>CM061240.1:15705000-25705000 GCA_030848705.1 Heracleum sosnowskyi
TATATATATATATATATATATTCTTGTGATGTAGTTGTCTTCATGTTTTTTGGTCAAAATATGGTTCTAATCGATAAACTACTCTGATGACAACTACTCTGATACAACTACTCTAAATCAGGATTTAAGATAACCTCTAAGCTATCTAGCTTATCATGCCTTATTGTCCATATAAGATTACAACGTCTTCTCTAGCCTTATAATAACGGTGAGCTTTAAACAAGGTTTAAAGAATTGTTAAATATTATAATTGTTGTTTTTCATGTGTGTGTGTGTGAGAGAGAGAGAGAGGGAGGGAGAGTTGTTTCATGTGTGTGTGTATAAGAGAGAGAGAGGGGGGAGAGTTGTATGTAACGGTAATAGTTCGTACTCCATTGACATGTGACACTGCTGCAACTTCAGAGGGTAAAGTTAAAAAAAATAAAACTTGCAAGAATATATACACACACATGTAGAGAGAGAGATGACAATAATAAAAACATACTAAGAAACTTTCATGCATCTTCAAAAGCAAGCAAAATACAGGAGCATATATGATAATAATTTTTCATCTTCTTCCTAATACATAGACTTATACAACATAGATAATAGTATATATATATATATATATATATATATATATATATATATATATAGCATTCTTGTGATGTAGTTGTCTTCATGTTTTTTGGTCAAAATATGGTTCTAATCGATAAACTACTATAATAACAACTACTCTGATACAACAACTCTAAATCAGGATTTAAGATAATCTCTAAGCTCTCTAGCTGATCATGCCTTATTGTACATATAAGATTACAACGTCATCTCTAGCCTTATAACAACGGTGAGCTTTAAACAAGGTTAAAAGAGTTGTTAAATATTATAATTGTTGTTTTTCATGTGTGTGTAAGAGAGAGGGAGAGTTGTATGTAACGGTAATAGTTCGTACTCCATTGACATGTCAAACTGCTACAACTTCAGAGGGTAAAGTTAAAAAAAATAAAACTTCCAAGAATATATACACACACATGTATAGAGAGATGACAATAATAAAAACATACTGATAAACTTTCATTCATCTTCAAAAGCATGCAAAATACAGGAGCATGTATGATCATAAATTCTTCATCTTCTTCCTACTATTTAGACTTATACATCTGAGATAATAGTAGATATATATATATATATATAGACATGGCATAGACCCTTCATCAATACGAACCATTCCTCCACTCATCACCGTCAGCACCACCTCCTCCGCCCTTCTTTCGACCTCCTCCGCCCTTCTTTCGACCGCCACCAAAGCAGCGATGGAGGTACCAACCAACCATTCCCATCCCTACCGCACAAGCCACCATCAAAACCAACGAAACTTCCTTCATTTCGATTTTCGCACCAACTTCAAGCTCACCTTCCTTAATTTAACAAAGTATTGGCCTGGGCTTTTAGTTTGTGTTAGGCTTCACAAAAACTAAAACCCATTTTAGTTGCTCTAATATCATATCTATATTTTAGGAGTGGAAGTTGTCGGAAGTTGAGATGGAAGATTGGCCTTGATAAGTCGTATATTTAATACTGAAAATTGAAGTACTTAATAAAATGATGCTTAGGTTTTTTAATACATGTTAGTCTTAACATACATCAATTCTTGTGGTTAATATAATATTTATCATCTAATTGACACAAATTGATGTATCTTATTATGTAATATTAATCATCTAATTTTCATAAACTGCAAAAAAACTGGTCTTTATATGCTTCCATATTCACCTTACCGATATTAGGGACGACTTTAAGCTTCTTTGAGTTAAGATTACACGTTCTTTTGGTTTATTGTGATATATATTTAAGTTCAAATAAACATTATGTAGGAATAAATGTGTGTAGTAATGAATTTATGAAAGCCTTTCATGCCCTGAGCTGTGGTAAATTTTGCGAATTATTACTGTGCAATGATTATTTGAATCTCTCTCCAATATGGAATTTGATGCTCATATTAAAAATGATAGTTGTTCAACATTGCTAATTTTCCGACTGCTTTATTGGAGTCCCTACGTGAGTACAGGTTGGAAATTCAACTTTTATATCACAAAATTTTGTTCCGTTTTTTAATATCATAAATCACATTTTGTTTGCAGTCTTGTAGATGATCTTTGTTATCGTACTCTACTTTCAGTCATTGAGACAGTTCCGACTAGAGGTTTAATTGTCCACATGGTTTCTAAGCTCCTCCATACCTGTGAGATTGTCCAAGACTAAAAGTGAATTGGCTTCACATGAGTCAGGTTATATATGTAAATACTTATTTGATACTCTCTGCTGACTGCAATGTGTTGCCAAGATTTTTGGGGATATGTAGATATGTATCACCACTTAGCATGCCATGGCAATATTGATTTATTTTTTTGTTCTGTCACATCTTTCTTAAATTAGTATATGTAATATGATTAGTTAGGAAGTCGAGTGGAGCAAGTATTTCTTTCCATTAATAGGAGATACCCAAGTCACCAAGTGAATTACGTGGAGCTGTTCACAGTTTCTTGGAGGTTCGAGATTCATTTCTTGTTAGGTCCTGATATGTTTGTAGAAGGGGGGTTGAATACAAACAGTACCGTTTAATCGAAATTGTATTGTTCTTGATTTAACAATTTCAATAACAAATTACTGTGGAATAAAATGAAACAAGATTCAAGTTAAATAAAACTATATTAAACTTGAAGGGTGTTACAAATCAGTGTACAGATTACAGAGTTCTTGTTAAAACAAATCTAGAATAAATTCGACATGAATTTATCTATATTTGTAATAAAAGGATCGGATACTAAAAAGTAGTTCGATATAATTTCTAGGGATTATGATCCGCTAGATTGTCAAAGCAATACAAGTAATCAATTCTTATAGATTAAATGTTACAATCAATTCAAGAATTTAATCACTGATGAAATTGAGCTCGGACATTTGAGAAGTAAAGGCAGAAGCTTTTGATAGAATGTTTCTTGCTTTTGTCTTGTGTTATGATACTGTCATGTTTTGATCATTTACTTTGTATTTAAACAAGTCACAGAATGATCAATGCACGCGCCAAAACAAACTAAACATTTTTCTACTAGCAGTACTATCCAATATACTTGGTAGTACTATCGGTAGTACTATCCAATTGTATTGGTAGTACTATCGGTAGTACTATGAGAGATAGTACTACTAGTATAAAATGGATAGTACTACTAGTATTAGAATTAGAAATAATTCTGATTTAATCCATTTTACTTTTAATTGATTTAATAAATGAATTAGTTCTAAAAGAATTAATTCATAGATTAAATAAATTTAAGTTAATGACTTAAATAATTCAATAAATAAATTAATTCTTGAGAATTAATTTATAAATAAAATTACTTAAAATCTAGATTGATTAATTTAATATATGAATTAATTCTGAAAGAATTAATTCATAGATTAAATTAATTATCTTATTGAATAAATTAAAAGAGAATTAAAACTAATTCTAAGAACCACTTAAATTGATGACGAACTTTCACTGAATGACGTTGACACTCCATGTACTGTCTGGTTCATGAGTGACTAACTTTAATGACTGTTATTCATCTTTTGACTTTAAGCTGTGGTTCTTCTCCTTCTACTAAACAAAGGACTGTAACCTGTACGTTTCTTCGTCACACTTCTGAAATCTCTGTCACTTTTAAACAATTCCACTTCCTTGAATACTTCATTGAGGCTTGATCAATAAATTGAACTTCTTTCAAATGTAGAATTACTTCAAGACTGTAGATGACATTAATCTTCATTCTCTTGACAGATATTATCTTCTGAGATTCATGTGACATATGAATATATTATTTACTTATTACATCTTAGTTTATGTTGAGTAGAATCCTCGGTGTTTACAAATAGGCCTTGACATATGTCTTTCAATCTCCCCCTATTTGTTTGTTAGACAATAACAATCAAATACCTCTAGAGGATAACTCAACTAAAACAAGAAAAGATAAGACTTTTAAGAGTCAAGTAAATAATAAAAGGTTCTGGATTAAATATAACAATTTCCAGATTCAAACAATAAAGATAAATACAAGATAGAAGTTCCTCTAGACTGAACAAATGATTACATTTTCCTATCTTGATTCACCTATGCTCTAAATATATTACAATAAAAACTGAGCTTTCTTCCTCATGCCTTAATCTCTAATCTCCCCTTCTTCAGCATCTTGAAAGGTGTTTAGAAGATCTTTATCAAGGACACGATCATTTTCAGAAACAACACCACTTGGCTTGACTGGTTGAGAAGTGATCTTCTTCAATCTGTTCTTCATTTGAGAATACCTTGGAACTTTTTCAGTGCAATAGTTTGAGATCATATCAGCAACCTCAGACTTTTCTACAGTAGTAAACCCAGAAGTTCTAAGAAGATTCTCCAACTTCACCAGTTGCATAGCAGTTTGTAGCTTCAAGGAATCAGGATCCAGCCTTACTGTCTCCAAATTTGTACCTCTATAGATTTTGACTTCATATGGGAAGTGTACAACTTGAGGGCTGACCTTCATTGCAGAATCTCTTAGTCGGTCATAAAGAAGTTCATTTAAGCAGGAAGATCTCTTCACCTTACTCATTAGAATCCAAAGCTCTGAGAGAGATCTTCTTTGTAGGAGTTCAAGAGAGACTGTGAATGACCCTTCAAGAACACTAGAAACATAGATATACAGTTCTTGTCTGACTTGATCAAATACAGATGTAATCCTTAAAATATCTTTCTTCAAAGCCTTCATGTATAATTAATTTTCCGGATTAACTGTTCTGATCTTCTCAAGCAACTTAAGAAAAGTACGATCATTGTTTGTGCTTCTCTGAAGGATATCAAACATCTCCCTTGCCTTATCCCACCTGCTTCCCTCCTTCATCCTGACATCCAATCTCCTCTCCTTAACATGAATACTATGAAGACGTTGTTTGTCTTCATGTTCAGCTTTTTGAATCTTCAACTTCTGAGATATGATGTCAGAGATCTTAGCATTCTCATCCTCCTTTCTCCTGAGATTTGCTTGTTGTTTCTTCAGCTCTTTCTGAAATAAAGGATCAGGTGTATACAGATCAGCTTCATCTTCCCAATCATCAAAGTTGGCCACTTCTTCAACCTCCTCATCACCAATAGGTTCTTCAGGGATAGTCTTCTCCAGATCACCAGACGTATCAAATTGGAAATCATCCTGTTCACCATGGTAGTAGTAGGCATCATCAAAAGCAGACTCCTCCAATGATGCTTGTTGTTTACCCTTCCCCTTATCTTTTCCAGAAGCTCCTCCAGCTTCTCTTTCTCCTCCTTTCTTCTCCCCCTTAGTTGAGGAATCCTCTACAGATTTAAATGTAGCAGCTTCAGGATTCACCTCACTTGTTCCCCTTATATCTCCTCCTTCTCTTCTATCTCCTCCATCTCCTCCTTGATCATCATCATCTTCACCATCTCCCTCAAAGAATGTTTTTTGTTCAGTTGTAGGTTGATGTGAATTCTTTATCATGTAGTACAAGTGCTTCATTCCCTCATTCAGATGCTCCATTCCTCCTTCCATCCTCGACATCCTTTCTTCATTAAATGTTTGATTTTCATCAGCTGTTTGTAGAATAAAGTCCACTTTGGTAGAAATAGAAGCAATCTCCTTGACACTCTCTGATATTTAAGCATTTGATGTTGTAAGATCAGAGATGTCTGAAGTGACGAGTACTTGAGATTGTTGAACTGCATTGATCTTCGGTAGGAGAGAAGTCTTCAAGCCTTCAATATCATCTTTAATCATACCTAGCTGATTTGTTACAGAGGTGGAAGAAGAAGACCGTTCAACCACTTGTGCTTTGAGAATGTCCTTTTTAGCATGGGTTTCTTGCAGTTGTTTCTGTAGAGCAGCTATCTGAGCTAACAAAGAAGCAGTGTTTGTGTCAGTGTGTGCACTCACCTCAATTTCTCTCGGTGGTGTTTCACTCAACTCACGTGCTTGTGTATCACTCTTTGTTTGATTTTGATCTCTAATCACTAGCTGTCTATCCAAGTTCTCAGATGATGTACCTGCAATAGAAATCACCCTAGCCTCTTCAAGAGAAGTCAGTGGTGGTGCAATGGGAGTTCGCAAATCCCAATCCCTGGTTGAGTCTGTCAAGACATTTGACATTGTAAACTGAATTGCTTCAGTGACAGACTCACCTGGTTGCCTTTCACTTTCACCAGTGTAAACTGCGAGTGAAAAATCCCTTAAGGGAGCCAAAGATGTTCCCTCTGGGAGGGGGGAAAATGATTCTATTAAAAGGGGCAAAGAATCATATCTTCCCTCTGATGCCTGTGAAGACACTTTTACCGTGACAATGGTAGGCACTGTTTCAGATCCTAAGTGCTCTCCTAACAACGTGTCCTGAGTTTCTTCTATTTGGATGTCTTCTCCCATTGTGAGTAATGGGAGTGTGCTTGACTCATTACAGGTTGCCAGGGCCCGATGACGAATTTTAATAGATTCATCCTGTTGAGAGGATGTCTCCAGAGACTGTTCAATGGCCATATCAATGTCCATATCCTGTTGGGAGGATATGGATGGGCTAACAGATGTCTTTCTGTAGGTTTTTCTTTTCGTTGGAGGAGGAGACAGAGTTGTGGGTGCACTTAGTGTTTGTTCACTACTTGACCTTTGTCTAACTAAGGAAGCAGTTGCAGGTTGAGAGGTTAAAGGATTAGACACTATGTTTGGCTCTCTGACCTGGGTTAGAGATTGTGGTTCTACAATCTCTTGGTCAGTCCTATCAACCACTTGGGTTTCAGCAGAGGTGCCAGATGATCCAGAGATAGGATGTATTACCTGTATTGGCAGTGCCTCTATAGTTCCAGTTACAATGACTAGTTGTTGCTCAGGAACAAAAGGTTGGAAAGTAGGAAGTTGAATGAACTGTGCCATGAATGGGCTGACTACCACTGGAGTGATGTTCAATTTAAGAGAAGTGTGGAGTCTTTCATAGAACTTACGATCAGAAACAGGAGAAGGAACATATAAAGCATTTAAAAACATCTCCTTATGAGCAACAAATAGCACATGATTGATTAAGATAGTGAGAAATCGAGGATAGAAACATCTGACTTTCCTACCACTATCATGATCAATCCTGACATTTGCTACTCTTCTAACTATAACACTCCAGATAAGATGACCAATGTTAAGTCTAACATTAAACACAGCAGCATAAGCAATGTACTGTAACAAAGATGGAATATTTTGAAAGTTTTTTTTAGTACAATTGCTGAAAACCTTAGCCAATGTATCAAAGAAAACATCCCATTCACAGACAAAATTAGCTTTACTGAGTTTAGGCAACTCCAAAGGACCTTTATAATGAATTCTGTTGAAAAACTGAATTAATTCAATATCAGAGGGAGTCCTATCAAAGTTGTCCCTAGGAAGTTGAAAAACTTCACAAAACAGATCCTCGGTAATAGTGTACTGTGTGCTCAATTGTGAAAGTTATAGACCTAAAATCATCAGAAATCACAGCACTAGAACACAGTAACCTCAAAGGTTCAATTTTTAAATCAGCAGATAGACAAATAGCATGACTAACACAACACTGCAAATTTAAAAACTGAATCCAAGGTCGAAAACGATCAACAGGGCATTTCAAAGGATCAAAATACCCATTATAATTGTTTTTAACGACCTCAAAATTCTGAGCCATAATATACTAAACAAATATTAACACAAATAAACAAAAATTCAACTAATTTTGAATAATTCGAATTTAAGGATTTTAAAATTAATTAAAAATTAATCAAAAATCCAAATTTTCAAAGTTCTCCAAAAATTATCAAATTTTAGTATGTTGTTCCTAAACACAAACCACACACCCTGCAATTTTTAGAATCAAAAAATCACATTTTAAACACTAAAAACGAAATCCAAAACCTTTGAACTTCAAAAACTCTAAAACACAAAAACTTGACGAAACTAGGATTTTAAGTACTCGAATTAATGGGATTTAGAAGATGAATCCACTGATGGTCTTAGATTTTAAAATAAGCAAGATTTGAATTCAGAAATTGAGAAAGAAATGGGTAGCAGTTCGTTTATATGAGGAATAAAAAGAGAATAGAATCGATAGTAGTTAATTTAAAACTTGAACTGTGGTAGTACTACCGTGTTTTTGATAGTACTACCAGTTTTATTTTTTATTTTTCATTTTTTTTCCTTTTTTTACTGATAGTACTACCAGGTTTACTTTTACCTTAGTACTATTAGGTTATATATATACTAGTAGTACTTATAGAAAGAACTAGTAGTACTATCAACGGATAGTACTACTAGTTCAAAACTAGTAATACTAACGAAAAAGGAATAAAAACAGATTAAAATTAGTATAAAATTCTGAATATTAATAAAACTTACAAAAAATGTTTTAAAATGCAGAAAAAATATGTGCAAGTCTAGAAAAATTCATAGAAAAATCTACAAATCCTAGAAAAATATGCAGTAAATGACAGAAGTGCAATAAATTAATATAAACCTGCAGAAAAATTCAAAAAACAATATATACAATCTGAAACTAACCTAAATAATCCTAAATAATTAAATTTTCAATAAAAATAAATTTCTCCACTTAAAAAAAATATGAGAAAAATATTTTTAAGGAAAATAAATTATACAAGATCATTTAAATTAACAAGCTTTTCACAACAAGTAAGAATTGGCAATATTTAACATTTAATATTAACAAGAGAAAATGATTTTTTCTAAGAACAAACATAACCGAGATATTGTCAATCACTAAGACTGTTCAACATACCCAATTTATCAACTAACCTGGTAAATGTGGATTCGTCAACAGATTTAGTGAATATATCTGCAGTCTGTTCTTCTGTGGGTACAAAGTGTAACTCCACAGTTTCATTCATGACATGCTCTCTGATAAAATGATACCTGATATCAATGTGCTTCGTTCTCGAGTGCTGAACATGGTTGTTGGAGATTGCTATGGCACTTGTATTATCACATAAAATAGGAATTTTGTCTAATACAAAGCCATAGTCCTTCAATTGATTCATTATCCATAGGATCTGAGCACAGCAGCTTCCAGCAACAATATAATCAGCTTCTGCTATTGAATTGGAAACTGTTTGTTGTTTTTTGCTATACCAGGAAATCAATCTACCTCCTAGGAATTGACAACTCCCAGAGGTGCTTTTTCTATCAACAACACTACCTGCATAATCAGAATCTGTATATCCAACAAGATTAAAACCAGAATCTTTAGGGTACCAGATACCTAAATTAGGTGTACCCTTAAGATATCTCAAGATTCTTTTAACAGCAACGGGATGTAAATATCTAGGGTCCGCTTGGAACCTTGCACACAAGCATGTAACATACATAATATCTGGTCTACTTGAAGTAAGGTAGAGTAAGGAGCCAATCATACCTCTGTAGCTTGTAACATCTACCTTGATAGAATTATCACAAGCTCCAAGTTTGACAGTTGTTGAAGATGGAATCCTTGCTGATGCTGAATCCTCCATGTGATACTTCTTGAGGAGTTCTTTGAGATACTTGGATTGACAAATAAATATACCATTTGACCTTTGACTTACTTGTAATCCAAGAAAGAACTTCAGCTCACCCATCATACTCATTGCAAACTTACTCTGCATTATCTTAGCAAATCTCTGACAGAGATTATCATTAGTAGACCCAAATATGATGTCATCCACATAGACTTGGACTAATATCATATCACTTTTGTGTTTCTTTGAAAAAAGAGTTTTGTCTATGATACCTCTAACAAAACCATTTTCTAAAAGAAAACCAGAGAGAGTGTCATACCATTTTTTTGGCGCTTGTTTGAGACCATAGATAGCCTTGAAGAGAAAGTACACAAAGTCCAACAACTCCTGATTTTCAAAGCCAGGGGGCTGTTCCACATACACTTCTTCATCCAGCTCACCATTCAGGAATGCACTCTTAACATCCATTTGATAGACTTTAAAATTGGAGTAAGCTGCAAATGCTAAGAACATCCTGATGGCCTCAAGCCTAGCCACTGGTGTATAGGTTTCATCATAATCAATGCCTTCAGCTTGTGAATACCCTTGAGCAACCAGTCTTGCCTTGTTCCTTGTAACAATGCCATCCTCATCTAGCTTGTTTCTGTATACCCATCTTGTACCAACTACTTTCTTGTTCTTTGGTCTGGGTACCAGCTTCCAGACTTGCTGTTGTTCAAATTGATTGAGTTCATCTTGCATAGCAATCACCCAATCAGGATCAGTTAGTGCTTTCTCAGTCTTCTTTGGCTCCATCTAAGATAGAAACCCTAAATAGTGACATTCATTCTGAGTAGCACTTCTAGTTTTAACTCCAACATCTGGATCACCAATGATCAGCTCAAAGGGATGAGCTCTATTCCATACAATCTGTCTTAGAAGATTTGATCTTGATGATTCGCCTTGAAATTCATTTTGATTTTGTGAGTGACTAGTTGATCCTTCATTTCCTCCCCCTGAGTTGTTGCTTGATTGCCTTGATGATTCTTCTCCAGTGTTAGTGGTATCTCCATTGTTACCAATGTTTCCACCACCACCACCATCATTATCATCATTGTTATTTTCATTACCAACAACAACCTCAGGTGGAGCTTCATCATCTGATTCTGAGTCTGGCAAGTTATCAAACTTCAGTTCTTCAGATGAATCTTCTGTTTGGATACTAGGGAGCTTAGTGTCATCAAATGTAACATTTACACTTTCCTTCACTTGGTGACTATCAATCAAGTACACCCTGTAAGATCTTCTGGAATAACCAATAAAAATAGCTTATTGTGCCTTGGCCTCAAATTTGCCACATTTAACATTTCCATCCTTAAGCACAAAGCATTTAGCACCAAATACATGAAAGTATTTGAATGATAACATTTCCAAATTTCAAACAGCCATATCCTCTGGTAATACCCTTGCTGTTATCTCCAAAGGTAACTTCTGGGCCAGCTTTCTCAACCACACTTGATAGCAGGGCTCTATCTCCGGTCATATGCCTTGAACAACCACTGTCCAGAACCCACATAACACGGTTTACCTATTCCACACCCTGCAGTATCAAATTGATTAGTCCTTCCTCGGAACCCAAACTTGATTGGGTCCGACATACTTAAAGAACTGGCCTTTGTCAGGCAAAACAACATTTTTAACTATAACTACTTCAACCTCTTTCACAAAAGAGCGTTTCCATTTATAGCCAGCCTTAACACATTTCTGAGTAGGCTTAGAGATAAATGGATCCACTCTAGTCTTTGGAGGACTAGTAGTCTTAGATCTAACATGCTTCTTATTATTAACATGTTGACGTGGAGCAGTCTTATTATCAGAAACTTGCTTACTATTAAAATAAGCATACATAACATTGAAAGAACAAGACATGCAATTAACCACACGACATGCTTTATGAGAAAGATTAACAGCAGGCATGTTGGTTCTATAGTTGTTTTGATCTACTTTATGAATGTCTGACTTAGTCTCCGTTGCTGAAACAACTTTGACTTGTTTCTCAGACATACACTTGTTGGACTGATCAAGTTCAAAAGCAAGATCCTCAATACGCATCTCCTCTTGAATAATGATAGAATATTCATTCAGAGGTTCTGCCAAGGATTCCCTAAAGAAAGGTTTATCAATACCCTTAAGCACATGTGGTACACCCCTTTCTGCAACACTGACTCTATTAGGGGTGTTAATGCTTAACTCTCCAATAGCCTCATTATAGTCATACCCTATTCCTACAGTTTGACCAATAATTTGATTATTGAAGATTTCTTTAGCAGTCCTACAAGAGTTATAGTAAGCATTAACCTTGGTTTTAAGTTCACTTATCTGATCCTTAAGAATGGTTTCCAATTGAATATAACAATTAACCCTATTCTCAAGAAATGTTATTTTCTTAGTAAGATCATCCTGATTAACATGCACAAGTTTTAATTCTTTTACCTCCTTTTTAAGAGCTGTGTTCAAAAGAATTATTCTATCATTCTATCATCCTGACTAAGATGATAGATCATTTCAGAATCAGTAAACTTTACCTCTGACATGAATGATGATGAAGTGCTTGCCTCATTAGCCATTAAAGCTAGGTTTCCAATTTCACCGGCTTCTTCATCACTATCCGTATCATCCCAACTCTTTCCCTCGGCAACATAAGCTTTCCCAATCTTATTCTTTTTGCTAGAATCAAATGAGTTCCTTCTCACTTGCTTTGGCTTTTTACATTCTGTAGCAAAGTGACCCAACTCATTACAATTGTAGCACCTGATTGTGCTTCTTTCCACGGTTTCAGTTTTATAGCCACCCCTTGTGCTATTTGAAGAGGAAGAACCACCTCTCTGAAACCTAGGCTTAAACTTAAGATTGGGATTCCTTCTGAATCTGAATTTGCCAAAATTCCTCACTATCATTGCCAAATCACCATCCTCCAGCTGATCAAGTTCTTCCAAAGAATAGAAGTCACCACCAGATTGATCAGTGGATGTTAGGTCATATTCAGCCACAATAACATCCATGTCAGAATTAGAAGGTTGACCAACCTTCACTTCCAGTTGTTGTGGGACTTTTGTTGCCAATGCAGTAGAAGTAATAACTACCTTTCCAGTTCCATAAATCTCCTTTTGCTGAATCTGCTCCAGCTCATAGGTCTTGAGAACACCATAGAGTCTTTCCAAAGAAATCTCTCCAATATCTCTTGCTTCTCTAATTGCATATATTATGTGCTCCAAATGAGATGGAAGTGTCAGGAGGAACTTCTTGTTAATCTCCTTGATAGTATAGTGCTTTCCATGAAGATTCAGATCAGTGATCAATTTATTATATCTCTCAAAAACCTGAGAGATACCTTCACCAGGGTTTGATCTAAAATGTTCATAAGAAGAGTTGAGAATTTCCATCTTATTCTCTCTGACTTCCTCTGTCCCCTCATTGATTATCTCTATAGTGTCCCAAATGTGTTTGGCAGAAACACAGTTTAGAACATGATTATGCATGACAGGATCAAGACAATCAACCAGTATCAACTGTAAACAGGCATCCATGGAAGCATCCTCTTTCTCATCAGCTGTGTAGTCCTTGGGATCCTTAGGGTACATCCTAGCAGCTCTAGTAACAACCTCGTTCTTTATCTGCTCTTCCTCAACAATCATAGGAAGTTTAGGACCATTCTTCAGCACTCCAAGATATTTAACATTTGCCACTTGAAGAAACAGGAGCATCTTCTTCTTCCACATAGGATAATGCTCATTACTGAACATGGGAATCTTTACTGTACCAACTTTCTGTGTTGTAGACATTTTTGAGATTTTTGATGAATAATGAAAATTTCAGAGTTAAGAAAAAAAATCACAAAAAATGGATCTTTGATTAGTATATCAATCAAAAGGCTCTGATGCCAATTGTTAGGTCCTTATATGTTTGTAGAAGGGGGTTGAATACAAACAGTACCGTTTAATCAAATTTGTATTGTTCTTGATTTAACAATTTCAATAACAAATTACTGTGGAATAAAATGAAACAAGATTCAAGTTAAATAAAACTATATTAAACTTGAAGGGTGTTACAAATCAGTGTACAGATTACAGAGTTCTTGTTAAAACAAGTCTAGAATAAATTCGACATGAATTTATCTATTTTTGTAATAAAAGGATCGGATACTAAAAAGTAGTCCGATATAATTTCTAGTGATTATGATCCGCTAGATTGTCAAAGTAATACAAGTAATCAATTCTTATGGATTAAATGTTACAATCAATTCAAGAATTTAATCACTGATGAAATTGAGCTCGGACAGTTGAGAAGTAAAGGCAAAAGCTTTTGATAGAATGTTTCTTGTTTTTGTCTTGTGTTATGATACTGTCATGTTTTGATCATTTACTTTGTATTTAAACAAGTCACAGAATGATCAATGCACGCGCCAAAACAAACTAAACATTTTTCTACTAGCAGTACTATCCAATATACTTGGTAGTACTATCGGTAGTACTATCCAATTGTATTGGTAGTACTATCGGTAGTACTATGAGAGATAGTACTACTAGTATAAAATGGATAGTACTACTAGTATTAGAATTAGAAATAATTCTGATTTAATCCATTTTACTTTTAATTGATTTAATAAATGAATTAGTTCTAAAAGAATTAATTCATAGATTAAATAAATTTAAGTTAATGACTTAAATAATTCAATAAATAAATTAATTCTTGAGAATTAATTTATAAATAAAATTACTTAAAATCTAGATTGATTAATTTAATATATGAATTAATTCTGAAAGAATTAATTCATAGATTAAATTAATTATCTTATAGAATAAATTAAAAGAGAATTAAAACTAATTCTAAGAACCACTTAAATTGATGACGAACTTCCATGACGTTGACACTCATGTACTGTCTTCATCTTTTGACTTTAAGCTATGGTTATTTCTCCTTCTACTAAACAAAGGACCGTAACCTGTACGTTTCTCCGTCACACTTCTGAAATCTCTGTCACTTTTAAACAATTCCACTTCCTTGAATACTTCATTGAGGTTTGATCAATAAATTAAACCTCTTTCAAATGTAGAATTAGTTCAAGACTGTAGATGACATTAATCTTCATTCTCTTGACAGATATTATCTTCTGAAATTCCTGTGACATATGAATATATTATTTACTTATTACATCTTAGTTTATGTTAAGTAGAATCCTCGGTGTTTACAAATAAGCCTTGACATATGCCTTTCATTTCTTCCCTCTCTATTCATTCTCTCAGGATTCCTGTTTTTGTTTTATTATAACAGCACATATATTATATTTGTCATTTAGTTGTTTCCTTGGTTTCTCACATAGTCACATGATCTGAGATGCAGTCCAAGAAAGAGGATTCCATGCACGAGGTTCTGTGTCAGATGTTGGATGGAAAGCAGGATTTGTCGACTTCTGATTCAAAAATATGGTTTGCATTTGCACATCCCAAGGTAAGACTTTTGGATAATTACATATGATGAGACACTAGACACACTCTGCTGGGAAGCAGGGGTGCAATTCTGCCCCACGCACCCGGAGTGATAATAAGTGCAAGAAACTGTTAGAAATGACCAAGGGGTGGTAGTATGTGAATATGGACATTTAGAGAGACTAAGTGTTGAATCCTGAGTAGTGAAAATATTTTAATTGAGTGCTGAACTTTTATCGTACTGATTGTGCTTTAATTAGAATCATTCCACCTATATTTCAATGGCTTTTCATGTGTTTTTGGTTTTGTTAATGGGTATGTACTATCTTATAATGTGCCGTATCCCCCTCCCCAAATCTCCATATTTTCATATTTGTTAATTCTGCATAGCTCTGCATTTGTGCTCTACACACCTGTATACATCTTATTGGCTTCTGTGTATGCAGGCCTCATGTTTACATGTTATTCGTATTCTTATATGAGATTTATGATATGTATTCTTGTATTCTTCTTCTATGGCATAGGCTGAGATTTGCCGTATTACACTCTCCAACTTTGATACAAATTGTCTTCTGAAATTCGAGGATGTTGATTCACAGGTGATTTTCCTGTCCATTTAATTTTTTTATACCACAAGAAAGTTGTCCATGAGTAACACTCATAGAGGATCTAGATGAATAATCTGTAATTAGTGAATGACTGAATGGGGTCTGTCTAAGAACTTTAGTCATATGTGTAAGTTAATGTTTCTAGGCAATTATAAAATATCCTTTTCTTATTCTCAAATAAAAGTATACAACATATAAATGAAGCAATGTAGTAGTGAATTAGTATTATTTGCCTATCAGCATTACAACTTGTGATGTACCTTTGACTTTGCTCACAGTTAAAAGTAGCTGACTTGTTATGTTGAATATGCATATGACATATCCAATGACCAGGTGTTCCATTCTTATCAATATTCTGAAGGAAATGATTTAACAGTAGAGTTTGCGTGTTGTTATCGCATTTCTGGTTTTCACTATCTGTTTTGCTAAAAGGTTCTTCCAGATCCTTAGTCCTTAAGCACTAGTACACTGGGTTTTTTTAAGTGTTCTACATACAATTTTATGCGAAGATTTGTTGTGTCTCTGACATCTGATATTTTCTTCTATCTGCTGTCCAGAGGTTTTCAACTATGCAAATGCGGTCTTGCACAGGCTACAAGATGATGATCTAAGTGTGGTTCAGGCTGCTCTGGAATTAGATAGATTGTCGGAATTATTAAATTGATCATCTCTACTCGACGCACTTCATAAAGTGTTACAAAGATGCATAAGCAATTTAAATGATACGTGAGTGTGCTCTAACAATCCTTCATCCAAAGTACTTGTTCATGTATGGTAACCTAGATTTTTTTAGTACATGATGCTGACATTTATCTAATATATTTCCTTGTTAATTAGCATGACTAGTTTAGTGTTAATGTCAATTGTTCGCTAAATTTGTCTGAATTTTAATTGTTGCAGTTCATTTTCCAGATGTTTATCTGAAAAATTATAGATTTTAATTGTTATCTTACTTCTGTAGTTTCTTATATGCTTCAGTTTGGTGATCAGTTTTTAGCAGGTGAAGGGAGTACATGGCAACACACATAGATACACACACATAAATATGTAGAAAGAGTTTCTAATATCACGTGGTGGTGTGTATATGCGGAGGATAGCTATGGTTTTATATGTATAGCTATATTTTTGGATGCTAGGTCTGTTATGTGACAAAGATAGCTATGGTTAATTATAAATGTGGCAAAGATAGCCAGTTATACCTCTTAGTTGCGAGTTATGAAGCCTGAATGCAGCACATTGTGCAAGTCTATTGCCTTGTTATATCTACCATATCGGTGACAAGATATTTCCCTTAACGTCTGGCACTTTTCTTTCTCTTGCTTTGATGCATTCCTTTATAGACATATTTGTGGTTAAGTTATTGTTAAAAAAGTATAAATTTGTATCGTAAAGTAAATTGTTCAGTTGAATTTTTACATGCACCATTTGTACTGCAGGCTCACCAGTTAATAGCTCCCTAGCTAGCTGCTGACGTCGCTTTACTCCCTGGAGCATGCTATTTTAAATTTCTATCAGCAAGAAAAAAATTGCGAGACAACTTTCTGGCATGCTTTTTCAATTGATTCTAATAATTCCGAAGGTTATATTTTATATGAGGTCTGTATTTTGTCACAGTTAACATTTATATTGACTATTTTGTATAACTTTGATGCAGACGCAAAGTTTGAATTGGAAAGCTAGATCTTTCACAAAAGAAGTAACATGGCCTCTCTATGTAAATCTTGTCAGTTTCTATCATCCACAGAAGGTATTCCATAACCCATCTCAGTGTTCTAAAAATCGTCCGATTTTTCAACCGATTTGTTCCGATTTCTGAAATCTACAACCATGCCTCGTCTTCGTAAATATAGGGCATTTGCCATTTAAATTTTATATTGCCATAAATTGTTCCATATTCACCTAATGTGTAAGTGATGGTTGCATACTGCTGTATATTGCTTTGTATTAGATCATTTATCATATGATGAATGTACCACTTCACACTGAGACCAGCTTTATTATCACTTTTCTCGCAGTATATTCTTTTGCAAATATACTCCTGCTACTTATCTGAACTTGTTTAGTTATGGTACTTGTTTGAATGAACTTTGAGAACTAGAAAGGTGGTGGTTGAAATGTGAATGTATATGGCACCTAAGTAATTACTTGTTTTAGTTTGGCTGTATACTGAAATGGAGCCTCTACACTGTAGAAAATCTGATTCCAATTAATAGTATTTCATCTACCTCTAAGGGGGCGTTTGGATGGAGGTTGGGAATGGGAATTGAGGGTGAATGTGAATGGGGGTTAATGGGAATGGGAATGTGAATGTATGGAACCTAAGGGGTGGGAAGGGTACGATTTAACCACCTAAAAGGAACGGGGGTTCCCATTCCATACAACCAAATGACTAATCCAAACACTAATGCATGGGATTAAGGTTCCAATTCCCTTAAACAGACTCATTAACCGTGATCCAAACACCCCATAATATATCTTATATAAGTAGTGGTGTGTGTGCTTCAAAACTTAAACAACGATGTCCTGTAAATCAAACCTATGTTACTCGAACTTGGCTAGAAGTGTCCGACATGGACATGTGTCCAAGTATCGGACTCAGCAAAATTTTGAAAAAATTGCATGTTTTTGACTTAAAATAAGTGTACATGTCCGAGTGTCGAGTGTCCGACACGGATACTCGAATGTAAAATGAAGAGTCCAGAGTAACACAGAATCAAACATATGGTAATGGATATATGTTAAGTTTTGTTACTTGGGGATGGAGTTTAGAATGTTTCAAAGTTTTTATTGTGGCTCTTCTGAATTTCATATTGTAATTTTTTTCATGTATGAATTTCTGAGTGTATATATATATAGGGTCAGGTTCCATAGAACCACTCTAAGAACTACTAATATATTATGTTGCTAAACTATACCTTTTTATTGTATTTTAAGTATTATTAATTGTTTTTTGGCATATATATTTTGTTGAAACATATTATAATGATATAATACAAGTTGATTTACGTGAAAAATAATTTAATTTTTAAAAATATTATGCATTTTAGAAAAAAATTATTGTGTACTGCATAAGTACATCGTACTCTATAATTGTATCTATAATTGTATAATGTACTGCAACAAAACTAAGATAATACTGCAGCAGAACGAATAAATCTCAGCCGTTGATTATACAAAATCTACGACATAGGTTAGTTCTACATTAATATTTCACTAATAAATCTCGGTACTTTTTCTAATTAATAAATTAATAATATAATCAAAATTCGGGAAAGTTTTATTCTACATTAATATTTCACTATATTTTACTACATAAAAATCAAATAATATTTAAATCTAATAAAAAAAAATGGAAATGTGGGATCTAATTTGTTTAAATTTAGGATACACTGCTACAAATATACTTCTTTCTTTTTAGGATAATGAAAACTACTACAAATCAAATCTTTAATGGAATTGTATTATTGTCAAGTTACCAAAATAGTAACTAGATGATTGGCTTTTATAATTAAAATATTTTTTTTCTAACAAAATCTACTCATTTTCAAAAAATATCATTACAATTATCTTTAAATTAAAACATATTACCTTTTATATTTGTTATTACTAAAATCTATGTTTTCCAAAAATATGAGGTGCAATCCTTATTTATTTATTTTAAAACCTATTTTAATACTCTATTTAATAAATAATAAAATAATATAAAAATAGTAACTAACTGATTGGCTTTTATAATTAAAAAAAATCTAACAAAATCTACTCCTTTTCCAAAAATATCACGACAATTACCTTTAAATTAAAACATAATATCTTTTATATTTGTTATCACTAAAATCTCTATTTTCCAAAAATATGAGGTGCAATCCTTACTTATTTATTTTAAAATATATTTTAATACTCTATTTAATAAATAATAAAATAATATAAAAATATTAACTAGCTCATTGCCTTTTATAATTAAAACATTTTTTTTTCTAACAAAATCTACTTCTTTTCCAAAAATATCACGGGCAATTACCTTTAAATTAAAATATATTACCTTTATTATTTGTTATCACTAAAATCTCTATTTTCCAAAAATATCAAGTGCAACCCTTACGTATATATTTTAAAACTTATTTTAATACTTTTAATTATTTAAAAAAAACTTACCTATTTTAACAAGTGAACATATTTTTTTAACAAATACAATTAATATAATTAAAACACATCATCACTAAAATCCCTATTTTCCAAAAATATGAGGTGCAATCCTTACTTATTTATTTTAAAACCTATTTTAATACTCTATTTAATAAATAATAAAATAATATAAAAATAGTAACTAGCTGATTGCCTTTTATAGTTAAAACATTTTTTTCTAACAAAATCTACTTTTTTCCCAAAAATATCACGGGAAATTACCTTTAAATTAAAATATATTACCTTTTATATTTGATATCATTAAAATCTCTCTTTTCCAAAAATATCAAGTGCAACTTATATATTTTAAAACCTATTTTAATAGTTTTAATTATTTAAAAAAACTTACCTATTTTAACAAGTGAACGTATTTTTTTAACACATAAAATTAATATAATTAAAACACATCTAAAAATATTACGTGCAATTACTTTTTTTTAATTAAAACATGTTAACTTTTCTATTTGTCCTTATTAAAAAAAACTTACTTATTTTAACATGTCAACGTATTTTTTTAATAAATACAATTAATATAATTAAAACACTTCTAAAAATATCACGGTCAATTACTTTTTTTAATTAAAACATGTTAGATTTTCTATCTGTCCTTATTATTAATATTATTTTATTATAAAATAATATTAATAATACCTCATTTATCTTCCTCGGCCTCATTTGTATTTTTTTTTTATATTTTTTTATGTTCTAATGAATATTTAAGTTTCTCATTTTATAATTTATCATATTAATTTTTACTTTTATTTTAATATTTTCCGTTCACATTAAATTTTTTAGTTTATTATTTTTAAGGCCCGTGCCTTGCACGGGTTATAGGCTAGTATATATATATATGTCATTGTTCCATAGAGAACCATCTTATATAGAGAATCGGGGATAACCATATATTCTATTATAGAATCTCATAAATAATTTTAAATTTTTTTTCATAAAATATATAATCTGATTCTAACGTATAATATTAGCATATACAAACTTTATATAAAATTTAACATTTAAAATTTGAATAAATACATTGATTTTAAATTTGATTCTGCTGTAGAATCACTTTGGATTATTCGACTAATTTTCAATTATTTTTTTTAAAAAAAGAGTTTAATTTTGTTTTCTGATTTAATAATTGAAATTTATAATCATATCTAATAAAAAATGTGATAAAAATATGTATTATGAATATTTATGTAAAGTTCTCTCCTGGACTCTATATAAATGTCACCCATATATATGTAATATGTATGCTATTTAGATAAAAGATTAATGCTTGGATTTAGTGCTCTAATTCGAGTCGGGCGGCTCGCGAGCCCGACCCGACTCGGCTCGTTTATTAAGGTTCGGCTCGACTCGAACTCGTTAACGAGCCGAGCTCGAACATAAGACCGGGCTCGTTTAGCTAAACGAGCCGGCTCGACTCGACTCGTGAAATTAAACGAGCCGAGTTCAGACAGAAGATTAGGCTCGTTTAAGTGTAATTTTACACGAGCCGGCTCGCCCGACTTGTTTAAATAGACTCGTTTAACTAAACGAGCCGGCTCGGCTCGACTCGTGAAATTAAACGAGCCGAGTTCGGGCAGAAGATTAGGCTCGTTTAATTAAACGAGCCGGCTCGGCTCGTGAAAAAAAGCTCGGCTCGAACTCGCCGGCTCGGCTCGAATTACACCCTACTTGGATTCTTATTTTTGTTGTCACGTTATTATCTGAACAATTTTTATCATATCGAAGTGTATACTTCCATCTCTGAATGACAGTACCCTCTCGATTAATTTTGGGGTTTGCAGGCTTAAAAACTTGAGGACATAACATCTATAAATATGGACACAATTAGTGGGTTGGATTACACATTTTCAATGCATCCTGAGAAGTATATGCCTCGGCTGGTTCAGTGTTGCAATGTTTCAGATTTGTCAAAAACATTATTCTTCTTGGTTTTCCTGCGGTCATTCACGAGACTGAAGATTGGTATGATTTCCTGGAACCAGTGTTATACTGTTATCTACTTTCAGACTTCTATGCTGTATCTTTTTGTGAATCAGTTCTAGTTACTACAACTGAGGACCTTGTACAAGTACAATAGTTTTTCTTCTTCTTGTCTTTCTATGAATGGACAATGAGCCGGACACAACTACTGCACACTTTTTCTTTGTCCAACTAGAATATAGACATTCTCATAATTTGGATGCTTCTTAATAGCCTTGGCAGAGGTTTTGATACAATAGTGAAATGTAGTTGCATACTAGAATCCCCTTTTTCATTAGAGGCTTAGGTTTGATCATTGTTCGTCCTGCTTTGTTTTATGATACTTTTAGATCAGAGCATGGATTTTAGATTATTGTTCGTCATGCATGTTATTGTTTGTATTTGTATTACTTTTGTTGTTTATTTATGTATTACTTCCTGAAGTATAATATGACACAATTGTCCTTATTGCAGATGTTTCTCAATTATTCACATGTATGAAACATGCTTTCCAGCTCTAAAAAATGAGTTGAAGGTGCTGGAGCCTGTTGGGAATCTGGAAACAGAGGCAGCTTAAGAACTTGCTGGTTGCAGTACTCTGTTCCCTTTGTGCAGAAATGAACCTTTTTACAGTTTAACTTAAGGTATATGTTGTCTAACTTTGCTTTATGATTTAGAGTCTAACTCAAAACTGCTGGATAGTGATTGCAAATATTCCTGGATGATCTTTTCGACACCGATTTGAAAGTCTTGAATGCTAAAATACTAAGGTGCTTATTCTGGAAGTTATCAGAAGCAATCATCACAATAGCACCTGAGGATGTCTCAGAGGTTGGTTTTACAAGTAATCTGAATATGTCTTCCTTTTTTTAGTGGAAAGTGTCTTGATTTTAACTAATCCTGGCTATTAAAGTATATATGTGTGTGTGTATTTTTCAAGATGAGAATAAAAAGTTGATATGCACACTTCAAGATGGATTTACCTTCTTTGCTTCTCACCCCAAGCTGGTATTTAGAGAACATCTTAATATTTATGTTAGAAATTGCAAGATCTCACTGGTCTCATTTCTCTCCAAATTTTATACTGATGAAGGTTAGTCTGTGTATTTCACAAGCAGCTTTGATTTTCTCTTTGGCGCGTATTGAGTTTTTTAAATATGAAGAAATCATCAACATTCATCCGTTATCTGACATCATTCATAGTGAGATTTATTATATGTATACCTCTAAGGCTCTAATGTATCTTAGCTGTACTTTTGAAGCTGATATACACTCGTGTAAATTTGTTTCATTTGAGATCTGAATTAGTTCTTAGGAAGCCTTCAAGGGGTTTCATTATCGTGAACATCAAGAAATTGATTCTGAAGTACGGAACTCACAAAATTTGTTTATAGTGGATCACATGGACTCTGTATCGTAGATATGCTGATTTTCTTGTGTTATTTTCTGATTATTTTTGCTTTTGAAATAGTAAACTTTGGTAAGACAATTACGATTTTGAGAAGTTGGAAGATTGTTTATCTTGACAAATGGTATGAAATTTTGATTTAACTGTATTTTGCTCTACACCTGAATGCTGGACTTAGAAAGTAAGGCTAAAATGTCTGAATCTAAGACCTCAATAATGTCATTATTCTTGAAAAATTGTTTTGAACAGCTTGTGCTTTCTTGATTTGGTTATTTTGCACATTATTTATTTAAAGTTGGGACTCCAATCTTCGTTGGTGTTTCTGTTGCTATAAAAGTCGAGAGTCTTCATTCTTTTGCACGTCTCTGCTCTCAGTCAGATGAGAGCTTACTTCTTCAACTAGTTGCGGATTTCCCTTCTTTTCTCGTAGCACTCTAAACTAATATTCAGGTACTGTAACATAGCCTTAGTCTAGGCCATCTATTTTGGAGAAGTGTCTCTATGTTTTCGAGTGCTGTTGGGTTTATTTTTCCCTTATGGTTTGTATTTGTGTGCTTCACTTACATTTGCGTGAGTTTATTTACAGGATATACATGTTGCTGCTATGAGCTGCATCAAAGGGCTATTCACAGTATGGCCGCGTGTTACTCTTTAGTCTTTCGGGAAGAAAGAATGGTATTGACTTTTAAGGTATGTTTGTTCATCTTCAAAATCTTCTATATGGACTTTATAATTTAGGAAAATACAGGAAGTGCATTATGGAGTCAGTTTCTGGGGGAGCTTTTAGGATTACTGATTCAGCAGCAGAGGCTAATTGTATCTGACAAAAATATTCTCTCCTCGTTGTTTACAAATTTGCTAGGCACTTCCTGTCATAGCATTTTAGTTTCTGAGAGCGTTGGACAGAGGTATTTATTTAACCTTTTACCATTTTTGTTTCAAGCCATTCTGAAGTTTAAGGTTCAATACTATTCCTGTATATGTTAGGTTTTACATTCTAAGATGAAATGAATGCTAATTAGTGAAACATTTTATGATTATAAACTTTGGCCTTTCAAATATGAATTTATGTAAAAGTTAATTAAAATAATTTTAAGTTAAAAATTTAATTGAGAACTTCTAATAATACTTTCAAAATAAAAAAGTAAACTAAAAGTTTACAAGTCTAAATCTAGATTAAAAAAAATATGTGCTCATATAAATACAAGATGCTCTAAAAAACTAAAAATTTTGAACCCTAAAATAAAAGAAATAACTTAATTTCAAAGTTATTCACATTTACATGCATATTTCAGAGGAATTCTGATTTCAAGGACACATCTTTCTAAATTTTGGACTTTTCATTTTCTTTATATACACTTCAGTGTTATTGTCATGAATAATAAATTTATAATTTCTGCTCGAAAAAAAAAGGTAGAGTTGAACAAATAATGAGCAAGAATAGTTTTCTATTCGGTACTATAAGAAACAAAGAAATTATATTAAATTTTTGATATTAAAGGCCCCATATTTGAAATTCGCCTTAGGCCTCACAACTTTTAAGTTCTAGCACCAGACCTGATGCATAGTGATTGTCCAGTGATCACATTGTAACCTGCTGTATATCTGCAGTAGTTTGAAGCTCCGATTTGCATATGTGCATAGTGATTTTATTATTGAACCAAGTCATGGAGAACCCAGCTAGTTACACTGGATAGGTTGATTGATACATTTCTAATGTTACTCTAATGCTGAATTAGAGGCAACGGAGATGCTGGCCTTTAACACTGTGATACATTTCTAATGTTACTCTAATGCTGCAGATTTCAAGCCTAACTGTAGGCCTGGTTCTTGACCTTGTTCTAAAGAAGGAAGGTTTCTCAAACAAACCTGCACATGGGAAGAAGAAAAAGAATCAACGATGCAACCTTGAGATGCGGAAGTGTAGTTTCTTTTCATAGTTCTCTTCTTGATATCATGCGACTGAAGAAAGACATTGAAAACAGGTTTGTTAAAAAGTTGACACCTAGAGATTATTCCCAACTAATTTTCTTCTATTGGACTAATCTATCCAGAATTGTAGTCGTATTGTAGTTCCTTATCTTTTTGCACTGAATTCATTTGATCTTTTGTGTGCAGAGCATCAATTTTAGGGCCATTGTTTAAACTTATTGGCACACTATTTATGGATGATTATTGGATCATGGTTACCAAGAATGAGGAAAATTATACTGAAGCTTCAGCCGAGGTGTCGCCAACTAGTTCCAGCTGTTTATGTTATGTTCAACTACAATGCTTTGTTGCAATATTTTTTTTTGTATGATTTTGTAGTTAAATCGTAACTATTATGTTGTGAAGTTAATCGTTTTGTATTAAATAGTTGTTTTTAATCATGCATTAATGCATTTGTTCATTTTTTGTAATGAAGGTGCAAGGATTTTTTTGATATTGCTTATTCTCAGAAATTCATTAAGTGAATATTGATGCACACTGCAAATTGGCAGACTTGTTAAAAGCAAAGCAATCATGATTATGATATTTGCCAAGTAATTATGTATTTTTAAGATTAATAGATCAATTTAGTAGTTTGACAGACACTCACAACAAGTGTTTAAAGATCTTGTAACTGTCATTATTCCATGTTGGCTATCTAAGACCGGAAACGTTGAGGAATTGCTTCAGGGAATGTGTTTATCTCTGAAGCGGTCTAGATCCTAGAGTAAATTTCAGGGTGGTGGCTAAACTTTGTCTCAATTTTTGAAACATTGGCCGAGGTTTCAGATTTTTAATTTTTTGGCTAAGGTTTTGCTCCGCCTTTCAAGAAGGTGGCTCCCGTCAAATTCCGTTAAGTATGCGCCGTTAACTTAAAATAAATGTATAATGGTAAGGGTAAAAGAGGAATTTCAGCATTAGATACATATTTAAAAATGTAAAATGAAATATTGCTCAAATATTACACCCCCAAATCGATTGATTTACCAAATAGAACACAGTTAAAACCCTAAACACTAGAACTGCAGCCGTTTCTCTCGATTGAAGTGGAAAATGGAATGGTTTATGCGACTAGGAATGAGATGCACAAATATGGAACTGCTGAGTGCCCTAATTACACAGGTAATTCATTCGATGCCCTAATTAGAAAGTGATTTATGAATGTTTGTTTAGTTAGACAATGATAGAGTAGAAAGTGATCTCTGTTCATGTGGTCCCAAATTTGATTGTTTAGAAAGTGATCTATGTTCATGTGGTCCCAAATTTGATTGTTTATTTTGTGATTAGCTTTTTAATGGACCTTTATGTCTCCCGTATTGTTTGTGCCCTAATTAAAAATCAAATCTTGCTTCTTTGTTTATTGTTTTATTGCAGAGTATCCCTCTTTCTTTACTATAAAACTGTATCATGAGGGACACTTTGAGAATTTGAACTCTAAGTTTGTGAATTATAAGGTTGATTATTTTGATTTCTGCAATGTGGATATGATGTCTATGTTTGAGGTTGGTGGAATGGTGTCTGAGGCTATTGGTCGTAAATCAGTAGAGATTGAGTTGTATTTTAAAGCACCAGTAGAGGGAATGGATGAAATTGGGAAGTTAGAAACTGATGGTGATATCTTGGTCATGACTAGGCTCATAAGTAAAGAAGTTCAATATGTAGAAGTCTTTGCTGTTCTTATTGAAGCTATAGCTGTGCAACCATTGCCCAGTAATATTCCAAACAGTAATATTCCAAACAGTAATGCACCTGTTATAGAGCTTGAAGATGGTAGTATTGAAGAAATGATGCAATCTAAATCTTCTAGTAGTAGTACTGACATGGAGCAAGAAGTACCTGTGATTAAGAAGAAAAAAGTGAAGAAGGTTGGAAGAAAACCAACCCCAAAGAAGATGTCTGCTAGGAGGCCAATCCTGGATGCTAGTGATGATTTTGAAGATCCTGGTTTTGAGGCTGATGTTGAAGATCATGGTAAGGAGTTTGATGATGTTTTTGAAGATCATGGCAATGGTGCTGATCAGGATCAAGAAAATGTGTTTGAAACTGAAGACCATGGCTCTGGTGGTGGGAATGAAGATGAAGAAAATGTGGTTGAAAAAGAAGATGAACAGAATGTGGTTCAAAATGAGGATGTCTCAAGTGAAGAAGATGAGGAATGGTTTCCAGATAGCTCTAATGATGGGAATTCTGACTATGAGGAAGATTTTGGGGAAGTTACTGGTGAATACAAAGGATTTGGTGGCTATGTGTATGAAAATTGGGATGAAGATAACCTAGAATTGATTGATGAGGTGATTGGTGGCAGTGATGATGAGAAGATGGCAGTTAGTAGTGAGGATGAAGTTGATCATGTATTCCCTGAGTTTAATGATGAGGTGGACATGATTAATCCAAAATTTGAGCTGGGAATGTTGTTCCACAGTGCTGGATTGCTGAGAAGGGCAGTACAAACTCATGCCATTATGGAGAGAAGACCAATTCAGAGGCAACCCAACATGGGAAGTAAGATCCAATATGTATGTACACCCCCCTGCAGTTGGAAAATATATGCTAACCAGTGTCAAAGGAGTTCTACATATCAAATAAGGACTTACAAAGGGAAGCACACTTGTCAGTTGACCTTCCACCAAAAACAGATTTCTACAGATTGGATAGCAAGAAGGTACATAGATGAAATCAGACTTAATCCTAATTGGGAAGGTGAAGCTTTCCAGAAGAAGGTAGTTAATGATCTGGGTTGTAATTTTAACAAATCAATGTGCTATAGAGCTAAGAATATGGCTTTGAAGGTTATAAATGGAACTCATGAAGAATCTTATGGTCAAGTATGGGATTATGGAAATGAGGTAAAAAGAGTTATGCCTGATACTACATTGGCAATTGAGTTAGAAGACACTGAACATGGCCAAGATAGGAGTAGATTCAAAAGGATTTATATTTGCCTTGGGCCTGTGAAGAGGGGATACAAGGCAGGTTGTAGGCCAATTGTGGGGTTAGATGGTTGCCATTTAAAAGGGCCATTTGGAGGCCAGTTATTAGCCGCTGTGGGAATGGACCCTGAAGATGGTATGTATCCTATAGCATGGAGTGTTGTAGATGCAGAAAATACAGAAAATTGGTGTTGGTTCTTAAGGAAGCTTAAAGATGACTTGGACATTGTCAATGATGGTGCTTGGACCTTTATTAGTGATAAACAAAAGGTGCATACTCTACTTTTTAATATCTGTCCATTAACTATTACTTTTTTAAATGTACAGTATTTTAACTCTTATCTTTTATTGGTAGGGACTCATTAATGCACTTGAAGAGTTGTGTCCAAATGCAGAACACAGATTTTGTGTAATGCATTTGTACAACAACATGCACAAGAATCACAAGGGATCAGGACTGAGGAGTTTATTATGGAGTGCAGCAAAATCAACAACAGCATACAACTTCGACAGGAACATGGAAACCATGAAAAAGGTAAACATTTCTACCTTTAATGCCACTAACTACATTATTTAATGCCACTAACAACATTATTTAATGCCAGTTGAATAAAAAATGTTATGAGTGGTTAAATTTTGGGTTTAGGAGTTCAATTTTGATGTTACAGATACGTTGGTATATATGCATACAGATATGACCGTTGTCGTTTTGTAAAAACCCAACTTTGCCCTTGCTCTGTTAGACCCGTTAGGGGATATTTGACGGGAGCCACCTTCTTGAAAGGCGGAGCAAAACCTTAGCCAAAAAATTAAAAATCTGAAACCTCGGCCAATGTTTCGAAAATTGAGGCAAAGTTTAGCCACCACCCTGAAATTTACTCTAGATACTAATACTTTCTAAGTTCTAACTGAACGTAGAAGACTAATCATTTCGCACCTTTTGAGGTATTGTTGTATAATTGAGCTCAAGTATGGTACATTGGTAGCATAATTAAAATTTTCTTCTACTTTATTATGTATAGTCTTATCTTTTGTGTTGGTAAAATAATTTTGGCCGAACGCGGGAATTGAACCACGGCTTGTTGACCGTTTACTACTGAGAAATCAGAAATGTACATGGTTTAACAGAAATAGAAATAATAATATGTTTTAGTTGAAAAAATCAACTGCCCATGATTTTATTTTTTTTAAAAGAGGATTTTGTTAGAAAAAATAGAAAATGTAACGTATTTTAGTCGAAAAGATAATTGGTTATAAATGTTATACTGGATTTTTGATAATGGGCCCTAAACAGGTCCATAAATGATTTGGGTCATATTGGTGCGACATGTGCTTCGGCTCGCACCATGAGTTTTAGGATGAACTAGGATGATTCCTCTAAGTATA
Organism: Heracleum sosnowskyi; assembly: GCA_030848705.1. Classification (NCBI taxonomy): domain Eukaryota; kingdom Viridiplantae; phylum Streptophyta; class Magnoliopsida; order Apiales; family Apiaceae; genus Heracleum; species Heracleum sosnowskyi. Next base: position 15,734,442 of record CM061240.1, read on the forward strand.
ATGAGCTCGCACCATCTATGCATGTTGGGCTCTTCTCCTTATAAGCTCTCACCTTGATGAGGGCTCGCACGAAGTTCTCATCATGATGAGCCGGACTCTCACCATGTTGATCTCGCATCCTGACTTATGGGCTCTCGTCATAATCTTATGGGCTCTCACCACAATCTTATGGGTTCTCACCATTATGAAATAATGGGCTCGCACTACTTATCAGAAACAAGAATGATTGAACATAAGTGAGCTTACACCACTTGACTATGGAAAGGTAAAATCTAATTTATGCATTTTGACTTGTGCGGTGCGAGCCTGGCCAGCTCGCACCATGGGTGAAGCCCAAAATATGGAAATTCCTTTTTATGGAATGGATGTTTCTTGGTTGACACGGGACAGACCTACAATCATGGAAAGAAATGCGGAGGTACCGCGAGATTGTAGGAAAACGTGTGAAAACTAGACTGTTTATGGGAACGTGATGTGGATTGATAAATCCGGACTATTTATGGGAACGTGATGTGGATGGATAAATCCTGACTATTTATGGGCTTGGACTAAATGGGCTTATCCAATGACTTATTTTCCAAGAACTACGTGAGGCTTGATCCCTATATAAAGGGGTACGTAGGCACCTTATATGATACACAATTGACACTCGGCAAGAGCAAGAGAAAAAACCCATTCTCTATTCAATTTTCTTAGGAGTCATCATACAAGTCCAGCCACCACTTTCCATAAACCTCCAACACACTGTTATACAAAATTCTCCTTATAACAATTGGCGCTAGAAGGAGGGGCATCACTACATCTTACGGAGAAGGATGTCGAAGAACAATAAGCATAGTGATAAGGAGGTTGAGCACAAGAAGGACGCCACCCCACAAGGAGCAAAGACGGATCCACCACCCCACGAAGAGGGAGGACCAAGTAAAACCACCCCTGTCACACCTCAAGTCGCCCCAGTTACACTAGATGGCAAGAAGATCCTGGATTACCTCGAGGGGATCGAGCACCAATTCAAGACTATGAATGCTCGGTTGGCTAAGGTCGAACAGAATTCAATTAAGAATGCGAAGAGGAAGGCTCTAAGACTCAAGAGCACTCGGGAAAAGAAGGATCAACCCCCTAGGAGACTCATACACGAGTTCGACGAGGTAGCTGATGGGCTAAAGAAAACTGGGCCTCTTAAGACAGATGAGATATCTCCAAGCCAGGAGGAGCGAGGCAGCCAGGCTCCGAGTGAGCCGTGACATGAGCCAACTTTGTCCGAGGCTAGATCCACTAGTGTTTTAGATCGAATTGGAAAAAATTTAACTGAACACGATCTAAGGATTAGGTTGGAAAAATCTAAGACGCGGAAGGAGGCGCCAAACAAGACTCCACCTCGAATAGAACGAAGGGAGAGAACTCCACCTCGAACAGAACGAAGGGAGAGGACTCCACCTCGAACAGAACGAAGGGAGAAGACTCCGCCTCGAACTCATAGAAGGGAGCGTATGGAGAGGACTCCCTCTCACCATTCAAGCCGCCACAATGAAGAAAGGTCTGACGAAAGGATTGGAGACTTGAGAGTTGGTGACTTAAGGCGCCTGCTGGTGCAAATGGAAAACGAGAAGAAGGCGCCACCTCCTGCTACGGCCCCATCCCCTTTTACTCCTACGATAAAGATGTCTCCTCTGCCCCCGGTATTCATGAGCAACCTCGAACTTGCCTTCAACGGAGATGCAGATCCTGCTGAGTACCTGGCCCGTTTCAATATCGAGATGGAGGTCTACCAGGTTCATGATCTAACTCGTTGTTGACTATTTGCTGCCTCGTTACGGGGTAGTGCCTAACAATGGTTTACCAAGCTAGGACCAGCTAGCATTATCACATGGAGGCAGCCGGGAGATCTATTCTTAAGGTAGTTTCAGTCCACCATTCATTATGCCCCCCCCCCCCCCCGGTGGCTACCCTTGCCAATATTAAGCAGGGAGAAGTAGAGTCCCTGCAAGAGTATTTTATGTGATTTAATGCTGAAGTCCCCACAGTTCAAGGAGCAACGGAAGAAGCCCAGAAGAAGCCCAGAAGAATTTTCTAATTGCTGGATTAAGAGAGGGCTCTAAGTTCTGGAAAACCCTACAGGCTAAGGAGCTAGAAACTTTGGCCGAGTTTTATGAACAAGCGGAACCTCACAAGCGGGTAGAGAAATCTATGAGGGACCTAAGAAGCAGTGGCCGAAGAATGGAGAAAAGAGGGAGATCTTCTAGTCCCGAAGAAAGAAGAAAGACGTTTAAAAGGAGCCTCAGTCCAAAGAAGTTTAACAGGGCCAGGGAAACTGCCGATAAAGAGTCTGGAAGGCCTTATACAAGCAAATGGCATAATCATACCCCTTTGGTCGCCTCCATCGACCATATATACGCCACTTATGCTGGGAAGGGGGTGTTCAAGAAAGCTACTCCTCTGACAGAATATAACAAAAGGGACGCCTCTAGATACTGTGTCTACAATGAATCAACGGGACATCACACGGCAGATTGCCGACAGTTGAAGGATGAAATTAAAACTATGATTCGACAGGGAAATCTAACGGAATGGGTTGTGAAGGAAGTACGGAAACATAAGGTTGAGTACCACCAGGTGCCCCCTCCACCTCTAAAAGGCATATGTATAGGCCTATTTGTAAATACCGAGGATTCTACTCAACTTTAATTAAGATGTAATAAGTAAATAATAAAAATCAAATGTCACAGGAATCTCAGAAGATTATATCTGTCAAAGAATGAAGATTAAAGTCATCTACAGACTTGAAGTGATTCTACATTGAAAGAAGCTCAATTTGTTGATCAAGCCTCAGTGAAGTATTCAAGCTCAGTGGATTTATTAAAGTGACAGAGATTCCAAGTGGTGACAGCAAAGATACTGGTTACAGAGTTCTAGAATGAAAAGGAAGTGAATCACTGCTTAAAGTCAAACAGATGAAGAACAAACATTGTCGTTAGTCACCCATGAACCAGACAGTACATTGAGTGTCAACGTATTAAAATGTTTATTCTTCATCTAAGTTTTAGTGATTCTGGAATTAATTGTGAAGACAAATAATTATATTTATTCTCTTATAAATAATTATTACTATTAAGTAAATTATTTATTAAATTAATTCTGTAAAGAATTAATTTAATACATAATTTATTTAGATAATTATTTAAATTAGAATAAAAATGAACTAGGAAGACTTAGTTTTTGAACTAGGAAGACTTAGTTTTTAAACTAGGAAGACTCACAAGTGAGTCTTCCCGATTGTCTTCCTAGGCAAAACCCTTGTCTTCCCGATAGTCTTCCCAATTCATTTCCTTGTCTTCCTGATTGTCTTCCAAGGCAATTTGCTTGTTTTCCTGGTAGTCTTCCTAATGCATTTTTGTTAATGCATTGCACGTGGGATTAAAAAGGAAATCTTTGTTTAAATAGACAGAAGACAGAAGACATCAACAAAATTACAACAAACAAAAAGAAAAGCAAGACAGAGCATTCAACATTCTATCTCACTGTCTTTATTTCTTCAACTGTCCGAGCAACTTAAATTCTGCAGTGATTTAATTCTTGATTTGATCTTAACATTTAATTCATAAGAATCATTTCACTTGTACTGTTTTGACATTCTAGCGGATCATAATCCCTAGATTTTATATCGAACTACTTTTTAGTATTCGATCCTTTTTATTACAAAAATAGATAAATTCATGTCGAATTTATTCTAGGTTTGTTTTATCAAGAACCCTTGTAATCAGTGATCAAATTGTAACACTCCTCAATTTTAATATAACTTATATTTAACTTGAATATTGTTTCAGTTTTATTCCGCATTAATTTGTTCTAAATTGTTAAATCTTAAAAAGGACAAATTCGATTAAACGGTATAGTTTGTATTCAACCCCCCTTCTACAAACATATCAAGATCTAACAATTGGTATCAGAGCCTTTTGATTGATATACAAATCAAAGATCCAATTGTTTTGAAATTTTTTCTTAAACTCTGAAATTTTTATTATTCTTCAAAAATCTCAAAAATGTCTACAACTCAGAAAGTGGGTACAGTCAAAATCCCCATGTTCAGTAAGGAGCATTATCTTATGTGAAAGAAGAAGATTGTTAGGTCCAAAGTATCGTAGAAGGGGGGGGGGGTTGAATACGATACTCACAAATAATTTAATTTCGTTCGCGGATTAATCTTTCAGTTCTATAACGAAATCAAACACACCAAACCAAATCAAGTTTCGGGGAATATATCTTTTTATAAATATAAACCTCGAGGGGTGCTACAATTTCTAATCCGTAGATTAGCTTCAATGAGTTTAAGGTTACACAAATACAAAACAATGATCAAGTTCTGAGCACTATTAATTTCTCTGATAATTTTCTCCGGCTCTTCTCTCTCTCAGTAATGTCTCTGTGTTGAATTCCTTAACTGAAGAAGACACTATCTTCTCTCGAGTTAATTGTAGACTTGAATTAAAAAACCATCGAACCATTTAGAATAGAATATTCTTGGCCGTTGGATCTTCATCAACCTGTCAGACAAGCACAACTTTTCACCTGCTCCATGAATTGAAAAACCATCGAATGGATTAAAAAACCAACGAATGGATTAAATCAATTTGCCATTCGATAGTTTTTAAATCAAAACTATCGAATGCCAAATTAATTTACTTTGATTTTCAATGAATCACTTCAACCACCATTCGATAGTTTTTTCAATAGAAAAACTATCGAATTCTTTTTCTTGTCTTTTGTCCTTTAGTAATTACTCCTGAGCTCCTGGGTGTTTAAGTTTTAGACTGTATCAATTTCTTCTGAGACGATAAAACAACTTGATCCTTTTTAGTGTCGTCACCTAGTGCAACTGGTCTGGTTCACAGATGAATAACACTTGATCAATTCTTATTTTATGTCTTCAATATAGTGCTGCTGATAAGTCCCTTGTCGTTCTGGTTGCTTCATCACTGGAATCCCGTGGTACTGAACCCTAAATCATTCACATACTTCTGTCGTCTTGAAAGTCTTGTTTCTTTTGCTGTCACTGAGGCTTGAACATTTTCATGAACTTCTTTCCGTGACCTGTTTACGGACTTCAAGAATACATAACGTATTTTTGATTTTTTGAGTTTACCTTTTCTTCTTTGATTCTTGATTCCCGTGCTTCTGTTAATATTATTGTCTGTCTTGTCCTTTGTTGAGTTGTAGTTATCTCTTTTACATCTTATGTTACATTATGCTTTACAATCTCCCCCTATTTGATTGGATTGAGTTCGACAAGCAAATACTTCGAGGATAACTCAACTAACTAAGGAAACATTAAACTACTTAAAGTAAGACAGCGTAATAATATCAATGCATTCTGGATCAGATATATATACATTTCCAGATTTCATAAATCAAAGAACAATTAAACTTTATACAATGAAGTTGCTCCTCTAGTCTGAGCTGATAGTTCTTTTGTTCTTTGCTTCAATCTTCAGTCCATTCCAATCTCACCTTCTTCAATCATTGGATCGGAGTTAGCAGCTTGATAATCAATCACAGATAGATAGTGCAGTGGTTCTCCAGGTTTAAGGATTGCTCCTTGGATGTGTCTTCCAATATATTCAACCTCTTGACCCACTCCAGCCCATAACCATGCAATGTTAACATCTTTCTTGTTTAGCTTTGGCATGTTTGGCAGTCTGGTATGCACTTCCAATCCTCTTTCCACTCTTTTCCTATAGTAAGGAACATTCTCCATTAGAAATCTTCTAAGAGTGTCTGCTGCTTTGTCCTTCTCCATTGATGAGAATCCAGTGGATCTAAGATACTTCTCAACTGAGATTAGATAGTTGCTTGGGTAGTCTCTCAGTTTGTCCTCAGCCAAATAGCAGATTCTGAACAAGTCATTCGTCATGAATCTAACCATTGGAGGATCTTCAGTAATCTTTGGACTGACTTTCATCACGATCTCCTTAACGTGCTCACGGAGCAGTTCGTTTAGCCTTGTAGTTCTTTGGATCTTGATGAGTATAGCCTGCAATTCTGTATATGTCCTCTGTTCTAAAAACTTAGAGGAAATCACAAATGTACCTTTCTCCAGAAAACTGATTAATAAGCTCCAGGCACCATTTGCTTTAACCCCAGCATTCAGACAGATTATAGAGCTTCTCAGTGCTTTAAAGTAAGTCTGATCTTCAAGATTAGCACTTCTAATGTCCTGAATAATAACTTCCACCTCAGCATTGTCGTTGACTTCTAATCCGTCTTCAACTCCGCAAAAGGTTTTATAAGCCATTTCCCATTCAGTACCATCTTTCTTTGCCAGATCTATCATCTTCTTCTTCCTCACTTCATTATACACTTTCATTCTCTTTAGCTTTTCACTTCTCAGAATTGCTTGCTGTTTCTCTTTCTCAGCTTGCCTGGCATCTATTGCTGCTCTCTGAGCTCTTATTGCTTCCAAGGCAGCTTCTTCTTCAGGTGATAGAGAATTTGCTTCTTCCATATCATCATCCAAGATAGGATGTTCTATTGGCTCTGGATAATATGGCTCATGCTCCTCTTGAATAGGTTGCTCATGCATGACCTCAAATTCTTCTTCACTCTCCTTGTCTTCCTCTACAAGCTCCTCAATCCAGTACTGTCTGATTGGAATAGCCTCAACAGTCTCCCAAACGCCCCATTTATCCTTCACCCCTTCTCTAACTTTCTCCCCTTTAGTTGAGGAATCCTCGATAAAAGCATCCTCAGCATAAAAGACATTAGAAGGATCAGGTTCCTGATAGGAAGGACCAGGTTGTCCAGATTGGTGGTTCTTCAGCATACTCTATATAGACTGTACTCCATCACCTTGATTCTCCAAGAAATCCATAAGCTGCTTATTAAATTCATTTATAGAAGCTAGCGACAGGTCAATGTTGTCCAATCTTGAGTTGGTAGTCTTTTCCATGTGATCCAGCCTCTTGTTTAGCTTAGACTCCACTCGAGAAAGGGTATTCATTGCATCTTTTACCCGCGCTTGACCATCCCGGATAACCAGAACGTCTTCTTTCAAAGCTTCATGTCCTTGAGACAGTGCAGTTACTTCATTCATGAATCCATCTTTAAGTTCCCTGACGTCCATCCTCAGCTCGACTAGTTCTTCCACAGCTTCCTTCTTTAAGGAGTCCACTGCCTGCTTCGTACCTGTTATAGTGCCAGATGCACTGCCAATGACTCTGAATGTTCTTCTGGAATCAGCTGCAGCCAAGTCAACCTTCTCTTGAATAGTCTTTAAAGAAGCATTGGCCTGACTAGAGGAGATCCCCTGGTCAAAGGAAGGTCGCAGTGGAACCTTGAATAATGGAGTTCCTTCTTTGTCATGAACTGTCATCTCCTTGAGGGAAGATTGAACTTGTAGCTCTCTTTCTGTTGGTAACAGCAAATCATGAATATTTGGTAGGGTTAGGGTGTCACTCCTCACATTTGGCTCTGGGTGTACACTCAACGTTTCTGTCGGTGTTTGAATCATTTTTCCTTTCCCACTCAGGCCAGGTGTAAGTGTTTTTGTTTCACTCAAATCCTTTGTGCTGATTGTACCTGCAGAAGAAATCACCGTAGCCGTCCTTAAGGAGGTCACCGGTGGTGCAATGGGGCTTCTCAAGTCCCTGTCCTTGGATAAACCAAGTTGCTGATCATCCTTAGATGATATATCCTTTGTAGGATCTAGAGTTTGAATCTCTAGGGGGTTAGAAACAGGCTCTTTTAACAGCAGAGATCCCGAATCTTCCCCGTGAGTCTGTAAAGACTTTACCTCAGTTGACTTGTCAATAGTAATTGATTCATCGTCACCGAGTTGCCGATCTGCACCTACGTCAGACCCTTTACCCGCAGGATCCAGATATGTTCCATCTGGGGAGGTAGACAATGACCTTTTAGATTGTGCATTTAGGTCAAAGCCTTCTCTCGACGTCTGTGAAGACCCTTGGTTCTTAGAACCTTCAACCAGTGAACCTGACCGTAATATGGTCGGAACACCAGTTGCTTCCGTCAATTCTTCCTTACTTGATTGAGCTATTGGTTCAGATATTGCTTTCGTTAGCGTAGCCCAATCAGCATCAGAAAAATCAGTAAAGGGCGCTTTGGATGAGAGAAATGAAGTATCAACAGTTGCCTCGGTTTCTGTTCTTCTCCTTTTAGAGGAAGGCAGAGCTGCTGTTGAAGGGTGTATCTCCTTATGTGGTGCTGCTTTGGCACTATCTCCCTCTACACTCATGGATGGTTCTTTAATGGGTATAGTAGGGGAAGGAGGTTCGTTTATGTTTTCATTTGGCTCTTCCAAAGGCTCTTCGACCGTGGTTAGAGATTGTGGGTTTGCAACCTCCTGGTCTGGAATGGCCACTGAGGGCTCTGGATCAACATCCATAGGTTGTGGTTCAGGAGCCAGTTGAGGTTTAGGAATGTTACCTTGAATTACCTGTTCCCCTGGGGGTAGAAGTGGTAGGGGCACCGTTCTTAGATATTCAGTGAGAACAGTGGGTACCCCTGGAAGATAGTTGTTCTTCCTTATCAGAGCGGTTATGGCATTGCTCTTCATCTTCATACACTTCATGGTCTTCTCTTCGGCGAATGTCTCGCGCTCATCATCTGTTAAGATATCATTGAGAATTAGCTGTAGGAACCTAGGATAGAAGCAAAGCACATCTTCATCTATGCCCGTTCTTTCATCCAGTGGTCCCATGCATATGATTACTTGATCAATCAGTAACCGTCCAATGTTAATATGCCTATTGTTGGCAATGGCAAACCCTATCTTTTGAAGGAATAAGGGAATACCATGCAGATTTGTTAGCTTGGCAGTAAAAACATGGATTAGGGTATGAAAGAAAAAGTTCCATGCTTTTGGCAAGTAATGCTTCAGAAACTCTCCCACAAAGAAGTTAGGTTGTTGACTTCTAATGAGATTGAAGAAAGCATGTATCTCCTCAGTTGTGGGATCCGGAACAAGGTTTTCTGTAGGAAAATGTAAGATTTGATTAAAGTCATGTTCCGTCACCCTTATTGTTCTGCCCCCTGGCACAACAAAACTGAAGGACCTTACGTTATTCTCACTTGTATCCGTGGCGGTTGTGTACAACGCAATCAATTGATCGATGCAAAGGACCACGGGAGTACTCACAGCATATGCCACTAATGAACGTGTGTTCAAAAACTCTGCCCATGCACGAAACTGTAAGTTCGTTATGGATTGCAAGTTTTGAAACGAGACATGATTAGTCTTGGTAATAATAAATTCCCCAGCCATTTTAAAATTACCAGAAAATTTAAACAAACCAAAACTATTTTTCCTTTAAATTTAATTAATTATTACTAATTAATCAAACTCTAACAAAATTACCCCTTTTAATCACTTAAGAACACAAACTCAAACCACACAGAACTCAAATACAACCCTAATTTGTTAAATCTGAATATGCACTCACATTCAAAGAAATCAATTGATTGACAATTAATTTCTAAAGAACAATCCTGATAACACTTTTCTAAGGTCAAAAGTTCAGGTTCGATAGTTTTCTTTCTCTTTCTTTTCCAAAAACACAAAAGGATTCAAACTTCACGGTTAAAACAATTAACAGTGAAAGAATAGTCTCTTTTTGAGGTTTTTACTCGGTTAATCTTGAAGAAAAGTATCGATGGTGATGGTTGTTTGTGTATGAATATATATAATGTAAGTATTATGCACAGCCTTAGTTTCTTTTAGATCTGAAAATGAATAGAAAACTTCTAAGGCAAAGTATTTATACTTGCTGAAACTGCAGGGGCAATTATGACATTTAATGTTCGATAGTTTTTATTTATGCTGTCGATAGTTTTAATTCTAGGGGCATAAAGGTCAAAAACACTTCGATAGTTTTTTCAAAACTATCGAAGTGTTTAAATTCAAGAATTTAAACCGACCTTTTAGAAAAACTATCGAAAGCTGTTCTCAATTAAACCAAAATCTATCGAACATGCTTTGTTTAGAAAAACTATCGAGAATTTGAATATAGAAATAATTAAAATTCACTTCGATGGTTTTTCTACTAATTTTCAAAATCTATCGAGAATTTAAATATTAAATCAGATAAATTCACTTCGATATATTTGAAAGATATTCTCAACAACTATCGAGACATGTTTTCGATGGTTTTTCTTTTTCTTTTCAAAAACTATCGAAAATTAATTTCGATAGATTTATCCATGTACTTGAAAAACTATCGAATTTCCTAAATTCGATATTTTTTGCTTCTGTCTTCATTTTAAAACCTGTTCTATTTTAAAAATCAGACTTTTTATTTCCTGTCAAGTTTTATTTTGAATAAATCTTTTAAAATTCACCAAAATCAATTGTTAACAGAAAATTCACAATTTTCTCAGACTAAAATCAACTAAATATCATTAACTGATATTAATCAATTAAAATCCAATGAATTATGCTGCATTAATTTACAATGTTAAAAACAAGGCAAATTAATTCAAATTAAATAGATGTTTGAATATTTAGAACAAATATTAGCACTTAAATAATTTTAGAATTAATAACCAATTAAATGCCAGAAGATATATCATCCATAATTATGACATAAAATTAGTACAAAAATCCTAACTACGAGAATTGCTCCAGAAAATAAATTCACGAGTCCTAAGGATATAAAAATTCTTAAACTCATGTATTCACTAGGACTATCTGTAGTTACTGACTTCTAATCAAAATCAATTAGAAAGATTTAACATCCCAAGTTCACCAACCAGCTTATTGAAAGTGGATTCATCAAGCGGTTTAGTAAAGATGTCTGCAATTTGATCCTCTGTGGGTACAAAATGTAACTCCACAGTTCCATTCATGACATGCTCTCGGATAAAATGATACCTGATGTCGATGTGCTTCGTCCTCGAGTGTTGCACTGGGTTGTTTGAGATTGCTATGGCACTTGTGTTGTCACAAAATATTGGAATCTTTGTCAACAAAAGTCCATAGTCACGTAGTTGGTTTCTCATCCACAAGATCTGAGCACAGCAGCTACCAGCAGCAATGTATTCAGCCTCAGCTGTTGATGTGGACACTGAATGCTGCTTCTTGCTATGCCAGGAAACTAACCTTCTTCCAAGAAACTGACAGCTTCCTGAAGTACTCTTCCGATCAATCTTACAACCTGCAAAATCAGAGTCTGTGTATCCAATAAGATCAAATCTTGTATCTTTAGGGTACCAAATTCCAAGATTTGGGGTCCCCTTAAGATATCTAAATATTCGCTTAACATCTATTAGATGAGATTCTTTGGGATCAGACTGAAATCTAGCACACAAGCATGTTGCAAACATTATATCTGGTCTACTTGCAGTGAGATAAAGTAATGAGCCTATCATACCTCTGTAGCCTGTGATGTCAACCTTCTTACCAGTTTCATCCTTATCAAGCTTAGTGGCAGTTGGCATAGGAGTCTTTGCTGTAGATGAGTCTTCCATTTGATACTTCTTAAGAAGATCCTTGATGTACTTGGACTGACAAATGAATATACCACCTTGTTTTTGGTATACTTGCAGTCCAAGAAAGAATGACAATTCACCCATCATGCTCATTTCATAACGACTCTGCATTAACTTAGCAAATCTCTTGCATAGATCATCATTAGTAGAACCAAATATTATGTCATCCACATATACTTGCACCAATATCAAATCATTTTTATGCTTTTTGACAAAGAGAGTTTTGTCTACAACACCTCTTGTAAAATCATTTTCAAGTAAGAATTCAAAGAGAGTGTCATACCATGTCCTCGGAGCTTGTTTGAGTCCATAGAGAGCTTTGAATAGAAAGTACACAAAGTCTGCCAGTTTTGAATCCTCAAAACCTGGAGGTTGTTCCACATACACTTCTTCTTCTAACTCCCCGTTCAGAAAAGCACTCTTCACATCCATTTGATATACCTTGTAATTGGAATGTGCAGCAAATGCCAGAAACATTCTGATGGCCTCAAGTCTTGCTACTGGTGCATAGGTTTCATCATAATCTATACCCTCTTCTTGAGAGTAACCTTTAGCAACCAGTCTGGCTTTGTTCCTCGTTACAATGCCATCTTCGTCCAACTTATTTCTGAATACCCATCGTGTTCCAATAACAGATTTTCCCTTAGGCCTGGGTACCAGCTTCCAAACTTTCTGCCTTTCAAACTGATTGAGTTCTTCTTGCATAGCAATTACCCAATCTGGATCATCTAGAGCATCTTCAACTTTCTTAGGTTCTGTTTCTGAAAGAAACCCAGAATAGTGACATTCATTTTGTGATGTTCTCCTAGTTCTCACTCCTGTGTCCGGATCACCAATGATCAAGTGAAAGGGATGATCTCTATTCCATACCATTTGTCTTGGCAGATGCGATCTTGATGATTCTCCTTGTTCTAGATGTTGTGGAGTGTGACTAGTTGATCCTTCTCCTGCTCCCCCTGAGTTGTTGACGGTTTGATCTGTTGATTCTGAAGACTGACTAGTGGATCCTGTATTTTGAGGATCTCCACTTTGTCCAGAATCATTATCGTTATGATTATTATTAATGACTGTAACAACTTCAGGTACTTCTTCATTGTCAGAGAGATCTCCTAATAGATTTTCAAATACCAAAGATTCAGAGTTCTCTCTAGTTTGCAGGCCTGGTCTTTTGGTGTCGTCAAATGTTACATTAAAGCTTTCCAACACCTTCTTATCTTCAATCACATATACCCTGAAAGCCTTAGATTCCAGAGAATAGCCCAGAAAAATGCCTTCATATGCTTTGGCATCAAACTTGCCAAGATGTTCTCCATCTTTAAGTGCAAAGCACTTTTCACCAAACACATGAAAGTACTTCAGTGTTGGCTTCTTGTTGGCCATTAACTCATACGGAGTTTTTTCATGATCTTTATTGATCAGGGTTCGATTCTGAGTGTAGCAAGCTGTATTCACTGCTTCAGCCCAAAAGTAAGTGGGAAGTTTTGATTCACTCAACATGGTCCTTGCTGCTTCAACCAAGGTCCTGTTCTTCCTTTCCACTACTCCATTCTGTTGAGGAGTTCTTGGTGCTGAAAACTGTCTTGATATTCCTTTCTCTGAGCAGAAATCATTAAGAACTGCATTCTTGAATTCAGTTCCATTGTCTGATCTGATTGTCCGCACAGGTAGCTTAGCTTCCACTTCTATCTTCTTGATGTGATCAATGATTAGTTGTGTTGCTTCATCCTTTGTTTGTATGAACAACACCCACGTGTACTTGGAGTAGTCGTCCACCATCACCAATGCATATCTATTCCTTGAAAGTGACATAACATTAACTGGACCAAATAAATCCATATGAATCAGCTGTAATGGTTCAGTAATGCTTGTCATTCCTTTGCTTCCATGTGATGCTTTCTTCGACTTCCCTTTTTCACATGCTTCACATAGTCCCTCCTGATTGAATTCCATCAGGGGCAACCCTCTCACTAACTCTCTCTTTACCAAAGAGTTCATAGTTTTGAAGTTCAGATGTGAGAGCTTCTTGTGCCATAGCCAACTTTGTTCTGAAGATGCCTTTGCATAGAAACATGTAACTTCTCCTTCACTGGTAGAACTTAAGTCAGCTATAAACAAATTTCCTTTTCTCAATCCCAGTAGAGTAAGCTTCTCATCCTTCCTGTTGGTGATCAAGCACTTGTCCTTTCTGAAATCTACATTGTAGCCTTTATCACAGAATTGACTGATACTTAGAAGATTGTGCTTTAATCCTTCAACAAGAGAGATGTTTTCAATGATGACATTTCCAGCTTTCAATTTACCATATCCCGTAGTGAATCATTTGCTGTCATCTCCAAAGGTTACAATTGGGTCGGTCTTCTTAACCACCTCTGTAAGCAGGGACTCTTCACCTGTCATGTGTCTAGAACAGCCACTATCCAGAATCCACACAACCTTTGAGCTTTTAACCTTACCCTACAATCACAGATTGATTAAGCGGACTTTGGTACCCAAAATTGTTTGGGTCCTGAAGGTTTAGATGATTTAACAGGAGTAACATTCAATTTAGTCTTACCCTGTTTGATATTCATAGTATCTGTGGATTTAACATTACTAGTGCTATTGCTACTATCATTCATCAACTTAAAATAAGCATGCATGATGTTGTACTTACATAGCAAACACTCTTTCTTCCCACAGGGCTCATAATTATTAGGCATGTCAGACATGTTATGCATTTCAGAAGCATTAGCAGTTTCTACTTTAACCTTTTTACATGCATGTGTAAGGTGTCCAGCAGAATTACAAATGGAGCACAACTTCCTAGATGCAATGGGAGAAGATGGAACCAATTCCTGATTAACAATCTTCTTCCTCCCATTCCTGTTCTTTTTAACATTACTAACTAAGGTTTAGGTAATGCATTTTTTACTGATTTCCTAGGCAACTTAGTCTTTACCTCTTTTTCCTTCAATAAATCCTCCTCAAGCAATTCTTGTCTAATGAAAAGGTCATCCTCATGAAAGAGTGGTGGAAACGGCTTAACAAAAACTGGACAATCAACATTCTTAAGAACATGTGGAGTATTCCTTTTGACAACTGAAGATGTCACAGGGAATTCCACAATCTTCTTACCAGCTTTCTTGTTATAGTCAAATCCTATAGCAGTTTTATTCTCTATGGCCTGAGTATCAATGATTTTCTTAGCCACTAGAGCGGAATTCTTAAAAGCATTCAGCTTCAAATCTAGATCTGAAATCTGCTTCCTCAGGATAGTCTCTATCTCATCATTACACTTGACCTTGTTCTCTAAGTACGCATTCTTTTGCTTAAGATCTTCTAATGTTACAGCTACAAGCTCTAGTTCTTCATTTTTAGATTCTAGCTTTTTAATCTTAAGAACTAGTTTAGCATTTTCCATTTCTGATGCTAGCATGCTTGTGTGTACATTAAACAATTCTACACTAAGATCTTGCACAGTTTTCTTGTACTCAGAATTAGACATATCAATTGTAGTTAAGATAGGTACCTGAGATGATTGTGGTGATTCCTCTGAAGAGTCAGCCATTAGAGCAACATTTACATATTCCTCCTCTTCATCCGAATCAGTATCATCCCAGTGCTTTCCCTCTGCTATATAAGCTTTCCCTTTCTGCTTTCCAGACAATGCCTCCAGTTGCTGTTTAAGCTTGGCATTCTCTTTCTTCAACTCATCATAAGAATCCTTCTTTCCATAGACATCTTTCATGTCTCTTGCTTGACGAGGCTTCCGGCATTCAGTGGCGAAATGCCCTAACTCATTGCAGTTGTAGCATCTTGATTTGCTTCTATCAATCATGCCAGTCTTGTAGCCTCCCTTAAAGCTTATACTAGGTGTATAATTGCTCTTCTGGAATCTGTTGGTTGAGCCCTTGAACTTGTACTTAGGGTTTCTTTTGAAACGAATGTGACTAAACTTTGCAGCTAAGTACGCCATGGTTTTGTCTTCCATTTGCTCAAGCTCTTCTAGGGTGTAGTAATCACTTTCATCAACACCCAGATTCACAGAATCCATTTCTGCTTCTATTATCACCTCCTTTCCAGCTCTAGGGGTTTGAACCTGAATCTCAGAAGTTATTGGTTCATCCACTACAAGTGCTGCTGATCTCACAAGTGCATTGTGCTTGTTCTCCACTGTCCCTGATCCGTAGATTATCACCCTTTGTTCATGTTCCATCTCATAGGTCTTCAACTTGCCATAGATCATCTCTAATGACATCTTTGTGAAGTCAATTCTTTCCCTAATGGATGATGACTTGTGTTCTACATGATGGGGCAGCGTCATCATGAACTTCCTGTTTGATTCTCTCAGTGGATAGGTCTTTCCTTTCATTGCCAATTCATTGAGAAGCTTAGTATATTTCTCAAAGACCTGAGTTATACTTTCTCCTGGCAGGGACCTAAACGCTTCATATTGAGAAGTCAGGATGTCCAATTTGTTTTCCTGAACGTCTTCAGTTCCTTCCATTATCAAATTAATGGTATCCCACATATGTTTCCCGCTTGTACAGTTCATCAACTAATAGCTCATTTCCTTGTCTGCGGAGTCCGCCAATATCAACATTAAACCGGTATCCAATCGAATCAGTTCTTTGTCAGAATCTGTATATTCAGTAATATCCTTAGGTTGGGTGCCTTGAGGAATCCTGCTACCATCAGGAGCTGTAGATTCACTACCTGGTTTCATTGGTACAAACGGTCCGTTCTCTAATATGCCAATATACAACGGGTTAGATGCCTTGATAAATAACAGCATCTTCATCTTCCACAAACCGAAATCATCTCTAGTAAACGGGGGAACTTTAATACCAGCGGTTGTCTTTGGAGCACTCATGGTTTCTGAAAATTTCAAATTGTTTAAAATTCAAGAAATTCCAATTAAATGAAAAAATTTGAAAGTTAAAAAATTTGCTTCGAATTTTCACGCTACGTTTGATTTTGGTCTCATTCACCGAATCTGATTTGTATATCAATCAAGTAGCTCTGATACCAATTGTTAGGTCCAAAGTATCGTAGAAGGGGGGGTTGAATACGATACTCACAAATAATTTAATTTCATTCGCGGATTAATCTTTCAGTTCTATAACGAAATCAAACACACCAAACCAAATCAAGTTTCGGGGAATATATCTTTTTATAAATATAAACCTCGAGGGGTGCTACAATTTCTAATCCGTAGATTAGCTTCAATGAGTTTAAGGTTACACAAATACAAAACAATGATCAAGTTCTGAGCACTATTAATTTCTCTGATAATTTTCTCCGGCTCTTCTCTCTCTCAGTAATGTCTCTGTGTTGAATTCCTTAACTGAAGAAGACACTATCTTCTCTCGAGTTAATTGTAGACTTGAATTGAAAAACCATCGAACCATTTAGAATAGAATATTCTTGGCCGTTGGATCTTCATCAACCTGTCAGACAAGCACAACTTTTCACCTGCTCCATGAATTGAAAAACCATCGAATGGATTAAATCAATTTGTCATTCGATAGTTTTTAAATCAAAACTATCGAATGCCAAATTAATTTACTTTGATTTTCAATGAATCACTTCAACCACCATTCGATAGTTTTTTCAATAGAAAAACTATCGAATTCTTTTTCTTGTCTTTTGTCCTTTAGTAATTACTCCTGAGCTCCTGGGTGTTTAAGTTTTAGACTGTATCAATTTCTTCTGAGACGATAAAACAACTTGATCCTTTTTAGTGCCGTCACCTAGTGCAACTGGTCTGGTTCACAGATGAATAACACTTGATCAATTCTTATTTTATGTCTTCAATATAGTGCTGCTGATAAGTCCCTTGTCGTTCTGGTTGCTTCATCACTGGAATCCCGTGGTACTGAACCCTAAATCATTCACATACTTCTGTCGTCTTGAAAGTCTTGTTTCTTTTGCTGTCACTGAGGCTTGAACATTTTCATGAACTTCTTTCCGTGACCTGTTTACGGACTTCAAGAATACATAACGTATTTTGATTTTTTGAGTTTACCTTTTCTTCTTTGATTCTTGATTCCTGTGCTTCTGTTAATATTATTGTCTGTCTTGTCCTTTGTTGAGTTGTAGTTATCTCTTTTACATCTTATGTTACATTATGCTTTACAAAGATGCTCATGTTTCTTCAAGTTGCTAATGTTAAATATCTAGGAGTGCTGAAGAATGGTCCTAAACTTCCTATGATTGTGGAGGAAGAGCAGATTGAGAATGATGTTGTCACTAGAGCTGCTAGGATGTACCCTAAGGATCCCAAGGACTACACTCCTGATGAAAAAGAGGATGCTACATTGGATGCATGTCTACAGTTGATACTGGTTGATTGTCTTGATCCTGTCATGCATAATCATGTTCTAAACTGTGCTACTACCAAACACATTTGGGACACTATAGAGATAATCAATGAGGGGACAGAGGAAATAAGAGAGAATATGCTGGAAATTCTCACCTCTTCTTATGAGCATTTCAGATCAAACCCTGGTGAAGGTATCTCTGAGGTTTTTGAGAGATACAACAAATTGATCAATGATCTGAATCTCAATGGGAAGCACTATACTATCAAGGAGATTAACAAGAAGTTCCTCCTGACACTTCCAATTCATTTGGAGCACAGAATATATGCAATCAGATAAGCAAGAGATCTTGGAGAGATTTCTCTGGAAAGACTGTATGGTGTTCTGAAGACCTATGAGCTGGAGCAGATTCAGCAAAAGGAGATATATGGAACTGGAAAGATAGTTAGTACTTCTAACTTGGATGTTATTGATGTTGAATATGGTTTAACATCCATTGATCAATCTGGTGGTGACTTCTATTCTTTGGAAGAACTTGATCAGCTGGAGGATGGTGATTTGGCAATGATAGTGAGGAAATTTGGCAAATTCAGATTCAGAAGAAATTCCAATCTTAAGTTCAAGCCCAGGTTTCAGAGAGGTGGTTCCTCATCTACAAATAGCACAAGGGGTGGCTATAAAACTGGAACTGTGGAAAGAAGCACAATCAGGTGCTACAATTATAATGAGTTGGGTCACTTTGCTACAGAATTTAAAAAGCCAAAGCAAGTGAGAAGGAACTCATTTGATTCTAGCAAGAAGAATAAGATTGGGAAAGCTTATGTTGCCGAAGGAAAGAGTTGGGATGATACTGATAGTGATGAAGAAGTAGGTGAAATTGGAAACCTAGCTTTAATGGCTAATGAGGCAAGCACTTCATCAACATTCATGTCAGAGGTAAAGTTTACTAATACTGAAATGATCTATCATCTTAGTACTACTGTTTCATGTGCACGTAGAGAAAATGATAGAATAATTCTTTTGAACACAACCCTTGAAAAGGAGATAAAAGAATTAAAACTTGTGCATGTTAATCAGGATGAACTAACTAAGAAAATAGCATTTCTTGAGAATAGGGTTAAATGTTATATGCAACTGGAAACCATTCTTAAGGATCAGATCAGTGAAGTTAAGGTTAAGGCTAATGCTTACTATAACTCTTATAAGACTGCTAAATAAATCATCAATAAACAAGTTATTGGTCAATTTGTTGGTATAGGCTATGACTATAATGAGTCTATTGGTGAATTAAGCATAAATACCCCTAATAGAGTCAGTGCTGAAGAAAGGGGTATACCAGATGTGCTTAAGGGTATTGATAAACCTTTCTTTAGAGAGTCCCAAGGAGAACCTCTGAATGAATACTCTATCATTATTGAAGAGGAGATGCGTATGGAGGATCGTGCTTTTGATCTTGATCAGTCCAACAAGTGTATGTCTGACAAACCAGTCAAAGTTGTTTCAGCAACGGAGACTAAGTCAGACATTCATAAAGTGGATCAAAACAACTGTAGAACCAACATGCCTGTTGTTAATCTTTCTCATAAAGCATGTGGTGTGGTAAATTGTATGTCTTGTGCTTTTAATGTTATGTATGCTTATTTTAATAGTAAGCATGTATCTGATAATAAGACTGCTCCACTTCAACATGTTAATAATAAGAAGCATGTTAAATCTAAGACTACAGGACTAAAGACTAGAGTGGATCCATTTATCCCTAAGCCTACTCAGAAATGTGTTAAGGCTAGCTATAAATGGAAACGCTCTTTTGTGAAAGAGGTTTATGTAGTTAAAGTTAAAAATGTTGTTTTGCCTGACAAAGGTCAGTTCTTTAAATTTGCCGGACCCAATCAAGTTTGGGTTCCGAGGAAAGACTAATCAATTTGATACTACAGGGTGTGGAACAGGTAAACCGTGTTATGTGGGTTCTTGATAGTGGATGTTCAAGGCATATGACCGGAGATAGAGCCCTGCTATCAAATGTGGTTGAGAAAGCCGGCCCAGGAGTTACCTTTGGAGATAACAGCAAGGGTATTACCAGAGGATATGACTGTTTGAAGTTTGGAAATGTTATCATTCAAGATGTATCTATTGTGGAAGGTCTGAAGTTCAATCTTCTCAGCATCAGTCATTTCTGTGACAGAGGATATGTTGTTTCCTTTGAGAAAGATAGATGTCAGATCCTTCACAAGAAAAATGGAAAGCCTACTCTTCAAGGAGTAATGAAAGGTGATTTGTTCATAGCTGATCTGCACTCTGGATCCAAAGATGAAGTTACTTGTTTTTATGTTAAAGCTTCATCAGATGAGAGTTGGCTATGGCATAAGAAGATGTCTCACCTTAACTTCAAAACCATGAACTCTTTATTCAAGAGGGAATTGGTTAGAGGTTTGCCTCAGATGGAATTTACACAAGAAGGACTGTGTGAGGCATGTCAGAAAGGAAAGTCAAAGAAAGCTTCTCACAAGGGCATTGACACAACATCAATAACTGAACCACATCAGCTACTGTACATGGATTTGTTTGGTCCAGTTAATGTGATGTCCATGTCAAAGAAACAATATGCACTTGTGATTGTTGATGACTATTCCAAATATACATGGGTTTTATTCCTACATTCCAAGGATGAGACCCCACAGATGGTGATTGATCATATAAAGTTGATTGAGCTGGATTCGAGATTCCATGTTAGAGCTATAAGGTCAGATAATGGAACTGAATTCAAGAATGCAGTCCTAAATGACTTTTGTGCAAATAAAGGAATAACAAGACAGTATTATGCCCCTAGAACTCCTCAACAGAATGGAGTGGTGGAAAGGAAGAATCGTACATTGATTGAAGCTGTTAGGACTATGTTAAGTGACTCAAGACTTCCAATGTACTTTTGGGCTGAAGCTGTGAACACTGCTTGTTATACTCAGAATCGAACTTTAATCAACAAGGACTTAATGAAGACTCCTTATGAGATCATGAACAACAAGAAACCAACTCTCAAATACTTTCATGTATTTGGAGCAAAATGCTTTGTGCTTAAGGATGGCAATGTGAAACGTGGCAAGTTTGAGGCCAAGGCACAAGAAGCTATTTTTATTGGTTATTCAAGAAGATCTTACAGGGTGTACTTGATTGATGGTCACCGTGTGAAGGAAAGTGTCAATGTTACATTTGATGACACTAAGCTCCCTAGTATCCAAACTGAAGATTCATCTGAAGAACTGAAGTTTGATAACTTGCCAGACTCAGAATCAGATGATGAAGCCCCACCTGAGAATGTTGCTGGTAATGACAATAACAATGATGATAATGATCCTGGTGGTGGTGGTGGAAACATTGGTAACAATGGAGATACCACCAACACTGGAGAATAATCATCAAGGCAATCAAGCAACAACTCAAGAGGAGGAAATGAAGGATCTACTAGTCATTCACAACACCACAATGAATTTCAAGGCGAATCATCAAGATCAAATCTTCCAAGACAGACTGTATGAAATAGAGCTCATCCTTTTGAGTTGATCATTAGTGATCCAGGTGTTGGAGTTAGAACTAGAAGTGCTACTCAGACTGAATGTCATTATTCAGGGTTTCTATCTGAAATGGAGCCAAAGAAGACTGAGGAAGCACTGACTGATCCAGATTGGGTGATTGCTATGCAAGATGAACTCAATCAATTTAAACAACAGCAAGTCTGGAAGCTGGTACCCAGACCAAAGAACAAGAAATTAGTTGGTACAAGATGGGTATACAGAAACAAGCTAGATGAGGATGGCATTGTTACAAGGAACAAGGCAAGACTGGTTGCTCAAGGGTATTCACAAGCTGAAGGCATTGATTATGATGAAACCTATGCACCAGTGGCTAGACTTGAGGCCATCAGGATGTTCTTAGCATTTGCAGCTTACTCCAATTTTAAAGTCTATCAAATGGATGTTAAGAGTGCATTCCTGAATGGTGAGCTAGATGAAGAAGTGTATGTGGAACAGCCCCTGGCTTTGAAAATCAAAAGTTGCTGGACTTTGTGTACTTTCTCTTCAAGGCTATCTATGGTCTCAAACAAGCCCCAAGAAAATAGTATGACATTCTCTCTGGTTTTCTATTAGAAAATGGTTTTGTTAGAGGTATCATAGACAAAACTCTTTTTTCAAAGAAACACAAAAGTGATATGATATTAGTCCAAGTCTATGTGGATGACATCATATTTGGGTCTACTAATGATGATCTCTGTAAGAGATTTGCTAAGCTAATGCAGAGTAAGTTTGAAATGAGTATGATGGGTGAGCTGAAGTTCTTTCTTGGATTACAAGTAAGTCAAAGGTCAAATGAAATATTTATTTGTCAATCCAAGTATCTAAAAGAACTTCTCAAGAAGTATCATATGGAGGATTCAGCATCAGCAAGGACTCCATCTTCAACAACAGTCAAACTTGGAGCTTGTGATAACTCTATCAAGGTAGATGTTACAAGCTACATAGGTATGATTGGCTCCTTACTCTATCTTACTGCTAGTAGACCAGATATTATGTATGCTACATGCTTGTGTGCAAGGTTCCAAGCGGACCCTAGAGATTTACATCTCGTTGCTGTTAAAAGAATCTTGAGATATCTTAAGGGTACACCTAATTTAGGTATCTGGTACCCTAAAGATTCTGGTTTTAATCTTGTTGGATATACAGATTCTGATTATGCAGGTAGTGTTGTTGATAGAAAGAGTACCTCTAGGAGTTGTCAATTCCTAGGAGGTAGATTGATTTACTGGTATAGCAAGAAACAGCAAACAGTTTCCAATTCAATAGCAGAAGCTGAATATATTGATGCTGGAAGGTGTTGTTCTCAGATCTTATGGATAAGGAATCAATTGAAAGACTATGGCTTTGCATTAGACAAAATTTCCATTTTGTGTGATAATACCAGTGTCATAGCAATCTCCAACAACCCTGTTCAACACTCGAGAACGAAGCACATTGATATCAGGTATCATTTTATCAGAGAGCATGTCATGAATGGAATTGTGGAGTTACACTTTGTACCCACAGAAGAACAAACTGCAGACATATTCACTAAATCTGTTGACGAATCCACATTTACCAGGTTAGTTGGTAAATTGGGTATGTTGAACAGCCTTAGTGACTAACAATATCTATGTCATGTTTGTTCTTTCCAAAAATTCATTTTCTCTTTTCATTTTAAATGATATTTATTGTCAATTCTCATTTGATATTACATGCTTGTTAATTTAAATATTTCTGAATAATATATTTTCTCTAAAAATATTTTTCTCATATTTTTTAAGTGGATAAATGTATTTTTATTGAAAATATAATTATTTAGAATTATTTAGATGAGTTTCAGATTGTAAATATTGTTGTTTAAATTTTTATGCAGGTTTATAGTAATTTAATGCACTTCTATATTATTCTGCATATTTTTCTAGAATTTATGGAATTTTCTGTGAATTTTTCTAGACTTGTAAATATTTTTCATGCATTTTTATTATTTTTCTGCAATTTTTCTGTAAAAATATTAATTATTCTAAGTTTTTCCTAAGTCTTCCCAGTTTTTATACTAGGAAGACTACCGGGAAGACTCAGAATAATCTATTTTTTTTTTGTTTTTTCTCTTTAATTTTAAGTCTTTTCCTAAGTCTTCCCAGTTTTTGAACTAGCAAAACTATCGGGAAGACTCACATTTACTTATTTTATTTTTTATTTTTCTGTTTTACTTAAATTCGGAAGACTTTCTAATTGTACTAGGAAGACTACCGGGAAGAGTATCCTAAGTCTTCCCGATTGTCTTCCCAGTACAAATTTTATTAAAAACGCTTGGATTGTCTTCTGATTTAAGTTTAACAGTTATTTTCTTATTATATATATATGCATACACTGCATACACACAACATTTCATTCCTTTTGCCTTATCAGTTTTTATTCTTATCAGTTTTGAACACCCCCCTTTCGAATTCTCTGATTTCTGCAGAATCATTGTTCTTAAAACAATCTTGCTCAAGTATTTACTTAGCAAATCATTACTGTTCTTTTAAAATCAAATCTATTAAGTCGAATTGCTGCTCAATTTTTCCTTCTTTCTCATTTCGACTAGAGTGTTCTTGATTTGCTTAAGTAATTCGTGTGTTTTTCTGATCAAAGTAGATTCTGTGTGTTTTGAACTGTGTGTGTTCTTGAAGTTCATTTGCCCATTTCATTTTTGCATTTCAAAGTTTTAAGTTCGAATTTTTTTTGGATTAAAAATTAAAATTTGGTTGATTTTGATAAAATTTTGATTTTGTGGATTTTAAGTAATTTTAATTAATTCTAAAAATACCTAAAATTCTAATTTTATTTTAAGATTAATTAAAATTTCTTGTTTTATTAAAAATGGATCCTAATTTCGAACTTGTGTTAAATATTTATGTTGGGTATTTTAATCCGTCTAAATGTAAGGTGGAACGCTTCAAACCTTGGATTCAATTTTTAAATAGTGAGACTTGTGTCAGTCATGCTATTTGTGCCTCTGCACTTCTGAAAATTGATCCATTAAGGTTTCTGTGTTCAAGTGTTGTTATTGCTGAAGATTCAAAATCATTTACGTTCAATATTTTAAACCAGCAATATACAGTCACTTTAGAGTTATTTTGTGATGTGTTACACTTTCCAAAGGACAGGTTTGATCCCTTACCTACTGATGATGAGTTATCACAGTTCTTTGTGAATATTCATTATCAGGGTCCCTTACAGATGGTTAAATTGTCCAAAAGTTTTCTTGTAAGAGAATGGGATCTGTTCTTTGATACAATAGCAAGCGTCTTTGGTAATTGCCAGTCTTAATCAATATATTGCTTATGCTATTGTATTTGGTCGTAGACTTAACTTTGCAAAAATTATGTGGAACTTAATGATCAACATACTTGCTCACTCTAAGAGAGATTGTAATAATCATGTGAAAGTGAAGTGTTGGTATCCTCGCTTTCTCACTCTTATCATAAATCATCTACTTACTGCTGAGCAGGTAGAACTGTTTAGGAATACAAGATTTGAAACCTCTCAAACCACAGATTCTAAATTCTACACCAGACTGGACTGCTCCCTCAAATTTCTAAACACACCAATTCTTGTTTCACCATTGATGTCTCAATTCATTCATCTTCCAATCTTTGGTGAACAAGTTCCTCAGCCACATCCAGTTCCACTACAGGTAGTTATTCCTAACCCTGGATCTTCTTCTACTGGTACTATAATTCAAACCCAAGTGGTTGGTAGGGTTGACCAAGAGGTTGTAGAACCACAATCTCTAACACAGGTCATAGAGCCAAACAGAGAGTCAAACACTTCTGACCAACAACCTGAGCCAAATGTTCAATCCAGTTCAAGAAGAGTTAGTGAAATAGCTACAAAGAGTGTTCCCACAGCTATGTCTCCACCCTTAAAGAAAAGAAAAACCTATAGGGAGGCATCTGTAAGCCCATCTGTATCCTCTCAAAAGGATATGGACATTGATATGGCCACTGAATAGTCTCTGGAGACATCCTCTCAACAGGATGAATCTATTGAAATTCGCCATCGAGCCATGGCATCTTGTACTGAGTCAAGCACTCTCCCATTACTCACAATGGGAGAAGATATCCAAATAGATGATACTCAGGACACTATGCAAGGAGAGCACTTTGATTTTGATTTTGAAACAGTACCTACCATAGTTACGGTAGAAGTGCCTTCACAGGCATCAGAGGGAAAATCTGATTCTTTGCCGCTTTTAATAGAATCAGTTTCTCCCCTCCCAGAGGGAACATCTCTAGCTCCCCTATGGGATTTTTCACTCGCAGTTTACACTAGAGAAAGTGAAAGGCAACCAGGTGAGTCTGTCACTGAAGCAATTTAGTTTACAATGTCAAATATTTTGACAGACTCAACCAGGGATTGGGATTTGCGAACTCCCATTGCACCACCACTGACCTCTCTTGAAGGGGCTAGGGTGATTTCTTTTGCAGGTACTGAGAACTTGGAGAGACAGTTAGTTGTGAGAGATGAGAGACAAACACAGAGTGATACACAAGCACACGAGTTGAGTGAAACACCACTGAGAGAAATTGAAGTGAGTGCACACACTGACACAAACACTGCTTTGTTGTTGAACCAGCTAGCTGCTCTGCAGAAACAGTTACAAGAAACCCAGGCTGAAAACAATCTTCTCAAATCAAAAGTGGTTGCACAATCTTCCACCTCTGTATCTAATCAGCTGGGTACTGTTAAGGATGATCTGGAAGGACTGAAGAGTACTCTGCTCCTGAAGCTGAATTCCATCCAACAATCTCAAGTACTAGTGGCTTCAGACATTTCTGAGTTAACAACGTCAAATGCTCAGATTTCAGAAAGTGTCAAGGAGATTGCTGCCATTTCTACCAAGGTGGACTTTATTCTGCAAACAGCTAATGAAAATCAAACGTTTAATGAAGAAAGGATGTCAAGGATAGAAGGAGGAATGGAGAATCTAAATGAAGGAATGAAGCACCTGTACTAAATGATAAAGAATTCACATCAACCTACTGCACAACAAAGAACATTCTTTGAATGAGGTGATGATGGTGATGAGGATGATGCTAATGAAGGAGGAGATGGAGGAGATAGGAGAGAAAGAGGAGAGATAAGGAGAACATCTGAGG
The DNA here is from genome assembly GCA_030848705.1 of Heracleum sosnowskyi. NCBI lineage: Eukaryota > Viridiplantae > Streptophyta > Magnoliopsida > Apiales > Apiaceae > Heracleum > Heracleum sosnowskyi. The sequence goes on from CM061240.1 coordinate 15,760,935, forward strand.
TGAATCCTAGGGCTTCCAAAGCTCAAACTGTAGAGGATTCCTCAACTAAGGGGGAGAAGAAAGGAGGAAATAGAGAAGCTGGAGGAGCTTCTGGAGGAGGAAAAGATAAAGGGAAGGGTAAACAATCATTGGAGGAGTCTGTTTTTTATGATGCCTACTACTACCATGGTGAACAAGATGATTTTCAATTTGACACGTCTGGTGATCTGGAGAAGACCATACCTAAAGAACCTATTGGTGAGGAGTAGGTTGAAGAGGCAGCCAACTTTGATGATTGGGAGGATGAAGCTGATTTATACACACCTGACCCGTTGTTTCAAAAGGAGCTGAAGAAGCAGCAAGCAGAACTAAGGAGAAAGGAAGATGAGAATGCAAAGGTCTCAGACATCATATCTCAAAGGTTAAAGATTCAAAAGGCTGAACATGAAGACAAGCAACGTCTTCATAGTATTCATGTCAAAGAAAGGAGATTGGATGTAAGGATGAAGCATGGAAGCACATGGGATAAAGTAAGGGAGATGTTTGATATCCCTCAGAGAAGCACAAACAATTATGGTACTTTTCTGAAGTTACTTGAGAAGATCAGAACTGTTAATCCGGACAATTCATTATACATGAAGGCATTAAAGGAAGATATCCTAAGGATTACATCTGTATTTGATCAAGTGAGGCAAGAACTGTATATCTATGTGTCAAGTGCTCTTGAAGGGTCATTCACTGTTTCTCTTGAACTACTCCAAAGATAATCTCTCTCTGAATTGTAGATTCTAATGAGTAAGGTAAAGAGATCTTCATGCTTAAATGAGCTTCTATATGACAGACTGAGAGACTCTGCAATGAAGGCCAGCCCTCAAGCTGTACACTTTCCTTATGAAGTCAAAATCTATAGAGGTACAACTTTGGAGACTGTGAGGCTGGATCCTGATTCTTTGAAACTACAAACTGCTATGCAACTGGTGAAGTTGGAGAATCTTCTTAGAACTTCTGGGTTTACCACTAAAGAGAAGTCTGAGGTTGCTGATATGATTTTTAGACTACTGCACGGAGAAAGTTCCAAGGTATGCTCAGTTGAAGAACAGATTGAAGAAGATCACCACTCAACCAGTAATGCCAAGTAGAGTGGTTTCTGAAAGTGATCGTGTCCTTGACAAAGATCTTCTAGACACCTTGCAAGAAGCTGAAGAAGGTGAAATTAGAGATTAAGGCATGATGTAGTTAGCTCAATTTGTAAATGTTATATGTTTAGAGCTAGGTAAATCAAGATAGGAAAAATGTATCATTTGTTCAGACTAGAGGAACATCTATCTTGTATTTATCTTTATTGTTTGAATCTGGAAATTGTTATATTTAATCCAGAACTTTTAATTATTTGCTTGGCTCTTAAAAGTCTTATCTTTTCTTGTTTTAGTTGAGTTATCCTCTAGAGGTATTTGGTTGTTATTGTCTAACAAACAAATAGGGGGAGATTGAAAGGCATATGTATAGGCCTATTTGTAAACACCGAGGATTCTACTCAACTTTAATTAAGATGTAATAAGTAAATAATAAAAATCAAATGTCACAGGAATCTCACAAGATTATATCTGTCAAAGAATGAAGATTAAAGTCATCTACATACTTGAAGTGATTCTACATTGAAAGAAGCTCAATTTGTTGATCAAGCCTCAGTGAAGTATTCAAGCTCAGTGGATTTATTAAAGTGACAGAGATTTCAAGTGGTGACAGCAAAGATACTGGTTACAGAGTTCTAGAATGAAAAGGAAGTGAATCACTGCTTAAAGTCAAACAGATGAAGAACAGACATTGTCGTTAGTCACTCATGAACCAGACAGTACATTGAGTGTCAACGTATTAAAATGTTTATTCTTCATCTAAGTTTTAGTGATTCTGGAATTAATTGTGAAGACAAATAATTCTATTTATTCTCTTATAAATAATTTTTACTATTAAGTAAATTATTTATTAAATTAATTCTGTAAAGAATTAATTTAATACATAATTTATTTAGATAATTATTTAAATTAGAATAAAAATGAACTAGGAAGACTTAGTTTTTGAACTAGGAAGACTTAGTTTTTAAATCTTCCTAGGCAAAACCCTTGTCTTCCCGATAGTCTTCCCAATTCATTTCCTTGTCTTCCCGATTGTCTTCCAAGGCAATTTGCTTGTTTTCCTGGTAGTCTTCCTAATGCATTTTTGTTAATGCATTGCACGTGGGATTGAAAAGGAAAGCTTTGTTTAAATAGACAGAAGACATCAACAACATTACAACAAACAAAAAGAAAAGCAAAGACAGAGCATTCAACATTCTATCTCATTGTCTTTATTTCTTCAATTGTCCGAGCAACTTAAATTCCGCAGTGATTTAATTCTTGATTTGATCTTAACATTTAATTCATAAGAATCATTTCACTTGTACTGCTTTGACATTCTAGCGGATCATAATCCCTAGATTTTATATCGAACTACTTTTTAGTATTCGATCCTTTTTATTACAAAAATAGATAAATTCATGTCGAATTTATTCTAGGTTTGTTTTATCAAGAACCCTTGTAATCAGTGATCAAATGGTAACACTCCTCAAGTTTAATATAAGTTATATTTAACTTGAATATTGTTTCAGTTTTATACCGCATTAATTTGTTCTAAATTGTTAAATCTTAAAAAGGACAAATTAGATTAAACAGTATAGTTTGTATTCAACCCCCTTCTACAAACATATCAGGACCTAACAACCTCTGGTAGCAAAGGATGGTGACACGGAGAGGACTGCTAGGGCTGATAGCATTCATGTTATTATTGGAGGATCTCACGTGGGAGGAGATAGCAAGAAAGCCATGGAAAGATACGCCCGAGAGGCAAAGGATCGTCCTTTAACCAATGTTCATCATCTTGAACAAATGCCTCTTCATCTGTTCAGGAAAGAAAGAGATAAAATCATGTTTAGCGAAGAAGATGACATATGGGTACATCACCCTCATGCCGATGCTCTTGTCGTAAGGATGAAAATTGGGTCAACCAATGTGTATCGAGTATTGGTAGACAATGGAAGCGCCGTAAATATTTTGACCTACGACACTTACAAAATGCTTAGATTCTTAGACAGAGAGTCGGTCTCAAGCGGAAATCATCTCTACGGGTTCACAAGGGCTTCAGTAGGAATCCGAGGCACAGTCTAGCTCCCGGTCAGTTTAGGAGACAACCCCCACGTGGCCACACAAATTTTCACTTTTACCGTGGTGGATCAGCCGTGTGCTTATAATGCCATCATTGGGAGACCAATCCTTAAGGAGATGAATGTAGTCACCTCTATTTATCACTTAACCATGAAATTTCCAACTCCCACAGGTGTCGGACAAGTGAAGGGATGCCAATATGACTCAAGGGTATGCTACAACCAAGAAATAAAAGGGGCAGAAAAGATAGATGTTCTAAGAGAAGTTGCAGACCTTAGGGAACAAGAGCCCATGGAAAATGGTGAAGAGAAGAAAAGGAAGCGTGTGGATACTCTCATACCAGATGTTTGTAACATGATATCTATAGAGGAACTCCCAGAAGACTACTTTGAAAGTTTGGGAATTGAGGTGGAACCTCGGCCCGGGACCCTAATGATGGAACCCTCTCAACCCATAATGACGTTACAGGAGGGCATAGTGGAGGAGGCTAGTGATGATTAAGAGAGCCCAGAACAGGTGGCTGCCAGGTTGAATAAAGGCAAGTGGGTGAGAAAAGAGACTTCAGTTCTGATGAACCTGCCAACTGGAATCTCCCGAGAAGTCACTATAACAACAGAAGGGAACATCCTGCAGGAAACACTGGAGATGTCCATCAACAATGGGGATAATCTTAGTGTCACCGAGATAGGTGAACCTAGCACAGATAAGAGCTTTGATGTTGATTTGGACCCAAGAATTCCTCCCCTGCCGGATGGAGCTGGAACATTTGAAGATATTATTTCTATCTTGGTAGATCCAAGTGACCCGACTAAGGTCTTGAAGATCGGGGAAAATCTCGGCTCCAGTATAAGGGACAATCTTGTCTCGTTTCTCAAAGAAAATTTGGATGTGTTTGTATGGTCTCACGCCGACATGATAGGCATCGATCCATAAGTAATGTGCCACAGGTTGAACCTAGATCCAAGCAAGAAGGGAATCAGGCAGAAGAGAAGACCTGTTAGTGGAGAGAGGGCGGAGGCCCTTAGGGAAGAAGTGGATAGGTTGATGGAAGTCGGGCTTATCAAAGAGTCGTTCTACCCGACTTGGCTGGCTAATCCTGTGCTAGTAAAAAAGCCAAATGGGAAGTGGAGGACTTGCGTTGACTTCACTGACTTGAACAAGGCGTGTCCAAAGGATAGCTTCCATCTTCCTCGTATCGATCAGCTTGTGGATGCCACTGCAGGGCACGCGTTGTTAAGCTTCATGGATGCCTACTCAGGCTACAATCAAATTCCTATGTATGGGCCAGATCAAGAACACACCTCGTTCATCACTGATCGAGGCCTATACTGTTATATTGGGTTAATCAATGCAGGAGCAACTTACCAGAGATTGGTGAATAAAATGTTCAAAGATCATATCGGGAAGACAATGGAGGTATATATTGATGACATGCTTGTAAAATCAAAGGAGGCCACGGACCACATCCGTCATTTGGCAGAGATGTTCACTATCTTGCGTATTTACAGAATGAAGCTTAATCCCCAAAAATGTGTGTTTGGGGTGGAGTCAGGAAAGTTTTTAGGGTTCATTGTCAACCATCGGGGAATCGAGGCTAACCCGGCCAAAATCAAGGCTCTATTGGAGATGAGATCACCTCGGAGGGTGAAAGATGTGCAAAGTCTAACAGGTCGGGTTGCGGCGTTGAACAGATTTGTCTCCAAATCTTCTAACAAGTGCCAAGTGTTCTTTAAGGCCATTAAAAACGTGGGCAAGAATTTTCAATGGACAGAGGAATGTGAGGAGGCCTTTCAAAATATCAAGAAGCGTTTGAGCACACCACCTTTATTGTCTAATCCACAGCAAGGGGAGGTACTTGTGCTTTATTTGGCGGTATCTGAATATGCGGTGAGTGCGGTGCTAATTCGAGAGGAAGGCGAAGCTCAGCTCCCGATATACTTTATGAGCAAAAGGCTGGTGGGTGCAGAAACTCGGTATTTGAACATGGAAAACTAGTGTATGCTCTAATCCTTGCTTCTAGGAAACTCCGTCCTTACTTCCAGGCTCATAGGGTCGAGGTGAGAACAGCCTATCAACTTAGACAAGTGTTGCATAAACCAGAAACTTCAGGAAGAATGTTGAAATGGGATGTCGAGCTAGGTCAGTTTGATGTGGAGTATAAGCCTCGGGTTGCGATTAAATGACAAGCACTAGCAGATTTTGTGTTGGAATTCTCACCTCAAACAGAAGAGGACTCTAGGGCCTTGCAAATTTATCCAAAGATGCCAGCGGAGGAAAATCAGAATAGTTCCCCTTGGTGGAGCTTGTATGTTGATAGGGCGTCCAATGGAGATGGAGCTGGATTCGAGTTGGTAAGCCCAGAAGGGTGTAGGGTAAAAAGGGTTGTCCACTTCACCTTTCATGCAACAAATAATGATGTTGAGTATGAGGCTTTGATTAATGGATTCAAGCTGGCATTAGAGCTAAAGGTGGAAAACCTTAACGCTTTCAGTGATTCCATGATAGTGGTATACCAGATAAATGGAGGGTATCAAGCACGGGGGCCTAGAACGGAGTTGTATTTACGTTGTGCGGAAAGGTTGATCAGGCTGTTCAATGAGGTCAACTTAGAGCTCATCCCTCGGGGCCAGAATGAGACGGCAGACGAACTTACTAAGTTCGGTTCGCGTCGTGAGACCACTCTATTAGGTTCAACGCCTTTGGAGATACAGAGGAGGCCTAGCGTGCCAGAGGTAGAGCCTATGGTGGTGGAAGATGGGGCAACACGGATGTCTCCCCTCTTGGCTTATATAAAAAATGGTGTTTTACCAGATGATAAGAATGAAGCACGACGAGTGCGATATATGGCAGCCAGGTATGCAATATATGATGGAGGTTTATATATGAGAGGCTTCAATGTACCTCTACTCAAATGTGTTGATGGAGAAGAATGCAACTATATACTAAGGGAGGTCCGTGAAGGTATTTGTGGTAATCACTCGGGGGGTAGCTCAATTAAAAATTATAAATCTAGCCAGAATGTTCAAATTTTACCGGAAAATTAATTTCACCGGAAAAACTCAACAACACCAACCAAGCTATTTAAAACTAGATCTAGCAATTAAAGATCCTAACTTTAACACTAACAAAACCAAATCAAGCTCCAAATTAACAAACCCATTTCATCCAAGCACAAATTCAAACACAAAAATTTAAATCTACAACCTCTTTTCAACACCTAACATCAAATCTAACACTAAATCACCAAAACTCACTACAATATCACACCAACTTAACAAGAAAATGTAAATCTAAAGCTCTAATCATCAAACCCACTTTAAAATTAAATTTAAAGGGGCTCAACTCAAGAATACAATAAAAAGTAAATCTAGAGCATTAACACTACATAACATTAAATGAAAAGGCTCCTTTATACCTCAAGTGGTAGCACAAAGGCTATTTGACCCACTTTATTGGATTTACAAAAGTTCATAGCCAAGAAATGAAGAGAAGAAGATGTAGAATTAAAATAAATGATTGATTTAACATTAATATGAAAGAAAGATTACAAAATTGAAGCTTCTACAATGAAAGAGAAAACTAGATCTAGGAAAATAGAAAATGAGGCTAACTAAAATTTAGACTAGGCTAAAACTAGGTATTTTCAAAGGGGAAGGAATGGGGAGTATTTATAGGGGAAAATTAGGGTTTTGGGGAAGAGTTGGGTTAATCTTGGCCCTTTATCTTGAAATCTAATCAACCAACACCTTATTTTGTCTTTTTCTTCCATCCTTGATTTTCTTTTTTCACTTTTGCCCTTCCTTGTCCCTTTTTCTTTTTTTTTTCTTCTTTTCTTTATTTTTCCAAATATCTACAAAATATGAAAATGCAACTAATTAATTTATTTTAAAATACGAAAACTAACAATAAAATAGGTACAAGAGAATGCAAAAATATGCACTAATCAAATGCCCCCATACCTATCTTTTGCTCGTCTTCGAGTAAAACAAAAAACTATTAAAAACTATCTAACACTAATACCACTTCCGTAGGTGATCACGGTTGAATTTGGCATATACAACAAGCCCTTTAAACCCCTAGGCAGCCCTAGTGGACGAGTGAGGTCTCGTGAGGGCCTATAGTGAATGTACCCACAAAATCCATCTAGCTCATATAAAAGATTGCACGGCAATGCAACGCCACACATACATGTTCTCTCATGTTACATCAACTTAATATATATATGGTCAGGTTCCACATAGAACCACTTTAATATTAGAACTTAAGAACTATTAATATATTATGCTGCAGTATGCTATACCTTTTTATTGTATTTAATTATTAATAATTATTTTTTGGCATATATATTTTGTTGAAACATATTATAATGATGAAATACAAGTTGATTTACGTGGAAAATAATTTAATTTTTAAAAATGTTATGCATTTTAGAAAAAATATTATTGTGTACTCCATAAGTACATCGTACTCTATAATTGTATCTATAATTGTATAATGTACTACAGCAAAACTAAGATAACGTATATTGCAGCAGAACGAATAAATCTCAACTGTTGATTATGCAAAATCTACGACATAAGTTAGTCCTAAGTTCTAATTTAATATAAGGTTCTAATTTGAACCTTGCCATATATATATATATATAATTTCTTTTCTTCTAAGTAGTGATTATTGTCCAGTCTTTTCGTCGCTTCCACTAGAACCCTTACCACCACCAAAACGCCACTTCAGGTACGCCACCACAACACCAACGCCGATAGTGCCGGCAATCAACCGCAACATCAGTTTTGCTCCGTCGGCTTCAAGCATCACGCCCACGGCAACTCCACCGCTCTCACTTTCTTTCACGACAATCTTCAGAGTGATGGCCATCTTACTAGTAAATTGTATGTATATTGAACAGAGTATGTATAATAGAGAAGGTGGCTTGTGAAATCTATGATCAGGGGTCCTATATTTATAGTGTGCATATTTATAGTGTGCATTGTGGTGTTTTAGGGTACAGGTGTCCTACTGTGAATGGTTCAAATTGAATCACGGGAATCCAACTCAGGCTCTCGTTTTTAATGTCTAGGATGGTTTCTTATTATAACTAATCCGACGATGTGCTACAACTTGTTGCCTTGGGCTTGGGTTAATCATTTTTTGGGCTTAACATGTAATAACCCCAAATTTTGGGCTTAGTTAAAATTTTTGATGAATAGTAAATGTTGATGAATAGTGAATTTGCTGATGAAAAATATTTTCAGACCACAGTATATGGAAGACATGGAATGAATGTTTTGAAGTTATATTAGTGATGTATAAGGAGAATAAGTGAATGTAAACGCGATCAGAATCGGGAGATTCCAACTTTAAATTTTGATCACTATTCATCAGACAATCAAGGATGCATTGATTTGATCGTTTTGAGAAAGTATGTCGAATGAGAAATATATGATCATATATTAAACCAAGGTAATGGAAAGATCAAGGAAGTATCTCCTAACATTGGTACAGAGAAACGTTTTTAAAATCACTTGAACCTATCGCGAAACAGAAGTGTAACGAATTATGGATTAAACCATAACCGAAGGGGAAGTATCATATAAGATCATCAAGTGCATCATATAAGAGGATTGATGATACAAGAAATGACATAAGCATGACACAAAAGATGGCATAAGCATGACATAGGGGGTGACAAGGTGATGAATCACCACCTTGTCACCATTTTTGCCCAAAACCACCCATTGATTGACATGTGGCAAGGGGTGACAAAACTCAACCAAAACCACACAAAATGGATGCATGTAATTAGGAATTATTGGACAAAAAGAGAAAAGAAAAGAAAAATCAAGAAGGAAGAACAAGAAGAGCAAGAAACATTCGGCCCAAATAGTTCTTCATGTCCTTAAGATTTTTGCTACCACTTCCACTTCTCAAAAAATTGCAAGAATGGATTCTAAAGCTTCCATATTTCCAAATTAAGGTAATCTCTTAATCCTAGCTCCATCCATGTATGTTTACATGTTCAATTCTTGATCAAAAGATGAGCATGAATAGTGAAATGAATAGTAACTTTTAGTGTTCTTGATTTGTTCTTGAAGTTTAGGGCTTGTTAAGGATGTTTAAGGATCAAGCAAGGATATATAAGCTCTTGATAGTCTTTACCAAGCATCAAGGAAGGTATAAACATCTCACACCCTTGGTTATACTTTGATTATTATGTTAAGTTTGATGATAGTTTAAGATAGTATGAAGTAAAGGTTGAATCCTTGGTTATGGTGATTGTTTAGTGATCATCTTGATGGTTGAACTAGTAGATGTTTGTATGGATTTATTGGTTAAATATCATGGGTTAGTTTAGATGATGAATGAGAAGTTTTGATGGTTTGGTTGTGTTAATGGATTGATTGGAGTGTTTTAAACACGGGATTCACGATTAAGCGTCGTTACCATGTCGGATTTTCCTTAGAAAGATTTGACAGAGACCACGGTTACCTTCTAGACATAACAATGAGGTTTTCTGACCATGATCATGTAGGCTCTGTTTTGTAGTTTATTTTGGTGAAAGAATCTTATCGTTTCGATTTACGGTTTAGGAGAAACACTCGTTTTAGTGAAAGCGGTTTCGAGTAACTAAGTAGTTCACTGTATGAACTTTGAGCTTATGATCAAGCCCCTTAAAAATGGAATTGGGTCATGATATTAAAATGGATACTAGCATGGATAGTTAGGAAAGGAACCTAGGAGGTTTCGTGTTAAATTGATGATTTTTCGATTTTATAAAAATGCGGGAACAAAAGTTGCGTGAGTGAAATACCCTTAAGGGGATGGTTAAAAACAATGAGTTAGCAATGGTAAAGTACTTGGGTTTTGAGAATAGATTTCCACCCAAACATTTGACTTAAGAGTTTACGGAATGTCATGAGGTTATAAGTGACCAAGAGCGAGGCATTTGATGTTCGTTAATAGAACGTTAGTGCTTAAGTTAAATGCACTTTAAATGATTAAGCCAGGGGACTGATCGAGTATTTCCTTGTTTATAGATTTCCCGGCAAGTTCTCGAACCCATAACAACCAAGGACCAGAGGCAAGTTTTCTCATTCCATGCTATGTTTTCCATTACTTATACTGATGATGCATATGATATGATATCATGCATGCTTTCAAACCTTACATCGTATATAGATGTAATGGTATTAAAAATGTTGAGATGTAGTATATGCATATGATTTGATATCATGCATGCTTTCAAACCTTACATCGTATATAGATGTAATGGTATTAAAAATGTTGAGATGTAGTATATGCATATGATATGATATCATGCATGCTTTCAAACCTTACATCGTATATAGATGTAATGGTATTAAAAATGTTGAGATGTAGTATATGCATATGATATTATATCATGCATGCTTTCAAACCTTACATCGTATATAGATGTGATGGTATTAAAAATGTTGAGATGTAGTATATGCATATGATAGATGCATGTCAGTTTTCAAACCCTACATCATATAAGTGATGTTGTTGTGATATATTTTGCTTTAATGTTGTGATAATAATTATAAATTGATTGCGCTTTGATAGAAAGCTTTATAAGATATAAGGGTTTATATGCTATATAAATATTAGATATAAACCGAGGTGTTATAGAGGCTCTAAGGGTAGAGCGCTCGTACGAGGATTTTAAAACTTAGACCGGGAGTCAAAGTAGTATTTTGGTCTTGATTATACTGTCAGAAGCTGGAGGGTTCCAGGGACAGTTATATTTTAAAATGTTGATTAAATATTCCAATATATATATTATTGGATATTTAATGTGAGATTTTTAAATAATATTATTAAAAATATTATTTTGAATATTTATTTAATTAAGTGAATATTATTTTGAATATTCACTTAAGTGGAATCTTATTGAATGATAATTCAATATTTATTATTTGGATATTTATTTAATTAAGTGAATATTAACTTAAATATTAACTTAAGTGGAATTACATTGAATCATAATTCAATATTTATTATTTGAATATTTATTAAATATTCCCCAAAAATGATTTAAAAATCGTAGAACCTTGTTATATTATTATTTAATGTTCTAGTATTTACGCAAATATTTTCTGATCCCAAAAGGATTTATGAGAGTATAATAGGGGTTCCCAACTACTTTAATTATTTATCTCGAATGATGATTTTGATTTGAACTTATCAAAAATTGGGAATCCATCTCAGGAAGTGAACATATGAGTTCACTTGCCTCTTCCATTAAAAGTGAGTATGTTTTCGGGTTCTGATTTATCAGAACTAAAGGTATTTTACAAAACTCCCGGGTCGTAATTTCAAAATGCGTGGTAATCATTCGTAGTTTCGTTGACTGATGTCAACCCACACTGTGACTTACTCCCTTCAAATACTCTGGAGTAAGGAATCTGAACTGTTGCAAAGTTTTGACAAGTATTTGTACTTGGGGAATCAGGGTTAAAATCCGATTCCCGTTTCATTGATTTTTATCCGGGACCGGGAGGAAACGTGAAGGAGGCTGTTGGACAGTACCTCTGATTATAGCGTAAGAGGCTGTAGGACAGTCCAGCGGATACAAAGCCCGTATGCGGCTGGGGTGATAATCGTGTTAAGATGTCGTCCATCTACTAGTAGAAAAGTGTGAGTACGATACAATGACTGATCATCGTGTATTGTGGCGTGCTCCGGAAAAAGGTCTCTTCCCTCCAATTGGAGTTGTGCTGCACATTGTAACGAAGGCCTAGGTGCTGAGTTACTGATAATGTGGCTGTGATGAGTACTGATGTTCCTCATACAGTAGTTGTATTATATGGCATGTTTTGGCGAAAAGAATGTTTAAACATATCGTTCTGTATATGAACGGAGTTTCAAAGGTTTTCAATTATGATATCATCTTACATATATGATTATGATGCTATATCTTATTGTCGAGCTATAGTGCTCATTCTTGCTTCTTTTATATAACACAATACAACAGATTCAAAAAGGTGTTCTGTAAAGCATAATGTAACATAAGATGTAAAAGAGATAACTACAACTCAACAAAGGACAAGACAAACAATAGTATTAACAGAAGCACGGGAATCCAGAATCAAAGAAGAAAAGGTAAACTCAAAAAAATCAAAATATGGTATGTATTCTTGAAGTCCGTAAACAGGTCACGGAAAGAAGTTCATGAAAATGTTCAAGCCTCAGTGACAGCAAAAGAAACAAGACTTTCAAGATGACAGAAGTATGTGAATGATTTAGGGTTAAGTACCACAGGATTCCAGTGATTAATTTGAAGCAACCAGGACGACAAAGGACTTATCAACATCATTGAATTGAAGACATAGAAGAATTGATCAAGTGCTATTCATCTGTGAACCAGACCAGTTGCACTAGTTGACGGCACTTAAAAAGAACAGGTTGTTTTATCGTCTCAGAAGAAATTGATACATTCTAAAACTGAAACACCCTGGAGTACAGAAGCTTTTCTAAAAGGTCAAGGACAAGAAAAGATTTCGATGGTTTTTCTATTTAGAAAACCATCGAATGAAAGATAAAGGAAACTAAAATAAGTTAATGTTTCATTCGATAGTTTTTAATAAAAACCATCGAATGGAATATTAACTTTATTCATTCGATAGTTTTCAATTTGGAGAAGCAGGCGGTGAAGTGACTTTGTTGTCAGGTTGATGAAGATCCAAAGGCCAAGAATATTTGAATGTTTAAGGTTCGATGGTTTTTCAAAAACAGCCTACAATTAATACAGAGTGAAGATAGTGTCTTCTTCAGTTAAGGTAGAACGCAGAGACATTACTAAGAGAGAAGCTTGAGCCGGAGAAAATTATCATAGAAATTAATAGTGCTTAGAATTCTATCAGTGTATTGAATTTGTGTAACCTTAAACTCATTGAAGCTAATCTACGGATTAGAAATTGTAGCACCCCTCGAGGTTTATATTTATAAAAAGATATATTCTCCGACTCTTGGTTTGATTTGGTGTGTTTGATTTCGTTATAGAACTGAATGATTAATCCGCGAACGAAATTGAATTATTTGTAGGTATCGTATTCAACCCCCCCCCCCCTTCTACGATACTTTGGACCTAACAATTGGTATCAGAGCTACTTGATTGACGTACAAATCAGATCCGGTGAATGAGACCAAAATCAAACGTAGCGTGAAAATTCGAAGCAAAATTTTTAACTTTCAAAAATTTTCATTTAATTGGAATTTCTTGAATTTTAAACAATTTGAAATTTTCAGAAACAATGAGTGCTCCAAAGACAACCGCTGGTATTAAAGTTCCCCCGTTTACTAGAGATGATTTCGGTTTGTGGAAGATGAAAATGCTGTTATTTATCAAGGCATCTAATCTGTTGTATATTGGCATATTAGAGAACGGACCGTTTGTACCAATGAAACCAGGTAGTGAATCTACAGCTCCTGATGGTAGCAGGATTCCTTAAGGCACCCAACCTAAGGATATCACTGAGTATACAGATTCTGACAAAGAACTGATTCGATTGGACACAGGTTTGATGTTGATATTGGCAGACTCCGCAGACAAGGAAATGAGCTATCAGTTGATGAACTGTACAAGCGGGAAACATATGTGGGATACCATTAACTTGATAATGGAAGGAACTGAAGACATGCAGGAAAATAGATGGGACATCCTGACTTCTCAGTACGAAGCATTTAGGTCTCTTCCAGGAGAAAGTATAACTCAGGTCTTTGAGAAATATACTAAGCTTCTAAATGAATTTGCAATGAAAGGGAAGACCTATCCATTGAGAGAAACCAACAGGAAGTTCATGATGACGCTGCCCCATCATGTAGAACACAAGTCCTCATCCATAAGGGAAAGAATTGACTTCACAAAGATGTCATTAGAGATGATCTATGGCAAGTTGAAGACTTATGAGATGGAGCAAGAACAACGAGTGATAATCTACGGACCAGGGACAGTGGATAACAAGCACAATGCACTTGTGAGATCAGCAACACTTGTAGTGGATGAACCAACAACTTCTGATATTCAGTTTCAAACCCCTAGAGCTGGAAATGAGGTGATCATAGAAGCTGAGATGGATTCTGTGAATCTGGGTGTTGATGAAAGTGATTACTACACCCTAGAAGAGCTTGAGCAAATGGAAGACAAAACCATGGCGTACTTAGCTGCAAAGTTTAGTCATATTCGTTTCAAGAGAAACCCTAAGTACAAGTTCAAGGGCTCAACCAACAGATTCCAGAAGAGCAAGTATGCACCTAGTACAGGCTTTAAGGGAGGCTACAAGACTAGCATGATTGATAGAAGCAAATCAAGATGCTACAATTGCAGTGAGTTAGGGCATTTCGCCACTGAATGCCGGAAGCCTCGTCAAGCAAGAGACAAGAAAGAGGTCTATGAAAGGAAAGACTCATATGAGGATTTGAAGAAGGAGAATGCCAAGCTGAAACAGCAACTGGAGGCATTGTCTGGAAAGCAGAAAGGGAAGGCTTATATAGCATAGGGAAAACACTGGGATGATACTGATTCAGATGAAGAGGATGAATATATAAATGTTGCCCTAATGGCTGACTCTTCAGAGGAATCACCACAATTATCTCAGGTACCTATCTTAACTACAATTGATATGTCTAACTCTGAGTACAAGAAAACTGTGCAAGATCTAAGTGTAGAATTGTTTAATGTACACACAAGCATGTTAGCATCTGAAATGAAGAATGCTAAACTAGTTCTTAAGATTAAAAAATTAGAATCTAAAAATGAAGAACTAGAGCTTGTAGCTGTCACATTAGAAGATCTTAAGCAAAAGAATGCGTACTTAGAGAACAAGGTCAAATGTAATGATGAGATAGAGACTATCCTCAGGAAGCAGATTTCAGATTTAGATTTGAAGTTGAATGCTTTTAAGAATTCCGCCCTGATTGCTAAGGAGATCATTGATACTCAGACCCAGGGTAATAAAACTGCTATAGGACTTGACTATTCCAAAAAGGCTGGGAAAAGGACTCTGGAATTTCCTGTGACATCTTCTGTTGTCAAGAAGATATTCCACATATTCTTAAGAATGTGGTCATTCCAGTCTTTGTCAAGCCCTTCTCAGAACCTTTTCATGAGGATGACCTTTACATAAGACAAGAATTGCTTGAGGAGGATTTATTGAAGGAAAAAGAGGTAAAGACTAAGTTGCCTAGGAAATCAGTAAAAACTGTTATACCTAAAACTGAAGTAGGTGACTTAGTTAGTAATGCTAAAAAGAACAGGAATGGGAAAAAGAAGATTGTTAATCAGGAAATTGTTCCATTTTCTCCCATTGCATCTAGGAAGTTGTGCACTATTTGTAATTATGATGGACACCTTACACATGCATGTAAAAAGGTTAAAGTAGAAACTGTTAATACTTTTGAAATGCATAACATGTCTGACATGCCTGATCTTCATGAACCCTGTGGAAAGAAAGAGTGTTTGTTATGTAAGTACAACATCATGCATGCTTATTTTAAGTTGATGAATGATAGTAGCAAAAGTACTGTTAATGTTAAATCCACAGATACTATGAATATCAAACAGGGTAAGACTAAATTGAATGTTACTCCTGTCAAAGTATCTAAACCTTCAGGACCCAAACAATTTTGGGTACCAAAGTCCGCTTAATCAATCTGTGATTGCAGGGTAAGGTTAAAAGCTCAAAGGTCGTGTGGATTCTGGATAGTGGCTGTTCTAGACACATGACAGGTGAAGAGTCCCTGCTTACAGAGGTGGTTAAGAAGACCGGCCCGATTGTAACCTTTGGAGATGACAGCAAAGGATTCACTACGAGATATGGTAAATTGAAAGTTGGCAATGTCATCATTGAAAACATCTCTCTTGTTGAAGGATTAAAGCACAATCTTCTAAGTATCAGTCAATTCTGTGATAAAGGCTACAATGTAGATTTCAGAAAGGACAAGTGCTTGATCACCAACAGGAAGGATGAGAAGCTTACTCTACTGGGAGTGAGAAAAGGAAATTTGTTTATAGCTGACTTAAGTTCTACCAGTGAAGGAGAAGTTACATGTTTCTATGGAAAGGCATCTTCAGAACAAAGTTGGCTATGGCACAAGAAGCTCTCACATCTGAACTTCAAAACTATGAACTCTTTGGTAAAGAGAGAGTTAGTGAGAGGGTTGCCCCTGATGGAATTCAATCAGGAGGGACTATGTGAAGCATGTGAAAAAGGGAAGTCGAAGAAAGCATCACATAGAAGCAAAGGAATGACAAACATTGTTGAACCATTACAGCTGATTCATATGGATTTATTTGGTCCAGTCAATGTTATGTCACTTTCAAGAAAAAGATATGCATTGGTGATGGTAGATGACTACTCCAAGTACACGTGGGTGTTGTTCATACAATCAAAGGATGAAGCAACACAACTAATCATTGATCACATCAAGAAGATAGAAGTGGAAGCTAAGCTACCTGTGCGGACAATCAGATCAGACAATGGAACTGAATTCAAGAATGCAGTTTTTAATGATTTCTGCTCAGAGAAAGAAATATCAAGACAATATTCAGCACCAAGAACTCCTCAACAGAATGGAGTAGTGGAAAGGAAGAACAGGACCTTGGTTGAAGCAGCAAGGACCATGTTGAATGAATCAAAACTTCCCACTTACTTTTGGGCTGAAGCAGTGAATACAGATTGCTACACTCAGAATCGTACCCTGATCAACAAAGATCATGAAAAGACTCTGTATGAGTTAATGGCCAACAAGAAACCAACACTGAAGTATTTTCATGTGTTTGGTGCAAAGTGCTTTGTACTTAAAGATGGAGAACATCTTGGCAAGTTTGATGCCAAAGCAGATGAAGGCATTTTTCTGGGCTATTCTCTGGAATCTAAGGCTTACATGGTATATGTGATTGAAGATAAGAAGGTGTTGGAAAGCTTTAATGTAACATTTGACGACACCAAAAGACCAGGCCTACAAACTGGAGAGAACTCTGAATCCTTGGTATTTGAAAATCTATCAGGAGATCTCTCTGACAATGAAGAAGAACATGAGGTTGTTACAGTTATTAATAATAATGATAATGATTCTGGACCAAGTGGTGATTGTGGTGGACATACTCAAACTACTACTGGATCCACTAGTCAATCAACGGGGTCAACAGATCATACCGTCAACAACTCAGGGGGAGCAGGAGAAGGATCAACTAGTCACACTCCACAACATCTAGAACATAGAGAATCATCAAGATCGCATTTGCCAAGACAAAGGGTATGGAATAGAGATCATCCCTTTCACTTGATCATTGGTGATCCGGACAGAGGAGTGAGAACTAGGAGAACATCACAAAATGAATGTCAATATTCTGGGTTTCTTTCAGAAACAGAACCTAAGAAAGTTGAAGATGCTCTAGATGATCCAGATTGGGTGATTGCTATGCAAGAGGAACTCAATCAATTTGAAAATCAGAAAGTTTGGAAGCTGGTACCCAGGCCTAAAGGGAAATATGTTATTGGAACAAGATGGGTATTCAGAAATAAGTTGGACGAAGATGACATTGTAACGAGAAACAAAGCCAGACTGGTTGCTAAAGGTTACTCTCAAGAAGAGGGTATAGATTATGATGAAACTTATGCACCAGTAGCAAGACTTGAGGCCATCAGAATGTTTCTGGCATTCGCAGCACATTCCAATCACAAGGTATATCAGATGGATGTGAAGAGTGCTTTTCTGAACGGGGAGTTAGAAGAAGAAGTGTATGTGGAACAACCTCCAGGTTTTGAGGATTCAAAACTGGCAGACTTTGTGTACTTTCTATTCAAAGCTCTCTATGGACTCAAACAAGCTCCAAGGACATGGTATGACACTCTCTCTGAATTCTTACTTGAAAATGATTTTACAAGAGGTGTTGTAGACAAGACTCTCTTTTACAAAAAGCACAAAAATGATTTAATATTGGTGCAAGTATATGTTGATGACATAATATTTGGTTCTACTAATGATGATCTATGCAAGAGATTTGCTAAGTTAATGCAGAGTCGTTATGAAATGAGCATGATGGGTGAATTGTCATTCTTTCTTGGACTGCAAGTATACCAAAGACAAGATGGTATATTCATTTGTCAGTCCAAGTACATCAAAGATCTTCTTAAGAAGTATCAAATGGAAGACTCATCTACAACAAAGACTCATATGCCAACTGCCACTAAGCTTGATAAGGATGAAACTGGTAAGAAGGTTGACATCACAGGCTACAGAGGTATGATAGGCTCATTACTTTATCTCACTGCAAGTAGACCAGATATAATGTTTGCAACATGCTTGTGTGCTAGGTTTCAATCTGATCCTAAAGAATCTCATCTAATAGTTGTTAAGCGGATATTTAGATATCTTAAGGGGACCCCAAATCTTGGAATTTGGTACCCTAAAGATACAGGATTTGATCTTATTGGATACACAGACTCTGATTTTGCAGGTTGTAAGATTGATCGGAAAAGTACTTCAGGAAGCTGTCAGTTTCTTGGAAGAAGGTTAGTTTCCTGGTATAGCAAGAAGCAGCATTCAGTATCCACATCAACAGCTGAGGCTGAATACATTGCTGCTGGTAGCTGCTGTGCTTGGATCTTGTGGATGAGAAACCAACTCCGTGACTATGGACTTTTGTTGACAAAGATTCCTATATGTTGCGACAACACAAGTGCCATAGCAATCTCTAACAACCCAGTGCAAAACTCGAGGACGAAGCACATCGACATCAGGTATCATTTTATCCGAGAGCATGTCATGAATGGAACTGTGGAGTTACATTTTGTACCCACAGAGGAACAAATTGCAGACATCTTTACTAAACCGCTTGATGAATACACTTTTTCAAAACTGGTTGGTGAACTTGGGATGTTAAATCTTTCTAATTGATTTTTTTAGAAGTCAGTAACTGCAGATAGTCCTAGTGAATACATGAGTTTAAGAATTTTTATATCCTTAGGACTCGTGAATTTATTTTCTGGAGCAATTCTCGTAGTTAGGATTATTGTACTAATTTTATGTCATAATTTTGGATGATATATCTTCTAGCATTTAATTGGTTATTAATTCTAGAAAATTATTTAGGTGCTAATATTTGTTCTAAATATTGAAGCATCTATTTAATTTGAATTAATTTACTTTGTTTTTAACATTGTAAATTAATGCAGCATAATTTATTGGATTTTAATTGGTTAATATCATTCAATGATATTTAGTCGATTTTATTCTAAGAAAATTGTGAATTTTCTGTTAACAATTGATTTTGGTAAATTTTAAAAGACTTATTCAAAATAAAACTTGACAGGAAATACAAAAAGTCTGATTTTTTAAAACAGGACAGGTTTTAAAATTTTAGACATAAGCAAAAATATCAAATTTTGGAAATTCGACGGTTTTTCAAGTACAAAGAAAATTCTATCAAAATTAATTTTTGATAGTTTTTAAAAAGGAAAAGAAAAACTATCGAAAACAATTCTCGATAGTTTTTGAGGAAAATCTTAAAATCTATCGAAGTGAATTTAGTTAATTCTATATTTAAATTCTCGATAGATTTTGAAATTCAGGTGAAAAAAATATCGAAGGAATTTAATTTTATTTCTAATTCAATTCTTGATAGTTTTTCCAAAGAATGTGTGTTCGATAGATTTTAATTAAACGCAGAAAAACCTTCGATAGTTTTTCTTAATAGGTCGGTTTAAATTCCATAATTTAAACAATTTGATAGTTTTTCAAAAACCATCGAACTGTTTTTGACCTTTATGCCCCTAGGATAAAACTATCGATAGTACTAATGAAATCCATCGAACATGAAAGGACAGTTTTGCCCTTGACAGTTTCAAAAGTATAAACGATGCCTTAGTTGTTTTCTTCTCATTTTTAAACAGATCTAAGAAAACTGAGCTTTCGTTTATATACTTACAAAACATATATACATCCAAGAACATTTTGTTCGAGAGTTTCTTAATATTTAACCGCATAATTTGACTTTTTACCACAGCAATTTCATTTAACCGTGAAAGTTTTTGTGTTTACAGTCAATTGAGGTTCCAATTTCTTTTTTTTTTTTAGAAACTATCGAAGTGACTTGTGTACCTCTAATCCTTGTTAACTGTGTTCATCCTAAGAGTTTAAGTGATTTATAGGGTTACTAAGTTTAAGTGTTCGAAGTTGTGTTTTCAAGAAAAAAGGGTAATTTTGTTAAAAAATTTGGTTAATTAATTAAATTTAAGTGGAATTAGTTTTTGGTTTAAATTTAATTTTCTGGATATTTGAAATAAAATGGCCGGAGAATTTATCGTAACCAAAACTAATCATGTCTCGTTTCAAAACTTGCAAGCCATTACGAACTTACAGTTTCGTGCATGGGCAGAGTTTTTGAATACACGTTCATTAGTGGCATATGCTTTGAGTATTCCCGTAGTCCTTTGCATCGATCAATTGACTGCGTTGTACATAACCGCCACGGATACAAGTGAGAATAACATTAGATCCTTTAGTTTTGTTGTGCCAGGGGGCAGAACAATAAGGGTGACGGAACATGATTTTAACAGGGTTCTACATTTTCCAACAGAAAACCTTGTTCCGGATCCCACAACTGAGGAGATACATGCTTTCTTCACTCTCATAAGAAGTCAACAACCAAACTTCTTTGTGGGAGAGTTTCTTAAGCATTACCTGACCAAGCCATGGAATTTTTTCTTTCACACACTTGTCCATGCTTTTACTGCCAAGCTAACAAATCTGCATGGTATTCCCTTATTCCTTCAAAAGATAGGGTTTGCCATTGCTAACAATAGGCATATTAACATAGGATGATTAGTGATTGATCAAGTCATTCTGTGCATGGAACCACTGGATGAAAGAACAGGCATTGACGATGTGCTTCGTTTCTATCCTAGGTTCCTACAACTAATTCTCAATGATGTCTTAACAGATGATGAACGTGAGACATTTGCAGACGAGGAGACCATGGAGTGCATGAGGATGAAGAGCAATGCAATAACCGCTCTGATAAGAAAGAATCATCTTCCAGGGGTACCCACTGTTCTCACAGACTATCTAAGAACGGTGCCCCTACCACTTCTACCCCCAGGGGAACAGGTAATTGAAGGTAATATTCCTCAACCTGAACTGGCTTCTGTACAACAACCAATGGATGTAGATCCAGAGCCCTCAGTCGCCATTCCAGACCATGAGATTGCAAACCCACAATCTCTAACCACGGTCGAAGAGCCTTTGGAAGAGCCAAATGAAACAATAAACGAACCTCCTTCCCCTCCTATACCCAATATTCAGACATCCGTGAGTGTAGAGGGAGATAGTGCCTTAGCAGCACCACATAAGGAGTTACACCCTTCAACAACAGCTCTGCCTTCCTCTAAAAGGAGAAGAATAGAAACTGAGGCAACTGTTGATACTTTATTTCAAACTTCCAAAGCGCCCTTTATTGATTTTTCTGATGCTGATTGGGCTACATTAACTAAAGCAATATCTGAACCAATAGCTCAATCTAGCAATGAGGAATTGACGGAAGCAACTGGTGTTCCGACCATATTACGGTCAGGTTCATTGGTTGAAGGTTCTACGAACCAAGTGTCTTCACAGACGTCGAGAGAAGGCTTTGACCTAAATGCACAATCTAAAGGGTCATTGTCTACCTCCCCAGATGGAACATATCTGGATCCTGCGGGTAAAGGGTCCGACGTAGGTGCAGATCGGCAACTCGGTGACAACGAATCAATTCACATTGAGGAGTTAACTAAGGTAAAGTCTTCACAGACTATTGGGGAAGTTTCAGGATCTCTGCTGTTAATAGAGCCTGATTCTAGCCTCTTAGAGATTCAAACTCTAGATCCTACAAAGGATACATCATCTACGGATGATCAGCAACTTGGTTTAACCAAGGACGGGGACTTTCGAAGCCCCATTGCACCACCGGTGACCTCCTTAAAGATGGCTACGGTGTTTTCTTCTGCAGGTACAACTAGCACTAAGGGATTGAGTGAAACACAAACACTTACACCTGGCCTGAGTGGGAAAGGAAAAATGAGTGAAACACCGACAGAAACGCTGAGTGTACACCCAGAGCCAAATGTGAGGAGTGACACCCTAACCCTTTCAAATATTGATGATTTGCTACGACCTACAGAAAGAGAGGTACATGTTCAATCCTTGCTCAAGGAGATGACAGTTCATGATCTACAAGGAAATCCTTTATACAAGGTTCCACTGCGACCTTCCTTTGACCTAGGGATCTCCTCTAGTCCAGACAATGCTTCTTTAAAGTCTATTCAAGAGAAGGTTGACTTGGCTGCAGCTGATTCCAGAAGAACTTTCAGGGTCATTGGCAGTGCATCTGGCACTATAACAGGTACGAAGCATGCAGTGGACTCCTTGAAGAAGGAAGCTATGGAAGAACTAATCGAATTGAGGACGGACGTTAAGGATCTGAAAGATGGTTTCATGAATGAGGTGTATTCTCTGACTCAAGGGCAATAAGCTTTGAAGGAAGACGTTCTGGTTATCCGGGATGGTCAAGCTAGGGTAAAAGATGCAATGAACACCCTTTCAAGAGTGGAGTCTAAGCTAAACAAGAGATTGGATCACATTAAAAAGACTACTAACTCAAGATTGGATGACATTGACCTGAAGCTAGCTTCTATGCATGAAATGAACAAGGAGATTGCGGAGTTCATGGAGAATCAAGGCGACGGAGTACAGTCTATATGGAATATGTTGAGGAACCAACAACCCGGACCTTCAATTCAACAACCTGATCCTTCTACTACCTTTTACAATGAGGATAACTACATCGATGATTCCTCAACTAAGGGGGAGAAAGTTGGAGAAGGGGAGACACATAAAGGATGGCAAACATCTGGATGGGGAGTTTGGGAAACCAATGAAGCTATTCCAGTTAGACAATATTGGATTGAAGACATTGTGCAAGAAGAAGAGAGTGAGGAGGAATTTGAGATCATGCAAGAGCAACCACTACAGGAAGAGCATGAGCCATATTATCCAGAGCCAATAGAACATCCTATCTTGGATGATGATATGTAAGTAGAAGCAAATTCTATGTCACTAGAAGAACAAGCTGCCTTGGAGATGGTGAAAGCTCAAAGAGCTGAAATAGATGCCAGGCAAGCTGAGAAAGATAGACAACAAGCAGTTCTAAGGATTGAGAAGCTTAAAAGATTCAAGATGTATGCTGAAGTGAGGAAGAAGAAGATGATGGATTTAGCACAGAAGCAAGGTATTGACTGGGAGATGGCTTACAAAACCTTTTGTGGAGTTGAAGACGGATTAGAAGTCAACGACAATGCGGAGGTGGAAGTCATAATTCAGGACATAAGAAGTGCAAATCCTGATGATCATATTTACTTCACTGCATTGAGAAATACTGTGATCTTTTTGAAAGCTGGGGTTAAAGAAAACGGTGCCTGGAACATATTGATCAACTTTCTTGAGAAAGGTACCTTTGTGATTTCCACTAAGTTTTTTGAACAGAGAACATACACAGAACTATAGGTAATGCTCATCAAGATTCAAAGGACTACAAGGCTAAATGAACTGCTCCGTGAGCATGTTAAAGAGATCTTGATGAAAGTCGGTCCAGAGATTACTGAAGATCCTCCAATGGTTAGATTCATGACGAATGACTTGTTCAGAATCTGCTATTTGGCTGAGGACAAACTGAGAGATTATCCAAGTAATTATCTGATATCAGTGGAGAAGTATCTTAGATCCACTGGATTCACATCAACGGAGAAGGACAAAGCAGCTGACACTCTACGAAGATTTCTAATGGAGAATGTTCCTTACTATAGGAAGAGAGTGGAAAAAGGATTGGAAGTGCGTACCAGACTACCAAACATGCCAAAGCTAAACAAGAAAGATGTTAACATTGCATGGTTGTCGGCTGGAGTGGGTCAAGAGGTTGAATATATTGGAAGACGAGATTCATTGCACTATCCATCAGTGATTGATTATCAAGCTGCTAACTCCAATCCAATGATTGAAGAAGGTGAGATTGAAATGGACTGAAGAACAGAAGCAAAGAACAAAAGAACTATCAGCTCAGACTAGAGGAGCAACTTCAATGTATAAATTTTTATTGTTTTTTGATTTATGAAATCTGGAAATGTATATATATCTGATCCAGAATACATTTAATATTATTAAGTTGTCTTACTTTAATTAGTTTAATGTTTCCTTAGTTAGTTGATTTATCCTCGAAGTATTTGTTTGTCGAACTCTATCCAATCAAATAGGGGGAGATTGTAAAGCATAATGTAACATAAGATGTAAAAGAGATAACTATAACTCAACAAAGGACAAGATAGACAATAGTATTAACAGAAGCACAGGAATCCAGAATCAAAGAAGAAAAGGTAAACTCAAAAAAATAAAAATATGGTATGTATTCTTGAAGTCCGTAAACAGGTCACAGAAAGAAGTTCATGAAAATGTTCAAGCCTCAGTGACAACAAAAGAAACAAGACTTTCAAGATGACAGAAGTATGTGAATGATTTAGGGTTAAGTACCACATGATTCCAGTGATTAATTTGAAGCAACCAGGACGACAAAGGACTTATCAACATCATTGAATTGAAGACATAGAAGAATTGATCAAGTGCTATTCATCTGTGAACCAGACCAGTTGCACTAGTTGACGACACTTAAAAAGATCAGGCTGTTTTATCGTCTCAGAAGAAATTGATACATTCTAAAACTGAAACACCCTGGAAATTAATAGTGCTCAGAATTCTATCAGTGTATTGAATTTGTGTAACCTTAAACTCATTGAAGCTAATCTATGGATTAGAAATTGTAGCACCCCTCGAGGTTTATATTTATAAAAAGATATATTCCCTGACTCTTGGTTTGATTTGGTGTGTTTGATTTCGTTATAGAACTGAATGATTAATCCGCGAACGAAATTGAATTATTTGTAGGTATCGTATTCAACCCCCCCTTCTACGATACTTTGGACCTAACATGTTCATTACTGATATTTTACAGTATTTTGAATAGTATGAGATATCTAAAGATATATGCGTGTATATATGTTGAGAAGAGATTTAAGATATACAGTATATTGAACTGTATAGTGTTTTGAATCAATGAATAGGCTTTAAGCCTTGATTCCAATATTGGATATCTATTTTAAAAGATATGTTTTGAATCTTGGTTCATTATATCGATACCAAGGATTTCTAAATTATTTACGAAGAGTATTTGAGTATGATTATAAGTCATACAGTATTTTGAACGATATACTATTTTGGGGTCAAACCCTAGTAGTGTTAAACCTTTGATCCTATATGGATTATCTACCTTAAAGGTTTAGAGATTTAAACTGGGATAGATTTCTTGTTGAGCGCTATTAGCTCATTCTTGCTTTATTAAAACTTTCAGCATGATGAAAACATTGCCGATTCACCCCGTATCATGGGAGCAAGGGAATGGAGAGACCACCCTTGAGTTAGTTCAGCAGGATGGATACTGCCGGTGTGAGCAGAATAGTTGCAACTTGAAT
Organism: Heracleum sosnowskyi; assembly: GCA_030848705.1. Lineage (NCBI taxonomy): Eukaryota > Viridiplantae > Streptophyta > Magnoliopsida > Apiales > Apiaceae > Heracleum > Heracleum sosnowskyi. Next base: position 15,786,679 of record CM061240.1, read on the forward strand.
TAGTAAGGATTGTTTTCAAGTAGGTTTGTATTATTAAACCTTATATAGAATGGCGAGGTCTATTATTGTAACTTCAGGTAGAGGTTGTAAATAATAGATGAGATCCTGGATAGTACATTTGAGTTGTAATAACAAATGTTACTTTTGTTGCTCATTTCCAAGGCTATAACTTGTGTGTGTGTGTGCGCGTAAGTGATTGGGGTCTTTGGAGTTGTATTATGAGAATGTTGTACGTAATGCAGGTATTGTATAATTGATGGAGCGTGACAACCCAGATTCCTGACCCCGGATCTGGGGGTGTTACATAACATTTTGGGCTTAACCTTTTATTTCTAGTGTATATACGAGGGTAACAGTTCCATTTAGTTAACAAGATTTACTTACCTAACGATTAAAATAAAATTTTAAATTACAAAAAAATAAAAAATTATTGGCCTAATTATTTAGCATAATCTATACTATTATATTAAAGACGAAATATTGAAAGTTTTTTGTAGTCTGGTCCTCCAAAAGTTTGGTCACTCAATTCTCACTCGTCAGATCTTTTAAATCAAATTGATGAGAACCGTTAGATAAAATAAATATAACAAAGAGTTACTGTAAAACAGAAAAAGCTTCATTCATCTTCTTTCATCATCATCATCAAGCTTTACAACGTCGACTTTGCTGGAGATTAAATTAACGAAACACTAAATTTAGCACTTAGCACAAATTCCATGCCATTACTTCATTTATCGACTTTGCTGCATGAATTTGCAATATACACTATTTTGAAATCTCACCAAGGAAATGAGTTGAAATTTAAATTAATTAAAAATGCAAAACTCAAATACGACAACTCTGGGGATCGAACTCACGACAAGGGGAACAAAAATCATGCACTCTTGACTCTACTACCGAGCTAAATCGTCATGACAAAACAGAACCAAACTTTCTTTTTAATACAAAAGTTCAATATAAGCCTACATCTATACTTCATTTATACAATTATAAGATAATTTTGTTAGTCTTTTCAAAAAAGAATATTATAATATCTGCACAATGAGCCCATGTACCCTCAAATAGTCGTATGATAAGTACTATAATGTGGTCATCATGCTAAATTACTTTGTGTGTGTGTGTATGTGTGTGTGTGAGAGAGAGAGAAAGAGAATTGAATGAGATGTTGCCGGTCATACAATCTCTGGCGGGCAGTACATGCACAAAGAGCACAACCAACCAACAATAATGTAAATAGAATATGGAATGGATGGAGGTTTTTTCAATGAGCTGCCTTATATATACCACCGCCTTGTCACTTTTTCTCTTCTATGTGTTTATTTTTTCATTACAGATTCATGTGCTTACAAATTCAATTTTGTTAATCGTTAAGTGTGTGTGTGTGTGTGTGTGTGTGTGTGTTTGTATGTGTGCGTGTGTGTGTGTGTGAGAGAGAGAGTGAGAGAGAGAGAGAGAGATAAAATAAATATAACAAAGAGTTACTGTAAAACAGAAAAAACTTCATTCATCTTCTTTCATCATCATTAAGCTTTACAACGTCGACCACTATACATAGTAATGAAAATAACATAAACTCAAAATACTTGTCCACTTTGAAAAAAAAATATGCATATTAAGAAATCATAACATTGATAACAAAATTATATTTATATTCATATTTATTGCATTGACTATATTGATTGAATAAGTGTTTATGGTGTAAAGTTAGTCTTAGAAATAGAAATTAAAGACTAAACAATTATATGTGGCTTAGATTTGGTCTTGGAAATACAAATATAAATGAAAATATTTGGTCTTGGAAGGTGAGGGTTGCAGGAGTGGGGTCTAGTATTTCACGCATGGTAGTGTACTACACATAGAGAGAGCTCGTGTTAGTAAAAATGTGAAAAGAGTAAACAACCACAACAACAATAAGTAAAAACAAAACAAAAACTGAGTTTTTTCATTTCATATAATCTTTTTCAACCGTAGATTGGATTATAAAACATAAATACAACATAAAGGAACTTAAACAAAGAGAGATATTACATATATAGCCATGATTCTCGATCCTACTTTTTCATAACTTCATTAATATGCACCACACCTCCGGCCATCGCCATCGACACACAACACATGCACTACCCATATCCATGGTGGTACAAATAAAAAGCAGTAAAATTAAAATAACAAATAGTTAAAACAAAAAAAACTTTCATTCATATTCATTCATCATCAAGCTTTACAACTAAGCAAAATATAGAAAAACGAACATAAAATAAACCAAAATAACAAATAAGAATATATATATATATATATATAGTTAAATATCAAAGTGGTCATTAAAGTAAAGAACTGATATCACTTTCATCATTGATCTCAATGAGATATCACTTTAATCACTAAAGTCGTCATAAATATCAAACGGATACCTCTAAATATGTGTTCGAAAAGTAAAAATAATTTATATCGAGTTCTACACATATTTCTTGAATGCTACCGCAACCAAATGAAAAGTTATGAACTCTAGTATTTATGATATTATATTTAGATTTTAAAAAAAGTATTTAATATTTATTTTTAATTTTATAGTTATTTACTTTTATTTAATTAAAAATAAATAGTAAATGAAATTTTTAAAATCTAAATAAATTATCTGAAATACTAGAATTCATAACTTTTCATTTGGTTGCAGTAGTATTGAAGAAATATGTGTAGAACTCGAGAAAAGTTATTTTTACTTTTCAAACATATATTTAGAAATTAGAGTTATCTGTTTGATGTTTATGATGACTTTAGTGATTGAAACGATACCCCGTTGAGATCAGTGATGAAAATGATATATGATCTTCACTTCAATGACCACTTTGATATTTAACCATATATATATATCCCCTCTCTCTCTCTCACACACACACACTGAACGATGAGACGAACGAATCTTATCGAACTTGAGCAAGTTCTTGTCGAACGGAACAATGTTCGATAATATTATCAAACGAATTTTTTTTGTTCGACTTCGACTTCGATAATATATTAGTCCACTTTTAAAAAATTACGCATATTAAGAAAATTTAATGTTGTTAAGAAAATTACATTTGTAATGCATTAATTGAAATTAATATGTGGAATGGAGTTGATCTTGGAAATATAAAATAGAGGTACATGGAGTAGAGTTGATATTGGAAATATAAATTAGAGAAAAAGTTACATTGAAAGTTGAAGTGGACAACTAAGTTGAAACAATTTTTTTTCAAAAGTGGACTACTATTTTGAAACGGAGGGAGCATTATTTATAAAAACAAAATATTTTAACACTCGAAATTGAGCAATACTTTAACGAATTGAACAATGTTCAACAATTTTATTGAGTATATTTTGTTATCTAAAATTTTGTTCCATAACATATCAAATATCGAGTTTAGACCGAAACAGACTCAAATAAACTTATTGAATAGCTAAATTCGTCTACAATGTTCATTAGATTAGAAAAGTAAAAAAAAAATCGTCAAGTACTTATAATTGTTTGAAAAATAATGATAAATATTTGGTTGCTTGAAAATTGATTTTCAGATATGTAAATTATTCGCCTTTGTAAATTGTTTTGCACTCATTGTTCTCATGTCTTTTATTTATTTTTGTTTTGCTAATTTTGTGCATTTTAGTGGTAGTACAGTTTTCTTATTCATGATTTATGAAAGATTGTGAGTAGATGAATGTAAATATAATAGTTTCATACTTTTAGGGGTAATATTGGTGCATCCATCCTATTTTTCTTTCCTCTTCAATTTAATTATACTTTCATGCCTATTATTGTTTTTAAGTTAATGAATTAATTTTTTAATTTTATAAGTTATACAAAAATTAGATCATAGTAGTTCGAATGTGTTTCGGCTCGATTATTATGATTGATCATCATTCTACAAATACGTGCTATATAATCTTCGCACTATTTGTTCCATTAGTAATTAAATTCTTACACTTTTAAGAAAACTATTGGAATATCATTGTTTTAAGATTAATTCAAATAGTTTTTCGTTGGTTGAGTCTAACAGTTTACTTTTTATAGGTATTACTTTTTAATTCTTAAATTTATATAAATTCAAACTTGAACACTCAATTGAGATTTTGTTAGTATAACGAAATATGAAGTAATTATATTTTGGTTTTACAAATTGTTTAATTGGATGTAATAACAAATTTACTAAAATGTTACAACGTTTTATAATTTACGATTTGAAAGGTAACTTATAAGAATAGATATAAGTAACCCTAACTAAAGACGAACGAATCTTATCGAACTTGAGCAAGTTCTTGTCGAACGGAACAATGTTCGATAATATTATCAAACGAATTTTTTTGTTCGAATTCGACTTCGATAATATATCAAACCGAAGTTATTCAGTTTGAAGCAAGTTGAACTCAAAATATTCTCGAACTGTTCACTACTCCCTCTGTTTCAAAATATTAGTCCACTTTTAAAAAATTATGCATATTAAGAAAATTTAATGTTGTTAAGAAAATTACATTTGTAATGCATTAATTGAAATTAATATGTGGAATGGAGTTGATCTTGGAAATATAAAATAGAGGTACATGGAGTAGAGTTGATCTTGGAAATATAAATTAGAGAAAAAGTTACATTGAAAGTTGAAGTGGACAACTAAGTTGAAACAATTTTTTTTTTCAAAAGTGGACTACTATTTTGAAACGGAGGGAGTATTATTTATAAAAATAAAATATTTTAACACTCGAAATTGAGAAATACTTTAACGAATTGAACAATGTTCAACAATTTTATTGAGTATATTTTGTTATCTAAAATTTTGTTCCATAACATATCAAATATTGAGTTTAGACCGAAACAGAATCAAATAAACTTATTGAATATCTAAATTCGTCTACAATGTTCATTAGATTAGAAAAGTAAAAAAAAAATCGTCAAGTACTTATAATTGTTTGAAAAATAGTGATAAATATTTGGTTGCTTGAAAATTGATTTTCAGATATGTAAATTATTCGGCTTTGTAAATTGTTTTGCACTCATTGTTCTCATGTCTTTTATTTATTTTTGTTTTGCTAATTTTGTGCATTTTAGTGGTAGTACAGTTTTCTTATTCATGATTTATGAAAGATTGTGAGTAGATGAATGTAAATATAATAGTTTCATACTTTTAGGGGTAATATTGGTGCATCCATCCTATTTTTCTTCCCTCTTCAATTTAATTAAACTTTCATGCCTATTATTGTTTTTAAGTTAATGAATTAATTTTTTAATTTTATAAGTTATACAAAAATTAGATCATAGTAGTTCGAATGTGTATCGGCTCGTGTTGGGATTTATGGGTGATAGCATTGAAATAACTTAACTTTGATTGTACTTAATTTTTCAAATTAAGTAGAACATACTGTCATAGCCAAAGTATGTTCTTGTAATCAGTATGTAATGTTATTCTAGTTGTATTGTTTGAAAGAAGTTCACTTATGTGTTCAAGCCTCAAAGAATGCTTTTTGGATGACAACATGAATAAAGGTTACTGTCCTAAAGCTGTGACAGTAAGATTACAAGAAGACAGAATGTTGCAAGTCACGACAGCATATTCACTCTGACAGCAACATTGGCGGAAGACTACGCGACAGCAACTATTGCCCTCGACAGCAAGTTTGGGATCCTCGACAGCACTCTATGCGGGGAACTCATACTGTCACCAAAAGATCATTCCTGTGACAGCAAGCTTTGCGGCAAAAGTAACTATCTCAATAAAGATCCTTATGCTAGGTATCTTTCTCAGTCAAATCCCGTGACAGTTTATGTTAGGCTCAAGACATGTCTGAATACCACTATTAACAAGCCTACACTATGTGACTATGTCACATTACATGACCTAGTGTTTTCTATCACTGGGATATAGTATAGGTCTCTAAATGTCCTTGTCTTGTTTTCATGGACAATAGCTTTATCATGTATGCTCAGATTTATAATGAGCTTAGTAAAATTCTTGCATCTAGAATGTATATAGGCCATTGAATAATTATCCTGGTAGAAGTTCAGAAGTGTTCATGCAGCAGGATAGAGTTGAATAAGGCCATGAAGAAATAAGTTGCAGGAATTTGTCTAAGGCATTATATAGCAAAGTCAAAAGAAAGCTATGTCGTGAAGTCACCAATATCCATGTCGTGAAGTACTATATCGCATAGTCCATTTTGTACTATGTCGAGAAGTCCTCAAGACACATGTCGTGAAGTGTTGAAGTCAGCAAAGTCAAAGGAGCCTAGATCGTGAAGTCCTCAGAAGCCCTATGTCGCATAGTCATCAAATGACCTATGTCGCATAGTCATCAAATGACCTATGTCGCATAGTCATCAAATGACCTATGTCGTAAAGTCTTCAAAGGCTATATCGCATAGTCCTCACAAGGGAGATCGCGAAGTCAGGGATAAAGTGGAGTTCACGATATCAACACTTAGCCGTTCATAACAAGACAAATCAAGGTACAGAACCAAGAATCAAAGGAGACAAATACTGAAGCATTTGTTCTGGCAAGGTGGTCCAAAGAACAGATGGCAAATCTACAGCTAAACTTGGAGAGAAAGATAAGAGACAAGCAGCTACAGAAACGGGAAAGACTCCGAAAAGCAGGTGGTCCTTCCTGACACAGTGAACTTCTTATGGCAGGACAAGTTGGACTTTCAGAAGGGGTAGCTGTGTAATATTGTGTGTGCCTAGTTTGTATAGGGGAATATATATATCGTGCATACGCAACTGTAAGCTGTAAGAGAGATACACATAGTTATTTGCTAAGCTCTTTTCTCTGTAAGCAAGCAAGTTCAAACTGTTCTTGTTTAGAAGCCAGAAATTCGATTGTGAATTTCCTGGAAAGCTGTAGTATTTAATTTGCTTATACAAAGTAGATTAAAGTGATTGTGTGTGTTATTTACTTTCTGCATTTTACATATCATAATCACATACAGTTGTCTACTTAGTTTTCAAGATCGAAAAATATATCAAACTATCCATTCACCCCCCCTCTGTCTAGTTTCTAGTGGTATTCCTTTCTAACAAGTGGTATCAGAGCGAAGGCTGTTAACGTACAAACAGGAAAAGATCAAGAATGAGTTCACAGAAACTAAGCAGTATCAAGATTCCTCCCTTTAACAAGGAGCACTACAGTTTATGGAAGAAGAAGATGTTGCTTTTCATCAAAGCTTCTAACCCCATGTATTTAGATATTCTAAAGCATGGTCCCTTCATTCCAATGATTGAGATTGGTGAATCAACCAGTGGCACTGAGATTATACCAGCAAAACATGTGCCCAAAGATCCCTCAAAATACACTGATCCTGAAAAAGAAAAAGTTGCCCTGGATGGACATCTTCAACTTATCATTTGTGAATCTATGGACTTCAACATGTATGGCACTGTTGCTCATTGTACTAGTGCCAAGAAGATGTGGGATCTTATAGAAGTGCTCTGTGAAGGAACTACTGAAGTAAGAAAGAACAAGAAGCAGATTCTTGTTTCACAATATGAAGCCTTCATGGCTCAGCCAAAAGAGGGAATCACAGAAGTGTTTGAGAGATTCAACAAGCTGATAAACGAGCTCAAACTCTATGACAAACACTATGAAACAGAAGAGCTCAATATGAAGTTTTTACTAACTCTTCCAGATCACTTGGAACCAAGAATCTCTTCCCTTAAAGAAAGAGATCTAACAAAGATTGGTTTTGATGTGTTATATGGTGTTTTGAAGACATATGAGTTGGAGCTGTTTCAAAAGAGATCTATTCAAGCAAAGCAAGGATTAGTGGCTAATACCTCCTGTGCACTTATTGCTGACAACCTAAGTCAAAGAATGGACTCTCTTAAAGTCAGTCAAGTGAAGATTGAGGAACTGGAAGTTGAAGACACTGGTGATGAGGTCCAGGTCATCTATGATTTGCCTGAGGAAGATGAGTTTTACAGCATGGAGGAACTGGACAAAATGGAAAACAAATCTTTTGCTTATATGGCTAGGAGATATCCTAACATAAGGTTTAAAAGAAAGCAGCCATTCAGGTCCAAGTTCAATACTGGAAACACTGGTGGATCTAGTGGCTCAAACACCTTCAATAAAGGAAAAGGGATGGTTGGTGCTGCTAAGGGTGGATACAAGACAGGAAGTGTGGATAGGACCAAAATAAGATGCTATAACTGCAATGAACTTGGGCATTTTGCCACTGAGTGCAAAAAGCCTAAACAAGTCAAGAAGGACAAAGCATACTTAGAGCTTGAAGCCAAGTATGAAGCTCTACTCAAGAAACAACAGGGCAAAGCTTTTATTGCTGAGGGAAAATGCTGGGATGACTCTGATGAAGAAGAAGAACAAGAGTACTCAAACTATGCCTTGATGGCATTTTCTGATGATGGTGATTCAAGTCAGGTACCCATTCTTACTTCTCTTGATATGACTCCCATTCAATATAAGCAAACTGTTGAAGATATGAGCACTGAGATGTTTAATATTCATACTAGCATGTTAGTAGCTAATGAAGAAATTGATAGACTAACTGCTAAGAATGTTGAGCTTACAGAAAAGAATGAGAAACTTGAGTTAATGGTTGTGAACCTGGATGGTTTGAAAAAGGAGGTTGAGTATCTTAAAAACAAAGTGATTTGTGCTGAGCAGATAGAGAAAGCCCTTAGAGAACAAATTGTTGAAACTGAACTAAAACTAAGAAGCTTCAAAAACTCCTCTGAACTTATTCAAACCTACCACAAGGAACACACTGAAGACTGCAAGGTTGGAGTTGGTTTTGACTATGATAATGACAAAGGAAGGAAGAAGGTCAAGGGCAAAGGAAAGGAAACCTTTACAAACAAAAATGTCCCAACCATACTGTCAAGTGTTGAACAGCCCATCTTCAGAAAGAGTGATGTTGAGTTTGATGAGGAACTACTGATCATCAAGCAACAACTACTTGAAGAAGATGAGGCTGCTAAGAACACTTCTTCCTTTCCTGATCTTGTCAATCAGAAAGAGACCAAAGACAATCTTGTCAAGAGTCCTAAAGCAAAGAAAGAAGTTGTTAAGAAAAGGAAACAAAACAGAAATGGTAAAGTTGGTGTTAACAAAGGAAACAACTATGCTTATGTGCCAAATGCTCCCAGGAAACAATGTCAAAAATGCCTATCTGTTAATCATTTGACTCATAAGTGTAGTAAGCCTGAAATTGTTGAAGTTGATAACCTAAGTAACCTTTCTGCAAGCATAAATTCTAGTCATGATTCTTTCTGTGGTAAGCCAAACTGCATGACATGCTATGTGACTGTGATTGCTAACTGTTTATCTCTTAAACATAAACTTGACTCTGCACAATCTGGTGAATCACACACACACATACATTCTCATAGGACAGGGTCCCCAATCAGGGTTGAGAGGGTGAAAACTTCATGTGAACCTAAGAGTGTAAACTCCAAAGCCACAGAAAAAGTGAAGTCTCCTACTATGAGAAATGCAATTTATGACAGAAGAATTATTAATCAAAATGTTTCTAAATCATCTGGACCCTACCAAGTGTGGGTACCAAAAACAACTTAGTCACTTTGTGAATGCAGGGCAATAGGAATAAAAGAGTCATATGGATCTTGGACAGTGGATGCTCAAGTCACATGACTGGTGATATAACCCTGCTATCACATTTTGAGGAAAAGGCTGGCCCATCAGTAACCTTTGGAAATGACAACATTGGTTATACAATGGGATATGGCAGTGTTAAATCTGGAAATGTCATTATTGAAGATGTAGCATTTGTTGAAGGACTGAAGCATAATCTCTTGAGTATTGGACAGTTTACCAACAGAGGCTTCAAAGTGGAATTTGATGAAGACCTTTGTTCAATCTCAAAAAGGGAAAGTGGTGAAGTTGTTCTAACTGGTGTGAAGAAAGGAAGCTTGTTTGTAGCTAATCTCAAGGCTGCAGATAAGGGAGAAATTTGTTGTTTCTACACAAAAGCCACAAATGAGGAATTCTGGCTGTGGCACAAGAAACTGTCTCACTTAAATGTTCAGGCAATGAACTCTCTAACCAAGAGAGAACTCATCAGGGATTTGCCTGCCTTGGAGTTTGTGCAAGATGGAGCATGTGAAGCTTGTCAGAAAGGGAAGATTAAAAGATCAAGTCACAAGAACAAGTTGCTCAATACAAACTCAAAACCTCTGCAACTAATTCACATGGACTTATTTGGCCCTGTGAATGTAATGTCCCTTTCCAAAAAGAAATATGCTCTAGTGATGGTAGATGACTATTCAAGATATACTTGGGTGGAATTCCTATTCTCCAAGGATGAAGCACCCCAAGTCATAATAGAGCATATCAAGAGAGTTGATAAAGAAGCACAAAGCACTGGTGCCTCTGTAGTTGCTTTGAGAAGTGATAATGGGACTGAGTTCAGAAATTCAACATTGTATGAGTTTTGCAAAGATAAAGGAATTTCTCAACAATTCTCAGCTCCTAGAACACCTCAACAAAATGGAGTAGTTGAGAGAAAGAATAGAACTCTCATTGAAGCTGCAAGGACAATGCTACTGGATGCAAAGCTACCCACTAGCTTTTGGGCTGATGCTGTTAACACAGCGTGCTATGTGCAAAATAGAACATTAATCAATAAGAAGTCTGGCAAAACTCCTTACTCATTAATGACTGGAAAAAGAGCATCCTTCAAGCACCTGCATGTGTTTGGAAGCAAGTGCTTTGTGATGAAAGATACCTCTGAGCATGTTGGAAAATTTGATGCTAAGGCATTTGAAGGTATCTTCATTGGATACTCTCTGGAAAGGACAGCATACAGAGTGTTTGTACCTGAGCAACACAAAGTCATGGAAAGCATGGATGTTACCTTTGATGACAAGAAAACTCCAGGACTGAAAACAAGTGATCAAGACAGTGTGCTATTGAGATTTGAGAATCAAGGTTATCTTGAGGATTCTGAAAGTGAAGATGAACCCCCTGTTCAAACTGTTCTAGAAAATGAAACTCTTGAAGTTGACAATCTTCTTCAAACACCTGTGCAAGGATTCACAAACACAGGGGGAGAAGAAGAGAATGCAACTGTCAACCAAAATGAGATTGGAACAGATCAAGGAAATGAACAGGGGCACACAAGGAAATGGGACAGAGCCCACACTAGGGATCAAATCATTGGAGATCCTAGTGAGGGAGTTAGAACAAGAAGGGCAACATTAAATACTTGTCTGTATAGCTGCTTTCTGTCACAAGAGGAACCTAAATTAATTGAAGAAGCTTTGAAGAATTCTGATTGGATTGTTGCCATGCAAGAAGAGTTGAATCAATTTGAGAAAAACAAGGTATGGGAACTAGTGCCACCTCCAAAAGGAAAGAATGTTATTGACACCAAATGGGTGTTCAGAAACAAGATGGATGAAGAAGGAGTGGTAGTAAGAAACAAAGCAAGGCTGGTTGCCAAAGGATATTGTCAGCAAGAAGGCATTGACTATGATGAGACATTTGCACCTGTAGCTAGACTGGAAGCCATCAGAATCTTTCTGGCTTTTGCAGCTCACTCAGATTTTAAGGTGTATCAAATGGATGTGAAAAGTGCATTTCTCAATGGTGATCTTGCTGAAGAAGTTTATGTGTCTCAACCACCTGGCTTTGAGAGTGAAGACTTCCCAAACTTTGTGTATAGACTGCTCAAGGCACTCTATGGACTCAAACAGGCACCAAGAGCCTGGTATGAAACTCTATCTCAATTCCTTCTTGAGCATCAATTTACCAGGGGTACAATTGACAAAACCCTATTCTTCAAGAAGCATGGAAATGATATCATTCTTGTTCAAATCTATGTGGATGATATCATCTTTGGCTCTTCAAATGAAAAACTCTGTGAAAGGTTCTCTAAGTTGATGCAAAGTAAATATGAGATGAGTATGATGGGAGAGTTAACCTACTTCCTAGGCCTGCAAGTACATCAAAGGGAGGATGGCATCTTTATAAACCAATCTAAGTATGTCAAGGATCTTTTAAAGAAATATGGTTTAGAAGAGTCATCCTCAGCTAAAACTCCTATGTCTACTGCAATCAAGCTGGATGAAGACAAGAAAGGCAAGAGAGTTGATATCAAGGTCTATAGAGGAATGGTTGGATCCCTGCTCTATCTCACAGCTAGCAGGCCAGACATCATGTTTGCCACATGCCTTTGTGCAAGGTTCCAGTCTGATCCCAAGGAATCTCACATGATGGCCATCAAAAGAATTTTCAAATATCTGAAGGGGACTCCTAATCTTGGGCTATGGTATCCAAAGGGCACTGGGTTCAACCTGGTTGGTTACACAGATTCTGATTATGCTGGATGCAGGATTGACAGGAAGAGCACCTCTGGAAGCTGTCAATTCCTAGGTCAAAGGTTAGTGTCCTGGTTTAGTAAGAAACAACAGTCCACAGCAACATCCACAGCTGAGGCTGAATATATTGCTGCTGGAAGTTGTTGTGCTCAATTGCTTTGGATTAGAAATCAACTCATGGATTATGGACTAGTGTTAGAACACATTCCTCTGATGTGTGATAATACTAGTGCAATATCCATTGTAGCTAATCCTGTTAATCATTCTACTACAAAGCACATTGAGATCAGGTACCATTTCATTAGGGAACATGCTGCAAATGGTACCATAGAGTCTCTTATGTTCCAACTGAGAAACAATTAGCTGACATATTTACTAAACCTCTGAATGAAGCAGTCTTCAACAGACTTGTGAGTGAAATTGGAATGCTCAATCCTTCATTCAGTTGTTCTAAGTAAATATGCTGGTTAATAGTTGCAGCAGTAAATTTTCACTGTATTTAAATGATCTATTTGTTTGGAGTGAAAATTAGCTGAGATATGATTTATAAATATTTCAGTATTTTACTGCATATTTTTCAAAATCATATTTGTTAGTGGTGTTGTGAGCTTTTGAGACATCTCGACATAGATGATTTTCAGAGTTCACGACATATTTCAAATTAAACAGACTTATATCGCAAACTGTTGAGATTGTGAGACTTCGCGACATAGTTCATTTCATGAGTTTGCGACATAGTTAATTTTATGACTTCGCGACTTCGAATAACTATATCGACAAGTCTCCATAGTTGACAGAATTTTGATTTAAATTAATTTTATTTCAAAATTTGATAAAAGTCTGACAAATTGCTCAAAATTCCTAAAAGAGAGCTTTAGACAGGGTATTTCTACTATATCGCAAAGTCTCCCCGATCCTTTCATTTTGAAGACTTTGCGACATAGTTCATTGTTGAGACTATGCGATATACTTTGCAAGACTTTGCGGTACAGGCCACTTTTGACTTCACGACATACAGATAGACTGTACACATTCATAACTCCATATCGCAGTGTCTCTATCATATAAATACCATTTTCTAACCGTTTGCAACTTTTCATCTTGTCTATTGCTCTCAAACTTTCTAACCTAAGCACAAATTCTCTACTCTCTTTCTTACTCTCTCTCTCAAGAAATGGCACCCAAATCTCAAACAGAATCCTCCTCTATTCCTTTAACCATCCCCAAAGAAACAAATCTTCTCACCATTCCCTCTGAGGCTGAGGCTAAACCCAGGTACAAGTGTTTTGTACGGTTCCTGAACGACTCCTACCTCCGCCGAGCCCTAACCTTGAACCCCACGTTGTATGTTGATGTATTGGAAGGATTTTGGCGAACGGCGTTGGTTTCTACAATGGCCAGGGAAGATGGAACTTCGTTCCAGGAGATAGCTTGTTCAATTGGAGGCAAACACTTCCAGTTTGGGGAGAAGGAGATAAATGAAGCTTTAGGGTTCAAGGTGGAGGGTCATGACCAAGAAGCTACTGATGCTCAAATAGTAGACTTCATGACCTTCATTCAGTATGCTGATGAGATAGATACTGGAAAGCTGAATAAGAAGTTTGTAAGAAGGGAGTGGTCATTTCTATTTGATGCACTCCAGAAGGTGTTCCTTTGCAGAAAGACAGGATGGGACCATATCAGTCACATTGCTGTGAAGCTGGCCTATTCCCTAGCCTACAATCAGGAAATCAATGTTGGAGCAATAATCCTCAAGGAGTTGACTCAAAGGCTAGGGAGGACAGTCCGTGGAAGAGGTAATGACATCTTTTACCCTCGCTTTCTTCAAGTTATTTTAAATTATCTTGATGCTAATGTCCATGACTTGGAGGGTATTGATAAATCAAAGCTGGCTTATTCCAAGTCCATGTCCAAGATTCTGTTTGGTTCATTGGACACAAGGAATCAAGTGGATGTGATCTTGAGTGTGACCCCGCATATGCAGGACACATTCGCGTCTTATCCACTTGATAAGCCCATATACCATGCTCTTTCCTGGACAGGGGAGGCTGAGACTGAAGGAGCATCACAGTCTAACCCAAGCCTCCCTATCCCATCCAGCAACCCCACTGTAAACACCACTATAGAGGATAGTCAGCCAAGTGCATCAATCTCTCAAAAGGTTGATGTTACTAAAAAGAAGAAGAAGAGAACCCTAGCTATTATCCATGAATCTGTAGAGTTAGCAAGTGAGATTCCTGAGTCACCTCTCACCAGACCAAAGAAGAAATCAAAATCTGTAGCCACCACTGCATCCTCTCAACAGGATTCAGATGTGCAAAAAGGGGTACACCTGCTACTGTCTATGGCCTCTCAACAGGTCATGGGTATTGAAAAGAGCAGCCTCCCCACTGCAAGTTGTAACGAGTCTGCACAGGGTCAAGACCTAACTCTTGACCCTAGGAGTGATAAGGGTGATCAAACACTAAGTGGAGAGCACATCAATGTTGAAACTCCTCCTATTTCTCAGGGGGAGTTGCTAAAATCCAATCTGAACCCCACTTCTCTCTCAGATTCTTCCACTAAAATTTCTTCTGAACAAGAGAGTCATACTCATGACAATCTTGCCCTTGATCAATCACAATCCAGCCCTGTGATTGAGCCAACTTCAAGTGACATGGTGCTTGACACTGTGCTCACCACTCAGGACCCACATTCAGTTGGTCAGGGAATGCATGCTGAGGCATATCCTAATGACACCAACACAAACATGGAGGATTCACCAGTTTTCACTGGAGACTCTGTGCCAAATTCTCCCATCCTTAGGGATGTGGAACTGTCTTCACAGACATATAGGGCTGATGTTGTAACCCATCCCATTTCAATGGAGACAACATCAGACCCTACAGCCATTCCAAGGCTGGAGGAGACTCAAACTCACACATCTCATGAAGTGCCTAGCACTAGCTCTCACTTGGCTCAGGCCACAATGTCAGAATGGCTGAAGCCTGTGCACCATGACAGGCCTTCAGGATCATCATCTGTGCCTTCCAAAATGTCTGAAGAAGCCATACAAGATCTCCATGTGGCACAGATTGATGAGTTCTCAAAGATAGCTCAACATCTCCTCACCTCCAACCTTCCAAATGCTGATTATGAAGCTATCCTGCTATGCCATAAGGAGGATGTTGAAGCTCAACAGGAGAAGATTGTGGATACAGCTGAACCAGAGGGGAATGTGGATGCCTGGTTGGATGCTAAGAGGACTCTCAAGCTCAAGGATGCCCTGGCTTTTGTGAGAGAAGAATACCTCACCTCTCTGGGCTCCAATGCTAAGGATCTTTCTCCTGTTGCCATCTATGATGTTGTGAATGATGTATACAAGAACCAGTTGAAGGCTCTGCATTATCTTGGGAAAGGGCTTCAATCAGAGATTTCTTCAATTCAGGAGGAGACAGAAAGATCCCTCACTAAGCTCAGAACCTCTTATCTCTCTGATTTTCCCAAGGTGGATGGTATCCTCAAAGAAGTCCAGAAAACCTCCACCAATGTGTCCATGATGGATGTGACTCTTGCCATGGTCACAGACAACATCAAGAAACTGGCTTCTACACTGGAAAATCAAGCAAAATCTACCATCACCACCAATGCTATGTTGAATGTCATGTGGAAAAACCAGTATGGTGATAAGCTGGTGGATGAAGTCCCTCTGTCAGAAATCTCCAAATATGATTTTGCCAGGGTCAAAGATCAATCCCTCAACTCATTTAGGTCTCAACAATTATTCTCCAAGGTGGATGGCTTAGAAAGAGAAGTGGCCTCTCTCAAGGATGAAAACAGAATGCTATCTACATCTCTAAGCCAACTCAATGCTAAACTAGATGATCAAGGCACCAACACAACAAATATTTTGCTGGTGCAGCAACAAATGATGACCTCAATGATGAGATCTATGAACCTGCCTATTCCTGGGGAAACTCAAGACATTTTGTCTGATCCCAAGCCTAAGGGGGAGAAAGGAAAGGAGATCAATGTGAAAAAGACAGGGGGAGCACCTACCAAGCAGTCAAAACTTAAGGGCAAGCTCACTGAAGAGACAATAAAGCCAATCAATCTTCCCCCTGTAGAGGTCATCAATGCACAAGGTCAGAAAAGCACAGTCACCACAACATTCTATCCATCCACAATGCCTAAAGACATCTCAACCTCTCAACCTGCTATACCCACTCCAATTGCTAAACCTACCCAAGCTTCACTTATCACTGAGGCCAAGCTACAGGAAGTTGCCAACTCTAACATCTATCATGATGAGGCATTCCTGGAGTTTCTGAAAGCCACCTACAAGAATGCTCAAGGAGATGCACAAGCATATAGAAAGAAGCTCAGGGAAAGCATCAAGTACTTCACAGTTGCAGTCAGGAAAATCAGGGATGTTTATCTGAGAGAAATAATCATGGTATGCAAGGACAACTGCTTGTGGCACTTAGCATTTCAAACTCTGGAGAAACTGAAGTTCACTGAAGTGTCAATAATTCTGGAGTTGATTGAAAAGAGTGGGGCTAACAATGAAAGTCTTTATAATGACTTGGAGATGGACCAAAATCAAAGACTGCCTGAGGTCATACCCAAGCCAAGGACAGTAATTTTTCAAAGTCTATCCAAAGTCAGAAGTATTGACCAACTAGTCATTCCCAAAGATCTGCAAATGAAGAATAACACAAAGATCAATCAGGTGCTGCAAATGCTGAGAGCAAAGAAAGGAGTCAAGACAGCAGAGGAATTAGAGATGATTAACATTCTACAATCTTTTCTGATTCATGGTGTTTTGCCAGAATCTGTCACAGAAAAGAACAAGAAGAAGGATGGGGAGGATGATGATGAGGAGAAAACCTACAGGAGGAGATCTCATTCAAGGAGTAATAAGGATGGACCAAGTGACAGTAGCAGGAGCAAATCTTCCAAGAAATCTACAGATGCTGGTGATGACACAAAGGGGGCAAAGGAGACAGTGAAGAGAACTAGGAGTGGAATTCAGCAAGTCAAGGACATTGCTAGTAGTACTTTAACCACAACACAAGACTCTAAGTCTAGGGTGGGTACTGTTAGCAATGATCCTCCAAAATCATTATCCATGACTTCTGAACTTGAGTTGCCACAGAAGAAGGGTGAAGCCACAAAAGAAATATCAAGAAAACACTTCCACAAAGTTACAGCTAGTGGAGTGTTACAGTGGATGAAGGGGAAAGGAATAAAGCTTCTTCCAAGTGATGTGGCACTGAAGACTAATTCTCCTTGTTCCAGAAAGGTATCTCTTGTGAAGCATTTGAAGATCAAGAGTGTACCCAAAAGGATAAGGATAACAAAGAAGACTGGAAAACTCACAAATGTTACTGGCATCAATGTGCTTCCACTAGATGAGGACTATGATGAAGATGCCCTAGCATTTTTGAGGGCTCAAAGGATCTTTGAAGTCAAAGTGAAGTTGGATCATCTAGAGATCAAGTACACTGATGGAAGAGAAAGGATAATGAAGCAAGGAAGCTGGCAATATTTCTATAAGTATGAGCTTGAAAGGATAAATGCCTTACTGAATTTTGAAGAAAGAGAATAAAGGACATGGAAGATAGATATTGCCAGGTACTTGAAGATGCATGCTGATTATGAAGAAAACATGAGGAAAGAGAATGAAAAGAAGAAGATTCAGAGAGAAAAAGAAATGGCTGAGATGGAGGAGAGGGCTAAAGAGCTAAGGCAGAAAGGGTTGTGCAGGGTCAAGCAAAATCCTTACATTGTGGAGTACAAAAACTCACATGGAGGTCAAAGCAAAATAAGGATGGAGTTTCTTGATTCCTATGTAGAAAGTGCACTCAAGGCTGCAATTGATGACTTGGAAGGCTCACCTCTCATTGAAGAACTGATTGCAAGAGAAGAACTTCAAGAAGCCATCATAGACTTGAAGAGAAAAGAAGAGATAAGGAAAAAGAAGATATATGATGATTTGCTAGAGAAGCAATTGGAAGCTGAAGCTGTTGAGCAACAAAAGTAATCTGTAAGCTTTCAATTTTTCTATGTAATCAAATTTCTGATCTCAAGGTTCATGAATTGTTCTCTCTGTTACTAAATTTCCTTTTATGTAAGTTAGGCTTGTTATCAGACATGAAATTGTGCCTAAGGATCTTACTCACAATTTGGGGGAGATTGTTAGGCTCAAGACATGTCTGAATACCACTATTAACAAGCCTACACTATGTGACTATGTCACATTACATGACCTAGTGTTTTCTATCACTGGGATATAGTATAGGTCTCTAAATGTCCTTGTCTTGTTTTCATGGACAATAGCTTTATCATGTATGCTCAGATTTATAATGAGCTTAGTAAAATTCTTGCATCTAGAATGTATATAGGCCATTGAATAATTATCCTGGTAGAAGTTCAGAAGTGTTCATGCAGCGGGATAGAGTTGAATAAGGCCATGAAGAAATAAGTTGCAGGAATTTGTCTAAGGCATTATATAGCAAAGTCAAAAGAAAGCTATGTCGTGAAGTCACCAATATCCATGTCGTGAAGTACTATATCGCATAGTCCATTTTGTACTATGTCGAGAAGTCCTCAAGACACATGTCGTGAAGTGTTGAAGTCAGCAAAGTCAAAGGAGCCTAGATCGTGAAGTCCTCAGAAGCCCTATGTCGCATAGTCATCAAATGACCTATGTCGCATAGTCATCAAATGACCTATGTCGCATAGTCATCAAATGACCTATGTCGCAAAGTCTTCAAAGGCTATATCGCATAGTCCTCACAAGGGAGATCGCGAAGTCAGGGATAAAGTGGAGTTCACGATATCAACACTTAGTCGTTCATAACAAGACAAATCAAGGTACAGAACCAAGAATCAAAGGAGACAAATACTGAAGCATTTGTTCTGGCAAGGTGGTCCAAAGAACAGATGGCAAATCTACAGCTAAACTTGGAGAGAAAGATAAGAGACAAGCAGCTACAGAAACGGGAAAGACTCCGAAAAGCAGGTGGTCCTTCCTGACACAGTGAACTTCTTATGGCAGGACAAGTTGGACTTTCAGAAGGGGTAGCTGTGTAATATTGTGTGTGCCTAGTTTGTATAGGGGAATATATATATCGTGCATACGCAACTGTAAGCTGTAAGAGAGATACACATAGTTATTTGCTAAGCTCTTTTCTCTGTAAGCAAGCAAGTTCAAACTGTTCTTGTTTAGAAGCCAGAAATTCGATTGTGAATTTCCTGGAAAGCTGTAGTATTTAATTTGCTTATACAAAGTAGATTAAAGTGATTGTGTGTGTTATTTACTTTCTGCATTTTACATATCATAATCACATACAGTTGTCTACTTAGTTTTCAAGATCGAAAAATATATCAAACTATCCATTCACCCCCCCTCTGTCTAGTTTCTAGTGGTATTCATTTCTAACAGTTTAAATGTTCAAGAAACAGGCGTGATGCAGTATCCCTAAGCTGCACCAAGTCTGCAAGACTACGACAGAAGCTTCAAGCACTGCAAAACAAAAGCGAATCAATTCAAGAGCAAGGTCAAGTCTTTATCTGCTGAATTGGTTTAGCTGGAAATGGAATGAATCTAGGTTGCTTTCTTTGTAATGTATATCTGACATGTTAGCAATTTAGGAAAGTCACATGGGTAAGACAATCTGTAAGAAGCTGCCACTTGACAGTGACAGCAGCTTCACAAACCCGTGACTGATAGTGATAGGGTTAGTCTTATACCTACTATCAATTCATTTTAGAATTGTAACGAAGACAAGCAAGTGTCTTTGAAGAAAACCCGAAGCTCGAGAATTCTTTCTTGAGGTTGTAGCAACACTTTGCAAAATAAATAAAACATTTATTTTGTGAATCTTGTTCTTACTGAATACTGTTCGTGATTGCATATATTGCTGATAACGTTTAATCTTGATTTTAGTTGTTGAAATTTAGATTGAATTTTATCAGTATTGCATTCATCCCCCCCCCCCCTTCTGCAATACACAAGGACTAACAACTGGTATCAGAGCTTTCAGATTAACATACATATCTGAGATCCCGAAGAAAATGCAGAAATCAAACAGTATCAAGATCCCAGCATTTGATAAAGAGAACTACAACATTTAGAAAAGAAAAATCTTGTTGTTTATCAAAGCTGCAAATCCACTATACCCAGGTATACTCGAGAATGGTCCTTTCATACCAAGAAAGGAAATTGAAGCCACAACAGTGAATGGTGAGATTGTTCCTGCACATTGGGTTCCCAAAGATCCCTCAGAAATCTTGGAACCTGAAAAGGAGAAAATGGTGCTAGATGATCATTTGCAACTTATCTTGCTCGATTCTCTCACGCTGGATAAAGCCATGTGTGGAAGTGTGATAAGCTGCACATCAGCCAAGGAGATGTGGATCAGGTTAGCCTTACTCTGTGAAGGAAGTGAAGAGGTTAAGGGCAACCAAAGGCAAATTCTAATATCTCAATATGAGGCATTCATGGCCAAGCCTGGTGAAGACTTAACCTCCATGTTTGAAAGGTTCAGTAAGCTCTTAACTGAATTACAGATACATGGCAAGTACTATGACAGAAAAGAATTAAATGTCAAGTTCCTGCTCACACTGTCTGATCACCTTGAACACAAGACAACAGCCATACGAGAAGGAAGAGATCTCAACAATATAACCTTTGAGACACTTTATGGTATTCTGAAATCTTATGAACTCGAACTCTTTCAAAAGAGAGCCATACAAAGTGGAACAAGGAACAAGATGGCTAATATGTCAAGTGCCCTAGTAGCACATGTGCCAAGGATCACACAGCCAAGTGAAGTACTACAGATCACACCATCAACCCCAACATAGACCTTGAAGATAGAAGAGATGGTTGAAGATGATGAAAAAGTGGTACTACAGCTCAAAGATGTGGAAGATGAAGACTTCTACATAATGGAGGAACTGGAAAGCATGGACAACCCTACTATGGCTTACATGGCCAAAAAGTTCAAGAACTTTAGGTTCAAGAAGGATAGGTCATACAAGCCTCAAGGCCAAGCATCCAAGTTCAGCAAAGGAAGCTCATCAAAGGCTGCTGTGGGAAGTTCAACCAAAGGAGGATACAAAACTGGATTTGTGGATAGATCAAAGTTCAAATGTTACAACTGTGGAGAACCTGGTCATTTTGCTACTGAATGCAAAAGACCCAAACAGGTTCAAAGATATGAGAAAGGAACTGGTGGATACTCCAAGAAAAATCAAGGTAGAGCCTATGTGGCTGAAGGAAAGTGTTGGGATGATTCTGATGATGAAGAAGAGGAAGAATATGTCAACCTAGCTCTCATGGCTAGCACTGATGAGGTAGCATCAACACCTTCAAGTCAGGTACCTTCACTTGTCTTACTTGATATGTCTACTGATGAGTATAAGAAAACCATTAAAGACTTAAGTGCTGAAATGTTCAATGTCTATACTAGCTTGTCTGCTGCTAATGAGGAAATCTCTAGACTAAGTAAGCTAAATGAAACACTTCAGTCTGAAAATGATTCTCTTGTTCTCAAAACCAGTTCACTAGGCTCTTTAGCTCAAGAGAATGCTAAACTTAAAAATGAATTAAAATGTGCTAAGGAGGTTGAGGAATTCCTGAGGAATGAGATTGCTGAAAATGAATTTAAGATTAAGGCCTATAGAAACTCATCAAAGATAGTTCAGGATTACAATGATAAGCATACAGAAAATCAGTCTGTTGGTATAGGTTTTTCTTATGGTAGAAGACCTGGAAAGGAAACTGTGATTCAAGATTGTCCTGGAAATGCTGCTGTCAAACCCACCATTCTCAAGAAAGTTAAAACTCCTATTTTCAAAGCTGCTGAAATTGAGTTTGATGAAGAAGCCATGCTCATCAAACAAGAAATTCTTGATGAGGATGAAGGTGTTGACAGCACATTCAAGGATGGAAAGGATACTGTCACAATCCCCAAGACAGTAAACTTACCAAGCAATCAGACAGTAAGTTCAAAAGATGCTGTCACAGTTGGCAAGACAGAATCTTTCAAAGATACTGTCAAGAATGGTTCCAAGACAACAACTTTCAAACCTTCTGTCAAGACAGTAGGAATAAAAGATATTGTCAAGGAAAGTTCGAGAGCAACTTCTGAACATACTGTCAATCCAGTAACTCCCAAGTCTAAAAACAGAAATGGTAAGGTAGGTGTCAATAAAGGAAATGGATACACTAATGTTGGAGGTGCTTCTAGGAAACTGTGCAATAACTGTGGATCTACTCATCACTTAACACATGTTTGTAAGAAACCAATTGAGGATAAGATCAATGCTACTGAACTCAATGGTAACTTACACAGAACCCCCCTTATGCATAGAACTATGAGTGTCTGTAATAACATTGATTGTATGCCATGCAAAATCACTGCCATGAGTACATGCTTTAACTTACCTGTTCTCTCTACTGAAAAATGCTCATACCTAAACACTGTTGAGACTTCTGAGCCTGCTGGCAACAGCAAAAAGGCTTCATCCACTAAGAAAAGGACCAAGTCCAATTCTAAACCTAAGTGGGTGAAAAGAGAAGTCAAACAGGAAGTCTTTGATAATGCTTGTGATGTTGTGACTGAAAGAAACTCAGGAAACACTGAAACTGCAGGACCCAACAAAGATTGGGTACCATATGCAACTTAGAAACATTCTGTTTTGCAGGGTAAGAAGAAAAATCAGGTCATGTGGATTATTGACAGTGGTTGCTCAAGACACATGACAGGTGATAAAGCCCTGCTATCACATTATGTAGAGAAAGCTGGCCCAATCATAACCTTTGGAGACAACAGCAAGGGTTACACAGTGGGATATGGCTGTCTGGAAATTGGAAATGTTGTCATTGAAGATATTGCTATTGTGGATGGATTGAAGCACAACCTACTCAGTGTCAACCAATTCAGTGACAGAGGATTTAAGGTTGACTTTGACATGATGGTGTGCAACATCTATCACAAGAAGGATGGAAGCCTCTCTCTAAAAGGGGTCAGAAAAGGAAGCCTGTTTGTTGCTGATCTAAGCTCAACAAAGAAGGATAAAGTTTACTGTTTTTACAGCAAAGCTACTGTTGGTGACAGTATGCTTTGGCACAGGAAGCTCTCACATCTCAACTTCAAAACAATGAACATTCTAATGAAGAAAGAGTTAGTGAGAGGTTTGCCCCAACAGGAATTCTGTCAAGAAGGATTGTGTGAAGATTGTCAAATGGGCAAACTGAGAAGAGCTGTGCACAAGTCCAAGCAAGTAAACACCAACACAGAAGCACTCAAGTTAATTCACATGGATCTCTTTGGACCAGTCAATGTACCATCTATGGCCAGAAAGAGATATGCCTTAGTAATGGTGGATGATTACTCAAGGTACACTTGGGTGAAACTTCTTGAATCCAAAGATGAAGCTGCTCAAGTGATTATTGATCAAGTCAGAGTTCTTGATAGAACCCCAAACTCAAAAGTTCAAATCTTGAGGAGTGACAATGGTACAGAATTCAGAAATGCCACACTTGGAAATTTCTGCAAAGATGAAGGAATTGTACAACAATTCTCTGCTGCAAGAACTCCACAGCAGAATGGAGTTGTAGAAAGAAAGAACATGACTCTCATTGAAGCAGCTAGAACTATGTTGCATGATGCTAAGCTGCCAACATATTTCTGGGCTGAAGCTAGGGCTGTCAATGGATCGGAAATCCGATCCGATCCGATCCGATCCGAAGGCTAATGGAGCGGATATGGATCACTACAAAATAAATCCGATCCGCTAAAAATCCGATCCGGTAACGATCCGATCCGATTAGTATCGGATATGGATTTAACATGATCCGATCCGTTAACGATCCGATCCGATTATTTTATATTATATATATATATATATATATATAATTTATATATTATATATAATATGTTATATATATTAAATATATCATATATTTTTACCAATTAAGTCAAAATAGTTCTCTTTTACTTGTATAAACTGGACCTCTCTTTTATTTATAAAATTGACACAAAAGACAATGAAATGTAAGGCACATAAACTAGTTTCACATTTGTTGATGAACGATTACAAACTTACAATGGTTGTATGACAAGCAATCGTATTTAGGATAGTTGGACATTCAAATTCTGTGTTTTAGTTCTCGGATTGTAATTAGGTTTTAATTTTTTGTGTAATCTGTAAATTAATGTTGATGTTAAATTTGCATTTCAACTCTGTGAAATATTTAGTGATGTTTGAATTTGAATTTGAGTAAAATATGTTTTTAAAATATTAACGGATCGGAGCTCCGATCCGTTAACCGTGATCCTAACGGATCCGGATATGGATCGAGCTATAAAAAATCCGGTTGTGATCCGATCCGAATCCGAATCCGGTAAAATTAAATGGATCAGGATATGGATCAAGGCCGATCCGATCCAGATCCGATCCATTGACAGCCCTAGCTGAAGCTATCAACACAGCCTGTTATACTCAGAACAGAACCATGATCAACAAAACTCATGCAAGCACACCTTACTGTCTGCTAACTGGAAAGAAACCTACTGTCAAATATTTTCATGTGTTTGGAAGCAAATGCTTTATGATGAAGGACAATCATGAGAAGAAAGGAAAATTTGACACCAAGGCTTTTGAAGGACTATTCATGGGTTACAGCACAGAAAGGACTGCCTACAGAGTTTATGTTATGGAACACAGGATTATTGAAGAAAGTGTTAATGTCACATTTGATGAAACCAAGTTTCCAGGACTGCATGAAGAAGGAAAGATGCAGACATTCAGATTTGAGAATCAAGGATACCTGGAAGCTGAGGAGATTGTGGATGAAGAACCTAGCTTCACTCAAGTTGTTGAAGTTGATAAAGATACTGTCAATGCCACTACTGTCAACCAAACTCCAGCTCAGTCACAGACCATATCCTCTAACATTCATGACAGTGATGACTCTGGAGACAATGAAGAACATGGTGGAGACAATGGAATTGATGAGCATTCAACTCAACAAGCTGAAGCAAATGTTCCTGTTCAATCAAGTAGCTTGCCCAGAATCACCAGGTGGAACAAGGATCACACAAATGACCTTATCATTGGTGATCCTAATTCTGGAGTGAGGACAAGGAACAAAGTCTCTGCTGACAGCATGTTTTCATGCTTCCTGTCACAAATGGAACCCAAGACAATTGATGAAGCATTGTTGGATTCTGACTGGGTGATAGACATGCAAGAAGAGCTAAATCAGTTTGAAAGAAACAATGTATGGAAATTGGTTCCAAGACCTAAGGGAAAGTCAGTTATTGAGACCAAGTGGGTTTTCAGAAACAAATTTGATGAAAATGGATTGGTGACAAGGAACAAAGCAAGGCTAGTGGCTAAAGGTTACTGTCAACAGGAGGGAATAGATTATGATGAGACATTTGCTCCTGTTGCAAGACTTGAAGCTATAAGAATCTTTCTAGCTTATGCTGCACACTGCAACTTCAAAGTATTTCAGATGGATGTCAAAAGTGCCTTTCTAAATGGAGAGCTGGAAGAAGAAGTGTATGTGGAACAGCCACCAGGGTTTGAGGATGCTGAAATGCATAATTTTGTGTACAAACTCTTCAAAGCTTTGTATGGACTAAAGCAAGCACCCAGGGCATGGTATGACACACTTTCCACCTTTCTTCTGGAAAACCAGTTTACCAGAGGAGTGGTGGACAAGACACTTTTCTACAAACATCATGGCAAGGACATCATTCTGGTACAAATCTATGTGGATGACATCATTTTTGGTTCTACAAATGAGAAGCTGTGTGAGAAGTTTTCCCATCTCATGAGCAACAAATATGAGATGAGCATGATGGGAGAACTGTCATTCTTTCTGGGGTTACAAATTCTTCAACAAACTGATGGAATCTTCATAAGTCAAGCTAAGTATATCAAGGAACTTCTCAAAAAGTTCAACTTGGAAGATTCATCTCCTGCAAAGACACCAATGTCCACAGCAACTAGTCTGGATCTTGATCCTAAAGGAAAGAAAATTGACTCAAGCACCTATAGAGGCATGGTAGGATCCCTCCTATACCTAACTGCTAGCAGACCTGACATCATGTTTGCTACATGTCTCTGTGCAAGGTTTCAAAGTGATCCAAAGGAGTCACACTTGGTAGCCATCAAGAGAATATTTAGATACTTAAAAGGCATTCCTAACCTAGGCCTTTGGTATCCTAAGAATACTGGATTTGATCTAATTGGTTACTCAGACTCAGACTATGCTGGATGCAAGATTGACAGAAAGAGTACTACTGGTAGCTGTCAATTTCTTGGTGGAAGATTGGTCTCATGGTTTAGCAAGAAGCAGCATTCAGTTTCTACCTCAACTGCAGAAGCTGAGTACATTGCTGCAGGCAGTTGCTGTGCACAAATTCTATGGATGAAAAGTCAACTTCTAGATTATGGTCTAGTGTTAAGAGAAATTCCTATTTACTGTGACAACACTAGTGCCATAGCCATCTCAGACAATCCAGTTCAACACTCTAGGACAAAGCACATTGATATAAGACATCACTTTATCAGAGAGCATGTTGAACAAGGAACTGTGAAGCTGATTTATGTCCCAACTGACAAGCAACTTGCTGACATCTTCACTAAGCCATTGGATGAAGCAACCTTCAACAGGTTGGTAAGTGAATTGGGAATGCTGAATCTGGTATGTTAATTTACTAAGGTTTCTAAATTTTCAATTCTTATTGAAGCTCATGACAGCAACTTCAAACCTGCTGTCAAGAGAAGTTACTGTCTACTTGGTTTATGTCTGTTATGTGACAGCATGTGTTGATTTGACTTTTCATGTCAGTATTTTGTGCCAGTCTCATACTTTTAAACCGTGTATGACTTTAATGTGGTTATCCGTTAAGTTTGAGAGTTAAAAATCTGTTCCATTGGACTTTCACACTCTTTTGCATTAATCTGTAGGATTAAAGGAGGACACGACCATTAATTACTTTTGTGGTAGTTGTATGGGTACTCTAACTGTTGACCATTAGACTTTGATCCTTAGACGGTTTTGCCTATAAATTAACCTTAGGTTTCACCAGTCTGCTCTCAGTTTTAAAGTAAATAATGGAAAACAAAGTAGGAATCGAAGTTGGTCTAAAGAAGTGTGATAGTGAACCCGACAATGAAGAGATCGATGAGCTCTTTGAAATGCTGTTGGACGCCATGGATGAGATAGACGAGGAAAAGGAGGCCAAGGCTAAGGAAGAGGAGGCCAAGACTATGGAAGAAGAGAAGGAGCTTCAGGCACTTCTTGAAAAAGAAGGCCGCTCTGAAGAAGAGATTAAGGAAGAAGTCTTAGAACTAGTTGATAAAATCATAGAATGATGTACTCAATGTTCAATATTAATGATTTTATTAACAATAATAAAAGTTCCTGTTTATGTGGTTACTGAGTTTATGACTTGTCTGTGTAACTTGCTTAATATCTGTGTTTGAAAGATTACATTGCTAAATTCATATTCTGTTAATTTTAGGTTAAGTATATGAGCAACGCATTCTAATTAGTTCCTGACAGAAACAATTTCCCATTTAAATTACTGTCACAAAGAAGGATACTGTCCCGTGTCTCTTGACAGCAACCTTCTTGACAGCAGGGAAAGACTTTCTGTCACGACCTTTAAAGGATACTGTCACTCAAATGCTTAACGGTGACAGCATGTTTTTGCGCAATAGTTGCTGTCGCGCAAAACCTACTGTCACCACCACTTATTACTGACAGATTGTTTCTAGCGCACAGGTTACTGTCAACAATAGTGGACCGTTGTAATTGGATATTCACCCCACGATTGACAGTGAATAACGGGCAGTAACTCACGTGTTAAGAGAGTGGGTTAAGACACGTCCTTTAACTCCACTTTTTGAGCAAACGTTTGAGATACCCATATTTATTCTCCAGTTACTCAGACATATCACTCTCACAAAACTCAAGGCAAAATACTTTTCTTCAAGCAAAAAGCTACTTTCTCACTTTCTTCTTTTCTTGAAATCTCAATGGCCCCCAAACAGACTCTCTCTCAAACAAACTTTGCTGGCATCTTTTCCCCAAATGATGCTGGTGAAGGTTTCAAAGGACTAGTGTTTTTCTTGAACAAGTCCTATCTCGGTTATGCCATAACCTCAACCCCCATTCTCGACTTAGACAGACTTGAGGCGTTTTGGCAAACTGCTGTTGCTCAAACTGAGGGTGAGAACCCTGGTATTCAATTCACAATCTCTGGGGCAACAATACATTCTCACAGCTGAGGTCATCAATACTGCTCTTGGAATTACACTGGAAGCAGACCAAAACTTTGCTCCACTTGCTAATGATGACACTCTGAAGAAGCTCTTCTTGAAGATTGGGTATGCAGGCCCTATTCTCGAAGAGGGAACAACCAAGTGGTACCCGTCTAGTGAAATGGACATGAAGTATCTAAGGAAGGAGTGGAGCATGATATTTGATGCAATGGTCAAGGTGTTCTCTACCAAGTCCACAGGCTGGAATGGGATACCCTCCTACATCAAGAAACTGACACATTCTCTTGTCCATGGATACAAGGTGAATGTTGGAGCTCTCCTCATGGCACAACTCACAGCTGCCATAGGTAAGAAGGTATCACACTACCCTCGCTTTCTTATGTTGTGCATTAATTCATTCTGTGATTTTAATGATGCTGCTCCTCGTTTAGAGGCTTGCTCAGTTTTGAAAAAGAACACACACACACTATTATCATCACAAAATCTCAATGCACATATTCCAATTTGTTTCACTCAGCACATGGTTGATCAAGTGTCCAACCTTGATTATCCATTACCTTCTGGTTATGATTCTTTTTCTCTTGAGAATGAAACTGAATTAGACCCAAATTCAGTTAACCCCCATTCAACACCATACACTCAGCCTAGGCCCTCTAGACTTCCCAAAGCCCAAAGAGAAGCCTTGCAAGAATCCAGAAAAAGATCCTTAGAAGTTGATGTTGGTGGTAGCTCTGTTAGTCAAGAGGGAGACACTGCACCTAGTGCAGCAAATAAGGAAGGTAGTCAAATAGAACCCACAGTGGTTCCCCCTGAGCCTAAGAAGAAGAGAGCTAGGAGGACCAAAACCACTGTCAGCCACCCTGCAGTCTCCCAAAAGACTGTAGAGGAAACCAGGGAAATAAACTCCTCCCTAGATGTGCCTTCTCAACAAGGGACATCTATTGAAATTGGCCTGTCTCCCAAGGCACCCTGTACAGAGTCTGCACAAACTCATGGTTCCCAACCTGAGATACCCCCACTTGAAGAAACACACAGTGAGTTAGGGCACAATGAGGATTTCTCTACTCCTATTGATGGTTCACATGTTTCATCTGTGAATCAGCCCCCACTCTCTACTACACTTTCACCTTCTTCATTCCCTACACATTCTTTTGTTTCTTCTCCACAACCTAGAGAAGGGGACAGTCCCAACCCTTCAGGTTTTGATCATCCATCTCCAATCATGGATGAGCCCCCATCTAGTGGTCCACAAGAACCCATTTCTCAAAGTGAGATGGACACCACTCCTCCAAACACTGAGCTAGGGCAAAGTGGTATTTTGTCAGAAAATGAAACAGCCAACACTTTGTCTGATCTCCAAGGAGCATCTTACCTTCAGGAAGATGCTGTCACAGCCTCTGTTGCTGTCAAAGACACTGGGGATGCTACTGTCCTGGACACAGCTACTGTCAAAGGTGGAGAGAAAGATACTGTCACTACAGAACCTACTGTCACTCCACCTCCCAAAGATGCTGTCATGCCAGAACCTGCTGTCCAGACTCCAACTGACAGTACCATTCCTACTCAAGATGCTGTCCAGCCCTCCCAGCCTGATTTTGATGCTGTACTTGTTGAGGATGCCTCTGATGATGACCTACCTCTTGCCAAACTCCTAAAGGTACATTCTAAATCTTCTCCTTCCATGCATGTTAGTACTGCTCATACCCATGCATCTAGGTTGAGTGAGGGTGTGCAAAAGAAAATAGAGATAAAAGAAAAGAGAGGTGAGCATAAAAATGAGAGGCAGCCAAATGAGCTGGCAAAAGGAGAGGGACTTGAGCATGTCCAGAGAGATATTGAGGGAGCCCACACTATTCAGGCACTAGGCCTTGAGAGTCAAACTGTGAGGGGTGATGAGATCACTCAAAAACACCCTGAGAGTGTGAGAACCCCCATAGCCTCCAAGCCCCTGTCTTTTCCTTCCCCTCCAAGAAGGTTAAGGTCTGGTGGCCCCTCTGCTACTTTTGGTAACAGGATTGCAGCTCTTGAAGGACAGTGTGCTACTTTGGACTCCAAACTGGACTCTCTCTCTCTCAACTAGTGGTTGATGGTTTTGCTGCTACTCAACTCTCTATTCAGTTCCTTACTGACCTGGTAGCTGCCAACTCAACTAAGGGGGAGAAGGTAGCAAGATCAGAATCATTGCCTATTCAAGAATCAGGTGGAACTCAGGGGGAGCCTGTAGCTGTGGAGACCAGAGGGGGAGCTAAAAGGAAAGCAATGTCTAAGGGGGAGCAAGTCAAACCAAGCAGTGCAAAACCACAGGATAAAGCTGAAAAGTCTGTTGAAGTGGAAATGGATGGAGAAAGGGTGTTAATGTCAAAGGAAACTCAAGATGCATTGCAAAGAAGACCTGCATCTAGACATCCAATCTTGCCTCCTGTGGTGATTAGAGAACCTACTCCAGAAACTCAAGAAACTGCTTTACAGAATAAATGGAGAGAAATGGAGGAACAAAACAAACTTGGGAAAGGTAAAGGGAAACTGCCTGAATCCATTCATGGTGGAATTATTTGGACAAATGGCACTGAATTTGATCAAGAGGAAGCCAATGTCTTGATGGTGGATTACAGGGAGAGCACATTACACAACCATGACAGTAAGTTTAGCAGTTTGGTGGAAGAAGCAATGAATGCTCCTAGCAACCGTCCAACCAACACCACAAAACTGTTAAAGGAACAAATTACTAGTGTCAGTGTAATGGTGAATGATGAGAAAAGATGGGCTGTAAGTATTTATCTCACTTCTGGCATATCTTATTTCATCACAATGCAGCTATTGCAGAGTCTGCCAGCAAAGGTGTTGTGTGCTTTGAAGGGAATGATCAGGGCAACTCAAACACCATTCAATGAAATATTGGATATGCAAATCCAGAACCTGATCACACAGAAGCTACCTGAAGTCTACTCAAATCCACCAAGTGTTTTTTACAGATCCAAAACTAAGGATGGCACAAGAAGGAACAGCTTCATGAATTTGGGTAGCCCATCCAGAATGGAAACCAAGTCAATTATGAAGGTACTAGATGGAATACTCAGTTCAAATGCCAATCCAGGAAGAGTTCATGCTGTTCAAGAAATCTACAAAATGCTGGTGTTGAGAGACAAGGCACTGGGAGCTAGAATGAAGGAGCTAATCACTAGAGCCAATGCCAAAAGAAATGATCAAGGTGGAAGTTGCTTCTATAACATTCCTCCCCATGATGATGATGATGATGATGAAGATGGTGAGGATGGAAGTGGTGAAGCTTCTGGAAATGCTGGAAATGCTGGTGGAAGTAATTCTGGGAATACTGGTATTCAATCCCAGAATGAAGGCAATGAAGAAACTCCTAGCCAGGAAAAGAAAGATGCTGGTGCAACAGATGAAGAGGAGTCAAGAATACTGGAAGCTTTGGAGGCAAGCATTCTTAGATGTGCTATTGACTGCATAAATGCTGAAAAAGATACTGTCACCAAAGGTACTGTCGACAAGGATACTGTCATAGAAGATGCTGTCTTGGAAGATGCTGTCGACAAGGGTACTGTCAAGGAAGGTTCTGTCAAGGATGAAGCCAAGGCTACTGTCAAGTCCAAAAGACTGAAAGCTAAATCTAAGGCATGGTTTTCTAGACAGAAACCTACAGGGAAGCACAAGTACTCAGGAAAGGAAAAGGCCACTGGATTTGGCAGGAATCTCAAAAAGCCAATTCAATCAATTCCTCCCAACAGTCTCAAGATTCAACAAATGCAATCAAGAGAAATCAAGAGCATTGAGGTTAAGCTGGATGCAAATCAAGAGGCCACTGAGTACATTCTGTGGTGGGAAGAATCAAGGTCAGCCAAGATTGACAAGGACTTCAATCTGGTAGCCACATCAACCAAGAAAAGTACATCAACCATAGATAAAAGAAGAATTGATTTCTTCTACCTGGAAAGAATGGTAGAGTTGCTGGAGAGCTATGATGATGTTTCAAAGGCTGTCATGGAACATGTTCTAAAATATCAGGCAGATAGGGATGCTGAATTTTATCAGAAATTTGGCTATAACTTTGCAGATTTTGATGATGCTGATATTCTTACTGATCTCCCAGCCTCTCCTATACCATACCACTGGTACTATGAGTTTGATGATTTACCCACAGAAGAAGGGCAAACCCAACCAACTAAAGAAGGGGAACCCAAGCCAAGAAAACAACCTGAATCTTCTGAATATTCTCAAACTCAGTCAGAACTTGATAAGAAGGAAGCTGAATTACTGGAAAAACACAAGGCCTCTAACAAGGCAGAAAGTGAAGCTCCAAATTATCAACCATATATGCTGGAAAATCCCCTAAGAGTCAAGTTCCTAAAAGAAGAAATATATGTTTGCAGCTTTCATAAGCTTAAAACATCCACTCTGAAGGATTTACAGTATATGGTAGCTGGTTCAATTCATCCCTTGGAACAGATTTGTTCTGATGAGATAGAGAAGTTATTGGAAGGGAGAAAAGGAGAAGACTCAAAACTGGACAAGCAAAGAAGGAAGTCTCTCAATGCTTATCCTGGAAGTAGATTCAAGCTCATTAATGAAGAACTTCATTTCAGAACCTATCCATATGATATAGAGCAATGGCTGAATCTCAGGGATGTTAGTTCTCTCATATCCCCTTCCATAAAGAAGATCATTGATGAAGTAGAGGATGATGCAGTGTCTGCTGCTGAAATTTCTCTTGTAGAAAGTCTAAGAAGCTGCTTGGCAGAAGCTCTCAAAAGAGAGGATGCAGCAAGACAGAAGAGGAGATCTCAAGCTAAGTGAAAATTCTTAAATTCTGATCTTGTTAGTTAAGTTGTCAGCACATATTGTAAATTTGTTGTTATTTTCCATAAAAACAAATTGGGGGAGATTGTTGGGATTTATGGGTGATAGCATTGAAATAACTTAACTTTGATTGTACTTAAATTTTCAAATTAAGTAGAACATACTGTCATAGCCAAAGTATGTTCTTGTAATCAGTATGTAATGTTATTCTAGTTGTATTGTTTGAAAGAAGTTCACTTATGTGTTCAAGCCTCAAAGAATGCTTTTTGGATGACAACATGAATAAAGGTTACTGTCCTAAAGCTGTGACAGTAAGATTACAAGAAGACAGAATGTTGCAAGTCACGACAGCATATTCACTCTGACAGCAACATTGGCGGAACACTACGCGACATCAACTATTGCCCTCGACAGCAAGTTTGGGATCCTCGACAGCACTCTATGCGGGGAACTCATACTGTCACCAAAAGATCATTCCTGTGACAGCAAGCTTTGCGGCAAAAGTAACTGTCTCAATAAAGATCCTTATGCTAGGTATCTTTCTCAGTCAAATCCCGTGACAGTTTAAATGTTCAAGAAACAGGCGTGATGCAGTATCCCTAAGCTGCACCAAGTCTGCAAGACTCCGACAGAAGCTTCAAGCACTGCAAAACAAAAGCGAATCAATTCAAGAGCAAGGTCAAGTCTTTATCTGCTGAATTGGTTTAGCTGGAAATGGAATGAATCTAGGTTGCTTTCTTTGTAATGTATATCTGACATGTTAGCAATTTAGGAAAGTCACATGGGTAAGACAATCTGTAAGAAGCTGCCACTTGACAGTGATAACAGCTTCACAAACCCGTGACTGATAGTGATAGGGTTAGTCTTATACCTACTATCAATTCATTCTAGAATTGTAACGAAGACAAGCAAGTGTCTTTGAAGAAAACCCGAAGCTCGAGAATTCTTTCTTGAGGTTGTAGCAACACTTTACAAAATAAATAAAACATTTATTTTGTGAATCTTGTTCTTACTGAATACTGTTCGTGATTGCATATATTGCTGATAACGTTTAATCTTGATTTTAGTTGTTGAAATTTAGATTGAATTTTATCAGTATTGCATTCATCCCCCCCCCCCCTTCTGCAATACACAAGGACTAACAACTCGATTATTATGATTGATCATCATTCTACAAATACGTGCTATATAATCTTCGCACTATTTGTTCCATTAGTAATTACATTCTTACACTTTTAAGAAAACTATTGGAATATCATTGTTTTAAGATTAATTCAAATAGTTTTTCGTTGGTTGAGTCTAACATTTTACTTTTTATAGGTATTACTTTTTAATTCTTAAATTTATATAAATTCAAACTTGAACACTCAATTGAGATTTTGTTAGTATAACGAAAGATGAAGTAATTATATTTTGGTTTTACAAATTGTTTAATTTGATGTAATAACAAATTTACTAAAATGTGACAACGTTTTATAATTTACGATTTGAAAGGTAACTTATAAGAATGGATATAAGTAACCCTAACTAAAGACGAACGAATCTTATCGAACTTGAGCAAGTTCTTGTCGAAAGGAACAATGTTCGATAATATTATCAAACGAATTTTTTTTGTTCGAATTCGACTTCGATAATATATCAAACCGAAGTTATTCAGTTTGAAGCAAGTTGAACTCAAAATATTCTCGAACTGTTCACTACTCCCTCCGTTTCAAAATATTAGTCCACTTTTAAAAAATTACGCATATTAAGAAAATTTAATGTTGTTAAGAAAATTACATTTGTTATGCATTAATTGAAATTAATATGTGGAATGGAGTTGATCTTGGAAATATAAAATAGAGGTAGTAGAGTTGATCTTGGAAATATAAAATAGAGGCAATAGAGTTGATCTTGGAAATATAAATTAGAGAAAAAGTTACATTGAAAGTTGAAGTGGACAACTAAGTTGAAACAATTTTTTTTTCAAAAGTGGACTACTATTTTGAAACGGAGGGAGTATTATTTATAAAAACAAAATATTTTAACACTCGAAATTGAGCAATACTTTAACGAATTGAACAATGTTCGACAATTTTATTGAGTATATTTTGTTATCTAAAATTTTGTTCCATAACATATCAAATATCGAGTTTAGACCGAAACAGACTCAAATAAACTTATTGAATAGTTAAATTCGTCTACAATGTTCATTAGATTATAAAAGTAAAAAAAATTGTCAAGTACTTATAATTGTTTGAAAAATAATGATAAATATTTGGTTGCTTGAAAATTGATTTTCAGATATTAAATTATAACAATAAAAAAGTTTTTTTTATTAACTTTTATTTTAATAAAAGAGTTGTATTGCCATTATGTGAAATTAAATTAATATGTAATAAAATTTATGGAATATTATGTTATTCTTGTTTTTATAAGAACAACAATATTAAATATAACAACAAAAATATAACATTATTAGTCTTATTATACGAGATCATATTATTTTTTATTTTGATTATAAATGTAAAAGTATTGAGCACATATGAGAAAATTTATTGAGTACATATAACTAATTCGAAAATAATGATCAACTAATAGTTAGTTGAAAAATAGTTCTTTGATAATGATTTTACGAATATCAATATATAATATAATAATATAAGTATGGTCAAATTTAAATTAAAAGAGTAATTGACTAATAAATATTTATGAAAATCATTTCATAATATATAACCGATTGATATAAATTAAGATAATATTTATTAAATTTTTTTTGTTAAAACTATTGTAAATGGATATATTAAATCATGAATTACCATATTTAAATTATGATTGTTAACTAATTAGGATTCGATTGATCAACTCTCGATGTTAGAATTATATATACTTATAAAACTCAACTTATAATATAAAATAATATATGATTGTGATTGACTTAATACTAAGAGAAGACTATCTTATAATACTCGAAACATTAAAAATTTGGTTCGTCAGTACAAATTTTTGGTACTTTATGTTTTTACTTAATTACCCTTACTTAACTAAAAAAAAAATTAATAAATAATAACATTATCTAGTTATAACCAATTACATTTTTCATGTAAAACGCATTAACTTTTCTAATTTTCGTAATAAATCCCCCTCATTTTCCAAAACTGGCAATTAACTTTTACAACTAAAATATGTTACCTTTTATATTTTTTCTTACTAAACCCCTCAGTTTCCAAAAATAGTTGAAACATTAAAAAGCTTAGTGGTCGGTTACCCTTACTTATTACCCTTAATTGGTTACCCTTACTTATTACCCATAATTATTTAGTAAATAATAAATTACAATTTTTTTGGTACTTATGTTTTAACTTAATTACCCTTACTTATTTACTAAATAATAACATTAATTATTTATAATCAATTATGGAAAAACCCTCATTTTCCAAAAATATTACGGACAAACTCTTACCTATTTATTTTAAAACCTATTTTAATACTTTTTATTATTTAATAAGGTTACATATTTTAACATGTCTATTTTTTTAACATACAATATATAAAATATTAAAGCATAAAATAACAACTGTTAAAAATAATCTGAGCATCACATGAAGTTTAAGCTAGTATAATAAAAAAAAATTAATGACCGAAAGATATAATATGATACTTTTTAGTGTGTATTAATGATTGAAAGATGATAATATAACTCGTTTCTTTATTTGTGTTTATAAAATATAATATGTTTTAAATTAAAAGGTAATGCATATTAATTAGAAAAAACATATTATTAATTGAAAGATACTGTACAATTGGTATTTTTAGGTGCATTTTAAATAAGATAATATCTTTTAATTAAAAATAATAATTGATTATTTGATATTAATTATTTTTTATTAGTTATTAAATAAATAAAATGATTGAGAACCAAAATTTTTAATATTTCGAATTTGATATAATAACATATGTAACACGAATTTTAATTTTAATTTATTTCTCTGTATATACAAAACTGATATAATAGTATATAAAACATTAATTTTAATTTGATGTGTCATCTATGTGACAAAACACAATCACAATTCCTAATGTATCATAAATTTTATAATTCAAATAATTATTTGTTTCAAAAATAAAATACACTCACAAATCACAATTCTATAATCCAAATAATTATAAATTTCTATAATCCAAATAATTATTTGTATAGGTTTCAAAAGTAAAATTATTTTGCCACAACTATATAAAAGAGACAGAGTAACAAATACGCCCTATATATCACTCTCATCTCATTATCGTGGAGGCGAATTGTGTGTTCAAAAACCTAGGGTTAATGGATAAACAATCGGAAAAAGAGAAATCAAGTCGGCGACACAAAGACTCCGATCGCGATAGA
Organism: Heracleum sosnowskyi; assembly: GCA_030848705.1. Lineage (NCBI taxonomy): Eukaryota > Viridiplantae > Streptophyta > Magnoliopsida > Apiales > Apiaceae > Heracleum > Heracleum sosnowskyi. The sequence goes on from CM061240.1 coordinate 15,824,481, forward strand.
GATCACCACCACAAGCACCGCAGCTCCAAGCACAGATCTCGAGACGACGACGATAAGCACAGATCGAGAACCGACGATCGCGAGCGTCGCGAGAGATCGTACGAGTCGCAAGAGGAGCGAGAGAGGAGTAAAGATAGAGTGGTTGATGTGAATTTGAGTAAGCGAAAGGAGAGAGGTAGTAGCGAAGAGGAGAGATTTGATGAGAAGAGAGTTAGGGTTTCGGATGAGAAGAGAGAGAGGAAGAGGTTTGAAGATGTGAATGGAGAGGAGAGAGAAGAGAGAGACGAGAGGAGAGAGAGAAAGAGATTTGAGGATGGAGAGGAGAGAGATGAGAGGAGAGAGAGAAAGAGGTTTGAGGATGGAGAGGAGAGAGGGAAGAGAGAGGAGAGAGAGGCGAGGAAGGAACGGAGGAGGTTTGGGGATAAGGTTAAGGAGGAGGATGTGGATGTTGATGGTGAAAGTAAGCGAGGTGGTTTCGATGAGGTTTCGGTGAAGAGAGAAGTGAAGAATGCGGAGGTTAATGGGATCCGTACTGGTCCGGGTGGTTCTGCTGCCAATGTGAGTTTTACTTGCTGCTTTCTGATGAATTTATTTATATTTATATATTTATTTATTGTCTTGTCTGTGAAGTATTGCGGTGGTGTTATGATTATTTATCGTATATGTAGTTAATTGTGATTAGATTACATTGTTTTGATTAGTTAATGATGGTTATTAATGTGCTTATAAGCTGTAAATGTCTATTTGATTGATCAACTTAGTGTAATTGTTGCTTTTAATGTCTCTGTGATGAATTGTTTTTTATTAGCCTAATGTGATTGTCGTTTACTCCATTGCACGATGAGTAGGTTAAATTGCTTGGAAATATTCGAGGTCAGGACTAAAGGCCTTTGGATTTGATTAGTTTATATCATAAACTAGGTGTCTGGCTATCCGAAAGTGCTATTTGGGTTTTTGCTTGCTAATGAAACCTGATTAATGTTAACGTTTTTTGCAATTGTCTTGGTTTTTCTCTGATCTATCTTGTGTAGGTACGCGTACGTCCCTGTTTTAATTAATTCTACCTTGAGAAATTATGCATGTTATGAGATAATGTAACGATTAAAAGCATATCTTGCATATCTTGTCCTGGAGACTGACTTGAGACTGACTTGAGTGATTTGGATTTGAGCAAATTGTGAGGTCTTAGTTTAACGATTTAGTGTTTGTTATTATTATATTTGGCTTTTCTGTCATTCTTTTTATTATCTATAATGCAATATCACTGTCCTGCATATTAAGCTATTCTTACATGCTATTAGATCTCATCACTTTAATAATTGATTTTTGTTCAGGTTGTATATCACTTTTAGCATGATAAAACTCCCATAAGACGAGAGTGATGTTACGAATATACACTTGTTCTTAAACTATTGGAATTAGAGTGTGCTACCACAGCTTAAGTCTCAGCATATTTGTTATTGAGCCAATGCCATGGCGCCACGGTCTTTGTAAGAAACTTAGAACGCCATGGGCATAGTGCCTCCTATGGCAATATGGCGTTCCCGGTTCACAACAAATGTTTTCGAATATATGCATATGTACACAACATATGTTTTCGAACACACACACACATATATGTTCTTTGCAGAAAATAAATATAATATTCTTGTGATCAACATTTTATTATCTCACAAAAGATCTAGTTATTAATATGTACTCCCTTTTATATGAAAGTACAAGTTATATCAACTTAGCAAGGATGAAGCATATATGTATATATGGGGGTGACATTAGCATATTATTTTCATGAATTGGAATACCAATTGTTGTACCAAGTATACCTAGTAATCCTCCATGTTATGCAGAAATCAGTAAGCCACATTTTTGCAGATAAACCGTTGACCGGTCATTGATAGTATTTGGAAATGACTTTTAATGAGTTTCCAACTTGTGATGTAGTTGTCTTGATGTTTTTATTATCTTTAGAGTTATATCCTCAAGCATCATTTGTGGTCAATATATGGTTTTAATTGATCAACTTCTAATTCTAACAGGGTGCTGGCTTTGAACCACTCAACATGGCATCAGGAACTCTGCCTGAGGCCTCTTTTGCTCCTGGCAACAATCCTAAGGTATCTTCAATTTATACCACAAATGAAAATAAGGGAGTTATTGTGAACAGATCTTATGAGGTTCCTGGGAAATCTAGTACAGATGGGACAACTTCAGCCGCTGGGAAAAGTGGAGGCCTCCATTCTCTTGATGCTTTGACAAAAGCGAGGATAACTTTGCAGAAGCAGAAGGAAATCTCAGAGAAGTTGAAGAAAATGCCATTAGTAAGTATATTTAACATTACAATTATTAGGGCATTGTTTTCTTCTTCAGTAGTTACCTGTTAATAATCTACTAATATTTCTTGTTGATCTTGTACACTAATAATTCTTGTTGATCTTGTAGTTAAACAGGAGTGTTGGGTCGAAGGAGGGATCTAAAGCAGCAGTTTCCACATCAGGAATACTTCCTACTCCTGCTCCATCCGCTGGAGTAACAATAAGTTCTACTCTTCCTGCTTCTTCTGCTTCAGTGAAACCACTTGTGAGTGGTGTGCCTCATTTAGAGGGCCTTACAGCACCAAAGGTTGAAGCTGTGAAACGTGCACAGGAGCTCGCTGCTAAAATGGGATTCCGACAGGACCCCCAATATGCTCCTCTAATAAACATGTTTCCTGGACAGTTTCCACCTGAAGTTACTGTCCAGCCAAAGCCAGCAAAGGCTCCTGTTCTTCGCTTGGATGCATTGGGCAGGGAGATAGATGAACATGGAAATGTGGTGAATGTTCCAAAGTTAAACAACCTCAGCACCCTGAAGGTTTGTTGTTGATTTGCTTGCTAAGTTTTAATATTAATATATCTTTGTTTGAAGTTATCATAATATACCTTACTGGTGCTTTTTTAACGTTGTTCAACTGTCCAGGTTAACATTAATAAGCAGAAAAAAGATTCATTTCAAATTTTAAAGCCTGAATTGGAAGTGGATCCAGAGAAAAATCCTCATTTTGATCCGGGCATGGGTATTGATAAGAATAAGCTTCTGAGGCCTAAGAGAATGAATTTTCAATTTGTAGAGGAGGGTAAATGGTCAAGAGATGCAGAGATTATCAAGTTGAAGGTATCTTGGTTTTAGAGTACCATATTTATTCTTGATCTGGTCACGTCAAACTTTTGTTAATACTCCTTTTCTGATTGCTTTTTCAGAGCCAATTTGGAGAAGCACAAGCGAAAGAGTTGAAGGCCAAGCAAGCACAGCTTGCAAAGGCGAAAGCAGAGCCGGATATAAATCCCAACCTGATTGAGGTGTCAGAGAGAGTGATCGTGAAAGAGAAACCAAAGGAGCCCATTCCTGATGTCGAGTGGTGGTAAGATATCTGAATTTTCTTTTTACATTGTTACTCTGCGTGCTTTTTTTAAATATAGGATAAACTGATTAGCTCTAAATTGCTATCGGGTTTTATAAATCATATATTGCAGCTTTTATGGATTTCACTCGAGAGTAGTCAAACTTATCTATGTTTTTTAAAATTAAGGTTATGCTACTTAATTGATTACTTAATTATTATGTAAAACTTTGCAAGTGAAGTTCATCCATTTCTAGCATGGGCAATTTTTTTTTGCTCAGCACTTGACATTACATGCAATTGTTTGAGCTGTAGACGATATTAGGTTACATTGGTAGAAATGCTAAATTCACATAGCAAAGAAGATTGAGAAATCAATTGCACAAAAATGAAAGTGTAAGCTTCTGGCGCAACTCCATTTTAAATTACACTTGTAAAAAGTGTCAGTTTCCATATTTAAGTTTGTGTATTATAGCATAATGTGAAGTTTGGTGGTGCTTTTATAATCATTTACCTTTTATTAATCAAATTATCATTTAAAAAAAACATGCTAATGTGATTTCTCATTATTCTCAGGGATGCACCTCTTTTGCTAGCTGGTAACTACGATGATATATGTGATGGTAAAATAGCAGAAAATAAGTTGAGGATGGAGAAAATCACCATTTACATGGAACATCCACGGCCAATTGAGCCACCTGCTGAACCTGCTCGCCCCCCTCCTCAACCCCTAAAACTGACAAAGAAAGAACAGAAGAAACTCCGTACACAGCGACGGCTTGCTAAGGAAAAAGATAAGCAAGAGATGATCAGGCAGGGCTTAGTTGAACCTCCAAAACCAAAAGTTAAAATGAGCAATCTGATGAAAGTGCTTGGTTCGGAAGCAACCCAAGATCCTACTCGGCTTGAAATGGAAATCAGAAGTGCTGCTGCTGAGCGTGAACAAGCTCATGTTGACAGGAATATGGCACGTAAGCTCACCCCTGATGAACGCAGTGGAAAGAAGAAAAGGAAACTTTTCGATGACCCTAATACACTAGAGACTCTAGTCTCTGTCTATAGAATAAATGATCTTTCACACCCCCAGACCTGCTTTAAGGTTGATGTGAATGCCCAGGAAAACCGGTTGACAGGATGTGCTGTGATATCAGATGGCATTACTGTTGTGGTTGTTGAAGGTGGAAGCAAGTCCATCAAACGATATAAGAAGCTTATGGTTAATCGAATAGACTGGGCTGCAGCTGTGAAAGATGTAGATGAAGACGAGGATGAAGCTGTTGTGAACAAATGTTTCGAAGTGTGGGATGGAAGTGTTGCTAAACCGAGTTTTAATAGGTTTTTGGTCCACAAGTGCAGGTCTGTAGCAGCTGCTAGGAAGATTTTTTCTGATGCTGGAGTCCCTCAGTATTGGGATCTTGCGGTCAACTACACGGAGGAGTGATTGTTATGCTGCAAAGACCAAAGTTAGTTGCCTCTGATAAACCAAGTTTTTGCAGTTGCTGAGTTGTATCTTTTTACGAATTCAAGTATGATTTAGAGTTTTGAACATGATGAGATGGTTGATTTCTGTTTTCCTGCTCGATGAAATACTTGTTGATTGGCGCTTTTAGCTCGTAGTTTCCATTTTGGTCCTTGAATTTCTTTTCTAAGCTGTATTTGCTATAAAAACAGTATGAACATTAATTCTATCCATTCCCGGTTTGGAGAATGCTATATGCAATGTTGATAGTCCTGAAAATAAGCCAATTTTCAGTTAAACTATTGATCGAGTTTTCATTTTAATTTTTACATATTGCTCCTGTATAAATAATTAATCTGCTACATGTTTATATTATTATTTGTCTCGTCTACTACAGGAGCAGGGGTGTTCATGGGTTCGTCAATCCGACCCTTTTTTCGGCTGAACTAATTCGATGAAAAAAACCTGATACTTGATTGGGTTGAAAATTTTTAAAACAGACTTAAATGGGTTGGGTATGTGTTTTATATTTTTTCAATCAATCCAACCCAACCCGATTTAAGTTACAATTTTATTTGATAATTTAAAAATATGCGTATATATTATATATAACTATACATTAAATAATGTATTATATTTTCATTTATAGATATATAATTATATTTTGTGATTATATATATGATATAAGACATACTTTACTTTACTAAAATTATAATGTTAATCAAAATAAAATATTAATACTAAAATAAGCGATATCGTATAATATTTAATTTTTTTAAAATATTATTTAACCCGTTCAAACCGACCCAAATCAACCCAAACCGATCCAATTAAATCGGTTTGAAAATCTGCAACTCAACCCGTAAAAAATAATTCCGTAACCCAACCCAACCCGTGAACAGCCCTGTACAGAAGTATTACTGATAGTGATTAGTGATTACAGATACTTTAAACAAGTAGCATTTTATTTTTGATCCAGTTATTTAAACTTCTAGAACTTTGTTCTCAATTTGATTGTTGATTTTTGTGTTTTTCAATCTTGCAATATAAAACTCAAAACTTCATGTGTTTTGTGTAATGCGTTATAGAGGAAAGCCTAGATCGTTTCCTCTTTGGTTCTCTATTTTTCCTTCAAATCTTTGAATCTCTGCTAATTTCTTGAACGATTTAATCCTTTAATGCCAAGTTTTGCCAATTGACAGTGTCCTCCAAAATAGGGAACATTTAGCCTTCTATTCCAGTTGAAGTATACATGTGGAAGGAACGAAATGCTCATATTCATGGGATGATGCTCCTACAAGCACAAACCAGTTAAGAGTTCTAATCAAACAAAGGGTCTGGAACGATTTAACAGTAGCTCTAATTTCTGGAAGAATGCTTGTACGGATACCACTCTTATTATATATGAATGCCTTCGTTGGGTAAATGCTGTGGAAAGTGTTGCGATTTGTAGTGTCTAGTGTTCTGGGTTAGAGCTAGAGACTATTCTTCCTCATCCCTTTGAACTAGGATCGTAAGATATATATCATCGTCTGAGCTGGGAAGTATACCACATGTATCTGTATATTCTTTCTTGTTCCTAAAGCAGTGACTATACATTTTTAAAAAATCTTATAAGCAAGTTCGTTCAAAATATTCTAGTTTCTTGAAATATATGAGTTGTAGCTTAGTTTTATATTTCAGAGAAAGAAATAGAGGCCTTTGTTATGTAACTTTGAAAACCATAGATGTGTCTGAAATAAGTTCTATCGAGTAGCATCTCTTTAAAGTGTGCATTTATCTCAAAACTTGCAACTTCTGCAAATCACCAACTTGAAGTGGCAAGTATGGATTAGAAAGGCTGGGTGGGTATGTGTAGCATATCAAATAGTTGCAAAGACTTGGCGACAACGGCAATGGGGTTTACAATTATATTATATACTATATTATATAATAAGAGTAAAAGATATAATAAGAAATGTGTCTAAGGAAGCAGGCTTTAGAACTTGAATATTGCAACATGGATAAAATACGTTGGTACAATTGATTACATTCACAATTTCACATTATCTTGCACATAATTTGTTTTTTTTTGCTCCTAAATTAGTCAGGATTGCAAATCGAAAAATAATTACATCAAACGGATCTTATTCAAGTAAAATCAAAGATCGAATTTGAATAATCATTAAAAATGTTCTTAAATCTAACATTTAAAATTCTAAATACGTAAATGTAAGTTAAAACTTCAATTTTCATCTATGTATAAAAATTTAACACAAAATCTAATAATTATAGTTCAAAGACTTCAAACAAGATATTCGAATCACATCAACAATATATATATATACTAACTTATATCTCGTGCGTCTTCTTTAATATTTTGTTATTTTTTATTTAAAATTTTGTAATTATATATAATTTGATAAAATTTTAATATAGATATCTACGTATATATAATTAATTGGATTTATATATCTAACAATTTAAATATTTAAATTTAATATATTGTTGACGTGACCTTTAGTAGTATTTTATATATTAAAATATAAAATATTTTGAAATAATAGATGTAACAGTTTGTATTTATTTTGAAAGTTTTAAAAAATTATAATAAATATGGATTTTATAAATTTAATATAATAATATTACCAACATGTATATGTTAACCGTGATATTTTTAGTTAGAAGATGAGTTTTTTAGTTAGAAAATATAAAAAAATAATTTGCTTAAAAAGGCAATTAGTTATTTATTTATAATTATATAAAATTATATCATATTTTTATATATATGTTGCACTCATTTTTAGAATATTAGTTGTTTAAGCTAAAAAAATATATAAAACATGTGCTATGTTTTAAACAAAAAGGGAAACTTGTTATTTATTAATAATTATATAAAATAATATTACCATTTTCTATATATGTTACCCATGTTATTTTTAGAAGATAAGTTGTTTTAGTTAGAAAATATAAAATAGATAATGTGTTTTAGGTGAAAAAAAGGGAATTGGTTTTAAATATATATTAATATTACCATTTTATAAATATGTTGCCCGTGTTATTTTAAGAAGATGAGTTGTTTTAGTTAAAAAATATAAATAAAAAATATAAAACATGCAATATGTTTTAACCGAAAAGAGTAACCCGTTATTTATTAATAATTACATAAAATATATTACTATTTTTTATATATGTTGCTCGTGTTATTTTTAGAAAATGAGTTGTTTTAGTTAGAAATATAAAACAGGTAATGTGTTTTAGGTGAAAAAGATAATTGGTTTTAAATATACAATAATATTACCATTTTATATATATGTTTTCGTGTTATTTTTTGAAAATGAGTTGTTTTAGTTAGAAAATAAAAAAAATATAAAACATGTAATATGTTTTAACCGAAAAGAGTAACCGCTAATTTATTAATAATTATATAAAATAATATTACCATTTTTATGTATGTTGTCCGTGTTATTTTTAGAAAATTAGTTTTTTATTTAAAAAATATATAACAGGTAATGTATTTTAAGTGAAATGGTAGATGGTTTTAAATTTATTATAATATTATCATTTTATTTATATATTGCCCGTGTTATTTCTAGAAGATGAGTTGTTTTGGTTAGAAAATATAAAACATGTAATGTATTTTAGCAAAAAGATAATTGGTTATAAATAAATTGGTTATAGATAGGTCCATAAATCAGCCCAAATACCGACCGATCAAAATTTTTAATGTTTCGTCTTTAATAATATAGTGTGTATATATATATATATTAAAATATGATAAATTTTGTATTTTGATTAGCACTTATATTTTTTGGTATCTTTTAATATTAATTGATCTTAAATAAAAATTAATATTAAAAAAATTACAATATATTCCTCAGTAATAATTCACCGGTATTAGTTATCTCACTTCTTCTAGAGACCCAAATTCTACAAAATTCTAGACAAAATTATAATAAATGTATAATTTATAATTTGGTTAACACTTTCCTTTTCGATTAACACTTTCTTTTATGATATCCTTTAATATTAATTACTTTTAAAACAATTTAAAATAAACAAATTATAATATATTCTTTAGTAATTATTTACCGAGTATCAATTGAGTAACCTCTTCTACCCATCGAAATTCAGCAAAACTCTCAAATATGCAATATCAAAAAATATTCTATACGAAGATTTTAGGTTCGATTCTTACTAACAACATATTAAAATTAATATCTAAAACTCCATTTACCACGAACTATTATATTGTATTTATTTAAAAAAAAAGTAAGAATGATATAGATTTATTAAAATATTTAAAATAATAAAAATATTTAAAAGTAACTCATATTTCACACGGGCTAAGCTGGTATAGACAATGACAATACTCAATTTTAATTGCATTCATAAATGTAAGCATCAATATATATATATATATATAAAGGAGGATACACGGGAGGTTAGGTGGCGCCCCTAAAATAGTCTTAATCTATTTTTCTAATTTTCTAGAATTTTAAATGTTGATAAATAAAAAAATATTCTTTAACATATTATAAGTAGAATAGATGTTCGAATTTATTGAGGAGAAGAGTTCGAATTTATAGCGAAAACATAAAATTAAAAGTTCTATTTAAAATAGAATAGGTGTTTAAATTTGTAGAGGGGAAGAGTTCAAATATAAAATAAGTACTTGCAAAGTTTTATTTGAAGTAGAATATGTGTTTCGATTTATAGAGGAGAAGAGTTCGGATATAAAAAAATTAAACCGTGTTTCACGGGAGGACGGCTTATTAGCGAGGACCGAGTAATTTTCGTAATTTATTTGTTGAATTTTTAAAAAAAATTATCACGGCGCCGCGAAGCGCGGCTTTTTCAACTAGTTTGAATATATAAATTATAAAACAACGAATAATTCAAAATTAAAAACCAATGGATGTACTCTCCTTTTGTTGTAATCAAGATATTTACAGTATAAAACAACGAAAAATTCAAAATTAAAAACCAATAATCAATGAAATAGATGACTAATTGGCTGGGACATGTTGTTAAGGACGTGTTTGGTTTGGTAATATATGACTGGTTAGAAGTTCGGTGGCCCAATCTTCATAAATTTTCACTTTACTGCCCAACCTCCTCTTACCATAAAGTTTCAATCCCCTTTATTTTTTTCTAGTAGTATACACGTCATATATAGTATAGGAGTATAATATGGATGTGTTTTTTTTTTAATATTTAAATTTATATATATGTCTCTTATAATGAGTATCTGTTCTCAAATATTTTGAAGTAAGCGATAATTGAATTCAAAATTCAAAATAAAAAATAAACTTTAACACTTGAACTATTTAATCTTATTTACTATATCGATATGTTAAATAGACGACAAATTATAGACGACAAACTGGAAGATGTAACAAACCTTTCTACTACTCTTTTTATCACCGCACAGTTCAGATTATTGGAACTTGATCCCTGATTAACTCAACTGTTTAGCTTTAATTCCAACTAATCAAGTGTCACTATATTGAAAGCTTCGACTAGTCAAGTTTATCTATAATTTCGCACTTATTAAGAATTAATTCAACTGTTTAGCTTTAATTCTAACTAATTAGAGCAACTCCAGTACACTAGTTATCTCAATTCCTAAGTTCAAATTTAAGGAATTTGACAAAAAATTGCACTCTAACAATCTCCTAAATGATTCCTTAAAAGTTAAGACACAACTCCCATGCCTTATTTTTAAGGAAGCTATAGTCATTATTTATCCTATTTTCATCAATAAAATATTCATTTCACTCCTCTTTTTATATGTCTTTTCTACACCTCTTTCTTAGTGGAGTTTAAATTTAATATTTTTATATTTATTAGGAGTAAAAATAAGGAGTATTGTTGGAGTTGACATACCCTATAATATCCTAAATTACTAAGAGTCATATTTTTTATAATATTTTTAAGGAATATGCTAAGAGACTGTTGGAGTTGCTCTTAGGGGTCTATGTTAAAGTTTCGACTAGCCAAGTACTGTATTATCTTAGGTGAACATGGTGCATGACATGAGGGAAGAGTATTCAGCTCCCCGCTGGGTGTTGAATAAGTTAGAAACAACGAAGCACGAGGAAATGGAAAATATTTGTGTTGTCCTATGGGGTATATGGTATTGGCGAAATAAGAAGGTTTGGAACAATCAGGTTATTAATCCATATATTGTTATAGAGAACAGCCTTAATGTTTTGCGAGAGTGGAAGTCTGTTCGGAAAAAAGTACAGCAGGTGAATAGGGAAGCTGTAGGAAGGGATGCAGAGGATAAAAGATGGAAACCTCCAGAGATTGGGACGTTCAAGCTTAATGTTGATGCTGCTTACAGAGTCGAAGACAGCACATTCTCGATTGGAATGGTTATTCGAGATCACTCAGGTAAATTCGTAGAGGGAAGAAGTATGAAACTCATGAGACCAGCATCTGTCTTTGAAGCGGAATGCATCGGAGTAAGGGAAGCCCTGTCTTGGTTGCAGATTTGTCAGCAGAGGAAGGTAGTGGTGGAAACGGATTCATTACTAACAGCTAGTACTCTCTCTGCTGCAAGTAATAATCTGTTAGAGGTTGGTAATGTTATTGACCAATGCAAGGTGCTCCTACTGAGTTTACCGGATGTTCGTGTTACACATATCAAGAAGCAAGCCAACAAGGTGGCCCATAGCTTAGCTAGAATTTCATGCTTGTTAAATTGCTTCATTGTTTTTACATCTCCTCCTACACATTTGGTGGAGACCATTATTAGTGATTTTCCTTAATGAAAGTTATCCATTTTCAAAAAAAAAAAAAAAAAAACTCATAATTTAACGTTAACATGATGACTAGACATTTGATTCACCTCGACTCTTTTCAATATATACAGTCGGTGTCGTAAAAAATGGGAATCAGAGTTAATCGGTGAAGGCATCGTCCAGGGATTAATCGGGTAATCGGGGATTAATCGGAATGATTAATAGGATCATTAATCGGAATAAATTTAATAATATTTTTTATATACAATTATAAAATTGTTTCGTTATTTCAACTAAACATATGTTATTATCATATATTTATGCAAATATGTTAAAAATGTTATATAATTGTAATAAATAAAATTTTGAAGGTTTAACTTTTCAATTAGAGATCAATTTAATAGAAAAACTTAAGAGAATTTACGATTTAGGCATCTAAAATTATAATTATATATACAAAAATAATGTTTTTTCCTATTGTTTAATCAAGTTTCTATCTTATAATTTATTTTTATTTTTAATTTTAACTATTTTAACTATTTTTTAATAATTAATCCGATTTTTGACCGATTCAGCCGATTTTTGACCGTTTTTATGAAAAAACGATTAATTGACCGATTTTCGCTTAATCAGTTCGATGGCCCGCCGTTTAGGATTAATCGCCGACTTTTAGAACAGTACTATATATTTTGAACCAACAAAAAACTTAAAATAATATGAGTGATGCTATATATCTCAAGTGATCTCAACAATATAATCATGCATGATGCGTTTTATTTATAAAATTTATATGAATACACGAAAAGTTAATATTATTTATGATACAATGATCAATAATATAATGAAAACTTATCGACAACATATCACTAAAGAATGATTTTGATTTTTTTCTTTTGAAATTTCCGAGATCTCTAACCAATTATACAGATTACATATTTTAGTGTAAACATATATTAATTTTATTTTTTCCAAATACATAACAAAAATCAAATTTGTGTGAATCAACCTAAAGTCTAAAGGGTGACCCATGTTATATACATAAATAGTTCGTGCATATATACCAAGAACGAAGAAGTTCATATAAAAAGTAGTCCTTTCATTTCGGGTCCTAAAATTAAAGAGCAATAAATAAACAACATGGTCACTGAATGGTCATATTAAGAAATCTGAGTTTTTAATTATTAATTTTTGTGAATATACAGATCTTGGTTACGCTCAGTTAATAGGAAAAATGTAAAGTCAAAATATATGAAGAAGCTGGTGTCTGGTGATGAAGAAATCACATTATTTAACCTTTTGCATGTGAAAAAAAAGTTGTTACCTGTAATTTACCTATAAATGAACTACTACTAAATTTAACGTTTCAGACTATTTTTCTTAAGTTGAGTCATAACCTTTGGTGCAGGACCTGGGGTCGGCCTGGATGGCCACCGGCACCAAAATCCAAACCGGTACTGTGTTCTGTTCAGCAGTTCAGGTAATAAGGGTAGTTCTGTTTAGGTTGTTGAGGGATACTTATTACATTATACTTCAATTTCTAGAACTCCCAGGTCCTTAATATGATTTTCGAGAGCGAAATGTACGCAAAATTTTATTTTTACCGTAAACTTACGTATTTTGTTACCTTGCTACTTTATAACAAAATTTAAGTACAGGAGAGATGCAAATTGGGTAGACATGAGATTATAATAAAATCAAGGTTAATAGGAAGCCACATTGTAGGTTGATTAGTCCATCTCATCCATTAAAGGGGGGATACAAGAGGTCAATTCTGAGCTCAACTACAACCTAAATAATACACAGGTATCACAATTAATTCCCGATTTGACTTATCAATTGGCTCACAATTTACAACGACTCATCTAGGCAAATTGACATACAAGTAGATCGATGTATGAACATTTCGGCATTACAGTTTCATGTCAGATACTAATTTTTTTTTTATAAATATCTAAGACTAGGCAATTATTTTACGTAGACTGCAAAGCTAATGTTGATACGATAATGTGATGAGCATTAATTTTTGTTGACATCAAATTAAATTTAGGCAGCAGCCAGGACCCCATGGAAATGTGATTCAATCTGGTTGGATATTTGTTCTTCTGTAACAAAAATTAAGATTTTATACTGGGATTATAATTGTTAACCACTGATGTCGAGTTTGAGTTTTCTATTCATAGACAAACGTAATGGTCTAGTACACTTAATTTTACAACTCAATGTGAAGTTTAACTTTTTACATCAATAATACTATGCCAATTATATTTCGAAATGATCTCAGCATTACGAGTTTTGATATACATGATATTTGAATGATCTCAACATGACGAGTTTTGACATACATAATGATATTATTCCAAAACAGGATCTCAAAATAATAGTACTCGATTACAAAAACACAATCAAAGAAAATTACGAATTACGGGTTTTCTACCTATTTAATCTCCCTATAAATTTTGAGAAATGGTAAAAATTAGAGAGAAAATTATTAACAAAAAGAAAGAACTAACGTGCACAATTATTTATTAACAAAATTTGTAGGTTACCAGTCCACACACATATTGTCCCCCCTACCACATTCCATGCATATGGAGTGACAATAGATACACACCCAACTTTAGTTATAACCCCCCTTCACTTTCTATTAAATTTCACATACACACACTATTCACACCTCCCTTGATATTCAAACATTTTTCATATAAATATTCATTCCATCTCTACATAACTTCTACATGTCCATATATAAACTCATCTCTCTCTCTCTATCTAACTTCAACTTGTACCTCTCTACTTGCATTATGGGGGTTTAATTTTGGTTCCTTCATTCTCACCCTCCTCCTTACCTACTTATAAACCACCCTATTTATTCTCCTTAAATTTTCGATATCGATACGACGTCGTTTGTACAACTCTCGTCCATTCCCGCTGGATTATATTTGTCAAGTGTCGACACTAAATTTATCCGTGTCGGCAGAAGAAAAATAAATTATGTCTCGTGTGGTAGATGAAAATTCTTCACCAGGAGAAGTGCAAGATATTGAGCATTCCGGTTCGAGTATTGCAACTTCGCCAACGCTAGGGCAGTTACTGAAATGTGTTGGCGATGTTCGAAAAGAAGTCACTGGAGACGAGACTCCGGTTCATCAGGCTGTCGAAATGAGCGGCCCGATGATCACGGAGCCTCGGTCAGTGCCGTTTGTTTTGTCTTTTAGTAATCTTACTTATAGTGTCAAAGTTCGACGTAAGTTGACAATTTCGAATCTATGCGGAGGCGGTAAAAATAAAGGTTCGGCTAATCCAGCCGAACCTTTTGCTAACGAAAATATGTTTTCGAGAACTAAAACGCTTCTCGATAACATATCAGGCGAGGCGAGAGACGGAGAAATTCTCGCAGTGCTTGGAGCCTCAGGATCTGGAAAATCAACACTGATTGATGCGTTGGCGAATAGAATCGCGAAAGGAAGCTTGAAAGGAACTGTTTCACTCAATGGAGAGCAGTTCGAGTCTAGAATGCTCAAAGTTATATCAGCTTACGTAATGCAAGATGATCTGTTGTTTCCAATGCTTACAGTTGAGGAAACTTTGATGTACGCAGCTGAGTTTCGTCTCCCGAGAGCTCTTTCGAAGTCGAAAAAACAGCTCAGAGTTCAGACTTTAATTGATCAATTAGGTCTTCGAAACGCTGCTAATACAGTTATTGGAGATGAAGGCCATCGCGGAGTTTCTGGAGGTGAACGTCGTCGTGTCTCGATTGGAACTGATATTATTCATGATCCGATCTTGCTTTTTCTCGATGAACCCACTTCAGGACTTGATTCAACTAGTGCTTATATGGTGGTGAAAGTCTTGCAGAGGATTGCGAAAAGCGGAAGTATTGTGATAATGTCCGTTCACCAGCCGAGTTATCGTATTCTCGGATTACTGGATCGGTTGCTGTTTTTATCTCGGGGACAGACTGTATACAGTGGATCTCCTGCGAATTTGCCTTTATATTTCTCGGATTTTGGTGTTCCCATGCCTGAAAATGAAAACAAGACGGAGTTTGCACTGGATCGGATCCGTGAACTTGAGGCCACTCCAGGAGGTACTAAAAGCCTAGTGGAGTTCAACAAGACATGGCAGCATATGAAAAGTAGTCGTAGAAATACGACTTCTTATCTCAACAGTCCAAGTCCGTTAAATAATTTATCGCTAAAAGAAGCGATAAGTGCAAGCATTTCGCGTGGGAAATTAGTCTCTGGAGCAGTGAGTAGCGACATCAGTCGTGCATCTATGGTGCCTAAATTCGCCAATCCAGTTTGGAATGAAATTGCGGTTTTATCAAGACGTTCGGTTACTAATTCTCGAAGAATGCCTGAGTTATTCGGAATTCGAGTTGGTACTGTTATGACTACTGGATTTATCTTAGCATCAATTTTCTGGAATTTGGATAATACGCCTAAAGGCATTCAGGAAAGGCTGGGATTCTTCGCGTTTGCCATGTCTACAACTTTCTACACTTGTGCAGATGCGCTGCCAGTGTTTCTACAAGAGCGTTACATATTTATGCGAGAGACTGCTTATAATGCTTATCGACGATCTTCTTATGTAATATCTCACGCTTTGGTTGTACTCCCTACACTAGTTTTTCTCGCAGCTTTGTTTGCTACTCTCACATTTTGGGCAGTCGGACTCGACGGTGGATTATCAGGCTTTCTATACTATTTCCTAATTATGTTAGCGTCATTTTGGGCAGGAAGTTCATTCGTAACATTTCTATCAGGAATCGTGCCTAGTGTCATGCTCGGTTACACAATTGTGGTTGCAATCCTAGCCTACTTCCTCCTCTTCAGCGGATTCTTTATAACTCGTAACAGAATCCCTGATTACTGGATTTGGTTTCACTACATTTCGCTGATTAAGTATCCGTTCGAGGCGGTACTACAGAACGAGTTCGAAGACCCTAACAAATGTTTTGTTCGCGGAGTTCAGATATTCGACAATTCACCCTTAGGTGCTGTGCCTGATGCATTGAAGGTGAAACTGTTGGAGAGCATGAGCAAAACGCTTGGCGTGCCATTATCCGCAACAACGTGCTTAGCAACCGGTGCAGATATATTGAAGCAGCAAGGTGTTACAGATTTAAGCAAGTGGAATTGCTTGTTTGTGACAGTGGCTTGGGGATTTCTGTTTAGGATTTTATTTTACTTTAGTTTGTTACTGGGAAGTAAAAACAAAAGGAACTGATACAAAAAATAAAAATGCTCGGACTTGGTTGTGTGAAACCAAAGTTTATGTTTGGCGGGAGACGTTGTGTGGAATCAATTTTAATTAAAATGTAAGTTTTTGTTAGTTAATTATAGTTGGATTCAAAATGTAGGTGCAAAACTGTTGCAAATACTGGTAAGTATAGGTAAATAATGTCTTTTTTTTCAATTTTTATTACTACTTAATTCATAGCTGATGTAATAAATATGCAACTATTATACGGAATTTATAATTTTATCTCATGGGTTAGTTTGTTGAATAGTCTTAACTCTATTTTTGTTTATCATACATATCATATGTAAATTATCCTCTTTTCTCGTATTTATATAATTCGAGTCGAATCGAAATCGAGTATAGATGTCCTTCAAACTACATCACATTTTTCACGAAAGAAAACCGTAAATCGACCTACTTTCCCATGAATTTAGAGCAACAAATAGAGCAAACTATAACGTTATATAGGTGCATTGTATAAGAGTAAAGTCCAACAATTTTGTAATATGTTACTTATAAATATTAGTATATAATAATGAGTTCTCGTAATTTAGGAACTTTATTTTTTATATAAACTCCAACAAAATTCTCTATAATCATTCCTTATTTATTATTATAATAATAAATATGAAAAAAAAAAGAAGTAAACAAAAAGAGAGAGAAAATAAGTAGAGAAAATGAGAAAAATGAATATTTTATTAAATAAGTAATGGTTAGTGCCTTAATGGTTACTTATAAATAGATAATGAAATGATTGTCCTAATGATTTAAGAAGATATTGTTAGTGTCAATTTTTGATAAATTACTTATATTTAAATTTAAGACATCATATAAGTAAGTTCTCGAAGTTGATCTATATTTACCGTAATAACTTTAAAATGTAGCTTATCAGGTTATCATGATTCATGAATAATTTTACTGTAGTAACTTCAAAATGTAGTTATAGCTTGTGGATAACTAGGGCAAAATCATGTAGCACATCTAATAAGATCTTGTAAAGAATTTGACGGTGATGTTTCTTATTATTATGTTTTCACGTATTTTGACTTGCGACTTCAAATGGATAAATACAGTAGTCCTATTCCTATAACAGTAAAGTGGGTCCTAAATTTAATTTGATAATAACTACAACTTGGAAGAAATATTTTCTGAATCGAGCTATTTTTTTTTAGAATTAAAAGTTGGTCAATATATAAGCTCATAATACAAATGACGTCTGCAATATGTAAATATTTGTTCATGTCATAAATATTAAATAAAAATAAAGTAATCGATTTTGGTGTGACATAGCTCTCGTGCTAAAAAGCGTACGTTAATTATATGTTTTGTATCCGACAAATTATTTACAAGCAGGTTTCTTGCAAGTAAACATTTTTTGAAAAAATAAAACTGAAAATGGCTCACACCATATGCGCCAATGAGATATCCACACGCACACACATAACGTAAATATGACAAAGTTTGCTGTAAGATTCCGTTTAGTTCATTTAGCATGCTTGGTTACATCTTTTTCGGTTTCTTCGTTTTTTTTACGGGATGTTTAATTTAATTTATTTCTTAGATTTTTTTGAAATAAGCTTAAATCTTTTCTTTTTTACAAGAAAATAAGCTTAAATCAAACAGCCTCTTGGAAGATTAATGCTGCTACAAATAAATTCAAACATATGTTTTTGTAAATAATAATATTAGTGCAACTTATGGTAACAAGTCTTCTACTCCCATACTCCAAGTAGAGAATTTTGGTGCTGGCTTAATAAATGTACAGGGCGGCGATTCCGCTCCCAGTTTGAATTCACAATTATGTACACCCATACCATACAAATTGATTGACCAAAATAAGAGATTAATTGTCATTTTTTTGATTGATTTGACCCTTCATATTATTGTTGGGGTTAGGGCTGAGCATTCGGTCGGTTCGGTCCGGATCGAACCGACCGAACCGAATAAAATGAAAACCAAATTATAATTTTTTTTCGGATCGAACCGAATCGAAGTTGTACTTTGGATCGAAACCGAACTGAACCGAAATAATGTTATTCGGTTTGGTTTTTTCATAAAAGAACTGAAATTTTTTCAAATAAAAATTTGTATTTCAAAAAAAGCCAAAAATATGATTTTTCTAAAAATAAAAATATTAGCTAATGAAAGACAAGTATGAAATGTAAATATAATAGTTCAAACTTCAAATCTCGAACCAAAAATAAGCCATGCAAAAGTTTGAATACGTACATAAATATAAAATTAATATATAAAAACTATATAAATATAAAATAAAAATATTTCGGTCTATTCGGTTCAAACCAATTTTTTTTTGAAAGAATCGAACCGATATTTATTTCAATCTATTCAGTCCAGACCGAAAAGACCGAATTTTCAAAAAATTAGAATTGAACTGAACCGAAATTACACTATTCGGTTCAGTTTTTCGGTTCTGGTTCTGCTTTCATTAAATGTTATTTCCCTTTTCCGTATTGTATTTATTTTAAAAATAAATTTAATTTCTTTTTAAATGGCAAGACACGGTGACACGTTTTAATTCGAGCACGTAGTTGTCCGCGCATGACACATGTAAATTTTGAAAAAAGATTGAGGTTTCTAGCATTTCCTTTATATATATGCTTGAATTTAAATACTGATTTCCGATTGAAATCTCGTAATTTTCAGGCCCGGTTGATTTTATGAAGGTCCTGGGCAAGTTAATTAGCGTGTAAGTATATTTTATTATAAAATAAAAATCATCCTACCTTTGGTTTTTGATTAACAAAGATTATAAAATGGGTAATCATCACTAACGTACCTTGTAAAATCTGAAATTAACAAAGAAGAAAGGGTGCAAGTCTCATTGTATTAAAGAAATCTTATTTTAACCCTTGATACGATATTGACCATCTTAGTTAATTAATTATTTATTATTAATGTTTCAGCTTATTGTTGCCCATTTCGCTTAACAAAAATTAATTGACTGATGTAGATTTCGGATCAATAATTTTATTTTGGACTTAATCGTTAGTAAAACAAGTCATCTGTTGAAGTAGATGCCATCGTCTTGAATTTCATTAAAGTATCGACATCGATTACCTAGACTTGAATTAGCCAGCTTTTCAACTTGTTTAGGATCACATGCACGTTTATGCTCTTTAATTACAAACTTAAGTTGTAAGGATTTTACTTGGTTCTTAAGTTTGATCTGCCGACTCATTGCAGAGGAGTACATTCAACTGAATGCTTCTATCAAAGTTCTCACCAGTCTACTTGTTAACAATTAAGTTAGTGATTAATGTTACTAGTAGGCATGAACCTCTTGGCTTCAACTTACAAATTATGTATACCCCATACATAAACTTTGACCAATACCAAAGGAACACAATGGATATAATATTCAACTCCCCTAATAAATACATCTTAAAGCAAATTAAATATATTTTATAATAATATATTTTTAATTAATTTTTTTTATTTATACTAGCTTATAATCTGTACAAAACACGGATTATTTATAATTCTTTTTAATTTGGTTATAAAGCTGTATAATATTTTAAATATTAATTTTAATATGCTGTTATCACGAATCTTGACCTTTGTATAAACCAATTTTTAGTATTAAATCTAAATTGATACGTTAGTGCAGTATAATATTATAAATATTAATTTTAATATATTTTTGTTGGGATTCGAATCTTACACCTTTGTATTAAACAACTTCCGGGAACTGTTTGAGATTGTTGTTAAAATGATGTGACGTAGAAAAAGTATTGGTAAATTAAGTGTTGTGAAAATTAAATTACTCTTAATATCTTCTGTATGTGCATGTTTTTAGTATTAATGTTAAAAAAATAATGTGTCGGGGAAGATTTGATATTTAAATCTGTAGCTGGTTCAGAAAAAGTAATTAAATTGGTGTTATAATAATTTAATAATAATAATATTTGTTAGAATTTTGGAACTCACTTTATTATTTAGACTCTATCTTGAGTTTTAAAAATCAAATTTCGACGATTTGTACAACCCACACAAAGTTAACGAAACTATCTTTAATTTAATGATGGTTTAACAATTATTATCTAACTCGAGTTAACCATTGATTGAAAAGAATTTTTTTTTACGAATTTTTATATTTGGTTTACATTATCAGAATCTACTTTTTATTATATAAATATAATCCTACTACTAATCAAATACATTTTTTAATATTAGATATAACTATTCTCCTTTATCAATTTAAGATCTAATTATCTTTATTAATTTTAGTCGTATAGATAAAATCCATATTACGCTTATTATATATACTAGTTTATAGTTCATGCAATGCACGGTTATTTTTAATTTAATTTATTAATATTTATATTAAAAATTTAGGTTTTAAAGTTTTATTTTTTTTATCTGAATGTACATATATTAAAATTTTAATAAATATTATTTTAACAATAAATACGATTTTTCTAAAAAAAAAAATAGTAAATACGATATTTAGTACTTATAACTATATTAATCCTGGACTTTTGTTGGTATTTTAAATTTTAAAAATATAAACATTAGTTTTGATATTTGCTAATTTAATTCAAATTTTTAAAAGTTTATTATAGTTTTGGAGTCAATATATTAAAATAAAATTTGAATATGTGGCAGGTAATATTTCAATAATAAATTTTTGTTGTTCATCAAATTTAATATATGAATAGTTTAAAATATTATAATGTTTTGATATGTTTTATGTTATTAAAAATAACCTGAACTTGTAAATACAAAAGAAAGTGGAAGTAGCGGGTGAGTTGTAAAATATTAGATAAAAGAACTTTTAAAAAGTTTCCAAGAATTGTGCTTGTGTTATAAAACTAAGGTAATAAAATATAATTATGATGAAAGAACCCGCAAAAACCAGAAGAGAGGAAGAGAAGTAATGTTGTACTATGGTACTTTTCTTATGTATATAAAAGTTGATCAACTAGAATTTTAGAGAGAGAAAATGGTAACTTGCTTTTATTCCTTCAGATTGGTGTCGATCAAACAAGAGCGGTCAATCTTATTTATGGTACAATAGCCACACAAGCCATGCACCCCGTGTAGTTATGAACATGTGACTTTTTATTCATTCAAACTGCATTTCTAATTACTACTGCGTGTATTGGAACTCTAATAATTCGTGTATTGAGCTTGTCAATTTGGCTGGCTAATTGGACAAATTATTCCATGGTTCACATTGTCAATCATTTTGAATATATTATAACACTCCCCCTTGATTGTCAATGTGAGTGATTACAGAGATTAACTACTTCATTAAAACCTTGCAAGGAAAAACTCAATGGGATAAAAACATTGGCAAAGGAAAAAGAGTACAGTCTCCCCCTGAATAAAACATCTCATAATTTGACATCTTCGCATGCCAATATTATTTCGCAGCTTTTCAAACGTTGATGTAGGTAGTGATTTTGTGAGTAAATCTGTCAGATTATCGCATGAGCGAACTTGTACATCAATATCTCCATTTTGTTGTAGTTCATGAGTGTAGAAGAATTTTGGTAAAATGTGTTTTGTACGATCCCCTTTGATATATCCTTCTTTTAATTGTTTGATGCAAGCCGAATTGTCTTCGAATTATCCATATGATTTTCGAATATGTTGAATGACAAATCTTAACCAAATACATTCTCTGCTTTCTTCATGGATTACAAGTAATTCCGCGTGATTAGATGAAGTTGCTGCCATGGTCTGTTTTGTAGATTTCCAAGAGATAGCAGTACCACAATATGTGAATAGATAACCTGTTTGAGATCGTCCAAAATGAGGATCTGACATATACCCTGCATCCGCATATCCAACCAGCTGCGATTTTTTAATTGTTCGGAAAGAATAGCCCAAGATCAATCGTCCCCCGGAGATATCTGAATATATGTTTGATTCCATCCCAATGCCTTTTAGTAGGATCAGAACTGAATCTTGCCAACAAGTTTACAGCAAACGCAATATCGGGTCGTGTATTATTTGCGAGATACATAAGAGCTCCAATTGCACTAATATATGGAACTTCAGGTCCAAGTGCTTCTTCATCTTCTTTTTTAGGACGGAAAGGATCTTTTTCAACTTCGAGTGACCGAACAACCATTGGCGTAGTTAGTGGATGAGCTTTGTCCATGTAGAACCGATCACGAACCTTTTCCGTGTAGGTTGATTGATGAATAAATATTCCTGTAGATAAGTGTTCCACATGTATACCTTAACAAAATCGTGTTTTTCCAAGATCTTTCATTTCAAACTCATTTTTCAAATAATTAGCAGCATTAGTAATATCTTCAGAAGTACCTACAATATTCAAATCATCCACATATACAACAATAATAACAAAACCAGTTTGTGTCCTTTTAATAAACACACATGGACACACTTGATCATTTACATATCCATCATTCAATAAATACTCACTAAACATGTTGTACCACATACGACCAGATTATTTCAAACCATATAATGATCGTTGTAATTTAACTGAGTATAAATATTGAGGCTTAGTTTCCTCTAACTTTAATCCTTCAAGGATTTTCATATATATATCACTATCAAGTTATCCGTAAAGGTAGGCTGTCACAACGTCCATAAGGTGCGTTTCCAATCTTTTCATACAAGCCATACCCATCAGAAAACGAAAAGTGACTTCATCCATCACATGAGAATAAGTTTTCTGGTAATCAAATCCAGGCCTTTGAGAGAATCCCTGGGCTACCAGCCGGACCTTATATCTCACAATTTCATTTCTTTCATTTCGTTTTCGTACAAATACCCATCTATTCCCGATGGGGACTACACCATCTAGTGTTCGGACTGCAGGTCCAAATACATTTCTCTTGCGCAATGATTGCAATTTTTCCTGGATTGCAATTTTCCATTTTGACCAATCATCTCTTTATCGACATTCTTCCACACTTTGTGGTTCAGGATCGGAGTTCATAATATCATCACATGCCACGGAAAAAGCATATACGTCATCAATATCGGTACTACCACGATCCAATAATTTTCCATTATGTACATAACTCATTGAGATCTCATAATTTTCAGGTACCTTTGCTTCTTTAGAAGTAAGTGCCACTTAAGGGGAAATACCACTTCGGGTGGTTTTGTCACAACCTCTTCAGGGGCTTGAACCTCTTCATGAGGTGATACCACTTATAGGGTACTTGATATAGCCACTCCAGGGGCTCGAACCTCTTCAGGAGGTAATACCACTTCTGGGATATTTTCTGGAACACTTGCCGCTTCAGGGGCAGGCCCATTCATTTTCCTTTTTCGTGGTACAACATCTTTTGCACCAACAGGTCTACCACGCTTCTGGCGTGGCTTTGAATTACCAACCAATTCTTCAAGAATTGATTTATGAATAGGAATTTCAACCTTTGTCGGAGCGTTAACAACATGTATATGCGATTTTACAATATGTCTAGAATCATTAAAAGCATCCGACATTTGATTAATAATATTTTGCATATGAATAATTCTCAGAACCTCAGATTCACATTGTTTAGTACGTGGATCAATAGCATTTAATCCTGATGCATTCCATGATAGTTCAGAATTTAATTTATGCAAAACATTATCTCCCCCTAATGGTGGGAACACAGACTCATCAAAATGACAATCAACATATCGGGCAGTAAAGACATCACCGGTTAATGGTTCAAGATACCTAATGATAGATGGTGAGTCAAAACCAACGTATATACCTATTCTTCTTTGTGGACCCATTTTGGATCTCTGTGAAGGTGTAATGGGAACATATATAGCGCTACCAAAAATCTTAAAATATGAGATATCCGGAATTTTACCAAGAACGAATTGTTGAGGGGATTGTTTGTGGTAAGCAGATGGCCTTATCCTAATAATATTTGCAGCATGAAGTATTGCGTGACCCCAAACAAATGTAGGTAATTTAGCACTTAAAAGCAAGGGATGTGCAATTAGTTGAAGTCTTTTAATTAAAGATTCGGCTAACCCATTTTGTGTGTGCACGTGAGCTATAGGGTGTTCGCCTGAGATTCCTACTGACATACATTAATCATTGAAAGTTGCAAATGTAAATTCAGCAGCATCATCTAGTTGAATTGATTTAATGGGATGGTCAGAAAATTGGGCTCGTAATTTGATTATTTGAGCAAGTAACTTGGCAAAGGCTGTATTTCGTGTAGAGAGTAGGCAGACATGAGACCATCTAGTTGATGCATCTATTAGAACCATGAAATATCTGAATGGACCTGACGGTGGATGAATAGGACCACAAATGTTACCCTGAATTCTTTCTAAGAAATTCGGAGACTCGGTTTGAAGTTTAATTGGAGATGGTCGGGCAATTAGTTTTCCTAGAGAACATGCTGAGCAAGAAAGTTCATCACGTGGTATAACCTTTTGATTCTTAAGAGGATGTCCTGCAGAATTTTCTATTATACGACGCATCATTGATACTCCTGGATGACCAAGTCTTTCATGCCAAAGGGTGAGTGATTTTAGGTCTATGACTTTGGGAATGATGATAGTGTGAGACTCGATGACTCTAATTTGGGTAACATATAATCCAGAAGAGATTGATTGTAATTTTTCTAAGATCTTCTTATGGCCTGATGTAGTTGAAGTGATAAGGAGATATTCTTTTTCATTCTCGCTAGTAGTTTCTATTTGGAAGCCATTAAGACGAATGTCTTTAAAACTGAGTAGGTTCCTAGTGGATTTACTAGAATATAGAGTATCAGGTATGTGAATTTGTGTCTCATTTGGTAGGATAAAACTAGCTTTCCCAAAACCTTCTATTATATTTGATGTGCCCGAAATCGTCGAGACATGTGAACTGGTTTTAGTCAACTGTGAGAAATATTTCTGATTTTGTAAAAATGTGTGAGTGGTGGCGCAGTCAGCAATGCATATATCTTCCATATTTATGATGTGTACATTCATAAATGAACAACAATTTTATTAAGACAAACAAAGTACATAAAACCAGAACATAAAACAAGTACATAGAAGCAGAAAATTAAAACAAGTACATGACATGAAAGAAATACATATAGAAACTAGTCATCTAATCCGTAGTAAAGATTAGCACCAGTGTCAAGTTCATTTGAAATCTTACTTATTGGTTCAGTGTTAAAACTAGCCAAGTTTGTTTTTACCCTTTGTTCATTCTGTCTTTTAGATGCCTCGTAAAGATCTACAAGATGTTTTGGTGCGTGACAAGTACGAGTCCAATGTCCATGAGCCGCATATCTAAAACACATATCTCTAGTATCTTCTTCTTGTGGTGCCTTCCTTTTATTTGGCCCCTCACTTTGCTACTTCTGGTGACCAGAGTTATTGTAGCTATCACGCTGTCACTTCTGGTGGCCTGAGTTGTTGTAGCCATTGCGCTGCCACTTCTGGTGACCCGAGTTGTTGTGGCCATCACGCTGCCACTTCTGGTGGCCAGAATTTCGAAACCGACCACACAAATTTCCACGCCCACGGTGTGGTCCGTAACCTCGTCCTCCTCCATACCCTTTCCTACGTTCATTCTTCTGGAATGACGTGTTATGTACTTCAGGTAACTGGGCAGAGCCTGTGGGACGTATCTGATGATTTTTCAGCAACAACTCATTATTATTTTCGGCTACCAGAAGGAGAGATATCAACTCGCTATAATTTTGAAAATTGCGCTCCCTATATTGTTGCGCCAGAATCATAGTGTTGGGATGAAATGTTAAGAGGGTCTTTTCAATCATGTCAGCATCAGTAATATTCTCACCACACAAAATCAGTTTTGAGCTTATTTTAAACAAGGCAGAATTATATTTAGCAACAGATTTAAAGTCTTGCAACCTTATATTAATCCACTCGTAACGGGCATGTGGCAAATGAACAAGTTTCTGGTGATCAAATCTATCTTTGAGATTGGTCCAAAGGGTGAGTGGGTTTTTGACGGTTAGGTATTCAAATTTTAAATTTTCATGAATGTGGTGCCTGAGAAAAATAATAGATTTGGCATTTTGTTCAACAGTAAGGATTTTTCCTGTTTCTATGGTGTCTTTTAACCCGTTAGCACTAAGGTGTAATTCTGCATCGAGCACCCAAGATAGATAGTTATCCCCAGACACATCCGATACAACAAAATCTAATTTTGCAAGATTCGTCATTCTGAATATAAAATAAATATTTAAAACATGATATAACAATATCGCACATTAATACGTAAACAATTAACTATGTATCACATAATAAAATTTGTAGCATAAAATGATATATGACATAAATTAAAATCGCATAACATGGCTAACTTATAATTTAACAATAATATCAATATATGTATAATTAACGGGCATGATAATATCAACATTTATAAAATTAAAATAGACAGAATTCGAGCGTACCTTATTGATTGAATAAAATTCGGGCACGGGCTCAACTAAAATAGAAGAAATTAAATTTCACCTTCTTCGTCAAATAAAGCTCGGGCAGAGACTCGTGCTGAAAATGTGTTATAAAACTAAGGTAATAAAATATAATTATGATGAAAGAACCCGCAAAAACTAGAGGAGAGGAAGAGAAGTAATGTTGTACTCATGATACTTTTCTTATGTATATAAAAGTTGATCAACTAGAATTTTAGAGAGAAAAAATGGTAACTTGCTTTTATTCCTTCTGATTGGTCTCGATCAAACAAGAGCAGTCAATCTTATTTTATTATAGTACAATAGCCACACAAGTCATGCACCGCGTCTAGGTATGAACATGTGACTTTCTATTCATTCAAGCTGTATTTCTAATTACTATTATGTGTATTGGAACTCTAATAATCCGTGTATTGAGCTTGTCAATTTGGCTGGCTAACTGGACAAACTATTCCATGGTTCATGTAATAACCCCAAATTTTGGACTTAGTTAAATTTTTTTGATGAATAGTAAATGTGATGAATAGTAAATTTGCTGATGAAAAATATTTTCAGACCACACTGTATAGAAGACATGGAATGAATGTTTCGAGGTTATATTATTGATGTATAGGAAGAATAAAAGAATGTAAACGCAATCAGAATCAGGAGATTCCCATTCGAATTTTTAATCACTATTCATCGGACAATCAAGGATGAAATGATTTGATCGTTTTGAGAAAGTGTGTAGGATGAGAAATCCATGATCATACCTTAAGCCAAGGAGAGAAATCTAGAACCATGTATTAAACCAAGACAATGGAAAGATAAAGGAAATATCCCCTAGCTTTGGTACAGAGAAACTGTAAAGCATAATGTAACATAAGATCTAAAAGAGATAACTACAACTCAACAAAGGACAAGACAGACAATAATATTAACAGAAGCACAGGAATCCAGAATCAAAGAAGAAAAGGTAAACACAAAAAATCAAAATACGTTATGTATTCTTGAAGTCCGTAAACAGGTCACGGAAAGAAGTTCATGAAAATGTTCAAGCCTCAGTGACAACAAAAGAAACAAGACTTTGAAGATGACAAAAGTATGTGAATGATTTAGGGTTCAGTACCACGGGATTCCAGTGATGAAGCAACCAGAACGACAAGGGACGTATCAGCAACAATGTATTGAAGACATAAAATAAGAATTGATCAAGTGTTATTCATCTGTGAACCAGACCAGTTGCACTAGGTGACGGCACTGAAAAGATCAAGTTGTTTTATCGTCTCAGAAGGAATTGATACAGTCTAAAACTTAAACACCCAGGAGCTCAGGAGTAATCACTAAAGGACAAAAGACAAGGAAAAGTATTCGATAGTTTTTCAATTGAGAAAACTATCGAATGGTGGTTAAAGTAATTATTGGCAAACCACTTTTACTTTATTTAGTATTCGATAGTTTTGAATTAAAAACTATCGAATGGTAAATAAAGTAATTCCATTCGATGGTTTTTTAATCCATTCGATGGTTTTGCATTTCAAGGAGCAGGTGAAAAGTAACTTGTTGTGAACGGTTGATGAAGATCCAACGACCAAGAATATTCTATTCTAAATGGTTCGATGGTTTTTCAAATCAAGTCTACAATTAATACTGAGAGAAGAGTGTGTCTTCTTCAGTTAAGGATTCTAACACAGAGACATAACTGAGAGAGAGAAGAGCCGGAGAAAATTATCAGAGAAATTAATAGTGCTCAGAACTTGATTATTGTTTTGTATTTGTGTTACCTTAAACTCATTGACGCTAATCTACGGATTAGAAATTGTAGCACCCCTCGAGGTTTATATTTATAAAAAGATATATTCCCCGAAACTTGATTTGGTTTGGTGTGTTTGATTTCGTTATAGAACTGAAAGATTAATCCGCGAACGAAATTAAATTATTTGTGAGTATCGTATTCAACCCCCCCCCTTCTACGATACTTTGGACCTAACAATTGGTATCAGAGCTACTTGATTGATATACAAATCAGATCCGGTGAATGAGACCAAAATCAAACGTAGCGTGAAAATTCGAAGCAAATTTTTTAACCTTCAAAATTTTTCATTTAATTGGAATTTCTTGAATTTTAAACAATTTGAAATTTTCAGAAACCATGAGTGCTCCAAAGACAACCGCTGGTATTAAAGTTCCCCCGTTTACTAGAGATGATTTCGGTTTGTGGAAGATGAAGATGTTGTTATTTATCAAGGCATCTAATCCGTTGTATATTGGCATATTAGAGAACGGACTGTTTGTACCAATGAAACCAGTTAGTGAATCTACAGCTCCTGATGGTAGCAGGATTCCTTCAGGCACCCAACCTAAGGATATAAGTGAATTTACAGATTCTGACAAAGAACTGATTCGATTGGACACCGGTTTAATGTTGATATTGGCGGACTCCGCGAACAAGGAAATGAGCTATCAGTTGATGAACTGTACAAGCGGGAAACATATGTGGGATACCATTAACTTAATAATGGAAGGAACTGAAGACGTGCAGGAAAACATATTGGACATTCTGACTTCTCAATATGAAGCGTTTAGGTCACTGCCAGGAGAAAGTATAACTCAGGTCTTTGAGAAGTATACTAAGCTCCTCAATGAATTGGCAATGAAAGGAAAGACCTATCCACTGAGAGAATCGAACAAGAAGTTCATGATGACGCTGCCCCATCATGTAGAACACAAGTCATCATCCATTAGGGAAAGAATTGACTTCACAAAGATGTCATTAGAGATGATCTATGGCAAGTTGAAGACCTATGAGATGGAACAGGAACAAAGGGTGATAATCTACGGATCAGGGACAGTGGACAGCAAGCACAATGCACTTGTGAGATCAGCAGCACTTGTAGTGGATGAACCAATAACTTCTGAGATTCAGGTTCAAACCCCTAGAGCTGGAAAGGAGGTGATAATAGAAGCAGAAATGGATTCTGTGAATCTGGGTGTTGATGAAAGTGATTACTACACCCTAGAAGAGCTTGAGCAAATGGAAGACAAAACCATGGCGTACTTAGCTGCAAAGTTTAGTCATATTCGTTTCAAGAGAAACCCTAAGTACAAGTTCAAGGGCTCAACCAACAGATTCCAGAAGAGCAATTATACACCTAGTACAGGCTTTAAGGGAGGCTACAAGACTGACATGATTGATAGAAGCAAATCAAGATGCTATAACTGCAATGAGTTAGGGCATTTCGCCACTGAATGCCAGAAGCCACGTCAAGCAAGAGACATGAAAGATGTCTATGGAAAGAAGGATTCTTATGATGAGTTGAAGCAGGAGAATGCCAAGCTTAAACAGCAGTTGGAGGCATTCTCTGGAAAGCAGAAAGGGAAGGCTTACATAGCAGAGGGAAAGCACTGGGATGATACTGATTCGGATGAAGAGGAGGAATATGTAAATGTTGCTCTAATGGCTGACTCTTCAGAGGAATCACCTCAATCATCTCAGGTACCTATCTTAACTACAATTGATATGTCTAATTCTGAGTACAAGAAAACTGTGCAAGATCTTAGTGTAGAATTGTTTAATGTACACACAAGCATGCTAGCATCTGAAATGGAAAATGCTAAACTAGTTCTTAAGATTAAAAAGCTAGAATCTAAAAATGAAGAACTAGAGCTTGTAGCTGTCACATTAGAAGATCTTAAGCAAAAGAATGCGTACTTAGAGAACAAGGTCAAGTGTAATGATGAGATAGAGACTATCCTCAGGAAGCAGATTTCAG
The DNA here is from genome assembly GCA_030848705.1 of Heracleum sosnowskyi. Classification (NCBI taxonomy): domain Eukaryota; kingdom Viridiplantae; phylum Streptophyta; class Magnoliopsida; order Apiales; family Apiaceae; genus Heracleum; species Heracleum sosnowskyi. The sequence continues at coordinate 15,855,440 of CM061240.1, forward strand.
ATCTAGATTTGAAGCTGAATGCTTTTAAGAATTCCGCTCTAGTGGCTAAGGAAATCATTGATACTCAGGCCGTAGAGAATAAAACTGCTATAGGATTTGACTATAACAAGAAAGCTGGTAAGAAGATTTTGGAATTCCCTGTGACACCTTCAGTTGTCAAAAGGAATACTCCACATGTTCTTAAGAATGTTAATTGTCCAGTTTTTGTTAAGCCGTTTCCACCTCTCTTTTATGAGGATGATCTTTTCATAGCTCAAGAATTGCTTGAGGAGGATTTAGTGAAGGAAAAAGAGGTAAAGACTAAGTTGCCTAGGAAATCAGTAAAGAATGTTTTACCTAAACCTGATTTACCTAAAACTGAAGTAGGTTCCTTAGTTAGTAATGTTAAAAAGAACAGGAATGGGAGGAAACAGATTGTTAATCAGGAATTGGTTCCATCTTCTCCCATTGCATCTAGGAAGTTGTGTTCTATTTGTAATTCTGCTGGACACCTTACACATGCATGTAAAAAGGTTAAAGTAGAAACTGCTAATACTTCTGAAATGCATAACATGTCTGACATGCCTGATAATCATGAGCCCTGTGGAAAGAAAGAGTGTTTGCTATGTAAGTACAACATCATGCATGCTTATTTTAAGTTGATGTCTGATAGTAGCAATAGCACTAGTAATGTTAAATCCACAGATACTATGAATATCAAACAGGGTAAGACTAAATTGAATGTTACTCCTGTTAAATCATCTAAACCTTCAGGACCCAAACAATTTTGGGTACCAAAGTCCGCTTAATCAATCTGTGATTGCAGGGTAAGGTTAAAAGCTCAAAGGTTGTGTGGATTCTGGATAGTGGTTGTTCTAGACACATGACAGGTGAAGAGTCCCTGCTTACAGAGGTGGTTAAGAAGACCGGCCCGATTGTAACCTTTGGAGATGACATCAAAGGATTCACTACGGGATATGGTAAATTGAAAGCTGGAAATGTCATCATTGAAAACATCTCTCTTGTTGAAGGATTAAAGCACAATCTTCTAAGCATCAGTCAGTTCTGTGATAAAGGCTACAATGTAGATTTCAGAAAGGACAAGTGCTTGATCACCAACAGGAAGGATGAGAAGCTTACTCTACTGGGAGTGAGAAAAGGAAATTTGTTTATAGCTGACTTAAGTTCTACCAGTGAAGGAGAAGTTACATGTTTCTATGCAAAGGCATCTTCAGAACAAAGTTGGCTATGGCACAAGAAACTCTCACATCTGAACTTCAAAACTATGAACTCTTTGGTAAAGAGAGAGTTAGTGAGAGGGTTGCCCCTGATGGAATTCAATCAGGAGGGACTATGTGAAGCATGTGAAAAGGGGAAGTCGAAGAAAGCATCACATGGAAGCAAAGGAATGACAAGCATTACTGAACCATTACAGCTGATTCATATGGATTTATTTGGTCCAGTTAATGTTATGTCACTTTCAAGAAACAGATATGCATTGGTGATGGTGGATGACTACTCCAAGTACACGTGGGTGTTGTTCATACAAACAAAGGATGAAGCAACACAACTAATCATTGATCACATCAAGAAGATAGAAGTGGAAGCTAAGCTACCTGTGCGGACAATCAGATCAGACAATGGAACTGAATTCAAGAATGCAGTTCTAAATGATTTCTGCTCAGAGAAAGGAATATCAAGACAGTTTTCAGCACCAAGAACTCCTCAACAGAATGGAGTAGTGGAAAGGAAGAACAGGACCTTGGTTGAAGCAGCAAGGACCATGTTGAGTGAATCAAAACTTCCCACTTACTTTTGGGCTGAAGCAGTGAATACAGCTTGCTACACTCAGAATCGAACCCTGATCAACAAAGATCATGAAAAGACTCCGTATGAGTTAATGGCCAACAAGAAGCCAACACTGAAGTATTTTCATGTGTTTGGTGCAAAGTGCTTTGTACTTAAAGATGGAGAACATCTTGGCAAGTTTGATGCCAAAGCAGATGAAGGCATTTTTCTGGGCTATTCTCTGGAATCTAAGGCTTTCAGGGTATATGTGATTGAAGATAAGAAGGTGTTGGAAAGCTTTAATGTAACATTTGACGACACCAAAAGACCAGGCCTGCAAACTGGAGAGAACTCTGAATCCTTGGTATTTGAAAATCTATCAGGAGATCTCTCTGACAATGAAGAAGTACCTGAAGTTGTTACAGTCATTAATAATAATCATAATGATAATGATTCTGGACCAAGTGGTGACCAAAGTGGAAATCCTCAACCTACAGGATCCACTAGTCAGTCTTCAGAATCAACAGATCAAACCGTCAACAACTCAGGGGGAGCAGGAGAAGGATCAACTAGTCACACTCCACAACATCTAGAACAAGGAGAATCATCAAGATCGCATCTGCCAAGACAAAGGGTATGGAATAGAGATCATCCCTTTCACTTGATCATTGGTGATCCGGACACAGGAGTGAGAACTAGGAGAACATCACAAAATGAATGTCACTATTCTGGGTTTCTTTCAGAAACAGAACCTAAGAAAGTTGAAGATGCTCTAGATGATCCAGATTGGGTAATTGCTATGCAAGAAGAACTCAATCAGTTTGAAAGGCAGAAAGTTTGGAAGCTGGTACCCAGGCCTAAGGGAAAATCTGTTATTGGAACAAGATGGGTATTCAGAAATAAGTTGGACGAAGATGGCATTGTAACGAGAAACAAAGCCAGACTGGTTGCTAAAGGTTACTCTCAAGAAGAGGGTATAGATTATGATGAAACCTATGCACCAGTAGCAAGACTTGAGGCCATCAGAATGTTTCTGGCATTTGCTGCACATTCCAATTACAAGGTATATCAGATGGATGTGAAGAGTGCTTTTCTGAACGGGGAGTTAGAAGAAGAAGTGTATGTGGAACAACCTCCAGGTTTTGAGGATTCAAAACTGGCAGACTTTGTGTACTTTCTATTCAAAGCTCTCTATGGACTCAAACAAGCTCCAAGGACATGGTATGACACTCTCTCTGAATTCTTACTTGAAAATGATTTTACAAGAGGTGTTGTAGACAAAACTCTCTTTGTCAAAAAGCATAAAAATGATTTGATATTGGTGCAAGTCTATGTTGATGACATAATATTTGGTTCTACTAATGATGATCTATGCAAGAGATTTGCTAAGTTAATGCAGAGTCGTTATGAAATGAGCATGATGGGTGAATTGTCATTCTTTCTTGGATTGCAAGTATACCAGAAACAAGATGGTATATTCATTTGTCAGTCCAAGTACATCAAGGATCTTCTTAAGAAGTATCAAATGGAAGACTCATCTACAGCAAAGACTCCTATGCCAACTGCCACTAAGCTTGATAAGGATGAAACTGGTAAGAAGGTTGACATCATAGGCTACAGAGGTATGATAGGCTCATTACTTTATCTCACTGCAAGTAGACCAGATATAATGTTTGCAACATGCTTGTGTGCTAGATTTCAGTCTGATCCTAAAGAATCTCATCTAATAGCTGTTAAGCGAATATTTAGATATCTTAAGGGGACCCCAAATCTTGGAATTTGGTACCCTAAAGATACAGGATTTGATCTTATTGGATACACAGACTCTGATTTTGCAGGTTGTAAGATTGATCGGAAGAGTACTTCAGGAAGCTGTCAGTTTCTTGGAAGAAGATTAGTTTCCTGGCATAGCAAGAAGCAGCATTCAGTGTCCACATCAACAGCTGAGGCTGAATACATTGTTGCTGGTAGCTGTTGTGCTCAGATATTGTGGATGAGAAACCAACTCCGTGACTATGGACTTCTGTTGACAAAGATTCCTATATTTTGCGACAACACAAGTGCCATAGCAATCTCAAACAACCCAGTGCAACACTCGAGGACGAAGCACATCGACATCAGGTATCATTTTATCCGAGAGCATGTCATGAATGGAACTGTGGAGTTACATTTTGTACCCACAGAGGATCAAATTGCAGACATCTTTACTAAACCGCTTGATGAATCCACTTTCAATAAGCTGGTTGGTGAACTTGGGATGTTAAATCTTTCTAATTGATTTTGATTAGAAGTCAGTAACTGCAGAGAGTCCTGGTAAATACATGAGTTCAAGAATTGCTATATCCTTTGGACTTGTGAGTTTATTTTCTGGAGCAATTCTCGTAGTTAGGATTTTTATACTAATTTTATGTCATAATTATGGATGATATATCTTCTGGCATTTAATTGGTTATTAATTCTAAAAATTATTTAGGTGCTAATATTTGTTCTAAATATTAAAGCATCTATTTAATTTGAATTAGTTTGCTTTGTTTTTAACATTGTAGATTAATGCAGCATAATTGATTGGATTTTAATTGATTAATATCACTCAATGATACTTAATTGATTTTATTCTAAGAAAATTGTGAATTTTCTGTTAAGAATTGATTTTGGTGAATTTTAACAGATTTATTAAAATTAAATTTTGACAGGAAATACAAAAGGTCTGAATTTTAAAACAAGAACAGGTTTTAAAAAGAAGACAGAAGCAAAAATATCGAATTTAAGGAAATTCGATAGTTTTTCAAAGTACAATGATAAATCTATCGAAATTAATTTCGATGGTTTTTGAAAAGGAAAAATGAAATCTATCGAAAACATTTATCGATAGTTTTTGAGGTTACTTTTAAAAATATATCGAAGTGAATTAATATCAAGTCTATATTTAATTCTCGATAGTTTTTAAAATCAAAGTGAAAAACCTATCGAGAGGATTTAATTTTTCTATAATTAAACTCCTCGATAGTTTTTCCAAAAGTCAGTTCGATAGATTTTTTCAAGATTTCAAAGTTCGATAGTTTTTCTGAAAACCTTTTTAAATTCTGTATTTCAAAAAACCTCGATAGTTTTCCAAAAACTATCGAAGTAAAGATGACAGGTTTGCCCCTATGAAAAACTATCGAATGTACATTTTCAAATCTATCGAAAATAGAAAGTCCATTATACCCCTGTCAGTTTTAAAGAGTATATAATTCTGCCTTAGTCTTTTGTTTCTTTTCATTGTTTTATACACTCAAGAAAAGCTATAGCCGAATTTATACTTACAAAAGAGATACATAACCAAGAACAAGACTATACTCGATAGTTTTTGGATCTGTTTACTGATTTTAAACCTTCAGGAATTCATTCTTACTACAGTCACTTCTTTTAACTGAGAAATCACTGTATACTTGACTCCTGTTTTTGTTTTAATTGGTCTCCAGTGAAAACCATCGAGAGAGAGAGAGATACAGTTGATCTTTGGATACCTTGATAAGTCGAATCAAAAGAGTACTCTATTGATTTCTCAATAGGGTTCTTAAGGATTACTTTCAATTAACAATTATCAATTTATTTTAAGGATTCTAACCTTAGGAAGTTGTTTTTGGTTAGGTTGTTTTATTAAAGAAAAGGGGTATATTGTGTTAAGTTTGTTTTTAGGGTAATTTTATGTCAAGGTTGATTAATTAGAAATAATTAATTAATTTAAGTGAAAAATTAGTTTGGTTATTTAAATTTTCTGGAAAGTGTGAAAATACAATGGCCGGAGAATTTATTATTACCAAAACTAATCATGTCTCGTTTCAAAATCTGCAATCCATAACGAATCCTCAAATTCGTGCATGGTCAGAATTTTTGAATATACGTTCATTAGTGGCATACGCTGTAAGTACTCCCGTGGTCCTTTGCATCGATCAATTGACTGCGTTGTACACAACCGCCACGGATACAACTGAGAATAACATACGGTCCTTCAGTTTTGTTGTGCCAGGGGGCAGAACAATAAGGGTGACGGAACATGACTTCAATAGAATTCTACATTTTCCAACAGAAAACCTTGTTCCGGATCCCACAACTGAGGAAATACATGCTTTCTTCACTCTTATCAGAAGTCAACAACCTAACTTCTTGGTGGGAGAGTTCCTAAAGCATTACCTGCCAAAGCCATGGAACTTTTTCTTTCATACCCTGATACATGTTTTTACTGCCAAGCTAACAAATCTGCATGGCATTCCCTTATTCCTTCAAAAGATAGGGTTTGCCATTGCGAACAACAGGCATATTAACATAGGACGGATAGTGATTGATCAAGTAATTCTGTGCATGGGACCACTGGATGAAAGAACAGGCATAAATGAAGATGTGCTCTGTTTCTATCCTAGGTTCCTACAGCTAATTCTCAATGATGTCTTAACAGATGATGAACGTGAGACATTTGAAGATGAAGACACAATGGAGTGTATGAAGATGAAGAGCAATGCCATAACCGCTCTGATAAGGAAGAACAACTATCTTCCAGGGGTACCCACTGTTCTCACTGAATATCTAAGAACGGTGCCCCTACCTCTTCTACCCCCAGGGGAACAGGTAAATGAAGGTAACTTTCCTCAACCTGAACCTGAACTTGGTCCTGAACCAATGGATGTTGATCCAGAGCCCTCAGTGGCCATTCCAGACCAGGAGGTTGCAAACCCACAACCTCTAACCACGGTCGAAGAGCCTTTGAACGAGCCAAATGAAAACATAAATGATGCTCCTTCTCCTCCTATACCCAGTAAAGAAACATCCCTGAGTGTAGAGGGAGATAGTGCCAAAGCAGCACCACATAAGGAGATACACCCTTCAACAGCAGCTCTGCCTTCCTCTAAAAGGAGAAGAACAGAAACTGAGGCAACTGCTGATACTTCATTTCTCTCATTCAAAGAGCCCTTTACTGATTTTTCTGATGCTGATTGGGCTACGCTAATGAAAGCAATATCTGAACCAATAGCTCAATCAAGTAAGGAGGAATTGACGGAAGCAATTGGTGTTCCGACCATATTACGGTCAGGTTCACTGGTTGAAGGTTCTCAGAACCAAGGGTCTTCACAGACGTCGAGAGAAGGCTTTTACCTCAATGCACAATCTAAAAGGTCATTGTCTACCTCCCCAGATGGAACATATCTGGATCCTGCGGGTAAAGGGTCTGACGTAGGTGCAGATCGGCAACTCGTTGATAGTGAATCAATTACTATTGAGGAGTCAACTGAGGTGAAGTCTTTACAGACTCACGGGGACGATTCGAGATCTCTGCTGTTAAAAGAGCCTGTTTCTAACCCCCTAGAGATTCAAACTCTAGATCCTACAAAGGATATATCATCTAAGGATGATCAGCAACTTGGTTTAACCAAGGACGGGGACTTGCGAAGCCCCATTGCACCACCGGTGACCTCCTTAAGGACGGCTACGGTGTTTTCTTCTGCAGGTACAACCAGCACAATGGATTTGAGTGAAACACAAACACTTACACCTGGCCTGAGTGGGAAAGGAAAAATGAGTGAAACACTAACAGAAACTGTGAGTGAACACCCAGAGCCAAACGTGAGGAGTGACACCCAAACCCTAACTCATATTGATGATCTGCTGTTACCAACAGAAAGAGAGCTACAAGTTCAATCTTCCCTCAAGGAGATGACAGTTCATGATAAAGAAGGAAATCCATTATTCAAGGTTCCACTGCGACCTTCCTTTGACCAAGGGATCTCCTTCAGTCAAGACAATGTTTCTTTAAAGTCTATTCAAGAGAAAGTTGACTTGGCTGCAGCTGATTCCAGAAGAACATTCAGGGTCATTGGCAGTGCATCTGGCACTATAACAGGTACGAAGCAGGCAGTGGACTCCTTAAAGAAGGAAGCTATGGAAGAGCTGGTCGATTTGAGGATGGACGTAAGGGAGCTTAAAGATGGATTCATGAATGAAGTAACTGCACTGTCCCAGGGACATGAAGCTTTGAAAGAGGACGTTCTGGTTATCCGGGATGGTCAAGCGCGGGTGAAGGATGCAATGGACAACCTTTCAAGAGTGGAGTCTAGACTCAACAGGAGGCTGGATCATATGGAAAAGACTACCAACTCAAGATTGGAAAACATTGACCTGTCGTTAGCTTCTATAAATGACTTTAATAAGCAGCTTATGGATTTCTTGGAGAATCAAGGCGATGGAGTACAGTCTATATGGAGTATGCTGAAAAACCAACAATCTGGACAACCTGGTCCCTCCTATCAACAAATCCTTCTAATGTCTTTTATGCTGAGGATGCTTTTATCGAGGATTCCTCAACTAAGGGGGAGAAAGTTGGAGAAGGGGAGAAGGAGCAAACGAAGGATGGATGGAGAGTTTGGGAAACAGTTGAAGCTATTCCTATCAGGCAGTACTGGATAGAAGAACTTGTGGAGGAAGAGAAGAGTGAAGAGGAATTTGAATTCATGCAAGAGCAACCTATTCAAGAGGAGCATGAACCATATTATCCTGAACCAATAGAACATCCTATCTTGGATGAGGATATTATGGAAGAAGAATCAAATTCTCTGTCACCAGAAGAAGAAGCTGCCTTGGAAGCAATAAGAGCTCAGAGAGCTGCAATAGATGCCAGGCAAGCTGAGAAAGAAAAACAGCAAGCAATTCTGAGAAGTGAAAAGCTAAAGAGAATAAAGTGAGGAAGAAGAAGATGATAGATCTGGCAAAGAAAGATGGTACTGAATGGGAAATGGCTTATAAAACCTTTTGTGGAGTTGAAGACGGATTACAAGTCAACGACAATGCGGAGGTGGAAGTCATTATTCAGGACATCAGAAGTGCTAATCTTGATGATCAGACTTACTTCAAAGCACTGAGAAGCTCTATAATCTGTCTGAATGCTGGGGTTAAAGCAAATGGTGCCTGGAGCTTAATAATCAGTTTTCTGGAGAAAGGTACATTTGTGATTTCTACTAAGTTTTTAGAACAGAGGACATATACAGAATTGCAGGCTATACTCATCAAGATCCAAAGAACTACTAGGCTAAATGAACTGCTCCGAGAGCATGTTAAGGAGATCGTGATGAAAGTCAGTCCAGAGATTACTGAAGATCCTCCAATGGTTAGATTCATGACGAATGACTTGTTCAGAATCTGCTATTTGGCTGAGGACAAACTGAGGGACTACCCAAGCAACTATCTAATCTCAGTTGAGAAGTATCTTAGATCCACTGGATTCTCTTCAACGGAGAAGGACAAAGCAGCAGACACTCTTAGAAGATTTCTAATGGAGAATGTTCCTTACTATAGGAAAAGAGTGGAAAGAGGATTGGAAGTGCATACCAGACTGCCAAACATGCCAAAGCCAAACAAGAAAGATGTTAACATTGCATGGTTGTGGGCTGGAGTGGGTCAAGAGGTTGAGTATATTGGAAGACACATCCGAGGAGCAATCCTTAAACCTGGAGAACCACTGCACTATCCATCAGTGATTGATTATCAAGCTGCTAACTCCGATCCAATGATTGAAGAAGGTGAGATTGGAATGGACTGAATGATGAAGCAAAGAACAAGAGAACTATCAGCTCAGACTAGAGGAGCAACTTCATTGTATAAAGTTTAATTGTTTTTTGATTTATGAAATCTGGAAATGTATAAATATCTGATCCAGAATGCATTAATATTATTACGCTGTCTTACTTTAAGTAGTTTCATGTTTCCTTAGTTAGTTGAGTTATCCTCGAAGTATTTGCTTGTTGAACTCTATCCAATCAAATAGGGGGAGATTGTAAATCATAATGTAACATAAGATCTAAAAGAGATAACTACAACTCAACAAAGGACAAGACAGACAATAATATTAACAGAAGCACAGGAATCCAGAATCAAAGAAGAAAAGGTAAACACAAAAAATCAAAATACGTTATGTATTCTTGAAGTCCGTAAACAGGTCACGGAAAGAAGTTCATGAAAATGTTCAAGCCTCAGTGACAACAAAAGAAACAAGACTTTGAAGACGACAAAAGTATGTGAATGATTTAGGGTTCAGTACCACGGGATTCCAGTGATGAAGCAACCAGAACGACAAGGGACGTATCAGCAGCAATGTATTGAAGACATAAAATAAGAATTGATCAAGTGTTATTCATCTGTGAACCAGACCAGTTGCACTAGGTGACGGCACTGAAAAGATCAAGTTGTTTTATCGTCTCAGAAGGAATTGATACAGTCTAAAACTTAAACACCCAGGAGCTCAGGAGTAATCACTAAAGGACAAAAGACAAGGAAAAGTATTCGATAGTTTTTCAATTGAGAAAACTATCGAATGGTGGTTAAAGTAATTATTGGCAAACCACTTTTACTTTATTTAGTATTCGATAGTTTTGAATTAAAAACTATCGAATGGTAAATAAAGTAATTCCATTCGATGGTTTTTTAATCCATTCGATGGTTTTGCATTTCAAGGAGCAGGTGAAAAGTAACTTGTTGTGAACGGTTGATGAAGATCCAACGGCCAAGAATATTCTATTCTAAATGGTTCGATGGTTTTTCAAATCAAGTCTACAATTAATACTGAGAGAAGAGTGTGTCTTCTTCAGTTAAGGATTCTAACACAGAGACATAACTGAGAGAGAGAAGAGCCGGAGAAAATTATCAGAGAAATTAATAGTGCTCAGAACTTGATTATTGTTTTGTATTTGTGTTACCTTAAACTCATTGACGCTAATCTACGGATTAGAAATTGTAGCACCCCTCGAGGTTTATATTTATAAAAAGATATATTCCCCGAAACTTGATTTGGTTTGGTGTGTTTGATTTCGTTATAGAACTGAAAGATTAATCCGCGAACGAAATTAAATTATTTGTGAGTATCGTATTCAACCCCCCCCCCCCTTCTACGATACTTTGGACCTAACAGAAACGTTTTTAAAACCACTTGAAACTATCGCGAAACAAAAACGTAACAAATTATGGATTAGACCCTAACCAAAGGAGGAGTGTTATATGAGATCATCAAGTGCAATATATAAGAGGATTGAGGATACAAATGATGACATAAGCATGATGCAGAGGAGTGACATAAGCATGACATAAGGATGACCAAGTGATGACAAAGTGGTGAATCACCACCTTGTCACCATTTTCACCACCACCACAAGTTCAAAAGAGCCTTGACATTGGTGACAAAACTTGTTATTAGCCACACAATTAAATGGCAAAAGTATTAAGGATTAACTAGACAAAACAAAAGAAAGAAAATCAAAGAAAACAAAATCAAAAAGAGATGCATCTTGAAGAACAAGAGCATTCGGCTATTTTCATCTTCAAGAAGCTTAAAACTTTTGCTCCAACTTCCACTCAACCATAAATTTTGATCTTGGGCTCTAAATCACCCTCTTCCAATATCCAAGGTAGATCTCTAATCTTAGCCTCATCCATGGATGATAGCTTGGTCAAAAATGGATTCAAAGTTGATGATGAATAGTGATGTGAATAGTAACCTCCTAAGATCTTGTTTTGTTTTGATGATTTTAGGTTTGATTAGCATAGTTAAGGAGCAAGGAAGGATATACCATCCATATATAGCCTTTGTTAAGTTCCAAAGAAGGTATAAAACTTCTTTCTTTTTAAGATTATGTCTTGATCTAGTAGTTATAAGTGATTAGTTAAGAACTATGTAGTAATAAAGCATGTATGCATGATTTTAAGCATGTTTGATGGTTGATTTGTGGATAAACTTATGAACTAAGGTGTGACCTTGTTTGGACAGAAAATGGTAGTATTAGTTTGAGGTTTGATTGGTGGTTGGTTGATGGTTGATTTGTAGTTGGATTGAGTGTTTAAAAAACACGGGAAGTACGCGTAAGCGCCGTTACCATGTCGGATTTTACTTAGGTAGTTTAGACAGAAACCATGATTGCATTACAGGGCATAAACATGATATTTCTGACCATGATCATGTAGCCTCTGTTCCCTAGTTTGTTTTAGCGAAAGAATCGTATCGTTTCGATTTACGGTTTAAGAGAAACGTCCGTTTTAGTAAAAGCGGTTACGGATAACTAAGTAGTTCATTGTATGAACTTTGAGATTGTGATCAAGCCCTTTAAAATTGGAATTGGATTGAGATATTAAAATGGATACTAGTATGTATAGTCTAGAAAGGAACCTAGAAGGTTTCGTGTCAAAACGATAAGTTTGTGATTTTAGAAAAATGCGAGAACAAAGGTTGCGCGAGTGAAATACCCTTAAGGGGATGGTTTAAAACAAGGAAATGGTAAAGGAAAAGTACTTGGGATTTGTGAATAGATTTTCACCCAAACTTGTGACTTAAGAGTTACGGAACGTCATGAGGTTATAGATGACCAAGAGCGAGGCAATGGATGTTCGTTAATAGAACGTTAGTGCTTAAGTTAAATGCACTTTAAATGATTAAGCCAGGGGACTGATCGGGTATTTATTTGTTTATAGATTTCCCGGCAAGTTCTCGAAACCGTAACAACCAAGGACCCGAGGCAAGTTTTCTCATCCCATGCAGTACAATATTATGATAATATGCATATGATAGATGCATGCTTTCAAATGTAATATATGCATACGATATTATGCATGCTTTCAAACCTCACATCGTATATAGATGTGATGATATTAAAAATGATGAGATGTGATGTATGCATATGATAGATGCATTCAAGTTTTCAAACCCTATACCATATAATGATGCTGTTGTGATATATGTTGTGGTATTGCTATATATGCTGCTTAATGCTGTGAAATAACGTAAAACTGTTTTCGCTTTGTAAAAAGCTGTATAAGGTATAAGGTTTATATGCTAGATAAGTACTAGATATAAACCAAGGTTAAAGGTTAAAGACTCTAAGTATAGAGTACTTGTACGATGGTTTTAAAACTTATACCGAGAGTCAAATTTTTATTTTGTTTTAAACTACTGTCAAAAGCTGGAAGGTTCCAGGGACGGTTATATTTTAAAGATTTATTAAATATTCCAATATCTATATTATGGGATATTTAAGGTGAGATATTTAAATAATATTATAATAAATATTATTTGAATATTATTTAATTAAAGTGAATATTATTTTGAATATTCACTTAAGTGTTTATATTGAATAATAGTTCAATATTTATTAATTGGTTATTATTTAATTAAGTGAATATTATTTTGAATATTCACTTAAGTAGTTTATATTGAATAATAATTCAATACTTATTATTTGAAGATTATTTAACTAAGTGAATATTATTCTGAATATTCACTTAGGTGGTTTTATATTGAATAATAATTTAATATTTATTATTTGGGTATTTATTAAATATTCCAAATTTGATTTAAAATCATAGAACCTTATTATATGATTAAAGGTTCTATTATTTACACAAAAATCTAAATTTCTGATTTCCAGAAAAGTTATTAAAATAGAGATTCTCAACTATTATCTTAAGATAGTTAAAGGTAATTAAATGCGTGCTAAGGCTTACCCGTGATGAAATAGGCCCGAGGTAGTGATCTCTTGCGTGCTAAGGCTTACCCGTGACGAGATAGGCACCGAGGTAGTGATCTCTTAGCACAGTGGCCCGTATGCGGTCAGGGTGATAACCGAACAGGAAGTCATCCTTCTACTAGTAGAAAAGAAAAGTTACGATACAACGGCTGATCACCGTGTATCGGGTGTTCCAGTGCATTCCCTTTTCTTCTCTCCGATTGGAGTTGAACTGTACATTGTAACAAAAGCCTAGGCGCTGAGTTATTGATAATGTGACAGTAAAGAGTAATGATGTTCCTCATACAGTAGTCGTACTGTATGGTATGTTTTGACGAAAAGAATAATAAAATATCATTCTGTATACGAATGAAGTTTAAAGGTTTTCCTTTATGATATAAGCTTACATATACGATTAAGCTGCTATATCTGATTGTTGAGCTATAGTGCTCATTCTTGCTTCTTTTATAAAAGGTGTTCATTACTGATATTTTACAGTATTTTGAACAGTATGAGACATCTAAATAGATATGTGAGTATATATGTTGAAAAGGTATTTAAGATATACAGTATATTAAACTGTATAGTGTTTTGAATCAATGAATAGGCTTTAAGCCTTGATTCCAACCTTTGATATCTATTTTAAAAAGATATGTTTTGAGTCTTGGTTTATCATACTGATACCAAGGATTTCCAAATGATTTACGAAGAATATTTGAGTATGATTATAAGTCATACGGTATTTTGAACGGTGTACTATTTGGGGATAGACCCAAGTAGTGTTAAAAGCTTTGATCCCATATGGATTATCTTCCTAAAAGGTTTAAAGATTTAAACTGGGATAGATTTCTTGCTGAGCACTATTAGCTCATTCTTGCTTTATTAAATCTTTCAGCATGAAGAAAACATTGTCGATTCACCTCGTGTTACGAGAGTAAGGGAATTGAGAGACCACCCTTGAGTTAGTTCAGCAAGATGGATATTGTCGGATTTAGCAGAACAGCTGTAGTCTGAGTTAGTAAGAATTGTTTTCGAATAGGTTTGTATTATTAAACCTTGTATAGAATTGTGAGGTCTATTATTTTAACTTCAGGCAGAGGTTGTAAATGATAGATGAGATCCTGGATAGTACATTTGATTTGTAATAACAAATGTTACTTATTGTTGCTCATTTCCAAGGCTATAACTTGTGTGTGTGCGCGTAAGTGATTGGGGTCTTTTGGAGTTATATTATTAGAATGTTGTAAGTAATGCAGGTATTATATAATTGATGGAGCGTGACAACCCAGATTCCTGACCCCGGATATGGGGGTGTTACAGAAATGGTATCAGAGCGTTAAGTTATAAACTTGGATATGAGAGTGTTAAGAGTATAAGTGAGAGAATGACGTGAGGACTCATATAGAGTTCGTTAAGTGGACTACCGGAGGTAGTGCCATCGAGGATGTTAAGATTAAAGAGTTTAGTTGAGAACTTATCGGAGGACCGATAGGACTATTGAAGATCATCATAATGATGAGAAGGACGTTTAGAATTGTACACGGATTATCAAAGAGATTAAGATAAGACGCGTAGCAGAGTCTCGGTCGCAGCTGAGGTAAGGTCAGAATGGCCAATTCCAATGGATAACTTGACTTAGTAAGAACTTAAGTGTTTGTAGTTCATCGTAGTTTGCCACGAGAAGGCAGTATATGTGAAGATTGAGACGTTTACAGTCCTTTACGCGATCCGAATTACCAAATTGCGTGGACTAATTAAGGCATTATCTTGCGTGTGAGGTCTAAACCTTGGGAACAACGATTCCACCAGAGTTGGTGTCTTTTCCGTCGATGGGTATTTTGTTACCTAAGAGGAAGACTTTTGCGTACATATAGTACCAGAACGCTATATGAGACAAACGCGCTAAATCGCATCGCGAGTATATTTCGTACGATAGGCCATGAGGGCTCAACTCAGAAATCAAAGACATGAAGAATGGATAGCGTGATTCTAATGAAGACACGTATGGTTGCGACAAGCAATGCGACAATCTCAGGACCTACGAGGGATGAGACCTATGGTGGCCTGGGGTTGGATTCGTTCGATACGATTGGTGATAAGAAATTACACATACGTTAATCGACCTTCATCTTTTGAGGATGTGTTGATGCGGCCGTAGGAGGCCCAATCTCTGGACGATTATCGTGGAATGACAAATATGTTCGAACTCCCGACCTGTCTAAGGACTTGTACGATTTTGAGGTACTGTTGGTTAGTACCGTAAGCCGTAAAGGCAGAAAGATAAGATCATCCTCGTACGGGTGATGATAGAACTTATGATGACCATTGACTTTTGGTATCTACTTGCTGGTACACTACTCAATCTAAAATTGTTCATGCCCGTGTTACCTTGAATAATTCATGTCAAGTAACCCTTCTAGTTTCCTACTTCAACTTGGGATGCAACCAACGATTGCTATATTTATTTTATTTCTTTTCTTTTCTCCTCTCATTACCTTTGACTCTTTGAGGTTTAAATACGCAGAGTTAACTTACCATTACTCACCGGAGCGCTTTGTTCGTGCCCTAGGATGACCGGAAGAGGGAACCATTATTCATCTATCCTTCTAGGTCTATATTTTATTCTTTATTCTTTCAATTATCTAAGGAATGTTCAATTAATGCTTCCTTAATTATTTGATGAATATTCTTTAACGATTATTTTGATATTCGATTTCTTTTTTCATACTTGGACTCCTCAGTCGAGTTCATAAATATCTAGCTATGTGTCTAAAACATAGATGATGTATATTTCAGAGACTACTCGTAAATTCTTTTCTTCTATTAAGGAGAGATTTGCACCTCAGACGTTGAAATTGTGGAAAGGATATCAATTTGATACTGATATTCCGAATTTAATTCTATCGAGGAATTTGACAAAGTTTATGTACGGAGACACCATTGGGTGGACCGTTTCACTGATGAGAAATGTTTGGTGGAAGGTTATCGATTGTTCCGATACTAAGAACCATCTATTCAAACCTTATATTCTATTCAAAGGTTATAATTACCTTTTTTGTCCCAAACTTATTTATCCTTCTTTTTCAATTCATTATCCGAGTAGTCAAAATTTTGTTTTCTTTCTTTCTTCGGCTACGATGTCGAGATTTTGTACTCGTAGATTGAAAATGGCTAATTATATGTGCCATGATGAGTGACTAGTTAATTGTTCTAACTAGTTGAAATTTTAATGATATGATGAGAATCTAGCTAATCATCCTAGCTAGATGCTGCGTCCCAAACTAATCAAACTAGCAAATTTTGTTCAGCTAGTTGTAAATGTTTCTTGAAGTGAACTAGTTATTGTTTCACTAAGTTCAACTTTCGGTCAAATTTATATAAGTGAGTTCACAATGCATTTTATATGCAGTGAATTGTGATGATGAAATTTCCAAATGATAATTGATTGAGACCTGATAAGGTCACCCGTTCGACAAGAATCCTTAAAAAGATTGATAAAATATTTTGTTGCTTGAAGTATTCTTGGTACCATGCAAGTATTTTCCTTAGTATTTGGAAAAAGAGAGTGTTGAAGCTGAGAGCTAAAACAAATGAGTCCGATAAATTACGAATCAAAGTTTATGGAAATTGCCAAGGTTTGTTTCGCATGATGAGAATTCAGAATAACGTAGTGTCCGAAACGACTGTGATATAAATGGAAGCAAAGTGGACGAGAAAGAAATGGGCATAAAGAAAATAAAGTATGAAACGTGAATAGATTAAGAAAGAAAGTAAGAATTCAGATTGTCGGACGAGGAAACGTTTGACCTCCAAGAAGATGAAACTTGTTTAGCGACGGTGATGGATACCAAACGAGAAGTACCTAGTGTATAGAAAATCCCTGTTGTCAACAAATTCAAGGATGTATTTCCAGAAGATCTTCCGGGGTTACCACCCGATAGAGAAATAGAGTTGCTATAGAATTAGCTCCAAGAACGGCGCCAGTTTCGAAGGCCCCGTACCGACTAGCTCCAGTCAAGATGAAGAAATTAGTCGCTCAATTGTAGGAATGATAAGACCAAATGCGTCATCGTGGGATGCACCCTGTGTTATTGGTGAAGAAAAAGGTCAACAGCCTGAGGCTGTGCATAGAGTATCGAAAGCTGAATAGGCTAACTGTTAAGAATGAATACCCCTGCCAAGGGTCGATGATTTGTTCGATCGGATGCATTGTGTAGTTAAATTCTCAAAGATTGATTTGATAATTGGATAACACCAATGGAATATTAAACCTGAGGACGTACCCAAGACTGCGTTTCGCACCAGGTATGGACACTACGAGTTTTTAGTAATTTCGTTTGGGCTGATGAATGCCCTTGCAGCTTTCATGGACGTGCTGAATAAACTTTTCAAGAAGTATTTGGATAAGTGTGTAATAGTGACATCGACAATATTTTGGTTTACCTCAAAGACCAAGGAAGAACACGCAGAACGTTTGATGATAGTGTTAGAGACACTGAGAAGAGAAAAGTCATATGTCAAGTTCTCAAAGTGTGAGCTTTGGCTAAGGGAAGTACAATTTTAGGACTATGGTCAACAGTGAAGAGGTGCTGGCTGACCCCGCTAAGATAAAAGCTGTTTCGAATTGGGAAAGACCAACCACACCAACTGAGGTGAGAAGTTTTGTAGGCTTAGCCGAGTATTATCAGAGGTTGTGCAAGATTTTGCTGGAATGGCAGCCCCACTGACCCGACTTACTCGAAAGACTGAAAAGTTGAATGGACCGAGAAATGTGAGAAAAAGTTTCCGGGAATTAAAGAAGAGACTAGTCACTGTCATGTGTTGGTACTGCCAGACGGGAAGGGAGATTGTATGATCTATAGCGACGCATCGCATAAAGAAGTAGGGTGTGTGCTTATACAGCACGGAAAGTTAATTACGTATGCATCCAGGCAATTAAAGGAATATGAATTTAGATACCCTACGCTTGACTTAGAATGGGCAGCGATAGTTTTCGCTTTAAAGTTTTGGAGGCACTAATTGTATGGAAAGAAGTGCGAGATTTATACAAATCATAAGAGCATTAGATACACTTTCCCAGAAAGAACTTACCATGAGGATTGAAAAGATAGCTAAGGCTAATCAAGAATTATGACGGTGGGATCCTTTACCACCCAGGGAAGGCCAATGTGGTGGCCAATGCCCTTAGTCTGAGAGATTTAAGATGATAACATCGTAGGATAAAGTTAATCCAAGGATTTAAGAAAATGGAAATTGAGGTTAAGATAACCGGAAATGGTATTGAGAGACTAGTTGAGATTGCAATGCAACCGGAATTGCTGCAGGAAATCAAGTTATGTCAAGAGCGAATGACGAGTAAAGGTAGGAAGTCAATGTTGGAGAAAGCATTAAATACTGAGAAAGATAATAGAGGAATCATAAGGTATTTTTACCAAGTTGGGATTCCTAATGATCGAGAGATAAAGGATGCTAATTTTCAGAAAGACTAATAAGAGGAACTGAAAGGTTGAAGTTTGAAGTTAAGAGTACAACAAGGATTATTTAAAAGTCCTGATTGAGCCTGAATAAATTAAGGAATAAAGATATGTCATAAAGAGACAGCTACGCGGAGAGTACCAAAAAGGTAAAGAAAGTTAAGGCAATGTTATTGTCGGACGGATAAATACAAGGAGTTATCGATTTATAAACAAATATTGGATATGTCAGAAAATGAAGGCAGAACAAAGACCTAGTTGACTATCACAGTTAGTGGAGATTCCTGATTAGGAATGTAATTTTACTATAATGGATTCTGTGATAGGATCAACAAGAATCGAGTCGGACTATGACGTCAATTGAGCTATAATTGATGGATCAAATGAGTCTACTCATATTTTATTAACAGCAAGAGCTCGTTAACCGAAAAGTTGCGAAATAGATAATTGGGTGACGTGGAGTTCCAGTCACCATCGTGTCAGATAAGGACCAATGAATGAACTCCCGATTCGGGAGGAGTTTTCCAAACATGTTTGACAACGAGTTTGAGTGCAAGCACTACGTAGGGTCCGCAGACCGACGGACTGACCGAAAGAAACCTTTCAGAGAACCGAAGTTATGGTAAGCGTTGTACCGCCGACTGCAAGAGTAGTCGGATGTTGATAGAAAATGGGTGTATAAGAGTACAACCAGAATTTGCTTATATAAAGCGTCCGGTAGATATCACAGACCGGAATGAGTAAGTGTTGTAATGAACCAGAGGGTTGAAGAATCAACCTGGAAACTGGAGATTCCTATATTGAAAGAGTAACCTCGGCTATTTTCTTAGATTCCGGGACGGAATCCTTTTAAGAAGGGGAGACTGTAATAACCCCAAATTTTGGACTTAGTTAAAAAATTTTGATGAATAGTAAATGTGATGAATAGTAAATTTGATGATGAAAAATATTTTCAGACCACACTGTATAGAAGACATGGAATGAATGTTTCGAGGTTATATTATTGATGTATAAGAAGAATAAAAGAATGTAAACGCAATCAGAATCAGGAGATTCCCATTCGAATTTTTAATCACTATTCAGCGGACAATCAAGGATGAATTGATTTGATCGTTTTGAGAAAGTGTGTAGGATGAGAAATCCATGATCATACCTTAAGCCAAGGAGAGAAATCTAGAACCATGTATTAAACCAAGACAATGGAAAGATAAAGGAAATATCCCCTAGCTTTGGTACAGAGAAACGTTTTTAAAACCACTTGAAACTATCGCGAAACAAAAGCGTAACAAATTATGGATTAGACCCTAACCAAAGGAGGAGTGTTATATGAGATCATCAAGTGCAATGTATAAGAGGATTGAGGATACAAATGATGACATAAGCATGATGCAGATGAGTGACATAAGCATGACATAAGGATGACCAAGTGATGACAAAGTGGTGAATCACCACCTTGTCACCACTTTCACCACCACCACAAGTTCAAAAGAGCCTTGTCATTGGTGACAAAACTTGTTATTAGCCACACAATTAAATGGCAAAAGTATTAAGGATTAACTAGACAAAACAAAAGAAAGAAAATCAAAGAAAACAAAATCAAAAAGAGATGCATCTTGAAGAACAAGAGCATTCGGCTATTTTCATCTTCAAGAAGCTTAAAAATTTTGCTCCAACTTCCACTCAACCATAAATCTTGATCTTGGGCTCTAAATCACCCTCTTCCAATATCCAAGGTAGATCTCTAATCTTAGCCTCATCCATGGATGATAGCTTGGTCAAAAATGGATTCAAAGTTGATGATGAATAGTGATGTGAATAGTAACCTCCTAAGATCTTGTTTTGTTTTGATGATTTTAGGTTTGATTAGCATAGTTAATGATCAAGGAAGGATATACCATCCATATATAGCCTTTGTTAAGTTCCAAAGAAGGTATAAAACGTCTTTCTTTTTAATATTATGTCTTGATCTAGTAGTTATAAGTGATTAGTTAAGAACTATGTAGTAATAAAGCATGTATCCATGATTTTAAGCATGTTTGATGGTTGATTTGTGGATAAACTTATGAACTAAGGTGTGACCTTGTTTGGACAGAAAATGGTTGTATTAGTTTGAGGATTGATTGGTGGTTGGTTGATGGTTGATTTGTAGTTGGATTGAGTGTTTAAAAAACACGGGAAGTACGCGTAAGCGCCGTTACCATGTCGGATTTTAATTAGGTAGTTTAGACAGAAACCATGATTGCATTGCAGGGCATAAACATGATATTTCTGCCCATGATCATGTAGCCTCTGTTCCCTAGTTTGTTTTAGCGAAAGAATCGTATCGTTTCGATTTACGGTTTAAGAGAAACGTCTGTTTTAGTAAAAGCGGTTACGGATAACTAAGTAGTTCATTGTATGAACTTTGAGATTGTGATCAAGCCCTTTAAAATTGGAATTGGATTGAGATATTAAAATGGATACTATTATGTATAGTCTAGAAAGGAACCTAGAAGGTTTCGTGTCAAAACGATAAGTTTGTGATTTTAGAAAAATGCGAGAACAAAGGTTGCGCGAGTGAAATACCCTTAAGGGGATGGTTTAAAACAAGGAAATGGTAAAGGAAAAGTACTTGGGATTTGTGAATAGATTTTCACCCAAACTTGTGACTTAAGAGTTACGGAACGTCATGAGGTTATAGATGACCAAGAGCGAGGCAATGGATGTTCGTTAATAGAACGTTAGTGCTTAAGTTAAATGCACTTTAAATGATTAAGCCAGGGGACTGATCGGGTATTTATTTGTTTATAGATTTCCCGGCAAGTTCTCGAAACCATAACAACCAAGGACCCGAGGCAAGTTTTCTCATCCCATGCAGTACAATATTATGATAATATGCATATGATAGATGCATGCTTTCAAATGTAATATATGCATACGATATTATGCATGCTTTCAAACCTCACATCGTATATAGATGTGATGATATTAAAAATGATGAGATGTGATGTATGCATATGATAGATGCATTCAAGTTTTCAAACCCTATACCATATAATGATGCTGTTGTGATATATGTTGTGGTATTGCTATATATGCTGCTTAATGCTGTGAAATAACGTAAAACTGTTTTCGCTTTGTAAAAATCTGTATAAGGTATAAGGTTTATATGCTAGATAAGTACTAGATATAAACCAAGGTTAAAGGTTAAAGACTCTAAGTATAGAGTACTTGTACGATGGTTTTAAAACTTAGACCGATAGTCAAATTATTATTTTGTTTTAAACTACTGTCAAAAGCTGGAAGGTTCCAGGGACGGTTATATTTTAAAGATTTATTAAATATTCCAATATCTATATTGTGGGATATTTAAGGTGAGATATTTAAATAATATTATTTGAATATTATTTAATTAAAGTGAATATTATTTTGAATATTCACTTAAGTGTTTATATTGAATAATAGTTCAATATTTATTAATTGGTTATTATTTAATTAAGTGAATATTTTTTTGAATATTCACTTAATTAGTTTATATTGAATAATAATTCAATACTTATTATTTTAAGATTATTTAACTAAGTGAATATTATTCTGAATATTCACTTAGGTGGTTTTATATTGAATAATAATTTAATATTTATTATTTGGGTATTTATTAAATATTCCAAATATGATTTAAAATCATAGAACCTTATTATATGATTAAAGGTTCTTTTATTTACACAAAAATATAAATTTCTGATTTCCAGAAAAGTTATTAAAATAGAGATTCCAAACTATTATCTTAAGATAGTTAAAGGTAATTAAATGCGAATAGTATTTTTCCAACTCATCGAAAACTGGGAATCTAGTTCAAGAATTCGAGGACAGAGTTTTACCTCCATTGTTCCTCTAGAATACTTATAACTAAGGGGATGGTTCCCCCATTCAAGTAGAGTATTTCAAACTCGCTGAACTCTGAAATTTCAATAAACTCCCTGGTCATGATTTCAAAATATGTAGTAATCATCGGTAGTTTCGTTGACTAATGCCAACCCACGCTTTGACTTACTCCTTTCAATTACTCTGGAGTAAGGTATTCTGAACGGTTACAAAGTTTTGACAAGTATTTGTACTTGGGAAAAATGGAATTAAATTCTGATTTCCGTTTCATTAATATTTTTCATCATGGGAATTGGAAAGGTCTACACGGCAATGAAATAGGTGCCGGGGTAGTGCCAAAATTATCAAGGCTTACCCGGTGATGAAATAGGCCCGAGGTAGTGATCTCTTGCGTGCTAAGGCTTACCCGTGACGAGATAGGCACCGAGGTAGTGATCTCTTAGCACAGTGGCCTGTATGCGGTCAGGGTGATAACCGAACAGGAAGTCATCCTTCTACTAGTAGAAAAGAAAAGTTACGATACAACGGCTGATCACCGTGTATCGGGTGTTCCAGTGCATTCCCTTTTCTTCCCTCCGATTGGAGTTGAACTGTACATTATAACAAAAGCCTAGGCGCTGAGTTACTGATAATGTGACAGTAAAGAGTAATGATGTTCCTCATACAGTAGTCGTACTGTATGGTATGTTTTGACGAAAAGAATAATAAAATATCATTCTGTATACGAATGAAGTTTAAAGGTTTTCCTTTATGATATAAGCTTACATATACGATTAAGCTGCTATATCTGATTGTTGAGCTATAGTGCTCATTCTTGCTTCTTTTATAAAAGGTGTTCATTACTGATATTTTACAGTATTTTGAACAGTATGAGACATCTAAATAGATATGTGAGTATATATGTTGAAAAGGTATTTAAGATATACAGTATATTAAACTGTATAGTGTTTTGAATCAATGAATAGGCTTTAAGCCTTGATTCCAACCTTTGATATCTATTTTAAAAAGATATGTTTTGAGTCTTGGTTTATCATACTGATACCAAGGATTTCCAAATGATTTACGAAGAATATTTGAGTATGATTATAAGTCATACGGTATTTTGAACGGTGTACTATTTGGGGATAGACCCAAGTAGTGTTAAAAGCTTTGATCCCATATGGATTATCTTCCTAAAAGGTTTAAAGATTTAAACTGGGATAGATTTCTTGCTGAGCACTATTAGCTCATTCTTGCTTTATTAAATCTTTCAGCATGAAGAAAACTGGGATAGATTTCTTGCTGAGCACTATTAGCTCCTTGATATTTTTTGAAATGAAGTAGATTTTGTTAGATTTTTTTTAATTATAAAAGGCAATCTGTTAGTTACTATTTTTATATTATTTTATTATTTATTAAATAGAGTATTAAAATAGGTTTTAAAATAAATAAGTAAGGATTGCACCTCATATTTTTGAAAAAGCATAGATTTTAGTAATAAAAAATATAAAAGGTAATATGTTTTAATTTAAAGATAAAATATAAAAGGTAATATGAATAGAAAGCCTACTCATATTTTGTTTATATTATTAAAATAAATCTTTTTAATATTAGATCTAACAGTCTCATTCATCTAAATCAACAATCCTTATTGATTTGGCGTACATGACCAAAATTTTGAATAAGATTCCTCCTACTTATATATAAGAATTTAAAGAGCATCTTCAATACCAAAACCCTTTCGCTAAAATATTAACATAGCATACCAAAATTTAAATATATAAATAATCTCTAAAATTTGTATCTCCCCACATTTTTCCTAGCTAAAATTTTAGTCAACCTCTTGATATTGATATATAACCGAAGATATAAGGGTTGGTAGTTTATATCATTTTTCAAATATAGTCAACGATTATAACCAATCACATCGTAGTAAAACTTTTTATTAGTAAATTTTAGTCAAATTATTATTTTATATCATTTTAGTCAATTATTTTCGCTAACTCCATTAAAAATACTATAAGAATATGATATCAATACTATTATATAATAGACGAAACATTAAAAGTTTGGTTGGTCGATATGGTACATTGTGATTTTACTTAATTGCCCTTAACTGTATTTCGTGTTTTAACTTAATTAACCTTACTTATTTATAGAAATATATTATTAAATAATAATATTACCTATTTATAACCGATTACCTTTTTTTTTCATAAAATACTTTATTTTTTCTAACAAATTCCCCTATTTTTTCAAACATGACAATCACCATTTTTAACTAAAACATGTTAGTTTTTCTATTTTTCCTTACTAAAACCTCTCATTTTTCAAAAATATTACGGACAAATCTTTAGTTATTTATTTTTGAACCTATAATATTATAATTATTTTTTAAAAATTTACCTATTTTAACATGTCTACTTATTTTTCTTAACAAATGCAATCACTAATCATATTAAAATATAAATAATCAAATTCCTATTTATAACCAATTACTCTAAAACACGTTATAGATTTTTTTTTAACAAAGTCCAATTTTTTCTAAATATATCACGGAAAATTGTCTTTTTCAATTTACTTTTTCTATTTTTCTCACTAAAATTCATTTTTTTTTCCAAAAATATCACAGGAAACCCTTTATTTATTATTTTAAAACGAATTTAAATAATTTAAATTATTAAATTTTAAAACCTCATTTTCCAAAAATATCACGGACATTTAACTTTTTAAACTAAATATATGTTACATTTTTTATTTTTATTTATTTTAAAATCTATTTTAATATTTTAAATTAATTAAAAGTATTTAGCTATTTTAACATGTTTACTTATTTTTTTAACAAATACAATTAATAAAATATTAAAAATATAATAATAAAATAACAATTAACAATCCGTGTATCACGATCACTTTTTAAATTTTAATATTAAATTTATTTGTGTGTTGTGAATTATTAAATAACTTTATATTTTCAAAAGAAAATTTTATAATATTTAACACACAATGAGTGAATCCTTTTACTACCTCCGTAGGTCGGTAATCCCGTAGATTTTTCCTCCTCTTTCTATTGATCAAAGCATCTTTTTTAATAAATACGTATTAGAGTTGTGTACCTTTTGCATTCAGTTTAGAAATCTAATACACCACCAAAAACATAATAAAAGCATTGAAGATCCTGAACAATTCTGTCCTATCTTTATATGGACTTACCGAACTACCGATTCTTAAAACTTGTCGTAATAGTTATGTGAGTAAAAGGTTAATTTTAATATAAATTTATGTTGTTGGGGAGAGTGGAATCTTTGACTTCTATACTATATTATTAAAGCCGAAACATTGAAAGTTTTGATTTTCGGTTAACGGTCGGTTTTTGGTTTTCGGTACTTTTTCTAATTAATAAATTAATAATATAATCAAAATTCGGGAAAGTTTTATTCTAAATTAATATTTCACTATATTTTACTACATAAAAATCAAATAATATTGAAATCTAATCAAAAAAATGGAAATGTGGGATCTAATTTGTTTAAATTTAGGATACTACAAATATACTTCTTTCTTTTTAGGATAACGAAAACTACTACAAATCAAATCTTTAATGGAATTGTATTATTGTCAAGTTACCAAAATAGTAACTAGATGATTGACTTTTATAATTAAAAAAAAAAATTCTAACAAAATCTACTCCTTTTCCAAAAATATCATTACAATTATCTTTAAATTAAAACATATTACATTTTATATTTGTTATTACTAAAATCTATGTTTTCCAAAAATATGAGGTGCAATCCTTACTTATTTATTTTAAAACCTATTTTAATACTTTATTTAATAAATAATAAAATAATATAAAAATAGTAACTAACTGATTGCCTTTTATAATTAAAAAAAATATAACAAAATCTACTTATTTTCCAAAAATATCACGACAATTACCTTTAAATTAAAACATAATATCTTTTATATTTGTTATCACTAAAATCTCTATTTTCCAAAAATATGAGGTGCAATCCTTACTTATTTATTTTAAAATCTATTTTAATACTCTATTTAATAAATAATATAATAATATAAAAATATTAACTAGCTGCTTGCCTTTTATAATTAAAACATTTTTTTCCTAACAAAATTTACTTCTTTTCCAAAAATATCACGGTCAATTACCTTTAAATTAAAATATATTACATTTTATATTTGTTATCACTAAAATCTCTACTTTCCAAAAATATCAAGTGCAACTCTTGCTTATATTTTTTAAAACTTATTTTAATACTTTTAATTATTTAAAAAAAAATTAGCTATTTTAACAAGTGAACGTATTTTTTTAACAAATACAATTAATATAATTAAAACACATCATCACTAAAATCCCTATTTTCCAAAAATATGATGTGCAATCCTTGCTTATTTATTTTAAAACCTATTTTAATACTCTATTTAATAAATAATAAAACAATATAAAAATAGTAACTAGCTGATTTCCTTTTATAGTTAAAACATTTTTTTCTAACAAAATCTACATCTTTTCCAAAAATATCACGGGCAATTACCTTTAAATTAAAATATATTTTCTTTTGTTGGTCCTTGACTATTGCAGAAGGGGGGTTGAATGCAATAGTGATAAAACTCAATCTACGTTTCAACAACAAAAACTAAGATTAAAGTTTATCACTTAATCGATTGCAAACAAAAGTAGACACACAAACAATTCTCACAAAATAAATGTTTTATTTATTTGCAATGGGTTGCTACAACCTCAAGAAAATGTATGTTTTCTTGAACTTCGGTTTCTCGAGTGATTGATCTCACGTTGTTACAAAGAATGGAATGATAGATAGTTTTTGTAAAAACTAAACCTATCACTATCAACACGGGTCTAGTGAAGCTGCTGTCATTTTCAAGTGGCAGCTTCTTACAATTTGCCTACCCGTGAATCTTTCCTAAATTGCTATACAAACAACTTATCAAAACATTAAAAAGCAATCTAGAAACTTTCCATATCAAGCTAACACAATTCAGTAGATGTAGATATGTCAAACACTGGAATTGGTGAGTTTTGTCATGTGATCTCTTCGAGCTTCGGTCGTAGTCTTGCAGACCTGTTGCAGTGTTGGGATACTGCAACACACCTGTTTCTTGAACATCTAAACTATCACATGTTTGACTGGGTTGATCCCCAATACAAATGATATCCCTTCATGACAGTATCCTGATGACTAAGCTTGCTGTCACAGGAGTGTGCTTTTGGTGACAGTAAGAAATCCCCGCAGAAGGTGCTGTCAGGATTTCCAAGTTGCTGTCAGGTTAAGATAAAGTTGCTGTCAGAGGGCTTCCGCTAATGTTGCTGTCAGAGTGAATGTACTGTCGTGACTTGCAACATGATGTCTTCAAGTAACCCTATTGTCAATGCTGTGACAGTAGTATTTATTCTTGCTGTCCATCTTGAGCACTTCTTGAGGTTTGAACAAACTAATGAACTTCTACCAAGATGTACTAGAATCTTATTCAAAGCGAACAAAAACGGTTACATAGACATACTCTGGTTGTGACCGTATGTTCATACTTAATAAAATTAAGTATATAAAATATCTAATTAAGTTGTCTCATAGCTATCACCCATAAATCCTAACACCTTTTATATTTGTTATCATTAAAATCTCTATTTTCCAAAAATATCAAGTACAACTTATATATTTTAAAACCTATTTTAATACTTTTAATTATTTAAAAAAACTTACCTATTTTAACAAGTGAACGTATTTTTTTAACACATAAAATTAATATAATTAAAACAAATCTAAAAATATTACGTGCAGTTACTTTTTTTTAATTGAAACATTTTAACTTTTCTATTTGTCCTTATTAAAAAAACTTACTTATTTTAACATGTCAACATATTTTTTTAATAAATACAATTAATATAATTAAAACACTTCTAAAAATATCACGGTCAATTACTTTTTTTAATTAAAACGTGTTAGATTTTCTATCTGTCCTTATTATTAATATTATTTTATTATAAAATAATATTAATAATACCTCATTTATCTTCCTCGGCCTCAATTGTATTTTTTTTAATATTTTTTTATGTTCCAATGAATATTTAAGTTTTTAATTTTATAATTTATCATGTTAATTTTTACTTTTTTTTAATATTTTCCGTTCACATTAAATTTTTTAGTTTATTATTTTTAAGCCCCATGCCTTGCACGGGTTATAGGCTAGTATATATATTATATAATATTTTATAAGTCTGGTCAATTTGACCTAAAATATCAAATTGGATTAAAAAAAAATTGGGATAGGAGTACAAATTTTTTCGACTAACATCTTCGGACTACAACATTTTCAAGAGAATTAAATACAAGACAAGAATCAACGGTAAATTTTTCATTTCAATGTTGAGCGTGAGCCACCTCGTTCACCACCTTAAAAATCAATACTATTATATAAAGGAGAAGACGGGGGCGGTGAGGTGGCGCTCTCAGATCGCTTCGTTCTATTTTTCTAATTTTCTCAATTTTTTGAATTAATAAAATTAAAAATTCGAAAAAATCTCAATTACCTTATAAATACTTACAAATAGAGGAAACATATAATGTTTTTGCATTTAAAATCCCTACTAATTGAGAAACTAAATATGCAATAGATCTTTACTAATGGAGGAAACTAAATATCACTAATGGAAGAAACTAAATATTCAATTATAATATTCTTGCCTTCAAAATATCTAAATTAGAAAAAAAGTGTATTACCTTACATTATTTTGAACTTTCCTCTATTATTATCTAAATAATCTCATAGTATTTTTTTAATGAAATTATTATCTTAACATACTGTTCTCCTAAACTTTCTTTTTTATGTAATATAATAGAAATAGAAGAACGTTTTGGTAAATAAGAAGTCAATAAATTAGATCGGTCTTGCATAAGAAATTAAGTAATTAATACCAAAAACTAGAAAAAAATCTCAATTGCCTTTTAAATATTTACTAATGGAGAAAACTAAATATACAATTTCAATATTCTTGCATTTAAAATCTCTACTAATGAAATATAATATTCTTGGATTTAAAATCTCTACTAATGGAGAAAGTAAAAATACAATAGATTTTTACTGATGGAGCAAACTAAATATCACTAATGGAGGAAACTAAATATTCGATTATAATATTCTTGCCTTCAAAATATCTAAATTATAAAAAAAAATGTATTACCTTATATTATTTTAAACTTTTCTCTATTATTATCTAAATATTCTCATAATATTTCTTTTCAAATGAAATTAATATCTTAACATTCTCTTCTCCTAAACTCTCTTCTTTTTTTTTATGTGATATAATAGAAAATACAGGAACATTTTGGTAAATAAGAAGTTAAGAAATTAGATCGATCCTGCATAAGAAATTAAGCAATTACACCAAAGATTAGAAAAAATCTCAATTGTCTTTTAAATATTTACTAATGGAGGAAAATAAATATACAATTTCAATATTTTTGCATTTAAAATCTCTACTAATGGAGGAAAGTAAATATAATATTCTTGCATTTAAAATCTCTACTAATGGAGAAAGTAAATATACAATAGATCTTTACTAATAGAGGAAACTAAATATTACAAATGAAGGAAACTAAATATTCAATTATAATATTCTTGCCTTCAAATATCTAAATTAAAAAAAAAAGTGTATTACTTTACATTATTTTGAACTTCCCTTTATTATTATCTAGATATTCTCATAATATTTCGTTTCAAATGAAATTACCATCTTAACATTCGGCTCTCCTAAACTTTCTTTTTTAATGTAATATAATAGAAAATACAAGAACATATTGGTAAATAAGAAATTAAGAAATTAGATCGGTCTTGCATAAGAAATTAAGTAATTACTTAGTAAATAATTAATTATCTTTAATAGTTTCATACAAACAGCTAATTAATAGTATAAATATACACCTAAACTCTGTTAATTGTCTACTGCAATTTTTGTTGTCAACATTGTTCTTCTTTACTTTTTTGTTTGTTAATGTTAAAAGTGTGTATATGATTACATGGGTATGAGACTTTGTCCTTTATGTTATTTATCTTATTACGTTTGTTTGTATCCTAATGTAGGATCATATTAAAATCTTTGACGAGACAAGTTATTTGCTATTAGTGTTGATTGAATTAAGACATGGATTAATAAGGACGGGGATTCATCAGTTAATCACTTAAAATAATAGGCCGAGCAAGGTGATTTTCATATACATTCAGTTGTGAATTGATTTATATGTTTATGTGTGTACGTTATTAGTTTTGAATTTATAGTTAAAAGTTAATACACGTGTATACAAGGTAACTCGAAAGGGGAAAATTCATCATGTCTTCAAAAACAAATTTTATCATTGTTTTTTAACGTTTAGATAGTTTTTGCTCTAATTTTTATGAGAAAAGATTATATATTTTAGTAAAATATTTTTTGTAATTCATACACGAAAATTCAAAGATAAAAATTGTATATTAAGAAATTTATAGTGTATGTATTTCGAAAATATCATGTTAACATTTATTCGACTGAAGAATTTATTTAGTGTGTGCATTTTTAACAAAATTCAATAAATCAGTGCATCTATAACAAAAGTCGTACAAGAATAAGAAACATTGAGAAGATGTCGTTAATTTTTTTTTTTTTAAAGGAAGAGGTTGTTGTTGTTTTTGTTGTTATTTGTTTTGAAAAAAGATATCATTATTAATAAAAAAATTTCCCAGCAACAAAAAGGATTTTTGTTCATATTTTTTGAATTTTTTCATACTGGGAGTAGATTTGGAGGTAGTTAAGATTTTTAATAGCTCCGAAGGTATAATTGTAGTTTTTGATTGAACGATCTAGAACTTATATATATATATATATATATATATATATATATATATATATATATATATATATATATATATATATATATATATAGGAAGGTTCAACGAGGAACTTTATAAATTGAGTAACTTGGTAACATTAACTTTCAGTCGTTGGATCAAAAAACAGACCTAGATTCTATCACACGATACAAAATGCATGCAGTTAAGTTGCCGTCTAAACCTCCGTTTAAGTACGGGCATTACATTATTTAAATTATTTCTTCACAAACACAACATTCTAGAAATTAATTATTATTTATTTTACAGGACATTACATTATACAATATGTATAGAAAATTTAAAACACATGAAAAATTAGTTTTCTATCTAAAGTTATTGAAGCATATTTGTAAAATATAGAACTCAAAAATTTAGTTTATTTAATAAAGGACATGAAACTTATTTTATTTATGTATAACACATAGAAATTTAAGTTATTAAAATACAGAATATAACATATTTTTAAATTACAGAATTTTGAATCTTGAATTAATATTATACAGTACAAAAAAATTTAGAATCCAAAAAATTACAAAAATACATAATTTAAATAATACAAATAATACAGAACATAAAAAATAAAGTACAGAACTAATTATTAGTTAATTAAAAAACTGAACGTAGAAATTCAATTTTTTAAATTATAGAACATAGAAAATATTATTTACATAACGTAAAAATATATAAATTACAGAACAAATAAAATAAATTACAGAACATATAGAAATAAAAAAAGTACAAAACATATAAAAATTTAAATAACACAAAAATTTAAAAATATATATAAATATAAATAGAGGACACAAAAAAGTAAATTACAGAACATATAAAAAGTACAAAAACATATATATGAATACAGAACATTTAAAAATTTAAAGAACAAAAAAAAATTGAAAGAAGTATATTAAAATACAGAACACATAAGATATAGAAAAAAAATTAGATAATAGAAAAAAAAATAAAAAAGAATATATAAAAATATAGAACACAAAAATAATACAGAACAAATATAAAATTATGGAACAACTAAAGTTTTTAGGGAAAAAAATCACGTCATAATCATGAGTTTGTGTTTTTATGAAATAATTTCTAATTTTTAAATTCACGTGATCCATAGGTTAGACAGTTTAGTTTTGTATTATGCAATTACATTTAACAACTTAACGTCATGACGGTGGAGTTAATAGTTACTAAGTTACCCAACTACAAGGTTACCCACTGAACCCTCCCATATATATATATATATATATATAAAATTCAAAACAAAACTTAATTTTATATTAGAAATATTATTTTATTTAAAAACGTATTTTGTAGAATATTTTTTGAGAAAAATTAGAGATATTATTATAAAGCCGCTGCGAAGCGCGGCTTAGCAAACTAGTATAATTAAATGTAGCAAAATAAATATACGAATTACAAAAGAGTTTCAACTTTCAAGCCTCTCCTTTGTTAAGGCCACAGCATAATTTTTTTACGGAGGTTCCAAACTTCCAATAGTGGACTTTCTGCCAAGGGACTTATCTAATATAGGAGATAAACCCTTCGAAAAAGAATATACCTCGAGCCCACTGGGCCGCCTGTCAAAAGTGGGTACAACATAGTAAAATCTCCATATAAAAGAAAGCTCGGAGGCAGAGAAAAATGTTCCCAATTTCACTATCCAAACTCACCAGGGACAAACTTTTTAAGGCTGTCTGTTATCAACAACCTAGGTGCAGTTGTTTCTCTCAACCTTTTATTATGGTCTGCGATTATCATTATTTAGAGTGGATAATGGATTTCAGCACCAAACGCAGAGGGACCCAAAAAAAAAACACATCCACTCCAGCGACACATCAAAAGTTGAGATTTTATAATAGCTCTAATAAAGATGCATATTAATACTAAAAATAAAAAAACTCCTAAGAATAAATGCAAGCACAGCTTATGCATAACAGACTAAAATCAGTAAAACACTTCGGCCTCGGGGCCAAAACAGTACTCAATAATCCGACCAAAAGTAAGAATCCACTGGATCACAAACACTTTAAAGTACCTTGCCACATCAGTGCTAATATTCAAACAAACTTTGAGAAGAAAATATAACGGGAAAAAGTGAATGTTGAGCAACAGTAAGCTTCAGTGAAGGAGTTTGAGGGAGTCGCAGATTAACCTTTTTCTCGAGCTCACCGGAATGCTCTGCAAAGATTCATCCATCAATTCTTGTCTCCTTGAATTTCATACTTTTTGCTGGAAAGTGCTGTTTAAAACTATTAGCGGTGTCATCCTTCGCCATCTCCAGCTTGATTCGGACTTGCTCATCTTCTCGAGCCTTTAATTTTTCAAGCTCTGCCTGTAGGAGTGCTCGTTCCTCCTCCGCACGTAACCTTGCTGCATGATTAGTCTCATACAGTTTGTAGACAAAATTAAGTTTCTCCCTAAGACCTGCCTTCTCCTTTTCAGAGTGCTCCAATTGTAACTTCATCACACTATGAGTCTGGTACATGTTGTAGACCAATGAAAGTTTATCTTTAAGAAGTGCCTTCTCCTTTTCGGATTGCTGAAGAGCTGTCCGAAGATTATCCACCTCAACTCCACCACCAGAACCAAAACCATCCACTATCCTCACAAAATCAGATAAAACCTGCAACCATACCAAGAAAAATGTCGAGAGGACAAGATGATAGTAATGAAACAACTTCCACATTATAACGGATATATCGATTTACCTGGCCCATTCCTTTAAAACATCGCGAAGTAATCTCTCTGTGAGTCAGCCCATCATTGAACTTTGCATCCTCGCCCAACTTAAAACCGTTAAACACCTCTACAGGAAAATCATCCACCGAAGTCCCCTTTTTTCCAGGCTGTAAGACATTAGAGTGCCCTAGGTAGGCCCTGTGGGCAGGAGGACTCTCCATCTTGGTCTTCTTAGGGTCCCTCACTTGAGAACCCTCGCCCACACTAAGATCCCCTTGAGTCCTCTTCCCCAAATGGCGCTCTGAATTAGCGCCTATTGAAGAACCTTCCCCTCCTTTATTCATCATCATCCATGCATTCATCAAAGGATTTAAAGGCATTGTTGTTTGATATCCTGAATTATAAAATATATGTACACATACATAATAAGGAAAATTGAGAAGAATACCAGCATCTACAAAAAGGATCAAAAGAGACACTATAAAGAACACCTACCCAATGATATTATAGGGGGGAAAAAACATTCTACAATTGAGCAAAATTCCTGAAACCAGAATCCAGGAAGAAATGGCACCAAGAACTCCAAATCTCTAGAAAAACTAAAAGATGAGATTTTAACAGTGGTGAGGGAATGAGATGATGACCACCGCCTTATTAAATTCAATTCAAATCTGGACAGAGACATCTCCCTCTGAGAACAAAATTGTTTCTCTCATAGGCTGGCCAACTAAGAATCCCCAAAGGACTTGGTAGCAAGGAAAGAGTTTGTAATCCTATCATCTACACACTTGCACTAAAAAAAAAGCCTCTGCAGTTGTATGTGACAAAGTTAAACATTAACAAGCACTAAGAAGAATTGTTACTCTAAATCTTTCTCATAGAATGATTGTTTATAATCGTCAAGTGTCACCATATGTAATTCATTATACAACAATCAATATACTGGTTCACTTGCAATTTTTCCAAAAACTTAACTATTTCTGCATCCCAAGTTCATTTAAACAATTGAAATTCGGAGACATTAAATCTTAGCAGGCAGCGTACTTGGAATTAATCTCAAAATTTCTACACATATGTAGCAGTTGGCAATGAGCGTTTTTGACATCCTATAGAAACTCAACTCTTATCTTCTAGATGGTACATCCCCAGCACTTGAAACATCCAAAATGTGCTAATGAAGCACCATTGCACACTCCAAATGTTGATGTATATGATTCGCCATACTCCATTGTAAACTCACTACTTCACTAACAGGACTCAGATTTCCAAATTGAAATATTAACTAATTCCATAGAACTCAACAAGGAAAAAGTCATACTCCAACTTAAGCAGAAAATAGCAAATAAAGAAAATTATATTCCAACCCAGGCAGGAAATATCAAATAGATATCTATTCAGGAAAATTCACAATTTCAGTTAACCTAATCACTCCAAATAATAATTCACAATCCAACTTCAGATTAGCAGGAGTAGACTGCTATAGAACCTTAAAAAGGTAAACTTTAGCGAATAAATATATATACCTTGTACGCGAATCATCTTTCAAAAGAATAAAAAAACATAAAGGTGATAATCAGGCATAATTCCTTTATAAGAATCATTTTTTACAAAACAAATCTTTTAATCAAATACAAAACGATGCACATAAAAGAAAGAAACAAAGGACTACAGGTATCTGAATTATTTTAGGAACTGAAGAAAATTAGAGGGTTATGGACCTAACCTGAGTTCTCTAGCACCGGAACTGATCTTTGTCAACCAAGTGAAGTGATTATGATTGGCTGCTATTTGAGATGCCGCTGCCGTACTATACAATTTCTATCAAAAAGGGAACTAGTTTACCGAATGTATTCACAGGTGAAATGACGTCGTTTTACCTGATAAAATAAAAACTAAAAAATTATGTTCGGTGCAATTTTTTCAGGTTTTAGACCAGATCAGACCGAATATTCTCTATGATTCTAAGGACCTTGACCTAGATTTATTGGGTCCATCCGGTTCCGGATAACGGATCAGGTCTTAATACAATAGGTGGTCCATCTGTTAGTGCAGTCTTAACACAAGCAACGTATTATAACTCATTGGAGGATGTACTATTTATCCTAAGTATAGCTAGCATTAATAAGATAAATATATGTTAACTGTAAAAACATACAAATTCAATGTCTCAACTAACTTAAATATGAGCACTCGATTGAAGACTAAAAACCAGTAATCTTCGGATAGGAAGGAGCAACAGATGAACAAAATACTAACTTAAATATCAAAACTCTATTGAAGACTAAAACCAATAATCTACATGATCAGAAGGAGCAACAGATCAACAAGTTGTATCTCCTTTTCTATTTCCCTCTCTCACTATACTTACTACTGTCTTCTTCATAAGATTGGATGATTAGAAGGATTTTACAATTTAGAAGACCTGTTAACTGTACTAAATAACAATTGGATGCCCAACTCTTCATCTATTTCAATGTTCCAAAGATATACCAGCATGACCCACATTCTCCTAGATTTCTTGAAATGTTTAAATATAATAAGTTTGTTTATGAGAGAGCCCGGGTCAAAAAATCATTAACAGAAAGAGTGGCATCTCCATGAGCAACATCAACTTCTGGTTTTGGCATGAAGAGACTAGATATTGAAGCCTGCACATAATAGAACAGTAGTTAACATTTTGGAACTTTGTCTCTAAATGTTAACAATATGCATATGTTCTGTGCAGAACAAATCAGAAAAGAAAGAACAAGTTTATGAGTCTGTAGTATGTTGCATGTAAAGAGACCAACAATCTTGCAGCTCCACTGCACATGGATAACTGAAGTGCATAACTGCATATCAAGTATGCTCGCATTTACAGATCCGAGCTTATAAGTCATAACACACCTTTGTGTCAAGTAGCAGCTCGCCAGTATTATCCACAAGACATGCACCATGGGCCTTCAACCATTTCGCACACTCCTCCAGTTCATTAGCGTCCTTCTCATCACTTGGTTCATCCGGGAGCAACACACTACTAAATCCTAGAAGCTGAGCAATATATGCAACAGGAAGCGTAGGGCGATATGAACGAGAAATACATTTAGCTGCGGTATAACGCATTTTGTCTACATACAGATCTGCAAGAAGAAAATTCCAGATAAACAAAAGTGACATATCAGGAAAAAAAAAGATTATATATTCACTATAGGCAGAGGCCAACCCATGAGGCATGTGCTCAAATTAGGAGCTTCCTTATATAGCCTGAAGAACAATACATAATTTCCAGAAGTGACTGCTGCACGCACTGCAAGAGCGTGTTTTACAGCCTCGTCTTTTCTGGCATTAACCGACAATCTGGAAATGAATTAGCAAGCCATTAGGATTAACCTGTCTAGATGAAAAGCATGTGACAAAACAGTAAAGCAAACCAATAAATTGACAAGTGAACAAATTCATTAAGAACGCTGACAGGACAAATTGTTATTGAGGATATCTGGACCGAAACTGTTCATCTTCAAAGCTTTGATATACTGTTTAACCACCTGTCTAAGAAGCTCAGACTTGCAATGACAGCACAATTCATACCAACAAGCAACAATGTATTCATAAAAAACAACAAGAAGGTTTATCCATCGAACCAGAAAGCCCTTCTCAAAATTTTAGAGGATGCTAAGTTTGCAACAGGGAACTGAATAATAAAAGATGAAGAATTCAAGGATTTCATCAGTTTTCAAGGCCTTTACCCTGATGCTCAAGGCCTTGAGCCAATCAGCGGAAGTTTCCAAGGCTCTGAACTAGATCTCAAGGCCTTCAAGCCGACAAAAACTACAATAATTATGTCATTTTAGGACTTCATTATTCAGCTTTAAGCCTTTAACTATCTTAAATATTTTGTACCGCTTTTAAAAGCCCATCTAGGAATATTAGGGTTTGTAAGGCATATATATATGTGCAATATTATATTATTTTAGGGGATGATTAGAAACATTTGAATTGATATAATATATTGGTTTTAAACTAGGGTTTATCTATCCTAAATTATCCTTTAATGCTTCATGATGTGTCGGCTTATATAAAAAATATGGCCAAAAAGAGGACCTCCCCTTTCTGATTTTCTATACACCTCTGTCATAAGGCATTGTATCAATTATCTTAGTGGTCATGGGAAAGTTTTTTTTTTTTGCTAAGCATAAATTTTTTTTATAAACTCCACAAGAAAGATACATTTCTTAAGTGTTTTATTTATTATATTTGTTATGGCCACAAGACTCTTTTGGGCTCCTTGTTCCTAATATGCTTGTATTCTTAAAAGTCATCTACATAAATTGCCTTTCTTGTGAGAGGATTATATACACTATATCTGCAAGGATTATAATCCCTGAAGTATCTACAATTTGCACTCATATTCTCATACTTCAATCTTTAATATAATCCAATGGACTACTTTTCTGTTACATTTTCATTCATTTCGGTTCTCCCTAAGACCTGGGTATTTTAATTCTATAGAAGCAAGGAACGGGTGCGTAGGGCGGAGACGGATGGATTTCGGGTTCGGAAATCTTTAAAATTATTATAAATATATGTTTGACGATATGCATGATATAGCACATTAACAAAGTAAAGTACAAAATTTATTCAAAGTGAATTAAATGCATAACTTGCTTATCTAAACTAAAAGAATTTTAATTTTGTGTATGTGAAAAAAAACATCATGACTCTAATTTTCCTCATGTAGTTACTTAACCAATTTATAATACGACTTTCATAAAGAAATTATAGTTATGATTGTATGGAATGTCGGTGCTTCTAAGGGGAATGCTAGGGCCATGGTCCCCCCCTCCTCCAATTTAAAAAAAATGTTTTTTAAATTATGTACAAATATTATATATGGCTGCCCTAAACAAAGTTATCACAACAATACATTTTAATATTTTAATTCAACAATTATCTCATACTTAATCTAAAATTTTATATTTGTTAAGATATACTTATTACTATTTTCATTTAACACTTCTAATATTTAAATAATGTGTGTAGGATCAACAACTTAAAAAGTAAAACATTGTTATACTTATATACAATATACAATACATAAGATTCTATAATGAAATAATAAACAATTATAGTAATGTTATTTTTTTTATAATATATAATGGATTAGAACTAGTGTGTTTTCTGTATTCTGTTAATTTAAAAAAGAACATTTCATATATTTATTTATGTATTACTAATTATATTTTATTACAATAAATTTATAAAATAAGATCAAATACAATTGACTATCTAACTATGATTTTACAAATATATAATTACAGAAATTATATCTAAAACAAAAGGATTAAAAAAAACAAATTTTAAATTTTAAATTTGAGATTAATATACAAATTTATGTCCAAATAGCT
This sequence comes from Heracleum sosnowskyi, assembly GCA_030848705.1. Lineage (NCBI taxonomy): Eukaryota > Viridiplantae > Streptophyta > Magnoliopsida > Apiales > Apiaceae > Heracleum > Heracleum sosnowskyi. Next base: position 15,895,007 of record CM061240.1, read on the forward strand.
TCCTTAACGATTATAACATTTTTTAATTTAAAGAGTGCAAGGAGACAAAAGACACATCCTGAAGTGAAAATGCAAACGAGAACCAGTAAATTAATTGTAATTTCTCTTCAAACAAGAATGCAATCTATCCTTCGGTTCATACTACTAACCTTGACATGGCTGACAAGAGGTCCCTGTTATTATTAGAGTGTAAAATAATCGAAAGTAGATTGTAAGCCGAAAATTCCATATCACATCCCTTGTTTCCTTCTGCATAAAGTTCTTGCAACTGAGATTGGCACTGCAGAAAGGATTGAAATTCAACCACTACAACATTTAGTTAATTAAGAAAACAAAAAACAAAAGGCTATTTCAAGTCGAGAGCTGCAAAAGAACTTTATATACTAAATTTATACATCTACAAGACAAATCGATACAAAAAACTACTAATCTAGTTTGCAGATATTATTTCTTGCACGCTCAAATTTCCATAATTCATTCATATTAATATTACAAGTAGAGAAATTAACAAAAAAATATATTTCCAGTAGAGGATTATCAATTTACTACCAAGATGAAAACTGAAACAGGAAACCAACCCATTGAAGTTAATTGCATAGCACTGAGGATGCAAATTACAATTTATATTTTCTCGGCGTAGATCAAAGTGAAAGAAGAATAAAGATGATAATTAAGATATTTGAAAAGCAACAAGGTGATTATAAAAATAAAGAGATACTGGATACTGGCATGAGATTGAGAATAAACAGTATTAGGCTCCAACTTCATTCATAGTTAAACTAATCTAAAAGTTCAAAGACTAAGAAATTCATGCACCAAAGAAAATAAAGGAGGCTGAAACCTAGTTGGAATAATCTAAAAAATTAAAGACTGAAATTCATGCACCAAAGAAAATAAAAGGAGGCTGAAACAGATGTTACAAGATGAGCAATTGTTTGGCTAAAAATTGATAATACAATAAGTTAGTGGTGAAATGCCTAATGCAGCACATAAAAGAAGGCGGCTAATAAGACTGGTAGATAACCCCCCCCGCTAATTCTAAAAGAAGGCTACCAAATATGATACATTTCAATCCTAGGCACAACACTTAGCTCAATTAATTATCTTGTACAGAAGTACAACCCATGCTAAGAAGTAGAGACTTCAAGCTTTAATCACCTACTAAGATGAAGACGTTCTAGAAGGAAATTGAAGATATTTCAGACGAACCTGATTATACTCTGATAAGTCTCCAACTTCAATTGCTAATCGAGCATGATTTTCATAGACCTGAGAAAAAATAATAGCCACAACAAATTCACTTCAAAGTCAAAAAATAACATTAAGAGTGTGCTTTCTTAAAAAACAAAGAATAAGAATGGAACACGTGTCAATTCAACTTTCCAAATTTAGTCCATAAAATTATTAGATAAAGAACAGAATAATTCTACATTGAGCACAAGATATCGTTCCCTTTCAGAGTAGTACCTTCACTGTGAGTTCATTTCGTATGCGTTGTACCGTAAGATCTTGGCGAATAGACTTTAATTGATCACATTTGTAAAGGTAGTTCTTTTGGGATTTCTGAACCATTAGAAGAGCTTTTTCTAATACTTCTTCGGGCCTCACCTAAAGTAAATAAGCAATTCTATTAATAGAAATGTATATTGTAATAAAGAACAACAATTCTTTTGTCTCTCATTCTACACGTTAATTAAAAAAACTAACAAAAAGAGAGGGAAAGTTCAAATAAAATTACAGTGGCAGGATCAGGTGCGGAAGTTAGGCGTAAATAGCATTTCTCGACTTCCTGGCAGGTACCTTGGACAGTAAAAGAATCCGCATCTATATCTTTAACAACTATATAATTTCCGCCTTCATAATTATTCCTTCTACTAGACACTCCAGCTCCAACAGTTTTAGGTCTAGAATAACTATTTTCAGCTTGATTGCCACGTGCATTTCCGAAACGTTTGGAACGAATCTCCATTCTCATTTTCTCTTCTGCTTTATCTGTAGCACCTGCATAATTAATATTTAAACTTTGCTCTCTATTACTATAAATAGTTTTATTCCGAGACGAGGAAATAGGCTGCTGAGATACATCTCTGCTTTGATACGATTGATTACTCTGTTGCTGCGGATACGATCTATTACTCTGCTGCTGCGGATACGATCTATTACTCTGCTGTTGCTGCTGCTGCGAATACAATCGATTACTCTGCTGCTGCGAATACGATCGATTACTCGGCTGCTGCGGATACGACTGATTACTCTGCTGTTGTTGTGGATACGACTGATTACTCTGCTGTTGTTGCGGATACGATCTATTACTCTGCTGCTGCGGATACGATCGATTACTCTGCTGCTGCGGATACGATCGATTACTCTGCTGTTGTTGCGGATACGATCTATTACTCTGCTGGCGATACGATTGATTACTCTGCTGGCGATACGATTGATTACTCTGCTGCTGCTGCGGATAAGTACCTGAATAGCTTGTGTTTCGATATCCGTAATGAGAACTTGTTGAGGAATTTTGTAGAGGTGTATTAGCTGCTGCTGCTGCTGGATTTAAATTTGATGTAGAAGGAGTAGTTGTAGATATCGAATTATTGGAAGGAGGTTGTTGTGCAGTATGACAAGTTGAGGAGGAGGAATGGCTTCGATTCTTCTCCATTGACGATGAATTTATATAAAATGATTAATTGGTATCGATCAGATTGGGGATTATTGAAACTAAGTAAGAATAAAATGAATATATAATTGAGTGGTTTCTGCGGATATTGTTTATCGATCTGTATCTGTAAGGGTTACGCCCAGTGTGCAGCGGTGTACAAGGAAGGGAGAAAAGGACCCAAATATCACCATCCTACGACTCAAATATCACAATTGGAAATAAAGTTCTCAATTATCATTCTAAAATATCATTTCGCGTGGTATTTTCTTTTTAGTCCAAAACATTACTTTTTTTTTTTTTTGAAACTTAAGTCCAAAACATTACTTTTGTTATTGAAAAATGTTTTTTAACTAACATTTTGTTATTACAAACAAAAAACTAAAGTGTTGTTAAACACCCGTTTATCTGGTGTTTTGCTGCAAACACCCGTTTATTCAGTATTTTGCTTCAAACATTTGGTTAAATAGCGTTTTGAGCTTAAATTTTAAAAAAAATGTTTTGCATTTTACAAAACACAAGTTTATCTGGTGTTTTGCTACAAACAACATGTAAACTTTTGTTTTCAGCATAAAACACCTGATTAAGTAGAGTTTTTAGCTTACATTTAAAAAAAACAACGTTTGCACTTTACAAAATACAAGTTTATCTGGTTATTTCATGCAAACTGCAAACACCATATGAACCTGCGTTTTCAGCTTCAAACACATGTTTAAGTAGCGTTTTGAGCTTAAATTTATATTTAAAAAAAAAATCACCTAACGGTAGACGATTTAGCGCTATGTGTCTAACCTTGCAAACACCATTTTATCTGGTGTTTTAGAATAACATTTGGGACCATTTTTTCAAATTGTGATATTTAGGACATTTTCTCTCAATATTATGATAAAAAAGATCATCACTTGAAGGAATGGTGCTTTAGCCGTAATCATTCACCGGAATTTTAAATAACTTAAATTTCGTTTAATAAAAAAAAGAAAATAACCTAAATACCCCATTTTGCATTTACATGAACCAAAATACTCATCAACAGAAATATGACTCAAAATACCTTCCTAATACGGTATACGAGATCCCTTACCTCATACAAAATATACAATATTTAATAACATCGTCGACATAGTGATTACAAAACTCAAAACCCGAGTAACTTGTATGCTGAATTGAACTTCAGTATCTTTTAAATAGTAAACTATTACTCAACTGCCTCACAAATGGCAAAGGGGGAAAAAGTGAATCAATCTCTTTATATTAAAAAGAGGGTGTTTGATTGGGGTAATAAAGAAAGGAAAAGGAAAACAAGAAGGCTCGTTTCCTTTTTTCAAAAAAAAAAAAAAAAAAAGAAGGCTCGTTTACTTTGTTGATGTTTGTTTCATAAAAAAAGTCATTCTCTTTCCCTTTTTTCAGTTTTAGGATTACCCAATATCACTCCACATCCATTCCCCACCCCCACCTAGGTATTTCAATTCATTTTCTCAATTTTGTTTTATTTTCAATTATAATTTATACCTTAAATCATTAAATAATAAATTAACATGTAAAATAATTTATAATTTTGTTTTATAAATTAAAAAGTAATTTTGATATAATTTATATGTTAATTTATTTAAAAACATTAATGATATTATTAAACAAAAAAATATATTAATTTATTAAAATATAAATAAACTAAATTGTTACAAATAAAAAAATACTTGTCTCTTTTGAAAATATATAATATTAGAAAAAAACAACTACAAAGGTAATCATATAATTTTTCATTCCGTTTCCGGATCATACCCAAACAGGTAAAGCAATTCACTATCATTCCTTTCCTTTCTCCTTGTTTCCCTTTCTGATTTTTATTTCGTTTCCCAAATTCAAACTAAACGCCCCCTAAATACAATAGACATTCATGCTTCTGAAGTTCTCTGTGTGGTTTAGTGCTGGTACAATTTTGCTAAGTGCACTTCATCACTTGGATCTTTCCCATGTTGAAATCAAGAAAAACTTCAATGTTTTATGTAAAAAAATTGTTAATCTACTATTTTCTAGGTAAATAGAGTAACGTTGATTTAAACATCAGCTCCTTAATTCAAAGAATTGAGAAAATACAATCATTCCCCATCTAGCTAATAATGAAAAGAGGCTTCATGGATTATAAAAATTTAACATCTTCTTAATTTGTTGAAGGAATTGGGCATCTTACATCGAAAAAAATTAAAAAATAGCGAAGTTCATTGCCTATGAATTATGAAATGTTAGAAGCATAGTAATATTTATGATCGTGTTTGTTTTAATCGCCCAAATCACTTTAAATTTGGTTTTGTAATGACATTTAAAACAAGATTTGGTAATGATGTTCAACAATTAACATTCTTGAAATTATCGTCTTAGCTTGTAGTAATATAAAGAGTGTGCAAGTTGTCATTTAAATGGTTGTAAGCAAGCAAGTGGCATTAAAGTCACTTTGATGTTTTTTCAACTAGTAGTCTAGTACCTCATCGAGTAAACTAGAAAGCAAGGGACATACAGTAGTGGTAAAGGCAAAACAAGTTTAAAAAATTCTAACCACAGAGTATGTCACGTAACGTAACTAAGTGTTACGCACCAGACCCTAATATGGCGTTCGATATCACGTATTCCTATGATATGGAAACCAAGTGTCGTATCTGGCCTAATGGTTCAAACGAAATAGCGCATATGACCTTATGCTTCACACGAAATGTCGTGTCCATGAGACAGTTTGGGTCACATTAATTGTGTGAAGTATTTTGGACAATGTTGATTTAAAATGAGGTATTTAGGATCATCATCCTAAAAAAATAAAAATAAATTTGATAATGAATTTCATTTTCAAATAGTGTTCTAAATTCTTATTCTATTACCAAAAAATTGATTAATTTTATAAATGCATTTTGGCTTTTTAATTTTTAAAATTTAATTAATTATCATGAATTATTTTTATAATAAAACATATATCTTATGGTTACTCTGATCAATCCTCTGTGTTAATCTTTGATTATTTAATTAATATAATATAATTAGCTTACAGAGAAAATGATCTTAATATCACAAAAAATGATGATCACTGTCCAAATTAACGTTTTTTGGGTGGAGTGCCCACTTTCTCCTTTTTTATTCGCATATGAAATATGTGTATATGCTTATCACGAGACATTTGACTTGTTTTTTTGTGTCTTGTTTTCCTCTTCAAACACCCTTCTCTCCATCATTCAACTTCTCTATACATGATTAACATGGTTGTGGCACCTTTCTGATATTTGTGCTAATTTTCTTCTTCTCTTTTTTAACAAATTGTCAACCGCCATGATTATGACTGTTCCACATATTCATCATATGATGGTGTGCTTTTTAGGGTTGATTTTGGTGGAATTTGAATTAGGGCTTTTAAGAATTAAAGAAAGGGTAAGACTTTGGGGAATTTGAATTGAAGTATTAAGTGATGGTGAATAACAAAAAAAGTGATTATAGTTGAGTTGAATTTATCGCTGATTGATGCAATTGCCACAACAAAACTAGTCAACCTTTTCTCTCCAACCACTTGCAGCAGCCTAAGCTAAGACTAGAGCACAATGGAGCAATGAACAACAACAGATCAATGAACAAGCATCGTTATAGTGTTACGCGTATAGGTGATAGGCGCATACAGTGAATGCGTGTGTCAGAAAAGTATACGCAAGCCTTGAATGCGTAAATAGACGTACGCATAAGATTAATGTGTATCTTATGTATAAAACTGAAGTGTTTCAGTACCGAATATGGAGAGAAAACATAGAACAAAAACACGCATTGGTATCATGCGTGCACGGACTACGCATTCTTGTAATGCGTATACAATGTGTGTTTTTGAGCATTTTTTCCACCGACTGGTATTTTGGACAGGCCTGTAGCTAAAAGTGATATATAAGACTTTCACCCTTAGCTTATATTTCGTTTCATGCAAGGTTACTTTAAATTATTACATCTACACTTTTCAAGGACTATTTTTTTAATAAATTTTTGCTTATCATGTCACGTTAGCTATTTATTCGTTACTTAAATCTATATTGACATTAATTTAACGGGTATGTCAATTATATTTAGCAAAATGAGTAAAAACAAAAATACACATAACATTAGCGGTTATATTAACCTTTTGGGTGCTTAATGGCTACTTGTTATATAGTTTCTCTTAATACTTGACACTGTAAAGCATAATGTAACATACGATGTAAAAGAGATAACTACAACTCAACAAAGGACAAGACATACAATAATATTAACAGAAGCACAGGAATCCAGAATCAAAGAAGAAAAGGTAAACTCAAAAAATCAAAATACGTTATGTATTCTTGAAGTCCGTAAACAGGTCACGGAAAGAAGTTCATGAAAATGTTCAAGCCTCAGTGACAGCAAAAGAAACAAGACTTTCAAGACGACAGAAGTATGTGAATGATTTAGGGTTAAGTACCACGGGATTCCAGTGATTTAAACGAAGCAACCAGAACGACAAGGGACGTATCAACAGCATTGAATTGAAGACATAAAAGAAGAATTGATCAAGTGTTATTCATTTGTGAACCAGACCAGTTGCACTAGGTGACGGCACTGAAAAGATCAGATTGTTTTATCGTCTCAGAAAGAATTGATACAGTCTATTACTTAAACACCCGGGAGCTCAGGAGTTATTACTAAAGGACAAATGACAAGTAAATCAATTCGATAGTTTTTCTTTTAAGAAAACTATCGAATGAGAGTTTAAGGTGATTGAATTAAAAACAAGTAAATCAATTTAGCATTCGATAGTTTTGTTTTAAAAACTATCGAATGGTAAAATGATTTGTTTCATTCAATGGTTTCTTAAACCATTCGATGGTTTTTTAATTGGGAGCAGGTGGAAAGTATTCTTTGTTTTTCAAGTTGAAGAAGATCCAACGGCCAGGATTGTTTCTACAATCTAAGTTCGATGGTTTTCTAATTCAAGTCTACAATTAATACTGAGAGAAGAGTGTGTCTTCTTCAGTTAAGGCATTCAACACAGAAACATTACTGAGAGAGAGAACTGAGCCAGAGAAATTATCAGAGAATTAATAGTGCTCAGAATTTGATCATTGTTTTGTATTTGTGTAACCTTAAACTCATTGAAGCTAATATACGGATTAGAAATTGTAGCACCCCTCGAGGTTTATATTCATAAAAAGATATATTCCCCGAAACTTGATTTGGTTTGGTGTGTTTGATTTCGTTATAGAACTGAAAGATTAATCCGCGAACGAAATTAAATTATTTGTGAGTATTGTATTCAACCCCCCCCCCCCCTTCTACGATACTTTGGACCTAACAATTGGTATCAGAGCTACTTGATTGATATACAAATCAGATCCGGTGAATGAGACCAAAATCAAACGTAGCGTGAAAATCCGAAGCAAATTTTTTAACTTTCAAATTTTTTCATTTAATTGGAATTTATTGAATTTTAAACAATTTGAAATTTTCAGAAACCATGAGTGCTCCAAAGACAACTGCTGGTATTAAAGTTCCCCCGTTTACTAGAGATGATTTCGGTTTGTGGAAGATGAAGATGTTGTTGTTTATCAAGGCATCTAATCCGTTATACATTGGCATATTAGAGAACGGACCGTTTGTACCAATGAAACCAGTTAGTGAATCTACAGCTCCTGATGGTAGCAGGATTCCTCAAGGCACCCAACCTAAGGATATTACTGAATATACAGATTCTGACAAAGAACTGATTCGATTGGATACCGGTTTAATGTTGATATTGGCGGACTCCGCAGACAAGGAAATGAGCTATCAGTTGATGAACTGTACAAGCGGGAAACATATGTGGGATACCATTAACTTGATAATGGAAGGAACTGAAGACGTTCAGGAAAACAGATTGGACATCCTGACTTCTCAATATGAAGCGTTTAGGTCCCTGTCAGGAGAAAGTATAACTCAGGTCTTTGAGAAATATACTAAGCTTCTCAATGAATTGGCAATGAAAGGAAAGACCTATCCACTGAGAGAATCAAACAGGAAGTTCATGATGACGCTGCCTCATCATGTAGAACACAAGTCATCATCCATTAGGGAAAGAATTGACTTCACAAAGATGCCACTAGAGATGATCTATGGCAAGTTGAAGACCTATGAGATGGAACAGGAACAAAGGGTGATAATCTACGGATCAGGGACAGTGGACAGCAAGCACAATGCACTTGTGAGATCAGCAGCACTTGTAGTGGATGAACCAATAACTTCTGAGATTCAGGTTCAAACCCCTAGAGCTGGAAAGGATGTGATAATAGAAGCAGAAATGGATTATGTGAATCTGGGTGTTGATGAAAGTGATTACTACACCCTAGAAGAGCTTGAGCAAATGGAAGACAAAACCATGGCGTACTTAGCTGCAAAGTTTAGTCATATTCGTTTCAAAAGAAACCCTAAGTACAAGTTCAAGGGCTCAACCAACAGATTCCAGAAGAGCAATTATACACCTAGTACAGGCTTTAAGGGAGGCTACAAGACTGGCATGATTGATAGAAGCAAATCAAGATGCTACAACTGCAATGAGTTAGGGCATTTCGCCACTGAATGCCGGAAGCCTCGTCAAGCAAGAGACATGAAAGATGTCTATGGAAAGAAGGATTCTTATGATGGTTGAAGAAGGAGAATGCCAAGCTTAAACAGCAACTGGAGGCATTGTCTGGAAAGCAGAAAGGGAAAGCTTATATAGCAGAGGGAAAGCACTGGGATGATACTGATTCAGATGAAGAGGAGGAATATGTAAATGTTGCTATAATGGCTGACTCTTCAGAGGAATCACCACAATCATCTCAGGTACCTATCTTAACTACAATTGATATGTCTAATTCTGAGTACAAGAAAACTGTGCAAGATCTTAGTGTAGAATTGTTTAATGTACACACAAGCATGCTAGCATCAGAAATGGAAAATGCTAAACTAGTTCTTAAGATTAAAAAGCTAGAATCTAAAAATGAAGAACTAGAGCTTGTAGCTGTAACATTAGAAGATCTTAAGCAAAAGAATGCGTACTTAGAAAACAAGGTCAAGTGTAATGATGAGATAGAGACTATCCTCATGAAGCAGATTTCAGATCTAGATTTGAAGCTGAATGCTTTTAAGAATTCCGCTCTAGTGGCTAAGGAAATCATTGATACTCAGGCCATAGAGAATAAAACTACTATAGGATTTGACTATAACAAGAAAGCTGGTAAGAAGATTGTGGAATTCCCTGTGACATCTTCAGTTGTCAAAAGAAATACTCCACATGTTCTTAAGAATGTTGATTGTCCAGTTTTTGTTAAGCCGTTTCCACCACTCTTTCATGAGGATGACCTTTTCACAAGACAAGAATTGCTTGAGGAGGATTTGTTGAAGGAAAAAGAGGTAAAAACTAAGTTGCCTAGGAAATCAGTAAAAAATGAATTACCTAAACCTGATTTACCTAAAACTGAAGTAGGTGACGTAAGTTGTAATGTTAAAAAGAACAGGAATGGGAAGAAGAAGATTGTTAATTAGGAAATGGTTCCATTTTCTCCCATTGCATCTAGGAAGTTGTGCACTATTTGTAACTCTGCTGGACACCTTACACATGCATGTAAAAAGGTTAAAGTAGAAACTGCTAATACTTCTGAAATGCATAACATGTCTGACATGCCTGATAATCATGAGCCATGTGGGAAGAAAGAGTGTTTGCTATGTAAGTACAACATCATGCATGCTTATTTTAAGTTGATGAATGATAGTAGCAATAGCACTAGTAATGTTAAATCCACAGATACTATGAATATCAAACAGGGTAAGACTAAATTGAATGTTACTCCTGTTAAATCATCTAAACCTTCAGGACCCAAACAATTTTGGGTACCAAAGTCCGCTTAATCAATCTGTGATTGCAGGGTAAGGTTAAAAGCTCAAAAGTCGTGTGGATTCTGGATAGTGGCTGTTCTAGACACATGACAGGTGAAGAGTCCCTGCTTACAGAGGTGGTTAAGAAGACCGGCCCGATTGTAACCTTTGGAGATGACAGCAAAGGATACACTACGGGATATGGTAAATTGAAAGCTGGAAATGTCATCATTGAAAACATCTCTCTTGTTGAAGGATTAAAGCACAATCTTCTAAGTATCAGTCAATTCTGTGATAAAGGCTACAATGTAGATTTCAGAAAGGACAAGTGCTTGATCACCAACAGGAAGGATGAGAAGCTTACTCTACTGGGAGTGAGAAAAGGAAATTTGTTTATAGCTGACTTAAGTTCTACCAGTGAAGGAGAAGTTACATGTTTCTATGCAAAGGCATCTTCAGAACAAAGTTGGCTATGGCACAAGAAGCTCTCACATCTGAACTTCAAAACTATGAACTCTTTGGTAAAGAGAGAGTTAGTGAGAGGGTTGCCCCTGATGGAATTCAATCAGGAGGGACTATGTGAAGCATGTGAAAAGGGGAAGTCGAAGAAAGCATCACATGGAAACAAAGGAATGACAAGCATTACTGAACCATTACAGCTGATTCATATGGATTTATTTGGTCCAGTTAATGTTATGTCACTTTCAAGAAACAGATATGCATTGGTGATGGTGGATGACTACTCCAAGTACACGTGGGTGTTGTTCATACAAACAAAGGATGAAGCAACACAACTAATCATTGATCACATCAAGAAGATAGAAGTGGAAGCTAAGCTACCTGTGCGGACAATCAGATCAGACAATGGAACTGAATTCAAGAATGCAGTTCTTAATGATTTCTGCTCAGAGAAAGGAATATCAAGACAGTTTTCAGCACCAAGAACTCCTCAACAGAATGGAGTAGTGGAAAGAAAGAACAGGACCTTGGTTGAAGTAGCAAGGACCATGTTGAGTGAATCAAAACTTCCCACTTACTTTTGGGCTGAAGCAGTGAATACAGCTTGCTACACTCAGAATCGAACCCTGATCAACAAAGATCATGAAAAGACTTCGTATGAGTTAATGGCCAACAAGAAGCCAACACTGAAGTACTTTCATGTGTTTGGTGCAAAGTGCTTTGTACTTAAAGATGGAGAACATCTTGGCAAGTTTGATGCCAAAGCAGATGAAGGCATTTTTCTGGGCTATTCTCTGGAATCTAAGGCTTTCAGGGTATATGTGATTGAAGATAAGAAGGTGTTGGAAAGCTTTAATGTAACATTTGACGACACCAAAAGACCAGGCCTGCAAACTGGAGAGAACTCTGAATCTTTGGTATTTGAAAATCTATCAGGAGATCTCTCTGACAATGAAGAAGTACCTGAAGTTGTTACAGTCATTAATAATAATCATAATGATAATGATTCTGGACAAAGTGGTGACCAAAGTGGAAATCCTCAAAATTCTACAGGATCCACTAGTCAGTCTACAGAATCATCAGATCAACCCGTCAACAACTCAGGGGGAGCAGGAGGAGGATCAACTAGTCACACTCCACAACATCTAGAACAAGGAGAATCATCAAGATCGCATCTGCCAAGACAAAGGGTATGGAATAGAGATCATCCCTTTCACTTGATCATTGGTGATCCGGACACAGGAGTGAGAACTAGGAGAACATCACAAAATGAATGTCACTATTCTGGGTTTCTTTCAGAAACAGAACCTAAGAAAGTTGAAGATGCTCTAGATGATCCAGATTGGGTGATTGCTATGCAAGAAGAACTCAATCAGTTTGAAAGGCAGAAAGTTTGGAAGCTGGTACCCAGGCCTAAGGGAAAATCTGTTATTGGAACACGATGGGTATTCAGAAATAAGTTAGACGAAGATGGCATTGTAACGAGAAACAAAGCCAGACTGGTTGCTAAAGGTTACTCTCAAGAAGAGGGTATAGATTTTGATGAAACCTATGCACCAGTAGCAAGACTTGAGGCCATCAGAATGTTTCTGGCATTCGCAGCACATTCCAATTACAAGGTATATCAAATGGATGTGAAGAGTGCTTTTCTGAACGGGGAGTTAGAAGAAGATGTGTATGTGGAACAACCTCCGGGTTTTGAGGATTCAAAACTGGCAGACTTTGTGTACTTTCTATTCAAAGCTCTCTACGGACTCAAACAAGCTCCAAGGACATGGTATGACACTCTCTTTGAATTCTTAATTGAAAATGATTTTACAAGAGGTGTTGTAGACAAAACTCTCTTTGTTAAAAAGCATAAAAATGATTTGATATTGGTGCAAGTATATGTTGATGACATAATATTTGGTTCTACTAATGATGATCTATGCAAGAGATTTGCTAAGTTAATGCAGAGTCGTTATGAAATGAGCATGATGGGTGAATTGTCATTCTTTCTTGGACTGCAAGTATACCAAAAACAAGATGGTATATTCATTTGTCAATCCAAGTACATCAAAGATCTTCTGAAGAAGTATCAAATGGAAGACTCATCTACAGCAAAGACTCCTATGCCAACTGCCACTAAGCTTGATAAGGATGAAACTGGTAAGAAGGTTGACATCACAGGCTACAGAGGTATGATAGGCTCATTACTTTATCTCACTGCAAGTAGACCAGATATAATGTTTGCAATATGCTTGTGTGCTAGGTTTCAGTCTGATCCTAAAGAATCTCATCTAATAGCTGTTAAGCGAATATTTAGATATCTTAAGGGGACCCCAAATCTTGGAATTTGGTACCCTAAAGATACAGGATTTGATCTTACTGGATACACAGACTCTGATTTTGCAGGTTGTAAGATTGATCGGAAGAGTACTTCGGGAAGCTGTCAGTTTCTTGGAAGAAGATTAGTTTCTTGGCATAGCAAGAAGCAGCATTCAGTTTCCACATCAACAGCTGAGGCTGAATACATTGCTGCTGGTAGCTGTTGTGCTCAGATCTTGTGGATGAGAAACCAACTCCGTGACTATGGACTTTTGTTGACAAAGATTCCAATATTTTGCGACAACACAAGTGCCATAGCAATCTCAAACAACCCAGTGCAACACTCGAGGACGAAGCACATCGACATCAGGTATCATTTTATCCGAGAGCATGTCATGAATGGAACTGTGGAGTTACATTTTGTACCCACAGAGGATCAAATTGCAGACATCTTTACTAAACCGCTTGATGAATCCACTTTCAATAAGCTGGTTGGTGAACTTGGGATGTTAAATCTTTCTAATTGATTTTGATTAGAAACCAGTAACTGCAGAGATTCCTGGTGAATACATGAGTTTAAGAATTGCTATATCCTTAGGACTCGTGAATTTATTTTCTGGAGTAATTCTCGTAGTTAGGATTTTTGTACTAATTGTATGTCATAATTATGGATGATATATCTTCTGGCATTTAATTAGTTATTAATTCTAAAAATTATTTAGGTGCTAATATTTGTTCTAAATATTTTAGCATCTATTTAATTTGAATTAATTTGCTTTGTTTTTAACATTGTAGATTAATGCAGCATAATTCATTAGATTTTAATTGGTTAATGTCATTCAATGATATTTAATTGATTTTATTCTAAGAAAATTGTGAATTTTCTGTTAAGAATTGATTTTGGTGGATTTTAAAAGATTTATTAAAATTAAAACTTGACAGGAAATAAATCAGTCTAAAATTTTAAAACAAGAACAGGTTTTAAAATGAAGACAGAAGCAAAAATATCGAATTTAGGAAATTCGATAGTTTTTCAAGTACATTGATAAATCTATCGAAAGTTAATTTCGATGGTTTTTGAAAAGGAAAACACTTTCGATAGTTTTTCTGATAAAAGTCTGTTGAAATTCAAATACTCAACTTCGATAGTTTTTCTAAAACTATCGAAGTACTTCTGACTTTTTTACCCCCTCAGAAAAACCATCGATAGTTCATTTACAAAACTATCGAACTAGAAATGACCATTTTGCCCCTGTCAGTTTCATTAAGTATAAAACGTTGCCTTGGTCAATTTCTTTTCATTTTCACAGATCTGAAAAACTGAGCTTTTGTCTTTATACTTACAGAAAATAGATACAAACTACCTACATCACCATCGATAGTTTCTTGAGTTTTTTACTGATTAAAACTTGAGATAATCACTATTTGTGACTAGTAAATTGTTTTTAACCGAGCAATTGTGATTACCTTAAGTTTCTGTTCATTCTTTGAAGAAGAAACCATCGAAAGTGATATATTAGAACTCACAAGATACTCAACTGTTTGCTTTAAGAAATTAGTTGATTGTCAATTGATTTCTTTTTGTTGTTAAAGTGAAAATTTCGAAAACAACAGTTAGGGTTCTTGAATAGTTGTTATTAGTTTGTGTATTCGAAAAAAAAAGGGGGTTAAGTTTGTCAAGTTTGATTAATTAGAAATAATTAATTAAATTTAAAAGAAAAAAAAATTAGTTTTGGTTTATTTTATTTTTTTCTGGAAATTTAAAATGGCTGGAGAATTTATTATTACCAAGACTAATCATGTCTCGTTCCAAAACTTGCAATCCATAACGAACCTTCAGTTTCGTGCATGGGCAGAGTTTTTGAACACACGTTCATTAGTGGCATATGTTATAAGTACTCCCGTGGTCCTTTGTGTTGATCAATTGACTGCGTTGTACACAACCGCCACGGATACGAGTGAGAATAATATTCGGTCCTTCAGTTTTGTTGTGCCAGGGGGCAGAACAATAAGGGTGACGGAACATGACTTTAACAGAATACTTCATTTTCCTACAGAAAACCTTGTTCCTGATCCCACAACTGAGGAGATACATGCTTTCTTCACTCTCATTAGAAGTCAACAACCTAACTTCTTTGTGGGAGAGTTCCTTAAGCATTACTTGCCAAAAGCATGGAACTTTTTCTTTCATACCCTAATCCATGTTTTTACTGCCAAGCTAACAAATCTGCATGGTATTCCCTTATTCCTTCAAAAGATAGGGTTTGCCATTGCGAACAATAGGCATATTAACATTGGACGGTTACTGATTGATCAAGTAATCATATGCATGAGACCACTGGATGAAAGAACAGGCATAGATGAAGATGTGCTCTGTTTCTATCCTAGGTTCCTACAGCTAATTCTCAATGATATCTTAATAGATAATGAACGAGAGATCCTTGAAGGTGAAGCCAACCAGGAGTGCATGAGAATGAAGAGCAATGCCATAACCGCTCTCATTAGGAAGAACAACTATCTTCCAGGGGTACCCACTGTTCTAACTGAATATCTACGAACGGTGCCCCTACGACTTCTACCCCCAGGGGAACAGGTAAATCAAGGTAATATTCCACAACCTGAACTGGCACCTGAACCAATGGATGTTGATCCAGAGCCCTCAGTGGCCATTCCAGACCAGGAGGTTGCAAACCCACAACCTCTAACCACGGTCGAAGAGCCTTTGGAAGAGCCAAATGAAACAATAAACGAGCCTCCTTCTCCTCCTATACCCAATATTCAGACATCCGTGAGTGTAGAGGGAGATAGTGCCTTAGCAGCACCACATAAGGATATACACCCTTCAACAGAAGCTCTACCTTCCTCTAAAAGGAGACGAACAGAAACCGAGGCAACTGTTGATACTTCATTTCTTTCTTCCAAAGCGCCCTTTATTGATTTTTCTGATGCTGATTGGGCTACGCTAACGAAAGCTATATCTGAACCATTAGCTCAATCAGGTAAGGAAGAATTGACGGAAGCAACTGGTGTTCCGACCATATTAAGGTCAGGCTCACTGGTTGAAGGTTCTAAGAACCAAGGGTCTTCACGGACGTCGAGAGAAGGCTTTGACCTAAATGCACAATCTAAAGGGTCATTGTCTACCTTCCCAGATGGAACATATCTGGATCCTGCGGGTAAAGGGTTTGACGTAGGTGCAGATCGGCAACTCGTTGACAATGAATCAATTACTATTGAGGAGACAACTGAGGTGAAGTCTTTACAGACTCACGGGGAAGATTCGGGATCTCTGCTGTTAAAAGAGCCTGTTTCTAACCCCCTAGAGATTCAAACTCTAGATCCTACAAAGGATATATCATCTAAGGATGATCAGCAACTTGGTTTATCCAAGTACGGGGACTTGCGAAGCCCCATTGCACCACCGGTGACCTCCTTAAGGACGGCTACGGTGTTTTCTTCTGCAGGTACAATCAGCACTAAGGATTTGAGTGAAACAAAAACACTTACACCTGGCCTGAGTGGGAAAGGAAAAATGATTCAAACACCGACAGAAACGTTGAGTGTACACCCAGAGCCAAATGTGAGGAGTGACACCCTAACCCTACCTAATATTGATGATTTGCTGTTACCGACAGAAAGAGAGCTACAAGTTCAATCTTCCCTCAAGGAGATGACAGTTCATGACAAAGAAGGAACTCCATTATTCAAGGTTCCACTGCGACCTTTCTTTGACCAGGGGATCTCCTCTAGTCAGGCCAATGCTTCTTTAAAGACTATTCAAGAGAAGGTTGACTTGGCTGCAGCTGATTCCAGAAGAACATTCAGGGTCATTGGCAGTGCATCTGGCACTATAACAGGTACGAAGCAGGCAGTAGACTCCTTAAAGAAAGAAGCTATGGACGAACTGATCGAGTTGAGGACGGACGTAAGGGAACTTAAAGATGGTTTCATGAATGAGGTAGATGCTTTGCAACAAGGACAAGAAGCTTTGAAAGAAGACGTTCTGGTTATCCGGGATGGTCAAGCTAGGGTAAAAGATGCAATGAACACCCTTTCTAGAGTGGAGTCTAAGCTGAACAAGAGATTGGACAAAATTGATAAGACTACCAACTCCAGATTGGATGACATTGACCTGAAGCTGGCTTCTATGCAAGAGATGAATAAGGATCTGCTAGATTTCATGGAAAATCAAAGTGATGGAGTACAGTCGATATGGACTATGCTGAAGAACCAACAAACTAGCCAACCTGGTCCTTCAAATCAGCAACCTGATCCTTCTACTACCTTTTATGCTGAGGATGCTTTTATCGAGGATTCCTCAACTAAGGGGGAGAAAGTTGGAGAAGGGGAGAAAGAGAAGCCTAAGGATGGATGGGGAGTTTGGGAGACAGTTGAAGCTATTCCTATCATACAGTACTGGATAGAGGAACTTGTAGAAGAAGAGAAGGAGAGTGAAGAGGAATTTGAGGTCATGCATGAGCAACCTAATCAAGAGGAGCATGAGCCATATTATCTAGAGCCCGTTGAACATCCAATCTGGGAGGATATTATGGAAGAAGAATCAAATTCTCTATCACCTGAAGAAGAAGCTGCCTTGGAAGCAATAAGAGCTCAGAGAGCTGCAATAGATGCCAGGCAAGCTGAGAAAGAGAAACAGCAAGCAATTCTGAGGAGTGAAAAACTGAAGAGATTCAAAGTGTATAATGAAGTGAGGAAGAAGAAGATGATAGATCTGGCAAAGAAAGATGGTACTGAATGGGAAATGGCTTATAAAACCTTTTGCGGAGTTGAAGACGGATTAGAAGTCAACGACAATGCTGAGGTGGAAGTTATTATTCAGGACATCAGAAGTGCTAATCTTGAAGATCAGACTTACTTTAAAGCACTGAGAAGCTCTATAATCTGTCTGAATGCTGGGGTTAAAGCAAATGGTGCCTGGAGCTTATTAATTAGTTTTCTGGAGAAAGGTACATTTGTGATTTCCACTAAGTTTTTAGAACAGAGGACATATACAGAATTGCAGGCTATACTCATCAAGATCCAAAGAACTACAAGGCTAAATGAACTGCTCCGTGAGCATGTTAAGGAGATCGTGATGAAAGTCGGTCCAGAGATTACTGAAGATCCTCCAATGGCTAGATTCATGACGAATGACTTGTTCAGAATCTGCTATTTGGCTGAGGACAAACTGAGAGACTACCCAAGCAACTATCTAATCTCAGTTGAGAAGTATCTTAGATCCACTGGATTCTCATCAACGGAGAAGGACAAAGCAGCAGACACTCTTAGAAGATTTCTAATGGAGAATGTTCCTTACTATAGGAAAAGGGTGGAAAGATGATTGGAAGTGCATACCAGACTGCCAAACATGCCAAAGCTAAACAAGAAAGATGTTAACATTGCATGGTTATGGGCTGAAGTGGGTCAAGAGGTTGAATATATTGGAAGACACATCCAAGGAGCAATCCTTAAACCTGGAGAACCACTGCACTATCTATCTGTGATTGATTATCAAGCTGCTAACTCCGATCCAATGATTGAAGAAGGTGAGATTGGAATGGACTGAAGATTGAAGCAAAGAACAAAAGAACTATCAGCTCAGACTAGAGGAGCAACTTCATTGTATAAAGTTTAATTGTTTTTTGATTTATGAAATCTGGAAATGTATATATATCTGATCCAGAATGCATTAATATTATTACGATGTCTTACTTTAATTAGTTTCATGTTTCCTTAGTTAGTTGAGTTATCCTCGAAGTATTTGCTTGTTGAACTCTATCCAATCAAATAGGGGGAGATTGTAAAGCATAATGTAACATAAGATGTAAAAGAGATAACTACAACTCAACAAAGGACAAGACATACAATAATATTAAGGGTTAAATGGCATTTTGGTCACTAAACTGACGACAAACTTTCAGTTGGGTCATCCAACTCAAAAAGCTCTCGGTCAACTCACTTCACTCGTTAAAATTTTCAATCAGGTCACCAGCCGTTAGTAACGTTAAAATAATAGACGGAAAGCTGACGAGGCTTGGTGAGGTGGCTTGATTGGATCTTAAATGGTATGGGTCATTCAAATAAGACCCGACCCGACCCACATATATAAACCGACTAGCCTAATTTTTAATTTATAAAATTAGGGTTTATATTATGAATTGGGGCTTTTACATTTTACTTTGATAGTGAGTTGAATGAAGGAGGAGGGAGATGTGTTCGGGATTTTGGTTGAGTCATGCCTGTCATCGAGGAGGGTCAATTCGGAGGATTTTGGTTTTGAGTTTTTTGTGTGTGAGAACAAGGGAGGAATGGGATGGCCGGATTTTGGGTTGTGGTGGTGATGGCAGGTGAGGGGAGGAGTGATGAAAGTGGTGACTGAGAGAGAGGGAGAGAGAGAGAGTGTGTGTATTGAAAACGGAGAAGAATGAAGGGGAATTGAGTGAGAAAGAGGGATGAAGGGGATGGCCGGATTTTGGGTTGTTGAGGGGTGATGAAAGTGGCGACTGAGAGAAAGAGGGGGAGAGATAGAGTGTGTGTATTGAAAATGAAGAAGAATGAAGGGGAATGAGAGAGAATAACGGAAAAAAGGGACGGCCGGAGTTTGGATTGTGGCGGTGATGGGAGGGGGGGGGAGATGAGAGATTAAAATAAAACTGATAATCTAAAAATTATTTATATTTTTCAAGAAAACTAAAAAATATTAATTTAAATATATATATATCAGGTGGTAGTTGATTTGGCGATGAAATGGCAGCTGATTTGGCAATGAAGTGGTGATGAAGTGGCCAAAATAGACAGAAACCGTTTTAAGTCAACGAGATTTAACGTTCTTGAAATTTTTTTGTGTTTCATGACCTGAATGAATATTTTAATGAGTTATGTGACCTCGTTGAGAGTTTTTTGAGTTGGATGACCCAACTGAAAGTTTGTCGTCAGTTTAGTGACCAAAATGCCATTTAACCCATAATATTAACAGAAGCACAGGAATCCAGAATCAAAGAAGAAAAGGTAAACTCAAAAAATCAAAATACGTTATGTATTCTTGAAGTCCGTAAACAGGTCACGGAAAGAAGTTCATGAAAATGTTCAAGCCTCAGTGACAGCAAAAGAAACAAGACTTTCAAGACGACAGAAGTATGTGAATGATTTAGGGTTAAGTACCACGGGATTCCAGTTATTTAAACGAAGCAACCAGAACGACAAGGGACGTATCAGCAGCATTGAATTGAAGACATAAAAGAAGAATTGATCAAGTGTTATTCATCTGTGAACCAGACCAGTTGCACTAGGTGACAGCACTGAAAAGATCAGATTGTTT
Source organism: Heracleum sosnowskyi (assembly GCA_030848705.1). Lineage (NCBI taxonomy): Eukaryota > Viridiplantae > Streptophyta > Magnoliopsida > Apiales > Apiaceae > Heracleum > Heracleum sosnowskyi. Next base: position 15,915,607 of record CM061240.1, read on the forward strand.
TATCGTCTCAGAAAGAATTGATACAGTCTATTAGTTATTACTAAAGGACAAATGACAAGTAAATCAATTCGATAGTTTTTCTTTTAAGAAAACTATCGAATGAGAGTTTAAGGTGATTGAATTAAAAACAAGTAAATCAATTTAGCATTCGATAGTTTTGTTTTAAAAACTATCGAATGGTAAAATGATTTGTTTCATTCGATGGTTTCTTAAACCATTCGATGGTTTCTTAATTGGGAGCAGGTGGAAAGTATTCTTTGTTTTTCAAGTTGAAGAAGATCCAACGGCCAGGATTGTTTCTACAATCTAAGTTCGATGGTTTTCTAATTCAAGTCTACAATTAATACTGAGAGAAGAGTGTGTCTTCTTCAGTTAAGGCATTCAACACAGAAACATTACTGAGAGAGAGAACTGAGCCGGAGAAATTATCAGAGAATTAATAGTGCTCAGAATTTGATCATTGTTTTGTATTTGTGTAACCTTAAACTCATTGAAGCTAATCTACGGATTAGAAATTGTAGCACCCCTCGAGGTTTATATTCATAAAAAGATATATTCCCCGAAACTTGATTTGGTTTGGTGTGTTTGATTTCGTTATAGAACTGAAAGATTAATCCGCGAACGAAATTAAATTATCTGTGAGTATCGTATTCAACCCCCCCCCCCTTCTACGATACTTTGGACCTAACAGACACGCATTTTAAAATACCTATAAAATATAGTTTTGTAACGTATTTTAAATTTTTTTTTCAATAAAAATTTAAACATTAAATTTTTGTTCAAATAAAATATTTAAAATATTCATAAAATTATATTTTAAAGGAATGATAAAATATGTTATGTCCCAAATGTATATAATCTGATGGGATAGAGGGACTACTAGACATAAGAGTTGAGGGGTAAGAAGGTTATTTTTCGTTTTAAGTTGGAAAAGTTCCTAAAATTTGCTCAATTTTGTCTATAAGATTATTTTTCATCTATAAAACTCTTGGAACTATAAAATTATTTTTAAAGTGATTTTTCTGTCACTTTTCTTCCCTAAAATTTTGTCACTTATTCACGTTTCTCATTTCTATGAAAAGTCTAAGCGCATACTTAATATACACCTTCATCTTTCATCACCTACTTTGTTTTCCAACTGATATAAAAAACACAAATTTATCGTTGTTTAGAACGTGAAGTAAAAACTTTTATTTTCAGATATATTATTTTGGTCATTTTATTCTCAAGTGATATGATAGACTCATAGACCTTTTTCTCGAAATTTGAAGGACTAGAATCATGAGTTATGACAAAAAAGAATTTAGTGAAGGCCTGTCTATCGAAAGGGTTAGTTTCCATCGGTTAAAAACGGGTAAAGAAATTAAATGCTTAGTTTCGATGTATTTGACGTTTTCGGCTTTCCAAGTACATTAAATGCTTAGTTTTCCATGAAAGCTTTTCATCTCTCTCTTCGTAATGCATTAGATTGTAATTTGTAAGGTTAATTCAGTAGTTTTCTGACTATCTTTTTTTTTTTGAAGTAAAACGTACTTGCTTAAATTAAATAGCATCAATATTCAATACATCATGGATGAGATCTGGAGCGGTACCAACCCACTCATGAATGCCTGACATAGAATGAATAGCCCTAGCCAATCTATGAGCTACCTCATTCGCAGACCTATAAACGAACTCAACTAGCACTTTATCATAGTGCTTAAATAAATCAATACAACTTAACATAATGGAATGAAAATATGTTCTCCCTCGAACGCCTCTACATGCTTCCGCAAACATCTTCGAATCAGTTTCAAACACACATCTCCTATATCCCAGCTCTTTAATCCATGAGAGGTCCACTTCCAATCCCACTGCTTCTGTTTCACGCGGCTGATAAAGAGCTTTGATTCTTTGATTTCTTGCTCTAACAAATTCGTCATGCTCATTACGGATGACCATGCCTATACCTGTATAACCATCTTCCTCAAACACAGCAGCGTCAATGTTGATTTTTACCCACCCAGGCTGGGGGGAGTCCACATTCTCGCACTCACAGTTCGCACAACTGTATGCTTCTGCTTCGCTAAGCAACTCCGCTTCCACTCGTACAACATGTTCATTGCCGTTGAATGTACTCCAAATGCATATATATTAACTTTATCCCAAATCCACTTATTCCTCCGGTTCCAAAGATTCCAGCAAATCATACCAACTAAGGCTAGCTTTTCTCGTGAACAAACATTAACCAAATACTGAAATATATCGAAAACATTCCCTACATACCCATCAGAACTAACCTCATCAATCCCTACATTTAACCAGACATCTCTTGCAAAGGAGCAATCGAACAAAACGTGGGTTGCATCTTCATCTCGTATTAAGCACCACGAACATTTTGTATCCAGTTGCACTTTTTTTGCAATCAGAGCTGTTACTGTTGGCAAACAAAATTTACAAACTCTCCATATAAAATTTATAATCTTTACTGGCAATTCTAATGACCAAATTTTTTTCTAGAAAGATGAATGAGCCCATGTTTGTTCACCCTGAAACTTCCTATAGCAACTCTTCACCGAAAATATTCCCGACTCCTCCAAACTCCAGAACCAGGAATCCTCTGCATGATGCCTTGGACTTGGAATACTTTTAATCAGCTGCACATCTCTATTATTACAAATATCTCTCAACACTTCTTCATCCCATCTATTGGTTCCTGTCTCCATCAAATTAACAACTCTTATATGCTCTAGTTCACGGGGCATATGAGTTGTTAAATAACCATTTTCTCTACATGGTAGCCAGGGTACTTCCCAAACCCTTGTAGTTTCCCCATTACCAATACGCCTCCTACTTCCTTGTTTGACCATATCTTGTGCAGCAACAATACTTCTCCACATATAGCTAGGATTAGCACCCAATTGAGCTTGCAAAAAACCGCTTTCCGGGAAATACCTTGCTTTCATAATGTTTGTGACTAAAGGGTTTGCATTATTGAGCAACCGCCACCCTTGCTTTGCTAACATGGCGATGTTAAACTTACTCAATTCTTTAAAGCCTAGCCCTCCCCCTCCCCCTCCCCCTCCTTTATGAATACAAAGCTTATCCCATGCCATTCTATTAATTCCTCTATTCGCTCCTCCATTACCCCATCAAAAAGAGTTCATCTACCGTTGAATTTCATCTGACTATCTTAATTGTAATATAATGCAATAACTCTTTGATATTTAAAGCATTTCAGCATTCATGGCAAAGTTGTTGAAAAGGCAAAGGGCATCTACTGCAATGAAAATTGTGAAATCCAATGAAAGATCAACTGTTCAATTATACTCGTATAGTCGTATTACATATCCAAAAATCCGTATTAGCTGATGTAAAAAAAATGTAATTTCATTTTTTATTTAATGGATGAAATCTGTATTTAGATTTTATAAATAGTTAGATAAAATTATATATCGGGTGTCGATATATTGATTCCCTCTTGTATGTATGCTCTACAAGACACCTTCAAAACTTTAGAAAAATAAAAAGAGAATTGCCACTTCTACTAACAAACATTAACACATGATTAATGTGCCCAGTATCACTTGCAAACGACATAGGTCAAAATTTGCAGCATTTTTCTTTCCAATAATTCTAAACATCACCCCTTTTCTCAACTAGCTGCACTTTATGATGTGCTCTATATACATCGAAAACTGGGATAGGGATTGTGACCCGAATATTTCTGACTGAACCATGACAAATGTCCATAAATTTGATGATAATTTGGTCATCAAATTGTCTGGCACCCTGTTGAAGGTGGTTGATCTACGAACCATATCCTCAGAGGTATTGACGAAGGCTTTCCCCACTCATTGATTCCATTTCCTTGAGAATTTCTTGCGCGAGAGATTTAACCGGTAGTTCAACATCCTCGAGTAGTTCACCAAGGAAGGGAATGGTTTCAGCTAAGAATACAAGATATTCTTCTTTCAAATTATCTACAAGGTACTTGACAATTCGTAAAGCCAGCATACGGGTACGGAGCTTTTCGCTACGTGTTTGCATCAACACCTGATCAATGAAGATAAATCACGTGAATAGCCAAAAAATAAATTCCAAGCATAAATATGTCACTAATGTACCGTGATGCCTAAAACATGGATTGCATTGAAAAATCTCATGTAAGATGAAGCTCCGTACTAGAGATTATCAATTCAAGTTCATTTGTTTAAACTGACATATGATCTGGTAGTTACCTCATGGTTCAGGGGCTTCCAAAGAAGGTCGCTACCGGCTGTAACAGCCATCTGACCAACACAACTGACCAACAATTTATCGACATCGTCTACAGTTGGTATGTCTGTGCACTGTTCTATACATCTTGGCGGTTCTGTGTCAAGCTGGGATATAATGGGCTTTAGCAGAAGCTGCAGATTAAAAACAAGGAGATAGTAAGCAAATGGCGGAAAGGATTGTATATCAAAAGGTTACGCGGATACAGCTACTTGTGGTTAAAATTGTAATTTGAAATCCATGAATTACATAAGCTACCCTTGACATCACATGCATATAGGAGCAGATGTAGTTTAGTGAAGTAATGCTATATATATAAGATCTTATAACTAATACCTGCAGCAGCAAAGTAATGTAAGCATAGGCAACTACTAAAACTACCACATGAAAATTGATAGTAATCTAGCATGTATACACAGTTTCTTTGCAACAAAAGAAACTACCACATCAAATTGAACTTAACTTTCTTACATAAACATTGATTCAAGTAACATTGATCTGTAAATTATAAAATTATTGAAGTCAGATTAACAAATAGATATACACTACTTAATTCTTAAACAATAATAACAACATGTGTTCTGGCTTTCAGCTTGCATTTCTTAAAATTTGTACATAGGTTCTTCAGTTATATATTTCATCATCTTGCTCTCTATGCACCAAACTACCAAAGAGAAACAAGAGGGCCGACTTGGACCAGTGAAGACGATAAAAAACATCTGAAAGATACCGGGAAAGAGATTAACACCGGTAACCATTATTAAGAAAATTTTATGACATGGGACTTGTATACCAAAACACAAAGAAAGATTACACATAAAAGAGAGGTACTTTAATAGTCAGGTTTAATGGAGTATGGACCACTTAGAATGATAACATAAGAACTTCCTCAATGAACTAATGAATGACAACAAAAGCTTACCCAATCCACAAAAGTATGCCGAAAATCAACTCCTTTAAAGTTTTTACTTTTTACAAAGATTTCTCATTTGAACCTTTACCGGTACAATATTACTTATCATGCTAACAATTTTATTAGATCCACTTGATGTACTATTCCAGAATCCCGGCTATCCTAACAAGATGATAGTTTCACGATGTAACTTATTTAATTATTTAATAATGCAAGGTCATCTCCCATTTCGCCTATCGTGAACTTAGTCACCAATTTTTACAGAGAGATTACCTTAATTTGCTAGACAAATGAAGTATGAACAGTATAGTTTGTTTCAATTTTCATACTATAAGGGTGTTCTTCCTTATTTTACATTTAAGTTCATACAGATAGTTAAGAGGGCTTACCTGGAAATTTGAAGAGTCGAGAAACTTGAGGTTCCCAGTATCATATAGAAAACATTTATGTAGGGATGACAAAATCAGCGCGCGGAGGTGCCACATTTCAACAGACAGTGTCCCATTTCCACCCTTTTCGCTACTTTTTTCTTCTGCGAGCTTTGCTTTCTTTTTCTTCCGAATCAGGCTGACATCTCCCACTTCAGCATTAATAAGATGCCGTACACAACCATCCAACAAATATTTGAAGTATGGAACAAATAACGACCTGACAAAACATGACCACATCAGTGTACAAGCCATAACAGAGTGATAATGACAAAACAGTTAAAAAATCACTTCGCATATTAGAAAGACAACTAGGTGAAATTCACATTAGAGAGACAACTAGGTGATTTAAGAGATTTATTACTATATAAGAAGAGATATTATCTTTGCGAACAGAGGCACTACAAAAAAGAACGAATTACTAAAACATTATCTATAGCTTACAAGCTACAAGTGACCCAAAGATTGATCAGGAAATTACAAAAGGAAAAGCAATATCTCTGACATGTGTCAAGTTCAGCAGTACGACAACATCCAGTTTTACAAATTAACAGAAAGCCATATAAAGCTAGAGCATACTTTGGGTCTTTAATAGAGTAGTTTAATATAGAATATTCCTTGGTGTTAGATACTTAGATCTAGCAGTTGTCATCTATTTACTTAAAAATTCTAAAGGTCATTTTTTTTTGTGGTAGAGCCATTGAACCAAACTTATACCCATCTTTACTTATTATAGTGTAGTAAAGGTTTGGTATCCTATCTATAGGGCATGTTAATAGAACAACAGATTTAAATTAACTATTCATATTATTAGTTCTAAATAATACTTATCACTAATTAAACAGTTATTATTAACATTATTAATATAATATTAAATTTATAATCTCATTAATATACAATTTTAACCAATATAAATTATTTATACCAGTTTTATTATGGAAGCTAATTAACATATATATTAAATTTATTTAAAAAATATTAGATAAATAAAAATAGTTATATAAAAAAAATATAATATATTAAACAAAACCCGTGCAGATGCACGGGTTATAAGCTAGTTAAGTTCTAGAATTTAAAGTTCAGAACAAAGATGTCCCTAGTTTATTGCACTACACCCATGAAGCACAACACTTTTTAAAGATGGAATGCAAATGACTCACCTATGGCTTTCAGCAAGTTTATTCACGAGCCCATAGAAAGATATAGCTCTATCAATGTTCATAACAGTTCTTCCACTTTCTTCGACGTTTGATTCTGACCATTCAATACTTCTAATGAAAAGGGGCTTAAACATAGTCTCTGTCAATTTCAAAGTCAGAATTATCATCGCATTTATGACATTTTTCTCAACAACATTGACATTCCTGATTGAAACAGCCTTCTGACAGCGCAGATCAAGTGCTACCAGGCACAAATCATAAATTTTAACGTGGTTAGCACCCAAAGATGATCTATCCATTGTACCAATTAAGTTTGCCAACATTTCAAAGACAGTTGATAAACTTGAATCCCCAGATTTCATAGCTTCAAAGTATATACTTAGAAGGGGAGAAAGTAGCAGCCGAACCTGGCAAAAATAAGAGCAAGTAAGACATATGTTGGTCTAAGGGGATGATATAATAGACAAAAATAGTAACTGCCCAAATTGGTTATGAAAGTTTCATTCGACTTGTCAGCTAAGTCTAATATTATTTACAAACTACTAGAAAATAGATAAGTGATTCTGAAACAGTAAAAAAATTATGTTTGAGTGTCCTGCGTAAACCATATGATGTGTATTAAAAGGTCATCAAGTCAAATAGAACTCTGCATTCCAAATCAGGGCAGCATAAATAGTTTAATGAGAATACTTACAGGGACTTTTTCAACAATGAGTTTCCTTACTACATCTGCTTTTAGCTTGAACTTTGGATCACCAATTTTAGTGAAGTCAGGATGCAATACTACAAGTTCCAAAATATCTCCAATGAAAGGGCTAAGAAACCCACCAAGCTTGTCTATGACTGCCTCAAGTGTTACAAGTACAGAAATGAAGAGAGCTTCCTTAGGATTTGCTAATCCTGGAGAAATAGCATCAGCACAATCTGATGAGGAGATATTACGGGTACTCTGTAATAGGTGACTCATGATAACCGGAAGCTCAGAGAGTGCTTTTGGACCAAGAACGTTGATCAAAGCACCAGCTGCCCTTAAACAGCTACAAGATACAGCTAAGTTATCTGAATGGATATTCCTAGAGATCGGTGCAAGGCACAGATTGAAGCTTGAATCATTTGAAGGAAATCTATTAGCCAAGACTTCCAAAGCTGAAACTGCACTGAGTTTTAGGGATACAGTTGACTTGTCATCAGACTTGTCAACTAGCTTCACAATTTCTGAACACAATTTGCTAAACGATTCCAAAGCACTGGCATCTAAGTAAATCCAAGAGTCTCTGGTGCCACTATTCACCCCCCTTCTCTCATGCTTTGGTTGCACGGCAGTGTCCTTCAATGTTTCACAAAGAAGTCCAAGGGCCTGGAACCATATGAACAAAACCAAGATTAAAATAACAAAGAGCAAACTATCGATAGAAAACAAATAAATAAATAAATAGATAAAACTAAGTATCAATTGGAACTCGTGAAATTATTCTAAAGTTCATGCTACATATGCTTTTTTGAATGAAGTAGAACCTAAAGACCACATCAGGTGATTGGCTCAGCAGCACTAAGTGTATTCTTTCTCTTTCTTTTTGCCAAATGTGCAGCACTAATGCTTAAACTAAACATGTTAAACTATTTCACAGGAAATTCAACCATCCAAAGAAGAAAAACAGAAAGCATATTTATGCCATACACAGCGTTCTGCCATGCCAAGCTAAGACAATCAAATCCCTAATTTAGTGAAATTCCCACCTCTTGACAATCAAATGATAAATGTCTTTGTATTAGTACCTTTCTTTTGACATTATAATTAGCATGGTCCAGTAATTTGATAACAACTCCAAAGTATGCTGAAGGGAGTAGTAGTAGTCCCTTCGTAATATTTTTCAAGATTGTGCGTATGCGCTCCTTTAAATCTTTTCCAATGGAAGAGGGAAGACCAATTTGCTTTCTCCTTGAATCAGCCAATTGCAAATGAGAAACAATCTGCTCTGTAAGTTCCCCAACTGTTCCCTGAATTAATAATCAAAATTATGGGAAAAAATAATATTACTAGGAATTAAACAGAAGAAAAGATCGTCTAATATGTGAATCCCTGTAAAATTCTATTCCTAGAAAGAGAAAATATTAAACTTCCACAACGGCCTAACATAGGCAGACAATTTGTTAATTTCAGAATAAATATCTGCTATATGGTTTGAAAAAAATAACTAATGCAGCACTAAAATATTCTAATTTTATTAAAAATTCAAATTTGAAGCTCATTCCTTTAAACACAAATATGGAAAATCGCAGAAAGTTGACAACTGGTGACACAAAAGCACAAAGTTAATTTAGAAGACCAATAAAGACCTTCTTAAGAACAATATATATTTATTATCAATGTGGCAGAAATAAGGGAACTATTAGCATATAACAGTAATTTTACATCTGCTTGATTTATGTAAAAAGCATTCCCCAACATGTGCAAACCGACAATAAAGAAACAACATAATCAAAATTATTAACTAAATATGAACCTGAATATCATCCGGATTATCCATACACTTGAGCTTAAAAGAAATTTCAGGATCCTCCAGCTTGTCAGAGATAAAATGCACTGCAACTAGCAACTCCATGAAAAGTTCCTTATTCCATGAACCCATTTCTATCTTCTGAAGCACGATAACAAGGGAAGGAAGCCAGATCATGCATGAATAGTGCGCACAAATCTGTGTTGCAAACACATACTCCCACACTGTATGGATTGAAGTATCGAGGGAGAAGTTTTCCTTCGAAGCCATTGACCGGAAAAGGATGAGAAGAAGAGAAGCTAAGCTACCACTTTCTCCCAGAGTTCTGCAAGGGGAATTTCGTTAGACAAAGGAAATTTTATGCCGCCAATGTACCATACTTAAGCTGAATTATTACAATACCTCAAAAGGTGCGAAATGATTGACAGTCTTCTATGTTCAGCAACCTCAGGCAACACTCTCACGAAAACCTATAATACCACATCTTCAGTTAGAAAGTATTAGTGTGCAGCAGAAGACCGCTTCAGAGATGAACATATTACCTGAAGCAATTCCTCGACGTTTCCAGTCTTAGATAGCCAACATGGAATAATGACAGTTATAAGATCTTCAAACACTTGTTGCGAGTGGCTGTCCATCTACAAAGTTGATCAATTAATCTTAAAAAATCAGAATTACTAATCAAAATCTCATAATCATATAATTGCTTTGCTTTTAAGAAATCTGCCATTTTGCAGTGTGCATCAACATTCACTTAATGAATTTCTGAGAAAAAGAAATATCAGAAAGCCTTGCACCTTCATGACATGAAGTGAACAAATGCATGAGTGCATGATTAAAAAAAACTATTTAACACAAAACAATTAATTTCACAATATTACTTACTCCCTCCGTCCCACCCATTTGTTTACATTTGGGTTGGGCATGGATATTAAGAAAAGAAGTAAAGTAGTGGGCAAAAGTAGGAAAAGTGAGTAAGTAAAGTGAGTATAGTGGAGGAAACAAGGTAGTGGAAGTGGTTAATTTTTATATTGTAAAAGTTTACTACTTTTGGAAACTTTACGAATGTAAAGAAATTAAGGGACATCCAAAAGAGGAAAGTGTAGAGAAATGGCAAGTACAATTAAACTACAAAATAATACAGGAAAAATAAGTTGCAACAAAGCATTGTAGGAACAACATTATAAATCAATCACCTGTGTCACTGCTGATTCCCCGACAACAGTAAGAATATCTAGTATGTGGTCCAGAACTCTGTCTGGCACGACCTTTGCAATAGTTGATAACAGCAGGAAGATATGGTTGCGGGTCACTGCGTCCTTTGAAGAACGAGCACATTTGACCAAAAGTTCCACGTCAAAATTATACATTACCTCCTCCTGCCATAATCATTTAACCCAGTTTAGAAAAGAAGTACAAAACATGTACGGCCGGAATGTTAAACAATATATAGAAGGGTAAAAAATACAGTATATGCGAAAGAAACCTTTTGTGGCGGGGAAGTGATGAGTGAAGCACTAATGTCCTCAAGAATCAATAATAACGATTGTTGAACATAACATAAAGGGCTGGAACTAGTTGGCGAAACCTTGGGTGAAGCTTGAGTATAATTTTCCTCATTCTTGGTAACCATGATCCAATAATCATCCAAAAATAGTGTGCCAAGAAGTTTAAACAATGGCCCTAAAATTGATGCTCTGCACAAAAAGATCAAATGAATTCAGTGCAAAAGGATAAGGAACTACAAGATGACTACAATTCTGGATAAATTAGTCCTATAGAAAAAAATTAGTTGGGAATAATCCCTAGTTAATGAACTGACAAGGTGTCAACTTTTTAACAAACCTGTTTTCAATGTCTTTCTTCAGTCGCATGATATCAAGAACAGAACTAAGAAAAGAAACTACACTTCCACATCTCAAGGTTGCATCGCTATTTTGGGCAGAGATGAGATGACTCGTTGACTTCTTTTTCTTCTTCCCATGTGCAGGTTTGTTTGAGAAACCTTCCTTCTTCAGAACAAGGTCAAGAACCAGGCCTACAGTTGGGCTTGAAATCTGCAGCATTAGAGTAACATTAGGAAAAGTATCACAGTGTTCAAGGCCAGCATCCCTATTGCTTCTAATCAGCATTTCACGAAAGAACTAAATATCTAAAAATAAGATTTTCATTTGGTCCATTATAACATGAGAATAATACATAATTCACCCAATCATGCCCAACAATCAACTTGTTAATGTGTTCACAGTGTCATTAAGATCTTCTGGAAATAATTTCATGTGTTGCAAGCTGATTATGATTGATAAATGCGATATAGGAGTTGGAATTTTAGGATTACAATTGGCATGAAGATTAACCTACCAAGTACCAATAACCTATTTTTATATTTGAGTCTGTATTACCATCCTCGTCCGTTGATTTTAACCCATGGCTAGTTAAGCTTTCCATGTCAAACTATATAGCAAAAGCAAGTACCTTCCCATCAATAAATTCCCTTACGGGAGATGATGTAACCCCAAAAAAGTAAAATATATATATATTAGCTGAATCAATCAACCTCCAGCATAACTAGCTGGGTTCTCCGTGACTTGGTTTGATAATAAAATCACTATGCACAGATGCAAATCAGAGCTTCAAACTACTGCGTATATATAGTAGTTTATAATGTGATAACTGGACAGTGATCACAATTCACAATGTAATCACTATGTATAAATGCAAATCAGAACTTCAAACTTAAGATATATACAATGTCATTATTATGTAGATCAATGAGTGTGTGCATATAAAACAAACTTCAGTTCAGAGTGCTTATACACAACTAGCAGTTTCAGACTCATTCAGACAAAGCTAGATATATACATAGAGAGATTATTTTATACTCATTGCCAGTTATCAACGAATCTAAGTCGCAATAACAAGGCAATCTAATGTGGAAATGCTGAATGGACCCACACTTTGCACCTAGACAACCCGATGCACTGAGGTAGGTAGTCGTAACTCGTAATATTAAAATGAAAGCAATCATACTACAGAGTTATATAAACATAAAAAGAACCTTACCTTGATCCGCAAGAGTGCCTCTCTGGTAGCATTATGTATATCAACATTAGCACTGTGAAACAGGACCACGAGGCTTTTGAAGAGTAATTCCTGCCAAAATTAACTCGGTGAAATTCTCATTCCACAAAAAACATATAATTATCGATCTTGTTCCACCTAAATTTAATAATGGAAAGGATGTGATTAAACATATTCCATGGGTCTACATGAAAACAGCTACTCCTAGGACTCATAGCCTTGGCTTTTAGAGACATCATCGCCTCAGACCACAGCTACATGACAGCACATAGAAGAGGTAATAAGGTACAGAGCGGAGAAGGTAAAAGATAAACCTGGGTCGCTATCTTCAAACCTCCATAGAAGGAACTATTGATATTGTTCAACACAGTAAGACAAGGTTGCACAATAGCAGGGTCTTCGGAAAATGTACCCTCAAACTACAGGAACAGAACGAAGAGCAAAAGTTTAACAGCATTTCTTGGAAAATTAAATTATTAAGGGGAAGACCATAAACAACGTCACAAGCTACTCACCTGCAAAGCTTTCAATATTTTATCTTCGTGAACAAAACCATCAGACAGGGAAACAGGCATCGTACAGAACTACAGAGGAAACACAGTCAAAATTCAGCTGAATCTTTTGAAAAATGAATCGGACATGAGGCGGTGCAAAAATAGATTTCTATATCATTTTTAAGATCAATTTGGTAATTTGCAAATAAAATATAAAGGGAGGATACTTAAATCACCTCCAGTAAAAGGCACATAGTATCAACTTCAATCTTTGACAACTTCGTACAGAATTGATCATTTCCAAGGTGAAATTGATGGCGACGGTTCAAAAGTTCATTCAGCAATAACTCAACTTCCTTAACAAGCATAACTCCACTCCCAACTCCTTTGAGCAAAGATAAAAGCATTAGCTGAACAAAACAAAAACAATAACCAAATCAGACTTGTATCCCCTCTAATTGTGCCACCACAGCTAGATGACAATAATAGGAAAATATACAACTCCGGAAAAGGAATTTTACAGTAACTCCACTGTGACAGAGAACTGGAAGTAAAATTCAGCAACAAAGATACCAACCTTCCCATATGCAGAAAGTTTAAGAGCAGACGCAACAAGGAAGTGCATTATATCCTCCTTTACAGACTTCTCAAATCTGAAAAAAAGGATCAATCAAATTTGGTAAAACAAACAAATATGTATTTGATGGAGAAACTCACAGTTTAAAGATTTACCACTGACGCGTGAATAAATTGCATTTACATTGATAAAAACTGAGATTCAAAGAGAATATATTATCGTACCAGTACAAATGAGCATTCACTTTAAAGGTTAAGCATTGAAACTGTGCAGAAGAATTAGAAACTCTATGGGACCACTAACAGTAATGTGGTAACATATGTTGAGGCTAGTGGAAACTGAGATTCATCAGGTATATCGGGCAACCAAGACCATAAACAAATTCAGTTCTTGGATGAACGAAAACGCGGCATTTTAGCTAGCTAACAACTCTACATATAAAGTTCCTACATATAAAGGTCCCCCAACATGCATAAGAGAGAGCCCTACAAGTCACTGGAAAGAGTAGGGCACAAAGTTGCCGTGAGTCGTGACATTCATCTGTCACTAATTAGCATGCATCTCATGTTCAAATGTATAACCTAACCTACATAAATTGCATTGCACCTTAAACTTCGGAATGGACTGAAACCAAAAAGTTAAAAGGTTAAATAGATACCTCTGTCCAACGCTGTCAGAAACTAAAATGCTATGGCAGGGAGTGCCTAGCAAATTTGTGAACAACGAGGGTAGAATATTTTCGTCAGATGTAATTAGCCTCTGCTGCTGAATCAGTAATCCTAAAAGCTCCCCCAGAAACTGACTCCCCAATGCACTTCCTGTGACTTCCTAAATTATAAAGTCCATACAGAAGAATTTTAAAGATGAACGAACAACATACATTAAAAGTCAATACCATTCTTTCTTCCCGAAAGAGTAACACGTGGCCATACTGTGAATAGCCCTTCGATGCAGCTCATAGCAGCAACACGTACATCCTGTAAATAAACTCACGCAAATGTAAGTGGCGCACATCAATACAAACCATAAGGGAAATAAGCAGTGGAAAACATAGAGACACTTCTCCAAAAAGCATGGCCTTGACTAAAGCGATGTTACAGTACCCGAATATTACTGTAGAGTGCTACGAGAACAGAAGGGAATTCCGCAAGTAGTTGAAGAAGTAAGCTCTCTTCTGACTGAGAGCAGAGATGTGCAAAAGAATGAAGACTCTCGACTTTAACAGCAACAGAAACACCTAAGAAGATGGAGTCCCAACATTAAATAAATAACGTGCAAGATAACCAAAACAAAAAAGAACAAGCTGTTCACAACAATTTTTCAAGAATAATGACATTGATTGGGTCTTAGATTCAGGTGTAGAGCAAAATACAGATAAATCAAAATTTCGTAACCTTTGTCAAGATAAATAATCTTCCAATTTCTCAAATCAAAATCCTTTTTATCAAAGTTTACTATTTCAAAAGCGAAAATAATAAGAAAAAAATGTTAAAAAATCACCATATCTAGTATCTACAGTTCAAAATCCATGTAATCCACTATAAAAAAAAATTGTGAATTCCGTACTTCAGAATCAATTCCTTGATGTTCATGATAATAAAACCCTTGAAGGTTTCCTAAGAACTAATTTAGATCTCAAGTGAAACAAATTTACATGAGTGTACTTCAGGTTCAAAAGTACAGCTAAGATACATTAAGAGGTATACATATAATTAATCTCACTATGGATGATGTCAGATAACGGATTTATTTTTGATGATCACTTCATTTTAAAAAAATTCAATATGCACCAAACAGAAAATCAAAATTGTGAGGTGCTTGTGAAATCCACAGACTAACCTTCATCAGTATAAAGTTTGGAGAGAAATGGGACCGGGGAGATCTTGCACTTTCTAACAAAGTTATTAAGATGTTCCCTAAATACCGGCTTTGGGTGAGAAGCAAAGAAGGTAAATGTATCTTGAAGTGTGCATATCAACTTTTTATTCTTATCCTGTAAAATATACGAACACATATATAATTTAATAGCCTGGATTAGTTAAAATCAAGACACTTTCCACCAAAAAAAGGAAGACATTTTCAGATTACTTGTAAAACCAACCTCTGATACATCCTCAGGTGCTATTGTGATGATCGCCTCTGATAGCTTCCAGAATAAGCACCTTAATATTTTAGCATTCAAGACTTTCAAATCGGTGTCGAAAAGATCATCAATGAAGGTTTGGCAATCACTATCCAGCAGTTTTGAGTTAGACTGTAAATCATATAGCAAAGTTAGACAGCATATACTTTAACTATACACCCCCAAAACAATAGAAGGTTTATTTCTGCACACAGAGAACAGGGTACTGCAACCAGCAAGTTCTTTAAGCTACCTCTGTTACATCCAGACTCCCAACAGTATCTAGCACCTTCAACTCATTTTTTAAAGCTGGAAAGCATGTTTCATACAGTGTGAATAATTGAGAAACATCTGCAATAAGGATAATTGTGTCATATATACTTCAGCTCCAAGAGGCTTCAGGAAGTAATACATAGATAAGCAATGAAAATAATACCAACTAACTACTTATCACACAAGACGAACAATGATCTTAGATCCCTGCTATGATCTAAAAGTATAATAAAACGAAGCAGGACGAACAATGATCGAACCTAAACCTCTAATGAAAAGGGAATTCTAGTTATGTAACAACCTTTCACTATTGCATCAAAACCTCTGCCAAGGCAATTAACAAGCATCAACGTTATAACTTATGAGAATGTCTATATTCTAGTTGGACACAGAAAAAGTGTGCAGTAGTTGTGTGCAGCTCATTGTCCATTCATAGAAAGACAAGAAGAAGAAAAACCATTGTACGTATACAAGGTCCTCAGTTGTATTAAGTAGAAGAGATTCACACAAAGATACAGCATATAAATTTGAAAGAAATATAACAGTATAACACTGGTGCCAGGAAATCATACCAATCTTCAGTCTCGTGAATGAACGCAGTAAAACCAAGAAGAATAATGTTTTTGACAAATCTGAAACATTGCAACATTCAACCAGCCAAGGTATATACTCCTCGGGATGCATTGAAAATGTGTCGGCCAACCCACTAATTGTGTCCATATTTATAGATGTTATGTCCTCAAGTTTTAAAGCCTGCAAACCCCAAATTAATCGACAGGGTACTGTCATTCAGAGATGGAAGTATACACTTCGATATGATAAAAATTGTTCAGATAACAATGTGACAACAAAAATAAGAAGCCAAGTATTAATCTTTTATCTAATTAGCATATATAAATATATAAACATTCAGAAATTCACTACATGAAAATGATTAAACTTTGAAATTCAGAAGGGCCACAATAAAAACCTTGAAACATCCCAACTCCACCCCCCAAGTAACATAACTTGACATATATCCGTTACCAAATGATTGATTCACAGGACATTGTTGTTTGAGATTTGAAGCACACACACCACTAATTATATAAGAAAAATTAGAGGTAGATGAAATACTATGAACTGGAATCGGACTTTTTTACAGTGTAGAGGCTCCATTTCAGTATACAGCAAAACTAAAACAAGTAATTACTGAAGTACCACATACAAATATTTGGGCACAATTTCACATTTCAACCACCACATTTCTAGCTCTCAAAGTTCGTTCAAACGAGTACCATAATTAAATAAGTTCAGATATGTAGCAGGGCTGCAGGGGTATAATCGCAAAAGAATATGCAGTTAAAAAGTGATAATAAAGCTGGTCTCAATGTGAAGTGATACATTCATCACATGATAAATGATCTAATACAAAGCAATATACGGCAGTATGCAACTATCACTTACATTAAGTAAATATGAAACAATTTGTGGCAATATAAAATTAAAATGACGAATGCCCTCTATTTACCAAGATGCACTATGGAAAATATAAATAAATATATATATATATACATACCTTCTGTGGATGGGAGACACTGACAAGATTCGCGAAGAGAGGCCATTTTACTTCTCTTGTCAAAGATCTAGCTTTCGAATTCAAACTTTGCGTCTGCATCAAAGTTAAACAAAATAGTCAATATAAATGTTAACTGTGACCGCGAAACAAAACTCATATAAAATATAACCTTCGGAATGATTAGAATCAATGGAAAAAGCATGCCAGCAAGTTGTCTCGCATATTTTTCTTGCTGATGGAAATTTAAAATAGCATGCTCCAGGGAGAGTAAAGCGACGTCAGCAGCTAGGGAGCTACTATCTGGTGAACCTGCAGTATAAATGGTGCATGTAAAAATTCAACTCAACACTTACTTTCCGAGACAATTAAGACTTTTTTAACAATAACTTAACCACACACACGTCAATAAAGGAATGCATCAAAGCAAGAGAAAAAAAAGTGCCAGACATTAACAAAGGCAATGTCTTGTCATCAATATTAACGCATGAGAAATAGATGGAAGTTTACATGCAACTCTTGCCAAGTACAAGCACTGATCTTAGTTTTTATGCAACTCATACCGCTTCACATACCACATCTCTCCATCTAATTTATATCCCCTCAAGCAACAGGTAAGGAACCCTGAACCAACTAAATTTTCAAACAAGAAGCATTCTGAAGCACCGGATTGTTTCAAAAATATGATAGATAATTACAAGGAAATAGACTTGCATAATGTGCTGCATTCAGGCTTTATAACTCACAACTAAGAGTTATAACGCTGGCTATCTTTGTCACATATATAACCATAGCTATCTTTGTCACATAACAGACCTAGCATCCAAAAATATAGCTATATATATATAACCATAGCTATCCTCCACATATATGTGTGTATCTATGTGTATTGCCATTGTACTCCCTCCACTCACGACCTGCTAATAACTCACATGTCTTGAGCTTCAACAAATTAGTTCAATTTATCATATCTAAAAACTGATCACCCAAAGTGAAGCATTCAAGAAACTACAGAAGTAAGATAACCGTTCAGATGAACATCTAGAGCATGAACTGCACAGACTAAAATTCAGACAAATTTAGAACACTACTTAACCGGTCTAATTCTGGACAAACATGTTCTATACCCTGTATATTGACTTGACCATGTACATTAACACTAAACTGGTCACACCAACAAAGAATGTATTTCACAAATATCAGCATCATGTACCAAAAAAGGCTAGGTTACTATACGGAACAAGTACTTTGGATGAAGGACTCATGTTAGAGCACACTCACGTATCATTAAATTGCTGATGCATCTTTGTAACACTTTATGAAGTGCATCGAGTAGAGATGATGAATCTAATAATTCCGACAATCTATCCAATTTCAGAGCAGCCTGAACCACACTTAGATCGTCATCTTGTAGCCTGCGCAAGACCGCATCCTGCATAGTTGAAAACCTCTGTACAGCAGATAGAAGAACATATCAGATGTCAGAGACACAACAAAATCTTCGCATAAAAATGTATGTAGAACACTTAAAGCCCAGTGTACTAAAGCTTCAGGACTGAGGATCTGGAAGAACCTTTTGCAAACAGATGGTTAAAACCAGAAATGGCGATATAACACACAAACTCTTGTCAAATTATTTCCTTCAGAATACTGATAAGAAAGGCCCATAATATGTTAATATGCATATTCAACATAATGAGTCAGCTACTTTCAATTGTGAGCAAAGTCAAAGCTACAGCACAAGTTGTAATGCTAATAGTCAAATAATAATTTGTAACTAGTACATTGCTTCATTTATACGTTGTGTACTTAATTTAAGAATAAAAAAGGATATTTTCTAATTGCCTAGAAACGTTAACTTACACACACGACTAAAGTTCCTAGACAGACCACATTCACAAATTACATGTGGTAACGAATTACAGATGATTCATCTAGATCCTCTATGAGTGTTACTCATGGACAACTTTATGGTATAAAAAATTCAAATGGACAGAAAAATCACCTGCGAATCAACATCCTTGCATTTCAGAAGAGAATTTGTATCAAAGTTGGAGAGTGTAATACGGCGAACCTCAGCCTATGCCATAGAAGAAGAATACAAGAATACATATCATAAATCTCATATAAAAATAGGAATAACATGTAAACATGAAGCCTGCATACACAGAGAAGCCAATAAGATGGATACAGGTGTGTAGAACACAACTGCAGAGCTATGCAGACTTGACATTATATGAAAATATGGAGATTTGGGAGGGGGATATGGCACATATGAAAATATTACATATCCATTTACAAAACAAAAAACACATGACAAGTTCTAATTAAAGCACAATCAGTACAATAAACGTTCTGCACTTAATTAAAACATTTTCACTACACAGGATTCAATTCTCAGTCTCATTAAATGTCACATATTCACATACTACCACCCTTTATTCGTTTCTAACAGTTTCTTGAACTTATTATCACTCCAGGTGTGTGGGGTAGAAGACGCACCCCTGCTTCCCAGCAGAGTGTGTCTCATCGTATGTAATTATCCAAAAGTCTTACCTTGGGATGTTCAAGTGCAAACCATATTTTTGAATCAGAAGTCGACAAATCCTGCTTCCCGTCCAATATCTGACACAGAACCTCATGCATGGAATCCTCTTTCTTGGACTGCATTACAGATCATGTGACTATGAGAGAAACGAAGGAAACAACTAAATGGCAAATATAATAAATGTACTGTTTTAAGAAGAAAACAAAAGCAGGAACCAGGAAAGAATGAATAGAGAGAGAAGAAATGAATCTCGAACCTCCAAGAAACTGTGAACAGCTCCTCGTAATTCACTTGGGTATCTCCTACTAATGGAAAGAAACACTTGTTTCACTCGAATTCCTAATTAATCATATCACAAACACCCATTTAAAAAAGATATGACAAACAAAGAAAATAACAGAAATCAATATTGCCACAGCATGCTAAGTGATGATACATATCTACATCTTCCCAAAAATCTTGGCAGCACATTGCAGTCAGCACAGAGTATCAAAAAAAAATATACATATATAACCTGATTCATGTGAAGCCAATTCACTTTTAGTCTTGGACAACCTCACACAGGTATGGAGGAGCTTAGAAACCATGTGGACAACTAAACCTCTAGCAGGAACTGTCTCAATGACTGAAAGTAGAGTACGATAGCAAAGATCATCTGCGGTACTGTAAACAAAATGTCATTTATAATATTTAGAAAAGAAACAAAATTTTGTGATATAAAAGTTGAATTTCCAACCTGTACTCAAGGAGGGAATCCAATAAAACAGTAAGAAATTTATCGATGTTGAACTCCTTTATCAGCCCCATGAGAATGCCCGGCAGATCACTAAAGGTATAAAGCAACTTTTAGGAACGTGAAAGGTGCAATATGTAAAAGCTATGATAACTACATAGTAGTCTGCCAAGAACTACCTGATCACCTTCAAGGCGTCCACAACCTTCTTTGGGAGCATGTCAACAGCTTGCAACTATCATTTTTAATATTAGCATCAAATTCCATTTTGGAGAGAGATTCAAATAATCATTGCACAGTACTAATTCGCAAAATTTACCAGAGCTCAAGGCATGAAAGGCTTTCATACAATTCATTAACACACAATTATTCCTAATATCGGTAGCATATCGCAATAAACCAAACCAAGAACATGTAATCTCAACTCAAAGAAGCTTAAGGCCGTCCCTAATATCGGTATACACACAAGGTGAATATGGAAGCTTATAAAGACCAGTTTCTTTACTTCTTAAATATAGCAACCCCTTCAGAAGTGGATCGCTTGAGAATTCACCATGGTAGATAAATTTAGCCAGAGCTCCTCTTTCCTAGTTTATCCTCCTCATGTCCGTTTCATATTCTATTCTCCTATATATTGCTCTTCTTATATACAATTTGTAGTTAACATTAGTAACATAATGCTATGTGCATTGTTTGTTGGTCACTGAGGCACCGGCCTGCCTTCTCATTCATTATAGGTAATTGACCGCCCCAAAAAAACAGCATATTGATCATAATTACATAATTAAACCATTTAAATTTTAAATGGCTGATGGCTAATTTAATATTCTTGCCCTTTTAAGAGCATGAGTACCCATATATATGTACGGGGAATGTGAGAACGTTGTAAGGATTAAGCTATTCAATATATGATATTTCTACAACATGTGTGTGCGTGTTTTCAAGTATACATGCATATACGTATGGAAAATATATAGTTAACACCATTTCACCATACAAAATTTTTATCCTCGCGGCATCCTTGCACGCCTTACAAATGCCAGGACACAATGACAAAAATGCAACAATCACAAAAATATTACATAATAAGAAACATAAAACTGCAGCAGTTTGTGTCAATTAAATGATAAATGTTATATTAGCCACGACAATAGATGTATGTTAAGACTAACATGTATTAAAAAACCCAAGAAGCACCTTTTAACAATTTAAATATTTAAGTATTTCAATTGTCAGTCTTAAATATACCTGAACAAGACTGATCAGGGCCATAAATGATGCACGAATCCATTGTAGATCAGTTGTTTCTGTTGCACCCTTTTGAGCTACAACAGCAACCGAACGAATTAAACTTCTCACAAGATCAGGGGCCAATGCAACCTTATTAGCTAGTAATGTAACTATCATCAAAGCACCGGCCTGTAAACAGAACAATCACACACACATTTAGAAATACCTTACTAGTTATGATAATTACAAAATATAAATAAAAATAAATTTTGAAGCAGCAGGTGTTGCCTGATTAATAAAAAAAACTCTTTCCCCACTATTATTCAATAGTAAATAAGCAATAATTTACAATTTTACATGTATGGATAGTAAACTTGTTCTCCTTGTATTAACACAGTGGAAATAAATAATGAATGTATATAATAAAATCTCCATGTCTTACATAAAAACTTTCAATATATAAAACAAGGGTATTTATATTTACTTAAATTTGTCACAGAGGGTAAGTAGAATCTTAAAACATATTGTAAATTTCCCTGTCAGACAAGGCATACAAATAACATCAATATGGTTGAAGAGAAATAGAATATAAAACTTACCTTGTGATCAGGTTCCACTTTGACATTAGGCTGAAGGCCATAAACTATATAAGGAAGAATTCGCTTCACAACATTAGTATCTACAACAGTAACGGAGCCTATGACCTCAATGATAACTGCTATGCAAAATCTCATCACTGGCCTTGATGGCTGAAACTTTTTTGTAGGTAGAGCCTACAGAAATAGCAGTGTAAAGATACAAGTATAAAACAAGATTATGAATAAAACAAGATTATGAACATAAACTTATTAATGATAGCTCATAGAGACGATAAAAAAAGAAACCAACAAGATTACTTACATATTCGCACAATGCATCCAAAACCCCAAGATCACGAATACATTGTTGCACAATAACTTGCCTAGGTGGTGCAGCCCCCGAGGTTTTAACACCCTCAAGAAACTTCCATTTACTATTACTACATCACAGGAAAGAAAGATTTCAGTACACATAAAAATCCTCTGATAAACTATCAAACTGGTACTAAGAAATTTGAACAATCAGCTTTTTTACCCTGTATCCAGTAGTTGCACAATACGGACAAACATGTGTGTATCATGGTACGGCAAAGCACAAAGAATCAGCTCTTCCATATTGTACACATGTAACCTAGAGTACCAACCAACAAACAACCAATGCTCACCACAACTCAAAGTACACAAAAGCAGTTGAACATTCTAGAAACCAAAAGAAATGAAGGCATCCTTACTTGTATCGCCGTATCAAGTACTCTAGAGTCTTTAACGCGGCAGGTAATTCAAGATATCCCGATAATAACCGCAAATACGAGCTAATCGACAAATTGATTTGATTGTTTTCTTCTATTCCCTTCAACTCTCTATCGATTTCTTTACTCTTAGGACTAAACAAATTATTCTTATAGCTTTTAAATCTTCCATCTCGACTTGCGAGAACTTCCAATCCTGAAATTTTAATCAACACAATCATCCATAACCTCAACTAACAAAACATCTTCATTTTTCAATTTTCTTCCGAAAAGCAGATCAGCATTACTATAAATATACAACTTAACATAAAATACACATTAGTTTTCCTCGGAAAGCAAATTAGTAGTGCTATGCATACGCAGATATAGCTCCCGGACCTTTATCTAACTTAAAATTCACTATATCTATTATATTGGGACCACAAAAACTTATCAAGGTTCTACCATACATGTTTACATAAACTACATACTGTATGCAATTATAGCTTTGTTAACTTTATTGAGCTGAAAAATACACTGTATTTATTAAGTTGGGACCGAAAAATGAAATAACATATCAAGATTATCAATTTATCAAGTATTTTCTACCATACATGTTTACATATAGATACATATACAATTTTACCTTCGGTACCTTTATCTATAGAGCTGAAAAATACACCGTATCCATCACGTTGGGACCGAAAAGTGTAATAACTTATCGAAATTACCAATTTATCGAGTTTTACCTTCTCGAGTTTCTACCATACATGGTTACACAAAATTAAATATGCAATTACAGCTTCAGTACCTTTATCGAGCTGAAAAATACACTATATACACTACGTTGAGACCGAAAAATGAAGTAATTTATCGAGATTATTAATTTATCGAGTATTAACTTATCGAGATTTTACGGAACATATTCACATAAAAGTAAGCATATATACCTGAGAGAGCGATGCTAAGAAGTGATTCGAGGTCAATATCAGCAGCTTCTTTGGGACTAAACAAAATGGAAGGGCGAGTGAATGGACGCTTTTGCGGCGCGTCTGTATCGGCATTAATCAACGACTTAATTGCTTGTAATTGAGAAGCAATTGAACTCGCCATTTCTGAAGCTTTGAATTTCTGTAAAATTAGGGTTTTGTTTGGGGATGTTATATTTTTTGCGGTGATATATATAAACCCTAAACCCTTGAAACAGAATGAAGGTAGTGACTGTGACCCGTTATATGATGAAATTTTATATTTGTAACGGGCCGGGTTATTTTGCTGCTCGGGCTTTAGCGAGCCCCGGATGGATCGTTTCAGCAATTTGTGGCCCGGGGAGATATTTAATATTTTTGAAATTATGTTTGCTTTTCTTTTAGACGAGAAGATATGTTGTTCATACCTAACTGCGCAGCCAGGTCGACAAATTGAATTTTAAAATTTTCATAATCCATCCAAATCAATCAAATACAACATGTTTGCAATGTTTTCTAAAAATTGTCCGATTTTTTAAAAATCGTCGATAAATCTCTGATTTATCGTTTAAAAATATTTGACCGATTCGATTTTTGAAATCCGATATATCGTTATGAATTATTTTTAAATGGTTTTTTATATTATATATAAGGCTAATATATTAAATATATTTAAAATATTACAATTTATCTGATTTTTGTTCCGATTTATCATTCCGATAAATCCCCGATTTGCCGATAAATCGTTATACGGTACCTTAACCGATTTGTTCCGATTTCCGAAATCTACAACCACGCATGTTTGCAACTACATATGCAACCAAAATCAACTAAAGTTGCATTTTGTTGATTTGGTTGCAGAATGTATTTTTGTAAATATTTTATAAAAGATGGTATTTTTGCAAAATATTTTTTTCAAATAAAGTATTTTTGTAAATATTTTGACAAGATGGTAAAATCGCAAAAACACTTAGAAAATGTGATATTTTATAACAGTTCTAAAGTTATTTTTTAATGATTGGTTCTCACTTGAGCCTAACCTATATATATATATATATACTTCATCTTGTATATAGTAAGTAACTTCCATTAAATATAAATTTTGAGTAAACTTGTTTTAAATATTCAACTATATATTTATATTCAACTGTGTGGTCCATTTCCTTACTCCCCCTGCATCATATGTATAGCGGCTTCTTGCCTGGTTTAGTGATTTTTCTTGATTTAGTATATCTTGTTCTCCCCTTTTGGTATCAGAGCCACTCGTAATCATTGAGTTATTAAGTAATTATTCTTGTTTTCCGTTCATTACTAGTGTTTTTACAACTGCTTCCAATTATCTTTTAGTTATTCTGTTGTTTTAGTCACCAATCTTACTGTAGACCACATAGTGTCGTTGCCAGGAAATCCTTTTGTAAGTCTCAGGGTAGAGCAGCGTTGGATAAGGGTGTTAGACATAGGTATGTGTAGACTTAAGGTAAGAAAGTATGAACTAATATCCCCAGAATCACTTTAGATAATAAAAACAGTTAAAAACAAGATTAATGAATAGACTCTTCAGGTCTAGTTCCTCAGTTAGCTCGAGATCACCAATGACATCGATCCAAGATTTCATAAACCAAAAAGAACATAGTTTTGAAAACATTAGTCAAGATTTAGGTAATTGGAATATACCCAGTATATATCCAAAACAAATATATCAGTCAACCTTTACAAATAATTTCAAAACTAATTATAATGTTAAAACTGTAGAGAAAATTTATGTTATCAACAAAAACACGAAAATTGTTCCCTATTAACGAATGAAATTATAAAAAAAAATTATAATTGTATCCACATAGGATTAATACAAGTAGCAATAAAGTCATTATCAGTAAAATGAATTAATTCTAGCATTCTTTTATGTTTAAGAGATGCAAGATATTTAAATTATGTCCCTAGTATATTAAGAATCATGGAATCTAGCCTCCATAATGGACCAGTCCATTTTAACTGTTTTTCAGACTTTACTTTAAGTCTTAATGACCCTCGCCTATTAAAAACATTAACTTTAAATATTAAAACAGCCGGTGAAATCACTCATATGATTGAGGGATCCCAACCACTTGCATTAATTTATAGAATTTATTATAAAACAATGAGAACTAATTTAAACATTCATGCACTTAGTAAATGTCCAAAAGACAAAATTATTTTAATCCAAAGTAGTACTTGTGACGCTAATATCCAAGTACCAAAAACGATACTTTGGAAATATATTAACCTTCCTAGTCAATGTGTCTTAGATAATGAAATACCTCAAACACCACTAACAAACGGTATAATGAATCTTGGTAACATAAAACAATACTTAGATGGAACTGTTAGAATAAGTTTTGATAATTATAGGAAACCACTTATGTTGGAAGAAATTGATACTCAGTCAGTAATATCATCTAGACAAGATTCTGATCTACTCATTAAAGTAATATTATCTAGACAATATTCTGATCTACTCAGTAAAACAAATATTAAAGATATAAAATTAAAAGATATCATTAATGAAGGACAAACTAGCCAACCCTATTATAATCAATCTGAAGAAGACAATGAACGATTATCTACTACACAATCAGATTTTGAAACCAAACCTATTAATCACCAATTAAGAACTATTAATAAAGAGGTTTAAATCAATTGGAAATTTTTAACATAAGATTTCAATTCAAGAGAAAATAGATTAAAAAGACACCAATTTAGAGATAATCATAGTCAGAAAGAAAGAGATAAAATAGTTAATAAGTGGAAGATTTTCTTAACAAAAGAAAAAATTAATATTACTTTTTATTCTTGGTGTGAAAAATACTATGGTAAATACATGTAATTACTAAGACATAGTGGATTAAAGAAGATAAGTCTAAAATATCATTTAGTCATCCCCCAATAGAAACAATAATAATTCCAGTAAAAGATACGGTAGTTATAGCATCGCCATTCAAAGTATCTGATGGAAAGAATGACGAAAAGAAGTTAATTGAACAAAATAATTTCACTAATCAGTATCTAGCCTCTCTAGGTAAACAATTAGATAAAATTGAAGATAAGATTAAAGATCCGAATATTAAACAATATTTAGATCCAACCATTATTAAAAAAGAACACAACCAAGATTGTGAAGAAAAACCCTTAATAAATTTACTTAGTAAAAGAGAAAATTTAAGCTTACTTAATAAAGACAAAGAACTAATTAAAACATTAGATAAATTATTTAAGAAACTAGACAAACCAGAATCCAGTAAAACTATAGGAGTCCTAGGCTTTCATGAAAGCTCTAACGACAGTGATGATTCTACTATTCTTAATCAATTTAAAAAACTAAGTTTCAACCAACCTAATCCTACAACTCAAACAAAGAATTGGTATCCTAGACCAACCCCTCCAGATTTACAATTTGAAGAAAAAAACCCAGATAATCAATTTTCTGTTTCAGCCAATAAAATTTATGAATGGAATATTGATGGTCGTAGTGAACAAGAAATATTAAACAAATTAAACCACATGTCCATGGTAGCTAATAGCTATTTAACAACACTTGACCATTTAAATCAAAGTGAAATTGTTGAAATTTTAGCTAGTGGTTTCACAGAAACCCTAAGATCTTGGTGGGAAAAACATCTCACTAGAGATACTAAGTTTAGTATAATTAATTCCTATCAATTAGACAATGATGGTGAACCAATATTTGATGAAACAGTAGGGATTCCATCAGATGGAGTCAATACTTTAATTTACACAATAATAAAACATTTTATTGGAACTCCCAATAATATTACTGAAAGAATCCATGATCAACTCAGTAACCTAACTTGTCCAACTCTAAGTGATTTTAGATGGTATAAAGACGTCTTTATGTCTAGAGTTATGATGAGAGACGATAGTACTAAATCATTTTGGAAAGAGAATTTCTTTAATGGTTTACCCAATTTATTTGCACATAAAATTCGTGAAGAATTAAGTAAAAATTTAGGATTTATAAATTACGACGAATTAACATATGGTGAAATAATAAGTGTCATACAAAAAATAGGATTAAAAATGTGTATTGATCACAAAATTACTAAACAAGTTAATAAAGATAAAAAGAAAGCTAAATATGAGTTAGGAACTTTTTGTGAGCAATATGGTTTACCGCCCATAGCCCCTTCCAGGAATAAACCTAAACATCATAATAAATATAAGAAATTTAATAAATATATTAAAAAAGAAGGTAAAGAAGAATATTACAAAAAACCACAAAAGTTTAAAAAGAAAACAGTTAACAATACCAAAAAAATCACTAAGAAATTTGATAAGAGTAAAGTTATTTGTCACAATTGTGGCAAACCAGATCATTATAAAAATGAATGTAGAGTTAAAGATAAACTTAATCAACTACATATTTCCAACAAAGATACTGAGTTAATCCTCCAATTAATGAGAATTGAGAACGAATCTAGCAATAATAGCGATCATTATACAGATATACTTTCTCGATCAACTAGTACTAGTAATACAGATAGTGATAATAGTAAACCAAACATTACTATAGGATTTACAGATAATTGTAACAAAAATTGTTGTACTAAAACACTAAATGTACTATCAAAAATTCAAGAGGAAGAAACCAATTTATTAATAGAATTAATTAGTAAAATAACAGATCCTCAATTAAAGACACAATACATTAATAAATTAAAAACTTTGTTAACGCAAGATAATGAAATCAAAACTGATAAGAAAAATGAAAAACCTAAATTTAGTCTTAATAAGACACTTGAAAGATTTAAAAACCCAGTTAAAAAAAAATAACATTGGTAGATTTAAATCAAGAAGTCAATATTTTAAAGAAAGAAATGTATAGTTTAAAACAAAAAATTCCAAAATTAAAAGAAGAAATTGAACAGATTAAAACTGATTCAAAATTATTAATCCATGATTCTTCCGAGGAAGAAGATCTAGAAGATAAAGAATCTGAAGTTATTAAACAACAAGGACTTTCATTAAAGATGTTAAAAGATATTACTATTCAAAAATGGTATATTAACATTATACTAATAATTAATAAAACTTTTACTATTAAAACATCTGCCCTTATTGATACATGAGCTGATTTAAATTGTATTCAAGAAGGACTAGTTCCAACAACTTATTATGAAAAAACTAATGAAAGACTGAGTTCAGCCAATGGTAGTCAAATGAATATAAAATACAAATTACCTAATGTTCATATTTGTCGGGACAATATTTGCTCTAAGACCTCTTTTGTCTTGATAACAAACATTACTGATATAATTATATCGGGGCTACCCTTTATTTATTTACTCTATCCTTTTACAACTTCAACTAAAGGATTAGTCAGTAAACATTTAGGTCAAACAGTAACATTAAATTTAATCCTAGAACCAGAGGAAAAAGATTTAAAAACTATTCAAGAACAATCAGTTACTAAAACTCTTACAATATTAAATAATAAAAAGAGTCATTTAAGATATTTAAAAATGAAATTAAATATAAAGAATTCAAGAACAATTAACAGATGATAAACTCCAAAATAAGATTAAACAATTCAATAAAATTTTATTAAAAGAAATATGTTCGGATGTTCCTCGTGCCTTTTGGCATAGGAAGAAACATATGATTAATTTACCTTATGCAAAGGAATTTAAAGAACATTTAATTTCAACAAAAGCTAGACCTATTCAAATGAACCACGAACATTTAGAATATTGCAAAAAACAAATTGACTAATTACTAAATAAAGGATTAATTAGAAATAGTAATTCACCTTGGTCATATGCAACCTTTTATGTTAATAAAAATGCTGAAAAAGAAAGAGGAGCACCAAGACTAGTAATTAACTATAAACCATTAAACAAAGTACTTGAATGGATTCGATATCCTTTACCTAATAAAAAAGATTTAATAAACAGATTAAACCAAGCAGTTATATTCAGTAAATTTGATCTAAAAAGTGGATTTTGGCAAATCCAAATCAGTAATGAAGATAGGTATAAAACTGTCTTTACTACTCCCTTTGGACATTATGAATGGAATGTGTTTTCATTTAGACTTAAGAATGGCCCTAGTGAATTTCAGAATATTATGAACAATATATTCAACCCATTTAGCCATTTTACAATTGTTTATATTGACGATGTTCTTATTTATTCCAATTCAATTAAAGAACATTGGAAACATTTAAATTCTTTTTTCAAAACAGTCAAGACCAATGGATTGGTACTTTCACCTAGTAAATGTTCATTATTTCAAACAAAAGTAAGATTTTTAGGACATACCATTCAGTATGGTAAAATTAAACCAATAGATAGAGCCATTGAGTTTGCCAGTAAATTTTTTGATGAAATACTTGATAAAACCCAACTCCAAAGATTTTTAGGTTCCCTTAACTATATAGGAGAATTCTATAAGGATTTTAGGAAACAATGTAAACCATTGTTTGAACGGTTATAGAGTAATCCCCCTCCTTGGACTTCTATTCATACTTCAATTGTCCAAGATATTAAGAAATATGCCAAGACTGCAAGACACTTCCCTGTCTCGGTATAGCCAATCCTTTTGCATTCAAAATTGTAGAAACTGATGCCTCCGAAGTTGGATTTGGAGGAATTCTCAAACAAAAATTAAATCCCTCTTCTCATGAAGAAATTGTTTGTTTTCATTCGGGAGCTTGGGATACTACCCAACAAAATTATTCAACCATTAAAAAAGAAATTTTAAGCCTAGTTTTGTGTATCAATAAATTTCAGCATGAACTTTTAAATCAAAATTTTTTAGTTAGAATTGATTGTCAGTCAGCAAAATATATTTTAGAAAAAGATGTTCAAAACATTGCATCAAAACAAATTTTTGCTAGATGGCAAACATTATTAAGCATATTTGATTTTGATATACAATATATTAAAGGAAGTGAAAACTCTATCCCAGATTTTCTAACTAGAGAATTTCTGCAAACAGTAGTGAGAAATGAGTGTTAGAGGTAACCCTGATGGTCGAGGAGGAAGCAGCTCTCGCGGCTCTCGCGGGAAAACCAGTTATGACGGTAAACTTAAGGGAATCATAATTCCCCATCCTGTTATTCCAGTTCAACCAATAGACGTAGTAAATAGGTACCAGGTTTTAGGCCAAATCCCTAAACCATATAACACTGTTCTTGCCAGTAAACCACCATTTATTGATCCCTTTTCAAACACAAGTAAACCAATTGTTATTGTCAATAAACCAGTTATCCCATTTGATATATGTGGAAAAGCAGTCAATGAATATACTCAAAGATCTGAGTATAATTTATTTTTCATAGAATATTTTATGAAACCCAGTAACAACCCAGTCAAACTAGCAGCACAATTCTTTCCACCAGGATGACATTTTGCTCATTCGGCTTCAAATAAATCTTTGTCATACTACAAAGATATTTTATTTGAAACAGACTCAGTAACTATAAAACCAATTCTGGATAGAAGGAATGAATCCAAAGTTCTTTACCATTCTATCTACATCAAACAGATAATTTCTCAAGACAAATGGCATAGTCACCCATCTGATCTTCAATTACTGACCACCAGTAACCCACCTCAACATTTTTGTTATTACGATTATATGGATGCTTGGGAAAAAAGTATTCCTATATCAAAACCAGACATTTAGTCATTCTTGGTTCATCCAGTTTGACAAATATTTCAAAAGCCCAATACCACTCTGGTTCACAAATTGGTGAAACACCCATGGTCCTTTAAAGGCCATCATTCCAGATATACTTTTACAACATATAGAGTATTTCAGTAAAGTTAGGACCAGTAAAAATCCCGATTCTGCATGATATGAGGTTCTCCATCTATTATATATCTGATACGGCAACATGCTACTTTGTGAATGATTTTATTTTATTTAAAATTACAAATTTAACCTTGTCAATATCACCTGCTGGCTGCTGCTGTTATGTATCCCACTAGAAGAACTCTTTCGCTTTCACCTTTTACCTCCCACACAGTTATGCCTGCCACGCCATCAAGCAGGAATCTCGTCTCTTCGGATTATCAAGTTTGAAACATGGGCTAGGATTACCTGATTGAGCATAGACACATATCTCATTCTTTCTACCTCCTCGTCTAGTACGCAACCAAACCAACATGGGGAAGGTGAGGATATGTATATAGTTGGACCAAGGTGATGAATCTGCAACCCTCTGTATACACAAGCATTGTTTTAGCTATCTTGTGAGTTAGCAATGCAATTTGTCATTAATGTGTACCTCTCCTGATCGCACTCCAGTTGTTCGATGATACGCCATCTAAGATTTGTTGAGGCTTTTCATTCCCTGGTCGGTTTTTATGCTGCTATTTACATAAGGTTTATGTGAGTTTCTGGCATTTTTATCATAATTGCGGTGGCACTAA
This sequence comes from Heracleum sosnowskyi, assembly GCA_030848705.1. Classification (NCBI taxonomy): domain Eukaryota; kingdom Viridiplantae; phylum Streptophyta; class Magnoliopsida; order Apiales; family Apiaceae; genus Heracleum; species Heracleum sosnowskyi. Next base: position 15,948,182 of record CM061240.1, read on the forward strand.
GATTGCAAGGTATGTTAGCGGTTACTGAGAGTTCATGTTAAGGATAGAGGCATAATATTTACTTCGAATTTGTACATACTTGCGTTTTTGTGCCCCTTGATTTGGTAAATATTTATCGGCTATACCTTTTGCTTTTAGGTTCTCATACTTTTCCCATGTCTAGGTTGTTTTAAAAAAAATCTTGGTGTCCTAAAGGCAACCAGTCTCTGAATCAGTATATTATTATTGAGGAATAAAATATAGAGCCTAATGTATTTGACTACAATGACTAAACTGCCCTATATTTTATTCCTCAATAATTATTAACAAAATGGTTTATAAAATGTAACTTATTGTACATCCCCTTGAGTGCTCTCAAACATGAAGTGTAGGGGGATAATGTTCACATGATATTCAATGTGTGTGTGTGTCTGTGTTTGTGTCTGCGTATACAACTATACATAATTATAAAAGCGGTCTTAATAAGAAAGATACAGTGTATGATCTACGAAAAAATACATTAGATCACTAATTGACTATTATATAATTAGTCTGTCATTGACAATATTCACAGACTTAAACAAAATTAGGATACTTAAACCGCCAATATATAGTTTTACCGTGATCTTTTAAGATTTTCCGGCTATAGTGTAGCTGGTCCCCATAAGGGCTCCACCTATAATCCAACAGAGATGTGCAAAATCAAAAACATAAATGTTTGCTTTCAAGGTGACAAAATTCACAATGACATTCAGATGATATTGCTTTAGAGCACACCAATTTCCTAGAATGAAATTTATAGGTGTCATTTGCATTAATACTTTAAAAATAATGTATAATTAATTTCCTACAATGGTTGAGCAGTTCTATATTTATTTACCCTATAGAAAACGTGACCAAAAACTGAACTTTAACTACCTTGGCTTCTAAATAGCCGACACACGAGCTCTGTGCAATGGGGTGATATTTTGATATTTTTTTTTTCAGGTTTTGGAGTTTTATGTTATGAGTAGAGGAAGAGGGTCTAAAATTCGAAAGGGAACACCGAATTGACTTGGTGAACATATAATATTGTAATATCCTAGGTCCTCTTTGTAACAAGGTTTTGAAACTAACTTGATCAGGGATGTTAAATATTTTAAAGAGAGTAAATCCTGCACTGGCTATTCTTGATGTTGTTTCTCCGCTCCCAATGCACGGGTTTGACTGTCAAACAGGTGCGTCCTAGGTCCCTGATAAGTGTTATTTGTACCAGTATATGTTAAGTTCTAACAAAGCTTTTGTAAATAATTTTTAGCGCGACTATCCCAAGGGGATCCGTGGAATTTGTAACAATCTGAAATATTGATCAGGTGCATCCATATTCATGAAACTCACTAATCCTTGCAACTATACAAATGTGATGGGAGAGTAAATTATAATTCATGCATTATCCAAGTACTGCAAGTCTGCAACATTATATGACCTTAAACTCTAGATTAATAGCAGCTAGAACTATCTCACATTTGCTGCAAGCCTCTATTTGAGAGCATACTCTTGGAATCATATTAAGAATATATCATACATGCATTTCTCATTTGAAGAAAATTAAGTATGTACCTCGCTTCGTACCAAGCCTCAACCGTCCAAAAATATGCAGTTTGTTCTTTATATGCTTGTGTTGCCTACAAAATGCAGATGTGAATAAGGGTTTGGGAGCACTGGATGTAAAAACTGTTAAAAGTTGTGTGTGTGTGTGTAGAGAGAGGGGGGAGAGGAAAAAACCAGAGTGAGCTCAGCCGTGTGTTTGCCTACTGCAACATAAATGTTTGTGAGTCCATTCCATAAGGAGATGAGATGGAGAGGAAGAAAGAAAATGGTGAGGTTGTTCTGGGTGCCATCCATTTGCGCCAATTTGTAGCCAGAAATATTATCGTGTGCGTCAAATATGGAGCGCCACAACCTGTAGGATGATATGTTTACATGAACTGAATCTTTTTAATTTTTCTTTGGATTTTCCTGACATTCTATGCATATAGATTCCATGCTTCTGCTGGTATGACAATAATTTTGGTGGGGATTAAAGTTTCCTCCAGTTAATCATACCAATCATCATTGAGTGTTGTTCTCAGGCTGCTGGTTTTACTATATTTTCATTGCACTTTTATGACTGCACATATTGTTATATATATAGTTTCGTGATACTTGCTTTAGCAAAAATTAACCAAAAAACCTTTTAGGCATAATTGGGGCTCCATTTTCATTTTAGCCTACTAAAATTTACTTTGTGAAGATGTTGATCATTGGTATTTTACTATTTGTTTTTGTTGCTATATTAAATATTTTGCTTACTGTTTGAATGTGCCATGTTCTTTTTGTGTGGCTTGCTGAGTGAATGATTGGTATGTATGGATTTGTATAAATCATGTTAGAATGCTAGCTTAACTAAGATATGATACAATACTACAATCACAGGTTGTCATAATTAAAAAGTACTTATGTGCTACATTGTTACTGCATTCTGGAATTTACTAAAATCTGTAGGCTTCTTTTAGTAAGCTCGGGTTGAAATGATTCTTGGACATGCCGTTGTTGAGGCACGCCGACTCACCATGCAACATCGGAATGTTTGACACACCATAGGTAATGTTGTAACTGCTTAAGCACCTTCTTATTTTAACCCTGTTGGCAAATTTGGTTGCCCACTCGTATTCTCTGGAACGGTCAGGTTTGCTTCCCTGAGATGCTAATTGCTATGTTGTTACAGGTGTGTGTGCACAGAAGCTCGCCCATTACCTCGCTGGGTAGTTCAAGCTGCTTACCATCTTTGGCCGGCAAGTAAAGAGCGGGAGGTGAGTGCCCCATCCTATTGCTTGTCCTTTGTGCAACCATCTATGTGTTTGTTACAATTGTTGGGGTCTTATATGTGCATGTGCATTGTTTATGCATTCAAATAGTTAGTCTCTGCGCAAACTGTGTGCTTGCAAGATTATCATAAAATAGGGCTTATATGTGAATGTGCATGTAGTAAGTATATATTATTCGGTTCAGACTGCTTTGGTACCAGTTATTGAAGTAGTTAGCGTTTCACTCAGGAAAAGAGTGCACGACTTTTCAAGTTCCTCGGTGGTAGCTATTGGTTTATATGATCGAGCAAAATTAGGAAAAACTTCTTGGAGTTATGAATACCCACCAAACACGAGAAGTTGCTTATCCACCCCCTCTTGATTATTTGTACTTCCTAGAAATTTAAATTCCTATATGAGAAACTAAACAGCTTCATGCACTTTTTTGTAAAGCGAGTGAGGGAGATACCGGTTGATCAAGTGCTCATTGGTAGCTTTGTGCACTTCCTATATATTTTAAATACCAAGGAAGTGGCAATTCACATAGAAATTAGTTAATTTCCACATGCAAGCGAACAATCCTTTTTTGTCCGCTCATTTAGCTATTTCAATCTCCGACATTAATATATATATATATATATATATGTATATTGTTTTCTCGTATTACAAATGAATTGATATGCAACTAATACCCTTATTGTTTTATCTTGCTGGATTACTCTACATTACGGGGGTAAAAGCTTAAGTTTTGCACTCTACTAGCTATATTGTAATGAAGCAATATTTTTTTTAGAAATATTCCAGGTGTTATTCTTAGGAAGTGCAAACAAGGAGAAATATGTTATATATCGTAAGAAAAAAATTAGGCACATAGAAACAAGAAGAAGTTATTTGCAAAAAACAACGTACGCGTATCAAGAATATATCATATACTCTTAGGAAATGGTGAGCCAGATTTGCAATTGTTTAGAATATCAGTAGATGGCATAACCATTCATATGGAGAAAGAAAGTCTAAGAACCAGCAGTCAACTGAACGATGACAACGGATAAGGATATGAGGTCAACAACCTTTGAAAAGCTTACACATGATTGTTCTCTCTTGAAAATTAAGGGTTAAGGAGCCTGTCAATATATGGTTATGCGTTGATACTTGAATGTGTCATTCCAGAGCAAGGATACTGTTATCGATAATCCTACTTTGGAAAGTAAGTTCCTCCTGATCTATATGACGTAAATATACATTGATAGTTTATTGAATACACAATTTTCATCATATTTCTACTTTGTCAATCAAACTTTTTTCTAACCAGTATGTAAAGCACTATTTACTACTTGTAGCAAGAAACCAATCAGTTTAGGAAGCTCAGGTTTCGACCATCTTTTGTCTCTGTTTACTATTAATTAGGCTCATTTAAAGTGAATATATTTTTTTCATATTGCGAGTGCAACATGGTTGCTGCTGGTGCTAGAAGGATATGAAATTCAGGTTCTCATGAAGCCAGTTTTAGTTTTACATTTATGGATTTTTATAATTTAGAAGATTTTGTTTGAGTTCCTGTTAGTAGTTTGGGCAGATTGGTACCTTATGGTTTTTGTATATTATGTTGAAACATAAACTACTTCTATGTATTATAGGTATGCTGATCTGAAGAACGATAAATTTACCAATTGATCATGATAAGATGCTTGACGTTTAGGTGCAAATGTGTATTAATTATTATAAAGTACATCATATTTTTTTACTAGAAAGCACAGTGAAACTATTACAGGTTTTAGCTACCTCGGAGTTGAAATATCTGGAGCAAGGCAAATGTTCTAAGCGTTGTGTTGTATTTACTTTACTATCTTCGTTGAGGTGCTGCTGGGTTTCTTCTTAAGACCTAGAAGTAGCGCCAAACTATTACTCCTCTAGCCGAATAATTTTTTACCCGCATTTTTTCTCTAAGCAGGGAGATGCTACTGCACATCTTTTTTTTACATATGCTCGAATATGTTCGATTATCAAGAGATCTGGTAAAGAAATCGAGGAGTTAAAAAAGGTTAATATTTGAACCAGTTTTCCTATTACAATCCTTGATTAGTTTCTTTTCATTGTTTTGGTGAAAAAGAAGTATTTGATATGCTTGATAATTATGAACTTGAAACAGTTTTGTCCTTGAGCTAGCTTTTTGATGGTCTGTGTACTTCTGGAATGATATGTTGAAAAATATTTTGCTTAAGGAAACCATATGAGACCTGAGTCAACTTGTGTGACCATAAGAGACAACAATATAATATACAAATATATAGTTGTGTTTCCAAGACAATTGGTGTGCTCTCTTGGGATATAGGAGCTTGTTTTTCAAGATGTGACTCAATCTGGTATGCAAATAATTCAGACACAGTTGTCCAAGTGCCACGGTACTTGCTACTTTCTGACGTTGATAACAATTGTTGCACAAAATAGCTGTTTATGCCAAGGAATTGACACTTATGAAAGGACATGCTTTTAAAATATCGAATCAGGCTGTGTGAAAGGGAAATTTCAAGAGATTCAAGGCTGAAATGCAAGGCTCAGTAAAGCTCAAACATCCAAATCAGGGACAAGGGATACACTTGGAACAAATAATCGCGATGCTTCCAGAAACTACTTCCTCTTTACAAGTAAAAGAGGCAAGATAAGTGAGCTAACATGGTTTTTTAGATATTCAGCCCATGGAAGATATGACATTATGCAACAGAGAAAGCTCTGCTCAAAACACACCGGATATTGCATGTATCTGCTGCAACATATGGGTTGGATGAGACAGTTTATTCCACGTCAGGGTTATCAGATGCCATGCCACAAAGCCACGTAAAATTAAGACTATACACGTACGTCTATTTGTATTCCCACGGCTCTTCGGCTTCTCCGATGTTCCCCCTTCATTTCTTCTGCTGTTGCTGAAGATGCTTCTCGAGGCAAAATCAAGTCTATACTTTGAAGCAATTGAGTAATTGAGTTTAAAGCAGTTCTCAAGGTAATATGAGTAACTGAGTTCCCATTTAATGGTTTTGTCTAATTCTGTCATTCAAATGTAACCAAACATCTGAACTATCTGTAAATAATAGATTTTTTCCTTGCTAAGTTTGAAGTTTCAAAATCAAAATATATATGAACTATCCTACATATATGATTCTACGACCTGTTTGCTGTTGTTTATGTCAATTAAGGTGCCTCTTGATTGCTAAATTAGGGTACTCCTATCATTTTAGCATTTTCATGATTGATGTTTTTATAAATTAGGTTGCCTCTTGATTGCTGTTTGATGTTCTGACCTTTTCAGCTTACAGGGATTACCTATATTTATACAGGAGCACTTGTAGTGATGGAAAAACATGTGATTTGTACATGTACGACTACATCTTCACCAAAACAAATTATGTGGCGGTAGAGAAGAAGTCGAATGTTTTGAAGAATGGAGAGGAGAGTTTGGAGATTGAAGATTCAATAAGGAGGTTACATGTTATGGTGTTTTTGATTGGATTGTATGTTAGAATGAAGAGTAGGTGTTGCAGCACTCCAGAAGTACATTGGTGGTTTAGGTGGAATGAGAACTTTAGGTGCCAGTTCAAGTACTTTATATGCTTTAAAGAAGTTGAATAAAGAAATGGTGTCCGAGAAGGTAGGCCTTCTATCTCAGTGCTCGCAAGATTTTCGATTGGACCTTTTAATTTAACTCTAAAATGGTTTCCCTGTGAGTGATTGTATTGTAGAGTCCTGTTTTTTTGTATTGGTGCGGAATGTTAGAAAATTTAAAGATGTCAAAGATTGCGATGATGCAAAACAGGAGCTCGAGGAAGTTGTGGAGTACCAAAAAATTCGACAAGGTCGACTTGGCAGGAAGCTGCCAAAGGTTGACATTGTGAATTTTATTTTATTTTTTTTGTTAGAAGTTAATAATAGATTCACTTGGAACCCATTACACTTGCATTTGCATATTCTAACAAGTAGGAATTCTACTGGATTTCCTTATTCTGACCAGTATGAATGGTATTTATGGTTTCAAGGATATTATTTTGACATGAGCTCTGGAAACTGGAAACACTTTGCTTGCCATGGTGAGGAGTTTTAGCTGCTATAGACTTATTTTGTGTAGGCTCCTGAATTAAATATTAAATAACTATAAATATTCCACTAGCAAATTTTTTGTGTACTATCTTGATGGTTCTACTTTCGAGCTATTGATTTCATAAGTTTCCTTTTCATATTACCATTGTTCCAATGTTAAAGATATGTTTAATGTTCTGCTTCTAAAAATATGGATATCTACAAGATTGTAAGTTATTATGATATATTTATATATGTACATAAATTTTCTAAGAAATGGAAGTTTTGCTTCAGTACAGTTCTGTTTCTGACTTTTTTGCATTGTCAAGGCTACTGTTGGAGAAGCTAGAGTACCTTTTTTCTATAGAGCGGGTTCAGAATTTATAAATATGTGAGTATCAACTTCTGTTCGATTAACAGTCTTATAATTAAATAACACTATGATAACACTATGAGTGACATTACATCTGCTTACTTGTAATAAAAATATCAGCATCCCTATAAATATAAAATGATAAAAAGTTTCAAATTTTTTGTCTTTGTTGATTGGTAAAATAAGATGCGGCTCTATGGTCGGTTCCATCAAATTTCATATTTATAAGAATCTAGGTTTTGTTTAGAATTGGATTAGATATTCCTATTTATAATTTAGTACCTTCTTCGACTGGTGGCTTAGCTTATAATGGTGCATTAACAATGTGCTGAAATCTCATTTTTCTTCTTTGATAGATATGCTGGAGTTGGTGCTCAGAGTGTAAGATCCTTATTTCAGGCAGCAAAAAAAGAAGGTAAGTTTAGAAATTTCTAAGCTATTTTTATTTTTAATATTTGTGATTAGGTTTAAGCTTTTTGAACTTTGACATTAAAATGTTAATTTGTGGTTTTCGCCTTTGCATGTGTATTCATTTTATTCTCTGATAAAAATATTTTATCTAAATATGAAGAAGGGTTAAAGCTTAGTTCTTGTCATGTTCAGAAAGGCCTTACCTTGTCCGTTCATTTTGCTTATGTTCTTCATGTAGCATTCAGACGGAGGACCATGAATGTACATCCATACTTGCAATATTTATGGGTAATGTAGGAGTAAAATTTTATCTTAACATGTGGAATTATCATTCACCATTGCCAAGCTTTCGATTCTGACCGCCAAATGATATGTTACTAATCTAAACTTTTCTTTTTGAAAGAGTATCTGTTTCTGTTAATACAATATTGTTTTTTTCTCCATAGCACTATATTGTAAAATTTATTAACGCACATCTATCCTTTTTGATGAGATAATAGACTAAGCACAACTCAATGTTCCTATATATTAGTAAGTGAAATGTGAATTTTTAGTCTATTGGCACATTGATGTTGATCATAGTCTTCTCTCAACACCTAATGTGAAGTACTGACCTCTCAATTTTAGGTATTTTAATTAGTCGACTGTACTTTGCAACCAGTATAAAAGTTGCCGGTATCTCAGTAACTTGCGCCCCTGATTTATTGTAGCTATTAGTTCGCCCAACTTATGTATTTTTTGATTATATTAAAGATTTGTCCATCAGCCTATAATAATTGAGTTCAGTACCTTTATGTAGCAATCAATGGGTTACCTCACATTTTTTAGTGGCCGACGACGAGCGGAGCAAATTGGTTCCGTTCTTTCTGGTACAATCCTCTGCCAAGGTCATCTACTACATTACTCTTTGTATGTTTGTATGTAAGTGCGACATCCTTTCCCTACTTATTTTGACGTTTTAATTGTATTGTATCTTACACCTATTTTATTTGCTGACCAATGAACTCCACAAGCCAACCATCCTTTAGAGTCAAATAAGGTGCCTCTTGCTTGCTAAATAAGTTTAAGCCATCATCAAAAATTGATGCTAAGAAGGGAAAATGCATTCATCACGAACTTTGTTCTTTCAGGTATGTTTTTATGTGTGTGCAACATCATCTACATGCGTAGTTTGACGTTTTTATTATATTGTATCTTCATCTTTTTAATTTTCAGAAGGCTGAACTCAACGAGTGAACCATTCTTCAGAGTCTTAACTACTTCTAGGCTACTACTTTTACACATCTCACAATAAATTGTTCCAACCATTTCTAGCAAGCGGAAATTGCACCTTTCTTTTTTTTGTCACGTTCTTCGTTATTTCACGGAAGATCTGAATTAAAAATAAAAAATATTCTCAAGAAGGAAAAGTGAGACTAAGGCTTGATTATTTTCTTTTTCCTGCTTATAGGTTTGAGCAACTAATAAGTTGGTGGTTTGACCATTCTCGATTTGTTGAAGTCTATTAAAATGGTTAATCAGGATTCAGGACCTATGGAAGTTTTTTTGGCCACATTGTGATCATGAGGTTTGTTTCTTAAATTTTGTTTTTGGCACAAAAATTAGATCCTCGATATGGTTGGATTTAGTGGATATACATTACACAATCAACCATTCCTTTTACATTAAGAAAAATAAGTTATATTATTCGAAAATGGAAATACAGACCTTTTAATTATCGAGTTTAGGTATTAAAAGAATACTTTTGGAATATGTTAACTGTTACATGTCTAGATTTTTGGAATTACTGTACAATCTTAAAATAAAGATGGCACAAATCTTGAATTTAGAAATGAACAAATCCAGGTCGGTTGAAGACTCAAGAATTCAGAGATTTGTGAAATTAGATGAACTTTTAATTTGGAATCAAGTAAACATTTAGAAACTTTTCCATGTCATTTGATGTCATTGCGTCGTATTAATGCAGGTCAAGTGATATACGCAACAACTACTCTCAGGTCTCGGGAACTACTCTCAGGTCTCGGGAACGCCCATGAGAGAAGAATCGCAGATAGAGATGTAGCATGATCTAATTCCTTGATGGACAAGTGGATTGCTAAAGATATTAGATTTCATGCTACCGAACTTTATCAGCCAAACAAAAGTGTCCTCTAACCAGCCGAGTGGCAAAACTTTGGTATAAAATTCCAGTGCTCGATGTGCTTATGACTGAAAACAACTTTGGTACAAAACTCCAGTGATCGATATGTTTATGACTGAAAACAGATGTACTAAATACCAAATATTGCAAATGATGATGGTTGATACTGAAGGTTTAGGAGCCAAGAGAGGGAGAGGGAGGCAGGGAGGGGGGGGGGGAGAGAGAGAGAGAGAGAGAGAGAGAGAGAGAGAGAGAGAATCGAGCTAATTACTTGATGATATCAAATGTCTGGCAAGTAAGCAAAGTATGATCCCCTGGTGTTGTTAAATTTGTGCACGTAGTAGGTAGAGGTGTATTGTATATGTAGATCTAAAATTTAAAATAGGTGTACCGATGCCTAAATAAACTTATGTTTGTATGTTGAAAGTAAGAGTGGCGAGAATGCTCTTTCCGCATGGACTATGAAAGAAGATCATGTGTTCTGTTTTGGTAGAATCCTGAATTAATATAGCCACCTGAACTCGAAATATTTGAATGTATTTGCCATTTAGTAGGGTTATTGAATATATAATAAAATCTTCCAATTACACAAGTGCTACAGCCTACAACTACTGTCAACATGAACTACCCAATACCATGTGCATCAAACATTGAAGATGCCACAAACAACTGAGCCGAAATCAACTAAATTATACAAACTAAAGCTAGCCTGTGCCTTGCACGGGCTATAAAGCTAGTTTCTTTAGTAAATACAAAGTCCCTTGGATTTCAAAGTGACAATAAAAGATAGCCACCCATATTCAAGACACAACCACAAGGTTAGCCAGAATTCATTATGTCAAATGGTGGGGAAAATTTGACATAAACAGAATAGTTAGCCAGGTTCAAAAAGAATTCCCAGAAGTAAAACCCAAGCCGGTAACCCAAGAAAAGAAATTATCTGAGGGATCTTCATCCTCGTTGGATATTTCTATTATCAACAAGTTATCAGCTTCAGAATTAACTAATCTCTTGAGAGCCATCCAAGAAAGAGCTGGCAGCCTCAAAGAAGAAGCTTCCAAGGATAATTCCTCGGAAGCCAGTCATAACTCCAGTCAACAATCAGTCACAAATCCATATGGAAGTGCAGACTTACAAGATGCGCAAGACCCATATGCATGAATCAGAATTTTACTATTCATCGGTCAAAATTTACGATCAAAACAACAGTCAACCGACCAGTTACCCAAGTAAATTACTTTTACTTTTTTGTTTTTACCCAAGTAAGTTACTTTTACTTTTGCTTTAACCAAGTAAATCACCTTTACTTAAGTAAAATGTTTCTACTTTTATTTTGTAATAATGGAAAGATTGTTCCTTTCCAGTGTTTTTGCTTATATATATATATATACAAGCCTATAACCCGTGCGATGCACGAATGAATTTTAGTATTTTTAATTTATTATTTTAGTAGTTTTACATGATTTATTATTATTTTTTATCTTATTTTATTATCATTTATTTGTATTTTGATCTTAAAATTTTTTAATATATTGTCGACGGAATAATATCTTGAACTTTTGAATGTAGCTTAGAAAAATAGATGATATAAATATTTAATAATAATAATATGTTGTTGACGGGATTCGAATCTTGAACCCGTTGGAGTATTTTAGATACCAAGAAAATAATATTCTTTTAATATTACATCAAACGGTTCTCATTTATCTATATTTGTATCTAACGGTTATTATTTAGAGAACCAAACTACCAACCAACCAAATAGATGGTAGTTTGCTTATAATAATATTTTTTATATGATTTTTTAATATTTTTTATCTTATTTTATTAGCATTTATTTGTATTTTGATCTTAAAAATTTTTAATATGTTGTTGACGAGATTCGAACTTTGAACCCGTGGGAGCATTTTAGATATCAAAAAAAAGAATATTCTTTTAATATTACATCCAACGGTTCTCATTTACTTATATTTACATCTAACGGTTATTATTTAGAGGACCAAACTAAATGACCAAACTACCAACCAAATAGAGGGTGGTTTGCTTATAATATTATAGTATAGATATGAGAGATATCTGTGGGTAACTCTTTATTCTAGTAACTAGTAACTCCGGGTAAGTCACGTTAAAAACCAACTAATACTTCCTGTAATTACGTGTATCACTTGAACGTGGGTTTAGTTTTATATGTTTATATCCAAATATCCAAATATCAAATATTATTATTTATATTTTATTTTAAATGTAACATGTAGTTACAAGATTTTCAAATATTTTGTTTGAATTATTGTAATTATTTTATACATGTATTTCTTATGTTTTGTATTTTGTAATGTATTTTTCACGTTCGTTTTTATCTTATTTTTTAATGTTCTGTATTTTCTAATTTCTATTTCATGTTCTCTTTGTATTTTTTATGTTCTGTATTATGTAATTTAATTTTCATATTCTTTATTATAGATTTTATGTATTCGGTATTTCTTTATATTGTGTTTTATGTTCTGTATACAAATTATTTTTTTTGTTCGTTCTGTATTGTATTTTTAATGTTCTGTATTTTGTAATTTATTTTTCATGTTTTTTTTCTATTATAATACCTTTATGTTATGTATTATTTAATTTAATTTCATGTTCTGTAGTTTTCTATATTATGTATTATGTTTTGTAATTTATTGCATTTTATAATTTTTTGTGTTCTTTAATTTACTATATTTCATTATTTGATTCAATTTTTTTTTCTATTTTATGTCTTTTGCATATTTTTCATGATTTGAATTTATTTGTGTTTTTAATTTGTTTATGTTCTGTAGTTGTTTTTATTCTATTTTTTTCCTTTGTTTTTTTTTTGTTTCTAATTTTTTGTGTGACTAACATTTTTTTATGTTTATAGATTAATATTTTCTGTAACGTTTTCGTGTTCTGTAATTTATTGTATTATATAATCTTTTATATTCTGTAATTTTATATGTTCTCTCTATTTATATTTTCATCTTTTTCAATTTTATTTGTTCTGCATATTTTTTATATTTTATAATTTATTTGTGTTCTGTGATATTTTTTTTTTGTCATTTGATTTATTATGTTTGTAATTTTTATCAGTATGTTGTTTTAATTTTTTTATAAGCTTTCCGTGTTCTATAATCTTTTTTTGGGTCTAGTAATTTTGTAATTTCTATAATTATCATTTGTGCTCAATAAAATTTTTCAGCTCTTTATTTTCTAATTTTCTAGTTTATTTACATTTTTTGTTTTGCCGATTTTAATACTAATTTTGTGTTCTGTAGTATGTGTTGTGTGAGTTTATGTGTTCTATACTCTATTTATTACAAATATTAATTTTATACATCACTTATCCTTTTTTGAAAATCATAAAAGTATTCTTTAAATTTGTCTAAAATGTGTGTTTTGTATATTTGAAACTAGTTTTATGTTCTCCATTTTCATAATTTATAATATATTTTTGAATTTTTAAATATACATATATTCAATTATGAAAGGCATATGTCTAGGCCTATTTGTAAACACCGAGGATTCTACTCAACTTTAATTAAGATGTAATAAGTAAATAATAAAAATCAAATGTCACAGGAATCTCAGAAGATTATATCTGTCAAAGAATGAAGATTAAAGTCATCTACAGACTTGAAGTGATTCTACATTGAAAGAAGCTCAATTTATTGATCAAGCCTCAATGAAGTATTCAAGCTCAGTGGATTTATTAAGGTGACAGAGATTTCAAGTGGTGACATCAAAAGATACTGATTACGGAGTTCTTGAATGACAAGGAAGTGAATCACTGCTTAAAGTCAAACAGATAAAGAACAGACATTGTCGTTAGTCACTCATGAACCAGATAGTGCATCGAGTGTCAACGTACTATTGTGTTTGTTATTTATCTAAGTTTTAAGTGATTCTGGAATTAATTGAGAAGGCAACTAATTCTATTTATTCTCTTATAAATAATTAATATTATTAAGTATATTATTTATTAAATTAATTCTGCAAAGAATTAATTTAATACATAATTTATTTAGTTAAATATTTAAATTAGAATAAAAATGAACTAGGAAGACTTAGGTTTGAACTAAGAAGACTTAGTTTATTTAACTAGGAAGACTCACAAGTGAGTCTTCCCGATTGTCTTCCTAAGGCAAATTAGAGTCTTCCCGAATGTATTCCATGTACAAAGCTTGTCTTCCCGAATGTCTTCCAAGGCAAAATGTTAGTCTTCCTGCAAGTCTTCCTAATACAATTTTATGATTGTTTTGGCGCGTGAAGATTACAGAGGCTGCATTTGTTTAAATAGAAAAGAGACAGAAACATTTGCATTATCTACACACAAGACAGAAAACAGACAGAACTCTCAACATTACATTCAAAGCTCTGTACCTTCTTTCTTCAACTGCAAAGGCATTAAATTCATCAAGTGTTTTAATTCTTGACTTGATCTTCACATTAAATTCATAAAGATCATTTCACTTGTACTGCTTTAGCTTTCTAGCGGATCATAATCCCTAGATTTTATATCGAACTACTTTTTAGTATTCGATCCTTTTTATTACAAAAATAGATAAATTCATGTCGAATTTATTCTAGATTTGTTTTATCAAGTTCTTTGTAATCAGTGATCAAAATTGTAACACCCCTCAAGTTTAATAGAGTTTCTATTTAACTTGAATATTGTTTCAGTTTTTATTCCGCATTAATTTGTTCTAATTTGTTAAATCTTAAAAGGACAAATTTCGATCAAACGGTATTGTTTGTATTCAACCCCCTTCTACAAACTTATCAAGACCTAACAAATTATATAATTAATATATTATGAATAACTTTTCAAACATATAACAAGAAAAAGTAAAATTTACTTTTAAAATGTATATTATACATATGAAACAATAAACAAACAAAGAAAAAATGAATAAAAAAGACATGTGTTGTACGTGTCTTGTGTCAGTTAAAACGGAGTTAGCATAACTTGTTGGACGCTCATCAACTGATCTGAACCGTTGTAATACACTAAATCTGATGGTTGCAATTTAGTTACTCGGTTACCCACTATAATGAGTTCCCCATTGAAACATCCTATATATATATATATATATATATATATATATATATATATATAGGCTAGTGATCAAATACAAACCTTTTTTAAAATACAAACTAAGAACCAATCTAAGCCCTTAGATTAATCTAATCTAATGGCCCCCTTATATGCACAACACACAACTAAAATACACCCTCCCACACTCAATCACACCTATTCCCCTTCGTTTTTAATTTGACTTTTCCCGTCAATCGGAGAGTTTTTTTTGAAATTCGACTTCACCGTATTTTTCTCCATCTCCCAACAATCGATTTGCATACCAAATGTGCTATATTTCGACGCGATTTGAAAAAAAAATTATTTAGTTTGTAGGTTTGTAGTCTAAGAGTGGTTTGTAGTAGAATAGCCCCCTATATATATATATATATATATATATATATATATATATATATATATATATATATAGAGAGAGAGAGAGAGAGAGAGAGAGAGAGAGAGAGAGAGAGAGAGAGAGAGAGAGAGAGAGAGAGAGAGAATTAATTAATTCTTTATACAATTTTATTATGGTATAAATGTTTAATTAATTTCTTTATATTGATCACGACATACCTTTTGTATACTTACATATGAATATATAAATAAATAAATTTACTTCTTTAACTAATAATCGAATTTAAGATTTTGAATATGTGATGATTATATTATTATAATTATTATCATACTCGATAATTATTCTCAAGTATAAAATTTAAGACCATTTGTGCTATTATATATACAACTATTCTAAGGTGTTTATCTGAGAAAATCCTCAATTAACTAATTAATTATTAAAGTTAGTTACTGTAAATTAAGGGTGGCAATAACAGTCCATATCCATTTACCCAACCCAAATCGACCCAAATATATCAGCCTGAATCCAAATAATATCACACGTTATGCATGAATTTGGACCGAGTCAAAGTCACAAATTTGTCTAAATTATGTGGGCTAGATGTGTGATATACCCATATTTACCTATATTTTTTTACCACTTTTTGTACTTTGACTCAATTCCCGTTACTAGTGTGTTTAACACTAAACATACACATACAGTCTGTAATCGATGGCTGCAGGCGTGACTTTGTAGATTGTGGCGACATTACAGTACAATGTTACTATCTCAAGACTTCTGCTAATGTTGCTGTCAAGATTAAAAGTTGTTGTCATTAAGTGTGTTGTCTTGACTGCAAGTTTGATGTTCATGTAATGTTGTTTTCGAACTTGTTGTTTGATAGTATGTTTATTCTGTACTTTGTCACATGTAGAATATTTCTCTGGGCTTGAACTTCTTCCAGATTATATTTTTTTATTTTCATGCATTTATGATAGTACATTTTGAACACTGCAGGAAATATGTTGTCCAATAATAAACAATTGTAGAATGGAGGCTGAATACAATTGTATAAGATTTCCGACTTAGTTAAAATATAGAACACAAATATGAAAGAATAACAACTTTATTAATTCTGATATAAAACTGTTACAAACTCTCTCAAGAAATTCTGATGTTCTTGAGAGCTGCTAGGTTACAATGATACTCGTGTAAGCGATTACAATATGTAAAACCTAAATTGTGTTTATATAGTACACACAGCTGCTCTATCAATTACAAGATATGTTTAAATCAATTACAAACTATCTTCAATACATATCTTAACTGACAGCTGCATTCCTATAAAACAGGAACCGACAAATCAATCTTCCTTAATCTCTGGACTCATAGTTATCTCTAAGCAATACTGATCAGCTTCACAGTCCTGATGACAATCCTGATATCAATCTTGCTACTGACGCTCTGCAATACTGATGACGTCAGCATCTCAATCCTGATCAGTAGTCCATATACTGATGATCATTGAATCATAAACTAACAAAATATACTCTGGCTGTGACATTATATTTCACTTAGTCTAAACAAGACTAATTACATATTTAAGTTGTTTTCTTGCAATTACCCATAAATCCTAACACGCACCATGATCACTTTTAATCTAGAAAAATAAACAAATTTCACAAAACAAAGTCAATTCATAAATTTGAAATAAATGTCTCTTATTGTGCATAATTTTCTAGTGATATATATTTAGATGATTTCTGAGATTTCAATTCATAATATTTGTACTTATTTTATAAACATACATTCGTAGGTGACTTGCATAACGGCGTGACTTGCATGATTATTATTATTATTATTATTGCTAAAATTTATAAAATATTTAACTTATTTTCTTAAATTTTATTTGAAATAGTATTCTGTCAACTTGTTTAGATTTATATGGATACATTTATAATATATGAAAATTGTGATAAGTCTCTATATCTCCTTAGGTCTTTTTTCCTTCTGGATTTGGACTGAGGATAAACTTAGGATTGTTGGGTTGGGAATGAGCTGAAGCTGGGGTACCTGAAACGAAATGGTCCGGTTTACCACTTGCTCCCCACTCTCTAGTGCAACTTGTAGGTACTTGAAATAAAATGGTTCGGCCTACTACTTTCTCCCAATTCCCTTATGCAACTTGTAGTTAGATGATAGAGTAAAGTCAGGTGTGGAGGTTTGAAGGTTTATGATTGACGAAGATCAACATTGAATTGGTGCCCCCTCAAGGAGTCGTTTAGGGCCGATTTCAAGATGAAGAGGCTTAATATGTGTTGACTAGGGTCAACGTTGAACTGGTGGCCCGTTCTAGGAATTGGTTAGGACCGACTTTCATATTGTGAGGTTTAGTGGTTGTTGACTAGGGTCAACGTTAAATTTGTGTTTCCCTCTGGGACTCTGGGAGTCGGTTAGGAACCACTTTCAGATTAAGAGGCTTAGTAGATGTTGACTAGGGTCGACGTTGAATTGGTGCCCCCTTTTGGGAGTCGGTTAAGACCACATTTTCAGATTAAGAGACTTAGTAGATGTTGATTAGGGTCAACGTTAAATTGGTACCCCTCTATGAGAGTCGGTTAGAATCGACTTCCTGATTAAGAGGCTTAATGCGTGTTAACCAGGGTCAATGTTGAATGTCAGTGGCTAATTGGTGGGAAAGGGAAGTAATCTTGATTCTGAAATGATATCGAGATTTGAAAATTGAAAAGCGGGGTCGTACGGGAGCTGAAATATGGATGAATGTGCATTGATGATAGGTAATAATACGTCATCAATGCACGGGGGCTGAAAAAGGGGGTTACCATTTTTGGCGAGTGAGAAGAGCGGGGGCGTGGTAAGACATAGCGTCCTCCATGATTTTTTTGGTGTTCAACGAGGTTGGGTGTCGTGGGGAGTTGTAGGGGTTTTTGTTTTGTTGATATCCATATAAAAATTTAGACTTTTATACTTTTGATTTTTATTTACCCTCAAAGCAAAAGTTACAAGCGCACGCGCGCACACAAATATTTCACGATCTCAAGTGGTACATATCTCTGATCGTTCGAATCTTAGTTCCGACGACTTTGCTGGGCTTGGTTTGTTGTATGTGCAATTTCCTTCTTAGTTCAGGTTTATTGTTCATAATGCTTGTATTTTAAATTTACGTGTTCTTGATATTATTCATTCCTTTAACACACTTTTTCATGCAAATTTATGTGTGAGTATCTACCGATTTCTTGATTTTGATTTTTGAAGATAATATATTTGTGCAATGTTGTGTTATTACTTTCCTATTTACTTTGGGTTTATTGAATTTTTCGGGATTTATGATTTTTCTGGATTCTCGTGATGAACACCGATGATGATGTTCATGTGTGATGCTCTATTGAATTCGACCTTGCCGAGGGGAAGAGCCCATGCTATGGCAGAGTACACTTAATTTCTTTTGTTTTATTTACATTTTGGCGTAAAATCCATTTTTAAAATACGTAATTCAATAATATTTGAGTAATTTTTTAAAGTAAATATTCTTGTTATTTAATTTAAAAAAAGTGATATTTTTCTTCAAGCCACAAATATACCAAGACACCTATATATATTTAACAAAAACCAAATCACATTGAGGTTGTAATCTGATTTATTAATTCAATCTCATAGAACTCATAAATCGTAAAACAAAAATTAGCTATTGAAAATTCTAACAGCTTGCTACAAATAACGAATATCCTTATCCATGGACATTTATCAAGCATAATTTTTAGTTCAATTCAAACCCGAACTTCATTATTTTTTAGCAAGTTCAAAAAGTGCAATATTCACCTCGTCTACAACCTAGAACCCAAGCAATGGTCCAATTTTTTGAAAAGCTAATAAAAATGAGTGTTGATCCTATATGTCACAATTTTAAAATTAAAAAAAAAACCCTAAAAGCACAATTTTAAAAATATAGGCCCTTTTACAACAAAAAAAAACGTTATGGCGTGTTGCGTTTCTGTTAACAACTCTTGTGAATACATTTTAAAAAATGGAAAACATAACCTCGGTTGGCGTTTATAAATGCCAAAAACGTAAGCTATTCTGACGTTTTGCTCAGAAACGTTATATATTTTCAGTAAAATACAAAGAAAAGTCTGCACAAGGTGGGTCCAACCCATGTGCCTCTGTTCGTGTAATTGTGCTTCAGAATCACTTTGTTTATAATGTGCGTGTTTGTGTATCACAAAAAAGTTGACTTATACTTTAAAATGACTAAGTATCATATAAGTAATAAGTTGATGAATTCTTATAAGTTATACGAGTGTTTGGATAAATTTAATTATAAGTTAGTAAAGAATTTGCTAAATTAAATTTGAAAAAATAATTTTTAAATACAATGATTTCAACACTTGTATTTTAAATTAAAAAAATATTTAAAAACACAAATGTAAAAATATAAAATATTAGAAAAATAAAGAAATCAAAGAATAAGTTGATAAGTTAAGTAAAATGTTAGTGATTTCTAACATTCAACATATCAATTTATAAGTTATAAGTTATCAAATAAGCTGAGTACACAACCACCCATAGTAAGATCTTGTTAACTTAAAAAAAGAGTCTAACAGGCCCGATATATATAGTCACTCTCCAATGGTTTTACTAAGCATCACAACACACTAAAATCCTTTTTATATTTAACTGAAAACGCAACTCGATTCTACGTTTTTGTGTGCTATACAAGGTCTTATTTCTAAATTATGTTATTTGGAGCCATTTACTTTAAATTTGTGCCATTTGGGTCATTTTCTCTTAAAAAATTATGTCTATAAAACAATGCATAAAAATTTAAGGATAATAACCTTAATCCTTTAAAATAAATTTCACTAAACCGTGCTTGCAAATAACAAAAGTTTCTACGCTTGTGAAGCCATTGCCCCCTTCTGTGTAACCACAAGAACCCCAACTTTGGAATTTTTCAGAAAGAAACAAGATGACACAAAGTAGACCCCCAGAGTAGGGTTGTCAAAAAAATTCGAAAAATCCGAGATCCGTCCGAAATATCTGTATTCGTATCCGGAATAAAGCGGATTTTATCCGAATCCGAAAT
Organism: Heracleum sosnowskyi; assembly: GCA_030848705.1. NCBI lineage: Eukaryota > Viridiplantae > Streptophyta > Magnoliopsida > Apiales > Apiaceae > Heracleum > Heracleum sosnowskyi. Next base: position 15,968,502 of record CM061240.1, read on the forward strand.
AAAGCGAATATTATCCGTATTCGAATTCGGTAGTTGCGGATACGAATATGGATATAGGCGCATCCGTATCCGGTAATATCCGAATCCGAAATTAAATAAATATGATAAATAAATAATATATATAGTTATATATATAGTTACATATTATTTAGAAATTATATTTTAAGTTTACAGAATATATATATATAATTTAATCATTAAACAATATATTTATATAAGTTGTAGATAATTGTAAACATATATATATATATATATTACAAATTTAATATTTTAAAATAAACAAAATTATACTAAAAAGTAAATTTTTGAAAAAAATAAAATAGACTTTAATAAATTTAAGTTTTAGTTAGGTTTACTTTTTTTTTAAAAAATAAAATTTTTATTATTTTTTTCAATTTTATTGAATTAAAATTTAATATAAAAACTAAAAAATTCTAACTGAAATTCGGATTCGGATATTATCCGTATCCAGATAGTATCCGGCGGATTCGGATTCGGATATTTTTATTTAAATATTTTTGGATTCGGATACGGATCCGGATACGAATTCAGATTTTCGGATTCGGATTCGGATGCAGGCAGATCCGTATCCGAATTATCCGTTTGACAGCCCTACCCCAGAGTCCAACCCATGCATCAATGATCTATATGTTGTAGGATTCTGGTACATAAATGCCTGTTATCACTAAACCAACAGACGAAAAGGTACAAGGGTATAATTGTATCTGTATTACATCAACCTGAGTATAAACGCCTCCAACGAGGACCAAGGAGTAAACCATGGACATGGAAGATAACCACTCTAATAATAATTTTGTTGGATTAAAGGAATATAAAGTGTATATATCTCAACTAAGTGAACTCCTTTCATTCACTTGTATACAGATATCCATTCACTTGTATACAGATATCCCGATGCTCATATGCGGGGATCATATGACCGAAGCTCTAAGAGCTGATATACTCTTCCAGTCCGTCAAGAACATGGGGCGTAGAAGATCAATGTCACTACTTTAGCAATACTTTCCAAATTTTCTTCATGTACACAACTAAGGACCATACAGCTAACCAGGCCGAAATATAAAGCAAGGTGACACCGGAAGTTAGAAGTACTCCTGGACCTGCAAGGCTACATATTGGGGTGCCAAGAAAATAAAACAAGTTGATCTGTCAGGAAACACACATACAAAGTATTATCGTGCGTAAAACACATTTAATACTAATAAGGACATTGAGGCTTATACCTGCTGTCTCTAATTGCCAAGAGAATAGTTAATGCTATCATTTGTGTGGCTGTTTTCCACTTCCCCAAATTATTTACGGCTACAGCCTGAAAAAATTGATCATTGCGGCATACCAATTAAATGTAGAAGGTACAATAAATAGCTTCTGAGAAAAAAAATCATATCTTAAAGGGACCAATACCTCAGAAAGGTTACCACTCTGAGAAGCAGCCCACTCTCTGACTGCTGACATCGTAATCTGTATATTGGCCATAATTTCATTTTCAAATATAAAAAAGTTCAGTCTACATATAATATACCTCACACAAGAGAATAAATAGGATCAAAAAGTTATCAAGTCAAAACATGCGCACAATTGGCCAGAAAACAATTGCGTAAATTGCAACACTGTTTAGGACTTCAAGCAGAAATCAATTAATTTAAAACTTTAATGGGCCATACACAAATGTATCAAACCACAAAGAAGGAAATACTTCGAAGATAAACAACTGATGAGGCTAAAAGTTGAGCCCAGTCTCAAGATTTAACTGAGACTTATTTAAAGGTTCATGGTTGGTCCTTAAAAATACAAACAGATATTCTATGAAGCAGTTTGCAACTAACCATGTTGAACCATGTACAAAGATACAATAGGATATGACCATATTAATAGGAAGATAATCAGCCAAATAACAAGTTATCCTCTTAGCTGTAAGACAAACTATTCTTCAGGATCTCATTCTGGCTCTGAATTATTATTCTTGATTGCCCACACCAATTTTCCTAAGAGCGAATAGTTTGTTACGAAAAAAATTGAAAAGAGAAAAGAGATTTCGTTGGGGAAGCGATTATCGCTGCTAGGTCTATGTCTAGTAACATTGCATCCCTCTGACATGTTTCGACACATTTTAATCCAGAGTTGCATTTGTGTATTTCAAGTTCATAGGGATCCTATACATGCTAGCTCAGACCCCAACGAATTTCCATATCATTTTTGTTTCTTTATAAGGTACAACAAATTGATTTAACCTCTACAGTTATGGGTGTCCAGGAAGATTTTTCTGGTGGAAAAAAGGTCTTTAGTCTTTTCATTTACCCTATTAAAATTATCACAAGCATCACCAACTCAAATTAATATCCAGAGTTTCTTTTCGTCTTAGAATTGGTTCAAGTACCTTTTTCTCTGAAGAAAAGAAACTTTTGTTATATCCACCATTATCCTTGGAGGAAAATATTGACAACATTACACAGGGGTATGTCTGATTGCAAGGATTGTAAATCCCTGCACTATTTACAATTCAATCTCGTTTTATTACATTAAATCCTTTAGAATAATTACGTAGACTACAAGACAGACCTACATGTAAATTTAACTTTTAAGTAAGTTTTAGGTCTTTAGTTATTATTACACAGACCGAAGAAGTTAATTTGGACTTATAAAAATTATACAAAAATAGGGACTAGTCACAACCTCTCCCAGGGTATCATTAATCCCATGAAATTGAAGTAAAAAAAAATAGAGTTAGAAACTTAGTCCATGGGATGACTCAAAGATCAAATCTAGTACAACATTAGAACAAATAGACCAATGATCTGAGAATAATAATACTAAGAAGCAAACACAGACTAGAGGCATCAACCCTAAAAAACCAAGCCGCAAAGGAAATATTAGTACTTTTTTGATATTGTTTGTCTATTTGCTCTAATAACTAGTGAGAATCAACATTCAGAAAAATGAACGATATGCCACCTCTCACATGTGACTTTGTACAAAATTCTGCACTGCTTACATTTGTAAACTGCTTGAAATTTCATTTAGCAACTTGAGAGAGGAAACACATCAGTCTTTAAAAATTTGCTAATGCAATTATTTCTTGTTTACAAGAAGCTATATAAACATTAAACAACAATACAGTTCTTCGCACACAATTCTTGAAACAAAGAAGTTTACACAATATATAGAACAAAGAAATGCAAAAAAATGATATTGATAATTACAACAACTAATTAGCAATAAAAATTAAACCACCAAAAGACCATCAATTCACTCATTCATAGAACTTTTAAAAATTCGCCTCCCAGAATAATAATAAATATCTTTTTCTATGAAGCTAAGTAATGGGTCATTACCTCTCTGCCAATTATTGCAATCGAAGGTATTGTCAATAACCATGGAAATTGTTCAAAGAGAGCAACTTCTGGAGGTTTTGCGCACAACAGAACAACGGTAGCAGCAACCATAAGCTGCAGTTAGCAATCATAGTATAAAATTAAAAAAAGTTATATTATTCTTATAAATAAACTAAAAATGCACATTACTACTCGTTTTCCCCAGTGCTACATTGTAAGGTTTACTTCATGAGGTTCACTATTTTAGCTCAGTAAAGTCTACTATACTAAAAAGAGAAGCGTACCTTATCAGCTACTGGATCCAAGAAAGCCCCAAATGCACTTCCTAGCTTCATCTGGTCAACAACAAAGATGTATACTTGGTTAATTACGACCTAAATTTTAAGAAAAATAAACCTGCATGCATCAATAGAGTTTTAGAAACAAACACAACAAAAACCTTTCGAGCAAGGTACCCATCAAGCCAATCTGTAATAGCTGCAGCAATGAAGATACTTGTTGTAGCTGTTGTTCCCCACCAGGCATCCATATAAAAAGCTATAGAAAAGAATAAACACGGTGGTGACCCTTACTAGGTGAAGAGATATCAAGCAAAGCAAGCCATGAATACTTTGACGCAATGGAATAAGCGAAAGTAATTTGCCACCAAAAAAGTTGCAATCACAAAATAAAATTTTAAAACGAATCACAATCCAGAAAATCAGGAGATTATCATTTAAGATCATTACTGGGAGAAAAGGTTGGAAACCTTCCTGAACTACAGCATTCTGCGGTATGTATTACCAGTTTGCAAAAGTCCGTGTTATCATCTATCAATGTTGAGTGAAGTAGCAAGGAATGTAAAATAAGCAAATATTAGTTTTTCCAAAACCAACTTGTTATAATTAATGGATCAAAGTTTTCAACATGTTTTGGTTTTAAGTGTTTCATGATCAAGCCATTGACAAATTAGAACAATACTCTGAGTTCGGATATCAACTAATACCAATAGGTCGATACAAAAGGAATGAGATTGGATGAGAAAGGGGAAAAGGGTTGTACTATTTTGTTGGTAATCTTCAAAATTCATTCCTTCTTCCGCTCATACAAATATAAACTTCAAAAGATCAATCCTACAAATATGCTCTTTAGTTCAAGTCCTTCAAAAACCATTATAGATAATCTGAAGCCTTTCATATTCTTCACTCTTCCTCTTAAAATCAATCTCTTCCACCTCTTTTATTCACAAGTTTCCATTTCAATCATTCCTCATCCCGAACCTCAAAGCAAGAGTTGTGAATATATCATTAAAATATTATCCATTGATTCATAATGTATGATTACTCCTGGCATTTTAAGCTCTTTGGAGAGAGTTGATTACTAAACATGTTATCAAAACTCTCTTTCTCTCTCTCCCCCTCTCTCCCTATCTCTCTCTCCCCCTCTCTCCCTATCTCTCTCTCTCCCACCCTCACACACAAAGACTTACAACTACGATTTATGATCATAGATAATTAAATGGCAAGGTTTATAGGTAAATTCCTTATGCATTGATTCCACAAATGTGTTTGTCCAATACTTTCTATTTATAAAGCTTCAATTTTCCCAAACAAACACTACGACATTGTAGCTTCTCGAACTATCAATCTAACTATTTCAAAGAATTTCTATCGATAATCAAACAGACTCTCTATATACATACACAAGCAATTAGAGGAAAAAAACAAGTAATCCAATTGTAAAATAATCGAAACTTACTGCAAACAAGAAGCGGAACGGCAGCAACACGGCCAATAGTTAAAATCGTAGGCAATGTAAGCAACTTAGTCGATTGATGACGTGGCTGCTTCGACGGCGATTCCGTTAGCTCATTACACCGATCATTATCATCATCACGATTATAATTATTTTGCTTAAGCAAAGCAGATGAGAAATTATTATTTAAAAAATGCTTATTATCATCTCTATGATTATTATGATTATGATTGGTTTCGGATCCCATTTCCCGACCCGAACCACCACCACCTTCCTCTCCTACTCGTCTCGAAAATCGAGCCACGAATAAACCGCTTCTATCTCCTCCTGCTCCACCTAATTCTCGTCTTTGATTACAATTATATGTGTGTAAATACAATGATTGTGATTGTGGTTGTGAGAGATTGAGAGAGATTGGGAGAGATTTGAAATTCCGGCGGGGAGATGACGCCGGCGGGGAGAGAAAGGCGGAGGAGCGACGGAGGAGGAGAGAAATGTGAGGTTTAGAGTGGAGAGATGAGGGGAGAGAGATGAATAAAGTGAGTTTAAGGAGAGGTGGCATGGAATGGAAACAAAGTATATTAGGGGGAAGAGAGATGGAAGTGAGGGAGATTAATTGGGTGGGTGAAAAAGTTGGTTAATTCTGCGCACTTGTTGGGCTTAGGTTAGCAGCTTTACCTCGGTTCTTGCCTTTTATTTTTAATTATTAAATACATAATAGTCATTTAAATCATTTTTATATTTTAACATTTTTTATTTTTTATTTCGTATTTGTTATTTATATTAGGCACCAAAAAGGAAAACATATAAACATTTTTTTTTGATGTAAACAGAAGAATTCATAAGCCGGGACAAACTCAAGCTAAACGCCGTTTTGTTTTCAGATCGCTTAACACATAGAATATTCAATTCTTTAATCTAAAAATTATTACAATGACATCTCGAGCAATCCAACATATATCAGTTGTGAAACTAGTAGCATCGCAATTGACCTTCACATAAGCACCATCTATAGCCCAATGTTCAGAACTATCAGTTACATCAACTGATATTAGAGCAACAAATACCCCAAAATATGAACAATTTTTTTTTTTGTGAAATGTGAGCTCTTGCGGTATTCACCACCGTCCCAAATTTGATGCGAGCCTTACAAATCACCCGAAATATCATATAAATCCTTCTCCGAAAAACTACTGAAACCCATAACAAATCACACAAAAATATTAAAACATAACACACTAACATCCCAAAAAGATGGGCACGACTAACAACCTTGATAACAAGGTACTCAACGAGAACTTACCCAAAAAGGATTAGATCTCGATTTTATTAAAAATGGTAAATAAAAGAGAGGATGAGAGAGCGAAGGGGCCTAATCAGTGAAGGGGGATGAAGGTTGAAGAATGGAGAAATGACGGTTAGAACCCTAGTTTTGGAAGTCAACTCTCAAAACTCTAATATTTTTGTCTTTTAGCCTATTAGTTTCAAACATTTAAGTTAGAGAAATCCATAAAATGTGAACTTCTAGGTCGGGCTAATAAAAGGTTTTCATTGTGTATTTCAGAATCTGTTATAGTTGAAATGATCAGATTCGAATAGACATGTTAGAATAAGTCATTTCAATCCTTTTTAGAAATTCTTTTTATGAATTTCTGTTTTTCCTTTTGTATCTTTTTAATTTTCAATTCTGTTACTTTAGGCGGGAAAAACGGTTACAGAATGTGGGGATTATATTTGTGCAGAGTTGTATGTTTGGATCATATCAATTTTTATAACAAACTTATTCAAGTCTGAAAGTTCTCATATCCTTCTCTTTCTATCTCTTCCTTTCTCTATATCTCTTTGTAAATCGTTGTGTAATTCAATGGAATAACAATGGATTAGCATTCATCTTTATCAGTGGTGTCAGAGTAGTCGTCCTAGGGAGTATATATCAATCTGGCACCAAAAACTCGTCGTGTGACCTCCGCCATGGATGATCATATCTGTAGCTTAGAGCAGAAAATTGCAGAGCAGAATAACAGGCTTGATGAACACAACAAACAATTCACTGAATTGATGACACTTATGCGCGAATTGAAGAGTTCTGCTCCGTCTGGTTCAGGTAATTCGAATGAATCTCCTCGCAATAACCAGCTTCTTGCACAAGTAGGAGCTCAATCGAGAAACCTAGGGTTTACGCCAAAACTTGATTCCCCCAAATTTGATGGTCAGGGAACTAAAGTGTGGATCAAGAAATGTTGTAAATACTTTAATATGTGTAAAATTGCAGAGGATCAAAAAGTGGATTTAGCGTCATTGAATATGATAGATAAGGCAGAAAATTGGGTTCTTAACTATTTGGCAAATCGTAAGAATGTTGATTGGAATATCTTTATGATCGATTTGAGTGCTCGTTTTAGAGATGATAATGGTGCAGATGTAGTGGAACAATTTAATAAATTGCAGCAAACTGATTCTCTTGAAAAGTATATTGATGAATTTGAGGATCTTAGAGCTTTGATGTTGCATAATACTCCTGACTTGCCTGAATCGTATGTGTTGGATAGCTTTGTGGGAGGGTTAAAACCTGTTGTTAAGCCTTTTGTTAAAGCGTTTAAACCCACTAGTATTGCCCAGGCTATTGATTTTGCAAGGCTACAAGAAGAAACGTTGAGAGTGATTGGGGTGAGGTCTGTTGTGTGGCCTGCAAAACCATGACCTGTTTTAGCCAACATTAGACCTCCACTGTTGCCTACACCAACAAGCAAACCTTTAGAGATAGTTAGAGGTGCTAAAAAACCGGTCAAAACTTTTAGACATGCCATATGACAGAAGCCATAAATGTCAGTTTAAAGAGGCACAATTATTCACTGTGGAAATTCCATGGGAGTCATTAGAGATTCCAGTTGATACAGCTTTGTGTGATTTGGATCTAGAGGCGGATTGTGATTTTTCTGATCTACAAATTTCGGTTAATGCTTTGACTGGTAATCATGGGTTTCATACAATGAGGGTTAAAGGGAAATGTAAGGGGGGCAATATTGCATATTCTTATTGATTCAGGGAGTACTCACAACTTTTTGGATGTGAATATAGCTAAGACACTGGGGTGTCAATTAGAGAATATACCACCTCAAGTTGTCACTGTTGCAGATGGTATTCATTTGGTATGTCAATCTATGTGTCAAGGTTTTACTTGGGTTTTTCAGAATCAGAGTTTCACTACAGATGTTTTGTTGATTCCATTGGGTAGTTGTGACATGGTCCTTGGTATCCAATGGTTAAAAACCTTAGGTTCTATCAAATGGGATTTCAGTAAATTGGAAATGGTATTCACCATAAAGGGACAGGAAGTAATGCTGACTGATATTCCTCAACATAAACTTAAAGTGGTGGACAAGGCACCAACTGCTAAACTCCTTAAAAATGCAGCTCAATTATGCTTTTTGCAACTTTCAGAGATTGTTCCTCAAGCTGCAACATCTTCAGAAGTTCATTCAAATCACATTGCTTGCAATGGAGTTCAAGTGACAGATTTACCAGGAATTCAGGGGTTAAAACAAAATTATAGTGAAGTCTTTGCAGAACCAACAGATTTGCCTCCACTCATGGGAGTTTTTGATCATCATATACCTTTAGTACCAGGAGCAGGCCCTGTCAATATTAGGCCATACATGTACCCTATTAAGCAACGAGATATTATTGAACAACTTATTCAAGAAATGCTGGATAGAGGTATAATACAAAACAGTTCTAGCCCTTTTGCATCACCTATGGTTTTAGTGGGGAAGAAAGATGGTTCTTGGAGAATGTGTGTGGATTATAGAGAGTTGAATAACATGACAGTTAAAAATAAGTTTCTTATACCAGTCATTGAGGAATTGATAGATGAACTGTCAGGTGCTGTGGTGTTTAGTAAGTTGGATTTAAGGGCTGAATATCATCAAATGAGTGTCAAATCTGAAGATGTATACAAGAGAGCTTTTAAAAATCATACAGGGCATTTTGAGTTTATTGTTATGCCATTTGGACTTACAAATGCACCATCTTCATTTCAGGAATGGATGAATCATGTTTTTAAACCTTTGCTGAGGAAGTGTGCTTTGGTTTTTTTTGATGATATATTGGTTTATAGTAAATCATTGGAAGAGCATTACCAGCATTTGGAATTAGTTTTTGATTTAATGTAGTCCAATAAGATGTTTGCCAAAGGCAGCAAATGTGCTTTTGCTTTGGATAAAATAGAGTATCTCGGTCACTTTATTTCCAAGAAGGGGGTTGAAACTGATCCAGGAAAGATTTCTGCTATTGATAGCTGGCCAATCCCAACCACTGTAAAGGAAGTAAGAAGTTTCTTGGGCTTGTCAGGTTACTACAGGAGATTTGTGAAAGGTTATGCACTCATTAGTAAGCCTCTAACTGATTTGCTTAAGAAGGGGGGTTTTCATTGGAATGAGGATACTCAAACAGCTTTTCAGAAGTTAAAACAAGCTTTGGTTTCTGCTCCAGTATTGGCAGTTCCTGATTTCTCTAAGACATTTGTAATAGAAACAGATGCTTCTAAAAGAGGTATTGGAGTAGTACTTATGCAAGATTACCATCCTATCTCATTTATTAGTAGATCTTTAGGACCAGGGTGGTAAAATCTCTCAGTTTATGAGAAGGAATTATTGGCTATAGTTTTTGCTGTGCAGAAATTGGAGCAATATGTGTCTGGAAATCACTTTATTATTAGAACAGATCATACAAGTTTGAAATGGTTGTTACAACAGAAAATATCTACTAATTTTCAACAATTCTGGCTGTCCAAGCTCATGGGTTTTGATTATGAGATCAATTACAAAAGTGGTACTGAAAATGTGGTGGCAGATGTCTTGTCAAGAAGGGAGGGTTTAGAAATTTTGTACATGGCTTTATCTTTGGTTTCTTCTGATGTTTCTTTCCATATTAAGGAAAGTTACAAATTAGATACTCATTGGTCAAGTTTACTGCAACAACTGCAGGACAATGTTCCAATTCCTGGTTTCAAATTTCAAGATGGGTTGTTAAGGAGGAATAACAAGATTGTTATAGGGCCTAATGGTGATTTAAAATTACAATTGATTAAGTGGTATCATTCATCACCAGAAGCTGATCATGTAGGCAGGGATCTTACTGTAAAAAGGTTAAAGCAAGTCTTTTATTGGAAAAGGTTAACCAAGCAAGTTAGGCAGTTTGTTAGGACGTGCCAAGTATGTCAAGCTTCTAAATCTGAGACTGTGGCCTCACCTGGGTTGTTACAGCCTTTACCTATACCTCAGGATGTGTAGATTGATATCTCAATGGATTTTATCACAGGTCTTCCAAAATATGATGGTAAGGATATGATCTTTGTGGTAGTTGATAGACTTAGTAAATGTGCTCATTTTATGGCATTGTCTCATCCTTATACTGCTATGACTGTGGCACAAGCATATTTAGACAATGTTTTTAAGTTGCATGGGTGGCCAAGAAGCATTGTGTCTAACATGGACTCTATTTTTCTGAGCAACTTTTGGCAATCTCTATTCAGTCTATATGGTACAGAGTTTTTGCTTTCTTCTTCATATCATCCAGAAACTGATGGCCAGACTGAAGTGGTAAATAGATGCTTGGAAGCTTATCTTAGATACATGTGTAGTAGTCACCCTCAAGAATGGAAGAAGTGGCTTCCCCTTGCAGAATGGTGGTTTAATACACATTACCATACTGCCACTAAGATGACTCCTTATGAGGTGGTTTATAACCAGCCTCCTCCTTTACATCTTCCTTACTTAGCTGGTGAATCTGTTGATAAAGAGGTGGATAGATCTTTATAGAGAAGGGAGAATATGATTTCTGAGCTTAAACAACAACTGATATCAGCTCAGCATAGGATGAAACAATATGCTGATTTACACAGCTGAGAGAGTGTTTGATGTTGGTGATTGGGTTTGGTTGAAGTTAGTTGCTTATAAACAACATTTTGTCCATGTCCATAGGAGGAGCAACTGTAAGCTCAGTCCCAAGTTTTATGGACCTTTTCAAATTCTTTTTAAGATTGGCAACGTGGCTTATAAATTACAGCTTCCTATTTCTGCTAAGATACATGATGTTTTTAACATTCAACTTATCAATTTATAAGTTATAAGTTGTTAGGCTCAAGACATGTCTGAATACCACTATTAAGAAGCCTACACTATGTGACTATGTCACACTACATGACCTAGTGATTTCTATCAATGGGATATAGTATAGGTCTCTAAATGTACTTGTCTTGTTCTCATGAACAATAGCTTTATCATGTATGCTCAGATCTATAATGAGCTTAGTAAAGTTTCTTACATCTAGATTGTATATAGGCCATTGAATAATTGTCCTGGTAGAAGTTCAGTAATGCTCATGCAGCAGGATAGAAATGAATAAGGCCATGAAGAAATAAGTTGCAGAAATTTGTCTAAGGCATTATATAGCAAAGTCAGAAGAAAGATATGTCGTGAAGTCACCAATATCTATGTCGTGAAGTGCTACATCGCATAGTCCATTTTGGTCTATGTCGAGAAGTCCTCAAGACACATGTCGTGAAGTGTTGAAGTCAGCAAAGTCAAAGAAGCCTAGATCGTGAAGTCCTCAGATGACCTATGTCGCATAGTCATCAAAATGACCTATGTCGCATAGTCATCAAATGACCTATGTCGCATAGTCGTCAAATGACCTATGTCGCATAATCATCAAATGACCTATGTCGCAAAGTCTTCAAAGGCTATATCGCGTAGTCCTCACAAGTGAGATCGCGAAGTCAGGAATGAAGTGGAGTTCACGATATCAACACTTAGCCGTTTACAACAAGACAAATCAAGGTACAGAATCAAGAATCAAAAGAGACAAATACTGAAGCATTTGTTCTGGCAAGGTGGTCCAAAGAACAGATGGCAAATCTACAGCTAAACTTGGAGAGAAAGATAAGAGACAAGCAGCTAAAGAAACGGGAAAGACTCCGAAAAACAGGTGGTCCTTCCTGACACAGTTAACTTCTTATGGCAGGACAAGTTGGACTTTCAGCAAGGGGTAACTGTGTAAAAATAGGTGTGTGCACTAGTTTGTATAGGGCTTATATATATCATGCACATCCTATTGTAAGTTGTAAGAGAGATACACATAGTTTTTATCTTAAGCTCTTTTCTCTTTAAGCAAGCAAGTTCAAACTGTTCTTGTTTAGAAGCCAGAAATTCGATTGTGAATTTCCTGGAAAGCTGTAGTATTTAATTTGCTTATACAAAGTAGATTAAAGTGATTGTGTGTGCTGTTTACTTTCCGCATATTGCATAGCATAATCATTTACAGTTTATATTTAGTTTCAAGAAAACCAAAATCTATCAAACTATCCATTCACCCCCCTCTGTCTAGTTTCTAGGTGATATTCATTGCTAACAAGTGGTATCAGAGCGGGCTGTTAACATACAAACAGAAAAAGATCAAGAATGAGTTCACAAAAACTAAGCAGTATCAAGATTCCTCCCTTCAACAAGGAGCACTACAGCTTATGGAAGAAGAAGATGTTGTTGTTCATCAAAGCTTCTAATCCCATGTTTTTAGACATTCTAAAACATGGTCCCTTTGTTCCAATGATTGAGATTGGTGAGACAACAGTAGGCACTGAGATAATACCAGCAAAACATGTTCCCAAAGACCCCACAAAGTACACTGATTCTGAAAAGGAGAAAATAGCACTGGATGGACATCTTCAACTTATAATCTGTGAATCTATGGATTTCAACATGTATGGCACTGTTGCTCACTGTACTAGTGCCAAGAATATGTGGGATCTTATAGAAGTGCTCTGTGACGGAACTACTGAAGTAAGAAAGAACAAGAAGCAGATTCTTGTTTCACAATATGAAGCCTTCATGGCTCAGCCGAAAGAGGGAATCACAGAAGTGTTTGAGAGGTTCAACAAGCTGGTAAATGAGCTCAAACTCTACGACAAACACTATGAGACATAAGAGCTTAACATGAAGTTTTTACTAACTCTTCCAGACAATTTAGAACCAAGAATCTCTTCCCTCAAAGAAAGAGATCTAACTAAGATTGGTTTTGATGTGCTGTATGGTGTTTTGAAAACCTATGAGCTGGAGTTGTTTCAAAAGAGATCCATTCAAGCTAAACAAGGGTTAATGGCAAATACTTCCTGTGCCCTTATTGTTGACAACCTAAGTCAAAGAATGGACTCTCTTAAAATCAGTCAGGTCAAGATTGAGGAACCGGAAGTTGAAGACACTGGTGATGAGGCCCAAGTTGTCTATGATTTGCCTGAGGATGATGAGTTTTACAGCATGGAAGAACTGGACAAAATGGAAAACAAATCTTTTGCTTATATGGCTAGGAGGTATCCTAACATAAGGTTTAAAAGAAAGCAGCCATTCAGGTCCAAGTTCAATACTGGAAACACTGGTGGATCTAGTGGCTCAAACACCTTCAATAAAGGAAAAGGGATTGCTGGTGCTGCTAAAAGTGGATACAAGACAGGAAGTGTGGATAGGACCAAAATAAGGTGCTATAACTGCAATGAACTTGGGCATTTTGCCACTGAGTGCAAAAAGCCTAAACAAGTCAAGAAGGACAAAGCATACTTAGAGCTTGAAGCTAAGTATGAGGCTCTACTCAAGAAACAACAGGGCAAAGCTTTTATTGCTGAGGGAAAATGTTGGGATGACTCTGATGAAGAAGAAGAACAAGAGTACTCAAACTATGCCTTGATGGCATTTTCTGATGATGGTGATTCAAGTCAGGTACCTATTCTTACTTCTCTTGATATGACTCCCCTTCAATATAAGCAAACTGTTGAAGATATGAGCACTGAGATGTTTAATATTCATACTAGCATGTTAGTAGCTAATGAAGAAATTGATAGACTAACTGCTAAGAATTTTGAGCTTACAGAAAAGAATGAGAAACTTGAGTTAATGGTTGTGAACCTGGATGGTTTGAAAAGGGAGGTTGAGTATCTTAAAAACAAAGTGATTTGTGCTGAACAGATAGAGAAAGCCCTTAGGGAACAAATTGCTGAAACTGAACTGAAACTAAGAAGCTTTAAAAACTCCTCTGAACTTATTCAAACCTATCACAAGGAACACACTGAAGACTGCAAGGTTGGAGTTGGTTTTGACTATGAAAATGACAAGGGAAGGAAGAAGGTCAAGGGAAAAGGAAAGGAAACTTTTACAAACAAAAATGCTCCAACCATACTGTCAAGTGTTGAACAGCCCATCTTCAGAAAGAGTGCTGTTGAGTTTGATGAGGAACTACTGATCATCAAGCAACAACTACTTGAAGAAGACGAGGCTGCTAAAAACACTTCTTCCTTTCCTAAACTTGTCAATCAGAAAGAGACCAAAGACAATCTTGTCAAGAGTCCTAAAGCAAAGAAAGAAGCTGTTAAGAAAAAGAAACAAAACAGAAATGGTAAAGTTGGTGTTAACAAGGGAAACAACTATGCTTATGTGCCAAATGCTCCCAGGAAACAATGTCAAAAATGCCTATCTGTTAATCATTTGACTCATAAGTGTAGTAAGCCTGAAATTGTTGAAGTTGACAACCTGAGTAACCATTCCGCCAGCATAAATTCTAGTCATGATTCTTTATGTGGTAAGCCAAACTGCATGACATGCTATGTGACTGTGATTGCTAACTGTTTATCTCTTAAACATAAACTTGACTCTGCACAATCTGGTGAATCACACACACATATGCATTCTCACAGGACAGGGTCCCCAATCAAGGTTGAGAGGGTGAAAACTTCATGTGAGCCTAAGAGTGTAAACTCCAAAGCCACATAAAAAGTGAAGTCTCCTACTATGAGAAATGCAATTTATGACAGAAGAATTGTTAATCAAAATGTTTCTAAATCAACTGGACCCTACCAAGTGTGGGTACCAAAAACAACTTAGTCATTTTGTGAATGCAGGGCAACAGGAATAAAAGAGCCATATGGATCTTGGACAGTGGATGCTCAAGTCACATGACTGGTGATATAGCCCTGCTATCACATTTTGAGGAAAAGGTTGGCCCATCGGTAACCTTTGGAAATGACAACATTGGTTATACAATGGGATATGGCAGTGTTAAATCTGGAAATGTCATTATTGAAGATGTAGCATTTGTTGAAGGACTGAAGCATAATCTCTTGAGTATTGGACAATTTACCAACAGAGGTTTCAAAGTGGAATTTGATGAAGACATTTGTTCAATCTCAAAAAGGGAGAGTGGTGAAGTTGTTCTAACTGGAGTGAAGAAAGGAAGCTTGTTTGTAGCTAATCTCAAGGCTGCAGATAAGGGAGAAATTTGTTGTTTCTACACTAAAGCCACAAATGAGGAATTCTGGCTATGGCACAGAAAGCTGTCTCACTTGAATGTTCAGGCAATGAACTCTCTAACCAAGAGAGAACTTATCAGGGATTTGCCTGCCTTGGAGTTTGTACAAGATGGAGCATGTGAAGTTTGTCAGAAAGGAAAGATTAAAAGATCTAGTCACAAGAACAAGTTGCTCAATACAAACTCAAAACCTCTGCAGCTAATTCACATGGACTTATTTGGCCCTGTGAATGTAATGTCTCTTTCCAAAAAGAAATATGCTCTAGTGATGGTTGATGACTATTCAAGATATACTTGGGTGAAATTCCTATTCTCCAAGGATGAAGCTCCCCAAGTCATAATAGAGCATATCAAGAGAGTTGATAGAGAAGCTCAAAGCACTGGTTCCTCTGTAGTTGCTTTGAGAAGTGATAATGGAACTGAGTTTAGAAATTCCATATTGTATGAGTTTTGTAAAGATAAAGGAATTTCCCAACAATTTTCAGCTTCTAGGACTCCTCAACAAAATGGAGTAGTTGAGAGAAAGAATAGAACTCTCATTGAAGCTGCAAGGACAATGCTGTTGGATGCAAAGCTACCTACTAGCTTTTGGGCTGATGCTGTTAACACAGCATGCTATGTGCAGAATAGAACATTGATAAATAAGAAGTCTGGCAAAACTCCTTACTCATTAATGACTGGAAAAAGAGCATCCTTTAAGCATCTGCATGTGTTTGGCAGCAAGTGTTTTGTGATGAAAGATACCTCAGAACATATTGGAAAATTTGATGCTAAGGCATTTGAAGGTATCTTCATTGGATACTCTCTGGAAAGGACAGCATACAGAGTGTTTGTACCTGAGCAACACAAAGTTATGGAAAGCATGGATGTTACTTTTGATGACAAGAAGACTCCTGGACTTGAAACAAGTGAACAAGACAGTGTGCCATTAAGATTTGAGAACCAAGGATATTTAGAGGATTCTGATAATGAGGATGAACCCCCTGCTCAAACTGTCCCAGTAAATGAAGATCTTGAAGTTGATAATCCTCCTCAAACACCTGTGCAAGGATTCACAAACACAGGGGGAGAAGAAGACAATGCAACCTTCAATCAGAATGATCCTGATACTAGTCAAGAAAATGAACAGGGTCACACAAGGAAATGGGACAGAGCCCACACTAGGGATCAAATCATTGGAGATCCTAGTGAGGGAGTTAGAACAAGAAGGGCAACATTAAATACATGTCTATATAGATGCTTTCTGTCACAAGAGGAACCTAAATTAATTGAAGAAGCTTTGAAGAATTCTGATTGGATTGTTGCCATGCAAGAAGAGTTGAATCAATTTGAGAAAAACAAAGTATGGGAACTAGTGCCACCTCCAAAAGGAAAGAATGTTATTGACACCAAATGGGTATTCAGGAACAAAATGGATGAAGAAGGAGTGGTAATTAGAAACAAAGCAAGGCTGGTTGCCAAAGGATACAGTCAGCAAGAATGCATTGATTATGCTGAGACATTTGCACCTATAGCAAGACTGGAAGCCATCAGAATCTTCCTGGCTTTTGCAGCTCACTCAGATTTCAAGGTGTATCAAATGGATGTGAAAAGTGCATTTCTCAATGGTGATCTTGCTGAAGAAGTTTATGTTTCTCAACCACCTGGCTTTGAAAATGAAAACTTCCCAGACTTTGTGTACAGACTGCTTAAGGCACTCTATGGACTCAAACAGGCACCAAGAGCCTGGTATGAGACTCTATCTCAATTCCTTCTTGAGCATCAATTTACCAGGGGTACAATTGACAAAACCCTATTCTTCAAGAAACATGGAAATGATATCATTCTTGTTCAAATCTATGTGGATGATATCATCTTTGGCTCTTCAAATGAAAAACTCTGTGAAAGGTTCTCTAAGTTGATGCAAAGCAAATATGAGATGAGTATGATGGGAGAATTAACCTTCTTCCTAGGCCTGCAAGTACATCAAAGGGAGGATGGCATCTTTATAAACCAATCCAAGTATGTCAAGGAGCTTTTGAAGAAATATGGTTTAGAAGAATCATCCCCAGCAAAAACTCCTATGTCTACTGCAATCAAGCTGGATGAAGACAATAAAGGCAAGAGAGTTGATATCAAGGTCTATAGAGGAATGGTTGGATCACTACTCTATCACACAGCCAGCAGGCCAGACATCATGTTTGCCACATGTCTTTGTGCAAGGTTCCAGGCTGATCCTAAGGAATCTCACATGATGGCTATCAAAAGAATCTTCAGGTATCTGAAAGGGACTCCTAATCTTGGGCTATGCTATCCAAAGGGCACTGGGTTCAATCTGGTTGGCTACACAGATTCTGATTATGCTGGATGCAGAATTGACAGGAAGAGCACATCTGGAAGCTGTCAGTTCTTAGGTCAAAGGTTAGTGTCCTGGTTTAGTAAGAAACAACAGTCCACAGCAACATCCACAACTGAGGCTGAATATATTGCTGCTGGAAGTTGCTGTGCTCAATTGCTTTGGATTAGAAATCAACTCATGGATTATAGACTAGTGTTAGAACACATTCCTCTATTGTGTGATAATACTAGTGCAATATCCATAGTTGCCAATCCTGTTAATCATTCTACTACAAAGCACATTGAGATCAGGTACCATTTCATTAGGGAACATGCTGCAAATGGTACCATAGAAGTCTCTTATGTTCCAACTGAGAAACAATTAGCTGACATATTTACTAAGCCTCTGAATGAAGCTGTCTTCAACAGACTTGTGAGTGAAATTGGAATGCTCAATCCTTCATTTAGTTGTTCTAAGTAAGTATGATAGTTAATTGTTGCAGCAGTAAATTTTCACTGTATTTAAATGCTCTATTCATATGGAGTGAAAATTAGCTGAGATATGATCTATAAATATTTCAGTATTTTACTGCATATTTTTCAAATCATATTTGGTTGAGGAGTTGTGAGCTTTTGAGACATCTCAATATAGATGATTTTGAGAGTTCACGACATAATACAAATCAAACAGACTTATATCGCAAACTGTTAAAATTGTGAGACTTTGCGATATAGTTCATTTCTTGAGTTTGCGACATAGTTCATTTTAAATGACTTTGTGACTTAGAATAACTATATCGACAAGTCTCCATATTTGACAGAATTTTGATTTAAATTTACTTTATTTCAATTGTTGATTTAAGTCTGACAAAAAGAGAGTTTTAGACAAGGTATTTTCACTATATCGCAAAGTCATCCAAATTCTGATATCCTCAAGACTTTGTGACATAGTTTAATTCAGGACTCTGCGATATACTTTGCAAGGACTTTGCGGTACAGGCCTTTTTAAGACTTCACGACATACATTTAGTCTGTACATATTCATAACTCCATATCGCAGTGTCTCTATCATATAAATATTTTTTGTCGACCGTTCACAACCTTTCATCTTGTCATTTGCTCTCAATTTCTAAAACCTAAACTCTTCTCTCTCTTCTTAAATCTCAATCTCAATTTCAATGGCACCCAAATCTCAAACAGCTTCTTCTTCAAGCCCTTTAACCATTCCCAAAGAAACAAATCTTCTCACCATTCCCTCTGAGGCTGAGGCTAACCCAAGGTACAAGTGTTTTGTACAGTTCTTGAACACCTCCTACCTACGCCAAGCCCTAACCCTGAACCCTACCTTGTATGTCGATGTGTTGGAAGGATTCTGGAGAACGGCGTTGGTATCAACAATGGCTAGGGAAGATGGAACCTCATTCCAGGAGGTTAGTTGTTCAATTGGAGGCAAACACTTCCAGTTTGGTGAAAGGGAAATCAATGAAGCTTTGGGGTTCAAGGTGGAGGGTCATGACCAAGAAGCTACAGATGCTCAAATCGTAGATTTCATGACCTTCATTCTGTATGCTGATGAGATAGATACTGGAAAGCTAAATAAGAAGTTTGTGAGAAGGGAGTGGTCATTTCTGTTTGACGCACTCCAGAAGGTGTTTCTCTGCAGGAAGACAGGATGGGACCATATCAGTCACATTGCTGTGAAGCTAGCCTACTCCCTGGCCAACAACCAGGAGATCAATGTGGGAGCCATAATTCTCAAGGAATTGGCTCAGAGGCTAGGCAGGACCATTCGTGGTAGAGGTAATGACATCTTTTACCCTCGTTTCCTTCAAGTTATTTTAAATTTTCTTGATGCAAATATCCATGAATTGGAGGGTATAGATAAAACTAAAATGGCTTATTCCAAGTCCATGTCCAAAGTACTATTTGGCTCATTGGACACAAGGAATCAAGTGGATGTGATTCTAAGTGTGACCAAGCATATGCAGGACACATTTGAGTCTTATCCACTTGATAAGCCCATATACCATGCACTTTCCTGGACAGGGGAGGCTGAGACTGGAGGAGCTACACAGTCTAACCCCAGCCTTCCCATCCCATCCAGCAACCCCACTGCAAACAGTACCATAGAAGTTAGGCAGCCAAGTGCATCAATCTCTCAAAAGATTGGTGTTACTAAAAAAAAAGTCAAAGAAGAGAGCCCTAGAAGTGATAAATGAATCTGTAGAGATAGAAAGTGAGAATCCTGAGTCACCTCTCACCAGACAAAGTAAGAAATCCAAATCCAAACCTACCACTGGATCCTCCCAACAGGATTCAGATGTGGAAAAAGGGGTACACCTATTACTGTCAATGGCCTCTCAACAGGTCATTGACATTGAAAAGAGTAGTCTCCCCACTACAACCTGTACTGAGTCTGCACAGGATCAAGACCTCACTCTTGATCCTAGGAGAAATAAGGATGCTGACACATTGAGTGGAGAGCACATCACACTTGAACCTCCTCCTATCTCTCAGGGGGAGTTGCCAAATTCATCTCTACACCACACTTCTCTTCTAGATTCTTCCATAAAAATTTCTTCTGAACAAGAGAGTCATTCTAATGACAATCTTGCCATTGATCAATCACAATCCATTCCTGTGATTGAGCCAACCTCAAGTGACATGGTGCATGACACTGTGCTCACCACCCAGGAACCACATCTAGTTGGTCAGGGAATGCATGCTGGGGCATATCCTAATGACACCAACACAAACATGGAGGATTCACCAGTTTTCACTGGAGACTCTATACCAAATTCTCCCATCCTTAGGGATGTGGAACTGTCTTCACAGACAAATAGGGCTGATGTTGTAACACATCCCATTTCAATGGAGACAGCATCAGACTCTACAATCATTCCAAGACTGGAGGAAACTCACTCAACCATTCCTCGTGAAGTGCCAAGCACTAGCTCTCACTTGGCTCAGGCCACAATAACTGAATGGCTGAAACCTGTGCAACATGACAGGGCTTCAGGATCATCCTCTGTGCCACCACAATTGACGGAAAAAGAATTAAAAGATCTTCATGTGGCACAGATTGATGAGATCTCTAGGATTGCTCAACATCTCCTCACTGCAAATCTCCCAAATTCTGACTATGAGGCTATTCTTCTCACTCACAAGGAGGATGTTGAAGCACAACAAGATAAAATTGTGGATGAAGCCCAGCAAGCTGGAAATGTGGATGCTTGGCTGGATGGCAAAAGGACAGTAAAGCTCAAGGAGGCTCTAGATTTTCTCAAGGAGGACTATCTTACAGCATTGGGGTCAAATGCCAAAGGTCTCTCTCCTGCTGAAATCTATGATGCAGTTAATGATGTCTACAAGAGCCAACTTAAAGCTATGCATTTTCTTGGGAAGGGTCTTCAGTCAGAAATCTCCACCATTCAGGAGGAAACAGCTCATTCTAATGCTCAACTAAAGAATTGTTTTCTTTCAGGCTTTCCCAAGGTAGATGGCATTCTTAAGGAAGTCCAGACAACTGCCTCCAATGTCACCAAGATGGACTGCACCCTAGCTATGGTTTCAGATAATATGAAGAAGCTCTCTACCAAGCTAGACAATCAGGTGCATGCCAACATCAACTCAAACTCCATGCTTACAGTACTCTGGAAGAATAAGTATGGGAACAAGCTTGTTGATGAGGTTCCTATTTCTGATATCTCCAAGTTTGAATTCTCAAAACTCAAGGATCAATCCCTTAACTCCTTCAAATCTCAACAACTTTTCTCAAAAGTGGACAGCTTGGAAAGAGAGGTAGCTGATCTGAAAGCAGAAAACAAAGGACTATCTCACTCCTTGGAGCAGCTTAATGCAAAGATGGATGATCAAACCAACTCCACTTCTAATATCTTGTTGGTGCAACAACAAATGATGACTTCAATGATGTGACAGATGAACCTGCCTATTCCTGAAGAAGCTCAAGACATCTTGTCTGATCCCAAGCCTAAGGGGGAGAAAGGAAAGGAGGTCATTCTAGCCAAGCAGCAAAAGCTTAAGGGCAAACTTACTGAAGAAACCATAAAGCCAATCATACTTCCCTCTGTAGAGGTCACCAGTGCTCAAGGTCAAAGAAGTACAGTCACAACCACCTTCTATCCATCCATCATGCCAAAGGACATCTCAGCTCCTCAACCTACTTCAAATGCCAAACCTATCAAAGCCACAATTATTACTGAGGCCAAGCTACAGGAAGTTGCCAATTCAAACATCTATCATGACGAGGCCTTCCTGGAGTTTCTTAAAGCTATCTACAACAATGCTCAAGAAGATGCAAGGGTCTACAGAGAAAAGATCAAGGAAAGCATCAAGTATTTCACTGTGGCAGTAAGGAAAATCAAGGATGTCCATCTAAGAGAAGTTATCATGGTGTGCAAGGATAATTGCTTGTGGCATCTAGCATTTCAAACTCTGGAGAAACTGAAATTTTCTGAGCTGTCAATGATTATGGATTTAATTGAAAAGGATGGGGCACACAATAGGAGACTGTTTGATGACCTGAAGATAGACCAACATCTAAGACTGCCTGAGGTTATCTCAAAGCCAAGGACAATAATCTTCCAAAGTCTATCTCAAGACAGCAGCATTGAACAGTTGGTGATTCCTTCAGATTTGACAAGAAAGAATAATGCAAAGATCAACCAGGTGCTGCAAATTCTAAGGGCCAAGAGGGGAGTCAGGACAGCTGAGGAACTAGAGATGATTCACACTCTACAATCTTTTCTGATTCATGGAGTCATTCCTGAATCTGTCAAAGAAAAGAGCAAAAAGAAGGATGGGATGATGATGATGAGGAGAAAACCTATGAAAGGAGATCTCAGTCAAGGAGAAATAAGGATGGACCTAGTGAGAGCAGCAGGAGCAAATATCCAAAGAAATCAAAAGATGCTGGTGATGACAAGAGGGATTCAAAAGGAGGAAATGAAACAGTCAAGAGAACAAGGAGTGGAATTCAGCAAGTCAAGGACATTGCTAGCAGTACTTTAACCACAACACAAGACTCTAAGTCTAGGGTGGGTACTGTTAGTAATGATCCTCCAAAATCATTATCTAAGACTTCTGAACCTGAATTGCCACAGAAGAAAGAAGGAGCCATAAAAGGAACATCAAAAAGACACTTCCACAAAATCACAGCTGGTGGAGTGTTACAGTGGATGAAGGGAAAAGGAATGAAGCTACTTCCAAGTGATGTGGCACTGAAGTCTAATTCTCCCTGCTCCACAAAGCTACCTCAAGTGAAGCACATGAAGATCAAGAGGGCAGCTAAGAGGACAAGGATAACAAAGAAGAATGGGATAATCACTAATGTTGTAGGGATCAAAGTGCTTCCTCTTGATGAAGACTATGATGAAGATGCCCTAGCATTATTGAGAGCTCAAAGAATCTTTGAAGTCAAGGTGAAGCTAGATCATCTAGAGATCAAGTACACTGATGGAAGAGAAGGGATTATGAAGCAAGGGGGCTGGCAATATTTCTATAAGTATGAGCTTGAGAGGATAAATGCCTTACTGAATTTTGAAGAAAAAGAATAAAGGACTTGGAAGATAGATATTGCCAGGTACTTGAAAATACATGCTGATTATGAAGAAAACATGAGGAAAGAGAATGAAGAGAAAAACATACAGAGAGAGAAAGAAATGGCTGAGATGGAGGAGAGGGCTAAAGAGCTAAGGCAGAAAGGGATGTGCAGGGTCAAACAAAATCCTTACATTGTGGAGTACAAAAACTCACATGGAGGCCAAAGCAAAATAAGGATGGAGTTTCTGGACTCCTATGTAGAAAGTGCACTCAAGGCTGCAATTGATGACTTGGAAGGCTCACCTCTCATTGAAGAACTGATTGCAAGAGAAGAACTTCAAGAAGCCATCATAGACATGAAAAGAAGAGAAGAGATAAGGAAAAAGAATATTTATGATGATTTTCAAGAGAAGCAATTGGAAGCTGAAGCTGCTGAGCAACAAAGATAGTCTGTAAGCTTTCAAATTTTTCTATGTAATCAAATTCCTAATCTAAATGTTCATAAATTGTCTTCTCTGTTACTTAATTTTCTTCTATGTAAGTTAGGCTTTTTATCAGACATGAAATTGTGCCTAAGGATCTTACTCACAATTTGGGGGAGATTGTTAGGCTCAAGACATGTCTGAATACCACTATTAACAAGCCTACACTATGTGACTATGTCACACTACATGACCTAGTGATTTCTATCACTGGGATATAGTATAGGTCTCTAAATGTACTTGTCTTGTTCTCATGAACAATAGCTTTATCATGTATGCTCAGATCTATAATGAGCTTAGTAAAGTTTCTTGCATCTAGATTGTATATAGGCCATTGAATAATTGTCCTGGTAGAAGTTCAGTAATGCTCATGCAGCAGGATAGAAATGAATAAGGCCATGAAGAAATAAGTTGCAGAAATTTGTCTGAGGCATTATATAGCAAAGTCAGAAGAAAGTTATGCCGTGAAGTCACCAATATCTATGTCGTGAAGTGCTACATCGCATAGTCCATTTTGGTCTATGTCGAGAAGTCCTCAAGACACATGTCGTGAAGTGTTGAAGTCAGCAAAGTCAAAGAAGCCTAGATCGTGAAGTCCTCAGATGACCTATGTCGCATAGTCATCAAAATGACCTATGTCGCATAGTCATCAAATGACCTATGTCGCATAGTCGTCAAATGACCTATGTCGCATAATCATCAAATGACCTATGTCGCAAAGTCTTCAAAGGCTATATCGCGTAGTCCTCACAAGTGAGATCGCGAAGTCAGGAATGAAGTGGAGTTCACGATATCAACACTTAGCCGTTTACAACAAGACAAATCAAGGTACAGAATCAAGAATCAAAAGAGACAAATACTGAAGCATTTGTTCTGGCAAGGTGGTCCAAAGAACATACGGCAAATCTACAGCTAAACTTGGAGAGAAAGATAAGAGACAATCAGCTAAAGAAACGGGAAAGACTCCGAAAAGCAGGTGGTCCTTCCTAACACAGTTAACTTCTTATGGCAGGACAAGTTGGACTTTCAGCAAGGGGTAACTGTGTAAAAATAGGTGTGTGCACTAGTTTGTATAGGGCTTATATATATCATGCACATCCTATTGTAAGCTGTAAGAGAGATACACATAGTTTTTATCTTAAGTTCTTTTCTCTGTAAGCAAGCAAGTTCAAACTGTTCTTGTTTAGAAGCCAGAAATTCGATTGTGAATTTCCTGGAAAGCTGTAGTATTTAATTTGCTTATACAAAGTAGATTAAAGTGATTGTGTGTGTTGTTTACTTTCCGCATATTGCATAGCATAATCATTTACAGTTTATATTTAGTTTCAAGAAAACCA
Organism: Heracleum sosnowskyi; assembly: GCA_030848705.1. Taxonomy (NCBI): domain Eukaryota; kingdom Viridiplantae; phylum Streptophyta; class Magnoliopsida; order Apiales; family Apiaceae; genus Heracleum; species Heracleum sosnowskyi. The sequence continues at coordinate 15,993,636 of CM061240.1, forward strand.
AAATCTATCAAACTATCCATTCACCCCCCTCTGTCTAGTTTCTAGGTGATATTCATTGCTAACATAAGTTATCAAACAAGCTGAGTACACAAACACCTCTCATAAACTCTTATCAACTTATGATACATATGCTAGCTTTTAAATTGCTAGCCAAACAGGCCATAAGTAAAATGTTGGTGATTTTTAACATTCAATTTATCACTTATAAGTTATAAGTTATCAAATAATCTGAGTATACAAACACCTTTCATAAACTCTTATGAATTTATAAGTTATAAGCCAACTTATTCTCTAGTAGCCCAAGAGGCCCTAAGTCATAATTCAGTAGCTAGTTGAAAGGTACGTCGGCAGGGCTTTGAGTATCATAAAAATCAACCTGACATCAAAATATCACGGAAAATGAATAATCTAATGACCACATACGTTGTAGGCGTGTAGCATGAAGAAAATGAGAACAAACAGAAAACATATTTTTAACCCAAAAATGAAAATATAAACCATATAAAAGAGTGCCTTTTTCTATTTATTGGCCGCCTAAATTAGAAGCAAGTTTCGATTTAGGATCATATCTTATTTTTGTAAAAAGATGAACTTTTATTCAAATTTAGCTGAAATTTTACAAAAAAAAAACATATGTTCAATTGGAGAATGGTAAAAATAAGATATGATCCTAAATCGAAACTTGCTTCTAATTTAGGCGGCCAATAAATAGAAAAAGGCACTCTTTTATATGGTTTATATTTTCATTTTTGGGTTAAAAATATGTTTTCTGTTTGTTCTCATTTTCTTCATGCTACACGCCTACAACGTATGTGGTCATTAGATTATTCATTTTCCGTGATATTTTGATGTCAGGTTGATTTTTATGATACTCAATAACTCAAAGCCCTGCCGACGTACCTTTCAACTAGCTACTGAATTATGACTTAGGGCCTCTTCGGGTACTTACAGAATAAGTTGGCTTATGACTTATAAATTCATAAGAGTTTATAAGGGATGTTTGTATACTCAGATTATTTGATAACTTATAAGTGATAAGTTGAATGTTAAAATTCACCAACATTTTACTTAGGGCCTGTTTAGCATATGTATTATAAGTTGATAAAAGCTTATGAGGGGTGTTTATGTACTCAACTTATTTGATAACTTATAACTTATAAATTGATAAGTTGAATGTTAAAAATCACCAAATCTTACTTAACTTATCAACTTATTTTTTGATTTCTTTATTTTTTTAATACTTTATATTTTTACTTTTGTGTTTTTAAATATTTTTTTAATTTAAAATGAAAGTGTTGAAATCATTGTATTTAATAATTATTTTTTATAATTTAATTTAGCAAACTCTTAACTAACTTATAAGTAAATTTATCCAAACACCCGTATAACTTATATGAATCCATTAACTTATCACTTATAAAGCACTTACTCATTTTAAATTATAAATCAACTTTTTTGTCATACCCCAAACACGCACTTAACTCGTCAACTTATTATTTGATTTCTTTATTTTTTTAATACTTTATATTTTTACCTTTGTGTTTTTAAATATTTTTTTTAATTTAAAATGTAAGTGTTTAAATTATTGTATTTAATAATTATTTTTTTAAATTTAATTTAGCAAATTATTAACTAACTTATAAGTAATTTATCCAAACACCCGTATAACTTATAAGAATCCATCAACTTATCACTTATATAACACCTACTAAATTTAAGATATAAGTCAACTAGGGGTGAGCAGAAAAAACCGAAACCGAAAAATTAATCGAAAAAACCCGATAAACCACACCGAAAAAAACCAAACCGGAGAAAAAACTGAAAAAAAACCGAACCGAGAAACCGAAACTAATGGTGCGGTTTCGGTTCCGATTTTTAGTCAAAACCGAACCGAAATTAACCGAACCGCTATATTATATTTATATATAATATTAATAAATAATATTATGAGAACTCCAATCAAATTGGTGTTAGTATTTATTACATAAATATATATTTTTATATTAGTATTAATAAATTATATAATATATTCCCATAACTCTATAAGATTAATATTGTATTAGTTTTTAATCATAATTTTAAAAAATTTGTATAATAAATTTGTATATACGCACATGCTGTAATCTTGTTTTCCATTGTTATGGACATATATTTGTCGCATTTGTTATTTTTATTTATGATAACATGAATACATAAAAAAATTATGAAATAAATTTAGTTTGTTCACAAATTTAAAGTCACTATAATTTAATTTTTAATATAATATAATTATTGACCATTGACACTATTTATTTTACCCAATACACTACCACCAAAAGTTTGCACTAGTAAAAGAAAAAAATAATACTAAAAATCGAAAAAAAACCGAAACCGATAAACGGTTAACCGAAACCGAAAAAACCGTTTAATTTGGTTTGGTAGCGGTTAATAGTAATTAACCGAACCGAACCGAATATATTGATTTGGTAACGGTTAATCCTAAAAACCGCAACAAACCGCACCATGCACGCCCCTGAAGTCAACCTTTTTGTGATCAACCAAATATTTCATGTTAAGCGGAAGAACACTTTACCTCATTTATTTATTTCTTAACCTAATTCCATAGTCGGTTGCAAATTTATCCCCATCAAGTTCTTTTCAAAATTAATAAAATTTGTCAAAAAAAAATTATGTCACCAAATTTGTACACTTCCTTTTTACTTGCGCAATTAGAAATGCCCAATTTCCTCAACTGTGCATTTGTTTCATCCAAATTTATAAACAATTATAAGTGGAAAAAATATCTTATTCCACTTCCGTCGTCCTCACTCATCACGAATCGGCTCATCGACAGATTCATGTGTAGACTACACTTGGATTACAAGCCATGTTAAATTTATTTGCAAACACCTGATACCGAATCACATCCTTTAGCACATAAGGCCTGATTTTGTCAAAGCAAACGATAAAGGCTTAATGCCTATAATTACAATAGTCCGAAACATAAATACTAGTAGCAAAGTTAAACCGGACTAAGATCTGTCAAAGCAAACGATACTGGCATAATGCCTATAATCACAATAGTCCCAAACATAAATACGAGTAACGAGTTAAACTGGACTAAAATTCGTGAGCTCAAGATTTAAGGGAACATGCAACTGTTCCAAGTAGAAGTCAAGCATAAACAATAGAACTCTGGTAACAGAAACATCAACGATCACTCAGTCCTTCGCTTCTTATTAAGATTCTCAAAAACCTGGCGAATATCATCAGATGTGATTGCTCTTGATGGATCCCGGGACTCCTGCAAGGAAACAAAGAAAACCAGGTCAGACCCAAATCGCAAACTGAAGTTCTAAGTCATTAAGAACATCTACTACAATATAAGGAAGTGCACACATTAGGACAATCAGTTGCAAGTTTGAAATACTTACCATGAAACTACGAAACTCATTTTTCATGTCAGAAATGCCACTCAAGATCTCAATTTTTTCAACATGGCCTAACCCGTTGAGAAAACTGGAATCACTGGTTTCTTGTTGATGCAACTTCTCTTCCCTCTTCTGCTTGGCCACTTTTTCATATTCCACAATTGAGTCCTCTTGGTCGAGCAAGAAGCCAACTCCCTTCTGGGTGTAGAAGGCTGTGCATTTTCCACAGCGGCAGAGCAAGTCTCTCCAATTTTTAGTAAGAAATATCGGTTGGTTCTTCACGGAAGGAGGTGAAGCTGACAAATCAACTCCAGCAATACATGAAACAGTTGCACTGGTACCTTTAGTACATTCTTTTAGTTGCAGATTTGTCTCAGAGTGTCCTTCGAGAGTTTTAACAGTAACTCCAGAACTAGGATTAGCCTCAGTACAGCCTGCTTTGACAGAATCGCCAATGCAACCTCCATTCTCAAGCTCATCAGAGGATACACAAGCTGGAAGTGCATTTTCTACATTGTGTCCTTCGCTTTTGCTTGCAGCAGAATCCTTACATGTTGCCAACATGATTTGAGGATAAACAGACAAGAATGAACAAGCTCCAGAACACGCCTGGCAGATAAAATCCTCATAGATAGGCTCCCCATCCTCGTCCCTGGGAATCTGTTGTAGAGGAGATAGAAATTGTTTTCAGCTGTATTGAGAGTCAGAGAACTAAAAATAAAAAATCTGGTAGAAAAGAGTACAACTCTTACTCGATTCACGAAGATAATTTGCTTTCTGTAGTTTCCTTAGTTATGTTTCTAACCAAGTTAAATGGAGTGAATTAAGGGAAAGGCACATATTATGGTCAGACAAATGAAGTTTCCCATGCTTAGCATACAATGCACGTGCATAACAATTCACTCCATCTATATCATTCTTTAAATAGGTGAATATATATTGAAATTTACACATATAGTGTATTCATCAATTAGATCAGGTTTATCTACATGTGTCAACAACTTAAGCAGCCACGTGTATTCTTTTCACCATTAGGACCTGGCATTATGTCATTTGCCCACTGAAATGACTACTCGTAAAATGGTATAAACAGATGTAACCAAAAATAAGACAGCATCATATTAGCATCAAGAAGATGGATTATAGCTACAACCTCATCAGGTGACTCAAGACCAAGATGTTCCTCGTGAAACCAATCCTCACAGATACAACACTGCATCATCTCAACTTGCTCCTCGAGATCTGGATCAGGGTACAGTCCCTCACATGTGCAATACTGACCTCTGAAGTTATGGTTGTACAAATTCTCAGCATTTTCAACATCTTTATTTGGGCATATCTTGCAGAAGCCCACTCCAAATTTAGAATTTCCACAATCACACCTAAAGTTTCTCTTGGTCCATAACTCAACAACCTTGTCACGTATAACAAAAGCAGGCACAATTAGATATTAACAATCAAAATCTCTTCATTCATAACCTAACAGAATACTATACTATCACATAAGAAAATATTACTTTCCAGGCTAGAATCCAATCACATTTTGACTAAAAACATCAGAAGCACAATTAACATTACAGCAACCAGACCTAATGACTTTTTTATTAAAAAAAACAAATTAATAATATTGTCTATTGACTAGTATCGGCACAAGAAAAAATAAAATCATGAGCTAATCTACCTGACCATGTGATATTGACTGCAGTATCTCAAATCTAGAACTATTAACTACACAATTTGCTTCTTCAAAGCTATCCCAAGTGGCCCAGTCAAACTAAAAAACCATAATGGGAGAGAATTTTTCCTAAACATTGAGAAAACCTATAGAAGAATCATAAATTCGTAATACATCAGCAGTTGATTCCTTTTAAAATTTATTGAAAGAAAAGTATTTAGATTGACTGATGGAGTAAGTACCATAACCACCTGTCCAGAAAAAATTCAGGAAAATTATCACAAGGAATAGGTCACAACTCATAACCAGCTAAACAAGGTATTCATCACACCCACACGTCCAATATTCCCATGTGAACATATATATATATATATATCAAGTATTCTCTATTCTATTTTTATAGTAACAAGATTTCACGTCCGTGGTTGACATATGTAACAGCACCGCAACATTATGATAATGGAATTCTCTCAAATTATAATAGCATCCTAGCAACAGTTCATAATAATAATTAAAAACACTGAAATGATAGTTGCATGCTGTGTAAATGATTAAGAACAGAACAAGTCAATAATAAGAAGAATACGTCATGACCGTCATGGCAAGAGAAGGAACAGGCCGTGCAAACACCAGCATTCCCATCTGGTGTGCATGTCAGGCATGAGAAAATTGCCTGCCTCTTCATATATCCTTTTGAATATGTACACTCCTTGCCCTCATCACCCCCCAAAACCATATCCGCTTCCTTCAAAAACATATTATAAGTCAATTCACAATTCTAATACCATTGAGATACATAAGACAAGCCACAGAAATAATCAGAATGTTAAACATAACGAACAATCTCATGACACATAGTTTTTTCATCTTTCTGAAGCAGCATAATACAATTTCTTTTCATTATTCAGGGTTTTAAACTAATGAAATAAACTAATAAGGACCCGGACCTACTTCGACAGTAATCTGCGCATTTTCATTTATTTCAGTGAAGTTAAATTAATACACTTATGAAAACATTACAAAACATAAAAAAGAAATTAACTTTTGCACCTATGTGTTAATCAACCCGTGTGAGTAAATCTCAAAATCTCATCCTTCATTGATTCACCTAGATTAGGAAGCATGAGTGCGCGTGCGGGTGCAGGGGCGCGTAGTAAGGCGATACGGGAATTCAGCAAATCCAAAAATATGGGGATTCGGGTGCGGGGGTATTCAGAAATATTTACATTTTATATTATAGAAATTATATTATTACAGTATATATATATATGATATAATTTATTTATTTTACAGAGTTTCATTTAAATTAAACTAAATAAGTTCATTATCCTTAATAATATATACCATAATTACTTGATAACACAACTAATGCATTTTAAAGTAGCTAATAGACTAAGTATTTAAGTATCTACATTATCTAATCATCTTCTCTCACTTGTGGGTGAGAGAAGAATCCCCAAGAATCAGGCAAGTGTAAGCTATAATATAAACACTTACAAAGGAACATAAAAATTAAAGTACATTCTAATTCATGTGATGGATAAAAAAGTGATGCATTAGTTCTTCTTCAACAATCTGATTATGCTGTAGGAAGTGAGTAAACCTAGAAACTGATATAAAGGGACTTCAATGTGCAGCCGCACAGCAGCGTGACTCCTTGTATATATAAAATAAAACATACATAAACAAAACCAGATTTCACTCCCTAGGAAGCCGTGTTTGGCATCAAGGCACTTGTTCAAACTATAGAAAACATCTTAACGGCAATGCGTACATCAGTACCTTCCCCACACTCTATTCCTGTCAAGGCTTATGCACTGCAATGCATATCTGTGTGTGCACTGTGCAGCACTTCCAACCTAAGTATACTAAAACCTCTATAAATTACTACTTTTTTTTCGCTAATTATAAATTACTACTTTTTATCTGACCTAACGTAATAGAGACAGTGTAGTTTTAATCTCGATAAACGAATAAAATTCTCCAGTTCCGAGGGTATCGTTTAACTAAAATCCGAATTAGGCACACACGAAAACACAAAATCTCAATAAAAGCAACAACATATTCTTCCAATCGCTAGCAAAATCAAATCATCAATAGTAAACAAACCAAGACTAAAAGTGTGCGCTTCAAAATATATATATAAAAACAAATATTTGTGAAATTACCAGCTCTTGCTCTTCGATGCCCTCAAGATACTGATCAATCGTATAAGCTGGCTCAGCTTCCTCATCGAACGAGTCCGTCATTTTCGTGAATAAATTAAAAAGGTGGACAAATAAATGGTGGTGTAGCTAGCAGATTTGTGTAATTTTTAGACGATTTGAGCCATTTGAGCGAGATAAATTAGATACTTTTAGTGATGAAAAGAATAAAAACAAACCCTAAATTGAAGATGAGTGGGTCGGGTTTGAAGAAAAGAACAATTTAAAGTGGATATAGGCTTTTACTTGGGAACTGACACGCGTATGGGGGTCGGTAAATGGGCTTAGGCCCAAGAAATAACCGTATAATGCCGCAGCATTACACACCGTAACCTAAATTTTAACACGTTCGATTAGATATCAAACCCAAATTAAATCGCAAAATAACGGTTCTTTAAAAAATCAAATCAAACCGTACCCTTGAAATCAACAAAATCAAATCATTCATTTCGATTTTAGTCGGTTCAGATTAACGAATTTTGACGATTCTCGATAAAATTTTGTTAATAAAATAATATCTTTCCGATTTAAATTTTCTCAAATAGTTTGATTAGTAAAATTAGGAAATAAAAATACTTATGAAATTCAAATTTTCCTTCTTTAAATGTGCATAAATCAATATCAATCAATACTATTATATAATAGACGAAACATTAAAAGTTTGGTCGGTCGGTATGGTACGTTGTGATTTTACTTAATTACCATTTCTTAAATTCGTATTTTTACATAATTAACCTTACTTATTTATAAAAAAAATATTATTAAATAATTATATTACATATTTATAACCAATTACCTTTTTCACCTAAAATACGTTATTTTTTTATTTTTCTAACAAATTCTCCTAGTTTTTCAAATATATCACGGACAATTACTTTTTTTAACTAAAACATGTTAGTTTTTCTATTTTTCCTTACTAAACCTCTCATTTTCCAAAAATATCACGGACAAACCTTTAGTTATTTATTTTTAAACCTAATATTATAATTTATTTATTTAAAAGTTTACTTATTTTAACATGTCTACTTATTTTTCTTAACAAATGTAATTACTAAAAATATTAAAATATAAATAATCAAATACCTATTTGTAACTAATTACCTTTTCAGCTAAAACATATTATAGATTTTTTCTAACAAAGTCCCTCATTTTCTAAATATATCACGGGAAATTGTCTTTTTCAATTAATTTTTTCTATTTTTCTCACTAAAATCAATTCTTTTTCTAAAAATATCACGGACAAACCCTTTACTTATTTATTTTAAAACGTATTTAAATAATTTAAATTATTAAATTTTAAAACCTCATTTTTCAAAAATATCATGGACATTTACCTTTTTAAACTAAATATATGTTACATTTTTTATATTTCCATACTAAAACTATTCTTTTTCCAAAAATATAACGAACAAACCCTTACTTATTTATTTTAAAATATGTTTTAATGTTTGTAATTAATTAAAAGTGTTTAGCTATTTTTACATGTCTACTTATTTTTTTAACAAATACAATTAAAAAATAATAATAAAATAACAATTAACAATCCGTGCATCACACGGGTTTTAAGCTAGTAATAAAAATTATTGCTACATAATAAAGAATTAACGTTCAATTTAGTTACAACAATGAAATATTGGATACGAAAAGTAATATAAAAATTTGTGATTTAATTTGTGATTCATAAGATAAAATTACTTTATATTATATAATCATAAATATAAAATTAATATATACTAGTTTATAACCCGTGCAAGGCACGGGCCATCAAAAAGAGATTAAAAATGACAAATTAAAAAAAATTAATGGGAATAGAAAATATTAAATAAAAAATAAAAATCAATATGATAAATTATAAAATGAGAAACTTAAATATAAATTGGAACATAGAAATAAATAAATAAATAATACAAATGGGACATTATTAATATCATTTTATTATTCATTAAAATAATATTAATAATAAGGACAAATAGAAAAGCTAACATGTTTTAATTAAAAAAAGTAATTGCCCGTGATATTTATATAAGTCTTTTAATTATATTAATTGTATTTGTTAAAAAATACGTTGGCGTGTTTAAATAAGTAAGTTTTTTTAAATAATTAAAAGCATTAAAATGTATTTTAAAATAAATAAGTAAGAGTTACACCTTATATTTTTGGAAAACAAAGATTTTATTGAGAGCAGATATAAAATGTAATATGTTTTAATTTAAAGATAATTGTCCATGATATTTTTGGAAAATAGTATATTTTATTAGAAAAAAGTGTTTTATTTATAAAAGACCAGTGTTGTAAAAAGCGGGAATCGGAGTTAATCGGTGAAGGCACCATCCAGGGATTAATCGGGTAATCGTAGATTAATCAGAATGATTAATCGGATCATTAATCGGAATAAATTTAATAATATTTTTTATATACAATTATAAAATTGTTTCGTTATTTCAACTAAACATATGTTATTATCATATATTTATGCATATATATTAAAAATGTTATATAATTGTAATAAATAAAATTTTGAAGGTTTAACTTTTCAATTAGAGATCAATTTAAGAGAAAAACTTACGAGAATTTAAGATTTAGACATCTAAAATTTATAATTATATGTACAAAAATAATATTTTTTTCCCTATTGTTTAATCAAGTTTGTACCTTTTAAATTTATTATTATTATTTTTAATTTTAACTATTTTTTACTATTTTTAATAATTAGCTCGATTTTTGACCGATTAATCCGATTGTTGACCGATTCAACCGATTTTTGACCGTTTTTATGAAAAAACGACTAATTGACCGATTTTCGCTTAATCAGTTCGGTGGCCCGCCGTCTAGCGATTAATCCTGATTAATCGCCGATTTTTAGAACACTAGCAAATAATAAGGACAAATAGAAAAGCTAACATATTTTAATATAAAAAAGTAACTACCCATGATTTTTAGAAGTGTTTTAATTATATTAATTGTATTTGTTATAAAAATATGTTGACATGTTAAAATATGTAAGCTTTTTTAAATAATTAAAAACATTAAAATAAGTTTTAAAATAAATAAGTAACAGTTGCACTTGATATTTTTGGAAAATAGAGATTTTAGTGAGAACAAATATAAAAGGTAATATATTTTGATTTAAAGATTATTGCCCGTAATATTTTTGGAAGTAATAGATTTTGTTAGAAACAAGTGTTTTAATTGTAAAAAACAATCATTTAGTTACTATTTTTATATTATTTTATTATTTATTAAATAGAATAAATGACCGAAAACCTAAAACCAAAATTTTCAATGTTTCAGCTTTAATAATATAGTATATATATATATATATATCAATACTATTATATAATAGACGAAACATTAAAAGTTTGGTTGGTCGGTATGTTACGTTGTGATTTTACTTAATTAACCTTACTTTGGTTGGTCGGTATGATACATTGTGATTTTACTTAATTGCCCTTAATTAACTGTACTTCATGTTTTTACTTAATTAACCTTGCTTATTTATAGAAATATATTATTAAAAAATAATATTACCTATTTATAACCAATTACCCTTTTTAACTAAATATATCACCGGCAATTACCTTTTTTAACTAAAACATGTTAGTTTTTCTATTTTTCCTTACTAAAACCTCTCTTTTTCCAAAAATATCACGGACAAACATTTAGTTATTTATTTTTCAACATATTTTAATTTTATAATTATTTTTAAAAGTTTACCTATTTTAACATGTCTACTTATTTTTCTTAACAAATGATACTAAAAATATTAAAATATAAATAATCAAATACCTATTTATAATCAATTACCTTTTCAGTTAAAACACATTAAATATTTTTTCTAACAAAATATCACCTTTTTTAAATATATCACATGAATTTGCCTTTTACAATTTAATTTTTCTATTTTTCTCATTAAAATCTATTATTTTTTCAAAAATATCACAGAAAACTCTTTACTTATTTATTTTAAAACATATTTAAATACTTTTAATTATTAAATTTTAAAACCTTATTTTCCAAAAATATCACGGGCATTTACCTTTTCAAACTAAATATATGTTACATTTTTTATTTTTTCTTAATAAAACCCCCCATTTTCAAAAAATATAACGGGCAAACCTATACGTATTTATTTTAAAATCTGTTTTAATGTTTTTAATTAATTAAAAGTGTTTACCTATTTTAACATGTCTACTTATTTTTTGCACAATTACAATTAATAAAATTTAAAAAAAATGATAATAAAATAACAATTAACAATCCGTGCATCGCACGGGTTTTAAGCTAGTATATATATAAGTATATACTAGCTTAAAACCCGTGCGATGCACTGATTGTTAATTATTATTTTATTATTATTTTATTTACCTGTCAGATATGACCATGTCCCGGAAGAATTCAATGAACAACTTGTCACACCCAAAGTGGACTAAGGAAAATAAGTGAATGCAATACTATCTCTTCCGGACCAAAGACGGTTCCTTCCTCCAGCACCTTCCACCTCTTGGGCAAAAGCTGCTCCCTTCTCCAATACTCTTACATCAAATCACACCTGTCACAAGTAAGGGAGCATTCTTCCGGACCGGGGGACAAAGGAAGGTAACACTAAACCTTATAAATACTCAAGCAGCCTCACATATGCACTGGTTCTAATTTTTACATTCACTCACACACTCTCATAGTTTCACAAAAAGCTCTCTAAATTCAGTCACCGGAAGTACATTTTCCGATATTGTTTCTTGTTATTCTCCACCACCAAGTTACTTACTCTCACGCCGGAGGTGCTTGACGACCACCACCCCCGGTCAGGCACTGTTTTGCAGACTCCCTTCCGACAGCTACACCACATCCCCGACCAAGCATTGTCGGAAGAGGGAGAAGTACGGTAGAGTGGAGAAGGAGCATTATCATTTGGCGCTAGAAGGAGGGGAAATTTTTCCTTAAAGAAACCCTCCATCCATTCCAGTTTACAAGAGGTAACTTACTTTTGGTGTTTGGGCATCCTTTGATTCCTGAGAATTAATCGACGTCCAAGCATACAAGAGAATTTTAGTCACAAATCCTTCTCAATGGGTCCGTCGAAGAATACAAGGTTGCAAGTAAGAAATATACCAGATGGGAACAACATAAACAACAATGAGGAGCAACTTCAAGACAATCAATATGAGACGATTCCTGACGTCTCTCACCATAGTGAACCTGTCCTCCAACGAGTTGGAACAAGGGACGGGAACCCTCCTCTCAACTTGGACTTGACAAGTTTCGCTCCAAATCAAATTGATTTCCTTCTCAGTGTTGCTGCCAATCTTCAACACCCCAACCAGCAAAATGACCCACCTCGGTCTAAAGGGAGACGGGAACCACCTCCCCACGAGGATGAAACACATAGTGCTATCAACAATGGCACCAAAAGGCTAAGGACAACAAAATCCATTTTCTCTCGTCTCGGTTCTTCCCAAAACACTCAAAATGTCCGCCATGATAAGCCTCACCACCGTCCCGAGACATGGAAGGAAAATCGAAGAGTACGGGACTTAAGTCGTCAAATTGAGGACAAAAGGGCCGAGTACGAAAGGGAAAAGCGAAGACTGGAAGAAGAATTCTACCAAGAGAAGGAAAGGGACAGGACTCCCGAACCCACCCCGGTGGGAGGTGATGGCAGCTCTCAACAAGAAATCCTCCAAACTCTCATGGAGTTAAAGCGCAAAGTTGAGGGAGAAGTTTCAGCTAGCCCGGGAGAATCCCCCTTCTCCAAAAGACTAGAAGATGAAAGTAAGAAAACACATTTGAAACACCCTCACCTGGACTCATATGATGGCAATGGAGACCCGGAAGAACACTTGAGTTATTTTGATCAAATAACCCTTTTCTATGGGTACCGGGACTTAACATGTTGCAGATTCTTTGCTTCCACCTTAAGAGGAAGTGCACAACGATGGTTTTGTAGGATTCCTCCCAGGACCATTGACACATGGGCCGATTTCAAAAAAGCCTTTCTGAATAAATTTAAGGCAAATCAACCACATGAAGTGCACACTGTCTTCCTTGAGACCATAGCCCAAAAGAGCGGAGAGACACTTGAAAGTTATCTAAAGAGGTTCAAGGAGGCGGTAAACAAAGTGGTGTCAGTGAATGAGACGGAAGCATTAGTGCATCTAAGAAGGGGTCTAGACCCTTATGATTGTGAAAGATATATTTGCAAGCTCATGGAACACAAGCCCACTACGCTAGCCAGAGCATATGAATTGGCTTCTTACTTCATCACTGAGACGGAGGCCATGAGAGTCATGAAACAAACAAGGAATCCTCCTCAACCAAAGCCTTACTTCCAGAAGGAACGTTTCACTTTCCACCACACTCAGAGGCCCGTCCAGGAGCACCAAGTCCAAACCACCCATGGTCCTGCCGTGTCAAGGCAAAAACCCGCCTTCGACAAGTCGAGGCTCTCTTCTTCCACCTCATCAAGGCCGACACGGAAACCTGAGCCAGAGTGGACAACCTTGAGCATGCCTAGAGCACATATCTTACGGGAGATACAAAACAAACCTTTCTACCAGGCACCTCAACCGCTTTGGACAACCCCGGGTGATAGAGACTCCACTAAGCACTGTGAGTATCATGCCACGCACGGACATACCACAGAGAATTGTCTCTCTCTCAAACACTTCCTTGAGAGGTTGGTCCGTCAAGGACTCATTAACCAATACCTTCCCCGGCAAATTACGAGCGGGAACAACTCGAATACTCCTTCCACTTCTCAAGCCAACAAAGGCAAGAACATTGTCAATGTGGTTATTGGAGGAACACAATCTCCCCCACGAGCTTCGGGAACTCAAGAAGTGTTAACGATATCAGAGAAAGACATGATGGGAGATGTTATCACTTTTTCTGACGCTGACTTGGAGGGAGTCAATCCTTACAATACTGAAGCTTTGGTGGTCACGGTAGAAACACGAGATAATGTGGTCAAGAAGGTCTTGATTGATAATGGCTCCTCGGTGGATATAATTTTCACGCACTGTTGGGAAAGGCTGAAGTTGGAAGATAAGTTGGAAGAATGTCGAGAGGAGGCACCCCTTTACGGTTTTGGCCACAATGCAGTCTCCATAGCGGGAATAGTGAAGTTGCCTATACTCTTCGGGACAGCCCCGAAACAAGTTCGCCATTTTATCAAACTCTATGTGGTTAACACACCATCTTCTTATAATATGATCTTGGGAAGGCCGACTCTGACTCGCTTAAGAGCCATAACCTCCACTACCCACCTAAAAATGAAGTTCCCTACCATTGCGGGAATAGGAGAAATTAAAGGAGATACGGAGGCTTCGAAATATTGTTATGGTTCCGCCCTCAACCTTGCTCAGACTGACCCAAGCAACCTAAGAAGGGCGCGAACAACTCAGCGGAAAATAGAGAAAAGGAAGAGGCATCTCGAACACCAGCGAAGCCAAAGGAAGAGGACAAGGGATGTCCAAGTAGTGGAAGCCACAAATGATCAGAACATGGAAGAACTAGAGCAACGAATGGATGCCAACTTGAGAAAATGTTTACAGAAAGAAGAAGTGCCCATTGTGACACCCGCAGTAGAAACAGAAAAGATCGAATTGGTACCTGGAGACGGGACGAAGCGAATTAGCATTGGTGCCGGTCTCGACTCGGTATTCAAGGAAGAATTGATAAAATTATTGCGAGAGTATGCCGACATTTTTGCTTGGAGCTCAAAGGAGATGCCTGGACTTGATGAGTCCGTAGCCATGCATAAATTGAATGTTCACAAAGATGCCATCCCAAAAATGCAAAAGAGAAGGAATGTTGCTCCAGACAGGCAGAAAGCAATTGATGAAGAGATAGACAAAATGCTAGACGCTGATCTCATTTGTGAAGTTACTTACCCGGAATGGGTAGCTAATGTGGTTTTGGTAAAGAAAGCTAATGGCAAGTGGAGGGTTTGTGTCGACTACACTGATCTTAATGCTGCATGCCCAAAGGATCCTTACCCTCTTCCAAGCATTGATCAACTAATTGATGCCACTGTGGGTCACCTCATGCTAAGTTTTATGGATGCCTTTTCGGGATACAATCAAATCAAGTTAGCACCAGAAGATAGAGAGAAAACATCTTTCATCACGCATCGAGGGGTTTATTGTTATAAGGTCATGCCTTTCGGCCTTATCAATGCTGGAGCAACGTATCAAAGGATGATGAATAAAATCTTTGCTGGGCAACTTGGTAGAAACATGGAGGTATATGTTGATAATATGATTGTTAAATCTTTGCTATTAAACACTCACCTTGCAGATTTAAAGGAATGTTTCGAGAAGTTACAAGCACATAACATGAAGCTCAATCCAGATAAGTGTACATTTGCCTTGGAGGCAGGAAAGTTCTTAGGTTTTCTGGTGAGTCAAAGAGGAATAGAGGCTAATCCAGAGAAAATTCAAGCAATATTGGACATGCACCCTCCCAAGACAATTCGTGATGTCCAAAGACTAACAGGAAGGTTGGCCGCTTTGAGAAGATTCATATCAAAATTAGCAGAGAGATGTCTACCTTTCTTTGATACTCTAAGGGGAGCAACAACTACAAAGACTATCAAGTGGACTCCCGAATGTCAAATCGCTTTTGATGAGTTGAAGGCATATCTCTCATCTCCACCTTTGCTAGCAACAGCAGCTCCGTCCGAGCCTTTGTCCATCTATTTGTCGGCATCAAATGCGGCAGTGGGGGCCGTCTTGATTAAAGAAGATGATGAAGGACAAAAACCCATCTATTATGTTAGTCAAGTATTGAAGGATGCGGAAACTCGTTACCCCCCTGTAGAGAAGTTTGCTTATGCCCTTGTCACTGCAAGCAGAAAACTAAGGCATTACTTCCAAGGGAGAGAGATCAAGGTTGTCACTAATCACCCTTTGAAAAAGCTTCTACACAAGCCAGACCTGTCAGGACAATTGATTAATTGGGCTGTGGAGTTAAGTCAATTCTCTATCTCTTATGAGCCAAGGAAAGCAATCAAGGCTCAAGCTCTTTCAGATTTCATTGTAGAATGTTCATTTGGTAACAAAGAAAAGATGCCCTCTCTTGAGGACAATTCACCCGCCAAAGAGCCTCTCCCTCCTCCAAACCCAACATGGAAACTTTTTGTGGATGGATCTTCCACCTCGGCAAGGAGTGGAGCAGGACTTATCTTGATTAGCCCCGAAGGGTTCCAAGTGATGCAAGCCATAAGATTCACTTTCAAGGCTACCAATAATCAAGCTGAGTATGAAGCACTCATTGCAGGTCTCAACTTGGCACGTAGTCTCCAAGTCCAACACCTCTCCATTTTTAGTGATTCCCAAATTATGGTAAGGCAAACCACTGGGGATTATGCTACAAAAGACATCATTCTCACCAAGTACCAAGCTTTGGTTAGATCCTTTCTCTCTTTCTTTGCCAGCCACACACTTGTTCAAGTGGATAGAGAAGACAATACTATTGCAGACTTGCTTTCCAAGCTTGTAGAATCTGAAAAGGATCACCTAGATGGTTCTGTCTATTTTGAAGAACTAAAAGTGCCAGCAATTGAGGGACAACAAATTATGGAAATTGGCACGGAAGACTCTACTTGGATGACACCCATCATCGACTACTTGAAAGATGGAATTCTACCAGAAGACTCTAAAAAGGCCAAACAACTCCGCTCTCAAGCTGCCAAATACTTCATTCAAGATGACACCCTCTACAAAAGAACTTTTTATTCTCCTATCCTAAAATGCGTCGACCCTGACGAAACCTTGTATTGCATGAGAGAGGTCCACGAGGGGATATGTGGAGATCATATGGGGGGAAAAGCTTTGGCTCACAAAATTCTACGACAAGGATACTTTTGGCCTACTTTGGCTAAGGATTACCAAGCTTTCGCTAAAAAGTGTACACAATGCCAACTCTTCAGCAATGTTCCTAAACAAGCACTTGCCTTACCCTCTTCCATCTTATCCCCCATTCCCTTTGCCATGTGGGGAATCGATATCATGGGACCTTTCCCGAAAGCTAAGAATGAATTGCAATATGTGATGGTAGCGATTGATTATATGACTAAGTGGGTTGAAGCTAAGGCTCTAAGGAATATCACCCAGGAGGATGCTATAAAATTTGTCAATGAAAACATAGTCACAAGGTTTGGAATCCCAAGGATAATGGTGTCGGACAATGGAACTCAGTTTGTTGGATCAAAGTTCATGAAATTTCTTTCAGAAAGAGGGGTGAAACATAAGAAAGCTTCGGTGTGTCACCCTCAAAGCAACGGGCAAGTGGAAGTCACAAACCGCACTATCGTGCGAGGTCTCGAGAAAAGGCTTCAGACGTTCAAGAAGAAATGGCCCGAGGAACTTCCTAATGTGTTGTGGGCTTACCGAACATCAGCTAGAAGCAGTACTAAGGAAACCCCTTACAAACTAGCCTTCGGTACTGAAGCCCTCCTCCCAGTAGAAGTAGGCTCACCCTCCTACCGAGTCTTAAATTTTGATGAAGAAGCTAACGCGGAAGGCCTCCGTGACAACATCGAACTCCTTGATGAAGTCAGAGATGATGCGGTGCAAAGAATGGATACATATAAAGAAAAAACTAAGGAATACTTTGCCAAGAAGATAAGGATCCGAAAATTTGAAGAAGGAGATTTAGTGCTGCGGGCAACGGAGGCCTCAGACCCGCGCCATACGGGGAAACTCATGCCTAAATGGGAAGGTCCATACAAGGTGAAGCAAGTGCTACGTCCAGGATCATACAAGTTGGAAAGGTTGGATGGAACCGAAGTAAACAACACATGGCATGGAGACAAGCTGCGAAAATATTATACCTAAGGGTAGTTTGTTCCCTATCACTACAAAGAAGTGTGGAAGGCGTAATTCTATAAGCCTCCATAACACATTATCTATGTTTTTAGTACTTTTTCAATCAAAGGCTCATGTACCTGTCTACCATGAATGAAATTTCCTTTTTCCAGTCACAATATGTTATACATTTAAATTATCTCAGACACAAGTCATACTCTTTCGGACAAAAGGCGAAGAAAATACCTCAGACACAATTGCAACACCTCAGACACAATTATCTCAGACAAAATTTAGTAAATTATGTTATCACATGAGTTTTATACAGACACAAGGCGGACGAAACCGCCACAGAAACAAATAACTTATCTCATATACAAGTAACAATACTTCAGAAACAATTAAGTGCAATATGTTACCTAATTATTCTTACAAGTTTTATGCGGACAAAAGAAGGATACGGAAAAGAAACTCCAATATCATAAAATAGTTCAACGTGATACAACTACGAATGAAAAAGTACGAGTACAAGAGTGTTTTGACATGAGCAAACACTACGTCATAATACACTAACTAATCAGAAGAAGGAGCAGGTCACGGGGGCGGATGTGCCTTCCTACGAGCATAAGCTTCCCTCCGGGCTTTCATCCACTCCATAAAGAAAACATCGAAGTCATCTTTTGGCCGTCTGAGATCATCCCTAAAAAACTCTCGGCAACAAGCAACGATAAGGGGAGCCATCTTCTGGCTCTCAGCACCAACTATCTCCCTAAAGACACTAGTCCCTCGGAAGGCTGCAACAGTATCATCACAGTCTTTCTTGTACGCCGGAGAAGCTTTATAATCTCGAATCACATCTACTGCGGAGGGCATGGCAGCCAACTTCTCCTTCGCACGGTTGGCATCATCTACCGCCTCTCTCACTTGATCTTCCAAGCGTTTCCTGTCAGCAGCGAAGCCTTCTTCAGCTTCCTCTTGTAGAAGATCCATGTCATCTATTAGGCCACCATTCTTTTGCTTCAGGGTTTTTACCTGTCTCTCTGCCACCTTCCGCCTTTTTCCCTCACGTAAAAGCTTGTTTACCAATCCGGTGCCATAACCGCCAACCTACAACAAACCATCAAACCAGGGAAATTGTTCAGAACTAACACAAATGAAAACATGGAGACCGTATAGACAAATAATACAGAAAGCTACAACTAAGAGTGTCACTTACCCGAGCATAATGCTTCTCAAACCTTAAAATCATCTTCTTTTTCGTCACCTTCGCGAGTTTTCCACGATCGTCAGAGGTAAGCATCTCGGGTAAAACCGCCTTGGGAGCTGTAGGAAACAAATATCCTACTCCTTTCCTTTGCACACCGGTAGAGGAATCTACAATCTCATCATCAGAGGACGCATCATAAGCAAAAGTGGAGTCTCCCACCCGCTGCGAGCCGGACCTCCGCTTCATGCCAATTCGGGAGCAAGAAACTAATGTCTTTGGACGGGCCCTCAGTACACACCTAGCTCCACCAACACCCTCACTGATAGCCTCCCCTACTCGACCAAGAGTATCTCCTTCCTCAACATCCTTTCCCCTCTCACCGAGCACACCTACATCATAAATCAGAAAATATGGTGAACTTGTCCAAGACAAATAAATAAGAAATAAAGTAGACAAAAGGTAAGAATAAGGCAACATACCAGTGCTCATCAATGGCTCCTCATTATCCGCCACTAAAGTCTCCCTCGCGGGGGCAACGCTCTCTCCATCAAGTCCCCCCACAAAGAAATCATCCTCCATTGAAACATAATCAGCAAACACCGTATGCAAGTTGACAGGATTATCTCCTTCCACCCACGCCTTTGTGGTCACATTTTCCTGATGTTTCGTCGGTTCCCTAGTATTATGTTCCGGACAAGACCTGATCAAATCTACACCATCCTCAACATCAACTGGGACTCTCTTATGATCACCAAGTCTCAGCTCAAACACCTCCTCATCCAACTCCACATCAACACCCTCTACTTCTTCATCCCCCATATCGGCATCATCGTCCTCGCCCTGTTTATTTAAGTGTTCC
The DNA here is from genome assembly GCA_030848705.1 of Heracleum sosnowskyi. Lineage (NCBI taxonomy): Eukaryota > Viridiplantae > Streptophyta > Magnoliopsida > Apiales > Apiaceae > Heracleum > Heracleum sosnowskyi. The sequence continues at coordinate 16,013,796 of CM061240.1, forward strand.
GGCTTAGGGGGTCCACTCTTTAAAAGCTCTCCAATCTTCTTTCTATCTGTACCCCATGCAAGTTCGGGCATGTCCATTGATGCCGGTGGATACACTGTTACAAAAAACATATACTTAGTTCGTGGCCAACATAACACAAATAGCAGGCTAAGTAATACATACACATTTCATATGACAGAATCTACCACAACAAAGGGAACACTTACATCCGTAGAATTTCAGCTTGCTAACACTCTGGAACTCAGTCTCGTCCCAGACAAACTCAAAAATACGGAATAAATCCGCACAATGCCTCACTTGGTTATCCGACAACGTATCTCTCCGTATAACACATTGTGGCTCGACTTTAGAGGAAAATCCCGGCATGTAGCTCCAATCCCCACCACGAATTACAACATATTCATATTGCCAATGCTTCTTAGTGGTAGTCAACTTCACTGGCTTATGGCCATCTACAAGAAGACCTACCCGGCTATTTTTGTTACCTTGGACAATCTCATAAAATGGAGCACATTTGGACTTTTTTGATGAAAAGATCGTGAAGAATGCCTCGAAGGTGGGCTGTCGGCTGCTATGATCACATGCAGCAATGAACCACAATATCAGTCGAATGGAGTTTGGCGTAAATTGTGCTGGAGTACACTTAAACTGCCGTTTAAACAAAGCTACCAAGAATTTGTGGGGTTTGGGCGTTAAACCCGCTTTCAAGTGCTCAAGTGGCATAACTATCCCACCATCGTCGGGCCGTGAATATAACCTCTCGCTCGGAGTAGGAGCTCTCCAAGAATAATCTCCTCCAATTTGAAAGGCCTTCGACATAAAGTCCTTCCATTTGGAATATTGAAGCGAGCTCCGATATTTCAAGTGCTTATACCCACCCCCATTCAAAGTCCAATTTGGCACTATCAAACTGTGGTGGATCAATGTTCTTTTCTTGATAGTATTTATCCATACTAGTAAAGTAAGCTTCGGGATCAATAGTCACAGGAGGGACAGGAAAGAGAGTAGGGGAATCCGCCCAACCACCATCCTTACGAAGCAAGCTCGTAACAGTTTTAATGTTACTTCTTCCGCGAGAAGGACCAGCTCCAGCCATCTGTCAACACACAACAGAAACAAGTCAGAAACTTTCTCAATATAACAAGAGAAAAATTTACTATAAACTCTAAGGCAAGGTGGTGCAACAAGACATGCAATCAAAAAAAAGTTTAAACCAACATAATGATACCCTCTCTTTATTTGTAAAAAAAAAAAAAAATCCAACACGCACTTCACAACACTTTTCTAAACCCAGCCATGTTGACCCACTTCCTGCATACAGTTTATGAAAATAAAAACCAAGTCAGTACTCTACAATTCTACAATTCAAGTAAGTAACAAGTACGCCAATCACAAAACAAAAAAAAAATTAAGTCAAAAAACCCCCGTCCCGCTTCCCCCTTCCCCTTTCCCTCTTCCCCCTTTCTCCCACAACAGTTTTATCAACAAAAAACTAAGTGAGAAAATGCCCGCCTCCCCACACAAAGATACCCATATTGCATATACATACCCTGGTCCCGCTATTACTTTTCAACTTCAATAATTGGTTTCAACAAACCACATCTCAACTTCTCAAAATTTATTTTATTCAAGGTTACTGGAGATAAGACTGATGTTACAACCAAGTATTTTGCATATCTTGTTTTCACATACACCAGGGAAGTAGGCTTCAATATGTAAGCTTACCCAACCCAGTGTCTCAAGAATCTGAGTCACGAGTTGCTACTGGTGCAATAGAACTTACAGTCCCGTCCCCGCTTACAATCTAAGTCGATTGTTTATTGGTTCACACTTACAAAACTAAGTAAATAAAACCCACTTCTCACTTACCCGGTCCCGCTTCCAAGACTACACATATATTCATTTACATGAATACAACACACCTTTCCCTACCCACCTACTAATACACCAAAATAATACTACTGGCCACCTTCTTTCCCGTGCTACACTCACCCCATTAACAAGTATATATACACTATGCATACAGGATACCTACCAGGCTTGCTAGTATATTACCTACGTTTCTAATAACTCCCTCTTCCCGCTTCGACCTTCCCGCTTCCAAGATTCCAACCTGCTTCCAAAAATCCAGCCCCGCCTTCTCCTTATTACGGTACCCGCCTTCAGCATTTAAAAAAAAATAAAAATACAAAAGCATATACACACACTACTTCGAGCCCCAGTATAATAACCCCTCTATCCATACCCGTTCCCTCTTCCAGGAGTGCAACAAGACTCCAGCCTGCCTCCCCACATCATTATTTAGACCTCTACAAGTTTTGACATGGACATGGTTTTCCAGTTTATGAATTAACTTTAGTTTTAAACTAAGGACCATTTATCAACCGATGGTGCAGTATAACTTCAAGAAGATTATTGGTGTGCCAATTGAGAAAGATTCTGTTGATACTATCCTTTCGCGCACCCAGCGTCAGACACCAACTGTTGTACACAAGGGTTATACTATATCGCGTATACGTCAGTTTATACGCGCAAAGTAAAGTATACTCAGACAAATTTTCATGAGAAGCTCTCCACCATCATCGACGACTTCCCTCGTCTTTATGTTTTGTACAATATAACTCATTACAAGCTTACCCTTGGACAGATCAATGCTGCTAGAATTCTGATGGGGAAGATTACGAAGGAAAGTTGCTGCTCTTGGTCGCATGTGTATGGCTAGTAGAACAATACCAGCTTAGGCGTTGCAGTTTTAAAGAGCTCTAATCTCTGAGGCCGTAGGACGCAATGGAGATATGTAAATTGTAAAAATGCTAGAAGGGACAACAATATGCTAAAATGGAAGGCTGTCTTCCTTTGCTCAGGCGACGACATCACAAGAACAAAAAACCTAGACACCTATATCTAAAAACCTAGACACCCGTATATACACACGGACACATATAGGTATACCCATGCGCATGTGCTGCTATGCTCGTACACTAACTGCTATGCCCCTGATACTATTGGTTGATGCATCATGCATGTGTAAACAACTTGCGTTAGAGGAGCATTATGAGCCTGCTTCTCCAAAGCAAGAACTGGGAACGGCTATAAACAATCGGTTACATATAAGAGCAGAAACCAATAGAGGAACACAAGCATTCATACAAACAACACAACAGAGCATAAAAACAGCAGTTACCGTATTTCGACAGATACAAACACAAACCTTCACACAAAACTCGACACATGTATATACATACAAACCTTTACATACATACCCGTTTATACAAACAAGGAACCCCAGTTTAACAAAACATACATGCGTACGTGTATAAACTCACCCAACAAATATTGTATAACTCCAACCCTAGACACCCATCAACCAGTTCACACACTTAACCACCATAAAACATATATATAAGCTTATACAGGTACACACCTTCCACCTAGCATGTATACACACGCGTAACTACACACTGATATTACATACTGCGTTTTTTCGGCATTACAAATCAAGAACTCAACAGTGACAACCCAGAGTGTACACGTGAACGCTCAACCCAGTCAAAAAACAAGAACCCAGTTCTTTTAAAACATATAAGTCAGCCCTCATTATCACATATACACATACAACCACAAATACTCGACAAAAAAAAAGAGAATGATGATGAGAGCAACTTTACAAACCTGTTTTGAATGTCGCAGCTTAAAAAGATGAACCTGGAGCCGTTACATTCCTTGCTCCTCGTTGTGATCCTCTTTCTTTGAAGAATGCCGTTTACTTGTTAGATACAAGAACACAGCGCTACACAGTTCTCCAAATTCCTTTCTCCCTCCCCTCTAGCAGAACTTGTTTATGTGCCTTGAAACAGTATAAAGTAGATGCAAAAGACACTTAACAGCAGATATGCACAAACAGACGTAATGTTATATTTAATTATATAAGTACAAATAAACACCTATTTTAAAAACAAAAGCCCATGGTTGGGCTCATACACAGGCCCATCACCTTTTCCTATTCACAATGTCGAAATGACCATGCACGTACACACAAGTCAGTAAATATATTATGTTATTAACCTAAAAGCTCTTCTAACAACTCCTATGTCCTTTAACAGCGTTAGCACTAATTCATAGCTTCAGTGTTTTGTCAACCCCTATTCAAAATAGTAAGAGCAGAGATTTTCACAATTCACATTGCATCACAACTGGTGCCAAACAGTTAAACCTTAGAAAAGAGAAATACTCCTATCACCTTTTTTCAACTGTCTAATCCCTACTGTATTATTATATTTTTTATTCCCTCCCTTAATAACACAAATTCAAACCTGTACCGACATACAGTTCTAACCGGATTCAGCCAAATACTTATACTTTCTTGTCCGTATTTATGTCAGCATACACGATAAATTGCGACGCACACGATTTCGATAATTAAATAAAAATACTGACATAATAAATTATGTGCAACATTATTTTTGTGATTCATTAGTTTCAAACACCTTACTAAAATCTCGAATTTTATTTTGGAGATTATTGCTACTTACTACCAATGCCCGGGGGCAACAATAATTCCTTGATCAAAATTTCAGGGGGCACAAAAAATTTCTTCCTCCCCAGACAAGGTTTTGCCCTCCTCCAACTACTATTACAAATTTCAACCAATAATTCCTTGATCAAAATTTCAGGGGGCATAAAAATTCCTTCCTCCCCAGACAAGGTTTTGCCCTCCTCCAACTACTTTTACAAATTTCAACCAATAATTCCTTGAACAAAATTTCAGGGGGCACAAAAATTTCTTCCTCCCCAGACAAGGTTTTGCCCTCCTCCAACTACTTATACAAAAATTCCTTCCCAGAAAATTTCTCTTCCCTCCTCCAAGCATGTAGAAAATTTTCATGTTGAGATCATTGCTCGCGGGCACTACCCACCAGCAATGTCCCGGGGGGCAACACGAGCCAAAATAACAAAGGTAGCACAAACAAAAAACAAACACATTTCATTCATTGAAAAGAGTTACAGGACAAAGAAGATCAATGAAAGACAAATCCGTCAAGACTTCAGTACAATATCAAATAAAAGTAAGAACACTAAACTAAGCAGAGACATCTTCATCATCGGTCTCCTCACGGTCTACCTCATCCTTCAGCTCCTGCAACTTCATCAACACAGCTTCACGCTTGGCCATCTCCCAATCTCTCAAGCGATCAATCTTGTTCATGTAGAAGCGATGTAGCTGGGTTTTCTCACGGACTAGCTCCTCAATAACGTCACAAGCCCGAACACCAAGAGGCTCATCAATCCAAATGTCATAGTGACATTCCCTAGCTGCACAACACTCAAATCTCCGACCAGCATTGTTCCCAGCCCATACGGTCTTCATGACCACTGGCATGTCGCAGTAACAAGTAATTCTCCTACCTTCCACGAGGGAGCTTTTCAAGACCTACACAAAGGAGATAAGAGATAAAAGATTTCAAGAAAGCAAGATAATCAAACACCTGGATACAACACATGTATTTATAGGGTCTCACCAGATAGCCGTTGTAAAAGAGCCGTTGAAGTTATTAATCTCAAGAATCCCAGCAATGGTATGCATTTACTCCTCCAACTCACTAAAGTAAGTCGAAGGAGTGGGGGGCAATGTTAATACCCTCCCGGAAGAAGTCTCTTTGCCCGGAAGAAGTCTATTTACCTGCCAGATATGACCATGTCCCGGAAGAATTCAATGGACAACTTGTCACACCTAAAGTGGACTAAGGAAAATAAGTGAATGCAATACTATCTCTTCCGGACCAAAGACGGTTCCTTCCTCCAGCACCTTCCCCCTCTTGGGCAAAAGCTGCTCCCTTCTCCAATACTCTTACATCAAATCACACCTGTCACAAGTAAGGGAGCATTCTTCCGGACCGGGGGACAAAGGAAGGTAACACTAAACCTTATAAATACTCAAGCAGCCTCACATATGCACGGGTTCTAATTTTTACATTCACTCACACACTCTCATAGTTTCACAAAAAGCTCTCTAAATTCAGTCACCAGAAGTACATTTTCCGATATTGTTTCTTGTTATTCTCCACCACCAAGTTACTTACTCTCACGCCGGAGGTGCTTGACGGCCACCACCCCCGGTCAGACATTGTTTTGCAGACTCCCTTTCGACAGCTACACCACATCCCCGACCAAGCATTGTCGGAAGAGGGACAAGTACGGTAGAGTGGAGCAAGGAGCATTATCACCAAGGTAATTGAAATGTTTGTGTTTGGTTTATTAATATATACTAGTTTAAAACCCGTGCGATGCACGGATTGTTAATTATTATTTTATTATTTTTTTAGTATTTTATTAATTGTAATTGTGCAAAAAATAAGTAGACATGTTAAAATAGCTAAACACTTTTAATTAATTAAAAATATTCAAACATATTTTAAAATAAATAAGTATGGGTTTGTCCGTTATATTTTTGAAAATGAGGGGTTTTAGTAAGAAAAAATAAAAAAATGTAACATGTATTTAGATTAGAAAGGTAAATGCCCGTGATATTTTTGGAAAATGAGGTTTTAAAATTTAATAATTAAAAGTATTTAAATACGTTTTAAAATAAATAAGTAAATGGTTTCCTGTGATATTTTTGAAAAAAGAATGGATTTTAGTGAGGCAATTGTAAAAGGCAATTTTCCGTGATATATTTAGAAAAGGAGGAACTTTATTAGAAAAAATATATAATGTGTTTTAGCTGAAAAAGTAATTGGTTATAAATAGATATTTGATTATTTATATTTTAATATTTTTAGTAATTGTATTTGTTAAGAAAAATAAGTAGACATGTTAAAATAGGTAAACTTTAAAAAAATAATTATAATATTAAAATAGGTTTAAAAATAAATAATTAAATATTTGTCCGTGATATTTTTGGAAAAAGAGGGGTTTTAGTAAGGAAAAATAGAAAAAACTAACATGTTTTAGTTAAAAAAAGGTAATTGTCGTGATATATTTGAAAATGTAGGGGAATTTGTTTAAAAAAATAGAAAAAATAATGTATTTTAGGTGAAAAAGGTAATTGATTATAAATATGTAATATTATTATTTAATAATATATTTCTATAAATAAGTAAGGTTAATTAAGTAAAAATACGAAATACAGTTAATTAAGAGCAATTATGTTAGATATAATTGCTGACGTTTGTTCATCAGTGTTTAAGTACCAGGTACATATCAGAGTTTATCTAGAAGCCAGTCAGAGTTTGATAAAGTCTGACTGGGTGAAGAGTTCACATTGAAGCCAGTCAGAGTTTGATAAAGTCTGACGTGGTGATAGTTGACTTAGCTGTCGGTGCAAAGATAAAGATTCTAGAAGCAATATATTCTGAAGATGGAAAGAAGCAGAATATATTGATACAGCTAAGGAAACGGAATAGAAGACTGAAGCAATCCTTAATTGATATGAATTGTATAGCTAATTTATAGGAGTATCAATTAGATAAGGATTGTATGTAGCTGTGTACTATAAAAACACAGATAGGTTATCCCTAGAAGGGACGCGAACATTGAATATATTATTCTTGTAACCTAGTAGCTCTTTGTGATTCATTAACATCACTAAGAGAGAAACTGTTAATATAATTACAGTTTGTTGATTTATAAAAAGTGTTCTTGATTGTTATTCTCATATACATACTTGATTATATTGTGTATTCGGCCTAACAATTGGTATCAGAGCCAAGGCTGTTTAATATATACAGTTTTACGATTCAAACACAGTAATAATCATGTCTGAAGAAAATCAAACTGCTCCCAAGGCTGAACAGGTTAAGCCTAATTCTGTGAGTCGATATGAAACAATCAGGGTTCCAATTCTCAGACCAGTAGAGTATCCAATTTGGAAGGTGAAGATGACCATGTTTCTGGAGGCTACAGATCCAGAATATCTTGACAGAATTTATGATGGTCCTCATAATCCAACCAAACTAGCCCCTGTTGTTGATGGTCAAGAACAAAAGACTGTTCCAAAGGAAAAGAAAGATATGACTCTTGAGGACATCTCATCAATTGCAAAAGATGCAAAGGTTAGACATCTTCTCCACAGTGCTTTAGATAATGTTATGTCTAACAGAGTAATTGGCTGTAAAACTGCCAAAGAGATATGGGATGCTTTAGAAGTCAGATGCCATGGAACAGGTGCTATTAAGAAGAACAGAAAGACAATACTCACACAGGAGTATGAGCACTTTGATTCAAGACCTAATGAAACCTTGACTGAGACTTATGACAGATTTTGCAAACTATTGAATGATCTGTCTCTGGTTGATAAAGAATATGAGCTTGAAGAGTCTAATCTCAAGTTTCTGTTATCTCTACCTGAAAAGTGGGATTTAAAGACAACCACAATAAGAGATAATTATGAGCTTGCTGATACAGATCTTGATGAAATCTATGGGTTGTTGAAAACTCATGAACTGGAGATAGAACAAAGGAATAGAAGATTGAGTAAAAGGACAAAATCTGTTGCTCTCAAAGTTGAGGAGAAGCCCATCAAGAAGGAATCATCAAGGAAGAAAGCCAAGGGAAAGGCTTTAGTCATTAAATCTGAAAGTGAGTCATCAAACTCTGATGATGACTCAAACTCTGATGAAGCTTCTGACTCTGAGGATGATGAAGAACAGATGATGCAAATGGCTGCACTGATGGTGAAGACCTTCAAGAAGATGGGATTCAAGAACTTTAAGAAAGGGAAGAGATTCTCAAGGAAAGATTCAAATTCTGAAAGGAAAGGTTTTAGAAAGTCTGATGGAAGGGAGACCAAGTCTGGCAAGAAGGATAAATCTGAAATCCAGTGCTACAAGTGTAAGGAGATGGGTCACTATGCTCCAGAGTGCAAGAAAGGCAAAACTGAGAAAGCACTCATCTCTAAAGGAAAAGACTGGGCAGATACTTCAGACTCTGATGATGGAGTAAATTATGCTCTTTTGGCAACTGTCAGAGATGAGAATGAATCATCTGAAAATAAGGTACCCCTAACTACTTATGCTTATGATACTGATAATATATCTGAGTTAAGAGTATATCTGAAAAGCGTACATGTTAGTTATAGGGATCAGACTTTAGAGAATGAGAGAATTAAATCTGAGAATCTTAGTCTTAAAGATAGAAACAAGTTTCTTGAAGGAGAACTTGAAAATATGAAGCAGATTCAAAAAGAAAGAGATGATGCTGTTTATGTTGAACAGGAGTTGCTCAAAAGATATAAGCAATTAGAATCTGATCTAGAAAAAGAAAGAAAAATAATCAAGACTTGGACAGACTCTGGAAGAGACACTCATCAAGTGTTTCAGACAGATTCTGTAGGTTTAGGCTATTGTGAAAATGATGAACTTAGGTTTAAAGACAAGGTTAAGGTTAAACCACAACTTAAACCTGTGAAATTTGTTACAGAAGCCAATAAGTTAAAATCTGTTGTAATAAGAGAAGCTGATATGGAATCAGATGAAGCCTGTGAAAGACAGGAAAATATTATAACAGAAAAACTTATGGAAATAGAAGCTGTTAGAAAACCAGTAAAAGTCTGTGAAAAACAGGTTAATGTTGGTTTAATGACAGGAAAACAGTTCAATCATAAGCTGAAAGAGGTAAAATCTGCCATGAAACCAAAAGGGTCCAAGAAGAATAGGAATGGAAAGATAGGCATAAATAATAGAAATAATCACTTGCCTACTGCTGGTGCTCCAAGGAAAATATGTTATAATTGTGGTAGTTCTAATCATCTTGCTAATTACTGCACAAAGAATAAAAATATCAATTCTTTACCTTCTACATCAGGAGAAAAAAATGATTATGTAAGGGTGAAACCACAGACTTTATGCACACAATGTGGGAGCACTTGGCATTCTATTTATACTTGTAGGAGTTATCATGCTATTTATCACAATTACTATGAGCTAAAACCCAATCTAAAGTGGGTTAGAGCAAACTCTGCAAGTGTAAAGTCTGACAATGTTAGTTTAAACTCTGTTGATAGTAATTCCGCTGCAAAAGCTAACAATGTTAAGAAAGCCAAAGGATCCAAGCAAGTCTGGGTCCTTAAAACTAACACTTAGTGTTTGTTTGTGATTGCAGGGTATAAAAGAGAGCACACTTATCTTGGACAGTGGATGCTCAGGACATATGACTGGAAATAAAGCCCTGCTATCAGACTTTAAGGAGAAGACTGGCCCAAAGGTTTCCTATGGAGATGGCAACATAGGACACACTCTGGGATATGGCAATATTAATCTTGGAAGTGTCATCATCACAAATGTAGCTCTAGTCTCAGGACTCAAGCATAATCTGCTATCTGTGAGTCAAATCTGTGACAGAGGAAACCATGTAGATTTTCATACTGATTACTGTGAAGTTATCAGTAAATCTACTGGAAAAGTTGTTCTAGTTGGACACAGGCGCAACAACATTTATGAAGCGAGTTTGGTAACAAACTCTGATGGAAAAACAGTGTGTCTGACTGCAAGAATGTCAAATGAAGAGAGTTGGAATTGGCATAAGAAGCTCTCTCATCTCAATTTAAACAACATCAATGAGCTAATAAGAAAGGATCTTGTAAGGGGACTTCCAAAATCAATACTCAGTCTAGATGGCCTATGTGATTCTTGTCAAAAGGCAAAGCAAAGGAAGTCATCTTTCAAGAGCAAATCTGAATCTTCAGTAGTGGAACCTTATCATCTTCTACATGTTGATCTCTTTGGACCAGTGAATGTGATGTCTATGAGCAGAAAGAAATATGCTCTAGTAATTGTTGATGAATATACTAGATATACATGGGTGTATTTCTTATCAAAGAAGGATGAAACTGCTCAAACTCTGATGGATCATGTAAATCTACTGGACAAAGGATCACAACACAAAGTCAAAATTATAAGGAGTGATAATGGAACTGAATTCAGAAACTCAATTGTGGAAGCTTTCTGCAAGGAAAGAGGAGTGAAACAAGAGTTTTCTGCACCTGGAACTCCACAGCAGAATGGTGTAGTTGAAAGAAAGAACAGGACTCTAATCGAAGCTGCTAGAACTATGCTTGATGAAGCAAAATTACCAACTTATTTCTGGGCAGAAGCTGTTCAAACTGCTTGTTTTACTCAAAATGCAACATTGATCAACAAGCATGGGAAAACACCATATGAGATGGTGAAAAATAAGAAGCCAAATTTGAAATATTTTCATATATTTGGATGCAAATGCTTTGTGTTGAAGACTCATCCTGAACAGTTGACCAAGTTCGAGTTAAAAGCTGATGAAGGAATCTTTGTTGGTTATCCATTGTCAACAAAAGCATTCAGAGTCTACAATCTGAGAACTAAAGTGATCATGGAATCCATACATGTGTCATTTGATGACAAGAAAATAACTGGACTTGATGACTTAGATGGATATGATCAACTGCGTTTTGAAAATGAAGGTTTATTCTCTGATGATGTAAACTCTGATGAAGCAGTGCCGACAAACTCTGATGAAGCGGTTCTGACAAACTCTGACGAAGCATACTCTGAACCTCTACTGACAAATACTGGAGAAACTGGAAATTCTCAAATTGAACAAAATAGAGAATCAGTTGAGGGGGAGCGTGAAGAAGCTCAACAAGACACTGCAAGTGAGTCAGTTGAGGAAACTGATTCAAACTCTGACAGTTCAAACTCTGAGCCATCCAATTCAGGGGGAGCCTCAGATGCTACAGAAAGTCAACATATGAATCAGGAGAGCATGAATCAAAGGGGAGGATCCAATAATGATGCAAGAAACCACCTACCAACAGCAAGAAAGTGGACACAGGCACACACACCTGATCTCATAATTGGAGATCCTGATGCTAGTGTGAGAACTAGAAGTGCAACAAATAATGAGTGTCTGTATCATGCTTTCTTGTCTCAAACAGAACCAAAGAAGGTGGAGGAAGCTCTTCAAGATGCTAATTGGATTACAGCAATGCAAGAAGAGTTAAATGAATTTGAAAGAAATGAAGTCTGGACACTTGTACCTAGACCAAAGAATAGATCAATAGTAGGTACAAAGTGGGTTTTCAGAAACAAGACTGACAGTGAAGGTGTGATTACAAGAAACAAGGCTAGACTTGTGGCTAAAGGTTATTCACAACAGGAAGGAATTGACTATGATGAAACCTTTGCTCCAGTTGCAAGATTGGAGGCCATAAGAATTTTTCTGGCCTATGCTGCACACAAGAAGTTTAAAGTCTTTCAGATGGATGTGAAAAGTGCTTTTCTCAATGGGAAGCTTGAAGAAGAAGTGTTTGTTGAACAACCACCAGGATTTGTAGATCCCAAGCATCCAGATTATGTCTGCAGGCTTGACAAGGCATTATATGGACTAAAGCAAGCACCAAGAGCATGGTATGAAACTCTTGCTCAATTTCTTTTAGAAAGTGGGTTCACAAGAGGTACAATTGATAAAACCTTGTTTTATTTCAATTCTGGTGATGATTTGCTTTTAGTTCAAATTTATGTAGATGATATTATCTTTGGATCTACTAATGACAAACTTTGTAAGAAGTTTGCAAAGCTTATGCAATCCAGGTATCAAATGAGCATGATGGGAGAGCTTAGTTATTTTCTAGGCTTACAGGTCAAGCAAACAGATGATGGTATTTTTATCAATCAAGCAAAATATACCAGAAATCTTCTCAAGAAATTTGGTATGCTTGATAGTTCATCTGCTACAACTCCCATGGCTACTGCAACAAAGCTAGACAAAGACACAGGAGCCTCAGTAGATATGACAAACTACAGAGGAATGATAGGGTCTTTACTGTATCTTACTGCAAGTAGACCTGATATCATGTATGCAACATGTCTTTGTGCAAGATTTCAAGCAGATCCCAGAGAGCCTCATCTAACAGCTGTAAAAAGGATTTTCAAATATCTCAAAGGAACCATAACCTTGGGTTTGTGGTATCCTAGAGAATCAGAGTTTAAGCTAATTGGTTACTCTGATGCAGATTTTGCAGGCTGTAAGATAGACAGAAAAAGTACAAGTGGAAGCTGTCAATTTTTAGGTGACAGATTGGTTTCTTGGTATAGCAAGAAACAAAAGTCAATTTTCAGATCCACTGCAGAAGCAGAGTATATAGCTGCTGGTAGCTGTTGTGCACAGATTCTGTGGATGAAGAATCAGTTGCTGGATTATGGTTTGAGGTACTCTAAAATACCTATTTTCTGTGATAACCAAAGTGCTATTGCAATGACAGGAAATCCAGTACAGCACTCCATGACCAAGCACATCAGCATAAGGTATCATTTTATCAGAGAACATGTGGAAGAAGGAAACATTGAGCTTCATTTTGTGTCTACAGACCAACAACTTGCAGATATCTTCACCAAACCTTTGAGTGAAGCTACTTTTACAAGATTGGTAAATGAACTTGGAATGATCTCTGGTTCTGACTAGAGATACGGGTTAGACTCAAATTCTATACATGTTTGATTTTTAATGCTCATGATTCCTTGCATGTATTAACTGATATGAGTACCAGTGTCATAAACTCTGAACGTAAACTCTGATAGTCATAAAAGTGTTGGTCATACTCTGATGGTTAAAGTCTGATGTTATACTCTGATTATAATTTTGTCTGAAACATAAGGACCAATGAAGAAATTTGTATGGAACATAATTCTCAGTAAGTAATTGTGCATCCTTAAGAGTTGTTTAGATTCTGATCTCAAATATGTGCAGTAAGTTAACACAGCATGATACTGTCTCTGTATTTATAGCATCTCTTAGTTTATTGATCCTATACACTGAGTCTGTATTAGCTGTTTGCATTTTCTCTCATAAATTAATTGTATTAATTGATGACAAGTCTAAACTCTGATTATTAATTGCAAATAATTCACCCTCAAATCATAAGATGCCAAACAGAGCACAAATTTCTTTGAGATCATGTTGTGCCTAGGAAGATCCAGGAACTTATTGTATGAAATAAGGGCTAAAATCTTTGATTTTTGGTGACTAGTGCCAACCACTGATTACTGGAATATATATATATATATATATATATATATATATATATATATATATATATATATATAAAGGGGGTGAAAAATAAAAGATATATCCAAATGAAAGGATATCAGTATACAGAGTTTAGACATAAAAATCAGATTTTATTTTATACATGAGAGTTTAGGCAACCAGTTTTTACTGCTTTAGTTTGTGGATTTTATGCACTTTGAGATGATTTAAATATTGATTTCGGTAAACTCTGCTATTGCACACACAATTATTCACACCTGTACGGTTTGATAAAAGAGTTTATTGACAAAGAAGGACAAATGATAAACACTGATGTATTGTGTGAAATACGCCGAGGTAACTTTGTTTTAATCTCTGATGATTAAAATAAATTATTTGTTTCAGACATTTTATAATTTTGAGGAAAAACATTTGTTTTGGTATTTCAAAAGAGTATGTTTGGGCATTGGTTTAGAAAAGTGTTAAAGAGTGGAGAGAGATTGCATACATAGGAAAGTGTAATCGGCCGTAATTATTGCTGTTTTTACTGCGCATGCGCATTGGAAATTGCCAATTACTGCTGTCAGTCATTGTATGTGTGACACGTGTCTCACTTACACAGAATACGGGGTAAGACAGTTGTGTTTTAATGATTAAAAACTGTTCAGTTTTTAATTTTAAATTTTATATTTATACATTATACACACAACCGTTACAGTTTTTCACGACTTACTCCAAGTGTATTCTAGTTTCACTCACACATATTAACAAACACTTTCTTTTCTAAACTCTTTCATGTTTTTGAAGCTATTTTCTGTTTATTTCTTGATATTACTAATGGCTTCAACTACTTTCACTGCTTCTGGACTAGAGTTTGTCCCTAATAATTATGCAGCCCCGTTAAACACTGTCAATGCACCAGCGGCGTTTCATATAATACAAGATTTTCTTGCTCAGTCAGAAATTGGGCGTGCTTTAGTGGAGCCTGCAAAGCTTTATGGATCTCAGATCAAAGCTTTCTGGGAGACTGGTGTCTATGATGATGGTGGTGATTCTGGTACCCCATCCATTGTTTTTGAGTTCCAGGAGACAGAGTTTGTCATAACTCCAGGAACTGTTCGTGAAGCAATGGGCTTTGCAAATTCTGACGCGTACACCATTGTTGTTGGTGATACTGATCTTCAGAGAATGATGCAAGCTATTGGATATACTGGGTCTTTGGCAAAGATTGGCCAATTGAAGCGACCGCTCTTACGAAAAGAATGGAGTTTCTTTTTCGATTGCATAACTAGAGCGTTCGGGAAGAAATGTACAAATTGGGATGCTATTCCAATCGACAGTCTGCAAATCGGGTATTCACTTCTTTTTAACAGTAATTATGATTTTGCTAGACTTGTCTTAATGAACATAGGAGAGAAATTAACAGAGAATAGGCATGTAGTCTATTTTTCTAGATTTTGTCAAATTTTATTCTCTGCATGTGTTAATAATGTTGAGATTAATGAGGAGGACGTAATTCCCTCATTCAAATTGCACAAAAGGGTATTCTCTGATCTTACGAATAAGGATTTAAAGAAGGTAAATGTTGGTGAGTTGTTGTTACCTGAGAGAGTTCTTCAGTTTTTAAATCCTGACCCTCAACAACAACAAGAACCAGTAAATCCTGAGGTCGCTCCATCTCCAACTCAACCTAAATTTGTAAACTCTGAACCTATTCAATCCGCATCTCAACAACCAAGGACTGGTGGAAGGATCAAACACAGGGCTTTCAAATCTTCAAAGTCTGTGCATCCAGCTACTGAAGTTGGTGTGTCAAAAACCTCTATGCCACAGTCTGATGGTCCGTCAAAGAAGCAGAGGGCAAAAAGGCCAAAGTCTGATAATGCTGATGAGGACAGTGAAACTTATGAAGAAACTCTTCATCAGAGAAAAAGAAGATTGGTGGCTGCACATCTTTTTGGTGCATCAAATGTAAATGCTGAAGCTGTCAATTTGGACAGAGTTTTTGAGGAACATGTAAGTGCTGAAGATGAAGCTCCTACATCAAACGCTGATGATGTAGTTGAGGAAGCTGCATATGAAGATGCAGATGAAGCTCCTGCAATTCTTGTTCAGGAGGCTACAGAAAATATTGAGGCTGAGATTTTTGAGCCACAAGGATTTGATATGGATGTTGAAGCACACAAATCTGTACACTCTGACCATCTTGAAGTTTTTGATGAAACAGAGGGTGTGGAAGCTGATCACACAGTTATTCTTGAAGATTCTATGGCTACCCACACAGAGATTCTCTATGTTACTCACCAGGTAATTGAAAAGGGTGAGGAAGTTGATCAGACCTTAAATACTGATGCTACTGAGAATGTTGCTGTACATGCTACAGAAACTGTTCAAGAGATTATTGCAGAGATTCCAGTACAAGAGGCTGTAGCTGAAAATGTTGAGAATATTGCAAAGACTGTTGCAAACTCTGATGCAGAGCCTGATGCAGAGAATGCTAATGATGATGATAGTTCTGATCATTCCCAAGAGGAGTTATTTGGTAGTCAAGCAAACTCTGATGAGCTAAGAGAGGTCAATCGAGCTACGGCTGAGCATTTTCAAGAGATGTACTTTTCAAATTGGTCGAACAAGGATACTATCTTTTCTGATGAGAGAGCTGCAGACTTTGTCACAAAGTCATCTAAAGAGATTACAAATCCAGAGCTTCTCACTCATCTCAAAGCCACAATTATCCAAGTCAAATCATTAAACAATCGTTTTGATGCTTCTGACAAGGTTATTGAAGGTCTAAGGAATGATATAGCTGCAAGGGAACTTACACAACAGAAGGATAAATCATTGTATATTTCCTTGTGTAAAGATCAGAAAGTTTTTGATTCCAGGTTGAAGAAAATCAAGTCAAAATGTCAACTAAGTTGGATGAAATTGCAAATTCCATTGAATTGCTCACATCAGTTTTGCTGTCTGATGATGTCAAAAAGGGGGAGAGAGTGCCTCAAGACAAATGCAAAGGCTCTCAAACTCTGACTCGGAAAGATGACACTACTGATGGTGGTGCAAAAGGTAAAAATCCAAGGACAAGGAATGTTCAAAGGCAAGGGAGGAGATCAAACTCTGATGCTCAGAATGCTGATGGAAAAAGATTATACACTGGAGGGCAGTCTTCTTCAAGGGTTAGAAGTTTACTTCTTTCCTCTAAATCTCCAGTTACTGATGAAGAAGTTGCTACACAGTTATTCTTAGCAGAACATGGTAAAGATGTTACTATTGAAGATATCCAGGCAGAAGAGAAATTGCTTGCTGAAGAACACAGGAAAGATGTTGAAGCTGGAATCTATAAACAGAAGGTTATCAAGGCTCCGAGGAGAAAAGAAAAAGGAATTGTTATCAAAGAGAATGTAAACTCTGATCAGAGTTTACAGTACTCGAGGAGGCCTATTGGTTCAAACGCTGATAAAGGTAAAGGCGTGATGATTGAAGAGCCTAACCTGGAAAAGAAGAATTATTCAACCTCTGACAATGCTCAAGTTGATGTTATTGTTAAGAATGTGACAACCTCTGACGTTGCTCAAGTTGTACAGAAATCTACACAACTTCCAGGATTCAGCAAACCTAAAATTCTTGAAGACTTAAAGCTTGAAGCTGTGAATTTCTCAGAAACCAGAACTGTATTGGGAAAAGAAGCTTTGGATAAATCTGGACTGGGATCACACGGAGAGAGAAGAACAAATAACAGATCTCAAGATAACATTTCACTGGCAGAACCTGGTATTGGGGTTACACAAGAAAACCTTGATAAGTTAGAATCTGTTCAGTTGATTTTTCACAAAGTATTGAAGAAGCAGTTTTTGTTATACTTCATGAGTGATGGAAGAGTTTATAAAGTTGGAGAATCTGATGTTAATCTCAAATCATGGGAAGAACTGGAATATGTACTTTATCTTCTAAAAGTAAAAAACAGACATACTCATGATGTTGCTCAAGTTTTGAGAGAAAAGATGCTGAGATCTAAAGCTATGCTTGGAGGAGGAGTCTCAAGTGTTTATATTCCAAAGTATAGGGATCATACTGGAAAGTTAGTGGAGATGAAGAGAAACAGTGCTAGATTTAGAACTGCACTTGGAATAAAGACTTTGGAATTTAACTTGGAGTCAGACAAGTCTTATTTTATTCGGCTAGGAAATGATATGAGAAGAAATAGCATATATTCTCTAAGAGCTGCTATCTATCAAACGGGGGAGAGTGATTCAGAACTTAAAGAGCTAAAAGAGATTATGGTGGATGAGCTAGAGAAGGCTGAAAGAAGACTGCTGATTGATTATCTCAGGACAGTACCTGATATTGAAGAAGTCAAGTAAAGTCTGACTGTAAGTTTTTATGTTTTCTGTTCTAAGTTAAATTTAAACTCTGTTTTAAAATTAAACTCTGTTATATTTTAAACACTGCATTTGTTATATGTTTTGACATCATCAATTATCTTTTTAACTTGTACATTTTTATTATGCACAAGTTGGGGGAGATTGTTAGATATATTTGCTGACGTTTGTTCATCAGTGTTTAAGTACCAGGTACATATCAGAGTTTATCTAGAAGCCAGTCAGAGTTTGATAAAGTCTGACTGGGTGAAGAGTTCACATTGAAGCCAGTCAGAGTTTGATAAAGTCTGACGTGGTGATAGTTGACTTAGCTGTCGGTGCAAAGATAAAGATTCTAGAAGCAATATATTCTGAAGATGGAAAGAAGCAGAATATATTGATACAGCTAAGGAAACGGAATAGAAGACTGAAGCAATCCTTAATTGATATGAATTGTATAGCTAATTTATAGGAGTATCAATTAGATAAGGATTGTATGTAGCTGTGTACTATAAAAACACAGATAGGTTATCCCTAGAAGGGACGCGAACATTGAATATATTATTCTTGTAACCTAGTAGCTCTTTGTGATTCATTAACATCACTAAGAGAGAAACTGTTAATATAATTACAGTTTGTTGATTTATAAAAAGTGTTCTTGATTGTTATTCTCATATACATACTTGATTATATTGTGTATTCGGCCTAACAAATTAAGTAAAATCACAACGTACCATACCAACCAACCAAACTTTTAATGTTTCGTCTATTATATAATAGTACTAGCTTAAAACCCGTACGATGCACGGATTGTTAATTATTATTTATTATTATTTTTTAATATTTTATTAATTGTAATTGTACAAAAAATAAGTAGACATGTTAAAATAGCTAAATACTTTTAATTAATTAAAACATTAAAACATATTTTAAAATAAATAAGTATGAGTTTGCCCGTTATATTTTTGGAAATGGAGGGTTTTAGTAAGAAAAAATTAAAAAATGTAACATATATTTAGTTTAAAATGGTAAATGCCCGTGATATTTTTGGAAAATGAGGTTTTAAAATTTAATAATTAAAATTATTTAAATACGTTTTAAAATAAATAAGTAAAGGGTTTCCAGTGATATTTTTGGAAAAAGAATGGATTTTAGTGAGAAAATTACAAAGAGTAAATTGTAAAACGCAATTTCTCGTGATATATTTAGAAAATGAGGGACTTTGTTAGAAAATATATATAATGTGTTTTAGCCGAAAAGGTAATTGGTTATAGATAGGTATTTGATTATTTATATTTTAATATTTTTAGTAATTGCATTTGTTAAGAAAAATAAGTAGACATGTTAAAATAAGTAAACTTTTAAAAAATAATTATAATATTAAAATAGGTTTAAAAATAAATAACTAAATGTTTGCCCGCGATATTTTTGGAAATTGAGGTGTTTTAGTAAGGAAAAATAGAAAAACTAACATGTTTTAGTTAAATAAGGTAATTGCTCGTGATATATTTGAAAAAAATAGGGGAATTTGTTAGAAAAAATAATGTATTTTAGGTGAAAAATGTAATTGGTTATAAATAGGTAATATTATTATTTAATAATATATTTCTATAAATAAGTAAGACTAATTAAGTAAAAACACGAAGTACAGTTAATGAAGGGCAATTAAGTAAAATCACAACGTACCATACCGACCAACCAAATTTTTAATGTTTCGTCTATTATATAATAATATTGATTGATTGATTGATAACTATATATTATATGATTAATTTTGTTAAGTAGTTAATGATTATATACTTGATAGCTATGTATCTTGATGACTAAATTCCTATGTTTTGTGATAACTACCAAAATCTTGAAACTTGAAGTTAGTTTGTAGAATTTAAATTACAATGAACCAAATACCTAACCAATTTATAATTCAAGGAATTTTGATTTTTAAGTTACATAGTTGAGTTAAATCTAAATCTAAAGAAACGAGGCGGTACAAAATTACAAATCATCTAATTATATCTTTAATTATTACAAGGGGCGGCTAAAAGTAAAGTTCTAGCAGCACCAGTCCGGTAATAAAAATTAAAAAAAAAAAGTATCTAAAGAAATTAAAAAATTAATTAGAAAAATAGAAACTGAAACAGCAAATTTTATACACCGACGTAAACAATTATTACGTTAAAAAAAAAATTCCAAAACATCGAATCTCTCCCATAAATCTTGCTATAACACAAAGGAAACTTTGACTTTGAGTATCAATTTTCCATTTTCCACAATTATTTACTTGTTAATTTAAACATTACCAAAGGCATACACATATAAATACAATATAAATACCTACCAGTCTACCACTGATCATGGCTCCACAAACTTTAATGATGCAGATTCTGACCTTATTACAATCAACCCTTTTCATCATCTTCTTCTTCATTACACACACCAAAACTGTACTATGTGTAGATTTTTGTGAACCGGTTACATGCAACCCTACCGGTCCAGTGATCCGGTTCCCTTTCCGGCTCATTGGTAAACAACCTCAAAACTGTGGTTACCCAGGTTTCGATCTTTCTTGTAATAACAATTCTCAACTTTTATTACATCTTCCTTTTGCTGGAGATTTTGTAGTAACTCATATTAATTATGTAAAACATAATATTATTTTTAAGCCTGAGTTTTGCCCTCCAAACACTATTCAAGCTTTTAGTCCTGTTGTGTCACCTTTTATTGGCGAGCTATTGGCTCAGTACACTTTTTTTAATTGCTCTTCGGACCGGTTTTTTCCTGTTGCTCCACCGTTTGAGACTTTGGAGTGTTTTAGTAAGGTGAATTATACGGTTCTTGCGGTTCAGAGTAGGTTAGTTGATGGGGTTAGTGATCGGAGGTTGCCGGGATCTTGCCGGAATGATACTGCCACGGGGACTATTCCGGTTGGGTTTAAGTGGGACTTGCCTGTTTGTACGATGTGTGAAGCTCAAAACAGGACTTGTGGGTTCAAGAATGCGGAGACTTTGGAACTTGGTTGCTCTGCCAGTTCTAAAACTGGTTAGTTAGTCTTGAATCTTGATCATTGTATATATATTTTTTAATTTTTATTTGTCTGAATTCTTTGTTTGTGTATAGTATTTTTAATCTCGATAAATTTGATCATCTCGATAATTTTAGGAGTGTTGATTTATTGCAATGTTATTGTATGATCTTACCTATCATGATGTTTAACAACATATTTGTTGTTTGGTCATGATTTCTTTGTCCATGTTGAATTGTTTCTAGTAGTGATTTTAAGTGTCAAATATTTGGTGGACCTAATAAGAAGTGGGGGATCAGTCTAGCTTAATTTTCCAAATTTAGTAGTAATGAATTATGAATACATATCTAAACTCTGTTATGTCCTGTTTGCAGAAATTTTTGTCAACTTCGGATTTTTTACCATGTTTCGCTAATTTATTTACATCCTCTTTTAGAGTGTGACAGTTTATTGAGATGTTAGTGTATGTGTATTACCTAAGGATCTCACCTATTATGATGTTGAACACATATTTGCTGTTGGTTATGATTTCTCTGTCCATGTGATTGTTTTTTCCAGTCCAACACTAATTTTAGTATCAGTAAATTTATAAAAGTTATGCTAAAGCGATGTATTACCTTATATGATCTTGATACTAATCCCCTCTAGATTCAAAGTCTTGGACATGCTTGCT
Source organism: Heracleum sosnowskyi (assembly GCA_030848705.1). Classification (NCBI taxonomy): domain Eukaryota; kingdom Viridiplantae; phylum Streptophyta; class Magnoliopsida; order Apiales; family Apiaceae; genus Heracleum; species Heracleum sosnowskyi. Next base: position 16,035,844 of record CM061240.1, read on the forward strand.
TGGTCGCCTTGGATTTGATTTGGTTTTGCTGGTGATTAACGGGGAATAGGTGTGCTTTTAATTTTACTAACAATGAACTAAAAGAATGTAGCGATGCACCAACACATTTGAGGTGGCTGGTTGGTAATCAACATTATATACAGTAATATAGATTGTTAATTGAGAACCACATTATAAGATAGATTATATATGTACTCAGAAAAGTGGCAGCCAGATAAATGGAGGCAGTGGGCTAGCTCCAAGCATAAGTATCGCTCAAACCACATGCTATTGCTTGATTGTAACTAAAAGTTGTAATTTGCTCAGATGGATATAAGAAACACAAGTTGTCTTATAATAGTACACACACATTAAAGCAAGTCTTGGAGTTTGTTATATAGAAAGTTGCATGATTAAGTACGATTAGTGGATGAGAGTATGTGGCGTAATACTTTTTATTTTTTAAAATATATTTACAATTTAAAATCAAGTTGATTTTTGACCCGTCAATATATACTAGTTCACCCTTCTGTAAATTACAGGTGCGATTTGACAACATTGAAAATTTTAAAATCTACAATTACAATTTTTCACTCGTCAGACGATATTCTTGGCTCTGCCACTCTGGATGGTATATCATAGGTTAATGATTTGTTTGGATCTCCTTTTGCAGGTCTTTCAATGTCTAAAAAGTGTGGAATAGCGGCTGGTGTAGTTGTGCCTGGACTGTTTCTTCTTTTCTTCATAATAAAGTGTGTGGGAAAGAAGATGAATCATCGTAGTGACATTGAACGACACAGTGCACCAAGTCTTCCAACAACGATAGTACCACAGAGTCCGACATTTGTAACTGGCCTCGACAAGATTACCATCGACTCTTATCCAATGATGGTGTTGGGGGCCAGCAAGCGACTGCCCAAGCCTAGTGATTCGATATGTGCAATATGTTTATCTGAATACCAGCCCAAGGACAAAATAAGGACTGTACCAGCATGTAATCACTATTTTCATTCTTGTTGTATAGATAAATGGCTTAAGCTGAATGCCACATGTCCGGTGTGTCGAAACTCGCCAGAGGAATCCTGTGGTAGGGCTGCAACGCTTATGTCCTCATCTTCGTCCTCAAGTTCAAATTTTTCCAGTTAGGCAATAATGAATCCATCATTTTTGTGGGCAATGTCTGATATTTGTACATTGTGTGATGTATATAGACGAAACAGTGAAATTCAATGTTACTGTTCTTGGTATCTAAAAAAACCAAGATACATGGTGTATTTTTAGCATATTACATGTTCTTGTTTTACACTAGTTGTACAGATACAATTATGAGATGTGAAGGCAAGTCCTCCCATTTTATCTGTCCAGATGTTGCCGTCATAAAATCCTAGACTTCTGACTTGTCAACATTGTTGTATGCTTATTTCTTTTGGCTTTCTAAACTTTCTTTCCCGAATTGGCTTCATCTACTGACTTAACCTTTAAAAAAAGGGCACTACTACATATAAAAAAGTTGACTACTTCATGTGGTTTTCTATTGCTATATATCCAGTGTTCTTCCGAAATTTATGTGTATTTGTATTTTAATTCATGTTAAATTGTAAGTGAGTACTGATCAATGCAAAGAAGAATCATACATTAAGGTCTCTAATAATATACTTGAAGGAGCGTTGTAGAAATTAACCGAACAAGGCACTCCGGCTAATTATTCTTATCAACGGTTTTTTTTTTTGTAATTTTACGTAACTATATAATTTATTTTTGTAATTTACCTATGTTTATTTCTGTTGTAAGAATTTTAAATCTAATAATTGTTGAAATGGATTGTTTTGATATTTATTTATAGAGTTAATTGCACTTTGCATCCCTCAACTTTACCCCAATTTCAATTATGTATATGTAGTTTCATAAATTGCACTTTGCATCCCCAAACTGTAAAATATAAGTCGAATCACAACCCCTTATACGTTTTTATCAAAAATAATATTGTTTTTAACGAATATATTGACAAATGCGATATAAATTATTGCACTGATGATATAAATTTTAGATTTTAAACATGTAACTAATTTTACACTTTTAAAAATTTTAAATCATAATTTAATATTATTTTTTGCATCTCAAACTTTAAATCATAGATCGAATCACAACCCCTTATACATTTTCTATCAAAAATAATATTTCTTTAACGAATACATTGACAAATGCGATATCAAATTATGCAACGATTATATAATCTATATTTTAAGATGGTACAAAATATATTTTAATAATTTTATATGTATCATATATCATAATAGTCACGACTTTATTTAATGAAAACATATTAGTTCAATTTTTTATAAATAAATTATAATTGATTAATGGTCATAAAATAATATTAAATTATGATTTAAAATTAGTTACATGTTTAGAATTTATATCATCATTGTAATAATTTTATATCGCATTTGTCAATATATTCGTTAAAAATAATATTATTTTTGATAGAAAACGTATAAAAGGTTGTGATTCGACTTATATTTTAAAGTTTGGGGATGCAAAATACAATTTATGAAACTACATATACATAATTGAAATTGGAGTAAAGTTGGGGATGGAAAGTGCAATTAACTCTTATTTATACAATTTATGTATATTTATTTCTAGTGTAACAAATTTGTTACTCAATTCAGCTGTTACTTCCGTGTATGTCATAATCTACAACATCAATGGCGTTTGGACGCAGTCTCATCACACGAGCCAAGCTCTTCAATCACCACAAATTCACCCCTTCATTTCAATACATACATCACCACCACAACGACAATACACAAGAAGATCACTCTGAAACCCTAAACCCCCAATTTTCCCGCCAAAATCGTTCATTCACGACCACTGGAGTGTTCAACCCTACATTTCGACACTCAGAGTCTTCGTATTCGTTTAATTCGGTGTTGAATGGATCGATTTTGGCGCGAAATATGTCGACGTCATCGTCGTCGGCGGCGATTGAGGATGAAACGGGGAAGGTGGAGTATATGAGTGACGTGGCGGGAGTGTTGAGTGATGGGAGTGTGGATGTTGCGACTCAGCAAGGTGTTCAGGTTGTTAGTGAAGTTGCGGTGGCTGCTGCGGATTCGTATTTTCCGGTTGCGGCTTTGCAGTATTTGATCGATTATATTCATACATATACTGGATTGCCTTGGTAAGTTTCGAGGTTTTCGTGTTTTCCGGAAATGTGTTAGTTTTGTTTCGTTTAAAATGTTATTAACTCAGTTGTGAAGATTTCGTGTTTTCCGTGTGGTTTGTAAATGTGTCAAATTTCCGTCGATTAGGAGTCACTGATGTTTGGTAGAAATGCTTGTGTTAGGTTAAAAGGAGTAAAATTTTAATGTTACAAACATTAAGTGTGAGGTTGGGGTTTATCGATTTATATTGCCTAATACTCTCGGTGCAAAAAAGGCTCGATTGTTATGTTATGAATTGACGAATTTGTGGCTTGCTGGAGTTTTGAAATAGTTTGGTCAATACAGCACAATTGCATTTTATTATTGAAGTGAATTTTGGTGTTTACGGAGTGTAGTCAGGGCGTTTTAGTATATGCTGATGGTAGTAGTAATTGTCAAAGACATAAAAATGTTGCTTTTGTATGTAATTGTTTTTGTGACTAGGAAATTCGACTTGTAATGTGGAAGATGATATTATTCTGAACTTGAGGTATGCTTTTGGTGTATATGTTTTTAGAATGGTGCTAAGAAACTGGACAAGGACTTTGCCGATGATTTATTTGCCTTTTCATAGTTATATTTGTGGTCGTGTAGAGCGATGTAAAGTTTATTACTTGATTCCCGTCGCAGTCATTTTCTTTTTCATGTTACTTTGAAATCTAAGGCGAGTTCTAAACTTCCTATATTATTTTATTTGCTGTAAATTTCATAATCTGCGGCATACCTCGTAATCGAACTGTTTAAGGTTATGTCACTGTAAGTTTGTAACTATAGATTAAAATTCAGGTGGGGGAGCATAGCTGCCACAACTGTTCTGATTCGTTGGCTGGCACTTCCAGTTATGATTAATCAGCTAAAAACTACGTCAAAGCTAACGGTAACTTTAAATTTTTTCTTCTTCCTTTCTGCTTTACTGTTATATTTTCAAAATAACTTCTTTATATTTATTAGTTGCTGACAACTTGATACAGTCACCATGACATGCAAGGAATTATTTGAACTTCATAAACTTAACTCATCAGAGCAACCCTTCCTCCTTTTCTCCGTAGGAGCAAATCTAACTTCCCGCAAAAGTATGCAATGGCTAACTGCATTGCCAGAAGATGAAAAGTAACCTCTGCAGTAATGACTTGATTCTTGCTCAAATTCCTCTACCCCAAATAGAATGAGCTGTCAGTGTCTTCTTATTGTCCATAACATTTATAAAAGAAAAAAATTCACAACTAGAACAGAATTAAAGTGCAGTCAGACACAATAATTGTTACTCCACAAACCATTATAAATTTACTTAATTTATGATTCCACCAGAGGGTGGTACTTAAGCTAATATATGGAGTTCAGACTAACTAATTTTAAAAAAAAAAGATTTGCAAGAGATATTAGGTTAGCTGTCATATTTATTTAGCGCTGTTGTAACTTACCCATCATAAAGTGATGGATAATTATCGGTCTAATGGTTCAAGTTCCCTTTGAAGCAGGATTAAATTTACATAGCTTTTCTCTTTTATTTGCAGTTCATGATTTCAAGGTGTACAAGCTGCCACCCTTCTTGACCAAAATGACAAAGACTTTTTACTCTGAATTTTTATTGATCTATTTTAAGCTTTTTAATAAGCTTGGAATATAAACTTTCTTATAGTGAGTTCTCATTTGGCAGATCTTGCACTATGTTTTATTGAAGACACTTTTGTCTAGTGGTAAATATGTTTCTAGTATATATCATTTCTGATAATTGAAGACACTTATATTACTATTTAGTCTTTACTAGGGGACTACATCAGGTGTGATCAATGCTTCTTATCTTTTGATTTGATTTGTCTGTCACTTTAATTTCTATGACATTTGGGTGTCACTTGTGCTTTAATACCATTTTCCTTTGACGCCTTTATGTATTTTGTTTTAGTTTTAATAATTTTTATTGAATAAATTAGCAGAAATTTAGAGATTATCTTATTTTTTGCAGCTTATGAGGCCAAAATTGGAGGAAATAAAGCAAGAGATGCAAGACAGGGTATGGACATTTAAGCTTTCTTTTGTATTATGAAAAAATATTGAGAAAGAACCAGAGCTAGTTAAATTTATTTTTAATTAATAATATATTGTATCCATGCTGTCTATTAGAATATCTTTGACCGAGTTATATCTGGTGATAGTTATTTACTAGGAATGAGGATAAGATGGTTATTTGGATTATTCTCATGTTATCCGAGTTAGGTTTTGATCTATATATTGAGGTGCAATTTATTTTAATAAAACTGAATATAAGAGTTGATGAATATTTGATATATATGTGTCTGTGTGTAAGGATTTATTGTGTTCTACCGATTCTCTACAGAGATTTTGTCATATACCCCATCGTCACCCTTTTTATACATCAAATTGGTATTAGAGCATAACAGTTGTATACTATTACTGTCCCAAAAATTTACAGCACCACACGTGACTACTGCCAACCACTAGCTAGACCATATTTTTGTATCAGGACTACCATCATGCACTTGGCAGTGGTAACCAAACAGATTACTGCATCCTGTTCAGATTTACATCCACGAAACAACCTGCTACAAATATTAAAATCCATTCTTAAATGATCCATAAGAAACAATAGGAAAAAAATACAACGATCTAAGAACTAAGTGCTGCTGAGTATTAGTGTCGTGCAACAACAATTTCCACATGTTACTCATCACTTAGAATTAGGGGTGGAAAGAGTCGCAATGGCCTAAACTCTAAACAAAACTGACACGAAGAAATAGAATTTGGGTCGGGATTTTTGACCGAAAAATTGGGTCAATTCAGGGCTATGATAAATATTGGGTTTGTAATAAAAATTATGACAATTAGGATTGGCCCACTAGGGTTTTATAGAAAATTGGAGACTTACCTTGTCTCATCTTTGATGAATATGTGACTCTAGGTTCTTAAACAAGCGACTTTGCTTTTTTGATATGAACTTCACTATTGATCATATTTTGTCGAGGGAGATTGATGATGGTAATGAATGGTTGGTCTGGAAGGCATGATAGTGGATTATTTTTGTTGTCAGAAAGTTGATGCTTTAAAGAAAACAAAGGATATTGCAAAAGACAATGATGAACCAATTTAAAACGAGCTTGCTCATAATAAATTTGAAGCCAACCATATTTCTGAGGTTGTACATGAACATGATGAAGATACATAATTTACACGATATATCATGGTTTTCATACCTAATAGGGGAAATTGTGGTACACCATATCGAGTCCATTATTACTATCGTATTTAAGAATTCGTATGTCTGTTATTAATTAGGAATTCAGATAAATATTAGGATAAAAACCTTGCTTTTAAAGTTAGGTATGTGCTCACTGTTAAAGGTGATGCATTCCTCTTGTGAAATTTGATCATCTACATGAGCATTTATTGTGTTTCTAAGGGATTTTTTTGCCCATATAAGTCCCGTCACCTTGTTTTACCCCATCTTTACCCTTGTCCTACTCGTAAAAAGTGGTACTCAACTGTCAAACCAGCACAAGTGTAGAAACTTCCTTCAATCTTACTTTCATTTTCTTTCTCAAATAACACTCTAAATCCCACTTTTTCTAGTATCAGTCTTTCTATAAGCGGCTCCCACAATACAAGTTCTAAGATTCCTATATGCAAACAATATTTAGATATGCAGCTTACTGATTCAAATTTCCACCACATATATGTTATCTTCGCAGCTTACTGATCTCCTGTACCTTTCTTTGCTATGTTATGGCCCAGCACACACACACACACGTATGTATTTTCACAATCATTTATTTGTGCAGGGTATGAGTCCTACGGCTGTAAAAGAAGGCCAACAACAAATGTCACAGCTTTTCAAAGAGTATGCAAGTTTTTCATGTTCTTACTTTGCGACACCATCATACATAATTATCTTTCGTATTATCATATCTTTAATAACAAACTCAGCGGTTGTTAGTAAGCTTTCTTTCTTTTATGGTTGTCTCTGAATAACTTTACAAATTACTCATTTATTTGTAAAAGTACATGCACATGTTTCAGTTTATAGTTTCTGTAAGTTTATAGTTTATACCCAAGACAATTATATAAACTGAACGTAAGTGTTCTTGAAAAGCCTCAACAGTTCAACTCAGGCTTGATACAACAAGTATACCTGCTATTCTTATATTGGGCAAAAAAAGCCTGGATCAAATAGCCCAACCAAAACTTATAACAAAATGAAAAATAGCCAATCAATTACTGTCAGAAGTAGTAAGTTGCCACAGATGCTATTGGTTAGTTTAGTTGGTTCATTGTGTGTTAATATGTCAGGAATAGTACTGCTATAGTATAGTAATGTTAGTTGTAATAAGGGTAGTAGTGTCTTTTTCTTCCCAGAAGTTAGTTATAGGAGTCAGAGTCTATAAATAGTGCTGGGTTAGGCATTATGAATATATGAAAAGGGACATTGTTCCACAACTGTTCTCTCCCTTCTCTCTAGGGTTTCTCTCTCTAGAAACCTATCTTTCTCTCTCTAAATTCTGTTATGTCTTTCTCTCTCTATAACTGATTTCTATCTCTCTAGTGTTGATCTCTCTAAACTCTATCAAATCTCATCTGTTTCTCTTCAATTCTATCTTAATTCTCTTTCTATTCTACTTGTTTACTGTTCTATTCAATCAGAAAATACACAAAAGCATTGAAAAACTAGAAAAGTATTTTGTCATGGCATGACATAATACTGTACTTGCTATTCCTGTAATCCTTTTGGTTGTCTACAAATGGGGGAAGAAATCAGTCATCTAACATGAGAGAATTTTCTGTGATTAATCATAAATTTTCTTTCCTATCACTCTTGTTTTCCCAAATTCTGTTGTCCTAGATAATTATGTCAATCTGTTATACATTTTCCTCTAGCTTGAAATCCTTTTTTCAATTCTTTATCTGTAATTATTGATAAGAGAATCTTTAATCTGACCATAGCAATAATTTCAATTAGAACTTGTCCCTGAATTACCACTTACATTTTCTTTACCAATGTATTACCACATTATATATGTGCTTGTGTGTCGAGTGTCGTTCACAAATCAAAATGATCTACGAGGTAGCATTGGTTCAAGTAGTATATGCACTTGAGTACATGCTTTAATGATGATATATTGTTGAGAGCTTACATTTGTGAAGCTTTTTAAACCCCGTACTTCTACTTCAGTTCCCTCTTCATACGCTCGTGCCCTATTCCTTTAGAGCTGGCACTAAATCCTCCTCCTTTTTCCTCTTTTAGTAGTTATAATGTTTCTTTGTCCTAATAGACTACAAATGTTGCGTAAACTGAATTTTATGTACCTTAACTATACCCTCGTCTAGCACTTGCATCACTTAACTTACAAAACCTGTGCACTTCTGTCTTTTTCCATTCAACTCCGCAAGGGCTTTGTCAAAATAGTAATATTATTAATAATTCCCCAGTCCCTCTCTAATCTTATCTACTACCGTCGGAAAAATGGTTAGAAAGAAATATATTTAGATAGTGTTTTGTTTGCCCATTTAACTAAGTACCGTTTATACGATACGTGATGTTTTTGTAATAATATGTAAGAATAAATAGATTGTAACCTCTGAATCTCCAAAGATGGAAAAACAAAACTCAAACTCTGAATTCACTCCTCAATTCAATTCTCAAAGCTATCAAAGAATAGCCAAAAAATCAAATTTGTTATCAATATCGTCTCCTCAAAAGATTAGATTATTTATAGGATAGATCAATAACCTTATTCAGATAGAAATATAAATCGAATTCAAGACCAGCTAGGAATTTAGCTAATACTTGAACCCAACAAGAAAACCCATCAAAATTCTGGTCCAACTTGAAAAATAAAATCCTAAGTGCTTAAAAGAAGAAATACCCTTTCACTTGAAAGGTAAAAACTTGCAAGCCAAATATCTACTTAATAATTATATAATTATATAAACAATTCTATTTTGCATCCTCCCACACATCATGATCTCCTCAGCCTCATACGATGGCACAAGATCAACCACCATAGTCACATAAATACTCCCAGACCTTGTTTTGTTAAGAGACTCATCAACTGTATAAGAGGATTGAACACAATACATATTTATGTATTGCAATCCCAAACTAATTCCAAAGATTATAAGTTTATGTTAAGATGATGTAAGCATTGTGATGTCAGTAGGCTTATGTTATCATTTAGGGTTCACTATTCAATACTTGGGGACGAAGTATTTCCTCCTATTTTAGAGGTAGCAGCCTCCCTTTGTAATATATCAAGATAATACAAATATACACATTTATGTAAACTCTCCCAATTCTTGTCCCATTTCTTGTATACACTGCCTTGCACATATACATACATAAACTATCTCTCTGCCTTGTAGAAGTAATTCTCACAAACTTTGGATTAGGATTTGTTTAGAAATTAGAATTATTAATAGCTAATATATATTTCTATTGACATGTGTTTTCCTGGCTATAATAACTAGCCTCTTAAGTATCCATAATTTTTAATAAGATTTTGTTGACACTTACAGAAAGCTTACACTTCGATTGTGATGTTAATAATACAGTGCTAGATTTATGTTTATTTTATTCACTTGCACTGAACTATTTGGATCTACACAATAACAATTCACATGTTCAGTTACACCTGAAACTGAGACGGTTACCTTTGAATCCTTTACCTTGACTGGTCTGATATTTTAAAAAACTTCTGTTGTAATTTTTTAACAAATCACTGATTGTGACATTCTAGGTATGGTGTAACCCCGTGGACTCCATTAAAAGGACTCCTGATACAGGGTCCAGTTTTTCTCAGTTTTTTCTTTGCAGTAAGATATTATTCTTTTCCACAATAGTCATATAAGATGTAATATTTTTTATATCTCCTTTTTACATGATTACTTGTCATCTCCCTTTTCCGCATCCATCTTATCATTTATTTGTAGATTCAAAACATGGTGGAGAAGGTACCTTCTTTTAAAGAAGGTGGAGCATTCTGGTTTGTCGATCTGACAACTCCTGATAGTTTCTACATCTTTCCGGTTTTGACAGCATTGACATTCTGGATAACTGTTGAGGTAACAGTTTCATGATCCAAATCTTTTCGGACTTTTCCCACTTGTATAACGGTAAATCTTTATGCCCAAGTAGTGAATTGGGCATTGATTGGATAGGTATCTGGAATATTGTTGCCTTTTAAAAATTATATAAACTTCTAAAATTCTGGTTATGTTTTTGGGTTCAAATTTCAGAAAGCTAGGGGGTTGGGGAATTACTAGTTGGTGTTCCAACTTCTATAAAGTTAGAAATTTGCTGTGAGAATCCAAATAAGCATCAAAAGTTGACCAATCCAAACTGACTGTATATTCTGATAAGTTATAAGTATCAAAACCAGATCTCGGTTTTCATTGTAGAAATTTCTTTGTATCGAGCTTTTAGAATATGTATATATACAGTTTTGGAACACTTTTTTTTAACATGTAAAACAGGTTATTTTGTCTATTTTCATGGATGCTTTTAATTAAATTTTTTTTATACCTGCATGATTATTGTACATTCCACAATGCAGTCAGTATGCGAAGTTGTAAGTTGTCATCTCTGAGTTACTTCTGTCAGATTTCTTATAATATTATTTATCCCTAGTCTGTACATTTTTGCTGAGGCTCCAATTTATTGTGGTAGTTTCATGACTTCATGCTATGTTGTTCAGAAGTATTGATACTCTATTTCAAAGTTGATAAACATTCCTATATCGCACCATTATATATTTTGGCCTACTCCTCAACTTATTGCCTTTCCTCAGTGCAATATGCAAGAAGGTATGGAAGGTAATCCTGCTGGTGCAACAATGAAAAAAGTCATGAGGGTTTTTGCCCTCATCACAGTTCCTATTACCATGTCTTTCCCAAAGGTACACAAGTAAATTATCTTTTTTTTTAAATTAATAGTGTATTTATCCTCATATCTTTGCAAACTGTTCTTGTCAAGTGGGGGAAAGCATTGGTAATATTTGCCTTCTTCTCATACACACCATAATAGAAGTAGTGGGATAAACCCAATTTACATATATCACTATAATTTTAAATTTTAATTGACATAATATTTTACTAAATTATTAACGTTAGTACTAATCTGAATATAAAGATATGGGATCATAGTCTTATAATATTCAAGATAGTAGCTATGTGCTCATGCATTTTTTGTTTATAATAATCTTATTCTCTCTCTTTTCTTTTCTTATTCTTCAAAAAAGAGGCTTCCACAGCAATTTAATCTCCTTATATTGGCAGGCCTTTGTTATCATTAAACATTTATCTAAGCGGCATATAATATAAGTTTCGGAGAAGAAAGAGCTCTGGTAGTAGAGACTGTAGCTTTAGCATGCCATCTTTTCTTAAATCTAACTGTAATGTCAAACTCTAGTGATCTACATCTGTTAAGTCATGTTAACTTCTGTGAATCAATATATTTAAGCATCAGCACTAGTAATCTAACATGAGAGAAGTTTTTGTGCAGGCTATATTCTGTTATTGGATCACGTCCAACCTGTTTTCACTTTTTTATGGATTAGGTGACCCCTTTTTATCTTACTCATCAGAAATGCATAACACTAATATACATTACAATTAAAACTTTTGATGAACCTTGAGATTTTCACTCAGTATGCATACAATGGAATTGTGAACAAGTTATGGAGAAAAGTTCAGATGTAATGCAGAATACAAACTATCAAAAGACTTGTGGTTTATTCAAACCCAACTTCTGCAGTTGGAATTTTTTTTCACAGTAATTCCAACCTAGTTAAACAAAACTCTTCTGCGGTTCTAACTGTTTCAGGCTTCCAGCTATAGTTTCCTATGATCTTGTATCTCATTAAGCAGATGAACCGATAAATCTGCTTAATCAAATATGTTTTACTCAAGTTAAAACAATATAAGTACCATATTCAATATTCATTTGTACCATTATTATTGTTTATGTTTCTAACTAATTTACTATCTCTTTTTTCCTTCCAGTAATTAGAGCACCAAACGTGAAAAAACTTCTGGGCATCCCTAATATACCTGTGGCACGAGTTACAACGGCACAACCTGCCTTCTCTTTTACCGAAGCACTTAAAAAGTATGTACAAGCGCAACAGAGGCAATCTCCGCCACCTTCTAATCCATCAAATACCACATCCGTGCCTACACAAACAGCAAAGCCAGCAAATCAAAACAAACCTGCTGTGTCATCGGTTCTCAGTCAGAGGATCAGAAGTTTAGAAAATCAAGTCAAGGGAAGGAAGAAGGGCAAGAAGAAGTGAAAAATATTAATACTTTTTCCATCCCAAGTAATGCACTCAGCGTTCATCGGATTTTGCTGAACTAGAATAGATGTAACTTTATTAATTTTTGAGCGAATCGTCAGGTGTCAAACTGAGAATTTGTGTAGGTCTGAATTAAGAGGCTAGGAAGATATCAAGTAAGAGCTTATTATTAGAACTGGGAGTTCAAAGTTCTTATGTTTGTAACTGTTTGGATTGCTATATTAATATGGATAGAAGAAGTTAAGACTAGAGCAGGCTACAAAAATGACTTTTGGTGGCTGGGCTGTAGTCTTCTTAGTTGGGCCCAGTTTATGCAGCCCAATATAAGTTACTGCGTTGTGCATGGTGTCTTACTGTCTTGTAACATTTGCCGGTGCCTGAATGATGAGGCTGTTAATGTCATTAAATCAGATGCCTGAATATGGTCATATTCTACTGTTAATGTCATTAAATAAGATGCCTGAATATGGTCATATTCAACTGTTAATGTCATTAAATAAGATGCCTGAATATGGGTAATATTCTAGTGTAATCTTATTGCTACAAATTTCGAAGTGCATCTGTCATGAGTCATGACCACTCTGTGCGTGAAAGATACTGTTGAATTATTGCAATTAACAATTTAATATTAAATCTGATTTACATCTTTACTAATCTGTATCCAATTTTCGGATTTTGTAATCGAAAATATTAGTACTTAACTGATCTATATATACTATGGGTTGGGTTTCAAGAGAGAACTTTTTATATAAAATTCGGAAAAAAACCCTTACATAAATATTCATTATACATATTTTTATTACATTTTTTATTAGATATGATTATAAATTTTAATTAATAAATCAAAAAATGAAATTAAACTATTTTTTTTTAAAAAATAATTAAAAATTAATCAAATAGTTCAAAGTGATTCAACAGCAGAATTAAATTTATTCAAAATGATTTTGCCGCAGAATCAAATTTAAAATCAATGTTTTTATTCAAATTTTAAAATTTTAAAATTGTTATAAAGTTTGTATATACTAATATTCTACATTAGAATCAGATTATATATTTTATATAAAAAAATTTAAAATTATTTATTCTATAAAAAAATATATGATTCTTCCCAATTTTTTATATAAAATATACGGTATAATTCTTTGTAGAACAGTAGCCTATATACTATAGTCAAATATATTTTCTGTGATGATGAGTTATTTTTGGTACAAGATCCACATTTTCTGCTGCTTACATGTTACAACTTTATTATAGCCAGCGGACGTGGGTCGCACACTATTGCTGATTGCTGATTGCTGAACAAACTAATACATATCTGAATTCTCAAACTAATTATAAGTAAACCTTACAATAAAGCATAATCTTAAACTATTAATTTAGATTATGTTTTATTTTTGAAATAATTTAGATTATGTTGTTATACTTGAGTTTTCTTTGTTAAATTAAATAATTTGATTAGAGTAAGCGTGTTAGAGTAATTTGATAAGTCCAATACGGAAAAGGGAATTCATGAATAAAGCATGATTTATTTTAGTTGTGTTACTGCCACTGCCCTTAGATGTTGTTATCGACTAAAACGCGTAGTTCACATTTCACGTTCTCTTGCAATTTCGTGGAGTAGCTAAGGGCTCCTGAATTATTGCAATGGTTAGATTTTCATTTTTATTGGATTGAAATGAAATGCAGTTTTGTATATTTTGCTCCAACGTTTAATCATACCCCAGCATCTCTTCTTTTCTTTTTCTTTTGCTTTAATTCTTTTCCCCTATGCATATGAATAATCTAGTACAATTCCGGACCCACAGGTATATAAAATTTAATTTATGCCTAAGTAATAACATTAACTTCACCCACTATTTTCTCCACTACTTTCTGTTGGTTATAATTACTAACTACACAGCAACAATATAACAGTTATATATATATATATATATGAGTAAGGTTCAAGAGAGAACCCTCTTAAAAAGGGAACCAAGGAACCTTTTAAAAAAAATCATTTTAGCATAGAAATAAAAATAGAATTAGTTATATATCATCCTAATAGTCCCAAAAAGTTAATTACTTACAAACAAAGATTCATTTTTAAATTTAAAAAAATATATGAAAAAATTATGAATCTCTTTTTGAATCTCTTATATATATATAAGAGATTCATAAGCAGATTCATAATTTTTTCATATATTTTTTTAAATTTAAAAATGAATCTTTGTTTGTAAGTAATTAACTTTTTGGGACTATTAGGATGATATACAACTATTTATATTTTTATTTTAATTTAAAACTAATTTTTAAAAAAAGTTCCTTGGTTCTCTTTTTAAGAGGGTTCTCTCTAGAGCCCTGGCCTATATATATATATAGAGGGTTACTCCAATGAGACCCCTCTTATTATGAGAACTGAGAGTCTATCACGAAATCACTAAAATTATACAACAAATCACTAAATTATTATATAAACACATATATAATATATAACTGTATGTATAACCACCACCACAATGATAATCAGCCCACCATCGCTAGCATCACCAACACCACAATCACTGCCATAATCTACCACTACATCATCTGAATCACCAAATTTAAAGCAAAATCACCAAAATTTAAATCACCTGTCACTACAACAACACCTACATAATCATCAAATTCAAACCCCAATCACCCAAAACTTAACACGAATCACTAAATTTTTTTAGAAACCACCAGAATCTATTAAAGCAAATCACCACCACAACCACCACCACCACGACACACCTTCGTCTCTACTACCACTAATCACCATAACCGTCACCACAATCATCGCCATCACTAAAATTTAACATCATTATCATCACATTGACATAACAATCATCAAATTTAAAACCAAATCATCAAAATAAAAACCATTACCACTACCTTGAAATCATCAAAAATCAAGCTGAACTAATTAAAAATTTAAACACCAGCTACAAAATCACTAAATTTCAGGCAGAATCACCAAATACTAAAAGAAAATCACCAAAAATTGATGAAACTGAAATTATAATACAACATCAGATCTGAATTAGTGATGGTGTTCGGCATCGTTACGATGGCGGTGGTTAGTTTGTTTGATATTAAATCAAAAATGAACAACATCGTCGGGATATTTGACAACGTTCATTGCTCGGAGTGTTGCGATCGGAGAGACATGGAAGAGAAACGGAGATGGAAAAAGAAAGTGAATGAGAAAGATAGTCGGAGTAGATCTGAATTCCGGTGATTAATGGCGGAGATGGAGGAGAGAGACAAAATGGAAGGAGAGTTGCAATCGAAGAAATAGGGAAGAGAGATGAAGATATAGAGAGAAAGTGAATAAGAAAGATACTCGTAGTAGATCTGAATTCCGGTGATTAATTGAGGATGATGGTTGCCGAAAATAGATGTTAGGAGAGAGACAAAATGGAGGTGGAGGAGATACATATATGTGTATGTATGTATATTATCTAATTGAGTGGCTAAGATTAAAAATAAATAAAAGGCTGAGATAGAGTCTCAGTTCTCATTTTAAGAGAGGGTCTCATTTGAGCATTTGCCTATATATATATATATTTTGTATCAACAAGAACATGCAAATAATACCAATTAACAAAATAAACACGAAGGTCGAAACAATAATATATAATTAGAGACTGTAAATAATAAGATAAGAAAGAACACTTATCACTCACTCCCAGGATAAAACAGCACAAATCAATCCACTCACAAATATGACAATGATCAACAGCGACTTGCACCTCACTTCGCCCAAGAACTATGTAATTAAACAGAGATACCATAACAGTTGTCATCAGTATTTAATATCAGTTACAGTTTAGTCAGGATTTCCTGGTCCATCAGGATTTGATCATCATCAGTACTCCAAGCCATCAGGACTTGCTGTCCGTCCATCAGGATTTTGTCAGGACTGGACCATCATCAGGATCCAAGTACTGACCCAGACCATCAGGATTTAACTCCAAATACTGACACTGGTCTGGTCATCAGGATTTAATCCAAGAACTAGTTCATCATGATTTAATATAAATCCTGACCCAGTTCGTATAACTGTTACAAATAAATACCGATACTGTTAAATCATTCGCCCAAATCGTCCTTCGACCCGACCCGAGTCGTGACGTGACGAGGCGGGCGGTGGCGCGTGTGTGTGCGCGCGTGAGGCACATAATAACACCATGCACACCCACATGCCTTAGTAGTTGTACACTACTCTTGCACATGGTTCTATATAAACCCACCAATCTCTCATTACCATTTCTATGTGGGATACAAGTTATTTCAATATTATCAACCCACATAACCCATTTCAAGCAACCTATTTCAACTCAATTTATTTATGGATTACACTAAGAAAATGTCTTAGATCCAAACATGAAAGTTTAAGTCCTCATAACAAGGAACAACTTCTAATTGTTAGTTTCCGGAAATTCCATCAAGAACATATTTAAAATATGCTTCAAACTTTCTATTTTCTAACACTTTCCTCCACTATACTCATTTTATACATAAAATATTGATGATCCTATCACTTTACCCACTTTTCTTACACTTTTCCATTACTTTATTCATTTTTCTTAACCTCCGTGTTCAAACTATTTGTAAACAAATGGTCGGGACGAAGGGAGTATTACATTCAAAATATTCAACCCTTATCCATATTATTACCGGTACTAATCTAATACCATATGGGTTAGATAAGATTTTGTAATTTATATTATCCGACTTTGCGTTATTTCGAACGTTATTGATTTTTTGATAAATTATTTTATTGATTTCAAAGTTCGCTTTAGAAATGGTTGATGATAAAATATTTTGTTATTGGTTCATTGCTGTATCTCGAATCCAAAAGTGGTTCGCTTTAACGTGGGGTTGACAACATGCGACGTTGACGCGATTTGGTTTTTAAAATTTATCTATCTACAAAATTTGAAATGTAAAATTTCCAACAAAATAAAATTTACATTTTTCTAAAAAAATGATATATTACGAGCAAGTTACAATTAGCATTTTTAATTCCACTTGATTTTATATATGAAATATTCGATTTGGTGTCATTGCCAATTGTGTTTTTCATTCTGCCTTACTCAAAATATTTTATAATTTAGACGTTATTTATATAACAACACTCATTTAATCAAATATAGGTTGATCGTTATAAAATTATGAGAATTTTGATGCACTGCTAAATTTTTTTAACTTATAAATGATATTATTCTACTTTAATTTTCAGTTCCAAAATATAACGATCATTATATTTTAAGTCAAAAATTTCAAATGAAAAAGTCAATAATTTTATAACAGTCGACTAATATTTAATTAACGAATTAATATTATATAAATGAAGCTAAAAGTATAATAATATTATATAAAAGTCAAAATTTTGAGCTATACGAATAAAAAACCCCAAGTGTAGGAAGATACCGAATATCCCGTTATATATTAACCGAAACAACGATTTATAAACAAAAAACAAAGTATAGAATAAAAATAATAAGAAAATAAAACCAAATCGATTTAACAACCATTATATCAAATTATTTTATATTGGTAGTACTCCCTCCTCACATCCAATTTTTTATACTTTCGTTTCTGAGATGTCGTTTTCAATTTTTTACATTTCAAAACTTTTCTAAAGTAATAAAATTTTATAATATAAAAATTAACTACTTCCACTACTTTCATCAACTTTACTTATTTTATACACTAAATATTAATAGGTCCAACTACTTTACTTCTTCTTTCTATTTTTCTCTATTACCTTACTTATTTTTCTTGACCTTCGTACCTAATCCAAATAAAAATAATTGGGAGAGACGGAGAGAATTAACTCCTTATATATAATAAGCGTAAGGGAGATCTTATCCAAAACTTTGATCGGTCACTATACTACCAAAAGTATACGATCCGTTGGATTATAAAATTATAAATATTCAAATCGATGAGAACCGTCAGATATAATATTATGATAGTATTTAAATAGTAAAAGGTGTATTTTGATAATTTAAACCTATTATAAATGGGTTTTCTATATTGAATAGAAATTTTTATGTAAAAATTCGTAATTATCTTTTCTCTTTATTTTATGGATAATTCCAGTTAGATAATAATTATTAAACCATCATTAAATTAAAGATAATTTTGTAAGCTTCGCGTGGGCTGTAAAATCGTTAAAATCTGTTGTCTAAAACTCAAGATAGAGCCCAAGAGCCCAAACACTAAAGTTATTATCTAAATTTTAATAAATATTTTTTTATTATTGTAGTACCAATTTAATTTTTTTTCCTAATTCTTTTAAATTTATAAATTCTTTGTTTATTTCAATTAAAATATTAAAATCAATTTAAGAAAAAATTAAAATCGATCTGGTCCGTGTACGGCCAGTATACGACCAAATTAATAATTATAGTTAGATCTTAAATAGATCGATGAGAATTGTTAGATCTAATATTAAAAAGTGTATCTGATTAATAATAGAATTATATTTAAATACTAAAAAGTGTATTTTGATAATTTAAAATTTTTCTATGTAAAAAATCTTAAATATCTTTTATTTTGAATTTATGTATAGTTCCAGTTAGATAATAATTGTTAAACCAAAATATCAAGATAACAATTCATATCGATTACAATGATACCCTAGAACTCATGTACATGAATAAATTTAAACACTTTTTTTTCTGAAGGAACATAACAATTCGATTAATCCAAATTATAATTATATTATTTTACATATAACAAACATAAAATGATAATATCAAAATATTATTAAAATGTTGAGGGTTTCATATTCATAAACGATAATTTTGAATATAATACTTATATTAAAATGTGTATTTGATTAAATGTAGGATTATATTTAAATATTAAGAAGTGTGCTTTGATAATTTAAACCAATTATAAATTGGTTTTCTATATTGAATTGAATTCTTTGTGTAAAACTTCTTAACCATCTTTTCTTTTCAGTTTATTTTATGGGTAGGTCAACTGGTCAAGTTAGATAATAATTATTAAACCATCATTAAATTAAAGATAATTTCGTTAGTTTCACATGAGTTGTAAAATCGTCAAAATTCAATTTCTAAAACTCAGGATAGAACACAAATATTAAAGTGAGTATCTAAATTTTAATAAATATTTTTTTTATTGTTGTAACACCAATTTATTTATTTTTCCACTAATTCTTTTAAATATAGAAATTTTATGTTTTTTTTAATAAAGTATCAAAATTAATTAAGAACAAATTCAAATCGATAAAGAATATAATAATATGAGAATAAAATTTTATATAATCATAACATAATTTTTATTCTATTTAATAATTTTTAAGTAATAATGTATTTTAAAATTTTATTTACACCGTAAATAAAACCGAAACATTAAAAGTAAAAACAGTTAGTAAGATACTTATATCAGTATATACTTGATATCCTTATTATATTAAATCATTATATATAATAATCATAATAGGGATCTTATCCCAAATTTTGGTCGTAGACAACCAAATTAATAAGGACCATTAGATCTTAACTAGATAAATGAAAATCGTTAGATCAAATATTAAAAAAGTTTATTTTATTAATAATAGGATTATATTTAAATTCTAAAAGGTGTATTTTGATAATTTAAACCAAATATACCAAATATAAATAAGTTTTCTATATTGAATATAATTCTCCATGTAAAAAATTCGTGACTTTCTTTTCTCGGACAATTCCACCTAGATAAAAATTGTTAAACCATCTTTTAATTAAAGATAATTTAGTTATCTTCATGTGGGGTGTAAAATCGTCAAAATCTGATTTTTAAAACACAAGATAAAGCCCAAATTAATAAAGTGAATATTTAAATTCTAATAATAATTATTATGTCATCATTATTTTAACACCAATTTACTTACTTTTTTCTAACTATTTTAAATTTAGAAATCTATGTTCAAAAATTAAAATCAATCTAAGAAAAATTCAAATCAACAAAGAATATAATAATACGAGGATAAAATTTTATAAAATTGTGCATATTTTTAATCCTATTTTATTAAGTTTTATATCATAACTATTCAAATATTATTTATTATTAAATAATAAATTATACGTAAATGGTGATTTTGTTTTATAAGAACTCATAGAGACCTAATTTCATTGTTAGCAGAACTATATTCATATTAAAAAAAACCTTATTTTGAAATTTTAGACTCAGCTACAGAAGAGGCCAAACTTTTTAAACCTATATACATTGTAAATTGTTAAATTCGAAACTTTAAAAGTTTGCTAATCAATTAGTATAGTACTTTTCTGAAAAATCGTACTTTACAAAAAATATTATCAAATAACATATGTCTGCAAGAAAAAATGAAAAAATTCTTATTTTTCAAAAAAACCTATAAATTTTAATATGTTGTTGGTAGATTCAAACCTTAGATCATTTTACATGATAATTTTACTGTTATATCTAACGTTTTTCAACAATTTAATTTGAAAGATTTAACGATTATGGATTGAGTGATCAAACAAAGCGACCAAACTTAACTTATAAGGAAGCTTTCATTATTTAGTCTTTAATATAATAACATAGATATTTACCAGATATGCTATAAAAAAATTAAAATTTATACATAATTTTGATCACGGTGTACTACTTTAAAAGAAGAACTATTACAAAAAAAAATTATATTTTAATTGATAATTTATTTTCTCAAAAGTTCAAAGTTCCCGCATCTTTAACATATTACAAAAAAGAGTATATTATATTTTACCAATAAATATTTAAAAAAATATAAATTAAAAAAAATATAAATATTAAGAAAAATTAATGATGTTATCATGGTAGTTTGGTCCTAAATACCACCAAAACATTCTCAACCGTTAGATCCAATACTTTTAAAAATACATGATCAAGATTATATCATATAAAAAGAAGTTATTATCTAAAAATGAAATAAGTTAAAAGATATTATATTAGGATTGGATTTTCTAAAAAGTCAAAACATAAAAATAGTTGTAATTAAATAAGGAAACTCATTTAATACCAAAATAATAAAAATCGTTTAATGTTAAATAGATAGGTGAAAACCGTTAGATTTAACATTAAAAACTGTATTTGGTTAATAAAGGGTATTCTAATAATCTAAATTACATATAAGTAGATTTCCTAAATCGAATAGAATTCTCAACATTAAATTTCATCACTTTATTCTCTTTTTAGTTTTAGAATAGTTTTTAATTGAAAAAGAACTATTAAACCACAACTAAATTAAAGATTATTTTGTGAATTTCATGTGGACTATAAAATTGGCAAAATCTAATTTTTATAACTCAATATAAACAAATATTAAATTGAGCGTGTAAAATATAATAAATATCAAATTCTTAACTATAATTTTTTTGGCTAAATCTTTTTCAACAATAATTTAATCATGTAAACTAATAACTTTTAAATATTAAAATATTCATAAATAAATATAATTATAAATATTAAAAAAACAATCGTGTGTTGCATGGGTAATAAAAATATCATTATAAACAAAATAATTATAAATAAAATTTAAGTAACCGTGCATTGCACGGGCTATAAGCTAGTATTAATTAAATACAATTAATATATACGCAATCGTTATGTCACATCTCTCTATTCTATATCCACATAAATAAAATTTGACATTTTAAACGGTTAAAAAACAGCCCACCAATATTTTAGACAAATGTAATCGTCAACACGAATAAAATAACACAAGTACTACGGTCCTAGGCTGACGCCAAAACATAAAAACACATCTGTCTCTATTTAATTTTGTCCTCCCTCCCCCACTTAGTCAAATAAATTGAACTCTTCTCTTCTACATTAGTTTTATTTTATTTTTTGTGACAACCAAAAACTCAACTACTTTCACAACAAAAAGCTCTTCAGATTTTTATTGCTATTTCCGATGCCGATTAGGAGATTTATTGAGGAAGTTGAACCGGCTATGCCGGCGGTTAATGGAAAACCGGCTATGGGACCGGTTTATCGCAGCACTTTTGGCGTTGAACCTCCTATTCCTGGCATGGAGAGCTGCTGGGACATTTTTCGGTACTTTTTTTTTTTTTTTTACTCTTTAATTTCCTTTGTTACTAAGTGTTATATATATATATATAGTTTCGAGGTTGGTGCTCGGACTAGAACAGTTTTAGCGTGAGAACAATTGTTTCGTATTTTTTGTATATGTTGTTTTGCAAATTTTTAAGTGTAGAGTTGTTGTGTTTGCACGTGTGCATTTATGTTGTTGTATAGTGTAGCACTGTAGCTAGTTAGTTTGTTTTGTTGGTAGCATTTGTGTCTTGAGATTAAATTGTTTGTGCATTTATGTTAATACTGATTTACAATTTTGGATATGAACAGTACAGATTTGATGCTATATATTTGTGTGTGTAATTTGTGATTTTGAGGATTGTGTTTGACTGTTTACATTCAAGTTTGATTAGCGGTTGATATTATGTTGAGTAATTATATGTTCATGTTTTACAGCATGTCGGTAGAAAAGTATCCTGAAAATCCGATGCTTGGTCACCGTGAGGTTGTGGATGGGAAGGTATGTTTATGTTGAAAACTATATGCTGGTAATTACGCTTATTTTTTTAAATTTTTTTAGTTGAATTGAGGTTAGGCTTGTTGTTTTACATGAAGCATGGAAATTATGTGTGGTTGACATACAAACAAGTATACGACATGGTGATCAAAGTTGGGAATGCTATTCGAAGTTGTGGTGTTGAGCAAGTAAGTCATTTTAATTAATGTGTAGGTTCCTAGTTCTTTATGATGCATTGGACGTACAGCAGCTTGCTGCTTAATGAATTGGTTTTCCTTTCTATTTAAAAGTTGTAACTATATGTATGTACTAACAAGTATGCTGATCTCGAGTCCACTGCACAAAATGTCATCTTGCGATTGTATTTATCGTAAATGTAATATATCATCAGTTAATGTTTATTACTTTTGGAAGATCTTCTTTAGGATCTGTGTTCCTTGCCTCTCTTTGATATCAATAATTATTATTGAATTTGTATAACACCAGTGCTTTTGTATTGTATTTGTACTTTTGATGCGGAATTCAGGGAGGAAGATGTGGTATATATGGTGCCAATTCTGAAGGATGGATTATAAGCATGGAGGTATGCCTTCTTTTGGATATTTTTTGTAATAAAACTTTGTAATTGTTGTTTTCAAGATACAATAGTTTGGCTTGAGTTACCTTAATTGTCATTTGCATTCTGTATCCTTCTCATTAATCAAACATGTTCAGGCCATTTTCACGTGACGACTTTAAATTTTGATCATTGATTACAAGATAGCATACTTCAAAAGGCCGATTTTGTACTAGTAGACTAATATTTTCTGTGAATTCCCTTTTCAGTTTCGCTTTATATTAGTTCACAGAGGTGGTTCACGATAAGTTTTTACTTTATGACTGACTTTTGTTAGAATGTAATATGGTTATATGGAAACATATGTATATGTGTAGCATAATAATGTAATTACCAAACTACCTGTGCTAGAGTTTTTGTATTCTACAAGAAGAGTGTAGTTGCCTTAGGCTAGTCACAAGATACTACACAAAAGCAACCTAGTTCCCTTCCTTCTTTCCCAGTTTCCTCCTATGTCTCTTCGTTACTAATTTAAAAATATTTCTGCTTAATTTTTATTTCGACCATAAGCTATATGGGCCGACACTGGACGGAAATTCCCGGTCCACCGACTATTGAAGTAAAGATATTATCTATACCAAGATTGACGGAAGTACTTCTACATTTTGAAGTATGGTCAAATGTTTTATTTGCACCTTAGGATATAATGGCAAATGGTATGCCATTTGGATGAACAAAAAAACACCTAAGCCACAACCAAAGCACCAATATTTACGACATTTAAGTTCCAACAACCTTATATTTCTCAAATTCCAAACCCAGGGGCAATCAAATTAAAGTTTCCAGTTCCACCTACGCCCGCTTGACTGTTAAACTCCTCAAGAAAGTAACTTCCCCATCTCTTCTTAGTGTCACAATCCTCATCCTTGATAAAGCTTATGTAGTTACAGTACTAGTTACTACTAACGGTAATCATTGTTGATTAATTAGTTCTGGTAATAAGCAAAGTCCTAACAATTACTCGAGCAACTACATCATCTGTCCGCTTTCTTACAATTTGCAACTAAGCTATATTAATTGTTGTTATATATGATTCTATCAACTTACTTCATTTTATTTATTGTGGCCCTCTCTTTTACATCTGTTAACATGATGGTATTTATTTGTAAGAGAGTATATGGTCTGTGCTATATCCTGACACAAACAAACGAATGCAGGCTTGTAATGCTCACGGGTTACATTGTGTTCCTTTATACGACACCTTAGGTATGTACTTAACTACTCATCACAATGATCTGCAGCTTGTTTTTACACAATCAAGAAAACAAACACACCTCATTGCATAACAATCTATCGTTTGCCATTTAGATATGATAATTTGAACATTTGCATCGACTGCATAGTTTTGCTATTAGAAATTACGATTGATTTCTAATATGTGTAACATTCAAATGTTTAATATAAATAAACAAAACAACTTTTACCTTTGAAGTGTTTAGGAAGCCCCACTTCAATACCTAATAGAAAATAGTTGATTAATTTGCAAAGTTATGCCTACGAAAAGCACTAGTTATATTTATGTGGTTTGACAAAGTCATTACCTTGGTGTAGGTGCTGAAGCTGTTGAATTTGTTATTTGCCATGCTGAGGTTTCAATTGTGTTCGCAGAAGAAAAAAAGATTCCAGAGGTAAACATTTCGTCCTACTCCATGGTGGTAGTCTGGTAGAGTACTTATGTTATGGACTATATTTGTGGTTCTAGTGATGATATTACTAAACATTTTGCCATATGCTGGGATTTACATTTACTCCACACCTGCTTGTCTTTTCAGGTGTTTAAAACATTTCCTAAGACAACAGAGTACATAAAAAGTAAGTTGCAGATAACTAAAGATTTCCTTCCAATGCCTGCATAATCATAATTTTATAATCTGACACTACTTTGTAGCAATCGTAAGCTTTGGAAAGGTTACTCCTGAACAAAGGGAAGAAGCTAAGAAACTAGGTGTGGCAACACATTCTTGGGATGAATTTTTACTGTTGGTAAGTTATACTTTAGTCTCAAATTGTTTTAGTTGTTTGTGAAGTTTATGTTGAATGAATCATTATTTTCCGTATCAGAGTCGTGTTAATAAGTTTCCTGCTAGCCATCTATAAGATAGTCTGAATTTCATATGTTTGTAGCAAATACTTTCACAAGCCGCTACCAGTGAGAAATTATATATTTGTTTGCCCCTTTTTTTGCGTGTTGTTATTGGACGAATCTAATGTGAACCTACTAAATGAGGTGTCTAATTACAATTATTATACATATAAAGCACTAACCTCTGCTTCTTTGTGCAGGGAGATGACAAACACTTTGAGCTTCCAGTAAAACAGAAAACCGACATATGTACAATAATGTACACCAGTGGAACTACAGGTGACCCCAAGGGTGTCCTAATTTCCAACACCAGCATTGTTACTATTATAGCTGCGGTGAAGCGCTTCCTACAGAGTGTGAATGAATCAGTAAATACGCACTACTTTTACCTCTGCTCCTTTTTATGTCGTCAATATGTTAAACCTCTTCTTATTTAAAGAAAACATTTTACTCTTCCATGAGACTCATTTTTCTCTTTATCATCTCCTTGTTTTATATTAACTCTTGGTTTTTCACTTTCTTGTCTCAAAAAACTGAGCAGTTAACAGTAAAGGATGTATATCTTTCATATCTTCCTCTGGCACATATATTTGACCGGATAATAGAAGAGTGCTTTATCAGTCATGGGGCGCAAATAGGATTCTGGCGTGGGGTATGTGGCTACATTTTGTATACCTCGAGTATGAATTTTGACTTACAATTAACATATGGGCCATGTTTACATCCTCAGGATGTCAAATTGTTAGTCGAAGACATTGGAGTGCTAAAGCCAACTGTCTTGTGCGCTGTTCCTCGAGTTTTAGATAGAATCTATTCTGGTATGATTTTAATATTTTCTTAACTGATAATGTCTTGGGCTCTTGATCTCTTTTGTCGTGAGGGTGCATAGTTGTGTACCACACTATATATGCATAGTTGCTGTAGTGTCTACTTTTTTATTGCTTGCTAGTTTCTAGGAACGAATTACCTCCAATTGGTTCCGTTTCAAAAAAACAAATTAAGGGCATTGCAATCAAAGTAATTTTAAAGGGTGAAATTTGGCTATAGTTTTTGTTGTCTGTTTGTTACTTATAAAGTAGAGAACATGTAAATGGCACCTGTGACTTGTTTAATCATTTTAAATTTACAAATTAACGGTTCTTAAGTTCAGTGTACCTAGAATTGCTGATATCTTTGTAAATGTTTTCTGCTTTGGTGCAAATGTGGTTGATAGATGTGATTAACAGTCGTAACTACATGTGCAACTGTAGGTCTGAAGCAGAAGATATCTGCAGGCGGTTTCCTGAAGAATAAGCTGTTTAATCTTGCGTACTCGTAGTAAGTTAATTTCAGATTATCTACATTAGTGAAGATATTGTGTGCATACAATCATTGAGGCCTCAAGCTAAGCCTCTATGTGAATGTCAATGTCCTTATTTAGTCAACATCATTGTTTTCCCCTGCAAAACAGTAAAATCCTAGATTATGTCTGAGGTTCCAGTAAGATGTTACTTTGTAGCATATGCCATTTACAGTTAAAACCTCTTATAAATTAATAACCCTGGGACCCGTAAATTTTATTAATTTATTGAGGTTGAAAATATGTTGTCTCTAACTCTCTAATATGTTTGGACTGAAAACATATTTGAAAATGTTAATTTATCATGGGGTACTAATTTATTGAGGTACTACTTCATTATTAAGCTTTTCCGATTAGCTCCTACTTTCACTCGGAGTTTAGAAT
Source organism: Heracleum sosnowskyi (assembly GCA_030848705.1). Lineage (NCBI taxonomy): Eukaryota > Viridiplantae > Streptophyta > Magnoliopsida > Apiales > Apiaceae > Heracleum > Heracleum sosnowskyi. The sequence goes on from CM061240.1 coordinate 16,063,329, forward strand.
CTGTTGATATTGATAATAAATTTCAATGTAACATGAGCTGATATGCAATATTTTAACTTTATCATGTTATTACTTATTAGCATTTGATTCTTGAAAATTCTGAAGCAAATTACGTGGCATGAATAAGGGGAAGAAACATGATGAGGCAGCTCCGCTTTTTGATAAAGTTGTATTTAGTAAGGTGGGGAAACTTCAATATCTCTTGTTTAATTTAACATATCTACATAATGGCTCATCAATTTCTCCTTTACCAGGTTAAGCAAGGCTTGGGAGGTAGGGTAAGGCTCATTTTATCTGGGGCAGCACCCCTTGCAGGCCATGTAGAAGCTTATCTTAAAGTGGTCACTTGCTGTCATGTCCTTCAAGGATATGGTATGTGATATTCACAATTGTTGAATCTTGCTTGATTATCATGTTCCTATCTATAGAATTATAGGTCTTAGGTCTATCATGCTCTGGTCAATTTAAGAGAGCTTTGCAGTTAACAATCACATTCACAGCATCAGCTAATAGATCTGTCGAAATTCTAATATGTTGCAATTTGTGATATGCACTTTGGTATCTTTTCGCTCTAAAATCTTAAGGTAGTAGAGGAAGACCCAACTGGATCTTTGTATTATATTCTAACACTCCCCCTCACTCAAAAGCCCATTTTTGGGTCGAAGAGTGGAGCATGTGCGCCCATCTTTGGGGCATAATTTGTCTTCCGTGTCCATAGACCCGGCAATTTTCGACACGACACGAAACGACACGAAAATTTAGTGTTTGGGTTTGCATTTTTAGTACACGAAACGAAAGTACACGAACACGAAAGTACACGATCGAGATTTAGTGTCGGTTTTGTGTTTACCCTTCAAGTACACGACACGACACGAAGTACACGAAATAAATAAATAAATATTTATAAATTAATATTTATATTAGATATTTTAACATTCTTATTAGATATTTAACATTTATTTATGTGATTATACATAAATTTATAATATTATTTGTAAATATTATGTAAATATATATTTTTGATACACATTTGTAAAAATATTACCTAAATTTTAATATTTCAATATTTTTACTTATTTATTTTTATTTCTATTATTAATTTAAATTACACGAAAACACGACACGAAAAGTATACGAAACGAAAGTACACGAACACGAAATTACACAAACCCTAAACGGGTGGTTTTGGGTTTAGCATTTAGGTACACGAAACACGAAAGTACACGACACGAACGAATTGCCAGGTCTACGTGTCCATAATAAATTATGAGAATATCACAGGTGGTAGGGAGTCGAACCTGAAACCCATGCCTGTTTGAGCTCTGATACCATGTTGAGTACCATTCGCTCTAAAATCTTAAGGTATTAGAGGAAGGCCCAACGGGATCTTTATATTATATTCTAACAAAATAAAATTAAATAAAGGTGCAAATGTTCTGACATAAATTAGCCAATAGATACATGGTATACACCATTTAAGTAGTATAATATTAGAATAGGTACGATGTAATTACCCACTTGACACTATTATTTGCTCTTGAATAAGCGTGTTATAGATTAGTAAGTATATTATTGAATTGATATTCATTTTTGTGCATTGTTCAAAGATTACCTTTCTCCTCTATTAGAAGGTACGAAGGTATCTCATAACGTCTTTTTAGAAAGCCATATTTTTGCTAAAGTTTGCCTTGTATGGAGGTGAGAAAATTACTGAAAGTACTTATGATTAAGTATGGCAGTGTTTTTATGTCCAAGTCTTTATCCTATTGATTCTTCTCTAAGTATTGGCTGAATGGCTGGTATGCCTATGCAGTATAAACTGCATGCTGTTTTAATCATCTGAAAAGTGAAGAGCCTTCTAATTAGTAAGTTAGTTCTTAATCTTCAATTTTTTTGTTATTCTATCATCATGTCTGTTCACCCTAGACACTTTGCTACATGAGTGTAGCACCTCGTTTGTAATTAATAATCCTTAAGAACCAAAGATTAGAAGTATTCTGCTTCCTGCCTTCAAAATTTACATATATTGGTACTCCGTGTGTGTGGCTCTTGGTCATATATTCATCTCTTCTACTGAGGTGGGTGGTGGGATGAGTCTATAGATATTTCCTATTAATAGGTATTTGCAGGAATAAAAACTTCATTTTATGGTTGTTTCTGGTAATTCTCCGGCATATATAAGTTATAGAGTATTAGTGATAAATATTATTGTATTAAATGTTATATTTGATTTGATTTACGCTAGCATTTCAATTCTATAATATATTGAAATTTAAAAGAAGGAAATGTGCATCCTTGTTACATGATCGTTTTCTATTTCTCATTGCAGGCCTCACAGAAACTTGTGCGGGATCATTTGTCTCTATACCAAATGAGCAGACTATGTTGGGTACAGTGGGCCCTCCAGTACCTAATGTGATTGCACGTCTAGAATCTGTCCCTGAAATGGGTTATGATGCCCTTTCAACTACTCCACGCGGAGAGATATGCATACGAGGTGACACCTTGTTTTCAGGATATTACAAACGTGAAGACCTTACAAAAGAGGTTTTGGTTGACGGGTGGTTCCATACAGGTATGCTATAATTTCCATTAATACTTAATTTTAATTCCTTACAGCAATGCATTCACAATTAGCCATATACGCATATCCTGACAGTGTTCTAATACAGGGGATATTGGTGAGTGGCAGCCCAATGGAGCCATGAAGATAATTGATCGCAAGAAGAATATTTTTAAGCTTGCACAAGGAGAGTACGTGGCAGTAGAAAATTTGGAAAATATATACGGTCTTGTTGCTGATATTGACTCGGTAGGTGCTTTGCAATTATTTTTTAAATTCTCGCTTCATCCCATTCACAAGAATAGCATATTTAAGTGTGACAAACTTTTATGAAATGATCAGCAAATTGTATCACCCTTGGTATGCCATTTTTTGTTATATTTATAATTGTCATTAATATACAGAAAAAAGGTAATTTAAGAAATAAACACATTTGTTTACTGTAAAATGGAGATACATAGCTATGCATATAAACAAGTAATGTGCCTTTTATTCTTAACAACTTAAACGATTAGAGAATTTTTTTTAGTATTTGCCCTCGGTTCCTTATGTTGGCTTGAGGATCTCTGGACCGCCATGAGCACAAGGTTTGATATTATTAAACTAACCTCACTTGCACAAGCTGTTGTAACAGAGATTTAGTGTTTGAAGTTTGAACTGCCCTTTGTGGGCCTAGAGAGTAGAAATAAATTTTTTCCAGTGTAATTTCAACTCTTTTTTCAATGAAGTATATTAATTCTTTAGCTGCCTAGAACTTCAGTTTTTTACCCCAGTATCTTTTATAGTTATGCATTACTGATATTTCCTCCCCCTCCGATGGAAATTTAGTTTGACATGGGGTTGTATGATCCCATATGTATGTCATAGAAATATGTAAAGTTATCTGTAACATGTAATATCTGTTGCTTGTAAACTGAAGTACTCTCCAGCTTGTATGTAAAAAGTGTAGCTAAAACTAAAAGATATTACTCTACATCAATTGTAATTGCTTTTGTGATTTGAAACTTTCACTCGTGATTCAGATTTGGGTATACGGAAATAGCTTCGAGTCTTTCCTTGTTGCTGTGGTGAACCCGAATATGCAAGCTATTGAGAACTGGTCTAAAGAAAATGGTGTCTCGGGGGATTTTCATTCCCAATGTCAAAATGATAAAGTGAAAGAGTACATACTCGGAGAACTTTCAAAGATCGCAAAAGAAAAAAAGGTTCGCCACATATTACTTCTTGAGTACTTCACATATTATGATTATTGGTACCATCCAATTGTTTGTGTTGTATGTCTTTGTTTTCCTAGAAACACAGCTAGGAAATAAAATATTCATCATTAATCTTTTTTATCTTGGCAGCTGAAAGGATTTGAATTCATTAGAGCTGTTCACCTTGACCCTCTTCCATTTGACATGGATCGTGACCTTATCACTCCTACATATAAGAAGAAAAGGCCGCAGATGCTTAAATACTATCAGGTAGCTTTAATTTTGTTTCCCTAAAATTTTGAAACGTTAATAAAGATACACAAATGTCCATGTGTTCTCTCACTTATGGTGGTTAAACAGACATAGTTAAAGTCTTATGGCTTGTTTATAATGATTGCTTTAATATATGGCTGTCACCTATTTCAATAATCATATGTGACTTTAATTATTGTATAATATGGCTAATGTTGTCTGCACGTGCTGGTGATAGTGGTCTTGACAACAATTTTTTCCCCCGGTCTTTGGATATCCGATTAAAATCCAATCCAATCCGAAAGCCGATGGATTGTATTAGTTTTGGATTTGGATTTTTTTTTTAAAACCCGATAGCATTTGGATTTGGATTTTACGAAGCCCGATTCAAGCATCCCTACTTGTTTACAAACTTGTACAATTGTTGTTAAGACTTTATCTGACTGCAATACTGCATGCATCTTCTCTGGTATGGGGCTGTGTCCATGGTAGTGGAAAATGTGGCATCGGCACTTTCTTCTGAAGTAGACTTGTTCAAATCCAAAGGAATCAGTTCTTCACTGTCTTCACATATCTATATAGCTAGAATGTTGCATACTTCTCACATTGACAAAATCAGTTACCTATGTTACCTGGACCCAGATGGAAATCTGGAAGTGTCCAACATGGATGCAAATCCAAGTGTCGATTTGGCAATATTCTGAGAATTTTGCACGTCTTTAGCCCAAAATGAAATTGTCTAGTGTAATTCACATGTTAGAGTCTGGAGTATCCTCCATAGGTACTTGGAAGAATAGAGTCAGGGTTACATGATTGCTTATGTATCCCTGCAAGTAGGATATAGCCTTGTATAAGAACAGTTACTTGCAAGTACAGAGGAACTGTAAACAGGATTAGCTTGAAATGCTCTTTATTTAAGCTACTTATGTAATTAGATGATAGCTAAATCCTTGTGGCATGTGTTCCCGATAAGAATTGTGCAGGTGAAATCTATTCTGGAGACATGTTTTTTAAATTGGTAGTATATACTATGCCAAGTATTACACATAATTGATGTGATATTCCTGCATGCCCTTCATACAGCCTAGGATTATCAGTAAATATGTGTTCAAACTTAATTATCTTGTGCCAGAATTATATTATGCTAATGATTTTTATAAGTTTTTCTTCCGTGGTTGAAACTGAAATGGGATTTGATGTTGCAGAATGTCATTGACAAGATGTACAAGAAGAAGTAATGCCTCTTCTCAGGGCACAATGTTTACCCTCAGAGTGCAGGCTGTACAGATCCTCTCTTCTAATGTCCAGTAATTATTTTAAATTGCAAGGAGATGTATGATTTAAAGTTGTATTATCAATTGAGAATCAAATTAATTAAATGAAGTTATTTATTATTTAAAAAAACTACCGCAACAATATATGGAAGTAAATCTTTCTTAACTTTTCGCTATATTCTTTATCCCGCAAATAATTAGCCTAGTAATTGTTTATAGTAGGTAGATTTGTGCTATCTCATTTTTTGTTTTTTTTAAGTATATGAGATTTTAAAACTCCAATATGACCTTAACTTTACACATAGGCCTCGAGCGTTCTCTAGTAGTTATTTCCTCTGTAGGTCACAGAGGCCATTTGAGTTGAGATGTATCAGATGCAATATGGTTTGAAGCTGATTGCAAATTAAGCATTTGATCAAACAACTTGTTCAATTGTTTGGATAACATGAATAACTTGGAAAATCCAAGATATTAAAAAATATATTAGTATAAAATATGAGAATTCGAAATGACAACTCAAATCGTTTCATTCGGAATGAAATGCATGTTTCCTTGGACACAATAATTTGAGAGTAAAGATATTTGGCTGCAAGAAAAAAAAATATATATTCATATTGTAAAACACACATATGTTGTAAAGTTTACAACATGACAATCTGAAGAAGACATCAAGGGGAAATCAGAAAAAAAGTAACCCCTACACACCATCTTAAAAAGAAACCTTGGCACACTGTTGAGAAATTCTTCAACTTCTCAACTGTCACTCCACCCAGTCTTAACTATGTGTAACATATGTAGTTGGATGAGAAAGAGGATGAGCACTCATATTTTAATCCTCTCTTCACTCCTTCCTCTCTCCAACATTTAACATCTAGCTTGACCTAATATCCTACCCAAGTTGCACAAAAAAAGAAAGATCTTCCTCGACTGCATCTTGTGTACATATATATTTTCACAGTTCTTACGTAACCCCGAAAATAGTATCATTATGAACCTTTTCTTTGTTATGTCCTCATTCTTCCGCTTTTAGGTCAAAGTGTAGCTTAAAACCGAGACATATGCTGGTGAAGCAGAGTGGATATAGTGAAACTCGATGCTTTTTCCAGGAGCCAAAGACCTGTTCCATGCAGGAAGCACGTAAGACTTGCCATACTTTGCAAGACCCCATAGAGGACCATAGAGCTTTGTTATAGAAATCCTGAGATTTCTCAGTGTTTTCCAAGATTTGTTAGTCACTACTGTTGAGTATCTGTAGTAAGTTTTTCCTCCAGAAACCCATGAAGCGCTCATCTTTTGCACAACAGCAATTTGTTTGTATTTTGGAGCTGTCTTTGGTTTAAAATATCTTGGAGCTGGCTTAGATCTAGGAGATGGAAGATTTACTGCACAAAGAAATGTTACTGCATAAGAGTTTCACAGAGGAAAAGTATAGCTTTTTTTATCATACCAGAAAAATATTGTCTTTGCAATGATGCGACAATGATCTTAATACCTGGAAGCAACTGATTGTAGCCACTGTGTCCAGCATGTAGCCTAGCCAATAGTCCAAGTAGAGGAGCATTGTTGTATGTAGCAGGCTCTGTCTGCTCATAATTATCTCTTTCATCAGCAAAATTATCATAGGCATCAGGTCCTCCAACAATGGCACCAACAAGGAGATTTGGATCACTTGCCTTCCTACTAAACCATGTTGCATAGCCTCCTCGGCAAGTAACGAAGGAAGGGTTAACCTTAATTGACACAATTGAGGACCCACGGTGATGAACTTGCCTCGGGTAATTGTTTCCATAACCAACCATGTAACTTGTGGCTCTTGGGTTGTCTCCAAGAATATAGTCCACCTAATATACAATCAACACTTTTAATAATCTACATAGCCAGCTATGAGACTTGCTATACTGATAACTGATGATCCATTTATAGTTACCTGAGATTGGGCGAATCGAAGCATTTCAGATGGTTGGACATTTCCAGAAGCACATTTGAGAGTTTTCCTAGCAGAGGTCAAATAATCAGAGTAGACAGTCATGAGGAAGGAAGCACTTGTCACAAACTGCAAGTTGTTCCAACTCTGTAGGTAAATTAGGCCTCCTGGAGTTTTCTGCACATTGCGGCTGCCCTTTCCAAGGCATGAACACATGAAAAATTCTGCCTTCTCTTGGTATTTTCCAAAAACTGATGCATGTTGTCCAGCTCGTCCACCCATAAGGAACTACAAGAAGCAGATTATCAGCAATTTAACTAGCAAAAACAAAAAAAAACATTTAATGCTAATTTAAATAGTTTCCAGAATCACGTTGATCATCAGACAACCTCTGTTTTACAATGTATTTCTGTGATATAGTCTTTCAAATCCCAGATAGTTAAATTTTTACAAAACATGCTAATTCCAATACTAATAAACAAGCAATTTTAATTCAGTGTAATAATACAGTTGTACCATGGCACCTAAACTGCATTATGAAAGTTGAATTAAGTGTTAAGTACCTTAGCAACGAGAGTTTGGACACCAGCATACTTAACATCCCATCCAAATTGAGTCATGCCCCAACCAGTCCCACCGAGAGCATCACCATTTTTACCAAGATAGTTCAAGTAATACTGATTGTTTGTTGCCTTGTACAACCATGCTGCTCCCCACAATAATTCATCCTAATAACACAAGTAGTAATAAATAAGTTAAAAATGTGTAACAATCTCATTTTCCAAAAAAGAAGTACCTAAGCCTTTTTTCGAGAAATAAGATCTTCCGAAAAATCTCGTAGAAATTTTACAATGCCGTAAACTATGGTATAAAACAGTTACTTACAGCATAACCACTGACAGAACGATAGTACTTCTGAGCCACAGTAATGCTGCTATCATATTTACCCCTGTATTTGTCTGCAAAGTCGAACAGCTGAAAAACAAAAAAAAAACATAAAAATTAATTAATACAGAGGGTCAGAAGTGTAAATTTAAATTAGAGTGGTTGGTGACTGGTGAGTTAAATGTGTAATTGCAGCATGCATGTGACTACCGACACTTAATACCCCGTGAGGCCGTGACAAAACAAAATAAGGGCCCATTTAGTTAATATCCGTGGCTTATGGATCCATTAAACTTAACGGTTGAGATTTGGTTAATCTACTCTAGATCTGTGTGGCCCATGAGCCCATGATACATGCCTCTAACTGGTCCCAATACAAACAAATATCTATTTTCTAAAAACATACCCCAAGTCCCCCAAGCCTTTTGATATAACATATACTGTCTCTACTCTAATGTGGATAATAAATATACAAAATTGGACTAATTACTTGTGTTGGGTAAAATAAAATTTGATAATAGCTATATGCACACAGCACACTGTTGAATAAAGAATCGAAACTCATTGCAAAAACTAAATTATTCATTTATCGAGATTAAAAATGTTCGAGAAAATTAGAATAGATTCCAATTTGCAACATAAGCATCTAGTTGAAGAGACAAAAAAGAATAGTAGTAAATTGTGTGATTCCATGTGAAAGGGAGAGAGTCAAAAGACATACTCATGCTTTGACCCACTTTTACTTTAATAAAGATTTTGTGGTAAATAAAATTGAGGTGACTCATGGCCATTACAAAAGTTCACTAAAAGTGGGACCAAAGGGTCTAGACTACAAATTAACTAGGCCTGGTGACCTCAAACTTCTAATAATAATCATTTTAAGGGTACATAATTAGTAATTAGCATAATTTATAAAATTAATTAGAGTTTATTCAATTAAATATAATTTTTTTTATTTGATCAAAACAAATTACTAGAACTTATTTTAGCATGCAAAGTGTGTTAACGTGCGCCTAACATAATGGTCCCAATATTGTTTCCTAGCATTGGATGCTGCGCCACTGCTAACGCAACAACTACCCTGACACAAAGTGGAGGCAATCCTAACTACCTTATTAACTTCAACTGTCTTGCTAACTTACACACTACCATGCGCACTTTACCATTCATTTGCTAACATGCGCACCACTTAAAGATTATGTTACAAGAACGTTGAACAAACCTGATAAGCATGGGAGAGCAGTGTATTAGCGTATGAAGGGTTGTAACGGCGGAACACCATGGAGGCAGCTGCCATTGCGGCTGCGGTTTCTCCGGCAAGATCCGACCCGGGATTACTCGGGTCAATCCTGTATGCTTGCCTAGATGTTGTCATGTCTTCTGGTCTTTGCCAGCAGTAGTGGTCAGTGTTACCATCTCCCACCTATTTATCAAATTAATAAAAACATTAAATTCGTTAGTACAAATTAATTGACATTTTAGATGAATATTAACAACATAAATCCAATGAAAGTGACACAATAAAATATGCACTAATTATTATTAGCATAATGACATTTAATATTCTTCTGTTCTAATACAATTATTATTAGCGTACAACACGTTAATTATGTAACTATATACAGAATAATATGAACAGGGTTCTAGTGGTAGACCGGTAGTGAAGTGATATTTATTATCACTCGAATGAGCGAAAATCAAACCAAAACTTAAAATCGAGAATCGAGTCCGAAAAATCGAAATCAATAAATTAGACTACATTATCAGGGTGACAGTATGATTGAAGTAGTACCTCCCCATAGAAGACATAAGGTTCAGGGTGAGCTTTGATGAGATAGTCAGTTCCCCACTTAATAGCATCCAGGGCATGTCCAAGTTCACCACTAGCAGCCAATTGTTTACCATACTCTATAACACTCCATGACATCATAGTCACTGTAAAAGCCATAGGTAAACCAAACTTCACATTATCCCCTGCATCATAATACCCTCCCACCAAATTCACCTGCACCATTAAACACGCTCCTTAAATACAATAAATATTCGATAAACGAATAACTCGTTAAATAAATAATTTTTTCCGCGATAAATATATCGAAAGTATAAAGTTAAAACAGAAACTTACACCAACACTCTTGCCATCATTAAGGCCAGAATGACCTCTCCATCTGATTCTTTGAGAACTAGGAAGATAACCAGATCTTTGAGCTTCAAAGAAGAGAATGCTTTTGCTTAAGGCATCTCCATAGTTATGTCCTCCCATGACTAAAGGAAGAAGCCCAACAAGTAAAAACAAAGGGCCCATTAAGCATAATCTTACAAGCTTCTCCATGTGTAAAAATCAAGAAACACTAACTGTCTGAAATATGTGTAAGGGTTTGAGATCTGTTGTGTAATAACAATATGGGCAATGTTGGTTTGGTTTATTATCTAAAACTTGTAATAAACCAGACCAGAACAGAGTGTATGTACTGTGTATGTATATGCGTGTGTATATGTGAGAATATATATAGAGAGGGAAGAGAAGGGGGATGGGGAATTGGGAGGGAATTAAGGCGGTATATAAGGAGGAAGGGAAGGACTAAGGAGGAAAGTTGCCAATTGTTCAGAAAAGTTGGCAGTCTTAATAAATGCAATTTCAAATTTTATTAGTTTTTTAATTTTCTTGTTTTGAAAAAAATAAAAAAGAAATTGCAATTTGGGGAAGGTGATGATAATAAATAAATGGTGCAGACAAAAACAAAGGGTTTGAGTGCAGAGTCATGTGTTCTTGTTTGGGCAATTGAGTGTATTTTTATTATTCTGCCATTTACATTGTTAGTTTGCTAATGCTGTATACAGAGACAATTAATTATGAAAAGGAAGGTTAAGCAGGGAAGGAAGGTTGCATTGGATTAATGTATGGAAAGGAGATAAAAGTTTCCTGTAATGGCTGTAACTATAACGGATGTTAATATCTAATTAAAGAATTTAGTAAACGTAGTTTTGTGAATTCTTTTAATTTTTTTATAGTTAGCCTTATATTCCTTATTTAGTAAACGTAGTTTTAGTATTTTTTATTATTTATTTATTTATTTTTTATATATATAAAGAAAACCCGAGAAGCTCTCAAATCGTCCGAAAGTTATTTATCTATTTTTCTAGAACTCCTGAATTTTAATTAAATAAAATTAAATTTCCTTATTTAAATTCGAATTTATAGGATAGAAAAATATCAACTGCCTTTTAAATCTTTATTAATGAGGAAACTGATATACAATTTTAAGATTCTTTCCTTTCTCAATTTTGATTCAATAAAATGAAAGTTCTTTATTTAAAGTTGAATTTATATGATAGAAAAAATCTCAATTGTCTTTTAAATCTTTACTAATAAAGGAAACTAAATATAACTATTTATTTATTTTTCTAGATCTCTTAAATTTTAATTTAATATGATTAAATTTCCTTATTTGAATTAAAATTTATAGGATAAAATTTTCTTTTATTATTTTCAAACTAGATAGAACTTTCTTTTATTATTTTCAAACTCGATAGAACTTTCTTTTATTTTCAAAATTGATAAAACTTTCTTTTATTATTTTCAAACTTGATATAACTTTCTTTCAATTAGAAAATTACAACTTTCTTATTATTTTTGAATTTGTAGGATCTTATGGTAATAATTGCAATTTTCTCTTTTATTATTTTCAAACTTGATAGAACTTTCTTTTATTATTTTCAAATTTGTAAGATTTGAGGGAATTACAACTTCCTTATTATTTTCAAATTTTTATGATCTTAAGTTAAAACTTACTTATTATTTTCAAACTTGATAAAACTTTTTTTTTATTATTTTCAAATTTGATAGAACTTTCTTTGAATTAGAAAATTACAACTTCCTTATTATTTTCGAATTTGTAGGATCTTATGTTAATAATTGTACTTTTCTCTTTTATTTTTTTCAAACTTGATAGAATTTTCTTTTATTATTTTCAAACTTGATAGAACTAACTGATTGCATTTTATAATTAAAACACTTTTTCTAACAAAATATACTCATTTTCCAAAAATATCACCGGCAATTACCTTTAAATTAAAACATATTACATTTTATATTTGTTCTCACTAAAATCTCTCTTTTCCAAAAATATCAGGTGCAACCCTTACTTATTTATTTTAAATATATTTTAGTACTTTTAATTATTTAAAAAATCTTACATATTTTAACATGGCAACGTATTTAAAAAAAAATAGAATTAATATAATTAAAACACTTCTAAAAATATAACAAATGATTACTTTTTTTAATTAAAACATGTTAGTTTTTCTATTTGTCCTTATTATTTGCCTTTTATAATTAAAACACTTTTTCCAACAAAATCTACTTTTTTTCCAAAAATAACACGGGTAATTACCTTTAAACTAAAACATATTACCTTTTATATTTGTTCTCACTAAAATATCTATTTTTCAAAAAAATCAGGTGTAACCCTTATTTATTTTAAAATATTATTAAAACTGAAACATTAAAAGTTTCGGTTTTCGGACATTTATTATACTAGGGAGTTTTTGCCCGCGCTACGCACGCTATAAGATTTTTCTAATTTTTTCATAATTAATTTAAACAAAAAATGTTAGAAAAAGGATTTTATTTATACATGTTAAGAATTGAGTTTATAAATTTTACTGTTTAAGACAATGAGTTTGTCGATATTTTCGTAAATTGTCTACACGGATATACGTATAAAAGGTCATTGCACATAAAATATTGCACTCTTAGCAATAGAGTTAACGATATTTAAATTATTATTTTCATGATAATTGTCAACACATATGTCTTTTTAGTACAAACTTAATAAAATTAACTTGTATTTGAAATATTTATTTAAATTTTTAAGAATTGTTTTGGTAAAATGTGATTTACTTGTAAATATTAATTAAAAAAATTTCATATTGTAACATAACTTCATAAATTTTATTAATATTTTTAAATTTCTTTTATCGGCAATAGTATTTTGGAAGATATAAACTACACTAAAAAATTGGTAAAAATATAAATATACTTATTTGGTAAAAAGGTTTTCCAATCTAAATTGAAAATTAATTGAACTTGGTGACAGGTGTATCTGTCCTAATTAACTCCTAATTAAGTCCCAATTGCAACCGTATCAAACACTATCTTCTTCGGCTATCTTCTTCAGCTGTATGCATCATCTGCAAATTGGGAATTTGACGAATTCAATCGGCTGCAACTTCAAGAACACCCGAATGGAGGTTAGCAACACGATTCTTCAGTTTCTGTAGCATTATGTTTTTAGGTACTGTGTATTGATTGATGATTGAATGAGCAAAGTTACAATGATCGAAGATGATATTAGATTCTTGTTGTTCATCTTCAAGAATATGTACACTGTACTTTGAATTTCTTGCTTAAACTATGTTCCGAATAGGTTATTAGAGATTACTACTTGCCTGGTTGTATGTATTGCATGCAGAAGGTGTTATAGATTGGGTCAATATTATTTGATCTTTATGGTTCTTGTCAAAAGAAGAGTACAATGAATTAAAGTTTGCAATGCTCCTAAGGATATAACAATCTACTCAAATGATCTATATTCAAGCTGGTATCAAATAAAATTAACTGAGTAAAAACATAGAATCGGGTAATATATCAATGGATTTTGTTTCAGTACCTGAAAATCTATATAGAATGGCTAATGGATTTGGATATCATTAGCAAGTTATTATAGAATCAATGGATTTATATTGGCGATAATATGATTTTACATTAGTGCAGTGCTTATATTGACTGCTTACTTAGGAACATAGTGCAAACTGTTGAAGTGCTTGTGTATTGTTACATATCTAACTCAGTGCAGTTTGATGAAGTGCAGACATAATGCAAAATTTAAATTTAAAATTCTTAATCATGCCTTAAATGTATCCTATTACTATATAAATCATAAAGATCATCCTTAATGTAGGCGTTCACCTGTTTTTGGTTGAATCAGAATTATAATGTATTGTACTAAGAGATGTCTGTTTTAAATGCAGAGAAGATTACTTCCAACTTATATGAAATTGAGAGCTGGCTGTACAACAGGTAAACATCATTGATTTAAGTTGTACTCTGTAAAAAAATCACATCAGCTTGTCTTTGTCTTGTTTAATTGAATCATGGTCTGATTAGGAGAGAATCGGAAACCATTATCCAGCTTTATTGCGTTAAATGTCGAAAGAGATGAAGATGGGTCATTTGTAAGTAAAATAGTCCTATAATCTTGATTGAAATAGAATAAGCACGCATATGATACTTTGTAGGATGACAGAGTATGTTTTTTTCTATGCAGAGGATTCCATCTTTTTTTCTTGACAAATTTGGAAGTTCCCTTTCCTACCATTTACAAATTAAGTGTAACAATCTGATGTGGCATGCCATTTACGATAACAATAAGAAAAAAATTCGCGGTCTATATGACTTTCTAAGATTTTATGACCTGCGAATGTACTCAGTGGTCATTTTTGACTATTTTGGATGTGGTAAGTTTGTTGCGAAATGTTACACACATAATGCGACTGTAGTGGTTAATCCAACAGTTGAGCCTGATGATTTTTTCAAAAATGAAAAATCAAGATATTTGATGATGGATCAGTTTGTCTATGGTCATAATAATCTGGAAATTGAAAAACTTATAGCAATATCATCATATAATTCAATCAAGGAAAGTGCAGAGGAATTCAAACTCGAGGTCAAAGCAGTCGACAACATGCAAGGAATGCAATATATGGTAAATATTTCATTATTTCCTCATAATTAATTATACCTGACAAATGCTACATTTACATTCCTTTTATATTATACTTACATTTATTTTAACAGGAATTGGAGAAAGATTTAGAGGATCTTTACAAAAACTGGAAAGGAATGGATAAGATATACCTTACTCTTGGGATAAGGATGTGGGAAATAGAGGTTCGTTGCGATGTTGAGTCCTGCACGTTCGGTTCTGGTTGGTATAAGTTTCTCAAAGAACTGGACATTTCAACCGGGGATGTTATAGCTATGAATATAGCAGAATCTCCTGATAATGTTCTCGCATGCATTTTTAAAAAGGAAGAGTTAATATTTGAGAAAGAAGCAGGTATAATTCTAAGTGTTTATATCTGTATACATCATAAATTCTAAATCTTCTCTGCATTTCTTTATATAAATTATCTATTGTTACAATGTAAAACAGGAGTGAGGGATGGAAGGAGATCATTCTTCAAAATTGTACTTGAAACAACACTAAAGCATGGATATATCGTAAGTACATTATATTTTGTTTATGGTAAATAGTCATATTTAATCATGTATGAATATATATGCACTCTTCGCTTTTTATTTAATAATTAGTTGTTAATGTAATTAAGTATATATGTTTTAACCGTAAATTAGGTATTGCCGGCTTTAATTGGTGTGGAGACAGAAAAATCTCTGTGCCGTGTTTCTCAAATTAGAATATATGGGATGGATTGGCAGATAAGATATCATGAAAAATTAAGAATTATTTATGGTTTGGAAAAGGTTGTCCAACATTTTAGTCTGGTGGAATTTGACGCTATTGTTTTTAGTTTTGATATGGATGGGGAGCTTTGTGGAAGGATTTTTAAGAGTAATGGAATGGAAATCGTATACTATACACCGGGAAGCATTTGTAGCGTTCAAGAATGTGAAGATTGTTTTATTTTTGAAGAAAAACATTCTGATTCTCGTTTGGATATGGGTATGTTCCGTGGTATACTACTTTGTATTTAATTTTGAACTAATATATATATCAGAACAACATTATAATCATTTGTATGTAACTTGTGAAGGTGATGCAAAACTTCTGGATGTAGTTACTGCGGGCAAAGTTCGAAGACATACTGTTAACAGACCTGATGTGATGACTAATGTGGTACCTGATAACATAGGCCAGGTAGTTGGTGATGAAGCGGTAGATATTGTGGAACCTGAAGTGGTAGAAAATGCAGAAGATGCTGACGCTCTGCAATTCTCAAGGAGGTTGATTCCCTGCAACATGAACGGAAGATGTCATGGGCAGGTATATTGGCAAGATTTTATGATCATATACATTGTATAATGCCATCTCAGTTTCTTTCTAAAATGTATGTAAATATTTTATGTGTAGCATATACCTGCTGATATTAGACTCGGTGACCGAGATTGGGAAAGAGGAGACAGTGTCGTCTTCAGGACTGAAGAAGGAATTTGGAATATAAATATTGTTTTAAATCATGGGAGTGCCAGGTTTTCTGGTGGATGGAGTAGGTTTGTCAAGGATAATAATCTGAATTTGCATGATAACCTGCGTTTCACTTTGCGCGATGAAGCAAACACTGCTGTTTTTGATGTCGAAGTTAATCCAGTAGACTGAGATGCTATAAACAGTTTGGTACTTGTAACATAACTTTTAGAAGCATGGTGCTTCTTAGTAGTGGGTTTTAAATATTGGAGAAGGATGCGTTAAATCTGGTTATGAATCGTTTGGAAAACTTAAGTACAATTTTGATGTTTGCTTATATTTGCTTATTTTGAGTTTTTGGTTTTGGATTGTAGAAGTATTATCATAATAATAACTATTTGCAAAACAAATGAACATGATATTGTTTTTTTGTGACAACATGGAGAAGAATGTTATATAAATATCTAATCTACTTTAATATTAGATTTATTTTTTGGATAAATCGTCAAAAATCGCAAAATATCTAACATAACTTTTTCCATCCATGTAAGTGTATTCTCCTGCAGAGTTGTATTTATAAGATAAGCTTCCAAATTCATATATTTTGATCATATTTGAAGGATTATTAATCTCATTCTTATAAAGGTTAGTCCTTAGACACAACATCCATAGGAAAAGGAGAAAGACAACTTGTAGTTCAGTTTTCATTGGATACGATGTTAAGTTCATTGTTCTATTCTTCCTATTTAAATTCAACAACAACCATAAATTCTTGCCATATCCGTTCCTTTTTATTAGTAGTTTTCAAACATTCTACACAAATCAAGGAATGTAGTGAATTATACAATAATGTAAATTATAAGGCAGAGTTTTACAAATTTATATCCTTGGAAACTTTATAGAGGAGGAGGATGATAGTTGGTGACTAATTAATGAAATAGCAAGTAGCGGAAAACCTTACAAATTGTAGCATTCAATATGTTTTTAAAATAGAGAATGACATATAGATAGTAATTAAAAAATTAATGAAGTGGCAATTCGTGAAAAACCTTACAAATTGTAGCATTCAATATTCTTTTAAAGTAGAGAATGACATATAAATAGGAATTAAAATGAAAACATAGAACAACTAACATATGGGAATAGAGGGAGTATTTGCTAGGAGCATAAATGACAATCCTTTTTGCACTCAACTTTAAGTTAATTGTAATGACCTTTAAAGTACACTATGTTGATGTTTGTGTTTTGGACCATAATGTAAATTTTGAGAGTAAGCTCTTTGCCTTCACCACCCAGTCTATGTATATTATTGAGCAATTTATAAATAAATCCATCTTGCTATACAATGTAGTATGGCAGCAAATATAAATGCATTTAAACATTAAACATTTTGTTCATTGTCGAGAATTCTTAACAAAGACTTACATATCAGCAAATTGAAAGATTGAGAATAAAAACATGATTATTAGCTTACGGAGTTAAGGAGAATTTTATAAACCAATAGTTGTAGTCTGCAATGGTGACATTCAGAGCCCCAAATGTGCTGCATGTTCAGAATCTTTCCATATGGATTTCTTTCGTCGCGAAAGTTTTCTTCTACAGTTTTCTCACAAAGAGAAAGCCATAGTTCTTCAGACATAGGTCTCCCTTCTGATAAGTCGAATGGCTCTGGATTTCTTGCATTTGGACAGAATTTTTTACTGGGCAGGAGATAGTCTCTCTCAAACAGATAAAAATACATATCTTGAAGCAAATCAATTTGTTGTAAAACCTTACTTCTAACAGAACTTATATTAAGGAAATGAAACATCTCATCAGCTGCTTGATTTAGGCCAAATGGTATGTGTATTGCCTTAAATAAAAAGTAAGCAAATCGAGATGGCAAATGATTACCTGACAGAGTTTGTAAAACTGATATATTATGGTGAACATTGACATTTAAAAAAAGCTTCTGAACAGAGTTGTAGAACATCGCCTGCTCAACATGAAATCGTACTGCGAACCTTATGAATCCATGAAACTGGTCTCGTGTTACTTCAAAATCATGACGATGGAAGTGGTACAGCGAATCCCAGTCCAACCTTTCAAGAACATCCTTAATTCTATAAGCACTTCTCTTAGTCACCCATGCAATTAGTAATCTTCCAAACATGTAGAACTCACATCTGTCGAATATCAAACAGTTGAAAATCAAGCTTAGAGCATCAGATTTAAGATCGAGTATGTTGTTATTGTCCATCTTAAGTAAGATTTGGGAGGACTGTAGGATGAAGGCAATGAAAGGTCTTAAGGTAAAAAAGTGTTTTTATAGAGTGTCTATATGATAGATCTTGGACAATTATATAATGTGT
Organism: Heracleum sosnowskyi; assembly: GCA_030848705.1. Classification (NCBI taxonomy): domain Eukaryota; kingdom Viridiplantae; phylum Streptophyta; class Magnoliopsida; order Apiales; family Apiaceae; genus Heracleum; species Heracleum sosnowskyi. The sequence continues at coordinate 16,081,981 of CM061240.1, forward strand.
AATCAATGTTATAATACATTTGTATATATTGAACAAATGCATGCACACGGTTGCTGGACTGTTCACCTTCTTTAATGCCAGAATATTAATTATATATTGTAGTAACATATGTTGCTTGTAGGAGATAGTACAATCATGATTGACTGATCTATTAATTATATTTATTTTCAAGATAAATTTTAAGAGGCATGTTAGATGAATAAAATAAGAGATATTTTAAAAGATTTCAACTGTATAATAATTTTTTTCTTAGTAAATAGTCTAAATGATGAAGCAATTATGCGACTTTTTCATTAAAATGGTATGGACTTTCGTTACAAAGACAAACGTTTGTGTATGCTTTTCAAAAACTTATCTCAAATATATTAGTAAGAGAGTACATAAGTTATTAAATTTTGACATATGTACACAATTATATTTTTCTATAATATTAAATCAAAAGGATTTTCAGTTATGATCGTGATGAGTTAATAATTATACAAAAAACCATAATATAATAAAATAATAAAAGAGAAATAAAAGAGAAATTAACGTGTATATTGTTTCAAAGTTGTCTAAATTATAAGTTTTCCATCAAAAATCCACACGTAAAGAATACCTATGTTTGTTTTACAGGGAGTTGTGGTGAGTTATTATGTTGGTTATTACTTTCGTATATCAAAAAACCTATGTATGTTTCGTAAAATGCAAATATGTATTATTTTATTGTATATGCGAGAACGTAGAAAACGTATTAACAGAATTCTAAAAATTAGTTAAATTTGTAACTGGTCTTTAAAAAATTAAATAGATTAGTGCTAAACATATGAGTAAATTGAAGCAAATGATATATTGTAAATATATCACGTCTTTAATATCTATATTCTAATTTTAAATATATAATATATAATATTTGATCTTATGTTCTATAAATATATTACGTCTTTAAAATTAGTTTGGTCAAAATATAAGATTTGCTTCTATATTCTATAAATATATAACACAACATAAAATTATAAATTTCAATTTGCTTACTATATCGGAAATACAGGGATTCTCAGAAGTACTTGGAGTCGGCAATGTAGTATCATATATATCTTCAGCTTGGAAGAAAGTGTTATCTTGAGTAACATTTGAATGATATCTTTTTCCAATAACTCCAATGATATCTTTTTCCAAACAAAATAAAAAAAATAGAATGAGTGCACCAGTTATATATTAAGTAAAATGCATATTACAATTTGAATTAGGAACTTGTAGTAAATTACCTATAGCAAATTCTGGATTCTCTCCCGGCTGAGATTTATTGGCTTCGGCAAATAAATCTTCTAAATCCAAAAATTCAAACTTATAGTGAGGAATCATGCCGTCGTCTTCAGCTTGCTTGACAGTAGTTGCATTAGTAAACCTAATGCAGTTTTTGGATTGGACCGGTTTCAAATTCCCCACAGCATCCTTCACACTAAACTGATCAAAAACATATACACCTCCTTCTATTAGTTTTAAGATATTTGCGTATATTTGAACTTCCTTCTATTAGTTTGAGTTTTTGGTTTTGGATTGTAGAAGCAACTGATATATTGTGACCAGATCTTATAGTTTTTTGAATATATTACGTCTTTAAAAATTATATTCTAATTTTAAATCTATAAGATTTAAGATTTGATCTTATATTTTATAAATATATTACGTCTTTAAAATTAATTAATTTGGTCAAAATATAAGATATAATCTTATATTCTATAAATATATTACGTTTTTAAAAAAAAATTCATGTTGAATTAATTTAAACTACTTACAAATATTATTAACTATTGAGCAGTTACCACTAAAAAGTAACTTATGTGTAGTTACATGTACATGTTATAGCAGTTTTATAACTGATGACTATTGGATTACTCTTTAAACATTATTATAAATACTATTTTCTGTCTTTTAGATTACAATAACAATCATCACTAACATCATATCTGTATTTACAAAGATGAGTTCACCATCTGCAAAGAGGAGAAGGTATTCTAACATGAAGAATTTGGTGGTGAATGACTTGAATAGCATCAACATTTCATCTGCAGAGTTAAATGAAGATATACGTATAGCAAATGAAGATTTCTGTTTGTTTTTCAAAAGTATGGAAGATAGACAAACAGAATTATTTGCTCGCACTATTGGACTGGAGGAAAAATACATGTACACATACATATTTCTAATTTTAATTATAGTTATTCAGAAATGTTTTGCTATCCTATTTACCATTTTTTCTGTTGATATACAGTTTATGTTTATAAATCGCAGGGACCTTAACAAAGTGTTGAAAGGAAATCCAAATGCAGCAGTTGGTGAATCATCAATGACAAATGTGCAAATTGATAGAGACTATGCAGGAAGTGAAAGAAGATTTCTCGAAGATACTTCAACTTCTCTGAATGGTCACGTGAAGCAGTGCAAAGATCAGTTGGAAGAAATGTTGGCAGGTTTTAAAAAGTTTGAAGCGGAATGGATTAAAAGGATAAGCGACTGGATAATCAAGGCTGGTGAAATTGAGGATCAAAACTCAACCATGATTGCTCGAGTGGATGATTTAAGGCGTAATATCTGAATTCGTTTTATGTTATAATATATTCACATGCTTCATGTAGATATGTTACTCTGTTATGTTTATCTTAGGATTATGTTGTGACTGGCAACATTATTAGAATTGCATGTCAAGATATTGGCCTATGAAACTAAGTTCATAATGTTTTGTCTACATGTTTATACTTTATGCACCAGTTTTATTGTCAATAATTTAGATAGATTAAGAGTACCTATTTCAGTTGTTTGAATCAATGTAGAAGATATATTTTACATAAAAAGTAGTAACTTTAGCAAAGAACGCTGCATAAAAAAGTAACATAATTATTTATTTTATGCTCCACCGCAAAGATAACTGTTTTGCGTCTGAAAATTAAAGTAGTTTCATATGGACTCAAAACCACATCAAAACCAAAACAATAAGATAGAGAACAATCCAGAAATCCAAAAAATAAACAAAGTTTAATATGATAAGAATTTATTCAGAAAAAGCTTCAACTGTGAACTTCAGTAATCTTCACTGTCAAATCCATGCAATCAAGGTTCCTGTAAAGACCATTTGAAAAAATAGACTGTTACTTTTATTTTAAACTAAAGTTATAAGATAGAACAATATATTGAAATTACTCAACTTCCTTTACCATTTTAATTTTTTTGGTCACTGATTTGGCGGAACCTGGAGTCTGCATGAAGTCATTAACTTCAAAAGTCTGCAACAATGATGTTCACTTTAATAACTTGTAGATTCTTTATAATTATCAGAGCCAACAGTCTATCAAAACATATATTTAGATAGGCTCACATTGTCAGTTAAGTCAACACTTGAAGCATCGGAAATACAGGGATTCTCAGAAGTACTTGGAGTCGGCAATGTAGTATCATATATATCTTCAGCTTGGAAGAAAGTGTTATCTTGAGTAACATTTGATTTGTTTAACTTTAACTGAACTGAAATTTCTTTCCCAACCAAAGTTTGAAGACGCTTAGGAATACCTTCTTCGGGAACCTACGACATCATGTAAACTATGATATGGATACAACTGACAAATCTATTAAAAATGCAAAATGTTCATTGTTACCTTCTTCAAATCATCAAGAACCTTGGCAGCGCTTGTGCCAAGAATTCTTCTAGCAGTTCGATCCATTAGAACAATATTGCATGAGAATGTAGAGTCTTCAGCAAGGACCATGATACGGAACCTGAATATAATTTAACACTTCATTGTTTAAGCAAACATCTCTGTTTTGACACAAAAATGTACTTATATCAAATCTGTTTGGAACAATTTACCTTTTAGAAGCAACATGTATGATCCTTGGACAATCAGAACATTTGAACCTATTGCCAAAGCTTTCAACTTCAGACTGACATTTGTTGCAACTATAAAACCACCAGGAGGAATCTTCATCTACTTTCATAATTGTAAAGCTACAACATATTATTTTCTACAACACAAACATATAGAACATGATTAATATATTAAACAATTGCCAAATTACAAAGAAAAATGTTTGTATAAATTTAAAAAATTACCTTGAGATGATCATAAGTCAAATTCTCATTCAAGTCCTTCAATGACAGCTTCTCAAAGAAGGTTAAAATCTGTTCAGGTCTTGAGGAAATGAGGCTTTTTTCTGCCTTCAAATGATACTCTTCAGCAATGAGCCTTTACATAAAATATTTATCATTAACATTCAAGAACAAAGAGAAACATTATTAAGAAAACTAAGTACAATATACTACCTCAGCCTCATGTCTGTAACAGCTTCATCATCTAAATTTATATAAACCTTTGTGGAAGGCAATGTAGCAATCTGCACAGAATCTATACAAACAACTTGTAAAAAAATACTGTTGTTAAGTGCCTTAGCATTTAAAAAGGTATTAGTTGGATAAGTTCTTACTAATAAACTTGGTCACTTTTGTGCTTGTAAGAATTGCTATAATTGGTTTCTCAAGTTGTTTCACATACATTTCCTCAACAGAAAGAGCAAGATCTCCCCATATAGTGACTTTGTGAGCATTGCTATTTTAATTTAAAAAAACAAAAAAAATGTAAAATATAAGTCACACTACATGATCTAGATGTATACAAATTCTAATATAGATAGTTAAAAAAAACCTTGAATCGCAGATCCTGAACTTCACAATGTCTCTGTCCCCGAATTTGGTGTCAATACGCTTGACATTCTCATATTCCTCAATAACTCCAATGATATCTTTTTCCAAACAAAATAAAAAAATAGAATGAGTGCACCAGTTATATATTAAGTAAAATGCATATTACAATTTGAATTAGGAACTTGTAGTAAATTACCTATAGCAAATTCTGGATTCTCTCCCGGCTGAGATTTATTGGCTTCGGCAAATAAATCTTCTAAATCCAAAAATTCAAACTTATAGTGAGGAATCATGCCGTCGTCTTCAGCTTGCTTGACAGTAGTTGCATTAGTAAACCTAATGCAGTTTTTGGATTGGACCGGTTTCAAATTCCCCACAGCATCCTTCACACTAAACTGATCAAAAACATATACACCTCCTTCCACAATAGCAGTGCCAGTTGTCAATGCATTCCAAATGTTGTGATAGGCAAATGCATGAACATGGTTATTCTACAAAAAAGATAAACAGATTTCATGGTTCAGTTGTATACATTTCTCAAAATAAATTGTGAATAAACATAAAAAGATAAAATAAGGTTTACATCATCATCTAGGAGAATGAGATTGAAGCCCTTCAACGATCCACTCCCATTGGTAACACTGGGCCACTTCCTCGTCACTCTAACTTTAATCTTCCAGTTAGTAGTCGACTGGTTTAAGTTCTCAAGACGGTCAAAAACAATAATCTCCATTGACAATGAGGCTATAAGAAACAATAAAATATCATTGGGATAACCATTATATCATCAAAAAAATGACAACAGAATAGTAGTAATACATTACACAATGACATCAAGATATTGTATACACAAAGAAAGTTAGTATTACTTACTAACAACTTAATGCTGCAGAAAAATGAAAATGCAGAGAAGAGTACAATGAGTAAGTTATGGTTTTATGTTTTATAATAATAGTAAAAAGTATAACTAATGATAAACCAAAATTTATTGCTGATATTGTAGTCCAACTAATAATTGATTTGTGATTGATTCTTTGATGATTTCGATAAGGATTGATATATGATTGATTCTTTTATAATTTTGATAATGATCCGTAACAGATATATCCATGTTGTTCATGTTGTATTTTTGTGATTGATACTTATCAAATATATGTCATTTCAATATTTGACATTTTAGCAAATTTTTAGTGATATTTGACGTATATATTTATTAAAACAAAATGAATCCTGTAATGATTTAATGAATCTTGATATTCTAATTAAATAAATACTTCTAATTGATATTTTTATTGTAGCTAATATTTCACATGATTATAATAGATTCTTTTTACTACAACTTTGACAAAACTGGTTTTTTAATGATCTTGACATGTATAAATTGACATTTATATTAATAAACGTTTGATTTTTTATTGTACTGACATTTATAAAATGTTTTTTTGATTGAACTTGACATGTATATAGTAATCTTGGTATACAAACACTTGAATAATTTTAAAATTTATTTCATATCATACATTAATTGTAATTGATTTTTAAAAAATCAAATCTATAAAACACGATCAATTCCAACATAATGATCAAATTATTTTAAATGCAAATTAAAAAGGATTAAAACCACAATATCTATGAAATAAAGAGTACATCAATCATCTACATTAGGAAGATTGTAAAAAATCTCCTCAAAAACTACATTGGAGGTAACATTTGTGGTAACACCAGAATCACTATCAATCAAAATATGAAGACCTTCCGGCCTTGTAACTCTTGAGATGGCAACATAGATGTGACCATGCGAAAAAGCAGCTCTAGGGAGATATAAACCAACATTATCAAGGCTCTGTCCCTGACTCTTGTTTATTGTCATTGCATAACATATTTGGATCGGAAACTGAATTCGTTTAAAGTCAAATGGCCATACGGTATCAGTTGGCATCATTTCGATCCTTGGTATCAAATGTTTAGTTCCGACATGAGAGCCACAAAGGATTTCACATTCAATACTATTTTTCTTGCATGCAATAACTATCATTCGGGTTCCATTGCACAATCCCATTATCTGGTTCAAATTCCTCATAAGCATAACTATGACTCCAACTTTTACTTTTAACTCATGTTTGGGAATGCACGGCATATTTATTGAATTCAAGTACTCAACTGGAAATGCAGCAGCGAAATCGTTATCTTCATCACCAGCATCATCAATAGAATCTTGACTAAGATAAGTATGTAGCGTACCAGGAATCTTGTCAAGGATTTGATTATTGATGTCGTCCACCACAATATTTGTTGGTGTCAGAATAGCTCTAGATCTCAGGTAAGAATGTGAAGACATGTTGTTGCTAAAATCCGGATAAGTCACATCAAAAAGAGTCCGAATAGGATCTTCCGAGGTGTGAACAACATACTGATCTGGTATCTTTATCAACATTTCACCAACATCCGATTGAGTAGTTACGTGTTCCACTCTCCCATCACCAACAGCAAGCTGCCACTTGCTGAACTCGACAATGATCTTATTCTGTTCTTCTGTATTACCTGAATGTAACCGCATATTCTGCTTCAGTAAATGTACTTGACAAAAGTCCCATAATTTAGAACTGTTTAGAGCAGCACATACGACTTCGGCTCTTGTTGCCTTTGGAATTACAGGCAAAATTTGTCGAAAATCTCCACCAAAAACAACGGTGATACCACCGAATGGCTTATTGGATCTTGTCTTATCAACAACAGACATGATATCTCTCAAAGATCGGTCTACGCATTCAAAAGCATGACGGTGTTGCATTGGAGCTTCATCCCAAATTATTAGATTAGTCTGTTGAATTAGCTCGGCAATATCAGTTCCATGTCTTATACCAGCTGTAGAATACTGATCAAGTTTCAAAGGAATATGAAAACGGGAATGCGCAGTTCTTCCACCAGGCAACAACACCGCTGCTATACCACATGAAGCAACAGGAAGTACAATTTTACCTTCGGAACGCAATCGACAACATAGAGTCTGCCACAAAAAAGTCTTGCCACAACCTCCACTTCCATACAAAAAAAAAATCCGCCTTTATCCTCATTTATATTGTTTATAATGGCCTCATAAACATTTCGTTGTTCAGCATTGAGGAGTTTATGGTTTTTTTCATGTTGTGATTTCATTTCTTCTTTGTTGTATCCAGTTTCTTCTTCAATGAGACGATTAACAGAATTTCTGAAATAAGCTTCACCGGGAAATGGCATAGTTGAAAAGTCTCTCAAACTCTTTCCGATATCATTTAACAATTTCTCAATTTCTGAAAAAAAAACACAATAAACTTTGTAATATAAGTAACATTTTAGAACCACAACAAATTAATTCAATAGTAAATAATGCACAATGATATTATTTGCCGTGTGTAAAAATCCTAACCTGCAAGAGCATATTTTTGAACATCATCGTCAGATAGAAATAAAGTATGATCATCAAGCAAGTGTCTTCGCAACAGTATAATGTCATCAGACATGCATCGCCAGTGAGCTTCCCAAAGCCTGAGAGGATCTGAAATTGGACTATAAGCCAAAATATTGACAAACATTGCACGCAACTGAGGAGGCATGGATGTGTGTGAATTTTCAGAAATAGCCTCATGCCATTGGTTATCGTTCTGAAGAAGACCAAGCGCTGAACATGCTTCCTTAAATGATTTATGAACATGACCATCTACATTTTTTAGATCCTCGAATGATGTAGCACCTTTTTTTCGAAGCAAAAGCATTCGTAGATATAATAGATCACCACTGGAAGAATGGACCTCACTAAGTCTACCAATAACATCACCTCTTTTCCTTTCTTTCCACATGCCTGGTCGTGCATGCCAAGTAAACTTACTTGGAAATTCAGAATAAGTCCAGTTCTTTGCATCAGGCAATGTTCTATTCGCATCAAACCAAGCTTCCAACTTGCTTTTTTTGGAATTGGCTTTATCACACACTTCCTGCAAAACAGCTCCAGTTTTGAACGACACATGTTTGTCATTTGGTAAATGTATAGGCAAACGATCGACAGATGGCCAATGTGAATGAATGTCAAAACCAAATATCCTCCAAGCCGCTTCTGATGCACAAACATATCTACCATCCAAATAATGTTTGATCTCATCAATAGGACGCTTTTCTGGATTTTCTGGAATGCAGGAAGAAAGATGCGGACCCTTTGTTTTTTTCTTTAGTAACATAGTAGCTGTATCATGTCCTTTTAAACAGTACTTGAATAGGTATTTTAAGGACCTCGAACTATTGCATATCTCCAAATTCGTGTGACATTGAAATCGAACTAAAAGATCTCGATTGTATGGGACGACATAACGATTATCCAAATCAATGCCTTTCTTTTTAACATATAATCCAGTCCTCCTTCTTTTGTAGACTGGAAAACCGCATTCATCGAAAAATGTGTGAGAGTTGTACCTTATAAAACAACAATGTTTTAAAAACATAGACATTTGTATCTAATTTGATAATTTTCAAAAAAAATTGAAAACTAACCTCTTAGGAAAATGCTTAATACATTTTCCTTTGAGCATACATGGAGATTTCACGCAATCAGTACCACATGGTCCGTGGATCATGTAATTATTAACAGCATGATATCCAACTGGATCAATGTCTAAGTCTGGAATTTCCGCAGATACTAAAGAGTCAATTTGTTCAAATGTCTTAGGCCTGTCATCAGGATGTAACCATATAAGCATATGGGCATGAGGCAATCCTCGTTTTTGAAACTCAATGACATGCATCACTACACAAAAACGGATACGATAATAAAAGATACAACTATGAGAATTAATTATAAGGTAATTATGTAGAAAAATGTGTGTAGCAACACCTCATAACATCACTTACCTCCTATGCAGCGACCAAAATAATCACTTGAACCATTAACATCATTGATTCTATTGTTTATCCAACATTCGCAACAAAGACTCAACAATCTCTGGATCAACAGCATCACTTGAACCATTAACAGCATTGATTCTATTGTTTATTTCTTCTTCTGTGTCATAAATGTAGAGTTAACAGAATTTAGGAGTGTCACCTTCAGGTGGTAATAAGCTTCCAATATTATGATAATTCGTGCCACGAAGCTTGAAACAGTAAGGAGCACCACCCCTGTTTATTTTATGGTCAATCTTACCACCAGAAGAGGTCATTGCAAACATACAATTGTATATTCTAATATTTTTCTTGAAATGTTTAAAATGCACGCCACCGGTAAGAAGAGTTGCGAGAGGTTCAGGAGGCTGTTTTTCTTTTTCAAGAACAACCTGACCATTTTTACAACAAAGAGAGAAAGTTGGAGTTTTTTTCTGTGTAGCTTTGTTGTTCCTTTCTTCATTCCACATTACAGACTCACATTTCCCACATAACTTGTCCGGAGCTCCAATATCCATGTATCCATTCCAAGAATCTTGTTGAGTGTAGAAAATCTCTTCATCGTCCAGGTCCTCATAATCACCTGGTTTTTAATTTTCTTAAAAATTAAAAATGCAAAGTAATATGTGTTCAGATAAAATTAACTAAAAATAACCAAATAATAGAGAGTGACCAAATATCAAAAATACCTTGTTCTAATGAATCACTTTCACTGCTAAAAGTGTCCTCGACATTGTTAAAGTCGCTCATTAAATTTATTGGGCCAGAAGTCTCGCCAACTTCAAAACTACTCCTTACACCATCTTTACCTACTGAAAATGGAATCGGTGACATTTTACCACAACTTTTCTTCGCAACATGCTGCTCTGTTTCATCATGTGGATGTTGTTTCTTGTAATCTAGTCGACGTTTATTAATAGGTTTTAATGTAGAGGCAGGCATGGAAAAGGTGAGAGTACTCTGGCCAGATTGATCCGTATTTTTATGATTGTTGTTTGTTTGATTTCTTTGCATATCACCTAATCAGAATTGGGAAAAAATGAATAATGTGAGTATTTTGGGGATTGTATGAAAAATACACAAAAATTAAGAGATATAATACATCAGAGTTGATAAATCTAAAAAAAACCTGAAAGATTAATGGTTTCCAGTCTACTGTGAAATGTAGTTCTAGGTGTCATATGAGATTTACTTGATATAGATGAACCTGTTGAAAATGTGTGAGACATCTTGATTAATAGTATGCAGATTAGCATCACTTTTGACAAAAACGGAACAACACTGAAATAATGAAATGTGCACTTGCCAATGATGAAGGACCTGAAGACTGAGAAATAAACGGTGACTGAGAATTCTGGTCTATTGTTGTCAAAGGAGGTCTGGAGTAGGCTTGTTTTGATACATTACTCATAATGTTATCAACATTTTTGCCACGAACTCGACATTTGCTTACTACATTCACATAAAAGTAGAAAATATAAGAAATGAGAAGGTTAGAATATATGGACATTAGAAAACTGAAATCGATAACATTAGACACTTGATATTATACCATTTTTTCCAGTGATATTTTTTCCTACATGACCTGATGACAATATAGCAGGATCATGTAGAATACTTTGTGGCAATCGTCTCAAGTTTGTAGAAACAGATGCAACATTTGGAGAGTAATTTTCTTTATTGTTTGTGGAATCAGCACTTGACAATACATTACTGACATTTTTTCCACGAACTCTTCTATTTGCACCTTCAGATTCAATCAAAATATGGATGTCAAACATGAAAAACCTCTCGTGTGAATCACAACATGGGTGTCAAACATGAAAACATATGTATTGTATTGACGAATATAACATTTGAGTTGACTAACAAAATCAAACATACCTTGATTTTCATCATAATTACTTCTCTGAAGGACTGTTTCAACATTCTGAAGGACTGTTTCAACATTCCGACCACGCACACGACGTTTTGTACCTATACAGAGACGTAAATCATCATATCATTGACAACATTATAATAACTTAAACATCAGAATGAGAACCTGATATAGAACTCCGATGAGAATCCATAAACACGTAGTTTCTGTGAGATATATTTGATTATTGTACAGAGAAGTCGCCACTATCACGATTAGGTCTGCAAAACTTGAAAAGAAACAGAAGAAAGAAACGGACGTACAAAAAAAAGAAAAGAAGGAAGAGATTGAGAAAATCAAGGAAGATATTGTAACCATAAATGTGTAATTTGAAATTCAAAATTAGGATAATATGATTTGGTATATGGGTCAACAAAATGGATAATCCATGGATCTTGTGAAATATAGTAGAAAATAGTACAAATAAGATCCATGGGTAAAAAATTTTACCTAGTGGGTAAATTCCTCATTACACTTTAAGAATATATAGATTTAATAAATAATAAAATAATATTAAAAATAGTAACTAACTGATTACCGTTTATAATTAAAACATTTTTTCTAACAAAATCAACTCTTTTTCCAAAAATATCACTCGCAATTACCTTTAAATTAAAACATATTACCTTTTAATATATATATATATATATATATATATATATATATTAAAAATCAATGTTTTAAGTTTGACCTTCTAATTTCTATTGAAGATAATACTTATAGAAAATGCAAGTTTCTATAAAATAAAATATATATAGAAGTCTTATTTTTTTCATATTTTCTCGAGAACCTATATTTTAAACAATATAAATTAGATTTTTTTGAATTGATTATATTAAAGATTCAAAAATATCTCAATTGCCTTTAAAATATTTACTAATGGAGAAAACTAAATATACAAGGGTCTCGATCGATCTACTTTTCTCATTGTCTCAAAATTTTGAATTATTAATATTAAAAATTCGAAAATATCTCAATTGCCTTAAAAATCTTTACTAATGGAGGAAACTAAATATAAAATTTTAATATTCTTATCTTCAAAATCTTTACTAGTTAAAGAAACTAAATATACAATTTTAATATTCTCCTAAATTTTTGATCAAAAAATATATCATTTTTCTTTTAAATTTTAGTAATGAAAATCTTAATAACCTTATATTCTCCTAAACTTTCTTCTTAAGTCAAATTATTATCTAAATATACTTCTAAAATTTATCTTCAAATCAAATTACCATATTGATATTCTCTGAAATTTTCTCTTGAACTCAAAGTTATCATCTTCGTATCTCAACTAGGTTACTAAGCCGCGCTTCGCAGCGGCATTCGAATATATTTGTTAAAAAATGAATATTAGCATAAAATTTGTAAAATAAATATCTACAAAATTATATAAATTATCAAATAAAATATATTCTGTAAAATTTGCATTTGGGTAGGTAATATTATAAATTATTTACATATTACTTTTGTTTATATAGTTTGATTTTTTATTTTCTTGGACCAATACAATTGTCATATATATATATAAAATTATATTGATAAAAATCAATATAAACATATAATATTACTTATATTTATATAGTATTAATAGAAAAGATAATATTAGAACATGATAGTTTGAATTTTAACTTATATAATAGTATTACTTATATATTACTTTAATATATTACTGTATCAAAATACCTGAGAGTATGTTAGTGCTATTAATACGTGCATCAATCATATCCGGACATATGAATTGAAATCCGTGCAATGATATGTTGACGATGTCTTCTTCCAATATCTTAGAAGACGTTATGCGTATGAAGAGCAATTTAGACCCATGTGATAGTGGTCTATATTTCCTTGTACTTAAAACAACTTTCAGATTTTTGATGTTGTTCACGGAGCCTTCCTCTAAAAGATCTTTAAACCGAGAGACCAGAATCTTTGGGATCGTAGCATGGATCAAATTTTCCAATCATACAACATATCTTAGAAAATTTAATAACATCATACAATTTGACAAACTAATAAGTTATAAGTATATTGATTTATTAACCTTTTCATCGATCAAAATCATGTCAAGACTGATCAGTTCTTCAGTATTTGGATTGACAGATTCTCACATTCTACACACTCGTACTCTTATCATCCAGGTATAGCTGTTGTCGTTCAAAGCATCCAACATGTTGTAGGCCATAGTTATATTGATTGTAAATATGGTTGTAAAGATTTGGAGCTTTAGAATCCTGCAATATAATGAGTGTTTAAAAATAGTTGCATAAAGAAGAAAAATCATGTACAACTTATTTGTTACATTATATAGTGCATATGATATTAGACTTTTAAACTAATTAATTAATTACACATAAGCTATAATAAATTAGAATGTACCTTGACTGATTTCTTCAATTTGTACTCTTGTTCCAAAATTTCTTTTGACTCAAATATTTCAGCAACAGTAAAACTGTGTAATCCTTCTTTGAGATTATAAGCATTCAATCGTAATTTAAACACTATATCTTTTCCAAATAATCCTTCAAGCTCTTTTGGAACATCATTGTTGTCTAAATAATTTATTCACTATCTTATTTGCTGATGTGTCTAGCAATGGTTCTGCTATATTGTTGAATAGTACAAAAGTTGTATCTCCCGTCTTATCGTTAACTTTTATTTGTATTCTAAACATGTATAAACACACAAATCATAGTAAGATTAATATATGTATAAACAAAATATAAAATAAAGTTATTAAATTAATTTCTTACATGATAAGATGATGGTCAATAATTTCGTTGCAAGGCTTGCATCTATAATGTCCCACGGAAAAGTCCAACTTTGTGGAGCATGTTTTACAACCAGTGTAGTACCAGTTATGGGTATTATCAATCCCAAAAATCTCAGCTCTTACCGTAACAATTTGTTCCTGTAGTAATATGATTAGAGTATAAATATGATAACAAAAATAACATTGATAATAATTGAGGTCAAGTGCAAGGTACGTAAAATAAATTAGCTAAACAAAAAAATGTGCAAAATTAATCTTTAGGTCTTCACTCCACTCTGCTTCCAGCAATTCCTCGATGTTCATCCTATTAATAAACATTTTTTCCTCATGCGACATTATGGGGAGAGAGTCTCCACTGATTTGCAATTTAGTAGAGAGGTGAGCAAATCTCTCTCTCAAGGATGACACATACGGTGTATCCAGATTTGTATAAATTTTACTATTTCTTGTGGTAGAAAAGCTAATTGTATCTGCATATAATAGTAAATAAATGGTTAAAAAACTAATATAAGAATTAAATCAATAATATTAATGAAACAAATATTTGTATAATATATAATGATATTCGTTCAATCGAGATAAGATAGATTTATATATGTGCAATTTCTAAAACTATATATTATAAAAACATTAATAAAGATAATTACTTTTAAATTTTTTAATCTGGGTAGATGTGACAATTATTATATAGGGTCCACCATCCTCCTCGTATAATTTGTATCAACCATCTCGACCAACTTTTCCCACAAAGTTATGGTATTGGTGATAGAGTTGTTTAAGAAAAAAATTAGAACAAATTAAATAAGTCAAACAAATAAATTGGGGTAACCAAAGAAGTAATATAAAATTACAAGAATAATAAAAAACAATTAACAATTATATTAAAATTAATATAATGCATAACTTACTAATTTGTGACAATTTTGAGATCTCTTTTTTTCCAACCGCCTTTGACAACTTCAATGCCACCCAAGTAGGTCAAGCAACCCACACCATCTAAATCAACATAGAAAAAATAATATTAGAACATGATAGTTGGAATTATAACTTATATAATAATATTACTTATATATTACTCTAATATATTATTGCATCAAAAACCTGAGAGTATGTTGGTGTCATTAATACGTGCATTAATCATATCCAGACATATGAACTGAAATCCATGCAGTGATATGTTGACGATGCCTTCTTCCAATCTCTTAGGCAACATTATGCGTATGAAGAGCAATTTCGACCCATGTGATAGTGGTATATATTTCCCTGTACTTGAAACAACTTTCAGATTTTTGATGCTGTACACGGAGCCTTCCTCTAAAAGATTTTTGAACCGAGAGACCAGAATCTTCGGGATCGTAGCATGGATCAAATTTTCCTGTCATACAACATATCTTAGAAAAGTTAATAACATCATACAATTTGACAAACTAATAAGTTATAAGTATATTGATTTATTAACCTTTTCATCGATCAAAATCATGTCAAGACTGATCAGTTCTTCAGTATTTGGATTGACAGATTCTCACATTCTACACACTCGTACTCTTATCATACATATATAGTTGTTGTCGTTCAAAGCATCCAACATGGTGTAGGCCATAGTTGTATTGATTGTAAATATGGTTGTAAAAATTTGAAGCTATGTAAAAAAGTTTCGGTGTAGATTTTTTGTTATGAATGACCTTTAATTTATAGGTGTTTGTAAGGTGAATAACATGGAAATCCATTTATGTTTAAAAGTCAAGAAGTATTATAAAAGAAAAGTTCTATCAAGCTTGAAAATAATAAAAAAAAGTTCTATAAAGTTTGAAAATAATAAAAGTGTAAATTGCAATTATTAACATAAGATCCTACAAATTCGAAAATAATAAGGAAGTTGTAATTTTCTAAATCAAAGAAAGTTCTATCAATTTTGAAATAATAAAAGAAAGTTTTATCAAGTTTGAAAATAATAAAATAAAGTTCTATCAAGATTGAAAATAGTAAAAGAGAAAATTGTAATTATTAACATAAGATCCTAAAAATTCGAAAATAATAAGGAAGTTGTAATTTTCTAAATCAAAGAAAGTTCTATCAAGTTTGAAAATAATAAAAAAAGTTCTATAAAGTTTAAAAATAATAAAAGTGTAAATTGCAATTATTAACATAAGATCATACAAATTCGAAAATAATAACGAAGTTGTAATTTTCTAAATCAAAGAAAGTTCTATCAAGTTTGAAAATAATAAATGAAAGTTTTATCAATTTTGAAAATAATAAAAGAAAGTTCTATCAAGATTGAAAATAATAAAAGAGAAAATTGCAATTATTAACATAAGATCCTAAAAATTCAAAAATAATAAGGAAGTTGTAATTTTCTAAATCAAAGAAAGTTCTATCAAGTTTGAAAATAATAAAAGAAAGTTCTATCAGGATTGAAAATAATAAAAAAGAAAATTACAATTATTAACATAAGAGCCTACAAATTCGAAAATAATAAGTAAGTTGTAATTTTCTAAATCAAAGAAAGTTCTATCAAGTTTGAAAATAATAAAAGAAAGTTCTATCAAGTTTGAAAATAATAAAAGTATAATTTTCAATTTCCTTCCTACAAAATCGAAAATAATAAAGGAAGTTGTAATTATTAAAATTAAATATTGTGAAAAATTGAGAAGATTAGAAAAATAGAACAGAGCGATTCTAGAGGCGCCCCCTCACTGCCCCCGTCTTCTCCTTTATATAAGTATATTGATTGCCTTTAAAATTTTACTAATTAAGGAAACTAATTATACAATTTTACTATTCTTGCTTTTAAAAATGTTTACTACTAGTGGAAACTAAATATACAATTTTAATATTCTCACTTTTAACTTACTTTTAAAATCTATACTAATGAGAAAACTAAATATACAATTTTAAAATTCTCCTAAATTTTTTATTAGAAAATATCTATTTTTTTTAAAAATCTTTTAGTAATGAAAATCTTAATTACATTATATTCTCCTAAACTTTCTTATTAAGTCAAATTACTATCTTAATATACTTCTAAAAGTTACCTTTAAATCAAATTACCATGTTGATATTTTCTTAAACTTTTATCTTGAATTCAAAGTTATCATCTATATATTTTTATATCGTTTTTCTTGAAGTTATATAATTTACTTGAAATCAGATTATCATCGTAGTATTCTCCTAAAAACATTATTATAAATTATGTTCTTGTTGTATAATAATATATATAACAATGGAGAGAGCTAGATAATAGAGAGAAGGGAGATTATCATTTTATTCATATATTTGTATATCCTACAAGCTCAAGTTTGGAGCCTATTTATAGGCTTATAAGATAGATGTTACATGGACTTGTAAAGTCATGAGTTACATGAGTTGAAAGATAAAAGGTTGGAGGTTTGAAGGGTCATGGTTAGAGGTTTGAAGGGTCATCCATAATTATACATAACACTCCCCTTGGATGACATGTACTAACAACATGCCTCGTTAAAACCTTACTAGGAAAAACCCTGTGGGAAAAACCCCAGTGAAGGAAAAAGAGTACATGTGTTGCACATAATATAATGTAATAGAACTATCATGTCTCCCCCTCATTTCAATATATCTCGAAGCTTACGCATTCCAATCTTATTTACCAATTTCCTGAAGGATGATGTATGAAGTGCTTTTCTGAACAAATCTGCTAGATTCTCACATGAGCGAATCTGATAGACATCAATATATCCCCTTTGTTGAAGCTCATGAGTGAAGAAAAACTTTGGATCAATGTGCTTCGTCCTATCGCCTTTATTGTCGGATCTCCAATCTTAACCATATACATAAATGACCATCCTCATGGGTTGCCAGAATCCCGATACAATCATAAGAAGTGCCTGCAATTGTTAATTTCATAGCAAACCAAAATAATAACATCTCCACCATATGTGAATATATATTCAATTCTGAGACGCAAATTATGATAATCATGTAAACACTTTGCACCTGAAAAATCAATATAAACCTTTGTCGAATAGGTTAGTGGAGATCAAATAAAAATATCTCATCAAGATTCTCAAGTCTTCATATTCACCTTGTTTTAAACTCCGCTAGTGAATTTATTAATTAATAAATCGGAACATGTATAATCAGCAAGATAAATGAATATCTTAGGTATTATGGTATGTGGTACTTCAGGACCAAGAATTGTCTTTTTAAGTGTTCACAGCGGTGACTATCATCTTCCTTCAGGGAAGAAGTTGTATTTCAGAATGTATTAGCATCTCTTGCATATATATTAAACATAATCATGTATTTATAATCCTTCTGGGATCTTTATCCAATCGACTTTCATAAGTCGCAAGTTTTAAGCATTCTCATAAAAATTATATTTGTCTCCACTCAAAAGTAGTTTTCCCTTTCAAAATTTGCATGGTTTCGGGGAAACTGTAAAATAATAATAAAATTCACCCCTTTACAAAACAAACTCAATAATCCCAATATATTATGATTATGAGGTGAAACTCATTTGAATGTCAATTAGAAACACATTCTAATTTTCATCCACTCTGGCCAGAGATTTATATGAGTTGTCACATATCATAAATCATATTATCTTCAAAAAATAGTAGAAGATTAAACAATCATCACATTTCACGTATATCTTCTTATACCCGTACATACCCTTATGTGTTCTCCATGAGTTAAGGAATATGTCAAAGTATAATTTTATAAAAATAACAAGAAGCATTTCCGCAATAATTTTATGTTGGACTACTGGTCCAGAACCCTTTACAACTCAATAGGGTTAGTTCTCAAGAACTTAATTTTCTGCTTCTAGCAGTTTTAATCCTTCTGGAATTGAATTTAAATGTTGTCAAGTGGGTCATATATCCTTCATATATTGCCAGACTATTTGGTAATTATGTAATCATGTCCACCACAAGATATTATTTCTCCTCATAACCAATATAAGGTCATTATATAACTATGTGACCTTTATATTTCGTAGATTTCACTTTCACATAAATATTCATTCATACCCCCACTGACTTTTTATACATGTGTGAATTGCAGTTCTAAATATTTCTCTATTTTAAAGAGATAATGATTTTTATAGCGCGCTTCCTTCACAACTTCTGGTGTGCGAACTGCAAGTCCAAATAATTTATCTCTTTGTAAGAGATTTTGCCTCAATCATTTACTTATATCTTTGGCCAATTTATTTTTTGATCCTCATTATAATCCATAACCTCAAGTGTTAAATTTTCATATGAAGTATCGTCGACATTGATTTGAGTAAATGGTTCCATTTTATTCTAGACATGACATAATATATTGAGATCTCATAATTTTCAGGTACCTTCATTTTTCTTTCTTTTGTCATGTCTACAATCTCTTCTGAAGATCATTCAAAAGTTACCAACACCTCGATTTAGCCATCATCAATTGCTGCTCCTTTTTTACCTTTAAGGATAATTTTGTTATGTAACCTACTAGTCTATCACACTTCAGGCGTTCTTTAGACACATAACATCTTGAGGTTGTCCTTCCAGGACATATTTATTTGGAGCGTTTGTAGCTGGTATATGTGATATAGCTACTCTTTCAGGTCAACACGAGGCAATGAATGAATTATCTTCTGAACTTCTAGTTCAGATTCTTTACTATGAGGATCAACACGAGGCAATTATAATTCATTCATACTGAATATCACCAGCTATTCATTTTCTCCCCCTAATTTTGAGAAAACAGACTCAATAAATTGAGTCATAGCCAAATACATATAAATGGCTCCAAATATATATTGATTGATAACCACTTATTTATAATGTAGATCCAACTATGTCTTATTATTGTGGTGGAACAATTATAGCTGACCAAATTTAATTTCTTTGTATAGGGAGATATTATGATAACTAGATGGCTAGATATGAATCAATATATGCCACAAGATATTCAAAAAATTTCATGTACAATAATTCTCAATGAACATTTGAGTAGTAGACTCACTAACATCATATAAATGCATATTCTTGATACTATGATTAACTAAACACTAAAACTAACAAGCTTCAAGTTGTGAGTATATAACTCAAAACTCGAAGACATATTTTTTTTATTCTAGTATCTCCATGTGGTCGATTAATCATCAACTAAAATTTTTCTATCACTTGGGAGAGTACAATCACATGAATAATGTTAGAGTTCCCCTTTTTTTTCCCCTTGTAATGCTATGATTAAATACATGCTCTTCTGGAGCCTTCTATTTAGAAAAATATAATGAGACATCCAATATATACAATACTCCCCCTTTGGATGACTCATATATGATGTATAGTACTGATCCCGGATACTACTTGGGGAAGTTATAATTTTTTGTAATAATCAACCACAAGGATCAAGATATCAACTTATAAATCATAATTTCACAATCATTTATATGGATTTATCTATCAGGGATATTGTCAAATTAAAATTCAAAATTTTTTTATCATCCTTATGAAATATATCTCAATGTTGTATTTATGACAAATATCATATTAAAAAAAAAAAATCTTCATGGATTCTAAAGGACCAAACACATAAAAAAATGTGTCATATAGAAAAATTTTGTTCATATTTTCAAAACTTCCGGTCATTATTTTACACACAACTTCTGGTTGTAATTTACGCAACTTCTGGTTGCCATCAATATCAAGTAATTATAAAACAACATTGAACTCAAGTTTTCAATAAATTTATCATGCAATATCAATTAAAATCAAATTTATAAATCATATAATGATAACACAACACTACCATGTATCATATATATCACAAGCAAGACTTCACATATACTTATTCAGTTCTCAATACACCCTTCTTTTTTTTCACAGGTTTAAATCATTACCATCAATTTTCTTTGCATCAATGTATAATAACATCACTCAATATATTATCACTGCAATTATATCGCAATTTCTATAATATTTTGTGTGAGTTCTACAAAGGGATAATAAGATACACACAAATAGAAGTGCACATCGAAATAATTTAATAATCATGTTAAAAATACACATAAACGTGAAAATCTTAACACTACTTACATATCAACATAATTGCATATACGAAGAAGATTAAAACTCTATACATTTTCTTACTCCAAAAATAACACTATATACATGAACAAAATCAGATTTGACCGTCATGAAGATAGACGATTTTTAATAATTAAATGATTATATTTGAAAACACATTGATATCGAACAAAATAGACCATCGAAGATAAAAATCAGAACCGACCAGTCCGAAAGAAAGCCAATTTACACTATTAAGATGAAATCAAATCAAAAAGTGCAAAAGACGAAACTTGTAGACAATTCCGAGACCTTTCCAGAATGGTAAGACATGTCACAAATAAAGATGTAACGAATTCAGAAACAATTAAAATACGGACTGCCAGAACAGAATCAGCCCCTGATCACAACGATAATTTGATGTTTAAGATACTGAAATCACATAATTTGACAATGGAATATGAACACAAAACGTAGAGATCGAAACAAGCTTTCCAGAATGATATTACTCATAATTATTGGATAAAACCTTGATTTACTAGGAATATTCAAAGCTAAAGCACATCAAGTCAAATTAATCCACCAAATTACAAAAATGGCAGATTTGAACATGTATACAAGCAGAATTATGAAAAACATAAAGATTGAAAGTTGCAGATAATCGAAATATCTTTCCAACAAATCCAAAATCATAACATTTTGAGAAATAATGAATTAGCTACGAATTTTTCCGAAATACCTAAAATATATAGATTCCGATGTAAAACAAATTCAATATGATTTTTACGGAAAATGTAAATTACCAAAACTCATACAAACACACATTTAGAACAATGCAATGAAAAAGAAGAGAACGATAAAGGGGATGCGTACCTTTTAATCTTAAAATAAGTATTGGCTAATCCTTTTTGGATTTCTCACTTTAAAATTTGAAATGAGTAAGAAAGAACCTTTAGTCGATGATCATAAAAACAACTCGTATCTCTTAACGCACCTTAAACAATCAACCACTTCCTCTAGATAATATGGCTTGGAGTTAAAGTTCCACTAGGATACCAAAACAATCTTTCATGTTTGTAAAAAGTTAATCAATTTCATCGATATAAGGTCCACCATCGTAATGACGGAGCGAAAGAGCTACTCGTGCTGATAACGTGTTGTATAATAATATATATAACAATGGAGAGAGCTAGATAATAGAGAGAATGGAGATTATCATTTTATTCATATATTTGTATATCCTACAAGCTCAAGTTTGGAACCTATTTATAGGCTTATAAGATAGATGTTACATGGACTTGTAAAGTCATGAGTTACATGAGTTGAAAGATCAAAGGTTGGAGGTTTGAAGGGTCATGGTTGGAGGTTTGAAGAGTCATCCATAATTATACATAACAGTTCTCATAATTTTTTGTAAAAACCCCCTCGTTTAATTTATCTATTGATATATATTAAAAATCAAAAAATTAAGTTTTACCTTATAATTTGTATTGAAGATAATACTTATAGAAAATGCAAGTTTTTATAAAATAATATAAATATAGAAGTCTTATTTTTTTCATTTATTTTCTCGAGAACCTATAATTTAAACAATATAAATTAGAATTTTTTGAATTATTAATATTAAAAATTCGAAAATATCTCAATCGCCTTTAAAATCTTTACTAACGGAGAAAACTAAATATACAATTTTAATATTTTTGTCTTTAAAACGTTTTCTAATGAAGGAAATTAAATATACAATTAATATTCTTGTCTTTAAAATTTTTACTAATGGAAAAAAAACTAAATGTACAGTTTTAATATATTTCTATTTTTTTTTTGAAAAATATCTCAATATCCTTTTAATTCTTTAGTAATGTAAATCGTAATTATCTCATATTATCCTAAACTTTCTTTTTAAGTCAAATTACTATCTTAGTATTCACCTAAAATTTATCTTCAAGTCAAATTACATTGTTGATATTCTCCTAAACTTTCTATTGAACTCAAAGTTACCATCCTAATATTCTTATATATATATTTTTCTTAAAGTTCTAACATTTATCTTGAATTCAGATTATTATCTTAATATTCTCCTAAAAAATTATTATAAATTTTTTTCTCATAATATTTTATATATTTAAAAATAATTTTTTTACATTTTACTCTTTAAGTTATATAAAAGATAATACGTACAGAAAATGTAAGTTTCTATAAAATAAAATAAAATATAGAAGTCTTTTTGTTTTCATTTATTTTATTGAGTACCTATATTTTAATTAATAAAAAATTAGAATTTTTTAAAATATTTAATTACATTTTATGATATAATAAAATTGATTAACATGTTTGATGAGATAATGATTCATTAGGAGGAACATATTATATGTTAAGATTTAATATTTATGTTATATTATGTATTTAAAAATAGAATCTGGAATATGAATTTTAAGAAAAATGAAAATGGTGATAAATACACTAATATTTGATATAATATTAAAAGAATTAAAATATATTGAACAATTTTCCTTTTTCTACAATTATTCAGAATTTTGATAAATAACCGAGACAAAACGAAAAATTCAAAAAAACATTAATTTTATGTTAGAAATATTATTTTATGTAAAACCGTATTTTAGGGAAAGTCTACAAAGAAGTTTATATAGACAGTCAAAGAAAATAACTGAAGATAGGAAACAACAGAATACTGTAACTAATTGTGACGGTTTCTCTAAGCTTCTTTGTAGACTTTCTATGTGCATACTACAACTAATTATGACAATTGCATATGCCTTGGTTTGATCTTGATCCACGTTCCCAAAATTTTTGTCTGTTGTTAATTCAAAATTCTGTCAAGTTCCCATTCGATATCTCATAGATACTTGGTTCGACAACTTGACTTCTCAAAGCAGTGTACACTGACTTCTCGAATGGACTTATCGAATCAGTATAATACCATTTCTCGAATTAGATATTTTTCACTTCTTGAACTAGTATCACTAGCACTTCTCAAATCAGTATATTGACTTCTAGAATCATGATATCTCGAATCAGTGCTTTTGACTTCACTAATTGAGACACATCGAATTAGTTCATTTTTTCACTTCTCGAACCAATATACTTGACTTCTCGAATCTTCATGCTTAGCACTTCTCAAATGGATGACTTATCGAATCAGTATATTTGACACTTCTCGAATCATTACTTAGACAAATATCATCCTTCAATATTTCAACTCATTTATTCCTTACCGTCTTCAAATATCTCGAGGCATGATCTTGAGATCTTCTTCCAAGTCATAATTAGAACTTATTACAGAGTTAAATACATTGAAGTTATAAAGTATAGAACCTTTAGGAGCAAAGGGATCCCCTAGTTAAATGGTCAAGTAAGTGACACAAAGTGACACAATACTATAGGCTTGTTATTTATATGTGTTTAGGAATGCCTCTATGACTAACAATCTCCCCCAATTTGTGAGTAAGACAATTAGTCACAAATTCACTCCCAATAACAAACCTATCTACAATTAACAGTATAGACACTAAAGTACAAATTGCAGAAAATCAACTTGTCATATAAATGAACAATATAAACAAGGACAAAGAATTGAGAGAACACAAGATTTCAATTTTTTTTAGGAATGAGAAGAAGCACTTGTCTTACTATTAGATTGTCTTTCTAGATCATGTATCTCTTTCTCCTTTCTCTCTCATTCTCTTATTCTTTCCTCGGCCTTATCCATCTTCTTCTTTCTTTTAGCTTTGACAATATATGATAAGCCAAACTTCCAGAGCTTGTGAGTTAGACTAGAATTATCTAGGAGACTGAAAATCCTAATCAACTTATATATGTTAGTCTCCTTGTTGTTGGAAAGTGCGACCATCTTGAATGTACCATTGTTGAACTTTGCCTTTAGTTTGTTTTCTTCAATCTCAACTTCAAAAATTCTATCATCTACCATCCTTCTCACAACTGATTTGTCAAATTCAAAGTCCAATGGTTCAACATCCAATCCTTTCACTTCTGGAATCCAAAGGGCTTTCTTCTTTAAGCTTTTGCTATGAGTGGAGCTCATCTTGATCTTCTTGGAAGTAGTTGTGTTCTCCCCTATGTCTCTACAGGGCTTAAGTTGCTCTTTCTATTTTCTTGAGATTTTCTTCCTTGTCACTCCATGAGGCATGAGTTGTTATATTTACAAAGTATATTGAAGGAGACTTCTTCTTCCTCACTTCAACTGGAGTTGCTTTTTTTGGAGTTGGGGGTGACAACACAATTTCAGAAACCATTGAATTTGACTTTTGAGGAACTGTAATAGAGGTATCCACCTTAGACATAGAGTCTTATGTTATGGTGGGAGTGCCACTGCTACAGTCCTTGGTTTGCTGTTTGTCACTCTTTCAATTGTTACAGGTACAAAGTTAGAGCTTGTGGCAATTTCAACATCTAACTTCTCAGATGCATCTTTAATTGTCACAGATGGAGTAGTATTGGTGGTGTCTGTTTGATGACTTAGAGATTGAATCTCTATGAGTGGTGAAGAAGCCTCCACTTGCATGGGATGAGTTGTTTCTTCACTCTCAAACCTCTGTGAAGAGATGTTTCCAACCACATTATGAATAATGTGACTGGTAACTGATGCACTCTTGGTCACAGGGGGTGAAGTGAAAACCTCTGGAACCCCTGTGGTTGTGATGGTGTCATTAGGATATGCCCCAACATGCATTCCCTGATCATCAAGATGTAGGTCCTGGGTGGTGAGCACTATATCAAGTACAATGTCACTTGAAATTGGTTAATCAAGAGAAGACAATCCTTGATGATCAATGTCATGAGATTCAAAAATCTCAGTTTCCAAAGAAATATCTCGGTTTGAAGATTCTAGAAGAAAAGTGGAGGTAGAGATAGATTTTGGCAACCCCCCCACCCCTGGGTAGAAGAGAGAGTCTCAACAAAAATTGTATTTCACTCAAGTCACTCTTTTGAGATGTTCTACTTTCCTTTTACAACTGTATTCAATTGAGTGAATGCAGAGGTGTGTTGTGTTTCACTCACTTATGTTCTCTTATGCTCTCCTTACTCACTTCTGACTACTTTTCTTCTAATTAGTGACCTTTCCTCCTCCTTAGGCTTGGAATCAGGAAGATAGAGGGGAAGAGCATAAAGAGTGTAGTTCAGTCAGACAATAGGTACAAAGTGAGGACTAGGCCATAGAAATGTAGCCTTCTATTCAGGTATGAGGATAGAAGAACGGGTTTGCTTGTAGTCTCAACATATGAACCAGATGTATGTTTCACAACAGTTCTGAGGGTTGATATTCAACTAGATTGAACCTCTAATATAATTGGAGTGGATTTGGATGGCTCCCCCTCAGGATGACCATCCTCAAACCATGGAACCAATAAAGGTTTATTGCACTTGAAATGTGTAGAGCTGAGCACATGGTCTTCACTGAAAAATGATGAAACCCCTGTGTGTTTATTGACATCATCAAGAACTACCTCACCATGTAGTCTCTAGTCAAACAAGAAGATGGTTCTAAGTGGTAAGCTTAATGCAAGCATTAAGTCACTTGAAGAGTTTGGCTTAACAATGATAGGAGATTGCTAATTTTATTCCAAGAAATTCAATTGCTTGAACAGTTGACATATATGAAATGTATGAGATTGAAAGGAAAGTGGGCATAGACATGAGTGTGAGCAACTCTTCCTGAAAGTAGGTAGAGTTTCAAGGTCCATAAGTCATTAAAACAGAGTTGATATTTGTCAAGCAAATTTTACTCAAATTGTTAAATATTAACTCGGTCTTTTAACTTAGGTTTTTACTTTTACCAAGAGTAAATAAAAATGATTTACTATAAAATGTAACTTAGAACTGATGAAATTAGATTGAATCTTAGAATTAGTTCTTGATTAAACACTTATCTGTTAAGCACATATGCAAGCAACAGTTGAGTACCAATATCATCATACATAAAGGGAAGAAATAGATAACATGCATCAATCACAACAGATTTTAGAAACTAAATTCAATTCCAAGAGATAATTTGAGCATAAAAACATTCATTTCATTTAATATTGATGGGGGGAAAGGGTTTACAAGATATTTAGCATATTGCAAAAAGAAACAGACTGGAAGTCATATATATTCCTTAGAACTAGATGAGTAATCCCTTTTTCGCTTCTTGTTTGCCCGGGCCTCATCCTCCATTTTGCGAAAGATTTTAAACATTGTGGAAGCAAGATGAATGATCTTTTCACGCTCCTCAATGGATTTGATCCTTTCGACTTCCAGGTAATCTTGATATCTGACGTAATCCATCAACATGAACTGAAGTTCGAGTTCTTGCTCCCAATTCAGTTCATCACTTACAGTAGGTGAAACCGCATTAACCTCGTAGGAAACTCCATCAACACAGATAGTGTAGTTCCTATAGTTGAAGTAAACGTAGTCGATATACTTGGAGCGCACACATATGACCATTGTTTGCAAGAAAGTGTGTTGACGAAAGGTTAAAAATGAAAGTATGAAGGGAGGTTTTGAATTAAGAGATTTTTGATGAGAAAACAAAATAATAACATATATCGAAATAATCTATCGCATGTAAGCATGACACATATAGAAACAATTAGCACATTAGCACGCAAGCACATAGATTAAGTCGCATAAATTATTATCACATTTCTCATAACAGAATATTAGAATTAAATTCAAATATTCCATTACAAGCTTCTAACAATGAAGTTGCACTTAGCTTAAAAAGAAAAATCTTTGCAAAGCTCTTAACCAAGTGAGCTTTATTTCTTTCT
The DNA here is from genome assembly GCA_030848705.1 of Heracleum sosnowskyi. NCBI lineage: Eukaryota > Viridiplantae > Streptophyta > Magnoliopsida > Apiales > Apiaceae > Heracleum > Heracleum sosnowskyi. Next base: position 16,110,068 of record CM061240.1, read on the forward strand.
TAAGACCTGTCAATTACTTAAAGTAATCTGCAAAATCAAACTGTTAAATCATACAGGATTTAGAAAGAAAATAAGAGATATTGTTAAGCATAATGATCTAATTCGACAAGTCCAATATGTAATCAAGACAAAACTTGACTTATTGAATTAATTTATCAGAAGCTAAGAATATGTAATACGATATCTCAAAGAAAATATGTATTGTTTGAGAATTCAAGAATTGACTGGGTTCGGTAAGTCTAAAAATCAAAGGATTCGAGAACTCGGGCTTATCGAACACTAATTCGAGAACTCAAAGAAAGACACACATTATGTTAGTCATAAGGCATTCCTGAACACATATAAATAACAAGCCTATAATAGGCACCGTGAAGGTTCCAAAGTTTAGCAAAGAGAATTACAATCTATGGAAGATAAAGATGTTATTGTTCCTGAAAGCTGCTAACCCCTTGTATCCTGAGATTCTCAAGAATGGTCCTTTCATTCCACAACAAGAGGTTGCTGGCTCCACTGTTGGAACAACTGTCATTGCTAAATCTTACATTCCAAAGGATGTTTCAAAATGGACTGACATGGAAAGAGAGAAAGTTGCTTTAAACAGTCATCTCATGCGAATCATTATTGATTCTATGGAGATGTCTATGTTCACTAGTATTGCTTCTTGCACATATGCAAAAGAAATGTGGGATCATATTGAAGTGTTATGTGAAGAAACTAAGGAGGTTAAAGAAAATAGAAAGCAAATAATGGTCACACAGTATGAAGCTTTTATGGCTCAACCAAGAGAAAGTATCACTGAACTTTTTGAAAGGTTTCATAGACTTGTTACCGAACTGAAAATGAATGGCAAAACATACAGTACAAAGGAATTAAATGTCAAGTTTCTGATGGCTACTCCAAATCATCTTGATCAAAAAGTAATTGCTCTCAGAGACAGAGATCTGAACAAAGTTTCATATTATGTACTGTATGGTGTATTGAGAAGTCCAGAATACACAGATTCAAGAACTCATACTAGAACCAATTCCATAAGTCAAATATGCAGTTCACAACACTTATGATATTTATATGAATTCCTTCAAAATAACCCAAAATTTATTGAAGGAAATTTTGAGATATTTTGAGGTTTATGAATTTTTCAGAATGATGTGAACAAAATTCAAAAATTCACAGTAATGATTTAAAAAGATTTATAGAAAAATACTGAAATATTATAAATCATACTCAGCCAATTTTCACTTCAAAAATATTGAGCATTTTGTGATAGTGAAAATTTACTGCTACAACTCAGTGTTGATAAATTTACTCAGCCACTAGATAAAGTATTCAGCATTCCAGTTTCACTAACCAACCTACTAAAGGCGGCTTCATCTAGAGGCTTAGTGAATATATCAGCCAACTATTTTTCTGTCGGAACATAATGTAACTAAATAGTTCCATTTGAAGCATGTTCCCTGATGAAATGATATCTGATGTCAATGTGCTTTGTTCTAGAATGATTGACAGGATTTGCAACTATGGATATTGCACTTGAGCACAACAACTTCCAACATCTATGTATCAGCCTCAACTGTGGAAGTTGACACAGATTGTTGTTTCTTGATGTACCAAGATACTAACCTTTGTCCAAGAAATTGGCAGCTTCCTGATGTGCTTTTTCTGTCCACTCTGCATCCAACATAATCAACATCAGAATAACCAACCAAATTGAACCCTGTGTCCTTGGGATACCATAACCCTAAGTTTGGGGTGCCCTTCAAATATCTGAAAATCCTCTTTATAGCTATCTTATGTGACTCCTTTGGATCAGACTAAAACCTTGAACATAGACATGTTGCAAATATGATGTCTGGTCTACTGGCAGTGAGATAGAGTAGAGAACCAACCATGCCTCCATAGACTGAAATGTCCAATTTCTTTCCTTTCTTATCTTCATCAAGCTTTGTGGTTGTAGCCATTGGAGTTTTTGCAGGAGAGCATTCTTCAAGGTCAAACTTCTTCAATAGTTCTTTGATGTACTTGGTTTGACTGATGAAAATGTCATCCACTCTTTGACTAATTTGCAGTCCTAGAAAGAAAGTTAATTCTCCCATCATACTCATCTCATATTTACTTTGCATGAGCTTAGAGAACCTTGAGCATAGTTTCTCATTTGTAGAACCAAAGATGATATCATCCACATAGATTTGAACTAGGATGATATCACTTCCATGTAGCTTGAAAAACAGTGTCTTGTCTATTGTGCCTTTAGTGAATTGATTGTCAAGGAGAAACTGTGAAAGTGTGTCATACCATGCCCTAGGAGCTTGCTTTAAACCATACAGTGCCTTTAGCAATCTGTATACAAAGTCAGGAAAGTGTGCATCTTCAAAGCCAGGTGATTGTTACACATAAACTTCTTCTTCTAACTCTCCATTCAGAAAAGCACTCTTAACATCCATTTGATAAAGTTTGAAATTTGAATGTGCAGCAAATGCCAAGAAAATCTTTATGGCTTCCAATCTTACAACATGTGCAAAAGTTTCATCATAATCAATGCCTTCTTCTTGAGAGTATCCTTTTATAACCAACCTTGCTTTGTTTCTAGTAACCATACCTTCTTCATCCATTTTGTTCCTGAAAACCCATTTGACACCAATGACTGACCTGTCTTTTGGTGCAGGAACCAATTCCCAGACTTTGTTTCTCTCAAATTGATTTAGCTCCTCTTGCATAGCAATAATCCAATCAGGGTCTAACAGTGCTTCATCAATCTTCTTTGGCTCAACTTTGGACAGAAAGCAACCATAAAAATATGCATTCATTGTTGCTCTTTTAGTTCTCACACCTGCATTTGGATCTCCAATGATTTGTTCAGCAGTGTGATCTCTATTCCATTTTGTAGTTGGCCCAGTCTCAATTCTTAAGGTTGAGACAGCCTCATCATTCACATTTGATTCATCTTGAAATACCCCCCTATGAAGTTGCTCTCATTCACAGGTGATTCCTGAATGATAGGCTCCGCACTATAGATTGGCACAATTTCTTCATTATTAATCACATTCACTTGAGCTTGTTGAGCTCCAAACTCAACTTCAATTCCAACTTCTTTAAATTTGTCCAAATTCTCAAATTATAGAGGATCTTTGTCCTGATCAGTTGCTTCTTCTAGACCATGAAATTTGTTGTCATCAAAGGTCACATTTGTGTTTTCCATCACTTTCTTTTGAGAAATTATGTAGATCTTGTATGCAGACATTGTATAGCCAAGAAAAATGCCTTCAAATGCCTTTCCATCAAATTTGCCAACATATTCAGAATTATCCTTTAACACAAAGCATTTGCTTCCAAAATCATGAACATGCTTGAGAGTAGGCTTCTTTCCAAGCAACACATTGTAAGCTATCTTCCCAGTGTCTTTGTTGATGATTATTCTGTTTGGAATGTAGCATGCAGTGTTAACAGCCTCATCCCAAAAGCATGTGGGCATCTTTGCATCCAGGAGCATTGTTCTTGCAGCTTCTATCAAGGTTCTGTTCTTTCTCTCAACCACTCCATCTTGATGTGGAGTTCTAGGAGCTGAGAATTGATGAGAAATGCTATTCTCTTTGCAGAATGCTTCAAGTTTGGCATTTCTTAATTATGTCCCATTATCACTCCTGAGTGCCACTACACTTGGATCTCTAATCTTTGCATCTTTGTTCAACTTCTTAATGTGCTCAATGATTATCTTTGGTAGCCAGAAATTCAACCCAAGTGTACCTTGATAAATCATCAACCATTACTAGAGCATACCTTTTCTTTGAAAGCGATTGAACATTAACGGGTCCAAACAGATCCATGTGAATCAACTGTAGGGACTTTGTTATTGATGTAGTAGTCTTTGACTTGTGACTTGATTTCTTTATCTTTCCTTTTTGATAAGCCTCGCACACTCCTTCTTGTAAGAATTCAAGTGAAGGCATGCCTCTGACTAACTCTCTTTTGACCAAGGAATTGATTGCCTTGAAGTTTAAATGAGACAGTTTCTTGTGCCACAACCAACTATCTTTATTTAAGGCCTTAGAGTAGAAGCAACATATTTTTCCCTTGTTTGCAGAATCAAGATTTGCAACAAACATGCTTCATTTCCTTACTCCAGTTGGAGCAAGATCACCAGTCTTTTTGTGTGTGATCAAGAACTCATCTTTTTCGAAACCAACTTTAAATCCTCTGTTAGTAAACTGACCAATGCTCAATAGATTGTGTTTGAGTCCACTAACCAGTGCAACATCTTCAATGATGACATTTCCAGTTTCTAACTTGCCATATCCCAATGTGTTACCAATGTTGTCATCTCCAAAAGTAACCATAGGGCCAGCTTTCTCTTCATACTGTGATAGCAGGGCCATATCACCAGTCATATGGTTTGAGCATCCACTGTCCAACACCCACATGAATTTCTTTTCCTTTCATTTGCCCTGCAGACACAAATGCATTACTTCTTATTTGGTACCCAAACACGTTTGGGTCCATTTGATTTAGAAACAGTTTTATCAAATCCAACATGCTTGTGATTCCTTTGTGCGCCAGTCTTCAAGTCAGTAATGGAGGTCTCAGAGACATGACTCTTAGACCTTGGTGACTGAGATGACCTTCTAGAACTAGTAGGGATTGAAGACTTGTGGCTTGTGGTGTATGTGGAACCATTGTGACTTATGCAACCATTCACAAATTATCTTCTCAGATTAAAGTAGCCGGTCATGACATTCAAATTGCATGGCATACAGTCTAGCTTATCACATAATGGAGAATCTCTATGTTTTAAAGGCACAGAGCAGTCATAGAAACATTTAGGCACACTGCCAGTTGGTCTCTTACAAGCATGAGTCAAGTGATTTGTACTAGAATAGTTTTGACAAACTTTCCTAGGGGCATTTGGCACATAAGCATAATTTTTATTCTTGTTTATCCCTAGTTTGCCATTTCTATTCTGTTTCTTCTTAGGTGTGGACCTAAAAGACTCAATTTTCTTAGAATTCATAGGAACATATTTCACTTTATCAGATTTAATAGGAACTGACTTAACTGAAGTTTCATGTACTTGCACAGACTCTTTGGTTTCCACTTTGACACTCTCACTCTTGGAATGAGTAGATTATTTACTGGATTGTGCCTCATCTTCTTCATTTAGCATTTGTTTGATGAAAAGAGATTCCTCATCAAGACTAAATGAATATTCTTTAAAGATAGGTGCCTTAGCATGCTTCACAATATGAGATGCATTCTCATGAACAATCTTGGTAGAATCAACAGATGTCTTACCCTTCTTTTTCTTAAGCATGTCATAGTCAAAACCAATAGATGCCTTGTTATTCTCTTGATGCTTATCATGATAGGTTTGCAACAAATTAGATGAATTTCTAAATGCTCTTATCTTAAGTTCATTTTCAGCTAATTCTTCTCTAAGAGCCTTCTCTATCTGATTAGCACATTTTGTTTTTCAAGTACTCAACCTCTTGTTGAAGATTTCTACTTGTATAGCAATCAATTCAAGTTCTTCATTTTCATTTTTGACAGATAACTTATCAATTTCCTCACTAGCAGCAGTCATACTAGTATGAATGTTAAACATCTCAACACTTAGCTTTTCAACACACCATACATTACATCATATGAAACTTTGTTCAAATCTCAGTCTCTGAGAGCAATTACTTTCTGATCAAGATGATTTGGAGTAGCCATCAGAAACTTGACATTTAATTCCTTTATACTGTATAATTTGCAATTCATTTGCAGTTCAGTAACAAGTCTACGAAACCTTTCAAAAACTTCAGTGATACTTTCTCTTGGTTGAGCCATAAAAGCTTCATATTCTGTGACCGGTATTTGATTTCTATTTTCTTTAACCTCCTCAGTTTCTTCATATAACACTTCAATATGATCCCACATTTATTTTGCAGATCTGCAAGAAGCAATACTAGTGAACATAGACATCTCCATAGAATCAATAATGATTCGCATGAGATGATTGTCTAAAGTAACTTTCTCTCTTTCCGTGTCAGTCCATTTTGAAACATCCTTTGAAATGTAAGATTTGGAAATGACAGTTGTTCCAATAGTGGAGCCAGCAACCTCTTGTTATGGAATGAAAGGACCATTCTTGAGAATCTCAGGATACAAAAGGTTAGCAGCTTTCAGGAACAATAGCATCTTTATCTTCCATGGATTGTAATTCTCTTTGCTAAACTTTGGAACCTTCATTGTGCCTGTTATAGGCTTGTTATTTATATGTGTTCAGGAATGCCTCTATGACTAACATAATGCATGTATTTATTTGAGTTCTTGAATTAGTGTTCGATAATCCCGAGCTCTCGAATCCTTTGATTTTTAGACTTATCGAACCCAATCAATTCTTGAATTCTCAAACAATACATTTTTTTTGAGATATCATTTTACATATTCTTGGCTTCTGATAAAATTAATTCGATAAGTCGAGTTTTGTCTAGATTACATATTGGACTTGTCGAATTTGGTCATTATGCTTAACAATATCTCTTATTTTCTTTCTAAATCTTGTTTGATTTAACAGTTTGATTTTGCAGATTACTTTAAGTAATTGACAGGTCTCAAGAAAGAAATGAAGCTCACTTGGTTAAGAGCTTTGCAAAGATTTTTCTTTTTAAGCTAAGTGCAACTTCATTGTTAGAAGCTTGTAATGGAATATTTGAATTTAATTCTAATATTCTGTTATGAGAAATGTGATAATAATTTTTGTGACTTAATCTACGTGCTTGCGTGCTAATGTGCTAATTGTTTCTATATATGTCATGCTTACATGCGATAGATTATTTCGATATATGTTATTATTTTATTTTAGGTGTGTAACATTCTTGCGTGTGATAATTAATCTAATTTTGTTTAAAACAAGATTAATCATTACACTCTCTAGGGAATCTAAGAGAGAGATTAGCCTTTTCTAGAAAAGACTGCATGCACTTATAACTGTTGTTTGGAGAGTATTTCTAGGGTCTGAACGTTTTGTCTCTTCATATTCCAAAAACTCTCTTTATAATACAAACCAGAGATCATTTTTTCTCATCTTTCTCATCAAAAATCTCTTAATTCAAAACCTCCCTTCATACTTTCATTCTTAACCTTTCGTCAACACACTTTCTTGCAAACAATGGCCATCTGTGTGCGCTCCAAGTATATCGATGACGTTTACTTCAACTATAGGAACTACACCATCTGTGTTGATGGAGTTTCCTGCGAGGTTAATGCGGTTTCACCTGCTGTAAGTGATGAACTGAACTGGGAGCAAGAACTCAAACTTCAGTTCATGTTGATGGATTACGTCAGATATCAAGACTACCTGGAAGCCGAAAGGATCAAAGCCATTGAGGAACGTGAAAAGATCATTAATCTTGCTGCCACAATGTCTAAAATCTTTCATAAAAGGGAGGAGGAGGCCAGGGCAAACAAGAAGTGAAAGAGGGATGACTCATCTAGTTCTTAGGAATAGATAGGACTTCCATTTTGTTTCTTTTTGCAATATGCTAAATATCTTGTAAAACCGTTTCCCCCCATCAATATAAAATGAAATGAATGTTTTTATGCTCAAATTATCTCTTGGAATTGAATTTAGTTTCTAATATCTGCTATGATTGATGCATGTTATCTATTTCTTCCCTTTATGTATGATGATATTGGTACTCAACTGTTGCTTGCATATGTGCTTAATTGATAAATGTTTAATCCAGAACTAATTCTAAGATTCAATCTAATTTCATCAGTTCTAAGTTACATTTTACAGTAAAGCATTTTTACTTATTCTTGGTAAAAGTAAAATCCTAAGTTAAAAGACTGAATTAATATTTAACAACTAGAGTAAAATCTGCTTGACAAATATCAACTCTGTTTTAATGACTTATGGACCTTGAAACTCTGCCTACTTTCAGGAAGAGTTGCTCACACTCATGTCTATGCCCACTTTCCTTTCAATCTCATACATTTCATAGATTTCAAGTGTTCAAAAAATTGAATTTCATGGAATAAAATTAGCAATCTCTTATCATTGCTAAGCCAAACTCTTCAAGTAATTTAATGCTTGCATTAAGCTTACCACTCAGAACCCTCTTTTTGCTTGACTAGAGACTACATGTCGAGGTGGTTCTTGATGATGTCAATAAACACACAGGGGTTTCATCACTTTTCAGTGAAGACCATGTGCTTAACTCTGCACATTTCAAGTGCAATAAACCTTTACTGGTTCCATGTTATGAGGATGATCATCCCGAGGGGGAGCCATCCAAATCCACTCCAATTCAATCAGAGGTTCCTCAAGCCAAGGAATGTAGTAGTGACACTCCCACCATAACATAAGACTCTGTGTCTAAGGTGGGTACCTCTATTACAGTTCCTCAAAAGTCAAATTCAATGGTTTCTGAAACTGTGTTGTCACCCCCGACTTCGAAGAAGGCAACTCCAGTTGAAGTGAGGAAGAAGAAGTCTCTTTCAAGATACTTTGTAAAGCTAACAGCTCATGGAGTGACAAGGAAGAAAATCTCAAGAAAACAGAAAGAACAACTTAAGCCTTGTGGAGACATAAGGGAGAACACACCTACTTCCAAGAAGATCACGATGAGCTCCACTCACAACAGAAGCTTAAAGAAGAAAGCCCTTTCCATTCCAGAAGTGAAAGGATTGGATGTTGAACCAGTGGACTTTGAATTTGACAAATCAGCTGTGAGAAGGATGGTAGTTGATAGAATTTGTGAAGTTGAGATTGAAGACAACAATCTAAAGACGAAGTTCAATAATGGTACATTCAAGATGGTCCACTTTCCAACAACAAGGAGACTAACATATGAGAGTTGATTAGGATTATCAGTCTCCTAGATAATTCTAGTATAACTCACAAGCTCTGTAAGGTTGCCCTATCAGAAATTGTCAAAGCTAAAGGAAAGAAGAAGATGGATAAGATTGAGGAAAGAATGAGAGAATTGGAGAGAAATGAGAAAGAGGTACATGATTTAGAAAGACAATCTAATAGTAAGACAAGTGCTTCTTCTCATTCCTAAAAAAATTTGAAATCTTATGTTCTCTCAATTCTCTGTCCTTGTTCATATTGTTCATTTATATGACAAGTTGATTTTCTGCAATTTGTACTTTAATGTCTATACTGTTAATTGTAGATAGGCTTGTTATCGGGAGTGAATTTGTGACTAACTGTCTTACTCACAAATTGGGGGAGATTGTTAGTCATAGAGGCATTTCTGAACACATAAAAATAACAAACCTATAGTATTGTGTCACTTACTTGACCCTTTAACTAGAGGATCCCTTTGCTCCTAAAGGTTCTATACTTTGTAACTTCAATGTATGCTACTCTGTAATAAGTTCTAATTATGACTTGGAAGAAGATCTCAAGATCATGCCTCAAGACATTTGAAGATGGTGAGAAATAAATGAGTTGCAATATTGAAGGATGATATTTGTCTAAGTAATGATTCAAGAAGTGTCAAATATACTGATTCCAGAAGTCATCCATTCGATAAGTGTTAAGCATGAAGATTCGAGAAGTCAAGTATATTGGTTCGAGAAGTGAAGAAATGAACTAATTCGATATGTCTCAATTAGTGAAGTCAAAAACACTGATTCGAGATATCATGATTCCAGAAGTCAATATACTGATTCGAGAAGTGTTAGTGATACTGGTTCGAGAAGTGAAAGATAGCTAATTCGAGAAGTGGTATTATACTGATTCGAGAAGTCCATTCGAGAAGTCAGTCTACACTGCTTTGAGAAATCAAGTTGTCGAACCAAGTATCTCTGAGATATCGAATGAGAACTTAGCAGAATTTCGAATTAACAACAGACAAAAGTTTTGGGAACGTGGATCAAGATCAAACCAAGGCATATAAAATTGTCACAATCAGTTGCAGTATGCCCATGAAAAGTCTACAAAGAAGCTTAGAGAGATAGTCAAAGGAAATAGCTGAAGATAGGGATCTGGCAGTACGTAAGACAAAACAAAGTTCACAAGATGCCAACTTTCACTAAAATGGTATAGACAGAGTTTGACAACCTTTTTGTCCATTACCAGTTTTGTAAAAGTAAGATGTGTGTAGTTTTATAAATACATAGCTTCCTTATTTTCAGTTGTAAGTTTTTCACAAACATTCAAGTTGTATCTCTCTAAGAAAAACGAAGCTGAGAATTCTATTTCGAATTCACAGTTTGTAGCACCTTTCAATCTAATACAACATTAGGTTAAAAGTGAATTTGTGTGTTGTTTCATTCCGCATTATTTAGTTTACAACAAACAAGATTCAAACTACATTAAAAGTCGAATCAAAACGAAGATAATCAAAGAAACGTATGATAATATATGCACTCCTCAAGTGAAACTCATACTCAACAAAAGAGCATCTTCAATGGTGTGGGTAAAATGATATAAAATAATGATTATGTAAAATTTGTTGAATTTGTAAGATGTTTTACTTTAATGAAGTTGGCTATAATTATTGGTTATATTTTAAAAATGGTATGTTATTATTATTTCAAGTTGTTAAAAATAGAATATATTATTTCATTATGGTAATAGATGATGCGAAATTTCACTATGGGTTTCTGAGATTCGACATATATAACTAACATGAACGGGTTGACCATAATTTTACCTAACAGTATGTCTCACTAGAGATGATTTTTTTACAAAATCTCTAAAATATTTAATTATGGTATGTTTCACACATTTTTAGCTAAAGACTTCGGAGAATTGGAGATACTCTAAAAATTTAAACATCAATGATTTGAAAATTGTGAATATATCGGAATTCATGCATTTCAATACACCGTAAAATCTCGATAAATTAATAGTCTCGAAATCGATAAATTTTATTAATTTATCGAGATAAAATATTAACTATTAAAGGCAAAAAAATATAAAATCAATCAATCTATACTATATATATCTATACTATTATATTAAAGACGGAACATTGAAAGTTTTGTAGTCTGGTCAGTTTTTGTAGTCTGGTCACTCAATTCTCAACCGTTGGATCTTTCAAATCAATATAATATAAACCGTCAGATAAAAATACTAAAGATATTATATATATTACCTTTTTCAGCTGAAACATATTACCTGTTTTATGTTTTCTAAATAAAATGACCTATCTTCTAAAAATAACATAGCACATTACCTATTTTATATTTTCTAACTTAAACAATTCATATTCTAAAAATAACGCGGGCTGAAAAAGGCAGTTGATTATTTATTAATAATTATATAAAATTATATTATGTTTATATATATATATATATATATATATATATATATTGCTCGCGTTATTTTTAGAATATGAATTGTTTAAGTTAGAAAATATAAAATAGGTAATGTGCTATGTTATTTTTAGAAGATAGGTCATTTTATTTAGAAAACATAAAACAGGTAATATGTTTCAGCTGAAAAAGGTAATATATATAATATCTTTAGTATTTTTATCTGACGGTTTATATTATATTGATTTGAAAGATCCAACGGTTGAGAATTGAGTGACCAGACTACAAAAACTGACCAGACTACAAAACTTTCAATGTTCCGTCTTTAATATAATAGTATAGATATATATAAACATAATATAATTTTATATAATTATTAATAAATAATCAACTGCCTTTTTCAGCACATTACCTGTTTCTTATTTTCTAACTAAAACAACTCATCTTCTAAAAATAACACGGACACATTACATATTTTATATTTTATAACTTAAACAACTCATTTTCTAAAAATAACATGGAAAACATATAAATACAAAGGTGATATAATTTTATATAATTATTAATAAATAACCAACTGCCTTTTTCAACACATAACATGTTCCTTGTTTTCTAACTAAAACAACTCATCTCCTAAAAATAACACGGGCACATTACCTATTTTATATTTTCTAACTTAAACAACCCATCTTCTAAAAATAACATGGACAACATATATATATGAAGGTGATATAATTTTATATAATTATTAATAAATAACTTTATGCCTTTTTCAGCACTTACATGTTTTATGTATTTTAACTAAAACAACTCATCTTCTAAAACTAATACGGTCAACATTGTGATCTTATTATATATTTTTAAGCAATTGTCTTTTTCAGCTAAAATACATTATTTATTTTATATTTTCTAACTCAAACAACTCATTTTCTAAAAATAACACGAACTACACATATATATAGAACGATAATATATTATATATGATTATTAATAAATAATCAGGTACCTATTTCAGCTAAAACACTTTAGTTTTTTGTATATTTTCTAACTTCTGATTTTCTAAATATAATACGGGTAACATATATATATATATATATATATATATATATATATATATATATATATATATATATATATATATTAAAAATTAATATAATTTTATATAATTTTAAAAAAATAATTAATTACCTTTTTCGACCATTGCCTATTTTATATTTTTTAACGAAAACAACTTATCTTCTAAAAATAATACGGGTAACTTCTATATAAAACGGTAATATTGTTATAATTCACGTAAAACTATTAATAACAAATAAAATTAATATTATAATTATTAATAACTACCTAAACTATTAAACACTTCTCTATTATATTATTAAACAAAAAACTCTTAAAATACAAAGTAATCACGAACAAACACAAACACCTACGTCAATTCAACCTCGAATTTAACAACAACATATGAGTATAACTATTCAAATTTTAAAATCAAATTCATGAAAAACAAATATAAAATATAAAAATATTAAATATTAAACTATAAAAAAGATAATAAATTTTATATTTCAACCGTGCATCGCACGGGTTTTAAGCTAGTATTTTATAATAGACGAAACATTAAAAATTTTGGTACCTATTTTTTGGTACGGTACTTGACTTTGGTACCTGTTTTTTGATACGGACTTGCCTTATTGAATTATTTTTAACAAATATTTTTATTACTATCTTATAATAGCTGAAACAACAAAATCCACTCCTTTTCCAAAAAAATCACGGGCAATTACCTTTTTCAATTAAAATATATGTTACATTTTCTATTTGTCCTACTAAAATCTCTACTTTTCCAAAAATATTATATTATAAAAGATATATATAAAAATTTTATATTATAATTTTACTATAAAAGAAATATTATAATATAATAAAAGAAGACCGTGCTTCGCACAAGTTATAAGCTAGTATTAATAATGACAAAACATAAAAAGATTTGGTATCTGTTTTTTGGTACAGTATGATACTTGCCTTATTTAACTATATGTACTTAATTATTTTTACTTAATTACTTTTACTAAATTAGTAACAAACACTTTAATATTTATTTCTTGATACGATATTATTTTACTTAGTTACTCATATATTTAGACTTATTTATTATACATATCTAGAATTATACACATATGGACATATAAATAAAATTTCAAAATGAACTTATTTTTTCTTAACAAAATTCAGTTAATACCATATACTTGGTTCGAGTAAGAGCCCTATTTATTTTTAAACCTATTTTAATGACCTAGTTATTTTAAAATTTTATAATAATTAAAATAAATTTAACTATTATAATTAGAAGGCATTTGCAAGACCTATTTACCAGGACCAGTTTACGGGTCTATTTATTTTAAAACTAATTTTAATGCTTTTAATTATTTAAAAAAGTTTACCTATTTTAACATGCCAACTTATTTTTTATCAAATAAAATTAATAAAATTTAAGTATTAACCACCACTTCAAACTTCAACCATTAGTATTATCAAAAAAATTACAAATTTCTTAAATATCTCTGGAATTTATATGCCGATTTTGTGTCATGTTTTTTTTGAGCCGACGCCCGTTGCATAAGTACATACAAATAAAAAATACTAAAAATGTACAGTAATAAAATTTAAGTATTAACCACCGCTTCAAACTTCAACTATTAGTATCATAACAAAGATTAAAAAATTCTTAAATATCCCTTGATTTTAAATGTCGATTTTGTGTCATACTTTATTCGGCCGACGCCCATTGCACTATATATATATTAAGAATAATAAAATTAAACAAATAAAAATTTAATTATTAACTACCGCTTCAAACTTCCACTATTTGTATTATCACAAAAATTAGATTTTTTTTTAAATATTTTTAGACGTTATAATAAAACCTTTTTTTTGTGCGTACATGTGCATCATTATAATATAAAAGGTTAATCATGAAAACATAATCGATTTTTATATAATCATTATATTTCCTTTGAATTTGAATGTAAGTAGGGGATTTCAATTTTAGTTTAGTTAAGAAAAAATACTTAACATTTGATTAATTGAATTCTGAACATGATTGATTTTTATATAGTTATTGTTTTTACTATGAATTTTAATGTAAATAAAGAAATTCAATTCTCTAAATATGATTAATTAAAAAATTATGAGATAATGATATTGAATAACTCTAATTAATTCCCAAAATCACAAAAAAAAAATATCAAAAACTATATAAAAAAAATAACATTCAATATAATTATTATTATTAAATATAGAAATCAACTAAAACAAATTAGAAAAAATTGTATACACACACTCTTCTTGTGCAGCTCATTACAATATACAATAGTTCTCTAGTTGTGTTCTAACTTGTGCTAACTCTATCAAGGCATATATACCTAACATATCCAACGGTAGAAAAATTCTCTACCTAAGCGTTTTCAAATTCATATTTTCAATAATTTTTTTCGAAAATCCAACCGTACGGATTAAAAGATTAGCAAAAATTAGTGGGTACATAAAATTACATAGAAACTGATTTTGTATATGATGCAATTTTAAATCACTAAATGATATAAAATCTGAGCCGTTACATTCATATTGTAAACGATATATAAAATATCATGTTAAATTAAATATAATCTTAAAGGGTAAAATTTATAAAATTTTGCACACCTACTTATTTTTGCATAAAATTTTCATCGGTATGGTTAAATTTACGTAAAAATTTGATAAAAACATGATTTTAAGCCGCTTATGTTGGGAAATGAAGATTTAATGAATGCATCAGGATCGGATAACATCAGTACTTAGAGCATCAGGAGATGACGTCTGATGATGTCATCATCAGTGACAGGATAAAGTTAACTGTTGGTAATTGATACTATTCCGTGATTTCAGGAAAGGATTGATATGCTGAAGATATATCTCATAGAAGCTGTTACAGAAGATAAGCGACAAGAAGATCAATTTAATTAAATGAAGATTATCTTGTGTAACAGAATGTGTAGCTGTGTGTATATATAAACACAGGATAGGTTTTACGAAAGTAATATCTTTAACACGAGTATCTTTGTAAACCTAGCAGCTCTTAAGAACTTATAGTTTCTTGAGAGAGTTTGTATCAGTTTTTATAAAGTTTAATAAAAGCTGATATTGATTGTTTTTATCTTTGTCTGTTCGATTATTTCATACAATTACATTCAACCCCCCTTCACCACTGAATGTACATGAAAATCACCTTGCTCGGCCTATTATTTTAATTGATTAACTGATGAATCCCCCTCCTTATTAATCCATGTCTTAACTCAATCAACGGTATAAACAAATAACTTGTCTTGTCAAAGATTTTAATATTATCCTACATTAGGATACAAACAAACGTAATAAGATAAATAACATAAAGGAAAAAGTCTCATACTCATGTACTCATATACACACTTTTAACATGAACAAACAAAAAAATAAAGAATAACAATGTTGATAACAAAAATTGCAGTAGACAATTAACAGAGTTTAGGTGTATATTTATACTATTAATTAGTTGTTTGTACGAAAGTATTAAAGGTAATTAATTATTTACCAAGTAATTACTTAATTTCTTATGCAAGACCGATCTAATTTCTTAACTTCTTATTTACCAATATGTTCTTGTATTTTTTATTATATTACATTAAAAAGGAAAGTTTAGGAGAACAGAATGTTAAGATGGTAATTTCATTTGAAAAAAAATATTATGAGAATATCTAGATAATAATAAAGGGAAGTTCAAAATAATGTAAATTAATACACTTTTTTTTAATTTAGATATTTGAAGGTAATATTATAATTAAATATTTAGTTTCTTCCATTTGTAATATTTAATTAGTTTTCTCCATTAGTAAAGATATATTGTATATTTACTTTCTCCATTAGTAGAGATTTTAAATGCAAGAATATTATATTTACTTTCCTCCATTAGTAG
This sequence comes from Heracleum sosnowskyi, assembly GCA_030848705.1. Lineage (NCBI taxonomy): Eukaryota > Viridiplantae > Streptophyta > Magnoliopsida > Apiales > Apiaceae > Heracleum > Heracleum sosnowskyi. Next base: position 16,126,302 of record CM061240.1, read on the forward strand.
ATATTTTAAATGCAAGAATATTGAAATTGTATATTTAGTTTCCTCCATTAGTAAATATATAAAAGTGTTAGGTCCTGATATGTTTGTAGAAGGGGGGTTGAATACAAACGATACCGTTTAATCGAATTTGTTCTTTTAAAGATTTAACAATTTAGAACAAATAAATGCGGAATAAAACTGAAACAATATTCAAGTTAAATATAACTTATATTAAACTTGACGAGTGTTACAATTTGATCACTGATTACAAGGTTCTTGATAAAATAAACCTAGAATAAATTCGACATGAATTTATTTATATTTGTAATAAAAAGGATCGAATACTAAAAAGTAGTTCGATATAAAATCTAGGGATTATGATCCGCTAGAAAGCTAAAGTAGTACAAGTGAAATGATCCTTATGAATTTAATGTAATGATCAAGTGAAGAATTAATTCACTTGATGAAATTTGAAGCTTTGCCGTTGAGAGAATTTAAGACAGTTGAGGAATGAAAAGTTTCTGTCTGTTCTGTCTTGTGTAATTCAATTGTCTTTAGTCAACTGATCACCTTTTGCATTTATACAAATCACTTGTACAAATTTTCCACGCGCCAATCCACTTTGCAGAATGTATTAAGAAGACTTGCTGGAAAACTATCCTTTTTGCCTTGGAAGACAATCGGGAAGACAAGCTTTGTATTAAGAAGACAATCGGGAAGACTAGGGTTTGGCCTAGGAAGACAATCGGGAAGACTCACTTGTGAGTCTTCCTAGTTCAATAAACTAAGTCTTCCTAGTTCAAACCTAAGTCTTCCTAGTTCATTTTTATTCTAATTTAAATAATTAACTAAATAAATTATGTATTAAATTAATTCTTTACAGAATTAATTTAATAAATAATTTATTTAATAGTATTAATTATTTATAAGAGAATAAATAGAATTAGTTGACTTCTCAATCAATTCCAGAATCACTTAAAACTTAGATAAATAACAAACACAATAGTACGTTGACACTCAATGTACTATCTGGTTCATGAGTGATTAACGATAATGTTTGTTCTTTTTCTATTTGACTTTAAGCAGTGATTCATTTCCTTCTCATTCAAGAACTCTGTAACCAGTATCTTTTGCTGTCACCACTTGAAATCTCCGTCACTTTAATAAATCCACTGAGCTTGAATACTTCACTGAGGCTTGATCAACAAATTGAGCTTCTTTCAATGTAGAATCATTTCAAGTATGTAGATGGCTTTAATCTTCATTCTTTGACAGATATAATCTTCTGAGATTCCTGTGACATTTGATTTTTATTATTTACTTATTACATCTTAATTAAAGTTGAGTAGAATCCTCGGTGTTTACAAATACGCCTAGACATATGCCTTTCAAAAAGGCAATTGAGATTTTTTCTAATCTTTGATATTTATTACTTAATTTCTTATGCAAGACCGATCTAATTTCTTAACTTCTTATTTACCAAAACGTTCCTGTATTTTTTATTATATTACATAAAAAAAGAAAGTTTAGGAGAGTAGTATGTTAAAATAGTAATTTCATTAAAAACATATTATGAGAATATTTAGATAATAATAGAGTGTTAGGTCCTGATAAGTTTGTAGAAGGGGGGTTGAATACAAACTATACCTTTTTATCGAAATTTGTTCGTTTAAGATTAAACAATTTAGAACAAATTAATGCGGAATAAAAACTGAAACAATATTCAAGTTAAATAGAAACTCTATTAAACTTGAGGAGTGTTACAACTTTGATCACTGATTACAAAGAACTTAATAAAACAAATCTAGAATAAATTCGACATGAATTTATCTATTTTTGTAATAAAAAGGATCGAATACTAAAAAGTAGTTCGATATAAAAATCTAGGGATCATGATCCGCTAGAAAGCTAAAGCAGTACAAGTGAAATGATCCTTATGAATTTAATGATAAGAACTTGTCAAGAATTAAATCACTGGCCGGAAATGAGTGCTTTGCAGTTGAAGAATTAATGAAGAAAATGTAATGCTTTTGTTCTGTGTCTATTCTTCTCTGTGTCTTCTTAATGTCAACTGCCTCTTTTCATTTATACAAATCACTTGTCAATCTCTTCCACGCGCCAATCCACTAGCAGATTGTATTTAGAAGACTTTCTGGAAAACTATGGAAATGGCCTTGGAAGACTCTCGGGAAGACAAGGTTTATACATGGAAGACAACCGGGAAGACAGTGGTTTGGCCTAGGAAGACAATCGGGAAGACAACCTTGGTAGTCTTCCTAGTTCAAAGAACTAAGTCTTCCTAGTTCAATCCTAAGTCTTCCTAGTTCAAATATATTCTAATTTAAATAATTAACTAAATAAATTATGTATTAAATTAATTCTTTGCAGAATTAATTTAATAAATAATATACTTAATAATATTAATTATTTATAAGAGAATAAATAGAACAAGTTGACTTCTCAGTTAATTCCAGAATCACTTAAAAATTAGATAAATAACAAACACAATAGTACGTTGACACTCGATGTACTGTCTGGTTCATGAGTGACTAACGACAATGTCTGTTCTTTATCTATTTGACTTTAAGCAGTGATTCACTACCTTCTCATTCAAGAACTCCGTAATCAGTATCTTTTTCTGTCACCACTTGAAATCTCTGTCACTTTAATAAATCCACTGAGCTTGAATACTTCATTGAGGCTTGATCAATAAATTGAGCTTCTTTCAATGTAGAATCACTTCAAGTCTGTAGATGACTTTAATCTTCATTCTTTGACAGATATAATCTTCTGAGATTCCTGTGACAATTGATTTTTATTATTTACTTATTACATCTTAATTAAAGTTGAGTAGAATCCTCGGTGTTTACAAATAGGACTAGACATATGCCTTTCAATCTCCCCCTATTTGTTTGTTAGACAATAACAACCAAATACTCTAGAGGATAACTCAACTAAAACAAGAAAAGATAAGACTTTTAAGAGCCAAGCAAATAATAAAACGTTCTGGATTAAATATAACAATTTCCAGATTCAAACAGTAAAGATAAATACAAGATAGATGTTCCTCTAGACTGAACATATGAATACATTTATCCTATCTTGAATCACCTAAGCTCTAAACATTTAATATTTACAAACAGAGCTTCTTCAAATTTCAGACTCAATCATCTCTCCTTCTTCAAGTGCTTCAAGCAAATCCTTGTCCAGAACACGATCAGATTCAGAAGTAATGCCACTAGGTCTAACAGGTTGAGTTGTGACTTTCTTCAGCCTATTCTTCATTTGATGATATCTTTTGATATTTGCTATGCAATAGTCTTGAATCAAATCAGCAACTTCTGTCTTCTCTTGTGTAGCAAATCCTGAAGTCCTCAACATGTTCTCCAAGTAGACAAGATGCTTGGCAGGAAAATCCTTCAGAGATATTGGATCCACACCACAAGTCTGAAGTGCCCTTCCTTTAAAATTTTTTACTTCATAAGGCACTTCCACCACTTGTGGACTAGCTTTCATTGCAAAGTCTCTTAGCTGATCATGCAACAGCTCAGCTAATGGAGAAGTTCTTTTTACCTTGCACATGAAGACCCATAGTTCAGAGAGAGTTCTGCTTTCCAGAAGATTGAGAGACACTAAGAAAGTTCCCTCATTATGAGTATAAACATAGATCTTCAACTCCTCTCTAACTCTGTCATATCCAGTTGTGATCCTTGAAATCTCTGCATGAAGAGCTTTCATATATACTGTGTTGTCTGGATTGACCTTCTTGTATCTTTCCAACATGCAAAAAAACTTTCCATCATTATCTGACCCTATTGAATGTGAAAACATCTCTCTAGATCTATCCCATTCTTCTCCAAGCTTCAGCCTCACATATAACTTCCTGTCCTTGACCTTTATATCATGAAGCCATTGTTTTTCTTGATGTTCAGCTTTTTGGATAACTAGATGCTTTGAAATGATGTCAGAAACTTTAGCATTCTCCTCCTCTCTTCTCTTCAGATCAGCTTTCTGTCTTAACAGCTCAGCTTCAAAGGCAGGATCCACTTCAGGTTCATCTTCCCAGTCAGCATAGTCAGCCTCTCCTTCAACCTCCACTTCACCAAAGATATCTTCAGGGTTTTCTTCAGATTCAATATTGTCAAAATCTCCCTGTTCACCTTGATAGTAGTCAGCATCAGAAAAAGTTAACCTCTGCTTTCCTTTATCCTTAATAGAACCAGAACCTCCAGCTTCTCCTTCTCTTTGTTTCTCCACATTCTCACCCTTAGTTGAGGAATCCTCTACAGTTTGAGCTGTGGAAGCCCTAGGATTCACCTCAGATGTTCTCTTTATCTCTCCTCTATCTCCTCTTTCATCAGCATCATCCTCATCCTCACCATCTCCCTCAAAGAAAATTCTTTGCTCTTCAGTAGGTTGATGTGAATTCTTGATCATATTATACAAGTGCGTCATTCCTTCATTCAGATGCTCCATTCCTCCTTCTATCCTGAAAATCCTTCCTTCATTAAACTTTTGATTTTCATCAGCTGTTTGCAGAATAAAGTCCACCTTGGTAGAAATGGCAGCTATCTCCCTGACACTCTCTGATATTTGAGCATTTGACATTGTAAGATCAGAGATGTCTGAAGCCACCAGTACTTGAGATTGTTGGATTGAATTAAGCTTCGGGAGGAGATTATTCTTCAATCCTTGTAGGTCATCTTTCACAGTACCCAGCTGATTTGATACAGAGGTGGTAGATTGTGCAACCACTTGTGCTTTTAGAATTGTGTTTTCAGCCTGGGTCTCTTGCAACTTCTTTTGTAGATCAGCTAGCTGGTTCAACAAAGCAGTGTTTGTGTCAGTGTGTGCACTCACTTCAATTGCTCTCAGTGGCGTTTCACTCAACTCACGTGCTTGTGTTTCACTCGGTGTTTGACTCATATCTCTCACCACTAACTGTCTGTCTAGATTCTCAGTGGATGTACCTGCAGGAAAAATCACCCTAGCCCCTTCAAGAGAGGTCAGTGGTGGTGCAATGGGAGTTCGCGAATCCCAATCCCCAATGAATTCCAAATCAGATTGAATTTGAAACTGAATTGCTTCAGTGTTGGATTCATTAGGTTGCCTTCCACTTTCTCCAGTAAAAACTGCGAGTGGAAAATCCCTTAAGGGAGCCAGAGATGTTCCCTCTGGGAGGGGAGAAAATGATTCTATTTGAGTTGGCGAAGAATCAGATTTTCCCTCAGATGCCTGTGAAGGCACTTCTACCGTAACTATGGTAGGCACTGTTTCAAAGTCAAAAGTAAAGTGCTCTCCTGACATGGTGTCCTGAGTGTCATCTAGATGGATAGCTTCTCCCATTGTGAGTAATGGGAGTGTGCTTGACTCAGTACAAGATGCCATGGCCCGATGGCGAATTTCAATAGATCCACCCTGTTGAGAGGATGTCTCCAGAGACTGTGTAGTGGCCATATCAATGTCCATATCCTTTTGAGAGGATACAGATGGGTTAACAGTTGTCTCCCTATAGGTTTTTCTTTTCTTTAGGGGTGGAGACAGAGCCGTGGGAACACTCATTTCAGCTATATCACTAACATTTCTTGAACTGGTTTGTACATTAGGCTCAGGTTGTGTTTCAGGAGTGTTTGACTCTCTGTTTGGCTCTATGACCTGGGTCAGAGACTGTGGTTCTACAATCTCTGGGTCAGCCCTAACAACCACTTGGGTTTCAATTGAAGTACCAGAAGAAGAACCAAAGTTAGGAATAACTACCTGCAGTGGAACTGGATGTGGTTGAGGAACTTGTTCACCAAAGATAGGAAGATTAATGAATTGACTCATCAATGGTGAAACAAGAACAGGTATATTGAGGAATTTGGATGAGACATCAAGTCTGGTGTAGAATTTGGTGTCTGTGGTTGGAGAGGTTTCAAATCTAGCTTCTCGAAACAGTTCTACCTGCTCAGCAGTGAGAAGATGATTAATGATAAGAGTTAGAAAGCGAGGGTACCAACACCTTACTTTCACACCATTATCAGAATCTCTCCTAGAGTGAGCAATCCTGTTGAGCAATAGGTTCCACAGAATCTCAACAAAGTTCAATCTACGACCAAATACTATAGCATAGGCAATATATTGATTAAGACTGGTAATGCAATGAAAGTTTGTTTTTGTGCAGTTACCAAATACCCTAGCTATAGTATCAAAGAACAGATCCCATTCCCTTACAACAAAAGTTTTTGACAATTTCACCATTTGAAAGGGACCCTGATAATGAATATTCACAAAGAACTGTGTTAACTCATCATCAGTGGGTAATGGATCAAACCTGTCCTTTGGAAAATGCAACACATCACAAAATAAATCAAAAGTAACTGTATATTGCTGGTTTAAAATATTGAAAGTAAAAGATTTTGAATCTTCAGCAATAACAGCACTTGAACACAACATCCTTAATGGATCAATTTTCAGAAGTGCATTGGCACAAATAGCATAACTAACACAAGTATTGCTATTTAAAAATTGAATCCACGGTCTGAAACGTTCCACTTTACACCTAGCCGGATCAAAATACCCAACAAAATTATTTAACACAAGTTCAAAATTATTAGGATCCATTTTAATAAAACAAGAAAATTTTAATTAACTTAAAATAAAATTAGTATTTTAGGGATTTTTAGAATTAATCAAAATTGCTTAAAATCCACAAAATCACAATTCTATTAAAATTAACTAAATTTAAATTTTTAATCCCAAATATTCGAACTTAAACTTTTGAAAAACAGGAATGAATTGGGCAAATGATTTTCAAACACACACACACAGTTGAGAATACACAGATCTCACTTCAATCACTTAACAAACAAGAAGAGCACTTAGCAAAGCAAGACCAGACAAGTCGAAGGAAAATTTTTTTAAGAAAAGAGAAAAAAAATTTGACAGCAATTCGACTTATTTGTTTGATATTGAGAGAACAAAAAGCTTTGCTAAGTAAAAACTTGAGCAACTTAGGATTACAGATCACAGTTTCTTCAGGAATTATGGAATACGAAAGGGATTTCTGAAAAACTGATGAAAACTGTTAAGGCGGAAAAAAAATGATAAGGAATGCGTGTATGTACTGTAAGTATATATATATATATATATATATATATATATATATATGAAAACTGTAAAAAGAAAAGAAATAAAGCGTTTTTGTTTTTTTTTTAAATTTGAACTGGGAAGACAATCGGGAAGACTTAGGATAGTCTTCCCGGTAGTCTTCCTAGTTCAAATTAGGAAGTCTTCGGAAAAATAATAAAAGAAAATCAGAAAACTAAAACTAATTAAATTTTAAGTCTTCCCGGTAGTCTTCCTAGTTCAAAAAACTGGGAAGACTTAGGAAAAGACTTAAAATAAATTAGAAAAAACAAAAAACAAAACAGAAAAATCCCTTGTTTTCCCGGTAGTCTTCCTAGTGTAAAGCTGGGAAGACTTAGGAAAAATTCAGAATTTAATTCGAATACTTACAGAAAATGCTGAAAAACTTAGAAAAATGCATGAAAAATATATATAAAATTCTAGAAAAATTCACAGAAAAAATCCATAAATCCTAGAAAAATATGCAGAATATTAGAAATGCATAAAATTAATATAAACTTGCAGAAAAATTCAAACAACAATATTTACAATCTGAAAAATACCTAAATAATTCTAAATAAATATATTTTCAATAAAAATACATTTCTCTACTTAAAAAATATGAGAAAAATATTTTTAAAGAAAATAAAATATGTAGAGCTATTTAAATACACAAGCATGTACTATTAAATGAGAATTGGCAGTAAATATCAGTTAAATGACAAGTGAAAATGAATTTTAAAAGAACAAACATGACAGAGATATTGTTAATCACTAAGACTGTTTAACATACCCAATTTACCAACTAACTTGATAAATGTGGATTCGTCAACAGATTTAGTGAATATATCTGCAGTCTGTTCTTCTGTGGGTACAAAATGTAACTCCACAGTTCCATTCATGACATGCTCTCTGATAAAATGATACCTGATATCAATGTGCTTCGTTCTCGAGTGCTGCACAGGGTTGTTGGAGATTGCTATGGCACTTGTATTATCACAAAATATGGGAATTTTGTCTAAGGCAAAGCCATAGTCCTTTAATTGATTCCGTATCCATAAGATCTGAGCACAACAGCTTCCAGCAGCAATATATTCAGCTTCTGCTGTTGAATTGGAAACTGTTTGCTATTTCTTGCTATACCAGGAAATCAACCTACCTCCTAGGAATTGACAACTCCCAGAGGTGCTTTTTCTATCCACAACACTACCTGCATAATCAGAATCTGTATATCCAACAAGATTAAAACCAGAATCTTTAGGGTACCATATACCTAGATTAGGTGTACCCTTAAGATATCTCAAGATTCTTTTCACAGCAACGAGATGTACATCTCTAGGGTCCGCTTGGAACCTTGCACACAAGCATGTAGCATACATAATATCTGGTCTACTAGCAGTAAGATAGAGTAAGGAGCCAATCATACCTCTGTAGCTAGTAACATCTACCTTGATAGATTTGTCAGAAGCTCCAAGTTTGATGGCTGTTGAAGATGGAGTCCTTGCTGATGCTGAATCCTCCATGTGATACTTCTTGAGGAGTTCTTTGAGATACTTGGATTGACAAATAAATATACCATTTGACCTTTGACTTACTTGTAATCCAAGAAAGAACTTCAGCTCACCCATCATACTCATTTCAAACTTACTCTGCATAAGCTCAGCAAATCTCTTACAGAGATTATCATTAGTAGACCCAAATATGATGTCATCCACATAGACTTGGACTAATATCATATCACTTTTGTGTTTCTTTGAAAAAAGAGTTTTGTCTATGATACCTCTAACAAAACCATTTTCTAAAAGAAAACCAGATAGAGTGTCATACCATTTTCTTGGGGCTTGTTTGAGACCATAGATAGCCTTGAAGAGAAAGTACACAAAGTCCAGCAGCTCCTGATTTTCAAAGCCAGGGGGCTGTTCCACATACACTTCTTCATCAAGTTCACCATTCAGGAATGCACTCTTAACATCCATTTGATAGACTTTAAAATTGGAATAAGCAGCAAATGCTAAGAACATACTGATGGCCTCAAGTCTAGCCACTGGTGCATAGGTTTCATCATAATCAATGCCTTCAGCTTGTGAATACCCTTGTGCAACCAGTCTTGCCTTGTTCCTTGTAACAATGCCATCCTCATCTAGCTTGTTCCTGTATACCCATCTTGTACCAACTACTTTCTTGTTCTTTGGCCTGGGTACCAGCTTCCAGACTTGCTGTTGTTCAAACTGATTGAGTTCATCTTGCATAGCAATCACCCAATCTGGATCAGTCAGTGCTTCCTCAGTTTTCTTTGGCTCCATTTTAGATAGAAATGCTGAGAAAAGACATTCATTCTGAGAAGCTCTTCTAGTTTTAACTCCAACATCTGGATCACCAATGATTAGCTCAAAAGGATGAGCTCTATTCCAAACAGTCTGTCTTGGAAGATTTGATCTTGATGATTCACCTTGAAATTCACTTTGATGTTGTGAGTGACTAGCTGATCCTTCATCTGCTCCCCCTGAGTTGTTGCCTGTTTGCCTTGATGATTCTTCTCCAGTGTTGGTGGTATCTCCATTGTTACCAGTGTTTCCACCACCATCACCATGATCATTAACATCATTATTATTATCATCACTAGCAATAACTTCAGGTGGGGCTTCATCATCTGATTCTGAGTCTGGCAAGTTATCAAACTTCAGCTTTTCAGATGAGTCTTCTTTTTGGATACTGGGGAACTTAGTGTCATCAAAAGTAACATTGACACTTTCCTTTACTGTGTGACTGCCAACCACATAGACCCTGTAAGATCTTCTGGAATATCCAACAAAAATAGCTTCTTGTGCCTTTGCATCAAACTTGCCACGTTTAACATTGTCATCTATCAGCACAAAGCATTTTGCTCCAAATACATGAAAGTACTTGACAGTTGGTTTCTTGTTGTTCATGATCTCATACGGAGTCTTCATTAAGTCCTTGTTGATTAAAGTTCGATTCTGAGTATAACAAGCTGTATTCGCTGCTTCAGCCCAAAAGTACGTTGGAAGTTTGGACTCACTTAGCATAGTCCTAGCTGCTTCAATCAATGTACGATTCTTTCTTTCCACTACTCCATTTTGTTGAGGAGTTCTAGGGGCAGAATACTGTCTTGTTATTCCTTTATCAGCACAAAAATCAGTTAGAATGGCATTCTTGAATTCAGTACCATTATCTGACCTTATGGCTCTAACAGGGAATCTAGAATCCAGCTCAATCAACTTTATGTGGCCAATCACCAGGAATGGGGTCTCATCCTTGGAATGTAGGAATAAAACCCATGTATATTTTGAATAGTCATCAACAATCACAAGTGCATATTGTTTCTTTGACATGGACATCACATTAACTGGACCAAACAAATCCATGTGCAGTAGCTGAAGAGGTTCAGTTATTGATGATGTATCAGTGCCCTTGTGAGAAGCTTTCTTTGACTTTCCTTTCTGGCATGCCTCACACAGTCCTTCCTGTGTAAATTCCATCTGAGGCAAACCTCTAACTAATTCCCTCTTGACTAAAGAGTTCATAGTTTTGAAGTTAAGGTGAGACATCTTCTTGTGCCATAGCCAACTATCATCTGATGAAGCTTTAGCATAAAAACAATTAACTTCATCTTTGAATCCCGAGTTCAGATCAGCTATGAACAAGTCACCTTTCCTTACTCCTTGAAGAGCAGGCTTTCCATTCTTCTTGTGAGTGATCTGACACTTCTCTCTTTCAAAGGAAACAGCATATCCTCTGTCACAGAACTGACTGATGCTGAGAAGATTGAACGTCAGACCTTCCACAAATGAAACATCTTCAATGATAACATTTCCGTACTTCAAACAGCCATATCCTTTCGTAATACCCTTGCTGTTATCTCCAAAGGTAACTACTGGGCCAGCTTTCACAACCACATCTGATAGCAGGGCTCTATCTCCGGTCATATGCCTTTAACAACCACTGTCAAGAATCCACATAACACGGTTTACCTGTTTAACTCCCTGCAATATCAGATTGATTAGTCCTTCCTCGGAGCCCAAAATTGATTGGGTCCGGCATACTTAAAGAACTGGCCTTTGTCAGGCAAAACAACATTTCTAACTAAAACTACTTCATCCTCTTTCACATAAGAGCGTTTCCATTTATAACCAGCCTTAACACATTTCTGAGTAGGCTTAGGGATAAATGAATCCACTCTAGTCTGAGGAGGACTAGTAGTCTTTATTTTAACATGCTTCTTATTATTAACATGTTGACGTGGAGCAGTCTTATCACTAGATACATGCTTTTTATTAAAGAAAGCATACATAACATTAAAAGCACAAGACATGCAATTACTCACACCACATGCTTTATGAGAAGAATTAATAGCAGGCATGTTAGTTCTACAGTTGTTTTGATCCAACTTATGGATATCTGATTTAGTCTTTTTAGTTGAAGCAACTTTGACTGGAATATCAGATATACACTTTTTGGACTGTTCAACTTCCAAAGCCATACCTTCTTCACGAATCTCTTCAGCAATGATTATAGAGTATTCATTCATAGGATCTGCTATGGATTCTTTATAGAAGGGTGTTTCAATACCCTTAAGTATATAAGGAACAACCTTTCCTTCTTCTCTGACTCTACAAGGTGTATTAATACCAAGCAATCCTATAGCCTCGTTATAATCATAACCTATACTGACATGATTACCAATAGCTTGTTTATTGAAAATATCTTTAGCCGTTTTACAAGAGTTGTAATAAGCATTAGCTTTGGTTTTAAGCTCACTAATCTGCTCTTTGAGAATGGTTTCCAGTTGAATATAACATTTAACCCTATTCTCAAGAAAAGCAATTTTCTCAGTAAGTTCATCCTGATTAACATGCACAAGTTTCAAATCTTTTAATTCCTTTTCAAGATTTGTGTTTAAAAGATTTATTCTATCATTTTCAGTGCGTGCACAACTTATGGTGCCACCAAGATGATAAATCATTTCAGCGTCAGTAAAGGTTACCTCTGACATATATCTGGATGAAGTGCTTTCCTCTTTAGCCATTAAAGCAAGGTTCCCCATCTCACCCGCTTCTTCATCACTGTCAGTGTCATCCCAACTCTTTCCCTCAGCAACATATGCTTTCCTAATCTTGTTCTTCTTGCTAGAATCAAATGTGTTTCTGGTCACTTGCTTTGGCTTCCTGCACTCAGTAGCAAAGTGACCCAACTCATTGTAATTGTAGCATCTGATTGTGCTCCTTTCCACAGTTCCAGTTTTGTAGCCACCCCTTGTGCCACTTGAAGAGGAAGATCCACCTCTCTGAAATCTGGGTCTGAACTTAAGATTGGGATTCCTCTTGAATCTAAACTTCCCAAATTTCCTGACTATCAAAGCCAAGTCACCATCCTCCAGCTGATCAAGTTCTTCTAAAGAATAGAAGTCACCACCAGATTGATCAATGGATGTTAATCCATATTCAGCATCAATAACATTCATGTTAGAACTGGAAGGTTGAACACCCTTCACTTCCAGTCTCTGTGGGACTTCAGCAGCCAATGCAGTAGAGGTACCAACAATCTTCCCAGTTCCATACAGCTCTCTTTGTTGAATCTGCTCCAGCTCATAGGTCTTCAGAACACCATACAATCTCTCCAAAGCAATTTCATTCATATCTCTTGCTTCTCTAATGGCAGAGATTTTGTGCTCCAAATGAGGTGGTAGGGTAAGAAGGAACTTCTTGTTAATCTCCTTGTTGGTGTAGTGCTTCCCATTGAGATTCAGATCATTGATTAATTTGTTGTATCTTTCAAAAACCTGAGAGATACCTTCACCAGGGTTTGATCTGAAATGCTCATATTGTGAAGTGAGAATTTCCAGCATATTCTCCCTAACTTCCTCTGTCCCCTCATTGATTATCTCTATGGTTCCCCAAATATGTTTGGCAGTTTCACAGTTTAGGACATGATTATGCATGATAGGATCAAGGCTCTCAATAAGGATCAACTGAAGACAGGAATCCAAGGTAACATCCTCTTTCTCATCAGGAGTGTACTCCTTGGGATCTTTAGGGTACATACTAGCAGGCCTAGTAACAACGTTATCCACTGTTATCTCTTCCTCAATTATCATAGGGAGTTTGGGACCTTTCTTCAGCACATCAATGTATTTAGGATTTGCAACCTTAAGAAATAGAAGCATTTTCTTCTTCCACATAGAATAATGCTCCTTGCTGAACATTGGGATTTTGACAGTACCAACTTTCTGAGTTGTAGACATTTTTGAGATTTTTAGAAAAATAAAAAATTCAGAGTTAAGAAAAAAATCTCAAACAATTGGATCTCTGATTAGTATATCAATCAAAAGGCTCTGATGCCAATTGTTAGGTCCTGATAAGTTTGTAGAAGGGGGGTTGAATACAAACTATACCTTTCTTATCGAAATTTGTTCGTTTAAGATTAAACAATTTAGAACAAATTAATGCGGAATAAAAACTGAAACAATATTCAAGTTAAATAGAAACTCTATTAAACTTGAGGAGTGTTACAACTTTGATCACTGATTACAAAGAACTTAATAAAACAAATCTAGAATAAATTCGACATGAATTTATCTATTTTTGTAATAAAAAGGATCGAATACTAAAAAGTAGTTCGATATAAAATCTAGGGATTATGATCCGCTAGAAAGCTAAAGCAGTACAAGTGAAATGATCCTTATGAATTTAATGATAAGAACTTGTCAAGAATTAAATCACTGGCCGGAAATGAGTGCTTTGCAGTTGAAGAATTAATGAAGAAAATGTAATGCTTTTGTTCTGTGTCTATTCTTCTCTGTGTCTTCTTAATGTCAACTGCCTCTTTTCATTTATACAAATCACTTGTCAATCTCTTCCACGCGCCAATCCACTAGCAGATTGTATTTAGAAGACTTTCTGGAAAACTATGGAAATGGCCTTGGAAGACTCTCGGGAAGACAAGGTTTGTACATGGAAGACAACCGGGAAGACAGTGGTTTGGCCTAGGAAGACAATCGGGAAGACAACCTTGGTAGTCTTCCTAGTTCAAAGAACTAAGTCTTCCTAGTTCAATCCTAAGTCTTCCTAGTTCAAATATATTCTAATTTAAATAATTAACTAAATAAATTATGTATTAAATTAATTCTTTGCAGAATTAATTTAATAAATAATATACTTAATAATATTAATTATTTATAAGAGAATAAATAGAACAAGTTGACTTCTCAGTTAATTCCAGAATCACTTAAAAATTAGATAAATAACAAACACAATAGTACGTTGACACTCGATGTACTGTCTGGTTCATGAGTGACTAACGACAATGTCTGTTCTTTATCTATTTGACTTTAAGCAGTGATTCACTACCTTCTCATTCAAGAACTCCGTAATCAGTATCTTTTTCTGTCACCACTTGAAATCTCTGTCACTTTAATAAATCCACTGAGCTTGAATACTTCATTGAGGCTTGATCAATAAATTGAGCTTCTTTCAATGTAGAATCACTTCAAGTCTGTAGATGACTTTAATCTTCATTCTTTGACAGATATAATCTTCTGAGATTCCTGTGACAATTGATTTTTATTATTTACTTATTACATCTTAATTAAAGTTGAGTAGAATCCTCGGTGTTTACAAATAGGACTAGATATATGCCTTTCAATAATAGAGGAAAGTTCAAAATAATGTAAGGTAATACACTTTTTTGATAATTTAGATATTTTGAAGGCAAAAATATTATAATTGAATATTTAGTTTCTTCCATTAGTGATATTTAGTTTCCTCAATTAGTAAAGATCTATTGTATATTTACTTTCTCCATTAGTAGGGATTTTAAATGCAAAAATATTATATGTTTCCTCTATTAGTAAGTATTTAAAAGGTAATTGAGATTTTTTCGAATTTTTAATATTATTAATTCAAAACATTGAGAAAATTAGAAAAATAAAACGAAGCGATCTGCCACCACACCGCCCCCGTCTTCTCCTTTATATAATATAGTATTGATTTGAACTTAATTCACTATTTTTTTGTTAAATAGTTATTTATATTTTAACTAGTTGAATTATAATTTTCTAATCGAAACAGTTCTTTCAAATAATTTTTCTATCATTTCAATCAAAATAACGAAGAGCATGTTTGACAATGCTTAAAACTCTCAGCTTCATGTCATTTTTGACTTTAAATTAAAATATATCTGATATGTATAGAAAAGTAATTATAGAAATATAATTGCTGATTCTTTGGAAAGACCAAGTATTTAAGGCCCAAAACCCATATTATTTATTAATTTCGTAATTAATAAATAGGGAAAATATACAGCTCATAAAAAGAGTCCAAAATATGGTAAATTCATCAAAGAAGGATCTGGAATCCCAATTAAAGGCAATTAATGAGTCATAGCCTTTATCAACAAGGAAAAGACTTATCCTGCAAAAAATACAATGTTTATCCATTATCAATAAGGAGATTTATTCGCTAAGACACTTGTTAGGCTCAAGACATGTCTGAATACCACTATTAACAAGCCTACACTATGTGACTATGTCACACTACATGACCTAGTGATTTCTATCACCGGGATAGAGTATAGGTCTCTAAATGTACTTGTCTTGTTTTCATGAACAATAGCTTTATCATGTATGCTCAGATTTATAATGAGCTTAGTAAAGTTTCTTGCATCTAGAATGTATATAGGCCATTGAATAATTATCCTGGTAGAAGTTCAAAAGTGTTCATGCAGCAGGATAGAGTTGAATAAGGCCATGAAGAAATAAGTTGCAGGAATTTGTCTAAGGCATTATATAGCAAAGTCAAAAGAAAGCTATGTCGTGAAGTCACCAATATCCATGTCGTGAAGTACTATATCGCATAGTCCATTTTGTACTATGTCGAGAAGTCCTCAAGACACATGTCGTGAAGTGTTGAAGTCAGCAAAGTCAAAGGAGCCTAGATCGTGAAGTCCTCAGAAGCCTTATGTCGCATAGTCATCAAATGACCTATGTCGCATAGTCGTCAAATGACCTATGTCGCATAGTCGTCAAATGACCTATGTCGCAAAGTCTTCAAAGGCTATATCGCGTAGTCCTCACAAGGGAGATCGCGAAGTCAGTGATAAAGTGGAGTTCACGATATCAACACTTAGCCGTTTATAACAAGACAAATCAAGGTACAGAACCAAGAATCAAAGGAGACAAATACTGAAGCATTTGTTCTGGCAAGGTGGTCCAAAGAACATATGGCAAATCTACAGCTAAACTTGGAGAGAAAGATAAGAGACAAGCAGCTACAGAAACGGGAAAGACTCCGAAAAGCAGGTGGTCCTTCCTGACACAGTGAACTTCTTATGGCAGGACAAGTTGGACTTTCAGAAGGGGTAGCTGTGTAATATTGTGTGTGCCTAGTTTGTATAGGGGAATATATATATCGTGCACACACAACTGTAAGCTGCAAGAGAGATACACATAGTCATTTGCTAAGCTCTTTTCTCTGTAAGCAAACAAGTTCAAACTGTTCTTGTTTAGAAGCCAGAAATTCGATTGTGAATTTCCTGGAAAGCTGTAGTATTTAATTTGCTTATACAAAGTAGATTAAAGTGATTGTGTGTGTTATTTACTTTCTGCATATTACATATCATAATCACATACAGTTGTTTACTTAGTTTTTCAAGATCGAAAAATATATCAAACTATCCATTCACCCCCCCTCTGTCTAGTTTCTAGTGGTATTCATTTCTAACAAGTGGTATCAGAGCGTAGGCTGTTAACGTACAAACAGGAAAAGATCAAGGATGAGTTCACAGAAACTAAGCAGTATCAAGATTCCTCCCTTTAACAAGGAGCACTACAGTTTATGGAAGAAGAAGATGTTGCTTTTCATCAAAGCTTCTAACCCCATGTATTTAGATATTCTAAAGCATGGTCCCTTCATTCCAATGATCGAGATTGGTGAAACAACCATTGGCACTGAGATTGTACCAGCAAAACATGTGCCCAAAGATCCCTTAAAATACACTGATCCTGAAAAGGATAAAGTAGCATTGGATGGACATCTTCAACTTATCATTTGTGAATCTATGGACTTCAACATGTATGGCACTGTTGCTCATTGTACTAGTGCCAAGAAGATGTGGGATCTTATAGAAGTGCTCTGTGAAGGAACTACTGAAGTAAGAAAGAACAAGAAGCAGATTCTTGTTTCACAATATGAAGCCTTCATGGCTCAGCCAAAAGAGGGAATCACAGAAGTGTTTGAAAGATTCAACAAGCTGATAAACGAGCTCAAACTCTATGACAAACACTATGAAACAGAAGAGCTCAATATGAAGTTTCTACTAACTCTGCCAGATCACTTGGAACCAAGAATCTCTTCCCTTAAAGAAAGAGATCTGACAAAGATTGGTTTTGATGTGTTGTATGGTGTTTTAAAGACATATGAGTTAGAGCTGTTTCAAAAGAGATCTATTCAAGCAAAGCAAGGGTTAGTGGCTAATACCTCCTGTGCACTTATTGCTGACAACCTAAGTCAAAGAATGGACTCTCTTAAAATCAGTCAGGTCAAGATTGAGGAACTAGAAGTTGAAGACACTGGTGATGAAACTCAGGTTGTGTATGATTTACCTGAAGAGGATGAGTTCTACAGTATAGATGAGCTGGACAAAATGGAAAACAAATCTTTTGCTTATATGGCTAGGAGGTATCCTAACATAAGGTTTAAAAGAAAGCAGCCATTTAGGTCCAAGTTCAATAATGGAAACACTGGTGGATCTAGTGGCTCAAACACCTTCAATAAAGGAAAAGGGATTGCTGGTGCTGCTAAAGGTGGATACAAGACAGGAAGTGTGGATAGGACCAAAATAAGGTGCTATAACTGCAATGAACTTGGGCATTTTGCCACTGAGTGCAAAAAGCCTAAACAAGTCAAGAAGGACAAAGCATACTTAGAGCTTGAAGCTAAGTATGAGGCTCTACTCAAGAAACAACAGGGCAAAGCTTTTATTGCTGAGGGAAAATGCTGGGATGACTCTGATGAAGAAGAAGAACAAGAGTACTCAAACTATGCCTTGATGGCATTCTCTGATGAAGGTGATTCAAGTCAGGTACCTATTCTTACTTCTCTTGATATGACTTCCCTTCAATATAAGCAAACTGTTGAAGATATGAGCACTGAGATGTTTAATATTCATACTAGCATGTTAGTAGCTAATGAAGAAATTGACAGACTAACTGCTAAGAATGTTGAGCTTACAGAAAAGAATGAGCAACTTGAGTTAATGGTTGTGAACCTGGATGGTGTGAAAAAGGAGGTTGAGTATCTTAAAAACAAAGTGATTTGTGCTGAGCAGATAGAGAATGCTCTTAGAGAACAAATTGCTGAAACTGAACTGAAACTTAGAAGCTTCAAAAACTCCTCTGAACTTATTCAAACCTACCACAAGGAACACACTGCAGACTGCAAGGTTGGAGTTGGTTTTGACTATGATAATGACAAGGGAAGGAAGAAAGTCAAGGGCAAAGGAAAGGAAACTCTTACAAACAAAAATGCCCCAACCATACTGTCAAGTGTTGAACAACCCATCTTCAAGAAGAGTGTTGTTGAGTTTGATGAGGAACTACTGATCATCAAGCAACAACTACTTGAAGAAGATGAGGCTGCTAAGAACACTTCTTCCTTTCCTGAACTTGTCAATCAGAAAGAGACCAAAGACAATCTTGTCAAGAGTTCTAAAGCAAAGAAAGAAGTTGTTAAGAAAAGGAAACAAAACAGAAATGGTAAAGTTGGTGTTAACAAAGGAAACAACTATGCTTATGTGCCAAATGCTCCCAGGAAACAATGTCAAAAATGCCTATCTGTTAATCATTTGACTCATAAGTGTAGTAAGCCTGAAATTGTTGAAGTTGATAACCTAAGTAACCTTTCTGCTAGCATAAATTCTAGTCATGATTCTTTCTGTGGTAAGCCAAACTGCATGACATGCTATGTGACTGTGATTGCTAACTGTTTATCTCTTAAACATAAACTTGACTCTGCACAATCTGGTGAATCACACACACACATACATTCTCATAGGACAGGGTCCCCAATCAGGGTTGAGAGGGTGAAAACTTCATGTGAGCCTAAGAGTGTAAACTCCAAAGCCACAGAAAAAGTGAAGTCTCCTACTATGAGAAATGCAATTTATGACAGAAGAATTATTAATCAAAATGTTTCTAAATCATCTGGACCCTACCAAGTGTGGGTACCAAAAACAACTTAGTCACTTTGTGAATGCAGGGCAACAGGAATAAAAGAGTCATATGGATCTTGGACAGTGGATGCTCAAGTCACATGACTGGTGATATAGCCCTGCTATCACATTTTGAGGAAAAGGCTGGCCCATCAGTAACCTTTGGAAATGACAACATTGGTTATACAATGGGATATGGCAGTGTTGAATCTGGAAATGTCATTATTGAAGATGTAGCATTTGTTGAAGGACTGAAGCATAATCTCTTGAGTATTGGACAGTTTACCAACAGAGGCTTCAAAGTGGAATTTGATGAAGACCTTTGTTCAATCTCAAAAAGGGAAAGTGGTGAAGTTGTTCTAACTGGTGTGAAGAAAGGAAGCTTGTTTGTAGCTAATCTCAAGGCTGCAGATAAGGGAGAAATTTGTTGTTTCTACACAAAAGCCACAAATGAGGAATTCTGGCTGTGGCACAAGAAACTGTCTCACTTGAATGTTCAGGCAATGAACTCTCTAACCAAGAGAGAACTCATCAGGGATTTGCCTGCCTTGGAGTTTGTGCAAGATGGAGCATGTGAAGCTTGTCAGAAAGGGAAGATTAAAAGATCAAGTCACAAGAACAAGTTGCTCAATACAAACTCAAAACCTCTGCAACTAATTCACATGGACTTATTTGGCCCTGTGAATGTAATGTCCCTTTCCAAAAAGAAATATGCTCTAGTGATGGTTGATGACTATTCAAGATATACTTGGGTGGAATTCCTATTCTCCAAGGATGAAGCACCCCAAGTCATAATAGAGCATATCAAGAGAGTTGATAAAGAAGCACAAAGCACTGGTGCCTCTGTAGTTGCTTTGAGAAGTGATAATGGGACTGAGTTCAGAAATTCAACATTGTATGAGTTTTGCAAAGATAAAGGAATTTCTCAACAATTCTCAGCTCCTAGAACACCTCAACAAAATGGAGTAGTTGAGAGAAAGAATAGAACTCTCATTGAAGCTGCAAGGACAATGCTGCTGGATGCAAAGCTACCCACTAGCTTTTGGGCTGATGCTGTTAACACAGCATGCTATGTGCAAAATAGAACATTAATCAATAAGAAGTCTGGCAAAACTCCTTACTCATTAATGACTGGAAAAAGAGCATCCTTCAAGCACCTGCATGTGTTTGGAAGCAAGTGCTTTGTGATGAAAGATACCTCTGAGCATGTTGGAAAATTTGATGCTAAGGCATTTGAAGGTATCTTCATTGGATACTCTCTGGAAAGGACAGCATACAGAGTGTTTGTACCTGAGCAACACAAAGTCATGGAAAGCATGGATGTTACCTTTGATGACAAGAAAACTCCAGGACTAAAAACAAGTGATCAAGACAGTGTGCTATTGAGATTTGAGAATCAAGGTTATCTTGAGGATTCTGAAAGTGAAGATGAACCCCCTGTTCAAACTGTTCTAGAAAATGAAATTCTTGAAGTTGACAATCTTTTTCAAACACCTGTGCAAGGATTCACATACACAGGGGGAGAAGAAGAGAATGCAACTGTCAACCAAAATGAGATTGGAACAGATCAAGGAAATGAACAGGGGCACACAAGGAAATGGGACAGAGCCCATACTAGGGATCAAATCATTGGAGATCCTAGTGAGGGAGTTAGAACAAGAAGGGCAACATTAAACACTTGTCTGTATAGCTGCTTTCTGTCACAAGAGGAACCTAAATTAATTGAAGAAGCTTTGAAGAATTCTGATTGGATTGTTGCCATGCAAGAAGAGTTGAATCAATTTGAGAAAAACAAAGTATGGGAACTAGTGCCACCTCCAAAAGGAAAGAATGTTATTGACACCAAATGGGTGTTCAGAAACAAGATGGATGAAGAAGGAGTGGTAGTTAGAAACAAAGCAAGGCTGGTTGCCAAAGGATATAGTCAGCAAGAAGGCATTGACTATGATGAGACATTTGCACCTGTAGCTAGACTGGAAGCCATAAGAATCTTCCTGGCTTTTGCAGCTCACTCAGATTTTAAGGTGTATCAAATGGATGTGAAAAGTGCATTTCTCAATGGTGATCTTGCTGAAGAAGTCTATGTGTCTCAACCACCTGGCTTTGAAAGTGAAGACTTCCCAAACTTTGTGTATAGACTGCTCAAGGCACTCTATGGACTCAAACAGGCACCAAGAGCCTGGTATGAAACTCTATCTCAATTCCTTCTTGAGCATCAATTTACCAGGGGTACAATTGACAAAACCCTATTCTTCAAGAAGCATGGAAATGATATCATTCTTGTTCAAATCTATGTGGATGATATCATCTTTGGCTCTTCAAATAAAAAACTCTGTGAAAGATTCTCTAAGTTGATGCAAAGCAAATATGAGATGAGTATGATGGGAGAGTTAACCTACTTCCTAGGCCTGCAAGTACATCAAAGGGAGGATGGCATCTTTATAAACCAATCTAAGTATGTCAAGGATCTTTTAAAGAAATATGGTTTAGAAGAGTCATCCCCAGCTAAAACTCCTATGTCTACTGCAATCAAGCTGGATGAAGACAAGAAAGGCAAGAGAGTTGATATCAAGGTCTATAGAGGAATGGTTGGATCCCTGCTCTATCTCACAGCTAGCAGGCCAGACATCATGTTTGCCACATGCCTTTGTGCAAGGTTCCAGTCTGATCCCAAGGAATCTCACATGATGGCCATCAAAAGGATTTTCAAATATCTGAAGGGGACTCCTAATCTTGGGCTATGGTATCCAAAGGGCACTGGGTTCAACCTGGTTGGTTACACAGATTCTGATTATGTTGGATGCAGAATTGACAGGAAGAGCACCTCTGGAAGCTGTCAATTCCTAGGTCAAAGGTTAGTGTCCTGGTTTAGTAAGAAACAACAATCCACAGCAACATCCACAGCTGAGGCTGAATACATTGTTGCTGGAAGTTGCTGTGCTCAATTGCTTTGGATTAGAAATCAACTCATGGATTATGGACTAGTGTTAGAACACATTCCTCTGATGTGTGATAATACTAGTGCAATATCCATTGTTGCCAATCCTGTTAATCATTCTACTACAAAGCACATTGAGATCAGGTACCATTTCATTAGGGAACATGCTGCAAATGGTACCATAGAAGTCTCTTATGTTCCAACTGAGAAACAATTAGCTGACATATTTACTAAACCTCTGAATGAAGCAGTCTTCAACAGACTTGTGAGTGAAATTGGAATGCTCAATCCTTCATTTAGTTGTTCCAAGTAAGTATGCTAGGTAATTGTTGCAGCAGTAAATTTTCACTGTATTTAAATGATCTATTTGTTTGGAGTGAAAATTAGCTGAGATATGATTTATAAATATTTCAGTATTTTACTGCATATTTTTCAAAATCATATTTGTGAGTGGAGTTGTGAGCTTTTGAGACATCTCGATATAGATGATTTTCAGAGTTCACGACATAGTTCAAATTAAACAGACTTATATCGCAAACTGTTGAGATTGTGAGACTTCGCGACATAGTTCATTTCATGAGTTTGCGACATAGTTAATTCTATGACTTCGCGACTTAGTATAACTATATCGACAAGTCTCCATAGTTGACAGAATTTTGATTTAAATTAATTTTATTTCAAAATTTGATAAAAGTCTGACAAATTGCTTAAAATTCCTAAAAGAGAGCTTTAGACAGGGTATTTCTACTATATCGCAAAGTCTCCCCGATCCTTTCATTTTGAAGACTTTGCGACATAGTTCATTGTTGAGACTATGCGATATACTTTGCAAGACTTTGCGGTACAGGCCATTTTTGACTTCGCGATATACATAAAGACTGTACACATTCATAACTCCATATCGCAGTGTCTCTATCATATAAATACCTTTTTCTAACCGTTTGCAACTTTTCATCTTGTCTATTGCTCTCAAACTTTCTAACCTAAGCACAAATTCTCTACTCTCTTTCTTACTCTCTCTCTTGAAATGGCACCCAAATCTCAAACAGTATCATCCTCTATTCCTTTAACCATTCCCAAAGAAACAAATCTTCTCACCATTCCCTCTGAGGCTGAGGCTAAACCCAGGTACAAGTGTTTTGTACGGTTCCTGAATGATTCCTACCTCAGCCAAGCCCTAACCTTGAACCCCACGTTGTATGTTGATGTATTGGAAGGATTTTGGCGAACGGCGTTGGTTTCTACAATGGCCAGGGAAGATGGAACTTCGTTCCAGGAGATAGCTTGTTCAATTGGAGGCAAACACTTCCAGTTTGGGGAGAAGGAGATAAATGAAGCTTTAGGGTTCAAGGTGGAGGGTCATGACCAAGAAGCTACAGATGCTCAAATTGTAGACTTCATGACCCTCATTCGGTATGCAGATGAGATTGATACTGGAAAGCTGAACAAGAAATTTGTAAGAAGGGAGTGGTCATTTCTATTTGATGCACTCCAGAAGGTGTTCCTTTGCAGAAAGACAGGATGGGACCATATCAGTCACATTGCTGTGAAGCTGGCCTATTCCCTAGCCTACAATCAGGAAATTAATGTTGGAGCAATAATCCTCAAGGAATTGGCTCAAAGGCTAGGGAGGACAATCCGTGGAAGAGGTAATGACATCTTTTACCCTCGCTTTCTTCAAGTTATTTTAAATTATCTTGATGCTAATGTCCATGACTTGGAGGGTATTGATAAATCAAAGATGGCTTATTCCAAGTCCATGTCCAAGATTCTGTTTGGTTCATTGGACACAAGGAATCAGGTGGATGTGATCTTGAGTGTGACCAAGCATATGCAGGACACATTCGAGTCTTATCCACTTGATAAGCCCATATACCATGCTCTTTCCTGGACAGGGGAGGCTGAGACTGAAGGAGCTTCACAGTCTAACCCAAGCCTCCCTATCCCATCCAGCAACCCCACTGTAAACACCACTGTAGAGTCTAGTCAGCCAAGTGCATCAATCTCTCAAAAGGTTGATGTTCCTAAAAAGAAGAAGAAGAGAACCCTAGCTATTATCCATGAATCTGTAGAGCTAGCAAGTGAGATTCCTGAGTCACCTCTCACCAGACCAAAGAAGAAGTCAAAATCTAAAGCTACCACTGAATCCTCCCAACAGGATTCAGATGTGGAAAAAGGGGTACACCTGCTACTGTCTATGGCCTCTCAACAGATCATGGGCATTGAAAAGAGCAGCCTCCCCACTGCAAGTTGTAATGAGTCTGCACAGGGTCAAGACCTCACTCTTGACCCTAGGAGTGATAAGGGTGATCAAACACTAAGTGGAGAGCACATCAATGTTGAAACTCCTCCTATTTCTCAGGGGGAGTTGCCAAAATCTAATCTGAACCCCACTTCTCTCTCAGATTCTTCCACTAAAATTTCTTCTGAACAAGAGAGTCATTCTCATGACAATCTTGCTCTTGATCGATCACAAACCAGCCCTGTGATTGAGCCAACTTCAAGTGACATGGTGCTTGACACTGTGCTCACCACTCAGGACCCACATTCAGTTGGTCAGGGAATGCATGCTGGGGCATATCCTAATGACACCAACACAAACATGGAGGATTCACCAGTTTTCACTGGAGACTCTGTGCCTAATTCTCCCATCCTTAGGGATGTGGAAATGTCTTCACAGACAAATAGGGCTGATGTTGTAACACATCCCATTTCAATGGAGACAACATCAGACCCTACAGCCATTCCAAGGCTGGAGGAGACTCATACTCACACATCTCATGAAGTGCTTAGCACTAGCTCTTACTTGGCTCAGGCCACAATGTCAGAATGGCTGAAGCCTGTGCACCATGACAGGCCTTCAGGATCATCATCTGTGCCTTCCAAAATGTCTGAAGAAGCCATACAAGATCTCCATGTGGCACAGATTGATGAGTTCTCAAAGATAGCTCAACATCTCCTCACCTCCAACCTTCCAAATGCTGATTATGAAGCTATCCTGCTATGCCAAAAGGAGGATGTTGAAGCTCAACAGGAGAAGATTGTGGATACAGCTGAACCAGAGGGGAATGTGGATGCCTGGTTGGATGCTAAGAGGACTCTCAAGCTCAAGGATGCCCTGGCTTTTGTGAGAGAAGAATACCTCACCTCTCTGGGCTCAAATGCTAAGGATCTTTCTCCTGTTGCCATATATGAAGCTGTGAATGATGTGTACAAGAACCAGTTGAAGGCTCTGCATTATCTTGGGAAAGGGCTTCAATCAGAGATTTCTTCAATTCAGGAGGAGACAGACAGATCCCTCACTAAGCTCAGAAACTCTTATCTCTCTGATTTTCCCAAGGTGGATGGTATCCTCAAAGAAGTCCAGAAAACCTCCACCAATGTGTCCATGATGGATGTGACTCTTGCCATGGTCACAGACAACATCAAGAAACTGGCTTCTACACTGGAAAATCAAGCAAAATCTACCATCACCACCAATGCTATGTTGAATGTCATGTGGAAAAACCAGTATGGTGATAAGCTGGTGGATGAAGTCCCTCTGTCAGACATCTCCAAATATGACTTTGCCAGGGTCAAAGATCAATCCCTCAACTCATTTAGGTCTCAACAATTATTCTCCAAGGTGGATGGCTTAGAAAGAGAAGTGGCCTCTCTCAAGGATGAAAACAGAATGCTATCTACATCTCTAAGCCAACTCAATGACAAACTAGATGATCAAGGCACCAACACAACAAACATTTTGCTGGTGCAGCAACAAATGATGACCTCAATGATGAAATCTATGAACCTGCCTATTCCTGGGGAAACTCAAGACATTTTGTCTGATCCCAAGCCTAAGGGGGAGAAAGGAAAGGAGGTCAATGTGAAAAAGACAGGGGGAGCACCTACCAAGCAGTCAAAACTTAAGGGCAAGCTCATTGAAGAGACAATAAAGCCAATCAATCTTCCCCCTGTAGAGGTCATCAATGCACAAGGTCAGAAAAGCACAGTCACCACAACATTCTATCCATCCACAATGCCTAAAGACATCTCAACCTCTCAACCTGCTATACCTACTCCAATTGCTAAACCTACCCAAGCTACACTTATCACTGAGGCCAAGCTACAGGAAGTGGCAAACTCTAACATCTATCATGATGAGGCATTCCTGGAGTTTCTGAAAGCCACCTACAAGAATGCTCAAGGAGATGCACAAGTGTACAGAAAGAAGCTCAGGGAAAGTATCAAGTACTTCACAGTTGCAGTAAAGAAAATCAGGGATGTTTATCTGAGAGAAATAATCATGGTGTGCAAGGACAACTGCTTGTGGCACTTAGCATTTCAAACTCTAGAGAAACTGAGGTTTACTGAAGTGTCAATAATTCTGGAGTTGATTGAAAGGAGTGGGGCTAACAATGAAAGTCTTTATAATGACTTGGAGTTGAATCAAAATCAAAGACTGCCTGAGGTCATACCCAAGCCAAGGACAGTAATTTTTCAAAGTCTATCCAAAGTCAGAAGTATTGACCAACTAGTCATTCCCAAAGATCTGCAAATGAAGAATAACTCAAAGATCAATCAAGTGCTGTAAATGCTGAGAGCAAAGAAAGGAGTCAAGACAGCAGAGGAATTAGAGATGATTAACATTCTACAATCTTTTCTGATTCATGGTGTTTTGCCTGAATCTATCAAAGAAAAGAACATGAAGAAGGATGGGGAGGATGATGATGAGGAGAAAACCTACAGGAGGAGATCTCATTCAAGGAGTAATAAGGATGGACCAAGTGACAGCAGCAGGAGCAAATCTTCCAAGAAATCTAAAGATGCTGGTGATGACACAAAGGGGGCAAAGGAGACTGTGAAGAGAACTAGGAGTGGAATTCAGCAAGTCAAGGACATTGCTAGTAGTACTTTAACCACAACACAAGACTCTAAGTCTAGGGTGGGTACTGTTAGCAATGATCCTCCAAAATCATTATCCATGACTTCTGAACCTGAATTACCACAGATGAAAGATGAAGCCACTAAAATAATCTCAAGAAAACACTTCCACAAAGTCACAGCTAGTGGAGTGTTACAGTGGATGAAGGGGAAAGGAATGAAGCTACTTCCAAGTGATGTGGCACTGAAGACTAATTCTCCTTGTTCAAGAAAGGTATCTCTTGTGAAGCATTTGAAGATCAAGAGTGTACCCAAAAGGATAAGGATAACAAAGAAGACTGGAAAACTCACAAATGTTATTGGCATCAATGTGCTTCCACTAGATGAGGACTATGATGAAGATGCCCTAGCATTTTTGAGGGCTCAAAGGATCTTTGAAGTCAAAGTGAAGTTGGATCATCTAGATATCAAGTACACTGATGGAAGAGAAAGGAAAATGAAGCAAGGAAGCTGGCAATATTTCTATAAGTATGAGCTTGAAAGGATAAATGCCTTACTGAATTTTGAAGAAAAAGATGAAAGGACATGGAAGATAGATATTGCCAGGTACTTGAAGTTGCATGCTGATTATGAAGAAAACATGAGGAAAGAGAATGAAAAGAAAAACATACAGAAAGAGAAAGAAATGGCTGAGATGGAGGAGAGGGCTAAGGAGCTAAGGCAGAAAGGGATGTGCAGGGTCAAACAAAATCCTTACATTGTGGAGTACAAAAACTCACATGGAGGTCAAAGCAAAATAAGGATGGAGTTTCTGGACTCATATGTAGAAAGTGCACTCAAGGCTGCAATTGATGACTTGGAAGGCTCACCTCTCATTGAAGAACTGATTGCAAGAGAAGAACTTCAAGAAGCCATCATAGACATGAAGAGAAAAGAAGAAATAAGGAAAAAGAAGATATATGATGATTTGCTAGAGAAGCAATTGGAAGCTGAAGCTGCTGAGCAACAAAAGTAATCTGTAAGCTTTCAATTTTTCTATGTAATCAAATTTCTGATCTCAAGGTTCATGAATTGTTCTTTCTGTTACTAAAATTTCCTTTTATATAAGTTAGGCTTGTTATCAGACATGAAATTGTGCCTAAGGATCTTACTCACAATTTGGGGGAGATTGTTAGGCTCAAGACATGTCTGAATACCACTATTAACAAGCCTACACTATGTGACTATGTCACACTACATGACCTAGTGATTTCTATCACTGGGATAGAGTATAGGTCTCTAAATGTACTTGTCTTGTTTTCATGAACAATAGCTTTATCATGTATGCTCAGATTTATAATGAGCTTAGTAAAGTTTCTTGCATCTAGAATGTATGTAGGCCATTGAATAATTATCCTGGTAGAAGTTCAGAAGTGTTCATGCAGCAGGATAGAGTTGAATAAGGCCATGAAGAAATAAGTTGCAGGATTTTGTCTAAGGCATTATATAGCAAAGTCAAAAGAAAGCTATGTCGTGAAGTCACCAATATCCATGTCGTGAAGTACTATATCGCATAGTCCATTTTGTACTATGTCGAGAAGTCCTCAAGACACATGTCGTGAAGTGTTGAAGTCAGCAAAGTCAAAGGAGCCTAGATCGTGAAGTCCTCAGAAGCCTTATGTCGCATAGTCATCAAATGACCTATGTCGCATAGTCGTCAAATGACCTATGTCGCATAGTCGTCAAATGACCTATGTCGCAAAGTCTTCAAAGGCTATATCGCGTAGTCCTCACAAGGGAGATCGCGAAGTCAGTGATAAAGTGGAGTTCACGATATCAACACTTAGCCATTTATAACAAGACAAATCAAGGTACAGAACCAAGAATCAAAGGAGACAAATACTGAAGCATTTGTTCTGGCAAGGTGGTCCAAAGAACAGATGGCAAATCTACAGCTAAACTTGGAGAGAAAGATAAGAGACAAGCAGCTACAGAAACGGGAAAGACTCCGAAAAGCAGGTGGTCCTTCCTGACACAGTGAACTTCTTATGGCAGGACAAGTTGGACTTTCAGAAGGGGTAGCTGTGTAATATTGTGTGTGCCTAGTTTGTATAGGGGAATATATATATCGTGCACACACAACTGTAAGCTGCAAGAGAGATACACATAGTCATTTGCTAAGCTCTTTTCTCTGTAAGCAAACAAGTTCAAACTGTTCTTGTTTAGAAGCCAGAAATTCGATTGTGAATTTCCTGGAAAGCTGTAGTATTTAATTTGCTTATACAAAGTAGATTAAAGTGATTGTGTGTGTTATTTACTTTCTGCATATTACATATCATAATCACATACAGTTGTTTACTTAGTTTTTCAAGATCGAAAAATATATCAAACTATCCATTCACCCCCCCTCTGTCTAGTTTCTAGTGGTATTCATTTCTAACAACACTCAAACATACCATAAATACTAGGCTCTAGACGCCTATATAAGGACCCTGATCCTACAATCAGAACTACGTTTTGGGCACAGCTCCATACGTCACAACGCCTCGAAGGCGCAACAAGTCACAAAGGCACCCCTAGAACTACGTTTTAGACTTCATCCTCGAATAAGGACATACAAGTCACTACGTCCTTGGTGTGCCCCTGCCGTCATAGCCCCGAGGGCAACACCAAGAACTACGTCTTTGGCTTGATTCTCAATAACAATTTGAGATACGTAGGCATCTTGTGAGGACCGATTTAGTCTCGAAACACAAGTGCAGCCATTAAAGCTCGAAGCTCATTAATCCTAGCAATTAATATACAAGTACGTTTTTTAATCCATAACATTTGGCGCCGTCTGTGGGAAGACAACATCAACCATGGCAAACACACGAAGAACAATTCGCGATCCTCAAATTTCTGATGGACTTCATCTTAGCTCTACAACGGAGGATCAAGAAAGCCAACCACCGCCGACTACTGGCACTCAAGGGGCGAATATCCCCACCAACACTCAAGGACCGGAAATCCCAACTTCGGTTGAAGGGACGAATCCCCTGCAGATGGTCATTCATGGATCTAATCCACAAGAGACCGTTCACCAGCAACCAATCTCGACTTCTCCACTCATAATGAATGCACCGAGAAGCCTTCAACTCCATACTACTGATCTCCCTCAATACGCGAATCAGACTTTGGGGATGCCAAGCTATGGCATGCCCCCTCGACCCATGGCGGGCGGTAGTGGAACTAATCCAATCTACCATGAGGCATATGTCCCCCTTATATACAAGGTCTAGGACCCCAAAACCAACAAACTCGCCAGACCCCTTTCGTCCAAGATTACTCGGGCCCATACACCGAGGATGAGGGTTATACAACTGGAGATAATGTTGCCCCAAGAAGGAGACGTTCTTCCCAGAATAATTGGGATCAACCCCAAACTACTAAGGAGAAAATTGTAGCCCATGAGGCAGAGACTGCAAGACTCAAGAAACTCCTTGCTGAGGAGGAGGCCGCTCAATCTCAAGGCCGGACGACTGAAGGGATCCCGATAATCAACTTGGATCCACCGTCAAGAACCAAGAGGGCCGAAGCCCCAAGGGGTGATCCTAGTATTCTGTTGCCCCTAGGAGATCCTGATGATCCTACACCACCGTTAACTCAAGACATCAATAAAACGGCTATATCCATAAAATTCAAGATGCCTTCGATCAAAGCCTATGATGGAACGGGAGATCCCGCAAATCATGTAAGGACCTTCTCCAATGCACTGCTGTTGCAGCCAACCAACGATGCGGTCAAGTGTAGGGCGTTTCCACAAACCTTAGCAGGCATGGCCCAACGCTGGTATAGCCGTTTTCCTCCCAACTCAATTGGGTCTTTCAAGGAACTAAACAAAGCTTTTATCAATCAGTTCATTAATGGAAGGGTGCATGAGAAAAGCTCTGCATCACTCATGGCAATCCAGCAAGGAAAGAATGAAGCCCTAAGGGACTACATCAATCGATTCACTCGGGAGGCTTTGAAAGTCCCAGAATTAGAGGACAAGGTGGCTATGATAGCCCTGCAACAAGGAACTACTGATGACCACTTCAAAAGGTCGTTAGCTAAACATCCACCCGAGAGCATGCTGAAGCTCTAAGATAGAGCCGAAAAGTATATCAAGGCTGAAGAAAGCATGAGAAAGTATGAACCCACTGCTGGCGGTAGTGGAAACTCAAAGAAAAGAAACTCAGGAGTACGACGTCAAGGAAAAGTTTCCCAGAACATCAAAGGACTCTGATTCTCCACCCAAGAGAAACAATTTTGGGCCAAAGTTTACGGAATATGCAAGATTGAACACTCCCAGGAGTCAAATTCTGATGGAGATAGCTAAGGAAGGAGATCTCAAATGGCCGAAGCCAATGAGGGCTGACATGTCCAAACGGAACCAAAATCAGTTCTGTCGGTTCCACAAAGAAGTCGGTCACGACACTAATGATTGTAGGCAATTGAAAGATGAGATCGAATTTCTGATACGAAGAGGAAAACTCAGCAAGTTCACCAATGATGGAAATCAAGGGAGTCAAAGAAACTATGAAAGGAAGGATTACGACATAAGGGACAACGACCAAGATCGTAACCCTAAGCCCCGAGGGCCAGTCATCAACATGATATTCGGAGGGCCAACTGTTGTTGGGTCCTCCCGAAACTAAAGAAAAGCTTATGCTCGAGAGGTAATGACTGTGGTTGGAGAAGCACCGAAGCGTGCCAGAACAGAAGTGTCAATAGGTTTTGATGATTCAGACTTGGAAGGGGTGAAGTTCCCCCACGATGACCCTCTAGTCATCATACCTGTGATTGGAAATTCCGAAACAAAGAGAGTCCCAGTCGACAATGGAGCCTCAGTGGACATCTTGTTCCATGATGCTTTCATCAAGATGAGCTACACTGACTCTCAGTTGACACCCTCGAATATGCCCATATATGGATTCAATGGAGTGGAATCAAAAGTGGAAT
This sequence comes from Heracleum sosnowskyi, assembly GCA_030848705.1. Taxonomy (NCBI): domain Eukaryota; kingdom Viridiplantae; phylum Streptophyta; class Magnoliopsida; order Apiales; family Apiaceae; genus Heracleum; species Heracleum sosnowskyi. The sequence goes on from CM061240.1 coordinate 16,158,376, forward strand.
GCACTATCCAACTCCCAATGACCATGGGGCAAGGGATGAATACGTCTACTCAAATGCTGAACTTCATAGTTATAAAGGCAACTTCAACCTACAATGCAATCCTGGGAAGGACTGGTCTTCATGCGTTCAAGGCCGTTGCCTCATCTTATCATCTGAAAATCAAGTTCCCAACGAGGAATGGGATTGGTGAAGAACGAGGAGACCAAAAGATGGCTAGAAGTTGTTATGTAGCCGCGTTAAGGCCTGATGGAATAGGGGGCAAGTTCTCCCAATTGAAGACATGGATACTGGCGACAATGAGGACCGAAGAGGGAAACCAGCTGAGGATTTAATCCCAATCCCCTTAGTCCCTGGTGAACCGGAGAAGGTGACATATGTTGGGGCACTACTACCTGAGCCATTGAAAAGCAAGCTCATATCTTTTCTTCAAGAGAATAATGACGTTTTTGCTTGGACAACGGCTGACATGCCAAGGATCGATCCCCAATTGATAACTCACAAGTTGAATGTGGATCCTGAAAGAAAGACGGTGAAACAAAAGAAGAGAAATTTTGGTCCAGAAAGGCAAGAGGCCATTAAACAAGAAGTTGAAAAACTTCTAGAGGCCGGATTCATTGAAGAGATACAATTCCCGGAATGGTTGGCTAACCCCGTAATGGTCAAAAAGGCCAATTGGAAATGGAGGATGTGTGTAGACTTCACTGACTTGAATGATGCATGTCCTAAGGATTATTTTCCCTTACCAAGGATTGATGCATTAATAGATGCTACAGCTGGACACGAGATGCTCAGCTTCATGGATGGCTTCAGTGGATACAACCAAATCAAAATGCACAAGGATGACATCTCCAAGGTATCATTCATCACTGACTTTGGTGTTTTCTGTTATCTAGTCATGGCATTTGGACTTAAGAATGCAGGGGCAACCTACCAAAGATTGGTGAACAAAATTTTTGGACACCTAATTGGAAAAACCATGGAGGTCTACGTGATGACATGTTAGTCAAGAGCCTCGATAATGCCGATCACATTGAGCACCTCTGAGAGGCATTTGAAGTTCTAAGGCACCACAAGATGATGTTGAATCCAGCTAAGTGTGCCTTTGGTATGGGCTCGGGAAATTTTAGGCCTAATGGTTTCCAAGAGAGGAATCAAGGCCAATCCCGACAAAATCAAAGCAATTCTAGACATGGAACCACCACGGACTGTCAAAGATGTCCAAAAACTAACGGGAAGAGTGGCAGCATTGGGAAGATTTATCTCCAAATCAGGAGAAAAATGCTTACCTTTCTTCAAAGCACTTATGAATGTGAAAAACTTTGAATGGACAACTGAAAGCCAAGAGGCCTTTGAGGCCCTGAAGAAATATATGGTTGAAGGACCACTGTTGGCAAAACCAAATCTAGGAGAGACTCTCTACTTATACTTGGCAGTTTCTAACACAGCCCTCAGAGCTATTTTGGTAAAAGAAGAATTGAAGGTTCAGAAACCCATCTACTATGTGAGAAAAATCCTACATGGAGCATAAATAAACTACTCTATGATTGAGAAGTTTGCCTTAGCCTTGATAATGGCCTCAAGAAAGCTACGCCCATACTTCCAGGCACACAAGATAGAGGTTTTGACCAATCAACCTCTAAGAAACATCTTGCACAGCCCTTAAGTTAGTGGAAGTTTGATCAAATGGGCCATTGAACTAGGGGAATTTGACATCATGTACAAGCCTCGAACGGCCATCAAAGCTCAAGCACTCGTTGACTTCATGGTTGAATGCACCATTGACAACCAAGAAGTCGGGGGGGGGGGGCAGGAAGTATCAGTGGAAGACAAGGAAGATGAAGAAATGGTCTCCAAAGAATGTTGGGTGCTCTATTTTGATGGAGGATCAAAAACCAAATCAAGTGGAGCCGGTTTAGTGCTACAAAGTCCTGATGGATTCCTCATAGAGTATGCACTAAAACCGGACTTCCCAACGACAAACAACGAAGCTGAATATGAAGCCCTGATAGCTGGTCTGGGGCTGGCTGGAGCCTTAAGAGTCAAAACTCTGAGAGTATGTGGAGATTCGAGGCTGGTGGTCTCCCAAGTAAATGGGGAGTTTGAGGCCAGAGATGAAGTCATGGCCAAGTACTTAAAGCTCGTCAAAGAAATCATGACTCAATTTGATGAATGCTATGTAGAGCACATTCCAAGGGAAGAAAACATGAAGGCTGATGCCTTGTCTAAGTTTGCTTCTTCAGAAATTGAAAACTATGCAGGGAGTGTATACTTCCAAGTCTTGAAGACCCCAAGCATCAACGGAAAGTTGGTAGCACCCATTGATGTTGCTAGCTGTTGGATGGATCCCATCAATGCCCATCTGGAAACTGGGTGGCTACCCAACGACACTTCAGAAGCAAGAAATCTATATGTGAGAGCACTAAGGTATGCCTTGATTGAGGGAATCCTATACAAGAAGTCTTTCATCATTCCTTATCTGAAATGCTTGAGACCTCAAGAGGCAGAATTGGCCATAAAGGAAGTACATGAAGGAATTTGTGGGCAACAATTGGGGGGCAGAGCCCTTGCTCATAAAATCACCCGTCTAGGTTTCTATTGGCCAAGCATACTAGCCGATGCTAAAAGCTATGTGAAGAAGTGTGAACGGTGCCAGAAACATGCACCAGTGGTTAGGCAACCACCTGATATATTGACATCCATAAACTCACCAATCCCATTTGCAATGTGGGGAATGGATATACTCGGGCCATTTCCAATGGCAAGTGCTAAACGAAAGTTCTTGATAGTAGCAATCGACTACTTCACCAAGTGGATTGAGGCTAAGCCATTAGCCAAGATAACCACTATCAAGAACTTTCTTTGCGCACTTGCCATTAGAAATGGTCCAAGTATATCCATCCCCCACATGGCAAATGGGATAGGAGAGTTTATGGATGTCAACATCTCGGGCGGTTGCCTAACCACTGGTGCATGCTTTTGGCACCGTTCACATTTTTTCAAATAGCTTTTAGCATCTGCTAGCATGCTTGGCCAATAGAAACCTAAACGGGTAATTTTACGAGCCAGGGCTCTGCCCCCCAAGTGCTGCCCACAAATTCCTTCATGTACTTCCCTTAGGGCCAATTCTGCCTCTTGGGGTCTCAAGCATTTTAAGTATGGGATGATGAAAGACTTTTTGTATAGGATTCCCTCAATCAGGGCATACCTTAGTGCTCTCACATATAGCTTTCGTGCTTCTGAAGTGTCGTTGGGCAACCACCCAGTTTCCAGATGAGATTTGATGGGATCCATCCAACAGCTAGCAACATCAATGGGTGCTACCAACTTTTCGTTGATGCTTGGGATCTTCAAGACTTGGAAGTATACACTTCCTGCGTAGTTTTCAATTTCAGAAGAGGCAAACTTAGACAAGGCGTCGGCCTTCATGTTCTCTTCCCTTGGAATGTGTTCCACATAGCATTCATCAAACTGAGTCATGATGGCCTTGAAAAGTTTTAGGTACTTGGCCATGACTTCATCTCTGGCTTCAAACTCCCCATTTACTTGGGAAACCACTAGCCTCGAGTCTCCACACACTTTCAGAGTTTTAACTCTTAAGGCTCCAGCCAGCCCTAAGCTAGCTATCAGGGCTTCATATTCAGCTTCATTGTTTGTCGTTGGGAACCCAGTTTTAGTGTGTACTCTATGAGAAATCCATCAGGACTTCGTAGCACCAAACCTGCTCCACTTGATTTTGTTTTTGATGCTCCATCAAAATAAAGCACCCAACATTCTTTGGACACCATGTCTTCATCTTTCTTGTCTTCCACTATTACTTCCTGCCCTCCGACTTCTTGGTTATCAATGGTGCATTCAACCATGAAGTCAGCGAGTTCTTGAGCTTTTATGGTCGTTCGAGGCTTATACTTGATGTCAAATTCTCCCAATTCAATAGCACATTTGATCAACCTTCCACTAACTTGAGGGCTATGCAAGATGTTTCTTAGAGGCTGATTGGTCAAGACCTCTATCTTGTGAGCCTGGAAGTATGGGCGTAGCTTTCTTGAGGCCATTATCAAGGCTAAGGCAAACTTCTCAATCGTAGAGTAGTTTATTTCTGCCCCATGTAGAATCTTACTTACATAGTAAATGGGTTTCTGAACCTTCAACTCTTCTTTTACCAAAACGGCTCCAAGGGCTGTGTTAGAAACCGCCAAGTACAAATAGAGAGTTTCTCTTGGATTTGGCTTTGACAACAGTGGTGCCTCAACCATGTACTTCTTCATGGCCTCAAAGGCCTCCTGGCTTTCAGTTGTCCACTCAAAAAATTTCACATTCTTGAGTGCTTTGAAGAAAGGTAAGTACTTTTCTCCTGACTTGGAGATGAACCTTCCCAGTGTTGCCACTCTTCCCGTTAATTTCTGGACATCCTTGACAGTCCGAGGTGGTTCCATGTCTAGAATTGCTTTGATTTTGTCGGGATTAGCCTCGATTCCTCTCTTGGAAACCATCAGGCCTAAAAACTTCCATGAGCCTGCACCAAAGGCACATTTAGCTGGATTCACATCATCTTGTGGTGCCTTAGCACTTCAAATACTTCTCGTAGATGGTTTATATGATCGTCTTTATCGAGGCTTTTAACCAACATGTCATCCACATAAACCTCCATGGTTTTTCCAATCAGGTGTTCAAAAATTTTGTTCACCAACCTTTGGTATGTTGGTCTTGCATTCTTAAGTCCAAATGTCATGACTAGATAACATAAAACACCAAAGTCAGTGATGAATGATACCTTGGAGATGTCATCTTTGTGGATTTTGATTTGGTTGTATCCACTGAAGCCATCCATGAAACTCATCATCTCGTGCCCAGCTGTGGCATCTATCAGGGCATCAATCCTTAGTAAGGGAAAACAATCCTTAGGACATGCATTGTTCAAATCAGTGAAGTCCACACACATCCTCCATTTTCCATTGGCCTTTTTGACCATTACTGGGTTAGCCAACCATTCCGGAAATTGAATATCTTAAATGAACCCGGCTTCCAAAAGTTTATCTACTTCCTGTTTGATGGCCTCTTGCCTCTCTGGAGCAAAATTTCTCTTCTTCTGTTTCACAGTCTTCCTTTCGAGATCTACATTCAATTTATGGGTTATCAACTGGGGATCAATCCCTGGCATATCAGTTGTTGTCCAAGCAAAAACATCAATGTTTTCTTGAAGAAAAGATATGAGCTTGCTCTTCAATGGTTCAGGCAATAGTGCTCCAATATAAGTCACCTTCTCCGGTTCACCAGGGACTAAGGGTATTGGGATTAAATCCTCAGCTGGTTTCCCTCTCAGTCCTCATTATCACTAGTATTCATGTCTTCAATGGGGAGAACCTGCCCCCCGATTCCATCAGGCCTTAACGCGGCTACGTAACAGCTTCTAGCCATCTTTTGGTCTCCCCGTTCTTCACCAATTCCATTCCTCGTTGGGAACTTGATTTTCAAATGATAGGATGAGGCAACAACCTTGAACGCTTGAAGACCCGTCCTTCCCAGGATTGCATTGTAGGTCGAAGTTGCCTTTATAACTATAAAGTTCAACATCTGAGTAGACGTATTCGACCCTTGCCCCATTGTCATTGGGAGTTGGATAATGCCTTCCACCTTTGACTCCACTCTATTGAATCCATATATGGGCATATTCGAGGGTGTCAACTGAGAGTCAGTATAGCCCATCTTGATAAAAGCATCATGGAACAAGATGTCTACTGAAGCTCCATTGTCGACAAAAACTCTCTTTGTTTCAGAATTCCCTATAACAGGTACGATGACTAAGGGATCATCGTGGTGAAACTTCACTCCCTCCAAGTCAGAATCATCAAAACCTATTGATATTTCTGTTCGGGCACGTTTCGGTGCTTCTCCGACCACAGTCATTACTTCTCGGGCATAGGCCTTTCTTGATTTTTGGGAGGACCCAACATCAGTTGGTCCCCGAATATCATGTTGATAACTGGCCCTCGGGGCTTGGGATTCCGATCTTGATCGTTGTCCCTTCTGTCAAAATCCTTCCTTTCATAGTTTCCTCTTTGACTCCCTTGATTTCCATCCTTGGTGAATTTATTGAGCTTTCCTCTCCGTATCAGAAACTAGATCTCATCTTTCAATTGTCTACAATCGTCGGTGTCGTGACCGACCTCCTTGTGGAACCGACAGAATTGGTTTTGATTCCGATTAGACATATCAGTCCTTAGTGGCTTCGGCCATCGGAGATCCTCCTCATTTGCTATTTCCGTCAGAATTTGGCTCCTGGGAGTGTTCAATCTTGCATATTCCGTAAACTTTGGCCCAAAATTGTTCCTCTTTGGTGGAGAATCAGAATCCTTTGACGTTCTGGGAAACTTTTCCTTGACGTCGTACTCCCGAGTTTCTTTCCTTTTCTTTGAATTTCCACTGCCACCAGCAGTGGGTTCATACTTTCTCATGCTTTCTTCAGCCTTGATGTACTTTCCGGCTCTATCTTGGAGCTTCAGCATGCTCTCAGGTGGATGTTTTTCCGATGATCTTTTGAAGTGATCATCAGAGGTTCCTTACTATAAGGCAATCATAGCTACTTTGTCCTCGAAGTCCGGGACTTTCAGAGCTTCCTGGGTAAATCGGTTGATGTAATCCCTTAAAGCTTCATTCTTTCCTTGCTGGATCCCCATGAGTGATGCAGAACTTTTCTCGTGCACCCTTCCACTAACGAATTGATTGATGAATGCTTTACTTAATTCCTTGAAAGACCCAATAGAGTTGGGAGGAAGACGGCTATACCAACGTTGAGCCATGCCTGCCAAGGTTTGCGGAAATGCCCTACACTTGACCGCATCGTTGGTTGGCTGCAACAGCAGTGCATTGGAGAAGGTTCTTACGTGATTTACGGGATCTCCCGTTCCATCATAAGCTTTAATTGTTGGAATCTTGAATTTCCTGGATATGGTAGCTTTCATGATGTCTTGAGTAAACGGCGGTGTAGGATCATCAAGATCTCCTAGGGGCAAGAAAATACTATGATCACCCCTTGGGGCTTCAGCCCTCTTGGTTCTTCTCGATGTTGGGTCCAGGTTGATTATCGGGACTATTCCACTTTCTTGGCTTTGTGCTTTCGCGGCCTCCTGTTCTGCCAGTAATTTCTTGAGCCTTGCAGCCTCCGCCTCATGGGCCGCAATCTTTTCCCTAGTAGTTTGGGGTTGTTCCCGATTTATTTGGCAAGAACGCCTCCTCCTTGGGGCAACATCCCTCTCTTCTGAAGATGTATAATTCTCGTCCTCAATATAGGGACCCGAGTAATCTTGAATCAAAGGGGTTCGTCGAGTTTATTGATTTTGGGGTCCCAGACCTTGTATATAAGGAGAAACGTATGCCTCATGGTAAGTGGGATTAAGACCACTACCGCCCGCCATGGGTTGAGGGGGCATGCCATAGCTTGGCATCCCCAAAGTTTGAGTTGCGTATTGGGGAAGATCCGTAGTATGGAGTTGAAGGCCACTTGGTGCATTCATGAGCAGTGGGGAGGTCATGATTGGTTGCTGGTGAGCGGTCTCTTGTGGATTAGATCCATGAACGACCATGTGCAGGAGATTCATCCCTTCAACCGAAATTGGGATCTCCGGTCCTTGAGTGGTGGTGAGGGGTATATTCGCCCCTTGAATGCCAGTAGTTGGCGGTGGTTGATTTCCGTGAGTATCAGCCTCAGAGGTGATAGGAAGCTCCTCAGAAGTTTGAGTATCTCGAGTTTTTCTTCGTGTGTTTGCCATGGTTGATGTTGTCTTCCCACAGACGACGCCAAATGTTATGGATTAAAAAGCGTACTTGTAAATTAATTGCTAGGGTTTAGAGAGTTTCGAGCTTAAATGGTCGTTCTTGTTGTCGGGGACTGACTCGGTCCTAACAAGATGCATACGTATCTCTAGTGTTTAGAGAATCAAGCCAATAAAACGTAGTTCTTGGTGTTTCCCTCGGGGCTATGGCGGCAGGGGCAATCCAAGAACGTAGTGACTTGTGTGTCCTTATTCGAGGATGAAGTCTAAAACGTTGTAGATGATGTATGGAGCTGTGTCCAAAACGTAGTAGATGACGTATGGAGATGTGTCCAAAACGTAGTAGATGACGTATGGAGCATGGTCCTTATATAGGCGTCTGGAGCCTCGTATTTAGAGTAAGTTTAGGAGACTTAGCGAATAAGTCTCCTTTTTGATAATGTATAAACATTGTATTTCTTGGTGGACAAGTCTTTTCCTTGTTGATAAGGACTATGACTCATTATTTCTTTTAATTGGGATTCTGGATCCTTCTTTGATGAATTTATCATATTTTGGACTCCTTTCATGAGCTGTATATTTTCCCTATTTATTAATTACGAAATTAATAAATAATTAGGGTTTTAGGCCTTGCTTATTGGGTCGTGTTATTAGACCTATCCGGGTCTAATTAATACGTAATTAATTGCACTTCTAGGATTATTTTTCAGCTCATATCACTATTATGCGTTTGTTATATCATTTGAAAGAAATTTTGGAAAATATTTTTAATTAACTAGCATTAGAGCAACTATGGGCCTGTTTGGGTTAGTAAACTTATACATTATAAGTTGATAAGAGTTTATGAGCGGTGTTTGTGTACTCAGCTTATTTGATAACTTATAACTTATAAATTGATAAGTTGAATGTTAGAAATTACTAAGGGCATGTTTGGGTGAGTGAACTTATGCATTATAAGTTGATAAGAGCTTATGGGGGTGTTCGTGTAGTCAGTTTATTTGATAACTTATAACTTATAAATTGATAAGTTGAATGTTAGAAATCACCAATATTTTACTTAACTTATCAACTTATTCTTTGATTTTTTTTATTTTTCTAATATTTTTTATTTTTACATTTGTGTTTTTAAATATTTTTTTAATTTAAAATACAAGTGTTAAATCATTGTATTTAAAAATTATTTTTTCAAATTTAAGTTAGCAAATTCTTCACTAACTTATAAGTAAATTTATCCAAACATCCGTATAACTTATAAGAATTCATCAACTTATCACTTATAGGACACTTACTCATTTTAAGCTATAAGTCAATTTTTTTGTAATACCCCAAACACGCACTAACATTTTACTTAACTTATCAACTTATTCTTTGATTTCTTTATTTTTCTTTTACATTTGTGTGTTTTAAATATTTTTTGAATTTAAAATACAAGTGTTGAAATCATGTATTTAAAAATTATTTTTTCAAATTTAATTTAGCAAATTCTTCACTAACTTATAAATAAATTTATCCAAACACTCGTATAACTTATAAGAATTCATCAACTTATTACTTATATGACACTTACTCATTTTAAGTTATAAGTCAATTTTTTTGTGATATTTCAAACACGTACTATAATATGTTAGTTATATGAGATTTAAAGTTAAAATATAAGTAATATTGTGCAAATTAAAATTCCAACAATATCGTAGTTAATCCTTACAAAGTGAGAAGTGTATTCGCATGTCTTATTTATAAATAATCAAGAGTTCCTTATTTTATTTTTAATACTATAACATTTGTTTCCCTCTCTTTTTTCACTTGAAAAAGATAACTAGGGTTTAAATATATTAATTAACATAATAATAGTAGGATGCAAATAAAATATAACATGTTTTAAATTAACATAAAATATATAAAATCACTTAATTTATTATTTTAATTATATTTAAGAAAATGTATCGGGGATTCTCATGGAGTGCTCTAAGTCTTACTAAATTAAGAGAATGAGCTGGAGTTTAAAGTTATTTTTAAATTTAAATTTAAAAATATTTATTTGTAAAATAATTTAGAAAATGATTTAAAATTAAAAGAATAGCTTAAAGTCAGAAGTTCGTTTGAGGTATTTTTTTGAACAATTTTTTTTTGTAATTTTATTCGATAAAAGTTAATATCATCGTTTCAATATATTATATATCAAACTTATTTTTATTATTACATTTTAAATAACTCGTAAGTTACTTATAATCCAAAATTATCCAAACAGATATTAATTTAAAATTTTCACTTTTAACTTATAATAAAGTTATAAGTAATAATTTTAAATTTATCCAAAGTGACTATAAGTTAAAGTTTTGTTATTGGATTTGAAAGATATAACCAAGTGAGGATGGTGAAATGAGGTAGAAGGAATCATATTACCCTTTTTAAGTTTACCGTGACCAAAGTCAGAGCTCAACAAAAGAAACAACTTAATCAACCAAACAGTCCTTCGAAAACGTAAGCGAACAGGGTCAATTTCGTAATTCACTGCGATACGCATGCAGCCACGTGGCAACAAATCAAGATTTGAACTGAAGGCTGATTCGATAACGCGACAACCCGACACAAACTACTCGGCCACTATGCAATTTTCTACCACCCTCTAAATAAATAAAATAATCATTTTGTTTTTAGCATACCTTAAAACCCACCACCGACAATACTGAATTACTAAATGCATTTACTTTTACGGCTGCACGTAAATAAATATTTTATTAATAAAAATACGATGGCATATGAGATTTGAGAAAAGAGGAAAAGGCCAAAGTAGAAAAAGATGTGGAGCAACCATTTAAAATCACTTTATTCTTAACCGCAATCAACGGTCTTAGCCGAACCAAAGATTTTGTAATCCACTTCTTTGTACTTTTCTAAGCACAATTGCTATCACAAAGCATGGGAAATATTTTGTGGAAAATTATTTCGGTATGTGGATTTCAAGTCCATTTCATGACCCTCTTGATTGTGATTTTTTTTTTGGAGTAATTAAACTTATAAATAAGCATATAATTTAACAAATTAAAAATGAGCGAGAACCAAATCCATAAACAAAAATGACATGAATACGAGATCTCACCGGTTAAGAGCAAGTCCAACAGTATACTAGTCAATTCCCTATAATTTCTCTAAAATAAGGAATAATAGTAGTTTATGTATATCATTTTTAATATTTACTTCAACAACGATCCTTATTTACCTTCCTCATTATTATTAAATTGTCACTAAAATTGTTATAACTTTTTGTAGAAAATTCCTTTTTACGAACTGTTTTTTGCTTTAAAAAGTATACTTCGAGATTTTTATTATGGTATATGATTTACTATATTTTGAATAGTGATTTTGACAAGAAAATCTAGGGGACTTCTAGTATTTCAGTGGTAAAAACAAGAGGGAAGAGAGAAAAAAAGGAAAATTTTCAGCGGTAAAACTAAAAGGAGAGAACAGAGAAAAAAAGAGGGAAAATGGGGGGAAATGAATATTTTATTTATAAAAATGAAATAGAGGATGACTAGAGTATACCTATAAATAGAGAATGACTAATGAATTTGAGTTGTGCTAGTGGTTTAGGGGATCACTAAGATACTGTTGAAGTCCCATTTTATATCATATTCCATATATTTGAAGTTAGGATATCATTTAAGGATAATATTGGACTTGCTCTAAGTTATCTTCTCATGCTCACTTCTTGATTAAGTACTCCCTCTGTCCCAGTGATTTATATACATTGGGGGTTGGTACGGAGACCAAAAAAAGATATAAAAAATGAGTAAAATTAGATGAAAAGTGGGTAAAGTGGTGGAAACTATCAATATTTAATAATAGATTTTAATAATATTTATATTATTAAAAATTATTATTTTTGAGATGTATAAAAATGAGAGAGACATCCAAAATGAAAAGTGTATAGAAATGAACGGGACAGAGAGTATGACTTAAGCACCTAAATTCGCAACAATATTTTTGTTAACTAAATCAAGTCAAAAGAACAAGACTCCGGGTTCACCGGTAAAGTAACGGCCACGGCAATGTATCACAAACTCCTAATCAACAAGCGTGTGGATGTCGGATGTTAACCTTCCGGTGCCCCCACCAAACACTTCCACCGTTAGAATCCTGATTTGCATGTAGGTGTGCAAGTACCTCGAAGCTTCCTCTCACCGTACAAAATATGAATTTTTGGACTTTGTTTTACTTTTTGGTAAATCATTTTTGATTTAATTTTAAGTTCTCTACTTTGGAGAGGACTTATTTCAAATATATAAATTTTATGTATCGAACTTAAACCGAACTTCCAACGAAGAATTTGTTTTCCAACACATATTTATGAATATTTGGTATCATTATTGCAAAATCATTACAAATTACAAAGGGAAAGAAAAACCGAACATATATCCCATTCTATACATAATTTGAGTTTTGGGCATTACATAAAATATCCGCTTCAATTTGGAATACGAATGTATAATACAATATCTAAATAAAATATACCGACTTCGAACATAAATTCTAGTCCATCTTTGTTTAACGGAGTCACGGTTGATTGAATTGTATATAAAGAAAAAGTAATCTAGAAATAAAGGGCACGTCGGTGTATGGACGCGAGAGGGTGTATAGTTTGAAATAGTTTTAGTTGGACAAAATTAAAGAACTTGAATGCAAAAGCACTGCTACTCAACGAACAACACTTTAATTTCCATTCTTTTTCTGCCTTTGGGTAGGTTTACCTTTTCTTTGTCGAAGCATTCACATTTCACGTTACGTTAATAAATATATTTTTATTAAGTTGTTTTTTTATTTAAGTTATAGTTATATGATCATAAGTTGAAAATAACATGACAAGAACACTAAATTTTTAGGACTTAAATATAAAAAATGTATAATATATACACTAAAAATGATCAAATAATTTTGATATTGTGAAGTCTAACTCTATATCTCATGGTCTGTCAAAAAAAAACTCTATGACTTATGACGTAATATTTAAGTATATAGTACCTCATCGGAAAAAAAAATCATAAATCCGCCATCGGATTTCATGTAATTTAAGTGAACTTAATTAATACATCAACTCAATTGAAACTCAAGTTTTTTTGAAAATTATAATTTACTTGTTATTTCCGAATGAACATAAAAAATGTATTTTTTTTTTGTTTCACACTTATTATGCATATTGACATAGTACCATGCCTAATTTTGACTTAAGTTATAATTAAAACGTAGTCTACTTTGAGCATATGGAGTATGAGTGCTCTTTCACAGTCATCCTTGAATATCAATCGTATACAACTATGTTTCATAGCGTCAATAATCACCTATTGCAATAAAATATAACGACGGTCGTTAATTGACTTGTTAATACGTGATTAATAATTTGATGTTATATAAGAACTGATATCAAAGTCAAAATACACCGGTGCATTCACGTGGTGTTTGCAAACGGACAATAATTAACGACTTAACATGCCTACTCTTTTCACATCGTAATTTTTGTAGTGGCTAATTTCTTTCAACAAAATATTCCAAAACTTATATGATATCACTTTTGTTAATTTTTGATTTGTGCACTCATATTTATGTACGCATGATCCATATTTTTATAAGGAATAATACCTTTAAAAATGAATCTAGGACATATTTTAGGACATGTTTTGGGACCTCTAATATTTTTCATTTTTTTAACGCCTTTTAAGATACATAGAAGTATTTATACATTACATTTTTAAGATTCTTTTCACGAAATATATGCAATCATAGTTCATAAAATATGTTAAAATAAGTGTAAAAGTTTGATGTTTCGACAAATTTATGAGCCCAATGAAATAGTTTTGAACAAGCAACGGAATCTACATCTTAAAAGAATTATGGATAAAATATATTTTTTAAAAAAATGCTAGAACCTCCAAATTGGGTACCAAAATATTTTATAAAATAACATGTATTATACTTTGATTGACTATATAATAATGGGTCCTTCGCATTCACATATGTATCATCAATATTTGATACCTAATTTTGTATCTCTAGCATCACTCATGTTTAAATACTCCCCCCGTCTCATGATTCTTGACTCGTTTGACTTTTGATGGTTAATTTGATCAAACTTTGACTATAATTTACCTCTTTTCCTTTCATAGTTTTAAAAATCTAAAATATACATCTTAAAGTAAGTTAAATATACTTTGTAACTGTATAATTTATATAATTATTTTTAATTAAATAATATATTTAATTTCTGATCAAAGTTTGATTAATTTAACCCTAAAAAATCAAACTAAGTCAAAAATTATGAGAGCGGAGGAAGTAATAAAAAAGTGCAATCTATCTATCTATACTATTATAAGTAAACCAGCCTCTATTTGGTTGGTTGGTAGTTTGATCATCTAAATAATAATCGTTAGATGTAAATATAGATAAATTTATATTATTATAAGCAAACCAACCTCTATTTGGTTGGTTCGTAGTCTGGTCCTCTAAATAATAACCGTTAGATGTAAATATTGATAAATGAGAACCGTTGGATATAATATTAAAATATTTTTTTTTTCTTGATATCTAAAATGCTTCCACGGGTTCAAGGTTCGAATCCCGTCAACAACATATTATTATTAAATATTTATATCATCTATTTTTCTAAGCTACATTCAAAAGTTCAAGATATTATTTCGTCGACAACATATTAAGAATTTTTAAGATCAAAATACAAATAAATGTTAATAAAATAAGATAAAAAATAATAAAAAATCATATACAAAAATACTAAAATCAAAAATCAAAAATACTAAAATTCATCCCTGGATCGTTGTTATAGGTTAGTACATTTTAATAACCGAAGAGGATGGGTAGAGACCATATAAAATGTTGTCAGAGAAGAAAATATATGCATGTGTGTGAATCTTCGTTGTATTAATCTGCTGCTCCAATAGAATGTCTTAATGTGAAAGATCCGACATAACATACATGTAGCTTGAATATCTATGAACAAGTGAGAAAGTGTAAAGATCGTTATCTTGAAACAGGCTCATATCATATGTGTGAAACACAGCGTCTTCTTTTTCGTTACAACAACTGGATAATAACACGGATTTCCTTTCATATTGGTGAATGAGAATCACTATCTAGATCTCTTCTGGATCACAATTTCACTTCCTCTGCCCAACTCAAGTAACATGATATTTAATTCACTACAAACCCAATTTCAATATGTTTTAATATTCAATAACTCCTCTGTGACCCAAAAAGTATTAGTAGTAGGTGTCATTTAACAAATGTTCTAACAACCAAGCCAAACCCCTTTGTGACTTATTGATAAAAAAATTTCGGAAAGTTCATAATTTAACATGATATTGAAAATACTAAATTTAGTTGTTGCTATTAAAATAAATCGTTAAAGTTTATTCTCAAATTAAGATTTTCGAAGAGTAATGTAAAAATATATAAAAATAATGCTAAAGATACCGAATTAGTTATCAAAATAATTACAAAATGAAATGCATAGTTATTTGATTAGTTTAAATATAATGGATCCCTTGCATTTCTATCATTTTTGTCAATTAAAATATTTTAAATTAATATATCATCATTGTCTCGTCATCTTGTACCTAAATTTTATATCCAATTTGATATCCGCAGCATAACTCAATATAAAATTTTATTAAATCTTCTTCTAATGACTTAATTTCACGAGAGAACTTTTCGTTTGGAAAAATTGTGGGATCGAAAAAATTGTGTCTTTAAAAGCTACACATAACACATATGAATATATGATGATCCATTCAACTCTCCCCGGTGTGATGCATGAGTACTTAACGGCACATCACGGATATACCTTAAAATATTATACTACTCTAGTATTACTTATGTTTCAGAATATATGTTCACTTTATATTTTTAGATTTGTAATTTGAAATGATTTGATCGAATATCTATTCAAATTATATAAATTTTATCAATTAATTTTTTTTTTAAATGTCACAATCAACCATGTCACGTTAGGAAACACTTTTAGGGTATGTATCATTAATCGGTCACTCAAATCAATTTATTCACTTACCAAATTATTATACCTTCGTACATGATCAATGTTTTATTTTTCCGGAAACAAGACATGCAACAAATCAACATATACTAGGCACTCCTGTAAATTACATAAATCTCATTGAACCTGAATAAACAAAAATTTAAATACCATGTACATTGTATCACTAGTTTACTGTACGTGACAGAAAACACGACATGTGTGTTATGAGACGAAATATATGATATACGTATTTTGTTTCTTTAGAAACAAAATATCATCTGATCCATTTGGTGGGAAAAACTTACAAGATCATCTCCAATCAAGTACATCAAAATAGTGTTATTACAACATTATTTTGGTGTCAAAAAGAGTCATAAAATGAACTTCAACAAGGGACACTATACTTGTCACTAAAAAGAATATTTCACCTATAAAATAGAATATTCTAACTTTGTTCATTTTTATAAATAACTTCTTATTTATCATTGTGATTTTATGATTTTATTTTTATAATTAAATCTAGTGTGTTGTTTATAATTCGTGATTTAAAAAAAATTTGTGAAAGTTTAAAGTAAAAAAAATTAAAAATTAAAATATTAGAATAAAAAGATACAAAAAAATATTTTAGAATTAACAAGAGTCAAGAAGAAAAAAAAGTTTCAATTGATAAAATCTTAAGTTAAAATTTACAAAAACAATTCACTTTAGTAGGACATACATGAAACAAATTTGTTTTGTTAACAAACATAGGATATTGTTGGAATTTTGAAAGTCACCAAATTTGGTGTAAATGATCACCAAATGTACTTTTGTCACCCAAAACTCATTTGATGACCTTGGGTCACTATTTTAGAAATAGTGTTCCATTGAAGTTGTTTTGATACTGTACTAATAGTGATTTAATGTCCGATTGGAGTTGCTCTAAGTATATACAATTAATCTCGATAAATAAATATTCTCATAATCCAAAAATCATATCCACAGAATTATATATTAATTTTATTATATTTGGACCAAATCTTTTATTATTATTTTTTCGAGATTTAACTGTACATGAAAGCAAGTGTGTGGGGGCTGTTGGTGAGATCTTTCAGTGACAAAAAATCAGCATGTGCACATTTGGAGTTGATGGAACATGAGAGGAGGCCCTTATTATTATTGTTAAGGTCCATTTAATTGTAGGGCATAGGCCCCTTACCCCTTCTAGTTATGACTTATTTTGTTCTGTGGCTTTTTTCTTACCACAATTTGGGATGCAAGTTGCTAATTTCAACAAGCATCTCTAGCACCAAATTCAGACCGTGAAGGCATGTTTCATAAGATAGAATTTAGATATCTATATAATCATAACTTTCCCAGAAAAAAACATTGTTACTAATTCTAGTTTGCTGGATAAAATTTTGTTATATAACCACCTTTTCATTTTGGTATATTTGCCTTAATATATGTTTGGTTCACTTAATTCTAAGTACAAATAAAACTAAAATTTTAGACTTTTAAAGCAAGTTCAATGTAAAATGTAAAATGATTATAAAACTAAAATCTTAGTCTCTTAAAGCAAGTTCAACTCGGATGTTAGTTTTATTTTACAATCAGATATTTTCAAATTTAGTTACATTTCGTCTCTCTCTTCTAAATTTAATTTTAATTTAATTTAAAACAAATCAACATGTATTTCATTTATAGTTATCGAAAGATATGACTAGAAGCATAAATACATTCTTGATTTTAAATTCACAATTAAATTCAAATTATAAAAAGAAGAACCAATCATAATAATGTGTTGAACTTGCTCTTAGATACTTGTAGCTAAACCAGATTATAAAATACTCATCTATGTGAAAACTTACATTTTTATTTTTACATCTAGCTTTCTCTTTCTTTTAGAAAACAAAATAAAATTACTTTAGTATTCCTCTTACATTTATAAATTAAATATTTGTGGAATTAGGATTATATAATAATTAGAGTTGCACTATACGAAAAACATTTTATATAAAAAAATAATAAAAAATACCATCATAACACTATATTTTTCATAAAATTTGATTTGTTAAGATTAGAATCACAATATTTAACAACAATTCAACATAACATATCGAATTTCACGTAGAATCTCATTTATATTTTAAAAATCAAACAATAAATAGAATTCAGTAAAGAATATTATATACATTTGTGTAACAATGAAATTATGTGTAATTATATTAAATTTGATCTTAATTTTTTGTTAAATTTTATTTTTATTTATAAAAGACCTTTTTGATGTAAAAATTATAATATAAATACAATTTTATGTAAAATTTTATAATATTTTTTATATAAAAATGTTTTTCATAAAACAATGATCTAATCATTGATTG
Organism: Heracleum sosnowskyi; assembly: GCA_030848705.1. Classification (NCBI taxonomy): domain Eukaryota; kingdom Viridiplantae; phylum Streptophyta; class Magnoliopsida; order Apiales; family Apiaceae; genus Heracleum; species Heracleum sosnowskyi. The sequence continues at coordinate 16,176,549 of CM061240.1, forward strand.
GTGCATGTTAATGTAATTATAGTGATTGACGCTAATCAAGGCATCTCTATGTGTATTTTGTGTATCAAGTCCAGAGTGGACCACCTCCTCTGAGCGGGTTACGGTTGCATGTTGTGTAGTGTGCAACCTCCGTTTATATTTATCACACCATCTCCCGATTCATAATATTATAATAATATAATTTTTACATTATTTTAGTGTGAAAATTACAATTTCACAAAACAAACTCTAATCAATTTATAATATATCTTGTACTAAATATCTAAAAAAAAGATATAATATTTTCACTTTTTAAAAAACAAGTACTTTATTAGGATAAAATAAAAAATAGATAGGACACTATTCATTTGTTTTTGAATATCTTACACTAAATTTGTTTTTGTTAACAAATACAAGGGAAATATATGGATTATGAAATACGTTAAATTTGGTATAAAAGTTACACCAAATATACTTTTGACATGAAATTTGGTGTCACCCTATTCATTTGATGTAATTTTTACACCATTATAATGTTGCATTGAAGTAATATTTACACTATAAATTACACTATAATAGCGTTATAATGTTGCATCGGAGACTTGGAGTTGTTCTCGGACCATGGACCAGCCTGTAGCCATTATTATTTCCTCACATTCACGGCCTGATTATTTATTTTCGCTTAAATTTAATTGTTTAGAATTCTTAAATTATAATAAGTACTTGTTTAAGCGACTTTTTGTTTGGAATTTATGATAAAAGACATAATTATTAGGTGAAAGTCTGTTTGAATTTCTTGTCTCTGCTCATAATTAAGTTACAATTACAAGTGCATGCTTGCATTGCATGGACCGGCGGGAAGACCATACAAATACTAAACATTCTTCTATGTTATTATATTAAAAACGAAACATTAAAAGTTATGTAATCCGTTTTTAAAAAAAAATTGTAGTCTGGTCACTTTATTCATAACCGTTAGATATTTCTGATCAAAACGATGAGAACTGTTAGATAAAATATTAAAATTATTATATAGAATATCTTTTCTATTTTTCCTTACTAAAACATCTCATTTTCCAAAAATCGCAGACAGTTTCATTTAATAAAATAACATAATAAGGTTATAATGATTAATAACTAACTCATTACCATTTGTAGCCAAAGTGTATATTCTTTTTTATATTTTCTGACTAAAATTTCTACTTTTCTATTTTTTCTAAATAAAACCTCTCATTTTCCAAAAATATCACGAACAGTTCTATTTAATAAAATAAAATAATAATATTATAATTATTAATGATTAACCCTACACATTCACTTCCCCTATTGATGCTTCACGAGTTCCATCTGTGGAGCAGCCATCACTCTCTTCTCCACTTTCACCTTCTTCCTTCCCTACACATTCTTTTGTTTCTTCTCCACAACCTAGAGAGGGGAACATTCCCAACCCTTCAGGTTTTGATCATCCATCTACACTCATGGATGAGCCCCCATCTAGTAGTCCACAAGAACCCATTTCTCAAAGTGAGATGGACACAACTCCTTCAAACACTGAGAAAGAGCAAGGTACAACTCTACTAGAAAGTGAAACAACCAGTACCTTGTTCAATCTCCAAGGAGCATCTTACCTTAGGGAAGATGCTGTCACAGCCTCAGTTGCTGTCAAAGACTTTGAGAATGTTGCTATCATAGGTGACCCTACTGTCAGGGACTTAGAAGAAGTTGCTGTCTCAACCAAACCAGTTGTCCAAGTTGCAGTGAAACCTACTGTCAATCTTCCAACTGACAGTAACATTTCTGGCAAGGCTACTGTCACCTCCTCACAGCCCAATCTTGATGATGTCATTGTTGAGGATGTCTCTGATGATGATGTGCCACTGTCTCAATTCTTAAAGGTACATTCTAAATCTTCTTCTTCATTGCATGTCAGTACTGCTCATACCCATGCATCTAGGATGAGTGAGGGTGTGCAAAAGAAAAGAGAGATAAAAGAAAAGAGAGGTGAGCATAAAAATGAGAGGCAACCAAATGAGTTGGCAAAAGGTGAGGGACTTGAGCATGTCCAGAGTGAATTTGAGGGAGCCTTACATTTTCAGGCACTAGGCCTTGAGAGTTCTTTTGTGAGGAGTGATGAGATCACTCAGAAAAACACTGAGAGTGTGAGAACCCCCACAGCCTCCATTCCCCAGTCTTTTCCTTCACCCCCAAGAAGGTTAAGAACAGGTGGTTCCTCTACTGCACTCAGATTGGAAGCTCTAGAGAACATGTGTCTCTCCATGGAATCAAAAATTGACAGCCTGTCTACCATGGTGGCCTCTGGCTTCTCCAGTATTCAGGAAGCAATTCAGGTTCTTTCTGCAAGCCTTGATGTTGCCAACTTACCTAAGGGGGAGAAAATGGCAAGATCAGAATCACAAAGGGCATAATCAGGAAGGGCAAGATCAGAATCAGAAGGTGTCCCCAAACAGGGTGTTGCTCAGGGGGAGCCTGTCTCAAAGGAGGATTCAAGGAATGAGGGGAGCTTGCAGCTAAGGAGAAAACAGTGTCTGCAAAGAGAAAAAGGGGAGCAAAAGGAGTTTCAGGAACTAAGGGGGAGCAAGAGCAAGAAGCTGAAAATCTCTTTGAATATGAGATGGCTGGAGAAACAGTTCTCATGTCTAAAGAAGCCTTGGAAGCAATGCAAGGGAATGTTCCTTCCAAGAAACCAGTATTACCTCCTGTGACAATAACAGAGCCAACTCCAATGCCAAAGGAGAGTGCCCTTGAAAAGAAATGGAGAGAAAAGGAGGAGCAAAATAGGCTGGGAAAAGGGAAAGACAAGATGCCTGAATACATCTTGTCAGGAAACACATGGAGTGAAGGAACATAGTTCAGTCAGGAAGAAACTAATGCTTTGATGGTTGATGACAGGTCCATAATTTAATACAATTTTAATACCTATTTTATGTCTATTTTCGTAATTTTATTATTTAATAAAGTGTTTTCTTTTGTTTTGTAGGAAAATAAATAAAATCATATTTGAAGCAGAAAAAGGTGAAAAAGACAAGGAGATGGAAATACTTGAAGTCAAAAGGAAATTGGAGAAAAATTGGAAAACTTATCGGAGAAGAAAAAGGAATTGAGGAAATATTTCTAGAATCCGATTTGTAGTCAAAGAGCCCAAACCCATTATTTTTCCTATATATATGGATCTCCTCTCTTGTATTTTAGACACCTAGAATTTACACCTAGAATTTAGACACCTAGAATTTACACCTAGAATTTAGACACCTAGAATTTAGACACCTAGAATTTAGACTAGATCTGATAATTAGGAGTAGAATAGATTTATTATTGTTTTTCGATACAAGTTCTTTATTCTATTCAAACACTTTTGCTTGCATTCTTTATATTTAATTGTTTTGTTTCTTCTACCATGTCTAGCTAAGTTAATTCTCCTAGGATGAAGATGAAGTTAATTTGATTATTGTTGATATCTTCTCGTTCCTATTAATTGGTTCTCATAATTTTTCTTGGTGCTTAATTGTTCAATTGACAAAGTGATTTTGATATATTATTGTTACCGGATTTATTTTTCATAGCCTATGCTTGCTCCATGAAATTTTGATAGGTTATTGTTAGATAACAAGTTTCATAGTATATGCTTGTCTCGTTAATTGATATATCTTATTTGTGAAGGAAAGAGAATTGATTTTAGGGCGAGTTGATATTAATTGAGATTGATTAATGGATTCAGATTCCTAGGTTTTCCTTATCTGATTTTAATTGTTAATTAGGTTAAACAAATCTCATCTCAAATCTTATTTGTCTAGTTCGCCTGAGTTAATTGTTAGGGTTTCTAAAATTCATAGTCTCTGTGGATCGATCAGTGACTGCTACAACTGAACACTGTGCGCTTGCAGTTACTTTATTTTTACACATCAGTTGACTACATGGAAAGCACTCTGAAGAATCATGATGAGGACTTCTATAGGATAGTTGAGGGAGCTATGTTGGAGCCTAGAAGAAGGTTGAATAACTGCTCAACTTTGCTAAAGGAGAAAATCACTAGTGTATGTGTGAAGATCAATGAAGAAAGGAGGTGGGCTATTGATGTGTACCTGAACACTGGAATATCTATATTCATCACTATGCAGCTGTTGCATAGCCTTCCGGCAAAGGTGCTAACTGTGATGAAGAACAAAATCAAGGCAAACCATACATCCTTCAATGAGATTCTGCACCTGCAAATGCTGAACTTAATCTCAGAGAAACTTCCAGAAGTCTACACCAATCAATTTTGTGTCTACTATGAAAGTATCACTAAAAGTGGTAGCAGGAGATGTGCATACATGAGTCTAGGAGGCACTTCAACAATGGAGTCAAAGTCAATATTGAAGGTGTTAAACATGATTCTCAACTCTAAAGCCAACAAGGAAAGAGTTCTTGTTGTCAATGCAATCTATGACTTACTGGTGAAAAGAAACAAGGAACTAAGCTCTACAATAAAGGAGATGATCTCTGAAGCAAACTACAACAGAGCTGAACAAGGAAAAAGATGTTCCTATGATGTTCCTTTTGGTGATGATGATGAGTTGGATGGTAGTGGAGGAACTGGAGAAGTAGGAAATGCTAGTGGAAGTACTTCTGGGAATGTTGGAACTAAATCCCAGGAGGAAAATGAAAAAAAGTTCCTGTGCAAGAAAAGAAAAATGCTGGAGTTACAGAAGAAGAGGAGTCTGAATTAATTGAAACTTTGGAGGCAAATATCTTAAAATGTGCTATAGACAGTATAAATGCTGAAAAAGATATTGTCACCAAAGAAGCTGTCACAGAAGACACTGTCAAGAAAGATACTGTCATGAAGGACACTGTCAACAAAGATGCTGTCAAGGATGAAATCAAGCCTACTGTCAAATCTAAAAGGACAAAATTCTTAGCAAGGGCTTGGCTTTCTAGACAGAAACCTGATCATGAGGAGACTACAAAAGTAACGAAAGGAAAACACAAGTACTCAGGAAAGGAGAAAGCCACTGGGCTTGACAGGAAACTGAGGAAGCCCATCCAATCAAAACTTTACAGCTCTTTGGATCTTTTGGAAAAAGAAGCTGAACAAATCAAGAATGTTGAGGTGAAGTTGGATAACAACAAAGAAGCAACTGAATATGTTCTTTGGTTTGATGCATCAAGATCTGTGATAGTTAAAAAGGATTTTGCCATAGAGGTGTTATCACATGATGTATCAAAGACTCTTTCATATAGTAGGAGAACAGAAACAAGGAGAATTGAATACTTCTACTTGGTAAGGATGGTCAATCTAATGCAAGGTTATGACAATGTTCCTGAGAAAGTTATGAACCATGTTTTGGCATAAAAAGCTATGAGAGATGAAGAATTCTATCAGAAATTTGGGGAATGGTCACTGTTTGATGATGCTGACATTGCTCATTAACTTGAATATTCTGATGAAGAAATAGTTGAGTATGAAGATGATCTTCCTGAAGAAGAGGTGCAAACTTAACCAAGTCATGAAGAATCCTAAAAACCTACAGGAAGAGAAACCACTGAAGATATGGAAGATTCATTCTTGAATAAAAGCAGAGAAGCCAACAGGGTGGAGAGTGAAGGACCCAATTTCCAATCTTGTATGCTTGAGAATCCTCTGAGAATCAAGTTCATATGGGAAGAGATTCCTGTGAGAAGCTTTCATAAACTAAAAACCAGTGCCCTGAAAGACTTACTCTACCTGGTGATTGGATCAATTCATCCATTGGAACAACTATGCTCTTCTGAGATTGAGGCCATTCTTCAAAGGAGAAAGGTGAAAACTCAAAGCTGGATAAATCAAGGAGAAAAACCATGAATGCATATCCTGGAAGTAGATTCAAACTTTTTGAAGGCATACTGAAGTTCAGAACTCATGCATTTGGTAAAGACTTATGGATGGATCTTCAGGATGCTAAGGTATGTCTCTCCAAAGCAGTCCAAAAGTACATTGATGAGATTGAAGATGAGGCTATCTCTCCTGATGAAAAAGCACTGGTGGAAGAACTCAGAGAAGTTCTTAAGGAAGCTCTCAACAGAGAGGATGAAGCAAGACAGAAAAGGAAATCTGAAGCTAAGTAAAAATCCTTTGTCAAATCTGATCTTGTTAGTTAAGTTGTCAGCATGTGTTAATTGTAAATTTGTTGTTATTGTCCATAAAAACAAATTGGGGGAGATTGTTAGGATTTATGGGTGATCGCTATGAGACAACTTAACTAGATATTTTAAATGCTTAATTTTATTAAGTATGAGCATACTGTCACAGCCAGAGTATGTCTTTGTAACCATTTTGTTTATTGCAAATAAGATTCTAGTACATCTTGGTAGAAGTTCATTTATTTGTTCAAGCCTCAAGAAGTGCTCGAGATGGACAACAAGACTAAATGTTACTGTCACAACATTGACAGTAAGGTTACAAGAAGACAACATGTTGCAAGTCACGACAATACATTCACTCTGACAACAACATTGGCGAAAGTCCTCAGACAACAACTTTACCTTAGCCTGACAACAAGCTTGGAAATCCTGACAGCACCTTATACGGGGATTTCTTACTGTCACCGAAAGCGCATTCCTATGGCAGCAAGCTTAGCCATCAGGATACTGTCATGAAGGGATAATATTGATATTGGGGTTCTACCCAGTCAAACATGTGACAGTTTGGATGTTCAAGAAACAGGCGTGTTGCAGTATCCCAACACTGCATCAGGTCTTCAAGACTACGACCAAAGCTTGAGAGATCACAAGACAAAGCTCACCAATTCAAGAGTATGAGAAATCTACATCTACTGAATTGTGTTAGATAAATATAGAATGTTTCTAGATTGCTTTGTCCAGTACTGATAAGTTGTTTGTATAGCAATTTAGGAAAGACTCACAGGTAGACAATTTGTAAGAAGCTGCCACATGAAAATGACAGCAACTTCACAAACCTGTGATGATAGAGATAGGATTGGTTTACTTAGACTATCTCTCAATTCATTCTATGAATCACTCGAGAAATTGTAGCTCAAGAAAACGAACATTTTCTTGAGGTTGTAGCAACCCATTGCAAAATAAATAAAACATTTATTTTGTGAGAAATACTCTTGTGTGTACTTGTGTTTGCAATTCATAAACTGATAAACTTTAATCTTAGTCTTTGTTGTTGAAGCGTAGATTGAGATTTATCAGTATTGCATTAAACCCCCCTCCTTCTGCAATAGTCAAGGACCAACACCTTATTTATTTTAAAACCTATTTTAATACTTTTAATTGACAATTACCTTTCCCCTCTTTTTCTAGAAAAATCACAGTGTTGTGGAATAAAAACTGTGCTTGCGAATTTAATGCTAGGGTTAGAGAGCTTCGAGCTTTAATGGCTGTTCTAGTGTTTCGTGACTAAATCGGTCCTCACAAGATGCCCACGTATCTTAATTCGTAATTGAGAATCAAGCCAAAAACGTAGTTCTGATTGAAGGATCAGGTCCTTATATAGGCGTCAAGAGCCTTGTATTTAGGGTATGTTTGGGAGACTTAGCGAATAAGTCTCCTTCTTGACGGTGGATAAGGATTGTATTCCTTGGTGGGCAAGTCTTTTCCTTATCGTAGGATCAAGACTGTGACTAGATATTTCCTTTGATTGAGATTCTAGATCCTTCTTTGTAGGAGGCAGACTTTTTGAATATTTTATCACACTTTGGACTCTTTTTATGAGTTGTAGATTTTCCCTTTTTATTAATTACGAAATTAATAAATAATTAGGGTTCCAGACCTTGTTTATCGGGCCTAACTCTTGGACCAATCTAGATCTAATTAATACGTCATTAATTATATTTCTAGGGTTATTTTTGGCCCATATCATTTGCCCCCCAATTTCTAGGAAAACTTTTCAAGCTTTCGTAGAAATTATATTGACCTTTTTCGAGATTCAGGGTCTTTTTTATCTTTTACCTAGGACTTTATTTACACTAGTGTTTCACAAGTATCACCTTATTGCAAAGTGTGGAGCGACCTACACATTTACGACGATTGTTGCCTTATTCGAGGCTAATTTGACATTTATATGAACCTTTCACGGTTTATATTGTCTAAATTTCATAGTCATTCTAAAAAAGAATGTCTTAATTTCAAAAAATTTGGGGAAAACGATCCTTTATTTGCGCCTTTCTTAGGCAACTACGGGGCTTTTTACGTATCATCTACATAAATTATTGCCCTTCTTACCATGGCAATATTTAAATAATTTCTCTTATATTTTTCCATATTTTTTCCTAATATTTCAGGAATTGTTTTGTACACACAAGTATTTTTAATAATTATCCCTGATATTTTAGGAATTTTTATATACCCACGGGTATTTTTAATAATTATTCCTAATATTTAAGGATTTTTCATGTACCCACAAGTATTTTTAATAATTATTCCTAATATTTAATAAATTTTCATGTACCCACGGATATTTTTAATAATTATCCCTAATATTTTAGGAATTTTTATATACCCAAAGGCATTTTTAATAATTATTCCTAATATTTAAGAAATTTTCATGTACCCACAGGTATTTTTAATAATTATTCCTAATATTTAAGGAATTTTCATAATTATAGACACCTTTTCATAATTTTTTAGGGTCTAATTTGTAATTTTACAAAGCTAAGGGGTGAATCTGTCAGATTTGAAACTTCAGTGGAAAATCTGTTAGTTTATAAAGTTAAGTGGAGAATATGTAAGTTTTTAAATTTCGGGAAAGAGTTTGTGAACTATCCAGAACTTGGGATACTAAACTGCACTTTGGCAGTTTAGTCCCATTTTGGGGGTCAGGTCGAATGTGTCGACCTCATTTGAGGCCCCTCATTTTCGACCTCATTTCGATTTCGAAATTATATATATATATATATATATATATATATATATATATATATATATATATATATATATATATATATATATTCAAATATTATTATTGAATAATAATATTTATTTTACCCAATTTTTTTAAGGGTACTTTCGACTTCATTTTGAGGTATTTTCGACCTCATTTTGAGGTATTTTCGACCTCATTTTTGAGGTATTTTAGACCTCATTTTTGAGGTTTTGTCGACCTCATTTTGGTCCCAGGTCGAACAAAACGCCATGGGTTTGAGTTTGTGAACATTCGACCTCATTTTGAGGTATTTTCGACCTCAATTTTGAGGTATTTTAGACCTCATTTTTGAGGTATTTTAGACCTCATTTTGATCCCAGGTCGAACAAAACGACCTGGTCTTTTCATGTATTTTCGACCTCGGTCTTTCGACCTCGGTCTAAGGCTTTTTCAGGGGTTTCATCCCGTATATTAACCTTTTTCCAATATGCCTCTTTAGGTTTTTAGTTGAGCTTGAGGTCTTTAGGACTACCATTGATCTTCCGATTTTAAGAATCGTGGTCTTCATGACTTTTAATCTAAATTGGGGATCTAGATAGGACAAACTCAAGTATTCAATTAAGTTGAGGTCTTCAAGACTAGGATTCAAAATTTTCAAAACTAAGATTCGAGTCTTCATTTCATGTTATATAGGATCACCTATTTCGAGGAGTCCGAGCCTACTGATGACTTCATAGAATACTTAGATGTCCCTCGTAAGGATGCCCTTGTCCTTGACAAGGACCTGTCTGATGACTTAGAGTAGATTTTATTGGCCCTGCGTGGCTCTATTTATCTATATCTTGCTTTTATTCAGGGTCCTTTCATGGACTTTACGACTTTATTTGATGCTTGTAACATAACTCTTTGATCCTTCGGGATCTTTTATCCATGTATGCTATTTATGTTATATCTTGTAGTCTTATTTTTTCGATACTTCTTATTCGGGGTTTATGCAACTTAATTATGCATATTCTGTTTTTTCGTTCTTGCATTCACTTATATTTATCTAGCTTATCTTTTGTAAGGCAATTCCTAGTACTTGGCCTCTTGAATGGGCTGGCACTTTGATCAAGTGATATTGGTACAACTTGTTCTTTAGTAAAACAATAAGGAAATACTCAAACAAAGATAAGTAATAAAATGGTGAAAAAGAACTTGAAACATTTTTTAAAAATAGGGTTCGACCCTTACATAGTACTCTACTTCCTACTAAGAGCTTAAGAGCTCAAAATGGTTTCGTCGACCTTATTGCTACTTGTCCTATTAGTGGATCCTTTTAGGAAACACTTTAACATAATAAACTTTCAAATTTGGGGCATGCCATGTTCTTGGCATCTCAGTCCCTTATTTCTTCATCGTCTCTTGAATCCATAACCTCGATTGGGAGAACCTGCCCCCCGACTCCATCAGGCCTTAACACGGCTATATAGTAACTCCTAGCCATCTTTTGATCTCCTTGTTCTTCACCAACCCCGTTCCTTGTTGGGAACTTGATTTTTAAATGGTAAATTGAGGCAACAACCTTGAATGCATGAAGGCCTGTCCTCCCAAGGATTGCATTATAAGTCGAGGTTGCCTTTATCACCAAGAAGTTCAGCATTTGAGTTACTGTTTGTGAACATTGCCCTATTGTCATAGGGAGCTGAATAGTTCCATCTACTTTAGATTCAACCCCATTGAACCCATACATGGGCATGTTTGAAGGAGTCAGTTGTGAATCGGTATATCCCATCTTGATAAAGGCGTCATGTAACAAGATGTCCACGGAAGCTCCATTATCTACCAGAACCCTCTTAGTTTTAGAGTTGCCTATTACAGGTATAATGACCAACGGGTCGTCATGGGGGAACTTCACCCCTTCAAGATCAGAATCATCAAAGCTAATAGCTACTTCTGTCTTGGTACGATTCGGTGCTTCTCCTACAACAGTCATTACCTCTCGGGCATAAGCTTTCCTTGAGTTTCGGGAGGACCAAGCAGCAGTCGGTCCTCCAAATATCATGTTGATGGCAGGCCCTCGGGGTTCAGGATTACGATCTTGATCGTTGTCCTTCCTATCATTGTCTTTCCTTTCATAGTTTCCTTGTTGATTTCCTCGATTCTCAACCTTAGTGAACTTATCGAGTTTTCCTCTTCGGATTAAGAACTCGATCTCATCTTTCAGTTGTCTACAATCATTGGTGTCATGACCAACTTCTTTATGGAAACGACAAAATTGATTCTTGTTTCATTTCTCTAAGTCGGATCTTAGTGGCTTTGGCCATCGAAGATCTTCTTCCTTCTCAATATCCATCAGAATTTGACTTCTTGAGGTGTTCAACCTTGCATACTCATTGAACCTGGGTCCAAAGTTGTTCTTTTTAGGTGGAGAGTTAGAATCCTTCGTTGTCCTGGAATATTTGTCCCCAGCGTCATACTCTTGAGTCTCCTTTCTCTTTTTTCCGTTTTCACTTCCCTCAACAGTGGGTTCGTATTTCTTCATGATTTCCTCGGTCTTGATATACTTTCCGGCTCTATCTTGGAGCTTCAACATGCTTTCGGGTGGATGCTTTGCCAAGGATCTCTTGAAGTGATCATCAGTGGTTCCTTGTTGCAAGGCTATCATAGCTACTTTGTCCTCCAAGTCCGGGACTTTCAGAGCCTCCCTAATGAATCGATTTATGTATATCCTCAAGGATTCATTCTTACCTTGTTGAATGCTCATTAGAGATGCATAACTCTTCTCATGCACCCTTCCACTGACAAACTGATTGATAAACGCCTTGCTCAGTTCCTTAAAAGATCCAATAGAATTGGGAGGGAGACGAATGTACCAACGTTGAGCCATGCCCGCCAGGGTTTGTGGAAACACTCTGCATTTGACCGCATCATTGGTAGGCTGCAACAACAGTGCATTAGAGAAAGTTCTTACATGATTCGCGGGATCTCCCGTTCCATCATAAGCTTTAATGGTTGGCATCTTGAATTTTCTGGATATATTAGCTTTCATGATAACCTCGGTGAAAGGTGGTGTAGGATCATCAGGATCTCCTAGGAGTAACAACACAGTAGGATCACCCTTTGGGGCTTCAGCCCTCTTGGTTCTTCTCGGTGCCGGATCTAAATTGATCACCGGGACCCTTCCAGTTGCTTGGCTTTGTCCTTTTGCAGCCTCCTCTTCCGCTAGTACTTTCTTGAGCCTTGCAGCCTCTGCCTAATGGGCCGCAATCTTTTCCTTAGTGGTTTGGGGTTGTTCCCGATTTGTTTGGGAAGAACGTCTCCTCCTTGGGGCAACATCCATCTCTTCTCCAGTTGAATAATTTTCGTCCTCAGTATAGGGACATAAGTAATCTTGAATCAAGGGGTATGTCGAGTCTTAGTTTGTTGATTTTGGGGTCCCAGACCTTGAACATAAGGATGCACATATGCTTCGTGGTAGGTTGGATTGATACCACTGCTGTCCACCGTGGGTCGAGGTGGCATACCATAGGTTGGCATCCCTAAAGTTTGAGTCGCGTATTGGGGAAGATCCGTGGTGTGAAGTTGTAGGCTACGTGGTGCATTCATGGGCAGTGGAGAGGTAGTGATTGGTTGCTGGAGAGTGGTCTATTGTGGATTAGGTCCATGAACGACCATTTGCAGGGGATTCGTCCCTTCAACCGAAATTGGGATTTCTGGTCCTTGGGTAGTGGTGAGGGGGATACTCGTCCCTTGAGTGCCGGTAGTTTGCGGCGGTTGGCCTTCGTGAGTCTCCGTTTCAGGAGTAATAAGAAGTCCTTCAGAAGTCTGAGTTTCTCGAGTCGTTCTTCGTGTGTTTGCCACGGTTGATGTTGTTTTCCCACAGACGGCGCCAAATGTTGTGGAATAAAAATTGTGCTTGCGAATTTACTGCTAGGGTTAGAGAGCTTCGAGCTTTAATGGATGTTCTCGTGTTTCGTGACTAAATCGGTCCTCACAAGATGCCAACGTATCTCAATTCGTAATTGAGAATCAAGCCAAAAACGTAGTTCTGATTGAAGGATCAGGTCCTTTATATAGGCGTCAGGAGCCTTGTATTTAGGGTATATTTGGGAGACTTAGCGAATATGTCTCCTTATTGACGGTGGATAAGGATTGTATTCCTTGGTGGGCAAGTCTTTTCCTTATCATAGGATAAGGACTGTGATTAGTTATTTCCTTTGATTGAGATTCTAAATCCTTCTTTGTAGGAGGCAGACTTTTTGAAGATTTTATCACACTTTGGACTCTTTTTATGAGCTGTAGATTTTTCTTTTTTATTAATTACGAAATTAATAAATACTTAGGGTTACGGGCCTAACTCTTGGACCAATCTAGGTCTAATTAATACATCATTAATTATATTTCTAGGGTTATTTTTAGCCCATATCACACGGGCAATTACATTTTTCAGTTAAAACATGTTATATTTTTCTATTTTCCTTACTAAAATCTCCCCTTTTCCAAATATATCACGGGCAAACCCTTACCTATTTACTTTAAAATCTATTTTAATACTTTTAATTTACAATTACCCTTTTCAACTAAAACATGTCACATTTTCTATTTTTCTTACTAAAACCCCTCTTTTTTCAAAAATATCACGGGCAAATCGTTAATTTTATATTTTAAAATTCAACGGAAATATGTTACTTTCTATTTTTCTTAATAAAACCCTTCTTTTTCCAAAATATCACGGGCAAACCGGTACCTATTTATTTTAAAATCTATTTTAATACTTTTAATTATTTAAAAATGTTTAACACGCCTACTTATTTTTTTTAATAAATGCAACTAATAAAATATAAATAATAAAATATAAATAATAAAATTAAAAATTATTAAAAACAATCTGTGCATCGCACATGTTTTAAGTTATATTATTAAAGACGAAACATTAAAAGTTTGGTAGTTGGACGGACGGACGGTCAGTGCTTAGTGATTTTACTTAATTAACCTTACTTATTTTTTTTTAAAAAATATCACTAAATAATAACATTATTTATAATCAATTACTTTTTCAGCTAAAATATATTACCTTTTTTTATTTTTTTTTTCTAACAAAATCCTCTGTTTTTCTAAAAAAAACATGAACGATTATCTTTTTTTATCAAATCACATTACTCTTTATTTTTTTCCTTACTAAAACCCCTCATTTTTCAAAAATATTACGGGCAAACTCTTACTTATTTATTTTAATATTTTTAATTATGAGCACTTTTTCAGCTGAAACGTGTTAATTTTTCTATTTCTTCATTTTATAAAAAAATTATTATTAAATAATAACTTTTTTATAACCCACTAACTTTCCAGCTAAAATACATCACCTTTTCTATTTTTTCTAACAAAATCCTCTCTTTTTCTAAAAAAATCACGGTCAATTAACTTTTTCAACTAAAACATGCTACTCTTTCTATTTTTCCTTACTAAAATCCCTCATTTTTCAAAACTATCTCGGACAAATACTTACTTATTTATTTTGAAACCTATTTAAATACTTTTAATTACGGACACTTATCTTTTCAGCTAAAACATGTTACTTTTTCTATTTTTCCTTACTAAGACCCCTCTGTTTCCAAAAATATCACGGGCAAACAGTTATTAATCAATACTATTATATAAAAGAGAAGACGAGGGCGGTGAGGTGTCGCCTCTCAAATCGCTTCGATCTATTTTTTAAATTTTCTCAAAATTTTGAATTATTAATATTAAAGTTTCAAAAATATCTCAATTGTCTTTTAAATCTTTACTAATAGAGGAAACTAAATATACAATTTCAATTTTTTTTTCTTTAAAATCTTTACTAATGGAGGAAACTAAATATACAATTTTAATATTATCCTAAATTTTTCGATTAGAAAATATCTCAATTGCCTTTTAAATCTTTAATAATTGAGGAAACTAAATATAATATTTTAATATTCTTGCTTTTATAATCTTTACTAATGGAGGAAACTAAATAAACATATTCAAATTATCCTAGATTTTTTATTTATGAATATATTATCTTAATATTCTCCTCAATTTTCCATTTAAGTAAAAACTTAAAATTTTGAAAAATATCATGAAGAATACGAGGGCGGTGAGGTGGGACTCTCAAATAGTGTTGATCTATTTTTCTAATTTTCTCGAATTTTTAAAATTTTAATAATAAATATTAGATATATTCTCAATTTAATTTTTACTACTTTTCTAACAGAGGAAAGTAAATATACTATATAAATATTCTCCTAAACGTTCTCTACTAATCTAAATTATTCACTAATTTCTTTCTGATTATCTTTCAATGAAGGAAGCTAAATATGTTGTGTTAGTATTCACCTAAATTTTATCTTCAAGTCTAATTTATTTACTAATTCTTTCAACTATCTTTTAATGGATAATGGAGGAAACTAGGTATATTTGTTAATATTCTCTTAAACTTACTCTACGAGTTCAATTTATTTACTATTATTTATATTATTTTTATATAAGTATGGCGAGGTGGCGCATCTCAAATTGTCTTGATCTTTTTTTCTAATTTTTCCAAAATTTTGAATTACCTTATATTCTCCTAAACTTTCTTCTTAAGTTAAGTTATTATCTTAATATTTTCATAAAATTTATCTTCAAGTCAAATTAACATGTTGATATTCTCTTCAACTTTCTTTTAAACTCAAAGTTAGCATATTATTATTCTCATATATTTTTTCTTGAACTTATAAAACTTATCTTCAAATCAAATTATCATCTTAATATTTTCCTAAAAAAACTATGAGAAATCATGTTCTCATAAGGTAATACTTACAAAAAATGCAAGTTTCTATTAAGTAAAACAAAATATAAAAGTCTTATTTTCTTTTTATTAATTTTCTTGGGTACCTATATTTTAAACAATATAGGAGAGAGCGATTGTTTAACGAGAGAGTTATTCATTAAGAGTAACATATTATATGCGTTACAATATGTATTTTAAAATAAAAGTTGGAATATAAATTTTGAGAAAAATAAAAATGATGATAAATATACTAATATTTGATATAATCTTAAAATAATGAAAAATATTAAACAAGTGCTCTTTTCTACATTTATTTAAAATTTCGGTAAATACCCAAGATGAAACACAGAATTCAAAAGAAAACCCTAATTTATGTTAAAAATATTATTTTATCTAATACCATGTTTTGTAGAATAAAATTTAAAAAAAATTAGAGAAATTATTACAAGCCGTTGCGAAACGCGGATCAGTAAACTAGTTTATTTTAAAATCTGTTTTAATAATTTTAATTATTTAAAAAAGTTTAACACACTTAATTATTTTTTTTAGCAAATGCAAATTAATAGAATATTAAAACATAAATTATTAAAAATAATAATTATTAATAACAATCCGTGCATCACACGAGTTTTAAACTAGTATAATTTTACTAATCAATATTTTAAAGTCTAATCAAAGTCTAATCCGTTTGTAATAAATATTAAAAATGAAGGAGGAGCGTATAAAACTCCTGATGTAACGAGGTTCTGATTAAAGAACATTTCGTCATCATTAATCAACAGACAAATAAATATTTAAATTAAATAATATAATGAGATTGTGATTAAAGAAAGTTTCGTCGCGATTAACAAACAGACAAACAAATATTTAAATTAAATAATATGGATCTGATATAATTAAGTAATCGATTCATCTAAAATTTTAAATTTTCAGAGAAAACCCCCAACATGATCTTATACTAAAACAAAATATTATTCAATACGATAACATATTTAATAATATATGCATAAAATTCTTATATTATTTTTGATATTTCTTGATTGGGATGTAAGTTCTACGTTCGAGTTATTTAACATTTTGTAATCAAAATTCAAATACATATCTAATAGTAGTATGTACCTAGATTAATAATTGTGTTTTTAAGTCGTAAATTATTTTGAGACCTCCAAATGGGACATAGATTTTAATAATTTATTCACACTATCGCAACAAACAACATATAAATTGAGATTGCATATCTATGCAATTGTCTTTTTACGTATTAATTTAGTAATTTTGATTATATTAAGCAACGTGACGACGGAAATACAAGGTCATTAATGATTAACAAGTTCGTACTTATATATAATTATATATGACAAGCTGCTTCTTTAGTGTTCCACTTGCTTTTCTCCAATGGCTGACGTACCCGAAAATCTTCCAATAGCTTAATTTAATTTAGTGCAGTGACCAAATTAACAATAAATAAATAGACGAATAAAGTTAGGTTTTAGTTGATTATTGATTTTGAAGCAAAACGCAACGGACAAAAAGCCGATCATAATAAATTTCAAGAAATGATAGGAACAAGTGAACAACAACTAATTAGATGCGTCAATGATTTAATCAGCTATATTTTTTTTTTGTTTTTTGCAGGTTATTTCTTTTTCATTTATGCAAGTCAGTAAGTTAGTAACCAAAATATAACTTCGATCTGTTATAGTCGCTGGCATTTTATTTATTTTTTTGCCACAGAAATAATGATTTTATTGCTTTAAATCATTACATAAGACATGATAAAAGGCTGGATGAACATCCTCAATCCGTCATACACGATCAACTTGTAAATAGCTGTACCTCGCTAGATAGTGAGCTACTCTATTTGCAGATCGTTTTACAAAGTTAAACTTAACGTTTTGATCCTTTACATCCACTAGAAGCTGTCTACACTCGTCTATTATTCTTCCGAGATATGATAAGCTTGTGTAGGGGCTGCGAATCCATTGCACCAACTCCATACTGTCTGTCTCCACATTCACGTTATGCTTGTTCTTTGTTTTCACCCAACTTAAAGCTTCGCGGACACCCATTGCTTCTGCAAGAACTGGACTTATTGATCCCTGATAACATCTAGATTTTGCCTCGACTAACGAACCATGATGATCTCTAATAACGAAAGCATGACTATACCTGTCAGGACTCTCAAATAGCGTTGCATCAGTATTGATTTTAACTCTGTTTACTTATGGAGGTTGCCATTGTTCTACTCCGTCCTCCTGGGTCATAAAACCCATTGAAATATTGAAGGATTTGTCTTGAACAAATTTCCACTGGTTAAAAACTGATAATGCTGATGTTACTACACCTGAGAAGTCCAAACTCTTTTGATTCCATATTACTTCGTTTCTATTTTTCCAAATCATCCAGCTAATCATTGATGTTTTCTGAATTTCTGCACTGTTTCTTTGCTCAAATACTAGTTGCAGCCAATCAGAAAATGTATGAGGAGTACCTGCTATGTTTGATAATGCCGCGGTCTGCCAACATTGAGCTGCAAAAGAACACTCAACTATAACATGTAATTGTGTTTCTTGGTAGTCGTTGCATAAGGGGCACCATCCGTCAACTGGAACATGTTTACTGCGTAACCTATCTTTTGTTGGTAAACAATTGTTTGAAGCTCGCCACATAAAATTCTTAACTTTTGGAGGAATTTTTAAGTTCCATGATTTCCTCCAGAAGCCAGAATTATCTTCATTTTGAGTTCTTTGCTTCAGATCTTGAAGGAGCATATAACCACCTTTAACTGAGTATGCACCTAGCTTATCCTTCCGCCAATACCAATTATCGTTAACTTGGTCATTCAAAGGAATGGTTAGAATAAGATCTGCGTCTCTTTGATCAAATATATCTGCGATTAACTTAGTGTCTCATCTTTTTTCACCCGTTACCATTAGTGAGGATACTCTCTGATTTAAAATGGTTGCACTTCTTGTACGCACATAAGGGTCACTTTCACTTGGCAACCATGGGGCTTCAGTGATACTTATAGACTCACCATTTCCAATGCGACACGATATTCCTTGCTTGATCATATCTTGAGCTGTAAGAACACTCCTCCAAATATAACTTGGATTATTTCCAAGTTGAGCCTCCAAGAACGAGCATGAATGATAATACCTGGCTTTAAAAACACGACTCACCAGTTTATCCGGGAATTGAAGCAATCTCCATGCCTGTTTACCCAAAAGAGCAATGTTGAAGTCCATTACGCTCCGGAAGCCCATTCCTCCTTCAGCTTTTCTTGAACACATTCCATCCCAAGAAATCCAATGTATGCCTCTTTCCTTCTTCCCGTTAGACTTCCACCAATACTTACATATGATTCGTTCTAAGTCCTTGCAGAGTTCTACTGGAAGTAAGAAAACGCTCATGGTATAGTTTGGTAGAGTTTGACCAACTGTCTTGATCAAAATTTCTTTAGCCCCCCTTGATAATTGCTTTTTGTCCCAACCTTCTATTCTTTCTTGGAGCTTTTCTTTAATATAACCGAACACCTCTGTTTTCTTTCTTGTTATTAGACTAGGCAATCCAAGATAAGTACTCTTCTCATCAGCCTTCAGAAAAATTTAACTTACTACAAAGCTCTTGTTTCAGGTCAGTACTGGCATTTCTGCTGAAAAAAATCGAGGACTTGTCTTCATTCACTTTTTGCCCTGATGCTTTTTCGAATGTGTGAAACATTTCAATGACACTACTGTCACTCTCCATATTTGCTTTGCAAAAAATGTAGCAATCGTCTGCAAAGAGAATGTGGGATATAGAAGGTGCTCGTTGAGCCACTTTGATGCATTGAATTAAACCTCTTGATTCATATTTTCGAATAAGTGCAGAAAAAACTTCAATGCAGATTAAAAATAAGTATGAGCTTAAGGGGTCACCTTGTCGGATGCCTCGAGAGGGGATGATTGAGCCGAATGTTCGACCAGCATGAGAAACCTGATACTTAATTGATGAAATACAAGCCATGAACAGATTAATAATTTGGTGATCAAAACCCAACTTCTTCAAAATAGCTTCCAAATAATTCCACTCCACTCGGTCATACGCTTTGCTCATGTCTATTTTAATAGCCATCCAACTTTGTTTGCCTTTGGTTTTCCTCTTCAAAAAATGCATCAATTCATGGGCCACCATAACATTGTCCGTGATCAGTCTGCCAGGAATAAAAGCACTCTGAGAGTCAGCTATAATCAAGTCAATGATTTTCTTTAGACGATTCTCCAGCACCTTAGAGATGACTTTGTATATGACATTAAAAAGCGATATAGGTCTGATGTTCGTCATGTCTTTAGGATGCTTTTTCTTCGGGATGAGGGCTATATTTGTGTCCACCAACTGATCATCTATCCGACCTCTTTCAAAAAAATGACTCACAGTTTCCACCATGTCGCTGCTAATTGTTTTCCAAAATTTCTGATAAAACCCTGGAGTTATCCCGTCTGGCCCTGGACTTTTGTCTGGGTGCATGTGGAACAAAGCCACCTTAACTTCTTCTTCACTTACAGCTTCCAATAACATATCATTGTGCTCTCTGCTTACTTTAGATTCAATACAATCAGTCACTTCCTGCTATTCTGTTTGAGTTGCTGTGAAAAGACCAGTGAAGTAATCTGACACTACATTCTCCAAACCAGAGTTCCAATCAACCTTGTTACCTTCTCTGTTCTTTAAGCTACAAATTTGATTGAAAGCTCGACGTTTCTCACGGATGCGTGAAAAAACTTATTGTTGTTGTCTCCTTCCCTTAACCACAGTTTCTTGGAGCGTTATCTCCAAAAGACCTCCTGCTGTGTATTCACTTCTGCCAACTTCTTCTGTTCATCTTTAATGATAGCAACTGAATTACTGTCACGCCTTCCTTTCATCATCTTCAAAATTCTTTTACACTGCTGAATTCTTTTCTTAAAGCTGCCCGTAATGTCTTGTCCCCACTTCGATAAAATGTTGGAACACTCTTCTAACTTCACATACAAAGAGCGATGAGAATTGGCAGACCATACTTCTTTCACAATCTGTTGGCATATTGGTTCACGGAGACAAGCGTTCTCAAATCTGAACTTCTTCGTTTGAATTAATTTACTTGATTGTTGCAGCTATTAGAGAATAGGACAATGATCCGATGTCGAGACCTCTAGATTAATGAGAATAGTATCTGCAAAGACATTGAAAAAAGATGCATTAACTAAGGCTCGATCGAGACGAATCTCAATCCATTCTGCAGATCTAACTCCCATCTCCCACGTAAATTGATGTCCTTGTAAATCCACATCTATCAAGTTGCAATCGTCTAACACATCTCTGAACCCCTGAATTAAGTTTTGAGGGTATAGCCTTCCACCTTTCTTATCACTTTGAGAAACAACATTATTAAAGTCCCCTATAAGACACCAAGGTAATGAATTATTCAAAGCTAGAGTACGCTGCATATTCCACGTTTCGAGCCTCTTCCTTCTGTCGGGCTCACCGTAAATTCCTGTCAGCATATACCGGATACCTTCTTTATTCTTAATCTTCAAGTCAATATGATTTTTATTAAAAGACCTCAAGAGAGCTTCATCCTTGTATCTCCATAGCATTGCAATGCCTCCACTGTGACCTTGAGTTTCCACCACCACCATTCCTTCAAAATTTATCGAATTCTGGAGCCTTTCCACTGTATTCTTCTTACATAAAATCTTAGATAAAAAAACGAAGTCGGGTTTCTTTTGGAGAATAATATCCTGAAGGAATTGAAAAGCCCATGGGGTCCCAAGCCCATGGCAATTCCAGCTTAATGTCGTCATAATGATAGGCGAGCATCCTCTTGGATACCCGCCTTTAGCTCGTTTTTTGACACATTTTTACTTGCTCTGTTCTTACTTGATTCTTCTTCTAATTCGTCTAATATTTCCATGCTCACGTCTTTATCCATGCCCATATTACTTAAAGAATCCAGCCCATCACATGTGCGACGTTTTTTAGATTCAATATATGTAAAATCTTTTTTATTAATTTCCTTCTCCATATTTGTAGCAACCTGATTTGGCTCACTAACAACCTTCTTTCTCACTACTCCACTTACAATTTGAACTTCTGTTATCCCTTGATTTCCTCCCTTCGAACTACCCTCCAGATTTGGTGGAGTAAATTATGGATCGTAACCATCCCCTTTCTTCTCTGATGCACCGCCTTGTTCCACAGATTTTGGCCCATATTTGTCACCTGACATCTCTGTACGTAGCCATTTCGCTCCGATCGGTTTGACTTGGCCTCTAAATGGGGCTCGAAGCCATGACCTATAAGGCTTGACTATATCTTCTTCAGGTGTTTCAAAGAGTTTACTACAATATTTTTCCAAATGTCCAACTATTCCACAGATAAAACAAAACATTGGTATATTCTCGTACTTAAAATTAACCCAGTACCATTCATCACCTGCCATTTTAATTTTCATTTTTCATTTTATTAGTTTCTTCAAGTTGATTGCAACACGAATACGCATATACTCCCTCCAAACTCCAACGAAATTGTTTGGACAACTGCTAATGAACTGGCCAACGAAATTTCCAATGCCTTTCAGTATTTTTTCTGACATAAAACCAGTTTTCATATCATGAACTTGCACCCACATTTCCAACGTGTTAAGCTCCACACATCTAGGGTTCTCTCATTCCTTGAGCCTAGACATAACCAATGCACGTTTATTGAAAGACCATGGGTAGCCTTCCATTACTCTTTTAACATCCAACTCATGGTAGAATTGAAACAGGTACAAATTTGTATCCAATTCTTTCATGTATACACCTTTACCCGGTTTCCATAATGCAACCATCGTATGTTGCATTGCAAGAAATTCTACTTTCCCTTCCACAATAAATCTCCCCACAATACATAACTTTGGATTGAAACCTTGAAGATTTTGATTATGCTCCTCCAAATCTTCTGCTATAACTTCGTATCCTGCTTCTTCCTCCTCCTCTAAAGATATCTTATTCATGCTTTGGATTAAATCTTCTTGAGATGCCATAGTGAAATGTCTAGACAAATCTGAATAAAGATTGGAACTGAAACAATGACGTAGTTTTAATCGGACTATGGACTATGAAATGACTCAGACCATGTCAGATGACAAGACTATGAGACGTTCTGAACTAACCTAGTTATAGATTTATGGTTTTAGTATCATATAGTTTACAAGTGTAGAGTTGTAACACTTATTATGTCCGTGAATATCATAAATAGGAAAACAACACTTAGTCACTGGCATTTAATTACACTATATGATCGCATATGAATCTCATGCCATACTTTGGTCATTGTAGGTTAACATATATGCACATTATTATTATTATTATTATTATTATTATTAAAAAATATTTATATATAATATATTTTAAATATTGAGATATTATTTTTATTTATATTATTGAAAATAGAGAATTTTCTTATGGCTGCTTGGAGTAATTTGGTATATCTTGTGTTCCAAGTAAATCTTTATGTATTTAAATATTGATTTGATAAATGAATGAATGATAACTTGAAAACATATTTATCATGATATCAATGATATCAAGAGCTTAGGTTATCCCCGCAAGAGTTGGTAGGTGTGAGAACAATTAATATCACGAGAGTTCGTGGTGTGTGAAGAATCCTGAAAGAGTTTGTGGGTGTGAGGGAAAAAAAATTGCGAGAGTTCGTGGGTGAAAAAGGAAAAGAAAAGAACATGACAGAAAACACAACAACGATGATGCTGAGTTTTTGTAACAAATTATCCCAAACCAACGATGACAAAAAGAGGAATTTCGAGAAAAATCATGAAGCGATGAAAAAGACGCGTTGACAACAGATGTATGATGAGGACGGGGATAAAGAGTGATCACAAAAAGGATGATGATTCATATGGGTCTATTTATTAGAGCAGATTATTCATTTTTTTTTAATTTTGGCAAACTCTCAATAGAGTATCGTGAGTTTGAGTGGGGATGTTAACGTATATGCATGCGTATTATTATTATTATTATTATTAAAAGATATTTACATATAATATATTTTAAGATATTGAGATATTGCTTTTATTTATATTATTGAGAATAAGGAATTTCCTTATGCATACTTGGAGTTACTTGGTATATCTTGTGCTCTAAGTAAATCTTTATGTATTTAAATATTGATTTGATGAATGAATAAATGATAAACTTGAAAGCATAGTTATCATTGCATGATCAGGTTTTAATACTTGATTTCTAGTGTATAATATATGAGGTTAAAGTTTCAAATATATATATAAGGTTAAAGTTTCTTTGTATAATTAAATAATTGCTAAAGGACAAGACACAAAATAAAGGATTTTTTTTATAAATATCTAGGTTAATTTTGTTTTCCAAATATACGATTCAACCTCGTATACAATCTCAATAATAACTATTACAACCTGAAAATCAACTACTTTTAATCCGCGATACAATTTCATATGTAACTTTTAACCGTAATTTTATAAAGAATTTAAAATATGAATATTTCCCAAAAAGAAATAAGGTCCACACACAAACATTTGCTTCATACGTCTTTTTTTAATTTTAATTGCTAAGTTTGCTTCACTTGACTTCACTCAATGTTCGAAATCTTTTTGTATGTTTAGAATTAGAGTAGTAATTTATGAGTTATACGACAAGTAATGTTAGTACAAGTTTGTATTACATTTATATACATGAAAGGGTATTTTTTTTTTTAATCTTTGTGTTGATTTAAACGTATTTGTACTATACAAATATAATACTAAAAAATATGTCAGAGATTATGTATAGTTTAATTTATTAGAGGTATAAATAATTAAAATGCATATGCATGCTTGTTATATAAATTTTACAAATTTTAATTTGTAAATATTTACGATGAATTTAAACAAAAGAATAATTAGATATGTTATATGTTAGCGAATATGATTATATATTATTATACATGTACATAAATTTGTATAAATGTGTGTGTGTGTGTGTATATATATATATATATATATATATATATATATATATATATATATATGTTAGGCCGAATACACAATATATAATCAAGTATGTATGAGAATAACAATTAAGAACACAAGTTTATGAATCAATAAACTGAATTATATTAAATAATTCTCTCTTAGTGATGTTAATGAATCATAAAGAGCTACTAGGTTACAAGAATAATATATTCAATGTTCGCATCCCTTCTAGGGATAACCTATCTGTGTTTATATAGTACACAGCTACATACAATCCTTATCTAATTGATACTCCTATAAATTAGCTATACAATTCATATCAATTAAGGATTGCTTCAGTCTTCTATTCCATTTCCTTAGCTGTATCAATATATTCTGCTTCTTTCCATCTTCAGAATATATTGCTTCTAGAATCTTCAATTCAGCACCGACAGCTAATTCAACTATCACCCTGTCAGACTTTAAATAAACTCTGACCGGCTTCCTTTAAACTCTTCACCCTGTCAGAGTTTAATTAAACTCTGACCGGCTTCTGATAAATTCTGGTCAGTACCTGTTGCTTAAACACTGATAAACAAACGTCAGCAATTATATCTAACAATCTCCCCCAACTTGTTCATAATAAAATGTACAAGTTAAACATATAATTGATGATGTCAAAAACTTTTAACAAATGCAGTGTTTAACATAACAGAGTTTAATTTAAAACAGAGTTTAAATTTGACTTAGAATAGAAAACATAAAAACTTACAGTCAGACTTTACTTGATTTCTTGAATATCAGGCACTGTCCTGATATAGTCTGATAGCAATTTCTTTTCAGCTCTTTCTAGTTCAGCAATCATAATCTTCTTCAGCTCCTTCATTTCTGGTTCATCTTCACCAATTTGATAAATGGCAGCCCTCAAAGAATATATGCTGTTTTTGTTCATTTCATTGCCAAGTCTGATATAAAAAGGTTTATCAGACTCTAGATTGAACTCAAGAACCTTTTTATTTAGTGCAGTTCTGAACCTAGCACTATTCCTTTTCATTTCTACCAACTTTCCATGTGCATCTCTGTATTTCGGAATGTATGCACTTGATACTCCAGCTCCACTCAAAACTTTGGATTTCATCATCCTTTCCTTCAAAACTCGAGCAGCATCATAAGTACTTCTATTCTTTACTTCAAGTAGATATAGAACATACTCTAGCTCTTCCCAAAGTTTTAACTGGATATCAAATTCACCAAATCTATACACTCTGCCATCAGCCATAAAATATAACAAGAATTCCTTTTTGATTCCTTTGTGAAAAATCATCTGTACAGATTCTAGTTTGTCAAGGCCTTCTTGAGTAATTCCAACTCCAAATTCTGCCAATGAAAACTTGTCTTGAGATCTGTTATTAGTTCTTCTCTCTCTGTGTGAACCCAGTCCAGATTTATCAAAGGCTTCTTTTCCCAATACTGTTCTGGTTTCTGAAAAATTCACAGCTTCAAGCTTTAAGTCTTCAAGAACTTTTGGTTTGCTGAATCCTGGAAGTAGTGTAGATTTCTGTACAACTTGAGCAGCGTCAGAGGTTGTCATAACTTCAGTAGAAACATCAACTTGAGCAGCGTCAGAGGTTGATTTGGCTAATCTTGTTTCAACTTGAGCAATGTCAGAGGTTGAATTATCTTTCTTCTCTAGGTAAGGCTTTTCAATCATTATGCCTTTACCCTTATCAGAGTTTCCAATCACAGGTCTCCTTGTATATTGTATACTCTGTTGTGTATTCTCTTTAATAGAAATACCAACTTCTTTCTTTCTAGGAGCCTTGATTTCCTTTTTCTTGTAGATTCCAGCTTCAAGATTTTTCTTGTGTTCATCAGCAAGCATTTGCTCTTCAGCCTGGATATCTTCAATAGTTACATTCTTTCCATGCTCTTTTATGAATATCTTAGCAGCAATCTCTTCATCAGTAGATGGATTAGTTGAAACAACTAAACGCTTGAGTTGTGAAGTAGATTGACCACCAGAGTTTATCGTTTCAGAGTTTATTTGTCTACCAGAGTTTACTCTTGACCTGCTTTGCCTTTGAACAACAACCTTTCTTTTATTTCCTTTGCTTCCCCCATCAGTAGAATCATCCTTCTGTCTCAGAGCTTGAATGTCTTTGCATTTGTCTTTAGGCACATTCTCCCCCTTTTTGACATCATCAGAAAGAAGTACTGATGTCAGCAATTCAATGGCAGTAGAAATAGAATGCAGTTGAGTAGACATTGCATCTTGATTTTCCTCAACTTTCCCAAGCCTCTTCTTGATTTCCTCAGAATCCTTGGCTTGCTGCTTGAGCATAGAATAATAAAAAGTTCTGTCAGACTTGAAAGTAAGATCCTTCAGACTGACTTCATTTCGTAGATTAGTAAGCATTTGTTGATTCTCATCAAATCTATTATTAAGAGATTTGACTTGAACAACAGTTGCCGTTAAGCTTGTAAGTACATCAGCATTTGAGATCTTCTTGACAGAATCAGATAGTAAATCTGCAGCCCTTTGTGCTGAGAAGACACAATCTGCAGCAGCCCAATTTTTGAAGTACATATTCTGGAAATGCTCATTGGTCTGTCTATTGACTTCCCTTACGTCAGCACTATGGACATCATCAGCCAATGAAACTTGAATACTAGGGTGTGAATGAGAACCCTCAGCATCATGTCCAGCTTCGTCATAATAGACTGCTTCATTGTCATTAAGAATATTGTCAGCAGTAAACTGTGCAGCTTCATCAATGTTCTCCTCTGCTACAGCTTCAGGAATATTAGAGGTAGCCTGAGCAAAAACTTCTGCTTCTCTTTGGACAATCTCAACAACAGATTGTTGCAAAGCTTCAAGAATAACATTCTCAGAGTTTAGCTCATCAACAACCTCTTGTTCCTTTTCCATCACAGCTTCATCAATTTTCTCTGGGACTTTGACCGTCTGATTAACCTCCTCACCTTTGTCAAGATCACAAGAAATAATTTCAGTGTGAGTGGCCAGAGATTCTTCTACCTGATCAGTTACTTGATCAGCTTCCACACCCTCTGTATAATGATCAGAATGAAAAGAGGTGTGTGCTTCAAAATCAAAAATTCTGCTATCAGAACGATTAGCAGCTTCCTCAACTACATCATTAGCCTTTGATGTAGGAGCATCTAAATCCATAGTAGCATCAGTATTTAATCTGTCTAGATTGACAGCTTCAGCAATCGCAGCATCCTCCTGAACAAACACTTCAGGAGCGTCAGTGTTTACAAACACTCTGTTCTCATCAGCATTTATAATATCCTCCCCAACAACAATTTCAGGAGGAGCTTGAGGAACAGCTTCAGCCACAATCTCCTCATTTTCTGATGCAGGAGCTTCAGTTTCCTCAGAAACTCTGTCCATATTGACATTCACAGCACCAAAAAGATGTGCAGCCACTAGTCTTCTTTTTCTCTGATGAAGAGTTTCTTCATCAGTATCAGTCTCTGAGGCTGCAGCAACATTAGCATCAGACTTTGCTCTATTTGCTCTTTTCTTCTTCATTCTTCTTTTCTGAGGCATAGCATTAGCATTTGATGCCCCAGCTTCAGCGTTTGATGGCTTCACCCTTGCACTTTTAACAGCCCTCAATGTTGATTTCTTTGACCTCTGTGATTGAGACACAGAAGGTCCAGCTTCAGCATGTGCAGGTGATTGTTGTTGTTGTGAATTGATCAAAAATTGTTGCACATACTCAGGCAACATCAAAACACCAACATCTCCTTTCTTGGTATCTTTATTAGTAAGATCAGAGAATATTCGTTTGTGCAATTTAAAAGAAGGAATCACATCATTCTCTAAAATCGCAATATCAGGACAACAAAGGTTGAATATTAACTGACAAAATCTAGAGAAATAAACAACATTCCTATTCTCTAGCATTTTCTCACCAATATTATGTAAAACTAACCTAGCAACATCAAAATGACCTCCATAAAGAAGAGAATACCCGATTTGAAGACTATCAGTGGGAATCGCATCCCAGTTGGTACACTTCTTCCCGAACGCCCTTGTTATACAGTCGAAAAAGAAACTCCATTCCTTTCTCAAGAGCGGTCGCTTCAATTGACCAATCTTTGCCAATGATCCAGAGTATCCAATTTCCCTCATCATACGAACTAACTCAGGATCGCCAACAGAGATTGTAAAAGAATTGAAATCCTCAAGTCCCAACGCATCACGAACAGTAGTTGGAGTAACTACAAATTCGTTTCCTTCAAATTCAAAAACAATAGACGGAGACCCAGTCTCTCCTCCATTATCATAAGTACCTGTCTGCCAAAAAGTTCTGATGTTTGATGCAGACAGCTTCGACGGTGCGGTTAGAGCAGTACCAATATCAGAGTTTAACAAGAAACTCTGAATCAAATGAAACGCCTCCGGTGCATTCTCATTTGCCAAAGGAGCTGAGTAATTGTTAGGAACAAATTCTAACCCAGAAGCAACAAAAGATGTGGTGGCCATTCGAAGATTTTGATGCGAAAGCTTAACAGAG
This sequence comes from Heracleum sosnowskyi, assembly GCA_030848705.1. Lineage (NCBI taxonomy): Eukaryota > Viridiplantae > Streptophyta > Magnoliopsida > Apiales > Apiaceae > Heracleum > Heracleum sosnowskyi. The sequence goes on from CM061240.1 coordinate 16,205,705, forward strand.
TTTATGTGTAGAAAGGCGTTTGTGAATATGCGTGTGTGACAAAAGATGTGTATGAGTAAGATGTGAAAAGTTTAAACGAAGGTGTGTGTATTGTATAAAAATAAAATGTAAAATTAAAAACTGAACAGTTTTTAATCATTAATACACAACTGTCTTACGCCATTTACTGTGCTAGTGGGACACGTGGCACACGTACAGACACTGATAGCTGTATTGAACAACTTCCAACACATACGTGCAGACGAGAAGACACCGTGCATCACATAACCGCTTTTAAAAAAAATCAATAATAATAAAATTATCGATTTGTATCTCTCAGAAACATAATAATAAAGTACTAAGGAGCTCAACAGTCGGAAGAATAATGACTGTCTTGGAACTCCGCACTTTCATGTTCCCAGAGCTTCGAGTCAAGCAAAACCTTTCAGTTACCCTGTTGAATGCTATAAAAACTGAAGCATTCGACCAACAGGCAATACACATAAAAAAAAATTACCATACATCAAATGGCAGGAATCTTTGAATTCATGGATGTAGAATCCTTCTTAGATTTGAACTGGCGTCAACAAGCAAACTACATCATTGATGAGTTTCTTGTGTTATCATTTCTGAATGATGAAGGGCTCATAGCTGATGATGAAATAGCGGAAGGACCTATCTCCAACCCCTATGTGCACATCATCCGTCCTGGACCATATGATGTGCCCATCCTTGCAGATGATGAGGCTGTGGAGATCTGTATGATGCTCTTTTATCAGAGCTACTTGAAGGGTTCAAAGAAGAATGTCTTCTTGGAGTCCTGCAAGCTGCAAGCCAGAAAGAGAATGCGAGAGGATGATGATGATGAGTCAACATCAGGGGGTTGTCAAGCTTTGAAAATCCCAGATGTTGTAATAACCTGTTAACCAAACAAGTAGCTAGACAAGAGTATAATGTTGTCTGATTGTAAACAGAGTTTGAATCATTTAATGAGAAAAATCCATTGTTTTGTTTTACATTTCAGTATCTCATAGCAATCGTAAAGTGAAAGAAATGATATCACTTTGAACAATAAACTAACATACTCATCAGCGCTACTAATCACCATCAGAACTTATCAAACACACTCTTTCTGTTCTCTGTTGAATGTAAATTAGATTCGTTATCAATCATACTGTTTCGAAAAACAAATGTCTAATCTCAAAATTATAAGATGTCTGAAACAAAGAAATTATTTTAACCATCAGAGATTAAAACAAAGTTACCTCGGCATATGTCACACAATACATCAGTGTTTACCATTTGTCCTTCTTTGTCAATAAACTCTTTTCTCAAACTGTACAGGTGTGAAAATATGTGTGTGCAATAGCAGAGTTTACCGAAATCAATATTTAGATCATCTCAAAGTGCATAAAATCCACAAACTAAATTAGTAAAAAACTGGTTGCCTAAACTCTCATGTATAACATAGAATCTGATTTTTATATCTAAACTCTGTAGTACTGATATCCTTTCATTTGGATATGTCTTTTATTTTTCACCCCCTTTATATAGATATATATATTTTTTTTTTATTTTTTTTATTTTTTATTTTTTTTTTATTTTTCCAGTAATCAGTGGTTGGCACTAGTCACCAAAAATCAAAGATTTTAGCCCTTATTTCATACAATAAGTTCCTGGATCTTCCTAGGCACAACATGATCTCAAAGGAATTTGTGCTCTGTTTGGCATCTTTTGATTTGAGGGTGAATTATTTGCAATTAATAATCAGAGTTTAGACTTTTCATCAGTAAATATAATTAACTTATGAGAGAAAATGCAAACAGCTAATACAGACTCAGTGTATAAGATCAATAAACTAAGAGATGGTATAAATACAGAGACAGTATCATGCTGTGTTAATTTACTGCACATAATTGAGATCAGAATCTATACAACTCTTAAGGATTCACAATTACTTACTGAGAATTATGCTTCATTCAAATTTCTTCATTGGTCCATATGTTTCAGACAGAATTACAATTAGAGAATAGCATTAAACTGTAACTATCAGAGTATGACCAACAGAGTTTAGCATCAGAGTTTACTTTCAGAGTATGACTGACACTTCACAGAGTTTATTATCAGAGTTTAACATGCTGGTTCACATAACAGTTAACACATGTAAGAAATCATGAACATAAAAGTGAGTCTAACCCGTATCTCTAGTCAGAACCAGAGATCATTCCAAGTTCATTTACCAATCTTGTAAAGGTAGCTTCACTCAAAGGTTTGGTGAAGATATCTGCAAGTTGTTGGTCTGTAGACACAAAATGAAGCTCAATGTTTCCTTCTTCCACATGTTCTCTGATAAAATGATACCTTATGCTGATGTGCTTGGTCATGGAATGTTGTACTGGATTACCTGTCATAGCAATAGCACTTTGGTTATCACAGAAAATAGGTATTCTAGAGTACCTTAACCCATAATCCAGCAATTGATTCTTCATCCATAAAATCTGTGCACAACAGCTACCAGCTGCTATATACTCTGCTTCTGCAGTGGATGTAGAAATTGATTTCTGTTTCTTACTGTACCAAGAAACCAATCTGTCACCTAAAAATTGACAGCTTCCACTTGTACTTTTTCTGTCTATCTTACAGCCTGCAAAATCTGCATCAGAGTAACCAATTAACTTAAACTCTGATTCCCTAGGATACCACAAACCCAAGGTTATGGTTCCTTTAAGATATTTGAAGATCCTTTTTACAGCTGTTAGATGAGGCTCTCTGGGATCGGCTTGAAATCTTGCACAAAGACATGTTGCATACATGATATCAGGTCTACTTGCAGTAAGATACAGTAGAGACCCTATCATTCCTCTGTAGTTAGTCATATCTACTGAGGCTCCTGTGTCTTTGTCAAGCTTCGTTGCTGTAGCCATGGGAGTTGTAGCAGATGAACTATCAAGCATACCAAATTTCTTTAGAAGATTTCTGGTATACTTTGCTTGATTGATAAAAATCCCATCATCTGTTTGCTTGACCTGTAAGCCTAGAAAATAACTAAGCTCTCCCATCATGCTCATTTGGTACCTGGATTGCATAAGCTTTGCAAACTTCTTACAGAGTTTGTCATTAGTAGATCCAAAAATAATATCATCTACATAAATTTGAACTAAAAGCAAATCATCACCAGAATTGAAATAAAACAAGGTTTTATCAATTGTACCTCTTGTGAACCCACTTTCTAAAAGAAATTGAGCAAGAGTTTCATACCATGCTCTTGGTGCTTGCTTTAGTCCATATAATGCCTTGTCAAGCCTGTAGACATAATCTGGATGCTTGGAATCTATAAATCCTGGTGGTTGTTCAACAAACACTTCTTCTTCAAGCTTCCCATTGAGAAAAGCACTTTTTACATCCATCTGAAAAACTTTAAACTTCTTGTGTGCTGCATAGGCCAGAAAAATCCTTATGGCCTCCAGTCTTGCAACTGGAGCAAAGGTTTCATCATAGTCAATTCCTTCCTGTTGTGAATAACCTTTAGCCACAAGTCTAGCCTTGTTTCTTGTAATCACACCTTCACTGTCAGTCTTGTTTCTGAAAACCCACTTTGTACCTACTATTGATCTATTCTTTGGTCTAGGTACAAGTGTCCAGACTTCATTTCTTTCAAATTCATTTAACTCTTCTTGCATTGCTGTTATCCAGTGTGCATCTTGAAGAGCTTCCTCCACTTTATTTGGTTCTGTTTGAGACAAGAAGGCATGATACAGACACTCATTATTTGTTGCACTTCTAGTTCTTACACCAGCATCAGGATCTCCAATTATGAGATCAGGTGTGTGTGCCTGTGTCCACTTTCTTGCGGTTGGTAAGTGGTTTCTTGCATCATTATTGAATCCTCCCCCTTGATCCATGCTCTCCTGATTCATATGTTGACTTTCTGCAGCATCTGAGGCTCCCCCTGAATTGGATGGCTCAGAGTTTGAACTGTCAGAGTTTGAATCAGTTTCCTCAACTGACTCATTTGTTGTATCTTGTTGAGCTTCTTCACGCTCCCCCTCAACTGGTTCTCTATTTTGTTCAACTTGAGAATTTCCAGTTTCTTCAGTATTTACCAGTAGAGGTTCAGAGTATGCTTCGTCAGAGTTTGTCAACCCTGCTTCATCAGAGTTTATATCATCAGAGAATAGATCTTCATTTTCAAAACGCAGTTGATCATATCCATCCTTGTCTTCAAGTCCAATTATTTTCTTGTCATCAAATGACACATGTATAGATTCCATGATCACCTTAGTTCTTAGATTATAAACTCTGAATGCTTTTGTTGACAATGGGTAGCCAACAAAGATTCCTTCATCAGCTTTTAACTCGAACTTAGTCAACTGTTCAGGATGAGTCTTCAACACAAAGCATTTGCATCCAAATATGTGAAAATATTTCAAATTTGGCTTCTTATTTTTCACCATCTCATATGGTGTTTTCCCATGCTTGTTGATTAGTGTAGCATTTTGAGTAAAACAAGCAGATTGAACAGCTTCTGCCCAGAAATAAGTTGGTAATTTTGCTTCTTCAAGCATAGTTCTGGCTGCTTCAATTAAGGTTCTGTTCTTTCTTTCAACTACACCATTTTGCTGTGGAGTTCCAGGTGCAGAAAATTCTTGTTTCACTCCTCTTTCCTTGCAGAAAGCTTCTATAATTGAGTTTCTGAATTCAGTTCCATTATCACTCCTTATAGTTTTGACTTTGTGCTGTGATCCTTTGTCCAGTAGATTCACATGATCCATCAGAGTTTGAGCAGTTTCATCCTTCTTTGACAAGAAATACACCCATGTATATCTAGTATATTCATCAACAATTACTAGAGCATATTTCTTTCTGCCCATAGACATCACATTGACTGGTCCAAAGAGATCAACATGTAGAAGATGATAAGGTTCCACTACTGAAGATTCAGATTTGCTCTTGAAAGATGACTTCCTTTGCTTGGCTTTTTGACAAGAATCACACAAGCCATCTAGACTGAGTATAGACTTTGGAAGTCCCCTTACAAGATCCTTTCTTATTAGCTCATTGATGTTGTTCAAATTGAGATGAGAGAGCTTCTTGTGCCAGTTCCAACTCTCTTCATTTGACATTCTGGCTGTTAGACACACTGTTTTTCCATCAGAGTTTGTTACCAAACTTGCTTCATAAATGTTGTTGCGCCTGTGTCCAACTAGAACAACTTTTCCAGTAGATTTACTGATAACTTCACAGTATTCACTATGAAAATCTACATGGTTTCCTCTGTCACAGATTTGACTCACAGATAGCAGATTATGCTTGAGTCCTGAGACTAGAGCTACATTTGTAATGATGACACTTCCAAGATTGATATTGCCATATCCCAGAGTGTGTCCTATGTTGCCATCTCCATAGGAAACCTTTGGGCCAGCCTTCTCCTTAAAGTCTGATAGCAGGGCTTTATTTCCAGTCATATGTCCTGAGCATCCACTATCCAAGATAAGTGTGCTCTCTATTATACCCTGCAATCACAAACAAACACTAAGTGTTAGTTTTAAGGACCCAGACTTGCTTGGATCCTTTGTCTTTCTTAACAGTGTTAGCTTTTGCAGCGGAAGTACTATCAACAGAGTTTAAGCTAACATTGTCAGACTTTACACTTGCAGAGTTTGCTTTAACCCACTTCAGATTGGGTTTTAGCTCATAATAGTTATGATAAATAGCATGATAACTCTTGCAAGTATAAATGGAATGCCAAGTGCTCCCACAGTGTGTGCATAAAGTTTGTGGTTTAACCCTTACATAGTCATTCTTTACTCCTGAAGTAGAAGATAAAGAATTAATATGTTTGTTCTTAGTGCAAAATCTAGCAAGATGATTAGAACTACCACAATTATAACATGTTTTCCTCGGAGCAGCACCAGTAGGCAAATGATTATTTCTATTATTTATGCCTATCTTTCCATTCCTATTCTTCTTGGACCCTTTTGGTTTCATGGCAGATTTTATCTCTTTCAGCTTATGATTAAACTGTTTCCCTGTCATCAAACCAACATTAACCTGTTTTTCACAAGTTTTTACTGGCTTTCTAATAGTTTCTTTTTCCATAAGTTTTTCTGTTATAATATTTTCCTGTCTTTCACAGGCTTCATCTGATTCCATATCAGCTTCTCTTATTACAACAGATTTTAACTTATTGGCTTCTGGAACAAATATTACAGGTTTAAGTTGTGGTTTTACCTTAACCTTGTCTTTAAACCTAAGTTCATCATTTTCACAATAGCCTAAACCTACAGAGTCTGTTTGAAACACTTGATGAGTGTCTCTTCCAGAGTCTGTCCAAGTCTTGATTATTTTTCTTTCTTTTTCTAAATCACATTCTAATTGCTTATATCTTATGAGCAATTCCTGTTCTACATAAACATCATCATCTCTTTCTTTTTGAATCTTCTTCATATTTTCAAGTTCTTCTTCAAGAAACTTGTTTCTATCTTTAAGACTAAGATTCTCAGCTTTAATTCTCTCATTCTCTAAAGTCTGATCCCTATAGCTAACATGTACGCTTTTCAGATATACTCTTAACTCAGATATATTATCAGTATCATAAGCATAAGTAGTTAGGGGTACCTTATTTTCAGATGATTCAGTCTCATCTCTGACAGTTGCCATAAGAGCATAGTTTTCTCCATCATCAGAGTCTGAAGTATCTGCCCAGTCTTTGCCTTTAGAGATGAGTGCTTTCTCAGATTTGCCTTTCTTGCACTCTGGAGCATAATGACCCATCTCCTTACACTTGTAGCACTGGATTTGAGACTTATCCTTCTTGCCAGACTTGGTCTCCCTTCCATCAGACTTTCTGAAACTTCTCCTTTCAGAGTTTGAATCTTTCCTTGAGAATCTCTTTCCTTTCTTGAAGTTCTTGAATCCCATCTTCTTAAAGGTCTTCACTATCAATGCAGCCATTTGCATCAACTCCTCTTCATCATCCTCAGAGTCAGAAGCTTCATCAGAGTTTGAGTCATCATCAGAGTTTGATGACTCACTTTCAGATTTAATAACTAAAGCCTTTCCCTTGGCTTTCTTCCTTGATGATTCCTTCTTGATGGGCTTCTCCTCGACTTTGAGAGCAACAGATTTTGTCTTCTTGCTGGATCTCCTGTTCCTTTGTTCTATCTCAAGTTCATGAGTCTTTAACAATCCATAGATCTCATCAAGATCTGTATCAGCAAGATCATAATTATCTCTGATTGTTGTTGCCTTTAAATCCCACTTTTCAGGTAGAGATAACAGAAACTTGAGATTAGACTCTTCAAGTTCATATTCTTTATCAACCAGAGACAGATCGTTCAACAGTTTGCAAAATCTGTCATAAGTCTCAGTCAAGGTTTCATTAGTTCTTGAATCAAAGTGCTCATACTCTTGTGTGAGTATTTTTTTTCTGTTCTTCTTAATAGCACCTGTTCTCTGGCATCTAACTTCTAAAGCATCCCATATTTCTTTGGCAGTTTTGCAGCCAATTACTCTGTTAGACATTACATTATCTAAAGCACTGTGGAGAAGATGTCTAACCTTTGCATCCTTTGCAATTGATGAGATGTCCTCAGGAGTCATATCTTTCTTTTCCTTTGGAACAGTCTTTTGTACTTGTCCATCAACAACAGGGGACAATTTAGTCGGCATATGAGGACCATCATAGATTCTGTCAAGGTATTCTGGATCTGTAGCCTCCAGAAACATGGTCATCTTCACCTTCCAAATCGGATACTCTACTGGCCTGAGAATTGGAACCCTGATTGTTTCATATCGACTCACAGAATTGGGCTTAACCTGTTCAGCCTTAGGAGCAGTTTGATTTTCTTCAGACATGATTAATACTGTGTTTGAATCGTAAAACTGTATATATTAAACAGCCTTGGCTCTGATACCAATTGTTAGGCCGAATACACAATATATAATCAAGTATGTATGAGAATAACAATTAAGAACACAAGTTTATGAATCAATAAACTGAATTATATTAAATAATTCTCTCTTAGTGATGTTAATGAATCATAAAGAGCTACTAGGTTACAAGAATAATATATTCAATGTTCGCATCCCTTCTAGGGATAACCTATCTGTGTTTATATAGTACACAGCTACATACAATCCTTATCTAATTGATACTCCTATAAATTAGCTATACAATTCATATCAATTAAGGATTGCTTCAGTCTTCTATTCCATTTCCTTAGCTGTATCAATATAGTCTGCTTCTTTCCATCTTCAGAATATATTGCTTCTAGAATCTTCAATTCAGCACCGACAGCTAATTCAACTATCACTCTGTCAGACTTTAAATAAACTCTGACCGGCTTCCTTTAAACTCTTCACCCTGTCAGAGTTTAATTAAACTCTGACCGGCTTCTGATAAATTCTGGTCAGTACCTGTTGCTTAAACACTGATAAACAAACGTCAGCAATTATATCTAACAATATATATATATATATATATATATATATATATATATATATATATATGGTATTCAAGAGAGAACTTCTTATATCAAGTTCGGGAGAGAACCATTACAAAAATATTCATAATACATATTTTTATCATATTTTTTATTAGACATGATTATAAATTTCAATTATTAAATTAAAAAATGAAATTAAACTACTTTTAAAAAAAATCGAAAGTTAGTCAAATAGTCCAAAGTGATTCTACAGCAGAATCAAATCTATCCAAAATGATTTTGCAACAAAATCAAATTTAAAATCAATGTTTTTATTCAAATTTTAAATGTTAATTTTTTTTTATAAAGTTTGTATATGCTAATATTATACATTAGAATCAAATTATATACTTTATGTAAAAAAAATTAAAATTATTTATGAGATTCTATAATAGAATATATGGTTCTTCCCGATTATCTATAAAATATGGTTCTATTTGGAACAATGATATATATATATATGATCTTGCTCAAGTGAGAACCCAAATTAGTGTGAGATATGAGATCTAATCCTATCCATTCATTTAAATATTTTATTTTCATTTCCCACAATTCATTAATTCTATTAATATTTTAATATTATATCGTCATCTTCTTTCTGCTCTGATCACCCACCAACTCTGGTCGCCGGCGACCATCATTTTCGGCGACTACCACTTCCGGCAACCAATAATAAAATCACCAATGTTATAAAAAAAATCAATACGATTAAAAATAGTAATCATCAGAATGAATTAAAATCAATCTGCCACTAACGTGACCACTATATCACCGTATCACCACCATATCTCTTTTACCACTAAAATCAATACAAAGTCATTAAAATCACCAAAATTAAACAACCACCACTGTCACCACTCTATATCACTCATCAATATATACAATTTCATTCCATTATTAAATCACCACGAATTTAAGATAAAATCACCCAGAAATGAACGAAAATCACCAATAATTTAACAAAATCACCGGAAATTCAAAACTAAAATATGAGAAATCATATCTATGACCACTAAAATCGATACAAAGTTATTTAAATCACCAAAAACTAAACAATCACCACCATCACCACTGTAACCACTCATCACTACATACAAAATCATTTCATTATTAAATCACAACGAATTTAAGACAAAATCACCAAAAAAATGAACGAAAATCACCAATAATTAAATAAAATCACCAGAAATTCGAAAGTAAGATACGAGAAATGAAATATGTGAACATTAATCATTTTCAACTAAAATCACCATCGACGGCTGGTTGTCATGATTACAAGCACATCAGAATGATATAAATTGGTTGTGATGATGTTGGAGGTGGTGATGATGACGAGTTTTTCACTGATTTAAGCATGATTTCATCACCGATTATGACCGATTATGACCGATTTGACGATGTAATCATGGAAGAATGAAGGGAAGGAACAACCACATCGTGTTTGATAGAGAAAAACAGATCTTATCGAAAAATTAAGAGAGAGATGGAAAATGAAGGAAAGAGAGGGGGGGGAGAGATGAAAGGTGGGAAAGAGATAGGGTCGGGTGGATGAGGCGCAAGGGATGTGACAGCAGGTGGGGGTGTGGGTGGGGAATATAAAAGGAATGGCAGGGATTAAAAGGATTAATAAAAAATGGAGGGCTGAGATTAGATCTCAGTTCTCATTTTAATATGGGTTCTCATATGAGTAAGACCATATATATATATATATATATATATATATATATATACATATACTCAGATAAATATATGTACATGTATATATGTATGTATATATGTATAAGTATGCATATTAATTTTGCAATAATTAATAATACGTAATAAATATAGTGATGCTAAAAGACCAAAATAATCATAAAATAATGTAGTAGAAAGAATGACAAAATGGTTCATGAATTAAATTGTTTGGCCAAACCCCATGTTGTTGTATTATATATATAATAATAGATTTCATATGAAAATGGGAGCCAAACACGCCTATTATTTATATACTTCACTCTAAAATCTAAACTCGTTGGTGCCAGGTGGTCCTACATACTCACGGGAGTGTATTCTCTAAAATGGTTTGTAAAATTACCACCTCAATATTGTAATAGAATTGTTGGAACCAAATTTCTGTCAGGTCGGACTCCCACGAGGTTCTTCGGGTTAACCTGCAGAGAGAAGAATGTGAGGGATGTGTCCCCCGATTCACCTCCGGTGTGAGAATCAGTTAATCGGCTCCAAGTAAAGTAATTCTAACGTATAAGAGCTTGTGTGTAATGTAAGTAAGTAATGCATAATAAGTTCTAGGTGAACCTGATTTAAATGAACCTCCTTTCAGTCGGTTATTCGTTCCCGTATTTTTCGGGAGGTATCCGTTTGAGGAGGACGTGGATGCTCACGTCTCAGTAAGTGGCTAAGAACAAGTCCTATAAATCCAACGGTTACATGTAAGACTTCGGACCAGGTTAGCCGGACTTTGTTCGATTGTTGCGTAAACTACAGATGTGCAAGCGTACACACTCGCAAACAAGTAATATAGTAGTGAATACCATATATCGTTCCTCAAGGACTGCAAATTTGTATTAACCGCATGTAAAGTCTCACAATTCAGTTATCGAACAAAAGAATTGATTAAAGATTGTTTTTAACTAAACTATTTAAAATAAACTAATTTAACCAACTAAATTATAGTAGCAAAGAGATTTTTCAATATGAGAAGATAATTCAGGATAATTACTTCCCCCTAACACATGAAATCGGTAAAAGTGTCGCTTAACACTATAGCAATTCCACAGTTCATTAGCTAGAATTCAATGGTCATAGGTTTCTCTCGAAATCACTATGGTATAATTCCTAACAAGTACACTAACATATGTCTATGTCAGTTAACTCCTCATAATACAATTAAGCATCAATTCACTAAGCTATGCATGACCACAATATATGTCTATATCGTAACAATATTATAAACAAAGATATAAGTATGCACCATTCAAGTTTTATGTCAATTAATTATAACTCTCTCGATATTATAATTAACTCATTAACCCACTAAAGTTGATCAGACAATAGCAAGTATTAGCATGAAAAACACTTGAATGAATAAACTATAGAACTGCATACAGTACTATTTAACAAAACACCAATAATCACATGCTAGGGTTCCATAAAAATCCCAACTTTATACAATTAGATCATAATTAAGATCTCAAAAACATCCAAGAATTGATAGCACGTATTCATGATGTAAAAAGTTAAGGAGAGAATTCTGAACAAAAAGATGAAGAAAATAAATCCAGTTGAACGTCTCCAATGGCTGAATCTCCTTCCTCAAGCTTTTCTTTTTCTCCTCGGTTGTGTCTCTCTTTTCTCTCTTGCGTTGTATTTCCCTATGTTAGGTCCAAAGTATCGTAGAAGGGGGGGTTGAATACGATACTCACAAATAATTCAATTTCGTTCGCGGATTAATCATTCAGTTCTATAACGAAATCAAACACACCAAATCAAACCAAGAGTCGGAGAATATATCTTTTTATAAATATAAACCTCGAGGGGTGCTACAATTTCTAATCCGTAGATTAGCTTCAATGAATTCTAGGTTAATCACAATCAATACAATGATAGAAATCTGAGCAATATTAATTTCTTCAGTAATCTCTCTGGCTCAAACTCTCTCTTAGTAATTGCTATTGTGAAGAACCTCGACTGAAAAAGACACTCTTCCTCTGTTAGTAATTGTAGACCTAGTTTTTGAAAACTATCGAACAAAACTTGAAGGATCAATCTTGGTCGTCCATCTTCAAAATCAACCTGACAACAAAGCAAACTTTTCACCGGCTCCCTAAATTAAAAACCATCGAATGAATAAAGAAATTTACCATTTGATAGTTTTTAAATAAAAACTATCGAAAACTAAATTACTTTATTCTAGATTTCAGATGGTTTTCTTAAATCACATTCGATGGTTTTCTAAATAGAAAAACCATCGAAATCTTTTCTTGTACTTAACCATTTAGAAAAGCTTCTGTACTCCAGGGTGCTTCAGTTTTAAACTGTATCAATTTCTTCTGAGACGATAAAACAACTTGATCTTTTTAGTGCCGTCACCTAGTGCAACTGGTCTGGTTCACAGATGAATAACACTTGATCAATTCTTCTTTTATGTCTTGAATTCAATGCTTCTGATAAGTCCCTTGTCGTTCTGGTTGCTTCAATTAAATCACTGGAATCCCGTGGTACTAACCCTAAATCATTCACATACTTCTGTCGTCTTGAAAGTCTTGTTTCTTTTGCTGTCACTGAGGCTTGAACATTTTCATGAACTTCTTTCCGTGACCTGTTTACGGACTTCAAGAATAAATAACGTATTTTGATTTTTTGAGTTTACCTTATCTTCTTTGATTCTGGATTCCTGTGCTTCTGTTAATATTATTGTCTGTCTGGTCCTTTGTTGAGTTGTAGTTATCTCTGTTTCATCTTATGTTACATTATGCTTTACAATCTCCCCCTATTTGATTGGATAGAGTTCGACAAGCAAATACCTCGAGGATAACTCAACTAACTAAGGAAACATTAAACTAATTAAAGTAAGACAGCTTGAATAATATTAAATGCATTCTGGATCAGATATATATACATTTCCAGATTTCATAAATCAAAAAACAATAAAACTTTATACAATGAAGTTGTTCCTCTAGTCTGAGCTAATTGTTCTTTTTGTCTTTTGCTTCTTGTCTTCAGTCCATTCTGATCTCACCTTCTTCAATCATTGGATCGGAGTTAGCAGCTTGATAATCAATCACTGATGGATAGTGCAGTGGTTCTCCAGGTTTAAGGATTGCTCCTTGAATCTGTCTTCCAATGTACTCAACCTCTTGACCCACTCCAGCCCACAACCATGCAATGTTAACATCTTTCTTGTTTAGCTTTGGCATGGTTGGTAGTCTGGGAAGCACTTCCAATCCTCTTTCCACTCTCTTCCTATAGTAAGGAACATTCTCCATTAAAAATCTTCTCAGAGTGTCTGCTACTTTGTCCTTCTCCGTTGATGTGAATCCAGTGGATCTAAGATACTTCTCCACTGATATCAGATAATTACTTGGATAATCTCTCATTTTGTCCTCAGCCAAATAGCAGATTCTGAACAAGTCATTCGTCATGGATCTAACCATTGGAGGATCTTCAGTAATCTCTGGACCGACTTTCATCAAGATCTCCTTAACATGCTCACGGAGCAGTTCATTTAGCCTTGTCGTCCTCTGTATCTTGATGAGCATAACCTGCAATTCTGTGTATGTTCTCTGTTCAAAAAACTTAGTGGAAATCACAAAGGTACCTTTCTCATGAAATTTGATCAATATGTTCCAGGCACCGTTTTCTTTAACCCCAGCTTTCAGAAAGATCACAGTATTTCTCAATGCAGTGAAGTAAGTGTGATCATCAGGATTTGCACTTCTTATGTCCTGAATTATGACTTGCACCTCCGCATTGTCGTTGACTTCTAATCCGTCTTCAACTCCACAAAAGGTTTTGTAAGCCACCTCCCAGTCAATACCTTCCTTCTGTGCTAAATCCATCATCTTCTTCTTCCTTACTTCAGCATACACCTTGAATCTTTTACGCTTTTCACTCCTTAGAACTGCTTGTTGTCTCTCTCTCTCAGCTTGCCTGGCATCTATTGCAGCTCTTTGAGCTTTCACCATCTCCAAGGCAGCTTGTTCTTCTAGTGACAGAGAATTTGCTTCTTCTTCCATATCATTATCCAAGATAGGATGTTCTATTGGATCTGGATAATATGGCTCATGCTCCTCCTGTAGTGGTTGCTCTTGCATGATCTCAAATTCCTCCTCACTCTCTTCTTCTTGCACAATGTCTTCAATCTAGTACTGTCTAACTGGAATAGCTTCATTGGTTTCCCAAACTCCTCATCCAGTTGTTTGTCAACCTTCATTAGTCACTTCATTTGTTTCCCATTCTCCAACTTTCTCCCCCTTGGTTGAGGAATCCTCGTTGTAAAAGGTAGTAGAAGGATCAGGTTGTTGTTGTGAAGGTCCAGGTTGTTGGTTCCTCAACATATTCCAAATAGACTGCACCCCGTCACCTTGATTCTCCAAGAAATCCATAATCTGCTTATTCATCTCATTCATAGAAGCTAGCGACAGGTCAATGTTGTCCAATCTTGAGTTGGTAGTCTTTTCCATATGATCCATCCTCTTGTTCAGCTTAGACTCCACTCTTGAAAGTGTGTTCATTGCATCTTTTACCCACGCTTGACCATCCCGGATAACCAAAACGTCTTCTCTCAAAGCTTCCTGTCCATGTGACAATGCAAATACTTCATTCATGAATCCATCTTTTAATTCCTTGACGTCTGTCCTCAACTCGACCAGTTCTTCCATTGCTTCCTTCTTCAAGGAGTCCATTACCTGCTTAGTACCTGTTATAGTGCCAGATGCACTGCCAATGACCCTGAATGTTCTTTTGGAATCAGCTGCAGCCAAGTCAACCTTCTCTTGAATAGTCTTTAAAGAAGCATTGCCTTGACTAAAGGAGATCCCTTGGTCAAAGGAAGGTCACAGTGGAACCCTGAATAATGGATTTCCTTCTTTGTCACGAACTGTCATCTCCCTGAGGGTGGATTGAACATGCAACTCTCGTTCGGTAGGCAGTAGCTGATCATCTATGTTTGGCAGGGTTAGGGTGTCACTCCTCACATTTGGCTCTGGGTGTACACTCAACGTTTCTGTCGGTGTTTCACTCATTTTTCCTTTCCCACTCAGGCCAGGTGTAAGTGTTTTTGTTTCACTCAATCCCTTTTTGCTAGTTGTACCTACAGAAGAAAACACCGTAGCCGTCCTTAAGGAGGTCACCGGTGGTGCAATGGGGCTTCGCAAGTCCCCGTCCTTGGTTAAACCAAGTTGTTGATCATTAGTAGATGTTGTATCCTTTGTAGGATCTAGAGTTTGAATCTCTAGGAGGTTAGAATAAGGCTCTATTAACAGCAGAGATCCTGAAGCTTCCTCAATAGTCTGTGAAGACTTTACCTCAGTTAACTCCTCAATAGTAATTGATTCATTGTCACCGAGTTGTCGATCTGCACCTACGTCAGACCCTTTACCCGCAGGATCCAGATATGTTCCATCTGGGGAGCTAGGCAATGACCCTTTAGATTTTGCATTTAGGTCAAAGCCTTCTCTCGACGTCTATGAAGACCCTTGGTTCTTAGAACCTTCAACCAGTGAACCTGACCGTAATATGGTCGGAACACCAGTTGCTTCCGTCAATTCTTCCTTACTTGATTGAGCTATGGGTTCAGATATTGCTTTCGTTAGCATTGCCCAATCAAAATTAGAAAAATTTGTGAAGGGTTCTTTGGATGAGAGAAATGAACTATCAACAGTTGCCTCGGTTTCTGTTCTTCTCCTTTTAGAGGTAGGCAGAGCTGCTGTTGAAGGGTGTATCTCTTTATGTGGTGCTGCTTTGGCACTATCTCCCTCTACACTCATGGATGTTTGTATACTGGGTATAGGAGGGGAAGGAGGTTCGTTTATGTTTTCATTTGGCTCGTCCAAAGGCTCTTCGACCGTGGTTAGAGATTGTGGGTTTGCAATCTCCTGGTCAGGAATGGCCACTGAGGGCTCTGGATCAACATCCATTGGTTCAGGTGCCATTTCAGGTTGAGGTGGAGGAATATTACCTTCAATTACATGTTCCCCTGGGGGCAGAAGTGGTAGGGGCACCGTTCTTAGATATTCAGTGAGAACAGTGGGTACCCCTGGAAGATAGTTGTTCTTCCTTATCAGAGCGGTTATTGCATTGCTCTTCATCTTCATGCACTCATGTGTGTCTTCACCTTCAAAAGTCTCCCGTTCATTATTTGTTAAGATATCATTGAGAATTAGCTGTAGGAACCTAGGATAGAAACAAAGCACATCGTCCATGCCCGTTCTTTCATCCAGTGGTCCCATGCACAGAATGACTTGATCAATCAGTAGCCTTCCTATGCTAATATGCCTATTGTTGGCAATGGCAAACCCTATCTTTTGAAGGAATAAGGGAATACCATGCAGATTTGTTAGCTTGGCAGTAAAAACATGGATTAGGGTATGAAAGAAAAAGTTCCATGGCTTTGTCAAATAATGCTTCAGAAACTCTCCCACAAAGAAGTTAGGTTGTTGACTTCTTATGAGAGTGAAGAAAGCATGTATCTCCTCAGTCGTGGGATCCGGAACAAGGTTTTCTGTTGGAAAATGTAGTATTCTATTAAAATCATGTTCCGTCACCCTTATTGTTCTGCCCCCTGGCATAACAAAACTGAAGGATCTCACATTATTCTCCTTTGTATCCGTGGCGGTTGTGTACAACGCAGTCAATTGATCGATGCAAAGGACTACGGGAGTACTCAAGGAATATGACACTAATGAACGTGTGTTCAGAAACTCTGCCCATGCACGAAACTGTAAGTTCGTAATGGATTGCAAGTTTTGAAACGAGACATGATTAGTTTTGGTTACGATAAATTCTCCAGCCATTATGTTTCAAATATCCAGAAAATTAATTTTAAACCAAAACTAAATTTTCAATTAAATTTAATTAATTATTACTAATTAATCAAACTCTTAACAAAAATACCCCTTTTAATCACTTAAACAACTTCGAACAATTAAACTTCCAAGTTAAGAACCCTAATTTTTCTAACACAAGAAAAGTAGTTTTAATTAAAATACACTTCTAAAGAAATGGATTTCAACTAAAAATCACTATTCAAGAACAGTATCCAGTTAAGGTTCGAAATGAAATGGCTTTCGATAGAATTCTTCAACCACAACCAAGATTTGAAAACACAGTACAGAGGTTTCACTGTTGAAAATGAAATTACTGTTAAAACTAGAGTTAATGTGTGTAAATCTCGGTTAAAAATGAAAACTATCGAGTTTTGATGTTCTTGGATGTATCTCTTTTTGTAAGTATTATAAACAACTTGTTGCCTTTTCTTAGATCTGTAAAAACTGAGAAAGAAAACGACTAAGGCATGTTTTTATACTTTTGACACTTATAGGGGCAAAAATGTCATTTCTGGTTCGATAGTTTTTTAAATGAACTAACGATAGTTTTCTGTGAGGGCAAAAGTGTCAACTGCACCTCGATAGTTTTTCAAAAACTATCGAAGTGTTTGAAATTGTGAATTTAAAACGCTTTTCAGAAAAACTATCGAAGTCTCTGTCTTTTTAAAACCAAAACTATCGAACGCGTTTATGAAAATTTATCGAGAATTAAAATAAAAGAAAATTTAATTCTTTTCGATAGATTTTTGTTTCTATTTCAAAAACCATCGAGAATTTAGATATGATTTATTTAAATTCACTTCGATGCATTTTCAAAGTATCCTAAAAAACTATCGAGAATTATTTTCGATAGTTTTTCCTTTCCTTTTAAAAAACTATCGAAAATTAATTTCGATAGATTTTTCTTTGTACTTGGAAAAACTATCAAATTTCCTAAAATTCGATATTTTTGCTTCTGTCAAAATTTCAAAACCCGTTCTATTTTAAAATTCAGACTTTTTCATTTCCTGTCAAGTTTTATTTTGAATAAATCTTTTAACATTTACCAAAATCAATTGTTAACAGAAAATTCACAATTTTCTCAGAATAAAATCAACTGAATATCATTAAATGATATTAATCAATTAAAATCCAATAAATTATGCTGCATTAATCTACAATGTTAAAAACAAAGTAAATTAATTCAAATTAAATAGATGCTTTAATATTTAGAACAAATATTAGCACCTAAATAATTTTTAGAATTAATAACCAATTAAAATCCCAGAAGATATATCATTCATAATTATGACATAAAATTAGTACAATAATCCTAACTACGAGAATTGCTCCAGAAAATAAATTCACGAATCCTAAGGATATAGAAATTCTCAAACTCATGTATTCACTAAGACTATCTGCAGTTATTGACTTCTAATCAAAATCAATTAGAAAGATTTAACATCCCAAGTTCACCAACCAACTTTGAAAAAGTGGATTCATCAAGCGGTTTAGTAAAGATGTCTGCAATTTGTTCCTCTGTGGGTACAAAATGTAACTCCACAGTTCTGTTCATGACATGCTCTCGGATAAAATGATACCTGATGTCGATGTGCTTCGTCCTCGAGTGTTGCACTGGGTTGTTAGAGATTGCTATGGCACTTGTGTTGTCGCAAAATATTGGAATCTTTGTCAACAAAAGCCCATAGTCACGGAGTTGGTTTCTCATCCACAAGATCTGAGCACAGCAGCTACCAGCAGCAATGTATTCAGCCTCAGCTGTTGATGTGGACACTGAATGCTGATTCTTGCTATACCAAGAAACTAACCTTCTTCCAAGAAACTGATAGCTTCCTGAAGTACTCTTCCGATCAATCTTACAACCTGCAAAATCAGAGTCTGTGTATCCAATAAGATCAAATCCTGTATCTTTAGGGTACCAAATTCCAAGATTTGGGGTCCCCTTAAGATATCTAAATATTCGCTTAACAGCTATTAGATGAGATTCTTTAGGATCAGACTGAAACCTAGCACACAAGCATGTTGCAAACATTATATCTGGTCTACTTGCAGTGAGATAAAGTAATGAGCCTATCATACCTCTGTAGCCTGTGATGTCAACCTTCTTACCAGTTTCATCCTTATCAAGCTTAGTGGCAGTTGGCATAGGAGTCTTTGCTGTAGATGAGACTTCCATTTGATCTTTAATGTACTTGGACTGACAAATGAATATACCATCTTGTCTTTGGTATACTTGCAGTCCAAGAAAGAATGACAATTCACCCATCATACTCATTTCATAACGACTCTGCATTAACTTTGCAAATCTCTTGCATAGATCATCATTAGTAGAACCAAATATTATGTCATCAACATATACTTGCACCAATATCAAATCATTTTTGTGTTTTTTGTAAAAGAGAGTCTTGTCTACAACACCTCTTGTAAAATCATTTTCAAGTAAGAATTCAGAGAGAGTGTCATACCATGTCCTTGGAGCTTGTTTGAGTCCATAGAGAGCTTTGAATAGAAAGTACACAAAGTATGCCAGTTTTGAATCCTCAAAACCTGGAGGTTGTTCCACATACACTTCTTCTTCTAACTCACCGTTCAGAAAGCACTCTTCACATCCATCTGATATACCTTGTAATTGGAATGTGATGTGAATGCCAGAAACATTCTGATGGCCTCAAGTCTTGCTACTGGTGCATAGGTTTCATCATAATCAATTCCCTCTTCTTGAGAGTAACCTTTAGCAACCAGTCTCGCTTTGTTTCTCGTTACAATGCCATCTTCGTCCAACTTATTTCTGAATACCCATCTTGTTCCAATAACAGATTTTCCCTTAGGCCTGGGTATCAGCTTCCAAACTTTCTGCCTTTCAAACTGATTGAGTTACTCTTGCATAGAAATCACCCAATCTGGATCATCTAGAGCATCTTCAACTTTCTTAGGTTCTGTTTCTGAAAGCAACCCATAATAGTGACATTCATTTTGTGATGTTCTCCTAGTTCTCACTCCTGTGTCCGGATCACCAATGATCAAGTGAAAGGGATGATCTCTATTCCATACCCTTTGTCTTGGCAGATGCGATCTTGATGATTCTCCTTGTTCTAGATGTTGTGGAGTGTGACTAGTTGATCCTTCTCCTGCTCCCCCTGAGTTGTTGACAGTATGATCTGTTGACCCTGTTGATTGACTAGTGGATCCGATAGTAGTTTGAGTATGTCCACCACTATCACCACTTGGTCCGGAATCATTATCATCATGATTATTATTAGTAACTGTAACAACTTCAGGTTCTTCTTCATTGTCAGAGAGATCTCCTGATAAATTTTCAAATACCAAGGATTCAGAGTTCTCTCTTGTTTGCAGGCCTGGTCTTTTGGTGTCGTCAAATGTTACATTAAAGCTTTCCAACACCTTCTTATCTTCAATCACATATACCCTGAAAGCCTTAGATTCCAGAGAATAGCCCAGAAAAATGCATTCATCTGCTTTGGCATCAAACTTGCCAAGATGTTCTCCATCTTTAAGTACAAAACACTTTGCACCAAACACATGAAAGTACTTCAGTGTTGGCTTCTTGTTGGCCATTAACTCATACGGAGTCTTTTCATGATCTTTGTTGATCAGGGTTCGATTCTGAGTGTAGCAAGCTGTATTCACTGCTTCAGCCCAAAAGTAAGTGGGAAGTTTTGATTCACTCAACATGGTCCTTGCTGCTTCAACCAAGGTCATGTTCTTCCTTTCTACTACTCCATTCTGTTGAGGAGTTCTTGGTGCTGAATACTGTCTTGATATTCCTTTCTCTGAGCAGAAATCATTAAGAACTGCATTCTTGAATTCAGTTCCATTGTCTGATCTGATTGTCCGCACAGGTAGCTTAGCTTCCACTTCTATCTTCTTGATGTGATCAATGATAAGTTGTGTTGCTTCATCCTTTGATTGTATGAAGAACACCCACGTGTACTTGGAGTAGTCATCCACCATCACCAATGCATATCTTTTTCTTGAAAGTGACATAACATTGACTGGACCAAATAAATCCATATGAATCAGTTGTAATGGTTCAGCAATGCTTGTCATTCCTTTGCTTCCATGTGATGCTTTCTTTGACTTCCCTTTTTCACATGCTTCACATAGTCCCTCCTGATTGAATTCCATCAGGGGCAACCCTCTCACTAACTCTCTCTCTTTACCAAAGAGTTCATAGTTTTGAAGTTCAAGTGTGAGAGCTTCTTGTGCCATAACCAACTTTGTTCTGAAGATGCCTTTGCATAGAAACATGTAACTTCTCCTTCACTGGTAGAACTTAAGTCAGCTATAAACAAATTTCCTTTTCTTACTCCCAGTAGAGCAAGCTTCTCATCCTTCCTGTTTGTGATCAAGCACTTGTCTTTTCTGAAATCTACATTGTAGCCTTTATCACAGAATTGACTGATACTAAGAAGATTGTGCTTTAATCCTTCAACAAGAGAGATGTTTTCAATGATGACATTTCCAACTTTCAATTTACCATATCCCGTAGTGAATCCTTTGCTGTCATCTCCAAAGGTTACAATCGGGCCGGTCTTCTTAACCACCTCTGTAAGCAGGGACTCTTCACCTGTCATGTGTCTAGAACAACCACTATCCAGAATCCACACAACCTTTGAGCTTTTAACCTTACCCTGCAATCACAGATTGATTAAGCGGACTTTGGTACCCAAAATTGTTTGGGTCCTGAAGGTTTAGATATTTTAACAGGAGTAACATTCAATTTTGTTTTACCCTGTTTGATATTCATAGTATCTGTGGATTTAACATTATCAGTGCTTTTGCTACTATCATTCATCAACTTAAAATAAGCATGCATGATGTTGTACTTACATAGCAAACACTCTTTCTTTCCACAAGGTTCATGAAGATCAGGCATGTCAGACATGTTATGCATTTCAGAAGTATTAGCAGTTTCTACTTTAACCTTTTTACATGCATGTGTAAGGTGTCCAGCAGAATTACAAAAAGTGCACAACTTCCTAGATGCAATGGGAGAATATGGAACCATTTCCTGATTAACAATCTTCTTCTTCCCATTCCTGTTCTTTTTAGCATTACTAACTAAGTCACCTACTTCAGTTTTAGGTAATTCAGTTTTAGGTAATTCAGTTTTTACTGATTTCCTAGGCAACTTAGTCTTTACCTCTTTAACATTCAACAAATCCTCCTCAAGCAATTCTTGTCTTATGAAAAGATCATCCTCATGAAAGAGTGGTGGAAAAGGCTTAACAAAAACTGGACAATCAACATTCTTAAGAACATGTGGAGTATTCCTTTTGACAACTGAAGGTGTCACTGGAAATTCCACTATCTTCTTACCAGCTTTCTTGTTATAGTCAAATCCTATAGCAGTTTTATTCCCTATGGCATGAGTATCAATGATCTCCTTAGCAATTAGGGCGGAATTCTTAAAAGCATTCAGTTTCAAATCTAACTCTGAAATCTGCTTCCTGAGGATAGTCTCTATCTCATCATTACACTTGACCTTGTTCTCTAAGTACGCATTCTTTTGCTTAAGATCTTCTAATGTGACAGCTACAAGATCTAGTTCTTCATTTTTAGATTCTAGATTTTTAATCTTAAGAACTAGTTTAGCATTTTCCATTTCAGATGCTAGCATGCTTGTGTGTACATTAAACAATTCTACACTTAGATCTTGCACAGTTTTCTTGTACTCGGAGTTAGACATATCAATTGTAGTTAAGATAGGTACCTGAGATGATTGTGGTGATTCCTCTGAAGAGTCAGCCATTATGGCAACATTTACATACTCTTCCTCTTCATCTGAATCAGTATCATCCCAGTGTTTTCCCTCTGTTATATAAGCTTTCCCTTTCTGCTTTCCAGAGAATGCCTCCAATTGTTGTTTAAGCTTGGCATTCTCTTTCTTCAACTCATCATAAGAATCCTTCTTCTCATAGACATCTTTCTTGTCTCTTGCTTGACGAGGCTTCCGGCATTCAGTGAAGAAATGCCCTAACTCATTGCAATTATAGCATCTTGATTTGCTTCTATCAATCATGCCAGTCTTGTAGCCTCCCTTAAAGCATGTACTAGGTGCATACTTGCTCTTCTGGAATCTGTTGGTTGAGCCCTTGAACTTGTACTTAGGGTTTCTCTTGAAACGAAAATGACTAAACTTTGCAGCTAAGTACGCCATGGTTTTGTCTTCCATTTGCTCAAGCTCTTCTAGGGTGTAGTAATCGCTTTCATCAACACCCAGATTGACATAATCCATCTCAGCTTCTATGATCACCTCCTTTCCAGCTCTAGGAGTTTGAACCTGAATATCAGAAGTTGTTGGTTCATTCACTACAAGTGCTGCTGATCTCACAAGTGCATTGTGCTTGTTATCCACTGTCCCTGGTCCGTAGATTATCACTCGTTGTTCTTGTTCCATCTCATAAGTCTTCAACTTGCCATAGATCATCTCTAGTGACATCTTTGTGAAGTCTATTCTTTCCCTTATGGATGATGACTTGTGTTCTACATGATGGGGCAGCGTCATCATGAACTTCCTGTTGGTTTCTCTCAGTGGATAGGTCTTCCCTTTCATTGCCAATTCATTTAGAAGCTTAGTATATTTCTCAAAGACCTGAGTTATACTTTCTCTACTGGAAGAGACCTAAAAGCTTCGTACTGAGAAGTCAGGATGTCCAATCTGTTTTCCTACACGTCTTCAGTTCCTTCCATTATCAAGTTAATGGTATCCCATATATGTTTCCCGCTAGTACAGTTCATCAACTGATAGCTCATTTTTTTGTCTGCGGAGTCTGCTAATATCAACATCAAACCTGTGTCCAATCGAATCAGTTCTTTGTCAGATCTGTATACTCAGTAATATCCTTAGGTTGGGTGCCTTGAGGAATCCTGCTACCATCAGGAGTTGTAGATTCACTAACTAGTTTCATTGGTACAAACATTCCGTTCTCTAATATGCCAATATACAACGGATTAGATGCCTTGATAAATAACAGCATCTTCATCTTCCACAAACCAAAATCATCTCTAGTAAACGGGGGAACTTTAATACCAGCACTTGTCTTTGGAGCACTCATGGTTTCTGAAAATTTCAAATTGTTTAAAATTCAAGAAATTCCAATTAAATGAAAAATTTTGAAAGTTAAAAAATTTGCTTCGAATTTTCACGCTACGTTTGATTTTGGTCTCATTCACCAGATCTGATTTGTACGTCAATCAAGTAGCTCTGATACCAATTGTTAGGTCCAAAGTATCGTAGAAGGGGGGTTGAATACGATACTCACAAATAATTCAATTTCGTTCGCGGATTAATCATTCAGTTCTATAACGAAATCAAACACACCAAATCAAACCAAGAGTCGGGGAATATATCTTTTTATAAATATAAACCTCGAGGGGTGCTACAATTTCTAATCCGTAGATTAGCTTCAATGAGTTCTAGGTTAATCACAATTAATACAATGATAGAAATCTGAGCAATATTAATTTCTTCAGTAATCTCTCTGGCTCAAACTCTCTCTTAGTAATTGCTACTGTGAAGAACCTCGACTGAAGAAGACACTCTTCCTCTGTTAGTAATTGTAGACTTAGTTTTTGAAAACTATCGAACAAAACTTGAAGGATCAATCTTGGCCGTCCATCTTCAAAATCAACCTGACAACAAAGCAAACTTTTCACCGGCTCCCTAAATTAAAAACCATCGAATGAATAAAGAAATTTACCATTTGATAGTTTTTAAATAAAAACTATCGAAAACTAAATTACTTTATTCTAGATTTCAGATGGTTTTCTTAAATCACATTCGATGGTTTTTCTATTTAGAAAAACCATCGAAATCTTTTCTTGTACTTAACCATTTAGAAAAGCTTCTGTACTCCAGGGTGCTTCAGTTTTAGACTGTATCAATTTCTTCTGAGACGATAAAACAACTTGATCTTTTTAGTGACGTCACCTAGTGCAACTGGTCTAGTTCACAGATGAATAACACTTGATCAGTTCTTCTTTTATGTCTTTAATTCAATGCTTCTGATAAGTCCCTTGTCGTTCTGGTTGCTTCAATTAAATCACTGGAATCCTGTGGTACTAACCCTAAATCATTCACATACTTCTGTCGTCTTGAAATTATTGTTTCTTTTGCTGTCACTGAGGCTTGAACATTTTCATGAACTTCTTTCCGTGACCTGTTTACGGACTTCAAGAATACATAACGTATTTTGATTTTTTGAGTTTACCTTATCTTCTTTGATTCTGGATTCCTGTGCTTCTGTTAATATTATTGTTTGTCTTGTCCTTTGTTGAGTTGTAGTTATCTCTGTTTCATCTTATGTTACATTATGTTTTACACCCTACTAGGTCTGATCTGTATCTAATAATCTCTAATATAAGTATTTTTAATTATTTAATATAAATACAAGGAAATTTCCCAAACATAATTGAATTCCAGTAATAGAAATTTGTAGCTGACTATTGGGCTCTGTTTCTGGACTGAATCGACTGAATTTTGATATCAAGGCCACTTCCAAAATAAATTTCTTCTCATAAGCTTTCCGTGGACTGTTGAATCGTCTGAATCGGACTTATAGAACTCCAGTTATGGCCCAAACGGTATGAACTGCGTAAGTGGATTATCAAATCCGAATTTTAATCAAATAAATCTCCAACTCTTTCCTTTTAAACTCCAAGCCTTCCTTTATTAAAACTCCTTGTTATCTACAATAAAACAATATAATTTATTAAATAAAAATCCAAATCAATACAAAATAACTTGAATATAGAGACAATATTTAGATTAAGCACACACTTATCATCGATCCATTCAATTGGGCAAACGATCTCTTTCCAGTCCAATCTGGTTCGGGCCTCAACAAGAATTTTACAAACTAAACTTATTTTGTCATTCTTGGTAAATAAAGAAATAAAATATACTCAATTACTCCTGGAATTCAAGGCCATATGGAAACTTGTAACGGTGAGAAAGCGAAGCTGAGGATAACAGTACGCACAGTGTTCAACTCATGTGAGTGCACGTGCAGGTTGCATACCCACCACGTTTCTAGCCCTCCACCGCCGGAAGTGGCCCTAATACACTAGCACATAATTCAAATTTTAAATATTTTATATTTTCATTTTAATACTAAAATAAGATACTTAAATATATTTTTTTGACAAATTTAAAGCAAATTTCATTAAATTAAAAATAACTTAATCGGGACAAGTCTGCAACCGACTACGCAATCAGGTTGAAAAACAAATAAACAAGCTAAACAATTAAACGCTTTGTTTTCAGATCGCTTAACATACTAAATACACATATTTTTGAAATTAAAAATGAATACAACGGTCTCCTGAACAATTCAAATTACACCGAATTATAATATTAAAACAAAGTTTAAAATTTAAACATTTAGTTACATTTTACATAATAAAATATAAAATATTTGTTAGTATTATATTATTAGATTTTATGTAACTACTTTAAAATTTTAATAACTCTAAAATAAAACAACATATAAAATTTTTTGCAGGTGCAGTTGGCTGGGCTATATGTCTAAGTTGGGCCAATTGTATGGATTGGGCCTGTCATACTTAGTCTGACTTTGTCAACTTAATTTCTAGTAGTGACATTTCCTTGCCTTTTGAGAAAAAAAAAGTGAACAAAAGGCTAAAAAAAGGTAGGTGTATAACTGTACATCCCACCTAATTAAAATAGAAACTAAAATTAAAATAGAAACTAGAAACTAATTTAAGTTCTTAGATTAATCTAATCTTAATCTAATTTAATGGCCCTCTAGTGCATCACACACAGTTAAAATACAACATCACATACACAATCCCACCTAATTTCCTTCGTTTGTAATTTGATTTTTCCCGTGAATCGGTGAATTCTTTTTGAAATCCGACTTCACTATATTTTTCTCCATCTTCCAACGATCAATATGCATATCATATGTGCTATATTACGAAGTACTAAAATTTTAGTGATTTTTGTAAGAATAAATAGTGATTTCGGCATAGATCTAGCGATTTATTTTTATATACGTATAAATTTAGTGATTTTACGGTACAAAATTTGTAATTTATGTACAAATCTGGAGAAAAAATCACTAAATTTACGCAGAAATCACTATTTATTCTTACAAGAATCATCAACATTTTAGTGACTCTCGCAAGCATAAATAGTGATTTATCGTCGGAATATATCAAATATGGTATGCAAACTGATTGTTGCGAGATGAATAAAAATAAAGTGAAGTCAGATTTCAAAAAAAGATCACCAATTAACGGGAAAAATATAATTACATAAATCCAGCCCCTCTATTTTTCATAAATCCCAAACCCCCAAAAAATAGTCACATACACACAAATCGCTCTATTATTCCAGCACACCTCTGATTCGTGTTGTTACGAAATTCCTCCAACAACATTTGGCTCTAGAAGGAGGGGCTAATTAATTATTTGTGGAGGACGGATAATTTAAACAAGAATGACGCACCATTATGCAAAGGAAACCAGAAGTGTAAGCAGGAGAACAAAACTAAAAGAAGATTAGAATGGTGGGCCCAAGTGATGTTAAAGAAGAACAAGTTCGACAAAAATCAAAGTTGCACAACCTTAAATAAAAATGAAACAAGCACGCGAAGAAGGCAATTACAATTACAAGGCACAGTAACGCGAAAATATTCAAGCATTCAGCCAAGGATAAAAGAATAGCAAGACAAGGAAAAAAAAGTAGCAAGCAACACGCGCAGGACGCAACGGAAATTAGAAAATGCAGAACAGATCAGCCAAGCATGTTCGAAAATACGGCCCGATAAGATGATAAGATAAGTTCATTTATTTTAAATTTAATTTTATGCAAATTATATATTACTACCATGCATGCATAAATTGTTTTTTTGATATTTTTCAAAAGAATATATTTATTATTCAAAAAATCGTGCGAGCTAAATATCTTTATTATGCTTGTAAAATTATTGCGAGATCCGCACATATATTTTAGAAAATATCGTTCGATATTTTTATTTTGGAGAATTATGGATATTTTACAATATTGAACGAGCTGCATATTTCAAAGACAAAATATTTATGCGAGATGCATACTTTTTGAATTTTTTTTACCAAAGACATTATTTTTAAAGAAAATAAAAATCGCGACATTCTTAGATGGCATATTTATTTTATTTTTCGACTGCGTGTAATATATTTTTCATATATCGTCGCGATAATACATATATGTCAAAAATATTTCAAACTTGTGAATTTAAATTGTCAAGTAGGGTAGCCTGGATAAGCTATAAGTCTCACAATGCTACACGCTTAAGTCGAGGGATAAAATTACAAACTTAAAGGCCCATTGGTAAATGGATATTTCTTGGTTGGCACGTGACAATCTTATAATCACGGGAAGAAATACGGAGATGCCGCGAGATTGTAGGAAAACGTGTGGGACCGGATGTGTTAAAGCCTCATCTCGGGGGCTCGCAGATGAACGAATACACATTCTTATGTGGACAATGACACTTGAAAAGCGTGTACCACTAGTACAGATTTAGCTTTTAGCGTCGGTCAAATAGGTCTATAGCATCGGTTTTTTGGCGTAGTATATGTAGGGGACGCTATAGATATAGGCTTATAGCGTCGGTTAATTAGGCGATGAATAAAAATAGTTAATAGCATCGGTTGCTCAAATTGCCGACGCATATTGTCTTCCTTGTGCGACGGTTAGTTAAATGACCGACGCTAAAAGTATGATAAAAGTGTCGGTCAGTTAAACAACCGAAGCTTAAAGCCTGTTATAGGCATCGGTCAGTTAAACAACCGACGCTTAAAGCCTGTTATAGGCGTCGGTCAGTTAAATAACCGACGCTTAAAGTCAATTTTTTCAAAAATAATAATAATAGAAATTGTAGTTCTTATAACATTATCTCATACCAACAAACACCTTGTCACCCTCCTATATAACTACAAGCTGAAACAATAAAAGATTAATAATCACCAATGAGATCTTATTAATATTAATACAACAAATATTACACAACTCGACAATACGTTAATTTACACAAAAAAAATTGATTACAAAAACTAAAATGACTATCTACAAAATTATGGGTCGTAATTATGTACCAGTACAAAGATAAAGAAGTCTAGTTTCTAGCTAAATTGACGCTCCGTAAATCCATATTCACGACCTCGGCACACCTCACAAGAAATCAAATAAATTTTCTGCCTGCGATAACAAGGCACATTCAAGTGTGGAAGTCGACCATCGGCTATAACCCCTGATCCACATGATTGCTGCAGAGTTTTCAGATACTCGTTAAAAACGTTGCAGGTCATGATGAAACGACGAAGGTCAGAACAAATTCCTTACAATTCTAAAAAGTGTGGTAACAAGATTGAAATCTGAATTACCAGAGAATCATAACATAGAAGGAGTGGTTCCAAAAGCTGAGATGAAGTCTCATAAAAATCACAAGGATCCTGTTCACATGGACAATTATCGAGTTGAAGCTCCAGTCGTGTCCGTGTCCTCGCAAGCTGAGATCAGATAAGCAAAAGACAAGCTTAAGCCCTTTCTTACGAAAACATACAGCAGTAGTGTAGTAATTCAAAGATGCCCCTGGACATCAGAGAGGACCATGGTTTAGGTTTCAAATGTACAAATATAAATATGCATGTGTGTACATATGTGCAGAAATGACTTAAACTATCTTTTGTACTTACATGGTAAATACCATTTAAATGAAATATTATGCAAAGGGTATTTGGGTCATCTTAGGGTTTGAGAAATACAACCTGCGCATAAAAGTTTATACGGCAAGATTGGCAGGTTAGAAGACATTTCACTTTCGGTTCATGGTTTCCATGATGAAGCTACAAGATAATGTTTCCCTACCCAAACTAACAACATGTAGGTTAATAGATAAACTTCACCATGCAATTCACAAAAGTAATAATTCATCATTAGTCCTACACTTAATCTGCAAACTACCTTTTCCTTTACATCCCTGATAATGATCCTATAAGGAGCAATTCCAGGGCGTTGAAATAGGCTCGGTTCCGGAAGCTTGTGAAAGCTAGTCCTTCCTATCTGAGATTCATCAAAAAAAATTCTCTGAGCAAGTAGTGAACTAGAAGCAGCACGGGGTGTGGTCTGGGGACTTCCTGAAGTACTTGTATTCAAATTTTCAGTTTTTACTTTAAGTTCTTTTGATTCCTGGCTTGAAGAAGCCTTTCCTTCCTGGAAAATTAAAATAAAATATGACATAAAGTAAAGAGTAAAGAATTCGGTGTGTGAATATTACAATAATGGACTAGACAAAAGTTGTAATATATATTTTCAATATACTACATTTCACCTCACGATTCAAAGGCTTGTATTCGGTACTAGGAAGATCCATACTAGGATACTCAGTTACGTCCTTGCATTCTACAAAAACATTTATTCAAGAAATCTCAAATAAGACCCCTATATCACCTATGCACAAGTCACTGTTATGGATAATAACTCAAAATTCACTAAAATGAACAATATCGTGGTGTTGTAGATACTAGATACAATAAGAAATAGTGACAAGTCATAAAAAAAACAGTGGAATTTCAGTGTCTAATGAAAACTCTATAAGAGGACATGTGGCGTACCTCATTGCGTTTTAATAAGGCTGGCCAAGGAAACATCTCAATTTAAGCTCCAAACACCTTAACCACACAAAAATATTCTCCAAACCATTATCAGATCAAACCCCAAGAACCCTCATCCTTAAACATATATATCGATATACACGTAAATAGTAGACTTTTGTGAAAAAAATCAGTAACCCCGCTTCAAGAAATAGATAAAGACTTTCAATTGATATAACCAAAACTAACACAACTATAACAAAAAGGGATAACACAAAATTGGGGATTTTACCTGTAAAATTGAAGCCAGAGATATTACCCAAATTAGGGCATTTTGAACAGATCGATTAGCGTGTGTCGAAACAGACTGATAAAGAAATTCAAAACTCGCCATGAGAAAGCAGGGGAGTTTCAAAACTTGCCGTGAGAGTGCGGTCGTCTAAAGGAGGTAGGTAGATGTAATAGTTGGATTATTGCCCCATATTTAATCTAAAATAAATTTACTTCTTTGTTGGTACAACTTTTTTTTAATAGTAAGACTTCTTATACAAAAGTTAAATTTTATAATTTATAATTTTATTTGTTTCTTAAAAATATTTACAATGTAAAGTTTGATAATTACATATCAAATTAGATACCAATATATTTTGTGGCAAAAAAAAATACCAATATATTTGAATTTGAAATGCAAGTAAATTATAGATATAAATAAATTAAATAAAAATTTAAAATTCTTTAATTGTTAAATTAAGATTTCTTGTTCATACAAAACAATTAATTTCTTTTTTCTTCAAAAAAAGAAAAATATATTCTTAATGAATAGGTAAAAGTGATTTAAAGTTAATTTTAGATAAATATCATAAAATTAAGTGAATAAGAGTATGTAGTTACATGATTCTTTAGAATTTTTTGTATATAATCAAAAAAAGTTAAAAAGTTAAAAAAAATTAAGATAATTTTAAACATAAAAAAGAAAATTGCTAACATACACTTTATGAAGATGAGATTTGCAGCACAATATTGTAAAATCAAATTTTACTAGTGAAAAATATCCTTTGTATTATTTTTCATTATATTTTATTGTATTGTTTTGTTAAATTAATTTTAGCGAATTTATCTAAAGGAACTTATAGTTTTCTTTTATTTGTATAAAAATAGTGTGTTTTTGAATAATACACTTTCTTTTTAATATATTTTTAAATATATTTATTTATGAAATATTTAAGAAAATAATATTTTATGATTTTTTCTAAAAATAATATGGTTTTGGCAATTGAACACAGTCAAAATCAACCTCCAATTCACTTTTTCTAAGAAAAGGTTGCATTGGATTGCAAATTGTAAAAAAGAAATTGCATGTAACTGATTTTACTTGCAATCCATATTTTCGTAACTATTTTAAGAATATTGTACTGTCCCATAAAAGTTTCCAAAATGTAGATTTTTGGTAATTTTTCTAAAAAATAAGAATTTTGAATCATGTCAAAAAATTAATATCATTTTTTATTGAGCAAAAACAAATAATATATTTGTTAAGAGGCAAAAAAAATATTTTTTACATTTATTAAAAATTAAATATATCTACTATAAAAATATTTATTTTTTATTAAAAATATTAAACTTAAAATGCATAGCTAGTCCGCCATTTTTGATTAAAATAAGGTATGTTTCATTAATTAAGATAGAAAAAGTTTGAATTCAATTTTCACTTCAAAATTACAGAATTTAATAGATTGTAATAGAAAACATATTTAATATAAACATGAAAATAAAATCAAAATGACATAAAGAAGTAAAAGGCAGCTTGTTTGTATGGTATTGCATTATATTAGTTGAACTTTTAGACCAAAAACGATTTTCGAAAAGTTCTCAAATTTATCAACCAATTTTTGGTTGCTTTTCAGTAAAAAGTTATTATTTTTGTATGTAACAACAATGCCAACCAATCCTTTAAATAAAATTCAATGAATATTATATACTTGTTTAATACAAATTTTAATTTTTATAATAATATAATAATTTTTCAATTTCTTTGAAACTTTTAACAAATATATTATAGTGAACACATCTCCACACTTGAAATAGTTCGGTGTTTAAAAAAATATATAATAAAGAATATACAAATAAAAATACATTAAATTTGTCTTACTAAAAAAATTAAAGAAAAAGAATTATTATACAAAGACAAGTTGAATATAATAACTTAATATCAATGGTATGGAGAAG
The DNA here is from genome assembly GCA_030848705.1 of Heracleum sosnowskyi. Taxonomy (NCBI): domain Eukaryota; kingdom Viridiplantae; phylum Streptophyta; class Magnoliopsida; order Apiales; family Apiaceae; genus Heracleum; species Heracleum sosnowskyi. The sequence goes on from CM061240.1 coordinate 16,238,568, forward strand.
CTCCGAAAGAATCATGAAATTGGTGTTTTTAAATTATTAAGCATCATGACTGATCTTTACTAAATAAGAAATTTAGTCAATATTACAACATCAAAACAACTCTAGCATAGTTGGTTAGGAGATTCTAATAGAAATCTTTCCTTATACAAAGGACAGAGGTTCACTAATAAAATATAATATATAAAAATAAATTACACAATTAAAAAAAAAACTTCAGCTACTGATATACACGTAAAAAAAATGTTGAGACGCTACATCGTCGGTTAAAATAAAAGGCCGACACTAAAACTCAATATAGGCATCGGTTCCATGTGAACGACGCATAAGAGCACTTTTAACAGCGTCGGTTCCAACAAGGACCGACACTATAAGTCATTATAGGCGTCGACATTCAAAAGACCGACGCCAAAGGTCATGTACTAGCGTCGACATTCAAAAGACCGACACCAAAAGTCATGTATTAGCGTCGGTTAAGTAAAAGACCGACGCTAAAGGTCATGTATTAGTGTCGGTTAAGTAAAAGATCGACGCCAAAAGTCTTTCACAAACACCTACAACGTCGGTTAAGTTGGAAATCGACGCCAAAAACATGAAAAAGCGACGGTTCTCTAAAGAACCGACGCTGTAGGTTCATTTTGTACTAGTGTACGCCAATTCGGGCTATATACAAAACACCAAGGTCCTAACTTGACAATGAGACCGCAACAGATTTCAAAATGATATTACATATACTCGCATTTTTGAAATCTTGGCAAAAATATATATCCTAATATGGTTCATCGCATGCTATAGTACTTGCATTCACATATGCAAAACGAGCATTGTAATGCTCTAAATGTTTTACTAATCTTCTATTTTTAGCTGTTTCAGTGACCGAAGAAATTTGGAAGCTCGAAGATTTTTAGTTATTCACTACAGCAAGCTACACTAAAGAACTGGGGGTTGTTGTTATGCCACATTTTGGCATAGTCCAAATTTCTCATTTTATTAATTATTAATTCAGATTAATAATTAATTGCTTAAGCACCAAGTAATATCCTCTCTCAAAAACGAGGAAAGAATCAATCTCAATCAACGAATAACGGAAGATATCTCCAAACGATATTCTTCAAATCAGGAAGATATCACAACGACAAGATAATGAAAGATAAAATCAGTAATTGCCCGCATTAACGAAGTTTATCCCTAAAGTCTCTTAGGGATAAACATAATTTCACAGAACTGCGTAGGCTTGATCCAATATAAATTGGTACGCAGGCATCTTGGCAAAAGGGATCCGATACAACGAGACACCTCCCAAGTCCAGCCCCTCTATTTTTACAAATCCTAAACCCCCCAAAAACAGTCATATACACACAAATCGCTCTATTATTCAAGCACATCTCCAATTCGTGTTGTTACGAAATTTCTCCAACAACAGTTTTGATTTTTCATGGATTTGTATATTAGTTTAAATACAATATGTTATCCATATTTTCTTGATACAATTAATTAGTTAACATATTCATGCTTTATGTTTATGGCTTGAACCTGCGATTACATGTAAACTAGTCATTAATTTGGTTGTGCTAGTTTGTTTGTAAGACATGCACCTGCTTCTTAAATTCCAATCATACGATCTGGATGATGCATCATAGTGTAAGTAATTTACATCACAATTTTATATTTCTGGCATGTGCATGAAGCCTTGTAACACATGTATCAATCTGGTTGTTTATTTACATGTTATTAATGTGATTAACATGATGTGTTTTGTTCATTAATATATCTCGCAAATTTTCACCCTGATTGTCCCCGATTGTGTTTTGAATTTTTTTTAACAAATTCATGGAATAAGTTGATATTCTCTTTGTTGTAAAATACTAAAATTTTAGGTGATTTATTTTAATATTTTACGATAATGCGATTTAGAAACATTTTTTTTATTAGAAAATAATTACTTATTTTCGTCCTTTTATTTCGTGAATAAGTGATTTGAAGCAAAATATCGTCAAAGTGATATTTCTGTGTAGATTTATTTATTTTAAAATAATGGGATGTGTATATTTATTATTTATGCGTTACGATAATCGGTCCAAAGTAAGGTTATTTAATGGCCAGCTAATAAATGTACGTGTGAGATTAAATACGAAATAATTATAATTTTTTTCATGTGAGTAATAAGTCGGCCTAAAGGAAGGTTTTTTGCTTGACCAAATCTATTATTAATATTTGATTTCTGCGTGGAGAGTACCGCTTGCAAGTTAATATTTCAGTCCAAAGACTAAATGTTAATGTTGTGTTAGGTATTTTGTCAAAATGGGCTCACACACACTATAGTATTTAAATTCATGTTTTATTTTTATGCATACTTTTATGTATGAATTTGACATGATTTTTTTTTTGCGAGCTTATATTTTTTTTGTTCCAAATTGCTAGTTAATGCATCTGCTGCTACTGTAACTGCCAACATGAACTCCATTCCTGTGCTTAACGGCATAAACTTTAAGAGCTAGAAAGAAAACGTTCTGTTAGTTCTCGGCTGCATGGATTTAGACTATGCTATAAGGAAAGAACAACCTACTCTCTTACGACTGAAAGTTCTGCTACTGCTACTGATAAGCCACTGCTACTGATAAACTGAACTTTGAGAAGTGAGAACGTTCTAATCGCTTAAGTCTAATGATGATAAAATGCAGCATTCCTGAAGCTTTCAGGGGCGGTATGTCTGATGACTCCGATGAGGTATTTGTAAAGTATTTCCTTGACGAGCTTGAAAAACGTTTTGCAAAAAACGAAAAGGCTGAGACAAGTAAGCCTTTAGCTGATCTTATTCAGATGAGGTATAAAGCTAAAGGAAATATTCAGGAGTACATTATGGAGATGTTTAACATCGCTTTAAAACTTAAGGCACTAAAGCTTGATTTGTCTGATGACTTGCTTGTGCATTTGGTTCTTATCTCTCTTCCCGCAGAATACAGTCAATTTATAGTGGGTTATAATACTCAGAAGGATAAATGGACTCTTAATGAGCTCATTTCACATTGTGTGCAAGAGGAAGATAGGTTGAAGCGTGAAAAGACTGAAAGTGCTTATGTTATTACTACTTCAAAGGTTAACTACCGAAAGAGGACTAAAGATAATGAGACTGCATTGGGAAAATCACAGCCTAAGATACAAAAGACTCAGGATCAAGTTATTACTTGTTTCTTTTGTAAGAAGTCTGGGCATGTGAAGAAAGATTGTCCCAAGTACGTCGCATGGCGTATAAAGAAAGGTAGACTTTTCACCTTTGTATGTTCTAAAGTTAATTTGACTTCTGTACCAAGTAATACATGGTGGGTAGATTCTGGTACTACTACTCACACAAGTATTTCTATGCAGGGTTTGCATTTGGAGCCGGAAACCAAGTGATGCTGAAAGATTCATCTATGTAGGTGATGGCAATGCAGTTCCAGTCGAAGTCATTGGCACTTTTAGATTATCTTTTGAGACCGGTCATTTTGTTGAATTAAGAGAGACTTTTGTAGTACCGTCATTTAGAAGGAATTTGGTTTCTATTTCTGTTTTGGACAAATATGGTTACTCTTGTTCATTTGGAGATAATAAATTTAGTCTATTTCTTAACTCTTCTTTGGTTGCGACAGGTTCCTGTTAGGAAATATGTTGTTTCTTGACGATTAACAAAATTTCCTTGGGAAAATTGTATAAGTCAAAATGTAACTTTCAACGGATATCATGTGTATTCAGTATCCGTTGAAAGGTAGCTTATCGATTGATAAGTCTAAATGTAACATACTCTTTTTGTTTAAGTACTAGCAGTTGAAGTGTAATAGTGTTGGCTGAATAAGTCATGTTGACTTTTAACAAATATGTAGAATAGGGAGGCTAATTGTAAATACTCTGTGCCTTGTAATTTTATAGAAGTGAAATTGTATTTCAACGGATGCACCTTGAGAAGCTTCAACGGATGCAGTCACAACACTTTCAACGGATGCTAGAAGTTTAACCTCAACTGATGCTAGTTCAATTATTAGCAGTTGAAATTATAAAATGGACAGCCCTGACAAGTCACATGGGTTGATGGAACAGAAAGAGAGCATGAAAACTAGCATTTTGGAAAAACCTGAAGAAAAGGAAGCATTCTATTTCCATCTAGTCAATAGAGATGATTCTATAAGGATAGTCAGCTAAAAGGCAAATCATTGCAAGGACCATTGGACTTAGAGTGGAAAAGCAAGCTTTTGGACTTCACCTACTGTATACTTTTATGTAGTTCAAATTAGCTTATAAACTTGGGATATATAACCAAATGTAGCAATGTTTTTGAGTTTAAGAAATCAGTTTCAATCTTTAGAGCTAATAGCAATATTTCTTTGTAAATTGTTGAAGCAAAAACATTGTATTAGCAGTTGTGTGTTTACTTCTAAACATCACATAGATTTCTTCAAATAAAAATCTTTCAAGTGTAACAATCAATCCACCTGAATTTTTAATTCTTGCGTTATTTGTTTATTGCAATTTTATATTTATGTTCTAAGGTGATCTTTGTTTGCAAAAAGAACTGGAAATTGAAAGGATTGAATTCAACCCTCCTTCTACAATCATGTGATTACATTGTTGGGAATAACAGTTCCTTGATTGATAATTTATATATACTGAATTCAATTGCTTTATCTCATGAAGCCTTGCAAATAATATCAAGGGGTACAAAATGAAAATTATCAAGAGAGAATTTCGCTATGTTATGGCATAAACGCTTAGGACATATCTCTAAGGGAGACTATAGAGACTTGTGTCACATGGAATACTTGAATCTCTTGATTATTCAGACCTTAATGTATGCATTGAGTGTATTAAGGGTAAACATACAAACATGAGGAAATTAAGTGTCAATAGAAGTACTAGTGTCTTACAGTTGATACATACTGATATATGTTGTCCATTCCCTACAGCTTCTTGGAATGGTCAACAGTATTTTATCACTTTTATAGATGACTATTCTCATTATGGGTACTTGTATTTAATTTATGAGAAGTCACAGTCTTTGGACGTTTTTAAAGTCTTTAAAGCCGAAGTTAAAAATCAGCTTGGTGAAAAGATTAAAGCTATCAAATTTGATCATGATGGTGAGTACTATGGTTGATACGACATATCTGGTAAACAACATCCTGGACCTTTTGCTAAATTCCTAGAGGAATGCGGAATCGTTCCACAGTACACAATGTCTGGGCAACCACGCATGAATGGTGTTGCTGAAAGACGAAACATAACGCTTAAGGACATGATAAGAAACATGATTAGTCACTCTTCTTTACCATAATCTCTCTGGGGAGATGCACTTAAGACTGCAACCTATCTACTAAATAGAGTACCTAGCAAAATAGTAGCTAAAACCCCTTATAAATTGTGGACTGGTAAAACACTCAGTCTCAACTCTCAATCATATACATGTGTGGGGATGTCCAACTGAGGCAAGGCCTTATAGGCCGCATGAAAATAAACTAGACTCAAGAACTATTAGTTGCTATTTTGTTGGGTATCCTGAAAAGGCAAAGGGTTTCAAGTTTTATGATCTTTTGACAAAGTCCTTTTTCGAAACGGGGAATGCTATATTTCTTGAGGATGTTGAGTTTGAGGGGAAAAATAAAGTTAGGGATGTTGTCTTTGAGGAAGAATCAGTTTCTTTACCTTATATAGTTCAAGACAACAATATGGATATACCTATACAGTTTCCTACTCAAAATCAAGACGATGCTCAAGAAGAGCAAACTCAACAACCTCAAAAGGAAGTGCCACTAAGGTGATCCACTAGAGACATAGGGAGTGCAATTCCAGATGATTATATTGTATTTCTTCAGGAGCATGAGTTTGACATAGGGGTAATGAAATATAATTCGATCAATTTCCAATAAGTCAAACAAATTGCTAATAGTCAAAAGTGGATTAAAGCCACGAATGATGAGATGAAATCCATGAAGGACAATGACGTCTGGGGTCTTGTCAAGTTGCTTGAAGGTGCGAAACCCTTTGGTTGTAAATGGATATTTAAAACCAAAAGGGATTCAAAGGGCAATGTTGAAAGATATAAGGCGCGTCTAGTCACAAAGGGTTTTACTCAAAGAGAAGGCATTGACTATGAAGAAACTTTCTCTCCAATATCATTAAAAGATTCTTTTAGGATAATAATGGCACTTGTAGCTCAATTTTTGATTTAGAGCTACACTAGATGGATGTAAAAACAGTTTTTCGTATATGGAATCACAAATTTCATCAAACCATTGTATCATACGGTTTTGAGTCCAATATTGTTGAAAAATGCATATATCATAAGTTCAGTGGGAGTAAATTTATATTCCTAACGCCTTAAGAATGATCTTGAAGGAAATGAGATGCAGAACATTTCCTATGCTTCGGCTATTGGGAGTCTTATGTGTGGTAAAATTTGTACCCGACCGAATTTGATATTCATTATGGGTATGTTAAGTAGATATATGAGTAAACTCGGAATGAATCATTGGATTGCTATCAAACGGGTTATGAAGTACTTTTAAGGAACAAAAAGGTTACATGCTCGTTTATCAGAAGTCGGAAAATTGGAGATCATTAGGTATTTCGATTCTGATCTTGCTGGTTGCGTAGATAAAGAAATTCTACTTTTAGTTATGTTTTTATGTCTAAACGATATAGACATTAAATATCTAGTTATAGAGAGAGTGCAAAATCAGATAGTGTCTACTGAGAGTATATAAGAACAAGCACTACTACAAAATTAAACTTAGGATACATGGCTTAGATAGCATTTTTGAGATGTGATATGCAAGTATATTACTTCCATAGCGTTTTTATAAAACACCCTATACAAGATTTTTCAGGAAAGTGTGAAAAATAAAAGAAAAATGGGGGAAAAATACTACTATAGCGTTTTTTGTATAAACGTTATGTTAGTTCCACTTGGATAGAAATGCTAAAAGCATCCGCACTCATTTCCGACCTTCAATCCGTTCGCACTCATTTCCGGTCTTCAATTCGTTAATTCGTCAATTTACTTATGAAGTTTATTACTATGCAAATAAAATTAACTATTTTGCTATTTTTTATGCAGCAGTACAAATCAAAGTAGTTAATTTGTCTAATGAATCAATGAATTGATGAAGTTTTATCAATGCAACAACGTTTTTTGTTCCATCAATCAAATTAATGGATCGACGGACTAAAAATCCACCGTTAACAAAACTCCGTCGATCGTCAATCCGGTAGACACGTCTCCTCTCTCTCTCAAATTCATCGGATCATTGCTCTTTGTGTGGATTCAGCGACTCTGCTCCAAATTACTCTACCCGTAATCAGTCGGTGGAGACTACAATTTAGGTATTATTTGTGTTGAAACTACATGTTGCCACAAATTCATCGAATCATTGCTCTTTTGCACTTTCTATTATTTGTGTGTTTGGGCAACTCAAATTAGGTATTATTTGTGTGTTTGAGAAATATTCTCTATTATCAATAAACTTAACTTGTGGTGGTAAATAAGTTCTTAAGAGATGCTGTGAAAATAACCTAGACATCAAAAGTATGATTTAATGTTTGATCTTGGAACCCCATGATTTAGCTTGAATGGTTTTCGTTTCGTGATTCAGACTTGTAGTAGTACATTTATTATATATACAGAATGTTACACATGGGTAAAAAGGTTCAGAATTCAACTGGTAAATCCAGTATATTGTTCCTCAATTGAGCTTCACATTCATAAATTCTTTGGAGTTTGAATTTATAATGCGACCCTGGCGTGCTTCCATTTGTACCACCATTTCCATCTGTTGCCAATATTTGTGATGAGTCCTCTTGCAAACTTGACACTTCTGTTAACTGGTTTGCACCCACGTCCTCCATTTTTCTTTATTTCTTGCTTCATCAAAATTGCTTTCTTTATCCGTGCAACTCTTCCTTTTGATTTGCCCGGCTATTGTTGCTTTTTCCTTTTCATAGTTGATAGCAATTTTCGTAATGTGTTTACACATGCTTTTGCCATCAAAATTCAGTTCGTCTTAAATAGTATATACCACACATTAATTTATATAATATAACTCTCCCAGTAGGCATATTAATGGCAATCATCTAGAGTAAATGTAAATCATACAATTCGGAGACATTTTATGATCTACTTAATTCCTACATCATCCCAAAGTAGTATTAGACTCCGGCCTTTTGTAGGCTGGGTAATCTACAATAACCAATTAAACACATTCCGATCTTAAGTTGTGAGAAGACTTTTGACAACTGTAAATCTGAATCCAGTAACCAAGTATGTAGTGAACATGTACTATACCACCACCTAAAACCTAGATAGCTGAAAGCCTGCAACTAGGTTATATATATATATATATATATATATATATATATATACTATCAGGTATCAGGTTATAAAATGGATAAGGCCAAATTGACTAGTTATACCCCATCCCATGTACCTATTCTGAAAGGGTGATGCTACATCTCCTGCACCCTGCAGGTGATTCCTCACTTTCAGTACCATTAATCCTACACTAGTAAGCTCCGTAGAGACTAAATTTGAATAATTGCTTAAAAACCCTGAACCGGAAAAATGTTTACAAAAGCAAGATAAGAGAGAATCAAGACAAAAATGTGCAAAGACATCAGTGACAGGTTACACAAGAACAATTCAGGCATGTATAAGATTTCTGTAATATTCCCATAGCTTAAAAAAACAAAGCATTTACTTGACTAAATTGATCACAGAACCATATAGGTCCTCGACAGTATGCTGACACACACTTTAAAGCTAAAGAGAGAAAGTTTACCTAATGTTTCTACCCCCTGGGTACGTGGTATTAACTGTCCAAACCCCTTCATTTTTTCATAAGTCAAACATTCAGTATGCACTTCTTCTGGATATGAAACAGATACTACTGCAACTGGGGGGTAATAAAGTTTTGATAGTACCTCTGCTGCAACTTCCTGTAATATAAGAGACCGGAAGGATGACACACTTGGTTCTCTATTAGTTACATCCTAGTTTTATACCGTACTTGGTCCTCTGTACTTGGTGCTCCTAAAGTTTTAATTTAAACTTAGGTCTGTAATAATATATTAAAATAGTGATATTTGTGATGATAATTAGTAGGATATTGCAACTAGAATTTTTTATATGAAAATTAAAAGCGTTTGACCTCCAACTTATATAATTACAATCTAAGAAACACTATTATTTGCATCCAGGTCAGTCTTGATGGATCCTAATTGGGTAAACGCAGACCGGATGTCAAAAGAATATAAGAACGGTGTAAGAGATTTCTGCAAACATGCATCTAAACATGCAAATGACACAAGGTTCATATTGTGCCCATTTCAAAAATGTTTGAATATTGTAGAAGTTGATGGTATTGACAAATTGGAGGAACATTTAATGTGTGATGGCATTGATAAAACTTATACATGTTGGACCTATCATGGTGAAAAGAAAGGAGAACGTAGCTCAAGTAATTTGAATTATCAATTTGAAGATAGAATGGATACAAATGATTTTGGATACTTCTAGTAAAAACTGTAAAGTAATGGTAAATGATACTCTGATTATCTTCAGTAGATATTCTTGTTTCTAACTACTCAGATCTGTTTCGTGTGTAGATAAAGGATAAAATTAATGCCGGTGAAAAGAATCCTACTGTATCTCAACTTGAAGCGTGGGAGTATGCTAGGCGTAACGCGGATGGGGAAGTCAATGATCCAGCCAGATTGCAAGTTCTTCAGGATGTGGTAAATAATAAATTTCCAATTTATTAATTCATCGATGACTTGCACTATACTTGAGAATGGTGTAAAAAAAATTTTAGGTTGCCATAGCAGAGAATTTGCCTGAACATGAGCTTACTAATATTGGAACTGATGACTTGCTTGCTCGGGCAATACCATTGGAGTATCCAGGACGAGTGAGAGGTTTAGGATGGGGTGTAACTAAGACCTCACTACAAACAACATCAGCTGCCAGCGAGCTATCTAAATTAAAAATGATGTTTCTTATTTGATTAATGAGCTTAAGGAGTTGAAAACTAAGGGTTGTAATCCGGGGATGCAATCTGGAGGTTCTAGCCAAATGGATAATTTTTACATGGATAATGAAGTTGATGGTCAGCATGATGATGATCAGGTTCATGTTTTAGGTGAAGACCTTCCTCAGGTATTAATTCATCTCTAGAGTATATTATCATAAAACACATTATTCAGTTCGATTATCTGTTGTCATTGATAATATTTAAAACTATAGGGGAAAAATGCTTGCTATTTTTATCTGGATCCTGGTCATAGATATGTAGGACGAGGAATCTTGCACAATGACCTCAATATATCTTAGTAGACAACTCTAATACATCTTTGGCGAAGTTTTCTTTTGTATCACCTGATATTGTGTCTCACTTAGTAGACAACTCTAATACATCTTTGGCGAAGTGTTTTCTGCAACATGTTAACGAAGATCACTTACTTTTTGTTCCTTACAATGTCTCGTAAGTTTCATTTGTTATATACATGTATAATATTAGTAATTTTATGTAATTGCTTTTTAACTACAGTGAAAAATATAGAAAGCATTGGATCTTGGTCGCCATTAATACAACAGAGAGCATTTATTTTATGGATCCAGCACCGGTGACCAACACTACTAATTACCAGAATGTCAAAGCTTTTGTAGATGCGTAAGTAAATATTTAAAATTTTCTCTCTATACATTTAAAACCTGAAATGCACGTGGATCGGTGTTTTGTTACTTACATTTGGTCTACTTTTTGTTGTCAGTGCTATGAGTATATTTCGGTCCAACTCTGGGAAGAAGTACACTCCGACAATGTTTAACAGTTTCAGATGGACAAAAGTACAGGTGATCTACTTCTTTTTATATTATAGATGGAGGCTGCATGATACTTCAGTATTTAGTACCCTCAATTAATCTTTTCTATGTTTAATTAGTCTCAGATTGCAACTAAAACTTCTCAGAGCTTAGAAAATGAATTTGTGGTTCCTCTAAATAAGGGTATATGTTCCAGATTTAATTCAAAGAAAATGTGGGACTTGCAAATGTTACTGTCTTAATAGCTATTGACTCTAAATCCAATCAAAACAGAGCATCTGAAAAACAGAGCATGTGACATGTTCATGTTCTTGCCCATACAAGCTGAAATGAATTTATTGGTCACTAGTATTAGTTAGCGTAGGGTAAACGAATTAGCTGAGTGATTTCTGTCGGAGTGATGACAATATTAGTTTCTCTCAAGTTGGTGAAACCTACATCTTAGTATATATATATTTTTTTTAACCCGTTAATTAGCAACTTTGTCATATTTGAGATGTAAATCATAATGATGTATACATTAAATTAATTTCTTTGAGATGTAAATTATAACATTTTATTTATGTTTTTTTTTCATGTGATATGTAGTGCCCCAAACAGGGCTGGAATCGAACCGAGCCGAGTCGAACACTGGCAGGCTCGAGTTCGAGCTCAACTAATAAAAAGTTCGGGCTCGAGTTCGATCGAGCCTTTAATTTCAAGCTCGAAGCTCGGCTCGTGAAATGTTCGATATATTCGAGCTCAACTCGAAAGCTCGAATCGATGTTACCAAATATTGACAAAAGCTCGAATATGATCGGTTCGGCTCGAGTTCGACTTGATTAAATATATAAATTATATATAAATATTTAATATTTATATAAAAATATATTTATAATATATATTATTAAAAAAATTAATAAATGCTCGATTAGGCTCGCGAACCCTACGAGCCGAGTAATTTGCAGCTCGAGCTCGGCTCGGTAAAGTATTCGAATATTTTTCGAACCGAGCTGGAACAGTTCACGAACAGTTTGACTCATTTACACCCCTAGTCCCAAGCAAGCTTTGACTGATGACATTTATTGTGGATATTTCGTTGGATCCTTCATTGAGGATTTATTGTGGGATGGTGAAACAAAAATCGATGCTAATGTAAGTAAATTGTTTCTCAAATTGCTATATATTGCTATTATATACTAACAAATGCATTTTTTAATGTGATTGTAATTAAAAAATATTTTTGTTGGTGTACAGTTTACTTACACCTCTAGATTGAAGACACATCCTCTCAATAAAATGGTTCCCTTCCAGAAGAATTGGGAAGGATACTTGTACAACCGGCACCTCAAAGGCAAATTATTAGCGAAATAGCTTTGTACTTTTTATTGCGGTTCTTAGACGTTGATGCATGTACTTGCATTGTTATGCATGCGAATCTATAATGAAGACAAAGTATTAATAGAGGGTTAAATATCAAATTGATCACTGAATTGAAGGTCATATATCAATTTTTTCATCAATTTTAATGGGGTCTCATTTGAATCACTAGTCATAATAAATATCAAATATATTCCTCTAAATATGGGATGGAGAAGTAAAATAATTTTTTATCGAGTTCTATACATTTTTCTTCAATGCTACCATAATAACCAAATGAAAATAACCAAATGAAAAGTCATGAATTCTAGTATTTTAGATAATATATTAAGATTTTTTAAAATTTAATTAAAATTTGTTTTAAATTTTATAGTTTTTTTCTATGATTTAATTGAAAATAAATAGTAAATAATTTTAAAAAATCTAAATATATTATCTAAAATACTAGAATTCATGACTTTACATTTTGTTATGGTGGCATTGAAGAAAAATGTATATAACTAAAAAAAAAAAAAAATTTAATCATCGATCACATATTTAGAGGTATCTATTTGATATTTATTATGACTTTATCGATTCAAATGAGACCCCGTTAAAATCGATGAAGAAATTGATATATGGCCTCCACTTCAGTGACCAATTTGATATTTAACCCGTAATATTTGTGACTTTTGTTATCTTTTTATGAATCGAGGAAGAGATTTTTTGTGTCCTATGCTGGTATTTGAAATTTATGTGAAATATAGTGAAGTAACATGTGTCAGCTTAGTTGTGATTTGGATTCAACAATTTTTTGATAATGTTTTTGTATTTACAAATTTATTAAGAATATTACGGTGAAAAAGTGGCAGAAAAATAATTAATTTCTAATTAAAAAAAATTGGTAACCTAGATAGCGTTTCTCTGAACGCTTCAAAAGTGATGTTGTTTCTACTTAGATATCATTCGTAAAAGAGCTATTTTAAGAATTGCTTATGTAACTTACATAACATTTGTGTATGTGCTATGTAAGTGTTATCTTACTTGGACGATTGTCTCTTAGATAACACTTTGAAAAGCGCTATGGAAGTTTTTTACTTAAACAGCGTTGCGGAAAGTGCTACCTAACTAGACCTCACTTGCATAACACTGACTTACATAGCACTTAAAAGCGCTATGCAAGTCCAAAAAAAATGTTGTGCAAGACAAAATCTGAAGTAGTGAAGTTTTATGCTAGCGAACCCACAAACTAAAGTTTTTTTTTGACACATAAGGTCTTCGGCCATATTGCTCGTATTGGTGTTGCCTCGTTAGAGGATATTTAGTTATAATGAGAGTTTTGTTTTGTTTTGTTCTTATATTCAGACTCAGTTTTATTTTGACATTATTGTGATATATTGTGTTTTCTGCAGAATAAAGTTAATATTGTTTATTTTAATTTCTCTATTATTGCTCTAAATGAGTTATCTTTTTCAATTGTGATTTGACATCTATACTCTTTATTAAAAGCAGAAAGCCCCTCTAAATGGTATGCCATGTATACCACGGTATACACATTATTTTTATCTTAATTATCTTAATATTATTAATATAATTCTTTATTAAAAACAGAAAGCATATGCCATGTATACCTTCTAAATAAATATAATAAGATTTATTATTAAATTAAAAACTTATACTTACTCTTTACTATATACTCTTTATTAAAAGCTTTATTAAAAGCAGGAATCCCTCTAAATGGTATGTCATGTATATCACGGTATACATATTATTTTTATCTTAATATTATTAATATAATTCTAAATAAATATAATAAGATTTATTATTAAATTAAAAACTTATACTTACTCTTTATTAAAAATATAATGTGGTATGCCATGTATACCACATTATACATATATTTATTATCTTAATAATCTTAATATAATTAACATAATTCTAAATTAATATAATATGATTTATTATTTAATTAAAAGTTAATTTTTATTACTTTATTAAAATCAAAAACTCACTCTTAATAATGTAGTATGTCATATACAATGGTAAACATATAATTATTATATTAATATAATTAACATAATTCTAAATTAATATAAATAAGATTTATTATAAAATCAAAATCAGATATCCAACCTAATGTTCTCATATGTTGATATGTTATGTGTACTACACATCTATACTATAATATTATAAGCAAACCACCCTCTATTTGGTTGGTAGTTTGGTCATTTAGTTTGGTCATCTAAATAATAACCGTCAGATGTAAATATAGTTAAATGAGAACCGTTGGATGTAATATTGAAAGAATATTATTTTTTTGATATCTAAAATGCTCCTAAGGGTTTAAGGTTCGAATCCCGTCAACAACATATTAAAAATTTTTAAGATCAAAATATAAATAAATGCTAATAAAAAAAGATAAAAAATACTAAAAAATCATATAAAAAAAATATTATTATAAGCAAACTACCATCTATTTGGTTGGTTGGTAGTTTGGTTCTCTAAATAATAACCGTTAGATATAAATATAGATAAATGAGAACTGTTTGATGTAATATTAAAAAGAATATTATTTTCTTGGTATCTAAAATACTCCCACAGGTTCAAGATTCGAATCCCGTCAACAACATATTATTATTATTAAATATTTATATCATCTATTTTTCTAAGCTACATTCAAAAGTTCAAGATATTATTCCGTCGACAACATATTAAAAAATTTTAAGATCAAAATACAAATAAATGATAATAAAATCATATAAAAATAATAATAAATCATATAAAAATACTAAAATAATAAATTAAAAATACTAAAATCCATCCGTGCATCACACGGGTTATAGGCTTGTATAATTTGATTGAGATCAAAAGATTTTTTTTATTACCTATTATTTTATAAGTTATTTTCGATCAGTACAATTCGTATCTCTCCTATTTCTAACAATTACAAATGAGTATTTTATTCGTCATGTCGATCTTACTCCGTTCTCACGCCCCATTCGGGACGGGAATTTGAGACATTATTCGTGTTCAGGACACAGGAACAGAGAGAAGAGAAGTATAAAAACAACTCGGGGATTGGTGGCGGGAACGAAGAAAAGTACATAAAAATAATTCGAGATTATGGACTTGATTGATAAGGAAAACTCTTTTTCGTTGGAACACAATAGTACAAAGCCAAATTTGGCCCCTCTAAATGGTATGTCATGTATACCACGGTATACTTATTATTTTTATCTTAATTATCTTAAGATTATTAATATAATTCTAAATAAATATAATAAGATTTATTATTAAATTAAAAACTTATACTTACTCTTTATTAAAAACATATTGTGGTATGCCATGTATACCACAATATACATATATTTATTATCTTAATATAATTAACATAATTCTAAATTAATATAGTATGATTTATTATTTAATTAAAAGTTAATTTTTATTACTTTATTAAAATCAAAAACTCACTCTTAATAATGTAGTATGTCATATACAGCGATAAACATATAATTATTATATTAATATAATTAACATATTTCTAAATTAATATAAATAAGATTTATTATAAAATCAAAATCAGATATCCAACTTAATGTTCTCATATATTGATATGTTATGTATACCGCCGTACACATATAATTTGATTGAGATCAAAAGATTTTTTATATTACCTATTATTTTATAAGTTACTTTCGATCAGTACAATTATTATATCTTCTACTTCTAACAATTACATATAGGTATTTTATTCGTCCCGTCGATCTTACTCTGTTCTCATGTCCCATTCGGGACGGAAATTTGAGACATTATTCGTGTTCAGGACACACGAACAGAGAGAAGAGAATTATAAAAACAACTCGGGGATTGGTGACGGGAACGGAGAAAAGTACATAAAAATAATTCAGGATTAAGGACTTGATTGATAAGGAAAACTCTTTTTCGTTGGAACACAATAGTACAAAGCCAAATTTTGGTATCTCTCATACTTCTAACAACTACATATGAGTATTTTATTCGTCCTGTCAATCTTGCTATGTTCTCCACCCCATTCGCGACGAGAATTTAAGAAATTATTCGCGTTGAGGACAAGAACAGAGAGAAGTATAAAAACAACTCGGGGATTGATGGCGGGAATGAAAAGAAGTATAATAAAATTATTCGGGGGATCGGGGACTTTATTGATAAGGAAAACTCTTTTTCGTTGCAAAACAATAGTACAAAGCCAAATTTTGGTTAGTACGATATATCTAAATTAATTTGTTTCATTCCAAACTCATGTTCGATTCGCTGCAATTGCATAATTATATAAGTTAGTTATTTATTCAATTTCAATTCTTTGATTTTACCAAATATTTGATTATTTCTATCGACATAATTAAATAATATTTATTTATTATAGACTTTCATATTAATTTCACTGCAAGTACATATTTAAATAAAACTTAAAAATTATTTTTATTCTCAATATTTTAAATTACTTTTTTAGTAATTTAATTTTTATTCTTGATCCGTGCTTCGCACGGGTTATGAGCTAGTAAAGTTTAAAGAATAAAGATTGATCTCACTAAGGTATTAAGGATCAATTGAAAATAGACATGATTGAGATCACATTGCATGTAATTTCCGGTTACACATCCATACTTGATCTATGCCATTGAATATATTTATGCGGTGATCATTGAGGATCAAGTTATGTTAATGTGACGAATGTCGCTTTGGTTTCATGTTTATATATGAGATGGATCAGATTGACTAAGGAAGATGTTTCTAAAGAATAAATAATTTTGTGCACATTTAAAAGTTATTGAATGTAATGGTTGTTTGGTATAATTTGTAGCCCAAGTGGTATAATTAGTCTTTCTTTTGGAATAAGTTGGGTAATTTTGGTGTGGTCTGATCCAAGAAATCTTGTAAGCCTGAAGTTTGAACGGGTCTTTTAATCTAGTCCAGTTTCTGTCTTTTAAAGAAAAGATATAATAAATTTTAGCAAATTAAAAATAATGATTTACGAGCATTAATATCTGTATAAGTATGTACAGTTGAGAATTAAGATGATACAGATAAGTTGGAATTGTTGTGTCAAAAGTGTTTATAGATAAAAGAAATGCCTGGTGTCAACTCATTTGACAGAGATTGATGAAGGCAATGGCAGGTTAAAATACATTTAATTAAGATATGAATTAATCACAGGCACATGTCATCAGTGAAATTGTACTGATGAAACTTCAACTAATTCATTCACTGAAACAAGATCTGCAACCATGCAACACATACAAGTAATGAATAATTTTAGAGTGTGCCAAGAAAAAAAACTAAAAAATCAAATTCACATTCTTAAGTACTGAATTTAAAATATGCATGTAGGCGGTATCTCACGAAATTTAAATCGCTAACAAAACCGTGAACTCGCTAAATTTATAGAATAAATCTTCATACACGTACATAAACACTACTAACACAGTACCATGAAAGTTTTTGATGGTTTTATTTCATTGATTATGTGATTCCGATGCTACTTATGAATTGTTCAATAAAACAATGAAGAACAAGTATTGTTGGCTGGTTAGAAACACCAAAAAAAGTCCTCATTTTTTCTTCTACGGCCGGTGCATTTTCTATCTTCAGTCGACTAAAATGTCACCGTCGGTTATGAGACACCATTTTATCCTACGACACGCTGACATCACATTTGCCACTTAATGACGTTCAATACTTTCCACTATAAACGACGACGTTTGAACTTGGAGAAGTTGATACTCCATCAGAAAAGAATTCACGAGAAAACAGGACAGGCTGTCTGAAAATTGTTAAGAGTTAGGATAGGGTTACGTGGTGGGCTTAACAAGGGGGGACCCCAATTTGTCGGTGTCGCCAGGCGACTTGGTCCGAATACTTCCAAAACATAACTTTTTGAGCTTAATTTGTATTCCCCTAAATGCCCTCACTCTTTTGCCTTAATTACTCTCTTCATGTCTCAATTATTTGGACTTTCTTTGAGTTTGCATTCTTGCCCATCCTGCTTGCAAGTTGCAAGTGTTCAGTTTACAAGCCTCGACCATTCATCCAATATGCCCCAAGGGCAAAGTCTCGAATTTAGTTTAGACTTCTTCTTTTTTTTGTTGCTAAATTTAGTTTAGACTTCAATCTCGCTAAATTTCAGAAATTCAGTGGAACTTTCATTTCGAGATTTGACGGGATGGTCTAGATTGATTTCTTATAAGTTAGGATCGAAATTATTTAGTTTTAGATTGTTTGAAATTCTGATTCCGCAATTATTTTATATAGTCCCGTTTGACAAGTAGGATAATAGAAAAATAAATAAAATTCGTATAAATGTTGAAGAAACAAGAAAATAACATTTGAGAGAGACATATAATTTTGGTACAAAAGAAGGTTCACAAAGTCATGTTTGAAAATGAAGCCAATGGCTCACACAACATCTTCCAAGCCTGTCAAGTTTTCGTAATATTCCCTACTCCCCACAGGGTAGAAAAATTGTCAATTGTTGTGAGCTGCCCAAGGGTAAAAAGGTCAGGAAAAAAAGAAATCAAGCATGGGCAGGGCAAGATGTGTACATAAATAAAGATACACACAATATTGAAGATTTTGACTTCGCTAACTAAAAGGTGAAAAGTTAGGTTTAACTTCACATGGGATGACTCACTGCCTAGCTTTTTGGTGTGTGATTCAAGACGAAGAAGATGATAATAATGGTGTCATGGGTCGGGTCCATCACGAGCAACGTCTTTATAACCTTTTCTGATATCAACTTTATGAATTTAATGCCTTCACCATACTAGTACTTGTATTGATTGTGACATTCACCTTTTCAGTTTGATTGCGCATCGTAAAAACTGGCCAGGCATGATACACCTTTCCTCACCTACATATTGATAGGCTAAGACAGCTTTGTCGACTTCGATTCAAAATCGAACTTCAATTCTCGAGAATAACAGTGTTCGACTCGTCTCGACTCGATTTCACTTCTAAACACTCTTCATGATCCTTTTTGGCTAGGTTTGTGATACGATACTTTGGTAATTTGTATTATAGCGAGAGTGAGTGACTCTATGTTAAACACGAAACACGAGGAGTTTTCAAATTGTGAAATTTAAGTTCAACACGCCATGGCTATGTATGGACATGAACTTTCAAAGTGACTTGAATTGTCCAAGAGACGTAAAATTTTCAGTCATTTCCAAAAAAAGGTGGTTAGAATTGGATGCTTGCTGATTCCGTCTTGCAATGTTTTGTGCACATTAGTGAAACACTTGTTCAATTTCCAATGGCATCTATCTCTAGCAAACTTAAGATAGAGATAGAAAAATGTGTGTAGTGTTTTGAACCCACAGATTTCACATTGGTTTAGCTTTTGAAATTAAGTTCCATTTCATGTGGTTTGTTGGAAAAACATCTCATGGAGTTTGTTTGTTGGTTAGTACGTG
The DNA here is from genome assembly GCA_030848705.1 of Heracleum sosnowskyi. NCBI lineage: Eukaryota > Viridiplantae > Streptophyta > Magnoliopsida > Apiales > Apiaceae > Heracleum > Heracleum sosnowskyi. The sequence continues at coordinate 16,258,197 of CM061240.1, forward strand.
TGGGTTGTTGTGTGATCGTTAACTTGTAAATTAAATTTTAAAAACATTGATCCAATTTACAATATTTCGACAAATACGTAAATATCAATCCGGAATCGGGAATTAATCGGTGAAATCGAGATTTTTATAACAAAACTACGTAATATCTGTAACAAACAATATCCACGGACTACGGAGTATACACGTAGCAAACGCAATTGATCACTCTTTCTGCGTAGTACCACTTGAACAATAAATATAAAAAGTAGACTTCTGTTCGTATATCTTTCCTCATGAGGGTCCACATGGAGTCGAAACATAATAATGTGAACTCAAATAATTTATTTTCCACCCACAATTAAGCTTCTCTTTTTAGATGCTTAATTCAACAAGTAATTTAAAGTATTCTAACTATTTTCTTTTCTTAAACATATCACACTCCAGAAAGTACACAAGTAAACGAGCCCTGTTTTTCTAGAACCAATTTGACATTTATATTTTTAGCTTCGTTTACAAATATCTTAACATCAATAATTCCCTGCGGATTTCTATTAAGTTTTCACCAGAAAGTCAATATGTGGTTTCTAGCTATCAATAATAAACATAGATGAAACGGGAATTTTGGTATGTGAATTTGATCTTCACTTCACACGACAGATATACCGGATTACATAATGTAATTGTCTAATGCGCAAATTCTCCGCATCAACATAATCATGTACTTTTATACTTCTATAAAACAATTGTTTGCGAGATTTTATAATATTTCTAAATATACAAGTAAAAAAAAATATATATCCCTGAAATAATATACTTGTGCAGTTTTAAGTTTGAACTGAACCAACTAAAGATTAAAAACGTACTTTTTGAACAGGTAGGAGTTATGCTGACCAAGTAAAAATGTTACCCCGGCACTATAAATACCCAACAAGAGAGATATCAAACTCAGACGCATCAAACACATTTCAGAGACCTGTTGTTTACTTCTAACACTTTTCTTCTTTCAACTTTCCATCTGAAATCTGTTTTTAAGCTACCAAAATCAGGAACTATATATTGTTTTCTGCAAAGGCCTTAAGTTTAGAGGAAAAGGGACAATTTTTAAGTATCCTGTTTCCTCTATTTTCGTCTCGAAAAAAATGGACAGAATGCAGAAAAACAGCATTCATTCTACACACTTTCAGGGTAATAACATAGGAGTTTCGCTGTCTAATCTCATATTAGCAAGTAACACAAACACCTTAGATTCAATCTTCTCCAACTGCTCAACATCAACGAGCCCGGCTTTCGAGCAAATAGGCTCTTCTGTTTATCTCACACAGAGAGATTTGCTCCATAAGTTTTGTGAAGAAAACCCTGCAAAAAATCCTGTTTCATTGCCTGATCTCTCCAATCCACTTGATCATTCTGTGTACAAAACCAGCTACATGGTTCCGCCGAAGAAAAAGCTGTACAGAGGAGTGAGACAGAGGCATTGGGGAAAATGGGTAGCTGAGATTAGACTACCTCAAAACAGGATGAGAGTTTGGTTAGGTACTTACGAGACACCTGAAGCTGCAGCATATGCTTATGATCGTGCTGCTTATAAGCTTCGTGGTGAATATGCGCGATTAAACTTCCCAAATCTTCGTGATCCAAGCAAATTAGGCTTCGGAGATAGTTCAAGACTGAATGCCGTAAAAAATGCTGTGGATGCCAAGATCACAGCAATTTGTCAGAAAGTGAGACGAGAGAGAGCTAAAAAGAGTGGCAAGAAAAGTTGTGACAGCTCTGTTAAAGTCAATGAGAGTGAGAAATCACCAAACATTGACTCCAATTCTCCGTGTTCGATGATCAATAACAGCAGTTCGAGTAATGAAATGGTTTCATCAAGTGTTTCTGAAGAGGGATTATGGATGGATGTCAACTCCCCATACTCTGTGCTTGGCGCGTGTTCAGGTGTTCCCGAAGAATTAGAATTTGAAGGTTGCTCTCTTGCACATATGCCGTCGTTTGATCCTGACTTGATCTGGGAAGTCCTTGCTAATTAGAATGAAACTTTTTGGTTTCTTAATTACTTCTGAAGTTATAGACTTTGCAAGTTAGCATATGTTTTCCATACTAAATTATCCAAGTATGGTTTTACTTGTTTAAGTGACTTGCTTTTGTAGTTGTAAAATTAAGTTTAGTACAAGTATTTAGTCAAAGTATTATGGAAGTAGTTTAAGTTCACAGAGATTCTTCTTTGTGGGGGATATGAGAAAGCTTTAATCTATGATAAATTTTGTTAAAGATATCAGTGACTGTGTTATTAGTTTTCTGTATTAATCGAATACTCTTATGTTCTCTGGTCTTGTAGTCTGCATAATATTTGTGTCTCAAAGGCTTGTGAGTCGATTACAATTCAGTCACAGGCAATAGACAGCTTATTTTAGGTTCAATATTGATTTTTCATTAATATGTAACACAAATACTTCGTTTTTCCCCGGAGTTGAGTAATAGGATGTTGAGATGTACGCACACCTTTCCTCTAATCCGAAAAGTATAGAGGTTGTTTCTGCGGGAAGAATATAGTTAAGAAAGTGGTTAATATATTCCTGTAGGCTTTACGAAATGCAGCATGGTTCTACAAAATGGGGAAGGAAAGTGAAATCAGCCACATCTCTTGACTTATCTGTTCTGCCTCTTGATGATGCCAAAAGCTGTTGGATAAAAAAGGAGTGGTCCTAAGTACGAAGTCAGTGTATCTTAACTATCTATCCTAACATATGCGAAATCTCTTTTACTCGACTCTTCAAGACTAGCTTGCCATCGAATCAGAATATCCGAAAATGACTGTGGTATGATATTTCTTGAGCTTAATTGAACATTTTCTCCAGAAAGTATAGATTTAAACCAACACTCTTTTAACTTGAACTGGATATGACTATAGGATCCAGGGGTTAAGTTAAAGAGTTTATGTTGAGGCGGACCTTAATTTGAATCTGATCGTGCTGCTGTTTCCTCTAGACACGAGAGAAATGATAGCAAAGCATGTGAAACATTAAGAAGTATGAGCTCTCAAGGTCCCCCTGGTCTCGTATCAGTGAACAAAGCTGGGCAAATGAGTTATGTACATTGAATCTTGGAAGTGCAGGGTCCATATAGGGACAATCAAAACCATACGGCTGAAGACTGGCAGCGACTCTAAAAAACCTTAACGAAACAACTTAGCAGGCATTGTAGACAGACGCGCATCTAAGTTAGTCTTCTGGATAACTTAGGGTAATCAAAAGACAACGTTCTGCAAAGTGGAATAACTGAAATTTTCTACAACCACATCTTGGCACTAACATCAGAAATTCACAGCTCAAACAGAAGCATGTAAAATTAATAATTCGATTCAAACAATCAGATATTCAGATGTCATAAAAACTTACTCATGCCTACACCGGCATGCAAGAATCAACATATGGGGGTAAACCACTGTCTCTAATTTCTCCAAATGCTTTACTTTCTTCTTCTTCTTTTTTTTGATAGAGGAAGAATACAGAAGCCGGAATGTACACTTAAAAAAAGAAAGAAGTAACCGACATGACAATGACAATCACCGGATACAGAAAAAACTGAAGGAACCAACCAATACAATTCTATTTTCATTGAAGGGTGCATCAAGAGCAACAAGACCTCCAAGAATTTCATTCCGCAAAGCCTACTCATTCATTCAAAGTCCTAGCAACACCTTCTACTGATGACCGCAGGTTTTACTAACCTTTCAAAATATCTCTCTAAATCACAATAGCTATAACTGCGAGAGCTCCACCTTGTAGAAGGACAATAAACATTATAGTACACCACAAGCAACTAAGGTATGTCTCCTCCTTATATGTGAAACTCCCTTCATATGCGGAAAATTGTATGCAACTAACAAAAATCCGAAAGCAGAGGACTTTTATTGCAACCTAATTGTGCTATCCTTTAATGCTTCTTTCTTAATTTAAATCTAAAAGGGATTCTTTACAGGTAATACACATCGATGCAATCATTTCTCCTAAACCGGAAAAAAAACAGAAAAATCAGTAACTTGAACTCTAAACTAATAGATTTAATCCTGCCACCACAAAGCAGCTGCATGCAAAACAGTTTGATACATTCCTATTTGGAGCAACTAGCAATGCAGCATGACAATGGTACAGTGCTTATTATACAACAATTCGAACTTTAAAACTTCAGATTACATTAAAAATTGAAAATGAGTACTCTTGTAACCTCGACGCCTTTTTTCTATACCAGCGCTCAGTGGTTCTTTGACGGCTCATTTCTATACTATAAGTGAGATCTGTGACCTCCTTGAAGCTCTTCTTCGCTGGTGAATTAGAAAATCAGTCCTATTTGGCATGCTAGAGTATGTGATTGGCCAGGTTAAGGCCTTATTATTTAACCATTGACATCAACAACATCGAAGATGAACACGACCATATCTCAATTGTTTGTTAAAGTATTATGTTTATACAAAAGCATTTGATCAAAATTTTCACCATTTGCAAGGACCGAAAGAACATATGCATGTCTTGTGGCCTTGTGAGATGCAAATTTCACTATCTATGGCATTAGCAATTAGCATTGTTGGATTGATTAGGTGATAACAAACTTAATAGAGCTGACTTCTATACATTGTTCTTGTTTACTATGTTATTGGGTCTTTTCTTTCCTTTGTCAGATTAGTGCATATCGTAAATTCATGACAAATTTAGCAGCAAAGTCGATAAATGAAGTTATAGCGTAAAGGTTGTGAATCAGGCTCAATGTCAAGATCTTAAAGAATAAATTAGGAATCTTTGAAAAAGTTTATTGTCATGTTCATGCAATTTAGCAGCAAAGTCGATAAATGAAGTTATAGCGTAAAGTTGTGAATCAGATTCAATGTCAAGATCTTAAAGAATAAAGGAATTTTCGAAAAAGTTTATTGTCATGTTCATGCAATTTAGCAGCAAAGTCGTTAAATGAAATTATAGCGTAAAGTTGTGAATGAGGCTCAATGTCAAGATCTTAAAGAATAAAGGAATCTTCGAAAAAGTTTATTGTCATGTTCATGCAATTTAGCAACAAAGTCGATAAATGAAGTTATAGCACAAAGTTTATGAATTAGACTCAATGTCAAGACCTTGAAGAATTTTGGAATCTTTGAAAAAGTTTATTGTCATGTTCATGAACATGCCTCAACCTGATCACACAAGGATGATTATCGAGTTCGAAAGAAGATTCAAGAGTTTCAAGTTTTCTACAAAAAAATCAAGAAGATATACTAAAGAGTTGGTAGCATAAATGCAGAAAATTTTATGTAGAGTGAGCAGAACTGCCTTGCAACTAGGGTGTTTACGGGTTGGAGACATTTTTGTAACCCGACCCAATTAAATTGGTTTGAAAATTTTCAACCCAATCCGCAAAAATTAATTCCGTAACCCAACCCTACCCATTGTATATCGGTTTCGGTTGGTTTGGGTCGGTTTGAACGGGTTAAATAATATTTTAAAAAAATTAAATATTAATTGATATCGCTCATTTTGAAAATCTAAATAAAATTAAAATACGTATAACTTAAGTTTTAATATTAATATTTTATTTTGATTAACATTATAATTTTAATAAAGTAAATTATGTATTATATCATATATATAAACACAAAATATAATTATCTATCTATAAATAAAAGTATAATACATTGTTTAATGTATAGTTATATATAATATATACATAGGGTTAGGTTCAAGAGAGAACCAATCACTAAAAAAGAACTTTAGAACTGTTATAAGCCGTTGGATTATTACTAGATCAACGGTTCAGATTCAACTCATTTTTATATACAAAATCTTATAAGGGTATTGTTGGAATAAAAGGATTCTACTGCCGAACTTATTTTGTTTCATAGTATAAATACAGTGTTCTGTAGCTGAATTTTAAAAGTTATGCATATGGATTTCAAAGTTCTACAACTGAACTTACTTTTTTCCACAAAGTTCTACAAGTGAACTTGATTATTTTTATAATGTTCAGCTGTTGAACAATGTTATTCACATTATTTTCATACCATAACTTTCGTGTTTTACTGTTGAACATAAAAGTCATGCAATCGAATTTGAAATCAAACACATAAATTTTAAAGTTCTGCAACTGAACTTACTTGTATTTAAATGTTCAGCTGCTAAACACTGTTATCTGATATTGTGTTTATACAATAACTTGAATATTTTCACAAAAAATGATAAAAATAATTGGGGAAATTTTATGATGATGATGGAGAATTTTGTGATCGATATCGATGTATGATTATTATCGTTAATAAAATATTAATTAACTCTAAATTATGTATTTTGTGTTTTTGGACAACTTTACCCATGACCTTCATATAATAAATATATATTATTTTAAAAAATAAGATAGAGTTCTAAGGGTTCTAAGGTTAAGGGTTCTACAAGGAGCATGACCCTATATACATATATTTTTAAATTATCGAATAAAATTTTAACCTAAATTGGGTTTGGTTGGGTTGGCCGAAAAAATATAAAACCCATACCCAACCCATTTAAGTCAGTTTTAAAATTTTTCAACCCAATCAAGTATCAGGTTTTTTTTATCGGGTTGATTCGGCCGAAAAGAGGGTCGAGTTAGTTCGGTTTGACCGGGTTGACGAACTCATAAACACCCCAGCTCGCAACATTACAAGGGAATTTTAGTTTGCACTTTGCAGCATATCAACGGACCAAAATACCTCACATTAATACATTGTGGGTTAGAGCTTACCGGACCGGACACCAAAATTGGGTTTCCAAGCATTTGGGCCGAGCCCATTACTTGTTCTTCAACGAATATTCAGTCGAGGTACTAAATTGATCCTATATATATAAAATCCAATTAATGACTATGTATCTCTTTGGACTTTGTTTACATCATTTTATGGTCGATGGCAGTGTGGTACACGATATTACTTATTTCTGATGGTCCCTTAAAAATTTAAAAATGATATAAAGAAATAATTCAAAAGGAACAAAATAACATGAGAATAACATTTCCAACCGTCTCTGCTCGTAAATATAATATAAACAATAGGTTTTTAGTAAATTATTACATAAATATTTGTATAAGCTGTTAAAGTTGAGGAGAGAGAATAGACTGTTAAATTTTTTAAGAGCCGCTAAAAATTTATTAAAGCTCTTTTTTTTATATGCTTTTTTTTTTGGACTTAAAAATTTATTTAAAAATTTATTGGACATGCCCTTAGCTTGTAACTCTGCTCTCCTTAGATTAAAAAATTCCAAATAAGCAATCGAATAAAGAAAGCTGCGGACGCATAACAAAATGTGACGGCCAATAAATCAATAAAAGTACATCCCCTCACCCATCCCTTCCCCCTACTTTTTGTTTTATTGTTGTCACACATTAAATTAATCACCCACTAGTATTAATAATAACAATTATGAAAATATAAATGAGCTCATAAATCACAATTCCTAATTTCCTCATTTTTTATTTTAATATTAAAATTCTGTTTTGTTTTCATTTTAGCTAAAAACTGATTTTGAGTTCTTTTCAAAACAGTTTTGTTGAAATATATTCGGTAACGGAATTAGGATGTCGAAATAATCAGGGTAATATGAATTATGACTCATTTTTTTAAAATTAATCGGGATTTAAAACAAAATTTACACTAATTTTTTAACTAAAATTCAGTATTTGAATCTCTATTAATATTCTGCCCCTAATATATTTTTCAAGAAAGTAAATGCGAAAAAAAATCCTATTTTATATGTAAAGAAAGAAGTAATATTAATATAATTTTCAAAATTGTAATAACAAAAAAAAATTGTATTCAGATTTATCTTTAAAATGCAATTATTTGTGCGAATTTTGGGATATCATTTCTCAATCTTGGAAATTTTATTTCGAGTATCCGCTTAAATTCAGTTCAATAAGCGCTGAGTTTAATTAATAAGAATAAAAGAAAATTAATAATAAAAAATAAAATAATAATATTATATAGTGTGAGAGGATGTGGATTTGGGGGGAGAGAGAGTGAGAAAGAAGAAAGGGCGTGGACCAATCACCCATTGGCTCCCTTCTCAACCCCCCCTCCCTCCTCCCGGCGGTGTGTTTTGGACGCTTCTTACACACACATATACTTACACCTATACATACACCATCACCCCCAAATCTACAAGCTTCGATCGCTTCGTATGGTAGCTTACAAAATGGAAGATGAGTACATAAGAAAGCATCACAAGCATGAGATTAGAGACAATCAGTGCACTTCTTCTCTCGTTAAACATGTCAAAGCTCCTGTTCATTTGGTTATCCTCTCTCTCTCTCTCTCTCTCTCTCTCTCTCTCTCTCTCTCTCTCTCTCTCTCTCTCTCTCTCTCTCTCTCTCTCTCTCTCCCCTCTCCCTCTCCCTCCCACTCCCTCCCTCTCTCCCTCTCCCTCTCCCTCTCTCTCTCTCTCTCTCTCTCTCTCTCTCTCTCTTTCCTTATTGGATATATCGAACAATAACTGTTATTACATGATTGATTTTAGGGATTCTAATTGTGTAATTAGTAATTGAAGCTGTGATTAAGAAGTTAGAGAGAGATTTAGGTGTTTTGGAATTGTTATAGTCATGTGTTTTGCGGTGTTGAATATTTTAGTGAATTTGTCGAAAGAGAACATTTTCGAGTAGTTACCTGATTGAAGCGGAATGAAATGTTTTTAGTATTGCGGTAATTAGGTTTTGTTTGCGTAACTTTGTGATAATTAAGTACTTTTTGGAGAATCGGATGACTAGATAGGAGTGTTGACAAAATTAGTTATGTTAATTTGGAATGTTAAGTAGAAATGATCCGACGTTCTACAGTCTGTACTTCATTCTCCATTTCACAAGTGTACTCGCATGAACTTTTGGTTATATCTTTATTGTTTTGTTGGAGGAGAACATTTTTGTGTTTAAAATAATTATTTTGGATTGATTTTTAGTTAAAATGTTTGGAATTTTGTGGAAGAAGTTTGCTGTAGGAGCTAGTAAACTGAAGTTGAGTTGGATATGCTCCGGAAATTGGAAGTAATTGTAATGATTATTGGAAGGAAAAGCGTGGTTTATTGTGTGACTACTATTTTACATTATAAGATGGACATGTGTGGTGCATTGTTTCTTAAATACAGGTTAAAACTTGATGTTTAATGTATGTAGAGATGATATGTTTTTTCCTGTAAATAATAGATTTATTTGTTCTCAATTGATTAATTTCATGTAGAGATGATTTATTGTATGGTTTATTAGGACAGGATACAGCTGGAGTTGTTTTGTTGTAATTCGTCAATGACGTGTTTGATGTTTAGGATATATTTGTTTCTTTCAGGTTTGGTCTCTGGTGAGAAGTTTTGATCAACCTCAAAAGTACAAACCCTTTGTGAGCGAGTGTGTTGCACAGGGTAACTTTGAGATTGGGAGTGTTAGGGAAGTCAATGTAAGATCTGGACTCCCGGCAACTACTAGCACTGAAAGGTTGGAACTTTTGAATGATGAAGAGCACATCTTTGGCATGAAGATTGTTGGTGGTGATCATAGGCTCAAGGTTTGATTTTTTTTTTTTATTAATGATTTCCTCCTTTCGTGTTCACCTTTGACAGATATTTGACAAGACATAAGAGATTATTACTTTTGCTTCCAGTAGTGCTGTTATATTCAAATTTTCTAAGTATGATTTAACATTTGATTATGTGTCGTGCTTACACCATTGGGCTTTCACCTATTAATTTATAAGATACCTTCAGTATGCATGTTACTTGCACAATGTCCAGAGTCCAGATATAATGATTGTCTGTTGTGAGTTGTCCGAGTTTATTATCTTTTTATACAGTTATCACAGTTACTCCTGATATTGGTAGTACCAATTGTGGATTTCACATTAGTGATAAATAGGAAGTAGTTTACTTAGGTGTAATATTTTTCTAGTTATATTAGAAAAGGGTGCTAAATTTGTATTGTAATAAAGAAAGTTACACAAACTGATTTTGAATATTCTTCTGTTCATTACAAATTTTTAGTGTCTAGTACTCTTACCACTTTCAAGGTCAAATCTTGGTTATATGGGATAGTATATGACATCAACTAATTACACCAGGGTTCTTTTCCTTGTCTCCGATGATAAATTTATTTAGGTACCATGTACAAATGCCACTTTGAGGTATAAATACATCACACAGTTTCCTTAATAAAAAAATAAATTCATAACTGCATTCTCCCCCTCAAGTGAGTAGATCACACATTCTCACATTTTTCTCACCCTATATTTGCACTTGCAACGGCCACCTTTGCCTTAGTGGAAAGGAAGTTAAGAAGATGATTGCAAGCATGAGCGGCCAAAATGATCAGCAAGAATGCATCTGGCCATAATAGACTAAGTTTCAATTTTTAAAATCCAAATTAACTTGAAATTTTACAAAGGAAGTTTAGAGTTACAGTAGAACTGTTATATGATTTTTCAAGTTCTGGTATGTTTGATCAATAAGAAATACTCCTTTAACAATAATATTTTTCTCAATTGAGTGATCCAACTTCCAAGAATTAAAATTTTAGTTAATTCACCATAGGTACAGAATATTAGTGATCCCTGTGCCCCTCTCTGGGGGTTGTCCTTCCTAAAGATTGGTCTTCATTGACTTTTAATGGCCATCAAAGGTAATGAAATAGGAATTGTGTTTATTTTCCGTGTATCCTCTCAAAAATATTGCTCCATACAGTTGACCATATATACAATCCATGCAAATTTAAATCAAATTATAATATGTTCAAATATAAGGAATAACATAACGAGGATTATAATTAAGATTATGAATTGATTTTGAAAGTTGGGCTATTTCAACAAATGTAAAAATTACAAAAAGAAACACATCTGAGCATGAAAATCGCAATGAGACTGAGGGTAATAATGAATGTATTATAATTTTCTAGAAAACTAGGACACTGCCTATGTTACGAGCCGTTGATGCGTCAAATTGGGAGAGAAAGTTACCAGTTAAAACATAGATTCTAGAGCATCTAAATTGAAAATATGATGTACTGCTTTATAATTTGCATCCGGAGTAAATAATGTCACAGGACATAGAATGAAAAAATTAGATTCAAATAAGTTGCTAGTATTTAGAGGTTTGTTCTAGTGAGTATATTGATAAAATATAAGAAATCCAGTAAACCGTTAAGGGTGTTAACCATGTAACTCATTCCTTACATACTCTATGGAATTTCAAATCATTTTCATTTCCTCCTATTCACATACCCTTCAGTGTTTAGTTTTATAGATGATAAATGACAATGATGATATAGATTATGTATTGTCTCAACCCTGAATCATAGTTTCCGGAAAGACTCGTATAGTTGCATTTATATAAAGCATAATTTAAATTGCAAAAAGTAATCGATAAAAATGAAAGTAGTAACTCTTCTAAGAAAGTGCGATATTTATAAATTATAATCCCCAAATTAATCATCAGCTCTCAGTTTTTCCCAAATAAGAGAACCATAAAATGCACATATTGGACTATCATATGTATTGTAGATATTATTTGAAAAATTCAGTTTAGATTTCTGACCCAACGAACATTATGGAGCTTCTATGTTCTGAAAATAAGGTTTTTTGGGTGTGCATTGCTGACTGGGAAACCCCGTACAAATTCTCTGCAACATGGATATCAACCATGGTAGAATACGTTTTCATCCATAAGAGTGTATATAATCATGTAAGCAGGGCCTGCCCTCCATGTAGGTCACATAGGCGATTACCTTAGGTTTGGATTTTGTAAGGCCTTTAAATTGCTATATCTTTCTGCATTGTCTAAAACCAGAATACCTAACTTTATAACTGAAGTCATGTAAAAGAGTAGATTATTGATAATTTATTAATTTAGTTCTTAGCGGACAAATATTAACTGCTCTACTGGAGGTGCAGTGGTGCATGCTGTATTATGTCTTATTTTGTTAAGGATGTGTTCATTGTTATAAATGTTTCGGAGAGTAAATAAGATCGTGGAAGGCCCCTGACCACGTTTATTTGGAGGTTGAGTACCTGATTTATCTTTGTGTGTTTGTGAGATGTACAATGTATTAGTCAGTTTATAGTTGAGCAGAGTAGGCCAGAAGACTAGTTTGTAGATATCTCTCTGTGTTTATTAAGTTTTATTAATTATTGTAATTCCCGTTTTTTGCAGAATTACTCTTCAGTTATTACTGTTCATCCTGAGATCGTAGATGGTAGACCAGGTACTGTTGTGATTGAATCATTTGTGGTGGATGTGCCTGATGGAAACACCAAGGATGAAACATGCTACTTTGTTGAGGCTTTAATAAAGTGCAATTTAAAATCGCTGGCTGATGTCTCTGAGCGTTTGGCTGTGCAAGACCGAACTGAGCCCATTGACAGAATTTGAGGAAGTTGTTTGAAGTTATGATTGGATGTTCCAGTCGTCGTGGGTGAATGATGTTCTGTCTGAACTGTGTAGAGAAGCTCATTTTCCAGCTTTCTTAATTTGTGGAAGTACAAATGTGGTTCAATGCTTCAATTATCTGGATATGGTATAAAATTGTTGTGCCAGCAAACTGTTTACTGGCTCATAATTAGGTGTCATTCTGCTTCCCACTTTGTAAACAGATCTCTATGTTTGTTTTATTCACACTTGACACTGGACCGGACTTGTGTTGTAAATATCTATGCTTGAGAAAATTGATGTCTATGTATTCGATTTTTTTTTGATTAACATGTTTTGTTGAAAACATTTTTCGAACTGCAAGTGATTTGTCATTATTGCTTATGGTGCTGATGGTGCTGATATCTTAGGATATCCAAGTATAACGTATAGTGTTTCATTTCTCGTGAAAACAAGATGCTAGCTATATAATAGTTCTTGCGGAACACATATGAGTAATGTCGATTATTATATTATGTTAGACAAATTTGCATGGTAAAGCTTCTCATTGAGCTACCCTTTCCCCCCTTTCAAAAAAAAGCTACCCTTTCCACAGCTTGGAGGACATTTTTGGTTGAGCAAATTGGGTAGGCACTTCTGCAGCTTGCAAGGCTCGACTAATGTTGTCAAGGCTCTGCCTTGCTGTAAATTCAGCTGGGACCAGGTGTTCTTAGCACTCGGTATTGAACGGATACGAATGATAATCAATAATTCGTCTGTGCAATTCCTTTTTCAGTTGTACCGTAAATGCTTATAAATGGTAAAGTTCTCTCTTTTGCTTTATTCAGTGCCTTTGGGAAAGTGGAGAATATGTCACATGTGTTGCACATTTGAGTGGAAATTACAAGTGCTTGGGAGCCAATGAGAGAGGGCTTCTTTAGCTTTCTGAATTCTCATCCTAATTGTTGCCTCAATATTCACATAATACTATTTGCCTAAATATTATAATTTCGTAACTTGGAACATCTGGGTATCTATATTTTAAGCTGTTGGATTAGTAAATGATAAGTACAGTGTTAGGTTGGTGTGGTGGAATTTAGAGTGTCATTATTCCACCTTTGTTTTTGTGGATGCAAAATTGAGATTATATTAATGTGTCGTGCCTTTTTTTTTATAAGTCTTGTCGTGATGAAAAACTATTTATAAAATACTAGTTCATAACTCGTGCGAATCACGGTCCGAGATTAATATATTAATCGAAATTGGGATGAAACCAAAATAAATAAATCAAATAGTAATAGCTGTAGAAAGTAATATTTATAAACCGAGAGTGAATCAAAATAATCGACAGGTAAAATCTTAAAAATATTGTTTTTCGACATGAAACTTACCTGACATGTTTCAATGCTATCTGACAATGGCGATCTCTTATGATAATTGAGCAGTCGTGATGTTGTCTGCTACTAAATTCCACATTTCTTCAGATTTATACCTATCGATTTCTTCTGTATGTAGTATACTCTTAACATTTTATGTTAGTTTAGGTATCCAACAATCAGTTGTTGCTGCATAAGATGTCAGCCATTTTGTAGGAACATTATTGACAGAACAAGCAAATCTTATAACAGAGGCTCTATTGAGCACAAAACGGGTACACAGACAACGTTATCTCCAAGTACTTGCCTGCAGGCAGATATCTTAACTTCTGCCTGGTGCATCGATGCAAGCTGTATTTACATTCTACATGTGTGGTCATTTTTAAGAGAATAGCTCCTTGTGCTGATGTGTTGTTATAATTTCTGATCATGCATTGCTTCAAAGTTTAGATTTGGTTTCAACTAGCTGCCGCCTGTCAAAGACAACATATTCTGATCTAGTTGGAGATATCTCAGACTTTTCTACTGTCTCAGTTATGTAGATTACACAAATGTACCAACAAATATGAACGTCAAGTTAGTCGAAGAACAGTGTAACCATTTTCTTACAACCGTAGATATTTCATCATGAGAAGATACACCACATATCAGGATGTAATGCAGTGAATATATTCTTACAGGATCAAAATAATTGCAATTAATTTATGGGATCCAACTTTGGATCTTCTGAAATCATCGGTTTTATCAATTTTGTTCCTCCACCATATATATTTTATCGATGATAGCTAAGTTTCATTAAAATCAGACCAATGAATAACCAGACGTACTCAACATATACACCATCCCTCACAACCTTCATACTTCCATCACCTAAAGAAAATGCTATCAAGAGCATTCACAACACCTCGAAAGAGCTTTAGGTATGGCGAAACCAGCTGCAGATCAGCCTCGATCCACGAGTATGAGGACTGCATTATTGGTTTCATGGATGATCCACCGCTGAATACATGCCATGACGTCCCTGGTGCAATCCGCTTGACCCTTAGAGAGGTGTTGAGGGGTTCAGTTGGAGTTGTTGGACAGAGCCGTCTAGGCATGATAGAGAAAGTAGTGCTGCTTGGCGGTCAAGTCTGCTCACTCAAGAGGTTCAGGGAAGTTAGTTTAAAGAGAATTGAGTTCGGGAGAAGAATTGAGCGGTTAGCAGAGGTTAGCAAGCAGTGTCAATATTTGGTGCCTGTCACTTCCTATCTTTATACAAGGAGAATCAAGTTTGTTGTTTCTCATTACTTTCCAATGGGAAGCCTTGCGGATTTGCTTGCTGGCAAGTTTTTACATATATTATTATTTGTAGGATTGCTCAGAAAGTATTTTTCTTAAAATCTTTTTACTCCTTTCCTAAGTTTGAATTTGTTTTCCTCATTTGACTATTACTAGCAGATGAGTAAAAAGTGATTTCCTTTTTCTGTTTACTCATATGATGTTGTATAAAATGTTTAGGTGCAAGAGAACTAGGCCATACTGCTCTGGACTGGAAGCAACGCCTTAAGATAGTTTTTCACATGGCACGAGCCATTGCTTTCATACACGGACAATCTCCATCCCAAGAGAAGCACTTGATATTGAATATTCATGGTAACATCAAGTCCTCCAATGTCATGATCAATTGTGATTTTGAAGCCAGCCTTTCAGATTATGGCTTTGTCCAATTAGCTGAAAGAGTAAAACTTTCTGCTACTTGGCAAGGCAAGCCTCCACCGAATTCAAAACCAAGTCCATACATTGAATCTTTCTCCCAGAAATGTGACATTTATAACTGTGGGATCATACTGTTGGACTTGCTAGCTGGGCCAAAAGCACCGGAGTCAAAAAATGAGATAATAGAAAAGAAAGAAGAAATCAAAAAAGGTATATGCCAGTTTTTTGAGTTTTCGACAGAAGGGAAAGCCAGAAAGCAAGCTCTGAAGGTTCTGGATATTGCTCTGGCATGTACAAACAATTCGCCGGACGCCAGGCCTTCCATGGAGCAAATATTGTTATATCTAGGAGACATTATCAAGTAAAAATTTTATTAGCTAGATATTGTAACTTCATATATATATATTATTTGTACTATAATGTGTGAGGAAATAATGAACTTGTACCATAATTTATTGTATCAAACAGTTGAGATAAATAAAATTTGCGTGGGACAAATTTCATTGTTTTAATCTTGGTCTAGTTCTGTTATCTGCAGACTGCATACTTAAAATACATGGATTCTGTTAAGGATATATAACTATTTAGTGATTTGTTAAAAGATCTTGACATTGAATGAGAGAGATTTAACATGCTTAGCATCAGAGTTCTATCATTCGAGAAAAAAGGCCATTCCACCAAGAAGCAATCAAAGAATCGGAATTGATCAACATATTTATCGACAGATCCCAGTTCATACATATTCTCAGACAGTTGGACATATTAATTCTTTAAATCGAACTCTAGAACCCCATTGCTACAGATTAATCATTGACATGCATGTATATATAAGCCTCTGTGATTTTAAAATGCAGAGATCAACTGAATCAAGAAGCAGCAGTGATTCTAAGATTCAAATCAAATGCTCCTTCTGTCTTGGTTTAATGTCCGTAAAAAAACAAACTAGAAGTCCTTTTGCACCTGTTGAATTATTTGGATTTTGATAGGTTGGTGTGGACTATTATTAACAGTTGTTTGTGATTACCAAAGAATAATAAGTTAACATTGGCCAATAGATTTATATTCCAATTTTTTAAAAGGAATCCATCACATCTATTCTTTGTAATATCCAACAACTAATTTTTCTATTCCCTGATGCGTGTTCATTTAAAATATGGTAGATTTATGGTTGTTTAATAAATTTAGTAAATCTGGCACTGTATTTAGCAAGCGACTCAGTCAGGGAGGTTTTGGTAAAGGCATTCACTGAAGAGCACCAAAAATTCAGCTTCATTATCCAGATCTTTTTAATAATTTTTTACAGTTAACTGTTCAAAGGTTTGTGGATAATTTTCATAATGAAATCAAGCATGCAAACAAACTCTAAGTTAACCACTTACAAGAAAACCAGTAACGTGAAGGAATTCTACGTAAGTATACGATTAAATGCAGATGAACTTTAGCTTACTAAAATCTTCACCTCAAGTGAAGTATTCAAGGAGGTCTTCATTTTCAGGTTTACCAATTGGGAAATAACACATGGTGAAATAGACCATATGGGAAAATCTAGAAGTGCAAGGAAGTACTCACTAATATTATTAGTAACTAACACATTACTAAGTTCTAGAGTTAATAAAGCCGGAAGATTCCAAACTTTTTGGGGTAAAATGCCGAATTCCACGCGTAGGATTGTTAAAGAAGGCAAACAACTTACAACAATTAAGGCACAGAGTTGTTAAGGCAGGCAAACATATCAAACTTGACAGTGGAAACTTGAGAGTATGACGTGTTAGAAAATAAAAAGTTTGAGTCATATTTTATATATGTCATTGATAAGAAATCTAAATGTCAAGTATGTGTGGCTAAACAAACTAGAAAACCATTTCATAATGTTGTTAGGGATTCAGGTGTTTTAGATTTAGTACACACAGACATATGTGAATTTGGTGGCATGTTGACTAAGGATAATAAACGATATTTTATTACCTTTATAGATGATTGTAGTAGATACTGTTATATTTATTTACTTAGGCATAAAGATGAAGCACTAGAAAAATTCATTATATTCAAAACTGAAGTTGAAACACAAACTGGTAAAGTACTTAAACGTTTGAGATCTGATAGAGGTGGTGAGTATACTAGTACCTCGTTTAATGAATTTTGCGCAAGCAATGGTATAGTTCATGAGGTGACTCCACCATACACACCTGAGTCTAATGGGGTGGCTGAACGAAAGAACAGAACTTTTAAAGATATGATTAACAACATGCTTCTTAATTCGGGGTTGCCTAACTACATGTGGGGAGATGCTTTGAATATGGCTTGCCATATTCTGAATAAAGTCCCTCTGAAACATATGGACAAGACACCTTATGAATTATGGAAAAGTAGAAAGACAAGTTTAAAGTATCTTCGTGTGTGGGGCTGCCTTGCTAAGGTGTTTGTCCCTGAACACAAGAGAAAGAAACTAGGTCTGAAAACTGTTGATTGCATCTTTCTGGGCTATATTGAAACCACTATGACTATGAGATTTTTAGTGTTAAAATTTGACATAAACGGTATAGTGGCTAACACTATAGTTGAGTTTCGTGATGCAACATTCTTTGAGGATGTGTTCCTTATGAAGACTGGCATACCTCAAGGTATTTCTAATAATGATCCCACTCACACATCGAGTTCTATTCCTGATCATGTGGAAAGGATGGCAAATATGGGGGCAGATCATGCTAGTAGTTCTACTCCTGATGAAGTAGATGAACCTAGAAGGAGTAAGCGTGCAAAGGTAGTCAAGGACTTTGGAAGTGATTTTGTCACTTACAATGTCGAGGATGAACCTTTAACTTTGCGACAGACCATGGATTTTTTGGAGTCAAGGCACTGGAAAGGTGCTGTAAAAAGTGAGATCGACTCTATTGTTTCTAACGGAACATGAGAGTTGGTTGATCTTCCTCCTGGGTGTACTACTATAGGATGTAAGTGGATCTTCAAAAGAAAGATGAACCCGGATGGCTCAATAGATAAGTATAAGGCTAGGCTAGTAGCTAAGGGTTTTAGGCAAAATGAAGACATTGATTACTTTGACACATACTCTCATGTTGCAAGAATGACTACAATATGAATGCTTATAGCATTGGCTTCCGTACATGGTCTCATCATCCATCAAATGGATGTAAAGACAGCTTTTCTTCATGGTGATCTTGAAGAAAAGATTTATATGGATCATCCTGAGGGATTTGTTGATTCTGGTAATGAGAGGAAAGTATGTAAGTTGATCAAGTCTATATATGGCTTAAAACAAGCTCATAGAGACTGGCATAAAAAGTTTGATGAAACTGTTGTAGAATCAGAGTTTGTAGTTAATGAAAGTGACAAGTGTGTTTACTACATGGTTAAAGGAAATGAATGTATTATCGTGTGCCTATATGTGGATGACATATTATTGTTTGGAACCAATACTAAGATTATTAACGAGACAAAAAGTTTCTTGAAAAGACACTTTGAAATGAAGGATATGGGTGAGGCTAGTGTGATTCTTGGGGTCAAGTTGACACAGTCAACTGATGGAATAACCTTGTCACAATATCATTATATAGAGAAATCTATACTTGAGAAGTATGGTTATTCAAATTGTAGAATCGCTAGCACACCGTACGATCCTAAAGTTGCCCTTGTCAAGAATAGTTCAGGAGTTCCTATGTCTCAGTTAAGGTATTCTCAGATTATTGGGAGTTTGAAATATCTTGCTAATGTGACTAGACCAGATATTTCTTATTCTGTGTCTAAGATAGCTAGATATACAAGTTGTCCAAACAACACTCATTGGGAGGCACTGGATAGAGTTCTTAGATATCTTAAGGGAACTATTTCCCTTGGTTTGCATTATCGAAGATTCCCTGGAGTACTCGAGGGATACAGTGATGCAAGTTGGATAGCTAAGAAATCCGGTACCAATGAAGTGACTATATATTTGTTTACCCTAGCAGGTGGAGCAATATCCTGGAAGTCTACTAGACAGACTTTGATAACTCGGTCTACTTTTGAGGTTGAGTTGTCTGCACTAGATGCCACGGGGACAGAGGCTGAATGGTTACATGGACTTATGTCAGTGTTACCTGTAGTAAGCAGACCGCTTCCAGCCATTGCTGTTTATTGTGATAGTCGTACAACTATCGACAAGATTAGTAGTGCAGAGTATAATGCTAAAACAAAGAGACACGTCCAAGTTAGACTTAAGTCTATAAGGGGTCTAGTGTCTGAGAGGATTATTGCTACAGAGTTCATTAGAACTCAGGATAATATAGTTGATCCTTTGACTAAAGGACTTGAGCATGCAGTAGTCCTTAAATCGAGGTTGGGGATGGGACTGATAGCCCATTATGATTCATCTACAGCGGGAACCCAGTACACCTGAGAGGAGATCCCTTGAAATGTATTCAATGTGGTAATAACAAGCTGTGATGGTTAGTTGGTAGTACCTTTACTATATACTTTGATACTCACGTATCTGAGTCTATCCCCTGCAAACCTAAAAGGTACTGATACTGCTAGTATAACAAGAGTTATTTGAACTCTGAATGAGGTCAAGTCATTTGACGAGATGATCGCAGTACATCTCTGGAGATGCCCAGCTAAGCGAATGTAATTGTGTGGTCGCAATTAGAGGAAAGGGTTATTCCTTGAAGCATTCGACGAACAGGATCGAGACAGGACGATTAACGTCTCAAGGCCGTAGATCAGCACCATAACCTTTGATTTGTCATCATCTATGGAATGTGGTTACACCAGACAGATAAAGATTCAAGGTTAAACATTCCATCTAGATCCGATAGCCATCGAAGTAGAGAACTTAGGAGGGTTCAAACCCGGAAGGGTACCGAATCTGAATAACAAGTCATGAAAAAGACCGATATGCATTTCTGTATGGATTTGTGGGGGATTGTTAGAAAATGGAAAGTTTGAGGCATATTTTATATATGTTCTTGATGGAATTTCCGGAAACTAACAATTGGAGGTTGTTCCTTGTTATGAGGACTTAAACTTTCATGTTTGGATCTAAGACATTTTCTTAATGTAATCCATAAATAAATTGAGTTGAAATAGGTTGCTTGAAATGGGCTATGTGGGTTGTTTAAGTTGAAATAACTTGTATCCCACATAGAAATAGTAATGAGAGGTTGGTGGCTTTATATAGAATCATGTGCAAGTGTAGTGTACAACTACTAAGGCATGTGAGTGTGCATGGTGTTATTGTGTGCCTCGCGCGCGCACACACAGGCGCGCGTCGCCGCCCTCCTCGTCACGACACGACACGCCTCGGGTCGAAGGGCGATTTGGGGGAATGTCTCGGCGTCTCGCGTACGCGAGGCGACCTGGGCGAGGAATTTTTATTACCTGTTTTATTAATTAATTATTGATTTATTTTTAACAAATCATAATTTATTTGTTTCAGCTGGACCAGCACTTGGGTTAGTCCTGATGGTTGTTACAAGAAATAAAATCTGTAACTGTTAATGAATTTAAATCAGAATAATTAATTAATTATTTTAATGTTGTATTTATTACATTTTATTTTGTTTTGTTTTTTATATCATATATACAGAATATAACGAATTGATCTGTGCTGTTTTATCCTGGAAGTGATATTGCTGCAACCCAACACAACATAAGTAGGGCAATAATCTCTTCAAGAACAGTCACGTCTTCTCTAAGGCTTGGCGACTCAGCTGTTCTTATTCATATTATCGATTTTGTTAAAGCGACGATGATAGCTAAGTGTTTCTTCTTTTCTCGTTAATTACAGTCTCTAATTATATTGTTGTTTCGACCTTCATGTTTGTTTTGTTAATTGGTTAATTTGCCCGTTCTTGTTAATATAAATATATATAACTGCCATATTGTTGCTATGTAGTATAGTATTATACCCAAGATGACGATTGAGGCACTTTAAATCTATAGTTGCTACGTTAGGTAAACTCCAACAATCTGATTTCATCACTTCATCAGATTCAAATTTCATTGCAAGTTTGAGTCCTTTCAAGGAATTAGAGTTAAATATAGATAACGAACAATAAAAAATCAGTTTAACATCCATGCATTCAACATCGTTCGAAATTGCATGCTTAACATACTTTTTCGTTAGACTTAGTTTCATGAATGGACAGAGTTTCAGTGTGAGTATCCGAGATTGATGGTTTCGATTAAAGACGACATGATCAACTAACTTGGAACCAGAAATCCGAAAGCTAAGAAATGTGAGAGTAGTCCAGGCAATCTCCCATCGTTTAGAGAGAACGCTGGTCTGAACTGCTAATCGACTATCCATAAAGGACATGATATAATGAATCAGGTCATCAGGTAGGTTGATGATAATTCGATCTTTATTTTCAATAGTCGCCTTTTTCATTTCCTTTTTTCTTTTTATTTTCTATCTTGCAAGTAGGGTTTGAGCCACCAGTTCAATGTAGTGCCATGCACGTCTATAAGCCGTGAGAGGTGGCCAAATGGGCGGTTTTATTCACCCAGCCCGCTAATTATTCGTATTTATTCGGCCCGGTTTAGCTCACGAATATTCATCTACTTTTTCTTAAAATTGAAATTTACGTGAAATTCATCTCCAATCTAGACCTGGCAATTCGTTTGTGTCGTGTAATTTTGTGTTTCACGTATCTAAATGCTAAATCTAAAACCACCCATTTCGGGTTCGTGTATCTTCGTGTCGTGTACTTTTAGTGTCGTGTTTTCGTGTAATTTTAAATAATAATAAGAATAAAAATAAATAAGGAAATGTATTGAAATATTAAAATTTTCGGTAATATTTTTACGAATATGTATTAAAAAATATATTTACATATTATTTACAAATAATATTATAAATTTATGTATAATCACATAAATAAATGTTTAATATATAATAAAAATATTAAAATTTCTAATATAAATATTAATATTAATTTTAATATTTATTTATTTCGTGTATTTCGTATCGCGTCGTGTATTTGAAGGATAAACACAAAACCGACACTAAATCTCGATTATATACTTTCGTGTTTGTGTACTTTCGTTTCGTGTATAAAAAATGCAAACCCAAATACTAAATTTTCATTTCGTTTCGTATCGAAAATTGTCGGGTCTACTCCAATCTCCTTTATTGCGTTCAAAAATTTGAGTGGAGTGTTTTCGTAAGGCGTGATAAAGTTATTAAGTGTTTTTGATACATAGAGTACTTTTCATCTTTTCATGTATAACAGATTCCAAAGAAAATGTTGTATCATCTTAAACATTACCTTCCGTATTATTTTCAAGAATGGGTTCGTAATCGCTCCTAAACTCTGAAATCCTGCATCCGAATAATCTCGTGACATTCATTTTATACTGACTAGATCTGTAATCATGACCTTCAGTTCATAAATACATATCTCAGGAGTTGTATTTTTGATGAATTAATTATAACTAGCTCTTTAGCCCGTGCAAATCCTAAATCCGAAAGTTTTTTTTATTTTTTATTAAAGTGTATGGTGTATTTAAGTGTTAAGTTCTTTAAATATGAGTAAATTACTAATTTTTTGGGAATTTTTTTGTACGTTTGTGTATTAGAATAATAATTTATGAATTATACGACAATTAATGACAATGCAATTCTGTATTATACTTATCTAACGAAAGGTTTTTTTTTTGTTATCTTTGTGTTGATTTGAACGTATTTGTGACATATAAATATAATACTTTAAAATGTCAGAGATTATCTATAGTTTGATTTATTTAGAGATATAAATAATTGCAATGCGCATGCATGCATAATATATAAATTTTACTTAAATGAATTTTTACAATTTTTAATTGAAAAATATTTACAGTAAATCTAAAGAATAGTATAATTTGATATATTATATGTTAGTGAGTAAGTTCATATATTATGATATGTGTAGATAAATGTATGTATATATGTATGTACGTATGTCTAAATAAGTATGCAACCAAATGTATTAAAATTGTTAAATGAAATAGTATCACATACTCATATAAATATATGCATATGTATGTATGTATGTATGTATGTATGTATGTATGTAACTAATAAGGGAGCCGGTCCCTAGCAATCGTATGCTAGAGACGATTTTCATAACAAATCATTTCTGCATCGTTGGATCAACCATCCAACGGCTGGTATTTAAAAAAAATTAACCGTACCGCAGAAACTTTCCGCGGTACAGGGTAATTACCTTTTTGCCCCTCTCCCCCGTACCGCAAAAACTTTCTGCGGTACGTTCCTTTTTTTTTTTTCACCCCAACCCATTCGACACAACAGTTGCAGCACAGAAACGCACAAACAAATCAAACTCAGAATTATTACATAGCTAGAAGGGGTGAAACATTCAACCCCTACTGCCAGTGGGGGTTAAACATTCAACCCCTACTGCCTAGTAGGGGTGAAATATCTCAACCCCTACTGCCAGTAGAGGTTAAACTGCAAACAAAAAAGATCACAACATTCAACTTCTAATTTTATATTTGATTGTAATCTATGAT
This sequence comes from Heracleum sosnowskyi, assembly GCA_030848705.1. Taxonomy (NCBI): domain Eukaryota; kingdom Viridiplantae; phylum Streptophyta; class Magnoliopsida; order Apiales; family Apiaceae; genus Heracleum; species Heracleum sosnowskyi. Next base: position 16,282,138 of record CM061240.1, read on the forward strand.
TCAGTTGTAACTGGATTTCACGTGGATTTGTAAAAGTTACACTAAATATTAAGCAGGTTTATTTAATTATAACAACACTGCCCGATTCAAAATAAATGAGTATTATGCCTAAATGTCAACGAAACTTACAAACCATTCAATCACAACCCATTGAACTTAAAAAAATCATGAAAGCAAAGTTTATGTAAGAAGCAAGGACAAGCAAGTAGATTAAATCCAAAAAGAAGGATAAAGTATTTATGTATGTATAATTCATGTTGTATGTATAGTTTCACAAGTAGCTATGATTTTGTTCAATTTGTATGATTATGTTCGTTGTATGGTTGGTTTGTGTGATTGGGGGTTTTGTGTGTTTATGGTGTTGCAACTGGGGGAAAACAAAGAAGGATGTACCGCAGAAACTTTTCGCGGTACGGGGAGAGGGGCAAAAAGGTAATTACCCCGTACCGCGGAAAGTTTCTGCGGTACAGTTAATTGTTTTTTAAATCTCAGCCGTTGGATGGTTGATCCAACGATGCGGAAATGATTTGTTATGAAAATCGTCCCTAGCAAACGATTGTTAGGGACCGGGCTCCAACTAATAATATGTAATTAATGTAGTGATATTAAAAGTCCAAAATAACCCTATAATGAAATGGAGGGTAAAATGGGTAACTTAATTTAAATTGCTTATCAAAACCCTTGTTAGTGTATCAACTGTATAATAGTGTCTGTTGCCCCGCCTTAATTTCAAAGATGTCATTGCCTACTATAATTGAAGCTTCCTCACAAAGTTTGGTTTTGAAAATTCCAAGAATTCAAAATTCAAAAAATCTTTTCATCTCTCCTGTAATCAGTCTCGTCTTTCTTATTCTTTCTTTATTTCTATTTTATTTAACTTCTTTTTCTTTCTTTAGAGATTTTCTTATTTGAATTTTAATTTTTGTTGTTCGTTGCAGATGAATATAGGACACAAACTGCTTGATGTATTGACTACGAGACAAAAGATATAAACACATCCAATCCGACGATTCAGTTTTAAGGTACGAAAATAGTTACAATTTTTTTTATTGTTTCTGGTATATGTATGTGTAGTCGTTATTATTCTGGACCTTTTTGTTCATATTTGATGAAGATGTGTTTCCTGTAATCATATTTAAAGTATGAATTTTAATTTTATGTTTGTTCTCAAGAATATTGTAATTAATGTTTATCGGATTTTTGAGACTATAATTGCATATAAATTGTTTGATGATTTGTGTAGGAGAAAGAGATTGATAAGATCAGTATGACTACTTATTTTAGGTATTTGTTAGTATACACCTTGCAAGTGTTTGATATATTGCTTAAATGAAATCTGATTTAATGTTTAATTTTTTCATTGGGAAAAAGTTAATTACTTTGAATTATGTGTGTTTATGTATGTGCTGATCTATGTATGTATATATCTTGTGCAGGTTTGGAATTTTAACCAACTATAGGTATTTTTCTTATCGAAAGTTTGATGTATATGCAAGTTTCTTTCCATTGTAGCTTTCATTGGTCTCAAAATGTTGTATTAAGGAAGATTTTTCATGTGAAGTTTATACATACATGATTGGTTAATAAGAATCTTGGTCGCAGAAAATCAGGATGGATATAGATGTATACAAACTGTTTGATGGTTTGCAAAGGAGAAAAGGATAGTTGAGAATCAACCTAATTATCCTTCTAGGTATTATAAATTTTTATTTGACTTTATTTCTAAAATGATTGTATTTGTTGTGTTCAGGTGTACAAATTGATATGTGTACCTTATTTGAAATCGAGATGCGACAAAATTCTCTATCGGCGTCATATTCATATTGTTGTGTTTTGTATAAGAAGTGATTACCACTTGGAGGTAAAGGCAAAGAAAACATATAAAAGCTTGATTTTTTAAGTTTTCATGCAGTATTTATTTTCCTAAGACATATTTGCTAGCTTAAGTTTATCAGAATGTTGATATCAAAGCAAAAGTGTCTTATTAGTTGTTGATTAAGATATTAGTTGTAATCATGCTATCATTGTAATGTGTATAACTGTAATTTCTATGGTACGCGTTAAACATATTGACCACATTAAACCCCGTGATTCTAATCTTTATTTTCTGTTGGTTTAATCTTTATTTTTAGTTGTTCTAGACAGTACACTAAGCATTGTTCTGCTCAGTTAATTGATTTTAGTGAAACCTTGATTTCCAAGATTGTCATTAGTAACTAAAAGCAACTGAAATAGGCAAACCAATTTATTCAATCTTCGTATTTGGACAAACTATGCGGACTTAAAGAAAGAAGTTGTGAAAGTTCTTGAAGCTGGTCTATAGTTTGATATCAGAAATTTATAGAGATTGTCACAAGACTCACAATTTAGATGAATTTAGCTGGTGGTCTGAATAAGAAATTTTGAATGTTAATGTGTTTCACTTCCATTGGTTCCATATTATAATATAGATCAAGAGCATATAATATACATTACTTCCATATGTACTGATGTGATGAATTATTAAGCATGTGCTTATGTTAATGAAAATGAATAATTTTTGATAAGTGGTGATAATTAATTATAATATTGTATAGTCATTATTTAGAACCCCACAAATACAGAGCAAGTTACTTTTTAATCATGTAGAAAAATGCACATATATATAGTTTACGTATCATCTTAATACATTCTTATGTTTTTAATATATATAATTAGACTTTATTTGATTTCAGTTTGAGGTGGTCATTGCTACTATGTTTTTGCTGGTGTATGTGTTGTTGGTGGTGGAGGTTGTGTATCAACAATATGTGGTGTGTTTGTGTTTCTTGGCATGATCATATGCAATTGGTTTTGGAGAAATACAAGTTGTTTCATACGAGTTGTTCCAGTCTGATTTTATAATAGTGTCTGTTGCCCCTTTTGTACAGTAACTTCTCAAATTAAATCTTTGCCACTACTTTTTTGTTTATTTTCAAAAATGCCACAACCATCTGTCTTAAACCCTGCTGACTTATCTTCCTTGCACGTGTTATGATGTCCTTATAATGTTAAAATATGTAGAGGCAAAGCTTCTTCCCGAAGCTTATATGTGTGATACATATCTTTTGGGTTCTACAATACAAGTAATATACATACAGACGCGGTTATCAAGAATTCAAAATGAGAACATATGTACCTGATAGTATGCAATTTGTAAATGGCCAATTCATTTATTAAAATCAAGCCCAAGTCTAAAACAGTGCCTGCAAGGCCCACAATGCATACAAGGTCACAAGGCCTGCAAGGTCCACAATGCATACAAGGCCACAAGGTCTGCAAGGTCCACAAAGCTTGCAATGTCCACCAAGCCCATATGGATGATACATGACACATTGCACAACAGACAAGTACGAACAAGACAAAGCTGGAACAAGTACAACTGACATCTGCAACAAAGCTGGCACAAGTACATGGTCCAAACGTCAGGACAACATGCAACTGACACAAGGTGGACACTGACACCCGACCAAGACCCTAGTTTCCAGCTCATGTCCCCACGTGGACACTCAGTCATGTGCAATGCACATGACATGAGCCTATATATACCCCCTACTCACTTCAGTGGAGGGGGTTCACAACATTCACTACATTCTCACTATACACAAATTCTGATAGGTTTTGCTCTACCTTCTCTCTACTTTCTCTCTCTAGAAATTAATACCTATCTACATATCTATATTATGTTTTCCGTCCACCGGATACTTATTCTCACACCGGAGGTGCTTACGGGGACATAACCCCCCCGCGGGCATTTCCGTTTCAGGGAGCGCGGAGGCAATCCCGGTGGAGCTCTGCAAGGCCAACGTAGCTCAGCAAGTCGGACAAGCCCAACAAGGTCGACAGAGCCAAACGAGCATTACAAGCCCAACAAGCCCAAACAAGCACCTGTTCCAGCATAATACTAAGGAAGTAGAGCCCGACGGTAGAACGACTTATCATTTGGCGCTAGAAGGAGGGGACTTCCCACGCTCTCCAAACCAACAGACATGGCACCTGTCACACGTAGTTCTAATCAACAACCCCCTGTCATCCAGGAGGTTGGTGGCCCTAGCCACCCCAACTACGTCCGAGTCCGTAATGCCGACACCGACTCAACCCTCAATGCTAGTCGCATAGCTTCTAGAGACCTAAGGAATGTGATCAACCAAAATCAAGAGGTTCCGGCTGCCCGAGCGGTTCGTGTCCAACAACCGGAGCAGGTTCAACCTGTCATTGCCCCAGCAACCCCGGACGCGCCCATGGCCCTGAACCCTCAACACTTGACACAACAACAGGTCCAACAGATGAACCCTCAGCAAAAGGATGCGCTCATCGCCTTCCTCCAATCCATGGTGCAACCGGCAGCCCCGGTCATACAGCCTGAGCTGGTCGATCCAAATGAGGGCGAATCTGAAGGAAACTCAAGGCACTCTCGTGCTCCACCCTTGCCACAAAGATCAAGGTCAAACGTCCATAGTCGCCTCGGATCCTCGCGCGATCCTGATCATGAAAGACACAATGGGGATCACCACAGAGACGTAACCTGGGCTCATTATAGGAGAAATCGCGAGTACGATTTGAGACACCAACTCGACGATCGCCGTCAGCAAAGACGCGCAGAGTTTGAGCAACCAAGAGACATGCAGCAAAGTCCCCCAAGAGGCCCTATCCCACAGAGACGCAATGAACAAAGAACTCCCCCTCGGGAGCGAATTCACGACACAAGGGATGGGCTCGCAGCTGAGCAACTGGCGGAGCAGAACGCTCGTTTTCAAAAACAACTTGACCAACTCCATAAGAAAGTCGATGGGGATCCCGATTTTGAGATAATTGAGTCTCCGTTCACATTAAGGCTGGAAGCACAACCTCGAGACAAGAAAGCAAAGCACCCTCAACTCAGGTTCTACAATGGGGACAAGAACCCGGGCGATCATACCCAGTTTTTCGATCAACAAATGGCGCTGCATGACTATAATGACCTAACTAAGTGTCGGTTATTCGCTTCCACCCTCGAGGGCCATGCTCAAAAATGGTTCTCCCTGCTAACTCCACGGAGCATCGATACGTGGATGGAATTCAGAGCTGCTTTTCTCCGAAGGTTTCGGGCAAACCGCCCGCACGATATCCACACTGTCTCTCTTGAAGGAATTGTTCAGAAAAAGGGTGAAAGCCTTGACGATTACATCCTACGCTTCAAAGAAGGAGTAAATCGTGTCACTTCTGTAGATCAAGGCGAAGCAATCAGTGCCTTTAGACGAGGTCTAGACTCCTACGAATACAAAGACTATGTCCTCGATCTTATTCGCAAAGACCCTAAAGACTTAGCCAAGGTCTACGCAATGGCATCCGAGTACATTACCGGAGACAATGCGCTTCGAGCCATGAGGCTTACCCGACAAAGAGAGCACTACGAAGCAAAAGTTGATCACCATGCTCCTAAAGAGTTCAACAACCACCACAAAGATAAGAAGCATAAAATTAATGGTTCCGGCCATCATAACAACACCACACGTGATCATGGTCCACACCGTGATGCACAATTCAATCGAAATGCCCGGCCCCAAACTCAGAACACACCTAGGTTGCCTCCGAAACCAAATCAAGAATGGACAAGGTTCAACCGGAGCACTGCGGTCATACTCCAAGAAATTAAAGGGAAACCGTTCTTTGAAAAACCAAGGCCCATGACGGCCCCCATAACAAGCAGAGACCAAACCAAGTTTTGTGACTATCATGAAGATGTTGGGCATGCGACCAATGACTGTGTATCATTCAAGTACTTCCTCGAGAGACAAGCTAAGGCTGGAAAATTAGACAACTACCTCTCACAAAAGAGTGTAAAAAGAACAGAGCCAGAAGGGTCTAAGAAGCTTGTGATCAATGTAGTGGTCGGAGGTTCTCCACCACGACCACATGGGCATGACACACCCGGGCACGACGAGGTCATGGAGGTTAAGCATAGTCCATCAGTTTGCAATGTCATCTCTTTTAGTGATGAGGATTACGAGGGTGTAAATCCAAATCACAATGAAGCCATCGTCATCACTCTAGACGTAGCGAATCATGATGTTCGTAAAGTATTGGTGGACAATGGGTCCTCTGTGGACATTATCTTTCTCCATGCACTCAAAAGAATGAACATAGAGCCTTACAAACTGGAACCAAGTGAACAATCACTATATGGGTTCGGACACAATGCTGTGCAAGTTGACGGGACTGTCCGACTTCCCGTCATTTTTGGATCCAAGCCAAGACAGGTCCACCACATGATCAAGTTTTATGTTATAAACTCTGCATCACCATACAACATCATCCTTGGAAGACCCACATTGTCAAAACTTAGAGCAATAACATCTACACCACACCTCAAGGTGAAGTTCCCAACCCCCCAAGGGGTAGGAATACTCAAGGCAGAACCCGAAGTTGCAGAACGATGTTACGGGGCTGCCATCGCCATGGGAGAAACCCACAAAGCCAACAGAAAGAGGGCTGCACTCAAACAACAACAAGAATCTGCGCCTTTGCGTGCTACTAAGAAAGCAGCAAGGCAAGCCGCACACCAAGCTCGCATAGCCGAACAAAGGAAAAAACGAAAGTTTGGGCAAATACTTGCAGTAGAAACAGACCCCTGCACGAGGGATCCACCAGAGCCGGCTGGTCATCCAAACGCAAGGCCCTCGCCTGTGGAAGAGACCGAGCAGATTGAACTTGTCCAAGGAGACGCTGAGAAAGTAGTCAGCATAGGCACTGGACTCAATGAGACTCTGCGAGCAGGACTCATTCACTTGTTGAGAGAATATGCAGACATCTTCGCGTGGAGTGCATCTGATATGCCCGGATTGGACGAGTCCGTTGCTGTGCATCGCCTCGATGTGGATCCCAATCGCGAGCCAGTCAAACAAAAGCGTAGAACATTCGCCCCGGAAAGACAAGAGGCGATAGACGCTGAGGTTGAAAAGCTCTTAGCAGCGGACATTATATTTGAGATCAAGTACCCACAATGGCTAGCCAATGTTGTCATGGTCAGGAAACCTAATGGCAAGTGGAGGATATGCGTCGACTACACCGACCTCAACAAAGCATGTCCAAAAGACTCCTATCCTCTCCCCACCATTGATCAACTCATCGATGCTACATCCGGTCACCTTATGCTAAGCTTCATGGACGCATATGCGGGATACAACCAAGTCCCCATGGCTAAGGAAGACATTCCCAAAACTGCATTCATCACTCACAGAGCCGTCTATGCATACAAATTCATGCCTTTCGGACTTGTCAATGCGGGAGCAACGTACCAAAGGCTTATGAACAAAATCTTCAAAGGCCAACTAGGCCGAAACATGGAGGTTTACGTAGATGACATGATCGTCAAGTCACTTCTTGCTGAAACACATCTTGAAGATCTTAAAGAATGCTTTGAAAACCTCCGAGCATGCAAGATGAAACTCAACCCGTCAAAGTGCACGTTTGGACTTAGCGCGGGAAAGTTCCTTGGTTTCCTTGTTAGCAGCAGGGGAATCGAAGCCAACCCAGATAAAATCAAGGCAGTCCTAGAAATGAAAGCCCCTAGGACTCAAAAGGAGGTCCAAAAACTTACAGGGCGCCTTGCCGCTCTTAGAAGATTCATCTCCAAGCTTGCAGAACGATGTCTACCATTCTTTGAAGTTTTAAAGGGAGCAAAAAATTCTAAGGGCCTAACTTGGACGCCGGAGTGTCAAGAAGCATTTGAAGGAATCAAACATTACTTGGTCTCAGCCCCGGTCCTGACCAAAGCACTTCCGGAAGAACCTCTCTACATATACTTGTCTGCGGGACCACTCGCGGTTAGCGCAGCTCTTGTTCGAGAGGAAGACGGAATCCAAAAGCCCGTGTACTATGTAAGCCAAGTTCTCAAAGATGCAGAAACAAGGTACCCTAACTTGGAGAAATTTGCATTCGCCCTTGTCATGGCTAGTCGAAAGCTCAGACATTACTTTCAAGGGCGCGAGATCAAAGTTGTCACGGACCAGCCACTCAAGAAGATTCTTCATAAACCCGAAATCTCTGGCCGTGTTGTAAACTGGGCTATGGAGTTAAGCCAATTTCAACTTGATTTCATTCCTCGCACAGCCATCAAGGGTCAAGCCCTCGCCGATTTCATCATGGAATGCACATTCCCTGACCATGTTACGCCTCCCGAAGGCCAACCCTCCAGGTCTGACAATGCACCAAGTTCAGACCAAGACATGGCCGAGCTCATACCTGATGCATGGGAGCTTTACGTAGATGGGTCCGCTACCTTAGAGAGAAGCGGTGCGGGAATCATTTTATCAAGTCCCGATGGTTTTCAAATCCAGCAAGCCCTACGTTTCAAGTTCAAGGCCACCAATAACCAGTCCGAGTACGAGGCCCTCCTTGCGGGTCTCAGGTTGGCTCAACACCTAAAAGTTTCGAGGGTGCTCGTTCATAGTGACTCTCAACTAGTGGTACGTCAAATTAAGGGGGATTACTTGGCCAAAGACCCCATCATGATCAAGTACCAACGTCTTGCCAAAGAGGCCATTGAAACTTTTGAACACTTCCAACTTCAGCAAGTTGAACGAGGCGACAATGCGGTAGCTGACGCCCTCTCCAAGTTAGCAACTTCCGACTTGGAGAAGTTAGAGGGAGCAGTCTACCTCGAGTACCTTGAAAAACCAAGTATAGAAGAAGGTCCTTTGGTTTCCAACATTAACACAGAATCAAGTTGGGCAACCCCTATCATCAGCTACCTTCAACATGGAACCTTGCCATCTGACTCCAAAGAAGCTAGATCTGTAAAAGCAAAGTCCACTCGTTTCAGTTGGATTGACGGGGCCTTGTATCGCAAGGGATTTCATGACCCCTTGCTTAAATGCCTTGCCCCATCTGAGGCTGAGTATTGTATGAAAGAAGTGCACGAAGGCATGTGCGGTGACCACATGGGGGGCAAGGCGCTGGCGCACAAAATTTTAAGGCAAGGCTATTACTGGCCTACTCTCTTCAAGGATTCCCTTAGCTATGTGCAAAAATGCAAGCAATGCCAGTTCTACAGCAATGTGCCAAAACAAGCCCCGGCTCCTCCATCCTCAATTCTCTCCCCCATTCCCTTTGCTACGTGGGGCATTGATCTCATGGGTCCTTTCCCACTTGCCCCAGGACGACTCAAGTATGTGATCGTGGCCGTGGACTACATGACAAAGTGGGTAGAGGCCAAAGCACTTGCGCACATTACAGACAAAGAATGCATAAAGTTCTTCCATAGCCAAGTCATTCGTAGGTTTGGAATCCCACACACCTTGATCTCAGACAATGGGACTCAATTTGTGAGCAATGATTTTGTGGAGTTTCTTGATGACTTTGGCATTGTACACAAGCGGTCTTCCGTCGCTCATCCTCAAACCAATGGCCAAGTCGAGGTCACCAATCGAAGTTTACTCCGCGGACTCGAGAAAAGACTCCAAGATGCTAAGGGGAAGTGGGCCGAAGAGTTACCCAATGTCTTGTGGTCTTACAGAACCACTCCCCGGACTTCCACCGGTGAGTCTCCTTTCAAATTATGCTATGGCACTGAAGCTGTCTTGCCCATTGAGATGGGTTCTCCTTCCTTCCGCATCATCAACTACAATGAGCAAACAAACTCGGAAGGACTAAGAACCAATTTGGATTTGTTAGATGAAGTTCGAGACCGAGCTGTGCTTCGTATGACAAACTATAAGCAAAAGACTGCAGCCTATTTCGGGAAGAAGATCAAGCAGCGTCAGTACTCTAAGGGAGACCTTGTCCTAAGGGCAACTGAAGTGTCTGATCCCGGGCACCAAGGCAAGCTGAGCCCGAACTGGGAAGGCCCCTACATCGTTACCCAAGTTGTTCGACCAGGAACTTACAAGCTATCTACCATGGACGGAGTGGAGATTGCCAACACTTGGCATGGACTTCGTCTCCGTAAGTTCTATATCTAGGCTCACGTACTTAGTACGTTTTTTGTAAAGGATTCCCCACGGTCGAACTTATAAGGCCCCGGGGTGCCTTTAGAATTATAAAAATAAGAACTTGTCAAATCTCAATTGTTCGCGGACCCAAGTCCCCTACATGCCAACTGAGCAAGGGCTCTCGCCCGGAATGCTTGTAATCAGCTTTGTTAATGAAATTTGAGACCCTAGTCTCCTTTTATTAATACTTGTGTCTATTGCATCATTCACTTACATGTTTGTTAATATTCGATAATATTCATGCACAACGCAAAGCAAGCCAAGGCCTTGTCAGTTTCACAAACAAAGCCTTGCACTACAAAAGCATGGAGGGATAAGTAGATACACATACAAGATGAGACTAAGCGCTTAGAGTAGTGCCAAGCGAATCATACTACAAGTTCGACAAGACATGCAAGTCTGTAACCAATGCAAGTCAAATACAAACGCTGAATGTCTGAGTATGAAAGGATAACATCATACTACATAGAATACTACGGAACGCAGCCCGGATAAATGACTGAATGTCTGAACATAACAACATGCTAGTCTACTACATAAAATACTACGGGACGCAGCCCGGGTCAGCTACTCCTCATCGGAAACACCCTCTGCGTCATCGTCTTCAGCAACTGGATCAACACCCTGCCCATCAAATGATCTATCATATGAAAGCAAGTCATCCAAAGGGATCTCGTACTCTCCATCTCCATCAAACGGAACCATCTCCCGAGACGAACTAGTTCCCCCAGAAGCTAAGGCACCATCAGTAGTCATGGCCTTCTTGGCCTGTCTGTCTGCTACAAACTCCATAAAGTTGTGCCTCTCAGAAGTGTACACATTACCCTCCCCAATGAACTCCTCTAAGGCAGTATATCCAAGACGGAAGGCAGGAGAACCCTTCTTGGTGACAAAGGCAGTACACCCCTTGGTGTTAAGGAAAATCTCCACATGCTTACGGTAGTCATCCGTAGCCATGTGCATCAGTCGGGCAATCTCTGCATCCCTGGACTGAACAACCTCTTTCTTCTTCAACTCAACATCCTCTAACTCCCTAGCATGGTTCGCCCGAACCGTAGCAAGCTCTGCAGCCAACTTGGCCTTTTCTCCCTCAAGCTGTCGAAGAGAAACAAGACATCCATCATGATCACCCTTTGTCTTCTGCAGTTCCCTCTCTAGTAGGGCTAGTTTTGACCCACTACCCTCAGCAAGCTCCTCCGCCTTTTCTGCACGGTCTTTGTACTTTGAGAGCATGTCTGGCACCGCACAACTGATGGAAAATGCCTACACAAGTGAACAAAGACAAGGCATAAAAAACTACGTGACATGGCCAGGGCACGACAAGGTATGCAATGCGCGCATTATGTGCAATGTATGCAATGCAACCAATGTACACAATGTATGCAATATGTTCAATGTGTTCAATATGTGCAATATGGGTAATATACGCGATGTACATAATATTAAACATTTACAAAGTCATACCTCTGCATTGCGAGCCCGAAATGCACTGATAAACTCTGTGTCCTCCATGCTCGCGTAACGTTCCATATCCGCTGGAATTCGAAACGCCTTCAATGTATCCCACGGCTTGCGGCCCTCCCCGGTCCAGCCATCACGAGTCCGAATATCCAGAGTAGACCAACCAACATCACCCTCAGGCTCAGTCATCCACGAAATAGGCGGTCTTGGACCTCGAATGATAGACTTCACTCCCGGAGCAATCTCAGAATCAGCAGGACCAGAACCAACACCTGATCCCCCGATCGCCTCAACCTGTCCACAGGCCCCTAACTCAACAGCAACCGATGACCCTGCGGGCACAGACACGACCTCAACATGCTGCTCAAGGGATACAGAATCCTCATTGGTATCCACATCTTCAGAGCTAGTCTGCACCACATTGGATCTCTTCCTGGCCACCTTCTTCACCCCCCGAGAAGTACCAGACTCAGCATGCCTCTTCTTACTAACAACCCCACCAGCCTTAGAGCCACGGACCGACTGGCCGGCGAAACAAGCAGTCAAGCTGTCAATATCCATATCAGTGGGTATCACCTCACGAAGCACTGCAATAACAAGTCAAAACAACTGTCAATACACTAGCCATGAATATCTATAACCTACAAGTGGTGCAAGCTACGCAATGAATGCAAGTCATACATGAACTATTCAAGATGACTATCTATTTAAGAAACAAGATATGGCATGAAAAGCGTACAAGATGCGCAAGGTGAGACAGAGATACAAAGCATACAAGGTGCGCAAGGTGAGACAGAGATGCAAAGCATACAAAGCGTACAAGGTGCGCAAGGTGAGAAAGAAATGCAAAGCATATAAGGTGTGCAGAATCACACAAGTTAAACAAAGAAAATATGACACTCACAGTTATAGTAGCACAAGAATGTATTGTCACGAAAGAGACGGGGCTTCCATTTGTTCCCCTTGTAGACGTTCGTAAACGTCCGTATCGACCTCAAGATTGTGTCATTATAATCAAGATCAGGGGCGGCAATGTGAATATCCTCGGCAAACAAAGGCAACCAGGCCAAGTCCCCTCCCCGTATCCAAATCCACTCACAATGCCACAGCCTAAGGGAGCTATCCAACTCAGTCCATCTCTCACCAAACCGCTTATCTCTCCAGGTGAAACTAAATATGGGACGAGAGCTATTACAACTAGCCTGAAACAAGGACCAAAACAGTCGACGAGATGGAGCAATGCCAAGCTCCGCGCAACGCACAATGAAACATAATATGGACCACAAGGCGTTGGGTGCCAACTGATACAAGGCACAACGAAGATCCCTGCGAAGAAGATAATACACAAACTTGTGCATAGGAAATCGGAGCCCTAAACGAAGATGAGCCAAAGGGAGTGCAACATAACCCTCTCTGCGGGGTCTAAATGGAACGTCATCACGACCAGGGAGCTCAATCTCATACTCAGGCGGAATACTGAAAGCTGCCCGCATCTGCTCAAGACCCAGCGCACATCGGCTAGGAACTGTGGCATACTCCAAATGTCCAAACCTCCTATCCATGCGATCACTATCATATCCGGGAGGAGACACACCCTGTCTCTGTAACTCTCTCTCAAAAGTCTGGAAATAAGATGGCCGAACGGTACTCTCATCCTCGGGAACTGGAGGAAACAGCCTCCCCGTCTCACTCCATCCCCCCATCACACCCCTAAGAGGCGGGCGATCAGATGCCCTAGGACGGGGCTTAGCCCTGAAATACTCACTGTGACCCTCGGGAATGTCACAGAAAGAAACCTCTCTCGGACCTGCAAGACCCGTCGAGGTCCCTCCACGATCTCGATCATACGGTGTCTGGCCTCGTGGTAAACTCATGGTCCTGGCCATCCAAGCTCGAGAATCCTCCCGCACTCTACATATAATGGCAAGAGAGTAAACGGAGTCAAAAACAGGGTTCAACTCACGCAAACTCCACAAAGGGCAAAAATTTGCAAAAAATTCTAAGTCACACCCGAACGAAACCCAAAACCAATTTTGGCTTTGACGTAACCAAATTCAACCACGAATCCAACCAAAAACTCCAAACCCATTTACACCATCAACACTCAAAATACCCACCAAAATCAATATCGACAAAATCAAAACTTTAAAATTTTGAGAGCACATCCAAAACACTTAAATATTTAGCCTACCCATTCGATATACAATTACATATACATGTATAAATGAAGCACTTAGCAGATTTCTAAAAACTCAAAATCCATCTACTGTCATGCTCATATATACAAACAGAAAACCAAATCTATACATTTTTACCATCAATAACCACAAGAGCAAAATGCATATACCCACATGTATGCAAGCAAAAAAAAAAAAAATTTTAATTACAACAACAAAAAAAAAAAAGTTGATATATATTCAGCCCCAGCAACCAACAAGAAGCTGATATACATGCACATACAAAGAAGAGCCGCTAGTGGCCAATCAACAAATAAATCAATATCAGGATTGGAAGGGCCTTACGATTTCTGCAGATTGCTCCTGATGGGTTTCGAACCCAAGGCCTCACAATTGCAAGTTCTGAAAATTCTAAAAATAGGCGAAAACCTGGCCTCACAGATGCTCAATCCTTCACACTTTAGTGGCTGTATATGTGTATCTATGAATGTGTTTAGCAATGTGGAGTAGTTTGAACAATGGGGACAGAAGTATAAGCTTTTATATTGCCAAAACAACCAACTCACATTCAAATAGTCACATGAGTAATTTAATATACGAAAAGCGCACGACGGTCTATAATGCTGAAACAAGAAACTGTTCACGGGTGTGCACTTGCTGTTACATTGGAATTAAAAAATAGCAACAAGATTGTGACTAGTCGAAACAGTCACAAAAAATCCGGCAAAGACAGCAGAATCTCTCTTCTTTTGAAGCCTGTCCAATCGAGCTTTTTCCTTGGCCATAACATATGCTTCACGCTTCACCAAATCTTTACAGTTGACCTAGAAGAGACGGCTAACAGGATGTTGAAAGCCTTCCAATCTCCCCAATCTGCATTCAAAAGCAAGGATAATATATTTATAACTTTCTGGTTGGTGGCAATGCAATTTTTATGAATAACTTTTGTAATGTTTAAAATAAGGAGCAGCAAACATTCGGAATCTCAACCAAGGTGGTTGTAGTTATGAAGTCGTATACATCAGCAAATAAAGAGATCATGATGTGCCAAGGTGTACAAGACTACATACAAGATAGACAAAGTGGGCAAATAGGCAAGCTAACCAACTTTCACGTGAATAGCATTCTGGCAAATCACATACACAACCAGCAGACAGTTTGTATCAAGGCATCCGAGCATCCGAGCTAACAAAGCGTCTGAGCTAACACAATGTCCGAGCAAAAAGACAAGGGTGCATGCATATATGTTAATTCTCATGGGCCACGAGACAACAAGAAGAATACTTATAACAATCTTTCCAGCCAGCCACTACATATGGACGTATCGCACTCAGAGAAAAAGGAAAGAATTCTGAAAATGAAATGCACATTACTTGCCGAGCATCTGTGCATGACGGCTTCTGTATTCACTTATTGGACAAGCAACTGAGCTGGCATCAGTGAAGACATTCATTCATTTACAGAGGGACAACGGACGGAGTCACGTTAATCAAGTAAAAGAAGCTGTATACCATGTTCTCGTGTGCGCAGAAAACCTTAAGTAAGAAGTAGTCAATTCATAGAAGTAGCTTCCGCAGGCTATACGCTCGATACATCCGAGATGAACTTGCCAAATGCCGAATAATTTCAAGAAGCAAGCTTCTCGGATTAAAAAGAAAAAGGTTCCAAGGATGCATGGCATCCATATGTCTTGTGAATTCCTCTTTTAGCAATTAAACAAACTGAAGAGGTGCAAGCAAACGTAAATTCACGCGTGTTAGAGAGCAACAGAAACAAAAATTCTGCAGTTGGCGTACAAAACAGAACCAAGACTTGCCCACTTGAAGACACGCTCGGACAGCCTAATAACTCGAACTGCACGCTACAACAATGTCCCAGCTCATACCCATGGAAGAAATATTAATACTAATTTTCAATGCATCCGAGCACACATGAGAGCGTCAATGAAGAATGCATTCAATAGCTATTGACAACCAGAAGGTGCCAAGCCTTGTAGTCGTGGTTTCTGATTTTGTATTGGGTATAGCAATTACAATTCCGTGAAGATAAATTGAGCACTTCTCGGATGCCAAGGGGTAAATATTAAGGGATTTGCGAATGAAGGGCCTGGAAAAGAAAAAACACAGACACAGGGCGTAAGCAGTAAAGGAAATGTTTGAAAAGACACAGTGCCAAACCTTGGGTCTTGATAGGCAGAGGTAGGGACTCATTCAAGGCACGCGCCACACCCAAATTAGCCATTATCATTCCTAGATGAGATCTGAAAGGATTTGTGTGGTGTTGAACCACTGTTAGCCTTTACAACACCAACTTTTGTGATGCCATTAGAGTTCACATTTGCAGTTTCAATGGCCAAAGTTGGTTTGTCACCTGCTCCAGTTGTAGACTTCTCGCCCTTCGGAGGAGCAGTTGGGGTTGAATAAGGACCACTGGTTGGAATCGACAGCTGGAAATACGGAGTTGGGTACTGGTATTACTGAGCTCCATATAGCTGGCCATCATGTCCTATAGTTGGAACAGGAGATCCAGAAGGTGTGTATGGGCAATAGAGTGCGTAACCGTAACCGTGGTGAACCATTTTCCCCATATACTCCTTGAGTCATATCTACTCCCTCCGGATTTATGTAAAGCAAATCATGCTGGAAAACAAAATGGTAAAGTAGAAGCCAAGGCTGCTCTTACAGGACAAATTATATACAAGTTAACAACCCTCCGATCCGGACACATCACCTAGCACAGATACTCGTTACCGGACAAACTATATGCTCTGGATGGGCATATATACACTGTATTTGATAGGAGGCAACACTCAATGAAAAAGAAAGTGAAACTAACAAACAGTACAGTCACGGGAAGTATTGGCCGGGCGTGGGTTCCAGTTTAGTTGTTAAGCTTATTCATTTTGGAACACACTGTAAAGATGCATGCACATATAGGTTTACGTGGGCTGGACAACCGCATTCAAAAAAAAAAAAACAACAAAAAGACATGCAAGTGTACAACACATGCATGAAGTCATGTAAAGGAAAAGGACGAAACAGAGCATGCATGGTAAAATGTAACACACGAATCAATGAAGAGCAAGTCAACAAATACAGAGGACAAAGACAAAAGCAAAAAAGAAAATGAACTACAAGGAGCATGCATGTAAATATTGTACTCAAAGAAGAGAAGTCTGAACATGCATGTCATTTACACATGTCAACTAGCTCAGGAGTTGATATTTGACAATTAAACAAACCAAAGGCGGTGCATGCATGTACTCACATCTGCTTAGTTTATTAAGAAAAAGACGACACAGCAATGATCAGCCTGTATGTTAACATGTCAACCTGCATCCGAGCGTACAAAGCGGAAATTAGCTCTCACATGCCCAGTTGGCTTTATGTGTTAAGGGTGGATAATGAGACCTCTACATCCGAGCTTACATAGCCACCTGGCCAAGTACAGAGCTGCGCGACCCATTCAAGTACCACCGCTTGCAACAAATTACTTGTTAAATTATTTATAACATTCATAATTGTTTTTATTCATAATTTAAAATAATAATATTTTATATATTATTATTTTCATTATTAAATTATTATCATTATTACAACAAATCTTTACAACGACCCTCCCGGGTCAACAAGGTCCTCTCGGATCGACTTGTCCTCTCGGACAGGACTCCTACTTAAGTCCTTGAACCTATCCAAACTTAAGTGGGGGGCAACAAACTTTTTACAACGACCCTCCCGGGTCAACAAGGTCCTCTCGGATCGACTTGTCCTCTCGGACAGGACTCCTACTTAAGTCCTTGAACCTATCCAAACTTAAGTGGGGGGCAACAAACTTTTTACAACGACCCTCCCGGGTCAACAAGGTCCTCTCGGATCGACTTGTCCTCTCGGACAGGACTCCTACTTAAGTCCTTGAACCTATCCAAACTTAAGTGGGGGGCAACAAACTTTTTACAACGACCCTCCCGGGTCAACAAGGTCCTCTCGGATCGACTTGTCCTCTCGGACAGTGCTCCTACTTAAGTCTTTGGACCTATCCAAACTTAAGTGGGGGGCAACAAACTTTTCACAACGACCCTCCCGGGTCAACAAGGTCCTCTCGGATCGACTTGTCCTCTCGGACAGGACTCCTACTTAAGTCCTTGAACCTATCCAAACTTAAGTGGGGGGCAACAAACTTTTTACAACGACCCTCCCGGGTCAACAAGGTCCTCTCGGATCGACTTATCCTCTCGGACAATACTCCTACTTAAGTCCTTGGACATATCCAAACTTAAGTGGGGGGCAACAAACTTTTTACAAAAGCACCTCTAGCTCAAAAAAAATCCCCTTGAATTTGTTTGTCCCCTCAAACGAACATCCTACCCGAATCCAACATAAATCTTTTACTACTCCTCCATCCCTCTAAAGAGGAATGAAGGAGTGGGGGGCAAATGATAGTATGCAATTTGTAAATGGCCAATTCATTTATTAAAATCAAGCCCAAGTCTAAAACAGTGCCTGCAAGGCCCACAATGCATACAAGGTCACAAGGCCTGCAAGGTCCACAATGCATACAAGGCCACAAGGTCTGCAAGGTCCACAAAGCTTGCAATGTCCACCAAGCCCATATGGATGATACATGACACATTGCACAACAGACAAGTACGAACAAGACAAAGCTGGAACAAGTACAACTGACATCTGCAACAAAGCTGGCACAAGTACATGGTCCAAACGTCAGGACAACATGCAACTGACACAAGGTGGACACTGACACCCGACCAAGACCCTAGTTTCCAGCTCATGTCCCCACGTGGACACTCAGTCATGTGCAATGCACATGACATGAGCCTATATATACCCCCTACTCACTTCAGTGGAGGGGGTTCACAACATTCACTACATTCTCACTATACACAAATTCTGATAGGTTTTGCTCTACCTTCTCTCTACTTTCTCTCTCTAGAAATTAATACCTATCTACATATCTATATTATGTTTTCCGTCCACCGGATACTTATTCTCACACCGGAGGTGCTTACGGGGACATAACCCCCCCGCGGGCATTTCCGTTTCAGGGAGCGCGGAGGCAATCCCGGTGGAGCTCTGCAAGGCCAACGTAGCTCAGCAAGTCGGACAAGCCCAACAAGGTCGACAGAGCCAAACGAGCATTACAAGCCCAACAAGCCCAAACAAGCACCTGTTCCAGCATAATACTAAGGAAGTAGAGCCCGACGGTAGAACGACTTATCAGTACCCAACATATACTAGCTTCTTAGAGAAGCTTTATTACATTTTTCACTTTATACAATCAATTTCAAATTTCGAATTTGAAATTCAAATTACATATGTATACGAATAATTTTTTATCTCTTTTCCGATTAGTCTCATCTTATCTTTCTATTCATGTTTGTATTTATGTGAGTTATTTTCTCTCTAATGTGTGTCTCACTATTTTTAATAGTGTTTTTGTTTTTGTTGTAGATGACGAGATGAACTCAGGGAATGTAATTTTAAGGTTTGAAATAAGTGATTGTCTTTTATATTTGTATGTATAAATGTTATTATTTGAATTCTTATGATTCAAAGGCACGTCTATACTTTTAAAAATTTAGTAATTGATGTTTGTTTGATGTTTACAAGTTGATATTTTTGATAGCCTATAATTGCATACAAACTGTTTGATTATTTGTGCAGGAGAAAAATATGTGATTATTTCCTGCATACCCTACAAAGAAACAATTTATAACTTACTTGGAAGCTTATGCCAGTCATTTCTCGATCACGCCAAGATATGGTGAGGGAGTACAATGGGCACACTATGATGCTGCTAAATGTCTATGGCATGTGCGTGTCAATGAAGTTGTGTATTTGTGTCGTTGGCTCATTATGGCAACATGGGATAATGCAGTTCCAGTACTGCCAAATATAGCTGGATTGCAAGACTTTAATGGAAGAATACTACACACAAGTGATTACAAGAATGGAGATGAATATAAAGGAAAAAAGGTTTTGGTAGTGGGTTGTGGAAATTCAGGCATGGAGATCAGTTTGGACCTTTGTAATTATGATGCTCAAGTTTCTTTAGTAGTGAGACATGAGGTACTATCTTACTCTACAAACTACATTTGCAGTTCAATCTGTCCTTTTCCATGATATATACTTCAGATTCCTTTTTTTGAATATTATGATATAGTTTCATGTATTTGCATCTGCACGTTTTGCCTAAAAAAATGCTCGGTAGATCTACTGTTGCTCTCTCAATGCGGTTGCGTAAGTGCCTACCTTTAAGATTAGTCGATCGTCTCTGGCCCTTTGCAACTTAAATAGGCTACTGGTAGAACTCATGTTCTGGATGTTGGTTCAATGGCTAAAATCAATTCTGGTGAAATTAAGGTATATACCATCTTAATGACTTTGCTCCGCATATATCTCTTTCTTAAGTGTAGGTACCAAAACATAGTCTAACATTTGAGGACTGACATAAAATGCAGAAAGTATAAAGTAAAACATAGTCTAACTTGCAGGTGGTTCGAGGCATTAAGAAATTCACACCCAAAAGTACTGAATTCATGGGTGGGGGAACGAAAGGGTTTGAAACAGTTATCCTAGCAACAGGGAAAATGGTATAGAAACAATGTAGCATCATGGCTGAAGTTATATGATTCTCCGGTACATAATTTTGTATTTATATTATTTTAAATGGTGCATTGGCTTAAATGTTTTTGCTATTGTTCTTATTCCAGGAAGAAGATTTCATTGGCGAAAAAGATGGGAATTCAGGAAACACATTTTCTAAAGGCTGGAAAGGAGAGAATGGAATATACAGTGTTGGTTTCAGCCAACAAGGATTGTTAGGAATTTCAATTGGTGCACGAAGAGTTGTAGAAGATTTAATGGGGCAATGGAAGTCTTGAGACAGAAAAATTCCATGTAGAATGTTAACTATCTAACCTTAGAGTTACACGTGGGCAATTTTATGTCTGAGTTGTCCAAAACTTAGAAACACGGAATGAAACATTCTACACTTAGTTCAGTAGTTGCAATAGATAGAGCATATGAATATAATATATTGTACAATTTTTTCCAAACTGAAGAACAAGATTCCTTTTCAGTTTTCAATTGATTGTTGTCTTCTAGTGGAGAATTGATAAAGAACATTTAGAAAGCAAACATATCAATCATTTAGTTGTGGCAGCTCCACAACTAGCTTTCTAGCTCTTCACTAACAAATCTAAAGACAAATCTAAAGATTAGTCTCCAGGTAGAAATCATACATGAAGTGAAACTTCTAGCTTTGTCAATGCAACCAAATATTACTCAAATACTCGCTTCATTTGACAAATAAGTTTTGATTTTTGTTTAAGCACTAGAAAATGCCTTTAACACCAAAACACTTAGATAATATATCATGTAAATAGCATAAAAATGTACTCCAACAGAAAAAATTGGATAGTATATTGAAATGATTTTAGGTCTATTTGTTCTTAAGAAGTGATGCAAGTTAACTTACAAATATGACTGTGTTAGTATATTAATATAGGGGGTTCGAGGCGCCACCAAAGGTGGCGTCGAGGAATTTTATTAAATAATAATTTCTAAAATTAGAATATTTAAATTTTGTTTTTATGATTTATAAAAAAAATAGATTTCCCTATGAGTAGAATAGTTGGTTTATGTGATCAGATTTTTTTTTTCACTGGACGGGGTTATTAGTTAACGGATGAATTTGTTTTATAAATTACCTTTTATAGATTTCTAATTTAAATTCTACTTAATTTTAAATATATAAAAGTAAATATATTTAATCTTTGAAAATAATTTAATTTTGTAGACATATTTTTTTAATATAGAGTTCGAGGGTCCGCCAAAGGCGGGACCGAGGAGTTTTACCAAATAATTTAAATATCTAAACAGATTTATGTGTATTTATATCATGATATAACTCAAAACATAAAATTCAAATATAAAATTAAATTAATAAATCAAAATTCAGATATAGAAATAAAATTAATTAATAAACTGAAAGGCCCAGCATCGCGGGCTTAAATCCTAGTTATATATATAATAGATATCCAGGTTAATACAAATCATTTTATTTAAATTTATTCAATTAGAAATTAACTTTTTCTATCTTTATAAGTTAATAACTATTAATTAATTAATACTTCTATAATTTATAAATTGATAAAATTTTCCGGTCCTAACTAAAATAATTTATAGAGATTTTACTTTACCGGTTGGGTATCATTTTATTTATAATACAGAGGATAGAAAAATCTGGCGCGAATAATTAGAAAGGAAAGACAAGTTGGCGCGAAAATCAACATAGGGGCGTGTTTGTTTAATAGCAGAAGGAAGAAACAAATTGGGGGTGATTGAGAATGGGGAAAACTCGTGCTTCCAAACGCAGACGAAGGAATGAGGAAGAAGATGAACAAAAACAGGAAGCAGAAAAGAATACAAAACCCTTAGCTGCTGCTGCTGCTGCTGCTGAGATTAACAAGTCACCACTTGTGGTGTTTGCTCATGGTGCTGGCGCTCCTTCTACTTCTGATTGGATGCTTAGGTAGGTTCATATGTACTTAAATTACGCACGACTACGAATTATCTCCTGTTCGATTATAATCGTATTAATTAAATAACTCGTAAAAAGTTTGATATGTTCGAGTTTGACTTAAAATCTCGAAATATTTCGACAAAAGTTCAAACATGAACGGTTCGGATCAGGTTTGGTTGAGTTGGTTCGTGTTGGACTCAATAAAATATTAAATATTTATATTAAAATATATTTACAATATATAAAAAGTTAAAATAATAAAAGCTTGTTTCGTCTGATCAGCAGGTTGATTTGAAGCTCGAGCTCGGCTGGTAGATTACTCGAACAGTTCGAGCTCGACTTTAATATTATCGATTTGAATTCAAATATTTTTAAGAGTCGAGCTCGGATAAGTCATGAATAATTTGACTCGTTTACGCCCTAATTGATTTATTTGTCCTTTTTTACATGGACTCTATTCTTAGACCCCAGTCTAGACTTTTTAATGATATGTGTACTCAAATCTTTTGTAATAAGTATGTTACAGCCTAATTACAACATTTATTTTTTTCTGAAATTTATAGGATAATATCCGAACAAAGTCATTATCTGTGTTATACTATAATATTTCTGCAGAAATGATCATCTCTTTATTTGTTTCCTAGAGAACTTAAGTCTCATAGTTAAATGCAGATGGAAGGAGTTATTGGCCAAGGCATTGAGTGCTGTTGAAGTAGTTACTTTCGACTATCCGTGTGAGTGGTTCTGGAAAGAAGCATTATTACTCCATGTCCTTAGTTTTTGTTTTAGGATGTTAGAATTTTTCAAAGACCTTTAGAATTTCTTGCAGTGACATCTGTCCAAGATAATCGTGTTCAATATGTTTCATGCTACTGTTCTAATTTTGTAAAAATTTCTTGATATGCTTCTTCAACAGATATATCGGGCGGAAAGAAAAGGGCCCCTCCAAAGGCTGAAAAACTGATAGACTTTCATTCTGATATTATCAGGAAGGCTGTCGCAAAATACCCAGATCATCCACTGATTTTGATTGGGAAATCTATGGGCTCAAGGTAATAGTTAATGAGAATATTACCCCGTCTTCTTAATGATTTTAGTATTATGGGCTCAATGATGAACATTATTCAAAATGAGTTAATCATATTAATTAGGACTGGGGCCTGAACTTATCAGTTGTTATTATGCTGCAGTTAAATTCTTTGGATTTATAGAAAAAAGGAGGTTGTTCAATTTTTTTTTATGTTATACATATATATTAAACCAAGGAAGGTATCGAAACTGGAACTATGTAGGAAGTAATGACAATGGATACTGTATATTTATTAAGGGATATATGCAGTTGTGAATAGTATGAAAACAGGGAGGGTGGATATATTTACAAATCAAACTTGTTTTTGATTTATTCTGAAGGTGTTATATCTTGTAGGGTTAGCTGCATGGTAGCTGGAGGTGAACACATTCTTGCTTCAGCTGTAATTTGCTTGGGATATCCACTGAAGGTCTGACGTGATAGATTTATCTTACTTCATTATATTTCGAATTTTGGGCTTATGGAGCAAAATATACCTTTCTTGATGCAGATTATAATAAATAAAAATATTTCATCTTATGTTGATGTAGTTTCCTTCTCCTTCTTCATCTCTATATGTATACATATTTACATATATGTATAAGTAAATATTACCTTGCCAATACTTCACTGCAATCATAACGGTGTACAGCAATTATACCAGAATTGCTTGGAACATAAACAATAATTGGAAGCTGGCTTGGAAACTGAATGCAGTTTCCCAGGGATAAACTTATCTAGCATTTTACTCTTTTTTCAAGTTTTAGGATCTCTATATAAACAGGTGCAATCTTCATTATATGATGGAGTTGAATATTGTGAATTGATGATATCTACTCTATTTAATATGAGATTTTATTTTTGTGTCTATGGATTCTCTGCGGAGAAGATATTATCCCCTGTTCAAATCCTTTTCTTTAACCCTGTCCTGCATCAATATTCTCATGTCATTGATGATCAATGTCTGCATATTTTAATGCATTTGTCCTGGCAGATTGCCAAAGTAAATACCGATGAACGTTTTTTTACACGAAAATTGATCTCCCGTTGCAGGGAATGAAGGGAGCCATTCGAGACGATACACTCTTGCAACTTAAGGTTCCTATCATGTTTGTACAGGTAAAACCTCTATACTTTGTTATAGCCTATTGTATTGATACATATATGGGAGAAAGGGGTAGAGCACTGGATCTCATCAGACATTTGTCTGCACTGTTTGCATAGGCTACATGCCTATTGGCTAACAAGCTTAGCACAGTGATAATATACTTGAATAGGTTGGAATTTGGATACTAATGTTGAGTAAAAGATATTCTAATGGTTGATGAACTTTGATAGTCTGCATGTTAGTTCCATACTCGGTATTTTGTAGCCTAGATTTGTTCAACCACTTATGTTGATAATTATATAGCAAAAAGATAAATAATGGTTATAATGTGGAGAATTTAATCAAGTTCTTGATATTGCTGAATCCTCAGTAATTATCTTTTTTTTTTTACTGAATATATTACATAATAGGGTAGCAAAGATGTGCTTTGTCCACTAGACAAGCTCGAGGCTGTTAGGAAGAAGATGACTTCTGTAAATGAATTGTATGTGATAGAAGGCGGTGACCACTCATTCAAGATTGCAAAGAAACATCTGCAGATAGAGGGGTCTTCTCAAGAAAAAGCTGAAGAGTGTGCTGCTAATGCCATTTCAAAGTTCATTTCCAGGCTCATGGAAGGAAGGTGACATCTCTTTGTTCAAGTTCATCAGAATGTTTTGTGCATGCAACTTGTAGTTCCTAACGGGATAAGTTGATCGCTAAAATGATAACAGCAGAATAGTTGAAGCCTTACAGATCTGTAAGGATTTCCACGTCATCTTTTCTGTTTGCTCCTGAGCTTCTTTTCTGTTTTGATTTTGCAAGCAAAGCTACGTATTTCATTCTCTTTTTCTTATTTATTTTTGTTTGATATGGGTGTGTTGATAAATACCGAAAGAATGGAATATGACAGTGTATTCAAAAGTAACACACAAAACTATTCCAGTGACGTGTTATATAATGTATTAATATTTAATATATTTTTTAATTTAAAAATCTTCAAATATATGATCACATTTTTGTATCAATTAGTCTTATTATTATTTTATAAATTTTAATTTTATTGAAAAATAAAGTTTAGAATAATAGTAATATATTATTTTAAATATATAGTCAACTCCATTGGAACACAACCCCTTACAGATTCAGCAAATTTTAACCAATCATTATTTTATATTATTTTAGCCAATCATTATAGCTAACACTATTGGAGATGTTCAAGAGAAAGACACGTAAGCTATGCTAAAACTAATTATAGTGAGGTTAGGTGCAACAAACAGGAATAGAAGTATGAACATAAAACATAATAAAAAGATGGCCAAATATTAGTAGGATCACAGCCAGTCCATCTGGAATCTGAAACTAGGAATGAGTCAGAAGACAAATTACTTAATAAAGTTTTGTAGAAAGAATGATAACGCCACTTGTGAACGTAAACAACGAATCATCATTTCCTTTGTCTCCTGGCAAACAAACGACGACGTTTAACATGGTAAAAAAAGTTGGAAGTACTTGAGCTGTACACTTACTAGTTGAAGAAGCTTCTGTGGTCTAATATTGAATTCAGTAGAATTCAATATTGTGACTTTATTGCATGCTTTCCTTTTAAATGTATGTGGAAAATGGAAATGATTTGAGTGAATAGAATGACAAATTTTTCTTGGAATATTGAATTGGTCAGCATTTCTGTTGTCCTACACTCTTAGTCATAGACCCAGTATAACTTCCTTTTTGTGAACAAACAGAAACGGAGCCTTTATATGCCGTGACGGAATCAGAATTAAGATGATATGATATGATATATTTTACTAACAATTTTTTTTACGAATTATTCGGGATTAATTGTAATTCAAAATAAAATTATCACTGATTTTTATAGACGAACTCAGATTCAAGAAAAAAAAAAAGTTTCTTCAGGTTCCGTCTCCGACTCTGTACATATATTTAGTAGAAGGGAAAAATATTAGTACATTTTTACTTCCAAGTATGCAAAACTAATTATTTTAAAATAATTAAAGTAATTAAAGTTTGTGTATATATGTTGTAAAAGGGCATAATAAAACATGGGTCCTGGTCCCTGACAATTGATTGTCAGGGACCAATTAAACAACAATTTATTTCGTAGCCGTTGGATCAAGATTTGGACGGTCTGGATTAAAAAAAAATTATCCCTGCTCCGCGCTTATTTTCCGCGGAGTGTCCCTGTTCCGCGGTTTTTTATCGCGGAGCCCTGTACTGCTCCGCGCTTTTTTTCCGCGGAGCGTTTGATTCCCCATTTCCCTCCGCGCTTTTTAACCCTAAAATCAGTTTATATGATCAAAGTAGCAGCCACCATTTAGGTTAGAAAAGAGGGAGAAAAGAAGATCTTGAAGAAGTTGGAGAGGTATTGCTTCATTTGTTGGATTGTGTAAGTCTTTGTATATGTATTTATTTGATTATTATGGCAAATAAAATGTTTGCAAAGTTTGATCCAAGAAAAATATCCAAACCAATTGAAAGTAATGATCTTTATGATGATGATGTTGATGTTTGTAATTTTAGTACTAAATCCATGCTTCATGATAATGTAGAGCATATAAATATAGTTGATGATTATGTAGAGCATGTTAATATAGTTGATGATGATGATGAAGATGATAGTTTGCATGAAAAAAATGTACCTAATGTTGATGAAGATGTTGATAATGTTGTGCCTTATTTGCATCAAAGGTTTGATAGTTTAGAAGTCGCGGAGAATTTATTTAGAGCTTATGCCTTGAAAAATGGATTTGCAATTAAGGTTCAAGAATCACAAAAGCGTGTTGGAAATAAAGAAATATATGCTCGATTATTTGTTTGTAATCTATTTGGTACTCAACAGGAATAGAAGCATCGATCTTCTGGCAAAATTCCAACCCCTTCATAATCTGCATACAAATAAACCCATGAACAACATATAATAATTAGGGAGTAGAAATAAATAAAACAATTTATACTTACGAGCTCATAGGCCTTCAAGTTGTTGAACAACTCTCTAGTTGAATACTCGGGCAATGGATGCGGTTGTGGCTTCCCGACACGCAGCCGAGAAATCTCTGTGTACCATGCCCCATACTCTACATCAGACACAAAATGCGAATCATCAAATACAAAGTCACATGGACTGCCAGAAAACCTGAACCACTCCCCAATCTCCGCAAACCATACACTCCTCCAATCCCAAGTGACAAAGCTCTGCTTCGCCTTCCTGTACTGTGCCATGTCCACTGGGGAACGAGGGATACCCTGTCTGAGCCCTAACTGCCTCAACACCCTATCAGAATGCTGATACTCAACTATGTCGTAGTGGATAAGGGGAAGCCTGGCAGAACCTGCATAGAAACCCTTGTAATCATCCCAGTACATATATATATCTCCATCTACATCCTCGTGAAAATGGTCGTAGGGAGTCCACTGCACACGGTCCGACCCAACTCCATCAAACTCACCTCGATAGTGTGGCAAACTATGATGAGGCCCCTTACTGATATGACGTCTAGGCCGTTTTCCCAACACAACCTTGTCCACAGACAAGTCCTCAACAGTCAACCCAATGTCCTCGTCCTCCTCAATTCCCTTCTTCTTCCCCTTCCCCTTCCCCTTAGCCTTCTCCTTTCCCTTTCTCTTCAACTCCTCATTATCCTCCTCAATGACCTTCCTCTTCTTCTTCCCCTTGTCCTTCCCCGCCTCATTCCCCGTACCCTCAGTAGCCTCCTCCTCACTAACCTTCCCCTTCCCCTTCCCCTCACTAGTTTCCTTCACTACTGTAGACCTAGCCCAATACTCAGCAACAGGGAAGCTTTCCCGCTCGGGATCTGCAATAGGAAGCCCAATGTCAAATCGCTCGTACGACCAAATCTGCAACAATAACAAGCAACCACTAACACTGACAGCCCCCTTCCTTGCAGCGCGCTCCAACCCCCTATACAAATATCCCAACACTGCGGAACCCCAAGAATAGGTGTGAATACGATCCAAGAAAAAAAGCGGGGCAATGTACCTTGGATGCACCACGTTCCTACTATTAGTAGGAAACAAAACTGACCCCACCACCAACATCAAATATGCCTTCGTGTGCAGAGTAATCTTCTGCGGGTCATTACCAGGATCACCCCCGTACCGCTTATGCAACCACGTATACTTAATCCCTCCTCTTTTATCCATTGCCAAATCGATCTCTGGATCAGTAAGCTCTTCGAACCAATTCCTCGTAAAATAGGCCTTTGGATTATGGATTGCAGCCCCAACCAATGGATGACCAGTAGTGGGCAAGCCCAATATGTAATGAACATCCTGCAAAGTCACTGTCATCTCACCCTGTCTCATGAAGAAAGTATTAGTCTCAGGGCGCCACCTCTCTACCAAGGCCGTCACAAGCGCAGTATCATTCTGAAGCACCACATCATTGTTTGCAAACAACCCAAACCCCGTCATGTCCAGTATCTCCTTCTGAGCATCATTCAGAAACCAAGAACGCATCAATCTATTACCAGAATAACACTCCAACGTACCCCTATCAACTCCATCCCAAACCTCCTGACTAACATGATAAGTATTATCAAAGATGACCGTCTGACTAATAGGACCCGGTAGTATATCCTCCAGCCTGTAAACATTCACAAAAGTACAATCATAAACAGAAATTCAAAACAAATGTCGATACAAAGCTTCGAAACAAGTCTTTCAAATTCACAAGCTCTATATTTCCACTTCACATAGTAAACATACAAAAGTCCTTAATTTCGCAAACTAAACACAAATCAAAATATAAACTAAACATTTCAGACTAGACTGCATGCATCTGAACAGACTCAACAACAATTAGCAGATTGCTTAACAGAACATACTTAAACTTTTTCAGACTTTTATCATGCATCTGATTAGAAGAATAAGAGCTATCAGATTACTGAACCGTTTAATATCGATCAAACACTTGTGGCTTTACGACTGCAATGTATCAATTGCACCCCTTGTCCTTGGTTTACCAAGTAAAAGTACAAAACTAGACTGCATTACAAAGACAATGCTACAAATTTCAAAACTGTTTTAATACTACTCTTTAGAGAACTTCTGTAATGTACTAATATATTTATGATTTCGCTAGCAAATGGAAGAAACTTGAAACCCTGTAATGCAGTATTATTAATTAAAAAAAAAGGCCTTTATAATGCAAAAGGCGGGCACATGTAGAAGATTGTAGTTATTCTTGTTGCAATAATAAGTCATGACTTGTTTTATAATCAGGGTATACCACCCAACACCGTACCTTAATTCAAGTTTCAAGACCGAGTGCACGATAGTCGGCAAGTCCAGCAATATTGCTAGCTGTTATATCCTCCGTTTTGTATATGTTCTATTATTAGGTAGAATTATTTTAACAATATACCAGAGAGATATAAAACTAAGAATATTTTTCTTCAGTTGATTCAAAATAAATGAATTCCATCTGTGGCTGTCAATGTAAATCCAATTGTTGCTACTTTGCTACAGAGCTAACATCACCATAACTACAATTCCAATACAATTCCAAAACCCTATATATACATTTCCAATTCAGAATACAACAAGAAACAGTTGAAAATCATAACCATAAAACCAAAATTCAACAGTTCGAATACAATTCGAAAATCAAAATTGAACCGTTCGAATACAATTCCAAAACCCTATATATACAAACGAATACAATTCAAAATCACATTCAACACAAACCATTTCGAATTATATCATAAAAACCGAAAAAATACGAAATAAACTCATACCTCTGACTGTAATCCTCCATTGCAGCGTTCCCTCAGTTGAATCGATGGAGAAAACGTCGAATCGCACTTGTAATCGCCAGACAAGAATTTGGGAATTAGGGTTCTATCCTCTTTTCTATTCGGGTCAAAACGGGTTAAACTGAAACTATATTTCAGTTTCTACCCGTTCCGCGGTATTTTATCGCGGAAGATTTTAAGGGTATATTCGTAATTTCACGCTCCGCGATAAAAAAGCGCGGAACAGTAAGGATCCGCGGAAACTAAAGCGCGGAACCAAGATAATTTTTTTTTAATCCAGACCGTCCAAATCTTGATCCAACGGCAGAGAAGCGAATTGTTATTTAACTGGTCCTGACAATCAATTGTCAGGGACCGGGACCCATAAAACATATGTTGAGTCTGAGAAGTCAGATTTGAATTGGTCAGCAGGGCCCTGTTTCGCTATCTAATCAAAGCCACTCATACAATCAAAGACCAGTTTAACAAAAAAACTCGGTTTCTTAGTCAACCTTCAACACTCTTACTAGAGAAAATCCGAGTCAAAGCTAAAATAGCATCTCCTTATATACCATTAAATCTTCACTCTTTTGCCTCATCACAACCTTCACTCATAGCCCAACTCAAGAACTTCTGAGTTTACTACCCTTTTTCCGAAGTTGTCGATAGCCCTTGATCCGAGTTTTCGCTTTATTTTATTTATGATCTAGTTGTCGAAAGTGAACTCGTTTGAGCTAGAGTTTTTTGAAAAAATGGAAAATGTTAGCAACTGGGAGAAGAGTACTATTGCCAATGAGCTTATTCAAGGAATGGAAGTAGCTAGGCAGCTGAAGTTTCATTTGAGTTCATCAACTTCGTCCCTGGAAACTCAACAAAGGTTGCTACAAAGGATACTATCTTCATATGACAATGCTTTGTTGCTTCTTAACTGGAGTGAGTCATCAGCAGTGCAGCCTCAGGCTGTGCAAGCAATGGTGAGTGTCCCACAATCTCCGATTTCGACTGATCGGAGTCCCGGGGGATCTAAGGATCATCACCAAGATGTTTCGAAGAAGAGGTGATTGTTATTGCCATGATCCATGATTTTCATTTTATGCAACTTGTGATTAATGTTTTTCGAGATTTAATTTGAGAAATTGACTAAAGTTGCTATTTCTTTTTGGTCTATTGCAGAAAGGCTTTGCCTACATGGAAAGACCAAGTGAGGACTTATTCTGAGAATGGAGCGGAAAGTTCTGCTGATGATGGATATAGTTGGAGGAAGTACGGACAAAAGGACATTTTGGGTGCTATCTATCCGAGGTAAGAATTAGATTTAATTATCGAATGACAATCATGGCATACTTCTAAAAGTGTTAATGATACCTTATTGCGGAAAAATTAGCAAAAAAGAATACCAAGAGAGTGTCGAATGATGATGTGGCCCGTGGTCGCGAGCCACGTGGCATTTATTTAAATATCTACCAAGTGGTGTACTGTCACATAATCATTCGGTAAACGATTTGGTATTGGTTTTTAGACCTCTAATTTATACATCTTCATAAAGATATTAATATTGTAAAACTTACGGTTTTTTGTGAATTTTTGCAGAAGCTATTACAGATGCACGTACAGGAACACTCAAACTTGTTATGCCACAAAGCAAGTTCAAAGATCAGATAATGATCCCACAATATTTGAAATCACTTACAAAGGAAAGCATACTTGCCTCCAGGCTAGCAACTCAGTTCCACCAGCAACACCGGAAAATCAAGAACTGAAGCATGATGATAACCATCATCATCATCATCAGCAGCATCAACCACCACCAAATGATGTTCTCGTTAACTTTAAATCAAATCTAAGAGTTGAAACAGAAGACTTCAAAAACAAGGAAGCCTCAAATTCCTTCTCTTTTGCTTATGGGATTGAAAACCTGACAAGTGATGGCCAGCCCTCTTCATTTTCTCAACTGGTTAATGAGAATCTGATGGCCAATTTCTCTCCAACATTTATTTCTCCAGCCACATCTGGATCAAGCTACTTCTCGGTTTCACCTTACCAGATGAACAGCTTTGCACAGTTTCCAGAGTGTGATCATAACGAGATAATATCAGCCAACACATCAACCACCAACTCTCCAATACTGGACTTGGACTTCCAAATTGATCACGTGGATCTCGACCCTACTTTCCCGTTTGATACACCAGGATTTTTCTAGTAATTCCACTTAAAAGACTCGAAGAGGTAGTTCAGAGAACCCTTGTGGTTGCATAGAGAACAAGCTTGTAATTAACATAAATTCAATATGCTAGCCAGGGTTTAGGGAGTCATATAGTAGTTCTGATAACTTAGACTACCAAAAGGCATATCTAAATAAAGATGTCTTCATAATAAAGTCATACTTGTAGCATCACTTCAAACCAGCTAGTAGAGATTTCTTGCTCCAGAGCAGTTTCAAAATACAGCAGTAATTGACTAGACACACCTCTTTAGCTTTTGCATCCTTGATCAAGATGTAAAAGAAAGCTAGACTATTTTTTACCATCCGCTCACTGAAATTCATCCTCTTAAGCTAGATGAAACCAAATGCTGATATCACTTTGTTTAAACAAGTAGTGACCAGGTTCATCATTCATGAACACGGTTTATTACACCGAAGTTTAGACATCGCGCACTCAGTATGATTGCCGTTGAGCTCTGCAACTGAACATCATTACAAAATCAGAAAAAGCCGAGTAGAATAAAGAATAATTATCAAACGGAATCACTAGCAACTCAAATTCAAAAAACTCTTTGAAGTACAACAATAATTTAATCTCGTGAAGAACTAAACAGCTACCAATATCTTAATTCTCGGTGATGGTCAATAGCAAAACTATAAGTACCAGCTAGAACCTTCAAAATCTTGTTACCATGAGCAAACTAGGCTACATGACCAAGGATCAGTCACAGATATTTTGGAAATTAAAATCTTAACCGGGTCAGAACAGAGTTATCCTATACGTCTACGGGTAATTTGATCAATATGTAGAATCAAGTGGCCTCAAAACGTAGCTACATAAACTTCATTCACATCGGTGTGAAGGGTGTAACTTTGCAACATAAACAACAATCCAGAGCGTATAATTTTCCATGTAGACAGATGCAAAAAGCCAGCAAGCCAAAAAGAGTGAGTTCTGGAGAATATTTGGATTTCGTGATGCATGCAAGAGACCAATACAAGGCTAGAGAGAAACTGCACAAGAGCTGAGAAGCTATGCTCTATGAATCTATACTGGGTTACCATGGGTTCACCAGCAATGGTAGTAACATACAATCAAGCAACAAGCTATAAAGAACCTCCTGGGTTCTTCGAAACACCAGGAACACAACTTATTATACCGACCAAGCTGAACTTCAGTCCATCTCTCGGTCAAATTGAACTTTGG
Source organism: Heracleum sosnowskyi (assembly GCA_030848705.1). Classification (NCBI taxonomy): domain Eukaryota; kingdom Viridiplantae; phylum Streptophyta; class Magnoliopsida; order Apiales; family Apiaceae; genus Heracleum; species Heracleum sosnowskyi. The sequence goes on from CM061240.1 coordinate 16,315,646, forward strand.
AAACTCCCAATTCCCATCTCTTTGATTATAGGTATCTCTAAAAACTCTTTTTTGAATGTGCATGTGTGCAAGCTCCCAAGGGCAATTAAATTGCTTTTAAGTCAATTTATGATGATATAAGAGGCCTTTGAGCAATATATAACGAGAAATTGTTTCTTAAAATAATATCATATGTTAGAATTTTTATAAAATGACGACTCTGCTCTGCACCTAGGGTTCCTTCTCTCAGTTGTATGTAATATATATACATGATAAATTGATAGAAAATATCAAAATACCAATAAAAAAGCACAGATGTAGCCATTAGGAATATCAGTTTCTTTTACAACCCACCCCTTCCACCAAAAAATTGTTACAAATTATCAGCATTTTTACAATGTTTACTAAAAAATTAATAGAAGTTCATAATTAAGTTAGGTGGTGGGCTGAATAGCAGCCTGTTCATGCCAAACTCCATTTAGGTTGGACTGCCACAACCTAACCTTTCCATCATCCCCTGTAGTTGCTAGTGTCATTCCACTCATATCCCACTCCATCTGCCATGCCTGAAGAAAATAGGCCAACCGATGAGAATTTATGCTTAATACCCTGGCCAAAACAAATATAGTAATTCTCCTCCGAATTTATGCTTAAACCACATTGGAGCATTTTTTTTAATACAAGCAGATATAATACCATTCATGCTTTCTAACGACATGCAAACTGTATATCAATTAGTTATGTTTTTCCTCAAAGCTGCAGCTTTATAACTATACTGGCAAGAAATAGAATACATACTCCGCCTTCATGACCAGACAACAGTGCTACTTTGTCCACTGAGAGCCTTCCGTCCTGGTCAGGGTTCAAGCCAACATGCCATATTGTGATACCCTTTTGGGTAGCAGTAGCTATCATCTCATACGGCCTGTTCAGATTTAAAAGGCAAAATTAGCAGCAGTAACAACCCAAAATACTTGAGGTATTCATGAAGTAGCTATTTGATCAGAGAATAATATTTGTGAATTGTAGTAAGTGGTCCCACCTGCCAATATTCGGTGCCCATGAAACTGTGTAAACTGGATCACCCTTGTCATCAGACAGAGCTAATTCGGCAACTGGAAGCCATCTTTGATGATCAAGATCAAATTCCCAAACCTGCAAATTTTCTCATGAAGTTGCACACTTTGTATCATTGCTCTAGGATCCGAGAGATAAAACAAAGCTTTGAAATTTCTTAAGTGTACAATTTGATAGCTCAGAAGGTACATATTTCAAATTACATGAGGGTGAAGAATGTATAATACATGTGAATAAAATATTTCACTATAAAACACATAGAATGACATAATCATTTTAATGAGCATCATTTAAAAACATACCCATATATAATATTATCATCCATAAATATATATTAACAAAAAAAATAAAATCACAGATAATTAGTATAATAATTATTACGGTATAAAATAGATAGAAACATATATACCTACTTTACATTAACATCCAAAACATATAAAAACCAAAAGAGAACAAACAAATAAAAGATAGTAGAAGAATAAACTGAGATAAAAAAAAATCAAAACTCCAATTATTTTTTAGAATTTCACATTCTAAAAATTTTCACGAGCAGATGAAAACTGAAACTTCTTGAAAATATTTTTTAAACTACAAAAGAATTTTTTATAACATATATACATACATAAGTGGAACTACTTTGAAAAGATATTTAATACTTAACCTGACGTATCAGTTTACCTAGCTACATATCTACATGGAATTGTAAAAGTAATGAATACTTTAAATTGCTATATGTCTTGTTCAGATACTTCGATCTATTACTGCTTCCGTACATGGAGATGGAATGGGACACAAGTGACTGAATCTGTGGGAGATAATTCGACGGCTGTTCTTTTGACATTGAATCTTAAATAAATCCTTCTGAGCTGTACTTATAAAATATAAATCTTAATAACAAAATTATCTTGAACAATATAAAACCTGTTTTTACTATTTCGAATTTCCATGAGCATATCATGTATTTAAAGGCAACCAAGTTTATACTATAAATTTGTACATACAACACTAGTCCACTGCCAAAAGATAGATGGTGAAAGACCTAATTATTGTTAATATTCATTACTTTCTATTCTTGTGCAATTTTTGTATACTTTGGAACAAAGCTAGTTTAAACAGTTAATAGCCTAAAAAGCCCAATGAAGTGACCTGCATCTGAAAAATTATTAATTTATAAATACTTTTAGTGACCAAGTTTTGTTACATACAAAATAATATTAGAACTTATTTACAATCACAAACATACCTTGGTGGAATTTAATAATGGAATATCAGAATTAAATCCTATAGCAAAGCTTGGCTGCTGCTCGCCTCTTTGTGAATTCCAAGAAATAGAGGCAGACAAGCTTACTACCTTCCCAAATTTAGTCACTGAATCAACAACATTTTGAAATTCAGCCTACAAAAAAGGAAATAAAACATTTACATTTGCCCTTGAGCAAAAGGCACCATCATACGAAGACCAAAAGACTAACAAGTGAAGATATAGGAAAGACGAATTACATGTATTATAGATTATTTGGTAAGCTATTGCAGGCCATAAGGAATAGTATTACAAGGTAAACAGTTACTACATGTTAAAAAGAAATAACAAAAAAATTGATGCCGCCAAATGGGATGAGTGGCAACCAGAGTTAATCAAGTGGAAGAGTAGATTTTCAGGTTAGTCAATAAAGGAAAAAATGAGCAGCAATCGTTACTGTGCAGACGGGTCCAATGGTGCACAATTAGAAAATAAAAGCTCAAAAAATCACCTGAAGTTGCCAATTCTTCAATTCCAACGGGTCTGGGAGCTCATAAACTTTAACAAGGCCATCAGAGTATGCAGTGATCTAACACACAACTCAAACAAAAGAGTACATGTCAATTCGAAACCACACTGATGAATTAAACTTCCACCACTACAAGGTGATGGGCAATTGAAAATATATAAATCTCTACTAAGCACTTATAGGTGTCAAATTCAACTTTCACCAAACGATCATCTATAGATGTACTGAACTACTATTAATTACGAACAGAAAACCGGACATTAAGCTCAGGTAAAAAATATATGAAATTTAGTTTTAAATTCTATCTCTTAACCTAAGCTAAAATTTTCAAGCTGATAGACATTCCAGATAGTAACGGAATTCCTGTTTGTCACAGATCTTCGAAGCTAAAATTTGTAAATTACTGCTACATCTGTAATAAATACAGTATTCAATTCTGAAAAAAAATAACAATACAACACATCCTAACAAAAAAAATTATATTGTCCCTAAAAGTCTTAAACAATCCAATTCACCAGTTTCAAACTGTTGAGGAAGACTCCGAATTCGATGTCTAATACTTGTACTTGATTTGGATTCCCATCAAAGGATTTGCACAACACCCATTGTACATGTTCTGGATCTAGATGAAAGAAAAAAATGCAAAAGTATATTAATAAACACTCAAACTTTCTCTAAAAGAGAATGCACCATCAACATCCTAGTGTGTAGAAATTAAGAAAACAATGGAAAAGAAAAGAAGACTTTAAACACAAGAAATGCTAGCTAATACAAAAATAGGAACACTACAACCAAATGACTACACATGGTAATAATTCCTCACAAGAATAAGCGACAAATGGTCAATTAACATAAGCTAACTAAGTATAGAATGACTCAGTCGATGCACCCCAGTACATACATGATAAATTAAATCAGAAACTGTATAGATTGCAATTAAATCCGATTCTAGACCCCCAACTCCTTCCAATCTCCAAAATTCAACAATGAAAACAGAAAACACGACACCGCAATAAATACCTTCTGCAACCTCTTCCCATATGGAAAAACCTCCATCCGAAAAAATGCACGCAACAGCATCACCATATTCCGGAGGAACCCACATAACTTTTACAATGCTAGTATCACGGACCTAATTAAATCAACAATTAATGTCAATATTCTACAAATCAGTATAACAAACTAAAAAAAAAATCAAAACCTACAATTACATTCACAACAAACCTTGGTAATTGCAACACATAACATATATACTAAAAACCTTATTGCAGAATTACTAGGAATACTAATAATTCAAGAAGTGTTCTAAAAACACGAAAATTACAATTCTAAGACAACCCCAGTTCATAACAGCAAGTAAATTGCAACAAATGACACAAACCCAACATTTAAAACTGAATAGCATAGTTAAAGTGAATAAATCAAGAATTGTTTTAAACAAGAATATTAAATTTTAAGAAAACCCCATTTCAATACAGCAAGTATAAGACCTAATAAACATAAATAGATATTAAACCTTTGATTTAGAAGTGATGGTGAAGGATGAAGAAGATGGGTCACTTGAATCAAAGATGGTCAACGTGCCATTGACTGAACCAGTGGCTAATCTTTGACTACAATAGTTCCAAGCAGAGCATGTTGTGCCTTTCTCCAGTGTCAACAGTGCCTTCTCCATCTTGGCTTGTGTGTGTGTGTGTGTGTGTATGTATATTTGTGTGTGTATGTATAGGTGATGTGAAAGTAGAAGTGAAAATGTAGGGAGCTAAAAGGGTTTGCGAATTGGGGTTTTTCTAGGGTTTTGTAATAAAAATTTTGTTGAGGGCGTGTTTGGTTAGAATGTTGGATGCAGGTTTCATCAGATTTTGAAAAGAACAAGTATAAAAGACTGTTCCAAAAAAACAAAACAACTATAAAAGACTTTTTTCAAAAAAACACAATATTTAAAAATGAATTTTGTAAATTTTTTTTTTTTTTTTTGACAAGAATGTGGAATTTTATTAATCTTTCAAATCGGCCACAATACAATCATAGACCTCAGTAGGAATAGAACTCCTATCAAAACTACGATCAGGATACTTATATGATGCCCTAGCTAATTCATGGGCAACCATATTGGCAGACCGTTTAATAAAATACAATTGAATATTGTTTGACTGTTGGAGATGCCTACGACACTCCTCAATGACGACTCCAAAATTTTGTAAATAAACAAAAGAAATTGTAACATATCTGCTTCTTTTTGTATTTTTTGAAACCTCTTTTCGTAAAATACCTATATATTATTGTATTTTATATTTCAGTCATTCTTTTAATGAAAGTTAAATAAACGCTAAACGATGATCATCGTCAACTTGTATTATCCTCGCTCCTTACAGGATGCAGGGAGTTCGAATAAGACTAAAACAAAATGTGTGCGTGAGTAGACCTGGCAAATCGGATAATCGGTTCGGTTTCGGATCGGATCAATCTCGGATCAGATTAATGTTCGATTATGATATATTTTTGGTATAGTTCGGATCGGATTGGATTTGATTCGGTTCGGGTCTCATTCGGATTAAAATCGGATGAATTTGGTTTGGATCAAATTCGGTTCGGATCTTTTTGAATCATTACTCATTCATTTTTTTTAATTTGTAATACTTTAAAAATATCTTATTATTAAATATATTATTTTTTTATATAAAATAAAGTACTTTTTTCAAAGTATTGATTAAATATCTATGATATTTTTGACATGAAATTATTTTAATTAAGAATTTTGCTTATAAATAGATTAATTTATTGAATTAAAAATGACCTAATATATGTGGATTATGATCTGTAAATATTATAATTCAACTAAAACTGAATTCACCATTTTTAGTGCGGATTTAAATCGGATCTCGTATTTCGAATCATATTCGGTTCGGATAATTTATTATTCGGTTATGATCGGTTCGGATCATAATCGGATCGGATAATTTTCAGTTAAATTTTCGGTTCGGATAATTTTCGGATCGGTTCAAATCGGTTTTTGGATAATTATCAGTTTAACTAATTCAGATACAAAATCGGATTCGATTCTATGAATTTCGGTTCGGTTTTTCGGATCCAGACCCATTTTGCCAGGTCTATGCGTGAGTGTGTTAATTATAAAAAAAACACTAAAATGTATATAAATGATCTTAACATCTAATCACTCATTAAATTCTCATTAATTTTTTTGCAAACGTAGGCTCCGTTTGGCATTGCTGTTTCAGACAGCAACAACAATTTTTTTCTGAAAAGCAGCTAAAAAATGTTTGGTAAAATTTAAAAGCTGCTTTTCTGAAAAGCGCTTTTGGCTGAAAAGCCGCTTTTAGAAAAAGCAGGCCCCTATGCTTTTGAAAAAAAATCTGCTTTTGAGCTTTTGCGGGAAGCAACTACTGGTTTCAACATCAAAACTCATCAAAAACATTAATTTTTTATATTATACACCAAAACATGCACATATCAAAAATATTATCAAACACTTACCTGATTTTGACAGCAACACTTATTTTAAGAGCACTTTTTTCAACAGCACATCAATTTTTAACAGCAATCTCAAACAGAGCCGTAGTCTACAATTTCAAATATATGTTTAGGGATATTCATTGAAATAACATTGTTCTATTAATCTTTTCATCAAATGTTAATATTTTTTTGACCTAAATTTATAATATTTGACTAATTTCTAGGCAACAAAATAGTGTGTATATAAAATGAAAAATGTTAAAGGCCCCAAAATATATTTCAAAATTATTTTCAAATCCTTACATAATTGATAACTCTCTTAAAATAATATAGAACCGGTGTACATAAATATCTCATAATTTGAACGCGACATTATTAAAAATGAAATGATATTATTGAAAAAATTTCCTAAAATTTATTCATAAATGATAAATGGTGTGAATTTTCCAAGGGTACCACACAGGGGGCTAGAGGGGGTTGGGCCCCTCCTAGAATTTGTATATTAACTAGCTAGTATATAATTTGTATGAAATGTGTAAGCAGCTCAGCTGGTAGTTTCATTTTCTTTGCTGGAGAACCGGGTTTGACTCCCTTTTACTGTTTTTTAGTCTTTTTCTTTTGCTTGTCAACTCATGAAACTGTTTTTTATGTTTTGTTTGTTCACTCTAATAAATGTAGTGTTTGCGGTACTTTTTTTGCCCCCTTGAAATTTTGCTCTGCCTCCGTCACCGATACCACACACTAAAAATGTTGATGTTGCTCTTTCTCCATGTACAAAGTTCTCTAGAATGAATTATTGTGCGAAGAAGCGATTATGAAGATTAAAGGCAAAAACAAACTTGCTACAACAATCAACCAAAGGCAAAAACAAAATTGCTACAACATAGCTTTAAGATTAAAGTCTGGGATTTGGGAATCATATTTGAGGTCCACGCACATTGTTTAAGGCATGTGTGTCTTAGCTTGATTCAGACCAGTAAAACTTGTTTTGCACTCTGCTACTGGAGTTGGGATGAGGACAGCTGAAACAATGAAGAAGAACGCAATTTTTAGAACTGATTGGCGATGCTTTTTCGCGCATAATTTCGAAAGCATCAACGTTGCAATAAGAGTTTAGCATCCTATGTCTAATGTCTTCTATATATATGCACCCACGAAATTTGGATTCTGTTGAATAGAATGTAAGACTTTTTTCCTCAATATTATATTTTTCTAGCATTTGTAGAGTGGAATGACCTTGTTTTCCTTTTATTCAGTTCATATCACTTTTGCTAAATCATTAGCTACTTGTCACATTATAATATACTACATGGTCAGACGTATGATATGTTCATTCAAAATAAAAAAATAAAATTAGAGTGTTCCTTGTAAATCGTTAGTGAATTCTTTGATACCAAATACATCGTAATACATGACTAACTTGATATATTTGAACGCGAGAATGTCATGTCATGTTATATAATTACGGATCCTTTATTAGCGACCAACTTTCGACAGATGGGCTTGCGCTTATAAAATCCGTTGCAAAAGGCTGACAGTTTTTGCAGTGTTAATAATGCTGCAAGTTCCTAACTAGCAAGAATTAATACTGGCTGCAACCTGCAGATTTCTTTGATATCAGGTAACTCAAAATAGGAGAGGATTTATATGCCAACAACCTCATACGTGTTAATATTAATATTGTTGAAGAATTAATGAAAGGCAGATGAAAAAGGCTGAAATGAAGGTAACAAGTTAATAAAATTGAAAGTTGAAAACCTGCAAATTGCAGTACTCATCCACCAGTAAATTATTACTTTCACTACTTTTCAGCAGATAAACTGAGTTCTCTCTTCTTTAATTCTAACCACAGTTGATGGCTACCTTTACTGAATTTCATTGTACTTGCGTGCAGCTTATACTTTTATAGACATCCAGTACTATTTTGAATCGTGTAGTTGTATGTGCTTCACATATTTACTGGATATATTTCTTTGGTTCGGATTTATGGCAAATAATTGTTACGTTCATTATCACCGACAAAGTTAATAATTGTTTTACCTTATCACACTTATTATCCGCATGAAATATGTTGTAAGTCGTAGCAATCATCTCGTTCGACATGGTATCTTTAATAGATAATGGTGGATAATGGCAAGCCACGCCATTGTTGTAGGGTCAACTCACTGCCGTTCCCGACTTGGTGAGATAGCTGTTCTGATTTGCTGGCAACCCGTCTCTCTCAATCAAGATTATTTTATATGTTCAATAATTTCTATGAAATTTATTTAATATAAAATAATACGAATAAAAACCTATTACCATTATTAATCTCTATCTAAGACTAGTTCTTAAGGCTTAAGTTGTGTATGAACGAGGAACATGCAGATATTACATTATGGGCATGGAAGATGTTGACTTGCATGTATATGTTTACTAGTATCAATTGTTCATAAAATCTGTACCGAGTCAAAACTTAATAAGAAATTGCCAAGTTGATGAAAAAACAAGCAACAGAGATACACAGCAGACTTGCAGCAGTTACAAGACCAGAAATTGTAATGATCCGGTGCAGTTTTAATGTAAATCAAATCAAACATAACATTTCATTTAGAGCTAATTAGATGTATATACGAAAGAGTGAGATGTATGTGTACCATAATGTTTGTCGAATTAATGAACTAGATATCAATATCGTATTTTTGATGATGGTCGATTGCACAAATTTAAATACTCATACACATGCGCGAAGACTCTTAACACTCGAGTGAGAAAAGATCAGTTAGAAATGAATATCCGACATCATTAGTTTGTTGCTATCATTTCTTTGCGAGAGAAAAACAATCAGACTGATGAACTCTGAGTTGCAAGAGAGGCTCTACATGTATACACAGCAAACTACTTAGTCCTCAATAATGTGAAATTAAATACGATGAGCATAATAGAAAACTCGATCCTACCAAATTAAGATAATAATAGAATATATATATTACATAATGATCTGTCATACTAGCTATATACGAATGTTCAACATTCTAAATAACACATATAATTAATAATTGTCATGCACATGAAATACCGACGGAAGTTGCGGCAAACCGTTCGGAAGCTGATCTTTCCACCAAAGACGACGCAGCACTTCTCATTTCCGGAGAAAACCCGTCCCCTGCATTCGCATTCTCCGACACCTCAGGAATGGTAGTCAGCGCACCATATCTGTCGTAAACTCGATCATGACCACGTTGACTTTGGACACGAAACAAAGTACTCGGACTTTGCTTAGTCCTAAACAATGTCCGCATAAGTTTGTTAAATGACCGCGAAATTTTCGAAGATTTTTTGGACAATATTTGTGGAGGATCATCGTAAGTTCGATGATGTTGTGAGACCGGAGGAGGAAATCGACGGGTGTCGGTCAAATGAGGCATCGATAAACTTCGTGCAGACGAAATAGCCGAGTCGAGTTGACGTTCGAATGATTTGAGCTCAAATGAGTCGTAGAGTGAACTTCCACAATCCCAAACCGTTGCCTTTTGTGATCCTTTCACTTTCTCCATGCTTTCGATATTTGTTTTTGTGTGTGTTGACAAGATAAATTGGAGGAGTAGATGAAGAGCTCTTGCTAGGCAGTTGAAGTTTTATTAGAAACTAGCTTTATTACCCGTGCGAGGCACGGGTTTATTCTAAAATATTTTATAATTTGTCATTAATTCCGGTATATTTGTTTGTGGTATATTCATATTGATGGTTTGATTACCGAAATATTTGAAAATTTAAGTTAGAAATGGTTATTGTAAAATTAATATATCTATTTTTTATTATATTTTATTTCTTTAATCGAAAGTTCGTGTGATACACGTATATGATTTGGATGCGAATAGTTTGTTGTCGATTTTCGAATAAGTATTTTGATCTTTCTTTACTGCATAATTTGTTCTTTAAAAAACTTGATATGATTTTGTATACATATTCTTAATTAGTGTTGATGGTTTGGTGATTGAGATATTTGAAAATTTTAAGTTAGCCGTAATTGTTTGTAAAGTTAATATTCCTCTTTTTTATTGTATTGTATTCGTTGAATTAGAAGTTTGTGTTAGATATGTCTATGATTTGGATGTGAATAAGTTGCTATTGATTTTCGAGTAAATAAGTATTTGATGTTTTTTTTACTGCATAATTTTTTTTTTAAAAACTCGATATGTTTTTACATACATCAATACTATAATATAATAGACGAAACATTAAAAGTTTGGTTGGTCAGTATGGTACGTTGTGATTTTACTTAATTAACCTTACTTATGGTTGGTCGGTATGGTACGTTGTGATTTTACTTAATTGCCCTCAATTAAATGTACTTCATGTTTTTACTTAATTAACCTTACTTATTTATAGAAATATATTATTAAAAAATAATATTATCTATTTATAACCAATTACCTTTTTTAACTAAATATCTCACAGAAAATTACTTTTTTTAACTAAAACATGTTAGTTTTTCTATTTTTCCTTACTAAAAACTCTCCTTTTCCAAAAATATCACGGGGCAAACATTTAGTTATTTATTTTTAAACATATTTTAATATTATAATTATTTTTAAAAGTTTACCTATTTTAAATGTCTACTTATTTTTCTTAACAAATGCAATTACTAAAAATATTAAAATATAAATAATCAAATACCTATTTATAATCAATTACCTTTTCAGTTAAAACACATTATATATTTTTTCTAACAAAATATCACATTTTATAAATATATCACAGGAAATTGCCTTTTACAATTTAATTTTTCTATTTTTCTCACTAAAATCAATTTTTTTTCAAAAATATCACAGAAAACTCTTTACTTATTTATTTTAAAACATATTTAAATACTTTTAATTATTAAATTTTAAAACCTTATTTTCCAAAAATATCACGGGCATTTACCTTTTTAAACTAAATATATGTTGTATTTTTTATTTTTTCTTAATAAAACCCCCCATTTTCAAAAAATATAGCGGACAAACCCATACGTATTTATTTTAAAATCTGTTTTAATGTTTTTAATTAATTAAAAGTGTTTACCTATTTTAACATGCCTACTTATTTTTTGCACAATTACAATTAATAAAATTTAAAAAAATAATAATAAAATAACAATTAACAATCCGTGCATCGCACGAGTTTTAAGCTAGTATTCTTAATTGATTAACAATGAATAACTCTCTCGCAAATCACTTCGACCACAATGAAGATAACATGAAACTATGTCACATTACTAACCATTCGATATCATAAATTTATGTTATGTATATTTATTCCAATATCATTAATATTTTAAATTATATTTTATTACTTTTTAAATAATATATTTCATTTAAAATATCATGTATGTAAACAATAAGTATTAATTACAAAACAGTTAATATACTTTAAAGAAATTAAGAAAGAGGTAATAATGTCAACCTATGATTTAAAGGGTATAATCATAATTTCACTCTGATTTTTTTTGTCTCACTCAACCAATAATTGTACAGTTGTGGATATACTTTATTTATAAAACTATACTTATACCTCTCAAGAAGCCGTTAAACTGATTCGTGATAAGTTACTCGTTTCACTTTACAATTGTCACTTGGCACAAATAATTTAACAATTAATAATTTTAATATTTTATCATAGATATTCAAAAAAATTAAACCAATTTTAGTTTAGATTTGATTTAATCATCCAATGATAACTTCAACTTTTTTGTAAAAATCTCGAATACAAACTTTTTTATTAGTATACAAAGAGAAAACTCTTTTGCATTTTTCGGGTTCAATACTTTATATACTAATAATGTATTTTTCGAAAATGATCAACGTATAAAATTTATTTATTGAAGACGAGATTTATAATATATAGGATCGTAGTAAAACTAAAGTTTTAATCTATATTAGTATCTAAAATTTCCAAACTGCGTATATAATCTATAAGTTGGTAATATATTATAATGAAGCATTAATAAATGTTAAATGATGAATAAAATCCGTTTTACGCTTATTATATATAAGGATATAATTGGAATGGAGTAAATAGGTTGATAGTTTTAAATTTTAAAATAAAAATTAAAAAAGACTATAATAAGTAATAGTGGCTATAGATGTCAACATTTGTCACATTATCACTTAGGTCATGGTTCAATTCTCATTAAAAACAATTTTTTTTATCATCAATATAAAATTAAAAGGGTAAGTTAGTAATCTATTATCATCAGTATAATATTGAAAAGGTAATCAGGAATCTAATATATATAATCTGATAGTATATAGAATTTGTAATCTAATAGTATATATAATCTGAGTCTTTATATATTTAATACAAATAAACATGATTTATAATATTAAAATATTAATATAATCTTTTTTTATGGATCAATTCCAATTTTATAATATTTTGTATATCTTGCACGAGTTTTTCTCTAATTTGGTCAAAAATATGATTTTAAGGCATTTGTGAAAATGAATTATCTACCTTATCAAGGAGATTACAAGAAGAGACCAAAATAGAATATAACATATTGAGTATTTGCAAATATTAATAAAGAGTTTGATAATATAACCAAAGTTGACATCTAGCATAGTGGGAAGGAATGTAACTTCTAATCAAGAGGTCAAGGGTTCAATTCCCATTAGAAACAATTTTTTTATCATTAATATAATATAAGAGGGGTAATTTAGTAATTTAACATTGAATAAATTGTCTCACTAAACCCCTAGTTGCTCTATTATATATATAATAGATTTTATAAAACATATGGTGGGTGTGAAGCAAACGCGTCACAATCTTTAAATGGGAAAATTAAGGGCTTTTTCTCTAAGACTTCACGTTTACATGGTTACGGACCATTGAATAGTAGTGATCCGTTCATGTGTTTTTGGTATGAGGTAATTTAACTCCATGGATTCATTTATGGGACATTTGACTTTGTTGGGGTTGCTTTAAAACCAACTATATTTTTCATAAAATAAATTATAAATTGGTTCTTGAATGACTACTTTAGTCGGCCATATGTAGTAGTTATAACAATCGATAATTTGTTGTATTCATTTATATTTTTTGTTAAAATAATTTTATTAGATTCTTGTCAATCTATTCGGATTTTTTAATTGAAGTATATTTGTAATCTCACAAGACACAGAGGACCAATTTATAAACAACTGTCTTTCGCTCATAATCAGGTTAAAATTAAGCTGAGATTTTTGTGACATATTTTTTCTACATTTACTATTTGTAACATATTCTCGTAAGATATGTTATGAGTAGTTTTGAAATTAAAATAATAAAAAAAACTTAGAAATGACATTTCCCTTTTTTCCTATTGGATATGGCAATTTCATGTCGATGTAGCAATTTTGGTAGATATCCATGTACTCACGTACACAGGCATGACTTTCTTAAAATTTGGCACAAAAAGAAATATAACTAACCTATCGTTGTCTTCTTATGTAATTAAAATAGTACATTAACAGGGTTCTACTTCTTCCTCTAGTTTTGAGAATCGACTCCCAGGTCTAGCATAGCTTCTCAGTTCTTTAACCTTGCTCCCTTCGCTCTTCTATTCTCTCTTATATTTATTAGTTTTTTAATAAAATTAAGATTTAATCCTTTTTGGTGAGTTCTCGTTAAATACCTTATTATCAAGATTGTTAGTCGTGCCCATCTTTTTGGTATGTTAGTGTGTTATGTTTTGATGTTTTTGTGTGGCTTGTTTTACGGGGTTCGGTAGTTTTTCTGGGGTTCGGTAGTTTTTCTGAGAAATATTTATATGATATTTTGGGTGATCCGTAAGGCTCGCATCAAATCTGGGACGATAGTGAATACCGCAAGAGCACACCTTTCACAACAAAAAATTGTTCATATTTTGGGGACATTTGTTGCTCTAATATCAGTTGATGTAACAGATAGTTCTGAACATTGGGTTGGGCTGCGATGCTACTAGTTTCACAGTTGATGTAGGTTAGATTGCTCGAGATGTCATTGTAATACTTTTTAGATTAAAGAATTGGATATTCTATGTGTTAAGCGCTCTGAAAACAAAACGGCTATTTGTTTAGCTCGTTTTTGTTTCATAATCAGGTTGTAATTGACAGTTCGAGAGTTTGTCCCAGCTGGGGGTTTAGTATTTTAATGAATTTTTCGCTTTACGTCAAAAAAAATAGGGAAAATGCTAGAGGCCTCAAAAGTGTTCCAAAAAATTGTTCCCAATTGAGTTTCGAATGGTAACTTTCCTAATAGTAATATGAGACCAGCGTGCATTAATTTGCGCCCACAAATTAAAAAACACCATGTGTCTATCCACATCATTTTATAAATATTTTGGGAACAATTTTTGGAATACCTAGCACTACTAAAAAAATAGTACATTAACCGGTGTGTACAATATAAACTTAAACAGATCCTAATACGCCTGACGTACGTACGCGCTGAAGTATGAATGAAGCAGGTAAAATTTACGCGCTGAAGTATATATGATGACAGATGATTAGTTGTAATAATGTACTAATTGAGATTAAAATATTAGGGTTAGGCTCAAGAGAGAACCAATCACTAAAAAAGAACTTTAGAACTGTTATAAGCCGTTGGATTATTACTAAATCAACTGTTCAGATTCAACTCATTTTTATATACAAATTCTTATAAGGGTATTCTTGGAATAAAAGGATTCTACTGCCGAACCTATTTTGTTTCATAGTATAAATACAGTGTTCTGCAGCTGAATTTTAAAAGTTATGCATATGGACTTCAAAGTTCTACAACTGAACTTACTTTTTTCCACAAAGTTCTACAAGTGAACTTGATTATTTTTATAATGTTCAGCTGTTGAACAATGTTATTCACATTATTTTCATACCATAACTTTCGTGTTCTACCGCTGAACATAAAAGTCATGCAATCGGATTTGAAATCAAACACATAAATTTTAAGTTCTGCAACTGAACTTACTTGTATTTAAATGTTCAGCTGCTGAACATTGTTATCTGATATTGTGTTTATACAATAACTTGAATATTTTCACAAAAAAATGATAAAAATAATTGGGGAAATTTTATGATGATGATGGAGAATTTTGTGATCGATATCGATGTATGATTATTATCGTTAATAAAATATTAATTAGTTCTAAATTATGTATTTTGTGTTTTTGGACAACTTTACCCATGACCTTCATATAATAAATATATATTATTTTAAAAAATAAAATAGAGTTCTAAGGGTTCTAAGGTTAAGGGTTCTACAAGGAACATGACCCTATAAATTACCAATTGTTAATTCAGGTATTACCCTTTCTTTAGGTGTTAATAGGTAAGCAGTAGTAGTTATATGATCACACGTGTGTTGTTTTGATGAACTATGAGTGCATTACTGCATTGTGATGTATTTGTAATCTTGTTTTTCTTTGTTTTAAAAGATTAAGCTTAGGTCACCCCTTTCTTTATTAAATTTATCTCTTTCAGTTTAGTATTATTACCTGGAGAATCAGGAACCAGTTGGAAGTTAACAACAGGCTACATGTACAAGAGTAGATATAAGAACAGTTGATATGTCACCTTTGTGTTGGTTCTTACATGATTTAGCATCTAATTAGCTCAACTTTCGATTTGTCTTTTCTTCTGGAATGTCGAAATGTTTGTTTATACATGATTCGATGTATTCTAATGAACTCGGATTAGATCCTCGTATTCTCTCATACTTAAAAAGCATTTATGAAACTATGTTGTATATTTGAAGAGTAACAGAAGGAACCTTAAAATCACAAGAAGATGGTGGTGCCATTTATATATTTATGTTAAATTTTTAAATGCCAGTAGCTATAAGTGTTTTTACTCAATAAAATAATAATTATAATATTGTTTATGAGTAGTAACCGGTAAAAATAATTGTGATAAAATAAAATTGTAGTAGAAAATATAACATTATATAAAAACTACATACTTCAGTTGATCTATATTAAAATCATCTGCTTAGGCTACAACCAAACGTGAAGTATCCAACTTCAGGTACTAAACACCTCTAAGAATTGTCACTAGCAACGTGTCGTTGTAAATGAAGTTGAAGAATTTCTCTTTTTCCATATTAGCAACAAATTCAAAGAAACTAATAAACAACCCAAAAAAATATGAGATATTCTTGTACTCTAACATTGTCAACATCGAGTCCAAGATCACTAAGAACCTATTCAGATTTCTATATATAATGTAAATAATACGTACATCTGAGCAGATTAGTCAACTACATCACTTGAGAAGGGCTTAAACTTGTTAGCATCATGGACCAACTTTCTTATCGAAGAGAATGATCCTAGGAGTCCTACACATGTAAAGACTATCATTATAGTGTTGTTGATCCAGAAAGTGTAGGATGATCTAGGGGGCTTGTAAGTCATATTGTAGAGGAGCATTGGCAGGATAAAATCGAGAGGGATAAAACCAATAGCTCCAACTACAGCATTAATGTCTCCAAAGAATGGTAACATTGCTGCAAAAAAGCCACATATTATCATGTATAGTGATCGAAGAATGAGCCTCGGGATTAGGTTTCTCTTTGAGAACATTCCTTGTTTAACATCAGCTGATTTCTTTTCCATAATCTCATATGCTACTTGTGAGTAAACCTGACAAAAATTTGAACACAACTACTGTAGTGCCACTAATACAACTTCGATCAGTGTAAATGAAATGTAAACTTATCCTATTAACGTGACAGTAAATCAGTTCTGTTAGGCATTGATAAGCAGTGTGTGCTTTAACAAATGGAACAGTTCTGTTAAATTGTACGGACTTAGTTATGTGCGAGATTTTTCTAATGCTTATGTTTTCATTCAAGATGCATCAATAATCATTTTTGGATCACTCATGTATTAAGAAAATTTGATTAAGCTTACCAGGCCAATGGCAAAGAGCTGAAGAAGAACGAAGATAACAGCAAGGCCTAAAACCCATGTTGGAGCCAGTGCAGGTCCTTCATCTGGCATTAGGCTATTGAGAATGTTTGAGTTAGCTTTGTTCCCAAATACCCAGTACCCAGAAATAGCAGCAGAGTAGAAAGTAATGAAAATTACTGTGTAACACATTGCTAGGCCTTTCACCATCTTTCCGGTGGCCGGTGGAGCCAAAGTTGCCTGTACAGATTTACAACTTGAGTTAGCGGCCTTGTATTCATGGGATATACATAAACACTGAGAGAAATATGTAATACCAAAAAACTAAGTTGTGCAGCTTCATCATTCTCTTTGCCATCAAAGGCTTGAATGAAAATCTTGAAGTTCATAAAACCTCTTGATTTAAAACAAAGAATTGTATAAAAAATTTCTCATTTACTCACTTTCATTTCAGTAATATAAATATATAATTGGATGTTTGACTAAGGTCTAAGGATATGAAATTACTTGTATTTCAGGAAGTATTCCGTTTCCATATATGGCAGCAATGATACAGATTGAAGTAAAGGCACTGAAAATCCTTGAAGCCGCTGAATCTTCCAAAGAATAATCTCTTAAGGGAGCATCTTTTGAGATACCTGCAAGACATGTTTACTTCATTTAGAAGTGCTAGCAACCACAATTGTACTCTATTAATGTAAAAAGAATTCATCATTTATCACAGTAGACTACTGGAGACACATGAGCTGCAGTAAGATGGGAATGCAGTAAACGGTAACTTCCCAAGTTCTGGAGATGCCATATTCTTAATATGATCAGCACAACAATATGCCTATATGTTCTTAAAGTCTTACTATATGGTATCCAGAAGAGCAAAAACTACTTAGCTAAGATACACATGATGATGATACGAGATGCGGATTACCTGCATAGACACAAGCAACAGTGACAAGGAGGGTGTAGCCCAGGCTGAGAAATAGTGAAGCAAGATTGATGTGCCTGAGAGAGTGGAAGCTGGGCATCTGAGAGAGAACTATCATGACTCCTGTCACGATTGCTATAAACTGGTATAATTTCCAAGACCCATCAGGATCAATTTGTTGGTACATGATCTAGACAAGTGAAAAGAAAGACATGATTCAGGATTTATTTTATCACATAGAAAATGATAATATTCAGACTAATAACAATACATCTACGACAAGAGTTCAGAGGTATATAATTATGACTGTCAGAGTGTAGCGATGCCTCTTGCTTACATATGCTACTCAAATATGTTCTCTATCGAATCAAAGCTAATCATACTTATAGGCGAAAGGACTTAATTTATTGCGATTATTCAAATAATATACCAGAGAAAAGCACAACTTGTGTAATCTTTTGATGCATATACCTGAAGGCAATCTCCTGCAAGCAAGATAACACCAATTGATATGCCAGTGTTGATTGCTGTTTGAATGGATATTACAAAATAAAACATCCAGCCAGACCCTATAAGAGTATAAATTCAAGACACACATCAATGAAATTTGAACCCTATGTTCCAATTCATATAAGCACTCCATAGTTCCAAAAACTGGGACTTGCAGTTACAATCATCAAAATTATCATATTTTCAATCCATGTGGTAAAAGTAGAGACACTTCCAAAAAACAAGGAGCACTATTTTGAAGCCAAAGCATGGTAATGAAATGTCATTCGTAAATTATTAGAATTTATCTTGGAGGAGATAGCAGATTGAACTGATTCTCTTACCTTCCACCCTTAATATCTTACTAATGAAATTCTTAAATATCATATACATGTTCTGATTCAAATTACCACGAAGAAGCCATGCTCATGTTATCGAATAAACCACTTGGGCTTGAAAAAGGATTGGCTAAGAAACTAATTTACTTAATTTTATTATCTTCATATGTTCTTAGTTACACAGTAGTTTTAAACTGTATACACTTTCACCATACAGGAAGATCTAATAATGTTTAGGATCCTGCATATAAAGATAGCATATATATTTATTTATTCTCAACCAAGAAAATCAAGGCAAACACAGTAGAGTAACAATGGATCAGGTTGATGAAGTTGTCACTTGTCCAGCTATGCATAAGGTCACACAAAAAACTGAATGTGGTCATCCCACAAACCAGAACTGTTGGCAACAATACAAATACAGCTTATTAGCTTGACCATTGCAAGTGTAGGTAGCAACTTCTACCGATGATATTCGGATAAATATGTTGAAACTCAGAGATATTCATGAAAATTAAAATTCAATAGTGTTATATATGAATCTCCATCTCTCTCTAGTTTCTTTTTTCAGCTTTCAAAGCCACTGAATCGTAGGTCCAACAAAAATTATTGGTCGAGATAAGTTAAATTTTAGGTAGGACTGGAAACCCAACTTGAAACATTTAAGCAAGGCCATTGTGTGGGCATCAAAGTTAAAACTGTCATTATTAGGCTACTTAAGATGTTCTTCTCTGAGAAGGTAAGTACCAAACCTACATTATGGTCATGCCCTTCCGAGTAGCACATGCCTGAATGTTTGGTTTGATTGATTAATTTCTGAGAAGGTGAGTAGCAAGCCTCATAATTTCAAGACTTTAAGTACTGATCCATAAAAATAAGTGTTCTGCCATATTCATCCACATCACCTACCCACCCCGATATCTACCCAATAACTATTTGTGATCCCCACCAGGTACCCAATAATTTTCTGTAGGTGAAATAATATTCGCAATTGCTCTCGTTGGAAGGAAGAAAGTTTAGCTTTTGTTGTTAAGATCGTAGAATCTAATGATATGTTGGGAAACTCATGATACGACTAAAATTAAGGATTCAATGATAGCCTAGTGACAACGGGCAAAGTCACAAAGCTTCTTCCCCTTTTCCGTGATCATGGTCTTGTATTTAAATCCTCACTTCCCTCCCCAAGTACCCATGAAGTTCTTGTACATTGAAAACATATCATCTTCAAAAAAAACAGCTAAAAATTTCAAATTAATTGCATTTCAGCATGCGTAAACCGGATTTGCCAAACAAGCCTAAATCATGTAACATAAATTGAAAGCAAATTACCTAGTACATCTGCAGCTAGTTCCCGAAAACGAATATGTCGACGACCAGACTTTTCGCAATGCTCGAGCACAAGAGACATGAGATAGTAAGAATAGAAAGTAACAACTCCCATTAACGTCAAGGAGAAGAACCCAAGTCCCCATCCCATTCCCCTGAAAGCAAACGGCAACGACAAAATTGTTGGTCCAACTATTGCCGTTGTCAAGTGATATCCAGCATGCCACCATTCCCCTGATCAACATATCCATTGTTATACATACATTTTAAACAGACACACATATACAAGACTCTCGCACTCAGGTGAGAACAGTTTTAGCATGAAAACACGTGATAACGATTAAAATGATAATCTGATAAATAAAAATTTATTAAAATGAAACTAAAACTCCTTCCACTAATTGACACATTCATGCTCATACATACATTTATATACACAGCTCGCGTTCTAGGGAGAACAACTTTAACATGTCACGCGTTCAGGTGAGAACAGTTTTAACGTAACGTAGTGACGTAGACAAAGGAAGAAAGAAAAGAAGTTGAGTTGTACCTTTTGATTCAAGCACAAAAGCAGCACCTGCATCATCTTCACGGCTAGTGTCATTTGGGATTGGACCAATCTCTGAGTTGGCTTCCATTGATAAACTACTATTGTTCATGCTTAGTACATGTAATGTCTAAATAACAATAAAAATAGACACAAACAAAGACGGGAAATGTTTCTTGAAATTTCCGCCTATTTATAAACATAGATATATACAATAGAAATGGATCGTAAAGTAATTAATGTGTAATATTGTATTATTATAATCTCCCGCTGATAGTAAATTTATTTAACTGCAATTAATATTTATTTACTAAAATTTGATATTTAATAAATTGAATCGTGATTGACAACGAAAACTTAACAGTATGGTGTTAGGGTCTCTTGACATTGAAAACTGTCGGCTGTTATGTTATTCCTGAACCTGTGTTAAACTGTCTTTTTGTTGGATATATTTAGGTTCTTCAATTGAAAAGTCGAATAATACAAGACAGGCTGCAAGTGTTTCTGTCAAGGCACTTTTGCGAGGAACCAACAATGCGTCTGGATATGGTTCTGCTCTTTTTATAGGGGGGTTTGGCGATCTGGAAATGGACAATAACTCATTACAGTTAAAGTTAACCCTCAACTCTAACAAGTCTGTCATAACTATATTTGGTAATACTGACATTGAAGTTCAAATGCAAGGCCAAGATCAATTACTGATCAGCGGAGATAATCGCGTGATGGCAGGTTATGCAGAATACGAGATCAGGGTTCTCAGATGTGAGGGATTCAAAGATGAAGTGATCATCTCATTACGATCATCCCGTATCGCAATAACAATCAAGATCTCAAAGCAAGTACCACTAAACATTCGTAATTTATATGAAGATGACAGTTGATGAGACCCTGTACTACAGGAAAGACGCGAGGAGGGGTGCATGGAGTTCAATGCACAAGACACCCTTGTGATTTATGTTTCTCAATGAGATTATTTGCAAAGTAGCATGCAATTAAAGTAGTATCTCTTTTCTCTATCTTGTACTCAACGTTGTTCAGACTAGCTAGGATTGCAGCAGTAGCTTAATCAATCAATCGTTTGAGACTATATATATACACCCTTTTCTTCTTCATTTTCCAATACTCTAATAATTTCATTTATTTTCCAGATTAGCCTGCATAAAACCAGCCACGACATGTAATATGCATAACCATATTAGTACTATATCATATCTACTACTCAGCATCTATATTTTTTTAAGACTAAATAAAACTTGACAAAAATATAAAGCCTTAAAACTTATATTTGCAATTTTTACAAAGCTCTCCTTAATGGAAATCATACATTCTGTACCTAGATCTGCATCTACTCCAACTCTTTCTGAAATAAATAATCTTGTTTGGCATCACAGAACTTATCTCTGTGATAAAAAATTCCTCATACAGATTTTGTGATCATCCAATATCAAATCTTGTCGCAAAGTACCACAAGCTCTTTATAAAAAAACCCACAATATATAACTTTCTTTTTAAATCATTAAGCATTTTACTTCTTTTTTAATCATTAAGCGTTATACTTTTTAGTACTACAATATATATTCGTCACAAACATTTCTCTAATAATTTTTTAAGAAAAAATCTCAAATCAATTAGTAGAGAGCCTCAAAGCATAGGGACAGTAAATTCAGAGCAAGATATCATTCATTGCATTGAATCTCAGTTAGAGTTTTTCAAAGTACTAAGCAAAATGGACATGATAAAAAGTAAAATGGACAGTAATTTGAAGCTACTACTGTCTACTGGTCTCCTAAGATGTTCAACTCAACCAACTTGAACAAGCTAACGAAGAGCTTCACTGGCCACTGCAACTACTTGAGCTCTCTTCGGCTGCAGTTAGAGTTTTATTGTACTCCTCCAATTCTTTCTTGTATGCCTCCATAGCTCCCCCAGCCTTCTCGTTCCAAAGCTGCTTTTCTTCTTGGCTAATTTCCTACATTTGACAAAAACATATTAATTATCCAAGGGCTTTTTCATTCATATAATCAATGCGATTTTGTTACTGTAATTCACCTTCCATTTCACAGAAATGAGGGCATTGAGTGTCGAATTGTTGATTCCAGGACGCTCCTCTGATATAGTTTTCCTTGCTTCTTTGCTGAACAGGAAGAACGAGGAAGCTGGCCTTTTTGGTTTGTTAGGATCGACAATTTTCTTCTCTGCCTTTTGTTTCTTTTGTCGGTCCTCTTTCGTTTTCTGCAATTTAGATGATATATATACATTATAGAACATATTCAAGAGATTATAAAACTTTCTTAGGTATTTTACCTTGATCAGGTTTTCTGTTTTCTCTTTCTTTTTAAGCAATTGCAAGGCCTCCTGCTTCTGAAGTTTCGACAGCTCCTCCTCTTCTTTCTGGAGACTGGCAGCTTCTTCGTCTTTTTTCTTCTTGTAAGCCTCCATTTGTTTCAAATATATCTCCTTATTTTTCTTCGCCATCTGAATCTCAAAGGAAAAAAAAGCATTAGAATAAGCAAAAATTTAGCAACTAACATTTTTAGAATTTGTAACTAAACGGAAAGAAATGAACCTCTTCATAAGGAGCTTTTTCCTTCTCACTCATGCTCTTCCATTCTTCACCAGTTATTTTTCCAACCTCCAATACATTTTTCTTATCTGCAACCAGATCAGCACGACGCCCGTTCATGAACAAGAAAAAAGCTGTCACCGGGTGCTTTGGTTTCAATGGATCCTTCTCCTTCCTGGTTGAAATAATCCAAACGCAAACAAAATTACATAATGACCAACACAGAAACACAATTACATAAAAGATATAGAAGGTAAGTAGTTAATTACTTGGTCTTTTTCTTCTTATCATTTTCGGTTTCCTCCTTGAACTGCATATATTGTTCAAGCAACTCCATGGCTGTCCTCTGTTTCTGCTCTTCTTCCAAGAGCTTCATTGCTTCATTCTCGCGTTTTTCGGCCCCAACTATCTTCAAATAGGCTTCCTTCTCTGCTTGATACTTCTCCTCATAAGGCTTCTTCTCTTCTGCAGTCACAGTCTTCCATTTCGCAGCCAACATGGTTGATATCTCCTTAAATTCAGCATCTGGGTTTTCTTTCTTAACCTGGAAAGAAGCAAAAGCCCACTTAACTTAACAACCATGCCAGATGCAAACAATTAATTTGAAAAAATTAAACCGAGTTTTTAAGTTTATACCTCAGTCCACTGATCTTTCAACCACAGGGCATAAGGTGGAGACGGCTTTTTCCTCTCCGGGCATGCCTTTTTCTTATCCTTCTTACCTTGCTCTTTCTCTTTCGGAACTTGAACAAGTGGAAAATTCTACATAACAACAAAAGGAAATCATCAAACAGACAATCTTCACAAGTAAAACTTTCTACTCAGAATGTATGAGCACCTAAATTTCCCAATCAAGAATAAAACAATATAATAACGTACAAAAAATTATAATCCCAATTAAGAATCAGTACATAAATTTTAACAGTCTCGAAATCTAAAACAGTTGATCTACATAATTGGTTGATCTACATAATTGAAACCCCAATATCCAAAATCGAGAATCATTTGAGATAGTATACAAAAATCGGTCATTGCAATAAAAACCGAATATCGTGTTCCTCAATGATAAGATCTAAACATGAGTTAATCAGATAAGCAAAAACCCTAAGAATAGAAATCAAGAATCATTTTATTCAAAGTACATAATTTCATAGATTTTAATCAACATTAAAATATCAATTTCTCGATAATCAAATATAAACAAAACACGCAATTCATTTAAACAAACAGATAGAGTGAATTACCACAGTGGGCTTAAACTCCTTCATTTTCCCCAACTTCTTAATCTCCATCTGCAGCTTCTCTTGTTCTCGCCCTCGAGTTTCGAGCTCTTCCTCCCTAAGTCTCAACGCCTCCTCTTTCTCCTTCAACATCTCCTCCGTCTTCTCTTTTTCAAGCGTCATTTGCTCAAGCTTCTTCTGCATCTCCTCAAACTCCTTCTCGAAATCACTCTCTTGAACTTTCGCCCCTTTTACCGCCTTCTTCTTGGTCTTTTTCTTCTCGTTCTCCTTTCCCGTAGACTCAATTATCGTCTCCGAAGCTTTCTTCATTGGAGAAGATTGAGAAACTGGTACAGGTAGAATGTTGGAGTCATTTGATGGTTTAAGTGCTTTTCTTGATCGCCCTTTTTTAGTCGGGACGAGATCGGGGAAATTTGATTCTCCAGAAATCGCTATGTCTGCCATTGTCGAAAACTCGAAAAGATTTGAAGAAAGAGATAGTGAGATAGGGATTGGTATATGTTTTTGTGATTGGGGGTTTAGGGTTTTATACAGGGGCAAAGAGGGTGGGGGGGGGGGGGGGGGTGGTTGAGGGTACCAACGGCTAGATGAATTTCAAATTTCAAATTTATTTGCTAAATTGAATAGTTTTTTGAATTACGCGAACACGAGTGGTTTCAAATTTTAACTTTTGACCGTTTGTTTAATATTTGAATTTTTTTCAACAGATTTTAGGGTTAAGCCTGGTGGAATGGAAAACAACATAATTTTCGGAATCAGAAATATCTGTTTGGAACGGAGAGTGCAAGATTCAATCCAAAAAAATAGGGGGTTTTCAAAAATAATATTTTATATTTAAATGATTCAAAATTTAATTGTTTAAATGTCATTTTCAAAAATAAAATCATGTTTGTCATTACACAATTAATTTAATGGAAATTTCTAATGGTACCACTGTACTATTGGTTTTTCCAAATGGTACCGATTGAAGTTTTGGTCTTTCAAGTGGAACCACTGAACTTTTGGTTTCGTCCAAGCGATACCACTCTGTCTAACAAACGTTAATTACACTGTTAAATCCCAAAATAAACATAATTTTCCCTCCAAAATACTGTTTCTAACAGTGCAATACCAATAACCAAGCATAAAAAGCATTCATACTGGTCCAAAAACATTAAAATTCAGTAGTTCTAAACATTAGAATAGTCCAAAAACATCAAATCTGAGGTTGGGATTGAGACTGGTTTTGAGATGCTTCATGGGCTGCTAATTTAGTTGTTACCTTGGCTGCTTTTGCTGCCTTGGACTGATCTCTAACTCTTGGATGTCTAACCACCACTGGTCCACTTCCTGCACCCTTGGCCTTTTCTTTTGCAGTCAAACCTCCATTGCAAGTCCTGGCATTATGGCCAAGACAATCACATTTACTGCATTCACAGTCTTTGCTCTCTTCCCCTTTTGATCTTCTCCCTCTTCCCTCCTTCTGTTTCTGCTTATTCTCCCAACTCCTCTCTTCATTGTAAGTGGCTCAATGGTAGGCAAATCATTAAATGTAGGCCATTGTTCTTTGTCAGGTATGGGATTAATGTGAAAACTGTAAGACTGTTTGTTTGTCCTTACAGAATACCATATGCTAACAACCTTATGAGGGTCAATCTTTGCATGAATCATAGCCCTTATAGCATGTCTACAAGGTATACCAGAAATTTGCCAAGTCCCACAAGAACAAACCTTGTTATTTAAAGACAAAGGAAAATGAGATTTACCCTCATGAATCTCATATTCCCCTGACTTGGACATATATGCTTTGCAACTTATAGTGTCCTTGCTGATATCTTTAAGTAGCTTTGTGATCTTGGGACAAAGATCTTCATCCTTTCAAGCCATGACACTTTGATGCCTTGTAGCTATTCTAACCATGTATGTGCCTATATGAAACAATAATTGTTTAGACTAACTAAAATATTACAGACAAGTACTAGTGAAGGAGAAGCAATGTACCTTTAAGCAATGTCAAGACTGGTCTGCACCTATCTATTCCAAGAGTTGAATTAAAACTCTCCACAAAGTTTGAAGTGTTGGAGTCATTACAAACATTAGGGTCAAATTTGTGTTTGCTCCAATTTGCAGGATCACCTAATTGTGCAAACCAGGTCATCATTTTCAGCTCCCTTTAGCCTTTCCATTGCTTTCCTATATGTGAATTGTGAAGTGGCATTGCAGACTCTCCAAAACAAAATATACATTAAAGTACCAGAAAACTGTTTTTTGTAGTTTCTAGAGATGTGTCTGCAACAATATCTTCTTTTCATAGTTGGCCAAACATCCATTAGAGCAAGATCAATTCCCTAATTACAGTAGTAACATTAAGCATAAAAAAATCAAGTAGTAACAAGCATAACATTAAGTAATAATATTAAGTTGATACCTTTTGCCTATCAGATATTATTGTCCAGTCCTTCCTACTTGATTCCTTTAGCATGTTGTAAAGATTCCAAAAAAACCATGACCAGTTCTCCTTATCCCTCTACACTGATTACACCATAAGCCAATGGAAAAATCTCATTATTTGCATCCATGGCAACTGCTGAGAGTAGAATACCTCCATAATTGCTCCTCCTCATAGGTAAAGACTTGAAGGCTGTTTTTGGTGATATGGGAGGTGGAGGTAGGTTAGTAGGCTGACTTGCTTTCTTTTTGGGAGGAGGTTTCTGTTTGGTTGTTTTGGTGGTTTTTTTTGTTATAGTTTCGGTGATTGTAACACTTTTTTTGACTTGTTGCCTCTGACAATTCATCGAATTGTCCTCAAGATCCTCCAATGAAGGCAGGTTTTCAGAGATATCTTCATTCTCACAAGAAGCCACACTCATTTTTTTCTCTTGAGATCTCCTAACATTTAGAACCAACTTGTACAATTGATTTGGTTTAACCACAGTACCAACCCAAATTGTTATCTCTTTCTTTGAAGCTAATCGATCAAACATTTTCATCAAATCCATATCTGAGAGTAATGGATGGTGTTTCATCTCAAATACATATGCAAAAGTTGGAAAATAGGGTTCCATATTAATACCCTGTTTTTTTGCTTCATCTTCATATTCTATCACAATATCTAGTAACATGGTCTTCTCCGTATCAACCTTAACATCAACACTATTATCCCTCCAATTAAAGATTAGCACTTTCTCTACACCACCCATCTGCGCGCGCGCGCGCACACACACACATATACACAACCATACTTTCGAAAAATAGCACATATACATACACATACATAATTACACATATATTGTACAAACCCAAAAATCCGACATATCCTAAAATAGCAGATATATACACATACATAAATACACACACACATATACACAAATACACATATTGTTCAACAGAGAGGCTTAGTATAATTCAGATACGTACCTTTGATGCAGATTAGTATCAAATTGAGTAGCAGTGATAGCCGTTTGCAGAAATCGTCCCAAAACCCCAATTCGTTCGTCCCAATTAGTTTAGCCATAATTAGTTTCGTTTTTGAACAGTAATAGCAGTTTTAGAGAGTGTTATAAGAGAGTATTTACTTTTAAATTAATTATATTTAACATTTAATTAACGGTGTAATTAACTAGATAGAGTGGTACCGTTTGGACGAAGCCAAAAGTTCAGTGGTTCCACTTGGAAGACCAAAACTTCAATTGGTACCATTTAGAAAAGTCAATACTACAATGATACCATTAGGAATTTTCCTTAATTTAATTTTTATTTTTCTTCTAAGTTGATTGAGGTTATAACGAGAACGACAACAACAATTGACACATAATAAAATCAACTATTTCAAAAGTTGCATTCTAAGTCGTAAAAACTGTAAATTGTATTTTTGAAAATAAAATATTTTGAATAAATTTCCGATAAACCTGTGTTTATGTTAGAATTTAGAAACTATTTCATCAGTGTACATTTCAAATTCAGCATTATTTGTATGTATCCTCTTTTTGCCTCAGCTAGCTGGAAAATTGTAGCTCTATTTTTTCCTATGAATTTGTATTCGGTTTTCGGTATTTTACAATAATCGATTTAAAAAGACCACCATGATGATAAGCCGATAATCACAATAACTCCTCAATATTAGTGAGAAATATATATTGTGTGATACAAATGATTTACGTATCTGCCACACCTAATATACAAAAAGCTGCACTATTTTTATGTACCAACTGCTACATGTTCAAAAAAATCAAGTTAATAATAATCAAAATCAGTAAAAGAGCTGGTTAAGGCATCCTTCAAACGAATATCTACTACTGGCATTGTAACTGATACTACCGTCTTTGTGCAGTCTTTGTAAATGTACTAAGAAATCGAAATTGCTTCACCTTCTGCATCTTTTCGCAATGATTTTGGGACCTTCATTCCAAATCCACGCCTTGCCCTTTGAACCCTGCTCGGTCATAATTTGTACAGGAATACAATTAGCATTGTGATGCAGATTCATAAGTGACAAATATGCAGTATATAAGAAGTTCTCCATTGAAAGAAAAACTAAAGAAGAGACTGACTACATTAACGGAGAATTCCATATGAAAATCAGCACCAGTTTAGCCTAAAAATAGATGCAGCAATTCGATATGTACAAACTACTAAGCCTAAGATAGTTTAAAATTCGTAACCAGGATGTTTAGAATCACGCTATGGGGCTACACGACACAATTTCTTTCCAGTAACATTTCAGCAAAAATGACAGACTCATAAATTCTTTTCACCAAAAGTAAGATCACTAGCACAATTTCTTCACTATGAAAAACAAAGATTTTTATTGTTTTGATATGAACAATTTATCAATTTAATATGCAAAAGCTTCAAAACTGAAAAAGTTTTAGGGAACATTGAAACATACGTCGGGGCAAGTTTGCCAAGGCTGTATAATACTTCACCGGTTTCCGCATCCAGAACTTTACCACTAATTTTTATAATATATGATTTATGCTTTGTTACTGGTAGACCTCTGCCAGAAAGTTTATCCAAGTCTCCTTGGTATAGTTCTCGCCCATTCACAAAGACTCCCGTGTTTCCAGCAGCACAACCCTTTGGCATGGGATAATTGAATGCATTAATGTACGGCTGCAAGACATCAAATTTTTGTCATTAGTACGAGTGGCAAACCTGACTAGCCAAAGTAAAAGGAGTTGATCTGACCAAAATATAAGGAGTTGATCAGATAATTACTAATTGATCTCACCGCTATGATGCCAAGGCAGGGGTGGCCCATGACTCCCCAAAATCCAGCTTGGAAATCATACCTGAAAAGAAGATGATATTGAGCAACCAGTTGGAGCAATTAATTAAAAAGAATATATCTTTCTCCTCAGAAAGTCTCTGTACATTTGGAAATATATGAAGTTTATGATTTTGCGTGTGATTCATCTTAGATGGGAACCGCAACATAACCAATCAAGTCTACAGTAAGAGAAATATTAACATATAACATGATCGATTAATCATTCACATGACATCAAATAATTGCCATGACTTGGTTGAGGTACTAACCAGTACTCTCCAGGTTGTATAGGCCCTGCTAACTTTTCAGCTTTCTTTACGGCAAGAAGTGGTATGTCTTGTCCATTGACATAAACATCTGATCTTTCAATCTCCAAGCTCTGACTTGAATCGGAGAAATCCTGAGACCTATATTCTCTGAGCCCTGAAAAGATCGACTCGCTTCTGTTATTGGTATTAGGATGCTCTTCATCAATGGACTCCTCTCTAGAGTCTTGTGTCACACCGCTTTTCATGTAAGCTTCAGAAGAAATATCCGTCTCAGACGCAAGCGTTACATCTTTTACAGGATTCTGTCGAGAGTTGGTTAGTTTGTGGAATAGCTTCCTTACATAACTTCGTTTCCCCTTATTTCCTTTCCCGTCTTTGCTAATAGAACTGTTTGAATTATTGTCATGATGTTCTTGGATGGGTAAAGATTCATTATCTTCGGACGGAGGCTCCACAGATATCAAATCAGCTCTGTGAACAGTTGCACTATCCTGGAGCTGTTCATCGTCAGAAAAACTGGAAGATGAAAGAGAAGATTCCTGCCTCATTTCAGCTGCATTTGAGTTCTGGTCTTCTCTCAACACATAAGATTCTTTATCTTGTAACTGGTAGTTATAACCAGAACTATCATAATCTTTGGATTCAGAGTTTGCAACCCTAGCATCCGAACTACTTGAAGAGACACGATTATTTTCACCCAACCTCTCAGCAGAATAGTCATTTCGCTCAGAACTTTGATTGAATTGTTCCTGAACTGAAATGACAATGCCCTTTCTGTCGACTTCACATAGAAATATGGTAGAACAAGCTCCACAACGCATTTTCCGTTGAATATCCTCCCCCAACATAACTTTTCTTGACAGCTTTAGCAGCTCAAAGCAAATAGGACATGTTATAATTGGAGCACCCCCTGCAACAGGATGGAAAATTCGCTTATTTTTATGGTCTATTACCAGCCTTCTTCTCTGGCACTGAACATTAACACCATTTTCTAAATCAAGGTCTCTCATATTCCGTGTATGAATCTGAAGATCCTGGGAATGAAGAGGAGGAGATGCCAAATTCATGGGGTTAGGATATAGTGAGCCATTTGTAGTAGGATTTTCATGTTGATAATGATTTGCATTTGGAGGAGGAGGGGGAGGGGGAGGGGGAGGGACCTTTTGAGAGACTTTCAAATTCTTGCTATAACATTGATAACAGGAGCACCCATGTTGGTGAAAAAAGGTTTCGCGTGGAAGTGATGTTAGGGGATCTTGATTGAAGTCTGTGTCCTGTCCATTAATATGGTCAGGATATGTCCATGGCAAGTATTGGTTCAGCGCCTGGTATGGAAGCGTCTTAGACATTTGAGGTCGATATGCATCTCTGTATTGCAAAATTTCATATGGAACATGCCTTGGCGCATGTACATCATAACTTTGGCCATGATGAAAAGGTTTGTGATATTGATCATGGTAAAGAGGCCTAGGATGATGTTTATCTCGAGGAGGGCGTTGCATCCTAAAATTATGCAAACTGGTAGAGCTTTCTGGCATTAAAGGTTCTTGTCCCTCGTAAAGATCGAGTGGAGGCCGAACTATCCCTCTATCAGAACCAATTATTCTCATTGGAGTTTCTACTGTATTGTTTAATCTACTAAGTTGGTCCTTCAACTCATTCAGCTTTCTAAGGAGCTCAGCTCGATTATGTTCTGAACTTTCCACTTTAGCAAGCCCATCTAAACTATTAAAACGCTGCCTGATTTCTTCCAGCTGATTTGCTACATCTGTAGTAACATTCTCAGAACTATCCACATTTGGATCAAAATCGCAGTCAGTAGGAAGTCTAGTTCGTCTCGTACCTTTCTTGTAATCATAGTACATAAATCTACTGTTCCGATTAGAGCTTAGGCCATTTGTATCTTCTCTCCCACTTACATAATCAGCCAACAACTCGTTATTCCCCATCCCCGCTGCAAATGAAGAACTACTAGCCGCATAATTTGTTCTTTCAGAGAAAAAACTTCCATTCCCCCTAATCAAATCAACATCATCATTATCCTTTTCAATCATGGAAGAACTAGCCAAACCAACACCCCCATTTTCATCACCATTCCAACTGATTTCTTCCTCAGATTTCTCTAACAATTTATCAATCATAGGTACTCGCTCTCCTGAATCGTAAAATCAAATAATCAAAACCAAACCTTACTCTAATACATACACAAAATACTCATTACTCAAGCCCACAAACCCCAACATGTGACTAAATTCTCCTTCTTACACACACAGAGACTAACAAATTATCAAATTGCACATGAATCTTGAACAATTCTGAGGCAAACTAACAAGCACACATAGAGACAAACACAAATATATATACACACAAAAAGAGAGGAGGGGGGGGGGGGAGAAAGTACCTGGAAAAGCAGAACCACAACTAACACAGTAGTCAAGAGAGAAATGATGAGGAAGAAGATAATCACAGCTGGGACAACGAACTAACTTAACTTTTAAAGCATCCATATCAACTCATGAACAACCCAAGTGTGAACTGATGATTAAGTATATATAGTTAAATTGTTTTAAATTATTAAACTAGGGTGAGAGAGAGAAAAGTCAAAAGATGTGATTTTCATAATACCATCATCATCATCATAATTTTAAGTAAATTATATACATAAGCAGAGAATCTTGGAAAATCAAGAAAATTGAAGAAGATAAGTTGAATCAATTTCCAATCCAAGACACCATTTTTGTACAACAAGGAATTACAGATAACCCCTTGAACAGGACAATTCAAGACTTGAATTGTACAAAAGCTCATGCTTTGACAAAGCGTAGGTGTATTTATTGTTAAAATAAATGTAAGAAAAGATTGTTAGCTGTATTTTGACTTGGCAAAGTCATCTCTGTCTTTGGCCAGTGACCTGCATAAAAAACAAGAACAATTCTGTATATGTAAACAAGTTATATTTATATTCAATACTAACATTGGTTTGGTGTAAAAGCTTTTCACATTCATTTGATAGCTACATGTTGATTTACTTCTGTTTCGTATAGGATGATCAAAGAGAATGTTCGCTAAAAAATTCAATATATAGTTGGTGCAAAATTTGAACTGAAATATCGAATTTCATGAGTATACGAGATCGAGTTTCAGCTCGAATTTCGGTCGAACTCGAACCCGAAACTCTTAAACTTGGACTCGACTTGTTTATGCAGCTAGTTGGTCATAGATCTACAGACTACAGTGAGTAAATGTAATGCAATCGACAATATTCTGTGGTTGTACTCGCGTGACTCTATCATTATCTATCAATATCCCGAAACATAACTAGACCAAGTTGTGTAGTATATTAATGCATGCTACGTAATACGTGGTACCTAATACGTACGAAACAGTTCTCGTAAGTCGTAATTGTAGAGAAAGCTACAACTTGTATGTATACAGTTATATTTATACAGCGCTTGTATTCAAAGTCTTGTTTCCAGAATATAATCCTCACTTGTTGGTCAGCTCATAAACATTTACGTACACATTTTACACCATTTTCACCGTGTTACGCAACCTTGTAGGAGTACTTGTTTAAAAAGGTTTCTCATGGATGTAATGCAGACTGTTTTGACTGTTTCCTTTTTCTATCGACAAATGTTAATACAACTACCGACAACGTGTTAGGGATAGGTCACATACACCGTACATCGACTATATTTGCCTTTTCAATGTTGGAATATGGATTTCTAGAATTTGAAATTTGTAACATAAGGTGGATGTGGACGAGTGTCTGTGTTCAATTAAAAAAAATAATATTATTAATTAATTCTTTTTTATTATGTGTTTTATTTTAGGATATTTATCAAAAATACCGTTTTTTTCTAAATATTTTTGCAATTTTACCATTTTCTCAAAATATTTACAAAAAATACATTTTCAAAAAAACTATTTTACGAAAATATCATCTTTTAAAAAATATTTGCAAAAATACGTTCTGCTACCAACGCAGATTGCATGCAGTTACATATGTGGTTACAACACGTGAATTGTGAAAATTTTTAAATTGAATTTGCATATGTGGTTACGCAGCATGTTGCATATGTAGTTGCAAACATATGAATTATGAAAATTTTCAAATTGAATTTGCATGTGTGGCTGCGCAGGTTGCATACAATTGCATATGTGTTTGCAACGTGTTGTATTTGATTGATTTGATTGCAGAACGTATTTTTACAAATAAGATTGTATTTTTGCAAAAACAATAATTTAAAAAGGTATTTTTGCAAAAAAAAAAAATTGGGATGGGGGTACGATGAAAAGAGCCCTTTATTTTACCAAGTGAGATCATTTAATACTATAATAGATGTCATTTGACGTTTTATTACCAAACTTGGTCATAGTTTAGTTGTTCACAACTCGCGCATATAATAATACTAACCTATAACCCGTGTCATGCACGGACTTCATTTAAAATTCTATAATTTTCTTATTTTATTTGAATTAAAATTTATAGAAAAAGTAGAAGCAATATGAATTTTGGAGGTAAATTATTAAAAAAATATGATTTGATAATAATTAAAAGTGTTGACCTGATTATAATTTGAAATGTGACATATTTAGAAGCGTGACATTTATAATTTTTATATTTATATTCTCATATGTAATAAGTGTAAGAAAAATCTCATTCAAAATTTTGGTCCGGTTATTGTCAAATTAATAAAAAAACGTTAAATCTTAAATGGAGAACTGTTAGATTTAATATTAAAAAGTGTACTGATTAATATGAGGATTATAATTAAATACTAATATGTGTATATTGATAATTTAAACTTCTATATTGAATAGAATTCTCCTGTAAAAATTCGTGACTCTTTTTTCTCTTCCATTTATAGATAGTTTCAATTAGAAAAAAATTGTTAAATCGTCATTAAATTAAAGATAATTTTGTTATCTTCGCGTGGGCTATAAAATCGTCGAAATCTGATTTTTATAACCCAAGATAAAGTCCAAATTAGTAAAGTGAGTATCTAAATTCTTATAATAATAATTATGTCATTATTATTTGAACACATAATTTAATTTAATTCAATTGTTTTTGTTAAATTATATGAATTTTAATTTATTATTTGATTTTTGTTTTCTTGGAATGTGTTAATCAACCAACCAAATTATCCTAAATTTTTTGGGTAGTTTTTTAATGAAGTAATTTGGAACGTAAGAGAGTTATTATTATTTATTATTATTATAATTTGAAATGTGACATATTTAGAAGTGTGACATCTATAATTTTTATATTTATATTCTTATATGTAATAAGTGTAAGAGAAATCTCATTCAAAATTTTGGTCCGGTTATTGTCAAATTAATAAAAAAACGTTAAATCTTAAATGGAGAACTGTTAGATTTAATTTTAAAAGTGTACTGATTAATATGAGGATTATAATTAAATACGAATATGTGTATATTGATAATTTAAACTTCTATATTGAATAGAATTCTCCCTGTAAAAATTCGTGAAAATTTAATTTAATTCAATTGTTTTTGTTAAATTATTTGAATTTTAATTTATTAGTTCATTTTTGTTATATTTATTCCTGAAAATGTTATTTTTAAATTAACTCTTTTAGGAAAGTAGTATAGATTTTTTTGGAAGGTGTTAACCAAGTACCAAATTATACCATATTTCGCTT
Source organism: Heracleum sosnowskyi (assembly GCA_030848705.1). Classification (NCBI taxonomy): domain Eukaryota; kingdom Viridiplantae; phylum Streptophyta; class Magnoliopsida; order Apiales; family Apiaceae; genus Heracleum; species Heracleum sosnowskyi. The sequence goes on from CM061240.1 coordinate 16,351,442, forward strand.
ATAATAGTATAGTATAGATGAATCACATATGCTCGGAAATAAATGATAAACACTTAAAAGGTATTCTTTCGGTCCCACTCATTTTTATATCGTCTTTTTCTCACACGCATTTTAAAGTGTATATAAAGTATAGTTCTATAACTTATTTTTAAATTATTATTTCTTTAAATAAAAATTTAAACGTTAAATTTTAATTCAGAAGAAAAAAATTTAAAAAAATTTCAAGAAAATACACTTTATAGAAGCCTTAAAATGCATGCTGAAATCTCGTCCCCCAATGTATATAATTCAATGGGACGGAGGGAGTATATTTAAGTAAAGGATTGTTTTCTTTTTGTTAAAATAAGAGTCTGTTTGGGTAAATTTAAAATTATTGCTTATGATTTAAAGTTACTTATAATCATAAGTTAAAAGTGAAAATTTTAAATTTTAAGTTAATTTTTGTTTGGCTAATTTGGATTATAAATAACTTATAAATTATTGTTGTGGAATAAAAAACGAGCTTGTGTATTTAATGCTAAGGTTTAATGAGCTTCGAGCTTTAATGGCTGCACTTGTGTTTCGAGACTAAATCGGTCCTCACAAGATGCATACGTATCTCAAAACGTTATTGAGAATCAAGCCAAAGACGTAGTTCTTGGTGTTGCCCTCGGGGCTATGGCGGCAGGGGCACACCAAGGACGTAGTGACTTGTATGTCCTTATTCGAGGATGAAGTCTAAAACGTTGTAGATGACTTGTATGTCCTTATTCGTGGATGAAGTCTAAAACGTAGTTCTAGGGGTGCCTTTGTGGCTTGTTGCGCCTTCGAGGCGTTGTGACGTATGGAGCTGTGCCCAAAACGTAGTAGAGGACGTATGGAGCTGTGTCCAAAACGTAGTAGAGGACGTATGTAGCTGTGTCCAAAACGTAGTAGAGGACGTATGGAGCTGTGTCCAAAACGTTGTGGACGACGTATGGAGCTATGTCCAAAAAGTAGTTCTGATTGTAGGATCAGGGTCCTTATATAGGCGTCTAGAGCCTAGTATTTATGGTATGTTTAGGAGTCTTAGCGAATAAGTCTCCTTTTTGATATTGGATAAACATTGTATTTCTTGTTGGAGAATTCGTTTCCTTGTTGATAAAGGCTATGACTCATTAATTGTCTTTAATTGGGATTCCGGATCCTTCTTTGATGAATTTACCATATTTTGGACTCTTTTTATGAGCTGTATATTTTTCATATTCATTAATTACGAAATTAATGAATAATTAGGGTGTCGGGCCTTAAATATCGGCATTTCCATTGACTTGTCAATTATATTTCTATAATTAATTTTCTGACCATATCATTTGCCCCCCAACTTCTGGGAAAATCTCCTTGGGGTTTTCGTAGAAGTTATAACGTGTTTTTCCTCAAAATTTTCCATTTTTAAGGGCATTTTCGACCTCAAATTAGGTCATTTTCGACCTCCTTTTTTACCAGAAAACAAGTCATTTTCGACCTCAAATTCGACCAGGAAACATGTCATTTTCGACCTGAAATTCGATCTGGATTTCGACCTCGACTGGAGTGAGGTCGAAGGTTTCGACCTCGATTTTTAAGTCTTTTTCGACCTCGAGCCTTCGACCTCGATCCAGCCTTTTTTTCGACCTTGATTGGTCCCGGGTCGATGGTTTCAACCTCGACTTCCTAGTCATTTTCGACCTCGGTCATTCGACCTCGATCCCTTATACTTTCGACCTCATTTTGCTGGTCATTTTCGACCTGGGTCATTCGACCTCCTTTTGGCGTGAGGTCGAACGCTTAGACCTCGTTTTCTAGGTCATATTCGACCTCATTCTTTCGACCTTGAATCCTTCTGTTTTCGACCTCACTTGGGTGTGAGGTCGAGGGGTTCGAGCTCGATTTATAGTGTATTTTCGATCTCAATCAATCGAATTCGATCTAGGGTCTTTTCGACCTCGAATTTTCAATTTTTTGATTGGATTTTTGGTGCGAAGTCGATGGAAACGACCTCAATTCCTCGTATATTTTCGACTTCGAGCCTTCGATGTCGTTCTAAGGTTTTTTCGACCTCAATTTCATTATTTTTCGACTTTATTTGGGAGCGAGGTCGTTGGAATCGACCTCGTTTTCCCATATGTTTTCGACCTCGGTCGTACGATTTCGATTTAATGTCTTTTCGACCTTAAATCTTTGATTTTGCCTTGGCTATATTTCAAATTTCATTCTTTTCTTGGGCCTTAACTAGCCTAATTTTTAATTGGACTTAAATTATTCCAGCCTTGGGCCTTTATTGTTTGGGCTTCGAATTTGCCTGAGACCCAAATTATTTGGGTTTTAATCTCTATAATCCATAAATGGATTTGTGGGCCTTTACTGGCTATAGACGATTGCCCTTCCTTAACTGGTTGGGTTTCCAGTCACTAGGCGATTCCTGGCGAGATTTTCTGATGAATCTCATCGTTTTCTGGGTTTCTTACTTGATGTTTTGAAGAATTCTTTGAAGATTTTGGGCTTTCTTTGAAGATTCTGGGTTTAAAATGGCTGATCGCGCTTCCCAATGTCTATGATAATGCACTAGGATTTCATAGAAGTTATACCTGTCTTTTTCGAGACTTGGGGTCTTTTTATCCCTTACCTGGGACTTACTACCCTTTTTTGGGGATTTTAAATATACACTAGTGTTTCACGAGTATCGTCTTGGTGTAAAGTGTGGAGCGACCTACACATTTACGACGATTTTGCCTTATTCGAGGCTAACTTGACATTTGCATAAGCCTTTTATGTCTTATATCGTCTTGTTTTGGCTTCAAGCCTTTCATTGAGCATATCGAATGATGGGGTTTGGACTGAATGTCTTAGGTTTCTGGGGTTTCAACCCTTCATTTGCTTTCTAGGAAGCTCATGATTTCATCGAACGTTATTTCTATTTGTCCTAGTAGTGAGTCCAATCAGGACACACTTTAAACATAATAGACTTTCAAATTTGAGGCATGCCAAGTCCTTGGCACCTCATGCCCTTCGAGGGTTTCTAGCTTGTACGAGCCTCGACCAAATACGTTCTTGACGCGATATGGTCCTTCCCAATTTGGGGCCAACTTGCCTTTTTGTCCAACTCCGGATGCCTCAATCTTTCGGAGGACTAAATCTCATTGTCGAAAGAATCTCTCTTTAACCCTTAGGTTGTAATAGAAAGATGCTCGTTTCTGATGCTGAACTATCTTGGCATTTGCCTCATCTCTAACTTCATCAATCAAATCTAAGGCCAGCCTCAAGCCTTCCTCATTTGTTTCTGGCTCATAAACCTCAATTCTTGGAGACATGTGAGTAATCTCCACTGGAACCACTGCCTCTGCCCCATATGCCAACAGAAAGGGGGTAGCTCCAGTGGTGACTTTGCAGGTAGTACGATATGCCCATAGTATGGGGAGCAATTCGTCCACCCAAGTGTTTCTGGAGCGTTCAACTCTTTTCTTCAGTCCATCTAGGATAATTCGATTTGCAACCTCAGCTTGCCCATTTGCTTGAGGATGGGCGACAGAAGTGAAGCGCAACTTGATATCGTTATCATCACAATATTTCTTAAACTCATCGTTGTTAAACTGAGTTCCATTGTCTGTGACCAAGATACGTGGAATCCTGTATCTGCATATCACATTTTCCCAGAAGAAATGCATCACTTGCTTGGTGGTTATCTTGGCTAATGGTTTAGCCTCAATCCACTTGGTGAAGTAGTCGATTGCTACTATCAAGAACTTTCGTTGTGCACTTGCCATTGGGAAAGGTCCAAGTATATCCATTCCCCACATGGCAAATGGAATTGGTGAGTTTATGGATGTCAACATCTCTGGTGGTTGCCTAACCACTGGTGCATGCTTCTGGCACCTTTCACATTTTTTCACGTAGCTTTTAGCATCTGCTAGCATGCTTGGCCAATAGAAACCTAGACGAGTGATCTTATGGGCAAGGGCTCTGCCCCCCAAGTGCTTCCCACAAATTCCTTCATGTACTTCCTTCAGGGCCAATTCTGCCTCTTGAGGTCTCAAATATTTCAGATATGGAATGATGAAAGACTTCTTGTATAGGATTCCCTCAATCAGGGTATACCTTAGTGCTCTCACATACAGCTTTCGTGCTTCTGAAGTGTCGTTGGGTAACCACCCAGTTTCCAGATGAGTCTTGATGGGATCTATCCAACAACTAGCAACATCAATAGGTGCTACCAACTTTCCGTTGATGCTTGGGGTCCTCAGGACTTGGAAGTATACACTCCCTGCATAGTTTTCAATTTCGGAAGAAGCAAATTTAGACAAGGCATCAGCCTTCATGTTTTCTTCCCTTGGAATGTGCTCTACATAGCATTCGTCGAACTGAGTCATGATGGCCTTGACAAGTTTCAAATACTTGGCCATGACTTCATCTCTGGCCTCAAATTCCCCATTTACTTGGGAAACCACTAGCCTCGAATCTCCACATACTTTCAGAGTTTTAACTCTCAAGGCTCCAGCCAGCCCTAAGCCAGCTATCAGAGCTTCATACTCGGCCTCATTGTTTGTCGTTGGGAAGTCAAGTTTTAGTGCATACTCTATGAGGAATCCATCAGGACTTTGTAGCACTAAACCGGCTCCACTTGATTTTGTTTTTGATGCTCCATCAAAATAGAGCACCCAATATTATTTGAAATCCATCTCTTGATCTTTCTCATCCCCTACTATTACTTCCTGCCCCCCGACTTCTTGGTTGTCAATGGTACATTCAACCATGAAGTCAGCAAGTGCTTGAGCTTTTATGGCCGTTCGAGGCTTATACTTGATGTCGAATTCGCCCAATTCAATGGCCCATTTGATCAATCTTCCACTGACTTGAGGGCTATGTAAGATGTTTCTCAGAGGATAATCAGTCAAGATATCTATCTTGTGAGCCTGGAAGTACGGGCGCAGCTTTCTTGAGGCCATTATCAAGGCTAAGGCAAACTTCTCAATCGTTGATTAGTTTATTTCTGCCCCATGTAGAATCTTACTCACATAGTAGATGGGTTTCTGAACCTTCAATTCTTCTTTTACCAAAACGGCTCCAAGGGCTGTGCTAGAAATCGCCAAGTACAAATAGAGAATTTCCCCCGGCTTGGGCCTTGCCAACAGTGGTGCCTCAGCCATGTATTTATTCAGGGCCTCAAAGGCCTCTTGGCTCTCCGTTGTCCATTCAAAATTTTTCACGTTCTTGAGTGCTTTGAAGAAAGATAAACACTTCTCTCCTGACTTGGAGATAAATCTTCCCAATGCCGCCACTCTTCCCGTTAGTTTTTGGACATCCTTGACAGTCTTTGGTGGTTCCATGTCTAGAATTGCTTTGATTTTGTCGGGATTGGCCTCGATTCCTCTCTTGGAAACCATTAGGCCTAAAAACTTTCCCGAGCCTACACCAAAGGCACACTTAGCTGGATTCAACATCATCTTTTGGTGCCTTAGCACTTCAAATGCCTCTCGAAGGTGCTCAATGTGATCGGCCTTATCGAGGCTCTTGACTAACATGTCATCTACGTGGACCTCCATGGTTTTTCCAATTAGGTGTCCAAAAATTTTTTTCACCAATCTTTGGTAGGTTGCCCCTTGGAGATGTCATCCTTGTGCATTTTGATTTGGTTGTATCCACTGAAGCCATCCATGAAGCTGAGCATCTCGTGTCAAGCTGTAGCATCTATTAATGTATCAATCCTTGGTAAGGGAAAACAATCCTTAGGACATGCATCATTCAAGTCAGTGAAGTCTACACACATCCTCCATTTTCAATTGGCCTTTTTGACCATTACGGGGTTATCCAACCATTCCGGGAATTGTATCTCTTCAATGAATCCGGCCTCTAGAAGTTTTTCAACTTCTTGTTTAACGGCCTCTTGCCTTTCTGGAGCAAAATTTCTCTTCTTTTGTTTCACCGTCTTTCTTTCAGGATCCACATTCAACTTGTGAGTTATCAATTGGGGATCAATCCTTGGCATGTTAGCCGTTGTCCAAGCAAAAACGTCATTGTTCTCTTGAAGAAAAGATATGAGCTTGTTTTTCAATGGCTCAGGTAGTAGTGCCCCGACATAAGTCACCTTCTCCGGTTCACCAGGGACTAAGGGAATTGGGATTAAATCCTCAGCTGGTTTCCCTCTTCGGTCATCATTGTCGTCAGTATCCATGTCTTCAATTGGGAGAACTTGCCCCCCCCCGATTCCATCAGGCCTTAACGCGGCTACATAACAACTTCTAGCCATCTTTTGGTCTCCTCGTTCTTCACCAATCTCATTCCTCGTTGGGAACTTTATTTTCAGATGATAAGATGAGGCAACGGCCTTGAACGCATGAAGACCAGTCCTTCCCAGGATTGCATTGTAGGTTGAAGTTGCCTTTATAACTATGAAGTTCAGCATTTGAGTAGACGTATTCATCTCTTACCCCATGGTCATTGGGAGTTGGATAGTGCCTTCCACTTTTTATTCCACCCCATTGAATCCGTATATGGGCATATTTGAGGGTGTTAACTGAGAATCAGTGTAACCCATCTTGATAAAAGCATCGTGGAACAAGATATCCACTGAAGCTCCATTGTCGACTAGGACTCTCTTTGTTTCAGAATTTCCAATCAAAGGTATGATGACTAGAGGGTCATCGTGGGGGAACTTCGCCCTTTCCAAGTCTGAATCATCAAAACCTATTGATACTTCTGTTCTGGCACTCTTCGGTGCTTCTCCAACCACAGTCATTACCTCTCGATCATAAGCTTTTCTTGAGTTTCGGGAGGACCCAATAGCAGTTGGCCCTCCGAATATCATGTTGATGACTGGCCCTCGGGGCTTAGGGTTACGATCTTGGTCGTTGTCCCTTCTGTCGTAATCCTTCCTTTCATAGTTTCCTCTTTGAATCCCTTGATTTCCATCTTTGGTGAATTTGCTGAGTTTTCCTCTTCGTATCAGAAATTCGATCTCATCTTTCAATTGCCTACAATCGTCGGTGTCGTGACCGACTTCTTTGTGGAACCGACAAAACTGATTTTGGTTCCGTTTGGACATGTCAGCCCTCATTGGCTTCGGCCATTTGAGATCTCCTTCCTTAGCTATCTCCATCAGAATTTGACTCTTGGAAGTTTTCAATCTTGCATACTCCGTAAACTTTGGCCCAAAATTGTTTCTCTTAGGTGGAGAATCAGAGTCCTTTGACGTTCTGGGAAACTTTTCCTTGACGTCGTACTCCTGAGTTTCTTTTCTTTGAGTTTCCACTACCGCTAGCAGTGGGTTCATACTTTCTCATGCTTTCTTCAGCCTTGATATACTTTTCGGCTCTATCTTGGAGCTTCAGCATGCTCTCGGGTGGATATTTAGCCAACGACCTTTTGAAGTGGTCATCAGTAGTTCCTTGTTGCAGGGCTATCATAGCCACTCTGTCCTCTAAGTCCGGGACTTTCAAAGCCTCCCGAGTGAATCGATTGATGTAGTCCCTTAGGGCTTCATTCTTTCCTTGTTGGATTGCCATGAGTGATGCAGAGCTTTTCTCATGCACCCTTCCACTAATGAACTGATTGATAAAAGCTTTGCTTAGTTCCTTGAGAGACCCAATTGAGTTGGGAGGAAGACGGCTATACCAGCGTTGGGCCATGCCTGCCAAGGTTTGTGAAAACGCCCTACACTTGACCGCATCGTTGGTTGGCTGCAACAGCAGTGCATTGGAGAAGGTCCTTACATGATTTGCGGGATCTCACGTTCCATCATAGGCTTTGATCGAAGGCATCTTGAATTTTCTGGATATAGCCGTTTTCATGATGTCTTGAGTAAACGGTGGTGTAGGATCATCAGGATCTCCTAAGGGCAACAGAATACTAGGATCACCTCTTGGGGCTTCGGCCCTCTTGGTTCTTCTTGCTGGTGGATCCAAGTTGATTATCGGGATCCCTTCAGTCGTTCGGCCTTGAGATTGAGCGGCCTCCTCCTCAGCAAGGAGTTTCTTGAGTCTTGCAGTCTCTGCCTCATGGGCTGCAATTTTCTCCTTAGTAGTTTGGGGTTGATCCCGATTTGTCTGGGAAGAACGTCTCCTTCTTGGGGCGACATCCTCTCCAGTTGTATAACCCTCATCCCCGGTGTATGGGCCCGAGTAATCTTGAACGAAAGGGGTCTGGCGAGTTTGTTGATTTTGGGGTCCCAGACCTTGAATATAAGGGGGCACATATGCCTCATGGTAGATTGGATTAGTTCCACTACCGCCCGCCATGGGTCGAGGGGGTATGTCATAGTTTGGCATCCCCAAAGTCTGATTCGTGTATTGAGGGAGATCAATAGTATGGAGTTGAAGGCTTCTCGGTGCATTCATGATGAGTGGAGAAGTCGAGATTGGTTGCTGGTGAACGGTCTCTTGTGGATTAGATCCATGAATGACCATCTGCAGGGGATTCGTCCCTTCAACCGAAATTGGGATTTCCGGTCCTTGAGTGTTGGTGGGGATATTTGTCCCTTGAGTGCCAGTAGTTGGCGGTGGTTGATTTCCGTGAGTATCAGCCTCAGAGGTGATAGGGTGATCCTCAGGAGTTTAAGTATCTGGAGCTGTTCTTCGTGTGTTTGCCATGGTTGATGTTGTCTTCCCACAGTCGGCGCCAAATGTTGTGGAATAAAAAATGAGCTTGTGTATTTAATGCTAAGGTTTAATGAGCTTCGAACTTTAATGGCTGCACTTGTGTTTCGAGACTAAATCGGTCCTCACAAGATGCATACGTATCTCAAATCGTTATTGAGAATCAAGCCAAAGACGTAGTTCTTGGTGTTGCCCTCGGGGCTATGGCGGCAGGGGCACACCAAGGACGTAGTGACTTGTATGTCCTTATTCGAGGATGAAGTCTAAAACGTTGTAGATGACTTGTATGTCCTTATTCGTGGATGAAGTCTAAAATGTAGTTCTAGGGGTGCCTTTGTGGCTTGTTGCGCCTTCGAGGCGTTGTGACGTATGGAGTTGTGCCCAAAACGTAGTAGAGGACGTATGGAGCTGTGTCCAAAACGTAGTAGATGACGTATGGAGCTGTGTCCAAAACGTAGTGGACGACGTATGGAGCTATGTCCAAAACGTAGTTCTGATTGTAGGATCAGGGTTCTTATATAGGCGTCTAGAGCCTAGTATTTATGGTATGTTTAGGAGTCTTAGCGAATAAGTCTCCTTTTTGATATTGGATAAACATTGTATTTCTTGCTGGAGAATTCGTTTCCTTGTTGATAAAGGCTATGACTCATTAATTGCCTTTAATTGGGATTCCGGATCCTTCTTTGATGAATTTACCATATTTTGGACTCTTTTTATGAGCTGTATATTTTCCCTATTCATTAATTACGAAATTAATTAATAATTAGGGTGTCGGGCCTTAAATATCGGCCTTTCCATTGACTTGTCAATTATATTTCTATAATTAATTTTCTGACCATATCATTTGCCCCCCAACTTCTGGGAAAATCTCCTTGGGGTTTTCGTAGAAGTTATAACGTGTTTTTCCTCAAAATTTTCCATTTTTAAGGGCATTTTCGACCTCAAATTAGGTCATTTTCGACCTCCTTTTTTACCAGAAAACAAGTCATTTTCGACCTCAAATTCGACCAGGAAACAGGTCATTTTCGACCTGAAATTCGATCTGGATTTCGACCTCGACTGGAGTGAGGTCGAAGGTTTCGACCTCGATTTTTAAGTCTTTTTCGACCTTGAGCCTTCGACCTCGATCCAGCCTTTTTTCGACCTTGATTGGTCCCGGTTCGATGGTTTCGACCTCGACTTCCCAGTCATTTTCGACCTCGGTCATTCGACCTCGATCCCTTATACTTTCGACCTCATTTTGCTGGTCATTTTCGACCTGGGTCATTCGACCTCGATCCCTTAAATTTTATTATTGCATATTTTTAGTATTTTTTATTAGTATGTACTTATGCAATGGGCGTCGGCTCAAAAAACATGACACAAAATCGGCATATAAAGTCCAGAGATATTTAAGAAATTTGTATTTTTTGTGATAATATGAATAGTTGATGTTTGAAGTGGTAGTTAATACTTCAATTTTATTAATTGTATTTGATAAAAAATAAGTTGAAATGTTAAAATAGGTAAACGTTTTTAAATAATTAAAAGCATTAACATTAGTTTTAAAATAAATAGGTCCTAAACCGGTCCTGGTAAATAGGTCTTGGAAATGCCTTTTAATTAGAATAATTAAATTTATTTTAATTATTATAACTTTTTAAAATAATTAGGTCATTAAATTAGGTTTAAAAATAAATAGGACAATTACTCGAACCAATTACAAGGTATTAACTAGATTTTGTTAAGAAAAAATAAGTTCATTTAGAAATTTTATTTATTTGTCCATATGTATAAATATAGACATGTATAATAAATAAGTCTAATTATTATGAGTAACTAAGTAAAATAATATTGTATCAAAAAATAAATATTAAATTGTTTGTTAATAATTTATTAAGAGTAATTAAATAAAAATAATTAAATACATATAGTTAAATAAGGCAAGTACCAAATCGTACCAAATAACAGTTATCAAAACTTTTAATGTTTCGTCTTTAATAATACTAGCTTATAACTCGTGCGAAGCACGAACTTCTTTTAATATATTATAATATTTCTTTTATAGTAAAAATGTAATATAATATTTTTAATAATATAATATTTTTTGAAAATGAGAGATTTTAGTAAGGACAAATAGAAAAGGTAACATATTTTAATTGAAAATGGTAATTGTCCGTGATATTTTTGGAAAAACAGTGGATTATATTATAATATTTCTTTTATAGTAAAAATATAATATATATTTCTTTTATAATATAATTTTTTTGGAAAAAGAGAGATTTTATTAAGTACAAATAGAAAATGTAACATATTTAAATTGAAAAAGGTAATTTGCCCGTGATATTTTTGGAAAAGGAGTGGATTTTGTTAGAAAAAATAGTGACTGAAAACCGAAAAACAAAACTTTAATGTTTCTCCTATTATAAGATAAGATAGTAATAAAAATATTTTGTTAAAAATAATTAAATAAGGCAAGTACCGTACCAAAAAGCAAGTACCGTACCAAAAAACAGGTACCAGAACTTTTAATGTTTCGTCTATTATTAATAATTATTATTTTTATTATTTATGTTTTAATATTTTATTAATTTGCATTTGCTAAAAAAATAAGTAGGCGTGTTAAACTTTTTTAAAGAATTAAAAGTATTAAAATAAATTAATAACTGTTTATCCGTGATATTTTTGAAAAAGTAGGGGTCTTAGTAAGGAAAAATAGAAAAAGTAACATGTTTTATCTGAAAAGGTAAATGTCCGTAATTAAAAATATTTAAATAGGTTTCAAAATAAATAAGTAGGGATTTGCCCGGGATATTTTTGGAAAATGAGGGTTTTAGTAAAGAAAAATTAAAAGAGTAACATGTTTTAGTTGAAAATGATAATTGCCGGTGATTGTTTTTAGAAATATAGAGGATTTTGTTAGAAAAAGTAATTTATTTTAGCTGAAAAGGTAGTTGGTCATAAAAATGTTATTATTTAATAATAATTTCTTTAGAAAATAAAAAAATTGAAAAAGTAACATGTTTCAGCTGAAAAAATGCTCATAATTAAAAGTATTAAAATAGATTTTAATACTTTTAATTATTAAATTAAAAAAATAGATTTTTTAAATAAATAAGCAAGGGTTTACCCGTGATATTTTTGGAAAATTAGGGGTTTTAGTAAGAAAAAATAGAAAGAATAACATGTTTTTGTTAAAAAAGATAACCGCCCGTGTTTTTTTTAGAAAAAGAGAAGATTTTGTTAGAAAAAAAATAAAAAAAGGTAATGTATTTTAGTTGAAAAGGTAATTGGTTATAAATAATGTTATTATTTTGTGATAGTTTTTAAAAAAATAAGTAAGGGCAATTAAATAAAATCACTAAGTACCGACCGTTCGTCCATCCGACTACCAAACTTATAATGTTTCGTCTTTAATAATATAGCTTAAAACCCATGCGATGCACAAATTATTTTTAATAATTGTTAATTTTATTATTTATATTTTATATTTCATTAATTGCATTTGTTAAAAAAAAGTAGGCGTGTTAAATATTTTTATATAATTAAAAGTATTAAAATAGATTTTAAAATAAATAAGTAACGGTTTGCCCGTGATATTTTGGAAAAAGAGGGGTTTTAGTAAGAAAAATAGAAAGTAACATGTTTTCGTTGAATTTTAAAATATAAAAGTAACGATTTGTCCATGATATTTTTGAAAAAAAGAGGGGTTTTAGTAAGAAAAATACAAAATGTGACATGTTTTAGTTGAAGAAGATAATTGTCAATTAAAATTATTAAAATGGATTTTAAAGTAAATAAGCAAGGGTTTGCCCGTGATATAATTGGAAAAGTAGAGATTTTAGTTAGGAAAATATAAAATATAACATGTTTTAGCCGAAAAAGGTAATTGTCTATGATTTTTCTAGAAAAAGAGGGGAAATGTAATTACCAATTAAAAGTATTAAAATATGTTTTAAAATAAATAAGTAAGGGTTTGCTCGTGATATATTTGGGAAATGAGGGATTTTAGTAAAGTAAATAGAAAAAGTAACATGTTTTAGCTTGAAAAGGAAATTGCTCGTGATTTTTTTAGAAAAAAATGGTAATGCATTTTAACTGAAAGGGTAACTGATTATAATAATTTTTATAATAATTAAATAAACAATTAAATAAGGCCAGTACCGTAAAAAAAATAGGTACCAAAACTTTCAATGTTTCGTCTTTAATAATATAGTATAGATAGATAGATAGATTTATAATATTAGTATTTTATGCTACTAAATGGAATAGTCCGTGATATTTTTTAGGTTTTAGTTAAGAGAAATATTAGTTATTAAATATAAAAATGAATATACGTTTTGGAAAAAAAACTAATCGGTTAGTGATTAATAATTATAATATTATTATTTTATTTTATTAAATAGACTTGTTCGTGATATTTTTGGAAAATGAGAGGTTTTAGTTAGGAAAAATAGAAAAGTAGAAATTTTAGTTAGAAAATATAAAAAAGAATATACAATTTGGCTAAAAGAGGTAATGAGTTAGTTATTAGCAATTATAACTTTATTATGTTATTTTAGGAAATGAAATTGTTTGCAATATTTTTGGAAAATGAGATGTTTTAGTTAGGAAAAATATAAAAGATATTATATATAATAATTTTAATATTTTATCTAACGGTTCTCATTGATTTGATCAAAAATATCTAACGGCTATGAATTGAGTGACCAGACTACAAAACTTTCATGACCAGATTACAAAATTTTCAATGGTTCGTCTTTAATAATATAGTATAGATAGATTATAGATAGTATAGATTGATTGATTTTATATTTTTTCTCAAATAGTTAATATTTAAAATTTTACAAAAATATTATAGGGCCGCTGCGAAGCGCGGCTTAGTCGACTAGTACTATTATATAAAGGAGAAGACGGGGGCGATGAGGTGGCGCTTTTAGATCGCTTCGTTCTATTTTTCTAATTTTCTCAATTTTTTGAATTAATAATATTAAAAATTCGAAAAAATCTCAATTACCTTTTAAATACTTACTAACAGAGGAAACATATAATATTTTTGTATTTAAAACCCCTACTAATGGAGAAAGTAAATATACAATAGATCTTTACTAATGGAGAAAACTAAATATCATTAATGGAAAAAACTAAATATTCAATTATAATATTCTTGCCTTCAAAATATCTAAATTAGAAAAAAAGTGTATTACCTTACATTATTTTGAACTTTCCTCTATTATTATCTAAATATTCTCATAATACCTTTTTAATGAAATTACTATCTTAACATACTGCTCTCCTAAACTTTCTTTTTTTATGTAATATAATAAAAAATACAGGAACGTTTTAGTAAATAAGAAGTTAATAAATTAGATCGGTCTTACATAAGAAATTAAGTAATTAATACCAATTTTAAATACTTACTAACAGAGGAAACATATAATATTTTTGCATTTAAAATCCCTAATAATGGAGAAAGTAAATATACAATAGATCTTTACTAATGGAGAAAACTAAATATCACTAATGGAAAAAAACTAAATATTCAATTATAATATTCTTGCCTTCAAAATATCTAAATTAGAAAAAAAAAAGTGTATTACCTTACATTATTTTGAACTTTCCTCTATTATTATCTAAATATTCTCGTAATACATTTTTAATGAAATTAGTATCTTAACATACTTCTCTCCTAAACTTTCTTTTTTTATGTAATATAATAAAAAATACAGGAATGTTTTGGTAAATAAGAAGTTAATAAATTAGATCGGTCTTGCATAAGAAATTAAGTAATTAATACCAAAAACTAGAAAAAAAATCTCAATTGCCTTTTAAATATTTACTAATGGAGAAAACTAAATATACAATTTCAATATTCTTGCATTTAAAATCTCTAATAATAGAGGAAAATAAATATTATATTCTTGCATTTAAAATCTCTATTAATAGAGAAAGTAAATATACAATAGATCTTTACTGATGGTGGAAACTAAATATCACTAAAACAGGAAACTAAATATTCGATTATAATATTCTTGCCTTCAAAATATCTAAATTATAAAAAAAATATATTACCTTACATTATTTTAAACTTTCCTCTATTATTATCTAAATTTTCTCATAATATTTCTTTTCAAATGAAATAAACATCTTGACATTCTTTTCTCCTAAACTTTCTTCTTTTTTATGTGATATAATAGAAAATACATGAACGTTTTGGTAAATTAGAAGTTAAGAAATTAAATCGGTCTTGCATAAGAAATTAAGTAATTAATACCAAAGATTAGAAAAAAACACTTAATTGCCTTTTAAATATTTACTAATAAGGAAACTAAATATACAATTTCAATATTCTTGCATTTAAAATCTCTACTAATGGAGGAAAGTAAATATAATATTCTTGCATTTAAAATCTCTACTAATGGAGAAAGTAAATATACAATAGATCTTTACTAATTGAGGAAACTAAATATTACAAATGAAGGAAAGTAAATATTCAATTATAATATTCTTGCCTTCAAATATCTAAATTAAAAAAAAGTGTATTACTTTACATTATTTTGAACTTCCCTTTATTATTATATAGATATTCTCATAATATTTCTTTTCAAGTGAAATTACCATCTTAACATTCTACTCTCCTAAACTTTATTTTTTAATTTAATATAATAGAAAATACAAGAACATATTGGTAAATAAGAAGTTAAGAAATTAGATCGATCTTGCATAAGAAATTAAGTAATTACTTGGTAATTAATTAATTACCTTTAATACTTTCATACAAACAACTAATTAATAGTATAAATATACACCTAAACTTTGTTAATTGCTTACTGCAATTTTTGTTGTCAACATTGTTCTTCTTTACTTTTTTGTTTGTTCATGTTAAAAGTGTGTATATGAGTACATGAGTATGAGACTTTTTTCTTTATGTTATTTATCTTATTACGTTTGTTTGTATCCTAATGCAGGATCACATTAAAATCTTTGACAAGACAAGTTATTTGCTATTAGTGTTGATTGAGTTAAGACATGGATTAATAAGGAGGGGGATTCATCAGTTAAGGCCGAGCAAGGTGATTTTCATGTACATTTAGTTGTGAATTGATTTAAATGTTTACGTGTGTATGTTATTAGTTTTGAATTCATAGTTAAAAGTTGATACACCTGTATAAAGGTAACTTGAAAGTGGAGAATTCATCATGTCTTTAAAAATAAATTTTAGCATTGTTTTTTAACGTTTAGATAGTTACTGCTCTAATTTTTATGAGAAAAAATTATATCTTTTAGTGAAATATGTTATGTAATTCATACACGAAAATTCAAAGATAAAAATTGTATATTAAGAAATTTATAGTGTATGTATTTCAAAAATATCATGTTAAGATTTATTCGACCGAAGAATTTATTTAGTGTGTGCATTTTTAACAAAATTCAATAAGTCGGTGCATCTATAACAAAAGTCATACAAGAATAAGAAACTTTGAGAAAATGTCATTAATTTATTTATTTTTAAAGGAAGAGGTTGTTGTTGTTATTTGTTTTGACAAAAAGAGATCATTATTAATAAAAAAATCTCCCAGTTTTTTCATATTTTTTGATTTTTTTCTTAGTGAGAGTAGATTTGGAGGTAGTGAAAATTTTAATAACTCTGAAGGTATAATTGTAGTTTTTGATTAAACGATCTAGAACTTTATATATATATATATATATATATATATATATAATTCAAAACAAAATTTAATTTTATATTAGAAATATTATTTTATTTAAAAACGTATTTTGTAGAATATATTTTGAGAAAATTTAGAGATATTATTATAAATTTATATAATTTATTCGAATGAAGAATTTATTTAGTGTGTGCATTTTTAACAAAAACGTATATAATTTATTCGACTGAAAAATTTATTTAGTGTGTGCATTTTTAACAAAATTCAATAAGTCGGTGCATCTATAACAAAAGTCATACAAGAATAAGAAACTTTGAGAAAATGTCATTAATTTATTTATTTTTAAAGGAAGAGGTTGTTGTTGTTATTTGTTTTGACAAAAAGAGATCATTATTAATAAAATAATCTCCCAGTTTGTTCATATTTTTTGATTTTTTTCTTACTGAGAGTAGATTTGGAGGTAGTGAAAATTTTAATAACTCTGAAGGTATAATTGTAGTTTTTGATTAAACGATCTAGAACTTTATATATATATAATTCAAAACAAAATTTAATTTTATATTAGAAATATTAATTTATTTAAAAACGTATTTGGTAGAATATATTTTGAGAAAATTTAGAGATATTATTATAAAGCGGCTGCGAAGCGTGGCTTAGTAAACTAGTTTTATAATATATGATCCACTGAAGAAGAAACTCATTATTTGAAAACGCAAGAAGTGCAATATTTATTAAATACCCATCAAATTAAATAAAATAAAATTTATGAACAAGAATATAATGTTAATATCTCGAAATATACTTGTGACTGGAGAGTGAATATAATGAAAAATTAGAAACAAGATAAATGAAGAAAAAAATTTATATGCCTCTCTCGCATGAGAGTCGACCTCCTCTCTCTCCCATCTCTCTCCTCACCTGCCGCCTCCTCTCCCCCTCCACTCCTTACCTAATAATCATAGGCATCGCAGGAGACCCATTTTCTCTTTTCTCCTGTTTTCTTTTGGTTTTCTTATTCAATAATTTTCAATAATCTTCATCTTTGGGTGAGGTTTTTTAGATCTAAGTTCTTTTAATTTGGTTTTTTAGTTTGCAATTTCGGTTTGTTTTTCTCTCCATGGTGAGAGGGTGTTGTTTTCTCTCCTTTATTGTGAGGGTTGGTTTTGATTTAGTGATAAAAGTTTGTATGGAATTGCAATTTTGGTCGATAGCTCAAACAAGTTGCGGTGAAGCGGGTACATGTAAATATATCATTTTCAACATATCGTTTGACTATCTCTTCGGGAGGATATACGCTTGTTTCTATTTTATGTTTGTTCGACTCGACTATCTTTGTAGATGATGTATGTCTTTTCATTAATGAATTAATTCCACTGTTCTTCAAAAAAAATAAATGAGTGAGTAAATATTTTTCTGATCAAGATTGTAGCGGATAAAAGAAGAAAAAACTGATGGAGCATTTTTTTCAAAATGGTAAATTAGACTGTAGTTTAAATATTTTGGGAGAAATCAGAAATGGATGAAGAGTAAAAATAATGAGTATTCATTTGTCCACCATTCTCCCGTAAACAATATATTTCATTCAATTGCCATTCAAGTAACACAACATAAGATTCAAGTAACTTCAAACTTTTACTTGAAATAATTAAATCAGTCTCGAAAATACTATTTTCGGATAAAGGGAGTTTAACGTTTTCTGAAAGTAACTATATATAATTGTGTTCTTTTCACTAATAAAATAATTTATGACCTTGACCATGGATGTAACCGATGTTTTAAAAGACGAGAATCGGTATTAATTGGTAGAAGTAACTTTTAGTGATTAATTGGATTGTTTAATCGGAGTATTAATCGAATATATTTTAATTAAAATAAATAATAATATATAATTTTATATTAGTACCATCAAGTTAGTCAAAAGATTTACAAAAAATATATATATCATTAGTCCAATGTTAATATTTAAGTATCGAAATTGAAAAATGAATTATATATCAATATATCAGTAGTGTATATTTCGTATGAACGAATACAATAATTCATTTTTAGAAAATATTCGATGTATTAGGGATTTAGTAAAGTATTTAGTTAATAAATAAATAACTCATATCCATATAATAGTCATGTATGTTTATTAATTTTCTTTTAAAAAAAAATAACTTTTTTTGAAAAAAATAATTTTTTTCAAACTTTGACCGATTTTTGACCAGCTCGACCGATTAATCCCGTCTCGACCGACTTTTGATCGATTTTTTAAAACCCCCGCTCTTTGACTCGAATTTCGCTTAATCGAGACGAGACTCGTTCGACTACCGAGTAATTGGTTAGTCGGCCGGCTTTTAGAACACTGGATGTAACTGATTATTTGTAACGACTGTGAGATTTTAAATTTATTTATGTGAATTATATAATCGATTCAGTGATTATTTGCATTGCTTATTTAATTGTGTTATTTTTGAAATTACCTGTTAAATAAATTTGAAAAGTATTTATTTATTTTATCCGCGAGATAAGAAAAATATTATTTGACTCAATAACTATTTAGTTGACAATTTTTTTTTTTTGAGACCCATTTAAATGAATTGGGATCTAAAAATGGATTATGGGTGTTAGGTCCAAAGTATCGTATAAAGG
Source organism: Heracleum sosnowskyi (assembly GCA_030848705.1). Lineage (NCBI taxonomy): Eukaryota > Viridiplantae > Streptophyta > Magnoliopsida > Apiales > Apiaceae > Heracleum > Heracleum sosnowskyi. The sequence goes on from CM061240.1 coordinate 16,370,310, forward strand.
GGGGGGGGGGGGGGTGAATACGATACTCACAAATTATTTAATTTCGTTCGCGGATAATTAATTGTGTTCTTGTCCGAAATCAAATTTACCAAATTAAAACACGAGTCGGGGAATATATCGTTTTATAAATATAAACCACGAAGGGTGCTACAATTCTAATCCGTAGGATTAACTTCAATGAGTTCAAGTTACAGTAATCAATACAAATGATGGAATTTAAGGCACTATTAATTTCTTCTGTAGAATTTTCTCAAGTTCTTAACTTCACAAACGTAAATGATCAACTTTAAACTGATTGAAGAAGACACTTCTTCAATTCTCGAGTTGTAGGCTTTAGGAAAACTATCGAAGGCCTAGAGTGAATCCTGGCCGTCCATTTCCTTGATCAACCTGACAAATAGAATACTTTTCACCTGCTCTTTCCTTTTAAAAACTATCGAAAACAAGATTTTCTTTTTCCTTCGATAGATTTTAATAAAATCTATCGAAGAGAAATCTTTGTTTCTTTAAAAGAAATTCGATGGTTTTATTAAACCTCCTTTATCTCTTTCGATAGTTTTTCATAAATGAAAAATATCGAATGTCTTTAATTGCATTTTGATCCTTGAAGATTCTCTCTTCTTGCAGCAAGCATATTGTACTTCCAATTTAACCTAAACATACTTTATAATATTCTTTTCACTTCCAGGATGTTTCAGGTCTGACTTAAATCAATTTCTTCTGAGACGATAAACATCTTGATCTTTTTAGTGCTGACAACTAGTGCAACTGGTCTGGTTCACAGATGACTAACACTTGATCAATACCTCTACGTCTTCAAAACAATATTGTTGATAAGTCCTTTGTCGTTCTGGTTGACTGATTAAAATCACTGAAATCCTCTGGTACTAACTCTTTATCATTCAAATACTTCTGTAGTCTTGAAAGTCTTGTTTCTTTATTTGTCACTGAGGCTTGAACATATTAATGAACTTCTTTCCGTGACCTGTTTACGGACTTCAAGAATTCATACCATATTTTGATTTTTTGAGTTTACCATTTCTTCTTTTCTTCTGGATTCCTGTGCTTCTGTTAATATTATAGTCTGTCTTGTTCCTTTGTTGAGTTGTAGTTATCTCTGTTACATATTATGTTATATTACGCTTTACAATCTCCCCCTATTTGATTGTTAGAGTTCGACAAGCAAATACCTCGAGGATAACTCAACTAACTAATTGAAACATGAAACTAATTAAAGTAAGACAGATTTAACAATATTAAATGCATTCTGGATTAAATATTTACATTTCCAGATTTCTAATTTACAAAGAACAGTAAAAAATTTAACAATGAAGTTGATCATCTAGCCTGAGCAGATTGTTCTTTGCTTCATCTTCAGTCCAATAGTAGTTTGACTAGTGGATCCAGTAGTAGTTTGAGGATTTCCACCACTATCATCACTTGGTCCAGAATCATTATCATTGTCATTATTATTATCACCAGGAACAACTACAGGTTCTTCTTCATTATCAGAGAGATCTCCTGATAAATTTTCAAATACCAAGGATTCAGAGTTCTCTCCTGTTTGCAGGCTTGGTCTTTTGGTGTCATCAAACGTTACATTTAAGCTTTCCAACACCTTTTTATCTTCAATCACATAAACCCTGCAAGCTTTAGATTCCAGAGAATAGCCCAGAAAAATGCATTCATCTGCTTTGGCATCAAACTTGCCTAGATGTTCTCCATCTTTTAATACAAAGCATTTTGCACCAAACACATGAAATTACTTTAGTGATGGTTTCTTGTTGGCCATTAACTCATACGGAGTCTTTTCATGATCTTTATTAATCAGGGTACGATTCTGAGTGTAGCAAGCTGTATTTACTGCTTCAGCCCAAAAATAAGTGGGAAGTCTTGATTCACTTAGCATAGTCCTTGATGCTTCAACCAATGTTCTGTTCTTTCTTTCCACTACTCCATTTTGTTGAGGAGTTCTTGGTGCTGAATGTTAGGCTCAAGGCATGTCTGAGTACCACTATTAACAAGCCTACTCATTGTGACTATGTCACTCTACATGACCTAGTGAGTTCTTTCACTGGGATATAGTATAGGTCTCTACTGTACTTGTCTTGTTTTCATGTACTTAGCTCTATCTTGTATGCTCAGAGTTATAATGAGCTTAGTAAGCTTCTTGAAATCTAGAATGTACACAGGCCATGGAATAATTATCCTGGTAGAAGTTCAGAAATGTTCAAGCAGCAGGATGGAGATGAATAAGGCCCTGAAGAAATAAGTTGCAGAAATTTATCTAAGTCCCTATACCGTGAAGTCAAAATAGAGCTATGTCATGAAGTCCAAAATATCCATGTCGTGAAGTACTGAGATTGCATAGTCCTAAAATGTACTATGTCGTGAAGTCTTCATTACTGATGTCGTGAAGTGTTGAGATCGCAAAGTCAAATTGCACTAGATCGTGAAGTCCTCAAATAGGCTATGTCGCGAAGTCCTCAAAAAGGCTATGTCGCGAAGTCCTCAAAAAGGCTATGTCGCGAAGTCTTCAAGAAGGCCATATCGCGAAGTCCTCTCTAAGCCTATATCGCATACTCCTGAAACACTCATATAGCAAAATCATGAATGCACTATGTCGACAAGTCAAAGAATCAGGAATATGCTGCAGTTCACGATGTCAACACTTAGCCGTTCATAACAAGACAAATCAAGGTACAGAACCAAAATTCAAAGGAAACAGATGGCAAATCTACAGCAAAACTTGGAGAGAAAGAGAATAGACAAGCAGCTACAGAAACGGGAAAGACCATGAAAAGCAAGTGGTCCTTCCTGACACAGTTAACTTCTTATGGCAGAACAAGTTGGACTTACAGTGAGGGGTAACTATGTAAATAGAAGTGTGCACTAGTTTGTATAGGTTATATAAATCTTGAACACTCTATTGTTAGCTGTAAGAGAGTAACACACAAAAAGATTCAAGCACCCGTTTCTCTGTAAGCAAAGCAAGAAAACATTGTTCTTGTTTAGAAGCCAGAATTTCACTTGTGAAATTTTGGAAGCTGTAGTATTTAATTTACTTAATACAAAGTAGATTAAAGTGATTGTGTGTGTTCTGTTTGTTTAATTCCGCATTTACATACAACACAATCTTTCACAGCAGTTTAGTTTCAAGAAATCCGAAAATCATTCAAACTATCCATTCACCCCCCCTCTGTCTAGTTTCTTAGTGTCATTCATAACTAACACTGAATACTGTCTTGATATTCCTTTCTCTGTGCAGAAGTCATTTAGAACTACATTCTTGAATTTAGTTTCATTGTCTGATCTGATTGTCCAAACAAGTAGGTTAGCTTCTACTTCTATCTTCTTTATGTGATCGATGATTAATTGTGTTGCTTCATCCTTTGACTGTAAGAATAACACCCACGTGTACTTGGAGTAGTCATCAACCATCACTAATGCATACATTTTCCTAGAAACTGACATGACATTTACTGGACCAAACAAATCCATATGGATCAGCTGAAGAAGTTCAGAAATGCTTGTCAATTCTTTGCTTCTGTGTGATGCTTTCTTAGACGTCCTTTTTTTCACATGTTTCACTTAGTCCTTCCTGAAGAAATTCCATCAGGAGCAACCCTCCAACTAACTCTCTCTTTACCAAAGAGTTCATAGTTTTGAAGTTCAAGTGTGAGAGCTTCTTATGCCATAACCAACTTTGATCGATTGAAGCCTTGATGTAGAAACATTTGACTTCTCCATCACTGGCAGAACTTAAGTCAACTATAAACAAATTTCCTTTTCTTACTCCTTGTAGAGCAAGCTTCTCATCTTTCTTGTTTGTGATCAAGCATTTGTCTTTTCTGAAGTCTACATTGTATCCCTTATCACAGAACTGACTGATACTTAGTAGATTGTGCTTTAATCCTTTAACAAGAGAGATATTGTCAATAATGACATTCCCAATTTCCAGATTCCCATATCCCGTAGTGAATCCCTTGTTGTCATCTCCAAAGGTTACTATCGGGCCGGTCTTCTTAACCACATCTGTAAGCATGGACTCTTCTCCTGTCATGTGTCTAGAACAACCACTATCCAGAATCCACACGACCTTTGCTTTATTAACCTTACCCTGCAATCACAGATTGATTAAGCGGACTTCGGTACCCAAACTTGTTTGGGTCCTGAAGGTTTAGAAACTTTAACAGGAGTAACATTTGAATCAGTCTTAACCTGTTTGTCTTTCATGTTAACTGTGGCTTTCTCAATTTCAGTGCTAGTGCTACCAGATGCATTCATTAACTTAAAATAAGCATGCATGATATTGTATACACAAATTAAGCAATATTTCTTGCCACAGGGTTCATGAAGATTAGGCATGTCAGACATGTTATGCATTTCAGAAGCAACAGTTTCTACTTTAACCTTTTTACATGCATGTGTACGGTGACCAGCAGAATTACAATTATTGCACAACTTCCTAGATGCAATGGGTGAGGATGTACTAACATTTTGATTAACAACACCTCTTTTCCCATTCCTGTTCTTTTTAGCCTTTCTAACTTTATTGCCTATATCAGTTTTAGGTACTTCAGTTTTTACTAATTTTCTAGGCAACTCAGCTTGTATCTCTACTTCCTTCTTTAAATCCTCCTCAAGAAATTCTTGTCTTATGATTAAGTCTTCTTCATTGAAAGGTTCTGAAACATGCTTAACAAAAACTGGACAATCAACATTCTTAAGAATGTGTGGAATATTCTCCTTGACAGTTGGAGGTGTCACAGGAAACTCTACTGGCTTCTTTCCAGTTTTCCTACTGTAGTCAAATCATATAGCAGTTTTATTCCCTAAGGTCTGAGTATCAATTATTTCCTTAGCAATTAGGGCGGAGTTCTTATATGCATTCAGTTTCAACTCTAAGTCTAAAATCTGCTTCCTAAGGACAGTCTCTATCTCTTCATTACATTTGACCTTGTTCTCTAAGTACTCATTCCTCTGTTTAAGATCTTCTAAAGTGACAGCTACAAGCTCTAGTTCTTCATTTTTAGATTCTAGATTTTTAATCGTAAGAACTAGTTTAGCATTTTCAATTTCAGATGCTATCATGCTTGTATGCACATTAAACAATTCTACACTTAGATCTTACACAGTTTTCTTGTACTCGGAATTAGACATGTCAATAGTAGTTAGGATAAGTACCTGAGATGATTGAGGTGATTCCTCTGAAGAGTCGACCATTAAGGCAAGATTTACATACTCTTCCTCTTCATCCGAATCAGTATCATCTCAGCTTTTATCCTCTGGAATATAAGCTTTCCCTCTATGCTTTCCAGATATTGCTTCCAATTGTTGTTTCAGCTTTGTATTTTCTCTTTTTAAACCCTCATAAGAATCCTTCTTCTCATAGACATCTTTCTTGTCTCTTGCTTGACGAGGCTTCCGATATTCAGTAGCAAAATGCCCTAACTCATTGCAATTGTAGCATCTTGATTTGCTCATATCTATCATGCCTGTCTTGTAGCCTCCCTTAGAGCCAGAGCCTGAAGAATACTTGTTCTTCTGAAACCTGTTTGCTGAGCCCTTAAACTTGTACTTAGGGGTTCTCTTGAAACGAATGTGACTAAAATTTGCAGCTAAGTACGTCATGGTTTTGTCTTCCATTTGATCAAGTTCTTCTAGGGTTCATCAGCACCTAGATTTACAGAATCCATTTCAGCCTCTATTATCTCTTCCTTTCCAGCTTTAGGGGTACGAACCTGAATATCAGAAGTTGTTGTATGTATTTGTGTACTCAGACAGTTCCTTTGGGGTTGAACCTTGGGGAACTCTAGTACCTTCAGGAGTTGTCGATTCACTCACTGGTTTCATTGGTACAAACGGTCCGTTCTCTAAAATGCCAATATATAAAGGATTAGATGCTTTGATAAATAACAACATCTTCATCTTCCATAGACCGAAATCATCTCTAGTAAAGGGGGAACTTTGATACCAGCAGTTGTCTTTGGAGCACTCATGGTTTCTGAAAATTTCAAATTATTTAAGATTCAAAAAAATCCAATAAAATGAAAATTTTGAAAATTAAAAAATTTGCTACTAATTTTCAAGCCTTGTTTGATTTTGGTCTCAATCACCGGATCTGATTTGTACGTCAATCAAGAAGCTCTGATACCAATTGTTATTTCCAAAGTATCGTAGAAGGGGGGGTTGAATACGATACTCACAAATTATTTAATTTCGTTCACGGATAATTAATTATGTTCTTGTCCGAAATCAAATTTACTAAATCAAAACACGAGTTGGGGAATATATCGTTTTATAAATATAAACCACGAAGGGTGCTATAATTCTAATCCGTGGGATTAGCTTCAATGAGTTCAAGTTACAGTAATCAATACAAATGATAGAATTTAAGGAATTTAAGGCACTATTAATTTCTGTAGAATTTTCTCAAGCTCTTAACTTCACAAACGTAAATGATCAACTATAAACTGATTGAAGAAGACACTTCTTCGCAAACGTATATTATGTAGAAATATAATATAGAGTTTTGAATACTTTTTGAAATTATTCAATTTAGTTTTGCATTTTAATTTTGCTTGATTCCGGGGACAGAATCCTTTTTAAGGGGGTATATATGTAATATATAGGATTTTTTTTTAAAGAAAAACTATTTTAGATAATAATAATATAATAACAATAACGATATGTTTTCTAATTAGAGAAATATTAGGCTAATCAATAGATATATAATTACTTTGATTATTAATATATATATAATTACTTTGATTATTAATATGATTTTCAAATGTGGCAGGACATGTGGCATTATATATTTAAATATATTAAAAAAAAATAGTCCCATCTTTTATATCTGAACCCTAAAGTTTTTACCAAGAGCTGCTAGAGGGAAGAGAGAGATGCTACAAAGATTAACAAGTCAGATGTCTTCCCAGGATAGCTACTACACGGAGTGACTACGAGTTGTACAGTTTTAAGATTATAATATTGTACAAGGTATGCTTCTTTTATTTCATATATTGTGTATATCAATTTAATGGCCTTCTGATTGAATTTAAGGTGTCTTTACATGCATCAAAACCAATATTATCATGTAGTGATTGCTTTGATATATGTTTGTTATATGATTAGTTATTGTGTCATCGTATTCTTTTACATTGATTTGAAAGCTTATATTAATAGATTTATGTAATTTGTGATCTATCATATTATTTGTATCGTAATTATTAATTAAATATAAATTATGGGATGTTAAAAGGCTACACAAGTTATATTCTATCAAAATTATGATTTCATGTACTGTGTCATATGCTTCTGGATGAGGGTATTAAGTTAATGGTTTTGTACTAATAAAATAGTAATGTAATGTTATTGTCTAATTCTTTTTCATCCATACATGTATTGAAATTATGTACTAATTTTCTATAAAACCAGTTTGTTCCACGTGAGTATTCATATGTTCATTCAAAATAGAGCTTCTGGAATCAAATTTTCTTTTACTTGCTTTGACTTGTGTTTATTGATTAAAATTTTTAAAGTGTTAATGTGAATTGATTTAGTGTCTCGATGTCAAACTACTCTTTTTTAGAGAACTTATATATATATTAAGTTACTAGTCGGTTAATGTAGTGTAGGAATTTTTGCGGTCAATTTAGAAGTTGATTGAGAAGTGAAATATAATAATAATAAATTATATTTTTTTAATTTAGATCGGAAGTCAGGATTGTAGAGGATCAATTACGGGTTTCGTTAGTAATAATTATTGTTATTTTTGAGGTACAGATTCTCTCCTCTTTTATTCAGCACTACTCCTCTTAGAAATATTTAAATTAAATTTGTTTTTGACCTCAAATTTGTTCGTTTGATTTTGAATCATGAATATTGTTTTGAATCTGAAAATTATATTTAAATATGTTTCGAAATACTTAAATATTTGTTTCTGCGATTTTCTGATTTTGCATTTATTTTATATCTGTTGGAAATATTGAGAATATCTGTTATGTGAGATTTTAAAATGTTTGCGAAATATAATATTTGAACCCTTAGTGATATATGGTATATACCGAGTTAACCAGCTGTAGGGGTACTAAAGTCATGTCATTGCGACACCAGTGGCATGACACTTCCATGACAGTGTGATTGGTCATGGCGTATCCTTCTGTTTTGTTAGCTCTTGGGAGGAGCTTTGCGCATTTTGATATTTGTTTCAGGATACGTGGGTGCACCCAGAGTTTGATTTGATTTGTGATTTGATTTTGCGGTGACGATGTATATGCCGTACACGTTATCCGGTGTGTTGCATACATTACGGTACCCTATGATGTATGTATATGTATCTGATTTGTTCTGATCTCGGTATGAAATATCCTACCCCTTTCGTTGCTTCAGCCATGTTTATTTTTAAAATAAATGTTTTATTATAAACTGTCAAATATGTATATCTGTTTTTCTGTTTTATAACTTGTATTCCAAATCTGTACTGGGCGTTTGGTTCATGCCGTATTCTTTTTCTGGCAGGTGCTTAAGGGGAATTGGGACTGTGTGAAAGAGAGCTACCCTTTATTTCATTGATTTAGATTATGGACTTCTAGAATTATTTAGAATGTTTAATTATTATTTTTAGAGATTTTAGTGTTCTGTATACAGGTTTATAATTTAATAAGTAGCCCCTCATTTAATTATATATGGGGGTGTTACAGGAAAACTATTGAAGGCCTAGAGTGAATCCTGACCGTCCATTTCCTTGATCAACCTGACAAATAGAATACTTTTCACCTGCTCTTTCCTTTTAAAAACTATTGAAAACAAGATTTTCTTTTTCCTTCGATAGATTTTAATAAAATCTATCGAAGAGAAATCTTTGTTTCTTTAAAAGAAATTCGATGGTTTTATTAAACCTCCTTTATCTCTTTCGATAGTTTTTCATAAATGAAAACTATCGAATGTCTTTAATTGCATTTTGATCCTTGAAGATTCTCTCTTCTTGCATCAAGCATATGGTACTTCCAATTTAACCTAAACATACTTTATAATATTCTTTTCACTTCCAGGATGTTTCAGGTCTGACTTAAATCAATTTCTTCCGAGACGATAAACATCTTGATCTTTTTAATGCTGACAACTAGTGCAACTGGTCTGGTTCACAGATGTCTAACACTTGATCAATACCTTTACGTCTTCAATACAATATTGTTGATAAGTCCTTTGTCGTTCTGGTTGCTTCATTAAAATCACTGAAATCCTCCGGTACTAACTCTTTATCATTCAAATACTTTTGTACTCTTGAAAGTCTTGTTTCTTTATTTGTCACTGAGGCTTGAACATATTAATGAACTTCTTTCCGTGACCTGTTTACGGACTTCAAGAATACATACCATATTTTGATTTTTTGAGTTTACTATTTCTTCTTTTCTTCTGGATTCCTATGCTTCTGTTAATATTATAGTCTGTCTTGTTCCTTTGTTGAGTTGTAGTTATCTCTGTTACATATTATGTTACATTACACTTTACAATGGGGTATTAGTTATAGATATTTTAAATAAAAAAAATTTCAACCTAATCTACCCACATCCCTTTTTCCTATCTCTACCCGAGACACCCCCACCCATGTACCATCTCTCTCTCTCAACTCTCTCCCTCATCTCATCTCTCTCATGTATCTCTCCCTACCCCCAACTGTTGTGTACGCCACCGCCACCCCATTCCCGAAACCCCAACCACTGATTTCGATTTGAAGCCCCAATTAAACACAAAATCATCTCCCTCTTCCTCTCCTTCATCGTTAATCACCATCAATCCCCGATTTGGGTAAATTTTAATTCATTTTGAATTGGGTTTTTGAGTTTGGAGTTTGTTTTGATTATATGATGACTTATATGCATATATCGTGTGATATAAATGTTATATGTATAAAAGATCCTAGCTTGTGAGAGTGTGTCATTTTGTATTTCTGTTATACATATGACATGCGGTTAATTTTAGTGACACTGTATTTTCGGGCTGTCATAGGTTGGTATCAGATCGACAGGTTTTGGCAATTAAAACCGGAATAGGTAAATGAATTTAGGGATATCTGTTAGGTAGAATGACTTAGGATTAAAAATCACATTAGTGCAACTCATATAGAGTTGAGTCGAGGTTGTCGGAAACAATCTTGACTGTTGGGGTGAGTATTTTGGGACTTTCGGACTAACTTTAATTATATGTATAATCACATTTATGATTATTACTACTTCGGTATCAGGATTCTCGTAGCTTTCCTGAGAGCGATCCATCTGAGGATCCAGCTCCTGTTACCGATCCCGTGGCTGCAGATCCAGTCCCGATCAGGGATCCACCTCCTGCTAGTGAGTGGGCCGCCTGGCCAGCACCTACTGCCCCATCTATGACTGTATGGCCCACACATGCTAGGCCTTCCGTTATGTCTTGGTCGTCTTCAGTTCCGTCTTCTTTCTATGGTTTATCGCCAGTTCCATCGACTACCTCAGTTACCTCTCCTTATCTCAACGGACCACCTCCTGTACCTTATCAGGTTTACAGTCAGTTGTATTTCGACAAGGAGTTTTTGGTTGGGCAGAACCAGGAGCTCAGACGTCTTTTATATGAGAGAGAGGCAGGTCCTAGTACATCTGTACCGCCTGCACCACCCAGGGATTATTCGGAGGAGTAGGGAGTGGTTGGTAGATGGTTTGTTGGTAGGATCGGTTTAGATGGGATTTTGTATATATTGATCGACCATCCTCCCATCTTTTGTCAGACTTTAGTGTTATGTTGTTGTATCTTTTATTTACTATTTGTACTAAACTTGACTTCGCTTGCTTGGTTTATGTCGATTTTACTTATCACTGCCTATCATGTGAATATTGGTCTATCCGTGGATCCATTTACACTACACTGGGATTCTGATTGATAGTTGCTAGTATTCATATGAGTCAACAAACAACTTGTTAGTAAAAAACAGATAATATCTTAAAACTTTTCCAATGTGCATATTTTCATATGATTTCAAATGTACCGGTACACTTCACAATTAGTCTTTTGCATGAATTTTTAAGATATTGTCTTGTTACATGTGTCATTTTAAAATGTTTTAGAGTCAATACTAAATAAGTTGTTTGTGAATCATCATAATCATGTCAGCTCCACCAAGTGACAGTGGTACCACACAAGGTTTCCAAGTTGACCCAATTGTGATGCAGATTTTAGAGCTACTTCGTCAGCAACAACAACAAATGCAACAACAGCATCATCAACAACAATAGCCTCAAGCACCTATGGTGGTAACTTTTAAATCCTTCCAAACAATGAAACCACCAGAGTTCATAGGATCAGCATATCCAGTCGAGGCCCAAGTTTGGCTCAAAAAGGTAGAAAAAGCTTTTAGTTTAATGAAAATTGGGGATAATCAAAAGACAGAGTATGTTAGTTATTTTCTGAAAGAGGAAGCTAATTATTGGTGGGAGTCAATAAATGCTCTTGAAAAAGGAGAAATAGTGTCATGGGATAGGTTTACTGAGTTATTTTTGGATAAGTACTGCCCTAAATATATGCAGAATCAGATGGAACTGCAGTTTTTTGAGTTGAAACCAGGTAATCTAACAGTTTTGAGTATGAACGGAAATTTTCAGAGTTGGCCAGATTTGTGTTAGAATATGTCAATACAGATGAAAAAAGGGCAAAAAGGTTTCAGCAAGGATTAAGGCCGTGGATTCGATCTAAAGTAGTTGTGTTTGAGTTGACCGCCTATGCTAGCGTGGTTCAGAAAACAATGATTATTGAGGGAGAAAATTGTAACACCCCCAGATCCGGGGTCGGAGATCCGGGTTGTCACGCTCTCAATTCCAACAATAATACATGTACTAGCTCAACAAATCCAATAATACAAGACCAAAAGATCCCAATCTCTTACACACACCAGTTATAGCTTTAGAAACGAGTCACATAGGTAACATTAGTTATTACAACCAAATGTACTATCCAGGATCTCATACTATTAATCACAACCTCTACCTAAAGTTATATTAACAGCTAATCATAATTTACTAAGGCGCAGCTATAAAAACTATACTTGTACACAAGTCTCACTAATAGCAGCTGAACTCATGCAACTTACTTCTGCATTAACCATTCTGAACTACCTCAAGGTTGAATCTTCCACTTCCCTTTTCTTATAGTACGGAATAACTAACTGTGTTCTCCCTTTACTGAAAGTTAATATAAAGTAAAGCAAGAATGAGCGAAAGAATGCTCAACAAGTATCCCATAATAAAATAAATATTTTCACAACTATGAAGTCTGAAATCCAATAACCTTTGTTGGTATAACAAACAGAACTTTTAAAATATAACATTTGAGTTAAAATACCATACAGTTCAAAATACTGTATGAGGAATAGTAAGATTTCACAATATCTGAAAATAACATATAGTTCGAGATACTATATAAGAAGTCTAAACACTTCCCACCAAAATATATAATCTGCAACTGATAATAATAACTTTAAACATTTTTTTTAAAGTTTAGAAATCCTTTGCTAGCAACATCATTGACAAATGTTCAAAGTATAACTCTTAAATTGAAGTTATCGGGTAGTTCACTGCAAAATATCAGTTCTGAACAATTCACAAACACTGCCAACATTATCGGTAACTAAGCTCATAGGCCTTCGTTACAATGTTGCATATAAAATTCCAATTGGAAGATGGGGGCTATACCGGACATCCGCGATACACGATGATCAGTCGTTGTAATGCAAAATAACACTTTTAATCACAACAACATTAGTAAGTCATAGGTTTCGAAAACTTGCATAAACAAGAATCAATTAATTTGATAAGTAGAATATAGTACGCTCTACACCGTAGAGTCTCATATACTCCGGTTTATATCTATATCGATATATGGCATATAAACAACCATTCAGCATTTGAAAGCTTATATGATAAGTAAAACAGTTCATGCATTTGTAGCAGTTATATCACAACAATAACAGTTTAAAATATAGCCGAATACTAGAGCTTCGGGTTTTGAGAAACTTGCACGACACTTGGAACAAAGGGTATACATAGATATTTGAATAACCAAGTATTATACATTTGAAAATATACACACTCTGAACAATAGAGTAATGGTTAGTAAACTTGCCTGGAAATCCCGAATTAGTAGTAAGTCTCGGTTTGGTCCGGTAATATACGAATCAACACAAGGTTCAAGATTAATCACTTAAATGCTTTCACCATACTATGTATATACTTACTCAAGTACAAAGTTCATTTCCAAGTTAACTCCTTAAGAACTTCTACTCGCGCATGCTCGCTCACACATTTTTATAAAATTGAAATTTAATCCTTTTAACACGAAATCTTTTTGAGGGTCTTCCTAAACATACCTATCATGTTATCACAAAGTTTCACATTTCATTAAGGCACTTAAGTGGTTCGATCATTGCCTCGAATTTGGCTAAGTGGTGTAGTTTGGTTTCTCGAAACATCATTTACTAAAACACGAGTTTCTCCTAAACCGTAAATCGGATTCACATGATTCTCACACAAAAACGAACCTTGAAACAAGATCTATACTATCATGGGCAGTGGTGATCTTAGGCAGTCGCCACTAGGTTCTAAAATCACAAGGAAAACATGGTTAAGTAAAATTGGGCATCACGACGGCTATGTTTTAGTGATTCCAAAGTTTTAACTATCATCTTTACATAGTCAACCAACCAAATCATCAAACCCATTTCTTCAACATCTTAACTAATCCATAAACATCATCAACCATAGTCAAAACCAACCTCTACTTATTCACCATCAAAACAACACCATATTTTCATAAAAATTATCCATTCATCTTGATAATCAAACTAACATAACTATACTTAAAACTAACCATATAAATCAATTTATAACTAAGGGTTTCAAGAGTTTATACCTTCCTTGATGCTTTAAACATATCCACAATAGCTTATAATCCTTGCTTGAGCCTTGAACTAACCTTAATAAGCTTAATCTTAAAGAACAAAATCAAGAACACAAAATATTACTATTCAGTTCACTATTCACCCTCATCTTTGATCTAAGATTCAAGCACGTTATGATTAATGGATGAATATAGGAATTAGATAATACCTTAGTAATGAAATTAAGAAACTTTTGAATCCAACATCATGATTTTTGGAAGCTTGGAAGTTTGATTTTGAAAAATGTATCCTTGTATGAAAAATTTGGGCTGAATGTTCTTCTTGCAAAAAGGGGGAGAGTTTTCTTGCTTGGTACTTGATTGTTACTTGATATTTTGTTTGATAAATCATGTGGTTAAAGTGCTTTGCTAAGCATTTGAAATGGTGATGTAATGAAGCTTGTGTCATCCTTGACAAATGTCATGTTTAAGAAGTGGTTAAGGAAGTATCTAGTTTGGTTTGACATGGATGAATCAAATGTTGCATTCCTAGATTTAATATTGTACCTAATACTCTTATGCTTGTGTTTTAATCAAGTAAGTGTCGCCTTGTTCGGTTACCGCTTAATCTCGTTGAACGTTCGCAGGGATTTCTTAAGTGTTCTATCGAAGTAGTTTACCGTAAACGTTCTTGATAACTTAATACCTTTGATAAATCCATATCCATGGAATTGATAAAATAAAATCCTCCAATTTATTTAAAAAATTAATAATCCATCAATAATTGGTGAAATCTCGGAGAAAACAGAAAATGTTATTCTTCTGATTCTGACAGCTTTTGCATTTACTCATTTACATAGTAAAACACTAATACGACTTTGAAAGTTCATTATCCCGTCCTATACATATGGTGGTCTGATAAATCTCTAAACGACAAAAGTTACTATTAATTGGGGTTTTTTAAATAAGTATAAAATTTGGGGTTATTATAGGCTTCCCTTCTTAAAAGGATTTCGTCCCGGAATCTTAAGAAAATAGCTGAGGGTACTTTCCCAATACAACATTCTCCAGTTTCCAGGTTGACTCTCTAACCTTCTGGTTCCATCATAACACTTTTACTAGCGCTATAGCTTTGTCCCTCAACACTTACTTACTCCGGTCTATAATCTCTATCAGGTGCTCTACATAAGATAATTCTGGTTGTACTCCTATGCGTTCATATTCTATCACATTCCTGGTCATCTGTGCTGAACTCTCGTATCATCGACACGTGAAATACACCGTGGACTTGCTACAATTCAAGAGGCAATGTCAATTCGCACGACACTTTCCCCTATATGCTTCAGGAATTCGAAAGGTCAAATGAGTCTCGGGCAGCCACCCCTTGAGGGCGCGTCCTCATGTGTTGAAGTGGCAACTTGACATTGAAAGATGATTCTCTTGGTTTAATATTGATATTTTATTGAAGATTTCTCCCTTAGGATGCACCCTAAGGGAGGGATGTCCATGATTGAAGGCCTCTAGGGGTTAGCTTGATGATTGAAGTATTCCCTCATAGGATGTGCCTTAGGAGGGGGATGTCCGTGGTTGAAGGCTCCAAGGGTATGCCTGTGTACTGAAGGCCTCCTCCTGTATTCAATGGGCGCGTACTCATTAGGGATGTGGGGTGAAACTTGGTGTGTGTTTTGGGAACTCTGTTCCTATACTCAATGGGTGCGTCCTCATTGGGGAACTTTAGAGTAATCCTGCACTTTGCACCCAAACGCTTGGGATCACTTGTCCTGCAATCTGGTGGGTGCTTCTCATTCAAGATGTCAAGGAATCGAGAAGTCAAGTATTCAAGATGTCAAGGAATCAAGAAGTATTTTGCTCTATTCGAGTTGTCAGATACATTTTACTTGCTCGATTTCTCAAAGGTTTTGAAAGTAAAGTGTACCATTCGACATGTCAATGAATCGAGAAGTACATTGTCTCATTCGATATGTCAAGATCCTCTCAAGTCAAAAGCTTACTCGACATCTCAAGGATTCTAGAAATCCCTCATGGGGTGGACGGCTAGAGGACGCACTTTTCCCCTACTGAGGGCAAACCCTAAGCTTCCTTGTGTTAATCCAATCCCTAATTGCATCTTGGATATCCCCAATTGATTATTACTTGAACCAAATCTACCCTAAAAACCCAATACCGAATTTTGGCTATAACAACTACCCCCAATTCCATGTGAAATCGGAGATGAAGCATGGAATTTTCAATCTTCAAAGTGCCAAAATATCTTTATAACCTTCTCTTCTTCAAGGCGCGACTCCATGCTCTTTCCCTGCAAAAATACTATATAGAGGGCGCGCCCTTCAATTCTTCAACTTGTAAACACCCAAAAAATCATTTATTTTTGACAACTCTAATCTTCATTCTTTTAGAAATGATCAACACTTACACATCCCGCATCTAAGCCTACACGAACGAACCTGGCGTAGGAAATAAGAGATATTATGCACAAGTGTAAACCTCTCTTACACACCACAACTTGTGACGAAGTATAATCTCCTAACAATGATGTGGAGATCAACCCAAGTCTTCCACTTCTCCCATAACACAAAATTTTAAGTCTTCCATCCCAAAATTGCTCTCCTTTGGGCGCGCGCTAGACTGTAGGCGCGTCCTTATTCAATAATTCCATTAATATACTAAGAACGCAATAATATGCACATTAGAGATTCGCCTTAGACCATCAACATTGTAGGGCACGCCTTGAGAGAGAGTCGCGACCGTAACGTAAATTAGATCACCGATGTTCACGTAACAAAAATCCTTAGGAGAAAGGCTGGAGCTAGCCCAACAAAATAAAGATGAGGAAGTTTGAGAAAACCTTGGAGGCGGGGATGACGCGTCATGATGATGAAGGTGATATTTCCACCAGCAGCACAATTGCTAACACAAAGGCAATTTCTTCAGCAACCGCCGTGTAACTCTACTCATATTTCTTGTTTATCTTTACTTTCCCAAAATAAATTGGATTCTGTTTGTAAAATTCGTAATCTGACTTTCATGCCTGTTTCTGAACTGGTCCAGTTGGAATCTTGATTTTGGACCATTTTTGGATTAAAAAAATTATGTTATCTTCGCATAGGCTGTAAGATCGTCCAATTCTGATGTCTAGAACTCCAGTTATGGCCCAAACAGTGATGTATGGGCGTGTAGATCAATAAATCCGAATTTCCCTGTATTTTATGTCCAAATAACTCCAATTCCTTTGAAGTTTAGGAATTCTCTGTTTCCCTTCCTACCAATCTTGTTATACTTGCACGTTTACCAGGAAGAGTTCCGCATCTCACCATTTAACCAAGGGTGCGTCGTCTATTATACGGGGACAGTGCAAAGCTCACCCTATAGGGCACGTCCTATATGCATAAACAAGCCATCTCGAAAGTTTTAAAAATTTCATCGCCTCAACTAGGACTAGGGAAAGTGTATATGGACCCCCAGACTAGGAGGTAATTAATTTACCTTGTAGTATACTATTCAGTAATAGCCCGTTTTCAATCAACCAAAACATCATCTTATTGAAAATACTCCATCAAACGTTTGCATGACTATTCGGGGGCCTCACCCTCAAAAGTTTCATTAAGAAGTTATGGGGCACTCTCCGAACATGGAATACTTCGAATCTTGACCCATGAAAGGGCATCTCAATATGAGACATCTCTCGAAGAGGCATCCTACGAAGGGCGTCTCATGAATAAGCATCCTATAAAGGGCATTTCCCAAGGAGACATCCGTTAAAGGGGAATATTAGTCACCACTATCCTCTATATAATTTATCGTGTAGAGGGCCTTTACCAGACTAGCCTAGGGCCGCACCTTAGCGCCTCTGTTCGGCGAAGGGGTACACAAAAGGCGTCAATTGTATCTTCAAATATCTTTTCACGAAGAAGCAGTCCCATAAGAATACCATGTTGTTCATAGGAAGATCCGGGAGATGCATCAGTATTACCCCTAGAATCGTGAGGGTGCACCCTCTTGCGTAGGGCGTCCTAAGTGGTCGAGGGCATGACAAAGCCTCCTCTAGTCTTCTAGTCCATTTTATAATAACATTCTTCTGTGGAGGGTCTCACTCATGACCTTGGGGTCACATCCTATTGATCAAAGGGCGCATCCTAAGGTCTATGGGGCCTCTACTCCAAATATTCTTCTTCTTGCTAAAAATAACCTAAAGGCTTGTACAATCATGTTTAAAGTCGAAGCCTTAACATATGAGGCTGATACCATTATGGCACGCCTTGAAGGGCATGTCTTCTATTATTGAGGATGTGATGACGCGTTCTCTGAAGATAAAAGTCTTGTCTTGTCACGAAAGGGCTCGTTCATGTCCATGGGGCCTCAACCTATAATTAGGGGGCACTCTATGTGGATCATGGGGCTGCTCTCCCATATCATCCACTAAATTGTCCTTTGAGGAGGCTCGCCCATGTCCATGGGCCATGACATGTTAACATGAGGCTCTATCTGTGGATCATGATGCCTTACATCCATATTATCTTCCTCTAAAAATCACTGGAGTTTATGCTAAGGAGTAGTTCTTTTTCTCGGGGGCGTATACTTGAGGAAGGACGCGTCTTGAAAGACCAGGAAGCAGCCTGAGTCAACCAACTCTCCATGTACTCGTTGGGATTTGTTTGAACATCGGAGTATCTTCGGAGGGCGCGCCCTATAGGAAGGACGCGTTTGAAAGATTTTTTTTTTTTACAATCTTCTTCCAGCAATAATTCAAGAAACAAATAACAGAAACCACAATAAAGCAAGTTAGGTATTACCTTGATGATGCATCCTGGAGAGGAGGACGTGTTCCATCATCGAATTTCCCAGAAGTTGTTAGAAGTCGTATGAGCATCTAGTATCCTCCTTTGGGTTCGTCCTTGAGGGTTCTTGGGGATCTCTTTAGCATAGAATCTCCATCTTGCTAATCTTTAAGCAACAATAACGGAAAAAGTTAGGGTTTAATGTTACCTGGAGGACATGCCCTGAAGACGTGAATTTAGTTTCTGATTGATGCGTCCACTCCATAAATTAACTTTGTCCTTTGTATTTTTAGATAATTCCGTGCAAAACCCTAGTTTTTTGTGCCACGGTTTTCCTTGTGCCAGCGACAATAGTTATTGTTTAATATTGATCGACATTAATAAGATGCATCTTGAGAATTTCTGAGCCTTGATGGAGAGTTAGCGCGCAAGATAAAAGTATCATCCTCCCTCTTCCTTAAGTTACCACAAGAAAATCTTATTTAGAGTTGATGACCAATAAATATCCTTAACTGAATAGGATTCTGAAATTAAAATTCGTAGCCGTCTTTTCTCCTTCGTTTTTGGGTTGTTCCGGTTTGAATTTTCTTAATTAACCGCATCTGGAATAAAGAGAATTCTCCAAGGTTCGCGTGGACTATAAGGTCGTCCAAATCTGACTTCTGAAACTCCGGATACGGTCAAAACAGTGTAGGTAGCTCATACAACCCAATAAATCCGAATTTTGTTCTGTTGTGACTCCAATACAGCTCTTTATCTTGAAAGTCTTGAACATGAAAACACCATCATGATGAAACATCTTTCCTTCTAGATGTAGATCTTGAATCAGCCCCTAATAAATCTTGTTGAACGTCGTTGATCGGAAAGATGGAAATCACCGCCTTTAGGCATACATGAAAACATCCTTTAGATCTAAATCTCCTTGACATCTTCTTTTCCAGATCTTGTTCGACCCCCTGGCCAAGAATCATAATTTTGAAATCACCATCCTTGGATCTTCCTCCTTGCCGCCAACATGAAGTAGTACCCATGGTCATCCTTCGAATCTTGTCGGGCCTTCTTCTAAGAACTTTCATCATGATGAGATATCTCTTCCTCCTGAGATTATGATCTTGATAAGCAGCCCTCCTTCTAGCGCCGATTTGTTAACGGAGGAATTTGGTATTAACAAAGTTTGAGATTCTTCGCCGAAATCAAGATATATGACGATGGTTCTTCGCTGAAAGGTTGCCGAAGTGCGGTGGTTGTGATGAATTGGGGGTTGAGATTGTAAGGGTTTTCTTGGTGGTGGTTCGCTGAGCTTTTTGCTTCCAACCACTTACAATGTGCCTACGTACCCCGTATTTATAACAGGGGATCAAGCCCTACGTAGTTTCTGAGAGCAAGTAACCTATATGGGCTGATTTCTAATGTGCCTAATTGGTCTTCGACTCGCTTTAGGAATGCCCAACGATGAGGCGGCCTAGTCACAAAGGTCCAAGGCTCGTTTATGTTTTCAAGACGTCACGAATAAGGAAACTTTCCCCGTCGAGGACTAGTCCTATCCGTTACCAGCTATTTCCTTATTTCATAGATGCGGGTATATCCATGACTTACCCCAAACGTCAGACACATCCTTGTCCCCCGAATGAGAAGCCCCCACTAGATTACAGGACAAGTGATTCCAAGCGTTTGGGTGCAAAGTGCAGGATTACGCCAAAGTTCCCCAATGAGGACGCGCCCATTGAGTACAGGAACAGAGCTCCCAAAGCACACACCAAGGTTCACCCCCACATCCCCAATGAGGACGCGCCCATTGAATATAGGAGGGGGCTTTTAGTACACATGCATGTCCCTAGAGGTATTCAACCACGGACATCCCCTCCTAGGGCACTTCCTATGAGGGAATTTTCAATCATCAAGCTAAGCCCTTGAGGCCTTCAATCACGCACATCCCTCCCTTAAGGCGCATCCTAAGGGAGAAGTCTTCAATAAAATATCAATATTAAACCAAGAGAATCATTTTTCAATGTCAAGTTGCCACTTCAACACATGAGGGTGCGCCCTCAAGGGGTGGACGGCCAGAGGGCGCGCCCTTCCCCTACTGAGGGCAAACTCTAAGCTTCCTTGTGTCAATCCAATCCCTAATTGCATTTTGGATATCTCCAATTGATTATTACTTGAACCAAATCTACCCTAAAAACCCAATACCGAATTTTGATTATAACACATACCTCTATGACTAACCTATATTATTATAAAGAATGAATATAAAAATTGTTATGGGATTGACATATAAAATGATGTTTTTAAATCATTAAATTTTTTTATTTTATAATATTTATAAATAATATATTAAAACATTGTTGAACTTATTCTAAGACTATAATTCATCCCGCCTACGTAGATAATTTTCAAGTTTTCGATAAACACAGAAAAGAAAAACAGTTGTAGGTCGTAAGTATCTATCATCTTACATTATCTTTCAACCTGAACGTTTACTTGTCAATATCCAAATAAGATAAGAAAAAATGTAAGAATTCTTTTAACTCCTAATTTCTTGATTTTTCTACATCAATGTCATTTTCATTTTCAATAGTAGAGGTTGGAATCTTTTTTAATAAGATCAGAAGGTCCGCGTGGGCTTATCAAGAAACCCCGAAAGTAAAGTCGTGGGCCTCAAGTATCGTATACCCACACCTTTCGATAGGTTTGATTGTGACATAAATTAAATCGATGAAGCCCAAATAACAAAGTTTCGAAATAAAATGTTGAGTGACTTGTATCGCCGTAAACGTATTAATTTTACGAACTTGAAATCTTAACTGTTTTAAAATTTGATGTAAAATATTATCGACACTTTATAATTCACTCTAAATATTTATCATAATTTATTAAAAAAAAACAAAAAATTAGATCAAGAAAATAGATAAATTATGCTAATACAACTTCTTTTACTAATCATTTAATGGTGCATTCCTAAAATGCGGTACAATTTTTTATAAATTCATTTGCTTCAATTGGATCCGAACTTTGAACTAATAATTTCTTAATTTTATCTCATATATCTATTTCGTACTTCATATTCTTTTTACAAGTGACACTTTTTCTGATTTAATCACAGTTGATTTAGGTTGGATTGTTCGAGATGTTATTGTAATACTTTTTAGATTAAAGAATTTGGATATTCTACGTGTTAAGCGATATGAAAACAAAACGGCTATTTGTTTATCTCGTTTTTTGTTTCACAATCAGGTTGTAATTGACCGTTCAGGGGTTTGTCCTGGCTGGATTTCGGTATTTTAATGAATTCTTCCCTTTACGTCAAAAAAAAAAACATACACCTAAATATAAGCCTAAATATTTTTTTTAAAATAAAACGAAAACATACACCTAAATTAAGAAAGCTTTTTTCCAGAACAAAATCAAAAAAATAAATGGAGAAAGCTTATAAACCTTATAATCCTAAATGCTTACCCAATCTTAAATAGATAAGAACATCTTGCACACATGTGTGT
This sequence comes from Heracleum sosnowskyi, assembly GCA_030848705.1. NCBI lineage: Eukaryota > Viridiplantae > Streptophyta > Magnoliopsida > Apiales > Apiaceae > Heracleum > Heracleum sosnowskyi. The sequence goes on from CM061240.1 coordinate 16,392,505, forward strand.
CCGTGTGTGTGTCTAAATATCAAACATAGCTAGAAAAGAGAAGGTACCTCAAAACTTTTTCTTCTTTTGCCAAATCTTGTTTTACCAAAATTGTAATCTTAAAGACACACTGTACTATATAAAAGGTATGAAATTGGGTATCAAAAATTGGTACAAAATGATGTGACAATGATGATATGACATTTGAAAATGTTTTTATTGGTACTATTAATGTAAATACATGAGTTCATTAATATAGAGCCAATCATATTCTAACACATGTAATTCGGTACATATTTTTGTACTAAATTCGGTACTCCTAACATTATTTCTATATAAATTCAAGTTAAAAACAGAAAATTTTCAAAACTTGAAGGTACAATTTTGCAATTAAGCAAAAAATTAGAATGATTAATTATTGTATTTTTTTTTTGAAACAAAAAATGATTAGTTTAATTAAGTACCCTAATTGAGGGTAATCACACAAATTTAGAATAATCCCAACGATTTATATCCATTTCGTTAAGCCGCCAAATCATCACACTTCCCCATACAGCCATACTACTGTTTTCTTCACCTATACATACACACACACACACACAAAACTCGGATTTTCACATCAAGTTCCTTCCTTTCCACCAATTTCGCCGGAGAATCGTGATATTCCGGTCAGAATGGCGTCGGAGGATGTAAAGAGCGGCGAAACGGCGGTATCGAGGATCGTGAATCTGGCGGAAGAGGCGAAGATTGCGAGTGAAGGAGTGAAAGCTCCGACGGAGATCGCGTGGCTTTCGATTGCTAAGTCTCTTCTCGCCGGCGGCATCGCCGGAGGCGTGTGAGTTTTTGATCTCGTTCTTTTTCATTTAGTTAATTATTATGTACATGTATGTGTTTGTGTATTTGATTGTGTAAATGTATTTTTTTTCGATTGATTTTGTGATTTTTGTAAAGAATTTTTTGTTCTCTGTTAGATTGATATGATTTGATTAATTGTTTATCCAAAATGGTGGATCAAGCATATGTGTATATAGTGTTATAAAAATGCGTATTACTTTCATATTTCGTATCTGTTACAATGAATTATGTGCCATTGGTTTGAGTTGAGAGTGAGAGAGAGAGAGAGGGAGGGTGAGAGAGAGAGAGTTTTGTTCACTGTTTGGATTCATATATGTCTGTTAGTGTTGGATTTATCGAGAATGATTATTATTGTAATATTTGTATAAAGATTGTTCCTTTTGTACTGCATGCTTCGATTTGGTCTTATTAGTATTTGAGTTAGTATCTGATTAATGTGGGAACTAAGTTATGTTGATTTAAGTAGGAAGCGTTGTTTCTTCTATGCTGCTGTAATTACTTATATGTAGTGAATATGTAACATAAGCCAAGCCAAAATTCGTGGGCGCGGTATGAATATAATCTAGGAATAGTGATGGGTTAATTTTTTTTTTATGGAAATTCGTCTGGAAAGACATAAACTTGTCTGAATTAATAGTAAGAAAAATTTCACTTCCAGATCCTGAAGATAGTAACAAATAGTGTATATTATATATACAACAATATTGGATATTATAAACCTTTTTTAATATTAAATGTAAAAACCGTATTCATGGCTGCCTTAAGGTTTGGAGTTAAGAGAGATATCATTGATAGAAGATTCACATCCAAAACCGCATTTGATGTTCCAATGACAATGTCTTTGGACAAATCATTACAATTGACTAAACCTTAGGACACAGTTTATACTGATAAGTAAGCTCTGTTTTGCATGGGTAGTAATTCTATATACTAACATTTTGTGATTACCCCCTGATATTTCAGGTCTCGCACTGCTGTTGCTCCACTTGAACGATTGAAAATTTTGCTCCAGGTAATTGTCCGCACTGTTGGTTTGTTATGTCATGTCAAGTTAGAAGTCTGCATTTTACGATTTTGTTGATAGTATATGCGCTTTACAATTATTTGCTATTAGGTAGTATACAAAATTCTCACGTTTGTCTATTGAATGCAATGTTTGCGAATTGTATTACATATAACATTAATTTTGTATGTTTCCCCATGCCACTGGTTGCTAATTGAAGCAGAAGCTGAAAAGGGGATGACATTCTTAGCTTCGACATGATACTATGGTCCCTAGAACTAGAAGTGAAGCTTCAATGGTTAAATCTTGCAAGATTTGAGTAGTTTCATGTGTACCTGAGAATTATTATTTGAGCACTTGGCTATGGAGCACCTATGATCCAAATATGGTTCCTTCCTTGTAATCACTGGTTCTGTAACATAAGTTGTAACCAGTGTCAGGAAGAAAGAATTCATATGATTAATTTGTTAAGAAGAGTCTGCATTAATAATTGCGTCTAGTTACATCGATGCATTAGTGTTCTGTTTTCAAAATAGTTATTGATTCTACTTACATTTAAGAATGTCAATAATATTACCAGGCTTTTAAGTGGCTATACAAATCTTTGTTCATAATTTCTGTTTTCTTAATTGAAGTAGTTGATTGATTGTAAATTTGTGAAGAATAATACAATAAAATTGTAAGGATCTCTGGTCGTACATCTTGTAAGTATATGTTGGTTCTCTTAGTATGTTTGAGGTAGTGTAACTAGTTTGATTAGCTTTTATCCTAACTATTAGGAAAAGAAATAATGCCATGATGATATCCAGAACAAATAAAATATAATGGTGTAGGGGAATTTTAAGTGAGATGGCAGATTATTTTCAATGAAATTGCAATTGTTTGTTCAATTTTAGTACCCATGTTGTACCATCAAATCAACCATGAACCATATTACCATATACATGTATAAAGGTAGGCAGACATATTCTTAACTTGCATATATACAAGGTTGTATAATTTGAGCCGGTTATACAGAACAACCAAGTAGAAGTCACTACCTTGCAGCAGTTTATATGATAAGAAAGTAGAAACACTAATAAAGGAGAAATAAGAACCTTCTATAGCCAGTTGTAATCAATAAGTTCCATTACGGTCTCGCTCATGTTGTTAGCATAAAATTTTCAGGTGACCCTGTTAGAATCATATTTGGTAGACAACAGTCATTATATGATTACAGTCTGTGGTCCACTTAACTGGACACAGAACAATCACTTTAACAATACAGGGGGCGGTAATAAATTTTTGCGCTTAACAATAAGGTTATCATTCCAAGTGGCTACTATGATTGTTGTCTTCACCTGTCATTACTGGCATCATAACCACCTCCCCTCTGAGCAGAGGAATTCTTTTGTTATTCTCCTCTTCTGTCAATAATTTTGTGCCATATTTCTATCGAGAAAATTAAATATGTCATCACCTGCCCTTCCTTTTTTACTTCCACCATCACCTTTCCCTTACAACCCAGGTATAGCCAGTGTATGTCTTAACTCAGAGATCAGTTTCTCAAAGAACACCCACATGATTTATCCTTGCGGTTTGACTTCTGTTTGCTTTACAATCACTGGGACGGTTTAAAACGATTATGTGATAAGCTTTTTACCTTCATTTATCCTTTACATGTTATGTGTGGCCATGCTGCATAGTTTTGGTTCCATCTGTTTCTTTTTAAAAATTTAGTTAATTTGTTTGGTTTTATTGCAGGTTCAAAACCCGCATAGCATAAAATATAATGGAACAGTCCAGGGTTTGAAATATATATGGAGAACTGAGGGTTTGCGAGGATTGTTCAAAGGCAATGGCACTAATTGCGCTCGCATTGTACCAAACTCGGCCGTCAAGTTCTATAGCTACGAGGAAGCTTCCAAGTATGGTTTTGTATACGTATTGTGCCATTGAATCTGAATGCTAGAAGATCTCAATTTTTTTTAATCATGTTGAGTAAACGAATATGCATGTCAGGACATTATATTATTTGGATTTGACATATTTCTTGTTAATTTTTATGAAAAGTGGCTAGGGTCTTGTACTTGCACACCTTATGTGAAATTGTCAGAGTTATCTTCACATAGTTCACACACCATGATAATTAATTAGCCATTGTTTGCTAAATGGAAAGAAGAGAACACGATTGCATAATACAGGTATATAGAGGAGAAACAACTTGTTGAGATGTTTCAATTTTCGAAATTACCATAGGGTGTCGAAATGAAATTTTACTGGAAAGTTGGAAATTCTCTGCATGCACACTCACTGCCCCAAGGAATCAAAGTTTTCTGTTTCGATCCTTTTTGAAGAGAATTGCTAAGTGTTAATTTCCTGAGGAGGTATAGTCTGCGTTAATCATTGTTTTACTCAAATTTAGAAAAAAGATGGGACAGGAGATTAAATTATTTAACACTGCGTAGATTCACTCTACTCATGTCTGGGCCTAGTCAGAAACTTTTAGGCAACCCTATAAGATATGATTAGAATTTCTTGCATCCTCCAGTGTTTGTGTTTTTCCTTCAATAATATGATTATTTAAACTACAGTCTACATGCACTGGTCCTAACAAATCTTTCATATATGTGAACTGGATAAGTATCTAAATGGGTATTAAGTTACTTTTTAATTGAGGTATGAAAATATATTGCATTATAATGTGTTGCAGACTTTATTAGCAAGCATTTTAGTGAGGACTATGCTATTTGTCAGATTTATTAACTTTTAGGTTTCTAACCTTTAACAGGGGAATATTGTGGCTCTATAGGCGGCAAACTGGAAATGGTGGGATCATCGTTTTTCCTTCCTCTTAGTTATCAATAAGAGCTGCATTCTATCTGCATGCCTAGACATCAACATAATACATATTAAGTGTTTATATTTTGTTAGTTTATTCTTGTCACGTTTTGCAATATTTTGGGTTGCTAAAAAAGCAAGATGTTCCATATAATTCTATTGCAATATGTCTATATGGTTATGATGTTTGAGTCAAGGTGTTGCCGACCATGTCTTTGTATTTATTATAGCCTTAAAGTTTGACATATTGTCAAAAACACCTGTATGTTGGCCAAGTTTCTTTTTAAGCATTAGGGCTTTAAGTCGTTCCTTTTTAATTTTTAATAGTTCCTCCTTGTAAGTTTTCTTACAGATCTCTTCACTATTCTCTTTATCTACATTAGTTTCTTTCTAGTTCCAAAACTTTCTTAAGAATTCTTCCATGTCAAGAGAGTATATGTACAATATATCTATTTTGTGGAGTTGTGGAGATATGATGCAGGGACGGGACTTGCATATCCCTGCGAGAAAAACCATCCCCTGTATATTTTCTGCATGTATTTTGGACCTGTGTTAAGTAAATTGTATATTTGATTAGCAAATATATATTTTTGATAATTGGAAACTCACACACCCATCTTGTCTTTGACAAGAACCCTAAACCTCGCGGAAAGCTCAACCTCCCGGAAAGCAGATTTGGCCGATACCACTAGGCTGAGAGCCCTTTGGTAGCACTTTTCTTTTTTGTAGTCCAACATCACATTTTATTTATTTTGAGATGTTTTACATATTTTTTAATATCATGCCATTGAAGAAAAAAATTCTTGAAAGCTGACTAATAAAATAAGGTAAGGAAGCTGTATTAGTTCTACCGGAGAACTTCTACCTTTAGGGATATGGTGAAGCATGGGAAAATATTAGCATCTCCATAAGGAGTGGGGATACTATTAAAAGATATCCATTATCTTCCAAAAAAAATATGGAACTAGGTGGAGCTTGAAAGTTTAATGCAGCACATCCCTAAAATATGGAACGGGGCGGGGCTACAAATTTCTATGCAGCGCAGATGTGTAGTGGATGGGAGTCATGGTTCCCTATTCATTGTGAGCCCTGCAAAATATAATCAAACAATAATAGTAGAACGTCTAAAGCTTATTTGTTAAGATTCAATAAAAGGTCTGTAGAATTTTTATTGTTATGAATTGTATAATTTGATGACTGTATATATGTCTAGCAATTTTATTGTAATCTAGCATGGACGATTGTTTCGAGAACCAAGCAATTTATTAGTAGTTATGGGTTTTCTCACTTCTACTTGCAGAGGATGCTGAACTCACTCCTCTTTTACGCCTTGGAGCGGGAGCTTGTGCTGGAATAATTGCTATGTCAGCAACCTACCCAATGGACCTGGTACGAGGTCGGCTAACAGTCCAGGTATATTCTACATAAAATTAATGATTTTCTTTTTAAATTTTAGGCTGGCCAAAGGTTCATGCAGAATTAGGTACACAGTAGTTATAGAAGGGAGTTTACCTTTTGTGCTATATTTTGCAGTCAGGCAGCTCTCCAAGCCAGTATAGAGGAATTGCTCATGCCCTAGCTACGGTCCTTCGTGAAGAAGGACCTCGTGCATTGTACAAAGGATGGCTTCCTTCTGTCATTGGAGTTGTAAGTATAATTATCTAGTTCCGGCTGTTTTCTTTCCTGAATTTTGATTATGTGAACCTCTAATTTAATCTTGAGTTTATATTGGATGGATGTGCATGTGCTCTTCAATTTCTGCTTAAAAATGTGTTCAGATTTAATGTGTCTGCTTAGAATTCTTGTGTTTTGCAAATTAATATAGGGAAATTCTCAATGGTACCATCGTGGTATTGACTTTTCCCGATGGTACCATCTCGTAAATTTGACTTACATGCAGTACACCCAAACTTTTGAATTGTTAGTTTTATAATCTTATTGTTTGTCAAAGTATGTATCTTAAGTATCATTAAATATTTTATAGTAAAGATCAAGATAAATTAAGTTCGATATTCTTCCGCTTCTCGAACAACAAGAAATTCAGTATATTATTCGTCTATGGTCTAATCTTTACTTTCTTCTCTTTAACCATCTTTTTTTTTGCAATTCTTTCTAATGTTAATTGCAATTAGAGGATTCTCAGTGGTACCACTGACACCATTTGGAGAAACCAATACTATGTGAAAATGGTACCAATGGGAAAAGTCAAAACTACAATGGTACCATTAGGAATATACCATTAATATATTGTGTTTCCTGCAAGAATGATGTATGTTATTGTCCGTGTTATGCATGAAATTGATAAACAAGAAGTTGCTCTTTCTGCAGATGAATGTAGTCCTATCTAACAATTATAGTAACTGTATGTGCATGTCATCCCAGTTTAGTACCTTGGTAGTGTTCGCACATGCCTGACAATTGGTGAAATATGCGGGAATATACCTTGGAGTCCACAGGAATGTGTATGAACTGTAGCTATTGAGCTGTGATTGCATAATTATGTCCTAGTTAAATTTACTACATAAATCTTGACAGAGCACGAATAAACTAATGGAGCTTACCACGAAATTAGATGTATAGTTTAAATGTTTTTTTGGTTAAATATAGACAGTAAATTGCACCCTTTAGAGCCAAGTGTATAGTTGATTATCCGTATTATGAGTTTGTGGTTAGTACTTCACACATTGAAGTAAGTTAAATGATAAAGCGAGTTCCTTGGCATACTCTGTCATGGACATGTAAGGCATGCGATTTATTGTCATGAAGTGGCATTGATTATGGGACTAGCTGTTACGATTTGTTTTGTCTATACTAATAATTGAACTCCCATTTATCAAGGCAAACTTGTTTGTCTTCAAGAACCCTGAAGAGGTCAGTGTTGGCGTTTGTAGGTACCTTATGTGGGCCTCAACTTTGCTGTGTATGAATCGTTAAAAGACTGGCTGGTCAAATCCAGACCATTTGGACTAGTGGAAGACACTGAGTTGGGTGTTACAACGAAGCTTGCATGTGGTGCTGCAGCTGGTACTGTTGGCCAGACAGTTGCCTATCCTCTTGATGTTATCCGTAGAAGAATGCAGATGGTGGGCTGGAAAGATGCATCAGCAGTTGTTACTGGTGATGGAAAGAGCCAAGCTCGACTTGAATATACTGGTATGGTTGACGCATTTAGGAAAACAGTTCGCTATGAAGGGTTTGGAGCTTTATACAAAGGGTTGGTTCCCAATTCCGTGAAGGTTAGTATTTTAAACGAGTAAATTTTCTGATCATTTGATGTTTACACTATTTACTGTAGACATGGTAATTAATTCGAACACTATTTAGTTTTACTGAAGACATAATAGATAGTTTGAACATTTGCTAATTTAATAAATTCTGTTCATCTTTATTGCAATCTGGAATATCATTGGCTTAAGGTTAGCATTTATTCAAAAGGTTCCACCTCCAAAAGAGGATAAATATAGTTTAGTCCAAAATCTATAAGAACTTTTTTGTGAAAAATATGTACCGACGGCCCGAATAAGGTCAGGGGTGTATGCTTCACAATCCTTTTCATTCATTTACCGTGAAATTTTTTATTTTCTTGTACAATTGATATGTCAAAAACATTTTAGTGATGCTCTCATTTCTATGTAGGTGGTCCCATCAATTGCAATTGCATTTGTGACATACGAGGTAGTAAAGGACGTACTTAAAGTTGAGATGAGGATATCTGATTGAAAACACGGGAAAGTGCAGATTATATTTTGAACTCTGTGATAACTTTTTAAGCAGCAAGGAAAAGAAAGTATAAATTAATTCGAGGGGGAAGCATTTTTGCCCGGAGTTTTACAAACGATTGAGGATATTAGAAGCCCTGTTCTTACCTGTGTTGATAGTCCACCCCGCGTATACTTATCTTTTTCTATCTGCCTTACATGTAGCTTCAGTCATTCATAAGCCAATAAGTTTTTATTGAGAAGTCATTAACTAGATTATTATTCATCGATACTACTGTTACAAGTTTACCTGTTATTATTTGTATGACCTTCAGTATTTGTTATCTTAGCATACGGTGTTATACTCCCCTTCAGCTTGTTTTAAATCTTTGAAAGTAGTTTAATGGTCTTTGCTTGGATGTGCCTTCGCTTATAACCCTCCTCTATGTTTATGAGATTTGCTATTAGTAAAAGCTTCCTTTCACTTTGGTTTCCCTCAAGGTTGAAGAGCAGTATTTCCTTTAAATGGCGTGTAAAATGACTCTCCTCTATGTTTGTGTGATTTGCTATTTGTGGAAGCTCCCTTCCACTTTGGTTCCCCTCAGGGTTGAGCTTGAGGAGCAGTATTTCCTTTAAATGGCGCTTAAATAACTCTCCTCTATGTTTGGGTGATTTGCTATTAGTGAAAGCTCCCTTCCACTTTGGTTCCCCTCAAAGTTGAGTTGCAGAATTTTCGTTGAGCGACTTGTAAATATTGGACCTTATAAATCATGTTATCTGCCCAAGCCTAAAATTGCAAAAGCTTAAGATGAGTACCTAACAAAATTGAATCTGAAAATTTAGACAACTGCATGAAAAGTTTAAAACTATACTATGGTTTTGGATGGATAGGCACAATTAGGGGTTTAATCGAGCCGGGCTGAACACTGTCAGGCTCGAGTTCGAGCTTGACTAAAAAGTTCGGGCTCGAGCTCGATCTAACCTTCAATTTCAAATTCAAAGCTCGGCTCGTAAAAAATTTGATACGTTCGAGTTTGACTCGAAAGTTCGAATCGACTTCACCAAATATTGGCAAAATCCTGAATATGATCGATTCGGCTCGAGCTCGACTCGATTATATGGCTCGAGTTCGACTAGATTATATATATAAATTATATTTTAATACTAAATATTTATATAAATATATATTTATAATATACAAAAATTAAAATAATAAAGGCTCGATTAGGCTCGCGAATCTTACGAGTCGAGTAATTTGAAGCTCGAGTTTGGCTCGGTAGAATACTTGAAGCTCGAGCTCGATTATTATCGAATTGAATTCGAATATTTTCTGAACCGAGCTCGAATAGCTCACGAAATGTTTGACTCGTTTACACTCTACAAGCGGGTGAAGGAAAGACGGTTGTTTTGAAGAGTTTGGTACAACACTTCGTTGGAAGTGATTATGGTAGAATTTCAAAAGTTTAATTTGTTCTTATAAGTTTGGATAAACTTATAAAAAATGCTAGGTATCCTAAATTATTTCTCAAATGACAAGTGTTTTATTTTAATTCGTTATAATAAATTAGATCTTTTGTATTCACATCAATCTTTTCAATTAAAATTTCTCAATCTATCACAATATCTCTATTACATTATTCCGGAAAGATTTTTGAGAACCAATTATAGAGTTTGTAGCACAAAGCTTGGGGTTTGTTAGGTTATAATAACTTGGGCCATTATTCGGGTTAAGGTGAATTGTGTTTTTAATTTTGTGAACTTGAGCTCGAAATTTGTCTTACTAATAAAACTTAAAAAATCATCGGATTAATGAAATGTGTTTGAATTCGATTTGTCCATAAATGGAGTCGGATTTGATTTGTGTTTATAAATCGAGTTTAATTGATATACCAGTCCGAATGATACAACTTGAATTTAAAGTATATTTTTGAAGTTAAAAGTAAATTCTAATTAATACTGTCAAACGGGATAGAATTAGTGTTCTGAAAATCGGCTATTAATTGAGATTAATCGCCGATTAATGCTAGACGGTGGGCCACCGTTTTGATTATGCAAAAATCAGTTAAAATCGTTTTTTCAAAAAAGGCGGTGAAAAATTGGTCGGATCGGACAAAAATAGTTAAAAATCGAATTAATCGTTCAAAAATCGATCTAATTAGTAAAAAATAGTAAAATTAAAAAATTAAAAAGGTGTAAACTTGGGTTAAAAAAAAGAAAAAAAAATATTATTTTTGCAAATATAATTGCTTAAATGCCTAAATCATAAATTCATTTAATTTTCTCTCAAATTAATTCCTAATTTAAAATTTAGATCTTGAAAATTTTATTTGTTCCAATCATATAATATTTTTATTTGATTTACATAAACACGTGATGATTATATATGTATAGACAAAATAATAAAACAATTATGTGGGCGTTTGGGGTATTAAGAATAAGTTGACTTATAGCTTAAAATGAGTAAGTGCTTTATAAGTGATAAGGAGAGCTGAACTTATAAATCCCTACAGTGTTTGGTAAATCAGAACTTATAAGCAGTAGAGTGTTTGGGTAAATCAGAATTTATAAGTTAACTTTTTTTTATTATTTTTAAAATATTTATTTTTTAATATATATAAATGGATATCAATGGATAGATCTCGATGAGTAGAGAAATTTGATATATACATATCAATTTTTTAATGAACGGATCAAAAGATTGTAAAGCATAATGTAACATAAGATCTAAAAGAGATAACTACAACTCAACAAAGGACAAGACAGACAATAATATTAACAGAAGCACAGGAATCCAGAATCAAAGAAGAAAAGGTAAACACAAAAAATCAAAATACGTTATGTATTCTTGAAGTCCGTAAACAGGTCACGGAAAGAAGTTCATGAAAATGTTCAAGCCTCAGTGACAACAAAAGAAACAAGACTTTCAAGACGACAGAAGTATGTGAATGATTTAGGGTTCAGTACCACGGGATTCCAGTGATGAAGCAACCAGAACGATAAGGGACGTATCAACAGCAATGTATTGAAGACATAAAATAAGAATTGATCAAGTGTTATTCATCTGTGAACCAGACCAGTTGCACTAGGTGACGGCACTGAAAAGATCAAGTTGTTTTATCGTCTCAGAAGGAATTGATACTGTCTAAAACTTAAACACCAAGGAGCTCAGGAGTAATCACTAAAGGACAAAAGACAAGGAAAAGTATTCGATAGTTTTTCAATTGAGAAAACTATCGAATGGTGGTTAAAGTAATTATTGGCAAACCACTTTTACTTTATTTAGTATTCGATAGTTTTGAATTAAAAACTATCGAATGGTAAATAAAGTAATTCCATTCGATGGTTTTTTAATCCATTCGATGGTTTTGCATTTCAAGGAGCAGGTGAAAAGTAACTTGTTGTGAACGGTTGATGAAGATCCAACGGCCAAGAATATTCTATTCTAAATGGTTCGATGGTTTTTCAAACCAAGTCTACAATTAATACTGAGAGAAGAGTGTGTCTTCTTCAGTTAAGGATTCTAACACAGAGACATAACTGAGAGAGAGAAGAGCCGGAGAAAATTATCAGAGAAATTAATAGTGCTCAGAACTTGATTATTGTTTTGTATTTGTGTTACCTTAAACTCATTGACGCTAATATACTGATTAGAAATTGTAGCACCCCTCGAGGTTTATATTTATAAAAAGATATATTCCCCGAAACTTGATTTGGTTTGGTGTGTTTGATTTCGTTATAGAACTGAAAGATTAATCCGCGAACGAAATTAAATTATTTGTGAGTATCGTATTCAACCCCCCCTTCTACGATACTTTGGACCTAACAATTGGTATCAGAGCTACTTGATTGATATACAAATCAGATCCGGTGAATGAGACCAAAATCAAACGTAGCGTGAAAATTCGAAGCAAATTTTTTAACTTTCAAAATTTTTCATTTAATTGGAATTTCTTGAATTTTAAACAATTTGAAATTTTCAGAAACCATGAGTGCTCCAAAGACAACCGCTGGTATTAAAGTTCCCCCGTTTACTAGAGATGATTTCGGTTTGTGGAAGATGAAGATGCTGTTATTTATCAAGGCATCTAATCCGTTGTATATTGGCATATTAGAAAACGGACCGTTTGTACCAATGAAACCAGTTAGTGAATCTACAGCTCCTGATGGTAGCAGGATTCCTTCAGGCACCCAACCTAAGGATTTAAGTGAATTTACAGATTCTGACAAAGAACTGATTCGACTGGACACTGGTTTAATGTTGATATTGGCGGACTCCGCAGACAAGGAAATGAGCTATCAGTTGATGAACTGTACAAGCGGGAAACATATATGGGATACCATTAACTTAATAATGGAAGGAACTGAAGACGTGCAGGAAAACAGATTGGACATTCTGACTTCTCAATATGAAGCGTTTAGGTCACTGCCAGGAGAAAGTATAACTCAGGTCTTTGAGAAATATACTAAGCTCCTCAATGAATTGGCAATGAAAGGAAAGACCTATCCACTGAGAGAATCGAACAGGAAGTTCATGATGACGCTGCCCCATCATGTAGAACACAAGTCATCATCCATTAGGGAAAGAATTGACTTCACAAAGATGTCATTAGAGATGATCTATGGCAAGTTGAAGACCTATGAGATGGAACAGGAACAAAGGGTGATAATCTACGGATCAGGGACAGTGGACAGCAAGCACAATGCACTTGTGAGATCAGCAGCACTTGTAGTGGATGAACCAATAACTTCTGAGATTCAGGTTCAAACCCCTAGAGCTGGAAAGGAGGTGATAATAGAAGCAGAAATGGATTCTGTGAATCTGGGTGTTGATGAAAGTGATTACTACACCCTAGAAGAGCTTGAGCAAATGGAAGACAAAACCATGGCGTACTTAGCTGCAAAGTTTAGTCATATTTGTTTCAAGAGAAACCCTAAGTACAAGTTCAAGGGCTCAACCAACAGATTCCAGAAGAGCAATTATACACCTAGTACAGGCTTTAAGGGAGGCTACAAGACTGGCATGATTGATAGAAGCAAATCAAGATGCTATAACTGCAATGAGTTAGGGCATTTCGCCACTGAATGCCGGAAGCCTCGTCAAGCAAGAGACATGAAAGATGTCTATGGAAAGAAGGATTCTTATGATGAGTTGAAGAAGGAGAATGCCAAGCTTAAACATCAGTTGGAGGCATTCTCTGGAAAGCAGAAAGGGAAGGCTTACATAGCAGAGGGAAAGCACTGGGATGATACTGATTCGGATAAAGAGGAGGAATATGTAAATGTTGCTCTAATGGCTGACTCTTCAGAGGAATCACCTCAATCATCTCAGGTACCTATCTTAACTACAATTGATATGTCTAATTCTGAGTACAAGAAAATTGTGCAAGATCTTAGTGTAGAATTGTTTAATGTACACACAAGCATGCTAGCATCTGAAATGGAAAATGCTAAACTAGTTCTTAAGATTAAAAAGCTAGAATCTAAAAATGAAGAACTAGAGCTTGTAGCTGTAACATTAGAAGATCTTAAGCAAAAGAATGCGTACTTAGAGAACAAGGTCAAGTGTAATGATGAGATAGAGACTATCCTCAGGAAGCAGATTTCAGATCTAGATTTGAAGCTGAATGCTTTTAAGAATTCCGCTCTAGTGGCTAAGGAAATCATTGATACTCAGGCCGTAGAGAATAAAACTGCTATAGGATTTGACTATAACAAGAAAGCTGGTAAGAAGATTTTGGAATTCCCTGTGACACCTTCAGTTGTCAAAAGGAATACTCCACATGTTCTTAAGAATGTTGATTGTCCAGTTTTTGTTAAGCCGTTTCCACCTCTCTTTTATGAGGATGATCTTTTCATAGCTCAAGAATTGCTTGAGGAGGATTTAGTGAAGGAAAAAGAGGTAAAGACTAAGTTGCCTAGGAAATCAGTAAAGAATGTATTACCTAAACCTGATTTACCTAAAACTGAAGTAGGTTCCTTAGTTAGTAATGTTAAAAAGAACAGGAATGGGAGGAAAAAGATTGTTAATCAGGAATTGGTTCCATCTTCTCCCATTGCATCTAGGAAGTTATGTTCTATTTGTAATTCTGCTGGACACCTTACACATGCATGTAAAAAGGTTAAAGTAGAAACTGCTAATACTTCTGAAATGCATAACATGTCTGACATGCCTGATAATCATGAGCCCTGTGGAAAGAAAGAGTGTTTGCTATGTAAGTACAACATCATGCATGCTTATTTTAAGTTGATGTCTGATAGTAGCAATAGCTCTAGTAATGTTAAATCCACAGATACTATGAATATCAAACAGGGTAAGACTAAATTGAATGTTACTCCTGTTAAATCATCTAAACCTTCAGGACCCAAACAATTTTGGGTACCAAAGTCCGCTTAATCAATCTGTGATTGCAGGGTAAGGTTAAAAGCTCAAAGGTTGTGTGGATTCTGGATAGTGGCTGTTCTAGACACATGACAGGTGAAGAGTCCCTGCTTACAGAGGTGGTTAAGAAGACCGGCCCGATTGTAACCTTTGGAGATGACAGCAAAGGATTCACTACGGGATATGGTAAATTGAAAGCTGGAAATGTCATCATTGAAAACATCTCTCTTGTTGAAGGATTAAAGCACAATCTTCTAAGCATCAGTCAGTTCTGTGATAAAGGCTACAATGTAGATTTCAGAAAGGACAAGTGCTTGATCACCAACAGGAAGGATGAGAAGCTTACTCTACTGGGAGTGAGAAAAGGAAACTTGTTTATAGCCGACTTAAGTTCTACCAGTGAAGGAGAAGTTACATGTTTCTATGCAAAGGCATCTTCAGAACAAAGTTGGCTATGGCACAAGAAGCTCTCACATCTGAACTTCAAAACTATGAACTCTTTGGTAAAGAGAGAGTTAGTGAGAGGGTTGCCCCTGATGGAATTCAATCAGGAGGGACTATGTGAAGCATGTGAAAAGGGGAAGTCGAAGAAAGCATCACATGGAAGCAAAGGAATGACAAGCATTACTGAACCATTACAGCTGATTCATATGGATTTATTTGGTCCAGTTAATGTTATGTCACTTTCAAGAAACAGATATGCATTGGTGATGGTGGATGACTACTCCAAGTACACGTGGGTGTTGTTCATACAAACAAAGGATGAAGCAACACAACTAATCATTGATCACATCAAGAAGATAGAAGTGGAAGCTAAGCTACCTGTGCGGACAATCAGATCAGACAATGGAACTGAATTCAAGAATGCAGTTCTAAATGATTTCTGCTCAGAGAAAGGAATATCAAGACAGTTTTCAGCACCAAGAACTCCTCAACAGAATGGAGTAGTGGAAAGGAAGAACAGGACCTTGGTTGAAGCAGCAAGGACCATGTTGAGTGAATCAAAACTTCCCACTTACTTTTGGGCTGAAGCAGTGAATACAGCTTGCTACACTCAGAATCGAACCCTGATCAACAAAGATCATGAAAAGACTCCGTATGAGTTAATGGCCAACAAGAAGCCAACACTGAAGTATTTTCATGTGTTTGGTGCAAAGTGCTTTGTACTTAAAGATGGAGAACATCTTGGCAAGTTTGATGCCAAAGCAGATGAAGGCATTTTTCTGGGCTATTCTCTGGAATCTAAGGCTTTCAGGGTATATGTGATTGAAGATAAGAAGGTGTTGGAAAGCTTTAATGTAACATTTGACGACACTAACAGACCAGGCCTGCAAACTGGAGAGAACTCTGAATCCTTGGTATTTGAAAATCTATCAGGAGATCTCTCTGACAATGAAGAAGTACCTGAAGTTGTTACAGTCATTAATAATAATCATAATGATAATGATTCTGGACCAAGTGGTGACCAAAGTGGAAATCCTCAACCTACAGGATCCACTAGTCAGTCTTCAGAATCAACAGATCAAACCGTCAACAACTCAGGGGGAGCAGGAGAAGGATCAACTAGTCACACTCAACAACATCTAGAACAAGGAGAATCATCAAGATCGCATCTGCCAAGACAAAGGGTATGGAATAGAGATCATCCCTTTCACTTGATCATTGGTGATCCGGACACAGGAGTGAGAACTAGGAGAACATCACAAAATGAATGTCACTATTCTGGGTTTCTTTCAGAAACAGAACCCAAGAAAGTTGAAGATGATCTAGATGATCCAGATTGGGTAATTGCTATGCAAGAAGAACTCAATCAGTTTGAAAGGCAGAAAGTTTGGAAGCTGGTACCCAGGCCTAAGGGAAAATCTGTTATTGGAACAAGATGGGTATTCAGAAATAAGTTGGACGAAGATGGCATTGTAACGAGAAACAAAGCCAGACTGGTTGCTAAAGGTTACTCTCAAGAAGAGGGTATAGATTATGATGAAACCTATGCACCAGTAGCAAGACTTGAGGCCATCAGAATGTTTCTGGCATTTGCTGCACATTCCAATTACAAGGTATATCAAATGGATGTGAAGAGTGCTTTTCTGAACGGGGAGTTAGAAGAAGAAGTGTATGTGGAACAACCTCCAGGTTTTGAGGATTCAAAACTGGCAGACTTTGTGTACTTTCTATTCAAAGCTCTCTATGGACTCAAACAAGCTCCGAGGACATGGTATGACACTCTCTCTGAATTCTTACTTGAAAATGATTTTACAAGAGGTGTTGTAGACAAAACTCTCTTTGTCAAAAAGCATAAAAATGATTTGATATTGGTGCAAGTATATGTTGATGACATAATATTTGGTTCTACTAATGATGATCTATGCAAGAGATTTGCTAAGTTAATGCAGAGTCGTTATGAAATGAGCATGATGGGTGAATTGTCATTCTTTCTTGGATTGCAAGTATACCAGAAACAAGATGGTATATTCATTTGTCAGTCCAAGTACATCAAGGATCTTCTTAAGAAGTATCAAATGGAAGACTCATCTACAGCAAAGACTCCTATGCCAACTGCCACTAAGCTTGATAAGGATGAAACTGGTAAGAAGGTTGACATCACAGGCTACAGAGGTATGATAGGCTCATTACTTTATCTCACTGCAAGTAGACCAGATATAATGTTTGCAACATGCTTGTGTGCTAGATTTCAGTCTGATCCTAAAGAATCTCATCTAATAGCTGTTAAGCGAATATTTAGATATCTTAAGGGGACCCCAAATCTTGGAATTTGGTACCCTAAAGATACAGGATTTGATCTTATTGGATACACAGACTCTGATTTTGCAGGTTGTAAGATTGATCGGAAGAGTACTTCAGGAAGCTATCAGTTTCTTGGAAGAAGATTGGTTTCCTGGCATAGCAAGAAGCAGCATTCAGTGTCCACATCAACAGCTGAGGCTGAATACATTGCTGCTGGTAGCTGTTGTGCTCAGATATTGTGGATGAGAAACCAACTCCGTGACTATGGACTTCTGTTGACAAAGATTCCTATATTTTGCGACAACACAAGTGCCATAGCAATCTCAAACAACCCAGTGCAACACTCGAGGACGAAGCACATCGACATCAGGTATCATTTTATCCGAGAGCATGTCATGAATGGAACTGTGGAGTTACACTTTGTACCCACAGAGGATCAAATTGCAGACATCTTTACTAAACCGCTTGATGAATCCACTTTCAATAAGCTGGTTGGTGAACTTGGGATGTTAAATCTTTCTAATTGATTTTGATTAGAAGTCAGTAACTGCAGAGAGTCCTGGTGAATACATGAGTTTAAGAATTGATATATCCTTAGGACTCGTGAATTTATTTTCTGGAGCAATTCTCGTAGTTAGGATTTTTATACTAATTTTATGTCATAATTATGGATGATATATCTTCTGGCATTTAATTGGTTATTAATTCTAAAAATTATTTAGGTGCTAATATTTGTTCTAAATATTAAAGCATCTATTTAATTTGAATTAATTTGCTTTGTTTTTAACATTGTAGATTAATGCAGCATAATTGATTGGATTTTAATTGATTAATATCACTCAATGATACTTAATTGATTTTATTCTAAGAAAATTGTGAATTTTCTGTTAAGAATTGATTTTGGTGAATTTTAACAGATTTATTAAAATTAAATTTTGACAGGAAATACAAAAAGTCTGGATTTTAAAACAAGAACAGGTTTTAAAAAGAAGACAGAAGCAAAAATATCGAATTTAAGGAAATTCGATAGTTTTTCAAAGTACAATGATAAATCTATCGAAATTAATTTCGATGGTTTTTGAAAAGGAAAAAGAAAATCTATCGAAAAATTTATCGATAGTTTTTGAGGTTACTTTTAAAAATATATCGAAGTGAATTAATATCAAGTCTATATTTAATTCTCGATAGTTTTTAAAATCAAAGTGAAAAACCTATCGAGAGGATTTAATTTTTCTATAATTAAACTCCTCGATAGTTTTTCCAAAAGTCAGTTCGATAGATTTTTTCAAGATTTCAAAGTTCGATAGTTTTTCTGAAAACCTTTTTAAATTCTGTATTTCAAAAAACCTCGATAGTTTTCCAAAAACTATCGAAGTAAAGATGACAGGTTTGCCCCTATGAAAAACTATCGAATGTACATTTTCAAATCTATCGAAAATAGAAAGTCCATTATACCCCTGTCAGTTTTAAAGAGTATATAATTCTGCCTTAGTCTTTTGTTTCTTTTCATTGTTTTATACACTCAAGAAAAGCTATAGCCGAATTTATACTTACAAAAGAGATACATAACCAAGAACAAGACTATACTCGATAGTTTTTGGATCTGTTTACTGATTTTAAACCTTCAGGAATTCATTCTTACTGCAGTCACTTCTTTTAACTGAGAAATCAATGTATACTTGACTCCTGTTTTTGTTTTAATTGGTCTCCAGTGAAAACCATCGAGAGAGAGAGAGATACAGTTGATCTTTGGATACCTTGATAAGTCGAATCAAAAGAGTACTCTATTGATTTCTCAATAGGGTTCTTAAGGATTACTTTCAATTAACAATTATCAATTTATTTTAAGGATTCTAACCTTAGGAAGTTGTTTTTGGTTAGGTTGTTTTATTAAAGAAAAGGGGTATATTGTGTTAAGTTTGTTTTTAGGGTAATTTTGTTAAGAATTTGATTAATTAGTAATAATTAATTAAATATAAAAGAAAAAAAAATAGCTTTGGTTTGTTTAAATTTTCTGGAAAGTGTGAAAATACAATGGCCGGAGAATTTATTATTACCAAAACTAATCATGTCTCGTTTCAAAATCTGCAATCCATAACGAATCCTCAAATTCGTGCATGGGCAGAGTTTTTGAATACACGTTCGTTAGTGGCATACGCTGTAAGTACTCCCGTGGTCCTTTGCATTGATCAATTGACTGCGTTGTACACAACCGCCACGGATACAACTGAGAATAACATACGGTCCTTCAGTTTTTTTGTGCCAGGGGGCAGAACAATAAGGGTAACGGAACATGATTTTAATCGAATTCTTCATTTTCCAACAGAAAACCTTGTTCCGGATCCCTCAACTGAGGAAATACATGCTTTCTTCACTCTTATCAGAAGTCAACAACCTAACTTCTTGGTGGGAGAGTTCCTAAAGCATTACCTGCCAAAGCCATGGAACTTTTTCTTTCATACCCTGATACATGTTTTTACTGCCAAGCTAACAAATCTGCATGGCATTCCCTTATTCCTTCAAAAGATAGGGTTTGCCATTGCGAACAACAGGCATATTAACATAGGACGGATAGTGATTGATCAAGTAATTCTGTGCATGGGACCACTGGATGAAAGAACAGGCATAAATGAAGATGTGCTCTGTTTCTATCCTAGGTTCCTACAGCTAATTCTCAATGATGTCTTAACAGATGATGAACGTGAGACATTTGAAGATGAAGACACAATGGAGTGTACGAAGATGAAGAGCAATGCCATAACCGCTCTCATTAGGAAGGACAACTATCTTCCAGGGGTACCCACTGTTCTCACTGAATATCTAAGAACGGTGCCCCTACCTCTTCTACCCCCAGGGGAACAGGTAAATGAAGGTAACTTTCCTCAACCTGAACCTGAACTTGGTCCTGAACCAATGGATGTTGATCCAGAGCCCTCAGTGGCCATTCCAGACCAGGAGGTTGCAAACCCACAACCTCTAACCACGGTCGAAGAGCCTTTGAACGAGCCAAATGAAAACGTAAATGATGCTCCTTCCCCTCCTATACCCAGTAAAGAAACATCCCTGAGTGTAGAGGGAGATAGTGCCAAAGCAGCACCACATAAGGAGATACACCCTTCAACAGCAGCTCTGCCTTCCTCTAAAAGGAGAAGAACAGAAACTGAGGCAACTGCTGATACTTCATTTCTCTCATTCAAAGAGCCCTTTACTGATTTTTCTGATGCTGATTGGGCTACGCTAACGAAAGCAATATCTGAACCAATAGCTCAATCAAGTAAGGAAGAATTGACGGAAGCAACTGGTGTTCCGACCATATTACGGTCAGGTTCACTGGTTGAAGGTTCTCTGAACCAAGGGTCTTCACAGACGTCGAGAGAAGGCTTTGACCAAAATGCACAATCTAAAAGGTCATTGTCTACCTCCCCAGATGGAACATATCTGGATCCTGCGGGTAAAGGGTCTGACGTAGGTGCAGATCGGCAACTCGTTGACAGTGAATCAATTACTATTGAGGAGTCAACTGAGGTGAAGTCTTTACAAACTCACGGGGAAGATTCGGGATCTCTGCTGTTAAAAGAGCCTGTTTCTAACCCCCTAGAGATTCAAACTCTAGATCCTACAAAGGATATATCATCTAAGGATGATCAGCAACTTGGTTTAACCAAGGACGGGGACTTGCGAAGCCCCATTGCACCACCGGTGACCTCCTTAAGGACGGCTACGGTGTTTTCTTCTGCAGGTACAACCAGCACAATGGATTTGAGTGAAACACAAACACTTACACCTGGCCTGAGTGGGAAAGGAAAAATGAGTGAAACACTAACAGTAACTGTGAGTGAACACCCAGAGCCAAACGTGAGGAGTGACACCCAAACCCTAACTCATATTGATGATCTGCTGTTACCAACAGAAAGAGAGCTACAAGTTCAATCTTCCCTCAAGGAGATGACAGTTCATGATAAAGAAGGAAATCCATTATTCAAGGTTCCACTGCGACCTTCCTTTGACCAAGGGATCTCCTCCAGTCAAGACAATGTTTCTTTAAAGTCTATTCAAGAGAAAGTTGACTTAGCTGCAGCTGATTCCAGAAGAACATTCAGGGTCATTGGCAGTGCATCTGGCACTATAACAGGTACGAAGCAGGCAGTGGACTCCTTAAAGAAGGAAGCTATGGAAGAGCTGGTCGATTTGAGGATGGACGTAAGGGAGCTTAAAGATGGATTCATGAATGAAGTAACTGCACTGTCCCAGGGACATGAAGCTTTGAAAGAGGACGTTCTGGTTATCCGGGATGGTCAAGCGCGGGTGAAGGATGCAATGGACAACCTTTCAAGAGTGGAGTCTAGACTCAACAGGAGGCTGGATCATATGGAAAAGACTACCAACTCAAGATTGGAAAACATTGACCTGTCGTTAGCTTCTATAAATGACTTTAATAAGCAGCTTATGGATTTCTTGGAGAATCAAGGCGATGGAGTACAGTCTATATGGAGTATGCTGAAAAACCAACAATCTGGACAACCTGGTCCCTCCTATCAACAACCTAATCCTTCTAATGTCTTTTATGCTGAGGATGCTTTTATCGAGGATTCCTCAACTAAGGGGGAGAAAGTTGGAGAAGGAGCAAACTAAGGATGGATGGAGAGTTTGGGAAACAGTTGAAGCTATTCCTATCAGGCAGTACTGGATAGAAGAACTTGTGGAGGAAGAGAAGAGTGAAGAGGAATTTGAATTCATGCAAGAGCAACCTATTCAAGAGGAGCATGAACCATATTATCCTGAACCAATAGAACATCCTATCTTGGATGAGGATATTATGAAAGAAGAATCAAATTCTCTGTCACCAGAAGAAGAAGCTGCCTTGGAAGCAATAAGAGCTCAGAGAGCTGCAATAAATGCCAGGCAAGCTGAGAAAGAAAAACAGCAAGCAATTCTGAGAAGTGAAAAGCTAAAGAGAATGAAGGTGTTTAATGAAGTGAGGAAGAAGAAGATGATAGATCTGGCAAAGAAAGATGGTACTGAATGGGAAATGGCTTATAAAACCTTTTGTGGAGTTGAAGACGGATTACAAGTCAACGACAATGCGGAGGTGGAAGTCATTATTCAGGACATCAGAAGTGCTAATCTTGAAGATCAGACTTACTTTAAAGCACTGAGAAGCTCTATAATCTGTCTGAATGCCGGGGTTAAAGCAAATGGTGCCTGGAGCTTATTAATCAGTTTTCTGGAGAAAGGTACATTTGTAATTTCCACTAAGTTTTTAGAACAGAGGACATATACAGAATTGCAAGCTATACTCATCAAGATCCAAAGAACTACAAGGCTAAATGAACTGCTCCGAGAGCATGTTAAGGAGATCGTGATGAAAGTCAGTCCAGAGATTACTGAAGATCCTCCAATGGTTAGATTCATGACGAATGACTTGTTCAGAATCTGCTATTTGGCTGAGGACAAACTGAGGGACTACCCAAGCAACTATCTAATCTCAGTTGAGAAGTATCTTAGATCCACTGGATTCTCTTCAACGGAGAAGGACAAAGCAGCAGACACTCTTAGAAGATTTCTAATGGAGAATGTTCCTTACTATAGGAAAAGAGTGGAAAGAGGATTGGAAGTGCATACCAGACTGCCAAACATGCCAAAGCCAAACAAGAAAGATGTTAACATTGCATGGTTGTGGGCTGGAGTGGGTCAAGAGGTTGAGTATATTGGAAGACACATCCTAGGAGCAATCCTTAAACCTGGAGAACCACTGCACTATCCATCAGTGATTGATTATCAAGCTGCTAACTCCGATCCAATGATTGAAGAAGGTGAGATTGGAATGGACTGAATGATGAAGCAAAGAACAAGAGAACTATCAGCTCAGACTAGAGGAGCAACTTCATTGTATAAAGTTTAATTTTTTTTTGATTTATGAAATCTGGAAATGTATAAATATCTGATCCAGAATGCATTAATATTATTACGCTGTCTTACTTTAAGTAGTTTCATGTTTCCTTAGTTAGTTGAGTTATCCTCGAAGTATTTGCTTGTTGAACTCTATCCAATCAAATAGGGGGAGATTGTAAAGCATAATGTAACATAAGATCTAAAAGAGATAACTACAACTCAACAAAGGACAAGACAGACAATAATATTAACAGAAGCACAGGAATCCAGAATCAAAGAAGAAAAGGTAAACACAAAAAATCAAAATACGTTATGTATTCTTGAAGTCCGTAAACAGGTCACGGAAAGAAGTTCATGAAAATGTTCAAGCCTCAGTGACAACAAAAGAAACAAGACTTTCAAGACGACAGAAGTATGTGAATGATTTAGGGTTCAGTACCACGGGATTCCAGTGATGAAGCAACCAGAACGACAAGGGACGTATCAACAGCAATGTATTGAAGACATAAAATAAGAATTGATCAAGTGTTATTCATCTGTGAACCAGACCAGTTGCACTAGGTGACGGCACTGAAAAGATCAAGTTGTTTTATCGTCTCAGAAGGAATTGATACTGTCTAAAACTTAAACACCCAGGAGCTCAGGAGTAATCACTAAAGGACAAAAGACAAGGAAAAGTATTCGATAGTTTTTCAATTGAGAAAACTATCGAATGGTGGTTAAAGTAATTATTGGCAAACCACTTTTACTTTATTTAGTATTCGATAGTTTTGAATTAAAAACTATCGAATGGTAAATAAAGTAATTCCATTCGATGGTTTTTTTAATCCATTCGATGGTTTTGCATTTCAAGGAGCAGGTGAAAAGTAACTTGTTGTGAACGGTTGATGAAGATCCAACGGCCAAGAATATTCTATTCTAAATGGTTCGATGGTTTTTCAAACCAAGTCTACAATTAATACTGAGAGAAGAGTGTGTCTTCTTCAGTTAAGGATTCTAACACAGAGACATAACTGAGAGAGAGAAGAGCCGGAGAAAATTATCAGAGAAATTAATAGTGCTCAGAACTTGATTATTGTTTTGTATTTGTGTTACCTTAAACTCATTGACGCTAATCTACGGATTAGAAATTGTAGCACCCCTCGAGGTTTATATTTATAAAAAGATATATTCCCCGAAACTTGATTTGGTTTGGTGTGTTTGATTTCATTATAGAACTGAAAGATTAATCCGCGAACGAAATTAAATTATTTGTGAGTATCGTATTCAACCCCCCCCCCCTTCTACGATACTTTGGACCTAACAAAGATATATGGTTTTGAAGATTTGAAGGATATTATATATTGCGTGTATCGAGAATAAGTTATAAGTTATAAGTTGAATGTTAAGGATTCTTAACATTCAACTTATCCATTTTAAGTAGCCATAAATTGGTTTCACTTATTTTGGCAAACACCCCCATAAGCTGAAATGGGTTTATAAGCTATAAGCTTATAAATAAGCTGAACCCCAAACAAGCCCTATATGTAATCCGATTAATCACTCCAATTAATGCCCAATTATGTAATTAATTTCTAATTAGTACAATAATCGATTAACTCCGATTTTTATTTTTTTATAACACTGAATACAATATAGAACATAAAAGTAAATATTGTTGGCCAGAAGTGTTGTGAGGGAAATTTGGTAACAACACCGAGAGAGAATATCGCTGGAATATCCATAGAATGCGTCCTAGGTTGTCGGACAGAGCTGTAGGTTTGCACGTCTACAGCTCTACTAGAGCTTCAGCCGCAGCTGCCGGAGCAGGTGGGGAATGTGACGTTTTTGGGGGCTGAGTTGACAAAACCACCGGATGAATAGGGCAGAGTAAATCCTACACGGCCAGCCAATTCACCGGAATATGTATCACAGAGAGTACACGAGCCTTATACGTGTAGAGAGTGAAAATCCGAATCCTTTAGTCAAGTGCCTACATATCCTATTTATAGGAATCAAGCCCCATGTAGTTCTATTAGGTTTATACTTCTCAATCCTTGCGAATTCAACCACTTTAAGATAATCCATCTTAGAGTTTTAGTCGAATTATGCACCTGTAGCTGAGCTTTCCAGTGTCCTAGTCCATGTCCAACTCCAAGTCCTATTAAACCTCTTTACATCTAATGTTTATCCGAATAATCAATATGAGTCCCATACTGATTATATTTTATCTCATCCATCATGTTCAACCGAATTTAGGAGTCCTTTTCCAAGAGTAATTCCGTGCTCCTAAAGTATAGGTAGTTGAGTCCTTGTCCTACTAGTATTCTGCCTTCCAGAGGTCCTGGTCACTCGTCAGCTGGTAACAGTCTCGAGGTTTAGACCACCTGAACCTCAACACCTTTCTCCTGCACCTCAGTACCTTCCCTGCACCTTAATACCTTGAGGCTGCCTTGATGCCTCAGACCTGTCTCAGTACCTCGAACCTGCTCCAGAGTACCTGTTGTGGCACTTCGAACCTATCAGGATACCTTGAACCTATACCACAGCATCATGGACTTGTTCCTTGGTGCTCACCATCCTAGCCCAATACCCTGCTACTGGACTTATAACAGATATGGGCCTTAAATTGAGCCCATGTGAGATTTTGGGCACAACAACTACCCCCCGGTTCCTTGCAGTATTAAATACAAGAGGAACCAAAGCAAGACAAGGTTCAATCCTTCCTTATCCTTCCCAGAGAAATACATAGCATCAACATCATGCTTCCAAGCTTACATGAGCTAACTCAGCGTAAGAAACAGGAAACACAACGCCTCCGCATATGTACCTCAATCTGAATCCTTGAGTAAAAAATTCCTTTAAGATCCTTTAGACCAGGTGTGACCATCCAATTACAATCGTGAGCTTCCTAGCTGAACCTATTAGCGACCAACCCTTTCCTTTGAAAACCATAACTTGACTCCTCGAGGTGTTCCTCTTCTCCGCGAATCTGCTCTTCATATGAAAAGCTCTTGTAAATGATGTCGTGAAGCTTCCGCTGCCAATGAGCTTCAAGTCTCCAGAACCTGCGTTACTAAAATAACTAGAAAAGATGTTAAGTAGCATGAGCTAAGTAGCTCACCTATGTTATCCACGCCATTTGTACATATATAATGCATGTATACAAGCAAGTATGTATGGTGCAAAAATGATTTTTGAATATTTATACGTATATGTTGCTGCCTCTACAATCAAGCAGAACCTTGGCGAACACACTCTTCAAGACATAGTGCCACGATTTTCAGAAATTTCCATTATCCCGACACATTGGACCTCGTTGTTTTCCAATACCGTGGAAAACATAAACCATTGAGTTTAACCAAAATAGCCATATACCGTGAAATACCATGAATAACCCTGAATAACCATATACCATGGAATACCATGAATAACCTTGAATAACCATATAAAAATGTCGTAAGAGGAACCAATGGAAGGTTGTGAAGATATCCTCAATCGCTGCCATGTCTTTTCGAGTGGTTACATAATGGGGCATATGGCATGCCTAGGTACCTACTCAATAGCTTTAGCTAGCAAGTTTGAAAAATAGTTTCGTAAACCATGCATGATGATGACCTTTTGTTTATAAATCCATGCAAGACACCTTCCTTGAAATCATGTGATATGCACATTTAGATAAATACGAGTTCATGTATGGCTAAAAATAATGAATTGTTTGCAAACATGAGGTTCACACTGAAGTTTTTCAGCTAAATGCTTTGAATAATTTCTTGTATGCACATAAAACATAGATGATTATGAATATGTAAATCATGGGAGTAAAACTTATCTTTGTCCTTATAGTTCCACTTTAGGTTCAGGTTCGACCATTGAACCTATCACGTGGAAGTTCTCTCCTGAGTGAGCTGATGCTGAGAACCTCATTTCCCTTATGCAAGCTTTTCCATGGGAAACTGATTTACCCCCCAAGCCATCAGGTTTCCTTTCCATTTGACATGTGAACCTCTTCCATCTTGAATCCTATCATGTTGAGAAGCTCAGCACCCACTGGCTGAAGTCTGTAGCAGTACCTGAGCATCAATGAACCTGCAAGCTAGAAGCTACACACTTGAAGCTGTTAGATGTTAGCTACGAGTTACAAGTGAATATTGAGGAACCTCTAAGTTAGAATCTGATAGTTGGAAGCTATTTGCAACAAATAACTGACAAGGAACCTGCTTGATGTATATAAGTATGGATGAACCTGTCAAGGACAGATGAGGTTCAAAGTGAACCTGTTAAGCACAGGTGAACTCCACGCGAACCCGTGAGCCGTAGGGTGTTACCAAAGGACCTGAACATGCGCGTTTAGATATGCAAATTGCCATGCACCTAAATCTACCCAACTACCCATTCATGCAATCCATCGTCTGGTAGTGTGAATCAAAAAATTGGTCATGGACCTTCTCCAAGTGCGCGCACATTTCATCTACACCTCTTCCAAGAGTGTGCTTTATCCACCTACACCTCTTTCAAGAGGTGTCTTATCTATCTTCACCTCTTTCAAGAGGTGTTTTATCCATCTACACCTCTTCCAAGAGGTGTTTTATCCATCTACACCTCTTCCAAGAGGTGTTTTATCCATCTACACCTCTTCCAAGAGGTGTTTTATCCATCTGCACCTCATCCAAGAGGGCGGTCTTCATTCGCACCTTATCCAAGAGACATTAAAAGGTTTATAGTCAGCCATGTAAAGGGCTACAAAACTCCGGGCGCACTTGCACATCTCAACTAAGATGGTTACCCGATATTTACTCATATGAGAGCTACACATGCCTAGGAACCTAGGTGCATATATATGGAGGAGCTTACATGCATCCAACTTTGTGGATTTGGCAAAGTCCTAAAGAGATGTACAGGGTTTATTCGCAGTTCATGCGAACCTGAACGCGTAAGCTAAACCTGTTTAGATAACCAATATTCCTGTACCAGTAAATAGATATGTGCCAATCCAAAAATATCCCTGTTATGTACCATGTAGGTAGTCAATAGGATCTAAATCATGAGATCACTTTTTACCTAAGGTTGATCAATACGCGTATTTGCGTTATTGTAGCCACAAACCTAAGGCTCACCTGAGCTGTTATCTACCTCTTAATCGGAGATATAAACCATATATGATAAAATTTATTCACAACATGATTATTCCAATAATATAATGTGTAAGTAAACCATCCTTGCACCTAATATCCTTAGGTACATAATCCATATTCCATAGATTAAAATATCCATAAGCCATTTTATCCAATGCCTTAGAAAAAACCAATTATCCATGCATATCCCTGCCTAGGGTAATGCGCCACTAAATTCCATGTACTTCATAAATCCGTATGAAGCTTAATCCGTGCTACAGCTTCAGGGGTTCGCCAACCTTGAACCTCCCTAGTGTAGTTGTGACCTATTTAGTGTTCCAGCTTGCAATCGTGCAATGAGTTTAATCCAGAGTGTGGCCTGTGTTTGACTCCCACACTTTACCATAATATTTATGCCTAGTGTCCCTAGGGCTTATATGAGCTGCAATAAGCTTTATTTGTTGTACAATAACATCAAATAGGGGCTTCATTAAACCAGTCCTCTGGTGGAAGCATGAGCCTGTGACTTATAATCCATAAGTCTTAACCTTCACCTCATAATCCATGAGTGTGAATCTCCAATCCATTCCAATCCAATCCAATCCAATCCAAATCAATCAAATCAAATCCAATCTAATCCAGATCAATCCAATCAAATCCAATCTAATCCAAATCAATCCAATCAAATCCAATCTAATCCAAATCAATCCAATCAAATTTCATAAGTGCAGTACTAGAGGTTCGAACCTGAACCTCATTCAGAGGTTCACATCTGAACCTCACCAATCTCTCGAACCTGAATCGTTTGTTAGAAAATCCAGAATTTTCGAAATATCATCATGAGGTGCATATCATCTACTACCCCTAGTTCTTGAACACATAATCAAATATAGTGAAGAACTAAAACCAAGTACTCATGCATTAAGATTCATACATATCCATGGAAAGCATAAATAAAGCATGTAATCATCAAGGCATGTAACCATGTATAATCATGTCGGGTGAACCAAGTGTAGAATAATTCATATTGGTTGCATGTATAACCTCTCCATTCATGCATGTATTTCAATCAATTGAACATGCCAGCAAGTAATAATCTTAAATCTAAAGATATAGCATCCCACATACTTGTCATTTAAAAGCAATCTCATGCATAAAGCAATTTAGATTCTCATATATATAATTGAGATGTGATGGATGAACAACAAGTTCGTAAGACGTACCTCGCACCTCACCTTTTTGGTACCGTAGATATGATAGATGAGCTTCTTTCCTTGAACCCTTCACACAACTCAGAACCTGCCTTCTTAGGAACTTACCAATCACAAGAAGATGCCAATCAACCTATTTAACACAGGTGAACGTCGTTCAACCTGCACCAATGAAGCTGCAACCTGCAGCTGAATTCCAATGAACCTGTAACCAGCAGGTGAATACCAACGAAGCTGCAACCCGCAGCTGAATACCAGTCAACCTACACCAGTAGGTGAAAACCAATGAAGCCGCAACCCGCAGCTGAATTCAAATCAACCTACAACCAGCAGGTGAATACCAATCAACCTGCAACCAGCAGGTGAATACCAATGAAGCTGCAACCCGCAACTGAATAACAGTCAACCTACACCAGTAGGTGAAAACCAATGAAGCTGCAACCCGCAGCTGAATTCCAATGAACCTGCAGCCAGCAGGTGAATTCCAATGGAGCTGCAACCCGCAGCTGAATACCAGTCAACCTACACCAGTAGGTGAAAACCAATGAAGCTGCACCCCGCAGCTGAATTCCAATGAACCTGCAACCAGCAGGTGAATTCCAATGAAGCTGCAACC
Organism: Heracleum sosnowskyi; assembly: GCA_030848705.1. Classification (NCBI taxonomy): domain Eukaryota; kingdom Viridiplantae; phylum Streptophyta; class Magnoliopsida; order Apiales; family Apiaceae; genus Heracleum; species Heracleum sosnowskyi. Next base: position 16,422,796 of record CM061240.1, read on the forward strand.
CGCAGCTGAATACCAATTAACCTGCAACCAGCAGGTGAATTCCAATGAAGCTGCAACCCGCAGCTGAATACCAGTCAACCTACACCAGTAGGTGAAAACCAATGAAGCTGCAACCCGCAGCTGAATTCCAATCAACCTGCAACCGGCAGGTGAATACCAATCAACCTGCAACCATCAGGTGAAGACCAATGAAGCTGCAACCTGCAGCTGAATTCCTATCAACCTGCAACCAGCAGGTGAAGACCAATGAATTAACCTGCAACCAGCAAGTGAATACCAGTTAAGCTGCAACCCGCAGCTGAATTCCAATCAACCTGCAACCAGAAGGTGAAGACCAATGAAGCTGCAACCTGCAGCTGAATCCTTATCATCCTGCAGCAACCAGCAGGTGAATACCAATGAAGCTGCAACCCGCAGCTGAATTCCTTTCAACCTGCAACTAGCAGGTGAAGACCAATGAATCAACCTGCAACCAGCAGGTGAATACCAATCAACCTGCAACCAGCAGGTGAATACCAATGAAGCTGCAACCTGCAGCTGAATACCAGTCAACCTACACCAGTAGGTGAAAACCAATGGAGCTGCAACCCGCAACTGAATTCCAGTCAACCTACACCAGTAGGTGAATACCAATGAAGCTGCAACCCGCAGCTGAATTCCAATCAACCTGCAACCAGCAGGTGAAGACCAATGAAGCTTATTCCCAAATGACCTAACAGAATTGTAGAAGGGGGGGTTGAATACAATTCTTGATATTTTCTTGAAACTAAACACTTTGTAAAATTAAACTGAACTGAATAAATAAAAACACAAGATATAAATAATTCAGTTGGATTGTTTGATGATCCAACTGAAGTGTTTTTATTGCGGAAATAATCTGTGATACAAATGTACACAGCTGCTCAGTTACAATGTTGTAGAGAAGAATGCTCTCAAAAATAGCTAATACAATCTATTTGTTTTTCTTCTCTAATTCTAAAGTAACTGCTACACTTGGTTATATAATCCCAAGTTTACAATTCTACATTTGGTTAAACTAAAGAATAATAGTAGTAACCATCAGTAGCTTGCTTTTCATTCCTTTTGTCCAATGGTCCTTGGAGATCTTTGCTTTTGTCTTCATGCTCATTATAATCATTCCCAAGAGCCTTATTGGAAATTGGAATGTTTCCTTATTTCCAGTAACCACTTTGATGGCTTCCAATGCAAAGTACACTTCCATATCTCCTTTTAGATCTGTTCAGTAAACTGTCACTATCACTTTGTCAACTGTTCAAAAAGCAACATTGATTCGTTGATAGCAAGGAGATGTGTTTCGTTGATAGCTTCATTCTTCATTCCGTTGATGGTGTTTCCCTCGTTTCGTTGATGGGTAAACTCCATACCGTTGACAGAGTAATCTTCATACCGTCGACATGTCTTCACTTAGGTAGAATTACAAGGCATAACATATTTACAATTAACCAACCTATTTTGCCTATCTAGTACATAGTCAACATGACTTAGAAAACCTATCTAAAACATATAATAGAATGCCTATCATACTGTGAAGTATTGTACAATGCAATTGCTACAACACTCATTTCGTTGATGAGCTTCCTGTCAACGAAACACTGCAAAGCATGCTATTTCGTTGACAGCTACAAAATTGACTTTACACAAATTCTACTAAGTGTTTTATGTTTATCATCAAGAACAACATATTCCTAACAATCTCCCCCAATTTATGACTGATAGAATAACAGCCATAAATCAAGAGACTTGATGATAACAAAAACACTCAGATACATCATAAATTACAAAAGTAGAAAATGTATTAAGCTTCAAAACTTTATAGACAAAATACAAGACTTACAAGACTAATGCCCACAAGTGCTCCTCTAGTCTGAGCAAATGTTTCATCTGTGACTTCTTTGTGGCATAGTCTTCTTCCCTCTCTTGGAGTTGTTTTCCTCAATCTGGACCTGTAGCCTTCTGTAGAAGATTTTCTCCTCTTCATCTTGATCACCAAGCTTGGATTGCATCAGCTTTAGAGTTTGATTAGATGCCTTCTCCAGCTGGTCTTCCATTCTGAAGAATCTTCTGCAATTGTCCTTGTCCTTAAACTCCATCATCCAATAAGGTTGAAGATGGATTTTCTTTCCTGTTGAGGGAACTCTAAGTATTCTGGGAAGAGCCTCAGGCTTGTTCCAGCTAGCCTTTAACTGACAGATTTTGGAGACCACCTCAGACTTGGCTGTTTTGGTGAAACCAAAGTCCTTTTTCAAGCATCTAAACACTGAGAGTAGTGTTTGATAGTCTTCTCCTAAAATTCTGTAGAGAGGCCACACTTGTTCTCTACCACCCTTGAATGTGAACACTAGTCTTTCAGGCAACTTTTGAGAAGCTGCAATTCCCCTTACTTCCACCAGGTTGTCTAGGTCAAGATGTAGACTGGATTCTTCCCTGATGTCAGCAATGTACATGCAGTCCTCTGGGTTTGCTGGGGGTTTCTGAGATTGTGGCTTTCTCACAAAAACAGGCTTTGCTTTGACAGACCTCTTCTTTGTCTTCATTGGTTGGTCCTTCTCTAACAGGAACTTTGGAAAGTATGCCTCATCAAACTCAATTGGCTCTTCCTTTGGCTCAATTGGCTGATTGTGAAAATTGACAAGATGATCAGGATCACTGGCTAACTTTACCTCAAAAACTGGATTAGCAATTGTTGGAGGTGCAATAGGTATAGAAGAGTCTGATGCAGTACTCTGAGAATCAGCATTCTCAAAGGCTATGTTTCTCCTAGCTCTCTCTTTGGGTTGCCTTGTGCTCTTCTTTGAACTCCTTTCCTCTCTAGTGCTCTCCTCTTGCTTCCTTTCTTCTTCATCTAGAGCTTGAGCTACTGCAAGAGCTTGCATAGCTGCTCTTTCTGATTCCTCAGCCTTGGCTTCAGCAAAGTTTGGATGACCAGCCCAAACACAGATTTGTTGTCCATTCCTGTAGACAATTGCCCTTTGCTTCCTTATCTCATAATTATTGCTTTCCTTGCTTTTTGTGATGAGTGGACCAAGAAGCTTGTGCTCATCTGGATAAGGTGCAGGATAGAAAGTCCTTGCTATGTTTTTGCCCTTTGGTTTAGCAGGGGACTTGGGAGATAGGCTTCTTTGAATTGTAGCTTGTTCCACATCCCTAGTGCATGAAGTTTGTCCTCTTTCCTTCCCTGGTCCTTGAGTGACTCCATGTAGAAGGGGCTCTTGGTGATAGAAAGAATTTGTCTGTGGCTCCCATTCCGTTGATGCTAGTACCATGGCATTCGTTGATGGCTGTTCCGTTGATGGATTTGAGTCCTTATTTTCAGTGATCTTCTTGAACTTTGTTTCTATGTTGGACCAATGTTCTTTGATTTGTTCTTCAAGTCTCATCCTCATAGAAGCTTCTTGTATAAGGTCAATACCATCTTTTTGCTGCTTTCCAAGCTCCCCCATTGCTAATGGCTCCTTTGGTAGGGAAATGGCTGGGACCATAACCTTGGTAATCTGAATGTTTAGCTCCTTAGATTTCTCCCCCTTTTTGTTATCATCAAAAGAGATGGCTGGGAGTCCTTGAGCTGCCACTAGCTGGGCCAATAGTTGAGTTTGTTTCTCCTGTTCCTTTTGCATCTGTGATAGAGTAGCTTCCACCTTGTCCACTCTAGAAGAGAGAGTCTTCAAGGAGGAATCCACTTCAGGTTCTTTAGAGAAAAACCTGTGCATCCTGGACACAGTGAGAAGAGGAAGCTTTTCATCTAGCCTCCTATCATTAGCAGCCCTAAGGTTGCTGATTGAATCCTTGATCTCTGTAGCTTCAATCCTTGTCTGCAACATATGTAGCCTTTGAATTTCCAGAGAATCCAGTATGGCTTTGTAGAATTTCTTGTCCCTTTCTCCTGCAGACTCATGAGCTAGATATGCTTCATTGTACTGCCTTGTGATAGCAGCATCCAAATTGCTTCTACCATGCATATCTTGAGAAAGCCAGTTTGGTGTAGGAGGCACCACAGAAGTCCCAGTCTGTGCAGTAGTGGCCACCTGTAGAGTGTCACCAAAGCTATCCTCACTATCAGAAAAATCAAAGTCTCCACTTGCTTCAGCTCCTGGAGGTAGATTGGTCAGGGCATCCTTTGCTCTTTGCATTGATGCAGTTGTGTGAATTAGTTGTAGTGACCTCTCTGCCTCCACATTGCCCTGTTGAGCCAAAATTTGATAGGCTGACACAGGATGAGTAAAGGTCTCAGGATCCAGGGAAATACTATCCAGAGTTTGCTGATAAACCTCTTGGAAAGTAAGTTCCCTTTCTCCCTCACTGACCTCCATTAACTCATTAGCAATGGCTGCTTCCATCCTTATTTCTCCTGTAGTCCCTTCTCTCTCTCCACTCTGTTCTTGCATCATGGGCTCCCCATGGCTCACACCTCTCACACCCTCACCTTCACCTTCTAAGGTGGAACTCTCAATCTCTCCTTTTGCCTGGCTGGAAGAAATAGCCAGCCTCTCACTCACATTCTCTCCTTTTGCCTGGCTGCAAGCCAGCCTCTCAGTTTCACTCCCTCTCAGTCCTAGAAGTGTCTCAACTACCACTAGATCATCTGCACTAGTTGTGGGAACAACTTGATTTTTAATTAGAGGTGCAGAGTGAACTATCAACGGAATGGTAGTTTGAACTGTCAACGGTATGGATACCGTTGATGGAGAAACACTTGTCAACGAAATAGACTGTTTCGTTGATGAAGTCAAGAAAGCACTTTGAGAATGAGAAATTACAGTAGAGTCTGTGGTGATTGATTTTAGAGATTGTTCCACAGATCCCCTTGCAATTTCAGGAAAAATTGGTTGATGGCCCAACAAATCACTTAGCAAGTGATGGCCACCAGCTTCAGAGTGGGGCTTCTCCAAGATTAGAGTTGGAGAATCAGGAATAGATGTATGGATCATGTCCACATCCAAAGATTGAGTTGGTGAATTTGATGGAGATAATTCAAGATTGATGTTTAGAGAATGGGACTATAACCCCAGAGTAATGATAGGGGCTACATCAAACTGAATTTGAGAAACTGGAAGTGTTGCTTCCAGTGTGTGTGCACCCTGTGTACCCTTGGACTTTTGCTTCACTCTCCTTTGGTATTGGGAAAATGTAGACTGTGGGCTTGAAGTGTCCCTTACCCTTTTGGACTGTGCTCTAGGAGGAGAGCTTGTTTCAATAATCACATCCTTTTGGGAGGATGCAATTAGACTTGTGTTTAAATCCATGTTACTCATTGTGCCTTGTTGGGAAGACACAATGGGGCTTGGCTGGTACACACTAACCTGTCCTTCCTTATCCTTGGGGTTTCCTTGATGTTCACCCCTTCCCTCACCTCTCACAACTCCAGACTCACTCCCCTTAGATTGTGTGGTAGTTTTTACAACAGGTGCCTTTTGAGAAGCACCTGAGGTTGGCTTGGAGGTTTTCTTTGATTTTGGTTTTGTTGCTAGGGTAGGAGCCTGTTGGGTCACAGCTACAGACTCCATAGCAACATTGGAAGGTAAAACAGTAGAGGTGTTAGCTACACTAACAGGGATAGTAGTAGTTACCTCAATGATTGGCAGATACACCACTGGAACATCACCATTGTGGTTCAGCCTCAGTATGTCTGTCAATACTCTCTTTTCTTGCACAAAGCACTCAAACCTGGCATTAGGGTTAGAGATAACTAATGGTGCTGGACTAACATGGTTAGCCAACATCATCAGAAACCTAACATACTAGATATTTTTCTTCCTATTTGCTTTGTCACCCAACTTAGCACCAATTTCATACATAAGTTGGGTGCTAAAGTTGTGATATCTATCATTTAGAAGCATGGTTAGGAGAATTAACATAGAGTTAGTTAATGCATCAAAATTACTAATCTTTCCAGAAAAGACCTTAATGAATGCATCAGCTAAATAACTGTATTCCCTAACCAAACCTCTCCTAATTATTCTACCCAGATTATCAGTAGGCAAAGAGTAGTTTATAGAATTTAGCATGGTAGTTATTTCAGTGTTAGTAGGCAAAGCATCACAGTTATTATCAGGAATATGTAAACATGCTTGCAAAACATCAGAATTAACTATGTACTCATTACCTTGAAGAGTGAATTTTAGTGTGCAGTGTGTTCCACTATACTCACATGAGGTCCAAATTTCCTCGATTATCTCATTGTAGAGTGGTGTAGAGTGAAACATTGCATAGCTCAACTTGCAATTCTTCATGAAATCCATCATTTTGAAGAACAGTCTGTTCGGGTTTTCCTTGACAACAAAAGGGATGGAGTTGTTCTTCTCATAGATGAACCCTCCAGCAGACATAAGCTTGACTATAGGTGCCATTGTTGATTAAAGGAAAACTTCGAACTGAATTGCTTGTTAGAGAGAAGAAGAGAGAAAAAGCCTTTGGAATTTTTTTGAGAACAGGTAAAAAGAAATAATGAAAATAAAATTTCTTAAATACTCCCCCAAAAATTCTCAGAAAATGAATCCAATAATAAATGTAAATTACTGGATTGGCTTAAAAATATAACTGTTACTCTTAAAGTATTACCATAATTTATACTTACAGGGGTGTATGCATAGATCGTGGTAAAAGACATGTCAATTTTTTTAACGGTTCAGATTAAAAGCGCTTTATATCAACGAATCAGAATTGGGCGTTTAAGGTCCCGTCTATTTCGTTGATAAAACTGCGTTTCGTTGATACAAAAGAACTATCAACGAAACACCCAGAAAAAGTGCTAAGACTGTCAACGAAATGGTGCATTCCGTTGGCATAGTAATTTTGACTTAGGCAAAATTTTTACCTTTTCCTGAGAAAATTAATTCACAGAAAAACATAGCAAATTTCTGGCTGCATCTTAACTTGCAAATATCTCAAAAATAATTAAGAGAAATTTAGCATACCTAGCTCACTTACTAATCTTGAGAATGTTGATTCATCAAGTGGCTTGGTAAAGATGTCTGCAAGTTGTTGTTCACTTGGAACAAAATGTAACTCCACAGTACCATTCATAACATGTTCTCTAATGAAATGGTACTTGATGTCAATGTGCTTGGTCCTTGAATGCTGCACTGGATTCTCAGTAATGGCAATGGCACTAGTGTTGTCACAGAAAATAGGAATTTTCTCAACTCTTAATCCATAATCAAGTAGTTGGTTTTTCATCCATAAAATCTGTGCACAACAACTTCCAGCTGCAATATACTCAGCCTCAGCTGTGGAGGTAGACACTGAGTTTTGTTTCTTGCTGAACCATGACACAAGCTTGTTTCCTAGGAATTGACAGGTTCCAGTTGTACTTTTCCTGTCAATTTTACATCCTGCAAAATCTGCATCTGAATAACCAATTAGTTCAAAACCAGATTCTCTAGGATACCAAATGCCAAGGTTTGGTGTTCCTTTGAGATATCTGAAAATTCTTTTAATAGCAACTAAATGGGATTCTCTAGGATCAGCCTGAAATCTAGCACATAGACATGTAGCAAACATAATATCAGGTCTACTAGCTGTTAAATATAAAGGTGAGCCTACCATGCCTCTGTAACTTGAAATGTCCACAGATTTTTCCTTAGTATTCAATTCAAGTTTGGTGGCAGTAGGCATGGGAGTTTTGGCAGGAGAGCATTCCATTAGGTTAAACTTCTTTAATAAATCATGAATGTATTTTGTTTGACTAATGAAAATGCCTTCATTAACTTGCTTTACTTGAAGACCAAGAAAGTAAGTTAATTCTCCCATCATGCTCATTTCATACTTACTTTGCATAAGCTTGGCAAACTTTTGACAAAGTTTCACATCTGTAGACCCAAAGATTATATCATCTACATAAATTTGAACAAGTAAAGTAGAGCCATTTACAACCCTGTGAAAAAGAGTTTTATCTACAGTACCTCTAGTGAAATGATTCTCAAGGAGGAACTGTGAGAGAGTGTCATACCAGGCTCTAGGTGCTTGTTTCAAACCATAGAGTGCTTTGAGAAGGAAGTACACATAGTCTGGAAAATCATCATCTTCAAAACCAGGAGGTTGACTTACATACACCTCCTCTTCCAATTCCCCATTCAGAAAAGCACTCTTCACATCCATTTGATAGACCTTGAAATTGGCATGGGCTGCATAGGCTAGGAAGATCCTTATTGCTTCTAGTCTTGTAACAGGAGCAAAGGTTTCATCAAAATCAATTCCCTCTTCCTGTGAGTAGCCTTTTGCAACCAGTCTAGCTTTGTTCCTTGTGACTATGCCATTTTCATCCATCTTATTTCTGAACACCCACTTTGTTCCTATAACACTCCTGTCATTAGGCCTGGGCACCAGCTTCCAAACATTGTTTCTCTCAAATTGGTTTAGCTCTTCTTGCATGGCTAAAACCCAATCTGGATCTAGAAGTGCATCCTCAACTTTCTTTGGCTCATCTTGAGACAGAAAGCTACTATATAGACATTCTTCTTGAGTTGCTCTTCTAGTTTGGACTTTTGAAGAAACATCACCTATAATAAGTTCAAAGGGATGATCTTTAGTCCATTTTCTTGAGGGAGGTAGATTTGCTCTTGAAGACGTAGCTTCATGATCATAATTGCCTTGATTGGATATTTGTCCTTGAGAAACTCCCCCTGAGTTTGTTGTCCCTAAGTGATCACTTCTAGAAGTATTCCTATGACTATCAACGGTATGACCGTTTTGGCTGTCAACGAAACGCTCATTCTGACTGTCAACGAATCCACCATCATGACTGTCAACGAAATGATCATTTGGCCTACTAGCAGCTATTCTTTTCAATCTTAATGCAGCAATTTCATCTTCACTGTTGCTTTCATCTGTGCTAGATACAACAACTTTAGGCTGTTTCTCAGTAGCCTTATCATGATTCACTTGATCTCCTTCCTCATTTTCAAAAGAAAGACTTTCATGGAAACCTTCATCACAGAGACCTTGGATTTTGAGATCATCAAAAACAACATGTACAGATTCCATGACAATGTTGATTCTGAGATTATAGACTCTGTAAGCTTTCCCTGCTGCATATCCCACAAATATTGCTTCATCTGCCTTTGCTTCAAATTTCCCCAAATGCTCAGCTTGATTTCTCAGAACAAAGCACTTGCATCCAAAGACATGAAGAAAATCCAATAGTGGCTTCTTTCTTTTGAGTAACTGATAAGGGGTCATTCCTTTGGCCTGATTAATCAAAGAAATATTTTGAGTAAAGCAAGCTGTGTTAACTGCCTCAGCCCAAAAATATGTAGGTAACTTTGATTCATCTAGCATTGTCCTTGCAGCTTCAATAAGTGTTCTGTTTTTCCTTTCAACTACACCATTTTGCTGTGGTGTTCTTGCTGCTGAAAACTCATGCAAAATACCATTTTCTTCACAGAACACCTTCATGCTTGAATTCTTGAATTCTGTCCCATTGTCACTCCTAATCCTTCTTACTTTGAAATCAGGATGATTGCTTACCATCTTGATGTGATTGATAATGATTTCACTTGCCTCATCTTTAGAGTGCAAAAAGAAAGTCCATGTAAATCTAGAAAAATCATCAACAATCACAAGACAGTATTTCTTCTTTGAGATGGACATAACATTTACAGGGCCAAATAGGTCCATATGAAGCAATTCAAGCTGCTGGACGATTGATGACTCTGTCTTGCTTTTGAATGATGCCTTCTTCTGTTTTCCCTTTTGACAGGCATCACACAAACCATCCTTGGAGAACTCCACTTGTGGAATTCCTCTAGCAAGATCTTTCCTCACCAAATCATTCATAACTTTGAAATTCAGATGGGATAATTTCTTGTGCCATAACCAACTTTCATCCTTGCTTGCCTTGCTGAAAAGACAAGTGATGGTGTCTGAACTTGTGCTACTAAAGTCAGCAATGTACACATTCCCCCTTCTGAATCCAGTCATTGCCACATTGTTGTTTCCTCCTTTAGAAACAACACAGGCTTCTCTAGAAAAAGTAACTAAAAATCCTTTGTCACAAAGTTGGCTGATACTAAGCAAGTTGTGCTTAAGACCATCCACCAATGCAACCTCATCTATGATGACATTCTCTTTTGAAATCAAGCCATATCCCTTTGTGTAGCCTTTGCTGTCATCTCCAAAAGCAATACAAGGGCCAGCTCTTTCCTTAAACTCTGTGAGCAGGGTAGAATCACCAGTCATGTGTCTTGAACAACCACTATCCAAGTACCAAAGATTCCTTTTGTCTCCCTGCACACAATAAAACCAAATCAAGTCGATTTTGGTACCCAAGTTTCCTTGGGTCCTGTCTTGTTAGCCTTTGCATTCCCTTTTGTACCATTTTTCACTTTGGGCTCAGATTGATTCAAATCAATCTTTACCCTTGGTGTTGATTTCTGAGGGTTGCTCATATTTTCATTCATAGCATGCATAGTTGGAGGAACAATCATGTTATTCATGTTCCATGGCATTTGTGGCATGTTAAACATATTCATGTAAGGATTAGGCACAAATGGCATGCTAGCATAAGGATTCTGAAATTGTGCATATGGAGCAAACATGTTAGGCATAACAGGCATTGTAGGCATGGAACTGTTCATTGCAGGCTTGGGCATTTTCACATTAGGAGTTTTCTTAACAGATTTGCAGTTAGTAGACAAATGACTAACACTTCCATAATTAACACATGTCTTTCTAGGAGCATATTTATCAGGTGTGTAATTGTTGTGTTTGTTAATTCCTACTTTGCCATTCCTGTTATTCTTTTTATTTCCCTTAGCCTCACTATGAACTTTCTCTACCTTGTCTTTCAATTGCTTGTTAGACAAGTGACCTACATTAGCTCTCTCAACAGGCTTCTCAATTTTCTTTAAAATACTAGACTCACCTTGAACAAAGTTCTTGGTGACAGGACCATACTTGTCATTAAGTCTAGTGAGTTTATCTTTTCTTTTGTCTGTCAACGAAACAGCCTGATCGGTTGATGGTTCATGTGTCAACGAAACATTGCATTCCGTTGACATATCAACCTTCAACAAATGATCATTGTTGTTTGTTGACTCTGTTTCTGATTCTAAGGTTTCACCAACATACCCTAGCTTCTCTTTGTTCCTTTTCCATGATTGCTCACAGAAGGATTCCACGCCTTGAACATTAATTATGTTGGCAGCAACATTCCTGGCATCCTTCCATTTTGCAATCACACCTTGTTCTATCTCAAGTTGTGTTTTAAGAATTTCTTCCCTTTGTAACACGTTCTCAAGTTCCTTCTTTGCATCCCTACTAACACATCTCATTTTCTCAAATTCAATGAGCTGTGCTTCTAACATTGCATTCCTATCACTTAAGAGCAGATTGGTCTCTTTTATTCTTGAATTCTCTTTAGTAAGTGATTTAAGAGTAACACGCAAATTATATAATACAGTAGACATTTCATTTACTGCACTGTCGCATTCCTCTTTAGAAAGCTCAGAAAGATTAGTAATTGTTACCTGGTTGCTTGAGGAACTTGCTTCCTGCTCATGATTGTCAGCCATAAGAGCCAAGTTGACATACTCAACATCATCATCAGAATCTTCACCATTACCAACCCAATCATACTCCTGAGACATGAAAGCCTTTTCTTTTTGTTTGAGAAGTTCAAAGTATTTCTTTTTATAATCAACAGGCTCAAATTTCCTGTTGCCCTTCTCAACCTTGGGCTTTCTGCAGTCTCCAGCAAAGTGACCAAGCATTCCACAATTGAAACATTTTGACTTAGACTTTTCAATCCAGTTTGTTTTGCTAGGTTGAAAGTCTCTTCTTGGTGGCCTTGCTTCTGAGTTTCTTTTGAACTTGAACTTAGAGAATTTTCTAGACAGAAAAGCAATGTGTTCATCAATCTCATCTAAGTCCTCCAAGTTGGCTGGTTCTGATTCTTCTTCTTCTGTCATCTTGTCTTTACCCTTGCTAACATCACTCCTACAACTAGATCGACTAGTTGTGGCCTTTGCAGCTTCTTTATTGTCATCTTCAAGTTGGTTCACTGATGCAATCAATGCAATAGATCCACCCTTCTTCTGTACCTTTTCAATTTCTTCATCTTGCTCCATTTCCAGCTCATAAGTCTTCAAGGTTCCATAAAGCCTTTCAAGAGTGTAGTCTTTGTACTCTTGAGTGTTTCTGAGAGAAACAGTCATAGGCTTCCATTCTTTTGGAAGAGCTCTAAGAAATTTAAGGTTTGAATCCTTGGTTTGATAGATCCTCCCATACAACTTTAATCCATTCAAAAGCTTTTGAAACCTACTGAACGTGTCATTTAGGGTTTCACCAGCTTTAAAATGAAAATGCTCATATTGTTGTATAAGGAGTTGCATTTTATTTTCCCTGACTTGCTCAGTTCCTTCACAGAGTGTTCTAACAGTATCCCATACTTCCTTAGAGGTTGTACAGTTGATAACATTGTCAAACATCTCTTGCTCCAAACCATTAAACAGAATGTTCATGGTCCTTTTGTCTTTATGGACTTCTGCAACATCTTCAACAGTCCATTCTGAGACAGGTTTTGGAATCTCTACATCAGGTGCATCATCTGGCAGTCCAACTCTAGAATCAAGCTTCATGGGAACGTGTGGACCTTTCTCAATGCAGTCTACATACCTCTCATCCATAGACATGAGATGTAAATGCATCTTTACTTTCCAGTGAAAGTAATTGTCTTTATCAAGAACTGGTATCTTCACACCTGCATCCTTCTTCACCATGGTTTCTGTTTTTGGTCTTGATCTTTAAACTTCTTGTATGTTAGAAGCTCGCTCTGATACCAATTGTTATTCCCAAATGACCTAACAGAATTGTAGAAGGGGGGGTTGAATACAATTCTTGATATTTTCTTGAAACTAAACACTTTGTAAAATTAAACTGAACTGAATAAATAAAAACACAAGATATAAATAATTCAGTTGGATTGTTTGATGATCCAACTGAAGTGTTTTTATTGCGGAAATAATCTGTGATACAAATGTACACAGCTGCTCAGTTACAATGTTGTAGAGAAGAATGCTCTCAAAAATAGCTAATACAATCTATTTGTTTTTCTTCTCTAATTCTAAAGTAACTGCTACACTTGGTTATATAATCCCAAGTTTACAATTCTACATTTGGTTAAACTAAAGAATAATAGTAGTAACCATCAGTAGCTTGCTTTTCATTCCTTTTGTCCAATGGTCCTTGGAGATCTTTGCTTTTGTCTTCATGCTCATTATAATCATTCCCAAGAGCCTTATTGGAAATTGGAATGTTTCCTTATTTCCAGTAACCACTTTGATGGCTTCCAATGCAAAGTACACTTCCATATCTCCTTTTAGATCTGTTCAGTAAACTGTCACTATCACTTTGTCAACTGTTCAAAAAGCAACATTGATTCGTTGATAGCAAGGAGATGTGTTTCGTTGATAGCTTCATTCTTCATTCCGTTGATGGTGTTTCCCTCGTTTCGTTGATGGGTAAACTCCATACCGTTGACAGAGTAATCTTCATACCGTCGACATGTCTTCACTTAGGCAGAATTACAAGGCATAACATATTTACAATTAACCAACCTATTTTGCCTATCTAGTACATAGTCAACATGACTTAGAAAACCTATCTAAAACATATAATAGAATGCCTATCATACTGTGAAGTATTGTACAATGCAATTGCTACAACACTCATTTCGTTGATGAGCTTCCTGTCAACGAAACACTGCAAAGCATGCTATTTCGTTGACAGCTACAAAATTGACTTTACACAAATTCTACTAAGTGTTTTATGTTTATCATCAAGAACAACATATTCCTAACACTTATCATCCTGCAGCAACCAGCAGGTGAATACCAATGAAGCTGCAACCCGCAGCTGAATTCCTTTCAACCTGCAACTAGCAGGTGAAGACCAATGAATCAACCTGCAACCAGCAGGTGAATACCAATCAACCTGCAACCAGCAGGTGAATACCAATGAAGCTGCAACCTGCAGCTGAATACCAGTCAACCTACACCAGTAGGTGAAAACCAATGGAGCTGCAACCCGCAACTGAATTCCAGTCAACCTACACCAGTAGGTGAATACCAATGAAGCTGCAACCCGCAGCTGAATTCCAATCAACCTGCAACCAGCAGGTGAAGACCAATGAAGCTGCAACCTGCAGCTGAATTCCAATCAACCTGCAACCAGCAGGTGAAGACCAATGAAGCTGCAACCCGCAGCTGAATACCAGTCAACCTACACCAGTAGGTGAAAACCAATGAAGCTGCAACCCGCAGCTGAATTCCAATCAACCTGCAACCGGCAGGTGAATACCAATCAACCTGCAACCATCAGGTGAAGACCAATGAAGCTGCAACCTGCAGCTGAATTCCTATCAACCTGCAACCAGCAGGTGAAGACCAATGAATTAACCTGCAACCAGCAGGTGAATACCAGTTAAGCTGCAACCCGCAGCTGAATTCCAATCAACCTGCAACCAGCAGGTGAAGACCAATGAAGCTGCAACCTGAAGCTGAATCCTTATCATCCTGCAGCAACCAGTAGGTGAATACCAATGAAGCTGCAACCCGCAGCTGAATTCCTTTCAACCTGCAACTAGCAGGTGAAGACCAATGAATCAACCTGCAACCAGCAGGTGAATACCAATCAACCTGCAACCAGCAGGTGAATACCAATGAAGCTGCAACCTGCAGCTGAATACCAATGAAGCTGCAACCCGCAACTGAATTCCTTTCAACCTGCAACTAGCAGGTGAAGACCAATGAATCAACCTGCAACCAGCAGGTGAATACCAATCAACCTGCAACCAGCAGGTGAATACCAATGAAGCTGCAACCTGCAGCTGAATACCAGTCAACCTACACCAGTAGGTGAAAACCAATGGAGCTGCAACCCGCAACTGAATTCCAGTCAACCTACACCAGTAGGTGAATACCAATGAAGCTGCAACCCGCAGCTGAATTCCAATCAACCTGCAACCAGCAGGTGAAGACCAATGAAGCTGCAACCTGCAGCTGAATTCCAATCAACCTGCAACCAGCAGGTGAAGACCAATGAAGCTGCAACCTGTAGCTGAATTCTTATCAACCTGCAACCAGCAGGTGAAAACCAACGAATCAACCTGCAACCAGCAGCTGAATGCCAATCAACCTGCACTAGCAGGTGAATACCAATGAAGCTGCAACCTGCAGCTGAATTCTTATCAACCTGCAACCAGCAGGTGAAAACCAACGAATCAACCTGCAACCAGCAGCTGAATGCCAATCAACCTGCACTAGCAGGTGAATACCTATAAAGCTGCAACCCACAACTGAATACCAGTCAACCTGTATCCCGCCGGTAAGTGACAATGAATCTACAAAAAATCCACTCCAATCCTAGCCATAGCTTCACGTCCATATCCATGAGCACCACCAGAATCAAATCATATTAGAGGTTCACACATCTAAACCTCAGAAAGCCCGCGAACCAGAACCACTTATTGATTGTAAACTCCATTTGCTTGAAAATTTACCATTTTCAAGATACTATCATGGACAGCATGTCATCCACTACCCCCCGGTTCCTTGAAGCCATTAAATGCAAGAGGAACCTTATATAATCCATAGTCAGGTTCAAACAAACTTCACCATGAACCTCGCAGTCAGGTTCAACAAACCTCGTTGTTACTTGTAATATCACTTCCAATAAGTACCATGTTACCTATCCTTGATGAAAAATCCATAATTCCAGTTGTCAAATCTCTGAGGTGTAGATTCCGGTTGTGAAACGTTAAGTATTAGGCTCCTTGCTTGGGTGGAGAACTAGATCAACACGTATATAAACCTTCACCATTTGGCCAATCCAACCTCCTTGTAGCTGCGCCATTAAGAGGTTATGTACCTGATGGTAGTTGAGGGACCGCGAAGCTGAACCTCATTCCTATTCCGTTTAGTTTGGTCACTAGTTGTTTTCAGAAACCTTCCATATATTATGGTATCCTCTACCCCCCAAGTCTTTGGAGTAGTTTGTCCATGACCAAGAATTGAACCTTATAGAGCCTCTCATTCTTTTGAAGGAGAAGTCTGAATAGACATCCACGAAGCTGGCAATATACGTCCAGCTGCAGCTTCCAACAAGTTTGGCAATCCGTGTGTGAAGCTACAACTCTCCATATTGATGGCAGGCTCGTAATCATTTTTTTCAGTTTTATCGGCGGACCTCCAGTGCCTCCAAGAATGCCTTTTACCGGGTAATTCAGATTTTTTTTCATCCTTTTGTAAGGAAACATCCGACAATAGTGTCCGAGGGGAAGCTATCCCTTCAAAGATAGGAACCTCCTTGTAAGGTTCACCTAATTTATATCCATTGCCTCAGCATAATAAGATCCAAGCCCAATTCATCCGAGATTCCTTTATCAGCTCCGTTGCTCTCCTGAGCTTCCATAGTTTTTGGTCTTTTCCTCGAGAGGTTCAGGTTCGAACCTCGCCCTATTATTTTTATTAACCGAGAGGTTACCCGTACCTCTTTCCTTGTGCGGTAGCACCATTCTCAAAACCAAATCACCAACATTTAATGGACGAGCACGAACCTTGCTGTCAAATTACTTCCGAGTACGTTACTGGTATGCAGCTAGCTTCAGCAGCGCAGTAGCCCGAACCTCTTCCACTAAATCCAAATACAATAGTGATTCATCTCATTATTCCTAGGATCATAATTGTCCCTTCGAAACGATCCAGTGCCAATTTTAACGGGAACCATAGTCTCACAACCATAGGTTAAGGTGAAGGGTGACTCCCCAGTAGTGGTTCGTGGTGTTGTGTTGTATGACCACAAAACCATAGGGAGTTCCTCAGGCCAACACCCTTTGCTTCCTTCCAACTTGGTCTTCAAGGTATGTTTAATAATCTTGTTGACAACCTCAATTTGACCATTACTTGTGGGTGATAAACCGCCGTGAACCCCTTTTGAATCCCAAGATCATCACATAGCTTCCGCAACTCCTTCCCTGGAGTAGGCCTAGGTTACAGCTGCTTGGTTTGGAGAAGCTTCCAACATGAGAACCTCTTTCACTGAAGCTTCAACTTGACCTAGGTGCAGCTTCATGGCTAACAAAGTACTCCTTCTTTTCCTTGACCTTTTTCCTCAAATATCTCCTTTTATGCTCTCCTTTACATGAGGTATAAAGCAAACTAGAGCTTCGCTATGAACCTCCTTTATCAGATGTAAAAACTAAACATCTTGGAGAATCCTCCTGATCGAAGCGCCTTCCATCATTGAACCTCTCCTAGCCAAACCTCGTTCCTGGAAAGAGCTTCGCAGTTTATCAAACATGCTGGTGCCTTTAGTAGGTGAAGCTAAAGAGCTAGTCAACCACAGTGAAACTGGACCAATAAAGTTGCATCCTGCAACTAATCCCAATGAAGCTATAACCAACATATGAGTTCCAATAAAGCGCAGGTGAAGCTAATGATCCGCGGAACACAACTGCTTGCCAATGAACCTGACTCATTCCTTGTTGAAAAACCTTTTCGCTTGAAGGTTTAGCGATTTTCAGATACCATTCTCGGGCAGCATACCATCCACTACCACCCTGGTTCCTTGCAGTATAAAATACAATAGGAACCTTATATAATCCACTACTACGTTCAGCCAACCTTCCATTTCCAGTAAAAAGAATAGACAGCTTCAGCTACGGACCTTCGCGGCTCAGCTTCAGCTACGGACCTCTCTGCTCAGCTTCAGCTACAGACCTCTCGGCTCAGCTTCAGCTACGAATCTCTTAAGCCTTAACCTCCAACTGGTTGAATCTCTCCAGATGGAATTTATCTCCATCAGTAGGTGGAGGTTCAGCTTCTCACCTGTCTACTCCTCGACAGAGCTTCTGAGTAGTCTACACATGAACCTTTATTCCAGTTCCTCTTCATCACATTAGATATCCACATCCTTATGTTTTTCCAAGTTCGATCATACCTCCTCGTTAACGAGGTTTTATCTAACTCCACATGTACCTCCTTAATCAGGAGGTTCGCATCCAGTTCTATCTGTACCTCCTCAGTTAAGAGGTTTCCTTTGCCTTTGCTGCTTGAACCTCTCGACTGAGCCTATCTGGGTGGCCTGTACCTCCATTGATAGTTGGACGTCAAGCTTCACATGTCCTACCAATCAGTGCTCTTGATGCGAGAAGCTTTGGGGTCATGTGAAGCTGTTCACACCCGAACCCGCACCTGATTCATAGGTATAAGCCTGAAGCTCATGTGTACCTACTTTCCAGCTATTCCAGACCATAATCTCTATTAGAAATCCATCTTTGGCCATTCTTTTCTTGGCTCCTTCCGTCAAAATCAAATTTCAGGCATCTTGGAGTCGCATCTCCTTGTTTTATGCCTTTTACCACCAAATAACTAGAATAAAGGTGGTTGGGGAACCTCTTTTGGCGGTTTTCAGAATCTGAAGCTCTCTTGTCCGCACCTCCTGGTGAGCCATAATTTCTCCTTCGTTTATTCATCTTTTATATCTTTTTTCCAGAAAACCTCCATTGTTCTTCGTTGTACGATCATCACCAAAGCTTTTCGTCATCTTTTCCCTCAAAAGATCAATAAAAGCCCCTCCTTCTAGCGTCAAAATGTTGTGAGGGAAATTTGGTAACAACACCGAGAGAGAATATCGCTGGAATGTCCATATAATGCGTCCTAGGTTGTCGGACAGAGCTGTAGGTTTGCACGTCTACAGCTCTACTAGAGCTTCAGCCGCAGCTGCCGGAGCAGGGGGGGAATGTGACGTTTTTGGGGGCTGAGTTGACAAAACCACCGGATGAATAGGGCAGAGTAAATCCTACACGGCCAACCAATTCACCGGAATATGTATCACAGAGAGTACACGAGCCTTATGCGTGTAGAGAGTGAAAATCCGAATCCTTTAGTCAAGTGTCTACATATCCTATTTATAGGAATCAAGCCCCATGTAGTTCTATTAGGTTTATACTTCTCAATCCTTGCGAATTCAACCACTTTAAGATAATCCATCTTAGAGTTTTAGTCGAATTATGCACCTGTAGCTGAGCTTTCCAGTGTCCTAGTCCATGTCCAACTCCAAGTCCTATTAAACCTCTTTACATCTAATGTTTATCCGAATAATCAATATGAGTCCCATACTGATTATATTTTATCTCATCCATCATGTTCAACCGAATTTAGGAGTCCTTTTCCAAGAGTAATTCCGTGCTCCTAAAGTATAGGTAGCTGAGTCCTTGTCCTACTAGTATTCTGCCTTCCAGAGGTCCTGGTCACTCGTCAGCTGGTAACAGTCTCGAGGTTTAGACCACCTGAACCTCAACACCTTTCTCCTGCACCTCAGTACCTTCCCTGCACCTTAATACCTTGAGGCTGCCTTGATGCCTCAGACCTGTCTCAGTACCTCGAACCTGCTCCAGAGTACCTGTTGTGGCACTTCGAACCTATCAGGATACCTTGAACCTATACCACAGCATCATGGACTTGTTCCTTGGTGCTCACCATCCTAGCCCAATACCCTGCTACTGGACTTATAACAGATATGGGCCTTAAATTGAGCCCATGTGAGATTTTGGGCACAACAAGAAGTATGAGAAAACTCAGTATTTTCATTTAACCACAGAAAAATTGAATCGATTTAAATTATTTATCGACAAATATCCATTCGAACTCAAATAATTGGAGTCAAAATGAAATCAAAGAATTCATACCAGTAACTATAACTTAAAAGCATACCCTACAAGTTTAGTTTCTT
Source organism: Heracleum sosnowskyi (assembly GCA_030848705.1). Lineage (NCBI taxonomy): Eukaryota > Viridiplantae > Streptophyta > Magnoliopsida > Apiales > Apiaceae > Heracleum > Heracleum sosnowskyi. The sequence continues at coordinate 16,442,542 of CM061240.1, forward strand.
TTGATATTAAAAAAAAAAAAAGTATGTATACGTGTAATCGTAACTTCTCCAAATACAAAGTATGCAAAGGAATGCGAAGTGTGTTTTTTAACTTATTAACTCAGACTTATTAACTCGGTACAATATTAGTGCTAATTTATAATTAATGACATTAATTAAAGTCTTATTAATAGATACCTAATAATAAATTCATACATACATACGAAATATATTGCCTAATCAATTAAAAAACAATCTATATTAATTATGGGATATTATAAAGATTAAAATGCCGGTTTCTAAATAATTTATGAATATATTTAATTTAATTTACTAAAATACATTTACTAATAACAATTTATTTAATATCACTAATCAAAAACTAATAGTAATTATATCTTTATATATAATTAGTGTAAAACACTTAAATGTTATGATTTGGTTTGGTCGTCAGGTCCTCCATAGCTAAAAACTCTCTACTATAAGCTAAAAACTCTATGCTATAAAACAATTACACAATTAGAGTAATTAGAGTTATTAATAATGCTCTACTTTGGAGAAAAAATAATATTTCTATAAAAGTAAATAATAATAGAAACTTAGCAAAATAATAATAATAATAATAATAATAGAAGTAGTATAATTTTAATATTTTAAATATTTACACTAAAATGTATTAAAATTGAATTTATAAAAACAATGAATAAACATATAAATAATCATTATTTTAGTGAATTTGTATATATAAAAAATTCGTAATTTTTATCATTTTAAGAAGTACAACATAAACCGAAATAATATATACATATGAAAAAACATATTATTAACTTAATGAATTTATATTTTTATGAAAATACACAAAGATATTAATAAATAAATAAAATTATAAAAATACTAAAATAAAATAACTTATTAAACGTCCCTGCATTGCACGGGTATAAAGCTAGTAATGTAGTAAATTAGAGAATAGAGTTCAGAAAACTTACCTCTGGCAATTAAATGAGATTCAATATAAATGTGACGTGTGTAATATATATATATATATAGGGAGGCTCAATGAGTAACTAAATTAAGTTGGTAACCTGATAACTAATTATCAGCCATTGATTAACAGGTAAATAAGTGGTGGAGATTGTTTGTTCATACCTCCTAAAAAAGAGGGGGAATTTCACGCTGTTAACTTGTATTTCTTCTTTTTCGGTGACTTTCTAGTTGTTTTTATAATTTCGTTTTACACATATTTCTATTTTATATTACATAAATATATATTGGTTGACTAGAATTATATGTTTTTAAAATCTGATAAACATATTATTTTGTAAATATTTATTTTACAAAACAATAAATTTTTTACAGAACATCATATATTTTTCTGAATGTCGTATGTTAACACGTTACACACGTTACAGTATTCTATTATAGGTATACACACTCGATTTATGATCAGATTTAAAATTTGAATATATGTTTTTTTTGTAATTAATAATTTATGTAAATGAAAATAAAAATAAAAATCAGTATATTACATATAAATTATTAATCAAATTTTCATTTATCAAAAGAATTAAATATTCAGGATATGCAAATCATAAATTATTTAATAAAATGAGTACAAATGTGTAAAATTCATAAAAGAAAGATGAAAAAACGTAAAATATATCACAAAAAGGTATAAAAAGATTGAAAACTAAGAACAACAAAAAGAGTAACAACACAAAAAAAACAGAACGAAGATAATTGAATACAAAACACAAATAAATTACTTTTTACGTGCCCTACAATTTTATTATGTGTACTATAAATATCTTTTCTTTTTTAAATGTGTTCTGTATTTTTTATATCATGTATTTTTTTAGTGTTCTGTATATGTTAGTATTTATACATTCTTTTGTGTTTTGTACATTTTTTAATAAATTATTTAAAAAGTTATGTCATATCTTTATAAAAAAAATATTTTGAATATTAAAAGAGTACGAAAAACAAAAACTAATTATTATATGATCTAGTAAAAAAAGTAAAACTTTGTACAAAAAGTTGCAATGCGCTCGGAATAGTTTTATTTCTTTTATGAATATAATGTCTTTACAGAACCTGTTTTTATATAATAAGAACAAATAAATTCATTTCAAAAAAATAGCCCAACAAAAACTATATTATGTATTTTTATTATTTGTGTTCTATATTACACATATAAAAATATATCATGTTCTTTATTTTATATGTAAAAATACAACATGTTATGTTGTTTTTTTTTGAAGTACATGTTATGTATTTTTTGACGTGTGAGTTTTTTTTGAATGAAGTTTGGTTGAGTTATTAATTTTATGTGAGAGTGAAAACGTGCATAACCGTTGGATTCGTATAAACATTTAAACGGATAAGTTTGAGCACATTAAGTTAACGGTTAGTAATGGAACTACACGCCGTTTATTTAATTTTTAATCTCTGTTAAGTTACTTAAGTTACTCAAAAACTTAGTTCCCCATATATGCATAATATGATGTATATAATATGTAGATAATTTTAAAATCTTACTCTGCTCTACAACGAAAATTTCTCATTTTTGTGTGCAAACAACCTAAAACGAGCGTTTTTCAACATAAATATACGATCGATTCTCTATTTCATTATAACATATCGGGGTTGATTTTAATGTAAGTATTCTTACTTTTTCAAAGTTACATAATTATATTTGAGTAAATCTTGGCATCATGATAAAAAATCACTACAAAAGTCACTATTGTTATTTTAGGAATTATTAACTATCTTACAATGATATTACTATTATTATATTGAGACATACACATAATTTCTAAAATATGTGGGTCATTATCATTACCAAAATAAGAATAGTGATTAATGAAATATACATAACTTAAAATAGGTTTCTAAAATAAAAGTAATAGTAACTTTTGTAGTGATTTTTTGTATTGATACCAAGATTTACTCATTATATTTAGATGAATTATTCAAAAAGTGTAATCGAGCTTACTCAAGCTGAGAAAACATATCTCATCATTGAAAAATCAAATTAAATCAGATCTATCTGATTATCCGGTTTCAAAAAACGTACATAATTTTATTATCAAAAAACAAAAGAAAATAATATTTAAAAATATACCCACTTTGCGAAAGAATATACTCATCTGTCTCTCATTTCTTTACAGTTTTTTTACACACACATTTTAAGGCTTCTATAAAGTATAGCTCTACAACTTATTTTTAAAACTTTCTTTTTATAAATAAAAATTTAAACTTTATATTTTTATTCAAAAAAATAAAATAAATTAATTTATCGAAATATATATTAAAGGAATTTTAAAATACGCCTCCGTCCCCAATGTAAAAAATTGAGAGGACGACGATTAATAGGTATTCGGTACGACAGAATATATATATAACTGATATTTTTGACCACCTTCTCTAAATTTGATAATTTTGACCACCATATTTGATATTTCAAATCTAAATTTGAAATTATTAATTAAGAATACAAAAAAGAAAATTACAATTCGTTTAGGATAAAGGAGAGAAAATAGAGTAGCCCCAATTCTCATATATAAACCCTAACCCCCCCTCCATCTCTCCTCCATTCTCAATTCCAATCTATACATACACAAATCTGTATCTACATCATCTTCAATGTCGTCCGCGAAAGATTCGGACCCTGCCCTAGGCTATCTCACGCGCAAGGAAACAGAGGTGAAGCTCCCGCGCCCAACTAGGGTTAAGAACAAAACTCCGGCGCCGATCCAAATCACCGCCGAGCAAATCCTCCGAGAAGCTCGGGAACGACAAGAAGCGGAGATCCGACCGCCGAAACAGAAGATCACTGACTCAGCAGAACTCTCCGATTATCGATTACGTAAGCGAAAAGAATTCGAGGATTTAATTAGGCGAGTGAGGTGGAATAAGAGCGTGTGGGTTAAGTATGCTAAGTGGGAGGAGTCTCAGAAGGATTTCAATCGAGCTCGTTCGGTTTGGGAACGAGCTTTAGATGTCGATTATCGAGATCATACAATGTGGCTTAAGTATGCTGATGTGGAAATGAAGAATAAGTTTATTAATCATGCTAGGAATGTTTGGGATAGAGCTATTACTTTGTTACCGAGAGTTGATCAGTTATGGTATAAGTATATTCATATGGAGGAAATGTTAGGGAATGTTGCGGGAGCTAGACAGATTTTCGAGAGGTGGATGACTTGGGAACCGGATACACAAGCGTGGTTGAGTTATATTAAGTTTGAGTTGCGGTATAATGAGATAGGGAGAGCGAGAGGGATTTTTGAGAGGTTTGTGAATTGTCAACCGAAGGTGAATGCGTGGATTAGGTTTGCGAAGTTTGAGATGAAGAATGGGGAGATTGGGAAGGCGAGGAGTGTTTATGAGAGAGCGGTTGATAAGTTGGCAGATGATGAGGAGGCGGAGAGTTTGTTTGTTGCGTTTGCGGAGTTTGAGGAGAGATGTAAGGAGACGGAGAGAGCGAGGTTTCTTTATAAGTATGCGCTTGATCATATTCCGAAGGGACGGGCGGAGGATTTGTATAGGAAGTTTGTTGCGTTTGAGAAGCAGTATGGTGATAAGGTAGGGATTGAGGATGCGATTGTGGGGAAGAGACGGTTTCAGTATGAGGATGAAGTGAGGAAGAATCCGTTGAATTATGATTCTTGGTTTGATTATATTAGGTTGGAGGAAAATGTTGGGAATAAGGATAGGATTAGGGAGGTTTATGAACGAGCTATTGCTAATGTTCCTCCGGCTGAAGAGAAGCGGTATTGGCAGCGTTACATTTACCTTTGGTAAGTATGATGCGTAAGATTATGGTTTTGTAATAAAGACTGTGGGTTTAGTTTACTGATCACTTTTGGGATTTTTTTTTTGCATTCAGGATTAATTATGCATTGTATGAGGAACTTGATGCACAGGACGTGGAGCGAACCAGAGATGTTTATAGGTAAATATCAGTATCAATTAAGCTGTATTTATTTAATCCATTCATTAATATTTTGGTAGAACATGTTTCTAATGTAGCTTGCTTAGTTACATAAAAGCTAGTGAAGACTTTTTCAAATCTTGCACAGTAAGTTCTTAGATACAAACAAATAATGCTAGACACAAGATAGGTTCATAGATTCTTGCGCAGTAAGTTCTTAGATACAAAGTATGCTAGACACTAGATAGGTTCATAGATTAAAAACCATATCTTACTGGAAGGAGTGCATTCCAGAACTTTTTATATGGTTAAGTATCTTGCCTCTGTTTTTTAGATAAATTAACTCCTTGGGTCCTTTGTCTATCAAAAACTATTCTAGCAGTCTAGTTCAAACTCTTACGCAGTCTCAACTGTAGTTTTATGAATTGACACTTATTAGAAACAGCTACTCCACTATGAATGGTTAAGGGAATTATAATATTTTTGTTTATAAGCTAGATTTTTTTTTAATCTGAAATCCCTGATAACTTTCTGCTGCTATCGTAAAATTCATCTTTTTACCTTTTTTAAATATAATCGTATATTGATATCCCTCTTTTTACCTTTTTAATATATGGTCATATATTGAAATCCTTAAATCAATGCATGCGGTGAATTTTCTTGCTTCTCATCAACACTTCTTTTAGCATTGGTGACTTTCATTATCATGTATGTTTTTGTTTATGTGGTAAATGTTATTTGAATTGCCATTGGTCATTGTGCACTTGTAAATATCAGGATTCGAAAATCCTTTGTTACTTGCAATAAAGTGCTAATCCTTGAGTAGCTTTGTGTTGAAATGCGTAAAATGTGTCAAAAAGGATTTACTCATATGCTCCCTCCCCTCTATAAGTAAACGTACCATTTCTTATTCTGATCGTCCCAAATCAAGTACTCGGTCTCTTCAAGTGCCATACATTTCTCATTTCTTGTCCAACTATTTATTTCTCTTGTGTGATTTATGTCAGTCAAATCCTGTTTGCTGGAAAAAGAAACTGTGTTGGAATAGAAGAAAACCCCATGGTTCCTTCAGTTTCATCATTATACATGTCTCATGTGACGTGTAAAGTACCCTGAAAAATTGGCGCTGCATATATTCAAGACTTTCAGGAGAGAGAGAGAGAGAGAGAGAGAGAGAGAGAGTCTAAGTAACCGTAGAAAGTTAAACAGATTAATGACGTGATCACGTGATATGGATATTATTTGAGTTATCAATACTATGTTGTACTTTTATCTTTATCTTATTAAAAAGTGTGAAATTTTGATTTAAGGAATGATTTTCTGATCCAATGCTTTCTGTCAATGCTACTAAATCACTTAACTTTATATCAGCGTGTTTATTAGTTGGGATGGAAAGTATTCTCACTAACTTTTGTTTTGACAGAGAGTGTCTCAATTTGATTCCCCATAAACAGTTTTCCTTTGCAAAAGTGTGGTTGTTGGCTGCCCAGTTTGAGATAAGGCAATTAAATCTCAAAGGTGCTCGGTCGATACTTGGACAAGCAATTGGGAAGGCTCCTAAAGACAAGGTATTATTGAGGTTAATTGCTAATTTATTTATTTCATTATATCGTTTTGCTCATTGATATAAAATAATATTTAACTTATAAATTGTCTACCTCAATGCCTGACCACAATCTTGTTTTAAACAGATTTTTAAGAAGTACATTGAAATTGAGCTTCAACTCGGGAACATAGATCGATGTAGGAAGCTGTATGAAAAGTACTTGGAGTGGTCACCAGAAAATTGCTATGCTTGGAGTAAGTATGCTGAGCTGGAAAGATCTTTAAGTGAAACAGACAGAGCGAGAGCCATTTTTGAGCTGGCAATTGCTCAACCTGCACTGGATATGCCAGAATTGTTATGGAAGGTAACTTACTAACAACAAAATTTACCTCTTGAGATAATTATACATGGATTTATCCCAGATGCCTGTTTGGGAATAAAGAATTGATTTTAGTTAGTTTGTCTTGCATGGTTATTATTTTTTTCATGGAATTGCTTGGAAATTTGCTATTTTTCTATGTAAAGTTAATTGAGGGGTATATATAACATATAAGTATGCACGGCTGTTCACTTTTATTACACCTGACTTGTAAAGTCATCATCTATCAATTTTGAGACATACTATATTGTAACTTCACTTTTTTTTTTATTATTATTTTTGGACCAAATTTAAATTGTTGTTTCTTGCAATCTTTTTTCTGATACAAAAACATCTTCGAGCATGATCCGGCTATGTTCATGATGTAACAGTATTAGGCGGATTTTTATTTCATTATTATTTATTGCATCTTAACATTCCTCATCTTATGGCAGGCATACATTGACTTTGAGATATCAGAGGGTGAATTTGAAAAAACTAGACGACTTTATGAGAGACTTCTTGAACGTACAAAACACTTGAAGGTCTGGATCAGCTTTGCAAAATTTGAGGCATCTGCGATGCTAGAGGAGCAGGATCTTGAATTGCCTCAAGATGAAGCCCAGGAGTCGCTCCTTAAACAGCAGCTTCACTGCCTTCAAAATGCCAGAAGTATAATATTTGATATTGTTTAATTGTTGTAGTAAAATCATATGTGTACATAACCTTTCATTTGACTAGTGGAGACTAAACTTGTACTGTTTGTTGCATCAGGGGTGTTTGAGAGTGCCATCAACTACTTCAGAACATCTGCTCCTGACCTGAAAGAGGAAAGAGCCATGTTACTAGAGGAATGGTTAAGCCTGGAGAGCAGTCTTGGCGAGCTTGGGGATGTAAGTTTGGTGCGTGTAAAGCAGCCTAAAAAGCTGAAGAAGAGGAGGCTCATAGATACCGACGATGGTCCTGCTGGGTAAGTAACACTTTTCAATACATGTCTTCAGTTTCTGCAGCTTCATTATAACATGGTTAAAAACACAGACCAATTTCTCCTAGAAAGATTCCATGACGGGGTTTAACTAGTCATATCAATATATAATATATATTTTTTACCAAGTCCTTTTACTGTATAAAATTTTAAGCTTGCATAAGAACAAACTTAACTATTAGCGCTATTACACAACTTATAGGTTGTGACACTATCCATCTCAAGTTTAATTAATCTATTGCTGACCATTAGAATGCTTAAATTTTGCAGTTACGAGGAGTACATCGACTACATCTTCCCTGAAGAAACACAGGCCCCAAATATGAAGATTTTGGAAGCTGCTTACAAGTGGAAGAAGCAAAAGACGTCCACCGATCAAGACTAAAAGCATATTACTACCTTTGTTGTATCTGAGTAAGGCATGAATGATGAAAAATACCACATGTTGCTCATTGTAGAACAACTTTCAGATAATTCATTTGCAAGTTATCTTTCATGTGAAATCAAAAGTTATTTTTGTGTTGCCGGTAGTTGGTGCTTGCTTGCAACATTTTTTTAGCTTAATTGATTTCCTCAGTAATAGAGTGCCATAAAGGTCTATTGCAGAAAGCAGTACTGTCTCTTCTTAGTTTATTGTAACTGGATGTCTACTATTTGTCAGTGACTTTGCATATTGTGATGTTTGAGCTCGAGTCCAAAGAAGGATTCTTATGTTCAGATGTTTTATCTTTGGTGATGGAAAGTGATAGAAGGATTCTTATGTTTAGTAGTTTATCTGTGCTGATGGAATGTGATAGTTTAAAATAGGTGCATAAATGAAAATATGTATTAGGTCCGAAAGCAATCATTTTTTTATTTTTAATTTTTCATACTATGTTAATTGTGAGTTTGAATTTCTCTCAGAGGTACCATGTTGGAAATTCTTATTTAAATGCTTAGTTTTTATACATGAAAATAACAAAAATTTAATACAAAATACATGAAAAGTAATTTAAATGCTTAGATAATAGAAGGAATTAATTAACAAAAATGCTTATGTTTTAAACTCATGAACAATAATTAACAGTATTCTAGGTCCCTGGTGAACGAATTTAACCGAGTAACAAAATTTTCTGGATTGATTTACAATTGTAGATGAGTTGTTAGTCGAGGTCACAAAGCTCCTGAATGTGTTTAGTCACTCACGGGTTGAAACCATTTGATGGCTTTGTGATGTTGCTGATTTAAATGCTTGATTTTTGACTCAAATAATCAAATAACCTAAAAACAGAAGTTCATTGAAGAAATATAAATTATACAGCTACTAGTGACCTATTTAATTGATATCACGCTATATTATTATTCCGATTTGATTTCAGATATCTGTTTCTTACATGAGAGTCATCTCCTTTTTGTCTTTCTTCTTATGTTGAGATGAGATTATTAGAATCAAACCTGCCTAAGCTTTCGACAAGTTACAAGTCCATTATAATGAAAAGCCTTGCATTACATCATTTGTTACTGTCACCGGGATATGTTCTGTCGAGTGAGCATATCATTTTATTTTGCTCTTCTACTGAGTTAAAAAGCCAAATTATCTGAGAGATAGACAGTGAGCAATTCATCCACGAGATAAGCAAGATCATTCAAATCAAGCACTTGCTTGATACGGATAAGATAATAATTAAGAGGGCACACTCTTCATCAGTGAATGTGGATGGTGTGGTGACGAGTGAAATCATCAGTGGCACAAACCTACAGACCAAGAAATGTTAACACACAACGAATCCTAGCAGGCCCAGACCCAGTGCGAGTATGTTCACAATAACTCACTTGGTTTCCGAGGAGATTTGCTAGCTTGCATTACAAATGATGCAGCAGTCATGGTCGAGTGTTAACAATTTTAGTGGTTACTCGAGCATTAGAGATCTGATGCAGGTCCGACCTAGTAAGTGACTATTGCAGGTACTTGCGGTTTCAAACAGATTGCACTCTCTATCAGCTTGAAAATGGAAGGGAAATGAGCCGGACTGTTACGTTTTCACAATATGAATGTACACAACAGAATCATTAGTCGCACAAAACCTACAGAGCAAGGACTGAAGGTCCAGTGAGCTGATGATCACTAAAATTCACTTATCTTCTCTTATAGATTCCCTGGCATGCATCATAAATGATACAGCAGTCATGGTTTAAGTGTTATCAACGAGAAACTATGAAAGTTAGAGTGCATGGTTGCCCAACTATTAAATTTATATTTGAGATAAGATGCAGGTCAGACCTAAAAAGTGGCAAATTCTATACAAATTGGTGGGTGACGCAGCATTCAGAGTGGTCATAGGGAGAAATGTTCCCTAACAAATGTCAGGATCATTTAATTCACTTAATGAAGCAACCTATCTGAACAAGGTAATGACGTTTAATTCACTAGGACTGTCGAATGCATCTCACAGAAGTAGTAGATAAATTGATAAACATATGTTTTTCTGTAGAAAGTGAGGATCTGGGATGATATTTCTAGAAATTACTTACGAGGGATTGCTAATGACTATACAGATTCTAATATAAACTTCGTGAAGTTGTAAAACGACCCCGAAGTGCATAACTTTGCATTATGTGTGACTGTGACTTGTTGCCAGGGCTAACTTCTCAAATGAACACAGTGTCTCAAAAGACTCGTGAAAAGTTATTCACATATATGAAACACTCCCTCTATGTGAATGCAGAATGTAAATGCAGATCTGGTTTCTTTATTCATCACGATGTTTAAGGATGCTGCTGCTGCTGGTGCTATGCTACTTTTTTGATATGATATCCACTCTTCAGTTGTTTAGCCATGCCCGGCAGTATGAGAATAGCCTGTTTGTAATAATTCATACGCCTTGACTTTGATATATAGTGCCAGTTTCTAATCTCCTAGTTGTGCAAGTATTTGTGGTTTCCAATAGAGCACAGTTATCATCAGCTCAATATTAAAATATGTGAACAGGTTGCTGTTATGTGTGGTACCATGGCTCTGTACTTGCGGTTTCAAACAGATTGCACTCTTTATCATTATCAGCTTGAAAATTGAAGGAAAATGAGTTGGAGTTTTACGTCTGCACAACATGAATGTATACGATAAAATCATTAGTTGCACAAAACCTACAGATCATGGAATGAAGCTCCAGTGAGCTGATGAAACATTTACTATCTTCTCTATAGATTTTGCAGTCACTTGACTCACTTCCTCTACACAAAGATTGTTGTGGTCTGTGGTTTTTCATATTAAGATGACAAGACCTCAGTTTTGTGTGAGAAAATTAATTCTGTAGGTAACTTGTTTCGAACAGAGCATACTCTTCTTTAGTATTTTTCTCTTTACACAAATGGTGCATCAGTCATGGCCCAAGTGTTAACAATTATAGTGGTTACTCGAGCATTAGAGATCAGATGCAGGTCAGACCTAGTAAGTGGCGATGTTTGTATCAAATTGCCGGGTCTATAAGTGAAGTTTTTATCACACAGATTGTTCTCTGAGAGGTCACTGGGAGAATTTTCCACTTACTGGAACCTTGAAAAATAAAGCTGGAGTAAGATGAGATGTCTCGAGCAACAATACCAATATGAAATTCACAAACTAAATAGTAATATTGATCATTGTCGTTTTCAAGAAACCATTAAAGCCATTTTATACTCACATTTTAAACAAGAAACGTTGCTTAGGAAAGTTTCACATTTAGATGTTTGTAAAATGGACTGTTACTTGTGAATTGTGGACTGTTTAATCTACATTTAACTATAGCCAGATTATGAAATGGTGAAGAGCAAATGGATAAATTAAAATTTACCTTTATGACGTATTAAGATGCAAAATCAACCAAAAGTTGTTCAAGTGTTTAGATGAGTTGGTAGTCGACATTGTATCAGGGTCAATGAGTCGTGGGTTCGAAACCTTTCAATGGCTCTGATACCAAATGTTGATTACCTCATTTGGACACTTGTTTTTTTAATTATTCAAAAAAGAAACCAGCTACTCTTAAATCAATATCATCAATATAATTTTGTAGTGTCGTTTTTGACATCATAATATCTCAGAGATAGACAATGAAGGATTTATCGAACAATCAAGACTCTATTGCAAGATAATTAAAATCAAAGCACTTGGTAGACACAAATAAGCACTTACTTGACTTAATGAAGCAAACTATCTGATCAATGTAATGACGTTTAATTCACTAGGACTGTCGAATGTCTCTCAAAAGTCGTAGTTTAATGGATAAACATGTGCTTTTTTCTGTAGAAAGTGAAGATGAGGGGATGATATTTATAAAAATTGCTTACAAGTTACGAGGGATTGCTCATGACTACACCGATTCTTATATAAACTTCGTGAAGTTGTTAAATGACCCTGAAGTGCCTAACCTTGCATCATTCAGGTTATCATTCATCAGCTCAATATAGAATGTTTCTGTGTGGTAACATGACCATTGCAGGTACTTCAGGTTTCAAACAGATAAATGGAAGGGAAATGAGTTGGACTGTTACGTTTGCACAACATGAATGTATACAACAGAATCATTAGTCGCACAAAACCTACACAGCATGGACTGAACTCTTAGAGGATGCGAGCCTGTGATAAACTGGAGTAAAATGAAATGCATAGAGCAACAATCCCATTATCGAAAGTCACAAACTCAATAGAATTGCCAATCATAATTGGTTACTTGGAAACCATTTGGAGAAGGACTAACATAAGAATGAGTCAATGACTTCACTTAACTTCATTTGCATCTTCATGTTAAATACAATAACTTAAATTCTTACCAGCAAGTTATTAATAACAGTCAAACACAATAGCTAGAAAATAACGCACAAAATTTACATCGTAACAGAAGTCACCAAGCAAGACTAGTTAGCTCGATTGTGTCCCTTTTTTGGTGCCTACTATTTCTGCGTACTCTGAAAGCCACCAAACAAGCCTAAAAGCTCGATCATGACCCTTCCCCGTTGCAAGTAGAAATAACAATTTACTGATAGAAAGTAGGTAGTTTAAAATAGGAGGCCGTTCCGTAAATGAGAATAAGCATTAAGGCATGTGAGCAGCCATATCATCCACTATTACTTTCATAAAATTTGGAAATATACAACAGTACAGATTCATATTATTAAGCATAAAGCAGTGAGTACGATGAAAAAATAATTAGAGTTACTAAGGCTACACGCCTTCACAACTGATTGTAACAAGTACATGTCCATCAAGTGTGCATCTCAGAGATACAGTGAGGAAACTATCGAACAAACAACACTGCATTGTAAGACAATTCAAAACAAAGCACTTACTTAGACGCAGATAAGCAAGTCAAAGAACGGTCCGGCACACCCCTACTATACAAAGCCGCCCCCCGGCCCCAACTCACCACCAACTTAATGAAGCAAACTATCTGAACAATGTAATGACGTTTAATCCGTCTAGGACAGTAAAATGTGCCTTTAAAAAGTCCTCGTTTAATTGAAAAAAATATACTTGTGTGTCGAAAGTGAAGAATTGGACGATGATCGTAAACATTGACTGTGAGGGATTCCTCATGACTCTACGCATTCTTACATTTAATTTGTCAAGTTGTTAACAACTCTGAAGTGCCTAACTTAGTATGATGTGTGATTTGTTTCAAGGGCCAAGTATAATACTGCTCCAGTCATCAATCTCAGAAACCTAAGCATGGAAATGATGGAATGCAGATCCAGTGAGCTGATGATCACTATAAAATTCAGTTGTATTCACTCTATATTCCCTAGCATGCATTATAAATGATACAGCAGTCATGGTTGAACTGTCAACGATGATAGACTACTAAAGTTATAGTAATTATTAGGTCAGACCTAATAAGTGGCAACACCATATCAAATTGCCAGGATGCAGCTTTCAGAGTGGTCATAGAAAGAAATGTGCACTAACAAAGCTTAGATTCCTAATCAACCTGGGAGAAAAATCGAGCTCTCTAGATCAATGAGACCATCAGCAAAATACAAACTTATATATAGATGGTATTGAGGAATAAAATATAGGGCAGTTTAGTCATTGTAGTTGAATACATTAGGCTCCATATAAAGCCTCACTTAGTTTCACTTTTAGATACATGATTAATTTGCAATTTGCAATGTAGTCTTGGGGAAGAGATAGCTATATTCTATAAATAAATATTTCTTTTTCTCTTGTTTTATCCTCAATTCTTCTTCCTTATTCATCCATAAAGTTTTAGATAAATTTGTATTGTGTTTGTTATCAGATGGTTAAACAGTATGCCATTGCATCGTTTCGATGAGGGATTAAATTGTTAACTTCACAATGAATTTGTAATTTCATCTAACATACATTTTCTTAAATGATCGCCAACAGGTTCTTCAACAACAGTAAATCATTACTAGAACATAGTGAACAAAATGTAACATCATAACAAAATTCACCAAGCAAGACTTAAATCTCGATCACGGCCCTTTGGTAGTGCCAGTAGAATCCCCTTTACTCTGTTCCGCCAGTGAAAACTTCTTAACTTTCTGCACAAGAAAAAAATAAATCTAAATAAAACCTAACTACTAGCCAAACAACACTAAAAAACAGTAATCAATAGAAGCCAATAACTACATCAACAATCTGCATTTCTTTAATTAAGTATCGCATACCTCGCCTTTTATACGTTGTTCCTATGCCAATGTTTTATCAATTTAATCACACTGCTAAAATGTTAGTACAATAAAAAAAAACATCTATATTCCTAGCAACAATATCGTTTACGTACATCTTACCCTCCCCGTACCCCGACCGATATAAGTTTGTTTCAAATTTAATAAAAAAATATGAAAAACTTAAAGCTAGGGGGTTTAATTGTATATGTTTATGTACCTTTTGGAGAACGCAAGAGCGTAAGGAGTTCAAGAGAACAAGACATTTGTCTTGATCATAGGAAGAATCGGCGACACAATTGAGAAGCGCAAGTGCTTCCTGCGAGCAAACAGGTTCAGCTTCCTTTGATTTCTCCATCTTTTTCAATTTGGGGGTTTAGGGTTTTTGAGATTTTGTGGGGGTTTTGTATTTCTTCCAAATTACTACTATTTTAATGGACACTTTTAATTACAGGTCCAGTGTTTTTAAAATGGTGTAGAAACTTCCTAAAACAGCTGCCTACACTAAACCCAGGCCATTGTTTTTTCAACATAATCAGTTAACTCATACAAAACTAATTTCAATTAACTAATTATTCTTTAAAAACTAAAAAGTAATAAAACATGGAAATTAAAACAAATAAGTAAGTCTATATACCGATCCAAGGAAATAAATATATTAGATGTGTCTTAATTAAAATAATTTAATTATTTTCATTAAAACAATTTTTAAATAAATTCAATATAAATAGGTCCTAAACCGGTTCACTATTCATCAAAACTTCCAATATTTCGATTTTAATGCCCCAACTACTTTTGATACCTATTATTCAATTATTTGTTTTAATATTTTATTGATTCGATTCATTGTAAAATTTAAGAAATTTACAGGTTGTTTTCAGTGGTAATTAGAATAATTAGACATGTTAAAATAGATATATAATATTATTAAACAATTAGCACCATTAAAATGCATTTTAAGATGAAGATGCTCACAAATTGTTTCAAGTAAAGTAAATTGGGGTTAAAAGAAATAAATTCGTAGACCAACACAAGTAAATAAATCTTAAGGATGTTTTAATTAGAATAATTAAATTTGTTTTAATCGAAAAATGTTTGTTTTTCAAATAAGTAGACAATTATATAGATTTCAAATAAATAATTCCCACTTTTTTTTAATTTTTTTGCTTTAATAATATTATCTCTGTACGATTTATTGATCTTATTTTTTATATATTGTTTTATTAGTAGGAGAATAAATTATAGAAAAGAGTGCGATAAAGTATCTCAAGTATCAAAGCTTATCTTTTATTGTTACAAGTTCCTAAATTCAGTTTTCAATTATCCCAAAATTTATTAAAACGGATATTGATTTGGAATTATTTAAAATGTAATGGAATATAAATGAATGAAAAAGAGTTTAGGCCGAGGGATAAATGAATGAGAAAGAGTCTGGGTCGGGAAGTCATGTTTGTTCGCGCGGAGGGTGCGGGGTGTTGTGCTCCTCTTAATTAGAGCTGACAATTTGATATACGACACGTGAACACGGTACGAACACGACACGGATAATTAGTGTTTGGGTACAAAAATTTGGTACACGAACACGAAAGTATACGAACACGAAAAAACACGAATATAATTAGTGCCGGGTTTGGGTTTTCACAATAGGTACACGACACGAAACGAAAGTACACGAATTAATGAAGTAAATAAATAATTTTAAAAATATATATTATTTATAGTATTGCATACTTAGAAAATATATAAGGAATTACATATGAATAATAAATAAAAGTTTCATGACTAATTAGCAGTAAGTTATACATTTATATATAAGAAGTATACATTTATATATATAAGTTATATTTACAAATTTTTGTAAAATTGTATATATTATATATTTAATACACATTTCATAAAAATTTACATAATTAAAATAGTTTTATAATATATAAATTTTAATTTAATTAAATTTATATTTTTGTTTAATGTACACGAATACGACACGTAAAGTACACGACACGTTTTGAATTGGATATGTGTTTCAAATTTAGTACACGAATCCAAAACGGGTCGGATATGGGTTTTACATTAATTACACGAAAACACGAAAGTACACGGCACGGTCCAATTTCCAGGTCTACTCTTAATGAACTAGGCGATATATCCACGCTTTGCGCGATTTAAAAACTTTATTTTTAAATAGTAAAAATAATAAAAGTAAAGTTTTATTATGTGAAAAAGCATTAATAGCTATTTTAAGAATTTTTTTTAAAACTGATTCAAAACATTCACATAAATTGTTAGTTAAAATATTATTTTCATTTTATATCTAAATTTTTAATAAATATTTAAATAAGAGAATAGAGAACCTAATGGGTCAGATAACTTCCCGAGATCTTAAGTAAAAATATATATAAAAGATTGTGCATATCAAATATTGAAGGTATCAAAAACATAGGAGATTTTATTCATATCTCAAAAAAATTATCTGAGATGTATCTCATGTTCCTTTTTCTCTTTAAATAAAATAAAATAACAATTTTTAAAGTCGATGCCCCTCTCGTGACGTAAATATTCAGTGTTAGTGTGAAAATTTATTAAGTTAGAATAATAATTTATCTTGGCACAATATAAAAAAAAACAACGGGTGTATAATTTCGGTATCGATTTAGTCGGCCGAGAAAAGGGTCGTTTGATTCAATTTAATTATGTTTGTCATACCGCATATGTAATTTTGTTCATGTGCAAAAGTGAAAATATAATGATATTACTTTTGTACAATGTCTAGATATTAACCGGAAATATATATATTTCCATAACTTATCATTTCCATAATTTATCATGATTGGTTGTGTTCATGTGTAAAATTAAAAATATATCAATATTACTTTTGTACAAATTGTAGTAATCTATCCGAAAAGTTAAGGTATTCTATACGACATTCGTCAGATTTTTTTTTTATAGTAATCTTAAATGAGAAATAAAAAAACTGATATAATATAAATAATTTTATCGTTATTTTACCTAAAAATAATCTTATTTTTCTACATATAATAAATATTCTATAGTATAATAACAATAATTATGATGCCCGAATAAATTTTGGTAACATTTTATATAAACAAAATAAATTAAATTTAATATATATTTTATAGGTGTAATTAATGACTAATTAATATGCTATTTAATTCAAGAAAAGAATTTTAATAAAAAATTAAAAAAAAGTGAAAAATCAAGAAAAATATCATTAACGCTTCTGGTGCCTTTTCACTCTTCTCGCATTATAATATATATAGATAACTAAAAATATATATACTTTCATTACTTATCACGATTGTTTGTGTTCACGTGCAAAATCAAGAATATATCAATATTATTTTTGCACAAATTGTAGATACTAACCGAATAATATAAACTTTCATAACTTATCACGATTTACACAGCCACCGACAAAGAATTGCTCAAAAAGTTAAAGTATTCTATCAGACATTTGTTAGAAAAAATTTGTAGTAATCTTAGATGAGAAATAACAAAATTGATATAATATAAATAATTTTATCATTATTTTACCTAAAAATAATCTTAAGTACAAATTATGAATATTCTATGCTATAATTACAATAATTATAATTCTCGAATAAATTTTTGTCAAATTTTATATGAACAAAATAAAGTAAATTTAATATGTATTTAACAGATGTAACTAATGAGACTAATTAAGATGCTATTTAATGCGAGATTGAATTTTAATAAAAAAATCAAAAAGTGAAAATTTAAGAAAAATATCATAAACGCTTATGATGCCTTTTTACTCTTCTGGTATTATAATATATATAGATGCGTAAAACTCATCGTAACGACGGTGGTGTTTTGTCATTTTATAACGGACATGATTTTATTCACTTAAATGAATGTGTTTGTTGGAACCAGTTTTCTGTCGGGTCGGACTCCGAGTATCCCTTCGGGTTAACCTGTCAAAAGAGAAGAATGTGAGTGGTTTGGCCCCCGATTCACCTCCGGTGTGAGAATAAGTTAGAGGTTCCGGTAAGGTTTAATTGAACGTGCAAATGTTTGTGTATGTAAAAATGAGTATTATCTTGAATATGAAACCTGTTATGTGCTTTTATAGGCACTTTGGTACCGGCTCGCCCGAATTCTTCGGGGGCAACCGTCCACATACGTGGTCATGTTCTTCCGCCTGAATAGTCGGGTGACTTGGTCAAGCAACGGTCAGATCCAACGGACCTAGCCGAATAAGTGGGCTGTGACCGTTCGGCCCAATTACTACTCGGCCCAATCACTATTCGGCCCAATCCTAGTCGGGCCCCCAACATGTCCCTAGACTTCGGTCGGATGTTAATGTGTTCGGAGTCCTATCTCTTCACTTCTCTTCGGGATAGATTCCAACGGTTTCGTGTCTATCCGTTGTGACACGTCACCTAGAGAATCGTGCCGTAATTAATAATGACAACCGTAATTTCTTGAGATTAGTGCTGGATCATCACCGTTGAATCCCAAACGACTTTGATCGTACGATCAAGATTAAATGTTCGCGTTTTACTGTCCAAACGTCACATATCCTTCTATATAAATATAAAAAATTCCCCCCAAACATCGTCACTTATACATTCAAAAGTAACTCCATTTTGCCAGTTTCTTTCTAGCCCGTCCATTTGCAGTTATCAACGATTTCCATTGCCAAGTTCAAATCCTCCTCAGGTTCTTATCACAAGTAAGTTTTCTGTATCCTTTTGCGCGATTCACCATTTTGTATTTAGCCTGTATGTCTTCCTTACTGAATGTGTTCACCACTGTTTAGGCATAATAGTATTTTTGTTTGGGATATACTTGCTTACGAAAATGTGCCCGTAATTAGGTTTGTAGACAAACCAGTAGATAGATTTATCCTAAGAGCAGTTACTGAGACCAACTTGTCCCTAGAATTATCTTCGGGGCGGATTTATCCTTAGAACAATCTTCAGGGTGAATTTATCCTTAGAACAATCTTCGGGGTGAATTTATCCTTAGAACAATCTTCGGGGTGGATAGTGCCTTAGAGGTCCCTCTTAGCTCTTCCATTAGGCGTTAGTGATTTCCCGACCGATCCCAGCCCTCTGTACTCGGCTTTTCTACTTTTCTTTTCTTCTTTCTTTGATCATGTCCGAGTACACGGCTAATTTCTTCATCCATTGATGCAGGAAATATGGATCGGTCGCCTTCTGGACCTGGTCAGTCGCCCAGATCTATATCCCCGGAGAGGTATCCATTCTTTAACGTTGAAGAATTTCCTGCGGCGAACCATCCCACTCGGCTAACCGAAGAGCGCGTAGCCAAGTTTCCCAAAGAATTCGAGATCCCGACGGGCGCTTGGCACACATACCTGCCCAGGGCTGCTGACCGTATATGGTACAATCCGCCCGTCCCCAAGGGTTACGGGAGCGTGGCTACGGGAATCTCCGAAGCTGCCTTAAAATGCGGCTTTCGGGTCCCCATGCTCCCGTTAGTCAAGCAACTGTTCGCCCATATGGGGATTGCCCTGGGCCAGATGGATCCCAACAGGTTTCTGCATATGAACGGTTTCCAATGCCAATGTCTCGCAGCTAACGTCGATCCAACTCCCGCCTTGTTTTGGCACCATCACGACTTTCGGAAGAACGGTAAGAGCAAAGGCTTTTACTCCATCGCCCGTCGCACCAACATGGCAGAATGGGTAGAAACCAACTCTAATAATAAGGGTTGCCACGATAAGTGGTGTTATATTTCGGGCCCGAAGATAAGGGCTTTGTCTCAATGGCGTGTGGTCGATCCCACTGTTCAGGTGGTTAAACCCGTGCTATCGGGTGCCGAATTGCACGAGTACCAACGTTTATGTAACTTTGACATGGGCCGAATCCCTTTAGAGGACCTTCGGAATAGGCAGTGGCTTTTCGCCCTTTGGGGTAATGGTAACATACTTCACCCTTTTTATTATTTTTTTCTATTACTGTACTCCTGTCTGCCTGCTGATACTTTCGATTATAATGTTTAACCCTTTTCTTTTCTTCTTACAGTGTCTTCTCGTCAAGCCATTGTTGAGAGGTAAAGGGCTAAGTTTGAGGCTGAGCAGACGGCTCTGGCGGCTAAAGCGGCTGAAGCGACTGAAGCGACCGGGGCGGGTGCTGCTTCCAACGATGGTCGCCAGGAGGGCGATAAAAGGAAACCTGAGCAATCGGCCCCGACATCTCCCCTTCCAACCGACCATACGGAGCAGGCGACCGGGTCTGCCCAGGTTAGAAAAAGGGCTCGGCGGGGGGACGTTCTGAAGACATACGTCCCTCAGTGGGCGGTCTTAGAGTCTGATGCCATCGCCATGGCCGACCCTAAGGCGATCAAGGAGATAGCTCCTGATTTGTGTCGGGCCTTGGTGCTTCCGGCTGATCGCCCTACCTACGATCAGTTGGGCATCGCCGATGCTTGTGCCGACCTGATGGCCTTCCTTTCCAAGGTAGTATAGTTAATTTTCCTCTTAATTTCCTGTCTTTTCAGCTTTTTAACCAAGTTCCCTTTCCTTGTTTTAGGCGACGCCGATGGCTGCTATCATCACCGACAAGGTGAAGGATATGCAGGGCAGATTCAGCCAAATTCAGGAACTGGAGGTTCGGGCCGTGAGATCGGAGACTACTCTCCGCCAAGCTGTCGGCGATGTGGAGAGGCTGGAAGGCCAGTCTGCGGCGCTGAGGGTTGACCGAGAGGCAATGCAGAAAGAACTCGACTCCCTTCGGGCCAGGCTGACCCAGCGGAATCTGTCCCTCAAGGCTTCGAGGAAGATGGCCCGCAAGGAAACCAAGCTGCGGTTGAATGCCGAAGAACGGTGTTACCAGATGGGCCACGACGAGGTTGTGAGGAGGGCGGCTGCCAGGGGCTTAGAGCATCAGGCCTTGATAGAGCCCGACTTCAGCGATCCCGTTGGTCGTCCCGATGATGACGAGCCTCTGGTTGTCTCCTCTGGCGAGGATGAAGATTTGTCAGATTTGGCCTTCGAGCATTTGAGTTTTCCTTTATGTATTTGTACTTCATTAAGCCTTCGGGCCTTAAACCTTTGTAGCCTTCGGGCCTTGCGGTACTTGTTAGTGAATTTTCTTTGTCTTTTCGTCCATATTTGCTATTTATTAATGTGTTTTCGGCTTTATTTTGCCTTAACATAATCCCAAACAAAATTTATGTATCTTCGGCTTCTATCTTCGCCTTTACGTAATTAAATCAGTTTTGCGTCTCTTCGGCTCCAATTGCCTTGACGTAATTTTATCATTTATTTATGTGTCTTCGGCATCATTTCGCCTTAACATAATTTTATCGAAATTTATGTCTCTTCGGCTTCTATCTTTGCCTTAACATAATTGAATCAGTTTTATGTATCTTCGGCTTCATTTTGCCTTAACATAATTATCACAAAATTTATGTCTTTTCGGCTTCTGATCTTCGCCTTAACATAATTACAACGGGTTTTAAACAAACTTATGCGTCTTCGGCTTCGAATCCTGCCTAACATAAACTTTGCTTTCTATTTCGCCTAAACATGGCCTGAATTCCCCTAAGTTTGGCTGTTTGGCTAGCCAATCGCCAAATTCATGGAATAATATTCAGAAAGTCTTGCGACATTTATCGTTTTTGATCATCCCCGGATAAATGTCCGACTTTTGTTCGGCGGTGTTCCTTTAGGCTGGGCGAAGGCTACTGGTAGTACCTTCGTAATCGAGAGGCGTTCCATGTGTTCTTGATCGGATCGCCAGACATGGTTGTCAATTTGTAGGTACCGGGGCGAATCACTTCAGTCACTTTATACGGGCCTTCCCAGTTAGGCATTAGTTTTCCCTGCTTAGCTGGCATAGAGGTCGCCAATTCTCGCAGCACCAGATCTCCCACTATGAAGGTTCTTTTCTTCACTCCGGCGTCGAAGTATTGAGCCGCCTGAAGCTGATATTTCAGGTTCCTTAGGTGAGCCGCCTCTCTTTCTTCTTCCAACAAATCCACATTGGCCCGAAGGCCGAATTCATTTGTTTCGACGTTGAATATCTCTGTTCGGTAGGAGTCCAGTCCGACCTCTACGGGAACCAGGGCGTCTGTCCCGAATGCCAACTTGAAAGGCGTTTCTCCTGTCGATGAACGTGGGGTCGTTCGGTACGCCCACAACACCCAGTTTAACTCTTCTGCCCAAAGCCCCTTGGCGTCTCCCAGTCGCTTTTTTATCCCATCGAAGATGATTTTGTTTGCAGCTTCGATTGCTCCATTTCCTTGAGGATGACCGACCGAGCTGAATTTCTGTTGTATTCCAAAATGTGTCAAGAATTTTCGGAACTTGTTCCCGATGAATTGGGTCCCGTTGTCGGATACACAGACTTTCGGGATCCCGAACCTGAGTATGACATGCTCCAACATGAACTTTTTCGCCGCTTCTTCGGTTATGGTCGCCAGCGGTCTTGCTTCAACCCACTTGGTCATATAATCGATCACCACGATGCAGTACTTAGCTTGTTTCGTGCTTTTGGGTAAGATTCCAACGATATCTACAGCCCACATGGCGAAAGGAATGGGACTTAGGACTGATGTCATTTCTTCTGGTGGTTGCTTCGGAATTGTACTGAATAACTGGCACTATCGACACTTTTTTGCGTAATCGGCCGCATCTGCTCGCAAAGTCGGCCAATAAAACCCTTGCCTGAGGATTTTAAAAGCAAGTGACCGACCGGCAAGATGTTCTCCACATATCCCTTCGTGAACTGTTTCCAAAGCCAGTAGTTGTTCTTCGGGATCCAAACATCGAAGAAGAGGTTCTGTCGCCGACCTTCTATACAGCTTGTTCCCGACAATGGTTTAGCTTGCTGCCCTGTACTTCACTTTTTGGGCCTCTTTCCGGTCTAGGGGCAGAGTACCTTTTTCCAGGTAGGCCCTGATCGGGGTCATCCAGTTGATGCCTTGATGGATTTCCATGCATTGTTGTTTATCGATTGAAGGGATCTTTACTTCAGTCAGGTAGATGGATCCTGTGAGGTTGTGAGTTTCGGCCGAAGCCAACCTTGACAAAGCATCGGCTCGGCTATTATCCTCTCTTCCCACTTGGCTCAACTCGAAGGATTCGAATGAGACCGATGAGTCCTTTACCTTTGTAGCATAAGCTTTTAGTCGAGGCTCCCTTTGTTCGTACTCTCCTGAAAAGTGCTTAACCACTAACATGGAATCACTGAATGCTCGTAAATTCCTTACCTCGAGCTTCTTGGCCAGGTTTAGTCCAGCTAACAGTGCTTCGTACTCGACCTCGTTATTTGTTAACGGGAAAGAGAATCTTATCGCCTGGCAGATTTCGAACCCATCTGGGCTTGAAAGAATTAATCCTGCCCCACATTTTGATCCGGCTACCGACCCATCTACGAACAATTTCCACCTTCCTGGCGATCGGATCAACTGCTCTTCGGGAGCTAGGTCTTTTGGTCCTGAAAAATGGCATTCGACCATGAAGTCTGCCAATGCTTGTGCCTTAATGGACGTTCTGGGGATGTACTCCAAGTCATACTCCCCCAATTCGATGGACCAGGCCACCACTCTTCCGGACGCCTCCGGCCTTGTCAAAATTTTCTTCAGGGGTTGATCAGTTATGATTTGTACCGTTCGCCCTTGGAAGTAATGACGTAGCTTTCGAGTCGCCATTATGAGGCCATATGCGAACTTTTCTGCATTTAGATATCTTGTTTCCGCATCTTTCAATATGTGGGATACGTAGAACACTGGGTGTTGAGAATTTTTATGTTCTTTCACCAATACTGCTCCAAGTGTTCGGTCTGGTCAAGTATAACTGTAATGTTTCCTTCGGGTCTGGTCTCATCAAGAGAGGCGCCTTGGTGAGGTATTCCTTCACGTCTTCGAATGCCTTCTGGCAATTTGGTCCCTATTTAAAATTCTTCGAACCTCGGAGTGCTTCAAAGAAGGGTAGTGCCTTTTCTGCTGATCGGGAAATAAATCTTCGCAGGGCCGCCATGCGGCCGGTCAACTTCTGTACATCCCGGACTGTCTTCGGTTGTTCCATGTCGATTACTGCTTGTATCTTTTCCGGGTTCGCCTCAATCCCTCGAGCACTGACCATATACCCCAAGAACTTTCCACTGGAAACTCCGAATGTACACTTGTTCGGATTAATCTTCATGATGTGCTTCCTTAGTGTTTCGAAGCACTCTTGGAGGTCCTTCATGTGGTCTTCGAACTGAGATTTAACGATCATGTCATCTACATAGCATTCCATATTTCTTCCGATTTGTTTGTAGAAGATCCGGTTGACCACTCTTTGGAATGTGGCCCCTGCATTTTTCAGGCCGAAAGGCATTTTGATGTAGGCGTATGTTCCTTTCGGAGCGATGAATGCTGTCTTCGGAATATCCTCGGCATTCATTGCTATCTGATGGTATCCTGAAAAAGCATCTAAAAAGCTAAGTACCTGATATCCTGCAGTGGCGTCTGTCAGCTGGTCAATGCTGGGTAGCGGATAGTGGTCCTTCGGACAGGTTTTGTTTAAATCGGTATAGTCAACACACATTCGCCATTTGTTGTTTACTTTCTTCACCACTACCACGTTGGCTAGTGATAAGCGTGAGCTTTATCCTAATTTTCTCCCTATATTTTAGTTATTTTGTATTGATTTTGGATTTTTATTTAATAAATTATAATGTTTTATTGTAGGTATCAAGGAATTTTAATAAAGGAAGGATTGGAGCTTAAATGGCAAGAATTGGAGATTAATTTGATTAAAAATCGGATTTTATGACCCACTTGCGCAGTCCACACTGTTTGGGCCATAACCGGAGTTCTATAAGTCCGATTCAGACGATTCAACAGCCCATGAAAAGCTTGTGAGAAGGGCTTTAATTCAGAAGTGGCCTTGATATTAAAATAAATCCGAGTCAGTCCAGAAGAAGAGCCCAACAGTCAGCTACGAATTTCTTTGCTGGAATTCAATTCTGTTTGGGAAATCTCCTTGTAATTGTATTAAATAATTAAAAATACTTTTATTATAGATATTATTAGATATAGATCAGACCTAATACAGAGAGAGAACGTAAGAGGATAAAGAAGGAGCCGCACAAGGGAGGAGGAGAAGCCATCTACATACAAGAATTCAGCCATTGAAGACATTCAATTGGCTTTGTTTTCTCTTATCTTTTATTTATCTCTTCTTATGAACATGTGTTGGTTGACTTGGAGTTGTTTTGATACTATGATTATGAACTAATTGTATAAATTTGGGATTTTTATGGAACCCTAGCATGAGATTATTGGTGTTTTGTTAAAGAGTACTGTATGTGGTTCTACAGTTTATTCATTCAAGTGCTTTTCATGCTAATACTTGCTATTGTCTGATCAAATTTAGTGGGTTAATGAGTTAATTATAATATCGAGAGAGTTATAGTTAATTGACATAAAACTTGAATGGTGCATGCTTATATCTTTTGATTATAATATTATTACAGTATAGACATATATTGTGACCATGCATAGCTTTGCGAATTGGTACTTAATTGTATTCTGAGGAGTAAATTGGCATAGACATATGTTAGTTTACTTGGTAGGAATTATACCATAGTGATTTCGAGAGAAACCTATGACCATTGAATTCTAGCTAGTGAACTGTGAATTGTTATAGTGCTACGCGACTCTTTTACTGATTTTCATGTGTTAGGGGGAAGTAATTATCCTGACTTATCTTCTCATATCTGAATCTCGTAAAACTCTCTTTGCTAGTATAATATTAGTTAGTTAATTAATTAGTTTTAGTAGAAAAATCAAAACCCAAATCTTGTGTTCGATAACTGAATTGTAAGATTTTACTTGCGATTAATACAAATTTGCAGTCTTTGAGGAACGAAATCTGGTATTCACTACTATATTACTTGTTTCAATGAATTTTGCTTCTAATAGTTTTTCCACTTCGGCTTAGATGATTTTCTGTCTTTCCATGGCGAATGTTCTCTTCCTTTGCTTTACTGGCTTTGCCTCGGGCTTAACATTAAGACAATGCCTCACCGTCTTTGGATCCAAACCAGGCATGTCCTCGGGCCCCCAGGCGAAGACGTCGTGGTATTGTCTGACCACTTCAATCACTTTCTTCTTCAGGTTGGGCTCCATATTTTTCCCGATTCGAACCATCTTTCCCGAACAACCTGCATATAGCTCCACCTCTTCGGTTTCTGCTGCTGGTTCGGCAATTGGGCTAGATAGGTCTGCCCTAAACTTTTCTAACTCGATGTTCATGGTTTGGCGACTTCCGCTAGACTCGCCTTCAGTCCTCTTTCTCTTACCCCCTTCGGTCAGCTCAAAATCCTGATCTTTGTCTAGATCGTCTAACATGATGATTCGGGCGGTTTTTTGATCGCCTCTCATTTCCCCGACGCCATGCTCAGTCGGGAATTTCAATTTGAGATGAGGTATCGACGCCACCGCCTGGAAGGAGGTAAGGGCCGGCCTTCCGAGAATAGCATTGTAGGGGCTTTCTACCCGAACCACGTAGAATTTAACCTGCTTTTCCACAGTATATGGAGCTTTACCCAAAATAACAGATAGAGTGATGGTACCTTCGATAGGGACTGGCTGATTCCCGAAGCCGTAAAGAGGTGCTTCGTGGCAGGGCTCCAGTTGTTCTCCTCCAAGGTTCATTTTGCTATACGTCCGATGATATAGAATGTTCACCGAACTTCCACCGTCTACCAAAGCTTTCCATATTTTATTTTGGCCGATCACCGGGTTGATGAGCAAGGGATCTTCGTGAGGCCAAATCACATCCTCATAATCATCTTCGGTGAACATGATTGGCATCGCCTGCTTGGCGGATTGAAACTGGTATAAGTTGTAGACCTGCTTTGCATACCTTTTCTGTAAAGCATAATGTAACATAAGATGTAAAAGAGATAACTACAACTCAACAAAGGACAAGACAGACAATAGTATTAATAGAAGCACAAGAATCCAGAATCAGAGAAGAAAATGTAAACTCAAAAAATCAAAATACGTTATGTATTCTTGAAGTCCGTAAACAGGTCACGGAAAGAAGTTCATGAAAATGTTCAAGCCTCAGTGACAGCAATAGAAACAAGACTTTGAAGACGACAGAAGTATGTGAATGATTTAGGGTTCAGTACCACGGGATTCCAGTGATGAAGCAACCAGAACGACAAGGGACGTATCAGCAGCATTATAATTGAAGTCATAAAATAAGAATTGATCAAGTGTTATTCATCTGTGAACCAGACCAGTTGCACTAGGTGACGGCACTGAAAAGATCAAGTTGTTTTTATCGTCTCAGAAGAAATTGATACAGTCCAAAACTTAAACACCCAGGAGCTCAGGAGTAATTACTAAAGGACAAAAGACAAGAAAAAGTATTCGATAGTTTTTCTTTTGAAAAAACTATCGAATGGTGGTTGAAGTGATTCATTGAATAACCAAGTGAATTAATTTGGCATTCGATAGTTTTGATTTAAAAACTATCGAATGGCAAATTGATTTATTCCATTCGATGGATTTTTAATCCATTCGATGGTTTTTCAATTCATGGAGCAGGTGAAAAGTTGTGCTTGTCTGACAGGTTGATGAAGATCCAACAGCCAAGAATATTCTATTCTAAATGGTTCGATGGTTTTCAATTTAAGTCTGCAGTTAATACAGAGTGAAGAATGTGTCTTCTTCAGTTAAGGATTTTAACACAGAGACATTACTGAGAGAGAGAAGAGCCGGAGAAAATTATCAGAGAAATTAATAGTGCTCAGAACTTGATCATTGTTTTGTATTTGTGTAACCTTAAACTCATTGACGCTAATCTACGGATTAGAAATTGTAGCACCCCTCGAGGTTTATATTTATAAAAAGATATATTCCCCGAAACTTGATTTGGTTTGGTGTGTTTGATTTCGTTATAGAACTGAAAGATTAATCCGCGAACGAAATTAAATTATTTGTGAGTATCGTATTCAACCCCCCCTTCTACGATACTTTGGACCTAACATTTTCTTTGCCGTCTTACTGTCTCGTCCTAGGGTGCTTCCGCCGAATATAGTCTTTACTTCGCCCCTGTACCTTTCGACCTCTTCGGGCTCTTTTCGTTTGTCTTCCTTCGGGGCTAGCTTATCCCTCAGGTCTTTGACAAATTTATTCAGTTCTCCCTCCTTGATCATCTTTTCTATAATTTTTTTTAAATGGTAACACTCGTCAGTGTTGTGACCCTTGTCCTGATGATAATCGCAATACTTGTTGTCATTCTTCTTATAATCGGGCATCTTCATTCGTGCTGGGCGAACGAAGCCAGGCTTTCCTTTTATCTCATGGAGAATCTTCGAGATTGGTGCATTCAGAGGGGTAAATGATGTGCCATTTCTATCTCTCCTTCGTTCGGCAGCTTTATCGCGACCCTTCGCCTCATCTCGCCTATCATCGAATCTCCGCCCTGAATCGTACCTGTCATACCCTTTTCTCCCCTTGTCTTCTCTCCTGACTTCTTTATACCCCCCGATGGATTCCATCTTCCTTCGGATGCTCTCACCCCTCAAGTATATATCATTCAGGGATTTAGGGGGAATATCGTAAAGAGAAGATCGGAGTTTTTTACCTTTGATGGGGTCTAGTCCTGTTGATAAGAATCTAGCGGCCTTTACTTTGTCCAAATTTGTCACCATTCCAGCTTCTTCCTTAAACCTAGCCAAATAATCTCCCAACTCTTCGTTCGGCCTTTGTCTACAGTGGATCAAAGCTTCGGTGTCCTTCTCTCTTCGGCACAAGTGCGAATAGTGCCTCAAGAATTTCCTTTTTAGCTGGTCGTAAGAGCATATCGACCTTGGTTACATTGACCTGTACCACATGGTAGCTGGACCCTTCAGATATGTCTTGAACATCATACAAAGCATGACGTCACAGTGTCCCATTCCTGTCATAAGGGACTCATACTTCTCGCAATGGTCTTCAGGATCACCTTTCCCATTGAATTCGTTCATCTTCGGGAATTGTCTTCCAGGGGGAGGCCTATACTGCTCAATTTCCTCCGACACTACTGGCTCGTGACTAATTCTACGATCGTCGAACATCGCCTTCTCCATTCGGCTCAGCCTGTCTTTCATGCGAGGATCTCCTTCCTCGTCGGTGTCCGATCGTACGGTCACCTTTGAACGGATCCTTCGGGGGTGTGATTCAGAGTCCGAAGACCCATCTTCATCATTATGCACCCTCTTTTCTCTCCTGTGACTGGTCTGTACCAGTATTTGTTCTCCGGTCTCCACAACACCTTGGAGAGCCTTTTCCTCAGCATCCAGCTCAGCCCTTCGCCTTTTAATTGCTTCCAGCTTAGCGAGATCCTCATCCCTCTTCTTCGCCCTAGCTTGGGCTTCGGCTTCCAGCCTTTCCTTTTCCCTCTGCGTTCCTCCTCTGGCAGCAGCTTCCTCACGCCATTTAAGAATCATGGCCTTTTTCTCTTCGGGAGTATGCATTGGTCCCTCCTCCAACTCATCATCGAAATTGAGAATTCGATTAATAGGAGGCGTAGTCGTAGAGGGACCTTGGCGATGAGTCTCAGCAAAACCGAGGGCCCTATCTTCAGAACTATCAATTGTCATCGTTCTCAGCTAATGTCACAAATTTGCTTACACGTTCCCACAGACGGCGCCAAATGTTGGAACCAGTTTTCTGTCGGGTCGGACTCCGAGTATCCCTTCGGGTTAACCTGTCAAAAGAGAAGAATGCGAGGGGTTTGGCCCCCGATTCACCTCCGGTGTGAGAATAAGTTAGAGGTTCCAGTAAGGTTTAATTGAACGTGCAAGTGTTTGTGTATGTAAAAATGAGTATTATCTTGAATATGAAACCTGTTATGTGCTTTTATAGGCACTTTGGTACCGGCTCGCCCGGATTCTTCGGGGGCAACCGTCCACATACGTGGTCCTGTTCTTCCGCCTGAATAGTCGGGTGACTTGGTCAAGCAACAGTCAGATCCAACGGACCTAGCCGAAGAAGTGGGCTGTGACCGTTCGGCCCAATTACTACTCGGCCCAATCACTATTCGGCCCAATCCCAGTCGGGCCCCCAACAGTGTTATTGTCAAATGACAGAAGTAAAATCTCGACAGGGTGATTTTGGGAGTTTATATAAAAAATGTTAGAGTTGTCAACAAATTTTTTCAAAACATTTTCCAAATCTATTTTTTATGATAATATTTCTAATAAAAATACGGGACCCCGCGTACATTCATATGCGTTCACGAATTAAAAATTGTCAATTATCAGTCACGTTATTCTGTACAAATTTTGGAAAATTTTGTTGAGTGTTATAGTATTACTCGTTTATATATACTAGGAACTGAACTCTGAAAAATATAATATCGAGGAAGTACAATGTATTATTATAGTACATACATAATAATATGTTTTTTTTTCAAAGAACATATAATTCATATTTTGAAAACTATATGTAATATATAACTTATAAATAATTGTTAATATTTTGAGCCTGTTATAAATATATTATAGAATATAGTATAAAGTGGAGAGTTTGAAAAAGAAATAACATTTGCTTCTTATTGATGTCATCTGTTAGATATAATTGCTAATGTTTGTTTATCAGTGTTTAAGCAACAGGTACTGGTCAGAGTTTATCAGAAGCCGATCAGAGTTTAGTTAAACTCTGATAGGGTGAAGAGTTTAAAGGAAGCTAGTCAGAGTTTATTTAAAGTCTGACAAGGTGATAGTTGAATTAGCTGTCGGTGCAGAATTGAAGATTCTAGAAGCAATACATTCTGAAGATGGAAAGAAGCAGAATATATTGATACAGTTAAGGAAACAGGATAGAAGATAAGAAGCAATCCTTAATTGATATGAATTGTATAGCTAACTTGTAGGAATATCAATTAGAGAAGGATTGTATGTAGCTGTGTACTATATAAACACAGATAGGTTATCCCTAGAAGGGACGCGATCATTGAGATATTATTCTTGTAACCTAGAAGCTCTTTATGATTCATTAACATCATAAAGAGAGAAGCTGTTAATAAGATTACAGTTTTATTGATTCATAAACAGTGTTATTAATTATTGTTATTCTCATACATACTTGATTATATTGTGTATTCGGCCTAACAATTGGTATCAGAGCCAAGGCTGTTTAATATATACAGTTTTACGATTAAAACACAGTAATAATCATGTCTGAAGAAAATCAAAATCAAGTTCCTCCTACGGCTGAACAGGTTAAGCCAAATTCTGTGAGTCGATATGAAACTATCAGGGTTCCAATGCTCAGGCCAATAGAGTATCCGATATGGAAGGTGAAGATGACCATGTTTCTGGAGGCTACAGATCCAGAATATCTTGACAGAATCAATAATGGTCCTCATAAGCCAACTAAATTATCTCCTGCTGTTGGCGATAAAGAACAGACATTGATTCCAAAGGAAAAGAAAGATTATACTCCTGAAGACATCTCATCAATTGCAAAGGATGCAAAGGTTAGACATCTACTCCACAGTGCTTTAGATAATGTTATGTCTAACAGAGTAATTGGCTGCAAAACGGCAAAGGAAATCTGGGATGCTTTGGAAGTAAGGTGTCAAGGAACCACTGCTATAAAGAAGAACAGGAAGACAATACTCACACAGGAGTATGAGCACTTTGATTCAAGATCTAATGAAACCTTGACTGAGACTTATGACAGGTTTTGTAAATTACTGAATGATCTGTCTCTGGTTGACAAAGAATATAATCTTGAAGAGTCAAATCTCAAGTTTCTCTTATCTCTACCTGAAAAATGGGATCTGAAGACGACCTCAATCAGAGATAATTATGATCTTGATGATACAGATCTTGATGAGATTTATGGCTTGTTAAAGACTCACGAACTTGAGATAGATCAAAGGAACAGAAGATCAAGCAAGAAGACAAAATCCGTTGCTCTCAAAGTTGAGGAGAAGCCCATTGAAAAGAAGGAATCATCAAAGAAGAAAGCCAAGGGAAAGGCTTTAGTCATTAAATCTGAAAGTGAGTCATCAAACTCTGATGATGACTCAAACTCTGATGAAGCTTCTGACTCTGAGGATGATGAAGAACAGTTGATGCAAATGGCAGCATTGATGGTGAAGACCTTCAAGAAGATGGGATTCAAGAACTTCAAGAAAGGAAAGAGATTCTCAAGGAGAGATTCAAATTCTGAGAAGAAGAATTTCAGAAAGTCTGATGGAAAAGATACCAAGTCTGGAAAGAAGGACAAATCTGAGATCCAGTGCTACAAGTGCAAAGAGATGGGTCACTATGCTCCAGAGTGCAAGAAAGGAAAAACTGGAAAAGCACTCGTCTCTAAAGGCAAAGACTGGGCAGATACTTCAGATTCTGATGATGGAGAAAATTATGCTCTTATGGCAACTGTCAAAGATGAGACTGAATCATCAGAAAATAAGGGTATAATAAAGAGCACACTTATCTTGGACAGTGGATGCTCAGGACATATGACTGGAAATAAAGCCCTGCTATCAGACTTTGTGGAGAAGGATGGACCAAAAGTTTCCTATGGAGATGGCAACGTAGGACATACTCTGGGATATGGCAATATTAATCTTGGAGGTGTCATCATCACTAATGTAGCTCTAGTCTCAGGACTCAAGCACAATCTGTTATCTGTGAGTCAAATCTGTGACAGAGGAAACCATGTAGATTTTCATAGTGAATACTGTGAAGTTATCAGTAAATCTACTGGAAAAGTTGTTCTAGTTGGACACAGGCGCAACAATATTTATGAAGCGAGTTTGGTAACAAACTCTGATGGAAAAACAGTGTGTCTGACTGCAAGAATGTCAAATGAAGAGAGTTGGAATTGGCATAAAAAGCTCTCTCATCTCAATTTGAACAACATTAATGAGCTGATAAGAAAGGATCTTGTAAGAGGACTCCCAAAATCAACACTCAGTCTAAATGGCCTATGTGATTCCTGTCAAAAGGCCAAACAAAGGAAGTCATCTTTCAAGAGCAAAACTGAATCTTCAGTAGTGGAACCTTATCATCTTCTACATGTTGATCTTTTTGGACCAGTGAATATAATGTCAATGGGCAGAAAGAAATATGCTCTAGTAATTGTTGATGAATATACTAGATATACATGGGTGTATTTCTTGTCAAAGAAGGATGAAACTGCTCAAATTCTAATGGATCATGTAAATCTACTGGACAAAGGATCACAGCACAAAGTCAAAATAATAAGGAGTGATAATGGAACTGAATTCAGAAATTCATTCATGGAAGCTTTCTGCAAGGAAAGAGGGGTGAAACAAGAATTTTCTGCACCTGGCACTCCACAGCAAAATGGTGTAGTTGAAAGAAAGAACAGAACTTTAATTGAAGCAGCCAGAACTATGCTTGAAGAAGCAAAATTACCAACTTATTTCTGGGCAGAAGCTGTTCAAACTGCTTGTTTTACTCAAAATGCTACATTGATCAACAAGCATGGGAAAACACCATATGAGATGGTGAAAAATAAGAAGCCAAATTTGAAATATTTTCATATATTTGGATGCAAATGCTTTGTGTTGAAGACTCATCCTGAACAGTTGACAAAGTTCGAGTTAAAAGCTGATGAAGGAATTTTTGTTGGCTATCCACTGTCAACAAAAGCATTCAGAGTTTACAATCTAAGAACTAAAGTGATCATGGAATCCATACATGTGTCATTTGATGACAAGAAAATAATTGGACTTGAAGACAAGGATGGATATGATCAACTACGTTTTGAAAATGAAGATCTACTCTCTAATGATATAAACTCTGATGAAGCAGGGTTGACAAACTCTGACGAAGCATACTCTGAACCTCTACTGGTAAATACTGGAGAAACTGATAATTCTCAAATTGGAGAACCAGTTGAGGGGGAGCGTGAAGAAGCTCAACATGACACAGCAAGTGAGTCAGTTGAGGAAACTGATTCAAACTCTGACAATTCAAACTCTGAGTCATCAAATTCAGGGGGAGCCTCAGAGAATGTAGAAAGTCAACATATGAATCAGGAGAGCATGGATCAAGGGGGAAGATCCAACAATGATGCAAGAAACCACTTACCATCAGCAAGAAAGTGGACACAGGCACACACACCTGATCTCATAATTGGAAATCCTGATGCTGGTGTAAGAACCAGAAGTGCAACAAATAATGAGTGTCTGTATCATGCTTTCTTGTCTCAAACTGAACCAAAGAAAGTGGAGGAAGCTCTTCAAGATGCTAATTGGATTACAGCAATGCAAGAAGAGTTAAATGAATTTGAAAGAAATGAAGTCTGGACACTTGTACCTAGACCAAAGAACAGATCAATTGTAGGTACAAAGTGGGTTTTCAGAAACAAGACTGACAGTGATGGTGTGATTACAAGGAATAAGGCTAGACTTGTGGCAAAAGGTTATTCACAACAGGAAGGAATTGACTATGATGAAACCTTTGCTCCAGTTGCAAGACTGGAGGCTATAAGGATTTTTCTGGCCTATGCTGCACACAAGAAGTTTAAAGTCTTCCAGATGGATGTGAAAAGTGCTTTTCTCAATGGGAAGCTTGAAGAAGAGGTATTTGTTGAACAACCACCAGGATTTGTAGATCCCAAGCATCCAGATTATGTCTACAGGCTTGACAAGGCATTATATGGACTAAAGCAAGCACCAAGAGCATGGTATGAAACTCTTGCTCAGTTTCTTTTAGAAAGTGGGTTCACGAGAGGTACAATTGATAAAACCTTGTTTTATTTCAATTCTGGTGATGATTTGCTTTTAGTTCAAATTTATGTAGATGATATTATTTTTGGATCTACTAATGACAAACTTTGTAAGAAGTTTGCAAAGCTTATGCAATCCAGGTACCAAATGAGCATGATGGGAGAGCTTAGTTATTTTCTAGGCTTACAGGTCAAGCAAACAGATGATGGGATTTTTATCAATCAAGCAAAATATACCAGAAATCTTCTCAAGAAATTTGGTATGCTTGATAGTTCATCTGCTACAACTCCCATGGCTACAGCAACGAAGCTTGACAAAGACACAGGAGCCTCAGTAGATATGACAAACTACAGAGGAATGATAGGGTCTTTACTGTATCTTACAGCAAGTAGACCTGATATCATGTATGCAACATGTCTTTGTGCAAGATTTCAAGCAGATCCTAGAGAGCCTCATCTAACAGCTGTAAAAAGGATTTTCAAATATCTCAAAGGCACCATAACCTTGGGTTTGTGGTATCCTAGAGAATCAGAGTTTAAGTTACTTGGTTACTCTGATGCAGATTTTGCAGGCTGTAAGATAGACAGAAAAAGTACAAGTGGAAGCTGTCAATTTTTAGGTGACAGATTAGTTTCTTGGTATAGCAAGAAACAGAAGTCGATTTCCACATCCACAGCTGAAGCAGAGTATATAGCAGCTGGTAGCTGTTGTGCACAGATTTTATGGATGAAGAATCAATTGCTGGATTATGGGTTAAGGTACTCTAAAGTTCCTATTTTCTGTGATAACCAAAGTGCTATTGCTATGACAGGAAATCCAGTACAGCATTCCATGACCAAGCACATCAGCATAAGATATCATTTTATCAGAGAACATGTGGAAGAAGGGAATATTGAGCTTCATTTTGTGTCTACAGACCAACAACTTGCAGATATCTTCACCAAACCTTTGAGTGAAGCTACTTTTACAAGATTGGTAAATGAACTTGGCATGATCTCTGGTTCTGACTAGAGATACGGGTTAGACTCAAAATTTATACATGTTTAATTCTTGTTGCTCATGATTTCTTGCATGTGTTAACTGTTATGAGTACCAGTGTGATAAACTCTGTTGGTTAAAATCTGATGTTAGTCTCTGTTAGTCATAAACTGTTGGTCATACTTTGAATGTTACAGATTAATGCTATTCTCTGATTGTAATTTTGTCTGGAACATAAGGACCAATGAAGAAATTTGTATGAAGCATAATTCTCAGTAAGTAACTGTGAATCCTTAAGAGTTGTATAGACTCTGATCTCAAAAATGTGCAGTAAGCTAACACAGCATGATACTGTCTCAATATTTATAGCATCTCTTAGTTTATTGATCCTATACTGAGTCTGTATTAGCTGTTTGCATTTTCTCTCATAAGTTAATTATATTTACTGATGAAAAGTCTAAACTCTGATTATTAATTTCAAATAATTCACCCTCAAATTCAAAAGATGCCAAACAGAGCACAAATTCCTTTGAGATCATGTTGTGCCTAGGACGATCCAGGAACTTATTGTATGAAATAAGGGCTAAAATCTTAGATTTTTGGTGACTAGTGCCAACCACTGATTACTGGAAAAATAAAAAAAAAAAAATAAAAATAAATATATATTGAAAAAATTAATAAAGGGGGTGAAAAATAAAAGACATATCCAAATGAAAGGATATCAGTAATACAGAGTTTAGATATACAATCAGATTTTATGTTATACATGAGAGTTTCGGCAACCAGTTTTTACTACTTTAGATTGTGGATTTTATGCACTTTGAGATGGTCTCAATACTGATTTCGGTAAACTCTGCTACTACACACACATATTTTCACAACTGTACAGAATGAGAAAAGAGTTTATTGACAAAGAAGGACAAATGGTAAACACTGATGTTTTGTGTGAAATACGCCGAGGTTACTTTATTTTAATCTCTGATGGTTAAAATAACTTTCTTGTCTCAGACAGTTTATGATTTTGGGTTTAGTCATTTGTTTTTCGAAAAAGTATGATTGAACAGAGAAAAGAAAGAGTTTGGTTGATAAGTACTGATAGTGATCAGTAGTACTGATGAGTATGTTAGTTTATTGTTTTAAGTGATATCATGTCTTTCACTTTACAATCACTAGGTAAAATTGATAATACTGAAAGTAAAGCAATAAAATGAGTCTTTTTCATTAATTGATTCAAACTCTGTTACATTCAGTCAATTACATACTCATGCTTAGCTAATCTTTCTGGTAAATATTAATTTCTATGGTTACAAAAGTGAAGATCTATTTAACCAGGATAAGTACTTGAATGCTATCCAACATCGAAGCAGAAGAGCTAGAGCCAGAAGCTATTGTGCTCTACTACTTCTGATGATAGCTACCCAGTTGCTCATCTGGTCATTATACCATTTGGGATTGCTTGAAATCCTCCTAATGATGAATCATCATCATCATCTTCTCGGGATCTCTTTCTGCTTTGCAGCTTGCAGGATTGTAAGAAGAGGTTTTCTTTTGACCCCGACAAGAAACTCAGTTGAAAAAGCATAAAGCAGATCTCCATGGCATCTTCATCTGCGAGGATTGGTGCATCATATGGTCCTGGACGGAAGATGTATACATGAGGGTTGGAGAAAGGCCCTTCGGCTATTTCATCATCAACGATAAGGCCTTCATCATTCAAGAATGAGAGAACAAGAAACTCATCGATAAGATAGTTTTCTTGTTGCTGCCAGTTCATGTTAAAAAACTCTTCCACATCCAGGAATTCGAAAGTCCCAGCCATTTTGGTGTATAGTAAGTTTAAGATATGAAGCCTGTTGTTACATTGCTTTGGTATTTAAAGCATTCAAACAGGGTATCTGAAAGGTTTTTCTTGGAGATTGAAAGGTTTTTGAAGCTTTTGGAAACAGTAACGTGCGGAGTTCCAAGACAGTCATTATTATACTGACTGTTGAGTTGCTTTGTACTTCGTTATTGTATTTCTGAGAGATTAAAATTGATAATTTTATTATTATTGATTTTTATTAAAGTGGATATTTTGAGCGTTTTATGTGTTGCCAGGTGTCTAAATGTTTGCACGATTGCACGTGTGTATTGGATACAACTGTCAGCGTATGCACGTTTGACATCTGTCCCACTCACACACGTTTCAAGGACGCTTGCTGTGTATCGTGATCTTTTCAGTTATTATTTAAATACACTACACATAAACGGTTCAATCTTTTACGAACCTTAACTCTTCATACGCTTTTTCACAAACACCTTTCTACACATAAACTTTGCTGTCTTTCGCATCAATTCAGAATCTTCTAATGGCAACCACAGCTTTTGTTTCGTCTGGCTTAGAGTTCGTTCCAAACAACTATACTGCACCACTAAACACTGCAAACGCACCAGAGGCATTTCATATGATTCAAGAGTTTCTTGCTCAGTCAGCGATTGGGCGTGCTTTGGTAGAACCTGAAAAACTTTCTGGTTCACAGATAAAGGCGTTCTGGGAAACAGGAATGTATGATGATGGTGGTGAGACAGGCAACCCATCGATTATTTTTGAATATGAAGATACAGAGTATGTAATAACTGCTGGAACCATTCGCGCTGCAATGGGGTTTCCTGAATTTTCTTCGTATACAATTGGAATGGGTGATGAGGATTTGATAAGAATGATGCAAGAGATTGGGTATTCTGGACCTTTGTCGAAGATTGGACAGCTCAAACGACCATTCTTAAGGAAGGAGTGGAGCTTCTTCTTTGATTGCATCACAAGGACTTTTAGCAAGAAATGCACAAACTGGGATGCTATTCCCACAGACAGTCTGCAAATCGGGTATTCTCTTTTATTCGATAATCATTTTGATTTTGCACGACTTGTTTTGAATAATCTAGGAGACAAAATGAAAGAGAATAGAGGAGTAGTCTATTTCTCTAGATTCTGTCAGACTTTGTTCTCTTACTGTGTTGAAGGAGTAGAAGTAGGTGAAGAAGCTGTTTCTTGTTTTAAATTACATAAGAGAATATTTTCTGATCTTATTAATAAAGATGTTAAGAAAGGAGTTGTTGGAGACTTGTTGCTACCTCAATCTGTGCAACAGTTTTTAAATGCTCAAGTCAATCCATCAACACAAGCTTCTTCTCAACCTGAGCCTCTACAACAAGAACTGCCTCCTTCAACTTCTGTTAAACCTAAAAGGGGTGGTAGGACTAAGAATGTTGGTACTAAACCTGCTAGGGTTGCTAAGTCAAATGCTGAAGCTGGGGTATCAAGCACTGAAGAACTGCCTCAGAGAAAAAGAATGAAGAAAAAGAGAGCTCAAAGAGCAAAGTCTGTTGCTGCTGATTCTGTTGCAGAATCAGAAACTGAAACTGATGAAGATAATCCTCATCAGAGAAAGAGAAGACAAGTTGCTGAATATCTTTTTGCTGATATCATTGCCAATATGGACAAAGTTCCTGAAGAAACTGAAGCTCCTGAAGCTTTTGTTCAGGAGGAAGCTGCAAATCCAGAAGCTGTCAATCAAGACAGGCTAAATACTGATGATATTGAAATGGATTCTGATAGAGAAGCTCCTACATCAACGGCTAATGATGTAGTTGAGGAAGCTGCTGCTCATTCTGACAGCAGAATTTTTGATCTTAAAGAAAATGTAAGAGAAGCTGATCAAGCTACTACAGAATTGGTAGAAACTATTGCTTCCCACACCGAACTCATTTCTCTTGATTTTGAGAAAGGTGAGGAAGTTGATCAGATTAGAATTGATCATCCTACAGAAGCTGTTGCTGTACCTGCTGATGCAACAGAGAATGTTCCTGTAGCAGCAGAGTTTGTTGCAAACTCTGAAGATGCTCTTGTTCTTGAAGCTCTACAACAATCAGTTGTTGAGATTGTTCAGCGAGAAGCAGAGGTAATTGCTAAAGCAAACTCTGATATTCCTGAAACTGTTGCAGAGAAAGTTAATAATGAAGCTGCACAGTTAGAACATGAAATCACTGCTGAACATGTTCCTGAAGAGATTGCAAGAGAGGATGACAATGTTAATGCTAGTCCTGCTCATTCACCTTCACACATATCTGACATTCAAGCCAACTCTGATGAAGAAAGAGAGTTCAATCGGGCTACTGAAAAACATTTTCAAGATATGTACTTCAAGAACTGGACGGAAGCAGATTGTATTTTTACTTCACAAAGGGCTGCTGATTTAACTGCTAACTCTGTTAAAGAGATTAAAAATCCTGAACTTCTCAGTCATTTCAAAGCAACTGTTGTTCAAATCAAATCATTAAACAATCGTTTTGATGCTTCTGATAAGGTGATTGAAGGGTTAAGGAATGATATAGCTACAAGAGAGCTTACACAGCAGAAGGACAAATCTCTATACATCTCTTTGTGTAAAGAGCAAAAGACTTTAAATTCTAGATTGTCGAAAGTTGAGGAGAATCAGACTGCTATGTCTGCTCAACTAACTTCAATTTCTAATGCTCTGGAGTTGCTGACATCAGTACTACTTTCTGATGATGTCAAAAAGGGGGAGAGTGTACCAAGTGACAAATGCAAAGACACTCAAGCTCTGAGACGGAGGGATGATGGTAATGATGGTGGAAGCAAGGGAGGTGAATCTGAAAAGAGTTTAGGCTTAAGACCATCAAGATCAAGATCAAACTCTGAGAGAAGATCAAACTCTGGTAAGGGAAAAGTAATTTCTGCCAGTGGTTCAAGGCTCAAAAGTTTGATAAACACTGATAAGCCTAGCACTGATGAAGAAGTTGCTGCTAAATTATTTATAGCAGAACATGGAAAAGATGTTAC
This sequence comes from Heracleum sosnowskyi, assembly GCA_030848705.1. NCBI lineage: Eukaryota > Viridiplantae > Streptophyta > Magnoliopsida > Apiales > Apiaceae > Heracleum > Heracleum sosnowskyi. Next base: position 16,483,516 of record CM061240.1, read on the forward strand.
AATTGAAGATATCCAAGCTGAAGAGCAAATGCTTGCTGAAGAACACAGGAAGAATCTTGAAGCTGGGATATACAAAAAGAAAGAAATCAAGGCTTCTAGAAAGAAAGAAACTGGAATTATTATTAAAGAAAATACTCAACAGAGTATACAATACACCAGGAGGCCTATGATTAGAAACTCTGATAAGGGTAAAGGCAAAATGATTGAAGAGCCTAACCTGAAGGAGAAAGAATATTCAACCTCTGACATTGCTCAAGTTGAAACAAGATTACCAAAATCAACCTCTGACGCTGCTCAAGTTGATGATACTATTGAAGTTAAGCCAGCCTCTGACAAGGCTCAAGCTGTGCAAACTCAGCTAGCTCCACAACTCCAAGGTATTTTTAGAAGACCTGTACTATCTGAAGCTCTGACACTTCAACCTGTGGATTTCTCTCAAACCAGGACTGTACTTGGAAAAGAAACTTTTGATAAAGCTGGTTTAGGTTCACATAGGGAGAAGAGAATAAACAACAGATCTGGAGATCAATCATCATTGGCAGTATCTGGCATTATTACTCAAGAGAATCTTGATATGCTAGACTCTGTTCAGTTGATATTTCACAAGGGTTTGAAGAAAGATTTTCTGTTGTATTTTATGAATGATGGAAGAGTTTACAGAGTTGCAGAGTCTGATATAGATCTCAAATCTTATCAAGAATTGGAGTATGTTTTGTACTTGTTAAAAGTCAAAAACAGAAACACTCACAATGCTGCTACATTTATCAGACAAAAGATGCAAAGATCTAAGGTGATGCTTGGAGGAGGAATTTCAAAGGTATACATTCCTAAGTATAAAGATGCTTATGGAAATGTTATAGAAATGAAGAGAAACAGTGCAAGACTAAGGACTGATCTGGGAGTTAAAGTCTTAGAATTCAATCTAGAATCTGATAAAGCACATTTTATTAGGCTAGGGAATGAGATGAGGAAGAATTCCATCTATTCTCTGAGAGCTGCTATTTATCAGACTGGTGAATTTGATCCAGAACTCAAGGAACTGAAAGAAATCATGATTGAAGAGCTGGAAAAGGCTGAAAGAAGACTTCTAATTGATTATCTCAGGACAGTGCCTGATATTCAAGAAATCAAATAAAGTCTGACTGTAAGTTTTTAATATTTTCTATTCTAAGTCAAATTTAAACTCTGTTTTAAATTAAACTCTGTTATATGTTAAACACTGCATTTGTTATATGTTTTGACATCATCAATTATATGTTTAACTTGTACATTTTATTATGAACAAGTTGGGGGAGATTGTTAGATATAATTGCTAATGTTTGTTTATCAGTGTTTAAGCAACAGGTACTGGTCAGAGTTTATCAGAAGCCGATCAGAGTTTAGTTAAACTCTGATAGGGTGAAGAGTTTAAAGGAAGCTAGTCAGAGTTTATTTAAAGTCTGACAAGGTGATAGTTGAATTAGCTGTCGGTGCAGAATTGAAGATTCTAGAAGCAATACATTCTGAAGATGGAAAGAAGCAGAATATATTGATACAGTTAAGGAAACAGGATAGAAGATAAGAAGCAATCCTTAATTGATATGAATTGTATAGCTAACTTGTAGGAATATCAATTAGAGAAGGATTGTATGTAGCTGTGTACTATATAAACACAGATAGGTTATCCCTAGAAGGGACGCGATCATTGAGATATTATTCTTGTAACCTAGAAGCTCTTTATGATTCATTAACATCATAAAGAGAGAAGCTGTTAATAAGATTACAGTTTTATTGATTCATAAACAGTGTTATTAATTATTGTTATTCTCATACATACTTGATTATATTGTGTATTCGGCCTAACATCATCTTCTCAACTATACACAAAACCTTTATATAGGCTATGTTAGGCTCAATGCATGTCTGAATACCACTATTAACAAGCCTACACCTTGTGACTGTGTCACTCTACATGACCTGGTGAAGTTTATCACTGGGATTAAGTATAAGTCTCTATTGTACTTGTCTTGTAATCATGTACTTAGCTTTATTATGTATGCTCAATTCTATAATGAGCATAGTGAGTTTCTAGAAACTAGAATGTATATAGGCCATGAAATAATCATCCTGGAAGAAGTTCAATTTGTTCATGCAGTAGGATAAAAGTGAATAAGACCATGAAGAAATAAGATGCAGAAATTTGTCTAAGTCCCTAGATCGTGAAGTCAGAATGAGCTATGTCGTGAAGTCCTCAAAGGCCATGTCGTGAAGTGTTGAGATCGCATAGTCTGAAATGTACTAGATCGTGAAGTCCTCAAAGACTATGTCGTGAAGTCTGTAATATGCCATATAGCATACTCCTAAAATGGTCATATAGCAAACTCCTCATATAGCAAAGTCGGAAATGCTCTATGTCGACAAGTCACAGAATAAGAAGTATGTTGGAGTTCACGATATCAACACTTAGGCGTTTTACAACAAGACAAATCAAGGTACAGAATCAAAGATCATGGAGACAAATACTGGAGCATCTGTTACGGTTAAGTGGTCCAAAGACAGATGACAAATCTACAGCAAAACTTGGAGAGAAAAAATAGAGACAAGCAGCTAAAGATAAGGAAAAGGACGACAAAGAGCAAGTGGTCCTTACCTGCACAGCTAACCTCTTTTGGAAAAACAACATGGAGTTACGGTTAGGGGTATCTGTGTAATTAGGTGTGTGCACCAGTCTGTATAGGCCATATATATAGTTAGATGTAAGAGAGATACAACATAGAATTATTCAAGCACTTTTTTCTCTGTAAGAAAACAAGAAAGCACTGTTCTTATTTAGAAGCCAGAATTTCAATTGTGAAATTTTGGAAGCTGTAGTATTTGATTTACTTTATACAAAGTATATTAAAGTGATTGTGTGTGTTCTATTTATTTTTATTTCCGCATTCTCATACATATACAATCAAACACAGATCTAAGCTTCAAGAAACGAAAAATCTTCAAACTATCCATTCACCCCCCCCCCCTCTGTCTAGTTTACTAGTGATATTCATAACTAACAGACTATATATGAGAGTTATAAGTAAAATGAAAAGCCAAAGATCTTAAGAGTTACAAATAATTGAAAAGCCAAGAGTCTAGATATTTAAAGGACATCCACTCATATTCAAGATATTAATTTTAGATCCTATGCTAAATTCGATATATTAGGTTTAACTAGCGTAACAGCCCGTGCAAGGCACAGACCTGCATAAAAACATTAATAATTTTGTTATAAGAAAGATGGTCGAGATCGATTTATTAACTTGAGGATTGTGTAGTCTTAAGTTCAAGAGTGTAAGATGAGAAGCATGGTTGTGCATAATGAAGAGTAAGGAATTTTGTTGACGAATAGTGTAATTACTTTTAATCATGAACGTAATTGCGTCAAGGTTATGAGACTTGTTTATTGTGAGTGTTATTGATATTGAGAATATATTGATTCTAAGAACAAATTGAAACAATGTAGAATTTGAAACACGAGTGGACTATTGTTCTCCCTGCGATTATAAGCAGGTTTACCAGAATTTTGTGTGTTGGAGAAAGTACAATTTGAAACACGGTTGTTGTCTGTTTTTCAGCGATCGACTGGTTTGATTTTTTTTCTTTTGTAGTCTAGATTATGAATGGTTAAATGTACACAATGTTGTTGTAATATAATAGAACACACGTGAATGAGATTGAGGATTTTAAAAATAAGCGGAAGATCGGCGCGTCTATGCACACCACCGCAAGACCTGAGTTTATGATAAACACATGAGTACCAATTGTAGTCTAGAGTATTCATACCACCTATTTGTTTCTTTTTTTTTTAACTTGGAAACTCATTTTGCACTTCTCTCATGTGTCTGTCGCTATTTAAAATTATATGAACACACTTAGTAAATTCTTTAATAATGTGTTTGGAATATCGTTTTACAGTTATAAATTTTAATCCAATTTTTTTATATATGATCATCGTTTACTTGTAATAATGTGTTTTAACTTGACTATATATATGTATTTTATGTAATTATTGAAGCGATAATTGATATCGAGTCCAAAATTTAAATCTCACATCGATTAATTTGATTATATATATTGGCGACCCAAACACCTTAAATTCACATTATATTTTTTTTTTGAAATCGTAGATCTAACCATACATATGAAAAAAGATTACATAATTATTTTTAAGTATATTAACATATGTACAAATTGATATGATAGATGATGCAAAATCTGAGTCATTATCTACTTGATACAAATAAATATCATTTACAATACTAAAGTAATCCTATTGTTTTCGGGCCAATTTTATGAGATTTTGTGTACCTACTTATCTTTATATATTGTGTTTTTTAAAATACTTATTTTTATATGTTATCATTCAACTGATGACCAATATCGAGTCCAAAATTTAAATATCATATCTATTAATTGGATTATATATTTTTTGACCCAAACGTCTTCAAATTCACATTATTATTTTTTTGAATCGTAGAGCCAATCATATAAATAAAAATATTTACTTAAAACTTGTAAAATTTTATTAAGTTACGTACAAATTAGTATGGTAGATGATGCAATTTGTAATTTATAATATATAAAATCTGAACCACATGCAAATATATGTATGATTTACAATGTTAAAATAATCCAATTTCTAACTGGTCAATTTTAAAATATTTTGTATATCTTATTTTTTAACGTGATCTTTTCTTCCAGTATGATTATGTTTGCAAAATACATGTTATAAACATGATAGAGATGAAAACATTCATCTATTATTTTTTAAAATGTTAAAAAAATTTAAAATATTCGGTTATATATATACCCAAACGTTCTTAAATTCACATTATTTATTTTAAAAAAATCTCAAAAGATGACGTAGAAATTGTCGAGTATATTAATTTATGATGAAATTTGTACGTTAGACGATGCAGTTTGTAAATTAATATGATATAAAGTCAAGACCATTATATATATAATGCAAATAAATATAATTTTACAATACTAAAATAGTCATATTTTTACTGGTCAAATTTATAATATTTTGTGTAGTTGGTTATATTTCTCCGATTTTTTTAGTATGGTTAGATTTGCAAATTTTTTACTAAAAACATCTATGTAAAGCACTTGTGTAGATCGATTTCCTATATTGCCGTATAAATTACAAGAACAAATCAAAAAACTACTGATATAACATCTTGGGTATTCGCACTTATAGATAATAAATTTTAAAATATTATTAAAATGAGTCTTTAGTGTAGTTTGAGATTGTCAATTCTAATGCGAAGGTTATGGGTAAACTCCGTACACCTAATTAAAAAAAATTAACATTACAACGATAAATTACGTAAAATTGTTGAGTATTCAAATTTATAGAGAAATTGTTATGGTAGACGATGCAACTTTTAACCTAATAAGACATAAAATACAAGCCATTATACATTTGATGCAAATAAATATAATTTATAAACTCAAATGTTTAGTTTTATATATTACATACATATTTTTACATTTTTAAACTCAAATGTTTAGTTTTAGTCTAAAATTTATTACACAATATAAAAATTCTATTTTAAAATTTTGGTAAATTGAAACAGTTTTTATCTTATAATATGAATTATTTTTTAACTCAACTTGAATTTTTACAAATATTTTTATCAATGTAAATTATGATTAGACGACCTTAATGACTGTGCATCAATATATTATTTAAAATGAAACTTTTTGGTTTCATCATAGGTTGATCTAAGTATATGTTATAACTCAACCGTCATATATTATGTTGATTATTTGATCAATTTAGTATACTATTTAAAATTCATATCACCATACTTCGAATTATAGTCTAATTGGTCATTGCGAATAATTATTGCAATTTGTAATATTTATAATTCAAAAAAACATATCTTTTTTTATTTTATATTGAATATTAATTATGTTATTTTTTATATATATACAACATAAATCCTATTTTTGGAGTTCTCATTTTTTTAAACATAAATTCAATTATTTTAGTTTCTTTTAATATATATGTTTTTAGATCAATAACATTTTTAAATCGCTGAAAGTCTAAATAGTTGGTCGACCAAAAATCTCTAATATGACTTACGTATTTAAAATTTTATATACATAAAAATTATGTGAGACAATCATTTATTATGTATAATTTTATAAACAAAATTAAATATTTCTTAAAAAAATCTTATTTTTTTATTTCAATAGCTTAATATCTACACGGAGGATAATGTAAATAAATTCATAATTTTTTAGGAATCGATTACATTTATGTATAATTTTATATTATTTAAAATTTTATTTTTTATATCAATCATTTAAAATGACAAAAGAGAAATATAGAGTATACTAAATCCATTAAAATATTTTTTTGGAATATATAATATGCAACATTCTATAAATAATATAAACCAACGTTTTATTTACTTAAAAGTAAAAATAAAAAAATGGTAGAAGAGGAGAAAATGTGATTTATCTAAAAATATTTTAATAGAAAACTCAAAATAACGTATAGTATAATGGTTATGGTATGAGTTTGATTAGAGAAGGTTAGTGGTTCAATTTTCAACATTAACATAATTTCATCTACTTTTTGCATAAATATAAAAGAGAAGGTGTTTTTTTGTAATTTTTTAACATATAGGAACAAAATCGTAAATTCATAGGTATTAAAATGACACATATCAATCATTTAAATTGACAAAAGAGAATTGTAGATCATGCTCAATCGATAAAAATATTTTTTGTAATTATATATTGTGTAATATTCTAGAAATAATATCAATCAATATTTATTTACTCTATAATAAAAATAAAAAAAGATGGGAGAATATGTGGTTTATCTATTAAAATTTTAAAAATAAACTCAAAACAAAGTGTAGCTATCAGCCTCAAGGAAGCCTGTCTTGGGTCAAGGAATTGGGCATGAAATGTTGTGTTTTTGAAATAGACTCGAAGGTCCTAGCTATGGCGTGTAATGGTCAAGGAGGTGATTCATATTTTCATACCATTGTTCTTGATTGTAAACAGTATTTGAAGCACTTTGATCATGTGCTAGTAGATTTTGTGTATAGGTCTGCGAATTGTGTGGCGCATATGTTAGCAAACGCTGCATATTATTTGTCTGGTCTTGGAGAGTGGTATGCCACTCCTCTGAATTTTATTCATCATGTACTCGAAAGTGACATTCTCTAAGTAATGCAAGTACGTTTGATTAAAAAAAAAAAACAAAGTGTAGCACAATGGTTGTGGTGTAAGTTTGAGTGTAAAAGGTCACAAGTTCAATTTAATTTAATTTTTTCATAAACATTAAAGGAGTGACATTTTTGTAAATTTTCAAAAAATAGGGGCTCACAGACATTAAAGTGGCACTTTTTACGCTTGTGTTGTGGTTTAATATATAGTAAAGTAATAGATAGATAGATTGTTGTTAAATTTAGTGATTCTAATATTTACAAATTAATTTTTATAAAAATAAACTATTATGATCATATTTTTTATTATTCGTTATATAAAATGTTTTTTCTAGAATGCAATCCTATATATGCATTTTGGCTCTGCCACCTAAATAGTGAAGAGAAAGAAATACCCCTCGAATTGTTTACGGAGTTAGAAGTTTTTGACCCAAGTACATATATATTTAAAAAGAATTTGTTTGGTCATTATATTGTTAAGTTATTTATTAATGACTATCAACCCGCAAAAAAAATATTTGGTATGGCCACTAAAACTGCAATCATGGATATATCATCAATATATCTTTTATATATATAAAGGAAAATCCCCGGGAGCTCTCAGATCGTCCGAAAGCTATTTATCTATTTTTCTAGAGCTTCTGAATTTTAATTCAATAAAATTAAATTTCCTTATTTAAATTCGAATTTATAGGATAGAAAAAATAACAATTGCCTTTTAAATATTTACTAATGGAAGAAAGTAAATATACAATTTTAATATTCTTTCCTTTCTCAATTTTAATTCAATAAAATTAAAGTCTTTTATTTAAATTTGAATTTATAGAATAGAAAAAATCTTGATTGCCTTTAAAATATATACTATTTTAATATTCAACATCTTTATCTTTTTATTTTTTTATCTTATCAATCTTTATCTTTTTTCTCCTTTTATTTATCTTCTTCTTTATATCTTTATCTTTTATTTCTTTATCATTATTTTTATCTTTATATATATAAAAGAAAACTCTCGAGAGCTCTCGATTCATATTTATCTAATTTTCTAGAGATACTCTATTTTAAATATTAAAAGCTGAAATTTTCTTTTTTTAGCTTTTAAATTGAATAAAAGGTAATAGTTATTAGAGGCAAGTTGAATCTAATCAAATTTTATAACTAATTGACTATATTTATCACCTATAAATAATTAACTATGTTTATTATCATATATTTAAAATACACGCAATATTTATAAAAGGTAAGCTCTCTAGAAATCTAAACTTGATTCTATTTTTAGGGAATATAAAAGGCAATTACTTAAGAAAATTTTAATAACCGTATATCTACTTTCTTCTATTAAACATTCACCAACATTATATAAACGAATTCTAAGTGTATTTGCTGTTTGTTTAATAACTGTGTATTTGCTTTTGGGTATCAATATGTATCGTTAATCTGAATAATTTTTGTTTTTTGGTTTTTGGTGACACAGGAGCCAGGACTAACATGATGCTGGTTGTATGATAAAGAGATGGTGAATATGAATCTTTGTGAGTATTAGTTCATAGGTACATAATAATAGATAAGATATGTAAATTTTGTTGTCGTGGACATGTTAATATATAATATAATACTTTTTTGGTGTTCAAAGTGGATAATCTTTTGTTAGCTTACATTAGTAGATTATCCATGTATAGTTGATTTTATGTTTGGTACCAGATTTATATTAAGGTTATTTGAACGTCCAATGTTAACATAGATCACGGTCAAGCTATCTACAGAAGTCTTATTAAATTATTATTAAATATCTGCTCTTTGTTTTGCTCCTACTCCATTTGTACGAAATTTATGTACAGAATATAGGAAAACTAGATTACAAAATAATAATATCAACTTATTACTAATGTTTGATTTTGTAGGATTCTAAATTTTATTCAATTGTGTTTATTAATGTATATTATCATGGTAAAATAATTTTTATGTTAACTTTTACAAAAGAATTCTAGGAAGATACCCATCGAAAATAAAATAAAAATATATTAAAAGTGTCGCCCAAGGAAATATTGCAATAGTCAATATGCTTATTAGATAGGGAGGAAAGGATGAGGTAGCTTTTCTATAAAAAAAAATAAGTAAAAAGTTTTTTTGTAAATTTCAAAAATAATTTATTGGAATAGTGTTTTGACCAAAATACTGCAAAGTAGATTCGTTGAATAACATCACTTCTTTCAACAGCATAAAAAAAAATTAACATCAAACTCAAACATAACCTTTGTCTAAAAAAATATCATGCAAAACCGTGTTAATGCGATAATGTGTTTCAATTTTATTTTTTAATTTGAATATAATATACATATTTAATTAAATGTTTGTCAATTTTTATTTTCTTCATTTTTATTTAAATTGTACAATATCATATTAACTAATTACATGATATTATAGAAATATTGTTTCTTAATTTGTTTTCTTGACATTCAATATATATTTTACAGGAATATAAAAAAATGTTATCGGGTCGTATTATAACAGTTTTCGGTCTAAAAATTGTGACGTAAAAGAGGTAAAAGAAAAATATATATAATTAATTTTATTTTATAATATTAAATTTGTATAAAATTATATTCATTAATTCATATGATATTAAAATAGAATTTTCGAATATTTACAAGACACTCCGAAATTGTTTCTCTTCTATTTTATATAATTTTCATAATTTAAGTATCACAAAAAAAAAATCTTAATTAACTTTAGTTTTTCTAAACTTTCTTCACAAATCAAATTGCCATTTTAATTATCCATTAAAATTCTCTTTGTATCAAATCAAATATTCAAAATAGGAAAAACATTCAAATTTAGAGAAAGGAAAATCAAATTTGAAGCAAAGACATATTATTAAAATTTTCTTTTAACATACTCAAATGAAAAGGGAATACTATTAGTTAAAAAATTCTTTAACTTATTCAAAATTGAAAGGACATTTGATTTTATAAGGAATAAGAATTTGAATTTATAAAAAAATAGATAATTTACAATTTCTTTATCGTATTTGATGTAAAAAAAGAATTCAAATTTATATAAGAGGATGTTTCAAATTTATCAAAAAAGTCATATAATTAAAATTACTTTTAACATATTTTGGAGTAAAAAAAGTATATGAAATTATAAGCTGTTTGGATTCTTGGTTCTTTCTATTTTGTGTTGATGAATAATTGGTTAGCTGGACTTGGTCCATGGATATTTAAAGGCTCGGCCCTCTTGGTGTACGTGGGCTTTGTTCAAGTTTATTAGTAATGAAATTTTCGTTTATAAAAAAAATGTTTTCATTATTATATTTGTGAATTATCAAGATTTTATCAATTTCATATATTTAAAAATTTTCGTTAATTCAATAAAATTAAATTTTCTTATTTACATTCGAATTTTTAAGAAGACATTGCTTATTTACACTCAAATTTTTAGGGAGGTCAATGAATATATAAAATTCAATCTTATTTAAAATTTAATTAAACAAATATTACCCTTTTTTTCTCAACTAACTTAGATCCTATTTAAATTTTAATCTATTTTTTTAGAGTTTCACTATTTAAATTCAATTTGAATTTTTAGCGAAGACAAGAGATATATAAAAGTCAATCCTATTTAAAATTTAATTAAACAAAACTAACTTCTTTTCTCAAATAAATTAAATCATATTTAAGTTTTAATCTATTTTTCTATAGTTTCTCTATTTTAATTCAATAAAATTAAATTATCTTACTTAGATTCGAGTTTGAAGGGAAGACAATAAATATATAAAAATCAATCTTTTTTAGAATTTAATCTTTATTATAACATTATATTACAATCTTATTTAGTATTTAATCTTTATATGATGATCCTATTTAGAATTTAATCTTTATAATATCTTAAATTGTCTATAAAAGCATGACATACTGATTAGTTTTTCACACATCACAAATTTGAGGATTTTATGATAATTCGTGTGCATTAACTATTTGTATATTTTAATTTATTTTCTTCTTTTTGATATCTTGAGGTTTTGGAAGTTATATGTTATATATGTGCATACTTAGCAGCAGAGCAAACATACACAATCTATTTTCAGTTTTTTTGGGTAAAAGAGTCTCAGTTTTTTTGGGTAAAAGAGTCTATGGATTCAAATTAACATTACATACGTGTATATATTTTTTTCAAATTTTTTTAGTTGAACTCTATATCTAATAATAATTATATTGAATGTTATCTTTGTATATAGTTTTTGATATATTCTTTTTATGATTTTGGGAATTAATTAGAGTTATTCAATACTATTATCTCATAGATTTTTTAATTAATCATGTTTAAGGAATTGAATTTCTTTATTTACATTCAAATTCATAGTAAAAACAATAAATATGTAAAAGTCAATCATATTCAGTATTCAATTAAACAAATTTTAATTTTTTTTCTTAACTAAACTAAATTGAAATCCCTTATTTACATTCAAATTCACAAGAAGGACAATGATTATATAAAAATTGAGTATGTTTACATGATAAACTTTTTATATTATAAGGATGCAAATGTACGCACTAAAATTTTTTATTATAACGTCTAAGAATATTTAAAATTTTGTAATGATACAAATAGTTGAAGTTTAAAGTGGTGGTTAATAATTAAATTTTTATTATTGCTTAATTTTATTAGTTTTACTTTATATGTATTTAGAGCAATGAACGTCGGCTCAATAAAATATGACACAAAATCGGCATATAAAGTCTAGGGATATTTAAGAAATTTGTAATTTTTGTTATGATACTAATAGTTGAAGTTTGAAACGGTGGTTAATACTTAAATTTTATTATTACATATTTTTAGTATTTTTTATTTGTATGTACTTATGCAATCGGCGTCGACTTAAAAAACATGACACAAAATCGGCATATAAAGTCCAAAGATATTTAAGAAATTTGTAATTTTTGTGATAATACAAATGGTTGAAGTTTGCAGTGGTGGTTAATACTTAAATTTTATTAATTTTATTTGATAAAAAATAAGTTGACATGTTAAAATAGATAAACTTTTTTAAATAATTAAAAGCATTAAAATTAGTTTTAAAATAAACAGGCCCGTAAACTGGTCCTGGTAAATAGGTCTTGGAAATTCCTTTTAATTAGAATAGTTAAATTTATTTTAATTAATATAACTTTTTAAAATAATTAGTTCATTAAAATAGGTTCAAAAATAAATAGGGTTGTTACTCGAACCAAGTATATGGTATTAACTGAATTTTGTTAAGAAAAAATAAGTTCATTAAATTTTTTTATTTATATGTCCATATGTGTATAAATATATATATGTATAATAAATAAGTCTAAATATTATGAGTAACTAAATAAAATAATATCGTATCAAAAAATAAATATTAAAGTGTGTTTTAATACTTTTGTAAAAATAATTAAGTAAAAATAATTAAGTACATAGAGTTAAATAAGGCAAGTACCACTTAGCAAAAAATAATAATAAGGCAAGTACCATATCGTACCAAAAAACAGGTAATAAAACTTTTTATGTTTCGTCTTTAATAATATAGTTTACATAGATAGTATAGGTTGATTGATTTTATATTTTTTTTCTTAAATAGTTGATATTTAAAATTTTACAAAAATATTATAGGGCCGCTGCGAAGCGCGGCTTAGTCGACTAGTATATATATAAAGGAGGATACGCGAGAGATGAGGTGGTGCCTCTAAGATTGTCTCGATCTATTTTTCTAATTTTCTAGAATTTTTGAATTTTAAATAATAATAAATGAAAAATATCATTCAACCTATTAGAATTAGAATAGGTGTTCGAATTTATTGAGGAGAATAGTTCGAATTATAGCGAAGCTCGAAGTTCTATTTGAAGTAGAATAAGTGTTTAAATTTGAAGAGGGAAGAGTTCAAATATAAAAGAAGTACTTGCAAAGTTCTATTTGAAGTAGAATAAGTGTTTCAATTTATAGAGGATAAGAGTTCAGATATAAAAGAAATGCTTGCAATTAAAAGTTCTATTGAAAGTAGAATAAGTGTTTGTAATACATAACTAAAATTTCTATTTGAAGTAGAATATATGTAAAGTTATATATGTGTTTTTTCAACGAAAGAGTGGCTCATTAGAAAAGAGTATGATAACATAAAAATTAATATATAAGACAAGTATATATTCAATATATTAAATTTGAGATTTTGATATTAAAAAAGAAAGTGTGTTTCACGGTTAGAAAAGAGTATGTTAACATAAAAATTAATATATAACACAAGTATATATTCAATATATTAAATTTGAGATTTTGATATTAAAAAGGAAAGCGTATTTCACGGGAGGACGACTTATTAGCGAGAACCGAGTAATTTTCATAATTTAATTGATAGAGTTTTTTTTTAAAATTATTACGTCGCCGCGAAGCGCTAGTTTTTCAACTAGTTTACTCAAATGTAAGAGCATCTCAAACCACCCAAAACTTTTAGCTAAAAGTGTATAAAAAATACCATAATTAAATGTTTTAGATAATATGTAAAAAAAGTTTATCTCCAATGGCACAATGATGTTAGCTAAAATTATAACTAACCCTTTCATGTTGGCTATATTTGTCGAACCTCTAGGGACCTAGGGACCTGTAGTGAAACTTCACATCATCGATTATCATATTGAGATAATATATTCTATTTTTAACAACTTAAAATAATGATAACATAGCATTTTTAAAATATAACCAATCATTATAGTCAACTCCATTAAAGTAAAATAACTTACAGATTTAGCAAATTTTACATAATCAATATTTTATATCATTTTAACCAATTATTTTAGCTAACGTCATTGGAGATACTCTAAAGTAATAGAAATGAACTGAAAATGAATTTGCAACTTTTCCCACATAAAGACGCAGGCGTTAACTATAAAATTGGACTAAGCCCATGTTTTGACTCAACCGGGCTGGATTTTCACTCAAAAATATAAGGCTCATGGAGGATGTAAATCCAAGTCGAATCCCACATTTTCAAGGTAGAATCTTTTAAAACTAGATCGGACCAAACCGAACTAGTGCAACTTTTTTTTTTTTTTTTTTGGCAGTTGCATGGTAGCCCAAAGGAGGCACCGGCAAGTAGAGGTGGTCAGTCGAGCCGTGTCGGGCTTGACACGGGTCGGGCTCCTTATCGGTGAGCACGGGACTGGCACGGAGGCTGAACGAACCGAATTCGGGCCGGGCTCAAGCCGGAAAAATTGAAGTCGGAACCGGCACGTGGATGATTAACAGGTTGGGCGGGTTGGGGTTGGTCGGGTTGACGGGTTGCCACATGTTGTCAGTCACATATTACATTTAATTTTTAATTCCAAGTTACATTTAATTACAGATTACATATTATTTTTAATCTTATAATTTACCTATTAATTTTTAATTACAAGTTACATTTAATTACAGATTACATATTATTTTTAATCTTATAATTTACCTATTAATTTTAATTCGAGTTAATAAATCTAAAAAAATAGAAGAATATCTTGCTTTGTTAATTTGTGATAAAAGAGGACGGTACCTCATATAAATTTTATTAATTTCAAAAATATTTTACAAATTATTTGAGAGGACTCCTCTCTAAAAAAAATGGAACAAACCGCATAAACATATAAAATTACAATACAAATTAAATAAATTTCTAAAGTGCAAAACAAAAAATAAATATTCACTATTTATTTTAAGCAAACAAAATTTTAAACAAACAAAAATTTAAATAAAACGTACCTTCTTCGGTGTTAGTTGTGGATCGAGATCGAGGTGGTAGTATGGTGACCGGGGTTGAATCTTGAGACGATTGGGTACCTCTTCCTTGTTCCATTTTTTTTTTTGTAAAATGTTGTAAAAATAAATAAAATGCAAAATCTTGTATGAATAAATAAAATGTAGTATAGAGATAGAACAGTAGCAGTAGAGAACGAGAATGAGAGCAGTAGCAGACTAGCAACAACTAACAGTAGAGATTGAGTGCACGGTTGGGGTATCACAAAAAAGTTGACTTATATCTTAAAATGAGTAAGTGCTTTATAAGTGATAAGTTGATGGATTCTTATAAGTTATACGGGTTGTTGGTGAGATTCCAAGGCAGTGTGTACAGGAACTCAATGTATCGATGATAACTCAACACTAGAACAGGACAGGTAAATAATACTACGACTACACAGAAATCAGGAAGAAATGAAGATAGGGCAAATACAAGGAATCAAGATACAAGAAGTAATTCTGAAGTCTAGTTAAGGGTCACTGAAAGAAGTTCATTATCATGTTCATGCCTCAGTGAAGAATAAGGGTTGAAGACATTCAGGGTTTCAAAAGTATTGAAGATTCAGTATACAGTGCCACTAGAAGATTTCAGTGTATTAGCATTGATTGTGACATAGACAGTGTAGGAAGCATAGGAATCCGAAAGCAATGTATACAGGGTAAAGGACAAAGGTTTAAAAGAAGATATGAAGACGTTGTCTGAATACCAGTAAGGATTCCAGTGAAGGTACACGTGTTTATTGACAGTTAGTGTTTGAAGCAATCAAGAATGCAGCGACTTGTCAATTGTATTGAAATGAAGATGTGAAGGTTTGAATCACTGTTAGTCGTCTGTGAACCAGACCGTTGCACGAGGCGTCAACACATACGAGGATGATCTACATATTTATTCTACAGAAGAAATTGATACAGTCAGACTTGGTTCTCCCTGAAAGTTCAAAGGAATTTATAGGAGAAAACAGGTCAGAATAGGATACGTCCAAACAGCTACAGGAACCCACTGAGCCAAAGTTATGAAAATAATAAACCCGAAAGAAATGAAGGTTGAGATATTTGGAAAGATGGAACCCCGGTTGGAATTGATATATGGTTTGCTAAGCAAAAGGAGTCCAGTTCCAGACACTCACAGACCGCAGCTTGGACTATAAGGATTTAAATAAATAATTAAATATTTTATTTAATTAGAAAATTATATTTATAAATATCTACATATTATTAGATATTTATTTATATATTTTCTGGATTAAATTAATTAATTATTTATTAAGATTAGAAGCTGTGCAGGTCGAAAAGCATTTTTAAGGAGCTGTCAGACTACAGGACGAATTACACAAAAGGACGAAATAAGCCCCTTTGGTTTTTCAAATTGGCCAGGTGAATACTCCTTCGATAGTTTTTGTTTTAAAACAAAACTTTCGATAGTTTTTGTTTTAAAACAAAGCTTTCGATTGTTTTTATTAAGCCTTCGATAGTTTTTAATTATCAAAAAAGTAGATTGGACACCTGCTGCATTCTGATTGGTCGAAGCAAAATCTATCGGAAGATTGGTTTTGAAAAGTCTACAAATAGACAGAAGAAGTTCATCTTCTTCAGTAGTTCATATTTTAGAGTTCATAGTTTTGACAGAGAGAGATAGCCGGAGAAGAGTTTAAGAGCTGGAATATTTATAAATTCGTAGACAACCTTAAACTCTAATCCGTGTTTGTATTAAGTGAGCTTGAACTATTTGCAGCTAATCCTACGGATTAGAATTTGTAGCACCCTTCGAGGTTTATATTTATAAAACAATATATTCCCCGAATTGTTTGTGTTTGGCTTGGTTGATTTGATTTCGAGAACCTACATAAATCTATCCGAAGAAATCAAATTGCTATTCGTTTCACTTGAACACGTACCCACTGAGAGTATACTAATTTATTTATCCGTAAAAGATTCGAAAGAATTTTTCGATGAATTAGTGAGTATCGTATTCAACACCCCCCTTCTACGATACTTTAGGACCTAACAATTGGTATCAAAGCTTGTTAATCGATATACAGATTAGATCCGGTGTTTTAGGCCAATCACTCAAGTTCTCAAAATTTTCGGATTTTTTAATTTTCAAAATTTTCATTTCTTGAAATTTTTGAATTTTAAATAATTTGAATTTTATTCTTGAAATATTTTATTTTTCAAAAAGTTCGAAATTCTTGGAATTTAAAATATTTCATATCCTAAGCCAAAGGTTCTCAAAAGATTGATAGAGAGGAGGTTAGGAATGGACAAACAAATATCTCAGTAACGTTTATTAATGTTGGAACCTCAGAACAGAATAGAAGAATTACTAGTAGTTGAATCAGAAGAAGCTCAGGTAGAAAACCTCGAGAGACTAGACTAAAGATCAGTGTTTCACTTGTCAAGGAAGTTTAGTCACATCAGATTCAGAAGGAGTACAAAAGCCACATCCATGGATCAGACTTATTTATTACGAAGCAAAGATTCTTCAGGATTCAGTTCAAAGAGGTAGTTACAGACTAAGATGGTAACAAAAACAAGAGTGATAGTTTCAACTATGATAAGAACTATGTAACGAGAAACTATCAGGGTGTGCTACACAATGAAGAAGCCTAACAAACAAAGAAGAATAGGGACTCAGTTAATAGCTGAAACAGAAGTGGAATGCTTTGTTGAAGAAGCATCAGCACAAAACTTATGTTGCTTAAGGAAAGAGTTGGGATGGATCAGATGACGAGAAGATCATGGATATCTTGCTTTCATAGCAATCTCTGAAGATGATTCACCTCACATATCTCAGGTATCTTTTCCTTGAACCAATGCAGTATTTAATTCTCAATATTCAAAGCATGTACATAGAAGATCTTAGATATGTGTGTATGAATATTTGTAGAATAAGATTTGCAAGTGAGATAGAAGGTTTCTTAAGAAACAACTCTTAGTTTTAGGGGTTAAGTTTCTGGCACATAAGACCTTAGTAAAGCTAAGTTTCAGTATCCCTAGTAGAACAAGATTTGCTCATTTATTCTGAATTGTTTGTTAAGGGATAATCAGTTTGAAGAATGGAGGAATTACCTTTAGAGTCAGTAGAATTTGTAAAACACTAAGCTGTATCTAAAACTGACTTAGGTAATAGAAAAAGTTAGATGCCATACAACAACAGAATGGATTAGATAGAATTAGTGATTTAATTGTTAATTCTTTTATTCCATGTGTGCTTAGAAAATTATTGAATATCTGTAAATCTACTTGCTACCTGTTACACTTGTGTATATTGGTCAAAGTAGAAAGTACTGAATTTTCTAAAATGCAAAACATGCCTAATTTGCACATCTCTTATCTGCAATGTCAAAATGCTCAATGTATGCTATTTATTCTTATTAACATGTTTGCTTATTTAAATATTATGAATGCATCTCTTAGATCTTGCATTAATCATAGAAAAAGCATGTTTAAGAATTACATTAGAGCAACGACTGCAAGGTCAGTCAGAGATAAGAATAAGCATGTAAAGGTTGAAGCTGTTGTTACCACTTTTAAAAGCAAAATCTCTAATCCATCTGGACCCAAGAAAATAAGTTGGGTACCAAGAACTGTCAATCCATTTGTGAGTGCAGGCAAATCAGGTTAATCGATTTATATGCTTTCTTGGTCTTTACTACCGAAGACATATGATCGAAGAAAGAACTTGCCATCAAATGTGATTGAGAAAGCTGTTCCGTCAATAATCTTTGGAGATGACAACAAAGGTTTTCATCACGGGACATGGCTACGTTGGAAATGGAATGTCATCATGTTTACAATAATTGGTATCATTGATAACAACTAATAATTGGAGTCAAGGATAACAATTAGAAGCAACTCTCTTGCTGAAGATTCAAAGCACAAATCTTTTTATTCAATGAAGGAGCAGTGTTTTATCTCAAGCAGGAAGGTTGAGAAGCTCTCACCCTTGCATGACAATACAAGGAACTCTTTTCTAAAGATGGTATTGGTGAGAGGACTGCCTCATCTGGGATTCAAGCTAGATGAAATATATGAGGCATGTCATTAAGGGAAGTCAAAGAAACATCACAGAAAAGCTATAATGTGATAAGCATTACTGAGCCGCTTCAGATGATACGTATGGAACTCTACGAACTAGTTAATGTCTTATCTACAACAAAGTAAAGATATACTTCAGTGATGATTGATGACTACTCTTAATACAAACTGGTGTTGTTCGTTCAATCTGAAGGACAGGACATCACAGATGAGATTAATCACATTTCCATGATACCCTGAATTGGCCAATAGAAGCAAACTCTGAATTTCTTTCAGGGGTTTGGAGGAAATTGTTTTACAAGTAAGCATCTTGGCAGCTAAGGCTCTTGAGGATATTCTCCTCGGCTAATCAGTGGAATCTAAAGCCTACGAGGTAAATTTGATTAATCAACAAGAGGTGATTGAAAGTCTGAATATGATGTTCAACAACTCCAAGCTCTCAGCTGTTATGTGTGAAATTAATGGTAATGATGATTCAAATCCAAGCAGTGGTAATGGTAGTTTAACTACACAGCTCAGTACTTCAACAAAACCACTCAGCGAGGATGAGGATTCTCAGGAAATCCCAGCAACAGCTTAGGGGGAGCAAAAGAAGGATCAATTAGTCAGATCAACACCACAATGAATATCTAGAGGACACTTCAAGAACGTATCTGTCAAGACAAAGGGTTTAGATTCAATATCATTCCTGATGTCTAGTTCTTAGTGATCCTAGTGGTGGAGTAAAGACTGGAGCTATAGAGTATGAATGATTATTTTCTTGGTTTTCTTTCTGAAGAAGAAACAAAGAAAGGTAAAGAAGCTCTGATGGATCCAGATTGGGTGATTGCAAAGCAAAATGAACTCAATCAATATGAAAGGCATAAAGTTTGGAAGCTGGTACCCAGGCCTAAGGGAAAATCTGTTATTGGAACAAGATGGGTATCCAGAATACTGGATGAAATTGGCATTGTTATGAGGGACAAGGCCAAACTGGATGCTAGGTTACTATTAGGAAGCAGTATCTAACAAGAAGCACCAGTGACGAGACTTGAGGATATCAGGATATATCTGTATGGTGAATATGATCAAGTGCACTCCTGATTGGTGAGATAGTAGAAGAAGTCAATGTACAACAGATCCTGGCATTTGCTGTTGCAGATCAATTGGACGTTGTATAACTTCTCTTCACAAGATCACTACAGATTGGTATGAACCGGTATCAATACTCAAGCAATCGTCAAAGACATGGTATGACACTCTAACTGAACTTTTACAGAATATGAATTTATTAGAGTTGTCATAAGGCACAAATATAATGTCATATATGTGCAGTGATATCATGATTATATTATATGTTGGTCTATCAACGAAAACTTGAGCAAGAAATTTGCCAAGTCATTGCAGAGAATGTACAAGATGAGTATGTTGGGAAAGTTGCAATTCTTTTTGGAATTACTTTGAGCAAGCCAGAAGAATAATTCTTTTAGGAACACAAGTAAGCCAAAAGAGTGATGGCAATAAAAGAAGTCAAGAATCTTTTGAATGTGCACAATTGAGAAGATTCCAGACATGCCAAGACTCCCTACCAACAGCAGCCACTAAAGCTTGATCAGGACAAATCAGGTAAAAGACAGAAATGACAAGCTAAAGAGGTATGCGTCTCATTAAGTTATTAGCTGCAAATTGACAACACATATTGTATTCTCAAGTTGCCAATGTGCAAGGTTCCAAGTGGATTTCAAAAATCTAGTCTTATAGTTATCAACATGATTTTGAGATATCTTAAGGGAATACCAAATCTCAGTATATGGTACCCTAAAGATACTTGTTAACATGTTTAGCTATTTAGATATAAAATACGCAGGTTGTAAGAAAGACAGGAGAAGCATCTCTGAATGACAGGAGGAGCATCTCTAGAAGCTGTCAACTTCGTGGAGGAAGATTGATTTCTTGTTATTATTTCAGGAAATAACTTTATCTCCAACAACTCTATGGAACAATCCACGACAATGCACCTTGACAACAGGTATCATTTCTTTCGAGAGCATGTCTTCAATTCATAGAGTAACTTGCAGACACGCACCTCATTTGAAAATCCCATCTGCAAGAAACTCTTAAATAAGTTCACAAGTGTAAAGTTGTCCATATTTTAAGGACTTGTGAATTTGTTTAACATCAAGTCCTCATCTTAATAATTTAGTGCTAATATCTAACTCATAGATATTTAGTATTAATTTATTATTATTTATTTAATGAAATTTGAATTATGGAAATTGAAGCAGTTCAATATCTTATTTGCTCCATAATTTAAAACACATAAAATAAATATGCAGCATAATTTATTGGATTTTAATTGGTTAATATTATTCAATGATATTTAGTCGATTTTATTCTGAGAAAATTGTGAATTTTCTGTTAACAATTGATTTTGGTAAATTGTAAAAGATTTATTCAAAATAAAACTTGACAGGAAATACAAGGTTTGAATTTTAGAACATAAACAGGTTTTAGAATTTGAACAGAAGCAAAAATATCGAATCTTAGGAAATTCGATAATTTTTCAAGTACAAAGAAAATTTTATCGAAAGTTAATTCTCGATAGTTTTTGAAAAGGAAAAGAAAAACTATAGAAAACAATTCTCGATAGTTTTTGAAATTAAAGTGAAAATATATTGGGAGGATTTAATTTTTCAATATTTAAACTCCTCGATAGTTTTTTCAACAAAAATATTGCCTCGATAGTTTTTGGTCTTTTCATAGTAATAACTTTCGATGGTTTTTCAGAAATCAGTTTAAAATTCTACTCTCATACACTTCGATAGTTTTTAATAAAACCATCGAAGATCAGATGACCTTTTTGCCCCTCTGAGAAATCCATCGACAGTTACTTTAAAAACTATTGAACTGTAGAAAGACATTTTTACCCTTACAGTTTCAACAAGTATTTAACAACCCCTTACGTTTTTTTTCTTCTTATTATCAGATCTAAGGGCTTTTGTTTATACTTAAGTTGTGTTTATTTAGAAAAAGGGGTAATTTTGTTTTAAAGGTAATTTTGTTAAGTTTGATTAATTTATAATTAATTAAATTTAAGTGGTAATTTAGTTTTGGTTTAAAATTAATTTTCTGGAAATTTAAAATGGCCGGAGAATTTATTCTAACCAAGACTAATCATGTCTCGTTTCAGAACCTGCAAGCCATTACGAACTTACAGTTTCGTGCATGGGCAGAGTTTCTGAACACACGTTCATTAGTGGCATATGCCTTGAGTACTCCCGTAGTCCTTTGCATCGATCAATTGACTGCGTTGTACACAACCGCCACGGATACAAGTGAGAATAACGTAAGATCCTTCAGTTTTGTTGTGCCAGGGGGCAGAACAATAAGGGTGACGGAACATGACTTTAATAGAATACTACATTTTCCTACAGAAAACCATGTTCTGGATCCCAAAACTGAGGAGATACATGCTTTCTTCACTCTCATAAGAAGTCAACTTCCTAACTTCTTTGTGGGAGAGTTCCTTAAGCATTACCTGCCAAAGCCATGGAACTTTTTCTTTCATACCCTGATCCATGTTTTTACTGCCAAGCTTACAAATCTGCATGGTATTCCCTTATTCCTTCAAAAGATAGGGTTTGCCATTGCCAACTATAGGCATATTAACATAGGAAGGCTAGTGATTGATCAAGTCATTCTGTGCATGGGACCACTGGATGAAAGAACAGGCATAAATGAAAATGTGCTTTGTTTATATCCTAGGTTCCTACAGCTAATTCTCAATGATATATTAACAGATGATGAGCGTGAGACATTCGCCGACGAGGAGACCATGAAGTGCATGAAGGTGAAGAGCAATGCAATAACCGCTCTGATAAGAAAGAATCATCTTCCAGGGGTACCCACTGTTCTCACTGAATATCTAAGAACGGTGCCCCTACCACTTCTACCCCCAGGGGAACAGGTAAATGAAGGTAATATTCCTCAACCTGAACTGGCTCCTGAACCACAACAAATGGATGTTGATCCAGAGCCCTCAGCGGCCATTCCAGACCATGAGATTGCAACCCACAATCTCTAACCACGGTCGAAGAGCCTTTGGAAGTGCCAAATGAAAACATAAACGAGCCTCCTTACCCTCCTATACCCAATATTCAGACATCCATGAGTGTAGAGGGAGATAGTGCCAAAGCAGCACCACATAAGGAGACACACCTTTCAACAACAGCTCTGCCTACATCTAAAAGGAGAAGAACAAAAACCGAGGCAACTGTTGATAGTTCATTTCTCTCATCCAAAGCGCCCTTTATCGATTTTTCTGAAGCTGATTGGGCAGCTCTTACTAAAGCTATATCTGAACCCCTATCCCAAACAGAAAAAGGAAAATTGACGGAAGCAACTGGTGTTCCGACCATTTTACGGTCAGGTTCACTGGTTGAATGTTCTTTAATGAACCAAGAGTCTTCACAGACGTCGAGAGAAGGTTCTGACCCCAATGCAAAATCTAAAGGGTCATTGCCTAACTCCCCAGATGGAACATATCTGGATCCTGCGGGTACAGGGTCTGACGTAGGTGCAGATCGGCAACTCGGTGACAATGACTCAATTTCATTTGAGGAGTTACCTGAGAAAAACTCTTCACAGACTATAGAGGGAGTTTCAGGGACTCTGCTATCAATAGAGCCTGATTCCAACCCCCCAGAGATTCAAACTCCGGATCCTATTAAGGAAAGATCATCGCAAGATGATCAACAACTTGGTTTAACCAAGGACGGGGATTTGCGAAATCCCATTGCACCACCAGTGACCTCCTTAAGGATGGCTATGGTGATTTTCCTTGCAGGTACATTTGGATGCTGAAGCTCTGAGAGATAAGAGTGAAACACTTGTGAGGTACACGAAACAGAATCACACACTCACAGTGAGGAATAAAGAGAAACACCAAATCCCATTCCCTATCCCTTAAACTTGGTTCGTAATGTTTTATCTTTAAAGACCTAACAGTTGAGACCTCACTTCGGGACCTAACAACTTGGTTCGTAATGCTACATGAGAATTCCTTCAAGACCCAGGAAAACTTCTTTTCTTAACTAAGGGGGAGAAATGAGTTATAATCAGATTATTGGAGGATTCCTCAACTAAGGGGGAGAAGTGGTAAGAAAAAGTAGAGGTACACCACACCATAATTCTATTGATCTTTCAACTATTGGGGAGAGACTAAGGGGAGAAGTGGTAGATTTCCTAGAAGACAGAGAAGTGGTATTGGTTCACCACTGTTCTAAGGGGAGCAGCTGTATTCCATAGGGGGAGAAGCTGTATTCCAAAGGAGGAGAAGCAAGGGAGATATGTGCTTTTCAGAAAGGAAATATGGTTGTACAACAGAAGCAGCTGAACTCTTAACCGAGAGAAGTGGAAAGGTATACTTCAGTAAGTGGTAGACAAAGATATATTCATTACCACTGAAGAACCTTGAGAAGCTGCTCATGATTACTTCAAGACTGAGAAGGATTATGTGGCAGAGATTTAAAGAACCAAAGAAATGAAGATGAGTTACTACATGAATAGCAGTTCAGTCCTAAAAGAACAATCATCTATCATTTCAGTTTGAACAAGAAATCTGGAAGTGAAGAATTTGATCTAGAAAACTAGTAGCATTATTTACAAGTCCCGGGTAATCACTTTTTCTACTTGTTAGTTGAGTTATCCTCTCTATAATTTGTTTGTTAGGTTTAACAATCAAATAGGGGGAGATTGTTGGTGAGATTCCAAGGCAGTGTGTACAGGAACTCAATGTATCGATGATAACTCAACACTAGAACAGGACAGGTAAATAATACTACGACTACACAGAAATCAGGAAGAAATGAAGATAGGGCAAATACAAGGAATCAAGATACAAGAAGTAATTCTGAAGTCTAGTTAAGTGTCACTGAAAGAAGTTCATTATCATGTTCATGCCTCAGTGAAGAATAAGGGTTGAAGACATTCAGGGTTTCAAAAGTATTGAAGATTCAGTATACAGTGCCACTAGAAGATTTCAGTGTATTAGCATTGATTGTGACATAGACAGTGTAGGAAGCATAGGAATCCGAAAGCAATGTATACAGGGTAAAGGACAAAGGTTTAAAAGAAGATATGAAGACGTTGTCTGAATACCAGTAAGGATTCCAGTGAAGGTACACGTGTTTATTGACAGTTAGTGTTTGAAGCAATCAAGAATGCAGCGACTTGTCAATTGTATTGAAATGAAGATGTGAAGGTTTGAATCACTGTTAGTCGTCTGTGAACCAGACCGTTGCACGAGGCGTCAACACATACGAGGATGATCTACATATCTATTCTACAGAAGAAATTGATACAGTCAGACTTGGTTCTCCCTGAAAGTTCAAAGGAATTTATAGGAGAAAACAGGTCAGAACAGGATACGTCCAAACAGCTACAGGAACCCACTGAGCCAAAGTTATGAAAATAATAAACCCGAAAGAAATGCAGGTTGAGATATTTGGAAAGATGGAACCCCGGTTGGAATTGATATATGGTTTGCTAAGCAAAAGGAGTCCAGTTCCAGACACTCACAGACCGCAGCTTGGACTATAAGGATTTAAATAAATAATTAAATATTTTATTTAATTAGAAAATTATATTTATAAATATCTACATATTATTAGATATTTATTTATATATTTTCTGGATTAAATTAATTAATTATTTATTAAGATTAGAAGCTGTGCGGGTCGAAAAGCATTTTTAAGGAGCTGTCAGACTACAGGACGAATTACACAAAAGGACGAAATAAGACCCTTTGGTTTTTCAAATTGGCCAGGTGAATACTCCTTCGATAGTTTTTGTTTTAAAACAAAACTTTCGATAGTTTTTGTTTTAAAACAAAGCTTTCGATTGTTTTTATTAAGCCTTCGATAGTTTTTAATTATCAAAAAAGTAGATTGGACACCTGCTGCATTCTGATTGGTCGAAGCAAAATCTATCGGAAGATTGGTTTTTAAAAGTCTACAAATAGACAGAAGAAGTTCATCTTCTTCAGTAGTTCATATTTTAGAGTTCATAGTTTGGACAGAGAGAGATAGCCGGAGAAGAGTTTAAGAGCTGGAATATTTATAAATTCGTAGACAGCCTTAAACTCTAATCCGTGTTTGTATTAAGTGAGCTTGAACTATTTGCAGCTAATCCTACGGATTAGAATTTGTAGCACCCTTCGAGGTTTATATTTATAAAACAATATATTCCCCGAATTGCTTGTGTTTGGCTTGGTTGATTTGATTTCGAGAACCTACATAGATCTATCCGAAGAAATCAAATTGCTATTCGTTTCACTTGAACACGTACCCACTGAGAGTATACTAATTTATTTATCCGCAAAAGATTCGAAAGAATTTTTCGATGAATTAGTGAGTATCGTATTCAACCCCCCTTCTACGATACTTTAGGACCTAACACGGGTGTTTGGATAAATTTACTTATAAGTTAGTGAAGAATTTGCTAAATTAAATTTGAAAAAATAATTATTAAATACAATGATTTCAACAATTGCATTTTAAATTAATTTTTTTTTAAAAATACAAAGGTAAAAATATAAAATATTAGAAAAATAAAGAAATCAAAGAATAAGTTAATAAGTTAAGTAAAATGTTAGTGATTTCTAACATTCAATTTATCAATTTATAAGTTATAAGTTATCAAATAAGCTGAGTACACAAACACCCCTCATAAGCTCTTATCAACTTATAATACATAAGTTGTAACTTTTAAGAAGAGCCAAACAGACCCTGAGATTTTGAGAGAAATTGGTGAGTTGAAAAATTAGAAGACAATCCGTATTTATAGTGAGAGATTGAGCCGTGGAGAGATTGAGCTGTTGGGGACAAAAGTGCAGTAGTGGCAACGACTAGAAGTAGTCAGAGAGTACCGTTGCCGGGGTGAACTGCGTGCAAGTGGGTGAACCGCGTGCGTGCCGTGCGGTTCAGGCGTTTTAAAAAATGAAATCGTATCCGACACTAACTATAATACGAATCATGTCAAATCATTCGCGGTTCAATCGGGCTGAATAATATACGAATATATTGACGAGCCGGAACCCGCACGACTGGCCACCTCTATTGGCAAGTGACAAGTGGCCATTTGAAATCTTTGACCCAGATAACAAGTGACCAAAGTAATTCAATTACTTAAAGGGTTAAATATCAAATTGGTAACTGAAGTGGAGGCCATATATCAATTTCTTCATCGATTTTAACGGGGTCTCATTTGAATCACTAAAGTCATAATAAATATCAAATAAATACCTCTAAATATGTGATCAAGAATTAAAATAATTTTTTATTGAGTTCTATACATTTTTCATCAATGTCACCATAACCAAATGTAAAGTCATGAATTCTAGTATTTTAGATAATATATTTAGATTTTTTTTAAATTATTTACTATTTATTTTTAATTAAATCGTAGAAAAAAACTATAAAATTTAAAACAAATTTTAATTAAATTTTAAAAAATCTGAATATATTATATAAAATACTAGAATTCATGACTTTTCATTTGGTTATGATGGCATTTAAGAAAAATGTATAGAACTCAATAAAAAATTATTTTACTTCTCGATCACATATTTAGAGGAATCTATTTGATATTTATTATGACTTTAGTGATTCAAATGAGACCCCGTTAAAATTGATGAATAAATTGATATATGTCTTCCACTTCGGTAACTAATTTGATATTTAACCCATTACTTAAATATTTGTTACTCTGATTTATGAAAATGTATGATCTAATTATGAAAGGAAAATTCATAACATAATTTTGTAGATTGCCGGTAAGTATAACTAAAACTAATAGTAAATCATTCGGTTCAAGATAATCTATAAATTTGAAATCAGAAATCGAATTATACCGATAGGGAATAAGGATATCATTCTTGATACTATAAGTTTGGTATCATTTCTTTCAAACCAGAATTCCCCATTCATACTCTATTAGGCAGTTTCTAATTACAAAGTTATTATACCCTCCGGCCCACTCAAATATCATCGCATAGAGACACTAGAAGATCCGACCCGAACACATCACTCATTGACCCGCCAAACATTATATTACACTCTTTCTCAAAATCAAACATCCTAAAATTCATCGGGTCAAACACTTCCTTAACCGGGTCACAAACCGGATCTTTTTTAGAAAACAAATCATCCGAACCCGAAAAATTCTCCGAAACCGATTTATCTCCGGTTTCATTTCTAGCACTCTCTAAGCATTTTGTTGACTCGCATTTACCTGGACTCTGACCAAAGTTAGTGATCGCGTGAGGTCCACGCAACAGAATAGCCGCGTGGTCATACACCATAGCAGCTTCTTCAGCAGTTTTATAAGTACCCAACCACAACCGTACACGTCCCACTGGATCTCTAATCTCAGCTGCCCATGTTCCCCACCGCCTCTGACGCACTCCCCGGTACGTATTTCCGGTGTTAGTCTTTTTCTTGGCCGTTCTTGATTTTCCGGCGACTTTTTGTGTTTTCCGGCAAGGGTTTTCAACGGCGGGGAGTGGGGTTTCGACGGAGTTAATGACATGGGTCGCGTTATTTTGAGGAGTAGAGGAGGGTTGTATGGTTATTTGGTTGATGTATTTGCGAATTTTTCTGGGTTTGGAAAATGAGGTGTCGTTTTCGTCGCCGGAAGAGTCGGTTGCGTCGGGGTCGGCGACGTGAATGCGGATGATTTTGGGAGGGTGGAGGGGTGGTGTGAAGATGGTTGTGTGTGTTTTGTGTTCCGTGTAAGTGTTTGAGGAAGAAGAGGGAGAAAATAAGGCCATTTTTGTTTGAAAAATAGAGGTTGTTAGTTGCGCATGCAAAAGGAGCGTGAGAGAGAGAGAGTGAGGAGGGGAGATTATGGAAGAGGGCAAGAGTATGAGAGAAGACAGTATATGTATGCTGCTCGGTAATAATAATTCACTGTAAAGTACATTTACAAAACGTATTTTTCTATTTATATTGTGATGCTAGTTTTTTCTTTTTCTAGTATGAATATATTACTGTAATAGGAGTATAATTGTAACATTATTTTTAAAATACATTTGATACTATTTTATTTTATTTAAATAAATCTCGAAGTAAAGTAAGTTTGTTATTAACAATAATCGTCTTACACCATCTCCGAGACTGAAAAGTCCTTAGCTAAAAATTTACGTCACATGTTACAAATAAATGCTACAATGAATAGTAGTGATCTAGTTAGTACTCCCTCCGTCCCGCCCAATTGTTTACATTTGGGTTGGGCACAGAGGTTAAGGAATATAAGTAAAGTAAGAGAAAAAGTAAGAAAAATGAGTAAAGTGGCGGACCCGTCAATATTTAAGGTATAAAGTAAGTAAAGTGGAGGAAAATAGTGGAAGTAGTTAGTTTTTATATTATAAAATTTTACTATTTTTGGAAAGTTTTGAAATGTAAAAAAATGGATGGGACATCCCAAAAAGGGAAGTGTAAAGAAATGGATGGACGGAGGGAGTATTAGAAATTTATTTTGATCTGGATGAGAATTACTTGGCAGGCAAGCAAGGGCACTTGAAAGTCTGCAGATTGGGTGTGTGTTTTTACAGATTGAAACCTGTGAAAACAGAAACGTTACTGGATGAAGTAATTTCTTTTTGGGTTGTTGTACAATGTGATTCTGTGGTTGTTTTCCCTTTAGATATGACACAGTGTCAGAAAGTCCCAGAGAACAGCTGGGAATACCTTGCTGCCTACGTTTAACTTCATTTGCTTTTCACTTTTACCGGGAGAGATGGATGGAGAACATTATTACTCCTATCTTTTTTACTGTTTTCTCTTGCAAGCATTGTAATCCTTACTACTGCATTAGCTCAACACAGGTTCTTCACTTGAGACATAGTCACTAAAACCTGCAGTTAACACATATAGACCAGATTCTTCCTGCTTACTTTCAACTGTGGAGATGCATTTCTGCTAACTAAATCGATTTCCTTGATCGCACATATGCTCAGGCTCGCCTTAGATTTCCCAAAAACTGATCCCTTGATCCCACGTCATTGGCTTAGTTTCTCAAACAAGATCAAGCCCTCGCCATCACCCCTGCCCCCATCAACAACAAGTTCGAAATAGACTGAACCAAGGACACATCCCCACGGACTCCGTGGGAAGTCATCTTATGATCGAACAAAGTTGGACCAAGGCATGACCGTGTCAGGCTGTCATCATATTATAAAATTGCAGAATCAGACATTAAATATGGATCTATACAACAACTACATACGAACTCATTGCTAGTTCAGTCTTATAAAGCCGCACCCAGAGTCTCTTACCCTTGCGGCCTTACCCAGCAATATATCAGAAAAAGTATGTCCCAGAAACCAAAGCTGTATATCTTTTTAGTGATCCTCTCATATTCTTATAGGCTACAATCACCTGGGTGACAGACAACCATTCAAAAACCATAGGTGAAACGTGATATCAAACCAAACAGGGAGTTAGGACTGTATCTCAAATTCCTACTGCATTAGTTGGATATGATTGAGAAACCTAGCAAATTATAGAGATGAATCAACTGTTTAGTCATAAATGGGGTAGCCACAAAATTTATGCAATGACTTATGCGAAAAACTTGTGCATAATTTAATTACCTATGCTGAATCTGAATATCTTTTCTCCAACAAGATCTAAAATGTTGCAACTACGAACAATTCAATACTGGGATATATATATATATATGTTACTAAAGTCAATTTCCAATACAAAAAGAAAACATAAGTACGATTTAAAGAGAGAAGTTTCCACGATTTCCTATTTGGTCCATCTTAAACAGACAGGTTTCACTTTCACAGTTTCATACAATTAAAAAAAAGAGAGATTTTCCATCACACAAGGACCAGGAGCCCTCACATACATGGAAACAACTTAGCCCATTGCATACTTTTGGGTCCAGCTTCGTGCAGTTGTCTCATACTTGCTCCGGTCAGTCTTGTACATGTGAGCTATCTCCGGTACAAGGGGGTCATCAGGATTTGGGTCCGTCAACAGAGAACATATAGACAGCAAAACCTAAATTTTAAACAAGAACATTTTAACAAACTTACAATTATAGAATTCGGACATTTAGGAGATATAAATGTCTACATATTTGAGTCTATTCTATTACTTTGCATTTATACTGAACATTTTCAACACGCCAACACAGAAACAAGCAATATATCTTGGTAGCAAAAGAACATCATATTTACACTATTTTTATCCGTGCGGTAAATTATACCCGCACTATCATAAATCCAGACCATTTTTTTTTCAATAAACCAAAAAAAACCCGTCAATTCTAGTTCATGAACAATCAATTTGGTGTATTTACAACAAGCAGGCTACATCAAGACATGAAATCCAACTCAACTTGCATATCCCTCGTGCAGGTAACATGTGATACTCTGAGACCTTTTCAGTTTGAAACCATAAGCGAAGACTCGGGTATGGAGTGTCAGACACAACACATATCTGAGTGTCGGACATGAAAAATCTGAAAATTGAGGACACGGGGACACTGTCCTATTTTTGGACACGGGTACGGGGACAGCATACTATATTAATAAACAAATATGATAAATAAGACACCTTAACAAAAAGTAACAATATAACTTAGATTAACCATGATTTTCTAAAGGACTTTGCAAATTAGGCGTCTTCTCTACTTTTATCTCATTCTTGCTTCTTTCTTCTTATCACATGTTTATCTTGAATCATAAGTTTGAGTCTTATTTGATCTTTAAATTGGTCAAAGTGTCCACATTATAGTCAAAGGATCCGACACGAAATAAGTTTAGTGTCCGAGTGTCGGACATAGGTACGGCGACAGAAACAAAAGAATCGGAGTAACATATTTAATAGGGTTGTCCACCGAACAAGAATAAATGAAAAGAAAAAATATCACTGTAAACAATTGCAATCTCACACATACGCGCGCGCGCACATATCTTGCAAGGAAGAACAAATGTCATGAAAAATTCTAAAGCATATAGTAAAAAAAAAAATTGCTTGTTTATTTCCTTTGCCATTTTTTTACTCGCACAATGCAAGTCTTTGAAAAACTTTTATGTTCTTAAGGGTAAAAAAGGATTTTATCAAGTCAGGTTGTTTGAGTAGCTACCTTGGAAATAGTAAGAGCAGGGCTCCACTGTTCCTTTAGAATATCAAGGCAAATGCTGCCATTGCTGTTGATATTTGGGTGGAAAACCTTTGTCCTGAAAGCCACCTGAGAAATACATTCAACTGTTATAATAAAAATAAAAACATACACTGGGAGAGGAAAGAAAACACATAGATCCCAATACTCGTCACATACATCTAAACATGTTTTGTCCTAACAGGATGTTATTGCAGTAGCAAATAGAACTATTTGTCACTTAAATTACAAACTTGTGATTAAGGTCTTTCGTTTGAGCTGAATGTTCACGTCTTCACAGATGCGAGTGCATAATAATGATTGCAGTCACATATACAGATTCTGGATATTTGGCTAAACCTACTTAATTGAACCACTTTTTTATGTACATAAATCTACGCCAAAACTAAAAGCATGGATACACAGAAAGATAGCAAGTATTATATAAACAGAAAGCATGGCCAGAAACCCTACTATATAAGCCTTGTGAATGAATATCAAATAATAGATATAACCAGCTGATGACATATGAAATAATCAAGGCCTAATTTGCACTTAAAAACTATTCATTCCAAGATCAAAAGAACTTATAAGACTTGCAACAAATATGCGCAGGACATCTAACACTAAAAGAAAAAATGAGTAATTAGAGTGAGGGAATCGAGTGGCACAAATTTTGATCTGCAGCATACCTAACAATGAGGTTCCAAGCTACAACAACATTAAAATACCTGGAAAGTTTTAAATGATTCTTCAGTTACAAACTGATACATCCCTCGTGCACACTTGTACAGAATGCACCACTCCGAACATACAGATGCATTTTGATAATGAAACCTTTTACCAAGTGTTTTTAGGTTTAGTGGTAAATCTCTCGCATTGGCTCAGGCAAACATAATCCAAACCAACGAAACTGATTCAAAGTGTCTAAATATTTTGTTTACAATTTGTAAAAAGCTAAAGACCAAACACCAAAGCAGCAAACTGTAATTAAGTGTTAAAGGAACTTTTTAACACTTTTAATATTTGCGTTTTTTTAGTTTTGACAACCAACATGCCGTTTAATATTTGGAATTTAGACATTCAGAAAAAGAATAAAAACTGTTCACTTTTGCATCATTACAAGAGCTATGTTGACCTTGTGCCTACACACTCATTTACTGTGTACCCGGCATATATCTCTAACTTTAAAAGTTCACATTTTGCAACTAAGGATACAGCAAAAACACCTTATGTAGAAGAACGTAGCTAAGCTTCACAGGTTTTGGCATTTCCTAAACATAAATTTAAGTTAAATGAGTACCTTAGGTGGCTTGAAAGGATAATCCGGAGGGAAATGTATAGTAACAAGAAAGACACCACCTGCATACGGGCTATCGGGAGGACCCATAATTGTTGCTTGCCAGTGAAACATGTCTTCAGCAACAGGGCCTGCATAAATATAAAGAGGATTGATCTTCTGCAATATCACAGAATCTACTAACACTCTCATGTTTGTTTGGATGCCATCTACAAGTACTTTTGAATGTTTAGTTCTGGTTTGTAAGTCTTAATGTCTTAGGCAATAGCTAATAAATTACAATCGATATGGTTTTATACATATTCGAAGAAAAAGTTGTTTGGGAGAATGTTTCAATTAACTATAATTTCCATTTCATACTTCAAAAATCCAATTTCAAAACGCAATTTACGAAAAAAAGAACCCTTCATCTTTAGCAATACATGATGTGTGTGTTTGAATTTTCCAGTTAAAATCTCAAATAAAACAGACCAAAAACACTAAATCAGCCCAAACCAACATCAAAACAAGGCCATAATCAAATAAAGTTCAAAACTTTAAGCAAACTCAGCTAATTTCTTGCAGATTAATACAAAATCAATACAATTTTCAAGTAAAAAAATTGAAAAAATAACACAAATGAAGAAAAACAATTAGTAAAAACAAGAAATGAAAATTAAAATATATACCAGCACTGCAAGAAGTAGGAGGATCTTTCTGCAGATCCTTGAGCTCTTTCAAGATCCTCTTTGATGCCATCACCTACCCTTTAAAAACCCCAGATCAAATTACTCATATATAAATACATACATAAACAAATACACACACATGTAGATATACAGATACTTACAAAGATGAACCTCCCTGATGGTACAAATATAGAGAGAGAAAATGAACAATCAGGCTGACCCTTTCTCTCTCTATATGTATATATGTGTGTGTATCTGCTGTTGATGTTGCAAAGTGGTCTTGAGTCTCAGACCACCTAGTTGTTCCACTGCTCTTATCCTACCTATTGACCCCTTGACACTAATTTTACAAAATAATAATAATAATAATAATTTTATTTACTTTTTTTAGATGAATAATTTTAATTACTTTATTTCTATAACTTATTTCGTAAAATATGTGTTCTAAAAAACAATTCAAAAAATGTAAAAACATGAATACAATTGTAATACCTTTTTGAGTTGTTAGTTTTTTTAAAGTTTACAACTTCAATCCTTACTCTATTATATTATTTTCCGAGATTTGTTAAAGAACATCTAATTATTCAAAAAAAAAAAATTTATTTTCTACAATTGTCAAATGTATTTATGTAATCTATCTGTCTAATGATTGATTATCAAGATTCTATTATGAGCAAGTGGTGTTTCCACTTTTCACTGCATCACACATGACCACATTGTGTTCGACTAATTATTAAATAAAGATAAAATAATAAGAATGATTAGAATCTTCTGTCGACATACAAAATGATTTTAGCCAGGATTCTATTCAAGTATATTCGTGAGGGCTTGAACAACAATAATACAGACAGATATTCTTGTATATAAAAACTCAAAATTCAATAATTCACCAATGTGCTTGTATCTGTCTATTAATCATTTTGTGCCACTTGCACATGTGCTCTATTTATCTAGTTATCCATATGAAAAAAGTCCTTCCCACTAATTATTTCAATTATTTCTTGCAAAGCAGATCTTGTACTTTCATCTCGTAAGTCGGCTAACCTTAATGTCAAGCGTTTATTTGTTATCCGTTAAATAATGTTAAGCATCGGAACGAACGACATTCACCAACTATTTTTGAGTGACATTTCAAGTTCATGATAGTGATGAAGTAGAATATGCAGATATGACAAGGAATAAAGTTAAAGGTATTCAGTCAAATCTTGCCTCAGGAGCAAAAATTGTAATGGAACTTTGATAACAAGAAACTAGAGAGTACATTTGACTACAAATTAATAATCAATAATGGGTTTAAACACCCCTTAATAACTTACACAAATAAATAACTCAGCCTTGACGTGGCTCAGGTTGCAAAACACATGCATGAAGTTTTTGAGTTCACTAAGTTTGTGAATAGATGCAGTTACATTTTAGACTTGTATTTCAATGTTAAGACAACACAAACATGCTGGACAAAAGAGAAGTGAAGAAAAAACAGTCAATCATTCTGGAACTTGCAGTTTGGTCTCTGGAAGTGATGGCGTCAGGGGAGTTGAACTTTCTGATTTAGCTTCGGAGGATGGCCGGTTCTCAAAATCAATCGATCGCCTTACGTTTTCGATCATTTTTACTACATCCGCCATTTTTGGACGCTGGTCTGGCATTCTAACCACACATGCCATTGCTATCTGTAAAAGCTCCACCATCTCTTCTTCTATACCAGGGTACTTCATTAGCTGTAGATCAAATACTTCAGCGGTCCACTCTTCTCTTACCACCGAATGCACCCATCGGACCAAATGTATAAGCTCATCCCCGCCAGTAGTATGGACAGGGGATTTAGCAGTGAGGAGCTCCAGTAATACAACACCAAAGCTATAAACATCTGATGGTTGTGTGGCTTTGCGTGTATCTGAGACCTCAGGAGCCCGGTAGCCAGCAGCACGAGCAACAAGTGGAGCTAGCTGACTCATGATTGTTGACAAACCAAGATCTGATACACAACCATATTGTTGAGGGTTTAGAAAGATGTTTGATGATTTTATGTTGCCGTGGACAAGCTTTCCCCCATTTTCCTCATGGACTTTTGCTATGCCTCGGGCTGCCCCTATAGCTATCCTTAGTCGGGTTTCCCAACTTAAAGGAGTCCTCTCTTCTCCTCTTTTACCTGAAAATATAGAAGGATCATTCTTCTATTCAGTCAATAGCTTGAAATTTGAATAGATGTTTATAGATTATTCTACTGTTGTCCTGGAAATTTCTAATTAAACTGACTTTCATGCAGCTGCAGATTTCCCTTGATCATGAACATTTAGTAGATTAATTTAGAAAAGCATAACCCAAAAGACAAACTTCAACTGAACATTCATTTGTTGCAAAAGCTAATCAAGTATAGCTATAAACAACAAGAAGAACATTTAAGTAGGCATTGCTATATGAAATTTAAATGCATTATAATAAATCATAAATTATTTGACAAGAAATATCAAATACTATGCATCATATGAAGTATGAAATAGTTTTTTTTTTTTTTTGTATTTTAACAGGTTATTATAGTGTATTACTGGTTGCATGCTTTAGTTATACAGTCAGGTATGGCTGAAAACGATGGTTGGAGTCAACTGGTATTTGTAAAGCTTGGGACAAGAAGTATAACTAGGAAAAGATGAGTGCTGTTAACAAGTCAATTATGCTCAGTGGATAGCTCCATAATACTTTCAAATTCATATGAAGTATGAAATAGTTTTTTTTTTTTTT
This sequence comes from Heracleum sosnowskyi, assembly GCA_030848705.1. NCBI lineage: Eukaryota > Viridiplantae > Streptophyta > Magnoliopsida > Apiales > Apiaceae > Heracleum > Heracleum sosnowskyi. The sequence continues at coordinate 16,520,410 of CM061240.1, forward strand.
TTTGTGTGTATTTTAACAGGTTATTATAGTGTATTACTGGTTGCATGCTTTAGTTATACAGTCAGGTATAGCTGAAAACGATGGTTGGAGTCAACTGGTGTTTGTAAAGCTTGGGGAAAGAAGTATAACTAGGAAAAGATGAGTGCTGTTAACAAGTCAATTATGCTCAGTGGATAGCTCCATAATACTTTCAAATTTACAAAAGAGAGAGGCCAACATATTTTGGTCCACATATGACACACTAATAAACAAATATGATTGATTGAATCTGCAAACTTGGTTACATTCAAAGACTTGATGTCTCAGTCACAAGAACATGAATAGCCTTCTTAATAATAATGTTAAAGTGACATGTCTGCATCCTCATGTTCTATTTTTTCTACTTATATCTCACATTTCATGGTCAAAATAATTGTCTACATTTCTTAAATGATTGGGAAACTACAAGAAGCAAACATGTACTACAAGAAGCTTATATTCATCTTGCTAGACATACAAAACAAGGAGAAGAAGATGAAATGGAAGCAACAAGAAGTTAGGTATTTCCAAAGGGGCAGAGAGAATAAGATTCCATGCCAACTCACTCCTGTCAACCATGAAGTACAATAAAAAAAGGATAAGGATCTGGAGCAGCACACTGGCAATTTGGGTGCACATTTGGACCGACACAGAAGTTAATTCTTTGAAAATTAATCATGGTGAAATTAACTTTTAATGGCTTAACTGAAATGTCATTTTTAGCTTTAGTTCATTTGCTTGTAGATAAGATTAATTTATATCTTAACCACAAGCATCAATGCAGAGTCCCAATTTAGTTAGTATATTGTATATTTCCAAATTCACATTTCACAAATAACTCCTCAAAGTTTTAGATAATTAAATTCAATAAGAATGGTGGACACAAGATGGTGTACATTGTGACTGAACACAAGATAGTGTGCATCGTGACTGAACAACAGCATATCTCATACGTAGAAATTTATAATGTAAGAATAAACGTGGAAGAAAGAACATACCATGCAACATCGCAGCAACACTTCCTTGACTGTAATAATCGCACACAATAAGCTTCTCATCCTTGGAATAGTAGTATGCCCTCAGCTCAATCACATTTTCATGTTTAATACTCCCTACCATTTCCATTTGCTGTTCAAATTCCCGTTTTCCAACACCTACGTCCTTCAACCTCTTTACCACTACTGAAGTTCCATCCTCTAATATCGCCTTATAAGCCATACCAAATGTTCCCTTTCCAAGTACCTCCGCAGAAGCTCTCAACAAATCTTCCAAATCAAATATATAGCTACAACCTTCAAAGAAAACCAGCTTATTATTTGCATCTTGACTTCTCGAAATTGCTTTCTCGGGTGAAAGTCCCCCTTTCTCCAATTTTCCAGACAACTCATCACTTCTCTTCCTTTTCAAGCAACAAACAATCAAAAGGAACGCAAATGCAATAACGCCAAGAAGACAACCAGCAATAATAATCCCAAGTAACGCTCTTTCACTTAGTTTCCCATCACCCTTAGATTTCGGAACTGGTTTCAAAGGTGGATTTACTTCCGGAATTCCATGAATAGCATCATCCGACAACGAAAGATCATTACCAACAAACCCTGATTTCGGAAACCTTTGAAGAGATTTAGGTACATTGCCACTGAGCTTATTATTCGACAAATCCAAACTTTGCAAATTACCCAATTCTAACTCAGGAATCTCACCAGAAAGTGAGTTGTTAGCAAGATTCAAAGCTGTAAGATGGGTCAAATTTGAAATAGACACAGGAATACTACCATTAAACGCATTGTTCGACAAATTAAGACTAGTAAGATTCTTCCAAACAGAGAAATTAACCGGCAAAGGACCCGAAAAACTATTAAACTGCAGATAAACATAACTCAAATTCTTCAAATTCAGTAAATCAAAAGGAAAAGGCCCAGATATACCATTGGATCTAAGACTCAAGATCTGCAATGCTGATAGCCTGCTAAGCGTATTCGTCGGAATAGGACCTGTTAATCCAACTCCAGGCAATCTCACTGCTGTAACTCTTGACCCATCTTGACTACAAGTCACACCAGTCCAGTGATTACACACAGGATTAGATACATTCCAGTTTAAAGACCTGGAATGAGGTAAATTGTTCACAAAATCAAGCAATGCTTGCTTGTCAGCATCAAGAAAGCTAGCAACATTTCCTTGAAAAATCAAAAAACCCACCAAGAATATATAACTAAAAATGCAAAAAGTTCCCATCTTTTCAAAAATCTTGAATCAAGATTTAGTTATATCAACTTAAAACACTTCAAATCCCCATAGATCTCTACTTTTTCAAGATGGTAGCTCAGCTTCTATAAGCACACTACATACATATTACATACATATATGTAAAAGGGCTAACGAGAATGGAGCCAAATTTCAAGAAAATTGTCTAGAAAAAGTAAAGTTGAGATTTTTATTCAAAATAGTAGCTCATAGCTAGTTTGGTCAAAAGGGGTAGTAAGAAGACTTGAGATTAAACTAAAGATTCAAGCTTTAGTTTTTGTTGTTTGCTCTTTTACTTTTTGGGGTGAGAGTATCAAGACCAAGAAAGGTAAAGTTTTTAACTTTCCTAGAGAAGTGAAGAGTGAGAATTGGAGTAGACAATAAACATTTGCCTAAATTCTTACAATTTGTGTCTTGGGAAGTTGAGAAAAATGAAGTGAAGATGACTGGTTTAGGTTTTGGGAGTTGAGGATGTAGTAGTGATAGGCTGGTGCTCTGGAGGGGCCTCTGCATTTATGGTCTTTGTGTGTTGTTCTTTATTAACACTTAACCCTGTGTGTATAAATAAATATTCCTGCTAAGAGCATCAAATATGCACCACAATATAATATAATCCTTACGTAAAATTATAATCAATCTTATAATGTTAATGTTAATTATATTTGTCGAACTTATAGCAAACCTCCACGTCATCTCTTACAGATAATAAATATTCTATTTATAACAACTTGAATAATGAAAACATACTATTTTTAAAATGCTCTAAGTTTTTCATTTCATAATATTTATATGTCTGAAATAAATTCAATTTTTCAATTTTTTTTATTTTTTGATAATAGAAATTTAGGGGACAGCCTATTGATAAATTCGAATGTTCAAATTAATTCCGGATTAATTTTATTTATTCACATTATGTAATATTATCTAGTAGGCTTATGTTTGATGTTATTATAACTTAAGAGTCTGCCGAAATCAGATCTCGATATGTATAAACTCTAGTTAATATAGGAAAAAAAATGTTGAAATTTTCATTGTTGAAAATGAATAATGTACCACTAGTATATATGATGAATATATGTTTTTGTTAAGTAACCTTTCTCTAACACTTCCTCACTCGACAACTCATTTATGAATCGAAAAGTGGATTATGAATGTTCATTTTTGAGGTATAATTTACTTTTGGTGTTCATTTTAAATATTGTGAATATTAAGGATGGAAGGGAGTTGAACATGAAATCCCTATTCGCCTAAGATGTGATACTGTATTGAATACTCAATTGCTTCATAATCTTAAGGTGTTTAAAAATACACTTTCTAGAAATATTATATTGTATACAACAAACAAAAAAATTGATTTTTAATGTGAAAACAAGGTGTTTATTGTAAATGTACATTGTAGAGATGTATTCCCTTTGTCCCAGTCATTAGTATACATTGAGGCTAGCACGGATATCAAGAAAATATATAAAAAATGAGTAAAATTTGATGAAAAGTTGGTAAACTGACGGGACCTATCAATATTTAATAATAGATTTGAAATAGTGAAGAAAAAATAGTGGGTGTAATAGTGTTTTATATTATTATAGAATAGAGATAGTGGAGAAAGTAGTGAGTGTAATAGTGTTTTATATTATTAAAAGTTACTATTTTTGGAATGTATAGAAATGAGAGGGACATCCAAAATGAAAAGTGTATAGAAATGAATGGGACGGAGGGAGCGGCAATCTTGTTTTGACAAGTATTTGTAGAACTTCAGCACTAATTTGCAGTGCCCTAATAGTCCCACCACCCTAATAAGATAAAAGAGCAGGAAAACCTTCAACTTCATACTTTTTGAATATGCAGTGCTCTAATAGTCCTACCACCACCGTTTACTACTGCTATTATTAGTAATGTCTAAGAAACACTATCATGATATCACACTGAGGTTGATGACGCTCTTTATGATTTGTGTTGTCTGCGGATTTGAACAGTTTTACACTTTTACTTTTTACACCAAAACTGTAGTTGACTTCTCATGAGTTTTCCCTCTCTTCTCAACTTGTAGCTAATTATTAATTTTTGGGAGCACATAAAATTACCATGCCCTCCTCTATCATGCATCTATTTGACAAAGTAATGGTGGACAGGTTGAAAAATCTGACAGCATAAACTACGGCCATCTCCATTTATAGGAGTCTTTAAATTTGTAGAGGTAAATCAGACAAAAAAAAAGGTGAGCAAAAGGAAAGAAAGATATAGTTATATTTAAGATAGAACAAATATTGGCGTAGTCATTACAAATATTTTAGGATAACCGTTAATATATTACACTTATCATTTTCGATAACATTACATATATTTTAGGATAACGGTTAATATATTACACTTATCATCTCCGATCACAGTTAACATATTACACTTATTGTATATCGATAAATCTTAGCATACATATTTATACATTATCAAGTCACGACCAAGATTTTAGAAGAACGATTGTCTTATATGTTTACTTATTTTGAACTTGTTTTTTATAGTTATTCAACCTACTTGTCACATATTGTCACTCATTAATTCCAAAAACAACCATTTCAGATAATTTCGTTTTGTGAAACAAAAGAGATGTCCAAAAGTAAATAGTGCAGGAAGAATTTAATAATGTTCTTCTTTGGCTTTTAAAGTAAATAGTAGAGGAAAAAAGTTAATTTATAACTTAAAATGAGTAAGTGACTGATGAATTCTTATAAGTTATACGGTGTTTGGATAAATTTACTTATAAATTAGTTAAGAATTTGCTAAATTAAATTTGAAAAAATAATTATTAAAAACAATGATCTCAATCCATGCATTTTAAATTAAAAAGACATTCAAAAACTCAAATGTAAAAAAAATAAAGTATTAAAAATCAAAGGAATCAAGTAATAAGTTAATAAATTAGGAAAAATGTATGTTATTACTAACATTCAACTTATGATTTTATAAGTTATAAGTTAAATTATAAGTTGGGCACCTCATAAATTGTTTTGGGATTATAAATCATAAACTGGGGTAATATACATGACTTTTCAAGGACCCATTTTGTGATATAAAAGCAGTGAGGGTAATAACTCTTTAGAGAACTCATTTTAAGCCTATGCTTTACTGGCCAAAAGAATCCAATAAAAATATATGTGCTTTGAATTATTATAGCATCTAATCATTAGATATAATTTTAGTGATTAGTGATTATTAGATTCACATTGCAGCAGATGTATCAGTGAGTTAAAATGGACAATTTTTTACTCTCATACTTTATGCTTTTGGGGAACTTTCACTTTCTAAAGTTAGCAAATTATACAATATTAGAATTTTATAAATTGTTAAATAATATAATAGTCGAATAATATCAACAAATCAGAGTGGCGCAGCGGAAGCGTGGTGGGCCCATAACCCACAGGTCCCAGGATCGAAACCTGGCTCTGATATGTATTCTTTCTTTTTTTTTCCTGTTTTCTTTACACTTTTCCTGGACAGTAATGCAATATGCCTCTCCTTATTCTTGTACATTGAACTTCTACAATTGGATAAGTTGATTATCTTGAAGCCATTTAATAATTTTAGTACTCTTACGGCAGACGGTTGCAGTGGCCGGAGTTACTATATCGAAGGCATGGCAGAAAGCTCCAACCGGCCTGTCCACTCCTCTCCCGGTCTCAAGGCTATTGGCCTCTCAACTGCTGCCCCGTCGACACATAGCATTTGCTTGTACTCTTCATCTCCTAAATCTACTATGGCTTTCGCCTTTTTCTCCCACGGGTTCCAGACCACTGTATGATTGTGATCACAGTTAGGAAGGTTTGTTTTACTGGTGTGTGAGCTAATTTGCTTAGTTTTTAGTATCACCTAAATGAATACTTAGTTACTTACCAACATCTGGAAGTCCTTCTTTTCTGATCACAAATGTTCGTTTCTTCTCATGGTCAAAAACCGCTATAACACTTCCAGAACTAAGATAAACACGATCCACCTACACTTGACATGCATAAGCCAATTTAAAGGTCTCAACCAAGATTTCAGGTGCCAGGTGCTGATATTACTACACTGCATAAGCTATAAAATTGGATTTGTGTGATGTACACTATATGTCTACACAAGTTATGGGTTATCTATCTAGACAATGAATTACTACTATCTATCAACAGTTGGCGCACCTCAGATTCAAATGTAAGGGCATCTCCTTGCTCTGTGGAACGCTCTTTACTACATAGATTGTCAAGATAGTCGAGAGTCTCCACGCCCTCCACCCTCACTTCACTGTTGATAGAAATCTTTTTATGTAAGATGCCACTTTGCTAATAACGACATGAGCGTCTTGGTTTATTACATGAGCATAATTAGATTGTTAATGACAACATCTTCTTGCTACATAGCAAAAATATTAATCTGGTTACTAATTTAATGACAGTGACAGTGATCAAATAATACCTGATATCAGATACAGCCAAGTATGAGCGATACGCGAATGAGAAACTGAATGGCTTGCAATTAATATTTCTGATGCGCGATATTAAGGAGAGTCTCCCGTCATAAGCCAGAGACACTCTCAGACGGAATTCAAAACTAGAGAAAACAGATAATCAGGTTACAATATTAATCAATCTAAAATTTTAAAAAAACCTTTACACATACCTATGAGGCCAGGCCTTTAGATCTTCTTCAGATGGTTTAAGTAGCAAATCAACATTTGCCTTTCCATTGGAGTCACTAGGCAGCAGAGGTGGAGGGCTTTCATCAAACACCCAAATCTTGTTCCTTGCAAACCCATTTTGCTCAAGTGCACCACGGTTCCAGAACTTCAGAAATATCACAGAATTAATTCATTATAATTTATAAATCTGTATCTTAACAAACACCGCCTTTATACTTTGAATAAGCACTGGAGTACCTGAGGAAAACAGATTGGAATTCCTCCCCTTACAGCAGTTGGGGGCTTGAAGATTGCCTAAATTAAACAGAAGTCAATAAAATGAAAACTGAGATCAAACTAACTTACTTTCAAAAATACTAGGGAAATGAAAAAATGTCGATACAAGTCTTGAATAATCAGAACTTAAATACCAACAATGATACTCCTTTTTTGTGTTTGATGAAGATTTCTCTCAACTTATTAGAGAATTATCGAGAAGGTTATGCATGAAGGTCATTCATGCAGCAGTTGATAAAAGTAGCATCCCAGAAATTGTGAAAAGCAAGGTCAGGGATCTATAATAAACCTTACTACTTGTGAACAGCAACTCTTCTCCCCGTTCATTCTTCCATGAAAGAACCTGTCCTCCATGTAAACTAACCTGAATAAATGAATCAGAGAAAAGTTAAATCATCTTGTTGATTGATTATTTATTCGTCCCTAAATCGGACGTATGGTTTCTTACTTTGTTCCAACATTTGAGATAAAATTTTAAATTTAGATTATAAAGTTACATACAGTTCATAGTCAATTGAGTAGTTATCATTAACATACAAGTATTGAACTGCATGGGTAAACAAGGAAATCAGACTTTTCTAAATTACGTAAAATTTGCGTACATTTTACTTTTCCGAGACCCTACTTCCAAGTGAGATATATTTTGTATATTGATTGGTACAAGGAACCTAAACCGATTACCATTCAATGTGTTAGAAATTAAGAAAATTTGACCTGTGCTGAAGCACCTCGATTGTTGTGAAGTAACACCTGATCGATCCCATTCTTATCCTTTGAAACTGCAACTGCTGTTCCACGATCCCAATCTGCTGCAGATTGATTCATTTTAAAATTTCAAAAGCCAAGTTTTCGGAACTGATAATCGCAAATACTAAGAAGAAGACCATTCCGAAAGATACAAATACACCATTAGGGTCATACAACCAACCAAAAATTGTCACCTTTAAGGTAATGGATTTCTTGTGACAAGCCAATATACGCGTGAATGCAGACCTACATTCCAACCACTATTTTAACAACCTTAGTTATTTTCTCCACTAGATTCACAAGCCACCTACTAACACAGTTAATTACCTATCCTATTTTTCAGCTGTATCTCAAGAAAAATAATCTAGTCGCAGAAATAGTGTCACAAGTGGCAGGTATTTTATGCAAGGCCAACCCAGATGACCAAAAATCCTGCTTCATAAAAACCAACAAAGTAGAGATCAAAAACAAGATCAGAAGATACAATCACAAAAGATCAAAACACTAATTAATATTCAAATGACAGGTAAATGAGATAATAGGTACTAATCCAAATTAAAAGGCTTAAACTAATCCATGCATACTGACCCAAATAGCTAATGGCTAAGTAGGTTGTTAGAATATTAATATAAGATCCAGAAAGTGTCTTCCTTTACTTACAACTTACATGGGTTTTTAGAGCAACTGATTACTTAACATGATGGTGGGAGGTCCAGTGAGGGGTGGTTACTTAACATAGGTGTTCAAAAAAATAAATTAGAATGATTGATAAAATAATACATAAATGGATTTTTGAAGTCACATAATTATTAGAATCATCAACTTCCCCCCTCTTTAAACTGTACTAGCTCATCATACAGTAACTAAGAAGTGTCTGCACTACTAGAAAAAGTAGATATAATAACATCGCTGTTTTAACATCGGTTGCAAAAGCCACCCATGTTAAAGGGTGTTTCAACATTGGTATTTTTTAAAGCGATGTTAAAACTCGTTTTAGACATTGGTTCAAAAAATAACCGTTGCGAATTCTCATTTTTTAAAAAATTTAAAAATCCTGTATACCACACTTTCCCCTTTATTACACCAAATATTTCTCAAAATATTTCCCCCCTACTGAAATTTCTATTCCCCCAATTTCCCCCCTTTCCCACACACTCACCCTCTCGCTCTCATTTTCTCTCCCTGCCAGCTTTCTCTCCATCGCTCACCATCTCTGTAACCCTAATTTCACCATCTTACAGCTCACCCCTAATTGAAACCCTAATTTCACAAATTGAAACCTAATTGAAGGAATCCAACCGAGCTAAAAAGGAATCGACCTAATTGGGTTTCTTTTTCTTTCATTTGTTCTTTAATTGTGTTTTAATTTGTAAGTTTCAGTTTCAAATTTTAATTTTTAACTCTACCTTTTTCTTGAGATCTGGAGCTTGGACTGATTTCGAGTCGTATTCACTATGATTCCGGCTTCGATACAATCGAGCCTCTACTACTACAATCGATATATAATCAACCCACTACGATTGTTTATCTTCATCGAGCATGTAAGTTCCATATTGTTCCACACTCGATTTTAGGGTTCTACAATTTTATGAATTGAGCTCTCTACTAGTACTAATGTAATTTTACGGTTCTCTTATAAAAATTTAATTCAAATTTTTATTTGGTTTTGAATATTGAATTAAATAAAGGTAGCTTTGTTTATTAATTTTGGGGATTCTGTAAAATTAGGGTTCTACGATTTGAACTACTTGGCTTCTCTGAGACTTTTTGACCAAGACATAGTGAAGATATAGAGTAAGGTTCCATGTGAATATATTATACTACTACCAGGGCAAAGGTATGATGATCTCCTAAATAAACTCAAAAGCCTTTGTTTGGATGTACGACTTTAATTCAGTCTTATTTTGTTTTTGGACCAATTCAGGCTGTGCAAGCTCCTACTTCATGAATTAAATTTAGTAATGAAGAGTTCTTGTGAAGAAAGTAAGAAAGAATATGGGTCTGATTCACCTGGTGCTACTGGTGATTTGATATCCCAGTACAGATATGAGTACGATCAAGCTTATTAAGCAATTCAGGTGAGGCTAAGGATCTGTATAAAGTGTGGGTTCTACCAAATAAATTATGATGATCATAATCATTTGGTTCAGAGCCAGAAAAAGCAGCATTTCTTAGTTTTATTATTTAGTTGTATAGAGTCTTTCTTGCATTAGTATTTACTACTACACTTTGTTGCTTTACTATAAAGAGTAAACTGCAAGTTAGAGCACTCTGATAATTTAGTTTTGCACCAGGTTTCCTCAAATAGTTGGGGAACTCCACATATCCTTTCTCTTTGTTTTTGTTTCATTTTTTCCCAATTGGTTTTGAAATTGATGAACACTTTGTGCATCATTTTAAGTTAATTGTAGTGGTTGTTTCTTTGTTACACACGCGGGACAACATACTTCATGATGACACTTACACTTTTCCAATGCAGATCCCATCCAACAATAATGCCTGAAATCGTATGATCATCCTGAACAAAACAGGGCTCTACTAGTTGGAGCCCAAATATAGTACAAACACGAGGAAGTTGGTAAGTGTTAACGGAGGAATTTGGTGATAACCAATTCGGGGAGGGTTGCTGGAATTGTGGTAAAGACCGATGATATGTAACGTAGGTTGAAAGGGTTAGGGTTTATGATTTGGGGGTAGCTGAGATTGTATGTGAGAATATGTCGCAATTGAGATTGAATATTGAATTCTCTCTTGTTTGCTGGTTTGCATCGTACCATACAATGTGCCTACGTACCCTATTTATAGGGATCAAGCCATACGTAGTTCTTGGGGAACAAGTAACCCATGGGCCGAGTTTCCTTCTTTAACAGCAAAAAGACCGGGGTCACCGCCTTTGATACATCATTATGAGCTGTCATGATCTTACTATTTTCTCGGAATTTATCGGATAAATTATTGACCCGGATTTATCGGAGTCAAAGTTTATCCTGATCCATAGAAAATAAGGAAAGACAGGCTTTTATGAATCTCAAAAGGGGTGAGGCTTCTCAATCTTTTTGGTAAAGCGAAGCTTCTCAACCTGGATAAAGTTTAATCAGATAAAATATTAATTATTCATTTCTTCTAGGCGAAGTTGTCTTCGAACCCTAAGGTGAAGTTATCTTCTAACCTGTTAGGCGAGGTTCCCTGATGAGTACATGGGCGAGGTTACCTGCCAAGTACATGGGCGAGGTTATTTGCCAAATACATGGGCGAGGTTATCTGATGAAACACTCTGGACCAGTATTGTCAGGGCTATGGGCCGAGCCCAATAGACTAGGTTTCCATTGTAACCTTTCTATAAGGAAATTCTATTAAATAAGGCGAGGTTATCATTTCGATTATAACAACTACCCCCTAGTTTCTTGAAACAAATATGTGAAAGAAATTCATTCGCAATCGATTATCGTAATTACAACGAGCATTAACCCATCTTTCACGGTAGACGAGGTTCTTCTGAATATGAATGATATTTTTCAAAAAGGCTTTAAGCGACCGTTCCAACTGTCACGCCTCGATTATCGTTCATAAAAAATCCAATCACGAGTTGCCACGCGGCAATTACACGTTGCCTATAAAAACCCTTGGATTTTTCCTCATTTTACCAACTTTTTCCAAAATCTCTCAAAGTGCTGCACATTTTTTCTCTGCAATCATCAGGCGAGTTTTAAAAATTTATCAAGGCGAGGCTACCAATTAGAAAGGCGAGGTCTTTAATACCGAGGCGAGGCTTTTCATTATTCAGACGACGCTTCCAGAAATCTTCTCAAAAGGTACATCTTTATCCTTTTCTTTCGTGAATATCGCATTTATTTTATATATTTTGTTTTTAGGACTGAAATAGCGTTTAGGAATAGAATACCTTGCCTTTCTCGCTACTTTTCATTTAGAACTAGGCGCGTCTTCTTTCAAGGGCGAGGATTTCCCCTTTTTTTGTCAACCCAATTCCTCTATTATTTTTATATTCGGCCACACAATGACACTATCCTCCCCCTCCTTTTCAGATGTCTCACAATTCTGCGGAAAACAAAGATGAAGCTTCGTCTACATCTAAATTTTCTCCTCCTCGTACTCAAGTAAAAGGCGATCTTGACGTCATAATGAGTTCAGGATGGCTGCGGGCGCACAAAAGAAATTTAAATTCTCACAAAATTTCCTCCAACCCAAATGATATCGTCGCCCTGTCAGAGGATTCTCTTTCTGGAAAATATGATGTTCAAAATCCACCCAAAATTGATGATCAGGGCAGTTCCTTTCACGCCGTGAATATAGACGAGGATGAGGAAGATCTCTATGATCTTTTTACCTCTCTAGATGATGAAAATCCTGGAACTTCGAGGTTGGGTAGAGGGCGAGGCAAGGATTTGGCTCAATGTGCCAAAATTTTCCAAGATGACATGAATCCACTAGATGAGGAAAGCGAGGGCGAGGCTGACGAGGAAAATAAAGAAGGCGAGCTGAACGTTTATGAAGGCGACGCTTATGCTTCTGAGGAAGAGGAAGACGAAGTTCTTTCAGTATCACCTATTCGATACGCCTTTGAATTCCCTTCCCCAGTAAATGAACCATACAGCCCCGACGTCTATGATTACGAGGTCGACTATGAATTTCCAGAAAATTTTACTGAGAATGACAAGGCTAATCACAGGAAGGCAGAAGGCGTGGTTTCATGTGCCGGACTCGCCTCTGAGATTTGTAACAAAGAAATCATGTATATAATGGAGTACTATAATTTACAAGGAAAATGGCTGAGACCTCGCCTGTCAATGAGAATGCATTGGTTTGATGTTGACGATCTCCCAATTCCAAGGATGGTGATAACCAACAAACTGGCGGAGCTAGGATTTGGATATCCAATGCATACTTTTCTTCATTCTATTATCGAATTTTATAAGATCGCCCCCATACAGTTATCGCCCAACAGTTATAGGCTCGCCATCGGTTTGTATATGATGTACAAAAATAAGGGTTACGAAGCCCCCACCATGGAGGAGATTAACTACTTCCTTTCCTTGAGGAAAAGCGGAAAAGACTTGGGCTTCTACTACCTCGCCTTCTTCGCGAGCCACAATAAGAAGGGTTTTTATTCTGGAAATCCAAGCAACATGAAAGTATGGAAGAGAGACTACTTCTATCTGTACGACGTTCCTCGCGTCAGAACCCAATTTAACATGAAAGCATGTAAGTGTTTCCCAAGCGTCGCCTCTATATAATTCTTCACTTCAATCCCCTCATTTTGTTTACCATATTTTTTGTATTTAGACCAACCTACACAATCGGAGTTGCAAGGCGAGGCTCTGGAGAGAGCTAAGGAAATATTAAAACTTTCCTCGGAAGATAAAGATTTAGATAAGCTCGTCACTCCTGAAACCTTGCAAGCGCATGGTTTTTACAACAATGGGTTTGGGGAGGTCGCCCCCGTAAAATTTATTAGAAATTCTTCTAAGAAAATTCTAATGAAACTAACAAAAAATCTAACTGGAAGAGGTAACCTCGCCTTGTAACTTCTACAATTCTCATTACCTCGCCTTATGTTTATAATTCTGTTTCTAACCTTTTAATATACTTCGCAGGTAAAATGGCGCAACTTCCATTCGGCAAGAATCCATTTGCTAGGCGAGGTTCCAACCCCTCAGCCCCTGCAGCTACGACTTCTCACCCCCTTACAGTTGTTCCAACTATCTCAACAGCTCCTCCTCCTTCCAGAACAGAGAGAGAAAAGGGAGAGAAAAGGAAAGAAAAAGACGAGGCTCTCAAAGGGGCAAACAAGAAAAACAAAACTGGGGCCACAGATGGCGAGCCTCCGGTTCAGCTAGTGTCGGCTACCTTTGGCTCCTTGGCAGCAACTCATTTTTCCGATGATGACGCCAAGTTATTTATGAGGAGAGATAGTACTGATGCCGAGTTTGCTTTTAAGATGGGGCTGGGCGAGGCTTTCTATCATGGCCTTAGTCTTGTTTCTAAAAAGAACAAGATTATTCATGATCAAGAAAAGTCCTTGAAAAACTGGAAAGGCGAGGCTTCTTCACTCGATACTCAGAAAAAGCTTGAAGAATCCAGGGCAAAGCAAGGCGAGCTTGAGAAAAATCAAAATGAGCTTAGTAAGATTGCTGCGGACTCCAAAGCCACAGGCGAGGCTTTGGTGGTGGAGAATAGGAAAATCCAGAAGGAATTGAGTGAGCTAAAGGCCGGGATGGACAAGCAACTGAGCGATGCTTATAACCTCGGCTTCCTTGGCTATCTGCAAAATTTTCTTGCTGCCGATCCTGATTACGACTGGTCAAAGAACTTCGCCCCCTCAACCTCGGAGTACATGATTTCTTTTAAGACTAGCAACGCTCAAGCTATCGAGGAGGCCAAGGAAGAGCTTCGCAAGAAGATTGCCTCCGAGGAAGAAGTTAAAGCTGCTAATGGGGCGAGGAAGGATGCTGCAGCTGACCAGGGGCATGCTGACGCCCAGACTACCTCGCCTTCTGAAACCACAGTTACTTGACTATATGAACTTTCAATCATTGCCAAAACATTTGGATAGCTTCGCCCATTAAACTTTCAATATTATGTTTAACTTGTTGGAGATGCGCGCCCTCCTTTTAATGGCGTCGCCATTGTAAAAACTCGCTTTTTATTTATATCTGCTATTGCTTTTTATCTGCCTCGCCCTTGAATATTTCATAGATTTCTAAAGCAACAAATGACAACTTCGCCCACCTTAATAAAAACAAATTCAGTACAGACCTCAATAATCTCGCCTACTATCACACTCGATACAAAAGTAGAGTTTAAAATAAAAAATAATAACTTCGTCCACCTATGTACTCGGTGCCAAGACAGAGTTTTAGGGGAAAGGAGGGTACCTCGTCCACCTATGTACTCTATGCCAAGGCAGAGTTTTAGGGGAAAGGAGGGTACCTCGCCCGCCTATGTACTCTGTGCCAAGGCATAGTTTTAAACAGAGTTTAAGAAAGGGAAGAGTAACCTCGCCTTATTACATACTCTATGCTGAGCAGAGTTTAAGAGGGAAGAGTAACCTCGCCTTCTTGCATACTCTATGCTGAGCAGAGTTTAAGAGGGAAGAGTAACCTCGCCTTCTTACATACTCTATGCTGAGCAGAGTTTAAGAGGGAAGAGTAACCTCGCCTTCTTACATACTCTATGCTGAGCAGAGTTTAAGAGGGAAGAGTAACCTCGCCTTCTTACATACTCTATGCTGAGCAGAGTTTAAGAGGGAAGAGTAACCTCGCCTTCTTACATACTCTATGTTGAGCAGAGTTTAAGAGGGAAGAGTAACCTCGCCTTCTTGCATACTCTATGCTGAGCAAAGTTTAAGAGAGGGAAGAGATTCTTTTCTTGGTGAGCTTTCCGGAAGTACGGATAAACACCCCGGAAGTACGGGTTTACCAAGATTTCGTAAAAACATAACGAGTAGTTTCCATTGAGGATTGAAAGCCACAAACAAAATTCTGTCAAAAGATGCATGTTTTATTCATAAATATAAGATAGATCTTGTCGGAGGAGAAGTACATGCACTACCCCCCTGAAATTTATTGCCAATGAATTAAAATAAAGTTTACATAGTATAGTTAGAATAGCGTACGCTACTGATAATACTTCTTGAGATGCTCCATGTTCCAAGCACGAGGAATATCTTTTCCATTTAGATCAGCAAGATAGTAGGTTCCACTCCATAGCACAGCCCGGACTCGATAAGGTCCTTCCCAGTTGGCTCCAAAGACTCAATGATTGTGAACTTTGGTGTTAGGCATGACCCGTCGCAGAACATAATCACCAATCTTTAAAGGCCTCGCCTTTACTTTGGTATTGTAATGTCTAGCCACCCTTCGATGATAGGCTGCCAACCTAGTCTGAGAGGTAGTCCTGAGTTCTTCTACCATATCTAGATAGAGACAATGATTTACCTCATTAACTTCTGGCTGAAAATTATCTCTTCTAAACGATCCTGCCCCAAGCTCCACTGGTACCATAGCCTCGCATCCATAAGTCAGAACGAAAGGAGTTTCTCCTGTTGTGGTTCTGGGAGTGGTATTATAACTCCAAAGTACATTAGGCAACTCCTCGGGCCAGCTACCCTTGCTATCTTCCAATTTCGCCTTCAAAGTATGTTTGATGATCTTATTAACTGCTTCTGTTTGGCCATTAGTTTGAGGATGACTAACAGTGGAGAAACTCTTTACAATGCCAAGGTTATCACATAGCTCACGCATCTCTTTACTATCAAACTGTTTTCCATTGTCAGATATGAGCTTATAAGGAATCCCAAACCGGCAAACAATTGAACGATACACAAAATCTACCAACTTCTTAGCAGTAATCGTAGCCAAAGGCTCGGCCTCTGCCCACTTGGTAAAGTAATCCACGGCAACCACAGCGTACTTAACACCTCCCTTCCATTTAGGTAACTCTCCAATCAAGTCAATCCCCCACATCGAGAAAGGCCAAGGACTAGTGATAGAAGTAAGTGGAGCCGCAGGGTTATGAATGTAATTAGCGTACCTTTGGCACTTGTCACAAGCCTGGACAAACTGAAATGCATCCTCCTTTAACGTAGGCCAAAAGTACCCTTGCCGCAATAACTTCTGGGCTAGGGATCCACCCCCCGAGTGATTGCCACAAATACCCTCATGAATCTCTCGGAGAACGTAAGTGCATTCATCACCATCGAGACACTTAAGTAAAGGTTGATTAAAGCCTCGCCTATAAAGAATCCCTTCATAATTAACATATCGGGCTGCTTTGTAACGTAACCTTCGAGCCTCTCCTCTGTCTTCAGGAAGAGTTCCCTTCGTTAGATATTCCCAAATCGGAGTTTTCCAGGTGAGGAGGACAGGTTCCTCCACTTACATCGAATCAGCTTCTGGCACGCTTGGTTGCCTTCTTATTTCCAAAGGAATGACCCCCAAGAGTGCAGCACCTCTTTGAGATCCTAACTTTGCCAAAGCATCCGCCTCTGCATTAGCGTCTCTAGGAAGTTGCTCTAACCTAGCCTCCTTAAACAAGTTCATCAACCGCTGAGTGCATCTCAGATATAACTCCGTACGAGGTCCTCTTGCCTGGAACCCCCCGTTCACTTGGTGTACAACCAGCATAGAATCACTCCAGATATTTATATTTTCCACTTTCATCTCAAGGGCAAGTTTCAGGCCAGAAATTAAAGCCTCATACTCAGCATCATTGTTTGTAGCGTAGAAGGTGAAGTGGATGGCGCTTTGTAAATGATGTCCTTCAGGACTAACCAAGACTATTCCTCCTCCAGCCCCTTCGTTATTGACAGCACCATCAACGTACAGAGTCCACCATGGGGACGAGTTATCATGCTCAACTTCGGCCTCGGGCAAAGGAATTGAGACTATTGCGAGGTTGTCACCTTCTCGTTCAAGAGGGAACTCTAAAATGAAATCAGCCAAGGCTTGGCCCTTGATAGAATTCCGAGGTTTGTATTCCACATCAAATTGTCCCAACTCAATAGCCCACCGGAGCATACGCCCAGAAGTCTCCGGCTTATGCAACACCTGCCTTAAAGGATACGTTGTTCGGACCTCTACCTTGTGTGCCTGGAAATAAGGCCTCAATTTTCTGGAAGCTAAGATCAAAGCATAAACAAGCTTCTCCATGTTGTTATATCTAGTCTCTGCATCCAATAACCTTTTGCTCACATAGTAGACTGGGAACTGAACCTCGCCTTCTTCTCTAACCAGGACTCCGCTTACTGAATATTCCGAAACATCCAGATACAAAACAAGGGTCTCGCCTTCCATAGGCTTAGATAAGAGAGGAGGCGATCCCATGTGGTCCTTTAGCTGTTGAAAGGCCTTTTCACATTCAACTGTCCATTCGAACCTCTTTCCTGCACCCTTGATAACTTTGAAGAATTCTTGGCACTTATCAGAAGATTTGGATACGAAACGATTCAGTGCTGCCACCCTGCCAGTCAAACTTTGAACCTCCTTCACCGTTCTGGGTGACTTCATGTCTAGAAGAGCTTGTATCTTTGCTGGGGTTGCCTCTATTCCTCTATGATTCACCATAAATCCCAAAAATTTCCCAGATTCCACCCCAAATACACATTTCTGAGGGTTGAGCTTCATTCTGTACTTTCTCAATATCTGGAACGTCTCATCCAGGTGAACTATGTGATCCTCTGCCCGTTTAGATTTTACAAGCATATCATCTACATAAACCTCCATCGTCTTTCCAATCTGCTCTTTGAAAATCATGTTGACCAGTCTCTGGTACGTGGCTCCTGCGTTAATCAAGCCAAAGGGCATTCCTATGTAACAGTACAACCCCCTATCTGTGATAAAAGAGGTGTCCTCCTGATCTGGTTCATACATGGGAATCTAATTGTAACCCGAATAGGCATGCATAAAACTGAGAAGAGCATGCCCGGCTGTGGCATCTACCATTTGATCTATTCTAGGCAAAGGGAAGCTATCCTTTGGGCATGCTTTGTTTAAATCTGTGAAGTCTATGCATACTCTCCATTTTCCATTAGGCTTCTTTACCAAAACAGGGTTTGCCAACCAGTTAGGATAGAAGGACTCTTTAACCAGGCCGGCTTGCATAAGTCGATCAATCTCTTCTTTCAAAGCTATTGCTCTTTCTCCACTAATCGGACGCCTCTTTTGCCTGAAACCTTTCTTCCGTAGGGGGTCAATGTTAAGATGATGACACATAACGTCTGGATCAATGCCTACCATGTCAGCATGACTCCAAGCGAAAACATCCAAGTTTTTCTTCAAGAACTCGATCAACCTTGCCCTCAAGCTAGACTCGAGCCTGGCCCCTATCTGAAGTATCTTGGGAGAGTCTGCTTCCTCCATTAGGATTGAGAGGGTATCCTCTGCTGGTGCTATCTTCTTGTCCTATTTCTTGCACAGACACTACTCCATCCTTCCTAGGTAGCTGGGAGGACAATGCTTCCGATAATTCTGCAGGGAATTCTATCAAGGGTTTCAAGCTATCTTCCATGATCATTTTACCTTTCTTTGCTCGTAGACTACGTTGATCTGCTTCATCGTCACTGGCATCTTCTACAATTCCCTCATAGAAAGGATTTGGTGGGGGAGCTTCGATCATTAGCACCCCATGTTTCTGGTTCAAAGGAGCCTCGTCTCCTTGCAAAACCTTTTTTGCCTTCAACCTGTCAGCAGTTCCTCCCACAGGTGGTGGGGCTTCCAAAAAGAAAATTGGAATTCCATCTTTTGCCAAAGCCTCATAATCCTGAAGCATATCCTCCTCTGGAAACTCGATTGTATATACCATATTAGTGTTAGCATACGGGGGTCTGAAAGATGCTTGGGTTTCTTGCGTATCTTCTTGATCAAAGTCAGTCATATCGGAGTCCTCCCCTACTCCCTTGCTTCCTTTGCGAGATGATCTGATCATTCTACTGTAGCAGTCACGAGAATCGTATTGGCATCCCTTAATGCAACCTACACCATTTGGGGTCGGGAACTTCATGGACAGATGATAGATTGAGGTGACGATCCGCATCTCCTTTAGGACTGGTCGCCCTAACAAGGCATTATAGTGCGTTGGTTGATCGACAACCAAGAAGTCAAAGACTTGTGTGGCTGAGAGAGGACCTTCGCCTAGGGTAAGTGGTAGCCTGATTGTTCCTTTAACTCGAACGGAATCCCCTGTAAAGCCATAGATATGAGTTGTTCCTTGAGTCAGCTCTTTATCTAGCAATCCCATCTTCTTATACGTCCCATAGTAGAGAATGTTTACAGAACTCCCTGTATCCACGAACACACGATGGACATTTCTAGATCCAATTCGAACATTAACCACCAGAGCATCGCTGTGAGGATGATGCACCCACCTAGCATCTTCTTCAGAGAAAATTATCTGAATGTCTTCCCCCTTAAATAACTTGGGAGGTCTTTCTGATAGATGGTTAACATTGGTCAGAGGCGGATGTTGAGCTTCCCGAACGTATCTCCCCATTGCATTTCTCCCGTTTCCCCCAATGTGAGGTCCTCCAAAGATAGTGTGTATGCTTTCCTCTCTTACGAACACAGGCTTCTCCAGTTCTTTTCCTTCCGTAGAGCCTTCAATAATCTTTGTTACTTTAACTGGAGCCTCTTCTTTGTATTTCTTTATTTCCTTGATTACCCAGTCAGTAAGCTTTCCTTCCTTTATCAACTTCTCGATTTCTTCTTTCAGTTGTCTGCAAGCATATGTGTGGTGTCCATGAGACTCATGATATGCACAGTACCTGGCTTTATCTTTCGTAGCAGCTCTTGACAATGGTGCAGGCTTCTTGTATAGGCCTTGACTCTTGGTGATCTCATAGATATAATCAATAGATGCCGTGAGAGGAGTGTAATACTTGCGAGGCATAGTCTGATTTTCTCGCCGATTGGGAGGCGGAGGTGGACAACTTGGGGGGCTAGGTGACCGAGATCTGATGAATCTATCCTTTCCATTGTTCTCCTTTGGACTAAGGGACTTCAAACGGGTCGGTTCGCCATCCTCAACTAGATTTACATCTCCTCTACCGTTCTTTTTTTCTGTTTTGGGGCTAGGAGATCTCTCTTTCTGTTTATTTCGCCGAGGTGCATCTCCATAGTCACTCCTCTTCAAAGCTTCTTCCTCTCGTTTGAAAGGTTCGGCCTGCAGGTACAATACAGCTAACGTTGAGGGTTCCTCTCTTTGCAGATTTTTCCAAAAATCAGTTCCCACACGAACTCCAGCAATCAAAAAGTTCTTTATTGTTTCCTCGGATGCCCCTCGCACAGTAGGGACCTCTGCATTGAAACGTTTAAAGTATTCTTGGAGAGTCTCTCCATCTCGTTGTTTGATGTTAGCTAGAGTTGTGACAGGTGGAGCATAATGAATTGAAGACTGAAATTGGATTAAAAACATCTTACGCATTTGTTCCCAGGATGTGATTGATGCAGGTCCTAGCTTTTGAAACCATTGGTGAGCATTTCCTCTCAATGTTGAGGCAAGGAGTCTACACTTCGTTAAGTCCTCCACTTGATAGAGTTCCATCTCTGTATTAAACCTACCTATATACTCTGCGGGGTCTGTGCTTCCATTAAAGCGAAGATCTCCTGTACCTCTAAATGCCAGCGGAAGAGGAGCCTCTCGTACAACAGCAAAAAAAGGAGAAGGTGCTGCATCAGGTATCGCCCCTCCTTGACCTTCTGACTGAGCAATAAGCCTTCGCAGTGCATTCACATTGATGCCTTCCAAGCCTGGGATTATTTGAGTTCTACCTCCTAGTTCCGCATGAGGTGTAGGTTCCCGTTGCAAGACACTGGGCACTGGTAAGTAAAGGTTCTGTTCTTGCTGAGGTATAGGTCTTCGGGGTGTAGGTTCCCTCTGATGATAGGTTGGCTCTCGGGGTGTAGGTTCCCTCTGATGATAGGTTGGCTCTCGGGGTGTAGGTTCCCTCTGATGTCGCGGGCCACTACCATGATTAACGTGATGTCCGCCATGGTTGTGCTGAGAAAAGATTATACCTCTGTCTCCCATTCTTTCATACGAGGGACCACGCTCACCTACTCTCCTTTGATTTAGAGCTTGATCTTCCTGAGGGCGAGGTCTCCTGGAATCCTGTGTTCCCTGATTTGCACGTTCGCCCCTATAGATAGTTTGAATCGGATCTATTATCATAACATCGTCATCAGACTGGGAATTTCTAGGACGATCTCCCATTTGATTGTCTGTTCTCACCCACGGTGGAGAGTGTCGCCCTCCACCATATCTTGCTTGATAGATCTCTATCCTTCTATGTGGGTCATCAGGTGAAACTGGTCTAGAGCGTCGTCCATATGGTTCGATTCTTAGTTCACCCGGATCTTGACTTCTTGGGGTAGGAGGTCTTGAAGGGTTTCTGGGACGATCAGGGGGGAATTCCACGTACGGGGTGAGATTATCTTCATAGGTCAATTCCCTTGGGGTCACAGCTTGAAATCTGCGGTTCTGACGGGTTTCCTTAACTATGCGGATTTCTCTCTCGGGAGGAGTATCCTTCCTTGAAGATCGTCTATGGTCGGTGATAGGTTCTTTTCCGGGGCGATGAAGCCTTCTAGTTGTATACTGATGTCGGCTGTTGGTACGTGGGGGACGCCTGTCCCTAACAGAGGTACGTCGTCTATCTGGGCTCCGACGGGCCCGCTCAGGTAACCTTCTTTCTCTTTCAAGTGACTCCATACGTTCTGCCATTCTATTCACCGTGTTTCCCATGTGAGTAATCTGACTCAACAGCTCGGTATTGCTCATCAAGACAGGAGGATCACCTCCCAGGCGAGGTACCAGATTTGCTTGGTTCGGCGTGGTGGTCTCTCTTAGATCTGACCGCCTTGGTGGTGGTGGAGGTAGATCTGTTGTGTGGATCTCAACCTCTCTCTCGTCGTTGCCTACATTAACTGGTTCTTCAGTATGGTGCGACATCCTTCCTCCAGATATGTCAAAAGAGCCCCTCCTTCTAGCGCCAATTGTTAACGGAGGAATTTGGTGATAACCAATTCGGGGAGGGTTGCTGGAATTGTGGTAAAGACCGATGATATGTAACGTAGGTTGAAAGGGTTAGGGTTTATGATTTGGGGGTGGCTGAGATTGTATGTGAGAATAGGTCGCAATTGAGATTGAATATTGAATTCTCTCTTGTTTGCTGGTTTGCATCGTACCATACAATGTGCCTACGTACCCTATTTATAGGGATCAAGCCATACGTAGTTCTTGGGGAACAAGTAACCCATGGGCCGAGTTTCCTTCTTTAACAGCAAAAAGACCGGGGTCACCGCCTTTGATACATCATTATGAGCTGTCATGATCTTACTATTTTCTCGGAATTTATCGGATAAATTATTGACCCGGATTTATCGGAGTCAAAGTTTATCCTGATCCATAGAAAATAAGGAAAGACAGGCTTTTATGAATCTCAAAAGGGGTGAGGCTTCTCAATCTTTTTGGTAAAGCGAAGCTTCTCAACCTGGATAAAGTTTAATCAGATAAAATATTAATTATTCATTTCTTCTAGGCGAAGTTGTCTTCGAACCCTAAGGTGAAGTTATCTTCTAACCTGTTAGGCGAGGTTCCCTGATGAGTACATGGGCGAGGTTACCTGCCAAGTACATGGGCGAGGTTATTTGCCAAATACATGGGCGAGGTTATCTGATGAAACACTCTGGACCAGTATTGTCAGGGCTATGGGCCGAGCCCAATAGACTAGGTTTCCATTGTAACCTTTCTATAAGGAAATGCTATTAAATAAGGCGAGGTTATCATTTCGATTATAACAGTAAGTTTACCTACATATAACCATTAACTATGACGTCTTTACGTATATTACAGCTCTCTAATTGGTTCTTGTGGTAACTATTGCTACTTTATGATAATTCCTAATTAAGTTTGGTAGTGTTTTATCATTACTCACTATAATTGAGTTTGGCTCAAAAAATAATTTTATAATTTATCTAGCTAGTGATAGAATGGGTACCCAGATTTTTGACATTTTACTTATATTACCCAGATTCTGGATGGAGTGACCAATTATACATCCTATGACTTAAACTTTGATGTGTTTATAATGATGGTATGTCTCTATGTCTATTATAAGGATGGTATGTCTCTATGTCTATTACTACAATATGTCGTACATGATGGAGGGGTTTGAAGATGTGTGTTTGGAGACTCGTGCGTATATTGAAGACCACGTGTAAAAAGGATTTGCACTTCTGCTTGAACTTTTAGTTGGTTTTGACTATATGTAGATGTATGTGATAGTTTGAATGAAATATTTAGTTCTGATTATGGATTAATCAGAGATTAGTTATAGTCATGGATATATTGTAGTTAATGTATTTATATATTGTAGTTGTTTTAGTTCAGGATACAAGTTTTGTTAGTTCAGATTTTTGGTATGTAGTAGTTATGGTTCATATGAATACACATGAGGGACGATACAATCAAATAAAATTAACATCACATACAACTGGAAATCAATGTAAATATGCAGGAATAACATCACATGGTAGTTTAAAACTGATGTGGAAAAGTAGATTTACCAACAGTTTAATAAAAAAATTAATGTCGAATTGCACCAAAGTCATCAGTATAAATCCACAAATTCAATATTAAATATAAGGTGATACATCAGCTACTAACTACATAACTGTTGGTCCATGAGTATTGCAGAAGGGGGGTTGAATGCAATACTGATAAATTTCAATCTCTGTTTCAACAACTTAAAACTAAGATTAATGTTTATCAGTAGAAGAAATGCAAACACAAGTAGTTTTCTCACTAAATAAATGTTTTATTTATTTTGCAAAGAGTTCCTACAACCTTGAGAAAAAGTGGGTTTTTCTCAAGCTTCGATTACTCAAAAGATACATAGTATAGAATGAGTGAGATAGTCTAAGTAAACTAATCTTATCTCTATCATCACGGGTTTGTGGAGCTGCTATCATTTTCATGTGGCAGCTCCTTATAATTTGCCTACCTGTGTGTCTTACCCAAATTTCTATACAAACAGCTTTATCATTACAAAGAAAGCAATTTGGATACATTCTATATTTAGCTAACCCAATTCCAGTAGATGTTGATATGTTATACTCTTGAATTGGTGAGCTTTGTCTTGTGATCCCTTAAGCTTCTGTCGTAGTCTTTGCAGACCTGATGCAGTGTTGTGCAACACGCCTGTTTCTTGAACATCCAAACTGTCACATGTTTGACTGGGTAGATCCCCAATCCAATGTTTATCCCTTTGAGACAATATCCTGAACTCCAAGCTTGCTGTCATAAGAATGCGCTTTTGGTGACAGTAAGAAATCCCCGAAATAGATGTTGTCAGGAGTTCCAAACTTGCTGTCAGGAGAATAGAGAGTTGTTGTCTCAAGGCTTCCGCCAATGTTGTTGTCAGAGTGAATATGTTGTCATGACTTGCAACATGATGTCTTCTTGTAACCTTACTGTCATTGAAATGATAGTAACATTTATTCTTGCTGTCATCCTGATATATTCCTTGAGGCTTGAACAAACGAATGAACTTCTTCCAAGATTTATAAACAAGTTTATTACAGCAAATGAAATGGCTACAAGAACATACTCTGGATGTGACAGTATGTTCTACTTAATGAAATTAAGTATTACAAAACATAAAGTTAAGTTGTCTTCTAATCTATCACCCATAAATCCTAACAATAACCGATGTCTATAGAGATATATTACATTGCTTTTTTCTACGAAACCGATGTATAATAGCTCATATAACATTGATTTGTTTAAAAATACTGATGTTAAAAGTAACGTTTGACATCGTACAGTTTACAAAACTATTGTCTTCAACATTGGTTTACATCATTTCTTTTAAGAAAACCGATGTTGAAAGAGCATTCAACAATGACAAACTTAATTAAGGTAACCGATGTGTAAATATGCAATAGACATCGGGGAAAAACCAATGTCTAAATTTCAGACTTTTAACATCACACGCGAAAATATCAGTCAAAATTTAGAAAGACATCAGTTTTTAGCCGATGTCTATTGCTATAATTCTAGTAGTGGTGTGTGTCACATGGAAGTATGGAACAACCACATTTGATTGGTTGGCCTTTTCAATACACAACTAAAAAGAAGGTTAATTCAAACACAAACTTGTTGTCAAGACAAGGTGTATCTGTAATCTGTAGATTGATCACAAGGTGACAATTTATATTCTTTTAAAAAGCAAACATTAATAGTCATATGAGAAAAATTAGTATATTACAAATCCCATTGTTTTTAATCCTTAATACCAGGTTCCTCTTTTAATTATACATACATATATTTGACAAAATATATACTTGCAGTTATCACAATTACATATCATTATAACAGAGATTTATTCTGTAAATTAGTAACACTTGGTCCTTCAAAGTGCTTTCTTGTGAAGATTATCTGATTATGGGTTGTTAAACTTGTGCATGTTGGATAGGCCAGCTTAGGTTAAGTTAAGCTGATACATGAGACTGGTCCGGAATGTGTTTATTCTTGCTTGATATGTTTCATCCTTCAGCTGATCCTGCAAAAATAAAACTAAACAAAATTGCTAAAATAACAAAAAAATGACGACACACATGGTTTCTTCCATATATACACCATATATTTGAGCTTCTTAAACTTCGATAATTAACCTAAATGCAGAAGACCTAACAAGTTGTTGGTGCAATAATGATACTGTGCAAACAAAAATTTGTACACGTTCCAGAAATTCTAGATATGCCATCATCTCCAAAAATCTTAACATTTCGACCCATAATTCGAGTTTTTAATTTCAATTTGACTAATCCAAAATTGGAAAAATATTTGACTGAGAAATAGAACAATCTCCAAGGAAAAGAAACAATGCCCTAACAAGATGACAGTCAATAGGAGGTGCCATCATGATAGTGTGTACTGTCATTTGCACACAACTCCCTTGCCTTCTTACGAAGGGGTGCGGGAGTATGTTTGAACTTATGTTTGGTGGTTGCCCCCAGATTTTAACTCTCACTAAATTTTTGAGTTCAAAATTTTGGGTTGCCTCAGATATGAGCTCAGCAAATTTTTGGGCTCAAAATTTTGAATTTTTGGCTCCTAAGATGTGAGATAAGGATTCTGGTTTTGAATCTTTTGTTGTTGGTGCTCCTAAGATGTGTCATGTCCAATCCTTATGGGCTTGGTGGACATTGCAGGCTGTAAAGGATAATGTAACATAAGATGTAAAAGAGATAACTACAACTCAACAAAGGACAAGACAAACAATAATATTAACAGAAGCACAGGAATCCAGAATCAAAGAATAAAAGGTAAACTCAAAAAATCAAAATACGGTATGTATTCTTGAAGTCCGTAAACAGGTCACGGAAAGAAGTTCATGAAAATGTTCAAGCCTCGGTGACAACAAAAGAAACAAGACTTTCAAGATGACAGAAGTATGTGAATGATTTAGAGTGAAGTACCACAGGATTCCAGTGATTTAAATAAAGCAACCAGAACGACAAAGGACTTATCAGCAGCATTGAATTGAAGACATAGAAGAAGAATTGATCAAGTGTTATTCATCTGTGAACCAGACCAGTTGCACTAGTTGACAGCACTTAAAAGATCAAGTTGTTTTATCGTCTCAGAAGAAATTGATACAGTCTATAACTGGAACACCCTGATGCTCCGAAGAATTATTAAAAGGTCAAGCAAAAGAAAATAGCTCGATAGTTTTTAGTTTCTAAAAACTATCGAATGGGATTAAAGGAGTCCATCAGAATTCAATTCAAAAGAATTTAGCTTTCGATAGTTTTTATTTAAAAACTTAAAAACTATCGAATGATAAATTCTTTTTAATCATTCGATGGTTTACAATTCAAAGGAGCAGGTGGAAAGTTTTTGTTGTGAATGGTTGATTGGAAATTGGACGGCCAGGATTGTTTCTTCAATTATGGTTCGATAGTTTTCAAACAAAAGTATGCAGTTAATACAGAGATGAAGAAAGTGTCTTCTTCAGTTAAGACAGAACGCAGAGACATTACTAAGAGAGAAGCTTGAGCCGGAGAAAAATATCACAGAAATTAATAGTGCTCAGAATTCTATCAGTGTATTGAATTTGTGTAACCTTAAACTCATTGAAGCTAATCTACGGATTAGAAATTGTAGCACCCCTCGAGGTTTATATTTATAAAAAGATATATTCCCCGACTCTTGGTTTGATTTGGTGTGTTTGATTTCGTTATAGAACTGAATGATTAATCCGCGAACGAAATTGAATTATTTGTAGGTATCGTATTCAACCCCCCCCCCCCCTTCTACGATACTTTGGACCTAATAATTGGTATCAGAGCTACTTGATTGACGTACAAATCAGATCCGGTGAATGAGACCAAAATCAAACGTAGCGTGAAAATTCGAAGCAAATTTTTTAACTTTCAAATTTTTTAATTTAATTGGAATTTCTTGAATTTTAAACAATTTGAAATTTTCAGAAACCATGAGTGCTCCAAAGACAACCGCTGGTATTAAAGTTCCCCCGTTTACAAGAGATGATTTCGGTTTGTGGAAGATGAAGATGCTGTTATTTATCAAGGCATCTAATCCGTTGTATATTGGCATATTAGAGAACAGACCGTTTGTACCAATGAAACCAGTTAGTGAATCTACAGCTCCTGATGGTAGCAGGATTCCTCAAGGCACCCAACCTAAGGATATCACTGAGTATACAGATTCTGACAAAGAACTGATTCGATTGGACACAGGTTTGATGTTGATATTGGCAGACTCCGCAGACAAAGAAATGAGCTATCAGTTGATGAACTGTACAAGCGGGAAACATATGTGGGATACCATTAACTTGATAATGGAAGGAACTGAAGACGTGCAGGAAAACAGATTGGACATCCTGACTTCTCAGTACGAAGCGTTTAGGTCTCTTCCAGGAGAAAGTATAACTCAGGTCTTTGAGAAATATACTAAGCTTCTAAATGAATTGGCAATGAAAGGGAAGACCTATCCACTGAGAGAAACCAACAGGAAGTTCATGATGACGCTGCCCCGTCATGTAGAACACAAGTCCTCATCCATAAGGGAAAGAATTGACTTCACAAAGATGTCATTAGAGATGATCTATGGCAAGTTGAAGACTTATGAGATGGAGCAAGAACAACGAGTGATAATCTACGGACCAGGGACAGTGGATAACAAGCACAATGCACTTGTGAGATCAGCAACACTTGTAGTGGATGAACCAACAACTTCTGATATTCAGGTTCAAACCCCTAGAGCTGTAAAGGAGGTGATCATAGAAGCTGAGATGGATTCTGTGAATCTGGGTGTTGATGAAAGTGATTACTACACCCTAGAAGAGCTTGAGAAAATGGAAGACAAAACCATGGCATACTTAGCTGCAAAGTTTAGTCATATTCGTTTCAAGAGAAACCCTAAGTACAAGTTCAAGGGCTCAACCAACAGATTCCAGAAGAGCAAGTATGCACCTAGTACAGGCTTTAAGGGAGGCTACAAGACTGACATGATTGATAGAAGAAAATCAAGATGCTACAATTGCAATGAGTTAGGGCATTTCGCCACTGAATGCCGGAAGCCTCGTCAAGCAAGAGACATGAAAGATGTCTATGTAAAGAAAGACTCATATGAGGATTTGAAGAATGAGAATGACAAGCTGAAACAGCAACTGAAGGCATTGTCTGGAAAGCAGAAACGGAAGGCTTATATAGTAGAGGGAAAACATTGGGATGATACTGATTCGGATGAAGAGGATGAATATATAAATGTTGCCCTAATGGCTGGCTCTTCAGAGGAATCACCACAATTATCTCAGGGTAAGGTTAAAAGCTCAAAGGTCGTATGGATTCTGGATAGTGGATGTTCTTGACACATGACAGGTGAAGAGTCCCTGCTTACATAGGTGGTTAAGAAGACCGGCCCGATTGTAACCTTTGGAGATGACATCAAAGGATTCACTACGGGATATGGTAAATTGAAAGTTGGAAATGTCATCATTGAAAATATCTCTCTTGTTGAAGGATTGAAGCACAATCTTCTAAGTATCAGTCAGTTCTGTGATAAAGGCTACAATGTAGATTTCAGAAAAGACAAGTGCTTGATCACAAACAGGAAGGATGAGAAGCTTACTCTACTGGGAGTGAGAAAAAGAAATTTGTTTATAGCTGACTTAAGTTCTTCTAGTGAAGGAGAAGTTACATTTTTCTATGGAAAGGCATCTTCAGAACAAAGTTGGCTATGGCACAAGAAGCTCTCACATCTGAACTTCAAAACTATGAACTCTTTGGTAAAGAGAGAGTTAGTGAGAGGGTTGCCCCTGATGGAATTTAATCAGGAGGGACAATGTGAAGCATGTGAAAAAGGGAAGTCGAAGAAAGAATCACATAGAAGCAAAGGAATGACAAACATTGTTGAACCATTACAGCTGATTCATTTGGATTTATTTGGTCCAGTCAATGTTATGTCACTTTCAAGAAAAATATATGCATTGGTGATGGTGGATGACTACTCCAAGTACACGTGGGTGTTGTTCATACAATCAAAGGATGAAACAACACAACTAATCATTGATCACATCAAGAAGATATAAGTGGAAGCTAAGCTACCTGTGCGGACAATCAGATCAGACAATGGAACTGAATTCAAGAATGCAGTTCTTAATGATTTCTGCTCAGAGAAAGGAATATCAAGATAGTTTTCAGCACCAAGAACTCCTCAACAGAATGGAGTAGTGGAAAGGAAGAACAGGACCTTGGTTGAAGCAGCAAGGACCATGTTGAATGAAGCAAAACTTCCCACTTACTTTTGGGCTGAAGCAGTGAACACAGCTTGCTACACTCAGAATCGAACCCTGATCAACAAAGATCATGAAAAGACTCCGTATGAGTTAATGACCAACAAGAAACCAACACTGAAGTACTTTCATGTGTTTGG
Organism: Heracleum sosnowskyi; assembly: GCA_030848705.1. NCBI lineage: Eukaryota > Viridiplantae > Streptophyta > Magnoliopsida > Apiales > Apiaceae > Heracleum > Heracleum sosnowskyi. The sequence continues at coordinate 16,550,840 of CM061240.1, forward strand.
TGCAAAGTGCTTTGTACTTAAAGATGGAGAACATCTTGGCAAGGTTGATGCCAAAGCAGATGAAGGCATTTTTCTGGGCTATTCTCTGGAATCTAAGGCTTTCAGGGTATATGTGATTGAAGATAAGAAGGTGTTGGAAAGCTTTAATGTAACATTTGACGACACCAAAAGACCAGGCCTGCAAACTGGAGAGAACTCTGAATCCTTGGTATTTGAAAATCTATCAGGAGATCTCTCTGACAATGAAGAAGACCTGAAGTTGTTACAGTTATTAATAATAATCATAACGATAATGATTCTGGAAATACACAGACTACTACTGGATCCACTAGTCAATCAACAGGGTCAACAGATCATACCGTCAACAACTCAGGGGGAGCAGGAGAAAGATCAGCTAGTCACACTCCACAACATCTAGAACATGGAGAATCATCAAGATTGCATCTGTCAAGACAAAGGGTATGGAATAGAGATCATCCCTTTCACTTGATCATTGGTGATCCGGACACAGGAGTGAGAACTAGGAGATCATTACAAAATGAATGTCACTATTCTGGGTTTCTTTCAGAAACAGAACCTAAGAAAGTTGAAGATGCTCTAGATGATCCAGATTGGGTGATTACTATGCAAGAGGAACTCAATCAGTTTGAAAGGCAGAAAGTTTGGAAGCTGGTACCCAGGCCTAAGGGAAAATCTGTTATTGGAACAAGATGGGTATTCAGAAATAAGTTGGACGAAGATGACATTGTAACGAGAAACAAAGCCAGACTCGTTGCTAAAGGTTACTCTCAAGAAGAGGGTATAGATTATGATGAAACCTATGCACCAGTAGCAAGACTTGAGGCCATCAGAATGTTTCTGGCATTCGCAGCACATTCCAATTACAAGGTATATCAGATGGATGTGAAGAGTGCTTTTCTGAACGGGGAGTTAGAAGAAGAAGTTTATGTGGAACAACCTCCAGGTTTTGAGGATTCAAAACTGGCAGACTTTGTGTACTTTCTATTCAAAGTTCTCTATGGACTCAAACAAGCTCCAAGGACATGGTATGACACTCTCTCTGAATTCTTACTTGAAAATGATTTTACAAGAGGTGTTGTAGACAAGACTCTCTTTTACAAAAAGCATAAAAATGATTTGATATTGGTGCAAGTATATGTTGATGACATAATATTTGGTTCTACTAATGATGATCTATGCAAGAGATTTGCTAAGTTAATGCAGAGTCGTTATGAAATGAGCATGATGGGTGAATTGTCATTCTTTCTTGGACTGCAAGTATACCAAAGACAAGATGGTATATTCATTTGTCAGTCCAAGTACATCAAAGATCTTCTTAAGAAGTATCAAATGGAAGACTCATCTGCAGCAAAGACTCCTATGCCAACTTCCACTAAGTTTGATAAGGATGAAACTGGTAAGAAGGTTGACATCACAGGCTACATAGGTATGATAGGCTCATTACTTTATCTCACTGCAAGTAGACCAGATATAATGTTTGCAACATGCTTGTGTGCTAGGTTTCAGTCTGATCCTAAAGAATCTCATCTAATAGCTGTTAAGCGAATATTTAGATATCTTAAGGGGACCCCAAATCTTGGAATTTGGTACCCTAAAGATACATAATTTGATCTTATTGGATATACAGACTCTGATTTTGCAGGTTGTAAGATTGATCGGAAGAGTACTTCAGTAAGCTGTCAGTTTCTTGGAAGAAGGTTAGTTTCCTGGTACAGCAAGAAGCAGCATTCAGTGTCCACATCAACAGCTGAGGCTGAATACATTGCTGTTGGTAGCTGCTGTGCTCAGATCTTGTGGATGAGAAACCAACTCCGTGACTATGGGCTTTTGTTGACAAAGATTCCAATATTTTGCGACAACACAAGTGCCATAGCAATCTCTAATAATCCAGTGCAACACTCGAGGACGAAGCACATCGACATCAGGTATCATTTTATCCGAGAGCATGTCATGAATGGAACTGTGGAGTTATATTTTGTACCCACGGAGGAACAAATTACAAACATCTTTACTAAACCGCTTGATGAATCCACTTTTTCAAAGTTGGTTGGTGAACTTGGGATGTTAAATCTTTCTAATTAATTTTGATTAGAAGTCAGTAACTGCAGATAGTCCTAGTGAATACATGAGTTTAAGAATTTCTATATCCTTAGGACTCGTGAATTTATTTTCTGGAGCAATTCTCGTAGTTAGGATTATTGTACTAATTTTATGTCATAATTATGGATGATATATCTTCTGGCATTTAATTGGTTATTAATTCTAAAAATTATTTAGGTGCTAATATTTGTTCTAAATATTGAAGCATCTATTTAATTTGAATTAATTTGCTTTGTTTTTAACATTGTAGATTAATGTAGCATAATTTATTAGTTTTAATTGATTAATATCATTTGATGATATTTAATTGATTTTATTCTAAGAAAATTGTGAATTTTCTGTTAACAATTGATTTTGGTAAATTTTAAAAGATTTATTCAAAATAAAACTTGACAGGAAATACAAAAATTTGAATTTTAGAACATGAACAGGTTTTAAAATTTGAAAAGAAGCAAAAAGTATCGAATTTAGGAAATTCGACAGTTTTTCCAAGTACAAAGAAAATTCTATTGAAATTAATTTTCGATAGTTTTTGAAAAGGAAAAGGAAAAACTATCGAAGACATTTCTCGATAGTTTTTGAGGATAATTAGAAAAAGTATCGAAGTGAATTTAATTAATTTTATATTAAAATTCTCGATAGTTTTTCTAAAAAATAAAATAAAATAATAATAATAAATAAAAATAGTTCGATAGTTTTTGGTTTAAAACAGAAAAAGGTTTCGATAGTTTTTCAGAAGGTCTATTTAAATTCCAGATTTTAAACACCTCGATAGTTTTTCAAAATATATCGAAGTGTTTTTGACTTTATTGCCCCTCTGAAAAACCTATCGAAGGTTCAAAGAAAAACCATCGAACAGTTGAATTACAGAAATACCCCTGTAGATTAATAAGTATAAATGTAGCACTTAGACGTTTTTTTTTCATTCTTTACTTTTGCAGATCTAAGATACACATATATACTTACATATATTACACAACCAATAACAAAGAACTCGATACTTTTCTGGATCTTGTTACTGATTTGTATATTCAACAATTCATTTTTACAACAGTAACTTCATTTTAACCGTGAAATCACTGTGTACTTGTGTACTTGTGTTCTGTTGGATTGTTAATTGATTTCCAGAGAAATCCATCGAGAGAGAAAGGAATAGTAGAACTGTGGATACTTTGATAAAATTAAACCATTTCGTACTCTATTGTGTTAACAAAAAGGTTCTTAAGGTTTAATTTAAAATTGATTTATCAATTTAGATTCAGAGTTCTAGGTCAAAAGATTTGTTTTTAGTAAAGTGTTAAATGATTAAAAGGGTATTTTTGTCAAAAATTTGATTAATTAGTTATAATTAATTAAATTTAAGTGGAATTAATTTTGGTTTAAAATTTAAATTTTCTGGAAAGTGTGAAAATACAATGGCCGGAGAATTTATTATTACCAAAACTAATCATGTCTCGTTTCAAAACTTGCAAGTCATTACGAACTTACAGTTTCGTGCATGGGCATAGTTTTTGAATACACGTTCGTTAGTGACATATTCTTTGAGTACTCCCGTAGTCCTTTGCATCGATCAATTGACTGCGTTATACACAACCGCCACGGACACAAGTGAAAATAACGTAAGGTCCTTCAGTTTTGTTGTGCCAGGGGCAGAACAATAAGGGTGACGGAACATGACTTTAACAGAATACTACATTTTCCTACAGAAAACCATGTTCCGGATCCCACAACTGAGGAGATACATGCTTTCTTCACTCTCATAAGAAGTCAACAACCTAACTTCTTTGTGGGAGAGTTTCTTAAGCATTACCTGACCAAGCCATGTAATTTTTTTCTTTCACACACTTATCCATGTTTTTACTGCCAAGATAACAAATCTGCATGGTATTCCCTTAATCCTTTAAAAGATAGGGTTTGCCATTGCTAACAATATGCATATCAACATAGGACGATTAGTGATTGATTAAGTCATTCTGTGCATGGGACCACTGGATGAAAGAACAAGCATGGACGATGTGCTTTGTTTCTATCCTAGGTTCCTACAGCTAATTCTCAATGATGTCTTAACAGATGATGAACGTGAGACATTTGCAGACGAGGAGACCATGGAGTGCATGGGGATGAAGAGCAATGCAATAACCGCTCTGATAAGAAAGAATCATCTTCCAGGGGTACCCATTGTTCTCACTGAATATCTAAGAACAGTGCCCCTACCACTTCTACCCCCAGGGAACAGGTAAATGAAGGTAATATTCATCAACCTGAAGTGGCTCCTGAACCACAACAAATGGATGTTGATCCAGAGCCCTCAACGGCCATTCCTGACCATGAGATTGCAAACCCACAATCTCTAACCACGGTCGAAGAGCCTTTGGAAGAGCCAAATGAAACAATAAACGAACCTCCTTCCCCTCCTATACCCAATATTCAGACATCCGTGAGTGTAGAGGGAGATAGTGCCTTAGCAGCACCACATAAGGAGATACACCCTTCAACAACAGCTCTGCCTTCCTCTAAAAGGAGAAGAATAGAAACCGAGGCAACTGTTGATACTTTATTTCAAACTTCCAAAGCGCCCTTTATTGATTTTTCTGATGCTGATTGGGCTACATTAACTAAAGCAATATCTGAACCAATAGCTCAATCTAGCAAGGAGGAATTGACGGAAGAAACTGGTGTTCCGACCATATTACGGTCAGGTTCACTGGTTGAAGGTTCTAAGAACCAAGTGTCTTCACAGACGTCGAGAGAAGGCTTTGACCTAAATGCACAATCTAAAGGGTCATTGTCTACCTCCCCAGATGGAACATATCTGGATCCTGCGGGTAAAGGGTCTGACGTAGGTGCGGATCGGTAACTCGGTGACAATGAATCAATTTCAATTGAGGAGTTAACTGAGGTAAAGTCTTCACAGACTATTGGGGAAGCTTCAGGATCTCTGCTGTTAATAGAGCCTGATTCTAGCCTCCTAGAGATTCAAACTCTAGATCCTACAAAGGATACATCATCCACGGATGATCAGCAACTTGGTTTAACCAAGGACGGGGACTTGCGAAGCCCCATTGCACCACCGGTGACCTCCTTAAGGACGGCTACGGTGTTTTCTTCTGCAGGTACAGCTAGCACTAAGGGATTGAGTGAAACACCGACAGAAACGTTGAGTGTACACCCAGAGCCAAATGTGAGGAGTGACACCCTAACCCTTTCAAATATTGATGATTTGCTTCGACCTACAGAAAGAGAGGTACATGTTCAATCCTTGCTCAAGGAGATGACAGTTCATGATCTACAAGGAAATCCTTTATACAAGGTTCCACTGCGACCTTCATTTGACCAAGGGATCTCCTCTAGTCAAGACAATGCTTCTTTAAATTCTATTCAAGAGAAGGTTGACTTGGCTGCAGCTGATTCTAGAAGAACTTTCAGGGTCATTGGCAGTGCATCTGGCACTATAACAGGTACGAAGCAGGCAGTGGACTCCTTGAAGAAGGAAGCTATGGAAGAACTAGTCGAATTGATGACGGGCGTTAAGGAGTTGAAAGATGATTTCATGAATGAGGTGTATACTCTGACTCAAGGGCAAGAAGCTTTGAAGGAAGACGTTCTGGTTATCCGGGATGGTCAAGCTAGGGTAAAAGATGCAATGAACACCCTTTCAAGAGTGGAGTCTAAGCTAAACAAGAGATTGGATCACATTGAAAAGACTACCAACTCAAGATTGGATGACATTGACCTGAAGCTAGCTTCTATGCATGACATGACTAAGGAGATTGCGGAGTTCATGGAGAATCAAGGCGACGGAGTACAGTCTATATGGAATATGTTGAGGAACCAACAACTCGGACCTTCAAATCAACAACCCGATCCTTCTACTGCCTTTTACAATGAGGATAACTACATCGAGGATTCCTCAACTAAGGGGGAGAAAGTTGGAGAAGGGGAAACAAATGAAGTGACTAATGAAGGTTGGCAAACAACTGGATGGGGAGTTTGGGAAACCAATGAAGCTATTCCAGTTAGACAATATTGGATTGAGGACATAGTACATGAAGAGGAGAGTGAAGAGGAATTTGAATTCATGCAAGAGCAACCGATTCAGGAGGAGCATGAGCCATATTATCCAGAGCCAATAGAACATCTTATCTTGGATGATGATATGGAAGAAGAAGCAAATTCTCTATCACTGGAAGAAGAAGCTGCCTTGGAGATGGTGAAAGCTCAAAGAGCTGAAATAGATGTCAGGCAAGCTGAGAGAGAAAGACACCAAGCAGTTCTAAGGATTGAGAAGTTAAAGAGATCCAAGGTGTATGCTGAAGTGAGGAAGAAGAAGATGATGGATTTGGCAAATAAGCAAGGTACTGACTGGGAGATGGCTTATAAAACCTTTTGTGGAGTTGAAGACGGATTAGAAGTCAACGACAATGCAGAGGTGGAAGTCATAATTCAGGACATAAGAAGTGCAAATCCTGATGATCATACTTACTTCACTGAACTGAGGAATACTGTGATCTTTCTGAAAGCCGGGGTTAAAGCAAATGGTGCCTGGAACATATTGATCAATTTTCTTGAGAAAGGTACATTTGTGATTTCCACTAAGTTTTTAGAACAGAGAACATACACAGAACTACAGGTGATTCTCATCAAGATACAAAGGACTACAAGGTTAAATGAACTGCTCCGTGAGCATGTTAAAGAGATCTTGATGAAAGTCGGTCCAGAGATTACTGAAGATCCTCCAATGGTTAGATTCATGAAGAATGACTTGTTCAGAATCTGCTATTTGGCTGAGGACAAACTGAGAGACTATCCAAGCAACTATCTGATATCAGTTGAGAAGTATCTTAGATCCACTGGATTCACATCAACGGAGAAGGACAAAGCAACCGACACTCTACGAAGATTTCTAATGGAGAATGTTCCTTACTATAGGAAAAGAGTGGAAAGAGGATTGGAAGTGCTTCCCAGACTACCAAACATGCCAAAGCTAAACAAGAAAGATGTTAACATTGCATGGTTATGGGCTGGAGTGGGTCAAGAGGTTGAGTACATTGGAAGACACATCCAAGGAGCAATCCTTAAACCTGGAGAACCACTGCACTATCCATCACTGATTGATTATCAAGCTGCTAACTCCAATCCAATGATTGAAGAAGGTGAGATCAAAATGGACTGAAGAACAGAAGCAAAGAACAAAAGAACTATCAGCTCAGACTAGAGGAGCAACTTCAATGTATAAAATTTTATTGTTTTTTGATTTATGAAATCTGGAAATGTATATATATCTGATCCAGAATGCATTTAATATTATTAAGATGTCTTACTTTAATTAGTTTAATGTTTCCTTAGTTAGTTGAGTTATCCTCAAAGTATTTGCTTGTCAAACTCTATCCAATCAAATAGGGGGAGATTGTAAAGCATAATGTAACATAAGATGTAAAAGAGATAACTACAACTCAACAAAGGACAAGACAGACAATAATATTAACAGAAGCACAGGAATCCAGAATCAAAGAATAAAAGGTAAACTCAAAAAATCAAAATACGGTATGTATTCTTGAAGTCCGTAAACAGGTCACGGAAAGAAGTTCATGAAAATGTTCAAGCCTCAGTGACAGCAAAAGAAACAAGACTTTCAAGATGACAGAAGTATGTGAATGATTTAGAGTAAGTACCACAGGATTCCAGTGATTTAAATGAAGCAACCAGAACGACAAAGGACTTATCAGCAGCATTGAATTGAAGACATAGAAGAAGAATTGATCAAGAGTTATTCATCTGTGAACCAGACCAGTTGCACTAGTTGACGGCACTTAAAAGATCAAGTTGTTTTATCGTCTCAGAAGAAATTGATACAGTCTATAACTGGAACACCCTGATGCTCAGAAGAATTATTAAAATGTCAAGCAAAAGAAAATAGCTCGATAGTTTTTAGTCCATCAGAATTCAATTCAAAAGAATTTATCATTCGATAGTTTTTATATAAAAACTATCGAATGATAAATTCTTTTTAATCATTCGATGGTTTACAATTCAAAGGAGCAGGTGGAAAGTTTTTTTTGTGAATGGTTGATTGGAAATTGGACGACCAGGATTGTTTCTTCAATTATGGTTCGATAGTTTTCAAACAAAAGTCTGCAGTTAATACAGAGATGAAGAAAGTGTCTTCTTCAGTTAAGGCAGAACGCAGAGACATTACTAAGAGAGAAGCTTGAGCCGGAGAAAAATATCATAGAAATTAATAGTGCTCAGAATTCTATCAGTGTATTGAATTTGTGTAACCTTAAACTCATTGAAACTAATCTACGGATTAGAAATTGTAGCACCCCTCGAGGTTTATATTTATAAAAAGATATATTCCCCGACTCTTGGTTTGATTTGGTGTGTTTGATTTCGTTATAGAACTGAATGATTAATCCGCGAACGAAATTGAATTATTTGTAGGTATCGTATTCAACCCCCCCCCCTCTACGATACTTTGGACCTAACACAGGCTTTGTGGACCTTGCAGACATTGTTGACCTTGCAGGCATTGTGGACCTTGCAGGCACTGTTTTAGACTTGGGCTTGATTTTAATAGGTGAATTGGCCCTTTACAAATTACATACTATCATTTGCCCCCTACTCATTCATCCCTCTTTAGAGGGATGGAGGAGTAGTAAAAGATTTATGTTGGATTCGGGTAGGATGTTCGTTTGAGGGGACAAGTAAATTCAAGAGGATCTTGTTGAGTCGAAGGTGCTTTTGTAAAAAAATTGTTGCCCCCACTTAAGTTTGGATAGGTCCAAAGACTTTTGTAGGGGTTTTGTCCGATAGAACAAATCGATCCGAGAGGACCTTGCTGACCCGAGAGGGCCTTTGTAGAAAATTTATTACCCCCACTTAAGTTTGGGTAGGTCCAAGGACATAAGTAGGAGTTTTTTCCGAGAGAACAAGTCGATCCGAGAGGGCTTTGCTGACCCGAGAGGGCCTTTGTAGAAAATTTGTTGCCCCCCACTTAAGTTTGGATAGGTCCAAGGACTTAAGTAGGAGTTTTGTCCGAGAGAAGAGGTCAATCCGAGAGGACCTTGTTGACCCGGGAGGGTCTTTGTGAAAAGTTTGTTGCCCCCTGGTGCGCTTGCCGGGAGGACATGTGTAAAATTTTTGTTGTAATAATAATAATAATTAAAATAATAATATATAAAATATTATTATTTTAAATTATTAATAAAAACCGTTATTTATATTATAAATAATTTTACAAGTGATTTGTTACAAGTGGTGGTACTCGAATGTGTCTGCACAGCTTTGTATTTGGCTCAAATTTCACTTGTATCCGAGAGACTTGGTGACAAACTTACCCTAGCCTTAGCTGGGTGACTATATGAGCTCGGATGCCTTGCAATTTTGACATAAATGAAATTGATATGGCTGAGAAGTTACCTGGCCAAGGCAATAAACTTAATTCACGGATACATGTCACCAAACCTCATGTGACCATATTTTTTGTACTTTCATTTTGTTTCTTGTACCTATGCATGCATGCACTAATTAACGCATACGGACGCCATGCAGCCATGCATGCTTGGATGCCTTGAAATTTTTTGTGTCTAATCCTCGTTCTTTTTCTCTGTTTTGGACGTACGTAAAGCGAACACAATACATGCATGCATCCACTGATCGCACTCGGATACTCGGATGCTCGGGTACAAAGAAGTTGGCATGTCTTCGAACTTCCCATGCGTGATACGAACACCAGCTGAGGGGTTGATTTATGTAATAAATATATGAAGTGATTGTGTGCTCCACTATTACCCATCAACTAGCTGAATATCCACCCGATTGTTAGGGTGATTGTTTTTTGTTTTGTTTTACTTTTGTGCATGTGTGCACTCACCAGTCACCACTCTTTGAATTATTGTCGAGTCCAATGGATATTCAGACAAAGATTGGTATGCACAATACATGTTGGTTATTATCTTTGGTTTGAGAGAAACAATTCTACTTTGACATGCCTAGTCTTTCACGTTTACTCTGTAGATCTCAGAACATGTACTTATCACTAATCTTCAAAACTTCAACAAGGGGCATTTTCCTTGCTAGGTTGTTATTTGAATTTTCTTTTCAGCATGGTCGTATTTTTATTACTTTTGAGTGTTTGAAATTACCCGGTGCTGGGCAAGTTCAATAAATTAACTAGCTGAAGCCTCCCTTCCTTTTTATTTTTCTTTCGTCCTTTTCTTTTTGTACTAATTGCCAGAGGATCAATGCACTAGCTAACAGCCTAACACACACGGATGCCATGTGAGCCATGCATGCATGTTCGAATGCCTTGAAAATTTTTTGTTGACAACTTTGGAGAACAAGGCGCGAAAGCAAAATGGTTGAGTCTGGATATACTTATTTTTGCTCGGATGACTGGATCTTATACTACTGAGAAAGTAATGACAACCCATGGATATACATCAAACATCTTCCCTTCTTTTGGAAGGGACACAATTCTTGATACTTTGCTACCAGGATCGCATGTTATCTCCGATTGGGTGACATCTTCGAGTAGAAAGCAGAGAGACAATACCGATGTAGAACCAGATTTTGGGGCCAGTGTGGATCAATTTTTTTGAATGTTTTGATGAATTGAGGACTTCTCAGTCAGCTTTGGGAAATAGTGGAATGTGGAACTGGACATGTTTCGTTTTCAGTGCAATAACTGTTGCATCCAACCTTGAATCTGGATCTTTGTATAGTCCCACTGAACAAAAGCATGTTGAAACCAATTCTCAAGGCAAGCATTGTTGATGTTACACTTCTTTTGTCATTTGTTGATGAAGATCCGGAATATCTAGATAATCAAACAAATGCTCGTTCATATGTTCGCTATTTAGGTGCAAAATTCCAGAACACTCTTTTCATCTTGCAGGTATGTCCTCGAGATATGAATATTAAAGCAACGGTGGAGCATTTTGAACTATCTGATAAATTCAGTAGTGGCAATGACATTGAAGATAGTGATCTGAAAGGTTATAATGATGATATAAAAACTCATGTTACATCCATTGCAAAATTGCAAACTGCAGTTGAAACTTCTTTTTGAATGTTGTTGTCCAACCTGCGTGATCTTATATGCATGCATCTTTACAGCTTGTTTTTTGTATACATGCATGTGTGCACCACCTTCAAGGGTACAAGGATACAGCATACAAGGCTTCACATTTTCATCCATTCTTTCACTAATATCACCTTGCATGCATGCTCGGTAAAATATCACCTTGCATGCTCGAAGCTTTTGAAACGGATTTTATCCAGAGCATCAGAAGCATTACTGATGAGTTCACGAAGAAAGATCTCCTTGTTGCTGTAGAAAGTGTTGATAATCAAACTCAGAAGCTGGTTGATCTCAGCTTGGAAAGCAAATGTCTCAGTGTCCGCCATTGCCTCGGTTATTCCCTACATCTTTCATACATTATACACCAAGTCTTCTTGACATTATACAAATCACAGAAACATATTATCTCTTGTTTTCTGTGTTTTGATACGAGCAAGTTCGATACTACTTCTTGATGTTGCTTTAGAAAAATGAGATTTATAATCTTGAAGACATTTAATTGTCGAATACCAACTCATGAGCTAGTTGACATATGCAGATGACAAGTAGTTGAGCTCCTGAAATGGAGATGTGGCCACCAAATATGACCTACCTTTTCAATATCACAAGTAATTTCTTTGTTTTTTTTGTTTGTTTTGTTTAGTAACCACAAGCTAATACAGTACAGTACATGTATGTATGTAAGGCTGGCTGACATGCACGGATGTAAGGCTTGTAATTCTAGTTTGCGTACAATTTTCACAAGGCATTGTTTTGTTTACTTTTCACCTAGCATGCTCGGATATTCTTACTGCTTGTGAGTTCAATATATACAAGATGGAGTAGTTGGGTTTGAATAATATTTTATTTGATCACAGGTGATGTAACACTCGGATGTTCCGAGCACATAGCTTACCTTATGTCTTAATTGGCATGTTGTAACATTTCAGAAGGCTGGCATGGTGATCCGAGCATGTATCCTTGCACTTGGCCCCAGTCAATTTCATGGTCGATGCTTTGATGCAGTCCGTGACTAACCAGCCAGATAAAAGATTCCTTAATGTCCCTTTCATGTACCACATTTTTGACTTGCAATATCTTCTTTTAAGTTCTCGACTTGTCTCCTTTCAAAGAAGCAGCTTCCTAGGTTTTGAAATTTACACACTGATAGCTACAGGTCGAGACCTATTATCCAGTCGCATGGTGGTGTATGTGGTTCCCGAAATATGAAATCACATATACGTAAACTCTGTCTTCATGTGAACATATTGCACTTCTATAAAACTGTGTTCATTTTCACCACAAAAAACACTCTTGTTTCTATTTCACCAGCATCTCTTATGCACTATTCATACATATATAGTTTGATATATATGTACAAATTAAATTTGCAGGCCCTTTCTTGTCGGTTCAGGGACCGATCAAGCTGAAGTACGATTTGCTTTTCTCCGATTCTTGAGGTAGTACTGAATCTTCTTCTTTCTTTACATAAATCGTGAATAACTCCTCGTTTTTAATCATATATATGATTTGATGTGTATTTGCTAGCAGGCTCTGGTGGATCCCTCATGCAGGGGTCTGTTTCTACTGCAAGTATTTGTCCAAACTTTCATTTTTTCCTTTGTTCGGCTATGTGAGCTTGGTGTGCAGCTTATCTTGCTGCTTTCTTGGTGGCATGCAAAGGCACTGCTTCTTGTTGTTTCTTGAGTGAAGCCTTCTTTCTATTGGCTTTGTGGGTTTCTCCCATTGCGATGGCAGCCCCGTAGCATCGTTCTGCAACTTCAGGTTCCGCCTTGAGTATTCCTACCCCTTGGGGGGTTGGGAACTTCACCTTGAGGTGTGGTGTAGATGTTATTGCTCTAAGTTTTGACAATGTGGGTCTTCCAAGGATGATGTTGTATGGTGATGCGGAGTTTATAACGTAAAACTTGATTATGTGATGGACCTGTCTTGGCTTGGATCCAAAAATGACGGGAAGCCGGACAGTCCCGTCGACTTGCACATCATTGTGTCCGAACCCATATAGTGATTGTTCACTTGGTTCCAGTTTGTAAGGTTCTACGTTCATCCTTTTGAGTGCATGGAGAAAGATAATGTCCACAAATGATCCATTGTTTACCAATACTTTGCGAACATCATGATTGGCTACGTCTAGAGTGATGACGATGGCTTCATTGTGATTCAGATATACACCTTCGTAATCCTCATCACTAAAAGAGATGACATTGCGAATTGATGGAATATGTGCAACCTCTATGACCTCGTTGTGTCCGAAGGTGTCAGGTCTATGTGGTCGTGGTGGAGAACCTCCGACCACTACATTGATCACAAGCTTCTTATATCCTTCTGGCTCCGCTCTTTTTACATTCTTTTGCGAGAGGTAGTTGTCTAACTTTCCAGCCTTAGCCTGTCTCTCGAGGAAGTATTTGAATGATACACAGTCGTTAGTCGCATGCCCAACATCTTCATGATAGTCGCAAAACTTGGTTTGGTCTCTGCTTGTTATGGGGGGCGTCATGGGCCTTGGTTTTTCAAAGAACGGTTTGTCTTTAATTTCTTGGAGTATGACCGCAGTGCTCCGATTGAACCTCGTCCACTCTTGATTTGGTTTTGGAGGCAACCTAGGTGCGTTCTGAGTTTGGGGCCGGACATTTCGATTGAATTGTGCACCACGATGTGGACCATGATCATGTGTAGTGTTGTTATGATGGCCGGAACCATTATTTTTATGCTTCTTATCTTTGTGATGGTTGCTGAACTCTTTAGGAGCATGTTGGTCAACTTTTGCTTCGTAGTGCTCTCTTTGTCGGGTAAGCCTCATGGCTCGAAGCGCATTGTCTCCGGTAATGTACTCGGATGCCATTGCGTAGACCTTGGCTAAGTCTTTAGGGTCTTTGCGAATGAGATCAAGGACATAGTCTTTGTATTCGTAGGAGTCTAGACCTCATCTAAAGGTGTTGATTGCTTCGCCTTGATCTACAGAAGTGGCACGATTTACTCCTTCTTTGAAACGAAGAATGTAATCGTCAAGGCTCTCACCCTTTTTCTGAACAATTCCTTCAAGAGAGACAGTGTGGATATCATGCGGGCGGTTTGCCCGAAACCTCCGGAGAAAAGCAGCTCTGAATTCCATCCATGTATCGATGCTCCGTGGAGTTAACAGGGAGAACCATTTTTGAGCATGGCCCTCGAAGGTGGAAGCGAATAACCGACACTTAGTTAGGTCATTATAGTCATGCAGCACCATTTGTTGATCAAAAAATTGGGTATGATCGCCCGGGTTCTTGTCCCCATTGTAGAACCTGAGTTGGGGGTGCTTTCCTTTCTTGTCTCGAGGTTGTGCTTCCAGCCTTAATGTGAACGGAGACTCAATTATCTCAAAGTCGGGATCCCCATCGACTTTCTTATGGAGTTGGTCAAGTTGTTTTTGAAAGCGAGCGTTCTGCTCCGCAAGTTGCTCAGCTGTGAGCCCATCCCTTGTGTCGTGAATTCGCTCCCGAGGGGGAGTTCTTTGTTCATTGCGTCTCTGAGGGATAGGGCCTCTTGAGGGACTTTGTTGCATGTCTCTTGGTTGCTCGGACTCTGCGCGTCTTTGTTGACGGCGATCGTCAAGTTGGTGTCTCAAATTGTACTCGCGGTTTCTTCTATAATGAGCCCAGGTTACGTCTCTATGGTGATCGCCATTGTGCCTTTCATGATCAGGATCGCGCGAGGATCCGAGGCAACTGTGAACGTTTGACCTTGATCTTTGTGGCAAGGGTGGAGCACGAGAGTGCCTTAAGTTTCCTTTGGATTCGCCCTCATTTGGATCAACCAGAGGTTGTATGACCAGGGCTGCCGGTTGCACCATAGATTGGAGGAAGGCGTTGAGCGCATCCTTTTGTTGAGGGTTCATCTGTTGGACCTGTTGTTGTGTCAAGTGTTGAGGGTTCAGGGCCACAGGTGCGTTCGGGGTTACTGGGACAATGACAGGTTGAACTTGTTCCGGTTGTTGTTGGGCATGACCAACTCGGGCTGCCGGAACCTCTTGGTTTTGGTTGATCACATCCCTTAGGTCTCTAGGAGCTATGCGACCAGCATTGAGGGTTGAGTCGGTGTCGGCATTACAGACTCGAACGTAGTTGGGGTGACTAGGGCCACCACCCTCCTGGATGACAGGGGGTTGTTGATTAGAACTACGTGTGATAGGTGCCATGTTGGACAAGTCCACAGATGGGCTTGCAGATTGTCTGGACGAAAATGGCAAGCTTGATGCTGGTTTGGAGAGCGTGGGAAGTCCCCTCCTTCTAGCGCCAAATGATAAGTCGTTCTATCGTCGGGCTCTACTTCCTTAGTATTATGCTGGAACAGATGCTTGTTTGGCTTGTTGGGCTTGTAATGCTTGTTTGGCTTGTTGGGCTTGTAATGCTTGTTTGGCTTTGTCGACCTTGTTGGGCTTGTCAGGCTTGCTGGGCTATGTTGGCCTTGCTGAGCTTTGCGTGTCTCATCTAAACTTCACTGAAATCGCCTCTGAGCTCCCTGAAACGGAAATGCCCGCGGGGGTTATGTCCCCGTAAGCACCTCCGGCGTGAGAGTAAGTATCTGGTGGACGGAAACCATAATACAGATATATAGATAGGTATAATTTCTAGAGAGAGAAAGTAGAGAGAAGGTAGAGCAAAACTTATCAGAAATTGAGTGTAGTGAAAGTGTATTGAATGTTGTGAACCCCCTCCATTGAAGTGACTAGGGGGTATATATAGGCTCATGTCATGTGCAGTGCACATGACTAAGTGTCCACGTGGGGGACATGAGCTGCAAATTAGGGTGTTGGTCGGGTGTCAATGTCCACCTTGTGTTAGTTGTATGTTGTCCTGACGTTTGGACCATGTAGTTGTGCCAGCTTTATTGCAGATGTCAGTGTCTTGTCCATGTTAGCTTTGTCTTGTTCGTACTTGTCTGTTGTGCAACGTGTCATGTCCAATCCTTATGGGCTTGGTGGACATTGCAGGCTTTGTGGACCTTGTAGACATTATGGACCTTGTAGACATTGTTGACCTTGCAGGCATTATGGACCTTGCAGGCACTGTTTTAGACTTGGGCTTGATTTTAATAGGTGAATTGGCCATTTACAAATTACATACTATCAGAGGACATCCCGAATCCACGGCCTCATTATCGAAAGCTTTGACGCCCGGATCCTCCCGAGCCTTATACAACTCGCTATAGTCTATAAAGTAAGATGCCCGGTGAATGATTTGATTTTTCCAGTAGAACAAGTATGGGGTATCATCCCAGCCTCCAACTACGTTACATAGTGTTTCTTCATCGCCCTTCTATGTATTTTAATTGTGTTACATAGTTTTTTTTCATCGCCCCTTTGTGTATTCTTGGTGCTCGGGAGATGAGATATCCAACTAAGAAGGACGACGTCAAGGAGCCATAATCGCAGCTAAACTTACATTAATAAATATTTCTCGAACCCCAAGACCAGTTAAATAAAGGAAATGAGAAGGGAAAAAATTGCAGAAATACACAATAGCTCAGCAAAATAATCAAGAAGCCTAGTCAAAAACTTGGTAAACACAAATCACAAAAGTAAGTTATAAGATGCCCGCCTATATATATATAATAGTAGGTGATTTATAAAGGGCCAATTCACCTATTAAAATCAAGCCCAAGTCTAAAACAAGGCCTGCAAGGTCCACAATGCTTGCAAGGTCCACAATGTCTGCAAGGTCCACAAAGCCTGCAATGTCCACCAAGCCCATAAGGATTGGACATGACACGTTGCACAACAGACAAGTACGCACAAGACAAAGTTAACAAGGACAAAACACTGATATCTGCAACAAAGCTAGCACAAGTACATGTTCCAAACATCAGGACAACATGCAACTAACACAATGTGGACATTGACCCCCGACCAAGATCCTAATTTGTAGCTCTTGTTCCCCACGTGGACACTCAGTCATGTGCACTGCACAAGACATGAGCCTATATATACCCCTGGTCACTTCAATGCAAGGGGTTCATAACATTCATCACACTCACACCACATTCAATTTCTGATAGGTTTTGCTCTACCTTCTCTCTACTTTCTCTCTCTAGAAATTAATACACATTTACATACTTGCATTATGTTTTCCGTTCACCGGATACTTATTCTCACGCCGGAGGTGCTTACGGAGACATAACCCCCGCGAGCATTTTCGTTTCAGGGAGCTTGGAGACGATTCCGGAGAAGTTCAGACAAGACCCGCAAAACGCAACAAGCCCGACAAAGCCAACCAAGTCTGACAAGTTCAACAAAGCCAACAAAGCCAAACAAGAATTACAAGCCCAACAAGCCAAACAAGCACCTATTCCAACATAATATTAAGGAAGTAGAGCCCGACGATAGAACGACTTATCAATATATATATATATATATATATATATATATATAACTAATCAAGTATATACACATTAAGAAGTCAACAACTCCAAAGTAGTAGTAAAGGTGATATACAAATATGCATATATATACATAACCAGGAAAGTACGATATAAACAACCAAAGGAAAAGAAATTGATAGAAAGAAAAGGTAGAAAGCTTACAAAAGAGAAGAACGAATAATGAATGTTGCTATAAAAGATTGAAAATCGCTTGAAAAGGCAGAACAAAAAAGCGATAGCCAAATAAAATTATTTATTGAAAGCGTAATAAATGAAATGAACCGCAAATGGAAGCATATATAGGAAAATATGTAGAGAAAGAAAAAGACGTGTGGCATACCATGGTTGGTTCCTAACTAAGCATACCATCGTCATTACAATTGTGTAATTATGGCTATAAATGCGAACCACATCAAGCGAGACTGACATCATTGGACCAAATGTTACAATACACGATTTACGAAGCGTTTTCCAACGTACTGAACACGTTATCTAAATATTACACGAAAATGTAAACGTCAAAATTTGAAAATTCAAAAAGCATTAATAGAGTATAACCAAAAATTTAAACCCAAAATTTTAAGCTCAAGAATTCTCTGAGCTCAGAGCTCAAGTCTAAGGCAACCAACAACCAAAAATTCAAATTTTGAATTTTGAGATCTAGAATTCACTGAGCTTTGGGTTGGATTGGGTTGGGTTGGGGCAACCAACAAACAAAATACAAAGTTAGAACAACCAAAAATTCAATGATTGACTGAACTCAAGTCTGGGGCAACCAACAACAAAAAATTCAAATCTAAAATTTTTAATGTAGGAATTTACTAATGTCAAGTCTGGATGCCAACCAACAACCAAAAATTCAAACCTAGAATTTCTATCAAATTAAAATTTATTATTATTATTATTATTATTATTATTATTATTATTATTATTATTATTATTATTATTATTATGTGACGACTCTCAATTCATTTCAATCTATTTTTTTAATTTTTTTCAAAATCTTTAATTAGTAATAGTAAATATCTTAATCCCAAATTTTTGAATTAGTAAATAGAAAATATCGTAGTTAACTTATATTTTTCTAAATTTCTTTTTAAGTGACATCACCATCTATTTTCAGATCTAAGTTAGAATTTGAATTTCGAGAAATTTAAAAATGGTGATAATAGAATAATATATGAGATAATGAAAATATTAACCATTTGGTAGATTAATATCTTATTTGATAGATTTGGTAGCAACGAGAGAACGTCTCACACAGACGTTCATTAGGACGGGACCTATAAATCGATCCAAGATTTGAACCTATAAATCAGATCGAAATAAATTTACCGGACCGGACCCCAGTCCATAATATCAAAAAAAATCCGGTGATGCATGTAAAGAATCATTTTTACTTTACTTTAGGTCTTAAACTATAATGTATATAAATAAAATATCAACACATATCACATTTTAGTGATCCAAGTTAATAAATAGTAAATTGATGAAGGAATAAATATCAAAACTACAAACTAAGTAATTAAATTTTGAAATTCGTATAATGAAAAATTGATACTCACACATTTACATATTATTATTGTCTTACAAATAACAAAATATATATTTCTTTTCAAATTTTAACTTCGTAAGAGCATCTTCAATCATAGAGAGCCCTTGGCTAAAATTGAATAAAAGTTACCATAAATAATAATTATAGAGAATATGTAAAAAAAATTCACTCCAATGGGTCATTCCTGTTATCTAAAATTTTAGCCAACTTATACATATTGGCTAAATTTGTCAAACCTCTGGAGACATGTAGTAAAAAGCCATGTCATCTATTTCCATATTTAAACAAAATGTTCTATTTTTAACAATTTCAAATAATAATAACATTCTATTTTTAGAATATAACCAACTCCATTGGAATACAACACCTTACAGGTTCAGCAAATTTTACACAGTCGGTATTTTATATGATTTTAGCCAACGAATTTAGCCAACACCGTTGTAGATGCTCTAAAAAGCAATTAATATATTATATATATTTAAATTTGAAGGAAAATTAAAAATAAATTATGAAAATTAATATTTTACATAATTATTAATCAGACTGGCCATATAGATCTAGTCCGGTCTCAATACCGAATATAATAAATCTGGTTCACGATGCATTTATTTGACAAAATTCAGTGTTTGGTGTGATTCAGATCGATTCAATCCGATTTTTAACATTTGTATAGACCTTTTTATTATTTATTTATTTAAAAATTTAGAAAAATAATTGTGGCGTCACTACAAATCGAAAAATAACGATAATCGATATGTATCTTTTCATCAAAGCACATACGCCATGCGTCACGGAATTATGTCGAAACCAATTAATGTTAGCAAGACATAACCGACTAAGGGGCTGTTTGGTAACTCTTAATAATATCTTAGTGAACAAGTTTTGCTCTCGGTCAGATGTTACTTATTTATCAAATGAACTTATTGAATCAGAAATCACCGGATGACCGCTAGATCGGTAAGTGCTATAGCCCTAGCTTTTTGAATCAATTGTCAACAACATGGAGTCCCATGTTTTGTGCTAAATTTTTTTTATTCAAACTATATTTTTCTTCCAAATTAAAAATAATCTTGTTTCATTTAAAATAATAGTTATAAATCACTTTCAAACACTTGAATTTTCTTGTGATGATTCTTTCCGTATCAAAATAAAAGTTGGAAAGAGTCACTTTTCCGTTTTGTTTTATTCATTTCTTAAAATAACAGATTTACATGAAATATTTTATTCAAAAAATAACTAAAGAATAATATGGGATAGTAACTTTCTTTATACCTGTAAAATATTAAAATAACACTTATTTTGTAATATGGGAAGACCAAATTTAAATTTTATTTGAAAGAAAATTAGATTAAATGATAAATTTTAATTATTCAAATAGTTTAACACTTTCATTATCAAACGTTGTTTATCATTCAGTAAAATTTCGTTCAATTAATTTAATCATTCAATACTTTTTATTCAGTTTTATCAAACATCCCCTAAGAGGCTAAGACGATTCCATTTTTTCCCAAAACAAAAATTCGATTCAGATATTTTCGAACAATTTTGTAACTTTCCTCAAATTTACGGTTATTTGTAAAATTAAAGCACGTATTATAACATTGTATATAAGCAGTCCCAAACACAACCCCCCTCCACAAATAACACTTCAACCAACCACTCTTCACGATAAGTCACTAAACTCAGATCGGAAAAATGAACGACGTCGATGTGTCCCGCCAGATCCAGCAGATGGTCCGATTTATTCGGCAAGAAGCCGAAGAGAAGGCCAATGAGATCTCTGTTTCTGCTGAAGAGGTACAATTTTCAATTTGATTTTATTAATCATGTATAATTATGTGTTTTTGTTGTGTGTGTAGATTTATGTAAGTGTTGTGTTTGTAATTGTGTAGGAATTCAATATTGAGAAGTTGCAAATAGTGGAAGCGGAGAAGAAGAAGATCAGGCAAGAGTATGAGCGGAAAGAGAAGCAAGTCGATGTTCGTAAAAAGATGTATGTGTATTTAATCGATTTACGAGTAATTGTTTAGTTAGTTATGCTATTTGATTGTGCTATTTGGTTTATTGCGGTTGAATGTGTGATTTGATGCTTTATTTGACTTATTGTAAGTTTACGGAAAGTGAAAATAGGCGTAAGTTAAACTAGTGTGGGAATGTGAAGGAGAGAATGGAGATTTGTGTATTTATTTTAAGTCGGAGTTGACACGGCCAGAATGTTGTGTACTACGGATTTGGAACAGTTTCTCTCACAGCAAATATTGATAGTTTTGCTTGAAAGTAAACTAGCTTTGTTTAGTGTAACATTGTCTGACACTGAAATTGCTTTGTAAATAGTTGAATGATGTGCACGAAGTCTTTAGAATTAACGAGTATGGTTCAGACGAGGACGTTATATCTGCTTTTTGTATAAAATGCAGCATAGTTTTTTAAAAAATGTGACAAAATTACTGAATGCATTTTCCTGTCTTAGGACTCTGTTTTAAAATAAATCTTTTATTGTGTACTCTTCTCAATAAGTTTAATTACTACTATTTGATTTTAATATGTTCTTTCCACTTTATGTTAATTGTTTTATATTTCACTTTCTTTGTACAGTCTTATATCTGTTTTATTTGTTGAATTTGTTGCTGCTAGTTTATATATATTGTGCATATGTTTACATAGTATGTATAACAAACTTAAGGCCGGCTAATTATACAGTTTGTTTAATTGAACAG
This sequence comes from Heracleum sosnowskyi, assembly GCA_030848705.1. Taxonomy (NCBI): domain Eukaryota; kingdom Viridiplantae; phylum Streptophyta; class Magnoliopsida; order Apiales; family Apiaceae; genus Heracleum; species Heracleum sosnowskyi. Next base: position 16,572,711 of record CM061240.1, read on the forward strand.
ATTTCATCCAACTGTTATGGATAGTGTTGTAAAAAACCTTAATGTGCCAATTGCTCAAGTAGCAATGGTTTTGGGTCAGCCCACTGTAAACCCTAACGCCCCGTATGCTCAAGGAGCAACGGTTGTGGGTCACTCACTTGTAAACCCTAGTGTGTCAGTTGATCTAACAGTTGTAGGTCAATTGGCTGTGTGTGCTCAAGGAGCAACTGTTGTGGGTAAGCAAAACCCTGACCAGTCGGGTGCTCAAGGAGCAACCGTTATGGGTCAGCAGGCTATAAACCCTGACGCACCGGATGCTCAAGGAGCAACGGTTGTGGGTCAGCAGGCTGTAAACCTTGACCCATTGGGTGCTCAAGAAGCAACAGTTGTGGGTCAGCAGGTTGTAAACCCTTACCCATCGGGTGCTCAGGGAGCAATCATTGTGGGTCAGCAGGCTGTAAACCGTGATGCAACGGTTGTCGATCGGCATGCTATAAACCCTAACCCGTCGGGTTCTTATGGAGCGTCGGTTGTGGTCCAGCTGGCTCCTCATGTGGCACATGTTCCTTCGGTTTATTCAGTTGTGCCTACAACTTTGGTTCATGTGAATCATGCTGAGAAACCAGAGAAGTTCAGTGGCTCGAACTTCACATGTTGGCAGCAAAAGATGATGTTTTATTTGACCACGTTGAACTTGTCGCGATTCACAAAAGAGGAGGGACCTGTGGTCACCGCTAAAAGTGACCAACATACTCGTATGGTTGTTGATGCCTGGAATAGTTGTGATTATCTGTGTAGGAATTATGTGTTGAATTGCCTTGCTGACTCGCTATACGATGTGTATAGCTCAAAGAGGACAACAAAGGAACTGTGGGATTCTTTGGGCCATAATTATAACACTAACTATGCTGGCGCCAAGATTTCTATTGCGGGTCGATTCTTGGACTACAAGATGGTGGATTCCAAGACTGTGATAAGTCAAGTTGAAGAAGTTCAAGCAATCATTCATGAAATCCATGCTAAAGGAATGGTCATAAGTGAGTCCTTCCAAGTAGCTGCTATTATTGAGAAGTTGCCTTTTGGATGGAATGAATTCAAGAATCGCCTCAAGCACAAGCGAAAGGAGATGAGTATGGAAGACTTGATTTTTAGGCTTCATATTGAGGAGGATAATAAAAGATCTAGAAAGAAGTTCAATGTTGTTGTGAATAATAATATCGTTGAAAAAGGTCATAGTATCAAGTTCAAGAAGAACAATACAGGAAAAGAGTCTAAAAGTGTTGGAAAAGGATTTAAGTTGGGTCCAAAAGGTAGAATTTTGAAGACTCAAAAATTCCAAGGAAAGTGCTTCAACTTTGAGAAGATGTGAGACAAGTCCTCTGAGTGGAGGCTTTCACATAAGTGAAGAAATAAAGAAGCTAACATGATGAAGCAAGACTCCAATTTATAGCCGTACACTCATTTAAACTAAGCCAAGTGCGGGAATGAGTTGGCTTTAAAGCATAGACTTGCCTTAGTTACGCAAGAACCAATCTGGTTTTTGTTGAATAAACATGTTACTCATATTGTTATTGAGTCTTGTAAATTTTAATTGGTTTTGTCTAAGTGCGATGTGTTTGTAAGCATTTGCTATGGAACTAATAGAATATTTAAGCCCTATGTTTTGACAACAAAATATGATCGGAATGGAATATAATTCTTTTGCATATGATTTGAATGAAATGAAAGTCTTTTGCTTATTTTCTTGAGGGTCTCAACTCATGATTAATGGATGCTAGATTGTAATACAAGGCTTAGATTAAATAAATTGAAACACAAGACAAAACTTAGAAGTAGTGGGAAACACAAGTGTTAAACTTGTAGAGGTAAAATAGGTTAAAATTCTTTTAATTTCCAGAGGAGTATCATTGAACATCAAAATTCCGTACATAGTATGTAATTTGAAGTTGGTTCAAACCACCATGGTTGTCACGTCGACGACTAGTCGCCAAGTCGACAAAGCAGAAAAAGTCGAGGCACGACTTGTGAGTTTGGCGTCCATGGGTTTTTACCCGGAACCCGACCCGGAATCCGGCCCAAATTAAAAAAATAGGGTTATGTAATTCAATTGAAACACTTACGGTTTTTAATTGAAACCTAAAAGAGAGGCAGCCCCCCCCCCCCCCCCCCCCCGACGACTTTGTCTCCTCCGAGCAGCCGCCGCCCGACTTCGTCTTCTCCGAGCAGCCGCCCGACTTCATCTCCGGTAAGTGTCATGGACTAGTGAGTGGACCGGTATTGAGGATAGGTTTTGGGATGCGGTGGATATAGCTTCGGGTGCATCCGAGGCACTTGAGGGACGCAATTTACCGGGGAGAGCTAGAGGTGATCCCACTCTTACCTATTCTCGACGCAACACTAGTTCGACACAAGATCCTATTGATGATGAAGAGGAAGATGAAGACAATATTCCTTTGGATGATGAGGAGGTGGAAGATGATTATGGTGTACCACCCGAGGAGACTACTCAACAAGATGAAGGGGGAGATGATTTCGAGATGGATGATTATTGATTATGCATGATTGGGTTTTTTATTTTGTTTAGTTGAATTACTCTTTAATTATGCTTTTATTTGCTTAGAGATGTTTGGCTTTGGGTACTTGAACTTATTATCTACTTGTTTTTATTTGAACTAAGAAAATTGATGTGTGTCCCTACTCCCTATAGTATTAGTATATATATATATATATATATATATTATAATTACTCTATATATATGTATGTCGACTACTTGTCGACTTTTTACGACTAGTCGGCCGACTTATCGACTTTTGAGTTTGAAGGTACTCGGGCGCCTTGGCTCGACTTGCCGCCTTAACAACCTTGCAAACCACTGGTGAAAAAAATTATGTCATTACTTTCGTGGATTATGGTACTTTATATTGCAATGTGTATATGCTTAAGTAAAGAGGAAGTTGTTAAGAAGTCTTCTGTCAGTAAGTTAATGGTTAGTAGTTTGAGAATGAATTGAACAAGAAAATGAAAGTAGTGATTATGGTAGTGAATGTTAAACCATTAGGGATAAATAATAGTGATTATGGTAGTGAATGTTAAACCATTAGGGATAATTTTGTCATTGTTTAGTACTTCAATAAAATGCGGGGAGAAGTCATCTACTCTCTTTCAAATACAACACTGTTAAAGTAAATTTACAAAGCTCCTTGTGAATTGTTCAAAAGACTGAAACCAAAATTTGAATTCGGGGGTGTCTTGTGAAGGTCTTTGTTCATACACCAAAAAATGTGAAAACAGGACCGGAAGTAGTTGATTTTTGTCGATCGATTACTTTAGTATGTATCTAAAGTGTCTCACATTTACACAAATACAACTATAGAATCAATGAATGTTGCCATTCACAAATACAATTATAGAATCAGCAAATGCGACATTATGAAACTATTTTCAATGCAAACATGCAATCTATCATAGTAAGTATTGAAACACGTATGTACAAGGTCACACAAGAATATGATTAATGCCTGTTATCATAGATTTTCAAGAGAGTTGATTGTCATGGATATTTTGAAGAGGTACGATTAGAAGTGATTTTACTGGATTTGGTGTCAGTAAACAAGTATGGAAACCTTTATATCTTGGGTTTTTTAGCGACAAAGTTTCCTATCTTTCCTTAAGTTGCAGAAACTGGCTTATGACTTGCATAAAAATATGAAAATATGAAGGAAAGTCAGAGAGAGGCTCATGTTTTCATCTTCAATCTAAGCTACCACTCTTATATTTCTACTTGAAAATAAGCAAACTCTGTGTAGTGTAACATGACAATAATTTTACTTAACAAAAAAAAAAGACAATAATTTTTGAATGACAACAATATTTGTCATAATTTTTCTCAGTCCCTACATGATATATAAAGTGTACTTTTAACTTCAGTAAATTAATAATCCTGATGTAATTAATATATTCATTGATCCTGAGATTAAGAATATGTAGAGGTTTAACTGCACTTTAATACGAAGGTAGTAGGTTACCTGTTTCACCATACATTATGGAAAAGCGATATTTTTCTTAAGCTATAATGGAGCATGCTTCATACATTTGAAACTATGTGCTTTGTGTACTATAATTTACATATTAAATGACATATTTTACTGTTGGTATAAATAATTCACATCATCTGATTAATTTTTTATGCTCCAGTGAGTATTCAATGCAGCTTAATGCATCTCGTATTAAGGTTCTCCAAGCACAAGATGACCTGGTTAATGCCATGAAGGAGGCAGCATCACAGGAGCTCTTAAAAGTGAGCCACCATGACTCGCACCACCACTTACATCTTCACCATGATTATCAAGGACTTATGAAAGCTCTTGTAGTACAGGTAATAAGATCTCAATCCTCCCTTAAAGAGACATGTTTTAAATCACCAGAACATCTGCAAAAATTGTGAAAGGACTCATCTTTTAGCAACCTATGTTTGTAAATTATGTATATATATGGGTATTTTCTCTCCTCTCTGTAAATTTAGGTGTAATTAGGATACAGTAGAACCTTGGTAAATTTAAAATCGCTAAAGTAATAAGCTCAACCAATCAGTATTTTTTCTGAGTCGCCACTTAAGAGACTGTGTATTTTTTTAATCCATGAAGTTATAATCTGGGTAAATAAATAAATTTTCTGGTCCCTAAATTATTCATTTATAGAGGTTTAAACATTCTTGTTTAGGAATTAGCTATCATTGGCATACTTCTTTCTTTTAGAATAAATATTATGTCTTTTCAAACATGCGGTAAAAGTGATTTTCTTTATGTTCAATTTACCTGATGAAGCTGGAGTCTTCATTTACCCAAATTATATTCTCCAATGTCGGTCTATATTAATCTTCATCAAATTCCTTTTACTCTGGGACCTGGGTTCACACTTTACTTTGGAGTTATTGAAGCTGTCAGTATATTATGCTGGCGCAAATATTAATCTGAAGCATTTGTTAACTCTTCCTTGATTTTTGAAGATTATCATGTCCCTTACTGCTAGTAATGTCCATGTATGTTGCAGTGTTTACTCAGATTAAAAGAGCCTGCAGTTTTGTTGCGCTGTCGGAAAGATGATATCAAATTGTTGGAGTCTGTTTTGGATTCAGCAAAGGAGGAATATGCAAAAAAAGCTAAAGTTCACCAACCTGAGATTATTGTTGATGATGTCCACCTTCCACCATCTCCTTCAACTCACGGTCCTTCATGGTATATATACACAACTGAGTAGCTTACTAACTGCACATGGCTAGTCATATGTGCATTTTTTTATTGTCGTATCATGTTACCTTTTTTAGCTGGTTGGTATAATTTAGCATTCTGAAATAGTAAGAATTCATTTCGATGTTTATTTCTGGGTGATTTTTTTTAGCTCTGGAGGTATCGTGATGGCTTCTCGAGATGGAAAAATTGTAATCGAAAACACCCTTGATGCTAGATTGGATGTTCTGTTCCGCAATAAACTTCCTGAGGTAGTTTTGTGACTTTTGACAACTTAGTACTTTGTCATTTCTTCGGCAACGTACCTGTAGAGTAAATTAGTTTTTACTTGACTTATTTGTCTCTTAACTAGTACATTTCTTATTTCTTGACTCTATTTGGTCGTATATAGGCTGCTTGGAGAAATTTCGTGTGTTGATTTTTATGGTCTACATTTTCCATGTATTCTTGTCATTGCAGATTCGCAAGCACCTTTTCGGTCAGATTGCTGCATGATAATTCGGCATCCGTTTATGCATTACACTGTTTGCTAAAGCTGTCAAGATGGTTAATTTCTGTTGTTTATAAGCCCGGTAATGAGGGATTCTGGCTATTTGTCAGCCATGGAATCTCTTCTTAGTTATTGGTCATGTATATCAAACTTTATCTTTCTTTAAATGCCTTCATTTGCTTGTTGAATATTGTTGTACATCTTGCTCTTCCACATCCTATGAGTGGGATATCTGGGTATGTTTGATTTTTTCTGGTTTGGATAAGACTGAGGCATAGCAGAACACTCCTTTTCCGTGAGTAATAGTAGTATGTAATAAAGTCCAGCTAAGCCTGTTCATGCAGATCAGACTATCACATTGGATGAACGTATCATAAACTTGCTGGTTAAAGCTTTCTAGTACATTTCGATCATGACTTTTGCAATTTGTTCAATGGTTGCAAAAATTAAAATATTATGTAGCTTACATTGAAAGTCTAGGTACAACACATGAAATTTCTTTTGATAGGCACCATCTCTTACACACAGTTGAAGTGCTAATGTATTTTGATTGTGTTTGGGGTTTTATTTTCTTTGAATTCACCTTTCAAATTCATAAGCCCAGTGTTTTGTACAACTATTTCCGTAATTCTTTGGCATGCAGGCTTTATCTGTTATTTGTAGTGCATTCTGATCAATCGATTTTGAATAATTGGTTTGCTAATCATATCCCAAGTTTATTTCAAATCTGTGTCAAATTATTTAGCATGATTATGTTCAGAAAAGAATAATGAAGTAATTACCATTCATTAAAAATACTTTTGCGTACTGGTATGAATGATTATACAGATACCTGATTAGTTCAAATGTTGGTGCTAAAATATTTTACAATGGGTATTTCTAAATAAATTGTATTACATTTGGTATTTGCTATGATAAATTACATGCAAAACTGTGTACTTAACATCAAATGAAGACGGTGAATAAGGTTCGCGCTCCATTGAGAATCTTACTATGTTATATGAGATCTAATCCTAATCATTCATTAATATACCCGATATAAATCTCCCATCACTCATTAATTTTATTAATATTTTAATATTCCACCATCCCCACCCGTCCATCACCTCTGGCCACCAAGAACCTCCATTTCTGGTCACCATCTTCGGCGACCAATTCCGGTCAACCCAAAAAATCATCACCGGAAAACAAAAAATCACCACATTGCCGTCACCTCTGTCCACCACCGAAAAATAAAAAATTACCGCCGGAAAATACAAATCACCACCTGTTCTCATCACAAATCACTATATGTTATCAAAAATCACCACCCGTCACACAAATATTCCTCTACCCGCTCCATCTCTCTCCACCTCCCTCCATCCACCACCGCAGCCACCTCCGACCACCACCGGAAAACAAAAAATTACCACCATCTTAACAAAATTAGATCAGTTTTGTAACTTTTTATTTTGATAAACAAAATCGAATAATAACACTTAGTGTTAGAATATGTCTTGAATCAGTAATTGCCCGTTATGATATGGTAATAATTTCTACAAGAAAGGATCTAGAATTAATCTTTATCCACCGTCAAGGATAAGACTTATCCTCATGTATCTGACTCTCTAGGTTATCGATATGCTGTAATATGTATCCTAAAGATCAATAAAACTTTTCTATTCTGCCTATCTGTGTTTGTTCTTTACGTTTATTATAATATTTCTTGCTTCCGTCATAACAAACTGGTATTAGAGCCTGGTTCTATTTCTAGGGTTTGAGTTTCGGTGAGAAAGATGCAGTCTGATGGTATTAACGTGAAGGTTGACAAATTTACTGGGAGTAATAGTTTCAGTCTATGGCAAATCAAGATGTGTGCCTTGTTAAAGCAACATGGGCTCTGGGCGCCGTTGAAAAAAAAATCGACAGATCCGCAAAGCGCTGAGATGGCCAGTCTAGAAGAATAGGCACACTCAACAATTTTATTGTGCCTTGTAGATGATATTATTACTGAAATCGCGGAGGATGATACCGCGTCTGGTTTGTGGTTGAAGCTTGAAGTTCACTACATGACAAAGTCTTTAACAAATAAGTTGCTTCTGAAGCAACGTCTGTTTAGTCTGCGAATGAAGGAAGGTATGCCTCTTCGAGATCACTTAGATCAGTTAAACACAATCTTATTAGAATTGCATAATATTGATGTTAAAGTTGAAGATGAGGATGCTGCTTTAATTCTGTTAGTTTCTTTACCATTATCGTATGAGAATTTTGTGCAATCGTTTATTGTTGCTAAAGATACTATTTCTCTAGATGAGGTTAGATCTGCTCTTAATTCTAGAGAGCTGCGCCATAAGGCGGCTGGTACAGGTGCAGATAATCAGGTTGTTGGGTTAGTAGCCAGCGGGAGTAATGGACATGGAAAGTCGGGGAAGAATAAATTCAAGAAACCAGCTTCTAAGGGTCCGAAATCTAATGATGTCTGTAATTATTGTAAAGAGAAGGGACACTGGAAATCTGACTATCCCAAGAAAAAAAACTAATATGATAAATTGACAGGTACTGCTGCTACAGGTACTGCTGTTGTAGCTGGTACCAATTCTGAAGAAGATATTGCTCTAGTTGCTGTTGAGCACACGCATCACTCTGATGTGTGGATCCTTGACTCTGGAGCGTCTTACCATGTATGTCAGCGTAGGGAGTGGTTTACAACCTACGAGCAAGTAGACAGTGACAAAATTTCTACGGCTAATAGTTTTGTTTGTGAGACGGTTGGAGTAGGCTTGATTAAAAATTCGGACACGTGATGGTAAATTCTGCACATTGAATGATGTTAGGCATGTTCCACTTATGACGAAGAATCTGATATCTTTGAGTATGTTAGACAACAAGGGTTTCAGTTTTCAAGGTGAAGGTGGAGTTCTACATGTCTGCAAGGGTTCTGATGTGGTCTTGAAATGTGTTAAACGTGGTACCTTGTATCTCCTTCAAGGTTCTACGTTATCAAGTTCTGTTGTTGTGGCGTCCTCGAAGATTGATAAGGAAAACATGACCAGGTTATGACACATGAGGCTTGGTCACATGAGTGCAAGAGGGATGCAAATTCTGTCAAAAACTGATCTTCTTTGTGGTCATAAGGTCACAGGTCTTGAGTTTTGTGAACATTGTGTTTTTGGAAAGTTACATCGCATCAAGTTTCCTAAAGCAACACACAGAACAAAAGGCACACTTGATTACATCCATTATGATTGTTGGGATCCTTCCCGGGTGGAGTCTTTAGGGGGTCACATATATTTTGTGTCAATGATTGATGATTTCTCAAGAATGAGTTGGTTGTTCATCATGAAGCATAAAAGTGAAGTCTTTAAGATTTTTAGGCAGTGTAAGGCACTATTGGAGAATCAAACAGGGAAGAAGATTAAGAGGCTGCGAACTGATAATGGTCTGGAATTTTGCTCATCTGAGTTTGATGAGTTCTACAAGAGTGGAGGGATTGATAGGCATCATACAGTCAGGGATACACCACAACAGAATGGTGTAGCAGAACGTATGAATCAGACACTTCTGTAGAGAGCTAGGTGCATGCTCTCTAATGCTGGACTAACTAGAAGATTATGGACATAAGCGGTTACTACATCATGTTATCTGATAAATCGTGGACCTCACACATATTATTAGCATTGGCAAGCTGTGAAGAGGGTTTTTCGGTACTTAAAAGGTACGTCTAATGTTGGACTCATTTATGGAGGTAATACAAAGTGTTTGGTGACAGAGTTTTCAGACTCTGATTATGCTGGAGATGTTGACAGTAGAAGATCTATGACTAGTTATGCTTTCACTCTGGGTGGTTCAATTATCAGTTGGAAAGCTACTCTGCAACCTACGGTGACTTTGTCTACTACAGAAGCAGAGTACATGACATTGACAGAAGCAGCAAAAGAAAGAATCTGGTTGAAAGGATTGGTCAGTGATTTGGGTCTACATCATGATCAGGCTACATTGTATTGTGACAGTCTCAGTACAATCTGTTTAGCTAAGGATCAAGTCCATCATGAGAGGACTAAACACATAGATGTAAGATATCATTTTATAAGAAGTGAGAAGAGAATCAAGGTGAACAAAGTGGGTACTGCTGATAACCTAGCTAATATGCTCACCAAGCCGGTTCCACATAGCAAGTTTCAAAATTGTATGGACTTGCTAAATGTTTGGAGTTGTTGATTGCCCTTTTGAGAAAAATCTGAGGCAGAAGAGTTTTTTCTGGTACATCTGGCATTATTATGGTGCATCTGGTACATCTGTTTTTTTTTTGTGAGAGGATTCAAGTCAAGGTGGAGATTTTTTAGAATATGTCTTGAATCAGTAATTGCCCGTTATGATTTGGAAATAATTCCTACAAGGAAGGATCTAGAATTAATATTTATCCACCGTCAATGATAAGACTTACCCTCAGGATAAGACTTATCCTCCAAGGAACTGATAATACTTATCCGCCTAGAGAGTGCTATATAAACTCTTTAGGGCATAATGTATCTGTATCTGACTCTCTAGGTTGTAACCTAAATCTGTATCTGTATGTTGTAATCTGTATCCTCAAGATCAATAAAACTTTTCTCTTCTGCCTATTTGTGTTTGTTCTTTGCGTTTATTATAATCTTTCTTGCTTCCGTCATAACACTTAGAACATACAAATAACTATAACAGGCACAAAATCACTGAATTGGAATACAATAAAATTGATGAATATAAATTATCGTTGTTAAACGAAAAGAAAATCACCATAATTTTACGAAAATCACCACAACAAAACCATCACAAACCACCACACCACCACTGCTTCTGGCCACCAAGTCTGACCATTGTCAACTAATCACCAAAAACGTGTCGAAATCACCAGAAAATCATTACAAATCAGCCTAAAATCTCAAAAATCACCACCGACTATTTATGTCCATTATGGGTAGATCCACCACCAACCACCACCGTACAACTATCATTATTAACACCGTCCCGCCACCACCACCACTGAACCACAACAACATTATCACCACTAAAATTAAAACTAAGTCATAAAAATCAAAAAAGTTAAACTACCGCCACAACCAACAACAATCTCCACAAATCGCCACTATATATAGAATCATTTCATCGTTAAATCACTATAAATTAAACAAAAAATCAGCATAGACGAACAAAATTCACTAAAAATTGAATGAAAATCACCAAAATTTTAAACACAAATTGTGAGAATCAGATCTATGAACATTAGTCATGTTTCATATCTGTCATCATACATGGTTGAGCATTTAATGACGTTGTGGTTGTCGTGAAAGGTCAGTGGAAGCTTTTCGATCGGAACGAGATCGGGAGCAATGAATCGGAGGTGTGGCAGTGTTGGAGCAGCGGTGTTGTGGCGGTGATAGTAAACAAAAAAAGAAAAAGGTCGATCGGAAAAAAGTTGGTATGGTCGGAGGTTGATGGAGGTGTGCCGGAATCCATGGATGAAGAAAGTTATGATTGAAACTTGAAAATGAAGGTGGATAAGATTTAAATGAGTGGTGTAGATTTGATATGTGTATAAAAAATAGAGGGCTGAGATTTGATCTCAGCTCTCATTTTAACGTGAGTTCTCATATGAGCAAGACCCTAATAAATAAAACATGTCTCTTTTGATTCCATTCATAAAATACTCGAAACATCTTTTTAAATAAAAATTTGTGTCTATACCAACATTTATATTTTCTTAATTTGATTAGAATTGCTTATTTAGTTTTTTTATTTAGATAAAAATAAAATGGATTCATATGTTAACATTTAAATTCTTTAAAAAAAAAAAGTAAAAAAAGAAAGGAGAGTGAACATTACTAGCTTATATTCAAAATGTAAAAAATAAGGAACAAATCTCCCTTAAAAGAAATTAGGTGAGGCAGTAAAAGAGTAAAAAATTAGGTGGCTAAGGAAACAACCTAGGAATCATCGTCGTTAGTTTACCGTTAAAACGTAGTCCAATAAGACACCCTCTCATACATTAACGGGGTCACTCATTCCAACCGAGTTCACCCTTTCGCATCCTCGACGAGTCCGCCACTTCTCCTCACCTACACAAACACCTCATCTATATATAAAACTCTCCTAGACATTTCATCAAACACCTTCAGTGCATTCTCAATCTTTTAATTCTCTTCCTCATTTTTCTCTCAATGGAAGCCTCTGCTGCTGTCTCTCGCATAGGCCTTGCAGGCCTCGCTGTAATGGGTCAAAACCTAGCGCTTAACATCGCTGAAAAAGGGTTTCCTATCTCTGTTTACAATCGAACTATCTCGAAAGTTGATGAGACAATAGATCGAGCTCACAATGAAGGTCAACTACCCTTAACTGGGCATTACAATCCTAAAGATTTTGTGTTGTCTTTGAAAAAACCTAGATCTGTTATTATCTTGGTTAAGGCTGGAGCTCCTGTTGATCAGACAATTGAGGCTTTGTCTGCTCATATGGAGCCTGGTGATACTATAATTGATGGTGGGAATGAGTGGTATGAGAATACGGAGAGGCGGATTATTGAGGCGAAGAGTAATGGGTTGCTTTATTTGGGGATGGGGGTTTCTGGAGGTGAAGAGGGTGCCAGAAATGGACCTTCTTTGATGCCTGGTGGGTCTCAACTGGCTTATGGGAATGTACAAGATATTATGGAGAAAGTGGCTGCTCAGGTGGAGGATGGACCTTGTGTTACGTATATTGGCGAAGGGGGGTCGGGGAATTTTGTTAAGATGGTGCATAATGGGATTGAGTATGGGGATATGCAGTTGATTTCGGAGGCGTATGATGTGTTGAAGAATGTTGGGGGGTGTAGTAATGAGGAGTTAGCGGAGATTTTTGATGAGTGGAATAGGGGGGAGTTGGAGAGTTTTTTGATTGAGATTACAGCGGATATTTTTAAGGTTAAGGATGAGGGTGGGGAAGGGGAGTTGGTTGATAAGGTTTTGGATAAGACGGGGATGAAAGGGACTGGGAAGTGGACGGTTCAGCAGGCGGCGGAGTTGTCTGTGGCTGTTCCGACTATTGCTGCTTCTTTGGATGGGAGGTTTTTGAGTGGGTTGAAGGAGGAGAGGGAGGCTGCTTCCGAGGTTTATAGTGGGATTGGGGTAGTGAAAAGTTCGGTTGAGAAGAAGAGGTTGATTGATGATGTGAGGCAGGCGTTGTATGCTTCCAAGATTTGTAGTTATGCGCAAGGGATGAATTTGTTAAGGGCGAAGAGTGATGAAAAGGGTTGGAATTTGAATTTTGGGGAGTTGGCTAGGATTTGGAAAGGCGGGTGTATTATTAGAGCTGTGTTTTTGGATAGGATCAAGATTGCGTATCAGAGGAATCCTAATTTAGCTAGCTTGTTGGTGGATCCTGATTTTGCTAGGGAGATGGTGCAGAGGGAGAAGGCATGGAGGAGAGTCGTGGGATTGGCTATTGCTGCTGGGGTTAGTATTCCAGGGATGTGTGCTAGTCTTTCGTATTTTGATACTTATAGGCGTGCCAGACTTCCTGCTAACCTTGTTCAAGCTCAGAGGGATTTGTTCGGGGCACATACCTATGAGAGGGTTGATCGTCCTGGAGCATTTCATACAGAGTGGACAAAGCTCGCTCGCAAGAGTGGTAGCAGGGTTGCTGCACTCAAATGAGGACCCATTGTATCATCTGTTAGTTGCTTATTTCCAGAAGTTTTTGATGTTTTAATCTGAATTTGGATTGCATAATATGTTGAGGATATCCTTCCTATAGGAATGACAATTGTTGTTTAGCCTCACATTGTCAGTTTCTGTTTTAATAAGTGGTGCCTGTTTTATGAGTATGACATGCTTTAATGTAGGCAAATGATTAGTTCCATTGTTGTCTATTACATGATCTTCAATTCTTCATTCTCCTTTTTCCAGCCATCAGCATTCTTTTAAATATCTGTTACTTTTAGATAGCATGATTATATAGAATCATATACATCGATGAGCTAAGAAAGAAGAATAATTTAGGATAGTTGTTCTACTTTTGAAAATAAAGCATTAAACACTGCACCATGTCCTTTTAGTACCTTTTTCTCTTTTGTCAGCCTAAGGAATTTTGGTACTTACATGCCCACATTATAGTTCCATAAAGTTTGCAAGTTTTGTTTCTTTCATGTTTTATCAAGAACAATATTTTATATAGAGTATTGTATTAGGACTAGTTTCTGCATTATAGTAATGGAAGCTTACATGACTAGTGTAACAGACTAACAGGCTTTAATTAAACTGGTTATATAAATTAAATTCAACTATGATAGCAAGAGCACAATTATGTATGTACTTGGAATTGATAGTAAGGTTTTCAAAAGCATAAGAGAGGCCTCAGTCAATGATCATTAACATACTATGTCTATAACTTTTAAGCATTGGATACACATACCTAGCAGATACTGGACCATCGTGCTTGGCCCGTTCTATTATTTGTTAGGTCATGGATTAGATTGACTGTGAACACTTGTAAACTGTCTATTTATGAGATTGGAGGGGTAAATATTGTGAAAATATGAAACTTCTCCAATCATGATGTTATGGGAGTTCTGTGCACTGAAATTGACAGTCTTCTTCTATATTGGAAAAATGATGGATACTGAGCAAGCTTTTGTACTGTTAGCAACATGATTTGATTAATATTAACACAATTAGTCAAGTGTTTTGTTGGCAGACATGTGTATGAGGTAAAATTTTCAGAGAAGAACAGATCTATTCATGGATAGTAAAAATCAGTGCAGTTGTACATCCACGTCACTTATTTTGTTGTTGAGAACTAAGACGTGAAGTCTGAAACCATTTATATGCATGTGTGCATGTGTGACTGTGTGTGTGTGTGAAAAAATAAAAACTCGTGGATAATGCCAGTTCATTGTCAAAAAATGAGCAAAAAACCACATACCCAGTTTTTTAATAAAGCTGGCCCAAAATGCCTATAAGCATGCTTTTGGCCCAAAAAACCTAGCAATTACGCCTTTCAACTCGCGTATGAATACTTATCATTTATCACAAACTGATGTGTGGCACAATGATAGGAAGTGTACAATATTATCCAGGTCTCCAGGATAGGATGAGCAGGGAACATTTTTGCCTATCAAGGTGATACGTTTGACATGATTGCATATCAGCCGTTGATGTGGTCCTGCAGCCTATGCAGCGGGTGTGTTCTGTAGATACGTTACCTGATTATGCAAATCATGTGCTTGACAATTTTAAAAAAATATATTTTTTGATGAATCGTCTTCTTGGCTTCCTTAATTACTTTTTATTTTTACTTTTGCTAACTTCTTCTTGGCTTCCTTATCTTGGTAATACGCCCTTGCACTTGCATGTTTCATATTGTCTCGGCATTCAGAGTCATCTTTTTCAGATATCAGTATCTAAGTAATTTTTTGTTGTCAAAAAGGTATTTAGGACATTCACCCTAAGGAAAAGGTAGATTTGTTATTTCCTGCTTGTAGTCTCCCAGTTGGATCCTAATAAGTATTTGGTGGAGGAAGATACTAGTACTGCTCAGATCAAGCGTGATCGAAGCTGACCCCAGAAGTGTATATGGTGAAATTTGATACATCATCGACCATGAAACCAACAACTGAAGAACCTAGCAATGAGAAGACTGGTTGCCTGAATCTTGACAAACTTACAGCACACTCCTAACATAAGGCGCTGACAAAGTTCTACAGGCATTTGAAAAATGCTGAAGCTCGTAACTTTTTTCCACAAAGTCTAGCTCCACAGTCTCTAAACTGCTGTTTTCACCAGCAAGAGGTCAATGATGAATCAGAGCTACAAAAGCATGAGACTGGAGAGTTTTTTTTTTGAAGGGACTGGAGATTTACATCCAAAGATCTACTTGACTTTTGCATCACTGTCATCGGCTGAGTCGATGAAAGCACAGTAACCCGTCTTTTTTGGATCCTACGAAAAAGAACCATTTGTCCCAGTTAAACATAAAATTGTGCACACTGATGCATGAAAAACTATCATCATTCATCTTAATATCGTATGCTCCATGAAATGCGGAAATTAACAAATTTTGAAACTGCATCTTCTAGCAATCAACAGTCAGTGGAATTTAACAATGTCCATGTGTGTCCTCTTTCTCTGGTCATTGTCTTTAGCTATTGTCAACTACAAGATTCCTACTGTCTTTAGATTTCATTTAAAATTAGGGGTCTCCAAGATTTTATGCATTTGGATGACCATGACCATGTATGTATATGTGCACCAAACATTAAGAAGGTTATAACAATCCAATCCAGTCATAGACGACCATGGTAATCGTAACCCCAAGGTGTAGCACTTCAAACCTCAAATTACTATCATTGGATATGAATTCACCCCACCTTCTGTTAAAAAAATAGCTGCAAAACTAAAATCTAGACCTCTTACTTGTTTATGTCTTTGAACTGATCAACAATAAACTGCTTCACTAAATCAGTCAGCTGCTGAAGAGCATCAACATGCAAAAGACTACAAGGAAGATTCATATAGCTAACAGCTAAGTCACAGGTCATCGAAAGCTTGCTTAGATGGTGGCTGCAGTACTGCATCTGCATACACGAAACAACCTCATATTTGTCTGCGGCCATTAGGAGATTCAGCAAACCAGAATGTGTGGCTGTTGACAAAGTATTGATGTACATGGAATTCAGAAGTTCCATTAGAGCAGCTTCCTCTGTTTCAAGAAACGAAGAATAAGATAATGGATAAACTCATCTTTCAAAAGTAATTAATATGTCAACCGATTATGGTGACACTAAAACTAGTAACAAAGAGAAATTAAAACAGAAGTGGTTCGTCACACTGAGCCAAAAAAAGAAGAAGAAGGGATGAGTTTACTGCAATTTACTTTTCCATTAAAATGATAAAACTTTAAATTAAATAACAACCGATTTATGATAAACCACCATTCAATTCCGTTTTTACCAGAGGCATGGATCCGCAGTGTTGCAACCCGTTGTTCTGTAATTTTGACAATCAGAGGAACTACTCTGTTTTTTGTGTTATGCTCCCCTGTAAAAGTAATAGAACTCCTCTGATTGTCAAAATATTGCGAGTCCGTTACTGTTAATTCCGTATGATGACGGGGTGTTTGGCTAAAATTATATTTCAAAAATAAATACTTATCTCCAAAAAATGTATGTAAATATATAATTTGTTTCTAGATTATGTTGTCTACATTTTCTTCTTACAAGAATTGGGAGCAAATAATGACTTTGATGTGCCTTTAAGAGACACTCATGAAGTTGAGGTTCTGTTGTGGTTTTATGGATTTATCATTTCTTGCCTCTGATTTCTCAAAGTGATTTATGAATTTGGCACAGAAAGATTTATACAACACCTAATCAGGTTCTTTACACAATAGTAATTAATAACAAACTAGTTAAGGAAAATCTGCATTTTCAAGGTTAGGATGAGTTCTAGTTACAATTGCACAAGGCATCTTGCTATTGTGAATCCAAATTGTGTCAAGAATCACACCTTCAGAAGCTGCCTTTTCCATTTCATGTGTTTTCTTCAACTTAAACATCTTCACACATACCACTCCAAGAAAACTACCACATATCAATAAAACGAATCCTAGCACTGTGCCGATCACCCAAATTTTCCTCGTGTTTTCATTCCTCTGTAAAGGGGTTACTATCGAGAAATGACCTGCATTTCTAGTGTAGCACGAATTGTTTAAGCTTCTCCCAGTGATGGAAACTTTCCCATCTGCACTGAAAATTGCACAGCTTGTTTTAGGATTAGTACCACTCTCAAATGTCAAGTTTGGAAATTGTACTGATATACGCGTTCCAGTAGTGCTCAGATCAAGCTTTGTTATGTTGTTTATGGTGAAATTTGATGCATCATAAACCATGAAACCAACAACAGAAGAAACGAGCGAATAACCTGTTATGTTGTAGTACTGAGAAGACTGGTTCCCTAAATCTTGATACACCAGCAGAACTCTCCTTACATAAGGCACTGACAGAGTTCTAGGTGGAATCTGAAAATTGCTAAAGTTTGCACCTTTGGTCCACAAGGTCTTGCTCCTCATTCGCAAAACTGCTACTTGTATGCCTGCGAGATCAGTAGGAAGAGGAGCCACATATAATGCACCAGTAAGAGGTCGATGATGAACCAGAGCTCCAAAAGCATGTTTATGAAGAACCACATCCAATGATTCACTTGACGTTGCATTACTGCCACTGGCTGCATAGAAGAAAACACATAATACCAGGAAAACAAGCAGCCCAGCGGTCATATCTATGTTGTTGCAGGGATGAGATTTGTTTTCTCTCCGAAAAAAGTGAGAGCTTGAACTGGGTCTTAGGTTCTTTGATCTTCTTTAGGATCATATGGACTTTGGAGTGGGGTTAGGGTTCTTAGATTTTCTTGTGGGAATCCTAAGAAAAAGAAGAAGAATATTACCAGTTCCAAATATTCCTGAAACTGGGTCCCTTTGGAAAGTAAAAAGCTAACATCATATCTTGTCTGCTCCATGGAATGCGGAAATCAACAAATTTCCTAATTTTTTTCTTCCGGGTACAAGTGATCAGTGGGGTTAACAATACAATAGAATACCAATGGTGATGATGACCAGTGTGTCTTCTTGCCCTTTTCATTGTGTTTCTGCATACTAAAGTAGTCAACTACCGTAATATATTCACATTTATCGTCTAAACTATAGTTTGAAATTAAGGATCCCCGAAAATGTTATGGATTTGGATGACCATGTACTTCACTGAGCCCCAGGTCAAGTTTGAAATTACAAAGAGCTTACCTCCATCCCAATTTTTTGGAAACTTTACTACACCAATTTGTGCTCATTTCAGCAACTTTTGTGCAAACAAACAGACCACAAGAACAGACGTCCTCAAACCATATGTGTAAACAAAAATCTCCCGAGACTCAATGTGATCCAAGTGACTCTTGATATAGCACCTTCTGTTTCCACTCTATCTTGGTCCCCGCGGCCAAGGAAAAGAAGGTAATAGCTACCGAAGTGAAACCTGTAAACCTGACATATACGTACATGAACACAAGCAATCTATGCAACAAAAACTTTTAAAATTTGAGGATCTTAATGACATGAGAGATTTGTGACAAAATTTTAAACTACGCATTTATGCTTGAAAATGTAAATGAATAAAACAGTTGGAAGTTCAAAAGATTTATCACTTGATGCTAACTATGGTCCTAAGGTGCAATATGCCATTGATGAAGTAGGGACTATCATCAGCTATGAATGCAGCCCATGTTGTGCCAAACAGATTACTAAATCCCATAGATTTTCCACCCGTGAACGTGTGGCTGCGTTTTCCACGTTGTGCCTTATAATTCCCTTCTTCTTTCGACCAATATGAAAATTCATAGTAGACTGCAAAGCTCGCAGATCCTTTTTCAAGCATTCCTAAGTAGAGTCCAAAGCATTGTGATTCATATTGATTTCTCCGGTCGTTGTTGCAGTAAGCCGACAGAAAAAAACCCTGCCTACCAAGATGAAATGGTTCCGAGGAAATATTCCCTGCAGGATATAAACATATACACTCCTCCCGCTTTAGATCCAGATACACAACACAGTGATGATGAGGAAGTACTAGTTCAACTACTTGGACTGGCCGATACATGTATGCCCTTTCCACAAATCGGTGATCAGTGTTGACAATGGTCTCGTCTCCATCATGTCTGCCTGATGCAAGTTGGCGCTGTATGTACGGTGTCTCAGTCTTGAAATCTAGAACTCTTACTTCTTTATGTCCCTGAACTGACCGGCAATAAACTGTTTCGTTGAAGCAGTTAGCTGCTGAAGTACGGAAATATGCAAAACGCTAGATGGAAGATCCAAACAGCGAAGAGCAAAATTTAAAGTTATAGGAATCCTTCTTAGTCGCTTGCTGCAGTACTCCATACATGTTGAGACATCATATTTGTCAGCGGCCATTAGTATATCCAGCAAACAAGAAGGCGTGGTAGGTGACAAGGTACTTTTGTACATAAAATTCAGAAGCTCCATCAGGGCCACTTCCTCTGTTCCAAGATAAAAAAACATAACATAACAGATAAGCTCATCTTTCATGTTTAACTAGTTTCTCAACCAACACCATAAAAGGGAAATAAATCAAAGCGACACTAACCCGATGAATAGAGACCTTAAAACAGAGAAAATGGCTGTGACTTTCAGGCCAAGTAAGGGAAAACACTTAATCCCCTAAAAGAATTATCTACAGACAAAGCAAGTCTTAAATGTGCATCATGCACAGCCCCACAAATACAATGTGTGCCCCAAATGATACCGTAATGTGCAGCCTATGCAATGTGCGCAACAAATGACATTGTCTAAAAAAGGCCAGGCATTGCACCCCCATGTCCTACTCAGAATTTTCTGCAAGTCCAGTAAACTTGAAAGAAAAACCAGAACTGGAAAGGAAATTAGAGTTAGTTACCGGGAGTTGATTCTTACAAAGAGTTGCCACATAGAAGAGGAACTTAGTGTAGACAAACTTGTACACACATTTATAATTGTTGGTTTTTCTGCACATAAAAAAATTGACTACTGTTGTAGATTCTTTTAACAATTCTCTTAAAATAATTTTACATCAAATACAACTGAATCTGGATTTGAGTTAAATTAAAATTTCATACCAAGTACTATTCAATGAAATGATACAAATTATAACTTTGAATATTAATTTAGGCTAAATGATAACCCAAAAAAACCTGCAGACGTAATATACAAAGACCTAAATATTGTCCAAATTACCCAAGGAGAGCCCACAATATAAGACATGGGAAAAGTCAAATCATGAAGCCAATATATGCATGAGGATATGATGCCCTATTTGCAACATTATTATAAAATCTCACCTTTTCTGACGACCATCGCTTTAGTTTTTACCAGAGGCATGGATCCGCAGTGTTGCAACCCGTTGTTCTGATTCTCGCATCCCATTTGAGAATAACTGCAAGTCAGATATTCAAATGCAAAAGTTACTAAGGCACTCAAGTCCAAAGTAACATATGACTGAGTGATGACTCTGACCTTGTCGAAAACTGGACTCTTGGCTGCCAATATTGCAGAATTGATGTGTAGAGTCTTCTTACGCCCAAGTAGTATAGTAGATAAATCCTTGCTCCTACTGGCATCGTGCTTCCAAGGAGTTTCATCTCCTATAAACACATCACTTAATCTATCAAATGGCATTTTTTAAAATATATCTAAAACTTAATACTCCCTCTGTCCCATTCATTTCTATACAATTTCCATTTTGGGATGTCCTTCTCATTTCTATACATTCCAAAAATAGTAACTTTTAATAATATAAAACACTATTACACTAACTATTTTCTCCACTATCTCTATTCTATAATAATATAAAACACTATTACACCCACTATTTTTCTCTACTATCTCAAATCTATTATTAAATATTGATAGGTCCCACCACTTTACCCACTTTTCATTTAATTTTACTCATTTTTTATATATTTTCTTGGTTTCCGTGCCCAAACCAAATGTATACTACTCAGAGTGGCGGAGGGAGTAGTTGATAATAATATGGGGCAGGGTAAAGGACAAGGGTGTAACTAAAAATAGAGTAGTGCTAGAGGCACAAAAATTGGTACAAAAAATTGTTACCAAATGACATGGTATGAGTGATGTGCCAGTTTGAAATATTTTAATTGGTGTTATTGGTGTGAATGAAGGGGTCCATTTATTATTATAACGAATCAGGAGTTGACATGTCATTTGATAACAATTTTTTGTAACAAATTTTGTGCCTCTAGCATTTTCCCTAAAAATAATTCCATACGGTACACAGGACGGGCACGAGGCCAAAATTTAGTTTAAAATTTGAGATTCCCACCCCATTTAGATCCGTAAAGCAGCCAAAATTTAGTTTAAAATTTGAGATTCCCACCCATTTAGATCCGTAAAGCAGCCCAAATTTTGTTTAAAATTTGAGATTCCCACCCATTTAGTTTTCGAGCTTTTAATGGTTGTTCTCGTGTTTCGTGACTAAATTAGTTCTCAATCAATGCTGAGAATCAAACCAAAAAACGTAGTTCTAATGTGAAGGATCAGGGTCCTTATATAGGCGTCAGGAGCCTTGTATTTAGAGTAGAATTAGATGACTTGGGGCCAAGTCGCCTTCTTAGATCAGGATTATGAATCCTACTTTGTAGGAGGCTGACTCCTATTAGGTTTATATGCCTTGGTGGTTGATCTTTGAAGAATTTATCACACTTTGGACTTTTTTCATGAGCTGTATATTTTCTTTTTTTATTAATTACGAAATTAATAAATAATTAGGGTTTCGGACCTTGTTTATTGGGCCTAACTCTTGGACCAGTCTAGGTTTAACTAATATATCATTATTTTTGGCCCATATCAAAACATATACTTAATTTTAACAAATTCATTTAATATCCAACTAATCATCAATACTATTATATAATAGACGAAACATTAAAAGTTTGGTTGATCGGTATGGTACGTTGTGATTTTATTTAATTGCCTTTAACTGTATTTTGTGTGTTGTGATTTTACTTAATTGCCCTTAACTGTATTTTGTATTTTTACTTAATTAACATTACTTATTTATAGAAATATATTATTAAATAATAATATTACCTATTTATAACCAATTACCTTTTTCCCCTAAAATAAATTATTTTTTCTAATAAATTCCCCTACTTTTTCAAACATGGCAATTACCTTTTTTAACTAAAATATGTTAGTTTTTATATTTTTCCTTACTAAAACCCCTCATTTTCCAAAAATATCACGGACAAACATTTAGTTATTTATTTTTAAACCTATAATATTATAATTATTTTTTAAAAGTTGTTAGGTCCAAAGTATCGTAGAAGGGGGGGTTGAATACGATACTCACAAATAATTCAATTTCGTTCACGGATTAATGATTCAGTTCTATAACGAAATCAAACACACCAAACCAAATCAAGTTTCAGGGAATATATCTTTTTATAAATATAAACCTCGAGGGGTGCTACAATTTCTAATCCGTAGATTAGCTTCAATGAGTTCTAAGTTATACACAATCAAAACTTTGATAGAATTCAAGCAGAATTAATTTCTCTGGTATTTCTCTCTGGCTCAAACTCTCTCTCAGTTATTGCTTCTGTGAAAATAACTTCGACTGAAGAAGACACACTTTCTCTGATAGTAATTGTAGACTTGGATTTGAAAACTATCGAACCAAGTTTGTAGGAACAATCTTGGCCGTCCATCTTCAAAATCAACCTGACAACAAGTCACACTTTTCACCTGCTCCTCAAATTAAAAACCATCGAATGAATAAATCATTTTACCATTCGATAGTTTTTTAAACAAAACTATCGAATGCTAAATTGATTTACTTTGGTTTTCTTTGAATCACTTTTCATTCCATTCGATAGTTTTCTGAAATGAAAAACTATCGAATCCTTTTTCTTGTCTTATTTCTTTTTAATGATTCCACTGAGCTTCTGGGCGTTTAAGTAATAGACTGTATCACTTCCTTCTGAGACGATAAAACAACTTGATCTTTTTAGTGCCGTCACCTAGTGCAACTGGTCTGGTTCACAGATGAATAACACTTGATCAATTCTTCTTTTATGTCTTCAATTCAATGCTTCTGATAAGTCCCTTGTCGTTCTGGTTGCTTCGTTTAAATCACTGGAATCCCGTGGTACTTAACCCTAAATCATTCACATACTTCTGTCGTCTTGAAAGTCTTGTTTCTTTTGCTGTCACTGAGGCTTGAACATTTTCATGAACTTCTTTCCGTGACCTGTTTACGGACTTCAAGAATACATAACGTATTTTGATTTTTTGAGTTTACCTTTTCTTCTTTGATTCTGGATTCCTGTGCTTCTGTTAATACTATTGTCTGTCTTGTCCTTTGTTGAGTTGTAGTTATCTCTTTTACATCTTATGTTCATTATGCTTTACAATCTCCCCCTATTTGATTGGATAGAGTTCGACAAGCAAATACTTCGAGGATAACTCAACTAACTGAGGAAACATTAAACTAATTAAAGTAAGACAACGTAATAATATTAAATGCATTCTGGATCAGATATATATACATTTCCAGATTTCATAAATCAAAAAACAATAAAACTTTATACAATGAAGTTGCTCCTCTAGTCTGAGCTGATAGTTCTTTTGTTCTTTGCTTCAATCTTCAGTCCATTCCAATCTCACCTTCTTCAATCATTGGATCGGAGTTAGCAGCTTGATAATCAATCACTGACAGATAGTGCAGTGGTTCTCCAGGTTTAAGGATTGCTCCTTGGATGTGTCTTCCAATAAATTCAACCTCTTGACCCACTCCAGCCCACAACCATGCAATGTTAACATCTTCCTTGTTCAGCTTTGGCATGTTTGGTAATCTGGTATGCACTTCCAATCCTCTTTCCACTCTTTTCCTATAGTAAGGAACATTCTCCATTAGAAATCTTCTAAGAGTGTCTGCTGCTTTGTCCTTCTCCGTTGATGTGAATCCAGTGGATCTAAGATACTTCTCAACTGAGATTAGATAAATGCTTGGGTAGTCCCTCGGTTTGTCCTCAGCCAAATAACAGATTCTGAACAAGTCATTCGTCATGAATCTAACCATTGGAGGATCTTCAGTAATCTCTGGACCGACTTTCATCAAGATCTACTTAACATGCTCACGGAGCAGTTCATTTAGCCTTGTCGTCCTTTGAATCTTGATGAAAATAACCTGCAACTCTGTGTATGTCCTCTGTTCTAAAAACTTAGTGGAAATCACAAATGTACCTTTCTCCAGAAAATTGACCAGGATGTTCCAGGCTCCATTTGCTTTAACCCCAGCTTTCAGAAAGATCATAGAGTTTCTCAATGCTTTGAAGTAAGTCTGATCTTCAAGATTGGCACTTCTGATGTCCTGAATGATAACTTCCACCTCAGCATTGTCGTTGACTTCTAATCCGTCTTCAACTCCGCAAAAGGTTTTATAAGCCATCTCCCATTCATTACCTTCTTTCTTTGCCAGATCTATCATCTTCTTTCTCCTCACTTCATTATACACCTTGGATCTCTTCAGTTTTTCACTCCTCAGAATTGCTTGTTCTTTCTCTTTCTCAGCTTGCCTGGCATCTACTGCAGCTCTCTGAGCTCTTATTGCTTCCAAGGCAGCTTCTTCTTCAGGTGATAGAGAATTTGCTTCTTCTTCCATAATATCCTCCCATATTGGATGTTCAACGGGCTCTGGATAATATGGCTCATGCTCCTCCTCAATTGGTTGCTCTTGTATGACCTCAAATTCCTCTTCACTCTCTTCTTCTTCGTGTACAAGTTCTTCTATCCAATACTGTCTGATTGGAATAGCTTCAACTGTTTCCCAAACCCCCCATCCATCCTTAGGCTTCTCTTTCTCCCCTTCTCCAACTTTCTCCCCCTTAGTTGAGGAATCCTCGACGAAAGCATCCTCAGCATAAAAGGTAGTAGAAGGACCAGGTTGCTGATTTGAAGGACCAGGTTGGCTAGTTTGTTGGTTCTTCAGCATTGTCCAGATCGACTGTACTCCATCACTTTGATTTTCCATGAAATCCAATAGATCCTTATTCATCTCTTGCATAGAAGCTAGCTTAAGGTCAATGTCATCCAATCTGGAGTTGGTAGTCTTCTCAATCTTGTCCAGTCTCTGGTTCAGCTTAGACTCCACTCTAGAAAGGGTGTTCATTGCATCTTTTACCCTAGCTTGACCATCCCGGATAACCAGAACGTCTTCTCTCAAAGCTTCTTGTCCTTGCGACAAAGCATCTACTTCATTCATGAATCCATCTTTAAGTTCCTTGACGTCCGTCCTCAACTCGATCAGTTCGTCCATAGCTTCCTTCTTTAAGGAGTCCACTGCCTGCTTCGTACCTGTTATAGTGCCAGATGCACTGCCAATGACCCTGAATGTTCTTCTGGAATCAGCTGCAGCCAAGTCAACCTTCTCTTATATAGATTTTAAAGAAGCATTGGCTTGACTAGAGGAGATCCCTTGGTCAAAGGAAGGTCGCAGTGGAACCTTGAATAGTGGATTTCCTTCTTTGTCACGAACTGTCATCTCCTTGAGGGTACATTGAACTTGTAACTCTCTTTCTGTAGGCAGTAGCTGATCATCTATATTTGGAAGGGTTAGGGTGTCACTCCTCACGTTTGGCTCTGGGTGTACACTCAAACGTTTCTGTCGGTGTTTCACTCATTTTTCCTTTCCCACTCAGGCCAGGTGTAAGTGTTTGTGTTTCACTCAATCCCTTTGTGCTAGTTGTACCTGCAGAAGAAAACACAGTAGCCGTCCTTAAGGAGGTCACCGATGGTGCAATGGGGCTTCGCAAGTCCCCGTCCTTGGATAAACCAAGTTGCTGATCATCCGTAGATGATATATCCTTTGAAGGATCTAGAGTTTGAATCTCTAGGGGGTTAGAAACATGCTCTATTAACAGCAGAGATCCCGAATCTTCCCCAACAGTCTGTGAAGACTTTACCTCAGTTGACTCCTCAATAGTAATTGATTCATTGTCAACGAGTTGCCGATCTGCACCTACGTCAGACCCTTTACCCGCAGGATCCAGATATGTTCCATCTGGGGAGGTAGACAATGACCCTTTAGATTGTGCATTTAGGTCAAAGCCTACTCTCGACGTCTGTGAAGACCCTTGGTTCTTAGAACCTTCAACCAGTGAACCTGACCGTAATATGGTCGGAACACCAGTTGCTTCCGTCAATTCTTCCTTACTTGATTGAGCTATTGGTTCAGATATAGCTTTCGTTAGCGTAGCCCAATCAGCATCAGAAAAATCAGTAAAGGGCGCTTTGGAAGTTTGAAATAAAGTTTCAACAGTTGCTTAGGTTTCTGTTCGTCTCCTTTTAGAGGAAGGCAGAGCTGCTGTTGAAGGGTGTATCTCCTTATGTGGTGCTGCTAAGGCACTATCTCCCTCTACACTCACGGATGTCTGAATATTGGGTATAGGAGGGGAAGGAGGTTCGTTTATTGTTTCATTTGGCTCTTCCAAAGGCTCTTCGACCGTGGTTAGAGGTTGTAGGCTTGCAACCTCCTGGTCAGGAATGGCCACTGAGGGCTCTGGATCAACATCCATTGGTTCAGGTTCAGGAGCCAGTTCAGGTTCAGGAATGTTACCTTTATTTACCTGTTCCCCCGGGGGTAGAAGTGGTAGGGGCACCGTTCTTAGATAGTCTGTGAGAACAGTGGGTACCCCTGGAAGATAGTTGTTCTTCCTTATGAGAGCGGTTATGGCATTGCTCTTCATTCTCATGCACTCCATGGTCTCCTCTTCAGCGAATGTCTCGCGCTCATCATCTGTTAAGATATCATTGAGAATTAGCTGTAGGAACCTAGGATAGAAACAAAGCACATCGTCATCTATGCTTGTTCTGTCATCCAGTGGTCCCATGCATAGAATTACTTGATCAATCAATAACCGTCCAATGTTAATATGCCTATTGTTGGCAATGGCAAACCCTATCTTTTTGAAGGAATAAGGGAATACCATGCAGATTTGTTAGCTTGGCAGTAAAAACATGGATTATGGTATGAAAGAAAAAGTTCCATGCCTTTGGCAAGTAATGCTTAAGGAACTCTCCCACAAAGAAGTTAGGTTGTTGACTTCTTATGAGAGTGAAGAAATCATGTATTTCCTCAGTCGTGGGATCCGGAACAAGGTTTTCTGTTGGAAAATGAAGTATTTTGTTAAAATCATGTTCCGTCACCCTTATTGTTCTGCCCCCTGGCACAACAAAACTGAAGGACCTTACGTTATTCTCAGTTGTATCCGTGGCGGTTGTGTACAACGCAGTCAATTGATCGATACAAAGGACCACGGGAGTACTCACAGCATATGCCACTAATGAACGTGTGTTCAGAAATTCTGCCCATGCACGAAACTGTAAGTTCGTTATGGATTGCAAGTTCTGAAACGAGACATGATTAGTTTTGGTAACAATAAATTCTCCAGCCATTTTAAATTTCCAGAAAATTTAAATAAACCAAAAACTAATTTTTTTCACTTAAAATTTAATTAATTATTTCTAATTAATCAAACTTAACCAAAATCACCCTAATAACAAAATTACCCCTTTTCTTTTCGAACTCACACTCGTGCACTTGATTTAAAAACCTAAATATGTGAACTTCAAACAACCACTATAGTCCAAATAGATTAACTGTAAAAACAATCAATTTCGAAGGACAAGAACTTTTATCACTTTTATGAGGTTCAACAATTTAGTTCGATAGATTCTCTGTTAGAAAGTGTGAACACTTAAAACAATCAAGTTTTTCACGGTTAAAATTGACTCAACAGTGAAATACAGTGAATTTTTCAAGCTTTTCAAGGTAAAAACAAAGGATTCTATCGAAAGGGTGTGCTTGAGTGTATGTATATATTTTGTAAGTATTCAAACGGATGCTTGTGCTTTTCTAAGATCTGTAAAACTGATAATGAAAAAGACAAGGCAATGTTTTATACTTTTGAAACTGTCAGGGGCAAATCTGTCCTTACATGCTCGATGGATTTCATTAGTACTATCGATAGTTTTATCCTAGGGGCATATAGGTCAAAAATAGTTCGATAGTTTTTGAAAAACTATCGAATATTTTAAATTATGGAATTTAAACCGACCTAATAAGAAAAACTATCGAAGGTTTCTGCTTTTAATTAAAATCTATCGAGGTATATACAAAAACTATTGAGAATTCATATATCAAAATTAAGTGAATTCCTTTCGATACTTTTGCAATTCAATTTCAAAAAAAAAACTATCGAGAATTGTTTTCGATAGATTTTCTTTTCCTTTTCAAAAACTATCGAAAATTAAATTCGATAGATTTATCTATGTACTTGAAAAACTATCGAATTTCCTAAATTCGACATTTTTGCTTCTGTCCAAATTTTAAAACCTGTTCTTGTTTTAGAATTCAGACCTTTTTATTTCCTGTCTAGTTTTAATTCTAATAAATCTTTTCAAATTTACCAAAATCAATTCTTAACAGAAAATTCACAATTTTCTTAGAATAAAATCAATTAAATATCATTGAGTGATATTAACCAATTAAAATCTAATGAATTATGCTGCATTAATTTACAATGTTAAAAACAAAGTAAATTAATTCAAATTAAATAAATGCTTGAATATTTAGAACAAATATTAGCACTTAAATAATTTTTAGAATTAATAACCAATTAAATGCCAGAAGATATATCATCCATAATTATGACATAAAATTAGTATACTAATCCTAACTACGAGAATTGCTCCAGAAAATAAATTCACGAGTCCTAAAGATATAGAAATTCTTAAACTCATGTATTCACTAGGACTCTCTGCAGTTACTGACTTCTAATCAAAATCAATTAGAAAGATTTAACATCCCAAGTTCACCAACCAGCTTATTGAAAGTGGATTCATCAAGCGGTTTAGTAAAGATGTCTGCAATTTGATCCTCTGTGGGTACAAAATGTAACTCCACAGTTCCATTCATGACATGCTCTCAGATAAAATGATACCTGATGTCGATGTGCTTCGTCCTCGAGTGTTGCACTGGGTTGTTTGAGATTGCTATGGCACTTGTGTTGTCGCAAAATATTGGAATCTTTGTCAACAAAAGTCCATAGTCACGGAGTTGGTTTCTTATCCACAAGATCTGAGCACAACAGCTTCCAGCAGCAATGTATTCAGCCTCAGCTGTTGATGTGGAAACTGAATGTTGCTTCTTGCTATACCAGGAAACTAACCTTCTTCCAAGAAACTGATAGCTTCCTGAAGTACTCTTCCGATCAATCTTACAACCTGCAAAATCAGAGTCTGTGTATCCAATAAGATCAAATCCTGTATCTTTAGGGTACCAAATTCCAAGATTTGGGGCCCCCTTAAGATATCTAAATATTCGCTTAACAGCTATTAGATGAGATTCTTTAGGATTAAACTGAAACCTAGCACACAAGCATGTTGCAAACATTATATCTGGTCTACTTGCAGTGAGATAAAGTAATGAGCCTATCATACCTCTGTAGCCTGTGATGTCAACCTTCTTACCAGTTTCATCTTTATCAAGCTTAGTGGCAGTTGGCATAGGAGTCTTTGCTGTAGATGAGTCTTCCATTTGATACTTCTTCAGAAGATCTTTGATGTACTTGGACTGACAAATGAATATACCATCTTGTTTTTGGTATACTTGCAGTCCAAGAAAGAATGACAATTCACCCATCATGCTCATTTCATAACGACTCTGCATTAACTTAGCAAATCTCTTGCATAGATCATCATTAGTAGAACCAAATATTATGTCATCAACATATACTTGCACCAATATCAAATCATTTTTATGCTTTTTGACAAAGAGAGTTTTGTCTACGACACCTCTTGTAAAATCATTTTCAAGTAAGAATTCAGAGAGAGTGTCATACCATGTCCTTGGAGCTTGTTTGATTCCGTAGAGAGCTTTGAATAGAAAGTACAAAAAGTCTGCCAGTTTTGAATCCTCAAAACCTGGAGGTTGTTCCACATACACTTCTTCTTCTAACTCCCCGTTCAGAAAAGCATTCTTCACATCCATCTGATATACCTTGTAATTGGAATGTGCAGCAAATGCCAGAAACATTCTGATGGCCTCAAGTCTTGCTACTGGTGCATAGGTTTCATCATAATCTATACCCTCTTCTTGAGAGTAACCTTTAGCAACCAGTTTGGCTTTGTTTCTCATTACAATGCCATCTTCGTCCAACTTATTTCTGAATACCCATCTTGTTCCAATAACAGATTTTCCCTTAGGCCTGGGTACCAGCTTCCAAACTTTCTGCCTTTCAAACTGATTGAGTTCCTCTTGCATAGCAATCACCCAATCTGGATCATCTAGAGCATCTTCAACTTTCTTAGGTTCTGTTTCTGAAAGAAACCCAAAATAGTGACATTCATTTTGTGATGTTCTCCTAGTTCTCACTCCTGTGTCCGGATCACCAATGATCAAGTGAAAGGGATGATCTCTATTCCATACCCTTTGTCTTGGAAGATGCGATCTTGATGATTCTCCTTGTTCTAGATGTTGTGGAGTGTGACTAGTTGATCCTTCTCATGCTCCCCCTGAGTTGTTGACAGTTTGATCTGTTGATTCTGAAGACTGACTAGTGGATCCTGTAGAATTTTGAGGATCTCCACTTTGGTCACCACTTTATCCAGAATCATTATCATTATGATTATTATTAATAATTGTAACAACTTCAGGTACTTCTTCATTGTCAGAGAGATCTCTTGATAGATTTTCAAATACCAAGGATTCAGAGTTCTCTCTAGTTTGCAGGCCTGGTCTTTTGGTGTCGTCAAATGTTACATTAAAGCTTTCCAACACCTTCTTATCTTCAATCACATATACCCTGAAAGCCTTAGATTCCAGCTTTGGCATCAAACTTGCCAAGATGTTCTCCATCTTTAAGTACAAAGCACTTTGCACCAAACACATGAAAGTACTTCAGTGTTGGTTTCTTGTTGGCCATTAACTCATACAGAGTCTTTTCATGATCTTTGTTGATCAGGGTTCGATTCTGAGTGTAGCAAGCTGTGTTCACTGCTTCAGCCCAAAAGTAAGTGGGAAGTTTTGATTCACTCAACATGGTCCTTGCTGCTTCAACCAAGGTCCTGTTCTTCCTTTCCACTACTCCATTCTGTTGAGGAGTTCTTGGTGCTGAAAACTGTCTTGATATTCCTTTCTCTGAGCAGAAATCATTAAGAACTGCATTCTTGAATTCAGTTCCATTGTCTGATCTGATTGTCCGTACAGGTAGCTTAGCTTCCACTTCTATCTTCTTAATGTGATCAATGATTAGTTGTGTTGCTTCATCCTTTGTTTGTATGAACAACACCCACGTGTACTTGGAGTAGTCATCCACCATCACCAATGCATATCTATTTCTTGAAAGTGACATAACATTGACTGGACCAAATAAATCCATATGAATCAGTTGTAATGGTTCAGTAATGCTTGTCATTCCTTTGCTTCCATGTGATGCTTTCTTCGACTTCCCTTTTTCACATGCTTCACATAGTCCCTCCTGATTGAATTCCATCAGGGGCAACCCTCTCACTAACTCTCTCTTTACCAAAGAGTTCATAGTTTTGAAGTTCAGATGTGAGAGCTTCTTGTGCCATAGCCAACTTTGTTCTGAAGATACCTTTGCATAGAAACATGTAACTTCTCCTTCACTGGTAGAACTTAAGTCAGCTATAAACAAATTTCCTTTTCTCACTCCCAGTAGAGTAAGCTTCTCATCCTTCCTGTTGGTGATCAAGCACTTGTCCTTTCTGAAATCTACATTGTAGCCTTTATCACAGAACTGACTGATACTTAGAAGATTGTGCTTTAATCCTTCAACAAGAGAGATGTTTTCAATGATGACATTTCCAGCTTTCAATTTACCATATCCCGTAGTAAATCCTTTGCTGTCATCTCCAAAGGTTACAATCGGGCCGGTCTTCTTAACCACCTCTGTAAGCAGGGACTCTTCACCTGTCATGTGTCTAGAACATCCACTATCCAGAATCCACACAACCTTTGAGCTTTTAACCTTACCCTGCAATCACAGATTGATTAAGCGGACTTTGGTACCCAAAATTGTTTGGGTCCTGAAGGTTTAGATGATTTAACAGGAGTAACATTCAATTTAGTCTTACCCTGTTTGATATTCATAGTATCTGTGGATTTAACATTAACAGTGCTATTGCTACTATCATTCATCAACTTAAAATAAGCATGCATGATGTTGTACTTACATATCAAACACTCTTTCTTTCCACAGGGTTCATGAAGATCAGGCATGTCAGACATGTTATGCATTTCAGAAGTATTAGCAGTTTCTACTTTAACCTTTTTACATGCATGTGTAAGGTGTCCAGCAGAATTACAAATAGTGCACAACTTCCTAGATGCAATGGGAGAAAATGGAACCATTTCCTGATTAACAATCTTCTTCTTCCCATTCCTGTTCTTTTTAACATTACTAACTACGTCACCTACTTCAGTTTTAGGTAAATCAGGTTTAGGTAATTCATTTTTTACTGATTTCCTAGGCAACTTAGTTTTTACCTCTTTTTCCTTCAACAAATCCTCCTCAAGCAATTCTTGTCTTATGAAAAGGTCATCCTCATGAAAGAGTGGTGGAAAAGGCTTAACAAAAACTGGAAAATCAACATTCTTAGAACATGTGGAGTATTCCTTTTGACAACTGAAGGTGTCGTAGGGAATTCCACAATCTTCTTACCAGCTTTCTTGTCATAGTCAAATCCTATAGCAGTTTTATTCCCTATGGCCTGAGTATCAATGATCTCTGTTAGATATAATTGCTAATGTTTGTTTATCAGTGTTTAAGCAACAGGTACTGACAAGAGTTTATCAGAAGCCGATCAGAGTTTAGTTAAACTCTGATAGGGTGAAGAGTTTAAAGGAAGCTAGTCAGAGTTTATTTAAAGTCTGACAAGGTGATAGTTGAATTAGCTGTCGGTGCAGAATTGAAGATTCTAGAAGCAATACATTCTGAAGATGGAAAGAAGCAGAATATATTGATACAGCTAAGGAAACAGGATAGAAGATAAGAAGCAATCCTTAATTGATATGAATTGTATAGCTAACTTGTAGGAATATCAATTAGAGAAGGATTGTATGTAGCTGTGTACTATATAAACACAGATAGGTTATCCCTAGAAGGGACGCGATCATTGAGATATTATTCTTGTAACCTAGAAGCTCTTTATGATTCATTAACATCATAAAGAGAGAAGCTGTTAATAAGATTACAGTTTTATTGATTCATAAACAGTGTTATTAATTATTGTTATTCTCATACATACTTGATTATATTGTGTATTCGGCCTAACAATTGGTATCAGAGCCAAGGCTGTTTAATATATACAGTTTTACGATTAAAACACAGTAATAATCATGTCTGAAGAAAATCAAAATCAAGTTCCTCCTGAGGCTGAACAGGTTAAGCCAAATTCTGTGAGTCGATATGAAACTATCAGGGTTCCAATTCTCAGGCCAATAGAGTATCCGATATGGAAGGTGAAGATGACCATGTTTCTGGAGGCTACAGATCCAGAATATCTTGACAGAATCAATAATGGTCCTCATAAGCCAACTAAATTATCTCCTGCTGTTGGTGATAAAGAACAGACACTGATTCCAAAGGAAAAGAAAGATTATACTCCTGAAGACATCTCATCAATTGCAAAGGATGCAAAGGTTAGACATCTACTCCACAGTGCTTTAGATAATGTTATGTCTAACAGAGTAATTGGCTGCAAAACGGCAAAGGAAATCTGGGATGCTTTGGAAGTAAGGTGTCAAGGAACCACTGCTATAAAGAAGAACAGGAAGACAATACTCACACAGGAGTATGAGCACTTTGATTCAAGATCTAATGAAACCTTGACTGAGACTTATGACAGGTTTTGTAAATTACTGAATGATCTGTCTCTGGTTGACAAAGAATATAATCTTGAAGAGTCAAATCTCAAGTTTCTCTTATCTCTACCTGAAAAATGGGATCTGAAGACGACCTCAATCAGAGATAATTATGATCTTGATGATACAGATCTTGATGAGATTTATGGCTTGTTAAAGACTCACGAACTTGAGATAGATCAAAGAAACAGAAGATCAAGTAAGAAGACAAAATCTGTTGCTCTCAAAGTTGAGGAGAAGCCCATTGAAAAGAAGGAATCATCAAAGAAGAAAGCCAAGGGAAAGGCTTTAGTCATTAAATCTGAAAGTGAGTCATCAAACTCTGATGATGACTCAAACTCTGATGAAGCTTCTGACTCTGAGGATGATGAAGAACAGTTGATGCAAATGGCGGCATTGATGGTGAAGACCTTCAAGAAGATGGGATTCAAGAACTCCAAGAAAGGAAAGAGATTCTCAAGGAGAGATTCAAATTCTGAGAAGAAGAATTTCAGAAAGTCTGATGGAAAAGATACCAAGTCTGGAAAGAAGGACAAATCTGAGATCCAGTGCTACAAGTGCAAAGAGATGGGTCACTATGCTCCAGAGTGCAAGAAAGGAAAAACTGGAAAAGCACTCGTCTCTAAAGGCAAAGACTGGGCAGATACTTCAGATTCTGATGATGGAGAAAATTATGCTCTTATGGCAACTGTCAAAGATGAGACTGAATCATCAGAAAATAAGGTACCCCTAACTACTTATGCGTATGATACTGATAATATTTCTGAATTAAGAATTTATCTTAAGAACATACATGTTAGTTATAGGGATCAGACTTTAGAGAATGAAAGGATTAAATCTGAGAATCTTAGTCTTAAAGAAAGAAACAAGTTTCTTGAAAGAGAACTTGAGAATATGAAGCAGACTCAAAAAGAAAGAGATGATGCTGTTTATGTGGAACAGGAGTTGCTTAAAAGGTATAGGCAACTAGAATCTGATTTAGAGAAGGAAAGAAAAATAATTAAAACTTGGACTAATTCTGGCAGAGATACACATCAAGTTTTTCAAACAGATGCTGTAGGTTTAGGATACAGTGAGGAAGATGAACTTAGGTTTCAAGATAAAATTAAGTTTAGAGCTTTCACAAGTTCATATTCAACTCCTGTAACATTTGTTCCTGAATCTGGAAAGTTAAAATCTGCAGTTGTGAAGGAAACTGTTATGGAGCCAGTTGAAACTTGTGTTGAACAAGTAGATACTGAATCTAAAACAGAGAAGCCTGTTGAGATAGAAGCTGTTAAAGAACCAATAAGAGTCTGTGAGAAACAGGTAAATGTTGGTTTAATGACAGGAAAACAGTTTAAACATAAGCTCAAAGAGGTTAAGTCTGCCATGAAACCTAAAGGGTCCAAGAGAAATAGGAATGGAAAAATAGGCATAAACAATAGAAATAATCATTTGCCTAATGCTGGTGCTTTAAGGAAAACATGTTACAGTTGTGGTAGTTCTAATCATCTTGCTAGATTTTGCACTAAGAACAAGCATATTAATTCTTTACCTTCTACTTCAGAAGTAAAGAATGATTATGTTAGAGTAAAACCACAGACCTTATGCAAACATTGTGGGAGCACTTGGCATTCTATTTACACATGTAAGAGTTATCATGCAATTTATCATAATTACTATGAGCTAAAACCCAACTTGAAGTGGGTTAGAGCAAACTCTGCTAGTGTAAAATCTGACAATGTTAGTTTAAACTCTGAGAAAGTTGATTCCGCTGCAAAAGCTAACACTGTTAAGAAAGGCAAAGGATCCAAGCAAGTCTGGATCCTTAAAACTAACACTTAGTGTTTGTTTGTGATTGCAGGGTATAATAGAGAGCACACTTATCTTGGACAGTGGATGCTCAGGACATATGACTGGAAATAAAGCCCTGCTATCAGACTTTGTGGAGAAGGATGGCCCAAAAGTTTCCTATGGAGATGGCAACGTAGGACATACTCTGGGATATGGCAACATTAATCTTGGAGGTGTCATCATCACTAATGTAGCTCTAGTCTCAGGACTCAAGCACAATCTGTTATCTGTGAGTCAAATCTGTGACAGAGGAAACCATGTAGATTTTCATAGTGAATACTGTGAAGTTATCAGTAAATCTACTGGAAAAGTTGTTCTAGTTGGACACAGGCGCAACAATATTTATGAAGCAAGTTTGGTAACAAACTCTGATGGAAAAACAGTGTGTCTGACAGCAAGAATGTCAAATGAAGAGAGTTGGAATTGGCATAAAAAGCTCTCTCATCTCAATTTGAACAACATTAATGAGCTGATAAGAAAGGATCTTGTAAGAGGACTCCCAAAATCAACACTCAGTCTAAATGGCCTATGTGATTCCTGTCAAAAGGCCAAACAAAGGAAGTCATCTTTCAAGAGCAAAACTGAATCTTCAGTAGTGGAACCTTATCATCTTCTACATGTTGATCTTTTTGGACCAGTGAATATAATGTCAATGGGCAGAAAGAAATATGCTCTAGTAATTGTTGATGACTATACTAGGTATACATGGGTGTATTTCTTGTCAAAGAAGGATGAAACTGCTCAAATTCTAATGGATCATGTAAATCTACTGGACAAAGGATCACAGCACAAAGTCAAAATAATAAGGAGTGATAATGGAACTGAATTCAGAAATTCATTCATGGAAGCTTTCTGCAAGGAAAGAGGGGTGAAACAAGAATTTTCTGCACCTGGCACTCCACAGCAAAATGGTGTAGTTGAAAGAAAGAACAGAACTTTAATTGAAGCAGCCAGAACTATGCTTGAAGAAGCAAGATTACCAACTTATTTCTGGGCAGAAGCTGTTCAAACTGCTTGTTTTACTCAAAATGCTACACTGATCAACAAGCATGGGAAAACACCATATGAGATGGTGAAAAATAAGAAGCCAAATTTGAAATATTTTCATATATTTGGATGCAAATGCTTTGTGTTGAAGACTCATCCTGAACAGTTGACAAAGTTCGAGTTAAAAGCTGATGAAGGAATTTTTGTTGGCTATCCACTGTCAACAAAAGCATTCAGAGTTTACAATCTAAGAACTAAAGTGATCATGGAATCCATACATGTGTCATTTGATGACAAGAAAATAATTGGACTTGAAGACAAGGATGGATATGATCAACTACGTTTTGAAAATGAAGATCTACTCTCTGATGATATAAACTCTGATGAAGCAGGGTTGACAAACTCTGACGAAGCATACTCTGAACCTCTACTGGTAAATACTGGAGAAACTGATAATTCTCAAATTGAACAAAATAGAGAACCAGTTGAGGGGGAGCGTGAAGAAGCTCAACATGACACAGCAAGTGAGTCAGTTGAGGAAACTGATTCAAACTCTGACAATTCAAACTCTGAGTCATCAAATTCAGGGGGAGCCTCAGAGAATGTAGAAAGTCAACATATGAATCAGGAGAGCATGGATCAAGGGGGAGGATCCAACAATGATGCAAGAAACCACTTACCATCAGCAAGAAAGTGGACACAGGCACACACACCTGATCTCATAATTGGAGATCCTGATGCTGGTGTAAGAACCAGAAGTGCAACAAATAATGAGTGTCTGTATCATGCTTTCTTGTCTCAAACTGAACCAAAGAAAGTGGAGGAAGCTCTTCAAGATGCTAATTGGATTACAGCAATGCAAGAAGAGTTAAATGAATTTGAAAGAAATGAAGTCTGGACACTTGTACCTAGACCAAAGAACAGATCAATTGTAGGTACAAAGTGGGTTTTCAGAAACAAGACTGACAGTGATGGTGTGATTACAAGGAATAAGGCTAGACTTGTGGCAAAAGGTTATTCACAACAGGAAGGAATTGACTATGATGAAACCTTTGCTCCAGTTGCAAGACTGGAGGCCATAAGGATTTTTCTGGCCTATGCTGCACACAAGAAGTTTAAAGTCTTTCAGATGGATGTGAAAAGTGCTTTTCTCAATGGGAAGCTTGAAGAAGAGGTATTTGTTGAACAACCACCAGGATTTGTAGATCCCAAGCATCCAGATTATGTCTACAGGCTTGACAAGGCATTATATGGACTAAAGCAAGCACCAAGAGCATGGTATGAAACTCTTGCTCAGTTTCTTTTAGAAAGTGGGTTCACGAGAGGTACAATTGATAAAACCTTGTTTTATTTCAATTCTGGTGATGATTTGCTTTTAGTTCAAATTTATGTAGATGATATTATTTTTGGATCTACTAATGACAAACTTTGTAAGAAGTTTGCAAAGCTTATGCAATCCAGGTACCAAATGAGCATGATGGGAGAGCTTAGTTATTTTCTAGGCTTACAGGTCAAGCAAACAGATGATGGGATTTTTATCAATCAAGCAAAATATACCAGAAATCTTCTCAAGAAATTTGGTATGCTTGATAGTTCATCTGCTACAACTCCCATGGCTACAGCAACGAAGCTTGACAAAGACACAGGAGCCTCAGTAGATATGACTAACTACAGAGGAATGATAGGGTCTCTACTGTATCTTACTGCAAGTAGACCTGATATCATGTATGCAACATGTCTTTGTGCAAGATTTCAAGCAGATCCCAGAGAGCCTCATCTAACAGCTGTAAAAAGGATCTTCAAATATCTCAAAGGAACCATAACCCTGGGTTTGTGGTATCCTAGAGAATCAGAGTTTAAGTTAATTGGTTACTCTGATGCAGATTTTGCAGGCTGTAAGATAGACAGAAAAAGTACAAGTGGAAGCTGTCAATTTTTAGGTGACAGATTGGTTTCTTGGTACAGTAAGAAACAGAAATCAATTTCTACATCCACTGCAGAAGCAGAGTATATAGCAGCTGGTAGCTGTTGTGCACAGATTTTATGGATGAAGAATCAATTGCTGGATTATGGATTAAGGTACTCTAGAATACCTATCTTCTGTGATAACCAAAGTGCTATTGCTATGACAGGAAATCCAGTACAGCATTCCATGACAAAGCACATCAGCATAAGATATCATTTTATCAGAGAACATGTGGAAGAAGGAAACATTGAGCTTCATTTTGTGTCTACAGACCAACAACTTGCAGATATCTTCACCAAACCTTTGAGTGAAGCTACTTTTACAAGATTGGTAAATGAACTTGGAATGATCTCTGGTTCTGACTAGAGATACGGGTTAGACTCACTTTTTATGTTCATGATTTCTTACATATGTTAACTGTTATGTGAACCAGCATGTTAAACTCTAATGATAAACTCTGTGTAGTGTTAGTCATACTCTGAAAGCAAACTCTGAAGATAAACTCTGTTGGTCATACTCTGGTAATTATAGTTTAATGCTATTCTCTGGTAATTCTGTCTGAAACATATGGACCAATGAAGAAATTTGTATGAAGCATAATTCTCAGTAAGTAATTGTGAATCCTTAAGAGTTGATAGATTCTGATCTCAAATATGTGCAGTAAGCTAACACAGCATGATACTGTCTCTATATTTATAGCATCTCTTAGTTTATTGATCCTATACACTGAGTCTGTATTAGCTGTTTGCATTTTCTCTCATAAGTTAATTATAAATACTGATGAAAAGTCTAAACTCTGATTATTAATTTCAAATAATTCACCCTCAAATCAAAAGATGCCAAACAGAGCACAAATTCCTTTGAGATCATGTTGTGCCTAGGAAGATCCAGGAACTTATTGTATGAAATAAGGGCTAAAATCTTTGATTTTTGGTGACTAGTGCCAACCACTGATTACTGGAAAAATAAAAAAAAAAAAAAAAAAAAAAAAAAAAAATAAAAATAAAAAATAAATAAATTAAGGGGGTGAAAAATAAAAGACATATCCAAATGAAAGGATATCAGTAATACAGAGTTTAGATATAAAATCAGATTTTATGTTATACATGAGAGTTTAGGTAACCAGTTTTTACTACTTTAGATTGTGGATTTTATGCACTTTGAGATGGTCTAAATACTGTTTTCGGTAAACTCTGCTACTACACACACATATTTTCACAACTGTACAGATTGAGAAAAGAGTTTATTGACAAAGAAGGACAAATGGTAAACACTGATGTTTTGTGTGAAATACGCCGAGGTTACTTTGTTTTAATCTCTGATGGTTAAAATAATTTTCCTGTTTCAGACAGTTTATGATTTTGGGTTTAGTCATTTGTTTTTCGAAAAAGTGTGATTGAACAGAGAAAAGATAGAGTTTGTTTGATAGTCCTGATAGTGATTGACCAATGCTGCTGAGTATGTTAGTTAATTGGTTAAAGTTTTTTTTGTCTTTCCAATTACTATGCAATATTGATAATACTGAAATGTAAAGAAACAAATTTTTCATTAATTGATTCAAATTTACATTCAGACAATTTCATACTCATGTTAAGCTAATCTTTCTGGTACATACTAATCACTATGGTTACAAAAGAGAAGATCTATTTAACCAGGACAAGTATTTGAATGCTACATCGAAGCAGAAGAGCTAGAGCCAGAAGCTATTGTGCTCTACTACTTCTGATGATAGCTACCCAGTTGCTCATCTGGTCATTATACCATTTGGGATAG
The DNA here is from genome assembly GCA_030848705.1 of Heracleum sosnowskyi. Classification (NCBI taxonomy): domain Eukaryota; kingdom Viridiplantae; phylum Streptophyta; class Magnoliopsida; order Apiales; family Apiaceae; genus Heracleum; species Heracleum sosnowskyi. Next base: position 16,613,484 of record CM061240.1, read on the forward strand.
CTTGAAATCCTCCTAATGATGAATCATCATCATCATCTTCTCGGGATCTCTTTCTGCTTTGCAGCTTGCAGGATTCTAAGAAGAGGTTTTCTTTTGAACCCGACAAGAAACTCAGTTGAAAAAGCATCAAGCAGATCTCCATGGCATCTTCATCTGCGAGGATTGGTGCATCATATGGTCCTGGACGGAAGATGTATACATGAGGGTTAGAGAAAGGTCCTTCGGCTATTTCATCATCTACGATAAGGCCTTCTTCATTAAGGAATGAAAGAACAAGAAACTCATCGATAAGATAGTTTTCTTGTTGCTGCCAGTTCATGTTCAAAAACTCTTCCACATCCAGGAATTCGAAAGTTCCAGCCATTTTGGTGTATAGTAAGTTTAAGATATGAAGCCTGTTGTTACATTGCTTTGGTATTTAAAGCATTCAAACAGGGTATCTGAAAGGTTTTTCTTGGAGATTGAAAGGTTTTCGAAGCGCTTGGGATACTAAGGTGCGGAGTTTCGAGACAGTCATTATTATTTTGACTGTTGAGTTCTTTGTACTTTATTATTTAAATTGATAATTTTATTATTATTGATTTTTTTTCTTTTAAGCGAATATTTTGAGTGTTATATGTGATGACAGGTGTCTCCACGTTTGCACGTGTGTATTGGAAGTTGTTAGATACAGCTGTCAGCGTATTCACGTCTGACATCTGTCCCACTAACATACTTCTAATCTTTACAGTTATTATTTAATACACTACATACACACGATTCAATCTTTTACGCATTTCATCTTTTCATAATATTTTACTCACACACAAACACTCAAACACTTTCAACGCCCAGTACTTCTTGTTTTCAAATCTTACTAATGGCAACTACAGCGTTTATTGCTTCTGAATTAGAATTTGTCCCAAATAACTACTCAGCTCCTGTAGCAAATGAGAACGCACCGGAGGCGTTTCATTTGATTCAGAGTTTCTTGTCAAACTCTGATATTGGCACTGCTCTCACCGCACCATCGAAGCTGTCTGCAACACAAATCAAATCTTTTTGGCAGACAGGTGTTTATGATAATGGAGGAGAGTCTGGATCTCCATCTATCATTTTTCAATATGAGGACAATGACTATGCTGTTACTCCTACTACTGTTCGTGATGCTTTGGGTCTTGAAGATTTCAATGCATTCACAATCTCTGTTGGCGACTCTGAGCTAGTCAGGATGATGAACGAAATAGGTTACTCAGGACCACTGACAAAGATTGGTCAATTGAAGCGACCGCTCTTGAGAAAGGAATGGAGTTTCTTTTTCGACTGCATTACAAGAGCGTTCGGGAAAAAGTGCACAAACTGGGATGCGATTCCCACTGATAGTCTACAGATCGGGTATTCTCTTCTCTATGGCAGTCAATTTGATGTTGCTAGATTAGTTTTAACTAATATTGGTGAGAAAATGCTAGAGAATAGAAATGTTGTTTACTTCTCTAGGTTTTGTCAATTGATATTCAATCATTGCTGCCCTGATGTTGAGATTTTAGATGAGGATGTAATTCTTTCATTTAAATTGCACAAACGTATATTCTCTGATCTTATCAACAAGGACAACAAGAAAGGAGAAGTTGGTCCTTTAATGTTACCTGCATCTGTGCAACAATTTCTTGACAACTTACAACAGCAAAATGTATCAACTGCTGAAGCTGGACCTTCTGTATCTCAACCACAGAGGTCAAAGAGATCTAAAGTTCGAGCAGTTAAGTCTGATTTGCAACAACCTGAAGCTGAGGTATCAAATGTTGATGCTGTGCCTCAGAGAAAAAGAATGAAGAAAAAGAGAGCCCAACGAGCAAAGACTGTTGCTGCTGATTCTGTTGCAGACTCAGATACTGAAGCTGATGAAGAAAATCTTCATCAGAGAAAGAGAAGATTAGTTGCTAATCAACTTTTTGGTGATATTATTGCCAATATGAATAAAGAACCTGAGGAAACAGAAGCTCCTACATCAAAAACTGATGATGTAGTCGAGGAAGCTGCTGCATACTCTGACAGCAGGATTGTGGATCATGACGACACTATACTAGAAGCTGATCAAGCTACTACTGAATTAGTAGAACAAATTGCTTCTCACACAGAAATCATTTCTCTTGATTTTGAGAAAGGTGAGGAAGTTGATCAGATTCGAGTTGATCCAGTTCCAGAAGCTGTTGCTGTACATGTAGATGCAACAGACAATGATCATGAAGATAGTGTCTTACTTGAAACTTTGCAACAATCAGTTGTTGAGATTGTTCAGAGAGAAGCAGAGGTTACTGTTCCAGTAAACTCTGATGTTCCTCAAACTGTAGCAGATCAAGTACCTGATGTGACTGCACAGTTAGTTGATGAAATCACTGCTGAAAATGTGCTTGAAGATATCCACAGACAGGATGACAATGCTGAAGCTAGTCCTGATCATTCAAACTCTGATATTCAAGTGGAAATTTCTGATATTCAGGCAAATTCTGCTGAAGAAAGGGAAGTTCAAAGGGCTGCTTCTGAGCATTTTCAGAATATGTACTACAATGCATGGGCTAATGCAGATTGTATTTTTCCAGCGCAAAGGGCTGCAGAATTTTTGTCTGATTCTGTCAAGAAGATTACAAATCCTGATGTCCTTACGAACTTACAGGCAACTGTTATTCAAGTCAAATCTCTCAATAATAGATTTGATGAGAATCAACAAATGCTTACTAGTCTGAGGAATGAAGTAAGCTTGAGGGATCTTACTTTAAAGGCTGATAGAACTTATTATTATACCATGTTCAAGCAGCAAGCCAGGGATTCTGAAGAAATCAAGAAGAGGCTTGAGACAGTTGAAGACAACCAGAATGCTATGTCTGCTCAACTGACTTCCATTTCTACTGCGCTTGAATTGTTGACATCAGTACTACTTTCTGATGATGTCAAAAAGGGGGAGAGTGTACCAAGTGACAAATGCAAAGACACTCAAGCTCTGAGACGGAGGGATGATGGTAATGATGGTGGAAGCAAGGGAGATGAATCTGAAAAGAGTTTAGGCTTAAGACCATCAAGATCAAGATCAAACTCTGAGAGAAGATCAAACTCTGGTAAGGAAAAAGTAATTTCTGCCAGTGGTTCAAGGCTCAAAAGTTTGATAAACACTGATAAGTCTAGTACTGATGAGGAAGTTGCTGCTAAGATGTTTATAGCAGAACATGGAAAAGGTATTACAATTGAAGATATCCAAGCTGAAGAACAGATGCTTGCTGAAGAACACAAGAAAAATCTTGAAGCTGGAATCTACAAGAAGAAGGAAATCAAGGCTCCTAGAAAGAAAGAAAAAGGAATTGTTATCAAAGAGAATGTAAACTCTGATCAGAGTTTACAGTACTCAAGGAGGCCTGTGATTAAAAATGCTGACAAAGGAAAAGGTAAACTGGTAGAAGAAGAACAGTTACCTAAGAAGATTTATTCAACCTCTGACATTGCTCAAGTTGAAACAAGATTACCAAAATCAACCTCTGACGCTGCTCAAGTTGATGATACTATTGAAGTTAAGCCAGCCTCTGACAAGGCTCAAGCTGTGCAAATTCTGCCAGTTCCTCAACTCAAAGGTTTCTTAAGACCTGTTTTCTCTGAAACTCTGACACTTCAACCTGTGGATTTTTCTCAAACCAGGACTGTACTTGGAAAAGAATCTTATGATAAGTCTGGTTTAGGTTCACATAGGGAGAAGAGAATAAATAACAGATCTCAAGACAATATTTCACTGGCAGGATCTGGTATTGGAAATACACAAGAAAATCTTGACAAGTTAGAATCTGTTCAGTTGATTTTTCACAGAGTCTTGAAGAAGCAGTTTCTGTTATACTTCATGAGTGATGGAAGAGTTTATAGAGTTGGAGAATCTGATGTAAATCTCAAATCATGGGAAGAACTTGAGTATGTACTTTATCTGTTAAAGATTAAGAACAGACACACCCATAATGTTGCTCAAATCTTAAGAGAAAAGATGCTGAGATCAAAAGTAATGCTTGGAGGAGGAGAAGTCTCAAATACTTATATTCCAAAGTATAGAGATCATACTGGAAAGTTGGTGGAAATGAAGAGAAACAGTGCTAGATTTAAAATTGCACTGGGAATAAAAGTCTTAGAATTCAACTTAGAGTCAGATAAAGCTCAGTACATTCGATTAGGGAATGACATGAAGAAGAATAGTATCTATTCTCTGAGGGCTGCCATATATCAAACTGGTGAAGGAGATCCAGAGTATAAGGAGCTGAAAGAGATTATGATAACTGAGCTTGAGAATGCTGAAAGAAGACTGCTGATTGATTATCTCAGGACTGTGCCTGATATTGAAGAAGTCAAGTAAAGTCTGACTGTAAGTTTTTAATATTTTCTATTCTAAGTCAAATTTAAACTCTGTTTTTAAATTAAACTCTGTTATATGTTAAACACTGCATTTGTTAAAAGGTTTTGACATCATCAATTATATGTTTTAACTTGTACATTTTATTATGAACAAGTTGGGGGAGATTGTTAGATATAATTGCTAATGTTTGTTTATCAGTGTTTAAGCAACAGGTACTGACAAGAGTTTATCAGAAGCCGATCAGAGTTTAGTTAAACTCTGATAGGGTGAAGAGTTTAAAGGAAGCTAGTCAGAGTTTATTTAAAGTCTGACAAGGTGATAGTTGAATTAGCTGTCGGTGCAGAATTGAAGATTCTAGAAGCAATACATTCTGAAGATGGAAAGAAGCAGAATATATTGATACAGCTAAGGAAACAGGATAGAAGATAAGAAGCAATCCTTAATTGATATGAATTGTATAGCTAACTTGTAGGAATATCAATTAGAGAAGGATTGTATGTAGCTGTGTACTATATAAACACAGATAGGTTATCCCTAGAAGGGACGCGATCATTGAGATATTATTCTTGTAACCTAGAAGCTCTTTATGATTCATTAACATCATAAAGAGAGAAGCTGTTAATAAGATTACAGTTTTATTGATTCATAAACAGTGTTATTAATTATTGTTATTCTCATACATACTTGATTATATTGTGTATTCGGCCTAACAATCTCCTTAGCAAATAGGGCGGAATTCTTAAAAACATTCAGCTTCAAATCTAGATCTGAAATCTGCTTCCTGAGGATAGTCTCTATCTCAGCATTACACTTGACCTTGTTCTCTAAGTACGCATTCTTTTGCTTAAGATCTTCTAATGTTACAGCTACAAGCTCTAGTTCTTCATTTTTAGATTCTAACTTTTTAATCTTAAGAACTAGTTTAGCATTTTCCATTTCTGATGCTAGCATGCTTGTGTGTACATTAAACAATTCTACACTAAGATCTTGCACAGTTTTCTTGTACTCAGAATTAGACATATCAATTGTAGTTAAGATAGGTACCTGAGATGATTGTGGTGATTCCTCTGAAGAGTCAGCCATTAGAGCAACATTTACATATTCCTCCTCTTCATCCGAATCAGTATCATCCCAGTGCTTTCCCTCTGCTATATAAGCTTTCCCTTTCTGCTTTCCAGAGAATGCCTCCAATTGCTGTTTAAGCTTGGCATTATCTTTCTTCAACTCATCATAAGAATCCTTCTTTCCATAGACATCTTTCATGTCTCTCGCTTGACGAGGCTTCCGGCATTCAGTGGCGGAATGCCCTAACTCATTGCAGTTGTAGCATCTTGATTTGCTTCTATCAATCATGCCAGTCTTGTAGCCTCCCTTAAAGCCTGTACTAGGTGTATAATTGCTCTTCTGGAATCTGTTGGTTGAACCCTTGAAATTGTACTTAGGGTTTCTCTTGAAACGAATGTGACTAAACTTTGCAGCTAAGTACGCCATGGTTTTGTCTTCCATTTGCTCAAGCTCTTCTAGGTTGTAGTAATCACTTTCATCAACACCCAGATTCACAGAATCCATTTCTGCTTCTATTATCACCTCCTTTCCAGCTCTAGGGGTTTGAACCTGAATCTCAGAAGTTATTGGTTCATCCACTACAAGTGCTGCTGATCTCACAAGTGCATTGTGCTTGCTGTCCACTGTCCCTGGTCCGTAGATTATCACTCTTTGTTCCTGTTCCATCTCATAGGGCTTCAACTTCCCATAGATCATCTCTAATGACATCTTTGTGAAGTCAATTCTTTCCCTTATGGATGATGACTTGTGTTCTACATGATGGGGCAGCGTCATCATGAACTTCCTGTTTGATTCTCTCAGTGGATAGGTCTTTCCTTTCATTGCCAATTCATTGAGGAGTTTAGTATATTTCTCAAAGACCTGAGTTATACTTTCTCCTGGCAGAGACCTAAACGCTTCGTATTGAGAAGTCAGGATGTCCAATCTGTTTTCCTGCACGTCTTCAGTTCCTTTCATTATCAAGTTAATGGTATCCCACATATGTTTCCCGCTTGTACAGTTCATCAACTGATAGCTCATTTCCTTGTCTGCGGAGTCCGCCAATATCAACATTAAACCTGTGTCCAATCGAATCAGTTCTTTGTCAGAGTCTGTATACTCAGTAATATCCTTAGGTTGGGTGCCTGAAGGAATCCTGCTACCATCAGGGGCTGTAGATTCATCAACTGATTTCATTGGTACATATGGTCCGTTTTCTAATATGCCCATATACAACGGATTAGATGCCTTGATAAATAACAGCACCTTCATCTTCCACAAACCGAAATCATCTCTAGTAAACGGGGGAACTTTAATACCAGCGGTTGTCTTTGGAGCACTCATGGTTTCTGAAAATTTCAAATTGTTTAAAATTCAAGAAATTCCAATTAAATGAAAAATTTTGAAAGTTAAAAAATTTGCTTCGAATTTTCACGCTACGTTTGATTTTGGTCTCATTCACCGGATCTGATTTGTATATCAATCAAGTAGCTTTGATACCAATTGTTAGGTCCAAAGTATCGTAGAAGGGGGGGGGGGGGGGTTGAATACGATACTCACAAATAATTTAATTTCGTTCGCGGATTAATTATTCAGTTCTATAACGAAATCAAACACACCAAACCAAATCAAGTTTCGGGGAATATATCTTTTTATAAATATAAACCTCGAGGGGTGCTACAATTTCTAATCCGTAGATTAGCTTCAATGAGTTCTAAGTTATACACAATCAAAACTTTGATAGAATTCAAGCAGAATTAATTTCTCTGGTATTTTCTCTCTGGCTCAAACTCTCTCTCAGTTATTGCTTCTGTGAAAATAACTTCAACTGAAGAAGACACACTTCCTCTGATAGTAATTGTAGACATGGATTTGAAAACTATCGAACCAAGTTTGTAGGAACAATCTTGGCCGTCCATCTTCAAAATCAACCTGACAACAAGTCACACTTTTCACCTGCTCCTCAAATTAAAAACCATCGAATGAATAAATCATTTTACCATTCGATAGTTTTTTAAACAAAACTATCGAATGCTAAATTGATTTACTTTGGTTTTCTTTGAATCACTTTTCATTCCATTCGATAGTTTTCTGAAATGAAAAACTATCGAATCCTTTTTCTTGTCTTATTTCTTTTTAATGATTCCATTGAGCTTCTGGGCGTTTAAGTAATAGACTGTATCACTTCCTTCTGAGACGATAAAACAACTTGATCTTTTTAGTGCCGTCACCTAGTGCAACTGGTATGGTTCACAGATGAATAACACTTGATCAATTCTTCTTTTATGTCTTCAATTCAATGCTTCTGATAAGTCCCTTGTCGTTCTGGTTGCTTCGTTTAAATCACTGGAATCCCGTGGTACTTAACCCTAAATCATTCACATACTTCTGTCGTCTTGAAAGTCTTGTTTCTTTTGCTGTCACTAAGGCTTGAACATTTTCATGAACTTCTTTCCGTGACCTGTTTACAGACTTCAAGAATACATAACGTATTTTGATTTTTTGAGTTTACCTTTTCTTCTTTGATTCTGGATTCCTGTGCTTCTGTTAATACTATTGTCTGTCTTGTCCTTTGTTGAGTTGTAGTTATCTCTTTTACATCTTATGTTACATTATGCTTTACAAAAGTTTACCTATTTTAAGATGTCTACTTATTTTTCTTAACAACTGCAATCACTAAGAATATTAAAATATAAATATTCAAATACCTATTTATAACCAATTACTCTAAAACACATTATAGATTTTTTCTAACAAAATCCCTTCTTTTCTAAATATATCACGAAAAATTGTCTTTTTCAATTTACTTTTTCTATTTTTCTCACTAAAATTCATTTTTTCCCAAAAATATCATAGGAAACTCTTTAATTATTTATTTTAAAACGAATTTAAATACTTTTAATTATTAAATTTTAAAACCTCATTTTCCAAAAATATCACGTGCATTTACCTTTTTAAACTAAATATATATTACATTTTTTACTTTTTCTTACTAAAATCCCTCATTTTCCAAAAATATAACGGACAAACCCTTACTTATTTATTTTAAAATCTGTTTTAATGTTTTTAATTAATTAAAAGTATTTAGCTATTTTAATATGCCTACTTATTTTTTTAACAAATAAAATTAATAAAATATTAAAAATATAATAATAAAATAATAATTAACAATCCGTGCATCGCACGAGTTTTAAGCTAGTAAAATATTAAACACAAATCTATCTATCTGTCTATCTATACAATTAGCCGAAACATTGAAAATTTTAGTTTTCGGTCATTTATTCAAATTAATAATAATTAAAATAATATAAAATTTATTAACTAGCTGATATCTTTCATAATTAAAACACATTACATTTTAATGAAAATATATTAACTTTTATAAACACGTCTAAAAATAAAAATTAGTATAATATATTTTTCAATTAAAATTATCTTTTTAATTATATATCTGCTTAATATTATATATCTTTCGATTAATAATACATTCCAAAAAATATCAAATACTATATATATGTTCTTAATAAAAGAGTATACTAGATTCTACATATTTCTATTATTAATTCAAAAAAATTACAAAAAAATATTATAACTATAAATGAAATATTATATTAAAATAAGCTCGTGTTTCGCACGGGTTATAAGCTAGTAAATATTAAAATATAAAAAAATTAAAATAATATATCTAACGGTTAGTATTTATTTCCTCTTAAAAAATCAAAAAAAGGAATAAAGTATAAACAACAAAATATATTCTCGTGCAATGTACCATGTACCTTTTAATATTTTACTAGCTTATATCCAGTGCGATGCACAAGTTTCTTTAATATTTTATTAATAATATAAATAATTTAATTTAATAAATTGTTGACGTAATCTTTAGTAGTATTTTAGATATTAAAATATAAAATATTTTTAAATAATAGATCTAACGGTATGTATGTATTTATTTGCTCTTGAAAAATTTAAATGACTAAAGTGCAAATAACAAAATATGTGTTATGTAATGTACCGAGTTTCTTCTAACATATGATATTACTTTTATTTTTTTTATTAATTATCTTATTTAAATTGTATGTTATAAAAAACTTATATTAAACCCGGATTTTATAAGTTTAATATAAAAATATTGTCATTATATATATATTTTGTCCGTGTTATTTTTAATTTGAATATGAGTTGTTTTACCTAAAAAAATATACAAAAGACAATGTTCTTAAAAAGACAGTTAGTTACTTATTAATAATTATATAAAATAATATTACATTTATATATATGTTGTCCATGTTACTTTTAGAAAATTAGTTGTTTAAATTAGAAAATATAAAATTATATTACATTTTTATATATATGTTGCACCTGTTACTTTTAGAAAATTAGTTGTTTAATTTAGAAAAAATAAAAAAGGTTATTTTCTTTAGCTAAAAAGGGTAAGTGATTATTTATTAATAATTATATATAACAATATTACCATTACATATTTATTTTCCATGTGTTATGTTTAGAAGATGAGTTGTTTTAGTTAGAAAATGTAGAACAAATAATGTGTTTTTGCTGAAAAAGGTAATTAATTATAAATATTTAATAATATTACCATTTTATATATAGGTTACCTATTTTATTTTTAGAAAATCAGTTGTTTTGGTTAAAAAATATATATAATAGGTAATGTGTTTTAGCTGAAAAAATATAAAATTATATTACCTTTTTATATATATGTTGTTCGTGTTACTTTTAGAAAATTAGTTGTTTAAGTTATAAAAAAATAAAAAAAGTTATGTGTTTAGCTGAAAAGGGTAAGTGGTTATTTATTAATAATTATATATAACAATATTACCATTACATATTTATTTTCCATGTGTTAGGTAATCAGTTATAAATATTTAATAATATTACCATTATATATATATATATTACCTATTTTATTTTTAGAAGATAAGTTGTTTTGGTTAGAAAAATATATAAAACTTTAATGTTTCGTCTTTAATAATATAGTATAGATTGGTTTTATTTATAATTAACTATTTTATTTGAATATAAAAAAATCACGCAATGTCTCTATTATATTTAAACTTTATTTCAAAAAAGAAGAAGAATTATTTGCACTTTAAAATACGCGCAAAAAATAAAGTGGACAAATAAATTGGGACAAAAGTAACAATAAACATGAGTTTTATAATTTTAATATATTAATATTACAATTTTATATATATGTTACTTGTCTTATTATTAGAAGATGAATTTTTTTATTCCGAAAATATAAAATAGGTAATATGCTGAAAAGACAATTCTTTATTTATTATTTAGACAATATTATGTTAGCTTTATATATGTATTAGTTTAAAACTCGTGTGATGCACAGATTATTTTAATAATTTTATTTTATTATTTATGTTTTAATATTTTGTTAATTTTATTTGTTTAAAAAAATGAGTAAGTATGTTAAATAGATAAAATTTTCAAATAAATAATAAATAAGGGTTTTCAGTAATATTTTATTATATTTCATCCAACAAATATTTTAAAAAATTAAAAACTATTTTTATATAAAACAAAATGTTATTAATAACAAAATGTTTTAAATTTTGTATAATATATTAAATCAACTAATTTTAAAACTTCTGTTTTATCAGAATTTATCATTAATATTATTTTAAAAATCATTTTACAACCAAATATCTATTCTATACTATACTATTATAATCAAACTAACTTCTATTTGGTTGGTGGTTTAGTCCTCTAAATAATAACCGTTAGAAGTAAAAATAGATAAATGAGAACCGTTAGATGTAATATTAAAATAATATTTTTTTCTTGATATCTGAAATGCTTCCACGGGTTCAAGGTTGGAATTCCGTCAACAACATATCATTATTAAATATTTATATCATCTATTTTTCTAAGCTATATTCAAAAGTTCAAAATATTATTCCGTCAACAACATATTAATAATTTTTAAGATCAAAATACAAATAAATACTAATTAAATAAGGTAAAAATACTAAAAAATCATATAAAAAATACTAAAATAATAATTTAAAAATACTAAAATTCATCTGTGATGTAGTCTAGTATAATATTATAAACAAACTTTCAATTCCGTACCATTTCAACCCCTTTTGTATTCCAAACCAATGCTACTCCAGCCGCGAACTAAATGAAAAATTTGCAAATTTTCGAAAACTAGCTTGGCCATGCACATTTCTAAATAAAGACTAGACGCACACGGGGGAGCTGACCTTCACCCAACCCAAGGTATGTGATGTGATGGAACGAGTTATGTAATGCAACCGGTTAATCTAGACTCTAGAGTGCAACACAGATATCCTAGCGGCCTACTGAGACTGCATGTATTTTATTACTTGCTGACTTACTGTATTAGATATCCTTCAAAATTGTACTACTTGTTATCTTTGTTAAACGGTCAGCAAATACATGGGTGCTCATACGTTAACAGAAGTGCCTATATTTTGTCCCAATTGTCTATTTGCTAAGAGTTATATTCCTTAATCGGTTGCTTCAATAATTAGTAGGGAACATGTTAAGTTAGAATGAAAGTTTGATTTGTTTTAAGAAAAAAAGAAAGTGATTTGCTCCCGCTAGGTGACGAATTAAGCTTCAAATTGGATACATCTACTTATCTGTCTATTACTATATATACTAGTTTAATACCGGTGCGATGCACGGATTGTTATTAATAATTAATATTTTTATTATTTATGTTTTAATATTATATTAATATGCATTTGATAAAAAAAAAAGTAGGCATGTTAAACTTTTTTAAATAATTAAAATTATTAAAATAGATTTTAAAATAAATTAATAACTGTTTACCCATGATATTTTTGGAAAATGAGTGGTCTAAGTAAGAAAAAATAGAAAAAGTAACATGTTTTAGCTGAAAAGGTAAGTGTCCGTAATTAAAAGTATTTAAATAGGTTTCAAAATAAATAAGGATTTGCCCGGGATATTTTTGGAAAATGAGGGGTTTTAGTAAGGAAAAATAGAAAGAGTAACATGTTTTAGTTGAAAAAGGTTATCCGTGATTCTTTTAGAAAAAGAGGGGATTTTGTTAGAAAAAATAGAAAAGGTAAGTATTTTAGCTAAAAAGGTAGTTTGTTATAGAAATATTGTTATTTAATAATAATTTCTTTAGAAAATGAAAAAATAGAAAAAGTAACATGTTTCAGCTGAAAAAGTGCTCATAATTAAAAGTATTAAAATAGATTTAAAAATAAATAAGGGTTTGCGCGTTATATTTTTGGAAAATGTGGGGTTTTAATAAGGAAAAATAGAAAGAATAACATGTTTTTGTTAAAAAAAGATAATCATCCGTGTTTTTTTAGAAAAAGAGAGGATTTTGTTAGAAAAAAATAAAAAATGGTAATGTATTTTAGCTGAAAAGGTAATTGGTTATAAATAATGTTATTATTTAGTGATAGTTTTTAAAAAAATAAGGAAGGCTAATTAAGTAAAATCACTAAGTATCGACCATCCGTCCGTCCGACTACCAAACTTTTAATGTTTCGTCTATAATAATATAGCTTAAAACTCGTCCGATGCACGGATTGTTTTTAATAATTGTTAATTTTATTATTTATATTTTATATTTTATTAATTGCATTTATTAAAAAAAAAATAAGTAGGCGTGTTAAACATTTTTAAATAATTAAAAGTATTAAAATAGATTTTAAAATAAATAAGTAACGGTTTGCCGGTGATATTTTGGAAAAAGAGGATTTTGGTAAGAAAAATAGAAAGTAACATGTTTTCGTTGAATTTCAAAATATAAAAGTAACGATTTACGTGTAATATTTTTGAAAAAAAGGGGTTTTAGTAAGAAAAATAGAAAAGGTGACATGTGTTAGTTGGAAAAGGTAATTGTCAATTAAAAGTATTAAAATATATTTTAAAGTAAATAAGTAAAGGTTTGCCTGTGATATATTTGGAAAAAGGGGGATTTTACTAAGGAAAATAGAAAATATAACATGTTTTAGCTGAAAAAGGTAACTGCCCGTGATTTTTCTAGAAAAAGAGGGGAAAGGTAATTGCCAATTAAAAGTATTAAAATAGGTATTAAAATAAATAAGGGTTTTCTCGTGATATATTTGGAAAATAAGGGATTTTAGTAAGGGAAATAGAAAAAGTAACATGATTTGCCCGTGATTTTTTTAGAAAGAAATGGTAATGTATTTTAAATGAAAGGGTAACTGATTATAATAATTAAATAAACAATTAAATAAGGCAAGTACCGTACCAAAAAACAGGTACCAAAACTTTCAATGTTTCGTCTTTAATAATATAGTATAGATAGATAAATAAATTTATAATATTAGTATTTTATGCTAGTAAATGGAATAGCCCGTGATATTTTTGAGGTTTTAGAAAATATAAAAAAGAATATAAGTTTTGGGAAAAAAACTAATCAGTCAGTAATTAATAATTATAATATTATTATTTTATTTTATTAAATAGAATTGTTCGTGATATTTTTGAAAAATGAGAGGTTTTATTTAGGAAAATATAAAAGTAGAAATTTTAACCTTATATAAAAAAGAATATACACTTTGACTAAAAATGGTAATGGGTTAGTTATTAACAATTATAACCTTATTATGTTATTTTATTAAATAAAATTGTCTGCGATATTTTTGGAAAATGAGATGTTTTAGTTAGGAAATATAGAAAAGATATTATATATATTAATTTTAATATTTTATCTAACGGTTCTCATCGATTTGATCATAAATATCTAACGACTATGAATGAAGTGACCAGACTATAAAAATTTTGACAACCAGACTACAAAACTTTCAATATTTCGTCTTTAATATAATAATATAGATTACTGAAAACTAAAAATAATCATGTTCATATACAGGCCCGTGCTGGAATTTAACCCCCAACCTCCTTGTAGGAAATTAATGTCATAACCATTGTGTCTGCTTTGTTGTTGAGTTGAACTTAAAAATCTTATTAGATAAACAGCGTCATCTCTTGTTATCCTATTTTCTCTTTTTAATTTTAACTTTTGTGTAAACAAATTGTTTGTTAATATAATTTATAAAAATAAACTTCTAAATTATGCATTTGTGTAACTGAATTCGGATAAAAAATAAAGATTTATTAATGTACGTCTTTATCTTTATGTAAAAATTAGATTATTGAAATAATAAAATAGAAGTAGTTTCTAAGAAAGACTTATGTTGTATTTATAAAATCAACACAATGTATAATTGCATCATCACAATTTTAGATATAAAACTTTTTTAATATGTGTGTTAGACTAGATATTTTTATCAACCAACCATTTACATTTTCAGCGATATAAATATATAAATGTTCAAAAAAGATAAATATTTTAAAATATACAAAAAATACCTGATTTTATTTAAAAAAAATTAAAATTTTAAAAATAGGATCTATGTTATATATAAAAATAATGTGATTAATATGCAATGTTATACGAAAATATGTAATTTTTTTTTATCATGAATATAAATTGTACAAGATATTTGTAATGACCAATCAAATTTAAATTTTGTTCATATATGACAATGGGATTTTATATAAAATTAATGTAGTATGTCATATAATTTAATTTGATAAATGAAATTCTAAATATATGAACAATCAATGAACATTTTGAAAGTTATCACATATATAATAATTTTTAGTGATTTTTTAGTATTAAAAAAAGTATGTTTATATATATATATATATAATTGTTCAAAAAAGATAAATATTTTAAAATATACAAAAAATACTTGATTTTATTTTAAAAATAGGATTAATGTTATACATAAAAATAACGTGATTAATATGCAATGTTATATGAAAATATGTAAGATTTTTTTATCATGAATATAAATTGTACAAATTATTTGTAATGACCAATCAAATTTTAATTTTGTTCATAGATGGCAATGGGACTTTATGTAAAATTAATGTATTATGTCATATAATTTAGTTTGATAAATGAAATTCTAAATATATGAACTATCACTGAACATTTTGAAAGTTATCACATATATAATAATTTTCAGTGATTTTTTAGTATTAAAAAAAGCATGTTTATATATATATATATATATATATATATATATATATATATATATTATAGTTAATTTAGAGATTTTCAATGTGTACAATGAAACTATTAAATAGTATTATTTTTTTTGTCTTGGATATTAATAATCTTTATATGTTTCATGTACTATTATTAATTTTTTATAATTACTTCAGTGCATTAATATATGAGACAGATAAAGACGCTACTAACTTAAAATTTTGGGTCATATTACGTTAGCGCTTATTCATCTTTAATAATGAAATGATATTTGTAGTTGAACAAACAAAAGGTTGAGCAGCCACTTAAACAATAATTTTACGAAAATAACAAGGCAAACACAGGAACCCGGGTGGTGTTTCATGATATATTACATTTTGATAAATATATTTATGTTCTACTTTAACATTTTGAAAACTTTAGTCACATTCAGATTACGGTTCTGCTATAATAGTTTCTCTTTCATTTATATTGTAATAATTGAAACTGCTAATAATTATTTTGTTCGACCAAATTAGCATGAATTTTTTTATCATGAAAAAAGGTACAACATAAGCATACAGGAACCATAAACATCTATGTTTCCATACACGGGCGGAACCAAGAGGGGGGCTAAGGGAGGTTGGAGTACCGACTAGATTCAAAAAATTTAATAAAATTAGCCTCGAGTTTTAACTATAAATATTGGGGAAAAAAATTGAGCACCGGGTAATTTTTGAACTTTGATATGAGTCCCGGGTAATATAAGTTCCTGGTTCCGCCACTATTTCCATGAGTAACAAATAAAATTTTCTATAAAAGTTGTTTTGGGTAACTTGAACACGTATGAATTTTTTTGAACTCGCAAAATCTCAATATGATATATTTGTGATTCACAAAATGCACATTATATTGTTGCCTAATGTGATTATTACCCTCTTTCAATAAGATTCGCTAAAAATGATAAACTCAAACAATTATTTTTGCACATCGCTCACGTACTGCAAAAAATCAAGTTGAAGTGTATTTCTGAAAACAAATAATTATTAGCTTATTTATACACTTGCACGGGCTGTTACACTAGTATTTGTTTAAAACCCGAGGCAATGTAGCCAGACGATGGAGAAACCTCTAACCAGAAGTATTTCGGGTTTTATATCAAAGTGGCCATCAATTTCGTCAAAATATCTCACCTAGCTACCCGATCTCCACGGGTACTCATTTAAAGCACTCTACTAACAGAAAACTTAACAGAATGCTAGTTACAGGATGAAGTGTACTACACATGACTCATATAACAAAAACAAATCACGATTACATATGTAAAGGCACATTAATATATATATGTAAACATAGATACATATGTTTTTTTAATTTTCTCTTAACACTTTCAACCTTAATTTGTTTTTGAACTTGATTTAGTGAACATCAAACCAAAAATCCTCAATCAAATATGTCTAAAATTAACTTATCAAAACAAATCTTCAGTTGTTTTTTCTAAAATTTAACATAGTGATATATAATATATATATAGTGATTTAAATGAGTCCCCGTAGAGATCGGGTAGCTAGGCGAAATATTTTGACAAGAACGATGACCACTTTGATATAAAACCCGAAGTATTTCTATATACTTATAATGCTTATATGATCGAGCACTTACTTTCTTGGCTTGAAAAAAACTCTCTACTAATCAATCTACTTTGGTTAGCAGAAAAACAAAAAAACCTCTCTACTCTACTTTTGAATGTTGAACACTATTTTATCAAAAATAATTTAAAAAATCTACATATTCCACCCGTGAATACGAGTAAATTCTCTAGTGGAAAAATAGAAGTTACTTATGTATTTTATTTACATTTCTTGAAACAAATTATAAGTATGGTTACAAAATCAGCAATCGAAAACAATTTGTTGGGGGAGATTAAAAAATCAATCGACAAGTAATTGAAAAATATTTTAAAAAAGCGAACAACTTCTGGTGCACCGGTTACAATCATGATTTATGAGTACAACATTTATAGACCTTTGGCATGCTTGTTGCAAATAAAATGAAAAGTTCGGAACCGCAATACTCTTATTGAGGCTGTTCTAGATAATAATCACAAGTCAAGGAAAATCCAAGAAGAATTCGTGTAATGTTTGTGTTGTGTTTCGAAAATTAAATATAGTAAAGTTGAACAGGGCTCGTAAAAATGACCATCTCTGAAAGGAAAAAAGGGTTTGAAACCGGCGGCGGCAGAATGCCCATCACTGTGGTTTTAGTCTATTGTAGGGGATCTAGAGGTAATGATATCCTAGGGGTGTACTACAAATTTATTACTAGTACGATCAGTTTTTACAATAATAATACTACTGTACTAACAATTCTCTTTGACTAGCTGATAGTAGTATTAAAGTAGCTTTCCTTTTTTTTTTTTTTCTGAAGGCATTAAGTATCTTTCTTCATAAGTCAAAATAAGATTGTAATATAGCCGGAGGCGTAAATGAGTCAAACAGTTATAAATAATGTTATCTATTATATTCTTAATAGCTGCCAGTGAAGGATTTGGAAAATTCCACAAAATGCCCTTAAAAATATACTCTCTTCATATATCTTATGTCTATTTTCGTAATTTCCCAATTCAAAAATATTATGTCATCTTACATCATCATCATTAATTAAAAGATATCTTATTTTATGCCTAATTATCTTTCACACAACTATAATCTCGCTTATACTCAATATAACATGATTTTCTTAATTTACTATAACTATAATTACCCATCAATTAAGGATATAAAATTGGCAATATATCAAATCAATAATTTAATATTTTTTTGAATATGTTTGAATTCCTTAATCAGTGGAAGCATTAAACAACTACATACTATTTGTATCCATAATTTTTGTTATCTATTTTCAAAATTCAAATTCATAATTGATTACAAGTATTTCTTGATTATAAAACTTTGATCTTCACCATTCACAATGTTAAAATCTCATTTCTCTCATTTTATTTCTTTTCTCTCTTATTCTTTGTCTACTATTTTCCTATGTCTTTTCGTTAGTGTTTGTATCGATTATGCAGGTTTGTGTATATGTATGTGTTTTATATTTTTGTTGCTTACTTTTATATATCACTAATATTTGTTTACATTGTGCATAATACCACACTTTGAACCATTTTTTTGGTGACAACAAAAACATGATAATTAAACACATATATACGCTACAATGATCGTTCTTATATGTTGATTTCGTTATATAGTAATTGCAGGTGAAGTCCAAATCTTATAGACTTGAGTTCTTGATCATAAGAGGACGTGGTATCCATGAATTCAAAGTGGACAAAAAATACAAAGGTACTCTTTTATGTTTATGTAATGTGTCATTGATTTAAGTAATGTATTTGTACACTTTTTGTCAAATATGTTGTTGTTTACTTAAATTTGCTATTAATATTAGTTTATTTTGTTATGAAAATGATGGTTAAAACAATTGTAGGTGAATCTTAAATCATATATATTGAAATTCTTGATCGGAAGAGATCGTAGTATCCATGGGCTCAATTTTCTGAAAAGAATCAACTAATGGTTAATGTTAATATAATGTATCTTTATATTAAGTGATGCATTTGCACACATTTTGTTCAATGTTATTGGTTTGATATTGGTATTTCCCTCACAACAATATATATAGTGATTTGAGTGATTTAAATGAGTCCCCGTGAAGATCGGGTAGCTAGGCGAGATATTTTGACAAGAACGATGACAACTTTGATATAAAACCCGAAGTATTTCTATATACTTATAATGCTTATATGATCGAGCACTTACTTTCTTGGTTGAAAAAAACTTTCTACTAATCAATCTACTTTGGTTAGCAGAAAAACAAAAAAACCTCTCTACTCTACATTTGAATGTTGAACACTATTTTATCAAAAATAATTTAAAAAATCTACATATTCCACCCGTGAATACGAGCAAATTCTCTAGTGGAAAAATAGAAGTTACTTATGTATTTATTCACATTTCTTGAAACAAATTATAAGTATGGCTACAAAATCAACAATCGAAAACAATTTGTTGGGGGAGATTAAAAAATCAATCGACAAGTAATTGAAAAATATTTTAAAAAAGCGAACAACTTCTGGTGCACCGGTTACAATCATGATTTATAAGTACAACATTTATAGACCTTTGGCATGCTTGTTGCAAATAAAATGAAAAGTTCGGAACCGCAATACTCTTATTGAGGCTGTTCTAGATAATAATCATAAGTCAAGGAAAATCCAAGAAGAATTCGTGTAATGTTTGTGTTGTGTTTCGAAAATTAAATATAGTAAAGTTGAACAGGGCTCGTAAAAATGACCATCTCTGAAAGGAAAAAAGGGTTTGAAACCGGCGGCGGCAGAATGCCCATCACTGTGGTTTTAGTCTATTGTAGGGGATCTAGAGGTAATGATATCCTAGGGGCGTACTACAAATTTATTACTAGTACGATCAGTTTTTACAATAATAATACTACTGTACTAACAATTCTCTTTGACTAGCTGATAGTAGTATTAAAGTAGCTTTCCTTTTTTTTTTTTTCTGAAGGCATTAAGTATCTTTCTTCATAAGTCAAAATAAGATTGTAATATAGCCGGAGGCGTAAATGAGTCAAACAGTTATAAATAATGTTATCTATTATATTCTTAATAGCTGCTAGTGAAGGATTTGGAAAATTCCACAAAATGCCCTTAAAAATTTACTCTCTTCATATATCTTATGTCTATTTTCGTAATTTCCCAATTCAAAAATATTATGTCATCTTACATCATCATCATTAATTAAAAGATATCTTATTTTATGCCTAATTATCTTTCACACAACTATAATCCCGCTTATACTCAATATAACATGATTTTCTTAATTTACTATAACTATAATTACCCATCAATTAAGGATATAAAATTGGCAATATATCAAATCAATAATTTAATATTTCTTTGAATATGTTTGAATTCCTTAATCAGTGGAAGCATTAAACAACTACATACTATTTGTATCCATAATTTTTGTTATCTATTTTCAAAATTCAAATTCATAATTGATTACAAGTATTTCTTGATTATAAAACTTTGATCTTCACCATTCACAATGTTAAAATCTCATTTCTCTCTTATTCTTTGTCTACTATTTTCCTATGTCTTTTCGTTAGTGTTTGTATCGATTATGCAGGTTTGTGTATATGTATGTGTTTTATATTTTTGTTGCTTACTTTTATATATCACTAATATTTGTTTACATTGTGCATAATACCACACTTTGAACCATTTTTTTGGTGACAACAAAAACATGATAATTAAACACATATATACGCTACAATGATCGTTCTTATATGTTGATTTCGTTATATAGTAATTGCAGGTGAATTCCAAATCTTATAGACTTGAGTTCTTGATCATAAGAGGATGTGGTATCCATGAATTCAAAGTGGACAAAAAATACAAAGGTACTCTTTTATGTTTATGTAATGTGTCATTGATTTAAGTAATGCATTTGTACACTTTTTGTCAAATATGTTGTTGTTTACTTAAATTTGCTATTAATATTATTTTATTTTGTTATGAAAATGATGGTTAAAACAATTGTAGGTGAATCTTAAATCATATATATTGAAATTCTTGATCGGAAGAGATCGTAGTATCCATGGGCTCAATTTTCTGAAAAGAATCAACTAATGGTTAATGTTAATATAATGTATCTTTATATTAAGTGATGCATTTGCACACATTTTGTTCAATGTTATTGGTTTGATATTGGTATTTCCCTCACAACAATATATATAGTGATTTGAGTGATTTAAATGAGTCCCCGTGAAGATCGGGTAGCTAGGCGAGATATTTTGACAAGAACGATGACAACTTTGATATAAAACCCGAAGTATTTCTATATACTTATAATGCTTATATGATCGAGCACTTACTTTCTTGGTTGAAAAAAACTCTCTACTAATCAATCTACTTTGGTTAGCAGAAAAACAAAAAAACCTCTCTACTCTACATTTGAATGTTGAACACTATTTTATCAAAAATAATTTAAAAAATCTACATATTCCACCCGTGAATACGAGCAAATTCTCTAGTGGAAAAATAGAAGTTACTTATGTATTTATTCACATTTCTTGAAACAAATTATAAGTATGGCTACAAAATCAACAATCGAAAACAATTTGTTGGGGGAGATTAAAAAATCAATCGACAAGTAATTGAAAAATATTTTAAAAAGCGAACAACTTCTGGTGCACCGGTTACAATCATGATTTATAAGTACAACATTTATAGACCTTTGGCATGCTTGTTGCAAATAAAATGAAAAGTTCGGAACCGTAATACTCTTATTGAGGCTATTCTAGATAATAATCATAAGTCAAGGAAAATCCAAGAAGAATTCGTGTAATGTTTGTGTTGTGTTTCGAAAATTAAATATAGTAAAGTTGAACAGGGCTCGTAAAAATGACCATCTCTGAAAGGAAAAAAGGGTTTGAAACCGGCGGCGACAGAATGCCCATCACTGTGGTTTTAGTCTATTGTAGGGGATCTAGAGGTAATGATATCCTAGGTGTTAATCCCAAATGACCTAACAGAATTGTAGAAGGGGGGGTTGAATACAATTCTTGATATTTTCTTAAACTTAAAACACTTTATAAAATAAAACTGAACTGAATAAATAAAAACACAAGATATAAATAATTCAGTTGGATTGTTTGATGATCCAACTGAAGTGTTTTTATTGCGGAAATAATCTGTGATACAAAAGTACACAGCTGCTCAGTTACAGAGTTGTAGAGAAGAATGCTCTCAAAGATAGCTAATACAAACTATTTGTTTTTCTTCTCTTACTCTATCTTAACTGCTACACTTGGTTATATATTCCCCAAGTTTACAATACTATTATTGGCTACTCTAAAGTACACTAAAGGTAACCGCCAATAGTTTGCTTTTCATCCCTTTGTCCAGTGGTCCTTGGAGATCCTTGCTTTTGTCTTCATGCTTATTATGATCACTCCCAAGAGCCCAATTGGAAACTGGGATGTTTCCTTATTCCCCATGTCCATTTTAATGGTTTCCAATGCAAAGTACACTTCCACATCACCTTTAGATCTGTTCAGTAAACTGTCACTATCACTTTGTCAACTATTCAGAAAAGCAATAATGATTCATTGATAGCAGGGATATGTGTTTCGTTGATAGCTTTATTCTTCATTCCCTTGATGGTGTTTCTCTCGTTTCGTTGATGAGTAAACTCCATACCGTTGATGGTGTATCCTTGTTTCGTTGATAGAGTAATCCTCATACCGTTGACATGTCTTCACTTAGGCAAAATTACAAGGCATAACATATTTACAATTAACCAACCTATTTTGCCTATCTAGTACTTAGTCAACATGACTTAGAAAACCTATCTAGTACATACATCAAATGCATATCAAACTGTGAAGTATTGTACAGTGCAATTGCTACAACACTCATTCCGTTGATGAGCTTCCTGTCAACGAAACACTGCAAAGCACGCTATTCCGTTGACAGTTACAAAATGACTTAATACAAAATCTACTAAGTGTTTTTATAATTATCATCAAGAACAACATATTCCTAACAATCTCCCCCAATTTATGACTGATAGAATAACAGCCATAAATCAAGAGCCTTGATGATAACAAAAACACTCAGTCAAATTACACATGATAAAAGTAGAAATTGCATTGAGCTTCATTGAATTTAATTAAAATTCAAAGTAGAAAATCTTACAAAACAAGTGCACAGAGTTGCTCCTCTAGACTGAGCAGATTTTTCATCTTTGCCTCTGTGGTCTTGTTTTCTTCCCTTTCCTTGCATTGTTCTCCTCAATCTGAGCTTGAAGTCTTCTGTAGAAAATCTTCTCTTCTTCATCTTCATTCCCCAACTTGGATTGCATTAATCTTAGAGTTTCATTGGATGCCTTCTCCAGTTGGTCTTCTATTCTGAAGAATCTTCTACAGTTGTCCTTGTCTCTGAATTCCATCATCCAAAAAGGTTGGAGATGAATCTTCTTTCCTGTTTGAGGGACCTTCAATACTCTGGGAAGTGCACCAGGCTTGTTCCAGCTAGCTTTGATTTGGCAGATTTTGGAAACAACTTCAGACTTAGCTGTTTTGGTAAAACCAAAATCTTTCCTCAGGCATTTGAACACAGAAAGCAGTGTCTGATAGTCTTCTCCCAGAATTCTATGTAGAGGCCAAACCTGTTCTCTCCCACCCTTGTAGACAAACACCAATCTCTCTGGTAGTTTGTAAGAAGCTGCAATTCCTCTCACTTCAACTAGGTCAACAAGATTGATGTGTAGGTCAGACTCCTCCCTGATATCAGCAATGTAGATGAAGTCTTCTGGGTTGGTAGGAGGTTTTTCAGCTTGTGGTCTCCTTACTAGAATTGGCTTAGCCTTGGTAGCCCTTTGCTTAGATTTCTTCTTTGGATCCATCTCAAAGAGGAATTTTGGAAAGTTGGCCTCATCAAACTCAATTGGCTCTTCCTTTGGCTCAATTGGCTGATCATGGAAATTAACAGGATGTTTAGGATCACAGGCTAACTTTTCCCTTAGAGCTGGATCAGGAATTGTTGGAGGTGCAGTTGGTACAAAAGAGTCTGATGCAATACTCTGAGAGTCATCATTCTCAAAGGCTATATTTCTCCTAGCTCTTGCCTTTGGTTGCCTTGTGCTCTTCTTTGCACTCCTTTCCTCTCTGGCTTTTTCTTCTTGCTGTCTTTCTTCTTCATCAAGAGATTGAGCAACTGCAAGTGCTTGCATTGCTGCTCTTTCTGACTCTTCAGCCTTAGCTTCAGCAAAGTTTGGGTGACCAGCCCAAACACAGATTTGTTGTCCATTCCTGTAGACAATTGCCCTTTGCTTCCTTACCTCATAGTCATTGCTTTCCTTGCTTTTTGTGATGAGAAGACCAAGAAGCTTGTGCTCATCTGGATAAGGTACAGGATAGAAAGTCCTTTTTGTATTTTTGCCCTTTGGTTTAGCAGGAGACTTGGGAGATAAGCTTCTTTGCAATGTAGCTTGTTCCACATCCCTAATGCATGAAGTTTGTCCTTTCTCCTTCCTTGATCCTTGAGTGACTCCATGCAGAAGGGGCTCTACCTTATATGAAGAATTGGTCTGTGGCTCCCATTCCGTTGACACTAAAACCATGGCATCCGTTGATGGCTCTTTAGAAGAAGCTTGATCCGTTGATGGATTTGAACTCTTTTCAGTACCAGCTAACTTCTTGATTCTTTCATCTATCCTGGACCAGTGGTCTTTAATCTCTTCAGCAAGCTGTAGCTTCATAGAAGCTTGCTGAATCAGGTCAATGCTGTCCAGTTTAGCTTTACCTGACTCCCCCATAGCTAGTGGCTCCTTTGGCAGGGAAATGGCTGGGACCATAACCTTTGTGATTTGAATGTCTAGCTCCTTAGATTTCTCCCCCTTTTTGTTATCATCAAGAGAGATGACTGGGAGTCCTTGAGCTGCCACTAGCTGGGCCAACAGTTGTGTCTGCTTCTCCTGTTCCTTTTGCATATGAGATAAAGTAGCTTCCACCTTGTCCACTCTAGAAGAGAGAGTCTTCAAGGAGGTAGCCACCTCAGGTTCCTTAGAGAAAAACCTGTTCATCTTGGACACAGTGAGAAGAGGAAGCTTTTCATCTAGCCTCCTGTCATTAGCATCCTTGATTTCTCTAGCCTCAATCCTTGTCTGCATCATCTGTAGCCTTTGGATTTCCAGTGAATCCATAACAGCCTTGTAGAATTTCTTGTCATTGGCATTTGCAGACTCATGAGCCAGATAGGCCTCATTGTACTGCCTTGTGATTGCAGCATCCAGGGAGATCCTTCCTTGTAAATCTTGAGAAAGCCAGTTTGGTGTAGGAGGCACCACAGAAGTCCCAGTCTGTGAAGTAGTGGCCACCTGATTGTCACCAAAGCTGTCCTCATCATCAGAGAAATCAAACTCACCACTTGCTGCAGCTCCTGGAGATAGATTGGTCAAGGCATCCTTTGCTCTTTGCATTGATGCAGTTGTATGAATTAGTTGTAGTGACCTCTCTGCCTCCACATTGCCCTGTTGAGCCAAAACTTGATAGGATGACACAGGATGAGTAAAGGTCTCAGGATCCAGGGAAATACTATCCAGAGTCTGTTGATAAAGCTCTTGGAAGGTAAGTTCCCTTTCTCCCTCATTGACCTCCATTGACTCACTAGCAATGGCTGCTTCCTCCCTTATGACTCCTGTAGTCCCTTCTCTCTCTCCTCTATTTTCTTGCATCATGGGCTCCCCATGGCTCACACCTCTCACACCCTCACCTTCACCTACTAAGGTGGAACTCTCAATCTCTCCTTTTGCCTGGCTGGAAGAAATAGCCAGCCTCTCACTCTCATTCTCTCCTTTTGCCTGGCTGCAAGCCAGCCTCTCAGTTTCACTCCCTCTCAATCCTAAAAGTGTCTCAACTACCACCAGGTCATCTACACTAGTTATGGAAACAACTAGATTTTCAATAAGGGGTGTAGAATGACCTATCAACGGAATGGTAGTTTGAACTGTCAACGGTATGGATACCGTTGATGGAGAAACACTTGTCAACGAAATAGACTGTTTCGTTGATGAAGTCAAGAAAGCACTTTGAGAATGAGAAGTTACAGTAGAGTCTGTGGTGATTGATTTGAGAGTTTGGTCCACAGATCCCCTTGCAACTTCAGAAAAAATTGGTTGATGGCCCAACAAATCACTTAACAAGTGATGGCCACCAGCTTCAGAGTGGGGCTTCTCCAAGATTAGAGTTGGAGAATCAGGAATAGATGTATGGATCATGTCCACATCTAGAGATAGAGTTGGTGAATTTGATGGAGATAGTTCAAGGTTGATGTTTAGAGAATGGGACTGTAACCCCAGAGTTATAATAGGGGTTACATCAAACTGAATTTGAGAAACTGGAAGTGTTGCTTCCAGTGTGTGTGCACCCTGTGAACCCTTGGACTTTTGCTTCACTCTCCTTTGGTATTGGGAAAATGTAGACTGTGGGCTTGAAGTGCCCCTTACCCTTTTGGACTGTGCTCTAGGTTGAGAGCTTGTTTCAATAATTACATCCTTTTGGGAGGATGCAATTAGACTTGTGCTTAAATCCATTTTACTCATTGTGCCTTGTTGGGAAGACACAATGGGGCTAGGCTGGGAAACACTTACCTCACCTTCCTTATCCTTGGGGTTTCTTTGACTTTCACCCCTTCCCTCACCTCTCACAACTCCAGACTCACTCCCCTTAGGTTGTGTGGTAGTTTTTACAACAGGTGCCTTTTGAGAAGCACCTGAGGTTGGCTTGGAGGATTTCTTAGATTTTGGTTTTGTTGCTGGGGCAGGAGCCTGTTGGGTCACAGCTACAGACTCCATAGCAACTGGATTGGATGAAACAATGGAAGTAACAGCTATACTAACAGGGATAGCAGTAGTTACCTCAATGATTGGCAGATACACCACTGGAACATCACCATTGTGGTTCAGCCTCAGTATGTCTGTCAATACTCTCTTCTCTTGCACAAAGCACTCAAACCTGGCAGTAGGGTTAGAGATAACTAATGGTGCTGGACTAACATGATTAGCCAGCATCATCAGAAACCTTGCATAATAGATATTTTTCTTCCTATTTGCCTTATCACCCAACTTAGCACCAATTTCATACATAAGTTGGGTGCTAAAGTTGTAATATCTATCATTTAGAAGCATGGTTAGGAGAATTAACATAGAGTTAGTTAATGCATCAAAATTACTAATCTTTCCAGAAAAGACCTTAATGAATGCATCAGCTAAATAACTGTATTCCCTAACCAAACCTCTCCTAATTATCTTACCCAAGTTATCAGTAGGCAAAGAGTAGTTTATAGAATTTAGCATGGTAGTTATTTCAGTGTTAGAAGGCAAAGCATCACAGTTATTATCAGGAATATGTAAACATGCTTGCAAAACATCAGAATTAACTATGTACTCATTACCTTGAAGAGTGAATTGCAGTGTGCCGTTTGTTCCACTATACTCACATGAGGTCCAAATCTCCTCGATTACTTCATTGTAGAGTGGTGTAGAGTGAAACATCGCATAGCTCAACTTACAGTTCCTCATGAAATCCATCATTTTGAAAAAGATGCTGTTCGGACTCTCCTTAACGACAAATGGAATGGAATTGTTCTTCTCATAGATGAACCCACCAGCAGACATAAGCTTGACTATGGGTGCCATTGTTGAGTGAGGAAAAGCTTCGAGCTGTATTGCTTGTTAGAGAGAAGAAGATAGAAAAACTTTTGGAATTTTTGAGAACAGGTAGAAATGAAATAAAGAAATTGAAATTTCTTAAATACTCCCCCAAAAATTCTCAGAAATTAAGTCCAATAATTAATCTAAATTACCTGATTGGCTTAAAAAGTAACCGTTAGAATTAAATATTACCACGATTTATACTTACAGGAGTGTATGCATAGATCGTGATAAAGAACGTGCAGTTTCAACGGTTCAGATTAAAAAGCGCTACATCAACGAATCAGATTGGGCGGTTAAATTCCCGTCTTATTTCGTTGATAAAGCCGCGTTTCGTTGATATAAAAGAGCTATCAACGAAACACCCAGAAAAATGCTAAGACTGTCAACGGAATGGTGCGTTTCGTTGACATAGTAATTTTGACTTAGACAAAATTTCACCTTTTCATGAGAAAATCAATTCACAGAAAAATTATAGCAAGTTCCTGGCTGCATTTTAACTTGCAAAAATCTCAAAATAATTAAGAGAAATTTAGCATACCTAGCTCACTTACTAATCTTGAGAATGTGGATTCATCAAGTGGCTTGGTAAAGATGTCTGCAAGTTGTTGTTCACTTGGAACAAAATGTAACTCCACAGTACCATTCATAACATGTTCTCTAATAAAGTGGTACTTGATGTCAATGTGCTTGGTCCTTGAATGCTGCACTGGATTCTCAGTAATGGCAATGGCACTAGTGTTGTCACAGAAAATAGGAATTTTCTCAACTCTTATTCCATAATCAAGTAGTTGATTTTTCATCCATAAAATCTGTGCACAACAACTTCCAGCTGCAATATACTCAGCCTCAGCTGTGGAGGTGGAAACTGAGTTTTGTTTCTTGCTGAACCATGATACAAGCTTGTTTCCTAGAAATTGACAGGTTCCTGTTGTGCTTTTCTTGTCAATTTTACATCCTGCATAATCTGCATCTGAATAACCAATTAGTTCAAAACCAGATTCTCTAGGATACCAAATGCCAAGGTTTGGTGTTCCTTTGAGATATATGAAAATTCTTTTAATAGCAACTAAATGGGATTCCCTAGGATCAGCCTGAAATCTAGCACATAGACATGTAGCAAACATAATATCAGGTCTACTAGCTGTTAAATATAAAAGTGAGCCAACCATGCCTCTGTAACTTGAAATGTCCACAGATTTTTCCTTAGTATTCAATTCAAGTTTGGTGGCAGTAGGCATGGGTGTTTTGGCAGGAGAGCATTCCATTAAGTTAAACCTCTTTAACAAATCATTAATGTACTTGGTTTGACTAATGAAAATGCCTTCATTAACTTGCTTTACTTGAAGATCAAGAAAATAAGTTAACTCTCCCATCATGCTCATTTCATACTTACTTTGCATAAGCTTGGCAAACTTTTGACAAAGTTTTTCATCTGTAGACCCAAAAATTATGTCATCTACATATATTTGAACAAGTATTGTAGAGCCATTCACAATCCTATGAAAAAGAGTTTTATCTACAGTACCTCTAGTGAAGTGATTCTCAAGGAGGAACTGTGAAAGTGTGTCATACCAGGCTCTAGGTGCTTGTTTCAAACCATAGAGTGCTTTGAGGAGGAAGTATACATATTCTGGAAAATCATCATCTTCAAAACCAGGAGGTTGACTTACATACACCTCCTCTTCCAATTCCCCATTTAGAAAAGCACTCTTCACATCCATTTGATAGACCTTGAAATTGGCATGGGCTGCATAGGCTAGGAAAATCCTTATTGCTTCTAGTCTTGCAACAGGAGCAAAGGTTTCATCAAAATCAATTCCTTCTTCCTGTGAGTAGCCTTTTGCAACCAATCTAGCTTTGTTCCTTGTGACTATGCCATTTTCATCCATCTTATTTCTGAACACCCATTTTGTGCCTATGACACTCCTGTCCTTAGGCTTGGGCACCAGCTTCCAAACATTGTTCCTTTCAAATTGGTTTAGCTCTTCTTGCATAGCCAAGACCCAATCTGGATCTAGAAGTGCATCCTCAACTTTCTTTGGCTCATCTTGAGACAGAAAGCTGCTATATAGACATTCTTCTTGAGTTGCTCTTCTAGTTTGGACTTTTGAAGACACATCACCTATAATAAGTTCAAAGGGATGATCTTTAGTCCATTTCCTTGAGGGAGGTAGATTTGCTCTTGAAGAAGTAGCTTCATGATCATGATTGCCTAGAATAGATATTTGTCCTTGAGAAACTCCCCCTGAGTTTGTTGTCCCTAATTGATCACTCCTGGAAGCATTTCTGTGACTGTCAACGGAATGACCATTTTGACTGTCAACGAAACGCTCATTCTGACTGTCAACGGAATGACCATTTGGTCTACTAGCAGCTATTCTTTTCAATCTTAATGCAGCAATTTCATCTTCACTGCTGCTTTCATCTGTGCTAGATACAACAACTTTAGGCTGTTTCTCAGTAGCCTTAACATGATTCATTTGATCTCCATCCTCATTTTCAAAAGAAAGACTTTCATGGAAACCTTCATCACAGAGACCCTGAATTTTGAGATCATCAAAAACAACATGTACAGATTCCATAACAATGTTGGTTCTGAGATTGTAGACTCTGTAGGCTTTCCCTGCTGCATAACCCACAAATATTGCTTCATTTGCCTTTGCTTCAAATTTCCCCAAATGCTCAGCTTGATTTCTCAGAACAAAGCACTTGCATCCAAAGACATGAAGAAAATCCAATAGTGGCTTCTTTCTTTTGAGTAGCTGATAAGGGGTCATTCCTTTGGCCTGATTAATCAAAGAAATATTCTGAGTGAAGCAAGCTGTATTAACTGCCTCAGCCCAAAAATAAGTTGGTAACTTTGATTCATCTAGCATTGTCCTTGCAGCTTCAATAAGTGTTCTGTTTTTCCTTTCAACTACACCATTTTGCTGTGGTGTCCTTGCTGCTGAAAACTCATGCAAAATACCATTTTCTTCACAGAACACCTTCATGCTTGAATTCTTGAATTCTGTCCCATTGTCACTCCTAATCCTTCTTACTTTCAAGTCAGGATGATTGTTTACCATCTTGATGTGAGTGATAATGATTTCACTTGCCTCATCCTTGGAGAGCAAAAAGAAAGTCCATGTAAATCTAGAAAAATCATCAACAATCACAAGACAATATTTCTTCTTTGAAATAGACATGACATTTACAGGGCCAAACAAATCCATATGAAGCAACTCAAGCTGATGGACAATTGATGACTCTGTCTTGCTTTTGAATGATGCCTTCTTTTGTTTCCCCTTTTGACAGGCATCACACAAACCATCCTTGGAAAACTCCACTTGTGGAATTCCTCTAGCAAGATCTTTCCTCACCAAATCATTCATAACTTTAAAGTTCAGATGAGATAATTTCTTGTGCCATAGCCAACTTTCATCCTTGCTTGCCTTGCTGAAAAGACAAGTGATGGTTTCTGGACTTGTGCTACTAAAGTCAGCAATGTACACATTCCCTCTTCTGAATCCAGTCATTACCACATTGTTGTTTCCTCCTTTAGAAACAACACAGGCTTCTTTAGAAAAAGTAACTAAAAATCCTTTGTCACAAAGTTGGCTGATACTAAGCAAGTTGTGCTTAAGACCATCCACCAATGCAACCTCATCTATGATGACATTCTCTTTTGAAATCAAGCCATATCCCTTTGTGTAGCCTTTGCTGTCATCTCCAAAAGCAATACAAGGGCCAGCTCTTTCCTGAAACTCTGTGAGCAGGGTAGAATCACCAGTCATGTGTCTTGAACAACCACTATCCAAGTACCAAAGATTCCTTTTGTCTCCCTGCACACAATAGAACCAAATCAAGTCGATTTTGGTACCCAAGTTTCCTTGGGTCCTGTTTTGTTAGCCTTTGCTTTTCCTTTTATATCATTTTTCACCTTGGGCTCAGATTGATTTAAATCAATCTTTATCCTTGGTGTTGATTTCTGAGGATTGCTCACATTTTCATTCTTAGCATGCATAATTGGAGGAACAAACATGTTATTCATATTCCATGGCATTTGTGGCACATTAAACATATTCATGTATGGATTAGACACAAATGGCATGCTGGCATATGGATTTTGAAATTGTGCATATGGAGCAAACATGTTAGGCATAACAGGCATTGTAGGCATGGAACTATTCATTGCAGGCTTGGGAATTTTCACTTTAACAGTCTTCTTAACAAATTTGCAGTTAGTAGATAAATGACTAACACTTCCACAATTAACACATGTCTTTCTAGGAGCATATTTATCAGGTGTGTAATTGTTGTGTTTGTTAATTCCTACTTTGCCATTCCTGTTATTCTTTTTATTTCCCTTAGCCTCAACTTGAACATTCTCTAACTTATCTTTCAATTGCTTGTTGGATAAGTGACCTACATTAGCTCTCTCAACAGGCTTCTCAACTTTCTTTGATTTACTAGACTCACCTTGAACAAAGTTCTTGGTGACAGGACCATACTTGTCATTAAGTCTAGTGAGTTTATCTTTTCTTTTATCTATCAACGAAACTCCCTGATCGGTTGATGGTTCATCTGTCAACGGAACATTGCATTCCGTTGACATATCAACCTTCAACAAATGATCATTGTTGTTTGTTGACTCTGTTTCTGATTCTAAGGTTTCACAAACATACCCTAGTTTCTCTTTGTTCTTTTTCCATGATTGTTCACAGAAAGATTCCATACCTTGAACATTAATGATGTTGGTAGCAACATTCCTGGCATCTTTCCATTTAGCAATCACACTTTGTTCTATTTCAAGTTGTGTCTTAAGAATTTCTTCCCTTTGTAACACGTTCTCAAGTTCCTTCTTAGCATCCCTACTAACACATCTCATTTTCTCAAATTCAATGAGCTGTGCTTCTAACATTCCATTCCTATCACTTAAGAGTAAATTAGTCTCTTTTATTCTTGAATTCTCTTTGGTAAGTGATTTAAGAGTAACACGCAAATTATACAATACAGTAGACATTTCATTTACTGCACTATCGCATTCCTCTTTAGAAAGCTCAGAAAGATTAGTAATTGTTACCTGGTTGCTTGAGGAGCTTGCTTCCTGCTCATGATTGTTAGCCATAAGAGCCAAGTTGACATATTCAACATCATCATCAGAATCTTCACCATTACCAGCCCAATCATACTCCTGAGACATGAAAGCCTTTTCTTTTTGCTTGAGAAGTTCAAAGTATTTCTTTTTATAATCAACAGGCTCAAATTTCCTGTTGCTCTTCTCAACTTTGGGCTTTCTGCAGTCTCCAGCAAAGTGACCAAGCATTCCACAATTGAAACATTTAGATTTAGACTTTTCAATCCAGTTTGATTTGTTAGGTTGAAAGTCTCTTCTTGGTGGCCTTGCTTCTGAGTTTCTCTTGAACTTGAACTTAGAGAATTTTCTTGACAGAAAAGCAATGTGTTCATCAATCTCATCTAAGTCATCCAAGTTGGCTGGTTCTGGTTCTTCTTCTTCTGTCATCTTACCTTTACCCTTGCTAACATCACTTCTACAACTAGCTCGACTAGTTGTGGCCTTTGCAGCTTCTTCAGTGTCATCTTCCAGTTGGTTCATAGATGCAATCAATGCAATAGATCCACCCTTCTTCTGTACCTTTTCAATTTCCTCATCTTGCTCCATTTCCAGCTCATAAGTCTTCAAGGTTCCATAAAGCCTTTCAAGAGTGTAATCTTTGTACTCTTGAGTGTTTCTTAGAGAAACAGTCATAGGCTTCCATTCTTTTGGAAGAGCTCTTAGAAATTTAAGGTTTGAGTCCTTAGTTTGGTAGATTCTCCCATACAACTTTAATCCATTCAGAAGCTTTTGAAACCTACTAAACGTGTCATTTAGGGTTTCACCAGCTTTAAAGTGAAAGTGCTCATATTGTTGTATAAGGAGTTGCATTTTGTTCTCCCTTACTTGCTCAGTTCCTTCACATAGTGTTCTGACAGTGTCCCATACTTCTTTGGAGGTTGTACAGTTTATGACATTGTCAAACATCTCTTGCTCCAAACCATTAAACAGAATGTTCATGGTTCTCTTATCTTTATGGATTTCTGCAAGATCTTCAATAGTCCATTCTGAGACAAGTTTTGGAATTTCTACATCAGGAGCATCATCTGGCACTCCAATTCTAGATGTAAACTTCATGGGAACGTGTGGACCTTTCTCAATGCAGTCTACATATCTCTCATCCATAGACATGAGATGTAAATGCATCTTTACTTTCCAGTGAAAGTAATTGTCCTTATCAAGAACTGGTATCTTTACACCTGCATCCTTCTTCACCATGGCTTCTGTTTTTGGTCTTGATCTTTAAACTTCTTGTGTGTTAGAAGCTTGCTCTGATACCAATTGTTAATCCCAAATGACCTAACAGAATTGTAGAAGGGGGGGTTGAATACAATTCTTGATATTTTCTTAAACTTATAACACTTTATAAAATAAAACTGAACTGAATAAATAAAAACACAAGATATAAATAATTCAGTTGGATTGTTTGATGATCCAACTGAAGTGTTTTTATTGCGGAAATAATCTGTGATACAAAAGTACACAGCTGCTCAGTTACAGAGTTGTAGAGAAGAATGCTCTCAAAGATAGCTAATACAAACTATTTGTTTTTCTTCTCTTACTCTATCTTAACTGCTACACTTGGTTATATATTCCCCAAGTTTACAATACTATTATTGGCTACTCTAAAGTACACTAAAGGTAACTGCCAATAGTTTGCTTTTCATCCCTTTGTCCAGTGGTCCTTGGAGATCCTTGCTTTTGTCTTCATGCTTATTATGATCACTCCCAAGAGCCCAATTGGAAACTGGGATGTTTCCTTATTCCCCATGTCCATTTTAATGGTTTCCAATGCAAAGTACACTTCCACATCACCTTTAGATCTGTTCAGTAAACTGTCACTATCACTTTGTCAACTATTCAGAAAAGCAATAATGATTCGTTGATAGCAGGGAGATGTGTTTCGTTGATAGCTTTATTCTTCATTCCGTTGATGGTGTTTCTCTCGTTTCGTTGATGAGTAAACTCCATACCGTTGATGGTGTATCCTTGTTTCGTTGATAGAGTAATCCTCATACCGTTGACATGTCTTCACTTAGGCAAAATTACAAGGCATAACATATTTACAATTAACCAACCTATTTTGCCTATCTAGTACTTAGTCAACATGACTTAGAAAACCTATCTAGTACATACATCAAATGCATATCAAACTGTGAAGTATTGTACAGTGCAATTGCTACAACACTCATTCCGTTGATGAGCTTCCTGTCAACGAAACACTGCAAAGCACACTATTCCGTTGACAGTTACAAAATGACTTAATACAAAATCTACTAAGTGTTTTTATAATTATCATCAAGAACAACATATTCCTAACACTAGGGGCGTACTACAAATTTATTACTAGTACGATCAGTTTTTACAATAATAATACTACTGTACTAACAATTCTCTTTGACTAGCTGATAGTAGTATTAAAGTAGCTTTCCTTTTTTTTTTCCCTGAAGGCATTAAGTATCTTTCTTCATAAGTCAAAATCAGATTGTAATATAGCCGGAGGCGTAAAGGAGTCAAACAGTTATAAATAATGTTATCTATTATATTCTTAATAGCTGCTAGTGAAGGATTTGAAAAATTCCACAAAATGCCCTTAAAAATTTACTCTCTTCATATATCTTATGTCTATTTTCGTAATTTCCCAATTCAAAAATATTATGTCATCTTACATCATCATCATTAATTAAAAGATATCTTATTTTATGCCTAATTATCTTTCACACAACTATAATCCCGCTTATACTCAATATAACATGATTTTCTTAATTTACTATAACTATAATTACCCATCAATTAAGGATATAAAATTGGCAATATATCAAATCAATAATTTAATATTTTTTTGAATATGTTTGAATTCCTTAATCAGTGGAAGC
Organism: Heracleum sosnowskyi; assembly: GCA_030848705.1. Classification (NCBI taxonomy): domain Eukaryota; kingdom Viridiplantae; phylum Streptophyta; class Magnoliopsida; order Apiales; family Apiaceae; genus Heracleum; species Heracleum sosnowskyi. The sequence goes on from CM061240.1 coordinate 16,649,206, forward strand.
ATTAAACAACTACATACTATTTGTATCCATAATTTTTGTTATCTATTTTCAAAATTCAAATTCATAATTGATTACAAGTATTTCTTGATTATAAAACTTTGATCTTCACCATTCACAATGTTAAAATCTCATTTCTCTCTTATTCTTTGTCTACTATTTTCCTATGTCTTTTCGTTAGTGTTTGTATCGATTATGCAGGTTTGTGTATATGTATGTGTTTTATATTTTTGTTGCTTACTTTTATATATCACTAATATTTGTTTACATTGTGCATAATACCACACTTTGAACCATTTTTTTGGTGACAACAAAAACATGATAATTAAACACATATATACGCTACAATGATCGTTCTTATATGTTGATTTCGTTATATAGTAATTGCAGGTGAATTCCAAATCTTATAGACTTGAGTTCTTGATCATAAGAGGACGTGGTATCCATGAATTCAAAGTGGACAAAAAATACAAAGGTACTCTTTTATGTTTATGTAATGTGTCATTGATTTAAGTAATGTATTTGTACACTTTTTGTCAAATATGTTGTTGTTTACTTAAATTTGCTATTAATATTAGTTTATTTTGTTATGAAAATGATGGTTAAACCAATTGTAGGTGAATCTTAAATCATATATATTGAAATTCTTGATCGGAAGAGATCGTAGTATCCATGGGCTCAATTTTCTGAAAAGAATCAACTAATGGTTAATGTTAATATAATGTATCTTTATATTAAGTGATGCATTTGCACACATTTTGTTCAATGTTATTGGTTTGATATTGGTATTTCCCTCACAACAATATATATAGTGATTTGAGTGATTTAAATGAGTCCCCGTGAAGATCGGGTAGCTAGGCGAGATATTTTGACAAGAACGATGACAACTTTGATATAAAACCCGAAGTATTTCTATATACTTATAATGCTTATATGATCGAGCACTTACTTTCTTGGTTGAAAAAAACTCTCTACTAATCAATCTACTTTGGTTAGCAGAAAAACAAAAAAACCTCTCTACTCTACATTTGAATGTTGAACACTATTTTATCAAAAATAATTTAAAAAATCTACATATTCCACCCGTGAATACGAGCAAATTCTCTAGTGGAAAAATAGAAGTTACTTATGTATTTATTCACATTTCTTGAAACAAATTATAAGTATGGTTACCAAATCAGCAATCGAAAACAATTTGTTGGGGGAGATTAAAAAATCAATCGACAAGTAATTGAAAAATATTTTAAAAAAGCGAACAACTTCTGGTGCACCGGTTACAATAATGATTTATAAGTACAACATTTATAGACCTTTGGCATGCTTGTTGCAAATAAAATAAAAAGTTCGGAACCGCAATACTCTTATTGAGGCTGTTCTAGATAATAATCATAAGTCAAGGAAAATCCAAGAAGAATTCGTGTAATGTTTGTGTTGTGTTTCGAAAATTAAATATAGTAAAGTTGAACAGGGCTCGTAAAAATGACCATCTCTGAAAGGAAAAAAAGATTTGAAACCGGCGGCGGTAGAATGCCCATCACTCTGGTTTTAGTCTATTGTAGGGGATCTAGAGGTAATGATATCCTAGGGGCGTACTACAAATTTATTACTAGTACGATCAGTTTTTACAATAATAATACTACTGTACTAACAATTCTCTTTGACTAGCTGATAGTAGTATTAAAGTAGCTTTCCTTTTTTTTTTTCTGAAGGCATTAAGTATCTTTCTTCATAAGTCAAAATAAGATTGTAATATAGCCGGAGGCGTAAATGAGTCAAACAGTTATAAATAATGTTATCTATTATATTCTTAATAGCTTCTAGTGAAGGATTTGGAAAATTCCACAAAATGCCCTTAAAAATTTACTCTCTTCATATATCTTATGTCTATTTTCGTAATTTCCCAATTCAAAAATATTATGTCATCTTACATCATCATCATTAATTAAAAGATATCTTATTTTATGCCTAATTATCTTTCACACAACTATAATCCCGCTTATACTCAATATAACATGATTTTCTTAATTTACTATAACTATAATTACCCATCAATTAAGGATATAAAATTGGCAATATATCAAATCAATAATTTAATATTTTTTTGAATATGTTTGAATTCCTTAATCAGTGGAAGCATTAAACAACTACATACTATTTGTATCCATAATTTTTGTTATCTATTTTCAAAATTCAAATTCATAATTGATTACAAGTATTTCTTGATTATAAAACTTTGATCTTCACCATTCACAATGTTAAAATCTCATTTCTCTCATTTTATTTCTTTTCTCTCTTATTCTTTGTCTACTATTTTCCTATGTCTTTTCGTTAGTGTTTGTATCGATTATGCAGGTTTGTGTATATGTATGTGTTTTATATTTTTGTTGCTTACTTTTATATATCACTAATATTTGTTTACATTGTGCATAATACCACACTTTGAACCATTTTTTTGGTGACAACAAAAACATGATAATTAAACACATATATACGCTACAATGATCGTTCTTATATGTTGATTTCGTTATATAGTAATTGCAGGTGAATTCCAAATCTTATAGACTTGAGTTCTTGATCATAAGAGGACGTGATATCCATGAATTCAAAGTGGACAAAAAATACAAAGGTACTCTTTTATGTTTATGTAATGTGTCATTGATTTAAGTAATGTATTTGTAAACTTTTTGTCAAATATGTTGTTGTTTACTTAAATTTGCTATTAATATTAGTTTATTTTGTTATGAAAATGATGGTTAAAATAATTGTAGGTGAATCTTAAATCATATATATTGAAATTCTTGATCGGAAGAGATCGTAGTATCCATGGGCTCAATTTTCTGAAAAGAATCAACTAATGGTTAATGTTAATATAATGTATCTTTATATTAAGTGATGCATTTGCACACATTTTGTTCAATGTTATTGGTTTGATATTGGTATTTCCCTCACAACAATATATATAGTGATTTGAGTGATTTAAATGAGTCCCCGTGAAGATCGGGTAGCTAGGCGAGATATTTTGACAAGAACGATGACAACTTTGATATAAAACCCGAAGTATTTCTATATACTTATAATGCTTATATGATCGAGCACTTACTTTCTTGGTTGAAAAAAACTCTCTACTAATCAATCTACTTTGGTTAGCAGAAAAACAAAAAAACCTCTCTACTCTACATTTGAATGTTGAACACTATTTTATCAAAAATAATTTAAAAAATCTACATATTCCACCCGTGAATACGAGCAAATTCTCTAGTGGAAAAATAGAAGTTACTTATGTATTTATTCACATTTCTTGAAACAAATTATAAGTATGGTTACCAAATCAGCAATCGAAAACAATTTGTTGGGGGAGATTAAAAAATCAATCGACAAGTAATTGAAAAATATTTTAAAAAAGCGAATAACTTCTGGTGCACCGGTTACAATCATGATTTATAAGTACAACATTTATAGACCTTTGGCATGCTTGTTGCAAATAAAATGAAAAGTTCGGAACCGCAATACTCTTATTGAGGCTATTCTAGATAATAATCATAAGTCAAGGAAAATCCAAGAAGAATTCGTGTAATGTTTGTGTTGTGTTTCAAAAATTAAATATAGTAAAGTTGAACAGGGCTCGTAAAAATGACCATCTCTGAAAGGAAAAAAGGATTTGAAACCGGCGGCGGCAGAATGCCCATCACTGTGGTTTTAGTCTATTGTAGGGGATCTATAGGTAATGATATCCTAGGGGCGTACTACAAATTTATTACTAGTACGATCAGTTTTTACAATAATAATACTACTGTACTAACAATTCTCTTTGACTAGCTGATAGTAGTATTAAAGTAGCTTTCCTTTTTTTTTTTTTGATTTCTGAAGGCATTAAGTATCTTTCTTCATAAGTCAAAATAAGATTGTAATATAGCCGGAGGCGTAAATGAGTCAAACAGTTATAAATAATGTTATCTATTATATTCTTAATAGCTGTTAGTGAAGGATTTGGAAAATTCCACAAAATGCCCTTAAAAATTTACTCTATTCATATATCTTATGTTTATTTTCGTAATTTCCCAATTCAAAAATATTATGTCATCTTACATCATCATCATTAATTAAAAGATATCTTATTTTATGCCTAATTATCTTTCACACAACTATAATCCCGCTTATACTCAATATAACATGATTTTCTTAATTTACTATAACTATAATTACCCATCAATTAAGGATATAAAATTGGCAATATATCAAATCAATAATTTAATATTTTTTTGAATATGTTTGAATTCCTTAATCAGTGGAAGCATTAAACAACTACATACTATTTGTATCCATAATTTTTGTTATCTATTTTCAAAATTCAAATTCATAATTGATTACAAGTATTTCTTGATTATAAAACTTTGATCTTCACCATTCACAATGTTAAAATCTCATTTCTCTCTTATTCTTTGTCTACTATTTTCCTATGTCTTTTCGTTAGTGTTTGTATCGATTATGCAGGTTTGTGTATATGTATGTGTTTTATATTTTTGTTGCTTACTTTTATATATCACTAATATTTGTTTACATTGTGCATAATACCACACTTTGAACCATTTTTTTGGTGACAACAAAAACATGATAATTAAACACATATATACGCTACAATGATCGTTCTTATATGTTGATTTCGTTATATAGTAATTGCAGGTGAATTCCAAATCTTATAGACTTGAGTTCTTGATCATAAGAGGACGTGGTATCCATGAATTCAAAGTGGACAAAAAATACAAAGGTACTCTTTTATGTTTATGTAATGTGTCATTGATTTAAGTAATGTATTTGTACACTTTTTGTCAAATATGTTGTTGTTTACTTAAATTTGCTATTAATATTAGTTTATTTTGTTATGAAAATGATGGTTAAACCAATTGTAGGTGAATCTTAAATCATATATATTGAAATTCTTGATCGGAAGAGATCGTAGTATCCATGGGCTCAATTTTCTGAAAAGAATCAACTAATGGTTAATGTTAATATAATGTATCTTTATATTAAGTGATGCATTTGCAAACATTTTGTTCAATGTTATTGGTTTGATATTGGTATTTCCCTCACAACAATATATATAGTGATTTGAGTGATTTAAATGAGTCCCCGTGAAGATTGGGTAGCTAGGCGAGATATTTTGACAAGAACGATGACAACTTTGATATAAAACCCGAAGTATTTCTATATACTTATAATGCTTATATGATCGAGCACTTACTTTCTTGGTTGAAAAAAACTCTCTACTAATCAATCTACTTTGGTTAGCAGAAAAACAAAAAAACCTCTCTACTCTACATTTGAATGTTGAACACTATTTTATCAAAAATAATTTAAAAAATCTACATATTCCACCCGTGAATACGAGCAAATTCTCTAGTGGAAAAATAGAAGTTACTTATGTATTTATTCACATTTCTTGAAACAAATTATAAGTATGGTTACCAAATCAGCAATCGAAAACAATTTGTTGGGGGAGATTAAAAAATCAATCGACAAGTAATTGAAAAATATTTTAAAAAAGCGAACAACTTCTGGTGCACCGGTTACAATCATGATTTATAAGTACAACATTTATAGACCTTTGGCATGCTTGTTGCAAATAAAATGAAAAGTTCGGAACCGCAATACTCTTATTGAGGCTGTTCTAGATAATAATCATAAGTCAAGGAAAATCCAAGAAGAATTCGTGTAATGTTTGTGTTGTGTTTCGAAAATTAAATATAGTAAAGTTGAACATGGCTCGTAAAAATGACCATCTCTGAAAGGAAAAAAGGGTTTGAAACCGGCGGCGGTAGAATGCCCATCACTGTGGTTTTAGTCTATTGTAGGGGATCTAGAGGTAATGATATCCTAGGGGCGTACTACAAATTTATTACTAGTACGATCAGTTTTTACAATAATAATACTACTGTACTAACAATTCTCTTTGACTAGCTGATAGTAGTATTAAAGTAGCTTTCCTTTTTTTTTTTCTTCTTTTTCTGAAGACATTAAGTATCTTTCTTCATAAGTCAAAATAAGATTGTAATATAGCCGGAGGCGTAAATGAGTCAAACAGTTATAAATAATGTTATCTATTATATTCTTAATAGCTGCTAGTGAAGGATTTGGAAAATTCCACAAAATGCCCTTAAAAATTTACTCTCTTCATATATCTTATGTCTATTTTCGTAATTTCCCAATTCAAAAATATTATGTCATCTTACATCATCATCATTAATTAAAAGATATCTTATTTTATGCCTAATTATCTTTCACACAACTATAATCCCGCTTATACTCAATATAACATGATTTTCTTAATTTACTATAACTATAATTACCCATAAATTAAGGATATAAAATTGGCAATATATCAAATCAATAATTTAATATTTTTTTGAATATGTTTGAATTCCTTAATCAGTGGAAGCATTAAACAACTACATACTATTTGTATACATAATTTTTTTTATCTATTTTCAAAATTCAAATTCATAATTGATTACAAGTATTTCTTGATTATAAAACTTTGATCTTCACCATTCACAATGTTAAAATCTCATTTCTCTCTTATTCTTTGTCTACTATTTTCCTATGTCTTTTCGTTAGTGTTTGTATCGATTATGCAGGTTTGTGTATATGTATGTGTTTTATATTTTTGTTGCTTACTTTTATATATCACTAATATTTGTTTACATTGTGCATAATACCACACTTTGAACCATTTTTTTGGTGACAACAAAAACATGATAATTAAACACATATATACGCTACAATGATCGTTCTTATATGTTGATTTCGTTATATAGTAATTGCAGGTGAATTCCAAATCTTATAGACTTGAGTTCTTGATCATAAGAGGACGTGGTATCCATGAATTCAAAGTGGACAAAAAATACAAAGGTACTCTTTTATGTTTATGTAATGTGTCATTGATTTAAGTAATGTATTTGTACACTTTTTGTCAAATATGTTGTTGTTTACTTAAATTTGCTATTAATATTAGTTTATTTTGTTATGAAAATGATGGTTAAACCAATTGTAGGTGAATCTTAAATCATATATATTGAAATTCTTGATCGGAAGAGATCGTAGTATCCATGGGCTCAATTTTCTGAAAAGAATCAACTAATGGTTAATGTTAATATAATGTATCTTTATATTAAATGATGCATTTGCAAACATTTTGTTCAATGTTATTGGTTTGATATTGGTATTTCCCTCACAACAATATATATAGTGATTTGAGTGATTTAAATGAGTCCCCGTGAAGATCGGGTAGCTAGGCGAGATATTTTGACAAGAACGATGACAACTTTGATATAAAACCCGAAGTATTTCTATATACTTATAATGCTTATATGATCGAGCACTTACTTTCTTGGTTGAAAAAAACTCTCTACTAATCAATCTACTTTGGTTAGCAGAAAAACAAAAAAACCTCTCTACTCTACATTTGAATGTTGAACACTATTTTATCAAAAATAATTTGAAAAATCTACATATTCCACCCGTGAATACGAGCAAATTCTCTAGTGGAAAAATAGAAGTTACTTATGTATTTATTCACATTTCTTGAAACAAATTATAAGTATGGTTACAAAATCAGCAATCGAAAACAATTTGTTGGGGGAGATTAAAAAATCAATCGACAAGTAATTGAAAAATATTTTAAAAAAGCGAACAACTTCTGGTGCACCGGTTACAATCATGATTTATAAGTACAACATTTATAGACCTTTGGCATGCTTGTTGCAAATAAAATGAAAAGTTCGGAACCACAATACTCTTATTGAGGCTGTTCTAGATAATAGTCATAAGTCAATGAAAATCGAAGAAGAATTTGTGTAATGTTTGTGTTGTGTTTCGAAAATTAAATAGAGTAAATTTGAACAGGGCTCGTAAAAATGACCATCTCTGAAAGGAAAAAAGGGTTTGAAACCGGCGGCGGCAGAATGCCCATCACTGTGGATCTAGAGGTAATGATATCCTAGGGGCGTACTACAAATTTATTACCAGTACGATCAGTTTTTACAATAATAATACTGCTGTACTAACAATTCTCTTTGACTAGCTGATAGTAGTATTAAAGTAGCTTTCCTTTTTTTTTCCTGAAGGAATTAAGTAGCTTTCTTCATAAGTCAAAATAAGATTGTAATATAGCCCGCGGCATAAATGAGTCAAACAGTTATAAATAATGTTATCGATTAATAATATCTTTTAAAAATAAGTAAGAGTAATTAAGTAAAATTATTTAGTATCGATCGACCAATAAATTTTTTAATGTTTCGTCTATTATATTATAGTATAGATAGTATAGATAGATAGCTTAAAACACTGTGCGATGCACATATTGTTATTAATAAATGTTATTATTATTAGTACTAGCTTAAAACCCGTGCGATGCACGGATTGTTTAAATAATTATTATTTTATTTCTTAAGTTTTAATATTTCATTAATTTTATGTGTTTAAAAAAATAGGCATGTTAAAATATGTAAACCTTTTTATATAACTAAAATCATTAAAATAGGTTTTAAAATAAATAAGTAAGAGTTTTGGAAATGGGGAATTTTAGTAGGAAAAAAATAGAAAAAGATAACATGTTTTAGTTGAAAAAGGTAATTGCCCGTGATATTTTTGCAAAATGAGGGGATTTTATTAGAAAATATAGAAATTAAGTTTCAATATTTTATTAATTATATATGTTAAATAAATAAGTAGTCAGGTTAAAATATGTAAATAGTTTTAAATAATTAAATGTATTAAAATAGATTTTAAAATAATAAGTAATTTTGTTGCCCAGTGATAAACAATTGTAGAAGGGGGGTTGAATACAATTGTATAAGATTCTCGACTTATCAAAGTATATATCACAGATATGAAAGAATAATAACAGTTTTATTAATTCTGATAAAAAACTGTTACAAACTCTCTCAAGAAATTCTGATGTTCTTGAGAACTTCTAGGTTACAAAGATACTCGTGTGTGTTATCCGATCTAAATCGAAACCTAAACTGTGTTTATATACTACACAGCTTCTCTATAAATGATAAGTTCTAATCAATTACAAAGATTGAAACCTATCCTAAATTGAAAGCTTCATTACTATAAACAAGGAACCGACAAAATTAACTTCCTTATTTAACTAGACTCCAAATATAACTCGAAATAGAAATCCTGATCAGCTTCCAGTTCTGATGATCAATCCTGATCTCAGTCCTGATGTAGATATCCTGATGACAATCCTGATACTGACGCTTGATCAAATACTGATGACCATGTTGTAATGATGACGTCATTAATCCTGATCAGTTGAGTCTAGATCTTGACGATCATTGAATCCTGATCTAACAATCTCCCCCAATCTCATACTTTGTGAAATAAAGTATAGATTCCTAGATTCAATGATGTCAAAAACATATTTACAAAATGTACAAATATTTACAGCAACAACTTATCTGTTTAAATTCTTTGATAGAACATATTCATCTTCAATAAGTTGGATAACAAATTTTCTTTTTTTTCTTCAAGAATTTGAATCAGTCTTTCCTTAAGATTTCTGAGTTCTTCATCTTCCTCATTAATCTGGTAGATAGCTGCTCTGAGATTTTTTATGGAGCTTCTCTGAAGACTGTGCTCTTCAAGCAAAAGATAAGCAATTTCCTTCCCATCAGGATTGAGAGTAAGTTGAGTCATGCCAAAAGTCACTTCTTTAACATCAGTGCCCCTTTGCATTTCCACATCTTGACCTCTTTGACTTAAGTACATGGGAGTATAATCACCATTGAAATTTCTGTTTCGATCCAGTCTTCTTCTTATTGTTGACAAGATCATGTCACTCCACACTTTGCACACTTCATTCTTCCATCTTAACAGATAATGAACATATTTCAGTTCCTTTGTAGGCTTCACCAACAAGTCTTGAATGGATAGAATCTTCACAGAACCATCTCTCATAAAATATAGAAGCTTTTCTTTCTTTTCAGAACCATCATGACAATCTATTACTATATCAACAGATAATAAATTGTTCAGTTTTTCAGAAGTTAAAATACCTCCAATTTCAGTCAAGGCATAAGGATCAACATGAGGTGTATTCAGATATTCAGCATCCCTGTGTCCAATACCTCCTCTTGAATTGTTTGCCATTTGCCTCAGATTTGAGAACATTTGAAACCAGAGTGTTTTTTATCTAACTGACTCAGAAAAATCAGCAACACTTGAGGTACTTGTGACAATTCTCCCAGACTGAAAATTGATAGGTCTACCACACCTAAGTGTGTCAATGTGTTTCCACTTCTTATCTTTTTCCTTCTCATAAGCATAGCTTCTTTCTAGTTGAGGTTCTTGTCTGCTTGGATTTCTCCACAACCTTCTGTTTGAGAGTTTAACCCTATGTACATAGAGATTGAAATCTCTATTTGTTATTCTTGTGATTTATCTTCTTCTGGCTTCTTCTTCTTCATCTACTTCCTTATTTTGAGAATCCACCACAGTAGAAAGTATTAACAGAGCAACCTCTTGTAGAATATCAGATTCATCAGGATCTTGAACTGTGTTAGAAACAGTATCAGGATTAGAATCTTTAATTTGATTTGTATTACTGGGAGTTGATTTTCTTGTTTTTCTTCTCAATTCTGGTTCTTCTTCAACATTTCCATCATCACCAAAAGTAGACCTGTCAGGAACTACTAGAGTTTGAGTAGGTTCAGGAATTTCTTCAATCCTTAATCCTCTAGACCTTGTTTGTCTAGGCATTGGTTGACTTGATGAGCTTCTTCTACCTCTTCTAGCACCTCTCCTTCCTCTGCCTCCTCTTCCTCTAGTAGGAGCAGGGTTATTAAAACTTTCCATCATTTCTCTTTGTTGATTTAAGAATTCTTCATGTGAGAGATCAGGATATTCTTCACTTGCTGTAGAGAGTGCTTTTCTTGCAAATAACTGTTGAACTCTCTTATCAATGTGATAAAGAGTAACAACATTACCATCTCTTGTTTTGAACTTCTGGAATAGATTTGATGCATCTTCAGGATTTTCAATAATAACATCTTCATCACCTTCAGGAATTGTAGCAAGAGTTTGTCCATGACCAGGCGTCAGGATTTGATCAGTCATCAGGATTTGATCACCTGTCAGGATTTGTTCTTCCGTCAGGATCTGAGATTGTACCAATGTTCTCACTGTCCTTACTCCAGAATCAGAAACATGAGTTGACTGCGTTGTTTGACTTTGAGAAGTTTGAATAGTCTTCATAACAGCAGCATCAGAGGTTTCTCCTTGTAGAACTTTGTCACCACCATCATTTCCAGTATCATCATCATTATTCCTTAATACTAGATCAGGTGTACATTTTGTAGAACTTACCTTCTCCCCCTTTTTGACATCAACATTTGACAACATATTCAAAATTAAGGCAATAGAGGTTTGTATATCAGTTACCTTAGAATCAAGTGAATCAATTCTGCTGTTAATGGAGTTTTGTTCAGTAATGACTGACTTGACTTGGGATTCCACTATTCTGAAGAGCAGTAGGCACCTTTGTGAAGTTTTGAGAAATGTCAGTCCTTACTAATTCTGTAGCAGCCTTGATAGAATCAATTTCTTGTTTGAGGCCTTTTGATAAAAGAGTAGTTGCCTTCAAATGATTCTTCAAATCTTGATTCTCAATTAATTTCACTGCATCATATGCATGATCCAAAGCATATGGATAACTAACAGACTCAGAAGATCTGTACCATGAATTGTTCCATTCATATTGTCTAATTGCCTCAGCATGAGAAATTTCAGAAGGAACAGAAAAGTCTTGTCTGAGATCTTTTCCAGTAGAAGCCTTGCCAGCCATGAATGTGCTTGATGAACCAAAGTTGGTTCCAAGACTAGCTTTGATTGCTGTAGCAAGCTGATCCTTCTCGTCATTATTATCATCATCATCACTATCATCACTATCATCAGCATCAGAATCAAGAGTAACATCAGGATCAGGAATTGCAATACCTTTTAGCTTATCCCGAGATGCTGTGATAGACTCTGTCATTGGTCTTGAGCTTAGTGGCTGTATCAGGATTGGCTTATCAGTAGCACCACTAGCGTTAGGAGCAACACCGTCAGGATGAGATAAGCTTGCATCAGGATATGATACTGATGGTTCTTGTGTAGCATGAGGTTCTGAAGCTGCTTTAACACTTTGAGTTAAAGGTTCTTGTGTACTTCCTTCATTGACAGTGTCCTCGACCATTCTTTCATTTTCACCAGAAATCCCTTGAGCATTGTCAGGAAATTCCTCAGAAGCTGTAGCTTTGCCTGTATCTTTAGATGGTTCTTGTGTGGCTGGAATGTTGATGTCTTCATTCTACCTTTGAGAAAATGGTTCTTGTGTGACCATTCCAATAGCTAAGCCTTCACCCAAACTTTGATTGAGTGGTTCTTGTGTGGCAGGATCTTCAGTAGCTGCTGAATCACATTGAGATTCAGGTTCTTGTGGGCTTGATCCTTTCAGCTTCTTCTGTTTCTGAAAGACCTGTTTCTTTGCTTTCCTTTTCTTCTACAATTGTTGCCCAGTAAATAACAATTGTAGAAGGGGTTGAATACAATTGTATAAGATTCTCGACTTTATATAACACAAATATGAAAGATCAATAACAATAACAATAACAATAACAATAACAGCTTTATTAACTTTGATATAAAACTGTTACAAACTCTCTTAAGAAATTCTGATGTTCTTAAGAGCTGCTAGCTTACAAAAACTCTCTCAAGAAATTCTGTTCTTAAGAGCTTCTCTCCGATTATGTTCTCTCTCGAATGAATACATAAATCGAAACCAAAACTGTGTTTATATAGTGCACACAGCTTCTCTATCAATAACAAGATAAGTCCTAATCATAACAAAGATAGAAACATATCTTTAATCGATAGCTGCATTCTACAAACCAGGAACAAATAGAATAAACTTCCATGTTTATCTAGACTCCAAATATAACTCGAAGTAGGAATCCTGATCAGCTTCAAGTCCTGATGATCAAACCTGATCATAGTCTGAGTAGGAATCCTGATGATCAATAAGATACTGACGCTTGATCAAATACTGATGACCATGCAATACTGATGACGTCAGCAATCCTGATCAGTTGAGTCTAGCTTCTGACGATCATTGAATTCTGATCTAACAATCTCCCCCAATCTCATACTTTGTGAAATAAAGTATAGATTCCAAATATTCAATGATGTCAAAAACAAGTATCAAAATGTACAAGTATCTTCAGAAACAACTTATCTGTTTAAGCTTTGTGATAGAACAGATTCATCTTCAAGAAGTTGGATAATAAACTTTCTTCTTTTTCTTCAAGAATTTGAATCAGTCTTTCCTTAAGATTTCTGAGTTCTTCATCTTCCTCATTAATCTGGTAGGTAGCTGCTCTGAGATTCTGTATGGAGTTTCTCTGTAGACTGTGCTCTTCAAGCAAAAGATAAGCAATTTCCTTCCCATCAGGATTGAGAGAAAGATGAGTCATGCCAAAATTTACTTCTTTAACAGCAGTACCCCTTTGCATTTCCACATCCTGACCTCTTTGATTTAAGTACATGGGAGTATAATTACCATCGAAATTACTGTTTCCATCCAGTCTTCTTCTTATAGTTGACAAAATCATGTCAGCCTATACTTTGTACACTTGGTTCTTCCATCTTAACAGATAGTGAACATATTTCAGTTCCTGTGTAGTTTTCATCAGCAGATCTTGAATAGATAGAATCTTCACACTACCATCTTTCATGAAGTACAGAAGCTTTTCTTTCTTTTCAAAACCATCATGACAATCTATAACTATATCAACAGCTAATAAATTGTTCAGGTTTTCAGAAGTTAAAGTACCTCCAATTTCTGTCAAGGAGTAAGGATCAACATATGACATATTCAGATATTCACCATCTCTGTGTCCAATACCTCCTCTTGAATTACTTGACAATTGCTTCAGATTCGAAAACATCTTTAACCAGAGTGCTTTTGATCTAACCATCTCAGATAAATCAACAACACTTGAAGCACTTGTAATAATTCCACCAGACTGAAAATTGATAGGTGTATCACAACTTAATGTGCTAATATGTTTCCACTTCTTATCCTTTTCCTTTTCAAAAACATAGCTTCTTTCAAGTAAAGATTCTTGTCTGCTTGAATTTCTCCATTTTCTTTCATTTGAAACTTTAAGCCTTTGTAGATAGAGATTAAAATCTTCATTTGTTCTCTTTGTAATATCTCTTCTTATGGCTTCTTCTTCTTCATCTACTTCTTTGTTGTGACAATCAACAACAGTAGATAAGATTATCAAATCAACCTCTTGCAGAATTTCAGATTCGTCAGGATCTTGAATATTGTCAGGATTAGAATCTTCAATTTGATTTGTATTGCTGAAGGTTGATTTACTTGATTTTCTTCTCAATTCAGGTTCTTCTTCAACAAATTCCTTGTCTTCTTTCTCCATGATATCCTTGATAACAGGATCTATTAGATTTTGTGAAGCTTCAGGAATTTCTTCAATTCTTAACCCTCTAGACCTTGTCTGTCTAGGTACTGTTTGAGTTGAAGAACCTCTTCTATTTCTTCTAGCACCTCTCCTACCTCTGCTTCCTCTACCTCTAGCAGGAGCAGTATAGCTTTCCATTGTCTCTCTTTGTAGTCTCAAGAATTCTTCATGTGAGAGATCTGGATATTCTTCACTTGCTGTAGAGAGTGCTTTTCTTGCATATAATTGTTGAACTCTTTTATCAGTGTGATATAGAGTAACAATTCTGCCGTCTTTTGTAGAAAACTTCTGGAATAAATTTGATGCATCTTCAGGATTATCAATAATCACATCTTCATCACCTTCAGGAATTGTAGCAAGAATGTGTCCATGACCAGGTGTCAGGATTTGATCTTCCGTCAGGATCTGAGATTGCACCAATGTTCTTACTGTCTTAACTCCAGAATCAGAAACATGAGTTGACTGCGTAGTCTGACTTTGAGAAGTTTGAATTGTAGACTTCAAAACCACAGCATCAGAGGTTTCTCCTTGTATCACTTTGTCACCACCATCATCTCCAGTATCATCATCATTATTTCTTAATACTAGATCAGGTGTACATTTTGTCTGAATAACCTTCTCCCCCTTTTTGACATCAGGATTTGACAATAATTGCAAAATTAAGGAAAGAGAGGCTTGAATTTCAGTTACCTTAGTATCCAGAGAATCAATTCTTTGATTGATTGAGGTTTGTTCTGAAACAACAGATTTCACTTGGGATTCCACTACCCTCAATTGTAAAGTAGTAGGCACCTTTGTAAAATTATTAAAGATATCAGTCCTCACTTTTTCAGTTGAACCCTTGATAGAATCAATCTCACTTTTCAGGCTTTTGGATAACAGAGTAGTAGCCTTCAGATGATTCTTCAATTCTTGATTCTCTATAGACTTCACTGCATTATAGGCATGTTCAATAGCAGAAGAAAAATTGATAGATTCATCAGAATTGTGCCATGAATTGTTCCATTCATTCTGTCTAAATGCCTCTGCAGGATCAAAGGAAGGAATAGAAAAATCTTGTCTCTGATCTTTCCCAGTGGAAGCATTGCTAGCCATATATGTACTTGATGAACCAAAATTAGTTCCAAGACTAATCTTGAGTGCTGTAGCAAGCTGTTCCTTCTCTTTTCTATTCTCATTATCATCATCACTATCATCAGAAGTATCATCAGCAGTATCATGAGTAATATCAGGATCAGGAATAGCAATACCTTTCAGTTTATCCTGTGGTTCTGAGATAGGATGATCCATTGGTCTTGAACGAAGTGGCTGTATCAAAATAGGTTCATTATCAGGAGCACCACTAGCGTCAGGATGAACATCGTCAGGATTTGATATGCTTGCATCAGTATTTGCTACCAATGGTTCTTGTGGAGCTTGAGATTCAGAAGCTACTTCAACACTTTGAGTTAAAGGTTCTTGTGTGCTTCCCTCATTGACAATGTTCTCGACCAATCTTTCAACAGAAGCTGTAGCTTTGCCTACATCTTCACTTTGAGAAGATGGTTCTTGTGTAGCTGGAATGTTGATGTCTTCATTCTCCCTTTGAGAAAATGGTTCTTGTGTGACCATTCCACTAGCTAAGCCTTCACCCAAACTTTGATTGAGTGGTTCTTGTGTGGCAGGATCAACAGTAGCTGCTGAATTACTCTGAAATTCAGGTTCTTGTGGGCTTGATCCTTTCAGCTTCTTCTGTCTCTGATAGACTAACTCTTCTGCATTCCTCTTTTTCTTTGATGTAGGTGTAAGACCAACCAAGGAAGCAGTTGTAGAAACCTTCTCCCAAGAAATTTCTCTAATCTGAGATGGAGAGGCTGGAGAGTCTGATAGAGAGACAACTTTTGTTGTTGCATCAGGAATACTAACATCAGGATTTGCTAGAGCATCAGGAGTAGATGACTCATCAGGATTTGATGTCTGAATATCAGTATCCTTCATTTGCACTGTCAAAGGAATATGATACCTGCTCTTTGATAATTTCCTTGTCTTTTGTGGTTTTGATAAAGGTACCACAGCTTTAGTAGCAGTATCAGCAACTTCCTTGTTCACATTCATCACAGAGGATATAGGTAAGTCATCCTCTGAATCACTTTCATCAATCAACCTTAACTTCCTTTTCACAGGAACATTCTTAACAACCTTATCAGCTTTCTTCACCAGGACCTCTTGTACACCCCCTTGTATCTTCTTTTTAGTGAGTGGTGTAGAGGAAAAATCCTTTGAACCTGATTGCCTTCCAGACACATCAGTTCTAGCTGATTTCTTTGATTTTACAACTAAAGTCTTTTGAGAGACAGTAGAGGTGGTTGTTAACTGTTTAGACTGTTTAGGTTGCATGCTTGTGTCAGGAACAAGGTGGGTTGGACCTTGCCCCATAGCATTAGAAAGTAGTCCATAACGAGTAGGCATTTTCTGATGTAAGAAAAACCTAACCTCATCAGGAATAAAAGCATTTCCTATGAAACCATTTGCCTTATCACTGTTGACTAAGAACTTAATATTATTCTCAGTAATTCTACAGATTGGTAGAACTACATCATCCTCAAAAACAACATTAGGACATAAGTGATTAAATATCAACTGTAAAAATCTAAGAAAACAGACAGAACACAATTTATCTGATTTCCTATCACTTAAAGCTTTTAAGATAAAAGACCCATAATCAAACACTGTAGAATGGATAAGAGAGTACCCAATTTTAAGAGATCCTGATGGAAGAGCATCAAAATTTGATGTCTTGTTCAGGAAACAGCGACTGATTGTATCAAAGAAGAAATTCCATTCCTTCTTAAGCTTTGTCCTGAAGAGATTTCCATATCTCTTTACTTCACCATTTAAGAAAGCACTTTTAACATCCATCTGGAAAACCTTGAATTTCTTATGTGCTGCATAAGCAAGAAATATCCTGATGGCTTCTAGTCTTGCAACAGGAGCAAAAGTTTCATCATAGTCAATTCCCTCTTGTTGGGAATACCCCTTTGCAACTAGTCTAGCTTTATTTCTGATAATGACTCCATCAGAATCAGTCTTGTTCTTGAAAATCCACTTTGTACCAACAATTGATCTATTCTTTGGTCTTGGTACCAGTTTCCAGACTTCATTCCTTTCAAATTCATTCAGTTCTTCTTGCATTGCAGTAACCCAATCAGCATCTTTAAGTGCATCTTCAACTTTCTTAGGCTCCTCCTTGGATAGAAAGTTATTATATAAACATTCATTCTGAGTTGCACTTCTTGTTTGAACACCTGCATCAGGATCTCCAATTATCAAATCAGGAGAATGATCTTTTGTCCATTTCCTAGCTGGTGTCAAATTGTTTCTTGAAGTAGATGCTCCCCCTGGATTGGTGTTATCTTGATTGAAAGAATTTGATTGATTTGAAGCTCTCCCTGAATTATTGCTATGCCCTCCTGATGTGTTATCAGGATCTTCACTTGAATCAGTATCTGAAGAATTCTGTCCTGATGATTGAGTTGACTCTGAACTTGTAGTTGAATGCCGTTGCTCCCCCTCAACATTAGCACTACTAGTTGTATCACTGTTGTTTGCATCATCAGTATTAGCACCATCAGTACCTGGTGAGTCATCAGGATTTGGTGACCCATCAGTATCTGATGAATTGACAGGATCTGATTCAATTTCTTCAGGTTCCTTGGAAGCTTCATTTTCAAATAACAATCTATCATGCGAGTCTTCAATGATTCCAGTTATCTTCTTATCATCAAAAGATACATGAATTGACTCCATGACAGTTCTTGTTCTCAAATTAAAAACTCTGAAGGCTCTTGATGTAGGATAACCTATGAATATTCCTTCATCAGCCATTGTTTCAAATTTCCCTAGCTGTTCAGGATGAGTTCTGAGAACAAAACATTTACAGCCAAACACATGCAAATGCTTCAGACTTGGTTTCTTCTCCTTGAGTGACTGATAAGGAGTGACACCATGCCCGTTTATCAATGTGAGATTTTGTGTATAGCATGCTGTGTTGACTGCTTCTGCCCAGAAATATGTAGGTAATTTAGCTTCTTCCAACATAGTTCTGCCAGCTTCAATAAGAGTTCTATTCTTCCTTTCTACTACTCCATTTTGCTGAGGTGTGCCAGGAGCAGAGAATTGTTGAATGATTCCTTTGTATTTGCAGAACTCTTCCATCTTTGAATTCTTAAATTCAGTAACATTATCACTTCTCAGAATCTTGACTTTGTACTTTGTGGTTGTCTCAATCATCCTCACATGATCCAACAGAACTTCAGGAGTTTCATCTTTTTTATGCAGAAAATACACCCAGGTGAATCTAGAATATTCATCAACAATTACAAGAGTGTACCTTTTCTTACTGATGGACATGATGTTGACTGGACCAAACAGATCAAGATGTAGCATGTGATATGGTTCTTCAATAGAGGATACTGATTTACTCTGGAATGATGTCCTTCTTTGTTTTGCTTTTTGGCATGCATCACAGAGTCCATCAGGTGTATATAAGACATTAGGTAATCCTCTTACTAACTCTTTCTTAACCAACTCATTGATGTTGCTGAAGTTGAGATGAGAAAGCTTCTTGTGCCAATTCCAACTTTCATCTACTGAAGCTTTACTGATGAAACATGTAGGGGAGCCATCAGTATCTGAGAGAATGTTGGCTTCATATATGTTACCATGCCTGTAGCCAGTTAGTGCTATCTTCCCTGTTGCTTTACTGACTACTTCACAATGTGTGGAATAGAAATTGACATGATAACCTCTGTCAGTGATTTGACTAATACTCAACAAGTTGTGTTTTAGTCCCTTCACTAGAGCTACTTGTTCAATGATGACATTTCCAATGATTATATTGCCATATCCCAAGGTTTGTCCAATGTTGCCATCTCCATAAGACACAGTTGGGCCAGCTTTTTCCTCATATTCTGATAACAGGGCTTTGTTTCCAGTCATGTGCACAGAACATCCACTATCCATGACTAACACATTTTTCCTTTTACCCTGCATCAGAATAGTAAAACACTAGTCAGAATGTTTAGGAACCCACACTTGTTGGATTCCTTGTTCATGCATTTTATTAAATTTAACAGCAGAAGACTTTTTGACTTTAGCAGTCCTGACAGGATTTACTCCATCAGGATTTGCTTTGTCAGTATCAGTATTAACAAAAGCATGCTTCACTATGACATTTTCAGTTCTATCAGACTTTGTACTACTTTCAAACTTAGGCAATGGATCATAAAAGTTATAGTACAAATCATGATACTCTTTACATGTATAAATAGAATGCCATAGACTACCACAATGAAAACAGGAATTTTGTGTTTTGTAAAATACTGATTTATTCCTAACATCAGACTTAGGAATTTCAGTAATTTTCTTCTTACTCTTTTTACAATCAATAGCAAGATGATTAGAGTTACCACAATTAAAACAACTCTTTCTAGGTGCATTTGGGATATACTTATAACCATTTTCTTTATTGATCCCAATTTTACCATTCCTGTTTCTCTTAACAGTAGCTCCCTTTTTCTTATCTGTAACCTCACAGATTTTATCTTTAAGCTGTTTCTGAGACAATAGACCTACATTCTTAGTGACTTTGTTCATGACAGGTTTAGACTTTATAATTTTAATTCCTTGAGTAGAAGAAGATCCCTTTTCAAAAGTAGAATTGGAATCCTTACCAAAAACAAAATTAACAGG
The DNA here is from genome assembly GCA_030848705.1 of Heracleum sosnowskyi. Taxonomy (NCBI): domain Eukaryota; kingdom Viridiplantae; phylum Streptophyta; class Magnoliopsida; order Apiales; family Apiaceae; genus Heracleum; species Heracleum sosnowskyi. The sequence goes on from CM061240.1 coordinate 16,669,461, forward strand.
AGTAATCTTAGATTTGGTTGAGTCTATAACATGTCTATAGGTCTTTGGACTGACTGTCTCATCAATGACAATTTTCTCTGCTAATTTCTTATCTTCATCTGACTTATATCCTAGACACTCTTTCCAATTCTTAGAGGTATTAATCTCATGAAATTTCCTACCAGAGTCTGTCCAGGTTCTGATTTTCTCATTAGCATATTCAAGTTCTTTTTCAAGGGAAGTACATTTAGATGTCATCTCTAAGTGCATGTGTTTAGCATTATCACATTCTTTTTGTACTTCTTGAATACGAGAAAATTCAGCTTCTAATATCTCATTCCTCTTTCTAAGGTCAGACATCTCAGATAAGATTCTAGTATTCTCAGCAGTTTGACTTCTAAAGCTAATATGTAATGACTTTAGAAAACGTCTTAACTCAGAAGCATTATCAGTATCAAAATCAAAGATAGTATTTAGTACCTTATCATCAGGAGCAGCAGTTACATCAGCATTGGCCATTAACGCATAGTTGACTACCTCAGTATCAGATTCTGAGGAAGAGTCCATCCAATCCTTGCTTGATGTGATGAGTGCCTTTGTCTTGTTGCATTCAGAAGCAAAGTGACCCATACCATTACACTTGTAGCATCTAACCTTTGACTTGTCAAATTTGCTACCCTTGCTGTCCTTTTTGATATACTTGTCTTTGTCTGCTTTGAAGATCTTTTTCTGAAAGTTGCCTTGTCTTCTATTCTTCCTGAACTTCATCCTTCTGAAGTTTCTGACAATCATAGCAACCATCTCTTCCATGTCTGAATCAGAAGATTCATCACCAGTATTGGCATCAGAATTGCCATCAGTATCTGATGAAGAGTCGTCAGGATCTGACTCAGCTACTCTTGCTTTCCTTCTAGAGACCTCCATAGCTTTTCCTTTTGATTTAGCATCTACGTTCAAAGCAATTGACTTTGCCTTGCTGCTTTTCTTGTTCTTTCTCTGTTGAACTTCAAGATCATGAGTTCTTAGCATCCCATAGATCTCATCAAGAGACACAATGTTCAGATCATACTGGTGTCTAATGATTGAGGTCTGAGTATCCCATTCTTCAGGTAAAGCTCTAAGAAATTTGGTGTTTGAATCTTCAGTTTCATATACTTTGTCAACTAAGGATAAGCTGTTCAATAGTGTCAGAAATCTATCATATAGATCAGTCAGGCTCTCTTCAGGTCTTGCATCGAATTATTCATATTCTTGAATCAAAAGAGCCCTTCTGTTTTTCTTAACAGATGCAGATCCCTGGCACTGAGTTTCCAAAGTATCCCAGATTTCTTTTGAAGACTTGCATGCAATCACTCTGTTTGACATGACAGCATCAAGGCTATTATGCAAGATATTCTTTATCTTTGGTTCCCTGAGTACATGAGCTTTTTCTTCTGGAGTCCATTCAGCTTTAGCTTTGACCACATAATGTTCTGGTACTGTATCTGTTCGTTCTACGAACTTTGTTGGTATATATGGTCCATCACGAATCCTGTCCAAGTAGTCAGGATCCATAGCCTCCAGGTACATCAGCATCTTTACCCTCCATGTAGGATATTCTGATATCTTTAAGATGGGAATCTTCATGCTTTCATATTTGGCTGTCGACATCTTAGATCGTCTCTGATTTAAAAATAAACCAGTTTGCTCTGATACCAATTGTTGCCCAGTAATAATCTATTGTAGAAGGGGGGTTGAATACAATAGAGTAAGATAATCGACTTCTTAATGTATATATCACAAATATGAAAAGAAAGATAACAGCTTTATTAAATCTGATATAAAACTGTTACAAACTCTCTCAAGAAATTCTGATGTTCTTGAGAGCTGCTAGTTTACAAAAACTCTCTCAAGAAATTCTATGTTCTCGAGAGCTTCTATTCGATTATGTTCTCTCTCGAATGAATACATAAATCGAAACCAAGACTGTGTTTATATAGTGCACACAGCTTCTCTATCAATAATAAGATAAGTCCTAATCAATAACAAAGATAGAAACCTATCCTTAATCGATAGCTACATTCTACAAACCAGGAACAAATAGAATAAACTTCCATGTTTATCTAGACTCCAAATATAACTCGAAGTAGGAATCCTGATCAGCTTCAAGTTCTGATGATCAATCCTGATCATAGTCTGAGTAGGAATCCTGATGATCAATAAGATACTGACGCTTGATCAAATACTGATGACCATGCAATACTGATGACGTCAGCAATCCTGATCAGTTGAGTCTAGCTTCTGACGATCATTGAATTCTGATCTAACATTGCTTTATACATACAGTGCCTTATCCAATCTGTAGACATGATTTGGATATTTAGGATCAATGAAACCAGGAGGTTGTTCAACATATACTTCTTCCTCCAGTTCACCATTTAAGAAAGCACTTTTCACATCCATCTGGAAAACCTTGAATTTCTTATGAGCTGCATATGCCAGAAAGATCCTGATGGCCTCTAGTCTTGCAACAGGAGCAAAAGTTTTATCATAGTCAATTCCTTCTTGTTGAGAATACCCCTTTTCAACTAGTCTTGCTTTGTTTCTGATAATTACACCATCTGAATCAGTCTTTTTTTTGAAAATCCATTTTGTACCAACAATTGACCTGTTCTTTGGTCTTGGCACCAGTTTCCAGACTTCATTCCTTTCAAATTCATTCAATTCTTCTTGCATTGCAGTAACTCAATCAGCATCTTTAAGTGCATCTTCAACTTTCTTTGGCTCCTCCTTTGACAGAAAGTTATTATATAGACATTCATTTTGAGTTGCACTTCTTGTCTGAACACCTGCATCAGGATCTCCAATTATCTAATCAGGAGTATGACTTGCAGTCCATTTCCTCGCTGGTGGTAAGTCATTTCTTGATGTAGATGCTCCCCCTGGATTGGTGTTATCTTGATTAGAAGAATTTGTTCCATTAGAAGCTCCCCCTGAATTGTTACTATCTCCTCCTGATGGATTATCAGGATTGTCACTTGAATCAGTATCTGAAGAATTTTGTCCTGATGATTGAGTTGACTCTGAATTTGTAGTAGTTTGCTGTTGCTCCCCCTCCACATTTGCACTAGATGAATCATCATTATTTGCATCATCAGTATTAGCACCATCAGGAATTGGTGTGTCATCAGAATTTGATGGATCATCAGGATTTGGTGACCCATCAGTATCTGATGAATTGACATGATCTGATTCATTTTCTTCAGGTTCCTTGGTAGCTTCATTTTCAAAAACCAATCTATCATGTGAGTCTTCATTCAATCCAATTATCTTCTTATCATCAAAAGATACGTGTATTGACTCCATGACAGTTCTTGTTCTCAAGTTAAAAACTCTAAAGGCTCTTGATGCAGGATAGCCTATGAAAATTCCCTCATCAGCCTTTGTTTCAAACTTTCCTAGCTGTCCAGGATGAGTTCTGAGAACAAAACATTTACAGCCAAACACATGCATATGCTTCAAACTTGGTTTCTTCTCCTTGAGAGATTGATAAGGAGTAACACCATGTCTGTTTATCAATGTGAGATTTTGAGTATAGAATGCTGTATTGACTGCTTCTGCCCAAAAATATGTAGGTAATTTAGCTTCTTCCAACATAGTTCTGCCAGCTTCAATAAGAGTTCTATTTTTCCTTTCAACTACTCCATTTTGCTGAGGTGTGCCAGGAGAAGAGAATTGTTGAATAATTCCTTTGTATTTGCAGAACTCTTCCATCTTTGAATTCTTGAATTCAGTACCATTATCACTCCTCAGTATCTTGACTTTGTACTTTGTGGTTGTCTCAATCATTCTCATATGATTCAACAGTATTTCAGGAGTTTCATCTTTTCTGTGCAGAAAATACACCCAGGTGAATCTAGAATATTCATCAACAATTACAAGAGTGTACCTTTTCTTACTGATGGACATAATGTTGACTGGTCCAAATAGATCAAGATGCAGCATGTGATATGGTTCTTCAATAGAGGATTCTGATTTACTCTGGAATGATGTCCTTCTTTGTTTAGTCTTTTGACAAGCATCACAGAGTCCATCAGGAGTATACAAAGCTTTAGGTAATCCTCTCACTAAATCTTTCTTAACCAATTCATTGATATTGCTGAAGTTGAGATGAGAAAGCTTCTTGTGCCAATTCCAACTTTCATCTACTGATGCTTTACTGATAAGACATGTAGGGGAGCCATCAGTATTTGAGAGAATGTTGGCTTCATAAATGTTACCATGCCTGTAGCCAGTCAGTGCTATCTTTCCTGTTTCTTTGCTGACTACTTCACAATGTGTGGAATAGAAATTGACATGATAACCTCTGTCAGTGATTTGACTAATACTCAACAGGTTGTGTTTTAGTCCCTTCACTAGAGCTACTTTCTCAATGATGACATTTCCAATGATTATATTGCCATATCCCAATGTTTGTCCAATGTTACCATCTCCATAAGACACAGTTGGGCCAGCTTTTTCCTCATATTCTGATAACAGGGCCTTGTTTCCAGTCATGTGCACAGAACATCCACTATCCATGACTAACACATTTTTCCTTTTTCCCTGCAATCAGAATATAAACACACTAGTTAGAACATTTAGGAACCCACACATGTTGGGTTCCTTTTCCATGAAATTTATTAATTTTAGCAGCAGAAGACTTTCTGACTTTAGCAGTCCTGACAGGATTAACTCCATCAGGATTTGCTTTGTCAGTATCAGTATTAACAAAAGCATGCTTTACTGTGACATTCTTAAGGCTACCAGACTTTGTACTTTTATCAAACTTAGGCAATGGATCAGAAAAGTTATAGTACAAATCATGGTATTCTTCACATGTATAAATAGAATGCCATATACTACCACAATGAAAACAGGAATTCTGTGGTTTATAAAATACTGATCTACTCCTGACATCAGAAATAGGAATTTCAGTACTTTTCTTTAAACTCTTTTTACAATCAATGGCAAGATGATTAGAGTTACCACAGGTAAAACAACATTTCCTAGGTGCATTTGGGATATATTTATAACCATTCTCTTTATTAATCCCAATTTTACCATTCCTGTTTCTCTTAACAGTAGCTTCCTTCTTCTTATCTGTAACTTCACAGATCTTATCCTTGAGTTGTTTCTGAGACAGTAAACCTACATTCTTAGTATATTTACTCATGACATGTTTAGAGTTAATAGGTTTAACACTTTGAACAGAAGAAGATCCCTTTTCAAAAGTTGAATTGGAATCCTTACCAAAAACAAAATTAACAGGAGTAATATTAGATTTGGTTTTGTTTATAACATGTCTATAGGTTTTTGGACTAACTGTCTCATCAATAACAATTTTCTCTTTCAATTTCTTATCTTCATCTGACTTATACCCTAGACACTCTTTCCAATTCTTAGAGGTATTAATCTCATGAAATTTTCTACCAGAGTCTGTCCAGGTTCTGATTTTCTCATTAGCATATTCAAGTTCCTTTTCAAGAGCAGTACATTTAAGTTTCATCTCTAAGTACATGTGTTTAGCATTATCACATTCTATCTGTACTTTTTACATGCGAGAAAATTCAGATTCTAAATGCTCATTCTTTTTCCTAAGTTCAAACATCTCAGATAAGATTCTAGTATTTTCAGCAGTTTGACTTCTAAAGCTAATATGCAATGACTTTAGAAAACGTCTTAACTCAGAAGCATTATCAGTATCAAAATCAAAGACAGTATTTAGTACCTTATCATCAGGAATAGCAGTATCATCAGTATTGGCCATTAGGGCATAGTTGACCACCTCAGTATTAGATTCTGAGGAAGAGTCCATCCAATCCTTGCTTGATGTGATGAGTGCCTTTGTCTTCTTGCACTCACTAGAAAAGTGTCCCATACCATTACACTTGTAGCATCTAACCTTTGACTTGTCAAATTTGCTACCCTTGCTGTCCTTTTTGATATAATTGTCTTTGTCTGCATTGAAGGTCCTTTTCTGGAAGTTGCCTTGTCTTCTAGCCTTCCTGAACTTCATCTTTTTGAAGCCTCTGACAATCATAGCAACCATCTCTTCAATGTCTGAGTCAAAAGAGTCATCATCAGTATTGGCATCAGGATTGCCATCAGTATCTGATGAAGAGTCATCAAGATCTGACTCAACTATTCTTGATTTCCTTCTAGAGACCTCCACAGCTTTTCCTTTTGATTTAGCCTCCACATTCAAGGCAATGGTCTTTGCCTTGCTGATTTTCTTATTCTTTCTCTGTTGAACTTCAAGATCATGAGTTCTTAGCATTCCATAGACTTCATCAAGAGACACAGTGTTTAGATCATACTGATGTCTAATGATAGAAGTTTGAGTGTCCCATTCTTCTGGTAAAGCTCTCAGAAACTTGGCATTTGAATCTTCAGAAACATATTCCTTGCCAACTAAAGATAGATTGTTTAGGAGTGTCAGAAATCTATCATATAAATCAGTCAGGCTCTCATCAGGTCTTGCATCAAATTGTTCATATTCTTGAATTAAAAGAGCCCTTCTGTTTTTCTTGACAGATGCAGACCCTTGGCATTGAGTTTCCAAAGTATCCCAGATTTCTTTTGCAGACTTGCATGCAATCACTCTGTTGGACATGACAACATCAAGACTATTGTGCAGGATGTTCTTTATCTTTGCGTCCCTGAGTATAGGGCTGTCAATGGATCGGAAATCCGATCCGATCCGATCCGATTCGAAGGCTAATGGAGCGGATATGGATCACTACAAAATAAATCCGATCCATTAAAAATCCAATCCGGTAACGATCCGATCCGATTAGTATCGGATATGGATTTAACATGATCCGATTATTTATATATTATATATATATATAATTTATATATTATATATAATATGTTATACATTAAATATATCATATATTTTTACCAATTAAGTCAAAATAGTTCTCTTTTACTTGTATAAACTGGATCTCTCTTTTATTTATAAAATTGACACAAAAGACAATGAAATGTAAGGCACATAAACTAGCTTCAGATTTGTTGATGAACAGTTACAAACTTACAATGGTTGTATGACAAACAAGCGTATTAGGATAGTTGGACATTCAAATTCTGTGTTTTAGTTTTCAGATTGTAATTAGGTTTTAATTTATTGTGTAATTTGTAAATTAATGTTGATGTTAAATTTGCATTTCAACTTTGTGAAATGTTTAGTGATGTTTGAATTTGAATTTGAGTAAAATATGTTTTTAAAATATTAACGGATCGGAGCTCCGATCCGTTAACCGTGATCCTAACGGATCCGGATATGGATCGGGCTATAAAAAATCCGGTTGTGATCTGATCTGAATCCGGTAAAATTAAATGGATCAGGATATGGATCAAGGCCGATCCGATCCAGATCCGATCCATTGACAGCCCTACCTGAGTACATGAGCTGTTTCTTCTGGAGTCCATTCACTCTTAGCCTTGACCACATAGTGTTCTGGTACAGTTTCTGTTCGTTCTATGATCCTGGTAGGAATATATGGTCCATCACGAATCCTGTCCAAATAATCAGGATCCATAGCCTCCAGGTACATCAACATCTTTACCTTCCATGTTGGATATTCTGATTTCTTCAGGATGGGAATTTTCATGCTTTCATACTTGGTTGTCGACATCTTAGATCGTATCTGATTCAAATTTAAATCAGTCCGATCTGATACCAATTGTTGCCCAGTGATAAACAATTGTAGAAGGGGGGTTGAATACAATTGTATAAGATTCTCGACTTATCAAAGTATATATCACAGATATGAAAGAATAATAACCGCTTTATTAATTCTGATATAAAACTGTTACAAACTCTCTCAAGAAATTCTGATGTTCTTGAGAGCTTCTAGGTTACAAAGATACTCGTGTGTGTTATCCGATCTAAATCGAAACCTAAACTGTGTTTATATACTACACAGCTTCTCTATCAATGATAAGTTCTAATCAATTACAAAGATTGAAACCTATCCTAAATTGATAGCTTCATTACTATAAATAAGGAACCGACAAAATAAGCTTCCTTATTTAACTAGACTCCAAATATAACTCGAAATAGAAATCCTGATCAGCTTCCAGTTCCGATGATCAATCCTGATCCCAGTCCTGATGTAGATATCCTGATGACAATCCTGATACTGATGCTTGATCAAATACTGATGACCATGTTGTACTGATGACGTCAGCAATCTTGATCAGTTGAGTCTAGATCCTGACGATCATTGAATCCTGATCTAACAAATTTGTCTGTGATATTTTTGGAAAAAAAGGAGTTTTAGTAAGAAAAATAGAAAAAAGTAACATGTTTTAATTGAAAAGGGTAATTGCCCGTAATTAAATGTATTAAAATAGGTTTTAAAATAAAAAAGTTAGGGTTGCTCGTGATATTTTTGGAAAATGAGGGGTTTTAGTAAGAAAAAGTAGCATATTTTAGTTGAAAAAAGGTAATTGCCCTTGATTTTTAAGAAAAATAGGGGATTTGTTAGAAAAAATAAAAAAAGTAGTGTATTTTAGCCGAAAAGGTAATTGGTTATAAATAATGTTATTAATTAATAATATCTTTTTAAAAATAAGTCAGGCTAATTAAGTAAAATTACTTAGTACCGACCGACCAACCAAACTTTTAATGTTTCGTCTATTATAATATAGCATATAATAAGTAATTTGCCTGTGATATTTTTGGAAAAGAAGATGTTTTAGTAAGGAAAAATAGAAAAAAATAACATGTTTTAGTTGAAAATGGTAACTGCCTGTAATTAAATGTATTAAAATAGGTTTTAAAATAAATAAATAAGGGTTGCTCGTTTTTAGGTCCAAAGTATCGTAGAGGGGGGGGGGGGTTGAATACGATACTCACAAATTATTCAATTTCGTTCGCGGATAATTAATTGTGTTCTTGTCCGAAATCAAATTTACCAAATCAAAACACGAGTCGGGGAATATATCGTTTTATAAATATAAACTACGAAGGGTGCTACAATTCTAATCCGTAGGATTAGCTTCAATGAGTTTGGGTTACAGTAATCAATACAATGATAGAATTTAAGGCACTATTAATTTCTCTGTGAATTTTCAAGCTCTTAACTTCTTCTTCAATTAATGAACATCTTCAGGATGTTTCAGGTCTGACTTAAATCAATTTCTTCCGAGACGATAAACATCTTGATCTTTTTAGTGCTGACAACTAATGCAACTGGTCTGGTTCACAGATGACTAACACTTGATCAATACCTCTACGTCTTGAATACAATACCATTGATAAGTCTCTTGTCGTTCTGGTTGCTTCATTCAAATCACTGAAATCCTCTGGTACTAACTCTTTATCATTCAAATACTTATGTAGTCTTAAAAGTCTTGTTTCTTTATTTGTCAGTGAGGCTTGAACATATTAATGAACTTCTTTCCGTGACCTGTTTACGGACTTAAAGAATACATACCATATTTTGATTTTTGAGTTTACCGTTTCTTCTTTTCTTCTAGATTCCCGTGCTTCAGTTAATATTATAGTCTGTCTTGTTCCTTTGTTGAGTTGTAATTATCTCTGTTACATATTATGTTACATTAAGCTTTACACTCGTGATATTTTTGGAAAATGAGAGATTTTAGTAAGAAAAAGTAGTATGTTTTAGTTGAAAAAAAGTAATTGCCCTTGATTTTTAAGAAAAAGAGGGAATTTATTAGAAAAAATAGAAAAAATAGTGTATTTTAATTGAAAAGGTAACTGGTTATAAATAATGTTATTAATCAATAATATCTTTTTAAAAATAAGTAAGGGTAATCAAGTAAAATCAGTTAGTACCGACCAACAAAACTTTTAATGTTTCGTCTATTATAATATAGTATAGATTATTATTATTATTATTATTATTATTATTATTATTATTATTATTATTATTATTACTATTAATTTTTTGAGCGGAGCTCGAGCTATTCGAATATGCCACCTAGCTGAGCTCGAGCTTCAGATTACTCGGTTCGTAAGGTTCGCGAGCCTAATCGAGTCTCTATCTGTTATGGAATAAAAAACGTACTTGTAAATTAATTGATAGGGTTTAGAGAGCTTCGAGCTTTAATGGCTGCTGTTGTGTTTCGTGACTAAATCGGTCCTCACAAGATGCCTACGTATCTCTAGTGTTTAGAGAATCAAGCCAATAAAACGTAGTTCTTGGTGTTGCCCTCGGGGCTATGGCGGCAGGGGCACACCAAGGACGTAGTGAGTTTTATGTCCTTATTCGAGGATGAAGTCTAAAATGTTGTAGATGACGTATGGAGCTGTGTCCAAAACGTAGTTCTGAGATGAGGGGTCAGACCCTTTATATAGGCGTTTAAAAGCCTAATGGATAAGTATTGATTTCTTTGAAGGATAAGTCTTATCCTTGACGGTGGATAAGTATTGACTTTCTTAAAGGATAAGTCTTATCCTTGACGGTGGATAAGTATTGACTTTCTTGAAGGATAAGTCTTATCCTTGACGGTGGATAAGGATAAATTCTAGATCCTTCCTTGTAGGAGTTGTTTCCATATCATAACGGACTTGTATTGAAACAAACCCACTTGTATTAGAACAAGCCTATATTGGACGTCTCCTAATACATGTTGTACTTCTAGCCCAAATATTAATTACGAAATTAATATTTAATTAGAGTTTCGGGCCTTATTAATGGGCCTTATTTATGGACCAGCTAGGTTTAATTAATGCAATATTAATTATGTCTTTAGGGTTATTTTTATCCCATATCATTTGCCCCCCAACTTCTATGATAATGCACTAGGATTTCATAGAAGTTATACCGGTCTTTTTCGAGACTTGGGGTCTTTTTATCCCTTACCTGGGACTTACTACCTTTTTTTGGGGATTTTAATATACACTAGTGTTTCACGAGTATCGTCTTGGTGTAAATTGTGGAGCGACCTACACATTTACGACGATTTTGCCTTATTCGAGGCTAACTTGACATTTGCATAAGCCTTTTATGTCTTATACCGTCTTGTTTTGCCTTCTAGCCTTTCATTGAGCATATCGAATGATGGGGTTTGGACTAAATGTCTTAGGTTTCTGGGGTTTCAACCCTTCACCCTTACGAGTTCTTATTGATGGCTCCACTTGTAGTGATTCATTCTCAAGTCTATCATATCAAACTTCTCCTGATCTTAAAATTTTCGCTAATTAACAATAGGCATCTTAGGCTTTCGTTTATTAGCAATATTCACCCTTCTGGGTTCGTTGTATTCAACTCTATTTGTGCAGTTGACATGCATATTTTCTATTTTTTCCTTTGCATTCATTTGTAGTTTGTCTTGGCAAAGCTTTGAGGATGTTTCTACCAATCAAAACGGACTCAACCCTTCATCTGCTTTCTAGGAAGCTCATGATTTCATCGAACCTTATTTCTACTTGTCCTACTAGCGGATCCTTTTAGGATGCACTAAACATAATAAACTTTTAAGTTTGAGGCATGCCAAGTCCTTGGAACCTCATGCCCTTCGAGGGTTTCTAGCTTATACGAGCGTCGTCCAAACATATTCTTGACTTTGTAGGGCCCTTCCTAATTAGGGGCTAATTTTCCTTTCTGTCCAACCCCGGATGCTTCAATCTTTTGGAGGACTAAGTCTCCTTGACGGAAGAATCTCTCTTTAACCCTTAGGTTATAGTAGAAAGATGCCTTTTTTTGATGTTCAACTACTTTAGCATTTGCCTCATCTCTAACTTCATCAATTAGATCTAAGGCCAGCCTCATGCCTTCTTCATTTGTCTCTGGCTCATAAGCTTCGATTCTTGGAGATGTGTGAGTAATCTCCACTAGAACCACTACCTCTGCCCCATATTCTAGCAGAAAGGGGGTTCCTCCAGTGGTGACTTTACAAGTAGTACGATATGCCCATAAAATGAGGAGAAATTCGTCTACCCAAGTGTTTCTAGAGCGTTTAACTCTTTTCTTCAGTCCATCCAGGATAATTCGATTGGCAACCTCAGCTTGCCCATTTGCTTGAGGATGGGCAACAGAAGTGAAGCGTAACTTGATATCATTCTCGTCACAATACTTATTAAATTCATCATTGTTGAACTGAGTTCCATTGTCTGTGACCAAGATACGTGGAATCCCATATCTGCATATCACATTTTCCTAGAAGAAATGCATCACCTGTTTGGTGGTTATCTTGGCTAAAGGCTTAGCCTCAATCCACTTGGTGAAGTAGTCGATTGCTACTATCAAGAACTTTCTTTGCACACTTGCCATTGGAAATGGTCCAAGTATATCCATTCCCCACATGGCGAATGGGATAGGTGAGTTTATGGATGTCATCATCTCTGGGGGTTGTCTAACCACCGAGGCATGCTTTTGGCACCGTTCACATTTCTTCACATAGCCCTTAGCATCTGCAAGTATGCTTGGCCAATAGAAACCTAGACGAGTGATTTTATGAGCAAGGGCTCTGCCCCCCAAGTGTTGCCCACAAATTCCTTCATGTACTTCCCTTAGGGCCAATTCTGCCCTTGGGGTCTCAAGCATTTCAGATATGGAACAATGAAAGACTTTTTGTATAGGATTCCCTCAATCAGGGTATACCTTAGTACTCTCACATATAACTTTCGTGCTTCTGAAGTGTCGTTGGGTAACCACCCATTTTCCAGATGAGATTTGATGAGATCCATCCAACAGCTGGCAACATCAATAGGTCCTACCAACTTTCCATTAATGCTCGGGGTCTTCAAGACTTGGAAGTATACACTTCCTGCATAGTTTTCAATTTCAGAAGAGGCAAACTTAGACAAGGCATCGGCCTTCATGTTCTCTTCCCTTGGAATGTGTTCCACATAGCATTCATCAAACTGAGTCATGATGGCCTTGACAAGTTTTAGGTACTTGGCCATGACTTCATCTCTGGCTTCAAACTCCTAATTTACTTGGGAAACCACTAGCCTCGAGTCTCCACACACTTTCAGAGTTTTAACTCTCAAGGCTCCAGCCAGCCCTAAGCCAGCTATCAGGGCTTCGTACTCGGCTTCATTGTTTGTCGTTGGGAAGTCTAGTTTTAGTGCGTATTCTATGAGAAATCCATCAGGACTTTGTAGCACCAAACCTGCTCCACTTGATTTTGTTTTTGATGCTCCATCAAAATAGAGCACCCAACACTCTTTGGACACCATGTCTTCATCTTTCTTGTCTTCATTTATCACTTCCTGCGCCCCGACTTCCTGGTTGTCAATAGTGCATTCAACCATGAAGTCAGCGAGTGCTTGAGCTTTTATGGCCATTCGAGGCTTGTACTTGATGTCAAATTCTCCCAATTCAATAACCCATTTGATCAACCTTCCACTAACTTGAGGGCTATGCAAGATGTTTCTTAGAGGCTGATTGGTTAAGACCTCTATCTTGTGTGCCTAGAAGTATGGGTGTAGCTTTCTTGAGGCCATTATCAAGGCTAAGGCAAACTTCTCTATCGTAGAGTAGTTTATTTCTGCCCCATGTAGAATCGTACTTACGTAGTAGATGGGTTTCTGAACCTTCAATTCTTCTTTTACCAAAACGGCTCCATGGGCTGTATTGGAAACCTTCAAGTACAAATAGAGAATTTCTCCTGGCTTTGGCTTTGCCAACAGTGGTGCCTCAGCCATGTATTTCTTCAGGGCCTCAATGGCCTCTTGGCTTTCAGTTGTCCACTCAAAATTTTTCACGTTCTTGAGTGCTTTGAAGAAAGGTAAGCACTTCTCTCCTGACTTGGAGATGAATTTTCCCAATGCTGCCACTCTTCCCGTTAGTTTCTGGACATCCTTGACAGTCCGTGGTGGTTCCATATCTAGAATTGCTTTGATTTTGTTGGGATTAGACTCGATTCCTCACTTGGAAACCATCAAACCTAAAAAATTTCCCGAGCCTACACCAAAGGCACACTTAGCTGGATTCAACATCATCGTGTGGTGCCTCAGCACTTCAAACGCTTCCTGTAGATGGTTTATATGATCGGCCATATCGAGGCTTTTAACCAACATGTCATCCACATAGACCTCCATAGTTTTTCCAATCAGGTGTTCAAAAATTTTGTTCACCAATCTTTGGTATGTTGCCCCTGCATTCTTAAGTCCAAATGCCATGACTAGGTAACAGAAAACACCAAAGTCAGTGATGAATGATACATCGGAGATGTCATCTTTGTGCATTTTGATTTGGTTGTACCCACTGAAGCCATCCATGAAACTCAGCATCTCGTGCCCAACTGTGGCATCTATTAGGGCATCAATCCTTGGTAAGGGAAAACAATCCTTAGGACATGCATCGTTCAAATCAGTGAAATCCACACACATCCTCCATTTTCCATTGGCCTTTTTGACCATCACTGGGTTAGCCACCCATTCTGGGAATTGTATCTCTTCAATGAACCCGGCCTCCAGAAGCTTTTTTACTTCTTGTTTAATGGCCTTTTGCCTTTATGGAGCAAAATTTCTCTTCTTCTGTTTCACCGTCTTCCTTTCAGGATCCACATTCAGTTTGTGGGTTATCAATTGGGGATCAATCCCTAGCATGTCAGCCGCTGTCCAAGCAAAAACATCATTGTTCTCTTGAAGAAAAGATATGAGCTTGCTTTTCAAGGGTTCAGGCAATAGTGCTCCAACATAAGTCACCTTCTCCGGTTCTCCAGGGACTAAGGGAATTGGGATTAAATCCTCAGCTGGTTTCCCTCTTCGGTCCTCATTTTCACTAGTATCCATGTCTTCAATGGGGAGAACCTGCCCCCCGATTCCATCAGGCCTTAACGCGGCTACGTAACAGCTTCTAGTCATCTTTTGGTCTCCCCGTTCTTCACCAATTCCATTCCTCGTTGGGAACTTGATTTTCAGATGATAAGATGAGGCAACGGCCTTGAACGCATGAAGACCCGTCCTTCCCAGGATTGCATTGTAGGTCGAAGTTGCCTTTATAACTATGAAGTTTAACATCTGAGTAGACGTATTCGACCCTTGTCCCATTTTTATTGGGAGTTGGATAGTGCCTTCCACCTTCGACTCCACTCCATTGAATCCATATATGGGCATATTCGAGGGTGTCAACTGAGAGTCAGTATAGCCCATCTTGATAAAAGCATCATGGAACAAGATGTCCACTGAAGCTCCATTGTCGACCAAAACTCTCTTTGTTTCAGAATTCCCTATCACAGGTACGATGACTAAGGGATCATCGTGGGGAAACTTCACTCCCTCCAAGTCAGAATCATCAAAACTTCACTCCTTACTTTCATAGTTTCCTCTTTGACTCCCTTGATTTCCATCCTTTGTGAATTTATTGAGCATCAGTGTCATGACCGACTTCCTTGTGGAACCGACAGAATTTGTTTTGATTCCGTTTAGACATATCAGTCCTTAGTGGCTTCGGCCATCGGAGATCCTTCTCCTTTGCTATTTCCATCAGAATTTGGCTCCTGGAAGTGTTCAATCTTGCATACTCCGTAAACTTTGGCCCAAAATTGTTCCTCTTGGGTGGAGAATCAGAATCCTTTGACGTTCTGGGAAACTTTTCCTTGACTTCGTACTCCTGAGTTTCCTTTCTTTTCTTTGAATTTCCACTGCCACCAGCAGTGGGTTTATACTTTCTTATGCTTTCTTCAGCCTTGATGTACTTTCCGGCTCTATCTTGGAGCTTCAGCATGCTCTCGGGTGGATGTTTTTCCAATGATCTTTTGAAGTGATCATCAGTGGTTCCTTGCTGCAAGACTATCATAGCTACTTTGTCCTCCAAGTCCGGGACTTTCAGAGCCTCCCGGGTGAATCGGTTGATATAATCCCTTAAAGCTTCATTCTTTCCTTGCTGGATTCCCATGAGTGATGCAGAACTTTTCTCGTGCACCCTTCCACTAAAAAATTGGTTGATGAACGCTTTGCTTAGTTCCTTAAAAAATCCAATAGAATTGGGAGGTAGACGGCTGTACCAACGCTGAGCCATGCCCGCTAGGGTTTGTGGAAATGCTCGGCACTTGATTGCATCATTGGTAGGCTGCAACAGCAGTGCATTAGAGAAAGTTCTCACGTGATTCGCTGGATCTCCCGATCCATCATAAGCTTTAATGGTTGGCATCTTGAATTTTCTGGATATATTAGCTTTCATGATATCCTGAGTGAAAGGTGGTGTAGGATCATTAGGATCTCCTAGGGGTAACAACACAGTAGGATCACCCTTTGGGGCTTCAGCCCTCTTGGTTCTTCTCGGTGTCGGATCTAAATTGATCACCGGGACTCTTCCAATTGTTTGGCTTTGTGCTTTTGCAGCCTGCTCTTACGCAAATACTTTCTTGAGCCTTGCAGCCTCTGCCTCATGGGCTGCAATCTTTTCCTTGGTGGTTTGGGGTTGTTCCCGATTTGTTTGGGAAGAACGTCTCCTCCTTGGGGCAACATCCCTCTCTTCTGCAGATGTATAATTCTCGTCCTCAGTATAGGGACCCGAGTAGTCTTGAATCAAAGGGGTCCGTCGAGTTTGAGTTTGTTGATTTTGGGGTCCCAGACCTTGTATGTAAGGATGAACATATGCCTCATGGTAAGTGGGATTGAGATCACTACCGCCCGCCATGGGTTGAGGGGGCATGCCATAGCTTGGCATCCCAAGAGTTTGAGTTGCGTATTAGGGAAGATCCGTAGTATGGAGTTGAAGGCCACTTGGTGCATTCATGAGCAGTGGGGAGATTGGTTGCTGGAGAGTGGTCTCTTGTGGATTAGATCCATGAACGACCATTTGCAGGGGATTCGTCCCTTCAACCGAAATTGAGATTTCCGGTCCTTGAGTGGTGGTGAGGGGGATATTCGCCCCTTGAATGCCAGTAGTTGGCGGTGATTGATTTCCTTGAGTGCCTGCCTCAGAGGTGAGAGGAAGCTCTCCAGAAGTTTGAGTTTCTCGAGTCGTTCTTTGTGTGTTTGTCATGGTTGATGTTGTTTTCCCACAGACGACACCAAATGTTATGGATTAAAAAGTGTACTTGTAAATTAATAGCTAGGGTTTAAAGAGCTTTCGAGCTTTAATGGTTGTTCTCGTGTTTCGTGACTAAATCGGTCCTCACAAGATGCCAACGTATCTCAATTCGTAATTGAGAATCAAGCCAAAAAATGCAGTTCTCGGTGTTGCCCTCGGGGCTATGGCGGCATGGGCACACCAAGGACGTAGTGACTTGTATGTCCTTATTCGAGGATGAAGTCTAAAACGTTGTAGATGATGTATGGAGCTGTGTCCAAAACGTAGTAGATGACGTATGGAGCTGTGTCCAAAACGTAGTTCTAAGATGAGGGGTCAGACCCTTTATATAGGCGTTTAAAAGCCTAATGGATAAGTATTGATTTCTTTGAAGGATAAGTCTTATCCTTGACGGTGGATAAGTATTGACTTTCTTAAAGGATAAGTCTTATCCTTGACGGTGGATAAACATAAATTCTAGACCCTTCCTTGTAGTAGTTATTTCCATATCATAACGGACTTGTATTGAAACAAGCCCACTTGTATTAGAACAAGCCTGTATTGGACGTCTCCCAATACAGGTTGTACTTCTAGCCCAAATATTAATTACAAAATTAATATTTAATTAGAGTTTCGGGCCTTATTTATGGACCAAGTAGGTTTAATTAATGCAATATTAATTATGTCTTTAGGGTTATTTTTAACCCATATCATTTAAATTCTAGATCCTTCCTTGTAGGAGTTGTTTCCATATCATAACGGACTTGTATTGAAACAAACCCACTTGTATTAGAACAAGCCTATATTGGACGTCTCCTAATACAGGTGGTACTTCTAGCCCAAATATTAATTACGAAATTAATATTTAATTAGAGTTTCAGGCCTTATTAATGGGCCTTATTTATGGACCAACTAGGTTTAATTAATGCAATATTAATTATGTCTTTAGGGTTATTTTTATCCCATATCACTATCATTTTTAACTTTTATATATTATAAATACATATTTATATAAATATTTAGTAATTATATATAATTTTTATATAATC
The DNA here is from genome assembly GCA_030848705.1 of Heracleum sosnowskyi. Classification (NCBI taxonomy): domain Eukaryota; kingdom Viridiplantae; phylum Streptophyta; class Magnoliopsida; order Apiales; family Apiaceae; genus Heracleum; species Heracleum sosnowskyi. The sequence goes on from CM061240.1 coordinate 16,687,453, forward strand.
TAGTTGAACTCGAGCCATATAATCGAGTCGAACTCGAGCCGAACCGATCATATTCGAACTTTTGTTAATATTTTGTGAAATCTATTCGAGCTTTCGAGCCGAGCTCAAACATATCGAACATTTTACGAGCCGAATTTTGAGCTTAAAATTGAAAGCTCGGTCCGAGCTCGAGTCCAAATTTTTTAATTAAGTTCAAACTCAAGCCTGACAGTGTTCAACTCGACTGGACTCAATTACCTCCCTAAATGTAACCTTGTATTTTGAAGTTTATCAATTATAGTGCGTGTTTTAAGTATCTTAAAAAAGTTGACTTATACTTTAAAATGAATAAGTGTCATATAAGTGATGAATTCTTATAAGTTGTATTGGTGTTTGGATAAATTTACTTATAAGTTAGTTAACAGTTTGATAAATTAAATTTGAAAAAATAATTATTAAATGCAATGATTTCAATACTTGCATTTTAAATTAAAAAATATTTAAAAACACAAAGGTAAAAATATAAAGTATTAAAAAAAAAATCAAGTAATAAGTCAATAAATTCAAGAAAATGTACCAATTATTAACATTTAATTTATCAACATATAAATTATAAATTGAGCTCATAAGTTGGGTTGGATTTAAAAACCACAAGTCTCCGTCGCCAAACGGGCCCATAATTGTCCATCAAATCATTAACGATTTTGACCTTGATTTTCTTAGAACTTCTCAACTGACAGTAAATCATCAATGGATGAAAATTTCTGGGTACATATAATTAAGAAAAATAATTCATTGATTATAAATAACAACCAACTCAATCAATTTAATTTATTAGTCGATGAATCAAAGATCTTCATAGCTATATATGCTCTAACAAGACGAGACAGGTGCACACAGTGATGTCGGTATCTAATTAATCTTGCACCTGAAAAATAATATTTGTTTTAAATATTGAAAATAAGAGGTAGAAAATACGGAGTACAATTTTTTTCCTCAAAAATGTTTCGAATAAAGAGGTGTGGAATTGGCCCTAATATACTTTTCACATGCTAGGTATCACAATTTAGTAATGTTTGACGAATATCTAAGCACAGAAACTCCCTACATTTAAGAAACCTATGGAGTAAATTATTTCAAATATAAGTTGATAAATTTTAATTAGCATACAGGTGTATATTTGGAATTTTTTAAAGAAATTATTATTAGAACAACTTCAACAATCAGCTAAGAGTTTTATCAAAAACAATATAAATAAATAGAAAAATGCTAGAGCATTTAGAATTTTTTTTCAAAACATCTCTAAAATCTCTGTTATTTGATAGCTTTTCTAAAGAAAATATGAGACTTCTAGTGTGTATGCATATGCACTCTTGAATTAATAAACGTCGTGTGTTTGCTACATCATTATGTACAATTTTTCGAAAAATTTGTTAGGTACTCTAGCATTACTCAAATGAATTATATACTATTATATAATACGAGTACTATACGAGTACGAGTACTACCATAGGTTGAGGGTTTGATATTTACTAACAACACATTAAAATTTTCAACACGTTACCAAAAATTAGTTGTATCTTAGCTACTATAAAGGTAACTTATTATATTAATTTATTATATATTACTCCCTCCGTCTCACTAACACTTGAAACCTAACAAATAAAAAAAAAAATTAAGAGTAAGAGAGATAATAAGATATTAGTACCATAAGTCAAGGATCGATCCCATCTATGACAATATCAAATAAAAAATGTATATTTGGAGATTTACAACTATACTAAAAAGTTTATTATAATAACGTGTAGGAGAGATATTATTATCGAATGTCAAGATTCGAAACTCATTTATAACATATTTAAATATAATATTTAAAACTTAAAATATACTAATATAGATTAAAGGTTCGAACCACATCAACATATAAAATCTAATATTTTTAACTCCACAATTACTAGCTATATTTTAAAATCTGAATATCATCAATCACATATTAATATCTAATAGTTATTTTATTAGGTTTAACAATACCAAAAATATATAAATTTTAATATTAGTTAATGTTCGTATTATTTGTTTCAAAACATTGTCAAAAATATACAATTTAATCTAATAACTATTGAGAAGATATGAAAGAAAATTTAGAAAAAAAGAAAAAGAAAAAAAATAAGAAGAAAACTAATGAGTAAAATATTAGCGTTCGCTTAATTAATACGTATGAAAGAACACGTGCTTTACACGGACTATAAGCTAGTATACTCTTAACTATTCAAATTCAAGAGACAAAAGTGTTCGTTCACGTTAACAATTTTCTTCGACCCACTCTCCATACCTTTTTTTTATTACTAAAATATAATATGTGCAAAAATATGGAGAAGCGGAGCCTTGAAAAAGATTAGGAAAAATGTATGAAAGGAATTAGTAAAATGCACTTCGTCGTGTACTTATATTTTGATTATTGCCCCCGATTTATCCTCTAATTCAACAAATAAAACCCTAGCTAATTGTAATGGGTTCATATTATAGACCCCTAAGTTTACAATATTTCCTGATTAACCCTTATATTTTGATTCTTAAGATTCAAACCATCATAAACTTGAATCCAACATATTGCACTTGAAAGGAAAATTCACGAAACTAAAAATTTAGAATCATCATAAGCTCAAAGCATTCAAACATAAATATGAAAGTATTTAACGTGACCTATTAGTAATCATTAATTATATCTAGTAATTTAGAAACAAAATAATCATTAATTTAGTAATGAGTTAACAGTACTTTTTCAATTAAAAACTACTCTGAAACTAAAAAGAGAAGGAAGTGACCAAATTTAATGTTGAGGATTCTATTCGATTTAGGAAATCTACTTATATCTAGTTTAGATTATTATAATACCCTTTATTAACCAAATACAATTTTTAATTTAGAATCCATCGGTTTTCATCTATCTATTTAAGATCAAACGATCTTTATAATTTTGGTATTTAATGGGGTTCCTTATTTATTTACAACTATTTTTATGTTTTAACTTTTGGAAAATCCAATTCTAATATAATATCCTTTAAGTTATATCATTTTTAGATAATAACTTGTTAGAGAATATGTTATTCTTGATGAAAACCTAACACTTAACACATTTCTATACAAGTCATTTTGTAACTACCAACGGATGACATACTCTAAGTTGTATCCGTTGTTAGGAAGCTTATCCACGGATAAATGTTAATTTATGTAACATATTCAGTTTTACTCTAGATTAGAGATTGATAGTATTAAGTACTAAGTCATGTTGACTTTCAATAGATATGCAGAATAGGGTAGCTAATTTTAAATAGGCTGTGCTATGTAATTTTGCTTAAGTGAAAGTGAATGACAACGGATAAAGACTCAATACTGACAACGGATGGTCAACTCATTTCTCATCCACAGATAGTCATCCACGGATAGTCATCCATGGATAGTCAAGAACACTACCAACGGATGAAGCTCAAAGATTATGGGTTGATGGTGACTTGACACTCGTACAAGTACATAGATTGACAGAGTAAACAAAAAGAATATGGAAGCCAAACATTGGTGAACCTCGAAGAAGAAGAAACATTCCATTTCCATGCAAAGAAAGGGGATGTACAAACAAGCCAATTTGTCAAGAGTACAACATCTCAGTCACACGCATCTGTAATGAAGAAACAAGCATACTGGACCTAGAAAATAGAAATACTTTTGTCTCTAGTATGACTTGTAAACTTGAGATGTATATAACCAAGTGTAGCAGTTCTTTGTGAACCAAGAAAATAGTTTACATTGTCTTTGCTTAGGTTTTCTCTCTATCATTTTTAGAAGCAAAGAACTGTAAAAACAGTTGTATATTTGTTTACAAGTATCACATATTATTTCTTCAATATATATCTCAGGTGGAACATAAACAATCCACCTGAAAATTTTAAAGTGTCTTTGTATTTATCCTGCAATTTAATCTTTCTGTCCTTAAATTTTAAATTGCTAATGAGTTGTGAAAAATCAAGAATTTTATTCAACCCCTCCCCCCCTTCTACAATTTTGTAAGTGTATAACTGGGAAATTACATAACTTATTTTTTTATATGATCTAATCTTTATCATCTATTTTTAAAAGTATTGGATCTAACGGTTGAAAATGTTTTGACGGTATTTATGACCAAACTACCAGGATAAGATGTTGTACAATGCACATATCGTTTTTTTTAAAATTTATAAATATATTAAATAAATAATTTTTCTTAATATTTATAATTTTTTTAAATATTTATTGCTAAAATGTAATATATATTTTTGTAATATGTTCATGATGCAGGAACTTTGAACTTTTGAAAAAGAAAATTATCAATTAAAATATAAAATATTTTTTCCGTATTAGTTCTTCTATTAAAGTAGTACACCGTGACGATCAAAATTCTATATAAAATTCATTTTGTTTATAATATATCCCGTAAATATCTATGTTTTTATATTAAAGACTAAATAATGAAAGCTTCTTGCTTAATCTACCAACAACATATTAAAATGAGTAAAGTGTACTTTGTGTATTCGCAATTTAGTCAAGACACTAGTTGCAATATCATACATCAAAATCGAGCACTTACAATATCAATGTTTGTATTTCACCGCACTTTGTTGTATTCCGTTAACTGAGGATAACTCCGTTATTAATTTAGGCAGTAAAGTGCACATTGTTTACTCGCACTTTACTCTAAATATTTGAAGTCAAACAAGATTCGGTTAAATCCTTCACAGTTAATATTGATATGTATGTTTGTATGTTTCTTTGCATTATTATTATTGTTGTTGTTGTTGTTGTTGTTGTTGTTGTTGTTGTTGTTGTTGTTGTTGTTGTTGTTGTTGTTGTTGCTGTTGTTGTTGCTGTTGTTGCTGCTGTTGTTGCTGCTGTTGTTGCTGTTGTTGCTGTTGTTGTTGTTGTTGCTGTTGTTGTTGTTCTTATTATTCTTATTCTCATACTGCTTTTCCATCAAATCAATCAAATGAGAAAGTAGAAATATTCTTTTTAGTCCTTAAGTTATGAGAATTTGTTTCACACACAAAAACAACAATATTTTCAAATACAAGAAGACCAACAGTCTGGATATGTTGACCCTCATTACTAATTACACTTCATATTTCAAGTTACTGGGTTGTCCAGATCGCAAACGGACTGAAGATTTGTTCTAGATTGTAGTTGGAGTAGCATGTAGTGCTATCGTGCTGGCAGTGGGTGCTATTGTTTTCAAAGCTTATATTAATAAAATGAAGGTAAATTATTTTTTAATTTTTCTTTTTACATTTAGCAGTTTATTTTTAAAATACACTATTTTCATTAAATATATGTATATATATGTAGGCTCCAAACATGAAGGATTTTCTGAAATGGGGGGAGTTGGTGATGAATGCGGGTACTCCAGTATTGGCGCTTTCACCCCAGGACAGTTTGCTTGTGCATCTTGATATGGCTTTTCTGGCTTCATAAGTTTCCTCGCATACCTCTCAATTCTGAGGTATGACATGACAAAAGCTAATGCTACAATTCACTACGAGAACCCTAGTCCAGCTGGTGGACGGATTTTGTTTATGAATTTAAAGAGGGTAGTCACGTGTTTGCTTCCCTTAATCAATTGTGGTTTTGCTTGCTCAAATATTATATACCTATCATTGAAGAAGAAAATGCCTTTCCGTCTAAGTACGATCGTGAAAGTTGTTATAGTTCTTGCCACTGGACTCAAATTAATGGTGACAAAGATAACTGACCCAAAACAATTTGCTAGGAGATTGGCCGATAATAGTTTAATTGAGATGTGCGAAGTGAAAGATTTTCCATCAACGGTTTATGACAAAATATTTGAAGACAAACAAGATTCGGTTAAATCCTTCACAGTTAATATTGATATGTATGTTTGTATGTTTCTTTGCATTATTGTTGTTGTTGTTGTTGTTGTGGTTGTTGTTGTTGTTGTTGTTGTTCTTATTCTCATACTGCTTTTCCATCAAATCAATCAAATGAGAAAGTAGAAATATATTCTTTTTAGTCTTTAAGTTTTGAGAATTTGTTTTACACACAAAAAGAACAATATTTTCAAATACAAGAAGACCAACAGTCTGGATATGTTGACCCTCATTACTAATTACACTTCATATTTCAAGTTACCGGGTGTTGCACTCAAAACTCAAGAACATGGCTTGTATTTGTCCAGATCGTAAACGGACTGAAGATTTGTTCTCAATTGCAGTTGGAGTAGCATGTAGTGCTATCGTGATGGCAGTGGGTGCTATTGTTTTGAAAGCTTATAGTAATAAAATGAAGGTAAATTATTTTTAAATTTTTCCTTTTACATTTAGCAGTTTATTTTTAAAATACACTATTTTCATTAAATATATGTATATATATGTAGGCTCCAAAGATGAAGGATTTTCTGAAATGGGGGGAGTTGGTGATGAGTGCGGATACTCCAGTATTGGCGCTTTCACCCCAGGACAGTTTGCTTGTGCAGCTTGATATGGCTTTTCTGGCTTCATAAGTTTCCTCGAATACCTCTCAATTCTGAGGTATGACATGACAAAAGCTAATGCTACAATTCACTACAAGAACCCTAGTCCCGCTGGTGGACGGATTTTGTTTATGAATTTAAATAGGGTAGTCACTAGTTTGCTTCCCTTAATCAATTGTGATTTTGCTTGCTCAAATATTATACACCTATCATTGAAGAAGAAAATGTCTTTTCGTCTAAGTACGACCGTGAAAGCTGTGATAGTTCTTGCCACTGGACTCAAATTAATGGTGACAAAGGTAACTGACCCAAAAAAAATTTCTAGGAGATTGGCCGATAATAGTTTAATTGAGATGGGCGAAGTGAAAGATTTGCCATCAACGGTTTATGATAAAATATTTGAAGACAAACAAGATTCGGTTAAATCCTTCACAGTTAATATTGATATGTATGTTTGTATGTTTCTTTGCATTATTATTATTATTGTTGTTGTTGTTGTTGTTGTTTCTTTTTAGTCTTTAAGTTCTGAGAATTTGTTTTAACACAAAACAACAATATTTTCAAATACAAGAAGACCAACAGTCTGGATATGTTGACCCTCATTACTAATTACACATCATATTTCAAGTTACCGGGTGTTGCACTCAAAACTAAAGAACATGGCTTGTATTTGTCCAGATCGCAAACGTACTGAAGATTTGTTCTCGATTGCAGTTGGAGTAGCATGTAGTGCTATCGTGTTGGCAGTGGGTGCTATTGTTTTGAAAGCTTATAGTAATAAAATGAAGGTAAATTATTTTTAAAATTTTCTTTTTACATTTAGCAGTTTATTTTTAAAATACACTATTTTCATTAAATATATGTATATATATGTAGGCTCCAAAGATGAAGGATTTTCTGAAATGGGGGGAGTTGGTGATGAGTGCGGGTACTCCAGTATTGGCGCTTTCACCCCAAGACAGTTTGCTTGTGCAGTTTGATATGACTTTTCTGGCTTCATAAGTTTCCTCGCATACCTCTCAATTCTGAGGTATGACATGACAAAAGCTAATGCGACAATTCACTACAAGAATCCTAGTCCCGCTGGTGGACGGATTTTGTTTATGAATTTAAAGAGGGTTGTCACTGGTTTGCTTCCCTTAATCAATTGTGATTTTGCTTGCTCAAATATTATATACCTATCATTGAAGAAGAAAATGTCTTTCCGTCTAAGTACGATCGTGAAAGCTGTTATAGTTCTTGCCACTAGACTCAAATTAATGGTGACAAAGGTAACTGACCCAAAAGAATTTGCTAGGAGATTGGCCGATAATAGTTTAGTTGAGATGGGCGAAGTGAAAGATTTGCTATTAACGGTTTATGACAAAATATTTGACAAGATTCGGTTAAATCATTCACAGTTAATATTGATATTTATGTTTGTATGTTTCTTTGCATTATTATTATTATTATTATTATTATTGTTGTTGTTTCTTTTTAGTCTTTAAGTTCTGAGAATTTGTTTTCACACAAAAACAACAATATTTTCAAATACAAGAAGACAAACAGTCTGGATATGTTGACCCTCATTACTAATTACACATCATATTTCAAGTTACCGGGTGTTGCACTCAAAAATCAAGAACATGGCTTGTATTTGTCCAGATCGCAAACGGACCGAAGATTTGTTCTCGATTGCAGTTGGAGTAGCATGTAGTGCTATCGTGCTGGCAGTGGGTGCTATTGTTTTGAAAGCTTATAGTAATAAAATGAAGGTAAATTAATTTTAAATTTTTCTTTTTACATTTAGAAGTTTATTTTTAAAATACACTATTTTCATTAAATATATGTATATATATGTAGGCTCCAAAGATGAAGCATTTTCTGAAAAGTGGGGAGTTGGTGATGAGTGCGGGTACTCCAGTATTGGCGCTTTCACCTCAGGACAGTTTGCTTGTGCAGCTTGACATGGCTTTTCTGGCTTCATAAGTTTCCTCGCATACCTCTCAATTCTGAGGTCTGACATGACAAAAGCTAATCCTACAATTCACTACAAGAACCCTAGTCCCGCTGGTGAACAAATTTTATTTATGAATTTGAAGAGGGTAGTCACTGGTTTGCTTCCCTTAATCAATTGTGATTTTGCTTGCTCAAATATTATATACCTATCATTGAAGAAGAAAATGTCTTTCCGTCTAAGTACGATCGTGAAAGCTGTTATTGTTCTTGCCACTGGACTCAAATTAATGGTGACAAAGGTAACTGACCCAAAAAAAATTGCTTAGGAGATTGGCCGATAATAGTTTAATTGAGATGGGCGAAGTGAAAGATTTGCCATCAACGGTTTATGACAAAATATTTGAAGACAAACAAGATTCGGTTAAATCCTTCACAGTTAATATTGATATGTATGTTTGTATGTTTCTTTGCATTATTATTATTATTATTACTGTTGTTGTTGTTGTTGTTGTTGTTGTTTCTTTTTAGTCTTTAAGTTCTGAGAATTTGTTTTCACACAAAAACAACAATATTTTCAAATACAAGAAGACCAACAGTCTGGATATGTTGACCCTCATTACTAATTACACTTCATATTTCTAGTTACCGGATGTTGCACTCAAAACTCAAGAACATGGCTTGTATTTGTCCAGATTGCAAACGGACTGAATATTTGTTCTCGATTGCAGTTGGAGTAGCATGTAGTGCTATCGTGCTGACAGTGGGTGCTATTGTTTTGAAAGCTTAAAGTAATAAAATGAAGGTAATTATTTTTAATTTTTTTTTTACATTTAGCAGTTTATTTTTAAAATACACTATTTTCATTAAATATATGTATATATATGTAGGCTCCAAAGATGAAGGATTTTCTGAAATGGGGGGAGTTGGTGATGAGTGCGGGTACTCCAGTATTGGCGCTTTCACCCCATGACAGTTTGCTTGTGCTACTTGATATTGCTTTTCTGGCTTCATAAGTTTCCTCGCATACCTCTCAATTCTGAGGTATGACATGACAAAAGCTAATGCTACAATTCACTACAAGAACCCTAGTCCCGCTGGTGGACGGATTTTTTTATGAATTTAAAGAGGGTAGTCACTGGTTTGCTTCCCTTAATCAATTGTGATTTTGCTTGCTCAAATATTATATACCTATCATTGAAGAAGAAAATGTCTTTCCGTCTAAGTACGATCGTGAAAGCTGTTATTGTTCTTGCCACTGGACTCAAATTAATGGTGACAAAGGTAACTGACCCAAAAAAATTTGCTAGGAGATTGGCCGATAATAGTTTAATTGATATGGGCGAATTGAAAGATTTGCCATCAACGGTTTTTGACAAAATATTTGAAGACAAGCAAGATTCGGTTAAATCCTTCACAGTTAATATTGATATGTATGTTTGTATGTTTCTTTGCATTATTATTATTATTATTATTATTGTTGTTGTTGTTGTTGTTGTTGTTGTTGTTGTTGTTGTTGTTGTTTCTTTTTAGTCTTTAAGTTCTGAGAATTTGTTTTCACAGAAAAACAACAATATTTTCAAATACAAGAAGACCAACAGTCTGGATATGTTAAACCTCATTACTAATTACACTTCATATTTCAAGTTACCGGGTGTTGCACTCAAAACTCAAGAACATGGCTTGTATTTGTCCATATCGCAAACGGACTGAAGATTTGTTCTCGATTGCAGTTGGAGTAGCATGTAGTGCTATCGTGCTAGCAGTGGGTGCTATTGTTTTGAAAGCTTATAGTAATAAAATGAAGGTAAATTATTTTTAAAATTTTCTTTTTACATTTAGCAGTTTATTTTTAAAATACACTATTTTCATTAAATATATGTATATATATGTAGGCTCCAAAGATGAATGATTTTCTGAAATTGGGGGAGTTGGTGATGAGTGCGGGTACTCCAGTATTGGAGCTTTCACCCCAGGACAGTTTGCTTGTGCAGTTTGATATGGCTTTTCTGGCTTCATAAGTTTCCTCGAATACCTCTCAATTCTGAGGTATGACATGACAAAATCTAATGCTACAATTCAGTACAAGAACCCTGGTCCCACTGGTGGACGAATTTTGTTTATGAATTTAAAGAGGGTAGTCACTGGTTTGCTTCCCTTAATCAATTATGATTTTGCTTGCTCAAATATTATATACCTATCATTGAAGAAGAAAATGTCTTTCCGTCTAAGTACGATCGTGAAAGCTGTTATAGTTCTTGCCACTGGACTCAAATTAATGGTGACAAAGGTAACTGACCCAAAAAAAATTGCTAGGAGATTGGCCAATAATAGTTTAATTGAGATGGACGAAGTGAAAGATTTGCCATCAACGGTTTATGACAAAATATTTGAAGACAAACAAGATTCGGTTAAATCCTTCATAGTTCATATTGATATGTATGTTTGTATGTTTCTTGGCATTATTATTGTTGTTGTTGTTTTTTTTTTTTTTTTTTTTTTTAGTCTTTAAGTTCTGAGAATTTGTTTTCACACAAAAACAACAATATTTTCAAATACAAGAAGACCAACAGTCTGGATATGTTGAACCTCATTACTAATTACACTTCATATTTCAAGTTACCGGGTGTTGCACTCAAAACTCAAGAACATGGCTTGTATTTGTCCAGATCGCAAACGGACTGAAGATTTGTTCTCGATTACAGTTGGAGTAGCATGTAGTGTTATCGTGCTGGCAGTGGGTGCTATTGTTTTGAAAGCTTATAGTAATAAAATGAAGGTAAATTATTTTTAAATTTTTCTTTTTACATTTAGCAGTTTATTTTTAAAATACACTATTTTCATTAAATATATGTATATAGGAGGATACTCTAATGAGAACTCCATTATAGTGAGAACTGAGAACTCGGTGGCATTTTTGTAATATAATTAAAATCTCGGGGCAGTTACAAGTTACAATGCGCAAAAACAAGAAACTCATATATCATTTTTTTAATTTCTGTTCCACTACCACGACGAAACTCGACCCTTCTCTTCCCCTTTCGCTGCTACTCACAACCTAAAATCACCGTTCAAAATCGAACAGATTCTCCTTAAGTTTATCAATCAATCTGGAGCAATATCGGATTTTTCATATCATCATACTTATTAGATCTTGCTATTTCAAGGATATGTGGAGAGATATAGAACATATCAATCACCAATATTACTCAGGTATTTTGTTTTTTTCTAATCGAAATAAGTTGATTGCACACACTACGATCATTAAATTGTCAATAAAATTGACTTTATTAACACACACTCAAACATTCTCAACTAATATAGAAAGTAAACTTTTAGGTTTTTTGGGTGATTTTTTCAGTTGAAAAGTTGGTTTGTGTTCTTAAAAATAAGACGATACTTTGCTATGTAGTGATTTGTTTTTGTGATATTGTTAAAAAGTGACTTGTTAGGAGTGTTATTTTTTAGTTATTCGTGGAGTTAAAATGATGATTTACTTCCAAATGATTAATTTTCAAATTAATTTATTAATCTGCTCTTGTCATATATATTTTTGGTGTTTTTTAAATCAAAAAGTGATTTATCTTTTTTAAATAATACTTTATTATTTTATGGAGGTTGTAATATAATGTTATTATTGTATAAATTAATTATTTACTTTTTGTTGAAGGAAATATATCTCACTGGTAATGTTCTTCTTAAGGTGATTTAGTTTGGTTAACAATGAAATAGTTTAGATAATCAACTTTATTTGTCCATAGAAGATGTAATTCTTGGTTGTGATATATATTTTTGATGATTCAGTCATATAAAATGGTTTGCCTTTTTAGAATTTAGATAATATGGTACTCTCCTTTTATAATTTGTTTTGGTGATTTAGTTGAAAATTGGGTGATTTGTTATAACAATGGGATCACATTTTCATGGAAGATATAACTACAAGCTTGTAACATATATTAGGCTTGTAACATATATTTTTCTTATGGTGATTGAGTAATGAAAAATGATAATTTACCTTCATAGTGATATATATGTTCATGGTAATTTGCCCTTGTGATATTTTTTTTTGGTATTTCATTGTGGAAAAAGTAATTCTTTTTAATAGTGAGACTTATATCTTTATAAATTATAATCGTAGGATTGTGATACTTTTTGGTGATTCATAAAATATAAAATGGTGATTTGCTTTTATTAGGACATATATTTTAGATAATGTAGTACTCTGAAGCAACTTATATATATTTCTAATTCCAAGTAGTACATGTATATGTATGTTGGTTTAATATCATTTATTAGTTTCTTAATGAATTTTGATCTTAAATGTTGGAACTTAAGATACTAGTTTAGCGTGCGGTGATACTTTGAATCAAAGGTCTGTCGCGGAGTAGATTTTAATATTTTTTCTTTTCATAATTTGTAGGCTTGGAAGAATAAATCATTCTTCTTTTTGTGGCCAGCAATAGTGATATGGTTCCATATATTTATGTGTTTCATGAGTGCCTGCAATATATTATATATCTCAATCACTACAAATTTATTTTACAGGTTTCTACTATGATGTGATCGTACTGTTAAAACTTCACTCATAATACAAGTTCTGAAGGTTTATGTCCCGTGCTTCAACGTGCATCACCAGATTCGCAATTTCAAAACTTCCCAGAAATTCTGAATTCCAAGTATTAGTAACTTTGATCCTAAGTTGCGTTGGTGCCTTTACAAGCATTCTGACATTCATGATAATGCTCCCATATGGTTTCAATCTAGCCAAATTCATTCCATTGGAGTGTTTTGTCATTTTTCTACCAAATAAGTATTGAAGAGATATGGTGGGTTTACCAAATAGTAATTTTTTTGTTAATTGCTTGAGCACCAAAATTGTGATTCAGTGGCATTGTGTTAGAGATATAATTTGGTATGCGTACTCTTTTCATTTGATAGAAGCTACATTTGCACTACTAGTGTTTTTGGGTTATGCATGTGACATTTTGATTCATTTAATTATAATATGAATTTCTGTGAGGACAATTCTCTTGATATTTGGCAGGCAATTTACTTTAAGATTCATGCTACAATGTTCACTATCCTTTGTTAAAGATTTCTTTGTTTCTTTTTATGCAATTTTGGTATTTTTCCAATGTTTGACAATGCCTATGGTTTTTTTCTTTTTGAAAATAATACCTATATTGGTTAGGTGTGTGTGGTTAGGCTATCTTCGGTGCTATATTTCTAGTCAGAAAGTTTTGGTGTTGGTTTCTGATGTATTTTTGCATGTCTGATGCATAATTGGCAGTTTTGACGGTTAATCTCAATTTGGATATAACTTCTCAAATATGCCTTTCCATATATTACAATAGCACCGTACAATCATTACGCTACATTGTATATTTTAACAAATATTTTGTGATAAATCACTAAAAGGTAAATACTGTTTGATCCCGAAACATGAGCCTTTGTGATCCCTTGGTGATAATTCACCACTATTAAAAAAGTTCTTTGACAACGAACGAATTGAATACACATAGCATGCCGAAATATTGGTATCTGACTTCAGATTATAAAGTTAAGGTATAAAAGACTCAACACTAGAATAGTATATACGTGAAAATGAATTAACAGAAACACACATAGAATAAAATGTATGTCTCTTACAATTTACAAATGTATTAAAAAGTGGGGTGTATTTATTAAAACAATACTCCATAAAAATATTTATAAATTACCTTTTTGTGATTAAATAGGAGAGTATTTTTAAAAACAATATTTATATTTATAAAAAAAATATACACAAATCACCAAAAATAAAATAACCTTTTATGTACTTAAAGAATTATGAATTCATTTAACAAAGGTTAAAAAAATATCTAGAAAAATTATAAAATACAAAAAAATACAAGTTAATTAACATTATTTAAATTGCAAAAACACACACAAATCACCTTTCCTTTTACTTCAAAGATACCCAAATCATCGGTTTAATAAAATTACTTGTATTGCAAAAACACACACAAAATCACCTTTTGTCAATAAAAATATGAGCATTATTTAACCTAAAAATAATTTGAAAATTATTTTTTGATTTTATAATACATCTTTATATAAAGATAGAGTAAAAATATCAAAAAATAAGGACAAATCACATTTTTTTTGTACTTAAAAAGTTGAAATGATATAAAATATTTCTAAACAAGCTCCTAGAACAAAAAAAAACTCTTGGAACGAGCTCCAAATACAAAATAAAAAAAACATGACATAATCTATTTTCAAACAAAGGTCTAAGACATTCCAAAACCCAGCAAGTCTACAACATCAAACCACTGCCCAATTACCAACAAATCTCGACTTGAAAAGATCCATTGAAGCTCGCCAAACTAGCAATCAAAATCACATCAGTACAAGTTAATCCAGTTTTGAGACCTGACTTATCAGACGAAGAAGACAACGAATCAGTGACTCGCTAATAAAATGCAGTCTGAAGTAAGTATAACCCTTAAAATTCTTAGGATCATTCTGCAAACTCATGAAAAAAATACTGTAGCACTAAACCATTCGGATATATATTAAGAGTAGTGAAATGAACCAAAATAATCAGGCAATAATTTTTTAAATTTTTTTATGTTATTGTTCTTGTTTCAGGGCCTTTAGAACTTAAATCAAGGATTCTAACAAGCAAAAAATTAACTTCTAAACAAGCCACAAATTGAGAATCACAATGCACCAAATATAATAGCTATTACAAATGCACTAGATACATTTGCTCGACTAATATAGGACAACGAATTTATTTCTTGATTGAATTAAAAGAACCAGTTGAAAAATATGTGAGAGGCGCAAAGACAATCACAAAGCTAAGAAAAACACATTATAGTCTGAAAAATCTGGTCATTAAGCTCCAAAAATTGTTGCACCATAAACTACCAAAAACTTGACACGACTCTATAAAATCACAAATAAACCATTAAACTGCACCACATTTTCGAAGAATTTGTGACGAATAAAAATTGCAGCGAGCTTCATAAGAACTCATATGAACATTTACAAAAGAGCAAACAAATGTAACTAGCACAAATTAGATTGCATGAATAGGGAAGCACCTCCAAACCAATCTCAAAAAAGCTAAATTGATATTCTGTTTATAACTCGGGATTAAAAAGATAGCCTAAATCACCGGTTAAAAATTAAAGAAGTCTAAATAACGATTACAAAGAAAATAAATATTTGAGCAACATTAACGAACTATAAAGAGTTGTAAATCAAAATTAAGCTAAAATATGACAAATCACTAAATTATTTATCATTCACTATTACATGAATCACAAATATGAAATCTATACTCTTTATTAATAAGCAAAACAATGTGAAAATGGCGCGCGGTACTAAAAAGTACCAAAGTACCAAAGTACCAAATTTGGTTATCACTTGACCCGGGTTCGATTCCTCGCAACTACATAATTAATTATACAAGATTTATTTACTTTAAATTCCTTAGCTTCATCCAGGGTTCGATTCCTTACAACTCCGTAATTATACAAGATTTATTTATTTACTTTAAATTCAATAGTTTCATGGAGCGTTAGATTCTTTGCAGCTACGTAATCATACAAGATTTATTTATTTAATTTAATTTCTTTAGATTTATGCACGATTCGATTGTCTATAACTACATAATTAAATATTTATTTATTATATATTTTTATCATTCAATTCTCGAAAAATACATTTTTAAATAATATTCATTAATAATTTATTAATACTGATATTTTAATGTCGACTCATGCTCGGCCCGTGCTTGGCACTGGTTATAAGCTAGTATACCTAAAGACAGAAAATAACACTCATCAATCTCTCTTTTCTCAATTAGAGTGCACCTTTGTAACTATATGTTCTTCGGCTTTGATAATTAAGCAGGTTTATTATCTTTTAACACAAATAACTCTGTTACTGGAGAGCTGTCAATGACATTAAAATCACTAGTAATCACTGAAAATCACCAAAATTAGAATCAACATTATAAAGTTGTTGACATCACTCGCCATTAGAAGTCCTGCTCATTTCATATGGAGTTTTGTTAGTACAAGTGTGAAGCCAATAAAAGAGAGTTTTAGTATTACAAGTGAAGCCACAAGTGTCCACAATGAGCATACACACAAAACATATGTTTCTTTTGGTTCACAATACTACACAATTATTTTTCATCCTTGACCCAGAAATTTCATCTATGATCTACAATGCATACCGAAAATTTCATCTATGATCTACCGATTTTATGCAGAATCACTAATTTTATATGCAAAATCCAAAATATAAGAAACATATAGAACACCAAAATAAAGAAAAAAAAATCAAATCATAGTTTTACATCTGAACATCCACAGAATTCAACAAAATAAACAAATCAGTAAAATACTCAACATACCACCAAAAATAGGAACCTAGTAGTAGATAAAAAGAATGAAATCACCAATTTTATGCAGAATCATAATTTTATGCAGAGTCACTAAAATGCTTAACAAATTATTAAAATTCCTAAAAAAGTCGCTAAAATAACAAATGAATCACCAAAAAGTTAATGAACCAAATTTTACTAAAATTAAAACAAAATCACCAAATATATAAACCACCCCAACCACCTTCAAAATCTACAAGACACCAAATTTCATCCCAAATCACCATACAAACCACCAGGACATACATACACATTATTACAATCACCATCACCACCACCACGACTACCATCGCACTGCCATCACCACCACGACTAACCATCACACTCACCAAAAATATTACCAGAATCACCACCGCCCCAACCAAAATCAACAACACAATCGCAACTACCACCACCTCACACTAGTACAAAAATGACCTTTTACGTCGGTTAAATAGGTCATATACGTCGGCTAAATGACGGCGTATAGAAGGGGGACATATAAACTTAGAGGTCTTTTACGTCGGCTAAAAAGCGACGTACAAGGTAGAATAAACGTCGACTGTTACCCGACGTAAAAAGCCCAAAAAACTGACATATATGATATAAAAAAGGCGACATATAAAGACAAAACAGCTGACGTATATACCTATTTATACGTCGCCCATAGAGAACCGACGTATATTATCAAAAAAAAAATTAAAAACTATTTTTTTAGTTTCTCAATGCCCATGAACCTATTGAATAATTACCAAATTAATCGAACCAAAATCTGCACAACTAAAGACAAACGATAACCAATATTTTCCAGCTTTCAAATTTAATATGAGCACAATTAACAAAATTATAAATTACATACTTTAAAAAATGCACAATGTTTAAAAATTACATAATTTAAAAAATGCACAATCTGCACATGAACAATGTTTAAAAATTCTCGGTACAAGGCACTGACCATGTCCTACAAGAGAGACAATACAAGTAAAGTTGCGATGATGTAGTGGCAACTATTGTTCACCCTTTTTTCCTCTTACACCTCTCCTACAAGAATCTCTGTAATCACCACAACAAAAATTCAAGCTTTTTTTGGCTGATTACTCGCATCTCCCCTACATGTAAATGGAGTAACCTGAGACCGGAGGACTCGAGCTTTTTCACTGCAACACATACAATGATACAGGAATCTATCACATAACCAATAAAAAGTGCACAAGAATTGGATGAGTCTGTGTTCCTGATAATTGATGCACGATCAAAGAACCTGCCACATTTGGTTCATAATAATGTTAGTTCTGTTAATAGAAAATGCGTATAATTAAAATTTACCGTTAAGTACTAGTACAAGCCAGCTAGGACGATGAATTATAAATTTATAACATTTTGCATCAATCACTTACTTGAACTGCTCTGTTTTCTTGAGAATCTCATCTCCAGTTCCATGTTTTATGTCATGGAAGCCGTCAGCAGTTTCTGGGAAAGAAAGATTTCGGTTTATAATTGCAACCACAAATACCTGCAATATAAAATAAGATCACTATCTAAAAAACAAACAGACTTATATGCTTCACTCAGTTTGGCATTCTGCTATCCTCCTTAAATCGATCAGAAGAAGGTTATATATGTAGTAAGCTAATATTGATTTTGTTAACTACCTACCAGGACTAGTTAGTAATTTGGATGATGCACTCTGAATATTATATCTTCTTACATCTTCGGTTAAGTTTCTTTCTTAAGAGTAGAGAAGATATAAAAATTAAACCCAGTACAAGGATATTTTAAATCTATTTTGATCTAATTAGTAATTATGTGTCTACTTATCTACACCACTGTGCTCGAATGTGTTGGCTAGACAGGGGGAAGGGGAACAAGTGTACGCGTAGAACATGTGCACATGGGAGCAAAGTACGTATAAAGGATGACCAAAGCAAAGGAGAACACAGACCCATCCAAGACCCATGTGCACATGGGAACAAACAGCACTGACCACCAAATACTTCAAGGGTGTGAAGAATGCCATGAACATAAGTGTAATCACTACAACGTTCAGCATCACTCAAAACTTGAATACAACATGGAAGAATTACAGGGAGATACGTTCGAAATTCATCATTCAGCGCCAAGCAAAGTTGTTCAACTAGATGCAGAGTCTGAATAAGACAACAAATAGATATTCACAATACATATTTTAGCATTAAAGGACCTGATAATAGTCATAAACAATTTAGGTAATCAGGTATGCATCAAGCCTTACTGGATATCCCTTCACCGGACGGTTAGCAGCTGGTAAACTGAAGGATGACCATAATTCCGACATCAGAGAGAGCAGATCTGGTAGATACTTACGAATGTGCTGCACATGAACATGTGAATAGATACATGGCTCTTACAATGAACACGTAATAATAAAACGGTACCATAAAGGTTAATTATACCTGACGCACAACAGACACTAGTGTTCCAAGCTTCCAGGTAATATACTCCTTAAGACCGTCTTCACGTGTACGAACGGTTTGCAGGAGATCGGGCAGAACCTTGGGAGTTTACAAACAGAAATAAAAGTAATAAATAAACAACCTAACCTCACATGGAAAAGAGTTTAATAGAAAGAGTTGATTACATATTTGACATAAGTATCCCAGTAGTGGTCATATTTGCTGCAAATAGAAGGAAAAGACCCTCCTATTAGAAGATCTTGGCATCAAAATGTCTCTATTAGAAGACCTTTATGTTTACTATGCTGTAATATATCTTGTAAATATTCCAGACAAGCAAGAAAACACTCATGAAAAAAGGGTGCACCCATATTGCGGCAAGAATATCAACAATTTTACACAAAAAGAATATCAATAATATTATACGTCGGTTATTTATTGGACCGACGTAAAAAATACTAAAAAGTTCAAATATACGTCAGCATTTAGATAACCCGACGTATATTAGTATTATATATGTCGGTTTTTTGTATATCCGACATAAAAGAGGCGACGTAAAAAGTCAGTCGTGTACTAGTGTCACCGCCATCACATTATTACAACCACCACCAAATCTAGAATCAAATCACTGAAATTTAAACCATAACCACCACGAAATCACTAAATTATAATCAAAATCCTTAAAAGTATAAACTACCACCACATAAAAAACACCAAATTTAAACTTGAGCAATCGGAGAAGCACTTTGATAAACATATTTTATCTTCCCTTTTTTCGAATCACCAAAATTAAAAGAAAATCACCAAAATTTAAACAAAAATTATGAAAAAAGCTGAACCTAAAATCATTCAAAGAAAACAATTAGATTCGAGTAGGTGATGTCGTGGTGGTGTCCGTCATCATTTTCGACGACGACATTGTTAGATCAAAAATCAGTAACATCGTTGAGATAGTGAACAACCTTAGTTGATTAGAGATGAGAAAGGAGTGAAATGTAATCCGATTTGAGATGAAAGAAGTTAGATATGAAGAGGTTAGTTGCGGCCGGAGAAAGGTAATGATATAAGGTGGAGATGGAGGCTAAAAAGAGAAAATGAAAAGGAGAACGAAATGGGGGAGATGAGCTTCTCCAGATCTGAGATTCCGACGATTTATGGAGGTTAGTGATTGTCAGAGGGAGAGAGAATGGAGATGAAGGACCAAAAGAAAGTGGAGGAAGAGGGTAATACATACACGTGTGTGTATACTCAAATTGAGTGGTCCAGATTAAAAGAAATAAATGGCTGAGATTGGGTCTCAATTCTCATTATAAGTGAGGGTCTCATTTGAGCAATTGCCTATATATATATATATATATATATATATATATATACATATACATATATTAAATTTTCCGTCATTTTAATTTTGGGCACCTTCTAGAATCCTCGACATGGTTCCAATTTGACCCCTTTCTAGAATCTTCGACATGGTTCCGAATTCCTTTATATGGTTATAACTGATCTCCGCCTCTCATATTTCATTTTTCATTCCGTAAATTTATATTATCGTTAATATATCTCTTTCTTTCTTCAAACTTTTCTCTCAATCTCTTCTTAAATTTTAAAATTATGAGATCTCCATAGATATCATCAATACAAATAGTAGAACATCAAATCAGAGTGTTTCTTTATTCGTGATTTTTGCCCGATCTGCTTATTTTTGCCTCAATTATATCTGAATTTTTTTGTCTATATCTACAAGATGCTTAATAAGCAAATTATTTCGAGATACGTTGGTAAGTTGTTCTCTCTCTCTCTCTATATATATATATATTTAAAATACACACAAAAACTATGTTGATGATTTCATTCAAATCAAAGGGTGCATACTTCCATTTGATTTAATTGTATTGAAACGAAACAAATATATTAATTTCTTTTTTTTTTGAATTTTAAAGAATTTGATTTTTAATCTGAGTTTGTAAATGATATTTGATCATGAACTATGAACAATATGTGTGTATGTAATGAATTTTTGTTCGGATTTTAGTTTTAATCAAAGTTTGAGTAATTTTTTAATCCCGTATATAATTAAACTAGATTAAAACCGCATAGTTCAAATTTGATTTATGATATTTAGTTTGTATCAAGTAAAGTTCGGTTACAATTCTAGTTTGGACCAGATTCGTTATGAATATTTCCTTGAAAATGGTCATATACATTATTTTTAACATCTTCAACTTGATTGATTAATTGTTTTATCACAAAAGTCACAGTTTATGCTTTTTATGAATTTTGTTTTGTTTCTTTGTAGTAAACAATGAAGAAAATGCTCCGAAGATACAGGTGGACAGCTTGCAGGTAATTTAAATATAAATACAAATACAACACGAAACTTATCACTATCTTTACTTTCATATTCATATATCTTTTCATTTTATGCTTTAGCAATGTCCTATATTATGCAGCGACTATTGTAGAACTTCTATCGCTGACTAGTGACTACCACCAGAGTTGTACACAAGCTTGTTAATTCACAACAATGCTGGAGCCTGGAGCTATTGACATCCCAGCAGCAGTAGGTAACGAGGTATGTGTGCTTACACACTTTACTCAATTAATTTGAATCGTGACTCATTTGAAATCACCGGGATAACTAATTGGATTCTTTTTAACTTCTTATAGAGAGGATATTGGGGTGACTTGTGGTGGATTTGAGAGACACTGATCATGAGCTCTTGAGAGATGAGGAGGAGGCGAACAATTGACCTTGGCCAACCCACAAGGAGAAAAATCAAATCATGGATGTTTTATTTCTGCTACTTCTGCACATGTTTTATTTACTTTTTAGGTGGTTTGTTCTACCTATAAAAAACCTTTGTACTTCCCATCAGTTCTGCTATGAGCAGTTTCTGTTTCTTCAAAGTTTTACAATTTTTTATATCATGGATGTCGTATGATTGGTTGCTTCAGAAGGAAATCATGCACAAAACTTTGGGCACGACTACTGAAACAAAGTATTAAGGGACAATTTTTATTTTGAAAAGGAGAAGTAAAAGGGGGAGGAGGGGTGTATAGACAACGAGTTATATATCTAGTGTATGTGAGCCAACAAGGGTTTCAAGTTCTAATATTTGGGTGATTTTTTAGCACATATCCTATAGCATCTTTTTCAAAAATACTCTGAAGTCATGGATAATTCGATTATGAATTATGAATAACAGAAAAGTGCAACACCAAATTATATAGACCTCTTACTTGTCTACTTCTCTGAACTGAACAGCAATAAACTGCTTCATTGAAACAGTAAGCTGCCGAAGTACATCAACATGCAAGGCACTATATCCACAAAACTAGAATCTGTGGCCATTGACAAAGCATTACATAAAATTCAGAAGCTCCATCAGAGCAGCTACCTCTATTTCATGAAAGGAGAATAACCTTGCTCCGAGTTTTGAATAGGGGATGAAGTAAGTGAAGGGTAATTAAAATTGTTTCACTTTCACTCATGTTTGTGTTTCCGAGTTTTTTTATAGGGACGAAAGCAAGTGGAAATGAACTAAGATAACGGATAAGCTCGTCTTTCATAAATAATTAGTCTCTCAACCAGAAGCATAAAAGGAAAAGCATTTAGAGTGACACTGAAACTGATAACAGAGTGACATTAAAACAGAGAAGTGGTTCACACTGAGCAAGAAAAAACTCTTTGTAACTAGTAATTGTGTATTTTTAAGACAGTTTTATGGATTTTTTAGTTATGTATAGACCGACTGATAGAGTATATATTTATATATTTTTTAGATGATTTTTATTCTCATCCTAGTTATATTTTGCATTTAATTGGATCTTTAATAATTAGATTTTAATATTTTATTGTAGGAAACAAGAAATTCTAAATTGGAAAGGATTGAAGCTAAATTAGAAGAAAATTCGGACTAATTGGGCTACTCGCGCAATACACATTGTTTGGGTCGTATCTTGAGGTCTGCATATCAGATTTGAGCGATTAAACAACCAAAGCGAAGATTACGAGATTATCTTTCATTCTATAGTGGTCCAAATATCAAAATCAAGTTTTAGAAGCCCAGGAACAACAGAGCAAAGTCAACTACGAATTTTGACTTTAGAAACCTTTTCGGTTTGGGAAATATTTCTTGTATAATCGACAATAAAAATACTTTTTATATTAGATTTATATTATTAGACATAATAGAGACGTATATTGAGAGCCACCGGAGGAGAAGTCAAGAGGAGGGGAAGAAGACACTAATGCTTGGTTGGAGACTCAACATCATCAACATAGGAATTTCTCTTTCACCTCTATAATTATCTTCTCATGAACCTTATAACTTTTATCATGACTATGGTTGGCTAGATATTTATTGTTGGATGGCTGTTTTGAAGCCCTAGACTTTATGATAATTATACAGTTTTGATATTGTAATATCCCGTAATTTTTAGATCAATAGTAATAATAGAAAATAGAAAAAAAAAGATTAAAATTTGAAAAAGAATAGGATTTAAAATTGAATTAGACTAATGGGCCTAAAATATGGATCGGATTCGAATACGGTTTTTAATATTAGGGTTTTGCATCGCTATAAAAACATCATATTCTCCTTCCTCATCTTTCTTTTTAAAATTCGTAGGTCTATTTCATATACAAATCAGTAGTCTTAGAAAATTCGTAGAATATTCATCGTAAGTCGGAATTTGATAATTATGAACTTTTCAGAAAGCTCTTTAAATTTCCTACAACATCTATTTCATAGTGTGTTTCCAAATTATGATCTGAACTGTTCTTAAAATCACAAAACACAAACAGATCTTGTTTTTCAGTTTCTATTCAAATTCAGCGGACGTTTTATTCAATTCCCGATTCGTTATAAGTCCGTTTCTGATGAAAAATACCTTGTCGGAAAGATGTTTTCATTCTCTACAATATTCGTGGTTTAAGATTTTCAAGAAAACATCGTTTAGAGGGTCAAAAGGAGTAAATACAATTCTGGTCAGAATTAGGTACGTGCTTTAGGATAATGTGATTCTTGATTTTTCGCGTTGAGGTAAGTTTTTGATTGATCTTCCTAGTGTTTTCAAAATTATGTGTTACATGTGTGTATATTTGATTATATAAACATGAGCTCGGTGATTATATTTCTAAGTGATATGTATTATTTGATATGTGTTATGTGTAAGCAAGAGTCTTGAGATTCTGATTTGTGTCATGGTTTGTGAAAATATCGAATAAGAATAAGGACCGAGTCACCGGGTTATAGTGACAGTTTTCTGAAAATTTAGGACCGTTATCACCGGGTTGTAGTGGTCGTGGAATGAATTGTGGGTTTCGAGTTATTGTTGTTATGTGGTGTCGTATCGTATCTATCGAATAAGAATAAAAATATGTGTATCGAAAGTTATTTGTTTCATATATCGTATCGTATCGAATATTGTATTTTGTTTTGTATATACATGTTATTTGCCCGACTAGTTGGATCATTGATGGGCTGTATAGCTCATTACTTACAATTTTCAAGTTCGGTGTATGATCGAATTGGATAGCATTGGAGTTTGAAGATCTTAGATTTGTAATAGATTGGCTTTTGGATCACCGTTAGCTGCGCTTCTAGAATAGATATTTTTGTAATTGAACATTTGTCAAGCTTCCGTCTGTAATTGTCATTGTATAGTACTTTATTTAAGTTTTGTATTTAGATTTACTAGTCCAAAAAGTTGGGCTGCTACAGATATTCTGAGATGTGTTCTTGATTATGATTATATATATGTCAATGCTAATGGAGATTCTTGAATTAACTATGGTATGTAGTCATCCAAAGATGTTTTCTGATTGATATCTCTATAAAGTCAGTTAATCTTTTTATGTGGTCATGAGATTAATTGTATCAGTGTGTAATTTTTGTTGGCCTTTCTATGTGGTCCATAGTGTGTAATTTGTGTTAGCCTTTCTATGTGGTCCATGGGGTTACATGAATAGCAGAACTTGTTTATATGTGTTCCATGACAAGTTCTCTATAAGTATCTTTCAGAGTATAATAATGAATTTCAGAATTGGTTCATGGGTTTAGGGTGGATCTACATGCTTTCTGTCAGCTCCTGATATGTTTTTAGAGGGGGGTTGAATATAAACTATAATGTTTTCTCGAATTTGTTCAGTTCATGAAATAATAATCCAAGAACAAATTTAAGCGGAATAAAATGAAACAAGATTCAAGTTAAATATAACTTATATTAAACTTGAAAGGTGTTACAATTACAGTACAAATTACAGGGAATGATTATCAAACTAATTAAAACAAATTTAGAATAAATTCGACATGAACTTATCTATTTTTGTAATAAAAAAAATATCGAATGCTTAAAAGCATTTTGAGATAATTACTAGGGATTTTGATCTGCTAGAAAGTCTTTAAGTACAAGTAAACTAATTCTAGTGACTTAAATATTACAATCAAATCTAGAAGTTAATTCATTGACTTTAATTTAAAGCTCGGGCACTTGCTCTTTTTAATGGCACAGAGATGATACTTTTTAGTTTCTGTCTTGTGTAAAAAGTGATCAACACTAATGTCTCTTCTTTTGATATTTATGCATGCCACTTGACTTAAGTAGAAAGACTATTCATTATGTAACGATTCTAAATTTTGACATATATATTTTAATGATAAGTGCATTTTATTTGGTAATTTTAGATGTTTAATTATGTGCCATCATTTATTATGTGATTAAATGTGATTTAATTTGACTTGCGGATAATTAGTTTAAATTAGTGGAATTTATTCAAAATTTTATTTTAGGTGCCTTGTAAATTTATTTTGATCATAAAATATTTATATTTTTGAGTATGCTTTAATTATTTAATTAGTAGAGTAAAAATATTTCCTAGCATTATTTTATTTTATTTTAGTTACAAATTTCAAATTTATGATTTAAACCTTATATTTATTTTAATTTATTTATTTAGTTTGAGCATGATATGTCTTTTTAATTATGTACAATGTGCATTTTATTTATTTATCAAGTGAGTTGCAAAATTCTATTTATAATTATTTTGGTGATTAGTATGCCTTTTATTTATTTATTTATTACAATTGCAACCTTATTTATTTAAATAACAAAACTTAGTTGCAAAATATTATTTTTACTTGATTTAGAATTAGATTGTCAAATTACCTTCTAGTCCATGTGATTTTATTTTTATAGATATGGATAGAGGGTTATTTTTTACTTTACTTAATTAAATCTCAAAACTATTTTTTTTAAAAGTAACATTACTTCACTTTTATTCTACTTTTCCCACAAAACCCACCCCACCCCTCAAAAACTCTCTCGCCCCTCTCTCTACCCCCCCCCCCCCCCCCTCTCAAAACCCCCTCTCTCTTGTTCTTAAAATATTAAACCCATAAATCTTAGTGATTCTGTTCACCAAAATCCGAGTGTGAGTAACCAAAACAAACCTCCTTCAAAACTCTATATATCCATGTGTTTAATTTCGAGTTTCATTTCAATTTTTGATTTGGGGTTTTTCAAAAATTAGGGATTTTGGTTTCTTTTCTTGCATGCAATTGTTGTTCTTGAGTGTGGGGGTTCATTCTCGACGAGACCCGCGATTTTTGGGCTCATCCGAGAAGAACCCGACCATCGGCAATGATCCATGTGAGCTGATGGTCTTGATTATGTGCAGACAAGTACTAATCAAGTGTATTTCGCTATTATGAGCATTATTATTAGTTGCATGTCACTATTTTGGTGATTTTTAGTGATTTTATTCGTGGTTTGTTAATGGGTTCTTGTTATTTTTAGTATATGAGTTATGTTTGATGATGGGTAGTTAGTAATTGTGAGTTTTAGTGGTTGAATGTCATGATTTTACGAATTTTGAGATTTTTAGTAGTAAATACTTAATGGGTCATGTTTAATTTCGAGATTAAGGGATGTATTGTTGAGTATACAACAACGAAATAAAAACCCAAAGCGAATAAACAAGAATAAGAAAATAAACGACAATCACACAAGACAAAGATTTACGTGGTTCGGAAATTCCTACTCCACAAGCCGCACTAATTTTGTATTGATCTCTCACAACTATGTTGTGTTCTGTTGTGTGTTGATGTATTGGTGTTTTACAATTACATGAGACTATTTATAAGAGAAAAAACTGGGCCTAAACTAATCAGAGTCTAATTCTGAAATTCTGAAATTACTAACTCTAATTAGAATTCAGATCTGGAAATTCTAACTCAAATCAAAAACCAATTCTGAAACCCGTTAGACTCCACAAACCCAATAATCTCCCACTTGGAGTCTGACCACATCTTCTCTTCACTCTTGTAAATCTATTAACACCCAATACTTCGATCAATAACTCTAACTAGTATAGTGTCTTCTCATTAATCAATTCTGAAGACCAGTTGAAGCTATGCAAAGCTTCATCTTTTCATTGGTAACCACCTTAGTCAACATATCTGAAGGATTCTTTGAACCAATGATTTTCTTTAAGGACAAAGTACCATTGCTAACCAACTCCCTCGTAAAGTGATATCTAAGTTGAATATGCTTCGTCCTAGAATGAAACACATGATTCTTCACAAGATGAATGGCACTCTGACTATCGCTATACAAAGCACTGTCTGCCTGTTTCTTGCCCAACTCTTCAAGAAAATTATTCAACCAAATCATCTCCTTGCTAGCTTCAGAGATAGCCATATATTCTGCTTCTATGGTTGAAAGAGCAACACTCTTTTGAAGTCGAGACATCCAACTAACTGATGTACTACCCAAAGTGAAAATATATCCCGTAGTACTTTTTCTTGTATCCAAGCATCCACCCAAATATGCATCAGAGAACCCTTCCAAGATAACATATTTATTGTTGAAACATAATGCAAAGTTGGATGTGCTTTTCAAGTAGCGTAACAACCACTTGACTGCTTCTCAATGCTCTTTTCCTGGATTAGACATGAACCTGCTAACAACTCCCACTACATGAGCAATGTCTGGCCTTGTACACACCATAGCATACATCAAACTGCCAACTGCAGATGCATATGGAACTTTAGCCATATCTTTCTTGCCTTCATCCGTTTTAGGTGACTGCTTCTTCGTGAGATTAAAGTGAGTTGCCAACGGTGTACTTCTGGTCTTCGCATCTTGGACACTGAATTTCTGCAATAATTTCTCAATATAATTCTCTTGAGATAATTTCAAAATACCTTCAGATCTATCCCTTATGATGCTCATACGAAGTATCTATTTTGCTGCACCCATATCCTTCATCTCAAACTCTTCAGACATGTGTCTCTTTAGCCTGTTGATTTCCCTCATATTTGATCTTGCTATCAACATGTCATCAACATAAAACAACAATATGATATACGATGAATCAAATTGTTTAAAGTAACAACAATGATCCATAGCACTCCTCGTGTACCCATTCTTCATCATAAAGTTGTCAAACTTCAAGTACCATTGTCTTGGTGCTTGCTTCAAACCATACAAGCTTTTTATAAGCTTGCAAACCAAGTTTTCTTTCCCAGCTACCCGAAATCCCTCTGGCTGAACCATGTAGATGTCTTCCTCAAGATCACCATGTAAGAACACGGTCTTAACATCTAGTTGCTCTAGATGTAACTCCTATGCAGCAACAATGCTTAGCACAAGTCTAACTGTAGTCATCTTAACAACCAGAGAAATTATATCAGTATAGTCAATACCCTTTTTTCTGTTGATATCCCTTGACTACTAACCTTGCCTTGTACCTTTTGCTGCCATCAGGTTCTTCTTTGATCCTGAACAACTACTTATTCTGTAAAGCCTTCTTTCCTGCTGGTAATTCCGTTAAAGACCAAGTGGCATTCTTCTCAAGAGAATTCATCTCTTCTTCCATGGCTGATTTCCACTTAACTGAATCATCCACCTGAACTGCCTCTGAATAACACTGAGGCTCTCCATCCTCGGTCAATAACATGTAATATGCTGAAGGAGAAAATCTTTGTGGCGGGCTCACAGGTCTGCTAGATCTTCTTCAGTAATATCTTCAAGCACTGATTTCTCTTTTTCAGATTGTTCCTTTATAAACTCAGAATCGACTGCAAGCTTATCCTTGTACACCGCATTTTCATTAAAAGTAACATCTCTACTTCTAACGACCTTCTTCGTCAGTTCATCCCAGAGACGGTAACCCATATCATCTGATCCATAACCAATGAAGATACACTTCTTTGCTTCTGGATCAAGCTTGTCTCTGTCTGAATCTTTAACACGCACATAAGAAACACAACAAAAAACTCGCAAGTGTGAAAGATTTATCTCTTTTTTCTGCCACTCTTCTTCAGGAATCTTGAACCCCAAAGGAACTAAAGGTCCTCTATTTATGAGATACGCTGTTGTGCTAACTGCATCTGCCCAAAAGGTTTTCGGCAACCCTACATGTAACCTCATACTCTTGGCCCTTTTATTCAAGGTTCTATTCATGCGCTCTGCAACACCATTCTGCTGCGGTGTCTCTAGAATAGTTTTAATCATTCTAATCCGTATTGTGCGCAATAGTTTTTAAACTCATCACTACTATACTCACCACCATTATCAGACATCAAACTCTTAACCTTCAAACCGGTCTGGTTTTCAACTTCAGTCTTCCACTTCTTGAAAGTATCAAACACATCTGATTTTTTCCTCAAAAAATAAATCCATACCTTTCTAGTGGAATCATCAATGAAAGTGACATAGTAGCGGGATCCTCCCAACGATGCAACTATTGTTGGACCATATACATCTGTATGAACTAGCTCTAACTTCTTAGCCTTCGGGGTCCTCCCTGATTTTGCAAAAGTAACTAGTTTCTGCTTTCCAAGAGCACATAGCTCACAGAACCCAACTTCCACATTCTTCAGCTCTAGAATCTTCCCCTTCGAAGTTAATAGCTTCATACCCTTTTCACTCATTTGACTAAGTCTTTGGTGCCACAAAGTTGAAGACCCAATATCATCAGCAACTGCATTTGCCTCATACCTAGATTGTTCAACTATATATGTACAAAGTACCATTCCTCTCTCCTCGAGCAACAACTAGATTCCCCTTTATAACCTTCCACTGTCCATTTCTGAAAGAAACTCGATACCCTTCCTTATCTAACTGACCCACAGATATCAACATCTTCTTAAGTCCAGGAATGTACCTCACATCTTTCAACATCCAGCTAGTCCCCAAAGAGGTCTTGAGATTAATATCTCCCATGCCCGCAATATCCAAAGTCTCATCATCAGCAAGACGGACTTTACCAAAATTTCCATGTCTGAAATTTAACATCAAATCCTTGCAAGGGGTCGCATGGAATGATGCACCAGAATCCATAACCCATAATTCAACCGAACATTCAACACAACAAATCAAAGCATCGTCGCTCACCACTTCTTCAGCTACATTACCTGAATTATCCTCTTTTTTTCTTTCATTTAGGAGCTGCATGAGGCGTACACTGATTTCTGAAGTGACCCTTCTTCTGATAATTCCAACAAACAATCTCCCTACGATCTTTGGATTGTTCTCTTTTTTGTGACTTCGATCTACTACGCCCCTGATTCTGCCCCCTCTCGGACTTTCTGCCTCTGCTCTCAGTACTCAATAAGGAACCTGACGACTCTCCTGAGTTTCTCCAACGAATATCTTCTTCAAGAATCGAATCTCGAACTCCATTAAAAGTCATCTTACCGCTCCCAGATGAATTACTAATAGCAGTGACAAATCCCGACCAACTGTCAGGTAGCGAGGATACCAACAACAAGGCTTGTACTTCATCATCGAATTTAATATCCACCGATGCCAATCGTGATAGGATAGAATTAAATTCGTTCACATGATCAGCAACACAATCACCTTCATTCAATCTCGCGGCAAACAATAGACGACACAAATACACCTTATTCGAAGCAGATGGCTTCTCATACATATTTGTTAATGCCTTGATCAATCCATGAGTTGTCGTTTCCTTGACGATATTGTATGCAACGTTCTTCACCAAAGTCAATCTGACAACACCCAGAGCCTGCATATCCAATAGCTTCCATTCAATCTCATCCATCTTATCTGGCTTCTTCTCTTCTAGCGGTTGGTGTAGTTTTTTCTGATACAAATAATCTTCAATTTGCATCTTCCAATATCCATAATCTTTGCCATCAAATTTGTCGATCGTTACTTTCCCATCTTCTGCCATCGCTCCCACTCGCCTGAAAACCTAGGCTCTTGATACCAGTTGTTGAGTATAGAACAATGAAATCAAAACCCAAAGCGAATACACAAGAACAAGAAAATAAACGATAATCACACAAGACAAAGATTTATGTGGTTCGGAAATTCCCACTCCACAAGCCGCACTAATTTTGTATTGATCTCTCACAACTATGTTATGTTCTGTTGTTTTTTGATGTATTGGTGTTTTACAATTACATGAGACTATTTATAAGAGAAAAAACTGGGCCTAAACTAATCAGAGTCTAATTCTGAAATTACTAACTCTAATTAGAATTCAGATATGGAAATTCTAACTGAAATCAGAAATCAATTCTGAAACCTGTTAGACTCCACAAACCCAACATGTATGTGATGGATTAGTAATGAATTTTGGTTATATATGAATGCATATTGATTTTCTCTTGAGTTTTGATTTTATAAGATGAGGGTTTTGATTATTTTTGTGAATTAGTGTTGTAAGTAACTTGTAATTGAGGTCTAGTGGTTAAATGGACTTGCATGTTGGGTTTTATTAGAAATATTGGATCTTTATACCATGGGTAGTTTTTATTTTGTAATTTTGTTGTTGATTAGATGTTTTAATAAACTTTAATATTTTAGATTCTTGTTTCATACCATAACCTGTTATCGATCCTCAATTGAGGGGTCGTTTGTATAATTATATTTTATCTAGAGTTATATTTTCTTAAAACTGTTTAGTGGCACCAAATCTTGACCCCGGATTTGGGGGCATCACAGGTTGGTATCAGAGCTACAGGTTATTGGTCACTGAAACAAGAATAGGTAGAAGAGTCTAAGATAGGGAAAACAATGAGCAAACTCACATAGAGTTTGAGTTAGGATTTATGAATATAGTTTTGACTAATAGGATAAGGTTCACTCTAGGACTATTAAGTTAGGCATTCAGACGTTATATAGTATTCCGACATATCGAGTAAGTATACGCTTGAACCATTTGAAGATCGGGTTACAGACGGGGTAACTAACTGGGAGCTGGAGAATCAATTAGAGAGTCAGAGCTACCAGTTCAGAAAACATCACCAGTAGATCTTTATGTAACTTCCAGAATTTCATCTGCGACTTCAGCTACATCATGAACGCTATAGGAAACACCACGCAAAGTTCTGTATCAAGTGTAGTTATAGTTGACCGAGAGTAGAAGCTCCAAGATAACGTCTAGAAAGACTTAGATAGATTCTTTGCGATATGATAACGAGTTTACCCCCGTGATAGAGACATTCATCCAGATGAGTGGCCAAAGTGTATATTCCTTCTCTATTCAAGATTACAAATAGTTGAATTACTAGAGGGACATACTTATGAGCTCAGACTAGAAATTAACTCCCCTAAGGACCATCTACATGAGACAAGGCGTGACTACCTCCATTCTCTCGATGACTTGATTCACATCAAGTTGGGGAAATTTGATGTAAATTCTAAGAAGGGGTTGGTTATCGATCAGAGTATGGGAAAATGGAATTGCAAGCCTCAAATAAAGTAGAAGTTGTGTTCCTAGGTCATAAACAAACCAAGAAATACTAACCTATCATACAAGGAAAGAGATTATTGCGCCAAGGTGGTCAAGAATATCTTGCACATGTGGTTAACACTAGTAAAGAGACACCTAAGGGGAACAGATTCTAGTAGTTGATGAATTTCTGGAGATATTTCTCGACGATCTTCCAGGTTTACCTCCTAATAGGGAAATAGAGTTTGTTGTAGACTTAGCACCCGAGATAGAACGAGTTTCAAAGGCACCAATAGAAATGAAAGAGTCAGAAATTCAATTGAAGGATTTTGGGGAAAAAGGAGTAATAAAGATTAGTGTATCCCCATTGGGTGCACTAGTTTTGTTTGTTAAGAAGAAAGTTGATAGTAGGATATTATACATTGATTATCATGAGTTGAATAAGTTAACTATTAAGAACAAGTACCCATTTCCAAGGATTGATGATCTGACCAGTTAAAGAACGCGGTGTGTTTTTCAGAATTATTTATGATTTGGTTACCATCAATTGAAAATAAAACATGAAGATATTTCTAAGACAACATTCTGAACCTGATATATATGGACACTATGAGTTAAATATAACTTATATTAAACTTGAAAGGTGTTACAATTACAGTACAGATTACATGGAATGATTATCAAACTAATTAAAACAAATTAGAATAAATTCAACATGAATTTATCTATATTTGTAATAAAAAGATCGAATACTAAAAAGTATTTCGAGATAAATTCTAGGGATAATCATCCGTTAGATAGTCAAAGAAGTACAAGTAAACAACTTCTAGTGGTTTGGATGTTACAATAAATACTAGAAATTAATTGCTTGAGGATGTTTAATGCTCAGATAGTTTGCAGTTTGTTTAGACAGTCAATGAAGATTGAATAGTAATACACTTGTTTTTGTTCTGTCTCAAAATTAAATCTTTCTGTCCAAATGCTTTCCTTTTTGTATGCATATCCTGCTTTGAACTACAAGTACTATCGGTAGTACTAAGATTGACTTGGTAGTACTATCAGTAGTACTATCCATTAAACTAGCAGTACTATCGGTTGTACTGTCAATTGAATTGGAAGTACTATCGGTAGTACTGTCATTTTGAATTAGAAGTACTATCTGTAAAGTACTACTAGTACTATATTAATTCTAACTTAATTTATTGTTTAATTAATTTAATGAATAAATTAATTCTGAAAGATTCAGAATTAATTTATAGATTAAATTAATTAACTGATTAAATAAATTAAAAGAGAATTAATACAATTTTCTTGATAGCATGATCAATCTGTGAACCACTAAAAATAATGACGAACTTCCACTGTATGATGTTGACACTCGATGTACTGTCTAGTTCATGAGTGACTAATTGCAATGACTGTTCTTCATCTTTTAACTTTTAAGTTGTGGTTCTTTTTCTTTTCCCTTTATCAAACACTGTATTCTGTACACTTCTGGCCTGTCATACTTCTGAAATCTCTGTCAGTTTAAAATAGATCCACTTTCCTGAATACTTCACTGAGGCTTGATCAAATAAATGAACTTATATCAATGTAGAATTACTTCAAGTCTGTAGATTGACTTTAATCTTCATTCTCTTGACTGATTTTAACTTTTGAGATTCCCGTGATAGCTTAATTATTATTTACTTATTACATTCTTGTTTAATTTGAGTAGAATCCTCGATGTTATAAATAGGCCTATACATATGCCTTTCAATAAATTTGTGTGGCACTATTATGGGTTCTCATTTGAAGAAAAGTCTATATATATAATGTATATATAGAAAAATGCGGTGGAGACCTCATTATAAGTGGAGACATGGAGACCGCATAATAGTTTTTGGATTAAACATAAATCAACATACTAGATTAAAGAAGTACAACTCATCAATTCACTATCTTGCTCCCACATATCTCCCCGACTTTATCGCATTTCTCTCTCTCTCCCCTCTCGCTATTTCTATTATTTCAGCCAATGATCCTCATATGTCTCACAAGTGAAGATATAGATTTATCATATTTTCATGTAAAACATACATCCTACAAGCATTTGTGTAGTATTTTGAAAAACAAACACTTACTCTGCACATTTATTCATTTGTTTTGCAACTGCTAATCAACAATACAATATATGTTTATCATTTGCATAACATAATATATAATGAATGATAATGATAGTAAATATAATTATGTAAATCAGTGCTTAATTGTTGTTCAGTATAATTGTAATTAGTCTTAAGACAGCTAGGCTTCCAGCTAGGACAGTTAGGAAATCCCCAGTAATTACAGCAAGGATATCTTCTGTAATTACAACCAAGATTCCCTTGAAGTGTATATATAGTTCTGTAATGTAATATAAGGAGGTCAAGAGGAATACTCATCATCTTACATGGTATCAGAGCCATACATCCTACCTTAATTCTTTTTCTTTTTCTTTTTCTTTTCTGAAGTTCACATTCTCAAAATTCCGCTGTCTTCTCCATCTATTTTTTTGCATATTCTTGCAATGACAAACTCTGCCACTTCTTCTGATACACCATCAAAACCTCTTACTCCGTCATCTTCTTCCCTACACCCTGCCCAGACAGTCAGCAACATCTGAAACCTAATTCCCCTCACTCTAGACCCACAGCAGGTTCAATACCACTCTTGGGTAGAACTTTTTCAGGTGGCTTCTCGTGCTCACTGCGTCATGGATCATATTGACGGTACTACTCCTGATCCTACTCTTAGTAAAGCCAAATGGGATCAAATTGATGCAGTTGTTCTATCATGGATTTATGGGACTATCACACATGATCTTCTTCTCACGATCCTCAAACCTGGTTCAACGGCTCGTGAAGCATGGCTCCGCCTCAAGAATCTTTTTTATGACAACAAAAGTACTCGTGCTGCAGATTTGGAAAACCAGTTTAATTATGCTCAGTTGGATAATTTCACATCTGTTGCATCTTATTGTCAGCATCTTAAGATGTTATCTGATCAACTCTCGGATGTGGATCAATCAGTAAGTGACCAACGACTAGTGATTCAATTAATTAATGGTTTATCTCGTGATTATGATACAGTTGGCACAATCATTAGCAACACCAGTCCTCTCCCTTCCTTTGATACAACATGTAGTATGATTCTTTGAGAGGAGACGCGTCGTGGTAGACATTCTGACAATCAGGCCTTAGGTGTTCATCATGCGTTAGTTGCTCCAATAACACCACATGTTCCAAACCCTCCCACCATCTCCTCAAATAATCAGCGAGGGGGTAATAACAATATCAATCGGAACCGGGGAAAGAATAAGGGCTCACGTAACAATAATCGTGACCAGCCTCGTAACATGGCAACTCAGTATCCTCACAACATGGCACCTCAGTTTGCACAATGGCCAGCACCTGGATAGTGACCTGCACCCTCAATCTGGGGTGCACCATGGGCGATACCACCTTGCCCTTACCCCACCAGCGGTCCGGCGTATCAGCGCTCTCCCTCTCCTGGCATTCTTGGTTCCTCACCGCGACCTCAAGCTCTCAATACCACTACATCAGATGGTACCACAAGGCAGTTTACAGATTTATCACATGCTTTTTCTGCCATGACCATGCAACCACCTGATGAATCATGGTATATGGACACAGGCGCTTCTTCTCACATGGCTTCTAACCCAGGTAAATTTCATACTATTTCAAAATCGAGCATTGTTCCTTTCGTTTATGTTGGTAATGGCAATCACATTCCTGTTGTTGGTTCTGGTACTGCATATATTTCCCCGCACCTAACCATGACAAATGTCCTTCATACTCCTCACATTATTAAAAATATAGTGTCAGTCCGTCAACTTACCAAAGAAAATAATGTCTCCGTTGAATTTGACCCATTTGGTTTTTCTGTGAAGGATATCCAGACGAGGGATACAGTCATGAGATGTAATAGCTCAGGAGATCTATATCCCATTTGTCAATCTACTAAGGCGTCTACTACTCCGCAAGTGTCCCTTGCAACCTTGTCTTTCCAAGATTGGTATTGTCGTTTAGGACATCCTGGAGATCATGTTTTTTATTTTCTTAGAAGTAATAACCAAATTTCTTGTAATAAGGAGCATCGCTCGAAAAGTTTGTGTTCTTCTTGTCAAATTGCTAAACATAAGTGTTTACCTTTCTATCCGTCTTTCACTCCTACTTATGCACCTTTTGATATTGTTCATAGTGATATTTGGACTTCTCCCGTGTTAAGTTAAAATGGTCATCTCTATTACCTTGTTTTGCTTGATGATTTCACTAACTTTGTTTGGGTTTACCCTCTTAAACAAAAATCTGAAGTTTACAATAAATTTCTGCATTTTCGTGCATTTGTAAAGACTCAATTTGAGCGTGACATAAAATGTTTTCAATGTGATATGGGTCGCGAATTTCATAACTCTTCTTTTAAATCATTTTGTCAAAATTACGGGATGATTTTTTTATTTTCCTGTCCTCAAAATGGGAAAGCATAGCGAATGATTCGAACTCTAAATGATGTAATCTGTACTCTCTTGACACATGCATCCCTCCCCCTAACTTTTGGGTCGCCTCTCTTCATATGGCAGTTTATCTTCATAACATTTTACCTACTAAGGTTTTAAATTATAACACTCCTACGCATGCTTTGTACATTCGTTCATCGTCTTATTCTCATCTTAAAACCTTTGGGTGTCTATGTTTCCCCAACTTCACTGCCAGGACCCCTCACAAGTTGTCCCCTCGGTCTACACCTTGTGCTTTTCTTGGTTATCCCATTTCTCATCGTGGTTACTATTGTCTAGACTTGTCCACTCATAAATTTTATGTCTCCCATCATGTTACCTTTGATGAGAATGTTTTCCCCTTTTCAAAGATAGACAATCTTCCCTCTTCATCGTATAAGGTTTTAGCTGATGATGCACCTTCTCCATATTTGTTAGAGCATCTCATGACCATCCCAGATTCTCTTTCCCCACATTCACCAACCTATAGACCTGCCCAACAAACCAATCCAGACCCTCCACCAACATCTCGACCTCTATTAGTCTATAGTCGAGCTCTTAAACAACCTACAAACGGACAACCCCAACCACCTCCTACTCGCCAACACTCAATGATTACCCGATCCCAAACAACAAATCTGTATAGTCTACAGACCACTTCTCTTTCTCCCTTGCCTCGCTCCCATCTTAGTGCCATTAAGGACCCTAACTGGAATGCCGCCATGCAAGAGGAATATAATGCATTGATTAAAAATGGTACTTGGGATTTGGTCCCCTGACCCGCTAATGCTAATATTACTCGGTGTATGTGGTTGTTTAAGCATAAGTTTGATTCTAATGGCAACTTGCAGCGCCACAAGGCTCGTTTGGTGGTTAATGGTTGATCTCAAGAGGTTGGGATTGACTGTGATGAGACTTTTAGTCCTGTTGTGAAACCATCCACTATTCGAATCGTGTTCAGTCTTGCACTATCTAAATCTTGTCAAATTCATCAACTTGACGTCAAGAATGCCTTTCTACATGGAGATTTGAAAGAAACTGTTTACATGCATCAGCCTCCAGGATTTGTTGACCCTTTATTTCCATCACATGTGTGTCTACTTCGAAAGTCTTTTATATGGTCTAAAACAGTCTCTACGATGTTGGTATGAACGGTTTGCCACATTTATAACAAAGATGGATTTTGTAAGCAGTAAATGTGACAATTCTTTGTTCATTTACAAGCATGGGGTGATACCGCATATCTTCTTGTGCATGTAGATGATGTTGTGCTTACTGCCTCTTCTCCAATATTCATTCAAAATATCATCTCCACTTTGAGTTCAGAGTTTCCTATGTTTGATTTGGGGCCACTAAGTTATTTTTTGGTATTTTGGTTCGTAGAACGGGTGATCATATGTTTCTTTCTCAGCGGAAGTACACTGAAGATATTCTTCGCAGGGCCAAGATGGATAATTGGACACCAAGAACAAGCTAAGTGCTGATTTAGGGGACCCGGTGTCTGATCCAACTTCTTACCGAAGCCTTGTTGGTGCACTACAGTATTTGTCATTTACTTGACCTGACCTTAGTTACGTTGTTCAACAAATTTGCTTATTCATGCATGCCCCGAGAGAGCCCCATCTTGCTGCCATGAAACGCATTCTCAGATACATTAAAGAAACTCTTGAGTATGGCCTCCATCTTTCAGGTTCATCCTCCCATGACTTGATAGCATACTCTGACGCTGATTGGGGCGGGTGTTACCAATGTCGTTGTAGAGACCTCTTAGATCAGGAATTTACTGCTCGAGCTTCACCGCTCCATCCGAAAAGCAACTCTGGTCTACTGTGATAATATTAGTGCCGTTTATTTGGCATTCAACCCTGTACAACACCAACGTACTAAACACGTTGAGATGGACATCCACTTTGTACGTGAAAAGGTTGTTGTTGGCCAGGTTCGTGTTCGGCATGTTCCTTCTTCATCTCAATATGCTGACATCTTCACCAAAGGTCTACCTTCCTCCTTGTTCACTGAATTTCGTTCCAGCCTCACTGTTCGTCCCTCTCCTGCTTCGACTGAGGGGGTGTGATAGTATATATAATTATGTAAATCAGTGTTTAATTGTTGTTCAGTATAATTGTAATTAGTCTTAAGACAGTTAGGCTTCCAGCTAGGACGGTTAGGAAATCCCGAGTAATTACAGCAAGGATATCTTCTGTATTACAACCAAGATTCCCTTGAAGTGTATATATAGTTGTGTAATGTAATACAAATAGTTCTGTAATGTAATACAAGGAGGTCAAGGGGAATTACTAATCATCTTACAGATAAGATTATAAGACGATAGATTAGCTGAAAGTAATGATTACTCGAAATAAAGATAGTTGTGACAGGTGGTCGTGGGTGATAATGATATATAACTATATGAGTGGGATGTGAATCTTGAAGTTGTAACAAATTGATCCAATGGATATAAGTTCATATTAATATTTAAATTAATGGTAAAATTTAGTCTAAAGGTTTCAAAGTCTCCAACTTAATTAAGGTCTTCATAGATCATAACTCATATATACTTATATATAATAAAAGAGTATTAAAAAAAATTGTAATCATTCTTAAAACTATATCAAGGTATATTTAGGATTAGAATATTTTGATCAAATGGTTTCCCAAAAGAGTTACTTTAAATATTGTATACCTGTTTTATTATATTTCATATTAGCCTCTCACCAATATTACGTATATTGGTAATTCTTTTTTTAAAATGTTAAGGTTATAATATATATATATATATAAACGTTTACTCAAACGGAAACTTCTTATAAAATGAGAATCCTGAGAACTGATAAATTTTATTAAATTCAAATTTTTTTATTTGCACTAAATCAGTGGTTTGCCAAATTCCAAAATTTTATTTTCACAAAATTAACATTTTAACTAAAAAAAATCACCAGTTCTCACGGTTCTAGTTTTTAAGAATTTCTCACTGGATTAATATATATATATCTATACTATATTATTAAAGACGAAACATTAAAAGTTTTGGTCGGTCGTCGGTCGGTCGGTCGGTCGGTATTTGGGTCGATTCACGGGCCTATCTATAATCAATTTATTAATAACCAATTACCTTTTTTCACTACATTACCTATTATATATATATTTTTTAAACCAAACCAACTCATCTTCTAAAAATAAAACGGGCAACATATATATAATATGATAATATTATTATATATTTATAACTGATTACCTTTTTCAGCTAAAACACATTATTTTTATATTTTTTTTCTAAAACAAATCATCTTATAAATAGGACACATATATGGAAACAAAGTTATTGATAACCAATTACCTTTTTCAGCTAAATTGTATTACCTATTTCATATATCTATTTAAATAAAACAAATCATTTTCTAAAAATAAGACGGGCAATATATATATAAAATGGTAATATTATTATATATTTATAACCGACAGCTAAAACACATTATGTGTTTTATATTTTCTAACTAAAACAACTTATCTTCTAAATATAATACATGCAAAATAAATATACAATGGTAATATTGTTTTATATAAATATTAATAAATAACAAGTTATTCTTTTCAGCTAAAACAAATTACCTCTTTTATATTTTTTAACTTAAACAACTAATTTTCTAAAAGTAATGCAGACGTATATATAAAAAAATTAATATAATTTTATATAATTGTTAATAAGTAACTAATTGTCTTTTTAAGGATATTACCTGTTTATATTTTTTAACTGAAACAACTCATGTTCAAATTAAAAATAACACGGGCAAAAGATAGATATATTGGTAATATTATTATATTAAACTTATGAAATTCATGTTTATTATAATTTTTTTAACATTCAATTTAAACGAGATAATTAATTAAAATAAAAGTAATAGTATATTCAAATAAACTCGGTATATTGAACAAGCACAGATTTTGATATTTGCACTTGAGTCCCTTTTTAGATTTTTAAGAGTAAAAAAATATGAATCATTAGATATGTTATTTTAAAATATTTTATATTTTAATATCTAAAATACTACTATTGATTACGTCAATAGTATATTAAATTTAAATATTATATTGTTAGATTTATAAATCCAATATATATATACATATATATATATATATATATATATTAAAATTTTATCAAATTATATATAATAACTAAAATTTAAATAAAAAATAAAAAAATATTAAAGAAGACCGTGCATCGCACGGGATATAAGCTAGTATATATATATATATTAAATTTTCCGTCATTTTAATTTTGGGCACCTTCTAGAATCCTCGACATGGTTCCA
Organism: Heracleum sosnowskyi; assembly: GCA_030848705.1. Lineage (NCBI taxonomy): Eukaryota > Viridiplantae > Streptophyta > Magnoliopsida > Apiales > Apiaceae > Heracleum > Heracleum sosnowskyi. The sequence continues at coordinate 16,729,296 of CM061240.1, forward strand.
ATTGGACCCCTTTCTAGAATCTTCGACATGGTTCCAAATTCCTTTATATGGTTATAACTGATCTCCGCCTCTCATATTTCATTTTTCACTCCGTAAATTTATATTATCGTCAATATATCTCTTTCTTTCTTCAAACTTTTCTCTCAATCTCTTCTTAAATTTTAAAATTCTAAGATCTCCATAGCTATCATTAATACAAATAGTAGAACATCAAATCAGAGTGTTTCTTTATTAGTGATTTTTGCCCGATCTGCTTATTTTTGCCTTAATTATATCTGAATTTTGTGTCTATATGTACAAGATGCTTAATAAGCAAATTATTTCGAGATACGTTGGTAAGTTGTTCTCTATATATATATATATATTTTTAAAATACACACAAAAACTATGTTGATGATTTCATTCAAATCAAAGGGTACATACTTCCATTTGATTTAATTGTATTGAAACGAAACAAATATATTAATTTTTTTTTTGAATTTTAAAGAATTTGATTTTTAATCTGAGTTTGTAAATGATATTTGATCATGAACTATGAACAATATGTGTGTGTATATAATGAATTTTTGTTCGGATTTTAGTTTTAATCAAAGTTTGAGTAATTTTTTAATCCCGTATATAATTAAACTAGATTAAAACCGCATAGTTCAAATTTGATTTATGATATTTAGTTTGTATCAAGTAAAGTTCGGTTACAATTCTAGTTTGGACCAGATTCGTTATGAATTTTTCCTTGAAAATGGTCATATACATTATTTTTAACATCTTCAACTTGATTGATTAATTGTTTTTTCACAAAAGTCACAGGTTATGCTTTTTATGAATTTTGTTTTGTTTCTTTGCAGTAAACAATGAAGAAAATGCTCCGAAGATACAGGTGGACAGCTTGCAGGTAATTTAAATATAAATACAAATACAACACTAAACTTATCACTATATTTACTTTCATATTCATATATCTTTTCATTTTATGCTTTAGCAATGTCCTATATTATGCAGCGACTATTGTAGAACTTCTATCGCTGACTAGTGACTACCACCAGAGTTGTACACAAGCTTGTTAATTCACAACAATGCTGGAGCCTGGAGCTATTAACATCCCAGCAGCAGTAGGTAACGAGGTATGTGTGCTTACACACTTTACTCAATTAATTTGAATCCTGACTCATTTGAAATCACCGGGATAACTAATTGGATTCTTTTTAACTTCTTATATAGAGAGGATATTGGGGTGACTTGTGGTGGATTTGAGAGACACTGATCATGAGCTCTTGAGAGATGAGGAGGAGGCGAACAATTGACCTTGGCCAACCCACAAGGAGAAAAATCAAATCATGGATGTTTTATTTCTGCTACATGTTTTATTTACTTTTTAGGTGGTTTGTTCTACCTATAAAAAACCTTTGTACTTCCCATCAGTTCTGCTCTGAGCAGTTTCTGTTTCTTCAGAGTTTTACAATTTTTTATATCATGGATGTCGTATGATTGGTTGCTTCAGAAGGAAATCATGCACAAAACTTTGGGCACGACTGCTGAAACAAAGTATTAAGGGACAATTTTTATTTTGAAAAGGAGAAGTAGAAGGGGAAGGAGGGGTGTATAGACAACAAGTTATATATCTAGTGTATGCGAGCCAACAAGGGTTTCAAGTTCTAATATTTGGGTGATTTTTTAGCACAGATCCTATAGCATCTTTTTCAAACTAGAATATCCACCAAACTAGAATGTGTGGCCATTGACAAAGTATTATTATTGTACATAAAATTCAGAAGCTCCATCAGAGCAGCTGCCTCTATTTCAACAAAGGAGAATAAGATTTGTGTTTGGAAAATAGGAAAACCTTGTGATCTAGATACTACCATAGAGAATACGCAATTATTAATCACACAATTTAATGTCAACATAACTGGGCAACAGTCTGTTTGAACTTTGAACAATAATGTCATAAACTAAATACCATAAACAGTTTTAGTATCTAAAATAGTAAAATTCCATGTTCAAGAGTATTAGAGTAACCTCAAAAGACAACCTGAAGATAATTCCTCAATCGCTGCATCATCATTCTTGTGTTGTTCTTCAGAATTCATACCCTCTCCGACATCCGGAATACAAGAGTTAACAGTGTGTTCCTCATGATGCATCCATCGGCCATCACCTTCTATAACTCTGATCAGTAATTACTAAACCTGAAATTTAAAATTCTAACAAATGCAAGGAAAATTTCCACATAGACAGTCACACGGGGCATACAAGTTAACAAGTAACAAGGCTCAACTTTCATAAAGATATTTTTAGTACCAAGGTATACTCAATAGTCTTAGAGCTGAACTTTCAAGCGAAAGTAAAGAAACTATGTCAATTGTCAACCAAACATCTAGAAAGAAACAAATTTGAACAAAAACTAATGGCATGAATTCAAACATTCTTTTGTTGCTGAATAGAAAATATTATTAAGAAGAATACATGTATTTCTATATTTTAAACATAAACTAAACCGAACATGCCCAGTACATCCCACTCGTGTGACAGGATCACAACAAGATGTACACAGATTTTCGGACAAATCAACAAAAAATAACACACAGAAGAACAACATATAAAAGACAAAAGTAAGCCTTAAACAATTTTTAGGCACTAACATTACACAAGTCTCAACTATTTTCAACACAGTCCATATCTTTAACCTTAAGTTGACAACAAAAACAGAGAACTTGTTAAAACAGACAAAACTGAAAGTACCACTGGCGTGGGTTTGAACAGCGTCGGGGAGGATTTCAATGGACAAGTTACAAGTGCAGACGTTACAAGTGCAGACGTCAGACCCCATTAGAATTTGTAAATGATTCAAAAACTCGTTAGCTTAGCTTATAATGAACTATTTTGTTAATAATATTATTTTATTATTCTGTCAAAATTTATAGATTTAATCATATGATCGGATATTGAGTTAAAACGAATATAAAATAAATAGAACATATAATGTATTTTACGAGATACTAGTTGACAAAAGTCGCGCTTCGCGGCCGCGTTATAATTTTTAAAACACTTTGCACCCCGTAACTTCAAGTTCCGCTACATTTTAATTAGACCCTTTGATAGTTTTTTCGTCTATTTTGACCGCTAACATTAATTTTGACAGGGGTAAATTTGTAAATTAAAAAACTTAAAAATTAATTTATTTAAAATTGAATTTATTAAATATTATTAGCAAACCTTAAAGAATTTGTAACTATAGTTCAAATCATACGGGATAAAACGAGATTCTCAACATAAATTTTAAGTAACCGATTTTCATTTTTCTAAAATTATATTAAAAATTGAAATGTTTTTTATAGAAAACTTTAAAACAATAAATTTTAAATTTTAAATCATATTAATAATTAGAAATTCAGTTCAAATTAAATAATATTAATTCTCAAATTTTATAGTTTACAAATAAATTTAATTTATAGATACAAATTAATTATGTTTACCAATTTACCCCTGTCCAAATTAATGTAGATTTCTAGTATCTAAAATTACATGTTCCAGGGAATTGGTAAAGGTTAAATTGTGCAAGTCCTCGAGTTAAAGAGTACAATCTGTATACCACTTATATTGTACCACTTCTATTGAACCTCAATGAACAACCTCAAGATGATTTGGAAATCACTGCATGATTTGTGCATCACCATCCTTGTTTTGGTTGTCAGTATCTCCGGCATGGGCAATATTAAAGTTAACACTTGTTCCTCACCTTGTACAACTTTGATCAGTAATATGTAAACTTCGAAAACAAAAATCTGACAAGGTCGTCCATGACACTTCACAGGGTGGGTACACAAGGATGAGCTTAGAAGTCGAAACTATGTAAAGCAACACCATCTCTACTTAGCTTGCGATTTTGAACTGCCAGATTAGAAGTGCCATTTTCAACAGGTTCAGGTATGATTTCAATGGACAAAACCCTGTCAGAGAATTTCGGGTTGCCGAATGCGAAGCCGAAGTTACTAGCGCCCACATCAGTATCCATGAAGTTACTCTGTCCGGGACAGAGTAGAGATAATGACTATTAGCGAACTCCAGTCACTCCAAACACTCTTTACTTCCCAAGAAACTACTCACTAAAGGTAGTCAGTTGAAAATATTTGTACATACAGTATTCTGTATTAATATTTTGAGTGTGAAATTATATTATATTTTTAATTAATTAAGACACTTAAATTGAATTTATATAACCTACGTAGTTTTAACAATATGACTTTAGGAACTTTCCTAGAATTAACTTTAGCAACAGTTTTAACATTATGCAGGAGTAGAGATTAATACTACAATTAATAATCACAATACAAAAATTTTAATATTGTAACATTGATCCCAAAATGAGACATGCAATTTGTCAATTGTTGAGACCGCATACAAATTCTATACAAAATAGATATCAGCCCCTATCAAATGTTAAAACAGGTCTAATGTATCATTCAAATGGATCCTCATAATAAAATACATCAAATCCTGATGGTCATTCAGCGAAGTATGAAGACAGGTGGTTGGCATCCATTGCTCCCCAGATTGTAAACCATAGCCCTGAGGTGTAACTTGCCATTTATGAAGTAGGGACTGTCGTCAGCAATGAAGGCTTCCCACGATGTTTTGAACAGATTCCAAGGTCCAAGAAATTGTCCTCCTGTTAATGTGGTCCTATCGATATACTGAGTCTTGTATTTCTCTTCTCTCTTTGACCAAGCTGCAATTTCAAAGTCCATCTTAAACTTGTCAGATTCATTTCCTAGCATTCCCAAGTAGAGGCCAAAGCACCGAGATACATTGTTGGGGTTCATGACGCAGAAAGCCCTCAGGTAAAAACCATGTTTGCCTAGATAAAAGGCTTCTGACTCGCTGTGCCCAGCAGGAAATAAACTCTCACATTCCTTCCGTGTTAGATCCAGATGCACAACACAGTGATATCGAGGAAGCTCAATTACAACCGCCTTGACTGGCCGACATATGTATGCCCGTTCCACAAAACGTTGATCTGGGTTGCCAATGTTTTCCCCTGCAACATGTCTGTCCAAAGCAAGTTGGTGCTGTCCACTTGGTGTCTCATTCTTAAAAAACAGGGCCTCAAGAACAATTTCAGATGCAACTTCAGGACTAAAATAGGCGCCTGTCGTAACTTCTTTTAATTTTAGGCTAGTCATGTAAGGGAACCGGATGAGGTGACGAAGGCGTGTCTCCAGTACTTTCCTTCTTTCCTCCAGTTGTGGGTAGTGAACTTCAGCCCACTTCATCACAAGATCGTAAATGACATCTTCGGAACATACCTGAAGATCATCACTTGATAAGATAGCCTCTATTCCAGTTAATGACAGATTTAACAGTTGGTTTTCGCACCTGGTAAATATTGCAAAAAATATCAGTTCCCATATTTTGATAATTCTGCAGCCTAAAACTTGTAGCAAGCCTTCAGGTAACAAGCATGATTCTTTTCATAAAACACTCTGAAGTCATCAAAGATTTAACGAGCAATAATAAAAATTGACAAAGCTGAAATCTAGAGCTCTCACTTCGCTATGTTTCTGAACTGAACACCAATAAACTGCTTCGCTGAATTAGTAAGTTGCTGAAGTGCAACAGCTTGCAAAACACTAGAAGGAAAATTCATATAGCTAAAAGCCAAGTCACAATCCATAGGATGCTTGCTTAGTTGCTGGCTGCAGTACTGCATACACGATACAACATCATATTTGTCTGCGGCAATCAGTATATCCAGCAAACTAGAAAGAGTTGTCGTTGACAATGAATTTTTGTACATATAATTCAGAAGCTCCATCAGGGCAGCTTCCTCTGTAATAAGAAGAAAAGAATAAGATAAGGGCAAAGTTCCTATTTCTCAACCAACATAGAAGGAAAAATAATTATGAAGACACTATAAATTAGTAAGAAAGAGATATTAAGAAAGAGAAATGGGTCGTAACTTGCTCATGCTGAGAAAGGGAAAATGGTAATGATTAACTATTGGTTATTACTATAAACAAAAGTTTGTTGAAAGTTATTACTCAATTACGTATAGAGTATAGACAAACAAGGTGTTGACTGTGGACATCTTGTGCACAAGGCACATCCCAGGCGCCCAACAAAATGACAGTTACGCACAAGCCAGGCAATGCATCCCCCAAATGACATCATTTTAGCTACATAAAAATTTGCAGCCAGGCAGCAGCACATGCACATTGAAAATGATAACATTTCACGTATAATTACTACATTTCTAAAATATGTCAGTTGCGTGGACCAAGTGACGTGCTATAATAGGCTATAAAAAATTAGTATAAAATAACTCCAAATTATAGTTGGAATGGAAATCAGAGTTCGTTACCGGTTACTAATTATTATGAAGGGTTTCCCTGTACACTCGAATGTATATTAGCCTATCAGGTATGTAGATAGAAACTTCCTTGCATTGAAAAATTTATATAGAGAAAGAACCTTAAATCTGGTCATAGATGAACTTTTACAGGACACTTATTATTAAAGATCAATTTTTCTCTGGTTCAGGTCTTTAGATGTGATCTTCATTATCTTCACGGGTTGAATAAGTGGCTTTTTGTCTTGTGGTATATATCAATTCTCTTCATAAGAAAGGTATTGCCAACAGTGCATCCTTTCTCTTTTCTTATCTTGCCGTTCACAAATTTCCTAATACCCAATACAACTGAATCTGGACTTGATAGAAGCAAATAATCAAACCTTACATGGCACTTTAAAATTATAGCAAGTTTCCGGCTCCATGAGATGATATAACTTTTAGTATAATATGAGCCTAGAAATGAAATACAACCCATCATTGTCATTTTTACCAGAGGCATGGATGCGAATTTTTGCAGCTTGTCCTGATTCTCTCATCCCATTTGAAAATAACTGCAATCCAAGAGTTCAAATGCAAAAGTTACTAATAAGCTCAAGTTCAAAGCAGCATATGACTGATTGACGACTTTGACCTTGTAGAAATATGGACTCTTTATTGCCAATATTGCAGAATTAATGTGTACAGTCTTCACCCGATGAACAGTAGAAAAGTCTCTGCTCCATGTAGCTTCTTCTCCTATAAAGGCATCTAGACGTGTGAAAAAATATATGGATTCCAAAAACAAGAAAACTTCATAAACTAGATACTACCATTCAGGGTATGTGATTTTTTAAACGCAATGATAACGATGCAATTGATAAACACCGTGAACTAGCACACTAAATTTACGACCATTAACTTTATAAATTGGATACTATTTAGGGAAGGGTACTGTGGTTTTAATAACTAAAATCCCATATTGAAGTTTAAATTATACAACTACTACAGCTAAAAAGTGGTATATGTACCACTCCTATCAAACCTTAATAGACAACCTGAAAGTGATTCCTTTATCATTGAATCGCCATCACTGTCTTGGTTTTTAGAGGCTACACTATCTTCCGCACCTGGAAGACTACACTTAACAGTGCATACTTCGCCATGACTTCTTGTGCCATCACCTGGTACAGCTAAGAAGTTATCTGATCAGTAATAAATAAACCTAAATAAAATGAAACAATGACAAGCCTGCATTAAGTGTCCCTGAAACTTCACATAAGGCATACATGTGTACACACCACACACAAACGATTGTGAGACTGATGCAAGCTATAATGGTATTGGAGCTAGGAGCTATACTCATGCCTGAAGGGCAACCTATTTGAGCAAAGTTTCGAGAATTAAGCAATTAAAATAAGTAGATGTTGGCAGTTTCAATGGCTACTAAATAATGAAGGATAACCTATTAGGCCAAAAAGTTACATGAAACTTGACCATGAGGCCCACAAACACTTCATGGAGCAAAATTCACCACCATTCTTCAACAGGAATGGCTATTAAAGAGTTGGGATTTGATACTGTGATAGCCTACAAGAAAAGCGAAAACAATCTTGCAACTGATGCCCCTGTCTAGAGTTTATGAAGGAAAGGTGGAGTGTTTAGCTATAAATGTGAATCAAGCATTTTGGAAGGAGGAATTGAAGGCAAGTATAAAGGGTGATTTAACTGTGCACGAGTTAACCTGAAAGCTATACATTCATTTACACTTAAAGAAGAAAATCGAACATCATGAGCAAAATCGTATAGATCCTGCATTGTTGACCACGTGGACATTTAGGTGTTACTGCTACCACTATGAGGACCGAATATCAAATTTTAATGGCCAGGGATGAAGCAAGATGTGTCAGTTGACCAAGTCAAAGAATGTGATACATGCCAGAGAAACAAATTGAACACATCCCAGCTCTTGGGTAACTGCAATCCCTTCCAATCCTCATTTTAGATAAGGACCCCCATTTTAATGAGTAATTTCTAGGAAGGTTTCAAGTGGGACTTATTTAATAATTTCCTCAATTTAACCCTTGGGGTCATGCAAGGCTTCACTCAAGAGTAAGGCTATCGGCACAACTGACTGGAATTGGAAATTCGAGTTGTCATTCTAGGTTTCAAGTAATTAGTACAGTGTCGTTCTATAAGTTTCATTTAACAAAGTCTATAGTTCAAAGATGTCATTTATTATTAATAGTATTACATCCATGACGAGAGTGTATCAGTAGTGGGTGTTAACGCACTAGCTTTGTGGTGAAAAAAATTCGGCAGATAGGTAAAACCCTAAAAAGAAAAAATTAAGTGCAGATAGAGTGACGTGGCACCCTACATTCACATAAATTTCAGTGTTAAACCTATACACTCATCGATGATCAGGGATCAGGACCCTTGTTTTATTAAGCATACACAACAACACATTACATACATCTCCACACTCCACTGTTTCAAAAAAAAAAATTAAAAAAAAAACAAATCATAACAAACCCATGGGGTAACACACCGACAAGAAGCTGTGCATTTGCAGAACCACAACATAGTTATAATTCACATGTCTAATACACAAAAATTCACAACCCCATAACAATCTTTATCACAAAGTATATATAATTAACCCAAAATTCACATTACACATATAAAAACAATAACAAAAAAAAATGTAAATAAAACAAACTACTTAACAAAGATCTATTAGAAACAATGAGGTACCATTTTGTTGTTTGATAACAAGAGTGCCATCGGGTTGGGCTTCAACTGGGTCGGGTAAGATTTCAATGGACAAGACCCGGTCGGAAAACATGGGGTTGTCGAATGCAAAACCAAAGTTACCAGCAGCCGTATAATCAGTCTCCATGGGTGCTGTCTTTGGAAGTAGGGTTTTTTGTAAAATATGTTTGGGCACAGACACATTTTTTAATACAAGACTTTTGTCTCTGTCATTCTCTGACCGCTGACCGGGGTCAACTAGAAAACTTAATTAAGGATACGGGTTGGGTCATTTTCGACCGGGTGTGCTATTTCCGTTCTATAATTTTTGATCCGGATTGTTTTGCAAATTTGTTTGGATCTTTAAAAAAGAATTTTTTTCTTATCCATCCTGGCCGCGAACGGAAATACGGGAGAATTGGGGAATTCTTCTTTTTTATAAAAACTATACATTCGTCCCGATCAATTGTTTACATTTGATTTGGTTACGGAGTTTAAGAAAAATAAGTAAAGTATCGGAAAAAATAAGAAAAATGAGTAAATTGATAGAAACCATCAATATTTAAGTTATAAAATAAGTAAAATGAAGGAAAGTAGTGAAACTGGTTAATTTTTATATTATAAAAGTTTACTATTTTGGGAAAGTTTTGGAACGTAACAAAATTGGATGTGAGATCCCAACAAAGAAAGTATAAAGAAGTTGATGGGACTGATAGAGTAGTTTACTAACCCGAGTTTCGCAAAGATTTTATAATAATTTTAAAAAAAATTAAAATATTTTATAAACCATGTTTTTAAATAGAATAAAATATTATATTTTTGACATAGCTTTAACATTTATTTTGTGATATGCACACAAAAGTAATTATAGAAATATAATTGATGATTCATTGGAAATGCCCAATATTCAAGGCCCCAAAGCCCTGATTATTTATTAATTTCGTAATTAATAAATAGGGAAAATATACAGCTCATGAAAAGAGTCCGAAATATGGTAAATTTATCAAATAAGGATCCAGAATCCCAATTAATGAGTCATAGCCTTTATCAACAAGGAAAAGACTTATTCAGCAAGAAATACAATGTTTATCCATTATCAAAAAGGATACTTATTAGCTAAGACTCCTAAACCTACCATAAATACGAGGCTCCAGACGCCTATATAAAGGACCTGCTCCTACAATCAGAACTACGTCTTTGGCTTGATTCTCAGCACTGATTGAGATACGTAGGCATCTTGTGAGGACCGGTTTAGTCTCGAAACGCAAGAACAACCATTAAAGCTCGAAGCTCTCTTAAATTCCAGCAATTAATTTACAAGCACGTTTTTTAATCCATAACATTTGGCGCCGTCTGTGGGAAGACAACATCAACCATGGCAAACACACGAAGAACAACTCGAGATACTCAAACTTATGAGGAGCTTCATATCACCTCCGAGGCTGATACACACGGAAATCAACCACCGCCAACCACTGGAATTCAAGGGGCGAATATCCCCCTCACCACTCCTCAAGGACCGGAGATCCCAATTTCGGTTGAAGGGACGAATCCCCTGCAGATGGTCATTCATGGATCTAATCCACAAGAGACCGCTCACCAGCAACCAATCACGACCTCCCCACTGCTCATGAATGCACCAAGTGGTCTTCAACTCCATACTACTGATCTTCCTCAATACGAAATTCAAACTTTGGGGATGCCAAGTTATGGCATGCCTCCTCGACCCATTGCGGGCGGTAGTGGTCTCAATTCCACATATCATGAGGCATACGTTCCTCCTTATATACAAGGTCTGGAACCCCAAAATCTACAAACTCAAACTCGAAGGACCCCTTTGATTCGAGATTACTTGGGACCCTATACCGAGGATGAGAATGACTCAACTGGAGAAGAAAGGGATGTTGCCCCAAGGTAGGGCTGTCAAAAAAATTCGAAAAATCCGATATCCGTCCGAAATATCTGTATTCGTATCTGGAATAAAGCGGATTTTATCTGTATCCGAAATAAAGCGGATATTATCCGTATTCGAATTCGGTAGTTGCGGATACGGATATGGATATAGGCGCATCCGTATCCGATAATATCCGAATCCGAAATTAAATAAATATGATAAATTAAATAATATATTATATATATATAGTTACATATTATTTAGAAATTATTTTTTAAGTTTGCAGAATATATATATAATTTAATCATTAAACAATATATTTATATAAGTGGTAGATAATTGTAAATATATATATATATATATATATTACAAATTTAATATTTTAAAATAAACAAAATTATACTAAAAAGTAAATTTTTGAAAAAAATAAAATAGACTTTAATAAATTTAAGTTTTCGTTTAGTTTACTTTTTTTTTAAAAAAAAATTATAATTTTTTTCAATTTTATTGAATTAAAATTTAATATAAAAACTAAAAAATTCTGACTGAAATTCGGATTCGGATAATATCCGTATCTGGATAGTATCCGGCGGATTCGGATTCAGATATTTTTATTTAAATATTTTTGGATTCGGATACGGATTCGGATACGGATTCAGATTTTCGGATTCGGATACAGGCAGATCCGTATCCAAATTATCCGTTTGACAGCCCTACCCCAAGGAGAAGGCGTTCTTCTCAAACAAATCGGGAACAATCCCAAACTACTAAGGAAAAGATTGTGGCCCATGAGGCTGAGGCTGCAAGGCTCAAGAAACTATTGGCCGAAGAGGAAGCAACAAGAGCACGAGTCCCTGTGATTAATTTGGACCCGACACCAAGAAGAACCAAGAGGGCTGAAGCCCCAAGGGGTGATCCTAGTATTTTGTTGCCTCTAGGAGATCCAGATGATCCTACACCACCATTCACTCAAGACATCATGAAAGCTACCATATCCAGGAAGTTTAAGATGCCAACGATCAAAGCTTATGATGGAACGGGGGATCCCGCAAATCATGTAAGAACCTTCTCCAATGCACTGCTGTTGCAGCCAACCAACGATGCGGTCAAGTGCAGGGCGTTTCCGCAAACCTTGGTGGGCATGGCCCAACGTTGGTATAGCCGTCTTCCTCCCAACTCTATTGGGTCTTTCAAGGAACTAAGCAAAGTTTTCATCAATCAATTCGTTAATGGAAGAGTGCATGAGAAAAGTTCTACATCACTCATGGGAATCCAGCAAGGAAAGAATGAAGCCCTAAGGGATTATATCGACCGATTCACCCGGGAGGCTCTGAAAGTCCCAGACTTAGAGGACAAAGTGGCTATGATAGCCCTGCAGCAAGGAACTACTGATGATCACTTCAAAAGATCATTGGCAAAACATCCACCCGAGAGTATGCTGAAGCTCCAAGATAGAGCCGGAAAGTACATCAAGGCTGAAGAAAACATGAGAAAGTATGAACCCACTACTGGTGGTAGTGGAAATTCAAAGAAAAGAAAGGAGATACATAAGTATGACATCAAGGAAAAGTTTCCTAGAACATCAAAGGATTCTGATTCTCCACCTAAGAGGAGCAATTTTGGGCCAAAGTTTACAGAGTATGCAAGATTGAATACTCCCAGGAGTCAAATTCTGATGGAGATAGCAAAGGAAGAGGACCTCAAATGGTCGAAACCAATGAGGGTTGACATGTCCAAACGAAACCAAAACCAATTTTGTAGGTTCCAGAAGGAAGTCGGTCACGACACCGACGATTGTAGACAATTGAAAGATGAGATCGAGTTTCTAATACGGAGATGAAAGCTCAACAAATTCACCAAGGATGGAAATCAAGGGAGTCAGAGAGGAAATTATGAAAGGAAGGACTATGACAGAAGTGTTAGGTCCAAAGTATCGTAGAAGGGGGGGTTGAATACGATACTCACAAATAATTTAATTTCGTTCGCGGATTAATCTTTCAGTTCTATAACGAAATCAAACACACCAAACCAAATCAAGTTTCGGGGAATATATCTTTTTATAAATATAAACCTCGAGGGGTGCTACAATTTCTAATCCGTAGATTAGCGTCAATGAGTTTAAGGTAACACAAATACAAAACAATAATCAAGTTCTGAGCACTATTAATTTCTCTGATAATTTTCTCCGGCTCTTCTCTCTCTCAGTTATGTCTCTGTGTTAGAATCCTTAACTGAAGAAGACACACTCTTCTCTCAGTATTAATTTTAGACTTGATTTGAAAAACCATCGAACCATTTAGAATAGAATATTCTTGGCCGTTGGATCTTCATCAACCGTTCACAACAAGTTACTTTTCACCTGCTCCTTGAAATGCAAAACCATCGAATGGATTAAAAAACCATCGAATGGAATTACTTTATTTACTATTCGATAGTTTTTAATTCAAAACTATCGAATACTAAATAAAGTAAAAGTGGTTTGCCAATAATTACTTTAACCACCATTCGATAGTTTTCTCAATTGAAAAACTATCGAATACTTTTCCTTGTCTTTTGTCCTTTAGTGATTACTCCTGAGCTCCTGGGTGTTTAAGTTTTAAACAGTATCAATTCCTTCTGAGACGATAAAACAACTTGATCTTTTCAGTGCCGTCACCTAGTGCAACTGGTCTGGTTCACAGATGAATAACACTTGATCAATTCTTATTTTATGTCTTCAATACATTGCTGCTGATACGTCCCTTGTCGTTCTGGTTGCTTCATCACTGGAATCCCGTGGTACTGAACCCTAAATCATTCACATACTTCTGTCGTCTTCAAAGTCTTGTTTCTTTTGTTGTCACTGAGGCTTGAACATTTTCATGAACTTCTTTCCGTGACCTGTTTACGGACTTCAAGAATACATAACGTATTTTGATTTTTTGTGTTTACCTTTTCTTCTTTGATTCTGGATTCCTGTGCTTCTGTTAATATTATTGTCTGTCTTGTCCTTTGTTGAGTTGTAGTTATCTCTTTTAGATCTTATGTTACATTATGCATTACAATCTCCCCCTATTTGATTGGATAGAGTTCGACAAGCAAATACTTCGAGGATAACTCAACTAACTAAGGAAACATTAAACTACTTAAAGTAAGACAGCTTAATAATATCAATGCATTCTGGATCAGATATATATACATTTCCAGATTTCATAATTCAAAAAACAATTAAACTTTATACAATGAAGTTGCTCCTCTAGTCTGAGCTGATAGTTCTCTTGTTCTTTGCTTCATCATTCAGTCCATTCCAATCTCACCTTCTTCAATCATTGGATCGGAGTTAGCAGCTTGATAATCAATCACTGATGGATAGTGCAGTGGTTCTCCAGGTTTAAGGATTGCTCCTCGGATGTGTCTTCCAATATACTCAACCTCTTGACCCACTCCAGCCCACAACCATGCAATGTTAACATCTTTCTTGTTTGGCTTTGGCATGTTTGGCAGTCTGGTAAGCACTTCCAATCCTCTTTCCACTCTTTTCCTATAATAAGGAACATTCTCCATTAGAAATCTTCTAAGAGTGTCTGCTGCTTTGTCCTTCTCCGTTGAAGAGAATCTAGTGGATCTAAGATACTTCTCAACTGAGATTAGATAGTTGCTTGGGTAGTCCCTCAGTTTGTCCTCAGCCAAATAGCAGATTCTGAACAAGTCATTCGTCATGAATCTAACCATTGGAGGATCTTCAGTAATCTCTGGACTGACTTTCATCACGATCTCCTTAACATGCTCTCGGAGCAGTTCATTTAGCCTTGTAGTTCTTTGGATCTTGATGAGTATAGCCTGCAATTCTGTATATGTCTTCTGTTCTAAAAACTTAGTGGAAATTACAAATGTACCTTTCTCCAGAAAACTGATCATTAAGCTCCAGGCACCATTTGCTTTAACCCCAGCATTCAGACAGATTATAGAGCTTTTCGGTGCTTTGAAGTAAGTCTGATCATCAAGATTAGCACTTTTGATGTCCTGAATAATGACTTCCACCTCCGCATTGTCGTTGACTTGTAATCCGTCTTCAACTCCACAAAAGGTTTTATAAGCCATTTCCCATTCAGTACCATCTTTCTTTGCCAGATCTATCATCTTCTTCTTCCTCACTTCATTATACACCTTCATTCTCTTTAGCTTTTCACTTCTCAGAATTGCTTGCTGTTTTTCTTTCTCAGCTTGCCTGGCATCTATTGCAGCTCTCTGAGCTCTTATTGCTTCCAAGGCAGCTTCTTCTTCTAGTGACAGAGAATTTGATTCTTCTTCCATAATATCCTCATCCAAGATAGGATGTTCTATTGGTTCAGGATAATATGGTTCATGCTCCTCTTGAATAGGTTGCTCTTGCATGAATTCAAATTCCTCTTCACTCTTCTCTTCCTCCACAAGTTCTTCTATCCAGTACTGCCTGATAGGAATAGCTTCAACTGTTTCCCAAACTCTCCATCCATCCTTAGTTTTCTCCTTCTCCCCTTCTCCAACTTTCTCCCCCTTAGTTGAGGAATCCTCGATAAAAGCATCCTCAGCATAAAAGACATTAGAAGGATCAGGTTGTTGATAGGAGGGAACAGGTTGTCCAGATTGTTGGTTTTTCAGCATACTCCATATAGACTGTACTCCATCGCCTTGATTCTCCAAGAAATCCATAAGCTGCTTATTAAAGTCATTTATAGAAGCTAACGACAGGTCAATGTTTTCCAATCTTGAGTTGGTAGTCTTTTCCATATGATCCAGCCTCCTGTTGAGTCTAGACTCCACTCTTGAAAGGTTGTCCATTGCATCCTTCACCCGCGCTTGACCATCCCGGATAACCAGAACGTCCTCTTTCAAAGCTTCATGTCCCTGGGACAGTGCAGTTACTTCATTCATGAATCCATCTTTAAGCTCCCTTACGTCCATCCTCAAATCGACCAGCTCTTCCATAGCTTCCTTCTTTAAGGAGTCCACTGCCTGCTTCGTACCTGTTATAGTGCCAGATGCACTGCCAATGACCCTGAATGTTCTTCTGGAATCAGCTGCAGCCAAGTCAACTTTCTCTTGAATAGACTTTAAAGAAACATTGTCTTGACTGGAGGTGATCCCTTGGTCAAAGGAAGGTCGCAGTGGAACCTTGAATAATGGATTTCCTTCTTTATCATGAACTGTCATCTCCTTGAGGGAAGATTGAACTTGTAGCTCTCTTTCTGTTGGTAACAGCAGATCATCAATATGAGTTAGGGTTTGGGTGTCACTCCTCACGTTTGGCTCTGGGTGTTCACTCACAGTTACTGTTAGTGTTTCACTCATTTTTCCTTTCCCACTCAGGCCAGGTGTAAGTGTTTGTGTTTCACTCAAATCCATTGTGCTGGTTGTACCTGCAGAAGAAAACACCGTAGCCGTCCTTAAGGAGGTCACCGGTGGTGCAATGGGGCTTCGCAAGTCCCCGTCCTTGGTTAAACCAAGTTGCTGATCATCCTTAGATGATATATCCTTTGTAGGATCTAGAGTTTGAATCTCTAGGGGGTTAGAAACAGGCTCTTTTAACAGCAGAGATCCCGAATCTTCCCCGTGAGTCTGTAAAGACTTCACCTCAGTTGACTCCTCAATAGTAATTGATTCACTGTCAACGAGTTACCGATCTGCACCTACGTCAGACCCTTTACCCGCAGGATCCAGATATGTTCCATCTGGGGAGGTAGACAATGACCTTTTAGATTGTGCATTTAGGTCAAAGCCTTCTCTCGACGTCTGTGAAGACCCTTGGTTCAGAGAACCTTCAACCAGTGAACCTGACCGTAATATGGTCGGAACACCAGTTGCTTCCGTCAATTCCTCCTTACTTGATTGAGCTATTGGTTCAGATATTGCTTTCGTTAGCGTAGCCCAATCAGCATCAGAAAAATCAGTAAAGGGCTCTTTGAATGAGAGAAATGAAGTATCAGCAGTTGCCTCAGTTTCTGTTCTTCTCCTTTTAGAGGAAGGCAGAGCTGCTGTTGAAGGGTGTATCTCCTTATGTGGTGCTGCTTTGGCACTATCTCCCTCTACACACAGGGATGTTTCTTTACTGGGTATAGGAGGAGAAGGAGCATCATTTATGTTTTCATTTGGCTCGTTCAAAGGCTCTTCGACCGTGATTAGAGGTTGTGGGTTTGCAACCTCCTGGTCAGGAATGGCCACTGAGGGCTCTGGATCAACATCCATTAGTTCAGGACCAAGTTCAGGTTCAGGTTGAGGAAAGTTACCTTCATTTACCTGTTCCCCTGGGGGTAGAAGAGGTAGGGGCACCGTTCTTAGATATTCAGTGAGAACAGTGGGTACCCCTGGAAGATAGTTGTTCTTCCTTATTAGAGCGGTTATGGCATTGCTCTTCATGTTCATACACTCCATTGTGTCTTCAGCTTCAAATGTCTCACGTTCATCATCTGTTAAGACATCATTGAGAATTAGCTGTAGGAACCTAGGATAGAAACAGAGCACATCTTCATCTATGCCTGTTCTCTCATCCAGTGGTCCCATGCACAGAATTACTTGATCAATCACTGTCCGTCCTATGTTAATATGCCTGTTGTTGGCAATGTCAAACCCTATCTTTTGAAGGAATAAGGGAATGCCATGCAGATTTGTTAGCTTGGCAGTAAAAACATGTATCAGGGTATGAAAGAAAAAATTCCATGGCTTTGGCAGGTAATGCTTTAGGAACTCTCCCACCAAGAAGTTAGGTTGTTGACTTCTGATAAGAGTGAAGAAAGCATGTATTTCCTCAGTTGTGGGATCCGGAACAAGGTTTTCTGTTGGAAAATGTAGTATTCTATTGAAGTCATGTTCCGTCACCCTTATTGTTCTGCCCCCTGGCACAACAAAACTGAAGGACCGTATGTTATTCTCAGTTGTATCCGTGGCGGTTGTGTACAACGCAGTCAATTGATCAATGCAAAGGACCACGGGAGTACTTACAGCGTATGCCACTAACGAACGTGTATTCAAAAACTCTGCCCATGCACGAATTTGAGGATTCGTTATGGATTGCAGATTTTGAAACGAGACATGATTAGTCTTGGTAACAATAAATTCTCCAGCCATTTTAAAATTTCCAGAAAATTCAAATAACCAAAACTATTTTTTCCTTTTAAATTTAATTAATTATTACTAATTAATCAAACTCAACAAAATTACCCTAAAAACAAAATTACCCTTTTTCTCAAAGATACACAAATTCGAACACTTTTATCAGAAACCCTAATTTGTTAACTTTTAGAAAACAACCTTCTCTGTAATCAGTAAAGAAATCAATTGACAACCAATTTCTTTATAGAATAGAAGAGTGTTAACAGAACTTAGGATTTAAAAAATCAACACACTTTCGATGGTTTCTTCTTCACAGGAGAGAGAAAACACAAAACAATTCACACTTTCACGGTTAAAAACAAGTAACTGTGAAAGAACAGTAAAATTTTGAGTTTTAATCGGTTAAAAACTGAAGAAAGTATCGATGGTGATGTTCTTGGATTGTGTATATAGCTTGTATGTATATAAACGAAAGCTTAAGTATTTTCAGATCTGTGAAAAGAAAAGAAGTTTACTAAGGCAACGTTATATACTATTGAAACTGCAGGGGCAAAACTGTCTTTACAGGTTTCGATAGTTTTTAAAATAGCTTTCGATGGTTTTCAGAAGGGGCAAAACTGTCAACTCACCTTCGATAGATTTTTGAAAACTATCGAAGATTTTTGAAATCAGAATTCTAAAAGTTTTCTTGAAAACTATCGAACTTATTTCCTTTGCAAAACCACAAAAACTATCGAGGGTTTTTAGAAAAACTATCGAGAATTTAAATATTTAAATTACATAAATTCACTTCGATACTTTTTCTATTAATTTTCAAAATCTATCGAGGATTTAAATATGAATAAAGTAAATCCACTTCGATACATTTTAAATTAAACTAAAAAACTATCGAGAATTGTTTTCGATAGTTTTTCTTTTCCTTTTCAAAAACTATCGAAAATTAATTTCGATAGATTTATCTATGTACTTGAAAAACTATCGAATTTCCTAAATTCGATACTTTTTGCTTCTGTCTTCATTTTAAAACCTGTTCATGTTCTAAAAATCAGACTTTTTGTATCTCCTGTCAAATTTTAATTCTAATAAATTATTTCAAATTTACCAAAATCAATTCTTAACAGAAAATTCACAATTTTCTTAGAATAAAATCAATTAAATATCATTGAGTGATATTAACCAATTAACAACTAATCAATTGTGCTGCATTAATCTACAATGTTAAAAACAAAGTAAATTAATTCCAACTAAATAAATGCTTGAATATTTAGAACAAATATTAGCACTTAAATAATTTTTAGAATTAATAACTAATTAAATGCCAGAAGATATATCATCCATAATCGTGACATGAAATTAGTACAGTAATCCTAACTACGAGAATTGCTCCAGAAAATAAATTCACGAGTCCTAAGGATATAGCGATTCTTAAACTCATGTATTCACCAGGACTCTCTGCAGTTACTGACTTCTAATCAAAATCAATTAGAAAGATTTAACATCCCAAGTTCACCAACCAGCTTATTGAAAGTGGATTCATCAAGCGGTTTAGTAAAGATGTCTGCAATTTGATCCTCTGTGGGTACAAAGTGTAACTCCACAGTTCCATTCATGACATGCTCTCGGATAAAATGATACCTGATGTCGATGTGCTTCGTCCTCGAGTGTTGCACTGGATTGTTAGAGATTGCTATGGCACTTGTGTTGTCTCAAAAGATTGGAATCTTTGTCAACAAAAGTCCATAGTCACGGAGTTGGTTTCTCATCCACAATATCTGAACACAACAGCTACCAGCAGCAATGTATTCAGCCTCAGCTGTTGATGTGGACACTGAATGCTGCTTCTTGCTATGCCAGGAAACCAATCTTCTTCCAAGAAACTGACAGCTTCCTGAAGTACTCTTCCGATCAATCTTACAACCTGCAAAATCAGAGTCTGTGTATCCAATAAGATCAAATCCTGTATCTTTAGGGTACCAAATTCCAAGATTTGGGGTCCCCTTAAGATATCTAAATATTCGCTTAACAGCTATTAGATGAGATTCTTTAGGATCAGACTGAAATCTAGCACACAAGTATGTTGCAAACATTATATCTGGTCTACTTGCAGTGAGATAAAGTAATGAGCCTATCATACCTCTGTAGCCTGTGATGTCAACCTTCTTACCAATTTCATCCTTATCAAGCTTAGTGGCAGTTGGCATAGGAGTCTTTGCTGTAGATGAGTCTTCCATTTGATACTTCTTAAGAAGATCCTTGATGTACTTGGACTGACAAATGAATATACCATCTTGTTTCTGGTATACTTGCAATCCAAGAAAGAATGACAATTCACCCATCATGCTCATTTCATAACGACTCTGCATTAACTTAGCAAATCTCTTGCATAGATCATCATTAGTAGAACCAAATATTATGTCATCAACATATACTTGCACCAATATCAAATCATTTTTATGCTTTTTGACAAAGAGAGTTTTGTCTACAACACCTCTTGTGAAATCATTTTCAAGTAAGAATTCAGAGAGAGTGTCATACCATGTCCTTGAAGCTTGTTTGAGTCCATAGAGAGCTTTGAATAGAAAGTACACAAAGTCTGCCAGTTTTGAATCCTCAAAACCTGGAGGTTGTTCCACATACACTTCTTCTTCTAACTCCCCGTTCAGAAAAGCACTCTTCACATCCATTTGATATACCTTGTAATTGGAATGTGCAGCAAATGCCAGAAACATTCTGATGGCCTCAAGTCTTGCTACTGGTGCATAGGTTTCATCATAATCTATACCCTCTTCTTGAGAGTAACCTTTAGCAACCAGTCTGGCTTTGTTTCTCGTTACAATGCCATCTTCGTCCAACTTATTTCTGAATACCCATCTTGTTCCAATAACAGATTTTCCCTTAGGCCTGGGTACCAGCTTCCAAACTTTCTGCCTTTCAAACTGATTGAGTTCTTCTTGCATAGCAATTACCCAATATCATCTAGAGCATATTCAACTTTCTTAGGTTCTGTTTCTGAAAGAAACCCAGAATAGTGACATTCATTTTGTGATGTTCTCCTAGTTCTCACTCCTGTGTCTGGATCACCAATGATCAAGTGAAAGGGATGATCTCTATTCCATACCCTTTGTCTTGGCAGATGCGATCTTGATGATTCTCCTTGTTCTAGATGTTGTGGAGTGTGACTAGTTGATCCTTCTCCTGCTCCCCCTGAGTTGTTGACGGTTTGATCTTTTGATTCTGAAGACTGACTAGTGGATCCTGTATGTTGAGGATTTCCACTTTGGTCACCACTTAGTCCAGAATCATTATCATTATGATTATTATTAATGACTGTAACAACTTCAGGTACTTCTTCATTGTCAGAGAGATCTCCTGATAGATTTTCAAATACCAAGGATTCAGAGTTCTCTCCAGTTTGCAGGCCTGGTCTTTTAGTGTCGTCAAATGTTACATTAAAGCTTTCCAACACCTTCTTATCTTCAATCACATATACCCTGAAAGCCTTAGATTCCAGAGAATAGCCCAGAAAAATGCCTTCATCTGCTTTGGCATCAAACTTGCCAAGATGTTCTCCATCTTTAAGTACAAAGCACTTTGCACCAAACACATGAAAATACTTCAGTGTTGGCTTCTTGTTGGCCATTAACTCATACGGAGTCTTTTCATGATCTTTGTTGATCAGGGTTCGATTCTGAGTGTAGCAAGCTGTATTCACTGCTTCAGCCCAAAAGTAAGTGGGAAGTTTTGATTCACTCAACATGGTCCTTGCTGCTTCAACCAAGGTCCTGTTCTTCCTTTCCACTACTCCATTCTGTTGAGGAGTTCTTGGTGCTGAAAACTGTCTTGATATTCCTTTCTCTAAGCAGAAATCATTTAGAACTGCATTCTTGAATTCAGTTCCATTGTCTGATCTGATTGTCCGCACAGGTAGCTTAGCTTCCACTTCTATCTTCTTGATGTGATCAATGATTAGTTGTGTTGCTTCATCCTTTGTTTGTATGAACAACACCCACGTGTACTTGGAGTAGTCGTCCACCATCACCAATGCATATCTGTTTCTTGAAAGTGACATAACATTAACTGGACCAAATAAATCCATATGAATCAGCTGTAATGGTTCAGTAATACTTGTCATTCCTTTGCTTCCATGTGATGCTTTCTTCGACTTCCCCTTTTCACATGCTTCACATAGTCCCTCCTGATTGAATTCCATCAGGGGCAACCCTCTCACTAACTCTCTCTTTACCAAAGAGTTCATAGTTTTGAAGTTCAGATGTGAGAGCTTCTTGTGCCATAGCCAACTTTGTTCTGAAGATGCCTTTGCATAGAAACATGTAACTTCTCCTTCACTGGTAGAACTTAAGTCAGCTATAAACAAATTTCCTTTTCTCACTCCCAGTAGAGTAAGCTTCTCATCCTTCCTGTTGGTGATCAAGCACTTGTCCTTTCTGAAATCTACATTGTAGCCTTTATCACAGAACTGACTGATGCTTAGAAGATTGTGCTTTAATCCTTCAACAAGAGAGATGTTTTCAATGATGACATTTCCAGCTTTCAATTTACCATATCCCGTAGTGAATCCTTTGCTGTCATCTCCAAAGGTTACAATCGGGCCGGTCTTCTTAACCACCTCTGTAAGCAGGGACTCTTCACCTGTCATGTGTCTAGAACAGCCACTATCCAGAATCCACACAACCTTTGAGCTTTTAACCTTACCCTGCAATCACAGATTGATTAAGCGGACTTTGGTACCCAAAATTGTTTGGGTCCTGAAGGTTTAGATGATTTAACAGGAGTAACATTCAATTTAGTCTTACCCTGTTTGATATTCATAGTATCTGTGGATTTAACATTACTAGAGCTATTGCTACTATCAGACATCAACTTAAAATAAGCATGCATGATGTTGTACTTACATAGCAAACACTCTTTCTTTCCACAGGGCTCATGATTATCAGGCATGTCAGACATGTTATGCATTTCAGAAGTATTAGCAGTTTCTACTTTAACCTTTTTACATGCATGTGTAAGGTGTCCAGCAAAATTACAAATAGAACACAACTTCCTAGAAGCAATGGGAGAAGATGGAACCAATTCCTGATTAACAATCTTTTTCCTCCCATTCCTGTTCTTTTTAACATTACTAGCTAAGGAACCTACTTCAGTTTTAGGTAAAGGTTTAGGTAATACATTCTTTACTGATTTCCTAGGTAACTTAGTCTTTACCTCTTTTTCCTTCACTAAATCCTCCTCAAGCAATTCTTGAGCTATGAAAAGATCATCCTCATAAAAGAGAGGTGGAAACGGCTTAACAAAAACTGGACAATCAACATTCTTAAGAACATGTGGAGTATTCCTTTTGACAACTGAAGGTGTCACAGGGAATTCCAAAATCTTCTTACCAGCTTTCTTGTTATAGTCAAATCCTATAGCAGTTTTATTCTCTACGGCCTGAGTATCAATGATTTCCTTAGCCACTAGAGCGGAATTCTTAAAAGCATTCAGCTTCAAATCTAGATCTGAAATCTGCTTCCTGAGGATAGTCTCTATCTCATCATTACACTTGACCTTGTTCTCTAAGTACGCATTCTTTTGCTTAAGATCTTCTAATGTTACAGCTACAAGCTCTAGTTCTTCATTTTTAGATTCTAGCCTTTTAATCTTAAGAACTAGTTTAGCATTTTCCATTTCAGATGCTAGCATGCTTGTGTGTACATTAAACAATTCTACACTAAGATCTTGCCCAGTTTTCTTGTACTCAGAATTAGACATATCAATTGTAGTTAAGATAGGTACCTGAGATGATTGAGGTGATTCCTCTGAAGAGTCAGCCATTAGAGCAACATTTACATATTCCTCCTCTTCATCCGAATCAGTATCATCCCAGTGCTTTCCCTCTGCTATGTAAGCCTTCCCTTTCTGCTTTCCAGAGAATGCCTCCAACTGCTGTTTAAGCTTGGCATTCTCCTTCTTCAACTCATCATAAGAATCCTTCTTTCCATAGACATCTTTCATGTCTCTTGCTTGACGAGGCTTCCGGTATTCAGTGGCGAAATGCCCTAACTCATTGCAGTTATAGCATCTTGATTTGCTTCTATCAATCATGCCAGTCTTGTAGCCTCCCTTAAAGCCTGTACTAGGTGTATAATTGCTCTTCTGGAATCTGTTGGTTGAGCCCTTGAACTTGTACTTAGGGTTTCTCTTGAAACGAATATGACTAAACTTTGCAGCTAAGTACGCCATGGTTTTGTCTTCCATTTGCTCAAGCTCTTCTAGGGTGTAGTAATCACTTTCATCAACACCCAGATTCACAGAATCCATTTCTGCTTCTATTATCACCTCCTTTCCAGCTCTAGGGGTTTGAACCTGAATCTCAGAAGTTATTGGTTCATCCACTACAAGTGCTGCTGATCTCACAAGTGCATTGTGCTTGCTGTCCACTGTCCCTGATCCGTAGATTATCACCCTTTGTTCCTGTTCCATCTCATAGGTCTTCAACTTGCCATAGATCATCTCTAATGACATCTTTGTGAAGTCAATTCTTTCCCTAATGGATGATGACTTGTGTTCTACATGATGGGGCAGCGTCATCATGAACTTCCTGTTCGATTCTCTCAGTGGATAGGTCTTTCCTTTCATTGCCAATTCATTGAGGAGCTTAGTATACTTCTCAAAGACCTGAGTTATACTTTCTCCTGGCAGGGACCTAAACGCTTCATATTGAGAAGTCAGAATGTCCAATCTGTTTTCCTGCACGTCTTCAGTTCCTTCCATAATTAGGTTAATGGTATCCCACATATGTTTCCCGCTTGTACAGTTCATCAACTGATAGCTCATTTCCTTGTCTGCGGAGTCCGCCAATATCAACATTAAACCGGTGTCCAAACGAATTAGTTCTTTGTCAGAATCTGTAAATTCACTTATATCCTTAGGTTGGGTGCCTGAAGGAATCCTGCTACCATCAGGAGCTGTAGATTCACTAACTGGTTTCATTGGTACAAACGGTCCGTTTTCTAATATGTCAATATACAACGGATTAGATGCCTTGATGAATAACAACATCTTCATCTTCCACAAACCGAAATCATCTCTAGTAAACGGGGGAACTTTAATACCAGCGGTTGTCTTTGGAGCACTCATGGTTTCTGAAAATTTCAAATTGTTTAAAATTCAAGAAATTCCAATTAAATGAAAAATTTTGAAAGTTAAAAAATTTGCTTCGAAATTTCACGCTACGTTTGATTTTGGTCTCATTCACCGGATCTGATTTGTATATCAATCAAGTAGCTCTGATACCAATTGTTAGGTCCAAAGTATCGTAGAAGGGGGGGGGGTTGAATACGATACTCACAAATAATTTAATTTCGTTCGCGGATTAATCTTTCAGTTCTATAACGAAATCAAACACACCAAACCAAATCAAGTTTCGGGGAATATATCTTTTTATAAATATAAACCTCGAGGGGTGCTACAATTTCTAATCCGTAGATTAGCGTCAATGAGTTTAAGGTAACACAAATACAAAACAATAATCAAGTTCTGAGCACTATTAATTTCTCTGATAATTTTCTCCGGCTCTTCTCTCTCTCAGTTATGTCTCTGTGTTAGAATCCTTAACTGAAGAAGACACACTCTTCTCTCAGTATTAATTGTAGACTTGATTTGAAAAACCATCGAACCATTTAGAATAAAATATTCTTGGCCGTTGGATCTTCATCAACCGTTCACAACAAGTTACTTTTCACCTGCTCCTTGAAATGCAAAACCATCGAATGGATTAAAAAACCATCGAATGGAATTACTTTATTTACCATTCGATAGTTTTTAATTCAAAACTATCGAATACTAAATAAAGTAAAAGTGGTTTACCAATAATTACTTTAACCACCATTCGATAGTTTTCTCAATTGAAAAACTATCGAATACTTTTCCTTGTCTTTTGTCCTTTAGTGATTACTCCTGAGCTCCTGGGTGTTTAAGTTTTAGACAGTATCAATTCCTTCTGAGACGATAAAACAACTTGATCTTTTCAGTGCCGTCACCTAGTGCAACTGGTCTGGTTCACAGATGAATAACACTTGATCAATTCTTATTTTATGTCTTCAATACATTGCTGCTGATACGTCCCTTGTCGTTCTGGTTGCTTCATCACTGGAATCCCGTGGTACTGAACCCTAAATCATTCACATACTTCTGTCGTCTTCAAAGTCTTGTTTCTTTTGTTGTCACTGAGGCTTGAACATTTTCATGAACTTCTTTCCGTGACCTGTTTACGGACTTCAAGAATACATAACGTATTTTGATTTTTTGTGTTTACCTTTTCTTCTTTGATTCTGGATTCCTGTGCTTCTGTTAATATTATTGTCTGTCTTGTCCTTTGTTGAGTTGTAGTTATCTCTTTTAGATCTTATGTTACATTATGCATTACAAGAAGGGACAACGATCAAGATCGAAATCCCAAGCCCCGAGGGCCGGTAATCAACATGATATTCGGAGGACCAACTGTTGTTGGGTCCTCCCGAAACTCAAGAAAGGCTTATGCTCGAGAAGTAATGACTGTGGTCGGAGAAGCACCGAAACGTGCCCAAACAGAAGTATCAATAGGTTTTGATGATTCAGACCTGGAGGGAGTGAAGTTTCCCCACGATGATCCCTTAGTCATCGTTCCTGTGATAGGAAATTCTGAAACCAAGAGAGTTTTGGTCGACAATGGAGCTTTAGTGGACATCTTGTTCCATGATGCTTTTATCAAGATGGGCTATACTGACTCTCAGTTGACACCCTCGAATATGCCCATATATGGATTCAATGGAGTGGAGTCAAAGGTGGAAGGCACTATCCAACTCCCCATGACAATGGGGCAAGGGTCGAATACGTCTACTTAGATGTTGAACTTCATAGTTATAAAGGCAACTTCGACCTACAATGCAATCCTGGGAAGGACTGGTCTTCATGCGTTCAAGGTCGTTGCCTCATCCTATCATCTGAAAATCAAGTGCCCAACGAGGAATGGAATTGGTGAAGAACGGGGAGACCAAAAGATGGCTAGAAGTTGTTACGTAGCCGCGTTAAGGCCTGATGGAATTGGGGGGCAGGTTCTCCCCATTGAAGACATGGATACTAGTGATAATGAGGACAAAATAGGGAAACCGACTGAGGATTTAATCCCAAATTCTTTTAGTCCCTAGTGAACCGGAGAAGGTGACTTATGTTGGAGCACTATTGCCTGAACCATTGAAAAGCAAGCTCATATCTTTTCTTCAAGAGAACAATGATGTTTTTGCTTGGACAGCGGCTTACGTGCCAAGGATTGATCCCCAATTGATAACTCACAAATTGAATGTGGATCCTGAAAGGAAGGCGGTGAAGCAGAAGAAGAGAAATTTTGCTCCAGAGAGGCAAAAGGTCATTAAACAAGAAGTAGAAAAGCTTTTGGAGGCCGGGTTCATTGAAGAAATACAATTTCCGGAATGGTTGGACAACCCAGTGATGGTAAAAAAGGCCAATGGAAAATGGAGGATGTGTGTGGACTTCACTGATTTGAATGATGCATGTCCTAAGGATTGTTTTCCCTTACCAAGGATTGATGCCCTAATAGATGCCACAACTGGGCACAAGATGCTAAGTTTCATGGATGGCTACAGTGGATACAACCAAATCAAAATGCACAAAGATGACATCCCCAAGGTATCATTTGTCACTGACTTTGGTGTTTTATGTGATCTAGTCATGGCATTTGGACTTAAGAATGCAGGGGCAACATACCAAAGATTGGTGAACAAAATTTTTGGACACCTGATTGGAAAAACCATGGAGCTCTATGTGGATGACATGTTGGTTACAAGCCTCGATAAGGACGATCATATAAACCATCTTCGGGAAGTGTTTGAAGTGCTGAGGCACCACAAGATGATGTTGAATCCAGCTAAGTGTGCCTTTGGTGTAGGCTCGGTAAAGTTTTTAGGCCTGATGGTTTCCAAGAGAGGAATCGAGGCCAGTCCTAACAAAATCAAAGCAATTCTAGACATGGAACCACCACGGACTGTCAAGGATGTCCAGAAACTAACGGGAAGAGTGGCATCATTGGGAAGATTCATCTCCAAGTCAAGAGAAAAGTGCTTACCTTTCTTCAAAGCACTCAAGAATGTGAAAAACTTTGAATGGACAACTGAAAGCCAAGAGGCCTTTGAGGCCCTGAAGAAATACATGGCTGAGGCACCACTGTTGGCAAAGCCAAAGCCAGGGGAAATTCTCTATTCGTACTTGGCGGTTTCTAACACAGCCCTTGGAGCCGTTTTGGTAAAAGAAGAATTGAAGGTTCAGAAACCCATTTACTATGTGAGCAAGATTCTACATGGGGCAGAAATAAACTACTCTACGATAGAGAAGTTTGCCTTAGCCTTGATAATGGCCTCAAGAAAGTTACGCCCATACTTCCAGGCTCACAAGATAGAGGTATTGACCAATCAGCCTCTAAGAAACATCTTGTATAGCCCTCAAGTTAGTGGAAGGTTGATCAAATGGGCTATTGAATTGGGAGAATTTGACATCAGGTACAAGCCTCGAACGGCCATACACTAGTACAAAACTGGACATTTACGTCGCACATTTGAAAAGCCGATGTATATAATACTTTATACGTCGGGGTTTTACATAGGCGATGTATATTACCATTTTCGGACCACTTATTACGTCGGTTTTCCAAAAGTTCAACGTATATTGTGGACATATACGTCGGTTCACTTTTAACCGACATATAAAATGTATATTTACATCGGTTTTTTCTACCCGACATTAAAAGTTGTTGCACATAATTGATTTATACGTCGGAGTTTTGGTTTGCGACATATAAAGGTGGTATATATATATATGACGGCTTTCTATAATACGATGTATATACCAATTTAATTAAATTAAAAAAAGATAATTTAATTAGACTAATTGAGTCAATTTTGACTCTATTCTTCCCCAATTCAAACACTAATGTAACCTGTCTCTCCCTATCTCTCGAGTCTCGACCTAAAACCTAAAACCTATTCAACTTAGTAAATTCACAAATTTCAAGTTTGAGGTTTGAAGAATTCGATTTTATATATAAATAGATATACAACACAAGTTTGTCCCGTGTCTTGTGAATTGAATATGGGGATTCGTTTACAAGGTGGGATGCATATATATATGTATAGTTTTAATTGGGCTCGTTTTGACAATTGATACTTCATACTCGCTGGACTCTCCTGCCTCCTATCGGTAATATATATATATATATATATATATATATATATATATATATCTTATGCAAGATTATCTCTCTCGTTTTGACAATTGATACTTCCTAGTTGATTTTGTGTTGTATGTTTAAGATTATCGTATTTAGAATGTAATTATGATCTGTGATGATGGTCTTGTTAGAGTAATTGATGTCACCGAGGTTATTTGGTAGTCCCTTATTATTGTAGTTTTGACTACTGATTATGGCTCTGTAGTAATTAGGAATATATAGAAGGGGCAGTTCTATGACTGTAGTTGAATATATAGGAATATATACACTTGTACTGTTTCTACAGTTTTTCCTTCCTGATTAAGTTGAGTAGGATATATGATCTGATCAGCAACTGGCCTGCACACCTACTAACTTTTATCTTAGTCCTTCAATCGCATGCCAATAAGTAATGCAGCTAGAACAACTGAACAAGCATTCTGTCAAAAACTTGGAAGGATATATGGCTATACTGCAGTCATGTAATTCTCAGACATCCATTTTTCGATCAACTGGTATCTAAACAAGATGTGAAATTTCACCTATCTCTGACTGGAGAAGCTATTAATAAGATTCTTTTAGCTCATCAGACGCCCCATTTCTAAATTCTGTTTATTCCTCCTTCAATATATAAATCTACAACCTTACTATAATTCTTGGATGAGTCTAGTGTCCGAATACAAAATCAGTTGGCTAGTAGAAACACAGATAGAGCGAAATAGGAAGTTAATAGGATGTCAACATTACACAACTCAATCCGCAAGGGTGAAAATTCCATATGATCGCTTAATTTTTTTTTACATATTATAAGTAGGAATTTAAATTTCTTATGGTTTTAATGTTAATGATCAACTCGAATGTTGGTAACGTTATGATTCAGTATTGGTGATTTATTTTCACTTATGGTCATTGAGCTCGCTCTTGGTGATTTGAATTTGTGTAGTACTTGCGTGGATAATTTCTCAAGAGTGTATGTGTCATTGTTTAGATCAGTGTAGATTATTTGTCGGTATTTCCTTTTAAGACAGAGATTTTGAGCCTGTACAATTTTTGTCGAAAGGTTTTTAAGTACTGTTGTAGAAAGGGCAGAGTCTGGAGAAAAATGCAGGGGACTCCCGAAAATCATACAGGAAATTGAACTTCTTTTTCTTAAAAGAACAGGGTACTAACATCTAAATTGTTGGCTACTAAAATAATTTGTTGGGGGGAACTTGACCAATTGCAATAATTATGGTTGATTTAACTACTGTCATTAGTAGTATGTATACCAGGCTTTTTTAATAATGTATTTTAGGTGAAAAAGGTAATTGGTTTTAAATAGGTAATATTATTATTTAATAATATATTTCTATAAATAAGTAAGTTTAAATCTTTCCGGTAATTTAAATCTTCACTTTATTCCATTTTCGTAGTAATAAAATGTTACCTTTAAATTCAAAAAATATATACAAAATTAGGAGTTAACCTTTGACAGATTAAAATATGTTTTGTATTTAATCACATCTGGGATTTCTGATCATTTTTAACCTTTGACAATTTCATATCAGGTCGTGTGAGATGATAGATGAGTTGATAATATAATTAAATCGCAGTTAAGTCAATTTTGCATATCTTACTGGCACCAACGACGATACCCAGACGTGCCAGTTATTCAATGTTTATTTTTAATACATTGGTTAAACCCTGTAACTGGAGACTAATTAAACAATTGCCTTTAGAAGATAGTTTTCTAGGAAAGGGTGTTAGATTTGTTAAGTTATTTTAATAATATGACATTTGTGTAATATTTATTCTATATAATCTGTTAAATTGTTAAGATTATATAAATTTAAGTATTATTCTTTATGCGTACTTATCTTGTCATGTGTACACTTTATCTGTGTGTGTGTGTGTGTCATATAGTTGCATATGATAGGAAACTCTATTGAGTCATGTTTGGGTTTGAGAATATTCATGACTGTTGGGTACTTTTGGGATTGTGTTTGCTTGTCTTTTGTTAGTTTAAAGAGGGGATCTCTAGAAGCCATCATGTTTTGGGGAAATATCCAACCTTAGTTTCTATATAATTTTGAAAATATTGAGTGTATCAGGTTTTAGTTTGGATCTCCTATATTACCTGAGCTCTTGTACCAGGGTAGCTTGGTAAGTTACCAACTCTTTCAACACCTTAACTGAGAAAGGTCTTAATAGACCATAATTCATTAACACAGCCATATACCATCTATTAAATGTAGTTGGGTATCTTCTCAGTGCAGCATCTTGATGGTTGTTTTTAGAAGTTTACGGGTTTGTGAATATGACATCGAATAGTGTTATCGTAGAAAACAGACCAGTGTTATATTTTTGTTAGTTTCAGGTCACCTCAAGTTCACTTAAAATTTATAGTAACATTGTTTGGTCTGGGAATGGATTTTTGAATTTTAACAACAAACGACAGATGATTGAACCTTAAAGGGGGGGGGGACATGGAGAAAAGGGGGGAAAACAGAAGTGATTGATTTTCTACCATTTCATTCACACATACTGTCTCTGACAGTAAACATAATTTGTTAAGGTAACTATGTTGTTGTTCTAGGAAAAGTTCAGTTTTTTACAGCACTAACTAATAGATAATCCCAAGTACCAGACGACTTACATGTTGTAGCTCCAGATGCAGCTGCTGAACAAACAATACTTAAGCTTGTAATGTTATTAATGTATATTTTGTATTATAACTTGCACGCCATTTCCAGCTCCAGGCCATGGATGAGGATAAGAGTGACTCAAGTTCTAGTAGAGGAGGAAACAAGAAAAAGACACGAGGTCCAACGTTGTGCACAAAATTAAAAGAAAAAATCAAAAAACAAAAAACAGAGATCAAAATAGAGTTTGATGAAGATGGTACTGTTGTGGGGGATATGGCATCCTAATTTGCGTCTTATATTGGAACAGAGGTTCGACTACATGTTAACATAAATATCAAGGGTTGGAATTTAGTTAACAAGGGTTTAAAGAATATGCTTTGGGAAGATATCAAGGTATATAAATATATTCCTTTAAATGCATTTTACATTTGTTCTTCACTGCCTTATTTGCTTTACTAATTAAAATCAGTTATAATAGATGCACTGGAAATTGAAGGATGATCAATTAAAAAAACAAGTGATGGAAGCTGCAAGAAAGAGTTGGAAGGATTTCAAGGGGAATCTGGTTAGATATATTTTACGAACAGGAAGGAACGCATGTGATACATATCCTTACATCACGGAAGATGACTGGGAAATTTTTAAAAAGACACACGAAACTGAAGAGTTTAAGGTAAACATTAGTATTTTATTGAGTTGAATATTATCCTCTATAGTTTTTTCATGCAAACCTCTTTCTATATTACATTCTTATTTATAGGAAATTAGTGAAAAAACAAAGGAAAGTCAAAAACACAACAAAGATCCACATTTTGTTGGAAAAGTTGGATATAAATCAAATAGGAGCAAGTGGTAAGAAAAATAATCAAAATAACCTACTTTGGTTCCACGAAGCTATTCAGGTATTGTACTATATATTTTTTAGTTTTGAAAGTCTTTTTCTTATTTCTTTATCTAGTTTTAAATTTTAGTTTGTTTTGTAGTGTTCTCAACAAAAAGGAGGTACCGAGTGTGGTTATTTTGTGATGAGATACATGCATGACATAGTAATATTATCTCGTAAAGATCCTAAAACTAAGTGGATAGAGGTACAATATAAAATGGTGTAATATTGTTATAGATATAAAAAAACCTAACATTAAATTTATATGTAGTTAACATTTCTTTTGGCAGGGTCTTGGAAAAAAATACGCAAACCAAAAAATTGGAGAAGTTCGAGATATTTGGGCAAATGTTTTTACTCGTGAATGTATGTGATCAGGTACACTTTAAGTTCAAACCAATCTCGAATATATTGTGTTCCTACTATGTGCTAACATGTTCAAACATATATTTTTTGCAGTAGCGCTGGTAAGGAGGAGTATGATCTGATATTAGCTAAGCGCTTGCAGCAAGGATATGATCTGATTAGATATTAGCTTTAGCTTGCATCAATTCTGAAATAGATATTATATTTTGGATTTAAGATAGACATATTAATGTACGACATGTGTTGAATTAAATGTATGATGCACTGAATTGTACAAGGAATTTTAAAACATTATTGTGGACATATTTTCTAGTCTCCAATTTTAATTTAATCAAAGATTTTGTTGAGAATTTTGGAGTGCATTTTTTACTCAGATCAGGTTTTATATTTTTGGTCTGTTATAACAGGGTTTTTGGTTTTTTGGGTAATATTATAAACAGGGCAGACATTTACATTTTTCCTTTGACAATATACGTCGGTTCTTGTCAAAGTGTTGCGACATATAAAATAGCCGTATACGTCGGTTAGAAAAAACACAGACGTAAAATTACAACAAATATACGTCGGTTCTATAAGCTTATATGACGCTGGAACACCTTTTATACGTCAGTCTTTTGAATCTTTATATGTCAGTCTTTTCGGTCTTTTACATCAGTTTTACAACCGACGTATATGACTTTATATGTTCCCTTTTTAACCGACGTAAAATGTTTATCACTTTATACGTCCCCCCTGCTTACGTCGCCTTTTTGCCGACGTATAAGACCTTTTTAACCGACGTAAAAGGCCAGTTTTGTACTAGTGATAAAAGCTCAAGCACTCACTGACTTCATGGTTGAATGTACTATAGACAACCAGGAAGTCGGGGGGCAGTAAGTGATAGAGGAAGACAAGAAAGATGAAGAGATGGTGTTCAAAGAATGTTGGGTGCTCTATTTTGATGGGGCATCAAAAACAAAATCGAGTGGAGCAGGTTTGGTGCTACAAAGTCATGATGGATTTCTCATAGAGTACGCACTAAAACTTGACTTCCCAACGACAAACAATGAAGCTGAATACGAAGCCCTGATAGCTGGCTTAGGGCTGGCTGGAGCCTTGAGAGTTAAAACTCTGAAAGTGTGTGGGGACTCGAGACTAGTGGTTTCCCAAGTAAATGGGGAGTTTGAGGCCAGAGATGAAGTCATGGCCAAGTACTTAAAACTTGTCAAGGCCATCAAGACTCAGTTTGATGAATGCTATGTGGAACATATTCCAAGGGAAGATAACATGAAGGCCGATGCCTTGTCTAAGTTTGCTTCTTCTGAAATTGAGAACTACGCTGGAAGTGTATACTTCCAAGTCTTGAAGACCCCAAGCATCAATGGAAAGTTGGTAGCACCTATTGATGTTGCTAGTTGTTGGATGGATCCCATCAAAGCTCATCTGGAAACTGGGTGGCTACCCAACGACAATTCAAAAGCACGAAAGTTGTATGTGAGAGCACTAAGGTATACCCTGATTGAGGGAATCCTATACAAAAAATCGTTCATTGTTCCTTATTTGAAGTGTTTGAGACCCCAAGAGGCAGAATTGGCCCTAAGGGAAGTGCATGAGGGAATTTGTGGGCAGCACTTGGGGGGCAGAGCCCTTGCTCATAAGGTCACTCGTCTAGGTTTCTATTGGCCAAGAATTCTTGCAGATGCTATAAGTTACGTGAAGAAGTGTGAACGGTGCCAAAAGCATGCACCGGTGGTTAGACAACCACCAGAGATGATGACATCCATTAACTCACATGTCCCATTCGCCATGTGGGGGATGGATATACTTGGGCCATTTCCAATGGAAAGTGCTCAAAGAAAATTCTTGATAGTGGCAATCGACTACTTCACCAAGTGGATTGAGGCTAAGCCTTTAGCCAAGATAACCACCAAGCAAGTGATGCATTTTCTTCTAGGAAAATGTGATATGCAGATACGGAATTCCACGTATCTTGGTCACAGACAATGGAACTCAGTTTAACAATGATGAATTCAAGAAATATTATGATGAGAATGATATCAAGTTACAGTTTACCTCTGTTGCCCATCCTCAAGAAAATGGGCAAGCTGAGGTTGCCAATCGAATTATCCTGGATGGACTGAAGAAAAGAGTTGAACGCTCTAGAAACACTTGGGTAGACGAATTGCTCCCCATACTATGGGCATATCGTACTACTTGTAAAGTCACCACTGGAGCAACTCCCTTTCTGTTGGCATATGGGGCAGATGCAGTGGTTCCAGTGGAGATTACTCACTCATCTCCAAGAATTGAGGCTTATGAACCAGAAGAAAATGAAGAAGGCTTGAGGCTAGCTTTAGATCTAATTGATGAAGTTAGAGATGAGGCAAATGCCAAGATAGTTGAACATCATAAACGAGCATCTTTCTATTACAACCTAAGGGTTAAAGAAAGGTTCTTTCGACAAGGTGACTTAGTCCTCAGAAAGATTGAGGCATCCGGAGTTGGACAAAAAGGCAAGTTGACCCCAAATTGGGAAGGACCATATCGCGTCAAGAACGTATTTGGTCGAGGCTCCTACAAATTGAAAACCCTGGAAGGGATTGAAGTGCCAAGGACTTGGCATGCTACAAACTTGAAAGTCTATTATGTTTAAGTCCTGATTGGACTCACTATTAGGACAAGTAGAAATAAGGCCGACGAAACCAATCCAATTTTTTAAACTTGAGTATTATGTAAGGGTTGAACCCGTTTTCAAAGTTATGGATTCCATATTCTTATGTTTTCATTATACTTTATGTGTATTGCATTCTGATAGACATGTTAACTAAGCATGCAAAATCAAGAATGTAAAAAGCTGGAAGAAAAACAAAGTTAAGACTTAAATAAAAGTTAAGTTAAGCCCGTTGGCTGGAAATACATAAAAACTAGTACAAGCCATGAATGGCCATAAATAAAACTACAAACTATGCATCACCCCCCTTGTCGCCGGTATCAGCCTCCTCTTTTTCTGAGTCAGAACCAGAACCAGAGCGAGTAGCTGTAGAATCAGCACCGGCTATCTGACCAGGTGGAGAAGAATGCCCTAGATCAAGAATCCTGTCGTCCTCCTCCATATCATCCTCTCCAGCCAAAGCCACCTCTAAAGGGGTAGGGGCATAAGGGCTCGGAAAGTCAGAAACGATGAGAGATCCAGGCATCTTCTCCAAGACTTCAGCTAGAGCGCCATCCCATCCCTTAGTGAACTAAACTGGGAAAAGGAGCTCGTCATGCTTACCAATTAAGTCCTTGTACTCCTGGGAGTCAAGGTACTCATCGATAAAGTCATCCCGACCCTTCCTAAGTGTAACCAGTTCAGCCTGGGAGTCAGCCAGCTCTTTCTCCCTCCTAGCCAGAGTGGCCCTCAGAGAGCCCACCTTCTCCTGGGACTTCTCAAACTTGCCTTGGTTGGCCTCTGAAGATGAGCGCCAAGCCTTGGCTTGAAAGAGAGCACCTTGGAAGTTGGCATTAGCTTGCAAACAAGTCACAAGTCAAGATAGAAACTTGAAATATACTAAAACTACAAAGAAAAAGGGGAGTAAGGACTTACAGCAATAATAGCCTGAGCGCCTGCATGCTCCACTCCCTCCAATGTGGAGTTAGAAACGAAGTCCTTGTAGTCACAAGGGGTGAGAGAGTGATAAGACCACTCACTGGCATGCTTGGACACCCCCACGACTGTGTCCTTCTTCCTAATACCCTAGTTGGGGCGCCAAACAGAACTCTTGGCTGAGGCAGGAGCCTCAACCTCCTCAACAGTATCCTCGTGAGGCCTTAAAAAGGCTGGGACACCTGAAGCAGCCCGAGGATCTTTCACTCCCAAACGAGCCCTCTTCATCCTAGTTGTTTCTCCATCTAGGGGCTCGTTGAACTTATTTATAAAGGCCGCAGCTGCAAAAACACAATGAAAGGAACAATGGGTATAAGAAAATTTTAGAAAAATAAAGGAAAGAATGAAATGGGAATTACCCTTATCTGATACGCTTGAAAGTCCCAAGGAATTAAGCTGAAACTCATCCAGGAGCTCCCAGGTCAATGTAGCATAGTTGTCCTTGGTGAGCTCGGCATAAGCATGAGCCTCCTCCTCATTCAAAATAATATCATTGGGGCTACCATCCGAGACCCTACTGAAAGACCTACGGAATAGGGTGCCCCAATCCCCTCCTTCCCAAACCAAGTACATGAATTCATTCTTCCATTTCGGGTTATTGTCAGGAATGGATTTTGGGTGGAAAATAGGAGGAGTAGAAGGGTGATGGTTAATATAAACCCAACCCAGGGAAATTGCGGAGTTATTCTTAAACTGGAAAATTTTCCTAAACAAAGCTACAGAAAGAGGAAAGTTGTTCTTTAAACAAAGTACAATAAAGCACCTAATTATTCTCCAGGCATTTGGGGGAAGTTGGCAAGTGTTAACCCTAACGTCTGCTAGAAGCTTGAGAATGAAGTCATGAAAGGGGAATCTAACCCCTGCAACAATGGCATCCTTGTAAATGCAGAGAGCATCAGGACGCCAATGGCAGGAACGATCTCCTGGGCCAGCTGGGATAAGCCTATAAGGAGCTTTAACTCTATACATTTTATTATAATCCCTAATAATGTCAATTTCATAAAACTTATTGCTACAATCGAAAGAATCTAAATGCGAAACAGAGGGATATTCATCACCACGTTCAATTATCATATCTTGTAAAGACATATGAGAAGAACGGATAGTGATACCTCTCTTAGAAGCCTGGTTCATTTTTGAAGGCGTTGAGCAGCACGATCAGACATCTTCAAATCTTTAAATTATGAACCCAGAAAAGCTTTAAATCTTCAAAGAAAATTCCCAGAAACTTCAAATCTTCAAGGAGAATTCCCAGAATCTTCAAATCTTCAAACAAAAATCCCAGAAAATCTTCAAACGATGAAGATTAAACCTAGAAAAATATGAATGCGGCTGTGGAAACTTCGCCGGAAATCGCCTTGCCACGGAATGGCTAGAGAGAAAAACTAGAAATGCTAGAGAGAAATTTTTTAGAAATTGAAAGTGTGAAGTGAAGAGTAAAGTGGAAATCTCACTCTTTTATAACCAAGGCAGCCGGTCACCCAACCGGTTAAGGGAAGGGTGTTCGCACAAAATCACGCAAGCGTACGCGGTCACAAGTAATATAAGAATAAGTAGAGTTCGTTCCCACATAGACTGCTTTGGTTACTATAGTTATTCACTTATGCAACAATGTATGGCTATTGTTCAATGCTAAGACAAATATCAAGTTTGTGTTTTGATTAACTAATTAAACTAAACAAATTACCAAGACTAAAATTAACTAAAGATTGTTGTTGAATTACTTATGAGAATAAAACATGGGATCCTAACTTCATTAAGTACTTCATTCAGAGTCTTATGTCTTTAATCAATGCATGTGACAGTTGTGATAACTAATCGGATAAAACAAAATCAGTACACACTACCTTTCAGTATACGTATACCAAACCACTCAAACATCCACAAAATAGATAGAAGTTGGGCAGACACCAATTATGCTTAGACCCTATATGTCTATAAGATTTGAAAACATAATGGTTTAACGAGCAAGTTATCCATTCAGATTACATAGGGCAGGTAAGATGGTTAAAATCACCTACGAATCATGCATGACAAACATACATAAACCTATGCTAGCATGGCAAGTTCTAAACCTCTATATCCACTTTCGCAATCAATAGAGATTAACAATCGACTTAGATGTTAGCTACGCATCCAAGAAGAATAAGCACAACCAAACTAGGATATCAACAAATCATCACACACACATCTTTAAAACGATTAACTACTAAAATCCATAGATAAATCCGTTAGAATCCCACGAAAACGATTAGTTCATAATCGAACCGTTCATCATCGTGGGTTCTGATGAAAACATGATAATAAATATGTCTGGAATACTGAATAAAAGTATTAGAGATAAAGTTTAAGAAACACAAAACCAACGAGAATCCAAAGTATCGCCTAATTAGAAGAATACAAAGAAAAGTTGAAAACTAGATCTTCGTAATCAGCCGTCTTCTTGTTCTCCTCACCGGTGGATGAATATGTAAGTATATAAGACAATGTATATCACAGAAATCGTCCATCATTAGTTTATATAGGCCTGAGGGTTGACTGGTCTTCTGCTGGTTTCCTTTTCAGAATCAGAATTGCCTTTTCCAGCATTTTTCAAGGGAGGGCGCACCTATCAGGGCGCGGGCGCGCTTCAAATACTTCCTCTAGGGCGCGGGCGCGCCTCTTCAAGCGCGGGGGCGCCTGCTTTCTGACAAACTTCTTCAACTTGCTTTTCTCTGGCAAAACTCCACATTCTCCAGCTCCGTAACCACTTGGCCTTCACCATTATGCTCAAATACCACCACACAACCACAGGAAGTCAACAAATCTACTGACGAAGCAACTCTGCACATACTATCACAAAACACATTAAAAACACCACGTACTTGAGTACAAACGATCAATTTAAGCCAATTTAGGACGATCCAAGTGGATATGAAATCCACTTATCACACCCCCAAACTTAAACTGATGCTTGTCCTCAAGCATAAACAGACTCTATCTAATTATAATGCAATGCATGAATGCAACTAATATGCTAATGCAAGTGATCCCCTCAGACTAACCACAACCAATCAACAAGCCAACATCTCAAAGAATGCAATCTTCCAAACAGAGCTCGACCAAATCCCCGTATACTAACAATACAAACACAGAAACGTGCGTGTGTGCGATGCTCATCAATATACTCCCAAACTAAATCAAGACCATATCCTATTCTTCACCAAAACAACCACAAGCTTATAAACAGAATGAACTCTAGACACAAGAAATCACTTAGAGACACCTCCATAAACCACTTGAGTTAGCCAGGAATTCATGCTTTTATTACAAAACCACATACTAAACACAATACACATGCTTATTTGACCGTGCAATGGATGAAACCCCAAAGGGCTTATATAATAATACCCATGTAGCGAGCGTTAGGTTAGTGGATCCCAGACCGGAAAAGTCTTAGGTCACTAGGCACAAAGTCCCCTAGAAGTTAATTACTCGAGTATTAAAGAGCTCACCCTGATCAATTCTGCATCAACACAACTCTTTTTTTTTTTTTTTCAATTTCTTTCTTTTTTTTTCAATTTCGGAATGAGTGCACTTTGCTTTTTCTCATCCCACCCTAGACTACTCATCTTTTCGATGAGCGGCTACTAGCCATTTGACGCCTAGCCTTTATTAACAACTAGCATGAAATCCCTGGTTTCCCCCAAACTTATACTTAAGTGCTCCTTCAATTTCAAGAGAATAGAATACATTCTAAATATAAGCAAGTGGTTAAATTCTAACATCAAAACAAGCATGATCTGATCAAATCTAAAAGCAACCAATGAGACTTATGAAATTATTTTGTTTCTGGCATGCAAGTCAATTCCATAGAAACTTAATCAACCCTCTATTCATCACTACCACATCCCTATCAACATCGATTCACTAACGGAAATAGTCAAGTCCTACGGGATCATGAAATATGAACAACAATGCAAACAAAATGCTCTATATGACATAAACATGCAAATATATGAATCCTACATGACACACACACTAACATTCCTTATTTACCACCCCCAAACTTACAATATTCAATGTCCTCATTGAAGGTAATAAAAAGGAAAGATGCAGAGAATACCTAATCATTAGCAGTACCACCCTCCTCGGGTGGTGTATCCGGTGGTGGATAAACAGAATCAACTCCAAAGGTAGGCCAAGCGATATCAACCCCAGTAGCTCTGAATGCAGTACTCAAAGCCTGAGTCAAATCCCGAGCAAAACGGCTATGACTATCATGTATCGCATCAATGCACCGAGTCAGCCGCCTGTACTGCACATCCCCTAAACCAGACCTATCCACCTCACGCTGAATCCGAGATGGACGTCCCCTCCTAGCTGCAGGCTCACGAGGTGGAGCCTCTGCTTCCTCATCATCATCAAGATGAGTATATCCCAAACCAAAGTAATCCGGGGCACCACCATCCCAATCCTCCATCCTAGAAATCGTCGAATGATCGATAGGAGCACTCGGTAACTAAACCTGCTCCTCCTCAGACCAACGAACACCAACAGCTGAACACAACTTGGTAACAATAGAGGCATGAGGAATCGCCCCCGTTGTACCACCCTTCAAGAACTTCACAATACTCCTATGAAGGAGCTCTCCAAGATCAATATACTCTTCATTCAGAATTCCCCAAAGAATAATGGCTCTATCCACCGTAACCTCATGCGAATGCGAAGAAGGCAAAATATTAGCACATAAAAACATATTCCAGGCCCTCACATACCTGTTCATTGCAGAAGCCGGGAAAGTAATCGGCTCAGTGGTGCCAGCCTTATACTTCCAAGTCGTGCCAGGAACAGAAATCTCCTTAAGAATATACTCAAGATCAAGATCATCCCGAGTCTTCAAAGACCAATCCTCTTCACCCCTCTTCCTCCTAGGCAAATTTAAAACCCGATGTATTGCCTTCGCCGTGTAATCCACAATAAACCCTCGCACCACACTATAACTGTTCTTATCGACTTTAGCATTAGCATAAAACTCCCGCACAATAGACAACGGGACCGGCTCCGGTGCTTCACAAAAGGATTCCCAACCCCTCTTCGTAATCATGCTAAACAAATGCCCATCAGTAGGTTGAGGCAAAAATCCCCTTTCCTTAGCCACGACTTTGGATAACAACCGTGTAAACTCCAATTGAGCCTCCGGAGAAGAAAACTTCTCACCCCCAACACCAATACTCGACTCCTCCTCAGAAGAAGAATGACGAGTACTACTACTACCCGCATAACGACCTCTCTTTGGTGGAGCCATTGAATTGAAAAGAGATGTATATAAGTGTATGTATAGATTTGAGAGAGAGAATGAGAGAGATGAGTTTAGGGGCTAGGGTTTTAAGATATGGGTTGGTGAGGGGTATGGTAATGTTTAAATAGGTGAAAAACTAAAGAGAAACTGATTTGGGGAAGTTTTTTCTTTTTTTTTCGCTTTTTTTTTCTGGACAGAGAATGGGCGCGGGCGCGCTGCCCTTGATGCCAGAAAAATTTTCTGATTCTTTTTTTTTTCATTTTTTTGCTTTTTCATTTTTTTTTCTTTTCTAAAATGAAAAATACTTACAAGATAGCATGGGTTGCCTCCCACGAAGCGCTCGTTTTACGTCAATAGCTTGACGTGATTCCTGACTCCTTAAGCAGCTGAAACAAGAACCGCGGTTTCCGCCTCGCGATTCACCCGTTCACCAAAATACGGTTTCAACCTCTAACCATTGACCTTGAATGCTTCATCCGGTGACTTATCGAAAACTTCCACTGCACCATGTGGAAACACTGTTTTGACCGTGAACGGCCCCGACCACCTTGACTTAAGTTTTCCTGGAAAAAGCTTGAGACGAGAGTTGAAAAGCAAAACAAGTTGGACAGACACAAAGGACTTGTGCACCAACTTCTTATCATGCCATCTCTTGACCTTCTCCTTGTATAACTTGTTATTTTCATAAGCTTGTAGCCGAAACTCATCCAACTCATTAATTTGAAGCATTCTTTTCTCACCAGCAGCTGACAAATCAAAATTCAACTTCTTCAAAGCCCAATATGCCTTGTGTTCTAACTCGGTAGGCAAATGACAAGCCTTACCATACACCAGCTGAAACGGTGACGTACCCAAAGGAGTCTTGTAAGCTGTCCTGTAAGCCCAAACAGCTTCATCAAGCTTCAACGACCAATCCTTCCTCGAAGGATTTACCACTTTCTCAAGAATACGCTTGATATCCCTGTTAGAAACTTCAGCTTGGCCATTTGTCTGAGGGTGATAGGCAGTAGCAACACGATGATTGATATTATACCTGGCCATCAAGGCTGTAAACTTACGGTTGCAAAAATGCGTACCCTCATCACTGATGATTACTCTCGGAG
Organism: Heracleum sosnowskyi; assembly: GCA_030848705.1. Taxonomy (NCBI): domain Eukaryota; kingdom Viridiplantae; phylum Streptophyta; class Magnoliopsida; order Apiales; family Apiaceae; genus Heracleum; species Heracleum sosnowskyi. The sequence continues at coordinate 16,772,476 of CM061240.1, forward strand.
TTCCGAAACGCGTGAAGATTTGCTTATGCAGAAAACTCAGCACCACTTTAGCATCATTGGTCGGTAAAGCCTTTACCTCGACCCATTTAGACACGTAATCCACAGCTAACAGTATGTACTGATTATTGCAGGATGAAACAAACGGTCCCATGAAATCGATTCCCCACACGTCGAAAATCTCCACTTCAAGCAGCATATTAAGAGGCATCTCATTCCTCCTAGAGATATTACCAACCCTTTGACATCGATCACACCTCAACACAAACTGATGAGAATCTTTAAACAGAGTTGGCCAATAGAAACCTGCCTGAAGTACACGAGTAGCTGTCTTCTCTCCACCATAGTGACCTCCATAAGTGATGGAATGGTAATCTCGCAAAACACCCTCAGTTTCACTATAAGGAATGCATCTTCTTATCATCTGATCAGCTCCCTGTCTGAATAAGAATGGCTCGTCCCAACGGTACCACTTCACATCATGCAGAAACTTCTTCCTTTGTGCATAAGAAAATTCAGTCGGGATGACATTACTCACAAGATAGTTCACAATGTCTGCAAACCATGGTTCTTCATCTTGCACCCTGTTAGGAATATGTCGTTCTTGATGATAAACATAAAACACTTAGTAGAATTTGTGTAAAGTCATTTTGAAGCTCATCAACGAAATGAGTGATGTAGCAATTGCATTGTACAATACTTCACAATATGATAGGCATTTTGTTATATGTATTAGATAGGTTTTCTAAGTCATGTTGACTAAGTACTAGATAGGCAAAATAGGTTGGTTAATTGTAAATATATTATGCCTTGTAATTTTGCCTAAGTGAAGACATGTCAACGGTATGAAGATTACTCTGTCAACGGTATGGAGTTTACTCATCAACGAAACGAGGGAAACACCATCAACGGAATGAAGAATAAAGCTATCAACGAAACACATCTCCATGCTATCAACGAATCATTATTGCTTTTCTGAATAGTTGACAAAGTGATAGTGACAGTTTTCTGACAGATCAAAAAGGAGATGTGGAAGTGTACTTTGCATTGGAAACCATTAAAATGGACATGGGGAATAAGGAAACATCCCAGTTTCCAATTGGGCTCTTGGGAGTGATCATAATAAGCATGAAGACAAAAGCAAGGATCTCCAAGGACCACTGGACAAAGGGATGAAAAGCAAACTATTGGCGGTTACCTTTAGTGTACTTTAGTGTAGCCAAAAATAGCTTTGTAAACTTTGGGAATATATAACCAAGTGTAGCAGTTAAAATAAGAGTAAGAGAAGAAAAACAAATAGTTTGTATTAGCTATCTTTGAGAGCATACTTCTCTAAAATCTTGTTACTGAGCAGCTGTGTACTTTTGTATCACAGATTATTTCCGCAATAAAAATCACTTCAGTTGGATCATCAAACAATCCAACTGAAATTATTTATGTGCTTGTGATTTTTACTTTAAGTTCAGTTTTTATTTGTAAGTTGTTTTAAGTTTAAGAAATATCAAGAATTGTATTCAACCCCCCCTTCTACAATTCTGTTAGGTCATTTGGGATTAACAATTGGTATCAAAGCAAGCTTCTAACATACAAGAAGTTTAAAGATCAAGACCAAAACAGTAACCATGGTGAAGAAGGATGCAGGTGTAAAGATACCAGTTCTTGATAAGGACAATTACTTTCACTGGAAAGTAAAGATGCATTTACATCTCATGTCTATGGATGAGAGATATGTAGACTGTATTGAGAAAGGTCCACACGTTCCCATGAAGTTTGCATCTAGAGTTGGAGTGCCAGATGATACTCCTGATGTAGAAATTCCAAAACTTGTCTCAGAATGGACTATTGAAGATCTTGCAGAAATCCATAAGGATAAGAGAACCATGAACATTCTGTTTAATGGTTTGGAGCAAGAGATGTTTGGCAATGTCATCAACTGTACAACCTCCAAAGAAGTATGGGACACTGTTAGAACTCTCTGTGAAGGAACTGAGCAAGTTAGGGAAAATAAAATGCAACTCCTTATACAACAATATGAGCATTTTCATTTTAAAGCTGGTGAAACCCTAAATGACACGTTTAGTAGGTTTCAGAAGCTTTTGAATGGATTAAAGCTGTATGGGAGGATCTATCAAACCAAGGATTCAAACCTTAAATTTCTCAGAGCTCTTCCAAAAGAATGGAAGCCTATGACTGTTTCTCTCAGAAACACTCAAGAGTACAAAGACTACACTCTTGAAAGGCTTTATGGAACCTTGAAGACATATGAGTTGGAAATGGAGCAAGATGAAGAAATTGAAAAGGTACAGAAGAAGGGTGGATCTATTGCATTGATTGCATCTGTGAACCAACTAGAAGATGACAATGAAGAAGCTGCAAAGGCCACAACTAGTCGAGCTAGTTGTAGAAGTGATGTTAGCAAGGGTAAAGGCAAGATGACAGAAGAAGAAGAACCAGAACCAGCCAACTTGGATGACTTAGATGAGATTGATGAACACATTGCTTTTCTGTCAAGAAAATTCTCCAAGTTCAAGTTCAAGAGAAACTCAGAAGCAAGGCCACCAAGGAGAGACTTTCAACCTAACAAAAGTAACTGGATTGAAAAGTCTAAATCTAAATGTTTCAATTGTGGAATGCTTGGTCACTTTGCTGGAGACTGCAGAAAGCCCAAGATTGAGAAGGGCAACAGGAAATTTGAGCCTGTTGATTATAAAAAGAAATACTTTGAACTTCTCAAGCAAAAAGAAAAGGCTTTCATGTCTCAGGAGTATGATTGGGCTGGTAATGGTGAAGATTCTGATGATGATGTTGAATATGTCAACTTGGCTCTAATGGCTAACAATCATGAGCAGGAAGCAAGATCCTTAAGCAACCAGATAACAATTACTAATCTTTCTGAGCTTTCTAAAGAGGAATGCGATAGTGCAGTAAATGAAATGTCTACTGTATTATATAATTTACGTGTTACTCTTAAATCACTTACCAAAGAGAATTCAAGAATAAAAGAGACTAATTTGCTCTTAATTAATAAGAATGCAATGTTAGAAGCATAGCTCATTGAATTTGAGAAAATGAGATGTGTTAGTAGGGATGCTAAGAAGGAACTTGAGAACGTGTTACAAAGGGAAGAAATTCTTAAGACACAACTTGAAATCGAACAAAGTGTGATTGCTAAATGGAAAGATACCAGGAATGTTGCTACCAACATCATTAATGTTCAAGGTATGGAATCTTTCTGTGAACAATCATGGAAAAGGAACAAAGAGAAACTAGGGTATGTTTGTGAAACCTTAGAATCAGAAACAGAGTCAACAAACAACAATGATCATTTGTTGAAGGTTGATATGTCAACGGAATGCAATGTTTCGTTGACAGATGAACCATCAACCGATCAGGCTGTTTCGTTGACAGAGAAAAGAAAAGATGAACTCACTAGACTTAATAATAAGTATGGTCCTGTCACCAAGAACTTTGTTCAAGGTGAGTCTAGTAAATCAAAGAAAGTTGATAAGCCAGTTGAGAGAGTTAATGTAGGTCACTTGTCCAACAAGCAATTGAAAGATAAGTTAGAGAATGTTCAAGTTGAGGCTAAGGGAAATAAAAAGAATAACAGGAATGGCAAAGTAGGGATTAACAAACACAACAATTACACACCTGATAAATATGCTCCTAGAAAGACATGTGTTAATTGTGGAAGTGTTAGTCATTTATCTACTAACTGCAAATCTGTTAAGAAGACTGTTAAAGTGAAAATTCCCAAGCCTGCAATGAATAGTTCTATGCCTACAATGCTTGTTATGCCTAACATGTTTGCTCCATATGCACAATTTCAAAATCCATATGCCAGCATGCCATTTGTGTCTAATCCATACATGAATATGTTTAATGTGCCACAAATGCCATGGAATATGAATAACATGTTTGTTCCTCCAACTATGCATGCTATGAATGAAAATGTGAGCAATCCTCAGAAATCAACACCAAGGATAAAGATTGATTTAAATCAATCTGAGCCCAAGGTGAAAAATGATATAAAAGGAAAAGCAAAGGCTAACAAAACAGGACCCAAGGAAACTTGGGTACCAAAATCGACTTGATTTGGTTTTATTGTGTGCAGGGAGACAAAAGGAATCTTTGGTACTTGGATAGTGGTTGTTCAAGACACATGACTGGTGATTCTACCCTGCTCACAGAGTTTCAGGAAAGAGCTGGCCCTTGTATTGCTTTTGGAGATGACAGCAAAGGCTACACTAAGGGATATGGCTTGATTTCAAAAGAGAATGTCATCATAGATGAGGTTGCATTGGTGGATGGTCTTAAGCACAATTTGCTTAGTATCAGCCAACTTTGTGACAAAGGATTTTTAGTTACTTTTTCTAAAGAAGCCTGTGTTGTTTCTAAAGGAGGAAACAACAATGTGGTAATGACTGGATTCAGAAGAGGGAATGTGTACATTGCTGACTTTAGTAGCACAAGTCCAGAAACCATCACTTGTCTTTTCAGCAAGGCAAGCAAAGATGAAAGTTGGCTATGACACAAGAAATTATCTCATCTGAATTTTAAAGTTATGAATGATTTGGTGAGGAAGGATCTTGCAAGAGGAATTCCACAGGTGGAGTTTTCCAAGGATGGTTTGTGTGATGCCTGTCAAAAAGGGAAACAAAAGAAGGCATCATTCAAAAGCAAGACAGAGTCATCAATTGTCCATCAGCTTGAGTTGCTTCATATGGATTTGTTTGGCCCTGTAAATGTCATGTCTATTTCAAAGAAGAAATATTGTCTTGTGATTGTTGATGATTTTTCTAGATTTACATGGACTTTCTTTTTGCTCTCCAAAGATGAGGCAAGTGAAATCATTATCAATCACATCAAGATGGTAAACAATCATCCTGACTTGAAAGTAAGAAGGATTAGGAGTGACAATGGGACAGAATTCAAGAATTCAAGCATGAAGGTGTTCTGTGAAGAAAATGGTATTTTGCATGAGTTTTCAGCAATAAGGACACCACAGCAAAATGGTGTGGTTGAAAGGAAAAACAGAACACTTATTGAAGCTGCAAGGACAATGCTAGATGAATCAAAGTTACCAACTTATTTTTGGGCTGAGGCAGTTAATACAGCTTGCTTCACTCAAAATATTTCTTTGATTAATCAGGCCAAAGGAATGACCCCTTATCAGCTACTCAAAAGAAAGAAGCCACTATTGGATTTTCTTCATGTCTTTGGATGCAAGTGCTTTGTTCTGAGAAATCAAGCTGAGCATTTGGGGAAATTTGAAGCAAAGGCAGATGAAGCAATATTTGCGGGATATGCAGCAGGGAAAGCCTACAGAGTCTATAATCTCAGAACCAACATTGTTATGGAATCTGTACATGTTGTTTTTGATGATCTCAAAATTCAAGGTCTCTGTGATGAAGGTTTCCATGAAAGTCTTTCTTTTGAAAATGAGGAAGGAGATCAAGTGAATCATGTTAAGGCTACTGAGAAACAGCCTAAAGTTGTTGTATCTAGCACAGATGAAAGCAGCAGTGAAGATGAAATTGCTACATTAAGATTGAAAAGAATAGCTGCTAGCAGACCAAATGGTCATTTCGTTGACAGTCATGATGGTGGATTCGTTGACAGTCAAAATGAGCGTTTCGTTGACAGCCAAAATGGTAATACCGTTGACAGTCATAGAAATGCTTCTAGAAGTGATCATTTAGGGACAACAAACTCAGGGGGAGTTTCTCAAGGACAAATATCCAATCAAGGCAATCATGATCATGAAGCTACCTCTTCAAGAGCAAATCTACCTCCCTCAAGGAAATGGACTAAAGATCATCCCTTTGAACTTATTATAGGTGACGTGTCTTCAAAAGTCCAAACTAGAAGAGCAACTCAAGAAGAATGTCTATATAGTAGTTTTCTGTCTCAAGATGAGCCAAAGAAAGTTGAGGATGCACTTCTAGATCCAGATTGGGTTTTGGCTATGCAAGAGGAGCTAAACCAATTTGAAAGGAACAATGTTTGGAAGCTGGTGCCCAAGCCTAAGGACAGGAGTGTCATAGGCACAAAATGGGTGTTCAGAAACAAGATGGATGAAAATGGCATAGTCACAAGGAACAAAGCTAGATTGGTTGCAAAAGGCTATTTACAGGAAGAAGGAATTGATTTTGATGAAACCTTTGCTCCTGTTGCAAGACTAGAAGCAATAAGGATTTTTCTAGCCTATGCAGCCCATGCCAATTTCAAAGTCTATCAAATGGATGTGAAGAGTGCTTTTCTGAATGGGGAATTGGAAGAGGAGGTGTATGTAAGTCAACCTCCTGGTTTTGAAGATGATGACTTTCCAGAATATGTATATTTCCTCCTCAAAGCACTCTATGGTTTGAAACAAGCACCTAGAGCCTGGTATGACACACTTTCACAGTTCCTCCTTGAGAATCACTTCACTAGAGGTACTGTAGATAAAACTCTTTTTCACAGGGTTGTGAATGGCTCTACTATACTTGTTCAAATTTATGTAGATGACATAATCTTTGGGTCTACAGATGTGAAACTTTGTCAAAAGTTTGCCAAGCTTATGCAAAGTAAATATGAAATGAGCATGATGGGAGAATTAACTTACTTTCTTGGTCTTCAAGTGAAGCAAGTTAATGAAGGCATTTTCATTAGTCAAACAAAATATATTCATGATTTATTAAAGAAGTTTAACTTAATGGAATGCTCTCCTGCCAAAACTCTCATGCCTTCTGCCACCAAACTTGAATTGAATACTAAGGAAAAATCTGTGGACATTTCAGGTTATAGAGGCATGGTAGGCTCACTTTTGTATCTAACAGCTAGTAGACCTGATATTATGTTTGCTACATGTCTATATGCTAGATTTCAAGCTGATCCTAGGGAATCCCATTTAGTTGCTATTAAAAGAATTTTCAGATATCTCAAAAGAACACCAAACCTTGGCATTTGGTATCCTAGAGAATCTGGCTTTGAACTAATTGGTTATTCAGATGCAGATTTTGCAGGATGTAAAATTGACAAGAAAATCACAACAGGCACCTGTCAATTCTTAGGAAACAAGCTTGTCTCATGGTTCAGCAAGAAACAAAACTCAGTTTCTACCTCCACAGCTGAGGCTGAGTATATTGCAGCTGGAAGTTGTTGTGCGCAGATTTTATGGATGAAAAATCAACTACTTGATTATGGAATAAGAGTTGAGAAAATTCCTATTTTCTGTGACAACACTAGTGCCATTGCCATTACTGAAAATCCAGTGCAACATTCAAGGACCAAGCACATTGACATCAAGTACCATTTCATTAGAGAACATGTTATGAATGGTACTGTGGAGTTACATTTTGTTCCAAGTGAACAACAACTTGCAGACATCTTTACCAAGCCACTTGATGAATCCACATTCTCAAGATTAGTAAGTGGGCTAGGTATGTTAAATTTCTCTTAATTATTTTGAGATTTTTGCAAGTTAAAATGCAGCCAGAAACTTGCTATGTTTTTCTGTGAATTAATTTTCTCAGGAAAAAGTGAAATTTTGCCCAAGTCAAAATTACTATGTCAACGAAACGAACCATTTCGTTGACAGTCTTAGAATTTTTCTGGGTGTTTCGTTGATAGCTCTTTTATATCAACGAAACGCAGCTTTATCAACGAAATAAGACGGGACTTTAACCGCCCAATCCTGATTCGTTGATTTAGCGTAATTAATCCGAACCGTTGAAATTTGACACGTCCGTTACCACGATCTATGCATACACCCCTGTAAGTATAAATCATGGTAATTCTTTAAAAGTAACGGTTATATTTTTAAGCCAATCCAGTAATTTACATTTATTATTAGACTCTTTTTCTGAGAATTTTTGGGGGAGTATTTAAGAAATTCTATTTTCTTTATTTTCTTTTTACCTGTTCTCAAAAATTCCAAAGGCTTTTCTCTCTTCTTCTCTCTAACAAGCAATTTAGTTCGAAGCTTTTCTTCACACAACAATGGCACCCATAGTCAAGCTTATGTCAGCAGGAGGGTTCATTTATGAAAAGAACAACTCAATTCCATTTGTTGTCAAGGAGGGTCCAAACAGTATCTTTTTCAAGATGATGGACTTCATGAAGAACTGCAAATTGAGCTATGCAATGTTTCACTCAATTCCTCTCTACAATGAGATAATCGAGGAGATTTGGACCTCGTGTGAGAATAGTGGAACAAACTGCACACTCCAATTCACCATCCAAGGTAAAGAGTACATAGTTAATTCTGATGTATTGCAAGCATGTTTACATATTCCTGAAAATAACTGTAATGCTTTGCCTACAAATACTGAAATGGTTAACTTGCTAAACTCCATAAACTACTCTTTGCCTACTGATAATCTGGGTAGAATAATTAGGAGAGGATTGGTTAGAGAATATAGTTATTTAGCTGATGCATTTATCAAGGTATTTTCTGGTAAGATTAGCAATTTTGATGCATTGACCAATTCTATGTTAATTCTATTTACCATGCTCCTAACTGATAGATATTACAACTTTAGCACCCAATGTTGACTCGTAAACACGCAAGTATACGCGATCACAAATAGCAAGTGATAAATAGAATTCGTTCCGCAGAGACTAGGTGTAGATGCCAATTTAATACCTATGCAACAGTGTATGGTTACTTCTTAATGCTTGAACAATTATCAATTTGGGTTGATTATTAACTACTTTAATAAACTAAGCAATTATTAAACTAAGAATAAATTAACAATTAAGAGTTCTTGTATATGAGAAAGCATGGAATTCCAATTTCATCGAAAACTTCACTAAAGGTTGACACATTAAATCGACATAGGTGACAAACATGATAATTAATCAGATAACACGACAATAGTACGAACTACCTTTCAGTACACTCGTATCAAACCACTTAATATCCACAAGAGATAGAAATCAAGAGGACACCACATCACATTCAAATCATATATGTCTATACAATCTGGAAACACAATTGGTTTAAGCACAAGTTATCTTTATAACTACATGGGGCAACATGAGATGGTTAAAATCACGCTACTAATCAAGAATAATCAATTAATTCATGAACCCATGCTACTATGGCATATTCCCAATCCTTGAATCCACTTTCGCAATCATCAAAGATAAATAAATTAGATGCTAGCTACACATCTATCAATTAAAACAAACCATAATAGATTATCATAATAAGATCACCCAACAATCAATTACGTGTCAAACACAATAATTACGTAATCAAATCCATTGGAACCCCATGATAATGATTAGTTCATAATTAAACTAATCACCACCATGGGTTCTAATGAAAGCATGATTGTAAAAAGCATATAATTAATTAAGAAGGGAGAAATAATTAGTAGTAGAAGAGAATGAGATAGATAATTAATCCCAAAATGTGTAGAGAGAAATACAAACGAAGGTATCCTTGCTTGTCACCGCCAAGAACCCTAAAAACATGTATCTCCTAATAAAACTCTTGATAGTTGAATATCCCCCCTACTGATAATAGTTTTTGTTTTAAGTATAAATTATTACATAATAAAACAATTATTAGCCCATACAAAATTAGGCCCAGCAGTTATTTTGACCCGGACAAAACAAGTTTTCAGAATTAATTCTCCGCAAGGCAGGGTCGACAGGAACAAAACCGCGCTCTAGCGCCTTCACAGCGCATGAGCCTCGCGCAGTTGCGCCTCAAGTCTGCGCAGGAGCGCTAGAAAGCTCCTGGACACTTCCTTCCCGCACAACCCTCGCGCAGTTGCGCCTCTAGCCGCGCAGGAGCGCATGAAACCTCCTGGATTCTCCCCTTGGCCGCGCAGTAGCGCCTGAACCTATGCGCAGCAGCGCTTCTACCCTCCTGGAATCACCACAAAGCTAAACCACTTGACTTGTTGCCAAGATGACTTGTTTACTTGCATCGACTTAGGTTAATTTCACACCACCATCACATTGCTTTAGCCCAAAATGCCTTCAACGACACAACCTACACAAATTACATAAAAAACACCTTACTTGGCAACGAAACTCGAGAACTTGCAAACGTTTTCAGTCAAAACAGAAGGTAAAGAGTGGACATGAAATCCACCTATCAAACCCCCAAACTTAACCCGTTGCTTGTCCTCAAGCAATGCGAACTCCCCCTAAATGATGAATGGATGCAAATAATAACTAAATGACATGATAATGCGAACGTGACCTAATGCAATGATCCCACACAAATGATCCGAAACCACTCAACAAGCAACGCCTCACAAACGCAACAACTCCAAACAGAGCTCGACTAAGTTCCCGTATACTAACAACACATGCCCGGAACGTGGTATGTGCAATTCTCACTAGATATACTCTCGTAACTAGATCAAAGGCATCACCAATTCTTCGCCAAGACAATCACATGTTTATAAACAGACTGAACTCTAGCCACAAGAAACTACTTAAAGACACCACAATATCCACTTGAGTTAGACAGGAATACATACTTTTATTACAACGCATCCTACTAACCACAATACTCATGCTTATTGACCGTGCAATGGTTGAGACCCCAAAAGGCTTATACAATAATACCCATGTAGCGAGCTTTAGGTTAGTGGATCCCAGACCGGAAAAATCTTAGGTCACTAGGCACAAAGTCCCCTAGAACTTAATTGCTCGAGTATTAAAGAGCTCAACCTGATCAATTTTGCATCAACAACTAACAAAACACTTTTTTTTTTCTTTTCTTAAATTTTTTTTTTTTTGTCTTTTTTTTTTTCTTCGGAATGAGTGCGCTTTGCCTTTTTCTCATCCCACCCTAGACTACTCATCTTTTCAATGAGCCGGCTACTAGCCACTTGACGCCTAGCCTTTATTGACAACTAGCATGATATCCCTGTTTTTCCCCCAAACTTAGACTTGAGTGCTTCTTTCAATTTCAAGAGACTAGAAAACCTTCTAAATATAAATAAGTGATTAAATCCTAACAACCAAACCAGGTATGACTCAATCTAGCCCTAGAGCAAACTGTGAGACCGTGAAAAGATTGTGTTCCCGACACACGCAAGTCAATTTCGTAGGAACTTAAATTCAACCCTCTATTCATTGTCATCACACTCAATTAAGTATCGACCTATCAAGCCAGAAACAGACACTAATGTGGAATCATGTGATATGCATGAACGTGCAAGAACAAAATGATTATACAACCTAAATAATCTATATGTCATGGCATCCTAAATGCAACTACATGGCATGGCCAAACTAAATGCACAATTACTTATATAAACTATCACGAAAATGCAACTATATGCAATGCAATGACTCTTAATACCCTACAATCACCCCCAAACTTATTAAACGCAATGTCCTCATTGAAGGTAAATTACAGGGTACAAGAGAACTCCCCTAGCTGTCAGCATCTCCACCCTCCTCGGGTGGTGTGTCTGGTGGTGGATAGACATGGTGCGCTCCAAAGGTGGGCCATGTGACTCAATAAGTTAGCTTGACTTGAAGTTCCCAGCTCTGTCGACTCAAGAACCGCTAACATTTTCTCACGATTAACCGTACCTCCAAAATAATGTTTCAACCTTTGACCGTTAACCTTGAATGCTTGATCTTGTGACTTCTCGAAAATTTCTACCGCTCCATGCGGATACACAGCTTTAACGGTGAAAGGCCCTGACCACCGTGACTTGAGTTTACCCGGAAAAAGTCTGAGCCGGGAATTAAAAAGAAGCACCAATTGGCCTGGTTCAAAGGTTTTGGGCACCAATTTCCTGTCGTGCCACCTCTTTACTTTCTCCTTGTATAACTTTGAGTTCTCATAAGCTTGCAGACGGAACTCATCAAGTTCATTCAGTTGTAACATCCTCTTTTCACCAGCAGCTGTCATATCAAGATTCAACTTTTTCAATGCCCAATACGCCTTGTGCTCAAGTTCTGCGGGCAGGTGACAAGCTTTTCCATAAACCAGCTGAAACGGAGACATCCCCAAAGGAGTTTTATAGGCAGTCCTGTAAGCCCACACAGCTTCATCCAATTTTGTGGACCAATCCTTCCTCGAAGGATTCACTACCTTCTCCAAGATTCGCTTAATTTCCCGATTCGAGACTTCGGCTTGACCATTAGTCTGCGGATGATAAGCTGTTGCAACGCGGTGAGATACTCGGTATTTGGCTAGTAAAGCCGTGAACTGGCGGTTGCAAAAGTGAGTGCCTTCATCACTGATAATAGCACGAGGGGTCCCAAAACGAGTGAAGATCTGCTTATGAAGAAAGTTAAGCACGACCTTAGCATCGTTCGTTGGCAAGGCCTTCACCTCTACCCATTTGGATACATAATCCACTGCCAACAGAATGTACTGATTGTTGAACGACGACACAAAAGGTCCCATGAAGTCGATACCCCACACATCAAAGATTTCCACTTCAAGCATACTATTCAATGGCATCTCGTTCCTCCTAGAAATATTGCCAACTCTTTGGCATCGATCACATCGCAGCACGAACTGATGTGCATCTTTAAATAGGGATGGCCAGAAAAACCCCGCCTGAAGCACACGAGCAGCTGTCTTATCTCCACCATAATGACCACCATAGATGGTGTCATGGCAATCTCGTAGAATACCCTCTGTTTCGCTGTAAGGAATACACCTTCTGAGAAGCTGATCCGGCCCTTGCTTGAATAGATAGGGCTCATCCCAACGATACCACTTGACATCATGAAGAAATTTCTTTTTCTGAGCGTAAGAAAACTCAGCTGGGATGATGTTGCTCACCAGATAGTTCACAAAATCAGCAAACCACGGTACTTCCCCTTGTACCTGAAACAACTGCTCGTCTGGAAAGTGCTCATTTATTAAGATCTCATCCTTTCTGCCTCCTTCACCTTGCTCCAATCTTGAGAGATGATCAGCTACTTGATTTTCCGTTCCTTTTCTGTCCTTGATTTCAAGCTCAAACTCCTGAAGTAAGAGTACCCAACGAATCAGTCGGGGTTTAGCATCCTTTTTAGCCAGAAGAAATCTGAGAGCTGCATGGTCTGTGTAGACTGTGACCTTCGCACCAAGCAAGTAAGACCTGAACTTCTCGAATCCATACACCACTGCAAGAAGCTCTTTTTCAGTGGTGGTGTAATTTAGTTGGGCATCATTGAGGGTTTTACTAGCATAGTAAACCACATGAAACACGTTTATCTTCCTTTGCCCCAACACCACGCCCACTGCGAAATCACTTGCATCACACATCATCTCAAACGGTTCATTCCAGTTAGGAGCTGTGATAACTGGAGTAGTTGTAAGCTTCTTCTTCAAGTGCTCGAATGCCTGCAAACACTCATCAGTGAATTTGAAAGGAGTGTCCTTCTCTAATAGACTGCAGAGTGGCTTTGTGATTTTAGAGAAGTCCTTTATAAAACGCCTATAGAACCCAGCGTGCCCTAGAAAACTGCGAACTCCTTTGACAGAAATAGGAGGAGGAAGTTTTTCGATTGTCTCCAGCTTGGCCTTGTCCACTTCTAAACCCTTTCTAGACACCTTGTGACCAAGAATGATGCCTTCCTGTACCATGAAGTGGCACTTCTCCCAGTTGAGCACTAAATTCGTTTCAACACATCGCTTCAACACCATGCTCAAGTTGTGCAAGCACTCGTCATAAGACGACCCAAAGACTGAGAAGTCATCCATGAATACTTCGACATTACTGCCAATCATATCAGAAAAAATGGCCATCATGCATCTTTGAAAAGTAGCTGGAGCACCACATAGTCCGAATGACACACGTCGGAACGCAAAAGTTCCAAATGGACATGTAAAGGTAGTCTTCTCCTGATCTTCAGGAGCTATAGCAATCTGATTGTAACCCGAATACCCATCCAGTAAACAATAGTACTCATGACCAGCTAGCCTGTCTAGCATCTGATCAATGAATGGCAGAGGGAAATGATCCTTCCTAGTAGCTTTGTTCAATTTTCTATAGTCCATACAAACTCTCCAACCTGTGACTGTCCGAGTTGGAATGAGCTCATTCTTCTCATTAGCTACCACTGTCATACCCCCCTTCTTTGGTACACACTGCACCGGGCTCACCCAAGAGCTATCCGAGATTGGATAAATGATGCCTGCATCCAGCCACTTCAGAATCTCCTTCTTGACAACCTCTTTCATGATGGGATTCAGCCTCCTCTGATGTTCCACTGAAGGTTTGCTCCCTTCCTCCATTGGAATTTTGTGCATACAGTAAGAGGGGCTGATGCCCTTGATGTCTGCAATTGTCCACCCTATAGCTGACTTGAACTCCCTCAGAATCCGCAAGAGTTTTTCTTCCTCGCTACCTGACAGGTTAGATGCAATAATCACAGGTAATGTAGATGCATCACCAAGAAAAGCATACCTTAAATGGTCCGGCAGTGGCTTAAGTTCAAGTTCAGGAGCTTCCTCAATAGATGGCTTTAGACGAATTTGTGATTTTTGAAGCTCATCTAAGCCAAGAGATTCCGGTGGAGCATTGAATTTCCTTTGGTAGGGATTAGCATTCAACAATTTAACACACTCTGAAATTTCTTCGTCTTCAGAATCCGAATCCCCTTGTAAAGTGCTTACTAAGGCATCTGTGTTCGACAACTGTTTCCTTTCCTCATGTTGCAATGATTTAACCATGTCAAGTCTGAAACACTCTTCCTCTTCAGATGGAAGTTGCATGGCTTTAAACACGTTGAAGGTGACGTTTTGATCATGCACTCTCATAGTCAACTCCCCTTTCTGAACATCAATCAAGGTTTTGCCAGTGGCCAAGAATGGCCGTCCCAAGATGATAGGGATGTTCTTGTCTTCCTCGAAATCCAAGATGACAAAGTCAGCGGGAAAAATGAGTTTGTCCACTTTGACTAAGACGTCTTCCACTATGCCACGAGGATATGTAACCGACCTATCAGCTAGCTGCAAGGAAATATTGGTCGGTTTTGGGTCGGGAAGTCCAAGTGTCAAGAAGACTGAGAGTGGCATCAGATTAATGCTTGCACCAAGATCACACAAGCATTTGTTGAACGACACATTTCCAATAGTGCAGGGAATAGTGAAGCTTCCTGGGTCCTTAAGCTTTGGAGGTAATTTTTGTTGCAAGATTGCACTGCATTCCTCTGTCAATGCTACCGTCTCAAAATCAGCTAGCCTTAACTTCTTCGAGAGAATTCCCTTCATAAATTTGGCATAGCTTGGCATTTGTTCCAAAGCCTCAGCAAATGGAATGTTAATATGCAACTTTTTGAATACCTCCAAAAATTTGCCAAATTTCTGATCCAATTTCTGTTTTTGCATCCTTTGAGGGAACGGTGGAGGCGGATAGACTGGAGGATTAGCCTCTGCAGGAATTGACTGCTTAGCTAGTTGAGGGATTGGCTGTTTTTCCTTTTTCGCAACTTCCTCTTGCTTTTCCTGTTCTGAATTCTGCTCAACTCCTGCTCCCTCTGTGACCCTTCCTGACCGTAGGGTAATAGCTTGTACCTGCTCCTTGCCATCCTTCTTTCCTGGATTCGGTTCTGTGTTGCTAGGAAGCACTCCTTGAGGCCTATTGAGTAGGGCACTGGCAAGCTGTCCCACCTGGTTTTCCAAGTTCTTTTGAGAAACTGTTAAGGTTTTTATCATTAACCTCATCTCCTCCATTTCAGATTTCTCATTGGATGTCTGACCAGAATTCCCATAAGATTGTTGAAATCCTGGTGGCTGATATTGCTGCCTCGGAGCATACTGCTGCTGCATTCCTGAAGGGTTGGGTTGTCTACCCCCAAACTGCTGATTATTCTGACTGTTCCCCCAGCTAAAGTTAGGATGATTCCTGTTGTTTGGATGATAAGCGTTAGGAATTGGGACTTGTGGCCTTTGAAAGTTGCTGACGAACTGCGCTGACTCATTAGATATGGCACATTGACGAGTGTCATGCCCCCCTGCACATAGCTCACAGATGCTAGCTACCTGTTGCATCCCAAGATTAGCCAAAGAATCCACCTTCATGCTTAGAGCTTCTAACTGAGCCGACAGAGCAGTAGCGGTATCAACTTGAAGAACTCCTGCTACTTTGTTTTGCTGCAATCTTTGCGAAGGATTTTGATACTCATTTGCAGCCATCATTTCAATCAGATTATAAGCTTCCTCGTAGCTTTTAGCCCACAATGCTCCGCCAGAAGCAGCATCTACCATAGGCCTAGATTGACCTCCCAGTCCATTATAGAAACAGTTTATGACCATCCAATCGGGCATACCGTGATGGGGGCATTTTCTGAGCATCTCCTTATAACGTTCCCAAGCCTCACACAACGACTCACCCTGTGCCTGAGTAAACTGAGTAATAGCATTCCTAATGGCAGCTGTTTTTGCCATAGGAAAGAATTTGGAGAGAAATTTTTGCGCAAGCTCTTCCCAAGTAGTGATTGATCCGGCTGGTAGAGAATGTAGCCAGCCTTTAGCTTTGTCCCTCAAAGAAAAGGGAAAGAGTCTCAGCTTCACAGCATCATCTGAAACACCATTGAATTTGAAGGTGTCACAGATTTCAATAAAATTCCGGATGTGCATATTAGGGTCCTCAGTTGCACCACCCCCAAATTGCACTGTATTCTGCACCATCTGGATAGTGCCCGGCTTGATCTCGAATGTATTCGCAGAAATTGCAGGCCTGATGATACTTGACTGAATGTCATTTATCCTTGGCTGCGAATAGTCCATGAGTGCTTTAGGCACTTCCTCTTGATTCAGATTAGCATCTCCCATTGTAACAACCGGTCCAACTTCTTCTTCTAGTAACTCTATCTCTTCCTTCCTTTCTAGTTCCGCTTTGGTTTGAGATCGTGTTCGCATGCACGTTCAAATACCTAAAAGACGAAGGCCAGGAAGACACAAAATATGTAAGTAACACGTATCAAGTCAGTAATCTATAACGACCACTGCTGACAAGCATATAAATTACAAATAACAAATAACACCGAAGTCCCCGGCAGCGGCGCCAAAAACTTGTTGACTCGTAAACACGCAAGTATACGCGATCACAAATAGCAAGTGATAAATAGAATTCGTTCCGCAGAGACTAGGTGTAGATGCCAATTTAATACCTATGCAACAGTGTATGGTTACTTCTTAATGCTTGAACAATTATCAATTTGGGTTGATTATTAACTACTTTAATAAACTAAGCAATTATTAAACTAAGAATAAATTAACAATTAAGAGTTCTTGTATATGAGAAAGCATGGAATTCCAATTTCATCGAAAACTTCACTAAAGGTTGACACATTAAATCGACATAGGTGACAAACATGATAATTAATCAGATAACACGACAATAGTACGAACTACCTTTCAGTACACTCGTATCAAACCACTTAATATCCACAAGAGATAGAAATCAAGAGGACACCACATCACATTCAAATCATATATGTCTATACAATCTGGAAACACAATTGGTTTAAGCACAAGTTATCTTTATAACTACATGGGGCAACATGAGATGGTTAAAATCACGCTACTAATCAAGAATAATCAATTAATTCATGAACCCATGCTACTATGGCATATTCCCAATCCTTGAATCCACTTTCGCAATCATCAAAGATAAATAAATTAGATGCTAGCTACACATCTATCAATTAAAACAAACCATAATAGATTATCATAATAAGATCACCCAACAATCAATTACGTGTCAAACACAATAATTACGTAATCAAATCCATTGGAACCCCATGATAATGATTAGTTCATAATTAAACTAATCACCACCATGGGTTCTAATGAAAGCATGATTGTAAAAAGCATATAATTAATTAAGAAGGGAGAAATAATTAGTAGTAGAAGAGAATGAGATAGATAATTAATCCCAAAATGTGTAGAGAGAAATACAAACGAAGGTATCCTTGCTTGTCACCGCCAAGAACCCTAAAAACATGTATCTCCTAATAAAACTCTTGATAGTTGAATATCCCCCCTACTGATAATAGTTTTTGTTTTAAGTATAAATTATTACATAATAAAACAATTATTAGCCCATACAAAATTAGGCCCAGCAGTTATTTTGACCCGGACAAAACAAGTTTTCAGAATTAATTCTCCGCAAGGCAGGGTCGACAGGAACAAAACCGCGCTCTAGCGCCTTCACAGCGCATGAGCCTCGCGCAGTTGCGCCTCAAGTCTGCGCAGGAGCGCTAGAAAGCTCCTGGACACTTCCTTCCCGCACAACCCTCGCGCAGTTGCGCCTCTAGCCGCGCAGGAGCGCATGAAACCTCCTGGATTCTCCCCTTGGCCGCGCAGTAGCGCCTGAACCTATGCGCAGCAGCGCTTCTACCCTCCTGGAATCACCACAAAGCTAAACCACTTGACTTGTTGCCAAGATGACTTGTTTACTTGCATCGACTTAGGTTAATTTCACACCACCATCACATTGCTTTAGCCCAAAATGCCTTCAACGACACAACCTACACAAATTACATAAAAAACACCTTACTTGGCAACGAAACTCGAGAACTTGCAAACGTTTTCAGTCAAAACAGAAGGTAAAGAGTGGACATGAAATCCACCTATCACCCAACTTATGTATGAAATTGGTGCTAAGTTGGGTGATAAGGCTAATAGGAAAAAGAATATCTATTATGCTAGGTTTCTGATGATGTTGGCTAATCATGTTAGTCCAACACCATTAGTTATCTCTAACCCTGTTTCCAAGTTTGAGTGTTTTGTGCAAGAGAAGAGAGTATTGACAGACATACTGAGGCTGAACCACAATGGTGAGGTTTCAGTGGTGTATCTGCCAGTAATTGAGGTAACTACTGCTATCCCTTCTAGTATAATTGTTACTTCAACTGTATCACCCAGTCCTGTTGCTGTGGAGTCTGTAGCTGTGACCCAACAGGCTCCTGCCCCAGCAACAAAACCAAAATCAAAGAAATCCTCCAAGCCAACCTCAGGTGCTTCCCAAAAGGCACCTGTTGTAAAATCCACTACACAACCTAAGGGGAGTGTTGTAGGTGCTGTGAGAGGTGAGGGAAGGTGATAAGTGGGTTTTATATCTACTTGGAACGCTTCGAATCGGCTTAAATTGACTGTCTTGGCCTCAAGTATGTGGTGTTATGATCCGTTTGGAGTGTTTTGTGCAGGTGTGCTAAATTGGAGCAAGGTGCTTGTTTTTATTGCTAAATGTGGCGGTGCTGAGGTTAAGGAAGAAGGAAGCTAGAGATTTTGGAGCTTAATTAGATGGACATTCGGATTTATTGGACTAGGTGGGCTGGCTACACTGTTTGGGCCATATCTTGAGTTCTAGAAGTCCGATTTTGACGATCTTACAGTCCACGCGAAGAGAATGAAATTTTCTGTCAGGACAAGTGGGGCGCCCGCGCCACTAGTGGGGCGGCCGCGCCACTTTGGCAGGAGAAATGTGGGGCGCCCGCGCCACTAGTGGGGCGCCCGCGCCACCCCCTCTGGCCCAATTTCTGTTTTGCTCTGATTTTGATATTAGGGCATTGACTGGTCAAACCTGAGGCATCTATCAATACTTGTGGATGTTTTAGGAGGCTACGACCCTAATTCTATTTTTTATTTATGAAGTATCTATCGAGGAGAACAAGAGGAGGCCAAACCCTAGAAGACCTAGCTTAATTTCATCTTTGTATTCTTCTAAATTAGGCATACTTGGATTCTCTTACGTTGTTTTCTAAACCTTTTTTACTATTGATACTATTTGCTTTTCAATTATCAATTCAAGACTTAGTTTTTATATCATGTTTTCATTAGAACCCGCGATGATGAACGGTTCATTCATGAACTAATCGTTATCGTGGGATTCTAACGGAGTTTCTTGTGGAGTTTAGTGGTTAATTGTTTTTATATATTCTGTGTGTGATGGCTAATTGATTTCCTATCATGGTTGTGCTTATTCGTTGTGGATGCGTAGCTAACATTCATGATTGTTTGTTAATCTCTATTGATTGCGAAAGTGGATATAGGGATTTAGAACTTGCCATGCTAGCATAAGTTCATGTATTATTGTCATGCATGATTCGTGGATGATTTTAACCATTTCATCTACCTTATGTAATCTGAATAGATAACTTGCTCATTAAACCACTATGTTTTCAATCTCTATAGACATATAGGGACTAAGCATATTTGGTGTCCATTTAACTTCTATCTTTATTGTGGATGTTTAAGTGGTATGGTATACGTATACTGAAAGGTAGCGTATACTAGTTTCGTGTTATCTGATTAGTTGTCACAACCGTCACATGCATTAATTAAGAACAAGAGACTCTAGATGAAATATTTAATGATGTTAGGATCCCATGCTTTATTCATATAAGTAATTTTCCAGTAATTCTCTTTAGTTAATATAATCTTGTTAAGTGCTAGTTAATTAGTTAAACAAAACCAAATTTGATACTTATCTTAGCAGTGAGTAATAACCATACATTGGTGCATAAGTGCATAGCTATAACAATATAACCAGTCTCTGTGGGAACGAACTTAACTTTATCATATACTACTTGTGACCACGTGCGCTTGCGTGTTGTTGTGTGAACAGAAGGGGTGAACATAAAAGAAACCCTAAGGATAAGGAAGGAAAGATGAGTGAGATCCAGCCAAGCCCCATTGTGTCTTCCCAACAAGGCACAATGAGTAATATGGATTTAAGCACAAGTCTAATTGCATCCTCCCAAAAGGATGTAATTATTGAAACCATCTCTCCTCCAAGAGCACACTCTAAGAGGGGAAGGGACACTTCAAGCCCACAGTCTACTTTTTCCCAATACCAAAGGAGGGTGAAACAAAAATCCAAGGGTTCACATGGTGCACACACTCTGGAAGCTACACTTCCAGTTTCACAAATTCAGTTTGATGTAACCCCTATCATTACTCTGGGGTTACAGTCCCATTCTCTAAACATCAACCTTGAACTATCTCCATCAAATTCACCAACTCTATCTCTAGATGTGGACATGATCCATTCATCTATTCCTGATTCTCCAACTCTAATCTTGGAGAAGCCCCACTCTGAAGCTGGTGGCCATCACTTGTTAAGTGATTTGTTGGGCCATCAACCAATTTTTTCTGAAGTTGCAAGAGGATCTGTGGACCAATCTCTAAAATCAATCACCACAGATTCTACTGTAATTTCACTTTCTCAAAGTGCTTTATTGACTTCATCAACGAAACAGCTTCTTTCGTTGACAAGTGTTTCTCCATCAACGGTATCCATACCGTTGACAGTTCAAACTACCATTCCGTTGATAGGTCAATCTACACCCCTTATTGAAAATCAAGTTGTTTCCACAACTAGTGTAGATGACCTGGTGGTAGTTGAGACACTCTTAGGTTTGAGAGGGAGTGAAATTGAGAGGCTGGCTTGCAGCCAGGCAAAAGGAGAGTCTGAGAGTGAGAGGCTGGCTATTTCTTCCAGCCAGGAAAAAGGAGAGATTGAGAGTACCACCTTAGTAGGTGAAGGTGAGGGTGTGAGAGGTGTGAGCCATGGGGAGCCCATGATGCAAGAAAAGAGTGGAGAGAGAGAAGGGACTACAGGAGTGATAAGGGAGGAAGCAGCCATTGCTAGTGAGTTAATGGGGGTCAGTGAGGGAGAAAGGGAACTTACCTTCCAAGAGCATTATCAACAAACTCTGGATAGTATTTCCCTGGATCCTGAGACCTTTACTCATCCTGTGTCAGCCTATCAAATTATGGCTCAACAGGGCAATGTGGAGGCAGAAAGGTCACTCAATTTAATTCATACTACTGCATCAATGCAAAGAGCAAAGGATGCCCTGACCAATCTATCTCCAGCAGCTGCAGCAAGTGGAGACTTCAATTTTTCTGATGATGAGGACAGCTTTGGTGACAATCTACAGGTGGCCACTACTACACAGACTGGGACTTATGTGGTGCCTCCTACACCAAACTGGCTTTCTCAGGATATGCATGGTAGATGCAACTTGGATGCTGCTATCATAAGGCAGTACAATGAGGCATATCTAGCTCATGAGTCTGCTGAAGCAAGGGAGAAGAAATTCTACAAGGCCATAATGGATTCTCTGGAAATTCAAAGGCTACAAATGTTGCAGACAAGGATTGAGGCTACAGAAATCAAGGATTCAATTAGCAACCTTAGGGATGCTACTGACAGGAGGCTAGATGAAAAGCTTCCTCTTCACACTGTCTCCAAGATGTCAAGGTTTTTCACCAAGGAACCTGAAGTGTCCTCATCTTTGAAAACTCTCTCCTCTAGGGTGGACAAAGTTGAGGCTACACTTTCTCACATGCAGAAGGAACAGGAGAAGCAAACTAGCCTACTCACCCAGCTTCTGGCAGCTCAAGGAATCCCTATCATCTCACTTGATGATAACAAAAAGGGGGAGAAAACTAAGGAGCTAGAGATACAAATCACAAAGGTTTTGGTCCCAGCCATCTCCTTACCAGAAGAGCCATTAGCAATGGGGGAGTTTGGAAAGAAGAAAAAGGATGGTATTGACCTGATCCAGGAAGCCTCTATGAGGATGAAACTTGCAGAACAGATTAAGGATCACTGGTCAAATATAGAAGCAAAAGTCAAGAAGCTAGCTCACACTGCAAAGGCATCAACGGTTCAAGCTACTTCAATACCACCATCAACAAATGCAATGGTGATAGTACAAATGGAGCCACAGTTCAAGAGCTCTTATGCTATAGAGCCCCTTCAGCATGGAATCCTTCAAGATTCAAGAAATGAGAAAGGCCAATCTTCATGCTTTAGGAATGTGGATGCAAGAGGGATATCTCCAATATCACCTATCAAACCCAAAGGCAAGAACATTGAAAGGATCTTTTATCCTCCATCAAAGCCAGATGAGTTCAAAGTCCTAGGGAAGCTGATCATTAAGTGCAAGGAAAGCAATCATCCAAGTATAAGGAATCAAAGGGCCATCATCTACAGGGACAACAAGGAAATCTGCATTTGGGTTGGTCACCCAAATTTTGCTAAGGCAAAAGCGGAAGAATCTGAAAGGGTAGCAATGCAAGCATTGTCAGTTGCTCAAGCACTTGAAGATGAAGAAACCTTACAGGAAGAAAAAGCCAAGGATGGAGCTAAGGAAGCTGAAAAAGCAAGGAAAAGTGTAAGGCAACCAAAGTCTAGAGCTAAAAGGAATCTGGATTTTGATAAAGAGGATTCTCAGGACACTGCTCAAGCCACTTCCACAACAAGTGCACATCAAATTCTTGCTGATCAACCTCATGAAGGAAAATTGGCATGTGATCCTGCACATCCTGTCAACTTTCATGATCAGCCAATCATGCTAAAAGAGGAGCCTATTGAGTTTGATGAAGCCTATTTTCCAAGGTTCCTATTTGAAAAGGATCAGTCAATAAAGTCAAAGAAAAGGGCTGTCAAGGCAAAGCCAGTATTTGTGAGAAAGCCACAACCTCAGAAACCCCCTGCAAATCCAGAGGACTGCATGTACATTGTTGACATCAGGGAAGAATCTAGCTTACATCTTGATTTAGACAACCTGGTGGAAGTAAGGGGCATTGCAGCTTCTCAAAAGTTGCCTGAAAGATTAGTTTTCACATTCAAGGGTGGTAGAGAGCAAGTGTGGCCTCTCTACAGGATTTTAGGAGAAGACTACCAAACACTACTCACAGTGTTTAGATGCTTGAAGAAGGACTTTGGCTTCTCCAAAACAGCCAAGTCTGAGGTGGTCTCCAAAATATGTCAGATAAAGGCTAGCTGGAACAAGCCTGAGGCTCTTCCCAGGATGCTTAGAGTGCCCTCAACAGGAAAGAAGATCCATCTTCAACCTTACTGGATGATGGAATTTAAGGACAAGGACAACTGCAGAAGGTTCTTCAGGATGGAAGACCAGCTGGATAAGGCATCCAATCAAACTCTAAAGTTTATGCAATCCATGCTTGGTGATCAAGATGAGGAAGAGAAGATCTTTTACAGAAGGCTACAGGTCCAGGTTGAGGAAAACAACTCTAAGAGAGGGAAGAAGACTATGCCACAAAGAAGAGCAAGATGAATCATTTGCTCAGTCTAGAGGAGCACTTCTGGGCATTAGTCTTGTAAGTCTTGTATTTTGTTCAAAATATTATGAAGCTTAATGCATTTTCTACTTTTGTAATTTATAATGTATCTGAGTATTTTTGTTATCATCAAGTCTCTTGATTTATGGCTGTTATTCTATCAGTCATAAATTGGGGGAGATTGTTAGGAATATGTTGTTCTTGATGATAAACATAAAACACTTAGTAGAATTTGTGTAAAGTCATTTTGTAGCTGTCAACGAAATGACATGCTTTGCAGCATTCCGTTGACAGGAAGCTCATCAACGAAATGAGTGATGTAGCAATTGCATTGTACAATACTTCACAATATGATAGGCATTTTGTTCTATGTATTAGATAGGTTTTCTAAGTCATGTTGACTAAGTACTAGATAGGCAAAATAGGTTGGTTAATTGTAAATATATTATGCCTTGTAATTTTGCTTAAGTGAAGACATGTCAACGGTATGAAGATTACTCTGTCAACGGTATGGAGTTTACTCATCAACGAAACGAGGGAAACACCATCAACGGAATGAAGAATAAAGCTATCAACGAAACACATCTCCATGCTATCAACGAATCATTATTGCTTTTCTGAATAGTTGACAAAGTGATAGTGACAGTTTTCTGACAGATCAAAAAGGAGATGTGGAAGTGTACTTTGCATTGGAAACCATTAAAATGGACATGGGGAATAAGGAAACATCCCAGTTTCCAATTGGGCTCTTGGGAGTGATCATAATAAGCATGAAGACAAAAGCAAGGATCTCCAAGGACCACTGGACAAAGGGATGAAAAGCAAACTATTGGCGGTTACCTTTAGTGTACTTTAGTGTAACAAAAAATAGCTTTGTAAACTTGGGGAATATATAACCAAGTGTAGCAGTTAAAATAAGAGTAAGAGAAGAAAAACAAATAGTTTGTATTAGCTATCTTTGAGAGCATACTTCTCTAAAATCTTGTAACTGAGCAGCTGTGTACTTTTGTATCACAGATTATTTCCACAATAAAAATCACTTCAGTTGGATCATCAAACAATCCAACTGAAATTATTTATGTGCTTGTGATTTTTACTTTAAGTTCAGTTTTTATTTGTAAGTTGTTTTAAGTTTAAGAAATATCAAGAATTGTATTCAACCCCCCCCCCCCCCCCCCTTCTACAATTCTGTTAGGTCATTTGGGATTAACACACCCCAAAAAGTTGCTCATCAGGAAAAGATTCATTGATTAATGACTTATCCCCTGCATTCTTACCGTGGTCTTCCAAACGAGACAAATGATCAGCCACCTGGTTTTCTGTACCTTTCCTGTCTTTAATCTCCAAATCAAACTCTTGCAGCAAAAGCACCCAACGAATCAACCGAGGCTTTGAATCTTTCTTAGAAATCAGATAAAGAATGGCTGCATGATCAGTATAAACTACTACCTTCATTCCAAGCAAATACGATCTGAATTTCTCGAAACTGTAGACAATTGCTAAGAGTTCCTTCTCTGTAGTAGTGTAATTCAGCTGCGCATCGTTGAGAGTTTTGATAGCATAGTAAATCACATGAAACACCTTGTTCTTCCTTTGCCCAAGAACAGCTCCCACTGCATAGTCACTAGCATCACACATCAACTCAAAAGGTTCATCCCAATCAGGTGCAGTGATAATGGGTGTAGTAGTCAACTTCTTTTTCAAAAGCTCAAAAGCAGCCAAGCAATCTTCATCAAACTTGAAAGGAACATCCTTTTCCAACAAGTTACATAAGGGTTTGGAGATTTTTGCGAAGTCTTGAATGAATCGCCGATAGAAACCCGCGTGACCAAGAAAGCTACGAATTCCCTTAACTGAGATTGGTGGAGGAAGATTTTCAATCGTCTCCACTTTGGCCTTATCCACTTCAAGCCCCTTGCTAGAAACCTTATGCCCAAGAATGATCCCTTCTTGCACCATGAAGTGACACTTTTCCCAGTTGAGTACCAAGTTGGTCTCAACACACCTTTTCAGCACCATGCCAAGATTTTGTAGGCACTGGTCATAAGAAGTTCCAAAAACTGAGAAGTCATCCATGAACACTTCCACATTAATGCTAATCATATCTGAGAAAATGGCCATCATACACCTCTGAAAGGTTGCTGGTGCACCACAGAGTCCGAAAGAAACGCGACGGAACGCAAAAGTGCCAAAAGGACATGTGAATGTGGTCTTCTCCTAATCCTCTGGAGCAATACAAATCTGATTGTAACCTGAATAACCATCCAGAAGGCAATAGAACTCATGACCAGCCAACCTGTCTAGCATCTGATCAATGAACGGAAGAGGGAAGTGATCTTTTCTGGTGGCTTTATTCAGCTTTCGGTAGTCCATGCAAATTCTCCACCCTGTAACTGTCCGAGTAGGGATGAGCTCATTCTTCTCGTTTGCAACTACTGTCATGCCTCCTTTCTTAGGCACACAATGCACCGGACTCACCCATGAGCTGTCTGAAATAGGATAGATAATTCCTGCATCCAGCCACTTAAGAATTTCTTTCTTCACTACCTCTTTCATGATAGGATTGAGTCGCCTCTGAGGATCCACAGTTGGTTTACTTCCTGGTTCAAGCGGAATCTTATGCATGCAATACGAAGGGCTAATTCCCTTGATATCCGCTATGGTCCAACCAATTGCTGACTTGAACTCTCTCAGAATTCTCAAAAGTTTTTCTTCTTCACTACCTGACAAGTTAGATGCAATAATCACAGGTAAAGTAGATGCATCACCTAAAAAAGCATACCTCAAGTGCTCTGGTAGTGTTTTAAGTTCAAGAGTAGGAGCTTCTTCAATAGATGGTTTGAGACGCTCCTGAGATTTCTTTAGCTCAGCTATGCCAAGAGAATCAAATGGCATATCAGTCTTTCTTTTCCACGAAGAAGCATTCAAGTACTGCAGTTGTTCTTCTCTTTCTTTGTCTTCCGTCTCAGAATCCCCTATCAGTACCTTCTCCAAGGTATCTGACTTAAGCAATTGCTTGATCTCCGTGTACACCGTAGACTCAACCAAGTCCACTGAAAAACACTCTTCTTCCCCGGTAGGAAACTTCATTGTATTGAACACACTAAAGGTGATATTCTAGTCATGCACCCTCATTGTAAGTTCTCATTTCTGCACATCGATCAAAGTACGGCCTGTAGCTAAGAACGACCTTCCCAAGATAATAGAAATCTTCTTATCTTCCTCAAAGTCCAGAATAACAAAATCAGCAGGAAAAATGAGCTTATCCACTTTAACCAAAACATCCTCCACTATACCCCTTGGATATGTGATCGACCGATCAGCCAACTGCAAAGACATGTTTGTAGGTTTCGGTTCAGGAAGTCCAAGTTGCATGAAGACAGACAACGGCATCAAATTAATACTAGCTCCCAAGTCACACAAGCACTTGTTGAAAGATAGATTGCTGATACTGCATGGTATGGTGAAACTCCCTGGATCCTTGAGTTTAGGAGGTAACTTCTGCTGTAGGATAGCACTACATTCTTCTGTCAAAGCCACTGTCTCCAACTCCTCGAGTTTCAACTTTCGAGATAGAATACCCTTCATGAACTTTGCGTAGCTCGACATTTGTTCTAGAGCTTCCGTAAAAGGTATATTGATATGCAACTTCTTGAAAACTTCAAGGAACTTAGCAAACTGTTTATCCAACTTCTGCTTCTGAAGACGTTTAGGGAATGGCGGAGGAGGATAGACCTCCTTGGTCTCTGTACTCTGCTTTAGAACCGATTTCTCAGTAGAATGGTCACGATTTTCCGCTTCGTTTCCCCCTGACTAGCTTTTTCCTCTTTTTCTTCATCTTCTGGAAGAACATCAGGCGCGGGCGCGCTCCCTAGGGCGCGGGCGCGCTCCACCTTCTGCTGGGAATCAAATTTTTTTTCGTTTTCTGCCGTTTCTGAGTTCTGGTCACTCGTAACCTTCCCAGATCGCAAGGTAACTGCCTTTACATGTTCCTTGACCTCTCTTTTGCCAGGATTAGCTTCCGTATCATTAGGAAGGGTTCCTTGTGGTCTATTCAGCAACGCATTGGCAATCTGACCGATTTGATTCTCCAGAGTCTTGATTGAAACAGCTTGGCTCTTGCACATTAGCCTCAATTCCTCCAATTCAGACTTTTCATTAGATGACTGACCAGCATTGCCATGAGATGGTTGTTGAAACCCTGGTGGTTGATATGGTTGCCTTGGAGCATACTGCTGCTGTTGTCCAGAAGGATTAAATGGCCTAGCTCCATACTGCTGATATGGCTGTTGTGGTTGTTGCTGGCCACCCTGATTGTTACTCCAGCTGAAGTTAGGATGGTTCCTGTTGTTGGGATGATAGGTATTAGGCACTGGCTGCTGTGGCCTCTGAAAATTGCTCACAAACTGCGCTGATTCATTAGATATGGCACATTGAGTCATTTCGTGAGCACCTGCACATAACTCACAAACACTGGCCACCTGCTGAACTCCATAGTTCGTTAGAGAATCCACTTTCATAGACAGAGCCTTCAACTGAGCTGCAAGTGCCGTAGCTGCATCCACTTCCAAAACCCCTGTTACCTTGCCTTGTGATAATCTCTGAGTTGGATTCTGGTATTCATTAGCAGCCATCATCTCAATTAGTTCATAAGCTTCATCATAGCTTTTAGCCCATAAAGCTCCACCTGATGCCGCATCAAGCATTGGTCGAGATTGACCTCCCAATCCATTATAAAAGCAATTGATCACCATCCAATCAGGCATTCCATGATGAGGACACTTCCTAAGCATCTCCTTGTAACGCTCCCAAGCCTCACATAAAGTTTCTCCAGTATGCTGAGCAAACTGAGTAAGGGCATTCCTAATTGCTGTTGTTTTAGCCATAGGGAAGAATTTAGTGAGGAATTTCTAAGCAAGATCCTCCCAAGTAGTAATAGAACCTGCTGGTAGAGAGTGTAATCAGCCCTTAGCCTTATCCCTCAGAGAAAATGGGAAAAGTCTTAGTTTCACAGCATCTTCCGACACTCCGTTGAACTTGAAGGTGTCGCAGATCTCAATGAAATCCATAATATGCATATTAGGATCT
This sequence comes from Heracleum sosnowskyi, assembly GCA_030848705.1. Lineage (NCBI taxonomy): Eukaryota > Viridiplantae > Streptophyta > Magnoliopsida > Apiales > Apiaceae > Heracleum > Heracleum sosnowskyi. The sequence continues at coordinate 16,801,574 of CM061240.1, forward strand.
TCCGTTGGAGCACCCCCAAACTGAACCGAATTCTGCACCATCTGAATCGTGCCAGACTTGATTTCAAAAGTATTAGCTGCAATAGCCGGCCTGACAATGCTAGATTGAATGTCATTGATCTTCGGCTAAGAATAATCCTTCAAAGCCTTCGTTTTTGTTGCTGCTGGTTCTCCCATAACTAGACTCAATTCAAGTTCTTCTTTCCGAGATTGAGAACGTGTTCGCATAAACGCTCACTAAAGTATCTGAAACACACCAAACAAAGTAAAATTGATAAGTATAATCCGAGTCAGTGAACTTTAACGACCACTGATGACAAGCACATAAACTATATAAATAACACCGAGTCCCCGGCAGCGGAGCCAAAAACTTGTTCGCACAAAATCACGCAAGCGTACGCGGTCACAAGTAATATAAGAATAAGTAGAGTTCGTTCCCACAGAGACTGCTTTGGTTACTATAGTTATGCACTTATGCAACAATGTATGGCTATTGTTCAATGCTAAGACAAATATCAAGTTTGTGTTTTGATTAACTAATTAAACTAAACAAATTACCAAGACTAAAATTAACTAAAGATTGCTGTTGAATTACTTATGAGAATAAAACATGGGATCCTAACTTCATTAAGTACTTCATTCAGAGTCTTATGTCTTTAATCAATGTATGTGACAGTTGTGATAACTAATCGGATAACACGAAATCAGTACACGCTACCTTTCAGTATACGTATACCAAACCACTCAAACATCCACAAAATAGATAGAAGTTGGGCAGACACCAATTATGCTTAGACCCTATATGTCTATAAGATTTGAAAACATAATGGTTTAACGAGCAAGTTATCCATTCAGATTACATAGGGCAGGTAAGATGGTTAAAATCACCTACGAATCATGCATGACAAACATACATAAACCTATGCTAGCATGGCAAGTTCTAAACCTCTATATCCACTTTCGCAATCAATAGACATTAACAATCGACTTAGATGTTAGCTACGCATCCAAGAAGAATAAGCACAACCAAACTAGGATATCAACAAATCATCACACACACATCTTTAAAACGATTAACTACTAAAATCCATAGATAAATCCGTTAGAATCCCATGACAACGATTAGTTCATAATCGAACCGTTCATCATCGTGGGTTCTGATGAAAACATGATAATAAATATGTCTGGAATACTGAATAAAAGTATTAGAGATAAAGTTTAAGAAACACAAAACCAACGAGAATCCAAAGTATCGCCCAATTAGAAGAATACAAAGAAAAGTTGAAAACTAGATCTTCGTAATCAGCCATCTTCTTGTTCTCCTCACCGGTGGATGAATATGTAAGTATATAAGACAATGTATATCACAGAAATCGTCCACCATTAGTTTATATAGGCCTGAGAGTTGACTGGTCTTCTGCTGGTTTCCTTTTCAGAATCAGAATTGCCTTTTCCAGCATTTTTCAAGGGAGGGCGCGCCTATCAGGGCACGGGCGCGCTTCAAATACTTCCTCTAGGGCGCGGGCGCGCCTCTTCAAGCGCGGGGGCGCCTGATTTCTGACAAACTTCTTCAACTTGCTTTTCTCTGGCAAAACTCCACATTCTCCAGCTCCGTAACCACTTGGCCTTCACCATTATGCTCAAATACCACCACACAACCACAGGAAGTCAACAAATCTACTGACGAAGCAACTCTGCACATACCATCACAAAACACATTAAAAACACCACGTACTTGAGTACAAACGATCAATTTAAGCCGATTTAGGACGATCCAAGTGGATATGAAATCCACTTATCAAAGGGCAACCGACTATGGCCAGTTAAGGCCCATAAACCCTTTACTGGATTACAAAAATTAAAGTCCAAACAATTTAAGGCCCAATAAGGCTCGAGGCTAGAAAAAATTAAAGCCCAATAAAAATTCAGGCTAGTTAAGGCCCAAGAAAAAATAAAGTTTAAAATACAATTCAAGGCCTAAATAGACTTGAGGTCGAAAAGACCTTAGATCGAAGTCGTTGTCACAAGGTCGAAAACATATGGGAAATTGAGGTCGAATTCATCGACCTCACACTCATTTGAGATCGAAAAATAATAGATTCAAGGTCGAAAAGACCCTAGATCGAAGTCGATTGATTGAGATCGAAAATACACGGAAAAACGAGCTCGAATCCTTCGACCTCGCACCAAATCGAGGTAAAAAACAAATGGATTCGAGGTCGAAGACTTGAGATCGAAAATACACGGAAAAACGAGCTCGAATCCTTCGACCTCGCACCAAATCGAGGTCGAAAACAAATGGATTCGAGGTCGAAGACTTGAAGTCGAAAATACATGAGAAAACGAGCTCGAATCCTTCGACCTCGCACCAAATCGAGGTCGAAAACAAATGGATTCGAGGTCGAAGACTTGAAGTCGAAAATACATGAGAAAATGAGCTCGAATCCTTCGACCTCGCACCAAATCGAGGTCGAAAACAAATGGATTCGAGGTCGAAGAGACGAGGTCGAAAAAGACTTAGAAAATGAGCTCGAAACCTTCGACCTCGCTCCAATCGAGGTCGAAATCGAGGTCGAAGGCTTGAGGTCGAAAAAGACCTAGGAAATGAGGTCGAAACCTTCGACCTCACACCAAAACGAGGTCGAGATCCTGGTCGAAATCGAGGTCGAAAATGACCTGTTTCCTGGTCGAAATTGAGGTCGAAAATACCCTTAAAATGAAAAAAATTGGGGAAAATGCGCAATAACTTCTACGAAAACCCCAGGAAGATTTTCCCAGAAGTTGGGGGGCAAATGATATGGACAAAAAAGTAATTATATAAATATAATTGATGATTCATTGGAAAGGCCCAATATTCAAGGTCCCAAAGCCCTGATTATTTATTAATTTCGTAATTAATAAATAGGGAAAATATACAGCTCAAGAAAAGAGTCCGAAATATGGTAAATTTATCAAAGAAGGATCCAGAATCCCAATTAATGAGTCATAGCCTTTATCAACAAGGAAAAAGACTTATTCAGCAAGAAATACAATGTTTATCCATTATCAAAAAGGAGACTTATTAACTAAGACTCCTAAACCTACCATAAATACGATGCTCTAGACGCCTATATAAAGGACCTGATCCTACAATCAGAACTACGTCTTTGGCTTGAATCTCAGCACTGATTGAGATACGTAGGCATCTTGTGAGAACCGATTTAGTCTCGAAACGCAAGAACAACAATTAAAGCTCGAAGCTCTCTTAAATTCCAGCAATTAATTTACAAGCACGTTTTTTAACCCATAACATTTTGGATTCTTTGTTTCGTCAAGCTCGTTTACAGAAATTTTGAATAAATAATTTAATATTCTCATTATTTTGATATTATCTTAAATCTTAAATTTTATAATATTTATTTATTATCATTTTAATTTTTTTAAAAATTCAAATTCAAATTTATATTTTAAATACTAAATATAACACAATTATTAAATTTTATAATATAATAGACTCGTTCTAGTGAACCGCGTCAAACATGTTTTCGAGCCGTTATATAGTAGTTACCAAGTCTAACACATGACATGATCTACTAAATAAATTATATTATTTAATAATTAAATATGATAAAATAAATTACATCATCTATAATAAATTTCGTGATATCATTAAATTAAAGTTAAATTTATTTAAAAATTAACCTAATTAAAAAAATATTATTGTTTTATTTTATAATAAGAAACATCATAAATTATTATCTCACTTTGGTACAATTATAATTTTTTCTATTAACTAAAAGATAAATTAAATGTATTTTTATTTTTAAAATTTGACTTGAAGAGAAATAGAAACTTGACTTTTAAATAAGTATTATCTTCTATATAATTTCAAAGGTAAAACAAAACAATTATTTTTATATATACTAACCTATAACTCGTGCAATGCACGAACCATCAAAGAAGATTAAAAAATTACAAACTAAAAAAATTAATGTGAATAAAAAATATTAAATAAAGAATAAAAATTAATGTGATAAATTATAAAATAAGAAACTTAAATATTAATCGGAACATAGAAAAAATAAATAAAGAATACAAATGGGGTTGAGGAAGATAAATGGGGCATTATTAATATTATTTTATTATTTATTAAAATAATATTAATAATAAGAACAAATAGAAAAACTAATATATTTTAATCAAAAAAAGTACATATCTACTCGTGATATTTTTGGAAATATTTTAATTATATTAATTGTATTTGTTAAAAAAATATGTTTGCATGTTAAAATAGATAAGTTTTTTTAAATAATAAAAAAGCATTAAAATAGATTTTAAAATAAATAAGTAAGGGTTAAACCCGATATTTTTGGAAAAGTGAGATTTTATTGAGAACAAATATAAAAGGTAATATGTTTTAATTTAAAGGTAATTGTCCGTGATATTTTTGGAATAATATTAATAATAAGGACAAATAGAAAAATTAACATGTTTTAACTAAAAAAAAGTAACTGTTCGTGATATTTTTGGAAGTGCTTTAATTATAGTAATTGTATTTGTTAAAAAAATACGTTGGCATGTTAAAATATTTAAGATTTTTTAAATAATTAAAAGCATTAAAGGAAATTGCCCGTGATATTTTTGGAAAAAGAGTAGATTTTGTAGTGAGAACAAATATAAAAGGTAATATGCTTTAATTTAAAGGTAATTGTCCGTGATATTTTTTGAAAAAGAGTATATTTTGTTTTAAAAAAATTGTTTTAATTTTAAAAGACGATCAGCTAGTTACAATTTTTATATTATTTTATTATTTATTAAATAAAATAAATGACCGAAAACAAAAAACCAAAACTTTCAATGTTTCGGCTTTAATAATACTAGCTAAAACCCGTGTTAGGTCCCGATAAGTTTGTACAAGGAGGGGTTGAATACAAACTATATCATTTTATCGAATTTGTTCATCTAAAGAAAATCCAATTCAAGAACAAATAATTGCGGAATTAAATGAAACAAAATTCAAGTTAAATATAATTTATATTAAACTTGAAAGTTGTTACAAATATTGTACTGATTAAAATGATAAAATCTCAAACTAATTAAAATAAACTTAGAATAAATTCGACATGAACTTATATAATTTTGTAATAAAAAAATAGAACGATAAATGATAGTTCGAGATTAATTCTACGGATAAAGATCCGCTAGATTGTCAAAGCAGTGCGAGTAATTAATTTATAGTGCCGTGGATATTACAATCAATTCTAGAAATGAATTATCTGATAAGAATGTTTCCGGCAGTTGAAAGAGTTTTTCTTGAGAAGATATGTTTTGTGTATTAGATGACACTGTCTTGATTTTCTTTTCTATTTATGTCATTTCATTTCAAGAACATGTTGGCCTATGACTCCTTGTACATTCCTACTATGACTCTCAAAATAGCCTAGCCTCATGCTAGTATATTAATTTTTAGTATAATTAAGTTATTAATTAATTCTTTCAGAATTAATTAACTAAATAAATTAGTTAAATAATATATATATAAATAATGTACAAAATCATTATATATAGTATTTTTTTAATATATATCATATTTTAAACACTATTTTAAATTAGTACTTATTTATAATTTAAATAAAAGATAAAACTAAGAATACGTATAGTTTAGTTAAAAAAGTTTTAATTAATAAAATAAATTTATAAATATGTATAAATTATATCTATTTTTATTAAATTATTTAATATATTTATATATAAATATATAATATTTTTTATTATATGTGAGATATGAGAATGGGAAACAAGGTGAAAATTGAAGAACCGACTCAACTATACATATTTCTAATGGTAATAATGAAATACCCATTCATGTATTGAGCATCCTTAACTATATCTATAGCATATCTTATAAATTATGAAAATCTTTATTAAAAATTATAAATAATTATCTCTAATTGACTATATTTATTAAACAAGATTATGCTCGTATAAAAATTATACTCGATCATTAGAGCATCTCCAATGGTATTGGTTAAAATCGTTGGTTAAAATCATATAATATACTGATTATGTAAAATTTGCTGAACCTAATATTGTAAGATATTGTGCTCGAATAGAGTTGTCTATATGAGTTGATTAGATTTTAAAAATAGAATGTTATTATTATTTTAAGTTGTTTAAAATAGAATATATAATTAGAATATGGTAACAGATGAGATGAAGTTTTACTACATGTCCTTAGATGTTAGACAAAAATAGGCTATATTTTTTGCTAACAGTAATGTTCCATTGGAGTTGAGAAAATTTTATATACTAGCTTATAGCCCGTGCAATGCACGGTTACTTAAATTTTATTTATAAATATATTTTTATTACCCATACAATTGTTTTTTTAATATTTATAATTATATTTATTTATGAATATTTTTAATATTTAAAAGTTATTAGTTTACATGATTAAATTATTGTTAAAAAAGATTTAGCCAAAAAATTTATAGTTAAAAATTTGATATTTATTATATTTTACACGCTCCATTTAATATTTGTTTATATTGAGTTATAAAAATTAGATTTTGCCAATTTTATAATCCACATGAAATTCACAAAATAATCTTTAATTTAGTTGTGGTTTAATAGTTCTTTTTCAATTAAAAACTATTCTAAAACTAAAAAGAGAATAAAGTGACGAAATTTAATGTTGAGAATTCTATTCGATTTAGGAAATCAACTTATATGTAGTTTAGATTATTAGAATACCATTTATTAACCAAATACAGTTTTTAATGTTAAATCTAACGGTTTTCACCTATCTATTTAACATTAAACGATTTTTATTATTTTGATATTAAATGAGTTTCCTTATTTAATTACAACTATTTTTATGTTTTGACTTTTTAGAAAATCCAATCCTAATATAATATCTTTTAACTTATATCATTTTTAGATAATAACTTCTTTTTAATTGATATAATCTTGATCATGTATTTTTAAAAGTATTGGATCTAACGGTTGAGAATGTTTTGGCGGTATTTATGACCAAACTACCATGATAACATCATTAATTTTTCTTAATATTTATAATTTTTTTAAATATTTATTGCTAAAATATAATATACTCTTTTTTGTAATATGTTAAAGATGCGGGAACTTTGAACTTTTGAGAAAATAAAATATCAATTAAAATATAATTTTTTTTGTAATAGTTCTTCTTTTAAATAGTACACTGTGATCAAAATTCTGTATAAATTTCATTTTTTTATAGTATATCCGGTAAATATCTATGTTATTATATTAAAGATTAAATAATGAAAGATTCCTTATAAATTAAGTTTGGTCGCTTTGTTTGATCACTCAATCCATAATCGTTGAATCTTTCAAATTAAATTGTTGAAAAATGTTAGATATAACAGTAAAATTATCATGTAGAATGATCTAAGTTTTGAATCTACCAACAACATATTAAAATTTATAGGTTTTTTTGAAAAATAAGATTTTTTTTCATTTTTTCTTGCAAACATATGTTATTTGATAATATTTTTTGTAAAGTACGATTTTTCAGAAAAGTACTATACTAATTGATTAACAAACTTTTAAAGTTTCGAATTTAATAATTTACAATGTATATAGGTTTAAAAAGTCTGGCCTCTTCTGTAGCTGAGTCTAAAATTTCAAAATAAGGTTTTTTTTAATATGAATATAGTTCTACTAACAATGAAATTAGGTCTGTATGAGTTCTTATAAAACAAAATCACCATTTACGTATAATTTATTATTTAATAATAAATAATATTTGATTAGTTATGATATAAAACTTAATAAAATAGGATTAAAAATATGCACAATTTTATAAAATTTTATCGTCGTATTATTATATTTTTTGTTGATTTGAATTTTTCTTAAATTGATTTTAATTTTTGAACATAGATTTCTAAATTTAAAATAGTTAGAAAAAAGTAATTAAATTGGTGTTAAAATAATGATGACATAATAATTATTATTAGAATTTAAATATTCACTTTATTAATTTGGGCTTTATCTTGTGTTTTAAAAATCAAATTTTGACGATTTTACACCCCACATGAAGATAACTAAATTATCTTTAATTAAAAGATGGTTTAACAATTTTTATCTAGGTGGAATTGTCCATGGAAGAGAAAAGAAAGTCACGAATTTTTTACATGGAGAATTCTATTCAATATAGAAAATTTATTTATATTTGGTATATTTAGTTTAAATTACCAAAATACACCTTTTAGAATTTAAATATAATCCTATTATTAATAAAATAAACTTTTTTAATATTTGATCTAACGATTTTCATTTATCTAGTTAAGATCTAATGTTCCTTATTAATTTGGTTGTCTACGACCAAAATTTGGGATAAGATCCCTATTATGATTTTTATATATAAGGATTTAATATAATAAGGATATCAAGTATATACTCTTACTAACTGCTTTTACTTTTAATGTTTCGGTTTTATTTACGGTGTAAATAAAATTTTAAAATACATTATTACTTAAAAATTATTAAATAGAATAAAAATTATATTATGATTATATAAAATTTTATTCTCATATTATTATATTCTTAATCAATTTGAATTTGTTCTTAATTAATTTTGATACTTTATTTAAAGAAACATAAAATTTCTATATTTAAAAGAATTAGTGAAAAAATAAATAAATTGTTGCTACAATAATAAAAAAAATTATTAAAATTTAGATACTCACTTTAATATTTGGGTTCTATCCTGAGTTTTAGAAATTGAATTTTGACGATTTTACAACTCATGCGAAACTAACAAAATTATCTTTAATTTAATGATGGTTTAATAATTATTATCTAACTTGACCAGTTGACCTACCCATAAAATAAACTGAAAAGAAAAGATGATTAAGAAGTTTTACACAAAGAATTCAATTCAATATAGAAAACCAATTTATAATTGGTTTAAATTATCAAAGCACACTTCTTAGTATTTAAATATAATCCTACATTTAATCAAATACACATTTTAATATAAGTATCATATTTTAAATTATCGTTTATGAATATGAAACCCTCAACATTTTAATAATATTTTGATATTATCATTTTATGTTTGTTATATGTAAAATAATATAATTATAATTTGGATTAATCGAATTGTTATGTTCCTTCAGAAAAAAAAGTGTTTAAATTTATTTATGTACATGAGTTCTCCTAAGTCTCTAAACGTAGAGTATCATTGTAATCGATATGAATTGTTATCTTGATATTTGGTTTAACAATTATTATCTAACTGGAACTATACATAAATTCAAGAGAAAAGATATTTAAGAATTTTTACACAGAAAAATTTTAAATTATCAAAATACACTTTTTTAGTATTTAAATATAATTCTATTATTAATCAGATACACTTTTTAATATTAGATCTAACAATTCTCATCGATCTATAATTATTAATTTGGTCGTTTACTGATCGTACACGGACCAGATCGATTTTAAATTTTTCTTAAATTGATTTTAATATTTTATTGAAATAAAAAAGAATTTATAAATTTAAAAGAATTAGGGAAAAAAAATTAAATTGGTGCTACAATTAATAAAAAAATATTTATTAAAATTTAGATAATAACTTTACCGTTTGGCTCTTGGGCTCTATCTTGAGTTTTAGACAACAGATTTTAACGATTTTACAGCCCACGCGAAACTTACAAAATTATCTTTAATTTAATGATGGTTTAATAATTATTATCTAACTGGAACTATCCATAAAATAAAGAGAAAAAATAATTACGAATTTTTACATAAAGATTTCTATTCAATATAGAAAACCCATTTATAATAGGTTTAAATTATCAAAATACACCTTTTAGTATTTAAATACTATCCTATTATTAATCAAATACAATTTTTAATATTAATCTGATGGTCCTCATCGATTTGAATATTTATAGTTTTATAATCCAACGGATCGTATACTTTTGGTAGTACGACCAAAGTTTTGGATAACATCTCCCTTACGCTTATTTTATATAAGGAGTTAATTCTCTAATTTTTTTATTTATTTATGGCATCTTATCTATAATTTAGGGTTATAGAACATTGAAGATGCTCTTATAGCTTGAAATGATATGGGAAAAATGATTTGCGGCAATTTAACTCCTAAGCAACCTTTTTCTATTAAGCTGCAAGATTAATGATGCTATTAGTAATATCGTGAATCTCTAAGCAGGTACAAGTGAGTGCAAGGATTCATAGTTATATTGTGTATTGATGACCGATTAATAGAAGTTTTCATTTTCAAAAAAAAAAAGAGAGAAAAACATATTACAAGTAGCAACCAAAAGAACTATGCCAAAACCATTTTCATTTCAAGAATTTATCCTGAGAAGTAGACTTCCCATCTTTTAGAATATAAATGAAGCCATTATTGTACATAAAGAGGAGAATCATATATTCTATTATAGAATTTCATAAATAATTTTAAATTTTTTTACATAAAATATATAATCTGATTCTAATGTAGAATATTAGCATATACAAACTTTATAAAAAAATTAACATATAAATTTTGAATAAAAACATTGATTTTAAATTTGATTCTGCTGCAAAATCATTTTGGATAAATTTGATTCTGCCGTAGAATCACTTTGGAATATTTAACTAATTTTCGATTTTTATTTTAAAAAAGTAGTTTAATTTCGCTTTTTGATTTAAAAATTAAAATATATTTAACTAATTTTCAATTTTTTTTTAAAAAAAAATAGTTTAATTTCACTTTTTGATTTAAAAATTAAAATTTATAATCATATCTAATAAAAAATATGATAAAAATATATATTATCAGTCAATCCTATAAATGAATCTCACAATAGATAAAAGGTTCTTTAAAAAGATTCATTTCTTAATTGTAACCTCAGCCCTAAGGTGTAATGTGACTAATGTCCCATTGACGAAGTATGGACCATCTTCAGCTATGAATTCCGCCCACGTTGTTTGGAACAGATTCTTTCGTTCAACAGATTTTCCTTGGGTTAATGTGAAGCTGCTTTTATACTCATGTATCCATCTTTCTTTGACCAAGCTGCAAATTCATACTCAACTTCAACACTCTCAAATCCTCTTTCTAGCATTCTCAAGGCCAACCCAAAGCATTGTGATTTATTTCGACCGTCCATGTTGCATTGAGCTGTCAAGCAAAATGACTGCCTGCAAAGATAAAAAGCTTCTGAGTGATGGTACTCACCTGGAAACAAGCGCACACAATCCTCCCACTTTACATCCAGATTAACAACACAGTGATGATGTGGTAGTTCAACTCCAACTATTTTGACTGGAAAATATTCATATGCCCGTTTCACGAAATGGTGAGTTGTGTTGATGCTGGTCTTGCTGGAAACACATGTGCTTGGAGAAAGTTGGCTCTGCCTGTTTGGTGCCTCTGTCTTAGAAAGAAGGGCCTGGAAGAAAATAATTTTGGATGCAACTTCAGGACTGAAATTGGTGCCTGTTATAAGTTGTTTAAAGTTTCCGCTAGTCATGTATGGAAACCTAATGAGGTGACGAAGGCGTGTCTCTAGAATTTCCCTTCTTTCCTCCAACTGCGGATAGTGAAGTTCAGCCCACTTGATCACCAAATCGTAAACATCTTCTAAAGGTACCTGAATATCATCGCTGGCTAGGAGAGCCTCTATTCCAGCTAAAGGCAAGTTCAACACCTGATTTTCAAATCTGGTAGACATTAAAGTATCATATTATTATACTTACGTTAACATACTACCCACTTCATAGACAATATGGACGAACCAGCAAGCAGCAACACAGATCCAACATGGTCAAAGGACCCCCCAGAAGTTTAATAAGTGTTAGAGGCTTAAGGCTGATGGCCACTGGGCCGATCGAAGCAGCCCATTTTACATAACCTGTCTGAAGAGGCCCAATATCTTTTTGACGACCGAAGAGCCCACTTTCCACCTTGAGTGGATTGGGCCGATCCACAGTCGGAGGACCAGGTCGTGGGAAGATCCCGAGTTCCACGTTCGGAACGTGGGGGATCGGAGTTGACTGGTAAAATAGGAGGACCAGGTTTATTCTTCATTGATACACAATTCACAATACACACATATTCTCTGTACGTTCAATTTACCTATTTTGGATTACCAGTTACTGATTCTCACACCGGAGGTGGATCGGGGGGCCCAACCCTCGCATTCTTCTTCTTTGCAGGTCCGATCGGACGTTGTGGACGAAAACTGGTTCCAACATTTGGCGCCGTCTGTGGGAACGTATAGATTGATTGTGCGTTGTGATTTACTGAGATTATGACGACTGATCGACCACCCGTACTCGAGGGAACTCCACATCCTGGAAGTTCGACCATCACGCCGTTGATAAATCGGCAATTGAATTTTGACTCTGAGGGGGACGAGGGTCCTTTACCGACCCCCGAAGAACAGAGAGAATTGCTTCTCAGATGGAGAGAAGAGCAGGCCGCTAAGAAGGGAAAACAGAAGGTAACTGAGCAGGCCGATAAGGAAGCCCAGATTCGGGCTAAGAAGAAAGAAGCCGCTAAGCTCAAACTCCAAGCCATTAAACTTCGTAGAGAAGAGTTAGAATTGGAGGAGAAGGCACTAAGAGAGTCCCTCGAGGAGGTCGAGGGGACACGGGTGTCGTCCGAACACCGAAGGGATAAAAGGCCGTTTGACGATGAAGACGGGTCTTCGGACTCCGAATCGCATCCGAGGAGGACACGTTCCAGGATCACCCTGACCGATTCCGATGAAGATGATGACCCGCACTTTCGGGATCGTATAAAGAGAATGGAAAAGGCAATGTTCGGGGACCGGAAAGTGAGCCATGAACCTATTGTCTCCGAGGAGATTGAGCAGTATAGACCCCCTTCGGGTGGACAGTTCCCGAAGATGAACGAGTTCAATGGGAAGGGAGACCCAGAGGACCATTGTGAGAAATATGAGTCCCTAATGACGAGTATGGGACACTGTGATGTTATGCTGTGCAAAATGTTCAAGACATACTTGAAGGGACCAGCAACGATGTGGTATCGTTCGCAAAGACCCCGATCGATATACTCATATGATCAGCTAAAAAGGAGGTTCCTGAGGCACTATTCCCACTTGTGCCGGAGAGAAAAAGATACTGAAGCATTGATTCACTGCCGTCAGAGGTCGAACGAAGAGTTAGGGGATTATCTGGCCCGGTTTAAGGAAGAAGCAGGAATGGTCACCAACTTGGACAAAGTAAAGGCCGCAGGGTTTTTAGCCGCTGGATTGGACCCTGTGAAAGGTAAAAAACTCCGCTCTTCTCTTTATGATATTCCTCCTAAATCTTTGAATGATATATATGTGAGAGGAGAAGCCATCCGAAGGAAACTCGAATCAATTGGGGGGTATAAGGACAGTCGTAGGAATGAAGGGTCAGGCAGAGACGACCGAAGGGGTCGGGGAGACATCAAAAGTAGACTGACGGACAATAGACCCGACCGAGGAGCAGACAGAAGAAGAGATAGAGATAGTACAGTGTTCACCCCGTTGAACGCACCTATCTCAAAGATTCTCCATGAGATAAAAGGCAAGCCTGGGTTCGTTCGGCCTGCCAGAATGAAAACCCCAGATTATAAGAAGAATGGGGATAAGTATTGCGAGTACCATAAGGATAAGGGGCATAATACGGATGAATGCTACCATTTGAAGAAGCTAATTGAAAAAATGGTGAAGAAGGGAGATTTGGAGCATTACAAGGGCGACCTAAGGGATAAACTGGAACCCAAGGAGCCCAGAAAAGAGAAAGGGCCCGAAAGGGAAGAAAAATACAGAGGCGAAGTTCGAACGATTTCAGGGGGCACGGTGCTAGAGCGGTGCACTAAGACAGCCCGAAAGAAATATGCCAGACAGGTCTACAATTTGTATCAGACCAATCCAGCCAGGCAGCCCCTGCCTATCACCTTCACAGAAGATGATTTTGAAGACGTGATATGGCCGCACGAAGATCCACTCATCATAAATCCCGTGATAGGGGAAAACAAAATCTGGAGAGTTCTAGTTGATGGTGGTAGTTCGGTCAATATCTTATATCACAGAACGTATTGCAAGATGAACTTAGGGGGCGAGCAGTTGGAGCCGTGTCATGAGGCACCCCTGTACGGCTTCGGGAATCAGCCCGTACCAATCGAAGGGACGATTACCCTACCCATCGTGTTGGGCAAAGCTCCTTACACCCTGGAAAAGGAGGCCAAGTTCTACGTGGTAAAAGTGGACAGTCCGTACAACGGAATCCTAGGAAGGCCGATACTCGGTGCGTTCCAGGCGGTAGCTTCTATCCCTCATCTGAAGTTGAAATTTCCAACAGAAAATGGTGTGGGAGAAATGAGAGGGGATCAGAAGGCTGCTCGAATCATCATGTTAGAGGATATAGAGAAGGATAAAGACGTCGAGATGACTGAAGGGGGGAAAAGAAAGAGAAACGAAGATGAAGGAAGCGGTCGTCAGATGATGAACATCGAATTAGAAAAATTCGGAGCTGATTTGTCAAACCCTATTGCTGAACCGGCAACAGAAACAGAGGAGGTAGAACTGTACGTTGGGCAATCGGGCAAAATGATCCAAATAGGCAAAAACATGGAGCCTGAATTAAAGGAAAAAGTGATTGAAGTGATCAGACAATACCACGATGTGTTCGCATGGGGACCGGAGGATATGCCAGGCTTAGACCCTTCGGTGGCAAAACATTGCCTTAGCGTTAACCCCGATGCAAAACCGGTTAAGCAGAAGAAGAGGAATTTCGCCATGGAAAGACAACAAGTCATCCAGGCCGAAGTGGAAAAATTACTGGAGGCTAAGTTCATTGAGGAAATTGAGTATCCAGACTGGTTGGCAAATGTAGTGGTAGTCAAGAAGTCGAACAACAAATGGAGAATGTGTGTCGACTACACCGATCTGAACAAAGCCTGTCCGAAGGATCATTACCCCCTACCCAACATTGATCAGTTAATAGACGCTACCTCGGGACACCAGGTACTCAGCTTTTTAGATGCTTTTTCTGGATATCACCAAATTGCAATGAATGCCGAGGATATTCCAAAGACAGCATTCATCACGCCCAAAGGTACATACGCATACATCAAGATGCCCTTCGGGCTGAAGAATGCAGGGGCAACTTTCCAGAAAATGATCAACAAAGTTTTCAAGCAACAGATCGGTCGAAACATGGAATGCTATGTGGATGATATGATCGTGAAATCCATGTTTAAAGACCATGCAGAGGACCTGAAGGAGTGTTTTGAAACACTCAGGAGAAATAATATGAAAATTAATCCCAGCAAGTGCACGTTCGGAGTAGCCAGTGGCAAATTTCTGGGATACATGGTAAGTGCCAGGGGGATAGAGGCCAACCCTGAGAAAATCAAGGCAGTGATCGATATGGAGGCTCCGAAGACGATCAGGGACATTCAGAAATTAACCGGGCGGTTGGCTGCTTTAAGAAGGTTCATTTCCCGATCGGCTGAGAAGGCCCTACCGTTCTTCGAAGTACTCCGGGGGTCAAAGAGCTTTGAATGGGGATCGGAATGTCAGAAAGCATTTGAAGAAGTCAAAGAATATCTGGTCAAAGCACCACTCCTGATGAGACCCGACCCCAAAGAAACACTGCAACTCTATTTAGCAGTGAGCGACCGAACACTGGGGGCTGTGCTAGTCAAAGAACACGAAAAGAATCAACACCCGGTGTTCTATGTCTCACACATGCTTAAAGACGCGGAAACGAGGTACCCCAATGCTGAAAAATTTGCCTTTGGATTAGTGGTAGCATCAAGGAAACTACGCCATTATTTTCAGGGAAGAACTGTGCAAGTGGTTACCGATCAGCCGTTGAAAAAGATCCTTCAAAAACCAGAGGCTTCGGGCAGAGTTGTGGCTTGGTCAGTAGAATTGGGAGAATATGACTTAGAATTTGTGCCCAGAACCGCGATCAAAGCTCAAGCACTGGCCGACTTCTTGGTCGAATGTTCTTTCTCAGGACCGAAGAACTTGGCGCCCGAGGAGCAGCTCATTCCATCACCTGGGAAATGGAAGCTTTTTGTAGACGGTTCAGTCGCAAAAACGAAGTATGGGGCCGGTATGATCTTGATCAGCCCAGATGGCTTTGAGATTTGTCAGGCTATCAGGTTCACTTTCCCCTTGACTAATAACGAGGCTGAGTATGAAGCATTACTAGCAGGGCTCTCCTTGGCACGAAGCCTAGAGGTAAAGCACGTAAGGGTATTCAGTGATTCCATGTTAGTGGTGAAGCAATTCTCCGGGGAATATGGCCAAAAAGATCCCCGAACGAAGGCATACACGGCCAAGGTACGTGAAAATTCACTTCATTTTGAGTCATTTGAGTTAAGCCAGGTAGCCAGAGAAAACAACAGCAGGGCAGACGCGTTGTCTAGGCTCGCCTCGGCAGAGACCCAGAACCTGATGGGGTCGATATATCTGACCGAAGTAAAGGTCCCCTCGATCGACAAAAAACAATGCATGGAAATACATCAAGAAATCAATTGGATGACCCCCATCAGAGCCTTCCTGGAGAAGGGGATATTGCCCTTAGAAAAAAAAGAAGCTCAAAAGGTGAAGTATCGTTCGGCTAGTTACGCCTTAGTAGGGGGACAATTGTTCAGACGATCGGCTACCCAACCCCTGCTCAAGTGTTTGGCCCCCGAAGATCAAAGGCTAGTGTTGGAAACAGTGCACGAAGGAATTTGTGGGGAACATCTGGCAGGACGATCATTAGCCTTCAAAATCCTCAGGCAAGGATTCTTTTGGCCGACCGTAAGGGAAGACGCCAAGAACTACTCGAAGAAGTGCAAGCAATGCCAGCTGTTCAGTACTGTGCCGAAGCAACCCCCAGAAGAGATGTCATCGGTCCTCAGTCCCATCCCCTTTGCCATGTGGGCTGTGGACATTGTGGGAATCCTACCCACCAGCACCAAGCAGGCCAAGTATTGTATCGTGGCCATTGACTACATGACCAAATGGGTAGAAGCCCGACCCTTGTCGGCTATAACTGAAGAGGCAGCCAAAAAGTTCATGCTAGAGCAGGTAATCCTAAGGTTCGGTATCCCGATGATCTGCGTATCAGATAATGGAACTCAATTCATCGGCAGTAAGTTCAGGAAGTTTCTGGCTAAATTTGGAATACAACAGAAGTTTAGTTCAGTCGGTCACCCGCAGGGAAATGGAGCCATTGAAGCGGCAAACAAGATTATCTTTGATGGTATTAAGAAGCGGCTCGGAGATTCTAAAGGCATGTGGGCTGAAGAGTTACCTTATGTCCTTTGGGCTTACCGAACAACTCCCAGGTCTTCGACCGGGGAAACTCCATTTAGATTGGCTTTTGGGACAGATGCATTGATGCCAGCCGAAGTTGGAATGGAATCGTACCGAACGCAGGTGTTCAATGTGGAAAGCAATGAGTTCGGCCTGCGAGCTAATGTAGACATGGTAGTTGAAGAAAGAGAAGCTGCCCACCAGCGAAATGTCCGATACCAGCTTCAGGCGGCTCAGTACTACGATGCTGGTATAAAGAAAAGATCATTCCAAGTTGGAGATCTTGTTCTCAGAGAGCTAGCAACATCCATGCCGACCAAGCAAGGAAAGCTGATGCCCAATTGGGAGGGCCCCTACACAGTGGTTGAAGTGGTCCGACCAGGGACATACAAACTATCCACAATGGACGGCTCCAGCATAAAAAACACTTGGCATGCTTCACGCCTTCGTAGGTTCTACCAGTAAGCCTATCGAAAATCTTCGTTATTTTACTTCAGTATGAATAAAAACAGAAAGTTTATTTCCAACCTTGTTTACTCGAATTCCCTTATGTTAACTTAAGCATATTTACTTCAGCATATGCATTAGTTTATATTTACTCATTTTAAATACAATGAATAGTAAATGCAAAATTCGAATAGAGTAAATGTAGGAACTATGCTAGCATCAAAATTCCAAGCCCATACTTCAGGGCATTCCAAAGGGAATTATGAGCTTGCAATTTCTGATTAATATCCCTATTAGCCCCGTACTGTTAATATTTTAAGTTATATATTCACTTCCTTAAAATATCAGAGGGATAAACTGGCCGAAGAGGTATGACGAATGGACGTTCATACCAAAGGCAAACCTCAACAAAAAACACTAAGGCAAAACACAAAGCCGAAGAGGTGTTACAAACAAAAAACACTAAGGCAAAGCATTAAGCCGAAGAGGTGTCACAAAGAAAAATACCAAGGCAAAACATTAAGCCGAAGAAGTATTGTAAAGAAAAATACCAAGGCAAAACATTAAGCCGAAGAAGTATTATAAAAGAAAAATACCAAGGCAAAACATTAAGCCGAAGAAGTATTGTAAAGAAAAAGCCAAGGCAATCAAATAAGACTTAGTGCAACTACGATCGAAAGCCAGATACAAAACGTGAATGAAAATTTACGTAAAGGCATGATAGATCACTAAAGTTAAAATAAATATAAGCCCGAAGGCAAAAGTTAAAACAGACCCGAAGGCCAAATGTTAAGTTACAAGGATGATAATAAAAGTGCTAAGTCTAATCAGACATCTCTGATTCGGGGTCTGAGCTAACAACCGGAGGGACGTCGGGCTCGTCAGGACGGCCGATGGGATCTTCCATACCCTCCTCCAAGAGAAGCTTATGGTCCATCCCAGCGGCATGAGCCTTACGGATCACCTCCTCGAAGCCAGCCGTGAAACCCCTGTCTTCGGACATCAGCACCAGCTTCTGAGCTTTCTTCTCGGATTTCCTGGAGGCCCTCAATTGGGACTTGACCCGGTTGAGACGAACGAAGGCAGCATCAAGGTCGATCTTGACGCTATCTCGGTCAGTCACCACCTGAGTCAGCCTCTGCCGCAAAGAGACCACCTCCTTCTGCAGAGAATCAAGTTGCGCCTCAGCAGCCTCCGCTCTTTCCTCGGTCAGCTTGAGCCCGCGCAGCTGCCCGTCCAAGTCTTTCATCTTCTGTTCCACAGCAGCAGCCCAAGGAACAACCTGAAAAGAATAAAGAATAAAAAAGAAACAAAGGAAGAAAGCAGTAAGAAACCAACTTATCAACGAAAACTGCTAAGTACAAGAAGGAGAATACTTACCGAGGCTACGTGCCCAATCAATTCTGAACAGGCACCCAGGCCATCAGTGTTATCATATACCGAACGATCCTGAGGAAGGATGAACGCCCGACATAGATCAACACCAATCTCCTTAGCCGCAGTAGGAGCTGGGGTACCGAAACTGTCCGTGGTCATGATAGACCATTCCGGTCGGTAGGTTAAAATAGCCTCCCCATCCGAGCCGCGAGGACGCTTCTGTGCTGATGTCTGACCGACGTCGGAAACATTGATAATCTCCACATCACCGACAGTGGTGTCAATGATATTTTCCTCAGCCACGGCCGCCCGAGGCTCAACTTGGTCGTTAAGGGCCGACCCGGTAGGAGCATCAGAAAGATTGTCAGCATTATTCTTCTTGGCCAACTCGGCGAGCCTTAGGGCATTCTTAACTTGAGCCCTCTTAAGCATCTCCGACCGAGAAGACACTGCAAAAAGGAAAATGCGTGTTAGTAAATAGCATAAATCAGTGATGCATAATCAAGAAGGACGAAGAAAGCATAACAGTTTAATATGTTACCGGTACCCCATAACGCGCGAAGCCAAGTTTTGTCCCTGCTAACGGTTAGCGAAATACGGTTTGGTTCCTGGGGACGGCAAAGCAGGGCATAATCTGCCCTATCCGCGTCATTCAGTTCGGGAGCCGTGATGAGGGCGGGATCGATTTCTCGCCATACCGAATACTTCCTCAGCTTATGACCACTAATATAAAACCAATGGTCGTGCGAGCCCCTATTGCTGGAATTGGTAACACTCCAGTCCGATCGGCCAGTCCTACGAGATAGCTGGTAGAACCCATAGTTCTTCCCGTTCTTTCGGAAGTCGAAGTGATGTAGCAGAAGGGACAACCGAGGCCTTACTCCCGCCTTCAGACATCTGTCCTGGAAGGTATTAATGTGAATGAAGGTGTTGGGGTCTAGCTGGCCTAAGGCTACGGAGGTGTGCCTTAAAAGCATCTTCAGAATGGGAAGAAGGGGCAGGCGGAGCCCGCAGAAAAAGGCTCGTTCAGACACGCCCAAAGCGACCCCCCCCCCACACTTCGTCTACGGTCGGTGTGTGGTAAATCAGGTCGGTCTCATCTGCTGCCCACGTTCGGAAAAGGGAGCTCCCGATATCGTATCTCTCCGCCATCTTGCGGACTTCGGCCTCCGTCATCACGGAATTGAGATTGGCCGAAGCGAACCGGGGAGCACCGAAGTGCGCCATGGCCGAATAGAACGGTCCGTATTCTACGGGTTGATCCATCACCTGCAGAGAATGCAAAGGAAGGAGATTAGCCTTGTACTCGGGGAAGTTATAAAACAGAACGATCTAAGAGGAAAGATGAAAGGAAGACCGAGTACAGAGGGCCAAGTTCGAAAGGAGGAAATTCAGAAGGATGCGAAAGGGAGAAGCTTGAGTTCAGGAAACAATAAGAGGGAGGTTCTAGGAGTATGACAACTGACCGAAGGGTGTTCATATTTAACGAAATACCCAGGTATACATCTACTGTTAAAAACACTCGCTATTCTCGGGTTTTCTTCTTAATCACAGCCTAAAGGGACAGTGCACTAAAACAATCACAGTAAAGCACTAAGGTGATTCAGGGAATGCTGGGAGTGTACTAAAGTCGCAATATATATGCAATATATGTATACGCATGCATAAAAGGTTACATTGAAAGTATTAAAAGGAAAGTTCTGTGCAATATATGAAAAGGAACAGTAAAAGAAGAAATAACTTACTGGTAGTGAATGTCGGGGAAATTGGTTGATTCCTGGGTATAGATCCTTGCGCTCCTATGTTGTGCTCGCCGGAAATCGGAAAAATGAGAGTGTTTGGGAGAGAAAAGCTTTGAATTTTCTATTAGAAACGGTAAAAAGAAAAGGAAAAGGGCGGTTGTAGGTGTATATACAATGTCGTTTTGAAACGGATGGCCAGGATGAGAGCCATTGAAATTCACGGCTGAGATCCACCTGGAGAATCGTGTAACTCCCTTGTGTAATTATTACAACAGCTGTCTGTTGCTGACATGGAGTGGACTTTTGATATGTCCGGCTGACCTTTTGGACGTTCTGACAGAGACCGGTCCTAGAAGTTATTCGAAGACGGAACGGATCTTTGGGCCTCCGACCGAATATTCTTCGCACGGAGTCCAGGGACATGTTAGAGGCTTAAGGCTGATGGCCACTGGGCCGATCGAAGCAGCCCATTTTACATAACCTGTCTGAAGAGGCCCAATATCTTTTTGACGACCGAAGAGCCCACTTTCCACCTTGAGTGGATTGGGCCGATCCACAGTCGGAGGACCAGGTCGTGGGAAGATCCCGAGTTCCACGTTCGGAACGTGGGGGATCGGAGTTGACTGGTAAAATAGGAGGACCAGGTTTATTCTTCATTGATACACAATTCACAATACACACATATTCTCTGTACGTTCAATTTACCTATTTTGGATTACCAGTTACTGATTCTCACACCGGAGGTGGATCGGGGGGCCCAACCCTCGCATTCTTCTTCTTTGCAGGTCCGATCGGACGTTGTGGACGAAAACTGGTTCCAACAATAAGTATTACGGGTTACAATTATGATCCTAGTAGGCTCATGTGGTTGACAAATGCAGCCTTACTTCAGCAGGATGAGTTCAATAACTTGTTTACGCATAATTTTACAGTTTTACATGGATGCGAGCCAGAAAATGTAATTGGATACATTGAAGTGAAGAGAGTTTGGTTGTTACAAGTTCCCATATATTGGTGATTCTGTAGCTGAAAACCTAGAGCAAAAACTACTTAACATTCTGGATTCTTTTTAAAAAGCACTCTTGATTCATTAAAGGCTCACCTACCAATAACAAAAAATTACAAAGCTAAAAATTAGAGCTCTTACTTCTCTATGTCTCTGAAATGAACAGCAATATATTGCTTCGCTAAATCAGTTAGCTGCTGAAGTGCATCAGCATGCGAAACACAAGACGGAAGATCCAAACAGCTAAGAGCAATGTCACAAGTCATGGGAAGCTTTATTAGAAGCTGGATGCAGTACTGCACACATGAAGCAACCTCAAACTTGTCTGCAGCCAACAGGATATGTAACAAACTAGAAGGGGTGACCATCGGCAAAGTATTATTGTACATAAATTTCAGAAGCTCCACCAGGGCAGCTTCCTCTGTTTCAAGAATGAAGGATACATAACAATAAGCTCATCTTTTACAATAAACTACTCTCAACCAAAACTATTAAGATTGCGTTTAGGAACAGGAATTTCATTTCAAATGACATGATTTGAGTTGTCATTTCAAATTCTCATATTTATATATACTAGCTTATAACCCGTGCCAAGCACGGGCCGAGCATGAGTCGACATTAAAATATCAGTATTAATAAATTATTAAAGAATATTATTTAAAAATGTATTTTTCGAGAATTGAATGATAAAAATATATAATAAATAAATAAATATTTAATTATGCATAAAGCTAAAGAAATTAAATTAAATAAATAAATCTTGTATGATTACGTAGCTGCAAAGAATCTAACGCTCCATGAAACTATTGAATTTAAAGTAAATAAATAAATCTTGTATAATTACGTAGTTGTAAGTAATCGAACCCTGGATGAAGCTAAGGAATTTAAAGTAAATAAATCTTGTATAATTATGTAGTTGCGAGGAATCGAACCCGGGTCAAGTGATAACCAAATTTGGTACTTTGGTACTTTTTAGTACCGCGCGCCATTTTCACATTGTTTTGCTTATTAATAAAGAGTATAGATTTGAATGTCTTGGATTTCAAATGAAATCCAGATCCAGATTCTTTATTTCAAATGAAATCCAGATCCAGATTCTTTTAATTATCCAAACATGACATTCGCTCAAATCCAAAATTTCAAAAGAAATCCAGGTTCCCAATCAAGCTTGTAACTTATAACAAAGAGAAATAAAAATGAAACGGAAGACTTATCCAGGCCAACTTCGGAAAAACCCTTAACAATTAATTATTGTGTAGTAATATAGACATAAATTTAATGAAATTTCTTATTTAAATTAAGTATAGACAAGCTAAGTCTTATCTGCGCGCACTACAAAAAAAACAGTATCAGACAACACTTATCAGACAACGTAAAGTGGAAAAAGTGTTGTTCGAAATCAACAGACAAGTGTTTTTTTTGTTTTTTTTAAAACCATCGTCTGATCCAGCCTTCAGACAACGGGGTTTTGACAATTTAATTCTGTTGTCTAACAAACTGAATCAGACAAGTGTTTTTTTTATGGTGTTTTTTATGCTGTTGTCTGAAAAGACTTCAGACAATGTTTTAATTACCGTTGTTTGTCTGATTTAAATAGACAAGTGTTTTTTTTAATTCTGTTGTGCAAACGAGTTGGCTCAGACAACGGTTTATAATTGTGTTGTGCAAACAAGTTGGACCAGACAACGGTTTACAAAATTATATTGTTTGAAAAGACTTGAGACAATGTTTCAATTACCGTTGTTTGTCTGATTTGAATAGACAAGTGTTTTTTTAATTGTGTTGTGCAAACGAGTTGGCTCAAACAACGATTTACAAAATAATATTGTTTGAAATATCATTAAGATAGATAGATCATCACATCCGTACGGTTGGATCGTCGATAAATATTTTTTAATTTTTTCTAATTTTGATAATTTTTCTAATTTTGCTAATTTTTATTTATTTTTTAATAATTAGATCATTAGATCATCACAGGTGGGCCCCACTAATTTTTCTAATTTTGCTAATTTTTATTTATTTATTTTTTTTAAAAAGTGGGCCTCACTAATTTTTCTAATTTTTAACTCTAAACACTAAACTCTAAACCCTAAACCCTAAACCCTAAACCCGAACCCTAAACCCGAATAAATTTTTAATTGATTTCTTCGACGATCCAACCGTACGGATGTTAAAAGATACTCATTTTAGTGTTGGGAAAAAATAATCAAAAAATATAAAAGTCTGGTTATGCCGCATCTTTCCAGAAACGTTGGAAGAGTATTGCTTTCAAGAACGGGACATTTGTTAGATTCACTGAATTTATTTTTTCAATTGATTTCTTCGACGATCCAACTGTACGGATGTTAAAAGATACTCATTCTAGTGTTGGAAAAAAATAATCAAAAAATATAAAAGTCTGGTTATGCCTCATCTTTCCAAAAACGTTGGAAGAGTATTGCTTTCAAGAACGGGACATGTGTCAGATTGACTGAATAATTTTTGCAATTGATTTCTTCGACGATCCAACCGTACGGATGTTAATCGGTACTCATTCTAGTGTTGGGAAAAAATTATCAAAAAATATAAAGGTCCGGCTGTGCCGTATCTTTCCAGAAAAGTTGGAACAATACTGCACCCTGAAATAATTTTTTTAATTGATTTCTTCGACGTTCACATATCAGATTCACTGAATAATTTTTTTAATTGATTTCTTCGACGTTCCAACCGTACAGATGTTAAAAATTTATTATTTTTCATGGTCTATTATTATGAGATAGGAAAACATTATTTTTGTATAATTTTAAATTATAAATATTCTAAAAAATATGTTAAAAATATTGAAAATACTAAAAATATGAGCGGCAACTTTCCCCCCGAACCAAAATATTTTGAGCCTGTTTTTCCCCCTTAAACAAAAATATTACACTCACAGACACACTCCCCCCCTTTCAACACACCCACACCCTCTCTCTCGACTCTCTCCCCTCTCTCTCGACTGTCTCTCGCTCTCTCCGCAAAATCGAAGAACTCTCTGTCTCGACTCTCTCTTCTATTTTTTGTTATCTTTTCTTCTTTTCTCTATTATCTTATTGACCCACATACTAATTGGCTTGTTGTTTTGCAGGTGTCTGATTGGGGCTTCAATCGCTGGATCCAATTAATTGGTTATTACTCTTAATGGATTTTCACTTCTTAATGGTAACCTCACCTTTGCATTCAATTAATTGATTCTATTTTGATTTTCAATTAGGGCTTCAATTGGGGCTTTCTATTCTAATTCCTTAAATCAGGTTTGTTCTTGAGATATTTAAGATTTATGGTATAAAAACTAATTTGGTTAGTGCAGTGTAGTATAATTCTTACAACTGATATTGAGGTCTTATGTTTAAGAATGGTTTATGATTGTTGCAGAGTTTGGTTTATGTAATATATGAATGAATTGATATCTTGTGTCAGATCATCGGTTACTAACCAATTTTCACTCCTGGTATGAATCTCGTATCATGGTCTTGATCTCCTTTAGGAAATTTAATTGAGGTTTCCAAATATTGATGTAAATTTTTTGATGGTTGAGAGTCTTAGCGGAGATGTGTGTGAGTATTTAATTTTCTACGATTGAGGTTAACAACTATTTGTACACTTGTTATTTAATAGAATAACACACTGCCGTTCAACAAATATGCATTCCTGACAACCCACAATTCGTATGCAATCGAAGGAGAGCCACTTCATACTCCAATTCTGAGGTTATGTCCTAAAAATCAAGAAGATAATGTCACCATGCAGCTAAATGTATGCCTCTAGCTCTCGTAATCTTCCAGCATTTCTGAATAATGTATTTATCCTTTGAAATTTTCTTTTTACCAAGTTCATGTAACTTTCTGTGTTGAATTATTACTTTGCAGAATGGCGTTCGAGCTCTAATGCTCGACACATATGATTTTGAAGGAGACATCTGGTTGTGCCATTCTTTCGAAGGAAAGTGCCATGATTACACAGCATTTGTAAGTAAAAGATTTCCTATCATCACATTAGGTATTATAGTTAATTTTTACATGCTAATTGGTCTTACATTCTAAGAAAAATATTTTGTATTAATGGTATTGTTTGGATTAATAAAACATGAATTTGAATATGGTACTAGGAACCAGCTATGGACACTTTGATCGAAATTGAAGCTTTCTTATCAGCAAATCCATCAGAAATCGTGACACTGATCCTAGAAGACTACGTTCACACCCCAAATGGATTAACAAAATTATTTACAGATGCAGGGCTGGTGAAGTACTGGTTCCCTGTGACAAGTATGCCACAGAACGGCCAGGACTGGCCGCTAGTTAGTGACATGGTAACTAAGAACCAAAGGCTGCTAGTGTTTACGTCGATTGAATCAAAACAAGCAGACGAGGGCATTGCTTATCAATGGAATTTTATGGTGGAAAATCAATGTAGTTGCACATTTTTCTACTTGCATTTAAGTTTTACTCGATAAATTTAGTGCTTCTTCTAATATTGAGTATGATTTCAGATGGAGATGGCGGAATGGAAGCCGGAAATTGCTTTAATAGAGGGGAGTCATCACTACTTAACGACACGAGTAAATCTTTAGTTTTGGTAAACTATTTTCCAACTCTTCCAATCAAGTTATTGGCCTGTGGAGAGAACGCAGAAGACCTCTATGACATGATTAACACTTGCTATGCCGCGGCTGGAAATCGATGGGCTAATTTCGTTGCTGTTGATTTTTACAAGGTACATTTTTGCCCTGATTTTGTTCACTCCTAAACCGAATTATAACTGAAAAGCATTGATTAAACAGAGGAGTGAAGGAGGAGGAACATTCCAAGCTGTAGACACACTGAATGGGGAGCTGCTATGTGGTTGCAATGATGTACATTCCTGTAGAGTAAGTCTCTCATAAGTCTTAACAGACACACAACTCTTGATTTCATTAATCAACATTTCAACTTGACCAATACATTAAGGGTCATTTCATGTTTAATTTGCAGAAAGGAGCTAGTGGTTGTACTCCAAGTCCTAGTCCCAGTCCGAATCGGAAATAATTTTTTTATTTGAGTTTGATATTTCCCCCGTAATATGTAAAATGAATATGGTAAATGTATCAGATTTTCAAGATAAATACAAGCCTGGGTTAACGGATAACCGAATATGGTACTTTCTTCATCATATGGTACTTTCTTCATCATTGGGAAAATTGGTTAGTAAAATAGGATAATGTCAATAGGATAATGTCAATATTGGTCATGTCCAGTTTAAGAGCTCGGATATTTAGCAGCATATTGATTCGGAAGGTAAAATTGTTGGCTTTTATATTTTATTTACGCACGTGCTTGGTTACTTCTTTGTCAAGATCTTTTGGGAGAACTCATTGCTGTGGTTTTTTGATTTGCAGGTGGAGTTTTTTGACCGCTACAAGGTAATTACTTAGACAATCCGTACCACTCAGTTGGGTAATATTAGCAATTTATTATCTTTTAATACCCGAAAATGATAACTGTTGCCAAGAATACGTTATAGTGAACTTCCAGCTGATGATGTCAGATTTTGACAATTTGTGGTTTGTTTTTTACAGGTGGGTGAACTCACTGCTTTATTGACATCTGATTTGGGCTCACTAAAAAGCATTGTGAGTGATAACATTTCCAGGGATCGTGGTTTTAGGGCACTATCTGAGGCAAGCAACTCTACACTATGTAAAAGTGAGCTTTTGTGTTGATTAATTTCCCTTTCCTTTCATGAGAAAAAATCCCTTTTCAAATTCCTCATAAGCATTATATAATTTGCACTCTGATGCATGTTATAATGAATTAACTCTGATGGATTAAAACTTTTAAGGTAATAAATTTATAACACTCCTTCCAAGTAAATAGCATAAAGAAATTCTGAACCAGTGATATGTTACATATGATACTGGTTAACCATCTGACTGCATGTCAACTTGTTTTTATCACTACTCAGTTAGCTCTACTCCCTATCTTAGTAACAACAAGCTCTGAGTTGATTCAGTCATATATTTGATTTCCCATATAGGAGTATACATATTTAAGTGCTGATTTTATTGTCTTGACTATTGAACCATAAGTTTCTTTCATTACCTTGTGTCACTAAATGCTGATAATCTTTATACCATTTTTTTTTTAAACAATGTTGAAGATTTTAACTATAATTTTGCATGGTATGCAGGAATAGAACCTCCTGTATTTGCAGCACTTGTTCCCAATAGTGCTGAAAAATCTTTAAAAGAAGTAATGGAAGAGATCATGGGTGATCATGAAATGATGGTATATTCATATATCTCTACTAGGTCCATAGGCTAATATCTTTAAACATATCTTTATAGCTAATTGTTATGTATATATTGTAGGACTTCGCCTTCGTGGATGATGATGTTGACGGTGGCTGGACAGTGGTGAAAATACCACTACAAAAATGTTGTTTAAATAATGCTTATCATCCAAACAAACAATGTTGTTTAAATAATGCTTATCATTCATATATTATAATGTTGTTTATCATCCAAACAAACAATGCTTGTTAAACGTAAACCATTGTGCACTGTATTTCTTACAACGGTTTAAATTAAACAAACCATTGTGTAGAGTCCCAAACAACAATGGATTAATTATACAAGAATGTTGTGTGATTTCCTTTTAGACAAGTGTGGATTGAATTAAAACTATTGTGTGATTTCCTTTCAGACAAGTGTGCATTCAATTAAAACTATTGTGTGATTTCCTTTCAGACACGTGTGTATTCAATTAAAACTATTGTGTAGCATCCTAAACAACAATGGAAAAATTCTATAATAATGTTGTGTGATTTACTTTTAGACAAGTGTGTATTGATATAAAACTATTGTGTGATTTCCTTTCAGACAAGTGTGCATTCAATTAAAACTATTGTGTAGCATCCTAAACAACAATGGAAAAATTCTATATAATGTTGTGTGATTTACTTTTAGACAAGTGTGTATTGAGATAAAACTATTGTGTGATTTCCTTTCAGACAAGTGTGTATTCAATTAAAACTATTGTGTAGCTTCCCAAACAACAACGGTTTCTAAATCGACTGTTGTTGTTTCTGGCTATCAGACAACGGCGTCTAGAGATGCAGTCGTTGTCCCTCGCTCTAACACACAACAGTTTTCGAACCATTATCTGAGGCGTGTAACAGACGACACTCCGATAGACAACGGGGTTTGTCAGTATCAGACTACGGATAAAATCCGTTGTCTGAATCGAAATTCCTTGTAGTGGTGCTTCAACGAAATATGCAACCCAAATGATAGTATCACATGCCTTGCTTTTAGCATTATTGAAAAGGAACATTAAGTACAGAAAGTTTTACACAACACTTAAAACTATTGATGCTTCGATTCTTTTGCAATTAAGGTTTTTAAATGTGGTCTTCACAATTCTCAGGAATTGAATTACTTGTTCTCAAAAGGTAGCTAACTTTGCAGGGTTTATTTCAATGATCTGCAAAGAGGGGTTTAACCACCTGTGTGTTCTATCTATTTTCATCTCTCTTTTCAAGCCTTCTAAGTTTTCATACATCATATAAAACTGAATCTGCCTTACGCTAAACTAGAACATATAACTTGCATGCAACATTGCATATCGCAGCAAGTTTCCTGTTCCATGAAATGATACAAGTTATAACTCTAGACATAACAAAAGACAATACAATGCTTCACTTTAATATTTACCAGAATCATGGATAGGTAATGTTACAACTTGTTGTTCTGACTCTCCCATCCCATTCGAGAATAACTGCAAGTGAAAAGTTCAAAAGCAAAGGTTAAGGAACTCAACTGCAAAACAGCATTTGATAGATTGATGACTTTTACCTTGTAGAAAAATGAAATCTTCACTGCCAATATTGCAGAATTTATGTGTATAGTCTTTACCCGAAGGACAGTTGATAAGTCCCTGCTCCTAAATGCATCTTGCCTTCTAGTAGCTTCGCCTCCAATAGACGCATCAAATTAGTGTCTAAATATATATGTCTTTGAATAATGAGAAATTAAACAATTTGGATACTACCGTTTAAAGTGCATAAACCGATTTAGCATAAAAAACAAGTGCATAAACCTTAACTGCAGAATTCTAAAGATGCAATTCATTATCGACGCAAAAGAGCAACCGTCTCTACAACCAACAACTTCGTAAACTAGATAGCTTCATTTAGAATACCATGAGCAATTGTAGTGTCCAAAGACCATTTTTGAGACGACAAGTGTTAAAGATAAAATTATACAGATCGAATTAATGAGGGAGATGTACAACAAAAATACTGAACCTCAATAGAGTACCTGAAGATGATCCCTCGATTGTTGCATCAGTATCCTTGTTTTGATTTACAGAAGCCATACTATTACTATCTCCGACAATAAGGCTTGTGCAATCACCTGCTATAACTCTGATCAGTAATACCCTAACTTAAAAATATAATTCTGAAAAGGCCTGCAAGCAAGTTTCCACTATACTTCGCACAGGGCATACAAATGTATACACACAAAGCTCAAGTTTCAAAGAGCTTATTCTAACACCAAGATATGGGTCATCATCTTAGAGCTGAGCTCCATTTGAATCTATTGCAACCAAACTTCTGGAGAGCAACAAACTAGAACATTAACGGCAACATTTAAGATACTTAAGAATCTCTAGTCAAAAGTTGAAACCTATGTTGCTATTTCTATCAAACCAGGTAAAGAAAGCACACAATTATTTGTAATTTAAACATACAGAACACAAACAACTAAACTCTTTCGAACTTGCAATCACAAAACTCAAAACCAAAATAAACCCGCATTTCTGATTTGTAAAAATCTGACAAACTGTATCAATAATTACTGATGTTTATATCTTTATCCAAAAATTTACATGCATAAGAAAACATTACAAAATAAATTTGATGTTGTTACCAACTTACCGTTGATACATGTAGTGCCCGAAGGTATTCAGTCCTCCATGCAGGGCAAAAGGGGGCGTTGCGAGCAAACATACAGTGACCTCATGGATGCCAGAAATTGGCAACCGGTACTTAAAAGGAAATGATTGGTTCCCTAACTTTAGCTCTTATTCTAATCTACTATATCTATTATACGAGAACACCACTTTTGTACCTGAGCAAAATAATTCACTGGTTCGGCACCTCCAAACCTACTTCCCGAGCCTGATAAGCTTCTTAATCTTAACCCATCTTCTTCTGAAACTAAAACCTCAACGCATTAAAAAAAAGTGAAATGCCTCAGCGCACATTGCCGCCTCGACTGATTCGCACAGCACTGCAGGGTCTCTCTATATACACAAAATATATATACATATATATGCAAGCTCTTCACTTCTTGGTAAACGAAATTAACCATCTTATTCATGTTACTGTTCAAATTACTATTTCAATTTCAATCTCCAAGATTTTAGGCTATAATCGAAACAAGTATACGCTTGTTGAACATACATAGATTTTGAATTCTATATTGAATTTTAATTTTGTATAATTTGATTAAACCCTAGGTTGGTTTAAAATACTCAGTGGAAGCACAAAGTGATTGAATATAATAAAGGGGACATAGAGAAGAAAAGTACCCCTCGGTCATCCCAGGCCTGGCGTGTTGTTTTTCGGACAAGTATGTTGATGAGGTGAGCTGATTACTTCTGACTTAGTTTCTTAAAATTTTATTTTACACTTTTGAATTTAAGTATGTTGAATATGTTTGTTCTTAAAGTGCGCCTTCTTGATCAAAAGTTCTAATGTTACAAGTATGCAGAAGAATGTACTGATGCAAAAGTACCACTTTTGCATGTATATGGTGATGATAAGCGCCAAAGATAACTCTGGAAGGACAACACTAACTTTGTTTAACAAAAAAGTTTAGTGTCTGATTCGTTTTTCACAAAGAAAGCTATACTAGAGTCTGATAATATCGTCTCCATTCAACTACATTGCAGAACTAAAATTAGGCCTAAACTACAATTTAAATTTGGGATCCCAGGTTTAGTTTGATTAATCATAATTGTCCTCGTAACATCTACCGAATTCCAGCATCTGGATCCTAATTATATGACTCAAACATATTGATCGCCAAACTAATATGGGATTATGTGTATTAGGGTTTTAATGTTTGTGATGTCATCATCCTTTACAATTCTTCATTTTTAATTATTTGGTTGCAATAGAGTGTAGGACCATAGTGATGAGTTAATGGTGTTTTTTATTTGTATAACATACTAATGCTTTTAAGCCTATTTGCATTTGATTATTTGTAGAATGAAATACTAACTTTATATTTTCAGAATGTGGTAGTTCTAATGGTTCTCGAAGGGCTTATGGAGGCAACCTGAGGAAGGGAGCATGGTGATGACATAGTGTGGACGCCATGACAGGCTCCCCTCAACTGCGTAGATGGTGGTAAGATGAAAAGGTACACTGAAGTTTAAAGAGGCAGGGGAACCAATTTTGAACTGAGACTACAGTTTGCGGTGAAGTAGTGAAATTTTAGACAATCAGAAAATGGATCAGTGCAGGTACAAATTTTAGGTTTTTGATTTGATGGGTTTGAACATTTTTCCCTTCCGTTATATTATCTATGTTTGACCCTTCTTCGAGAAGGCGAGCAGATTTGTGAGTTGACTTCCTTTTGCCCATTTTTTTGAACTTGCAGATAAAACTACTTAAAACTCAAAGCACGATTTGATCCATATATATAGTAAATCTCTTATTTCTTTGATGGATAACATATCATTTGTTGAGAATAATTTATTTCTGCATTTATGTCTCAAAAAACTCAAAGCTGAGTGAAGTTGTTTATTTGATGGACAACATATCATTTGTTGGAAACTCAAAGACGAGTGACATGGCATTAAGAAGCTCCTGAAGCGGCTGCACATGCGAAAGCAAGATGTCCTCATTATATCAGTTATGTTGCAAAGCTGCGTAGACCAAATCTCTAAACACCAAAAGCTGCATTTTAGGGGGGGCCTCTGGCATACCTATATCAATATCACCAGATATTCTAAATGGTACAGTTTTTTTTTTTCACCTCATATTTTCCAAAGATATCATCCAACAACATGTTTGGGTCATAATGCAGGCTATCTAGAATAGCACTCTCAGATAACCTATTCAATCTAGCAGATTGGAGCTATTGGAAGATAAAAGGGTGCACAACATTTTCCACATACAAGCATGGAATATGATGCATCCTACTTTGTTCGCAGGAACTGTTTTTGTGGGTACGTGGTAACTTTACGATGCTGTTTTGATTTTAGTGAACTTATTGGTAGCAGAGGTGATAGAGTTTGTAGACTTAAAGTCAGAAATTGAGATGGTGGTATACATATTCACGTGATGAAATGCTACTCCTGCAACTAAATAATCTTCTTATCATGTTGCTCTTTCACACTTTCAATTTAAGTGTTGACAACTGCATTTTACGTTGACTTTGTAAAGAAGGGAACAAAGGATTTTAATTTTTCAAATTGCAACGAACTTAAGAATTGAGTTCTATTCAAATGGTCAGATATGATGTTGCAGAGGCCTTTAACTATTAGATAATTATATCTACTTTTTATTTACATGCATGGATAAAGATGACTTAGAAGAGTGGCCCATGACGTGATCAGTACATTTCATAGTATTTTTTAATAGTTATATATCCTTGCCTTCTGTTCTGACGATAAAAAATAGTTTTAAGGTTATGATTTGATGTATTTAGTTTCTTTGATATTTTGGAGATTTTATCCCCCATAATTATGTGTATAATAATTCTATATAATTATTAATTGATTACTATAGTTAACACATTTATTTATATATTTATTGTCAAATAGAAACCAATATAATCTTATAACTTATTATACAAGTATACAAGGCAGGCTCATTTTTATCTTATTCATTCTGAATATTTTACACTGATTACTTGAATAAATAGCCCATTTTCTTCAAAGAGACATGGAAGATGGCTTATGGACGAGGGTGGAAATTAAAAATATATAGTTCTTAATTCTCACTGCACCTATAATATTCCCTGCAGTCATCCTTTAATGACTGTCATTCTAACAGTGCATGTTTCATGTTAGTGTATGGGTGTGTAACTATGTCTACTTTTGTGCACTTATATCTTAGTTGTATGTGTGCTTGTGCAGGGATTGATTAATACCCCCCACACATCTACAAATATTGTGCTCGTGAACATGAACAATGCACAACTCCAATTAATGCCTTCAGGTTTGGTCGACTATCTTCGTCTTTATATTTCCATATTACTGGATATAGTAGTTTTATATTTGCTTTCTTCCCTCTTTATTTTCAAATCCTAGCTTCTCCTGGTATTTTTTGCAATTTTTTTTATATATTTTTTAATTTTGAGCAACTCTATGCTATCAAGCCAAGATTCAGAATTAGAAAATCAGGACATAGAAGAATCAATAAAGAAGTCATCGAGGCTATGGCTACCTTCAACAAGGCCTTCTCAATCTCTAATCTGTGTCCAGAATGAGGATGGCTCAAAACAATAGACGGAAAGTACATAAAGCAACTCCCTAATGTCCCAAATAGATCTTTTGCACAAAAATTCCCAAATGTATCACCACTAGGCATCAACGATCGATCTTCAATATAAATGTATGGATTTTAGAATTAGAAAATTTATGCTACGTGAAATGTTTGTTTCACCCTTGCACGTTTGACCTAAAATGTAACCACCGATGATGCCAGATGGTTGTCCCTTTTACACTGTATCGTCAAAAATGTCATTTTGCTTTTTAACAAATGTCAAACTCAATCAATATATCATCATCCACAAACAAAGAAAAATATTCTCTTTTAAGTTGTTCCACCCAGGTGGGTAATTTTCAACATCTCTTGCTTCTTTATAGAGGGGGTGAGGTGGGTTGCAACGCTTATTTTGGGCTTTAGTAGAATTTTTTGTTGAATACTGTGTTTTTAGCTTTTGGGGATTTTGATCATTAGTTTAATTTGTAAAGAATTTTAAAAAAATTATACTGCTGATTTTACGTTTGTGCATTTTGTTTGATATCCAGTGTATTGCATGACAACTTGATCAAAGAAGTATAAGCTGAACTATTGTCGAGAAGCACATGATTGAAAAAGAGAGAGCCAGACGGACAATTTTAGAAGCCATTACACAAGACTCAAGGTAAATGATTAAAAAACTCAATTAAAATGATTTCAAATTTCTTACAATATATAAGTGTATTTTTTGTGGATATACATGTTCAGTAGATATATAATGCCAAACAAGATTTGGTGTAAAATTTAAAGTTTCTTAAGAAAAAATGCAGGTAATTTATAATGATTCTTATCGCACGCCATTAAGATAATTAATGAGATACTGAGTTGGTTTTCTATTTTATCCAAGAATTTTAATTTCGCCAAGGTTTCTTCACATGAGTGATAAGTGGTTTTGAGTTAATATTTTTATTTTATCCAGGAACTTTTTATTTTGTTAAGGTTTCTTGACATGAGTGATAAACAACTACACTTGACTACAGAAAGAAATTATCCAAAAGATCTTTCATGTTGAATTCCTTTGAACCTTGACAGATGCATATTACTTCTTTACGTAGTTAATAAATCATATAT
This sequence comes from Heracleum sosnowskyi, assembly GCA_030848705.1. Lineage (NCBI taxonomy): Eukaryota > Viridiplantae > Streptophyta > Magnoliopsida > Apiales > Apiaceae > Heracleum > Heracleum sosnowskyi. The sequence continues at coordinate 16,837,044 of CM061240.1, forward strand.
ATATTAAGAGAAAATGCTTAACATTTTTGTAGGTGTTTTTTAGTTGTTCATAATTTTCAACATATTTCTTGATATTTGGTATTCTAATAATATCTTTCTCAATCTTAAAGAGAGCCTTAGAGGAGCGTGAAACAATCCTAGCCGAGGCAAAGAATGTTGAAAGGTCAACAATGCTATCTTTTCGGGGAAGATTTCCACTTGTGAAGTTTAGACAAAGGTATTCTACAACTGATTCTTCATTGTTCTTAGTGTGTCTGAGCAGCACTAGTAGAAGTTTGTACATGTGTTTCTACACTTGCTTAACTACCCGAGAATATATATAAGGCCTTGTTTTTTTATGATTATCTCTTGTTGGGGTCAAAATTCGATTATCTTGAGAAAAAAAAAACTCTAACTTTGATTTTAAAGATTAAAGAATTCTTCTTGCGTCCACATATAATCCTTGGAATATAACTGAATTTATATCGACATGTTCTAGATTTATATCGATACAGTAGTAAAATATTCGGTACGAGTCTTAAGCATCTGGATACAAGGTTGCAGGCCCGGCTCAAGGAATGTCTACAACTAAGACGGGTATTAATTGTTTTCCAATAATTCTAAATTCACGATTTACTTTTAAAAAAAAACTTGTTGCAATTTTGAGGACATATTACAGTCATCTATATATTCTGCAGTTTAATGGAGGCACGCATCCACATTTTTCAGTGCTTCGAGTTGTTATATATCACAACTATTGCTGCCATTGATGAGCAAGTTCTGCGAATATTAGAAACTGGTGCTATGAACACTGCAATTTTTTAACACTAGCTTTAATTTTCAAGTCTTACTTTAGTTATCTGTGTATTCTGTGTATTCTGCCATTTTCAACAAGTATCCGCGGCCTTGTAAATATTCTGCTCATCTGCCATTTTATTTCTTTAAATACTTGTTGGGTGCCCATAACATAGAGGTGCTTCTCTCCGCGGGCACTAATATGTGCCTTGCTCTTACTTGTCCCATATCTAACAGGTTCAATGTTTACAGTATTTTATTCTTCTTTTCTTATATTCTTAAAGTCCTAGACTGTGGCGAAGAGGAAAATAGCTGTTTAGGTTAAAGCACCACGACCTATTTACTATCAAAAAAATGAAATGTGCCTTGGGCGCCATCAGAGAACACATTTGTTTCTTTATGAATAAGACTGAGGCATCAAGAGATAAACTTTCCACGATTCTTAATGATCATGCCAATGACGACTTTAACTCAATAGTTGGGGTGTTTGTCATGGTCATGGACACTGCAACAGGGGGTGCTATTTTCACTGGCTCCACAATGTGATTGCAAAACAAGTAGTGTAGACTGTAGCCTGATGAAATGATTTGGACTTGGGGAATGAACTGCATATGTACTACTATCTAATAACATGTGTCATATCTCTTAGGTCTTGGAAGTCTTTTGATGTAGTGTATTCTTTAGCCTGTATGTAGACTTGCACATTTCTATAACCAGGTTTCTATTATTACATGTCAATCGATATATTCCATGCGTTCAGGTCTTCTACCAATTGTAGTACACTTAATTATAATTGGTTTATTTACAATTTAATATTATACAAGAGCAACTGATGCCAGTATTACTATTTGACTTTTAATTATGTAAGAAAATGGAGTGGGTTAAAACTTAGGATTCACCAATCACGTTGACAATTTACAGGCTCATAAGGGTTTATGAGCGATATATGTATGTTGGACAATTGATTTTCGTGATGCATTTGTTTTATTATCTATGATATATTTTTTTTCATAATTCGATTGCTATTTTTAGTGAATAATTTAACTATACTTTCATAATTCAACTAATATTATTAATACAAATTTAAGATCATATTAAACTTTGACATGTTTCATAAATCATGGGATCTACAATGTATACCTCTAATGATAATATCTTTTGCAACAAGATGTCACACAATTTTTTATTTATTAATAGTGCATAGACATGCATCATGACTTTTTAAAATACCGAAACAGTGAAACACAAACATTGAACAAATTTCGACTCTTTCAAACATTACAAACAGAAAAGCTCAAATCATAATAAAGTAATAAAGTAATAAACCCACATTTTTAATATGCAAAATTCCACACAAAAAATATCAAAACAATATAACACCATCTATATCTTTATTTAACACGAAGTTTATATCCTTATTTCAAGAATTGTCAACTATGTAACAAACATTACAATATTTTTCTTTTTTATAAAAATAGGTATTCGAAGTTGTAGAGGGGAGAGTTCGAATTTATATAGAAGACATATAAATAAAGTTGTATTTGAAGTAGAGTAGGTGTTCCAATTTATAAAGGAGAATAGTTCGAATTTATAGGTAAGCCATAAAATTAGAAGTTCTACTAAAAATAGAATACATGTTCGAATTTATAGAGGAGAAGTGTTCGAATTTATAAAAAATACATACAATTAAAAGTTTTATTATAAGTAAAATAGGTGTTTGTAGATATAATTAAAAGTTCTATTCGAAGTAGAATAAGTGTGCGAATTTATAAAGGAGAAGAATTCGAATTATAGGAAAAACATATAATTAAAAGTTATATTGAAAGTAAAATAAGATTGTCAATTTATATAGGTGTTTTTTCAATGAAAAAGTGGCTCATTAGAAATGAGTATGTGAACATAAAAATTATTATATTAGGGAGTAACGAGTAATTTTTGTAATTTAATTGATAGATGTATTTTTTTCTAACGAGAGAGCGACTCATTAGAAAAAAGAGTATGTTAACATGATAATTAATATATAACACAAGTATTAAATATATTAAATTCGAGATATTGATATTAAAAAGAAAAGGCGTTTTACGGGAGGACGGCTTATTAGAGATGACCGAGTAATTTTTGTAATTAAATTGATGAAGTTTAAAAAAAAATTATAACGCTGCCGCGAAGCGCGACTTTTTCAACTAGTATTAACTCTTTATATATAATAAGCGTAAGGGAGATCTTATCCAAAACTTTGGTCGGTCACTGTACTACCAAAAGTATATGATCCGTTGGATTATAAAACTATAAATATTCAAATAGATGAGGACCGTTAGATATAATATTAAAAATTGTATTTGATTAATAATAGGATAGTATTTAAATACTAAAAGGTGTATTTTGATAATTTAAACCAATTATAAATAGGTTTTCTATATTGAATAGAAATCTTTATGTAAAAAATCGTAATTATCTTTTCTATTTAGTTTATGGATAGTTCCAGTTAGATAATAATTATTAAACCATCATTAAATTAAAGATAATTTTGTTAGCTTCGCGTGGGCCGTAAAATTGTTAAAATCTGTTTTCTAAAACTCAAGATAGAGCCCAAACAGTAAAGTGATTATCTAAATTTTAATAATTTTTTTATTATTATTGTAGCACCAATTTAATTTTTTTCCTAATTCTTTTAAATTTATAAATTCTATGTTTATTTCAATAAAATATTAAAAACAATTTAAGAAAAAATTAAAATCGATATGGTCCGTGTACGACCACTATACGACCAAATTAATTATTATAGTTAGATATTAAATAGATCGATGAGAATTGTTAGATCTAATATTAAAAAGTGTATCTGATTAATAATAGAATTATATTTAAATACTAAAAAGTGTATTTTGATAATTTAAAATTTTTCTATGTAAAAATTCTTAAATATCTTTTCTCTTTAATTTATGTATAGTTCGAGTTAGATAATAATTGTTAAACCAAATATTAGATAACAATTCATATCGATTACAATATTAAAAATTATCAATATAATGCTCATGTATATCATATATCAATGATACATGTGTACCCTACGTTATAAGAGACTTAGGAGAACTCCTGTACATGAATAAATTTAAACATTTTTTTCTGAAGGAACATAACAATTTGATTAATCCAAATTATAATTATATTATTTTACATATAACAAACATAAAAGGATAATATCAAAATATTATTAAAATATTGAGGGTTTCATATTCATAAACAATAATTTTGAATATAATACTTAACCATCTTTTTTTTTTCGGTTTATGGGTAGGTTAGTGGTCAAGTTAGATAATAATTATTAAATCATCATTAAATTAAAGATAATTTCGTTAGTTTCACATGTGTTGTAAAATCGTCAAAATTCAATTTCTAAAACTCAGGATAGAACCCAAATAGTAAAGTGAGTATCTAATTTTTAATAAATATTTTTTTATAATTGTAGCACCAATTTATTTATTTTTCCACTAATTCTTTTAAATATAGAAATTTTATCTTTCTTTCAATAAAGTATTAAAATAAATTAAGAACAAATTCAAATCGATAAAGATTATAATAATATGAGAATAAAATTTTATATAATCATAACATAATTTTTATACTGTTTAATAATTTTAAAGTAATAATGTATTTTAAAATTTTATATACACTATAAATAAAACCGAAACATTAAAAGTAAAAGCAATTAGTAAGATACTTATATCAGTATGTACTTGATATCCTTATTATATTAAACTCTTTTATATAATAAGCATAATAGGGATTTATCCAAAATTTTGATCGTGACAACCAAATTAATAAGGACTATTAGATCTTAACTAGATAAATGAAAATCGTTTGATCAAATATTAAAAAAGTGTATTTTATTTATAATAGGATTATATTTAAATTCTAAAAAGTGTATTTTGATAATTTAAACCAAATATACCAAATATAAATAAGTTTTCTATATTGAATAGAATTCTCCATGTAAAAAATTCGTGACTTTCTTTTCTCTTCCATGGACAATTCCAGTTAGATAAAAATTGTTAAACCATATTTTAATTAAAAATAATTTAATTATCTTCATGTGGGGTGTAAAATCGTCAAAATCTGATTTTTAAAACACAAGATAAAGCCCAAATCAGTAAAGTGAGTATTTAAATTCTAATAATGATTATTATGTCATCATTATTTTAACGCCAATTTAATTACTTTTTTCTAACTATTTTAAATTTAGAAATATATGTTCAAAAATTAAAATTAATCTAAGAAAAATTCAAATCAACAAAGAATATAATAATACGGGGATAAAATTTTATAAAATTGTACATATTTTTTATCCTATTTTATTAAGTTATAGATCATAACCAATCAAATATAATTTATTATTAAATAATAAATTATACGCAAATGGTGATTTTGTTTTATAAGCACTCATTGAGACCTAATTTCATTGTTAGCAGGACTATATTCATATTAAAAAAAACCGTATTTTGAAATTGTAGACTTAGCTATAGAACAGACCTAACGTTTTTAACCTATATACATTGTAAATTATTAAATTCGAAACTTTAAAAGTTTGTTAATCAATTAGTATAGTACTTTTCTGAAAAATCGTACTTTACAAAAAATATTATCAAATAACCTATGTCTGAAAGAAAAAAAATGAAAAAAAAAAAAATTCAAAAAAAAACCTGTAAATTTTAACATGTTGTTGGTAGATTCAAATCTTAGATCATTCTACATGATAATTTTATTGTTATATGTAACGTTTCTCAACAATTTAATTTGAAATATCCAACGATTATGGATTGAGTGATCAAACAAAGCGACCACACTTATAAGAAAACTTTCATTATTTAGTTTTTAATATAATAACATAGATATTTACGGGATATACTATAAAAAAAATGAATTTTATACAGAATTTTGATCTTCACGGTGTACTACTTTAAAAGAAGAACTATTACAAAAAAAAATATATTTTAATTGATAATTTATTTTCTCAAAAGTTCAAAGTTCCCGCATCATTAACATATTACAAAAAAGAGTATATTAAATTTTAGCAATAAATATTTAAAAAAAATTAAAAATTATAAATATTATAAATATTAAGAAAAATTAATGATGTTATCCTGGTAATTTTGCCCTAAATACCGCCAAAACATTCTCAATCGTTAGATCCAATACTTTTAAAAATAGATGATCAATATTATATCATATAAAAAGAAATTATTATCTAAAAATGATATAAGTTAAAAGATATTATATTATGATTGGATTTTCCAAAAAGTTAAAACATAAAAATAGTTGTAATTAAATAAGGAAACCCATTTATAACCAAAATAATAAAAATCGTTTAATCTTAAATAGATAGGTGAAAACCGTTAGATTTAACATTAAAACATGTATTTGGTTAATAAAGGTTATTCTAATAATCTAAACTACATATAAGTTAAGTAGATTTCCTAAATCGAATAGAGTTCTCAACATTAAATTTCGTCACTTTATTCTCTTTTTAGTTTTAGAATAGTTTTTAATTGAAAAAGAACTATTAAACCACAACTAAATTAAAGATTATTTTATGAATTTCATGTGAACCGTAAAATTGGCCAAATCTAACTTTTATAACTCAATATAAACAAATATTAAATTGAGCGTGTAAAATAAAATAAATATCAAATTTTTAACTATAATTTTTTTGGCTAAATCTTTTTTAACAATAATTTAATCATGTAAACTAATAACTTTTAAATATTAAAATATTCATAAATAAATATAATTATAAATATTAAAAAAACAATCGTGTGTTGCATCGTAATAAAAATATAATTATAAATAGAATAATTATAAATAAAATTTAAGTAACCGTGCATCACACGGGCTATAAGCTAGTATATATAAAGTATGATACGCGGGAGGTTAGGTGGCACCCCTAAGACCGTCTCAATCTATTTTTCTAATTTTTTAAAATTTTAGAATTTTAAATACTGATAAATAAAAAATATCCTTTAACATATTAGAAGTAGAATAGATGTTCGAATTTATTGAGGAGAAGAGTTCGAATTTATAGCGAATACATATAATTAAAAGTTCTATTTGAAGTAGAATATGTGTTTGAATTTGTAGAGGGGAAGAGTTCAAATATAAAAAAGTACTTGCAAAGTTCTATTTGAAGTAGAATAGGTGTTTCGATTTATAGAGGAGAAAAGTTCAGATATAAAAAAAGTACTTGCAATTAAAAGTTTTATTGGAACTAGAATAATCGTTTGTAATACATAACTAAAAGTTCTATTTGAAGTAGGAAATGTAAAGTTATATAGGTGTTTTTTCAACGAAAGAGTGTCTCATTAGAAAGGAGTATGATAACATAAAAATTAATATATATAAGACAAGTATATATTCAATATATTAAATTTGAGATTTTGATATTAAAAAGGAAAGCGTGTTTCACGGGAGGACGACTTATTAGCGAGGACTGAGTAATTTTCGTAATTTATTTGATAGAGTGTTTTTAAAAATTTATTACGCCGCTGCGAAACGCAACTTTTTCAACTAGTATATATACGCGGGAGGTGAGGTGGTGTCTCTACAATCGTCTCAATCTATTTTTCTAATTTTTCTAGAGGTTTACAATTTTAAATACTAATAAATCAAAGAATATTCTTTAGCATATTAGAAATAGAATAGGTGTTCGAAGTTATAGAGGAGAAGAGTTCAAATTTATAGAGAAGACATATAGGCTCTGTTTGGGATTGCTGTTAAAAATTGCTGTGCTGTTGAAAAAAGTGCTGTTAAAATAAGTGCTGTTGTGAAAATCAGATAACTGTTTGGTAATATTTTTGATATATGCATGTTTTGGTGTATAATATAAAAAAATAATGTTTTGGTGAGTTTTGATGTTGAAACCAGTAGCTGCTTCCCGCAAAAGCTGAAAAACAGCTTTTTTCAAAAGCATGGGGGGACCTGCTTTCTCTAAAAGCAGCTTTTGAGCCAAAAGCGCTTTTCAGAAAAGCAGCTTTTAAATTTTACCAAACACTTTTTTAGCTGCTTTTCAGAAAAAAGCTGATGTTGCTGTCTGCAACAGCAATGCCAAACGGACCCATAATTAGAAGTTCTATGTGTTAGTGTGTGCACTCACTTCAATTTCTCTCAGTGGTGTTTCACTCATCTCACGTGCTTGTGTATCGCTCTGTGTTTGACTCTCAGTTCTCAACAGTAACTGTCTATCCATGTTTTCAGAAGATGTACCTGCAGGAAAAATCACCTTAGCCCCTTCTAGAGAGGTCAGTGGTGGTGCAATGGGAGTTCGCAATTCTCAGTCCCTAGTGAAATCCAAAAAGTCTTTTTGAGTTTGAAACTGAATTGCTTCAGTGTTGGATTCCCTAGGTTGCCTTCCACTTTCTCCAGTATAAACTGCGAGTGGAAAATCTCTTAAGGGAGCCAGAGATGTTCCCTCTGAGAGGGGAGAAAATGATTCTATTTGATTTGGAAAAGAATCAAATTTTACTTCAGATGCCTGTGAAGGCACTTCTACCGTAACAATGGTAGGCACTGTATCATATCATAAGTACTCTCCTAGCAAAGTGTCCTGAGTGTCATCTATTGGTATGTTTTCTTCCATTGTGAGTAATGGGAGTATGCTTGACTCAGTACAAGTTGTCATGGCCCTATGGCTAATTTCAATAGATTCACCATGTTGAGAGGATGTCTCCAGAGACTGTGTAATGGCCATTTCCAAATCCATATCCTGTTGGGAGGATACAGACAGGCTTATAGATATCTCCCTATATGTTTTTCTTTTCTTTGGAGGTGGAGATAGAGCTGTGGGATCACTTCTATTTCTGACAATGAAACTTGGTTCAGGCTGATTTGTAAAAGGAATTGACTCAGTGTTTGGCTCTATGACCGGGGATAGAGTTTGTGGATCTACAAACTCTTGGTCAACCCTATCAACCTCTTGGGTTTCAGTAGCAGTGCCAGAAGAACCAGGGTTAGAAGTTATTACCTGTGGTGGAATGACTTCTTCAGTTCCAACTGATGTAACTATCCTTTACTCAAGAACTGGTGTTTGAAATGATGGAAGATTGATGAAGTTTGTCATGTATGTGTATATGAGAACTGAAATATTGCCTAACCTGAAGGATGTTTATAACCTTTGATAGAACTTCCTGTCAGTGGTCGGAGAAATGAAAAAGCGACCATTCCTAAACAGTTCTTGATGCTCATTAGAAAGTAAAGAATTAATGACAAGTGATAGAAAACGAGGATTACATTTAATCTTTCTACCAATGTCAAATTCCTTTCTAGCATTTAAACATCCTTCTAACAACAATATCTCATAGAAGGTGGCCATAATTAAGTCTTTTGTTGAAAACAATTACATAACCAATAACTTGTAAAAGATAAGGAATATTCTGAAAGTTATTTTTTGTGCAATTGCCAATGACCTTAGCCAGAGTATCAAAAAATAAATCTCATTCACACACAAGATTCCTCTTGATCAATTTGGTCATGTTCAGGGGACCTTGATAGTGAATATTGATGAAAAATTGAGTTAACTCATCATCAGTGGGCATAACCAATAGTGAATTAGAAGTAATGATAGATAAGCCATAGAATTAGAAGTAATGATTGGTACTTAAAAGGAAATGATTGGTTCCCTAACTTTAGATCTTATTCTAATACATGCTAAACAGTGAAACACAAACATTGAACAAATTTCGACTCTTTCAAACATTACAAACAAAAAAGCTCAAATCATAATAAAGTAATAAACTCACATTTGTAATATGCAAAATTCCACACAAAAAATATCAAAACAATATAACACCATCTATATCTTTATTTAACACGAAGTTTATATCCTTATTTCAAGAATTGTCAACCATGTAACAAACATTATGATATTTTTCTTTTTTATTAAGCCCTCAATGTTTTCATACATAATATAAAGGGTTATTAACATTTTGACACTCAAAGTTTCCTCAAAAATACACAGTAACCCTCAAAATAAAAAAACGTACTTCCACACCCTTAATGTTTGACATTTGTACATCCCGACCCTTTTTCATTTTTTTTCATTTTTTTCTTCCAATTTTGCCCTCATAATTTCAATTTTGACCCTCAAAATTTGCATAAAAGTACTCATCAGCCCTCAAAAAATGGCGCACTTGTACATCTTGACATTTATATTGAGTTGTTTTCATAATCCTCCCAACATTCGATTTGCTGATCTTTTGAATTAATATGCTTATCTTTTGGATGAATATTAGCTAGTAAATATAGAAAAGTAGTTATGGATGGGATATGAATCAGTAACTAGAAATCGTATATAGATAATGGAGTGATCCTAGACACTGATGTCTCATTACAGGTGCAAGTAGAGAAAAAACAACATTGAATTAAAATCTAGGAAAAAAAATTTTGAAAGATAATTTCAAGGGTCCGGATGTACAATTGTCAAACTTGAAGGGTATGTTAGTACATTTTTTTACTTTAAGGACTGATGTGTATTATCTTGAAAACTTTGAGGGTTGAAATGTTAATAACCCTAATATAAAACTGAATCTGGACTTAAAGTAAGCAAGACCGTGTAACTTGCATGCAACATTGCATATTGCAGCAAGTTTCCTATTTCATGAAATGATACAAGTTATAACTCTAGATATAACAAAATATAATAAAATCCTTCACTTTAATATTTACCAGAAGCATGGATCCGTAATGTTGCAACTTGTTGCATTGACTCTCCCTTCCCGTTCGAGATAAACTGCAAGTGAAAAGTTCAAAAGCAAAGGTTACTACTCCCTAGGAAACTCAACTGCAAAACAACAATTGATAGATGGATGTCTTTTACCTTGTAGTAAAATGAACTCTTCACCGCCAATATTGCAGAAATAATGTGTATAGTCATTACCCAAAGGACAGTTGATAAGTCCCAGCTCCAAGATGCATCATGCTTCCTAGTAGCTTCGCCTCCTAGAAACGCATTAAATAAGTGTGTCTAAAGATATGTCTTTGAAGAGAAATTATATAAATTATATACTATCATACCGTTCAAGGAACATGAACTTTTAACTACAAAACTTTTTAAGATGCAATTTATTATCGATGCGACAGAACAACAGTCTCTATGACCAATAAATTCATAAATTAGATAGTATAGAGTATCACCATGAGCAATTGTAGTGTCAAAATAACATGTTTGAGAGGAAACATGTTAAAGGTAAAATTATAGGATGCAAACAATAATGTATAAACTCAGAAACCAAACTTACTCACTTAACTGATATTACTGAATAAAAGATTATTAGAACTGAAGAGATAAATACAAAATGCATGCAGGAAATATTTAAATGCTAAGGTGACCCCTATAAACCAGGAACTACATACCTGGTTTATCTCCATGACTCTCCTAAACAAACTGAACCACTACGACTCATTCTTTAGCTGTATACACACGTACATGCATTCACACGTACATACAGCTGACTTATTCAAATTAAATACATGCAAACAACCAACTAAATAATCACGTTAGATTAAATAATCCAACAAGCTCCCCCATAATCTAAAAGTGATTAAGATCCTTAACTCCCAGCAGATCACGCATCTTCTCAAATTTAACAACTGACATAGGCTTGGTTAGAACATCTGCTCGTTGTAGTTCAGTACAGACATGCTTGATGATGATGGAACCCTTTTCTACACACTCTCGTATGAAATGATAACGAACATCTATGTGCTTACTGCGACCATGAAACACTGGGTTCTTTGCCAAATCAATGGCAGACCTATTATCAATATAGATAACAACTGGACCAGCCTTGACATCTGTAATTTGACTCAATAAACTCTGCAACCATATTCCCTGACATGCTGCAGCAGTAGCCGCCATGAACTCAGCTTCACAGGATGACAATGCCACACACCTTTGCTTTTGAGATACCCGTGTAATTAATGATTCATCCAGATAAAACGCCATACCACCTGTGCTTTTCCTGTCCACAACATCGCCTTCTAGGTCACTGTCTGAGAACCCAGAGAGCATGTAATCTCCTCGACCTTTAGTGTAGACCAAGCCAAAATTCAATGTTCCTTTTATATATCTCATGATCCTCTTAACAGCACTTTGGTGTAACACGGTAGGCCTCTCCATGAATCTGCTCACCATACCAACTGAATACGCAATATCTGGACGTGTATGCACCAAGTACCTCAAACCACCCACCATACTTTTATACTCCGTAGGGTTAACTGGCTTACCCGCTTCATCCTTATGCAGCTGAACTTTTGGCTCCATCGGGAACTTTACTGGGTTGCAGTCAGACAAGCCTGCTTTTTCCAGTACCTTCTTAGCATAAGCCACCTGTTTGAGTTCAATACAGCTCTTATCTTGATCAACCTCTATACCGAGATAATACCTTAGCTTCCCCAGGTCTGACATTTTGAATTCCTTACTCATCTGCAATTTGAATTTCACGATATTGCTCAAACTTGTACCTATGATAATTAAATCATCGACATAGACGCCTATGATCAATGCCTCATCTCCTTCTTTCTTTGTGTATACAGCATGCTCCAATGGGCATTTGACAAATCCAAGTTTCTCAAGACATTTGTTGAGTTGAGTATACCAAGCTCGCGGAGCTTGTCTCAGTCCATACAGGGCCTTGAACAACCTATAAACCTTCTTTTCTTGCCCTTCACTTACATAACCTTCCGGCTGATTCACGTATACCTCTTCATATAGTGTCCCATTCAGAAAAGCTGACTTTACGTCCAAGTGGTGAACTTCCCAAGAGTTTCTTGCTGCTAGTGCTAACAACAAGCGTACTGTTTCCATCCTTGTTACTGGAGCGAAAACCTCTTCAAAATCAATGCCATATTTCTGTACATACCCTTTTGCTACAAGCCTCGCCTTATGCTTCAAAATCTTTCCATCTGTGTCTCTTTTCACCTTGTATACCCACTTCAGATCAATTGCCTTATGCCCTGGAGGCAAATCAGTCAATTCCCAGGTCTTATTTCGTTCTATTGATTCAATTTCACAGTCCATAGCCTGCTTCCAGCAATTCTCTTTAGCTGCCTGCTTGTAACTAACTGGTTCATCAATACCAGCCAGTAATAATTCGTCAGCCAACTCCTCATCCAATTCTATTTCTTCTGTTGCGTTGTAAATATCACCAAGGAGTCTGAAGTTCCGTGGTGGTTCATCCCCATCATATGTGTCTCCCAGTGTAGTATGATCACCAGTAGCATTAACTCGACTTGAGCTCGATTCTGCACCCTGAGGAGTTGACAAATGAATCCCCTCACCACTTTCTTCATTCGATGTTATATCATCTGGAAATTCCGTGAACTAAGCACCTGCTACTGCAAAAGATGAGTCAGAGTCTTTTGCCTGTGAATCATTCCAGTTCCATCCCATTGCTTCATCGAACACTACATCCCGGCTAACATGCACACTTCCTGTGTCAGGATCAAATAAACGATAAGCCTTTGTCCCTGCTTCCCTTCCAAGATGTACAACGCATTTGCTTCTATCATCCAACTTTTTGATATGCACACTGGGAATCTTCATGTAGGCAATACATCCAAAAACTCTAAGGTAATCGACCTGTGGCTTTCTTCTCGACCATGATTCATATGGTGTTGCTCCAACAAGTGCTCGAGTTGGCAATCTGTTTAACAGATACACAGCGTGCCTGATGGCCTCTCCCCACATATATGATGGCATGTTTCGTTCCTTTAACAAACTTCTTCCCATGGCCACTACGGTCCTGTTGCGTCGCTCAACAACTCCATTTTGTTGTGGAGTGTATGGCGCTGTAAAATGTCGAACAATACCCATGTCTTCACAGAAGCGTGTAAATTCATTTGAACAAAACTCGCCACCTTTGTCTGTCCTGAGAACTTTAATCACCTGACTTGACTCCTTTTCCACCAGAACTTTAAATTTCTTAAAGTATGTGAGTGCCTCATCTTTAGTCTTAAGCATATAGACCCACATGGCACGACTAAAATCATCAACAAACAATAGAAAATATTTATTACCAGACTTTTGTTGAAGGTGAAATCGGTCCACAGATATCTCCATGTATCAACTCCAAGCGTTCTTTAGCAGTGAAACTGGTCTGAGAAGGAAATGGGCGTCTGGCTTGCTTTGACATTAGACATCCTTTGCATACATCCTTTGGGTGAGTAAAACTCGGTAGACCAGATGCCATCCTGTTCTTAGACATAAGGATCATAGAAGGAAAGTTGACATGACCTAGCCTTGAGTGCCACAACCAAGCCATTTCATCTGACTTTGTTAGCAGACAAGTACCCCTAGTATCCTTCATCACCACCTTATACAATCTATTCGTGGATCTTTTTACTTTCAATAACAACATGTTATTCTCATTATATACCCATAGAAATTCTCCTTTAATAACAACTTCACTACCACTTTCAGATAATTGACCCAGTGAGATTATATTATTGCATAGACTTGGAATGAAATATACCTCCCTGAGAATACAAGCTTTGCCATCATCAGTAGTAAAATGAACTGACCCTTTTCCATGGATCTGTACTGTAGATCCATCGCCAAATGTCACTTCCCCTATCACGCCTTCATCCAGATCCTTGAACATTGAGCGTTTTCCACTCATGTGATTACTAGCCCCGTTGTCGAGATACCACACGCTTGATTCACCATTTTTACTGTTCCCTGTCATATTCAGCTTTGGACTTACGCCTCCCTCATTCAGAAGAATCATGTTATTCTTGATATCCTGACATTTTGCAAGAAGCAGGGTAGGTTCTTCATCAGTTATCTGTGCCAAGTTTGCCTCATTCCTTTGTTCTCTCTCTCGTCTAGGTTTACGACACTCTGCAACGTAGTGTCCATAAGCACTGCAGTTAAAACATCGCACTTTGCTTCTGTCACGTCCACCTCTAGCAAAATCTCTACCTCTGGCTTCATTATTATTACGTGGGCTTCCTCTGTTCGCCCGTTTTAACCATTCTTCCCGTGTGAAGAGTAACTGACCATCCTTGTTCTTCAACTGGCCATCTTGATTCTCCTTCTTCACCCATTCTTCTTCTGTGAGAAGAAGCTTCTGTTCACCATTCTCAGTTTTCCCACGCAGCCTTTCTTCGTGAGCCTTAAGGGATCCAACTGTTTCCTCAACAGACATTTGTTCTAAATCGCCAAATTGTTCAATAGCTGACGCTATCTGTAGGAACTTGGTGGGCACAGCTCGAAGGAGTTTCTTAACCACGTATGCTTCTTCAATTTTCTCACCCAGGGCTCGGATATTTGTTACCAAGCCATTCAATCTCATACAGAAATCATCGAGTTGCTCAGTTTCTTTCATAGTGAGAGACTCAAACTCCGATTTAAGGGTCTGGGCCTTCGCTTTCTTCACCTTGTCTGCACCCAAATGTACTGTTTTTATTGCTTCCCACGCCTCCTTGGCACCTTTTTTCTCTGCAATCGACAACAGTAAGTCCTCAGGAATCCCTTGGTAGATTATGGCCAATGCTCGCTTATCAACCTTGTCTTCAACCACCGTTTTGGACTCCTTAGTTTCTACAGCCTCCCACACACCATGGGCTTGCATAAAAACCCTCATTTTCAAAGCCCATGCCGTGTAGTTTGTCTTTGTAAGCATTGGATAACTCAACCAAACGAACTTTCTTTTCCCTTGCTGGCTTCCATTGATACTCAGGTTGGTGTATGGTTTAAATGTAGGCTCTGATACCAGATATAGGATGCAAACAATAATGTATAAACTCAGAAACCAAACTTACTCACTTAACTGATATTACTGAATAAAAGATTATTAGAACTGAAGAGATAAATACAAAATGCATGCAGGAAATATTTAAATGCTAAGGTGACCCTATAAATGTGTTGTTACCATTACTAGAAAAATGTGATGTTACCATTGAAAAATGTGATGTTACCATTACTAGAAATCTGCAATCAGTACTTCAAACATTACAATCAGAAAAGCTAAATATCATAATAAACCCACATCGGTCAAAACAACATCTATATCTTTATTTAAGACGAAGTTTATATTCTTTATTTCAAGAATCAGCAACTATACAACAAAACATTAAGAGAATTTTTTTATGAAAACATATAGAATTAAATGCATACACTAAAACAGATAAAGCTAGCTACCAGTGACTTGGTTGATGATGACACCATCTCTACTTCGCTTGCGATTTTGAACAGACAAGTCGGGGGTTCCATCTTGTTGGGTTTCAACCGGGTCAGCAATGATTTCTATAGACAAAACCCGGTCAGAAAATTTTTGGTTGTTAAATGCAAAACTCAAGTGACTAGCACCTACAACGTTGGAATCCATTAATGGCGTCGGAGTCTGCATTGTATATATAAAAATTAAAAGCCTGAACACGAGAATACCAAGTGATCAGGGTTTTGTAGGGATTAATAAACGGAGTATTACATCCTGGTTGTGAAACTCAACAGTCAGAATTTACTATTACATTTACTTCTAACACAGTTGGAATCATACTCTATATATGCATCGAAGTTTAAAAGGTTAGTCAGCTAACAATAAATAGAATTTTTCTTCTGCCCTCTGCTGGAGAAAATTCAACTTGGGTATTACAACAAACTTGCACATTATCATACTACCAGCTCACCACTCATATCATATGTGTTGGGAATCATACAAATAATGTCAATGAGTGTGTGACAACGGAGAAATATTTTGGAGCATACCATCATACCACAAGGCCATTCATCACTCGGATATCTGTTGTGAATTATACAAATAATTATATTATATTTTGAGTGAAATTATGTTATATTTTTTATTTAATTAAGAGACTTAAATTGAATTTAAATAAGGAAATAAAAATTTCAAAAAAATTACCAAATGCTTATATGTCAGTGTATAATAATTAACTTTCCTAATTATAATATGGAATCCGACGTGCATAAATATGCGTACACAAATGAAAATGTGAAGTGTTGTGTCATGTCATTTGGTAACAAATTTGAGATACCTAGCAACACCCTTTAAATAAAGCTACCTAATTTTAACAATATGATTTTAGGAACTTCCCTAAAATTAAATTTGGCAACAGTTTTAACATTGCAGGTGTAGAGATTAATACTACTGTACAATTAATTATCACAATAAAGAAAGATTAATATTGTAACATTGATTCCAATTCCAATATGAGACGCCTACAACTTGTCAATTGTTGAGACCGCATACAAATTCCATCCAAATATAGATATCATCCCCTATCAAATGTTAAAACAGGTCTGATGGATCATTGGCATAGGATTATCATAAACAAATACATTTGGATAAAGGTTTATCCAAATGTAAAAATAGAAGTTAATACGAATGTTTGGTTAAGAAATTTAAAATTAAAAATTCACCTACATTGCAAGGATTAGCTAGTTAGCTAGTTCACAGGCATACAAGATGCAACCTTAAAATATAAAAGCATCATAACCGATTGCAGTAAAAGATAGCCCTGAGGTGTAATTTGCCATTTATGAAGTAGGGACTTTCGTCAGCAATGAAGGCTTTCCAAGTTGTTTTGAACAGATTCCAAGTCCCAACCATGTGTCTTCCTGATAATGTGTTCCTCTCGCTATACTCAGTCTTGTATTTCTCTTCATTCTTTGACCAAGCTGCAAATTCAATGTCAATCTTTAAACACTCAGATTTATTTCCTTGCATTACCAAGTACAGGCCAAAGCGCTGTGATTCACTTTGCGGGTCCATGGTGCAGTAAGCCGACAGGTGAAAACCATGTTTGCCAAGAGAAAAGGTTTCTGAGTTGATATGCCTAGTAGAAACTAAACTCTCACATTCCTTCAGTGTTAGATTGAGATGCACAACACAGTGATATCGAGGAAGCTCAATTACAACGGCCTTGACTGGCCGACACATGTATGCCCGTTCCACAAAACGTTGATCTGGGTTGCCAATGTTTTCGCCTGCAACATGTCTGCCCAGAGCAAGTTCCGGCCGACTGTATGGTGTCTCATTCTTGAAAAACAGGGCCTCAAGAACAATTTCAGATGCAATTGCAGGACTAAAATAGGTGCCTGTTGTAACTTCTTTTAATTTTAGGCTAGTCATGTAAGGGAACCGGATGAGGTGACAAAGGCGTGTCTCCAGTATTTTCCTTCTTTCCTCCAGTTGTGGGTAGTGAACTTCAGCCCACTTCAGCACCAGATCGTAAACAACATCTTCGGAACATACCTGAATATCATCACTTGATAAGATAGCCTCTATTCCAGCTAATGACAGATTTAACACTTGGTTTTCGCATCTGGTAAATATTGCAAAAAATGTCAGTTCCCATAATTTGAGCATTCTGCAGCCTAAAACTTGTAGCAAGCCTTTAGATAACAAGAATGATTCTTTTCATAAAACACTCTGAAGTCATCAAAGATTTAACGAGCAATAATAAAAGTTGACAAAGCTGAAATCTAGAGATCTCACCGCACTATGTTTCTGAACTGAACAGCAATAAACTGCTTCACTGAATTAGTTAGCTGCTGAAGTTCAACAGCTTGCAAAACACTAGACGGAAGATCCATATAGCTAAAAGCCAAGTCACAATCCATAGGAAGCTTGCTTAGTTGCTGGCTGCAGTACAGCGTACACGATACAACATCATATTTATCTGCGGCCATCAGTATATCCAGCAAACTAGAAAGCGTCGTCGTTGACAATGAATTTTTGTACATAAAATTCAGAAGCTCCATCAGGGCAGCTTCCTCTGTATTAAGAAGAAAAGAATAAGATAAGGTCTAAGCTCCTATCTCTCAACCAACAATATAGAAGGAAAAATAATTATGAGGACACTATAAATTAGTAAGAAAGAGAATGGGTCGTAACTTGCTCATGCTGAGAAAGGGAAAAATGGTAATGATTAACTATTGGTCAGTCCTATAAACAAAAGTTTGATGAAAGTTATTACTCAATTACGTATAGAGTATAGACAACCAAGGGGTTGACTGTGGACATCTTGTGCACAAGGCACATCCCAGGCGCCCAACAAAATGACAGTTACACACAAGCCAGGCAATGCATCCCCCATATGACATCATTTTAGCTACATAAAATATGCAGCCAGGCAGCAACACATGCACATTGAAAAAGATAACATTTCAGGTATACTGCACTACTACATTTCTAAAATATGTCAGTTGCGTGGACCAAGTGACGTGCTATAGGCTGTAAAAAAATATGTATAAAATAACTCCAAATTATAGTTGGAATGGAAATCAGAGTTCGTTACCGATTACTAATTATTATGAAGGGTTTCCCTGTGCACTCGAATGTATATTAGCCTATCAGGTATGTATAAAAATTTATATAGAGAAAGAACCTTAAATCTGGTCATAGATGAACTTTTACAGGACACTTATATTATTAAAGATCAATTTTTCTCTGGTTCAGGTCTTTAGATGTGATCTTCATTATCTTCACGGGTTGAATAAGTGGCTTTTTGTCTTGTGGTATCAATTCTCTTCATAAGAAAGGTATTGCCAACCGTCACCGTGCATCCTTTCTCTTCTCTTATCTTGCCGTTCACAAATTTCCTAATACCCAATAAAACTGAATCTGGACTTGATAGAATCAAATAATCAAACCTTACATGGCACTTTAAAATTATAGCAAGTTTCTGGCTCCATGAGATGATATACTAACTTTTAGTATAAACAGCAGCCTAGAAATGAAATACAACCCATCATTGTCATTTTTACCAGAGGCATGAATGCGCATTTTTGCAACTTGTCCTGATTCTCTCATCCCATTTGAAAATAACTGCAATCCAAGAGTTCAAATGCAAAAGTTACTAATAAGCTCAAGTTCAAAGAAGCATGTGACTGATTGACGACTTTGACCTTGTAGAAATATGGACTCTTTATTGCCAATATTGCAGAAGTAATGTGTATAGTCTCCACCCGATGAACAGTAGAAAAGTCTCTGCTCCATGTAGCTTCTTCTCCTATAAAGGCATCTAGACGTGTCAAAAAGTATATGGATTCCAAAAATAAGAAAACTTTATAAACTAGATACTACCATTCAGGGTATTTGATTTTTTTTAACGCAATTATAACAATGCAATTGATAAACACCGTGAACTAGCACAGTAAATTTATGACCATTAACTTTATAAATCAGATATTATTTAGGGAAGAGTACTGTGGTTTTAATAACTAAAATCCCATATTGAAGTTTAAATTATACAACTACTACAGCTAAAAAGTGGTATATGTACCAAAACTTAATAGACAACCTGAAAGTGATTCCTTTATCATTGAATCGCTATCACTGTCTTGGGTTTTAGAGGATATACTATCTTCTGCACCTGGAACACTACACTTAACAGTGCATACTTCGCCATGACTGCTTGTGCCATCACCTGGTACAACTCAGAAGTTATCTGATCAGTAATAAATAAACCTAAATAAAATCAAACAATGACAAGGCCTGCATTAAGTGTCCCTGAAACTTCACACAAGGATGTGTACACACACTTAAAAACAAAGCTCATGTTTCATAAAGCTCTAGTTATCTACAAACAAGAATAATAATCGATGTGTCACGACTGAGTGGTTTTAGTTACTTTAGGCCGGCAAAGTAATGAGTATCGTTCCGTTCTGCGAGTATCATTTAATGATGTCATTAGTCCAAAGATTTCGTTAATTATTAATACTATGATATCTATGATTTTCTTCTTAGTTCTTTAATTTTCTTTATTCCTTGCTCCAGAAGTAGTTTCAATTATCCAAAACCCCAAAAAAAAGCATGACAAATTGGTATTAGAGCTCAATTTTGGGCCAACAGCAGACAAGAATATCGTTCAAAAACATGAGAACTATTACAACTTTGGAAGGTACTTGAGCAACTCCATTCCATGGTGGAACAAGTCCATGAATCTGCTGAAAAAAACTATGTTACTCGGACTTGGCTAGAAGTATCCAACATGGACACGTGTCCAAGTATCGGACTCAGCAAAATTTTGAAAAAATTGTATGTTTTTGGCTTAAAATAAGTGTCCAAGTCCGAGTGTCGAGTGTCCGACACGGGTACTTGAAGGTAAAATGAAGAGTCCACGTAACATAGGAAAAAAATCAATTCCAAACCAATTTCGCAATAGATGTGTTAGGAGCACAGGTGACCTCTTTAATGAGCCCAAAGTGCCATCGCCACCAAGAGCTCATGATCACTTTATTCCCCTCAAGGAAGGCAGAAAACCTGTAACTTCAAACCTCTATGCATGCCCTTATTTACAGAAGAATGGGATTGAGAAGATAGTTAAAGAGATGCTGCCCAGTTGGATAGTTAGACACATCTCCTTTTGCTTCACCTGTCTTTTTTGTACTGTTAGTGAAGAAGTGAAGAAAAATAACCCGATTTGGAGACTACATCTGGTGTATAGAGCTCTAATACATTGACTGTGAAGAACAAACATCCTAGTAGGCTACCGGTGAAGTAAAGGGCTTATACTCCAAATTGAAATAAGGAGTGGGGACCACCAGATCAAGATACATCCTAGAAATGTTCACGAAATTGCTTTCAGGACCCATGAGGGACATTATGAATTTTTGGTAGTGCCCACTACGCTTACCCATGTGTAAGCTAATTATATGAGAAAGTTTGTAAAATACTGAAGTTGAGGTAGCATCTCAAAGGTTAAAGATTTATATGACAACGAAAACCACCCCAGTCCTAGCTATGCCATACTTTAATAAACCATTGTGAGACTGATGCAAGCTATAATGGTGTTGGAGCTAGGAGCTATACTCATGCCTGAAGGGCAACCTATTTGAGCAAAGTTTTGAGAATTAAGCAATTAAAATAAGTAGATGTTGGCAGTTTCAATGGCTACTAAACAATGAAGGTTAACCTCTTAGGCCAAAAAGTTATCATGAAACTTGACCATGAGGCCCTCAAACACTTCATGGAGCAAAATTCACCACCATTCTTCAACAGGAATGGCTATTAAAGAGTTGGGATTTGATACTGTGATAGCCTACAAGAAAAGCGAAAACAATCTTGCAACTGATGCCCCTGTCTAGAGTTTATGAAGGAATGGTGGAGTGTTTAGCTATAAATGTGAATCAAGCATTTCGGAAGGAGGAATTGAAGGCAAGTATAAAGGGTGATTTAACTGTGCACGAGTTAACCTGAAAACTATACATTCATTTACACTTAGAGAAGACAATCGAGCATCATGAGCAAAATCGTATAGACCCTACATTGTTGACCACGTGGACACTTAAACTGGAATTGGAAATTCGATTTGTTTTATAAGTTTCTCTTAACAATGTCTATAGTTTAAAGTAGGGCTGTCAAACGGATAATTCGGATACGGATCTGCCTGTATCCGAATCCGAATCCGAAAATCTGAATTCGTATCCGGATCCGTATCCGAATCCGAAAATATTTAAATAAAAATATCCGAATCCGAATCCGCCGGATACTATCCGGATACGGATAATATCCGAATCCGAATTTCAGTCAGAATTTTTTAGTTTTTATATTAAATTTTAATTCAAAAAAATTGAAAAATAATAAAAATTTAAATTTTTTTTAAAAAAAAAGTAAACTAAACTAAAACTTAAATTTATTAAAGTCTATTTTATTTTTTTCAAAAATTTACTTTTTAGTATAATTTTATTTATTTTAAAATATTAAATTTGTAATATATATATATATATATATATCTATATATATATATATTTACAATTATCTACAACTTATATAAATATATTGTTTAATGATTAAATTATATATATATATATTCTGTAAACTTAAAATATAATTTCTAAATAATATGTAACTATATATATATATATAATATTATTTATTTATCATATTTATTTAATTTCGGATTCGGATATTACCGGATACAGATGCGCCTATATCCATATTCGTATCCGCAACTACCGAATTCGAATACGGATAATATCCGTTTTATTTCGGATACGGATAAAATCCACTTTATTCCGGATACGAATACAAATATTTCGGACGGATATCGGATTTTTCGGATTTTTTTGACAGTAGTTTAAAGAATCTGTGCATTTGCAGAACCACAACATAGTTATAATTCACATTTCTAATACACAAAAATTCACAACCCCATAATTTTTTAACACAAAGTGTATATAATTATCCCAAAATCCACATTAGACAGAAAAAAACAATAACAAAAAAAATATGTAAATAACAAAAATCTATTAGAAGAATGAGTTACCATTTTTTTGTTTGATAACAAGAGTGTCACTGGGTTGGGCTTCAACTGGGTCGGGTAAGATTTCAATGGACAAGACCCGGTCGGAAAACATGGGGTTGTCGAAAGCAAAACCAAAGTTACCAGCAGCCGTATAATCAGTCTCCATGGGTGCTGTCTTTGGAAGTAGAGCTTTTTGTAAAATATGTTTGTGTACAGACACATTTTTTAATACAAGACTTTTGTCTCTGTCTTTCTCTGACCGGGGTCAACTAGAAAACTTAATTAAGGATACGGGTCGGGTCATTTTCAGCCGGGTGTGCTATTTCCGTTCTAATTTTTGATCCGAATTGTTTTGCAAATTTGTTCGGATCTTTAAATAAGAATTTTTTTCTTATCCATCCTGATCGCGATTTTAAATAACCAGCGTAACAGTCCGTGCAAGGCACGTGTCTGCATAAAAACGTCAATAATTTTTTTGCGAGGAGGTCGATTTATTAACGTGAGGTTTGTGTAATCATAAGTTTGATAGTGTAAGATGAGAAGTGTGAGTTGTGCAAAGTAATAAGAAATTTTGTTGGCGAATAATGTAACTATTTTGAATGACGAACATACCCCTGTCAGATTTTGAGACTTGTTCATATATTAATTAAATAATTTCTCGCTGAATTTGTTCATATATCGAAATAATTTTATAATTAAAAATACATTAGATGGTAATATTTGCAATTTATCGTAAATTTGTAATATTGCGTACCAATTTCATGAATCAA
This sequence comes from Heracleum sosnowskyi, assembly GCA_030848705.1. NCBI lineage: Eukaryota > Viridiplantae > Streptophyta > Magnoliopsida > Apiales > Apiaceae > Heracleum > Heracleum sosnowskyi. Next base: position 16,860,845 of record CM061240.1, read on the forward strand.
ATACTTGTAAAATTGATTAGATTTCATAATATTCAACTAATATCTATATGATAAAAGGCACATGATTATTTTTATCGATGTAAGAATGATTAGACAACATTATGACTTGTGCATATATATAATTTCCAAACAACTATTTTTTGGTTTCATCTTTTTTTCCCTTCATATAGAGTGGGTCCATGTTATAATGACGTAAGTAAATATTTTAACTCAGTCATCATAAATAATTGAAATCCTAAATTTTAAGAATTCATATATAACTCAAATTGAATTATCTTATATATATTTCTCAAAATTCATGTGTTTTGCTCAGTTATATAATTTTATAAATATACGGTACAAATTAATGAATTCTGAATCAACTACAATCTATACTAAACTATAATATACAAAATGAGGTATAATTTATCATTTGATTCACAACTCATATTGGTTAGCTTTTTCAATCACAATCGATATTGATAGGTCTTTGAGGTCAAATTGATTGTAACATCTAGATGTATTACTAAAAGTTATGCTACTGTAATAACCCCAAATTTTGGACATAATTAAAACTTTGATGAATAGTGAAATTTGATGAATAGTAAATTCTGATGAATAGTAAATTTCTAAACCGAAAAAGGTTTTCACACGACACTATGTACGAGTCCATATTTGAAACTTCCGAAGATGTATTATTGATCCCGGATGAAAATAAGTGTATGCAAAGATCGTCAGAATCGACATTCGAGGACTTTCGTTTTTCCCCGAAAAATCCGCTGAAGGCTCAGGGGACTGGAATTTGGATATTTAATTAAAAGAATTGAAAGACAGAGCCACACAAGGATGTAAAGAGAAGGTTATGATTAAGGATAAAAGCCTCGAAGAGAACTAGATACATTGTCTTGATAAAATAGTAGCAGAACCACTGAGAACGTTTAACCGAAATAAGTGATATCTGATCAACGAGACACGAATCGATTTAAATACGAGATTTGATGAATAGTGATCTGACACGAGAACCCTATGAATGTGGATTTTATGAGGGATAATAATATTTAAGGAATTAAGGATTCGTCGGAACAAAAGAATGGTAGATTCTGGATTTAAGATGATTAAAGCGGTCTAAGACGGTCTAAAGTGAATAGTAAAAATTTTCGGGCTCTGAATGGAATGAAACTTCAAATACAACCTTGTTTAATTAATTAATAAACAAATGTGAAGTCGGAAATTGGATACGAGGTAAAGAACTCGAGAAAGTTAGAGGAAAACGAAACAAACGAGTAAACGAAATGCTTATGTCACCAAAGAGGAAGCTTCTTGTGAAAGCCACATTAAAGCAAGGGGCAAGCTAGTCTTTTGCACTAAAAGATCAGACACTAAGGTGTGTGGGAGAAGCCAAGACCATGACTTAGATATTTTTGCAAAGAAATGAAATCAAAACCCATTTCTTTTAACAAAACTCGAGAGAAGAGATGAACAAAAATGGTGTAGGAAGAAATGCTCATAACTTGTGATTCCCTTGTCCGTTTTTGGCGTTCCACCACTCAAATCAAAGCTCTCGAGAAGATCTACGCAACCATGGTAAGCACTCGCCTCACCTCTGTGTTTTACCCATCTTATTTTAGTGATGATGAACAGTAACTACTTGTTTTTATGATTTTGTTTCCTTGAGTTCAAGCTATATAAGGATCATCCAAGCACCCCCAAGCCTAGATTAGCCATTGTTGATGCTTGGGAAGCTTCAAAGAAGGTATAACACCTCTTCCCTTTTAGTTTATATGAGTTTTATGGTTGAAATAATGATTAGAGTCGTTATTCGTGTTATCGTTAAGATCCGTGAATCTTATGTTCGATTTGAGGATGAATGATTTTGTGAAGCTTGATTTAGTGTATGATAATGTTTAGGGGATGTTCTGGATGTGTTGATGAAGTATAATGGTTGTTGGTTTGGTTTGGTTGATGTTGGGATTGATTATAAAAATTGGAATCGTTAAAATACAAGCCGTCGTAATGCCCGATTTTCGTAAACCATGAATTAACCAAAGATCCCCGAGTGCTTAACTACTGTAATCCTTCACCACTTCCTAGGTAAAGAAAGATAAGAGTTTGTAGTTTGTGTGGGTTCAAGAATCACGTAGGTTTGATTTACGGTTTAGGAGATATGCTCGTTTTAGTAAAAGCGGTCGTTTCCGAAAGTGTCGTTTTACTCGCTCGGTTCCAGGAGACTAAACCCTAAGATAAAAATGGAATAAAATTATTAAATCTGGACACCACTTACCTCTAAGGTCAATTAAGGTCTCTGCAAAGTTTTATGAGCATTTGCGCATTTTTCGATTTTATAAAAAATTCGGGACCGAGAGGTAAAAACGAGAGGTAACTTAAAACGCTAACTTGGAACGAAAACTTTGAGACAAGAACGAGGAAACATTGTTTGGACTTCGACCATGGATAGAACTTACGAGATAAGTAGTAACATATAAGTTTGACTTATGAGTTGACTTTGGGTGGTCATTTTATAAGTGATTAAAATCCATTAAGTGACTTATGTTAGAGTTAGGACAGTGTGGAACTGATTTAGTGTATGATCTTTTTTTATAGATTCCCGGACACACTCTGAGCAGATCCACACCCTCGGAAACCAAGGCAAGTTCTTTCTGACCCTCACTCCTACTGTATTATTTTGAGGAATATTTATTTCTAAAGTTTGATTTATTTATTCTTTTCTGGAATATTTATTTGATAATTCTATCAGTGGATATGGAGAAATATTATACTTTTTGATATTGAGACTCACTAAAAATATTCCTCGTCCTTAAAGCGTATTCCATTGAATTTCCTGGGCATCTTACTTGTTCAAGATGACCTTAACAGCCATTCAGGTATAGCTACTCTCCTATATCGAGGTAGTTAAAATTTATTTAATTCAGTCGGATTTATTGTTCAGATCCGATAATTTTTTTAAACTTCTAAATTTGATTCATTCTTCGGATCAAATTATTTACAAACAAGATAGTGGAAAAGCTGGATCAAGATTACGTCAGAACCCACTCTTACTAATTATTCTAGCGTATTGATATATAGTCTGGTTGATTCGAGTCGTTCCCATCATTCGGGACGATTCTAAATAATTTATTTCATTCAACGAATCTCTTTTGTTCGAGGTTTGTTAACCTGTTCGTCTTGGGTTGACATATTGTTCGTGTCAACATAAGAAATCTTTTTAAATATTGGGATGACCTATTGTTCGGGTCGTCATCGCATATACAGTAGAATGGCGGTCGGCCAGAGTTGAATCAAAATTTCCTATCTAATTATTCACACTTCATTCTCAAAACGTTTCTGGAGGAAAATCTTTACTTCAACTGGTCAACGTGGGAGTGGCCCACGGATTTACTTTCTGATCAACACGAGATATAAACTCGTGGTATCAAGAGAGGAATATATCTATTTTGGCACAATTGATGTCGGGTTGATTCTACAACCCACTATTTGCAAGCAAACCGAAATTGTGATATTTGCGACATAGTAGTGATCGTGCTATGGGGTATCACGGGTGTGCGGTACTTGAGACACGGTAGTTGATCACGCCGTGGGGTATCGTAAAGGAGACAGACCAGTATCTTCTACTCTCAAATTCCAAATGTGATTGTTTTGAGACATATGATTCGGTCAATCATTGGACTTTTAGTCCGTTAGAATAAATTGTCACACTTTGAGTTTTGTTGACACTGTTCTTCTTTTACCTCAATAGTAGTGTTGATAAGAGAGAGCCAGTCAGTGGAATTTGCTGAGCACATAGTTGCTCACCCTTGTTATTAATAATATTTTTTACAGTTAAAGAGGAAATAGGCGATTCATCCCGATACCGAGCTAAAGGAAAGGAGAAGATGCAGCAAGGCACCGACTTGGGATAGCATTGTTGTTTCAGAGATGATGACCGGAGAGCTACACCAGGAATCAATATCTACCTAATAAACTTTATGTAGCTAGCGGTTTGGTATGTATTATATTTTGAGTGTTAAAGATGATTACGAATCGTGGCGACCCGAATCCACCGATAACTTGGGATAGTTATAAAACCAAGTACTTACTAAATGATTTGAAAGCATTTGATTTTATTCATCAAGTATAAACTATTTTGGGAGCGTATTGGTCACCCTTGCTTTACTTTTCTATATCACGCAACAACAGATAGGAGAGATGACTCAGATATGTCGCACAGTTGCTAAAGAAGAAAGAGTTCACTTGTGAGATGATTCAGTGAAGAGTGAATACTACCAAAGTCAGTGAAGGAACTCCCGACTAGAGCAACAAGTTTTGGTTTCAAGTTATATGGTATTAGTAAATTTTGTACAGAATAGTGAGACTGATCATTGTAACTTCATCAAAAGATTGTAATAAAGATTCGAGATCCTAGTTAATGGATTCGAGTTGTATTAATGAAAGACATTTTGGTTTTCGTTTCCAAGACTATAACTTGTGTGTGTATAAGTGATTGGGGTCTTTGGAGTTATATTGTAGAATGTGATGAGCAATGCAGGTATTGTATATTTGATGGATCGTGACAACCCAAATTCCTGACCCCGGATTTGGGGGCGTTACAGGATGGTATCAGAGCGTTAGGTTATAGTACTTGGAAACGAGAGTGTTAAGAGTTATGTCTGAGTAAGAGAGTAACTCAGATAGAGTTGTTGGACTACATGATGTAGTACCATTGAGGATATTAAGATTGTGAAGCTATGAGAGATGAGATAAGAGAACCTATTGGATGTTTTAAGACCAACATAATGATGCAAAGAACACTTAGAATCGTACCATGGTTATTAAGGACGTTAAGATGAGATGTTGAATAGAATCTCCGTAATATTTGAGGTAAAGGCAGAATGGCCTACACCTTTTGGTTGACTGGACTTATTAAGAACTTGAGTATTAATAGCTCATTCGAATTTTCCCACGAGGAGGCAACACAAGCGAGGATCAAGATGTTGCATTCAATTGCGTGATCCAAATTACGTACTTTCGAGGACCGATTGAAGGCATTACCTTCTTTATAAGGAGCAAGCCAGCGGGCAACGATTCCACCGGAATTAGTATCTACGCCACGAGTGGAGGCTTTGTGGTCTTCAAATAAGATTTTACGTGCGCATAGTACGAGGACGTTATCGCAAGGTGAACATGCAAGGTCGCAAGGCGAGCGTGTTAGAAGACATCACGAGTATGCTTCGTTCGTTATACCACGATAGTTCAACTCGGAGATCGAGGATGTGAAGACTCGATAGTGCGACTCTAACGAATACGCGCTTAGTTGCATCGAGTAATGCGGCAATCTCGGGACCTACTAGGAAGGAGTCCTATGAGGCCTGGATATTTAATTCGTCCAATATGATCTCTCTTAATAAATTTGTATACGACATTGGACCTTCGTCTTTTGTGGATTTCGTTGATGCGACCGTGTGAGGCCAAATCTCTGGACAACTATCGAGGGATGACAAATTCATTGCGAACTCCCGATATACTTATGGACATGATGCGATTTTAGGAACCGTTGGTTATTATCCACAGCCATAAGGGCAGATTGATGAGATTATCCTCGTAGCGGATAATATGAGAACTTAGGAGGAATAGTTACCCTATCTTATTATCTACTTGCTGGTACACCTATTTTTAATACCTATTCGCTTATAATCAGAGTTACCTTGGATAGTTCATGACAAGGTAATCATTTTAGCTTTCGTTTTAAGATTATGGATGCGACCAACAACCTATATTGTTATTTCCTTCGAATTCCAATCTCTGGGCATTCATGTGTAACATGTGAAATTATATCATACAAATTTTATTTTCCATACTCATCATCATTTATCATGACAAAGAGAGTGTAAAGATTTTATTTTTAACATTTATCATTTATAATGAAAGAAAATCTTTTTTGTAATTATATACTCCGTAATATTCTACATTTTTAATCAACACCCCGATTTTTGACTCGGACATCAACCGGGGGATTAAAATGGTGGAAATAGTGAAAAAATTGATGAAAAAATGAGTAAATTAGAGATATACCGAAGTTAATAAAGAATGACATGTAATATTAGAAAATATCAAAAAATGAAATGTTCATTTTGAAAAGAAATTTGCTAAGAAATGAATGTGACGAACAAAGTGTATAAGCATTAGCATTATATAATTTTGATGCTAATTTTCTTAATTTTAAATTATAGACTTAACAAATAATGAGATTCATAACATATACATTAGTTCTTATATTAGATCAAGTTCATTACTATATTTTATGTATAATTAATTAATTCTAATAATGTAAAATAATGATATATAATATGATATAAAAATATGAATTATCAACAACATAACTAAAGTATATTTAATTAAAAATATTTATAACTATAATAAAAATTTATAACGATGATAGATCATTTATATATATATATATATATATATATAATAACGTAAATAAAAAATACAGATTTATATAAATAATATGGATCAATGTTTCCTTTACTCAAAGGTTCAAAATAAAAAAGAAATATAGAATTAGAGGAAATGATGTAACTTATCTAATAAAATCTTTAAATTAAACTCAAAAAGCAATGTAGCATAGTGGTTATGATTTGGACTTCTTAGAAGGAAGTTGGAGGTTCAATTCTCTACATTAACAAATATTAATATATTTTTTCATAATAATATAACAGTGGTATTTTTGTTATTTTTCAAAAAATAGGGATAAAATTGTAACTTCACAAGCATTAAAGTGACACTTTTTGCCCTTGTGTTGAATCTAATAAAATCTTTAAATTAAACTCAAAAAGCAGTGTAACATAGTGCTTATGATTTGGACTTCTTAGAAGGAGGTTGGAGGTTCAATTCTCTACATTAACAAATATTACTATATTTTTTCATAATAATATAACAGTGGTATTTTTGTTATTTTTCAAAAAATAGGGATAAAATTGTAAATTCACAAGCATTAAAGTGACACTTTTTGCCCTTGTGTTGACATATAATATATAGTAATAGATTTTAAAAAAAAATTAAAATATTTTATAAACCATGTTTTCAAATAAAATAAAATATTATATTTTTGACATAGCTTTAACATTTACTTTGGATTCTTTGTTTCGTCAAGCTCATTTACAGAAATTTTGAATAAATAATTTAATATTCTCATTATTTTTATATTATCTTAAATTTTAAAATAGATAAACTTTTTTAAATAATAAAAAGCATTAAAATAGATTTTAAAATAAATAAGTAAGGGTTGAACCCGATATTTTTGGAAAATAGAGATTTTAGTGAGAACAAATATAAAAGGTAATATGTTTTAATTTAAAGGTAATTGCCCGTGATATTTTTGGAATAATATTAATAATATGAACAAATAGGAAAGCTAACATGTTTTAACTAAAAAAAGTAATTGTTCGTGATGTTTTTAGAAGTGTTTTAATTATAGTAATCGTATTTGTTAAAAAGAATACGTTGGCATGTTAAAATATTTAAGATTTTTTAAATAATTAAAAGCATTAAAATATGTTTTAAAATAAATAAGTAAGGGTTGCGCCTGATATTTTTGGAAAAAAGAGATTTTATTGAGAACAAATATAAAAGGTAATATGTTTTTTTTTGCCAAGAAAGGAAAATTGTATTAAGATTTCAAATCTTCCACCATTACATGATAAAAGCTTGGATGAGCATCCCCACCTCTCCATTTACGTTCAGCTATGGAACTGGAGTTTCTCGCTAAGAAGGGAGCAACTTTGTTCGTAGAACGTTTTACAAAATTCAACGTAACATTACGTTCTTTCAAATTATCTAAAAGATGTTTACACTCACTGATTACTCTACCTAAATAGGAACGAGTTTCAATTGAGCTTCTAATTGCTTGAACCACTGCCAGACAGTCAGTTTCTACAGCGGCCCCTGTGCATCCATCTTCCTTTATCCAGCTAAGCGCCTCCGTGATACCTACTGCCTCGACCATTTCTGGAGACATAGACCCTTGCCTGCAGCTTGTCTTTGCTTCTACTAGTACCCCCACATGATCCCTAGCTATCATGGAAAAGCTGTACATACCAGATTCCTTAAACAAGGCTCCATCAGTGTTTATCTTAATCTTACCTTCCGGTGGTTTCTCCTAGTGCTCCCTGCCATCTGCCTGAGTCATATACCCAAGATAGTTGTCAAATGACTTGTCTTGTGCACTTCTCCACTGATTAAGAACGTTTTCTGCTGATTTTACCAGTTCAAAGGTCTCCATACTTTTCTGCTTCCACACGATATCATTTCTGTGCTTCCACAAATGCCAAGCGATCACACAAACCATTTCCACCTCCTCCTTTTTGCACGTTTGTAACCTTTCTTCCAACCACTGCATGAAATTTACACAGTTGTCTCCTCTAATATTGTATCCTTTATACTCCCAGCATTTTGCAGCAAAAGGACAAGAAACCATGCTATGAAAAATTGTTTCATTTTCGATATTGCACACTGGACATAGAGGGTCGACTGCTACCTTTCTCATTAACAAGTGTTCCTTTGTTGGTAAACATTCACGTGTTGCTCTCCATATAAATATTTGAATCTTTTTGGGGATTTTGAGGTTCCATATGCTTCTCCAGAACCCTGAGTTATCGCTGGAGTTATTGTTCCCATTGCTCTCCTGGATTGCATGATATGCACTTTTTACAGAATATTCTCCCATTTTCTCGTATCTGCAGTACCATGTGTCTGCCTCTACATAATTAACAGGAATTGATTGTATTAACTTTGCATCTCTGTCACTAAAAATGTGTTAGATCAGAATTCAATGATCGTCAGGAGCTAGACTCAACTGATCAGGATTACTGACATCATCAGGATTGCATGGTCGTCAGGATCAGAATGCATATCAGGACTGGGATCAGGTTTGATCATCAGGACTGGAAGCTGATTAGGATTCCTACTTCGAGTTATATTTGGAGTCTAGTTAAACATGGAAGTTTATTCTGTCGGTTCCTGGTTTGTAGAAAGTAGCTATCGATTAAGGATATGTTTCAATCTTTGTAATTGATTAGGACTTATCTTGTTGTTGATAGAGAAGCTGTGTGAAGTATATAAACACAGTTTAGGTTTCGTTTAAAAAACGATCATACACTCGAGTATTTGTGTAACCTAGCAGCTCTCAAGAACATCAGAATTTCTTGAGAGAGTTTGTAACAGTTTTATATCAGATTTAATAAAGCTGTTATTGTTCTTTCATATTTGTGTTATATACTTGATTAAGTCGAGAATCTTATACAATTGTATTCAACCCCCCTTCTACAATTGTTATTTACTGGGCAACAATTGGTATCAGAGCAAACTGATTTAATTCTGAATCAGATACGATCTAAAGATGTCGACAACCAAGTATGAAAGCATGAAGATTCCCATCTTGAAGAAATCAGAATATCCAACATGGAGGGTAAAGATGCTGATGTACCTGGAGGCTATGGATCCTGACTATTTGGACAGGATTCGTGATGGACCATATATACCTACGAAGTTCGTTGAACGAACAGATACTGTACCTGAACATTATGTGGTCAAAGCCAAAAGTGAATGGACTCCAGAAGAAAAAACTCATGTACTCAGGGAACCAAAGATAAAGAATATCTTGCACAGTAGTCTTGATGCTGTCATGTCAAACAGAGTAATTGCATGCAAGTCTTCAAAAGAAATCTGGGATACTTTGGAAACTCAGTGCCATGGATACTTTCTAAGTTCAGGAAGAGTAGAAGACAAGGCAACTTTTAGAAAAAGACCTTCAATGCAGACAAAGACAAGTATATCAAAAAGGACAGCAAGGGTAGCAAATTTGACAAGTCAAAGGTTAGATGCTACAAGTGTAATGGTATGGGTCACTTTGTTTCTGAGTGCAAGAAGACAAAGGCACTCATCACATCAAGCAAGGATTGGATGGACTCTTCCTCGAAATCTGATACTGAGGTGGTCAACTATGCTCTAATGCCCAATGCTGATGTAACTGCTGCTCCTGATGATAAGGTACTGAATACTGTTTTTGATTTTGATACTGATAATGCTTCTGAGTTAAGACGTTTTCTAAAGTCATTGCATATTAGCTTTAGAAGTCAAACTGCTGAAAATACTAGAATCTTATCTGAGATGTCTGAACTTAGAAAAAGGAATGAGATACTAGAAGCTGAATTTTCTCGTATGCAAGAAGTACAAAAAGAATGTGATAATGTTAAACACATGTACTTAGAGATGAAATCTAAATGTACTTCTCTTGAAAAGGAACTTGATTATGCTAATGAGAAAATCAGAACCTGGACAGACTCTGGTAGGAAGTTTCATGAGATTAATACCTCTAAGAATTGGAAAGAGTGTCTAGGATATAAGTCAGATGGAGATAAGAAATTGAAAGAGAAAATTGTCATTGATGAGACAGTCAGTCCAAAGACCTATAGACATGTTATAGACGCAACCAAATCTAAGATTACTCTTGTTAATTTTGTTTTTGGTAAGGATTCCAATTCTACTTTTGAAAAGGGATCTACTTCTACTTAAGGAATTAAAATTATAAAGTCTAAACCTGTCATGAATAAAGTCACTAAGAATGTAGGTCTATTGTCTCAGAAACAGCTTAAGGATAAAATCTGTGAGGTTACAGATAAGAAAAAGGAAGCTACTGTCAAGAGAAACAGGAATGGTAAAGTTGGGATCAATAAAGAGAATGGTTATAAATATATCCCAAATGCACCTAGAAAGTGTTGTTTTAACTGTGGTAACTCTAATCATCTTGCTATTGATTGTAAGAAGAGTAAGAAGAAGATTGCTGATATTTCTAAGTCTGATGTTAGGAATAGATCAATATTTTATTAACCACAGAAGTCCTGTTTTCATTGTGGTAGCATATGGCATTCTATTTATAATTGTAAAGAGTATCATGATTTGTACTATAACTTTTATGATCCACTGCCTAAGTTTGATAGTAGTACAAAGTCTGATAGAATTGAGAATATCATAGTGAAGCATGCTTTTGTAAATACTGATACTGACAAAGCAAATCCTGATGGAGTAAATCCTGTCAGGACTGCTAATGTCAAAAAGTCTTCTGCTGCTAAAATTAATAAATTGCATGAAAAAGGAACCCAACATGTATGGGTTCCTAAGTGTTCTAACTAGTGTGTTTCTATTTTGATTGCAGGGAAAAAGGAAGAATGTGTTAGTCATGGATAGTGGATGTTCTGTGCACATGACTGGAAACAAAGCCCTGTTATCAGAATATGAGGAGAAAGCTGGCCCAACTGTGTCTTATGGAGATGGCAACATTGGACAAACTTTGGGATATGGCAATATAATCATTGGAAATATCATCATTGAAAGAGTAGCTCTAGTGAAGGGACTAAAACACAATCTGTTGAGTATTAGTCAAATCACTGACAGAGGTTATCATGTCAATTTCTATTCCACTTATTGTGAAGTAGTCAGTAAAGCAACAGGAAAGATAGCTCTGACTGGCTACAGGCATGGTAACATTTATGAATCCAACATTCTCTCAAATACTGATGACTCTCCTACATGTCTAATCAGTAAAGCATCAGTAGATGAAAGTTGGAATTGGCACAAGAAGCTTTCTCATCTCAACTTCAGCAATATCAATGAGTTGGTTAAGAAAGATTTAGTAAGAGGATTACCTAAAGTTTTGTATACTCCTGATGGACTCTGTGATGCATGTCAGAAAGCAAAACAGAGAAGGACATCATTCCAGGGTAAATCAGAATCCTCTATTGAAGAACCATATCACATGTTGCATCTTGATCTATTTGGTCCAGTCAACATCATGTCCATCAGTAAGAAAAGGTACACTCTTGTAATTGTTGATGAATATTCTAGATTCACCTGGGTGTATTTTCTACACAGAAAAGATGAAACTTCTGAAGTTCTATTGGATCATGTGAGAATGATTGAGACAACCACAAAGTACAAAGTCAAGATACTGAGAAGTGATAATGGTACTGAATTTAAGAATTCAAAGATGGAAGAGTTCTGCAAATACAAAGGAATTATTCAACAATTCTCTGCTCCTGGCACACCCCAGAAAAATGGAGTAGTTGAAAGGAAAAATAGAACTCTTATTGAAGCTGGCAGAACTATGTTGAAAGAAGCTAAATTACCTACATATTTCTGGGCAGAAGCAGTCAACACAGCATGCTATACACAAAATCTCACATTAATAAACAGGCATGGTATTACTCCTTATCAGTCACTCAAGGAAAAGAAACCAAGTCTGAAGCATCTGTATGTGTTTGGCTGTAAGTGTTTTGTTCTCAGAACTCATCCTGAACAACTAGGGAAATTTGAAACAAAGGCTGATGAGGGAATTTTCATTGGCTATCCTACATCAAGAGCCTTCAGAATTTTCAATTTGAGAACAAGAACTGTCATGGAGTCAATACATGTATCTTTTGATGATAAGAAGATAACAGGAATCAATGAAGACTCTCATGATAGATTGATTTTTGAAAATGAAGCTACCAAGGAACCTGAAGAAAGTGAATCAGAAGCTGTCAATTCATCAGATCCTGATGGGTCACCAAATCCTGATGACACACCAGATACTGATGGTGCTAATATTGATGATGCAATCAATAGTGATACTTCTAGTAGTGCTAATGTTGAGGGGGAGCAACAGCATTCTACAACAAGTTCAGAGTCAACTCAATCATCAGGACAGAATTCTTCAGATACTGATTCAAGTGCTGATCCTGATAACTCATCAGGAGGAGATAACAATAATTCAGGGAGAACTTCAAATCAAGCAAATTCTTCTAATCAAGATAACATCAATCCAGGGGGAGCATCTACTTCAAGAAACAATTTAACACCAGCAAGGAAATGGACAAAAGACCATACTCCTGATTTGATAATTGGAGATCCTGATGCAGGTGTTCAAACAAGAAGTGCAACTCAGAATGAATGTCTATACAATAACTTTCTATCCAAGGAGGAGCCAAGGAAAGTTGAAGATGCACTTAAAGATGCTGATTGGGTTACTGCAATGCAAGAAGAATTGAATGAATTTGAAAGGAATGAAGTCTGGAAACTGGTACCAAGACCAAAGAATAGATCAATAGTTGGTACAAAGTGGATTTTCAAGAACAATACTGATTCTGATGGAGTAATAATTAGAAACAAATCTAGACTAGTTGCAAAGGGGTATTCTCAACAAGAGGGAATTGACTATGATGAAACTTTTGCTCCTGTTGCAAGACTAGAAGCCATCAGGATATTTCTTGCTTATGCAGCTCATAAGAAATTTAAGGTTTTCCAGATGGATGTTAAAAGTGCTTTCTTAAATGGAGAACTGGAGGAAGAAGTCTATGTTGAGCAACCTCCTGGTTTCATTGATCCTAAATATCCAAATCATGTGTATAGATTGGATAAGACACTTTATGGACTAAAGCAAGCTCCAAGAGCATGGTATGAAACCTTAGCTCTATTCTTACTGGAAAGTCGATTCAAAAGAGGTGCTATTGATAAAACTCTATTTTATTTGAATCATGGTAAGGACTTGTTGTTAGTTCAGATTTATGTTGATGATATCATTTTTGGGTCAACAAACAATAAGCTGTGTGAAAAGTTTTCTAAGCTTATGCAGTCAAGATATCAAATGAGCATTATGGGAGAAATGAGTTACTTTCTTGGTCTCCAAGTTAAACAGACTGATGAAGGGATTTTTATCAATCAGTCTAAATATACAAGGAATTTATTGACAAGGTTTAACATGCAAGATAGTTCTCCTGCTACAACACCCATAGCTACAGCTACCAAACTTGATCCTGATCAAGGTGCTGAGGTAGATGTAACTCACTACAGAGGAATGATTGGCTCTTTATTGTATCTCACTGCAAGTAGACCAGATATCATGTTTGCAACCTGTCTATGTGCAAGATTTCAAGCAAAACCTAGAGAACCCCATCTGATTGCAGTCAAAAGAATTTTCAGATATCTCAAAGGCACTCCTTCACTTGGTCTTTGGTATGCAAGAGAATCAGATTTTGGGTTGTGTGGTTATTCAGAAGCTGAGTACATTGCTGCAGGAAGTTGTTGTGCTCAGATAATGTGGATGAAAAATCAGTTGTTAGATTATGGCCTGTCATACTCAAAAATCCCTATTTTTTGTGATAACCAAAGTGCTATTGCAATGGCAGGAAATCCAGTTCAACATTCTCTTACTAAACACATCAGTATTCGATATCACTTTATAAGAGAACAGGTCCTGGAAGAAACAATTGAACTTCACTTTGTTCCTACTTATCAACAACTAGCTGATATATTCACCAAGCCACTACCTGAAGCTACTTTCAATAAATTGGTGAATGAACTTGGAATGATGAACTTTGAGAATTTCTGAGGAAAGCTACAGAGAGGAAATCCTGATAACTGTCAAATCCTGATGGTTATTCAGAAAGGTATGTATTTTTGATCAATTCCTGATAGGACTCAATCCTGACAGGAAGTCAACTGGTCAATCCTGACAGGAAGTCAACTGGTCAATCCTGATGTTCAGGTCAGTATTTCATTGCTTAATTTGTGCCTAATTTTTCGTCAGTATCTGCTGATGGACGGTTGAGTTTTAGTAGGACAACTGTATGAGCGCGTGTGTTGCACTGTTATAGATATACATATACATACACATAAAAAATGGTGCAGTTTCATTTAAATTACACACGTAATCTGTCCACTAATTATTTGTGCACAAATCATATCTTGCCACCTGTTATTGAGAGTAAAGTTTTGTTCTAACAAAATACTTTTGCTTATTCTAAATCATTAATTACTCTTTCATCATCAGTTTTTCGATTTTCTATCTCTCTCTCTGTGCTTACGAACCCTAACTGTTTTCAAACATCAATTCTCAAGATTTTTAAGAATTACAATGGCGTCTTCATCATTCATGAACAAACAATTTTGCCACTAACAATTTTGTGGCTATTCTAAATCATCAAGATTTACCCAATGAGTTTCATATAATTCAAGATTTTCTAGCTTCAAGCCCATTGAAGTTTGCTTTAACAGAACCTGCAAGTGTTTCTTTTAAGTCTGTAACGCAGGTGTGGAACTCAGTTACTTTTGACAAAGGGTATTCTGACACCATCTTGATGAGTTTTGAATATAATGGAATTACTCACTATGTGACTCCTGCAATTGTGGAGGAAGCCCTGCATTTACCTGTTCTTGGTGATGTTATTCCTGCTAATGTTTCGGACTCTACTCTCTTTGAGTTTGTTACAAAGTTGGGCTACAATGGTGACGTAAAGAGATATGGCAATCTCTTTAGGACAAAGCTTAAGAATGAATAGAATTTCTTCTTTGATACGATCAGCCGCCGTTTCCTGAACAAGACATCAAATTTTGATGCTCTTCCATCAGGATCTCTTAAAATTGGGTACTCTCTTATTCATTCTACAGTGTTTGATTATGGGTCATTTATCTTAAAAGCTTTAAGTGATAGGAAATCAGATAAGTTAGGTTCTGTCTGTTTTCTTAGATTTTTACAGTTGATATTTAATCACTTGTGTCCTAATGTTGTTTTTGAGAATGATGTAGTTCTACCTATCTGTAGAATTACTGAGAATAATATTAAGTCCTTAGTCAACAGTGATAAGGCAAATGGTTTCATACGAAATGCTTTTATTCCTGATGAGGTTAGGTTTTTCTTACATCAGAAAATGCCTACTTGTTATGGATTACTTTCTCATGCTATGGGGCAAGGCCAATCACACCTTGTTCCTAACCCAAGCATTCATCCTAAATAGTCTAAACATTCAACAGCCACCTCTAATGTCTCTCAAAAGACTTTAGTTGTAAAATCGAAGAAATCAGCTAGAACTGATGTGTCTGGAAGGCAATCAGGTTCAAAGGATTTTTCCTCTACACCACTCACTAAAAAGAAGTTACAAGGGGGTGTACAAGGGGTCCTGGTGAAGAAAGCTGCAAAGGGTGGTGAGGTTGTTTCTGTTAAAAGAAAATTAGTTCTCAGGGATGAGACTGATTCAGGGGATGACTTACCTATATCCTCTGTGATGAATGTGAATAAGGAAGTTGTTGATACTGCTACTACAGCTGTGGTTCCATTGTCTACACCACAGAAGAAAAGAAGATTAACTAAGGGCAGGTATCAAATTCCTTTAGAAAAGAAGCAGGATACTGATGTACAGGACACTTCTATTCTGAATGAGCAATCAGTTTCTACTGCTCAAGCAAATCCCGATGTTAGTATTCCTGATGCTGCACCAAGTCAAGTGGTTACTATTTCAGACTCTCCAGCACAGGACTCTCCAACAAAAAGACATGTTAATATTTCATGGGAGAAGTATGGTGCTGCTGCTTCCAATCTCGGGATAAAACATCAAATGGAAAAGCTAAGGAAGGCAGAAGAGTTAGTCTATCAAAGACAGAAGAAACTGAAAGGATCAAGCCCACAAGAACCTGAACCTCAAAGTGGTTCAGCAGCTCTTTCTGATGATCCAGCCACACAAGAACCACTCAATCAAAGTTTGGGTGAAGGCTTAGCTAGTGGAATGGTCACACAAGAACCATTTTCTCAAAGGCAGAATGCAGACATCAACATTCCAGCTACACAAGAACCATCTTCTCAAAGTGAAGATGCAGGCAAAGCTACAGTTTCTGAGAAATTTCCTGACACAGCGCAAGGGATTTCTGGTGCAGATGAAGTTCAAAGATTGGTCGAGGACACTGTCAATGGGGGAAGCACACAAGAACCTTTAACTCAAAGTGTTGAAGCAGCTTCTGAACCTCAAGCTCCACAAGAACCATTGGTAGCAAATACTGATGCAAGCATATCAAATCCTGACGGTGTTCATCCTGACGCTAGTGGTGCTCCTGATGCTGAGCCTATCCTGATACAGCCACTTCGTTCAAGACCAATGGATCATCCTATCACAGATTCACAGGATAAACTGAAAGGTATAGATATTCCTGATCCTGATGTTACTCATAGTACTGATGATGATGACTCTGATGATGAGACTCAAAAAGAGAAGGAACAGCTTGCTACAACACTCAAAGTTAGTCTTGGGACTACTTTTGGTTCATCAAGTACATATATGGCTGGCAAAGCTTCCATTGGGAAAGATCAGAGACAAGATTTTTCTATTCCTTCCTTTAAGCCTGCTGAGGCACTTAGACAGAATGAATGGAACAATTCATGGCACAGTTCTGCTGAAACTGTAAGTTATTCTTCTGCTTTGGAACATGCCTATGAATCAGTGAAATCTATAGAGAATCAAGACTTGAAGAATCATCTGAAGGCTACAACTCTGTTATCCAAAAGCCTGAAAAGTGAGATTGATTCTATCAAGAATTCAACTGAGTTGGTGAGGAATGATATTTCTCAAAATTTTACAAAGGTGCCTACTACTTTTCAGCTAAGGGTAGTAGAATCCCAAGTGAAATCTGTCATTTCTGAACAAACCTCCATCAACAGAAGGATTGATTCTCTGGATATTAAGGTAACTGACATTCAAGCCTCTCTTTCCTTAATTTTGAATTTATTGTCAAATCCTGATGTCAAAAAGGGGGAGAAGGTTAGTCAGACAAAATGCACGCCTGATCTAGTATTAAGGAATAATGATGATGATACTAGAGATGATGGTAGTGACAAAGTGATACAAGGAGAAACCTCTGATGCTGCTGTTATGAAGTCTACAATTCAAACTTCACAAAGTCAAACAACGCAATCAACTCATGTTTCTGATTCTGGAGTTAAGACAGTAAGAACATTGGTGCAATCTCAGATCCTGACGGAAGAACAAATCCTGACACCTGGTCATGGACATACTCTTGCTACAATTCCTGAAGGTGATGAAGATGTGATTATTGATAATCCTGAAGATGCATCAAATTTATTCCAGAAGTTTACTACAAAGGATGGTAGAATTGTTACTCTTTATCATACTGATAAAAGAGTTCAACAATTATTTGCCAGAAAAGCACTCTCTACAACAAGTGAAGAATATCCAGATCTCTCAAATGAAGAATTCTTGAGACAACAAAAAGAGATAATGGAAAGCTATTCTGTTTCTACTAGAGGTAGAGGAAGCAGAGGTAGGAGAGGTGCTAGAAGAAGTAGAAGAGGTTCTTCAACTCAAACAATACCTAGACAGACAAGGTCTAGAGGGTTAAGAATTGAAGAAATTCCTGAACCTATTCAAACTCTAGTAGTTCCTGACAGATCTACTTTTGGTGATGATGGAAATATTGAAGAAGAACCTGAATTGAGAAGAAAATCAAGAAAATCAACTCTCTGCAATACAAATCAAATTGAAGAATCTAATCCTGATGTTGTTCCTGATAATATTCAAGATCCTGATGATTCTGAAATTCTACAAGAGATTGATTTGATGATCTTATCTACTGTGGTTGACTCTCACAACAAGGAAGTAGATGAAGAAGAAGAAGCCAGAAGAAGAGAAATCACAAGAAGAACAAATAGAGATTTCAATCTCTATATGCAAAGGCTTAAACTCTCAAATGAAAGAAAGTGGAGGAATCCAAGCAGACAAGAATCTTTACTTGAAAGAAGCTATGCTCATGAAAAAGAGAAAGACAAGAAGCGGAAACATATAAGTACACTGAGGTGTGATACACCTATCAATTTTCAGTCTGGTGGAATTATTACAAGTGCTTCAAGTGTTGTTGATTTATCTGATATGGTTAGATCAAAATCACTCTGGCTAAGAATGTTCTCAAATATGAAGCAATTGTCAAGCAATTCAAGAGGAGGTATTGGACACAGGGATGCTGAATATCTAAATATGTCATATGTAGATCCTTACTCCTTAACTGAAATTGGAGGTACTTTAACTTCTGAAAACCTGAACAATTTACTAGCTGTTGATATAGTTATAGATTGTCATGATGGTTTTGATAAGAAAGAAAAGCTTCTGTACTTCATGAAAGATGGTAGTGTGAAGATTCTATCTATTCAAGATCTGCTGATGAAAACTACACAGGAACTGAACTATGTTCATTATCTTTTGAGATTGAAGAATCAAATGTGCAAAGTGTGGAGTGACATGGTTTTGTCAACAATAAGAAGAAGACTAGATGGAAACAGTAATTTCAATGGTAATTATACTCCCATGTACTTAAATCAAAGAGGTCAGGATGTAGAAATGCAAAGGGGTACTGCTGTTAAAGAAGTAACTTTTGGCATGACTCAACTTACTCTCAATCCTGATGGGAAGGAAATTGCTTATCTTTTGCTTGAAGAGCACAGTCTTCGGAGAAGCTCCATATTGAATCTCAGAGCAGCTATCTACCAGATTAATGAGGAAGATGAAGAACTCAGAAATCTTAAGGAAAGACTGATTCAAATTCTTGAAGAAAAAGAAGAAAATTTGTTATCCAACTTCTTGAGGATGAATCTGTTCTATCAAAGAATTTAAACAGATAAGTTGTTGCTGTAGATACTTGTACATTTTGTTAAAGTGTTTTTGACATCATTGAATCTTAGGAATCTATACTTTATTTCACAAAGTATGAGATTGGGGAGATTGTTAGATCAGAATTCAATGATCGTCAGGAGCTAGACTCAACTGATCAGGATTGCTGACATCATCAGGATTGCATGGTCGTCAGGATCAGAATGCATATAAGGACTGGGATCAGGTTTGATCATCAGGACTGAAAGCTGATCAGGATTCCTACTTCGAGTTATATTTGGAGTCTAGTTAAACATGGAAGTTTATTCTGTCGGTTCCTGGTTTGTAGAAAGTAGCTATCAATTAAGGATATGTTTCAATCTTTGTAATTGATTAGGACTTATCTTGTTGTTGATAGAGAAGCTGTGTGAAGTATATAAACACAGTTTAGGTTTCGTTTAAAAAACGATCATACACTCGAGTATTTGTGTAACCTAGCAGCTCTCAAGAACATCAGAATTTCTTGAGAGAGTTTGTAACAGTTTTATATCAGATTTAATAAAGCTGTTATTGTTCTTTCATATTTGTGTTATATACTTGATTAAGTCGAGAATCTTATACAATTGTATTCAACCCCCCTTCTACAATTGTTATTTACTGGGCAACAAAATGTCTTTGATTAAGTCAATATCCCATGCATTTTGTTCCGGGACCATGAGTACTGAAACTGGCTTGTCATCCAATTATGTATAGTTGTGTATGTCAGTGTTTGATCCTTTTCTCCCAATTACTCAATACGCACATATGTTCTCGGCTTTTTCCTTATTAAACGTTGCCCAAAGGTTTTATGATAGAGGACACGCCCTTTAGATGAGGACAATTGTGCTAAGGGCGCGTCTTTACCGGTGACTCCTTTGTATCCGTTCTACCCTATCTTTCTATCTGCAATCGACAATCCCTTCTTTACTTGAACCGCAATTGTTTTTTTCATTGTAGCCGTCTCTTAACTTGCTTTCTGATCTTCTGTAGGAATGGATGGATTACTAAAAGGCTTTGGAATTAACTTGAGAAAGGATCATGTTGCCTTAGACAGCCCCAAAGCAAGGAAAACGCATCTTTAAGACAAGAAAGATCAAGCATTCATGACGAAGAAGTCTCCAAAAAGAAAGAAGGAAAAGACCAATCTTACTTCCCAAACAGAGGGCGCGTCCTTGAAGAAAGTTAGGATGGACACGCCCTTGAAGAAAGTCAGGACATCTGAAATCTCTTCCCCGGTAGCCAGTCACTTGAGTCCCTTAGCCATCCCTTTTGTTAAGGATGAAGATATCTCCAAATGGAAGGCTAGGACTCCTTCAGAGGAAAATGAGGCCTTAATCAAAGCTTCTGTTGAGATTCTCGGTGCTTCTCTTATGCGCCATTCTGCTATAGAGAAAGAGGGCTCATACCTTCAAACTTTGCAAGCCGAAAAGAAAACACTTTCGCAGCAACTGAAAGATCATTCCAAAAAGTTGGTAAGAGATGTTCATATTAACTCTCTTAAAAAAGAAGTCAATGATATTACTGAAATCCTGAATGCTTTGAACACGTCATATGAGGCTCTTGAAAAGGAGAAAGACAAGCTTCAGGTTCAACTAAATAATCTCATTGATGATCAATAGAGTGGATGGGTTGAGGAGAAGCAAAGGAGCAAGGATGCGTCCCTTGTAGATGGTTTAGGAACTATGCTTTTGGCTTCTTGGCAGTTGATCCTGGATATGACTTCTCCAAGTTTGGTGAGGATACAGGTGCATGGATTGAGAAATTCAAAGTTGATGAAGTTGCGACCATCAAAGCCAAACAGATCAAACTTGGAATTGAGGATGGACCACTTGAAGAAATTGAGGACGCGTCCTCTAAGGTTGCAACTCCTAATGATGAACAAGATGCTAATGATCAGGGAAACCAATCTCCTAAGGCCGATGCTGTTCTTGAAAAGCCTTTAGCTGATGTTGCTAAAACAAATGACACTGATGATGACCTTTATTTCTTTTGCTAAGTCTTCTGAACATTATTGAGGTGCAAGACCTCACTTCTAAGCTTTGCGAGTTGTATTTTATTTGACTATGCTTTTGGTAACTCTACGGGATATGTTTCCCGGAAATATATTTTCTTGCTACATTATCTTGCTTGTCATACTTGCATATTTACCAGGAAGAGTTCCGCATCTCACCATCTGTCTGAGGGCGCGTCGTCCTATGGGGCAAGCCCTTTATGCAGAAACAAACCATCTTGATCAAGTAGGACTAGGGAAAGTGTATATGGTACCCTTAGACTAGGAGGTAATTAATTTATCTTGTAGTCTACTCTTCAGGCGTTGTCCGTCTTCAATCAACTATTGGTAGAATGTGGAACCAAAGCATCACCTAATTGAAAATTACTCCAGCAAATGCTTGCATGACTATTCGGGGGCCTCACCCTCAAAAGCTTCATTAAAACGTTTGGGGGCTCTCTCTGGTCACAGAATTCTTCGAATCTTGACCCACGAAAGGAGAATCTAAATATGAGGCATCTCTCGAAGAGGCGTCCTATAAAGATAATTTCAGAAGTCGTTAGGGCGCGCCCTCTTGCGTAAGGCGGCCTGAGTAGACGAGGGTAATGTTGAAGTCCTTTCTAATCTTCTAGTCCATTTTATAATAGCATTCTTCTATGGAGGGGCTCACTCATGATCTTGGGGCCGCATTCTGCTGGTCATGGGGCACATTCTAAGGTCCATGAAGCCTCTTCTCCAAATATTTTTCTTCTTGCTGCAACCTGAGGGCATGTACAATCATGTTTAAAGTTGAAGCCTTAACATATGAGGCTGATGCCATTATGGAGCGCCTTGAAGGGCATGTCTTCTATTATTGAAGATGTGACAACGCGTTCTCTGAAGATAAAAGTCTTGTCTTTTCGGAGGGGCTCACTCATGTCCATGGGGCCTCAACATGTAAGCAGGGGGTACTCACTGTGGACCACGGGGCCTCTACTCCAATGGATTCCTTTCTTCTGAAATTCAAGTAATAAATTCTTCTTGTAAACATTGGAGTCCACCTGAGCATAGTGTTGTCCTTTTCCTTTGAGGGCGTGTACTGTGTGTTCTGACGCTGATCATTCCACACAAACTTCCTATCATGCCTTCCTTGGTAGTCACTTATATACCACCAATCTTGATCTCGACGACCCATCGAATTTTCAGGCGGAGGGGCTTGCTCATGTCCATGGGGGCTCGACCTGTAATTCTCTCAAGAAACAGGGGGCGCTCTCTTTGGATCACGGGGCCGCTCTCCTATATTATCCATTGAATTATCACGTGAGGGGGCTCGCTCAAGTCCATGGGGCCTTGACCTGTAATCAGGGGCACTCTCTTTGGATCATGAGGGCTTACCTCCATATTATCTTCCTCTAAAAAAGACTAGAGTTTATGCTAAGCAGTTCTTTTTCTTGAGGGCGCGCCCTGGAGGAAGGATGCGTCTTGAAAGACCAGGTTGTGCCATGACTTAACCAAGTCTTCATGTACTTGTTGGAATTTGTATGAACATCAGAGCATCCACTACGCCATAAGTGCTCATATGCAATGCTTTTTTAATGTGGCCGTAGACCAAAAAAGCATTGCATTCAGCTTCGTTTTCAAAAATGCAACACGAAACGGGCGTTTTATTCGCGGGCGTGACCTTTGATATGTAATGCAACACTTTTTGTCATCTAGTGCAACAGAGAGAAAGTATTGCATTATAAGTATACTGCAACACCAAAATCAAGGAAATGCAACACCAATGAGTGTTGCCTTAAACACAAGGCCCGCTATCATGCCACGTCAATAGTGGGGCCCACTAAAATGCCACGTCAGTAGTGGGGCATGCGTGCCAGGTCAGTAGTGGGGCCCACATGCCATAATGCAACGCTTTTCATTGTCTTATGAAACAGTAATTTTTTAATGCAACAGTATATTTACTAATGCAACACCATTAGATTCTATAATTCAATACCATTTTCTTTAAATGCAACATTAAATAAGGAAATGCAACACTTTAATAAAAAATTTGCAATATTAGTTTTGTACATACATAAATACCATTTAAAACATTCAACATTCCATCCAAAACATCCTAAAACCAATCCAAAACAACCAAGGCATCTAACAACATACTAAATACCTAACTTAATCACAAAAAAATTTAAATAATACAAATAATCTCATCCCCAAAATCCCAACATCCAAAATCCCAGCATCGTGAAATGTGTAGTATCCCAGCATCGTGAAATGACCAATCCAGTCGAGAAGGATCTGACCAATGATTAGATAGTGGCAAATGGTTTGTAATATAACTGAATCGGTTGTTGTAATAACTTTAATATTTTATATTCTTATTTCATACCATAACCTGTGATCGATCCTTAATTGAGGGGTCGTTTGTATAATTATGTTTTATCCAAGTTATATTTTCATACAAGGGTTTAGTGGCACCAAATCATGACCCCGGATTTGTGGGCGTCACAGTATAAATAATTTATTAACTATAAATAAGTGCAAAATATTTTTGCTTCTGTAAATATATTTGGAGATACAGTAGAATAAAATGATTAATTTAATTTTTTTATGTTTAATTTATTTTAAGCAACGGTATATTATTCCTGAGGAATTGTGAGACTATGCCTTGAAGTCGATTCAAGAATCTTGGAGGGGACGCAAGAGTCGCTTGAAGAGGGCACATTATAACCCTTACCCTAATGATGAGGCTAGGCTAGAAAATAGGCCTAAAGAGATTCCACTTGAAACTTTCAAGTCGCTCTTGGAGTATTGGGGAGATGAAACTGTTCAGGTAAATTTGTAACTTAAAAATTCTAAGCATCCTTGTTGTTCAGTTTAACTGAGATGAAAAAAACCCAATTATTTTTCATTTTTTCATGTGTTTTGTAGGAAAAGGGCCAGGAAAAATGTTGAGAGCCGCAGTAAAATCATTGACACGCATGCTGCTGGTCCTAAATGTTTTTCACAACTAAAACACAAAATGGTAAATCAGTTTTTGATTGCCTTGTTATTTATATTATTACGTTGTATCAAATTAAGCATTAAACTACATAATATTATTAGTGTCGAGTCTTTTTCTCTTTTAAATATATAAAGTAGGTAATTAAAGAGAGAATTAAATCATCAGATTAATATGTTATTGAGACATAGATTAAGTAATACTTTTGTACATATGGTCTCATATTCATATGTTTATCCGTTTTTAGGTTGAATTAAATTATTTATATCAATTTTTTTTAAAAGTTTGACCCTAGATAATGGATGTTTAATGTCAATTATAATGTAATTTTTTATTGTTAAATGTGTTCGTTAATTATTAAATTCGAGCTTCACAGTTTGGTGGATTCTGCCGTGTGGAAGTCAAGTTGGGCTTTAAGGGCCAATTACGTTTTATTTTATAATTTGTTTGATAATAACCCTTGGCCACTTTGTTTTTATATGATTAAATATGAAGAGAAACAAAACAAGATCATTTCGTTCCATTTTTAGATTTCCTATAAGTCGCAAATAACTGAGCTTGCTAAATCATGTCTTGCTTGATCATTTCCGTAGAAAAAAAAGAGGTCAGCTGAGGGTGAACCATCAGAGGGAAGGGTTTTTGTTAAACTCGTAAGCGAAGAGCAGGACGCAAATATAAGACCGATCCTTCAGTAATCAACTACATACAGAATTATAAGTTTTCAGTTTTATTTTAATCAAATCACCTGTAATTGATAAACCATTGTATATTCACAGTTGAATACTTTCATTTTGTTGATGTGTCTTGATTTTGTAGGAAAAGATTAAGAAGAATCTCACCACATCAGGAGAGGGTATTCATGAATTGATTACTGATGGAAAATAACATGGTCCGTCTTGGCTCACAGGAAGATCTAGTAATCTATCAAAAGTTTCTGCTACAGCTCCAAAAGGAACCTATGTACACGACCTGACAAGCAAGACAAGGGAAAATCTAGTTGAAGAAGTCGAACAAGAAAGTGCAAGAAGAAGTGGATGCACAGGTTAACAAAAAGGTCAAGGAAAATTAACATGGGTGCTTCAAAAATTAGGCGAAGCGAACCCAAACATTAAAGTTGATCTTGGGCAACTTTGTGCGACCATCTCGACTGATCATGAAGATGGTACTCCTGTAACTGGTGGCACCAGCTCTAGAAAAACGTCAATAGACATCGGGTAAAAACCGATGTCTGGCAACTTTTGAACCGATGTCTTTGTCGGTGTAGAGAAAGGTCATCACCTTCGACATCGGTGTTTAGCCGATGTCAAAGAGCATCTAAAACATCGATTTTATGTAAAAACAACTGATGTTACCTTTGAAATCAATTTTTAGCCGATGTCTAAGAGCATCTAAAATATCAGTTTTATGTAAATAACTGATGTTATAAATGTTGTTAGACTTCAGCGATCAACCGATGTAAAAGACAAGGAGCTCTTGGATATTGTTTTATATAAACTGATTTCTATGTTTACATATTTACCTGCTCTAATCATGCATATATGCACCAAAAAATATCAAAAACAAAGACAAGCTGAAGTGATCGCATATACTTTGATTATCATTACCAAACCAGTGATATACCAGTGATACAAATATACCATGAAAACATGAAAAACTTGGCTATGCTATTATTAAGATGATTTTGATAGTTCTTATATTAGCAGTATACAACAATGACATGTTTCCGCCCATCTACGGGAAAAAAAGCACTTTGTAAAATCAATTAACTACAGAAATAACTAAGTTTTCAGCCTATCTGCCTTTATAGCAACATAACATAGGACTTGCACAATTACTGACCCCTCCTCCAGCTTTTAACTTTCAAGCTCAGTTACTCTTGTGACATGGACTTAGTCTTGTTCTTCTTCCTGGTAAACAGTTGTCAATTTCATTACCCGCAGAAGTTCACTTTTCCCTGCAGATGAAGTATATCCCGGATATCACCGACCTTTTTATTTATACAAACAAAATGTATTGACATGTATACCAAAGGAAAGGAAGACTTACTTTTTGGACAGCTCCTTCACATCACTTGCTTTTTTATTTTGCAGATTGACCGAAAAATGGGAAGGGTGTGGGATTATGTCATCATAAACCAAAATATGAGGAAATCAAAATTGGTTAGAATGAATAGAGATTGATAGTGTTATTTTATAATGACTCAAAGATGTAAACTGAAGAGGAAAAAGATTACCAGCCAACCCTTGAAGATCGAGCGTTTACCAATGCCCAAGAAACGTCCCCTGATAAAAGCATGTTGATGGACATGAGTAACCTTTGGTCGTAGAACTGCACAAAATACATATACAATTAGAAGCATCAAACAAAGATAAAAATTCATAAAGTTAAATATTTTGTCATCAAATGGAAAGTTTGATGTAAAATTGAATGGAGTCGTACCGAATATTTGATACAGGAACGTAATGTGAATAAATATTAATATAACAAGTAACTCAAATTGTTAAAGTGAAGTCAATAAAAGGATTGGCAATCACAAATCAATTAGCCTAGTTCTGATCAAAGATTTTTGATATTAGGAGTTTCAGGAAAAAAAATGATCCAGGCACTAAGCCCATATTCGAACATTTCATCAAATTCAAAATCATAGGAGTGTAAAATTTGGAATAAAAAGGCAGGGATCAAATTTGCTCACTGCTTTGACTCCAGCTTCTTGTACATAAGCAATGTCATATGGAGTGAATATTCCAGACTCACCAACCACCTAGGAATAACAAGTAAAACTTTAAGAATCTGTGGGTACCGTAACCAAATAACGAGGCAAGGAAGAAGTCCACATACAATTATGTCTTTCTCCCGAATTTTTTGCCCACCCACACCTTCGAGAAGCTTTTTAGTGTTGCTGGTGTCGACCTTAAATGTTTCTGGAAATACAAAATATATATTAACAAAAAGATTTTAGTGATCTTAGTGAGCACAACTATCTTATGAAGTCGAATCTTAGTGAGCACTACTTCAAACTATTTAAAAAACTGGAAAAAGTGAAATTTACATTCTCATAGGCAATTAATTTTGTACTACCCTAGTTCACTTTCTAAACAAGTAAATACTGAAATTGACCTATCCAAATATGTATACACACTGAAAACTGTATACAACAAATAGGAGAAATGTATTCAAAAAAAATTAACTATGTACATAAATGATAAAACACAGTTCAATCCCGTCTATTTCAAAAACACGATCCATTTCCCTCTCATTATGTACCTAAATAACAATGAACAATAACAAAGATGACAAACTAATTTATTTTGGACAAAATGACAACATCCACTTTTTACGCGAGATACATAGCAACCAGTGAATTTGAACTCATCGACTACAGTTGAGTGCCAATAATGATTGTAGTCTTACATTTAGAGGAAAAAAGGGAGAGAAATAGAGAGATTATTTAGAAGTCACGTGTTTGCAGGGTTTCACAGGAAATACATATCTCTTACTAACTTAAACTGTAATCATTCCACCCAATCTAGATAAAAGTCGCCTCTGTGTACAAGCTGGTGCCAGAAAGATAACGTATTAAGTGCAATTTAGAATGAAATTTTAGCTAGAAGTATTAAGTATAGAGAAAATACTATGACAAACTATCCAACAGAGAAAACAAATCTCATATTCTTACCATTCAAGGAACATCAACCTAATAAAATAAAAGATAGAACATAGAAGAAAACACAATCTAACCTCCACAAGTGCTGCCAAACCAAGCTTCTTGCAAATTTTTGACATGTATTTGATATCAAGATCGGGTAAAACGCTAGCAATCAACAAAATTGCATCCGCACCTTTACTTCGGGCATAGTAAATTTGCCATGCATCTATAATAAAATCTTTGCAAAATAGTGGGCACTACAAACTTAAACTATCAGAATAATGCTGAGGAGGTGTTCTGTTAAACTTCCTGACACACAAATTTTGACGATAGTGCCTTGGAATACAGTAAGAAGTAGTGAGATAAACCCCAACAACATCAATTCTGAAAACACCCTTAAATTTATTAACAAAAGTAGCCAGATTCATTTTAGAATACTAAAAACTAATAGATCATCCCATACACCATAAAATTAAGGGAAAAATAGTGCAATGTGTAGCCTCTCATTGCACATATTTAACCAATCTGTAAAGAAACAATATTTATACCCACACATAAAAAAATATACAAAGTACAAAAACTACACACAGAATACGTGTATATACACCACGCCCGTAAAGAAGATATCATCCAATTCACAAAATTAATCAAGTTGTAACTTTTAAACAAACAATCCTTTCCCCCTTAATAAGCATATAAAACAATACATAATTTCCGAAAACAATCACATTTCCGAAACTCAACACTCGTAACACCTTATAAACATTTCCGTAAACTACATTTAATCACAAATATCAACACAAAACTTAAAAAAACACAAATACACATCAAATTCCGAAAAAAACCTGAACACCGCGCAACTTATCAACCAAAACAAGTCCATCAGCCTCACTTAACTTCCCATCCGTCTCCAAACACTCTCTCGGAGACTCAAATAACGAAACCGAAAACTGCTTAAACACAACCCCCACATCAAAATAAATCAACCCACTACTCGGAATATCAACCTTAATTCCCTTAACAGGAAACCACAAAAACAGCTCCTGAGCCGCAATTCCGGACAATTCGCCCAATTGCCCGTCCCGAATCGTAGCCGAAATGTTCAAATCGTATCGAACATTCGATTCGAACTTAGCGTTACATGATTGTTGTAAGTAGACTTCGAATTTACCGGTGGAGGTGTCAATTGTGAAGTTTGTGATGCCTTTGGGGAAGAGGCCAATTGGGAGGCTGTGAGAACTGAGAATATCGTAGATTGATGGAGATGATGACGTGGATAATAGATATATAGATACAGAGATTGTGAGTATAGATAGTGTGAGTGTTATGAAGAAGTGAATTTGGGGATTCATTTTTTTAGAGCAAAACCAATAGAGGTTCTTCAGTTCTCGAGAGAGAGGGGTGAGGTCGAGAGAGAGAGGGGTGAGTGAGAGAGAGGGATTTAATTAGTTTTTGGTTTAATTATAATATGTTTGGGTGGTGCTAAATGCAGTTCAAAATTACTCAATGCAATTCATTTAAATTACCTTAATGTCCTTCTGTCTATTTAAAGTCAATCGACCTATTAAATGAAAAGTTAAACAGGAGTTTTACCAAACTACTAAGTACTGTAATTAAAAGTAACCACTAGTAATATATTTGGCGGCATTTCACTGTGCATATTGATTTCTTGAATTACTTATTTTTAATCTTTTAATATTGCTTTCTGATATAAATATCTTAATTATAATGAATACTTAAAATAGCTAATCAAAAGGCCTGCGGGACACTAATTTATACAAATTATTATGTAACCAAAGATGATTTTAAATTTTTATAAATTGCATTTGTGGTTGATTTTGGTTATATCTAATATATCATATTATGTTTTATAAAAGGTATGGGTTTAAAAAAAATAATTCAAACTAGTTAATGTTGATATACTACAAATTAATTAGTGATAGAAAAACATGTTATTATATTAAAGATACAGTAAAAACATCAATTTAGTATCAAAAATTAGTTTACAGTGATTATTATCATACAACAATTTCCTCTTAATAATAATAATTAAAAAAAAGAATGAATGAGTTATATATTTATTAAAAGTAAATATAAATAATCACATGGTATTTGTAAAAAAATGATAAAACGATACATGAGAAATATTAAAGTTTGCATTGGCTTAGTTCACAGTATCACGCCTCACGGAAAAAACACAGAAAACAAGGAAACAGTTCACTGTTCACAAGTTTGCACATGAAGGTTATTAGTGTAATTTCGGCAAACTGCATTAAGTAGTCTTGAACTGCATTTAGAAACTATGATATGTTTTTACTTTTGTACTATGATTTAGGGTATAAGGGTACAACAGCTAAAAGAAATGGGGGAAGAAAAATTGGCTAAGGGGGAAATTGTAGAGGGAAAACATTTGGTATAAGGGGAAGTATTAGCGGGCCTTAAAATTGTGTAAAGACAACATTTATACATCGGTTCCTTTTTGTTATGATATTGTAACAATACAAAGACATCAGTTATTTTGAGACTGATGTTCATTAGGATCTTTTACATAGGTGGCCCCAACAATCGATGTTATATGGACGATGTCTATTAACCTTTTTCTAGTAGTGATTTTCTAGTTGATGAATGTTCTTGGAGATACATTTCTAGTTGGTTGAATATGGATTATTATGTAGTATGTTGTTTGGTGGAAATGAAAAACTGGTTGTGTTATTGATTGATTTGGTTGGTTTGGAATCTATCTAATATAACTTGTGTATTTTTAATCGTAAATAGAAAAATGTTGCACTTGATGCTATAAAATGTTGGCAAACAGAACAAATAATGCTAGAAAATGTTGTCGTAGATAAAATTTGTGTTGGCATAAAAGTGGACCCCATACAGGACCCTACCCCACATGTGGGCCCCATGTGGGCCCCACACTGGACCCCCACATCATGCATTTAAATAAAAATCAACATAATTAAACATAAATCTCCACAACGACCAGCACTAAACACCACCCTTGCCACTTTGTCACCACTACCACTATCATCATTCTCATCATTTAAAGACCAACCATATTTACATACTGAATGCAACTCGATACCACCAAAAACTAATCTGCAAAAATAAAACAAATAATCGGATTTTCAAGAAGAATCACTGTCGATGAAATTTTTGAATCTACTAGATAATTTGGCAAAACTATAGATCTGTTGCTCACTATTCATGGGGTACCTAGAGGTAGAGAGACATTGTCGATTAAAAGATGAAGGTCGTCGGAAAGATGGCGGTCGCTTGGGAAAGATGGAGGTCGGCGAAAGTTGATTTGGTTGATAAGAGGAGGAAAACAAAGATACACGGGGACGAAGGAAAAAATATATATATAAATTAGATCTAAAGTGGTCTAAATTAAAATTAATACAAAATATGTGTGGTTGAGATTATATCTTATATCTCACACTAATATGTGTTCTGGTGCGAGTAAAAACCCATTTATTATAATCTTAACATTAAAAAATCTTAAATTTAATATGGGTGAAATGCTAATACAAAATCTAATGAAATATGTATACAATATGTAAAGTGACTTTTTTGGGATAATTTCATCCAAATATGATTATTATAATTATACCATGCCATTTTTAAAATATGATTATTAAATTTTGTTAATACTATTTCATTATTATTATTACATATAAAAATATACTAGATTTATTATGTTATAGTCATTTTAATTCGAGCACCTCCTCGAATCCTCGACATGATATGGTTCCAAATCTCTTTGTATATTTTAATTCGAGCACCTTCTAGAATCCTCGACGTAGTTTGGTTCCAAATCTCTCTATATATTTTCATTCAAGCACCTTCTAGAATCATCGGCGTGATTCCAAATCCTTTTATATATGACTACATCTATACTCTTTATTAATAAGCAAAACAATGTGAAAATGGCGCGCGGTACTAAAGTACCAAAGTACCAAATTTGGTTATCACTTAACCGGGTTCGATTCCTCGCAACTACATAATTATACAAGATTTAAAATTTTTTAATTCTTTAGCTTCATCTAGGGTTCGATTCCTTACAACAACGTAATTATACAAGATTTAATTATTTATCTATACTCTTTATTAATAAGCAAAACAATGTGAAAATGGCGCGCGGTACTAAAGTACCAAAGTACCAAATTTGGTTATCACTTAACCGGGTTCGATTCCTCGCAACTACATAATTATACAAGATTTAAAATTTTTTAATTCTTTAGCTTCATCTAGGGTTCGATTCCTTACAACAACGTAATTATACAAGATTTATTTATTTATTTTAAATTCAATAGTTTCATCGAGCGTTAGATTCTTTGCGTAATCATACCAGATTTATTTACTTTAATTTCTTTAGCTTTATGTACAGTTCGACTGTCTATAACTACATAATTAAATAGTTATTTATTTATTATATATTTTTATCATTCAATTTTCGAGAAATACATTTTTAAATAATATTTATTAATAATTTATTAATACTGATATTTTAATATTGACTCAAGCTCGGCCCGTGCTTGGCACGGATTATAAGCTAGTATGAATTAATGTATCATCGACGTGGTTCCAAAATTTGTTA
This sequence comes from Heracleum sosnowskyi, assembly GCA_030848705.1. Lineage (NCBI taxonomy): Eukaryota > Viridiplantae > Streptophyta > Magnoliopsida > Apiales > Apiaceae > Heracleum > Heracleum sosnowskyi. The sequence continues at coordinate 16,893,530 of CM061240.1, forward strand.
ATAATATTTCATTATTATTTATTACATATTGTACGTTAGAGTCACTTTAATTGGAGCATCTCATGGAATCCTCAACATGGTTCCAAATCTCTTTGTATTTTTTAATTCGAGTACCTTCTAGAATCTTCGACGTAGTTCGGTTCCAAATCTCTCTGTATATTATAATCGATAACCTTCTAGAATCATCGATGTGGTTCCGAATCCTTATGAATGTATCTATGACTATATCTAATCCATTCTCTCATCTTTCACCTTTCACTCTATAATTTCATACCGTCATTGAAATCTCCCTTTCTTCAAACTTTTCTCTAAATCTCTTGTTAAATTTTAAAATTTTGAGACCGACACATTTATTAGTTTTGAATTTATATACAACAACGACGCTTTCACCACTTTTTGATGATACCTCAGCGCTACATCAAAAAAGATAGTATAACATCGAATCAGAGTGTTGTGTTGCTCGTGACTTTTGCCCGATTTGTCTATCTTTGCCTCATTTATGCTTATGCTTGAAATTTTCCGAAATTTACGTACAAGATACTTAGCAAGCAAATTATTCCGAGAAACATTGGTACGTTGTTCCCTGTATAGGATTTTATAAGACACACACACATAATGTTTATGATTTCTTCCAAATCAAAGGATACATAATTCCTTTTGATTTAATTGGAATGAAATGATACAAATTTTTTAAATTTGGTTTTTATGAACTTGAAAATTTTCTTTTCAATTTAATTTCAGACATAATATTTGATCGCGATCCAAACTGTGAATACATGTGCGTGAATGAATTTTAGTCCAGGTTTAAGTTTTAATCGAAATCTGGATATTTTTTTAATTCCATATAAAATTGAACTAGATTAAAATTGCATAGTTCAGATTTGATTTATTATATTTAGTTTATATAAAAATTTGAAATAAAAGTAGATCATTTTAGATTTTTATTTGAGTGAAGACTTGTATCAATTATAATCAAACTAGAAAGTTCGGTTGGCAGGCCATTTCATCTCAGTACAAAATTTCGACCATATTTAATATAGTACACAAAGTGCAATTTACTCTAATATTTAATATGATTCTTTTTTCAGAAAATGCCTATATATTAATTTTGATATCTTCAACTTGATCACTAATTTTTTTTTATCATAAAAATCATTGATCATCCTTTTTATTTAAATCCATGCACATGTTTTGTTTTGGAGTAAATAATGAAGAAAATGCTCCAAAAAAATTTTGAGGTCCATTTGCAGGTACTTGCAAAATGAAAAAGGGAGAAACCCTTATCTTCAGCCTGTGAGATGTCGGAGTTTAGGTTTTCCTCACCTTCTGCTGCATCTGGTTGTTTTTGCATAGGTTCCTGTTTCTCTGAAATGCCTTGAGCTTGCAAATACATTTGACTAACATCGGGGTTTCCATTTCTATTTTCTTCTGATACTTTTCCTGGGGTGTGAAATCTTCTCCTTTCCAACAAGCTGCTTCTGATAGGCTCACCCCCATTTGCTATTTGCTTTTTATCCATCACAAGTTCTTCACGATTAGGAACCCCAATCTGGCGTCGTGAGGCTTCTATGCCGTCCGATTTTTGACTAGCATATTATTCTGAATTCGAAGTTGGTAAGGGCATAATAACCAGGGGGTTTGAAGATGGGTGACTGTTGTTGCCCTCACTACGTCCTTCGAATACTGACAGGTTTTATTAAGATGGAATCCACTGTGGCCATTATTAGCCATTCCTGGTTTTATTAAGCAACACTACCAGCTCGTAGTTGATGATGTTGAGCAAATTGAGTCTGCCTGTGTGTGCCACTGCCTAATTATAATTGTTCTGCAGATAGCTTAACAGGCCAATTGGGTGACAAAGGAACTGGTAAGAAAGGACTGAGCAGGATCGTCTTAAAGGAATTGTGTGGTCAGAAGAAGAGCATAGGTGAGTGATATTATTCCTTTTAACAGGGTAGTTGTAGCTGTTGAAACTACCTAGTTACAACGTGGTCTGGTCCTGGAGTTGGTGAAGAAGCACTGAACAAGTTTATTCTAATTATGTGGTTAATATTAGGTGGTTGAACTTTAGTTGATTGATGATGAATATTGATTATAATAGTGAATTTTAGCTCGTTGTAATAGTGAATATTGATCGTAATTATATACACCAGTTTTGTATTTTTTGGCGTGCTCAGAGCATTGTTCAGAGATGTTCTTTTTTGCGTATATAAAACCATTGTCTAGCCTATTTTTTTAGACGATCAAGGCATTTTATAAGAATAGTTGTTATAAATCATATCCTACAATAGCCAAGATTTATAAAAGTGTTGTGTGTAAAAATTACGACAATGACTTATAAAAACTAAATCATTGTACGAAGGAATTACATACATGAGATGAAAAAAATAAACCGTCATCTGAGAGTTGAGAGTAAGAAAGACAACAATTTGGAAAACAAAAACTGTTGTATAAAAAAACTTCCTAGAACGGTATTTATCTCCATTAATACATAAACTGTTGTTATGTATAATTTCACACAACAAATTTAGAGAAAATAATCTTTGTCTATTTAGACATAGCACAACAGGTTTTTTATATTTAAAACAGTTGTGTTCTAAGAAATTCAACAACACAAACACATCCTTGAACAAATCACTCAAAAACTTACTCAATTTGCTTAAACCTTCACCAACCCACTTCAACAATCTATATCATATGATTTGATGGCTGCATCAAGTAAGAGCAGATAGAACGTTGGACACTGTTAATGACTCCAACACATCAATAAGAGGGGTTGAATCTGGTCAAATAAGAAATAACTGGTGTAATGAAATTAATCATTATCATGTGGTTTGGGGTTATGTTCATAAATTGGTCAAAGGCTATGATTTCTGAAGATCATAAATTGGTGCCAATAGACATCTTTATAATTGGGTTTATGTTGTTTTGCTATAGTATACTATCTTTCTAATTAAATTAGCCTATATCGAAGCTAAAATTTTGATACCAGAGAAGTTAAGGACTTTAACAAGAGTACTGATCATCTACCAGTTCCAAAGTACTTCTTATAAGCTGATGAGGCAAACAAAAGTATGTTATCGATATATTATTTGTTATTTTATTTAACTAGGGAGGGACAAGAAGCTATGTAACATGAGTTGCTTTAATAATAACATAAGTGCTTATTTGCACATACGTATAACAAAATTTGCACAACGTTGTGGTAACAATAAGAAAATCGAAATCATAATAAACCCACAGAGTAACACTCTGAGAACAGATCAAAATCTGCATACCTCTAAAGCCACATTTCCAATATACCAAATTTCACAACCCCATAACAATCTTTAACACAAAGTACATAAAATTTCACAAAATTTACATTAAGCTTAACAAAACAATACCAAACAAAGTGTAATAAAATAAACTACATGACACAAATTTATAAAAACAATTACTAGTACCATTTTGTAGTTTCATAACAAGAGTGCCATTGGGTCGGGTTTCAAGTAGGTCGGGTATGATTTCGATGGGCAAGACTCGATCAGAAAATTTTGGGTTGTTAAATATACTAGTAATAAGCCCGTGCTTCCCTAAAAAAATAATAATATGCCCATACTTTCGCATACAGAATGATATTTGCTTATTTAATATTTAATATTTAATTTCTAATCGATATTTGATTTTTTAATATTCTATCTTGATATTACATAAGTGATTTTTTTTATTAAACCTATACTATAGACATATTAAGAATATCACATGTTCGTGCCGTTGTAATGCTCGGGATATTCCCCACTCTATGGTACATTTCGCTCATCCAATCTATCATTCATTCGAGACGCGACACCCTTTCTCATTATTATCTACCGCCTTTTTTCCTCCCAGTTATTCACGCAGAAATATACTTATGCACCAGGCACTACCTAAATCAAAACAATATTGTCAATTGATTCGCATAAATTGCCATCATTCTAGCACCAAGCCTCTCTAACTCCCAGCGTCACCTCCGGCCTCATGCCATGAATTCCATCCAAATGTGCTAGCTTTGGCCGAAACTACTTAATTTTCTGATTACATACTTAATTTTGAACATGCTATTGGAGAAACTAACAATATCATACGTACCTCTCATAGTAACGTTGATGTCGTACTTAATTTAAAATCAAACAAACTTAATATTTTAGCGTTAAAAGCAAATATCCTTGAATTTATCCAAATAATTCAAATCTAAACTATAATGAAAAATCCAAGAACTGAAACATCGAAACATCTAAACAAAAGAATCAGTCTAACCAACGTATCAATAACCATCTCCAAATACAAAAGATGTCAACCATGCTTTGAAGGCATAAAGGTCATCCAAGTAGCTCCAATAATTCATGTGATTTACCTCTCTTGTTGTATAATGTTCGCACAAAATCACGCAAGCGTACGCGGTCACAAGTAATATAAGAATAAGTAAAGTTCATTCCCACAGAGATTGGTTTACCACAGTTATGCACTTATGCAACAATGTATGGCTATTGTTCAATGCTAAGATAAATATCAAGGTTGTGTTTTGATTATCTAAATTAACTAAACAAATTATCAAAACTATAATTAACTAAGGAGTTGCTGTTGATTTACTTATGAGAATAAAACATGGGATCCTAACTTCATTAATTACTTCATCTAGAGCCTTTTGTCTTTAATCAATGCATGTGACGGTTGTGACAACTAATCGGATAACACGAAATCAGTACACGCTACCTTTCAGTATACGTATACCAAACCACTCAAACATCCACAAAAGAGATAGAAGTTGAGCAGACACCAGTTATGCTTAGACCCTATATGTCTATAAGATTTGAAAACATAACGGTTTAACGATCAAGTTATCCATTCAGATTACATAGGGCAGGTAAGATGGTTAAAATTACCTACGAATCATGCATGACAAACATACATAAACCTATGCTAGCATGGCAAGTTCTAAACCTCTATATCCACTTTCGCAATCAATAGAGATTAACAAACAACTTAGATGTTAGCTACGCATCCAAGAAGAATAAGCACAACCACACTAGGATATCAATTAGCCATCACACACACATCTTTCAAACAATTAACTACTAAAATCCATAAATAAATCCGTTAGAACCCCACGACAAGGATTAGTTCATAATCGAACCGTTCATCATCGTGGGTTCTGATGAAAACATGATAATAAGTATGTCTGGAATACTAAATAAAAGTACTAGGGTTTATGAAGAAACAAACGAGAATCCAAAGTATCGCCTAATTAGAAGAATACAAAGATAAGTTGAAAACTAGATCTTCGTAATCAGCCGTCTTCTTGTTCTTCTTGCCTTTTGATGGATATGTAGGTAGGTATATGGTTGTATATCAATATATCCTCTGAAATCGTCCACCAAGTGCTTATATAGGTCTCAGGGTTGACTGGTCTTCGCTGGTTTCCTTTTCAGAACAGAAATTGACTTTTCCAGCATTCCATCAAGCGCGGGCGCGCTTCCTAGGGCGCGGGCGCGCTTCAACAGGATTCCACTAGGGCGCAGACGCGCTTCTTTAGGCGCGGGCGCGCTTGATCTCTGACAGATTTCTTCACTTCTCGTTTTCTTGACTTTCTTCGCGCTCTCACGTCTCGTAACTCCTAGGCTTTCACAAGGATGCTCAATCACCACCGTATAACCAAAATAGCTCCACAACTCTGCTAACGAAGCAACTCTGCACAATATAACACAAAACACATTAAAAACACCACGTACTTGAGTACAAACAATCAATTTAAGCCGATTTAGAGCGTTCCAAGTAGATATGAAATCCACTTATCATATAACATTAAAACTTTATAAATTAGTTAAATAAATTATTGATAGTTAAATATAAAAGTAATGAGATTAAAATAATGATTATACATTCTTAATAAGGTGCAGAACATTGATAAATAAATAGAATTATATATTTAATTTTGAATTTAAATGTTAATAACATTCTATTTTAATTTCTCGTTGTCGCCTCCAGCGACTCCTCGCATTATGAAAAAAATTACAAAATTGAAGGATCCAATTGAAAAATTGTATGATTGAGTAACTGGCTAGTTAATATTAATAAAAGTAAGCACAATTTAGGAATTTGATTTTTTTGTAAATAACAATAACAAAATTATTTTATTAAGTACAATAAACTAATATAATTGTTATTTGATAAATATATAATTCAATTTTTTTTTGAAGTCGTAACATGACCTGTGCTTCACACACGAGTTATCGTAGTTTAAGTTATACATAATGAAATAAATTTTGCATTTTATATGCGTATGCGTTATATTTATTACGAAATCTCACGTGATTTGCATTGTTTTGTTATTAACTAAGACGATTGTTCCATTCTTTTCCCCTTTCTAGTGGTTAATTTTCGTTGCTTTCTTATGACTAAGAATAAATTTTAAACACGTTTGAAGGACTTTGAACATAAAATGATATATCTAAACTTACATGTATAGAGTAAAATGTTAATCGACGCCGCTTCACAGGGTTGTCTCGCATTTTATTATATAAATTATTATTATCTTCAGAAAAAACACATAAATTAGTGAGAAATAAGTTTTAAAAATTCGACTATAGATACTTACATCTTAGTCTTATTTAAATAATTTTACTTTAAATTAAATTCTCAATAGAATTTCACTTTATATTATAAATAAATATTATTGAATATAAGTTCATTCGTTAAATTATTTTACTTGTAATAGTACAAAATTTTCACGTCATTGTGTTGTGTGATAGCAAATCTTTGCATTTTAAACAATATATAATTATAGAATAAGTAAACGTAAAATAAATACTATATACAAAAGAAAAGCTTGAGTTGAAGGTTGCTCGCGACATTTTGAAAATAGTATAATAAAAGGATCAGAAAAAAAAAATTTGAAAATCCAACTTCAAATCCTAATAAATTTATTGAATATTATTATTTTTATTTGATTGATTACATTTTAAATGAAATGTGATACAAATAGCCATTTTAAAACATATATAATATTAATTAAATATTATTCTATATAATTATATAGTAGAATTTACTTGACGTCACCTCATGACGTCGACTCACATTTTTTATATAAAAACTATTACTAGAAAAAACATAAATAATTGAGAAATAAGTTTTAAAAATTCGACTATAGACATTGAAATTTTAGTCTTATTTAAATAATGTCAATTTAAATTAAATTCTCGATAGAATTTCACTTTATATTATAAATAAATATTATTGAATATAAGTTCATTTGTTAAATTATTTTACTTGTAATAGTACAAAAATTTCACGTCATTGCGTTGTGTGATAGCAAATTCTTGCATTTTAAACAATAGATAATTATAGAATAAGTATATGTAAAATAAAATATATATACATAAAAAAGCTCAAGTTAAAGGTTGCTGGCGGAATTTTGAAAATAGTATAATAAAAGGACCCGACCAGAAAAAAAAATATTGGAAGATCCAACTTCAAATCCTAATAAATTTATTGAATATGAAACTTTTTTTATTTGGTTGATTACATTTTAAACGAAATGTGATCTGAATAGCCATTTTAAAGTATAATATTCATTAAATATTATTCTATAGTAGTATTTACTCGACGTCGCCTCACGGCGCCGTATCACATTTTTTATATAAAAACTATTATTATCTTGGAGAAAAAACATAAATAATTGAGAAATAAGATTTAACAATTCGACTATAGACGTTGACATCTTAGTCTTCTTTAAATTATGTCAATTGAAATTAAATTCTCAATAGAATTTCACTTTATATTATAAATAAATATTATTGAATATAAGTTCATTCATTAAATTATTTTACTTGTAATAGTACAAAATTTTCAAGTCATTGTGTTGTGTAATGGCAAATCCTTGCATTTTAAATCATAGATAATTATAGAATAAATACACGTAAAATAAAAAATATAAACATTGAAAGGCTCAAGTTAAAGGTCGCGCGTGACATTTTGAAAAGAATATAATAAAACTATCAGACCAAAAAAAAAACAAAAATATTTGAAGATCTAACTTCAAATCCTAATAAATTTATTGTATATAAAACTGTTGGAACCAATTTTCTGTCGGGCTGGACTCCAGGAAGCTCTTCGGGTCCACCTGTCAAAAGAGAAGAATGCGAGGGGTTGGGCCCCCGATTCACCTCCGGTGTGAGAATAAGTTAGAGGTTCCAATTAGGTTTAAATGAACGTGTAAGTATTTGTGAGCATAAAAATGAGTATTAACCCTCATTCAAACCTGTCAGGTGCTTTTATAGGCACTCTGGTAACCGTTCGCCCGAGATATTCGGGAATAGTCGCTCACGTCTGTCGTCCTATTCTTCCGCCTGAATAAGTGGGAGACTCAGTCAACCAACGGCTAGTCGACCAACGGCTAGTGCCAATGACCTTATCCGAAGTAAATGGGCTATGCCAGCCCAACGAAACTGTTCGGTCCGGTAGAGCCAATTGGGCCCAGCTGCTATTCGGCCCATTGGCCCGAATATTGTTGGGCCTCCAACATGTCCCTGGACTTCGGTCGGATGTTGATGCGTGCAGAGTCCTATCTTTTCAACTCTCTTCGGGATAGGATCCAACGGTTTCGTGTTTATCCGACGTGACACGTCACCTAGAGAATCGTGCCGTAATAAATAATGACAGCCGTAATTTCTTGAAATTAATGCCGGATCACCACCGTTGAATCCCAAACGACTTTGATCGTACGATCGAGATTAAGCATTCACTTTTTACTGTCAAACGTCACATGTCCTCCCGTATAAATGTTAAAAAATTCCCCCCAAACAATACCACTTCTATATTCAAAAGCAACTTCATCTTGCCAGTTTCTCTCCAGCACGTTTATTTGCATTTATCATCAATCTCCAATATCTCAAGTTCAAATCCTCCTCAAGCTCTTATCACAAGTAAGTTCTCTGCATCTTTTTGTGCGATTAATCATTTGGTACTTGGCACACATGTCTTCCTTACTGAATGCGTGCATTACTGTTAGGCGTAAAAATGCTTTTTGTTTGGGGGAATATATTTGCTTACGAAAACATGCCCGTAAATAGATTTGTAGTCAGAACAGTAGATATATTCGCCCTAGGAATAATTTCCGAGACCAATTTGTCCCTAGAACAATCTTCGGGATGAATCTGTCCTTAGAACAATCTTCGGGATGGGTTGGCCCTTAGAACCGTCTTCGGACTGCGTAGTGCCTTAGAGATCTCTCTTATTTCTTCGGCTTAGAAGTTAGTAACCCTCCGACCGATCCAAGCCCTCTATACTCGGCGACTACTTTTTCTTTCTTCTCTTTCTTGCTCATGTCCGAGTACAAGGCTAATTTCTTCATATTAATGCAGGAATTATGGATCGGTCGACTTCTACATCGGGACAGTCTCCTAGATCCATATCCCCGGAAAGATATCCGTTTCATAATGTCGATGAATTCCCTGCGGTGAATCACCCTACTCGGTTGTCTGAGGACATAGTAGCTAAGTTGCCGAAAGAGTTTGATATCCCGACCGATGCCTGGCATACATATCTGCCGAGAGCTGCTGACCGGATATGGTTCAACCCTCCCGTCCCGAAGGGATACGGGAATGTAGCCACCGGGATCTCTGAAGACGCTTTAAAATGCGGTTTCCGGGTCCCGATGCTCCCGCTGGTGAAGCAACTGTTCGCCCAGATGGGGATAGCTTTAGGCCAGATGGACCCGAACGGGTTCCTTCATATGAACGGCTTTCAATGCCGATGTCTTGCGGCCAACGTTGATCCAACCCCCGCCTTGTTCTAGCACCACCACGACTTCCGGAAGAATGGTAAGAGTAAAGGTTTTTACTCCATCGCTCGCCGTACCAATAGGGCTGAGTGGGTGGAAACCAATTCCAACAACAAGGGCAGCCACGATAAGTGGTGTTATATCTCGGGTCCGAAGATAGCTGCCTTGTCTCAATGGCGTGTGGTTGATCCCACTGTTCAAGTGGTGAAGCCCACGCTATCGATGGCAGAACTGGACGAATACCAACGTCTATGTAACTTTAACATGGACCGAATCCCTTTAGAGGACCTTCGGGATAAACAGTGGCTTTTCGCCCTCTGGGGTAATGGTAACACACTCTACCCTTTATATTATGTTTCTTTCTGTACTTCCACTTTCCTGCTTTTACTCTCAATGATAATGTTAACCCATCTCTTTTCTTCTTACAGTGTCTTCTCGTCAAGCCATCGTCGAGAGGAAAAGGGCCAAGTTCGAGGCCGAGCAGGAAATTCTGGCGGCTAGGGCGGCCGAAGCGTCGGAAGCGACGGAGGTGGTCGGGGCAGGTGCTACGCCCAACGATGGTCGCCAGGTAGGCGAGAAACAGGCGCCTGATCACTCGGCCCCATCATCTCCCCCGCCAACTGACCATGCTGAGCAGGCGACTGGGTCTGCCCTGGTCAGAAAAAGAGCTCGAAGAGGGGACGTCATAAAAACGTACGTCCCTCAGTGGGCGGTTTTGGAGTCTGATTCCATCGCCACGACCGACCCCAAAGCCATCAAGGAGATAGCTCCCGATTTATGCCGAGCGTTGGTGCTTCCGGCTGATCGCCCTGCTTACGAGAAGTTGGGCATCACCGATGCTTGTGCCGATCTGATGGCATTCCTTTCCAAGGTAGGCATAGCTAGTGTGTCTTTTTCCCTCCTGTTTTCTCTGCTTTTTAACCGAGTTTCATTTCTCTTTTTCAGGCGACGCCAATGGCAGCTATCATCACCGATAAGGTGAAGGATATGGAGGGCAATTTTGGCCAGCTTCGGGAACTGGAGGTCCGAGCTGTGAGGTTGGAGAATGCCCTTCAGCAAGCCGTCGGTGACGTGGAGAGGCTAGAGGGGCAGGCTGCGGCGCTTAGGGCTGATCGGGAGGCGATGCAGAAAGAGGTCGACCTTCTCCGAGCCAGGTTAACCAAGCGTAACCTCTCTCTGAAGGCTTCTAGGAAGATGGCCCGGAAGGAGACCAAGCTTCGGTTGAACGCCGAGGAACGCTGTTATCAGATGGGCCACGACGAGGTCGTGAGGAGGGTGGCCGCCATGGGCTTGGACCACGCAGCTTCGGTAGAGCCCGGCTTCACTGATCTAGTTGGTCGCCCAGATGAGGACGGGCCTCCTGTCGTGTCTTCTGGCGAGGATGAAGAGTTGTCTGATTAGGGCCTTTTCTGTCCTCTTGTACTTTATTTCGCCTTCGGGCACTAAACTTTTGTAGCCTTCGGGCATTGAATGTACTTTGTCATTTCTAATGGATTTTCCAACTTTTGTAGTCTTCGGGCATTGAGAGTTATATGTGTCTTCGGTTTTATCTTTGCCTTAACATAATTAACAAAAATTTATGTGTCTTCGGCTTATCAACTTCGCCTTAACATAATTAACAAAATTTATGTGTCTTCGGCTTATCAACTTCGCCTTAACATAATTAACAAAATTTATGTGTCTTCGGCTTATCAACTTCGCCTTAACATAATTAACAAAATTTATGTGTCTTCGGCTTATCAACTTCGCCTTAACATAATTAACAAAATTTGACAATTATATGTATCTTCGGCTTCTATGTTCGCCTTAATTAAATCAGTTTTATGTATCTTCGGCTTCATTTTGCCTTAACATAATTTAAACAAAATTTAACAATTATATGTATCTTCGGCTTTCTTTTTCGCCTAACGTGGTCTGGATCCAAATTTGACAATTATATGTATCTTCGGCTTCTATCTTCGCCTTAACATAATTAAATCAGTTTTATGTATCTTCGGCTTTATTTTGCCTTAACATAATTTAAACAAAATTTAACAATTATATGTATCTTCTGCTTTCTTTTTCGCCTAACATGGTCTGGATTCTCCCAAAGTTTGGCTGTTTGGTTATCCGATCGCCAAATTTATGAAACATTATTCAAGAAGTCTTGTGGCATTTATCGTTTCTGGTCGTCCCCAGATAAATGTCCGACTTATGACATTATAATGCATAACTGATAAAATAAGTAGAACAGGGAAACATGTATTTTATTGATAAATTATTCAACTTTACATGCTTTTGAGAAAGAAAACTTAGTATGAAGTGAAAATAAGAACTTGAGTGGCGAGCACCTTTTGTTCGGCCATATTCCTCTAGATTGGATGAAGGCTATTGGTAATATCTTCGTAACCTGGAGGCATGCCATGTGTTCTTGATCGGGTCGCCAGACGTGGTTGCTAATTTGTAGGTACCAGGTCGAACCACTTCAATCACTTTATACGGGCCTTCCCAGTTTGGCATTAGTTTTCCCTGCTTAGCTGGCATAGAAGTCGCCAATTCCCTCAACACCAAATCTCCCACCATGAAGGTCCTTTTCTTTACTCCGACACTTTTTTGCGTAATCGGCCACATCTGCTCGTAAAGTCGGCCAATAAAACCCCTGTCTGAGGATTTTGAAGGCAAGTGACCGACCGACAAGATGTTCTCCGCATATTCCTTCGTGAACTGTTTCTAAGGCCAGTATTTGTTCTTCGGGATCCAAGCATCGGAGAAGGGGTTCTGTCGCTGACCTTCTATACAATTTTTTACCGATGATGGTGTAGCTTGCTGCCCTGTACTTCACTTTTTGGGCCTCTTTCCGGTCCAGGGGCAAAGTACCTTTTTCTAGATAGGTCCTGATCGGAGTCATCCAGTTAATGCCTTGGTGGATTTCCATGCATTGTTGCTTGTCGATTGAAGGGATTTTCACTTCAGTTAGGTAGATGGATCCTGTGAGGTTGTGTGTTTCGGCCAAAGCCAATCGTGCCAGAGCATCGGCTCGGCTGTTATCCTCTCTTCCTACTTGTCTTAACTCGAAGGTTTCGAATGTGACCGATGAGTCCTTCACCTTGGTGGCGTAAGCCTTTAGCCGAGGCTCCCTTTGTTCGTACTCTCCTGAAAAATGTTTCACCACTAACATGGAATCACTGAATGCTCGTAAATTCCTTACCTCGAGATTCTTGGCCAGGTTTAAACCAGCTAGCAGGGCTTCGTACTCGGCCTCGTTATTTGTTAACGGGAAAGAGAATCTTAACGCCTGGCAAATTTCGAACCCGTCTGGGCTTGAAAGAATTAATCCTGCCCACACTTTGACCCGGCTACCGACCCATCTACGAACAATTTCCACTTGCCTGGCGATCGTACCAGCTGCTCTTCGGGAGCTAGGTCTTTTGGTCCTGAAAAATAGCATTCGACCATGAAGTCTGCCAATTCTTGGGCTTTGATGGACGTTCTGGGGATGTATTCCAAATCGTATTCTCCCAGCTCGATGGACCAAGCCACCACCCTTCCGGACGCCTCTGGTCTTGTCAATATTTTCTTAAGGGGTTGATCGGTTATAATCTGTACCGTTCGCCCCTGAAAATAATGACGTAGCTTTCGAGTCGCCATTACAAGGTCGTATGCGAACTTTTCTGCATTTGGATATCTTTTTTCCGCATCTTTCAGCATGTGGGACACGTAAAATACTGGGTGTTGAGAGCTGTTATGTTCTTTCACTAGTACTGCCCCAAGAGTTCGGTCGCTCACTGCTAAGTACAGCTGTAATGTTTCCTTCGGATCGGGCCTCATTAGGAGAGGCGTCTTGGTGAGATATTCCTTCACATCCTCAAATGCCCTCTGGCACTTCGGCCCCCATTCAAAATTCTTCGATCCCCGGAGTGCTTCAAAGAAAGGTAGGGCCTTTTCTGCTGATCTGGAAATAAATCTTCGCAAGGCGGCCATTCGACCGGTCAATTTCTGTACATCCCGAACTGTCTTCGGCTGTTCCATGTCGATTACTGCTTGTATGTTTTCTGGGTTCGCTTCGATCCCTCGGGCACTGACCATATACCCCAAGAACTTCCCACTGGAGACTCCGAAAGTACACTTGTTCGGATTAATCTTCATGCCGTGCTTCCTTAACGTCTCGAAGCACTCTTTGAGGTCCTCCAGGTGATCTTCGAACTGGGATTTAACAATCATATCATCCACATAGCATTCCATGTTTCTCCCGATTTGTTTATGAAAAATCCGATTGACCACTCTTTGGAATGTGGCTCCTGCGTTCTTCAGGCCGAAGGGCATTTTGATGTAGGCATATGTTCCTTTCGGGGTGATGAAGGCTGTCTTTGGAATGTCCTCGGCATTCATTGCAATCTGATGGTATCCTGAAAAAGCATCCAAAAAACTAAGTACCTGATATCCGGCAGTGGCGTCTGTCAGCTGGTCAATGCTAGGAAGCGGGTAATGGTCCTTCGGGCAGGCTTTGTTTAAGTCGGTGTAGTCAACACACATTCGCCATTTGTTATTTTCTTTCTTTACCACCACTACATTGGCTAGCCAGTCCGGGTACTCGATTTCCTCTATGAATTTTGATTCCAAAAGTTTTTCCACTTCGGCTTCAATGATCTTCTGTCGTTCCATGGCGAATGTTCTCTTTATTTGCTTTACTGGCTTTGCCTCGGGCTTAACATTAAGACAATGCTTCGCCGTCTTTGGATCCAAGCCAGGCATGTCCTCCGGCCCCCAAGCGAAGACGTCGTGGTATTGTCTGACAACTTCAATCACTTTCTTCTTGAGGTCGGGTTCCATATTTTTCCCGATTCGCACCATTTTTCCTGAACAGCCCGCATATAGCTCTACCTCTTCGGTTTCTGCTGCTGGTTCGACAATTGGGTTGGATAGGTCTGCACCAAATTTCTCTAACTCAATATTTAGGGTTTGGCGACCTCCGCTGATTTCGCCTTCTGACCTTTTTCTCTTACCTCCTTCGGTTACCTCAAAATCTTGATCCTTGTCTAGATCATCCAACATGATGATTCTGGCGGTTTTTTGATCGCCCCTCATCTCCCCGATGCCATGCTCAGTCGGAAACTTCAATTTGAGATGGGGTATTGACGCTACCGCCTGGAAAGAAGTAAGGGCTGGCCTTCCGAGAATAGCATTGTAGGGGCTTTCCACTCGAACCACATAAAATTTGATCTGTTTTTCTACAGTATATGGAGCTTTACCCAAAAGAACAGATAGAGTGATGGTACCTTCAATAGGGACTGGCTGATTCCCGAAGCCGTATAGGGGAGCTTCGTGGCAGGGTTCCAGCTGTTCGCCTCTAAGGTTCATTTTGCTATACGTCCGATGATACAGAATGTTCACCGAACTCCCCCCGTCTATCAAAGCTTTCCATATTTTGTTTTGCCCGATCACCGGATTGATGAGCAAGGGGTCTTCATGGGGCCAAATCACATCCTCATAGTCATCCTCGGTAAACATGATCGGCATCGCCTGTTTGGCGGATTGAAACTGGTACAAATTGTAAACCTGTTTGGCGTACCTTTTCTTGGCCGTCTTGCTATCTCGCCCCAGGGTACTTTCGCCGAATATAGTCTTTTCTTCGCCCCGGTACCTTTTGACCTCTTCGGGCTCTTTTCATTTGTCTTCCTTCGGGGCTAGCTTATCCCTCAGGTCTTTGACAAATTTATTTAGTTCTCCCTCCTTGATCATCTTTTCTATCAGTTTTTTTAGATGGTAACACTCGTCAGTGTTGTGACCCTTGTCCTGATGATAATCGCAATACTTGTTACCATTCTTCTTGTTAGATCAGAATTCAATGATCGTCAGAAGCTAGACTCAACTGATCAGGATTGCTGACGTCATCAGTATTGCATGGTCATCAGTATTTGATCAAGCGTCAGTATCTTATTGATCATCAGGATTCCTACTCAGACTATGATCAGGATTGATCATCAGAACTTGAAGCTGATCAGGATTCCTACTTCGAGTTATATTTGGAGTCTAGATAAACATGGAAGTTTATTCTATCTGTTCCTGGTTTGTAGAATGTAGCTATCGATTAAGGATAGGTTTCTATCTTTGTTATTGATTAGGACTTATCTTGTTATTGATAGAGAAGCTGTGTGCACTATATAAACACAGTCTTGGTTTCGATTTATGTATTCATTCGAGAGAGAACATAATCAGAGAGAAGCTCTTAAGAACAGAATTTCTTGAGAGAGTTTTTGTAAGCTAGCAGCTCTTAAGAACATCAGAATTTCTTAAGAGAGTTTGTAACAGTTTTATATCAAAGTTAATAAAGCTGTTATTGTTATTGTTATTGATCTTTCATATTTGTGTTATATAAAGTCGAGAATCTTATACAATTGTATTCAACCCCCTTCTACAATTGTTATTTACTGGGCAACAATTGGTATCAGAGCAAACTGATTTAATTCTGAATCAGATACGATCTAAAGATGTCGACAACCAAGTATGAAAGCATGAAGATTCCCATCTTAAAGATATCAGAATATCCTACATGGAGGGTAAAGATGCTGATGTACCTGGAGGCTATGGATCCTGACTACTTGGACAGGATTCGTGATGGACCATATATACCAACAAAGTTCGTAGAACGAACAGATACAGTACCAGAACATTATGTGGTCAAAGCTAAAGCTGAATGGACTCCAGAAGAAAAAGCTCATGTACTCAGGGAACCAAAGATAAAGAATATCTTGCATAATAGCCTTGATGCTGTCATGTCAAACAGAGTGATTGCATGCAAGTCTTCAAAAGAAATCTGGGATACTTTGGAAACTCAGTGCCAGGGATCTGCATCTGTTAAGAAAAACAGAAGGGCTCTATTGATTCAAGAATATGAGCAATTCGATGCAAGACCTGAAGAGAGCCTGACTGATCTATATGATAGATTTCTGACACTATTGAACAGCTTATCCTTAGTTGACAAAGTATATGAAACTGAAGATTCTAACACCAAATTTCTTAGAGCTTTACCTGAAGAATGGGATACTCAGACCTCAATCATTAGACACCAGTATGATCTGAACATTGTGTCTCTTGATGAGATCTATGGGATGCTAAGAACTCATGATCTTGAAGTTCAACAGAGGAAGAACAAGAAAAGCAGCAAGGCAAAGTCAATTGCTTTGAATGTAGAAGCAAAATCAAAAGGGAAAGCTATGGAGGTCTCTAGAAGGAAAGCAAGAGAAGCTGAGTCAGATCCTGACGACTCTTCATCAGATACTGATGGCAATCCTGATGCCAATACTGGTGATGAATCTTCTGATTCAGACATGGAAGAGATGGTTGCTATGATTGTCAGAAACTTCAGAAGGATGAAGTTCAGGAAGAATAGAAGACAAGGCAACTTTCAGAAAAAGACCTTCAAAGCAGACGAAGACAAGTATATCAAAAAGGACAGCAAGGGTAGCAAATTTGACAAGTCAAAGGTTAGATGCTACAAGTGTAATGGTATGGGTCACTTTGCTTCTGAATGCAACAAGACAAAGGCACTCATCACATCAAGCAAGGATTGGATGGACTCTTCCTCAGAATCTGATACTGAGGTAGTCAACTATGCGTTAATGGCCAATGCTGATGTAACTGCTGCTCCTGATGATAAGGTACTAAATACTATCTTTGATTTTGATACTGATAATGCTTCTGAGTTAAGACGTTTTCTAAAGTCATTACATATTAGCTTTAGAAGTCAAACTGCTGAGAATACTAGAATCTTATCTGAGATGTCTGACCTTAGAAAGAGGAATGAGATAGTAGAAGCTGAATTTTCTCGTATGCAAGAAGTACAAAAAGAATGTGATAATGCTAAACACATGCACTTAGAGATGACATCTAAATGTACTTCCCTTGAAAAAGAACTTGAATTTGCTAATGAGAAAATCAGAACCTGGACAGACTCTGGTAGGAAATTTCATGAGATTAATACCTCTAAGAATTGGAAAGAGTGTCTAGGATATAAGTCAGATGAAGATAAGAAATTAGCAGAGAAAATTGTCATTGATGAGACAGTCAGTCCAAAGACCTATAGACATGTTATAGACTCAACCAAATCTAAGATTACTCTTGTTAATTTTGTTTTTGGTAAGGATTCCAATTCTACTTTTGAAAAGGGATCTTCTTCTACTCAAGGAATTAAAATTATAAAGTCTAAACCTGTCATGAACAAAGTCACTAAGAATGTAGGTCTATTGTCTCAGAAACAGCTTAAAGATAAAATCTGTGAGGTTACAGATAAGAAAAAGGAAGCTACTGTTAAGAGAAACAGGAATGGTAAAGTTGGGATCAATAAAGAGAATGGTTATAAATATATCCCAAATGCACCTAGAAAGTGTTGTTTTAACTGTGGTAACTCTAATCATCTTGCTATTGATTGTAAAAAGAGTAAGAAGAAAATTGCTGAAATTCCTAAATCTGATGTTAGGAATAGATCAGTATTTTACAAACCACAGAATTCCTGTTTTCATTGTGGTAGTCTATGACATTCTATTTATACATGTAAAGAGTATCATGATTTGTACTATAACTTTTATGATCCATTGCCTAAGTTTGAAAGTAGTACAAAGTCTGATAGAACTGAAAATGTCATAGTGAAGCATGCTTTTGTTAATACTGATACTGACAAAGCAAATCCTGATGGAGTAAATCCTGTCAGGACTGCTAAAGTCAAAAAGTCTTCTGCTGTTAAATTTAATAAAATGCATGAACAAGGAATCCAACAAGTGTGGGTTCCTAAACATTCTAACTAGTGTTTTACTATTCTGATGCAGGGTAAAAGGAAAAATGTGTTAGTCATGGATAGTGGATGTTCTGTGCACATGACTGGAAACAAAGCCCTGTTATCAGAATATGAGGAAAAAGCTGGCCCAACTGTGTCTTATGGAGATGGCAACATTGGACAAACCTTGGGATATGGCAATATAATCATTGGAAATGTCATCATTGAAAAAGTAGCTCTAGTGAAAGGACTAAAACACAACTTGTTGAGTATTAGTCAAATCACTGACAGAGGTTATCATGTCAATTTCTATTCCACACATTGTGAAGTAGTCAGTAAAGCAACAGGAAAGATAGCACTAACTGGCTACAGGCATGGTAACATATATGAAGCCAACATTCTCTCAGATACTGATGGCTCCCCTACATGTTTCATCAGTAAAGCTTCAGTAGATGAAAGTTGGAATTGGCACAAGAAGCTTTCTCATCTCAACTTCAGCAACATCAATGAGTTGGTTAAGAAAGAGTTAGTAAGAGGATTACCTAATGTCTTATATACACCTGATGGACTCTGTGATGCATGCCAAAAAGCAAAACAAAGAAGGACATCATTCCAGAGTAAATCAGAATCCTCTATTGAAGAACCATATCACATGCTACATCTTGATCTGTTTGGTCCAGTCAACATCATGTCCATCAGTAAGAAAAGGTACACTCTTGTAATTGTTGATGAATATTCTAGATTCACCTGGGTGTATTTTCTGCATAGAAAAGATGAAACTCCTGAAGTTCTGTTGGATCATGTGAGAATGATTGAGACAACCACAAAGTACAAAGTCAAGATTCTGAGAAGTGATAATGGTACTGAATTTAAGAATTCAAAGATGGAAGAGTTCTACAAATACAAAGGAATCATTCAACAATTCTCTGCTCCTGGCACACCTCAGCAAAATGGAGTAGTAGAAAGGAAGAATAGAACTCTTATTGAAGCTGGCAGAACTATGTTGGAAGAAGCTAAATTACCTACATATTTCTGAGCAGAAGTAGTCAACACAGCATGCTATACACAAAATCTCACATTGATAAACAGGCATGGTGTCACTCCTTATCAGTCACTCAAGGAGAAGAAACCAAGTCTGAAGCATTTGCATGTATTTGGCTGTAAATGTTTTGTTCTCAGAACTCATCCTAAACAGCTAGGGAAATTTGAAACAAAGGCTGATGAAGGAATATTCATAGGCTATCCTACATCAAGAGCCTTCAGAGTTTTTAATTTGAGAACAAGAACTGTCATGGAGTCAATACATGTATCTTTTGATGATAAGAAGATAACTGGAATGATTGAAGACTCGCATGATAGATTGTTATTTGAAAATGAAGCTTCCAAGGAACCTGAAGAAAGTGAATCAGAAGCTGTCCATTCATCCAGTACTGACGGGTCACCAAATCCTAATGACTCACCAGGTACTGATGGTGCTAATACTGATGATGCAAACAACGTTAATACAACTAGTAGTGCTAATGTTGAGGGGGAGCAACGACATTCAACTACAAGTTCAGAGTCAACTCAATCATCAGGACAGAATTCTTCAGATACTGATTCAAGTGAAGATCCTGATAACACATCAGGAGGGCATAGCAATAATTCAGGGAGAGCTTCAAATCAATCAAATTCTTTCAATCAAGATAACACCAATCCAGGGGGAGCATCTACTTCAAGAAACAATTTGACACCAACAAGGAAATGGACAAAAGATCATACTCCTGATTTGATAATTGGAGATCCTGATGCAGGTGTTCAAACAAGAAGTGCAACTCAGAATGAATGTTTATATAATAACTTTCTATCCAAGGAGGAGCCTAAGAAAGTTGAAGATGCACTTAAAGATGCTGATTGGGTTACTGCAATGCAAGAAGAATTGAATGAATTTGAAAGGAATGAAGTCTGGAAACTGGTACCAAGACCAAAGAATAGATCAATTGTTGGTACAAAGTGGATTTTCAAGAACAAGACTGATTCTGATGGAGTCATTATCAGAAACAAAGCTAGACTAGTTGCAAAGGGGTATTCCCAACAAGAGGGAATTGACTATGATGAAACTTTTGCTCCTGTTGCAAGACTAGAAGCCATCAGGATATTTCTTGCTTATGCAGCACATAAGAAATTCAAGGTTTTCCAGATGGATGTTAAAAGTGCTTTCTTAAATGGTGAACTGGAGGAAGAAGTTTATGTTGAACAACCTCCTGGTTTCATTGATCCTAAATATCCAGATCATGTCTACAGACTGGATAAGGCACTTTATGGACTAAAGCAAGCTCCAAGAGCATGGTATGAAACCTTAGCTCAATTCTTACTGGAAAATGGATTCAAAAGAGGTGCAATTGATAAAACTCTATTTTATTTGAATCATGGTAAGGAGTTGCTGTTAGTTCAGATTTATGTTGATGATATCATTTTTGGGTCAACAAACAATAAGATGTGTGAAAAGTTTTCCAAGCTTATGCAGTCAAGATATCAAATGAGCATGATGGGAGAAATGAGTTACTTTCTGGGTCTTCAAGTTAAACAGACTGATGAAGGGATTTTTATTAATCAGTCTAAATACACAAGGAATTTACTGACAAGGTTTAACATGCAAGACAGTACTCCTGCTTCAACTCCCATAGCTACAGCTACCAAACTTGATCCTGATCAAGGTGAAGAGGTAGATGTAACTCACTACAGAGGAATGATTGGCTCTTTATTGTATCTCACTGCCAGTAGACCAGATATCATGTTTGCAACCTGTCTATGTGCAAGATTTCAAGCAAAACCTAGAGAACCACATCTGATTGCAGTCAAAAGAATTTTCAGATATCTCAAAGGCACTCCTTCACTTGGCCTTTGGTATGCAAGGGAATCAGATTTTGGGTTGTGTGGTTATTCAGATGCTGATTTTGCAGGATGCAAAATAGACAGGAAAAGTACTTCAGGAAGTTGTCAGTTTTTGGGTGGAAGACTAGTTTCATGGTTCAGTAAAAAGCAGAAATCTATTTCCACTTCAACTGCAGAAGCTGAGTACATTGCTGCAGGAAGTTGTTGTGCTCAGATAATGTGGATGAGAAATCAGTTGTTAGATTATGGCCTGTCATACTCAAAAATCCCTATTTATTGTGATAACCAAAGTGCTATTGCAATGACAGGAAATCCAGTTCAGCATTCTCTTACTAAACACATCAGTATCAGATATCACTTTATAAGAGAACAGGTTCTGGAAGGAACAATTGAACTTCACTTTGTTCCTACTGATCAACAACTAGCTGATATATTCACCAAGCCACTGCCTGAAGCTACTTTCAACAAGTTGGTGAATGAACTTGGAATGATGAATTTTGAGAATTTCTGAGGAAAAGCTACAGAGAGGAAATCCTGATAACTGTCAAATCCTGATGGTTATTCAGAAAGGTATGTTTTTGTTGATCAAATCCTGATAGGATGCAATCCTGACAGGAAGTCAACTGGTCAATCCTGATGTACAGGTCAGTATTTCATTACTTAATTTGTGCCTAATTTTTCGTCAGTATCTGCTGATGGACGGTTGAGTTTTAGTAGGACAACTGTATGCGCGCGTGTGTTGCACTATTATAGATATATCAATACATACACATAAAAGGCGGTGCAGATTTATTTAAATGACACACGTAATCTGTCCACTAATTCTTTGTGCACAAATCATATTTTGCCACCTGTCTTTGAGAGTAATATTTTGTTTAACAAAATACTTTTTATTGGTCTACATCGTTAATTACTCTCTTATCATCAGTTTTTCGTTTTCTATCTCTCTGTGCTTTCATACCCTAATTGCTTCAAATCTTAATTCTCGAGTTTTCAAAAGCATTACAATGACATCCTCATCATTCATGAACAAACAGACAGTGATTAGTGGTGTTACATTTGCCACTAACAATTTTGTGGCTATTCTAAATCATCAAGATTTACCCAATGAGTTTCATATCATTCAAGATTTTCTAGCTTCAAGCTCATTGAAGTTTGCTTTAACAGAACCTGCAAGTGTTTCTTTTAAGTCTGTAATGCAGGTGTGGAACTCAGTTACTTTTGATAAAGGGCATTCTGATACAATCTTGATGAGTTTTGGATATAATGGAACTACTCACTATGTGACTCCTACAATTGTGGAGGCAGCCCTGCATTTACCCGTTCTTGGTGATGCTATTCCTGCTAATGTTTCGGACTCTACTCTTTTTGAGTTTGTTACAAAGTTGGGCTACAATGGTGAAGTAAAGAGATATGGAAATCTCTTCAGGACAAAGCTTAAGAAGGAATGGAATTTCTTCTTTGATACAATCAGCCGCTGTTTCCTGAACAAGACATCAAATTTTGATGCTCTTCCATCAGGATCTCTTAAAATTGGGTACTCTCTTATCCATTCTACAGTGTTTGATTATGGGTCTTTTATTTTAAAAGCTTTAAGTGATAGGAAATCAGATAAATTGGGTTCTGTCTGTTTTCTTAGATTTTTACAGTTGATATTTAATCACTTATGTCCTAATGTTGTTTTTGAGGATGATGTAGTTCTACCAATCTGTAGAATTACTGAGAATAATATTAAGTCCTTAGTCAACAGTGATAAGGCAAATGGTTTCATAGGAAATGCTTTTATTCCTGATGAGGTTAGGTTTTTCTTACATCAGAAAATGCCTACTCGTTATGGACTACTTTCTAATGCTATGGGGCAAGGACCAACCCACCTTGTTCCTGACACAAGCATGCAACCTAAACAGTCTAAACAGTTAACAACCACCTCTACTGTCTCTCAAAAGACTTTAGTTGTAAAATCAAAGAAATCAGCTAGAACTGATGTGTCTGGAAGGCAATCAGGTTCAAAGGATTTTTCCTCTACACCACTCACTAAAAAGAAGATACAAGGGGGTGTACAAGGGGTCCTGGTGAAGAAAGCTGATAAGGTTGTTAAGAATGTTCCTGTGAAAAGGAAGTTAAGGTTGATTGATGAAAGTGATTCAGAGGATGACTTACCTATATCCTCTGTTATGAATGTGAACAAGGAAGTTGCTGATACTGCTACTAAAGCTGTGGTACCTTTATCAAAACCACAAAAGACAAGGAAATTATCAAAGAGCAGGTATCATATTCCTTTGACAGTGCAAATGAAGGATACTGATATTCAGACATCAAATCCTGATGTTAGTATTCCTGATGCAGCAACAAAAGTTGTCTCTATATCAGACTCTCCAGCCTCTCCATCTCAGATTAGAGAAATTTCTTGGGAGAAGGTTTCTACAACTGCTTCCTTGGTTGGTCTTACACCACATCAAAGAAAAAGAGGAATGCAGAAGAGTTAGTCTATCAGAGACAGAAGAAGCTGAAAGGATCAAGCCCACAAGAACCTGAATTTCAGAGTAATTCAGCAGCTACTGTTGATCCTGCCACACAAGAACCACTCAATCAAAGTTTGGGTGAAGGCTTAGCTAGTGGAATGGTCACACAAGAACCATTTTCTCAAAGGGAGAATGAAGACATCAACATTCCAGCTACACAAGAACCATCTTCTCAAAGTGAAGATGCAGGCAAAGCTACAGCTTCTGTTGAAAGATTGGTCGAGAACATTGTCAATGAGGGAAGCACACAAGAACCTTTAACTCAAAGTGTTGAAGCAACTTCTGAACCTCAAGCTCCACAAGAACCATTGGTAGCAAATACTGATGCAAGCATATCACATCCTGACGATGTTCATCCTGACGCTAGTGGTGCTCCTGATAATGAACCTATTTTGATACAGCCACTTCGTTCAAGACCAATGGATCATCCTATCTCAGAACCACAGGATAAACTGAAAGGTATTGCTATTCCTGATCCTGATATTACTCATGGTACTGATGATGATACTTCTGATGATAGTGATGATGATAATGAGAATCGAAAAGAGAAGGAACAGCTTGCTACAGCTCTCAAAATTAGTCTTGGAACTAATTTTGGTTCATCAAGTACATATATGGCTAGCAATGCTTTCACTGGGAAAGATCAGAGACAAGATTTTTCTACTCCTTCCTTTGATCCTGCAGAGGCATTTAGACAGAATGAATGGAACAATTCATGGCACCAATCTGATGAATCTATCAGTTTTTCTTCTGCTATTGAACATGCCTATAATGCAGTGAAATCTATTGAGAATCAAGACTTGAAGAATCATCTGAAGGCTACTACTCTGTTATCCAAAAGCCTGAAAAGTGAGATTGATTCTATCAAGGGCACAACTGAAAAAGTGAGGACTGATATCTTTAATAATTTTACAAAGGTGCCTACTACTTTACAATTGAGGGTAGTAGAATCCCAAGTGAAATCTGTTGTTTCAGAACAAACCTCAATCAAACAAAGAATTGATTCTCTGGATACTAAGGTAACTGAAATTCAAGCCTCTCTTTCCTTAATTTTGCAATTATTGTCAAATCCTGATGTCAAAAAGGGGGAGAAGGTTATTCAGACAAAATGTACACCTGATCTAGTATTAAGAAATAATGATGATGATACTGGAGATGATGGTGGTGACAAAGTAATACAAGGAGAAATCTCTGATGCTGTTGTTATGAAGACAATCCAAACTTCTCAAAGTCAAACAACGCAGTCAACTCATGTTTCTGATTCTGGAGTTAAGACAGTAAGAACATTGGTGCAATCTCAGATCCTGACGGAAGATCAAATCCTGACACCTGGTCATGGACACATTCTTGCTACAATTCCTGAAGGTGATGAAGATGTAATTATTGATAATCCTGAAGATGCATCAAATTTATTCCAGAAGTTTTCTACAAAAGATGGCAGAATTGTTACTCTATATCACACTGATAAAAGAGTTCAACAATTATATGCAAGAAAAGCACTCTCTACAGCAAGTGAAGAATATCCAGATCTCTCACATGAAGAATTCTTGAGACTACAAAGAGAGACAATGGAAAGCTATACTGCTCCTGCTAGAGGTAGAGGAAGCAGAGGTAGGAGAGGTGCTAGAAGAAGTAGAAGAGGTTCTTCAACTCAAACAGTACCTAGACAGACAAGGTCTAGAGGGTTAAGAATTGAAGAAATTCCTGAACCTATTCAAACTCTAGTAGTTCCTGACAGATCTACTTTTGGTGATGATGGAATTGTTGAAGAAGAACCTGAATTGAGAAGAAAGTCAAGTAAATCAACTCTCAGCAATACAAATCAAATTGAAGATTCTAATCCTGACAATATTCAAGATCCTGACGAATCTGAAATTCTGCAAGAGGTTGATTTGATAATCTTATCTACTATTGTTGATTGTCACAACAAAGAAGTAGATGAAGAAGAAGAAGCCAGAAGAAGAGATATTACAAAAAGAACATATGAAGATTTCAATCTCTATCTACAAAGGCTTAAAATTTCAAATGAAAGACAATGGAGAAATTCAAGCAGACAAGAATCTTTACTGGGAAGAAGCTATGCCTTTGAAAAGGAAAAGGATAAGAAGTGGAAACATATTAGCACATTAAGTTGTGATACACCTATCAATTTTCAGTCTGGTGGAATTATTACAAGCGCTTCAAGTGTTGTTGATTTATCTGAGATGGTTATATCAAAAGCACTCTGGTTAAAGATGTTTTCAAATCTGAAGCAAATGTCAAGTTATACAAGAGGAGGTATTGGACACAGGGATGCTGAATTTCTAAACATGACTTATGTTGATCCTTACTCCTTAACTGAAATTGGAGGTACTTTAACTTCTGAAAACCTGAACAATTTATTAGCTGTTGATATAGTTATAGATTGTCATGATGGTTTTGAAAAGAAAGAAAAGCTTCTGTACTTCATGAAAGATGGTAGTGTGAAGATTCTATCTATTCAAGATCTGCTGACAAAAACTACACAGGAACTGAAATATGTTCACTATCTATTAAGATGGAAGAACCAAGTGTGCAAAGTATGGGCTGACATGATTTTGTCAACTACAGTATAAGAAGAAGACTGGATGGAAACAGTAATTTCGATGGTAATTATATTCCCATGTACTTAAATCAAAGAGGTCAGGATGTGGAAATGCAAAGAGGTACTGCTGTTAAAGAAGTAACTTTTGGTATGACCCAACTTACTCTCAATCCTGATGAGAAGGAAATTGCTTATCTTTTGCTAGAAGAGCACAGTCTACAGAGAAACTCCATATAGAATCTCAGAGCAGCTATCTACCAGATTAATGAGGAAGATGAAGAACTCAGAAATCTTAAGGAAAGACTGATTCAAATTCTTGAAGAAAAAGAAGAAAGTTTATTATCCAATTTCTTGAAGATGAATCTGTTCTATCAAAAAGCTTAAAACAGATAAGTTGTTTATGAAGATACTTGTACATTTTGATACATATTTTTGACATCATTGAATATTTGGAATCTATACTTTATTTCACAAAGTATGAGATTGGGGGAGATTGTTAGATCAGAATTCAATGATCGTCAGAAGCTAGACTCAACTGATCAGGATTGCTGACGTCATCAGTATTGCATGGTCATCAGTATTTGATCAAGCGTCAGTATCTTATTGATCATCAGGATTCCTACTCAGACTATGATCAGGATTGATCATCAGAACTTGAAGCTGATCAGGATTCCTACTTCGAGTTATATTTGGAGTCTAGATAAACATGGAAGTTTATTCTATCTGTTCCTGGTTTGTAGAATGTAGCTATCGATTAAGGATAGGTTTCTATCTTTGTTATTGATTAGGACTTATCTTGTTATTGATAGAGAAGCTGTGTGCACTATATAAACACAGTCTTGGTTTCGATTTATGTATTCATTCGAGAGAGAACATAATCAGAGAGAAGCTCTTAAGAACAGAATTTCTTGAGAGAGTTTTTGTAAGCTAGCAGCTCTTAAGAACATCAGAATTTCTTAAGAGAGTTTGTAACAGTTTTATATCAAAGTTAATAAAGCTGTTATTGTTATTGTTATTGATCTTTCATATTTGTGTTATATAAAGTCGAGAATCTTATACAATTGTATTCAACCCCCTTCTACAATTGTTATTTACTGGGCAACACTTCTTATTATCGGGCATCTTCATTCGTGCTGGGCGAACGAAGCTAGGTTTTCCTTTTATCTCATGGAGAATCTTCGAGATTGGCGCATTCATAGGGGTAAATGCTGTGCCATCTCTATCTCTCCTTCGTTCGGCAGCTTTATCGCTTCCCTTCGCCTCATCTCGCCTATCATCGAATCTTCGCCCTGAATCGTATCTGTCATACCCTTTTCTCCCCCTGTCTTCTTTCCTGGGTTCTTTAAACCCCCCGATGGATTCCATCTTCCTTCGGATGCTCTCACCCCTCAAGTATATATCATTCAGGGATTTAGGGGGAATATCATAAAGAGAAGATCGGAGTTTTTTACCTTTGTTGGGGTCTAGTCCTGCCGATAAGAACCCCGCGGCCTTTACTTTGTCCAAATTTGTCACCATTCCAGCTTCTTCCTTAAACCTAGCCAAGTAATCTCCCAACTCTTCGTTCGGCCTTTGTCTACAGTGGATCAAAGCTTCGGTGTCCTTCTCTCTTCGGCACAAGTGCGAATAGTGCCTCAAGAATTTCCTTTTTAGCTGGTCGTAATAACATATCGACCTTGGTTTCATTGACCTGTACCACATGGTAGCTGGACCTTTCAGGTATGTCTTGAACATCTTGCAAAGCATGACATCACAGTGTCCCATGCCTGTCATAAGGGACTCATACTTCTCGCAATGGTCTTCAGGATCGCCTTTCCCATTGAATTCGTTCATCTTCGGGAATTGTCTTTCCGGGGGAGGTCTATCCTGCTCGATCTCCTCCGACACTACCGGCTCGTGACTAATTCTACGATCGCCGAACATCGCCTTCTCCATTCGGCTTAGCCTGTCTTTCATGCGAGGATCTCCTTCCTCATCGGTATCCGATCGTACGATCACCTTTGAACGGATCCTTCGGGGGTGTGATTCAGAATCCGAAGATCCATCTTCATCATTATGCACCCTCTTTTCTCTCCTGTGACTGATCTGTACCAGTATTTGTTCTCCGGTCTCCACAGCACCTTGGAGAGCCTTTTCCTCAGCATCCAACTCAGCCCTTCGCCTTTTAATTGCTTCCAGCTTAGCGAGATCCTCTTCCCTCTTCTTCGCCCGAGCTTGGGCTTCGGCTTCCAACCTTTCCTTTTCCATCTGCTTCCCTCCTTTGGCAGCAGTTTCTTCACGCCATTTTAGAATCATGGCCTTTTGCTCTTCGGGAGTGGGCATCGGTCCCTCCTCCAACTCATCATCGAAATTTAGAATTCGATTAATAGGAGGCGTAGTCGTAGAGGGACCTTGGCGATGAGTCTCAGCAAAACCGAGAGCCCTATCTTCAGAACTATCAATTGCCATCGTTCTCAGCTAATACCACAAATTTGCTTACACGTTCCCACAGACGGCGCCAAATGTTGGAACCAATTTTCTGTCGGGCTGGACTCCAGGAAGCTCTTCGGGTCCACCTGTCAAAAGAGAAGAATGCGAGGGGTTGGGCCCCCGATTCACCTCCGGTGTGAGAATAAGTCAGAGGTTCCAATTAGGTTTAAATGAACGTGTAAGTATTTGTGAGCATAAAAATGAGTATTAACCCTCATTCGAACCTGTCAGGTGCTTTTATAGGCACTCTGGTAACCGTTCGCCCGAGATATTCGGGAATAGTCGCTCACGTCTGTCGTCCTATTCTTCCGCCTGAATAAGTGGGAGACTCAGTCAACCAACAGCTAGTCGACCAACGGCTAGTGCCAATGACCTTATCCGATGTAAATAGGCTATGCCAGCCCAACGAAACTGTTCGGTCCGTTAGAGCCAATTGGGCCCAGCTGCTATTCGGCCCATTGGCCCGAATATGTTGGGCCTCCAACAAAAACTTTTTTTATTTGGTTGATTACATTTGAAATGAAATGTGATCTCAATAGCTATTTTAAAGTATAATATTCATTAAAAGTATAATAGCAATTTTACATTAAGCATAACAAAACAATACCAAACAAAGTGTAATAAAATAAACTACATGACACAAATTTATAAAAACAATTACTAGTACCATTTTGTAGTTTCATAACAAGAGTGCCATTGGGTCGGGTTGTCTTCCAAGGTGAAGTGTATTTTAAAAAAAGTACTATGTTGAAATTTGGATGCTGACGAGAGGGTGCACTTAAATTACCGTTAGCCAATATATTAATTACATTTGCAATATTGATTGTGTATTTCGTTTCGCTTTATATACTGCTGTTTATTTTTCTTAACTCCGTTAGTAAATCTATATACTGCCATATATATATAATTATTGATTTAATTAGTTTAATATAATTGATTTAATTTCAAATTAATTATTATTAAATTAAAAATTAATCTATTTACTAAAAACTAGAAACCCACTATTAATGTTGTGGTATGTCATGTACATATACATATAATTATTAGCTTAATTAATTTTAAAAATATTGTTAATATAAAAACTAATCTATACGTTTTAAAAGCATAACTCCCTCTTAAAGGTATGATATATCATGTATACTACGATATACACATATAATTATTAGTTTAATACGTAATTAGTTTAATTCGAAATTAATATAATTATTACTATTAAATTAAATTAATTGCCAACAATAGTCAAGTTACATACTAGAAATCCACGAGCAGCGTGTTTGAATTGATATCGGGATGGTAAATCCTGAAGTATCATACTTATGCACTAAAAGTAAACTCCATAAAAAATACTACATTGTTTCCATATAATGCCTTTTTACTCCTAAATTTTTTTAATATGCATAATGGTAAGTTGGTAACTGATAAACTTAAGAAATCTATATTCTATATTAAAACGAGAAACCCCTTTTTAATAGTATGATATGTCATGTATGTCGCAATGTACATATAATTATTAGTTTAATTAGCTTAATATAGTTGATTTAATTTCATATTAATTATTATTTAATTAAAAAGTAATCTCTGAATTTAAGGCAGAAACCCCCTCTTAATAGTATTGATATGAACAGAAAAGTAATTACAGAAATATAATTAATATGGCCCAATATTCAAGGCCCAAAACCCTGATTATTTATTAATTTCGTAATTAATAAATAGGGAAAATATACAGCTCATGAAAATAGTCCAAAATATGGTAAATTTATCAAAGAAGGATCCAGAATCCCAATCAATGAGTCATAGCCTTTATCAACAAGAAAAAGACTTGTCCAGCAAAAATACAATGCCTATCCATTATCGAAAATGAGACTTATTCGCTAAGTCTCCTAAACTTACTCTAAATACAAGGCTCCTAACGCCTATATAAAGGACCTGATCCTTCAATCAGAACTACGTCTTTGGCTTGATTCTCAGCATTGATTGAGATACGTAGGCATCTTGTGAGGACCGATTTAGTCACGAAACACAAGAGCAGCCATTAAAGCTCGAAGCTCTCTTAAACTCTAACAATTAATTTACAAATACACTTTTTAATCCATAACATTTGGCGCCGTCTGTGGGAAGACAACATCAACCATGGCAAACACACGAAGAACAACTCGAGATACTCAAACTTCTGTGGAGCTTCCTATCACCTCTGAGGCTGATACACACAGAAATCAACCACCGCCAACTAATGGCATTCAAGGGGCGAATATCCCCCTCACCACCACTGAAGGACCAGAAATCCCAATTTCGGTTGAAGGGACGAATCCCCTGCAGATGGTCGTTCATGGATCTAATCCACAAGAGACCGTTCACCAGCAACCAATCACGACCTCCCCACTGCTCATGAATGCACCAAGTGGTCTTCAACTCCACACCACTGATCTCCTCCAATACGCAACTCAAACTTTGGGGATGCCAAGCTATGGCATGCCCTCTCGACCCATGGTGGGCGGTAGTGGTCTCAATCCCACCTACCACGAGGCATACGTCCCTCCTTATATACAAGGCCTGGGACCTCAAAATCAACAAACCCGACGGACCCCTTTGATTCAGGACTACTCGGGTCCCTATACTGAGGACGAGAATTACACATCTAGAGAAGAGAGGGATGTCGCCCCAAGGAGGAAACGTTCTTCCCAAACAAATCGGGAACAACCCCAAACTACTAAGGAGAAAATTGCAGCCCATGAGGCAGAGACCGAAAGACTCAAGAAACTCCTTGCTGAAGAGGAGGCCGCCAAAGCCCAAGGCCGAGCAACTGGAAGAGTCCCGATAATCAACCTGGACCCAACACTAAGAAGGACTAAGAGGGCTGAAGCCCCAAGGGGTGATCCTAGTGTTTTATTGCCCTTAGGAGATCCTGATGATCCTACACCACCATTCACTCAAGACATCATGAAAGCTACCATATCCAGGAAATTTAAGATGCCAACGATTAAAGCTTATGATGGAACGGGAGATCCCGCGAATCATGTAAGGACCTTCTCTAATGCACTGCTGTTACAGCCAACCAATGATGCGGTCAAGTGTAGGGCGTTTCCACAAACCTTGGCAGGCATGGCCCAACGTTGCTATAAACGTCTTCCTCCCAACTCTATCGGATCTTTCAAGGAACTAAGAAAAACGTTCATCAATCAGTTTGTTAGTGGAAGGGTGCATGAGAAAAGCTCTGCATCACTCATGACAATCCAACAAGGAAATAATGAGGCTTTAAGAGATTATATCAACCGATTCACTCGGGAGGCTCTGAAAGTCCCGGACTTAGAGGACAAAGTAGCTATGATAGCTCTGCAACAAGGAACCACTGATGATCACTTCAAAAGATCATTGGAAAAACATCCACCCGAGAGCATGCTGAAGCTCCAAGATAGAGCCAGAAAAATACATCAAGGCTGAAGAAAGCATGAGAAAGTATGAACCCACTACTGGTGGTAGTGGAAATTCAAAGAAGAGAAAGGAAACACAGGAGTATGACGTCAAGGAAAAGTTTCCTAGAACGTCTAAGGATTCTGATTCTCCTCCCAAGAGGAACAATTTTGGGCCAAAATTTACGGAGTATGCAAGATTGAACATTCCCAGGAGCCAAATTCTGATGGAAATAGCTAAGGAGGGGGATCTCCGATGGCCGAAGCCACTAAGGACTGATATGTCTAAAGGGAACCAAAACCAATTCTATCGGTTCCACAAGGAAGTCGGTCACGACACCAACGATTGTAGACAGTGGAAAGATGAGATCGAGTTTCTGATACGAAGAGGAAAGCTCAATAAATTCACCAAGGATGGAAATCAAGGGAGTCAAAGGGTAAATTATGAAAGGAAGGATTATGACAGAAGGGACAACGATCAAGATCGAAATCCCAAGCCCCGAGGGCCGGTTATCAACATGATATTCGGAGGGCTAACTGCTGCTGGGTCCTCCCGAAATTCAAGAAAGGCTTATGCTCGAGAAGTAATGACTGTGGTGGGAGAAGCATTGAAACGTGCCCGAATAGAAGTATCAATAGGTTTTGATGATTCAGACCTGGAGGGAGTGAAGTTTCCCCACGATGATCCCTTAGTCATCGTACTTGTGATAGGAAATTCTGAAACCAAGAGAGTTTTGGTCGACAATGGAGCATCAGTGGACATCTTGTTCCATGATGCTTTCATCAAGATGGGCTATACTGACTCTCAGTTGACACCCTCGAATATGCCCATATATGGATTCAATGGAGTAGAGTCAAAGGTGGAAGGCACTATCCAACTCCCAATGACAATGGGCCTAGGGTCAAATACGCCTACTCAGATGCTGAATTTCATAGTTATAAAGGCAACTTCAACCTACAACGCAATCATGGGAAGGACGGGTTTTTATGCGTTCAAGGCCGTTGCCTCATCTTATCATCTGAAAATCAAGTTCCCAACAAGGAATGGGATTGGTGAAGAACGGGGAGACAAAAAGATGGCTAGAAGCTGTTACGTAGCCGCATTAAGGCCTGATGGAATCGGGGGGCAGGTTCTCCCATTGAAGACATGGATACTAGTGATAATGAGGACCGAAGAGGGAAACCAGCTGAGGATTTAATCCCAATTCCCTTAGTCCCTGGTGAGCCGGAGAAGGTGACTTATGTTGGAGCACTATTGCCTGAGCCATTGAAAAGCAAGCTTATATCTTTTCTTCAAGAGAACAATGACATTTTTGCTTGGACAACGGCTGACATGCCAGGGATTGATCCCTAATTGATAACCCACAAATTGAATGTGGATCCTGAAAGGAAGATGGTGAAACAGAAAAAGAGAATTTTTGCTCCAGAGAGGCAAGAGGCCATTAAACAAGAAGTTGAAAAGCTTCTGGAGGCCGGGTTTATTGAAAAGATACAATTCCCAGAATGGTTGGCTAACCCAGTGATGGTCAAAAAGGCCAATGGAAAATGGAGAATGTATGTAGACTTCACCGATTTGAACGATGCATGTTCTAAGGATTGTTTTCCCTTACCAAGGATTGATGCCCTAATAGATGCCACAGCTGGGCACAAGATGCTGAGTTTCATGGATGGCTTCCGTGGATATAACCAAATCAAAATGCACAAAGATGACATCTCCAAGGTATCACTCATCACTGACTTTGGTGTTTTTTGTTATCTAGGCATGGCATTTGGACTTAAGAATGCAGGGGCAACATACCAAAGATTGGTGAACAAAATTTTTGAACACCTGATTGGAAAAACCATGGAGGTCTATGTGGATGACATGTTGGTTAAAAGCCTCGATAAGGCCGATCATATAAACCATCTACGAGAAGCGTTTGAAGTGCTGAGGCACCACAAGATGATGTCCAGAAACTAACGGGAAGAGTGGCAGATTTGGGAAGATTCATCTCCAAGTCAGGAGAGAGGTGCTTACCTTTCTTCAAAGCACTCAAGAACGTGAAAAATTTTGAGTGGACAACTGAAAGCCAAGAGGCCTTTGAGGCCCTGAAGAAATACATGGCTGAAGAGTTGAAGGTTCAGAAACCCATCTACTACGTAAGTAAGATCCTACATGGGGCAGAAATAAACTACTCTGCGATTGAGAAGTTTGCCTTAGCCTTAATAATGGCCTCAAGAAAGCTACACCCATACTTCCAGGCTCACAAGATAGAGGTATTGACCAATTAGCCTCTAAGAAACATCTTGCATAGCCCTCAAGTTAGTGGAAGGTTGATCAAATGGGCTATTGAATTGGGAGAATTTGACATCAAGTATAAGCCTCGAACGGCCATAAAAGCTCAAGCACTCGCTGACTTCATGGTTGAATGCACCATTGACAACCAAGAAGTCGGGGGGCAGAAAGTAATACTGGAAGACAAGAAAGATGAAGAGATGGTGTTCAAAGAATGTTGGGTGCTCTATTTTGATGGGGCATAAAAAACAAAATTAAGTGGAGCAGGGTTGGTGCTACAAAGTCCTGATGGATTTCTCATAGAGTACGCACTAAAACTAGACTTCCCAATGACCAACAACGAAGCTGAGTATGAAGCCCTGATAGCTGGCTTAGGGCTGGCTGGAGCCTTGAGAGTTAAAACTCTGAAAGTGTGTGGAGACTCGAGGCTAGTGGTTTCCCAAATAAATGGGGAGTTTGAGGCCAGAGATGAAGTCATGGCCAAGTACCTAAAACTTGTCAAGGCCATCATGACTCAGTTTGATGAATGCTATATGGAACACATTCCAAGGGAAGAGAACATGAAGGCCGATGCCTTGTCTAAATTTGCTTCTTCTGAAATTGAGAACTACGCAGGAAGTGTATACTTCCAAGTCTTGAAGACCCCAAACATCAATGGAAAGTTGGTAGCACCTATTGATGTTGCTAGCTATTGGATGGATCCCATCAAATCTCATCTGGAAACTGGTTGGTTACCCAATGATACCTCAGAAGCACGAAAGTTGTATGTGAGAGCACTAAGGTATACCCTGATTGAGGGAATCCTATACAAAAAGTCTTTCATTGTTCCTTATCTGAAATGCTTGAGACCCCAAGAGGCAGAATTGGCCCTAAGGGAAGTGCATGAAGGAATTTGTGGGCAGCACTTGGGGGGCAGAGCCCTTGTTCATAAAGTCACTCGTCTAGGTTTCTATTGGCCAAACATACTTGCAGATGCTAAAAGCTACGTGAAGAAGTATGAACGGTGCCAAAAGCATACACCGGTGGTTAGACAACCACCAGAGATGATGACATCCATTAACTCACCTATCACATTCGCCATGTGGGGGATGGATATAGTTGGGCCATTTCCAATGGCAAGTGCTCAAAGAAAATTCTTGATAGTGGCAATCGACTACTTCACCAAGTGGATTGAGGCTAAGACTTTAGCCAAGATAACCACCCAGCAACTGATGCATTTCTTCTGGGAGAATGTGATATGTAGATACGGGATTCCATGTATCTTGGTCACAGACAATGGAACTCAGTTTAACAATGATGAATTCAAGAAATATTGTGATGAGAATGATATCAAGTTATGTTTCACTTCTGTTGCCCATCCTCAAGCAAATGGGCAAGCTGAGGTTGCCAATTGAATTATCCTGGATGGACTGAAGAAAAGAGTTGAATGCTCTAGAAACACTTGGGTAGACGAATTGATCCCCATACTATTGGCATATCGTACTACTTGTAAAGTCACCACTGGAGCAACCCCCTTTCTGTTGGCATATGGGGCAGAGGCAGTGGTTCCAGTGGAGATTACTCACACATCTTCAAGAATCGAAGCTTATGAGACAGAGACAAATGAAGAAGGCATGAGGTTGGCCTTGGATCTAATTGATGAAGTTAGAGATGAGGCAAATGCCAAGGTAGTTGAACATCAAAAAAGGGCATCTTTCTACTATAACCTAAGGGTTAAAGCGAGATTCTTCCGTCAAGGAGACTTAGTCCTCAGAAAGATTGAGGCATCCGGAGTTGGACAAAAAGGCAAGTTGGCCCCAATTTGGGAAGGACCATATCGCGTTAAGAACGTATTTGGTCGAGGCTCCTACAAATTAGAAACCCTGGAAGGGACTAAAGTGCCAAGGACTTGGCATGCTGAAAACTTGAAAGTCTATTATGTTTAAAAGTGTGTCCTGATTGACTCACTATTAGGACAAGTAGAAATAAGGTCGACGAAACCAATCCAAGTTTTTAAACTTGAGGTATAAAGTAGAGTATTATGTAAGGGTTGAACCCATTTTCAAGTTGAATACTTTCATTTTGTTGATGTGTCTTGATTTTGTAGGAAAAGATTAAGAAGAATCTCACCACATCAGGAAAGGGTATTCATGAATTGATTACTGATGGAAAATCACATGGTCCGTCTTGGCTCGTAGAAAGATCTAGTAATCCATCAAAAGTTTCTGCTACAGCTCCAAAAGGAACCTATGTACACGACCTGACAAGCAAGATAAGGGAAAATCTAGTTGAAGAAGTCGAACAA
Organism: Heracleum sosnowskyi; assembly: GCA_030848705.1. Lineage (NCBI taxonomy): Eukaryota > Viridiplantae > Streptophyta > Magnoliopsida > Apiales > Apiaceae > Heracleum > Heracleum sosnowskyi. The sequence goes on from CM061240.1 coordinate 16,930,472, forward strand.
GAAAGTGCAAGAAGAAGTGGATGCACAGGTTAACAAAAAGGTCGAGGAAAAATTAACATGGGTGCTTCAAAAATTAGGCGAAGCGAACCCAAACATTAAAGTTGATCTTGGGCAGCTTTGTGCGACCATCTCGACTGATCATGAAGATGGTACTCCTGTGACTGGTGGCACCAGCTCTAGAAAAACGTCAATAGACATCGGGTAAAAACCGATGTCTGGCAACTTTTGAACCGATGTCTTTGTCGGTGTAGAGAAAGGTCATCACCTTGACATCGGTTTTTAGCCGATGTCAAAGAGCATCTAAAACATCGGTTTTATGTAAAACAACTGATGTTACCTTTGACATCAATTTTTAGCCGATGTCTAAGAGCAACTAAAACATCGGTTTTATGTAAATAACTGATGTTATAAATGTTCTTAGACTTCAGCGATCAACCGATGTAAAAGACAAGGAGCTCTTGAATTTTTTTTTATATAAACTGATTTCTATGTTTATACATATTTACCTGCTCTAATCATGCATATATGCACCAAAAAATATAAAAAATAAAGACAAGCTGAAGTGATCGCATATAAATAACCAGAACTTTGATTATCATTACCAAACCAGTGATATACCAGTGATACAAATACACCATGAAAACATGAAAAACTTGGCTATGCTATTAGTAAGATGATTTTGATAGTTCGTATATCAGTAGTATACAACAATGACATGTTTCCGCCCATCTAGGGAAAAAAAGCACTTTGTAAAATCAATTAACTACATAAATAACTAAGTTTTCAAATAGATGCAACAACCGAATTTGACAAAAAAAATGAGTATAAAAATCTCCCTATGACACAGCAGCCTATCTGCCTTTATAGCAACATAACACAAGACTTGCACAATTACTGACCCCTCCTCCACCTTTTAACTTTCAGGCTCAGTTACTCTTGTGACATGGACTTAGTCTTGTTCTTCTTCCTTGGTAAACAGTTGTCAATTTCATTACCCGCAGAAATTCACTTTTCCCTGCAGATGAAGTATATCCCGGATATCACCGATTTATACAAACAAAATGTATTGACATGTATACCAAAGGAAATGAAGACTTACTTTTTGGACAACTCCTTCACATCACTAGATTTTTTATTTTGCAGATTGACCGAAAAATGGGAAGGGTTTTCTAGTTAATGAATGTGCTTGGAGATACATTTCTAGTTGGTTGAATCTGGATTATTATGTAGTATGTTGTCTGGTGGAAATGAAAAAAACCCGGTTGTGTTATTGATTGATTTGGTTGGTTTGGAATCTATATAATATAAATTATGTATTTTTAATCGTAAATAGAAAAGTGTTGCCATTGATGCTGTAAAATGTTGGCAAACAGAACAAGTAATGCTAGAAAATGTTGTAGTAGATAAAATTTGTGTTGGCATAAAAGTGGGGCCCATACAGGACCCTACCCCACATGTGGGCCCCATGTGGACCCCACAATGGACCCCCACATAATGCATTTAAATAAAAATCAACATAATTAAACATAAATCTCCACAACCACCAGCACTAAACACCACCCTTACCACTTTGTCACCACTACCACTATCATCATTCTCATTATTTAAAGACCAACCATATTTACATACTGAATGCAACTCGATACCACCAAAAACTAATCTGCAAAAATAAAACAAATAATCAGATTTTCAAGAAGAATCACCGTCGATGAAATTTTTTAATCTACTAGATAATTTGGCCAAACTATAGATCTGTTGCTCACCAGAGTTTGGTTTATTGTGAACTATATTCATGGGGTACCTAGAGGTAGAGAGACATTGTCGATTAAAAGATGAAGGTCGTCGGAGAGATGACGGTCGCTTGGGAAAGATGGAGGTCGCTGAAAGTTGATTTGGTTTATAAGAGGAGGAAAACAAAGATACACGGGGACGAAGGAAAAAATATATGTATAATTAAGATCTAAAGTGGTCTAAATTAAAATTAATACAAAATATGCGTGGTTGAGATTAGATCTTATATCTCACACTAATATGAGTTCTGGTGTGAGTAAAAACCCATTTATTACAATCTTAACATTAAAAAAACTTAAATTTAATATGGGTGAAATGCTAATACAAAATCTAATGAAATATGTATACAATATGTAAAGTGACTTTTTTGGGATAATTTCATCCAAATATGATTATTATAATTATACCATGCCATTTTTAAAATATGATTATTAAATTTTGTTAATACTATTTCATTATTATTATTACATATAAAAATATACTAGATTTATTATGTTACAGTCAATTTAATTCGAGCACCTCCTCGAATCCTTGACATGATATGGTTCCAAATCTCTTTGTATATTTTAATTCGAGCACCTTCTAGAATCCTCGACGTAGTTTGGTTCTAAATCTCTCTATATATTTTCATTCAAGCACCTTCTAGAATCATCAGCGTGGTTCCAAATCCTTTTATATATGACTACGTATGTTAATGTATCATCGACGTGGTTCCAAAATTTGTTAATACTATTTCATTATTATTAATTATTACATATAACAATATGCTAGATCTATTACGTTATAGTCACTTTAATTGACACTTTAATTGGAGCATCTCATGGAATCCTCGACATGGTTCCAAATCTCTTTGTATATTTTAATTCGAGTACCTTCTAGAATATTCGACGTAGTTCGGTTCCAAATCTCTCTGTATATTTTAATCGATAACCTTCTAGAATCATCGATGTGGTTCCGAATCCTTATATATATATGAATATATCTATGACTATATCTAATCCACTCCCTCATCTTTCACCTTTCACTCTATAATTTCATACCGTCATTGAAATCTCCCTTTTTTCAAACTTTTCTCTAAATCTCTTGTTAAATTTTAAAATTTTGAGACCGACACATTTATTAGTTTTGAATTTATATACAACAACGACGCTTTCACCACTTTTTTGATGTAGTTTTTGATGATACCTCAGCGCTACATCAAAAAAGTATAACATCGAATCAGAGTGTTGTGTTGCTCGTGACTTTTGCCCGATTTGTCTATCTTTGCCTCATTTATGGTTGAAATTTTCCGAAATTTACGTACAAGATACTTAGCAAGCAAATTATTCCGAGAATCATTGGTACGTTGTTCCCTGTATAGGATTTTATAAGACACACACACATAATGTTTATGATTTCTTCCAAATCAAAGGATACATAATTCCTTTTGATTTAATTGGAATGAAATGATACAAATTTTTTAAATTTGGTTTTTATGAACTTGAAAATTTTCTTTTCAATTTAATTTCAGACATAATATTTGATCGCGATCCAAACTGTGAATACATGTGCGTGTATAATGAATTTTAGTCCAGATTTAAGTTTTAATGGAAATCTGGATATTTTTTTAATTCCATATAAAATTGAACTAGATAAAAATTGCATAGTTCAGATTTGATTTATTATATTTAGTTTATATAAAAATTTGAAATAAAAGTAGATCATTTTAGATTTTTATTTGAGTGAATACTTGTATCAATTATAATCAAACTAGAAAGTTCGGTTGGCAGGCCATTTCATCTCAGTACAAAATTTCGACCATATTTAATATAGTACACAAAGTGCAATTTACTCTAATATTTAATATGATTCTTTTTTCAGAAAATGCCTATATATTAATTTTGATATCTTCAACTTGATCACTAATTTTTTTTTATCATAAAAATCATTGATCATCCTTTTTATTTAAATCCATGCACATGTTTTGTTTTGCAGTAAATAATGAAGAAAATGCTCCAAAAAAATTTTGAGGTCCATTTGCAGGTACTTGCAAAATGAAAAAGGGAGAAACCCTTATCTTCAGCCTGTGAGATGTCGGAGTTTAGGTTTTCCTCACCTTCTGCTGCATCTGGTTGTTTTTGCATAGGTTCCTGTTTCTCTGAAATGCCTTGAGCTTGCAAATACATTTGACTAACATCGGGGTTTCCATTTCTATTTTCTTCTGATACTTTTCCTGGGGTGTGAAATCTTCTCCTTTCCAACAAGCTGCTTCTGATAGGCTCACCCCCATTTGCTATTTGCTTTTTATCCATCACAAGTTCTTCACGATTAGGAACCCCAATCTGGCGTCGTGAGGCTTCTATGCCGTCCGATTTTTGACTAGCATATTATTCTGAATTCGAAGTTGGTAAGGGCATAATAACCAGGGGGTTTGAAGATGGGTGACTGTTGTTGCCCTCACTACGTCCTTCGAATACTGACAGGTTTTATTAAGATGGAATCCACTGTGGCCATTATTAGCCATTCCTGGTTTTATTAAGCAACACTACCAGCTCGTAGTTGATGATGTTGAGCAAATTGAGTCTGCCTGTGTGTGCCACTGCCTAATTATAATTGTTCTGCAGATAGCTTAACAGGCCAATTGGGTGACAAAGGAACTGGTAAGAAAGGACTGAGCAGGATCGTCTTAAAGGAATTGTGTGGTCAGAAGAAGAGCATAGGTGAGTGATATTATTCCTTTTAACAGGGTAGTTGTAGCTGTTGAAACTACCTAGTTACAACGTGGTCTGGTCCTGGAGTTGGTGAAGAAGCACTGAACAAGTTTATTCTAATTATGTGGTTAATATTAGGTGGTTGAACTTTAGTTGATTGATGATGAATATTGATTATAATAGTGAATTTTAGCTCGTTGTAATAGTGAATATTGATCGTAATTATATACACCTGTTTTGTATTTTTTGGCGTGCTCAGAGCATTGTTCAGAGATGTTCTTTTTTGCGTATATAAAACCATTGTCTAGCCTATTTTTTTAGACGATCAAGGCATTTTATAAGAATAGTTGTTATAAATCATATCCTACAATAGCCAAGATTTATAAAAGTGTTGTGTGTAAAAATTACGACAATGACTTATAAAAACTAAATCATTGTACGAAGGAATTACATACATGAGATGAAAAAAATAAACCGTCATCTGAGAGTTGAGAGTAAGAAAGACAACAATTTGGAAAACAAAAACTGTTGTATAAAAAAACTTCCTAGAACGGTATTTATCTCCATTAATACATAAACTGTTGTTATGTATAATTTCACACAACAAATTTAGAGAAAATAATCTTTGTCTATTTAGACATAGCACAACAGGTTTTTTATATTTAAAACAGTTGTGTTCTAAGAAATTCAACAACACAAACACATCCTTGAACAAATCACTCAAAAACTTACTCAATTTGCTTAAACCTTCACCAACCCACTTCAACAATCTATATCATATGATTTGATGGCTGCATCAAGTAAGAGCAGATAGAACGTTGGACACTGTTAATGACTCCAACACATCAATAAGAGGGGTTGAATCTGGTCAAATAAGAAATAACTGGTGTAATGAAATTAATCATTATCATGTGGTTTGGGGTTATGTTCATAAATTGGTCAAAGGCTATGATTTCTGAAGATCATAAATTGGTGCCAATAGACATCTTTATAATTGGGTTTATGTTGTTTTGCTATAGTATACTATCTTTCTAATTAAATTAGCCTATATCGAAGCTAAAATTTTGATACCAGAGAAGTTAAGGACTTTAACAAGAGTACTGATCATCTACCAGTTCCAAAGTACTTCTTATAAGCTGATGAGGCAAACAAAAGTATGTTATCGATATATTATTTGTTATTTTATTTAACTAGGGAGGGACAAGAAGCTATGTAACATGAGTTGCTTTAATAATAACATAAGTGCTTATTTGCACATACGTATAACAAAATTTGCACAACGTTGTGGTAACAATAAGAAAATCGAAATCATAATAAACCCACAGAGTAACACTCTGAGAACTGATCAAAATCTGCATACCTCTAAAGCCACATTTCCAATATACCAAATTTCACAACCCCATAACAATCTTTAACACAAAGTACATAAAATTTCACAAAATTTACATTAAGCTTAACAAAACAATACCAAACAAAGTGTAATAAAATAAACTACATGACACAAATTTATAAAAACAATTACTAGTACCATTTTGTAGTTTCATAACAAGAGTGCCATTGGGTCGGGTTTCAAGTAGGTCGGGTATGATTTCGATGGGCAAGACTCGATCAGAAAATTTTGGGTTGTTAAATATACTAGTAATAAGCCCGTGCTTCCCTAAAAAAAAATAATATGCCCATACTTTCGCATACAGAATGATATTTGCTTATTTAATATTTAATATTTAATTTCTAATCGATATTTGATTTTTTAATATTCTATCTTGATATTACATAAGTGATTTTGTTTATTAAACCTATACTATAGACATATTAAGAATATCACATGTTCGTGCCGTTGTAATGCTCGGGATATTCCCCACTCTATGGCACATTTCGCTCATCCAATCTATCATTCATTCGAGACGCGACACCCTTTCTCATTATTATCTACCGCCTTTTTTTCCTCCCAGTTATTCACGCAGAAATATACTTATGCACCAGGCACTACCTAAATCAAAACAATATTGTCAATTGATTCGCATAAATTGCCATCATTCTAGCACCAAGCCTCTCTAACTCCCAGCGTCACCTCCGGCCTCATGCCATGAATTCCATCCAAATGTGCTAGCTTTGGCTGAAACTACTTAATTTTCTGATTACATACTTAATTTTGAACATGCTATTGGAGAAACTAACAATATCATACGTACCTCTCATAGTAACGTTGATGTCGTACTTAATTTAAAATCAAACAAACTTAATATTTTAGCGTTAAAAGCAAATATCCTTGAATTTATCCAAATAATTCAAATCTAAACTATAATGAAAAATCCAAGAACTGAAACATCGAAACATCTAAACAAAAGAATCAGTCTAACCAACGTATCAATAACCATCTCCAAATACAAAAGATGTCAACCATGCTTTGAAGGCATAAAGGTCATCCAAGTAGCTCCAATAATTCATGTGATTTACCTCTCTTGTTGTATAATGTTCGCACAAAATCACGCAAGCGTACGCGGTCACAAGTAATATAAGAATAAGTAAAGTTCATTCCCACAGAGACTGGTTTACCACAGTTATGCACTTATGCAACAATGTATGGCTATTGTTCAATGATAAGATAAATATCAAGGTTGTGTTTTGATTATCTAAATTAACTAAACAAATTATCAAAAATATAATTAACTAAGGAGTTGCTGTTGATTTACTTATGAGAATAAAACATGGGATCCTAACTTCATTAATTACTTCATCTAGAGCCTTTTGTCTTTAATCAATGCATGTGACGGTTGTGACAACTAATCGGATAACACGAAATCAGTACACGCTACCTTTCAGTATACGTATACCAAACCACTCAAACATCCACAAAAGAGATAGAAGTTGAGCAGACTCCAGTTATGCTTAGACCCTATATGTCTATAAGATTTGAAAACATAACGGTTTAACGATCAAGTTATCCATTCAGATTACATAGGGCAGGTAAGATGGTTAAAATTACCTACGAATCATGCATGACAAACATACATAAACCTATGCTAGCATGGCAAGTTCTAAACCTCTATATCCACTTTCGCAATCACTAGAGATTAACAAACAACTTAGATGTTAGCTACGCATCCAAGAAGAATAAGCACAACCACACTAGGATATCGATTAGCCATCACACACACATCTTTAAAACAATTAACTACTAAAATCCATAAATAAATCCGTTAGAACCCCACGACAACGATTAGTTCATAATCGAACCGTTCATCATCGTGGGTTCTGATGAAAACATGATAATAAGTATGTCTGGAATACTAAATAAAAGTACTAGGGTTTATGAAGAAACAAACGAGAATCCAAAGTATCGCCTAATTAGAAGAATACAAAGATAAGTTGAAAACTAGATCTTCGTAATCAGCCGTCTTCATGTTCTCCTTGCCTTTTGATGGATATGTAGGTAGGTATATGGTTGTATATCAATATATCCTCTGAAATCGTCCACCAAGTGCTTATATAGGTCTCAGGGTTGACTGGTCTTCGCTGGTTTCCTTTTCAGAACAAAAATTGATTTTTCCAGCATTCCATCAAGCGCGGGCGCGCTTCCTAGGGCGCGGGCGCGCTTCAACAGGATTCCACTAGGGCGCGGGCGCGCATCTTTAGGCGCGGGCGCGCTTGATCTCTGACAGATTTCTTCACTTCTCGTTTTCTTGACTTTCTTCGCGCTCTCACGTTTCGTAACTCCTAGGCTTTCACAAGGATGCTCAATCACCACCGTATAACAAAAATAGCTCCACAACTCTGCTAACGAAGCAACTCTGCACAATATAACACAAAACACATTAAAAACACCACGTACTTGAGTACAAACAATCAATTTAAGCCGATTTAGAGCGTTCCAAGTAGATATGAAATCCACTTATCATATAACATTAAAACTTTATAAATTAGTTAAATAAATTATTGATAGTTAAATATAAAAGTAATGAGATTAAAATAATGATTATACATTCTTAATAAGGTGCAGAACATTGATAAATAAATAGAATTATATATTTAATTTTGAATTTAAATGTTAATAACATTCTATTTTAATTTCTCGTTGTCGCCTCCAGCGACTCCTCGCATTATGAAAAAAATTACAGAATTGAAGGATCCAATTGAAAAATTGTATGATTGAGTAACTGGCTAGTTAATATTAATAAAAGTAAGCACAATTTAGGAATTTGATTTTTTTGTAAATAACAATAACAAAATTATTTTATTAAGTACAATAAACTAATATAATTGTTATTTGATAAATATATAATTCAATTTTTTTTTTGAAGTCGTAACATGACCTGTGCTTCACACACGAGTTATCGTAGTTTAAGTTATACATAATGAAATAAATTTTGCATTTTATATGCGTATGCGTTATATTTATTACGAAATCTCACGTGATTTGCATTGTTTTGTTATTAACTAAGACGATTGTTCCATTCTTTTCCCCTTTCTAGTGGTTAATTTTCGTTGCTTTCTTATGACTAAGAATAAATTTTAAACACGTTTGAAGGACTTTGAACATAAAATGATATATCTAAACTTACATGTATAGAGTAGAATGTTAATCGACGCCGCTTCACAGGGTTGTCTCGCATTTTATTATATAAATTATTATTATCTTCAGAAAAAACACATAAATTAGTGAGAAATAAGTTTTAAAAATTCGACTATAGATACTTACATCTTAGTCTTATTTAAATAATTTTAATTTAAATTAAATTCTCAATAGAATTTCACTTTATATTATAAATAAATATTATTGAATATAAGTTCATTGGTTAAATTATTTTACTTGTAATAGTACAAAATTTTCACGTCATTGTGTTGTGTGATAGCAAATCTTTGCATTTTAAACAATATATAATTATAGAATAAGTAAACGTAAAATAAATACTATATACAAAAGAAAAGCTTGAGTTGAAGGTTGCTTGAAAATAGTATAATAAAAGGATCAGAAAAAAATAATTTGAAAATCCAACTTCAAATCCTAATAAATTTATTGAATATTATTTTTTTTATTTGATTGATTACATTTTAAATGAAATGTGATACAAATAGCCATTTTAAAGCATATATAATATTAAATAAATATTATTCTATATAATTATATAGTAGAATTTACTTGACGTCGCCTCATGACGTCGACTCACATTTTTTATATAGAAACTATTACTAGAAAAAACATAAATAATTGAGAAATAAGTTTTAAAAATTCGACTATAGACATTGAAATTTTAGTCTTATTTAAATAATGTCAATTTAAATTAAATTCTCGAAAGAATTTCACTTTATATTATAAATAAATATTATTGAATATAAGTTCATTTGTTAAATTATTTTACTTGTAATAGTACAAAAATCACACGTCATTGCGTTGTGTGATAGCAAATTCTTGCATTTTAAAAATAGATAATTATAGAATAAGTATATGTAAAATAAAATATATATACATAAAAAAGCTCAAGTTAAAGGTTGCTGGCGGCATTTTGAAAATAGTATAATAAAAGGACCCGACCAGAAAAAAAAAATATTGGAAGATCCAACTTCAAATCCTAATAAATTTATTGAATATGAAACTTTTTTTTATTTGGTTGATTACATTTTAAAATAAATGTGATCTGAATAGCCATTTTAAAGTATAATATTCATTAAATATTATTCTATAGTAGTATTTACTCGACGTCGCCTCACGGCGCCGTATCACATTTTTTATATAAAAACTATTATTATCTTGGAGAAAAAACATAAATAATTGAGAAATAAGATTTAACAATTCGACTATAGACGTTGACATCTTAGTCTTCTTTAAATTATGTCAATTGAAATTAAATTCTCAATAGAATTTCACTTTATATTATAAATAAATATTATTGAATATAAGTTCATTCATTAAATTATTTTACTTGTAATAGTACAAAATTTTCAAGTCATTGTGTTGTGTAATGGCAAATCCTTGCATTTTAAATCATAGATAATTATAGAATAAATATACGTAAAATAAAAAATATAAACATTAAAAGGCTCAAGTTAAAGGTCGCGCGTGACATTTTGAAAAGAATATAATAAAACGATCAGACCAAAAAAAAAAAGAAAAATATTTGAAGATCTAACTTCAAATCCTAATAAATTTATTGAATATAAAACTGTTGGAACCAATTTTCTGTCGGGCTGGACTCTAGGAAGCTCTTCGGGTCCACCTGTCAAAAGAGAAGAATGCGAGGGGTTGGGCCCCCGATTCACCTCCGGTGTGAGAATAAGTTAGAGGTTCCAATTAGGTTTAAATGAACGTGTAAGTATTTGTGAGCATAAAAATGAGTATTAACCCTCATTCAAACCTGTCAGGTGCTTTTATAGGCACTCTGGTAACCGTTCGCCCGAGATATTCGGGAATAGTCGCTCACGTCTGTCGTCCTATTCTTCCGCCTGAATAAGTGGGAGACTCAGTCAACCAACGGCTAGTCGACCAACGGCTAGTTCCAATGACCTTATCCGAAGTAAATGGGCTATGCCAGCCCAATGAAACTGTTCGGTCCGGTAGAGCCAATTGGGCCCAGCTGCTATTCGGCCCATTGGCCCGAATATTGTTGGGCCTCCAACATGTCCCTGGACTTCGGTCGGATGTTGATGCGTGCGGAGTCCTATCTTTTCAACTCTCTTCGGATAGGATCCAACGGTTTCGTGTTTATCTGACGTGACACGTCACCTAGAGAATCGTGCCGTAATAAATAATGACAACCGTAATTTCTTGAAATTAATGCCGGATCACCACCGTTGAATCCCAAACGACTTTGATCGTACGATCGAGATTAAGCATTCGCTTTTTACTGTCAAACGTCACATGTCCTCCCGTATAAATGTTAAAAAATTCCCCCCAAACAATACCACTTCTATATTCAAAAGCAACTTCATCTTGCCAGTTTCTCTCCAGCACGTTTATTTGCATTTATCATCAATCTCCAATATCTCAAGTTCAAATCCTCCTCAAGCTCTTATCACAAGTAAGTTCTCTGCATCTTTTTGTGCGATTAATCATTTGGTACTTGGCACACATGTCTTCCTTACTGAATACGTGCATTACTGTTAGGCGTAAAAATGCTTTTTGTTTGGGGGAATATATTTGCTTACGAAAACATGCCCGTAAATAGATTTGTAGTCAGACCAGTAGATATATTCGCCCTAGGAATAATTTCCGAGACCAATTTGTCCCTAGAACAATCTTCGGGATGAATCTGTCCTTAGAACAATCTTCGGGATGGGTTGGCCCTTAGAACCGTCTTCAGACTGCGTAGTGCCTTAGAGATCTCTCTTATTTCTTTGGCTTAGAAGTTAGTAACCCTCCGACCGATCCAAGCCCTCTGTACTCGGCGACTACTTTTTCTTTCTTCTCTTTCTTGCTCATGTCCGAGTACAAGGCTAATTTCTTCATATTAATGCAGGAATTATGGATCGGTCGACTTCTACATCGGGATAGTCTCCTAGATCCATATCCCCGGAAAGATATCCGTTTCATGATGTCGATGAATTCCCTAAGGCGAATCACCCTACTCGGTTGTCTGAGGACATAGTAGCTAAGTTGCCGAAAGAGTTTGATATCCCGACCGGTGCCTGGCATACATATCTGCCGAGAGCTGCTGACCGGATATGGTTCAACCCTCCCGTCCCGAAGGGATACGGGAATGTAGCCACCGGGATCTCTGAAGCCGCTTTAAAATGCGGTTTCCGGGTCCCGATGCTCCCGCTGGTGAAGCAACTGTTCGCCCAGATGGGGATAGCTTTAGGCCAGATAGACCCGAACGGGTTCCTTCATATGAACGGCTTTCAATGCCGATGTCTTGCGGCCAACGTCGATCCAACCCCCGCCTTGTTCTGGAACCACCACGACTTCCGGAAGAATGGTAAGAGTAAAGGTTTTTACTCCATCACTCGCTGTACCAATAGGGCTGAGTGGGTGGAAACCAATTCCAACAACAAGGGCATCCACGATAAGTGGTGTTATATCTCGGGTCCAAAGATAGCTGCCTTGTCTCAATGGCGTGTGGTTGATCCCACTGTTCAAGTGGTTAAGCCCACGCTATCGAGGGCAGAACTGGACGAATACCAACGTCTATGTAACTTTAACATGGACCGAATCCCTTTAGAGGACCTTCGGGATAAACAGTGGCTTTTCGCCCTCTGGGGTAATGGTAACACACTCTACCCTTTATATTATGTTCCTTTCTGTACTTCCACATTCCTGCTTTTACTCTCAATGATAATGTTAACCCATCTCTTTTCTTCTTACAGTGTCTTCTCGTCAAGCCATCGTCGAGAGGAAAAGGGCCAAGTTCGAGGCCGAGCAGGAAATTCTGGCGGCAAGGGCGGCCGAAGCGGCGGAAGCGACGGAAGTGGCCGGGGCAGGTGCTACGCCCAACGATGGTCGCCAGGTAGGCGAGAAACAAGCGCCTGATCAGTCGGCCCCATCATCTCCCCCGCCAACTGACCATGCTGAGCAGGCGACTGGGTCTGCCCTGGTCAGAAAAAGAGCTCGAAGAGGGGACGTCATAAAAACGTACGTCCCTCAGTGGGCGGTTTTGGAGTCTGATTCCATCGCCACGACCGACCCCAAAGCCATCAAGGAGATTGCTCCCGATTTATGCCGAGCGTTGGTGCTTCCGGCTGATCGCCCTGCTTACGAGAAGTTGGGCATCACCGATGCTTGTGCCGATTTGATGGCATTCCTTTCCAAGGTAGGCATAGCTAGTGTGTCTTTTTCCCTCCTGTTTTCTCTGCTTTTTAACCGAGTTTCATTTCTCTTTTTCAGGCGACGCCAATGGCAGCTATCATCACCGATAAGGTGAAGGATATGGAGGGCAATTTTGGCCAGCTTCGGGAACTGGAGGTCCGAGCTGTGAGGTTGGAGAATGCCCTTCAACAAGCCGTCGGTGACGTGGAGAGGCTAGAGGGGCAGGCTGCGGCGCTTAGGGCTGATCGGGAGGCGATGCAGAAAGAGGTCGACCTTCTCCGAGCCAGGTTAACCAAGCGTAACCTCTCTCTGAAGGCTTCTAGGAAGATGGCCCGGAAGGAGACCAAGCTTCGGTTGAACGCCGAGGAATGCTGTTATCAGATGGGCCACGACGAGGTCGTGAGGAGGGCGGCCGCCATGGGCTTGGACCACGCAGCTTCGGTAGAGCCCGGCTTCACTGATCCAGTTGGTCGCCCAGATGAGGACGAGCCTCCTGTCGTGTCTTCTGGCGAGGATGAAGAGTTGTCTGATTAGGGCCTTTTCTATCCTCTTGTAATTTATTTCGCCTTCGGGCACTAAACTTTTGTAGCCTTCGGGCATTGAATGTACTTTGTCATTTCTAATGGATTTTCCAAGTTTTACGTCATCTATGCCTTCTTTTAGTGCCGATTGTTGCCTTATCATAATTGATAATCTTATGTACCTTCGGCTTCGGCCTTAACATAGAGAGTTATATGTGTCTTCGGTTTTATCTTTGCCTTAACATAATTAACAAAATTTTATGTGTCTTCGGCTTATCAACTTCGCCTTAACATAATTAACAAAATTTATGTGTCTTCGGCTTATCAACTTCGCCTTAACCTAATTAACAAAATTTATGTGTCTTCGGCTTATCAACTTCGCCTTAACATAATTAACAAAATTTATGTGTCTTCGGCTTATCAACTTCGCCTTAACATAATTAACAAAATTTGACAATTATATGTATCTTCGGCTTCTATGTTCGCCTTAATTAAATCAGTTTTATGTATCTTCGGCTTCATTTTGCCTTAACATAATTTAAACAAAATTTAACAATTATATGTATCTTCGGCTTTCTTTTTCGCCTAACGTGGTCTGGATCCAAATTTGATAATTATATGTATCTTCGGCTTCTATCTTCGCCTTAACATAATTAAATCAGTTTTATGTATCTTCGGCTTTATTTTGCCTTAACATAATTTAAACAAAATTTAACAATTATATGTATCTTCAGCTTTCTTTTTCGCCTAACATGGTCTGGATTCTCCCAAAGTTTGGCTGTTTGGTTATCCGATCGCCAAATTTATGAAACATTATTCAAGAAGTCTTGTGGCATTTATCGTTTCTGGTCGTCCCCAGATAAATGTCCGACTTATGACATTATAATGCATAACTGATAAAATAAGTAGAACAGGGAAACATGTATTTTATTGATAAATTATTCAACTTTACATTCTTTTAAGAAAGAAAACTTAGTATGAAGTGAAAATAAGAACTTGAGTGGCGAGCACCTTTTGTTCGGCCATATTCCTCTAGATTGGATGAAGGCTATTGGTAATATCTTCGTAACCTGGAGGCGTGCCATGTGTTCTTGATCGGGTCGCCAGACGTGGTTGCTAATTTGTAGGTACCAGGTCGAACCACTTCAGTCACTTTATACGGGCCTTCCCAGTTTGGCATTAGTTTTCCCTGCTTAGCTGGCATAGAAGTCGCCAATTCTCTCAACACCAAATCTCCCACCATGAAGGTCCTTTTCTTTACTCCGACACTTTTTTGCGTAATCGGCGGCATCTGCTCGCAAAGTTGGCCAATAAAACCCCTGTCTGAGGATTTTGAAGGCAAGTGACTGACCGGCAAGATGTTCTCCGCATATTCCTTCGTGAACTATTTCTAAGGCCAGTATTTGTTCTTCGGGATCCAAGCATCGGAGAAGGGGTTCTGTCGCTGACCTTCTGTACAATTTTTTACCGATGATGGTGTAGCTTGCTGCCCTGTACTTCACTTTTTGGGCCTCTTTCCGGTCCAGGGGCAAAGTACCTTTTTCTAGATAGGTCCTGATCGGGGTCATCCAGTTAATGCCTTGGTGGATTTCCATGCATTGTTGCTTGTCGATTGAAGGGATTTTCACTTCAGTTAGGTAGATGGATCCTGTGAGGTTGTGTGTTTCGGCCAAAGCCAATCGTGCCAGAGCATCGGCTCGGCTGTTATCCTCTCTTCCTACTTGTCTTAACTCGAAGGTTTCGAATGTGACCGATGAGTCCTTCACCTTGGTGGCATAAGCCTTTAGCCGAGGCTCCCTTTGTTCGTACTCTCCTGAAAAATGTTTCACCACTAACATGGAATCACTGAATGCTCGTAAATTCCTTACCTCGAGATTCTTGGCCAGGTTTAAACCAGCTAGCAGGGCTTCGTACTCGGCCTTGTTATTTGTTAACGGGAAAGAGAATCTTATCGCCTGGCAAATTTCGAACCCGTCTGGGCTTGAAAGAATTAATCCTGCCCCACACTTTGACCCGGCTACCGACCCATCTACGAACAATTTCCACTTGTCTGGCGATCGTACCAGCTGCTCTTCGGGAGCTAGGTCTTTTGGTCCTGAAAAATAGCATTCGACCATGAAGTCTGCCAATGCTTGGGCTTTGATGGACGTTCTGGGGATGTATTCCAAATCGTATTCTCCCAGCTCGATGGACCAAGCCACCACCCTTCCGGACGCCTCTGGTCTTGTCAATATTTTCTTAAGGGGTTGATCGGTTATAATCTGTACCGTTCGCCCCTGAAAATAATGACGTAGCTTTCGAGTCGCCATTACAAGGTCGTATGCGAACTTTTCTGCATTTGGATATCTTGTTTCCACATCTTTCAGCATGCGGGACACATAAAACACTGGGTGTTGAGAGCTGTTATGTTCTTTCACTAGTACTGCTCCAAGAGTTCGGTCGCTCACTGCTAAGTACAGCTGTAATGTTTCCTTCGGATCGGGCCTCATTAGGAGAGGCGCCTTGGTGAGATATTCCTTCACATCCTCAAATCCCATCTAGCACTTCGGCCCCCATTCAAAATTCTTCGATCCCCGGAGTGCTTCAAAGAAAGGTAGGGCCTTTTCTGCTGATCTGGAAATAAATCTTCGCAAGGCGGCCATTCGACCGGTCAATTTTTGTACATCCCGAACTGTCTTCGGCTGTTCCATGTCGATTACTGCTTGTATGTTTTCTGGGTTCGCTTCGATCCCTCGAGCACTGACCATATACCCCAAGAACTTCCCACTGGAGACTCCGAAAGTACACTTGTTCGGATTAATCTTCATGCCGTGCTTCCTTAACGTCTCGAAGCACTCTTTGAGGTCCTCCATGTGATCTTCGAACTGGGATTTAACAATCATATCATCCACATAGCATTCCATGTTTCTCCTGATTTGTTTATGAAAAATCCGATTGACCACTCTTTGGAATGTGGCTCCTGCGTTCTTCAGGCCGAAGGGCATTTTGATGTAGGCATATGTTCCTTTCGGGGTGATGAAGGCTGTCTTTGGAATGTCCTCGGTATTCATTGCAATCTGATGGTATCCTGAAAAAGCATCCAAAAAACTAAGTACCTGATATCCGGCAGTGGCGTCTGTCAGTTGGTCAATGCTAGGAAGCGGTCAGCTGGTCAATGCTAGGAAGCGGGTAATGGTCCTTCGGGCAGGCTTTGTTTAAGTCGGTGTAGTCAACACACATTCGCCATTTGTTATTTGCTTTCTTTACCACCACTACATTGGCTAGCCAGACCGGGTACTCGATTTCCTCTATGAATTTTGATTCCAAATGTTTTTCCACTTCGGCTTCAATGATCTTCTGTCGTTCCATGGCGAATGTTCTCTTTATTTGCTTTACTGGCTTTGCCTCGGGCTTAACATTAAGACAATGCTTCGCCGTCTTTGGATCCAAGCCAGGCATGTCCTCCGGCCCCCAGGCGAAGACGTCGTGGTATTGTCTGACAACTTCAATCACTTTCTTCTTGAGGTCGGGTTCCATATTTTTCCCGATTCGCACCATTTTTCCCGAACAGCCCGCATATAGCTCTACCTCTTCGGTTTCTGCTGCTGGTTCGGCAATTGGGTTGGATAGGTCCACACCAAATTTCTCTAACTCAATATTTAGGGTTTGGCGACCTCCGCTGATTTCGCCTTCTAACCTTTTTCTCTTACCTCCTTCGGTTACCTCAAAATCTTGATCCTTGTCTAGATCATCCAATATGATGATTCTGGCGGTTTTTTGATCGCCCCTCATCTCCCCGATGCCATGCTCAGTCGGAAACTTCAATTTGAGATGGGGGTATTGACGCTACCGCCTGGAAAGAAGTAAGGGCTGGCCTTCCGAGAATAGCATTGTAGGGGCTTTCCACTCGAACCACATAAAATTTGATCTGTTTTTCTACAGTATATGGAGCTTTACCCAAAAGAACAGATAGAGTGATGGTACCTTCAATAGGGACTGGCTGATTCCTGAAGCCGTATAGGGGAGCTTCGTGGCAGGGTTCCAGCTGTTCGCCTCCAAGGTTCATTTTGATATACGTCCGATGATACAGAATGTTCACCGAACTCCCCCCGTCTATCAAAGCTTTCCATATTTTGTTTTGCCCGATCACCGGATTGATGAGCAAGGGGTCTTCATGGGGCCAAATCACATCCTCATAGTCATCCTCGGTAAACATGATCGGCATCGCCTGTTTGGCGGATTGAAACTGGTATAAATTGTAAACCTGTTTGGCGTACCTTTTCTTGGCCGTCTTGCTATCTCGCCCCAGGGTACTTCCGCCGAATATAGTCTTTACTTCGCCCCGGTACCTTTCGACCTCTTCGGGCTCTTTTCATTTGTCTTCCTTCGGGGCTAGCTTATCCCTCAGGTCTTTGACAAATTTATTTAGTTCTCCCTCCTTGATCATCTTTTCTATCAGTTTTTTAGATGGTAACACTCGTCAGTGTTGTGACCCTTGTCCTGATGATAATCGCAATACTTGTTACCATTCTTCTTATTATCGGGCATCTTCATTCGTGCTGGGCAAACGAAGCTAGGTTTTCCTTTTATCTCATGGAGAATCTTCGAGATTGGCAAATTCAGAGGGGTAAATGTTGTGCCATTTCTATCTCTCCTTCGTTCGGCAGCTTTATCGCTTCCATTCACCTCATCTCGCCTATCATCGAATCTTCGCCCTGAATCGTATCTGTCATACCCTTTTCTCCCCCTATCTTCTTTCCTGGGTTCTTTAAACCCCCCGATGGATTCCATCTTCCTTCGGATGCTCTCACCCCTCAAGTATATATCATTCAGGGATTTAGGGGGAATATTATAAAGAGAAGATCGGAGTTTTTTACCTTTGATGGGGTCTAGTCCTGCCGATAAGAACCCCGCGGCCTTTACTTTGTCCAAATTTGTCACCATTCCAGCTTCTTCCTTAAACCTAGCCAAGTAATCTCCCAACTCTTTGTTCGGCCTTTGTCTATAGTGGATCAAAGCTTCGATGTCCTTCTCTCTTCGGCACAAGTGCGAATAGTGCCTCAAGAATTTCCTTTTTAGCTGGCCGTAAGAACATATCGACCTTGGTTTCATTGACCTGTACCACATGGTAGCTGGACCCTTCAGGTATGTCTTGAACATCTTGAAAGGCATGACATCATAGTGTCCCATGCCTGTCATAAGGGACTCATACTTCTCGCAATGGTCTTCAGGATCGCCTTTCCCATTGAATTCGTTCATCTTCGGGAATTGTCTTCCCGGGGGAGGTCTATACTGCTCGATCTCCTCTGACACTACCGGCTCGTGACTAATTCTACGATCGCCGAACATCGCCTTCTCCATTCGGCTTAGCCTGTCTTTCATGCGAGGATCTCCTTCCTCATCGGTATCCGATCGTACGATCACCTTTGAACGGATCCTTCGGGGGTGTGATTCAGAATCCGAAGATCCATCTTCATCATTATGCACCCTCTTTTCTCTCCTGTGACTGATCTGTACCAGTATTTGTTCTCCGGTCTCCACAGCACATTGGAGAGCCTTTTCCTCAGCATCCAGCTCAGCCCTTCGCCTTTTAATTGCTTCCAGCTTAGCGAGATCCTCTTCCCTCTTCTTCGCCCTAGCTTGGGCTTCGGCTTCCAACCTTTCCTTTTCCATCTGCTTCCCTCCTTTGGCAGCAGTTTCTTCACGCCATTTTAGAATCATGGCCTTTTGCTCTTCGGGAGTGGGCATCGGTCCCTCCTCCAACTCATCATCAAAATTTAGAATTCGATTAATAGGAGGCGTAGTCGTAGAGGGACCTTGGCGATGAGTCTCAGCAAAACCGAGAGCCCTATCTTCAGAACTATCAATTGCCATCGTTCTCAGCTAATACCACAAATTTGCTTACACGTTCCCACAGACGGCGCCAAATGTTGGAACCAATTTTCTGTCGGGCTGGACTCCAGGAAGCTCTTCGGGTCCACCTGTCAAAAGAGAAGAATGCGAGGGGTTGGGCCCCCGATTCACCTCCGGTGTGAGAATAAGTTAGAGGTTCCAATTAGGTTTAAATGAACGTGTAAGTATTTGTGAGCATAAAAATGAGTATTAACCCTCATTCGAACCTGTCAGGTGCTTTTATAGGCACTCTGGTAACCGTTCGCCTGAGATATTCGGGAATAGTCGCTCACGTCTGTCGTCCTATTCTTCCGCCTGAATAAGTGGGAGACTCAGTCAACCAACGGCTAGTCGACCAACGGCTAGTGCCAATGACCTTATCCGATGTAAATGGGCTATGCCAGCCCAACGAAACTGTTCGGTCCGGTAGAGCCAATTGGGCCCAGCTGCTATTCGGCCCATTGGCCCGAATACTGTTGGGCCTCCAACAAAAACTTTTTTTATTTGGTTGATTACATTTGAAATGAAATGTGATCTCAATAGCTATTTTAAAGTATAAAATTCATTAAAAGTATAATAGCAATTTTACATTAAGCATAACAAAACAATACCAAACAAAGTGTAATAAAATAAACTACATGACACAAATTTATAAAAACAATTACTAGTACCATTTTGTAGTTTCATAACAAGAGTGCCATTAGGTCGGGTTGTCTTCCAAGGTGAAGTGTATTTTAAAAAAAGTACTATGTTGAAATTTGGATGCTGACGAGAGGGTGCACTTAAATTACCGTTAGCCAATATATTAATTACATTTGCAATATTGATTGTGTATTTCGTTTCGCTTTATATACTGCTGTTTATTTTTCTTAACTCCGTTAGTAAATCTATATACTGCCGTATATATATAATTATTGATTTAATTAGTTTAATATAATTGATTTAATTTCAAATTAATTATTATTAAATTAAAAATTAATCTATTTACTAAAAACTAGAAACCCACTATTAATGTTGTGGTATGTCATGTACATATACATATAATTATTAGCTTAATTAATTTTAAAAATATTGTTAATATAAAAACTAATCTATACTTTTTAAAAGCATAACTCCCTCTTAAAGGTATGATATGTCATGTATACTACGATATACACATATAATTATTAGTTTAATACGTAATTAGTTTAATTCGAAATTAATATAATTATTACTATTAAATTAAATTAATTGCCAACAATAGTCAAGTTACATACTAGAAATCTACGAGCAGCGTGTTTGAATTGATATCGGGATGGTAAATCCTGAAGTATCATACTTATGCACTAAAAGTAAACTCCATAAAAAATACTACATTGTTTCCATATAATGCCTTTTTACTCCTAAAATTTTTTAATATGCATAATGGTAAGTTGGTAACTGATAAACTTAAGAAATCTATATTCTATATTAAAACGAGAAACCCCTTTTTAATAGTATGATATGTCATGTATGTCGCAATGTACATATAATTATTAGTTTAATTAGCTTAATATAGTTGATTTAATTTCATATTAATTATTATTTAATTAAAAAGTAATCTCTGAATTTAAGGCAGAAACCCCCTCTTAATAGTATTGATATGAACAGAAAAGTAATTACAGAAATATAATTAATATGGCCCAATATTCAAGGCCCAAAACCCTGATTATTTATTAATTTCGTAATTAATAAATAGGGAAAATATACAGCTCATGAAAAGAGTCCAAAATATGGTAAATTTATCAAAGAAGGATCCAGAATCCCAATCAATGAGTCATAGCCTTTATCAACAAGAAAAAGACTTGTCCAGCAAGAAATACAATGCTTATCCATTATCGAAAATGAGACTTATTCGCTAAGTCTCCTAAACTTACTCTAAATACAAGGCTCCTAACGCCTATATAAAGGACCTGATCCTTCAATCAGAACTACGTCTTTGGCTTGATTCTCAACATTGATTGAGATACGTAGGCATCTTGTGAGGACCGATTTAGTCACGAAACACAAGAGCAGCCATTAAAGCTCGAAGCTCTCTTAAACTCTAACAATTAATTTACAAATACACTTTTTAATCCATAACATTTGGCGCCGTCTGTGGGAAGACAACATCAACCATGACAAACACACGAAGAACAACTCGAGATACTCAAACTTCTGTGGAGCTTCCTATCACCTCTGAGGCTGATACACACAGAAATCAACCACCGCCAACTACTGGCATTCAAGGGGCGAATATCCCCCTCACCACCACTGAAGGACCAGAAATCCCAATTTCGGTTGAAGGGACGAATCCCCTGCAGATGGTCGTTCATGGATCTAATCCACAAGAGACCGTTCACCAGCAACCAATCACGACCTCCCCACTGCTCATGAATGCACCAAGTGGTCTTCAACTCCACACCACTGATCTCCCCCAATACGCAACTCAAACTTTGGGGATGCCAAGCTATGGCATGCCCTCTCGACCCATGGTGGGCGGTAGTGGTCTCAAACCCACCTACCACGAGGCATACGTCCCTCCTTATATACAAGGCCTGGGACCTCAAAATCAACAAACCCGACGGACCCCTTTGATTCAGGACTACTCGGGTCCCTATACTGAGGACGAGAATTACACATCTAGAGAAGAGAGGGATGTCGCCCCAAGGAGGAAACGTTCTTCCCAAACAAATCGGGAACAACCCCAAACTACTAAGGAGAAAATTACAGCCCATGAGGCAGATACCGCAAGACCCAAGAAACTCCTTCATGAAGAGGAGGCCGCCAAAGCCCAAGGCCGAGCAACTGGAAGAGTCCCGATAATCAACCTGGACCCAACACTAAGAAGGACTAAGAGGGCTGAAGCCCCAAGGGGTGATCCTAGTGTTTTATTGCCCTTAGGAGATCCTGATGATCCTACACCACCATTCACTCAAGACATCATGAAAGCTACCATATCCAGGAAATTTAAGATGCCAACGATTAAAGCTTATGATGGAACGGGAGATCCCGCGAATCATGTAAGGACCTTCTCTAATGCACTGCTGTTACAGCCAACCAATGATGCGGTCAAGTGTAGGGCGTTTCCACAAACCTTGGCAGGCATGGCCCAACGTTGCTATAACCGTCTTCCTCCCAACTCTATCGGATCTTTCAAGGAACTAAGCAAAACGTTCATCAATCAGTTTGTTAGTGGAAGGGTGCATGAGAAAAGCTCTGCATCACTCATGACAATCCAACAAGGAAATAATGAGGCTTTAAGAGATTATATCAACCGATTCACTCGGGAGGCTCTGAAAGTCCCGGACTTAGAGGACAAAGTAGCTATGATAGCTCTACAACAAGGAACCACTGATGATCACTTCAAAAGATCATTGGAAAAACATCCACCCGAGAGCATGCTGAAGCTCCAAGATAGAGCCAGAAAAATACATCAAGGCTGAAGAAAGCATGAGAAAGTATGAACCCACTACTGGTGGTAGTGGAAATTCAAAGAAGAGAAAGGAAACACAGGAGTATGACGTCAAGGAAAAGTTTCCTAGAACGTCTAAGGATTCTGATTCTCCTCCCAAGAGGAACAATTTTGGGCCAAAATTTACGGAGTATGCAAGATTGAACACTCCCAGGAGCCAAATTCTGATGGAAATAGCTAAGGAGGGGGATCTCCGATGGCCGAAGCCACTAAGGACTGATATGTCTAAAGGGAACCAAAACCAATTCTATCGGTTCCACAAGGAAGTCGGTCACGACACCGACGATTGTAGACAGTTGAAAGATGAGATCGAGTTTCTGATACGAAGAGGAAAGCTCAATAAATTCACCAAGGATGGAAATCAAGGGAGTCAAAGGGTAAATTATGAAAGGAAGGATTATGACAGAAGGGACAACGATCAAGATCGAAATCCCAAGCCCCGAGGGCCGGTTATCAACATGATATTCGGAGGGCCAACTGCTGCTGGGTCCTCCCAAAATTCAAGAAAGGCTTATGCTCGAGAAGTAATGACTGTGGTGGGAGAAGCATCGAAACGTGCCCGAATAAAAGTATCAATAGGTTTTGATGATTCAGACCTGGAGGGAGTGAAGTTTCCCCACGATGATCCCTTAGTCATCGTACTTGTGATAGGAAATTCTGAAACCAAGAGAGTTTTGGTCGACAATGGAGCATCAGTGGACATCTTGTTCCATGATGCTTTCATCAAGATGGGCTATACTGACTCTCAGTTGACACCCTCGAATATGCCCATATATGGATTCAATGGAGTAGAGTCAAAGGTGGAAGGCACTATCCAACTCCCAATGACAATGGGCCAAGGGTCAAATACGCCTACTCAGATGCTGAATTTCATAGTTATAAAGGCAACTTCAACCTACAACGTAATCCTGGGAAGGACGGGTTTTCATGCGTTCAAGGCCGTTGCCTCATCTTATCATCTGAAAATCAAGTTCCCAACAAGGAATGGGATTGGTGAAGAACGGGGAGACCAAAAGATGGCTAGAAGCTGTTACGTAGCCGCATTAAGGCCTGATGGAATCGGGGGGCAGGTTCTCCCATTGAAGACATGGATACTAGTGATAATGAGGACCGAAGAGGGAAACCAGCTGAGGATTTAATCCCAATTCCCTTAGTCCCTGGTGAGCCGGAGAAGGTGACTTATGTTGGAGCACTATTTCCTGAGCCATTGAAAAGCAAGCTCATATCTTTTCTTCAAGAGAACAATGACATTTTTGCTTGGACAGCGGCTGACATGCCAGGGATTGATCCCCAATTGATAACCCACAAATTGAATGTGGATCCTGAAAGGAAGATGGTGAAACAGAAAAAGAGAATTTTTGCTCCAGAGAGGCAAGAGGCCATTAAACAAGAAGTTGAAAAGCTTCTGGAGGCCGGGTTTATTGAAAAGATACAATTCCCAGAATGGTTGGCTAACCCAGTGATGGTCAAAAAGGCCAATGGAAAATGGAGAATGTATGTAGACTTCACCGATTTGAACGATGCATGTTCTAAGGATTGTTTTCCCTTACCAAGGATTGATGCCCTAATAGATGCCACAGCTGGGCACGAGATGCTGAGTTTCATGGATGGCTTCAGTGGATATAACCAAATCAAAATGCACAAAGATGACATCTCCAAGGTATCACTCATCACTGACTTTGGTGTTTTTTGTTATCTAGGCATGGCATTTGGACTTAAGAATGCAGGGGCAACATACCAAAGATTGGTGAACAAAATTTTTGAACACCTGATTGGAAAAACCATGGAGGTCTATGTGGATGACATGTTGGTTAAAAGCCTCGATAAGGCCGATCATATAAACCATCTACGAGAAGCGTTTGAAGTGCTGAGGCACCACAAGATGATGTCCAGAAACTAACGGGAAGAGTGGCAGATTTGGGAAGATTCATCTCCAAGTCAGGAGAGAGGTGCTTACCTTTCTTCAAAGCACTCAAGAACGTGAAAATTTTTGAGTGGACAACTGAAAGCCAAGAGGCCTTTGAGGCCCTGAAGAAATACATGGCTGAAGAGTTGATGGTTCAGAAACCCATCTACTACGTAAGTAAGATCCTACATGGGGCACAAATAAACTACTCTGCGATTGAGAAGTTTGCCTTAGCCTTAATAATGGCCTCAAGAAAGCTACGCCCATACTTCCAGGCTCACAAGATAGAGGTATTGACCAATTAGCCTCTAAGAAACATCTTGCATAGCCCTCAAGTTAGTGGAAGGTTGATCAAATGGGCTATTGAATTGGGAGAATTTGACATCAAGTATAAGCCTCGAACGACCATAAAAGCTCAAGCACTCATTGACTTCATGGTTGAATGCACCATTGACAACCAAGAAGTCGGGGGGCAGAAAGTAATACTGGAAGACAAGAAAGATGAAGAGATGGTGTTCAAAGAATGTTGGGTGCTCTATTTTGATGGGGCATAAAAAACAAAATCAAGTGGAGCAGGGTTGGTGCTACAAAGTCCTGATGGATTTCTCATAGAGTACGCACTAAAACTAGACTTCCCAACGACCAACAACGAAGCTGAGTATGAAGCCCTGATAGCTGGCTTAGGGCTGGCTGGAGCCTTGAGAGTTAAAACTCTGAAAGTGTGTGGAGACTCGAGGCTAGTGGTTTCCCAAATAAATGGGGAGTTTGAGGCCAGAGATGAAGTCATGGCCAGGTACCTAAAACTTGTCAAGGCCATCATGACTCAGTTTGATGAATGCTATATGGAACACATCCCAAGGGAAGAGAACATGAAGGCCGATGCCTTGTCTAAATTTGCTTCTTCTGAAATTGAGAACTACGCAGGAAGTGTATACTTCCAAGTCTTGAAGACCCCAAGCATCAATGGAAAGTTGGTAGCACCTATTGATGTTGCTAGCTGTTGGATGGATCCCATCAAATCTCATCTGGAAACTGGTTGGTTACCCAATGATACCTCAGAAGCACGAAAGTTGTATGTGAGAGCACTAAGGTATACCCTGATTGAGGGAATCCTATACAAAAAGTCTTTCATTGTTCCTTATCTGAAATGCTTGAGACCCCAAGAGGCAGAATTGGCCCTAAGGGAAGTGCATGAAGGAATTTGTGGGCAGCACTTGGGGGGCAGAGCCCTTGCTCATAAAGTCACTCGTCTAGGTTTCTATTGGCCAAACATACTTGCAGATGCTATAAAAGCTACGTGAAGAAGTATGAACGGTGCCAAAAGCATACACCGGTGGTTAGACAACCACCAGAGATGATGACATCCATTAACTCACCTATCACATTCGCCATGTGGGGGATGGATATACTTGGGCCATTTCCAATGGCAAGTGCTCAAAGAAAATTCTTGATAGTGGCAATCGACTACTTCACCAAGTGGATTGAGGCTAAGACTTTAGCCAAGATAACCACCCAGCAACTGATGCATTTCTTCTGGGAGAATGTGATATGTAGATACGGGATTCCATGTATCTTGGTCACAGACAATGGAACTCAGTTTAACAATGATGAATTCAAGAAATATTGTGATGAGAATGATATCAAGTTACGTTTCACTTCTGTTGCCCATCCTCAAGCAAATGGGCAAGCTGAGGTTGCCAATCGAATTATCCTGGATGGATTGAAGAAAAGAGTTGAATGCTCTAGAAACACTTGGGTAGACGAATTGATCCCCATACTATTGGCATATCGTACTACTTGTAAAGTCACCACTGGAGCAACCCCCTTTCTGTTGGCATATGGGGCAGAGGCAGTGGTTCCAGTGGAGATTACTCACACATCTTCAAGAATCGAAGCTTATGAGACAGAGACAAATGAAGAAGGCATGAGGTTGGCCTTGGATCTAATTGATGAAGTTAGAGATGAGGCAAATGCCAAGGTAGTTGAACATCAAAAAAGGGCATCTTTCTACTATAACCTAAGGGTTAAAGAGAGATTCTTCCGTCAAGGAGACTTAGTCCTCAGAAAGATTGAGGCATCCAGAGTTGGACAAAGAGGCAAGTTGGCCCCAAATTGGGAAGGACCATATCGCGTTAAGAACGTATTTGGTCGAGGCTCCTACAAATTAGAAACCCTGGAAGGGACTGAAGTGCCAAGGACTTGGCATGCTGAAAACTTGAAAGTCTATTATGTTTAAAAGTGTGTCCTGATTGACTCACTATTAGGACAAGTAGAAATAAGGTCGACGAAACCAATCCAAGTTTTTAAACTTGAGGTAGAAAGTAGAGTATTATGTAAGGGTTTAACCCATTTTCAAGTTGAATACTTTCATTTTGTTGATGTGTCTTGATTTTGTAGGAAAAGATTAAGAAGAATCTCACCACAGCAGGAAAGGGTATTCATGAATTGATTACTGATGGAAAATCACATGGTCCGTCTTGGCTCATAGAAAGATCTAGTAATCCATCAAAAGTTTCTGCTACAGCTCCAAAAGGAACCTATGTACACGACCTGACAAGCAAGATAAGGGAAAATCTAGTTGAAGAAGTCGAACAAGAAAGTGCAAGAAGAAGTGGATGCACAGGTTAACAAAAAGGTCGAGGAAAAATTAACATGGGTGCTTCAAAAATTAGGCGAAGCGAACCCAAACATTAAAGTTGATCTTGGGCAGCTTTGTGCGACCATCTCGACTGATCATGAAGATGGTACTCCTGTGACTGGTGGCACCAGCTCTAGAAAAACGTCAATAGACATCGGGTAAAAACCGATGTCTGGCAACTTTTGAACCGATGTCTTTGTCGGTGTAGAGAAAGGTCATCACCTTGACATCGGTTTTTAGCCGATGTCAAAGAGCATCTAAAACATCGGTTTTATGTAAAACAACTGATGTTACCTTTGACATCAATTTTTAGCCGATGTCTAAGAGCAACTAAAACATCGGTTTTATGTAAATAACTGATGTTATAAATGTTCTTAGACTTCAGCGATCAACCGATGTAAAAGACAAGGAGCTCTTGAATTTTTTTTTATATAAACTGATTTCTATGTTTATACATATTTACCTGCTCTAATCATGCATATATGCACCAAAAAATATAAAAAATAAAGACAAGCTGAAGTGATCGCATATAAATAACCAGAACTTCGATTATCATTACCAAACCAGTGATATACCAGTGATACAAATACACCATGAAAACATGAAAAACTTGGCTATGCTATTAGTAAGATGATTTTGATAGTTCGTATATCAGCAATATACAACAATGACATGTTTCCGCCCATCTAGGGAAAAAAAGCACTTTGTAAAATCAATTAACTACATAAATAACTAAGTTTTCAAATAGATGCAACAACCGAATTTGACAAAAAAAATGAGTATAAAAATCTCCCTATGACACAGCAGCCTATCTGCCTTTATAGCAACATAACACAAGACTTGCACAATTACTGACCCCTCCTCCACCTTTTAACTTTCAGGCTCAGTTACTCTTGTGACATGGACTTAGTCTTGTTCTTCTTCCTTGGTAAACAGTTGTCAATTTCATTACCCGCAGAAATTCACTTTTCCCTGCAGATGAAGTATATCCCGGATATCACCGATTTATACAAACAAAATGTATTGACATGTATACCAAAGGAAATGAAGACTTACTTTTTGGACAACTCCTTCACATCACTAGATTTTTTATTTTGCAGATTGACCGAAAAATGGGAAGGGTTTTCTAGTTAATGAATGTGCTTGGCAAACAGAACAAGTAATGCTAGAAAATGTTGTAGTAGATAAAATTTGTGTTGGCATAAAAGTGGGGCCCATACAGGACCCTACCCCACATGTGGGCCCCATGTGGGCCCCACAATGGACCCCCACATAATGCATTTAAATTAAAATCAACATAATTAAACATAAATCTCCACAACCACCAGCACTAAACACCACCCTTAGCACTTTGTCACCACTACCACTATCATCATTCTCATTATTTAAAGACCAACCATATTTACATACTGAATGCAACTCGATACCACCAAAAACTAATCTGCAAAAATAAAACAAATAATCAGATTTTCAAGAAGAATCACCGTCGATGAAATTTTTGAATCTACTAGATAATTTGGCCAAACTATAGATCTGTTGCTCACCAGAGTTTGGTTTATTGTGAACTATATTCATGGGGTACCTAGAGGTAGAGAGACATTGTCGATTAAAAGATGAAGGTCGTCGGAGAGATGACGGTCGCTTGGGAAAGATGGAGGTCGCTCAAAGTTGATTTGGTTTATAAGAGGAGGAAAACAAAGATACACGGGGACGAAGGAAAAAATATATGTATAAATTAGATCTAAAGTGGTCTAAATTAAAATTAATACAAAATATGCGTGGTTGAGATTAGATCTTATAACTCACACTAATATGAGTTCTGGTGTGAGTAAAAACCCATTTATTACAATCTTAACATTAAAAAAACTTAAATTTAATATGGGTGAAATGCTAATACAAAATCTAATGAAATATGTATACAATATGTAAAGTGACTTTTTTGGGATAATTTCATCCAAATATGATTATTATAATTATACCATGCCATTTTTAAAATATGATTATTAAATTTTGTTAATACTATTTCATTATTATTATTACATATAAAAATATACTAGATTTATTATGTTACAGTCAATTTAATTCGAGCACCTCCTCGAATCCTCGACATGATATGGTTCCAAATCTCTTTGTATATTTTAATTCGAGCACCTTCTAGAATCCTCGACGTAGTTTGGTTCTAAATCTCTCTATATATTTTCATTCAAGCACCTTCTAGAATCATCAGCGTGGTTCCAAATCCTTTTATATATGACTACGTATGTTAATGTATCATCGACGTGGTTCCAAAATTTGTTAATACTATTTCATTATTATTAATTATTACATATAACAATATGCTAGATCTATTACGTTATAGTCACTTTAATTGACACTTTAATTGGAGCATCTCATGGAATCCTCGACATGGTTCCAAATCTCTTTGTATATTTTAATTCGAGTACCTTCTAGAATCTTCGACGTAGTTCGGTTCCAAATCTCTCTGTATATTTTAATCGATAACCTTCTAGAATCATCGATGTGGTTCCAAATCCTTATATATATATGAATATATCTATGACTATATCTAATCCACTCCCTCATCTTTCACCTTTCACTCTATAATTTCATACCGTCATTGAAATCTCCCTTTCTTCAAACTTTTCTCTAAATCTCTTGTTAAATTTTAAAATTTTGAGACCGACACATCTATTAGTTTTGAATTTATATACAACAACGACGCTTTCACCACTTTTTTGATGTAGTTTTTGATGATACCTCAGCGCTACATCAAAAAAGTATAACATGGAATCAGAGTGTTGTGTTGCTCGTGACTTTTGCCCGATTTGTCTATCTTTGCCTCATTTATGGTTGAAATTTTCCGAAATTTACGTACAAGATACTTAGCAAGCAAATTATTCCGAGAAACATTGGTACGTTGTTCCCTGTATAGGATTTTATAAGACACACACACATAATGTTTATGATTTCTTCCAAATCAAAGGATACATAATTCCTTTTGGAGTGAAATGATACAAATTTTTTAAATTTGGTTTTTATGAACTTGAAAATTTTCTTTTCAATTTAATTTCAGACATAATATTTGATCGCGATCCAAACTGTGAATACATGTGCGTGTATAATGAATTTTAGTCCAGGTTTAAGTTTTAATCGAAATCTGGATATTTTTTTAATTCCATATAAAATTGAACTAGATTAAAATTGCATAGTTCAGATTTGATTTATTATATTTAGTTTATATAAAAATTTGAAATAAAAGTAGATCATTTTAGATTTTTATTTGAGTGAAGACTTGTATCAATTATAATCAAACTAGAAAGTTCGGTTGGCAGGCCATTTCATCTCAGTACAAAATTTCGACCATATTTAATATAGTACACAAAGTGCAATTTACTCTATTTAATATAATTCTTTTTTCAGAAAATGCCTATATATTAATTTTGATATCTTCAACTTGATCACTAATTTTTTTTTATCATAAAAATCATTGATCATCCTTTTTATTTAAATCCATGCACATGTTTTGTTTTGCAGTAAATAATGAAGAAAATGCTCCAAAAAATTTTTGAGGTCCATTTGCAGGTACTACCAAAATGAAAAAGGGAGAAACCCTTATCTTCAGCCTGTGAGATGTCGGAGTTTAGGTTTTCCTCACCTTCTGCTGCATCTGGTTGTTTTTGCATAGGTTCCTGTTTCTCTGAAATGCCTTGAGCTTGCAAATACATTTGACTAACATCGGGGTTTCCATTTCTATTTTCTTCTGATACTTTTCCTGGGGTGTGAAATCTTCTCCTTTCCAACAAGCTGCTTCTGATAGGCTCACCCCCATTTGCTATTTGCTTTTTATCCATCACAAGTTCTTCACGATTAGGAACCCCAATCTGGCGTCGTGAGGCTTCTATGCCGTCCGATTTTTGACTAGCATATTATTCTGAATTCGAAGTTGGTAAGGGCATAATAACCAGGGGGTTTGAAGATGGGTGACTGTTGTTGCCCTCACTACGTCCTTCGAATACTGACAGGTTTTATTAAGATGGAATCCACTGTGGCCATTATTAGCCATTCCTGGTTTTATTAAGCAACACTACCAGCTCGTAGTTGATGATGTTGAGCAAATTGAGTCTGCCTGTGTGTGCCACTGCCTAATTATAATTGTTCTGCAGATAGCTTAACAGGCCAATTGGGTGAGAAAGGAACTGGTAAGAAAGGTGCTGTTTTAGTCCAATTTGGTGTTGATGGTGGCAGAGCTTCACGGACTGAGCAGGATCGTCTTAAAGGAATTGTGTGGTCAGAAGAAGAGCATAGGTGAGTGATATTATTCCTTTTAACAGGGTAGTTGTAGCTGTTGAAACTACCTAGTTACAACGTGGTCTGGTCCTGGAGTTGGTGAAGAAGCACTGAACAAGTTTATTCTAATTATGTGGTTAATATTAGGTGGTTGAACTTTAGTTGATTGATGATGAATATTGATTGTAATAGTGAATTTTAGCTCGCTGTTGTAATAACGAATATTGATCGTAATTACATACACCAGTTTTTTATTTTTTTGGCGTGCTCAGAGCATTGTTCAGAGATGTTCTTTTTTGCGTATATAAAAACCATTGTCTAGCCTATTTTTTTAAGACGATCAAGGCATTTTATAAGAATAGTTGTTATAAATCATATCTTACAATAGCCAAGATTTATAAAAGTGTTGTGGGTAAAAAATACGACAATGGCTTATAAAAACTAAATCATTGTACAAAGGAATTACGTACATGAGATGAAAAAAATAAACCGTCATCTGAGAGTAAGAAAGACAACAATTTGGAAAACAAAAACTGTTGTATAAAAAAACTTCCTAGAACGGTATTTATCTCCATTAATACATAAACTGTTTTTATGTATAATTTCCTAAATAACGGTATTTAGAACGTTGGACACTGTTAATGACTCCAACACATCAATAAGAGGGGTTGAATCTGGTCAAATAAGAAATAACTGGTGTAATGAAATTAATCATTATCATGTGGTTCGGGGTTATGTTCATAAATTGGTCAAAGGCTATGATTTCTGAAGATCATAAATTGGTGCCAATAGACATCTTTATAATTGGGTTTATGTTGTTTTGCTATAGTATACTATCTTTCTAATTAAATTAGCCTATATCGAAGCTAAAATTTTGATACCAGAGAAGTTAAGGACTTTAACAAGAGTATTGATCATCTACCAGTTCCAAAGTACTTCTTATAAGCTGATGAGGCAAACAAAAGTACTATCTACCAGATGTCAATGAATGTATAATTGTGATTTATCCTTGATTATGTCGAATTCTTTAGTGGATTATGTTTGTTAAGAGAGTATGTTATCGATATATTATTTGTTATTTTATTTAACTAGGGAGGGACAAGAAGCTATGTAACATGAGTTGCTTTAATAATAACATAAGTGCTTATTTGCACATACGTATAACAAAATTTGCACAACGTTGTGGTAACAATAAGAAAATCGAAATCATAATAAACCCACAGAGTAACACTCTGAGAACTGATCAAAATCTGCATACCTCTAAAGCCACATTTCCAATATACCAAATTTTACAACCCCATAACAATCTTTAACACAAAGTACATAAAATTTCACAAAATTTACATTAAGCATAACAAAACAATACCAAACAAAGTGTAATAAAATAAACTACATGACACAAATTTATAAAAACAATTACTAGTACCATTTTGTAGTTTCATAACAAGAGTGCCATTGGGTCGGGTTTCAAGTAGGTCGGGTATGATTTCGATGGGCAAGACTCGATCAGAAAATTTTGGGTTGTTAAATATACTAGTAATAAGCCCGTGCTTCCCTAAAAAAAAATAATATGCCCATACTTTCGCATACAGAATGATATTTGCTTATTTAATATTTAATATTTAATTTCTAATCGATATTTGATTTTTTAATATTCTATCTTGATATTACATAAGTGATTTTTTTATTAAACCTATACTATAGACATATTAAGAATATCACATGTTCGTGCCGTTGTAATGCTCAGGATATTCCCCACTCTATGGCACATTTCGCTCATCCAATCTATCATTCATTCGAGACGCGACACCCTTTCTCATTATTATCTACCGCCTTTTTTTCCTCCCAATTATTCACGCAGAAATATACATATGCACCAGGCACTACCTAAATCAAAACAATATTGTCAATTGATTCGCATAAATTGCCATCATTCTAGCACCAAGCCTCTCTAACTCCCAGCGTCACCTCCGGCCTCATGCCATGAATTCCATCCAAATGTGCTAGCTTTGGCCGAAACTACTTAATTTTCTGATTACATACTTAATTTTGAACATGCTATTGGAGAAACTAACAATATCATACGTACCTCTCATAGTAACGTTGATGTCGTACTTAATTTAAAATCAAACAAACTTAATATTTTAGCGTTAAAAGCAAATATCCTTGAATTTATCCAAATAATTCAAATCTAAACTATAATGAAAAATCCAAGAACTGAAACATCGAAACATCTAAACAAAAGAATCAGTCTAACCAACGTATCAATAACCATCTCCAAATACAAAAGATGTCAACCATGCTTTGAAGGCATAAAGGTCATCCAAGTAGCTCCAATAATTTATGTGATTTACCTCTCTTGTTGTATAATGTTCGCACAAAATCACGCAAGCGTACGCGGTCACAAGTAATATAAGAATAAGTAAAGTTCGTTCCCACAGAGACTGGTAATGCAACAATGTATGGCTATTGTTCAATGCTAAGATAAATATCAAGGTTGTGTTTTGATTATCTAAATTAACTAAACAAATTATCAAACCTATAATTAACTAAGGAGTTGCTGTTGATTTACTTATGAGAATAAAACATGGGATCCTAACTTCATTAATTACTTCATCTAGAGCCTTTTGTCTTTAATCAATGCATGTGACGGTTGTGACAACTAATCGGATAACACGAAATCAGTACACGCTACCTTTCAGTATACGTATACCAAACCACTCAAACATCCACAAAAGAGATAGAAGTTGAGCAGACACCAGTTATTCTTAGACCCTATATGTCTATAAGATTTGAAAACATAATGGTTTAACGATCAAGTTATCCATTCAGATTACATAGGGCAGGTAAGATGGTTAAAATTACCTACGAATCATGCATGACAAACATACATAAACCTATGCTAGCATGGCAAGTTCTAAACCTCTATATCCACTTTCGCAATCAATAGAGATTAACAAACAACTTAGATGTTAGCTACGCATCCAAGAAGAATAAGTACAACCACACTAGGATATCAATTAGCCATCACACACACATCTTTAAAACAATTAACTACTAAAATCCATAAATAAATCCGTTAGAACCCCACGACAACGATTAGTTCATAATCGAACCGTTCATCATCGTGGGTTCTGATGAAAACATGATAATAAGTATGTCTGGAATACTAAATAAAAGTACTAGGGTTTATGAAGAAACAAACGAGAATCCAAAGTATCGCCTAATTAGAAGAATACAAAGATAAGTTGAAAACTAGATCTTCGTAATCAGCCGTCTTCTTGTTCTCCTTGCCTTTTGATGGATATGTAGGTAGATATATGGTTGTATATCAATATATCCTCTGAAATCGTCCACCAAGTGCTTATATAGGTCTCAAGGTTGACTGGTCTTCGCTGGTTTCCTTTTCAGAACAGAAATTGACTTTTCCAGCATTCCATCAAGCGCGGGCGCGCTTCCTAGGGCGCGGGCGCGCTTCAACAGGATTCCACTAGGGCGCGGGCGCGCTTCTTTAGGCGCGGGCGCGCTTGATCTCTGACAGATTTCTTCACTTCTCGTTTTCTTGACTTTCCTGGCGCTCTCACGTCTCGTAACTCCTAGGCTTTCACAAGGATGCTCAATCACCACCGTATAACCAAAATAGCTCCACAACTCTGCTAACGAAGCAACTCTGCACAATATAACACAAAACACATTAAAAACACCACGTACTTGAGTACAAACAATCAATTTAAGCCGATTTAGAGCGTTCCAAGTAGATATGAAATCCACTTATCATATAACATTAAAACTTTATAAATTAGTTAAATAAATTATTGATAGTTAAATATAAAAGTAATGAGATTAAAATAATGATTATACATTCTTAATAAGGTGCAGAACATTGATAAATAAATAGAATTATATATTTAATTTTGAATTTAAATGTTAATAACATTCTATTTTAATTTCTCGTTGTCGCCTCCAGCGACTCCTCGCATTATGAAAAAAATTACAGAATTGAAGGATCCAATTGAAAAATTGTATGATTGAGGAACTGGCTCGTTAATATTAATAAAAGTAAGCACAATTTAGGAATTTGATTTTTTTGTAAATAACAATAACAAAATTATTTTATTAAGTACAATAAACTAATATAATTGTTATTTGATAAATATATAATTCAAATTTTTTTTTTTGAAGTCGTAACATGACCTGTGCTTCACACACGAGTTATCGTAGTTTAAGTTATACATAATGAAATAAATTTTGCATTTTATATGCGTATGCGTTATATTTATTACGAAATCTCACGTGATTTGCATTGTTTTGTTATTAACTAAGACGATTGTTCCATTCTTTTCCCCTTTCTAGTGGTTAATTTTCGTTGCTTTCTTATGACTAAGAATAAATTTTAAACACGTTTGAAGGACTTTGAACATAAAATGATGTATCTAAACTTACATGTATAGAGTAGAATGTTAATCGACGCCGCTTCACAGGGTTGTCTCGCATTTTATTATATAAATTATTATTATCTTCAGAAAAAACACATAAATTAGTGAGAAATAAGTTTTAAAAATTCGACTATAGATACTTACATCTTAGTCTTATTTAAATAATTTTAATTTAAATTAAATTCTCAATAGAATTTCACTTTATATTATAAATAAATATTATTGAATATAAGTTCATTCGTTAAATTATTTTACTTGTAATAGTACAAAATTTTCACGTCATTGTGTTGTGTGATAGCAAATCTTTGCATTTTAAACAATATATAATTATAGAATAAGTAAACGTAAAACAAATACTATATACAAAAGAAAAGCTTGAGTTGAAGGTTGCTCGCGACATTTTGAAAATAGTATAATAAAAGGATCAGAAAAAA
The DNA here is from genome assembly GCA_030848705.1 of Heracleum sosnowskyi. Taxonomy (NCBI): domain Eukaryota; kingdom Viridiplantae; phylum Streptophyta; class Magnoliopsida; order Apiales; family Apiaceae; genus Heracleum; species Heracleum sosnowskyi. The sequence goes on from CM061240.1 coordinate 16,967,258, forward strand.
ATTGAAAATCCAACTTCAAATCCTAATAAATTTATTGAATATTATTTTTTTTATTTGATTGATTACATTTTAAATGAAATGTGATACAAATAGCCATTTTAAAGCATATATAATATTAATTAAATATTATTCTATATAATTATATAGTAGAATTTACTTGACGTCGCCTCATGACGTCGACTCACATTTTTTATATAAAAACTATTACTAAAAAAACATAAATAATTGAGAAATAAGTTTTAAAAATTCGACTATAAACATTGAAATTTTAGTCTTATTTAATTAATGTCAATTCAAATTAAATTCTCGATAGAATTTCACTTTATATTATAAATAAATATTATTGAATATAAGTTCATTTGTTAAATTATTTTACTTGTAATAGTACAAAAATCTCACGTCATTGCGTTGTGTGATAGCAAATTCTTGCATTTTAAACAATAGATAATTATAGAATAAGTATATGTAAAATAAAATATATATACATAAAAAAGCTCAAGTTAAAGGTTGCTGGCGGCATTTTGAAAATAGTATAATAAAAGGACCCGACCAGAAAAAAAAATATTGGAAGATCCAACTTCAAATCCTAATAAATTTATTGAATATGAAACTTTTTTTATTTGGTTGATTACATTTTAAACGAAATGTGATCTGAATAGCCAGTTTAAAGTATAATATTCATTAAATATTATTCTATAGTAGTATTTACTCGACGTCGCCTCACGGCGCCGTATCACATTTTTTTATATAAAAACTATTATTATCTTGGAGAAAAAACATAAATAATTGAGAAATAAGATTTAACAATTCGACTATAGACGTTGACATCTTAGTCTTCTTTAAATTATGTCAATTGAAATTAAATTCTCAATAGAATTTCACTTTATATTATAAATAAATATTATTGAATATAAGTTCATTCATTAAATTATTTTACTTGTAATAGTACAAAATTTTCAAGTCATTGTGTTGTGTAATGGCAAATCCTTGCATTTTAAATCATAGATAATTATAGAATAAATATACGTAAAATAAAAAATATAAACATTAAAAGGCTCAAGTTAAAGGTCGCGCGTGACATTTTGAAAAGAATATAATAAAACGATCAGACCAAAAAAAAAAAGAAAAATATTTGAAGATCTAACTTCAAATCCTAATAAATTTATTGAATATAAAACTGTTGGAACCAATTTTCTGTCGGGCTGGACTCCAGGAAGCTCTTCGGGTCCACCTGTCAAAAGAGAAGAATGCGAGGGGTTGGGCCCCCGATTCACCTCCGGTGTGAGAATAAGTTAGAGGTTCCAATTAGGTTTAAATGAACGTGTAAGTATTTGTGAGCATAAAAATGAGTATTAACCCTCATTCGAACCTGTCAGGTGCTTTTATAGGCACTCTGGTAACCGTTCGCCCGAGATATTCGGGAATAGTCGCTCACGTCTGTCGTCCTATTCTTCCGCCTGAATAAGTGGGAGACTCAGTCAACCAACGGCTAGTCGACCAACGGCTAGTGCCAATGACCTTATCCGATGTACATGGGCTATGCCAGCCCAACGAAACTGTTCGGTCCGGTAGAGCCAATTGGGCCCAGCTGCTATTCGGCCCATTGGCCCGAATACTGTTGGGCCTCCAACAAAAACTTTTTTTACTTGGTTGATTACGTTTGAAATGAAATGTGATCTCAATAGCTATTTTAAAGTATAATATTCATTAAAAGTATAATAACAATTTTACATTAAGCATAACAAAACAATACTAAACAAAGTGTAATAAAATAAACTACATGACACAAATTTATAAAAACAATTACTAGTACCATTTTGTAGTTTCATAACAAGAGTGCCATTGGGTCGAGTTGTCTTCCAAGGTGAAGTGTATTTTAAAAAAAGTACTATGTTGAAATTTGGATGCTGACGAGAGGGTGCACTTAAATTACCGTTAGCCAATATATTAATTACATTTGCAATATTGATTGTGTATTTCGTTTCGCTTTATATACTGCTGTTTATTTTTCTTAACTCCGTTAGTAAATCTATATACTGCCATATATATATATATAATTATTGATTTAATTAGTTTAATATAATTGATTTAATTTCAAATTAATTATTATTAAATTAAAAATTAATCTATTTACTAAAAACTAGAAACCCACTATTAATGTTGTGGTATGTCATGTACATATACATATAATTATTAGCTTAATTAATTTTAAAAATATTGTTAATATAAAAACTAATCTATACTTTTTAAAAGCATAACTCCCTCTTAAAGGTATGATATGTCATGTATACTACGATATACACATATAATTATTAGTTTAATACGTAATTAGTTTAATTCGAAATTAATATAATTATTACTATTAAATTAAATTAATTGCCAACAATAGTCAAGTTACATACTAGAAATCTACGAGCAGCGTGTTTGAATTGATATCGGGATGGTAAATCCTGAAGTATCATACTTATGCATTAAAAGTAAACTCCATAAAAAATACTACATTGTTTCCATATAATGCCTTTTTACTCCTAAAATTTTTTAATATGCATAATGGTAAGTTGGTAACTGATAAACTTAAGAAATCTATATTCTATATTAAAACGAGAAACCCCTTTTTAATAGTATGATATGTCATGTATGTCGTAATGTACATATAATTATTAGTTTAATTAGCTTAATATAGTTGATTTAATTTCATATTAATTATTATTTAATTAAAAAGTAATCTCTGAATTTAAGGCAGAAACCCCCTCTTAATAGTATTGATATGAACAGAAAAGTAATTACAGAAATATAATTAATATGGCCCAATATTCAAGGCCCAAAACCCTGATTATTTATTAATTTCGTAATTAATAAATAGGGAAAATATACAGCTCATGAAAAGAGTCCAAAATATGGTAAATTTATCAAAGAAGGATCCAGAATCCCAATCAATGAGTCATAGCCTTTATCAACAAGAAAAAGACTTGTCCAGCAAGAAATACAATGCTTATCCATTATCGAAAATGAGACTTATTCGCTAAGTCTCCTAAACTTACTCTAAATACAAGGCTCCTAACGCCTATATAAAGGACCTGATCCTTCAATCAGAACTACGTCTTTGGCTTGATTTTCAGCATTGATTGAGATACGTAGGCATCTTGTGAGGACCGATTTAGTCACGAAACACAAGAGCAGCCATTAAAGCTCGAAGCTCTCTTAAACTCTAACAATTAATTTACAAATACACTTTTTAATCCATAACATTTGGCGCCGTCTGTGGGAAGACAACATCAACCATGACAAACAAACGAAGAACAACTCGAGATACTCAAACTTCTGTGGAGCTTCCTATCACTTCTGAGGCTGGTACACACAGAAATCAACCACCGCCAACTACTGGCATTCAAGGGGCGAATATCCCCCTCACCACCACTGAAGGACCAGAAATCCCAATTTCGGTTGAAGGGACGAATCCCCTGCAGATGGTCGTTCATGGATCTAATCCACAAGAGACCGTTCACCAGCAACCAATCACGACCTCCCCACTGCTCATGAATGCACCAAGTGGTCTTCAACTCCACACCACTGATCTCCCCCAATACGCAACTCAAACTTTGGGGATGCCAAGCTATGGCATGCCCTCTCGACCCATGGCGGGCGGTAGTGGTCTCAATCCCACCTACCACGAGGCATACGTCCCTCCTTATATACAAGGTCTGGGACCTCAAAATCAACAAACCCGACGGACCCCTTTGATTCAGGACTACTCGGGTCCCTATACTGAGGACGAGAATTACACATCTAGAGAAGAGAGGGATGTCGCCCCAAGGAGGAAACGTTCTTCCCAAACAAATCGGGAACAACCCCAAACTACTAAGGAGAAAATTGCAGCCCATGAGGCAGAGACCGAAAGACTCAAGAAACTCCTTGCTGAAGAGGAGGCCGCCAAAGCCCAAGGCCGAGCAACTGGAAGAGTCCCGATAATCAACCTGGACCCAACACTAAGAAGGACTAAGAGGGCTGAAGCCCCAAGGGGTGATCCTAGTGTTTTATTGCCCTTAGGAGATCCTGATGATCCTACACCACCATTCACTCAAGACATCATGAAAGCTACCATATCCAGGAAATTTAAGATGCCAACGATTAAAGCTTATGATGGAACGGGAGATCCCGCGAATCATGTAAGGACCTTCTCTAATGCATTGCTGTTACAGCCAACCAATGATGCGGTCAAGTGTAGGGCGTTTCCACAAACCTTGGCAGGCATGGCCCAACGTTGCTATAACCGTCTTCCTCCCAACTCTATCGGATCTTTCAAGGAACTAAGCAAAATGTTCATCAATCAGTTTGTTAGTGGAAGGGTGCATGAGAAAAGCTCTGCATCACTCATGACAATCCAACAAGGAAATAATGAGGCTTTAAGAGATTATATCAACCGATTCACTCGGGAGGCTCTGAAAGTCCCGGACTTAGAGGACAAAGTAGCTATGATAGCTCTGCAACAAGGAACCACTGATGATCACTTCAAAAGATCATTGGAAAAACATCCACCCGAGAGCATGCTGAAGCTCCAAGATAGAGCCAGAAAAATACATCAAGGCTGAAGAAAGCATGAGAAAGTATGAACCCACTACTGGTGGTAGTGGAAATTCAAAGAAGAGAAAGGAAACACAGGAGTATGACGTCAAGGAAAAGTTTCCTAGAACGTCTAAGGATTCTGATTCTCCTCCCAAGAGGAACAATTTTGGGCCAAAATTTACGGAGTATGCAAGATTGAACACTCCCAGAAGCCAAATTCTGATGGAAATAGCTAAGGAGGGGGATCTCCGATGGCCGAAGCCACTAAGGACTGATATGTCTAAAGGGAACCAAAACCAATTCTATCGATTCCACAAGGAAGTCGGTCACGACACCGACGATTGTAGACAGTTGAAAGATGAGATCGAGTTTCTGATATGAAGAGGAAAGCTCAATAAATTCACCAAGGATGGAAATCAAGGGAGTCAAAGGGTAAATTATGAAAGGAAGGATTATGACAGAAGGGACAACGATCAAGATCGAAATCCCAAGCCCCGAGGGCCGGTTATCAACATGATATTCGGAGGGCCAACTGCTGCTGGGTCCTCCCGAAATTCAAGAAAGGCTTATGCTCGAGAAGTAATGACTGTGGTGGGAGAAGCATCGAAACGTGCCCGAATAGAAGTATCAATAGGTTTTGATGATTCAGACCTGGAGGGAGTGAAGTTTCCCCACGATGATCCCTTAGTCATCGTACTTGTGATAGGAAATTCTGAAACCAAGAGAGTTTTGGTCGATAATGGAGCATCAGTGGACATCTTGTTCCATGATGCTTTCATCAAGATGGGCTATACTGACTCTCATTTGACACCCTCGAATATGCCCATATATGGATTCAATGGAGTAGAGTCAAAGGTGGAAGGCACTATCCAACTCCCAAAGACAATGGGCCAAGAGTCAAATACGCCTACTCAGATGCTGAATTTCATAGTTATAAAGGCAACTTCAACCTACAACGCAATCCTGGGAAGGACGGGTTTTCATGCGTTCAAGGCCGTTGCCTCATCTTATCATCTAAAAATCAAGTTCCCAACAAGGAATGGGATTGGTGAAGAACGGGGAGACCAAAAGATGGCTAGAAGCTGTTACGTAGCCGCATTAAGGCCTGATGGAATCGGGGGGCAGGTTCTCCCATTGAAGACATGGATACTAGTGATAATGAGGACCGAAGAGGGAAACCAGCTGAGGATTTAATCCCAATTCCCTTAGTCCCTGGTGAGCCGGAGAAGGTGACTTATGTTGGAGCACTATTGCCTGAGCCATTGAAAAGCAAGCTCATATCTTTTCTTCAAGAGAACAATGACATTTTTGCTTGGACAGCGGCTGACATGCCAGGGATTGATCCCCAATTGATAACCCACAAATTGAATGTGGATCCTGAAAGGAAGATGGTGAAACAGAAAAAGAGAATTTTTGCTCCAGAGAGGCAAGAGGCCATTAAACAAGAAGTTGAAAAGCTTCTGGAGGCCGGGTTTATTGAAAAGATACAATTCCCAGAATGGTTGGCTAACCCAGTGATGGTCAAAAAGGCCAATGGAAAATGGAGAATGTATGTAGACTTCACCGATTTGAACGATGCATGTTCTAAGGATTGTTTTCCCTTACCAAGGATTGATGCCCTAATAGATGCCACAGCTGGGCACGAGATGCTGAGTTTCATGGATGGCTTCAGTGGATATAACCAAATCAAAATGCACAAAGATGACATCTCCAAGGTATCACTCATCACTAACTTTGGTGTTTTTTGTTATCTAGGCATGGCATTTGGACTTAAGAATGCAGGGGCAACATACCAAAGATTGGTGAACAAAATTTTTGAACACCTGATTGGAAAAACCATGGAGGTCTATGTGGATGACATGTTGGTTAAAAGCCTCGATAAGGCCGATCATATAAACCATCTACGAGAAGCGTTTGAAGTGCTGAGGCACCGCAAGATGATGTCCAGAAACTAACGGGAAGAGTGGCAGATTTGGGAAGATTCATCTCCAAGTCAGGAGAGAGGTGCTTACCTTTCTTCAAAGCACTCAAGAACGTGAAAAATTTTGAGTGGACAACTGAAAGCCAAGAGGCCTTTGAGGCCCTGAAGAAATACATGGCTGAAGAGTTGAAGGTTCAGAAACCCATCTACTACGTAAGTAAGATCCTACATGGGGCAGAAATAAACTACTATGTGATTGAGAAGTTTGCCTTATCCTTAATAATGGCCTCAAGAAAGCTACGCCCATACTTCCAGGCTCACAAGATAGAGGTATTGACCAATTAGCCTCTAAGAAACATCTTGCATAGCCCTCAAGTTAGTGGAAGGTTGATCAAATGGGCTATTGAATTGGGAGAATTTGACATCAAGTATAAGCCTCGAACGGCCATAAAAGCTCAAGAACTCGCTGACTTCATGGTTGAATGCACCATTGACAACCAAGAAGTCGGGGGGCAGAAAGTAATACTGGAAGACAAGAAAGATGAAGAGATGGTGTTCAAAGAATGTTGGGTGCTCTATTTTGATGGGGCATAAAAAACAAAATCAAGTGGAGCAGGGTTGGTGCTACAAAGTCCTGATGGATTTCTCATAGAGTACGCACTAAAACTAGACTTCCCAACGACCAACAACGAAGCTGAGTATGAAGCCCTGATAGCTGGCTTAGGGCTGGTTGGAGCCTTGAGAGTTAAAACTCTGAAAGTGTGTGGAGACTCGAGGCTAGTGGTTTCCCAAATAAATGGGGAGTTTGAGGCCAGAGATGAAGTCATGGCCAAGTACCTAAAACTTGTCAAGGCCATCATGACTCAGTTTGATGAATGCTATATGGAACACATTCCAAGGGAAGAGAACATGAAGGCCGATGCCTTGTCTAAATTTGCTTCTTCTGAAATTGAGAACTACGCAGGAAGTGTATACTTCCAAGTCTTGAAGACCCCAAGCATCAATGGAAAGTTGGTAGCACCTATTGATGTTGCTAGCTGTTGGATAGATCCCATAAAATCTCATCTGGAAACTGGTTGGTTACCCAATGATACCTCAGAAGCACGAAAGTTGTATGTGAGAGCACTAAGGTATACCCTGATTGAGGGAATCCTATACAAAAAGTCTTTCATTGTTCCTTATCTGAAATGCTTGAGACCCCAAGAGGCAGAATTGGCCCTAAGGGAAGTGCATGAAGGAATTTGTGGGCAGCACTTGGGGGGCAGAGCCCTTGCTCATAAAGTCACTCGTCTAGGTTTCTATTGGCCAAACATACTTGCAGATGCTAAAAGCTACGTGAAGAAGTATGAACGGTGCCAAAAGCATACACCGGTGGTTAGACAACCTCCAGAGATGATGACATCCATTAACTCACCTATCACATTCGCCATGTGGGGGATGGATATACTTGGGCCATTTCCAATGGCAAGTGCTCAAAGAAAATTCTTGATAGTGGCAATCGACTACTTCACCAAGTGGATTGAGGCTAAGACTTTAGCCAAGATAACCACCCAGCAACTGATGCATTTCTTCTGGAAGAATGTGATATGTAGATACGGGATTCCATGTATCTTGGTCACAGACAATGGAACTCAGTTTAACAATGATGAATTCAAGAAATATTGTGATGAGAATGATATCAAGTTACGTTTCACTTCTGTTGCCCATCCTCAAGCAAATGGGCAAGCTGAGGTTGCCAATCGAATTATCCTGGATGGACTGAAGAAAAGAGTTGAATGCTCTAGAAACACTTGGGTAGACGAATTGATCCCCATACTATTGGCATATCGTACTACTTGTAAAGTCACCACTGGAGCAAGCCCCTTTCTGTTGGCATATGGGGCAGAGGCAGTGGTTCCAGTGGAGATTACTCACACATCTCCAAGAATCGAAGCTTATGAGACAGAGACAAATGAAGAAGGCATGAGGTTGGCCTTGGATCTAATTGATGAAGTTAGAGATGAGGCAAATGCCAAGGTAGTTGAACATCAAAAAAGGGCATCTTTTTACTATAACCTAAGGGTTAAAGAGAGATTCTTCCGTCAAGGAGACTTAGTCCTCAGAAAGATTGAGGCATCCGGAGTTGGACAAAAAGGCAAGTTGGCCCCAAATTGGGAAGGACCATATCGCGTTAAGAACGTATTTGGTCGAGGCTCCTACAAATTAGAAACCCTGGAAGGGACTGAAGTGCCAAGGACTTGGTATGCTGAAAACTTGAAAGTCTATTATGTTTAAAAGTGTGTCCTGATTGACTCACTATTAGGACAAGTAGAAATAAGGTCGATGAAACCAATCCAAGTTTTTAAACTTGAGGTAGAAAGTAGAGTATTATGTAAGGGTTGAACCCATTTTCAAGTTGAATACTTTCATTTTGTTGATGTGTCTTGATTTTGTAGGAAAAGATTAAGAAGAATCTCACCACATCAGGAAAGGGTATTCATGAATTGATTACTGATGGAAAATCACATGGTCCGTCTTGGCTCGTAGGAAGATCTAGTAATCCATCAAAAGTTTCTTCTACAGCTCCAAAAGGAACCTATGTACACGACCTGACAAGCAAGATAAGGGAAAATCTAGTTGAAGAAGTCGAACAAGAAAGTGCAAGAAGAAGTGGATGCACAGGTTAACAAAAAGGTCGAGGAAAAATTAACATGGGTGCTTCAAAAATTAGGCGAAGCGAACCCAAACATTAAAGTTGATCTTGGGCAGCTTTGTGCGACCATCTCGACTGATCATGAAGATGGTACTCCTGTGACTGGTGGCACCAGCTCTAGAAAAACGTCAATAGACATCGGGTAAAAACCGATGTCTGGCAACTTTTGAACCGATGTCTTTGTCGGTGTAGAGAAAGGTCATCACCTTGACATCGGTTTTTAGCCGATGTCAAAGAGCATCTAAAACATCGGTTTTATGTAAAACAACTGATGTTACCTTTGACATCAATTTTTAGCCGATGTCTAAGAGCAACTAAAACATCGGTTTTATGTAAATAACTGATGTTATAAATGTTCTTAGACTTCAGCGATCAACCGATGTAAAAGACAAGGAGCTCTTGAATTTTTTTTATATAAACTGATTTCTATGTTTATACATATTTACCTGCTCTAATCATGCATATATGCACCAAAAAATATAAAAAATAAAGACAAGCTGAAGTGATCGCATATAAATAACCAGAACTTTGATTATCATTACCAAACCAGTGATATACTAGTGATACAAATACACCATGAAAACATGAAAAACTTGGCTATGCTATTAGTAAGATGATTTTGATAGTTCGTATATCAACAGTATACAACAATGACATGTTTCCGCCCATCTAGGGAAAAAAAGCACTTTGTAAAATCAATTAACTACAGAAATAACTAAGTTTTCAAATAGATGCAACAACCGAATTTGACAAAAACAATGAGTATAAAAATCTCCCTATGACACAGCAGCCTATCTGCCTTTATAGCAACATAACACAAGACTTGCACAATTACTGACCCATCCTCCAGATTTTAACTTTCAGGCTCAGTTACTCTTGTGACATGGACTTAGTCTTGTTCTTCTTCCTTGGTAAACAGTTGTCAATTTCATTACCCGCAGAAATTCACTTTTCCCTGCAGATGAAGTATATCCCGGATATCACCGATTTATACAAACAAAATGTATTGACATGTATACCAAAGGAAATGAAGACTTACTTTTTGGACAACTCCTTCACATCACTAGATTTTTTATTTTGCAGATTGACCGAAAAATGGGAAGGGTTTTCTAGTTGATGAATGTGCTTGGAGATACATTTCTAGTTGGTTGAATCTGGATTATTATGTAGTATTGTGTCTGGTGGAAATGAAAAAAACCTGGTTGTGTTATTGATTGATTTGGTTGGTTTGGAATCTATATAATATAAATTGTGTATTTTTAATCGTAAATAGAAAAGTGTTGCCATTGATGCTGTAAAATGTTGGCAAACAGAACAAGTAATGCTAGAAAATGTTGTAGTAGATGAAATTTGTGTTGGCATAAAAGTGGGGCCCATACAGGACCCTACCCCACATGTGGGCCCCATGTGGGCCCCACACTGGACCCCCACATCATGCATTTAAATAAAAATCAACATAATTAAACATAAATCTCCACAACCACCAGCACTAAACACCACCCTTACCACTTTGTCACCACTACCACTATCATCATTCTCATTATTTAAAGACCAACCATATTTACATACTGAATGCAACTCGATACCACCAAAAACTAATCTGCAAAAATAAAACAAATAATCAGATTTTCAAGAAGAATCACCGTCGATGAAATTTTTGAATCTACTAGATAATTTGGCCAAACTATAGATCTGTTGCTCACCAGAGTTTGGTTTATTGTGAACTATATTCATGGGGTACCTAGAGGTAGAGAGACATTGTCGATTAAAAGATGATGGTCGTCGGAGAGATGACGGTCACTTGGGAAAGATGGAGGTCGCTGAAAGTTGATTTGGTTTATAAGAGGAAGAAAACAAAGATACACGGGGACGAAGGAAAAAATATATGTATAAATTAGATCTAAAGTGGTCTAAATTAAAATTAATACAAAATATGCGTGGTTGAGATTAGATCTTATATCTCACACTAATATGAGTTCTGGTGTGAGTAAAACCCCATTTATTACAATCTTAACATTAAAAAAACTTAAATTTAATATGGGTGAAATGCTAATACAAAATCTAATGAAATATGTATACAATATGTAAAGTGACTTTTTTGGGATAATTTCATCCAAATATGATTATTATAATTATACCATGCCATTTTTAAAATATGATTATTAAATTTTGTTAATACTATTTCATTATTATTATTACATATAAAAATATACTAGATTTATTATGTTACAGTCAATTTAATTCGAGCACCTCCTCGAATCCTCGACATGATATGGTTCCAAATCTCTTTGTATATTTTAATTCGAGCACCTTCTAGAATCCTCGACGTAGTTTGGTTCTAAATCTCTCTATATATTTTCATTCAAGCACCTTCTAGAATCATCAGCGTGGTTCCAAATCCTTTTATATATGACTACGTATGTTAATGTATCATCGACGTGGTTCCAAAATTTGTTAATACTATTTCATTATTATTAATTATTACATATAACAATATGCTAGATCTATTACGTTATAGTCACTTTAATTGACACTTTAATTGGAGCATCTCATGGAATCCTCGACATGGTTCCAAATCTCTTTGTATATTTTAATTCGAGTACCTTCTAGAATCTTCGACGTAGTTCGGTTCCAAATCTCTCTGTATATTTTAATCGATAACCTTCTAGAATCATCGATGTGGTTCCAAATCCTTCTATATATATGAATATATCTATGACTATATCTAATCCACTCCCTCATCTTTCACCTTTCACTCTATAATTTCATACCGTCATTGAAATCTCCCTTTCTTCAAACTTTCCTCTAAATCTCTTGTTAAATTTTAAAATTTTGAGACCGACACATTTATTAGTTTTGAATTTATATACAACAACGACGCTTTCACCACTTTTTGATGATACCTCAGCGCTACATCAAAAAAGTATAACATCGAATCAGAGTGTTGTGTTGCTCGTGACTTTTGCCCGATTTGTCTATCTTTGCCTCATTTATGGTTGAAATTTTCCGAAATTTACGTACAAGATACTTAGCAAGCAAATTATTCCGAGAAACATTGGTACGTTGTTCCCTGTATAGGATTTTATAAGACACACACATAATGTTTATGATTTCTTCCAAATCAAAGGATACATAATTCCTTTTGATTTAATTGGAATGAAATGATACAAATTTTTTAAATTTGGTTTTTATGAACTTGAAAATTTTCTTTTCAATTTAATTTCAGACATAATATTTGACCGCGATCCAAACTGTGAATACATGTGCGTGTATAATGAATTTTAGTCCAGGTTTAAGTTTTAATCGAAATCTGGATATTTTTTTAATTCCATATAAAATTGAACTAGATTAAAATTGCATAGTTCAGATTTGATTTATTATATTTAGTTTATATAAAAATTTGAAATAAAAGTAGATCATTTTAGATTTTTATTTGAGTGAAGACTTGTATCAATTATAATCAAACTAGAAAGTTCTGTTGGCAGGCCATTTCATCTCAGTACAAAATTTCGACCATATTTAATATAGTACACAAAGTGCAATTTACTCTATTTAATATAATTCTTTTTTCAGAAAATGCCTATATATTAATTTTGATATCTTCAACTTGATCACTAATTTTTTTTTTTTATCATAAAAATCATTGATCATCCTTTTTATTTAAATCCATGCACATGTTTTGTTTTGCAGTAAATAATGAAGAAAATGCTCCAAAAAAATTTTGAGGTCCATTTGCAGGTACTTGCAAAATGAAAAAGGGAGAAACCCTTATCTTCAGCCTGTGAGATGTCGGAGTTTAGGTTTTCCTCACCTTCTGCTGCATCTGGTTGTTTTTGCATAGGTTCCTGTTTCTCTGAAATGCCTTGAGCTTGCAAATACATTTGACTAACATCGGGGTTTCCATTTCTATTTTCTTCTGATACTTTTCCTGGGGTGTGAAATCTTCTCCTTTCCAACAAGCTGCTTCTGATAGGCTCACCCCCATTTGCTATTTGCTTTTTATCCATCACAAGTTCTTCACGATTAGGAACCCCAATCTGGCGTCGTGAGGCTTCTATGCCGTCCGATTTTTGACTAGCATATTATTCTGAATTCGAAGTTGGTAAGGGCATAATAACCAGGGGGTTTGAAGATGGGTGACTGTTGTTGCCCTCACTACGTCCTTCGAATACTGACAGGTTTTATTAAGATGGAATCCACTGTGGCCATTATTAGCCATTCCTGGTTTTATTAAGCAACACTACCAGCTCGTAGTTGATGATGTTGAGCAAATTGAGTCTGCCTGTGTGTGCCACTGCCTAATTATAATTGTTCTGCAGATAGCTTAACAGGCCAATTGGGTGACAAAGGAACTGGTAAGAAAGGTGCTGTTTTAGTCCAATTTGGTGTTGATGGTGGCAGAGCTTCACGGACTGAGCAGGATCGTCTTAAAGGAATTGTGTGGTCAGAAGAAGAGCATAGGTGAGTGATATTATTCCTTTTAACAGGGTAGTTGTAGCTGTTGAAACTACCTAGTTACAACGTGGTCTGGTCCTGGAGTTGGTGAAGAAGCACTGAACAAGTTTATTCTAATTATGTGGTTAATATTAGGTGGTTGAACTTTAGTTGATTGATGATGAATATTGATTGTAATAGTGAATTTTAGCTCGCTGTTGTAATAACGAATAGTGATCGTAATTACATACACCAGTTTTTTATTTTTTTGGCGTGCTCAGAGCATTGTTCAGAGATGTTCTTTTTTGCGTATATAAAAACCATTGTCTAGCCTATTTTTTTAAGACGATCAAGGCATTTTATAAGAATAGTTGTTATAAATCATATCTTACAATAGCCAAGATTTATAAAAGTGTTGTGGGTAAAAAATACGACAATGGCTTATAAAAACTAAATCATTGTACGAAGGAATTACATACATGAGATGAAAAAAATAAACTGTCATCTGAGAGTAAGAAAGACAACAATTTGGAAAACAAAAACTGTTGTATAAAAAAACTTCCTAGAACGGTATTTATCTCCATTAATACATAAACTGTTTTTATGTATAATTTCACACAACAAATTTAGAGAAAATAAGCTTTGTCTATTTAGACATAGCGCAACAGGTTTTTTATATTTAAAACAGTTGTGTTCTAAGAAATGCAACAACACAAACACATCCTTGAACAAATCACTCAAAAACTTACTCAATTTGCTTAAACCTTCACCAACCCACTTCAACAATCTATATCATATGATTTGATGGCTGCATCAAGTAAGAGCAGATAGAACGTTGGACACTGTTAATGACTCCAACACATCAATAAGAGGGGTTGAATCTGGTCAAATAAGAAATAACTGGTGTAATGAAATTAATCATTATCATGTGGTTTGGGGTTATGTTCATAAATTGGTCAAAGGCTATGATTTCTGAAGATCATAAATTGGTGCCAATAGACATCTTTATAATTGGTTTTATGTTGTTTTGCTATAGTATACTATCTTTCTAATTAAATTAGCCTATATCGAAGCTAAAATTTTGATACCAGAGAAGTTAAGGACTTTAAAAAGAGTATTGATCATCTACCAGTTCCAAAGTACTTCTTATAAGCTGATGAGGCAAACAAAAGTACTATCTACCGGATGTCAATGAATGTATAATTGTGATTTATCCTTGATTATGTCAAATTCTTTAGTGGATTATGTTTGTTAAGAGAGTATGTAATCGATATATTATTTGTTATTTTATTTAACTAGAAAGGGACAAGAAGCTATGTAACATGAGTTGCTTTAATAATAACATGAGTGCTTATTTGCACATACGTATAACAAAATTTGCACAACGTTGGGGTAACAATAAGAAAATCGAAATCATAATAAACCCACAGAGTAACGCTCTGAGAACTGATCAAAATCTGCATACCTCTAAAGCCACATTTCCAATACACCAAATTTCACAACCCCATAACAATCTTTAACACAAAGTACATAAAATTTCACAAAATTTACATTAAGCATAACACAAAAATACCAAAGAAAGTGTAATAAAATAAACTACATGACACAAATTTATAAAAACAATTACTAGTACCATTTTGTAGTTTCATAACAAGAGTGGCATTGGGTCGGGTTTCAAGTAGGCCAGGTATGATTTCGATGGGCAAAACTCGATCAGAAAATTTTGGGTTGTTAAATATATGCAAAACCGAAGTGACTAGCGACAAGTTAGTGGGTCGGGTTGTCTTCCAAGGTGAAGTGTATTTTATAAAAAGTACTATGTTGAAATTTGGATGCTGACGAGTGCACTTAAATTACCGTTAGCCAATATATTAATTACATTTGCAATATTGACTGTGTATTTCGTTTCGCTTTATATACTGCTGTTTATTTTTCTTAACTCCGTTAGTAAATAATTAAAATTGTAAGAACATATGTTGGGCTGAGCCTATTTGAGCAGAGCCACCTTGGACTGAGATTCCTTGAGCTAAGCCTCTTTGGGCTTGAACAGTAGACTTTTAATCCATATAATTACAATAGATAAATAAATGACTAAAAGCATGAAATGTTATACTCAAAATTTTTAAGTAGGCCTTTTGATTCTACTTTAGAATTAAATAAGTAATTATTTGATTTTTTTTCAATTTTTGTGTTCAATTTTCTGGAATACTGTAAGTCTTAATTATGTAGAGCATAGCTTTCTATTTTAATTTAGTTAAGAATCTATGCTTCACGAGATTTTCCTAAGTCATACTAGGCGAGGAGTATGGTTGTTGCTCTATATATTTGCACCGAAAGTTTTATTAGTCCTAGTAGTTACTTTTTGGACGGCTCAGTAGATGTTTTTTTTTGTGTCTAGTGTAATATGTGAAATGTGTTTTCTTACTATCATATTCTGTTGCATTATGGATGTTGCGCTGTGGTACTTTGCAGGTCTACATGGGTATCTGGTGTTGTTTATGCAATGAGCCATTGGTTCGTAATGTGAGGGGTTAGCTTATATTCTAAGTATTTCGGAGAGAAATTTGAGTGCCACGGTGTGGTTTCTTACTGGTTCGAGTATGGAGTCAAATTGGAGTAGAGGCCTTCTCTTAGAGTGTTCCATGGGTTCAGGGTGTATTGATGAGGATGTCCCTCCAAGGGGAACCTGGTATGATGCATTTCTCAATAATTTTATAACGTTCATGTTGCATTGTGTACCCTCAACTAGGGATGGTAGAAAATTCCAACCCGATGGATACCCGATTCATTTCGACCTGATTGGATTTTACCGAATCCGATTTTTTGAATTTACATATGGATTTAGATTCAATTTTTAAACCCGAATGAGTTTGGGTAGGAAATTCCTCATGGGACCCACTCATTTCCTACCGTCCTCATTTCCTACCGTCCACGGTAGAAAATGAGTCATGTGGACCCACAATGCCACGTCAAAATTGTCGGTTTGTCTGGTAACCGAGAAACGATGTCGTTTTGCTTCACGCACCATTTCCAACCAACCTCGGTAGGAAATAGTCGTGGTGGGTCCGCATGCCATGTTGGTTGTTGTCAATGTGTCTGACAAGGGTCAAAACGACGTCGTTTTTTAGCCATTTCCTACTGCCTTCGTGGCGGTAGGAAATGGGTCGCCTATTCAGCACACCAAAGACAACGTGTCGTCCTCTGATTGGTTGACATGCCACGTGGCCATTTCCTACCGCTTATTGGTAGGAAATGAGCTGTAACGAAAAGTTAAATCTTATCTACATTTATACTTCCTTTTGATTTAAAACCTACCGTCGAATATCATATTCTACCGCCAAACGTTTATAAAATAATTATTTAATAATTGAAAAAATAAATAAATTATTTTTATATCATAAATACATCTTGGAATGTCATTTTATTATAAAATTATAATGCATGCAGAAAATTAGACTCTTTTAACTTCATTTGCCATGAATTTATAATGAAAATGTTTATTTTTAATAATTTAGAGTATGGTTAAATAAATCTTGGATAACATTTTCAACAAGAAACATGTTTGGTAGAATGGTTGGAGTGTTTGCTTTTCTTCGATAGGTCTAAGGTTCGATTCTATGAGGAATTGAATTTATTTTTTAGCAAATTTGAAAAATGGCGCCCAAATTTCACAAAAATTTCAAAAATAGCTACCGCATGGAGGTAGGATATATTAACACTATTTCCTACCGTTCTGAGCAATTCCTACCGCCTTCCATTGATTAATTAATTTTAAAATAAAATTTATAGTTTAGGGGTTAGCTAGGGTTAGACAAATGTTTTTCAAAAAAAATAATTTCGTTGATCCAACCATATACGGATATCAATATCACTAAAATTACATCATGTATTCAAAGAATAAATTTTTTTAACTCCATTCATAATGATTTTATAATGATAAAAGGTTTTCAAATAAATTATTAATTGCTACAAAATAAATTCTAAATTTTTTAATTTATTTTTTTAAACATATTGTATGTAATTGCATGAAGTTACAAAAACAAAATGACATTTATAATTTTTTTAAAAAAATAAAATTATTCACGGTCTTCAATAACTGAACTTCCAAGGGTTGTAGTTTAGGGTTAAGATTTAGGGGTAACTCTAGGGTTGTACCTTATTTTTTTTAAACGATCCAACCATACAGATCTCAAAATCACTACAAATTAGTTGTACGTACCAAAAATTGTGATTTTTAAAATTGATTTGATGTGATTTTATAGGGAATCGCTACAAATTAGTCACATTTTAAAGGTCATTTGTAATGATTTTTTAATGAAAAATTATAAATAATGTGGTGTGGTCATATAATTTTGAATGACCACACTACACAAGAAACACCTTGTCAAATTCGTTGGGCAAGGGGGTTCGTTTTTTGTGAAATCAATATTTTTCGAACAAACAAGCACCAAAACCTACCACATGTTGGTAGGAAATGGGTAAAATTTCACAAAAAAGTTGAAAAAAGGCACCCAAACATGAAAATTTAAAATTTTCGCCCAAATTCAAAAATTCAAAAAATGCGGTCAAACTCAAAACCTATCTCATGTCGGTAGGAAATCGTCCATAATTTTAAAAAAAATTCAAAAGTGCGCCCAAACATGAAAATTTGAAAATTCCGCCCAAATCCAAAAAATTCAAAATATGCGCCCAAACTCAAAACCTACCGCATGTCAGTAGGAAATATGTAATTTACACATATAAACCAACCACTTACTTCTCTATTTTCACTTTCATCTTCATCTTGCTCTCTTAATCTCCTTAACCAAAATATGATATTAACTTTTATCATTTTCCATTCATCTCCATCACTTTGATGACGTATCAATTATTGAGGTACGATATTCGATTTTTTTTTTATAATATGTGTTTTTTTTGTTAGTTCAATTTGATTAATATTTGTATGATATATTTGATTTTCCGATTTGATTAGTTTCGACTTTCATTTTGTTTATATATTTGACCTCATAAATTAATTGTGAACTACAAGTGTTCATATTTAGTACTAACTTTTTTGTTCCCACTTTTCGTGTATATTGTTAGGATTTGATATAAACAAAGAGGATTTTACGAATGAAGACCAAAGGAATGGAGAAAACAATGTTGAAGGCAATGACAAAGACAATGATGATGACCTTTTTAGGGTGATTAGTTTACGTTTTTAAAGCTTTTTTAGTTTGTTCTAATTTTAGTAGGCTTGGACAATTATTTTGGAGATGTAACTTTATTTTTTAATATTATGGTGGTGAAGGAAGTGTAGAGTTTATGATGAACGCATGATCTTTAGTTTTGGTTGTATGCTTGTGATTTGGATATTGATTTTGTTGTTCAATTTGTTGTACAATGGAATCAATGAAACATATTTTTTTTAAATATTTTCCCAGTAATTCCTACCGTCTTCAAGCCATTTCCTACCGTCCTTACCTTTCGAAACCCAGTAATTCCTACCGTATTCAAGCCATTTCCTACTGTATGGTAAGGACTGTAGGAAATGACTGGTAGGAAATGCTAACAAAGATGGTAGGAAATGGTCGGTAGGAAATGACATTCTACATGGCATCTGAAATAATTCCCACCAATGTGCTCAAGGATGCTCAGTAGGAAATGGGTGGCAATCATTTCCACAAAATCCATGTGGCATGCCACATGGCAACTGACTTGTTTGGGTCCCACCCACGTGGCATCTGACATTTCAACTAACGTGGATGGATCCCACGCCACGTCGGCATCCATGTTGGCACGTGGGACCCTGCCATGTGGTAGTCCACATCAGCATGTGGGGGCCACGTTGACCCGGTCATTTACATTTCCCACCAATGACATTTCCGACTTAAGCAATTTCTACCAACGTACATCGGTAGGAAAATGACGTTTTTCTTGTAATGATTTCACTCATTGAATTAAACTGTTGGGTGCTGCCGTTAGAAAACTCTATCGACCAACAAGTCAACAACCAACACTCCATCAATAAAGTTTAATTTCTTTTGAACACTAGAATCAAAGATTCTAACTAATAACTAAAATCAATTTATATTAACAAGAGATTATATAGTGTTTTTTTTATTCCACTTCAGAGGATTGTGTAGTCCATTTGAATATTTAAATGAATTTATTTAACTTCATATTTGTTATGGATTAAAAAGTGTACTTGTAAATTAATTGCTAGGATTTAAGAGAGCTTCGAGCTTTAATGGCTGCTCTTGTTGTCGGGGACTAACTCGGTCCTAACAAGATGTCTACGTATCTCTAGTGTTTAGAGAATCAAGCCAATAAAACGTAGTTCTTGGTGTTGCCCTCGGGGCTATGGCGGCATGGGCACACCAAGGACGTAGTGACTTGTATGTCCTTATTCGAGGATGAAGTCTAAAACGTTGTAGATAACGTATGGAGCTGTGTCCAAAACGTAGTAGAGGACGTATGGAGTTGTGTCCAAAACGAAGTTCTGAGATGAGGGGTCTGACCCTTTATATAGGCATTTAGAAGCCTAGTGGATAAGTATTGATTTCCTTGAAGGATAAATCTTATCCTTGACGGTGGATAAGTATTATCACTTCCTTGAACGATAAATCTTATCCTTGACGGTGGATAAGTATCATCACTTCCTTGACGGATAAGTCTTATCCTTGACGGTGGATAAGGATTAATTCTAGATCCTTCCTTGTAAGAGTTGTTTCCATATCATAACGAACTTGTATTGAAACAAGCCCACTTGTATTAGAACAAGTCTGTATTAGACATCTCCTAATACAGGTTGTACTTCTAGCCCAAATATTAATTACGAAATTAATATTTAATTAGAGTTTCAGGCCTTATTAATGGGCCTTATTTATGGACCATCTAGGTTTAATTAATGTAATATTAATTATGTCTTTAGAGTTATTTTTAACCCATATCATTTGCCCCCAACTTCTATGATAATGCACTAGGATTTCATAGAAGTTATACTGGTCTTTTTCGAGACTTGGGGTCTTTTTATCCCTTACCGGGGACTTACTACCCTTTTTTGGGGATTTTAATATACACTAGTGTTTCACGAGTATCGTCTTGGTGTAAAGTGTGGAGCGACCTACACATTTACGACGATTTTGCCTGATTCAAGGCTAGCTTGACATTTGCATAAGCCTTTTATGTCTTATATCGTCTTGTTTTGGCTTCAAGTCTTTCATTGAGCATATCGAATGATGGGGTTTGGACTGAATGTCTTAGGTTTTTGGGGTTTCAACCCTTCACCCTTACGAGTTCGTACTAATGGTTGAACTCGTAGTGATTCATTCTCAAGTCTATCATATCAAACTTCTCCTGGGCTTGAAATTTTCGCTAATTAACAATAGGCATCTTTGGCTTTCTTTTGTATGTTTATTAGCAACATTCACCCTTTGGGGTTCGTTGTATCCAACTATATTTGTGCATTTGACATGTATATTTGCATTCATTTGTAGTTTGTCTTGGAAAAGCTTTGAGGATGTTAAACGGGTTCAACCTTTCATCTGCTTTCTAGGAAGCTCATGATTTCATCGAACCTTATTTCTACTTGTCCTACTAGCGGATCCTTTTAGGATGCACTAAACGTAATAAACTTTTAAGTTTGAGGCATGTCAAGTCCTTGGTACCTCATGCCCTTCGAGGGTTTCTAGATTATACGAGCCTCGTCCAAACACATTCTTGACTTTGTAGGGCCCTTCCTAATTAGGGGCTAATTTTCCTCTATGTCCAACTCCGGATGCCTCAATCTTTCGGAGGACTAAGTCTCCTTGACGGAAGAATCTCTCTTTAACCCTTAGGTTATAGTAGAAAGATGCCCTTTTTTGATGTTCAACTACTTTAGCATTTGCCTCATCTCTAATTTCATCAATTAGATCTAAGGCCAACCTCATGCCTTCTTCATTTGTCTCTGGTTCATAAGCTTCGATTCTTGGAGATGTGTGGGTAATCTCCACTGGAACCACTGCCTCTGCCCCATATGCAGCAGAAAGGGGGTTGCTCCAGTGGTGACTTTACAAGTAGTACGATATGCCCATAGTATGGGGAGCAATTCGTCTACCCAAGTATTTCTAGAGCGTTCAACTCTTTTCTTTAGTCCATCCAGGATAATTCGATTGGCAACCTCAGCTTGCCCATTTGCTTGAGGATGGGCAACAGAAGTGAAACGTAACTTGATATCATTCTCGTCACAATACTTCTTGAATTCATCGTTGTTAAACTGAGTTCCATTATCCGTGACCAAGATTCGTGGAATCCCGTATCTGCATATTACATTTTCCCAGAAGAAATGCATTACTTGCTTGGTGGTTATCTTGGCTAAAGGTTTAGCCTCAATCCACTTGGTGAAGTAGTCGATTGCCACTATCAAGAAATTTCTTTGCGCACTTTCCATTGGAAATGGTCCAAGTATATCCACTCCCCACATGGCGAATGGAATAGGTGAGTTTATGGATGTCATCATCTCTAGTGGTTGCCTAACCACCGGTGCATGCTTTTGGCACCGTTCACATTTTTCCACGTAGCTTTTAGCATCTACAAGTATGCTTGGCCAATAGATGACGTATGGAGCTGTGTCCAAAACGTAGTAGATGACGTATGGAGTTGTGTCCAAAATGTAGTTCTGAGATGAGGGGTCAGACACTTTATATAGGCATTTAGAAGCCTAGTGGATAAGTATTGATTTCCTTGAAGGATAAATCTTATCCTTGACGGTGGATAAGTATTATCACTTCCTTGAACGATAAATCTTATCCTTGACGGTGGATAAGTATGATCACTTCCTTGATGGATAAGTCTTATCCTTGACGGTGGATAAGGATGAATTCTAGATCTTTCCTTGTAAGAGTTGTTTCCATATCATAACGAACTTGTATTGAAACAAGTCCACTTGTATTAGAACAAGTCTGTATTGGACGTCTCCTAATACAGGTTGTACTTCTAGCCCAAATATTAATCACGAAATTAATATTTAATTAGAGTTTCGGGCCTTATTAATGGGCCTTATTTATGGACCATCTAGGTTTAATTAATGCAATATTAATTATGTCTTTAGAGTTATTTTTAACCCATATCAATATTGTAAGGTAAATTTTTATTTAAAATTAAAGTTTCATAAATTTTATTTGAATTTGAATAAATCCGAACCCAATCCGGAACTCGATGGATCAGATTTGGATTTCGATTTTAAAATCCAATTGGATTTGGATTTGGATTTGGATTTGATAAAAATATTTGGATTTTGATATCTGATAAATCCAACTGATCGAACCCTTGCCATCCCTCTCAACTAAGTGCCCTTTTTGGACCGAGACTAAATACTATAAATGATACGCTAAGGATTAGTTTAAGGTGAATGTTGTTCTATTTCTTCATGTGCAATTTAAGCTATACATTTGTTAACAAAGATATAATAAAACTCATTATATTTATGCTTCAAATTATAAAAAAAATTATGCTATAGGGATTATACAAAGCATTTCGTAATTGCCCGTCTGCAAGAAGTTTCTTGCCCTGAAATAGGTGGTGTAACACCCCAGTCCCACATCGAGGAGATTTGGGACTTCTGTTCAGTTTATAATGCAAAGTACTACTACTAATTCGCACCAACAAAATCATGATCTTTTGGGAGCCTGTGGTGGGCTAGTCGTTACCCAAGTTGGCTGCGTTTGGGCCAGTAGGGCTTCGGCTTATTCGGACTCGGAATCGGGACTTGACCCGATTTTCAAAAAAGGCTCAGGATTTGACCCGGGTTGTCACATATGGTATCAGAGCCGACTCTCGAAAGCTTGTTAACGCAAGTTGCCGGAGGTGGGGACACGAAGGCTGGTGGTATTATCCCATAATGGACAAAGGTCCGGAGGTGGGGACACGACGCCAACCGGTATTATCCCACAATGGCTAGGGAGGAACGATCTTGGAACCTATGGGCTATCCGTTCAGGCTTGACGAGGACGTCAAGAGTTTAAGTGGGGGAGTTTGTAATACCCCAATCCCACATCGAAGAGATTTGGGACTTCTGTTCAGTTTATAATGCAAAGTACTACTACTAATTCGCACCAACAAAATCATGATATTTTGGGGGCCTGTGGTGGGCTAGTCGTTACCCAAGTTGGCTGTGTTTGGGCCAGTAGGCTTCGGTTTATTCGGACTCGGAATCGGGACTTGACCCGATTTTCAAAAAATGCTCAGGATTTGACCCGGGTTGTCACAGGTGGTCACTTTTGTTCCTCCGGATTTTTGTTTAGTACTATTTTATAGTGGACTCAACGACCATAATCCCTATAGCATAATCCCTATAGCATAATCCTAAGATGATCAATTATCTCTAGTTTATCAGTTTTAGGTATATCGACTCTTGTAATTTGTCAATGTTAACATTATCTCAGTTGTCTCCTCCTTAATCTCAAAACGTCTAGAAAAAATGTAATTGGTATATGGATCTCAACTCTGCCCGTTCATTTTATATTTTAGACTGGACTCTGAATATTACAGAATCGCTTTTAATAATTTAGACTGGCCAGCACGATAAAACTCATGAAAGGCAGAAAAAACACTAATATATATCAGTCCTTTTAGCCGTTCTAGTTTTTGTTTTGTGTAAAATGTAAATTTTTGCAAGAAAAGGTTTATGTTATTAGATAAAGCACCAAAATCATGTTGTTAATAAAATAAATTTTGAATTAAAAACAATAGTCCAAGAAAGCTACGTGTTCCGATATTCACAAATATGGAAATGAAAAAACCGTACCCATCAACTGAGCTACAGTCTACTGGTGCATTCCATTTACAGTTACATCGTGCTGCTCCTTCTTTTTGTTAGCTCTGCGAAGTTCGTCGCACAAGAAGGCCTTCTCTAGTTGTGGTTGGGGGAATCTGCAATGTAACTACTCTGAGCACTCCACTTCTCTGTCTGATCTCTCTCTCTCTCTCTATTCAATCTCTATCTCTCTCGGTATATCTGTTCTATATCTAATCTATATATCTACTCTCTGTTTCTCTACTGCATCATTTACATTTCTGCACTTGCATTAAAAAACACAAAAACATTCATAAAACAAAATTATAAACCCTAGTTCGTGACCGAAGATTTCTGGGTCTTTGTTGCACGGAACCTCGCATTACATTCCATCCAGGCAAGGCACACTGCTACAGAAATATAGAGATTAAAAATCTGCAATTTTATGTCACTAGTCTACCTGTAAGCTGCTTGCCAAAGTTATTAACATGCTTAGTAGGGATATCATTCCAATTAATTTCATCCTGCTCTGAAATAGGAGCAAGAGAGATGCGTCTATGCATCTCCATCGCCTGTACATGGGTGGAACTTCGTAGTAACCGACTACCATTGTGTAGAATTTCTGAACCCGCGCCAGGGAATGTGACTCTGCATCGAGAGTATTTAATTTGGCGGTGGAGAATAACAAGAAACAATATCGGAAAATAGACTTGGTGACTGAGATTTTGAGAGCTAATATCTCTGAGTAAAAATGTGAGAGTGTGAGAGTGAATGTGTGAGAAATTAGAGAGTGTGTATGTGTGAGGTTACCTTGGTACTTATAGTGCTCGGGAATTACATCTTCTTGTCTCATGGTCCAAAAGCTTGTTCCCTGATGTCAGGAATGAGTAAATCCCATTTATCCCTTTATGTCCTACTTTCATGGTGACTACTTGCGTGAGGACTTCTCATTGTACGGGAGTCTTGGGAGAAGGGAGGAGCCCAAGTCCAGGAGACAAAGTGTGGTGGAGGAGGGAACACCCTTTGTCCAAGAGATGGAATGTGCTGGAACAAGGAGATGCCGACTTTAAATTCTCTAGAAATACATTTTTAAATAATATTTATTAATAATTTATTAATACTAATATTTTAATGTCGACTCATGCTCGGCCCGTGCTTGGCACGGGTTATAAGCTAGTCTAAAGTTAAAACCCAAACCTCAATTTGGCATCAATGTTGTAGTGTGCAAATATATTTAAAAATTTCTTGTAGGATTACAAAACTTTCTGCAGTACTCCGATATTGGATATTCAAACAGATCAAGAAGAAATAAACTCAAATTTAAGGATACAGATTTTGTAAACTGGATATTCAAACAGATGAAGCAGAAGTAAACTAAAACTTAAGGATACAGATTCAGCAAACTGTGCCTTGAAATTGTTAGAATTTTATAATTGATAAAAGTAAAATAAATATAATCAAAAAGTATTTAAAAAGTAAACAAAACAACACTGTTTATTTATATTGTTTCCATAAAGTAAACTACATCTGCAAGCCTTTATATAGGCCGTACATAAAACAGAATCACCTACAAAATAGATAACCTTAATCATCACCCACAAATATCTCCACTAAAAACTATAACTATTTCCTAAACATTAGGATTATTTAAAATCTAAAACATAACTAATTTTATTTTAAATGTTGAATCATAAATATCCAACATCCTCCCTTGATTCAAATTTACTAAAATTAAAAAACTAAATAAAATTAAGCTTTTCTCTTCAATTTTTTTTTTCCCGTGATGCACTTCTCATCACCAAACAATAATGTTTGTTGATGCACTTCTCACCAACACCCATGAAGCACTTCTCTCCACAAACTTTTACTGGAGCACTTCTCTCCACACAAACTTTTACTGGAGCACTTCTCTCCACACAAACTTTTACTGGAGCACTTCTCTCCAATCCCCCTTGTGCACATAATCACCTATATTCAAAACAAACTTTTTTCATAGTGGCCACTTGTGTTGAGATTTCCTTAGCACACATTTTCTTAACATTTGTATTTGTGTATTTTTCTCTTCAGCTTCTTTCATGACCACGAACAACACTATGTCTTCTATGTGTTTGCAGCTGATGTTGACGCCCAGTTATTCAAACGAACATAGCTTTGATACCATGTTAGAATTTTATAATTGATAAAAGTAAAATAAATATAATCAAAAAGTATTTAAAAAGTAAACAAAACAACACTGTTTATTTATATTGTTTCCATAAAGTAAACTACATCTGCAAGCCTTTATATAGGCCGTACATAAAACAGAATCACCTACAAAATAGATAACCCTAATCATCACCCACAAATATCTCCACTAAAAACTATAACTATTTCCTAAACATTAGGATTATTTAAAATCTAAAACATAACTAATTTTATTTTAAATGTTGAATCATAAATATCCAACAGAAATAACTATCAATTCTTCCCGATTACTGTAATTACTCACCTCTCTACTCCCATAATTCAAAGCAGTCCAGTGAAACAAGGCTCTCAGTGTACTTGATAACTATTGTGATATCTTTAAACGAAGCCGCGGGGACAAACTTTCATAAAAAACTGTATTGATCAAGATCATTATCTAGTGCAACAAACTGTCCATCATCCAAAGGAGACTACCCAAAATATCTTCGAATCAAACTCCAGATTGAACTTTTATTTCAAAACAACTTGCCACAAACATCATCCAACATCCATAGACTATAAACTGATACGTTACTAAAGATCAGATCAAAAGAACCTTCAGAATCTAGAACGAATGACCGTCTACTAAGATCTGGATAGGGAGAAAATGGATAAAGTAGTAAAACTGCATCATGTGAAATTAGCTTATGAAAACGTTCCGTGTACATTATACTAGTTGGATAAATTTAAAAAAATTGTAATATCTCAAAAGCCTGAATCTCTTTCCAGGAGTCAGCATTTGCAGAATATAGTTCTGCTTTAAAAGAATTAATAGAAACATCACTCACACTCCTAAGAAGCTTGTAGTCATTGGTAATACAATCAAAACCAATGTTTAGCTAGCCTTTGTATGTTAGGGTTAGGAGTTCTCTTAAACTGCTTAGTTAATGGATTCACTATGTATATAACCTTACAATCTTCGTAGGTGAGACAAACAACACCATTACCAGATTGAATGTAATGAACCCTAACAGTATTACATTCTTGTGGAAGGTTTAGCTTGCCGAATTCTTAACGTGTAGGATTGACATAATATAGCATCCATGTTAAAGACAGTAAATTGAACAAGCTATTTGATATATGAAGAAGATGAATTCAGTTTGATTAATGAACATATGAATTGATTGTATTGCTGAGAGAGCTAAGAACAAGATTGAACATTGCAGAATGAAAACTAACTATTACAGAAGAAGACATTGCTAACTATATACTACTACTATTGTAACAAACTCGTAACCGAATCTTAGCTAGCACTAGCTGTCATTTTGACACATCAGCTAACTACTTGTAGGCTCAGTCAAGAGGGATAAATCAACAGCCCCCCTCAAGTTGGGAGATGGTGAAAACATACCCAACTTGGAAAGCAAAGAATGAAACTGAGGAGAAAGAGCAATTTTCGTGAACACATCAGCCAATTGAGACTTGGTGGGAAGATAGGTGAGCTGAATCAATCCTTCCAAGACTTTGTCCCGTGTAAAATGACAATCGAGCTCGATATGTTTTGTCCGTTCGTGGAAAACGGGATTCTTAGCAATATGCAAGGATGACTGATTGTCACAATGAAGAACCACTGGTTTCAAATCATGGACACCCAATTCCTCAAAAAGACGAATAACCCAGGTTACTTCCCCAGCAGCAGCAGCCAAAGCCCTGTACTCAGCCTCAGCCGAAGACTTGGAGACAGTACTTTGTTTTTTAGATTTCCACGTAATAGGAGAAGAACCAAATAACAAGATGTAACCAGTAATAGAACGGCGAGAATCAACACAGGATGCCCAATCGACATCTTAAAAAGCTTGTAGCCTGAGTTGATTTGAAGCTTGCAAAAGTATACCTTGTGAAACTGTACCAGCTAAGTACCTTAAGGTATGATGTAACGCAGGAAAATGAGAAGTTCGAGGAGAATTCATATACTGACTTAAGGTTTGCACAGTATAGGATAAATCAGGCCGGGTGTTCGTTAAGTAGTTTAACTTTCCCACTATCGACCTATAAAGATCAGGATGTGGAAGAAGGTCACCGTCAGACTGAACTTAAGATGAACTGGAAGAGGAGTGCAAGTAGGACGAGATAAATCAACTCCAGAATCAAGCAAAAGTTCCTTTGCAAATTTTTAATGACAAATAATAATGCCAGAAGGAGTGTGGGTCACTTCAATCCCCAAGAAGAAATGCAAAATACCCAGATCTTTGATTCCAAACTTAGTATCAAGATGAAGTTTCAGCTCTTGTATAGCAACAAAATCATCCCCAATTAGAATGACATCATCAACATAAACAACAACTATGCAACTCGACCATTGGAATGTTTAATAAACAAACTATAATCGTTCTTAGACTGAATGAAACCTTGGCACAATAACTCCTCAACAGGTTTAGCATATATGCCACTCTCGAGATGCATGTTTAAGACCATAAATGGACTTCTTAAGTAAATAAACCAAATTGAACGGATTAGGAATACCTTCTGGGACCTTCATGTATACTTCCTCCTTTAAAGAACCATGCAAAAAAGCGTTGTTAACATCAAGTTGAAAAAGAGGCCACTTCCTACTAGCAACAAGAGATAAAAGTATTCGAACTGTCCCCATTTTAATAATAGGTGAAAACGTCTCCTCATAGTCAATGCCAAAGCGTTTATTATATCCCTTGGCCACAAGACGAGCCTTACAACGTTCAAGAGAGCCATCAGACTTAAGCTTTACTTTATAAACCCATTTAGAACCAATCGGTTTCTTACCAGGAGGAAGAGAAACTAATTCCCAAGTATTGTTACCATGAAGTGCTGTAATCTCAGTTTGCATTGCCTTAGCCCATAGAGGATCAGAAATAGCCTCACTGTAGGACTTTGGTTCAGTAATTGTACAAACTGCTATAGCAGGAGAAGGACTTTGCACCAAATTACACCAATGAGTATTTGTTAAAGCAACGTGACATTGATAAGAAGAAAGATAACTAGGTGGTTTATGAACCTGAGTAGATTTCCGAGTAGGAATAGGAACAGAATCAGTACGTATATAAGAACTGACATCGAGAACACTATCATTAGCAGTAGATGGTGAAACAGAAGTATTTGAGAAAAGGTCACTATTAGCGACATGAGAAGGTATAGAACTAGGACTTGGATTAGGAAAAATCGACTGCTCTGTGGTAAAATCTTCAGAAGAAGGAAAAGAAGTAACAGAAGGCAAGTAAATGGCAGTAGGAAACAAAGTAGGTTCAGAATGAGCATGAAATGGAAAATGTGATTATTGGAAAACCACATCTCTGGAAACAAACATATGATTATTGGTAAGATTCATGACTTTATAACCTTTCTGAGATATAGAATATCCCATAAAAACACAAGCCATTGCTCTAGAGTCAAACTTACTTCTATTTGGAATAGAAGAAGAAACAAAACAAAGACAACCAAATACCTTTAAATGATCCAAAGACGGCTGAGAACCATGTAAACGAAAATATGGGGAATCATTACTGATGCTTTAAAAAGGAGTACGATTAATTAGATAACAAGCACATAGTATGCACTCATTCCAAAACTGAGCAGGTACCTTGGATTGGAAAGACAAAGATCGAGCATATTCTAATAAGTGACGATGCTTCCTCTCCACAACACCATTTTGTTGTGGAGTGTGACTGCAACTTGTTTGATGTACAATGCCTCGTCTTAAAAATAAATCTTTCATAAAACCTTGACAAAGTTCTGGGGTATTATCAGATCGAACACCAATAACTTTAGCTTGAAATTGTGTCTCAACATAAGACAAAAAATCCAGCATGATTTTAACACACTCAGTTCTATGTTTGAGCAAACAGGTAAACCGACTAAAATAATCAACAATAGTCATAAACTGTGTACAACCATTATGAGCCTTGACTTTGTAAGGACCCCATACATCAATGTGAATCAACTGAAAAGGAGAAACAGATTTGATACTACTGTGAGGAAAAACTGCTCTAGATTGTTTAGCTAATGGACAAACTTGACAAATGAGCTCTTGAGTGGAGTGTGATACTGCTGAAAGTCCTGGGAACAACTTCAATCTTGGAAATGGTACATGTCCAAGTCTTAAGTGCCAGACACTAAGATCATCCTTGATGCTGAGAAAACCCCTTTTACAAACCAAATCAGTCATGACTCTTGATGTATTGTAAAGCCCTCCATTGATTTTACCAAGAAGCATTTGATGCCCTTTCTGTAAAGGGTCATGTAGCAAACAATCAGCAATAGTAAAAGTCACTGAACAATTGGTATCTTTGCAAAGTTTGTGCACAGAAATCAAATTATACTAAAAATCAGGAATATGAAGAACATTATGCAAGACCATGTCTTTGTGAAGCTATACAGAACCAGTATGCATGATTTTAATATGGCTGCCATCAGGAACCATAATATAATCATTTGGTTCAGTAACTGGTACATAAGTGATAAAATCACTCAAATCAGAACAAATATGATCAGTTGCTCCACTGTCCAGAAGCCAGCTTGATTTTGTAATAGTATTTGCTAATAAGCAAACATTACCAGCCAACATGGCATGTTCAGATGGTTGAGAAGATATTGGAGTGTCACCCACAATTTGAGATTTGTTCAGTAACTCCAACAGTTGAATGTACTGATGTACATAAATTGCAGTAGTAGAGTCATTAGGAGTAGAATCAGCAGTAGAATTAATAGAAACTGCAGCCATCTTCTTATCCTTAAAGTTCTTGAAGTTGGGAGGATACCCATGGATCTTGAAGCACCTCTCATTATTGTGACCAGAAATTTTGCAATGTGTGCAAAAGTAATTGTTTCCTTTCTTGAAACCAGGTGTAGCATTAGCAGTACTTTTGGGCCCAAAATTTCCTTTCTGAAAACTATTAGTACCATAAGATCTCTGAAAATTTCGAGGATAACTATCATGTTGTTTCTTGTAATCAGCTATGAAAGCCAAAGACTCAGCATTAGCATTTAGACTAGACAATTCCTGATGCCTCTCTTCTTGAGAAAACAATCTGAACACATTAGAAATGCTTGGCAAGGGTTGTTGCATTAAGATATTACCCCTGATAGTAGCATATTTATCACCCAGTTTCATCATAAACTGTAACAACCTATGATCTTGTTGCATCTGATGTACTCTCTGAGTAAGATTACAAGTGCAGTTATTACATGTGCAGCAAGGAAGAGGATTAACATCACTCATTGCATCCCATAAAGTCTTCATCTCAGTGAAAAAATCTGAAATATTCTTAGATCCTTGCTGTAAATAAGATAATTGTTGTTCTAGTGAGAAAACCTGTGTCATGGAGGCATATCCAAACCTATCCTCCAAATCAATCCATATCTCTCTTGCAGTTTTCAAAAACAAAACACTCCTAGAAATAGTGTCAGCCAAATTACATAACAACCAAGAACAGACTAGGTCATTACACCTTTCCCAGGCTTTGTACTCAGGTGTAGTAGAAATAGGCTTCACAATAGTTCCATCAATGAATCCCAACTTATTTTTAGCTGAGAGACTTAGCATAATCGATCGTTTCCAGTTACTAAAACCACTACCATTGAACTTTACGGAGACTAATTGAGATGTATTAGCATCAGATGGATGTATGTCATATACACTAGTTGGATCTTGTCCCGGTTGTAAAGTATTCCTATTCCATGGATTTGGAACACCAGTACTACTAGATTCAGCCATATCTCTAACAAATCAGCACGAAATTGACCTAAGTTCACTACTATTTTACCAGAAAGAAATGAACAAAATGTTCGAGAAATATCACAGAGATTACTCAATCGCAGAGAGATTGCAGAAATATCAACACATCAACAGATTCAACATCATATGAACTAATGTAGCTACAAAATTGGTGATAAATTGCAGAAATATGAAGGAAAAAATCGAACGAAACACTTCTAATCTTCGCTTTTGACGTATTTTGAACACGATCCAATCATGATCAATCACGAAGAACACGATCGAACATGAATCTTGTAATGAGAAAACAGTTGCAGAGTTGCAGAATTACAGATTTGCTCTGATATCAGAGCATAATCACCTCCGCATCTACTTTGTTCTTCGTCACTCGATGATGAATCTTCGTTGATATTTGTGAGTTTTCTGGATTTCTTGATTCGTTTTTGCGTGTTGTTACTTAATCGCAATTACATTCTTGTAAAGGCATCTTGATTGTGTTGATTTGCGTGTTGATTGGTTCTTCTTCACAGTTTGATCGATTCTTCGATCTCAATCTTAAATCTCTCCCAAATCTCTTTTTCAATCTCTCTTTGTTTATGTCATCGCCATTGTCTTATGTTAATGCAGTTTTGAACAATCTTTCTCCCATGGCTAATCCTGATTCTAATAATCAATCACAAACTTATTCACAAACTATTGACAACAATTCACATCCACTTTACTTACACAATGATGATCAACTTGGAATGATTCTCATTTCCAAGAAATTATTAGGATATGAAAATTATGCTTCTTGGAAACGTTCTATGCAAATCGCTCTTTCTGCTAAAAATAAACTTGTTATTGTGATGGGTGATTTTGATGCACCTGTTGAATCTTCACCTCTGTTTGTGCATTGGAAACGTGTTAACGACATGGTAATTACTTGGATTTTAAACACTGTTTCCGATGATATCAGTAATAGTATGAATTACATGGATAGTGCTCTCACTGTTTGGAATGAGCTTAATGAGAGATTCTTTGCGGTTACTGGTCACAAATTTTATGAGACCCAACGTGATTTGTTCAAACTTGAACAAGGTACCGATTCTGTTGAGTTCTACTTTCATAAGCTTAAAGGTTTTTGGGACGAATTGCGTGCTTTAGAACCTACTGTTAAATGTACTTGTAATGCAGCAAAGGATTGGGAAAATCAAATTGAGAAAACTCGTTTGATTCAGTTTTTAATGGGCTTGCATTCTAGTTACACTACAGCTCGTGGTCAATTGCTTATGATGTCTCCTTGGCCTACGATTAATCAGGCTTTTATGTTGTTAAAGCAAGAAGAAAAGCAGCGACAAAATCATAATACAAATGATTCTCCTGTTGCTATGATGGTCAATTTGTCTAAGAATGCCCAGTCTGGTTCCAATTCTTATCTCCCTAATCGTTTTAGTGACAGACCATCTCATCCAGTTTTGGAGTGTACATATTGTAATGCTAAAGGTCACACTAAGGAACGATGCTACAAACTGATTGGATATCCAATTAATCATCCATATCATCCAAACAATAAGACTAAACGCAGATTTACCCCTTCTGCTAAAGGCACTACCCCTGCAAATGCTAATCCAAATGCTACTGCTAATGCTGTTCAACTGCCGCCTCAAACTTCTTCTGGTCTTGCTAATGCTAATGCTAATGCTGGTCTTGACACTGATTCTACTAGCCTGGAATTAACATCCAAAATGGATGCTCTACAGTCTCAACTGAATACTCTTATGCAGTGTTTCAATACCAAAGGTCTTAGTTCTACTCCTTCTTCTAGTCAGTACAGTTTAGCTACTCATATTGCAAGTACTATTTTTTTCTCTTACTTCCTCTATGCACATACCTTCCAATGTCTTGATTCTTGACACATGAGCCACAAACCATATGTGTTGTGATTTAGCTTTTATGTCTAATCTTCTGTCTTTGCCTACACCTTTAAATGTTAAGTTCCCAAATGGTGAGATAGCCATTGTCACTCAAATGGGTTCTGTCTATCTTCATCCACTATCTATAGTAGTCCACGATGTTCTTTACATTCCTACTTTCACTTTTAATTTGCTTTCTGTCAGCAAATTATCCTTTCAACTTAAATCTGCCATTCATTTTTCGTTTTCTCATTGTATCTGCAGGACCAATACCAGACGAAGGGATTGGTTCTTGGTAACGTTGTGGAATGTGTCTATCAGCTGTTAAACATTCCTTCATCTTCATCAGTTCTTGCAGTCTCTCATTCTCCTCCTTCTGAAATTTGGCATAAGCGTTTAGGCCACATTCCTTCGCTTGTTATGTCTAAAATTTCCAGTTTGGATGTCAATTGTAATGTTCATACTTCTTGTCAAATTTTTCCGTTAGCAAAGCAATGTAAACTTCCTTTTGTAACCAGTTCTTCACATGCTACTGCACCTTTTGACATTGTATATTGTGATATCTGGGGTCCGTATCGAACACCTACCCATAATGGTTGTAAATATTTCTTAATGATTGTGGAAGAATGTACTCGTGGTTTATGGACCATTCTTATTCCTACCAAACAACATGCTTGTCAGTCTTTAAAAGATTTCTTTAGATATGTTTCTACACAATTTTCTACTTATGTCAAATGTTTTTGTACAAACAATGGGGGTGAATTCCTTCGTCATGATTTTACATCTTTTCTACTTTCTCAAGGCACTTTGCATCACACTTCTTGTCCTAATACGCCTCAACAAAATGGGCGTGTCAAACGCAAACACATAAATCTTCTTGAGATGTCTCGTGCTTTGTTATTTCAAGCTCATTTGTCTTCTTCTTTCTGGGGAGAGTGTATACTTACTTCCACCTATATCATTAATCGAATACCCACTATTGTCTTAGGCTACATTTCACCTAGTAACCGGCTCATCTAAAACCTTAAGGTGTTAGAGGAAGGCCCCAAATGGATCTTATGCTATATTTCAACACTCCCCCTCACTCGAAATCCCGTTTTTGGGTTGAAGAGTGGATCACGGGCGCCCATCTTTGGGGCATTAATTTGCCTTCGTGTCCCTCATAAATTGTGAGAATATTGGGGGTGGCAGGGAGTCGAACAGGGTGATTGCATGCAAGTCTTGATGCATAATAGCCTTGATGCTGTCATGTCAAACAGGGTGATTGCATGCAAGTCTTCAAAAGAAATCTGGGATACTTTGGAAACTCAGTGCCAGGGATCTGCATCTGTTAAGAAAAACAGAAGGGCTCTTTTGATTCAAGAATATGAACAATTCGATGCAAGACCTGAAGAGAGCCTGACTGATCTATATGATAGATTTCTGACACTATTGAATAGCTTATCTTTAGTTGATAAAGTATATGAAACTGAAGATTCGAATACCAAGTTTCTAAGAGCTTTACCTGAAGATTGGGATACTCAGACCTCAATCATCAGACACCAGTATGATCTAAACATTGTGTCTCTTGATGAGATCTATGGAATGCTAAGAACTCATGATCTTGAAGTTCAACAGAGAAAGAACAAGAAAAGCAGCAAGGCAAAATCAATTGCTTTGAAAGCAGAGGCTAAATCAAAAGGAAAAGCTATGGAGGTCTCTAGAAGTAAATCAAGAGTAGCTGAGTCAGATCCTGACGACTCTTCATCAGATACTGATGGCAATCCTGATGCCAATACTGGTGATGATTCTTCTGACTCAGACATGGAAGAGATGGTTGCTATGATTGTCAGAAACTTCAGAAGGATGAAGTTCAGGAAGAATAGAAGACAAGGCAACTTTCAGAAAAAGACCTTCAAAGCAGACAAAGACAAGTATATCAAAAAGGACAGCAAGGGTAGCAAATTTGACAAGTCAAAGGTTAGATGCTACAAGTGTAATGGTATGGGTCACTTTGCTTCTGAATGCAACAAGACAAAGGCACTCATCACATCAAGCAAGGATTGGATGGACTCTTCCTCAGAATCTGATACTGAGGTAGTCAACTATGCGTTAATGGCCAATGCTGATGTAAATGCTGCTCCTGATGATAAGGTACTAAATACTATCTTTGATTTTGATACTGACAATGCTTCTGAGTTAAGACGTTTTCTAAAGTCACTACATATTAGCTTTAGAAGTCAAACTGCTGAAAATACTAGGATCTTATCTGAGATGTCTGAACTTAGAAAAAGGAATGAGATACTAGAAGCTGAATTTTCTCGTATGCAAGAAGTACAAAAAGAATGTGATAATGCTAGATGTAAAACCCCAGATTTTTGGGTAGAATTAAAACTTTTATTGTATGATGATGTATATATATATGTGGATGGTGGTAATGGTTTTTGGAGAATTAAGTATGAAATGAATATGGATTTCAGTTTTCAAACATTTTGAGAATAATAAGAATGGACTGAACACATAAATAAGAACAATCAATCTGGAAGATAAGAATACAATACTCCAAGGAAGAAAAGTATCTTTATGTCATCCAAATCAATATCTGGAATACATCCGACAACTCCGTAAACAAGATAGTGTATGCCCGAGAAAGCACTAGAACGTTTTCTAAGTGCAAAGAGTAAAGAGAAAATAAACCAGGAATATTGGAACGGATTTTGATCCAAAGGATTATAGAAACACCACTGATGAATAGTAACTTGTCATTTAAAAGTTTTCCGACCACACTATATGCGGGACGATATAATAAACTTTCAAAGTCGCATTAGTGATCTACGATGGAAATAAAAGAATGCAGAAGCTGTCAGAATCGGAAAAATAGCATTTTTCGTTTTCTCCGAAGTTTCACCAAAAACGGACTAAATAATTATTATTTGAGGATATTTAAGGATTTAAATTATTAATTCCATGGATATGGATTTGATAAATGAATTAGAAGTATCGAGAACAATTTCGGTAAAATACCTCGATAGAACCCTCGAGAAACCCTGCGAGCATTCTACGAGATTAAACGAACCAGTAAAGCTACTTTAACGGAGCCAGTGCATGCTCGCCATGTGTCACAAGAAGAAGACATCAGGGG
The DNA here is from genome assembly GCA_030848705.1 of Heracleum sosnowskyi. Classification (NCBI taxonomy): domain Eukaryota; kingdom Viridiplantae; phylum Streptophyta; class Magnoliopsida; order Apiales; family Apiaceae; genus Heracleum; species Heracleum sosnowskyi. The sequence goes on from CM061240.1 coordinate 17,004,549, forward strand.
TGATGACTCACCACTTAATTGGATAAATATCTAAGTAATTATACAAAGGAAGAAAGAAAAGAAAAATCAAAACATTTTCCCCACCATTGAAGAGCAACATTCGGCCACACTGTAGCAGCCATATCTCCTTCGTTTCTTACTCCAATCTTGCGTTCTTTAGCTTGTTGGAAAGGTCTTGAGATACTCTACAACTTCTATTTCACAAGATTTTTCCATTTAAGCAGGGTAAGGCCTTCGTGTTTGCAGTTCTTTCACTGGATGAATAGTAACTCCGAAAGCTAACCTTGTTTTCATGATTTCTTTTGGGGATTCAAGCTATCTTAGGACCATACAAGGATCATACAAGGATTATTAGGCTTATATAGACTCCAAAGAAGGTATAAATCTTGAAACCCTTGAAGTAGTGTGAAGTTTATGGATGATTAATGATATTGATGCATGTTTATAGCCTTAGTTGACATTAGTAGCTATATTTGAGCTTTGTTACAAGTAATATTGAGTGTTAAGAACGTAAAGGCATTGCTTGGCCTCAGTTCTTGGTTGAATCAGATATATATGTTGATTGGAGTGATTGAGGAGCAATTTGGATGGTTTGAAATTTGGGATTATTCGAATTACAGCCGTCGTAATGACGAAATTTCTGAAGCCCTTAAAAACAGAGAATAACAGTTAAGATAGGCCTCGGGTATGAATGTTTATATGACTTGTACTTATAGATTTTTGAACGTAGATCGTTTTGGTGCGAAAATCGAAGCAATCCGATTTACGGTTTAGGAGATATGGTCAAATTAGTAAAAGTGGTTCGAAAACGAGAAGAAAAGTTCGTAACTGAAGTTGAGATTACTTAACTGGATCTTTGCAGGGGTTAAACATGATAATTAAATACTAGAGACAGAAAGGAAAGTGTGGGAGAAGACCTTGTGTGAAAAAGATCGTTTTTCGATTTTATAAAAATGTTTGAAGTTAGGATAAATGCGAGAAACCCCTTAAAACTAGTACTTAGGTATAACTTTGGAAAACTTTGAGAAATGAATCGAAAATCTTGAAATGAATCATACGAGGTTGACCCTAGAATATTTATAACTTCAAGACAGATCAAGAGCAAGTCGGGATGATGTCCTTTGATAACAAACGAGTACCTAATTATAAGGTGTCGGTAGAAATTGCAAGGGTTAGGATTATATAGTCGCCTTAGTGCGGTGTTTAAGTTTAAGAATCATGTTTTGCTTGATTCCTAAGTATGAGTTATTGATGAAAGGTATTTTATTGTTGATAGATCGCCGGACTACTGCAAGGCACCACCCACAGACTAAGAGATCAGGCAAGTTTTGAAACCTATACCTTTTCAAAAACTGTTGTGGTGATAACTAAAGATTTTGAGATATATGCTATATGTGTATGATTTCGAAATGATTTCTATGATGCTAAGTCAAAGTATTGATACAAGTTGAACTTGTAAGCTATGGATATAGTAGTATTTTGTAGCTGATGTGCTAAGCAAAACCCTCAGTAGGGGGATATATACTCTGCATTTATACTTTGGACCGGGAATGGTATCAGTTGTTATCTAGAGATATATTATATACTCTCTATATTTATTTTACATACTAAGAATGGTATCAGTTGCTATCTAGGGTTATTTTATTGTGTTATTGCAATTAATCTTGATAAGTGGTTTACAAAATTAATGATCATTTGGAGTTTAATCTATTAAGGGTATAGTTTAAATATATGATGAATAGTTGTTATCTACCCTTTTTGATAAGGAAGTACTTGAGAAGTATTTCTAAATAAATATTCTTTATTAAATATAGTTTGATTTAATTATTTAAAGCCCTACTTCTTAAGGAAGTATTTTGTGAAAACTATTTTTAAACCCTAGATAGCTAATAAAGTTTATTCAGACAATTATAAATATATTAGAGAAGGTCCCCAAATCTATTTTCCTTTTAAGTCTATATTCTAAAGGACTTAAATGTTCGCTCAAATTACAAAGACTCAGGGGATCTTTCTCGAGTTTAAATGTTTGTTTCAAGTGGACTGCCCGGTCCTAAATCTTTTGAAACTACCCCTTCAACAGCTTCGTATCCAACTATCAAAAATGATTTTGATTACTCTCTCAAGATTCGAGGAGTAAGGTCAGTGGAATCAGTTGTATCCATGAACAAGCATCAGCTTGGGAAATATGGGTGAATTTTCCTTTCCAACCAGATATGACTACTTTGTGGAGTTGTATTCTCGGGGAAAAAGGGGAAGGAACTTTATGTTTCAGTGTTATGGACTTACTCGAACTTGGAGATATATAAGGGACTGAGTAGCGCCGGTCCCCTAAGGGAATTACGCGTAGACCGTCGTTCTTCCCTTAGATTTATCAGTGCCCGACCGTAGGAGAAGTGGATGTAACAGAATCGACCGTCCAAGAACGGGTCTGTTCATCCTGCCTACAACCGATTGGCGGGGAGGTAAGTCGGTGTGAGACTGATTATCTTCCCTTCTACGTAGAAAAACAGCAGGGGGATTCGCCTTACGACTGATCATCGTAGGGGTATCCTCGGCGCCCAGCATCTCCATCTACAGTTCACTATTCATGAAAGAGCACATCTTGTGCAAGTTTTCAGAGAAAGAGAAATTACTCCAGTTACTCAGTTTTATGCAAGTTTTCAGAAAAGAAAGTTTATTCCAGTTGTCAGTCCTATGCAAGTTTTCAGAAAGAAAAAGTTTACTCAAGAGTGTTCCAGTTTATTTCAGTGTATGAGTTTTCCAGAAAGTATATAAATTTATGGAAGGTATATGATATTTGGGAAAAGATACTTGGAATCAGATGAACTATGAAGATAGATTGAAATTATTTTACAGTGATTTTATTTCCAGACTATGATATGAGCTAAATGCTTATTTTGATAGATGATACTTGATTATACACAGTGTTATCAGCTCAGTATTATTTTGGTGGGCCTTGTTGCTCACCCTTGCTTGTTTTATATATGTCACCACAACAGATAAACCAGATGTTTCGTACCACCCGCCGCAAGAGGGTTTGGCAGCCCAGAGGACTCTCCCCTGATACTACAGTCGCCATAGCTGAGGTAGAACCTACTAGTGTTATAGACTGGTAGTTGGATTCAGTTTTTAATTATATGTATGACATAACTTAAAGAAGTGGCAGCAAACATAAACTTGTAAATTATATTTATGGGCTTGTAAACACTTATGATATGCATGTAGACCCTATCAACATTTCTTATTTCATGTTCATCTCTGGGACTATAACTTGTATGTGTGTGAGCTTAGATTGCGGGGTCATAGCACGTTATTTATTTATATTGATTCAAGTCAAGCATGATGTATGGAATAATGACCGTAACGACCAGATCTCCGACCCCGGGTCTGGGGCTGTTACAGAGATGGTATCAGAGCTAAGAGTTAGACATCCCAGAGATGATGAGACGTTATAATTATAAACCCACTAAGATAATAAGAACCCTTGCCAGGTTCACCTAAAACCCTTATGGGAACCCTTAAGTACCACGATAGTAATATAGTTCGTTATTGTACAGGCGGGTGATATCTCAGACCCAGAGGGGTTTGAGCGGCAACATGATGAGGAGGTACTCCGGGCCTCAGACCAACACTATGAGAGATCAGGAGATGAGCACCAGGAGGAGGACCCGGAGGAGGATCCAGAGGTGGATCCAGAGTGGGCTCCGGCCACTGAGTTCGACGAGGAGATTCCTGTTGTTGAGGCAGATTTAGAGGAGATGGAGGGTGAGGCTCAGGCTGAGGAGCAGGGTTGGGATGATTCGGGGAGTCCAGTTTCTGTCTTACCTCCATTTCCCCCTAGTCCCCCTAGTCCCCCACCTCTCCCGCTGAGTCCTCCTAAGGATCATGAGGAGCAGACCCCAGAGCCCACTCAGGCAGAGGATGTCCGCCAGCGATCCCAATCACTCCGCCCCATGCCCCCCTAGATGGTGTGCCGGTTTTTGTGCATGGGTGGATTGTGAGCAGGTTGACGACAGACTTGACAGCAGCAGAGGCCAGGTTGGCAGAGTCTCGGCTACAGCTCGCCGCGGAGAGGACTGAGAGGCTTAGGCTCCGGCGCGTCAGGAGGACCATTCGCCCCCAGGTCTTTAGGAGGGAGGTGACCCGCATCGAGCGCCGGGCACGAGCGAGGATTAGGGCCTTACAGACAGACGGAGGTGGCAGAGTGTTCCGGTTTGATACTGAGGAGATCGTTCGTCTTGCTATGGTCAGGGTGAGGGCCCTGAGCCGCGCTCGTGGCTGATTCCAGATACAGTGATATGGTAGTCTAGCCTTCTAGTCTTGCCCGGCCATGGTAGAGTGCCGACTTTTGGAGGGTTGTTTTGTTGTATATAGTTTCCCGTAGGCAGACTAGATGGATGGACTTTGTATTTCACTTTTATGCTAGTTGTTGTTTTTAGGCAGTTGTATTCTGAAACTATGATGTTGGTTCAGACGTTGTAGTTTGACAGCACTATGTATATATGGGTTTCGTTTCAGTTACATCAGTTGTAGTGACATGGCCACCAGTGTGTTTGATCTTTATCTGTGCGTACTTTTCGATTAAATTGCCATCATATATAGAACTGGGGATCTTAAATCCCAAATATACTATCATTGTGTAAGGAGAAATCCTACAAAACAGGTGTATAAATTTAATGTGATTTTCTGAAATTTCAGTAAGATGCCTCCGCGGAGAATTGCGACCAGGGCTAATCCCCGTGAGTCTACCGACCAAGAGAGTCACAATCAACATAGTGAAAACCCTGAGTATGATGAAGAAAATGACGAAGACTATAATGAGCAGGAAGACTCCCGGTATGGGGAAAGAGATGAAACCTTTTATACCGCGGAATTTGAGGATGAAAGGGAAGAAACTGAGGTTGAGCAAGAGAGGGAGGATCGGAATAGAGACCCTATGGGTCAGTTCATGGACTTGCTTAGACAAAATTTGGTTCGACAACCCCAACCACCTCAAGGGGACAGCAGTAATGTGGCCAACTCTTTTAGGGCCTTTAAATCATTGAAGCCTCCTGAGTTTACGGGATCAGCCGACCCAGTAGAAGCAAGGGCATGGATTAAGGAGATGGAGAAGTCATTTGAAATTTTGAGTATTGAGGAGGCACAAAAGACTATTTTTGCATCATACATGTTAAAGGGAGAGGCCAACTACTGGTGGGAGGCTAAGAGAAATATGGAAGCAGGTGCTGTGATAGCTTGGGAAAGGTTTAAGCAGTTGTTTCTGGAAAAGTATTTTCTGAGGTTCATGAAAACTCAGATGGAGCTCAAGTTCTTGGAGCTAAAGCAAAATAATCTATCAGTAGCGGAGTATGAAGCGAAGTTTACCGAACTGTCTAGGTTCGTGCCCGAGTTCGTGGACACGGATGAAAAGAGAGCTAGTAGGTTTCAGCAAGGGTTGAGGCCAGGGATCCAGAATCGGGTGGCTATTCTAGAAATTACAGATTATGCCACCCTAGTACAGAAAGCCTCAATCGCAGAAGCAGGCATCGATCAAGTCCAGAAAGAAAGGGGTGGGAGAAAGAGGAAGCATGTGAGTATGGGAGGGGGTTCGGCAGGAGGCAACCCTTCCAACAAGTTCAGTCGCAGAGCGGTTTCCCTACCCAATAGAAATGAAGGCTCCAAGCCAACCCCGAGCACCAGCATAAACCAGAGTAATAAGCAGTCGGGAGCACCTCGGTCCCAATCCTTTCAACCATCCTTTCCGATATGTGCCACTTGTGGGAAGAGGCATCCAGGTGTATGTAAAAGGGGTCTGACAACTTGTTATAAATGTGGACGGCCAGGCCATTATGCTAGTTCTTGTACCAGGGATTCCCTTAGTGACATCAAGAGTCCTACGTGTTATAACTGTGGTCAGCAGGGACATATATCAAGAAATTGTCCAAAGAGCAAGCCAGCAGCATCGGGGGCCAGCAAAGCTGCCTCCAACAAACCACCTACAGCCAGGACTTTTAACATGACAGTGCAGGATGCGGTGAGGGATACCGATGTGATAGCAGGTACTTTTTCCCTCAACTCAGTGGATGCAAATGTTTTATTTGATTCTGGAGCGACTAGATCTTTCATATCAAAGGACCTTGCTAATAAGTTAAGACTTAAGGCTCAACCCCTGAAAGATTCCTTGCAAGTAGAAATAGCCAATCGTGAGATAGTCCTAGTTAATCAGATTCACCCCGAATGTGAGTTAAAAATGGGAGATCAATCTTTTTCTGTTGATTTGATTCCTTTCAAGTTAGGGGAGTTTGATGTTATTTTAGGAATGGATTGGTTGTCCCGTAATAATGCCCAGATAGACTGCAAAGGGAAGAAAATTAGACTGAGTACCCAAGGAAAGAAAGATATAGTGATTAAAGGGATAAGACAGACACAAAAATTCTTAACTATGGCCCAAACCAAGAGATTGTTGCGAAAGGGAAACAAAGCTTATTTAGCTTACGTTGTGGACACCCAAAAGGAGGTGCCCAATTTGCGAGATATTCCAGTAGTAAATGAATTCGAGGATGTGTTTCCCCAAGACCTTCCAGGATTACCACCTGACAGAGAAATTGAGTTTGCGATTGAGCTAGCCCCAGGAACGGCACCAGTATCCAAGGCCCCGTATAGATTAGCCCCAGTAGAGATGAAAGAGCTGGCTACCCAGTTGCAAGAGCTGTTAGAGAAAGGTTTTATAAGACCTAGTGTGTCGCTTTGGGGCGCACCAGTGTTGTTTGTTAAGAAGAAAGATGGGAGTATGAGATTATGCATCGACTATCGCGAATTAAATAAGCTAACCATAAAGAACAAGTACCCTTTGCCAAGAATCGATGATTTGTTCGATCAGCTGAAAGATGCTGTATACTTTTCTAAGATTGACTTGAGAACTGGATATCACCAGTTGAAGATTAAACCCGAGGATATCCCTAAGACTGCATTCCGTACCCGTTATGGACATTACGAGTTCCTGGTGATGTCGTTTGGATTAACCAACGCCCCTGCAGCCTTTATGGACCTGATGAATAGAGTGTTCAAGAAATATCTGGACAAATTCGTCATAGTTTTCATTGATGACATTCTTATCTATTCCAAGACGGAAGTGGAACACGTTGAGCATCTAAGGATAGCCCTAGAAATTCTCAGGAAGGAGCAGTTGTACGCCAAGTTCTCGAAGTGTGAATTCTGGAAGGAGGAGGTGCAATTCTTAGGGCATGTGATTAATAAAGAAGGAGTGTTGGTTGACCCCTCCAAGATAGAAGCAGTTTCGAATTGGGAGCGTCCAACCACCCCAACAGAGGTAAGGAGTTTTATCGGACTGGCCGGGTATTACCGGAGATTTGTGCAAGATTTTGCAAAGATAGCAGCCCCGTTAACACGACTTACCCGCAAGACGGAGAAGTTTGAATGGACAGATAAATGTGAGAAAAGCTTTCAAGAGCTGAAGAGAAGGTTGGTGACGGCCCCCGTGTTGGCGTTGCCTGATGGAAAAGGGAATTTCGTAATTTATAGTGACGCTTCGCATAAAGGATTAGGATGTGTGCTTATGCAGCATGATAAAGTAATCGCGTATGCGTCAAGGCAGCTAAAGGACTACGAGATTCGATACCCAACTCACGATCTAGAACTGGCAGCGATAGTTTTTGCTTTAAAGATTTGGAGACACTATTTGTATGGGGAAAAATGTGAAATCTATACCGATCATAAGAGCCTTAAGTACATCTTTACCCAAAAAGAGCTTAACATGCGCCAGAGAAGATGGCTAGAACTGATTAAGGATTATGATTGTGAAATTCGTTATCACCCGGGCAAAGCCAATGTGGTGGCTGACGCCCTTAACAGAAAGGAGAGACTTAAGATGATGACTTTGGAGGAAGCCCTGATAAGAGATATGGAGAAGTTGGAAATTGAGATCAAAATTCCAGGAGATAGCCGAGAGAAGTTGATGGAGATTCAGGTCCAATCCCCATTATTAGAAAAGATCAAGTTGTGCCAAGAGCGAATGCTCCAAGATGAAAGAGAATCCCTGACAGGGGAAGAGTTGAGGACTGAGAAAGACAACCAGGGCATAATGAGATATACTTACAGAATTTGGATTCCTAACGTCCCAGAGCTGAAAGATGAGATTCTACATGAAGCTCACAATAGCAGATATTCAATTCACCCAGGAGGAAATAAGATGTATCAAGATCTGAAAGAGTATTACTGGTGGCCTAACATGAAAAGAGACGTGGCGGAATGGGTAGGCAAATGCCTGACCTGTCAAAGAGTAAAAGCTGAACACCAAAGGCCCAGTGGACTTCTACAACCTCTGGAAATTCCCGAATGGAAATGGGATCATATAGCAATGGACTTTGTCGTAGGCCTACCAAGGACCAAGGCCAATCATGACGCCATATGGGTGATAATAGACCGACTAACGAAGTCAGCCCACTTCCTACCAATTAACGAAAGATTCACTGTTAATAAATTAGTGGATATCTATATGAAAGAGATTGTGGCCCGGCATGGAGTCCCGGTGACCATCGTATCGGATCGAGATCCCAGATTTAATTCAAGATTTTGGAAGAGTTTTCAGGAATGTGCCGGAACCAAGCTGAATATGAGTACTGCCTATCACCCTCAGACAGATGGGCAAAGCGAAAGGACCATCCAAACACTTGAGGATATGCTGAGGTTCTGTGCCCTAGATCTTAAAGGAAGTTGGGATGATCACTTGCCATTGGTTGAGTTCTCTTATAATAATAGTTTTCATGCGAGCATTGGAATGCCGCCTTATGAAGCCCTTTACGGAAGAAGGTGCAGATCTCCCTTATATTGGGATGAAGTTGGTGAGCGTAAGTTGCTAGGACCTGAAATGGTTCAAAGGACAAAGGACATAGTGGATTTAATTCGAGGACGGCTAGTAGCAGCCCAAGATAGACAGAAAAAGTATGCAGATTTGGCTCGGAAGGGCAAAGAGTATGAAGTAGGAGACCTAGTGTTCTTGAAAGTTTCTCCCTGGAAAGGGTTGATGAGATTTGGAAAGAAAGGAAAGTTGAGCCCTAGATACATTGGGCCATTTGAGGTTTTGAGACGCATTGGAAAGCTAGCGTATGAACTGGCACTACCCCCGTATTTGCAACAAGTCCACAATGTGTTTCACGTTTCGATGCTAAGGCCTTACAAGTCGGATGCTAAGCATATAGTGGAATACGAGCATGTAGACATACAACCAGACTTGACCTATGTGGAGCAGCCAATGGAAATTATAGATCGAAAGGAACAAGTGCTCCGAAACAAGGTCATCAAACTAGTCAGAGTAGTATGGAGAAATCATAATGTGGAAGAATCAACTTGGGAGCTAGAGAGCGAGATGCTAGAAAGATATCCCCATTTATTTTCAGAGTGATTCCGGGACGAAATCCTTTTAAGGAGGGGAGACTGTAAAACCCCAGATTTTTGGGTAGAATTAAAACTTTTATTGTATGATGATGTATATATATATGTGGATGGTGGTAATGGTTTTTGGAGAATTAAGTATGAAATGAATATGGATTTCAGTTTTCAAACATTTTGAGAATAATAAGAATGGACTGAACACATAAATAAGAACAATCAATCTGGAAGATAAGAATACAATACTCCAAGGAAGAAAAGTATCTTTATGTCATCCAAATCAATATCTGGAATACATCCGACAACTCCGTAAACAAGATAGCGTATGCCCGAGAAAGCACTAGAACGTTTTCTAAGTGCAAAGAGTAAAGAGAAAATAAACCAGGAATATTGGAACGGATTTTGATCCAAAGGATTATAGAAACACCACTGATGAATAGTAACTTGTCATTTAAAAGTTTTCCGACCACACTATATGCGGGACGATATAATAAACTTTCAAAGTCGCATTAGTGATCTACGATGGAAATAAAAAAATGCAGAAGCTGTCAGAATCGGAAAAATAGCATTTTTCGTTTTCTCCGAAGTTTCACCAAAAACGGACTAAATAATTATTATTTGAGGATATTTAAGGATTTAAATTATTAATTCCATGGATATGGATTTGATAAATGAATTAGAAGTATCGAGAACAATTTCGGTAAAATACCTCGATAGAACCCTCGAGAAACCCTGCGAGCATTCTACGAGATTAAACGAACCAGTAAAGCTACTTTAACGGAGCCAGTGCATGCTCGCCATGTGTCACAAGAAGAAGACATCAGGGGTGATGACTCACCACTTAATTGGATAAATATCTAAGTAATTATACAAAGGAAGAAAGAAAAGAAAAATCAAAACATTTTCCCCACCATTGAAGAGCAACATTCGGCCAAACTGTAGCAGCCAGATCTCCTTCGTTTCTTACTCAAATCTTGCGTTCTTTAGCTTGTTGGAAAGGTCTTGAGATACTCTACAACTTATATTTCACAAGAGTTTTCCATTTAAGCAGGGTAAGGCCTTCGTTGTTTCAGTTCTTTCACTGGATGAATAGTAACTCCGAAAGCTAACCTTGTTTTCATGATTTCTTTTGGGGATTCAAGCTATCTTAGGACCATACAAGGATCATACAAGGATTATTAGGCTTATATAGACTCCAAAGAAGGTATAAATCTTGAAACCCTTGAAGTAGTGTGAAGTTTATGGATGATTAATGATATTGATGCATGTTTATAGCCTTAGTTGACATTAGTAGCTATATTTGAGCTTTGTTACAAGTAATATTGAGTGTTAAGAACGTAAAGGCATTGCTTGGCCTCAGTTCTTGGTTGAATCAGATATATATGTTGATTGGAGTGATTGAGGAGCAATTTGGATGGTTTGAAATTTGGGATTATTCGAATTACAGCCGTCGTAATGACGAAATTTCTGAAGCCCTTAAAAACAGAGCATAACAGTTAAGATAGGCCTCGGGTATGAATGTTTATATGACTTGTACTTATAGATTTTTGAACGTAGATCGTTTTGGTGCGAAAATCGAAGCAATCCGATTTACGGTTTAGGAGATATGGTCAAATTAGTAAAAGTGGTTCGAAAACGAGAAGAAAAGTTCGTAACTGAAGTTGAGATTACTTAACTGGATCTTTGCAGGGGTTAAACATGATAATTAAATACTAGAGACAGAAAGGAAAGTGTGGGAGAAGACCTTGTGTGAAAAAGATCGTTTTTCGATTTTATAAAAATGTTTGAAGTTAGGATAAATGCGAGAAACCCCTTAAAACTAGTACTTGGGTATAACTTTGGAAAACTTTGAGAAATGAATCGAAAATCTTGAAATGAATCATACGAGGTTGACCCTAGAATATTTATAACTTCAAGACAGATCAAGAGCAAGTCGGGATGATGTCCTTTGATAACAAACGAGTACCTAATTATAAGGTGTCGGTAGAAATTGCAAGGGTTAGGATTATATAGTCGCCTTAGTGCGGTGTTTAAGTTTAAGAATCATGTTTTGCTTGATTCCTAAGTATGAGTTATTGATGAAAGGTATTTTATTTTTGATAGATCACCGGACTACTGCAAGGCACCACCCACAGACTAAGAGATCAGGCAAGTTTTGAAACCTATACCTTTTCAAAAACTGTTGTGGTGATAACTAAAGATTTTGAGATATATGCTATATGTGTATGATTTCGAAATGATTTCTATGATGCTAAGTCAAAGTATTGATACAAGTTGAACTTGTAAGCTATGGATATAGTAGTATTTTGTAGCTGATGTGCTAAGCAAAACCCTCAGTAGGGGGATATATACTCTGCATTTATACTTTGGACCGGGAATGGTATCAGTTGTTATCTAGAGATATATTATATACTCTCTATATTTATTTTACATACTAAGAATGGTATCAGTTGCTATCTAGGGTTATTTTATTGTGTTATTGCAATTAATCTTGATAAGTGGTTTACAAAATTAATGATCATTTGGAGTTTAATCTATTAAGGGTATAGTTTAAATATATGATGAATAGTTGTTATCTACCCTTTTTGATAAGGAAGTACTTGAGAAGTATTTCTAAATAAATATTCTTTATTAAATATAGTTTGATTTAATTATTTAAAGCCCTACTTCTTAAGGAAGTATTTTGTGAAAACTATTTTTAAACCCTAGATAGCTAATAAAGTTTATTCAGACAATTATAAATATATTAGAGAAGGTCCCCAAATCTATTTTCCTTTTAAGTCTATATTCTAAAGGACTTAAATGTTCGCTCAAATTACAAAGACTCAGGGGATCTTTCTCGAGTTTAAATGTTTGTTTCAAGTGGACTGCCCGGTCCTAAATCTTTTGAAACTACCCCTTCAACAGCTTCGTATCCAACTATCAAAAATGATTTTGATTACTCTCTCAAGATTCGAGGAGTAAGGTCAGTGGAATCAGTTTTATCCATGAACAAGCATCAGCTTGGGAAATATGGGTGAATTTTCCTTTCCAACCAGATATGACTACTTTGTGGAGTTGTATTCTCGGGGAAAAAGGGGAAGGAACTTTATGTTTCAGTGTTATGGACTTACTCGAACTTGGAGATATATAAGGGACTGAGTAGCGCCGGTCCCCTAAGGGAATTACGCGTAGACCGTCGTTCTTCCCTTAGATTTATCAGTGCCCGACCGTAGGAGAAGTGGATGTAACAGAATCGACCGTCCAAGAACGGGTCTGTTCATCCTGCCTACAACCGATTGGCGGGGAGGTAAGTCGGTGTGAGACTGATTATCTTCCCTTCTACGTAGAAAAACAGCAGGGGGATTCGCCTTACGACTGATCATCGTAGGGGTATCCTCGGCGCCCAGCATCTCCATCTACAGTTCACTATTCATGAAAGAGCACATCTTGTGCAAGTTTTCAGAGAAAGAGAAATTACTCCAGTTACTCAGTTTTATGCAAGTTTTCAGAAAAGAAAGTTTATTCCAGTTGTCAGTCCTATGCAAGTTTTCAGAAAGAAAAAGTTTACTCAAGAGTGTTCCAGTTTATTTCAGTGTATGAGTTTTCCAGAAAGTATATAAATTTATGGAAGGTATATGATATTTGGGAAAAGATACTTGGAATCAGATGAACTATGAAGATAGATTGAAATTATTTTACAGTGATTTTATTTCCAGACTATGATATGAGCTAAATGCTTATTTTGATAGATGATACTTGATTATACATAGTGTTATCAGCTCAGTATTATTTTGGTGGGCCTTGTTGCTCACCCTTGCTTGTTTTATATATGTCACCACAACAGATAAACCAGATGTTTCGTACCACCCGCCGCAAGAGGGTTTGGCAGCCCAGAGGACTCTCCCCTGATACTACAGTCGCCATAGCTGAGGTAGAACCTACTAGTGTTATAGACTGGTAGTTGGATTCAGTTTTTAATTATATGTATGACATAACTTAAAGAAGTGGCAGCAAACATAAACTTGTAAATTATATTTATGGGCTTCTAAACACTTATGATATGCATGTAGACCCTATCAACATTTCTTATTTCATGTTCATCTCTGGGACTATAACTTGTATGTGTGTGAGCTTAGATTGCGGGGTCATAGCACGTTATTTATTTATATTGATTCAAGTCAAGCATGATGTATGGAATAATGACCGTAACGACCAGATCTCCGACCCCGGGTCTGGGGCTGTTACACTAGACACATGCACTTAGAGATGATATCTAAATGTACTTCCCTTGAAAAAGAACTTGAATATGCTAATGAGAAAATCAGAACCTGGACAGACTCAGGCAGGAAATTTCATGAGATTAATACCTCTAAGAATTGGAAAGAGTGTCTAGGATATAAGTCAGATGAGGATAAGAAATTGAAAGAGAAAATTGTCATTGATGAGACAGTCAGTCCAAAGACCTATAGACATGTTATAGACTCAACCAAATCTAAGATTACTCCTGTTAATTTTGTTTTTGGTAAGGATTCCAATTCTACTTTTGAAAAGGGATCTACCTCTACTCAAGGAGTTAAAATCGTTAAGTCTAAACCTGTCTTGAATAAAGTCATTAAGAATGTAGGTCTATTGTCTCAGAAACAGCTTAAGGATAAAATCTGTGAGGTTACAGATAAGAAAAAGGAAGCTACTATTAAAAGAAACAGGAATGGTAAAGTTGGGATCAATAAAGAAAATGGTTATAAGTATATCCCAAATGCACCTAGAAAGAGTTGTTTTAACTGTGGTAACTCTAATCATCTTGCTATTGATTGTAAAAAGAGTAAGAAAAATCCTGAAATTCCTAAGTCTGATGTTAGGAATAGATCAGTATATTACAAACCACAGAATTCCTGTTTTCATTGTGGTAGTATATGGCATTTTATTTATACCTGTAAAGAGTATCATGATTTGTACTATAACTTTTATGATCCATTGCCTAAGTTTGAAAGTAGTACAAAGTCTGATAGAACTGAAAATGTCATAGTGAAGCATGCTTTTGTTAATACTGATACTGACAAAGCAAATCCTGATGGAGTAACACCTGTCAGGACTGCTAAGGTCAGAAAGTCTTCTGCTGTGAAAATTAATAAATTGCATGAAAAAGGAACCCAACATGTATGGGTTCCTAAGTGTTCTAACTAGTGTGTTTCTATTCTGATGCAGGGTAAAAAGAAAAATGTGTTAGTCATGGATAGTCGATGTTCTGTGCACATGACTGGAAACAAAGCCCTGTTATCAGAATATGAGGAAAAAGCTGGCCCAACTGTATCTTATGGAGATGGCAACATTGGACAAACCTTGGGATATGGCAATATAATCATTGGAAATGTCATCATTGAGAAAGTAGCTCTAGTGAAGGGACTAAAACACAACTTGTTGAGTATTAGTCAAATCACTAACAGAGGTTATCATGTCAATTTCTATTCCACACATTGTGAAGTAGTCAGTAAATCAACAGGAAAAATAGCTCTAACTGGCTACAGGCATGGTAACATATATGAAGCCAACATTCTCTCAAATACTGATGGCTCCCCTACATGTCTCATCAGTAAAGCTTCAGTAGATGAAAGTTGGAATTGGCACAAGAAGCTTTCTCATCTCAACTTCAGCAACATCAATGAGTTGGTTAAGAAAGATTTAGTAAGAGGATTACCTAATGTCTTGTATACACCTGATGGACTCTGTGATGCATGTCAAAAAGCAAAACAAAGAAGGACATCATTCTAGAGTAAATCAGAATCCTCTATTGGAGAACCATATCACATGCTACACTCTTGTAATTATTGATGAGTATTCTAGATTCACCTGGGTGTATTTTCTGCACAGAAAAGATGAAACTCCTGAAGTTCTGTTGGATCATGTGAGAATGATTGAGACAACCACAAAGTACAAAGTCAAGATTCTGAGAAGTGATAATGGTACTGAATTTAAGAATTCAAAGATGGAAGAGTTCTGCAAGTACAAAGGAATTATTCAACAATTCTCTGCTCCAAGCACACCTCAGCAAAATGGAGTAGTAGAAAGGAAGAATAGAACTCTTATTGAAGCTGGCAGAACTATGTTGGAAGAAGCTAAATTACCTACATATTTCTGGGCAGAAGCAGTCAACACAGCTTGCTATACACAAAATCTCACATTGATAAACAGACATGGTGTTACTCCTTATCAGTCACTCAAGGAAAAGAAACCTAGTCTGAAGCATCTGCATGTGTTTGGCTGTAAATGTTTTGTTCTCAGAACTCATCCTGAACAGCTAGGAAAATTTGAAACAAAGGCTGATGAAGGAATTTTCATAGGCTATCCTGCATCAAGAGCCTTCAGAGTTTTTAATTTGAGAACAAGGACTGTCATGGAGTCAATACATGTATCTTTTGATGATAAGAAGATAACAGGAATCAATGAAGACTCTCATGATAGATTGATTTTTGAAAATGAAGCTACCAAGGAACCTGAAGAAAGTGAATCAGAAGCTGTCAATACATCAGATCCTGATGGGTCACCAAATCCTGATGACACACCAGATACTGATGGTGCTAATACTGATGATGAAATTAATAGTAATACAACTAGTAGTGCTAATGTTGAGGGGGAGCAACAGCATTCAACTACAAGTTCAGATTCAACTCAATCATCAAGACAGAATTCTTCAGATACTGATTCAAGTGATGATCCTGATAATACATCAGGAGGACTGAACAATAATTCAGGGAGAGCTTCAAATCAAGCAAATTCTTTCAATCAAAATACCACCAATCCAGGGGGAGCATCTACTTCAAGGAACAATTTGACACCAGCAAGGAAATGGACAAAAGATCATACTCCTGATTTGATAATTGGAGATCCTGATGCAGGTGTTCAAACAAGAAGTGCAACTCAGAATGAATGTCTATACAATAACTTTCTATCCAAGGAGGAGCCAAAGAAAGTTGAAGATGCACTTAAAGATGCTGATTGGGTAACTGCAATGCAAGAAGAATTGAATGAATTTGAAAGGAATGAAGTCTGGAAACTGGTACCAAGACCAAAGGATAGATCAATTGTTGGTACAAAGTGGATTTTCAAGAACAAGACTGATTCTGATGGTGTCATAATCAGAAAATGCCTACTTGTTATGGATTACTTTCTAATGCTATGGGGCAAGGCTCAACCCACCTTGTTCCTGACACAAGCATACAACCTAAACAGTCTAAACAGTTAACAACCACCTCTAATGTCTCTCAACAGACTTTAGTTGTAAAATCAAAGAAATCAGCTAGAACTGATGTGTCTGGAAGGCAATCAGGTTGAAAGGATTTTTCCTCTACACCACTCACTAAACAGAAGTTACAAGGGGGTGTACAAGGGGTCCTGGTGAAGAAAGCTGCAAAGGGAGGTGAGGTTGTTTCTGTAAAAAGAAATTTAGTTCTCAGGGATGAGACTGATTCAGAGGATGATTTACCTATATCCTCTGTGATGAATGTGAACAAGGAAGTTGCTCATACTGCTACCAAAGCTGTGGTATCTTCGTCAAAACCACAAAAGAAAAGGAAATTATCAAAAAGCAGGTATCATATTCCTTTGACAGTGCAAATGAAGGATACTGATATTCAGACATCAAATCCTGATGAGTCATCTACTCCTGATGCTCTAGCAAATCCTGATGTTAGTATTCCTGATGCAACAACAAAAGTGGTCTCTATATCAGACTCTCCAGCCTCTCCATCTCAGTTTCGAGAAATTTCTTGGGAGAAGGTTTCTAAAATTGCTTCCTTGGTTGGTCTTACACCAAACTCAAAGAAAAAGAGGAATGCAGAGGAGTTAGTCTATCAGAGACAAAAGAAGCTGAAAGGATCAAGCCCACAAGAACCTGAATTTCAGAGTAATTCAGCAGCTACTGTTGATCCTGCCACACAAGAACCACTCAATCAAAGTTTGGGTGAAGGCTTAGCTAGTGGAATGGTCACACAAGAACCATTTTCTCAAAGGGAGAATGAAGACATCAACATTCCAGCTACACAAGAACCATCTTCTCAAAGTGAAGATGCAGGCAAAGCTACAGCTTTTGTTGAAAGATTGGTCGAGAACATTGTCAATGAGGGAAGCACACAAGAACCTTTAGCTCAAAGTGTTGAAGCAGCTTCTGAACCTCAAGCTCCACAAGAACCATTGGTAGAAAATACTGATGCAAGCATATCAAAACCTGACGATGTTCATCCTGACGCTAGTGGTGCTCCTGATACTGAGCCTATTTTGATACAGCCACTTTCGTTCAAGACCAATGGATCATCCTATCTCAGAATCACAGGATAAATTGAAAGGTATTGCAATTCCTAATCCTGATGTTACTCATAGTACTGATGATGATGACTCTGATGATAGTGATGATGATGAGAATCGAAAAGAGAAGGAACAACTTGCTACAGCACTCAAAATTAGTCTTGGAACTAATTTTGGTTCATCGAGTACATATATGGCTGGCACTGCTTATACTGGGAAAGATCAGAGACAAGATTTTTCTATTCCTTCCTTTGGTCTTGCTGAGGCATTTAGACAGAATGAATGGAACAATTCATAGCACAATTCTGATGAATCTATCAGTTTTTCTTCTGCTATATATTGGACATGCCTATCATGCAGTGAAATCTATAGAGAATCAAGACTTGAAGAATCATCTAAAGGCTACAACTCTGTTATCCAAGAGCCTGAAAAGTGAGATTGATTCTATCAAGGGTTCAACTGATAAAGTGAGGACTGATATCTTTAATAATTTTACAAAGGTGCCTACTGCTTTACAATTGAGGGTAGTAGAATCTCAAGTGAAATATGTTGTTTCAGAACAAACCTCAATCAATCAAAGAATTGATTCTCTGGATAGTAAGGTAACTGACATTCAAGCCTCTCTTTCCTTAATTTTGAATTTATTGTCAAATCCTGATGTCAAAAAGGGGAGAAGGTTAGTCGGACAAAATGTACACCTGATCTAGTATTAAGGAATAATGATGATGATACTAGAGATGATGGTAGTGACAAAGTGATACAAGGAGAAACCTCTGATGCTGTTGTTATGAAGTCTACAATTCAAACTTCACAAAGTCAAACAACGCAGTCAACTCATGTTTCTGATTCTGGAGTTAAGACAGTAAGAACATTGATGCAATCTCAGATCCTGACGGAAGAACAGATCCTGACACCTGGTCATGGACACACTCTTGCTACAATTCCTGAAGGTGATGAAGATGTGATTATTGATAATCCTGAAGAAGCATCAAATTTATTCCAGAAGTTTTCTACAAAAGATGGCAGAATTGTTACTCTATATCACACTGATAAAAGAGTTCAACAATTATATGCAAGAAAAGCTCTCTCTACAGCAAGTGAAGAATATCCAGATCTCTCACATGAAGAATTTTTGAGACTACAAAGAGAGACAATGGAAAGCTATACTGCTCCTTCTAGAGGTAGAGGAAGTAGAGGTAGGAGAGGTGCTAGAAGAAGTAGAAGAGGTTCTTCAACTCAAACAGTACCTAGACAGACAAGGTCTACAGGGTTAAGAATTGAATAATAGAGTAATGTGTTGAGATTGTAGAAAACAGATTATGAGCTGCTTTGTTTGGATAGCGTTGCGTTTCCCATTGTCAAGTTGAAGTTTTGTGAATCCACTATTCAAGATATAGCAGAAGAGTGTAGTAGCAGTAGTGATGTCCTTGTATGTTGAAATAAGGAGATAGTGTAATGTGTTGAGATTGTAGTACAAGAATTATGCTCCCTACAAGGAAGTCATATTCGAATGTATCTTCTTCCTCACAAGGAGGACTCCAGCTTATGTATTCCCAAAAAAGTATGCTTCCTACAAGGAAGTCATATTCTTATGCATCTTCTCTCTAATAGGGAGGACTTCAGCTTATGCATCCCAAGGAAAGTATGTTTCATATACAAGAAAGTCATATTCCTATGCATCTTCTCCCTAACAAGGAGGACTCCAGCTTATGCATTCCAAGGAAAGTATGCTTCCTACAAGGAAGTCATATTCATATGCATCTTCTTGGTGAGCTTTCCGGAAGTACGGATAAGCACCCTGGAAGTATGGATTTACCAAGGTACTCCAGCTTATGCATTTGAAGGAAATTATGCTTCCTACAAGGGAGTCATATTCATATGCATCTTCTTGGTGATCTTTCCAGAAGTACGGGTTTACCAAGGTATTACAACTTATGCATTCCAAGGAAAATATGCTTTCTCCAAGGAAGTCATATTCATATGCATCTTCTTCCTTCCAGGGAGGAATCCCGCTTATGCATACCAAGAAGAGTATGTTTCCTACAAGGAAGTCATATTCCTATGCATCTTCTCCCTAAAAAAGGACTCCAACGTATACATTCCAAAGAACATATGCTTTCTACGAGGAAATCATATTCCTACGCATCTTCTTGGTGAGCTTCCTGGTAGTACGGATAAGCACCCCGAAAGTACGGGTTTACTAAGGTATTCCAAGCAACACCTTCCACAAAGAAGGGTTTTCAAAAATATTTCAAGCAACACCTTCACAAAAAATGGCCTTCAAAAAAATTCCAAGCAACACCTTATGTAAAGAAGTTTCTTGAAATAAATCCAAGCAACACCTTCATCAAAGAAGAGCTTTCAAAAATATTGCAAGCAATACTCTCCTCAAAGAAGGCTTTCAAAAATAATCCAAGAAGTACCCTACTCATAAAAGGGTCTTTTAAAATATTTCCCTTCTCAAAAAAAAGTCTTCCAAAATAATACAAGTCCAAATCTGAAAATACTATTTTCCAACATATACAATGCAATAATATAAAATAAAATAAATTTGAAAAAACATATCTCGATTTTTTTTTGCTTTCCTGGGACACATCGATTTTTAGATGCTTCCGGATTTTTACCGTTGTGTGCTCCTACTTTTAGTCCTATTATTATAATAACTTTGATTTTTAGATGCCATCAAATATAACTTTGATTTACTTGTAGTCTTCAGGCAGGTCTGACCTTCAACATGCAAAATATAAACTCATATGTCTTTGTTTGTTTCCTATTCGCGCGATTGCATGCGCATGATCCACAAGCTCGTCGATTTTCTTTTATTTTTCCTATCATTTTTTCCTCTTTCTTCTTTTTTGGTTTGCTTTTTGTTTACTGTTTTTGTTGTCTTCACTGCGCGTGACCGCGTGGCCCTGAGATGCTTTATATTTTCTGGTCAATATCCATTGCGCAAGAGCAATTATATTTAATCTTGTACTCTTTTTTTTTTCACTTCTCTTGTCAGACTTCTTTTATGCATGCAAGTGTACATTGTTTCTCTTTAATATTAAAAAGAAACTGTTGCTACTAGAATCATGTATCGTTTCACTGCATCGATGTCTCCCTCCGCTTCCATCATTCTGTTCATCCATTCAAGTCATTTAAGATCTCCAATATAAATCCCATACGTATTGTGTGATTTGATTGTCCTCTATAATCAGAAAATATATCCCCTCCTTCTAGCGCCAATTGTTAACGGAAGATTTGTTGATAACAAATTTCGGGAATGACTAGATATTGATATATATATATATATGTATATATAGGGAGTTACTCTAATGAGACCCTCCTTATAATGAGAACTGAGTCCCAATCACTAAATCACCAAAAATCAGTACCATCACATACATGCACAAATATCTATAATTAATTTAATATCAACTCCAACTTCCACACATCACTGTCTCTCCTACAACACCATAACCACCTGCACCACCACAACCAAATCACCATAAACAAGTTACCATCAGTGTCACTAATTGCCATCACCACCACTTACAAAAATCACCACCACGTACAAAAATCACCACCATATCTCTCATCTACAAAAATCACCAAAAATCCACTATCCTTACCATGAATCACCAAATTAATTCCCATATTACAAAATTTTAACACAAATCACTAATTTTCTACACAAATCACCAACTTCTTTAAAAGAAAATCACTAAAAAAAAACTACATCTAAAGTACCTACCACTACCATCTCCACCATAACCATACGTCACCATACCTCTTCCGCCCCAACCATCATCAAATCCACCATCACTACTATAACCATCACTCAACGAAAGAAAACAGATCTAAGGATTTTGAATTTGAAATACGCTATCGAAATACACCTACCTGATGTGCATTTTACCGGCTACAATGCCACCACAACCAACAATATCACCTCCCTTCTTTACCATAATTATAAACCCCCACCATCATCACCTACATCATTACTTACATAATAACCACCACATCATCATTAATATCAGCACATACACAATCATGAAATTTAAGCATAAACTGTCAAAAAATCATAATGTATAAATCATTAAATTTAACCAGAAAACCACCAAAATATTAATTGAAAGTCACTAAAATATAAACCACCACTACTATATTGCCACCATAACTACAGAATCACCAAAAATTTAATACAAATCATCAAAATTTCAACACAAATCACTTATTTTCAACGCAAATCACCAAAATTTCAGAATGTAAATCACCCAAAAATGCGTCCATATACACTTTGAAATAAAAAAAACTACAATATTTTGGCTAACAAATCACTAAATACCATCAAACCATAATCTCTTAGCTTCTCATGTCTTCTTCTTTCACATATCCGGCCTCATTTGTATCAATTGATTTGTTTTTCGCTCCTGGACCAAAGTTGTGAAGTCCCCGACATTCTTTGGACCAGATTCATTCTTCAACACCATTATTTCACTTTAAATCTCTTATGGTGATATCAAGAATGGTGTTTAGATGAACATAAAAAAAAAAAGTTAAAAAGTTGAAATAAAAAGAGGTAAGAAGAGATAAGACGAGGGGATTTTGAAATGAAATTAAAAGAGAAAAGGGGGTTATAGATTTACAGAAGAGAGATAAACATATAATTTTAAAGTGTATGAGAAAATGAATAGATCGGGAAGTGGATGGATGAGTGATGTGAGGAGAGAGAAATAATTACTCTAATTTAAAAATATATCTGTTTATTTGTGGTCCAGATTAAAAGTAGTTTTAAAATTGAGTGGCTGAGATTTAGTCTCATTTCTCATTTTAATATAGGGTCTCATTTGAGCACTTGTCTATGTATCTATATATATATATATATATATATATATATATATATATATATCATAGTAGTTACATTTAATATAAAAAATTACTCGTATGCGTGATATTGGTGAAATGTAGATACAAAAGATAAGAACATATTAACACAATATGGAAAAATCATTTCATCCAAATCTTCTTATTATATATAAGTCGGTAAAATATACTGAGTCATATCTTTATAAATGATTATTAAAATTTGTTAATACTAACGTATAAATTAAATATATTAAATTTACAATCATTTTTATGCGGGAACCTTCTAGAATTCTCGGCATGGTTCCAATTCCCCTCAATATGATTACATCTCATCCATATCCCTCATCTTTTATTTTTCACTCAATAAATTAGGACAATTAGCAATACCTGTTTTTCTTTCTTCAAACTTTTTTCGTTTTAAAATTTTTAAAAAAATTATAAATAACTATAAATCAATAATTATAAATTTAAAATTAAAAAAATTTAAAATACCGTATATGTAATATTGGTGAAATTCTCTAATACAAAAGATAATCAAATATGTATATAACACTACCATATATTTACAAAATCATTATTAAATTTATTTTTATACTATTTCATTATTAATATGTATTAGATTTTTATTCGAGCACCTTCTGGAATTATCGAGATGGTTCCAAATCCCTAGATGTGACTATATCTCATCCACACTCCCATCTCTCATTTTTCACCCATCTTTCATTTTTCACTCGGTAAATTCATACCATGAGTGGTATCTCTCTTTCTTTCTTCAAATTTCTCTCTTAATCTTTCGCTAAATTTTAAAATTTTATGATCAATACATCTAGTAAAGTTTTGTATTTATATACAACGACGACTCTTCCATCACTTTGTGATGATATATCAACACCATCATCAATAAAAGATCATATAATTACATCAAGTTGGAGTATTACGTTATTCATGACTTCTGCTTAGTTTGCTTATTTTTGCATCATTCATGCCAGATTTTTTCCTTACTATACCTGCAAGATGTTTCACAAGCAAATCATTTCGAAATTTTTTGGTAAGTGTTCTCCATGCCAATTTTGTAAAATTATATAGACTCACACACACACATAACATTGATTATCTATCCAAATTGATGGATACATACTTCTATTTATTTAATTGGATTGAGATGCAAAAATGGTTTAGATTTGATTTTTCTCGACTTTATATGTTCTCATTTTGAATTCGATTTTGAAAATTATATTTGATTGCGATCTAAATTGTGAAAAATATGTGTGTGAGAGTATAATAAATATTAGTCTTTGTTTGGATTTTATTTTAATATGACTTAAACAAGTACGAGTTTTGAATGAATTTTGAGTACTATCTTCACAACCATATATAATTGAACTAGATAAAATCGCGTAGTACAAATTTGATTTATGATTAGTTTGTATCAAGATGGGGATAAACCAAGATCGTTTTGAGATTGTAAGTTTGAGTTAAGATTTGTATCAACCATAATTAAGTTCAAAAGTTTAGACGACAACTTCGTTATAACACAAAATTTCGACCGTATTTGATATGATTTTTTATCTAGAAATTTCCTATGTATATATGTATTATTTTTAATATATATTATAGAGTTTTTTATCATAAAAGTCATCGATCATCCTTCCTATTTAAATTTATGTATATGATTTTTTTTTTGCAGCAAGCAATGAAGAAAATGCTCCAAAAAAAATTAAGGTCCATGTCCAAAGCAAGGGTTTTCAGGTATTATACTTTTCGTGTCGTATAAACTTTTTGTCATCTTTTCGTGTGACATTAAACAAGAAAAATATAGGGACTTACCAAATAAAATTATCAGTTTTTTAATAAACATATTATACATATACATATATTATATTTACATTCAAATTTATAGAAACGTGTAAATTAATATTTTCTTATATAAATTAATTATTTTATATAATGTATTACTGTTTAAATGTAGACATATTTATTTCAATCATAGACACTAAATATATGACTCGTATTCATGTACTTTCGTGTTTATGCATCTAAAAATGTAAACAATGCATACATTAAATTGTACTAAACTTTTGTGATTGTTCTAACCAAATAAAGTATTAAACTTTTGGTTGATTTATAAATGGGTCAGGTTTCGAGTGAGTTCTCTTTGTTCTTGAAGGTTGAGTGACGGTCTTACAGGACCTACATCAACATAGTAGTGATTTGCATTGGATGGACGGGGAGAAATGGTGAAGGGGAGGTGTTGGACGGTGGGATCAGTGCTGACACCCGTTAGTTTCTGGACCACTTCCCGGAAGATTGACGGGTCGATATCAACATAAATGGTGTTTTCTTGTGGGTATGTTTCCAAACTGCTTGCATTCATTGGTGATTTGTTCTTGTTGTGAGAGCATGATCGTCAATAGGCTTATACGTAAGTATGATATCTATCTACTCACACGCTAATTTCTTCTCTTTTTTTTTTTGTGGTTTGTACGAGAGTTTTGTATTTTATGAAATAGTATGAGTTTGGGTTTGAGAGAAACTAAGAGTGACACGGTCAAACAGTTTAACATTCACTATTTAGACCTTCTTCTTCAGTTGCTGTCCTGAAGTCAGTGTTACTCCAAAGAACATCTGCTTCCAGTTTCGCAGCTATTACTTTTGTTTCAGCCTGTAACTTAGGATAATCTCTGCACATATGTTATAGCAGAAGGTGTTGAACAGAAACAAGCAAACTTGTCACTAGATTTTTGGTGTATGAATCATAACATTTATATTTATGTTTCTTTAACTATATGATTAGGTTGGTTATTATGAAAACAATAATTGATTGAAATTACTTTCTCTGTTATCCTTATCTTCTCTCTATAGTACATGTTATGTTGAGACTCTGAATTCTCTCTATAGTCTATGTTTAGACTCTAAATCAGTTCTAATGATGCTTGTATCGCGGAAAAAAAACCGACTCACTATATAAAATCACTCAAAAATTTATGATTTTCTCTTATATAAAATGCAAAAAAGGAAAAAAAAATAAGTTTTACGAATTTATTTGAATTCTAGAACATTGAATGTCTGTTGGGAAAAATGGTTTATTGTTGGGAAAAACTAGTTGTTGTAGTCATTGTACAAAGTTATTCCTTTTTGTAAAATATGTCCGAGTTTTGTTGAAAACTGTAGTTGTTAGTTGTTACTCGCTGAAAAATGGATAGTGATCTTGCCAGAAAAGCAAACTAATTAATTCTTTTTGCGAAATAATAATGAATTTTTTAAAAAAAAATCCTGCTTGTTCCGGAATTGTTAAATGAATACTATTATACAAGCTACCAGCTTACTAAAAGATTACATTGGATGGTCAAACATCTATGAGTCAATGGTGTATATATGTGTCTAAAAATGTAATTTGATTTACTTTCATTAACCTTCCCATTTCTCATAAGTAATAGATTTATGTAAATCAAGAATTTAAGTTATTACTGTTTGTTGTTTATAAGACGAGAATACAGTTGTCGACCAAACTCAAACTTCGACACATGTCAAAATGGAGTGAAGCACATCTCTTCTTACAAAATGAAGTTTGGCTGCACGCCTGCACCAAAATCATTCTACTTTACCACTCATATATCAATAATACCAATCCTAATTAATTTTCCGAGTTGGCCCTTGAGGAAACCATTTTTAACACAATCAAAGGAATATAAACATTACAGAGAGCACCCAGAAGATTCATTTCGAAATGTTTACATTGAACAGTGAAATGATCTAACGACATGAAAAGTTTTTGCTACTATCAGACCATTCAACAAAATGTCATTAATTTCGAAATGTTTACATTGAACAGTGAAATGATCAAAGGATTCGTCTAACTTGAGCTTCACCACAACTTTAAGGTGCAATATGTTATTCATAAAGTAGGGACTACCACCGGCTATAAATGCAGCCCAAGTTGTCCTTTTCTCCATTCAACAAGAATAGGGCCTCAAGAACGATTTTGGATGCAACTTCAGGACTAAAATTGGTGTCTGTTAAAACTGTTTTTAACTTTTGGCTAGTCATGTGTGGGAACCAAATGAGGTGACGCAGGCATGTCTTCAGTATTTCCCTTCTTTCTTCCAGTTGTGGGTAGTGAAGTTCGGCCCACTTCAGCAAAAGATCATAAACATCATTTTCTGATGGTACCTGAATATCATCACTTGATGAGTGTTGAAAGTGCGACCCTCATCTGAAAATCAATGCAGAACAATTCTAGATGTTTCCAGAATTGATAAGCATGTTAAATCTTGTATACATTGAATCTAAATCATGAAATACAATGTAATTAGACTATTAGCATTCTGCATATTCTAAAATATAATGACTGCAGAATTCTCTAGATCTCTCTCTCAGTGTAGTATAAAAGGATGATCATGTATTGCATTCAATAATAAGAAATCTGTTTTAGACAATCTTCTTCAAAATAATACACTTCTTTTTCCAACAAGTGGTATCAAGAGCACAAGTCGATCCATTTGGGCACAGATCTTCTAAGCACTATAGCAAATTTCAGCACGATTTCTCCGGGTCATCAACAATTTCAGTAAATGAATCGCTCAAAAAGGACGCAGATGCACTAGACAAAATGCATCAAGCTGTTGCTGATTCTATTTTTCCCAGAATCATGAACACTACTTCTGCAAAAGAAGCTTGGGACACATTGCAAGATTAATTCCAAGGCACTGCAAAAGTTCGAACAATCAATCTTCGGAGCTTACGAAGAGAATTCGAAAATCTCCTAATGAAAGATCGGGAGTCAATCAAAGATTACACGTCACGGGTTATCGGAGTTGTAAACCAGATGAAGACCTTTGGCGATAACATCTCAGATCAAAGAGTAGTTGAGAAATTCTTAATTTCTCTCATAGATAAGTATGATTGTATTGGAGGAATTATTGAAGAATCAAAAGACATCTCTAAACTTTTTGTCACTGAGCTAGTTGGTTCATTACAAGCTCATGAACAGTGAATCTCTCAGCGAATGGAGCATAGTGTAGAAGGTGCTTTAAAGTCTCAACACAAGCTGGCCTCCATCTAAAGGCAAAAAATTTATCAAAGAAAAAGGTGTATCAAACAGCTTTAAGGAAGATGACAAGAAATCAAAATACCCTCCATGCTCTATCTGTAATAAAGCAAATCATCTTGAAAAGAATTACTGGCACAAAGGAAAGCCTGAGTGCAAAGTATGTAAAAAGTTCGGACATAGTGAACAAATATGCAGATTTAAAAAAAGTCATCAAGCAAGTGTGACCGAAGAAAAGGAAGAAAAGGAAGAAGATGATCAACTTTTTTTTGCGTGTCATGCAGCTAGCACAAAAGATGATGATACATGGTTGATTGACAGTGGCTGCACAACACATATGACAAAAAATTGAAGTCTATAATCTAATCTGGACTCTACAGTTAAAATACCAGTTCGCATTGGTGATGGAGCGTTGATTGAATCCCAAGGAAAATGGACTGTTCCTGTTGAAACTAAAAAACGTATGCGCTTCATTAAAGACATTCATTATGTTCCTGACTTGGACAAAAATCTGCTATGTGTTCCTCAAATGATGATAAATGGCTATTCTTTATTGTTTGAAGGCAACACTTGTGCAATTTCTGATTCAAAGAAGAAAAAAATAGCAAGTGTGCAGATGCAAGATAAAACTTTTCCAATTAAATGGAATTACTCTTCTGAAAATTCAATGGTGACAAAAGTTGTCACAACAACTTCCTTGTGGCACAAACGCTTTGGACACTGCAATATCCAAATTTTAAAGCTTCTACACCAACAAAATATGGTTAAAGGTTTCCCAGCCATCAACAACTTGAATAATTTTTGTGAAGGTTGCCAACTTGGAAAAATGCATCGACAACTTTTTCCAACAGGAGAAGCATGGAGAGCATCTCGAAAACTTCAGTTGGTGCACACCGATGTCTGTGGTCCAATGAGAACACCATCATTGGACAATAGAAAAACAAAGTGGATGCTCAATAGAAACACTACGCAGTGATAGAGGTACTGAATTCACCTCAAATCAGTTTAACAAATTTTGTGAGGATGAAGGCATAAACAGATAGTTCACCGTCTCTTACACCAGAGCATAATGGTGTTTCAGAAAGAAAAAACAGAACAGTCGTAGAGATGGCAAGATGCATGATCAAGTACAAGAAATTACCAAATGAGTTTTGTGCCGAAGCTGTTTATACTTTTGTTTATCTTCAAAATAGAAGTGTCACCAAAGAGGTCAAAGGTAAGACTCCATTACAAGCATGGAGTGGACATAAGCCTTCTGTCAAACATCTTCAAGTTTTCGGTTCTATTTGTTATACACATGTTCCATCTGCATAAAGACACAAGCTGGACTCAAAGGCGGAAAAAGGAATTTTTGTTGGTTATGGCTCTCAAACTAAAGGCTATAGAGTATATAATATACAAACTAAAGAAGTTAATGTCAGCAGAGACATTGTTTTCGATGAAGAAGCCTCCTGGAATTGGGAAGAAAAAAAGCATGAACCAACGAAAACAATTCTTCCATCGTTTAATCACAGTGAAAAATTGTTGTCGGTTTTACAACCTTAACGCAAGAGCACGTATCGCAACAAGTAGTACATAAGTTCGTTCCTACCGGGACTACAAATAAGCTGTTAACTACCACTTACTATCTTTCTTTCAATTCAAGTCAGATAAAATTCAAGTGAAGTTTTTACAAAATTACCACTAAACAATTAAGCTAACACAATATCGAATAATAAATTCCAAAAGAATGAAAAACTAGGCCTTAACTTCATCTAATGTCCTTTAAGAAACTTCTTCTTTAACCTCTATTCTCGTGGTCTAATTGCTAGTCTAAGGCTACGAAGTACGCACAAGGACCTTCTGAATCTCAAGTGACTCTAATTTATGAAATAACCCTCATACTCCTATGTAGAATTTAAATCCATAAACAACATTAAGTTTCTCCTTAATTGGACTACCTAGGGTGTTTAGGTATATTCCTATCCTAACCATAAATTAATATAAATATTAATTGTAGGTTATATTGGTTGGGTCTTAACTTAGGGTTTTTTTTCCAAGTCCACCTAAATTACTGATTCAATCTCAAGGGTGATCAATCTTTGAGAAGCATTACACGCAAACCAATACAAACAATCAATATGACCACAAAAACAAAAAATTAAAGAATACAACTTATGTATTAACAAAAGAATCCATTAAAAGCCTAGAGAGAAAATTAGTTCATCATCTCAAAAGAAAACAATACACAAGGATATGTAAACATGATGGAAAATATTGAGAAAAGATGAAATCTGTAATCGCAACAATCTCCAAAGCTTTTTCCCTAGCCTCCCTTTTTCTCTTCTCTCAGATGTATGTAATACCTAATTATATCTGATGTATGTATATGTATCTAATAAAATTATTTTAATACTTTGAGGAAAATACAACATGTTTCCTAAACTGATTCTGCTTTTCCAAGGAAATTCGTAACTAACTGTTCCTCAGTAATTCTGGCCCGTTCCAGTTGTAATTTGATATCTGGACGACTTAATACTGAAAGAGAATTCTGTTATCTTCACGTGGGCTGTTAAATCGTCCAATTCTGACTTCTGGAACTCGAGATATGATCCAAACAGTGATGTACTTGCGTGCAGCCCAACAAATCCGATTTTTCTTCTAATAAATCTCCAAATTAAGATCTTTATTCTCCAATCCATCCAAGTTTAGGATTCCTTGCTTCCTACAATAAAACATCAGAATTTATTTAATAAAAGTCCAATTAAATGCAAAATATAATAAATATGAGGAATAAAATCATATAAAATATATATAAATATAGAGTAAAGTTCTATGGAGACCACTATTTAGTTGGAGACATGGAGACCATATATGTTCAGCAAGTAAAATACATTCATAAAATGCTCTATAAAATAATACATTGAGTAATATTTTGTAAACATAACATATGTGGTCTATAAAACATCCAATTTGATGATAATTTTGATTCTATAAAGATATTATGCACATATCTTATTTGCAGAACATTTATAATGGAGTAATATGTATGACAATGTTATGCAAGTATAACATGCATGATTTACAAAAATATTCAATTGTTGATGATTTTATACTGCAAGATATCTAATTTGATAATGATTTTTGTTATGTAAAGTATGTTCTATACGTTATTTAAGTTGTTGAACGTAAATGGTCTCCAAGTCTCCAACTAAATCATGGTCTCCATAGAACTTGGCTCTATAAATATATACTCTATCAAATATCCCCACACTTAGCAATTTGCACGTCCTCGGGCAAAGAAAGAAAACAAAATCTACATCCTAACTTATTAACATCACTTTCGTAGATGACACGATTGCATTGAGCATATGCAACAAGCCTTTAAACCCCTAGGCAGTCCTAGCAGGACGAGTTTTGTCTCGTGAGGGTTTATAGAAGATAAACAACAAAATAGAATATTTTCAATCACCAAGTCTCTCAAGCCTGCAACATATCATAGTACTTCACACACTCAATCACATAACAACCTGAAAGTGCCTGAAAGTACAAGCACTCTCACTTTACGCATCATTAACACAAGATAATCCAAGTATGCACACAATGTCTTGATAGAAAAAAATATCATGAAATTGACATCAAAGTTGCATTCAGAAGTAAGCATGTTATGGATAAATATCTCACATTGCTCTCAATTCACACAAGTGTATAGGTATAAGTGTATCGCTCAAATTCACCCAATATACTCATGTGCTACCATATCCTTGGTTGTCCACCAAATCTCCACTACCTCGTATACATGCATACATGAATCAAAAGGTCTTTGTTAAAGGTTGTAACATGGCTTAAGTAGATGGCAAGATATCAAAGAAACGGGCTAACAAGTGGCTAAACTTGATAAACTAGTAGAGTATAATGTTCACTTTTACTTAAAGCACCCAACATGGAAAGTAAATCATGTAAAAACTGGCCAGGCTTTCACAAGCATTAAACAATAAGAACATATTACCCTGCACTTCCTCTCTTTCACATTGTAACAAACCAATGAACACAAACTCTACTTCTTCTTGATCACAAATTGTTTTTTTAAAGTCAAGTCATTCTCGAGTAACCAAGGGCAGTGAAAAGTCACCAAGAAAATAAGAAGTATTTTTCTCCTTAATTTCTAGCCCATGCACTTAATACTAGCACATGTTCATGGATCGTCCCTTTCATATGACATTGCACTTGCCACCCATTGATCTCAAAGGAGTACTTGATAACATTCAAACTTTTTTTTTTCAAACAACTTTCCCACCAAAATGTAACCTTTTAACAAAAGAAATCCCCACACTTAAAATTCACCAACCCCGAAGTTGAATCAATATGCTCTACAATTAAATCAAAACATGAACGAATAAGTAGGCTCAAGAATTTTAGATTGGTGATATACGAAAGAAATAGATATAAGCTCAAGGGGGTTCACTAAGGATATTTTTCATGGTTAATGTTTGGGTAAATGAGGTCAATCCTAGTGCCTTTATCATTTTCATGCATACGCATACCATGTAGTCTCAAAACGGTTTAAAACAAGTTCTAGAGTAACATAAATCATGATGAACAACACACAACAACAGAATGGATTGATATATAATGTATCAATCATAAATTAGGCTCAAATTCTGACAGGGTGAAGGGATGCTTAACTCACTAAAATTGACTAAGAAGCATCTCATGTTTTCAAATGTTCGCAAGCACACACAAGGAATTATCAAGCATCACATGATATTTCAGGAACATGACACTCAAAATTAATCATGCGAAATAAATCCATACAATGTGTACTTATCCATGCTAACATGCTTTTGAGACAAGGTAATTATATATAAAAAAGTTTTTGATTTGTTTCAATTTTTTTTGGATTTTTTTAAATATATTATTATCAAGAAGCCATCCCCACACTTAAGTGGTTCATTGTCCTCAATGAATAATAATAATAATAATACAATCCTAAATAAAATACATAAAAAAATTATACAAAGAAGGGTTAAAAATACTCCCCTAATTGCCTCGCATGAAGTCGTTGCCGAAAAAGAATTAAAGAAGAGCCTTAAATGCTGAAATGCCAGGGCCCATCTTCATTATATATTTGTGGGAGTACACATAATAATCCCAAAGGCAAGGTAGCAGAAGCGGTTATAGGGTCCAAATAGAAGCCATGCAACTCCCTAGTCATGAGTTCAAAACTCATGGGCATCAACATTTTGAAAACATTTTTGAAGAAGGCAGAACCAAGCCGCTGACTGGACTGTAACTTAGCTGCTGACTGGACTTGACGTGGAGACGACGTGGCAATAGTTGGACTGCTGATGTGTTGTTACACTGTAGATAACATCTATACGCTGACTTGGAATCCATCGGAAGGATGACAGTGTGTAAGGTGGCAACTGGGTTGGGCCAGGTTAATGGGCTGGAGTTGGTTTTGCTGCCTGGGTTGGGCCAGGTTCAGGCCCACAACATGAGTTGACTCTTGCAAAGGTTCAGGCCCACAACATGAGTTGACTCTTGCAAAGTTCACCTGTATATAACAATAAGGGGTACACCAGCATCAGGCGCGTGCATGTACACAGCAGATGCACGTGGGGAGAAAAAGAGCGCCAGAATTTGTTGTCTTGACAGAGAATTACACACGGGCGTCACAGAAATCACACGACCAACTTAATAATGTGTGCGCTACAGGAAATTTTGCACGGTCTACACGAGTATCGCATGGCCATCAAGAAATCTCTCATCTTTGTTCTTTTTTTTTCTCAATTGCACATCGGGTAACATCAATGCTCACCATGCCAAAATCTCGGCTCCACAATTTTTCTTTTTTTTTTTTCTTTTTCACCATTCCTTACTAAAATTTCCTTAAAAAAAATTTCTGAAACACTTCACACAAAATCATCAACGCACCTTGTTGGAGTAAAAAAAATAAATAAAAAAATATATTTAACCTAAAAAAAATGAAATAAAACTATACTAACCTTATAACAATCATGGGTTGCCTCCCAAGAAGCGTCGTATTTATAGTCATGGCTTTGACTATTTAAGTCCTTCACAACTCAGAAAGAGTGATGGATGAGACATTACAATCAATGTCGCCACCCAAATATGGTTTAAGTCTTTGGCCATTCACTTTAAAAGTTCTCCCTGTAAGCATATCTTCAACTTTCACCGCACCATGTGAACTGACTTGTACAACTCTAAAAGGCCCTGACCAACGTGATTTGAGCTTACATGGAAATAACTTTAATCGAGAGTTGAATAACAGTACTAGCTGGCCCATCCTCAATTCCTTTGCAACAATTTTCTGATCATGCCACTTTTTCATTTTCTCCTTATAAATTTTGTTATTATCATAAGCTTTGAAGAGAAACTCCTCAAGCTCATTTAATTGAAGATGACGTTTTTCTCCTACTCCACAAAATCATAATTCAACTTCTTTATGGCCTAGAATGCTTTATGCTCTAATTCAACCGGTAAATGGCAAGATTTCCCATAAACCAATTGATATGGTGAAAAACCAAGAGGTGTTTTGTATGTTGTCCTGTATGCCCACAAATTATCATCTAACTTTTAAGACCTATCTTTTCTCTTCTCTTAGATGTATGTAATACCTAATTATATCTGATGTATGTATATGTATCTAATAAAAGTATTTTAATTCTTTGAGAAAAATACAATATGTTTCCTAAACTGATTCTGCTTTTAAAAGAAAATTCGTAACTGATTGTTCCTCATTAATTCTGGACCGTTCCAGTTGTAATTTGATATCTGGACCACTTAATACTGAAAGAGAATTCTGTTATCTTCGCGTGGGCTATTAAATCGTCCAATTCTGACTTCTGGAACTCCAGATATGGGCCAAACAGTGTTTTACTTGCATGCAGCCCAACAAATCCGAATTTTCTTCTAATAAATCTCCAAATTAAGCTCTTTATTCTCCAATCCATCCAAGTTTAGGATTCCTTGCTTCCTACAATAAAACATCAGAATTTATTTAATAAAAATCCAATTAAATGCAAAATATAATAAATATGAGGAATAAATCATATATAAATATATACTCAATCAAAAAACAATTTCATCGAATGATAAGAACGAAAAAGGTGCTTCCCATAATAGTCCAGTTGTTTCAAATTCACAGGGAAATGAAAAATGAACTCCTGTGAAGCTAAAAGGTCATTAGATGACATTTATCAAAATTGTCCTGAAGTGGAGCTTTCTGAAAATTGTTATCTTGCAGCTCAAGAACCTGCTAGCTACGAAGAAGCTGCCACATAAAGAATTGCAAGTTACAATGAAGGAAGAGATACGAATGATTGAGAAAAACCAAACCTGGGAACTAGTTGATAAACCAAGTCACAAAGATGTTGTTGGAGTGAAATGGATTTATAAAACAAAAATAAATCCAGATGGTTCAATTCAAAAATTCAAAGCACGACTCGTTGCTAAGGATTTTACACAACAATTTGGAGTGGATTGTAATGAGACATTTGCTCCCGTCTCAAGGCAAGAAACAGTGACAACAATCCTAGCACTAGCAGCGCAACAAAGATGGAAAATTTATCAACTTGACGTTAAATCCGCTTTTATGAATGGATACCTTCAAGAAGAAATATATATCGAACAACCACCAGGATTTGTAGTAAAAAGGAAGGCAAGAAAATGTCCTAAAACTAAAAAAGGCCATGTACGGCCTAAAGCAATCTCCGAGAGCTTGGTACAGCCGAGTCCTAGTGAACCTATACTTTATATTAATGTTCAAGGTTCTGACATCATGATTATCTCTTTATATGTGGATGATTTAATTGTCATCGGAAGCAACTTGAGTTTGATCTCAAAATTCAAAGAAGACGTGAAAAAAGAATTTGAAATGATAGATCTTGGACTCATGAATTATTTCATAGGCATGGAGATCAATCAAACAAATGAAGGAATCTTTGTGGGTCAAGAAAAGTATGCGCAAAATCTGTTGAAAAAATTCAATATGGAAGGAAGCAAGGTTGTAAATACACCTCCGGTCCTGAATCAAAAATTAACTCTTGAAGATGGAGCTCCACGTGCAAATCAAAAATTATACAGAAGTATTATTGGAAGTTTGCTATACCTGACTGCAACCAGACCTGACATTATGTTCGCAACAAGTCTACTATCAAGATTTATGCAAGAACCTAGCCAAAATCATCTTATTACAGAAAAGACCCTACTGAGATATGTGAAAGGTACTACTAATTTTGGCATATGGTACAGGCCAACAAAAGATGCAGAATTGGTTGGCTACACATATAGTGATTGGGCTGGAACTAAAAGTAACATGAAAAGCACATCAGCTTATGCTTTCTTTCTTGGCAGTGGTGTTTTTCCTGGCTATCATAAAAACAAGACACAATGGCACAATCAACCGCCGAAGCGGAATACATTTCTGCATGTGTAGCAGCAAACCAAATAGTTTGGCTAAGAAGGATCCTGGAAGATATGGGTAAAGCTTAGGAAAATGCTACAAAGTTGTAGTGCGATAACAAATCAGCAATAGACATCGCTAATAATCCAGTCCAACATCGAAAGACCAAGCACATCAAGTGATATGGGCTGAAAATAATCTTATAGACATAATTAATGATATATTAATTAGAACTAGATTAGTCCATGAATTAGGCCCAATTAATGAGGCCTGAAACCTTATTTTATAGAAACTTCTAGCCGGTGGAACGGTCTAATAAACCGTCTATAGAAGGTAATTGGGCTGCAAAAAGGTCATTGGGCCTTTTAAAGGCGGGAAGCCCAAATAAATTCGAATTTTGAACAGAATTCTAGAGAATTCAGTACGAAAAACAAATATTTAAATTAACGTTCTCTGGGCATTTATATCAACGCCAAAGTCGGACAAACGAAGGCAAAATTATAGAAAAGGCCCGACATTAGGCATAATCGTGAAAATGAGCCCAATGGACATTAGGCCTAAGTTGGGATTTGTCAGCTAAACAAAGACCCACGCCTAAGAGACACATTTTTCGGACAAGTATTAATACGATGCTTCCTGGGTGTGTATGGCCATACTCAAGTTAGGTTTTATCAACTATATAAAAGACCCACGCCTAGGAAACATGTTTTCTGGACGTGGTCCATTTATATGTCTTCTAGGCGTGCTTAGAACCGCCAAGGTTGGTCTTTGACGCAAAAAAGGGGGGGGGGAAACCACGCCAAGGAGACATGCTTCTCAGGCGTTGCTCCAAGGAAGCCTCCTTAGCGTGGGTAGCCATGCCTAGGCCATGTCTGGAGAGTCTTTCAAGCACCCACGCCCAGGAGACATGTTCTCTAGGCGTGGAAGCTAGAGTGTCTCATTGACGGGGGTACCCCCTCCAAGAACACTGTTCATTACCTTTTCACTTTATTTTCTGAAAAATAGAATATAAAGGGAAAATAATTATGAATTATTTTCTAGAGGATAAAAAAAGGAATAAAAATTCTAAAAAATCCAGAAAATTAGGAATTAATTTATAAAATTATTTCCATGCTTGAAGCACAAAAATATGATTCGATAAATAATCCAAAATAAAGAAAAATACCTAGAGGTATAATAAAAATAGGATATATACGGAAAAATACAAGGGAAATTGCATAAATATTTCTTTAGTAAGAAGGGTAATAATTTATGTATTAATCCTAAAGACATAATTAATGATATATTAATTAGACCTAGATTGGTCCATGAATTAGGCCCAATTAATGATGCCCGAAACCCTAATTATTTATTAAATTTTGTAATTAATATGAGGGCTAGCTGTACATCCCATTAAATGTGTCCAACTCCAATAAGGATTAGTCTCCAAGTCACACAAACCTAATAAGAGTCAGTTTCCTAAAAAGAAGGATCTAGAATCTCAGTCAAAGGAGGTGACTTGTCCACCAAGTCTCTCAAACCTACTCTAAATACAAGGCTCTCTACGCCTATATAAAGGACCTGATCCTTCAAACGGAACTACGTTTTATTGGCTTGATTCTCTATACGCTAGGGATACATAGGCATCTCATGAGGACTGATTCAGTCACGAAACACAAGAACAATCATTCAAGCTCGAAAGCTCTCAAACCCTAGCATTAATAACACCCTAGTTTTTATTCCACAACATTTGACGCCGTTTGTGGGAAATGAATATCAACCATGGCGAATACACGGAGAACAAGTCGAGAAAATCAAACTTCTGAAGGACTACCTCTTACCTCTGAAACAAAGACTCGTGGAAGCCAACCACCGCCAACTACTGAAACTCAAGGGGCGAGTATCCCCCTCACCACTACTCAAGGACCATAAATCCCAATCTCGGTTGAAGGGACGAATCCCATACAAATGGTTGTTCATGGATCTAATCCTCAGACTCAAGAGACTACTCTCCAGCAACCAATCACAACCTCTCCACTGCTTTTGAATGCACCACATGGACCTCAACTCCATACCAGGGACCTTCCCCAATACAAGAAGCAAACTCTTGGTATGCCAACTTATGGCTTGCCACCTCGACCTACATTTGGGAGTAGTGGTGTCCATCAAACATACCACGAAGCATACGTGCCTCCTTACATTCAAGGCCTAAGGCTCTCTAACCCACAAGCTCAAACTCGAACTCAACAAACTTCTTTGATTCAAGACTTCTCTAGTCCCTATACCAAGGATGAGAATTACAAAACTGATGATGAAAGGGATGTTGCCCTAAGAAGGAGACGTTCCTCCCAAGGAAATCAGGAACAACTCCAGACTACCAAGGATAAAATTGCGGCATATGAAGCCGAGGCTGCAAGACTCAAAAAGGTATTGACTGAAGAAGAAGCTAGAGCACGAACCCAATCAACTAGACTGGGAGAATCCCGCTAATCAACTTAGATCCACCCCCAAGAAAAACTAAGAGGACTGAAGTTCCAAAGGGTGATCCGACTGTGTTATTACCTGTAGGAGATCTAGATGATCCTACACCCCCCTTTATTGAGGATATTATGAAGGTTCGTATATCCAGGAAGTTCAAGATGCCAACTATCAAGGCTTATGATGGAATGGGAGATCCCGCCAATCATGTAAGGACTTTCTCCAATGCACTACTATTGCAGCCTACCAATGATGCAGTCAAGTGCAGAGCGTTTACACAAACCGTTACGGGCATGGCTCAATGTTGGTACAGTCGTCTCTCTCCTAACTCTATTGGGTCTTTTAAGGAGTTGAGCAAGGAGTTCATCAACCAGTTTGTTAGTGGGAGAGTGCATGAGAAGAGTTCAGCACCTCTCATGGGAATTCAACAAGGAAAGAATGAATCCTTGAAGGACTACATAAATCGATTCACTAGAGAGGCCTTGAAGGTCCCAGATCTTGAGGACAAAGTAGCTATGATAGCCCTGCAACAAGGAACCATAGATGACCATTTTAAAATATCATTGGCAAAACATCCACCTGAAAGTATTTTAAAGCTACAAGGCAGGGCTGGGAAGTATATCAAGGCTGAAGAAAGCATGAGGAAGTATGAACCCGCTGCTAGAGGAAGTGGAAACGGGAAGAAGAGAAAGGAGACTCAAGAATATGATACTAGGGATAAGTATCCCAGGACAGTGAAAGATTCTGACTCTCCACCGAAAAAGAACAATCTTGGACCAAGGTTCACGGAATATGCAAGGTTAAACACCCCAAGAAGCCAAATTTTGATGGAAATTGAGAAGGAAGAAGATCTTCGATGGTCGAAGCCACTAAGGACTGACTTGTCAAAAAGGAATCAGAATCAATTATATCGATTCCAAAAAGAAGTTGGTCATGATATAGATGATTGCAGACAACTGAAAGATGAAATCGAATTCTTGATCCGAAGGGGGAAACTTAACAAATTAACTAAGGATGGGAATCGTGGAAATCAAAGAGGAAATTATGAGAAAAGACTATGACATAAAGGATAATGATCAAGATCGTAATCCTAGACCCTGAGGGCTAGTCATTAACATGATATTCGGAGGACCAACTACAGCCGGTTCTTCAAACAACTCAAGGAAGGCTTATGCTAGAGAAGTAATGACAGTTGTTGGAGAAGCACCGAAACGTGCCAAGACAGAAATAGCTATAAGTTTTGATGATGTTG
Organism: Heracleum sosnowskyi; assembly: GCA_030848705.1. Lineage (NCBI taxonomy): Eukaryota > Viridiplantae > Streptophyta > Magnoliopsida > Apiales > Apiaceae > Heracleum > Heracleum sosnowskyi. The sequence goes on from CM061240.1 coordinate 17,044,230, forward strand.
ACCTAGAGGGAGTGAAATTTCCTCATGACGACCCTCTGGTCATCATACCTGTGATAGGCAATTCTGAAACCAAGAGGGTTCTGGTTGATAACGGAGCTTCCGTGGACATCTTGTTCCATGATGCTTTCATCAAGATGGGATACACTGATTCCCAGTTGACACCCTCGAATATGCCCATATATGTGTTTAATGGAGTAGAATCAAAGGTGGAAGGCACAATTCAACTCCCTATGACTATGGGGCAAGGCTCCACTACAAGAAAAACTGAATCAGACGACTCACCCAGACCCGTTGTCTATTACCCCTGAAAACCGATGACTATTGAGATGCCGTCAGATAGACCTCAGACAACGGTTAAAAAATGTTGTGTAAAATGATTGACACGACAGTCACCGATTAACAAAGTGTTGTATAATAGCTAGAAATAACAACAGTTTACTATCAACAATCGCGTTGTATAAGGTGATGAACACAACATACGAATAAATATAAAGTGTTGTGTAACAACCAGAAACAACAATAGGTCACTTGGGAAAACGTTGTTGAAAAACATTAGTATCAAGAGATTTTTTATTCGTTTGTGTTGTTGAACTGCTTAGAACACAACTGATTTTGAGTTTAAAAACATGTTGTGCTATGTCTTAATAGACAAAGTTTATCTTTTCTAAATGTGTTGTGTGAAATTATACATAACAACAGTTTATATATTAATCGATTTAAATACCGTTCTAGGAAGTAGTTTATACAATAATTTTTGTTTCCCAAATCATTGTCTTTCTTACTCTCACATGACGGTTTAGTTTTATAAGCCATTGTGATATTTTTTACGCACAACACTTTTACAAAGCACTTGGATGTTGTAAGATACGATTTATAACAACTCTTTTTATAAATGCTCTCATTGGCTAAAAACAAAATGGACAATGGTTTTATATATGAAAAAAGGAAACTATATATTATGAGCACGTTAAACAAGATGACAAACTAATATATATCATTACAATCAGAATTCGCTATTACAATGAACTAAAATTCACCATTACAACCAATATTCATCAATCAACTACAATTCAACCACGTAATACCATCTTACGGACAAAACTGACATTTAACACTACAACTAACTTAATAAATAGCAAACAGAACACATGCAAGTAAATACCAGCCCAACATCTTTCATCATTCTACTCAAGAAATACAAGGGATCTTCACATGGTGAATGTAGTTGAGTGACGACTTTGAACTCTAAAAGGACGTAGTATTCCTCCTCATAAAGAGAACAAACCAGAAAAACTTCATATCCAGTGGTATATTACCATCTCAAAGAAGATTGGTAAGCTACATTTTGAAAAAAAAATCTGCATCCAATCTAATTGATACACCCTACAAAGTGGCTAACAACTCAAATCCATCTTTTGTTAAATCCATCTTTTGTTATATAAAGGTTCACCGGCCTTATAACTATAGCATTTAAAAACTTGGCATGTTCAAACATTAAAGAAACTAAACGATAGTTTCAGTATCTAACTGTGATTCCCAATGATGTGGTAATGGCCTTTCCTTGTCCCATGGTATATTCTCCAGCAGTCAGTACAAGATAACTACACCATAAGAGCCATTCCTATAATTGCAAGAGGAAATCCATAAGTTAGCATTATTGTAGACCATTCACATCCGGGAAGGATGTTGAAGTATGCACCTGTTCAAGGTCATCCACGTTTTCTGCACAACAATACATTGAATCAGTTTTACTAACTCAGTTATATCTCAAAATCTATAAGCTCAATGCCCGTGTGATTTTCCTAGTATGTTCTCAACATAGAGACCTACAAATTTTCTCCTTTTTGAATGAACTAATTTTGTATCGAAGGTCACCAAAATATAGATCTAATAAGGACCATAAATTCTGGAAATTCCTGGATTTTGGAACTCGTCGTCACTATTTAAGTTCTAACATTTTCATTTTAAGCCTAAAAGTTACCAACCTTTCCAGTCTTGTAGTATAGAGGTACACACACAACTTTTATCCTTTACTCGAAAATAAATCAAGTCATTAAACCTTTCAAATCTTTAGTCCAAAAGGGGCATATGTTGCAGAATACAGAATTTTTCTAAAGAGGTGTTTCATTCTAAAGCTTTAACTCTTACAAATGAATTCTAAAAATTACCAAATTTGGCAGACATCTAGAATAAAGGTTTCTCAACAACTTTTACACTTTAAGCCTCTTCTAGTTATGTATTTAACGATCCTAAAATTCAAGACCAAACAGAATGTAATTTCTGAAACATTAAATTCTGTTCAAACACTACAAAAAAATTGGTTAATTTCGACCATAGAAAAACTGTCGAAATTAGCTAATTTCCACTGCAAACGGTCGAATTTAACTAATTTCGACCAAAAATTAAAAAGTCGTTTTTAGCTTGGTCGAAATTGCTCAAAACGGTCGAAATTAGCTAATTTCGACCGTCTATTTTCGACCATATAAATTCGACCCACTAAATTCGACCAAATATTTCAAAATTTTGAAATTTTGAAATTTTTGTAAAAATTTCAAAATTTCGAATTTTGGCGCCCAAAGTGAATTTAATTCGACCAAATATGGTCGAATTTAGTATGCTAAATTCAACCGAATACAGTCAAAATTATTTGTTAAATTCGACCATATTCGGTCGAATTTAACGAACACCAGTTTTAAAAAAAAAGCAGCAGAATCTGCTGCCTAAGAAATGCAAAAAATTTCTGCAATTTTTCACTAGTTTCTACATATCAAGAAGGATGATTACATTAAATAATAATGGATATAATAGTTATTTTTTCTACTAATCCTAAATAATATACATAAATAATATTGGACTAAAATTACAATAATTTTTCATTCTTTTTGATACACATAATTAAAAATCAAACACTATAAAAATTACTCTACCGGAAATGAACTCGTCGGAGGTCGTAGAGGTCGGAAGTGGTGAAGATGAACTCGTCGGAATTAATTGGGATGAACTTGCCAAATGTTAAAAATGTAATTAAAGGATGTGCTAATATAAAAGATGTATATATATTGTTTGAAATGTATGAAACATGTGTTAGTATTTATGTATATAAATTGATATGTATGTTTGTTAGAGAAGAAGAATGGAGTAGGAGTATATGTATGTTTGTTAGAGAAGAAGAATAGAGTAGGAGTATAGAAGAATGTTTATGAGAGAATATGAATGGATGAAAAATATAAAAGAGAAGAAGATGATTGTAATTGAATTAATGGTTAGGATGAAATATTTTAGGAAAGAAATGAATGGTCTAGATTGAGTATAAAAGAGCAATCCATGTGCTTGTTTTTCAGCCACTACAAGCGTGACACGTGGCATGAATAAATTGGCTTATTCTGAAACAGAACACGGGTAAATTCGACTGATATCAGTTGAATTTAGCTAAATTCGACCGAAACCTAAGTCGGTCGAATTTAGCTAAATTCGACCGAAACTTGAGTTGGTCGAATTTAGCTAAATTCGACCGATATCAGTCGAACTAAAGCTTAAATTCAACCAACTAGGGTTTGTGGTCGAATTTAGTATAGGTGACATATATATTTGTTAAAATGTTTAAGATATTAATATTTAAATTAATTAATTTTTTGCACACACTATATATTTTTGATAATCTTCACATCCGTACGGTTGGATTAATCAAAATAATTTTTAAATAAAATAAAAACTCTAACCTAGCCCAACCCCTAAATTTAAACCCTAAACCCCCCATATTCTACTCAACTATGACGATGTACAGAGCTATGAAGATTTTTTTTTTCTACCGACTATTATTTATTCAAATTTATTTTATTGAATGTAGTATGTCGTCAAAATACTTTCATATTTTTTTTGTATTTTTTAACAACAATTAGATATTTTATTTAATTTTTCTAAAAATATCAAAAAATGAAAGTTCAATATTTTCTAATCATATAAATTTTTTTTGTAAAATTTTTATACTAACTAAATTTTTACATGTAGTGAATGGTATCCTTGTATTTTTATTTATTTTTCATGATGTGTACAAACATTTATAAAATTAATAACATATTTAAAAAATTCTGAAAAAAATAAATTCAACTGAATTCGGTCACATTTATTAAATTCGACTAAATTCGGTTGAAAATATATTTGAATAGTTTGGGGAATTTTGGGTGGGAAATTTCCCACTTTTTACCGAAATTCAAAAAATATAGGCGGCAAAATTACCGCCAAGCTTAATTTTAAATTCGACCGAATTTGGTCGAATTTAGTTTTCAAAATTTGAAATTTTGGCGGGACTTTTCCCTCCTTTTTTGGGGGGATTTTATTTTCGACCAGACAAAAAAATCGGTCGAATTTAGGATTAAATTCGACCGATAAGAAAAATCAGTCGAATTTAGTAGTAAATTCGACCGACCAAATTCGACCATTTTTATTTTCTACCAGAAACGGTCGAATTTAGCCGCAGTCCATAAATTCGACCACAAACGGTTGAATTTAGCCGCGGTCGAATTTGGGAGGTCGAAATTGCCCATAATTTCTTGTAGTGAAACATGTTTCTATATAGTCTCAATAACTTTATCCACATAACCATAATCGTAACCCATGTTTATAAGGATATAACAGACATATGTTCATCTAAGTTCTATGCTTTATATCAAACCAAAAATCAATTATGAAGTGTGTAAGTAGTCCCACAAAGCTATCTAGGTCAAAATATTAACAAACCACTAAGGATGTACTTATTCCTTGAGGAATGGCACTCAAAACATTGTTAAGCAAAAATCTCCTTTGTATATATGGTAGCAAATATACCATTATGCCCATCAAAAATCAATCAAAAAGAAGTATTCAGCATTTCGATTACTAGTATAACAACATAGTTAATACATAATATACATATCATGAGCTTTAAATGACCAGCGATAGAGTTTCATTACCCCAAAGACTGAGAAGGGAAATCGACGTATTTTCAAAAATCCTCTCACATTTGAGCTCAATTAGAGAATATTCTTCCCCTTCTTTGCCATAGCAGCCTGCCCATACTTAATGGCGGGTTTCTATACACCGTCGTTCCTCAACTCACGCCCAAGCAAGGTCCCAAGTGGAACAAGAGGTGGTCTGATTTTCACTTCAGTCTCGCTCATCTTGCTTCCATTATGTCATATCATCACCTCAATCTTAATTCAAAACCACTATATTCATACACAAACAAAAAAGAACATTAAATCCACATAATTTCAATTTTATTAACCAGACTAGATCTTTTTCTACTTTATACTTCAATGAACATTCAGACACACACATACAAAGAACTAATGGTAATAATAAGAATACATCAGAAAAGGGCTAAAAAGATTAAAATTTTATATTAACACTTGACACAGGAAAACACATCAATACTTAACAACCCATCTACATCTTTCTCCAAAGTAACCTACTTTCTAGTTCAATAAACATTAAAACACACAAAACCCCACTGCAAAAACAAGAATACAAAAGTCTAGAATTACCTAACAATTGTACGGAGAGAGATAGATTAATTAGCATAAAACCCTAATTGAACCCCCACAACCTTCAGATATATAGATAAAGTATAAAACAAGAAGGTACCTGAGGAGAGTATGTGGCCATTGAGGAAGCTATGAGGATGAAAGAAGCTCATGATTTAGGGGTTTGGTGTGTGTGAGAGATGATTTAGGGTTTTAATTTTGTGAGAGAGAATAAGGTGTCGATTAACACAATTTTACGTTTAGATCTGATTTCGATTTGGGTTGTGTGTGTGTTTATGTTGCTGAAAACAAACATTGTAATGTAGTGGATTAGACAATGCTTTTTTGAGCCAAAAAATAACCTATCGTCTATTAATTTTAGGCAACACTTTTTCGGCCGTCCGTTGTCTAAAAGGTGTCGTCTAATTCAGTTTTTCTTGTAGTGCTCGAAGACAGCGACTCAGATGTTGAACTTTCTGGTCATAAGGCCAACCTTGACTTATAATGCAATCCTTGGAAAGACGGGTCTTCATGAATTCAAGACTGTTGCTTCGACTTACCATCTGAAAATCAAGTTTCCAACAAGAAATGGAGTTGGTGAGGAGCGAGGTGATTCGAAAAGATTACTTACATTGGGGCATTGTTATATGAACCCTTGAAGGGCAAGATCATATCTTTTCTTCAAGAAAACAATGATGTTTTTGTTTGGATAGCAGCTAATATGCCAGGGATTCACCCCCAGTTGATAACTCACAAATTGAATGTGGATCCAGAAAGAAAGACACTGAAGCAAAAGAAGCAAAATTTTGCTCCAGAAAGGCAAGAGGCAATAAAGCAAGAGGTGGATAAGCTCTTGGAAGCAGGATTCATTGAAGAGATCCAATTCCCCGAATGGTTGGCTAACCCAGTAATGGTCAAGAAAGCCAATGGAAAGTGGAGGATGTGTGTAGATTTCACGGACTTGAATGATGCATGTCCTAAGGATTTGTTTCCTCTACCAAGGATCGGTAGTCTAATAGATTCCACTTCTGGGCATGAGATGCTAAGCTTCATGGATGGCTTCAGTGGGTACAACTAGATCAAGATGCACAAGGATGACATCCCCAAGGTATCTTTCATCACTGACTTTGGTGTTTATTGTTATCTGGTTGTGAAATTTGGACTCAAGAATTCAGGTGCAACATATCAAAGATTGGTGAACAAAATTTTTGAGCACCTCATTGGTTTATGTAGATGATATGTCGGTCAAGAGCCTCGATAAGGCGGACCATATAAATCATCTTCGAGAAGCATTTGAAGTGTTGAGGCACTACAAGATGATGTTAAACCCAGCTAAGTGTGCCTTCGGCATTGGATCAGGAAAGTTCTTGGATCTGATGGTCTCTAAATGAGGAGTTGAGGCTAATCCCGACAAAATCAAAGAAATTCTGGACATGGAACCACCACAGTCCGTCAAGGACGTTCAAAAACTAACTAGGAGAGTGGCAGCACTAGGAAGGTTCATCTCCAATTCAGGGGAGAAGTTCTTGCTTTTCTTCAAAGCTCTGAAAAACATGAAAATTTTTGATTGGACAGCAGAAAGTCAGGAAGCCTTCAAGGTCTTGAAGAAGTACATGGACGAGGCACCATTGTTGGCAGAACTAAAACCGGGAGAGACGCTCTACTTATACTTGGCAGTCTCAGACACTGCCCTTGGAGCTGTTTTGGTTAAGGAGGAATTGATGGTTCAGAAACCTATCTACTACGTGAGCAAAATTATGCATGGAGAAGAAATAAACTACTCTGTGATAGAGAAGTTTACGTTAGCCCTGATCATGGCCTCGAGAAAACTACGCCCGTATTTCCAGGCGCACAAGATAAAAGTCTTGACTAATCATCCTCTAAGAAACATCTTGCAAAGTTCTAAAGTCAGTGGAAGATTGATATCAAATATAAGCCTCAAACGGCCATAAAAGCTCAAGCACTTGTTGACTTCATGGTTGAATGTACCATCTACAACCAAGAAGTCAGGGGGCAGGAAGTAATATTGGAAGGTAAAGAGGCTGAGAAACAAGATGAAGAGATGGTATTTAAAGAATATTGGGTGCTCTATTTTGATGGAGCATCAAAAACAAAATCAAGTGGAGCAGGTTTGGTGCTACAAAGTCCTGACGGATTTCTCATTGAGTATGCACTAAAACTGGACTTCCCGACAACAAAAAATGAAGATGAATATGAAGTCTTGATAGCAGGCTTAGGCCTAGCTGGGGCCTTAAGAGTCAAGACTCTTAAAGTTTGTGGGGACTCAAGGCTAGTGGTTTCCCAAGTGAATGGGGAATTTGAGGCCAAAGACAAAACCATGGCCAGATACTTAAATCTTGTGAAAGCCATCATGACACAATTTGATGAATGCTATATAGAGCCCATTCCTAGGGAAGAGAACATGAAGGTTGATGCCTTGTCTAATTTTGCTTCTTCTGAAATAGAGAACTATGCTGGAAGTGTATACGTGGGTAGTTGTTGGATGGATCCCATCAAGGCACATCTGGAAACTAGATGGTTACCCAACATTGCCTTGGAGGCAAGAAATAATAGAAAAGGTCTCACATTAGGCCCAATCGTGAAAATGAGCCCAATGGACCTACAAGGCAAACATGAAAGTACCCCCTTGGCGTCCATATCAACGCACAAGTCATTGTTGGCCAAAAAATCAAAAACCCACGCCTAACAAACACGTTCGATAGGCTTGGTTTAATTCGATGCTTCTTGGGCGTGTATGGCCACGCTTAAATTCGGCTTTGTCAACTAAACAAAGACCCACACCTAGGATACACATTTATCGGGCAAGGTTTAATACGATGCTTCCTGGGCGTGTATGTCCACGCTCAAGTTGGGTTTTATCAACTATAAAAAAGACCCACGCTAGAAAACATGTTTTCTGGACATGGTCCATTTATATGTCTTCTAGGCGTGCCTAGAACCGCCAAGGTTGGTCTTCGCCGAAAAAAGGTGGGGGGGGGAGAACCACGCCAAGGAGACATGCTTCCTAGGCGTTGCTCCAAGAAAGCCTCCTTGGCGTGGGTAGCCACGCCTAGGCCATGTCTGGAGAGTCTTTCAGTACCTACAGACCGAGGGAGACACTCAGAAGAAATACATGATTTGATGCAAGCACAAAGTGCTACAAAGTTTCTGGATTTCGTCAAGTTACAAGTTGTCTTGCTTGTGAAATGAACTAGAAGTGTTTGATGCACTTCTATTGGTAGGTAGTCGCTTTTAATGGTTAAACGTGTAGGAAATCCGTTGGCAAGCTGTTTGGTAAGATGCCTGCGGAAAAACTCTGTCCTAGAACCATTTTAGCTACCAAAAATTTCTGTGCGCGATTTCCGTCGCAAATCTGCTGAGTATTGCTAATTGAGTTCAAATTGGGCAAATTCCTTGTGCCATTAAGTAGGTCCTGAGAAAGTAGTTGGCATCTAATCCTTCAGAGCTTGCAAAGCCAGGAAGGAGGTTCCAACGAAAAGCATTATTCACATTCTCATGATGAATGAAAATAAGAATAAATATTTGAAATACAATACAATCATCCAATAAATTAATTTTGAAGTGTGATGTAATTACTTCGCTCATACAAGTGGAAGTAGAACAAACTTTCTGTAGTACTCGGATATTGGATATTCAAACAGATCAAGCAGAAATAAACTCAAATTTAAGGAAACAGATTTAGTAAACTGGATATTCAAACAGATGAAGCAAAAGTAAACTAAAACTTAAGGATACAGATTCATCAAACTGTGCAATGAAATAACTATCAATTTTTCCTGATTACTGTAATTTCTCACTGCTCTACTCCCATAATTCAAAGCAGTCCAGTGAAACAAGGCTCTCGGTGTACTTGATAACTATTGTGATATCTTTAAACGAAGCTGCGGGGCCAAATTTTTAGTCTCTTTCTTTTTATAGTCATAAAAGACGTATTGATCAAGATCATTATCTAGCTGATAAGTGGATTTCATATCTACTTAGAACGCTCTAAATTGGCTTAAATTGATTGTTTGTACTCAAGTATGTGGTGTTTTTAATGTGTTTTGAGTTAGATCGTACAGAGTTGCTTCGTTAGCGGAGTTGTGGAGTTTCTGTGGTTATGTGGTAGTGTTTTGGCATTGTTGTGAAAGCCAAGTGGTTGCGGAACTTGAGAGCGCGTAGAATTGACAAAGAAAAGTGTTTTGAAGATTTCTGGCAGAACCCCAAGCGCCCCCGCGCCTGGATGAGCGCGCCCGCGCCTGGATGAGCGCGCCCGCGCCTGGAATTCACTGTTGAAGCGCGCCCGCGCTTGGTAAGGGCGCACCCGCGCTTGAAAGATACTGAAGAAAGGCAATTTCTGTTCTGAAAAGGAAATAAGCGAAGACCAGTCAACAGAAGAGCCTATATAAACCATTGGTGGACGATTTCAGAGATATATCTTGATAAAAACATACTTATCTATCCACCATCAAGGAGAACAAGAAGACGGCTGATTACGAAGATCTAGTTTTCATCTTTTCTTTGTATTCTTCTAATTAGGCGATACTTTGGATTCTCGTTGGTTTTGTTTTTCATAAACCTTCTCTCTAGTACTTTTAATTAGTATTCCAGACATATTTATTATCATGTTTTCATCAGAACCCACGATGATGAACGGTTCGATTATGAACTAATCATTGTCGTGGGGTTCTAACGGATTTATTTATGGATTTTAGTAGTTAATCGTTTTAAAGATGTGTGTGTGATGATTTGTTGATAACCTAGTTTGGTTGTACTTATTCTTCTTGGATGCGTAGCTAACATCTAAGTTGTTTGTTAATCTCTATTGATTGCGAAAGTGGATATAGAGGTTTAGAACTTGCCATGCTAGCATAGGTTTATGTATGTTTGTCATGCATGATTCGTAGGTAATTTTAACCATCTTACCTGCCCTATGTAATCTGAATGGATAACTTGCTCGTTAAACCGTTATGTTTTCAAATCTTATCGACATATAGGGTCTAAGCATAATTGGTGTCTGCCCAACTTCTATCTCTTTTGTGGATGTTGAGTGGTTTGGTATACGTATACTGAAAGGTAGCGTGTACTGATTTCGTGTTATCCGATTAAAGACATAAACTCTAGATGAAGTATTTAATGAAGTTAGGATCCCATGTTTTATTCTCATAAGTAATTCAACAGCAATCTCTTTAGTTAATTATAGTCTTGGTAATTTGCTTAGTTAATTTAGTTAATCAAAACACAACTTTGATACTCATCTTAGCATTGAACAATAGCCATACATTGTTGCATAAGTGCATAACTATAGTAACCAAAGCAGTCTCTGTGGGAACCAAAGCACTTGCCACCTTTCAGAGGTGTATGATGGCCATTTTCTCAGACATGATTGGCATTAATGTGGAAGTGTTCATGGATGACTTCTCAGTGTTTGGAACTTCTTATGATGAGTGTTTACAGAATCTGGGCATGGTGTTGAAAAGGTGTGTTGAGACCAATCTGGTGCTCAACTGGGAAAAATGTCACTTCATGGTGCAAGAAGGAATCATTCTTGGGCATAAGGTATCTAGCAAGGGGCTTGAAGTGGATAAAGCCAAAGTGGAGACGATTGAAAATCTTCCTCCACCAATTTCAGTTAAGGGAATTCGCAGTTTTCTTTGTCATGCGGGTTTCTATCGGCGATTCATTCAAGACTTCTCCAAAATCTCTAAACCCTTATGTACTTTGTTGGAAAAGGATGTTCCTTTCAAGTTTGATGAAGATTGCTTGGCTGCTTTCGAGCTGTTGAAGAAGAAGTTAACTACAACACCTATTATTAATGCACCTGATTGGAGTGAACCGTTCGAGTTGATGTGTGATGCTAGTGATTATGCCGTGGGAGCTGTTCTTGGTCAAAGAAAGAACAAAGTGTTTCATGTTATCTACTATGCTAGCAAAACCCTCAACGATGCTCAGTTGAACTACACTACTACAGAAAAGGAACTTTTGGCAATTGTGTACAGTTTCGAGAAATTCAGGTCTTATTTGCTTGGGACGAAGGTGATAGTCTATACTGATCATGCAGCCATTCGATATCTAATTTCGAAGAAAGATTCAAAGCCTTGGTTGATTCGTTGGGTTCTTTTGCTCCAAGAGTTTGATTTGGAGATTAAAGACAGAAAAGGTACTGAAAACCAGGTGGCGGATCATTTGTCACGTTTGGAAGACCACGGTACGGATTCAAGGGATAAAACTCTTATCAATGAATCTTTTCCTGATGAGCAACTTTTTGGGGTGCAAGATGAAGAACCATGGTTTGTAGATATTGTGAACTATCTTGTGAGTAATGTCATCCCTGCTGAATTCTCTTATGCTCAAAGGAAGAAGTTTCTACATGATGTGAAGTGGTACCGTTGGGACGAGCCATTCTTATTCAGGCAGGGAGCTGATCAGATGATAAGAAGATGCATTCCCTATAGTGAAACTGAGGGTGTCTTGCGAGATTACCATTCCACCACTTATGGAGGCCATTATGGTGGAGAGAAGACTGCTACTCGAGTACTTCAGGCAGGATTCTACTGGCCAACTCTGTTTAATGATGCACACCAGTTTGTGTTGAGATGTGATCGATGCCAAAGGGTTGGTAATATCTCTAGGAGGAATGAGATGCCTCTTAATATGTTTCTTGAAGTGGAGATTTTCGATGTGTGGGGAATCGATTTCATGGGACCGTTTGTTTCGTCTTGCAACAATCAGTACATACTTTTAGCTGTGGACTACGTTTCTAAATGGGTCGAGGTAAAGGCTTTACCGACCAATGATGCTAAAGTGGTGCTGAATTTTCTGCATAAGCAAATTTTCACTCATTTTGGAACTCCGAGGGTAATTATCAGTGATGAGGGTACGCACTTTTGCAACCGCAAGTTTACATCCTTAATGGCTAAGGTATAATATCAATCATCGGGTTGCTACTGCCTATCACCCTCAAACAAATGGTCAAGCAGAAGTTTCTAACAGGGAGATCAAGCGTATTCTAGAGAAAGTGGTAAATCCTTCGAGGAAGGATTGGTCGTTAAAGCTAGATGAAGCTGTTTGGGCTTACAGGACGGCTTACAAGACTCTGTTGGGTTCGTCACCGTTTCAGCTGGTGTATGGTAAGGCTTGTCATTTGCCTGCCGAGCTAGAGCAGAAGGCATATTGGGCATTGAAGAAGTTGAATTTTGATTTGTCAGCTGCTGGTGAGAAAAGAATGCTTCAGATTAACGAGTTGGATGTGTTTCGGCTACAGGTTTATGAAAATCACAAGTTATACAAGGAGAAGGTCAAGAGATGGCATGATAAAAAGCTGGTGCAAAAGTCATTTGTACCCGGCTAGCTAGTTTTGCTTTTCAACTCTCGTCTCAAACTCTTTCCTGGAAAACTCAAGTCAAGGTGGTCGGGGCCATTCACGGTCAAAACAGTGTTTCCACATGGTGCAGTGGAAGTTTTTGATAAGTCACCGGATGAAGCATTCAAGGTCAATGGACAGAGATTGAAACCGTATTTTGGTGAACGGGTGAATCGCGAGGCGGAGACCGCGGTTCTTGTTTCAACTGATTAAGGAGTCGGTAACACGTCAAGCTATTGACGTAAAACGAGCGCTTCATGGGAGGCAACCCATGTTATTGTTGTAAGTATTTTTCAGTTTGCTTAAAAAAAAAAAAAAAATCAGAAATTTTTTTCCTGGACAGAAAGGGTAGCGCGCCCGCGCCCTATGGTAGCGCGCCCGCGCCCTATGGTAGCGCGCCCGCGCCCTATGGTAGCGCGCCCGCGCCCTATGGTAGCGCGCCCGCGACTGGTCTCTTGCCAGGAAGGGAAAAAACCGAGAAAAAAAGAAAAAAATCCCCCAAAATCAGTTTTTGTGTGTTTTTCTCCTATTTAAGCCTAACCCTACCCTTCCCATCCCCTATCTTTATAACCCTAGCCTCTTTTTCATATCTCTCTCATTCTCTCACAAATCTATACATACATATCCTTACATCTCTTCTCAATTCCATGGCACCACCAAAGAGAGGTCGATATGCGGGTAGTAGCAGCACTCGTCGCTCTTCATCTGAGGAAGAATTGAGTATGGGTGTTGGGGGTGAGAACTTTTCTTCTCCGGAGGCTCAAGAAGAATTCACATGGTTGCTTTCTAAAGCCGTGGCTAAAGAAAGGGGGTTTTTGCCTCAACCTACTGATGGGCATCTGTTCAGTATGATTACGAAGAGGGGTTGGGAAAGTTTTTGTGAAGCACCGGAGCCGGTCCCGTTGAGTATTGTGCGGGAGTTCTACGCTAATGCTAAAGCCGACAAGAATGGGTATAGCGTGGTTCGGGGCTTGACTGTGGATTACACTGCTAAGGCAATTCATTGGGTTTTGAATTTACCTAAGAAGAAGAGGGGTGAAGAGGATTGGTCTTTGAAGACTCGGGATGATCTTGATCTCGAGTACATTCTCGGGGAGATTTGTGTTCCTGGTACTACTTGGAAGTATAAGGCTGGCACCACTGAGCCGATTACTTTCCTGGCTTCTGTGATGAACAGGTATGCGAGGGCTTGGAATATGTTTTTATGTGCTAATATTTTGCCTTCTTCGCATTCGCATGAGGTTACGGTGGACAGGGCCATTGTTCTTTGGGGAATTCTGAATGAGGAGTACATTGATCTTGGGGAACTCCTTCATAAGAATATTGTGAAGTTTTTGAGAGGTGGTACAACGGGGGCGATTCCCCATGCCTCCATTGTTATCAAGCTATGTTCAGCTGTCGGTGTTCATTGGGCTGAGGAGGAGCAGGTTCAGTTACCTAGTGCTCCTATTGATCATTCGACGATTTCTAGGATGGAGGATTGGGAAGGTGGTGCCCCGGACTACTATGGTTTGGGCTATACTGATTTTGATGCTGGGGAAGGAGAGGCTCCACCTCGAGAGCCTGCAGCACGGAGGGGACGTCCATCTGTGATTCAGCGTGAGGTTGATAGGGCTGGTTTTGGTGATGCTCAGTATAGGCGGTTGACTCGGCGTATAGACGCCATGCACGACATCCATCGTCGCTTTGCTCAGGATTTGACTCAGGCGTTGGGTACTGCGTTCCGCGCCACTGGAGTTGATGTTGCTTGGCCTGACTTTGGAGCTGATTCTGTTTATCCACCACCGGATACACCACCCGAGGAGGGTGGTCCTGCTGATGATTAGGTATTCTCTGCACTTTCCTTGTTATTACCTTCAATGAGGACATTGAATATTGTAAGTTTGGGGGTGATAATTAAGGAATAGTAATGTTAGTGTGTGTGTTCATATAGGATTCATATTGCATAAGTAGTTAATTCATTCATATCTTTGCATGTTTAGGTTATATAGAGCATTCTGTTTGCATTAGTGTTCATATCTATCATGTGAGTCCATTTAGTTGCATTTGCATAGCATAATTCATGATCCCGTAGGACTTGGCTATCTCCGTTGGTGAGTCGATGTTGAGTGGAGTGTGGTAATGATGAATAGAGGGTTGATTTAAGTTCCTAGGAATTGACTTGCATGCCAGAAACAAATTAATTTCATAAGTCTCATTGGTTGCTTTTGGATTTGATCAGACCAAACTTGTTTGGATGTTAGAATTTAATCACTTGCTTACATTTAGAATGTTCATCTATTCTCTTGAAAACGAAGAAGCACTTAAGTCTAAGTTTGGGGGAAAACAGGGATTTCATGCTAGTTGTTAATAAAGCTAGGCGTCAAATGGCTAGTAGCCGCTCATTGTAAAAATGAGTAGTCTAGGGAGGGATGAGGAAAAGCAAAGCGCACTCATTCCGAAATAAAAAAAAGAAAAAAAAAAGAAAAAAAAAGAGTTGCGTTTATGCAAAATTGATCAGGTTGAGCTCTTTAATACTTGAGCAATTAAGTTCTAGGGGACTTTGTGCCTAGTGACCTAAGACTTTTCCGGTCTGGGATCCACTAACCTAACGCTCGCTACATGGGTATTATTGTATAAGCCTTTTGGGGTCTCAACCATTGCACGGTCAAATAAGCATGTGTGTCGTAATAAAGCATGAATTCCTGTCTAGCTCAAGTGGATTATGAGGTGTCTTTAAGTGGTTTCTTGTGTCTAGAGTTCATTCTGTTTATAAGCTTGTGGTTGTTTTGGTGAAGAATACGATATGGTCTTGATTTAGTGTGAGAGTATATTGATGAGCATTGCACACACACACGTTTCTGTGTTTGTATGGTTAGTATACGGGAATTTGGTCGAACTCTGTTTGAAAGATTGCATTCTTTGAGATGTTGGCTTGTTGATTGGTTATGGTTAGTCTGAGGGGATCACTTGCATTGGCATATTAGCTGCATTCATGCATTGCATTATAGTTATATAGAGTCTGTTTATGCTTGAGGACAAGCATCGGTTTAAGTTTGGGGGTGTGATAAGTGGATTTCATATCTACTTGGAACGCTCTAAATCGGCTTAAATTGATTGTTTGTGTTATGCCATATTTTGGCATAGTCCAAATTTCTCCGTTTAATAATTATTAATTCAGATTAATAATTAATTGCTTAACCAATAAGCAATATCCTCTCTCTGAAACGAGGAAAGAATCAATCTCAATCGACGAATAACGGAAAATATCTCCAAACGATATTCTTCAAATCATGGAAAGAAATGCGGAGATGCCGCAAGATTGTAGAAAAACATGTGAAGACCGAACTATTTATGGGAACTTGAAGAAGATTGATAATCCTTGAACTATTTATGGGAACTTGAAGAGGATTGATAATCCTTGAACTATTTATGGGAACGTGAGGCGGATTGATAATCCTTGAACTATTTATGGGAACATTGGATGGATAAAACTTGAACTATTTATGGGAACGTGAGATGGATTGATAATCCTTATGGGAACATTGGACTGAATGACTTATCTAATGACTTGTTTTCCAAGAACTACGTGAGGCTTGATCCCTATATAAATGGGTACTGTAACAGCCCCAAATCCGGGGTCAGGGATTTAGGGTTGTCACAATCCATGTACTCCTTGCCTTACCTGTATTACTCACACCATTCATAATTCACCTGCTCATGACCCCACAACATATGTCTCACACACACACACACACAGGTTAGAGTCTCAGAAACGACACAATACAACAACTGCAGAATAAATAACTTTTATTACAATACCCAAATGTCTTTTGAATCTGTTACTGATACAATTTCTAAGTATTGTTACATTACCAACTTAGCCTTCTGATGCTCACAATCCCCTAATACCATTCATGTCTATACACAAGTTGAATGCCAAAAGCCGTAGCCTGATTCGATTGGTCCGTACTACTCCCGGGATCGCTGCTAGAAACTGTTTAATGGAAACGCCTTGCGAGGTATGTGCCGTCCCATTGGCATCCTGCTTCGCTGCTATATAATATATATAAATAATAGCAAGAGTGAGCGATAGCTCAGCAAGGTAATGAAAGTATGGCATAATTCTGCCTTTTATTCATCCCAAAAATAAAGCGGTATAAGACAATAACTTGCCAAAATATCTTGATACTGAAATCATTTCCTTATCGGAATGTATTCCAAAAATACCATTGTTGTATTTCAAATATCATCTCCATAATATTCTACAAACTTTCGATATTCATACTATAAACAAGGTTCTAGTATAAATAAAAGATGAAGTAGCAAGATAACTCAGTATATCCATTCCGTAAAATATCTGCTATATAAAATATAAGCAGACTATCAACATATACTTGAAAGATGAAGTTATAAGAAAAATTCAATATCATCTTTCATATCAAACATTTACCTCATATCATAATTTGGAAATAAATACAATGTAAATTTATTTCCAATTCATTTTCTAAACTCATCTGATCACGTATATCCTGTAGATAAAATCATATACTTTTCGTAAATTCATACTCTTTCTTATAAACTCATATACTGGAATATACTGGATTACTCTTGAGTAACCTTTCTGAAAAATTTCATGAAACTGAATAGCTGGAATAAACTATCTTTCTTTGAAAACTTTCATGAAACTGAATAGCTGGAACAAACTTTCTTTTTCTGAAATCTTGCATGAAACATGCTCTTTCATGGATGCTGAACTGTAAATGGAGATTCTGGGCGCCAAGGATACCCCTACGATGATCAGTCACAAGCTGTATCCCCCTGATCTTTTTCTACGTAGAAGGGAAGAATAGACAGTATCTGACTGACCTACCTCCCCGCCAATCGGTTGTAGGCAGGAACTACAGACCCGTTTCACCAGTCCGTCGGCCTGTGACTCTCCTATGAGGAAGAACATACCCGTTTCACCAGTCCGTCGGCCTGTTGCTCTCCTCTTTCCTACGGTCGGGTAATTTCTGATAAACTAAGGGAAGAACAGACCCGTTCACCAGTCCGTCGGCCATATTGTAATTCCCTTAGGGGACCGGCGCTACTCAGTCCCTTACATACTCTCCAAGTTCGAGTAAATCCATAACACTAAAACATGAAGTTCCTTTCCCTTTTTCCCCAAGAATACAACTCCACAAAGTAGTCATATCTGGTTGGAAAGGAAAATTCACCCATATTTCCCAAGCTGGCGCTTGTTAATGGATGCAACTAATTCCACTGATCTTACCCCTCGAATCTTGAGGAAGTAATCAAAATCATTTTGATGGTAGTAAACCAGACTGATAAATTCATTGATTTAAAAAGGCTTAGGACCGGGCAGTCCACTGGAAACATACATAAAATCTCGAGAAAGGTCCCATGCATTTGTAGTTTGAGCGAACATTTAAGTCTTTCTGAATATAGACTTAAACGGGAAATAGATTTGGGAACCTTCTCTATTTATAATAAAAATTGACTGAAGTATACTTTATTAGCTATCTAGGGTTTAAAATAGTTTTCACAAAATACTTCCTTAAGAAGTAGGGCTTTAAATAATTAATGCAAACTATATTTAATAAAGAATATTTATTTAGAAATAATTCCTCAGTACTTTCTTATCAAAAAGGGTAGATAACAACTATTCATCATATATTTAAAATATACCCTTAATAGATTAAACTCCAAATGATCTTTAATTTGTAAACCACTTATCGAGATTAATTGTAATAACACAATAAAATAACCCTAGATAGCAACTGATACCATTCTTAGTATGTAAAATAAATATAGAGAATATATAATATATCTCTAGATAACAACTGATACCATTCCCGGTCCAAAGTATAAATGCAGAGTATATTCCCCCTACTGAGGGTTTTGCTTAGCACATCAGCTCCAAAATATTACTATATCCATAGCTTATAAGTTCAACTTGTATCAATACTTTGGTTTAGCATCATAGAAATCATTTCGAAATCATACACATATAGCATATATCTCAAATTCTTTAGTTATCACCAGAACAGTTTTAAAAAGGTATAGGTTTGAAAACTTGCATGCATCTATCATATGCATATATTACGTCTCAACATTTTTAATACCATTACATCTATATACGATGTAAGGTTTGAAAACATGCATAATATCATATCGTATGCATCATTAGTATAATTAATGGAAAACATAGCATGGAATAAGAAATCTTGCATCTAGTATATGCATACTTTAAAATATGGTTTTAGAAACTTGCCTGATGCTCGAGAGGTGATAGGGCTCGTGACAATGTCGAACAATCTAGACAAAGTCAAACGAAAACACACGGTTAATCCCCTGGATAATCCACTTGTACTCAATGCTTAAACACGTAAGCGAAACACAACCAAGGAATTACTAGCTCGTTATAGGCTCATACTAAGTCCATGTTATTCGTCAAATACTTATATCACAAGTTTGGTTTGAAATCCATTCTCAAATCCAAGTTATACTTAACCATTTGGAACCTTGGTTTCTAAGTCTCGTTTTCAGTGGTTTTCACTTGCGCGACCTCGACTAAAACATTTTTATAAAATCGAAACATAATCTTTTTAATCCGAATCCTTTTCGTGAGCCTTCCTAAATGTCTCTAGTATTATTCCTCAAAGTTTCACATTTTAATATGGCTTCTAAGTGGTCCAAATATAGCCTCAAAGTGGCTGACCAGAGAAGGGTTGTTTCTCCGAACGACGTTTACTAAAACCCACTTTTCTCTTAAACCGTAAATCGTAACGACATGATTCTTGCGCTCACGTAAACTAGAAACAAAGCTCTACACACTCATGTTCATCACTGAACCAAAAGAGGCAGTTAAGCTTTCGGATTATAGGCAGTTTATAGAGTTACCGAAAATCGGGCATTACGACGGCTTAAAATCGAATAATCCAATTTTGTCACAACATAACCAAGCCACACCGGGCATACCATACATCCACAACCTCAACAAACAACCATCATACACCTCTAAGATCAGTGGTGAGGCTCAAATCCAACACCCATCATTTTACATATTTAAACAAAGCCAAACAATCACTAAATCACTTAATCATGATTTTAACTCACATGAACATCAAAACCACTTCAAAATTCATAAAAACCAAAAAGGGGCAGAGGTTTTTATACCTTCCTTGATGCTTCATATACACTAACAATGGTTTATAATCCTTCCTTGAGCTTTGAACAAACCTTATCAAGCTTAATCCTTAAGAAACAAAATCAAGAATCATGAAAAGTTACTATTCATCATCACTTTGTAAAATCCATATAAAATCGAAACAAACGAGTTTGGTTCTCAAATTTTTACCACACCTTCTACACTTCAAGGGCTTTCCTTTGAGTCCTATCCCATCACCAGGGGATGCTTGAAGCTCGACTTATTGGCTTTCTAAGGTGAGTGGTCGAAACTGGAAAAAGCAGGACAGTTTCGGTTCTCCGACTTGGGGAAAGAATTTGACTAGGCTACACTACTTTGTTGGCCATGAAATTTTTAACGAACGTTGAGAATGGAGTGGAGAAGCTATGGTTAAAATTTGGTGATTTATGGATGGATAGAAGTGGAGATATGAATTTTTCTTTCCTTGATGCTCCTGCTGGGCAGAAAAATGGGGGGAGAGTTCTTCTCTCTTTCTTTTTCTTTTCTTTTGTCTTGGTTAATAATAATGATAATGCTGATATTTGTGTGAAGAGTGGTGAGTCATAGCCCTAGGTGGCTTCATCTCTCGACATGTGTCGAACATGCATTGGTTCTGTTAAAGTAACTTTACTGGTTTGCTTTACTGATTCGTTTCTTTTCACATGGATGATCCAAATGTTGCATTTCTTGAATTATTCTCGTTACATGTTACTTCCATGTCTATATTTAATCCTGTAAATGTTGCCTTGTTCTTCTTGAAACGATTCGAAATATTTTCCAAAAGAGCGAGTAAAAACTCTACGCGATCTTCGCAGTGAATAGTAACTATTCACTTCATCAATCGAATCCTTAAATCGACTTGAATAAAATAATAAAATTCCAAAATATTAAATCCTCAAATCCTCAATTTTAATATCTCATTTCTTGAATATAATAATATATAATTCGCTGCCCGGTCGAATATTACACCAAAATAAAATTTGGAATTTCTGAATTCCGATCGTCTTTGCATTCACTTATTTACTCCGTAGATCACTAATATGACTTCGGAATATCCACACTACGTCTCGTACATAGGTGGCATGAAAATTTTTCTTAACCCTCAAAATCACTATTCATCCACCAATATCACTATTCACTGCTGCACTTAATCATAATAAGAAAAGTTTTAAATTTTTCCAAAAATTCGGGTTATTACAGGTACGTAGGCACCTTGTATGGTACAGTGGTATAGTGGTACACGGCAATTGACACTCGGGAAAGAGGAAGAGAAAGAACCCATTCTCTATTCAATTTCTGAGGAGTCATCATACGAGCTCAGCCCCCAAACATCCAAAAATCTCAAATCCCCCTATTTTCATAATTCGTTATTCCAGCAACCTCCGATTTGAGTTGTTACGAAATTCCTCCAACAACAGTTTGTACTCAAGTATATGGTGTTTTTAATGTGTTTTGAGTTAGATCGTGCAGAGTTGCTTCGTTAGCGGAGTTGTGGAGTTTCTGTGGTTATGTGGTGGTGTTTTAGCATTGTTGTGAAAGCCAAGTGGTTTCGGAACTTGAGAGTGCGTAGAATTGACAAAGAAAAGTGTTTTGAAGATTTCTGGCAGAACCCCAAGCGCCCCCGCGCCTGGATGAGCGCGTCCGCGCCTAGAATTCACTGTTGAAGCGCGCCCGCGCTTGGTAAGGGCGCGCCCGCGCTTGAAAGATACTGAAGAAAGTCAATTTCTGTTCTGAAAAGGAAATAAGCGAAGACCAGTCAACATAAGAGCCTATATAAACCATTGGTGGACGATTTCAGAGATATATCTTGATAAAAACATACTTATCTATCCACCATCAAGGAGAACAAGAAGACGGCTGATTACGAAGATCTAGTTTTCATCTTTTCTTTGTATTCTTCTAATTAGGCGATACTTTGGATTCTCGTTGGTTTTGTTTTTCATAAACCTTATCTCTAGTACTTTTAATTAGTATTCCGGACATATTTATTATCATGTTTTCATCAGAACCCACGATGATGAACGGTTCGATTATGAACTAAACGTTGTCGTGGGGTTCTAACGGATTTATTTATGGATTTTAGTAGTTAATCGTTTTAAAGATGTGTGTGTGATGATTTGTTGATAACCTAGTTTGGTTGTGCTTATTCTTCTTGGATGCGTAGCTAACATCTAAGTTGTTTGTTAATCTCTATTGATTGCGAAAGTGGATATAGAGGTTTAGAACTTGCCATGCTAGCATAGGTTTATGTATGTTTGTCATGCATGATTCGTAGGTAATTTTAACCATCTTACCTGCCCTATGTAATCTGAATGGATAACTTGCTCGTTAAACCGTTATGTTTTCAAATCTTATCGACATATAGGGTCTAAGCATAATTGGTGTCTGCCCAACTTCTATCTCTTTTGTGGATGTTGAGTGGTTTGGTATACGTATACTGAAAGGTAGCGTGTATTGATTTCGTGTTATCCGATTAGTTATCACAACTGTCACATACATTGATTAAAGACATAAACTCTAGATGAAGTATTTAATGAAGTTAGGATCCCATGTTTTATTCTCATAAGTAATTCAAGAGCAATCTCTTTAGTTAATTATAGTCTTGGTAATTTGCTTAGTTAATTTAGTTAATCAAAACACAACTTTGATACTCATCTTAGCATTGAACAATAGCCATACATTGTTGCATAAGTGCATAACTATAGTAACCAAAGCAGTCTCTGTGGGAACGAACTCTACTTATTCTTATATTACTTGTGACCGCGTACGCTTGCGTGATTTTGTGTGAACACTAGCGCAACAAACTATCCATCACCCATAGGAGACTACCCAAAATATCTTCGAATCAAACTCCAGATTGAACTTTTATTTCAAAACAACTTGCCACAAACATCCTCCAACATACATAGACTATAAACTGATACGTTACTAAAGATCAGAGCAAAAGAACCTTCAGAATCTAGGTCACAGTTCTGAATCTACCTTATGTTGATCCTTACTCCTTGGCTGATATTGGAGGTAACATAACTTCTGAACACCTGAACAATTTATTAGCTGTTGATATAGTTATAGATTGTCATGATGGTACTGAAGAGAAAGAGAAGCTTTTGTACTTTATGAAAGATGGTAGTATGAAGTATCTATCCATTCAAGATCTGTTGGTGAAAATTACAAAGGAACTGAAATATGTTCATTATCTGTTGAAATGGAAGAATAAAGTGTGCAAGGAATGGAGTGATATGATTCTGTCAACAATAAGGAGAAGATTTGATGAAGGAAAGAATTACAATGGTGATTATACTCCCATGTACATAAATCTAAAGGGTCAAGATGTGGAAATGCAAAGAGGCACTGTTATTAAAGAAATGTCTTTTGGCATGAAGCAACTTACTTTTAATCCTGATGGGAAGGAAATTGCTTACCTCCTAGTTGAAGATCATAGTCTATAGAGAAGCTCTATACAGAATCTGAGAGCAGCTATCTATCAGATAAATGAAGAGGATGGAGAACTTAAAGATCTAAAAGAAAGACTAATTCAGATTCTTGAAGACAAAGAAGAAAATCTACTGTCAAGCTTCTTGAAGATGAATTTGTTCTACCAGAAAATCTGAGAAGATAAGTTTGTTATTGTAAATACTTGTACATTTTGTAAATAAGTTTTTGACATCATTGAATCTAGGAATTTATACTTTATTTTACAAAGTATAAGATTTGGGGAGATTGTTAGATCAGGATTCAATGATCGTCAGGCTCTAGACTCAAGTGATCAGGATTGCTGACGTTATCAGTATTGCATGATCATCAGTATTTGCTCAAGCGTCAGTATCAGGATTACCATCGGGATTTATATCAGGACTGTGATCAGGATTGATCATCAGGACTGTGATCAGGATTGATCATCAGGACTGGAAGCTGATCAGGATTTCTATTTCGAGTTGGTTTATGAGTCTAGTTAAATAAGGAAGTTTATTTTGTCGGTTCCTTATTTATAGGAATGCAGCTGTCGATTAAGGATATGTTTCAATCTATTTTGTAATTGATTAGGACTTATCTTGTAATTGATAGAGAAGCTGTGTAGTATATAAACACAGTTTAGGTTTCGATTTAGATTGATCACACACACGAGTATTTTGTAACCTTGAAGCTCTTAAGAACTCATAATTTCTTGAGAGAATTTTGTAACAGTTTTATAACAGATTTAATAAAACTTTTACTATTCATATTTGTGTTTATTAAAGTCGAAAATCTTATATAATTGTATTCAACCCCCCCTTCTACAATTGTTATTTACTGGGCAACACTCCTCTTCTCAGCTAGAGTCAGAACCAGAACGAGTGGCTGTAGAATCAATACCAGATATCTGACCAGGAGGAGAAGAATACCCGGGATCCACAATCCTGTCATCTTCATCCATGTCATCCTCACCGGCCAAGGCCTACTCTAAAGGAGTAGGAGCATGAGGGCTTGGGAAGTTAGAAAGGCTAAGTGAGCCACGAATCCTCTCTAAAACAGCTGCCAAAGCACCATCCCATCCCTTGGTAAACTGAACTGGGAAAAGAAGCTCGTCATGTTTACCAATTAAGTCCTTGTACTCCTGAGAGTCAAGGTACTCATCGATAAAATCATCCTTGCTCTTCCTAAGCATAACCAGCTCCCCTTCTCTTTCCTAGCCAGGACAGCCTTAAGGGAGCCCACTTCTTCCTGAGACTTCTCAAACTTGCTTTGGTTGGCTTCAGAAGATGACCGCTAAACCTTGGCTTGAAAGAGAGCCCCTTGAAAATTAGCATTAGTCTGCAAATAAAGAACAGGTCAAAAAAACAGATTTACATCATATTAAGTTAAACAAAAAAGGAAAAAAGAAGAAAAAGGTTACCGCGACCATGGCCTGAGAACCTGCATGCTCCACTCCCTCGATAGTAGAGTTGGTGACAAAGTCCTTGTAGTCACAAGGAGTAAGTGAGTGATAGGACCACTCAGCAGCGTGTTTGGACACCCCAACAACAGTGTCCTTCTTCCTGATACCCCAGTTGGGGCGCCGAACAGAGGCCTTAGATGAGAGAGGAGCCTCAACCTCCTCCAAAAAATCCTCATGAGGCCTTAGAAAGGCTGGGCCGTCAAAAGCTGCCCGATGATCTTTTCCTCCCAAACGAGTCCTCTTCATCCTAGCAGTTTCTCCTTCTACAGGCTTGTTGGTCTTATTTAAAAAGGCTGCAGCTGCAAAAACAAATAAGAAAGAAACAATGGGTATAAGAAAATCTTAGATAAGTAAAAGAAATTAAGGAATGAGAATTACCCTTGTCTGATACGCTCGATAGGCCTAGAGACTTTAGGAGAAACTCGTCCATGAGCTCCCAAGCCAAGGTGGCATAGTTGTCCTTGGTTAGCTCATCATCGGCATGAGCCTCCTCATCGGTCAGGACTATGTCATTGGGACTACCGTCCGAGACCCTACTAAACGACCTACGGAACAAGGTACCCCAATCCCCTCCTTCCCAAACTAGATACATGAACTCATTTTTCCATTTTGGGTTGTTATCGGGAATGGATTTTGGGTGAAAAATTGGAGGTGTAGAAGCACGATGGTTGAGATAAACCCAACCAGGGGAGATTGCAAAACTATTCTTAAATTGAAATATTTTTCTAAATAAAGAAACAGAAAGGGGAAAGTTGTTTTTTAAGCAAAGGACTATGAAACTTATTATTATTCTCCAAGCATTAGGAGGAAGTTGACAAGGATTAATTCGAACATCTGCTAATAGCTTGGGAATGAACTCGTAGAAAGGAAACCGAAGTCCTGCAACAATGGCGTCCTTGTAAATGCACAGAGCATCAGGACGCCAATGGCAGGAGCGATCTCCTGGGCCAGCTGGGACAAGTCTTAGGGGGGACCTAACTCTATACATTTTGTTATAATCCCTAATTTTATCAACTTCATGAAATTTATTACTACAATCGAAATAATCTAAGTGAGACACTGATGGATATTCATCACCACATTCGCTAATCATATCTTGTAAAGACATATATGAAGAGTGAATAGTGATGGTACCTCTCTTAGAAGCTTGGTTCATTTTTTACAAACATTGAGTCGCACGATCGACCATCAATATTCAAATCTTCAAAGATAATTCCCAGAAAACTTCAAATCTTCAAAGACAATTCCCAGAAATCTTCAAATCTTCAAGAAGAAATCCCAGAAATCTTCAAATCTTCAAGAAGAAATCCCAGAAATCTTCAAATCTTCAAGAATAAATCCCAGAAATCTTCAAATGTTGAAGAAAAAACCCAGAAAATGATGAATGTGGTCGAAGAAAACTCATCGAAAATCACCTTACCACGGAGAAACTAGAGAGAAGACTAAGGAAAAACTAGAGAATTTTTTTAGAAATTAGAAATGAGAAGTGAAGAGTGAAAGAGAAATCTCACTCTTTTATAACTAAAGTAGCCAGTCACCCAACCAGTCAAAGGGAAGGGCAACCGTCTACAGCCAGTCGAGGCCCATGATCGCTCATTGGGCCCCTAAAATAAAGCCCAAAGAAATTGAGACCCAAAAGAAATAAAATAAGGCCCAAAGAAATTGAGGCCCAAAAGAAATAAATAAGGCCCAAAGAAATTAAGGCCTAAAAGAAATAAAATAAGGCCCAAAGAAATTGAGGCCCAAAAGAAATAAAATAAGGCCCAAAAGAAATAGACTGAGGTCGAAAGACCGAGGTCGAAAAAATATGAAAGGTTGAGGTCGAATTGTTCGAACTAGAACCAATTTGAGGTCGAAATTTGAGGTCGAGAAAACCTTAAACTGAGGTCGAATGACTGAGGTCGAAAATATATGAAAAGCTGAGGTCGTTTTGTTCGACCTAGGACCAATTTGAGGTCGAAATTTGAGGTCGATAAAACCTTGGAATGAGGTCGAAAGACTGAGGTCGAAAATATATGAAAACCCGAGGTCGTTTTGTTAGACCTAGAACCAATTTGAGGTCAAAAAACCTTGGAATGAGGTCGAAAGACTGAGGTCGAAAATATATGAAAATCTGAGGTCGTTTTGTTCGACCTAGGACCAATTTGAGGTCGAGATTTGAGGTCGAGAAAACCTTGGAATGAGGTCGAAAGACTGAGGTCGAAAATATATGAAAAGCTGAGGTCGTTTTGTTCGACCTAGGACCAATTTGAGGTCGAAAAAACCTTGGAGTGAGGTCGAAAGACTGAGGTCGAAAATATATGAAAAGCTGAGGTCGTTTTGTTCGACCTAGGACCGATTTGAGGTCGAAATTTGAGGTCCAAAAAATCCTAAAATGAGGTCGAAAGACTGAGGTCGAAAATGTATGCAAAACTGAGGTCGAATTGTTTGACCTAGGACCAATTTGAGGTCGAAAAAGCCCTAGACTGAGGTCGAAAGAACGAGGTCGAAAATACATGGAAAACTGAGGTCGAATCGTTCGACCTGGAACCAACTGAGGTCGAAGACTAAGGTCGAAAGATTGAGGTCGAAAATACATGGAAAACTAAGGTCGAATTGTTCGACCTAGTACCAACTGAGGTCGAAAATTGAGGTCGAAATTGTGGTCGACAATACCTCAAAATTGAGGTCGAAAATACCCTTTAAAAAAAATAAATAAATAAATACATTTATTTATTTATTGGATTGCAAAAATTCCTAAAAGAAAAAAGTCGAGGAAAAATACACAGATCCAAAAATCCCAAAGCAAGATCAACAATAACTTCTGTGAAAAACACGGAAAGATTTTCTCAGAAGTTGGGGGGCAAATGATATGGGCTGAAAAATAACCCTAGAAGTACAATTAATGATGTATTAATTAGACCTAGATTGGTCCAAGAATACGGCCCGATAAACAAGGTCCAAAACCCTAATTATTTATTAATTTCGTAATTAGTAAATAGGGAAAATATACAGCTCATAAAAAGAGTCCAAAGTGTGATAAAATCACCAAAAAGTCTGTCTCCTGCAAAGAAGGATCTAGAATCTCAATCAAAGGAAATAACTAGTCACAGTCCTTATCCTACGATAAGGAAAAGACTTGCCCACCAATGAATACAATTCTTATCCACTGTCAAGAAGGAGACTTATTCGCTAAGTCTCCCAAACATACCCTAAATACAAGGCTCCTGACGCCTATATAAGGACCCTGATCCTTCAATTAGAAATACATTTTTTGCTTGATTCTCAATTACAAATTGAGATACGTAGGCATCTTGTGAGGACAGATTTAGTCACGAAACACGAGACCAACCATTAAAGCTCGAAAACTCTTAAACTCTAGCAGTACATTTACAAGTACGTTTTTTATTCCATAACGGTTACATTTAATATAAAAATTACTTGTACGACAAATATATATCATAATGGTTACATTTAATATAAAAATTACTTGTATGCGAAATATTGGTGAAATGCATATACAAAAGATAAAAAAAAATATGTATAGAATATATAAAGTAAGTAACCTGGAAAAATTATTTCATCCAAATCTTTTTATTATATATAAGTCGGTAAAATATACCTAGTCATACCTTTATAAAAGATTATTAAAATTTGTTAATACAATCATATAAATTAAATATATTAAATTTATCATCATTTTTATGCGAGTAACTTCTAGAATTCTCAACATGGTTCCAATTCCCCTCTATATGACTACATCTCATCCATGTCCCTCATCTTTTATTTTTCACTCGATAAATTCATATCATCATCTTTTTCTTTCTTTAAACTTTTTTTGTTTAAAAATTACAAAAAAGAAAATTAAAAAAACTATAAATCAATAATTGTAAATTTTAACATTAAAATATTAAAAGTACCGTATACGTAATATTGGTGAGATGCTCTATTACAAAAGATAATGAAATATGTATACATCAAGTAAAGTAAATCTTTTGGCAAAATCATTTCATCCAAATTTTTTTATTATATATAGGACAATAAAACATACTCTTCGATATAATTATTAAATCATTATTAAATTTTCTTTTATACAATTTCATCATTAATATATATTACATTTGTATTCGAGCACCTTCTGGAATTATCAAGATGTTTCCAAATACCTCTATATGACTATATCTTATCACGCCCCCCTTTTTCGTTTTTCACTCAGCTAATTCATACCATTAGTGGTATCTCTCTTTCTTTCTTCAAATTTCTCTCATAATCTTTCGTTAAGATCGATATATCCACTAAAGTTTGTATTTATACACAACGACGACTCTTTCATTATTGTGATGATGTATCAACACCATCATCAATAAAAGATCATTTAACATCAAATAGAAGTATTACATATTCATGACTCCTGCTCAATTTGCTTATTTTTGCATCAGTCATGCCCGATTTGTTTCCTTACTATACCTACAAGATGTTTGGCAAGAAAATTATTTCAAGATACATTGGTAAGTTCGTCTCCATGCCGATTTGTAAAAATATATAGACTCACATGCACACACACATAAAATTGATTATCTATCCAAATTGATGGATGTATACTTTCTTTTGATTTAATTTGATTGAGATGAAACAATTGTTTTAAATTTTGTTTTTTCTCAACTTTAAATGTTCTCCTTTTGAATTCGATTTTGAAAATGATATTTCATCACGATCTCAACTGTGAACAATATGTGTGTGCGTGGGGTATAATTAATATTAGTCTAGTTTTGGATTATATATCAATATGGACTTAAACAAGTACGAATTTTGATCGATGTTTGAGCACCATCTTCACAATCATATATAGCCATATATAATTGAACTATATTAAAATCGCGTTGTACAAATTTGATTTATGATTAGTTTGTATAAAGATTGGGATAAACCAAGATCATTTTGAGATTTTTACTTTGAGTTGAGATTTGTATCAACTTTATTTCGACCATATTTGATAAGATATTTTATCTTGAAAATTCCTATGTATATATATTATTTTTAATATATATTATGGAGTTTCTTTTATCACAAAAGTCATTGATCATCCTTACTATTTAAATTTATGTACATGATTTTTTTTTCCAGCAAACAATGAAGAAAATGCTCCAAAAGGTATTAAGGTCCATGTCCAAAGCACGCAGCTGCAGGTATTATACATTTAGTGTCGTATAAACTTTTTGTCAACTTTTCATATGACATTAAACATGAAAAATAAAGGTACTTACCAAATAAAATTATCATTTTTTCAATAAGGTGACACCTGTGCTCTTGGAGTACTCCCACGTCCCAAAAATGTGTCTAGTATTGACAGAGGCGAGGCGTCCATCATTCTCTTCATGGGAGAAAAAAAGACTCCTCAACGGTTAACTTATTTTGGTTGATTTGTAAATGAATCAGGTTTCAAGTGAGTTGTCCTTGTTCTTGAAGGTTGAATGACGGTCTTACCGAACCTACATCAACATAGTAGTGGTTTGCATTCGATAGACGGGGAGAAATGGTGATGGGGAGGTTTTGGACAGTGGTGGGATCAGTGCTGGAACCCGTTAGTTTCTGGACCACTTCCGGGAAGATTGACGGGTCGGCATCAACATAAATGGTTTTTCTTGTGGCACTACGCCATAGATGGCCGGATGTAATACTTTTAAATTGCAACACCAACTTTGTGTTACAATTGATACACTATTTTTGAACTACTGCAATACTCCGGAGATAATGTTACATTACACATAAACGTTCTGTTGTTGTAGTAGAACAGACTCTATTGTGTTACTCTATCAAGATAGTGTTGCATTTGATTTTAATTAAAAAATAAAAAATAAATAAAAAAATTAACTTTTAATTTAAAAAAATGTGGGCCCCACAAGTGGACCATACAATTTTTTTAAAATTTTAAATAGAAAATAAATAATGATTAATTTTTAATTAAAAAATATTAATAAAAAAAAGTGGGCCTCACTGACAAAAGTGGGCCCCACAAAAGGGCCTTACAAAAAAATGTGAGCCCTTCCAATTTTTTTAAAATTTTTAATTAAAAAATAATAATAAGTGGGGCCCACAGAAAAAAGTGGGTCCCACAAGTGGACCCCACTAATATTTTTAATATTTTAATTAAATAATAATTAAAAAATAATTAATAATTACTTTTTAATTAAAAATAATAATAAAAAAGTGGGACCCACAAGTGGGCCCCACTAATTTTTTTTATTTTTTAATTAAATAATAATTAATTTTTGATTAAACAATAGTTAATAATTAATTTTTAATTAAAAAATAATAATAATAATAGTGGGCCCCGCTAATATTTTTAAAATTTTATTTAAAAAATAATAAATTTTTAATTTTTAATTTAAAAAATAATAATAATAAGAGTGGGCCCCATTGAAAAAGTGGGTCCTACAAGTGGGCCCCACTAATAGTTTTAAAATTTTATTTAAAAAATAATTAATTTTTAATTTTTAAAAAATAATTAAAATTTTTATTTTGATGTTGAAGAGTTGTGTGGTGGTACTACTACTGGTGACGACAGTGTGGACAATGATTTGGAGGACAATGATCGGGAGGATGACGATGATCGCGAGGATGACGATGATCACGAGGACGACAAAAATGTTGAGTGAGAATCAGTAGTACTTAACTCATATTTTTCTATATGCGTACTTTTGGTAGTAAGTTGGTATTTTGATATGATATGATATTAAGACTAAGTTTAATGTAGAATTGTGGTGTAAGTCGACATATGTTTTGACTTTAGACTTAAGAACAAGATGTCGGATGGTATTGTGCTAGAAGCCCGCTATGTTTAGGTTTATTAACATGTGTTTGTTGGATTTTACATTTCGGAACTTCGAAATGTCATTTCTGGTTTGGTACATGTATTTTTTGGATTTGCCATTGGAATAAAATGTCATTTCTTGTGGATTGGTTTATATGTTTTTGTGCATGGTATATTAAAATTTCAGATAGGACATTACAATCTGGCTACTAAAAAGCGTTGCACATAAATGTTGCAATTAAAAGCTATAAACATTACAATAGAGATTAAAATGTTGCTAAAAACCAAAAAACATTGCAACATGTATCAAATTGTTTCAGATAATTGTTGCAAAAAAACCTAAATGTATTGTAAAAGGCATCAAAATGTTGCAATGAGCTGACTTTGTAACATTTTTACTTAATTTTTAAGTACACATAATGTTATAATAGAGGCCATATGCAACGCCAACAAATGTAACGCCGAATTTTGACCAAAACGTTACATAAACATCTACTGTAACATTTTTAGGGTCTAACAATACATTTTTGTGTGGTTGCAATAAGTCATTTTTGGTGTAGTGCGCAATGAAACAATGAGGGAGGTGGCTCATTTAATGCACCCACGTGCCTAAATGTCCAGCATTTAATGATGGTTTGTACTTTTCCCTCCGCAATGCTTCATTGTTGGGGGAACTTTTTATTTTTTTTATTCATTTTTTGGCTTTTAATAATTAAATATGTACTCAAAAATAAATTAAATTTATAAAAAATCCTAAATATTCTTTATACTTTAGGATAGATACTTTTTATTGCATTTACCACTATTAATTATAATTTTTAGGTAGAACTATAGTGAAACACATGTCAAACCGTACAGATAGTTATACGTTAGAAAAAAGTTGTGTATTATTGCTAGTTTTTTTTGTTTTTTTAAAAATAATAAAATTAATTATAAGCAATCTTTTCAAATATTTTACCTTGTATTTCTAATTTTGCTATTTTTGAGATTGAATAATAGTTTTTAATCAATATTTGCAATTATTTTACATTTTATTACTATTTTCTCTTTTTTCTTATTTTTAAAAAATAAAAATAATAAAAATATTTTTATTCAATACTTTAAGGTTTTTTTCTCTCATTACTATTTTTGTTATATATTCTAATTTTAAAAATAAAAAATATTATTTATTACATCAAAATAATGTAAAATTCTAATTTATATATAAGCCCAAATACAATTGATCATCCAATACAACTTTTATTTCAAACCCATTTTATTAAAGGCCCACTCAATTATGACCTAAAATGCAAGGAAGCACATTTTATTTAAGGCCCGCCCAATTATGACCCAAAATGCAAGGAATGGCAGTTTAGTAATAAAAAAATATATTTCCCTCCGCAATGTTTGGTTGCACGTTCCGCAACGAACCGATGCGGGTGTAAGGGCAGTTTTGTAAATATTCCCTCTGCAATGTTTGATTGTGGCAGTGAAGATTTGGTGGTTGTGACCATTTTGTCAACTAACCGTGGTTGTGTACCCAATCATTTTTACGCGGGCACCTTCTAGAATTCTCGACATGGTTCCAATTCTCCTCTGTATGATTACATCCCATTCATGTCCCTCATCTTTTATTTTTCACTCAATAAATTCATACCATCAGCAATACCTGTTTTTCTTTCCTCAAACTTTTGTTGTTTAAAAATTATAATTTTTTTTATAAATAACTATAAATCAATAATTATAAATTTTAACATTAAAAAATAAAAATACCGTATATGTAATATTAATGAAAGACTATAATACAAAAGATAATGAAATATGTATACAACATGTATAAGTGAATCTTTTGGCAAAATCATATCATTCAGATTTTCTTATTATATTTATAAGACATACCCGACCATATTTTTATAAAATCATTATTAAATTTCTTTTTATACTATTTCATTATTAATATGTATTATATTTTTATTTGAGCACCTTCTAGAATTATTGAGATGGTTCCAAATCCCACTATATGACTATCTCATCCTCGCCCCCATCTTTCATTTTTCACTCAGTAAATTCATACCATGAGTGGTATCTCTCTTTCTTTCTTCAAATTTAAATTTCTGTCTTACTCTTTCGCTAAATTTTGAAATTTTATGATCAATACATCTACTAAAGTTTTGTGTTTATACACAACGACAACTCTTCCATCACTTTGTGATGATATATCAACGCCATCACCTAGTAAAAGATCATATAACATCAAATTGGAGTATTACGTTATTCATGACTTCTGCTCAATTTCCTTATTTTTGAATCAGTCATGCCTGATTTTTCACTTACTATACCTTCCTGCAAGATGTTTCGCAAGCAAATTATTTCGAGATGTACTAGTAAGTTGTTTTCCATGCCAATTTTGTAAAATTATATAGACTCACGTGCGTACACACACTTAACATTGATGATCTATCCAAATTGATGGATACATACTTCCTTTTCATTTACTTGGATTGAGATGAAAAAATGGTTTGGATTTGCTTTTTTCTCAACTTTAAATGTTCTCATTTTGAATTCGATTTTGAAATTATATTTGATCGCGATCAAATCCGTGAACAATATGTCTACGTGTGTGAGTATAATAAATATTATTCTTTTTTTTTTGGATTTTATATCAATATGACTTAATCAAGTACGAATTTTGATCGAAGTCTGTGTACTATCTTCCCAACCGTATATAATTGAACTACTAGATAAAATCTAGTACAAATTTGATTTATGATTAGTTTGTATCAAGATTGGGATAAACCAAGATCGGTTTGAGATTTTAACTTTGAGTTAAGATTTGTATCAATCATAATTAAGTTCAAAAGTTTAGACGACAATAGCATCAACCGTATTTGATATGATTTTTTATCTAGAAAATTCCTATGTATATATGTATTATTTTTAATATATATTATGGATTTTTTTTGTCATAAAAGTCATCGATCATCCTTCCTTTTTAAATTTATGTATATGATTTTTTTTTACAGCAAACAATGAAGAAAATGCTCCAAAAAATATTAAGGTCCATGTCCAAAGCACGGAGTTTCAGGTATTATACTTTTCGTGTCGTATAAACTTTTTGTCATCTTTTTGTGTGACATTAAATAAGGATTAAATGTAGATATATTTATTTCAATCATAGACACTAAATCTATCATTATCGTATTCATGTACTTTCCTACTTTATGCATCTAAAAATTCAATCAATTCATACATTAAATTGTACTAAACTTTTGTGATTGTTCTAAAGTATATTGTAACCAAATGAAGTTTTGAGCACGCGGGTCCCATATTTTTATAAAGAATGTTATCTTTAAAAATGAATTTGGGACATGTTTTGAGATATTTTGTTGGGACCTCTTGCATTTTTCATTTTAATATACAATTCTTCGTATTAAAATTCTCATAACTGATGCATTGAAAACTACTAAACACCTCATTTTTATATTAATTATATATACAACCACTAGTTGCAAAATTTATCATAAAAACAATTTATTGTCTGCGTTTTTGATGGATTCTTACGCGTAGCACTAGTTCGGAAGACTGTTGCTTAGCTGAAGTTTAATATACTTTAACTCGGTCTTCATCAACCCTTTCAGCAAGAACTGATGAATCTGATTGGACATCCAAATTTTCCACACCAGCAACTACAAAAATTTCCGGTTTGAGTTTGGGTATTGCTGGAATATAGTGTGGAATTCTCTTGCTGTACATAGGAGAGCGACTAAGGTTGACACAGGAAAACAGCTTAACATTCACTGTTTCGACCTGGTCTGAAGCTCTCCCTGTCTTCTTCAGTTTCTGTTCTGAAGTCAGTGTTACTCCAAAGAAGATCTGCTTCCAGTTTCGCAGCTGTTAGTTTTGTTGCAGCCTGAAACTTAGGATAAACCAGAAGGTGTTCAACAGAAACAAGCAAACTTGTCACTAGATTTTTTATGTATATGAATTAATTATAACATTTGTATTGGTTAAGTTTCTTTAACTATATGATTAGATTGGTTATTATGAAAACTATTATTGATTGAAATTACTTTCTCTATTATCCTTATCTTCTCTCTGTAGTCCATGTTGAGACTCTGAATTCTATATAGTCTATGTTTAGACTCCAAATCAGTTCTAATGCTCCATGTAAATCTAGAATTGAAGTTATTACTGATCGTTATTTATAAAACGAATAGTTGTCGACCAAACTCGAACTTTGTCATGTGTTATATAACGACTAATTTCAAAATGGAGTGCAGCACATCTCCTCTTACAAAATGAAGTTTAGCTTCACCAAAACCATTCTACATTACCACTCATACTATAAAACCAATCCTACTTTTTGGGGTTCGCCCTGGAGGAAAACATTTTCAAGACAATCAGAGGAAAATACATTGTTTGTAGAAAGGCAAAATCTATATAAACATAACAGAGAGCACCCAAAAGATTCATGCCAAAACCCTTTATGCTTAATGATCTAGCGACGTAAAAACTTTTTGCTTCTATTAGACCACTGAACAAAATGCATGCTTTAAATTTCAAAATGTTTACATTGAACAATGAAATATTCAAAGTATTCATGTTACTTGAGCATCACCACAATTTTAAAAATTAGTTAAATTTTTTTAATAAGCCCCATTTTAGTAGTAGTTCAGCCCCGGGTCATTTGAAATCCCACTTCCAGCACTGGTTTCAACTTTCAAGTACCCTTATTTTGGTTGATTTTGTAGCATAAAACTTATAGCTAACATTAATATAAAAAGCATGATTCCGTTTTTAATAACACTCTGTGATAGTCGTAAGGATTTTAAGGTTAATCCGTAGCGATCATCAGAAGATTGTTCGAGAGAGACCTGTTTCTTTTTGTAAAATTGTCCTTAGCCTCCTCGGGAGGCTGTTCCTTTCTTTTTATAGGGAGCAGGAGCCTTCGCCATCTGGAGGTCTACATCTTAGGCTAGATGACGAGGCTACCGTCAGGTGCCTACCTGTCAGCCTATATCCCCGTAGAGTAGGTGACGGGCGTAGCCTACGCATCCAGGTGGAGAGGTTCTGGGCATGTTTCTGGGCCCCAGGGGTGTCTGGTTCGTGTGGGGTCGACGCGTGTCTGGTGACAGGGAGCATGGCTACGGGGAATGAGACTACGGATTCCGTAGTCCAGGCCCCTTGCGGGGATGGAAACTCCCCGGTTCAATCTCATTCTCCGGGGGCCGTAAGACCGTAGCTGTGGTTTCGAAGGCCATCATTTGCCCCCATAGCGAGGGGGTCTTCTTTAGGAGACCTACTCAGCGTATTCATGCAGGACAGGGTAAATACGATCGAAGATGCAGATCCGCGAACCACGATGAGGTTGAAAAGAGAAAATGGTGTGGGGAGGTGCGAATCGTGGGGGAGAGACTAACCGATGAAGAGGTTATGCTCAGCATTAGTGCAAATCATAAAGGAGGAGAATTACCTTTTTGCCCCCTAAACGGGTGAGACGGTAGGGACGGTTGGGTTCTCTTCTTTATTTCTGTGGCGCGTGTAGGCACGCGTCAGTTACTCCACTCATATATATATATACACACATATTTCAGTTCCTATTCTCATTGTCTTTATCATCTATACACTTCAATCGACGAGGAGAGGGAAGGAGATTCTCGCAGAAAGGGAACGCAGAAAGTCAGGCTTGCATCCAAGATATTAGTATTCAGTTAATGGCATTCCCTTGAATCACTACTGCTCTTTCTTATTATTTTTTTTATTTACTTTTAGAGTGGGGGTGTTCCTCGTGGTCTCATTTCCCCTTTTTCTCTTTTCTTTTCTGGGGCTACACACATTATATGCGAAAGATTGAGAATCGTCACTATAAACCCCTTCAAAATGATTAATCGTTAGTCAAAATTGGGGTGTTCATGTTGCTGGAACGGGATTAATTAGGGTTTTAACTAGAACATTGAGGAACATAGTGACTATCCTTTCTTTCGCATGTGTAGTTTCCCAACGGCTGTCAAATGGCTAAACGGAAGAGAGTCACGGCTTTCGAGGAAGAGGGGAGCGTTACGGATTCAGACAACGAGCAATTGTCAAATTTGGGCGACGCTGGGGATTACGGAGATGATGACGCTTTGTCGGCGTCGGGGGAGAGTTCGACGGCTACAAGTTCCCCAGAACGAGCCCGCAATTGGAACGTTCCCGAGGGGAAGAAGGTACTTACTACGAAATAACCTAGGGAGAACGTTGTCGTGGGGGCTTCGAGGCTGGTTCCAGGAAGTAGAAGGGAAGGGACGGAGGTGGTATCCGAAGGCGGCCTCCGAGGGAGAGGCCATGGAACTTTCAGGGCGGAGGGCCTGGTGATTCCAACAAGGAGTTTTTTGGGGAAGGCAGGGGAATGGTTGGATTCCTCACAAAAATTCGTGAATGTTCCTCCAGACACTCGAAGGGAGTTTCCAACAAGGAGTTGTTTGGGGAAGGCAGGGGAATGGTTGGATTCCTCACAAAAATTCGTGAATGTTCCTCCAGACACTCGAAGGGAGGACTACTTTAGGACACACGTGCTAAAGTGTTATTACAAACCCGGGGATGCTATTTTTTTGGATAAAACCTTACGGGGTCGCTTGAAGGGACTCGAATACCTCCATAAAAAGTGTTTGTTCAATATGGAGTTTTATGGGGCAGTGCGACATTCTTTTCAAATACCGGAGGAATATGAAATCAGTCTACCAGACGAAGGGGAATTCATTTACACCAGGAGGGATGACTTGTGGGTGGGCATTCCTTTGGAGCATTTTAGAGCGGGGTTACGATTGCCAATGCATAGGTTTTTTCACGCTCTAATGGTGAACATGAGACTAGGTTTAGGGCAGTTGGGACCCAATTCCATCCGGAAGATTTGTGCTTTCATTGCTAGATGCACGAAGTTAGGTCTAGAACCCACACTGACTTTGTTTTGGTCGGTGCATAGCCTTCAAGCCTCTCGAGACTATCATCCCTTGTTCGAACTTCATTGGAAGGGAGCCAAGAATTTGGGGGGTATACTGGTAGAGGTTCCTTTGTCTAACAAAGGTTGGCATGGTGAGTGGTTGTTATTTCGGGGAGGTGACTTAGGATATCTCCCGGAATACCGGAGGCCCGATGGGGTAAATGGGGCTATACGTAGGTCGGAAAGATTGGAGCCCGAAGAAACGGCCATCGCGGCTCATTTTGTTGGGGGGCAAGCCAAGGGCTTGTGGAAAGATGGGGATTTCTGGAAGGTTCCTTTTTTAATAGAACATAACTGTGAGATTTTCTTATTATTCGCAATTTATTTGTCATTTCAATGTGCGTAAATGGGGTGTCACTCATTGACTTGTTATTCACCTCTTGCTCCTTTTGCAGTGTTGCTCAGGGATATACCTGCTCCTTCTCGGATGGACAAGAGTCGAATTTTGGCTTTAGCTCAGCGAAAGCAGGTGATAAAAGAAACTAGAAGTAAACAGAGCGGGGAAGACATCACAGTAGTGGCGGAATCCTCCGTGAACCCCGTAGCCTCGATCGGGGGTGGGCATGCAGCCGTTCCCAAGGGAGCTGCAGATTCTGAAAATGTGCCTTTCTAGTCTTTGATTCATAAGAAAAGGACTATCAAGCCAGGGGTCATAGGGAGGTCTAAGAAACAGAGGGCCGAAAGAACGTCCGAGTTCCAGCCAAGGGATGAGTCCGACGAGGATGGCAGCGATGTCGAGGTCATACCAGGGTTCATGGTAGCGGCCCGAGGCACGAGAATTGACCTTACGGATGTGGGAGGTTCAGGTTCAGGATTACCCCCAGCTCCTTTGACTCCCTCAGCCGAAGGCGTCGAGGGTTACACTCTGGTTCGATTCCAAGCTCGTCAAGGTTGGTTGAAGGAAGACCCTCAGGTAGTGCCTCCTTTGGAAGCTCTTAGTGCCTTTACCTTGACCCAGGATCAGGCAAGGATCGAAAGGGAGAATGACGAAGATTTAATCTGCAAGGTTAAGGAAGCCTACGAAAAGGTAACATTTATCCTTTCATTACTTCCGAGAATTCTTCATCATCGATTACTTCTGACTTTGCGTTGCTTGTTTGTTTTCCGCATGATAGCTGGGAACTTATCTCATGGTAGCCACAGAAAGGACTCTGAGCAATCGCCGTTTGGCTACGGCCGAGCAGAGGAGATCTATAACTGAGACAAAGGCGAAAGATGAAGCCTTAGCTCTACTGAAGGATTCTCGGGCGAAGGAAAAGACTACGGCTTTGGAATTGGAGAAAGAGAAGGAAAAGACTACGAATAGTTGTCGACCAAACTCGAACTTTGTCATGTGTTATATAACGACTAATTTCAAAATGGAGTGCAGCACATCTCCTCTTACAAAATGAAGTTTAGCTTCACCAAAACCATTCTACATTACCACTCATACTATAAAACCAATCCTACTTTTTGGGGTTCGCCCTGGAGGAAAACATTTTCAAGACAATCAGAGGAAAATACATTGTTTGTAGAAAGGCAAAATCTATATAAACATAACAGAGAGCACCCAAAAGATTCATGCCAAAACCCTTTATGCTTAATGATCTAGCGACGTAAAAACTTTTTGCTTCTATTAGACCACTGAACAAAATGCATGCTTTAAATTTCAAAATGTTTACATTGAACAATGAAATATTCAAAGGATTCATGTTACTTGAGCATCACCACAATTTAATTTTGTCCATTTAATTTTACGGTGTAATATATTATTGATGAAGTAGGGACTACCATCAGCTATAAAAGCAGCCCACGTTTTGTCGAACAAATTCCTCATTCCCCTTTCCTCAGAATTCCCTACCGTGAATGTGCGGTTAAATATGGCCTTTATGGTGTAGTCCTCTTCACCCTTCAACAAGGCTGCAAATTCATATTTCACTGCACAACTCGCAGATCCATTTGCTTTCATTCCCAAGTAGATCCCAAATCATTGTGATATATTTTTGTTTCCCGGGTTGTTGTAGTAAGATGACAGAAAAAAACCCTGCTCACCAAGATAAAACGGTTCTGAGATAATTTTTCCATCAGGGTATAAACGTACACACTCTTCCCGCTTTAGGTCCAGATACA
Organism: Heracleum sosnowskyi; assembly: GCA_030848705.1. Lineage (NCBI taxonomy): Eukaryota > Viridiplantae > Streptophyta > Magnoliopsida > Apiales > Apiaceae > Heracleum > Heracleum sosnowskyi. The sequence continues at coordinate 17,085,037 of CM061240.1, forward strand.
CAACACAATGATGATGAGGAAATTTAAGTTCAACCACTTGGACAAGCCGATACATGTATGCCCGTTCCACAAAACTGCGATCTGCGTTGACAATGGTGTCACCTGCTACATGTATGCCCGAAGCCAGTTGGCACTTTTTATTAGAAAATGGAAAGTTTGAGGCATATTTTAAATATGTTCTTGATGAAATTTCCGGAAACTAACAATTGGAGGTTGTTCCTTGTAATGAGGACTTAAACTTTCATGTTTGGATCTAAGACATTTTCTTAGTGTAATCCATAAATAAATTGAGTTGAAATAGGTTGCTTGAAATGGGTTATGTGGGTTGGTTATTTTGAAATAACTTGTATCCCAATAGAAATGGTAATGAGAGGTTGGTGGGTTTATATAGAACCATGTGCAAGAGTAGTGTACAAGTACTAAGGCATGTGGGTGTGCATGGTGTTATTATGTGCCTCACGCGCACACACACGCCACGTCACGACACGACTCGACTCGGGTCGGGTCGGGTCGGGCCGGGTCGAAGGGCGAATGTCTCGGCGTCTCGCGTACGCGAGGCGACCTGGGCGAGGAATTTTATTACATGTTTATTTAATATTATTTATTGATTTAATTTAACAGTATCAATATTTATTTGTAACAGCTATACGAACTGGCCTGATAGAGTTAAATCCTGATGGCAGGTCCAGTCCTTACGAAATCCATGGCTTGACTTCAGTACTGATGATGATCAAATCCTGATGGACTAGGAAATCCTGACTGAACTGTAACTGATATTAAATACTGATGACAACTGTTATAGTAATTAAATAAGAATATTTAGTATTAAATGTCATATCTTCAGTTACAATATTTGGGCAGTTACATTTTATTTTGTATTTTATATATACAAAACAAAACATTTGACAGGATATAGAGCATATACGTAACTGTGAAAAACCCTAGCAAAGATATTCTTCTCTCTCTCTCACAACACAATATAGAATCTACATAGGTTTTTGGGCGAACTGAGGTGCAGGTCGCTGTTGATCATTGCCATATCTGTGAGTGGATTGATCTGTGTTGTTTTATCCTAGAAGTGATATTGCTGCAACCCAACACAGCGTAAGTGGGGCAATAATCTCTTCAAGAACAGTCAAGACTTCTCTAAGGCTTGGCGACTCAGCTGTTTATTATCTATCAGTACTTGTTAAAAGTTACAGAGAGATAAGTGTTCTTTCTTGTCTTGAAAAATAGGGCCTCAACAACAATTTTGGATGCAACTTCAGGACTAAAGTTGGTGTCGGTTAAAACTGTTTTTAACTTTTGGCTAGTCATGTGTGGGAACGGAATGAGGTGGCACAGGCGTGTCTCCAGTATTCCCCTTCTTTCTTCCAGTTGTGGGTAGTGAAGTTCCGCCCACTTCAGCACAAAATCATAAACATCATTTTCTGAAGGTACCTGAATATCATCACATGATAGGATAGTCTCCACTCCAGCTAAAGACAGGTTTAAGAATTGGTTTTCGAATCTAGTAAATTTGCACAAAGTATCAGTTCAATATTCACAATGTTGGATGAGGCAGCAAGCAAAAACAAAATGCAGAGTAATCTAATCATGCAGATGTGATCAAACAAGTGTAAAGCAATGAGTTATTCTGGGTCTCTTCAACTCATAAAATCAGTGTTGTTTACAATTCAAGGATTTCAGACATCCTATCGGTTCTTGCCAGAAAAATTCTAAAGTTAGTATAATCAAATTTAAACATTTAAGTCCTGTCAAATTTATTTATTTAACATTTAAGCCTTTTCTGAATTTTAAAAATTAGTTAAATTTTTTTAATAAGCCCCATTTAAAATTTTAGTAGTAGTTCAGCCCCGGGTCATTTGAAATCCCACTTCCAGCACTGGTTTCAACTTTCAAGTACCCTTATTTTGGTTGATTTTGTAGCATAAAACTTATAGCTAACATTAATATAACAAAATTTAGCAAAAAAAAACACATTAATATAACAAGCATGATTCCGTTTTTAAGAACACTATGTATTCTTTAAAGATTCAACTAGCAACAATAAACAAAGTACGAAAAAATCTAGAGCTCTTACTTGTTTTTGTCGTTAAAGGTAACAACAATAAACTGTTTTGCTGAATCAGCAAGCCGCTGAAATGCATCAGAAAGCAAAACACTAGACAGACGATCCAAGCAGCTAAGAGCAAACTCACAAGTCATAGGAAGCTTATTTAGTCGCTGGCTACAGTACTGTATACATGAGGCAACCCGATCAGAGAAATTGGGGTTGTCGAAAGCAAAATCAAAGTTACTAGCAACAACATTGGAATCCATTAATAGTTACTTGAGGGCGCAGACGTTCGACCAAATAAGGACATGGGAAGAGAAAACAGAGAGAATTGCGGGGCAAGAGAAGTGTAACAAGGGCTGTAATTCGAACCGAGTTCGAGCTTTTTATAGTCGAGCTCGAGTTTTTTTTGCCGAGTCGAGTCGAGCCGAGCATAAAACTAATCGAGCTTGAAATGGGTGTTTTAGTTCGGCTTCTGAATTAACCGAGTCGAACTCGAGCAGCTCGCGAGTTTTCGAGCTTAACGAGCTTTTTGACGAGCTTTCGAGCTAAACGAGCTTTTTAACGAGTTTTCGAGCTATCGGGTTCTTATCGAGTTTGTCGAGCCTACCGAGCTTTTTACTGGATTTTCAGAAAAAATATTATATTTTTCCCTATTAATAATGACAAATAAATTTTGAAAATAACAATGTGTTATATTCAAATAATCTAAAACAAATTTTACTCCGTACATTCAAATAATCAAATGTGATTTGGTTGTACACTTGTACGTGTCACTTAATGACTTAATGTGAATTGTTAATAGTATGTTAGTATTGATAATTAACTTTTCAAATCATGTAAATAAGTTGATATCTTCTCGTTTGTTCATATTTCATTTTTTGTCTCGAAATTGCTATAATTGATATATCTTAAAAATTCATTATAATAATAATAATAATAATATGTGAATCTTATTACCTTTGTTCGGGGAATAATTTTTATTTAATTACTTTTCTAAAACAAATATCCATAATATACACTAAATCATACGTAATTACATAAATTATTTTTGTAATTAAATAAAAATATATTAAACTACGATACCACGACTATACTGTATTAATGACTTGGTCTAGTTTTGCAAAGAGTATTAAACTTATAGTGTATTATTGTAAAATTGGAAATTGATCCCAATTGAATGATATATCCATTAAGAATTTAAAAAAATACAGTTATGCTTTTTAATAATTTGATAATTATAAAAAATAAATAAAACAACAATATTATATAGGTAAGTAGTAACTAGTAAGGAGAATGAAATAAGTACATCAAATCTCTATGTCTTCGTATTATTTCATCTCTAAAGAAGAATGAAAAAACAGTTTGAAGGATTATCTTAATCTTTAAATTACACTGTTGTAGTTCGAGTAGTAGCATTAACATGATTTATGTGCATCTTGCAAAAGTCATCTCAAGTTATTAACAAATATAATAACATATTAAATACATAATATATGAAAATAATATCAAGTTATTAATACAAATATTAAAAACATAAAAAAAAAAAAGAATTCATGTTATAGGTGTCTAAGTGATAATATATATAAAAATTTTATGATACAAAAGTTTTTTTATTTAAATAACATTACAAATATTAATAAAAAATAATAAATAATTATAAAAATATAATCGAGTTCGAGCTCGAGCCGAGTTCGAGTTCAAGCTAATCGAGTCGAGCTCGAGTCGAGCTCACAAAAACTCGGCTCGGCTCGAGTTTTTAATCGAGCCCAAAAGTTTGTTCAAGCTCGATTTTGTTAAAATTTTCGAGTCGAGCTAATCGAGCCGAGCCCAAGCCGAGCTCAAAAAAGCTCGGCTCAAATTAGAGCCTTAAGTGTAACAGAGTATACCAAGGGAAACAAATAAACTATCAACTATGCCAATGGCGCACAAGTATATATACACGAGGGTACTACAGTAAAAACTCAATAAATTAGAGCTACACAGGGGCTAGTGGGGACTACAGCTCCTTACATTAAGTTGATAATTTATAATGTTACTTTTTATTAGCCCCCACTACAATTCAAAAAAACATCTCTTATAATTATTTATACAATATTTGTAATCTTTCTAATTACAAATTTTAATCTTCTTTTTTTTGTTAGTACATATTTTAATCTTCTACTTTTATATGAAACATCTATCTTCTTTAAATTTTAAAAAAAATCTTACAATTTAATTAATCCCACATTAAAAAAATTCTTTGAAATCGACGGTAAGGATGAGGAAATGGATGGTAAAGATCAGTTATTTGGGGATGGAGGTGGATACGGACGGTGAAGTTGAAACGTAACAATCATACATGAAGCTTGTATCTTGTTAATTTAGAGTCCCGGTGATTAATTTAGATCTGGCACCAAGAAGAACCAAGAGGGCTAAAGTCCTAAGAGGAGATCCTAGTGTCTTGTTACCCCTAGGAGACCCTGATGATCCTACACCACCTTTCACTCAAGACATCATGAAAGCTAGTATATCTAGGAAATTCAAGATGCCAACAATCAAAGCTTATGATGGAATAGGATATCTCGCAAATCACGTGAGAACTTTCTCTAATGCACTGCTGTTGCAGCCAACCAATGATGCGGTTAACTACAGAGCGTTTCCACAAACCCTAGAGGGCATGGCTCAACGTTGGTACAATCGTTTACCTCCCAATTCTATTGGATCCTTTAAGGAGCTGAGCAAAGCGTTTATCAACCAATTTGTTAGTGGAAGGGTGCATGAGAAGAGTTCTGCATCACTCATGGGAATCCAGCAAGGAAAGAATGAAGCTTTAAGGGATTATATAAACCGATTCACCCGAGAGGCTCTAAAAGTCCCGGATTTGGAGGATAAAGTAGCTATGATAGCCCTACAACAAGGAACCACTAATGATCACTTCAAGAGTTCCTTGGCAAAACATCCACCCGAAAGTATGTTGAAGCTCCAAGATAGAGCCGGAAAGTACATCAAGTGTGAGGAAAGCATGAGGAAGTATGAACCCGCTACTGGTGGAAGTGGAAATTCAAAGAAAAGAAAGGAGACCCAGGAATTAGATGTTAAGGAAAAGTTTTCTAGAACGTCAAAAGATTCTGATTCTCCACCTAAGAAGAACAATTTTGGGCCAAGGTTCACGGAGTATGCAAGATTGAACACTCCCAGGAGCCAAATTCTGATGGAAATAGTAAAAGAAGAAGATCTCCGATGGCCGAAGCCATTGAGGACTGACTTGTCTAAAAGGAATCAGAATCAATTTTGTCGATTCCACAAAGAAGTTGGTCATGACACAGATGATTGCAGACAGTTGAAAGATGAGATTGAGTTTTTGATTTGAAGAGGAAGACTTAATAAGTTCACTAAAGATGGGAATCAAGGGAGTCAAAGAGGAAACTATGAAAGGAAGGATTATGATAAAAGAGACAATGATCAAGATCGTAATCCCAAACCCCGAGGGCCTATCATCAACATGATATTTGGAGGACCAACTGTTGTTGGGTCCTCCCGAAATTCAAGGAAAACTTATTCCCGAGAGGTAATGACTGTGGTGTGAGAAGCACCGAACCATGCCAAGACTGAAATAGCTACAAGTTTTGATGATTCTGACTTAGAGGGAGTGAAATTTCCCTATGACGATCCCCTAGTCATCATACATGTGATAGGTAATTCTGAAACAAAGAGGGTTTTGGTTGACAATAGAGCTTCAGTGGACATCTTGTTCCATGGTGCTTTTATCAAGATGGGCTATACTGACTCTCAATTGACACCTTCGAATATGCCCATATATGGATTCAATGGAGTGGAAACAAAAGTGGAAGGTACAATCCAACTCCCTATGACAATGGGTCAAGGTTCGAAAACGTCTACTCAAATGTTAAACTTCATAGTTATAAAGGCAACCTCAACGTACAATGTGATCCTAGGGAGGACGGGTCTTCATGCATTTAAGGCTGTAGCCTCGTCTTACCATCTGAAAATCAAGTTCCCAACGAGAAATGGGATTGGTGAGGAACGAGGTGATCAAAAGATGGCTAGAAGTTGTTATGTAGCTGCGTTAAGGCCTGATGGAGTCGGGGGCAGTTTCTTCCCATTGAAGATATGGACACTAGAGATAATGAAGATAGAACAGGGGAGCCAGCTGAGGATTTAATCCCAGTTCCCTTAGTTCCTGGTGAACCAGAAAAGGTCACTTATATTGGAGCGTTGTTACCTGAACCATTGAAGAGCAAGATCATATCTTTTCTTCAAGAAAATAGTGATGTTTTTGCTTGGACAGCTGCCGACATGCCAGAGATTGATCCCCAGTTGATAACACACAAATTGAACGTAGATCCCGAAAGGAAGACTGTGAAACAGAAGAAGAGAAATTTTGCTCCAGAGAGGCAAGAGGCCATCAAGCAGGAAGTAGATAAGCTTTTGGAAGCCAGGTTTATTGAAGAAATTCAATTCCCAGAATGGTTGGCTAACCCAGTGATGGTCAAAAAGGCCAATGGAAAATGGAGGATGTGTGTGGACTTCACAGACTTGAATGATGCATGTCCTAAGGATTGTTTTCCTTTGCCAAGAATTGATACTCTGATAGATGCCACAGCTGGGCACGAGATGTTAAGCTTCATGGATGGCTTCAGTGGATATAACCAAATCAAAATGCACAAATATGACATCTCCAAGGTATCATTCATCACTGACTTTGGTGTTTACTATTATTTGGTTATGGCATTTGGACTTAAGAATGCAGGAGTAATGTATCAAAGGTTGGTGAACAAAATTTTTGAACACCTGCATGGAAAAACTATAGAAGTCTATGTGGATGACATGTTGGTTAAAAGCCTCGATAAGGTGGATCATATAAACCATCTACGGGAAGCCTTTGAAGTGCTGAGGCACCATAAAATGATGTTAAATCAAAGCAATCCTAGACATGGAGCCACCATGGTCCGTCAAGGATGTTTAGAAGCTAACAGGAAGAGTAGCAGCATTAGGAAGATTCATCTCCAAGTCAGGGGAAAAGTGCTTAACTTTCTTCAAAGCACTGAAAAATATGAAAATTTTTGAGTGGAAAACAGAAAGTCAGGAGGCCTTTGAGGCCTTGAAGAAGTACATGGCTGAGGCACCATTGTTGGCAAAACCAAAACCAGGAGAGATTCTCTACTTATACCTGGCAGTTTCTAACACTGCCCTTGGAGCTGTTTTGGTAAGGGAAGAATTGAAAGTTCAGAAGCCCATCTATTACATGAGCAAGATTCTACATGGAGCGGAAATAAACTACTCTACGATAGAGAAGTTCGCCTTAGCCCTGATCATGGCCTCAAGAAAGCTACGCCCATACTTCCAGGCACATAAGATAGAGGTCTTGACCAATCAGCCTCAAAGAAACATCTTGCACAGTCCTCAAGTTAGTGGAAGATTAATCAAATCGGCTATAGAGTTGGGAGAGTTTGACATCAAGTATAAGCCTCAAATGGCAATAAAAGCTCAAGCACTCGCTGACTTCGTGGTTGAATGCACTATTGACAACCAAGAAGTCGGGGGGCAGGAAGTAGTATTGGAAGGAAAAGAACAAGAAAAGAAGGATGAAGACATGGTGTCCAAAGAATGTTGGGTATGCACTGAAGCTGGACTTCCCAATAATGAACAATGAAGCTGAGTATGAAGCTCTGATAGCTGGCTTAGGACTGACTGGAGCCCTGAGTGGTAAGACTCTTAAAGTATGTGGAGACTCGAGGCTGGTAGTTTCACAGGTGAATGGAGAATTTGAGGCTAGAGATAAAGTCATGGCTAAGTATCTGAAACTTGTCAAAGCCATCATGACTCAGTTTGATGAATGGTATGTGGAACACATTCCAAGGGAAGAAAATATGAAGGTTGACGCCTTGTCTAAATTTGCTTCTTCTGAAATTGAGAACTATGTAGGGAGTGTATACTTCCAAGTCTTGAAGACCCCAAGCATCAATGGAAAGTTGATAGCACCCATTGATGTGGCTAGTTGTTGGATGGATCCCATCAAATCTCATCTGGAAACTGGTTGGTTACCTAACGATACTTCAGAAGCACGAAAGATATATGTGAGAGCACTAAGGTATACCTTGGTTGAGGGAATCTTATACAAAAAGTCTTTCATTGTCCCCTACTTGAAGTGTTTGAGACCCCAGGAGGCAGAGTTGGCCCTAAGGGAAGTACATGAGGGAATTTGTGGGCAGCACTTGGGGGGCAGGGCCCTTGCTCATAAAATTACTCGTCTAGGTCTCTATTGGGCAACCATACTTACAGATGCTAAAAGTTATGTGAAGAAGTGTGAACGGTGCCAAAAGCATGCACCAGTGGTTAGACAACCACCAGAAATGTTGACATCCATAAACTCACCTATTCCATTTTCCATGTGGGGAATGGATATACTTGGACCATTTCCAATGGCAAGTGCGCATAAAAAGTTCTTGATAGTGGCAATCGACAACTTCACCAAGTGGATTGAGGCAAAACCTTTAGCCAAGATAACCACCAAGCAAGTAATGCAATTCTTCTGGAAGAATGTAATATGCAGATACGGGATTCCACGAATCTTGGTCACAGACAATGGAACTCAGTTCAACAACGAAGACTTCAAGAAGTATTGTGAGGAGAATGATATTGAGCTACGTTTCACTTCTGTTGCTCATCCTCAAGCAAATGGGCAAGCTGAAGTGGCAAATCGAATTATCCTGGATGGACTAAAGAAAAGGGTTGAACGCTCTAGGAACACTTGGGTGGACGAATTGCTCCCCAAACTGTGGGCATATCGTACTACTTGTAAAGTCACCACTGGAGCAACCCCATTTCTGTTAGCATATGGAGCAGAAGTAGTGGTTCCAGTGGAGATTACTCACGCATCTCCAAGAGTTGAAGCTTATGAGCCAGAGGCAAATGAAGAAGGAATGAGGCTGGCCTTAGATCTAATTGATGAAGTTAGAGATGAGGCAAATGCTAAAGTAGTTGAACATGAGAAGAGGGCATCTTTCTACTATAACTTAAGGGTTAAAGAGAGATTCTTTCATCAAGGAGATTTGGTTCTCCGAAAGATTGAGGCATCCGGAGTTGGACAGAAAGGGAAGTTGGCCGAGGCTGCCAAGAAACCCTCGAAGGGATTGAAGTGCCAAGAACATGGCATGCTACAAACTTAAAAGTTTACTATGTTTAGTGTTTCCTAACTGGACTCACTATTAGGACAAGTAGAAAGAAGGTCGATGAAACCAATTCGAGTTTTTAACTCGAGGTAGAAAGTAGAGTATTATGTAAGGGTTGAACCCATTTTCAAAGTTACGATTTTATTCAACATTCTCATATTTTCATGATTCTTTATGAGCATCACATATTGATAGACATGCAAAAATCCAGAAATGCAAGGAAACTAAGAGATAATAAATTAAAACTTACAAGAGTTAAGTTATGCCCGAAGGCAGATATTACATAAATAAAAGCCACATATGGCTATGAAAGAAAAACTACAAAAGCTAAGCTTCTCCTCCTTTGTCACCAGTATCAGCCTCCTCTTCTGAGCTAGAGTCAGAACCAGAACAAGTGGCTGCAGAATCAATACCAGCTATCTAACCAGGAGGAGAAGAATGTCCGGGATCCAAAATCCTGTCATCTTCATCCATGTCATCCTCACCGGCCAAGGCCTATAGGAGCATGAGGGCTTGAGAAGTCAGAAAGGATAAGTGAGCCAGGAATCCTCTCCAAAATAGCTGCCAAAGCACCATCCCATGCCTTGGTAAACTGAACTGGGAAAAGAAGCTCGTCATGTTTACCAATTAAGTCCTTGTACTCCTGAGAGTCAAGGTACTCATCGATAAAATCATCCTTGCTCTTCCTAAGCACAACCAGCTCAGCTTGAGAATCAGCCAACTCCTTCTCTTTCCTAGCCAGGACAGCCTTAAGGGAGCCCACTTCTTCCTGAGACTTCTCAAACTTTCTTTGGTTGTCTTTAGAAGATGAGCGCCAAACCTTGTCTTGAAAGAGAGCCCCTTGAAAATTAGCATTAGTCTGCAAATAAAGAACAAGTCAAAAAAAGAGATTTACAACATATTAAGTTAAACACAAAAGGAAAAAAGAAGAAAAAGGTTACCGCGGCCATGGCCTGAGAACCTGCATGCTCCACTCCCTCGATAGTAGAGTTGGTGACAAAGTCCTTGTAGTCATAAGGAGTAAGTGAGTGATAGGACCACTCAGCAACGTGTTTGGACACCCCAACAACAGTGTCCTTCTTCCTGATACCCCAGTTGGGGCGCCAAACAGAGGCCTTAGATGAGAGAGGAGCCTTAACCTCCTCCACAGAATCCTCATGAGGCCTTAGAAAGGCTGGGCCATCAAAAGTTGCCCGATGATCTTTTCCTCCCAAACGAGCCCTCTTCATCCTAGCAGTTTCTCCTTCTGCAGGCTCATTGGTCTTATTTAAAAAGGCCGCAGCTGCAAAAAACAGATAAGAAAGAAACAATGGGTATAAGAAAATCTTAGATAAGTAAAAGAAATTAAGGAATATGAATTACCCTTGTCTGATACTCTCGATAGGCCTAGAGACTGTAGGAGAAACTCGTCCAGGAGCTCCCAAGCCAAGGTGGCATAGTTGTCCTTGGTTAGCTCATCATAGGCATGAGCCTCCTCATCGGTCAGGACTATGTCATTGGGACTACCGTCCGAGACCCTACTAAACGACCTACGGAACAAGGTACCCCAATCCCCTCCTTCCCAAACTAGATACATGAACTCATTTTTCCATTTTGGGTTGTTATCGGGAATGGATTTTGGGTGAAAAATTGAAGGTGTAGAAGCACGATGGTTGAGATAAACCCAACCAGGGAAGATTGCAGAACTATTCTTAAATTGAAATATTTTTCTAAATAAAGAAACAGAAAGGGGAAAGTTGTTTTTTAAGCAAAGGACTATGAAACTCATTATTATTCTCCAAACATTAGGAGGAAGTTGACAAGGATTAATTCGAACATCTGCTAATAGCTTGGGAATGAACTCGTGGAAAGGAAACCGAAGTCCTGCAACAATGGCGTCCTTGTAAATGCACAGAGCATCAGGACGCCAATGGCAGGAACGATCTCCTGGGCCAGCTGGGACAAGTCTTAGGGGGGACTTAACTCTATACATTTTGTTATAATCCCTAATTTTTTCAACTTCATGAAATTTATTACTACAATCGAAACAATCTAAGTGAGACACTGAGGGATATTCATCACCATGTTCGCTAATCATATCTTGTAGAGACATATATGAAGAGTGAATAGTGATGGTACCTCTCTTAGAAGCTTGGTTCATTTTCTGCAAACGTTGAGTTGCACGATCGGCCATCGATATTCAAATCTTCAAAGATATTTCCCATAAAACTTCAAATCTTCAAAGATAATTCCCAGAAATCTTCAAATCTTCAAGAAGAAATCCCAGAAATCTTCAAATCTTCAAGAAGAAATCCCAGAAATCTTCAAATCTTCAAGAATAAATCCCAGAAATCTTCAAACGTTGAAGAAAAAACCTAGAAAATGATGAATGTGGTCGAAGAAAACTCATCGAAATTCGCCTTACCACGGAGAAACTAGAGAGAAGACTAAGGGAAAACTAGAGAAATTTTTGAGAAATGGGAAATGAGAAGTGAAGAGTGAAAGAGAAATCTCACTCTTTTATAACTAAAGTAGCCGGTCACCCAACTAGTCAAAGGGAAGGGAAACCGTCTACAGCAAGTCGAGGCCCATGATCTCTCATTGGGCCCCTAAAATAAGTCCCAAAGAAATTGAGGCCCAAAAGAAATAAAATAAGGCCCAAAGAAATTGAGGCCCAACAGGAATAAAATAAGGCCCAAAGAAAGTGAGGCCCAAAAGAAATAGACTGAGGTCGAAAGACCGAGGTCGAAAATATATGAAAGGTTGAGGTTGATTTGTTCGACCTAGAACCAATTTGAGGTCGAAATTTGAGGTCGAGAAAACCTTAGACTGAGGTCGAAAATATATTAAAAGCTGAGGTCGTTTTGTTCGACCTAGGACCAATTTGAGGTCGAAATTTGAGGTCGAGAAAACCTTGGAATGAGGTCGAAAGACTGAGGTAAAAAATATATGAAAAGCTGAGGTCGTTTTGTTCGACCTAGGACCAATTTGAGGTCGAAATTTGAGGTAGAAAAAACCTTGGAATGAGGTCGAAAGACTGAGGTCGAAAATATATAAAAAGATGAGGTTGTTTTGTTTGACCTAGGACCAATTTGAGGTCAAAATTTGAGGTCGAGAAAACCTTGGAATGAGGTCGAAAGACTGAGGTCGAAAATATATGAAAAGCTGAGGTTGTTTTGTTCGACCTAGGACCAATTTGAGGTCGAAAAAACCTTGGAATGAGGTCGAAAGACTGAGTTCGAAAATATATGAAAAGCTGAGGTCGTTTTGTTCGACCTAGGACCAATTTGAGGTCGAAATTTGAGGTCTAGAAAACCCTAAATTGAGGTCGAAAGACTGAGGTCGAAAATGTATGCAAAACTGAGGTCGAATTGTTTGACCTAGGACCAATTTGAGGTCGAAAAAGCCCTAGACTGAGTTCGAAAGACCGAGGTCGAAAATACATGGAAAACTGAGGTCGAATCGTTCGACCTGGGACCAACTGAGGTCGAAGACTAAGGTCGAAAGATCGAGGTCGAAAATACATGGAAAACTGAGGTCGAATTGTTCGACCTTGGACCAACTGAGGTCGAAAATTGAGGTCGAAATTGAGGTCGACAATACCTCAAAATTGAGGTCGAAAATACCATTTATTTATTTATTGGCTTGCAAAAATTCCGAAAAGAAAAAAGTCGAGGAAAAATACACAAATCCAAAAATCCCAAAGCAAGATCAACAATAACTTATGTGAAAAACTCGGAAAGATTTTCTCAAAAGTTGGGGGGCAAATGATATGGGCTGAAAAATAACCCTAGAAGTACAATTAATGATGTATTAATTAGACCTAGATTGGTCCAAGAATACGGCCCGATAAACAAGGCCCGAACCCTAATTATTTATTAATTTCGTAATTAGTAAATATGGAAAATATACAGCTCATAAAAAGAGTCCAAAGTGTGATAAAATCACCGAAAAGTCTGTCTCCTGCAAAGAAGGGTCAAGAATCTCAATCAAAGGAAATAACTAGTCACAGTCCTTATCCTACGATAAGGAAAAGACTTGCCCACCAAGGAATACAATTCTTATCCACCGTCAAGAAGGAGACTTATTCGCTAAGTCTCCCAAACATACCCTAAATACAAGGATGCTGACGCCTATATAAGGACCCTGATCCTTCAATCAGAACTACGTTTTTGGCTTGATTCTCAATTACGAATTGAGATACGTAGGCATCATGTGAGGACAGATTTAGTCACGAAACACGAGAACAACCATTAAAGCTCGAAAACTCTTAAACTCTAGCAGTAAATTTACAAGTACGTTTTTTATTCCATAACAATATCATAACGGTTACATTTAATATAAAAATTACTTGTACGACAAATATATATCATAATGGTTACATTTAATATATAAAGTAAGTAACCTGGAAAAATTATTTCATCCAAATCTTTTTATTATATATAAGTCGGTAAAATATACCTAGTCATACCTTTATAAAAGATTATTAAAATTTGTTAATGCTAACATATAAATTAAATATATAAAATTTATCATCATTTTTATGCGAGTAACTTCTAGAATTCTCAACATGGTTCCAATTCCCCTCTATATGACTACATCTCATATCATCAGCTTTTTCTTTCTTTAAACTTTTTTTGTTTAAAAATTACAAAAAAGAAAATTAAAAAAACTATAAATCAATAATTGTAAATTTTAACATTAAAAAATTAAAAGTACCGTATACGTAATATTGGTGAGATGCTCTATTACAAAAGATAATGAAATATGTATACATCAAGTAAAGTAAATCTTTTGGCAAAATCATTTCATCCAAATTTTTTTATTATATATAGGATAATAAAACATAATGTTCGATATAATTATAAAATCATTATTAAATTTTCTTTTATACAATTTCATCATTAATATATATTACATTTGTATTTGAGCACCTTCTGGAATTATCAAGATGTTTCCAAATACCTCTATATGACTATATCTTATCACGCCCCCCTTTTTCATTTTTCACTCAGTTAATTCATACCATTAGTGGTATCTCTCTTTCTTTCTTCAAATTTCTCTCATAATCTTTCGTTAAAATCGATATATCCACTAAAGTTTTTCATTTATACACAACGACGACTCTTTCATTATTGTGATGATGTATCAACACCATCATCAATAAAAGATCATTTAACATCAAATCGAAGTATTACTTATTCATGACTCCTGCTCAATTTGCTTATTTTTGCATCAGTCATGCCCGATTTGTTTCCTTACTATACCTGCAAGATGTTTTGCAAGAAAATTATTTCAAGATACATTGGTAAGTTCGTCTCCATGCCAATTTGTAAAAATATATAGACTCACATGCACACACACATAAAATTGATGATCTATCCAAATTGATGGATGTATACTTTCTTTTGATTTAATTGGATTGAGATGAAACAATTGTTTTAAAATTTTTTTTTCTCAACTTTAAATGTTCTCCTTTTGAATTCGATTTTTAAAATGATATTTTATCACGATCTCAACTGTGAACAATATGTGTGTGCGTGGGGTTTAATTAATATTAGTCTAGTTTTGGATTATATATCAATATGGACTTAAACAAGTACGAATTTTGATCGAAGTTTGAGCACTATATTCACAATCATATATAACCATATATAATTGAACTATATTAAAATCGCGTTGTACAAATTTGATTTATGATTAGTTTGTATAAATATTGGGATAAACCAAGATCATTTTGAGATTTTTACTTTGAGTTGAGATTTGTATCAACTTTATTTCAACCATATTTGATAAGATATTTTATCTTGAAAATTCATATGTATATATATTATTTTTAATATATATTATGGAGTTTCTTTTATCACAAAAGTCATTGATCATCCTTACTATTTAAATTTATGTACATGATTTTGTTTTTGCAGCAAACAATGAAGAAAATGCTCCAAAAGGTATTAAGGTCCATGTCCAAAGCACGCAGCTGCAGGTATTATACATTTAGTGTCGTATAAACTTTATGTCAACTTTTCGTGTGACATTAAACAAGAAAAATATAGGTACTTACCAAATAAAATTATCATTTCTTCAATAAGGTGACACATGTGCTCTTGGAGTACTCCCACATGCCAAAAATATGTCTAGACACAGGCGAGGCGTCCATCATTCTCTTCCTGGGCGAAAAAAAGACTCCTCAACGGTTAACTTATTTTGGTTGATTTGTAAATGGATCAGGTTTCGAGTGAGTTGTCCTTGTTCTTGAAGGTTGAATGACGGTCTAACCGAACCTACATCAACATAGTAGTGGTTTGCATTGGATAGACGGGGAGAAATGGTGATGGGGAGGTTTTGGACGGTGGGATCAGTGCTGGCACCCATTAGTTTCTGGACCACTTCCGGGAAGATTGACGGGTCGGCATCAACATAAATGGTTTTTTTCTTGTGGCACTACGCCATAGATGGCCGTATGTAATACTTTTAAATTGCAACACCCACATTGTGTTACAATTGATACACTATTTTTGAACTACTGCAATACTCCGGAGATAATGTTACATTACACATAAACGTTCTGTTGTAGTAGAACAGACTCTGTTGTGTTACTCTATCGAGATAGTGTTGCATTTGATTTTAATTAAAAAATAAATAAATCAAAAAAATAATTAACTTTTAATTAAAAAAAATGTGGGCCCCACAAGTGGACCCAACTATTTTTTTTATATTTTAAATAGAAAATAAATAATGATTAATTTTTAATTAAAAAATATTAATAAAAAAGTGGGCCTCATAAAGAAAAGGGGGCCCCACAAAAAATGTGGGCCCCACAAAAGGGCCCTACAAAAAAACGTGAGCCCTACCAATTTTTTTAAAATATTTATTTGAAAAATAATAATAAAAAGTGGGGCCCATAGAAAAAAGTGGGCCCCATAAGTAGGTCCCCCAAAAAATGTGGGCCCCTCCAATTTTTTTTAATTTTTAATTAAAAATTAATAATAATAAAGTCGGACCCACAAGTGGGCCCCACAATTTTTTTTTATTTTTTAATTAAATAATAATTAAATTTTAATTAAACAATAGTTAATAATTAATTTTTAATTAAACAATATTTAATACTTAATTTTTAATTAAAATAATAATAATAATAATAATAGTGGCCTCCACAGAAAAAAGTGGGTCCCACAAGTGGGCCCCACTAATATTTTTAAAATTTTATTTAAAAAATAATTAATTTTTAATTTTTAATTTAAAAAATAATAATAATAACAGTGGGCCCCACAGAAAAAGTGGGTCCCACTAGTGGGCCCCACTAATATTTTTAAAATTTTATTTAAAAAATAATTAATTTTTATTTTTTAAAAAATAATTAAAATTTTCATTTTGATGTTGAAGAATTGTGTGGTGGTACTACTACTGGTGACGAAAGTGTGGACAGTGATCAGGAGGACAATGATCGCGAGGATGACGATGATCGCAAGGATGATGATGGTCACGAGGACGACGAAAATGATGATTGATAATCAGTAGTACTTAACTCTTATTTTCTATATGCGTACTTTTGGTAGTAAGTTGGTAGTTTGATATGATATGATATTAAGACTAAGTTTAATGTAGAATTTGTTAGTGCTTGTGCCCTAGAGACAATACTATAATGTTCTTAGGGAAGACATTTTGATTATTAATAAATATGTTCTACGGATTTTCTTTCAATTATTTATTATGTCTTTATTAACTGCGATATAAATGTTAGAATAATAAATGTCCTTGGAATATAAGCATGAATTCTATATCTCTAAGTATGTGACTTAGAAATGAGATTATATGAGTAGTGTTTATAATCCTAAAAGATCCCTAGTCGAGTATTATTATTATAGGACAATAATAATGCATTAAGACTAGTATGTTTGTCGACTGATGACCACATCTCATTGGTCATAAGTATGGTGATACTAAAGTCAAAGACATAAGTGCATGTTAGCAGAACATGGCACTGGATAGACCCACCGTGTGAATTCTTCATGGTAAATGTTATCAAGTGTCATAAGCAATTCTCACAGTGATAATGGTGTAATGATCCTTAGACTTGAAATCATTATATTTCTATATGAGAATTAATATACTTTGATTCTAATAAAAGTTAGCTTTGACCGGGTAATGATAAAGGTGGACATTGGGTATATTATGAATCATATGAGAAATATGAATGATAGATATAGGATTTAACCCTCCTATTTTAGGAGTGATATTATTGGCCTCTTGATTGAGTGAGACTATGAAATGCATGGCCATGCTCAAATTGTGATTTGTTTAATAGTCTACTCATCGATCAAGTAAACCGGTATTAAATGTTGAAGAGGATGACCTGAACCATGCCTCGAGTTTAATCTATAATATAAGGTTAAAAGGATTATATTACATGGAACATTATTCATTAAAGGTTTAATTGGATCACCAATTATTATTATTACTTGGGTAACAATGATGTATTACTAGATGCCGCTCATTGTTTATAATTTTATTATTAGATATTAAAATTATTGCCAACGTAATAATAACCTAAAGGGTCACACACATAGAACTTTTTAAATGGAGCTTTATTTAAATTACGAATTTAAATAAATTATTATTATTATATTGAATTATTGAATTAATTAAGTGGGACTTGATTAATTAAAAAATAATTCAAATTTAATAATAATACAACCAATAATCGGACTGGGTTTTGGAAGCCCAATCAGATTAGGGTTCAGCCCACTCTTCTCTCCCTATAAATACATAAGGATGTATTATTTTTAGGGTTTAACATATTCAGAATTTTTATAAAAAAAAAACCCTAGCCGCTCTACATCAAGGAGAGACTATAGAGAGAGAGAGAGAGAGAGAGAGATTCGAGGCTGCTTCTTGGCTAGTACCAAACTCCGGTGATCGTTGGACGATCGGGCGTTCGTGTGGACTAATTAGAGACGTATATCGCAAGGCGGGATACATGGTGATCATATCAAAGGACCTCCATTAGTCAGCCGTTCGTAAAGCTTCAAAAGGTAAACGATTCTATTGACGAATTAAATATCGTTTTTCGCATGGATCCTGTGGAGGGTTTCGTTAATTTTTCTGTTTTACGCATTTTTCCGTTGCGTTTTCATGCCCGAAACCCTTCAATGGTATCAGAGCTACTTGCGAAAAGTGTTTAATTTGTTTATATGTTTACTATTTTGATGATGAAAGCATGTTTGCGACTATCATGATTGATGCGTTGTTTTTATGATAACATGAATATTGTATTGATGTCTATACTTAAATTGTATAATTATGATGATTGAGATGATCATATGATGATCATATAATCTGTATTTATACTGATATATACATGATATAATTTTTTTCTTGTTATGAGAATCGTATTCGATACAATTTCTGATTGGCTGTGCAAATTTGGTGAAATTTGCATACTGTCTCAGAATTTCGCTGAAAATACCTTTTCGGAAAGGGAAACGGGCGTCTGAACAATATTGACTATTTCAATCATTCGTCTGTAAGGCGTTTGACGTCGTTTAGTGTCTGTAAACAGCGAATTATTGTTTTCAGAATTCTGATTTTAATTTTCTGATTTACACTTTATTTGATTTTGTGATTGGATCATGAAAATATGATATGGTGTGATATGTTGATGCAATATGAGATGTTCTTAATTGTTATATGAGCATGGTGTATGGTTATGGCCCTAAGACCCATAGGTTAGTGGTTTTGATTATGGTTTTTTTTTTAAATACGACTTGCATGTCGTTCATTATTGTAATGATTAAATCTCGAGTGTAACTCGAGTTTCACTTGTAAGTTTATTAGATTAGCTTGTTTCATATTTTGTAATCTAATTGATGATATGAAGACATGGACGCATACCAAGGAGGCGATCAAATGAGTCATTACAAGGAAGCCTGAAGACATGTATTATTTATTATGTTGTATTTCATACCACCATAGTTTGACCTTGATTTTTCCTTTAGCTTGGAAAAATCGCATAGGATTGGGACATAACCAAGCACGTTTACTGTTAGATATAATTGCTGATGATTATTTATCAGTGTTTAAGCAACAGGTACTCATCAGAGTTTATGCTAGAAGCCAGTCAGAGTTTGTTAAAGTCTGACGGGGTGAAAGTTTGCTGAAGCTGTCGGTGCTAATATGAAGATTCTAGAAGCAATATATCTTGAAGATGGAAAGAAGCAAGATATATTGAGATAGCTAAGGAAACGGAACAGAAGACAGAAGCAATCCTAATTTGATATAAATTGTATAGCTAATTTGTAGGAATATCAATTAGAGATTGAATCTATGTAGCTGTGTACTATATAAACACAGATAGGTTAACCCTAAAAGGGATGCGAATACTGAATACATTATTCTTGTAACCTAGCAGCTCTCTGTGATATTTTACATCACTGAGAGAAGAGTTATTTAATATAATTCAGTTTATTGATCATAAACAGTGTTCTTGATTGTCCTTCTCATACATATATTGATTATATATTGTGTATTCGGCCTAACAATTGGTATCAGAGCCAAGGCTGTTTAATATATACAGTTTTACGATTCAAACACAAGTATAATCATGGCTGAAAACTCTCAGGAAGGTTCTAATGCAGGTTCTAATTCTCAAAAGGTTCAACCAACTTCTGTTAGTCGATATGAGTCAATCAGGGTTCCAATTCTCAAACCAGTGGAATATCCAATATGGAAGGTTAAGATGACCATGTTTCTAGAAGCCACAGATCCAGAATATCTTGATAGAATCAATGATGGTCCTCACATGCCAACAAAATTGGCTCCTGTTGTTGCTGGTCAAGAACAAAAGACTGTTCCAAAAGAGAAGAAATACTTGACTCCTGAGGACATCTCATCAATTTCAAAGGATGCAAAAGTTAGACATCTTCTCCATAGTGCTCTAGATAATGTCATGTCTAACAGAGTTATTGGCTGCAAAACTGCCAAAGAAATATGGGATGCTTTAGAAGTCAGGTGTCAAGGAACAAGTGCTATAAAGAAGAATAGGAAGACTATTCTAACACAGGAGTATGAACACTTTGACTCAAGATCTGATGAAACTTTGACAGATACATATGACAGATTCTGTAAACTATTGAATGATTTGTCTCTGGTTGATAAAGAATATGAACTTGAAGAGTCAAATCTCAAGTTTCTTCTATCCCTACCTGAAAGATGGGATTTAAAGGCGACAACAATCAGAGATAATTATGATCTTGCAGAAACAGATCTTGATGAAATCTATGGGTTGCTTAAAACTCATGAACTTGAAATAGAACAGAGAAACAAGAGATCTGGAAAGAAGACGAAATCTGTTGCTCTCAAGGTTGAAGAAAAACTCATGAAGAAAGAAACATCAAAGAAGAAAGCTAAGGGAAAAGCTTTGGTCATAAACTCTGAGAATGAGTCATCAAACTCTGATGATGACTCAAACACTGATGCTTCTTCTGAATCTGAGGATGATGAAGAAAAGATGATGCAAATGGCTGCTTTGATGGTGAAGACTTTCAAGAAGATGGGTTTCACAAACTTCAAGAAAGGAAAAAGATTCTCAAGGAGAGATTCAAACTCTGAAAGGAAGAATTTCAGAAAGTCTGAAAGAAGGAATACCAAGTCTGGGAAGAAGCATAAGTCTGAGATCCAGTGCTACAAGTGTAAAGAGATGGGTCACTATGCTCCAGAATGCAAGAAAGGAAAATATGAAAAAGCACTCATCACTAAAGGAAGAGACTGGGCAGACACTTCAGATTCAGATGAGGATGTAAACTATGCTCTCATGGCAACTGTCAAAGATGAATCTGACTCATCTGAGAATAAGGTACCCCTAACAACTTATGCTTATGATACTGATCACATATCTGAATTGAGAATTTATCTTAAAAGCATACATGTTAGTTATAGGGATCAGACTTTAGAGAATGAAAGAATCAAATCTGAGAATCTAGGTCTTAAAGAGAGAAATAAATTTCTTGAAGAGGAGCTTGTTAACATGCAACAAGTTCAAAAGGAAAGAGATTATGTTGTCTATGTTGAACAGGAATTGCTTAAAAGATATAGGCAAATTGAATCTGAATTAGAGAAAGAGAGGAAAGTGATTACAACCTCGACTAATTCTGGAAAAGATACACATCAAGTGTTTCAGACAGATACTGTTGGATTAGGCTACTGTGAGGAAGATGAACTTAGGTTTAAATATAAAGTGAAAGTTAAACCACAACTTAAACCTGTGAAATTTATTCCTGAATCCAGTAAGCTAAAATCTGTAGTTGTAAAAGAAGCTGTTATGGAGCCAGTTGAAACTTGTGAAAAAAGGCTAATGTTGGTTTAATAACAGAAAAACAGATTGATTCAGAAGCTGTTAAAGAACCAGTAAAAATCTGTGATAAATAGGTTAATGTTGGTTTGATGACAGAAAAACAATTCAAAAACAAGCTCAAAGAGGTAAAGTCTGTTAACAAACAGAAAGTGTCCAAGAAAAATAGAAATGGAAAAGTAGGCATTAATAAAAGAAATGATTATCTACCTAATTTTGATGCTTCTAGAAAGACATGTCATAGTTGTGGTAGTACTAACCATCTTGCAAGTTTCTCCACGAAAAACAAAGATATTAATTCTTTACCCTCCAAGTCTAGAGTGAAGAATGATCATGTTAGGGTTAGACCACAAACTTTATGCACTCACTGTGGGAGCACTTGGCATTCCATTTATACTTGCAAGAGTTATCATGCTATTTATCACAATTATTATGAGTTGAAGCCCAACTTGAAATGGGTTAGAGCAAACTCTGCAAGTGTAAAGTCTGATACTGTTAGCTTAAACTATGTTGATGATAATTCCGCTGCAAAAGCTAACTATGTTAAGAAAGACAAAGGATCCAAGCAAGTCTGGATCCTTAAATCTAACTCTTTGTAATTGTTTTTGATTGCAGGGCATAAGGGAAAGTACCCTAGTCTTGGACAGTGGATGTTCAGGACACATGACTGGAAATAAAGCCCTGCTATCAGACTTTGAGGAGAAGGCTGGCCCAAAAGTTTCCTATGGAGATGGCAACATAGGACGTACTATGGGATATGGCAATATCAATCTTGGAAGTGTCATCATCACAAATGTAGCTCTAGTCCCAGGACTCAAGCATGACTTGCTTTCTGTGAGTCAAATCCGTGACAGAGGTTATCATGTAGATTTTCAACCTGAATACTGTGAGGTTTTCAGAAAATCTACTGGGAAAGTTGTTCTAGTTGGACACAGACGAAATAATATATATGAAGCAAGTTTGGTAACAAACTCTGAAGGAAAAGCTGTGTGTCTGTCTGCAAAAATGTCAAATGAAGAGAGTTGGAAATGGCATAAGAAGCTCTCTCATCTAAACTTGAACAACATCAATGAGTTAATACGAAAAGATCTTGTAAGGGGACTTCCAAAGTCAATACTCAGCTTAGATGGTCTGTGTGATTCTTGTCAAAAGGCCAAGCAAAGGAAGTCATCTTTCAAGAGTAAATCTGAATCTTCAGTTATGGATCCTTATCATCTTCTACATGTTGATCTATTTGGTCCAGTGAATATAATGTCACTTGGCAGAAAGAAATATGCTCTAGTCATAGTTGATGAGTACTCTAGGTACACATGGGTGTATTTCTTAGCAAAGAAGGATGAAACTGCTTTAACTCTGATGGATCATGTAAAGCTACTGGACAAAGGATCACAGCATAAAGTGAAAATAATAAGAAGTGATAATGGTACTGGATTCAGAAATGCTGAAGTGGAAGAATTTTGCAAGGAAAGAGGAGTAAAGCAAGAATTTTCTGCACCGGGGACTCCACAGCAAAATGGTGTAGTTGAAAGAAAGAACAGAACTCTAATCGAAGCTGCCAGAACAATGCTTGAAGAAGCAAAATTGCCAACCTACTTCTGGGCAGAAGCTGTTCAAACTGCTTGTTTTACTCAAAATGCAACACTGATCAACAGGCATGGGAAAACACCATATGAGATGGTGAAGAATAAGAAGCCAAATTTGAAATATTTTCATATTTTTGGATGCAAATGCTTTGTGTTGAAAACTCATCCTGAACAGTTGACCAAGTTTGACTTAAAAGCTGATGAAGGAATTTTTGTTGGATACCCACTGTCAACTAAAGCATTCAGAGTCTACAATCTGAGAACTAAAGTGATCATGGAATCAATACATGTGTCATTTGATGATAAGAAAATAACTGGAATAGTAGATGAAGATTATCATGATCAACTTCGATTTGAAAATGAAGATCTAAACTCTGATGACGTAAACTCTGATGAAGCAAATCCAACAAACTCTGACGAAGCATACTCTGAACCTCTACTGGTAAACACTGAGGAAGTTTCTCTGACAGAACAAAATAGAGAACCAGTTGAGGGGGAGCATGAAGATACTTCAGAAACATCTCAACGTGATGACTCACATTCTGAAAATGAGTCAACTGAAGAATCTAACACACACTCTGGATCAAACTCTGAGAATGCAAACTCTGAGCAGTCCAATTCATGGGGAGCCTCAGAGAATGCAAATGGTCAAGAAGAAAATCAGGAAAACATGGATCAAGGGGGAGGATCTAATGTTAATAGAAGCCAATTACCTACAGCAAGAAGGTGGACACAAGCTCACACACCTGACTTGATAATTGGAGATCCAGAAGCTAGTGTAAGAACTAGAAGTGCTACAACTAATGAATGTCTGTTTCATGCATTCTTGTCTCAAACTGAGCCCAAGAAAGTGGAAGAAGCTCTTCAAGATGCTCACTGGATAACAGCTATGCAGGAAGAGTTAAATGAATTTGAAAGAAATGAAGTATGGACTCTTGTACCAAGACCTAAAAACAGATCTATTGTTGGTACAAAGTGGGT
Source organism: Heracleum sosnowskyi (assembly GCA_030848705.1). Taxonomy (NCBI): domain Eukaryota; kingdom Viridiplantae; phylum Streptophyta; class Magnoliopsida; order Apiales; family Apiaceae; genus Heracleum; species Heracleum sosnowskyi. Next base: position 17,109,160 of record CM061240.1, read on the forward strand.
TTTCAGAAACAAAACAGACAGTGATGGAGTGATTACAAGGAATAAGGCTAGACTTGTGGATAAAGGCTATTCACAGCAGGAAGGAATTGACTATGATGAAACTTTTGCTCCAGTTGCGAGATTGGAGGCAATAAGGATTTTTCTGGCCTATGCTGCTCACAAGAAGTTTAAAGTCTTTCAGATGGATGTGAAAAGTTCTTTTCTCAATGGGAAACTTGAAGAAGAAGTGTTTGTTGAACAACCACCAGGGTTTGTAGATCCCAAGCATCCAGATTATGTCTACAGGCTTGACAAGGCATTATATGGACTAAAGCAGGCACCTAGAGCATGGTATGAAACTCTAGCTCAATTTCTTTTAGAAAGTGGGTTCACTAGAGGTACAATTGACAAAACCTTGTTCTATTTTAATTCTGGTGATGATTTGCTGTTAGTTCAAATCTATGTGGATGACATCATTTTTGGGTTTACTAATGATAAACTCTGTAAGAAGTTTGCAAAGCTTATGCAGTCAAGGTATCAAATGAGCATGATGGGAGAGCTTAGTTATTTTCTAGGCTTACAAGTCAAGCAAACAGATGATGGGATTTTTATTAATCAAGCAAAATATACCAGAAATCTTCTCAAGAAATTTGGTATGCTTGATAGTTCATCTGCCACAACTCCCATGGCTACTGCAACAAAGCTGGACAAAGATACAGGAGCTTCAGTAGATATTACAAACAACAGAGGCATGATAGGGTCTCTTCTTTATCTTACTGCAAGTAGACCAGACATCATGTATGCAACATGTCTTTGTGCAAGATTTCAAGCAGATCCCAGAGAGCATCATCTAACAGCTGTGAAGAGAATTTTCAAATATCTCAAAGGAACCATAACCCTTGGTTTGTGGTACCCTAGAGAGTCAGAGTTTAAATTAATTGGTTACTCTGATGCAGATTTTGCAGGCTGTAAGATAGACAGAAAAAGTACAAGTGGAAGCTGTCAATTTTTAGGTGACATATTAGTTTCTTGGTACAGCAAGAAACAAAAATCAATTTCCACATCCACAGCAGAAGCAGAGTATATTGTTGCTGCTAGCTGTTGTGCACAGATTTTATGGATGAAGAATCATTTGCTGGATTATGGATTAAGGTACTCTAAAATACCTATTTTCTGTGATAATCAAAGTGCTATTGCTATGACAGGTAATCCAGTACAGCATTCCATGACCAAGCACATCAGCATAAGGTATCATTTTATCAGGGAACATGTAGAAGAAGGAAATATTGAGCTTCATTTTGTGTCTACAGACCAACAGCTTGCAGATATTCACCAAGCCTTTGAGTGAAGCTACCTTTACAAGACTGGTAAATGAACTTAGAATGGTCTCTGGTTTTGACTAGAGATACTGGTTAGACTCAAAATCTATACTTCTGTGATTTGTTGCTCATGATTCTTTGCATATGTTAACTGTCATTCATACTAGTTTGTCAAACTCTGAAATCATACTCTGTTAGTCATACTCTGTCAGTTATACTTTGATGTTATTCATACTCTGATGTTAAACTCTGATTGTGATTTTGTCTGAAACATATTGACCAATGAAGAAAATTGTATGAAGCATGATTTTCAGTAAGTAATCATGAATCCTTCTGAGTGATATAAATTCTGATTTCAAAATGTGCAAAAATTTTATACACAGCATGATACTGTCTCTATATTTATAGCATCTCTTAGTTCATTGATCCTATACACTGAGTCTGTATTAGCTGTTTGCACTTTCTCTCATAAATTAATTGTATTAACTGATGAAAAGTCTAAACTCTGATAATTAGTTGCTAATATTTCACCCTCATATCAAAAGATGCAAAAATATGCACAAATTCCTTTGAGATCATGTTGTGCCTAGGAAGACCCATGAACTTATTGTATGAAATAAGGGCTAAAATTCTTTTTGATTTTTGGTGACTAGTGCCAACCACTGATTACTGGAAAAATAAATTAAAAAATAAATAAATAAAAAATTAATAGAAGGGGGTGAAATTCTAAATTTATAGGTACAGAGTTTAGATGATATCAGATTTTATTTTATATGAGAGTTTGGGCAACCAGTTTTTACTGATTTAATTTGTGGATTTTATGCACTTTGAGATGCTCTCAATATTTATATTCAGTAAACTCTGCTAAGTCACACACAAATATTCACACCTGTACAGTTTGTGAAAAGAGTTTATGAATAAAGAAGGAGGATTAGTAAACACTGATGAACTGTGTATTTTACGCCGAGGTAATTTAATTTTAATCTCTGATGATTAAAATAAATTTTGTTTGTTTCAGACATATTATGATTTTGAGAAAAGACATTTGTTTTGAAAATTCAAAAGAGCATGATTGGACAGTTGTTCAAAAGTGTATTTAACAGAGGAGAGAGGTTGAGTATCTAGGAAAGTGTCAAAGGCTGTAATTATTCCTATTTTTACTGCGCATGCGCATTGGAAACTGCCAATTACTGCTGTCAGTCATTGCATGTATGCCACGTGTCCCACTCACACGATTCACGGAGTAAGACAGTTGTGTGTATTGATTAGAAACTGTTCAGTTTTTAATACTTTCTTTTTGTATTAATATACAATACACATATTCGTTTAAACTTTTCACAACTTACTCCAATACACACACATACACATTTTCACAAACACTTTTCCTGCAAACACTCTCTTTCTCTAGGTCATTCTCTGATTATTTCTCAATCGTACTAATGGCTTCTACTGCTTTTGTATCTTCTGGGCTTGAATTTGTTCCAAATAACTATGCTGCTCCTTTGATTAATGAGAACGCACCGGAGGCGTTTCATTTGATGCAAAACTTTCTTGCCCAATCTCCTATCGGGGGTGCTCTTGTGGAACCAAAGAAGCTTTCTGTGCTTCAAATCAAAAGCTTTTGGGAAACTGGTGTCTATGATGATGGTGGTGATTCTGGAACAGCATCCATTGTTTTTGAGTTTCAAGAAACAGAGTATGTTATTACTCCTGGTACTGTTCGTGCTGCGATGGGCTTTGATGAACATTCGGCTTACACCATTGCTGTTGGTGATGCTGATTTGCTAAGGATGATGAGGGAAATAGGATATGGTGGATCTTTGACTAAGATAGGTCAATTGAAGCGACCGTTCTTGAGGAAAGAGTGGAGCTTTTTCTTTGATTGTATTACAAGAACGTTCGGGAAGAAGTGCACCAACTGGGATGCTATACCCACTGATAGTCTACAAATTGGGTATTCTCTTATCTATGGTACTCATTTTGATTTTGGTAGACTAATTCTTATTAATATAGGTGAAAAGATGACTGAAAATAGGGGGGAAGTTTACTTTTCTAGATTTTGTCAGCTTTTATTTTCTGCCTGTGTTAATGGGGTAGATATTGTTGATGGAGATGTGATTCCTTGTTTTAAGTTACACAAGCGTATATTCTCTGATCTTGTCAACAAGGATGTAAAGAAGGGTAATGTAGGTGAACTTTTACTGCCTGCATTAGTGCAACAGTTTTTGGATGATTCTATCCAAACAGAACCACAACCTGAACCTCTAAATACTGAAGTACCTCCATCCACATCACAACCAATCCAGAAAAGTGGCAGAGTCAAACACAGGGCTGTTAAACCAGCAAAGTCTGTTAAGCTAGCTACTGAGGTTGGGGTGTCAAACTCTTCTGTGTCAAACTCTGTTGGTTCACCTAAAATTAAGTCTGTTAAGAAGAGTAGAGCAAAGAGACCTCGTTCTGATGATGAGGATGATACTGAAACTCTGACTCAGAGAAGAAGAAGGTTGATATCTAACTATCTGTTTGATGAGGTCGATACTGAAGTTGTTCCTGTAGATGTTCCTGAAGCTAAACTGAATGTAGATCCTGATGTTGTAATTCAGGATGCTGTTGTAGATGTTGAAGCTACTGTGCCCACAGAGGACAGAGCAAATGCTGATGTCCATTTTGAAGCTGATAATGAAGCTGCAAAAGCTGATAATTTTATTGATCAGTTGGACATGGATTTTGAAGCACATCCTGCAATCAGTGTTTGTGACACTGAGGATGTGGCAGCTGATCAAGCCACTCTGGTAATTGAAGAGTCTATGGCAACTCATACAGAGATTCTCTATGTCAGCAATCAAGTTCTTGAAGTTGGTGATGAGGTTGATCAGAAAGCCAAATCTGTCTCATCTGAGAAGATTATTGAAGCTGCTGTGGAAAAAATGAATGAAGCTACAACAGAGAATAAAGAAGAAAAAGTTACTGAGGAAGTAAACTCTGAGAAAAATGAAGCTGTTGCAGAGCAAACTCTTGATGAAGCTGCACAGTCAAATGTTGAAGTTACTGCAGAGAATGTAGTTGAAGAAGCTGCAGAGCCCTTAGTAGAAAATGTTGTTGAAGACAGGGTTATTTCTGATAGTCATGATCACACTTCTGTAAATTCTGATCATGCAGACTATGATGAATCCATACCTTTTCCAAGGGATCCTACTGCTGAGACTGTCAAGGAAAATCAAACTGCCACTGAAGCTCATTATAGAGATATGTATTATGCAAATTGGTCAGGGGCTGATTGTATTTTCTCAAAGCAAAGGACTGTTGATTTTGTTGCTTAATCTGCAAAGGAGATTTCAAATCCTGAGTTGTTGTCACATTTTAAGGCTACAATTGTTCAAGTCAAATCATTGCACAATCGCTTTGACGAGACTCACAAAGCTGTCATTGGATTGAGTAATGATGTTGCTGCTAAAGAATTGGCCTTGAGGAATGATAGAGTTAAAGTTTCCTCTATGATCAAGGATCAAATAGAAATCAAGCAAAGGCTAACCAAAGTTGAAAGCAATCAAGCTGAAATGTCTACAAAGATTGATTCAATTGCTGCATCTTTGGAGTTGCTGACATCAGTGCTTATTCCTGATGATGTCAAAAAGGGGGAGAGAGTTCCTAAAGACAAATTCAAAAGGACTCAAACTCTGAGACGGAGGGATGATACAACTGATGATGGAAGCAAGGATTCAGAGTTTAGGTCAAAGAATTCTCAAGAGCAAGGGAGACTTAGGTCAAACTCTGCTAAGCTGACACACTCTGAAAGAGTAAATTCCGGTGTTCAATCTTCATCAAGACTTAATAATCTAGCTATTTCAGCTAATCCAATTACTGATGAAGAGATTGCTGCTAAACTCTTTTTGGAAGAACATGGTGGTGAAGCCACAGTTGAAGACATTGATGCTGAATTACAGATTCTTGCTGAAGAGCATAAAAAGAAAGTTGAAGCTGGAACTTACAAGCAAAAAGCTGCCAAGGCTCCTAGGAGAAAGGAAAAAGGAATTATTATTAAAGAGAATGTGAACTCTCAACAGAGTTTACAATAGTCAAGGAGGCCTGCTGGAGCAAACACTGAAAAAGGAAAAGGCAAATTGATTGAAGAGCCTGAGTTATCAAAGAAAGCTTATTCAACCTCTGACATGGCTCATGTTGAATCAAGATCTAATAAATCAACCACTGACGTTGCTCAAGTTGATGATTCTGTTAAAGTTGTGACAACCTCTGACACTGTTCAAGTTGTACAAACTCAATTAATATCTCCACAACTCCAAGGTACTTTTCAAAGATCATCTAAAGATGAAACTCTGAAGCCAGGAAATGTGAACATTTTACAAAGTAGAACTGTAATGGGAAAAGAATCTTATGATAGATCTGGCTTGGGTTCACATAGAGAGAAAAGAGTGAATAACAGTCCTTTAGATCATACATCACTGGCAGAATCTGGTGTTGGGGTAACTCAATAAAACCTTGACAAGTTAGAGTCTGTTCAGATGATCTATCATAGAGGAATCAAAAAGGAGTTTCTGTTATATTTTATGGCTGATGGAAGAGTTTATAGAGTTGGAGAAGCTGATATTCATCTAAAACTATGGGAAGAGCTGGAGTATGTTTTATATCTGCTAAGAGTGAAAAATCAAAGTACTCACAATGCTGCTCAAGTTTTAAGAGAGAGAATGATGAAGTCTAAAGTCTTGTGTGGAGCCAGAATTTCAAGTGCTTATGTTCATAAGTACAGAGATTCTCATGGAAAGCTTGTAGAGATGAAAAGGAACAGTGCTAAATTCAATACAGCACTTGGAATTAAAGTTTTGGAATTTAACTTGGAGTCAGACAAGTCTTATTTTATCAGGCTAGGGAATGAGATGAGGAGGAATAACATCTATTCTCTGAGAGCTGCTATCTACCAGACTGGAGAGAGTGATCCAGAATTAAAGGAATTGAAGAAAATCATGGTAGATGAGCTAGAAAAGGCTGAAAGAAGACTACTCATTGATTATCTCAGAACAGTGCCTGACATTGAAGAAATAAAGTAAAGGCTGACTGTAAGTTTTTAAACTTTTCTGTTCTAAGTTAAAGTTAAACTTTGTTATGTTATAAACACTGCATTTGTTGTACGTTTTGACATCATCAATTATCTTTTAACTTGTACATTTTTGTTATGCACAAGTTGGGGGTGATTGTTAGATATAATTGCTGATGATTATTTATCAGTGTTTAAGCAACAGGTACTCATCAGAGTTTATGCTAGAAGCCAGTCAGAGTTTGTTAAAGTCTGACGGGGTGAAAGTTTGTTGAAGCTGTCGGTGCTAATATGAAGATTCTAGAAACAATATATCTTGAAGATGAAAAGAAGCAAGATATATTGAGATAGCTAAGGAAACGGAACAGAAGACAGAAGCAATCCTAATTTGATATAAATTGTATAGCTAATTTGTAGGAATATCAATTAGAGATTGAATCTATGTAGCTGTGTACTATATAAACACAGATAGGTTAACCCTAAAAGGGATGCGAATACTGAATACATTATTCTTGTAACCTAGCAGCTCTCTGTGATATTTTACATCACTGAGAGAAGAGTTATTTAATATAATTCAGTTTATTGATCATAAACAGTGTTCTTGATTGTCCTTCTCATACATATATTGATTATATATTGTGTATTCGGCCTAACATTTACTCTACGCACTTTACATATATGATGCATGTGATGATGATATGTATGCTTAGCAATAATGATGCATGTTTTAATTAGTTTAAACGTGTATGTATTAGATACATCACCCATGCCCTGCCTGCTAAACCACATAAAATCTGTAACGATTCAAGATTTTAAAATTGAACAAAATGAATATGAGATTCCTGTGTTTATGAAACACGGAAATAAGTATGAATTTTCGATTTTTTGATATGGGGCGATTTTGACAAAAATACAAGGAGCGCTTGTAAGAAAGGCGGGTTTTAAGTGAGACCACTATGACTCCCCCGACGGACTGGAAATCAAACCATTGATGAATTTTGAATTGAAGTACTTAGTTCAAGGAAAAATTGGGAATCTCTTGATGATGGGATCATGGTCATTTTAATAATAAAATCCCTAAATTTAAAATATTAAGTCACTTAGATGCCTTCCAATGGGCAACACTCGTCAAGACCTAGATCGGGAAAGAGTGGGTTCGCCAAAGCGAAGCACTCCAATCTATCGTGGTAAGGCGCGATGAAGTAAATGTGATACTTAACTGTTAGACCATTGGGTTAGACTTAACTAAGTTACCATAATAAGATTGTGAACTTAGAGGCATGGAGTTTGGTATGATTTATTGGATAAATGTGGACAAATGTTGTTCTACCAGACTTTCCAAGAGTTATATATGATATAATTGACAAGAGTTGTCTACCTAAATAAATCATGTTTTGGGAGTAAAGCCAAAGCTGACCTTAAGCATGACGAAACATGGATCTTGGCTCACTAGAAGGATTTAGAGTAATGCCTTCCGAATTAATAGTTAGGGCTATTGATTTGATAAAAATAGCGAGAGATATATATTGTGAATATATATGGATAATCACTTGAACATAATTTAATAAATCTGCAACTAACTTATTTTATGCATTTTAACATTGTAGATATCTAAATGGCAAACTCAAATAATTTCTCGGTGCGATCAGTCCTTGGGAAAGAAAAGCTGACAAGAACCAACTTCCTTGATTGGCAAAGGAATTTGAGGATTGTCCTCAGGCAAGAGCGAAAGCTATATGTCCTTGATATTCCTCACCCTGGATCTCTTGTTGCTGAAGCAACCGAGGCTCAACAAAATGCTTATCAGAAGCATCTTGATGATTCTACGGATGTCTGTTGTTTGATGCTAGCGACTATGAGTCCTGAGCTTCAGAAACAACATGAGTGTATGGACGCTTATGACATGATAGAGCACCTCAAAAGGATGTTTGAGGGTCAAGCTCGTCAAGAGAGGTTTGATGTAAGCAAAACGTTGTATGCATGCAAATAGGGAGATCGAGACCCGGTTGGACCGCATGTTCTAAAGATGATAGGGTATTTGGAAACCCTTGAGAATTTGGGTTACCCGGTTTTACCAGAACACCAAGCAGATTTGATCTTGCAGTCTTTGAACAACAACTAAACTCAATTTGTTATAAACTATATTATGAGTGAGATAGACAAAACACCTACCGAATTATTGGCATTATTGAGGACTGCTGAGACCATTATGTCAAAGGCTAACCCTGCTCCCATAATGATGGTGAATAAAGGGAATGCCAACGGAAAGGGGAAATGGAAAGGCAAGAAGAAGATTGGATCTAAATCTGCTAATCCGAAGCCTGCTTTCAAAAAGGCTTTGAAGCCTACTGGAGGTGTTGCAAAAGGTGCTGCAAAGGGTGATGCATGTCACTTTTGCAAGAAGTCGGGTCATTGGAAGCGTAATTGTCAAGCTTATTTGGAGGATCAGAACCTGAAGGGTATTAAGTCTGTGAAGATTTCTGATTCAGGTATGTATGTTATAGAAGTTAATTTGTCTACTTCTACATCATGGCTATTGGATATTGGATGTGGTTCTCACATTTGTATAAATGTGCAGGAACTGCGAAGGAGTAGGACTTTGGCGAATGGAGAAGTCGACCTACGCGTTGGCAATGGAGCAAAGGTTGCTGCTTTGGCTGTAGGGACTTATAATTTATCATTGCCCACTGGGCTTATTTTAGAACTTGAAAACTGTTTTTACGTGCCTGCGATTTGCAGAAACATTATTTATGTTTCTTGTTTGGACAAGAAAGTTTTTTCCTTTACAACTGAGAACAATAGTTGTTCCTTTGGTTTGAATAATGTTACCTATGGGGTTGCACGTTTATTTAATGGTTTATATGTTCTTGATCTTGATATTCATGTCTATAATGTAAATAATAAACGTATTAAGGCTAATGACTCAAATCAAACATATCTTTGGCATTGTCGTTTAGGCCATATAAATGAGAAACGCATTTCCAAGTTACATAAGGATGGATACTTGGATAAGTTTGATTTTGAATCATACGAAGAATGTGAACCTTGTCTCATTGGAAAAATGACTAAAGCTCCTTTTACTGGAATTGGTGAGAGGGCCACCGAACGATTAGAACTCATACATAGTGATGTATGTGGTCCAATGCGTACGATGGCAAGAGGTGGCTTTTACTACTTCATAACCTTTACTGATGATTTTAGTAGATACGGATATGTGTATCTTTTGAAGATCAAATCCGAATCATTTGAAATATTCAAAGAGTACAAGGCAGAAGTGGAAAAGCAAATAGGCGGAAGTATTAAAACTCTACGATCTTATCGGTGAGGTGAGTACCTTAGCTTAGAATTTAGGAATTTCTTAAGAGAGTGTGGTATTGTATCACAACTCACACCTCCTGGAACACCACAGTGGAATGGTGTATCTGAGAGGAGAAATCGTACCTTGTTGGACATGGTACGATCGATGATGAGTCTAGCGGATCTTCCAATTAGTTTCTGGGGTTATGCTCTGGAAACGGCTGCACACACACTTAACCGAGTTCCTACTAAATCGGTTCAAACTACACCATATGAGATATGGACTGAGAAACGTCATAGCATGTCCTTTTTGAAAGTATGGGGATGCGAAGCGTTTGTGAAACGTTTAGTCACTGACAAGCTAGGACCAAAATCAGACAAATGTAATTTTGTGGGATACCCAAAAGAAACTAAAGGGTATTATTTCTATAATCGTACCAAGAGCAAAGTGTTTATTGCTCGAACTGTTGTATTTCTTGAAAGAGAACTGTTCTCTAACAAAAACAGTGGGAGTATGATAGATCTCGATGAAGTTCGAGAACCACATAATGACATTGAACTAGAGTTGGAACATGAGCACGAAGTACATGAAAATGTTACTGCTCAAGAAACACAGGTTGTTCGTAGATCTGGTAGGATTCGCCACGAGCCTGAGAGATATTATGGATTTCTCTTAACTCAGACTGGCGATGTAATGCTTATGGATGAAGATGAGCCTCTTACCTATCAGGATGCTATGAATAGTCCAGATTCTGAGAGATGGCTGGAAGCTATGAAATCTGAGATGGATTCCATGTATAAAAACAAAGTATGGACTTTGGTTGAACCACCTGAAAGGGTAAAACCTATTGGGTGCAAATGGGTTTTCAAGAAGAAAACAGACATGGATGGTAATGTAACGACCTACAAAGCAAGACTAGTGGCGAAAGGTTTCAAACAAATTCATGGTATTGACTATGATGAAACTTTCTCACCAGTAGTTATGGTCAAGTCCATCAGGATTTTGCTTGCGATAGTAGCTTACTATGATTATGAAATCTGGCAAATGGATGTCAAAACCGCTTTCTTAAATGGGAGCTTAGAAGAGGATGTGTATATGATACAACCAAAAGGTTTTGTCGATCCGAGATTTGCTAGAATGGTCTGTAAGCTACTACGATCTATTTATGGATTGAAGCAAGCCTCAAGGAGTTAGAACATTCGTTTTGATATAATAGTCAAAGAGTTTGGCTTTATTCAAAATGAAGATGAGCCTTGTGTATACAAGAAGGTTAGTGGGAGCAAAGTTGCATTCCTAGTATTATATGTTGATGATATATTACTAATAGGGAATGACATACCTTCTCTTCAGGCTATTAAGACTTGGTTGGGAAAAAGTTTCTCAATGAAAGACTTTGGCGATGCTACCTATATATTAGGGATCAAGATCTATAGAGATAGATCTAGAAGATTAATCGGCTTAAGTCAGAGTACATACATTGACAAAGTATTGCATCGTTTTGGGATGCAAGAGGCAAAGAGGGGATTTGTCCATGTGTCTCATGGTATAGTGATCTCAAAAGAAAATTGTCCTAAATCATTGGATGATAAGGACCGTATGAAAAAGGTACCATATGCTTCTGCAATTGGTTCAATAATGTATGCAATGATATGTACTCGACCTGATGTTTCGTATGCTTTGAGCATGACGAGAAGATACCAGTCTAATCCAGGTGAAGGTCATTGGACGGCTGTCAAGAATATTCTTAAGTACCTCAAGAGAACTAAAGATTCGTTCTTGGTATATGGAGGAGTTGAGAAGCTAGTTGTAAGAGGTTACACAGATGCTAGTTTCCAAACAGACAGAGACGATACTGTGTCTCAATCTGGGTTTGTGTTTTGTCTAAATGGAGGTGCTGTAAGCTGGAAGAGTTCGAAGTAAGAGACAGTAGCTGATTCTACAATGGAAGCTGAGTATATTGCTGCCAATGAAGCGGCCAAAGAGGCTGTTTGGCTTCGGAAATTTATTGAGGGACTTGGAGTAGTTCCATCGATCACAGATCCAGTTGATCTTTATTGCGATAACAATGGAGCTATTGCACAGGCTAAGGAACCAAGGTCCCATTCCCGAGCAAAGCATATACTTAGACGATATCATCTACTTCGAGAGATTACAAGGAGGGGAGATATACATTTATGTAAAGTGCATACTAATGACAACGTTGCACACCCACTGACTAAGGCTTTGTCGCAGCAGAAGCACGAAGGTCACACTAGTTCCATGGGTATTAGATACATGGGTGATTGGCTCTAGTGCAAGTGGGAGATTGTTAGTGCATGTGCCCTAGAGACAATACTATAATGTTCTTAGGGAAGACATTTTGATTATTAATAAATATGTTCTATGGATTTTCTTTCAATTATTTATTATGTCTTTATTAACTGCGATATAAATGTTAGAATAATAAATGTCCTTGGAATATAAGCATGAATTCTATATCTCTAAGTATGTGACTTAGAAATGAGATTATATGAGTAGTGTTTATAATCCTAAAAGATCCCTAGTCGAGTATTATTATTAGAGGACAATAATAATGCATTAAGACTAGTATGTTTGTTGACTGATGACCACATCTCATTGGTCATAAGTATGGTGATACTAAAGTCAAAGACATAAGTGCATGTTAGCAATACATGGCACTGGATAGACCCACCGTGTGAATTCTTCATGGTAAATGTTATCAAGTGTCATAAGCAATTCTCACAGTGATAATGGTGTAATGATCCTTAGACTTGAAATCATTATATTTCTATATGAGAATTAATATACTTTGATTCTACTCAAAGTTACCTTTGACCGAGTAATGATAAAGGTGGACATTTAGTATATTATGAATCATATGAGAAATATGAATGATAGATATAGGATTTAACCCTCCTATTTTAGGAGTGATATTATTGGCCTCTTGATTGAGTGAGACTATGAAATGCATGGCCATGCTCAAATTGTGATTTGTTTAATAGTCTACTCATCGATCAAGTAAACTGGGATTAAATGTTGAAGAGGATGACATGAACCGTGCCTCGAGTTTAATCTATAATATAAGGTTAAAAGGATTATATTACATGGAACATTATTCATTAAAGGTTTAATTGGATCACCAATTATGAATATTACTTGGGTAGCAATGATGTATTACTAAATGCCGCTCATTGTTTATAATTTTATTATTAGATATTAAAATTATTGCCAACGTAATAATAACCTAAAGGGTCACACACATAGAACGTTTTAAATGGAGCTTTATTTAAATTATGAATTTAAATAAATTATTATTATTATATTGAATTATTGAATTAATTAAGTGGGACTTGATTAATTAAACAATAATTCAAATTTAATAATAATACAACCAATAATCGGACTGGGTTTTGGAAGCCCAATCAGATTAGGGTTCAGCCCACTCTTCTCTCCCTATAAATACATAAGGATGTATTATTTTTAGGGTTTAACATATTCAGAATTTTTAGAAAAAAAACCCTAGCCGCTCTACATCAAGGAGAGACTAGAGAGAGAGAGAGAGAGAGAGAGAGAGATTTGAGGCTGCTTCTTGGCTAGTACCAAACTCCAGTGATTGTTGGACGATCGTGCGTTCGTGTGGACTAATTAGAGACGTATATCGCAAGGCGGGATACGTGGTGATCATATCAAAGGACCTCCATTAGTCAGCCGTTCATAAAGCTTCAAAAGGTAAACGATTCTATTCATGAATTAAATATCGTTTTTCGCATGGATCCTGCGGAGGGTTTCGTTAATTTTTCTGTTTTACGCGTTTTTCCGTTGCGTTTTCATGCCCGAAACCCTTCAGAATTGTGTTGTAAGTCGACATGTGTTTTGACTTTAGACTTAAGAACAAGATGTCGGATAATATTGTGCTAGAAGCCCGCTATATTTTGTTTTATTGACATGTGTTTGTTGGATTTTACATTTCGGAACTTTGAAATGTCATTTCTGGTTTGGTACATGCGTTTTTTGGATTTGCCATTGGAATAAAATATCATTTCTGATGGATTGGTTTATATGTTTTTGTGCATGGTATATTAAAATTTCAGATAGGACATTGCAATCTGGCTACTAAAAAGCGTTGCACATAAATGTTGCAATTAAAAGCTATAAATATTACAATAGAGATTAAAATGTTGCTAAAAACCAAAAAACATTGCAACAGGTATTAAATTGTTGCAGATAATTGTTGCAAAAAAACCTAAATGTATTGTAAAAGGCATCAAAATGTTGCATCAAATTGTTGCAATGAGCTAACTTTGTAACATTTTTACTTAATAGATGTTGCAAGAAGGTGTTGCATTAGTCTATTGTAACACCTTAAAATTGTTACTAAAATAGACCAAATTTTTACAAAAAAAAGCTATTGTAATATTTTAAAAAAGGTTGCAATAAGTACACATAGTGTTACAATAGAGGCCATATGCAACGCCAGCAAATGTAACGCCGAATTTTGGCCAAAACGTTACATAAACATATATTGTAACATTTTTAGGGTCTAACAATACATTTTTGTGTGGTTTCAATAGGTCATTTTTGGTGTAGTGTGCAATGAAACAATGAGGGAGGTGGCTCATTTAATGCATCCACGTGCCTAAATGTCCAACATTTAGTGATGGTTTGTACTTTTCCCTCCGCAATGCTTCATTGTTGGGGGAACTTTTTATTTTTTTTATTCATTTTTTGGCTTTTAATAATTAAATATGTACTAAAAAATAAAATAAATTTATAAAAAATCCTAAATATTCTTTATACTTTAGGATAGATACTTCTTATTGCATTTACCACTATTAATTATAATTTTTAGGTAGAACTATAGTGAAACACATGTCAAACCGTATAGATAGTTATTCGTTCGAAAAAAGTTGTGTATTATTGCTAGTTTTTTATTTTTATTTTTTCAAAAATAATAAAATTAATTCTAAGAAATCTTTTCAAATATTTTACCTTGTATTTCTAATTTTGATATTTTTGAGATTGAATAATAGTTTTTAATCAATATTTGCAATTATTTTACATTTTATTACTATTTTCTCTTTTTTCTTATTTCTAAAAAATAAAAATAATAAAAATATTTTTATTCAATACTTTAAGGATTTTTTCTCTCATTACTATTTTTGTTATATATTCTAATTTTAAAAATAAAAAATATTATTTATTACATCAAAATAATGTAAAATTCTAATTTATATATAAGCCCAAATACAATTGATCATCCAATACAACTTTTATTTCAAACCCATTTTATTGAAGGCCCACTCAATTACGACCTAAAATGCAAGGAAGCACATTTTATTTAAGGTCCGCCCAATTATGACCCAAAATGCAAGGAAGGGCAGTTTAGTAATAAAAAATATATTTCCCTCCAGAATGTTTGGTTGCACGTTCCGCAATGAACCGTTGCGGGTGTAAGGGCAGTTTTGTAAATATTCCCTCTGTAATGTTTGATTGTGGCAGTGAAGATTTGGTGGTTGTGACCATTTTGCCAACTAACCGTGGTTGTGTACCAAAACCCTAAATACATAAAAACACACACACACACACACACATATATATATATATATATATATCATTGCTCCATGAAGAACACTCTTATATAAAGAACAATAAAGAATACCATAGAATCTTACATAAATTGCATGTTGATTCTAATTTTCTCACCAAAAAGGTTTATTACGAATAAAAATAGAATCTAACAAAAAATTATAATCAAATAAAACATGATTACATGTAATTCCATTGTGATAAATATATATACAAGATTCTGTACTGGATTCTATACTGGATTATATGTAATGTTTAATTTTTAAATTTAGATGAGATTCTACGTTAAATTCGATATGTTAGGCTTAATTGTTGTTCAATTTTATGATTCTAATTTAAAAAAAATCAATTTTTATGAAAAAATAAAGTGTTTATGATGGTGTTCTTTATTGTTTTTTATATAAGGTGTTCTTCCTAGAGTGCACCTCTCTCTCTATATATATATATATATAAGGAAAGTTCCGTGGAGGGCTTAATTTTGTTGGAGACTTGGAGACCGAATCTAAACCATTCATTTCTATCAAATCCAATGGTCTCTATTAGTTTCAATTTTATACACAATTTATCCCAATTTTAACTGCCCACGAAAATTACTGTAATACTTACAGTACTCATAAATTCAACGATCACATACATGCATAACAGTTACATAGTGATTATAGCATTGCATTTACTATGGGTATAAGAAATTTTCAAAGTCATGGTATCAACATAACCAAAATAAGAGTATTTTCTGTTAATAATTTCAATCTCAAATTCTTGTCTTCCTCTTAAAAAATTAGATGCAACACTCTAATGATTCAGGTACAACAACAATGTCCTCTAGTAAATTTATTAATCATTAATCATTGATGAGAAAATGCTTGCTGCAAATTTATATTTTCCCAGTATATAACTATTCTTTAATTACAAATATCCACATTAATCAATGTATCAATTATTATTGCATTACTTATTCTTCATGGAATAGGTAACAATGTTCTCCACATGCTCACCATATTAGTGACATAACAATTTCCTCTATGTTTAAAGCTTTCACAGGTGAGAAGAATTAAATAATTATCAAGTAGAAAAGTAGCTGAAGATGTACTTGAACTGGGTGCAGGATATTTGGGATAATTGTTGATTTGTGTCTATGTCTCTTTAAAATTAAACGTATTTCTGATATATAATGTGTTGTCGTGCAGGATGATATCCTTCAATTTCTACTTATTTACAACATTGCCACTAATTTCTATTTAATCAGAACCGCATGATCAATTCTAATCCAACGGTATTAAGAAAGGTCTCCATAGAACCCAATTCTGTATAGAATCTATCTATTAATGTATATTATATGTCAACACAAGGGCAAAAAATGTCACTTTAATGCTTGTGAAGTTACAATTTTACCCCTATTTTTTGAGAAATAACAAAAATACCATTGTTATATTATTATACAAAAATATATTAATATTTGTTATTGTAGAGAATCGAACCTCCAACCTCCTTACAAGAAGTCCAAAGCATAACCACAATGCTACATTGCTTTTTGAGTTTACTTTAAAGATTTTATTAGATAATTCACATCATTTCCTCTAATTATATATTCCTTTTTTATTTTGAACCTTTGAGTAAAAGAAATATTGGTTCATATTATTTATATAATTATATATATATATATATATTGGTAAATCATCAATCATCGTTATAAATTTTTATTATAGTTGTATATTTTTGATTAAATGTACTTTAGTTATGTTGTTGATAATTCATATTTTTATATCATATTATAAATCACTATTTTACATTATTAGAATTAATTAATTATACATAAAATATAGTAATGAACTTGATCTAATATAAGAACTAATGTATATGTTATGTATCTCATTATTTGTTAAGTCTATAATTTAAAATTAAGAAAATTAGCATCAAAATTATGAAATGTTAATGCTTATACACTCTGTTCGTCACATTCATTTCTTAGTAAATTTATTTTTAAAATGAACACTTCATTTGTTGATATTTTCTAATATTACATGTCATTCTTTATTAACTTCGGTATATCTCTAATGTACTCATTTTTTCCGTCAATTGTTTCACTTTTTCCAACATTTTAATCCCCTGGTTGATGTCCGAGTCAAAAATCGGGGTGATGATTTAAAATGTAGAATATTACGGAGTATATAATTACAAAAAATGTTTTCTTTCATTATAAATGATAAATGTAAAAAATAAAATCTTTACCCTCTCTTTGTCATGATAAATGATGAGTATGTAAAATAAAATTTATATGATATAATTTCACATGTTACACATGAATGTAAATTATTCCGGATAAAAAAATATTTTCATTTCCATTTTTCTCTTTGTATATAAATATATATATAAATATATATATATATATATATATATATATATATATATATATATATATATGTATTATACTATTTAAATAAAAATATATAAATTCTATATATAAAATCATACATAATATATAACTACATCAAATATGAACTATATATCATAATTTTTAAGTATATAAAATATCAAATATTTGAGTTAAATTAGAAATGTTTTATTGATCAAACATTTAGACTTTGAGGGGGTTTAAATGTATAATTCGACTAAAAAGATAAATATTTGAAAATGTAGAAGATACAATTGAATTGATTCCAATAAGACGATAACTCAAAAACAGGATCTATGTTTTAAATAAAAAATCAACATGATTAATATGAAATAGATGAAAATAAGATATGATTTTTCTCGATCATAAGCATTATAAAATTATCTAACTATTAATGACGACCAGTTAGGCTATAAGTTTTAACAATAAAAATTTAAATTGTATGTAAAAAATTATTGAATGATGTTAAAAAAAGTATAAGTCTTTAATAATAATAGAATTTTATATAATATATTAAATGAATGTGTAATATCATAAAATCATTTTGATAAATGAAATTCTAAATAGGGTTTGTGGGTTTTGAGGACATCGTCGAATTACAACACTGAAGCTAAACATTTGAGTTTTAAAATGTAAAAATATGTATGTAATATATAAAAAATGAGCTATACACCGCAAAGACGACTTTCATATAATATTAATAGTTTCATAATATGTTTACGTAAGTACGTATATATCGATTCTTTATAAATGTACTTTAACGAAGTTAAAATCACATTTCCTTTGTTATATATTGACAATTTTCAAAAATATTTATTTATTTTATACTCAAATGTTCAATTTGATAAAGTTCCGTCATCAAAAACAATATTATTATATACTCAAAGGTTCAATTTGATAAAGTTTCTATCACATCATCGAAAATCATATTAATATTTTAGCAATTAAATGTAATCATGCGATTATTATCGTATGGATATTTATCCAAATTTTATGAAATTTAATCAAGTTATAGAATATCTGGTTAATGTAATTGGTATGCCATATTACAAAAATACTATTAAAATATGAGATAAAATCGAAATATTATCCTTTTTCGAATTTTAAATTACAATGTCCGTGCCTCGCACGGGCTTTTACGCTAGTATATAAAGTAAGTCATCTGGAAAAATCATTTCATCCAAATCTTCTTATTATATATAAGTCGGTAAATATACCCATTCATATCCTTATAAATGATTATTAAAATTTGTTAATACTAATGCATAAATTAAATATATTAAATTTACAAACATTTTTATGCGGGCACCTTCTAGAATTCTCGACATGGTCCCAATTCCCCTCTATATGATTCCATCCCATTCAAGTCCCTCATCTTTTATTTTTCACTCAATAAATTTATACCATCAGCAATACCTGTTTTTCTTTCCTCAAACTTTTGTTGTTTAAAAATTATAATTTTTTTTATAAATAACTATAAATCAATAATTATAAATTTTAACATTAAAAAATAAAAATATTGTTTATGTAATATTAATGAAAGAATCCAATACAAAAGATAATGAAATATGTATACAACATGTAGAAGTGAATCTTTTGGCAAAATCATATCATTCAGATTTTCTTATCATATTTATAAGACATACCCGACCATATTTTTATAAAATCATTATTAAATTTCTTTTTATACTATTTCATTATTAATATGTATTATATTTTTATTTGAGCACCTTCTAGAATTATTGAGATGGTTCCACATCCCACTATATGACTATCTCATCCTCGCCCCCATCTTTCATTTTTCACTCAGTAAATTCATACCATGAGTGGTATCTCTCTTTCTTTCTTCAAATTTCTGTCTTACTCTTTCGCTAAATTTTGAAATTTTATGATCAATACATCTACTAAAGTTTTGTGTTTATACACAACGACAACTCTTCCATCACTTTGTGATGATATATCAACGCCATCACCTAGTAAAAGATCATATAACATCAAATTGGAGTATTACGTTATTCATGACTTCTGCTCAATTTCCTTATTTTTGAATCAGTCATGCCTGATTTTTCACTTACTATACCTGCCTGCAAGATGTTTCGCAAGCAAATTATTTTGAGATGTAATAGTAAGTTGTTTTCCATGCCAATTTTGTAAAATTTTATAGACTCACATGCGTACACACATGTTAGGCTCAAGACATGTCTGAATACCACTATTAACAAGCCTACACTATGTGACTATGTCACATTACATGACCTAGTGAGTTCTATCACTGGGATGTAGTATAGGTCTCTAAATGTACTTGTCTTGTTCTCATGAACATAAGCTTGATCATGTATGCTCAAAGTTATAATGAGCTTAGCAATGTTTCTTGCATCTAGATTGTATATAGGCCATTGAATAATTGTCCTGGTAGAAGTTCAGAAGTGTTCATGCAGCAGGATAGAAATGAATAAGGCCATGAAGGAATAAGTTGCAGAAATTTGTCTAAGGCATTATATAGCAAAGTCAGAAGAAAGCTATGTCGTGAAGTCACCAATATCTATGTCGTGTAGTGCTACATCGCATAGTCCATTTTGTACTATGTCGAGAAGTCCTCAAGACTCATGTCGTGAAGTGTTGAAGTCAGCAAAGTCAAAGAAGCCTAGATCGTGAAGTCCTCAGAAGCCTTATGTCGCATAGTCATCAAATGACCTATGTCGCATAGTCATCAAATGACCTATGTCGCATAGTCATCAAATGACCTATGTCGCATAGTCATCAAATGACCTATGTCGCAGAGTCTTCAAAGGCTATATCGCGTAGTCCTCACAAGTGAGATCGCGAAGTCAGGAATGAAGTGAAGTTCACGATATCAACACTTAGCCGTTTACAACAAGACAAATCAAGGTACAGAATCAAGAATCAAAAGAGACAAATACTGAAGCATTTGTTCTGGCAAGGTGGTCCAAAGAACAGATGGCAAATCTACAGCTAAACTTGGAGAGAAAGATAAGAGACAAGCAGCTACAGAAACGGGAAAGACTCCGAAAAGCAGGTGGTCCTTCCTGACACAGTTAACGTCTTATGGCAGGACAAGTTGGACTTTCAGCAAGGGGTAACTGTGTAAAAATAGGTGTGTGCACTAGTTTCTATAGGGCTTATATATATCATGCACATCCTATTGTTAGCTGTAAGAGAGATACACATAGTTTTTATCTGAAGCTCTTTTCTCTGTAAGCAAGCAAGTTCAAACTGTTCTTGTTTAGAAGCCAGAAATTCGATTGTGAATTTCTTGGAAAGCTGTAGTATTTAATTTGCTTATACAAAGTAGATTAAAGTGATTGTGTATGTTATTTACTTTCTGCATATTACATATCATAATCATATACAGTCTTTTACTTAGTTTTCAAGAATCGAAAAATATATCAAACTATCCATTCACCCCCCCTCTGTCTAGTTTCTAGTAGTATTCATTTCTAACAAGTGGTATCAGAGCCTAGGCTGTTAACGTACAAACAGGAAAAGATCAAGAATGAGTTCACAGAAACTAAGCAGTATCAAGATTCCTCCCTTTAACAAGGAGCACTATAGTTTATGGAAAAAGAAGATGTTGCTTTTCATCAAAGCTTCTAACCCCATGTATTTAGATATTCTAAAGCATGGTCCCTTCATTCCAATGATCGAGATTGGTGAAACAACCAATGGCACTGAGATTGTACCAGCAAAACATGTGCCCAAAGATCCCTCAAAATACACTGATCCTGAAAAGGAAAAAGTAGCACTGGATGGACATCTTCAACTTATCATTTGTGAATCTATGGACTTCAACATGTATGGCACTGTTGCTCATTGTACTAGTGCCAAGAAGATGTGGGATCTTATAGAAGTGCTCTGTGAAGGAACTACTGAAGTAAGAAAGAACAAGAAGCAGATTCTTGTTTCACAATATGAAGCCTTCATGGCTCAGCCAAAAGAGGGAATCACAGAAGTGTTTGAGAGATTCAACAAGCTGATAAACGAGCTCAAACTCTATGACAAACACTATGAAACAGAAGAGCTCAATATGAAGTTTCTACTAACTCTTCCAGATCACTTGGAACCAAGAATCTCTTCCCTTAAAGAAAGAGATCTAACAAAGATTGGTTTTGATGTGTTGTATGGTGTTTTGAAAACATATGAGTTAGAGCTGTTTCAAAAGAGATCTATTCAAGCAAAGCAAGGATTAGTGGCTAATACCTCCTGTGCACTTATTGCTGACAACCTAAGTCAAAGAATGGACTCTCTTAAAATCAGTCAGGTCAAGATTGAGGAACTGGAAGTTGAAGACACTGGTGATGAGGCCCAAGTTGTCTATGATTTGCCTGAGGATGATGAGTTTTACAGCATGGAAGAACTGGACAAAATGGAAAACAAATCTTTTGCTTATATGGCTAGGAGGTATCCTAACATAAGGTTTAAAAGAAAGCAGCCATTCAGGTCCAAGTTCAATACTGGAAACACTGGTGGATCTAGTGGCTCAAACACCTTCAATAAAGGAAAAGGGTTTGCTGGTGCTGCTAAAGGTGGATACAAGACAGGAAGTGTGGATAGGACCAAAATAAGGTGCTATAACTGTAATGAACTTGGGCATTTTGCCACTGAGTGCAAAAAGCCTAAACAAGTCAAGAAGGACAAAGCATACTTAGAGCTTGAAGCTAAGTATGAGGCTCTAC
This sequence comes from Heracleum sosnowskyi, assembly GCA_030848705.1. NCBI lineage: Eukaryota > Viridiplantae > Streptophyta > Magnoliopsida > Apiales > Apiaceae > Heracleum > Heracleum sosnowskyi. Next base: position 17,131,478 of record CM061240.1, read on the forward strand.
TCAAGAAACAACAGGGCAAAGCTTTTATTGCTGAGGGAAAATGCTGGGATGACTCTGATGAAGAAGAAGAACAAGAGTACTCAAACTATGCCTTGATGGCATTTTCTGATGATGGTGATTCAAGTCAGGTACCTATTCTTACTTCTCTTGATATGACTCCCCTTCAATATAAGCAAACTGTTGAAGATATGAGCACTGAGATGTTTAATATTCATACTAGCATGTTAGTAGCTAATGAAGAAATTGATAGACTAACTGCAAAGAATGTTGAGCTTACAGAAAAGAATGAGAAACTTGAGTTAATGGTTGTGAACCTGGATGGTTTGAAAAAGGAGGTTGAGTATCTTAAAAACAAAGTGATTTGTGCTGAGCAGATAGAGAAAGCCCTTAGGGAACAAATTGCTGAAACTGAACTGAAACTAAGAAGCTTCAAAAACTCCTCTGAACTTATTCAAACCTATCACAAGGAACACACTGAAGACTGCAAGGTTGGAGTTGGTTTTGACTATGAAAATGACAAGGGAAGGAAGAAGGTCAAGGGCAAAGGAAAGGAAACTTTTACAAACAAAAATGCCCCAACCATACTGTCAAATGTTGAACAGCCCATCTTCAGAAAGAGTGCTGTTGAGTTTGATGAGGAACTACTGATCATCAAGCAACAGATACTTGAAGAAGATGAGGCTGCTAAAAACACTTCTTCTTTTCCTGAACTTGTCAATCAGAAAGAAACCAAAGACAATCTTGTCAAGAGTCCTAAAGCAAAGAAAGAAGCTGTTAAGAAAAAGAAACAAAACAGAAATGGTAAAGTTGGTGTTAGCAAGGGAAACAACTATGCTTATGTGCCAAATGCTCCCAGGAAACAATGTCAAAAATGCCTATCTGTTAATCATTTGACTCATAAGTGTAGTAAGCCTGAAATTGTTGAAGTTGACAACCTAAGTAACGATTCTGCCAGCATAAATTCTAGTCATGATTCTTTCTGTGGTAAGCCAAACTGCATGACATGCTATGTGACTGTGATTGCTAACTGTTTATCTCTTAAACATAAACTTGACTCTGCACAATCTGGTGAATCACACACACATATGCATTCTCACAGGACAGGGTCCCCAATCAAGGTTGAGAGAGTGAAAATTTCATGTGAGCCTAAGAGTGTAAACTCCAAAGCCACAGAAAAAGTGAAGTCTCCTACTATGAGAAATGCAATTTATGACAGAAGAATTGTTAATCAAAATGTTTCTAAATCAACTGGACCCTACCAAGTGTGGGTACCAAAAACAACTTAGTCATTTTGTGAATGCAGCAGGGCAACAGGAATAAAAGAGTCATATGGATCTTGGACAGTGGATGCTCAAGTCACATGACTGGTGATATAGCCCTGCTATCACATTTTGAGGAAAAGGCTGGCCCATCAGTAACCTTTGGAAATGACAACATTGGTTATACAATGGGATATGGTAGTGTTAAATCTGGAAATGTCATTATTGAAGATGTAGCATTTATTGAAGGACTGAAGCATAATCTCTTGAGTATTGGACAATTTACCAACAGAGGTTTCAAAGTGGAATTTGATGAAGACCTTTGTTCAATCTCAAAAAGGGAAAGTGGTGAAGTTGTTCTAACTGGTGTGAAGAAAGGAAGCTTGTTTGTAGCTAATCTCAAGGCTGCAGATAAGGAAGAAATCTGCTGTTTCTACTCTAAAGCCACAAATGAGGAATTCTGGCTATGGCACAAGAAGCTGTCTCACTTGAATGTTCAGGCAATGAACTCTCTAACCAAGAGAGAACTTATCAGGGATTTTCCTGCCTTGGAGTTTGTGCAAGATGGAGCATGTGAAGCTTGTCAGAAAGGAAAAATTAAAAGATCCAGTCACAAGAACAAGTTGCTCAATACAAACTCAAAAGCTCTGCAGCTAATTCACATGGACTTATTTGGCCCTGTGAATGTAATGTCCCTCTCCAAAAAGAAATATGCTCTAGTGATGGTAGATGACTATTCAAGATATACTTGGGTGGAATTCCTATTCTCCAAGGATGAAGCACCCCAAGTCATAATAGAGCATATCAAGAGAGTTGATAAAGAAGCACAAAGCACTGGTTCCTCTGTAGTTGCTTTGAGAAGTGATAATGGGACTGAGTTCAGAAATTCAACATTGTATGAGTTTTGCAAAGATAAAGGAATTTCTCAACAATTCTCAGCTCCTAGAACACCTCAACAAAATGGAGTAGTTGAGAGAAAGAATAGAACTCTCATTGAAGCTGCAAGGACAATGCTGCTGGATGCAAAGCTACCCACTAGCTTTTGGGCTGATGTTGTTAACACAGCATGCTATGTGCAAAATAGAACATTAATCAATAAGAAGTCTTGCAAAACTCCTTGCTCATTAATGACTGGAAAAAGAGCATCCTTCAAGCACCTGCATGTGTTTGGAAGCAAGTGCTTTGTGATGAAAGATACCTCTGAGCATGTTGGAAAATTTGATGCAAAAGCATTTGAAGGTATCTTCATTGGATACTTTCTGGAAAGGACAGCATACAGAGTATTTGTACCTGAGCAACACAAAGTCATGGAAAGCATGGATGTTACCTTTGATGACAAGAAGACTCCTGGACTTAAAACAAGTGATCAAGACAGTGTGCCATTGAGATTTGAGAATCAAGGTTATCTTGAGGATTCTGAAAGTGAAGATGAACTCCCTGTTCAAACTCTTCTAGAGAATGAAATCCTTGAAGTTGACAATCTTCTTCAAACCCCTGTGCAAGGGTTCACAAACACAGGGGGAGAAGAAGAAAATGCACCTGTCAACCAAAATGAGCTTGGAACAGATCAAGGAAATGAACAGGGGCACCCAAGGAAATGGGACAGAGCCCACACTAGGGATCAAATCATTGGAGATCCTAGTGAGGGAGTTAGAACAAGAAGGGCAACATTAAATACATGTCTGTATAGCTGCTTTCTGTCACAAGAGGAACCTAAATTAATTGAAGAAGCCTTGAAGAATTCTGATTGGATTGTTGCCATGCAAGAAGAGTTGAATCAATTTGAGAAAAACAAAGTATGGGAACTAGTACCTCCTCCAAAAGGAAAGAATGTTATTGACACCAAATGGGTGTTCAGAAACAAGATGGATGAAGAAGGAGTGGTAATTAGAAACAAAGCAAGGATGGTTGCCAAAGGATATTGTCAGCAAGAAGGCATTGACTATGATGAGACATTTGCACCTGTAGCTAGACTGGAAGCCATCAGAATCTTCCTAGCTTTTGCAGCTCACTCAGATTTTAAGGTGTATCAAATGGATGTGAAAAGTGCATTTCTCAATGGTGATCTTGCTGAAGAAGTTTATGTGTCTCAACCACCTGGCTTTGAAAGTGAAGACTTCCCAAACTTTGTGTATAGACTGCTCAAGGCACTCTATGGACTCAAACAGGCACCAAGAGCCTGGTATGAAACTCTATCTCAATTCCTTCTTGAGCATCAATTCACCAGGGGTACAATTGACAAAACCCTATTCTTCAAGAAGCATGGAAATGATATCATTCTTGTTCAAATCTATGTGGATGATATCATCTTTGGCTCTTCAAATGAAAAACTCTGTGAAAGGTTCTCTAAGTTGATGCAAAGCAAATATGAGATGAGTATGATGGGAGAATTAACCTACTTTCTAGGTTTGCAAGTACATCAAAGGGAGGATGGCATCTTCATAAACCAGTCAAAGTATGTCAAAGATCTTTTGAAGAAATATGGTTTAGAAGACTCATCCCCTGCAAAAACTCCCATGTCCACTGCAGTCAAGCTTGATGAAGACAAGAAAGGCAAAAGAGTAGACATCAAGGTTTTTAGAGGCATGGTTGGATCACTACTCTATCTCACAGCTAGCAGGCCTGATATCATGTTTGCCACATGCCTTTGTGCAAGGTTCCAGTCTGATCCCAAGGAATCTCACATGATGGCTATCAAAAGAATCTTCAAGTATCTGAAGGGGACTCCTAATCTTGGGCTATGGTATCCAAAGGGCACTGGGTTCAACCTGGTTGGTTACACATATTCTGATTATGCTGGATGCAGAATTGACAGGAAAAGCACCTCTGGAAGCTGTCAATTCCTAGGTCAAAGGTTAGTGTCCTGGTTTAGTAAGAAACAACAGTCCACAGCAACATCCACAGCTGAGGCTGAATATATTGCTGCTGGAAGTTGCTGTGCTCAATTGCTTTGGATTAGAAATCAACTCATGGATTATGGGCTAGTGTTAGAACACATTCCACTAATGTGTGATAATACTAGTGCAATATCCATAGTTGCCAATCCTGTTAATCATTCTACTACAAAGCACATTGAGATCAGGTACCATTTCATTAGGGAACATGCTGCAAATGGTACCATAGAAGTCTCTTATGTTCCAACTGAGAAACAATTGGCTGACATATTTACTAAACCTCTGAATGAAGCAGTCTTCAACAGACTTGTGAGTGAAATTGGAATGCTCAATCCTTCATTTAGTTGCTCTAAGTAAGTATGCCAGTAAATTGTTGCAGCAGTAAATTTTCACTGTATTTAAATGCTCTATTCATATGGAGTGAAAATTAGCTGAGATATGATTTATAAATATTTCAGTACTTTACTACATATTTCTTAAAATCATTTGGTGATGAAGTTGTGAGCTTTTGAGACATCTCGATATAGATGACTTTCAGAGTTCACGACATAGTTCAAATAAACAGACTTATATCGCAAACTGTTGAGATTGTGAGACTTTGCGACATAGTTCATTTCATGAGTTTGCGACATAGTTTATGTTATGACTTCGCGACTTAGAATAACTATATCGACAAGTCTCCACATTTGACAGAATTTTGATTTAAATTAATTTTATTTCAAAATTTGATAAAAGTCTGACAATTTGCTTAAAATTCCTCAAAGAGAGCTTTAGACAGGGTATTTCTACTATATCGCAAAGTCTCCCCGATCCTTTCATCTTGAGGACTTTGCGACATAGTTCATTTCTGAGACTATGCGATATACTTTGCACGACTTTACGGTACAGGCTATCTCTGACTTCGCGACATACAAATAGACTGTACAAATTCATAACTCCATATCGCAGTGTCTCTATCATATAAATACCCTTTTCTAACCGTTCACAACTTTTCATCTTGTCTATTGCTCTCAAACTCTCAAACCTAAGCACAAATTCTCTACTCTCTTTTTCACTCTCTCTTTTGAAATGGCACCCAAATCTCAAACAGTTTCATCCTCTATCCCTTTAACCATTCCCAAAGAAACCAATCTTCTCACCATTCCCTCTGAGGCTGAGGCTAAACCAAGGTACAAGTGTTTTGTTCGGTTCTTGAACACTTCCTACCTACGCCAAGCCCTAACCCTGAACCCTACATTGTATGTCGATGTGTTGGAAGGATTTTGGCGAACGGCGATGGTATCAACAATGGCAAGAGAAGATGGAACTTCATTCCAGGAGGTTACTTGTTCAATTGGAGGCAAACACTTCCAGTTTGGGGAAAAGGAAATCAATGAAGCATTGGGGTTCAAGGTGGAGGGTCATGACCAGGAAGCTACTGATGCTCAAATTGTAGACTTCATGACCTTCATTCTGTATGCTGATGAGATAGATACTGGAAAGCTAAATAAGAAGTTTGTGAGAAGGGAGTGGTCATTTCTGTTTGACGCACTCAAGAAGGTGTTTCTCTGCAGGAAGACAGGATGGGACCATATCAGTCATATTGCTGTGAAGCTGGCCTATTCCCTAGCCTACAACCAAGAAATCAATGTTGGAGCAATCATCCTCAAGGAATTCGCTCAGAGGCTAGGGAGGACAGTTCGTGGGAGAGGTAATGACATCTTTTACCCTCGTTTCCTTCAAGTTATTTTAAATCATCTTGATGCAAATGTCCATGAATTGGAGGGTATAGATAAAACTAAAATGGCTTATTCCAAGTCCATGTCCAAAATACTATTTGGTTCATTGGACACAAGGAATCAAGTGGATGTGATTCTAAGTGTGACCAAGCATATGCAGGACACATTTGAGTCTTATCCACTTGATAAGCCCATATACCATGAACTTTCCTGGACAGGGAAGGCTAAGACTGAAGGTGCTACACAGTCTAACCCCAGCCTTCCTATCCCATCCAGCAATCCTACTGAAAACACCACTGTAGAGGTTAGGCAGCCAAGTGCATCAATCTCTCAAAATGTTGATGTTACTAAAAAGAAGACAAAGAAGAGAGCCCTAACAGTGATCAATGAATCTGTAGAGATAGAAAGTGAGAATCCTGAGTCACCTCTCACCAGACAAAAGAAGAAGTCAAAATCTATAGCCACCACTGCATCCTCCCAACAGGATTCAGATGTGGAAAAAGGGGTACACCTGTTACTGTCTATGGCCTCTCAACAGGTCATTGGCATTGAAAAGAGCAGCCTCCCCACTGCACCCTGTACAGAGTTTGCACAGGGTCAAGACCTCACTCTTGACCCTAGGAGTGATAAGGCTGATCATACACAGAGTGGAGAGCACATCATTGTTGAAACTCCTCCTATTTCTCAGGGGGAGTTGCCAAACTCTAATCTAAACCCCACTTCTCTCTCAGATTCTTCCATTAAAATTTCTTCTGAACAAGAGAGTCATTCCAATGACAATCTTGCCTTTGATCAATCACAATTCTCTCATGTGATTGAGCCAATTTTAAGTGACATGGTGCATGACACTATGCTCACCACCCAGGAACCACATCTGGTTGGTCAGGGAATGCATGATGGGGCATATCCTAATGACACCACCACAAACATGGAGGATTCACCAGTTTTTACTGGAGACTCTATGCCAAATTCTCCCATCCTTCAGGATGTGGAACTGTCTTCACAGACAAATAGGGCTGATGTTGTAACACATCCCATTTCAATGGAGACAACATCAGACCCTACAGCCATTCCAAGGCTGGAGGAGACTCAAAATCTTACATCTCATGAAGTGCCTAGCACTAGCTCTCACTTGGCTCAGGCCACTATGTCAGAATGGCTGAAGCCTGTGCACCATGACGGGCCTTCAGGATCATCATCTGTGCCTTCCAAAATGACAGAAGAAGCCATACAAGATCTCCATGTGGCACAGATTGATGAGTTCTCAAAGATAGCTCAACATCTCCTCACCTCAAATCTCCCAAATGCTGATTATGAAGCCATTTTACTCTGCCACAAGGAGGATGTTGAAGCTCAGCAGGAGAAGATAGTGGATGCAGCTGAACCAGAGGGAAATGTGGATGCCTGGTTGGATGCTAAGAGGACTCTCAAGCTCAAGGATGCCCTAGCTTTTCTAAGAGAAGAATACCTAACTTCTTTGGGCTCCAATACAAAGGATCTCTCTCCTGCTGCCATCTATGATGCTGTTAATGATGTCTACAGGAATCAATTAAAGGCTCTGCACTATCTTGGGAAAGGGCTTCAATCAGAGATTTCTTCAATCCAGGAGGCGACAGACAGATCCCTCACTCAGCTCAGAAACTCATATCTCTCTGATTTTCCAAAGGTGGATGACATCCTTAAAGAAATCCAGAAGACAAACTCTACTGTAAACATGATGGACATCTCTCTGGCCATGGTCACAGACAACATCAGGAAGCTGGCTACAACCCTGGAAAATCAAATCAAGGCCAATATCAACTCAAATGCAATGTTGAATGTAATTTGGAAGAATCAATATGGTGACAAATTGGTGGATGAGGTCCCTCTGTCAAACATCTCCCAATTTGACTTTGCCAAGATCAAGGATCAATCTCTCAATTCTTTCAAGTCTCAACAGCTATTCTCAAAGGTGGATGGTCTTGAAAGAGAAGTGGCCTCTCTGAAAGATGAAAACAGGGTGCTTGCAAATTCTCTAAAACAGCTCAATGACAAGCTGGATGACCAAGGCAACAACACCTCCAATATCCTGCTGGTGCAACAACAGATGTTGACTTCAATGATGAAACAAATGAACCTGCCTATCCCTGGGGAAGCTCAAGACATCTTGTCTGATCCCAAGCCTAAGGGGGAGAAACAAAAGGAGGTCATTCTGAAACAGAGAGGGGGAGTACCTGCCAAGCAGCCAAAGCATAAGGGCAAGGGCAAACTCATTGAAGAAACCATAAAGCCAATCATTCTTCCCCCTGTAGAGGTCATAAGTGCAGAAGGTCAGAAGAGCACAATCTCAACCACCTACTATCCATCCACAATGCCTAAAGATATCTCAACTCCTCAACCTACTCAACCTACTCCCAATGCTAAACCTGTCAAAGCTGCAGTTATCACAGAGGCCAAGCTACATGAAGTTGCCAATTCAAACATCTATCATGATGAGGCCTTCCTGGAGTTTCTGAAAGCCATCTACAGTAGTGCTCAAGGAGATGCAAGGATGTACAGACAGAAGATCAAGGAAAGCATCAAGTATTTCACAGTGGCAGTAAGGAAAATCAAGGATGTCCATCTAAGAGAGATAATCATGGTGTGCAAGGATAACTGCTTGTGGCACCTAGTTTTTCAAACTCTAGAGAAACTGAGATTTACTGACCTGTCAATCATTCTGGATTTGATTGAAAAGCATGGGATGAACAATGAAAGTCTTTATAATGACTTGAAGATGGACCAGAATAAAAGATTGCCTGAGGTTATATCCAAGCCAAGGTCGATAATTTACCAAAGCCTATCTCAAGACTGTAATATTGACCAACTAGTAATTCCCTCAGACCTTTTAATGAAGAACAATGCAAAGATCAACCAGGTGCTGCAAATGCTGAGAGCTAAGAGAGGAGCTAGGACAGCTGAGGAACTAGAGATGATTCACACTCTACAATCTTTTCTGATTCATGGAGTTATTCCTGAATCTGTCAAAGAAAAGAGCAAGAAGAAGGATAGTGAGGATGATGATGAGGAGAAAACCTACAGAAGGAGATCTCTTTCTAGGAGTAATAAGGATGGACCAAGTGACAGCAGCAAAAGCAAATTCTCAAAGAAGACAAAAGATGCTGATGATAGCAAGAGGGATTACAAGGGGACAAAAGAATCAGCAAAGAGAACAAGAAGTGGAATTCAGCAAGTCAAGGACATTTCTAATAGTACTTTAACCAAAACACAAGACTCTAAGTCTAGGGTGGGTACTGTTAGTAATGATCCTCCAAAATCATTATCTAAGACTTCTGAACCTGAATTGCCACAGAAGAAAGATGAAGCCACAAAAGGAATATCAAGAAAACACTTCCACAAAGTTACAGCTAGTGGAGTGTTACAATGGATGAAGGGGAAGGGAATGAAGCTACTTCCAAGTGATGTGGCACTGAAGACTGATTCTCCTTGTTCCAGAAAGGTGTCTCTTGTGAAACATATGAAGATCAAGAGTGTACCCAGAAGGATAAGGATAACAAAGAAGACTGGAAAACTCAAAAATGTTATTGGCATCAATGTGCTTCCACTAGATGAGGACTATGATGAAGATGCCCTAGCATTTTTGAGGGCTCAAAGGATCTTTGAAGTCAAAGTGAAGTTGGATCATCTAGAGATCAAGTACACTGATGGAAGAGAAAGAATAATGAAGCAAGGGGGATGGCAATATTTTGACACCTATGAGCAAGAAAGAATCAATGCCTTGTTAAATTTTGAAGAAAAGGAAGAAAGGTTGTGGAAAATAGAGATTGCCAGATTCATGAAGATGCACTCTGACTACAAAGAAAATCTAAAGAAGCTGAATGAAGAAAAGAGGGGTGAGAAAGAAAAGGAGATGGCTGAGATGGAAGAAAGAGCAAATGAGCTAAGGAAGAAAGGGCTGTGCAGGGTAAAGCAAAATCCTTATACTGTTGAGTACAAAAATCATTATGGAGGAATAAGCAAGATAAGGATGGAGTTCATACATTCATATGTGGAAAGTGCCCTCAGAACAGCAGCTGAAGATCTAAAAGATTCTCCTCTCATTGAAGAACTGAGTGAAAGGGATGAAATTTTACTGGCCATCTCTGAAATAAAGAAGAATGAAGAAATAAGGAAGAAGAAAGTCTATGATGATTTCTTAGAGAAACAATTGGAAACTGAAGCTATGTAGCTCAAGGAGAAATTCTGTAAGACTAAATTTCCAAGTTGTTATCAAATTCTGTTCTTAACTTTATCTTCTTTATACTTGTTCTTTTTATGTTAGTTAGGCTTGTTATCAGACATGAAATTGTGCCTAAGGGTCTTACTCACAATTTGGGGGAGATTGTTAGGCTCAAGACATGTCTGAATACCACTATTAACAAGCCTACACTATGTGACTATGTCACATTACATGACCTAGTGAGTTCTATCACTGGGATGTAGTATAGGTCTCTAAATGTACTTGTCTTGTTCTCATGAACATAAGCTTGATCATATATGCTCAAAGTTATAATGAGCTTAGCAATGTTTCTTGCATCTAGATTGTATATAGGCCATTGAATAATTGTCCTGGTAGAAGTTCAGAAGTGTTCATGCAGCAGGATAGAAATGAATAAGGCCATGAAGGAATAAGTTGCAGAAATTTGTCTAAGGCATTATATAGCAAAGTCAGAAGAAAGCTATGTCGTGAAGTCACCAATATCTATGTCGTGTAGTGCTACATCGCATAGTCCATTTTGTACTATGTCGAGAAGTCCTCAAGACTCATGTCGTGAAGTGTTGAAGTCAGCAAAGTCAAAGAAGCCTAGATCGTGAAGTCCTCAGAAGCCTTATGTCGCATAGTCATCAAATGACCTATGCCGCATAGTCATCAAATGACCTATGTCGCATAGTCATCAAATGACCTATGTCGCATAGTCATCAAATGACCTATGTCGCAGAGTCTTCAAAGGCTATATCGCGTAGTCCTCACAAGTGAGATCGCGAAGTCAGGAATGAAGTGAAGTTCACGATATCAACACTTAGCCGTTTACAACAAGACAAATCAAGGTACAGAATCAAGAATCAAAAGAGACAAATACTGAAGCATTTGTTCTGGCAAGGTGGTCCAAAGAACATATGGCAAATCTACAGCTAAACTTGGAGAGAAAGATAAGAGACAAGCAGCTACAGAAACGGGAAAGACTCCGAAAAGCAGGTGGTCCTTCCTGACACAGTTAACGTCTTATGGCAGGACAAGTTGGACTTTCAGCAAGGGGTAACTGTGTAAAAATAGGTGTGTGCACTAGTTTGTATAGGGCTTATATATATCATGCACATCCTATTGTTAGCTGTAAGAGAGATACACATAGTTTTTATCTGAAGCTCTTTTCTCTGTTAGCAAGCAAGTTCAAACTGTTCTTGTTTAGAAGCCAGAAATTCGATTGTGAATTTCTTGGAAAGCTGTAGTATTTAATTTGCTTATACAAAGTAGATTAAAGTGATTGTGTGTGTTATTTACTTTCTGCATATTACATATCATAATCATATACAGTCTTGTACTTAGTTTTCAAGAATCGAAAAATATATCAAACTATCCATTCACCCCCCTCTGTCTAGTTTCTAGTAGTATTCATTTCTAACAACACACTTAACATTGATGATCTATCCAAATTGATGGATACATACTTCCTTTTCATTTACTTGGATTGAGATGAAAAAATGGTTTGGATTTGCTTTTTTCTCAACTTTAAATGTTCTCATTTTGAATTCGATTTTGAAATTATATTTGATCGCGATCAAATCCATGAACAATATGTCTACGTGTGTGTGAGTATAATAAATATTAGTCTTTTTTTTTTGGATTTTATATCAATATGACTTAATCAAGTACGAATTTTGATCGAAGTCTGTGTACTATCTTCCCAACCGTATATAATTGAACTACTAGATGAAATCTAGTACAAATTTGATTTATGATTAGTTTGTATCAAGATTGGGATAAACCAAGATCGGTTTGAGATTTTAACTTTGAGTTAAGATTTGTATCAATCATAATTAAGTTCAAAAGTTTAGACGACAATAGCATCAACCGTATTTGATATGATTTTTTATCTAGAAAATTCCTATGTATATATGTATTATTTTTAATATATATTATGGATTTTTTTTGTCATAAAAGTCATCGATCATCCTTCCTTTTTAAATTTATGTATATGATTTTTTTTTTTACAGCAAACACTGAAGAAAATGCTCCAAAAAATATTAAGGTACATGTCCAAAGCACGGAGTTTCAGGTATTATACTTTTCGTGTCGTATAAACTTTTTGTCATCTTTTTGTGTGACATTAAATAAGGATTAAATGTAGATATATTTATTTCAATCATAGACACTAAATCTATCATTATCGTATTCATGTACTTTCCTACTTTATGCATCTAAAAATTCAATCAATTCATACATTAAATTGTACTAAACTTTTGTGATTGTTCTAAAGTATATTGTAACCAAATGAAGTTTTGAGCACGCGGGTCCCATATTTTTATAAAGAATGTTATCTTTAAAAATGAATTTGGGACATGTTTTGAGATATTTTGTTGGGACCTCTAGCATTTTTCATTTTAATATACAATTCTTCGTATTAAAATTCTCATAACTGATGCATTGAAAACTACTAAACACCTCATTTTTATATTAATTATATATACAACCACTAGTTGCAAAATTTATCATAAAAACAATTTATTGTTTGCGTTTTTGATGGATTCTTACGCGTAGCACTAGTTCGGAAGACTGTTGCTTAGCTGAAGTTTAATATACTTTAACTCGGTCTTCATCAACCCTTTCAGCAAGCACTGATGAATCTGATTGGACATCCAAATTTTCCACACCAGCAACTACAAAAATTTCCGGTTTGAGTTTGGGTATTGCTGGAATATAGTGTGGAATTCTCTTGCTGTACATAGGAGAGCGACTAAGGTTGACACAGGAAAACAGCTTAACATTCACTGTTTCGACCTGGTCTGAAGCTCTCCCTGTCTTCTTCAGTTTCTGTTCTGAAGTCAGTGTTACTCCAAAGAAGATCTGCTTCCAGTTTCGCAGCTGTTAGTTTTGTTGCAGCCTGAAACTTAGGATAAACCAGAAGGTGTTCAACAGAAACAAGCAAACTTGTCACTAGATTTTTTATGTATATGAATTAATTATAACATTTGTATTGGTTAAGTTTCTTTAACTATATGATTAGATTGGTTATTATGAAAACTATTATTGATTGAAATTACTTTCTCTATTATCCTTATCTTCTCTCTGTAGTCCATGTTGAGACTCTGAATTCTATATAGTCTATGTTTAGACTCCAAATCAGTTCTAATGCTCCATGTAAATCTAGCATTGAAGTTATTACTGATCGTTATTTATAAAACGAATAGTTGTCGACCAAACTCGAACTTTGTCATGTGTTATATAACGACTAATTTCAAAATGGAGTTGTAATAAACCCCTTAATATTACGATTTAATGAACTCAGTCTATTGATAGCCCTCGAGCTTTGATTGAATTAGAATTACAAAGAGTGATAATAAAGTCGAATACAATCTGCAAGACTTTCGAGAGGTCTGCTCTCTCCCAACCACCGCCTAGTAACTTGACTTAATTTCTGCATACCCTAGTTGCATCCCTCTTTCCTCTTTTATATGCCCCCTTCTTGCTTTTACCTCCTTGCCCCTTTTCTTCATTGCAGATTTCCCCCTTTGCCCTTGCCTTCTATATTTACTTCTTTACCCTTCCACTTCTTTCTTGTATACGGAATTAGCTTTCGAATCTTTGTGCCGTTCATTACATTGCTCGCGGTCCAAAGTTTCACCTTGTCCTCAAGGTGGAAGGTAGGAAACCTAGCATCAATCGATATAGCATCTTCTCACGTAGCTTCAAACAACGGCAAATCTTTCCATTTAAGCAGTACCTCAGTCTGTGTAGAATCCCCCTAGCGAACGTCAAGTATCAGTTCTGGAACTGCCACCATTTCGAACTCCGCAGTTAACTGGTCAGGGATCATGGGGTTCGCTGGTAGAGGCCCAACAGCACGTTTAAGCTGAGAAACGTGAAATACGGGGTGGATCTTGCTGGAATCCGGAAGCTGAAGCTTATAAGCAACTTGACCAATTCGTTGAACCACCGGAAAAGGTCCATAAAATCTTGCTGCCAGTTTTTCATATGGTCGTTTGGACAAGGAACGTTGGCGATAGGGCTGAAGTTTCACATAAACTTGTTGGCCGACCTCGAATTTTTCATCTCGCCGTTTTTTATCAGCATGGAGCTTCATCTGCTGCTGGGCTTTAAGCAAATTGTACCGTAAGTCATCCAGAATTGCATCCCTTTCCTGCAACATAACCTCAATACTATCCACTGGGGACTGTCCCCTGCCAAGACGCGTGACCACTGGGGTTCCCGGCCATACAATACTTGAAATGGCGAGAACTTAGTAGACGTATGAGGAGATGTATTATAAGAAAACTCTGCCCAGTGGAGCCATTTGGACCACGACTTTGGCTGACCCCCTGCGAAACATCTCAGATACGTTTCCAACAGCTTATTGACAATTTTCGTCTGACCATCTGTTTGCGGATGGTATGCAGTGCTTCGCTGTAGGGCGGTGCCTTGTAGACGAAATATTTCCTTCCAAAAACTACTGAGAAAGATGCGATCCCTATCGGAAACAATCAAAGCTGGAAACCCGTGTAACTTTACAATTTCCTTGACAAACACAGTTGCCACTGTCAATGCTGAAAACGGATGTCGAAGTGCTAAAAAATGTCCATATTTGGATAATCGATCGATGACCACCAGAATGGTGTCCACTCCGTGTGACACGGACAATCCTTCAATGAAGTCTAAGGAAATATCCTTCCACACTCGTAGTGGAATGGGCAGTGGCTGTAGCAGACCTGCTGGAACTTGTTGAGAGCTTTTGTGGCGCTGACAGATATCACAGTGTCGCACAAACTCCGTAACGTCTTTTCTCATTCCTACCCAGAACCAATTCACCGCAATTTTCAAGTAAGTCTTAACATCCCCTGTATGACCCCCCATTGGTGACCCATGATACAACTGTAGTATGATTGGAATGAAATAAGATGTTCGTGGAATCACAAACCTGCCTTTGTAGAGCAACTTGTCGTCCCTCATACTGAATCCCACATGAGCTTTTGTATTCGAACTAATGTCGTGATGGATTTGCTGAAGCATCGGGTCCTGTTTGACCTCCAAGTCCAATCTTGACCAATCAATTTCGGACACCGACAGCAGTGCCCCAAACTCTATTTTTTCTCCATCCTTTCGAGATAACGCATCAGCCACTCTGTTCGAACTTCCAGGTTTAAACTGCACCTCAAAAGAGAACCTCAACAATTTAGTTACCCATTTTTGGTACTCAACCCCAACTTCTCTTTGCTGCATTATAAAACGCAAGCTTTGTTGATCCTTTTTTACCACAAAATGTCGTCCTAAGAGGTAGTGGCGCCACTTTTGCACCGCCAAGCAAATGGCCATTAATTCTTTTTCATAAATTGATTTCAGTTGTGCCTTTTGGCCCAATAACTTACTGAAAAAAGCCACCGGCCTGTTGTCTTGCATCAACACTGCCCCCAATCCAAATCCCGAAGCATCAGTCTCTAACACGAAGTTTTTAGTGAAATCGGGTAACACCAGTACTGGAGGGCTCACCATTGCCTGTTTCAGCTCATTGAAAGCCACTGTGGCCGCATCCGACCATCCATACGCATCTTTTTTGAGTTGTGCTGTAAGTGGTTGTGCAATATGAGCGTACTTCGAGATAAACTTTCTGTAATACCCCGTTAAACCCAAAAATCCACGTAGTTCCTTTAGGTTCTTCGGCAGATTCCATTCGAGGATAGCTCGCACTTTATCCCCATCCACAGCCACCCCTTCAGCTGAAATGATGTGCCCCAAATAAGCAACTATTTCCTTGCCAAACTCGCACTTTTTTTGATTGACTACTAAACTGTTCTGCCTTAACTGGTCCAGTACTAACTCCATATGTTGGCTATGCTCCTCCACTGACTTACTATAAACAAGTATGTCATCAAAAAAGACCAACACGAACTTTCGGAGAAACGGTCGAAATACGTCATTCATGAGGGATTGGAATGTCGCGGGACCGTTCATTAATCCGAACGGTAAAACCAAGAACTCATAATGGCCATCGTGCGTCCGGAACGCTGTTTTGTGGGTGTCTTGGGGTTTGACCAGAATTTGATGATACCCCGCTTTGAGATCAAGCTTAGAAAAAATGACTGCCCCATGTAGTTCGTCGAGAAGTTCGTCTATCACGGGAATGGGATACTTATCGGGAACCGTTTCTTTGTTCAGGCCGCGGTAGTCGACGCAGAAACGCCATGACCCGTCTTTTTTTTTGACCAGTAGCACGGGACTCGAATACGGGCTGCACGACGGTTTAATTATCCCTGCAGCCAGCATCTCCTGTATCAACCATTCGATCTCGTCTTTTTGACACTGAGGATATCTGTATGGCCGAACTCCCACGGGATTTGACCCTTCCTTGAGTACTATCGCATGTTCGTGCCCTCGAGACGGAGGTAAGCCTCGGGGTGTGTCAAAAATGCGACTATACTTCTCAATTACTGACTGCAAAAACTCGGGAACCCTGGTCCTGCCTCTGTCCCCCCTTTTGCTACTTGTATTTTTTCCACCAAGTTCAACTCGACATAGTATCCTGTCTTTTCCTTCCTTAGAGTTTTCAACATCGCCTTTATAGAGATTTGAGAATGAACCAGTGACGAATCGCCCACCAATGTAATCGTTCGACCCCCAAATTCAAAATGCATAACCTGTGTCTTCCAATTATTGATCATTGTCCCCAATGTCTCGAGCCATTGTACCCCCAAGATGATATCGGAATTTCCCAACTCGAGTGGCAACATATCCACCATGATCTCCACACTCCCATCCAATATCAACTCCACCCCTTTACATAATCCTTGCCCCCTAATAGTTTCTCCATTCCCCAGTGAAACGCCAAATCCCCCCACATTGGCTACGGTAATCCCTAATTCCTCAACCACCGATAGGGATATGAAGTTATGGGTGGCACCGGGATCTATCAACACCACGACCTCCTTACCTTTCACACTTCCCCGCAATTTCATGGTCTTAGGATTAGATAAGCCAATAACAGAATTTAAAGATACTTCTGGTTGAGCTGTTACCTCTGGTTCTTGTTCCGGTGTAGGTGACATGGGTGATTCACTCCCTGAATACTCTGTCCCTTCCTCCTCTTCCTCTTCCATCACTAATACGCTCAACTCCCTTCTTCTGCATCGATGTCCAATGGACCATTTCTCGTCGCACCGGAAACAAAGCCCCTTGGCCCTTTTGTCTTGTAATTCCTTGTCTGAGAGACGTCTCATCTCGCCGCCTGATTTTACTGAACTGGTGGGAACTGTTTGCCTTGGGGAATTTACCGATCCATGAGACTCACTCGACTGTGCGGCCCAACTTCTTATGGACGTGGGGCTGGAATGATTGGAAAACACCACAGACCCTCCCTGACTAGGTTGTTTGAATGACCCCGACGAATACTGCCCATTCTTAAAAAAACTGACTCCATTTTTCTTGAGTCCACTTACTTTATTGCGTTCCTCGACACGTAAAGCCAACTCCATAGCCTGCTCGAGGCTGACCGGATTTAGTAAACGTATTTCCACCCTTATCTCTTCTTTTAAACCATTCAAAAACTGCCCCAACAGGATCTCCTCAGATAAACGATCCAAGGGCGCGGCTGTCTCTATAAATTTCCTGCGGTACTCCGCGACTATCGTCGTCTGCGTTGTAGCTAACCACTGTTCACACAAGGACCCCCCACTCGACGGTCTAAACTGCCTCAGCATAAACTCCCTTAGTTCATCCCACCTCCTGATGGGGCGTCTCTTGTTTTCCCACTGAAACCATCGTAACGCGTCACCCTCAAGTGCTACCACCACCGCTTCCAATTTCTCAACCTCAGTCAGTCGATAAAAACTGAAATATCTCTCAATACGCATGACCCACCCATCGGGATCAACTCCGTCAAACACCGGCATATCCAACTTCCGATATCGCCACCCCCCAGTCCCCCCAGGCACGCCACCTCCAACTCCCATACCTTCATTTCCCCCATGACCACCATTTCCCCCATATCCTCCAAATCCCCCATAGCCCCCACCATCAAACATGTGGCCGCTTCCCCCTTCTATTTGTCTTCCCCCAACTCCTATCCCAAAGCTGTCACTCCCCACCATCGCCGCCATAGAACTTGGCGAAGCGAGTATTTTGTTGATACTCCCTTTTGTTTTGTTTATCAACGGTACTTGACTCCCTTGAGCTCCTGTCATAGTAGATCTCATCTCGGTTTGAAACTTCAACTGGTCGTTCTTAATGGAGTTTATCAAGGTTTCGTGATACTCGCGCGTGCGCTGCACGCGTCCCTCCAAACGCCCTGCCATGGAGTCTAGGTCTGCCCCCAATTGTTTTGCAACCTTAGACTGCCCTTCAATTAGTAATTCCGATAGGGAGTGATGCATCGCCTCTACCGCTCTTTCCACCGCTTTCGACACCATCCCTGAAATCGCCTCCTCTAACCCCACTATCTTTTCTTCGATTTGATCCACCCGTTGTGCTACTGTTGGCGGCCCCATCGCAGATCGAGTGCTCTGATACCACTTGTAATAAACCCCTTAATATTACGATTTAATGAACTCAGTCTACTGATAGCCCTCGAGCTTTGATTGAATTAGAATTACAAAGAGTGATAATAAAGTCGAATACAATCTGCAAGACTTTCGAGAGGTCTGCTCTCTCCCAGCCACCGCCTAGTAACTTGACTTAATTTCTGCATACCCTAGTTGCATCCCTCTTTCCTCTTTTATATGCCCCCTTCTTGCTTTTACCTCCTTGCCCCTTTTCTTCATTGCAGATTTCCCCCTTTGCCCTTGCCTTCTGTATTTACTTCTTTACCCTTCCACTTCTTTCTTGTATACGGAATTAGCTTTCGAATCTTTGTGCCGTTCATTACATTGCTCGCGGTCCAAAGTTTCACCTTGTCCTCAAGGTGGAAGGTAGGAAACCTAGCATCAATCGATATAGCATCTTCCCACGTAGCTTCAAACAACGGCAAATCTTTCCATTTAAGCAGTACCTCAGTCTGTGTAGAATCCCCCTGGCGAACGTCAAGTATCAGTTCTGGAACTGCCACCATTTCGAACTCCGCAGTTAACTGGTCAGGGATCATGGGGTTCGCTGGTAGAGGCCCAACAGCACGTTTAAGCTGAGAAACGTGAAATACGGGGTAGATCTTGCTGGAATCCGGAAGCTGAAGCTTATAAGCAACTTGACCAATTCGTTGAACCACCGGAAAAGGTCCATAAAATCTTGCTGCCAGTTTTTCATATGGTCGTTTGGACAAGGAACGTTGGCGATAGGGCTGAAGTTTCACATAAACTTGTTGGCCGACCTCGAATTTTTCATCTCGCCGTTTTTTATCAGCATGGAGCTTCATCTGCTGCTGGGCTTTAAGGAAATTGTACCGTAAGTCATCCAGAATTGCATCCCTTTCCTGCAACATAACCTCAATACTATCCACTGGGGACTGTCCCCTGCCAAGACGCGTGACCACTGGGGGTTCCCGGCCATACAATACTTGAAATGGCGAGAACTTAGTAGACGTATGAGGAGATGTATTATAAGAAAACTCTGCCCAGTGGAGCCATTTGGACCACGACTTTGGCTGACCCCCTGCGAAACATCTCAGATACGTTTCCAACAGCTTATTGACAATTTCTGTCTGACCATCTGTTTGCGGATGGTATGCAGTGCTTCGCTGTAGGGCGGTGCCTTGCAGACGAAATATTTCCTTCCAAAAACTACTGAGAAAGATTCGATCCCTATCGGAAACAATCGAAGCTGGAAACCCGTGTAACTTTACAATTTCCTTGACAAACACAGTTGCCACTGTCAATGCTGAAAACGGATGTCGAAGTGCTAAAAAATGTCCATATTTGGAGAATCGATCGATGACCACCAGAATGGTGTCCACTCCGTGTGACACGGGCAATCCTTCAATGAAGTCTAAGGAAATATCCTCCCACACTTGTAGTGGAATGGGCAGTGGCTGTAGCAGACCTGCTGGAACTTGTTGAGAGCTTTTGTGGCGCTGACAGATATCACAGTGTCGCACAAACTCCGTAACGTCTTTTCTCATTCCTACCCAGAACCAATTCACCGCAATTTTCAAGTAAGTCTTAACATCCCCTGTATGACCCCCCATTGGTGACCCATGATACAACTGTAGTATGATTGGAATGAAATAAGATGTTCGTGGAATCACAAACCTGCCTTTGTAGAGCAACTTGTCGTCCCTCATACTGAATCCCACATGAGCTTTTGTATTCGAACTAATGTCGTGATGGATTTGCTGAAGCATCGGGTCCTGTTTGACCTCCAAGTCCAATCTTGACCAATCAATTTCGGACACCGACAGCAGTGCCCCAAACTCTATTTTTCCTCCATCCTTTCGAGATAACGCATCAGCCACTCTGTTCGAACTTCCAGGTTTAAACTGCACCTCAAAAGAGAACCCCAACAATTTAGTTACCCATTTTTGGTACTCAACCCCAACTTCTCTTTGCTGCATTATAAAACGCAAGCTTTGTTGATCCGTTTTTACCACAAAATGCCGTCCTAAGAGGTAGTGGCGCCACTTTTGCACCGCCAAGCAAATGGCCATTAATTCTTTTTCATAAATTGATTTCAGTTGTGCCTTTTGGCCCAATAACTTACTGAAAAAAGCCACCGGCCTGTTGTCTTGCATCAACACTGCCCCCAATCCAAATCCCGAAGCATCAGTCTCTAACACGAAGTTTTTAGTGAAATCGGGTAACACCAGTACTGGAGGGCTCACCATTGCCTGTTTCAGCTCATTAAAAGCCACTGTGGCCGCATCCGACCATCCATACGCATCTTTTTTGAGTTGTGCTGTAAGTGGTTGTGCAATATGAGCGTACTTCGAGATAAACTTTCTGTAATACCCCGTTAAACCCAAAAATCCACGTAGTTCCTTTAGGTTCTTCGGCAGATTCCATTCGAGGATAGCTCGCACTTTATCCCCATCCACAGCCACCCCTTCAGCTGAAATGATGTGCCCCAAATAAGCAACTGTTTCCTTGCCAAACTCGCACTTTTTTTGATTGATTACTAAACTGTTCTGCCTTAACTGGTTCAGTACTAACTCCATATGTTGGCTATGCTCCTCCACTGACTTACTATAAACAAGTATGTCATCAAAAAAGACCAACACGAACTTTCGGAGAAACGGTCGAAATACGTCATTCATGAGGGATTGGAATGTCGCGGGACCGTTCATTAATCCGAACGGTAAAACCAAGAACTCATAATGGCCATCGTGCGTCCGGAACGCTGTTTTGTGGGTGTCTTGGGGTTTGACCAGAATTTGATGATACCCCGCTTTGAGATCAAGCTTAGAAAAAATGACTGCCCCATGTAGTTCGTCGAGAAGTTCGTCTATCACGGGAATGGGATACTTATCGGGAACCGTTTCTTTGTTCAGGCCGCGGTAGTCGACGCAGAAACGCTATGACCCATCTTTTTTTTGACCAGTAGCACGGGACTCGAATACGGGCTGCACGACGGTTTAATTATCCCTGCAGCCAGCATCTCCTGTATCAACCATTCGATCTCGTCTTTTTGACACTGAGGATATCTGTATGGCCGAACTCCCACGGGATTTGACCCTTCCTTGAGTACTATCGCATGTTCGTGCCCTCGAGACGGAGGTAAGCCTCGGGGTGTGTCAAAAATGCGACTATACTTCTCAATTACTGACTGCAAAAACTCGGGAACCCTGGGTCCTGCCTCTGTCCCCCCCTTTGCTACTTGTATTTTTTCCACCAAGTTCAACTCGACATAGTATCCTGTCTTTTCCTTCCTTAGAGTTTTCAACATCGCCTTTATAGAGATTTGAGAATGAACCAGTGACGAATCGCCCACCAATGTAATCGTTCGACCCCCAAATTCAAACTGCATAACCTGTGTCTTCCAATTATTGATCACTGTCCCCAATGTCTCGAGCCATTGTACCCCCAAGATGATATCGGAATTTCCCAACTCGAGTGGCAACATATCCACCATGATCTCCACACTCCCATCCAATATCAACTCCACCCCTTTACATAATCCTTGCCCCCTAATAGTTTCTCCATTCCCCAGTGAAACGCCAAATCCCCCCACATTGGCTACGGTAATCCCTAATTCCTCAACCACCGATAGGGATATGAAGTTATGGGTGGCACCGGGATCTATCAACACCACGACCTCCTTACCTTTCACACTTCCCCGCAATTTCATGGTCTTAGGATTAGATAAGCCAATAATAGAATTTAAAGATACTTCTGGTTGAGCTGTTACCTCTGGTTCTTGTTCCGGTGTAGGTGACATGGGTGATTCACTCCCTGAATACTCTGTCCCTTCCTCCTCTTCCTCTTCCATCACTAATACGCTCAACTCCCTTCTCCTGCATCGATGTCCAATGGACCATTTCTCGTCGCACCGGAAACAAAGCCCCTTGGCCCTTTTGTCTTGTAATTCCTTGTCTGAGAGACGTCTCATCTCGCCGCCTAATTTTACTGAACTGGTGGGAACTGTTTGCCTTGGGGAATTTACCGATCCATGAGACTCACTCGACTGTGTGGCCCAACTTCTTATGGACGTGGGGCTGGAATGATTGGAAAACACCACAGACCCTCCCTGACTAGGTTGTTTGAATGACCCCGACGAATACTGCCCATTCTTAAAAAAACTGACTCCATTTTTCTTGAGTCCACTTACTTTATTGCGTTCCTCGACACGTAAAGCCAACTCCATAGCCTGCTCGAGGCTGACCGGATTTAGTAAACGTATTTCCACCCTTATCTCTTCTTTTAAACCATTCAAAAACTGCCCCAACAGGATCTCCTCAGATAAACGATCCAAGGGCGCGGCTGTCTCTATAAATTTCCTGCGGTACTCCGCGACTGTCGTCGTCTGCGTTGTAGCTAACCACTGTTCACACAAGGACCCCCCACTCGACGGTCTAAACTGCCTCAGCATAAACTCCCTTAGTTCATCCCACCTCCTGATGGGGCGTCTCTTGTTTTCCCACTGAAACCATCGTAACGCGTCACCCTCAAGTGCTACCACCACCGCTTCCAGTTTCTCAACCTCAGTCAGTCGATAAAAACTGAAATATCTCTCAATACGCATGACCCACCCATCGGGATCAACTCCGTCAAACACCGGCATATCCAACTTCCGATATCGCCACCCCCGAGTCCCCCCAGGCACGCCACCTCCAACTCCCATACCTTCATTTCCCCCATGACCACCATTTCCCCCATATCCTCCAAATCCCCCATAGCCCCCACCATCAAACATGTGGCCGCTTCCCCCTTCTATTTGTCTTCCCCCAACTCCTATCCCAAAGCTGTCACTCCCCACCATCGCCGCCATAGAACTTGGCGAAGCGAGTATTTTGTTGATACTCCCTTCTGTTTTGTTTATCAACGGTACTTGACTCCCTTGAGCTCCTGTCATAGTAGATCTCATCTCGGTTTGAAACTTCAACTGGTCGTTCTTAATGGAGTTTATCAAGGTTTCGTGATACTCGCGCGTGCGCTGCACGCGTCCCTCCAAACGCCCTGCCAGGGAGTCTAGGTCTGCCCCCAATTGTTTTGCAACCTTAGACTGCCCTTCAATTAGTAATTCCGACAGGGAGTGATGCATCGCCTCTACCGCTCTTTCCACCGCTTTCGACACCATCCCTGAAATCGCCTCCTCTAACCCCACTATCTTTTCTTCGATTTGATCCACCCGTTGTGCTACTGTTGGCGGCCCCATCGCAGATCGAGTGCTCTGATACCACTTGTAATAAACCCCTTAATATTACGATTTAATGAACTCAGTCTACTGATAGCCCTCGAGCTTTGATTGAATTAGAATTACAAAGAGTGATAATAAAGTCGAATACAATCTGCAAGACTTTCGAGAGGTCTGCTCTCTCCCAGCCACCGCCTAGTAACTTGACTTAATTTCTGCATACCCTAGTTGCATCCCTCTTTCCTCTTTTATATGCCCCTTCTTGCTTTTACCTCCTTGCCCCTTTTCTTCATTGCAGATTTCCCCCTTTGCCCTTGCCTTCTGTATTTACTTCTTTACCCTTCCACTTCTTTCTTGTATACGGAATTAGCTTTCGAATCTTTGTGCCGTTCATTACATTGCTCGCGGTCCAAAGTTTCACCTTGTCCTCAAGGTGGAAGGTAGGAAACCTAGCATCAATCGATATAGCATCTTCCCACGTAGCTTCAAACAACGGCAAATCTTTCCATTTAAGCAGTACCTCAGTCTGTGTAGAATCCCCCTGGCGAACGTCAAGTATCAGTTCTGGAACTGCCACCATTTCGAACTCCGCAGTTAACTGGTCAGGGATCATGGGGTTCGCTGGTAGAGGCCCAACAGCACGTTTAAGCTGAGAAACGTGAAATACGGGGTGGATCTTGCTGGAATCCGGAAGCTGAAGCTTATAAGCAACTTGACCAATTCGTTGAACCACCGGAAAAGGTCCATAAAATATTGCTGCCAGTTTTTCATATGGTCGTTTGGACAAGGAACGTTGGCGATAGGGCTGAAGTTTCACATAAACTTGTTGGCCGACCTCGAATTTTTCATCTCGCCGTTTTTTATCAGCATGGAGCTTCATCTGCTGCTGGGCTTTAAGCAAATTGTACCGTAAGTCATCCAGAATTGCATCCCTTTCCTGCAACATAACCTCAATACTATCCACTGGGGACTGTCCCCTGCCAAGACGCGTGACCACTGGGGGTTCCCGGCCATACAATACTTGAAATGGCGAGAACTTAGTAGACGTATGAGGAGATGTATTATAAGAAAACTCTGTCCAGTGGAGCCATTTGGACCATGACTTTGGCTGACCCCCTGCGAAACATCTCAGATACGTTTCCAACAGCTTATTGACAATTTCCGTCTGACCATCTGTTTGCGGATGGTATGCAGTGCTTCGCTGTAGGGCGGTGCCTTGTAGACGAAATATTTCCTTCCAAAAACTACTGAGAAAGATTCGATCCCTATCGGAAACAATCGAAGCTGGAAACCCGTGTAACTTTACAATTTCCTTGACAAACACAATTTCCACTGTCAATGCTGAAAACGGATGTCGAAGTGCTAAAAAATGTCCATATTTGGAGAATCGATCGATGACCACCAGAATGGTGTCCACTCCGTGTGACACGGGCAATCCTTCAATGAAGTCTAAGGAAATATCCTCCCACACTCGTAGTGGAATGGGCAGTGGCTGTAGCAGACCTGCTGGAACTTGTTGAGAGCTTTTGTGGCGCTGACAGATATCACAGTGTCGCACAAACTCCGTAACGTCTTTCCTCATTCCTACCCAGAACCAATTCACCGCAATTTTCAAGTAAGTCTTAACATCCCCTGTATGACCCCCCATTGGTGACCCATGATACAACTGTAGTATGATTGGAATGAAATAAGATGTTCGTGGAATCACAAACCTGCCTTTGTAGAGCAACTTGTCGTCCCTCATACTGAATCCCACATGAGCTTTTGTATTCGAACTAATGTCGTGATGGATTTGCTGAAGCATCGGGTCCTGTTTGACCTCCAAGTCCAATCTTGACCAATCAATTTCGGACACCGACAGCAGTGCCCCAAACTCTATTTTTCCTCCATCCTTTCGAGATAACGCATCAGCCACTCTCTTCGAACTTCCAGGTTTAAACTGCACCTCAAAAGAGAACCCAGAATTCCCAACCGTGAATGTTCGGTTAAATATGGCCTTTATGGTGTAGTCCTCTTCACCCTTCAACAAGGCTGCAAATTCATATTTCACTGCACAACTCGCAGATCCATTTGCTTTCATTCCCAAGTAGATCCCAAATCATTGTGATATATTTTTGTTTCCCGGGTTGTTGTAGTAAGATGACAGAAAAAAACCCTGCTCACCGAGATAAAACGGTTCTGAGATAATTTTTCCATCAGGGTATAAACGTAAACACTCTTCCCGCTTTAGGTCCAGATACACAACACAATGATGATGAGGAAATTTAAGTTCAACCACTTGGACAGGCCGATACATGTATGCCCGTTCCACAAAACTGCGATCTGCGTTGACAATGGTGTCACCTGCTACATGTATGCCCGAAGCCAGTTGGCACTTTTTATTAGAAAATGGAAAGTTTCAGGCATATTTTAAATATGTTCTTGATGTAATTTCCGGAAACTAACAATTGGAGGTTGTTCCTTGTAATGAGGACTTAAACTTTCATGTTTGGATCTAAGACATTTTCTTAGTGTAATCCATAAATAAATTGAGTTGAAATAGGTTGCTTGAAATGGGTTATGTGGGTTGGTTATTTTGAAATAACTTGTATCCCACATAGAAATGGTAATGAGAGGTTGGTGGGTTTATATAGAACCATGTGCAAGAGTAGTGTACAACTACTAAGGCATGTGGGTGTGCATGGTGTTATTATGTGCCTCACGCGCACACACACGCCACGTCACGACACGACACGACTCGACTCGGGTCGGGTCGGGCCGGGTCGAAGGGCGAATGTCTCGGCGTCTCGCGTACGCGAGGCGACCTGGGCGGGGAATTTTATTACCTGTTTATTTAATATTATTTATTGATTTAATTTAACAGTATCAATATTTATTTGTAACAGCTATACGAACTGGCCTGATAGAGTTAAATCCTGATGGCAGGTCTAGTCCTTACGAAATCCATGGCTTGACTTCAGTAGTGATGATGATCAAATCCTGATGGACTAGGAAATCCTGACTGAAATATAACTGATATTAAATACTGATGACAACTGTTATGATAATTAAATAAGAATATTTAGTATTAAATATCATATCTTCAGTTACAATATTTGGGCGGTTACATTTTATTTTGTATTTTATATATACAAAACAAAACATTTGACAGGATATAGAGCATATACGTAACTGTGAAAAACCCTAGCAAAGATATTCTTCTCTCTCTCTCACAACACAATACAGAATCTACATAGGTTTTTGGGCGAACTGAGGTGCAGGTCGCTGTTGATCATTGCCATATCTGTGAGTGGATTGATCTGTGTTGTTTTATCCTAGAAGTGATATTGCTGCAACCCAACACAGCGTAAGTGGGGCAATAATCTCTTCAAGAACAGTCAAGACTTCTCTAAGGCTTGGCGACTCAGCTGTTTATTATCTATCAGTACTTGTTAAAAGCTACAGAGAGATAAGTGTTCTTTCTTGTCTTGAAAAATAGGGCCTCAACAACAATTTTGGATGCAACTTCAGGACTAAAGTTGGTGTCGGTTAAAACTGTTTTTAACTTTTGGCTAGTCATGTGTGGGAACCGAATGAGGTGGCACAGGCGTGTCTCCAGTATTCCCCTTCTTTCTTCCAGTTGTGGGTAGTGAAGTTCCGCCCACTTCAGCACAAAATCATAAACATCATTTTCTGAAGGTACCTGAATATCATCACATGATAGGATAGTCTCCACTCCAGCTAAAGACAGGTTTAAGAATTGGTTTTCGAATCTAGTAAATTTGCACAAAGTATCAGTTCAATATTCACAATGTTGGATGAGGTAGCAAGCAAAAACAGAATGCAGAGTAATCTAATCATGCAGATGTGATCAAACAAGTGTAAATCAATGAGTTATTCTGGGTCTCTTCAACTCATAAAATCAGTGTTGTTTACAATTCAAGGATTTTAGACATCCTATCGGTTCTTGCCAGAAAAATTCTAAAGTTAGTATAATCAAATTTAAACATTTAAGTCCTGTCAAATTTATTTATTTAACATTTAAGCCTTTTCTGAATTTTAAAAATTAGTTAAATTTTTTTAATAAGCCCCATTTAAAATTTTAGTAGTAGTTCAGCCCCGGGTCATTTGAAATCCCACTTCCAGCACTGGTTTCAACTTTCAAGTACCCTTATTTTGGTTGATTTTGTAGCATAAAACTTATAGCTAAAATTAATATAACAAAATTTAGCAAAAAAAAAACACATTAATATAACAAGCATGATTCCGTTTTTAAGAACACTATGTATTCTTTAAAGATTCAACTAGCAACAATAAACAAAGTACGAAAAAATCTAGAGCTCTTACTTGTTTTTGTCGTTAAAGGTAACAACAATAAACTATTTTGCTGAATCAGCAAGCCGCTGAAATGCATCAGAAAGCAAAACACTAGACAGACGATCCAAGCAGCTAAGAGCAAACTCACAAGTCATAGGAAGCTTATTTAGTCGCTGGCTACAGTACTGTATACATGAGGCAACCCGATCAGAGAAATTGGGGTTGTCGAAAGCAAAATCAAAGTTACTAGCAACAACATTGGAATCCATTAATAGTTACTTGAGGGCGCAGACGTTCGACCAAATAAGGACAGGGGAAGAGAAAACAGAGAGAATTGCGGGGCAAGAGAAGTGTAACAAGGGCTGTAATTCGAACCGAGTTCGAGATTGTTATAGTCGAGCTCGAGTTTTTTTTGCCGAGTCGAGTCGAGCCGAGCATAAAACTAATCGAGCTTGAAATGGGTGTTCTAGTTCGGCTTCTGACTTAACCGAGTCGAACTCGAGCCGCTCGCGAGTTTTCGAGCTTAACGAGCTTTTAGACGAGCTTTCGAGCTAAACGAGCTTTTTAACGAGTTTTCGAGCTATCGGGTTCTTATCGAGTTTGTCGAGCCTACCGAGCCTACCGAGCTTTTTACTGGATTTTCAGAAAAAATATTATATTTTTCCCCTATTAATAATGACAAATAAATTTTGAAAATAACAATGTGTTATATTCAAATAATCTAAAACAAATTTTACTCCGCACATTCAAATAATCAAATGTGATTTGGTTGTACACTTGTACGTGTCACTTAATGACTTAATGTGAATTGTTAATAGTATGTTAGTATTGATAATTAACTTTTCAAATCATGTAAATAAGTTGATATCTTCTCGTTTGTTCATATTTCATTTTTTGTCTCGAAATTGCTATAATTGATATATCTTAAAAATTCATTATAATAATAATAATAATAATATGTGAATCTTATTACCTTTGTCCGGGGAATATTTTTTTATTTAATTACTTTTCTAAAACAAATATCCATAATATACACTAAATCATACGTAATTACATAAATTATTTTTGTAATTAAATAAAAATATATTAAACTACGATACCACGACTATAAAAAATAAATAAAACAACAATATTATATAGGTAAGTAGTAACTAGTAAGGAGAATGAAATAAGTACATCAAATCTCTATGTCTTCGTATTATTTCATCTCTAAAGAAGAATGAAAAAACAGTTTGAAGGATTATCTTAATCTTTAAATTACACTGTTGTAGTTCGAGTAGTAGCATTAACATGATTTATGTGCATCTTGCAAAAGTCATCTCAAGTTATTAACAAATATAATAACATATTAAATACATAATATATGAAAATAATATCAAGTTATTAATACAAATATTAAAAACATAAAAAAAAAAAAAGAATTCATGTTATAGGTGTCTAAGTGATAATATATATAAAAATTTTATGATACAAAAGTTTTTTTATTTAAATAACATTACAAATATTAATAAATAATAATAAATAATTATAAAAATATAATCGAGTTCGAGCTCGAGCCGAGTTCGAGTTCAAGCTAATCGAGTCGAGCTCGAGTCGAGCTCACAAAAACTCGGCTCGGCTCGAGTTTTTAATCGAGCCCAAAAGTTTGTTCAAGCTCGATTTTGTTAAAATTTTCGAGTCGAGCTAATCGAGCCGAGCCCAAGACGAGCTCAAAAAAGCTCGGCTCAAATTAGAGCCTTAAGTGTAACAGAGTATACCAAGGGAAACAAATAAACTATCAACTATGCCAATGGCGCACAAGTATATATACACGAGGGTACTACAGTAAAAACTCAATAAATTAGAGCTACACAGGGGCTAGTGGGGACTACAGCTCCTTACATTAAGTTGATAATTTATAATGTTACTTTTTATTAGCCCCCACTACAATTCAAAAAACATCTCTTATAATTATTTATGCAATATTTGTAATCTTTCTAATTACAAATTTTAATCTTATTTTTTTTGTTAGTACATATTTTAATCTTCTACTTTTATATGAAACATCTATCTTCTTTAAATTTAAAAAAAAATCTTACAATTTAATTAATCCCACATTAAAAAAATTCTTTGAAATCGACGGTAAGGATGAGGAAATGGATGGTAAAGATCAGTGATTTGGGGATGGAGGTGGATACGGACGGTGAAGTTGAAACGTAACAGTCATACATGAAAGCTAGTATCTTGTTAATTTAGAGTCCCGGTGATTAATTTAGATCTGGCACCAAGAAGAACCAAGAGGGCTAAAGTCCCAAGAGGAGATCCTAGTGTCTTGTTACCCCTAGGAGACCCTGATGATCCTACACCACCTTTCACTCAAGACATCATGAAAGCTAGTATATCTAGGAAATTCAAGATGCCAACAATCAAAACTTATGATGGAATAGGATATCTCGCAAATCACGTGAGAACTTTCTCTAATGCACTGCTGTTGCAGCCAACCAATGATGCGGTTAAGTGCAGAGCGTTTCCACAAACCCTAGAGGGCATGGCTCAACGTTGGTACAATCGTTTACCTCCCAATTCTATTGGATCCTTTAAGGAGCTGAGCAAAGCGTTTATCAACCAATTTGTTAGTGGAAGGGTGCATGAGAAGAGTTCTGCATCACTCATGGGAATCCAGCAAGGAAAGAATGAAGCTTTAAGGGATTATATAAACCGATTCACCCGAGAGGCTCTGAAAGTCCCGGATTTGGAGGATAAAGTAGCTATGATAGCCCTACAACAAGGAACCACTAATGATCACTTCAAGAGTTCCTTGGCAAAACATCCACCCGAAAGTATGTTGAAGCTCCAAGATAGAGCCGGAAAGTACATCAAGTGTGAGGAAAGCATGAGGAAGTATGAACCCGCTACTGGTGGAAGTGGAAATTCAAAGAAAAGAAAGGAGACCCAGGAATTAGATGTTAAGGAAAAGTTTTCTAGAACGTCAAAAGACTCTGATTCTCCACCTAAGAAGAACAATTTTGGGCCAAGGTTCACGGAGTATGCAAGATTGAACACTCCCAGGAGCCAAATTCTGATGGAAATAGTAAAAGAAGAAGATCTGCGATGGCCGAAGCCATTGAGGACTGACTTGTCTAAAAGGAATCAGAATCAATTTTGTCGATTCCACAAAGAAGTTGGTCATGACACAGATGATTGCAGACAGTTGAAAGATGAGATTGAGTTTTTGATTTGAAGAGGAAGACTTAATAAGTTCACTAAAGATGGGAATCAAGGGAGTCAAAGAGGAAACTATGAAAGGAAGGATTATGATAAAAGAGACAATGATCAAGATCGTAATCCCAAACCCCGAGGGCCTATCATCAACATGATATTTGGAGGACCAACTGCTGCTGGGTCCTCCCGAAATTCAAGGAAAACTTATTCCCGAGAGGTAATGACTGTGGTGTGAGAAGCACCGAACCATGCCAAGACTGAAATAGCTACAAGTTTTGATGATTCTGACTTAGAGGGAGTGAAATTTCCCCATCACGATCCCCTAGTCATCATATATGTGATAGGCAATTCTGAAACAAAGAAGGTTTTGGTTGACAATAGAGCTTCAGTGGACATCTTGTTCCATGATGCTTTTATCAAGATGGGCTATACTGACTCTCAATTGACACCTTCGAATATGCCCATATATGGATTCAATGGAGTGGAAACAAAAGTGGAAGGTACAATCCAACTCCCTATGACAATGGGTCAAGGTTCGAAAACGTCTACTCAAATGTTGAACTTCATAGTTATAAAGGCAACCTCAACGTACAATGTGATCCTAGGGAGGACGGGTCTTCATGCATTTAAGGCTGTAGCCTCGTCTTACCATCTGAAAATCAAGTTCCCAACGAGAAATGGGATTGGTGAGGAACGAGGTGATCAAAAGATGGCTAGAAGTTGTTATGTAGCTGCGTTAAGGCCTGATGGAGTCGGGGGCAGTTTCTTCCCATTGAAGATATGGACACTAGAGATAATGAAGATAGAACAGGGAAGCCAGCTGAGGATTTAATCCCAGTTCCCTTAGTTCCTGGTGAACCAGAAAAGGTCACTTATATTGGAGCGTTGTTACCTGAACCATTAAAGAGCAAGATCATATCTTTTCTTCAAGAAAATAGTGATGTTTTTGCTTGGACAGCTGCCGACATGCCAGAGATTGATCCCCAGTTGATAACACACAAATTGAACGTAGATCCCGAAAGGAAGACTGTGAAACAGAAGAAGAGAAATTTTGCTCCAGAGAGGCAAGAGGCCATCAAGCAGGAAGTAGATAAGCTTTTGGAAGCCGGGTTTATTGAAGAAATTCAATTCCCAGAATGGTTGGCTAACCCAGTGATGGTCAAAAAGGCCAATGGAAAATGGAGGATGTGTGTGGACTTCACAGACTTGAATGATGCATGTCCTAAGGATTGTTTTCCTTTGCCAAGAATTGATACTCTGATAGATGCCACAGCTGGGCACGAGATGTTAAGCTTCATGGATGGCTTCAGTGGATATAACCAAATCAAAATGCACAAATATGACATCTCCAAGGTATCATTCATCACTGACTTTGGTGTTTACTATTATTTGGTTATGGCATTTGGACTTAAGAATGCAGGAGTAATGTATCAAAGGTTGGTGAACAAAATTTTTGAACACCTGCATGGAAAAACTATAGAAGTCTATGTGGATGACATGTTGGTTAAAATCCTCGATAAGGCGGATCATATAAACCATCTACGGGAAGCCTTTGAAGTGCTGAGGCACCATAAAATGATGTTAAATCAAAGCAATCCTAGACATGGAGCCACCATGGTCCGTCAAGGATGTTCAGAAGCTAACAGGAAGAGTAGCAGCATTAGGAAGATTCATCTCCAAGTCAGGGGAAAAGTGCTTACCTTTCTTCAAAGCACTGAAAAATATGAAAATTTTTTAGTGGACAACAGAAAGTCAGGAGGCCTTTGAGGCCTTGAAGAAGTACATGGTTGAGGCACCATTGTTGGCAAAACCAAAACTAGGAGAGATTCTCTACTTATACCTGGAAGTTTCTAACACTGCCCTTGGAGCTGTTTTGGTAAGGGAAGAATTGAAAGTTCAGAAGCCCATCTATTACGTGAGCAAGATTCTACATGGAGCGGAAATAAACTACTCTACGATAGAGAAGTTCGCCTTAGCCCTGATCATGGCCTCAAGAAAGCTACGCCCATACTTCCAGGCACATAAGATAGAGGTCTTGACCAATCAGCCTCAAAGAAACATCTTGCACAGTCCTCAAGTTAGTGGAAGATTAATCAAATCGGCTATAGAGTTGGGAGAGTTTGACATCAAGTATAAGCCTCGAATGGCAATAAAAGCTCAAGCACTCGCTGACTTCGTGGTTGAATGCACTATTGACAACCAAGAAGTTGGGGGGCAGGAAGTAGTATTGGAAGGAAAAGAACAAGAAAAGAAGGATGAAGACATGGTGTCCAAAGAATGTTGGGTATGCACTGAAGCTGGACTTCCCAACAATGAACAATGAAGCTGAGTATGAAGCTCTGATAGCTGGCTTAGGACTGACTGGAGCCCTGAGTGGTAAGACTCTTAAAGTATGTGGAGACTCGAGGCTGGTAGTTTCACAGGTGAATGGAGAATTTGAGGCTAGAGATGAAGTCATGGCTAAGTATCTGAAACTTGTCAAAGCCATCATGACTCAGTTTGATGAATGCTATGTGGAACACGTTCCAAGGGAAGAAAATATGAAGGCTGACGCCTTGTCTAAATTTGCTTCTTCTGAAATTGAGAACTATGCAGGGAGTGTATACTTCCAAGTCTTGAAGACCCCAAGCATCAATGGAAAGTTGATAGCACCCATTGATGTGGCTAGTTGTTGGATGGATCCCATCAAATCTCATCTGGAAACTGGTTGGTTACCTAACGATACTTCAGAAGCACGAAAGATATATGTGAGAGCACTAAGGTATACCTTGGTTGATGGAATCTTATACAAAAAGTCTTTCATTGTCCCCTACTTGAAGTGTTTGAGACCCCAGGAGGCAGAGTTGGCCCTAAGGGAAGTACATGAGGGAATTTGTGGGCAGCACTTGGGGGGCAGGGCCCTTGCTCATAAAATTACTCGTCTAGGTCCCTATTGGGCAACCATACTTACAGATGCTAAAAGTTATGTGAAGAAGTGTGAACGGTGCCAAAAGCATGCACCAGTGGTTAGATAACCACCAGAAATGTTGACATCCATAAACTCACCTATTCCATTTTCCACGTGGGGAATGGATATACTTGGACCATTTCCAATGGCAAGTGCGCATAAAAAGTTCTTGATAGTGGCAATCGACAACTTCACCAAGTGGATTGAGGCAAAACCTTTAGCCAAGATAACCACCAAGCAAGTAATGCAATTCTTCTGGAAGAATGTAATATGCATATACGGGATTCCACGAATCTTGGTCACAGACAATGGAACTCAATTCAACAACGAAGACTTCAAGAAGTATTGTGAGGAGAATGATATTGAGCTACGTTTCACTTCTGTTGCTCATCCTCAAGCAAATGGGCAAGCTGAAGTGGCAAATCGAATTATCCTGGATGGACTAAAGAAAAGGGTTGAACGCTCTAGGAACACTTGGGTGGACGAATTGCTCCCCATACTGTGGGCATATCGTACTACTTGTAAAGTCACCACTGGAGCAACCCCATTTCTGTTAGCATATGGAGCAGAAGTAGTGGTTCCAGTGGAGATTACTCACGCATCTCCAAGAGTTGAAGCTTATGAGCCAGAGGCAAATGAAGAAGGAATGAGGCTGGCCTTAGATCTAATTGATGAAGTTAGAGATGAGGCAAATGCTAAAGTAGTTGAACATGAGAAGAGGGCATCTTTCTACTATAACTTACGGGTTAAAGAGAGATTCTTTCATCAAGGAGATTTGGTTCTCCGAAAGATTGAGGCATCCGGAGTTGGACAGAAAGGGAAGTTGGCCGAGGCTGCCAAGAAAGCCTCGAAGGGATTGAAGTGCCAAGAACATGGCATGCTACAAACTTAAAAGTTTACTATGTTTAG
The DNA here is from genome assembly GCA_030848705.1 of Heracleum sosnowskyi. NCBI lineage: Eukaryota > Viridiplantae > Streptophyta > Magnoliopsida > Apiales > Apiaceae > Heracleum > Heracleum sosnowskyi. The sequence goes on from CM061240.1 coordinate 17,166,640, forward strand.
TGTTTCCTAACTGGACTCACTATTAGGACAAGTAGAAATAAGGTCGATGAAACCAATCCGAGTTTTTAACTCGAGGTAGAAAGTAGAGTATTATGTAAGGGTTGAACCCATTTTCAAAGTTATGATTTTATTCAACATTCTCATATTTTCATGATTCTTTATGAGCATCACATATTGATAGACATGCAAAAATCCAGAAATGCAAGGAAATTAAGAGATAATAAATTAAAACTTACAAGAGTTAAGTTATGCCCGAAGGCAGATATTACATAAATAAAAGCCACATATGGCTATGAAAGAAAAACTACAAAAGCTAAGCTTCTCCTCCTTTGTCACCAGTATCAGCCTCCTCTTCTGAGCTAGAGTCAGAACCAGAACAAGTGGCTGCAGAATCAATACCAGCTATCTAACCAGGAGGAGAAGAATGTCCGGGATCCAAAATCCTGTCATCTTCATCCATGTCATCCTCACCGGCCAAGGCCTATAGGAGCATGAGGGCTTGAGAAGTCAGAAAGGATAAGCGAGCCAGAAATCCTCTCCAAAACAGCTGCCAAAGCACCATCCCATCCCTTGGTAAACTGAACTGGGAAAAGAAGCTCGTCATGTTTACCAATTAAGTCCTTGTACTCCTGAGAGTCAAGGTACTCATCGATAAAATCATCCTTGCTCTTCCTAAGCACAACCAGCTCAGCTTGAGAATCAGCCAACTCCTTCTCTTTCCTAGCCAGGACAGCCTTAAGGGAGCCAACTTCTTCCTGAGACTTCTCAAACTTTCTTTGGTTGTCTTTAGAAGATGAGCGCCAAACCTTGTCTTGAAAGAGAGCCCCTTGAAAATTAGCATTAGTCTGCAAATAAAGAACAAGTCAAAAAAAGAGATTTACAACATATTAAGTTAAACACAAAAGGAAAAAAGAAGAAAAAGGTTACCGCGCCCATGGCCTGAGAACCTGCATGCTCCACTCCCTCGATAGTAGAGTTGGTGACAAAGTCCTTGTAGTCATAAGGAGTAAGTGAGTGATAGGACCACTCAGCAGCGTGTTTGGACACCCCAACAACAGTGTCCTTCTTCCTGATACCCCAGTTGGGCCGCCAAACAGAGGCCTTAGATGAGAGAGGAGCCTTAACCTCCTCCACAGAATCCTCATGAGGCCTTAGAAAGGCTGGGCCATCAAAAGTTGCCCGATGATCTTTTCCTCCCAAACGAGCCCTCTTCATCCTAGCAGCCTCTCCTTCTGCAGGCTCGTTGGTCTTATTTAAAAAGGCCGCAGCTGCAAAAAACAGATAAGAAAGAAACAATGGGTATAAGAAAATCTTAGATAAGTAAAAGAAATTAAGGAATATGAATTACCCTTGTCTGATACTCTCGATAGGCCTAGAGACTTTAGGAGAAACTCGTCCAGGAGCTCCCAAGCCAAGGTGGCATAGTTGTCCTTGGTTAGCTCATCATAGGCATGAGCCTCCTCATCGGCCAGGACTATGTCATTGGGACTACCGTCCGAGACCCTACTAAACGACCTATGGAACAAGGTACCCCAATCCCCTCCTTCCCAAACTAGATACATGAACTCATTTTTCCATTTTGGGTTGTTATCGGGAATGGATTTTGGGTGAAAAATTGAAGGTGTAGAAGCACGATGGTTGAGATAAACCCAACCAGGGAAGATTGCAGAGCTATTCTTAAATTGAAATATTTTTCTAAATAAAGAAACAGAAAGGGGAAAGTTGTTTTTTAAGCAAAGGACTATGAAACTCATTATTATTCTCCAAACATTAGGAGGAAGTTGACAAGGATTAATTCGAACATCTGCTAATAGCTTGGGAATGAACTCATGGAAAGGAAACTGAAGTCCTGCAACAATGGCGTCCTTGTAAATGCACAGAGCATCAGGACGCCAATGGTAGGAACGATCTCCTGGGCCAGCTGGGACAAGTCTTAGGGGGGACTTAAATCTATACATTTTGTTATAATCCCTAATTTTTTCAACTTCATGAAATTTATTACTACAATCGAAAGAATCTAAGTGAGACACTGAGGGATATTCATCACCACGTTCGCTAATCATATCTTGTAGAGACATATATGAAGAGTGAATAGTGATGGTACCTCTCTTAGAAGCTTGGTTCATTTTCTGCAAACGTTGAGTTGCACGATCGGCCATCGATATTCAAATCTTCAAAGATATTTCCCAGAAAACTTCAAATCTTCAAAGATAATTCCGGGAAATCTTCAAATCTTCAAGAAGAAATCCCAGAAATCTTCAAATCTTCAAGAATAAATCCCAGAAATCTTCAAACGTTGAAGAAAAAACACAGAAAATGATGAATGTGGTCGAAGAAAACTCATCGAAATTCGCCTTACCACGGAGAAACTAGAGAGAAGACTAAGGGAAAACTAGAGAAATTTCTGAGAAATGGAAAATGAGAAGTGAAGAGTGAAAGAGAAATCTCACTCTTTTATAACTAAAGTAGCCGGTCACCCAACTAGTCAAAGGGAAGGGAAACCGTCTACAGCAAGTCGAGGCCCATGATCTCTCATTGGGCCCCTAAAATAAGTCCCAAAGAAATTGAGGCCCAAAAGAAATAAAATAAGGCCAAAAGAAATTGAGGCCCAACAGAAATAAAATAAGGCCCAAAGAAAGTGAGGCCCAAAAGAAATAGACTGAGGTCGAAAGACCGAGGTCAAAAATATATGAAAGGTTGAGGTCGATTTGTTCGACCTAGAACCAATTTGAGGTCAAAATTTGAGGTCGAGAAAACCTTAGACTGAGGTCGAAAATATATTAAAAGCTGAGGTCGTTTTATTCGACCTAGGACCAATTTGAGGTCGAAATTTGAGGTCGAGAAAACCTTGGAATGAGGTCGAAAGACTGAGGTCAAAAATATATGAAAAGCTGAGGTCGTTTTGTTCGACCTAGGACCAATTTGAGGTAGAAAAAACCTTGGAATGAGGTCGAAAGACCGAGGTCGAAAATATATAAAAAGATGAGGTTGTTTTGTTTGACCTAGGACCAATTTGAGGTCGAAATTTGAGGTCGAGAAAACCTTGGAATGAGGTCGAAAGACTGAGGTCGAAAATATATGAAAAGCTGAGGTTGTTTTGTTCGACCTAGAACCAATTTGAGGTCGAAAAAACCTTGGAATGAGGTCGAAAGACTGAGTTCGAAAATATATGAAAAGTTGAGGTCGTTTTGTTCGACCTAGGACCAATTTGAGGTCGAAATTTGAGGTCTAGAAAACCCTAAATTGAGGTCGAAAGACTGAGGTCGAAAATGTATGCAAAACTGAGGTCGAATTGTTTGACCTAGGACCAATTTGAGGTCGAAAAAGCCCTAGACTGAGTTTGAAAGACCGAGGTCGAAAATACATGGAAAACTGAGGTCGAATCGTTCGACCTGGGACCAACTGAGGTCGAAGACTAAGGTCGAAAGATCGAGGTTGAAAATACATGGAAAACTGAGGTCGAATTGTTCGACCTTGGACCAACTGAGGTCGAAAATTGAGGTCGAAATTGAGGTCGACAATACCTCAAAATTGAGGTCGAAAATACCATTTATTTATTTATTGGCTTGCAAAAATTCCTAAAAGAAAAAAGTCGAGGAAAAATACACAAATCCAAAAATCCCAAAGCAAGATCAACAATAACTTATGTGAAAAACTCGGAAAGATTTTCTCAAAAGTTGGGGGGCAAATGATATGGGCTGAAAAATAACCCTAGAAGTACAATTAATGATGTATTAATTAGACCTAGATTGGTCCAAGAATACAGCCCGATAAACAAGGCCCGAAACCCTAATTATTTATTAATTTCGTAATTAGTAAATATGGAAAATATACAGCTCATAAAAAGACTCCAAAGTGTGATAAAAATCACCGAAAAGTCTGTCTCCTGCAAAGAAGGATCAAGAATCTCAATCAAAGGAAATAACTAGTCACAGTCCTTATCCTACGATAAGGAAAAGACTTGCCCACCAAGGAATACAATTCTTATCCACCGTCAAGAAGGAGACTTATTCGCTAAGTCTCCCAAACATACCCTAAATACAAGGATGCTAACGCCTATATAAGGACCTTGATCCTTCAATCAGAACTACGTTTTTGGCTTGATTCTCAATTACGAATTGAGATACGTAGGCATCATGTGAGGACAGATTAAGTCACGAAACACGAGAACAACCATTAAAGCTCGAAAACTCTTAAACTCTGGCAGTAAATTTACAATTACGTTTTTTATTCCATAACAATATCATAACGGTTACATTTAATATAAAAATTACTTGTACGACAAATATATATCATAATGGTTACATTTAATATAAAAATTACACGTATGCAAAATATTGGTGAAATGCATATACAAAAGATAAAAAAAATTTCTATAGAATATATAAAGTAAGTAACCTGGAAAAATTATTTCATCCAAATCTTTTTATTATATATAAGTCGGTAAAATATACCTAGTCATACCTTTATAAAAGATTATTAAAATTTGTTAATGCTAACATATAAATTAAATATATAAAATATATCATCATTTTTATGCGAGTAACTTCTAGAATTCTCAACATGGTTCCAATTCCCCTCTATATGACTACATCTCATATCATCAGCTTTTTCTTTCTTTAAACTTTTTTTGTTTAAAAATTACAAAAAAAGAAAATTAAAAAAACTATAAATCAATAATTGTAAATTTTAACATTAAAAAATTAAAAGTACCGTATACGTAATATTGGTGAGATGCTCTATTACAAAAGATAAAGAAATATGTATACATCAAGTAAAGTAAATCTTTTGGCAAAATCATTTCATCCAAATTTTTTTATTATATATAGGATAATAAAACATAATGTTCGATATAATTATAAACATTATTAAATTTTCTTTTATACAATTTCATCATTAATATATATTACATTTGTATTCGAGCACCTTCTGGAATTATCAAGATGTTTCCAAATACCTCTATATGACTATATCTTATCACGCCCCCCTTTTTCATTTTTCACTCAGTTAATTCATACCATTAGTGGTATCTCTCTTTCTTTCTTCAAATTTCTCTCATAATCTTTCGTTAAAATCGATATATCCACTAAATTTTTTCATTTATACACAACGACGACTCTTTCATTATTGTGATGATGTATCAACACCATCATCAATAAAAGATCATTTAACATCAAATCGAAGTATTACTTATTCATGACTCCCGCTCAATTTGCTTATTTTTGCATCAGTCATGCCCGATTTGTTTCCTTACTATACCTGCAAGATGTTTTGCAAGAAAATTATTTCAAGATACATTGGTAAGTTCATCTCCATGCCAATTTGTAAAAATATATAGACTCACATGCACACACACATAAAATTGATGATCTATCCAAATTGATGGATGTATACTTTCTTTTGATTTAATTGGATTGAGATGAAACAATTGTTTTAAAAAAAAAAATTCTCAACTTTAAATGTTCTCCTTTTGAATTCGATTTTGAAAATGATATTTTATCACGATCTCAACTGTGAACAATATGTGTGTGCGTGGGGTTTAATTAATATTAGTCTAGTTTTGGATTATATATCAATATGGACTTAAACAAGTACGAAGTTTGATCAAAGTTTGAGCACTATATTCACAATCATATATAACCATATATAATTGAACTATATTAAAATCGTGTTGTACAAATTTGATTTATGATTAGTTTGTATAAATATTGGGATAAACCAGGATCATTTTGAGATTTTTACTTTGAGTTGAGATTTGTATCAACTTTATTTCGACCATATTTGATAAGATATTTTATCTTGAAAATTCATATGTATATATATTATTTTTAATATATATTATGGAGTTTCTTTTATCATAAAAGTCATTCATCATCCTTACTATTTAAATTTATGTACATGATTTTGTTTTTGCAGCAAACAATGAAGAAAATGCTCCAAAAGGTATTAAGGTCCATGTCCAAAGCACGCAGCTGCAGGTATTATACATTTAGTGTCGTATAAACTTTATGTCAACTTTTCGTGTGACATTAAACAAGAAAAATATAGGTACTTACCAAATAAAATTATCATTTTTTCAATAAGGTGACACATGTGCTCTTGGAGTACTCCCACGTGCCAAAAATGTGTCTAGACACAGGCGAGGCGTCCATCATTCTCTTCCTGGGCGAAAAAAAGACTCCTCAACGGTTAACTTATTTTGGTTGATTTGTAAATGGATCAGGTTTCGAGTGAGTTGTCCTTGTTCTTGAAGGTTGAATGACGGTCTAACCGAACCTACATCAACATAGTAGTGGTTTGCATTGGATAGACGGGGAGAAATGGTGATGGGGAGGTTTTGGACGGTGGGATCAGTGCTGGCACCCATTAGTTTCTGGACCACTTCCGGGAAGATTGACGGGTCGGCATCAACATAAATGGTTTTTTTCTTGTGGCACTACGCCATAGATGGCCGTATGTAATACTTTTAAATTGCAACACCCACTTTGTGTTACAATTGATACACTATTTTTGAACTACTGCAATACTCCGAAGATAATGTTACATTACACATAAACGTTCTGTTGTAGTAGAACAGACTCTGTTGTGTTACTCTATCGAGATAGTGTTGCATTTGATTTTAATTAAAAAATAAATAAATCAAAAAAATAATTAACTTTTAATTAAAAAAAATGTGGGCCCCACAAGTGGACCCTACTATTTTTTTTATATTTTAAATAGAAAATAAATAATGATTAATTTTTAATTAAAAAATATTAATAAAAAAAGTGGGCCTCATAGAGAAAAGTGGGCCCCACAAAAAATGTGGGCCCCACAAAAGGGCCCTACAAAAAAACGTGAGCCCTACCAATTTTTTTAAAATATTTATTTGAAAAATAATAATAATAAGTGGGGCCCAAAGAAAAAAGTGGGCCCCACAAGTGGGCCCCATAAGTAGGTCCCCCAAAAAATGTGGGCCCCACAAGTGGGCCCCACAATTATTTTTTATTTTTTAATTAAATAATAATTAATTTTTAATTAAACAATAGTTAATAATTAATTTTTAATTAAACAATATTTAATAATTAATTTTTAATTAAAATAATGATAATAATAATAATAATAATAGTGGCCCCCACAGAAAAAAGTGGGCCCCACTAATATTTTTAAAATTTTATTTAAAAAATAATTAATTTTTAATTTAAAAAATAATAATAATAACAGTGGGCCCCACAGAAAAAGTGGGTCCCACTAGTGGGCCCCACTAATATTTTTAAAATTTTATTTAAAAAATAATTAATTTTTATTTTTTAAAAAATAATTAAAATTTTTATTTTGATGTTGAAGAATTGTGTGGTGGTACTACTACTGGTGACGAAAGTGTGGACAGTGATCAGGAGGACAATGATCGCGAGGATGACGATGATCGCGAGGATGATGATGGTCACGAGGACGACGAAAATGATGATTGATAATCAGTAGTACTTAACTCTTGTTTTCTATATGCGTACTTTTGGTAGTAAGTTGGTAGTTTGATATGATATGATATTAAGACTAAGTTTAATGTAGAATTTGTTAGTGCTTGTGCCCTAGAGACAATACTATAATGTTCTTAGGGAAGACATTTTGATTATTAATAAATATGTTCAATGGATTTTCTTTCAATTATTTATTATGTCTTTATTAACTGCGATATAAATGTTAGAATAATAAATGTCCTTGGAATATAAGCATGAATTCTATATCTCTAAGTATGTGACTTAGAAATGAGATTATATGAGTAGTGTTTATAATCCTAAAAGATCCCTAGTCGAGTATTATTATTAGAGGACAATAATAATGCATTAAGACTAGTATGTTTGTCGACTGATGACCACATCTCATTGGTCATAAGTATGGTGATACTAAAGTCAAAGACATAAGTGCATGTTAGCAGAACATGGCACTGGATAGACCCACCGTGTGAATTCTTTATGGTAAATGTTATCAAGTGTCATAAGCAATTCTCACAGTGATAATGGTGTAATGATCCTTAGACTTGAAATCATTATATTTCTATATGAGAATTAATATACTTTGATTCTAATCAAAGTTACCTTTGACCGGGTAATGATAAAGGTGGACATTGGGTATATTATGAATCATATGAGAAATATGAATGATAGATATAGGATTTAACCCTCCTATTTTAGGAGTGATATTATTGGCCTCTTGATTGAGTGAGACTATGAAATGCATGGCCATGCTCAAATTGTGATTTGTTTAATAGTCTACTCATCGATCAAGTAAACCGGTATTAAATGTTGAAGAGGATGACCTGAACCATGCCTCGAGTTTAATCTATAATATAAGGTTAAAAGGATTATATTACATGGAACATTATTCATTAAAGGTTTAATTGGATCACCAATTATTATTATTACTTGGGTAACAATGATGTATTACTAGATGCCGCTCATTGTTTATAATTTTATTATTAGATATTAAAATTATTGCCAACGTAATAATAACCTAAAGGGTCACACACATAGAACTTTTTAAATGGAGCTTTATTTAAATTACGAATTTAAATAAATTATTATTATTATATTGAATTATTGAATTAATTAAGTGGGACTTGATTAATTAAAAAATAATTCGAATTTAATCGGACTGGGTTTTGGAAGCCCAATCAGATTATGGTTCAGCCCACTCTTCTCTCCCTATAAATACATAAGGATGTATTATTTTTAGGGTTTAACATATTCAGAATTTTTAGAAAAAAAAAACCCTAGCCGCTCTACATCAAGGAGAGACTAGAGAGAGAGAGAGAGATTCGAGGCTGCTTCTTGGCTAGTACCAAACTCCGGTGATCGTTGGACGATCGGGTGTTCGTGTGGACTAATTAGATACGTATATCGCAAGGCGGGATACGTGGTGATCATATCAAAGGACCTCCATTAGTCAGCCGTTCGTAAAGCTTCAAAAGGTAAACGATTCTATTGACGAATTAAATATCGTTTTTCGCATGGATCCTGTGGAGGGTTTCGTTAATTTTTCTGTTTTACGCGTTTTTCCGTTGCGTTTTCATGCCCGAAACCCTTCAATGGTATCAGAGATACTTGCGAAAAGTGTTTAATTCATTTATATGTTTACTATTTTGATGATGAAAGCATGTTTGCGACTATCATGATTAATGCGTTGTTTTTATGATAACATGAATATTGTATTGATGTCTATTCTTAAATTGTATAATTATGATGATTGAGATGATCATATGATGATCATATAATCTGTATTTATACTGATATATACATGATATAATTTTTTTCTTGTTATGAGAATCGTATTCGATACAATTTCTGATTGGTTGTGCAAATTTGGTGAAATTTGCATACTGTCTCAGAATTTCGCCGAAAATACCTTTTCGGAAAGGGAAACGGGCGTCTGAACAATACTGACTATTTCAATCGTTCGTCTGTAAGGCGTTTGACGTCGTTTACTGTCTGTAAATAGCGATTTATTGTTTTCAGAATTCTGATTTTAATTTTCTGATTTACACTTTATTTGATTTTGTGATTGGATCATGAAAATATGATATGGTGTGATATGTTGATGCAATATGAGATGTTCTTAATTGTTATATGAGCATGGTGTATGGTTATGGCCCTAAGACCCATAGGTTAGTGGTTTTGATTATGGTTTTTTTTTTTAAATACGACTTGCATGTCGTTCATTCTTGTAATGATTAAATCTCGAATGTAACTCGAGTTTCACTTGTAAGTTTATTAGATTAGCTTGTTTCATATTTTGTAATATAATTGATGATATGAAGACATGGACGCATACCAAGGAGGCGATCAAATGAGTCATTACAAGGAAGCCTGAAGACATGTATTATTTATTATGTTGTATTTCATACCACCATAGTTTGACCTTGATTTTTCCTTTAGCTTGGAAAAATCGCATAGGATTGGGACATAACCAAGCACGTTTACTGTTAGATATAATTGCTGATGATTATTTATCAGTGTTTAAGCAACAGGTACTCATCAGAGTTTATGCTAGAAGCCAGTCAGAGTTTGTTAAAGTCTGACGGGGTGAAAGTTTGCTGAAGCTGTCGGTGCTAATATGAAGATTCTAGAAGCAATATATCTTGAAGATGGAAAGAAGCAAGATATATTGAGATAGCTAAGTAAACGGAACAGAAGACAGAAGCAATCCTAATTTGATATAAATTATATAGCTAATTTGTAGGAATATCAATTAGAGATTGAATCTATGTAGCTGTGTACTATATAAACACAGATAGGTTAACCCTAAAAGGGATGCGAATACTGAATACATTATTCTTGTAACCTAGCAGCTCTCTATGATATTTTACATCACTGAGAGAAGAGTTATTTAATATAATTCAGTTTATTGATCATAAACAGTGTTCTTGATTGTCCTTCTCATACATATATTGATTATATATTGTGTATTCGGCCTAACAATTGGTATCAGAGCCAAGGCTGTTTAATATATACAGTTTTACGATTCAAACACAAGTATAATCATGGATGAAAACTCTCAGGAAGGTTCTAATGCAGGTTCTAATTCTCAAAAGGTTCAACCAACTTCTGTTAGTCGATATGAGTCAATCAGGGTTCCAATTCTCAAACCAGTGGAATATCCAATATGGAAGGTTAAGATGACCATGTTTCTAGAAGCCACAGATCCAGAATATCTTGATAGAATCAATGATGGTCCTCACATGCCAACAAAATTGGCTCCTGTTGTTGCTGGTCAAGAACAAAAGACTGTTCCAAAAGAGAAGAAAGACTTGACTCCTGAGGACATCTCATCAATTGCAAAGGATGCAAAAGTTAGACATCTTCTCCATAGTGCTCTAGATAATGTCATGTCTAACAGAGTTATTGGCTGCAAAACTGCCAAAGAAATATGGGATGCTTTAGAAGTCATGTGTCAAGGAACAAGTGCTATAAAGAAGAATAGGAAGACTATTCTAACACAGGAGTATGAACACTTTGACTCAAGATCTGATGAAACTTTGACAGATACATATGACAGATTCTGTAAACTATTGAATGATTTGTCTCTGGTTGATAAAGAATATGAACTTGAAGAGTCAAATCTCAAGTTTCTTCTATCCCTACCTGAAAGATGGGATTTAAAGGCGACAACAATCAGAGATAATTATGATCTTGCAGAAACAGATCTTGATGAAATCTATGGGTTGCTTAAAACTCATGAACTTGAAATAGAACAGAGAAACAAGAGATCTGGAAAGAAGACGAAATCTGTTGCTCTCAAGGTTGAAGAAAAACTCATGAAGAAAGAAACATCAAAGAAGAAAGCTAAGGGAAAAGCTTTGGTCATAAACTCTGAGAATGAGTCATCAAACTCTGATGATGACTCAAACACTGATGCTTCTTCTAAATCTGAGGATGATGAAGAAAAGATGATGCAAATGGCTGCTTTGATGGTGAAGACTTTCAAGAAGATGGGTTTCACAAACTTCAAGAAAGGAAAAAGATTCTCAAGGAGAGATTCAAACTCTGAAAGGAAGAATTTCAGAAAGTCTGAAAGAAGGGATACCAAGTCTGGGAAGAAGGATAAGTCTGAGATCCAGTGCTACAAGTGTAAAGAGATGGGTCACTATGCTCCCGAATGCAAGAAAGGAAAATATGAAAAAGCACTCATCACTAAAGGAAGAGACTGGGCAGACACTTCAGATTCAGATGAGGATGTAAACTATGCTCTCATGGCAACTGTCAAAGATGAATCTGACTCATCTGAGAATAAGGTACCCCTAACAACTTATGCTTATGATACTGATCACATATCTGAATTGAGAATTTATCTTAAAATCATACATGTTAGTTATAGGGATCAGACTTTAGAGAATGAAAGAATCAAATCTGAGAATCTAGGTCTTAAAGAGAGAAATAAATTTCTTGAAGAGGAGCTTGTTAACATGCAACAAGTTCAAAAGGAAAGAGATTATGCTGTCTATGTTGAACAGGAATTGCTTAAAAGATATAGGCAAATTGAATCTGAATTAGAGAAAGAGAGGAAAGTGATTAAAACCTGGACTAATTCTGGAAAAGATACACATCAAGTGTTTCAGACAGATACTGTTGGATTAGGCTACTGTGAGGAAGATGAACTTAGGTTTAAATATAAAGTGAAAGTTAAACCACAACTTAAACCTGTGAAATTTATTCCTGAATCCAGTAAGCTAAAATCTGTAGTTGTAAAAGAAGCTGTTATGGAGCCAGTTGAAACTTGTGAAAAACAGGCTAATGTTGGTTTAATAACAGAAAAACAGATTGATTCAGAAGCTGTTAAAGAACCAGTAAAAATCTGTGATAAATAGGTTAATGTTGGTTTGATGACAGAAAAACAATTCAAACACAAGCTCAAAGAGGTAAAGTCTGTTAACAAACAGAAAGTGTCCAAGAAAAATAGGAATGGAAAAGTAGGCATTAATAAAAGAAATGATTATCTACCTAATTCTGATGCTTCTAGAAAGACATGTCATAGTTGTGGTAGTACTAACCATCTTGCAAGTTTCTGCACGAAAAACAAAGATATTAATTCTTTACCCTCCAAGTCTGGAGTGAAGAATGATCATGTTAGGGTTAGACCACAAGCTTTATGCACTCACTGTGGGAGCACTTGGCATTCCATTTATACTTGCAAGAGTTATCATGCTATTTATCACAATTATTATGAGTTGAAGCCCAACTTGAAATGGGTTAGAGCAAACTCTGCAAGTGTAAAGTCTGATACTGTTAGCTTAAACTATATTGATGATAATTCCACTGCAAAAGCTAACTATGTTAAGAAAGCCAAAGGATCCAAGCAAGTCTGGATCCTTAAATCTAACTCTTTGTAATTGTTTTTGATTGCAGGGCATAAGGGAAAGTACCCTAGTCTTGGACAGTGGATGTTCAGGACACATGACTGGAAATAAAGCCCTGCTATGAGACTTTGAGGAGAAGGCTGGCCCAAAAGTTTCCTATGGAGATGGCAACATAGGACGTACTATGGGATATCGCAATATCAATCTTGGAAGTGTCATCATCACAAATGTAGCTCTAGTCCCAGGACTCAAGCATGACTTGCTTTCTGTGAGTCAAATCCGTGACAGAGGTTATCATGTAGATTTTCAACCTGAATACTGTGAGGTTATCAGCAAATCTACTGGGAAAGTTGTTCTAGTTGGACACAGACGAAATAATATATATGAAGCAAGTTTGGTAACAAACTCTGAAGGAAAAGCTGTGTGTCTGTCTGCAAAAATGTCAAATGAAGAGAGTTGGAAATGGCATAAGAAGCTCTCTCATCTAAACTTGAACAACATCAATGAGTTAATACGAAAAGATCTTGTAAGGGGACTTCCAAAGTCAATACTCAGCTTAGATGGTCTGTGTGATTCTTGTCAAAAGGCCAAGCAAAGGAAGTCATCTTTCAAGAGTAAATCTGAATCTTCAGTTATGGATCCTTATCATCTTCTACATGTTGATCTATTTGGTCCAGTGAATATAATGTCACTTGGCAGAAAGAAATATGCTCTAGTCATAGTTGATGAGTACTCTAGGTACACATGGGTGTATTTCTTAGCAAAGAAGGATGAAACTGCTTTAACTCTGATGGATCATGTAAAGCTACTGGACAAAGGATCACAGCATAAAGTGAAAATAATAAGAAGTGATAATGGTACTGAATTCAGAAATGCTGAAGTGGAAGAATTTTGCAAGGAAAGAGGAGTAAAGCAAGAATTTTCTGCACCGGGGACTCCACAGCAAAATGGTGTAGTTGAAAGAAAGAACAGAACTCTAATCGAAGCTGCCAGAACAATGCTTGAAGAAGCAAAATTGCCAACCTACTTCTGGGCAGAAGCTGTTCAAACTGCTTGTTTTACTCAAAATGCAACACTGATCAACAGGCATGGGAAAACACCATATGAGATGGTGAAGAATAAGAAGCCAAATTTGAAATATTTTCATATTTTTGGATGCAAATGCTTTGTGTTGAAAACTCATCCTGAACAGTTGACCAAGTTTGACTTAAAAGCTGATGAAGGAATTTTTGTTGGATACCCACTGTCAACTAAAGCATTCAGAGTCTACAATCTGAGAACTAAAGTGATCATGGAATCAATACATGTGTCATTTGATGATAAGAAAATAACTGGAATAGTAGATGAAGATTATCATGATCAACTTCGATTTGAAAATGAAGATCTAAACTCTGATGACGTAAACTCTGATGAAGCAAATCCAACAAACTCTGACGAAGCATACTCTGAACCTCTACTGGTAAACACTGAGGAAATTTCTCTGACATAACAAAATAGAGAACCAGTTGAGGGGGAGCATGAAGATACTTCAGAAACATCTCAACGTGATGACTCACATTCTGAAAATGAGTCAACTGAAGAATCTAACACACATTCTGGATCAAACTCTGAGAATGCAAACTCTGAGCAGTCCAATTCAGGGGGAGCCTCAGAGAATGCAAATGGTCAAGAAGAAAATCAGGAAAGCATGGATCAAGGGGGAGGATCTAATGTTAATAGAAGCCAATTACCTACAGCAAGAAGGTGGACACAAGCTCACACACCTGACTTGATAATTGGAGATCCAGAAACTAGTGTAAGAACTAGAAGTGCTACAACTAATGAATGTCTGTTTCATGCATTCTTGTCTCAAACTGAGCCCAAGAAAGTGGAAGAAGCTCTTCAAGATGCTCACTGGATAACAGCTATGCAGGAAGAGTTAAATGAATTTGAAAGAAATGAAGTATGGACTCTTGTACCAAGACCTAAAAACAGATCTATTGTTGGTACAAAGTGGGTTTTCAGAAACAAAACAGACAATGATGGAGTGATTACAAGGAATAAGGCTAGACTTGTGGATAAAGGCTATTCACATCAGGAAGGAATTGACTATGATGAAACTTTTGCTCCAGTTGCGAGATTGGAGGCAATAAGGATTTTTCTGGCCTATGCTGCTCACAAGAAGTTTAAAGTCTTTCATATGGATGTGAAAAGTGCTTTTCTCAATGGGAAACTTGAAGAAGAAGTGTTTGTTGAACAACCACCAGGGTTTGTAGATCCCAAGCATCCAGATTATGTCTACAGGCTTGACAAGGCATTATATGGACTAAAGCAGGCACCTAGAGCATGGTATGAAACTCTAGCTCAATTTCTTTTAGAAAGTGGGTTCACTAGAGGTACAATTGACAAAACCTTGTTCTATTTTAATTCTGGTGATGATTTGCTGTTAGTTCAAATCTATGTGGATGACATCATTTTTGGGTTTACTAATGATAAACTCTGTAAGAAGTTTGCAAAGCTTATGCAGTCAAGGTATCAAATGAGCATGATGGGAGAGCTTAGTTATTTTCTAGGCTTACAAGTCAAGCAAACAGATGATGGGATTTTTATTAATCAAGCAAAATATACAAGAAATCTTCTCAAGAAATTTGGTATGCTTGATAGTTCATCTGCCACAACTCCCATGGCTACTGCAACAAAGCTGGACAAAGATACAGGAGCTTCAGTAGATATTACAAACAACAGAGGCATGATAGGGTCTCTTCTTTATCTTACTGCAAGTAGACCAGACATCAGGTATGCAACATGTCTTTGTGCAAGATTTCAAGCAGATCCCAGAGAGCATCATCTAACAGCTGTGAAAAGAATTTTCAAATATCTCAAAGGAACCATAACCCTTGGTTTGTGGTACCCTAGAGAGTCAGAGTTTAAATTAATTGGTTACTCTGATGCAGATTTTGCAGGCTGTAAGATAGACAGAAAAAGTACAAGTGGAAGCTGTCAATTTTTAGGTGACATATTAGTTTCTTGGTACAGCAAGAAACAAAAATCAATTTCCACATCCACAGCAGAAGCAGAGTATATTGCTGCTGCTAGCTGTTGTGCACAGATTTTATGGATGAAGAATCATTTGCTGGATTATGGATTAAGGTACTCTAAAATACCTATTTTCTGTGATAATCAAAGTGCTATTGCTATGACAGGTAATCCAGTACAGCATTCCATGACCAAGCACATCAGCATAAGGTATCATTTTATCAGGGAACATGTAGAGGAAGGAAATATTGAGCTTCATTTTGTGTCTACAGACCAACAGCTTGCAGATATCTTCACCAAGCCTTTGAGTGAAGCTACCTTTACAAGACTGGTAAATGAACTTGGAATGGTCTCTGGTTTTGACTAGAGATACTGGTTAGACTCAAAATCTATACTTCTGTGATTTGTTGCTCATGATTCTTTGCATATGTTAACTGTCATTCATACCAGTTTGTCAAACTCTGAAATCATACTCTGTTAGTCATACTCTGTCAGTTATACTTTGATGTTATTCATACTCTGATGTTAAACTCTGATTGTGATTTTGTCTGAAACATATTGACCAATGAAGAAAATTGTATGAAGCATGATTTTCAGTAAGTAATCATGAATCCGTCTGAGTGATATAAATTCTGATTTCAAAATGTGCAGAAATTTTATACACAGCATGATACTGTCTCTATATTTATAGCATCTCTTAGTTCATTGATCCTATACACTGAGTCTGTATTAGCTGTTTGCACTTTCTCTCATAAATTAATTGTATTAACTGATGAAAAGTCTAAACTCTGATAATTAGTTGCTAATATTTCACCCTCATATCAAAAGATGCAAAAATATGCACAAATTCCTTTGAGATCATGTTGTGCCTAGGAAGACCCATGAACTTATTGTATGAAATAAGGGCTAAAATTCTTTTTGATTTTTGGTGACTAGTGCCAACCACTGATTACTGGAAAAATAAATTAAAAAATAAATAAATAAAAATAAAAATAAAAATAAAATTAATAGAAGGGGGTGAAATTCTAAATTTATAGGTACAGAGTTTAGATGATATCAGATTTTATTTTATATGAGAGTTTGGGCAACCAGTTTTTACTGATTTAATTTGTGGATTTTATGCACTTTGAGATGCTCTCAATATTTATATTCAGTAAACTCTGCTAAGTCACACACAAATATTCACACCTGTACAGTTTGTGAAAAGAGTTTATGAATAAAGAAGGAGGATTAGTAAACACTGATGAACTGTGTATTCTACGCCGAGGTAATTTAATTTTAATCTCTGATGATTAAAATAAATTTTGTTTGTTTCAGACATATTATGATTTTGAGAAAAGACATTTGTTTTGAAAATTCAAAAGAGCATGATTGGACAGTTGTTCAAAAGTGTATTTAACAGAGGAGAGAGGTTGAGTATCTAGGAAAGTGTCAAAGGCTGTAATTATTGCTATCTTTACTGCGCATGCGCATTGGAAACTGCCAATTACTGCTGTCAGTCATTGCATGTATGCCACGTGTCCCACTCACACGATTCACGGAGTAAGACAGTTGTGTGTATTGATTAGAAACTGTTCAGTTTTTAATACTTTCTTTTTTTATTAATATACAATACACATATTCGTTTAAACTTTTCACAACTTACTCCAATACACACACATACACATTTTCACAAACACTTTTCCTACAAACACTTTTCCTACAAACACTCTCTTTCTCTAAGTCATTCTCTGATTATTTCTCAATCGTACTAATGGCTTCTACTGCTTTTGTATCTTCTGGGCTTGAATTTGTTCCAAATAACTATGCTGCTCCTTTGATTAATGAGAACGCACCGGAGGCGTTTCATTTGATGCAAAACTTTCTTGCCCAATCTCCTATCGGGCGTGCTCTTGTAGAACCAGAGAAGCTTTCTGTGCTTCAAATCAAAAGCTTTTGGGAAACTGGTGTCTATGATGATGGTGGTGATTCTGGAACACCATCCATTGTTTTTGAGTTTCAAGAAACAGAGTATGTTATTACTCTTGGTACTGTTCGTGCTGCGATGGGCTTTGATGAACATTCGGCTTACACCATTGTTGTTGGTGATGCTGATTTGCTAAGGATGATGAGGGAAATAGGATATGGTGGATCTTTGACTAAGATAGGTCAATTGAAGCGACCGTTCTTGAGGAAAGAGTGGAGCTTTTTCTTTGATTGTATTACAAGAACGTTCGGGAAGAAGTGCACCAACTGGGATGCTATACCCACTGATAGTCTACAAATTGGGTTTTTTCTTATCTATGGTACTCATTTTGATTTTGGTAGACTAATTCTTATTAATATATGTGAAAAGATGACTGAAAATAGGGGGGAAGTTTACTTTTCTAGATTTTGTCAGCTTTTATTTTCTGCCTGTGTTAATGGGGTAGATATTGTTGATGGAGATGTGATTCCTTGTTTTAAGTTACACAAGCGTATATTCTCTGATCTTGTCAACAAGGATGTAAAGAAGGGTAATGTAGGTGAACTTTTACTACCTGCATTAGTGCAACAGTTTTTGGATGATTCTATCCAAACAGAACCACAACCTGAACCTCTAAATACTGAAGTACCTCCATCCACATCACAACCAATCCAGAAAAGTGGCAGAGTCAAACACTGGGCTGTTAAACCAGCAAAGTCTGTTAAGCTAGCTACTGAGGTTGGGGTGTCAAACTCTTCTGTGTCAAACTCTGTTGGTTCACCTAAAATTAAGTCTGTTAAGAAGAGTAGAGCAAAGAGACCTCGTTCTGATGATGAGGATGATACTGAAACTCTGACTCAGAGAAGAAGAAGGTTGATATCTAACTATCTGTTTGATGAGGTCGATACTGAAGCTGTTCCTGTAGATGTTCCTGAAGCTGAACTGAATGTAGATCCTGATGTTGTAATTCAGGATGCTGTTGTAGATGTTGAAGCTACTGTGCCTACAGAGGACAGAGCAAATGCTGATGTCCATTTTGAAGCTGATAATGAAGCTGCAAAAGCTGATAATTTTATTGATCAGTTGGACATGGATTTTGAAGCACATCCTGCAATCAGTGTTTGTGACACTGAGGATGTGGCAGCTGATCAAGCCACTCTGGTAATTGAAGAGTCTATGGCAACTCATACAGAGATTCTCTCTGTCACCAATCAAGTTCTTGAAGTTGGTGATGAGGTTGATCAGAAAGCCAAATCTGTCTCATCTGAGAAGATTATTGAAGCTGCTGTGGAGAAAATGAATGAAGCTACAGTAGAGAATAAAGAAGAAAAAGTTACTGAGGAAGTAAACTCTGAGAAAAATGAAGCTGTTGCAGAGCAAACTCTTGATGAAGCTGCACAGTCAAATGTTGAAGTTACTGCAGAGAATGTAGTTGAAGAAGCTGCAGAGCCCTTAGTAGAAAATGTTGTTGAAGACAGGGTTGTTTCTGATAGTCATGATCACACTTCTGAGACTGTCAAGGAAAATCAAACTGCCACTGAAGCTCATTATAGAGATATGTATTATGCAAATTGGTCAGGGGCTGATTGTATTTTCTCAAAGCAAAGGACTGCTGATTTTGTTGCTCAATCTGCAAAGGAGATTTCAAATCCTGAGTTGTTATCACATTTTAAGGCTACAATTGTTCAAGTCAAATCATTGCACAATCGCTTTGACGAGACTCACAAAGCTGTCATTGGATTGAGTAATGATGTTGCTGCTAAAGAATTGGCCTTGAGGAATGATAGAGTTAAAGTTTCCTCTATGATCAAGGATCAAATAGAAATCAAGCAAAGGCTAACCAAAGTTGAAAGCAATCAAGCTGAAATGTCTACAAAGATTGATTCAATGCTGCATCTTTGGAGTTGCTGACATCAGTGCTTATTCCTGATGATGTCAAAAAGGGGGGGAGAGTTCCTAAAGACAAATGCAAAAGGACTCAAACTCTGAGACGGAGGGATGATACAACTGATGATGGAAGCAAGGATTCAGAGTTTAGGTCAAAGAATTCTCAAGAGCAAGGGAGACTTAGGTCAAACTCTGCTAAGCTGACAAACTCTGAAAGAGTAAATTCTGGTGTTCAATCTTCATCAAGACTTAAAAATCTAGCTATTTCAGCTAATCCAATTACTGATGAAGAGATTGCTGCTAAACTCTTTTTGGAAGAACATGGTGGTGAAGCCACAGTTGAAGACATTGATGCTGAATTACAGATTCTTGCTGAAGAGCATAAAAAGAAAGTTGAAGCTGGAACTTACAAGCAAAAAGCTGCCAAGGCTCCTAGGAGAAAGGAAAAAGGAATTATTATTAAAGAGAATGTGAACTCTCAACAGAGTTTACAATACTCAAGGAGGCCTGCTGGAGCAAACACTGAAAAGGGAAAAGGCAAATTGATTGAAGAGCCTGAGTTATCAAAGAAAGCTTATTCAACCTCTGACATGGCTCATGTTGAATCAAGATCTAATAAATCAACCACTGACGTTGCTCAAGTTGATGATTCTGTTAAAGTTGTGACAACCTCTGACACTGCTCAAGTTGTACAAACTCAATTAATATCTCCACAACTCCAAGGTACTTTTCGAAGATCATCTAAAGATGAAACTCTGAAGCCAGGAAATGTGAACATTTTACAAAGCAGAACTATAATGGGAAAAGAATCTTATGATAGATCTGGCTTGGGTTCACATAGAGAGAAAAGAGTGAATAACAGTCCTTTAGATCATACATCACTGGCAGAATCTGGTGTTGGGGTAACTCAAGAAAACCTTGAAAAGTTAGAGTCTGTTCAGATGATCTATCATAGAGGAATCAAAAAGGAGTTTCTGTTATATTTTATGGCTGATGGAAGAGTTTATAGAGTTGGAGAAGCTGATATTCATCTAAAACTATGGGAAGAGCTGGAGTATGTTTTATATCTGCTAAGAGTGAAAAATCAAAGTACTCACAATGCTGCTCAAGTTTTAAGAGAGAGAATGATGAAGTCTAAAGTCTTGTGTGGAGCCAGAATTTCAAGTGCTTATGTTCCTAAGTACAGAGATTCTCATGGAAAGCTTGTAGAGATGAAAAGGAACAGTGCTAAATTCAATACAGCACTTGGAATTAAAGTTTTGGAATTTAACTTGGAGTCAGACAAGTCTTATTTTATCAGGCTAGGGAATGAGATGAGGAGGAATAGCATCTACTCTCTGAGAGCTGCTATCTACCAGACTGGATAGAGTGATCCAGAATTAAAGGAATTGAAGAAAATCATGGTAGATGAGCTAGAAAAGGCTGAAAGAAGACTACTCATTGATTATCTCAGAACAGTGCCTGACATTGAAGAAATAAAGTAAAGGCTGACTGTAAGTTTTTAAAGTTTTCTGTTCTAAGTTAAAGTTAAACTCTGTTATGCTATAAACACTACATTTGTTGTATGTTTTGACATCATCAATTATCTTTTAACTTGTACATTTTTGTTATGCACAAGTTGGGGGAGATTGTTAGATATAATTGCTGATGATTATTTATCAGTGTTTAAGCAACAGGTACTCATCAGAGTTTATGCTAGAAGCCAGTCAGAGTTTGTTAAAGTCTGACGGGGTGAAAGTTTGTTGAAGCTGTCGGTGCTAATATGAAGATTCTAGAAGCAATATATCTTGAAGATGGAAAGAAGCAAGATATATTGAGATAGCTAAGGAAACGGAACAGAAGACAGAAGCAATCCTAATTTGATATAAATTGTATAGCTAATTTGTAGGAATATTAATTAGAGATTGAATCTATGTAGCTGTGTACTATATAAACACAGATAGGTTAACCCTAAAAGGGATGCGAATACTGAATACATTATTCTTGTAACCTAGCAGCTCTCTGTGATATTTTACATCACTGAGAGAAGAGTTATTTAATATAATTCAGTTTATTGATCATAAACAGTGTTCTTTTTTTTTTTTTGCTAATTACATAAACAGTGTTCTTGATTGTCCTTCTCATACATATATTGATTATATATTGTGTATTCGGCCTAACATTTACTTTACGCACTTTACATATATGATGCATGTGATGATGATATGTATGCTTAGCAATAATGATGCATGTTTTAATTAGTTTAAACGTGTATGTATTAGATACATCACCCATGCCCTGCCTGCTAAACCACATAAAATCTGTAACGATTCAAGATTTTAAAATTGAACAAAATGAACATGAGATTCCTGTGTTTATGAAACACGGAAATAAGTATGAATTTTCGATTTTTTGATATGGGGCGATTTTGACAAAAATACAAGGAGCGCTTGTAAGAAAGGCGGGTTTTAAGTGAGACCACTGTGACTCCCCCGATGGACTGGAAATCAAACCATTGATGAATTTTGAATTGAAGTACTTAGTTCAAGGAAAAATTGGGAATCTCTTGATGATGGGATCATGGTCATTTTAATAATAAAATCCCTAAATTTAAAATATTAAGTCACTTAGATGCCTTCCAATGGGCAACACTCGTCAAGACCTAGATCGAGAAAGAGTGGGTTCGCCAAAGCGAAGCACTCCAATCTATCGTGGTAAGGCGCGATGAAGTAAATGTGATACTTAACTGTTAGACCATTGGGTTAGACTTAACTAAGTTACCACAATAAGATTGTGAACTTAGAGGCATGGAGTTTGGTATGATTTATTGGATAAATGTGGACAAATGTTGTTCTACCAGACTTTCCAAGAGTTATATATGATATAATTGACAAGAGTTGTCTACCTAAATAAATCATGTTTTGGGAGTAAAGCCAAAGCTGACCTTAAGCATGACGGAACATGGATCTTGGCTCACTAGAAGGATTTAGAGTAATGCCTTCCGAATTAATAGTTAGGGCTATTGATTTGATAAAAATAGTGAGAGATATATATTGTGAATATATATGGATAATCACTTGAACATAATTTAATAAATCTGCAACTAACTTATTTTATGCATTTTAACATTGTAGATATCTAAATGGCAAACTCAAATAATTTCTCTGTGCGATCAGTCCTTGGGAAAAATAAGCTGACAAGAACCAACTTCCTTGATTGGCAAAGGAATTTGAGGATTGTCCTCAGGCAAGAGCGAAAGCTATATGTCCTTGATATTCCTCACCCTGGACCTCTTGCTGCTGAAGCAACCGAGGCTCAACAAAATGCTTATCAGAAGCATCTTGATTATTCTACGGATGTCTGTTGTTTGATGCTAGCGACTATGAGTCCTGAGCTTCAGAAACAACATGAGCGTATGGACGCTTATGACATGATAGAGCACCTCAAAAGGATGTTTGAGGGTCAAGCTCGTCAAGAGAGGTTTGATGTAAGCAAAATGTTGTATGCATGCAAATAGGGAGATCGAGACCCGGTTGGACCGCATGTTCTAAAGATGATCGGGTATTTGGAAACCCTTGAGAATTTGGGTTACCCGGTTTTACCAGAACACCAAGAAGATTTGATCTTGCAGTCTTTGAACAACAACTAAACTCAATTTGTTATAAACTATATTATGAGTGAGATAGACAAAACACCTACCGAATTATTGGCATTATTGAGGACTACTGAGACCATTATGTCAAAGGCTAACCCTGCTCCCATAATGATGGTGAATAAAGGGAATGCCAACGGAAAGGGGAAATGGAAAGGCAAGAAGAAGATTGGATCTAAATCTGCTAATCCGAAGCCTGCTTTCAAAAAGGCTTTGAAGCCTACTGGAGGTGTTGCAAAAGTGCTGCAAAGGGTGATGCATGTCACTTTTGCAAGAAGTCGGGTCATTGGAAGCGTAATTGTCAAGCTTATTTGGAGGATCAGAACCTGAAGGGTATTAAGTCTGTGAAGATTTCTGATTCAGGTATGTATGTTATAGAAGTTAATTTGTCTACTTCTACATCATGGGTATTGGATATTGGATGTGGTTCTCACATTTGTATAAATGTGCAGGAACTGCGAAGGAGTAGGACTTTGGCGAATGGAGAAGTCGACCTACGCGTTGGCAATGGAGCAAAGGTTGCTGCTTTGGCTGTAGGGACTTATAATTTATCGTTGCCCACTGGGCTTATTTTAGAACTTGAAAACTGTTTTTACGTGCCTGCGATTTGCAGAAACATTATTTATGTTTCTTGTTTGGACAAGAAAGTTTTTTCCTTTACAACTGAGAACAATAGTTGTTCCTTTGGTTTGAATAATGTTACCTATGGGGTTGCACGTTTATTTAATGGTTTATATGTTCTTGATCTTGATATTCATGTCTATAATGTAAATAATAAACGTATTAAGGCTAATGACTCAAATCAAACATATCTTTGGCATTGTCGTTTAGGCCATATAAATGAGAAACGCATTTCCAAGTTACATAAGGATGGATACTTGGATAAGTTTGATTTTGAATCATACGAAGAATGTGAACCTTGTCTCATTGGAAAAATGACTAAAGCTCCTTTTACTGGAATTGGTGAGAGGGCCACCGAACGATTAGAACTCATACATAGTGATGTATGTGGTCCAATGCGTACGATGGCAAGAGGTGGCTTTTACTACTTCATAACCTTTACTGATGATTTTAGTAGATACGGATATGTGTATCTTTTGAAGATCAAATCCGAATCATTTGAAATATTCAAAGAGTACAAGGCAGAAGTGGAAAAGCAAATAGGTGGAAGTATTAAAACTCTACGATCTGATCGCGGAGGTGAGTACCTTAGCTTAGAATTTAGGAATTTATTAAGAGAGTGTGGTATTGTATCACAACTCACACCTCCTGGAACACCACAGTGGAATGGTGTATCTGAGAGGAGAAATCGTACCTTGTTGGACATGGTGCGATCGATGATGAGTCTAGCGGATCTTCCAATTAGTTTATGGGGTTATGCTCTGGAAACGGCTGCACACACACTTAACCGAGTTCCTACTAAATCGGTTCAAACTACACCATATGAGATATGGACTGAGAAACGTCATAGCATGTCCTTTTTGAAAGTATAGGGATGCGAAGCGTTTGTGAAACGTTTAGTCACTAACAAGCTAGGACCAAAATCAGACAAATGTAATTTTGTGGGATACCCAAAAGAAACTAAAGGGTATTATTTCTATAATCGTACCAAGAGCAAAGTGTTTGTTGCTCGAACTGTTGTATTTCTTGAAAGAGAACTGTTCTCTAAGAAAAACAGTGGGAGTATGATAGATCTCGATGAAGTTCGAGAACCACATAATGACATTGAACTAGAGTTGGAACATGAGCACGAAGTACATGAAAATGTTACTGCTCAAGAAACACAGGTTGTTCGTAGATCTGGTAGGATTCGCCACGAGCCTGAGAGATATTATGGATTTCTCTTAACTCGGACTGGCGATGTAATGCTTATGGATGAAGATGAGCCTCTTACCTATCAGGATGCTATGAATAGTCCAGATTCTGAGAGATGGCTGGAAGCTATGAAATCTGAGATGGATTCCATGTATAAAAACAAAGTATGGACTTTGGTTGAACCACCTGAAGGGGTAAAACCTATTGGGTGCAAATGGGTTTTCAAGAAGAAAACAGACATGGATGGTAATGTAACGACCTACAAAGCAAGACTAGTGGCGAAAGGTTTCAAACAAATTCATGGTATTGACTATGATGAAACTTTCTCACCAGTAGCTATGGTCAAGTCCATCAGGATTTTGCTTGCGATAGTAGCTTACTATGATTATGAAATCTGGCAAATGGATGTCAAAACCGCTTTCTTAAATGGGAGCTTAGAAGAGGATGTGTATATGATACAACCAAAAGGTTTTGTCGATCCGAGATTTGCTAGAATGGTCTGTAAGCTACTACGATCTATTTATGGATTGAAGCAAGCCTCAAGGAGTTGGAACATTCGTTTTGATATAATAGTCAAAGAGTTTGGCTTTATTCAAAATGAAGATGAGCCTTGTGTATACAAGAAGGTTAGTGGGAGCAAAGTTGCATTCCTAGTATTATATGTTGATGATATATTACTAATAGGGAATGACATACCTTCTCTTCAGGCTATTAAGACTTGGTTGGGAAAAAGTTTCTCAATGAAAGACTTTGGCGATGCTACCTATATATTAGGGATCAAGATCTATAGAGATAGATCTAGAAGATTAATCGGCTTAAGTCAGAGTATATACATTGACAAAGTATTGCATCGTTTTGGGATGCAAGAGGCAAAGAGGGGATTTGTCCCTGTGTCTCATGGTATAGTGGTCTCAAAAGAAAATTGTCCTAAATCATTAGATGATAAGGACCGTATGAAAAAGGTACCATATGCTTCTGCAATTGGTTCAATAATGTATGCAATGATATGTACTCGACCTGATGTTTCGTATGCTTTAAGCATGACGAGCAGATACCAGTCTAATCCAGGTGAAGGTCATTGGACGGCTGTCAAGAATATTCTTAAGTACCTCAAGAGAACTAAAGATTCGTTCTTGGTATATGGAGGAGTTGAGAAGCTAGTTGTAAGAGGTTACACAGATGCTAGTTTCCAAACAGACAGAGACGATACTGTGTCTCAATCTGGGTTTGTGTTTTGTCTAAATGGAGGTGCTGTAAGCTGGAAGAGTTCGAAGCAAGAGATAGTAGCTGATTCTACAATGGAAGCTGAGTATATTGCTGCCAATGAAGCGGCCAAAGAGGCTGTTTGGCTTCGGAAATTTATTGAGGGACTTGGAGTAGTTCCATCGATCACAGATCCAGTTGATCTTTATTGCGATAACAATGGAGCTATTGCGCAGGCTAAGGAACCAAGGTCCCATTCCCGAGCAAAGCATATACTTAGACGATATCATCTACTTCGAGAGATTACAAGGAGGGGAGATATACATTTATGTAAAGTGCATACTAATGACAACGTTGCACACCCACTGACTAAGGCTTTGTCGCAGCAGAAGCACGAAGGTCACACTAGTTCCATGGGTATTAGATACATGGGTGATTGGCTCTAGTGCAAGTGGGAGATTGTTAGTGCTTGTGCCCTAGAGACAATACTATAATGTTCTTAGGGAAGACATTTTGATTATTAATAAATATGTTCTATGGATTTTCTTTCAATTATTTATTATGTCTTTATTAACTGCGATATAAATGTTAGAATAATAAATGTCCTTGGAATATAAGCATGAATTCTATATCTCTAAATATGTGACTTAGAAATGAGATTATATGAGTAGTTTTTATAATCCTAAAAGATCCCTAGTCGAGTATTATTATTAGAGGACAATAATAATGCATTAAGACTAGTATGTTTGTTGACTGATGACCACATCTCATTGGTCATAAGTATGGTGATACTAAAGTCAAAGACATAAGTGCATGTTAGCAGAACATGGCACTGGATAGACCCACCGTGTGAATTCTTCATGGTAAATGTTATCAAGTGTCATAAGCAATTCTCACAGTGATAATGGTGTAATGATCCTTAGACTTGAAATCATTATATTTCTATATGAGAATTAATATACTTTGATTCTACTCAAAGTTACCTTTGACCGGGTAATGATAAAGGTGGACATTGGGTATATTATGAATCATATGAGAAATATGAATGATAGATATAGGATTTAACCCTCCTATTTTAGGAGTGATATTATTGGCCTCTTGATTGAGTGAGACTATGAAATGCATGGCCATGCTCAAATTGTGATTTGTTTAATAGTCTACTCATCGATCAAGTAAACCGGGATTAAATGTTGAAGAGGATGACATGAACCGTGCCTCGAGTTTAATCTATAATATAAGGTTAAAGGATTATATTACATGGAACATTATTCATTAAAGGTTTAATTGGATCACCAATTATGAATATTACTTGGGTAGCAATGATGTATTACTAAATGCCGCTCATTGTTTATAATTTTATTATTAGATATTAAAATTATTGCCAACGTAATAATAACCTAAAGGGTCACACACATAGAACGTTTTAAATGGAGCTTTATTTAAATTACGAATTTAAATAAATTATTATTATTATATTGAATTATTGAATTAATTAAGTGGGACTTGATTAATTAAACAATAATTCGAATTTAATAATAATACAACCAATAATCGGACTGGGTTTTGGAAGCCCAATCAGATTAGGGTTCAGCCCACTCTTCTCTCCCTATAAATACATAAGGATGTATTATTTTTAGGGTTTAACATATTCAGAATTTTTAGAAAAAAAAACCCTAGCCGCTCTACATCAAGGAGAGACTAGAGAGAGAGAGAGAGAGAGAGAGAGAGATTTGAGGCTGCTTCTTGGCTAGTACCAAACTCCAGTGATCGTTGGACGATCGTGCGTTCGTGTGGACTAATTAGAGACGTATATCGCAAGGCGGGATACGTGGTGATCATATCAAAGGACCTCCATTAGTCAGCCGTTCGTAAAGCTTCAAAAGGTAAACGATTCTATTCATGAATTAAATATCGTTTTTCGCATGGATCCTGCGGAGGGTTTCGTTAATTTTTCTGTTTTACGCGTTTTTCCGTTGCGTTTTCATGCCCAAAACCCTTCAGAATTGTGTTGTAATCACTACAAGAAAAGGGTCAATAGACATCAGTTTCTGGCCGATGTCTATCTTGTTTGCCAACCGATGTCTTAGTCGGTGATGTCTATCTTAGACATCGGTCAGAAACCGATGTCTATTTAGCTCTAAGACATCATTTTTCTAGCAAATAAATTGATGTCTATTGTCATCTTAGACATCATCCTATACTGATGTCTAATGAACTTATAAACATCAGTATTTACAGAAAAATGTGATGTATATCTTTGTGTTAGACATCAGTTTTGCCACAATAAAATTGATCTATATTTAGATCTTAGACATCAGTATTTATTAAAATTTTGATGTATTTGTTACCATTAGATATTAGTTTCTGAGCTTATATTAAATAAACCGTTGTCTATCCAAGCGTAAAAAAAATTAAAAACTGGACCATTCACTATATATATCCAACCATTTATATTACATCATTCAGAACATACATCCAACCACAAACACATCAATCCGCAAAACTAACTACACATCCATCATCATTGGCAATTACTACAAAACATTTGCAGAAGTACCTACCAACTAGCAATTCAATCCGCAAAATAAATCTACCATTGGCAATTACTACATCACTTAACAAATCAATGTAATCATATTCAGATACTGTATTCACTTCACATGCCTCTAGCATCAATTGACGTCAATTAAGAATTCCAGACTCTTTGAGTACCTGGTCAAGATTACAATTAGACATGCAATAAAAACTCAAAGACATGGCGATTTTTAAGAATATTTTACTAATATCTAAAACTACTAATGACCTACCTGGAAACGTTATCAATAATTTGACTACCTTTGCCCTGTAAACAACAGAGATAGACACATTATAACAAAGATCATTATCAAAACATGTAAAACATTAATCAAGCATAATCAACATTACTTAATCGAAGATCATTAAAAAAAATTGACATTCCAAAGGGAGTATCCGTACAACACTTGGCTAAAAACAGATTCAGAGGAATTTCACTAAGCTATCAGAGTAGTGCAAAGAATGGGTGGTCACAGGAACTCCAGAACCAGAAAATTATGTAGAATTGAAGTCGGAAATTGATGCCACTTAAAGCTGTCTAGTGATAAATCCGAAAAGGGGCTGTGCAACCATGCAAATGAAGAAAATGTTTGACATCAAGAAACATTACTTGCATGAAGGAGAAGTCTTACAATCGCATGAAACAGAAGTATAATCAGATACAATGAGAGCTATTGAGACAGCAGAAAAAATGGTTGCAGATAATAAGATGCCCAGCTGAAAATTACAGGGCCGCACAAACAATGAAACAAAGTTTATAAATGACAATAAAACAGTTGTGAGTTATATAATGATGCACGTGTTATTATGCACATAATCTTGATCAAGCGGCATTATGTTGACTAGGCAAGTTTGATATCTATAAGAAGAAACAAAATTGCTTCATAAAGTGGAGGCAAGCAGCTGAAGTCAACAGCATGAAAAGAAGGATATAATCTGCGTAAAAAAAACAGAAATTAAATTCTAAAAAAAGGTTGGAGTTTAGATGCAGAGATAAGAAGCAGCAACTTGCAGAGAGAATAGAATACTCGAAGCTGGGATCCCAATTCCTAAAGACAAATAAGTTGAAAAACTGAACATGTAAGCAGCAAACTTGTAAACTGCAGAAAATGTTAAAAGTAGCAGCATGCCTCACAAGAAATGTTAAAAGTAGCAGCATGCCTCACAAGATATTGAGTGGGAAATGTTATTTGAGGAATCCAGTTTCGGCCACCAAGATTCCTAATTAGCAGGACTAATAAGAACCCCAGGTGCTTCTAATCTAGAACCACCCCTAACATCCTACTAAATGAGATGATAACAACGTCCCCAACATTAAAAAAATAAAATAAAGAAACCTAGATTAAAGATAACGCAGGTTTGAACCAAATATTATCTGGATGAGTGCACCATTTGACAGTTCTGCAAGAGCAAAATAGTCAATTAAATATGAAGATATGAACAAAACCATTATTTGAAGGGTCTTGTACAATCTTGTAAGAGCATTAAGAGAAAGAAAACTTACATTTGGTAGCTTTTGGGAGATACCATTTATCTGTGTAAAATAGGCTTCTAGAAGATTCTCAAGTTCCTCAATATTTGGTTTGAGAAGAGTAGAAATGTGACAAATGTCAGAGTTGTTTTCTGAGACTTCTTCTTCAGATTCTTCATATCTGCGAGCAGTAAATGGATCTTTAGTTCATTACTCGTTACTCTATATAGTTTTTCGTATTCCATTCCAGTTGTACAAGACAATCATGACTATATACCAACTAGCTCAATTCAGTTACAAGTCATAACCATTAGTCGAAGCATCAGTAATCACCTTTGATCATTAGCTTCAACTTCTTTAATGCATGATTCCTCTCTTAATGACATCCGTTCCCTTGAGCTTTCATCAAGCTTTTCCGTCAAGTACATTTCAGCCATATCATTGTCATCGTCTAAAAGGTGTTCAAGTTCATCCCTCATCTGAGAGAAACAGGGCATTATCTTTATAATAGATTCAACCGGCGTTCTTACTAAGAAGGAAAATTGTCACATCAGCAAATGATGTTTCAGAATCAAATTCATAATTACAATAAAAGTAATGGTAATAAAAGACTTTATCCGAAAATTTATCAATTCAGAAATCTCAATTAGTAGTCATATTTAAAACACGTAAAAGAGTGAGATATTATTTGTGCACCATACATGCATAGGTTTAATGTGAATCTCAGCTAGCAACAAATTCAGAAATAATCCCTCTTCTTTTGGTAACAAGAAAAAATTCAGAAGTAATTTTTTTAATGATCTTTGTTTTCTTAATCGAGTATTTGACTGTTGATTGTAAAACATGTTTTTATACTTAATCTGTAAGTGGCTAAGTGTTGTACCAAACTAAACTGCACCTGCAACACATTAATCAAGCATAGCTCTATTTTAAAATTGGTATAGTTTCCAATTGTTTACAATATTTTGTAGCATATATAGTTTTCTATTACTCATGGATGCAGCTCTTCCCAGCATACCTTACTCGGCTTTCAGGTTATAAATATTTCTAATGGAGCCACGTACTCTAACAAGGAAGGGATACAAAGACATTTATCTCAAAAATTAGCAGGCAACAATCTTGACATACCTTGGCAATTTGTTTTCTTCTGTTCGCAGGAGAAACCCAAATGGCTCTAATGCCACACACATCAGGCACATCTTCCTTTTCCCACAAAATAGCTCCTCTGAGGTGGTAGTCTAAAACATGGGAATTTTTAGATGATGAAGCACTCTTCACCCTTTCTCTCTTGAAGCTCACACTACCAATAATAATACAAAAATTGGGAAAAAACAACGAAACCCACTTTATGAACCATCAATTCAACCTATAAATCAACATCAATTAGAGAAATAAAAGAGTACCTTTTGAGAACAGATTGGGTATCGACAGATTTGAGTATCAATTCGAGCTTTTGAGCTTCGAATTTGGTTCTTTAACAAAACGATTTAGAGGAAACAAATCGATTTTGAGAGTTGAGATGAGAGATTGCCACTTTGATTTCGAGATGAGCGGTGAATTTAGGGTTCTTGATTTTAGATGAGAGTTGGAGGAGGTTCTTGATTTTAGGGTTCTTGAGCGAGGTTTTTAGTCGAGGTGAGAGTTGTGAGAGTTGTGAGGTTTTTAATTTTTAATTTTGTGTGAAAAAAATATTAGAAAAGAGGGGGAAAGCAAAAATATTAGAAAAGAGGGGGAAATTGGTTTAACGGGGGAAAATTTGGGTAAGGGGGAAAATTGGACAAGGGGGAAAAACTCGACAAGTGCGCATTTTTTTTATTTTTTAAAGTGTACCTAAGAAATCTGTTTGACAACGAGATGATGTCTGAAACACATATAGACATCAGTTATTTTACAACCGATGTAATAATCTCTTTTTACATCGGGCGCATCTACAACCGATGTGAAAGCAGTGATGTCTATTAACAAATTTCTTGTAGTGTATAAGTCGACATGTGTTTTGACTTTAGACTTAAGAACAAGATGTCGGATAATATTGTGCTAGAAGCCCGCTATATTTTGGTTTATTGACATGTGTTTGTTGGATTTTACATTTCGGAACTTTGAAATGTCATTTCTGGTTTGGTACATGCGTTTTTTGGATTTTCCATTGGAATAAAATGTCATTTCTGGTGGATTGGTTTATATGTTTTTGTGCATGGTATATTAAAATTTCAGATAGGACATTGCAATCTGGCTACTAAAAAGTGTTGCACATAAATGTTGCAATTAAAAGCTATAAATATTACAATAGAGATTAAAATGTTGCTAAAAACCAAAAAACATTGCAACAGGTATCAAATTGTTGCAGATAATTGTTGCAAAAAAAACTAAATGTATTGTAAAAGGCATCAAAATGTTGCATCAAATTGTTGCAATGAGCTGACTTTGTAACATTTTTACTTAATAGATGTTGCAAGAAGGTGTTGCATTAGTCTATTGTAACACCTTAAAATTGTTACTAAAATAGACAAAATTTTTACAAAAAAAAGCTATTGTAATATTTTAAAAAAAGGTTGCAATAAGTACACATAGTGTTACAATAGAGGCCATATGCAACGCCAGCAAATGTAACGCCGAATTTTGGCCAAAACGTTACATAAACATATACTGTAACATTTTTAGGGTCTAACAATACATTTTTGTGTGGTTTCAATAGGTCATTTTTGGTGTAGTGTGCAATGAAACAATGAGGGAGGTGGCTCATTTAATGCATCCACGTGCCTAAATGTCCAACATTTAATGATGGTTTGTACTTTTCCCTCCGCAATGCTTCATTGTTGGGGGAACTTTTTATTTTTTTTATTCATTTTTTGGCTTTTAATAATTAAATATGTACTAAAAAATAAAATGAATTTATAAAAAATCCTAAATATTCTTTATACTTTAGGATAGATACTTCTTATTGCATTTACCACTATTAATTATAATTTTTAGGTAGAACTATAGTGAAACACATGTCAAACCGTATAGATAGTTATTCGTTCGAAAAAAGTTGTGTATTATTGCTAGTTTTTTATTTTTATTTTTTTAAAAATAATAAAATTAATTCTAAGAAATCTTTTCAAATATTTTACCTTGTATTTCTAATTTTGATATTTTTGAGATTGAATAATAGTTTTTAATCAATATTTGCAATTATTTTACATTTTATTACTATTTTCTCTTTTTTCTTATTTCTAAAAAATAAAAATAATAAAAATATTTTTATTCAATACTTTAAGGATTTTTTCTCTCATTACTATTTTTGTTATATATTCTAATTTTAAAAATAAAAAATATTATTTATTACATCAAAATAATGTAAAATTCTAATTTATATATAAGCCCAAATACAATTGATCATCCAATACAACTTTTATTTCAAACCCATTTTATTAAAGGCCCACTCAATTACGACCTAAAATGCAAGGAAGCACATTTTATTTAAGGTCCGCCCAATTATGACCCAAAATGCAAGGAAGGGCAGTTTAGTAATAAAAAATATATTTCCCTCCAGAATGTTTGGTTGCACGTTCCGCAATGAACCGTTGCGGGTGTAAGGGCAGTTTTGTAAATATTCCCTCTGCAATGTTTGATTGTGGCAGTGAAGATTTGGTGGTTGTGACCATTTTGCCAACTAACCGTGGTTGTGTACCAAAACCCTAAATACATAAAAACACACACACACACACAGATATATATATATATATATATATATATATATATATATATATATATCATTGCTCCATGAAGAACACTCTTATATAAAGAACAATAAAGAATACCATAGAATTTTACATAAATTGCATGTTGATTCTAATTTTCTCACCAAAAAGGTTTATTACGAATAAAAATAGAATCTAACAAAAAATTATAATCAAATAAAACCTGATTACATGTAATTCCATTGTGATAAATATATATACAAGATTCTGTACTGGATTCTATACTGGATTATATGTAATTTTTAAATTTAGATGAGATTCTACGTTAAATTCGATATGTTAGGCTTAATTGTTGTTCAATTTTATGATTCTAATTTAAAAAAAATCAATTTTTATGAAAAAATAAAGTGTTTATGATGGTGTTCTTTATTGTTTTTTATATAAGGTGTTATTCCTAGAGTGCACCTCTCTCTCTATATATATATATATATATATATATATAAGGAAAGTTCCGTGAGGGCTTAATTTTGTTGGAGACTTGGAGACCGAATCTAAACCATTCATTTCTATCAAATCCAATGGTCTCTATTAGTTTCAATTTAATACACAATTTATCCCAATTTTAACTGCCCACGAAAATTACTGTAATACTTACAGTACTCATAAATTCAACGATCACATACATGCATAACAGTTACATAGTGATTATAGCATTGCATTTACTATGGGTATAAGAAATTTTCAAAGTCATGGTATCAACATAACCAAAATAAGAGTATTTTCTGTTAATAATTTCAATCCCAAATTCTTGTCTTCCTCTTAAAAATTTAGATGCAACACTCTAATGATTCAGGTACAACAACAATGTCCTCTAGTAAATTTATTAATCATTAATCATTGATGAGAAAATGCTTGCTGCAAATTTATATTTTCCCAGTATATAACTATTCTTTAATTACAAATATCCACATTAATCAATGTATCAATTATTATTGCATTACTTATTCTTCATGGAATAGGTAACAATGTTCTCCACATGCTCACCATATTAGTGACATAACAATTTCCTCTATGTTTAAAGCTTTCACAGGTGAGAAGAATTAAATAATTATCAAGTAGAAAAGTAGCTGAAGATGTACTTGAACTGGGTGCAGGATATTTGGGATAATTGTTGATATATAATGTGTTATCGTGCAGGATGATATCCTTCAATTTCTACTTATTTACGACATTGCCACTAATTTCTATTTAATCAGAACCGCATGATCAATTCTAATCCAACGGTATTAAGAAAGGTCTCCATAGTCTCCATTTAAATTAGGTCTCCATAGAACCCAATTCTGTATAGAATCTATCTATTACTGTATATTATATGTCAACACAAGGGCAAAAAATGTCACTTTAATGCTTGTGAAGTTACAATTTTACCCCTATTTTTTGAGAAATAAAAAAAATACCATTGTTATATTATTATACAAAAATATATTAATATTTGTTATTGTAGAGAATCGAACCTCCAACCTCCTTCCAAGAAGTCCAAAGCATAACCACAATGCTACATTGCTTTTTGAGTTTACTTTAAAGATTTTATTAGATAATTCACATCATTTCCTCTAATTATATATTCCTTTTTATTTTGAACCTTTGAGTAAAAGAAATATTGGTCCATATTATTTATATAATTATATATATATATATATATATATATATATATATATATTGGTAAATCATCAATCATCGTTATAAATTTTTATTATAGTTGTATATTTTTGATTAAATGTACTTTAGTTATGTTGTTGATAATTCATATTTTTATATCATATTATAAATCACTATTTTACATTATTAGAATTAATTAATTATACATAAAATATAGTAATGAACTTGATCTAATATAAGAACTAATGTATATGTTATGTATCTCATTATTTGTTAAGTCTATAATTTAAAATTAAGAAAATTAGCATCAAAATTATGAAATGCTAATGCTTATACACTCTGTTCGTCACATTCATTTCTTAGTAAATTTATTTTTAAAATGAACACTTCATTTGTTGATATTTTCTAATATTACATGTCATTCTTTATTAACTTCGGTATATCTCTAATGTACTCATTTTTTCCGTCAATTGTTTCACTTTTTCCACCATTTTAATCCCCTGGTTGATGTCCGAGTCAAAAATCGGGGTGATGATTTAAAATGTAGAATATTACGGAGTATATAATTACAAAAAATGTTTTCTTTCATTATAAATGTTAAATGTAAAAAACAAAATCTTTACCCTCTCTTTGTCATGATAAATGATGAGTATGGAAAATAAAATTTATATGATATAATTTCACATGTTACACATGAATGTAAATTATTCCGGATAAAAAAATATTTTCATTTTCATTTTTCTCTTTGTATATAAATATATATATATATATATAAATGTATTATACTATTTAAATAAAAATATATAAATTCTATATATAAAATCATACATAATATATAACTACATCAAATATGAACTATATATCATAATTTTTAAGTATATAAAATATCAAATATTTGAGTTAAATTAGAAATGTTTTATTGATCAAACATTTAGACTTTGAGGGGGTTTAAATGTATAATTCGACTAAAAAGATAAATATTTGAAAATGTAGAAGATACAATTGAATTGATTCCAAAAAGACGATAACTCAAAAACAGGATCTATGTTTTAAATAAAAAATCAACATGATTAATATGAAATAGATGAAAATAAGATATGATTTTTCTCGATCATAAGCATTATAAAATTATCTAACTATTAATGACGACCAGTTAGGCAATAAGTTTTAACAATAAAAATTTAAATTGTATGTAAAAAATTATTGAATGATGTTAAAAAAAGTATAAGTCTTTAATAATAATAGAATTTTATATAATATATTAAATGAATGTGTAATATCATAAAATCATTTTGATAAATGAAATTCTAAATAGGGTTTGTGGGTTTTGAGGACATCGTCGAATTACAACACTGAAGCTAAACATTTGAGTTTTAAAATGTAAAAATATGTATGTAGTATATAAAAAAATGAGCTATACACCGCAAAGACGACTTTCATATAATATTAATAGTTTCATAATATGTTTACGTAAGTACGTATATATCGATTCTTTATAAATGTACTCTAACGAAGTTAAAATCACATTTCCTTTGTTATATATTGACAATTTTCAAAAATATTTATTTATTTTATACTCAAATGTTCAATTTGATAAAGTTCCGTCATCAAAAACAATATTATTATATACTCAAAGGTTCAATTTGATAAAGTTTCTATCACATCATCGAAAATCATATTAATATTTTAGCAATTAAATGTAATCATGCGATTATTATCGTATGGATATTTATCCAAATTTTATGAAATTTAATCAAGTTATAGAATATCTGGTTAATGTAATTGGTATGCCATATTACAAAAATACTATTAAAATATGAGATAAAATCGAAATATTATCCTTTTTCGAATTTTAAATTACAAAATTATCTCTATATATAAACAATTTCGTGCGAGAAATTATTGCAATGTCCGTGCCTCGCACGGGCTTTTACACTAGTATATAAAGTAAGTCATCTGGAAAAATCATTTCATCCAAATCTTCTTATTATATATAAGTCGGTAAATATACCCATTCATATCCTTATAAATGATTATTAAAATTTGTTAATACTAATGCATAAATTAAATATATTAAATTTACAATCATTTTTATGCGGGCACCTTCTAGAATTCTCGACATGGTTCCAATTCCCCTCTATATGATTCCATCCCATTCAAGTCCCTCATCTTTTATTTTTCACTCAATAAATTTATACCATCAGCAATACCTGTTTTTCTTTCCTCAAACTTTTGTTGTTTAAAAATTATAATTTTTTTTATAAATAACTATAAATCAATAATTATAAATTTTAACATTAAAAAATAAAAATATTGTTTATGTAATATTAATGAAAGAATCCAATACAAAAGATAATGAAATATGTATACAACATGTAGAAGTGAATCTTTTGGCAAAATCATATCATTCAGATTTTCTTATCATATTTATAAGACATACCCGACCATATTTTTATAAAATCATTATTAAATTTCTTTTTATACTATTTCATTATTAATATGTATTATATTTTTATTTGAGCACCTTCTAGAATTATTGAGATGGTTCCACATCCCGCTATATGACTATCTCATCCTCGCCCCCATCTTTCATTTTTCACTCAGTAAATTCATACCATGAGTGGTATCTCTCTTTCTTTCTTCAAATTTATGTCTTACTCTTTCGCTAAATTTTGAAATTTTATGATTAATACATCTACTAAAGTTTTGTGTTTATACACAACGACAACTCTTCCATCACTTTGTGATGATATATCAACGCCATCACCTAGTAAAAGATCATATAACATCAAATTGGAGTATTACGTTATTCATGACTTCTGCTCAATTTCCTTATTTTTGAATCAGTCATGCCTGATTTTTCACTTACTATACCTGCCTGCAAGATGTTTCGCAAGCAAATTATTTCGAGATGTACTAGTAAGTTGTTTTCCATGCCAATTTTGTAAAATTATATAGACTCACATGCGTACACACACTTAACATTGATGATCTATCCAAATTGATGGATACATAATTCCTTTTTATTTACTTGGATTGAGATGAAAAAATGGTTTGGATTTGCTTTTTTCTCAACTTTAAATGTTCTCATTTTGAATTCGATTTTGAAAATTATATTTGATCACGATTTAAACTGTGAACAATATGTCTACGTGTGTGTGTGAGTATAATAAATATTAGTCTTTTTTTTGGATTTTATATCAATATGACTTAAACAAGTACGAATTTTGATCGAAGTCTTTGTATCTTCATAACCGTATATAATTGAACTAGATAAAATCTAAGTACAAATTTGATTTATGATTAGTTTGTATCAAGATTGGGATAAACCAAGATCGTTTTGAGATTTTAACTTTGAGTTAAGATTTGTATCAATCATAATTAAGTTCAAAAGTTTAGACGAAAATAGCATCAACCGTATTTGATATGATTTTTTATCTAGAAAATTCCTATGTATATATGTATTATTTTTAATATATACTATGGATTTTTTTTTTTGTCATAAAAGTCATTGATCATCCTTCCTTTTTAAATTTATGTATATGATTTTTTTTGCAGCAAACAATGAAGAAAATGCTCCAAAAAGTATTAAGGTCCATGTCCAAAGCACGGAGTTTCAGGTATTATACTTTTCGTGTCGTATAAACTTTTTGTCATCTTTTTGTGTGACATTAAACAAGGATTAAATGTAGATATATTTATTTCAGTCATAGACACTAAATCTATCATTATCGTATTCATGTACTTTCCTACTTTATGCATCTAAAAATTCAATCAATTCATACATTAAATTGTACTAAACTTTTGTGATTGTTCTAAAGTATATTGTAACCAAATGAAGTTTTGAGCACGCGGGTCCCATATTTTTATAAAGAATGTTATCTTTAAAAATGAATTTGGGACATGTTTTGAGATATTTTGTTGGGACCTCTTGCATTTTTCATTTTAATATACAATTCTTCGTATTAAAATTCTCATAACTGATGCATTGAAAACTACTAAACACCTCATTTTTATATTAATTATATATACAACCACTAGTTGCAAAATTTATCATAAAAACAATTTATTGTCTGCGTTTTTGATGGATTCTTACGCGTAGCACTAGTTCGGAAGACTGTTGCTTAGCTGAAGTTTAATATACTTTAACTCGGTCTTCATCAACCCTTTCAGCAAGAACTGATGAATCTGATTGGACATCCAAATTTTCCACACCAGCAACTACAAAAATTTCCGGTTTGAGTTTGGGTATTGCTGGAATATAGTGTGGAATTCTCTTGCTGTACATAGGAGAGCGACTAAGGTTGACACAGGAAAACAGCTTAACATTCACTGTTTCGACCTGGTCTGAAGCTCTCCCTGTCTTCTTCAGTTTCTGTTCTGAAGTCAGTGTTACTCCAAAGAAGATCTGCTTCCAGTTTCGCAGCTGTTAGTTTTGTTGCAGCCTGAAACTTAGGATAAACCAGAAGGTGTTCAACAGAAACAAGCAAACTTGTCACTAGATTTTTTATGTATATGAATTAATTATAACATTTGTATTGGTTAAGTTTCTTTAACTATATGATTAGATTGGTTATTATGAAAACTATTATTGATTGAAATTACTTTCTCTATTATCCTTATCTTCTCTCTGTAGTCCATGTTGAGACTCTGAATTCTATATAGTCTATGTTTAGACTCCAAATCAGTTCTAATGCTCCATGTAAATCTAGAATTGAAGTTATTACTGATCGTTATTTATAAAACGAATAGTTGTCGACCAAACTCGAACTTTGTCATGTGTTATATAACGACTAATTTCAAAATGGAGTGCAGCACATCTCCTCTTACAAAATGAAGTTTAGCTTCACCAAAACCATTCTACATTACCACTCATACTATAAAACCAATCCTACTTTTTGGGGTTCGCCCTGGAGGAAAACATTTTCAAGACAATCAGAGGAAAATACATTGTTTGTAGAAAGGCAAAATCTATATAAACATAACAGAGAGCACCCAAAAGATTCATGCCAAAACCCTTTATGCTTAATGATCTAGCGACGTAAAAACTTTTTGCTTCTATTAGACCACTGAACAAAATGCATGCTTTAAATTTCAAAATGTTTACATTGAACAATGAAATATTCAAAGTATTCATGTTACTTGAGCATCACCACAATTTTAAAAATTAGTTAAATTTTTTTAATAAGCCCCATTTTAGTAGTAGTTCAGCCCCGGGTCATTTGAAATCCCACTTCCAGCACTGGTTTCAACTTTCAAGTACCCTTATTTTGGTTGATTTTGTAGCATAAAACTTATAGCTAACATTAATATAAAAAGCATGATTCCGTTTTTAATAACACTCTGTGATAGTCGTAAGGATTTTAAGGTTAATCCGTAGCGATCATCAGAAGATTGTTCGAGAGAGACCTGTTTCTTTTTGTAAAATTGTCCTTAGCCTCCTCGGGAGGCTGTTCCTTTCTTTTTATAGGGAGCAGGAGCCTTCGCCATCTGGAGGTCTACATCTTAGGCTAGATGACGAGGCTACCGTCAGGTGCCTACCTGTCAGCCTATATCCCCGTAGAGTAGGTGACGGGCGTAGCCTACGCATCCAGGTGGAGAGGTTCTGGGCATGTTTCTGGGCCCCAGGGGTGTCTGGTTCGTGTGGGGTCGACGCGTGTCTGGTGACAGGGAGCATGGCTACGGGGAATGAGACTACGGATTCCGTAGTCCAGGCCCCTTGCGG
The DNA here is from genome assembly GCA_030848705.1 of Heracleum sosnowskyi. NCBI lineage: Eukaryota > Viridiplantae > Streptophyta > Magnoliopsida > Apiales > Apiaceae > Heracleum > Heracleum sosnowskyi. The sequence goes on from CM061240.1 coordinate 17,208,077, forward strand.
GGATGGAAACTCCCCGGTTCAATCTCATTCTCCGGGGGCCGTAAGACCGTAGCTGTGGTTTCGAAGGCCATCATTTGCCCCCATAGCGAGGGGGTCTTCTTTAGGAGACCTACTCAGCGTATTCATGCAGGACAGGGTAAATACGATCGAAGATGCAGATCCGCGAACCACGATGAGGTTGAAAAGAGAAAATGGTGTGGGGAGGTGCGAATCGTGGGGGAGAGACTAACCGATGAAGAGGTTATGCTCAGCATTAGTGCAAATCATAAAGGAGGAGAATTACCTTTTTGCCCCCTAAACGGGTGAGACGGTAGGGACGGTTGGGTTCTCTTCTTTATTTCTGTGGCGCGTGTAGGCACGCGTCAGTTACTCCACTCATATATATATATACACACATATTTCAGTTCCTATTCTCATTGTCTTTATCATCTATACACTTCAATCGACGAGGAGAGGGAAGGAGATTCTCGCAGAAAGGGAACGTAGAAAGTCAGGCTTGCATCCAAGATATTAGTATTCAGTTAATGGCATTCCCTTGAATCACTACTGCTCTTTCTTATTATTTTTTTTATTTACTTTTAGAGTGGGGGTGTTCCTCGTGGTCTCATTTCCCCTTTTTCTCTTTTCTTTTCTGGGGCTACACACATTATATGCGAAAGATTGAGAATCGTCACTATAAACCCCTTCAAAATGATTAATCGTTAGTCAAAATTGGGGTGTTCATGTTGCTGGAACGGGATTAATTAGGGTTTTAACTAGAACATTGAGGAACATAGTGACTATCCTTTCTTTCGCATGTGTAGTTTCCCAACGGCTGTCAAATGGCTAAACGGAAGAGAGTCGCGGCTTTCGAGGAAGAGGGGAGCGTTACGGATTCAGACAACGAGCAATTGTCAAATTTGGGCGACGCTGGGGATTACGGAGATGATGACGCTTTATCGGCGTCGGGGGAGAGTTCGACGGCTGCAAGTTCCCCAGAACGAGCCCGCAATTGGAACGTTCCCGAGGGGAAGAAGGTACTTACTACGAAATAACCTAGGGAGAACGTTGTCGTGGGGGCTTCGAGGCTGGTTCCAGGAAGTAGAAGGGAAGGGACGGAGGTGGTATCCGAAGGCGGCCTCCGAGGGAGAGGCCATGGAACTTTCAGGGCGGAGGGCCTGGTGATTCCAACAAGGAGTTTTTTGGGGAAGGCAGGGGAATGGTTGGATTCCTCACAAAAATTCGTGAATGTTCCTCCAGACACTCGAAGGGAGTTTCCAACAAGGAGTTGTTTGGGGAAGGCAGGGGAATGGTTGGATTCCTCACAAAAATTCGTGAATGTTCCTCCAGACACTCGAAGGGAGGACTACTTTAGGACACACGTGCTAAAGTGTTATTACAAACCCGGGGATGCTATTTTTTTGGATAAAACCTTACGGGGTCGCTTGAAGGGACTCGAATACCTCCATAAAAAGTGTTTGTTCAATATGGAGTTTTATGGGGCAGTGCGACATTCTTTTCAAATACCGGAGGAATATGAAATCAGTCTACCAGACGAAGGGGAATTCATTTACACCAGGAGGGATGACTTGTGGGTGGGCATTCCTTTGGAGCATTTTAGAGCGGGGTTACGATTGCCAATGCATAGGTTTTTTCACGCTCTAATGGTGAACATGAGACTAGGTTTAGGGCAGTTGGGACCCAATTCCATCCGGAAGATTTGTGCTTTCATTGCTAGATGCACGAAGTTAGGTCTAGAACCCACACTGACTTTGTTTTGGTCGGTGCATAGCCTTCAAGCCTCTCGAGACTATCATCCCTTGTTCGAACTTCATTGGAAGGGAGCCAAGAATTTGGGGGGTATACTGGTAGAGGTTCCTTTGTCTAACAAAGGTTGGCATGGTGAGTGGTTGTTATTTCGGGGAGGTGACTTAGGATATCTCCCGGAATACCGGAGGCCCGATGGGGTAAATGGGGCTATACGTAGGTCGGAAAGATTGGAGCCCGAAGAAACGGCCATCGCGGCTCATTTTGTTGGGGGGCAAGCCAAGGGCTTGTGGAAAGATGGGGATTTCTGGAAGGTTCCTTTTTTAATAGAACATAACTGTGAGATTTTCTTATTATTCGCAATTTATTTGTCATTTCAATGTGCGTAAATGGGGTGTCACTCATTGACTTGTTATTCACCTCTTGCTCCTTTTGCAGTGTTGCTCAGGGATATACCTGCTCCTTCTCGGATGGACAAGAGTCGAATTTTGGCTTTAGCTCAGCGAAAGCAGGTGAGAAAAGAAACTAGAAGTAAACAGAGCGGGGAAGACAGCACAGTAGTGGCGGAATCCTCTGTGAACCCCGTAGCCTCGATCGGGGGTGGGCATGCAGCCGTTCCCAAGGGAGCTGCAGATTCTGAAAATGTGCCTTTCTAGTCTTTGATTCATAAGAAAAGGACTATCAAGCCAGGGGTCATAGGGAGGTCTAAGAAACAGAGGGCCGAAAGAACGTCCGAGTTCCAGCCAAGGGATGAGTCCGACGAGGATGGCAGCGATGTCGAGGTCATACCAGGGTTCATGGTAGCGGCCCGAGGCACGAGAATTGACCTTACGGACGTGGGAGGTTCAGGTTCAGGATTACCCCCAGCTCCTTTGACTCCCTCAGCCGAAGGCGTCGAGGGTTACACTCTGGTTCGATTCCAAGCTCGTCAAGGTTGGTTGAAGGAAGACCCTCAGGTAGTGCCTCCTTTGGAAGCTCTTAGTGCCTTTACCTTGACCCAGGATCAGGCAAGGATCGAAAGGGAGAATGACGAAGATTTAATCTGCAAGGTTAAGGAAGCCTACGGAAAGGTAACATTTATCCTTTCATTACTTCCGAGAATTCTTCATCATCGATTACTTCTGACTTTGCGTTGCTTGTTTGTTTTCCGCATGATAGCTGGGAACTTATCTCATGGTAGCCACAGAAAGGACTCTGAGCAATCGCCGTTTGGCTACGGCCGAGCAGAGGAGATCTATAACTGAGACAAAGGCGAAAGATGAAGCCTTAGCTCTACTGAAGGATTCTCGGGCGAAGGAAAAGACTACGGCTTTGGAATTGGAGAAAGAGAAGGAGGCTCGGGAACAATTGGAGGGGACTGTGTCTAAGTTGGAAGAGGAATTGCAGACGGAGAAGGGCGTGTCTGCAAGCCTACGGACAGCTCTAGGTCAGCGTGATAAAGAATTTCTCCAATAAGCCGAAGAGTTGATCAAGACCGCATAGGTTTTGGAATGAGTTGAGCGTGAGGCGAACATCACCTTTGAAGATTGTGTGACCCAGTACAAAGGTTCTGAGGCCTATGTTACAGAGTTAGAGATGAGGGTCGGGGAGTTTCATGAAGAAGGGTACAACGATTGCCTGAAGTTCGTGGGCGCAGGCAACGTGGTGGACCCTACGGCTCACTCAATTGATAACTTTCGAGACATCGAGATAGCATGATTGGAAGCCGAAAAGGACAAGGGAGAAGAAGCAGGAATGGGGGGTCGAGCTACAACCGAAACCGAAAGGAAAATAGAAGAGAAGGAAGTCGGTGAGCCTGGAAAAGCCAACGGCAGCCCAAAAGAGGGACTCAACTCCAAGGGTGATACCGACTCGGCCAAGGAGTGAGGGAAGTTGGTTCTTTGGGTTATGTCCGTAGGATCTGCGATGTTTTTGCAGACGTTTATTTTCGTTGCGTTTTATTTTGTTGCTTATCAGTTTGAACTTTGGTCTAAAACTATTTCGGCCCTTTCGGCGTTTAGGTTCTCTTACGGGACAATATTTCTTTTGCAACTCCGCTTTTCTTTACAGATTTATGTTCTTTTAATTATCATTCTCTATTTATCTCTTCTTTGAATCGGAACGCGCGATAATTTGAGTTGAGAACGGGTGTGAATTTCCTCCTGGGAAAGACACGAAGGTGGGAACAACCTGGAGTCAATTATCTTGACCGTCTTGGCTGTCTTGGTAAAGCCAGTCGCTCATTTTTCTGTGTCTTGTTTTACCTTAAGTCAATTACTTTGACCGTTTTGACTGTCTCGGTAATAGGCAGTTCATTTAATTTCCTTTGTTGATTTTCATGTTATTCTCCCCAGCATCCTTCTATAAATAGTGGGGAGGTTACACATTCTTATTTTATACCAATTAACTCTACCTTCTATCAGCAAACCGTCAAGGTCAGTTATGAGGCTTCTCTCTTCCTCTTTCCTTTCTTCTCTTTTTTTTACATGTGTTTTTTCAGGATCATGTATAACGGAAAAAATGTCTTGGACCTGTCTGTTGAAGAGCTCCGGGAGCTAGAGGCCACCAAGGATGACAAGAGGGAAGGTGGTCCTCCGGGGTCCAGCCTGGTTGCTGCCGCGGCCTAGTCTAGGTCTTGGTATAGTGGATCCAAATAAATTGTAAAGGACCACTTTAAATTTCAAAATGTATCTTATCTTTCCTTTTTTTCTTTTTAATGAAAAAGCCTTCCGGGCTGCTTTTATTTGATTGCATTATGAATGTTTGAACCGTATGTTGGTGGCTCATATAAGCACTTGTATTTTTACGTACTTGCATTTCTACGTAGCTTACAGAAGTGAAAGCATTTGTGCGTAAGTTGGTACAAGGCCTAGATGTAAATTCGGAAAAATGAAATATACTTACCAAAACTCGTGTCATATTTAAAGAAATCTATCGGCATAATTTAGTCCATTGTATGTAGGAGCTTTCAACATTTTCTAAATAAGAAGAAATGTTTTACTAAGGATTTTTAGCACGTATGTGCGAGTGACTGTTCTCTGTCCGGCAAGCGGGATGATGGAGCTTACGGCGGGTGTCCGTAAGTTCGACCTAAGTTGCTTTGAAAAGATTGGCGTAGGACCGTCCAGCTGCCCCCTGTGTGGATGGGTGCTGGAAGATTTTATTTGGATCGACTCGCGCCACAGCTTAAATGAGCCAATGTTATATCGGAAATCCGTCCATACCGTAGCATCTTGCGGGCTACGGAAGTTGGTCGTCTTAAATGGAAGGACTACCCGTGGCGTCTTATTGGAGCTGGCTCATGTTGTAGCTTCGTGGGAGCCACATATATCGGTTTTTGAACGTGTTCATGTCGTAGCGTCTTGCGGGCTACATAAATTGGCATTTTAAATGGAAGGATCATCCGTGCCATGCCCTTAGCCATATTGAAATAATGCGGTTAGATGTACGGGCGTGTTATTGGAACCGGCTCATGCCGTAGCTTCATGCGAGCCACATATATCGGATTTGGAATGAGCAGGTGTTTTACTAGAAATCTGTCCATGCCGTAGCGTCTTGCGGGCTACATAAATTGGCGTTTTAAATGGAAGGATTACCCGTGTCATGCCCTTAGCCATGTGGAAATGGTGTGGCTAGTTCTGCGGGCGTTTGAATGGACGGGTTAATGGGATCCTTGTACACAAAAGGCATGGCCTTTAGAGGTGAGGCGAGGTTACGACACCCGTGGTGTGATGCGTCTATAAATAGTTGTTTCTAAGAAAATGGTCTATGGACCATGTACGACAGCTTTCATGTACTTTCATGCCTTGTAAAGAGGCTATGTTACACCCCAAAAACGAATCTAGTAACTTTTAAGTTACTCCATAGTTTAAAAAGAGAAATACACAAGCAAAACATTAAAACTGTTCCTGTAGAGGGACTATCAGTAGAGAGGCACTTACGGGTAAAAACGTTTAAGGTGAGTGGTGTGCCACGTGTTGGGGAGGACCTCTCCATGAAGGTTAGAAAGAGTGTATGTCCCTACTTTGATGACTTGACGGATGACATATGGGCCTTCCCATTTGGGATCCAGCTTCTGATTGTGAGTGGGATCAGATGCTGCTAACGACCGTAACACTTCATCTCCAACCTGAAACTCTCGTGGGTTGACCTTGCCAAAATACTTGGCTGTGGTTTGCTTATAGCTAGCCATACGAATGACAGCATTTTCCATGTGCTCTTCCAACAGATCCAAGTTGGTTCGGATACTTGTCTCATTAGCAGTGGGGTCGTATTGTTGGACCCGTAAGGAAGGTTCTCCTAGTTTCACAGGAATCACGGCTTCGGTGCCATAGGTGAGTCTGAAGGGGCTCTCTCCTGTGGGTTTCCTGCTGTCAGTGCGATATGCCCAAAGAATGTTGGGGAGTTCTTCGGCCCACATAGATTTGCGGTCCTCAACATTCTTGCGGAGACTCTGTAAGAGGCTGCGGTTGGTGACCTCCACCTGGCCATTGGATTGAGGGTAAACCACAGAGGATCTTCGGTGCTGGATTAGGTAGGCTGAGAGGTACTCTTCGAAGTCAGCGTCAATGAACTGTCTACCGTTATCTGTCACAAGGACTCTGGGAATACCGAATCTAGTGATCACGGATTCATGAAAGAACTTGCGACATATCGAAGCAGTGATATGCGCCACGGCCTTAGCTTCTACCCACTTGGTCATGTAGTCTAAGGCTACAATCAGAAACTTGAGCGCCCCTCTGGCAGGGGGAAAAGGTCCCATGATGTCCATGCCCCACACATCAAAGGGATTAGGCGAAAGCACCGAAGTAGGAAGAACCGGGGGAAGCCTGGGGACCGAAGCAAACAATTGGCACTTGATGCAGGCCTTGGCATAGTTCAGACAGTCCAGACGCAAGGTAGGCCAATAATAGCCCTGGCGCATAATCTTATGGGCAAGGGCCTCTCCGGAAGAATGACTTCCACAAATCCCTTCATGTACCTCTAACATGCAATTTTCCGACTCAGGGCAATCCAAACATTTGAGTAAGGGGGCTAGGAAGGACCTTCGGTACAACACTCCATCGACCAGAGTATAGTGAGCGGACTTCCCCCGGAGAGCCCGTGCCAATTTCTTATCTTCGGGCAACACACCATCTTGGAGATACAAAATGATAGGGGTCATCAAATTAGGCCCGTAGGTCAGGATCATGACTTGAGACAGGGTGTCCGTAGACAAGGCAACAGAGGGGGTAGGTAGAACAGTGTAATAGATGTTAGAGCCGGGTGGGGATTCTTCCCCAGTAGCCATCCTAGCAAGAGTGTCTGCACGAGAGTTCTCTTCCCTCGAGATTCCTTCAAGCGATGTCTTAAGGAATTGAGAGAACCTTTCCCTAGTCTCTTGAAGATACTTGACAAGCAAGGGTGATTTAGCAACAAAACCTCCCAGGATATGATTAACAACCAACTGAGAATCGCTGAAGGCTTTCAGGTGCTGAACTTGAAGGGCTTTGGCTAACCGGAGTCCCGCAAGTAGTGCTTCATACTCCCAGCAGTTGTTGGTGGCCGAGAAATCAAAACGGATGGCTTGTTGGATCTCAAAACCTTCCGGACTGATGAGGAGCACTCCGGCTCCACTACAATCGGCTGTAGAGGACCCGTCTATAAACAATATCCAAGGCAGGGGAATCCTTTCTTCGGGAGTGGGGTCAATTGTTGTAGGTTCATGCTCAGAATTTGGGGAGACAGAACATTCCACCATGAAATCGGCCAAGACTTGGACCTTGATCGCGGTTCGAGGGAGATAAGAAATACTGAATTGACTGAGTTCCACTGCCCAGTTTACTAACCTTCCCCACAAGTCGGGTCTATGCAATATCTTTCGCAGGGGATGATTAGTGTAGACCTTAATGTCATGGCCCTGAAAATAGGGTCTCAGCTTCCGACTGGATAACAACAAAGAATAAGCCATTTTTTCTATAACAGGGTACCGAACCTCCGCGTTTCGAAGAACATGACTCACATAATATACGGGTAATTGTTTTCCCCCTTCCTCTCGCAGGAGGCACGAACTAATGGCTTCATTTGCCACAGCAAGGTACAAATATAGCGGTTCTCCGGAAATAGGACGGGACAAAACATGGGGAGAATCAAGATATCCCTTCAATGATTCAAAGGCCTCTTCACAACTGGGAGTCCACTCAATTAACCTGGATATGTTCACTGCTTTCAGAACTTTAAAGAAAGGGAGGCTTCTATCGGCTAACTTCGAGATGAAGCACCGTAAGGCCGTAAGGCATTCGTTGAGTGATTGGACTTGTTTGGGGGTTGATGGGGGAGGCATCCGTAGGATTGCCTCAACTTTGTCAGGATTCACTTCAATACCTTGCCCACAAATAACATGCCCCATAAATTTCCCACTGGCCACGCCGAAAGTGCACTTAGCTGGGTTGAGTTTGAGACGAGACTTTCGAAGATTCTCGAACGTCTCTCTTAGATCTTGCAGGTGACTCTCTTTCTCATGAGACTTGACGATCACATCGTCCACATATACCTCCAAGTTCCTCCCGGTTTAAGGGGAAAAAACTTTGTTCATAGCTTTCTGGTAAGTAGCCCCTGCATTCATGAGTCCCATCGGTAGAACACGATAAGCGTACACAGCTCGATGAGTGATGAAAGAGGTTTTAGGCTAGTCCTCAGGAGCTAAGATGATCTGATTGTATCCAGAGTATGCATCTAGAAAGCTGAAGAGGACATGACCTGCGGTGGCGTCGATAAGTTGATCAATGGTAGGTAGAGGATAGTAGTCTTTAGGCGTAGCCTTGTTGAGATCGGTGTAGTCTATACACACTCTCCATTTCCCATTAGACTTCTTCACTAGTACCACATTCGCGATCCACTCGGGGAATTGAATCTCATAAATAAAGTTCGCCTTCAACAGTTTGCTGATCTCCTCATCTATAGCTTGTTGCCTTTCAGGAGCAAAATTTCTCCTTTTCTGCTTCACCATCCCCGTCCCAGGGTTGATATGGAGTTTGTGGACGGCTATGGTTTCATCTAACCCAAGCATGTCTTCCGGGTTCCAAACAAACACATCTGTATATTCTCTTAATAACATCACCAACTTTTCCTTCAGGACAGGCTCTATGGTAGACCCTATAGTTATCAATTTGGAGGGATTTCCTTCGTACATTTCTATGGACTCAGTAGGCTCTCCAGGAAAAGCCCGTGGAAATTGAGAGGGTTTACCGGTTCCCGTAAGTTTTTAGGATCCACTTCAATATCCTCAATCAAAAGAACTCGCGGAGGGGTCGACTCAACTAACCCAACACCTTTCTCATGATCACTGTTTCCTTTAGGTTCTCCATAGTACTTCCCCTTATTGGGATTGGTTTGAGCTAGGCACAGGGAAGCCGAATAGCAGAGGCCAGATGCTTCACTGTCAGATCTTAACTCTCCTGGACCCCAACCCGTAGGGAACTTCACTTTCATATGAGGAGTCGAAATAATGGCTCCCAAGAAGACAGAGTGGGCCTCCCTATAATGACATTATATGAAGAGGCAATATCAATGACATAGTATTTGACAAGGGCGGTTACCTCTTGTGCGGGGGTTCCAAACGTTGTGGGCAAGTCGATGGTCCCTTGAATGGGCACAACATGATTACCAAAACCATATAGGGGTCCTCGTAGATCTTCGGCTTTCTTTTCTTCCCGTCTCTCTCCCAGATCCATTCTCCTTAGAGTGTGTCGAAAAATTATGTCTACAGAAGAGCCATTGTCAATGAGAACCTTCTGGACATCTTGATCATCAATATCCAATCGAACTGTAAGATGACCACTGCGGCAAACATCCCCCATCGGATAGTCATCATCCGTAAAAGAAATGGGAGTCCTCGAATACCTGAAAGCTTTCTGTGACGTTTCCAATTGAAGCACTTCATGTGTTTCCGTCGAAGGGGGATCTCCCCCTATGATCATATCAATCACTCGCTTAGGGTGGGGGTTGGAAACTGGAGGTTGTGGCTGAGGAAGGGTGTCGCTGACTTTGCGAAGGTAGTTTCTCATCAATCCTTTGTTAACAAGCCTCTCCAGGAAATACTTGAGAGAGGTGCATTCATCAGTGTTGTGCCCAGTACTGGCGTGGTAATCACAGAATCTTGATCTGTCCCTTTTATCTGCAGGGGTCATCATGAGAGGGGGTGCTTGAAATTAATCTTGGCTTCAGATTTCCCTCAGGATAACAGAGGGGCTCTTGTTTAGTGGTGTGAAACTGGGTTCTTCTCGGGCTTGGCGAGGGCGAGGCCTCCTCTCTGAGGGGAAATTCTTCAGACCCTTTCCCCAAAAATCCTCCATCCCTTCGACTTGCATTACGATATGCCCGGACCCAGAGGATTCATCCCTAGAACCGAGGTAGTAGGCTCTGATTCTCTCGTCAGTCGCAATATAGGCTGACGCAATTCCGTAGGCTTCATAAAGGTCTGCGGGTTCTTTGTTGCACAACTCCTTGCAACAATCTCTGCACTCCTGATAATTCATGTTCCTGATAAAAGAATCTGCAACATTAGCTGGTCGTAGTTCTTTCACCTTTGATGCCACTGTCTTGAACTTCTCAATGTAATCTCTCAAAGATTCTCCTCGTTCTTGCTTAACATTTTCCAAGGATATGGTATGGACGGCATATGGAGTGTTGATACAAAACTTAGCCAGGAAAGCTACCTTTAGCTCTTCCCAAGAGTTAATACTCCTCGGAGACGGTCCGGAGAACCACGTTCGAGCATATTCTTTGAGCGTGGATATGAATAGACGGCACTTGGTGATATCGTTGTATCTGTGACAAATCATCAAATTTTCATAATAACTTAAATGGTCATTAGGGTCAGAAGTACCGTCGAAAGATTCCAATCCAGTGATCTTCACCCCTTGGTCTACTTGTGCTGATTCTAGGACTTCAGTAAAAGGCAACCTTCCGGTGCTCATTTCCATGAAAGGTGTCGTCGCCATTCCCTCTAGCTTGGCCAATCTGGCCATCATCTCCTCCTGATCTTTGGGATGACGTGACTGAGCATTCTGTTGAATTATGATGGGGGGAGTACGTCTACGACGTACAGGGGTCCTGGACCTTCTTTTGTGGCTAGACAAAGGGGCAACTTCCCAAGTAGGGGGGTGCTCCTGGATGACGAGCAAGACTGATATGACCCACGGTGCTCTTGTTGCTATGCGACGTTTTCTGGGTAGTATGGTGGGTGATGAGCACCGTAATAATTTTTGGCCATCTGTGCTGTCAACCTATCCATTTGTTCTTGCATATACCTCTGTCAGGCCCTCAAGTTGGAAATTTTGCTGCTAGTATGAGAATCAGATGGAGAGGAGGGTGAGGACCTCGTTGATCTTGACGAGCGACTCCGATTACTTGATTCATAACTTATGTTTCCTTTTGCCTTTCTAAATCACATGTTCTAACTAAACCTCCTGTAGCTCTTTTTTTTTTGGTCGTTGTTGTGATGGTTGTAAATACTCGTTCCCTGGCGGCGGTGCCAAATGATAGCCGTAAGGATTTTAAGGTTAATCCGTAGCGATCATTAGAAGATTATTCGAGAGAGACCTGTTTCTTTTCCTAAAATTGTCCTTAGCCTCCTTGGGAGGCTGTTCCTTTCTGTTTATAGAGAGCAAGAGCCTTCACCATCTGGAGGTCTACATCCTAGGCTAGATGACGAGGCTACCATCAGGTGCCTGCCTGTCAGCCTATATCCCCGTAGAGTAGGTGACGGGCGTAGCTTACGTATCCAGGTGGAGAGGTTCTGGGCACGTTTCTGGGCCTCGGGGGTGACTGGTTCGTGCGGGGTCGACACGTGTCTGGTGACGGGGAGCATCGCTACGGGGAATGAGACTACGGATTCCGTAGTCCAGACCCTTTGCGGGGATGGAAACTCCCCGGTTCAATCTCCTTCTCCGAGGGCCGTAAGACCGTAGCCGCGGTTTCGAAGGCCATCACTCTGTATTCTTTAAAGATTCAACTAGCAACAATAAACAAAGTATGAAAAAATCTAGAGCTCTTACTTGTTTTTGTCTTTAAAGGTAACAGCAATAAACTGTTTTGTTGAATCAGCAAGCCGCTGAAATGCATCAGAAAGTAAAACACAAGACGGACAATCCAAGCAGCTGAGAGCAAACTCACAAGTCATAGGAAGCTTATTTAGTCGCTGGCTACAGTACTGTATACATGAGGCAACCTCAAATTTGTCTGCTGCCATGAGGATATCCAGCAAAACAGAAGGCCTGGTTGTTGTCAAAGTGTTATAATATCAATAATTATAACATAATAATAAGCAGAGTAAGATTAAATGTGAAAACAATATAGAGTGATACTAAAATTAATTAGAAGGAGACTGTAAGAGGTTTATAATTACTAATTGTGTGTTCTTTCTTCTTTTGTTTGTTTGCTAAAATGTGTGTGTGTGTTGTTGGGTTTTAGTTTCTATCAATGAGATTAAAAGCCTCAATTGGATTACCCTTGTTTTGGCCCACAAGGAGATAAAAATAAGAGAACCCTATATCAATACTATTATATAATAGACGAAACGTTAAAAGTTTGGTTGGTCGGTATGGTACGTTGTGATTTTACTTAATTGCCCTTTTTTTAAAAGTTTGGTTGGTCGGTATGGTACGTTGTGATTTTACTTAATTGCCCTTTTTTAAATTCGCATTTTTACTTAATTAACCTTACTTATTTATAGAAATGTATTATTAAATAATAATATTACCTATTTATAACCAATTACCTTTTTCACCTAAAATGCAGTATTATTATTTTTTCTAACAAATTCCCCTACTTTTTCAAATATATCACGGGCAATTACCTTTTAAACTAAAACATGTTAGTTTTTCTATTTTTCCTTACTAAAACCCCTCATTTTCCAAAAATACCACGGACAAACCTTTAGTTATTTATTTTTAAACCTAATATTAGAATTATTTTTTAAAAAGTTTACCTATTTTAACATGCCTACTTATTTTTCTTAACAAATGCAATTACTAAAAATATTAAAATATAAATAATCAAATACCTATTTATAACCAATTACCTTTTCAACTAAAACACATTATATATTTTTTCTAACCAAGTCTCTCATTTTCTAAATATATCACGGGAAATTGCCTTTTTCAGTTTACTTTTTCTATTTTTCTCACTAAAATTCATTCTTTTTGTAAAAATATCACGGACAAACCATTTACTTATTTATTTTAAAACGTATTTAAATCATTTAAATTATTAAATTTTAACTTTTTCCAAATATATAACGAGAAAATCTTTATTATTTATTTTAAAATCTGTTTTTATGTTTTTAATTAATTAAAAGTGTTTAGCTATTTTAACATGCCTACTTATTTTTTTAACAAATATAATTTAAAAAATAATAATAAAATTCAAGCATCACACTGGTTTTAAGCTAGTATAATTATAAGAGGATTATAATAAAACAAGAGAGAGAAAAATTTGACACAAGAGAGATCTAGAGTGAAAAATTCGCAGGAATTTTTCTGCTTGCACAAGCTGCCTTGTATTTGCGATTCTCAGAGTTCTACCGGTCGGATCGTCCTGAATTTTGGACAGCAACTTCCTTACACCGATATCTAAATTCTGAACGGTGGAGATCGGATTCTGAGATCCAGAGGTCAGTTCTTAAGGGGCTTAACAGAGCTGTTTGCACCACGGTGAGGTTAAACCTCCCCGTGGTTTTTTCTCATTGTTGGCTTATTTTGATTTCATACTTTTGACGGCTTATTCCAAGAGTGTGAAGGTGTTTGTATTCCTATAGTTTTGTCTAGAGAAGACTTGGTGTATTCCCATATAATTTGTGATAGTGAATTGTTTGGGTGGACTACGGTCCCGTGGTTTTTACTCCTTACCTTTGAGGTGGAAAACCCCATATAATTTGTGATAGTGAATTGTTTGGGTGGACTACGGTCCCGTGGTTTTTACTCCTTACCTTTGAGGGGGTTTTCCACGTATAACTTTTGGTGTCTTGTTTTTCGTTTATTGTTGCTTTACTTGTTTGTTTCATCGAAGGTTCATACAAGTAGGGATAAGTATTGTCCAATGAAGTTAATTCCGCACTTAGTTATTACCGTTCTGGTCACTTTTTTCCCATCATATTGGCATCAGAGCTTGGTTGTTATTGGACTTGTTTGAACGATGGAAACGAATACAAGTAGAATGATTAATCTGAATGGTTCTAATTATCATGGTTGGAAGGGGAAGATGGAGGATCTTCTTTATGTGAAAGAATATTATCTACCCGTGTTTGCTACGGAAAAGCCTGCAAATAAAACAGAGGCAGAATGGACTATTTTGCATCGACAAGTTTGTGGGTATATACGGCAATGGGTGGATGATAATGTTTTGAACCATATTAGTGGAGAGACACATGCCCGTACTTTATGGAACAAGCTTGAGCAACTCTATGCTCGAAAGACAGGAAATAATAAACTATATTTGATTAAACAGATGATGTCTCTAAAATATCAGGATAGCACAGCAATATCTGATCACTTGAATGCATTCCAAGGAATTATGAATCAGCTTACTGGAATGGGTATCAAGTTTGAGGATGAGATACAAGGGTTATGTCTTTTGGGTACTTTACCAGATTCATGGGAGACATTCAGGATATCTTTGTCGAACTCAGCTCCGGATGGTATTATCAGTATGGAATTAGCTAAGAGCAGTATTCTGAAAGAAGAGATGAGAAGAAAGTCATAGGGTTCCTCTTCACAGTCAGAAGTCCTAGTCACTGAAAGAAAGGGAAGAGCTCAAAGCAAAGGTCCAACCAACAGAGGTAATCAACGGAGTAGTTCTAAAGGTAACTATTCTAATGTTGAGTGTTATCATTGTGGTAAAAAGGGGCATACAAAGAAGTTCTGCTGAAGTTGAAGCGAGAAAATAAAAAGGGTTCAGACAACGATCTGATGAAAACTGAAGGTGGTAATGATAATTTGGTGGTGATTGCTACTACTGATGAGCACCTGATCTGTTGTGATGGAGATATTTTTAACCTTGCACAAGATGATTTGAGTTGGGCAATTGATAGTGGTGCTTCGTGTCATGTTGCGTCACGAAGGGATTTCTTTACATCTTATACTTCTGGTGATTTTGGAGATGTTAAGATGGGTAACAGTGACAGAGCAAAAGTTGTTGGCGTTGGAGATGTATGTCAGAAGTTTGATATGGGCATGGAGTTATTTCTTCATGATATGAAGCACGTTCCATACATGAGAATGAATTTAATTTCTACTGGCCTTCTTGATGATGAAGGATATGTCAGCAGCTTTGGTAATGGTCAATGGAAGCTCACTCGGGGTTCTTTAATTGTTGCAAGAGGGAAGAAGTGTCCGAAATTATATATGACTCAGCCGCAAATCTCCAAGGACAGTGTTAATGCTGTTGAGAATGTTGATAAGGTTGAATTATGGCATAAGAGACTTGCTCACATGACTGAAAAAGGAATGAATATGATGTCTAAGAAAAAGGTATTATCTGGTTTAACTGATATACATTTGAAAAGGTGTTCTTACTGTGTGGTAGGTAAGCAGAACAGAGTTTCTTTTAAGAGTCGTCCTCCTTCTCGTAGAGAGCATGTACTTGACTTGGTGCATTCCGATGTTTGTGGTCCTATGAAAACCAAAACTAATGGTGGTTCATTATATTTCGTTACATTCATCGATGATCATTCAAGGAAGTTATGGGTTTATACCTTGAAGACGAAAGACCAAGTGTTAGATGTGTTTAAGCATTTTCAGTCTTTAGTTGAGAGACAGACTGGGAAGAAACTGAAGTGTATCCGGACAGATAATGGAGGGGAGTATACAGGTCCCTTTGATGTGTATTGCAGACAGCAGGGTATTCGGCACCAAAGTACTCCACCAAAGACACCTCAGCTTAATGGTTTGGCAGAGAGAATGAACAGAACATTGGTGGAAAGAGTCAGATGTTTACTTTCACATGCTGAGTTGCCGATGTCTTTTTGGGGTGAGGCACTAAATACTGCGGTAAATGTGTTAAATCTCTCACCTTGTGTTCCTTTAAAGTTTGATATTCTAGATAAAGTTTGGAGTGGTAAAGATGTTTCTTATGATCATTTGTGTGTCTTTGGATGTAAGGCTTTTCTGCATATTCCCAAATATGAGAGGTCTAAACTTGATGTGAAGACTAAAGAGTGTATATTCCTTGGTTACAGCCAAGATGAATTCGGCTATAGGCTCTACGATCCAGTTTCAAAGAAGATTGTGAGAAGCCGAGATGTTATCTTTATTGAAGATCAGACTTTGAAAGATATTGGGAAGGCAGAAACAGTTCCTCAATATAACAATGATCTGGTTGATTTGGATCCGGTTCCTCCAAGACATGTGGATTCACATTTTGGAGATGATGTTCATGATGATGACCAACACGGTACTAATAATGATACTCCGGAAAATAGTGACATGGATGATGATGCCCATGAGGAGTCACCAGTACCAAATACTCCACCATTCGTTCCACTCAGGCGGTCTACCAGAGATCGTCATCCTTCTAACAGGTATTCTGCTGATGAGTATGTTCTATTGACTGACAGTGGTGAACCAAAATCTTATACAGAAGCTATGAAAGATGAGCACAAGAAGGAGTGGGTTTATGCCATGCAAGATGAGATGAAATCCTTGTATGAGAATAATACTTTTGAGTTGGTGAAGCTACCTAAGGGAAAACGACCTTTGAAAAACATGTGGGTTTATAGAGTAAAGCAAGATATGAGCATACTTCACAACCACGGTACAAAGCTAGGTTGGTCGTCAAGGGATTCAGTTAGAGATGACATCAACTCGTGTGGTGCTTGGTTTAGCAGCTAGTCTTGATTTGGAGGTTGAACAAATGGATGTCAAGACAGCTTTTCTGCATGGTGACTTGGACAAAGAAATCTTCATGGAGCAACCTGAAGGTTTTCATGTAAAAGGTAAAGAGGATTATGTTTGTATACTTCTTAAGAGTCTATATGGTTTGAAGCAGGCACCTCGATGATGAAATTTGCAGATGATGATTTTATAATATTATTGCTTTATGTGGATGACATGCTTATTGTTGGCAAAAATGCTGGAAGAATTTCCCAATTGAAGCAACAGTTAAGTAAGTCCTTTGCTATGAAGGACTTGGGGCCATCGAAACGGATTCTTGGCATTCGTATTCATCGAGACAGAGTGGCCAAGAAGTTGCATATATCACAGGAGCAGTATATTGAGAAGGTGCTTTGCAGGTTCAACATGGATAAATCTAAAGTTGTTAGTTCTCCTCTTACTACCAACTTTAAGTTAACTGGAAATGATTCTCCTTCTACGAAGGAAGAAATTGCAGAGATGGATGGAGTTCCATTTGCCTCAGTAGTAGGAAGTTTGATGTATGCTATGGTATGGTATCTACGAGACCTGATATAGCCTTTGCAGTTGGTGTTGTAAGTCGTTATCTAACAAATCCAGGTAAGAAGCATTGGGAAGCAGTAAAATGGATTATATATGAGATATCTTAGAGGTACTTCCAAATTGGGTCTGACATTTGGGAATGGTAAACCAGTGCTTGTTGGATATACTGATTCTGACTTGGCAGGAGATAAGGATTCGCTGAAATCTACTTCTGGATATTTGATGACTTTGGCAGGGGGAGCGGTCTCATGGCAATCTAGGTTGCAAAAGGGTGTTTCACTTTCTACGGGGGAAGCAGAGTATGTAGCAGCAACTGAAGCTTGTAAAGAGTTGTTGTGGTTGAAGCGGTTGATGCAAGAACTAAGCTTTCCGCAACAATGCTATGTGGTTTTTTGTGATAATCAAGCAACTATTGACATAGCTAAACATCCTACATTTCATGCAAGAACGAAGCATATCGATATGAGATATCATTGGATTAGAGACGCTCTTGAAGAAGGGTTGTCTGAAGTGGACAAGGTACACACCGATGATAATGGTTCTGATATGTTGACAAAGTCTTTAGCTAAAGGAAAGTTGAAGGTATGTTGTTCAATCGCCGGAATGGCGAACTCTTTCTCTTAGTTAGAAAGGGGGAGATTTGTTGGGTTTTAGTTTCTATCTATGAGATTAAAAGCCCAATTGGATTACCCTTGTTTTGGCCCACAAAGAGATAAAAATAAGGGAACCCTATATATAATTGTAGGAGGATTATAATAAAACAAGAGAGAGGAAAATTAGACACAAGAGAGATCTAGAGTGAAAAATTCGCAGGAATTTTTCTACTTGCACAAGCTGCCTTGTATTTGCGATTCCCGGAGTTCTACCGGTCGGATCGTCCTGAATTTTGGACAGCAACTTCCTTACACCGATATCTAAATTCGGAACGGTGGAGATCGGATTCTGAGATTCAGAGGTCAGTTTTTAAGGGGCTTAACAGAGCTGTTTGCACCACGGTGAGGTTAAACCTCCCCATGGGTTTTTCTCATTGTTGTCTTATTTTGATTTCATACTTTTAACGGTTTATTCCAAGAGTGTGAAGGTGTTTGTATTCCTCTAGTTTTGTCTAGAGAAGACTTGGTGTATTCCCATATAATTTGTGATAGTGAATTGTTTGGGTGGACTACGGTCCCGTGGTTTTTACTCCTTACCTTTGAGGGGGTTTTCCACGTATAACTTTTGGTGTCTTGTTTTTCTTTTTTTGTTGATTTACTTGTTTGTTTCATAGAAGGTTCATACAAGTAGGGATAAGTATTGTCCAACGAAGTTAATTCCGTACTTAGTTATTAACGGTGTGGTCACTTTTTTACCATCATGTGTGTGTGTGTGTGTGTGTTTGTGTTCTTTCTTAGGTATCACAGTTTGTGTCATTCACTCCCATCATCCCGGTTAGTCGTTGTCTCTGACAAACATCAATTTTCGACAAAACTAAAAACACGGGTGTTTACGGTGTGTATAAAAAAAACCTTTTGTCAGATAAAAACACTGTGTTCTGAAAGGAGAACACACTCTATCCTTAAAGACGAACATACTTTATTCTCAAAGAACACACTGTCTTGAAATAAAAACCATCCCATAGAGTTCAAGCGAACAACATGGGAACATTTAGATGGAAAGAGGGAAACAATGTCAGAACATCAACAAATACTGTCATTAATAACCCAATCTACATATCTTGCTTTGTATTCCTTCCTTTTTCATCATTAGTAATCACATGCCTTCTCATCACCGGATAAAGCAGATGGTGAGATTATTGGAGATAGCAGAAAGACGTTGCCCACAGAGAACAACGGAGAAGCCTTTGTTGCCAAAGATGGCAGATTTATGGATGGAATCGTGAAGGAAATGGAGATTCCAGTAGGTGTTGATAAGTAGACAAAGAAGGAGATTGAGAGATGAAGAAGACATAGAGAAAGAGAGAACGGGAGTTCTTCATCAAGTGAGATTATGGGTTTTATCCAGCAACCTATGTTAACTAGGGGTTCATACATTGTACACACCTCTGTAGTCTTCTCTCTTCAATTAGTTAATTAAGTGACTGATAGGAATGGTAGAAGACAAAGACAGGTTATTTTATGTCAACATGAATTACCTGTCATTTCACTTACCACGTACATGGTGTGTATTTTGTAACTAAATGTAAAAATAACTCACCATAAGTACCATTTTGTCAACATATATCTACCAAGATTGTAAAAATCAGGAACTTGTTTAATTGACTAATCGGGAATTAATCGAAATGAGAAATTGAAATAAATTTGAATATGGTTTAAAAGAATTTGAATAATTTTGTCAACATATATATATATTTACCATATATCAAGGACAACTGAATGTAAATACCAAGTACTATAATTAATACTTGTTGCTTTATGCTTTCAATGCACAATATATGAAATTATTTGTCAAGGACAATTATTTGTTAGATTATGAGTTAAAAGTAGGTATTTTTCAAAAAAACAGATATCAATTTAGATTTATGACTTGGTTTGCATCTCATTAATATCTATGACAACATTTCAGGATAGATTGTCCAATGGCGTTACGAATTTACTGGTGATTATGCGCATGTTTTGGCCAGATGGTTGTGTCGGTGCCTTGGAAATTGATAGGAACTCCCCTGGATTCTGGAATAAGTGTATAAATGAGTTCTTGGTATGCCATATATCATTGATATATATAAATAGGCAAATGCTCAAATGAGACCCTCTCTTAAAATGAGGACTGAGACTCAATCTCAGTCATTAAATTTTTAAATATAATAAAATCTCAGCCACTCAATAATTAAGACTCTCTCTTTCTCTCCGCACCCACCAGACACCCACCTCCAGATTCATCATTTTTATCTACTCCGTTTCTTTCTTCCACCTAACTTTTATCTCTCCACCACCGTGCACCACTACCCCACCGTCATTGTTAACGACTCCGGCTATATATATGCACACAATCGTCATTAATCTATTCCATTCATCATCTCCGGCCAGATGTTTCCCATCCCCGACCAAATATTTCCCATCTCCGACGTCACACACCGAATCATACAATCTCTCATCTCTTTCATGATGCAGATGAATCAGATTCGGTGAATACTCCACCTTTTTCCCCACAATCACTTGATGATTGTATTTTTACCATTATAGTAACATTTGTACCACTACCGATATTCAGATTTACCAGAGCACCATTACTCACACCACCACATACTCAGATCTGAAAAAATTGATGATTTATGTTCAAAAAAATTGGTGATTCGCGTTCAGATTTTAGTGATTCGTGTTTAAAAATTGATGATTTATGTATTAAAGTGGTGATTTCCTCGTCTCTGGTGGTGAAAAATAGATATGATAATAATGTACCTGTTGTGGTGTTGCTAGATGTTGTGTATTGATGGACTTCTTGGTTATATGATTTGAATTTAATGGTGATGACGATTTGGTGGTCTTATTATTGTGGTGGCAGAGATGGCGGTGGTTAAAGATGGTATAGTTTGATTTTAGTTGTTTAGTTGGCTATTTTGGTTTGAATTTTTAGTAATTTTAGTTTGATTTTGGTGATTTAATGAGTTGTGATGTATCTGAATTTTAGTAATTTGGTGATTATGTATGTGTTGGTGCTTGGTGATGTTGGCGGGTGACGGTCTGTGGTGGTGGCGGTGGCGACGACAATGATAATGATGGTAGTATAATAATTATAATGACTATGTTTTTTGGTGATTTGGTGATTCGGTCTCAGTTCTCATTATAAGGAGGGTCTCACTAGAGTAGCTCCCTATATAAATATATTAAATGATGTTTTTTATGGTCTTTTTATTTTTTCTTATGCCTTCCACTTATTCTTTTTTCCAGTGCTACTACACATATGATCCGAGATTTGCCACTGAAGCCGAGGCAAGGGCTTCCATACTAGCGCACATGCGTGATAACTTGCGCCGTACACTTTCTGATGATAGGGAAAGGGCTGATGCGAAGATTGCAGGAGCTAGCGGGACTACTTATGTAGATCACAGGCCTCTATATATGAAACCCGGTGTTTGGTCCCGATTAGCTCAGTATTGGGTAAGCGAGGAATTTAAGAAGAAGTCTGCCGCTGGTAAGAAGGCCCGACAAGCTGTGAAAGTGCCTCATACATCTGGTGCGCGTTCATTTGATCGTCGTCGTCGGGTAAATTTCATCTCCTCAAGACTTTCATGGTACATACTTTTCATGGTACATGCTACAATACTTGACTTGCATGTACCATGAAGATGGATTAGTCGTGGTGCACAATATAAATTGACAAAGCATAGTTTCGTGAAAAAAGACAATATGATAAATTTATGTTCAATAAAACACTGGATCCTTCTGAGTATATAACAAACAGGAGTACAGGACCTTCTCCAACATAGGCATAGCTAGTTTCCCTCCCCATCTTGTCATCTAATATCGAAACTTGTTGGAAAACATACAATGAAAACGCGCTAGAAAGTCATTGTAATTACATTTTTTATGCTGGTACACACGACCTTTTTCGGACCCTGTAGTATTCTAACAAACCAAACAAAGTTGTAGTTGTTTATATTATTGGCAAGGTGTACAAGTTTAGGGAAAATGAAAGATGTAATATACATATATTATATAAAATTTGTAGAGTTCTTGTTGCATTCACATAGCCAGATAAGTCTTTCTCCAGCTCACTCTCATTGTTTTGTGAATATGAAAGTCAGAGCACGTACCACCCGACAAATAAAACTGCAGCATCAGCTAGCAAGTTTGTAGCTCTCATAAAAAACCTATCTTTTCTTTCTCTTTTCCCTCAGAAAGAATACATATATTTTTTTACGCACTCATGAGTACTAGTACTAGAGATTGCAATGCATCTTACTTTTAATGGAGTTTTTTTATAAAATTCTTGAACAGGATTATATGGAAGCACACGATGGAAAATTGGATGAACTTGCTGTCTATAAGGAGTGTCACACATTGAAAGAAGAGGAGAGGAAGGGTGAGTGGATTACCGAGGACGCCCAAAAGATCATTGTAAGTGTTCAGATTATACTTAACTATACTCCAGGTATTATTATTATTAAAGCCCACTGAGCAACATATCAGTTAGATAGTGTAAATGAGTGCATGCTTCTACGTACAAGTATATTCACTGGAAATACAGTGGAAATACAAGTACATACAGTGCAGAAATTTAAATATGCAAGAGTATATGATTTTAGTTATATTTAAATAGATTAAACCTTGCAAGAGTATATTAGGTTACGATTTAATCACCCATTAGCATTTAATCTTTTCTTTTGCTATCTTTTCATACATCAAATGTGAATTTAATTGTTTCAAAATTAACTTTAACCTCGCCAAGGAACTACGATCTGATGATAGTATAGTATCAAAATTAACCTTGCAAGAGTATATTAGGTTTTTACTGCTGAAATTTTCCGTTGGAATCTCAAGTTCCCTGAATGAGAACTTTTTTGAATTTCCTATACTGATTTACTCAAGATGTCCATCTAGAATTTGAAGAGATTTATCAGATTTGGATAAAAAAATACTCAGTCGAAAACATTTAATGCTTTAGACAGTCAGGATATATTGAATCAAACAATCCTTTGACATTCAAAAAAACTGCTGCCTTTGGCTCATTCACAGATGTAGCCCAAATCCAAAGTTTGGCAAAGAGGTTTATCTCTGAGAATAATTGCATTTCTTCAAACTATTGTAGACATTTATTCAATTCTATTATTGCATGTACTGTATATTTTTCAAGAGGGCTAAAGATTAGTGAATTTCACCATTGAATATATTATCAGAAACTTTAATTTGTTAATTTTTTTTCTTCAGTTAATTTGTTAATTTTTTTTCTTCAGTTAATTTGTTAATTATATGGTACATTTAATTTGTCTGACACAATCGATTTTTTTGACTTCTGAACTAAATAATGAGAACCGATAACTAGCTTTCAGTATATTGCTAAAATATCCTTATAATTATATTTTTTTTGTAAACTTTCAACATTTACCATAATTCCTTAATCTGATATATATACATATTACGTTTTTATATCTTTTATCTATATAATGTTAATTGTGTTTCAGGAGCGTTACATTAGCATTTGTCTAAAGAAAGGCCTTGATCCCACGAAAACTCAGATCCAGTGTTGGATAGAGGCGGTAGGAGGTGTTCGAAAGAACATGATTGTTGGACATCCGCAGCTTCGTGTCTCCGATGTTTATGGTATAATTCTGTAATATTACTTGAAATGTTTCACATGCCCTAATTATCCCATGTCTTTTGTTCATAGCTACTAATAAGAAATCTATGTTATATTGTCACAGAATGTGATGGACGTCCCCCGTGGCCTCGAAAAGGAGAAAGAAGCTCCGGCAGATCTGCCTTGGCTCGCTTACAGGATGACATGTTCCTGCGAGTCGTGGATGAGACCCTAGCTCTAGCCCGAGCCAATCCGGAAGAGTATATGTTGACACCCGAGCATATTCGTCTCTTAGCACGAGATGTGGTAGAAGGAGACTCCTCGCTACCTGTAGACCATCCAATTACTAGAGAGACGCGACATGCCATTATCCAGGTCGCGGTCGATGTGCTAAACAATATATATACACTACACCATATATGACATTTGCCAACACCTAAAAAAAGTGTGAAAAAACATGATTAGTGTTGCTGGAAGCCAAAAAATAGCCTACGCCAACACTTTTCCCAATTTTCGAAGTGTTGGACTTTGCACCGTGGCCGTAGGGGTCTATGCCAACACTTGATGAACCTGCTGTAACACATGAAAAAACTGTTATCGTATACCCCAATGGCAATACTTTCTTGCCTTTGCCAACACTAAGAAAAGCGTTGGAATAGACCCTATGCCAACACCCAGTATTCTATTCCAACACTTATTTGTGAAACACTTTTTTGTATTTTGGCAACACCATTTTACTTTACTGCAACATTAATTTGTTCAACATTATTCATTTTTTGCCAACACATTTTGGTGTTTTTAGTAACATTCTGTAACCAACATCTATTCCTAATAACATCCGAATTTAAAACACGCTTTTAACTTTAAAAATTACGAAACAAAAATCCCTGCATTCAATTAGCATCACGCACTACGCCATAGATGGCCGGATGCAACACACACCTACTGTTACCTTAGACACGATTTCTGTTTCATCAGGCCTAAGGTAACGCACTTTTACCATTTCATCCGCCAATGTTACCTTTGACATCAAATGCAACACTTTCCTTCTCAATGGTAACACAGGGCAAAGTATTACATTAGACCCATAGAGTAATACTAAATCAAACAAATGCAACACAAGAACTGTGTTACCTCAGCCTAACCAGGTGCTAGGTGTATGCCACGTCACTTATGGGGCCCACTTGTGGGGCCCACAACAAAATGCCATGTCACATGTGGGGCCCACAACAAAATGCCACGTCACATGTGGGGCCCACAGAACTACCACGTCACCAGTAGGGCCCACAATATTGCCACGTCACCAGTGGGGCCCACAATATTGCCACGTCACTTGTGGGGCCCACAGAACTGCCACATCACCAGTGGGGGCCACATTTGTGCCACGTCACTAGTGGACCCCACATTCTATTGCAACACTAAATCTTTAGCTAATGAAACACTAGATATTGTTATGATATAGCTAATGTAACACTAGCTCTATCTACTAGGGCAACATAAAATGAAATATTGCAACATTAGTAATAATAACAACTGCAACACTTAAATTCAAAAATTTGCAAAACCTAATTGGTAAATAATCAAATCCCTTTACAAAATAAACTAATCAATTCAAAGCACAAAACATGTCCGCGATGAATACAACTACACCACTCCACTTGTCATCCAACTCCTCCCATCAAAATATAATCCAACTCCTTCCATCATTCACCATTTGACCAATATAATTTTACTACACAACTACACCACTCCACCATAATATCATCCAAGCAATATACTACTATAGAGTACCAAGCAACATATGACATAGTACAAAACAAAACATACAAAAAAAGATAACTAAAGTATGAAAACCCAACTCTAAAATAATTATACCACCCCCTGTCCATGCTACTACATGCTACTACTGATTGTAAAAAAAGAAGCAACTAAGTGGAAGTCTAGGCAGTCAATGGGGTTGCATTTTCATCAATCTCGCTTGAAATAGTCGCATAATATTCTCCAATGTCCAGATTCAAACCGGGATTAACTTTTGCTAGCTTTTTCAGCAACATCGACATGTTATCCTGGAAAAGTAAAAAATATATGCAAAATTCACAAGTAAAATATATATGCAATAATTCTTATAAATATTATGGAGAGGGCATAATTTGCGATTATCCTACCTAGACAGTAGTTTAGTTTCTGCTTGCATCAAGACCACGATCTCTCCCGTGCAGGTGGTGACCGGCTACATTAATAAGAGCACAGGGAAAAGAAAATCAATGTAATTGCAGAATGAAAAAAGCTCCACTCATATTGTAAGAGGAAACTAGACAATATATACATAAATAGATTTTAAACAGACTACCATGATTACTTACTATAACAGTTAGTATGGGGCTATCCAGAGGTAGAGTTACTCTATAGCAAGAGTACGCCACTGCTCATCCTGAAATTCTGAGCCCAACAGCGGATGTATTAGTATAAAAATAGCTAAACGTGATAAATAGTTTAGTTTATGGATAATTAGACATGTGATAGCTGCTAAAGTTTTTGGACTATAATATACTATATCTGATAATAATATATTAAAGAATTATATCCTGAGTTTTTGCATTCATTTTTTTTTATAATAAATGATTTATATCCTGAGTTTGGATTTAACATATTTATTGTTTATTGAACCTCTAATAACTCTTTCATTTTTTAAATTAATATACATTAGTGTTAATATTAACAGTAGAATTAAATAGACCTAATATTATCCTATTAAGAATTAGTATTTATTAAAAGAATTCTTTACTAAATGGAAATGGATATACATATTAAAGTTAGTATAAATTCCCTATTAATGCATCCGTGTTTTTATACTTTTTTCTTTTTAATTTGTTGATGTATGTGTGTAGTTTAGCTCACCCTGAATTTGTATGCTAGCTCCGCCACAGGGGCTATCTCCTCCACTGTATCCAGGACTGTCCCCAATTTTAGGCTTGGCATTTGGGCTAGCTTCATCATCTTTTATCCATATTCCACCGAAATAACTCGATCCATCATCTTGCTGCATATAAGAAGATATTGATTAACTATCGATAGTTAAAAATATCTCAGTCAGTAATATATTATTACAACTAAAGAAGTTAAATCAACAACCTTGTACAAGTAAACTCACCTCATTTTTGTTGCTTTTAAAGCTTTGATGGCATCTTCCTGTGTTTTAAACTGGATGAATGCAAAATTCTTCTGATCCTTATGTTCTTGCTATAGCACAGTAACCGCTTATATAAGGTGAAACAAAAACTAAACAGACAATGCAAAAAGATTATAAACAAAGTCATACCTTTGGCTAATTACATAATCTGCATCTCCCTCGTCCTTGATGTAAACAAATGCATAGTCATGAAGGTTTGGGTAATGATCTTCATAAGTAACAGAAGGTTGTGGCCTTGAGAAAAAATGAAAATAAGTTTAGCATCTTCGCTAACCTAATACATTAGGTCGATGAAACAAGGAGAGTGTTCACTGAGACAAAATGATATTACAAGTTATATAATCCTATTTCCTACCTCAAAGATGAGTCCTTTGTTGCATAAAAGGCAACTAAGTACTTAATGAGTACTTATAACCTAGATCAAATTAATATCCTATCAGAAGCCACAATGTCATCACAAATTCCCTGCACCCACAAGTAGGACTGATCAAATAGGCTGCAAGCATTGACTTATCCTACTACAGCTACCATTGTTTCCCTATCATATTGTATGATAATATTTAACAGCTGCAGAGTAAGGGAGCAAGAGAAATCATAAAAGCTTGCATAGTTTTGACCTGATATATGTTTTGGAAACAAGCTCCAGTACCTTCTTTCTGAAATAGCATTATAAACTAGCAGAATAGTTTTGAAGTGCATATTTACTCTTTTCAAGTTAAAATATATATATATATACTCAAGGCCACAACCTTATGAAGATACTTTTACATACTCATAATTTGGTGTGAAATGATCGTTAATATAGTTGCATACTCCTAAATGATTTAACAGAAGTGCAGAACACCATTAACAAAATTTAACATCAAAAATTTGTCAAGAACCCACCCTTCCAACTCAAAAAAAAACTCATCCTTCTAGAAGCAGCGTAGTAGGGATCATGCCGACTAATGATAGGAGTGAATGCTCTATTCCAATTTCCAATCCATCGCTGATTTCAGATAAGGAAAATTATCGGCTATGAATATCTGACATTTCTAGATATTTCGCAAGGTATCTTTTTAATGTTTCTAACCATGTATATGTATAATATAAATGCTTCTCAGCTTGTGTGAGAGCATAAACAGAAGGTCTTCGATACTTAACAGTTTGTAGATGTTCAAGTGGTTTAAAAGTTATTTCCCCTCCTCTTTCGTGAAAATGCATAGAATAAAAGCTGCAGACAATCTGAAGCAGAGAATTATTGTTGTCCTGTAATTGAAGCCACATAAATAGTAAGACACAATCTGAAAAGCAATAAAGTTACGTAGTTTAGGAATATATAGTCAACTAGCCTTGGCCCATTCCACTATCCAATCTTCTGTAGAAACTTTGCCATTGCTGCAACTTAGTTTTTCATTTTCATCCGTGGAGCTTACTGAACTGTCAAAAGTACAATGGCTTATTACTGTAGTGTAAACTTTACGGGAAAAAGAAACTTGTAAGTTTAATAGATATTTGTGTTATATTAAGCCATGTTGATTAAGCAGTTATCTAGTTTATTATTTGCACTCTACGCAATAAACTTTTTCAATTAAACAAGTTAGACTTAAGTGTTTAAATGTCTCATCTTTACTAGTATAGCTTAGCACAGGCCAAGTTAGCACCAGTCATTTTTCCAGTAATATATATTTATAATATTTTAACCTCCAAAAAATGCGTTACAAAACATATACAATTACACATGTACAAGAACCCAATTTTACTTTGAACTAAAATCCCCAATCCAACCCCTAATTGAAACCCTGAACGAAAAGCCCCAATCAAAACCCTAATTAAAAATTAAAAAACAATGTACAGAAAGTGAGTACAATACCAATTAATCAGAGCAATAAAACCGAGAAAAGTGAAGAACAAACCAATTAATCGGATCCCCAATTAGTCACATGCAAAGTGAAGAACAAATTAGATACAGAGAGAAAATAAGATAGGGGAAAGAGAGAAGAGAAAGAGCTGAGAGGAGAGAAAGAGCTGAGAGGAGAGAAGAGAGACAATAGTTGTTCTTCGATTCGGAGCAAGAGGGAGTTGAGACACTCGAGATTGTGTATTAGAGTCGATAATTGTGTTTGAAAGCCGAGAGGATCTGAGTGTCTGAGAGAAAGGGAGAAAAGTGTGGTAGCGTAATTTTTGTTAAGGGGGGAAAGTTTTGGGCCATAACAAAATGTTTGGGGGGAAATTTGCCGCTCACTTTTTCAGTATTTCAATTTATTTATTTTCAATTTTAAAGATTTTTATTACTTTAAATTAAACAAATATTATATATTTATTCAAAAAAATATTATTTTTTCCCAACACTAGAATCTATACAGATTAACATCCGTACGGTTGGATCGTCGAAGAAATCAATTAAAAAAATTATTCAGTGAATGTTACATGTTTCCCGTTCCCGGAAGCAGTACTATTCCAACGTTTCTGGAAAGATACGGCACAGTCGGACCTTTATATTTTTTGATTATTTTATCCCAACACTAGAATGAGTACCGATTAACATCCGTACGGTTGGATCGTCGAATAAATCAATTAAAAAAATTATTCAGTGGATCTGACACATGTCCCGTTCTTGGAAGCACTACTATTCCAACGTTTTTGGAAATATGCGGCATAACCAGACTTTTATATTTGTTGATTATTTTTTCCCAACACTAGAATAAGTATCTTTTAATATCATTTTTTATTTAAAAATTAATTATTAATTAATTATTAATTAATTATTAATTAATTTTTAAATAAAAATAGAAAAATTAGTGGGTCCCACTTGTGGGGCCCACTTTTTTCTGTGGACCCCACCTTTTTTAATATTACTTTTTAATCAAAAATTAATTTTTAATTAATTTTTAAGTAAAAATTAGAAAAATTAGTGGGTCCCACTTGTAGGGCCCACTTTTTTCTGTGGGCCCCACGTTTTTTAATATTATTTTTAAATTAAAAATTAAATAGAAATTAATTATTAATTAATTATTAATTAATTTTTAATTAAAAATTAGAAAAATTAGTGGGTCCCACTTGTGGGGCCCACTTTTTTCTATGGGCCCCACCTTTTTTAATATTATTTTTTATTTAAAAAGTAATTATTAATTAATTTTTAAATTAAAATAAAAAAATTAGTGGGTCCCACTTGTTGGGCCCACTTTTTTCTGTGGGCCCTCATTTTTTAATATTAATTTTTAATTTAAAATTAAATAAAAATTAATTTTTAATTAATTTTTAAATAAAAACTAGAAAAATTAGTGGGTCCCACTTGTAGGGCCCACTTTTTTCTGTGGGCCCCACGTTTTTTAATATTAATTTTTAATTAAAAATTAATTATAAATTATTAGTTAATTTTTAAATAAAAGTTAGAAAAAATAGTGGGTCCCACTTGTGGGACCCACTTTTTTCTATGGGCCCCACCTTTTTTAATATTATTTTTTAATATTACTTTTTAACTAAAAATTAATTATTAATTAATTTTTAATTAAAATAGAAAAATTAGTGGGTCCCACTTGTTGGGCCCACTTTTTTCTATGGGCCCCTCATTTTTTAATATTAAATTTTAATATAAAATTAATTAAACATTAATTATTAATTAATTTTTGAATAAAAATTAGAAAAATTAGTGGGTCACACTTGTAGGGCCCACTTTTTTCTGTGGGCCCCACGTTTTTTAATATTAATTTTTAATTAAAAATTAATTATTAATTAATTATTAAATAATTTTTAAATAATTTTTAAATAAAAATTAGAAAAATTAGTGGGTCCCACTTGTGGGGCCCACTTTTTTCTATGGGTCCCACCTTTTTTAATATTATTTTTTAATTCAAAATTATTTAAAAATTAATTTTTAAATTAAAATAGAAAAATTAGTGGGTCCCACTTATTGGGCCCACTTTTTTCGGTGGCCCCCTCATTTTTTAATATTAATTTTTAATTTAAAATTAATTAAAAAATTAATTATTAACTAATTTTTAAATAAAAATTAGAAAAATTAGTGGGTCCCACTTGTAGGGCCCACTTTTTTCTGTGGGCCCCACGTTTTTTAATATTAATTTTTAATTAAAAATTAATTATTAATTAATTTTTAATTAATTTTTAAGTAAAAATTAGAAAAATTAATGGGTCCCACTTGTGGGGCCCACTTTTTTCTATGGGCCCCACCTTTTTTAATATTATTTTTTAATATTATTTTTTAATTAAAAATTAATTATTAATTAATTTTTAAATTAAAATAGGAAAATTAGTGGGTCCCACTTATTGGGCCCACTTTTTTCTATGGGCCCCTCATTTTTTAATATTAATTTTTAATTTAAAAATAATTAAAAATTAAATATTAATTTGTTTTTAAATAAAAATTAGAAAAATTAGTGGGTCCCACTTGTAGGGCCCACTTTTTTCTGTGGGCCCCACGTTTTTAATATTAATTTTTAATTAAAAATTAATTAATAATTAATTTTTAAATAAAAATTAGAAAAATTAGTGGGTCCCACTTGTAGGGCCCACTTTTTTCTGTGGGCCCCACGTTTTTTAATATTAATTTTTAATTAAAAATTAATTAACAATTAATTATTAATTAATTTTTAAATAAAAATTAGAAAAATTAGTGGGTCCCACTTGTGGGGCCCACTTTTTTCTGTGGGCCCCCGCATTTTTTAATATTAATTTTTAGTTAAAAAGTAATTAAAAATTAATTTTTAATTGAAATCAAATGCAACACTATGTCGATTGAGTAACACAAGGAGTCTTTTGCAATAGAGTCGGTTCTATTACAACAGAACGTTTATGTGTAATGTAACACTGTCTCCGAAGTATTGCAGTAGTTAAAAAATAGTGTTTCAATTGTAACACAAAGTGGGCGTTGCAATTTAAAAGTATTGCATCCGGCCATCTATGGCGTAGTGACGCTAAACAAATGTTCAATATTATCAAACATACTTCTAAATGGTACTTATGACAAAATTACTTAATAAACAAGTTTTCGAACACCACGACTTAGCCTTACAGTCACATGCAACAGAATAACCATCTGCATTTCTAAAGTGTACACCACCATAGTATGTTCAGAAAAGAAAAGAGACTACTTAAATAATAAGTTTTCAGAAAAGCAGTAAACGATCCAGTCACCGAGTATCGCTGTCATCTCCACCAGAAACACTTGACTCGCCAATGTTAAACTTCAACCCCGGATTCTTCTCAGCCAACTTTTTCATCACCTCTTAAACTTTTTTTTTTCAAGTTTCTCCTCCATCTCTTGTGTTAGTTCAGCCCGAATCTTTGCCGTTAAGTCTGCCATGTACTGATCAGAAGCGCCACATGTGGTTGCAGGATTTTTCTTTGGTTCCTTTTTCCTAATAAACCTCCCAAGTAGCCAAGAGGAGCTATGCTTTTTATCACCACGTAGAATTTTATTAGCAGTCTCCACACTTCCCCAGCATCAAGAATTGTTTTAGCATCACCCTGTAATATGTAGATGAAAATTATGAAAAGAATAAAACTATAAACTTATAAAAGGATTCTACTGATGGACTTGAAAATATCACTATTAATTTGCAATAGTGAATACATTAGTTAAGAAAAAACTTTGAGAAAGGAGAACAATATGAAAATAAAAATCCAATCTAATTTTCTAAAGAGAATCTAACATTTCTTAACGCAACTTAGACCAACTTACTAATAGCAGACCAATGCTTAGACTTTTAATATTTAAATAAAAGATGAAGGGCCTATCTTTGGAAGAATGATCAATAAATAAATGTTTAATATATTTAGCATACTAGGATTGTGCATTACTTCTTTATATTAAAATTATTATTGAAATATATAATTTAATATATTCACTTGTTAGCTTTCTTGTATATTAAAATATAATTTAATAGTTCTGCGAGCTTATTTTTCAAAATCCTTCATACTTCTGCGTGCTTATTTTTCTCCATTCTACTAGAAATAATTGAAATTTTGCAATTACGCAACACAAATATTAGCAATAAATCACAAGAATACCTCTGCCACTAGAGACTCTAAACTATCAATCCTGAAAACACCACCCTGGAATGAAATTCAATTTTAATAAAGCACCCAAGATCATATCGCATCGATAAACAGTAATAAAGTTTGTGTGCATGTGCTTGTGTATACATGTAAATAAATACTAATAATAACATATCATCATCAGCAGCACAGCCTTTTTCCTGAAAAACTGAGCAGTTACGTGTGTGCACGCGCGCGTGTGGTTGCCGGCATTAAATTGTTCTGGGCAAATAGGTAAAATTTTTAGGGATGTAGTATGTCTGAATTTATACATTTGTGTCTCGTAGGCTGCACGAGTTGTGCTCTGGGAATTAGAAACAATTAAGATATGTAACTGGTCTGAATTATACCTTGTAAAGAAGTTGTTGCAAAGAAGCTTTCAGCTGAGGTGAGCTATTAGTTAGTACTTTTCTAGCAATCCATGGGTAAGCACCTCCCAAAACCTTATACTTTGGGTTAAAGCTGTACGCGATTCCCTCCAGAACTGCAAGACTGGAATGTTGGGAAACTTACTTTACTTATGAAGCAAGCACGACAATGTTATGGAAAGTGTACATTTAAAAGTGTTTAGAATACTAAGTTACAACCTAAAGACAATCAGCATAAGTATAAACTAAAATGTCTTTTACACATGTTACTGTTAATAGAGGTATGAGGCATGACCATAACTCCTTTAGACTTGTATCATATAAGTCAGTTTTTTGTTGCAGACATCATTCTTTAGCCGACTGTAGTTGGATCCAAGCAGCAATTGCTCACTTAACAAAACAACAGAGGATTGAATAGTTAGAATTACTTCACACGTGGTTGGATGATTTTATCAAAGGTTGGATGATTTTATCAAACCTTACATTGTTTTTCCCAAATTTGCAAAAAGGTCTCCAAAACTAACGTTGTCCACCCCATTGGCAATTGCATTCGTAAAAAGACCTATAGATATGAATATTAATTTTAGTAAACACCGATAGATAAATTTGTGATAAATTTAGACTGTGACTGAAATATTAAATTTACTGTATAAACATATATCTGAACTCAAACACTAATGTAGTCAAAAGCAAGAAACCTGTTAATGCCTCTGAAACAGCATCCTTATCTGAGCCTGGAGGAATAAGCCTGTAAAGTTCATAAGAAAATTATCCCTGAGAGTTCTAAAAGGTGATTTCTAATAGCAAATGCAGGGAATATGACAATGTACCCAAGAGAGACAATCTTGGCCAATTCATCGTAATCACGATTAATAAGGTGGATACAAGCTTCAATAAAACCATCACGAAACTCTTCAAGTTGCTATTCTTACATTATCTCATTCTAGTTGACCGTTGATTTGACTTTAATGGACAAGGTATACTGTTTGGTACCGCACGCTATTGACAAGTAACATTACAAATTATAATTTTCATGTATATATCATAAGAACGACATGTTTGTGACTTTGGATTTTGGAAAAGTTCCACAAGGAGAGTTCATGAAATAATCCACATAAAGAGATATGTATCTATTTAAAATTCAGGTTTTTGTTTCACAATCCACACTGATGAATCTTCTCTCGCTAGCTTAGAGTTAGAATATTGTAATACAACCTTGAAAACCCTCCAGATTCAGTTTTGAGGTACAAAATATAGACATATGGTGTTCCTTTTTTGGTACATGAAGTTCCAATGCAGGTTGTCATTAAGCATTAGTCTGTTTAGATATGACTTGTACTGAGGTATTAAAATAGAATATAGAAGATGCTTAACAGAGTTTAGCTGTTATGTTTGCAGTGGTGCACTGACACATTCTGTCAAGGCTCTTGACATCTCCCTGAAGATTGACACAGAGCTTGCTCTCCAGGTTGGAAGGCGCACTAATCGAGCATAATCACCGTTCTTTTTCGGTGATTTCTAGTTTCAAACTAGCATATGTGCGATGATTATACATGAATACATCTGTCGGATTGTAGAATAAAAAATATATATGTGCAAATTTGCTTAAAGTGCACCCAGAGGATGAGCAAACAGAAGTATATTATAAATGTCTTTTTTGTAACAAGAAAATAAATATAGCGTGTTTTGCTTTTGGCTTGAGTCTCAAATATCTAGATGCTAATTAGTACAATACTATTTAAATCTCGGAAACAACCTTCCCCTACATTGCCCTGTAATTCTTGGATTCCATACAGACATAGAGGTTCCTTTTTAGCTGTTGAATTGTAGATTTGTGGGTGTTTTGTATTCAAATAAGGGAGATCCATCTATATAGACTATTGTTTGTGATTTGTCTATCTACAGCAGAGCTGTGGTGGGTGATCATAGTCAACTTTATCTTCTATCTTTTTCTCTGCCAAGTTTTGATTGACTAGTTCAACCTAAGAAAGAGTTCTGCATAGGTGCCTCACCTATTAATGGCCCTGAATTGCCCTTAAAAAAGACCTTTGAAAACATGAAAGAGCAACTAAAATTGAGCAAGTGTTATCCGTTAGTAATATGACAAGTTTAAATTCTTATATATGGTGTAGTGTTTCTACTTCTTAAAATCAACTTTTACATCTCAGAACAAACCCAATCTGACCGTCCTGTGTTTTAATCATACATTATACAATTTTAAAACAAAGAACAACTTTGTGTTTTCAAAAGGAAACAGAACAACAAGGAAAAACATACTTAAATTAATAACACAAAAAAGAGAAACACCTATACTTAAATCTTACATAAGAGAAATAGTAAAACAATAACAATTAACATCGCAGAATCACAAATTAAAACATATAAGCTCAAAAAACCCTAATCAAACACAAATTAAAGCATATAAACACAAAAAACCCTAATTAAACTCAAAAGGCATATAAACTCACAAATAAGCTCAATTACAGAATCAATTACCTTGTATACCAAGTGAAGCCAATGAGAACCCTAGCTAATTAAACCCAATTAAGCCGACCCAATTAAACCCTAAGTAAACCACCACTGCTAGGAGCCCTAATTAAATCCGTACAAGCCCAATTAAGCCGACAAAAACCCAAATTACGCCCTAATTGAAGACTCCGATTAAGCCTGCATCGATAGATTTTGAGAGAGAATGTTTTTTGCTTTGGGGAAGAGGGTGTGTTTTTTGTATCGGGGAAGAGAGTGTTTTTCTTTTTGTTTTGTTTTGAGCCCAAAATTTATTTTAGCCGCCCAAAATTTGGTCTGATTTTTATCCCGCTTATTTCTAATTTTTCGTTAAGGAGTAGCCCGCCTATTTTTTAGTTGTTTTGGTAACACTTTTTAATCATCAATTGTAACACCCAAATTTATGTTACAGTAGAAACTTAATTATGTCTACGGTAACACAAAATTACATCAAAGCCAACGCCAAAAAAATGTATTGCCGTATATCAATATTAAGTCATCTAAGGTAACATTTTGGCCGGTAACACAAAAAATAATGTTGGTGAATGGGATATATGGTGTAGTGATAAGACGGATGGACCGGGATCAACTAAGGTAAAACCTCTTATTAAAACATCTTATTAGTACTTTTTTTCCAGTACTAAATGAATTGGAGCCTTTTGATTATATTTTTTTAATCTTTGATATTTTATGATTAGATGAACTGTTAGTCTGTAATACGTATGCAAATTTTAGAGATTATAATAAATTGGAAGTCATAGTCTCGAAAAGAAAAAGAAGTCACAGTCTCAATTGTAATTTTTGCAATATTGTCTAAATTTGATTGGATTGAGATGAGTTTAGCTGGAAGTACTATTCTAAATTCATGGCATTGCACCACAAATTATATAATCTGTTGAAATGATTTATAGTCATTGAGCAATAGATATCATAAGTCCTTCAAGCCATTCACCTGTCTTCGTTATATAGTTAAGCTATGTTGCATAGTTTATATAAAGTATGTTCTTTGTGTACTTCTTACAGTCTCATAAGGTTTCTGGTGCTCTTTATTCTATTTTTCTTGTCCAGTTTCTGTGCAACACAAGAGAAATTATGTGAAGTCCAACCTTTTTCAAGAACCAGTTTTTTCTCCTGCTATTACACAGAACTAGCAAAAAACTGGAATAAATTTACACAGAACTAGCAAAAAATAACCTAACTGTAACATGGTCTGGTCATATTGTTTAGATTTGTCTTTTTGATATTTATAGCTAATTTTCTATGTTTATATATTGTAGTGGAAGGCTCCAGCAGCTAAAAATGATGATTTGGGCAATGGTGAGAGTACCAACTCCGATAATGACCGTGATATGACTGCTCCGTCCTATGATGTTGTCTCTCACGGTGGTCCTGTAATTAGGGGTTGATGTTTAATGTTTGTTTATTTGATATGGTCCTGTTACAAACTTTTGGATGTTTGTATGACGATCTAAGTTTATGTAAGATGGTTTAACATTTGGTGTGAACAACTATGAATTTGTGACTTAATTTATGTAAATTATGGAGTATTTTGATTATGTAGTATTATATATTTTATTATGTTAAGTAATGTGGTTGATTGCATATTGAGATTAGAGTGTTGGATTGCGCTACACTTGATTGGGCAGGTTTAGGATTTTATTTTGGAAGCCAAAAATGGCTGGGAATTTTAAAACCAGCAAATTCTTTTTTTCTGAAATAATCAACTTACAACGAATGTTCATCATTCATATTCTGTCGTAATGTAGCATTTTATCATTTTTTTAAATACATTTTTTAAATTTTGGTTTTTGCAAGAAGGTGGGTCCCGTTCACTATCTTGTGACGGAACATTCCGTCGTAAATAATAAACATACGACGTATAATACTGTCGCAAGTTGGATTAGGATTTTCTTGTTGGCGGGTCCCACATTCTAATTTACGACGTATTTTCTGTCGTAAGAACAAATCAAATGACGAAACATTCCGTCGTAAGTTACTTTAATTTTTTATTACAGATCGTGGGTCCCGCGCTTAAACTTACGACGAAATGTCATTTTGTGACGAGATCTGAAACTTTCTACTTGAGCAAAAGCGACGAAACAAATTCGTCGTAAATGATGGTATTTACGACGAATTTAATGCAAAAATTCTGTCGTAATTGCCCCTGTTTGTTGTAATGATTGCCCCTGTAAGCAAGAAAGCTCTCCCAGCCAGGGGATATTTCCAAGATTCTGACTCTCATCATCCTTACTATTTAAATTTATGTACATGATTTTTTTTTTTGCAGCAAACAATGAAGGGTATTAAGGTGTCCATGTCCCAAGCACGCAGTTGCAGGTATTATACATTTAGTGTCGTATAAACTTTTTAATTTGTCAACTTTTCGTGTGACATTAAACAAGAAAAATATAGGTACTTACCAAATAAAATTATCATTTTTTCAATAAGGTGACACCTGTGCTCTTGGAGTACTCCCACGTGCCAAAAATGTGTCAAGTATTGACACAGGCGAGGCGTCCATCATTCTCTTCCTGGGCGCAAAAAAAGACTCCTCAACGGTTAACCTATTTTGGTTGATTTGTAAATGGGTCAGGTTAACCTATTTGACGGTCTTACCGAACCTACATCAACATAGTAGTGGTTTGCATTGGATAGAGGGGGAGAAATGGTGATGGGGAGGTTTTGGACGGTGGGATGAGTGCTGGCACCCGTTAGTTTCTGGACCACTGCCCGGAATATTGACGGGTCGGCATCAACATAAATCGTGTTTTCTTGTGGGTATGTTTTGAAACTGCTTGCATTCATTGGTGATTTGTACTTGTTGTGAGAGCCTAATCGTCAATATGCTCATACGTAAGTATGATATCTATCTACTCACACGCTAATTTCTTCTCTTTTTTTTGTCATTTGTACGAGAGTTTTATCTGTAACTTACGTATTTAGTGAAACAGTATGAGTTTGGGTTTGAGAGAAACTAAGAGTGACACAGTCAAACAGTTTAACATTCACTGTTTAGACCTTCTTCTTCAGTTGCTGTCCTGAAGTCAGTGTTACTCTAAAGAAGATCGGCTTCCAGTTTGACAGCTATCAGTTTTGTTTCAGCCTTGTAACTTAGAATAATCTCTGCACTTATATTAAACCAGAAGGTGTTCAACAGATACAAGCAAACTTGTCGCATGATTTTTGATGTACATGAATTATAACATTTGTATTGGTTATTTTCTTTATTGTACTTATCTTCTCTCTGTAGTCCATGTTGAGACTCTGAATTCTACTAGTCTATGTTTAGACTCTAAATCATTTCTAATGGTGCTTGCATGGCGGAAGAAACCTGACTCACCATATAAAATCACTAAAAAATTTATGATTTTCTCTATATAAAATGCAAAAAAAAGAAATAAAGAAAAAGTTTTACGATTTTATTTGAATTCTAGAACATTGAACGTCTGTTGGGAAAATGGTTTATTGTTGGGAAAAAATAGTTGTTGTTGTCATCGTACAAAGTTATTTCTTTTATAAAATTTATCCGAGTGTTGTTAAAAAATGTAGTTGTTACTTATTACTAGCTGAAAAATGAACAGTGCTCTTGCTAGAAAAGCAAACTAATTCTTTTTGCGAAACAATAATGGGAAAAAAATTAATAATAATCCTTCTTATTCCAGAGAGCACCCAAAAGATTTCAAGCCAAAATTCTAAATGTTTAATGATCTCTAAAGACATGAAAAGTTTATGCTACTATCAGACCATTCAACAAAATGTCTTTAATTTCCAAATGTTTACATTGAACAGGGAAATGATCAAAGGATTCGTCTTACTTGAGCGTCACCACAACTTTAAGGTGCAATATGTTATTGATGAAGTAGGGACTATCGTCGGCTATAAATGCAGGCCAAGTTCTCGCAAACAAATTCTCCGTTCCCATTCCCGCAGAATGGCCTCCCGTGAATGTGTGGCTAAATATGGCCTTTCTCGTGTAGTCTTCTTCACCCTTTAACAAGGCTGCAAATTCATATTCCACTGCACAACTAGCAGATTTATTTTCTTGCATTCCCAAGTAAATCCCAAAGCATTGTGATATATTTCCCCGGTCCTTGTTGCAGTGAGCTGACAGAAAAAAACCCTGCTCACCAAGATAAAACGGTTCTGAGATAATTTTTCCATCAGGGTATAAACGTACACACTCCTCCCGCTTTAGGTCCAGATACACAACACAATGATGATGAGGAAATTTAAGTTCAACCACTTGGACAGGCCGACACATGTATGCCCGTTCCACAAAACTGCGATCTGCGTTGACAATGGTGTCACCTGCAACATGTCTGCCTAAAGCCAGTTGACACTTTCTGTAAGGTGTCTCCATCTTGAAAAATAGGGCCTCAACAACAATTTTGGATGCAACTTCAGGACTAAAGTTGGTGTCGGTTAAAACTGTTTTTAACTTTTGGCTAGTCATGTGTGGGAACCGAATGAGGTGACGCAGGCGTGTCTCCAGTATTCCCCTTCTTTCTTCCAGTTGTGGGTAGTGAAGTTCGGCCCACTTCAGCACAAAATCATAAACATCATTTTCTGAAGGTACCTGAATATCATCACTTGATAGGATAGTCTCCACTCCAGCTAAAGACAGGTTTAAGAATTGGTTTTCGAATCTAGTAAATTTGCACGAAGTATCAGTTCAATATACACAATGTTGGATGATCGAGGTAGCAAGCAAAAACAGAATGCAGAGTAATCTAATCATGCAGATGTGATCAAACAAGTGTAAAGCAATGAGTTATTCTGGGTGTCTTCAACTCATAAAATCAGTGTTGTTTACAATTCAAGGATTTCAGACATCTTATCGGTTCTTGCCAGAAAAATAATAAAGTTAGTATAATCAAATTTAAACATTTAAGTCCTGTCAAAAAAAAATTTAACATTTAAGCCTTTTCTGAATTTTAAAAATTAGTTAAATTTTTTTAATAAGCCCCATTTAAAATTTTAGTAGTAGTTCAGCCCCGGGTCATTTGAAATCCCACTTCCAGCACTGGTTTCAACTTTCAAGTACCCTTATTTTGGTTGATTTTGTAGCATAAAACTTATAGCTGACATTAATATAACAAACATGATTCCGTTTTTAAGAACACTCTGTATTCTTTAAAGATTCAACTAGCAACAATAAACAAAGTACGAAAAAATCTAGAGCTCTTACTTGTTTTTGTCGTTAAAGGTAACAGCAATAAACTGTTTTGCTGAATCAGCAAGCCGCTGAAATGCATCAGAAAGCAAAACACTAGACAGACGATCCAAGCAGCTAAGAGCAAACTCACAAGTCATAGGAAGCTTATTTAGTCGCTGGCTACAGTACTGTATACATGAGGCAACCTCAAATTTGTCTGCTGCCATGAAGATATCCAGCAAAACAGAAGGCCTGGTTGTGGTCAAAGTGTTATTGTACATAAAATTTAGAAGCTCCATCAGGGCAGTTTCCTCTGTTTGAAAATGATAATATCAATAATTATAACATAATAATAAGAAGAGTAAGATTAAATGTGAAAACAATATAGAGTGATACTAAAATTAATTAGAAGGAGACTGTAAGACGTTTATAATTACTAATTGTGTGTTCTTTCTTCTTTTGTTTTTTTGCTAAATTGTGTGTGTGTGTGTGTGTTCTTTCTTAAGTATAGACAAGCCAGGAAATAAGTGTTCACAGTTTGTGTGCCATGCACATCCCACACAACGTGCACCTTACTTGATATTGTCATGCGTATCCAAAAAAAACCTTTTCTCATATAAAAAACACTGTGTTCTGAAAGGAGAACACACTCTATCCTTAAAGACGAACATACTTTATTCTCAAAGAACACACTGTCCTGAAATAAAAACCATCCCATAGAGTTCAAGCGAACAACATGGGGACATTTAGATGGAAAGAGGGAAACAATGTCAAAACATCGACAAATACTGTCATTAATAACCCAATCTACATATCTTGCTTTGCATTCCTTCCTTTCTCATTATTAGTAATCACATGCCTTCCTTTGTTGCCAAAGATGGCAGATTTATGGATGGAATCGTGAAGGAATGGAGATTCCAGTAGGTGTTGATAAGGAGACAAAGAAGGAGATTGAGAGATGAAGAAGACAGAGAGAAAGAGAGAACGGGAAATAACTAAACTTTGAGTATATTACACGCATTAGATAAGTTGATTATGACTTCATTCATTTGAAAGAAAATTATAGATGGAAAAGAATATCATCTACAGAACAACGCAAATTTCCATTACATTCCATCCAATTTCATTTTCCACATCAAGGAGAACAATAGAGTTGGTCATAGCTAACCTTATAAAGGAAACTTACTGTTACTAAATGCCTAATTCTTTTTTCTATTAAGTGTTTT
This sequence comes from Heracleum sosnowskyi, assembly GCA_030848705.1. NCBI lineage: Eukaryota > Viridiplantae > Streptophyta > Magnoliopsida > Apiales > Apiaceae > Heracleum > Heracleum sosnowskyi. The sequence continues at coordinate 17,249,947 of CM061240.1, forward strand.
AGATGTCATCATACTTGCATCGTTGTAGGGTTTATGAAAATTCTCTTCAAATTATCACTAGTTTATCCTTTCTCTTTTCCTATATTTTTCAGGCCCTACAATTTTTTTCATCAAATACAATTGCATCGGGACTTCAGAATATATAACTTGCATGTAACTTAACAAATCATAGCAAGTTTCCGATGAAAAAGTCAATCCGTCTCTATAATATTTTACCAGAGGCATATATCTGCAGTGTGGCAACTCGTTGTTCTGATTCTCTCATCCCATTTGAGAACAACTGCAAAAGTCAGAAACACAAATGCAAAATTTATAAAGAGCTCAAGTTCAAACCAGAATATGACAGATTGACTGCTATGACCTTGAAGAAAAATGGACTCTTTACTGCCAATATTGCAGAGTTAATGTGTACAGTCTTCACCCGAAGGACAGCAGAAAGCTCCCTGCTCCTAGCTTCATCTCCTGTCAACGCATCAAAATTATGGTGAGGAGATTTGTCTTTAAAAAATGAGAGAACTGCACAAACTAGATAATGCCAACTAGGGTATGTGATTTTTAACTAGGAAATGTGTTAAGATAAATGTAAGTACTTCCCCTAAACCTTAGGGCTTTACATTAACAATATGTTTGAGGGTATGTGAGGACCATGATCCCTCCGGAACCTCCCCCGCGACTTTATAATATTTATTGATTGATTGGTCTCCCTAAAACCTAACAAGCCTCGCATAATTTGTCTGCAGAATTTTTGTTACAAATTATATCCTTCGTTCCGTCCGTGGCAACAGTCTCTACGGTCTACAACTTTATAGACCAGATACCATTTAGGTTACCATGATTCAGAGGAAAAGTGTTAACAGGCAAAAATATAAAAAGAAACTAATAACATAAATTTATTAAAACAATTACTACCATCATGGGTAGCTAAGTCAGCAGTGGCGTTGGGTTGGGTTTGGACAGGGTCTGGTATGATTTCAATAGACAAAACCCGATCAGAGAAATTGGGGTTGTCGAAAGCAAAATCAAAGATACTAGCAACAACATTGGAATCCATTAATAGTTACTCAGACGTTCTGTCTGTACGTAGAGTACAGACTAAATTAGGACCGGGGCAGAGAGAATTGCTGGGCAAGAAAAGTGTAACAGAGTACACCCAAGGATACAAATAAAGTACCAATCTATCTGTCTTTATATACGGTTTGTAAATAGGAACTCGTTGGCTCGAAATCATTTATATATTCAGATAATTTTGTAATTAAAAATTCGAAAAGATAATATTTTGATTTTATCTCATATTTTATAGTACTTTTGTAATATGGCATGTCAAGTACATCAACCAAATATTTTATAATTTTACTAGCTTAAAACCCGTGCGATGCACGAATTGTTAATTGTTAATTTATTATTATATTTTTAATATTTTATTAATTGTATTTGTTAAAAAAAATAAGTAGGCATGTTAAAATAGCTAAATACTTTTAATTAATTAAAAACATTAAAACATATTTTAAAATAAATAAAAATAAAAAATGTAACATATATTTAGTTTAAAAATGTAAATGCCCGTGATATTTTTGGAAAATGAGGTTTTAAAATTTAATAAATAAAAGTATTTAAATTTGTTTTAAAATAAATAAGTAAAGGTTTCCTGTGATATTTTTGAAAAAAAAATGAATTTAAGAAAAATAAGTAGACATGTTAAAATAGGTAAACTTTTAAAAAATAATTATAATATTATAGGTTTAAAAATAAATAACTAAAGGTTTGTCCGTGATATTTTTGGAAAATGAGGGATTTTAGTAAAGAAAAATAGAGAAACTAACATGTTTTAGTTAAAAAAGGTAATTGCCATGTTTGAAAAAGTAGGGGAATTTGTTAGAAAAAATAATGTATTTTAGGGAAAAAAAGGTAATTGATTATAAATAGGTAATATTATTATTTAATAATATATTTCTATAAATAAGTAAGGTTAATTAAGTAAAAACACGAAATACAATTAAGGGCAATTAAGTAAAATCACAACGTACCATACCTATCAACCAAACTTTTAATGTTTCATCTAATATATAATAGTATTGATTAGATTTCATAAAATTTGGATAAATATATGTACGATAATAATCACATGACTACTTTTAATTGCTAAAATATTAATATGGTTTTCAATGACGTGATATGAACTTTTTCAAATTGATTATTTGAGTACAAAATAAATAAATATTTTAGCAAAAATGTTGATATTTTATCATTGTCAGATTATATTTGTAAGAAATCGATATATACGTAAGGCTGAGACATATTACGGAATCTATTAATATTACGTAAAAGTCATACATGTGGTGTCTCACTCATTTTTTCATATATTTTTGTACATATTCATACACTTTTAAACTCAAATATTTAGTTTTAGTCTAATGTTTATTACATAGTATTGAAGTTCTATTTTAAAATTTTGGTAAATTGAAACATTTTTTATCTTATAATTTTGAATTACTTTTTAACTCGACTTTAAATTTTCACCAATATTTTGATCAATGTAAATTATGATTAGACGACCTTAATAACATGTGAAACTTTATGATATCACAGATCAAACTTTTTGATTTCATCGTAGATTGATCTAAGCATATGTTATAACTCAACTATTACATATTGTATCGATCAATTTACTATATTATATAAAAATTCATATTATCGTACTTTATTCGAGTTATAGTCTAACTCGTGTGATTTTAAAACATAAATTAAATTATTTTGTTTTTTTATATATTTTATGTTTTTAGATCAATTATACCTCTAAATCGCTAAAAGTCTAAATAGTTGATCGACCAAATATCTTTAATATAACTCGCATATTTAAAATTTTATATATCAAAAAATTATGTGATGCAGTCATTTATTATATATGATTTGATAAATAAAAATAAATATTTCTTAAAATCAAATCTTATTTTTTATTTCAATAATTTAATATCTACACGGAGACGAACTTAAATAAATTCATATTTTTCTCGGACTCGATTACATCTATCTATAATTTTTATGTTATTTTAAAATTTTAATTTTTATATCAATCATTTAAAATGGAAAAAAAGAATTGTAGAATATGCTCAATCCATTAAAAATAAAAAAAAATTAAAAATATGGGAGAAGAGGAGAAAATGTGGTTTATCTAATAAATATTTTAAAGAAAAATCAAAATAAAATGTAGTACAATCCTTATATATGAGTTTGATTAAAGAAGGTTAGTGGTTCGATTCTCTACACTAATATAATTTCATCTACTCTTTCCATAAATAGAAAATGATTGGTGTTTTGATAATTTTTTAACATGCACGGAAAAATCATAAATTCACATATATTAATACTACATATAAATCCCCGACCCCGCCCAGATCCCTAAATCTTTTTGAAAATATTCCTTGTTTCTCGTCCCGAACCAGAAAAAATTCCCGAATTCCCGCCCCATTTGGGGTGGGGATCGGATCAGGGTCAAGCGGGACGGGTGAAATGCCCATCCCTAGGCAATAGTTTCATAGCTGAATTTGTATATAAAATGCGTATGAAATATGTACAAGCTGCATCACAATTTCCAACTACAAAAATTTCTGTTTGCATGATTTGAAATAAAAAAAATTTGAACGACAACGGAGTAAACACTACTAGAAAAAGTAGATACAACATCGGTGTTTTAAAATCGGTTACAAAAGCGACCGATGTTAAATGGTATTTCAACATCGGTACTTTCTAAAGCGTTGTTAAAGCGCGTTTTAGACATCGGTTCAAAAAATAGCCGGTGTGGATTCTTATTTTTTTAAAATTAAAAAAAATCCTGTATACCACACTTTCCCCTTAATAAACCAAATATGTTTCCTCTTATTTCCCAAAATATTCCCCCCAGTCAAATTTCTACCCCCCCCCCCCCAAATTTTCCCCATTTTCCCACCCGGTCAACACTCACCCTCTCACTTTACTCACCCTCTCACTTTTCCCTTTTCACTCACTCTCACACTCTCTCTCTCAGCCGTCTCTCTGTCCATCACTCACCATCTTTGTAACCCTAATCCACAAATTGATACCCTAATCTACAAATTGAAACCCTAATCCACAAATTGAAACCCTAATTGAAGAACCAAACCGAGGTAAAAAGGAATCGACCTAATTGGGTTAATTTCTTTTTCAATTTTTGATTTTTAATTGGGTTAATCGGGTTAATTTCTTTTTCTACAGATCTGGAGCTTACAGTTGGCTTTGACTTTCGATGTAAGCATCTTTTAATTGGGTTAATTTTTGATGTTTTTCTCTTCTTTTCTTTAACTGGACCTTTTCTTTGATTTTGCATGTATACTTACATCTCTGTTCTTTTCTTTCGTTGTTTTTTGTTTTACAAATATATCTCTATATACTTTTATGTTTTGTATGCTTGTTTACTTTAACTGGATCGATCTTTTCTTTGATTTTGCATGTATGCTTGTTTTGTTTTGTATGATTTATTTATAGTTGTATGTTTCCGTTTAACTGGTAATGCGAATTATTGATAAAGCGAATTATTGATGAAATGTGAGTTTTTGGTGTCAATGTTAGTTTTCGGTGTTATAAAATGTGAGTTCTGTTCTTAAATTGAATAACATTTTAATTTAATTTTAAAAGTCTATTCATATCTGACATTGCAAGTCTGTTCTGTTCTTATTTTAATTTTAATTCGTTTTTGCAGATCAAATCTCACAACTATCTTTACTAAAACAATCCATATAGTGCCTGTAGATTTTACTTCAAGAAGGAGGTTATAAGTTCGATTTAAGAAATTCTCGTTCCTTTGTGTTTACTTTTGATGTGATTTCTTTATTGTGATACGCATGATCTATATATATATATATATATATAGTTGGGTTCGGTGGAGACTAACATTATACGGAGACTACGGAGACCTATACTATAACCATTAAATTAGGTTTTTATCGTGTGGTTAATATTAACTAGATTTAAATGACAGTTATGCACTATCTTAATTACTGTATCTTTTTTTTTAAAAACTATAATGCACTGTATCTTAAATAATTAATATAAAACAACAAAACATATGCAAAACTACAATATTCTTAAAGTTCTTTTTTTTAAACCAATATTCTTAAAGTTATTTATTTATCATCTTGCATCACTTAATATTATATATAGTGCAAAATATTTATAGTGTACAAACACACTTATAGTTGCATAGTTGCACTACACTGAAAAAATACATAATAAATATTAGGTGTTTGTATATTTTTTTTCTCATAATTCACGTCACATTCTTCAATTTTTAATGTATTTAGAAAAAACTATACATAAACATAAAATCAAGGATAACATATAAAATAATTTTCGACAAATTCATTTATTTGAAACATTGTATTCGTATTATTTCACTCTATACTACACTTAAATAAGAAAATCATAAATAAAAAAATCAAAATATCCTGCACTTGTCTATAACATATTGTCCTAATCTAATTTGGTACGATAACAAAATGTACATCTATGTACAACAATTTTATAAATTGAAAATGTTTGATTAATTTAAAATATTTATTTTATAATTTTCAAATTATGTGATGCATAAATTTATTTTGGTTAGCTCCCTGTTCTGTTTTGTACTTTGATGAAATACATTTAATGCGCATGTATGTTAAAAATTATGTTAGGTTCTGCAATTTAATTAACTCCAACGTTGTTCTAATATAATTTATTACAATTTTATTGAATATAAAACTATAAATAATTAAATCCGTAAACTACAGCACAATATGCATAAGAGAATATTGAATAAGTTTATATGATGCATAACCTGCATAATGTGTAGGACAAAATGTTTTAAATGTAAATTTAATTCATAAAAAGTGCAAAACATAATACATGTCGTGCACTACATATTACAAAAAAAATTAATTAAAAAATTATTGTTATTTTCCTATTAAAAAGGAAATATTAAAATTATTTTTATATAATGCATAACATGCGTATTGCATAGAATGAAAAATGTGGATGTAAAATTTATTCATAAAAAAGTGCAGAATCTAAGTATATAAAGTGCATTACATATTAGAAAAAAGTAATTAAAAATTTATTTTTCTATTAAACATAGGATGATGAAAAAGAGATAATATATCCATTTTACATACTTCACGACCAAAGTTACATATTTTTTATGTATTTAAATAATTAAAATGAAAAACATTGTTTAATGTTGTTGTTGAGAATGAAAATTAAGTTTTAAATTGTTAAGTGTTAATTGAAATTAAAATTTGTAACCGTCACCTTAATACACAAACCTGATCTTAAAATACTAGATATAGTAGTTAGATTTGAAATTGATCATATAGGTCTCCAGGTCTCCATTTTATACTAGGTCTCCACTGAACTTTACTATATATATAAATATATATATATATATAAATATATATATATATATATTACTTTTAATTTTGACTGTAACTTTTTTATGAGAAAATGCTAGTTCTTGAAGATGTATATGTGTTACTTATTAAGTTTATGCTTAGTATGTAACGATGAATTTGCTGATAGTTCATCTTTCTTGATTTTATTATGTAATGATATGAAGAATTTGAGGTTGCTTTAGCCTTCTAGATTATTATTTGAAATATGGTTAAATTTAGCGACTTGGTAAGTTGTAAATAATACATGGGAGTCATTCTAGGTTTTCTATTTACTTGTCGATTATTACGTGAAGTATGAATAACTAATGATTTAGCCCCTGTTTGGCAAGAGCAACTTATGCATTATAAGTTGATAAGAGCTTATGAGGGGTGTTTGTGTACTCAGCTTATTTCTTAACTTATAACTTATAAATTGATAAGTTGAATGTTAGAAATTACCAACATTTTACTTAACTTATCAACTTATTCTTTGATTTCTTTACTTTTCTAATATTTTATATTTCATATTTGTGTTTTTAAATATTTTTTTAAATTTAAAATACAAGTGTTGAAATCATTGTATTTAAAAATTATTTTTTCAAATTTAATTTAGCAAATTCTTCACTAACTTATAAGTAAATTTATCCAAACACCCGTATAACTTATAAGAATCCATCAACTTATCACTTATAAAGCACTTACTCATTTTAAGCTATAAGTCAACTTTTTTGTGATACCCCAAACACGCACTTAGTCCTAAATCTTAGTATGAATTATGTATTTTAGTTTTTTATTATTAGGATAAATTAAAGTATATATAATCTTTTATAATTTATAACCACCAAAAATTCTGCACCATATTCGATTTTAATTGTGTTTAAAGGACTTATGTAATCATAGATAAATAGATAATTTATGTCAGCTACTTGTTTAATATTTAATGTTTGAAATGGAAATCAGGTAGACAACTCTTGGTCATACAAATATATGGATAAGTCGTGGATAACGAAAGATAGGGATTCTTTAGAATTCAAAATTGGGGTTGAAAAATTCTTGATATATGCTGAAGAAAATTCTAAAGATCCTAAGAGAATTCCTTGCCCATGTGGACGATGTGTAAATTTTAAAAAATTCTCTATAAAAATAATAAGGGGACACATTTATGAAAATGGTTTTAGTTTGGGGTATGTAAATTGGATTTGGCATGAAGATATTTTGTATAGGAGTACTAGGTCATCTGTAGGTAGTACACACCCCGCTTCGGAGCAAGCACCGCAGCACTTTGCTACATCAGAAACTATTGATGTTTGTTAAGCAGCATTTAACTCCGGTGATTACGAAAAGGATTCGTACGAGTTCAAGAGGTTTGTGGTTGATGCTGAACAACCAATGTATAAGGGTAGTGAGTCCACTAAGTTGGAGTGGATGTTAAGATTACACAATTGGAAATCTAGGTTTGGTGTTAGCGATAGTGCCTTTACTGGTCTGCTCTCTCCTTCCAAAAGATAATGTGTTGCTTACTAACGCTTATGAAGCAAAGAAAACTCTATCCGATTTAGGCCTCGAGTACATAAAGATCCATTCATGTCTGAATGATTGTATACTATACAGGGGTATCAATTCTGATGCTTCTGAGTGTCCCAAGTGCCAACTATCTCGCTGGAAAGTGGGGAAGGATGGCAAAGTCAGGGTTAATATTCCAGGAAAAGTCATGTGGTACTTTCCAATCATTCCGAGATTTAAATGAATGTTTAAATCACCATCCACAGCTGAACTCATGACTTGGCACGCAAACCAGCGAGTACATGATGACAAGATGCGGCATCCGGTCGATTCTCCTTCTTGGAAGAATATCGATTATAGGTGGCCTGTTTTCGGTAGTGAACCAAGAAATATTCGTTTAGCTTTATCAGCAAATGGTATAAACCCACATAATAATGGGTTAACCAATCGGTATTCTTGCTGGCCAGTAGTATTGGCAACCTACAATCTTCCTCCATGGTTATACATGAAGAGGAAGTTCATGATGTTAACGATATTAGTTCCTGGTCTGCATGAGCCGGGTAATAATATTGACATCTATTTACAACCGCTAATTGATGATTTGAAGAAGCTGTGGGAAGAAGGTGAATCAAATGTATATGACGCATTCACTAAAACTTTTTTCACTCTAAAAGCAATTTTATTGTGGACGATAAATGATTTTCCTGCCTATGGAAACTTGTCAGGCTATGTCAATAAGGGTTATAAGAGTTGTCCAATATGTGGTGACGATACCGTAGCTAAATATTTAAGTCATAGTCGGAAAATGTGCTTCCAAGGTCATCGTCGGTATTTGGGTAGGCATCACCCCTATAGGAGGCAAAAGGCAGCTTTTAATGGAGAACAAGAGTTTGGGACAACACGTCAAACCCTATATGAAGAAGAAGTGTTAGCGCAATAGGAAAAAAATCAATTTTCTTTTGGGAAGGAAGTGAAGAAGTCAAAGAAGGTGGACTGTCCAGGGAAAAAAAAGTTAGTTTTTTTCGAGTTGGAATATTAGAAGTTTCACCATGTTTGCCACTATCTCGATATTATGCACATCGAGAAAAATGTGTGCGATAATCTACTTGGGACGTTACTAAATATGCGGTTCAAGTCGAAAGATAGTGAGGCATCTTGTCTTGATATGATTAACATGGGTGTCAGAGGAAATAAAACCTACTTGCCTCCTTCCCCTTTTACTTTGTCAAAGGCAGAAAAAAAGAAAATGTTGTCTTCATTTTTGAAAATGAAACTTCCTGCTGGACATGGATCGAATGTCAAAAACTGTGTATCCATGGCTGATACGAAGATGTACGGCCTAAAGTCCCATGACTGCCACGATATCCTCCAACAACTACTACCAGTTGCAATTCATTCCGTTCTTCCAAAAAATGTTAGGGTTACCATCATAAGATTGTGTTTCTTTTTTAACGCTTTGTGCAACAAAGTTGTTGATGTAACGAAACTGGATAAATTACAGTCAGACGTGATACTAACCTTGTGTGATCTGTAAAAAATATTTTCTACATCATTTTTTGATGTAATGATACATCTCATAGTTCATTTAGTTCAAGAAGTGCGTTTATGTGGACCGGTATTCTATAGATGGATGTATGCATTTGAACGGTTCAATAAAGTGTTGAAGAGTTATGTACGAAACCGTTATTATCCGGAAGGTTGTATGGCAGAAAGTTACTTTAAAGAAGAATCGGTAGAATTTTGTATGGAGTTTCTTAGGCAAAGTAGCACAACTGTCGGTCTTCCAAAGGAGCAAGACAACCCATCTGGACCATTATCTGTTGCGGTAATAAAAATAGTTGAAGAGAAAGAGCGGGATGAAGCGCTTCTACATGTCCTTCAGAACAATACTGAAGTGTATCCATATATTATGTGAGTTAAATCATTTTACCTATTCTAATTCCTCATTTTTCCAGTAAGTACATGTGTGGCTATTTTTTAAAATATTTGCATTTTTAGAATGCACAAAGAGTATTTGGAAAAAAATCACCAAGGGAAAAAGAAAAGTGTTCATTGGCTCATGGGAGAACATAACCGGCTAATTGCTGATTGGTTTGAAAAAAAAAGTAGGTTTCATTATTAGATCTTTTATGTTTAAACTTAGGCTATAATTAGTTTAAACTCTGAAATTTACTATTATTTATGATTACGATAATATATGTAGGTTAGTGATGAAATGAGGGAGAATGGCGAAGGTGTTTCGCAGACGATAAGATGGCTCGCTGGAAAACCATCATTTTCTATTTTGACTTATCAAGGTTATTCGTTTAATGAGGTTCCATACTTTACAAAGTCTCGAGATGATGCATGTGTTGTTCAAAATAGTGCGGTGTTTGTAGTGGCTAAGGCGGTCCAAGTCTCTAGTGCCAAGGAATTAAATCATGTTGAGAGTAATATGACATTTTACGGAATCATATTAAAAGTATGGAAGTTGGATTACCATGCATTCAAAGTCCCCTTGTTCTTGTGTAAATGGGCAGAGAATGATAAAGGCATAAAGGTGGATGATCTTGGCTTCACACTTGTGGACTTCAATCGACAAGGCCACAAGAAGGACAAGTATGTATCTGTTGATCAAGTCAAGCAAGTTTTTTATGTTGAAGATCCAGTAGATTCTGCCTGGTCGATTGTTTTAACTTCCACCACTCGAGACTATCATGAGATGTACAACGACGATGATTTAGGCGACACGATTATGGAACATCCCCCTTTCTGCTCTAGCATCCTTGCATGTGATGTCACTGTTGATGATGTTGCAGTTGGTGCTAGGCCTAATGTTGAAGGAATTTGGGTTAAAAAATGATGTAGTTGTGTTGTCTTTTACTTTTGGTCTATTATGTATTTTCAATTTGTTGTTTTGTTAGTCATGTGTCAAACTATTGAGTATCGGCACCTTTTATTTTTTGTTGTAATTGTTGTGACTAAGTGAATTTACTTTGAATTCTGCATTTTTTAATTTACTTTTATTCTACATTTTTTTGTTGTACATTGTTCATGTATATCTGCATTAATATAGACTTGTTATAGACGTTTTTTTGTAGACGATCACTAATGGTTTTATGTTGTATCATATACAGATTATAGGACAAAAATGATGAAGAAGCAGATCAAAAAGAAACCAAAATCCAAAAAAGGTAACATCTCTGAAAATGCCAAATAGCTATTTCTAGAGGTGAAAGAGTCACAATCATGTGATCAGTTGGATGCGCGACCAGCAGCAGAACCTCAATTTGAAAATGTAGACTCTACACAAATAACAGCAACTGCTTCTAGAATGTTGGCCAGGACTATAATTCCAATCGACATTGTGAGTTGGCCAAATGTAGATGATAATTACAAAGGGAAGTTATGGCTTGATGTTCAGGTATAATTTAATATCATAAGAGCATTACACTTGACCCATATAACTTGTTCTTTATCCAGTCTTGATTTTTTTATATGATTGTATATTGTTAGGATACATTTAAAGTTGCTGCTGAAAGTGAGGGGCTTGTGCTTAAGTCTGCGGGCGAAAAGTGGAGACAGTTCAAAACTAATTTAACCACTAAACATGTGATGCCATATCTTGAACAAAAGAAGAAATTGAAGAAACCTCCAAAGATGTATATAATGATCCCTTTTCTACAGTCACTACGTAGTTTACAGAGCCAAAGAGTGCGTAAGCAGAAATATCATCACCGCGTGTCAAGGAAGGGGTATATTGGTTTGGAAGAAGAAGAAGAAGTAAGAACCTATCTAATGTCAATTCAAATTCAAAATTTGAATGGTTTTTAAATATTTCTCCTCATTTTAAATAGATAAAGAAAGGGAACTTGGAGCCTAGAGAGAGACCTGATCGGGCAATTTTTTGGACGAAGGCTCGTATGCCATAGGACGAGAACGAGGATATCGATGAAGATAAGGCTAAGATATTCTCCAAAATTGTAAGCTATTATTATTTTTAAAATAAGTGAGAGACATGTAGATGTTCATAAATTTAACTTGTAAATAAGTGAAAATAATCTAGGTTACATAATTTTAACTTGTAGATTTTATCTAATATTTATTATTAGAATCGCCAAATAAAATATATATTTTTATATTATTGATAGGATGAATTACTGGATAAGAAGGAGAAGGGTGAATTCCATCCATCTGGAAGTGATGATGTACTGACTACGGCGCTGGAAACTCATGAGCATTCAGGTAGGGTTCGAGGAGTTGGAGGTTATGTCACCCCAACAGTGTACTTTAATATTCCGAAGGAGAAAAAGTGCAGAATTACAAAGGCAGACTTGTTGGCCCGTGACCGACTGATGGTCGAGGAGTTGGAAAGAACAAGGCGGGAGATGGCTGAACTTAAGGCAATGTTTATTGCGTCCAATCTTCACTCTCCAATGTTTTCCGACAAATCAATTTGTCAACCCCTTAAAGAAGAAGCTAAGAGTAAACCACCAATTGCGAAAGAACTAATAGTCAATGATGACTGTGTTGCTCTTGACCACCCTCCTCAAACTGGAAAAAAGGTATATTCAAATTCAAAATTGCTTCTTTCTTTCATATACAAACTCGATGAAAAATTAGGTTTGACTAGAACCTCCTTATAAATGTAGGGTCCACAATCATGTGAGCTGGCAGTGGAAAGCATAGAAAAGAAGGTTGCTTTTGGTACGGTATTTGATGAAGAAGAAATGAATGTTTCAGTACATGGAGTGCCTCTGAAGCATAGACATGTTCGTGTGTCAGTTGACGGACATATCGAACCAGACGCTTTGTTCCCCGTGTCGATACCTGGTGAAATAGAGTTTGTTCGTCAAGCTGTTGGCTCTCACTTAGCATGGCCTCGCGATTTGATCATCTTCCCAAATGTCGCGGTATTTTAATTTAATTTAATAACTATGTCAGTTCTTTTTTACATGTTCTTGCTGCTTAGATAAAAATGTCATTGCAAGTATTCTTTTTGATTATTTGCATAAAAATAAAAATGAAGTGGTGCAGTCAAAGCCAAAAAGAGGGTTGTAGAGACCTAAGGGATTCAACAAAGTGAAGCTAAATGAGAACGTGCCAAGTGAGTTCAAGTTTTTGTACAAACATGTGACTATAACAATGAAATAAAATGGAGAGTTAGTACCGATTCCTTGTGATTCCAACGTGTTTGGAAACGAGAAGATTATATATATATTGCATGAGAATTTAAAAGCCTTGTTAGAGTTTGACATGATTGGACAAGCTGCAATAGCTTCTTATATATTGTAAGTAATTTTTTTCATTCTAGTCATTCTCTATATTCCACAACGATACTGTGAGCAACTAAATTTTCTCCCCTACAGGCACTTGCAAACAATGATTCAGGAGGATCGGAAGAATGATGATGCGATCCTATTTAGCTTTTTTTTATCCTGGAGCCACATTTACCTTGAACAATGATTTTCAACAGTATGTTGTTAGTCGGATGAGAGAGGGTAATCAAAATCGCATATTCTTCATGCCACATAATTATAAGTAAGTGTTTGTAATTAAGACTATTTTACTAATTAATTAATATATTTAGGTAAATTTTGAAAATTCTAACTTGTGTATATTTATAATAATTAAACATAGCTGTCATTGGATTTTGGTTGTAATATGGGATGGTGATATTTAAATTCTGAATCCTTTGTCTCAACCAAAACATTTTGACGCATTGGAAAAAGCTTTATCAGAGTAATATATTCCTATTCCATCTTGGTCATAATTTGATTTATATATTAATAATTTCTCTTGTAGAATTTGACAATATGTGGTTCTCTTATGCAGGGCACTAAAATCTTACAATGCTCAAACTGGAAGAGGAAACAAACCTTATAAAATACAAAATCTTGGAGTAAGTATTTTATTTTAATTTTTTATTTCGTATTTTGTAAGTTTCATTTTTTCTGGAGCTGACGTGTACTAAAATTGGAATAGGGATCTCCAAAACAACCTGGTGGAGTTGAATGTGGTTATGTTGTCATGCGGTACATGAAAGATATCATTTTTGATAAGGAACTTTCTTTTACTACTAAGGTATGCGGCCCTATAATTTGATCGTTGAAATAGTATGACCGATGAATTTTGAGCTAATTTTTATTTTGTGTATTACTTTTTAGTGGGCAACCAAGACTCGGAAGACTTACAAAATGCACGAGTTGGATGAGGTGCGCTTAGATACTATCAAGTTTATTCGAGACAAAATTTAAAGCGCTTGGTTGTTTGGTTCCTATGGAAGTACTTTTGTTTTACAATGTTCTGGTTGTTTGTTAGATGTTTTTAGACACTTCTTCTTGTTTACCCTATCAAGTTCTGGTTGTTAGACAGTTGGTCGTAGTTGTTGGATGTTTTTAATTGGGTTGGAATATATGGTACTTTTGGCAATGTAGTTTATGCCTACTAGAATGTTTTTAGTTGCAACATGTTAGGTAACTTTGAATTGTTTATGAATCCATTTTGAATTTGATAATTAACTTTGCGATGCAAGTTTTCTTGAATTTGTAATTATCTTTGCCATACAAGTTATGTTGCATTGGTAATTAGCTTTGCGATGCAAATTTTTTTGAATTGGTATTGAATTGGTAATCAGGGGAAATGTAAATTAACATCACAGACATAATTTTGTCCTTTTAAAACCGACGTGGAAACCAAACTTAACCAATTTCTAAAGTTACAAAGACATCGGTGTACACTCAAAAATCGATGTTAAATGAACTTTGTACGTAAAACTCAAACCAGAAAACCGAAGTTAAACGGGACATATAACATTGCAACAACTTCAAAAACTGATATTAAAAGGACCATTCAACTTCGACAACAATTAAAGAAACCGATGTTAAATGGACACTCAAAAAATTTTCAAAAATTTTACAGCAGAAAAACCGATGTCTTTAACATCTATTACATCAGTTGCTGAAATAAATAGATGTCTGATAGGCTTTTGACATCACAATAATATATCGAACCGATGCTAATTCCCTTATTAGACATCGTTTTTTGCACAACATTCGATGTCAATGTTTCTTTTTAACTTGTGTGTCGTTTGTTCAAGAGGACGTAACCTTGATAACATAGCAATATTGAAGTGTTAATAATATACATTTGTGATGAATTTGTGTCAATGACATCAGAATTTGTTATGTAAACGATGTGGTTTTATCTAATAGACATCAGTGAAAAACCGATGTCTAAACACTCACACATTTAACAACACACGCGTAGATATTGGTTGATTGTTTAGGAAAATATCGGGTTTTAGCCGATGTCTATTGATGTATTTTTAGTAGTGAAAAGATACTATACCTGAGTCATGGATCCATGGTGTTGCGACTTGTTGTGTTCTCCCATGTAATTTGAGAATAATTGCAAGTCAGAAGTTCCAACGCAAAGGTTATTAATGAGCTAAAGTTTAAAGCAACATGCGACCAATCGACGCAATCGCCGCTTCTAAATGCATCATGCCTCCTAGGGACGGACCCAGGAATTTTAGTTAATCTAGACTAAAAAAACAAAAGTTTTATTAATAAAATGTGCAACATCTTATAGAAACAAAAATATTTCTTTAGGGTACTTACTGAAACTTGTATGTGCTTTATTTTTTCTAATATAAATATAATATTTTAAATATTCAACGTTTTCTTTTTCTTTTTGAATTATTTATCAAACACAAAAGAAATTTTTTAAAAACTTCCAAAGTAGTTTACAAAAAATAAAATAAAATCATGTTTGTAAAAGTAGAATTTTAATAACGGTAAAAGAAATCTAAAGTTACCTTTAGGAATTTTTCTTAAAGTTAATTGTAGTAAACTACATTATTAAGTCTTTAACAATAAAATCTAACATTAAATTTTGATTTTAATTGTGTTTAACACCACCTTAATTACTTTTAATTGTGTTCTAAGTGTGTTTATAGGTTAAAGATGCAAGAGTTGTGATATATATGTACACGGTAATGTGATGTGTGATTCATAAAATATTAATGTTCTTATATTAAAGCCAATTCTTATATGAATAGTGTTGATAATAATATAAATATTTGTATTTTAATCAATAATTAGAATAAAATAAGTGTTAGAGACTTGGTAAAGCCAAAAAAACCCACTTAATATGTTAACTTTAGAAAAATTTCTAAAGATAACTTTAGATTCCATTTATCTTTTTTTTTTTAATTTGTGAAAGAAATAACATTATGATTTTTAATAATTTCTTCTTACATCGTACACAATTGTAGGGAATCACATTTTACTTCAAAAAAGTATTAAGAATGTAGATTTTATATGGAACCACATATTCTGCAAGTTAATGTTAAATTATTTGTGTCGGTCTACTAATTTTAGTTTGAAGACAAATTATAATAAATTTAATAAATTTTAAATTAAATTTTATTTACAAATTTAAACTATGTAAAGTAACAAGCCTATATCTATTTATTTGTTTTGATTTATCATTTAAATCAAAAATTTCTATGCATACAAACATTATTTCTCCCCTGATAAATAATAAATTGTTTGTTATTATTGTTGTTTCTCACAGCGTATAAGTAGTAGTATTTTAATTTATAAAATTTTGAATAAATATGACTGTCAAACATTAATTAATATAAAATCAAGTGTTTTAGGGCCTTAAATTATGAAGAATGTGCAACAATAAAAGTTTTTTTAATAAAGAGTATAGATTTCCTTCTCATGGGCTCGTTTTCTCTGTGTCAAACTCTAGCCTCCGTTAAAGATTTTTGAGGGAGCTTCCATCGGTTTTTCATCGGTGGAAAGCCCCAATCCCTTTATTTTTTATTTTCTTGTTTTCCTTCCATAAGTTCCCAATTTATTTGGGTTTTGTTAGTCTCTCAGAGTTTGATTTTTTGTTTTGTTGTGTTTTGGTGTTCTTTATGGCCGAGGTTATAGATCAACAGGATTTTCATGAGCTTGATTGAGGGATGCAGGTTATTATGGGATCGCATCTATGGTCGATTGCACAGAACAGTCGGGTGAAAATAAGTACATACTTTCAAATCATCTTCAAATCACTTGGTTGCCTCTCGAGGAAGGAAGGATTCAACAGTGATATTTTTAACCAATTTCGATTGTATTTTTAGATGTCGTATGGCTTTTGATTAATGAATTGATTCCTTTTTTTCAAAAAAAAAAAAAAAAAAGTATTTTGTTTTTATTTCACTCAAGGCTAAACTTTGTATAACAATTAATCATAATGGGAAAATTTCAAAAACCAAAATAATTAACCAGGCTTTGGCCCACCCTAGCTTATACGTAATTCCGCCCCTGCCTAGCAGGTTCATTTTATGAAACATATCAATATTCGCCACTTCAATATCGAGGTACCTTAAAATTTGCTTATATATGAATGTTTACATGTAGGTTGATTGTGTTTAATAGCTATTGGTAATATGAAAAAACCAACATTCATGATCAGAAAAAACGGACCATCTGATGTAGGTTTGCTCTCATTTCGATGATACTGAAACTAAGTAATAGAATACTATACATACTGATATTCATTGGGATTCAGGAGATTAAGAGCAGCGGTTGAGAGACCTGTGAGGGGTGGACATGCTTGGTTGAAGTTCAATGTAAAGGAACAAGGAAAGAGCAAAAATGTTGGTTAACTGGGAAAAAATGAAAGAGCAAAAACATTATCAGAGAGTGTTATGGGCCCACCATGGTGCCGCTGCGCCACTATGATCCATGAATTTTAATCCGCTCACTTTAATATAAAGTTAAATTTTAAATCAATTTATTGGTTCTTCCCTTCTCAGCTATCCAAACTAGGGCCAAAACGCTTCAGATAAAATATTACTCCATCTGTCTCTCTAATTTTTTTATAGTTTTTTTACAATGTTTGGCACGTATTTTAAGGCTCCTATAAAGTATAATTCTACAACTTATTTTCAAAATTTTCTTTTTCTAAATAAAAAATTAAACATTATACTTTTATTCAGAATAAAAAAATATTTAAAATAATTTATGAAAATATATTTTATAGGAGTCTTAAAATGCGTGTCGAGCCCCCGTCCCCCAATGTAAAGAACTCAGGGGGACACAGGGAGTAGTACTCTTTATTGGATTCCTATAGCTAGTAAAGCATATTACTTTTGTCAAAATTCTAATTATATTATCAACTTGATTAAATCATTAATTTTTATTTTTAATAAATATTTATTTTTCTAATTGAACACAGTCACATATCCATCTTATCTTTGTCAAGGTTCGAATCCTCCATATCCAAACAGAAAAAAAAAATACCATTACACATTTCTATTTGTTGATAAATGGGATTGTTTTTAAGTATTCATATATGATTAAGTATTTTATTCCATGAAGCACAAAATATTCATGAATTTAAGTAATTCGTATTAAGTACTACTCCCTCCGTCCCACCCAATTGTATACATTGGGGGACGGGGGCTCGACACGTATTTTAAGGCTCCTATAAAGTATACTTTCGTAAATTATTTTTAATTTTTTTTCTTCTAAATTAAAATTTAACGTTTAAATTTTTTATTCAGAGAAAAAATAAGTTATAGAAGTATAGTTTATATACACTGTTAGGCTCAAGACATGTCTGAATACCACCATTAACAAGCCTGAACTATGTGACTATGTCACACTACATGACCTAGTGAATTCTATCACTGGGATATAGTATAGGTCTCTCTATGTACTTGTCTTGTTCTCATGAACATTAGCTTGATCATGAATGCTCAGAATTATAATGAGCTTAGTAAGTTTCTTGTGACTAGAATGTATATAGGCCATTAAATAATTGTCCTGGTAGAAGTTCAATTTTGTTCATGCAGCGGGATAGAGATGAATAAGGTCCTCAAGAAATAAGTTGCAGAAATTTGACTAAGGCATTATATAGCAAAGTCAGAATAAAGCTATGTCGTGAAGTCACCAATATTCATGTCGAGGAGTGCTGGATCGCATAGTCCATTTTGTACTATGTCGTGAAATCCTCAAGCCTCATGTCGTGATGTGTTGAAGACAGCAAAGTCAAGATGTGCTAGATCGTGAAGTCCTCAAACAGCCTATGTCGCATAGTCCTCAAATAGTCTATGTCGCATAGTCCTCAAAAAGACTAGATCGCGAAGTCCTCAAATGACCTATGTCGCATAGTCCTCAAAAAGACTAGATCGCGAAGTCCTCAAATGACCTATGTCGCAAAGTCCTCAAAGGCCATATCGCGTAGTCTTCACAAGTGACATCGCATAGTCTGGAATGAAGTGGAGTTCAAGATATCAACACTTAGCCGTTTACAACAAGACAAATCAAGGTAAAGAATCAAGAATCAAAAGAGACAAATACTGAAGCATTTGTTCTGGCAAGGTGGTCCAAAGAACAGATGGCAAATCTATAGCTAAACTTGGAGAGAAGGATAAGAGACAAGCAGCTACAGAAACGGGAAAGATTCCTAAAAGCAGGTGGTCCTTCCTGATACAGTTAACCTCTTATGGCAGGACAAGTTGGACTTTCAGCCAAGGGTAAATGTGTAAATAGTTGTGTTCCTAGTTTGTATAGGTAAATATATATCGAGCACACACCACTGTAAGCTGTAAGAGAGATACACATAGTTTCATCAAACGCACTTTTTTCTCTGTAAGCAAAAAACAAGTTACAAACTGTTCTTGTTTAGAAGCCAGAAATTCCGTTGTAAATTTCCGAAAAGCTGTAGTATTTAATTTACTCAATACAAAGTAGATTAAAGTGATTGTGTGTGTTGTTTATATTCCGCATATTATATAGCATAATCATATACAGTTTACCTTGAGTTTCAAGAATCGAAAAATATCAAAACTATCCATTCACCCCCCCCCCCCCTCTGTCTAGTTTCTAGTGGTATTCATTTCTAAAAAGTGGTATCAGAGCTAGGCTGTTAACGTACAAACAGGAAAAGATCAACAATGAGTTCACAGAAACTGAGCAGCATAAAGATTCATTCCTTCAATAAGGAGCACTACAACTTATGGAAGAAGAAGAGGTTACTTTTCATTAAAGCTTCCAATCCCATGTATTTAGATATTCTAAAGCATGGTCCCTTTATTCCAATGATTGAGATTGGTGAAACAACTGTAGGAACTGAGATAATACCAGCAAGGCATGTTCCTAAAGACCCCTCAAAATACACTGATCCTGAAAAGGAGAAAATAGCACTGGATGGACATCTCCAACTCATCATCTATGAATCTATGGATTTCAACATGTATGGCACTGTTGCTCACTGCAGTAGTGCAAAGAAAATGTGGGATCTTATAGAGGTGTTATGTGAAGGAACTACAGAAGTAAGAAAGAACAAAAAGCAGATTCTGGTTTCCCAGTATGAAGCTTTCATGGCTCAGCCAAAGGAGGGAATCACAGAAGTGTTTGAGAGGTTCAACAAGCTGATAAATGAACTCAAACTCTATGACAAACACTATGAGACAGAAGAGCTCAATATGAAGTTCTTACTAACTCTTCCAGATCACTTGGAACCAAGAATCTCTTCCCTTAAAGAAAGAGATCTAACAAAGATTGGTTTTGATGTGTTGTATGGTGTTTGGAAGACATATGAGCTAGAGTTGTTTCAAAAGAGATCCATTCAAGCAAAGCAAGGCTTAATGGCAAATACTTCCTGTGCCCTTATTGCTGACAATCTAGGTCAAAGAATGGAATCTCTTAAAGTCAGTCAAGTCAAGATTGAAGAACTGGAGGTTGAAGACAATGGTGATGAGACTCAGGTTGTCTATGATTTGCCTGAGGAGGATGAGTTCTACAGTATTGATGAACTGGATAAGATGGAAAACAAATCTTTTGCATATATGGCTAGGAGATATCATAACATTAGGTTTAAGAGGAGACATCCATTCAAGTCTAAGTTCAATAGTGGAAATGCTAGTGGTTCAAGTAGCTCTAAATCTTTCAACAAAGGAAAAGGGATTGCTGGTGCTGCTAAAGGAGGATACAAATCAGGGAGTGTGGATAGGTCCAAAATAAGATGCTATAACTGCAATGAACTTGGGCATTTTGCCACAGAGTGCAAAAATCCTAAACAAGTCAAAAAGGACAAAGCATACTTAGAGCTTGAAGCTAAGTATGAAGCTCTACTCAAGAAACAACAGGGTAAAGCTTTTACTACTGAGGGAAAGTGCTGGGATGACTCTGATGAAGAAGAAGAACAAGAGTACTCAAACTATGCCTTGATGGCATTTTCTGATGATGGTGATTCTTCAAGTCAGGTACCTATTCTTACTTCTCTTGATATGACTCCCTTTCAATATAAGCAGACTGTTGAAGACATGAGTACTGAAATGTTTAATATTCCTACTAGCATGTTAGTTGCTAATGAAGAAATTGACAGGCTAACTGCTAAAAATCTTGAGCTTATAGAAAAGAATGAGAAACTTGAGTTGTTGGTAGTGAGCCTTGATGGTTTGAGTAAGGAGATTGAGTATCTCAAAAACAAGGTAATTTGTGCAGAACAAATAGAAAAAGCTCTTAGAGAACAAATTGCTGAAAATGAATTAAAACTGAGAAGTTTCAAGAACTCCTCTGAACTTATTCAAACCTATCTTAAGGAGCACACTGAAGACTGCAAGGTTGGAGTTGGTTTTGACTATGAGAATGATAAAGGAAGGAAGAAGGCAAAGGGCAAAGAAAAAGAATCTTTTACAAACAAAAATGCCCCAATCATTTTGTCTAGTGTTGAAAAACCTATTTTCAAAAAGAGTGTTGTTGAGTTTGATGAAGAACTTTTGATCATCGAACAACAACTTCTTGAAGAAGATGAGGCTGCTAAAGACACTTCTTCCTCTCCTAAATCTGTCAGTCAGAAAGAGACCAAAGACAACCCTGTCAAGAGTCCTAAAGTCAAGAAAGAAGTTGTTAGGAAAAAGAAACAAAACATAAATGGTAAGGTAGGTGTCAACAAGGGTAACATCTATGCTTATTTGCCAAATGCTCCCAGGAAACAATGTCAAAAATGCTTATTTGTTAATCATTTGACTCATAAGTGTAGCAAACCTGAGATTGCTGAAGTTGATAACCCGAGTAACCATTCTGTAGGCATAAATTCTAGTCATGATTCTTTCTGTGGTAAGTCAAACTGCATGACATGCTATGTGACTGTGATTGCTAACTGTTTATCTCTTAAGCATAAACTTGACTCTGCACAATCTGGTGAATAACACACACATGTGCACACTCACAGGACAGGATCCCCAATCAATGTTGAGAGGGTGAAAACTTCATGTGAGCCTAAGAGTGTAAACTCCAAAGCCACAATCAAAGTGAATTCTCCTACTGTGAATAATGCTACTTATGACAGAAGAATTGTCAACAAAACTGTTTCTAAATCAACTGGACCCTACCAAGTGTGGGTACCAAAAAAAACTTAGTCATTTTGTGAATGCAGGGCAACAGGAATAAAAGAGTCATATGGATCTTGGACAGTGGATGCTCAAGTCACATGACTGGTGATATAGCCCTGCTATCACAATTTGAGGAAAAGGCTGGCCCATCAGTAACCTTTGGAAATGACAACATTGGTTATACAATGGGATATGGCAGTGTTAAATATGGGAATGTCATTATTGAATATGTAGCATTTGTGGAAGGACTGAAGCATAACCTCTTGAGTATTGGACAATTCACCAACAGGGGTTTCAAAGTGGAATTTGATGAAGATCATTGTCTAATCTCAAAAAGAGGAAGTGGTGAAGTTGTTCTAACTTGTGTGAAGAAAGGAAGCTTGTTTGTAGCTAATCTCAAGGCTGCAAACAAGGGAGAAATTTGTTGTTTCTACACTAAGGCCACAAATGAGGAATTCTGGCTATGGCACAAGAAACTATCTCACTTGAATGTTCAGGCAATGAACTCTCTGACAAAAAGAGAACTCATCAGAGATATGCCTGCACTGGAGTTTGTGCAAGATGGAGCATGTGAAGCTTGTCAAAAAGGGAAGATCAAAAGATCAAGTCATAAGAACAAATTGCTCAATACAAACTCAAAGCCTCTGCAGCTAATTCACATGGATCTATTTGGCCCTGTGAATTTAATGTCTCTTTCCAAGAAGAAATATGCTCTAGTAATGGTTGATGATTATTCAAGATACACTTGGGTGGAATTCCTATACTCCAAGGATGAAGCACCTCAAGTTATTATAGAGCGTATCAAGAGAGTTGATAGAGAAGCACAAAGCACTGGTTCCTCTATAGTTACTTTGAGAAGTGATAATGGGACTGAGTTCAGAAATTCAACATTGTATGAGTTTTGTAAAGATAAAGGAATTTCTCAACAATTTTCAGCTCCTAGAACACCTCAACAAAATGGAGTAGTTGAGAGAAAGAATAGAACTCTCATTGAAGCTGCAAGGACAATGCTGTTGGATGCAAAGCTACCTACTAGCTTTTGGGCTGATGTTGTTAACACAGCATGCTATGTGCAAAATAGAACATTGATCAATAAGAAGTCTGGAAAAACTCCTTACTCATTAATGAATGGCAAAAGAGCATCCTTCAAGCATCTTCATGTGTTTGGAAGCAAGTGCTTTGTGATGAAAGATACCTCTGAGCATGTTGGAAAATTTGATGCTAAGGCATTTGAAGGTTTTTCATTGGATACTCTCTGGAAAGGACATTGTAACAGCCCCAAATCCGGGGTCAGGGATTTAGGGTTGTCACGATCCATGTACTCCTTGCCTTACCTGTATTACTCACACCATTCATAATTCACCTGCTCATGACCCCACAATATATGTCTCACACACACACAGGTTAGAGTCTCAGAAACGACACAACACAACAATTGCGGAATAAATAACTTTTATTACAATACCCAAATGGCTTCTGAATCTGTTACTGATACAATTTTTAAGTATTGTTACATTACCAACTTAGCCTTCTGATGCTCACAATCCTCTAATACCATTCATGTCTATACATAAGTTGAATACCAAAAGCCGTAGCCTGATTCGATTGGTTCGTACTATTCCCGGGATCACTGCTAGAAACTGTTTATGGAAACGCCTTGCGAGGTATGTGCCGTCCCATTGGCATCCTGCTTCGCTGCTATATAATATATATAAAATAATAGCAAGAGTGAGCGATAGCTCAGCAAGGTAATGAAAGTATGGCATAATTCTGCCCTTAATTCAACCCAGAAATAAAGCGGGTATACGACAATAATTTGTCAAAATATCTCGATACTGAAATCATTTCCTTATCGGAATGTATTCCAAAAATAGTACCATTACTGTACTTCAAATATCATTTCAGAATACTCTGCAACTTTCGATATTCATACTATGAACAAAGTTCTAGTATAGTATAAAAGCTGAAATAATAAGATAACTCAGTATATCCTTTCCGTAAAATATCTGCTATATAAAATATAAGCAGACTATCAACATATACTTGAAAGATGAAGTTATAAGGAAAATTCAATATCATCTTTCATATCAAACATTTACCTCATATCATAATTTGGAAATAAATACAATGTAAAATATTTCCAATCCATTTCTAAGCTCATCTGGTTCCATATATCTTTTTCGTAAAATCATATGCCTTCTTATAAACTCATATGCTTGTATAAACTTGAATAAGCTTGCGTAAACTTTCTTTCTCTGAAAACTTGCATAAAACTTTTTCTTTCATGGATGATGAACTGTAGACGGAGATTCTGGGCGACAGGGATACCTCTACGATGATCAGTCGTAAGGCAAATCCCCACTGCTGTTTTTCTACGTAGAAGGGAAAATAGGGCAGACGCTAACTGACCTACCTCCCCGCCTTCGGTTGTAGGGGAAAGAGCAGACCCGTTCATAGACTGCCGGTCTGGTACTCTTCTCTTACCCTACGGTCGGGCACTATCTGATAATCTAAGGGAAGAACAGACCCGTTCATAGACCGTCGGTCTACGCGTAATTCCCTTAGGGGACAGGTCGCCACTCAGTCCCTTACATATTCTCCGGGTTCAAGAAAATCCATAGTTCTGAAACATAAGGATTCCTTTCCCTTTTTCCCCTAGTATACGACTCCACAAAGTAGTCATATCTGGTTGGAAAGGAAAATTCACCTATATTTCCCAAGCTGATGCTTGTTCATGGATACAACTTATTCCACTGATCTTACTCCTCGAGCCTTGAGGAAGTAATCAAAATCATTGTGATGGTGGCATACAAGGTCGTTAAATGAATAGTTTCGAAAAGATTTAGGACCGGGCAGTCCACTTGAAACAAACATAAAATCTTGAGAAAGGTCCCATGAGTCTTTGTAGTTTGAGCGAACATTTAAGTCTTTCTGAATATAGACTTAAAAGGGAAATAGATTTGGGAACCTTCTCTAATTATGTTTATAATTGTCTGAATAAAACTTTATTGGTTATCTAGGGTTAAAGGATAGTTTTCACCAAAATACTTCCTTAAGAAGTAGGGCCTTAAATAATTAATGGAAACTATTTTTAATAAATAATATTTATTTAGAAGTACTTCTCGAATACTTTCTTAACAAAAGAATGGATAAAATAATAATAATATAACCCTAGATAACAACTGATACCATTCCCGGTCCGTATAATAAATACAAAGTATATACCCCCTACTGAGGGATTTTTCTTAACATATCGGCTTATAAATATTGCCATGACCATAGCTTATAAGTCCAACTTATACTAATAACTTTTACTTAGCATCATAAGTACCGTTTCGAAATCATGAACACATAGCATATATCTCAATATCTTTTATTTATCACAACAATAGTTTATAGAGGTATAGGTTTGAAAGCTTGCCTCTATCATATGCATATATTCTATCTCAACATTTGTAATACCGTTACATCTATATACGATGTAAGGTTTGAAAGCATGCATCTATCATATGCATATACTATAATCTCAATAGTTTTAATACTATCACATCTATGTACGATGTGAGGTTTGAAAATATGCATCTATCATATCATATGCATCATCAGAATATTATAACTTAAAATAAAGCATAGAATGAGAAAACTTGTACGATACTTGGAACAAAGAATATATATATATATATATATATATATATTTGAATCAACAAGTATTAAACATTCGAAAATATGCCCACTCTAACAATAGAGTAAGGGTTAGTAAACTTGCCTGATGCTCGAGAAGTGATAGGGGTTCGCGACGATGCCGAACAATCTAGACAAAGTCAAAGTAAACGCACGATTAATCCCCTGGATAATCCACTTGTACTCAATGCTTAAACACGTAAGCGAAACACAACCAAGGAATTACTAGCTTGTTATAGGCTCATACTAAGTCCATGTTTAATCGATGATTACTTAAGTCGTAGGTTTAGTCCGAAATCGATCCTCGAATACAAGTTATACTTAACCATTTACAACATTGGTTTCTAAGTCATGTTCTTAGTGGTTTTCACTTGCGCGACCTCGGCTACAACATTTTTATAAAATCGAAAAATAATCTTTTTAATCCGAATCGTTTTCGTGAGCCTTACTAACTGTCTCTAGTATTATTCCTCAAAGTTTCACATTTTTATATGGCTTCTAAGTGGTCCAAATATAGCCTCAAAGGGACTGACCAGAGATGGGTTGTTCCTCCGAACGGCGTTTACTAAAACTCACTTTTCTCTTAAACCGTAATTCGTATGGACATGATCTTTATACCAAAACAACCCTTAAAACAAAACCTACATGTTCATGGTCAGTATTGTTCAAACATATTCCAAGACCAGTTCGTAATTCTTGCTCAAAACAGCCTTAAATCAAATGGGCATTACGACGGCTATAATCGTAACGTTTCCCGGTTTTTGTTATGTCAAAACCTCTTAAAACCAAATCAATTCAACAACACCACCATCTTTACAACATAATCAGTTTATATACTTCAAGAACATATCACCAACATCAACCAACAACAAGTATCCATCAAGAATTAACCATACATACTCCAAACTCCATAATCATGCTCATTCTTAAACATTACTAGAAACTTCACTTAAAATCCAACATAAATCAAAAGGTGGATGAGTGGTATACCTTCCTTGATGCTCTACCAACACTAACCAGTGGCCACAACCACTCAACAAGCCTTATATACTCCTTACAAAGCTTAAATCTTAAGATTCAATCAAGAAAACAAGTTAACAACTTTCGGAGTTACTATTCATCATCACTTTGTAAAATCCATATAAAATCGAAAAACAAGAGTTTGGTGCTAATATTTTTACCAGACCTTGTACTCTTCATAATATTTCTTTTGAGCTATATATAGCCAAATGTAAAGCTTCCTAGCTAGGGTTTTGAGTCCCATCTTCCCGCTGGACAGAAACTGGACAGTTTGGGGTTCTCCAACTTGGGGAAACGATTTGACTAGGCTACACTCCTTTGTTGGCCATGAAATTTTGAGCGAATGTTACCCATGGAGTGGAGAAGCTATGGTTACAATTTGGTGATTTAAGGATGGATAGAAATGGAGTTATGGACTTTTCTTTGGACCCTGTTTCTGCTGGGGAGAAAATCTGGGGAGAGGGGAGAGAGTTCTTCTCTCTTTCTTTTCTTTTCTTGTTTTTGATAAATAGATAAGAATGCTGATATTTTTGTAAAAATGGTGAGTCATCACCTCTAGTTGTCTCATCTTGTGACACTTGTCCAACATGCATTCGCTTAGATAAAGTAGCTTTACTGGTTCGCTTTTCTTTCACATGGATGATCCAAATGTTGCATCCTTTGAATTAATCTTGTTACATGTTACTTCCATATCTATATTTAATCCTGTAAATGTTGCCTTGTTCCTCTTGACACGATCCGAAATATTTTCTAAAGAGCGAATAAAACTCTACGCGATTTTCGCAGTGAATAGTAATTATTCACTATTCACTTCAACAATCGAATCCTTAAATCGACTTTAATAAAATAATAAAATTCCAAAATATTAAATCCTCAAATCCTCAATTTTAATATCTCATTTCTTGAATATAATAATATATAATTCGATGCCCGGTCAGATACTATACCAAAATAAAATTTGGAATTTCTGAATTCCGATCATCTTTGCATTCACTTATTTACTCCGTAGATCACTAATACGACTTCGGAATATCCACACTACGTCTCGTACATAGGTGGCATGAAAAATTTTCTTAACCCTCAAAATCACTATTCATTCACCAAATTCACTATTCACTGATGCACTTAATCATAATAAGAAAAGTTTTAAATTTTTCCAAAAATTCGGGTTATTATAGTTTCCCCTCCTTAAAAGGATTCCGTCCCGGAATCAACTTAGGAATAACTAGGGGTACTTCTCTTCCATTGCACTTTCTAACTCCCAGGTGGATTCTTCCACCTCTTGATTTTCCACAAACCTTTCACTAGCTTGTCAACCTCGTCACTTAACACTTGCTCTTTTTTATCCGTGATTTCCACAGGTTGTTCTTTGTAAGTCAGACCAGGTTGTATACCTACCTGCTCGTACTCTACATATGCCGGGCATCTATAGTATACTGACGTAGCATTGACACATGAACCCCGTTATGGCCATTCTACAAGTTTGGGGGGGGGGGGGTAAGGCTGGCTCGTAGGCCACCTTCCTGACGTGTTATAAAATCTCAGATGGCCCAATGAATCTCGGGCTGACTCTTCTTTCTTTCCAAATCTCATTAATTCTTTCCATGGATATCTTTTAGCATCACGAATCTCTAACATCATATTCCCCATCTTGTTTGTACAGAAAATACACCAACATAAACTTGCTTGTCATCCATCAACCTGCCATTTAGCTTATCAATAGCAGTACTATCTCTATACTCGCGGGCTTAGTCCGCATACTTTCTATGTCTGTCTTGGTTGTCACTAGCCGCTTGTTGGTGAAATCTTTTGTCTTTCTAGTTTGTTGGACTAACTTGGGTTTTGTGTAAAATCTCATCCTTTAATTCCCGATCATTCGGAATCCATCTCTGTCTCATTTTAATTAAGGGTATCGGCCACCACATTGGCCTTCCCCGGATGGTAGGGTATCTTACAGTCATAATCCTAGGTCGATTCTAGCCATTTCTCCATCTCATGCTATCTACTATCACGGGTAACTCAAAGCCAATTCATTACATTCCATAAAATTTGTGGGTGCATTAGTCAACCCAAAATAACCTCGCTGAAAACTCGAAGTGTCTATTCCAAGTACGAATCGCAGTCTTGGGTATATCCTCGGATTTAACTTCCAACTGGTGATACCCAGTTCTTAAATAAATTGGAAATACACAGCGTTCTTCCGCTGATCAAACAATCATTTACAAGGGTACCTATTCTCCATGTCGAACTCATACAACTCTCAAGGTTCGATATATAATCTTGTGCTAACATCTTTCTCTCTTACAACAACACCGGGCTCTCCACGGTGGTACACTGGGTCTTATCATACACTTATACGAAAACTCTTGTAACTGAGTCACTAACTCTTTCATTTCCACTATACCCTGAATACTCGGTATTCATTCTCATGTCATCCAAATCGATATCTGGTAGCTCATTAAAACCTTGTACAATCTCCCAAAACCATTGTAGTTCCCTTTATACTTGGTACCTCTTTTCTTGGCGTCAACCATAAGAGCTAATTAAGCCTCATATCTCTGGCATAATAGTTTCTTAGTCTGAACTATATTCAAGAATCTCTGAATCTGTCTCCATTCTTTATTTATTACTCTCTCTCCCTTACAATCAGTCTGGGCTCCATTGGGTGTCAACCAACCCATCCTTCTTATAATATCAACTTCTCCCAACTTGAAAGGAATCAGGTCTATAAAAAGTGTCGACCTCATACTTCTAGTTCACAACCTGGATGTACCAATCTTATGGGAAAATCCCTCGATTGACTATTTCTACTTGTAATTATTCTCTTTAGCGGCTCGGCCTTAAGGGTTAATTGTCATGCAATTTCTTGATATACAACGATACATTAGCTCTGTCTAAACAGTATAGAAGGGCACCTGCTATTTAAAGGTCCTGACAGTGGGCTACTTGTTGGAGGTAGCCCTCGTTGAAACCTACTGGCTTTCTTTCCTTCTGTGTTCACAAACTCCGGAACAAACCTCGATAATTCGGAAAACTTGGCCTCATACTTGGTCACAGTCATGGTTTCTTGTTTTAACTCTTTAACGTTCATTTTCATCCGGGTCTCCATATATTTTCGAAAATTGTTCCTCTAGAACAACACACGCTGCACCTCTCCCAAGTCACAATACCAGCTCCCTCTAACTCCATCGTCAGTACTTATCTTGCTAACCCAGAGGTAGTGTCCATTCGTAACAACTCCTCCAAAATCTCAATCTCACTATAGGGCATCTATCTAACACCATTGTCACTGGAGTTCACAGCGCATTTCTATTTCTTTCACATATATCGATTGACACGCTTTCCATTATCATAATATCCTTGGGAGAATGAACCAATTTCATTGATATGTCACTAACATTCTATTCGTCTTAGGGATTCGCTCCTGTCATAGACGATTTCGTTGCGAATCTAATTCCTATCAGCGAATTTTGACTTATTTGACCTGGGTGGCCTCCCCTTAGAATTCAATGAGGATAACAAAAATTATGGGGCCTTGAAAAGACAGCTCCCATATCAAGAAAAACGTCACACACTGGTGATCATAAGGTTATGAGTTTTAAGGTAACCTTATTGGAGGCAAGAGAATTTTACCGAGAGATCAACATGATCATAAGAACTCAACGTTGTGTGCCTCGATTGAGACATTACTAAAGGTAATTAGCCTTCTTGTATTTCACAACTTACAAGTGATGGCGTCCCATCAGACTTCTATCACACAGAGAGATAGTCCTTGTAGCCCCTATAAGTATAGGGTTGTTCGTCTCAGTGGAAGTTGAAAAGTATGAAATCAATTCGAGATCAATTTAATGATTATCGCCTTTCGACAATATTTCTCAAAGGGACACCTTGGATTAAAATTGAACAGATTCCAAAGGTGCGGTTTCCAAAGAAAATACAAAGAAAAGAATAATCAAAAAGATACTGGTACTTAACAAACAAGTGGTGAGGTATCACCATAGGGTCATTCATTATTTGAAGAAAAGTCAAAGCTTAAATAACATTATCTGATAGGGCTTTGAAAACCTGAAAGTAGGCGTCGTGACAGCCTCTAACACAATTGAAATTAAATACGATTTAACACAAGTGTTATAAAATAACTTCGAAGAGGGAATATACCCTTTTTATCAGAATTCTTTCTTGGAAAGAGGTCAAGATAGATCATAGATTGGGGAAATATCCCACATAATTTGCAAATGGGGAGGGTACTACCAAGGTCTCTACGGATGCCTTTTATGTCGGCTCCTCTAATGAATAATCGTTCAATTCTAAAGCTCTTCTTCTCCAGGCACACCCTAAGGTGCTCGATACTTACGTTATTGTCGACTTATAATAGTCGCTAAGAATTCAACCATCGACATTTGCAATCACAGGGAATTCTATTCAACTAGGCGCAAACATCTCAAGTAAGCGTTCTGTTCTATAAGAAGACTTCGATACCGTTGTTGCCCGTAGCAATGACAATTCCTCATGTCGACTGGGCGGTACTCCGGAAGATCGTTAGAACCTACAGGCTTAAATCCGGTTTCTATTTCAATCATCCTTATACCCAATATTCCTTTTCCCATATCAATCTTGTGCGCTACATAAGCTTAACACTTTTGGCACAATAGCCTTTTCATTTAAGTCAATCCCGGAATTTCTCAGTCCGTCTTGGTCCTTAAATATATTTCGCCTTTACCGTCCAATCTCAACTTCATCATTTTATCTCTACAATCAATTATAGCAATCAGGGTCTGTCCACCAACTCATATAACGGCTATCTTACCCAATCCACAGGGTTCGCTCTGATTTCCACTCTCTTTGGTGACATCCTCTGGTAATCAGAAAGACAAGGTTTGCCAAAGTTTGCTGAATTTCTTTCCAAAATCAGGGAAATTTGATCAATCTATTTACCTACTAGAAATGCTCGGATCTGATTTCCGACCTTTTTGTTCTATCCTCATAATTCCTTCCTGGTTTCCTGAGGGTGGTAAATCTCGTTCTCAATTCCGTCTTAGCGTGCTTGTCTTATAATAACATTTGCATGGTACATATACCCAAAATTTTCCTTGAGATAACAAAATCCCTCAATGATGTAATAGACACTATTTCCAGTGGAATCGCTGGTCGTGGGGGATTGAAACCTCGTAGCCAAAGCAATTCCTTTCACTATTCTTAGGCAACTAAGTACCCTTAATCGTTCGTGAAACCTGAACATCCTGGTTTTTACGTATGCCGCCTCCTTATGGGCAACTATAACCGACTACGAGTAACAGGTTTCATTCAAGTCGAATCAATCCACTGATACTGGCTATACTGCCTCTGCCTCTTCTGCTTTGGAGACTCTACTCCATTTTCTTTGTCATACCTCTTGATGACTCATGAACGATCCTTAAACTCTCGTCTCGTCACTTATTTGTCCCTTGAAGGTTCGTCCGGTCCTATTGTACGACCTCAAGTAACATACTACATCTTTATCAATCTACATCTTTGTCCTATTGTCCCTTGACTCATAAGCTTTCTTTTGAGCTATAGATCGCCAAATTTAAAGCTTCCTAGCTAGGGTTTTGAGTCTCATCTTCCCGCTGGACAGTTTGGGGTCCTCCAACTTGGGGAACCTATTTGACTAGGCTACACTCCTTTGTTGTCCATGAAATTTTGAGCGAATGTTACCCATGGAGGGGAGAACCTATGGTTAAAATTTGGTGATTTAAGGATGGATAGAAATGGATTTATGGATTTTTCTTTGGACCCTGTTTCTGCTGGGCAGAAAATCTGGGGAGAGGGGAGAGAGTTCTTCTCTCTTTCTTTTCTTTTCTTGTTTTTGATAAATAGATAAGAATGCTGATATTTGTGTAAAAATGGTGAGTCATCACCTCTAGTTGTCTCATCTTGTGACACTTGTCCAACATGCATTCGCTTAGATAAAGTAGCTTTACTGGTTCGCTTTTCTTTCACATGGATGATCCAAATGTTGCATCCCTTGAATTAATCTTGTTACATGTTACTTCCATATCTATATTTAATCCTGTAAATGTTGCCTTGTTCCTCTTGACATGATCCAAAATATTTTCTAAAGAGCGAATAAAACTCTACGCGACTTTCGCAGTGAATAGTAACTATTCACTATTCACTTCAACCATCGAATCCTTAAATCGACTTTAATAAAATAATAAAATTCCAAAATATTAAATCCTCAAATCCTCAATTTTAATATCTCATTTCTTGAATATAATAATATATAATTCGATGCCCGGTCAGATACTATACCAAAATAAAATTTGGAATTTCTGAATTCCGATCGTCTTTGCATTCACTTATTTACTCCGTAGATCACTAATAGGACTTCGGAATATCCACACTACGTCTCGTACATAGGTGGCATGAAAAATTTTCTTAACCCTCAAAATCACTATTCATTCACCAAATTCACTATTCACTGATGCACTTAATCATAATAAGAAAAGTTTTAAATTTTTCCAAAAATTCGGGTTATTATAGACATCATACAGAGTGTTTGTACCTGAGCAACACAAAGTCATGGAAAACATGGATGTTACCTTTGATGACAAGAAGACTCCTGGACTGAAAACAAGTGATCAAGACAGTGTGCCATTAAGATTTGAAAATCAAGGATATCTTGAGGATTCTGAAAGTGAGGAAGAACCACCTGCTCAGACTGTTCCAGAAAATGAAATTCTTGAAGTTGATGATACTCTTCAAACACCTGTGCAAGGGTTCATAAACACAGGGGGAGAAGAAGAGAATGCAACTGTCAATCAACATGAGCTAGGAACAAGTCAAGGAAATGAACAGGGTCACACAAGGAAATGGGACAGAGCCCACACTAGGGATCAAATCATTGGAGATCCTGGTGAGGGAGTTAGAACAAGAAGAGCAACAATGAATACATGTCTGTATAGCTGCTTTCTGTCACAAGAAGAACCAAAAGTAATTGAAGATGCCTTGAAGAATTCTGATTGGATTGTTGCCATGCAAGAAGAATTGAATCAATTTGAGAAAAACAAAGTATGGGAACTAGTGCCACCTCTAGAAGGAAAGAATGTTATTGACACCAAATGGGTGTTCAGAAACAAGATGGATGAAGAAGGAGTGGTGATAAGAAACAAAGCAAGGTTGGTTGCCAAAGGATACTGTCAACAAGAAGGCATTGATTATAATGAGACATTTGCACCTGTAGCAAGACTGGAAGCCATCAGAATATTCTTGGCTTTTGCAGCTCACTCAGATTTCAAGGTGTATCAAATGGATGTGAAAAGTGCATTTCTCAATGGTGATCTTGAGAATGAAGACTTTCCAAGCTTTGTATATAGACTGCTCAAGGCACTCTATGGACTCAAACAGGCACCTAGAGCCTGGTATAAAACTCTATCTCAATTCCTTCTTGAGCATCAATTTACCAGGGGTACAATTGATAAAACTCTATTCTTCAAGAAGCATGGAAATGATATCATTCTAGTTCAAATCTATGTGGATGATATCATCTTTGGCTCTTTGATAAGTGGGTTTTATATCTACTTGGAACGCTTCGAATCGGCTTAAATTGACTGTCTTGGCCTCAAGTATGTGGTGTTATGATCCGTTTGGAGTGTTTTGTGCAGGTGTGCTAAATTAGAGCAAGGTGCTTGTTTTTATTGCTAAATGTGGTGGTGTTGATGTTAAGGAAGAAGGAAGCTAGAGATTTTGGAGCTTAATTAGATGGACATTCGGATTTATTGGACTAGGTGGGTTGGCTACACTGTTTGGGCCATATCTTGAGTTCTAGAAGTCCGATTTTGACGATCTTACAGTCCACGCGAAGAGAATGAAATTTTCTGTCAGGACAAGTGGGGCGTCCGCGCCACTAGTGGGGCGGCCGCGCCACTTTGGCAGGAGAAATGTGGGGCGCCCGCGCCACTAGTGGGGCGGCCGCGCCTCCCCCTCTGGCCCAATTTCTGTTTTGCTCTGATTTTGATATTAGGGCATTGACTGGTCAAACCTGAGGCATCTATCAATACTTGTGGACGTTTTAGGAGGCTACTACCCTAATTCTATTTTTATTATGAAGTATCTATCGAGGAATTATCAAGGAGAACAAGAGGAGGCAAACCCTAGAAGATCTAGCTTAATTTCATCTTTGTATTCTTCTAAATTAGGCATACTTGGATTCTCTTACGTTGTTTTCTAAACCTTATGACTATTGTTACTATTGGTTTTTGATTTTCAATTCAAGACTTATTTTTAATATCATGTTTTCATTAGAACCCGCGATGATGAACGGTTCATTCATGAACTAATCGTTATAGTGGGATTCTAACGGAGTTTCTTATGGAGTTTAGTGGTTAATTGTTTTTATATATTCTGTGTGTGATGGCAAATTGATTTCCTATCATGGTTGTGCTTATTCGTTGTGGATGCGTAGCTAACATTCATGATTGTTTGTTAATCTCTATTGATTGCGAAAGTGGATATAGGGATTTAGAACTTGCCATGCTAGCATAAGTTCATGTATAATTGTCATGCATGATTCGTGGATGATTTTAACCATTTCATCTACCTTATGTAATCTGAATAGATAACTTGCTCATTAAACCACTATGTTTTCAATCTCTATAGACATATAGGGACTAAGCATATTTGGTGTCCATTTAACTTCTATCTTTATTGTGGATGTTTAAGTGTTATGGTATACGTAAACTGAAAGGTAGCGTATACTAGTTTCGTGTTATCTGATTAGTTGTCACAACCGTCACATGCATTAATTAAGAACAAGAGACTCTAGATGAAATATTTAATGATGTTAGGATCCCATGCTTTATTCATATAAGTAATTATCCAGTAATTCTCTTTAGTTAATATAATCTTGTTAAGTGCTAGTTAATTAGTTAAACAAAACCAAATTTGATACTTATCTTAGCAGTGAGTAATAACCATACATTGGTGCATAAGTGCATAGCTATAACAACATAACCAGTCTCTGTGGGAACGAACTTAACTTTATCATATACTACTTGTGACCACGTGCGCTTGCGTGTTGTTGTGTGAACACTCTTCAAATGAAAAACTCTGTGAAAGGTTCTCTAAGTTGATGCAAAGTAAATATGAGATGAGTATGATGGGAGAGTTAACCTATTTCTTAGGTCTGCAAGTACATCAAAAGGAGGATGGCATCTTTATAAACCAATCAAAGTATGTCAAAGATCTTTTGAAGAAATATGGTTTAGAAGACTCATCCCCTGCAAAAACTCCCATGTCCACTGCTATCAAGCTTGATGAAGACAAGAAAGGCAAAAGAGTAGACATCAAGGTTTACAGAGGCATGGTTGGATCACTACTCTATCTCACAGCTAGCAGGCCTGATATCATGTTTGCCACATGCCTTTGTGCAAGGTTTCAATCTGATCCCAAGGAATCTCACATGATGGCTATCAAAAGAATCTTCAGGTATCTGAAAGGGACTCCTAATCTTGGGCTATGGTATCCAAAAGGCACTGGGTTCAACCTGGTTGGTTACACAGATTCTGATTATGCTGGATGCAGAATTGACAGGAAGAGCACCTCTGGAAGCTGCTAATTCTTAGGTCAAAGGTTAGTGTCCTGGTTCAGTAAGAAACAACAATCCACAGCAACATCCACAGCTGAGGCTGAATATATTGCTGCTGGAAGTTGCTGTTCTCAATTGCTTTGGATTAGAAATCAACTTATGGATTATGGACTGGTGTTGGAACACATACCTCTGATGTGTGACAATACTAGTGCAATATCCATAGTTGCCAATCCTGTTAATCATTCTACTACAAAGCACATTGAGATCAGGTACCATTTCATTAGGGAACATGCTGCAAATGGTACCATAGAAATCTCTTATGTTCCAACTGAGAAACAATTAGCTGACATATTTACTAAACTTCTAAATGAAGCTGTCTTCAACAGACTTGTGAGTGAAATTGGAATGCTTAATCCTTCATTCAGTTGTTCAAAGTAAGTATGCTAGTTAATTGTTGCAGCAGTAAATTTTCACTGTATTTAGATGCTCTATTCATTTGGAGTGAAAATTAGCTGAGATATGATTTATAAATATTTCAGTATTTTTGTTAGGTCCAAAGTATCGTAGAAGGGGGGTTGAATACGATACTCACAAATAATTTAATTTCTTTCGCGGATAATTCATTCAGTTCTATAACGAAATCAAACACACCAAACCAAATCAAGTTTCGGGGAATATATCTTTTTATAAATATAAACCTCGAGGGGTGCTACAATTTCTAATCCGTAGATTAGCTTCAATGAGTTTAAGGTTACACAAATTCAATACAATGATCAAGTTCTGAGCACTATTAATTCTCTGATAATTTCTCCGGCTCAATTCTCTCTCTCAGTAATGTCTCTGTGTGTTTAGCCTTAACTGAGGAAGACACTGCCTCTCTCTTAGTAATTGTAGACTTAGTTTTAGAAAACTATTGAACCTTAATTGTTAAAACAATCTTGGCCGTCCAATTCTCATCAACCTGTCCAACAAAACAAACTTTTCACCTGCTCCCATATTTGAAAACTATCTAATGAATAAATGAATTTACCATTCGATAGTTTTTAAATAAAAACTATCGAAAAGTAAATTCCTTTACTTTAGTTTTCAAATGGTTTTCTTAAATCCCATTCGATAGTTTTCTAAATAGAAAAACTATCGAATCCTTTTCTTGTCCTTGATCTTTTAGAAAAGCTTCTGAGCTTTAGGGTGTTTCAGTTTTAGACTGTATCAATTTCTTCCGAGACGATAAAACACCTTGATCTTTTAAGTGCCGTCACCTAGTGCAACTGGTCTGGTTCACAGATGAATAATCACTTGATCAATTCTTCTTTTATGTCTTCAATTCAATGCTTCTGATAAGTCCTTTCTCGTTCTGGTTGCTTCGTTTAAATCACTGGAATCCCGTGGTACTTAACCCTAAATCATTCCCATACTTCTGTCATCTTGAATGTCTTGTTTCTTTTGCTGTCACTGAGGCTTGAACATTTTCATGAACTTCTTTCTGTGACCTGTTTACGGACTTCAAGAATACATAACGTGTTAGGAATATGTTGTTCTTGATGATAATTATAAAAACACTTAGTAGATTTTGTATTAAGTCATTTTGTAACTGTCAACGGAATGGCATGCTTTGCAGTGTTTCGTTGACAGGAAGCTCATCAACGGAATGAGTGTTGTAGCAATTGCACTGTACAATACTTCACAGTTTGATATGCATTTTGTTGTATGTACTAGATAGGTTTTCTAAGTCATGTTGACTAAGTAATAGATAGGCAAAATAGGTTGGTCAATTGTAAGTATATCATGCCTTGTAATTTTGCCTAAGTGAAGACATGTCAACGGTATGAAGATTACTCTATCAACGGAACAAAGATTACTCCATCAACGGAATGAAGTTTACTCATCAACGAAATGGAGTTTACTCATCAACGAAATGGAGAATAAAGCTATCAACGAAACACATCTCCCTGCTATCAACGAATCATTATTGCTGTTCTGAATAGTTGACAAAGTGATAGTGACAGTTTACTGAACAGATCTAAAGGTGATGTGGAAGTGTACTTTACATTGGAAACCATTAAAATGGACATGGGGAATAAGGAAACATCCCAGTTTTCCATTTGGGTCTCGGGAGTGATCATAATAAGCATAAAGACAAAAGCAAGGATCTCCAAGGACCACTGGACAAAGGGATGAAAAGCAAACTATTGGCGGTTACCTTTAGTGTACTTTAGTGTAGCCAAAAATAGCTTTGTAAACTTGGGAATATATAACCAAGTGTAGCAGTTACTTTAAGTGAGAGAAGAAAAACAAATAGCTTGTATTAGCTATCTTTGAGAGCATTCTTCTCTACAACCTTGTAACTGAGCAGCTGTGTACATTTTGTATCACAGATTATTTCCGAAATAAAAACACTTCAGTTGGATCATCAAACAATCCAACTGAATTATTTATATCTTGTGTTTTTACTTATTCAGTTCAGTTTTATTTTATAAGTGTTTTAAGTTTAAGAAAATATCAAGAATTGTATTCAACCCCCCCTTCTACAATTCTGTTAGGTCTTTTGGGATTAACAATTGGTATCAGAGCAAGCTTCTAACAAACAAGAAGTTTAAAGATCAAGACCAAAAACAGAAACCATGGTGAAGAAGGATGCAGGTGTGAAGATACCAGTTCTTGATAAGGACAATTACTTTCACTGGAAAGTAAAGATGCATTTACATCTCATGTCTATGGATGAGAGATATGTAGACTGCATTGAGAAAGGTCCACACGTTCCCATGAAGGTTGCATCTAGAGTTGGACTGCCAGATGATGCTCCTGATGTGGAAATTCCAAAACTTGTCTCAGAATGGACTATTGAAGATGTTGCAGAAGTCCATAAAGATAAAAGAACCATGAACATTCTGTTTAATGGTTTGGAGCAAGAGATGTTTGACAATGTCATAAACTGTACGACCTCCAAAGAAGTATGGGACACTGTCAGAACACTATGTGAAGGAACTGAGCAAGTAAGGGAGAACAAAATGCAACTCCTTATACAACAATATGAGCACTTTCACTTTAAAGCTGGTGAAACCCTAAATGACACGTTTAGTAGGTTTCAAAAGCTTTTGAATGGATTAAAGTTGTATGGGAGGATCTATCAAACCAAGGATTCAAACCTTAAATTTCTTAGAGCTCTTCCAAAAGAATGGAAGCCTATGACTGTTTCTCTAAGAAACACTCAAGAGTACAAAGATTACACTCTTGAAAGGCTATATGGAATATTAAAGACATATGAGTTGGAAATGGAGCAAGATGAAGAAATCGAGAAGGTACAGAAGAAGGGTGGATCTATTGCATTGATTGCATCTGTGAACCAACTGGAAGATGACACTGAAGAAGCTGCAAAGGCAACAACTAGTCGAGCTAGTTGTAGAAGTGATGTTAGCAAGGGTAAAGGTAAGATGACAGAAGAAGAAGAACCAGAACCAGCCAACTTGGATGACTTAGATGAGATTGATGAACACATTGCTTTTCTGTCAAGAAAATTCTCTAAGTTCAAGTTCAAGAGAAACTCAGAAGCAAGGCCACCAAGGAGAGACTTTCAACCTAACAAAAGTAACTGGATTGAAAAGTCTAAATCTAAATGTTTCAATTGTGGAATGCTTGGTCACTTTGCTGGAGACTGCAGAAAGCCCAAGATTGAGAAGAGCAACAGGAAATTTGAGCCTGTTGATTATAAAAAGAAATACTTTGAACTTCTCAAGCAAAAAGAAAAGGCTTTCATGTCTCAGGAGTATGATTGGGCTGGTAATGGTGAAGATTCTGATGATGATGTTGAATATGTCAACTTGGCTCTTATGGCTAACAATCATGAGCAGGAAGCAAGCTCCTCAAGCAACCAGGTAACAATTACTAATCTTTCTGAGCTTTCTAAAGAGGAATGCGATAGTGCAGTAAATGAAATGTCTACTGTATTGTATAATTTGCGTGTTACTCTTAAATCACTTACCAAAGAGAATTCAAGAATAAAAGAGACTAATTTGCTCTTAAGTGATAGGAATGCAATGTTAGAAGCACAGCTCATTGAATTTGAGAAAATGAGATGTGTTAGTAGGGATGCTAAGAAGGAACTTGAGAACGTGTTACAAAGGGAAGAAATTCTTAAGACACAGCTTGAAATAGAACAAAGTGTGATTGCTAAATGGAAAGATGCCAGAATGTTGCTACCAACATCATTAATGTTCAAGGTATAGAATCTTTCTGTGAACAATCATGGAAAAAGAACAAAGAGAAACTAGGGTATGTTTGTGAAACCTTAGAATCAGAAACAGAGTCAACAAACAACAATGATCATTTGTTGAAGGTTGATATGTCAACGGAATGCAATGTTCCGTTGACAGATGAACCATCAACCGATCAGGGAGTTTCGTTGACAGACAAAAGAAAAGATAAACTCACTAGACTTAATGACAAGTATGGTCCTGTCACCAAGAACTTTGTTCAAGGTGAGTCTAGTAAATCAAAGAAAGTTGAGAAGCCTGTTGAGAGAGCTAATGTAGGTCACTTATCCAACAAGCAATTGAAAGATAAGTTAGAGAATGTTCAAGTTGAGGCTAAGGGAAATAAAAAGAATAACAGGAATGGCAAAGTAGGAATTAACAAACACAACAATTACACACCTGATAAATACGCTCCTAGAAAGACATGTGTTAATTGTGGAAGTGTTAGTCATTTATCTACTAACTGCAAATCTGTTAAGAAGACTGTTAAAGTGAAAATCCCCAAGCATGCAATGAATAGTTCTATGCCTACAATGCCTGTTATGCCTAACATGTTTGCTCCATATGCACAATTTCAAAATCCATATGCCAGCATGCCATTTGTGTCTAATCCATACATGAATATGTTTAATGTGCCACAAATGCCATGGAATATGAATAACATGTTTGTTCCTCCAATTATGCATGCTGTGAATGAAAATGTGAGCAAACATCAGAAATCAACACCAAGGATAAAGATTGACTTAAATCAATCTGAGCCCAAGGTGAAAAATGATATAAAAGGAAAAGCAAAGGCTAACAAAACAGGACCCAAGGAAACTTGGGTACCAAAATCAACTTGATTTGGTTCTATTGTGTGCAGGGAGACAAAAGGAATCTTTGGTACTTGGATAGTGGTTGTTCAAGACACATGACTGGTGATTCTACCCTGCTCACAGAGTTTCAGGAAAGAGCTGGCCCTTGTATTGCTTTTGGAGATGACAGCAAAGGCTACACTAAGGGATATGGCTTGATTTCAAAAGAGAATGTCATCATAGATGAAGTTGCATTGGTGGATGGTCTTAAGCACAATTTGCTTAGTATCAGCCAACTTTGTGACAAAGGATTTTTAGTTACTTTTTCTAAAGAAGCCTGTGTTGTGTCTAAAGGAGGAAACAACAATGTGGTAATGACTGGATTCAGAAGAGGGAATGTGTACATAGCTGACTTTAGTAGCACAAGTCCAGAAACCATCACTTGCCTCTTCAGCAAGGCAAGCAAGGATGAAAGTTGGCTATGGCACAAGAAATTATCTCATCTGAACTTTAAAGTTATGAATGATTTGGTGAGGAAAGATCTTTCTAGAGGAATTCCACAAGTGGAGTTTTCCAAGGATGGTTTGTGTGATGCTTGTCAAAAAGGGAAACAAAAGAAGGCATCATTCAAAAGCAAGACAGAGTCATCAATTGTCCATCAGCTTGAGTTGCTTCATATGGATTTGTTTGGCCCCGTAAATGTCATGTCTATTTCAAAGAAGAAATATTGTCTTGTGATTGTTGATGATTTTTCTAGATTTACATGGACTTTCTTTTTGCTCTCCAAGGATGAGGCAAGTGAAATCATTATCAATCACATCAAGATGGTAAACAATCATCCTGACTTGAAAGTAAGAAGGATTAGGAGTGACAATGGGACAGAATTCAAGAATTCAAGCATGAAGGTGTTCTGTGAAGAAAATGGTATTTTGCATGAGTTTTCAGCAGCAAGGACACCACAGCAAAATGGTGTAGTTGAAAGGAAAAACAGAACACTTATTGAAGCTGCAAGGACAATGCTAGATGAATCAAAGTTACCAACTTATTTTTGGGCTGAGGCAGTTAATACAGCTTGCTTCACTCAGAATATTTCTTTGATTAATCAGGCCAAAGGAATGACCCCTTATCAGCTACTCAAAAGAAAGAAGCCACTATTGGATTTTCTTCATGTCTTTGGATGCAAGTGCTTTGTTCTGAGAAATCAAGTTGAGCATTTGGGGAAATTTGAAGCAAAGGCAGATGAAGCAATATTTGTGGGTTATGCAGCAGGGAAAGCCTACAGAGTCTACAATCTCAGAACCAACATTGTTATGGAATCTGTACATGTTGTTTTTGATAATCTCAAAATTCAGGGTCTCTGTGATGAAGGTTTCCATGAAAGTCTTTCTTTTGAAAATGAGGAAGGAGATCAAATGGATCATGT
Source organism: Heracleum sosnowskyi (assembly GCA_030848705.1). NCBI lineage: Eukaryota > Viridiplantae > Streptophyta > Magnoliopsida > Apiales > Apiaceae > Heracleum > Heracleum sosnowskyi. The sequence goes on from CM061240.1 coordinate 17,292,982, forward strand.
TAAGGCTACTGAGAAACAACCTAAAGTTGTTGTATCTAGCATAGATGAAAGCAGCAGTGAAGATGAAATTGCTGCATTAAGATTGAAAAGAATAGCTGCTAGTAGACCAAATGGACATTCCGTTGACAGTCAGAATGAGCGTTTCGTTGATAGTCAGAATGAGCGTTTCGTTGACAGTCAAAATGGACAATCCGTTGACAGTCACAGAAATGCTTCCAGGAGTGATCATTTAGGGACAACAAACTCAGGGGGAGTTTCTCAAGGACAAATATCCAATCAATGCAATCATGATCATGAAGCTACCTCTTCAAGAGCAAATCTACCTCCCTCAAGGAAATGGACTAAAGATCATCCCTTTGAACTAATTATAGGTGATGTGTCTTCAAAAGTCCAAACTAGAAGAGCAACTCAAGAAGAATGTCTATATAGCAGCTTTCTGTCTCAAGATGAGCCAAAGAAAGTTGAGGATGCACTTCTAGATCCAGATTGGGTCTTGGCTATGCAAGAAGAACTAAACCAATTTGAAAGGAACAATGTTTGGAAGCTGGTGCCCAAGCCTAAGGACAGGAGTGTCATAGGCACAAAATGGGTGTTCAGAAACAAGATGGATGAAAATGGCATAGTCACAAGGAACAAAGCTAGATTGGTTGCAAAAGGCTATTCACAGGAAGAAGGAATTGATTTTGATGAAACCTTTGCTCCTGTTGCAAGACTAGAAGCAATAAGGATTTTCCTAGCCTATGCAGCCCATGCCAATTTCAAAGTCTATCAAATGGATGTGAAGAGTGTTTTCTGAATGGGGAATTGGAAGAGGAGGTGTATGTAAGTCAACCTCCTGGTTTTGAAGATGATGATTTTCCAGAATATGTATACTTCCTCCTCAAAGCACTCTATGGTTTGAAACAAGCACCTAGAGCCTGGTATGACACACTTTCACAGTTCCCCCTTGAGAATCACTTCACTAGAGGTACTGTAGATAAAACTCTTTTTCACAGGGTTGTGAATGGTTCTACTATACTTGTTCAAATTTATGTAGATGACATAATCTTTGGGTCTACAGATGTGAAACTTTGTCAAAAGTTTGCCAAGCTTATGCAAAGTAAATATGAAATGAGCATGATGGGAGAATTAACTTACTTTCTTGGTCTTCAAGTGAAGCAAGTTAATGAAGGCATTTTTATTAGTCAAACAAAATACATTCATGATTTATTAAAGAAGTTTAATTTAATGGAATGCTCTCCTGCCAAAACTCCCATGCCTACTGCCACCAAACTTGAATTGAATACTAAGGAAAAATCTGTGGACATTTCAGGTTACAGAGGCATGGTAGGCTCACTTTTATATTTAACAGCTAGTAGACCTGATATTATGTTTGCTACATGTCTATGTGCTAGATTTCAGGCTGATCCTAGGGAATCCCATTTAGTTGCTATTAAAAGAATTTTCAGATATCTCAAAGGAACACCAAACCTTGGCATTTGGTATCCTAGAGAATCTGGTTTTGAACTAATTGGTTATTCAGATGCAGATTTTGCAGGATGTAAAATTGACAGGAAAAGCACAACAGGCACCTGTCAATTCTTAGGAAACAAGCTTGTCTCATGGTTCAGCAAGAAACAAAACTCAGTTTCTACCTCTACAGCTGAGGCTGAGTATATTGCAGCTGGAAGTTGTTGTGCACAGATTTTATGGATGAAAAATCAACTACTTGATTATGGAATAAGAGTTGATAAAATTCCTATTTTCTGTGACAACACTAGTGCCATTGCCATTACTGAGAACCCAGTGCAACATTCAAGGACCAAGCACATTGACATCAAGTACCACTTTATTAGAGAACATGTTATGAATGGTACTGTGGAGTTACATTTTGTTCCAAGTGAACAACAACTTGCAGACATCTTTACCAAGCCACTTGATGAATCCACATTCTCAAGATTAGTAAGTGAGCTAGGTATGCTAAATTTCTCTTAATTATTTTGAGATTTTTGCAAGTTAAAAATGCAGCCAGGAATCTGCTATGATTTTTCTGTGAATTGATTTTCTCAGGAAAAGGTGAAATTTTGTCTAAGTCAAAATTACTATGTCAACGAAACGCACCATTTCGTTGATAGTCTTAGCATTTTTCTGGGTGTTTCGTTGATAGCTCTTTTATATCAACGAAACGCAGCTTTATCAACGAAATAAGACGGGACTTTAACCGCCCAATCTGATTCGTTGATGTAGCGCTTTTTAATCTGAACCGTTGAAACTGCTCGTTCTTTATCACGATCTATGCATACACCCCTGTAAGTATAAATCGTGGTAATATTTAATTCTAACGGTTACTTTTTAAGCCAATCAGGTAATTTAGATTAATTATTGGACTTAATTTCTGAGAATTTTTGGGGGAGTATTTAAGAAATTTCAATTTCTTTATTTCATTTCTACCTGTTCTCAAAAATTCCAAAAGTTTTTCTATCTTCTTCTCTCTAACAAGTAATACAGCTCGAAGCTTTTCCTCACTCAACAATGGCACCCATAGTCAAGCTTATGTCTGCTGGTGGGTTCATCTATGAGAAGAACAATTCTATTCCATTTGTTGTTAAGGAGAGTCCGAACAGCATCTTTTTCAAGATGATGGACTTCATGAGGAACTGTAAGTTGGGCTATGCGATGTTTCACTCTACACCACTCTACAATGAAATAATCGAGGATATTTGGACCTCATGTGAGTATAGTGGAACAAACTGCACACTGCAATTCACTCTTCAAGGTAATGAGTACATAGTTAATTCTGATGTTTTGCAAGCATGTTTACATATTCCTGATAATAACTGTGATGCTTTGCCCTCTAACACTAAAATAACTACCATGCTAAATTCTATAAACTACTCTTTGCCTACTGATAATCTGGGTAGAATAATTAGGAGAGGTTTGGTTAGGGAATACAGTTATTTAGCTGATGCATTCATTAAGGTCTTTTCTGGAAAGATTAGTAATTTTGATGCATTAACTAACTCTATGTTAATTCTCCTAACCATGCTTCTAAATGATAGATATTACAACTTTAGCACCCAACTTATGTATAAAATTGGTGCTAAGTTGGGTGATAAGGCAAATAGGAAGAAAAATATCTATTATGCAAGGTTTCTGATGATGCTGGCTAATCATGTTAGTCCAGCACCATTAGTTATCTCTAACCCTACTGCCAGGTTTGAGTGCTTTGTACAAGAGAAGAGAGTATTGACAGACATACTGAGGCTGAACCACAATGGTGATGTTCCAGTGGTGTATCTGCCAATCATTGAGGTAACTACTGTTATCCCTGTCAGTATAGCTGTTACTTCCATTGTTTCATCCAACCCAGTTGCTATGGAGTCTGTAGCTGTGACCCAACAGGCTCCTGCCCCAGCAACAAAACCAAAATCTAAGAAATCCTCCAAGCCAACCTCAGGTGCTTCTCAAAAGGCACCTGTTGTAAAAATTACCACACAACCTAAGGGGAGTGTGTCTGGAGTTGTGAGAGGTGAGGGAAGGGGTGAACATAAAAGAAACCCCAAGAATAAGGAAGGTGAGGTAAGTGTTTCCCAGCCTAGCCCCATTGTGTCTTCCCAACAAGGCACAATGAGTAAAATGGATTTAAGCACAAGTCTAATTGCATCCTCCCAAAAGGATGTAATTATTGAAACAAGCTCTCAACCTAGAGCACAGTCCAAAAGGGTAAGGGACACTTCAAGCCCTCAGTCTACATTTTCCCAATACCAAAGGAGAGTGAAGCAAAAGTCCAAGGGTTCACAGGGTGCACACACACTGGAAGCAACACTTCCAGTTTCTCAAATTCAGTTTGATGTAACCCCTATTATAACTCTGGGGTTACAGTCACATTCTCTGAACATCAACCTTGAACTATCTCCATCAAATTCACCAACTCTATCTCTAGATGTGGACATGATCCATACATCTATTCCTGATTCTCCAACTCTAATCTTGGAGAAGCCCCACTCTGAAGTTGGTGGCCATCACTTGTTAAGTGATTTGTTGGGCCATCAACCAATTCTTTCTGAAGTTGCAAGGGGATCTGTGGACCAAACTCTCAAATCAATCATCACAGACTCTACTGTAACTTCTCATTCTCAAAGTGCTTTCTTGACTTCATCAACGAAACAGTCTATTTCGTTGACAAGTGTTTCTCCATCAACGGTATCCATACCGTTGACAGTTCAAACTACCATTCCGTTGATAGGTCATTCTACACCCCTTATTGAAAATCTAGTCGTTTCCACAACTAGTGTAGATGACCTGGTGGTAGTTGAGACACTTTTAGGATTGAGAGGGAGTGAAACTGAGAGGCTGGCTATTTCTTCCAGCCAGGCAAAAGGAGAGATTGAGAGTTCCACCTTAGTAGGTGAAGGTGAGGGTGTGAGAGGTGTGAGCCATGGGGAGCCCATGATGCAAGAAAATAGAGGAGAGAGAGAAGGGACTACAGGAGTCATAAGGGAGGAAGCAGCCATTGCTAGTGAGTCAATGGAGGTCAATGAGGGAGAAAGGGAACTTACTTTCCAAGAGCATTATCAACAGACTCTGGATAGTATTTCCCTGGATCCTGAGACCTTTACTCATCCTGTGTCAGCCTATCAAGTTTTGGCTCAACAGGGCAATGTGGAGGCAGAGAGGTCACTACAACTGATTCATACAACTGCATCAATGCAAAGAGCAAAGGATGCCTTGACCAATCTATCTCCAGAAGCTGCAGCAAGTGGTGAGTTTGATTTCTCTGATGATGAGGACAGCTTTGGTGCCAATCAGGTGGCCACTACTTCACAGACTGGGACTTCTGTGGTGCCTCCTACACCAAACTGGCTTTCTCAAGATTTACAAGGAAGGATCTCCCTGGATGTTGCAATCACAAGGCAGTACAATGAGGCCTATCTGGCTCATGAGTCTGCAAATGCCAATGACAAGAAATTCTACAAGGCTATTATGGATTCACTGGAAATCCAAAGGCTACAGATGATGCAGACAAGGATTGAGGCTAGAGAAATCAAGGACTCAATTAGCAATCTCAAGGATGCTAATGACAGGAGGCTAGATGAAAAGCTTCCTCTTCTCACTGTGTCCAAGATGAACAGGTTTTTCTCTAAGGAACTTGAGGTGGCTACCTCCTTGAAGACTCTCTCTTCTAGAGTGGACAAGGTGGAAGCTACTTTATCTCAGATGCAAAAGGAACAGGAGAAGCAGACACAACTGTTGGCCCAGCTAGTGGCAGCTCAAGGAGTCCCAGTCATCTCTCTTGATGATAACAAAAAAGGGGAGAAATCTAAGGAGCTAGACATTCAAATCACAAAGGTTATGGTCCCAGCCATTTCCCTGCCAAAGGAGCCACTAGCTATGGGGGAGTCAGGCAAAGCTAAACTGGACAACATTGACCTGATTCAGCAAGCATCTATGAAGCTACAGCTTGCTGAACAGATTAAAGACCACTGGTCCAGGATAGATGAAAGAATCAAGAAGTTAGCTGATTCTACAAAGACTTCAGATCCATCAACGAATCAAGCTTCTTCAACAGAGCCATCAACGGATGCCATGGTTTTAGTATCAACGGAATGGGAGCCACAGGCCAATTCTTCATATAAGGTAGAGCCCCTTCTGCATGGAGTCACTCAAGGATCAAGGAAGGAGAAAGGACAAACTTCATGCATCAGGGATGTGGAACAAGCTACATTGCAAAGAAGCTTATCTCCCAAGTCTCCTTCTAAACCAAAGGGCAAAAACACAGAAAGGACCTTCTATCCTGCACCTTATCCAGATGAGCACAAGCTTCTTGGTCTTCTCATCACAAAAAGCAAGGAAAGCAATGATTATGAGGTAAGGAAGCAAAGGGCAATTGTCTACAGGAATGGACAACAAATCTGTGTTTGGGCTGGTCACCCAAACTTTGCTGAAGCCAAGGCTGAAGAGTCAGAAAGAGCAGCAATGCAAGCACTTGCAGTTGCTCAATCTCTTGATGAAGAAGAAAGACAGCAAGAAGAAAAAGCCAGAGAGGAAAGGAGTGCAAAGAAGAGCACAAGGCAACCAAAGGCAAGAGCTGGGAGAAATATAGCCTTTGAGAATGATGACTCTCAGAGTATTGCATCAGACTCTTCTGTACCAACTGCACCTCCAACAATTCCTGATCTAGCTCTAGGGGAAAAGTTAGCCTTTGATCCTAAACATCCTGTTAATTTCCATGATCAGCCAATTGAGCCAAAGGAAGAGCCAATTGAGTTTGATGAGGCCAACTTTCCAAAATTCCTCTTTGAGATGGATTCAAAGAAGAAATCTAAGCAAAGGGCTACCAAGGCTAAGCCAATTCTAGTAAGGAGACCACAAGCTGAAAAACCTCCTACCAACCCAGAAGACTTCATCTACATTGCTGATATCAGGGTGGAGTCTGACCTACATATCCATCTTAATGACCTAGTTGAAGTAAGAGGAATAGCAGCTTCTTACAAACTACCAGAGAGATTGGTGTTTGTCTACAAGGGTGGGAGAGAACAGGTTTGGCCTCTACATAGAATTCTGGGAGAAGACTATCAGACACTGCTATCTGTGTTTAAATGCCTGAAGAAAGATTTTGGTTTTACCAAAACAGCTAAGTCTGAAGTTGTTTCCAAAATTTGCCAAATCAAAGCTAGCTGGAACAAGCTTGGTGCACTTCCCAGAGTATTGAAGGTTCCTCAAACAGGAAAGAAAATTCATCTCCAACCTTTTTGGATGATGGAATTCAGAGACAAGGACAACTGTAGAAGATTCTTCAGAATAGAAGACCAACTGGAGAAGGCATCCAATGAAACTCTAAGATTAATGCAATCCAAGTTGGGGGATCAAGATGAAGAAGAGAAGATTTTCTACAGAAGACTTCAAGCTCAGATTGAGGAGAACAATGCAAGAAAAGGGAAGAAAACAAGACCACAGAGGCAAAGATGAAAAATCTGCTCAGTCTAGAGGAGCAACTCTGTGCACTTGTTTTGTAAGATTTTCTGCTTTGTATTTTAATTAAATTCAATGAAGCTCAATGCAATTTCTACTTTTATCATGTGTAATTTGACTGAGTGTTTTTGTTATCATCAAGGCTCTTGATTTATGGCTGTTATTCTATCAGTCATAAATTGGGGGAGATTGTTAGGAATATGTTGTTCTTGATGATAATTATAAAAACACTTAGTAGATTTTGTATTAAGTCATTTTGTAACTGTCAACGGAATGGCATGCTTTGCAGTGTTTCGTTGACAGGAAGCTCATCAACGGAATGAGTGTTGTAGCAATTGCACTGTACAATACTTCACAGTTTGATATGCATTTTGTTGTATGTACTAGATAGGTTTTCTAAGTCATGTTGACTAAGTAATAGATAGGCAAAATAGGTTGGTCAATTGTAAGTATATCATGCCTTGTAATTTTGCCTAAGAGAAGACATGTCAACGGTATGAAGATTACTCTATCAACGGAACAAAGATTACTCCATCAACGGAATGAAGTTTACTCATCAACGAAATGGAGTTTACTCATCAACGAAATGGAGAATAAAGCTATCAACGAAACACATCTCCCTGCTATCAACGAATCATTATTGCTGTTCTGAATAGTTGACAAAGTGATAGTGACAGTTTACTGAACAGATCTAAAGGTGATGTGGAAGTGTACTTTGCATTGGAAACCATTAAAATGGACATGGGGAATAAGGAAACATCCCAGTTTTCCATTTGGGTCTCGGGAGTGATCATAATAAGCATAAAGACAAAAGCAAGGATCTCCAAGGACCACTGGACAAAGGGATGAAAAGCAAACTATTGGCGGTTACCTTTAGTGTACTTTAGTGTAGCCAAAAATAGCTTTGTAAACTTGGGAATATATAACCAAGTGTAGCAGTTACTTTAAGTGAGAGAAGAAAAACAAATAGTTTGTATTAGCTATCTTTGAGAGCATTCTTCTCTACAACCTTGTAACTGAGCAGCTGTGTACATTTTGTATCACAGATTATTTCCGAAATAAAAACACTTCAGTTGGATCATCAAACAATCCAACTGAATTATTTATATCTTGTGTTTTTACTTATTCAGTTCAGTTTTATTTTATAAGTGTTTTAAGTTTAAGAAAATATCAAGAATTGTATTCAACCCCCCCTTCTACAATTCTGTTAGGTCTTTTGGGATTAACAATAACGTATTTTGATTTTTTGAGTTTACCTTTTCTTCTTTGATTCTGGATTCCTGTGCTTCTGTTAATACTATTGTCTGTCTTGTCCTTTGTTGAGTTGTAGTTATCTCTTTTACATCTTATGTTACATTATGCTTTACAATTTTACTGCATATTTTTCAAATCATACTTTTCTGAGAAGTTATGAGTTTTTAAGACATCTCTGCATAGGTGATCTTGAGAGTTCACGACTTAGTTCAAATCAAACAGACTTATATCGCAAACTGTTGAAACTGTGATACTTTGCGATATAGTTCATTTCATGAGTTCGCGACATAGTTCATTTTATGACTTCGCGACTTGGAATAACTATATCGACAAGTCTCCATATTTGACAGAATTTTGATTTAAATTAATTTTATTTCAATTTTTGATTTAAGTCTGACAAAAAGCTTAAAATTTCAAAAAGAGAGTTTTAGACAGGGTATTTACACTATATCGCAAAGTCATCCAAATCCCTCTATTTTCAAGACTTTACGACATAGTTCATTTCTGGACTCTGCGATATACTTTTCAAGACTTTGCGGTACATGCCATTTTTAGACTTCGTGACATACAATTAGTCTGTACATATTCATAACTCTACATCGCAGTGTCTCTATCATATAAATACTCTGTTCTAACCGTTCACAACTTTTCATCTTGTCTACTACTCTCAATTCTCAAACCTAAACTCAAATTTTCTACTCTCTTCTTCACTCTCAATCTTGAAATGGCACCCAAATCTCAAAGAGTATCATCCTCAATTCCTTTAACCATACCCAAAGAAACAAATCTTCTCATAATACCCTCAGAGGCGGAGGCAAACCAAAGGTACAAGTGCTTTGTACGGTTCTTAAACACTTCCTACCTCAGCCAAACCTTGACCCTTAACCCCACTCTGTATGTCGATGTACTGGAAGGGTTCTGGAGAACTGCTTTGGTTGCAACAATGGCGAAGGCGAATGGGACTTCGTTTCAGGAAGTGAGTTGCACAATTGGGGGCAAGTCTTTCCAGTTTGGGGAGAAGGAAATAAATGAAGCCCTGGGGTTAAAGGTTGAGGGTCATGATGCTGAAGCCACTGACAAGCAAATGGTGGACTTCCTGACCCTAATTCAGTATGCTGACAAGATTGACACGGCCAAGCTCAACAAGAAGTATGTCAGGAGGGAGTGGTCATTTCTATTTGATGCACTCCAAAAGGTGTTTCTGTGCAGGAAGACAGGATGGGACCAAATCAGTCACATTCTTGTGAAGTTGGCCTATTCCCTAGCCTAAAATCAGGAGATAAATGTTGGAGGAATAATCCTCAAGGAATTGGCTCAAAGGCTAGGGAGGACAGTTCGTGGTAGAGGTAATGACATCTTTTACCCTCGTTTTCTTCAATGTATTTTAAATTATCTTGATGCTAATATACATGAACTTGAGGGTATAGATAACAATAAAATTGCTTATTCCAAGTCCATGTCCAAGATTCTATTTGGTTCATTGGACACAAGGAATCAAGTGGATGTGATTCTAAGTGTGACCAAGCATATGCAGGACACATTTGAATCTTATCCACTTGATAAGCCCATATACCATGAACTCTCCTGGACAGGGGAGGCTAAGACTGAAGGAGCTACACAGTCTAACCCCAGCCTTCCTATCCCATCTAGTAACCCTACTGCAAACACCACTCTAGTAGTTAGGGAGCCAAGTGCATCAATCTCCCAAAAGGTTGGTGTCACTAAAAAGAAGACAAAGAAGAGAGCCCTTGAAATAGTCAATGAAACTGTAGATTTAGGTAGTGAGGAACCTGAGTCACAGCTCACAAGACAAAAGAAGAAATCCAAATCTATAGCCTCCAATGAATCCTCCCAACAGGATTTAGATGTGCAAAAAGGGGTACACCTATTACTGTCAATGTCCTCTCAACAGGGCATTGGTATTGAAAAGAGTAGCCTCCCCACTACAACCTGTGAAGAGTCTGCACAGGGTCAAGAACTCACTCTTGACCCTAGGAGAAATAAGGGTGATGACACACTGAGTGGAGAGCACATCACACTTGAAACTCCTCCTATTTCTTAGGGGGAGTTGCCAAAATCCAATCCACACCACACTTCTCTTCCAGAATCTACATCTAATATTTCTTCTCAACAGAATAGTCATTCTCATGACCTTTCTGCAATTGATCAATCACAATCCAAATCTGTGATTGAGCTAATCTCAAGTGACATGGTGCATGACACTGTGCTCACCACCCAGGAACCACATCTAGTTGGTCAGGGAATGCATGTTGGGGCATATCCTAATGACACCAACACAAACATAGAGGCTTCACCAGTTCTCACTGGAGACCCTATGCCAAACTCTCCATTCCTAATGGACATGGACATGCCTTCACAGGCACATGGAGATGATGTTGTCACACAACCCATTTCAATGGGGATAGCATCAGACTCCACAGTCATTCCAAGACTGGAGGAAACTCATACATCAAACCCCCCTGAGGTGCCTAGCACCAGCTCTAACTTGGCTCAGGCCACAATGTCAGAATGGCTGAAGCCTGTGCAACATGACAGGCCTTCAGGATCATCATCTGTGCCCTCACAATTGACGGAAGAAGAACTTCAAAATATTCATGTGGCACAGATTGATGAGATCTCAAAGATAGCTCAACATCTCCTAACAGCCAACCTTCCAAATTCAGACTATGAAGCCATTCTTCTGTGTCACAAGGAGGATGTTGAAGCTCAACAGGACAAGATAGTGGATGAAGCCCAACAGGATGGTAATGTTGATGCCTGGTTGGATGGCAAAAGATCTGTGCAGCTCAAGGATGCCCTAGCCTTTCTCATGGAAGAATATCTCACATCCTTGGGGTCCAATGCCAAACATCTTGCTCCTACAGAAGTTTTTGAAGCTATGAATGAAATGTACAAGAATCAGCTGAAGGCTCTGCATTATCTTGGGAATGGTCTTCAATCAGAGATTTATTCGATCAAGGAGGAAACAGAAAGATCCCTGACTCAACTCAGAAACTCCTATCTCTCTGATTTTCCCAAGGTAGATGGCATCTTTAAAGAGGTTCAGAAAACAGCTGTCAATGTCACCAGGATGGACTGCACCCTAGCTTTGGTCTCAGATAACATGAAGAAGCATTCTGCCAAGCTAGATAACCAGGTGCAAGCCAACATCAATTCCAACTCCATGCTGACAGTTCTGTGGAAGAATCAGTATGGGAACAATCTTGTAGATGAAGTTGCCATTTCTGACATCTCAAAGTTTGACTTCTCAAAGATCAAGGATCAATCCCTCAATTCCTTCAAATCTCAGCAACTTTTCTCAAAGGTGGAAAGCTTGGAAAGAAAGGTAGCTGATCTGAAAACTGAAAACAAAGGCCTATCTCACTTATTGGAGCAGCTTAATGCCAAAATGGATGATCAAACCAACTCAACTTCTAATATCTTGTTGGTACAACAACAAATGATGACATCTATGATGAGACACGTGAACCTGCCTATTCCTGGGGAAGCTCAAGACATCTTGTCTGATCCCAAGCCTAAAGGGGAGAAAGGAAATGAGGTCATTCAAGAAAAAGAAATTAGAGGGGGAGCTCCCACAAAGCATAAACTGAAAGGGAAGGTCATTTCAGAGAAAGAGCTCAAGCCAGTCACATTTCCTACTGTTTCTGTCACCAGTCTAACTGGCCAGAAAAGTAGTGTAACTACAACATACTACCCTGGCACAATACAAAGTGATGTCTCTACTCATCCTATCTCCACAAAAGCTCAACCTGTCAAAGCAAGCATTATCACTGAGGCAAAGCTACAGGAAGTTGCCAACTCATACATCTATCATGATGAGGCCTTCCTGGAGTTTCTGAAAGCCATCTTTATCAGTGTACAAGGTGACACCAAGACCTACAGGAGAATGATCAAGGAAAACATCAAGTACATAACTGTGGTAGTCAGGAATATCAAGAATGCCTATCTAAGAGAAATTATTATGATATCCAAAGAAAATGACCTATGGCATTTGTCTTTTCAAACTCTGGAGAAGCTGAGATACTCTGAACTAGATGTCATTCTAGAGCTAATAGAGAAGGAAGGCGACAACAACAGGATGCTGTATGAGGATTTGAAGAAGGACCAGTTTTCAAGATTGCCTGAAGTCATCGCAAATCCAAGAACAATCATTTTTCAAGGACTCACCAGGGCAAACTCAATTGATCAACTAGTCATCCCTGCTCAGTTGAACATGAAGAACAAAGATAGAATTAACAGTGTGCTTCAAATGCTAAGAGCCAAGAAAGGACTCAGGACTGCTGAAGAAATAGAGATGATTCAAATTCTACAATCATTTCTGGTACATGGAAGAGTTCCTGAATCACTCAAAGCAAAGAAAAATGAGAAGGATGACAAGGATGAGGACAAAGACAAAAGCTACAAGAGGAGGAGTCAATCAAGGAGTTATAAGGATGGTGGAAGTGAGAGTAGCAAAAGCAAAACCTCAAAGAAGACTAAAGATGATAATGATGAAGTGAAGGACTCTCAGGGAAAGAAGGAAACTGTTAAGAAGACAAGTGGAAATCAGCAAGTCAAGGACATTGCTAGCAGTACCTTAACCAAAACACAAGACTCTAAGTCTAGGGTGGGTACTGGTAGTAATGATCCTCCAAAATCTTTATCCAAGACTTCTGAACCTGACTTGCCACAGAAGAAAAGTGAAGCCACAAAGGAAAAATCTAAAAGACACTTCCACAAAGTCACAGCTAGTGGAGTGTTACAGTGGATGAAAGGGAAAGGAGTGAAGCTGCTTCCAAATGATGTGGCACTAAAGACTAATTCTCCCTGCTCCAGAAAGCTACCTCAAGTGAAGCATTTGAAGATCAAGAGTGTAGCCAGAAGGAAAAGGATAACAAAGAATGTTAGGCCGAATACACAATATAATCAAGTATGTATGAGAATAACAAACAAGAACACAAGTTTGTAAATCAACAAACTGTAATTATATTAACAGCTTCTCTCTTTATGATGTTAATGAATCACAAAGAGCTTCTAGGTTACAAGAATAATGTTTTCAATTATCGCGTCCCTTCTAGGGATAACCTAATTGTGTTTATATAGTACACAGTTACAATCAATCTCTAATTGATACTCCTACAAATTAGCTATACAATTTGTAATCAATTAGAATTGCTTCAGTCCTCTGTCCAGTCTCCTTAGCTGTATCAATATATTCTGCTTCTTTCCATCTTCAGAATATATTGCTTCTAGAATCTTCATGATATGCACCGACAGCTAAATCAACTTTCACCCTGTCAGACTTTAACAAACTCTGACCGGCTTCCATGTAAACTCTGATAAGTACTTCAGACTAAACTCTGAACAGTACCTGTTACTTAAACACTGATTAAACAAACATCAGCAATTATATCTAACAATCTTCCCCAACTTGTGCATAATAAAAATGTACAAGTTAAACAGATAATTGATGATGTCAAAACATATAACAAATGCAGTGTTTAATCATAACAGAGTTTAATTTGAACTTAGAATAGAAAACTTTAAAAACTTACAGTCACACTTTATTTGATTTCTTGAATATCAGGAACAGTTCTGAGATAATCCATGAGTAGTCTTCTTTCAGCCCTTTCCAGCTCTTCAATCATAACTTTCTTCAACTCTCTCAACTCTGGATCAGATTCTCCAGTCTGATAAATTGCAGCTCTCAAAGAATAGATGGAATTTTTCCTCATCTCATTCCCTAGCCTAATAAAATATGGTTTATCAGATTCTAGATTGAATTCTAAGACTTTAACTCCCAGATCAGTCCTTAGTCTTGCACTGTTTCTTTTCATTTCTACAAACTTTCCATGAGCATCTTTGTACTTAGGGATGTAAGCACTTGTAATTTTAGCACCACTAAGAACCTTTGCTCTCATCATCCTTACTCTCAAAACTTCAGCAGCATTTTGAGTCCTTTGATTTCTGACTTTGAGTAGATATAAGACATATTCTAACTCTTCAGCCATTTTCAAATGTATATCATTTTCACCTATTCTGTATACTCTGCCATCAGCCATGAAGTATAACAGAAAGTCCTTCCTAAGTCCCTTATGATGAATTAACTGAACAGACTCTAGCTTGTCAAGGTTCTCTTGAGTAACCCCAACACCAGGTTCTGCCAGTGATGTTTGATCCATTGGACTGTTATTTATCCTCTTCTCTCTGTGTGAACCTAAACCAGACTTGTCATAAGATTGTTTTCCATGTACTGTCCTGGTTTGAGAAAAATCCACAGGTTCTAATGTCAGAGTTTCAGAAAGTACAGGTCTTAAGAAACCTTTGAGTTGAGTTTGTACAACTTGAGCCTTGTCAGAGGTTGTCACAATTTTAGTAGCAATATCAACATGAGCAACGTCAGAGGTTGATTTGTTTATCCTTGATTCAACTTGAGCAATGTCAGAGGTTGAATAAATCTTCTTTGGTAACTGTTCTTCTTCTACCAGTTTACCCTTTCCCTTATCAGTGTTTGCAATAACAGGCCTCCTGGTGTATTGTATACTCTGTTGAGTATTTTCCTTGATAACAATTCCAGTTTCTTTCTTTCTAGGAGCCTTGACAGCTTTCTTTTTGTAAGTACCATCCTTCAATTTCTTCTCATGCTCTTCAGCAAGACTCAGCATTTCAGCTTCCATGTCTTCAACTGTAGCTTCATTTCCATGTTCTTCTAGAAACATTTTTGTAGCAATTTCTTCATCAGTAGATGGATTGGCTGAAATAATTAAACTCTTAAGTCTTGAACCACTGGCAGAGTTTGAGATTCCTTTACCAGAGTTTCTCAACCTATCAGAATTTAATCTTGATCTTCTTTGCCCTTGCTCAGAAATTTGCTTCCTCTCACTTTCCTTGCTTCCACCATCAGCAGAATCATCCCTCCGTCTCAGAGATTGAGTGTCTTTGCATTTGTCATTTGGTACACTCTCCCCCTTTTTGACATCATCAGAAAGTAATACTGATGTCAGCAATTCTAGAGCAGTAGAAATAGAATTCAATTGAGCAGACATTGCAGTCTGATTCTCCTCAACTTTCCCAAGCCTCTTCTTAATGTCATCAGAATCCTTGGCTTGTTGCTTGAACATAGCAGAATAATAAGACCTATCAGTCTTTAAGGTAAGATCCCGTATACCCACTTCATTCCTCAGATTGGTAACCGCTGTTTGTGTTTCATCAAACCTATTGTTTAAGGCTTTGACTTGAACCACAGTGGCTTTTAAACTTGTAAGAACATCAGAGTTTGAAATCTGCTTCACAGAATCATTAAGAAAATCAGCAGCCCTCTGTGCAGAAAAGATACAATCTGTAGCTGCCCATCTTTTGTAGTACATAGCCTGAAAATGCTCAGCAGTGGCTCGATTGACCTCTCTTTCCTCATCAGAGTTTACTCGAATATCAGATAACTCCTCTTGTGAATGAGCAGGAGTATCATCATCATTATCATTCTCTGCTGTATTCTCTGCAGGAACATTAGTTTCAAAATTTCTCTGTGCAGCTTCATCAATAACTTTCTCTGCAACAGGTTCTGGAATCTCAGAGTTTGCAGTTTGCATTAACTCTGTTTCTTTTGTTACAACCTCAACAACAGATTGTTGTAGACCTTCAAGAATAATATCCTCAGAGATTAGCTTATCAGCAGCCTCTTGTACATTCTCTGCTACAGCTTCATCAACAATTTGCTCTGTAGCAACTGCTATCCTCTGATCAACCTCCTCACCTTGGTCAGAATGTAAATTGTGAACAGAAAGATTCTCTGTGTGAGAAGCAACAGAATCTTCAATGACCAAGGTGACTTGATCAGCTGCCACATCCTCAGTATCACAAACACTGATACTAGGATGGACTTCAAAATCAAAATCCAATGCAGAATCTTCAAAGAAATTTTCCTTAGCAGGCATAACATCCTCTGCATCAGCATTTGCTATGTCCTCAGACACAAGTTCCATAGACACTCTGTCCACATTGACAGCTTCATCCTCCTGAGACTCAACTTTAGGAGCTTCAACAACCTTTGAGGAAACATTCTCAGCACCAAATAAATGTGCTGCTACCAATCTTCTTTTCCTCTGATGAAGAGTTTCAACATCAGTTTCACTCTCCTCATCAGCATCATCAGACTTTGCCCTATTTGCTCTTCTTTTCTTTAACCTTTTCTCCTGAGGCATATCAGTAGCATTTGATACCCCAGCTTCAGTAGTTGATGGCGTCACTCTAGCAGATTTAACAGCCCTCAATTTAGATTTCTTTGACCTCTGTGATTGAGACACAGAAGGTCCAGCTTCAGCATTGGCAAGGAGTTGTTGTTGGGAATTGACCAGAAATTGTTGCACAGACTCAGGCAACATTAAAACACCAACATCTCCTTTCTTGTTATCTTTATTAGTAAGATCAGAGAATATGCGTTTCTGCAATTTAAATGAAAGAATGACATCATCCTCTAAGATCTCAACATCAGGACAGCAAAAGTTGAATAACAATTGACAAAATCTAGAAAAATAAACAACATTCCTATTCTCTAACATTTTCTCACCAATATTAGTTAAAACTAGCCTAGCAACATCAAAATTACCTCCATAAAGAAGAGAATACCCGATTTGCAGACTATCAGTGGGAATTGCATCCCAATTCGTGCACTTCTTTCCAAAAGCCCTGGTGATGCAGTCGAAAAAGAAACTCCATTCCTTGCGCAAAAACGGCCTTTTCAGTTGACCAATCTTTGTCAATGGTCCAGAGTAGCCTATTTCTCTCATCATTCTAACCAACTCAAAATCACCAATAGAGATTGTGAAAGCATTGAAATCCTCAAGACCCAAAGCATCACGAACAGTAGTTGGAGTAACTATAAACTCGTCTCCTTGAAATTCAAAAATTATGGACGGAGACCCAGACTCTCCTCCATTATCATAAGTGCCTGTCTGCCAAAGAGTCCTGATTTGAGATGCAGACAGCTTCAAAGGTGCGGTGAGAGCAGTGCCAATATCAGAGTTTGACAAGAAATCCTGAATCAAATGAAACGCCTCCGGTGCGTTCTCATTTGCCAAAGGAGCAGCATAGTTATTCGGGACAAAATCTAACCCAGAAGCAGTAAACATTGTTGTAGCCATTAGAAAAGTTTTGAAGAAAGCAAGAAATAAGACAGAGAAAAATGTAGAATGGATGCAGTGAAAGTGTTTGAGACAGTGTTTGTGAGTAAAAGATAAAGTGTGTAAAAGAATGAACCGTTTATGTGTAGTAAGTTTAAATAATGACTGTGAAAATTAAAACTCAATCGTTTTAATCATTACTACACACAGCAGGCGTCTTTGAAAAATGTGTGAGTGGGACAGATGTCAAACAAACATACGCTGACAGCTGTATGTAACAACTTCCAATACACACACGCAGTAAAAATAGCCATAATTACCGCTTTTCACATTGTTCAAAACACTCATCCTCTTTCTCCTCTGTTTAATACAAATATGAACCGTTTGTAATCATACTCTTTCAAATTTCTAAACAAATGTCTAATCTCAAAATTATAAAATGTCTGAAACAAAGAAATCATTTTAACCATCAGAGATTAAAACAAAATTACCTCGGCGTATTTCACACAATACATCAGTGTTTACCATTTATCCTTCTTTGTCAATAAACTCTTTTCTCAAACTGTACAGGTGTGTAGAATTGTGTGTGCAATTGCAGAGTTTACCGAAATCAATATTTAGATCATCTCAAAGTGCATAAAATCCACAAACTTAAGCAGTAAAAACTGGTTGCCTAAACTCTCATGTAAAACATAAAATCTGATTTTTATATCTAAACTCTGTATACTGATATCCTTTCATTTGAATATATCTTTTATTTTTCACCCCCTTTATATATATATATATATTTTTATTTTTATTTTTATTATTTTTATTTTTTTTATTTTTCCAGTAATCAGTGGTTGGCACTAGTCACCAAAAATCAAAGATTTTAGCCCTTATTTCATACAATAAGTTCCTGGATCGTCCTAGGCACAACATGATCTCAAAGGAATTTGTGCTCTTTTTGGCATCTTTTGATTTGAGGGTGAATTATTTACAATTAATAATCAGAGTTTAGACTTTTCATCAGTTAATGCAATTAATTTATGAGAGAAAATGCAAACAGCTAATACAATCTCAGTGTATAGGATCAATAAACTAAGAGATGGTATAAATATAGAGATAGTATCATGCTGTGTTAACTTACTGCACATATTTGAGATCAGAATCTATACAACTCTTAAGGATTCATAATTACTTACTGAGAATTATGTTTCATACAAATTTCTTCATTGGTCCATATGTTTCAGACAAAATTACAATCAGAGTATAGCATTAGACTGTAACTATCAGAGTATGACCAACACTTTATGACTAACAGAGTTTAGCATCAGAGTTTACTTTCAGAGTTTATGACACTGGTACTCATAACAGTTAATACATGCGAGGAATCATGAGCATAAAAATCAAACATGTATAGTTTTTGAGTCTAACCCGTATCTCTAGTCAAAACCAGAGATCATTCCAAGTTCATTTACCAATCTTGTAAAAGTAGCTTCACTCAAAGGTTTGGTGAAGATATCTGCAAGTTGTTGGTCTGTAGACACAAAATGAAGCTCAATGTTTCCTTCCTCCACATGTTCCCTGATAAAATGATACCTTATGCTGATGTGCTTGGTCATGGAATGCTGTACTGGGTTACCTGTCATAGCAATAGCACTTTGGTTATCACAGTAAATAGGTATTTTAGAGTACCTTAACCCATAATCCAGCAACTGATTCTTCATCCATAAAATCTGTGCACAACAGCTACCAGCAGCTATATACTCTGCTTCTGCAGTGGATGTGGAAATTGACTTTTATTTCTTGCTATACCAAGAAACCAATCTGTCACCTAAGAATTGACAGCTTCCACTTGTACTTTTTCTGTCTATCTTACAGCCTGCAAAATCTGCATCAGAGTAACCAATTAGCTTAAACTCTGATTCTCTAGGATACCACAAACCCAAGGTTATGGTTCCTTTGAGATATTTGAAAATCCTTTTTACAGTTGTTAGATGAGCCTCTCTGGGATCTGCTTGAAATCTTGCACAAAGACATGTGGCATACATGATATCAGGTCTACTTGCTGTGAGATACAGAAGAGACCCTATCATGCCTCTATAGGTTGTCATATCCACTGTAGCACCTGTGTCTTTGTCTAGCTTTGTTGTTGTAGCCATGGGAGTTGGAGCAGATGAACTATCAAGCATACCAAATTTCTTTAGAAGATTTCTGGTATACTTTGCTTGATTGATAAAAATCCCATCATCTGTTTCCTTGACCTGTAAGCCTAGAAAATAACTAAGCTCTCCCATCATGCTCATTTGGTACCTGGACTACATAAGCTTTGCAACTTCTTACAAAGTTTGTCATTAGTAGATCCAAAAATAATATCATCTACATAAATCTTAACTAAAAGCAAATTATCACCAGAATTGAAATAAAACAAAGTTTTATCAATTGTACCTCTTGTGAACCCACTTTCTAAAAGAAATTGAGCAAGAGTTTCATACCATGCTCTTGGTGCTTGCTTTAGTCCATATAATGCCTTGTCAAGCCTGTAGACATAATCTGGATGCTTGGAATCTACAAATCCTGGTGGTTGTTCAACAAACACTTCTTCTTCAAGCTTCCCATTGAGAAAAGCACTTTTCACATCCATCTGAAAGACTTTAAACTTCTTGTGTGCAGCATAGGCCAGAAAAATTCTTATGGCCTCCAATCTTGCAACTGGAGCAAAGGTTTCATCATAGTCAATTCCTTCCTGTTGTGAATAACCTTTAGCCACTAGTCTAGCCTTGTTTCTTGTAATCACACCTTCACTGTCAGTCTTGTTTCTGAAAACCCACTTTGTATCTACAATTGATCTATTCTTTGGTCTAGGTACAAGTGTCCAGACTTCATTTCTTTCAAATTCATTTAACTCTTCTTGCATTGTTGTTATCCAGTTAGCATCTTGAAGAGCTTCTTCCACTTTCTTTGGTTCTGTTTGAGACAAGAAAGCATGATACAGGCATTCATTTGTAGTAGCACTTCTAGTTCTTACACTAGCATCAGGATCTCCAATTATAAGATCAGGTGTATGTGCCTGTGTCCACTTTCTTGCTGTTGGTAAGTGGTTCCTTGCATAATTATTGAATCCTCCCCCTTGATCCATGCTCTCCTGATTCATATGTTGACTTTCTGCAGCATCTGAAGCTCCCCCTGAATTGGATGGCTCAGAGTTTAAACTGTCAGAGTTTGAATCAGTTTCCTCAACTGACTCACTTGCTGTGTCTTGTTGAGCTTCTTCACGCTCCCCCTCAACTGGTTCTCTATTTTGTTCAATTTGAGAATTTCCAGTTTCTCCAGTATTTACCAGTAGAGGTTCAGAGTATGCTTCGTCAGAGTTTGTCAGAACCGCTTCATCAGAGTTTGTCGGTACTCCTTCATCAGAGTTTACATCATCAGAGAATAAATCTTCATTTTCAAAGCGCAATTGATCATATTTATCTAAGTCATCAAGTCCAGTTATTTTCTTGTCATCAAATGACACATGTATAGACTCCATGATCACCTTTGTTCTCAGATTGTATACTCTGAACGCTTTTGTTGACAATGGATAGCCAACAAAAATTCCTTCATCAGCTTTTAACTCGAACTTGGTCAACTGTTCAGGATGAGTCTTCAACACAAAGCATTTGCATCCAAATATATGAAAATATTTCAAATTTGGCTTCTTATTTTTCACCATCTCATATGGTGTTTTCCCATGCTTGTTGATCAGTGTAGCATTTTGAGTAAAACAAGCAGTTTGAACAGCTTCTGCCCAGAAATAAGTTGGCAATTTTGCTTCGTCAAGCATAGTTCTGGCTGCTTCA
Source organism: Heracleum sosnowskyi (assembly GCA_030848705.1). Lineage (NCBI taxonomy): Eukaryota > Viridiplantae > Streptophyta > Magnoliopsida > Apiales > Apiaceae > Heracleum > Heracleum sosnowskyi. The sequence continues at coordinate 17,314,130 of CM061240.1, forward strand.
ATTAAATTTCTGTTCTTTCTTTCAACTACACCATTTTGCTGTGGAGTTCCAGGTGCAGAAAATTCTTGTTTCACTCCTCTTTCCTTGCAGAAAGCTTCCATGATTGAGTTTCTGAATTCAGTTCCATTATCACTCCTTATTATTTTGACTTTGTACTGTGATCCTTTGTCCAGTAGATTTACATGATCCATCAGAGTTTGAGCAGTTTCATCCTTCTTTGATAAGAAATACACCCATGTATATCTAGTATATTCATCAACAATTACTAGAGCATATTTCTTTCTGCCCATAGACATCACATTCACTGGTCCAAAGAGATCAACATGTAGAAGATGATAAGGTTCCACTACTGAAGATTCAGATTTGCTCTTGAAAGATGACTTCGTTTGCTTGGCCTTTTGACAAGAATCACATAGGCCATCTAAACTGAGTATTGATTTTGGAAGTCCCCTTACAAGATCCTTTCTTATTAGCTCATTGATGTTGTTCAAATTGAGATGAGAGAGCTTCTTATGCCAATTCCAACTCTCTTCATTTGACATTCTTGCAGACAGACACACTGTTTTTCCATCAGAGTTTGTTACCAAACTTGCTTCATAAATGTTATTGCGCCTGTGTCCAACTAGAACAACTTTTCCAGTAGATTTACTGATAACTTCACAGTGTTCAGTATGAAAATCTACATGGTTTCCTCTGTCACAGATTTGACTCACAGATAGCAAATTATGCTTGAGTCCTGAGACTAGAGCTACATTTGTGATGATGACACTTCCAAGATTGATATTGCCATATCCCATAGTACGTCCTATGTTGCCATCTCCATAGGAAACCTTTGGGCCAGCCTTCTCCTCAAAATCTGATAGCAGGGCTTTATTTCCAGTCATGTGTCCTGAGCATCCACTGTCCAAGATAAGGGTGCTCTCTTTTATGCCCTGCAATCACAAACAAACACTAAGTGTTAGTTTTAAGGACCCAGACTTGCTTGGATCCTTTGTCTTTCTTAACAGTGTTAGCTTTTGCAGCGGAATCACTATCAACAGAGTTTAAACTAACATTGTCAGACTTTACACTTGCAGAGTTTGTCCTAACCCATTTTAAGTTGGGTTTTAGCTCATAATAGTTATGATAAATAGCATGATAACTCTTGCAAGTATAAATGGAATGCCAAGTGCTCCCACAGTGTATGCATAAAGTCTGTGGTTTAACCCTTACATAATTATTCTTTACTCCTGATGTAGAAGGTAAAGAATTAATATCTTTGTTCTTATTGCAAAATCTAGCAAGATGGTTAGTACTACCACAGTTATAACATGTTTTCCTTGGAGCTACATCAGTAGGCAAATGATTATTTCTTTTATTTATGCCTAGCTTTCCATTCCTATTCTTCTTGGACCCTTTTGGTTTCATGGCAGACTTTACCTCTTTGAGCTTGTGATTGAACTGTTTTCCTGTCATCAAGCCAACATTAACCTGTTTTTCACAAGTTTTTACTGGCTTTCTAACAGCTTCTATTTCCATAAGATTTTCTGTTATAATATTTTCCTGTCTCTCACAGGTTTCATCTGATTCCATATCAGCTTCTCTTACTATAACAGATTTAAACTTAGTGGACTCTGGAACAAATTTCACAGGTTTAAGTTGTGGTTTAACCTTAATCTTGTCTTTAAACCTCAGTTCATCATTTTCACAATAGCCTAAACCTACAGAATCTGTCTGAAACACTTGATGAGTGTCTCTTCCAGAGTCTGTCCAAGTCTTGATTATTTTTCTTTCTTTTTCTAGATCAGATTCGAGCTGCTTATATCTCTTAAGCAATTCCTGTTCAACATAAACAACTTCATCTCTCTCCTTTTGAATCTGCTTCATATTTTCAAGTTCTCCTTCAAGAAACTTGTTTCTTTCTTTAAGGCTAAGATTCTCAGATTTAATTATCTCATTCTCTAAAGTCTGATCCCTATAACTAACATGTACGCTTTTCAGATATACTCTTAATTCAGATATATTATCAGTATCATAAGCATAAGTAGTTAGGGGTACCTTATTTTCAGATGATTTAGTCTCATCTTTGACAGTTGCCATAAGAGCATAATTTACTCCTTCATCAGAGTCTGAAGTATCTGCCCAGTCTTTGCCTTTAGAGATGAGTGCTTTCTCAGATTTTCCTTTCTTGCACTCTGGGGCATAGTGACCCATCTCCTTACACTTGTAGCACTGGATTTTAGATTTATCTTTCTTGCCAGACTTGGTCTCCTTTCCATCAGACTTTCTAAAACTTTTCCTTTCAGAGTTTGAATCTTTCCTTGAGAATCTCTTTCCTTTCTTGAAGTTCTTGAATCCCATCTTCTTGAAGGTCTTCACCATCAATGCAGCCATTTGCATCATCTGTTCTTCATCATCCTCAGAGTCAGAAGCTTCATCATCAGTGTTTGAGCCATCATCAGTGTTTGATGACTCACTGTCAGATTTAATGACTAAAGCCTTTCCCTTGGCTTTCTTCCTTGATGATTCCTTCTTGATGGGCTTCTCCTCAACTTTGAGAGCAACAGATTTTGTCTTCTTGCTTGATCTTCTGTTTCTTTGTTCTATTTCCAATTCATGAGTTTTTAGTAACCCATAAATCTCATCAAGTTCAGTTTCAGCAAGTTCGTAATTATCTCTTATAGTTGTTGTCTTCAAATCCCATCTTTCAGGTAAAGATAAGAGAAATTTGAGATTTGATTCTTCAAGATCATATTCTTTATCAACTAGAGATAAATCATTCAGCAGTTTACAGAATCTGTCATATGTCTCAGTCAAGGTTTCATTGGTTCTTGAATCAAAGTGCTCATACTCCTGAGTGAGTATTGTTTTCCTGTTTTTCTTTATAGCACTGGTTCCTTGACACCTGACTTCTAAAGCATCCCATATCTCCTTGGCAGTTTTACAGCCAATTACTCTGTTAGACATAACATTGTCTAAAGCACTGTGGAGTAGATGTCTAACTTTTGCATCCTTTGCAATTGATGAGATGTCCTCAGGAGTCATATCTTTCTTTTCCTTTGGAACAGTCTTTTGTTCTTGACCATCAACAACAGGAGACAATTTAGTCGGCATATGAGGACCATCATTCATTCTGTCAAGATATTCTGGATCTGTAGCCTCCAGAAACATGGTCATCTTCACCTTCCAAATTGGATACTCCACTGGCCTGAGAATTGGAACCCTGATTGTTTCATACCGACTCACAGAATTAGGTTTAACCTGTTCAATCTTGGGAGGAGCTTGATTTTCTTCAGACATGATTATTACTGTGTTTGAATCGAAAAACTGTATATATTAAACAGCCTTGGCTCTGATACCAATTGTTAGGCCGAATACACAATATAATCAAGTATGTATGAGAATAACAATCAAGAACACAAGTTTGTAAATCAACAAACTGTAATTATATTAACAGCTTCTCTCTTTATGATGTTAATGAATCACAAAGAGCTTCTAGGTTACAAGAATAATGTTTTCAATTATCGCGTCCCTTCTAGGGATAACCTATCTGTGTTTATATAGTACACAGTTACAATCAATCTCTAATTGATACTCCTACAAATTAGCTATACAATTTGTAATCAATTAGAATTGCTTCAGTCCTCTGTCCAGTCTCCTTAGCTGTATCAATATATTCTGTTTCTTTCCATCTTCAGAATATATTGCTTCTAGAATCTTCATGATATGCACCGACAACTAAATCAACTTTCACCCTGTCAGACTTTAACAAACTCTGACCGGCTTCCATGTAAACTCTGATAAGTACTTCAGACTAAACTCTGAACAGTACCTGTTACTTAAACACTGATTAAACAAACATCAGCAATTATATCTAACAAAGAAGAATGGAGCAATCACTAATGTAGTAGGGATCAAAGTGTTTCCTCTGGATGAAGACTATGATGAAGATGCCCTAGCATTTTTGAGATCTCAAAGAATCTTTGAAGTCAAAGTGAAGAACAATCATCTTGAGATCAAATACACTGATGGAAGGGAGAAAGAGATGAAGCAAGGCAGCTGGCAATATTTTCCAACCTATGAACTTGAAAGAATAAATGCCTTATTGAACTTTGAAGAAAAGGAAGAGAGGATGTGGAAAATAGAGATTGCTAGATTCATGAAGATGCACTCTGACTATGAAGAAAATCTAAAGAAGCTAAATGAAGAAAAGAGGTGTCAGAAAGAAAAGGAGATGGCTGAGATGGAAGAAAAAGCAAAGGAGCTGAGGGAGAAAGGGCTATGTAGGGTAAAACAAAATCCCTATATTGTGGAGTACAAAAATCATTATGGAGGGAAAAGCAAGATAAGGATGGAGTTCATAAATTCATATGTGGAAAGTGCCCTTATAACAGCCGCTGAAGATCTAAAAGACTCTCCTCTCATTGAAGAGCTGATTGCAAGATATGAAATTCTAATGGCCATCTCTGAGATAAAGAAGAATGAAGAAATAAGGAAGAAGAAGTTCTAAGATGATTTCTTAGAGAAACAATTGGAAACTGAAGCTATGTAGCTCAAGGAGAAATTCTGTAAGCCTAAATTTCCAAGTTGTTATCAAATTTTGTTTATCCCTTTATCTTCTTTATATTTGTTCTTTTTATGTTAGTTAGGCTTGTTATCTGACATGAAATTGTGCCTAAGGGTCTTACTCACAATTTGGGGGAGATTGTTAGGCTCAAGACATGTCTGAATACCACCATTAACAAGCCTGAACTATGTGACTATGTCACACTACATGACCTAGTGAATTCTATCACTGGGATATAGTATAGGTCTCTCTATGTACTTGTCTTGTTCTCATGAACATTAGCTTGATCATGAATGCTCAGAATTATAATGAGCTTAGTAAGTTTCTTGTGACTAGAATGTATATAGGCCATTAAATAATTGTCCTGGTAGAAGTTCAGTTTTGTTCATGCAACAGGATAGAGATGAATAAGGTCCTGAAGAAATAAGTTGCAGAAATTTGACTAAGGCATTATATAGCAAAGTCAGAATAAAGCTATGTCGTGAAGTCACCAATATTCATGTCGAGAAGTGCTGGATCGCATAGTCCATTTTGTACTATATCGTGAAGTCCTTAAGACTCATGTCGTGATGTGTTGAAGACAGCAAAGTCAAGATGTGCTAGATCGTGAAGTCCTCAAACAGCCTATGTCGCATAGTCCTCAAATAGTCTATGTCGCATAGTCCTCAAAAAGACTAGATCGCGAAGTCCTCAAATGACCTATGTCGCATAGTCCTCAAAAAGACTAGATCGCGAAGTCCTCAAATGACCTATGTCGCAAAGTCCTCAAAGGCCATATCGCGTAGTCTTCACAAGTGACATCGCATAGTCTGGAATGAAGTGGAGTTCACGATATCAACACTTAGCCGTTTACAACAAGACAAATCAAGGTAAAGAATCAAGAATCAAAAGAGACAAATACTGAAGCATTTGTTCTGGCAAGGTGGTCCAAAGAACAGATGACAAATCTACAGCTAAACTTGGAGAGAAGGATAAGAGACAAGCAGCTACAGAAATGGGAAAGATTCCTAAAAGCAAGTGGTCCTTCCTGACACAGTTAACCTCTTCTGGCAGGACAAGTTGGACTTTCAGCCAAGGGCAACTGTGTAAATAGTTGTGTGCCTAGTTTGTATAGGTAAATATATATCGACCACACACCACTGTAAGCTATAAGAGAGATACACATAGTTTCATCAAAAGCACTCTTTTCTCTGTAAGCAAAAAACAAGTTACAAACTGTTCTTGTTTAGAAGCCAGAAATTCCGTTGTGAATTTCCGGAAAGCTGTATTATTTAATTTACTCAATACAAAGTAGATTAAAGTGATTGTGTGTGTTGTATACAGTTTATCTTAAGTTTTAAGAATCGAAAAATATCAAAACTATCCATTCACCCCCTCTGTCTAGTTTCTAGTGGTATTCATTTCTAACATACACCTTAAAATGCGTGTCAAGCAGTGAGAAAAAACTGTATAAAAATGAGTGGAACGGAGGGAGTACTATTTTTGTAAAATTTATTTCACGTGTACTCCTCCGTCTCATAATACTTCTCTTATAAAAATTTTAGGCTATTAAAAAGATATTCCATTAATTTGAAGATATATTTTGACTTATATTCATTATCATTATAAATGCATTAATTTCATAAGAATATAAACTAATTTATACTCTTATTCACTTCACATTAACTATCATAAAAAATTTCAAAAAAGATAATTTGAGAAAAAAATGCATATTTGTATTGGAAACAGAAAAGAACATGTATGTTAGGGAAGAAAATCTCTCCAAAGAGAAAAGGAGAGTTATATGGACCTTTAAATTTATAATATAATCAATAGACTACAAGCATATATTGCCTACTCGTGAAAGTAACAAAAAATACTTGGAGTGTTCACTTCCCCAAAAGTCATTAGTTGTGCACTTGTGCTGATAAAATGAAGATAAGGTACTGCTAGTGCTAGGCCAAAAATCTATAAGATATTCATACCAATGCATACAAACACACAGAGTGAAACACTTGCAGGTTAATATGGATACCATAACAGGAGGAGGATTAATGATGTTTGAAGTTGGGCCTTGTGAGAATTCTTATCAAATGGGATTCTTGATAGGCCAGAAATTCTCGAAACAGATTAGAAACAGAGTTGCCACTGACCTCATTTTGCAGCAGCAGCTCCTTCCTTTTGCCAGAACCCCTCAATCTCAGCCACTCATCACAGCTTTATCAGAAAACAATCGTAAAAAATTTCCGGACTACTGGGATGAACTCTTAGGCACTGCTGATGGAAGCGGTGTGCCTCTCCTAGATGTAACGTATTTCATACTTACGTGCTAACAGCTAACCGATAAATGTTTTTATTTTTGTGCTCAGTGTAACAGTGTAACATTATTTTACTAGATTACACTACTCAACTTCAGAAAGGAGATATTGCCGTATGTTTCCGAGACTGAAACAAAACTGGATGATGATGCTTTCGATGACTGTTCAGATATACTTGTTCTGAATGACTCAATGGCCATTGCAGCTCACAATGAGGATGCAAATGTTGCTTTACTAGGCCACACGTAGGCCTCTAAGACCTCAACAAGTTAACGTTATTACAAAAGTTAATCAATAATGATCATAGTTGTAACGTAGTCCAACTTGCAGGTATCTGATTAGGGGGTCCTTGCACAATGGTCTGTCCTTCACAGCCTACACATATGCAGGAGAGCTTCCGAGTTGTGCTTTTGGATTCAATAATCACGGGATGGTAAATTTTCTCTTCTACAAACAAAATACAGCATAAGAATATTGTTAGTATATCATATTACTTGATATTTAAGCAGAATTAAGTTAACCTACGTATCTTTCATATGACTTCACGCCATGGAGCTCTAACTACTTGTAAGAACTCTTGTTTAGGCATTTACACTGAATTCAGTACCACCATCTAAAGATGAAATTGTAGCTGGTGGCATTGGAAGAAATTTCATATCAAGGGACCTACTAGAAGCAACAAGCATCGACGATGCATTACATGTAAGGTCTTTCTTTTAAAAAAAATAAGTTTTATTTAAGACAGCGAATGATTTTACCATAATCACTTGTATGCCAGCAGAGGATAGAATCTTCAGAAGTCTCCATTGGGCATAGTTATAATCTGATTGACATAAAATCGCGTAGGATTTTGAATGTTGAAACTGCATCTCGGAAAAGATTGTCAGTACATGAAGTTGGAGCAACTCCATTCTTCCATGCCAACATGTATCTTCATCTTCAAGTTGAGCAGGTAGGTAATATATATCTTGCATTAAATTTTCAGCTTAGAGCATAGAAAACAATAATTATGAAAAAACAGACTAGATATAGATTAGTGCATAGGCAGGTACTCAAATGCAGACTAGGAAAGTTATATACACCAGAACTTATGTACAATATAAGGCTTCAGCTTCAGTCTGATATCAATATTGAATATTTTAGTGATGATTCAAAAAATTTCTGTTCTGTTGAAGACACATGATGAGAACTCAATAAGCAGACAAACAAAAGCAGCATTGTTGCCCAAGGAAACAAAACAAGATTTCCTTTCACTCCTCGGAGACATGGATGATCCAAAATACCCCATATACATGACAGGTATATTTCAATATTTGAGATTTGCTTTTTCTCTGGCTAGTGACTTGTTTTCATTCTCTGGCTAGCTCTCACCATGTTTGCATCCGATTTTCAGGTCCTATGCTTCATACTTTGTGCACGGCCATAATTGATTTGAATGAACAGACAATGTCAATTATTATAGGAAATCCAAATAAAGGGGAGACATCTCATGTCTTCTCAATGTGTTAAGAGCCAACAGATTATTGAAAGAACTTGTCAACAAGGTTAGTTCTGTGTTGTACTAGATATTATAGGTGGGTGGGACATTAGAACTGGAGTTTGCATTTAGTCTGTCTTCAGAGAGAATTCTTTTTGTTTACATTATTATTTGAATATTTCAGTTTTTATTAGAACTCAAATTAGAGACTTTATTTCTGATCGAATTTGTGTTTGCTTGTTAGTTGTTATGTAACGAGAATATGATCAATAGTCTGTAGACATATGACTAAGCCACCAAAAAAATTCTTATAAACTGCATGGCCAAGTAGGCATGAAATATATTGAACTTATCACATTTATATAAATATATAAGTTCCAAGTTTATAGTAACATGAAGATGGACTACTTCTATACTGCTGAAATGTAAAATTCAAGTTACTTCGAGTAACATTTACAAAAAGTACAGATCCAAAATCTTGATATAAGGCTTAAAAGAATCAGGTAAGCCTGATAGCAATTGTGAAACTTGGATTTTAGCCTTTCAAAGCCTAAATAGGAAATTTGAACCTTTTAAACGTGAACGTGATCGCTGACCTCTTGTCCTTGCTTCAAGCAGCTTTTCTTTTAAAGTATTCTCCTTTGAATCAGATGGAAGCTTTGAGGATGACTCTGATATTTCAACTTCTCGAGGAGGAAGTTTTGATGTCCATTGTCTTACTGGACTAGCACGAGTCCTCCAAGCAGCGTTGTCACCGGAATGTAACCCGTCATCAGGTTGCATATTCCCATTTTCAGATAACAAATAGTGGCTTCTGACCAAATTATCAACGTAGTTTGAGCTAGATTCATGAATCCCCTCGGCCTGATTGTTTTGTTCAATGATTCCATCTGTAGCTTCATGAATTTCATACTTTTTTGATGTGTTCAGTTCAACTGGGAATGCATCTTCAGTTTCACCAGGTTCTTTATCATCAGCTTGACTTTTTATTCCATTCCGTGATATGGCACGAGCCATCTGTTCTTCAAACTTCACCTGCAAGTTGGATGGATGACGGCCTTTATTCCTATCTTGAGACTCATTTTTTTTCTTAGCATGAATAGCATCTAAGTTTGGATCAATATAATCAGCTTCAAAATTCTCTGGTTTCAAGTTAACAGTGCTTGGTTTGTCTAGCTCAAAACAGTGTGAATCACTACCTGCTGAATCATCATCGTCACCATCATCCTGGGGAGCACTAACTGCTACATTCAAGGGAATGGATTCAAGAGAACTCCGCCGCAAATTGCGATCATTTGGAGCCACATCTTGATTCATTTTGCGATTACTGTTATGTTTACTTTGAAGATAAGCCTCTATTTCAGCTGTAAATTTGTCGACAATGGACTTCTTTTCTCCTATACCAATTTGAGATTCCTGTTTCATCTGAATTCTTTCATCAAGCCACGATTCAGAAATATGGAGAATTGACCTATCACGGTCAGCCCTGTCGACCCATTTCTTCTCAGTCTTCTGTTTCAAACCATGCACTTCCTGTTCATAGTCTCTTATGCCTAGAGCGAATTCATCACAAAGATCTTCCAACAACTTGCGTGATTTTCTTTCTCTCTCCAAATCTTTTAAGGCGTTAGAAAGAGATGATTTAACTTCATAAAGATCCTTTGCTAACTTTCTGTGAAGACTCTCTGATCGTCTTCGTAACTTCCTTTCATCTTCTAATTCATCCCTGACAGACTGAATTGCAGCGTTGACCCGATCATGTTCCTTGCTCTTCCTATCCAGCTTTTCGTCTGCAATTTGCTTCATCAACACGTCCATCTCATGCCGGTCTGCTTGTTGATCTCGAACCAATTCCTTAATCTTGCCACGAGCATGGTCCAGCTCTTTTTTCAATGCTCTAACTAGTGCTATATTGGATGCATGCTGCTCTTCCAGGCTCCATATTCTGTTCAGTACTTTTAGTAGTTCTGTTGATGTTTTGAGGCTATAGCTTGTCTCACCGATACCTCCATTGAGGTCTACAGAGCTGGTAGGCGTTACAGCAGGATTATATGGTGTTACCTTTATAAGAAAAATATGTGAAGTGATGTGAGTAGTATATTAGCAGAATGTTTTGCAAAATAAAGGTAATGGTAGCATAAATTCAGAAGGGGTTGTAAGACACTCGGGTGCCGTTAAAAAAAATTCTATAATTCATATAAAAAAGGTAAAGGTGCAATTAAGGGAATACACAGGTTTTCTGATACGAAACCTATATCATGATTAGAAGGGTATACAACCTATACAAGTCAGTAAGCATACTACTCTCTTTCTCAAAAGATATTACAGGGTAATGGGCTGTGTCTTGCGATGAATTCTAATATGTAAAATACAAAGCTTAACATATGGGTAAAGAACATAAAAGCAAGTATTGGGACATTCATTGAGTGACTGGGTAGAACCAAAAAACATGCTGACATAGTGACACATATGACAACGGTAATCTACTGCCATGGGCCATCTAGGCATCTACGTGGCATAAAAAAATAAAATGCAGTAACAGTTTGCAACCTGGACATGCACTTGGATTCTATACTATACAGTTTTTTGGTTTTTTTTTTTGAAATTTGGGTCAAATGTTGAACCGAATCACCACAAGAATTCAACCAAATCATGTCATAAGATTTAAGAGGGGGGGGGGGGGGGGGATTCAACTTAGTTGGCCTTGACGGAATCAATTCCCATGTGTTACAATTCAAGACGAATCATTTCTTTCTAGGAAATAACACAAAAAGTCTGAACGATTTTTACCTCCATGGAACTCTCATAACTTGCAGGTACGATAGGTTGTATAGCACGACTGTTCCTCTGTACTGACCGATGATGTTGCATTAGTGATGCAGCAACATGCCGCCTCAAACTACCGGCACTTTCTGGCTGTATTGAATTGAGAAGTAAACTGTATAAGCACAAACTTTGAATTTGACCAGCATGTATGCACCACTAGAATAACCATTGGAGCCAACAGCAATTAACAAAATATAAACTTATAGCCTTATAACTAAGATATCAGAGCTTATCTCAATCCTATATTGAATTAGACAATTAACCAACTTTCACAAAATTTTATTATATAACCATCAACCACAAACCCTCTTTCATTTTCGATGCTGATATAATATTGCCAATATATAACCCAAAATCTCTAATACATAACTATTCATAAGACGGACAATTTAAATACCAAGTCTTTAGGATCAAAATTCCAACTAGTCACACTAGTAAGTCTGATAACAGAACCTAAACCATCCATGTACAACACATATAAATTAAATCAACAATCAAAATACAGACAAAACATGCCAATATAAACCACAAAAGATCCATCAAGAACCACAACCAAAAACAACCCAACAATTAGTACAAACCAAAAAACCAAATCAAACAATTCCCAACTCTAAAAAAGCAATCTTTTTCACAACCAACAATCACACACACCTGATCAGGTGAACTAGGAGAAGGATCATGCTGCTGATACTGCCTGTTCCTCCGCAACCTCGAATTCGAACCACCAAGACCCTGATGCATTTTAGAACCAGAAAAACTATAATGCTCAAGTTCCCACAAAGTAGCAGCAAGTTTTCTAGCAGAAACAGGTGGGAAATTCTTAACTAAACTATAATTATAACTAGAATCACCAGCAGCAACATTAGAAGAAAACTGTAGTAATCTCCAAGAGGGTAATACTGGAGTAGTGTGTCCCCCTCTTTTCCCTACCACTAGTGCTTCTTTTCTCAACTTTTCCCCTAAATTTTCTTGCTTTACTGCTGGCTCCTCCCCACTATTCTCTACCCTTTTCATATCTCTCCAACTAAAGTTACTCTCTTTAATATCTCTCTCTCTCTCTCTCTCTCTACAATTGTTTTAAAGAAAAAGGTGGTTTCTTTAAAATAAGAAGTAGCCCATCTTGATTTTTCAACTATTTATTTCTTGTGTATGTATAAATGGACCATATGGGTGGGTTCTTGATTTGTGTCTAGTTAAATTTGAGACTACCTGGGAGCAAAAAGTATAAAAGAGGAAGGAAGGGGGGAGTGATTGAATGATTCATTGTGGGGGGACCTTGTTATTTTGATGATGATGATGAGAAGCACTCTGACCCATGTAGATCCACAACTAGTTGTTACACATATTTACTACTAGTCTACTACTATTAAATTGTGTGTCAGGGGAGAGTGAAATTTATGTACCAGGAATATATGTTTGTCAGGGTAATTCACTCGTGTTAATGTACTTAACTTTCTGCTAATTGCCCTGACAAAAAAAAAAAAAAAACTTTCTGTTACTTGCAATTCTAGCGCCTGTTGTTAATCTTAGTATTTTACACATGTATTATGAAAATTTATTGACAATACGAGTATTCGAAAATCGGAGATTAATTGAATCAAATTCAGTTGAATACTCTTTTTTAGAAGAAAATTTAGATATGAATATTTGAGTATTGTAAATGAATATTTGAGTATTAGGAATTGATATTCAAATATTGAATGAAGATTTATATTTTTTTAATAATTTAAATTTATAGAATCTATTTACTTAGATTTGAATAATTTAATTAGCGATATAGTCATATATTCCTGACAAATGAAAGTTGCGGGAAACAAATAATTACTAGATAGATACAATTAAATTTACCGTGTCTTAAAATTTGGACAAGTACTACATAGTACATAGTCTGTTTTTGTAGACCACCTTGGAAGAATTTGGACGTGTGTCCGGCCGAATACTTAAATAACCCCATGGAATCCAAGGACTCTCACACCAGTACACCACACTTTCACCTCTATCACAATTTAACAGCCGTCATTAATTCCACAATTTAACTGCAGTCATTCATCCGGTAATATAAGTTTCATTTCATTTCTAGTCATTCCACAATTTAAAACAATTTAACTGCAGTCATTCCACAATTTAAAATCACACATAATCAGTTCATTTCTAGTTAAGATTGAATCTCACCGGTACTCATTTCTATTCAAATATGCATGTCAACATTGTCGACTTAACATAAGTTTGTAGAATATGTAGTTTAGATGAACGTTAGGGTCCAAAAAAACAGAATTTAACTAAGGCTCTCTGAAGCTCAGGACCGGCCCTCTCCGAGTGAACTTGTTACAGTATCTTCAGCTACAACAAGCATTTCTATAACTACAACAACTGCAACTGATTCTGCTGATGTGGCAAGTTAGTTACAGTACAGCTGTAAACATCTTGTGTTTGTTAGATTACAGCTTGTGTTTGTTAGATTAGAGTGATAGTGTATATAAGCTGAGTAGTGTAGGTTTCTGTTTTTGGTATCTTTGATCTCTCTCTCTCTCCTTTATACTCTCTCTCTCTCTTGATAGAGATGTAACAATTGTATTGTCTTGGTTAGTTTTGTATACACAATTCTGTCATGGTATCAGAGCTTCGTTATGATCAGCTTCTTCTTCATTTGTGTGTTTCTGTATGAATAGACGAACATACTCCGTTGCGGTATCGTCTTCATCAATGGCTAACCAAACCACGACTCAAAATGCGAATCAAACATCTACTTCATCGGTAATTGATGTCTATCATCCTTACTATCTCCAGAGTTCTGATAATCCAGGTTTTGCTCTTGTGACTCAAGCTCTAACTGCACAAAACTATCAACAATGGAGTCAGTCAAATTGGCACTTTCTGCTAAGAATAAAGTTGGATTAATTGATGGATCTGCATCTAGACCTGTTGAATCATCTCTTTTATATGCTTTTTGGCATCGATGTAACGACATGGTTCTGTCATGGCTATTAAACTTTATTTCTACGGAGATTAGAGATAGTGTTGTTCACTTTAGCACTGCACAAGAAATTTGGGAGGATCTTGCAATCAGATTCTCTCAAGGAAATGTACCTCGCATTTATCAACTGAAAAAGGATCTCTCAGGTCTTAGTCAAGGATCTATGTCAATCACTACATATTTCACTAAAATGAGGACTCTAACTGATGAATTACATGCGCTATCTCCCATTCCTAAGTGTATATGTCCACAAAACTCATGCTCATGTGGTGTAACTGCTAAACTAGATGCCTATGAGCAAATTAACACCCTGAGTCAATTCCTGATGGGTCTGAATGACATATATACTGGTATACGAGGCCAAATGCTTATGATGAAACCACTTCCTACTATGAGTCAAGCTTACTCATTGTTACTTCAAGAAGAGAGTCAAAGAGCTACTCTCATTACTTCTACAACTGACAGTTTAGCCATGAATGTCAAATACTCTGGTTCTAAGCCAAAACAGTTTAATGCATACAAAAAGGTCCAACTACTGCTAGTGATTCAGTTGAGGTCTGTGACTATTGTCAAAATCCTGGTAATCATCAGGATAAATGTTTCTTTTTACATGGCTATCCTGATTGGCACTATCTGTATGGAAAGCCGAAGCCCAAATTGAAGCCTAAGAAAGCAGCTCAAGTTACTGTTAAAGTCCCAGACACTACAGATAATGGTGGTGACAGTACTTCCAGTGTTTTCTCTGAAGCTCAATGTGAGCAGATAGCCAAGATGATACAGAACAGTATGAAGTCTATCACTGATTCTCTGGGATCTGTCTCCCATCTGTCAGGTAAAATTTGTAGTGTATCCTCCTCACACAATGCATATACAGTCAAAATTGATTCTCATACTACTTGGATATTGGATTCTGGTGCCACTGACCATATAGCATCCAATATTCAACTTCTTCTCAACCCTAGACCTATGTCTTATGTATTGCATTTGCCAAATGGTACCACTGCTCATATCATACATGTTAGTGATGTTCAATTAACTACATCTGTTAGGTTATCTAGTGTCCCGTGTGTACCATCTTTTCACTGTAATTTGGTGTCTATTTCCAAATTGACCCATGACAATTCTGCTTCAGTTATTTTCACCAATTCTACATGTATGTTGCAGGCCCCTTCCCTGAAGCAGACGGTAGAGATTGGTAAAGCTGATGCAGGACTCTATAATCTCACCTGTTAGGATTTATGGGTGATAGCTATGAGGCAACTTAACTAGATACTTTATTTACTTAATCTTTATTAAGTATGAATATACTGTCACAGCCAGAGTATGTCTTTGTAACCGTTTTATTTAGTACAAATAAGATTCTAGTGCATCTTGGTAGAAGTTCATTCATTTGTTCAAGCCTCAAGAAGTACTCAAGATGAACAGCAAGAATAAAGATTACTGTCACAGCGCTGACAGTAAGGTTACAAGAAGACAGCATGTTGCGAGTCACGACAGTACATTCACTCTGACAACAACATTGGCGGAAGCCCTCTGACAGCAACTTTACCTTAGCCTGACAACAAGCTTGGAAATCCTGATAGCACCTTCAGCGGGGATTTCTTCTTGTCACCATAAGCGCATTCATGTGACAGCAAGCTTAGCCATCAGGATACTGTCATGAAGGGATACCATTTGTATTGGTAAACAACCCAGTCAAACTCGTGACAGTTTGGATGTTCAAGAAACAGGCGTGTTGCAGTATCCCAACATTGTAACAGGTCTGCAAGACTACGACTGAAGCTTGAGAGATCACATGACAAAGCTCACCAATTCCAGAGTATGACAAATCTACATCTACTGAATTGTGTTAGCTTAAAATAGAATGTTTCTAGATTGCTTTGTTATGTATTGATAAGCTGTCTGTATAGCAATTTAGGAAAGAATCACGGGCAGGCAAATTGTAAGAAGCTGTCACTTGAAAATGACAACAGCTTCACAAGACCCGTGATTGAAAGTGATAGGTTTAGCCTACTTAGTCTATCTCTCAATTCATTTTCTGTAATCACTCGAGAAATCGAAGCTCAAGAAAACAAACATTTTCTTGAGGTTGTAGCAACCCATTGCAAAATAAATAAAACATTTATTTTTTGAGAATTACTCGTGTGTCTACTTGTGTTTGCATTTGATAAACTGATAATCCTTAATCTTAGTTCTTGTTGTTGAAAACGTAGATTGAGATTTATCAGTATTGCATTCAACCCATCCCCCCCTTCTGCAATAGTCAAGGACCAACAACTGGTATCAGAGCAGACAGATTGTTCTACAAATCTGAGATCATGACAAGTATACAGAAGTCAAGTAGCATAAAGATTCCAGCATTTGATAAAGAAAACTACAATGTATGGAAAAGAAAGATCATGTTGTTTATCAAAGCTGTGAATCCATTATACTAGGGTATCCTCCAAAATGGTCCATTTGTTCCACGAAAAGAAATTGAAGCCTCAACAGTGGACGACGTTCTTATTCCAGCCTACTGGGTCAACAAATTACCTTCGGAGTTTTTGGAGCCAGAAAAAGAGAAGGTGGCCTTGGATGATTACTTGCAACTCATCTTACTGCATGCTCTCACTTTGGACAAAGCCATGTGTGGGAATGTCATTGGGTTCTCATCAGCCAAGGATATGTGGAATAAGATCGAGCTGCTGTGTGAAGGAAGTGAATAAGTGAAAGATAATCAAAGAAAAATTCTTATCTCACAGTATGAAGCCTTCATGGCAAAGTCAGGAGAAGACCTAACAACAATGTTTGAAAGGTTTAGCAAACTTATGACTGAGCTACAGATACATGGCAAATACTATGATAGGAAGGAGCTAAATGTCAAGTTCTTATTCACACTTCCTGAGCATCTTGAGCACAAAGTCACTTCCATAAGAGAAGGAAGGAATCTTAACAATATCTCTCTTGAAACTCTATATGGTGTACTTCAATCATACGAGCTTGAGTTTTTCCAGAAAAGAGCTATTCTAGCTGGATCCAGAGGAAAGATGGCTAATATGTCAGGTGCTCTAGTGGCTCATGTGCCAAGAATCACTCAACCTAGTGAAGAAGCTCAAATCACTCAACCTGCTTCAGTACCCTCTCTTAACATCGAAGAGGTTGTGGATGATGAGGAGAAAGTTGTACTGTAGATAACTGATGTTGAGGATGAAGACTTCTACTCCTTAGAAGAAATAGAGAAGATGGATAATCCAACTATGGCTTACATGGCCAAGAAATTTAAAAACATAAGATTCAAAAGAAACAAGACATTTAAGCCTCAGGGTCAAACATCAAGGTTCAGCAGAGGGAACTCTTCTAAGGTCGAAGGTGGTGCCATAAGAGGTGGTTACAAAACAGGGATGGTGGACAGATCCAAGTTCAGGTGTTACAATTGCAACGAGCTTGGTCATTTTTCTACAGAGTGCAGAAGACCAAAGCAGAATCAGAGGATGGATAAAGGGTCAAGTGGACATTTTAAGAAAGGACAGGGAAAGGCCTATGTGGCTGAAGGAAAGTGCTGGGATGATTCTGATGATGAAGAGGAAGATGTGAATCTAGCCCTCATGGCGAAGTCTGATGAGGCCTCCTCTAGCTCTCCAAGTCAGGTACCCTCACTAGTCTTACTTGATATGTCTAAAGATGAATACAAACAAACTGTTGAGGAATTGAGTGCAGAAATGTTCAATGTTCACACTAGTTTAACTGTAGCTAATGAAGAGATTGCTAGGTTAACTAAATTGAATGAAACACTCACTTCTGAAAATTATTTGCTTTTGTTAAAGACCAGTCGTTTAGAATCTTTAACACGGGAGAACGCTAAACTTATAAATGATTTAGTCTGTGCTAAGGAAATTGAGGAGTTTCTAAGGAAAGAAATTAGTGAAAATGAATTCAAGATTAAAGCCTATAGAAACTCATCGAAACAACTTCGGGACTATCATGAGAAACACACAGAGGATCAAAAAGTAGGGATAGTTTTTGAGTATGGAAAAAGACCTGATAAAGAAATTGTCAGTCAGGATTGTTCAACTGATGCTACTGTCAAACCTCAAATTCTCAAGAAGATCAACAAACCCATTTTTAAACTTTCTGAACTTGAGTTTGATGAGGAAACCATGTTCATCAAGCAACAACTTGATGATGAGGATGAAGGTCTTGACAGTACAATAGTTTATGGAAAAGATAGTGTCACAATCCCCAGGACAGTAACTTCCCCAAACAATCTGACAGAATGTTCCAAAGATGCTGTCAATAATGGCAGGACAGTAGTTTCCAAAGGTACTGTCAAGAGAGCCTCAAAGACAGTGACTTCCAAACCTACTGTCATGATAGAAGGTGCGAAAGGTACTGTCAAGAAAGGCTCGACAGTAACTTCAGAACATCCTGTTGACTCAACAACCTACAAGTCTAGAAACAGGAATGGTAAGTTAGGAAATGGCAATGCTAATGCTCCTAGAAAACTATGCAATAATTGTGGCTCTTCATATCACTTAACTCATGTTTGTAAGAAACCAAAGGAGGTCAAGAACAATATGACCATGCTAGATGGTAACTTACACAGAACCCCCATTATGCATAGATCTATGGTAGTCTGCAATAATATTGATTGTGTGCCTTGTAAAGTGACTACCATGAGTACTTGTTTCAATTTGCCTATTTCATCTACTGAACCATGTCTCTATATGCAAACTGGTGAGACTCCTGAGCCTACTGGAAATAGTAAGAAGGCCTCATCCACTAAGAAGAAGACCAAGTCTAATTCTAAAGATATGTGGGTGAAGAAAGGAGTCCAACAGAAGATTCCCGATGTGATGATTAAAGTTGAAAATGATGATTATGCTTATGATACTGAAGTGACTGGACCCAACAAGGATTGGGTACCATATGCCTCTTAAATACAATTTGTCTTGCAGGGTAAGAATAAGAAGCAGGTCACTTGGATCATTGACAGTGGTTGCTCTAGACACATGACTGGTGATAAAACCCTGATGTCACAATTTGTAGAGAAAGTTGGCCCAATCATAACCTTTGGAGACAACAGCAATGGTTACATAGTGGGATATGGCTATTTGGAAATTGGAAATGTTGTCATAAATGATATTGCACTTGTTGATGGATTGAAGCACAACCTGCTCAGTGTCAGCCAATTCAGTGACAGGGGATTCAAGGTTGATTTTGACATGATGGTGTGCAACATCTATCACAAGAAGGATGGAAGCCTTTCTTTGAAAGGAGTAAGAAAAGGAAGCCTGTTTGTTGCTGACTTAAGATCAACAAAGAAGGACAAGATTTACTGTTTTTACAGTAAAGCTACTGTTGGTGACAGTATGCTTTGGCACGGGAAACTCTCACACCTCAACTTCAAAACAATGAATATGCTGATGAAGAAGGAAGTAGTGAGAGGACTACCTCAATAGGAATTCTGTCAAGAAGGACTGTGTGAGGACTGTCAAATGGGAAAACTGAAGAAAGCTGTGCACAGATCAAAGCAAGTCAACACCAACACTGAACCACTCAAATTAATTCACATGGATCTCTTTGGACCAGTCAATGTTCCATCATTAGCAAAGAAGAGCTATGCATTAGTTATGGTGGATGACTATTCTAGGTATACTTGGGTGAAGTATCTAGAATCAAAAGATGAAGCAGCTCAAGTCATCATTGATCACTTAAGAGTTCTTGAAAGAGCTCCAAATGCCAAAGTTCAAATGATAAGAAGTGACAATGGGACTGAGTTCAGAAATGCCACTCTTGGTAACTTCTGTAAAGATGAAGGAATTGTACAACAATTTTCTGCTGCAAGGACTCCTCGGCAGAATGGAGTTGTAGAAAGGAAGAACAAGACTCTCATTGAAGCTTCCAAAACTATGCTTCATGATGCAAAATTACCTACATACTTCTGGGCAGAAGCTATCAACACAACCTGCTACACATAGAACAGAACCTTGATCAACAAGACTCATGTGAACACTCCTTACTATCTTCTCAATGAAAAGAAACCCACTGTCAAGTATTTTCATGTGTTTGGGAGCAAATGTTTCATGATGAAAGACAACCATGAAAAGAAAGGGAAATTTGACACCAAAGCTTATGAAGGCATTTTCATGGGGTATGCTTTAGAAAGGACTGCCTACAAAGTCTATCTTTTGGAACACAGAATCATCGATGAAAGTGTGAATGTCACATTTGATGAAACCAAGTTTCCTGGACTGCATGAAGAAGGTCAAATACAGATTCTTAGATTTGAGAATCAAGGATACTTGGAGGAAGAAGAAGTTGTTGATGAAGAACCTACTTTCACTCAAACTGTTGAAATAGAAAAGGATGCTGTCATTGAAGATAATGTCAATCAAACTCCAGCCCAGTCACAGACCATCACAGGAAATACTCAAATTGATGGTGACTCTGGAGACATTGAAGAAAATGGTGGAGAAAATTGCCCTGGTGAAGAATCAGTTCCTCTAATTGAGGTTACTGTCTCAAATCAAACAAGAAGCTTGCCCAAAACCACTAGGTGGAACAGGGATCACTCAAATGATCTAATAATTGGAGATCCCTCTTCTGGGGTGAGGACCAGGAACAATGTTTCTACTGACAGCATGTTTTCTTGTTTTCTTTCTCAAATAGAGCCTAAAGCAATTGATGAAGCATTGTTAGATTCTGATTGGGTGATTGTTATGCAAGAGGAACTCAACCAGTTTGAAAGGAACAATATATGGAAATTGGTTCCAAGACCTAAAGGAAAGTCAGTTATTGAGACAAAGTGGGTTTTCAGAAACAAGTTAGATGAAAATGGGAATGTGACTAGAAACAAGGCAAGGCTAGTAGCTAAAGGTTACTGTCAACAGGAAGGAATAGACTATGATGAGACATTTGCACCTGTTGCCAGACTTGGAGCTATCAGGATTTTCCTAGCCTTTGCTGCACACTGTAACTTCAAAGTGTTCCAAATGGATGTCAAAAGTGCTTTTCTGAATGGAGAGTTGGATGAAGAAGTGTATGTTGAACAACCTCCTGGTTTTGAAGATGTTGAAATGTATGATTTTGTGTACAAGCTGTTCAAGGCACTTTATGGATTGAAACAAGCTCCAAGAGCATGGTATGATACCCTCTCTGCCTTTCTATTGGAAAACAAGTTTACAAGAGGTGTAGTAGATAAGACCTTATTCTACAAGCATCATGGCAAAGACATCATTCTGGTTCAAATTTATGTTGATGATATCATCTTTGGTTCATCAAATGAGAAGCTGTGTGAGAAGTTTTCATCTCTAATGAGAAACAAGTATGAGATGAGTATGATGGGAGAACTGTCATTCTTCCTTGGTTTACAAGTTCTTCAGAAAGATGATGGGATCTTCATTTGTCAAGCAAAATATGTCAAGGAACTTCTCAAGAAGTTCAACCTAGAAGATTCATCACCTGCCAAGACTCCTATTTCTACCTCAACTAGTCTGGATCTAGATTTCAAAGGGAAGAAAGTGGACTCTAGTGCATACAGAGGCATGGTTGGATCTCTTCTCTACCTAACTGCTAGCAGACCTGACATAATGTTTGCTACATGTCTCTGTGCAAGGTTTCAAGCTGATCCAAAGGAGTCACACTTGGTAGCAATCAAGAGAATTTTTAGATACCTTAAGGGAACTCCTAATCTAGGCCTTTGGTATCCTAAAAACACTGGATTTGAGCTAGTGGGGTATTCTGATTCAGATTATGCTGGATGTAGGATTGACAGAAAAAGCACTACAGAAAGCTGTCAATTTCTTGGTGGAAGATTGGTATCCTGGTTTAGTAAAAAGCAACACTCAGTTTCTACATCAACTGCAGAAGCTAAATACATTGCAGCTGGAAGTTGCTGTGCACAAATCTTGTGGATGAAGAATCAACTGTTGGATTATGGCTTAGTGTTAAATAATATCCATGTCTACTGTGACAACACTAGTGCCATAGCCATCTTAGACAATCCTGTTCAACACTCTAGAATTAAGCACATTGATATCAGGCATCATTTCATAAGAGAGCATGTTGAAAGAGGAACTGTGAAGTTGATCTATGTGCCCACAGAAAAGCAACTTGCAGACATTTTTACAAAACCACTGGATGAAGCAACCTTCAACAGGTTGGTAAGTGAATTGGAAATGCTAAATCTGGTATGTTAACTTACTAGTTTTTCATTCTATTATTCAAATGGAGCTTGTGATAGTAACAACTTCAGAAGTTGCTGTCTTGAGAAAAGTTACTGTCTACTTAAATCCCTATCTATTTTCGACAGCATGTTTACTTTGACCTTGTTAAATTGAATTTTGTGCTAGTCTCACTTTTGATAGTTTGTTCAAGTATGACATTAAATTGCATGGTTTTTACTGCTGAAATTGGTCAAGGATTCTCCTTAATTGGTTAGTTTTGCCTTGGTTGTTGTATAAGTGGTATACATCACTTAATTGTAATCTGTGGTAGTTGTATGGGTATTCCAAACTGTTGACCGTTTACATCCCTCCTTAACTTAGTATGCCTATAAAATGAGTCTTAGGCTATATTAGTGAATCATTTAGAAAGAAGGTAAAATGGAAAACAAAGCAGGAATTGAATATAGGCCTAAGCCTTATGGGAGTGAGCCCTACAATGAAGAAGTAGAAGAGTTATTTGGTGAGTTATGGGATATCCTCGATGAGGAAGAAGAAAGGAAACTTGCTGCCAAGGCCACTGAAGAGGCTAAAGAACAAGAAGAGGAAAAGGAGTTTCAAACACTCCTCAAGGAGGAAGGAACATCTGAAGAAATAGTTAGGGCTGAAGTTCTAGAATTGGTTAAGAAAGACTGTAATGAATAGTTAATCTCACCAATTGTAGTAATTTAACCCTTTTTAATTAATAAAACTTATCAATTTTCTTCTATATTTTCCTCTTGCTTGATGTATGTGTTGTTACTTGTTAATTGCTTAACTGGTTGAATGTTGTTATGAATGAATAATGAATCAGTAATAAATATTGTAAATGTTTAACTGGTGTCTCTTCAGTTAAGTTATTAATCATAACAGTTTCAATACAAAGTCCTGACAGTTGTTTTTTTCCCGCAAAGGTTGCTGTCATCAAGGAAAGTTGCTGTCACAGCTTTGACAGCTAACTTCTCGACAGCAGTAAACAACCTTCTGCCTCGTAAAAGATACTGTCATATGAGAACTTAACGATGACAGTAAGTTTTGCGCGAAATGTTTCTGTCACGCAAAACATGTTGTCATCACACCAAAGTTACTGACACGGTTGTTTTGAGCGCACAGGTTACTGTCAAATTAGTGGACCGTTAAAATTGGACACTCATCCTCCACGAGGAGAGAGAAATCAACCAGTAACCCACGTGACTACTAAGTGGGTTAAGACACGATTTCACTTTTCCACTTTTTCAGTTAAACGCTTGAACTTCCCTCTAAATTCATCAAACATACAATTGTTCTTAAAAAGCAAACACAACACTCACCTTTCTCTTATCTATCCCCAAGCAATTCATCTCTTACCTTCTCTCTTCTTCTCTCAAGCAAAACAAATGGCCCTCAAACAATCAATTTCACAAACCAACTTTGCTGGCATCTACTCTCCAAGTGATGCTGGTGAGGGTTTCAAAGGGCTTGTTTATTTCATGAATAAGTCCTATCTTGGGTATGCAATTACCTCCACTCATGTTCTTGACCTAGACAGGATTGAAAATTTATGGGAGACAGCCGTTGCTCAAGAAGATGGTGACATCTCCTCCATTCAGTTCAAAATCAAGGAGCACAACTACTCTCTCACTGTTCAGGGCATCAATGCAGCTTTAGGAATTGTGCTAGAACCAGGAAAGGATTATGATGAGCTTGCTAGTGATGAGACCCTGAAGAAGGTTTCTTGAAGATTGGGTATTCTGGCCCTATTCTTGAAAAGGGAACAACAAAATGGTACCCCTCTGGTGAAATGGACAGGAAATATCTCCGCAGGGAATGGAGTATGGTGTTTGATGATATGGTGAAGGTGTTCTCTACTAAGACCACCAGCTGGAATGGAATTCCCACCTACATCAAGAAGCTCACTCACTCTCTTGTTCATGGGTACAAAGTGGATGTTGGAAAGCTGCTCATGGCACACCTCAAGGTTGTCATAGGTAAGAAGGTAAACATCTATCCTCGCTTTCTAATGTTATGCATTAATTCTTTATGTGACTTTGATGAGAATGCCCCTCGATTAGAAGTGTGCCCAGTACTGAAAATAAACCAGAAAAAGGCCCCTAGAGACTGGTGGTAGTGGTAGTGTTGAGAGTCAAGAGGGAGTTCCTGCACCTAGTGCAGCAAATAAGGAAGGTAGTCAAACAGAACCCTCAGTGGTTCCTCCTGAGCCTAAGAAGAAGAGAGCTAAGAGGACCAAAACCACTGTCAGCCACCCTGCAGTCTCCCAAAAGACTGTAGAGGAATCAAGGAAAATAAACTCCTCCCTAGATGTGCCTTCTCAACAAGAGACATCTATTTATATTGGCATGTCTCCCAAGGCACCCTGTAAAGAGTCTGCACAACCTCATGGTCCAACTCATAAGGAACCTCCACTTGCAGAAACACACATGGAGTCAGGACACGGTGAGGATTTCACTTCCCCCTTTGATGCTTCACAAGTTCCATCTCTAGAGAACAAGTGTCTGTCCATGGAATCCAAACTTGACAGCTTGTCTACCATGGTGGCCTCTGGATTCTCTGCCATTCAAGCTCTGTCTGACAATCTTGATGCTGCCAACTTACCTAAGGAGGAGAAAGGGGTAAGATAAGAATCTCAAAAGGCAGAATCAGGAAGGGAAAGATCAGGAAAAGAAGGTTTCCCCAAACAGGATGTTGCTCAGGGGGAGACTGTCTCAAAGAAGGCTTCAAGGAGTGAGGGGGAGCCTGCAGCTAAAAGAAGATCAGTGTCTGCAAAGAAGAAAAGGGGAACTAAAGGAGATTCGGGAAGTAAGGGGGAACAAGTGCAAGGAGCTGAAAATATCTTTGAATATGAGATAGCTGGAGAAACAGTCCTAATGTCCAAAGAAGCCCTAGAAGCTATGCAAAGGGGTGTTTCTTCCAAAAACCCAATACTACCTCCTGTGACTATAAGAGAGCCAACTCCAACTCCAAAGGAGAGTGCTCTTGAAAGGCAATGGAGAGAAAAGGAGGAGCATAACAGGTTGGGAAATGGGAAAGACAAGATGCCTGAATACATCCTGTCAGGAAACACCTGGAGTGAAGGAACAGAGTTCAGCCAAGAAGATGCAAATGCCCTAATGGTTAACTACAGGGAAAGTACTCTGAAGAATCATGATGAAGACTTCTACAAGGTAGTGGATGAAGCTATGAAGGAGCCTAGCAGAAGATTGAATAATTGCTCAACTTTGCTCAAGGAGAAAATCACCAATGTATGTGTAAAGATCAATGAAGAAAGGAGATGGGATATTGATGTGTACTTAAACACTGGAATATCCATGTTCATTACTATGCAGCTGTTGCAGAGTCTTCCAGCAAGAGTGCTAACAGTAATGAAGAACAAAATCGCAGCAAACCATACAGCCTTCAATGAGATCTTGCATATGCAAATGTTGAGTTTAATTTCAGAGAAACTCCCAGAAGTCTACACCAATCCATTTTGTGTCTACTATGAAGGTACCACCAAAAGTGGTAGCAGGAGATGTGCATACATGAGTCTAGGAGGCACTTCAACAATGGAGTCAAAGTCAATCTTAAAGGTGAAAAGAGTTCTTGCTGTCAAAGCAATTTATGACTTGCTGGTGAAAAGGGACAAGGAACTGAGCTCCACTATGAAGAAGATGATCTCCAAAGCAATCTCCAACAGAGCTGAACAAGGAGAAAGCTGCTCCTATGATGTTCCTCATGATGAAGATGATGAGTTGGATGGTAGTGGAGGAACTGAAGAAACAGGAAATGCTAGTGGAAGCACTTCTGGGAATGTTGGATCAAAGTCCCAAGAGGAAAATAAAGAATGTTAGGCCGAATACAATATAATCAAATATATATGAGAATAACAATAATCAAGAACACTGTTTATGAATCAATAAACTGTAATTGTATTAACAGCTTCTCTCTTTATGATGTTAAAGAATCACAAAGAGCTTCTAGGTTACAAGAATAATAATCAATGATCGCATCCCTTCTAGGGATAACCTATCTGTGTTTATATAGTACACAGCTACATACAATCCATCTCTAATTGATATTCCTATAAGTTAGCTATACAATTCATATCAATTAAGGATTGCTTCTTATCTTCTATTCCGTTCCCTTAGCTGTATCAATATATTCTGCTTCTTTCCATCTTCAGAATATATTGCTTCTAGAATATTCAATTCAGCACCAACAGTTAATTCAACTATCACCACGTCAGACTTTAACAAACTCTGACTGGCTTCAATGTAAACTCTGATGAGCACCTGTTGCTTAAACACTGATGAACAAACGTCAGCAATTATATCTAACAATCTCCCCCAACTTGTGCATAATAAAAATGTACAAGTTAAACAGATAATTGATGATGTCAAAACATATAACAAATGCAGTGTTAAAAATATATCAGAGTTTAACTTTACCTTAGAATAGAAAACATTAAAAAAAAACTTACAGTCAGACTTTACTTGATTTCTTCAATATCAGGCACTGTCCTGATATAGTCTGTAAGCAATCTTCGTTCAGCTCTCTCTAGCTCAGCAATCATAATCTCTTTCAGCTCCTTCAATTCTGGATCACTTTCACCAGTTTGATATATGGCAGCCCTCAGAGAATATATGCTGTTTCTTCTCATATCATTGCTCAGTCTTATTATAAAGGCTTTGTCAGATTCCAAATTGAATTCCAACACCTTTATTCCAAGAGCTGTAGAGAGCTTTGCACTATTTCTTCTCATCTCAACAAGATTTCCATGAGCATCTTTGTACTTAGGAATGTAAGCACTTGTAAATTTAGCACCACTGAGAACCTTTGCTCTCATCATCCTTACTCTCAAAACTTCAGCAGCATTTTGAGTCCTTTGATTTCTGACTTTGAGTAGATATAAGACATATTCTAACTCTTCAGCCATTTTCAAGTGTATATCATTTTCACCTATTCTGTATACTCTGCCATCAGCCATGAAGTATAACAAAAAGTCCTTCCTAAGTCCCTTATGATGAATTAACTGAACAGACTCTAGCTTGTCAAGACTCTCTTAAGTAACCCCAACACCAGGTTCTGCCAGTGAAGTTTGATCCATTGGACTGTTATTTATCCTCTTTTCTCTGTGTGATCCCAGACCTGATTTATCTCTTCCTTCCTTGCCCATAGTAGTCCTACTTTGCAGTATGTTAACAGAACTAGGGTTCAGAGTTTGTGGTACAGTTGGTCTTGTGAAAGTGTTTAGCAGTTGAGAAAAGAGTGGTGTTTGAACAACTTGAGCAACGTCAGAGGTTGTCAATTCCTTAGTAGATCTATCAACTTGAGCTTTGTCAGAGGTTGATCTAGCTTCAAAAACTTCAACTTGAGCTT
Organism: Heracleum sosnowskyi; assembly: GCA_030848705.1. Classification (NCBI taxonomy): domain Eukaryota; kingdom Viridiplantae; phylum Streptophyta; class Magnoliopsida; order Apiales; family Apiaceae; genus Heracleum; species Heracleum sosnowskyi. The sequence continues at coordinate 17,341,785 of CM061240.1, forward strand.
TGTCAGGGGTTGAATAATTCTTCTTTGGTAACTGTCCTTCTTCTTCCAGTTTACCCTTACCCTTATCAGTATTTGCTATCACAGACCTCCTTGAGTATTATATACTCTGTTGAGAAGTTTCCTTGATGGAAATACCCATTTCTTTCTTTCTAGGAACCTTGACAGCTTTCTTCTTGTAAGTACCAGCCTTTAATTTCCTCTCATGCTCTTCAGCAAGACTCAACATTTCAGCTTCCATGTCTTCAACTGTAGCTTCATTACCATGTTCTTCTAAAAACATCTTAGTAACAATTTCTTCATCAGTAAATGGATTGGCTGAAATAATTAAACTCTTAAGTCTTGAACCACTGGCAGAGTTTGAGATTCCTTTACCAGAGTTTGTCAACCTATCAGAATTTAATCTTGATCTTCTTTGCCCTTGAGCATAAATTAAATTCCTCTCAGTTTCCTTGCTTCCACCATCAGCAGAATCATCCCTCCGTCTCAGAGTTTGAGTGTCTTTGCATTTGTCATTTGGTACACTCTCCCCCTTTTTGACATCATCAGAAAGTAATACTGATGTCAGCAACTCTAACGCAGTAGAAATAGAAGTCAGTTGCGCAGACATTGCAGTCTGATTCTCCTCAACTTTCCCAAGCCTCTTCTTAAGTTCATCAGAATCCTTGGCTTGCTGCTTGAACATTGCAGAAAAATAAGACCTATCAGTCTTCAAAGTGAGATCCCTTATACCAACTTCATTTCTAAGATTGGTAACCACTGTTTGTGTTTCATCAAACCTATTGTGTAAGGCTTTGACTTGAACCATAGTGGCCTTTAGACTTGTAAGAACATCAGAGTTTGAAATATGCTTTACAGAATCAGATAGAAAATCCGCAGCCCTTTGTGCTGAAAATACACAATCTGCATCAGCCCATCTGTTATAGTACATATTCTGGTAATACTCAGCAGTCTCTCTATTAACTTCCCTTGCTTCATCAGTATTTACACCATCAGACAATGAAACTTGAATACTAGGGTGTGAATCAGAACCCTCGGCATCATTTTCAGCTTCTTCATCAATGTTTGCTTCATTTGCAGCAGGAACATTTTTAGCAGTAAGTTCATTATGTAACTGTGCAGCTTCATCAATTACTTTCTCTGCAACAGTTTCAGGAATATCAGAGTTTGCTTGAGCAAAAACCTCTGCTTCTCTTGTAACAACCTCAACAACAGCCTGTTGTAGAGCTTCAAGTAAAACAGCATCTTGTAGAACATTCTCTGTCACAGCTTCCAAACTCTGATCAACTTCTTCACCTTTTTCAGAATTTGCATTATGTACTGAAAGAACTTCTGTGTGAGAACCCACAGAGTCTTCAATCACCAAGGTGGCTTGATCAGCTGCCACATCCTCAGTATCACAAACACTGATACTAGGATGTGCTTCCAAATTTTCATTATGAATAAAGAAATCCATTTCAATATCCTCATTCTCAGAAACTCTGCTGTCAGAGTATGCAGCAGCTTCCTCAACTACATCATCTTTAGATGTAGGAGCTTCGATATCAGCACTTACCATTTCAGGCATAGGTGCTACTTCAGCATTTTCAAACGCTTCTTCAACAGTATCATCTACTCTGTTCGCAGTAACATTTTCCTCAGGAACAGCTTCATCACTTACATTGGATGCACCAAAGAGATATGCAGCCACCAGTCGCCTCTTTCGCTGTTGCAAAGTCTCAATCTCTTCTTCATCAGAAGAATGTGGTCTATTAGCCCTCTTCTTGATTCTAGGAATCCTTGATTTCCCAGCTTCAGCGTTTGCAGTAGAATCCACATTCACTTGAACTCTAGGAGATTTAACTACTCTCTTCTTCATCTTCTGTGACCTTTGTTGATGAACAACAGAAGGTCCAGCTTCAGCATTTGACTGTTGAGAATTGTCGTGAAATTGTTGAACCCTCTCAGGTAGCAACAAGACACCAACATCCCCTTTCTTAACATCTTTATTTATAAGATCAGAGAAAACACGTTTATGCAATTTAAACGAGAGAATGACATCATCCTCTAAGATCTCAACATCAGGACAGCAGAAGGTGAATAGCAATTGACAAAATCTAGAGAAATAAACAACATTCCTATTCTCTTGCATTTTCTCACCTATATTAGTCAAAACAATTCGAGCAAAATCTAAATTGTTACCAAATAGAAGAGAATACCCTATTTGCAGACTTTCAGTGGGAATCGCATCCCAATTCGTGCACTTCTTTCCAAAAGCCCTAGTGATGCAGTCGAAAAAGAAACTCCATTCCTTGCACAAAAACGGCCTTTTCAGTTGACCCACCTTTACCAAAGAACCAGAGTATTCGATTTCCCTCATCATTCTCAATAAAAGGTCATCACCAACAGCAATTGTATAAGAATTAAAACCTTCAAAATCCAAGGCAGCACGAACAGTGTCTGGAGTTACAACATACTCTTGACCTTGATAGTCAAAGATAATTGAAGGTGACCCTGTCTCGCCTCCATTATCATAAGTGCCTGTCTGCCAAAAGCTTGTAATTTGAGATGCAGACAGCTTCAACTTGTGCTCTTTCTATCTATCTTACAGCCTGCAAAATCTGCATCAGAGTAACCAATTAATTTAAACTCTGATTCTCTAGGATACCACAAACCCAAGGTTATGGTTCCTTTAAGATACTTAAAGATCCTTTTCACAGTTGTTAGATGTGGCTCTCTGGGGTCTGCTTGGAATCTTGCACAAAGACATGTGGCATACATGATGTCTGGTCTACTTGCAGTAAGATACAACAGAGACCCTATCATGCCTCTATAGTTTGTCATATCGACTGGTGCCCCACTGTCCTTGTCTAGCTTTGTTACAGTTGCCATGGGAGTTGTGGCAGATGAACTATCAAGCATACCAAATTTCTTCAGAAGATTTCTGGTATATTTTGCGTGATTGATAAAAATCCCATCATCTGTTTGCTTGACCTGTAAGCCTAGAAAATAACTAAGCTCTCCCATCATGCTCATTTGGTACCTGGACTGCATAAGCTTTGCAAACTTCTGACAGAGTTTGTCATTAGTAGATCCAAAAATAATATCATCTACATAAATTTGAACTAAAAGCAAATCATCACCAGAATTGAAATAAAACAAGGTTTTATCAATTGTACCTCTAGTGAACCCACTTTCTAAAAGAAATTGAGCCAGAGTTTCATACCATGCTCTTGGTGCCTGCTTTAGTCCATATAAAGCCTTGTCAAGCCTGTAGACATAATCTGGATGTTTGGGATCTACAAACCCTGGTGGTTGTTCAACAAACACCTCTTCTTCAAGCTTCCCATTGAGAAAAGCACTCTTTACATCCATCTGAAAGACTTTGAACTTTTTGTGTGCAGCATAGGCCAGAAAAATCCTTATTGCCTCCAATCTTGCAACTGGAGCAAAGGTTTCATCATAGTCAATTCCTTCTTGCTGTGAATAGCCTTTTGCTACAAGTCTAGCCTTGTTCCTTGTAATCACACCATCATTGTCAGTCTTGTTTCTGAAAACCCACTTTGTACCTACTACAGATCTGTTCTTTGGTCTAGGTACAAGTGTCCAGACTTCATTCCTCTCAAATTCATTCAACTCTTCTTGCATAGATGTTATCCAGTTAGCATCTTGAAGAGCTTCTTCCACTTTCTTTGGTTCGGTTTGAGACAAGAAAGCATGATACAGGCATTCATTTGTAGTAGCACTTCTAGTTCTTACACTAGCATCAGGATCTCCAATTATGAGATCAGGTGTATGTGCTTGTGTCCACTTTCTTGCTGTTGGTAAGTGGCTTCTTGTATCAGTATTGGATCCTCCCCCTTGATCCATGCTCTCCTGATTCATGTGTTGACTTTCTGCAGCTTCTGAGGCTCCCCCTGAATTGGACTGCTCAGAGTTTGAGCTTTCAGAGTTTGAATCAGCTTCCTCAACAGACTCACTTTGAGTGTTTGAGTCACCATGTTGAGCTGCCTCACGCTCCCCCTCAACTGGTTCTCTGTTTTGAGAATTTTCAGTTTCTCCATTATTTACCAGTAAAGGTTCAGAGTATGCTTCGTCAGAGTTTATCAGAACCGCTTCATCAGAGTTTGTCGGTACTGCTTCATCAGAGTTTACATCATCAGAGAATAAATCTTCATTTTCAAAGCGCAGTTGATCATATTCATCTAAGTCATCAAGTCCAGTTATTTTCTTGTCATCAAATGACACATGTATAGACTCCATGATCACCTTTGTTCTCAGATTGTATACTCTGAATGCTTTTGTTGACAATGGATAGCCAACAAAAATTCCTTCATCAGCTTTTAACTCAAATTTGGTCAACTATTCAGGATGAGTCTTCAGAACAAAACACTTACATCCAAATATATGAAAATATTTCAAATTTGGCTTCTTGTTCTTCACCATCTCATATGGTGCCTTTCCATGCTTGTTGATCAATGTTGCATTCTGAGTAAAACAAGCAGTTTGAACAGCTTCTGCCCAGAAATAGGTTGGTAACTTTGCTTCATCAAGCATTGTTCTGGCAGCTTCGATTAGAGTTCTGTTCTTTCTTTCAACTACACCATTTTGCTGTGGAGTCCCTGGTGCAGAAAACTCTTGCTTCACTCCTCTTTCCTTGCAGAAAGCTTCCATTACTGAATTTTTGAATTCAGTTCCATTATCACTTCTTATTATCTTTACTTTGTACTGTGATCCTTTATCCAGTTGATTTACATGATCCATCAGAGTCTGAGCAGTTTCATCCTTCTTTGCCAAGAAATAAACCCAAGTGTATCTAGTATACTCATCAACAATTACTAGAGTATATTTCTTTCTGCCCATAGACATTACATTTACTGGACCAAAGAGATCAACATGTAGAAGATGATATGGCTCCACAATTGAAGATTCAGACTCGCTCTTGAAAGATGACTTCCTTAGCTTGGCCTTTTGACAAGAATCACACAGGCCATCTAAGCTGAGTATTGACTTGGGAAGTCCCCTTACAAGATCTTTTCTTATCAGCTCATTGATGTTGTTCAAATTTAGATGAGAGAGCTTCTTATGCCATTTCCAACTCTCTTCATTTGACATTCTTGCTGTCAGACACACAGTTTTTCCATCAGAGTTTGTTACCAAACTTGCTTCATAGATGTTGTTGCGCCTGTGTCCAACTAGAACAACTTTTCCAGTAGATTTACTGATCACTTCACAGTGTTCAGTATGAAAATCTACATGATATCCTCTGTCACAGATTTGACTCACAGATAGCAGATCATGCTTGAGTCCTGAGACAAGAGCTACGTTTGATATGATGACACTTCCAAGATTTATATTGCCATATCCCAGAGTACGTCCTATGTTGCCATCTCCATAGGATACTTTTGGGCCAGCCTTCTCCTTAAAGTCTGATAGCAGGGCTTTGTTTCCAGTCATATGTCCTGAGCATCCACTGTCCAAGATAAGTGTGCTCTCTTTAATGCCCTGCAATTACAAACAATCACTGATTGTTAGTTTTAAGGATCCAGACTTTCTTGGATCCTTTGTCTTTCTTAACAGTGTTAGCTTTTGCAGCGGAATCACTATCAACAGAGTTTAAACTAACATTGTCAGACTTTACACTTGCAGAGTTTGCTCTAACCCACTTCAAGTTGGGTTTTAGCTCATAATAGTTGTGATAAATAGCATGATAACTCTTGCAAGTATAAATGGAATGCCAAGTGCTCCCACAGTGTGTGCATAAAGTTTGTGGTCTAACCCTAACATAATCATTCTTTACTCCAGATGTGGAGGGTAAAGAGTTAATATCTTTGTTCTTCTTGCAAAACCTGGCAAGATGGTTAGTACTACCACAACTATGACATGTTTTTCTAGGAGCAGCAGAATTAGGCAGATAATCATTTTTTTTATTAATGCCTACTTTTCCATTCCTATTCTTCTTAAACATTTTCTGTTTGTTTACAGACTTTACTTCTTTGAGCTTATGTTTGAATTGTTTCTCTGTCATTAAACCAACATTAACCTGTTTATCACAGATTTTTACTGGTTCTTTAACAGCTTCTATCTCAATCTTATTCTCTATTATTGAACCAATATTAACCTGTTTTTCACAAGTTTCAATTGGCTCCATAACAGCTTCTTTTACAACAACAGACTTTAGCTTACTGTATTCAGTAACAAATTGCACAGGTTTAAGTTGTGGTTTCACTTTAACTTTATCTTTAAACCTAAGTTCATCTCCTTCACAGTAACCTAAGCCTACAGTATCTGTCTGAAAAACCTGATGTGTGTCTTTTCCAGAATTTGTCCAGGTTTTAATTACTTTCCTCTCTTTTTCCAACTCAGATTCTATTTCCCTATATCTTTTAAGCAACTCCTGTTCAACATAAACAGCATCATCTCTCTCCTTTTGAACTTGTTGCATGTTAACAAGTTTCTCTTCAAGAAATTTATTCCTCTCTTTAAGACCTAGATTCTCAGATTTGATTCTTTCATTTTCTAAAGTCTGATCTCTATAACTAACATGTATGCTTTTAAGATAAATTCTTAACTCAGATATGTTATCAGTATCATAAGCATAAGTTGTTAGGGGTACCTTGTTTCCAGATGACTCAGCTTCATCTTTAACAGTTGCCATGAGAGCATAATTAACTCCCTCATCTGAGTCTGAAGTGTCTGCCCAGTCCTTGCCTTTAGTGATGAGTGCTTTCTCAGATTTTCCTTTCTTGCACTCTGGAGCATAATGACCAATCTCTTTACACTTGTAGCACTGGATCTCAGACTTGTCTTTCTTTCCAGACCTGTTATATTTTCCCTCAGACTTTCTGAAATTTCTTTTATCAGAATTTGAATCTTTCCTTGAGAATCTCTTTCCTTTCTTGAAGTTCTTGAATCCCATCTTCTTGAAGGTCTTCACCATTAAAGCAGCCATTCTCATCATCTCTTCTTCATCATCCTTAGAATCAGAAGCTTCATCATCAGTGTTTAAGCCATCATCAGAGTTTGATGACTCACTGTCAGATTTAATGACTAAAGCATTTCCTTTGGTTTTCTTTCTTGATGATTCCTTCTTGACAGGCTTTTCTTCAACTTTAAGAGCAACAAATTTTGTCTTCTTTCCAGATCTTTTGTTTCTCTGTTCTATTTCAAGTTCATGAGTTTTAAGCAACCCATAGATTTCATCAAGATCTGTATCCGCAAGATCATAATTGTCTCTGATTGTTGTTGCCTTTAAATCCCATCTTTCAGGTAGGGATAGAAGAAACTTGAGATTTGACTCTTCAAGTTCATATTCTTTATCAACCAGGGACAAATCATTCAACAATTTACAAAATCTGTCATATGTATCTGTCAAACTTTCATCAGATCTAGAGTCAAAGTGTTCATACTCCTGTGTAAGAATAGTCTTCCTATTCTTCTTTATAGCACTTGTTCCTTGACACCTGACTTCCAAAGCATCCCAAATTTCTTTGGCAGTTTTGCAGCCAATCACTCTGTTAGACATGACATTATCTAAGGCACTGTGTAGTAGATGTCTAACCTTTGCATCCTTTGCAATTGATGAGATGTCTTCAGGAGTCAAATCTTTCTTCTCTTTTGGAACAGTCTTTTGTTCTTGTCCAGTAACAACAGGAGACAATTTAGTTGGCATATGAGGACCATCATTGATTCTATCAAGGTATTCTGGATCTGTGGCTTCCAGAAACATGGTCATCTTCACCTTTCATATTGGATATTCAACTGGTCTGAGAATTGGAACCCTTATAGTCTCATATCGACTCATAGAAGTAGGTTGAACCTTCTGAGCATTAGAACCTGCATTAGAACCTTCCTGAGAGTTGTCAGCCATGATTATACTTGTGTTTGGATCGATAAACTGTATATATTAAACAGCCTTGGCTCTGATACCAATTGTTAAGCCGAATACAATATAATCAAATATATATGAGAATAACAATAATCAAGAACACTGTTTATGAATCAATAAACTGTAATTGTATTAACAGCTTATCTCTTTATGATGTTAAAGAATCACAAAGAGCTTCTAGGTTACAAGAATAATAATCAATGATCGCATCCCTTCTAGGGATAACCTATCTGTGTTTATATAGTACACAACTACATACAATCCATCTCTAATTGATATTCCTATAAGTTAGCTATACAATTCATATCAATTAAGGATTGCTTCTTATCTTCTATTCCGTTTCCTTAGCTGTATCAATATATTCTGCTTCTTTCCATCTTCAGAATATATTGCTTCTAGAATATTCAATTCAGCACCGACAGCTAATTCAACTATCACCACGTCAGACTTTAACAAACTCTGACTGGCTTCAATGTAAACTCTGATGAGCACCTGTTGCTTAAACACTGATGAACAAACGTCAGCAATTATATCTAACAAAGAAGAAGCTCCTGTACAAGAAAAGGAAGATGCTGGAGCAACAGAAGAATAGGAGTCAGTAATTCTTGAAGCTTTGGAGGCAAATATCTTAAGATGTGCTATTGACAGTATAAATGCTGAAAAAGATACTGTCACCAAAGAGACTGTCACAGAAGACACTGTCCTCAAGGAAGCTGTCAGCAAAGGAGCTGTCACAGAAGAAGCTGTCAAGAAAGATACTGTCATGGAGGACACTGTCAACAAAGATGCTGTCAAGGAAGGAATCAAGCCTATTGTCAAGCCAAAGAGGACAAAAACCTTAGCAAGGGCCTGGTTATCTAGACAGGAACCTGAACCTGAGGAGATTTCAAAAGCAATAAAAGGAAAACACAAGTACTCAGGAAAGGAGAAAGCCACTGGGCTTGGCAGGAATTTGAAGAAGCCTATCCAATCAAAACTCTACAGCTCTCTGGATCTTTTGGAAAAGGAAGCTGATCAGATCAAGAACGTCGAGGTAAAGTTGGATAACAACAATTAAGCAACTGAATATGTTCTTTGGTTTGATGCATCAAGACTTGTGAAAGTCAAAAAGGATTTTACCATGGAAGTGTCATCATATGATGTATCAGCAACTCTTTCAATGAAAAGGAGAACAGAAACAAGGAGAGTTGAATACTTCTACTTGGTAAGGATGGTCAATCTAATGCAAGGTTATGACAACATCCTTGAAAGTGTCATGAACCATGTGTTGGCATACAAAGCTGTGAGAGATGAAGAATTCTATCAGAAATTTGGGGATTGGTCACTGTTTGATGATAATGACATTGCCCACTTACTGGAATATTCTGATGAAGAAATGGTTGAGTATAAAGATGATATTCCTGAAGAAGTGGTGCAAACCCAACCAAGTCAAGAAGAATCCTCAGAGCCTACAAAAAGAGAAACCACTGAAGATACAGAAGATACATTCTTGGATAAAAGCAGAGAAGCCAACATGGTGGAAAGTGAAAGACCCAATTACCAATCTTGTATGCTTGAGAATCCTCTGAGAATCAAGTTCATATGGGAATAAATTCCAGTAAGAAGCTTTCATAAACTTAGAACCAGTGCTATGAAAGACTTACTCTTCTTAGTAATTGGATCAATTCATCCATTGGAACAACAATGCTCTTCTGAGATTGAGGGCATTCTTCAAGCAAGAAAGGGTGAAGACTCAAAGCTGGATAAGTCAAGGAGAAAAACTCTAAATGCATACCCTGGAAGTAGATTCAAAGACTGTAATGGCACACTGAAGTTCAAAACTCATGTTTTTGGCAAAGACTTATGGTTGGATCTTCAGGATGCTAGGGTATGTCTCTCCAAGACACTCCAAAAACACATTGATGAGATTGAAGATGAGGCTATCACTCCTGATGAAATAGCACTGGTGGAAGGACTCAAAGAAGTTCTTAAGGAAGCTCTCAACAGAGAGGATGAAGCAAGACAGAAAAAGAAATCTGAAGCTAAGTAAAAATCTTTTGTTAAATTCTGATCTTGTTAGTTAAGTTGTTAGCATGTATTAATTGTAAATTTGTTGTTATTGTCCATAAAAACAAATTGGGGGAGATTGTTAGGATTTATGGGTGATAGCTATGAGGCAACTTAACTAGATACTTTATTTACTTAATCTTTATTAAATATGAACATACTGTCACAGCCAGAGTATGTCTTTGTAACTGTTTTATTTAGTACAAATAAGATTCTAGTGCTTCTTGGTAGAAGTTCATTCATTTGTTCAAGCCTCAAGAAGTACTCAAGATGGACAACAAGAATAAAGATTACTTTCACAGCGCTGACAGTAAGGTTACAAGAAGACAGCATGTTGTGAGTCACGACAGTACATTCACTCTGACAGCAACATTGGCGGAAGCCCTATGATAGCAACTTTACCTTAGCCTGACAGCAAGCTTGGAAATCCTGACAGCACCTTCAGCGGGGATTTCTTACTGTCACCATAAGCGCATTCCTGTGACAGCAAGCTTAGCCATCAGGATACTGTCATGAAGGGATACCATTTGTATTGGTAAACAACCCAGTCAAACTCGTGACAGTTTGGATGTTCAAGAAACAGGCGTGTTGCAGTATCCCAACACTGTAACAGGTCTGCAAGACTACGACTGAAGCTTGAGAGATCACATGACAAAGCTCACCAATTCCAGAGTATGACAAATCTACATCTACTGAATTGTGTTAGCTTAAAATAGAATGTTTCTAGATTGCTTTGTTATGTATTGATAAGCTGTCTGTATAGCAATTTAGGAAAGAATCACGGGTAGGCAAATTGTAAGAAGCTGCCACTTGAAAATGACAGTAGCTTTACAAGACCCGTGATTGAAAGTGATAGGTTTAGCCTACTTAGTCTATCTCTCAATTCATTCTCTGTAATCACTTGAGAAACCCAAGCTCAAGAAAACAAACATTTTCTTGAGGTTGTAGCAACCCATTGCAAAATAAATAAAACATTTATTTTGTGAGAATTACTCGTGTGTCTACTTGTGTTTGCATTTGATAAACTGATAATCCTTAATCTTAGTTCTTGTTGAAAACGTAGATTGAGATTTATCAGTATTGCATTCAACCCCCCCCCCCCCCTTCTGTAATAGTCAAGGACCAACATCACCATTTCCTCCGCTTCCTCTCATCCATCTTCTACTCCAATTCATCAATTATGGCATGCTAGACTCGGACATCCTACTGCAATGATTCTAAATAAAACTTCTATCATTTCCAATGTAGACCATACTTTGTTTTCTACTTGTGATATATGCCTATTAGCTAAACATCAAAGGCTATCTTTTCCTGATTCAGACTCTACTAGTTATAAGCTGTTTGACCTCATACATTGTGATCTCTGGGGTCCTTACAAAGTATACACTCATGGTCACTGTAATATTTTCCTCACTATTGTTGAAGAATTTTCCAAATGTACATGGGTATACTTACTAACAGATAAGTCTCAAGTTTATCTTACTCTGCAAAATTTCATTCAGTTAGTCAAAACTCAGTTTCAAGCCACAATCAAGACAGTTAGGTCTGATAATGGCACAAAATTTGTCAATCAAAATCTTCAACAGTTTTTCAGTGCTTCTGGTATAGTTCACCAGACTTCATGTCCCTATACCCCCCAACAAAATGGGGTGGTAGAAAGGAAACATAAACACATTTTCAATGTTGCCAGATCCTTAATGATCCAAGCTTCTCTACCTAAAAATCTGTGGGGAGACTGTGTTCTCACTGCTGTTCATCTTATCAATCTTTTACCTGTCCAGCAATTACAATTTAAATCACCCTATGAACGTTTATACAACAAAGTCCCAGATTATAGTTCTTTAAAAATCTTTGGGTGTTTATGCTATATATCTGATGTCTTCAGTGCACCTGATAAATTTACTCCAAGAGGTCTTCAGTGTGTTTTTCTGGGATACCCATATGGTAAAAAAGGTTATAGGGTTATGCAATTATCCACCAGAAAATGTTACATTTCCAGATATGTCACTTTTGTGGAAAATGTGTTTCCTTTTCAAAATTCTGTTTCTTCAGACCTTCAACCTTCACTCTTTCCTTCTGTATATGATCTTTATGATCAGCCATCTGCAACTCCTTTATGCATATCACCTCCTTCCATTGATATCCCAACTGATTGTGAGACTACAGATTGCACTTCAGGCAATCCTGACACTCCTGGCACTTTAGGCAATCCTGACAATCCTGACGCTTCTACTGTGCCACCTATTGTCACACCTATACCATCTATAATTCCCTCTGCTCCTGTTTCATCTAGACCAATCAGGACAAAACTGGTTCCAACCAAATACAAAGACTATACTGGATTTCCTGCTAGCACTAAGTCTGTTGCTCTGCCTGAACATCAGTCTCAAGCACTATGTGTCTATCCTTTACATAAACATATATCTTATCATGTGTTTACCTCTGAACATACCAAATTTCTGGCCAACATTACACAAACCTCAGTACCCTATACCTATAAACAAGCTGTTGTTCACAAACATTGGACTGATGATATGATTTCTGAAATTCGTGCTCTTGAAGATAACAAAACTTGGGATATTGTCCACAAACCTGCTAATAAAAACATAGTAGACTGCAAATGGCTTTTCAAAATCAAGTATACTCCGTCAGGCACTATAGACAAGTACATGGCTCGTCTTGTTGCCAAAGGTTTTACTCAAACTATTGGGGTGGATTACTTTGAGACATATGCCCCTGTGGCAAAAATGACTACAGTACATGAGGTTCTGGCTTTGGCAGCCAAATATAATTGGCACATTCACCAAATGGACGTTAACAATGCGTTTTTACATGGTGTCTTATCTGCAGAAATATACATGAAACTTCCTCCTGGTTTTCAACAATTGTCTACCATAGCTACCTCTTACCCGTCTGGTGTTGAACTTGTTTTTCGTTTGAGGAAATCCATCTATGGGTTGAAGCAGGCTCCACGCGTTTGGAATCAGAAACTGGTCTCCGCCTTATTGAAATATGGGTTCTCTCAAGCTGCTTGTGATCACAGCCTTTTTACTGTTCGACATGGTGTTGAATTTGTAGCTGTCATTGTCTATGTCGATGACATACTACTGGCAGGTAATTCCACTGCTCTTCTTACCAAAATCAAACAATTTCTTCACACTCAGTTCAAGATCAAGGACCTAGGCCCCTTAAAATACTTCTTGGGCTTAGAAATTGCTCGTTCTACTTCTGCTATCTTCATCAATCAACGAAAGTATGCTCTGGATATTTTAAAGGACACTGGCATGACTGGAGTTAAACCTTCTGCAGTTCCAATTGAACAAAATCACAAGCTCATTGAGAACACTTCTACTTTGTTGTCCACAACTGACATTGCAACATATCGTAGATTGGTGGGTAGACTTCTGTATCTTACGATCACTCGACCTGATCTTTCCTATGGTGTTCATGTTCTTTCCCAATTCATATCATGTCCTCGTGAAGATCACCTGTCTGCTGCCTTCAAAATGGTTCGATATCTCAAAGCTTCTCCAGGCCAGGGATAATTTTATGCTGCAGATTGCCCTCTCCAACTTACAGCCTACAGTGATGCTGACTGGGGTGCTGCTCTGAAACTCAACGTTCCCTTAAATGTTATTGTGTCATGTTAGGGAACTCCCTTATTTCTTGGAAATGTAAGAAACAACCTCCTGTCTCCAGGTAGTCTGCAGAATCTGAATATCGGTCTATGGCTGACACATGTTGTGAGGTTGTTTGGCTTACTAATTTGCTTTCTTCCTTATAGTCATCTTCTCCGTTTCCAGTTCCATTGTTCTGTGATAACAACTCTGCTCTTCATATTGCATCTAACCCAGTGTTTCACGAACGAACGAAGCACATAGATATCGATTGTCATCTAGTTCGCGACAAGTTTCAGGCTGGTCTCATTGCTCCGGCTTATATTCATACATCTGTTCAACCTGCTGATATCTTCACTAAAGCTTTACCTTCTTATCAACTTTCTTTTTTTCAGTCCAAGTTAGGAGTGTTAGATCTCTTTGCCTCTCGTAACTTGAGGGGGAATGTTATAGTATCTCCAGCTACAACAAGCATTTCTACAACTACAACAACTGCAACTGATTCTGATGATGTGGCAAGTTAGTTACAGTACAGCTATAAACAACTTGTGTTTGTTAGATTACAGCTTGTGTTTGTTAGATTAGAGTGACAGTGTATATAAGCTAAGTAGTGTAGGTTTCTGTTTTTGGTATCTTTGATCTCTCTCTCTCCTTTATGCTCTCTCTCTCTCTCTTGATAGAGATGTAACAATTGTATTGTCTTGGTTAGTTTTGTATACACAATTCTGTCAGAACTACAGCTTTTATCATGCACTAATAGTCAGCTCCAGGTGCAATTTTAGATAAGTTGCATTATAAGATCGACCCACAAAATTATTTGATATCTGCAAAGTCAGAAGAGAAGCAGGCAGTTTCCCTTCTTTTCACAAACTTAACTTTGCTTGTGAACGCAGAATATGCATGTCTTTTAGATTGTCCCTCAAAAGACGTAACCTTTGTTCTTATATTGCAGCAAGTAACCAGCTGAGTTTACACATAGTACACAAATTCCGATATACTTCAATGAGTGTACTTGGTTTAATCTGAAACAGTATCGAATGTAATAATTCTTTAACGAAATTATGTTTACGACTCAGAAAACTGCTCAAAGAATCTATGCTTAAGACTTCGAAAGAATGGCATCATGTTCACGAAAACAGCAACTTCCGCCTGCATCTAATCTTTCTAACAGTGACTGCGACTCTGTGAGTGAGATATAGAGAAGATATTTGAGCGGAGGAACCAGAATTTCAAATGATCCGAAACTGAAGTGATGTTGAACAAGTGCTAAAAATTTAATTGAGGACGGGAATTATCTAATTGTTTAAAAATTAAACGCATAACAGATCCCGAACCACTCATATAAAGAAGCTCAATTTACATAACAGGTTCCGAACCACTCATATAGAGACTAGAGTCCCTCAGGTTTAATATCACATCACAGAAGCCTCTCAAAAACAAATAAAATTACAACATAGGGATAATATATCCATTTGTCTTCATAATTTGTTTTAAGAAACAAGACTATTATAATGTCAAAGGTATTACTTATCTAACAGTACAAATTATTTAAAATAACAATTCCTCAGAGGAGGCTGAAGAAAAATGACAAACACAGCTTTTACAACAAAGTTTCTATTGTGCTAGATCAGGGTGAAATATCGAGACGAGGTTCAAAGCAAAAACCTGAGAAAAGCTGAAGGTCCGACTTCTTAGACAAAGGACATTTCTGGCACCATTTCCACACTTTCGATTTCATATCAAAAACGAGAAGAGATTTTGCCCCATACATTTGGATGTATATAAGATCACCAGCACCGCTGCTTGCAAAGACATCATCCAATTCTTCAAATCCCTGAATAAAACTGTTAGGCACTGATGAAACCTCTTCCCACCATGTACCTTTTAGCATCCAAACGCCAATATTTTCAGGGA
Source organism: Heracleum sosnowskyi (assembly GCA_030848705.1). Taxonomy (NCBI): domain Eukaryota; kingdom Viridiplantae; phylum Streptophyta; class Magnoliopsida; order Apiales; family Apiaceae; genus Heracleum; species Heracleum sosnowskyi. Next base: position 17,357,226 of record CM061240.1, read on the forward strand.
TATCATGACTACCAACGCCTCCCACCACAACAATTTTATCCTGGAGCTGCATCAGCCGGACGCTAGTGAGGGAGAACGGAATGGGGATCAAAGTTTTAATCAAGTCCCCGTTGGAAGATGAGCTTTTAATATTATAACTCAACAATGCATGGCAATTAGTAGTGCCAAGTTCTGTAACCACAAAATACAGAACCCCATCAAACACAATGCTATCATTACCTGCTCTCCACCCACTTAAAGTTTCAACAAAAGGAGGTAACCAAGTCCTTTTTACTGAATTATAAATGTGAATAGAGGTATTCCACCGAGAAAAACTATCTTGGACCTCCCAGGTTCTCACAATTGCAATGGTATATGCATGTGATGCCTGATCGACTGATAGTGCAAGACTGCTATAACTGGACTGTTGTGCACCAAATCCTTCCTCAAATTGAATGCACTTTCTTGTGATAGGATTACATATGTAAATCTCAAAATCGCAATCATTTTCCTGCATGAAGCAGATCAAACCAGAGCATGCAGCAACTTTCCAAGTATCCTTTAGGTTAAAAGGGAATTTGAAATCATACCAATACCCCTGTTCAGGGTCGTAAATTTTACCATTATGGTCATCATAGTTTGTAAACATGAAGTACCAAGGTTTCTTGGATGAGATACCATCGTTGTTCATCTTAAACTTTCCACAATGCACAATCTGCTTCCATTTCTTACAAACACAAGAAGCTCCCACAATGCAGGCAAGTGGAAGAAAAGTCAAAATCAGCTCTTGCACTTCACTGGGGAGGGCAAGAATGGAGACGAGATCGCCTTCTCGATCAACTCTGTTGGGATCCACAAGATTTCCTTCTCGATCAAGTCTGTTGCGATTCGCAAGATTGCCTTCTCGATTAACTCTGTTTGGATTTGCAAGATTGCTTTCCCGATCAACTCTGTTGGGATTCGCAAGATTGCTTACCCGATCAACTCTGTTGGGATTCCAAAGATTGCTTACTCTATCAGATCTGTTGGGATTCACAAGAAGCTCCGACGTCGGATGGAATACTCCAGTCCCATGCTCCAACTTTGGAAGGAATACTCCTGTCCCATTTCTGTGGTGAGCGATGTCAAAATCATAAGGCCAAGGTGTGCCGCCAGCCAAGATTAAGTTGGGAGGATCCTGAAAAGCAAACAAGAGTCGTTGATAAGATGGCAAACTCTTGTTGTGAAAATAGAAAAAAAGGAAAATCATCTCTTAAATTTAACTAGTTCCTACTTGCTCGTTTAAACAATTTATGGCAGTATAATGCAACCATAAGCAAGGAAATACCAACCTGAATAACATGCATACTAATTTCTCATAGAAAATAAGAGAGAGTTGGTACCCTAGTATGCACAACCATCATAACCAGAAATAAAATGATTTGGTTAGCAGAAAGACTGTCCTTCAATTAGAGAAGACAACATCTAACAAATCACATCACTTAAACCTCATAATATGTGTAATTTTGTAAATACCTCTACTGAATGACTTGGAACGCTATGTAATCCGAATAATAAGGTATATAACTAGACTTCGGACTACAGGCTATACACTCAAGACAATTTCTGGACACTCATATAATGTAAGTGTTTATGATGTGTACCTAGATTTATTAATCAAGATGATGCCTTAGAACTCAAGTCCACCACCAAGCTTATGTATCGAAGAATCAATGATCCTTAAGGACTCCATAACCAAATACTCGACTCAGCTCAAATTACAACACTATTCAAGAGTATCTTAACACCTAGAAGCCCATTAAAATTTAACATAAGCTGTTGGTACTTGCATCCTCCATGCAATGTAGGTATGTACCGCAGAAAGCGCAATACATTGAAGGTGTTCAATTAATAGCACATGTACCGAATTACTACCTCCATCGAGAAAAGAAAGGGTGTTCCAATAGCTCCTTTGACATTTTTACCTTACTTTTACCAATCTGCAACAAAGCTAAACATTGTTTTCTTGTTTTCTTTAGAAATTTTTAAAATTAGAACTCAAAAAAGAGTTGATTTGATTGAAAATATCAATTTAGGCACCCCATAATAAGATATTAATAAAACCAAAAGCCTTCATTTCCAAACCAGGCAGATGCTAAAAATTCCAAACATTAACAAAAAAACATGATTACTTTGTTCTAAAAAAATAGTAACAATAACATCCATGGCAGTACATAACATCCATAATTAACAGCACATCAATGGAAAATTTATCATATAAAGGGGACAACAATTCACAACAGCAAGTATAAGCAAAAAAAAAAAACTTGAACTGAAAAAATTGCAAAAGAACTGAGTACAAACAAGGAAAAAAATTCAAATCAAGTAAAGATAAAGCATAATAGTGAATACCACTCATTTCGAGCCACGCGGCATACACGGGAAAGTATTTAAATTTCTGTAATTAACCGTTTCCGTATATAAACAAAATCAAGAAAAGCTATAAAAGAACATATACCTCTTCGGATCCATAGGCATAATGATGATATCCATCCCATACACTGTTACTGTAAACTGGGTACCCCTACAAATCAATAAAAAATTGATAAATCAAACAAGAAAAATAAAAACAATCTACCAACTTTTCCAAAAATTTATATATTAAAACAGAAAACAGGGTACAAGAATGAGCTGACAGATTTACCATCATTCCATATCCATGGTACATGATTCTGACTGAACATTGAAGAAATTGTAACTCAAGTTGGTGAAATGTAAATGTCACTTTTTTTTGGTTATTTTACACAAACACAGAGAGAAAGAATAAGCTACAACTAATTGAAAAGATAGATCCGTGTGCTAATTCGGGTCCAACAATTCCACGTGTGACGTTTTTCACGTGAAAGTCTTGATTTTATTTTTCATTTCTACTTTTTCTTAAAAATTTCTGTTCATGTTTTTATTCTACATGCAATATAGTCAAATCTTGAAGATATATAGGATAAGTATCAACGGGGTGACGTTAAAAAAACTGCCCTCTTTACAAATAAAGACGTATAAAGCTAAATGCTTACACCATTTTTTTAGACGTTTACGTCTATGGAGTGAATTATCTATATCTTGATACATTTGAATTATGATATATTTTTTTACATACTCTATCAAATATATGTACATATATAATTTATCGGTGACATAAATAGGTTTCAAGATTCAGTATAATAATGAATGACTAATATTTATTTAAGATTTTACACGTTTACATGCGAAATATACATTTAAATAATAGTCACTGATAAATTATATGTGTACATATATTTGATAAATTATATAGAAAAAGATACCATGATTCAAATATATCAAGATAGAAATATTTCCTTGTTGAACGCAGAAATCTAAAGAATTTTGTAAGCATTGGCATTCATAAGCCTTTCTTTTCAAAGATAGTCACATATGTAGCATCAAAAAACTACATACGTGACTATCTTTGAAAAGAGAGGCATATAAAGCCAAATGCTTGCAAAACTCTTTAGACTTTTGTGTCCACTAAGTAAATTATCTATATCTTGATAGAGTTTGAATAATGATATGTTTTTTCATATAATATATCAAATATATGTATACATATAATTAATCGATGACATAAATAGGCTTCTAGATTCAGTATACTAGTGAATGACTAGTATTGGTATAAGATTTTACACGCTTACATGCGACACGTACATTTTAATAATAGTCACTGATAAATTATATGTGTACATATATTTGATACATTATATAGAAAAAGATACCATGATTCAAATGTATCAAGATAGAAATATTTCCCTTGGTGAACGCAGAAATCTAAAGAATGTTGTAAGCATTGGCATTCATATGCCCTTATTTTCAAAGATACTCACATATGTAGCATCAAAAAACTACATACATGACTATCTTTGAAAAGAAAGGCATATAAAGCCAAATGCTTGAAACACTCTTTAACTTTTGGGTCGACTGAGTAAATTATCTGTATCTTGATACAATTTGAATCATAATATATTTTTTCATATGATATATCAAATATATGTATACATATAATTAATTGATGACATAAATAGGCTTCAAAATTCAGTATACTAGCGAATGACTAGTATTGGTTTAAGATTTTACACGCTTACACGCGACATGTACATTTCAATAATAGTCAGTGATAAATTATATGTGTACATATATTTTTTTCATTATATAGAAAAAGATACCTTGATTCAAATATATCAAGATAGAGATATTTCCCTCGGTGAACGCATAAATCTAAAGAATGTTGTAAGCATTGGCATTCATATGCCTTTATTTTCAAAGATAGTCACATATGTAGCATTAAAAAACTACATACGTGACTATATTTGAAAAGAAAAGGCATATAAAGCCAAATACTTGCAACACACTTTAGACTTTTGTGACCACTTAGTAAATTATTTGTATCTTGATACAATTTGAATCATGATATGTTTTTTCATATAATATATCAAATATATGTATACATATAATTAATCGATGACATAAATAGGCTTCAAGATTTAGTATACTAGTGAATGACTAGTATTGGTTTAAGATTTTACACGCTTACACGCGACACATACATTTTAATAATAGTCACTGATAAATTATATGTGTACATATATTTGATACATTATATAGAAAAAGATACCATGATTCAAATGTATCAAGATAGAGATATTTCCCTTGGTGAACACATAAATCTAAAGAATGTTGTTAGCATTGGCAATCATATGCCTTTCTTTTCAAAGATAGTCACATATGTAGCATCAAAAAACTACATACGTGACTATGTTCGAAAAGAAAGGCATATAAAGCCAAATGTTTGCAACACTCTTTAGACTTTTGTGTCCACTGAGTAAATTATATGTATTTTGATATAATTTGAATCATGATATGGTTTTCATATAATATATCAAATATATGTATACATATAATTAATTGATGACATAAATAGGCTTCAAAATTCAGTATACTAGTGAATGACTAGTATTGGTTTAAGATTTTACACGCTTACACGCGACATGTACATTTCAATAATAGTCACTGATAAATTATATTTGTACATATATTTGATACATTATATAGAAAAAGATACCGTGATTCAAATGTATCAAGATAGAGATATTTCCTTCTGTAAACGTAGAAATCTAAAGAATGTTGTAAGCATTGGCATTCATATGCCTTTCTTTTCAAAGATAGTCACATATGTATCATCAAAAAACTACATACGTGACTATCTTTGAAAAGAAAGGCATGTCAAGCCAAATGCTTGCAATATTCTTTAGACTTTTGCGTCCACTAAGTGAATTATCTGTATCTTGATAGATTTAAATCATGATATATTGTTTCATATAATGTATCAAATATATGTATATATATAATTTATCGATGACATAAATAAGCTTCGAGATTCAGTATATAATGAATGACTAGTATTTGTTTAAGATTTTACACGCTTACACGCGACACATACATTTTAATAATATTCACCGATAAATTTTATGTGTCCATATATTTGATACATTATATAGAAAAACATATCATGATTTAAATGTATCAAGATAGAGATAATTCACTTGGTGGACGCATAAGTCTAGAGAATTTTGTAAACATTTGGCATTTATATGTCTTTCTTTTCAAAGATAGTCACATATAAATCATCAAAAAACTACATACGTGACTACCTTTGAAAAGAAATGCATATAAAGCCAAATGCTTACAACATTCTTTAGACTTTTGCGTCCACTGAGGGAATTATCTGTATCTTGATAAATTTGAATCATGATATATTTTTTCATATAATCTATCAAATATATGTACACACATAATTTATCGGTGATATAAATAGGCTTCAGGATTCTGTATACTAATGAATGACAAGTACTTGTTTAAGATTTTATACGCTGACACGCTTATACATGACACGTACAAATAATAGTCACCGATAAAATGTATGTGTACATCTATTTGATACATTATATAGAAAAATATATCATGATTCAAATGTATCAAGATAGAGATAATTCACTCGGAGGACGCAGAAGTCTAAAGAATTTTGTAAGGATTTGGCATTTATATGCCTTGCTTTTCAAAGATAGTCACATATGTGGCATCACAAAACTACATATGTGACTATCTTTAAAAAGAAAGGCATATAAAGCCTAATGTTTACAACATTCTTTACACTTTTGCATCCATTGAGTGAATTATCTCTATCTTGATACATGTGAATCATGATATGTTTCTTTTATATAATGTATTAAATATATGTACACATCTTATTTATCGGTGACATAAATAGGCTTCAAGTTTTGTATACTAATGAACGACTAGTACTTGTTTAAGATTTTACACGCGACACGTACATTTCAATAATAGTCACCGATAAATTGTATGTGTACATATATTTGATACATTATATAGAAAAATATATAATGATTCAAATGTATCAAGATAAAGATAATTCACTCGGTAGACGCAGAAGTCTAAAGAATGTTGTAAGCATTTGGCATTTTTATGCCTTTCTTTTCAAAGATAGTCAGCTATGTAGCATAAAAAAACTATATATGAGACTATTTTTGAAAAGAAAAGCATATAAAGCCAAATTCTTACAACATTCTTTAAACTTTTGTGTCCACTGAGTGAACTATCTCTATATTGATACATTTGAATCATGATATGTTTTTTAATGTAATGTATCAAATATATGTATATATATAATTTATCGGTGACATAAATAAACTTCAATATTTAGTATAATAATGAATGACTAGTACGTGTTTAAGATTTTATACGCTTACACACGACACGTACATTTCAACAATAATCACCGATAAATTGTATGTGTACATATATTTGATACATTTTATAGAAAAATATATCATGATTCAAATGTATCAATATAGTTCTAATTCACTCGATGGACCCAGAATTCTAAAGAATGTTGTAAGCATTTGGAATTTATATGCCTTTCCTTTCATAGATAGTCACATATGTAATTTTTTAATGCTAGATATGTGACTATCTTTTAAAATAAAGGCATATAAAGCCAAATGCTTACAACATTCTTTAGACTTCTCTGTCCACCGAGTGAATTATCTCTATCTTGATACATTTGAATCATGATATACATTTCTATATAATGTATCAAATATATGTACACATACAATTTATCAGTGACTATTCTTGAAATGTACGTGTCGCGTGTAAGCGTGTAAGCGTGTAAAATCTTACTTTCTATACGGGAAAATATACTTGATTATGTATAATTTATATTTAATAATAATAATATGTAATATTTGATTTATTTATCAATCGTGTAGACTATGGTAAATAATATTTTGGCTAGAAAACGATATTCCATTGTCGTTATAGGATATCAAAATAATAAACTTTTAACTGTCTTTTTAAAGATGACCAGAATTTATATCGAAAATAAAAGGACTATCACATTCGTATTATTGATGTCGAAACTCTATCATGAATATAGATATTTTATACTAAACCGTGCATCAGCAAAAGGTAATAAATAAATTGGAATTCCAACACTTTTTAGTTATTTCAATTAATTAATACCGAAAACTGTACGTTGTGGTACAGTTTATGAATAAGTTAAAAACTCACTTTTCAGCTATTTTAATTATTACATTCTGACAAGTGTACGATTGTGGTACACTTTAAGACTTAAAACTACGAATGTCACGTCATTGATACAGTGTTTTTAGAGATATTTGACAATGATGAACGGACAAATTATTGGGTAGATATCATTGAAAAATTCTGAGTTCTGTAACATGATAACCCTAACGTAATGGATTAAAATAGTTCAATGACGAACGCAAAGAAAATAACAATACGATAACGACTTCATATCTGAAAGGGTCTAGGATCATATAGAAAGTTTTTGAATATAGTTGACTTAATGTCGACGCATGCATTAACACATGAGTTGGGTCTAAACTACACAAATCAGAATTAAAACTGATTAAAGTTACGTGGACTTGATATGTATAAATAGGGTATTTAGGTATCTTAAAAGGGAATTTGAAAAATTATCATTAATTATAATATTTTGAAGAACAATTCTATAAATCCCCAAAATTCTAATTGTGTTCATGATATTTACATAATATCCTCTTATAAACTGTGTGTGAATACCCTAAAATAAATTTAAAATTTTCAACCTAGTTCTCGACAAAATTCGACAATAAAAAACCAACATTGATATATATTTTTAAAAACATTAGCAAAATGTTAAAATTCTGACAAATTTACCATGTTTTTTGAAGAAGATTTCTCAATTACAAATTTTAAAATAAGAGGTGAGTTGTACCATTTGAATTAGGTGGTATGAAATATGTGTCCTAATAATGACCTGGATCTGACTATATTGTATATAAAGTGAGTGCAAGAGTGATATATGTAACGTATTCATGGAACACTAAAACGACAAAATTAATATGTATCTTATATAAATTTTTTACATGAAATCCAACTCTTGAATGTAGGGGTGTAATTCGAGTCGAGCCGGGCGAGTTCGAGCCGGGTATTAATTCGAGCCGAGCTTTTTTTCACGAGCCGAGCCGGCTCATTTAATTAAACGAGCCTAATCTTCTGCCCGAACTCGGCTCGTTTAATTTCACGAGTCGAGCCGAGCCGGCTTGTTTAGTTAAACGAGCCTATTTAAACGAGTCGGGCGAGCCGGCTAGTGTAAAATTACACTTAAACGAGCCTAATCTTCTGCCCGAACTCGGCTCGTTTAATTTCACGAGTCGAGTCGAGCCGGCTCGTTTAGTTAAACGAGCCCGGTCTTATGTTCGAGCTCGACTCGTTAACGAGTTTGAGTCGAGCCGAGCCTTAATAAACGAGCCGAGTCGGGTCGGGCTCGCGAGCCGCCCGACTCGAATTACAGCACTACTTGAATGCGTATTTTGAAATGCATATATTATCTGTTACTATATATTGACCACCGGCTCAATATTGGTATTTATATTATCTAGAAAAATGATATTTTTGAATGATCTAAATGTCTCCTATCGAGTTTTGACTTCTCCGAACAACCTTTTTACAAACCAAAATATCGTTTAGAAGCTAAAATATTTTAGAAACAGTAGATGGTCACTACATTTTTATTTTAAGTTGTGATATATATATATATATATATACACACACTAGCTTATATCCCGTGCGATGCACGGTTTTCTTTAATATTTTTCTATTTTTTTATTTAGTTTTTTGTAATTATATATTATTTCATGAAATTTTAATATATATTTATATGTGTATATAATAAATTGGATTTATATATCTAATAATATAAATATTTTAATTTAATATATTGTTGACATAATCTTTAGTAGCATTTTAGATATTATAATATAAAATATATTTAAATAATAAATCTAACGGTTTGTATTTATTTGCTCTTAAAAAATCTAAAAGTGGCTAAAGTGCAAATAACAAAATATGTGTTTTGTAATGTACCAAGTTTCTTCTAACATTTGCTATTACTTTTATTTTTTTATTAATTATCTTATTTAAATTATATGTTATAAAAAATTATATTAAACATGGATTTTATAAGTTTAATATAATAATATTGTCATTATATATATATTTTGCCCGTGTTATTTTTAATTCGTATATGAGTTGTTTTAGTTAAAAAAATATAAAACATGCAATGTCCTTAAAAAGACAGTTAGTTACTTATTAATAATTATATAAAATTATATTATATATATATAGGCAAATGCTCTAATGAGACCCTCTCTTATTGTGAGAACTGAGACTTAATCTCAGCCACATGTTTTTTATATGTATATTAAATCCTGACCATAAATCATAGATCTAAATTTATTCCTTCCTCGTGTATCTGTCTCCTTCCCCCATTTTCATTTCTTTTCCATTCACCTCAATGACTACACTGTCTTCCTCCGTTCTGTTATGTCATCTCCGTTAGATAAATTAACATTGTCGTCGTTTAAACACCATTGCCTCGATCTAGTTGTTCTCTCTCTCTCTAGTCTATTTCCTCTCCAACCTCCATCTACCTCATCCACCCCATCCACCTCATCCACCACCACTCACCTGTTGCTCCACCACCGTGACATCCACAATCGCCACCATGACCACCACCATCCTCCGCCGTAGATACATAGATACATATATACATCATCACCATATACGCATACACCCATTCATACACATACTACCATCAATTTATAAACTTTTGATGCTCATTTTAAAAACTTAAGAACAAATCTAGTTTTGAAATCGTCGGAAGTACCCAGATTTGAAAAATATTGGTGATTTTTTTTTTCCTTTTTTGGTGATTTACGTATAAAATTTGGTGATTCGGGATTATTTTGATGATTGGGATCTGAATTTGATGACCGTTGATTTCTCACCGCTGTTCCTTTCGTCGTTGTTTCATGCTCTTCGACGATTATTAATCGTTACTATTTGTGATGAATTTAGTTAGGAAATACACATATCAGGTAGCCTTGTTTTAGATTTGATTTCGGATTTGATTTATTCAGTTTAATAGTGGTGGTGGTGGTGGTGGTTGCGAAAATAGCAAGGTCGATGAAAGATGTTTGGTGGATATAGTTGTCATGACGGTGGTAGGTATGAGGAAGGTTAAACTTTTGATGATTTGTTATAATTTTTTTTAGTGATTTGTGTTAAAATTTCGGTGGTTCAGACGTAGTTTTGGTGATTGTGATAGAATAACAGTGTCATCGTGGTTCTATTTGGTGATTATATAAGTGTAGATGTAGTGGTGGTGTGGTGCTAATTTGAAATTTGGTGCACTTTCTTTGAATTTGGTTGAATTTGAAGATTTCGTGTGTTGGCGGTGCAACGATGGTAGAGATGGTGGTGGTGTAGCCGTGATGGAGATGGTGGTGATTTAGTGATAATGACAATGACGACAATGCTGTGGCAGTGGTATATTGACGGTGGTAGTATGATGGTTGTGATGTATATAACAATATAAAAATTAAAATTATGTGTATAAATTATTTTGGTGATTTGTTGAAGTAGTTTCGGTGAATAGCTACAGGTTCTCAGTTCTCATAATAAGAGGGTTCTCATTGGAGTAGCCCTCTCTATATATATATAGATAACTATTCCAGCGAGACCCTGTTATTATGAGAACTGCATATTGGGCCACAAAATTAGGCCCAATAACTAAAAGGGCACTCTTTAGTCGGTCCGGACAAACATTCGATTTAATTTGAAATTAAAAAAAGCTGTTATTCCTAACTACCTTCTTTACTGTTCACCATTATCGATGAAACAATCACTCCCAAATTATCACACCTCCTCTTCCTTTCTGCTCTAAAACTTTAAATCACTCCCAAATTATCACTAATCACACTTGAAAACAGTTGATATTTGTAAAAAATACAACAATATTGCAATAATATTCTGGTATATGGTATATATCATCATATACGCTTCATTATCTCAAAAATTACGGTTATAAATCACGTTGTTTCGTTATGAATAGAAGATGACTGACTTTATGTTCAAAACTACATTGATTTTCTACATTTTTACTCGAATCGTGTTTGATGATATTTTAATTAGTTTTTTTGTTTCTTTTTTTGCAGAAATCGAGGCTTAAATGAAGTGAAGAGATCAAAATCAGCACATATAGAGGTATTTTTATGTTAAATAAAGAATACTTACGTTTTTAAGTGATTTTGATGTTTAGGTGTGTATTGCTTTGAGTTTAAAGTGATTTTGATGTTTAGATCTGTATCACTTTGAGTTTAAAGTGATTTTGATATTTAGGTTTTTTATTTACTTTGATTTTAAAGTGATTTTTATGTTGATACAATGAGTACTGACTTGTCTACTCTGTATTTTACTGATCTATTCAATTCTCCTTCACTTCAATGGATAAAACTAAATGTGGTAAACAAATTTAGAAGTCTAATGTTATTTTTACTCTTTATGTGTAAATGTGATTAGAAAAAGTGATTTAACATAAATAACTTATATATGTAAAATGTGATTTGTGATTTGTGATTTAACAATTTTGCTTAGTGGAATCACTTTAACTGCTTCATGTACTATGTAGTGATTTATACTTCATATAGTGAGTCATTTGCTTGATATTTTATATGATATTATTTACACAGTTATATCGACCTAAAAGTTATCTTAATTAACGACAATGTAGAAGTTTATAGGTACCTATTATTGTGCTTAAGAATGAGCCAAATCAGAGATGTCATTTGTAACTTAATGGTCATGTGTACAATGAGAGGCTATAAAACTGTTGTTCGACTTGTATTTATTGTTTTAGGCTGAATTCTATTAGTAGCACTTTTATTTCTTATTTTTAGATAACTATTGTATGATTCATAGTAGTGACTTGTGATTATGTAAATTGATTCAGAAAATTATTAATTTATGATTTGTCATATATTGAAATAATTGATTTGGTACTTGGTGATAATAAAGATTTTTTATTTGCAGATTCTAGTACAAGACAAAGCAAGCGATTGAAACAACAGAAGTTTCCTAAAACATCGTACAACCATCCACAAAATCTTGATGATAGTAGATCTGAAATCAACAATCTGACAGGCAAAGAGCAATATTCAATGTTTGAAGTAATATCCTATTTAAATAAACAGGCATATGTAAAATCAGTTGATCTGCTAGCATGATAACTATTATGTGTACTTGGTCTTTTTCATATTAGAAATCTAATTTAGTGACTTTTGATTCAAATTAGTGCTTTCAAATAAGTGTAAATTAGTTTCACAAATAGTGATTTGTGATAATATAAAGTGATTTGTGATAAGAATAAAAGTGATTTGTGATAATATAAAGTGATTTGTGACAATATAAAGTGATTTATGATAATATAAAGTGATTTGTGATGATTAGTCAATTAGTATTGTTAAAGTAAATGTGAAGTAAATGTAATGCAGATTCTGGTGCAAGGCAAAAAAAAAAGATTAAAACAACTGAAAGTACAAAATCTTGATGATAGCGGAACTCCTATGAATGTTCAAAAAGGTAAAGTACAAATAATGATTTGATTTTCAGAAATTTTAGGCAGATATTGTTATATCCTATAACGCGGTGTATTATTTTTTTTAGATTGTAGACATCAGAGTGATAGTGATGATGATTTTGTGCAACCAGTAATATGGAAAAGAAAAGATTCACGCACATATGATACACAACTTAAAACAAAAAGTGGGGTACGAAAAGAGTTTAGGAGAAAAATGACAGAAGATGTTCCAGAACTGACCCCAGAGAGCATTTCAATCATTACAAAGCAAAGAAATAAGTTCAGAATTAGAGGAATTAAGGCAAAAAAGGTGCAAGAAGAAGCTGTCAAGAGTAGAAGTTCAGGAAAACGGAAGCTTGATACTGAGGTACATTTTAAGTCACCAATTTGTAGCACTACATATTGTATTTGAACAATGTAATGATAGTCAAAAAAATGTACAGATCGAAAATGAACAATAAGAGGTGAGAAAGAAAGTACATGATAAAAGTAAAAAGGTGAAGCTCAGACTTGTTGACGAGGTAATTGTTATTATGATTACATGTTCTTATCTAAAAACTTTTGACTATAATATTGTATTATTTATGTTGTTTTTTAACTTTTGATAGACAACTGATGAAGATGAACCACCAGAAGCCATGGAAAATGAAAAAATAAAGGGGAAAGGGAAGATGCCTGAACAGGTAAGTATTCCTCTCAAACCTTTAATTATCATTTACACACATAACTCCTTTAATTTTACACACAAATCACCTTTAAGTTTTGTTTTTAATATTTTATCAATTGTTGATAGGTAATTGATGAAGATGAACCAAGAGGAAAATCCAAGAAAAAGAAGGGAAATATATGCAATGTCTTCAAGATAAGAAACTCACCATCAAACTTGACAGAAATGATATCTGGACTTTCTGAGCAACAAAAGGTGTGGGTGAGAAAAACTGGATTTGGACATCTGCTAGATTTCTCAATAGGAAAGATACCACATAGACTGGCTTATCATGTATTCAACTCATTTGATTCAATGAGCCGAACCTTGAAGCTTCCCAATAGTTCAATACAAATAACAGATCGAGATGTGTATGATGTGTTAGGACTACCTGCTGGACAACAAACTTTTAAGTTCGCAGACACTGCAGCAAGGAAGAATTTATGGACATCACAGTTCCCTCAAAAACCACATTACAATATCTTACCGTCAACAGTGATTGATATAATGAAAGACATGACTGAAGACAATGAGATGTTCAAGCTAAACTTTTTGATGATAATGTCAAATGGTTTAATCGAACGGAACACAACATCTTACTTGATTAGGGATGTGCTAGACTATGACATCAATCTAGACAATTGTGCTGCATATAACTGGGGAGAGTACTTGATTTCATGCCTGGTGAAGACAAAAAATAGTTGGGGTTCAATGAAATCTGTTTTTTTTTTCTGGTCCAATAGTTTTCCTCACTGTAAGCAACTGTTTACATTTATACTGCACACATATAAAAATTGGTCCTTGATATTAAAATGTTACTAAAGTTTAATAACTTTTCAGATATTCTATGTTGATCGTGTGCTCAAAGGGGAACAACAGATAGAACGACAGTTCCCAGCTTTCAAAGGATGGACAACACAGCTCCTTAAAGCAAGACAAGTAGAAGAACTGAAGTCTGATTGTTTTGGAAGTGGCAAACTAATTCAAGGTAGATGGGAAAAGGGTGAGAATGTAGTCCAAAAAGATAATGTCAGCGGATACGTGGAGGATGTATCATATCTTTACTAAAACATAGTAATAATTACATAAACCACTGTATTATTTCCACAAAGCACTAAAACATGTACAAAATCACTATAATTGTTTTAGTGATTAGAGTAAAAATCAATAAATAATGGCAATATCTTCTCTAAATAGGAAAATGTACAAAATGATGATTTTGTTTATGTTGAACAACAAACGGATTCGACAATACAGTGCTCACAACCTAGACCACAATCTGAACCAACACAAGAGGTAAATTAGAAAAATGTACTTGTTTTGGTTTATAAGGCATTCTTTATCTAATTTCAGTCCCATTTATCTATTTTTTGTCTTGTCAAATATGACATGGACAAGAATGAAGCTGGACAAGAAGAGCAACCTCCAAAACCTAAACCAACAGAAGAGGTACAACAATACATCAATTTTTTTTTTTAAAAACTGCACAATGAGATATGTATAACCAAAGTATTAATCCTTTTTGACAGGGCTGGTTTGAAAGACTAAGTGTGAAGGCTGTAATGTTATTGGATGCACTTGAGACATATAAAATTGAATTGGACGAAGCAAAGGTTATGCATCCAAGTGAATGTTCTGATATCGAGTGGAAAGTGACTGCAGGGTTTCAAAAAATGATGCAAAGCTCGACAAAAGAGAAAGTTGACTGTATCTCTGATTCAGAAAGTGAAAGTATTAACAACTCCGAAGATGGAATGGAAGATCAATATAACGGAGCAAATGTTGAGATAGAAACAGAGAATGAGATAGAAACAGATGTTGAGATGCAACCAGATGTTGAGAAGGAAGTTGGGGAAATTCATCCTTATGTACTTGATCACGTGGAGTTGATTGAGTATTTATACTCTTCACAGGGGATAAGAGATATGAATGACTACATGGACAACTTGTGGATACCTACATTTTCCCTAGGTATAAATGATCCAGTAATGGATATATGCAAGGACATCAACAAGGAACATGGAGAATCACAGCCTCTCATGATGATGATGATGATAATGGGCACACCAGCACTCGCACATGATGATAAAATGGGCACAACAGCACCTTTTGAACAAGAAATAAGGGGTAAGAGGAAATTGAGACCTGTTGCTGCTTATAGGTCACCTTATGTTCGCAGGGTAATAGATTTGAATGAAAAATACAAAACACAAGAATGTGCTGTATGGAGATGGATAATACAAGAGGGACAAGATAAACTGTAAGTATTCTGCACTAGCTACAATTTGTAAAAATTGTCACACTACAAATCACCACAAAAAGCAACATTTTGTATATTTTTTTGTGTTTTACTAATTTTTTTCCTTAAAACACTGACAGAGAACATGTATTTGAGGCTGGAGATTTATTCTGCATACGAAAGCACATGGCAACCCTGAGACCAAGAACCCGGTTATATTACTCAGTGATAGATATATGGGTTGCTCTAATGAATGAGAAAGAGACATATAAAACAGCAGAATCACCAATGCGTTTGTTCTTGAACATTGGCTTATCGGTAAGGCAATATAAAACTATGTTATAGCTCAAAACAGTTTAGATAGTATACTAACTTTATTATCCTAAAAATGTACACAGATTGTACCTTTGGACGAGACAAGATCAGAAGATGAACAATACAAGATATATGTCACAGAGATGAATCACTTCCTTCAGAAACACCCAAATACAAAATTCAAGGATTATGACCTGGTATATAATTAACATCCTGTCTTATTCTGGAATAACTATAATCACCTAGTACTAACAATTAATGTTTGCAGATATTCTTTCCCATATTAGCATATAAGCATTTCTACCTCGTTTCCTTGAACGTAAAGGCAAGAACATGGGAGGTGATTGATAACATTAGACATGCCAAGGCTGCTAATAATATATATACTGCAAAACTTCGTCGACTGGTAAGCTTGCACAAATCACCAACTCAATGATATTTACTCTATTGTATGCCTTTGATTTTTTTTTAAGGAATGTGACATTTTGAAAATGATAAATTTAGAAAAAGCACTTTGCAAAGTACCTAAAGGAGAAAGAGCAGTCATGGTTCGCGAGCTCTATCATTCGAATGAAGACTATTTACTTGACAATGCCTTGGCGAACATTACAAAACAACACAGATTGTGGTGTGTTTCTCATGAGGCACATGGAGACCTACAAAGGGGATAAAAAGAAGTGGGATACTCAATTCAAAGAAGAAGGACAACCAGGGCAAAGAGAACACCTGGTTAGGTTGAGAATAAAGTATGTAGATTCCATGTTGACCTCACATGTAAATGAGAAAAGGAACTTTGTCATTAGAGAGTTGAATTTCTTATACAACAAACTAGCAGGAAAAGGACTGCTAAAAGCAATCGTAGAATCAAGTAAAAAGAAGACGAAAGGAAGAAATGTTAAGAAAGGAACAATGTTGTTTCCAGAGGACGATGTCGATGATGCTGATGTTGCTGTAGATGATGCTAATGTTGGTAAAACAAAGAAAGGAACTGAATGATTGAACTGTCTTCGATTGGAAAAGATATCATTTGTTGCATCTCTTATTGTTAAAATTTGGTTACATTTTATATTGTTGAAATTATGTTCAGACATTACCATTGGTAGTGGTAATTACCTTAATTTCAAACAAGTTTATTCTATATTTTGCATTAATGTTCAAGCTAAACTTTATTGTGCACTTCTATATTTATCCTGCACTTTTTTAAAAAGACTAATTACAAAATCACCTGTCTAAAACACAAATCACCTAAAAATCACTTTTTTCTTATATAGGCAAGTCACTGAAAAATTGAATTCAAAAAATACATTGGAGTAACATTTAAAAAAATTGCAATGAAAATTTCAACAACTTCTTGTTTTTGGGCTAACCAAAGGCTGATCAAAAAATACACTTCTTATAGTAAAAGAAAAAAAAAATACAAATCACCATTTCTGATCAACAAATCACCTTTTCTAATAAACAAATCACCTTTCCAAAAACACAAATCACCTAAAACTTACCTTTTTCTTATATAGGCAAGTAACTGAAAAATTGAATTTAAAAAATACATAACAGTAAAATTTAAAAAAAATGTAATGAAAAATTGAATTTCAACAACTTCTTGTTTTTGGGCTAACCAAAGGTTTCACTGATCAAAGATACACTTCTTACACAAGGTTCTATATACAAAAATACAAAAAAAAAAATCATTTGTTTTTATTAATCAATCTTCATGTCCTGAATCAACCTCAGCTTCCCCGGTAACATCCCATGTACTCGACTTGTTTTTCTCAGTACTAGACTTGTTTTTCTCAGCATCCGCTGCACTAGAGTTATTTTTTTGTGGACAAGTTCTAGCATCATGCACACTTGACTGACAAAACTTGCACTTCCTAGCTCTTTTGTTTCCTTCTTTTATTGCCTTCTCTCTTTGACTGACAAACCTCTTAAAACCAGAACCCTTGATTTGGTGCATGGATAGTAATGTCTTCCGTTGGTTGGGGCCCCATCATTACTTCCATATGAGCTTTCTTTGTCAAACCACTTTCATCACCAAGATCAGAATTCAATTATTTCACTACTTTATCCACGTAAGAAAGCTTTTCAACATCCACACCTGCCTTGTTCATAGATTTTTGAAAACTAAACCATATGTTACTCACCATAAGAGATATAGTTTCCATCTTCCTAAAATCATCGGAAACCCCAACAAACTTTGAAGAAGAGGGTCTATTTTCAGCAGTCCTGCTCCATCTATTTAGCACAAGAAGTCTTGGTATTTTAACCACTTCAAAATGGTTAAGGGCACAAAAAGCATGTCGGCAAAGAATACCATACATCACAAACTTTTTACAAGAGCAGTCAGCATGGTTTTGACTAACTTTAACCTGAAAATGGTAGGCAATGGGACAATAAGTCACTCAAAAATAACTTTGAAATACTAACACTTAATAGTAATAATATCAAGGATACATTCGGTATACTATAAGATTTAAAATAAATGAAGTTCTTACCTCAAACAATTTGTCTTTCATTAGAACATCTTTCATTATATAACATTTCACTCCATCTACCAACGGACCAATATCCTGGATTCTCATGTCATAACAGGATGCCAAAATCTCTTGTTGGATTTTGTAAAAAAATTGGACGGGTGTATAACTGGGCAGCATCAGCCTCAATAAACAACTTCGAAACTGTCGAAGGTATTGCAGACAAGTCCTCCTAATTTAAACGAGCATACTCATATCTTTGTCTATCCATTGCACTTCCAAAACGAAGATAAAACTCGCATAACGAATCACTTTGCCTATGAAACTGACTAAAGAAATTGTTTTCACTTTCAGACCTCGATGTTGTCCTCATTAGTCCAAACATAGGTTTATCTCTAAAAAAAGCCGGGATCCATGAGGTTCTAATAGCAAACATCTCCCAAAGCCATCTATTACCTTCCAATTTGACCTCTTTCAATACTGAAGTCCAACCTTTTTCAAACTCAGCAGGCTCTAAAGTGGAAGACCAGATATACTTTTTCATTTTTTCCATGAAATCAGTTTCCTTACACAAGTAATTCCCAAGCTGTAAAAAAGGACAAAATTTAAATACACATGAAACATGATACAAACTGAATTTCAAGGACAATTAAATATACACACCTTCATTGGAAACTTTTCCATTATGTGCCACATACATAGACGATGTCTCGTAGCTGGAAACTCATCAGTTGCAGCAAAAGAAATAGGGATAGCTTGCTTCATAGCTGGACACTGGTCAGTTACAATAACCACTGGATTATGAACCATTGCCTTTCTAAAATGATCAAAAGTCCATTGAAAATGTGGAATTTCTTCCTTAGAGAGAAGGGCAAATCCAAAAGTAACACATTTTTCATGTTTATCAACCACGTAAATGAACAAAACACCATGTTATACATGTTATTGGAGCTAACATACACAAATCACCAAAATTAATTACTATAAATCACCAAAAATTAGAACATGTTAGCATGACAAAAGTATTGAATATCACATACATATTGGTATCGAATGTGGCATTGAAAGAAACGGCATCACCATACAGTTCATAATTTCTCCTAGCAACTGCGTTAGCCCAAAATAATTTGGTCAAATGGTCTTCAGAATAAACATCATACGCATAATAAAAGGACTCACAACTCGCATGTTTTGCTTTAAATTTGTTAATTATCATTTGTGCATCACGTTCCCCCACATACGCCTTTAAATCTCGACTGAAATTTCTAAAGTCTCTTACTGTAGCACCCACATTAGCATAGCCACCAACCTGCTCCTTCATAAAACTATGAGACTTGCTTACTCCTATGTTAACATTGGTAGCATCAAACACAAATTTTTGTGAAATAATAGACATTTGACGATCGACTCTCATAAACTGCCTACCACTTTTCGGAACAAGATCATGATTTTGTTCCTCAACAAACGTAGATATTCTGTAGGTCTTACCAGATACGACTCTCAAAATTATCTTTGCACCACAACCACACCTATTAGAAACAGTTCTGCGCCGTTTTACTTGACTACTCTTCTTATTATACACAATCAATTTTTTCTCATTAAATCCAGCCCTACTACAAACCACATATTTGCTAACAATATTAGTATCATCGTCTGTCTTCTCCGTACTCCAACGGGTGTTAAAACCAGATAACCTACCATAAGCTTGATAAAATTCCATACCTTCTACCATGGAGTCAAACAACTTATTAACAACGGGTATGCAAGCCTCATCAATAGATATAGGAACATAATATCTCCTACCACTTGGTGTGAAGGTACACTTTGAAATTGCATCATCACTTACAGTCGAATTAGAATGATCAGTGGAACCATTAGCACAATCTGAAACACTATCATTAATGAGTCGGCTAAGATGTGAAGAATCAACGCTGCTAACACCTATATAAAAACATAATAATCACCAATGAGCATTACAAAAACAAAAAAAACTAAATGAAGACATATGCAAATCACTTAAAAAATTGGCAAATCACCACAAAAGTATAATGTATTCGTATAATTTACAATTTGTAAAATTGCAGAAAACATATGCAATTCACTTGAATAATGACAAAATCACAAAAAATAAATCCAAAAATAGCAACAACTTGATATTTTTTACAAAAACAAATTAACATACTGATTCACTTAAAAATGTAAGTATTTTTTGTTTCAAAAGTAAAAGCTGAACAAATATAACTTGATTAGAGGCAATTCTCTACAAATCCTCTATTAACATGTTACATATCAATTTTAATTATAAAATTTTTAAAAATAAATACCTAGCTTGCACCTAATACACATATAAACATCAAAAATCTCTTTTAAAAATCAAAGTAACACACCTAAAATATCAAAAAATCACTTAAAAACGTAAGTATTCTTTGTTTAACAGGTAAAAGTTGAACAAATATACCTTGATTAGAGCTAATTCGCAACAAATCCTCTATAATCATGTTGAATATAGTTGTAAAACAAGTTTTCACCAACACTTTCGTTTCAATTGACAAACACAGTTCCAAAAGTGCACAAACTGAGATGAAGAGATGCGATTGAGATGTGATGAAGAACGAAATAAGAGATGAAAAACGAGCAAGATGCGAGAGATGCGAGATGCGGTGAGAGAGATGCGATGAGAGAGAGAGACGAGAGAGACGAGAGAGACAAAAATACGTATATTAATGTGTCTTTGTCTGTTATATTAGTTAAAATGATCAACAGACCAGATTAAAAGATATTATAAAAAATTAGACGGTTGTGATTAAGTCTCATTTCTCATTATAAGAGGGGGTCTCATTTGATCAATTGTCTATATATATATGTTGCCCCTGTTACTTTTAGAAAATTATTTTATTAAATTAGAAAATATAAAATTATATTATCTTTTTATATATATGTTGCTCGTGTTACTTTTAGAAAATTAGTTTTTAAGTTAGAAAAAAATAAAAAATATTAAGTGTTTAGCTGAAAAGGGTAAGTGGTTATTTATTAATAATTATATATAACAATATTACCATTACATATTTATTATCCATGTGTTATGTTTAGAAGATGAGTTGTTTTAGTTAGAAAATATAAAACATATAATATGTTTTAGCTGAAAAAGGTAATCGATTATAAATATGTAATAATATTACCATTTTATATGTATATTACCTATTTTATTGTTAGAAAATGAGTTGTTTTGGTTAGAAAAATATATAAAATAGGTAATGTGTTTTAGCTGAAAAAAGCAATTGGTTATAAATACATTGGTTATAGATAGGTCCGACCAAAATTATAGATAGGTCCGACCCAAATACCGACTGACCAAAACTTTTAATATTTCGTCTTTAATAATAAAGTATAGATATATATGTCATGTTCCTTGGAGAACTCATAGCGTAAGAACCCTAAGAACTACTTTTTTATTTTAAAATAAATATATTTTATAATATAGAGATCGGGGGAAAAGTTGTCCATAATCACAAGATATTCAATTTGGAAACAAGTACTATTTGATTGACATTTATAATCAAACACCAACATTGATCACAAAATTCTCCATTAAAATCACAAAATCTAACCATTATTTACATCAATTTTTTTTGAGAAAATTCAAGTTATTGTATAAACACAATATGAGATAACAATATTCAACAACAGAACATTTAAATACAAGTAAGTTCAGTTGTAGAATTTTATAATTCACGTGCTTGACTTAAAATGCAGGGTGCATAACTTTTAAATTCAGTTATTGAACATTAAAGGTATGGTTTAAATATAAAATGAAATAACAATGTTCAACAGTAGAACATTGTAAAAAAAGTAAGTTCAGTTGCAGAACTTTGTAAAAGAAAGTAAGTTCAGTTGCAGAACTTTGTAAAAGAAAGTAAGTTCAGTTGTAGAACTTTGAAATTTTTGTGCATAACTTTTAAAATTCAGTAGCAGAACACCGTATTTTTACTACGAAACAAAATAGGTTCTGTAGTAACACTTTACTATCTCATAAATTATTTTTTGTAAAAAATATTTTTGATAAAATAAATTAAAATTCCTCAAGAATAAAAAATTAAATTGAAAAATCAGACAAAAGAAAAGAGTAATTGATTAAATCTCCTATTTTAGTTAATTGAACTAATTGGGTATTTTTTTTATTTCCAACAATACCCTTACAAAAATTTTGTACTTAAAAATGAAAGGTCTGGACAATTGATTTAGAGGCAATCCAACGACTAATAACAGTTCTCTGGTTCTTTTTCAGTGTTGAGTTCTCTCTTGAGCCAAACCTTATATATATATATATAGGCAAGTGCTTACTGAAGATGACACATGGAACTTGTGCCTCGTGATTCTTTTCAAAATATTGTTGGATGAAAATGCACTACAAGAAAAACGCAATCAGACAACACTGATCAGACAACACTTGGCCGAAAAAGTGTTGCCCAGAATTAACTGACAACGGTTATTTTTCAACCTCGAAAAAGTATTGTCTAATCGAGGGTGATTACAACGGTTTAGAAACCATTGTCTAGAAAATTGAATTAGACAATGGTATTTTTAAAGTGTTGTTGTGTAAGCGTGACCAATAGACAACTATTTTTAGCAGTATTGTGTGAATAAACCTAAGACAATGCTACAAAAAACCGTTGTTATAATGATACAACTGTTTTCTTAGCCGTATTGTGTGAATAATCCTGAGATAATGGTGCAGCAAACCGTTGTGGTAATGAGACAAGTGTTTTTTAACATTTATTGTTTAAGAAGTCTACAAACAACAGTAGTTGTAGAGTGTTGTCTGAATTAGAGTACTTTAAAAAAAATTAATAGGGATATACCAATCTTAGAATAAAATCAAAGTAACATACCCAATATTATTAAAAACAATATTGTCATATTCAAATTATTACATGAATATCAAGATCACTTTATTTTAATGATATTACAAAAAATTTAGAAAAAAATAAATTAATTTGGTTTGAGATCTTAACGGTCAACTACTGATTTGACTCGTACTCCCATATGTTTTGTTTACTCGATTTCATAAATGTTTAAGACACTGTTTTTTTTAAAAGTGTTGTAAGTTATCGTACTTAACAATGGTTTTGGTCGAAAAACTGTTGTAAAATATACACAAGGGTTTTTGCTTTGATCCGTTCGTTGTTGAATATTCTTTGTAACAATTGTTTATGTTGTTAAACCGTTGTATGATATACACAATGGATTTTTCTATAAAATCCTTGTGTGAGTAATTACGTTACAACGCTTTTATTAGCTAAATCGTTGTCTGTATCAAAATCGTTGATTTTTCTTTTATAACTTTTATTTGTTGTCCTTAATACATAAGTGTCACGCACTTGATGAAATGTTATCATAGGAATCTTGAATATTTAATATTATCACACACTTGTTGCATTCGATTTTTTTAAAAATATTTATTTGGTTTGAGATCTTAACGGTCAACTAGTGATTTGACTAGTAATTCTAACTAGTATTTCGTCCCAGATTGATGTTTCGATTTTTTGAAAAATACTTATCGACGATCCAACCGTATGGATATCAAGATCTATGTATTTTAATGATATTAAAAATTTTAGAAAAAAAATAAATTTATTTGGTTTGAGATCTTAACGATCAACTACTGATTTGACTAGTACTTCTAACTAGTGTTCGTCCCAGATTGATGTTTCGATTTTTTTTAAAAATATTTATCGACTATCCAACCTTATGGATATCAAGATCTATGTATTTTGATGATATTACAAAAATTTCAGAAAAAAATAAATTTATTTGGTTTGAGATCTTAACGGTCAACTACTGATTTGACTGATACTCACGTATGTTTTGTTTATTCGATTTCATAAATGTTTAAGACACTGGTTTTTTTAAAAATAAGTGTTGTAAGTTATAGTACTTAACAATGGTTTTGGTCGAAAAACTGTTGTAAAATATACACAATGGTTTTTGTTTTGATCCGTTCGTTGTTGAATATTCTTTGTAACAATTGTTTATGTTGTTAAACCGTTGTATGATATACACAATGGATTATTTTATAAAATCCTTGTGTGAGTAATTACGTTACAACGCTTTTATTAGCTAAATCGTTGTCTGTATCAAAATCATTGATTTTTCTTTTATAACTTTTACTTGTTGTCCTTAATACATAAGTGTCACACACTTGATGCAATGTTATCATAGGAATCTTGAATATTTAATATTATCACACACTTGTTGCATTCGATTTTTTTAAAAATATTTATTTGGTTTGAGATCTTAACGGTCAACTAGTGATTTGACTAGTAATTCTAACTAGTATTTCGTCCCAGATTGATGTTTCGATTGTTTTAAAAATACTTATCGACGATCCAAATGTATGGATATCAAGATCCATGTATTTTAATGATATTAAAAAAATTTAGAAAAAAATAAATTTATTTGGTTTGAGATCTTAACGATCAACTACTGATTTGACTAGTACTTCTAACTAGTGTTTCGTTCCATATTGATATTTCGATTTTTTAAAAACTATTTCTGGACGATGTAACCTTATGGATATCAAGATCTATGTATTTTGATGATATTACAAAATTTTCAAAAAAAAATAAATTTATTTGGTTTGAGATCTTAATGGTCAACTACTGATTTGACTAGTATTTCTAACTAATGTTTCGTTCCATATTGATATTTCGATTTTTTAAAAACTAGTTCTGGACGATCCAACCTTATGGATATCAAGATCTATGTATTTTAATGATATTGAAAAATTTTCAAAAAAAAATAAATTTATTTGGTTTGAGATCTTAATGGTCAACTATTGATTTGACTAGTACTTCTAACTAGTGTTGCGTTCCATATTGATATTTCGATTTTTTAAAAATTATTTATGGACGATCCAACCTTATGGATATCAAGATCTATGTATTTTGATGATATTACAAAATTTTCAAAATAATAATAAATTTATTTGGTTTGAGATCTTAATGGTCAACTACTGATTTGACTAGTACTCATGTATGTTTTGTTTATTCAATTTCATGAATGTTTAAGACACTGGTTTTTTTTAACAAAGTGTTGTAAGTTATAATACTTAACAATGGTTTTGGTCAAAAAAAACTGTTGTATAATATACACTCGTTGTTGAATATTCTTTCTAACAATTGTTTTTGTTATTAAACCATTGTATGATATACACAATGTTTTTTTTATAAATTCCTTGTTTGAGTAATTCCGTTACAACACTTTTATTAATTAAAAGAGAATAGACATCGGTTCATGAATTAGCAGTTGTCTATTCTCAATTTTAAAAAAATGAGAATAAAACCCGTGCCTCCCCCCCCCCCCCCCCGATTTCACAAATTTTCCCCCTTAAACAAAAATTTTATTTTCCCCCTTCACAAAATATCTATCCCTCCCCCATTTTTCCCCGTTACCTCACACCCTCAACCCTCTCTCTCTCATCTCTCTCCATCCCCTCTCTCTCTCACCATATCTTCCGATGTCACCATCGTCTGTGTATGTCCTCTCTCTCTCAATATCTCTCTCTCCCGTCTCTCTCAACCAATCACAAACCCTAATTAAGCATGAACCCACCTAGAAGTTGGTTCCATTCATGCTAAATAACCTTGAAAACACCTCATTCGATTTGATTTGGGTGAAATAAGTAAGTAAATTTTAATTTTATTTTCAAATTTTTATTTTTTTTATTTTTAATCAAGCTTTTTTCAGAGATTTGGATTTTTTTGAGCTTGGAGTCGGCTTTTTTGATTTTTAATGGAGTTTTGTTCACAGATTTGTTTTTTCTACTACAGTTCTTTTGTTTTTTGTTTTTATAATTTCTTATTTAGATTGTTTGCTTGCTGGTTGTATTACTTTTGTTTTTATAATTTCTTATTTAGATTGCTTGCTCGATTTTAACCTAGTTCACTATATGTTTGCAGGGCCAAAAGTGCTATTGCAACATCTGATTTCTAATACTGTACCTGGAACAAGACCAAGAAGGTTGTACAAGAGCGCCAGACGACTACATATCAAGGATAAGACTATTACATCCTTATCCTTTTTCCCCCGTAATTAGCTTGATACAAATCCTATATATTGCAATGACATGATACTTTGTTGTTTGATAAAACTGAATGCAACAATTTTTAACGAACTGATATAAGCCATTGTTTACACAGAGTGCTAGCTAGGTAGCTTTCAAAATTAAGCTCAAAACCAATTGGATGGACATCACTTACAGTTAGAGGCCTTATTTCGATCCTGAGTTCGATTCTCTTATCGAAAGGATACATCCTCCCAAGTTTTCTTTTTATACATTTACATTCCACTGTTTGATTGTCTTTTTGGCCAGTAATTGGTTTTAAACCTGATGCGTACTTGTTTTTATTTGCAGGGTCTGCATCGACAATGACACTTGCCAAGACTGCACTCTTATCAAGCTCAGAAATCGAAATTTAGAGATTTTGGTAGAATTATATATTATCAAATTTGATACATAATCGCTAGATTGCAATTGAAAAATAGGAAAACAGTTTGGTTAGTGTAAACAGTTCCGACTTAATCATAGTCTCCTCAAAGGTCTTTTTTTTTTGTATAATTTTTTTTGCTTTCTGATAATTGTCCTGATCAATGGTCTTTAATTGCTAATTTTTTATTCTTCTTGACCTTTTCAGTTATTATAGCCTGCTACGGAATCTAAATCGAGAGTGAAGACACTAATAAATGTAACTTCCTCCTAAATGGCCTATGTAGAGATGAAAACATGTAGTTATTATTACTCATCGGTGAAAACTGAAAAGGCATAAACTCGAGTGTTACCTGTTTTATGGAATGCAGGTTAGGTCACATAATGTAGGAAGTTTTTTAATTAAATAGTTTTAACGTGAATCATCTTTGCTAAAAGATAGCTACGTGTTCATACATATCCCTTGTTTAATTATAGTTTATCCGCCTACCTACTAGTACCTTGGATGTGTTTACCTAAATATTTTTTATGAGAATCTATGTACAACTATTAAATTGATTACAAAAGTTTAAGAAAACTCATTGTCTCTTTCTCTTCGAAACTTATCGATTTCCAAAGTTGATTAATGCTTTGCTTTTGGCATGGTTAATCAGTTATCATCAGGACTTGTTTTATTCATTATATGTATTAAAATTTGTGCTTCATACTATGTTTTTTAAAAAGGTTGATAGCGCAAACAGGCAAGGAGTTTTGCTGGAACTGGTTCAAGTTATGACTGATCTTGAACTTGTGATCTCCAAATCATATATATCTTCCGATGGTGGTTGGTTCATGGACGGTGAGTTTAAAAAAAAGAGTAAAATTTCTGTCATTGACAATTATGTACAGAGTGGCCTCATTATGCAGTTTAATTTTGTCTATGATTGCTGTGTTTCACGTGACAGACCAGATCAGGAACAAAATTACTGATGAAAGCCTCATAAATTACATACAGCAGGTTTCTTTCAATTTCTCTGTATAAATAGATTATATGTACACACAATTATATATATGCTGGTGTAGCTGAAAATAAGAATTTATAGTTGATATTGCAAGCAATGAGCGCAAGGAGTCGAAAGACTAAGACGGAAGTGCAACCGGGGATCGGGAGAATTGCAAGACCACGACACATTTCGATTGATCAAACTGCCCTTGAGATGACGGTTAAGGACCGGCCTGGAGTGATGTCAGAAATATCAGCTGTGCTAGTAGAGCTGGGATGCCAAGTGTCTGCGCTATTGTGGTACTCATTTTAGCATTCATGAATATTTTGTTGGTTCATATATTAATTGCTTCAAGGTCCAGATGGTAAGTGGTTAGTAGTTAAGGTCAACCCCCCCCCCCTTTTTCTCGTACCAACATTTAAGCTACTAAAAAAACTCTACTGCAGCGCAACGACAAGGACCCGTGTTTGAGGAGTTTAGCACCTGGGGCTGGGAGTGTTTTTTTTATAGTATGGTACCAGAAGAAATGTTATTGTTGCTAATACCCATGTTTTGACTATTGTGTATGTACATGTCTCTATTTAATAATTTGTCTTATGTTTAAAAAAACTTTGCTACAGTCAATTAATTTTCTGGCCTAATCTATCCATTTCAGTTTTTGTGTGACCTTTTTGTCAAATTATCTGTAACTCACATTTATGGCATTAAATATCTGTTTTATAGTTCTTATTGCAAATTTAATTATGGCTAAGTTATACTTCTGATTCCACAAGCTGCTGATTGGTTTGACTTATCTTGTTAATTTAATTTTCTTATGATACATGTGCAGGATCCCAGTAAGTTTGTTGCTGCTGTTGCTCGATCTGCGACTGCTGATTCTGGTGCTGCTCCTGCTTCTGCAGCTACTGAAGAGAAAAAGGAAGAGCCTGCTGAAGAATTTGATGATGACATGGGCTTCAGCTTGTTTGACTAAATTCTGTTTGCATGAATTGCTAAAATCAACTTTGATGTCTGGTGTTTTTTTTTTTGTAGTTTAATGTTTAGACTTGCAAACCTTTAGATTTCTAGTATTGCTTTTAAACTATTGTGTTTTATTGCTTAATGGATATTGCAGAATTTTTTAAATTCATGTGGTTTTCTAGGTTTATACTCTATATTGTGAGCCAATGAGATGGTTTTCTAGGTTTATTATGAGCCAATGAGGGCACAGTTGTTCTCTACGAAAAAGACGATTGTTCAAAATAATAACAACAACAAGTTGTCCAAGAAAAACAGTTGTGAATTAGATATTCAAACAACATTTTGCACTAAAGAACCATTGTCTAACTTCATAAAACGCAACATAACACAATATTGTTATGTTGAGTGCAATGAACTCAGACAATAAACATTAAACAACAAAGTGTTGTCTAGAATGAAAAAACACGATACTTCCGAACAAGAAGACCATTGTTGAAATCTAAACCAAACACCATTTTTAGCAGAAAAATCATTGTATAACAAAAATTAAAACAAGTTATTTGTAGTTGAAAACTATTGTCTATTTAGCAAACAACAACAAAACTTTAATAAGAACGTCTTGTTGGAGATGAATCTTTACAACACTTTTCTAAAAAAATGTGTTGTTGTTTCTGGTTATTAGACAACAGTTTTGTAAGTAGTGTGTGTTGTTGTAAGCGTGTCACACAACGATTCCGCACCGTTGTCTGATATGCGTAAGAGACCGCGTCGCAATAGACAACAGGAAAACAGGGTGTTACACAACGGGGGTTGCCCGTTGTGTGAAGCTATTTTTCTTGTAGTGATGGGTGTTCCGCACCAAGTACAATTTAGATGGTACCGTTCATAAGCACAAGGATCCTTTAGTAACCAAAGGGTTTCATCAACGCCTTGGACTTGACAACACGAAAACATTCAGTCCAGTTATGATACTGGTATGTCTTATTCCTAGTCTTGCTGTTACACATGGGCGGTCTCTTAGTCAACTAGATTTCAATGATGGTTTTCTTCGAGGCCCCTTACAGATGATGTTTACATGGAAAACCCCTCGGGTTTTAAATAATTTAGTCAGCCTGATTATGTATGTCAGTTACGTTAAGCCATTTATGGCCTCAAACAAGCACCTCATTCTTAGTACATTGAACTCAAAAAGTATCTCCTTAGCGTTGGGTTCACAAATTGCACTTCTGACACCTCCTTATTCTTTACTAAAAACTCTTCTAGTCTCATTTATGTTTTAGTATATGTTGATGATATTAGTGTCACAAGTTCTAGTACACAGTCAATCACCTCTTTAATTGACAAATTCGCTCTTCGATTCTCCTTTAAGGATTGTAGCAGTTTCTCATATTTTTAGGTCAACGTAAATTTATCTTTGACAAACTTCATCGAGCCTTTATATCCAACACTAAACCAGTTAACACACCGATGGATTCTAGTATCACTCTTACACTTGGAGCTGGAATCTCCATCACCTCTTCTAAAGAGTACCACACCTTAGTTAGAAGTCTTCGGTATCTTTCTCTCACTCGCCCTGACATAGAATTTGCAGTTAACAAACTCTCACAGTTCATGCATCGTCCCACAAAATTTCATCGAAAAGCTCTAGAAAGATTGCTTCGTTATCTCAAAGGAACAATGGATCATGCACTCAACATTTACGCAACTCTCTTTCTCATCTTCATGCTCTCTCTGATGCTGATTGGGCAGGTGATAAAGATGATTTTGTATCTACTAGTGCTTATATTGTCTATATATGTTGCAACCCAATATCATGGAGTTCAAATAAATAACGCTTTGTTTCTCGCTCCTCAATCGAAGTTGAGTATCACTCTGTGGCTCAAATTGCAACTAAACTAGTGTGGTTAGAAAATACTCTTCATGAACTTGGTTTTTCTGGCATGCCAACACCAGTTATCTACTGTGATAACATTAGAGAAACTCGGTTAAGCGCCAATCATGTCTTTTAGTCACGAATGAAACCTCTTGAGATTGATTACCACTTTATCCAGGAAAAAGTGCAGGATGATCTTCTCGGAGTCACAAGTGTGGTTAATGATGATCAACTAGTCAATGTTCTCACCAAAGCACTTGCTTGACCAGAACTTCAAATGTTACTTTCCAATATCGGACTTACACAACCGTTATCCGTCTTCTGGAAGCATGATAAGATTGAAGAGATTAGTCTATGATTCTGCTTGATCTTACTCAAACATTAATTATATATATCTCTGAATCATGTAACTTCTTTCTTGTTAGTTAGCTTAGGATCTCATCACTAATTAGGCTAGCATATTAATTTTGTTGATATATTTTGTACTATTTATAGCCAGCCTTGTTGATACAATTATATATGATTTTCGCTCTTTGCGGGTCTAGTGGTTGATATGTAGGTTTTGCAGCAGGAAGGCCATGGCGGTTCGAATGCAGGATCCAGCAATTTTATCTTTTATCATCATTTTTTTCAGAAAAACCTATTATTTAGCTATTGCAATATGTTCAAAAGATTTTTTTCATTTAGTTTTTTTTTCAAAAAAAATTCCCATGCAATTGGTGAATTTTATCTTTTTTAATATATTTTTTTGAAACATTTATTTAGAGTTAAGTTCTATGGAGACCACCTTTTTTGTGGAGACCTGGAGACCACATATGTTCTGCAATCTAAATTTGGCATAATAGAACATATTTTATAATCAAAAATTTGCAAAACGTACTGTTTTGCAAAGTATATTCTATGAAAATCATTATTTCATTGAAAATCTTGAAAATCATGTAAGTTCTGCAAACTAAACATGAATGTTCTACAAACCGAACATGTTTTGTAGAACAATATGTTTTGCTATGTTTTATATTCATTTATCTCTCAAAACTATTTTTAACTTTATTTACATATAATATGTTGAATAATCTTATACAATACTTAATAATATGAATTCTTTGTTTTTTATATTAATTTGTATTTTTGTCATAATATTAATATATAATATTTGTATATTTATAAAAACATATTACGATATTATTATCGAATAACTTTCAATTTAATGTATTTCAATTTCAATTTGTATTAAAAAAAATTACAATATATCTATACTAAATATATACTAAACTGTAATAGGAAAATATATATATAATTGCTTTTGGTTCAATGGTTCAATAGAAAAAAATATAATCATTAAATTTTAAGTAAAGAAATGATCACTTGTTTTTTATTCAATGGTTAAATTGTTCACATAGATGTAAAATATCACAAGTGTGCTAGTAGACGATGACATTTAGAAATCTAAAGTTAGACAAATATAAAAATAATGATAGTTAGGATGTGAACATCATTTGGTGGAAAGATGTATTTCTTCTTGGGTATTTAGTAAATCCAAAGGCATGTCAAACAATATAAATCACAGCATATATTCTGCTTTATAAGGTTTAGTAAACATAGACACTTCAATAGTATATATAACTAGTGAGCCATGGAAGTTAGGGATTTTGGAGAAATCTTATTTATCTGCAAACACATTGTTTGTTATGTGCAAATGCAAAGGACACAATTAAGGAAGGTGAGCCATGCAAGCGACTCGTGCTATTTTACCACAAAATCATCTTCAGTGGTACAGACATGGAAAATGCAACATCTGCTATTGTCCAATTCTATGAAAGATGATCAAAACCTTATGTCTTACCCGTGGCACGAGATAAAGTTTTCTATTTTTATGACATGAAAAGCACATGGCATTGGCAAATTTAAATTCGGATTGCAGGTAATCTTTGACAATTCTATGAAAGATGATCAAAACCTTATGTCTTACCTGTGGCACGAGATAAAGTTTTCTATTTTTATGACATGAAAAGCACATATGATGCTTGGTGTTTGTACACTATGATCTTCAATTCAACTGTGTTAGAAAATGAAAAGTTTGAGGCATATTTTATATATGTTTTTGATGGAATTTCCGGAAACTAACAATTGGAGGTTGTTTCTTGTTATGAGGACTAAAACTTTCATGTTTAGATCTAAGACATTTTCTTAGTGGATCCATAAATAAATTGAGTTGAAATAGGTTGCTTGAAATGGGTTATGTGGGTTGTTTAAGTTAAAAGAACTTTTGTCCCACATAGAATTGGTAATGAGAGATTGGTGGCTTTATATAGAAACATGTGCAAGAGTAGTGTACAACTACTAAGGCATGTGAGTGTGCATGGTGTTATTTTGTGCCTCACGCGCGCACACACGCGCGCCGCCGCCGCCCGCCTCGCCACGTCACGATACGACTCGGGTCGAAGGGCGATTTGGGCGAATGTCTCGGTGTCTAACTGTTCGCACAAAATCACGCAAGCGTACGCGGTCACAAGTAATATATGAATAAGTAGAGTTCGTTCCCACAGAGACTGGTTTACCACAGTTATGCACTTATGCAACAATGTATGGCTATTGTTCAATGCTAAGACAAATATCAAAGTTGTGTTTTTATCAACTAATTTAACTAAGCAAATTATCAAGACTAAGATTAACTAAAGAGTTTACTGTCGAATTACTTATGAGAATAAAACATGGGATCCTAACTTCATTAAATACTTCATCTAGAGTCTTTTGTCTTTAATCAATGCATGTGACGGTTGTGACAACTAATCGGATAACACGAAATCAGTACACGCTACCTTTCAGTATACGTATACCAAACCACTCAAACATCCACAAAAGAGATAGAAGTTGAGCAGACACCAATTATGCTTAGACCCTATATGTCTATAAGATTTGAAAACATAACGGTTTAACGAGCAAGTTATCCATTCAGATTACATAGGGCAGGTAAGATGGTTAAAATTATCTACGAATCATGCATGACAAACATACATAAACCTATGCTAGCATGGCAAGTTCTAAATCTCTATATCCACTTTCTCAATCAATAGAGATTAACAAACAACTTAGATGTTAGCTACGCATCCAAGAAGAATAAGCACAACCAAACTAGGATATCAATAAGCCATCACACACACATATTTAAAACAATTAACTACTAAAATCCATAAATAAATCCGTTAGAATCCCACGATAACGATTAGTTCATAATCGAACCGTTCATCATCGTGGGTTCTGATGAAAACATGATAATAAATATGTCTGGAATACTAAATAAAAGTACTAGGGTTTATGAAGAAACAAACGAGAATCCAAAGTATCGCCTAATTAGAAGAATACAAAGATAAGTTGAAAACTAGATCTTCGTAATCAGCCGTCTTCTTGTTCTCCTTGCCGGTGGATTGATATGTCTGAATGTATAACAATATATGTCTCTGAAATCGTCCACCAATTGTTTATATAGGCTCTTTTGTTGACTGGTCTTCGCTGGTTTCCTTTTCAGAACAGAATTTGACTTCTTCAGCAATCTACCAGGCGCGGGTGCGCTTCCAAGGGCGCGGGCGCGCTTCAACTGATTTCATCTAGGCGCGGGCGCGCTTCCTAGGGCGCGGGCGCGCTTGATCCTCTGTCCAGAATTCTTCAAAACTCATTTCTTGACTTTTTCTTGCGACTACTTATACTTGCTTGGCCTCCACTTCTTAAGTTCACATAACCACCATACTTGGAGACTTTATTCACCTAAATGCTTCTAATCATACCTCTGCACAAAATACATAAGAAACACGTTAAAAACACCAAATACTTGAGTTAAAACAATCGATTTAAGCTGATTAGAAGCATTCCAAGTAGATATAGAATCCACTTATCACTCGCGTACGCGAGGCGACCTGTGTGAGGAATTTTATTACATGTTTATTTAATATTATTTATTGATTTAATTTAACAATATCAGAATTTATTTATAACATCTCAACGAACTGGGTCAGGATTAAATCCTGATGGACCAGTTCTTGGATTAACTCCTGATGGCATGTGTTAACTACTAATGGGATTTCGATCCTGATGGGCTAAGTCCGTCCTGATGACCTGAGTTAACTACTGATCCTGATGGCCTCAGTTAGCTTCTAATGGGATAAGTCCTGATGGGTCAATACTTGGACTAAGTCCTGATAGGATTAAATCTTGATGACAGCTGTAACTGATATTAAATCCTAATGACAGCTGTTAATGAAATTAAATCAGAATAATTAGTATTAAATACCATATCTGCAGTTACGATTTTATTTGGTATGTTACGTTTTATTTTGTATTATACATACAAAACAGAACGTTGAACATAGAGGGATTTACGTGCTCAGAAAACCCTAACAACTATCTTCTTTGTTCTCTCTCAACACATATAAATTAAATACATAGTTCTTGGGCGAACTGAGGTGCTGATCACTGTTGATCTTTGCCATTACTGTGAGTGGATTGATCTGAGCTGTTTTATCCTGGAAGTGATATTGCTACAACCCAACACAGCATAAGTGGGGCAATAATCTCTTCAAGAATAGTCAAGACTTCTCGAAAGGCTTGGCGACTCAGCTGTTCTTTATCTTTCAGTATTTGTTTAAAGCTACTGAGATAAGTGTTCTTTCTTATCTTGTTATTTACAATCTCTAATTATACTCTTGTTTCAACCTTCGTGTTTGTTTCGTTAAATGGTATTATCTGCCTATTTTTGTTAATATAAATATATATAACTGCCCTATTGTTGCTGTGTAGCATAGTATTATACCCAACAATATTGAAGAGATTAGTCGTGTTATATATTGGTAATTAGCAAGATGGTTAATGAAACTGAGAAAACTCATGTTGGTGATACTAGCTCTGGTTCTGGTGTTACTGCGTCGACCATTGATTGGACCATGTACCGTTTCCCACAGCCTATCGATTTGTTAGGTATGCCTGATAAATTTGGTGGGGGTGTTGGTTTTTCTCGTTGGCAGAAAAAGATGAAAATGTGGCTAACGGTAAAGGGTCTATGGTCGGTGGTGCAGTATGAGAAACCGGTTATTGATCAGTAAAAGGCTGAATCTGTTAAGGCTTTTGCTATGTGGGAGGAAAAGGATGGGGTGGCTAGGGCTGCTATACTGGCAACTTTAGCGAACACTCTATTTGATGTTTATTCATCTGATTCTTTCACTGCTAAGCTCTTATGGGAGAAGCTGGACCAGACACATAATACTGACTCTCAAGGGTTGGAAAAGTATTTTGTGGCTCGGTTCCTTGATTTTAAACTGGAGGATACTAAATCCATGACCGAGCAGGCACACGAGTTTGAGATGTTAGTGCATGCTTTAAAGGAGTCCGAAATGGATTTTCCTGAGAAGTTTCAGGTTATGGTTGTGATTGAAAAGCTCCCTAAGTCTTGGGAAGAGTTTGCTCTCTCCCTGAAAAGACAGAAAGGAGAGATCACAAGGATAAACTTTATGCTGGACATCTCTGTGCAGGAACAACACAAGTCCGAACAGGGACATGTGATGCCTGCTGAACATGAGAGTTCGAAGGTGAATGTAGTGACTGTTGGACAGAAAAGAAAGGTTGTCACTAAGAAGGAAAACACTAAGCCTAAAAATGACAAGAACAAGGCTAAAAAACAAAAGACAAACAAACC
Source organism: Heracleum sosnowskyi (assembly GCA_030848705.1). Lineage (NCBI taxonomy): Eukaryota > Viridiplantae > Streptophyta > Magnoliopsida > Apiales > Apiaceae > Heracleum > Heracleum sosnowskyi. Next base: position 17,393,974 of record CM061240.1, read on the forward strand.
ATGTTGGTCTTGTGGACATGTTGGTCATTGGAGCAAGGACTGTCCTATAAAGAAAGCTAAGAAACTTGTGAGAGCACAAGCTAATATTGTGCTTGGAACCACTGATGGGCCTGTGGTTAACATGGTTGTTGGTGAGGTTGTTGCCTCTGGAACCAATGATGGGTATGTTACGTACCTACAACCCTGTACTTCTTTCCACTTATCTGTCTCATGAATGGTTGATTGATACTGAAGCTAATGTACATATTTGTACTGATATTGCTCTATTTGTATCTTATCAATATACTCATGGCTTGACAGTGACGATAGGGAATGCTAGTGCTGCTCAAGTTCTTGGAATAGTAAACGTGGACCTGAAGTTTGCTTCTAGGCGTGTTCAATCCCTAACTAGAGTGCACCATGTTCCTAATATTCTTAGAAATATGATAAGTGGAAGTTGTTTAGTAAAGAATGGTTTTGAACTTTCTTTGAAATGTAATAAAGTAGTGATTACACATACTGGTGTATTTTTTGGCAAAGGTTACTTGTCTGATGGTTTGTTTTTAATAAATGCTGAGCCTGTTTTGGGCAGTTTTATTAATGATAGTGTTGCACCTTCTGTTAATTGTGCTGAATCATCTGATTTATGGCATTCTAGACTTGGTCATTTAAATTTTGGTGGTCTAAAGAATATGATGAATTTAGAGTTGATTCCAAAACATGTCATTGATAAGAAATCTAATGTCAAGTATGTGTGACTTCTAAACAAACTAGGAAACCCTTTCATAATGTTGTTAGGGATTCAGGTGTTTTAGATTTAGTACACACAGACATATGTGAATTTGGTGGCATGTTGACTAAGGATAATAAACGATATTTTATTACCTTTATAAATGATTGTAGTAGATACTGTTATGTTTATTTACTTAAGCATAAAGATGAAGCACTAGAAAAATTCATCATATTCAAAACTGAAGCTGAAACACAAACTGGTAAAGTACTTAAACGTTTGAGATCTGATAGAGGTGGTGAGTATACTAGTACCTCGTTTAATGAATTTTGCGCAAGCAATGGTATACTTCATGAGGTGACTCCACCATACACACCTGAGTCTAATGGGGTGGCTGAACGAAAGAACAAAACTTTTAAAGATATGATTAACAACATGCTTCTTAATTCTGGGTTGCCTAAATACATGTGGAGAGAGGCTTTGAATACGGCTAGCCATATTCTGAATAGAGTCCCTCTGAAACATATGGACAAGACACCGTATGAATTATGGAAAAGTAGAAAGACAAGTTTAAAGTATCTTCGTGTGTGGGGCTGCCTTGCAAAGGTACTTGTTCCTGAACACAAGAGAAAGAAACTAGGTCCGAAAACTGTTGATTGCATCTTTCTGGGCTGTTAGGTCCAAAGTATCGTAGAAGGGGGGGGTTGAATACGATACTCACAAATAATTTAATTTCGTTCGCGGATTAATCTTTCAGTTCTATAACGAAATCAAACACACCAAACCAAATCAAGTTTCGGGGAATATATATTTTTATAAATATAAACCTCGAGGGGTGCTACAATTTCTAATCCGTAGATTAGCGTCAATGAGTTTAAGGTAACACAAATACACAACAATAATCAAGTTCTGAGCACTATTAATTTCTCTGATAATTTTCTCCGGCTCTTCTCTCTTTCAGTTATGTGTCTGTGTTGTATGCCCTTAACTGAAGAAGACACCTTCTTCACTCTGTATTAACTGTAGGCTTTGTTTAGAAAAACCATCGAATTAGAATTGTAGAAACAATCCTGGCCGTTGGATCTTCTTCAACCTGTCAGACAAGTAATTCTTTTCACCTGCTCCATGAATTAAAAACCATCGAATGGATTTAAAAACCATCGAATTAATTAAGTTAATTCACCATTCGATAGTTTTTTAATTAAAACTATCGAATACCAAATTAACTTATTTTGGTTTTCAATTAATCACTTTACCTACCATTCGATAGTTTTCTAATTAGAAAAACTATCGAATTCCTTTTCTTGTCTTTTGTTCATTAATGATTCCACTGAGCTCCTGGGTGTTTAAGAAATAAACTGTATCAATTTCTTCGGAGACGATAAAACAACTTGATCTTTTCAATGCCGTCACCTAGTGCAACTGGTCTGGTTCACAGATGAATAACACTTGATCAATTCTTATTTTATGCCTTCAATACATTGCTGCTGATACGTCCCTTGTCGTTCTGGTTGCTTCATCACTGGAAACCCGTGGTACTGAACCCTAAATCATTCACATACTTCTGTCGTCTTCAAAGTCTTGTTTCTATTGCTGTCACTGAGGCTTGAACATTTTCATGAACTTCTTTCCGTGACCTGTTTACGGACTTCAAGAATACATAACGTATTTTGATTTTTTGAGTTTACCTTTTCTTCTCTGATTCTGGATTCCTGTGCTTCTATTAATACTATTGTCTGTCTTGTCCTTTGTTGAGTTGTAGTTATCTCTTTTACATCTTATGTTACATTATGCTTTACAATCTCCCCCTATTTGATTGGATAGAGTTCGACAAGCAAATACTTTGAGGATAACTCAACTAACTAAGGAAACATTAAACTACTTAAAGTAAGACAGCTTAATAATATCAATGCATTCTGGATCAGATATATATACATTTCCAGATTTCATAAATCAAAAAACAATTAAACTTTATACAATGAAGTTGCTCCTCTAGTCTGAGCTGATAGTTCTCTTGTTCTTTGCTTCATCATTCAGTCCATTCCAATCTCACCTTCTTCAATCATTGGATCGGAGTTAGCAGCTTGATAATCAATCACTGATAGATAGTGCAGTGGTTCTCCAGGTTTAAGGATTGCTCCTTGGATGTGTCTTCCAATATATTCAACCTCTTGACCAACTCCAGCCCATAACCATGCAATGTTAACATCTTTCTTGTTCAGCTTTGGCATGTTTGGCAGTCTGGTATGCACTTCTAATCCTCTTTCCACTCTTTTCCTATAGTAAGGAACATTCTCCATTAGAAATCTTCTAAGAGTGTCTGCTGCTTTGTCCTTCTCCGTTGATGAGAATCCAGTGGATCTAAGATACTTCTCAACTGAGATTAGATAGTTGCTTGGGTAGTCCCTCAGTTTGTCCTCAACCAAATAGCAGATTCTGAACAAGTCATTCGTCATGAATCTAACCATTGGAGGATCTTCAGTAATCTCTGGACTGACTTTCATCACGATCTCCTTAACATGCTCACGGAGCAGTTCATTTAGCCTTGTGGTTCTTTGGATCTTGATGAGTATAGCCTCCAATTCTGTATATGTCCTCTGTTCTAAAAACTTAGTAGAAATCACAAATGTACCTTTCTCCAGAAAACTGATTAATAAGCTCCAGGCACCATTTTCTTTAACCCCAGCATTCAGACAGATTATAGAGCTTCTCAGTGCTTTAAAGTAAGTCTGATCTTCAAGATTAGCACTTCTGATGTCCTGAATAATGACTTCCACCTCCGCATTGTCGTTGACTTGTAATCCGTCTTCAACTCCACAAAAGGTTTTATAAGCCATTTCCCATTCAGTACCATCTTTCTTTGCCAGATCTATCATCTTCTTCTTCCTCACTTCATTATACACCTTCATTCTCTTTAGCTTTTCACTTCTCAGAATTGCTTGTTGTTTCTCCTTCTCAGCTTGCCTGGCATCTATTGCAGCTCTCTGAGCTCTTATTGCTTCCAAGGCAGCTTCTTCTTCAGGTGATAGAGAATTTGCTTCTTCCATATCATCATCCAAGATAGGATGTTCTATTGGCTCCGGATAATATGGCTCATGCTCCTCTTGAATAGGTTGCTCATGCATGACCTCAAATTCCTCTTCACTTTTCTTATCTTCCTCTACAAGCTCCTCAATCCAGTACTGTCTGATTGGAATAGCCTCAACAGTCTCCCAAACTCCCCACTTATCCTTCACCCCTTCTCCAACTTTCTCCCCCTTAGTTGAGGAATCCTCGATAAAAGCATCCTCAGCATAAAAGAAATTAGAAGGATCAGGTTGCTGATATGAAGAACCAGGTTGTCCAGATTGTTGGTTCTTTAGCATACTCCATATAGACTGTACTCCGTCACCTTGATTCTCCAAGAAATCCATAAGCTGCTTATTAAACTCATTTATTGAAGCTAGCGACAGGTCAATGTTCTCCAATCTTGAGTTGGTAGTCTTTTCCATGTGATCCAGCCTCTTGTTTAGCTTAGACTCCACTCGTGAAAGGGAATCCATTGCATCTTTTACCCGCGCTTGACCATCCCGGATAACCAGAATGTCTTCTTTCAAAGCTTCATGTCCTTGAGACAGTGCAGTTACTTCATTCATGAATCCATCTTTAAGCTCCCTGACGTCCATCCTCAGCTCGACTAGTTCTTCCATAGTTTCCTTCTTTAAGGAGTCCACTGCCTGCTTCGTACCTGTTATAGTGCCAGATGCACTGCCAATGACCCTGAATGTTCTTCTGGAATCAGCTGCAGCCAAGTCAACTTTCTCTTGAATAGACTGTAAAGAAACATTGTCTTGACTGGAGGAGATCCCTTGGTCAAAGGAAGGTCGCAGTGGAACCTTGAAAAGTGGATTTCCTTCTTTGTCTCGAACTGTCATCTCCTTGAGGGAAGATTGAACTTGTAGCTCTCTTTCTGTTGGTAACAGCAGATCATCAATATTAGGTAGGGTTAGGGTGTCACTCCTCACATTTGGCTCTGGGTGTACACTCAACGTTTCTGTCGGTGTTTGAATCATTTTTCCTTTCCCACTCAGGCCAGGTGTAAGTGTTTTTGTTTCACTCAAATCCTTTGTGCTGATTGTACCTGCAGAAGAGATCACCGTAGCCATCCTTAAGGAGGTCACCGGTGGTGCAATGGGGCTTCGCAAGTCCCCGTCCTTGGATAAACCAAGTTGCTGATCATCCTTAGATGATATATCCTTTGAAGGATCTAGAGTTTGAATCTCTAGGGGGTTAGAAACAGGCTCTTTTAACAGCAGAGATCCCGAATCTTCCCCGTGAGTCTGTAAAGACTTCACCTCAGTTGACTCCTCAATAGTAATTGATTCATTGTCAACGAGTTGCCGATCTGCACCTACGTCAGACCCTTTACCCGCAGGATCCAGATATGTTCCATCTGGGGAGGTAGACAATGACCTTTTAGATTGTGCATTTAGGTCAAAGCCTTCTCTCGACGTCTGTGAAGACCCTTGGTTCTGAGAACCTTCAACCAGTGAACCTGACCGTAATATGGTCGGAACACCAGTTGCTTCCGTAAATTCTTCCCTACTTGATTGAGCTATTGGTTCAGATATTGCTTTCGTTAGCGTAGCCCAATCAGCATCAGAAAAATCAGTAAAGGACTCTTTGAATGAGAGAAATGAAGTATCAGCAGTTGCCTCAGTTTCTGTTCTTCTCCTTTTAGAGGAAGGCAGAGCTGCTGTTGAAGGGTGTATCTCCTTATGTGGTGCTGCTTTGGCACTATCTCCCTCTACACTCATGGATGGTTCTTTAATGGGTATAGTAGGGGAAGGAGGATCGTTTATGTTTTCATTTGGCTCTTCCAAAGGTTCTTCGACCGTGGTTAGAGGTTGTGGGTTTGCAACCTCCTGGTCAGGAATGGCCACTGAGGGCTCTGGATCAACATCCATTGGTACAGGTGCCATTACAGGTTCAGGTTGTGGAATATTACCTTGATTTACCTGTTCCCCTGGGGGTAGAAGTGGTAGGGGCACCGTTCTTAGATATTCAGTGAGAACAGTGGGTACCCCTGGAAGATAGTTGTCCTTCCTAATGAGAGCGGTTATGGCATTGCTCTTCATTCTCATGCACTCCTGGTTGGCTTCACCTTCAAAGATCTCCCGTTCATCATCTGTTAAGATCTCATTGAGAATTAGCTGTAGGAACCTAGGATAGAAGCAGAGCACATCTTCATCTATGCCTGTTCTTTCATCCAGTGGTCCCATGCACATAACTACTTGATCAATCACTATCCGTCCTATGTTAATATGCCTGTTGTTCGCAATGGCAAACCCTATCTTTTGAAGGAATAAGGGAATGCCATGCAGATTTGTTAGCTTGGCAGTAAAAACATGTATCAGGGTATGAAAGAAAAAGTTCCATGGCTTTGGCAGGTAATGCTTTAGGAACTCTCCCACCAAGAAGTTAGGTTGTTGACTTCTGATAAGAGTGAAGAAAGCATGTATTTCCTCAGTTGAGGGATCCGGAACAAGGTTTTCTGTTGGAAAATGAAGAATTCGATTAAAATCATGTTCCGTTACCCTTATTGTTCTGCCCCCTGGCACAACAAAACTGAAGGACCGTATGTTATTCTCAGTTGTATCCGTGGCGGTTGTGTACAACGCAGTCAATTGATCAATGCAAAGGACCACGGGAGTACTTACAGCGTATGCCACTAACGAACGTGTATTCAAAAACTCTGCCCATGCACGAATTTGAGGATTCGTTATGGATTGCAGATTTTGAAACGAGACATGATTAGTCTTGGTAACAATAAATTCTCCAGCCATTTTAAAATTTCCAGAAAATTCAAATAAACCAAAACTAATTTTTCTTTTAAATTTAATTAATTAACCCTAATTAACCAAACTTTTTACAAAAACTCCCCTTTTTATAACTTAATCAAATTCGAACAAGTAAAGCTCCCAAATCAAAAACCCTAATCTGTTTGAAATCAAGAAAAGTGATTTTAATTAAAATTTGCTTCCTTAGAAACTTATCTCAATCAAAACAAACTAATCAAGAATACTTTTAGCAATCGAACACTTTGGTATTCGATAGTTTTTTAACCACAACCACAGATAAACACACAGTTATCAGATACTTCACTATTTCAAACTGTTATCACTGTAAAACTGAGATTACTGTGTAAGTTTCTCGGTTAAAACTATGAAAAGTATCGAGTTTTTGTCTTGTTTTTACTTTGAAAATGTATGTAAGTATGTATATAACTCTCAGATCTGTAAAATAACAAATGAAAACGTCCAAGGGTCATTTAAATACAAACTGATCTGTCAGGGGTATTCTTGTCTTTTCATTGTTTGATAGTTTTTGAAAGTACCTTCGATGGTTTTCTGCAAGGGGTAAACCTGTCAACTGAACTTCGATAGTTTTCGAAAAACTATCGAATTTTTTGATCTTTAGAATTTTAAAAGGTTTATCAGAAAACTATCGAGGTATTTGTATTTGAAAATCTGAAAAACTATCGAGCAAATGCTTTTGGAAAAACTATCGAGAACTTTAATATTAAGTAATTAAGTTCACTTCGATATTTTTTTCTTAATTTTTCAAAATCTATCGAGGATTTAAATATTGAATAAAGTAAATCCACTTCGATACATTTTAAATTAAACTCAAAAACTATCGAGAATTGTTTTCGATAGTTTTTCTTTTCCTTTTCAAAAACTATCGAAAATTAATTTCGATAGATTTATCTATGTACTTGAAAAAACCATCGAATTTCCTAAATTCGATATTTTTGCTTCTGTCTTCATTTTAAAACCTGTTCTTGTTTTAAAAATCAGAATTTTTATTTCCTGCTTAGTTTTAATTCTAATAAATCTTTTCAAATTTACCAAAATCAATTCTTAACAGAAAATTCACAATTTTCTTAGAATAAAATCAATTAAATATCATTGAGTGATATTAACCAATTGAAATCTAATCAATTATGCTGCATTAATCTACAATGTTTAAAAAACAAAGCAAATTAATTCAAATTAAATAAATGCTTGAATATTTAGAACAAATATTAGCACTTAAATAATTTTTAGAATTAATAACTAATTAAATGCCAGAAGATATATCATTCATAATTATGACATAAAATTAGTATAATAATCCTAACTACGAGAATTGCTCCAGAAAATAAATTCACGAGTCCTAAGGATATAGCGATTCTTAAACTCATGTATTCACCAGGACTCTCTGCAGTTACTGACTTCTAATCAAAATCAATTAGAAAGATTTAACATCCCAAGTTCACCAACCAGCTTATTGAAAGTGGATTCATCAAGCGGTTTAGTAAAGATGTCTGCAATTTGATCCTCTGTGGGTACAAAGTGTAACTCCACAGTTCCATTCATGACATGCTCTCGGATAAAATGATACCTGATATCGATGTGCTTTGTCCTCGAGTGTTGCACTGGGTTGTTTGAGATTGCTATGGCACTTGTGTTGTCGCAAAATATAGGAATCTTTGTCAACAGAAGTCCATAGTCACGGAGTTGGTTTCTCATCCACAATATCTGAGCACAACAGCTACCAGCAGCAATGTATTCAGCCTCAGTTGTTGATGTGGACACTGAATGTTGCTTCTTGCTATGCCAGGAAACCAATCTTCTTCCAAGAAACTGACAGCTTCCTGAAGTACTCTTCCGATCAATCTTACAACCTGCAAAATCAGAGTCTGTGTATCCAATAAGATCAAATCCTGTATCTTTAGGGTACCAAATTCCAAGATATGGGGTCCCCTTAAGATATCTAAATATTCGCTTAACAGCTATTAGATGAGATTCTTTAGGATCAGACTGAAATCTAGCACACAAGCATGTTGCAAACATTATATCTGGTCTACTTGCAGTGAGATAAAGTAATGAGCCTATCATACCACTGTAGCCTGTGATGTCAACCTTCTTACCAGTTTCATCCTTATCAAGCTTAGTGGCAGTTGGCATAGGAGTCTTTGCTGTAGATGAGTCTTCCATTTGATACTTCTTAAGAAGATCCTTGATGTACTTGGACTGACAAATGAATATACCATCTTGTTTCTGGTATACTTGCAATCCAAGAAAGAATGACAATTCACCCATCATGCTCATTTCATAACGACTCTGCATTAACTTAGCAAATCTCTTGCATAGATCATCATTAGTAGAACCAAATATTATGTCATCAACATATACTTGCACCAATATCAAATCATTTTTATGCTTTTTGACAAAGAGAGTTTTGTCTACAACACCTCTTGTAAAATCATTTTCAAGTAAGAATTCAGAGAGAGTGTCATACCATGTCCTTGGAGCTTGTTTGAGTCCATAGAGAGCTTTGAATAGAAAGTACACAAAGTCTGCCAGTTTTGAATCCTCAAAACCTGGAGGTTGTTCCACATACACTTCTTCTTCTAACTCCCCGTTCAGAAAAGCACTCTTCACATCCATTTGATATACCTTGTAATTGGAATGTGCAGCAAATGCCAGAAACATTCCGATGGCCTCAAGTCTTGCTACTGGTGCATAGGTTTCATCATAATCTATACCCTCTTCTTGAGAGTAACCTTTAGCAACCAGTCTGGCTTTGTTTCTCGTTACAATGCCATCTTCGTCCAACTTATTTCTGAATACCCATCGTGTTCCAATAACAGATTTTCCCTTAGGCCTGGGTACCAGCTTCCAAACTTTCTGTCTTTCAAACTGATTGAGTTCTTCTTGCATAGCAATTACCCAATCTGGATCATCTAGAGCATCTTCAACTTTCTTAGGATCTGTTTCTGAAAGAAACCCAGAATAGTGACATTCATTTTGTGATGTTCTCCTAGTTCTCACTCCTGTGTCCGGATCACCAATGATCAAGTGAAAGGGATGATCTCTATTCCATACCCTTTGTCTTGGCAGATGCGATCTTGATGATTCTCCTTGTTCTAGATGTTGTGGAGTGTGACTAGTTGATCCTTCTCCTGCTCCCCCTGAGTTGTTGACGGTTTGATCTGTTGATTCTGAAGACTGACTAGTGGATCCTGTATGTTGAGGATTTCCACTTTGGTCACCACTTGGTCCAGAATCATTATCATTATGATTATTATTAATGACTGTAACAACTTCAGGTACTTCTTCATTGTCAGAGAGATCTCCTGATAGATTGTCAGAGGGACTCTTCACCTGTCATGTGTCTAGAACAGCCACTATCCAGAATCCACACAACCTTTGAGCTTTTAACCTTACCCTGCAATCACAGATTGATTAAGCGGACTTTGGTACCCAAAATTGTTTGGGTCCTGAAGGTTTAGATGATTTAACAGGAGTAACATTCAATTTAGTCTTACCCTGTTTGATATTCATAGTATCTGTGGATTTAACATTACTAGAGCTATTGCTACTATCAAACATCAACTTAAAATAAGCATGCATGATGTTGTACTTACATAGCAAACACTCTTTCTTTCCACAGGGCTCATGATTATCAGGCATGTCAGACATGTTATGCATTTCAGAAGCATTAGCAGTTTCTACTTTAACCTTTTTACATGCATGCGTAAGGTGTCCAGCAGAATTACAAATAGAACACAACTTCCTAGATGCAATGGGAGAAGATGGAACCAATTCCTGATTAACAATCTTCTTCCTCCCATTCCTGTTCTTTTTAACATTACTAGCTAAGGAACCTACTTCAGTTTTAGGTAAATCAGGTTTAGGTAATACATTCTTTACTGATTTCCTAGGTAACTTAGTCTTTACCTCTTTTTCCTTCAACAAATCCTCCTCAAGCAATTCTTGTGCTATGAAAAGATCATCCTCATAAAAGAGAGGTGGAAACGGCTTAACAAAAACTGGACAATCAACATTCTTAAGAACATGTGGAGTATTCCTTTTGACAACTGAAGGTGTCACAGGGAATTCCAAAATCTTCTTACCAGCTTTCTTGTTATAGTCAAATCCTATAGCAGTTTTATTCTCTACGGCCTGAGTATCAATGATTTCCTTAGCCACTAGAGCGGAATTCTTAAAAGCATTCAGCTTCAAATCTAGATCTGAAATCTGCTTCCGGAGGATAGTCTCTATCTCATCATTACACTTGACCTTGTTCTCTAAGTACACATTCTTTTGCTTAAGATCTTCTAATGTTACAGCTACAAGCTCTAGTTCTTCATTTTTAGATTCTAGCCTTTTAATCTTAAGAACTAGTTTAGCATTTTCCATTTCAGATGCTAGCATGCTTGTGTGTACATTAAACAATTCTACACTAAGATCTTGCACAGTTTTCTTGTACTCAGAATTAGACATATCAATTGTAGTTAAGATAGGTACCTGAGATGATTGAGGTGATTCCTCTGAAGAGTCAGCCATTAGAGCAACATTTACATATTCCTCCTCTTCATCCGAATCAGTATCATCCCAGTGCTTTCCCTCTGCTATGTAAGCCTTCCCTTTCTGCTTTCCAGAGAATGCCTCCAACTGCTGTTTAAGCTTGGCATTCTCCTTCTTCAACTCATCATAAGAATCCTTCTTTCCATAGACATCTTTCATGTCTCTTGCTTGACGAGGCTTCCGGCATTCAGTGGCGAAATGCCCTAACTCATTGCAGTTGTAGCATCTTGATTTGCTTCTATCAATCATGCCAGTCTTGTAGCCTCCCTTAAAGCCTGTACTAGGTGTATAATTGCTCTTCTGGAATCTGTTGGTTGAGCCCTTGAACTTGTACTTAGGGTTTCTCTTGAAACGAATATGACTAAACTTTGCAGCTAAGTACGCCATGGTTTTGTCTTCCATTTGCTCAAGCTCTTCTAGGGTGTAGTAATCACTTTCATCAACACCCAGATTCACAGAATCCATTTCTGCTTCTATTATCACCTCCTTTCCAGCTCTAGGGGTTTGAACCTGAATCTCAGAAGTTATTGGTTCATCCACTACAAGTGCTGCTGATCTCACAAGTGCATTGTGCTTGCTGTCCACTGTCCCTGATCCGTAGATTATCACCCTTTGTTCCTGTTCCATCTCATAGGTCTTCAACTTGCCATAGATCATCTCTAATGACATCTTTGTGAAGTCAATTCTTTCCCTAATGGATGATGACTTGTGTTCTACATGATGGGGCAGCGTCATCATGAACTTCCTGTTCGATTCTCTCAGTGGATAGGTCTTTCCTTTCATTGCCAATTCATTGAGGAGCTTAGTATACTTCTCAAAGACCTGAGTTATACTTTCTCCTGGCAGTGACCTAAACGCTTCGTATTGAGAAGTCAGAATGTCCAATCTGTTTTCCTGCACGTCTTCAGTTCCTTCCATTATTAGGTTAATGGTATCCCACATATGTTTCTCGCTTGTACAGTTCATCAACTGATAGCTCATTTCCTTGTCCGCGGAGTCCGTCAATATCAACATTAAACCGGTGTCCAATCGAATCAGTTCTTTGTCAGAATCTGTAAATTCACTTATCTCCTTAGGTTGGGTGCCTGAAGGAATCCTGCTACCGTCAGGAGCTGTAGATTCACTAACTGGTTTCATTGGTACAAACGGTTCGTTCTCTAATATGCCAATATACAACGGATTAGATGCCTTGATAAATAACAGCATCTTCATCTTCCACAAACCGAAATCATCTCTAGTAAACGGGGGAACTTTAATACCAGCGGTTGTCTTTGGAGCACTCATGGTTTCTGAAAATTTCAAATTGTTTAAAATTCAAGAAATTCCAATTAAATGAAGAATTTTGAAAGTTAAAAAATTTGCTTCGTATTTTCACGCTACTTTTGATTTTGGTCTCATTCACCGGATCTGATTTGTATATCAATCAAGTAGCTCTGATACCAATTGTTAGGTCCAAAGTATCGTAGAAGGGGGGGTTGAATACGATACTCACAAATAATTTAATTTCGTTCGCGGATTAATCTTTCAGTTCTATAACGAAATCAAACACACCAAACCAAATCAAGTTTCGGGGAATATATCTTTTTATAAATATAAACCTCGAGGGGTGCTACAATTTCTAATCCGTAGATTAGCGTCAATGAGTTTAAGGTAACACAAATACACAACAATAATCAAGTTCTGAGCACTATTAATTTCTCTGATAATTTTCTCCGGCTCTTCTCTCTCTCAGTTATGTGTCTGTGTTGTATGCCCTTAACTGAAGAAGACACCTTCTTCACTCTGTATTAACTGTAGGCTTTGTTTAGAAAAACCATCGAATTAGAATTGTAGAAACAATCCTGGCCGTTGGATCTTCTTCAACCTGTCAGACAAGTAATTCTTTTCACCTGCTCCATGAATTAAAAACCATCGAATGGATTTAAAAACCATCGAATTAATTAAGTTAATTCACCATTCGATAGTTTTTTAATTAAAACTATCGAATACCAAATTAACTTATTTTGGTTTTCAATTAATCACTTTACCTACCATTCGATAGTTTTCTAATTAGAAAAACTATCGAATTCCTTTTCTTGTCTTTTGTTCATTAATGATTCCACTGAGCTCCTGGGTGTTTAAGAAATAAACTGTATCAATTTCTTCGGAGACGATAAAACAACTTGATCTTTTCAATGCCGTCACCTAGTGCAACTGGTCTGGTTCACAGATGAATAACACTTGATCAATTCTTATTTTATGCCTTCAATACATTGCTGCTGATACGTCCCTTGTCGTTCTGGTTGCTTCATCACTGGAAACCCGTGGTACTGAACCCTAAATCATTCACATACTTCTGTCGTCTTCAAAGTCTTGTTTCTATTGCTGTCACTGAGGCTTGAACATTTTCATGAACTTCTTTCCGTGACCTGTTTACGGACTTCAAGAATACATAACGTATTTTGATTTTTTGAGTTTACCTTTTCTTCTCTGATTCTGGATTCCTGTGCTTCTATTAATACTATTGTCTGTCTTGTCCTTTGTTGAGTTGTAGTTATCTCTTTTACATCTTATGTTACATTATGCTTTACATGGGCTATATTGAAACCACTACGGCTATGAGATTTTTAGTGTTAAAATCTGACTTAGACAGTATAGTGGCTAACACTATAGTTGAGTTTCGTGATGCAACATTCTTTGAGGATGTGTTCCCTATGAAGACTGGCATACCTCAAGGTATTTCTAATGATGATCTCACTCACACATCGAGTTCTATTCCTGATCATGTGGAAAGGATGACAAATATGGGGGCAGATCCTGCCAGTAGTTCTACTCCTGATGAAGTAGAGGAACCTAGAAAGAGTAAGCGTGCAAAGGTAGTCAAGGACTTTGGAAGTGATTTTGTCACTTACAATGTCGAGGATGAACCTTTAACTTTCCGATATGCCATGGATTCTTCGGAGTCAAGGCACTGGAAAGGTGCTGTAAAAAGTGAGATCGACTCTATTGTTTCTAACGGAACATGGGAGTTGGTTGATCTTCCTACTGGGTGTACTACTATAGGATGTAAGTGGATCTTCAAAAGGAAGATGAACCTGGATGGCTCAATAGATAAGTATAAGGCTAGTCTGGTAGCTAAGGGTTTTAGGCAAACGGAAGGCACTGATTACTTTGACACATACTCTCCTGTTGCAGGAATGACTACAATCCGAATGCTTATAGCATTGGCTTCCGTACATGGTCTCATCATCCATCAAATGGATGTAAAGACAGCTTTTCTTCATGGTGATCTTGAAGAAAAGATTTATATGGATCAACCTGAGGGATTTGTTGCTTCTGGTAACAAGAGGAAAGTATGTAAGTTGATCAAGTACTATATAAGGCTTAAAACAAGCTCCTAGAGACTGGCATAAAAAGTTTGATGAAACTGTTTTAGAATCGGAGTTTGTAGTTAATGAAAGTGACAAGTGTGTTTACTACATGGTTAAAGGAAATGAATGTATTACCGTGTGCCTATATGTGGATGATGTTAGTTCAGAATTCAATGATCGTCAGGAGCTAGACTCAACTGATCAGGATTGCTGACATCATCAGGATTACATGGTCGTCAGGATTGAGATACATATCAGGACTGGGACCAGGATTGATCATCAGGACTGGAAGCTGATCAGGATTCCTACTTCGAGTTATATTTGGAGTCTAGTTAAACATGGAAGTTTATTCTGTCGGTTCCTGGTTTGTAGAATGTAGCTATCAATTATGGATAGGTTTCAATCTTTGTAATTGATTAGGACTTATCATTGATAGAGAAGCTGTGTAGTATATAAACACAGTTTTGGTTTTGATTTATGTACAACACACAACGTGAACATAATCGAATAGAAGCTCTTAAGAACATAGAATTTCTTGAGAGAGTTTTTTGTAAGCTAACAGCTCTCAAGAACATCAGAATTTCTTGAGAGAGTTTGTAACAGTTTTATATCAGATTTAATAAAGCTGTTATCTTTCTTTCATATTTGTGATATCTACATTAAGAAGTCGATTATCTTATACTATTGTATTCAACCCCCCTTCTACAATAGATTATTACTGGGCAACAATTGGTATCAGAGCAAACTGATTTAATTCTGAATCAGATACGATCTAAAGATGTCGACAACCAAGTATGAAAGCATGAAGATTCCCATCTTAAAGAAATCAGAATATCCAACATGGAGGGTAAAGATGCTGATGTACCTGGAGGCTATGGATCCTGACTATTTGGACAGGATTCGTGATGGACCATATATTCCTACACGAATTGTAGAACGAACAGATACAGTACCTGAACATTATGTGGTCAAGGCTAAAAGTGAATGGACTCCAGAAGAAAAAGCTCATGTACTCAGGGAACCAAAGATAAAGAATATCTTACACAGTAGTCTTGATGCTGTCATGTCAAACAGAGTGATTGCATGCAAGTCTTCAAAAGAAATCTGGGATACTTTGGAAACTCAGTGCCAGGGATCTGCATCTGTTAAGAAAAACAGAAGGGCTCTTTTGATTCAAGAATATGAACAATTTGATGCAAGACCCGATGAGAGCCTAACTGATCTATATGATAGATTTCTGACACTATTGAACAGTTTATCTTTAGTTGACAAGGAATATGAAACTGAAGATTCAAACACCAAGTTTCTAAGAGCTTTACCTGAAGAATGGGATACTCAGACATCGATCATTAGACATTAGTATGATCTTAACACTGTGTCTCTTGATGAAGTCTATGGGATGCTAAGAACTCATGATCTTGAAGTTCAACAGAGAAAGAACAAGAAAAGCAGCAAGGTAAAATCAATTGCTTTGAAAGCAGAGGCTAAATGAAAAGGAAAAGTTATGGAGGTCTCTAGAAGTAACCAAGAATAGTTGAGTCAGATCCTGATGACTCTTCATCAGATACTTATGGCAATGCTGATGCCAATACTGATGATGATTCTTCTGACTCAGACATGGAAGAGATGGTTGCTATGATTGTCAGAAACTTCAGAAGGATGAAGTTCAGGAAGAATAGAAGACAAGGCAACTTTCAGAAAAAGGCTTTCAATCCAAACAAAGATAAGTATATCAAAAAGGACAGCAAGGGTAGCAAAATTGACAAGTCAAAGGTTAGATGCTACAAGTGCAATGGTATGGGTCACTTTGCTTCTGAGTGCAAGAAGACGAAGGCACTTATCACATCAAGCAAGGATTGGATGGACTCTTCCTCAGAATCTGATACTGAGGTGGTCAACTATGCTCTAATGGCCAATGCTGATGTAACTGCTGCTCCTGATGATAAGGTACTAAATACTATCTTTGATTTTGATACTGATAATGCTTCTGAGTTAAGACGTTTTCTTAAGTCATTACATATTAGCTTTAGAAGTCAAACTGCTGAAAATACTAGGATCTTATCTGAGATGTCTGAACTTAGAAAAAGGAATGATATATTAGAAGCTGAATTTTCTCGTATGCAAGAAGTACAAAAAGAATGTGATAATGTGAATCACATGTATGTAGAGATGAAATCTAAATGTACTTCTCTTGAAAAGGAACTTAAAAATGCTAATGAGAAAATCAGAACCTGGACAGACTCTGGTAGGAAATTTCATGAGATTAATACCTCTAAGAATTGGAAAGAGTGACTAGGATATAAGTCAGATGAGGATAAGAAATTGGAAGAGAAAATTGTCATTGATGAGACAGTCAGTCCAAAGACCTATAGACATGTTATAGATGCAACCAAATCTAAGATTACTCCTGTTAATTTTGTTTTTGGTAAGGATTCCAATTCTACTTTTGAAAAGGGATCAACTTCTACTCAAGGAATTAAAATCATAAAGTCTAAACATGTCTTGAATAAAGTCATTAAGAATGTAGGTCTATTGTCTCAGAAACAGCTTAAGGATAAAATCTGTGAGGTGACAGATAAGAAAAAGGAATCTACTGTTAAGAGAAACAGGAATGGTAAATTTGGGATCAACAAAGAGAATGGTTACAAATATATCCCAAATGCACCTAGAAAGTGTTGTTTTAACTGTGGTAACTCTAATCATCTTGCTATTGATTGTAAGAAGAGTAAGAAGAAGATTACTGATATTCCTAAGTCTGATGTTAGGAATAGATCAGTATTTTATAAACCACAGAAGTCCTATTTTCATTGTGGTAGTATATGGCATTCTATTTATACTTTTAAAGATTATCATGAGTTGTACTATAATTTTTATGATCCATTGTCTAAAGTTGATAAAAATAGTGCAAACTCTGGTAGCATTAAGAATGTCAAGTTGGAACATGCTTTTGTTAATACTGATACTGATAAAGCAAATCCTGATGAAGTAAATCATGTCAGGACTGCTAAGGTCAGAAAGTCTTCTGCTGTGAAAGTTAATAATTTGCATGGAAAAGGAACCCAACAAGTATGGGTTCCTAAATGTTCTAACTAGTGTGTTTCTATTCTGATTGCAGGGTAAAAAGAAAAATGTGTTAGTCATGGATAGTGGATGTTCTGTGCACATGACTGGAAACAAAGCCCTGTTATCAGAATATGAGGAAAAAGCTGGCCCAACTATGTCTTATGGAGATGGCAACATTGGACAAACCTTGGGATATGGCAATATAATCATTGGAAATGTCATCATTGAAAAAGTAGCTCTAGTGAAGGGACTAAAACACAACCTGTTGAGTATTAGTCAAATCACTGACAGAGGTTATCATGTCAACTTCTATTCCACTCATTGTGAAGTAGTCAGTAAGGCAACAAGCAAGATAGCACTGACTGGCTACAGGCATGGTAACATATATGAAGCCAACATTCAATCAAATACTGATGACTCCCCTACCTGTCTGATCAGTAAAGCTTCAGTAGATGAAAGTTGGAATTGGCACAAGAAGCTTTCTCATCTCAACTTCAGCAATATCAATGAGTTGGTTAAGAAAGATTTAGTGAGAGGATTACCAAAAGTGTTATATACTCCTGATGGACTCTGTGATGCATGTCAGAAAGCAAAACTGTTCGCACTAATTCACGCAAGCGTACGCGGTCACAAGTAATATAGAATAAAATTAAGTTCGTTCCCACAGAGACTGGTTTAGGTTATTATAGTCTTGTACCTATGCAACAATGTATGGTTTTTATTCACTGCTAAGACAATTAACAAGATAGGGTTTTGAATAACTAAGATTAACTATGAAGCAATTTAATAAACTAAGAATTAATTAACTAACAAGAATTGGAATCGAATTACTTATGCAGAGAAAACATGGGATCCTAACTTCATTAAATACTTTGCTTAGATCTGACACCTTTAATCACTATATGCAATTGTTATGATATCTGATCGGATAACACGAATCAAATACACGCTACCTGTCGGCATACGTATATCAAACTACCCATACATCAACAAAAGAGATAGAAGATGAATAGACACCAATTATGTTTAGACCCTATATGTCTATAGAATTTGAAAACATAACGGTTGAGGAACTAGTTATCCATAAAGATCACACAGGGCAATATAAGTATTTTCATCTTATACTACGAATCATATTGATAAACAATTATGAACCTATGCTAGCATGGCAAGTTCTAAATCTCAAGATCCACTCTCGCTTCACAAGAGATTAACAGATTAGATGTTCGCGACGCATCTATCAATTAAACTTAACCATACGAGGATATCAATTAATATACATCACACACAGATCTTTAAAGCATCAAGATACTAAACTGCATAAATAAATCTGTTAGAATCCCACGATAACGATTAGTTCATAATCGAACCGCTCGTCACCATGGGATTTGATGAAAACATGATAATGAACAAGATTCGAATAATATGGATACTAAAGTAATAGAGTTGAGAAAACAAATCCCAAAAGCATCCAAGAGTATCGCCAAGAAAAATACAAAAGAAAAGTAGATCTAGAACTCCGTTGCTTGTCACGCGCGTAGGAATCCTTCGTCAAACTTGAATCTCCGTGTCTCGGCTCTCTCTCTATGTGTTGCTGGGAATAGGTGGTGATTATTGGTGAAGGGTTGTGTTTATATAAACTCCAGGAGGCTTTTTCAGCAAGATATTTCCATATTTCCAATTAAAAATCGAAATCAGGAAAATTTCCAAGAATTTTGCCAGGCGGTCGCGCCCTAAGCGCGCACCCGCACGTCCTGAATCCTCCCCGCGTGCGCCCCCGCACGCTAGCTGCGCCCCCGCGCGTTTCGTTTCTGCCTCGCGCGCGCGCCCGCGCGTTTGGTCCGCGCCCGCGCGCCTAATGACTGCCAAGGCCGCGCGCCTGGCCGCGCGCCCGCGCGCCAGGGTCCTGCCCATGGACTCCAAACAGCCTCCAAACGGATTCCTAAGTTCCTCCAAGGTGCCCCAAGTGCTTCCAAGAGTTTTGCAAGGTCCTCCAAGTGCTTCCAAGGGTCTTCCATATTTCTTGCTATCTTCAACTCCAATCCTAGGACTTAGAACCCACCATTTAGACCTGAAATCATGCTTGGTACTTTCAACTAGTTCACCTGCATTAAAACACTAGAACATATCACACTTACCACATACTTGAGGTCAATTCCACCAATTTAAGCCGGTTTCTAAGCATTCCAAGTGGATATAAAATCCACTTATCACACCCCCAAACTTAAACCGATGCTTGTCCTCAAGCATAAACAAACATAACTATATACAACTAACTAGTACCACTTCCGTAGGTGATCATGTTAGATATAATTGCTGATGTTTGTTTAATCAGTGTTTAAGTAACAGGTACTGTTCAGAGTTTAGTCTGAAGTACTTATCAGAGTTTAGATGGAAGCCGGTCAGAGTTTGTTAAAGTCTGACAGGGTGAAAGTTGATTTAGCTGTCGGTGCATATCATGAAGATTCTAGAAGCAATATATTCTGAAGATGGAAAGAAGCAGAATATATTGATACAGCTAAGGAGACAGAATAGAAGACTGAAGCAATCCTTAATTGATATGAATTGTATAGCTAACTTATAGGAATATCAATTAGAGATGGATTGTATGTAGCTGTGTATTATATAAACACAGATAGGTTATCCCTAGAAGGGATGCGATTATTGAAAATATTATTCTTGTAACCTAGTAGCTCTTTGCGATTCATTAACATCATAAAGAGAGAAACTGTTAATATAATTACAGTTTGTTGATTTATAAACAGTATTCTTAATTGTTATTCTCATACATATTTAATTATATTGTGTATTCGGCCTAACAATTGGTATCAGAGCCAAGGCTGTTTAATATATACAGTTTTACGATTCAAACACAGTAATAATCATGTCTGAAGAAAATCAAGCTCCTCCCAAGGTTGAACATGTCAAACCTAATTCTGTGAGTCGGTATGAATCAATCAAGGTTCCAATTCTCAGGCCAGTGGAGTATCCAATTTGGAAGGTGAAGATGACCATGTTTCTGGAGGCTACAGATCCAGAATACCTTGACAGAATATATGATGGTCCTCATATGCCGACTAAATTGTCTCCTGTTGTTGATGGTCAAGAACAAAAGACTGTTCCAAAGGAAAAGAAAGATATGACTCCTGAGGACATCTCATCAATTGCAAAAGATGCAAAGGTTAGACATCTTCTCCACAGTGCTTTAGATAATGTTATGTCTAACAGAGTAATTGGTTGCAAAACTGCAAAAGAAATATGGGATGCTTTGGAAGTCAGGTGTCAAGGAACCACTGCTATAAAGAAGAACAGGAAAACAATACTCACTCAGGAGTATGAGCACTTTGATTCAAGAGCCAATGAAACCTTGACTGAGACATATGACAGATTCTGTAAACTGCTGAATGATTTATCTCTAGTCGATAAAGAATATGATCTTGAAGAATCAAATCTCAAATTTCTCTTATCTTTACCTGAAAGATGGGATTTGAAGACAACAACTATAAGAGATAATTACGAACTTGCTGAAACTGAACTTGATGAGATTTATGGGTTACTGAAAACTCATGAATTGGAAATAGAACAAAGAAACAGAAGATCAAGCAAGAAGACAAAATCTGTTGCTCTCAAAGTTGAGGAGAAGCCCATCAAGAAGGAATCATCAAGGAAGAAAGCCAAGGGAAAGGCTTTAGTCACTAAATCTGAAAGTGAGTCATCAAACTCTGATAATGACTCAAACTCTGATGAAGCTTCTGACTCTGAGGATGATGAAGAACAGATGATGCAAATGGCTGCATTGATGGTGAAGACCTTCAAGAAGATGGGATTCAAGAACTTTAAGAAAGGAAAGAGATTCTCAAGGAAAGATTCAAACTCTGAAAGGAAAGGTTTTAGAAAGTCTGATGGAAGGGAGACCAAGTCTGGCAAGAAGGATAAATCTGAAATCCAGTGCTACAAGTGTAAGGAGATGGGTCACTATGCTCCAGAGTGCAAGAAAGGCAAATCTGAGAAAGCACTCATCTCTAAAGGCAAAGACTGGGCAGATACTTCAGACTCTGATGATGGAGTAAATTATGCTCTTATGGCAACTGTCAAAGATGAGACTGAATCTTCTGAAAATAAGGTACCCCTAACTACTTATGCTTATGATACTGATAATATATCTGAATTAAGAGTATATCTGAAAAGCGTACATGTTAGTTATAGGGATCAGACTTTAGAGAATGAGAGAATTAAATCTGAGAATCTTAGTCTTAAAGATAGAAACAAGTTTCTTGAAGGAGAACTTGAAAATATGAAGCAGATTCAAAAAGAAAGAGATGATGCTGTTTATGTGGAACATGAGTTGCTCAAAAGATATAGGCAACTAGAATCTGATCTAGAAAAAGAAAGAAAAATAATCAAGACTTGGACAGACTCTGGAAGAGACACTCATCAAGTGTTCCAGACAGATTCTGTAGGTTTAGGTTATTGTGAGAATGATGAACTTAGGTTTAAAGACAAGGTTAAGGTTAAACCACAACTTAAACCTGTGAAATTTGTTCCAGAGTCCACTAAGTTAAAATCTGTTGTTGTAAGAGAAGCTGATATGGAATCAGATGAAACCTGTGAAAGACAGGAAAATATTATAACAGAAAATCTAATTGAAGTAGAAGCTGTTAGAAAACCAATAAAAGTCTGTGAAAAACAGGTTAATGTTGGTTTAATGACAGGAAAACAGTTCAATCATAAGCTAAAAGAGGTAAAGTCTGTCATGAAACCAAAAGGGTCCAAGAAGAATAGGAATGGAAAGATAGGCATAAATAACAGAAATAATCATTTGCCTACTGCTGCTGCTCCAAGGAAAACATGTTATAACTGTGGTAGTTCTAACCATCTTGCTAGATTTTGCAATAAGAACAAAGATATTAATTCTTTACCTTCTAAATCAGGAGTAAAGAATGATTATGTAAGGGTTAAACCACAGACTTTATGCACACACTGTGGGAGCACTTGGCATTCTATTTATACTTGTAAGAGTTATCATGCTATTTATCATAACTATTATGAGCCAAAACCCAACTTGAAGTGGGTTAGGGCAAACTCTGCAAGTGTAAAGTCTGACAATGTTAGTTTAAACTCTGTTGATAGTGATTCCGCTGCAAAAGCTAACACTGTTAAGAAAGACAAAGGATCCAAGCAAGTCTGGGTCCTTAAAACTAACACTTAGTGTTTGTTTGTGATTACAGGGCATAAAAGAGAGCACCCTTATCTTGGACAGTGGATGCTCAGGACACATGACTGGAAATAAAGCCCTGCTATCATATTTTGAGGAGAAAGCTGGCCCAAAGGTATCCTATGGAGATGGCAACATAGGACTTACTCTGGGATATGGCAATATCAATCTTGGAAGTGTCATCATTACTAATGTAGCTCTAGTCTCAGGACTCAAGCATAATCTGCTATCTGTGAGTCAAATCTGTGACAGAGGAAACCATGTAGATTTTCATACTGAACACTATGAAGTTATCAGTAAATCTACTGGAAAAGTTGTTCTAGTTGGACACAGGCGCAACAACATTTATGAAGCAAGTTTGGTAACAAACTCTGATGGAAAGACAGTGTGTCTGACTGCAAGAATGTCAAATGAAGAGAGTTGGAACTGGCATAAGAAGCTCTCTCGTCTCAATTTGAACAACATTAATGAGCTAATAAGAAAGGATCTTGTAAGGGGACTTCCCAAGTCAATACTTAGCTTAGATGGCCTATGTGATTCTTGTCAAAAGGCCAAGCAAAGGAAGTCATCTTTCAAGAGCAAATCTGAATCTTCAGTAGTAGAACCTTATCATCTTCTACATGTTGATCTCTTTGGACCAGTGAATGTGATGTCTATGGGAAGAAAGAAATATGCTCTAGTAATTGTTGATGAATATACTAGATATACATGGGTGTATTTCTTATCAAAGAAGGATGAAACTGCTCAAACTCTGATGGATCATGTAAATCTACTGGACAAAGGATCACAGCACAAAGTCAAAATTATAAGGAGTGATAATGGAACTGAATTCAGAAATTCAATAATGGAAGCTTTCTGCAAGGAAAGAGGAGTGAAACAAGAATTTTCTGCACCTGGAACTCCACAGCAAAATGGTGTAGTTGAAAGAAAGAACAGAACTTTAATTGAAGCAGCCAGAACTATGCTTGACGAAGCAAAATTGCCAACTTATTTCTGGGCAGAAGCTGTTCAAACTGCTTGTTTTACTCAAAATGCTACACTGATCAACAAGCATGGGAAAACACCATATGAGATGGTGAAAAATAAGAAGCCAAATTTGAAATATTTTCATATATTTGGATGCAAATGCTTTGTGTTGAAGACTCATCCTGAACAGTTGACCAAGTTCGAGTTAAAAGCTGATGAAGGAATCTTTGTTGGCTATCCAGTGTCAACAAAAGCATTCAGAGTTTACAATCTGAGAACTAAAGTAATCATGGAGTCTATACATGTGTCATTTGATGACAAGAAAATAACTGGACTTGATGACTTAGATGAATATGATCAACTGCGCTTTAAAAATGAAGGTTTATTTTCTGGTGATGTAAACTCTGATGAAGCAGTACCGACAAACTCTGATGAAGCGGTTCTGACAAACTCTGACGAAGCATACTCTGAACCTCTACTGGTAAATACTGGAGAAACGGGAAATTCTCAAATTGAACAATATAGAGAACCAGTTGAGGGGGAGCGTGAAGAAGCTCAACAAGACACAGCAAGTGAGTCAGTTGAGGAAACTGATTCAAACTCTGACAG
Organism: Heracleum sosnowskyi; assembly: GCA_030848705.1. Taxonomy (NCBI): domain Eukaryota; kingdom Viridiplantae; phylum Streptophyta; class Magnoliopsida; order Apiales; family Apiaceae; genus Heracleum; species Heracleum sosnowskyi. Next base: position 17,418,283 of record CM061240.1, read on the forward strand.
TTCAAACTCTGAGCTATCCAATTCAGGGGGAGCCTCAGATGCTGCAGAAAGTCAACATGTGAATCAGGAGAGCATGGATCAAGGGGGAGGATCCAATAATGACGCAAGAAACCACTTACCAACAGCAAGAAAGTGGACACAGGCACACACACCTGATCTCATAATTGGAGATCCTGATGCTAGTGTAAGAACTAGAAGTGCTACTACAAATGAATGCATGTATCATGCTTTCTTGTCTCAAACAGAACCAAAGAAAGTGGAAGAAGCTCTTCAAGATGCAAACTGGATAACAGCAATGCAAGAAGAGTTAAATGAATTTGAAAGAAATGAAGTCTGGACACTTGTACCTAGACCAAAGAATAGATCAATTGTAGGTACAAAGTGGGTTTTCAGAAACAAGACTGACAGTGAAGGTGTGATTACAAGAAACAAGGCTAGACTTGTGGCTAAAGGTTATTCACAACAGGAAGGAATTGACTATGATGAAACCTTTGCTCCAGTTGCAAGATTGGAGGCCATAAGAATTTTTCTGGCCTATGCTGCACACAAGAAGTTTAAAGTCTTTCAGATGGATGTGAAAAGTGCTTTTCTCAATGGAAAGCTTGAAGAAGAAGTGTTTGTTGAACAACCACCAGGATTTGTAGATTCCAAACATCCAGATTATGTCTACAGGCTTGACAAGGCATTGTATGGACTAAAGCAAGCACCAAGAGCATGGTATGAAACTCTTGCTCAATTTCTTTTAGAAAGTGGGTTCACAAGAGGTACAATTGATAAAACTTTGTTTTATTTCAAAACTGGTGATGATTTGCTTTTAGTTCAAATTTATGTAGATGATATTATTTTTGGATCTACTAATGACAAACTTTGTAAGAAGTTTGCAAAGCTTATGCAGTCCAGGTATCAAATGAGCATGATGGGAGAGCTTAGTTATTTTCTAGGCTTATAGGTCAAGCAAACAGATGATGGGATCTTTATCAATCAAGCAAAGTATACCAGAAATCTTCTAAAGAAATTTGGTATGCTTGATAGTTCATCTGCTACAACTCCCATGGCTACAGCAACAAAGCTAGACAAAGACACATGTGCTACAGTGGATATGACAACCTATAGAGGCATGATAGGGTCTCTTCTGTATCTCACAGCAAGTAGACCTGATATCATGTATGCTACATGTCTTTGTGCAAGATTTCAAGCAGATCCCAGAGAGCCTCATCTAACAGCTGTAAAAAGGATATTCAAATATCTCAAAGGAACCATAACCTTGGGTTTGTGGTATCCTAGAGAATCAGAGTTTAAGCTAATTGGTTACTCTGATGCAGATTTTGCAGGCTGTAAGATAGACAGAAAAAGTACAAGTGGAAGCTGTCAATTCTTAGGTGACAGATTGGTTTCTTGGTATAGCAAGAAACAGAAATCAATTTCTACATCCACTGCAGAAGCAGAGTATATAGCTGCTGGTAGCTGTTGTGCACAGATTCTGTGGATGAAGAATCAGTTGCTGGATTATGGGTTAAGGTACTCTAAAATACCTATTTACTGTGATAACCAAAGTGCTATTGCTATGACAGGTAACCCAGTACAACATTCCATGACCAAGCACATCAGCATAAGGTATCATTTTATCAGGGAACATGTGGAAGAAGGAGATATTGAGCTTCATTTTGTGTCTACAGACCAACAACTTGCAGATATCTTCACTAAACCTTTGAGTGAAGCTACTTTTACAAGATTGGTAAATGAACTTGGAATGATCTCTGGTTTTGACTAGAGATACGGGTTAGACTCAAAAACTATACAAGTTTGATTTTTTATGCTCATGATTCCTTGCATGAATTAACTGTTATGAGTACCAGTGCCATAAACTCTGAAAGTAAACTCTGATGCTAAACTCTGTTAGTCATAAAAGTGTTGGTCATACTCTGATAGTTACAGTCTAATGCTATACTCTGATTGTAATTTTGTCTGAAACATATGGACCGATGAAGAAATTTGTATGAAGCATAATTCTCAGTAAGTAATTATGAATCCTTAAGAGTTGTATAGATTCTGATCTCAAATGTGCAGGAAGTTAACACAGCATGATACTGTCTCTGTATTTATAGCATCTCTTAGTTTATTCATCATATACACTGAGTCTGTATTAGCTGTTTGCATTTTCTCTCATAAATTAATTGCATTAACTGATGAAAAGTCTAAACTCTGATTATTAATTGTAAATAATTCACCCTCAAATCAAAAGATGCCAAAAAGAGCACAAATTCCTTTGAGATCATGTTGTGCCTAGGAAGATCCAGGAACTTATTGTATGAAATAAGGGCTAAAATCTTTGATTTTTGGTGACTAGTGCCAACCACTGATTACTGGAAAAATTAAAAAAAAGAAAAAAGATAATATATAAATATATATATATAAAGGGGGTGAAGAATAAAAGATATATCCAAATGAAAGGATATCAAAATACAGAGTTTAGATATAAAAATCAGATTTTATGTTTTACATGAGAGTTTAGGCAACCAGTTTTTACTGCTTAAGTTTGTGGATTTTATGCACTTTGAGATGATCTAAATATTGATTTCGGTAAACTCTGCCATAGCACACACAATTATTCACACCTGTACAGTTTAAGAAAAGAGTTTATTGACAAAGAAGGACAAATGGTAAACACTGATGTATTGTGTGAAATACGCCGAGGTAATTTAATTTTAATCTCTGACGATTAAAACAAATTTTGTTGGTTTCAGACATTTTATAATTTTGAGATTAGACATTTGTTTTGAAATTCAAAAGAGTATGATAACAAACGGTTCATATTTGTATTAAATAGAGGAGAGAGAAGTTGAGTGTTTTGAACAGTGTGACAAGCGGTAATTATGGCTATTTTTACTGCGCGTGTGTCTTGGAAGTTGTTACATACAGCTGTTAGCGTATACATGTTTGACATCTGTCCCACTCACACATTTTTCAAAGACGCCGGCTGTGTGTAGTAATGATTAAAACGTTTGGGTTTTAATTTTCATTGTTATTATTTAAACTTACTACACATAAACGGTTCATTCTTTTACACACTTCATCTTTTCATAAGTTTTTACTCACAAACACTGTCTCGAACACTTTCACTGCATACATTCTACACTTTTCTCTGTCTTATTTCTTACTTTCTTCTAAAACGTTTTAATGGCTACTACCATGTTTACTGCTTCTGGGTTAGAATTTGTTCCAAACAACTATGCTGCTCCTTTGGCAAATGAGAACGCACCGGAGGCGTTTCATTTGATTCAGGATTTCTTGTCAAACTCTGATGTTGGAACTGCTCTCACCGCCCCTTCGAAGCTGTCTACATCTCAAATCAGATCTCTTTGGCAGACAGGTACTTATGATAATGGAGGAGAGTCTGGGTCTCCGTCCATAATTTTTGAATTTCAAGGAGAAGAGTTTGTAGTTACTCCAACTACTGTTCGTGATGCTTTTGGTCTTGAGGATTTCAATGCTTTCACAATCTCTGTCGGCGATTCTGAGTTGGTTAGAATGATGAGAGAAATTGGCTACTCTGGACCACTAACAAAGCTCGGTCAATTGAAGCGACCGCTCTTGAGAAAGGAATGGAGTTTCTTTTTCGACTGCATAACAAGGGCGTTCGGGAAGAAGTGCACGAATTGGGATGCAATTCCCACTGATAGTCTGCAAATCGGGTATTCTCTTCTTTATGGAGGTAATTTTGATGTTGCTAGGCTAGTTCTAAATAATATAGGTGAAAAACTGACTGAAAACAGAGGTGTAGTCTATTTTGCAAGATTTTGTCAATTGATATTCTCTGAATGTGTTTCTGAAGTAGAGATAGTTGAGAATGATGTGATTCCCTGTTTTAGATTACATAAACGCATATTCTCTGATCTAACCAATTAAGATAACAAGAAAGGAGATGTTGGTGTTTTGTTGCTACCTGATTCTGTGCAACAATTCCTGATCAATTCACAACAACAACAACTAGCAAACGCTGAAGCTGGACCTTCTGTGTCTCAACCACAGAGGTCAAAGAAGTCTAAATTGAGGGCTGTTAAATCCTCAAGGGTGAATCCATCAACTGCTGAAGCTGGGGTATCAAATACTGATGATATGCCTCAGAAGAAAAGGTTAAAGAAAAGAAGGGCCAACAGGGCAAAGTCTGATGCTGCTAATGAGGAGAGTGAAACTGATGATGAAACTCTTCATCAGAGAAAAAGAAGATTAGTAGCAGCACATCTCTTTGGTGCAGAGAATATTTCTTCAACAGTTGCTGAAAATCTTGAAGTTCAGTTTCAGGAGGATGAAGCTTTTCATATGGACAGAGTTTCTATGGAGAATGTAGCTTCTGAAGTTGTTCTTCAAGACGAGATTTTTGATACTCCTGTGTCTACAAAGGACGGAGTAAATGCTGATGCTGGAATGATGAATTTTGAGAGAGAAGCTCCTACATCAAAGACTGATGATGTAGTTGAGGAAGATGTTGATCATTCTGACAGCAGAGTTTTTGAGAAAATGGATTTCTTTGTAGATGAAGATATTCCAGATGCACATCCTACTATTAGTACCTGTGATACTGAGAATGTAGAAGCTGATCAAGCCACCTTAGTCATTGAAGACTCTGTTGCTACTCACACAGAGGTTCTTTCTGTTCACAATCTAAATTCTGACAAAGGTGAGGAGGTTGATCAAGTTGTTGCAGCTGCTGCAGAACATTCTGATGCAATTGTAGCAGAAGATGCTAATTTGCTTGAAGCTCTACAACAATCTGTTGTTGAGGTTGTAACAAACGAAACAGAGTTAATGCACACTGCAAACTCTGAGATTCCAGAACCTGTTGCAGAGAAAGTTCTTGATGAAGCTGCACAGAGTAATTTTGAAACTACTGCTGAGAATGTTCATGCAGAGAATACAGCTGAGAATGATAATGATGATGATAGTTCTGCTCCTTCACAAGAGGAGTTATCTGATATTCGAGTAAACTCTGATGAAGAAAGAGAGGTTAATCGAGCCACTGCTGAGCATTTTCAGAATATGTACTATACCAGATGGGCTGATGCCGATTGTATCTTTTCAGCACAGAGGGCTGCTGATTTTCTTGGTGATTCTGTGAAGACAATTTCAAATCCTGATATTCTTACTAGTCTAAAGGCCACTGTGATTCAAATTAAATCTCTCCACAACAGATTTGATGAGTCTCATAAGGAGGTCACTGCTTTGAGGAATGAAGTTAGTATGAGAGATCTTACTCTGAAGAATGATAGATCCTACTACAATTCTATGTTCAAGAAGCAAGCTAAGGATTCTGATGAAATTCAGAAGAGGCTTGGGAAAGTTGAGGACAACCAGACTGCTATGTCTGCCCAACTGACTTCAATTTCTAATGCAATTGAGTTGTTGACATCAGTACTACTTTCTGATGATGTCAAAAAGGGGGAGAGTGTACCAAGTGACAAATGCAAAGACACTCAAACTCTGAGACGGAGGGATGATGGTAATGATGGTGGAAGCAAGGGAGATGGAAAGAGTTTAAGATTAAATTCTGATAGAAGACCACCAAGATCAAACTCTGATAGAAGATCAAACTCTGGTAAGGGAAATGCAAACTCTGCCAGTGGTTCAAAACTCAAAAGTTTGATAATCTCTGATAAGCCTACCACAGATGAGGAAATTGCTACTAAAATGTTTTTAGAAGAGCATGGTGGTGAGGTAACAGTTGAAGACATGGAAGCTGAAATGCTGAGTCTTGCTGAAGAACATGAAAAGAAATTGAAGGATGGTACTTACAAAAAGAAAGCTGTCAAGGTTCCTAGAAGGAAAGAAAAGGGTATTTTCATCAAGGAAATTTCTCAATAGAGTATACAAGACTCAAGGAAGCCTATGATAGCAAAGAATGATAAAGGCAAGGGTAAACTGGTAGAAGAAGGACAGTTACCTATGAAGAATTTTTCAACCTCTGACGCTGCTCAAGTTGATGTTTCTACTAAAATTGTGACAACCTCTGACAAGGCTCAAGTTGTACAAACTCAACTAGCACCTCAACTCCAAAGTACTTTTAGAAGACCTGTACTCTCTGAAACTTTGATACTTCAACCTGTGGACTTTTCTCAAACCAGGACTGTACTTGGAAAAGAATCTTTTGATAAGTCTGGTTTAGGTTCACATAGGGAGAAGAGAATAAACAATAGACCTGGAGATCAATCATCACTGGCAGTATCTGGTATTATTACTCAAGAGAGTCTTGATATGCTAGAATCTGTTCAGATGATATTTCATAAAGTATTAAAGAAAGAGTTTTTGCTGTATTTCATGGCTGATGGAAGAGTTTACAAGGTTGCAGAGTCTGACATCAATCTCAAATCTTATGAAGAATTGGAGTATGTTCTATATTTGTTAAAAGTCAAAAATAGAAGTACTCATGATGCTGCTTTAGTTATTAGAGAAAGGATGCTTAGATCAAAGATAATGCTTGGAGGAGGAGTCTCGAGTGCATATATTCCTAAGTACAGAGATGCTTATGGAAAAATTGTGGAGATGAAGAGGAATAGTGTTAGGTTCAGGACTGCACTGGAAATGAAAGTTCTAGAATTTAATCTAGAGTCTGACAAGCCTTTCTATATAAAACTTGGAAATGAAATGAGGAAAAACAGTATCTATTCTCTGAGAGCTGCCATATATCAAACTGGTGAAGGAGATCCAGAACTTAAGGAGCTGAAGGAAAATATGATTGCTGAACTGGAAAGAGCTGAGAGAAGATTACTTACAGACTATCTCAGGACAGTGCCTGATATTCAAGAAATCAAATAAAGTCTGACTGTAAGTTTTTTTTTTTTAAAAGTTTTCTGTTCTAAGTTAAAATTAAACTCTGTTATGATTAAACACTGCATTTGTTATATGTTTTGACATCATCAATTATCTGTTTAACTTGTACATGTTTATTATGCACAAGTTGGGGGAGATTGTTAGATATAATTGCTGATGTTTGTTTAATCAGTGTTTAAGTAACAGGTACTGTTCAGAGTTTAGTCTGAAGTACTTATCAGAGTTTACATGGAAGTCGGTCAGAGTTTGTTAAAGTCTGACAGGGTGAAAGTTGATTTAGCTGTCGGTGCATATCATGAAGATTCTAGAAGCAATATATTCTGAAGATGGAAAGAAGCAGAATATATTGATACAGCTAAGGAGACGGAATAGAAGACTGAAGCAATCCTTAATTGATATGAATTGTATAGCTAACTTATAGGAATATCAATTAGAGATGGATTGTATGTAGCTGTGTATTATATAAACACAGATAGGTTATCCCTAGAAGGGATGCGATTATTGAAAATATTATTCTTGTAACCTAGTAGCTCTTTGTGATTCATTAACATCATAAAGAGAGAAACTGTTAATATAATTACAGTTTGTTGATTTATAAACAGTATTCTTGATTGTTATTCTCATACATATTTGATTATATTGTGTATTCGGCCTAACAGATCACGGTTGCATTTGGCATATGCAACAAGCCCTTTAAACCCCTTGGCAGCCCTAGTGGACGAGTAAGGTCTCGTGAGGGCCTATAGCGAATGTACCCACAAAATCCATCTACTCATGCAAATAACAATGCAATGCATGTATGCAACTAATATGAAAATGCAACGATCCCTTCAAACCAACCAAAACCAATCAACAAGCCAACATCTAAAAAAACACAGTCTTCCAAACAGAGTTCGACCAAATTCCCATCGACCAACAAGACAAACACAGAAACGTGTGTGTGTGCGATGCTCACCAATATACTCCCAAACTAAATCAAGACCATACCTACTCTTAGCCAAAACAACCACAAGCTTACAAACAGAATGAACGCTAGACACAAGAACTCTTAAGAGACACCTTCGCAGTCCATCTGAGTTAGACAGGAATTCATGCTTTATTACACAAAAACAACTACACACAACACACATGCTTATTTGACCGTGCAATGGATGAGACCTCGGAAGGATTTTGCAATAATACCCATTTAACGAGCTTTAGGTCAGCGGATCCCAGACCGGAAAAGTCTTAGGTCACTAGGCACAAAGTCCCCAAAGAACTTACTTGCTCGAGTACTAAAGAGCTCACCCTGATCAATTCTGCATAAACACAAAACAAACACAACTCTTTTTTTTTTTTTTCTCTTTTTCAACTTTTCTCTTTTTTTTTTCATTTTTTTTTAATGAACAATTTCGGAATGAGTGCTCTTTGCCTTTTTTCTCATCCACCCTAGACTACTCATTTTTTACCAATGAGCGGCTACTAGCCATTTGACGCCTAGCCTTTATTACAACTAGCATGAAATCCCTGGTTTCCCCCAAACTTATACATAAGTGCTCCTTCGTTTTCAAGAATCTAGCCAACATTCTAAATGTAAACAAGTGGTTAAATTCTAACACCAAACAAGCATGGTCTGATCAAATTCAAAAGCAACCAATGAGACTTATGAAATAAAATTGTTTCTGGCATGCAAGTCAATACTTAGAAACTTAATCAACCCTCTATTCATCACAACCACACTCCAATCAACATCGACTCACCAACAGAAATAGTCAAGTCCTACGGGATCATGAAATATGCATGCAACTAAAATGGACTCACATAATAAATAAAAACTATGCAAACAGAATGCTCTATATGACATAAACATGCAAAGATATGAATGAATTAACTACTAATGCAATATGAATCCTACATGAACACACTCACATTCCCTAATTACCACCCCCAAACTTACAATATTCAATGTCCTCGTTGAAGGTAATAAAAAGATAGTAGAAACATACCTAACACATGGGTTGCCTCCCACGAAGCGCTGTCGTTAATGTCATTTAGCCGGACAAATGTGAATCAAATCATGGTGGCTCGAAGATCGCATTTGACTTGTCCTTAGCAGAAGGACCATTCACCCATTGTTTGATAACCTTCTTGCTTTCTTCCCACATCTTTTCCAAATCAAACTTCACCTTGACTTTTCCATCAATCGATTTTTTCTTTTTCTTCTTTACACCTCTAAGGTGTTTATGCTTCTCCGTCAATTGATAAGAACACTCTTTTACCTCATCATCCTTGTTCCACCTTCTCAACACATTATCTTCACACTCTTTAAAAATCACCAACTCATCATTCAGAAGGACATACTTCATATGTGGTGGAAGTTTTCCAAGCTTGACATTCGAAAGATCTCGAATGGAAGAATTGTCAATGGAATCACTGATGTGATGCTCGAACTTGTGCATGTCCGAATTTTTGCTCAACAACTGATCGAACTCCTTTCTCTGACCCGTATCAACCATCTTCAAGCTAAAACACTCTTCCTCCTCTGTCGGAAATTTCATAGCCTTGAACACATTAAAGATGACCTTTTGATTACTCACCCTCATTGTGAGCTCTCCTTTCTGAACATCGATCAACGCTCGGCCAGTAGCCAGAAAAGGTCTTCCCAAGATGATAGGAATCTTCTTATCCTCCTCAAAGTCAAGAATAACAAAATCAGCAGGAAAAATCAGCTTATCCACCTTTACCAAGACATCCTCCACTATACCCCTCGGATATGTGATCGACCGATCAGCCAACTGCAAAGACATGTTCGTAGGTTTAGGCTCAGGCAATCCAAGTTGCATGAAAACAGACAACGGCATCAGATTAATGCTAGCTCCCAAGTCACACAAACACTTGTTGAAAGATAGATTGCCGATTGTGCACGGTATGGTGAAACTCCCTGGATCCTTGAGTTTTGGAGGTAACTTCTGTTGTAAGATAGCACTGCACTCTTCTGTAAGAGCTACGGTCTCTAACTCCTCGAGTTTCAACTTCCGTGATAGAATACCCTTCATGAACTTTGCGTAGCTCGGCATTTGTTCTAGAGCTTCCGCAAAAGGTATATTGATCTGCAACTTCTTGAAAACCTCTAGAAACTTAGCGAACTGCTTATCCAACTTTTGTTTCTGAAGTCGTTTAGGATATGGAGGAGGAGGATAGATCTGGTTACTCTCTGTAGTCTTCTTCTGGAGCCTCTTTGGGTATGGAGGAGGTGGGTAAATAGTCTGCTCCGAAGTAGACTTGTCAGCAGAATTTTTGCTCTTTTCAGCCTCACCGTCCAACTGCTTAGCTGCCAAATCAAAAATTGGCTTTTCCTTAGAAGGTTCCACCTGATGCTGCTGAATTTCTTCCTCTTCTTCATCTGCTGATTTTTGATTGCCCGTGACCTTTCCCGATCTCAAGGTAACTGCTTTCACATGTTCTTGGACAACTGTCTTTCCTGGATTAGGCTCCGTATCGCTAGGAAGAGTTCCCTGAGCTCTGCTGAGTAAGGCACTTGCCAACTGCCCCATCTGATTCTCCAAAGTCTTGAGCGATGCCGCCTGGCTTTTAACTATCATTCTCAACTCATCCAATTCAGATTTTTCATTCGAAGACTGCCCCGCACTAGCATGAGGTTGTTGCGGAAATCCTGGTGGCTGAAATTGTTGCCTAGGAGCATACTGTGGCTGAAAATTCTGCCCTTGCTGCTGTTGAAAATTCTGAGGATTGTAAGGCTTTGCTCCAAATTGCTGACCTTGGAATGGCTGATAAGGCTGCTGAGATTGTTGATTGTCGCTCCAGCTGAAATTAGGATGATTCCGGCTATTGGGATGATAGGTGGCTGGAACTGGCTGTGATGGTTTCTGAAAGTTGCTCACAAACTGCGCCGACTCACTAGATATGGCACAATTATTCGTCTCATGTGCGCCCGCACAAAGCTCACAAACACTAGCCACCTGCTGAACTCCATAATTCGTCAAAGAATCCACCTTCATTGTCAAAGCCTTCAACTGGGCTGCTATAGCTGTAGTTGCATCAACTTCAAGAACTCCTGCTACTTTGCCTTGTGATAATCTCTGAGTAGGATTCTGATATTCATTCGCAGCCATCATCTCAATTAACTCATAAGCTTCCTCGTAGCTCTTAGCCCATAGAGCTCCACCTGATGCTGCATCTAACATTGGTCTTGATTGTGCTCCCAGACCATTATAAAAACAATTTATCACCATCCAATCAGGCATTCCATGATGAGGACACTTCCTTAGCATCTCCTTGTAACGTTCCCAGGCTTCACATAAAGTCTCCCCTGAATGCTGAGAAAACTGAGTGAGAGCATTCCTGATTGCTGCTGTTTTAGCCATCGGGAAGAATTTAGTGAGAAACTTCTGAGCAAGATCCTCCCATGTAGTGATAGAACCTGCTGGTAGAGAATGCAACCAGCCCTTAGCTTTATCCCTCAGAGAAAATGGGAAAAGTCTCAGCTTCACGGCATCTTCTGACACTCCGTTGAACTTGAAGGTGTCGCATATCTCGATGAAATCCCTAATATGCATATTAGGATCTTCCGTTGGAGCACCCCCAAACTGAACTGAATTCTGCACCATCTGAATCATGCCAGGCTTGATTTCAAAAGTATTGGCTGCAATAGCCGGCCTGACAATGCTAGATTGAATGTCATTGATCTTTGGCTGAGAATAGTCCTTCAAAGCCTTCGTTTCTGGTGCTACTGGTTCTCCCATAACTAGATTCAATTCAAGTTCTTCTTTCCGAGATTGAGAACGTGTTCGCATACACGCTCACTAGAGTACCTGAAACTCACCAAACAAAGTAAAATCGATGAAAGAATAATCCGAGTCAGTGAACTTTAACGACCACTGATGACAAGCACATAAACTATATATAAAACCCCGAGTCCCCGGCAGCGGCGCCAAAAACTTGTTCGCACTAATTCACGCAAGCGTACGCGGTCACAAGTAATATAGAATAAAATTAAGTTCGTTCCCACAGAGACTGGTTTAGGTTGTTATAGTCTTGTACCCATGCAACAATGTATGGTTTTTATTCACTGCTAAGACAATTAACAAGATAGGGTTTTGAATAACTAAGATTAACTATGAAGCAATTTAATAAACTAAGAATTAATTAACTAACAAGAATTGGAATCGAATTACTTATGCAGAGAAAACATGGGATCCTAACTTCATTAAATACTTTGCTTAGATCTGACACCTTTAATCACTATATGCAATTGTTATGATATCTGATCGGATAACACGAATCAAATACACGCTACCTGTCGGCATACGTATATCAAACTACCCATACATCCACAAAAGAGATAGAAGATGAATAGACACCAATTATGTTTAGACCCTATATGTCTATAGAATTTGAAAACATAACGGTTGAGGAACTAGTTATCCATAAAGATCACACAGGGCAATATAAGTATTTTCATCTTATACTACGAATCATATTGATAAACAATTATGAACCTATGCTAGCATGGCAAGTTCTAAATCTCAAGATCCACTCTCGCTTCACAAGAGATTAACAGATTAGATGTTCGCGACGCATCTATCAATTAAGCTTAACCATACGAGGATATCAATTAATATACATCACACACAGATCTTTAAAGCATCAAGATACTAAACTGCATAAATAAATCCGTTAGAATCCCACGATAACGATTAGTTCATAATCGAACCGCTCGTCACCATGGGATTTGATGAAAACATGATAATGAACAAGATTCGAATAATATGGATACTAAAGTAATAGAGTTGAGAAAACAAATCCCAAAAGCATCCAAGAGTATCGCCAAGAAAAATACAAAAGAAAAGTAGATCTAGAACTCCGTTGCTTGTCACGCGCGTAGGAATCCTTCGTCAAACTTGAATCTCCGTGTCTCGGCTCTCTCTCTATGTGTTGCTGGGAATAGGTGGTGATTATTAGTGAAGGGTTGTGTTTATATAAACTCCAGGAGGCTTTTTCAGCAAGATATTTCCATATTTCCAATTAAAAATCGAAATCAGGAAAATTTCCAAGAATTTTGCCAGGCGGCCGCGCCCTAAGCGCGCGCCCGCACGTCCTGAATCCTCCCCGCGCGCGCCCCCGCACGCTAGCTGCGCCCCCGCGCGCTCCGTTTCTGCCCATGGACTCCAAACAGCCTCCAAACGGATTCCTAAGTTCCTCCAAGGTGCCCCAAGTGCTTCCAAGAGTTTTGCAAGGTCCTCCAAGTGCTTCCAAGGGTCTTCCATATTTCTTGCTATCTTCAACTCCAATCCTAGGACTTAGAACCCACCATTTAGACCTGAAATCATGCTTGGTACTTCCAACTAGTTCACCTGCATTAAAACACTAGAACATATCACACTTACCACATACTTGAGGTCAATTCCACCAATTTAAGCCGGTTTCTAAGCATTCCAAGTGGATATAAAATCCACTTATCACACCCCCAAACTTAAACCGATGTTTGTCCTCAAGCATAAACAAACATAACTATATACAACTAACTAGTACCACTTCCGTAGGTGATCATGTTAGATATAATTGCTGATGTTTGTTTAATCAGTGTTTAAGTAACAGGTACTGTTCAGAGTTTAGTCTGAAGTACTTATCAGAGTTTACATGGAAGCCGGTCAGAGTTTGTTAAAGTCTGACAGGGTGAAAGTTGATTTAGCTGTCAGTGCATATCATGAAGATTCTAGAAGCAATATATTCTGAAGATGGAAAGAAGCAGAATATATTGATACAGCTAAGGAGACGGAATAGAAGACTGAAGCAATCCTTAATTGATATGAATTGTATAGCTAACTTATAGGAATATCAATTAGAGATGGATTGTATGTAGCTGTGTATTATATAAACACAGATAGGTTATCCCTAGAAGGGATGCGATTATTGAAAATATTATTCTTGTAAACTAGTAGCTCTTTGTGATTCATTAACATCATAAAGAGAGAAACTGTTAATATAATTACAGTTTGTTGATTTATAAACAGTATTCTTGATTGTTATTCTCATACATATTTGATTATATTGTGTATTCGGCCTAACAATTGGTATCAGAGCCAAGGCTGTTTAATATATACAGTTTTACGATTCAAACACAGTAATAATCATGTCTGAAGAAAATCAAGCTCCTCCCAAGGTTGAACAGGTCAAACCTAATTCTGTGAGTCGGTATGAATCAATCAGGGTTCCAATTCTCAGGCTAGTGGAGTATCCAATTTGGAAGGTCAAGATGACCATGTTTCTGGAGGCTACAGATCCAGAATACCTTGACAGAATATATGATGGTCCTCATATGCCGACTAAATTGTCTCCTGTTGTTGATGGTCAAGAACAAAAGACTGTTCCAAAGGAAAAGAAAGATATGACTCCTGAGGACATCTCATCAATTGCAAAAGATGCAAAGGTTAGACATCTTCTCCACAGTGCTTTAGATAATGTTATGTCTAACAGAGTAATTGGTTGCAAAACTGCAAAAGAAATATGGGATGTTTTGGAAGTCAGGTGTCAAGGAACCACTGCTATAAAGAAGAACAGGAAAACAATACTCACTCAGGAGTATGAGCACTTTGATTCAAGAGCCAATGAAACCTTGACTGAGACATATGACAGATTCTGTAAACTGCTGAATGATTTATCTCTAGTCGATAAAGAATATGATCTTGAAGAATCAAATCTCAAATTTCTCTTATCTTTACCTGAAAGATGGGATTTGAAGACAACAACTATAAGAGATAATTACGAACTTGCTGAAACTGAACTTGATGAGATTTATGGGTTACTGAAAACTCATGAATTGGAAATAGAACAAAGAAACAGAAGATCAAGCAAGAAGACAAAATATGTTGCTCTCAAAGTTGAGGAGAAGCCCATCAAGAAGGAATCATCAAGGAAGAAAGCCAAGGGAAAGGCTTTAGTCACTAAATCTGAAAGTGAGTCATCAAACTCTGATAATGACTCAAACTCTGATGAAGCTTCTGACTCTGAGGATGATGAAGAACAGATGATGCAAATGGCTGCATTGATGGTGAAGACCTTCAAGAAGATGGGATTCAAGAACTTTAAGAAAGGAAAGAGATTCTCAAGGAAAGATTCAAACTCTGAAAGGAAAGGTTTTAGAAAGTCTGATGGAAGGGAGACCAAGTCTGGCAAGAAGGATAAATCTGAAATACAGTGCTACAAGTGTAAGGAGATGGGTCACTATGCTCCAGAGTGCAAGAAAGGCAAATATGAGAAAGCACTCATCTCTAAAGGCAAAGACTGGGATCATGTAAGAATGATTGAGACAACCACAAAGTACAAAGTCAAGATACTAAGAAGTGATAATGGTACTGAATTTAAGAATTCAAAGATGGAAGAGTTCTGCAAATACAAAGGAATCATTCAACAATTCTCTGCTCCTGGCACACCTCAGCAAAATGGAGTAGTTGAAAGGAAAAATAGAACTCTTATTGAAGCTGGCAGAACTATGTTGGAAGAAGCAAAATTACCTACATATTTCTGGGCAGAAGTAGTCAACACAGCATGCTACACTCAAAATCTCACATTAATAAACAGACATGGTGTTACTCCTTATCAGTCTCTCAAGGAAAAGAAACCAAGTCTGAAGCATCTGCATGTGTTTGGCTGTAAATGTTTTGTTCTCAGAAATCATCCTGAACAACTAGGGAAATTTGAAACAAAGGCTGATGAAGGAATTTTCATAGGCTATCCTGCATCAAGAGCCTTCAGAGTTTTTAATTTGAGGACAAGGACTGTCATGGAGTCAATACATGTATCTTTTGATGACAAGAAGATAGCTGGAATCAATGAAGACTCTCATGATAGATTGATTTTTGAAAATGAAGCTACCAAGGAACCTGAAGAAAGTGAATCAGATCCTGTTCATACATCAGATCCTGATGGGTCACCAAATCCTGATGACACACCAGATACTGATGGTGCAAATACTGATGATGCAGTCAATAGTAATACTTCTAGTAGTGCTAATGTTGAGGGGGTGCAACATCATTCTACTACAAGTTCAGAGTCAACACAATCATCAGGACAGAATTCTTCAGATACTGATTCAAGTGATGATCCTGATAACTTATCAGGAGGAAATAGCAATAATTCAGGGGGAGCTTCAAGACAAGCAAGCTCTTCAAATCAAGATAACACCAATCCAGGGAGAGCATCTACTTCAAGAAACAATTTAACACCAGCAAGGAAATGGACTGCAAGTCATACTCCTGATTTGATCATTGGGAATCCTGATGCAGGTGTTCAAACAAGAAGTGCAACTCAGAATGAATGTCTATACAATAACTTTCTATCCAAGGAGGAGCCAAAGAAAGTTGAAGATGCACTTAAAGATGCTGATTGGGTTACAACAATGCAAGAGGAACTGAATGAATTTGAAAGAAATAAAGTCTGGAAACTGGTACCAAGACCAAAGAATAGATCAATTGTTGGTACAAAGTGGATTTTCAAGAACAAGACTAATTCTGATGGAGTAATAATCAGAAACAAAGCAAGACTAGTTGCAAAGGGGTATTCTCATCAAGAGGGAATTGATTATGATGAAACGTTTGCTCCTGTTGCAAGACTAGAAGCCATCAGGATATTTCTTGATTATGCAGCACATAAGAAATTCAAGGTGTTCCAGATGGATGTTAAAAGTGCTTTCTTAAATGGAGAACTGGAGGAAGAAGTCTATGTTGAGCAACCTCCTGGTTTCATTGATCCTAACTATCCAGATCATGTCTACAGATTGGATAAGGCACTTTATGGACTAAAGCAAGCTCCAAGAGCATGGTATAAAACTTTAGCTCTATTCTTACTGGAAAGTGGATTCAAAAGAGGTGTTATTGATAAAACTCTATTTTATTTGAATCATGGTAAGGACTTGTTGTTAGTTCAGATTTATGTTGATGATATCATTTTTGGGTCAACAAACAATAAGCTTTGTGAAAAGTTTTCCAAGCTTATGCAGTCAAGATATCAAATGAGCATGATGGGAGAAATGAATTACTTTCTTGGTCTTCAAGTTAAACAGACTGATGAAGGGATTTTTATCAATCAGTCTAAATATACAAGGAATTTATTGACAAGGTTTAACATGCAAGATAGTTCTCCTGCTACAACTCCCATAGCTACAGCTACCAAACTTGATCCTGATCAAGGTGCTGAGGTAGATGTAACTCACTACAGAGGAATGATTGGCTCTTTATTGTATCTCACTGTAAGTAGACCAGATATCATGTTTGCAACCTGTCTGTGTGCAAGATTTCAAGAAAAACCTAGAGAACCCCATCTGATTGCAGTCAAAAGAATTTTCAGATATCTCAAAGGCACTTCTTCACTTGGCCTTTGGTATGTAAGGGAATCAGATTTTGGGTTGTGTGGTTATTCAGATGCTGATTTTGCAGGATGCAAAATAGACAGGAAAAGTACTTCAGGAAGCTGTCAGTTTTTGGGTGGAAGACTAGTTTCATGGTTCAGTAAAAAGCAAAAATCCATTTCCACTTCAACTGCAGAAGCTGAGTACATTGCTGTAGGAAGTTGTTGTGCTCAGATAATGTGGATGAGAAATCAGTTGTTAGATTATGGCCTGTCATACTCAAAAATCCCTATTTATTGTGATAACCAAAGTGCTATTGCAATGACAGGAAATCCAGTTCAACATTCTCTTACTAAACACATCAGTATTCGATATCACTTCATAAGAGAACAAGTTCTGGAAGGAACAATTGAACTTCACTTTGTTCCTACTGATCAACAACTAGCTGATATATTCACCAAGCCACTACCTGAAGCTACTTCCAATAAATTGGTGAATGAACTTGGAATGATGAACTTTGAGAATTTCTGAGGAAAGCTACAGAGAGGAAATCCTGATAACTGTCAAATCCTGATGGTTATTCAGAAAGGTATGTTTTCTTTGATCAAATCCTGATAGGATGCAATCCTGACAGGAAGTCAACTGGTCAAATCCTGATGCTCAGATATTGAAGCTGGTATGAAAACCAGAGGTTCTATGCTAATTTGTCATCAACACTTCTGGTAAACTCTGGAAAATAAGATTTTTACTTAGTCTTTGATTAAGTTTTCAGTCTTAATTCTCAATTTCAATTATATTTTTCTCAGAGTTTTCTATTCGTCATGTCAAATATCAGTGTTACTAACAAATTATGCAGGAAAAGTAAGAAGGACAAGAACAATTGAGCAAATTGATAGTTTTCATTAAATCTTGAAGATTCTTTACAAATGAAAATGGAAATTACATATTCTTTTCCTAGTCTACTTTTCTACTCAAGAAGCCCTGCATTTACCTGTTCTTGGTGATACTATTCCTGCTAATGTTTCGGACTCTACTCTTTTTGAGTTTGTTACAAAGTTGGGCTACAATGGTGAAGTAAAGAGATATGGCAATCTCTTTAGGACAAAGCTTAAGAAGGAATGGAATTTCTTCTTTGATACGATCAGCCGCTGTTTCCTGAACAAGACATCAAATTTTGATGCTCTTCCATCAGGATCTCTTAAAATTGGGTACTCTCTTATCCATTCTACAGTGTTTGAATATGGGTCGTTTATCTTGAAAGCTTTAAGTGATAGGAAATCAGATAAGTTAGGTTCTGTCTGTTTTCTTAGATTTTTAAAGTTGATATTTAATCACTTGTGTCCTAATGTTGTTTTTGAGAATGATGTAATTCTACCTATCTGTAGAATTACTGAGAATAATATTAAGTCCTTAGTCAACAGTGATAAGGCAAATGGTTTCATAGGAAATGCTTTTATTCCTGATGAGGTTAGGTTTTTCTTACATAGGAAAATGCCTACTCGTTATGGTTTAATTTCTAATGCTATGGGGCAAGGCCAATCACACCTTGTTCCTAACCCAAGCATTCATCCTAAACAGTCTAAACAGTCAACTGCCACCTCTAATGTCTCTCAAAAGACTTTATTTGTAAAAGCAAAGAAGTCAGCTAGAACTGATGTGTCAGGAAGGCAATCAGGTTCAAAGGACTTTACCTCTACACCTATCACTAAAAAGAAGTTACAAGGGGGTGTATAAGGGGTCCTGGTGAAGAAAGCTGCAAAGAGAGGTGAGGCTGTTTCTGTTAAAAGAAAGTTAGTGCTCAGGGATGAGACTGACTCAGAGGATGATTTACCTATATCCTCTGTGATGAATGTGAATAAGGAAGTTGCTGATACTGCTACTGCAGCTGTGGTTCCATTGTCTACACCACAGAAGAAAAGGAAGTTATCAAAAAGCAGGTATCATATTCCTTTAGAAAAGAAGCAGGATACTGATGTACAGGACACTTCTATTCTGAATGAGCAATCAGTTTCTACTGCTCAAGCAAATCCTGATGTTAGTATTCCTGATGCTGCACCAAGTCAAGTGGTTAATATTTCAGACTCTCCAGCACAGGATTCTCCAACAAAAAGACATGTTGATATTTCATGGGAGAAGTATGGTGCTGCTGCTTCCAATCTTGGGATAAAACATCCAATGGAAAAGCTAAGGAAGGCAGAAGATTTAGTCTATCAGAGACAGAAGAAACTGAAAGGATCAAGCCCACAAGAACCTGAACCTCAAAGTGGTTCAGCAGCTCTTTCTGATGATCCAGCCACACAAGAACCACTCAATCCAAGTTTGAGTGAAGGCTTAGCTAGTGGAATGGTCCCACAAGAACCATTTTCTCAAAGGGAGAATGCAGACATCGACATTCCAGCTACACAAGAACCATCTTCTCAAAGTGAAGATGCAGGCCAAGCTACAGTTTCTGAGAAATTTCCTGACAATGCTCAAGGGATTTCTGGTGCAGATGAAGTTCAAAGATTGGCCGAGGACACTGTCAATGAGGGAAGCACACAAGAACCTTTGACTCAAAGTGTTGAAGAAGCTTCTGAACCTCAAGCTCCACAAGAACCATTGGTAGCAAATACTGATGCAAGCATATCAAATCCTGACGGTGTTCATCCTGAAGCTAGTGGTGCTCCTGATGTTGAACCTATCCTGATACAGCCACTTCGTTCAAGACCAATGGATCATCCTATCACAGATTCACAGGATAAAATGAAAGGTAAAGCTATTCCTGATCCTGATGATACTCATAGTACTGATGATGATGACTCTGATGATAGTGATGATGATGAGAATCAAAAAGAGAAGGAACAGCTTGCTACAGCACTCAAAATTAGTCTTGGAACTAATTTTGGTTCATCAAGTACATATATGGCTGGCAAAGCTTCCACTGGGAAAGATCAGAGACAAGATTTTTCTATTCCTTCCTTTAATCCTGCTGAGGCCCTTAGACAGAATGAATGGAACAATTCATGGCACAGATCTGCTGAATCTGTAAGTTATTCTTCTGCTTTGGAACATGCCTATGATGCAGTGAAATCTATAGAGAATCAAGACTTGAAGAATCATCTGAAGGCTACAACTTTGTTATCCAAAATTCTAAAAAGTGAGATTGATTCTATCAAGAACTCAACTGAGTTGGTAAGGAATGATATTTCTCAAAATTTTACAAAGGTGCCTACTGCTTTTCAGCTAAGAGTAGTAGAATCCCAAGTGAAATCTGTTATTTCTGAACAAACCTCTATCAACAAAAGGATTGATTCTCTGGATACCAAGGTAACTGACATTCAAGCTTCTCTTTCCTTAATTTTGAATTTATTGTCAAATCCTGATGTCAAAAAGGGGGAGAAGGTTAGTCGGACAAAATGCACACCTGATCTAGTATTAAGGAATAATGATGATGATACTGGAGATGATGGTAGTGACAAAGTGATACAAGGAGAAACCTCTGATGCTGCTGTTATGAAGTCTACAATTCAAACTTCACAAAGTCAAACAACGCAGTCAACTCATGTTTCTGATTCTGGAGTTAAGACAGTAAGAACGTTGGTGCAATCTCAGATCCTGACGGAAGAACAAATCCTGACACCTGGTCATGGACATACTCTTGCTACAATTCCTGAAGGTGATGAAGATATTTTTATTGATAATCCTGAAGATGCATCAAATTTATTCCAGAAGTTTTCTACAAAAGATGGTAGAATTGTTACTCTATATCACACTGATAAAAGAGTTCAACAATTATATGCAAGAAAAGAACTCTCTACAGCAAGTGAAGAATATCATGATCTCTCACATGAAGAATTCTTAAGACAACAGAGAGAAATGATGGAAAGCTTTAATAACCCTGCTCCTGCTAGAGGTAGAGGAGGCAGAGGTAGGAGAGGAGCTAGAAGAAGTAGAAGAGGTTCTTCAACTCAAACAATATCTAGACAGACAAGGTCTGGAGGGTTAAGAATTGAAGAAATTCCTGAACCTATTCAAACTCTAGTAGTTCCTGACAGATCTACTTTTGGTGATGATGGAAATATTGAAGAAGAACCTGAATTGAGAAGAAAATCAAGAAAATCAACTCTCTGCAATACAAATCAAATTGAAGAATCTAATCCTGATGTTGTTCCTGATGATATTCAAGATCCTGATGATTCTGAAATTCTACAAGAGATTGACTTGATAATTTTATCTACTGTGATTGATTCTCACAACAAGGAAGTAGATGAAGAAGAAGAAGCCAGAAGAAGAGAAATTACAAGATCAACAAATAGAGATTTCAATCTCTATGTACAAAGGCTTAAACTCTCAAACAGAAGAGTGTGGAGGAACCCAAGCAGACAAGAATCTTCACTGGAAAGAAGCTATGCCTTTGAAAAGGAAAAGGATAAGAAGTGGAAACATATTAGCACATTAAGTTGTGATACACTTATCAATTTTCAGTCTGGAGGAATTATTACAAGCGCTTCAAGTGTTGTTGATTTATCTGGGATGGTTAGATCAAAAGCACTCTGGTTAAAGATGTTTTCAAATCTGAAGCAATTGACAAGTAATTCAAGAGGAGGTATTGGACACAGGGATGCTGAATATCTGAATATGTCATATGTTGATCCTTACTCCTTAACTGAAATTGGAGGTACTTTAACTTCTGAAAACCTGAACAATTTACTAGCTGTTGATATAGTTATAGATTGTCATGATGGTTTTGACAAGAAAGAAAAGCTTCTGTACTTCATGAAAGATGGTAGTGTGAAGACTTTATCTATTCAAGATCTGCTGATGAAAACTACACAGGAACTGAAATATGTTCATTATCTTTTGAGATCGAAGAATCAAATATGCAAAGAATGGAGTGACATGATTTTGTCAACAATAAGAAGAAGACTGGATGGAAACAGTAATTTCAATGGTAATTATACTCCCATGTACTTAAATCAAAGAGGTCAGGATGTGGAAATGCAAAGGGGTACTGTTGTTAAAGAAGTAAATTTTGGCATGACTCATCTTACTCTCAATCCTGATGGGAAGGAAATTACTTATCTTTTTCTTGAAGAGCATAGTCTTCAGAGAAACTCCATATTGAATCTCAGAGCAGCTATCTACCAGATTAATGAGGAAGATGAAGAACTCAGAAATCTTAAGGAAAGACTGATTCAAATTCTTGAAGAAAAAGAAGAAAATTTGTTATCCAACTTTTTGAAGATGAATCTGTTCTATCAAAGAATTTAAATAGATAAGTTGTTGCTGCAGATTCTGTACATTTTGTATATATGTTTTTGACATCATTGAATCTTAGGAATCTATACTTTATTTCACAAAGTATGAGATTGGGGGAGATTGTTAGTTCAGAATTCAATGATCGTCAGGAGCTAGACTCAACTGATCAGGATTGCTGACATCATCAGGATTACATGGTTGTCAGGATTGAGATACATATCAGGACTGGGATCAGGATTGATCATCAGGACTGGAAGCTGATCAGGATTCCTACTTTGAGTTATATTTGGAGTCTAGTTAAACATGGAAGTTTATTCTGTCGGTTCCTGGTTTGTAGAATGTAGCTATCAATTATGGATAAGTTTCAATCTTTGTAATTGATTAGGACTTATCATTGATAGAGAAGCTGTGTAGTATATAAACACAGTTTTGGTTTCGATTTATGTACAACACACAACGTGAACATAATCGAATAGAAGCTCTTAAGAACATAGAATTTCTTGAGAGATTTTTTGTAAGCTAGCAGCTCTCAAGAACATCAGAATTTCTTGAGAGAGTTTGTAACAGTTTTATATCAGATTTAATAAAGCTATTATCTTTCTTTCATATTTGTGATATCTACATTAAGAAGTCGATTATCTTATACTATTGTATTCAACCCCCCTTCTACAATAGATTATTATTGGGCAACAGATGACATATTATTGTTTGGAACCAATATTGAGATTATTAATGAGACACAAAGTTTCTTAAAAAGGCACTTTGAAATGAAGGATATGGGTGAGGCTAGTGTGATTCTTGGAGTCAAGTTAACACAGTCAACTGATGGAATAACCTTGTCAAAATCTCATTATATAGAGAAATCTATACTTGAAAAGTATGGTTATTCAAATTGTAGAATTGCTAGCACACCGTACGATCTTAAAGTTGCCCTTGTCAAGAATAGTTCAGGAATTCCTATGTCTCAGTTAAGGTATTCTCAGATTAGAGTTTGCAATATCTTGCTAACGTGACTAGACCAGATATTTCTTATTCTGTGTCTAATTTAGCTAGATATACAAGCTGTCTGAACAAGACTCATTGAGAGGCACTAGATAGAGTTCTTAGATATCTTAAGGGAACTATTTCCATTGGTTTGCATTATCGAAGATTCCCTGGAATACTCGAGGGATATAGTGATGCAAGTTGGATAGCTAAGAAATCCGGTACAAATTGAGTGACTGGATATTTGTTTACCTTAGCAGGTGGAGCAATATCATGGAAGTCTACTAGACAGACTTTGATAACTCGGTCTACCTTTGAGGCTGAGTTGTGTGCACTAGATGCCACGAGGACGGAGGCTGAATGGTTACCTGGACTTATGTCAGTGTTACTTGTAGTAAGTAGACCGTTGTTCATTGTGATAGTCGTACAACTATCGACAAGATCAGCAGTGAAAAGTATAATGCTAAAACAAAGAGACAGATCCAAGTTAGACTTAAGTCTATAAGGGGTCTAGTGTCTGAAAGGATTATTGCTATAGAGTTCATTGGAACTCAGGATAATATATCTGATCCTTTGACTAAAGGACTTGAACATGAAGTAGTCCTTAAGTCGAGGTTGGGGATGAGACTAATAGCCCATTATGATTCATCTACAGCGGGAACCCAATACACCTGAGAGTAGATCCCTTGAAGTGTATTCAATGTGGTAATAACAAGTTGTGAGGGTGAGTTAGTAGTACCTTTACTATATACTTTGATATACTCACGTATCTGAGTCTATCCCTTGTAAACCTAAAAGGTACTGATATTTCCAGTATAGCAAGAGTTATTTGAACTCTGAATGGGGTCAAGTCATTTGACGAGATGATCGCAGTACATCTTTGGAGATGCCCAGCTAAGCGAATGTAATTGTGTGGTCGCAATTAGAGGAAAGGGTTATTCCTTGAAGCATTCGACGAACAGGATCGAGACAGGACCATTAACGTCTCAAGACCGTAGATCAGCACCATAGCCTTTGATTTGTCGTCGTCTATGAAGTGTGGTTACACCAAACGGATAAAGATTCAAGGTGAAACATTCCATCTAGATCCGGTAGCCATCGAAGTAGAGGACTTAGGAGGGTTCAAACCCGGAAGGGTAACGACTCTGAAAAACAAGTCATGATAAGGACCGATATGCATTTCTGTATGGATTTGTGGGGGATTGTTAGAAAATGGAAAGTCCGAGGCATATTTTATATATGTTCTTGATGGAATTTCCGAAAACTAACAATTGGAGGTTGTTTCTTGTTATGAGGACTAAAACTTTCTTGTTTGGATCTAAGACATTTTCTTAGTGGAATCCATAAATAAATTCAGTTGAAATAGGTTGCTTGAAATGGGTTATGTGGGTTGTTTAAGTTGAAAGAACTTTTGTCCCACATAGAATTGGTAATGAGAGGTTGGTAGCTTTATATAGAAACATGTGCAAGTGTAGTGTACAACTACTAAGGCGTGTGAGTGTGCATGGTGTTATTGTGTGCCTCACGCGCGCACACACGCGCGCCGCCGCCTGCCTCGCCTCGCCACGACTCGGGTCGGGTCGAAGGGCGATTTGGGCGAATGTCTCGGCGTCTCGCGTACGCGAGGCGACCTGGGCGAGGAATTTTATTACCTGTTTATTTAATATTATTTATTGATTTAATTTAACAGTATCAGAATTTATTTGTAACAGCTCAACGAACTGGGTCAGCATTAAATCCTGATGGACCAGTTCTTTGATTAACTCCTGATGGCCCGTGTTAACTACTGATGAGATTTCGATCCTGATGGATCAGTTAACTACTACTGATCCTGATGTCCTCGGTTAGCTTCTGATGGGATAACTCCTGATGGGTCAATACTTGGACTAAATCCTGATGGCTTGAAGTCCTAATAGGATTAAATCCTGATGACAGTTGTAATTGATATTAAATCCTAATGACAACTGTTAATGAAATTAAATCAGAATAATTAGTATTAAATACCATATCTGTAGTTACGATTTTATTTTGTATTATATATACAAAATAGAACGTTTGACACAGAGGGATATACGTGCTCAGAAAACCCTAGCAACTATCTTCTCTGTTCTCTCTCAACACATACAGATTAAATACATAGTTCTTGGACGAACTGAGGTGCTGGTTGCTGTTGATCTTTGCCATTACTGTGATTGGATTGATCTGAGTTGTTTTATCCTGGAAGTGATATTTTTGCAACCCAACACAGCGTAAGTGGGGCAATAATCTCTTCAAGAACAGTCAAGACTTCTCGAAAGGCTTGGCGACTCAGCTGTTCTTTATCTTTCAGTATTTGTTTAAAGCTAGTGAGATAAGTGTTCTTTCTTATCTTGTTATTTACAGTCTCTAATTATACTCTTGTTTCAACCTTCGTGTTTGTTTCGTTAAATGGTATTATCTGTATGTTCTTGTTAACATAAATATATATAACTGCCATATTGTTAATCGCAGCGGTCACATTTAAACCCCAATTAAAAAGGCATATGAAGACACTTCTTATGAACTACACTTACTCATTTAACTGCTTAACAGGGTGCCAAACCTCAAGAAATATCATTGCCTTTTATAAGAAAGTATAGCACACGTACATCATAATCAACATATGAATAATATGGATTACACTAGGCATATCCATAGACAATCAATGAAGCATATACACAACTAGGTTCAATAGAGTCTTATAATTAAGATTAGTTCACGGATGAACCGCAATCCATTATGGGATCGAATACACACATATTGAAAACTACAAAAAAAATATAATCAAAAAGAAAAGGGAAGGGAAAAGAGAACAAATCCTATTATGTGTGTCCAAAACTAAATATGCAACTCGGAGAATCAAAAGCCGCTCAAGCTTGATGAAGGATTGTCACAATTCTTTCCCATCTTCGCAAGGGATGAAATCCCATTTCGTTCTTATACAAAAGATGATGTAAACTCTAAACTATAGATACAATATGTGTATCTATATCTATTGATGAAGGTTACTCCTCTTACTCTATAACCCTGAAAACTTAGAGAGAGAGAGAGAGAGAGAGACTACGTATGATGTAAAGATATGTTGGTATCTGCTCCCCCTTTCTCTTTTCCCTTGTATTGATGTTTATAATGTGGGACATGGCCCTAACCCATATACATAGGCCCAATAACAAAATACTCCTTTCCACCAATCATGGATATTCAAATTCAAAACTGGAGTAATGCGCTCCCCAACAGTGCAAACAATGTACAGGCGCCCCGCGCTAGCGTGGTGCGCATCGCGATGTCGTGAGATTCCTCGCATTGTCGCGGGTCGTGTGTTATGTAGTGGCTTGTATGGTTTGGCCAAATTTTCATGCTATTTTCATCCTAAGTTGTGCCATGTCCAAGCCCTTTGTAATCCTTCATTGGTTTGGCCTCAAAATAGCTCCAAATCACCTAAAAACAACTTTCTTTGAGGAGAGAGACACTTTACCTGAAACTAAACAAAAACACATAAAAACGTAATATAATTTGAGTCCACGCTAAGAATTTAAGCTAAAAGTATGATGAAAAAGTGGTGTAAAATACCACTCGTCTGTCGTAAGCAGGGAGGACTTTATGTTTTTGATGAACTCAATATATTTGCTGTTGGAACTTCTAGTGTTGATTTGTCCTCTTTTCATTTGAGTGATTTGTCTTCTGATTTTTACCTATGGTATGCTTGTTTAGGTCATTTTTTGTAGTCTCGTTTACAGTTTTGGGTCTCAACTGGAGCCTCAGGACAGTTGAAAGCTCATGATATTTTAGATTGTAATGGTTGTAAATTGGTGAAATTTGCTGCTTTACCTTTTCATAAGAGTGTTACATATTCTCTCGCTTCATTTGATATTGTGCATTCTGATGTATGGGGAACCTACTCATATGCCTACAAAAGTAGGATCCAGATATTCTGTTTCGTATATTTATGATTTCACTGGTAATACGTGGATTTATCTTATGAAGCTTAGGTCTGATTTTCTAGATATTTTCGAAGATTATAGAGCTCATTTAAAAACTCAACATAATGTCGTCATAAAATATTTTCGTTGTGATTTGGGAGGTGAACACAGTTTTAATGCTTTTTGTCGACTGATTGCTTCAGATGGGACCATACATCAAAACTCATGTACTTACACTCCTCAATAAAATGATGTTGCTGAAAGAAAACATCATCATCTTGTTGAAACAACTTGCTCAATTTTGTTGTCGGCTGATATTCCTAGTTTATTTTGGGGGTGAAGCACTTCTTACTTCTATTTTAAGCGATTAACAGAATTCCAACTGCTCAAAATTCAGAATTCCAACTGCTCAAAATTCAGGTTTATCTCCTTTTGAGAAATTATATGAAGAAGTGCCTGATTATGCTTCGTTGTGCGTCTTTGGTTGTACCTGTTTTGTGCTCAAACCTCAAGTTGAGCATACTAAGTTATCTGCTAAGTCTGTTTTATGTGACTTTTTGGGTTATGGTGTTACTCAGAAAGGATATCGTTGTTGTTAGGAATCATGTTGATTCTTGATGATAACTTAACACTCAACAAAATTTTTATAAGTTATTTTGTAACTGTCAACTGATAGCATATTTACACAGTATCCGTTGATAGGAAACTTATCAACATATAAAACTTCTGTAACATGTTCATTTTGATTTCTGATAGCAGGTGATAGTATAGTTGATAGAATTGAATAAGTCATGTTGACTTTCAATGTATATACATGTATATACAGAATAGGTTAGCCAACTATAAATATATTTTGCTTTGTAATTCTGTATAAGTGAATATGTCATCAACATATATAATTCAACTGTCAACGGATGCAGTCGAACAACTATCAACGGATGTCAGTTCTAGCTATCAACAGATGCAAGTCCAATCAAAAGTTGATAAAGTGATTTGATAGGCCTGACAGATCACATGGGTTGATGGATCAAAAAGAACATGAAAGCCAACAATTTGGGAAACACTGAAGAAACTGAAGCATTCTATCTCCATGTGGATAATAAGGATGATTGAAAAAGATAAATTTCCAAAGGCAAATCATCAAAGGAACCAATGGACTTAGAGTGACAAAACAACTTACTGGACCTAGATTAATGTAATATTTTGTAGTCAAGTAAGATTGTAAAATTGGAGTATATAACCAAGTGTGGCAGTATTTTGATCACTAAGAAACACATGCATATTTGCTTAGAGCTCTTAGAGAATTGTGTGAAGCAAAATATTTTAAAAGAAACTGTGTGTTTTTTGTAAAAACATCACAGAGATTTCTTCAATACAAACTCTCATGTGGGACATTCAATCCACCTGAAATTTTTAAGTACTGTTTTCTTTACATTCTGCACTTAGAAATTTCTATTTACTGTTTTATTGTCTTTCTGAAATCAAGAATTGCATAAATTTTAATAGATTGTATTCAACCCCCCTTCTACAATCTAATGATTAATATTGTTTGGGAATAATAACTATTTTGACCCGGTTAGTCAGAAATTGTATGTTTCTCGACATGTTTACTTTTTGGAGCATATTTCATTTTTCTTAGTTCCTTCTAGTTCACATCATATGGCACGAGAAGATCTTACTTGTATTGATCCTTTTGACACGGACACTGAGGAAACTTTAACCACAAATTCTAGTACTTCAGTTCCAGAGACATCCACATCTCAAACTCCTACATCTCCACATGCTTCTACAACCACTCAATCGTCAGCAGAGATTGTTGATACTCCTCCCACTCAATCATCTAACGAGGTTTCAAATCCTCCACCCATTCAGTAGTCCACTCGTATACGTAAGTCTACTCAACTGCCTAATTTTGCCTATTCATCGTATTCTCCTTCATTATTTGTTACTTTTGTTCATCGTTTGTGTTGAGTATGAGTTTCACTTGAAGATAATATAGAGGGGGGGTGATTATATTATCTGAGGTTTCTTTCAATATCTTCGTATTTGATTCTTGATTTCTTGTAGCTTAAAGATGTATGTTGTAAACAAGATATTGCAGAATAAAAACAACACACAAATTTACTTTAAATCCAATATTGTATTAGATTGAAAGGTGTTACATATTGTGAATTCGAAATTGAATTATTAGCTTCCTTTTTCTCAGAGAGATACAACTTGAATAATTCAATTGAAAAACTTAACAACTAAAGATGAAAGACTGTGTACTTATAAACTACACACAACTCACTTTTACAAAACTAGTAACAGACAAAAAGATTGACAAACTCTGTCTATACTATTTTGGTGAAAGTCAGCATCTTGTGAACTTCTCTTGTTTTGCATACTGCTAGATCCATATCTTTAGCTGTTCTCTTTGACTATCTCTCTGAGCTTCTTTGTAGACTTCCCATGTGCATATTGCAATTATTGAGACCATTGTATATGCCTTGGTTTGATTTGATTCTTTGTCTCCAAAACTTTTTCTATTGTTGATTAGATATTTTGCTAAGTCCTCTATTCGATATCTCTGAAATGCTTGACTCGATATCTTGACTTCTCGAACCAGTATAAACTGACTTCTCGAATCAGTATATTGACTTAGATCTCTAATTCAAGACATCTCGAATTATTGTATTTTGACTTCACTAATTGAGACATCTCGAATCAGTTATATCATCACTTCTCGAATCAATATATTTGACTTCTCGAATTTTCAATGTAGCACTTCTCGAATTGGTGACTTCTATGACTAACAGTTTGTCTGAGCCTGCATCATGTAGAGAGACTATTCGTGAACCTCTTTGGCAGAATGCTATGGCTAAGGAACTTACTACTTTACATCAAACTAATACTTGGGATTTAGTTCCATTGCCACCAGGAAAACATGATATTGGTTGTCATTGGCTCTATAAAATTATGACCAAATCTGATGGATCGGTTTAGCGTTATAAAGCTCGACTTGTTGCTAAAGGGTACTTTCAGGAGTATGGCATGAACTATGAAGAAAGTTTTGCGCCTGTTGCAAAGATGACAATTGTTCGTACTTTGATTGCAGTTGCTTCTGTTTGTAAATGGAACATTTTTTCATTGGATGTTAAGAATGCATTCTTGCATGGTGATCTTCATGAGGAAGTTTATATGACACCTTTTCCCGGTCTTCTGCATAAAATAGGTTATGTCTGCAGACTTCGTAAATCAATTTATGGTCTTCGACAATCATCTCATTGTTGGCTTGAGAAGTTTTCTACTGTGCTTATTTCACTTGGTTTTCATCTTAGTCATCATGATTTTTCCTTATTTGTAAGATGTACGAGTGCTGACCGTATTCTATTGTCTTTGTATGTTGATGATATGATTATTACTAGTTCACCAACGGGATATCTTTTATCTCAATCTAAGTACATTGCCGATTTGCTTGACCGTGCACGTCTTACTGATAAAAAATTGTGGATACTCCTTTAGAGATGAATGTTAGATATTCTCCGTCTAATGGTCTTCCCCTAGCAGATCCTAGTTTATACAACACGATTGTTGATAGTCTTGTTTATCTCATTGTTACTCGTCCTGATATTGCACATGATGTTCATGTGGTTAGTTAATTTGTCACTTTCCTTACAACTGCACACTGGGCTGCAGTTCTTCGTATTCTCAAGTACCTCCGCGGGACTCAATTTCAGAGTCTTTTGTTTCCTTCTACCTCATCTTTAGAGTAACGTGGGCGATCTTGAGAATCGTAAATCTACTATCAGTTATTGTATTTTTCTAGGTGATTCTCTTATTTATAGAAGAGTAAGAAACAAGATGTTGTTTCCAAATCGTCTTCAGAAGCTAAGTATCGTGTCATGACTTCCACCACTCGTGAGATTGTTTGATTACTTTGGTTACTTGCGAATTTGGGTGTTAGCCTTTCTCGTCCTACTCCGTTATATTGTGATAATAAGAGTGCAATTTATATTGCACGTAATTCAGTTTCACGAGCGCACTAAATATACATATACTGAGATTGATTTTCATCTTACGCGCCATCATTTGTAGCACGACACTACCACATTACCATATGTTCCTTCTTCACTTACAAAGGCTTATTCTGTTTCGCTCTTCCGTTTCTTGTGTGACAAACTCCCAATGTTCATTGTTGCAGTATCGTGAGTTTGAGGGGATATAATATATATATATATATATGGGGCTACTCTAATGAGAACCCCTCTTATAATGAGAACTAAGAACTTCATGTAATTTTAGAATTAAATTTATTTATTTTATTACAAAATCAAAAATATATCTCTATCAGTATTATACAATTCTTTTTGTTTAATTTTGTCTAACCACCCCCACCATCAGGCCACCACCGTCACACAACTATCACCGGAATCACTTAATTGGAACATAATAACCAAATCAAAGTCAGAATCACCAAAAAATTATACTATCATCACAACCATTTCAAAAATTACCAAATTCAACACAAATCACTGAAATTTAAATCACAACTACGCCACTATTGTTACCACCCATATACTTAACAAATTTTAAAGGTAAATCACTAAATGTTCAAACGCAAATCACCAATGTTGAACACAAATCACCAAAATTTCTGAAGCAAAAAATTAATAAAAATATTTAGATCTATACACATATTCTTCTTCGTATATATAATAATGTCCAAAGTATTAAACAATATCATCGTCGCTTCCTTGCTATTTCTAATCGACCTCAATTTCAACAACGGAGTACATAACAACGCTAGATCTGAATTCAAAATTTTCGATTTGAGATGAAAGTAGTGGTAGTTGCGACGGATGAGGAGATGTGCGACGGAGGAG
Source organism: Heracleum sosnowskyi (assembly GCA_030848705.1). Classification (NCBI taxonomy): domain Eukaryota; kingdom Viridiplantae; phylum Streptophyta; class Magnoliopsida; order Apiales; family Apiaceae; genus Heracleum; species Heracleum sosnowskyi. The sequence continues at coordinate 17,450,478 of CM061240.1, forward strand.
GAGATGTGGCTGGAAATGGAGAAGAGAGGTGAAGAGAGATGTGTGAATTTCAGATCCGATGAGAGAAGTGGAGGTGTGGAGTTTTTTGGTCGCCGGAAGTTATGGTGGTCATCTGGGAGGTTAATGGCTTAGAAGCACTAAGAGGGCAAAGGTATTGATGGAGTTTAGATCGGATGTAAATGTACGACTGTGATTTAATATAGTTATATAAAAGGTAGGGTTGAGATTGGTTCTCAGTTCTCACTCTAACTCTAATGTTGGTTCTCATTTGAGCAGTTGCCTATATATATATATATATTATATATATTATTTACATTTGTAATGTATTTTCCGAAAATTTAGTATATAATAGTTTATTGCATAAGTAAGTAATGAGACATATTATAAACTTCAAATTATTATAATAAAATCTTAATTTTCTCTCGTATTTATAAAATTATTAACTAACACAAGCATAATGACAATATTAGGGTGCTCAAACTTGTGCCATATCAAATTTACAAATAAAATTTATTTAATTTCAGATATCACTTTACGAAAAATCTCTCAGATCGAGCAAGATTCTAATACTACTTCATCAAATATAAACTTGACAGCTAAAATAATTATGTTGTTGAAGTTGCTCTAAGCTTTTCTTGCGTTCCGTTGCAATCTCCTTGTTCCCGGAAGTTTGGTAGATGCCTAGTTGGTTCCTCAACTTCCATGAAATATCATTAACATCTTCCTCAAATCCCTCCCTCAGGTGCAATAACAAACAATCATATTATCTCTTATTTCTTTTAATAAAATCTCTGAATAACATTTGTGTTTGTATTGTATGGGTTAGTTCTTGTCTCTTTTTTGCTTCTTAGTGATCAAGTCATAGATTAGTATACAAAGTTTCCTTGCTAGAATTATTTCACATTAAACTCAAGTCTTGAATATATTAACTATAGAATAACTTCATTTAACACTAGTGTGTGTGTATATACTAGAAAAGATTCACCTAGCACTTGGGTTTTCTTGAATCTTGATGGTATATCCTATGTTTGATGCTTTATCCAAGTGAATATTCATTTTCACATGTGCAATGAAAATCGAAGAAAATTTGTGATCAATGTGAATTTTTATTATGTAGGATGCATCTGTCTAGTTTATTTGTAATTTTTAAAGTAATTGCTAGATATCTCTGACTATGTAATAGGTTAGTTTAAGAATTTTAAAGATCAGACTTTTTTTAAATTATGATTTGAGTTTTAGTACTTCGCGAATCGCTTGAATTAAGGTACTTCTGGTATTATCTTGAGGTTTTTGGGTGAACTTTTTCTTTTCGAGAAAAAGGGTTGGCTTTACGTGAATTTGAACTGGTAATTTGAATGAACTTTTAAGCTATTTGTGGCTCTGAACTTCTGGTTCTAATATAATTAGTTGAGTTTATGGTTTTTTTTTGCGTCCTTTTGTAGGAGTGTTCAGTTTCTCTGATTTGCACAATGGCTTCCAATGGTACCTTAGGGCAGACATGTCCACATCCAATGAAGGCTACTTCGAACGGAGTCTTCCAAGGGGATAATCCTCTTGATTTTGCACTCCCTCTTGCCATTTTGCAGATTTGTGTGGTCTTAATCGTCACCCGGGGTCTTTCTGTTTTGCTTAGGCCATTAAGACAACCACGAGTAATTGCAGAAATTGTTGTGAGTTATTTTCTTGCTTTCATATTCATGCCACTTTAATTTAGTTTAGGTTCATTCTAAATTTGGGATTTGGAATTCGAAGTGTGTTATGTAATGAGTTCACACTTTACAATTGCATTTCTTCTGGTTGTTCTAATAATTTTTTGTTTTGTGTTTTTGATAGGGAGGAATTTTACTTGGACCATCAGCTCTTGGACGAAACAAGGACTACCTACAGGCAATATTTCCACCCAAGAGCATCACAGTATTAGACACTCTTGCTAATCTCGGGCTTCTGTTCTTTTTATTTCTTGCTGGCTTAGAATTAGATCCTAGATCCCTTCGTAGGACAGGAAAGCAGGCCCTTGCCATCGCGATGGCAGGAATCGGCCTCCCTTTTACTATAGGAATTGGTACATCATATGTCCTTCGACAAACCATTGCGAAAGGTGTAAATGGGACTGCATTTTTCGTATTCATGGGTGTTGCCCTTTCAATTACTGCTTTTCCTGTCCTAGCCCGAATACTGGCAGAATTGAAGCTTTTAACTACTGATCTTGGGAGAATGGCCATGTCAGCTGCAGCAGTCAATGATGTTGCTGCATGGATACTACTTGCTCTTGCAGTTGCTCTCTCTGGCAACAATGTCTCTCCCATTGTCTCGTTTTGGGTCTTCCTTTCTGGGTGTTGTTTTGTCCTTTGTTCATTTCTCATTGTCCCACCAATATTTAGATGGATTGGCAAGCGTTGCCATCAAGGTGAACCGGTGGATGAGACATATATATGTGCTACATTAGCAATTGTACTTGCAGCAGGGTTTGTTACTGATGCTATTGGAATTCATGCAATGTTTGGAGCTTTTGTGATAGGAATTCTTGTTCCAAAGGATGGCCCACTTGCAGGTGCACTAGTGGAAAAGGTCGAGGATCTTGTATCCGGACTCTTCCTTCCGTTGTACTTTGTTTCGAGTGGACTGAAAACAAATGTAGCCACAATACAGGGGCTTCAGTCCTGGGGTCTTCTGGTGCTGGTCATAGTCACAGCCTGCGTTGGAAAGATTGTTGGTACTGTAGTGGTTTCCCTTACCTGCAAAATGCCTCTGACTGAGGCTCTTGCAATGGGTTTTCTAATGAACAGTAAAGGTTTGGTTGAGCTCATTGTCCTCAACATTGGTAAAGATAGAAAGGCAAGTCGTTTGATATATACTAATTTATTAATTGATGTGATATTGTGCTTTTATACTATTCTTGACTGTCTCTTCCATCAAACAATTAAATGGAGTTCTGTAATATGTAACAGGTACTGAACGATCAAACATTTGCTATTATGGTTTTGATGGCTCTCTTTACAACTTTTACCACCACTCCACTAGTCATGGCCATTTATAAGCCTTCCAGAAGACGAAGAAAAACTGATTACAAGCATAGAACAATTGTGAGGAATAATTCGAACACTCAGCTACGGATCCTGGCTTGTTTCCATAGCTCTAGAAGCATCCCGTCTATCATAAATCTTCTGGAGGCCTCCAGAGGCATCGATAAGCATGACGGACTATGTGTATATGCAATGCACCTCATGGAGCTTTCAGAGAGGTCTTCGGCAATATTAATGGTGCACAAGGCGAGAAGGAATGGCTTACCCTTCTGGAACAAAGGACTGCATACAGATTGTAACCAAGTGGTTGTGGCTTTTCAGACATACCGTCAGCTAAGCCAGGTGTCTGTAAGGCCAATGACATCAATATCTTCTCTCTCTGATATGCATGAAGACATTTGCACAACTGCTGAGGGTAAGAGGGCAGCAATCATAATTTTGCCGTTCCACAAGCACCAAAGGTTGGATGGCTCTTTAGAGACAACTCGAACTGACTTCCATGGAGTCAACATGAGGGTTCTCAAGCATGCTATGTGCTCAGTGGGGATATTTGTTGATCGTGGACTAGGTGGAACGACACATGTACCTGCAAGCGATGTTTCCTATTCTGTAACAGTCCTCTTTTTTGGTGGTCGTGACGATCGTGAAGCACTTTCTTACGGTGCTCGCATGGCTGAGCACCCTGGCATCAAATTGACCATAATCCGTTTCATAGTCGAATTAGAGTCTCTTCAAGAAATTGTCCCAGTTGAGACAAATGCTGATCTTGCTGCTAAATTGGTTTCTCAAGACGATGAATTCTTAACTGAATTTAGGGAATCACAGTCCAAAAACTGCTCTATAACATATGAGGAGAAATTTGTCAGAAATGTTGCAGAAACCGTTTGTATTATTGGTGAACATAATCGATGCAATTTGTTTCTGGTTGGACGGTTGCCTGAGGGTGAATTAGCTTTGGCTTTGAATAGGAACAGTGAGTCCCCAGAATTAGGACCTGTTGGGTGTTTGTTGACCTCATCAGAATTTTCAACAACAGCCTCTGTATTGGTGGTACAGCAATATTACGAGAACTTGTTTACAGACTCGGGGGATCTGCCTGACGGAGATTCAGGTCCAATCTGAATGGTTTCTCTGTTTCTTTGAATTTTTAATTTGACACACTATGCTATAATGGTTTATTAGTTTTATTTTTCTTAAGTTTAATATACCGGATAGGTTTGATCTTTAAAGTTGCAACTGTACTTTATTGTCATAACATGACTTTGAATTTGTGGATTAAAATCGAATTTGTGAACTCCTAGTATCAGATGAATAAAACTTCTGCTTAAATGTTGCTATGTAATATTTGGAAGCTTTTGACTTTTTTATTGTCTCTCACAAAAACAGTTATACCCTTTCTTCCTACTATTCCAGTTAATGATATAAGCTGGTGTACCAGAAACCAATCAGTCAAGCTACGGCATATCATATACACATTTGAAATTTTATTTTTATTTGTTCTTCTGGGGTCAACATTTGCATTTTGGGTTTTTCGTGAATTCTTTTTACTAAATTTTTTGGGAATGTTTGATTCCTATGCAAGGCTTCTTCTCTGTTTCAGTCCTTTTGGAAAAACATGTATTTTGACTGTTCATGTTTCTTTGTTAAAACTGAATGTTAGGACTAGAGGCTTACTATTTTCATAAACCGTTATATTACCCGAACTGAGTAGCCAGATATGGATGAAGATCTGTACGTTTTATAACTTCTATCTAAAAAAATTTGAGGAATGCTGTTAAGCTGGTACAGTTAGGCCCGTTTGCTTGTTTACCTTCAAATTATGCAAGAACATTGTACCGCTTCCTCACTTCCCTTATATTCTCTATAGATTATAAAAGGGAAAATAAATTCTTTCGTCCTTAAACTATATGCTGTTTTTGGTTTAGGTCCTTGAACTATATACGAAAAAAATATTATGGTACCTAAACTTTTAAATTTTCTGATTCTCGTCCTTCCGTCCAAATTTGACTAACGGACGTTAATCAATACGATGGGGCAATTACATGAAAATCAAAAAATCTCGGAATGTAGTGAAATTTTGGCACGGTAATATACGAATGATTACAAGAACATCGGTGGTGAAAGTTTTCGATTTCGAGTTCACTAACATATGGAAATTTGCAGATTTTAGTAAAAAAAAATCTATATTCTTGAAATTAAAGTGCAGATTTCTATACGTTAGTGAACTCGAAATTGAAAATTTTCACCACCCGGGTTCTTGTAAGCAGTAGTAAATTAACATATCAAAATTTCACTCCATTCCGAGAATTTTCGATTTTCACGTAATTACTACGTCAGCGTTGACTAACGTCTGTTGGTCAGCGTTTAGGTGCCGTAATATTTTTTCGTATAGTTCAAGGATCTAAACCAAAAACGACATATAGTTTAAGGAGGAAACAATTTATTTTCCCGATTATAAAATGGGGAACATTGTCTGCTTCTCTTTGTTACATACTGACTCTGTTTATCCCTATTCAGCTACTACCAAAATGTTTCAGTATATCAAACTCTGTTTTGTCACATGGCATCTTGTTGAGATATCAATAACTAATTATATGCAGTTTAACGGAGCAAACACCTGTAACACTTTTATGCGAATTTCACAAGGTGCTCTGTATGGTTGCATTGCACCTAAAAAAAGGTTCACAATTTTCGGGGTTTTTCTTGAATGGCAAGTGGCGTTGTTAGTGTGCGCCCCTAATCATGACCTTGTTACACGGATGGGGAAGGATATCACCGAATCCTCCCAAAATTGCAAATTTTCAAAGGTTTAAACTATGCTGTACATCTTTGGAAGAGAGTGAGTAGTATCTTTCTCTACTACTACATATAAGATTCCTGTTTTGATTGTTTTCAAGCGTAAATTTGTCTTGCATAATGCCCTCAAGAATACTGAGATTGAAATCATTCGAACATTATATTAAGAATAAAGATAGGTGCCTGTGGATGACAATGAAATTATGGTAGGTGAGTAACCAGCTATATTCTTTGATAAACTTTATCGAACTTTGCTTCCACATATCAAACAAATGGTAGCATATATTTTGCTCTATATATAATAGCTGCAGAAAGTTAGAATTTCACCGGCAACTACTAGGTCGATCTAATAAACTTAGACACTTCAATAGTATATATCTAGTTGCCAATGGGAGGAATAGTTAAAAAATGTTGTTGCATTTTCTTTCTGATATCTTGTTTGTTATGTGCTAATGCAAAGGTCACCAAGAAAAAAGGTGAGCCATGCAAGCAACTTGTCCTGTATTACCACGACATCCTCTTCAGTGGCAAAAATACAGAAAATGCGACATCTGCTATTGTCGCAAATGCAACTGACCTTGGCAAATTCAAATTCGGATTGCTGGTAGTCTTTGATGATCCTATGACAGAAGATCAAAATCTTCTGTCTTCGCCTGTGGCACGAGCTCAAGGCTTCTATTTTTATGACATGAAAACCACATATAATGCGTGGTTTTCGTACACTCTGATCTTCAATTCAACTGAACATGTAGGTACCATTAACATCATGGGTGCAGATATGATGGATTCAAAAACTAGGGATCTTTCTGTCGTTGGAGGGACTGGGGATTTCTTTATGACACGTGGAATCACAACTTTAAGTACAGATACTTTTGAGGGTTCTGCGTATTTTCGATTAAAGATGGATATAAAGTTGTATGAATGCTATTAAAGAGAGCTGTCTATAGTACTTAGATAGTGAAACTGTATTTGTCTCCACAGGCATGTAATGGTTGAATTCCTAATGATGTAATAAGTAACCATTACCTTTTTGTGGACTGATTCTCTACTCCCTATCAAGTATCCACAATCACTCTATTAGGGGTTAGTGATGTAAAGATTAATATATGTTATACAAAAATCTCAATGTTAATTTCATAATCGCCTTAAAATCTAACAAGATACATTAGTCATATTTTGCTTTTTTTTAAAAAAAATTGCTGACTTGGAAATTGCTTTCTTCATAGCTAATTACTGGCTATCATGAACCAGAACAACTAAAGAAGAAAGGATACTAGGAAAAGGCAGCATCCATTAGCAGTCTCAGCAGCAAAGTGACCCATGCATGTCATCACATCCAACATCCAAAGTGCATAACAATCATAGCAAGCCCCACCATTGCTACCAGAGAATTCACCAGGTTCAGAGCTTTGATTGGAACAATTAGCTAGAAAGACTCTTGAGAGTGTTAGGAGACGGGGGAATTAAAAAAAATTTGATCTTAGGGAAGATAATAAGAGGACTGTGTTCTTTACTCTGTTTTTTACTGTATTAGTTTATATATGCTTCCGTTTCCAGAATATCTCACATATAGTCCAAACTACAAGCAGAAATACTAAGATAAGGGCTCTTGTCTATAATAAAAAGAGGCATCCAAGTAATTAATTAAGCAATTTGGACGATGGCAAGTTGGATTAGAAACATTTGAAAAATATATTTTTTCGAAACAGAGAAAATAGAAAAGTCCTCCAATGAACACAACACCATATGTTGGGTATAATTCACTAACTACACACCAACAATAGGACAGTTATATATATTTATATTAACAAGGACATGCAAATAAAACCAATAAACGAAACAAACACGAAGATCGAAACAATAATATAATTAGAGACCGTAAATAACTAGATAAGAAAGAACACTTATCTCTATGTAGCTTTTCACATTGTTAGATCAGGATTCAATGATTGTCAGGATCTGGACTCAACTGATCAGGATTGTTGGCATCATCAGTATTGCATGACCGTCAGTATCAGGATTGCTATCAGGATTTCTATCAGGACTGTGATCAGTATTATCATCAGGACTGGAAACTGGTCAGGATTACAACTTGGAGTTATAAGAAGGAAGTTTATTTTGTCGGTTCCTAGTTAATAGGAATGCAGTTGTCGGTTAGAATATGTTTCAATATAGTTTGTAATTGATTTGGACTTATCTTGTAATCGATAGAGAAGCTGTGTAGTATATAAACACATTTTAGGTTTTGATTTTATATCAATCGCATACACGAGTATATTATAACCTAGAAGCTCTCAAGAATATCAAAATTTCTTGAGAGAGTTTTGTAACAGTTTTATATCAGAATTAATAAAGCTGTTATTCTTTCATATTTGTGATCTTTATTTTATTAAGTCGAGTATCTTATACAATTATATTCAACCCCCCTTCTATAATTGTTTATTACTGGGCAACACACAAAATACTGAAAGATAAAGAAACAACTGAGTCGTCAAGCCTTAGAGAAGTCTTGACTGTTCTTGAAGAGATTATTGCCCCACTTACGCTGTGTTGGTTTGCAGTGATATCACATCCAGGATAAAACAACACAGATCAATCCACTCACAGAAATGGCAATGATCAACAGCGACCTGCGTCTCAGTTCGCCCAAAAAATTATGTATATTCTGTATGTGTTGAGAGAGAGAGCAGAGAAGAATATATGTTGCTAGGGTTTTTCAGAGTTACGTATATTCTTATCAAACGTTCTGTTTTGTATATATAAAATACAAAATAAAACGTAACATACCAAATATTGTAACTCAAGATATGACATTTAATACCAAATATTCTGATTTAATTATCATAACAGTTGTTATCAGTATTTAATATCAGTTACAGCTCAGTCAGGATTTCTTGGTCCATCGGGATTTGATCATCATCAGTACTTCAAGCCATCAGGACTTGCTGTCCGTGAGGAGTGACATCAGTACTTGATCAACCATCAGGATTTCGTCAGGATTGGACCATCATCAGGATTTAACTCCATCAGGATTCAAGTACTGACCCAGGCCATCATGATCAGTAGTCATCAGGATTTAACTCCAAATACTGACACTGGCCATCAGGATTTGATCCAAGAACTGATCCATCAGGATTTAATATAAATCCTGACCTAGTTCGTTGAGCTGTTACAAATAAATATTGATACTGTTAAATTAAATCAATAAATAATATTAAATAAACAGGTAATAAAATTCCTCGCCCAGGTCGCCTCGCGTACGCCGAGACATTCACCCAAATCACCCTTCGACCCGACCCGAGTCGATTCGTGTCGTGACGTGGCATGGCGAGGCGAGGCGGGCGGCGGTGGCGCACGCGTGTGTGTGCGTGCGCGTGAGGCACATAATAACACCATGCACACCCACATGCCTTAGTAGTTGTACACTACTCTTGCACATGGTTCTATATAAACCCACCAACCTCTCATTACCATTTCTATGTGGGATACAAGTTATTTCAACTTAAACAACCCATATAACCTATTTCAAGCAACCTATTTCAACTCAAATTATTTATGGATTCCACTAAGAAAATGTCTTAGATCCAAACATGAAAGTTTAAGTCCTCATAACAAGGAACAACCTCCAATTGTTAGTTTCCGGAAATTCCATCAAGAACATAATTAAAATATGCCTCAAACTTTCCATTTTCTAACAATCCCCCACAAATCCATACAGAAATGCATATCGGTCCTTATCATGACTTGTTTTTCAGAGTCGGTACCCTTTCGGGTTTGAACCCTCCTAAGTCCTCTACTTCGATGGCTACCGGATCTAGATGGAATGTTTCACCTTGAATCTTTATCCGTTTGGTGTAACCACACTCCATAGACGACGACAAATCAAAGGCTATGGTGCTGATCTACGGCTTTGAGACGTTAATGGTCCTGTCTCGATCCTGTTCGTCGAATGCTTCAAGGAATAACCCTTTCCTCTAATTGCGACCACACAATTACATTCGTTTAGCTGGGCATCTCCAGAGATGTACTGCGATCATCTCGTCAAATAACTTGAACCCATTCAGAGTTCAAATAACTTTTGCTATACTGGCAGTATCAGTACCTTTTAGGTTTACATGGGATAGACTCAGATACATGAGTATCAAGGTATATAGTAAAGGTACTACCAACTCACCCTCACAGCATAAGTCCATGCAACCATTATGGGTCCATGCAACCATTCAGCCTCTGTCCCCGTGGCATCTAGTGCACACAACTCAGCCTCAAAAGTAGACCGAGTAATCAAAGTCTGTCTAGTAGACTTCCAGGATATTGCTCCACCTGCTAGGGTAAACAAATATCCAGTCACTCCATTGGTACCAGATTTCTTAGCTATCCAACTTGCATCACTATATCCCTCGAGTACTCCAGGGAATCTTCGATAATGCAAACCAAGGGAAATAGTTCCCTTGAGATATCTAAGAAATCTATCCAGTGCCTCCCAATGAGTCTTTTTCGGACAGCTTGTATATCTAGCTAACATAGACACATGATAAGAAATATCTGGTCTAGTCACGTTAGCAAGATATTGTAAACTCCCAATAATCTGAGAATACCTTAACTGAGACACGGGTATTCCTGTACTATTCTTGACTAGGGCAACTTTAGGATCGTACGGTGTACTAGCGATTCTATAATTTAAATAACCATACTTTTCAAGTATAGATTTGTCTATATAATGAGATTGTGACAATGTTATTCCATCAGTGGACTGTGTCAACTTGACCCCAAGAATCACACTAGTCTCACCCATATCCTTCATTTCAAAGTGCCCTTTCAAGAAACTTTTTGTCTCGTTAATAATCTCAATATTAGTTCCAAAAAAATATCATCCACATATAGGCACACGATAATACATTCATTTCCTTTAACCATGTAGTAGACACACTTGTCACTTTCATTAACTACAAATTCTGATTCTAAAACAGTATGATCAAACTTTTTATGCCAGTCTCTAGAAGCTTGTTTTAAGCCATATATAGACTTGATCAACTTATATACTTTCCTCTCGTTACCAGAAGCAACAAATCCCTCAGGCTGATCCATATAAATCTCTTCTTCAAGATCACCATGAAGAAAAGCTGTCTTTACATCCATTTGATGGATGATAAGACCATGTACGGAAGCCAATGCTATAAGCATTCGGATTGTAGTCATCCTTGCAATAAGAGAGTATGTGTCAAAGTAATCAATGCCTTCCTTTTGCCTAAAACCCTTAGCTACCAACCTAGCCTTACACTTATCTATTGAGCCATCCGGGTTCATCTTCCTTTTGAAGATCCACTTACATCCTATAGTAGTACACCCAGGAAGAAGATCAACCAACTCCCATGTTCCGTTAGAAACAATAGAGTCAATCTCACTCTTTACAGCACCTTTCCAGTGCCTTGACTCCGAAGAATCCATGGCTTGTCGGAAAGTTAAAGGTTCATCACCAACATTGTAAGTGACAAAATCACTGCCAAAGTCCTTGACTACCTTTGCACGCTTACTCCTTCTAGGTTCATCAACTTCGTCAGGAGTAGAACTACTAGCAGGATCTGCCCCCACATTTGTCATCTTTTCCACATGATCAGGAATAGAACTCGATGTGTGAGTAGGATCATCATTAGAAATATCTTGAGGTATGTCAGTCTTCATAGGGAACACATCCTCAAAGAATGTTGCATCACGAAACTCAACTATAGTGTTAGCCACTATACCGTCTATGTCAGATTTTAACACTAAAAATCTCATAGCCGTATTGGTTTCAATATAGCCCAGAAAGATGCAATCAACAGTTTTCGGACCTAGTTTCTTTCTCTTGTGTTCAGGGAGAAGCACCTTTGCAAGGTACCCTTGTCTTTCTAATTTTCCATAATTCATAAGATGTCTTGTCCATATGTTTCAAAGGGACTCTATTCAGAATATGGCAAGCCGTATTCAAAGCCTCTCCCCACATGTACTTAGGCAACCCAGAATTAATAAGCATGTTGTTAATCATATCTTTAAAAGTTCTGTTCTTTCGTTCAGCCACCCCATTAGACTCAGGTGTGTATGGTGGAGTCACCTCATGAACTATACCATTGTTTGCGCAAAATTCATTAAACAAGGAACTAGTATACTCACCACCTCTATCAGATCTCAAACGTTTAAGTACTTTACCAGTTTGTGTTTCAGCTTCAGTTTTGAACATAATGAATTTTTCTAGTGCTTCATATTTATGCCTAAGTAAATAAACATAACAGTATCTACTACAATCATCTATAAAGGTAATAAAATATCGTTTATTATCCTTAGTCAACATGCCCACCAAATTCACATATGTCTGTGTATACTAAATCTAATACTCCTGAATCCCTAACAACATTATGAAAGGGTTTCCTAGTTTGTTTAGCAGTCACACATACTTGACATTTAGATTTCTTATCAACGACATGTTTTGGAATCAACTCTAAATTCATCATATTCTTTATAGCACCAAAATTTGAATGACCAAGTCTAGAATGCCACAAATCGGATGATTCAACACAATTAACAGAAGGTGCAACACTATCATTAATAAAACTGCCCAAAACAGGCTCAACATTTATCAAAAATAAACCATCAGACAAGTAACATTTGCCAAAAAATATACCAGTATGTGTAATAACTACTTTATTACATTTCAAAGAAAGTTCAAAACCATTCTAAACTAAACAACTTCCACTCTAGCGAGGAATAGAACACGCCCAGAAGCAAACTTCAGGTCCACGTTTCCTATTCCAAGAACTTGAGCAGCACTAGCATTCCCCATCGTCACTGTCACTCCACGAGTCTGTTGATAAGATACAAAAAGAGTAATATAAGTACAAATATGTACATTAGCTCCAGTATCAATCAACCATTCATGTGACAGATAAGTGTAAAGAAGTACAGGGTTGTAGGTAACATACCCGTCATTGGTTCCAGAGGCAACAACCTCACCAACAACCATGTTAACCTTTGGCCCATCAGTGGTTCCAAGCACAGTGTTAGCTTGTACTCCCACAGGTTTCTTAGCTTTCTTTGCAGGACAGTCCTTGCTCCAATGACCAACCTGTCCACAAGACCAACAAGGTTTGTTTGTCTTTGGTTTCTTAGCCTTGTTCTTGTCAGTTTTAGGTTTATTGTTATCCTTCTTAGTGACAGTCTTTCTTTTCTGTCCAACAGTCACTACATTCACCTTCGAACTCCCAAGTTCAGCAGGCATCACATGTCCCTGTTTGGACTTGTGTTGTTCCTGCACAGAGATGTCTAGCATAAGGTTTGTCCAGGTGATCTATCATTTCTGTCTTTTCAGGGAGAGAGCAAACTCTTCCCAAGACTTAGGGAGCTTTTCAATCACAGCCATAACCTGAAACTTCTCAGGAAGGTCCATTCTGAACTCCTTCAAAGCATGCACCAACATCTCAAACTCATGTGCCTACTCAGTCATGGATTTTGTATCCACCAGTTTAAAATCAAGAAACCTAGCCACATAATACTTTTACAACCCTTGCGAGTCAGTATTATGTGTCTGGTCTAGCTTCTCCAATAAGAGCTTAGCAATGAAAGAGTCAGATGAATAAACATCAAATAGAGTGTTCGCTAAAGCTGCCAGTATAGCAACCCTAGCCACCCCATCTTTTTCCTCCCACATAGCATAAGCCTTAATAGTTTCAGCCTTTTCCTTATCAACAACGTGTTTCTCATACTGCACCACCAGCCATAGACCCTTTACCGTAAGCCATAGTTTCATCCTTTTCTGCCAACGAGAAAAACCAACACCCCCACCGAATTTATCAGGCATTCATGACAAATCGATAGGCTGTGGGAAATGGTATGTAGTCCAATCAATGGTGGGTACACTAACACTAGACCCAGAAGCAATAGCACCAACAGGAGTTTCAGTTCCGTTAACCATCTTGCTAATTAACAATATATAACACATAATATTCTCTTCAAGATTGTTGGGTATAATTCACTAACTACACAACAACAATAGGGCAGTTATATATATTTATATTAACAAGAACGGGCAGATAAAACCAATAAACGAAACAAACACGAAGGTCGAAACAATAGTATAATTAGAGACTGTAAATAACTAGATAAGAAAGAACACTTATCTCTCTGTAGCTTTTCACATATTACTGAAAGATAAAGAAACGGCTGAGTCGCCAAGCCTTAGAGAAGTCTTGACTGTTCTTGAAGAGATTATTGCCTCACTTACGCTGTGTTGGGTTGCAGCAATATCACTTCCAGGATAATATGTTGCTAGGGTTTTTTAGAGTTACGTATATTCTTATCAAACGTTCTGTTTTGTATATTTAAAATACAAAATAAAACGTAACAGACCAAATATTTTAACTGAAGATATGACATTTAATACCAAATATTCTGATTTAATTATCATAACAGTTGTTATCAGTATTTAATATCAGTTACAGCTCAGTCAGGATTTCCTGGTCCATCAGGATTTGATCATCATCAGTACTTGCTGTCCGTCAGGAGTGACATCAGTACTTGACCAACCATCAGGGATTTAATATAAATCATGACCCAGTTAAATCAATAAATAATATTAAATAAACAGGTAATAAAATTCCTCGCCCAGGTTGTCTCGCGTACGCGAGACGCCGAGACATTCGCCCTTCGACCCGACCTGAGTCGAGTCGAGTCGAGTCGTGACGTGGCGTGGCGTGGCGAGGCGTGGCGAGGCGAGGCGGGCGGCGATGGCGCGTGCGGGTGTGTGTGCGCGCGTGAGGCACATAATAACACCATGCACACCCACATGCCTTAGTAGTTGTACACTACTCTTGCACATGGTTCTATATAAACCCACCAACCTCTCATTACCATTTCTATGTGGGATACAAGTTATTTCAACTTAAACAACCCACATAACTCATTTCAAGCAACCTATTTCAACTCAAATTATTTATGGATTCCACTAAGAAAATGTCTTAGATCCAAACATGAAAGTTTAAGTCCTCATAACAAGGAAGAACCTTCAATTGTTAGTTTCCGGAAATTCCATCAAGAACATATTTAAAATATGCCTCAAACTTTCCATTTTATAACACCATCAACATATGGACGAGCTACAAAATGGAAATGGGTAGTAGTCCATTGAGTATCGCCATGACGAAAAATACCAATAGTCCAATGATGATCAGCAACATGAAGAACAAAAAAGACACAATCCAGATAAAAAGGGTACGTGGAAACACCTATCAAAACTACAAAATCAAGTTCTAAAGAAATGATAGGATGGATAAACCGAAGCGAATAAATTTCTTGTGCCTCCCACTATTACAAATCAAGTATATATAATTATTATTTCGGAAAAATAATTCTTCTAGCAGTTTTGTTAGCAAAATCACTCATTAGTAGTTCGTAACCAAGATTTGGAAATATGTTCTTCTCAATGGATATGATGGATAATTCATTCAATCTTTTTTGCGAAATACTCAAACAGAGATAAAAATTATAAAAAATTGTGCCCCTAAAATTTTAATTTTCATGGTGTCCGTGAAATTATAAAAAATTATGCCCCTAAAATTTTAATTTTTATAATGTTTCGATTCGATAGCATCACCTGTTTATACTAGGGTCGTCCTGGATATATAAAGTTGTATGAATGTTGTTAAAGAGCTGTCAGTAGAACTTGGATGGTGAAGTCCGTTAACTGTACATGCCGCAATAATCAACAGGCACGTAATAGTCAAGCAAGATCCTTGATTTTTTGGGACCCTGAGCAAAAATAAAAAACGGGGCACATTTTAAAAAAATGATAGATATTTGAGAAATTATTAAAAATATTATATTTTCTAATTTTTTTTATAATTTTATCATCTTCTGAAAATATTTGCAAAAATATGGTCTATAACTATATACAACTATATTCAACCTAAAACTATTTGCAAAAATACAGTAATGCAACCAAAGCAACCAGATGTAACTTTTTAAAAAATAATTTGAAATCAACTGAGAATTCAAAAAAATTGTTAGTAAAAGGGGATGAATGAAGATAAATATGAATAAAGCTTGCGATTTCAGGTTCCATCCTCATCACCTTTCGTCTATATATACATGTCTATACATACATATATAGATATGTGCGTATTTGAGAGTTCACTTTCATTTCAATCAAATCAACAATTGGTGTTGAGTTTCTAATTAATTGGCCCCGCATAGGTTCATAACAGTTACTTCAACCAAAGATGATTCCAATTATTAAATTTTTATAAATTGCATTTGTGGTTTATTTTGGTTGATATAGTTACATATATGTTTGCAAAAGTTGCAGACCGTATTTTTGCAAATATTTTCAAAAAGTTGGTATTTTTGCAAATATGTTGGTATTTTTTGTAAAATATTTAAAAAATATATAGTATTTTTGCAAAAAAGTTTCTAGGGTTGGGTATTTATGAAAAAAGCCATAGATATTTTGTTAAAATAATTTATTATTTAAATAACAATATATTTACTAATAAAATTACGTAATAAAAATTATCTTAATAATTCATATTTCATGGTATAATACATTATGTAACATTTCAAAAAAAAAAAACTAAAAAGAAGTTCTATAAACTTTAGAAAATGTAAAATATTCATTGATAAACTATTAAAATGTAATTGTCCTCTATTTAATTTGTAAAATGAAAATCATGTTACAATATTTAGGAAAAGGTCAAGATTTAAAGAAGATTAAATATTAATAACGAATTAATTTTTGAAAATATTGAAATTTTTTATGTGTTTAATGATAAAAGCATTTCCAACTTCCAAAAGGTTCTTAGTTCACTCTTTATAAATAATATAAAATATAGGCTCCTAGTGACTTAGGGGTCATTTGACAAATCTGAATATAAATTTCTTAATCATTAAAATATCTGAATGATTTATTAATCTGAATACTTAATGAAAAATATTATTTGGTACATAACTTAATAAAATATCTGAATGGTGTAAATTTTTCTCATGAATCGGTAATATTATACAAATTATTTAATTAAAACAATAATATATTAGCATCAATATATTGCAAAGTTTTATCAATATCTAAAATTTGAAATAGGTGAAAATTACATAATTTTTAGATATTTATGATTTTATTTAATAAAAAATTTAAATCACTTCTATGCTTAAAAATTCATAATATTGAAATATTACATTTTTAAGAAAATATATTATATAATTCTTTTTATGGCAAAATCAAATAAGAAACATGTACGTATGTTTGCTGTGTGTTTAGTGCTGAAGTAACTCGCAAAATGACTCAAAAGGAAGTTTCTTAATGGTTAGGCTAAATATTTTTATCTCAACCATTAAGAGGAATTTTAACGCTCAAGAAAGGAAGAAACAAAAACCAAACGATCTTAATTTCTTAATCATTAAAATAAGCACCATTAAGTTCAGTTAAGACATAAACAAATGACCCCTTAGACATATTTATCTCTGACAATACTCATTATATTTCCTCCTTGATGAATATTTTATTATTTAGTTCATAAAAATGCAAAAGAAAGTGGGAAGAGAGAAAGAGAGAGTGCATAACTCTGAATATATTATATAATAATAATTAAGAGCATAATTAATTTGGCTCTTAAAATTGGAGAGAGATATAAGGTTCTTTGTAATTTTAAGAGTCATAGCAACATTTTTCTTCTCCCTCCTCAATTTTTGAGGAGCCAATATAAAAAGCCTTTTGGAGATCTCTAAGTGAAGATAATTATGAGAATAAAAAATAATTTGGATCTAAATGGGAGAAATCCAAAATTTTAATTTTGTTAAAAGTGTTAAGTGCGGAGTGCAAGAATTGTTTTTCATATATATATATATATAATGTTTGTATTTGATCACTAGCATATATATATATATATATATAACTCTCTCTGTCCTAATTGGTTGTTAACACTTTCCTTTTTGGGATGTCTCATTTAATTGTTAACATTTCCTAAAATAGCATAATTTTCTTTACTAATTTCAGTATATTTCACCAACTTACACACTCTTTCTTTCCTTTTCTTTATATTTCTTAATCTCTGTGCCCCATCCAAATGTTAACAAATGAATGGGACGGAGGGAGTAATATTTTTCTCTACCACTATTATAATGTTTAAAAAATGGGTTTGTTCAAAGAATGGACTATTAGCCTCTTATCTAGTATAACCCGGCCTGGTAAGAGCAACTCTAATGGAGGGTGTCAAGAGTGGTGTCAATGTCATGTGGCATTACATGGCATGACACTATTGTTAGTACTTTATTGGAGTTGTTGGGATGTCATTGGGGTGTCAAGTGAGCTGGCATGGGGTGCCAACTTGGGGTGTCCAAAGTTGACATCCCATGTCAACTTCATTTGTGGTCCCAACTCCCAATAGTGAATAGAATAGTATTTCTCTAATATATTTATATTTTTCAATTTTTTTTGAATTTGGCATTTAGGGGTGCCAACCATAGGAGTGTTTTTTGAAAGAAGGATATCAAAAATGATGCGAAAGAGATAGAATATAAAAAATAATATTTTTGAATATGTGGCAAAGTTGACACCCCTTGAATGGTGTCAATCATTGGAGATGCTCTAATGGTTGAATTCTTGATGTTGTAACAAGTAACTACTCCCTCCGTCCCGCCCAATTGTTTACATTTGGGTCGGGCACGGAGGTTGTTAGGATTTATGGGTGATGGCTAATAGACAGCTTGATTAATTATTTTGAATGCTTAATTTTATTAAGTATGAACATACTGTCACATCCAGAGTATGTTCTTGTAACCATTTTGTTTACTGTTAAATAAAGTCTTAGTACATCTTGGTAGAAGTTCATTTGTTTTTTCAAGCCTCAAGAAATGCTCTAAGAAGACAACAAGAATAAATGTTACTGTCATGGCATTGACAGTAAGGTTACAAGAAGACAGCATGTTGCAAGTCACGACAATATATCCACTCTGACAGCAACATTGGTGGAATCCCTGAGACAACAACTTTACCTTAATCTGACATCAAGCTTGGAACTCCTGACAGCATCTATTGCGGGGATTTCTTACTGTCACCAAAAACACATTCTTGTGACAGCAAGCTTGAAGATCAGGATACTCTCTCAAAGGGATAACCTTTGTATTGGGGATCTACCCAGTCAAATTTGTGACAGTTTGGATGTTCAAGAAACAGGCATGCTACAGTATCCCAACACTACATCAGGTCTGCAAGACTACGACTGAAGCTTGAGAGATCACATGACAAAGCTCACCAATTCAAGAGTATGACAAATCAACATCTACTGAATTGTGTTAGCTAAATATAGAATGTATCTGGATTGCTTTTTCCAGTAATGATAAACTTGTTTGTATAGCAATTTAGGTAAGACTCACGGGTAGACAATTTGTAAGAAGCTGCCACATGAAAATGACAACAGCTTCACAAACCCGTGATGATAGAGATAAGATTAGTTTACTTAGACTATCTCTCAATTCATTGTATGTCACTCGAGAAATTGAAGCTCAAGAAAACTGATATTTTCTTGAGGTTGTAGCAACACTTTGCAAAATAAATAAAACATTTATTTTGTGAGAAAAACTACTTGTGTCTACTTGTGTTTGCAATTCTTAAACTGATAAACGTTAATCTTAGTTTTAGTTGTTGAAGCGTAGATTGAGATTTATCAGTATTGCATTCAACCCCCCTCTGCAATATTCAAGGACCAACAGAGGTTAAGGAATATGAGTAAAGTAGTGGAAAAAGTAAGAAGAATGAGTAAAGTGGTGGTACTCATCAATATTTAAGGTATAAATTAAGTACAGTGGAGGAAAGTAGTGAAAGTAGTTAATTTTTATATTATAAAACTTTACTATATTTGGAAAGTTTTAAAATGTAAAGAAATGGATGGGACATCCCAAAAAAAGGTGTAAAAAATTGGATGGGACATAGGGAGTATTACTTTAGAAACACATTGTAGAAAAGTTCGTACAAGGCAACCTTCGCTTAACACTTAGCAGGGGAATCCATTCAAAAACACTCTTTCCCGGTAAGTAAAGTTAAAAGTTGTATCTAATTGTTTCTAAAGGAAAAGACTAAAAATCTTGGTAGAGGAAATTTTCAAACCCACTAATTTTTAAGAAAATGCTTCGTTCTTTTTTTTTTCTTCTCATTTTACTATAAACTTCATTATCGAAAAATATGGATAAAAAACTTCGTTCTTCTTTCTTTTCATTTTACTATAAACTTCATTATTGAACATATGTATTCTATCATATTTGTTACATTTTGTCTGCTACATCATTTCTTTTTATGATCACAACTTTTTTTGTTTTTGCTTTCTGGTTCCATTTATTTTAAGTGAACATGACCTTCGAGGCTTCAACATAGGGGACACAGTGAATCAAATAGAAAGTACAACACGTATTAGAGCATCTTCAAAAGTTAGCTAAATTGACCGATTATAATAAAGGCAGATGGTAAAAAACAAACGATTGTTATAACAAACAGTATCGCAAAATGTTTCTGCGGTACGTGTAAATGATGGGCCCCCCATGTATGCACACCTAAAACCCTACTGTACACGTACCGCGTAAAATTTCCGCGATACGATTTGATGCAACAATCATTTGTTGTAGACCGTCCCCCATAATAAATACTTAACTTTTTATCTAAGAAGAATTGTCTATGCTCTAATGTCATTAACTATGTATAACTTCTCCATTATATATATGGACTATAACATATACCACCTATATAATTTAGCTATACTCTTAGATTGTTATTTTATCGGGTTTGGTCTAAAATCTTCAGTTCATTCTCCATGTTTCTCGTTTCCCATTTTAGCGGAACTCTGAAGTCTATTCCACCTCGTCAAAAGACATCTTCTTTTATTATGTTTTATTATTAAAACTTTTAAAAGTAATAAAAATGAGATAAATACTGTACCTATTATGTTCCGTTATAACAAGACGAGGTTGCCTTCTACGAAACAAACACATGTATATAGATTATGAGTAATTCTACCCAACACCTCTTGGTGTAGTGGTATCTCCCTCGCTTCCTTTATGGGATGTCGAGGGTTCGAAACTTGTCAATGACAAGAAGGGTGGGTGTGGGTGTTCAATTAGTAAAAATAAAATAAAAAAATTTAGAGTAATTCTAAATGACCAAAAAAATATTATCAAATGTCTCTCCTCAAAAATTCTAATGGGGCCGACTCTCGTTTTCTCTCGTTTTCTCTCTTCCTCCTCTTTTTAAAATTTTCCTCTTTTTTCTTTCACTGCCTCCTCTTCTTATGCCCTTCCATCTTTCCCTTTTTCTCATTCTTTTTCCCTTTCTGTCTCTTTTTATCTTTTTACCTCATTCTCCCTTCCTACTTCTTTTTTCTCTCACTTTTTCCCTCTCTCTCATGCCTACTGGTCTTTAATGGAGAACTGTTCAAGTACCAGATCTAAGTTGGTTTTTGGTATCCCGACTGTGGACTCAAGGGGTAAAGCTATTTTTAGTACTGCTTGTTTCCGTTCTTATCTAGATTCTTTGGAGCAGAGGATTATTCCTAAAACAAATGATGTAAAGAATCCTCCGACTTGTTTTACTCCAAGCATCGATAAAGCAACTACACCGGTTAAGGTCTCTCATAAGCCTTACTCTCATAGGGATATCCAAAAATTCCACTCGCATATTCTTACTAAGAAGTGATATGTTATTATCAAACTTTTGAATTCTTTTCTCGATGAGATGAATAATGTTTGGAAAAACTGTTGTATGGCGATTGTTAATTGCACTGTTACTTTGATGAAATTCGTAGACTAGCTATGGAAGAATTTGCCTTTGTGGGGCTAATTGAGATTTTTGAGCATAAGTTAGGGGTTATGGTCTTTATGTTTGACACTAGGAAGAACTTGATGAAAGATACAGCTAGTGGGTCTATGTTTGTGGAATGTGCTAACTCTGTCATTGAGGTGTTTTTTAAATCATGGAATGAAACTTTGTACTCAGGAATTAGTGACGTTGTGAATGTTTGGGTCCAGTTGTTTAATGTTCCATTTTTTTACTGGTCAGTGAAAGGTGTGTGTCATTTAGCAAGTGTTTTAGGTACTCCGATTGGTTTTGATCAAAGGACCCTAGATTACTTGAACAACTTGACTCTAGTGAATGATGCAAGTGTTTGTGTTAAAATATACATAGTGAGCTTTAAGCATAACTTTCTTCTTGCTAGTTTGGATGGAAGTCCTGCATCTGTTGTTAGGGTGCAGGTTGTTAGGATCGCTTCCACTATAGGTTGTTAGGGTTCAAATTTTCGATATTGATGTAACGCATCTACTGTCCGAAAATCAGGAAGATCCGACCACGGATGACCTCCCAATCGTCAATTCTTCAACAGCTGCGCGGACCAGAAAATTCCTGCGAATTTTCGTAATTACTTCGTGATTGCCTTCTCTTTAACGCCGAATCTACTCCTCGAACCCAAGCTCTTGATACCAGTTTGTTATGATCACTTCCACTATAGATCAATGTTAATCAAGCACAATAACAAGCACGAAAGTAAAGAACACAACAATTTAACGTGAAAATCCCTCAAGGGAGGGTAAAACCACAAATCCACTATGAATGTATTACAAGATTGGAGTCGCTCTCTCACTCAACACTCTTGAATACAATCACCTTACCTTGATTACAAAAACTCTCTCTTGTGTATCGCACACAACTCTCTAACTTTTGCAATACTTCAAAACTCCTACAAATATCTATATTTATAGGCACCACAAATATTCTAATCCTAATATATCTCAATTCTATTTGTGACAATTACCATCTTTTCTTATCTTGGATAAAAATCTTCCACAATTCTTATTTCTACCAGAATAAGACTTTCCTCAATTATCAAAAATTAGAATACTGCTCATAATATGATTCTTAACTTATTTAGGAATTCGGGACGGACCCCAACACAGGTTGCTTACTTGACTAATTTTGAGGCATGTGATGTTTGTCATAGAATCACCCATGAAACTGAGAAATGTGAGCACACCCAGCTTCTCAAGAAGATTGATAATTTCTTTGAAGAAATGGAGTCAAGGGGTTGGAAGATTGTTGGTTCGGATAGTGAACATTGTTAGCCAGAGTTGGATGACTTTGTTGATGCTGGTAGCTTGGTTGCCGTTGATAAGGATAACAAGGCTAAAGACAAGGTAGGACAAAGAAATGTGCAGCTTCAGAGGTTCGGATAGTGAACATTGTTAGCCAGAGTTGGATGACTTTGTTGATGCTGGTAGCTTGGTTGCCGTTGATAAGGATAACAAGGCTAAAGACAAGGTAGGACAAAGAAATGTGCAGCTTCAGAAGGTCCAAGGGCTTTGGGTAAGCGAAAATGAGGGAGACCAAAGAAGAATTTGACTGCTGGACCTGCTAGACCTGCTTCCTCTGCTTCAGTGAGCAAATTCAGAATTCATTCTGGAATGCAATGCATTGAGTACTGGTTATGCGCCGATTAAGAGAGGCAGGGGCAGATCACGAAAATATTCTCGTGGGGATTCTCCCATGAACAGGAGACTGCTTTAGTCTCAGCTTTTGCAGTAGCAGTGGAAAAGGCTGAAGGAAGAATTAACAGGTTATGGATAGACATGAAAGGGTGCACGCTCGTTCTGAGCATTTTGAGCGTATTCAAGTTAGAAATTATGCACGAGACTCTGCTCGGCTAGGTCTCAGGAAAGATCAAATGGATCAGATGCATGTTTTGAAAGGTGGTGAACGAAGAGAAGAAAGACATGTAGAGGAAAAAGCTGGTGAAGGAAATCTCTATTGCTGAATGGCGACGACAGAATAAGAAGAAGAGATTGCTGATGCCTTAACTTTTCATTTTATGTCTAAGCTTGTTTAAGACAATTCTTTGGGTTTGTAACATTGTGAACTAATGACTTGCTTCTTATTGTAAGCACCTTCGTAATGAATTTCCCTCTTTATTTATCTATAACAATTAAATGATTACAAAAAAAAATATAATCAAAAAATTCACCAAAATGAAATTAAAGCGCTGACTTGAAACAAAACTGCCCGTTCTATTGGAAAGCTTGCCTCGCGAATATGTTCAAACTCTCATATTTTCTCGACCATTTGATCTCTCGATCTTCTTAACAAGATATTTTAAGGAAAGGAGAGCAGTTGAATCACAGGACAATTAAAGATCTACTAAAATCTGAGCTTTGTTGGCGTGGATATAAAATTATAAATGTAGTTGGTTACACAACTAAAGCTAACAACACGACCTATAAAAATCTGGTTTACCTAAACATTTCTACGTACCCGAACATTACAACTCAATTAGGGTCTTGAACCTCACGAAGGGATACGAGTTTGAAATCAGAATCAATATGTTTAACTTAAAAATATTATTAAATTATTAATTAATTTAATTTATTAATGTTATTAAAAAATTGAAAATATTTTTTTAATATTAGTAACATTTATTTGTATATAAAAAATAATTTTTTTGTTATTATTAATGTTTTTGATGAAATAAAAAAAATAACAATAAAAATAATACTCATATCATCCTCTCATACCCACCTCTCTACTTCGATATCAAAAATTCATATTTTGCGGGTTTAAGATATAGGTATAAAAAAAAAAGAATCAATCAAATATGAGATAAATTTTCTTCATTCTAAAAACATACATGATACCTCCCAACCAAATGATCTCTTATAATTAGTGTCCTCCACTCCATAGCCTATGAACACAAAGACAAGGTACCAGTACCACCCACATTCTTTCACTGCTATATATATCTATAATTAATTAATTCTATAATTAATTAATTAATTGTTAAGAATTACTGAATTTAGTTATAAGCGTGCGACGTGGGGACGAATTTGTTTAGATGGTTATGGCCAGCTAAAGCAAATCGATTATTATAAGGAGGGTTGGCTTACCTAAACAATTGTTATTGCCTAACGAGATTAATTTTTATATTCACAAATTTATGTTTACGATACTGAGGTTTGTAGTCTAATGCAGAGACACAAAATTTAGTACAAAAATTTGTTATCAAATGACATGACATATGTGATGTGATAATTTGGAATGTTTTGATTGGTGTGAATGCAGAGGTTCACTTATTATTACAACGAATCAGGAATTGCCATGTGTATTTTAGAAGAATTTTGGGAACAAATTTTGTGTCTTTCTCTTTTTTCTTAAGAAAATAATAAATTAAAACGGTATGTGAAACTTCAAAGAATTTGGTTTTAATGCTCAACAAAAAATCCTTTAATTAATCAAAATAAATTTCGAATTGTCCATTCGTTAACATAATAAATATCTCCATTTTTTTATAATAATAATACAAAAGTAAAATCTTGATCGAAATGAACATGGAAACTAGGTAAATATCCTTTTTCAGAATTTATAAAAAAATATGTATTTATTGCTTTTTTTTATGTTCCATTATGTACACTTTAATGCCTTATGGATCAAATGATTATCTCAACCTTCAAGTTTAAGTTATCAAACCAAAATTACAAGCGTGTATATTTCGTTCTCAGTGTGATTAACTAATTTCAACATTCTTCAATTAATTAATGATGATCTTGTCTTTGAAGTCAAGCTATTGCTCAAATTTTTCCCTACTTTTGTTAATTGGTCCAATTTCATTTTCTTCATTTAATGGTCCAAATTAGGTTATCAGAATTGAAAAGTCCGTACAGGAATCATCCTTATATATAAATAGTTGGTCTGCTCATATCGTTTGCAATCCTCAAACTACTACTCTCTTAGCCATGAAAACTCAAGCACTTCTTCTATCTCTTTTCTTCTTCTTCTTCCTCATCGGATTTTCCGCGGCGCATAGTCGAAAAATTCGATCCCACAAACCCTGTAAAAGATTGGTTTTTTATTTCCACGACATTCTTTACAACGGTCACAATGCTAAAAATGCAACTGCAACAATTGTAGGTGCACCTGCAGGAGGAAACATGACAATCTTAGCTGGACAGAACCATTTCGGTAACGTTGTCGTTTTCGATGATCCCGTAACACTAGACAATAATCTGCATTCTCCACCAGTTGGTAGAGCACAAGGATTTTACATGTATGATAAAAAAGAAATATTCACAGCATGGCTAGGCTTTTCGATGGTGTTCAATTCGACACAACATAAAGGAAGTATAAATTTCGCAGGAGCTGATCCGTTGATGAACAAGACTAGAGACATATCGGTGATTGGCGGAACTGGAGATTTTTTTATGACAAGAGGAATAGCTACATTGATGACTGATGCATATGAAGGTGAAGTCTATTTTAGGCTTAAGGCGGATATTAAGTTGTATGAATGTTGGGCAGTTTGATGTTCTGAATTTGGATGATCTCTAATTGTTCTTTTCTATTCCGATTGTATTTGTTGTGGACAAATTCCACCATATTAATTGGGCTTCAATTTTTCAGTTTGTTGTATTTGGATATTTGTTGTTCTTTTCTAAGCTTCTTTTTATTTCTAATTCGGCTGGTGGATCTTTAATTATATTGCAGAGTGCTCTCCCACACTATGTTTAATTATCAGTTTTTCAAAATTAAAATTATCATTAATTTGAATAATATTATTTACCGGAATTCTTGGAAGTCAAAAACTAAAATAATTGTATCACACACGCCCGCAACACGCCCGCAAGTGTACAACCTTAAATTCCTTTTTAATTTTTTGGAAAATAGATAATAATGTTAAACAAGAAAACAAAATTTACTGTTCAAGATGAGAGGTAAGTTCGGTGTTGGTTACAGAGGGATTTCTGTATACATCTAATAACAATTAACACACCTATAATATTATAATATTTTATGGGTAAAAGGGCTATTTGGTCACTGTAGTCACTAGCAACTTGCAAGTGGGTCACAAAGTTAAAAAAACTTTCAATCGCATCACTAAGTAACACATAACTTAAAAACACAGAAAATCACAGATTAATAGTCAAATGAACAGGAATTTCACAGAAAATCCTAGTGGGTGCTTAGTTGGCAGCTTGGATGGGAACTTTGTTGGGAATTCTGTTTGGAAATCTATTGAGAGATTTTTTTTACTACAGGTATCACGTGCACCAGGCTGTTAGGAATTAAAGCCAATTCTTGTTTCTCTCTTTGTGTAATTTGAAGTTAATAATTTATCACAGGTAATAACAACATATTAATAATAATCAAGACAGATGGATACCAAGATTTATACGTGGAAAACCCCCTTAAAATGAATAGGTAAAAACTATGGGACCAACTCCGAGTAATTCTACTATAATAACAATAATGGTTACAAGCTCTCTCAAGTTTACAAAGTAACACTTGATGTACAAATGAATAGTAATACAAAGATTTCCTATCCCTTCGGTACTTAACCGGAACCCTGGATGAACTCCCCTTGTTGCTGCAGCAATCGCTGGACGAACTCCTAGTTGTAGACTCGATGGCTACAGCCCCAACCAAACATTAACCACGACTCACCTGAAATAAAAGAATAGAGAAGTACGAGGGCCCCTTATTCTGACCTTGCCTGAAGCTACCACAAGGTAAGCTCCCTACTAGACGGACTATCTAGCAGCTATAAACTAAGAGAGGATGGAGAGAAGAGTGTTTGGTGTATTTAGGAATGAAGGTGAAGGGGGTATTTATAGAATGAGGGAGTGGCATATTAGTGTAAGTAATAGGTAAAGTAGGGATAAATGTGTAAGGGGAAAAGTGGGATAAAATGGGTTTAGTATTGTTTAATGTTTGGAAAGTTTATGTGGGGGGACCCACATCTAACAATCTCCCCCATTTCCGAAATCACAATGTTTCACTTGTATTCCATGTCTGCGCCCTGATTGTACAACCCCAACTTTTCTCACGAACTACCTTTTTCGTCACAACTATCTTTCTTATCAAACTTCCGACCCTTTCTGATAGAAATGAATATCACTTAGAAACTAGACAAAAGGGGGGTGAATGGATAGTTTTGATATTTTTCGATCCTTGAAAACTAAATAAGCTGTTAGAGATTATGTTGTGTAAAATGCGGAATGAAAATAAACAGAACACACACACAATCACTTTAATCTACTTTGTATTAAGTAAATTAAATACTACAGCTTTCAAAATTTCACAGGTGAAATTATGGCTTCTAAACAAGAACAATGTTTTCTTGCTTTGCTTACAGAGAAAAGAGTACTTGAATGTTTCTATGTATATCTCTCTTACAGCTAACAGTAGGGTGTGCACAATATATATATAGTCCTCTACAAACTGGTGCACACACCTATTTACACAGTTACCCCTAGCTCAAAGTCCAACTTGTCCTGCCATAAGAAGTTCACTGTGTCAGGAAGGACCACTTGCTTTTCGGAGTCTTTCCCATTTCTGTAGCTGCTTGTCTCTTATCTTTCTCTCCAAGTTTAGCTTTAGATTTGCCATCTGTTCTGTGGACCACCTTACCGTAACAAATGCTTCAGTACTTGTCTCCTTTGATTTTTGGTTATGTTCCTTGATTTGTCTTGTTATAAACGGCTAAGTGTTGACATCGTGAACTCCAGCATAATCCTGATTCTTAGACATGTCGACATAGTGTATTCTTGACTTTGCTATATGAGTGTATCAGGAGTATGCGACATAGGCTTAGAAGTGACTTCGCGATATGGCCTTCTTGAAGACTTCGCGACATAGCCTTTTTTAGGACTTCGCGACATAGCCTTTTTGAGGACTTCACGATCTAGTACAATTTGACTTTGCGATCTCAACACTTCACGATATTAGTAATGAAGACTTCACGACATAGTTCATTTTGGACTATGCGATCTCAGTACTTCACGACATGGATATTTTGGACTTCACGACATAGTTCATTCTGACTTCACGGTATAGGGACTTAGACAAATTTCTGCAACTTATTTCTTCAAGGCCTTATCCACTCCAATCCTGCTGCATGAACAAATTGAACTTCTTCCAGGATAATTATTCCATGGCCTATGTACATTCTAGGTGCAAGAAACTTACTAAGCTCATTATAACATTGAGCATACAGAATAAATCTAAGTACATGAAAACAAGACAAGTACAATAGAGACCTATACTATATCACAGTGAAAGAATTCACTAGGTCATGTAGAGTGACATAGTCACAATGAGTAGGCTTGTTAAAAGTGGTACTTGGACATGCCTTGAGCCTAACAATCTCCCCAAAATTGTGAGTAAGAAACTTAGGCACAATTTCATGTCTGATAACAAGCCTAACTTTACATAAAAGGAATTAAGGTTCAAAGAGAACAAATGATGAACATTATGAACATAATTTTTATTACATACAGAAAGTGAAAGCTTACAGATCATCATTGTTGCTGAGCTGCTTCTGTTTCCAATTGCTTCTCAAGATAGTCATCATAGACTTTCTTCTTTCTCACTTCTTCCTTGCTCTTCATATCTGAGATGGCTGCTTGAATTTCATCTCTTACAATTAGTTCTTCAATGAGAGGTGAGTCTTTTAGATCTTCAATTGCAGTTCTAAGGGCACTGTCCACATAAGAATCTAAAAACTCCATCCTTATCTTGATTT
This sequence comes from Heracleum sosnowskyi, assembly GCA_030848705.1. Lineage (NCBI taxonomy): Eukaryota > Viridiplantae > Streptophyta > Magnoliopsida > Apiales > Apiaceae > Heracleum > Heracleum sosnowskyi. The sequence goes on from CM061240.1 coordinate 17,479,858, forward strand.
TGCCTCCATTTAGATTTTTGTATTCCACAACATAAGGATTTTGTTTTACCTTGCACAACCCTTTCTTTCTTAGCTCTTTAGCCCTCTCAGCCATCTCTTTCTCTTTCTGAATGTTCTTCTCTTCATTTAGCTTTCTTAAATTCTCCTGATAATCAGAGTGCATTTCCAAGAACCTGGAAATCTCAATCTTCCACAATCTCTCCTCTTTTTCTTCAAAGTTCAGCAGTGCATTTATTCTTTCAAGCTCATATTGTGAGAAGTATTGCCAGCCCCTTGCTTCATTTGTCTTTCTCTTCCATCAGTGTATTTGATCTCTAGATGACTTTGTTTCACTTTGACTTCAAAGATTCTTTGAGCTCTCAGAAATGCTAGGGCATCTTCATCATAGTTTTCATCAAGAGGAAGAACATTGATCCCTACTACATTTGTGATCACCCCAGTCTTCTTTGATATCCTTGTTCTTTTGGCTACACTCTTGATCTTCAAATGCTTCACTTGAGATAGCTTTCTGGAACATGGAGATTTAGTCTTCAGTGCCACATCATTTGGAAGTAGCTTCATTCCTTTCCCTTTCATCCACTGTAACACTCCACTAGCTGTGACTTTGTCGAAGTGTCTTTTTGATTTTTCTTTTGTGGCTTCAATTTTCTTCTGTGGCAAATTAGGTTCAGAAGTCTTGGATATTGATTTTGGAGGATCATTACTAACAGTACCCACCCTAGACTTAGAGTATTGTGTTGTGGTTAAGGTACTGCTAGCAATGTCCTTGAGTTGCTGATTTCCACTCCTTGTCTTCTCAGCCTCTTTCTTCTTCTTGGAATCTTTGTTGTCACTGTAAGCATCTTTAGATTTCTTTGATGTTTTGCTTATGCTGCTTTCACTTCCTCCATCCTTATTGCTCCTTGATTGACTTCTCCTTATGTAGGTCTTTTCATCATCATCCTGCTCATCATCTTTCTTATTTCTTCTTTCACTAGTACAAAAATAATATTATATGTCGCGTATTATGTGTCGGAAATATACTTAAGCGTCATATATTATAATTATATATGTCGGTTAACTCAATAGGTGACACATATGCTACATTTATATGAATTTTATATGTCGGTTAATTAAATAACCTACATATAAATGTTATTTACATGTCGGATTAATATACACCGACACATATGTTGTGTTTATGTGATTCCTTTTTTTACCCGTCACATACGACTTAAAATTTATATGACGGTAAAGTTATGTTTAACCGACCCATAAAATATTTATTAAAATATTAATTAATAACAAATAATAAAACCCCCAGTTTCCCACGTACTATAGCATCGACCAAGTCCTAACAACCAAGTCCTAAAAACATGTCAGCTCAGGGAAGGAAAACATTCTCTGCTTCTTCAACCATCCTGAAAACGTACTTCTCAATTCAGGATGAAAGAATCAAAAAGATTTTGTTACTCATCAAAGCCCTAATTACTCCTGTCCCTAAAGTTTTGCCTGGAATTAGCTCAAATTTGAAGCCCTGAAATCTTGAAGAACTTTAATCAGCCACAACAAAACAGGTTCGAATTATGAAATTGATTCAATTTGTCAAATTGTTATTTTATTGCTTGCTTGTGCTGTTTTGCCTTTATATATTTTTGCATATATATGTAATTTTTGTGTGGATGAGTGTACGTGTGCCCGCTCCTCAATTTGTTTGTTTGACTATCAGTGTATTATTCTTGTGTGTGTATGTATGTATATTTTTTGTATGTATGTACTAGTTTATCTATATCTTTGTCGGTTGAATTTGAAAGTATTTGATTGCAAGAGGCAGGGACCTAGGCAGTAAAGACCCAGGAGATGCCATGGTGAACCCACAACTCGCCCATGTCAAGTATTTTATTTTATTTTATTTTGTCATTATATTTTTTGTGAGTTTAATGTAATGCCTTGTTCATGTAATAGTTTACCGGTTATAGATAGAATTTTTTTTGCAAGTTAATAAATACCATTATATAATTGAAGTATTATATAAGTGCAAACCCAACAATTTTTGTTAGATGTTACAGACTTTTAATTAATTTTTAGCTTACTTGGTTTCTTACCCCTTGTTTTCCTTTAGCTGGTTTCTTATACCGTTTTTCTTTTTGCTACTTAAATGTAGATACTCTTCTTTCTCCTTTTTTCTATTATTTATTCAGATCCTTAAATATTAGAAAGAAAAAAACTACTTTATTTATATATTAAAGCTCAATAAATAAATTTAAGCCTGATATTTATAGAGCTTGTGTGTTTTTCCATGATATCTATAATTTATGTTTTGTAATTTTTTTTTTGAGTTAATTTGGCTCTGCCTAGCCTGGCTCTGCCACTTGCTAGAGGTTCTACCAATGTAACCTATTTCATGTTATAGGCTAAATAATTTCACAGAACAAGTTGAGAATATTAGATGTACAAATATACTATTTAGCAACATATACACTTATGCAAATTAGCCTCCTGGTAAAAAAACAAAAGAAAAAATTGGATACAGAACACCATTTAAGAGGAGGGTTACCAAGTGAAACTGAACCTACTATCCTTAGACCTTACTAATCCTAAGAAAAGTTTATTGATATACTAATCCTAAGACAAGTTTATTGATACAGTAGTCAAGTACTCTTCTTCTTCCAGTTAATGTATTTAACATTTCCAAAGAATGCTGAAAACTTATAACATAAAATATTTTCAAGTTTAACAATAGAAACCATTGCATAGCTTGCAAGTCGTAATTGAATAAAATAGTAGCAGTTGAACTATAATATATAGTATAGCTTCACAAGTCAGTTTAACTAGCTACAATTGCTGAAAAAGGGAGTTATACTTGTGTCCAATCCACAAGTATCAAACAGTGCTAATTAAACACTTTAAGATCAATCAAACTTTGATGGGTCTTAAATTTGATTATGTAATGTTTTTGGTATATTAGTTGGAAATCCTGCTGAAATATTAGCTAAATTTAATGGGTTCTTTTAACTTTGCTATAGCTATACTTTTATTGCAATATAATATAGATCTTCATACATATATATGCAACTAAAATATACATATATGTAAAAGAAAGGCCTTCCTGGGATAATATTATAAGATATCTGGAAGCAGCTGATTTTTTTACATACATTAGGTTAAGCTATAGAAAAAGATGAGCTAATTTTACTCCACTTATCAACTTAAAAAATATGTTTATATGGTTAAAACAAATTCTTCTGGTTGTCCCCAAGAGGGAAGACATATTTACGTAATTATATTTTGTATGCTCTCTGTTGTACCAGTGGGATCTACAAGACTTTAAGCTTTTTAAGTTTACATGGAAATGACATGCATGATGAACTTTAATTTTCCAGAATAGATTTAAGTGAGAAGTGTCGAGCTTTGCGTTTTATTGTTCATAACTTGCCTCGTGGTTCGACTATCGAAGTTATAAAAAATGAGGAGGTGTTTAAGGGTCAAAAAAATAACGAAGTTCCAATATATGTCACACCTGAAGATGTTAACGAGTTTTTGAGGATGAGCTGGTTGAACATACCTATTTTGCAGATTTTAATGCTGTAAGCTTGTATCTTTTTGCAATATTTTAATAAAATCAATCTAAATACATGTTTATTATGTATAGTAATTGACGAGACATATATGTTTAAAAAATTCAGGTACATCCACAAAATGTGCAAGGATTTGAAAAATGATTCATTCGCTTTCATGTGTCCATCTGTGTTAACACACGCTTCAAAGGAGCAGTACCATGATTCGGTTTCTAAATACTTGTGTAAAGTCATGAAAGTCTCTAAAGAGAAGCGTTTCATCCTAGCACCATACATCCAAGAGTAAGAACATAACTAATATATGTTGGTATTCTTTGTATATAGTACCTAGTATAGTGTAATTAATTAAATATTATTCTATTGTAGTAAGCATTGGATGTTGCTTCTCTATTGTCTTGATGAAAGTGCTGTTTATGTCTTTGATCCATTAAAGAAAAAGCGAAACCTACACTTGAAATTACGATGGCAAATGTAAGTTACAAGAATATTTAAATTTAAAAAAAGAGTATGAAAATGTTGGTATATTTAAGTGTCTTGTTTATTTATTTATTATTTATTGTAATGATCTTATTGCCTACTCTTTTGTTTAGTATTAGTTATTTATTGCTTTGTTTCTATTTTGTAGGGCATATAAAATATATGTAACAATGGGCGGTAAGAAAAATAATCAAAATAACTTGCTTTGGTACCAAGATGTCAAGGTATAAAATATTTGTTTTCATTTTCAAATTTGATTACTTCCTTTTCTATCTGTATTTGCAAGTGAACTTGATTCTGTTTGTAGTGTCCTCAACAAGAAGGAGGTACAGAGTGTGGCTTTTATGTGATGAGATACATGTATGACATAGTCATGTTATCTCATAAGGATCCTAAATTTGAGTGGAAAAAGGTATGTTAAAAAACCAGAAATTATTTTTGTTTTATAAATGTTTAACTGAAAAATTTTATATTTGTTACATTTCTCTTTGGCAGGGGCTTGGTACGGGGAGTTATAGTAAACAACAAATTGATGAAATTAGAGATCTCTGGGCAGATTTTTATACTTTTGAATATCTCTAGTCACGTACCATAAAACTTTTAATTTGCTTTGTGAGATGTTTTAGAAGTAATTTTAATTTGTTGATTTTTGAGGGTAAGTGAATTACTTTTTTTGATGTTTCAGGGTGTGGACAAAACTAGTGATTTGTAGAAGCAGAAACATTCATGTCATTTTTTTTATTTAGATGTGTTGGCGTACATTTTCAACTCATGTATTAGGTGAAATGTAATGACATTTTTAACGTTTTCAAGATTATTAGGAATTCATATAATGAACTTGTTTAAGCATATTAACAGGTTGATTATGTATTCTATTATTTAGTCCATGTTTGTAGTATATCTTTTTTTGGTTGGTCACTGAGAAATATTTGTTACAGATTTTTTTGGAGAGAAATAAAAATAGAGAAAATATTTTTCTTATTGAATTATATGTGTCGGTTGTTCACGGTAACACACAACGTATATAAAATGTGTCAGTTGTTAATAAACCCGACACAAAAAATCACACCTTATATGTCGGTTGTTATTAAGCCAACGCAAAAATTAGTACATTATGTGTCGGTCATTAGCATTTTTTGTGTCGGTAGTCACAACTTTATGTGTCGGCAGTTACATTTTTTATGACGGTTTTTTACCGACACAATCTATGCTTATGTGTCGGTCTTTTAACCGACACAAAAGGTTCCTTTTATCATATGCATCGCCCTTCTATGCATCGCCATTTAACCGACATATATTACCTATTTAACCGACTTATAAAGTCTGTTTTGTACTAGTGTTTCTTTGAGTGACTCAGGAATACTTCCATGAATCAAGAAAGATTGGAGAATTTGGATTGTCTCTAGCACTTCTGCAGTCCTGACTCCTCTCTTTGCTCTCAGCATTTGCAACACTTGATTTGCTTTTTTTTTTGTTCTTTATTGTCAAATGAGCAGGAATCGCCAGTTGATCAACACTATTTGCTTTGCTTAGACTTTGAAAGAGTATTGTCCTTGGGTTAGAGATAACTTCAGGCAATCTTTGAAATTGGTCTTCCTTTAAGTCATCATACAGGCTCTTGTTGTTCACCCCATGCTTCTCAATCAACTCCAGAAGTGTGTTCAGCTCAGTAAACCTCAGCTTCTCTAGAGTTTCAAAGGATAAATGCCACAAGCAATTGTCCTTGGATACCATGATAATTTCTCTTAGATGAGCATCCTTGATTTTCCTGACTGCCACTGTAAAATATTTGATTTGTTCATTGATCTTGCTTCTGTAGTTGAGAGTATTGCCTTGTACACTGGTTTGAATGTCTTTCAGAAACTCCAGGAAGGCCTCATCATGATAGATGTGAGAATTGGCAACTTCTTGTAGCTTGGCATCAGTGACCATGTTTACTTTGATTGGTTTGGCACTTGTTGTGATTTGAGAAGATGAGATATCCATTGGCATTGTAGAGGGATAGTAGGTGGTTGTAACTGTGTGCTTCTTTGACCTTGTTGATTTATGACATCCACAGAGGGGAGAGTGATTGGTTTTAGAGTTTCTTCAGTGACCTTGCCCTTTAGCTTCTGTTGCTTGGCTGGTACTCCCCCTCTCTTTTCCACAATGACCTCCTTTCCTTTCTCCCCCTTAGGCTTGGGATCAGACAAGATGTCTTGAGCTTCTCCAGGAACAGGAAGGTTCATACTTCTTAGCAGATTTGTCATCATTTGCTATTGGACTAGCAAGAGATTAGAAGAGGCATTGCTTTGGTCATCCAACTTAGCATTGATCTTTTCCAAGGAGTGAGAGAGCACTCTGTTTTCATATTTAAGTTCAGCTACTTCCCTTTCCAAGCCATCCACCTTTGAGAAGAGTTGTTGAGATTTGAATGAATTCAGAGATTGATCCTTGATCCTTGAGAAGTCAAATTTAGAGATGTCAGAAATGGGAACTTCATCCACAAGCTTGTTTCCATACTGATTCTTCCACATGACAGTGAGCATGGAGTTGGAGTTGATATTGGCTTGCACTTGGTTTTCTAGCTTGGCAGAGAGCTTCTTCATATTATCTGAAACCAAGGCTAGTGTGAGATCCATCCTTGTGACATGTTGAGAAGTTTTCTGCACCTCCTTCAGGATGCCATCCACCTTGGGAAAGTCAGAGAGATAACAGTTCCTGAGCTGTGTCATAGAATGATCTGTCTCTTCTTTGATTGTGGATAATTCTGACTGGAAACCTTTCCCAAGGAAATGCATAGCCTTTAGCTGACTCATGTACATTTCATTCACAGCATCATAGATTTCTGCAGGAGAGAGACCTTTAGCATTAGACCCCAAAGCAATTAAGTAGTCCTCCCTGAGAAAAGCTAGTGCATCCTTCAGCTTGACAGATCTCTTGGCATCCAACCAGGCATCAATATTTCCATCATGTTGGGCCTCATCTACAATCTTTTCCTGTTGAGTCTCAACATCCTCCTTGTGACACAGAAGAATGGCTTCATAGTCTGAATTTGGAAGATTTGCTGTTAGGAGATGTTGAGCTATTTTTGAGATCTCATCAATCTGTGCCACATGAAGATTTTGGAGGTTTTCTTCCGTCAATTATGATGGCACAGATGATGATCCTGAAGGCCTGTCATGTTGCACATGCTTCAGCCATTCTGACAAAGTGGCCTGGGCCAAGTGAGAGCTAGTGCTAGGCACCTCAGAGGGGGTAGAGATATGAGTTTCCTCCAGTCTTGGAATGACTGTGGAGTCTGATGATGTCTCCATTGAAATGGGATGTGGTACAGCATCATCTCCATGTGCCTGTGAAGACAAGTCCAAATCCCTAAGGATTGGAGAGGGTGGCACAGAGTCTCCAGTAAAGACGGGTGAATCCTTTGTGTTTGTGTTGGTGTCATTAGAATATGGCCCAACGTGCATTTCCTGACCAACTAGATGAGGGTCCTGGGTGGTGAGCACAGTGTCAAGCACCATGTCACTTGAAAGGGGCTCAATCACAGATTCAAATTGTGAATGATCAATATCAGAATTGTCATGTGAATGACTTTCCTGTAAAGAAGAAATTTTAGATGTAGAATCTGGAAGAGAAGAGGGGTTTAGACTTGATTTTGGCAACCCCCCCTTGAGAGATAGGAGGAATTTCAACATTGATGTGCTCTCCACTCAGTGAATGATCACCCTTATTTCCACCTGAGTCAAGAGTGAGTTCTTGACTCTGTGCTGACTCTTTACAGATTGTAGTGGGGAGGCTACTCTTTTCAATACCAATGCCCTGTTGAGAGGACATTGACAGTAATAGGTGTACCCCTGTTTGTACATCTAAATCCTGTTGGGAGGATTCAGTGGTAGCTAGAGTTTTGGATTTCTTCTTTTGTCTTGTGAGCTGTGACTCAGGTTCCTCACTTCCTAAATATATAGTCTCATTAATTATATCAAGGGTTCTCTTCTTGGTCTTCTTTTTAGTAACACCAACCTTTTGGGAGATTGGTGCACTTGGCTCCCTAATTTCTAAAGTAGTGTTTGTAGGAGGGTCACTGGATGGGATAGGAAGGTTGGGGTTAGACTTTGAAGCTCCCTCAGTCTTAGCCTTCCCTTTCCAGGAAAGTTCATGATATATGGGCTTATCAAGTGGATAGGATGCAAATGTGTCATGCATATGCTGGGTCACACTTAGTATCACATCCACTTGATTCCTAGTGTCCAATGAACCAAATAGAACTTTGGACATGGATTTGGAATAAGCCATTTTAGTTTTATCTATACCATCTAATTCATGCACATTAGTATCAAGATAATTTAAAATACACTGAAGAAAACGAGGGTAAAAGATTTCATTACCTCTTCCACGAACCGTCCTGCCTAGCCTTTGAGCCAATTCTTTGAGAATAATTGCACCTACATTAATCTCCTGATTATAAGCTAAGGAGTAGGCTAGCTTCACAGCAAAGTGACTGATGTGGTCCCATCCTGTCTTCCTGCACAGAAACACCTTTTGGAGTGCGTCAAACAGAAATGACCACTCCCTCCTGACATGTTTCTTGTTAAGCTTAGCCATGTCTATCTCATCTGCATACTTGATTAGGTCCATGAATGCCACCATTTCAGCATCATTGGCTTCAGCATCATGACCTTCAACCTTGAACCCCAAAGCTTCATTGATTTCTTTTTATCCAAATTGCACGTACTTGCCCCCAATTGTGCATTTGATTTCATGAAATGAAGTCCCATCCTCCTTCGCCATTGTAGATACCAAAGCTGTTCTCCAAAATCCTTCCAGTACATCAACGTACAGAGTGGGGTTCATAGTTAAATCTTGGTGAAGGTAGGATGTGTTCAAGAACCGTACAAAACACTTGTAACTTGGGTTTGATTCCGCCTCAGAGGGGATAGTGAGAAGATTGGTCTCTTTGGGTATGGTTAAAGGGTTTGAGGAAGACGCTGCTTGAGATTTGGGTGCCCTTTGAAATTGAGAGTGAAGAAGATAGAAAAGAATTTGAGTTTAGGTTTGAGAATTGAGAGTAATAGACAAGATGAAAAGTTGTGAACGGTTAGAAAAGAGTATTTATATGATAGAGACACTGCGATATGGAGTTATGAATTTGTACAAGCTATTTTGATGTCGTGAAGTCTCAAAATAGCCTATATCGCGAAGTCTTGCAAAGTATATCGCAGAGTCCAGAAATGAACTATGTCGCAAAGTCTCAAAGGTAGAAAGCATGAGGAGACTTTGCGGTATAGTATAAATACCTTGTCTAAAACTCTCGTTTTTGGAATTCCAAGCATTTTGTCAGACTTATATCAAGATTTTGAAATAAAATTAATTTAAATCAAAATTCAGCGAAATAAGGGGACTTGTCGATATAGTTATTCTAGGTCGCGAAGTCATAAAATGAACTATGTCTCAAACTCAAGAAATGAACTATGTCGCGAAGTCTCACAATTTCAACAGTTTGCGATATAAGTCTGTTTTATTTGAACTAAGTCGTGAACTCTCAAAATCACCTATCTAGAGATGTCTTAAAAGCTCATAACTTCTCATAAAAGTATGATTTGAAAAATATGCAGTAAAATACTGAAATATTTATAAATCATATCTTAGCTAATTTTCACTCCAAATAAATAGAGCATTTAAACATAGTGAAAATTTACTGCTGCAACAATTAACTAGCATACTTACTTAGAACAGCTAAATGAAGGATTTAGCATACCAATTTCACTCAGAAGTATGTTAAAGATAGCTTCATTTAGAGGTTTAGTAAATATGTCAGCTAATTGTTTCTCAGTTGGAACATAAGAGACTGCTATAGTACCATTTGCAGAATGTTCCCTAATGAAATGGTACCTTATCTCAATGTGCTTTGTAGTAGAATGATTAACAGGATTGGCAACTATGGATATTGCACTTGTGTTGTCACACATCAGGGGAATGTGTTCCAATACTAGTCCATAATCCATGAGTTGATTTCTAATCCAAAGTAATTGAGCACAACAGCTTCCAGCAACAATATATTCAGCCTCGGCTGTAGATGTTGCTGTGGATTGTTGTTTCTTACTGAACCAGGACACTAACCTTTGACCTAAGAATTGGCAGCTTTCAGAGGTGCTCTTCCTGTCAATTCTGCATCCAGCATAATCAGAATCTGTGTAACCAACCAGGTTGAACCCAGTGCCCTTTGGATACCATAGCCCAAGATTAGGAGTCCCCTTCAAATACCTGAAGATTCTTTTGATAACCATCATGTGAGATTCCTTAGGATCAGATTGTAACCTTGCACAAAGGCATGTGGCAAACATGATGTCTGGCCGGCTAGCAGTGAGATAGAGTAATGATCCAACCATTCCCCTATAGACCTTTATGTCAACTCTCTTCCCCTTCTTATCTTCATCTAGCTTGATTGCAGTGGACATTGGAGTTTTTGCTGGGGATGAATCCTCTAAACCATATTTCCTTAAGAGATCTTTAACATACTTAGATTGATTTATGAAGATGCCATCATCCCTTTGATGTACTTGCAGGCCTAGGAAGAAAGCTAACTCTCCCATCATGCTCATCTCATATTTGCTTTGCATCAATTTGGAGAACCTTTCACAGAGTTTTTCATTTGAAGAGCCAAAGATGATATCATCCATATAAATTTGAACTAGAATGATATCATTACCACGCTTCTTGAAGAATAGAGTTTTATCAATTGTACCCCTGGTAAATTGATGCTCAATAAGAAATTGAGATAGAGTTTCATACCAGGCTCTTGGTGCCTGTTTGAGTCCATAGAGTGCCTTGAGCAGTCTATACACAAAGTCTGGGAAGTCTTCATTCTCAAAGCCAGGAGGTTGGGATACATAAACTTCTTCATCCAGATCACCATTGAGAAAGGCACTTTTAACATCCATTTGATACACCTTAAAATCTGAGTGTGCTGCAAAAGCCAAGAAAATCCTGATGGCTTCCAGTCTAGCTACAGGTGCAAATGTCTCATCATAGTCAATGCCTTCTTGTTGACAGTATCCTTTGGCAACCAACCTTGCTTTGTTTCTTATCACCACTCCTTCTTCATCCATTTTGTTCCTGAACACCCATTTGGTGTCTATGACATTCTTCCCTTCAGGAGGTGGCACTAATTCCCATACTTTGTTTTTCTCAAATTGATTCAACTCTTCTTGCATAGCAACAATCCAGTCAGAATTCTTCAAAGCTTCTTCAATTACTTTTGGTTCTTCTTGTGACAGAAAGCAGCTATACAGACATGTATTCGTTCTTGCCCTCCTTGTTCTAACTCCCTCACTGGGATCTCCAATGATTTGATCCCTAGTGTGGGCTCGGTCCCATTTCCTTGTGTGACCCTGTTCATCTCCTTGACTTACCTCAGGGTCATATTGATTGACAGATGCAGTTTTTTCTTCTCCCTCTGTGTTTGTGTTCCCTTGCACAGGTGTTTGAAGAAGATCATCAACTTCAAGAGTTTCAACATGTGGAACAGTTAGAACAGGTGGTTCATCCTCACTTTCAGAATCCTCAAGATATCCTTGATTTTCAAATCTTAATGGTACACTGTCTTTTTCACTTGTTGCAAGTCCAGGAACTTTCTTGTCATCAAAGGTAACATCCATGCTTTCCATTACTTTGTGTTGCTCAGGTACAAACACTCTATATGATGTCCTTTCTAGAGAGTATCCTATGAAGATACCTTCAAATGCCTTAGCATCAAATTTTCCAACATGTTCAGAAGTATCTTTCATCACAAAACATTTGCTTCCAAACACATGAAGATGCTTGAAGGATGCTCTTTTGCCATTCATCAATGAGTAAGAGGTTTTTCCAGACTTCTTATTGATCAATGTTTTATTTTGCACATAGCATGATGTGTTAACAGCATCAGCCCAAAAGCTAGTAGGTAGCTTTGCATCCAACAATATTGTCCTTGCAGCTTCAATGAGAGTTCTATTCTTTCTCTCAACTACTCCATTTTGTTGAGGAGTTCTAGGAGCTGAAAACTGTTGAGAAATTCCTTTATCTTTGCAAAACTCATACAATGTTGAATTTCTGAACTCAGTTCCATTATCACTTCTCAAAGCAACTACAGAGGAGCCAGTGCTTTGTGCTTCTCTATCAACTCTCTTGATATGATCTATGATTACTTGAGGTGCTTCATCTTTGGAGAACAGGAATTCCACCCAAGTGTATCTTGAATAATAATCAACCATGACTAGATCCATGTGAATTAGCTGCAGAGGTTTTGAGTTTGAATTGAGTAATTTGTTCTTGTGGCTTGATCTCTTTATCTTTCCTCTTTGGCATGCTTCACATGCTCCATCTTGCACAAACTCCAAAGCAGGCATGTCTCTGATGAGTTCTCTCTTTGACAGAGAGTTCATTGCCTGAACATTCAAGTGAGACAGTTTCTTGTGCCATAGCCAGAATTTTTCATTGGTGGCTTTAGTGTAAAAACAACAAATTTCTCCCTTGTCTGTAGCCTTTAGATTTGCTACAAACAAGCTTCCTTTCTTCACACCAGTTAAAACAACTTCACCACTTCCTCTTTTTGAGATTAGACAATGATCTTCATCAAATTCCACTTTGAAACCCCTATTGGTGAATTATCCAATGCTCAAGAGGTTTTGCTTTAGTCCTTCAACAAATGCTACATCTTCAATAATGACATTCCCATATTTAACACTGCCATATGCCATTGTATAACCAATGTTGTCATTTCCAAAGGTTACTGATGGGCCAGCCTTTTCCTCAAAATGTGATAGCAGGGCTATATCACCAGTCATGTGACTTGAGCATCCACTGTCCAAGATCCATATGACTCTTTTATTCATGTTGCCCTGCATTCACAAAATGACTAAGTTGTTTTTGGTACCCACACTTGGTAGGGTCCAGTTGATTTAGAAACAGTTTTGTTATTGATTCTTCTATCATAACCAGCATCCTTCACAGTAGGAGACTTCACAGTGTTTGTTGCTTTAGAGTTTACACTCTTAGGCTCACATGAAGTTTTTACCCTCTCAACCCTGATTGGGGATTCTGTCCTGTGAGTGTGCATATGTGTGTGTGATTCACAAGATTGTGCAGAGTCAAGTTTATGCTTTAGAGATAAACAATTAGCAATCACAGTCACATAGCATGTCATGCAGTTAGAATTACCACAGAAAGAATCATGGATAGAGTTCATGCCAACAGAATGGTTACTCAGGTTATCAACTTCAACATTTACAGGTTTATTACACTTATGGGTCAAATGATTCACAGATAAGCATTTCTGACACTGTTTCCTAGGAGCATTTGGCACATAAGCATAATTGTTGCCCTTGTTGACACCTACCTTACCATTTCTGTTCTGTTTCTTCTTCTTAACAACTTCTTTCTTGATTTTAGGACTCTTGACAAGGTTGTCTTTGGTTTCTTTCTGATCAACAGGCTTGGGAGAGGAAGGAGTGTTCTTAGCAGCCTCATCTTCTTCAAGTAGTTGTTGTTTGATAACTAGAAGATCCTCATCAAACTCAACAACACTCTTTTTAAAGATGGGCTCTTTGACACTAGAAAAAATAGTTGGAGCATTTTTGTTTACAAAAAGATTCTTTTCCTTTGCCCTTAGCCTTCTTCCTTCCCTTATCATTCTCATAATAAAAACCAATTCCAACATTACAGTCTTCAGTGTGTTCCTTGTGATAGGTTTGAATAAGTTCAGAGGAGTTTCTATATCTTCTAATTCTTAATTCATTCTCAGCAATTTGTTCCCTAAGAGCTATTTGAATCTGTTCAGCACAAACAACTTCATTCTTAAGATACTCCACTTCCTTTTTCAAACCATCAAGGCTCACAACCATTAATTCAAGTTTCTCATTCTGTTTTGTAAGTTCAAGATTTTTTAGCAGTTAGTTTGTCAATTTCTTCATTGGCAACTAACATGCTAGTGTGAATGTTAAACATCTCAGTACTCATGTCTTCAACAGTTTGCTTGTATTGAAAGGGAGTCTATCAAGAGAAGTAAGAATAGGTACCTGACTTGAGGAATCCCCATCATCAGAAAATGCCATCAAGGCATAGTTTGAGTATTCTTGTTCTTCCTCTTCATCAGAATCATCCCAGCACTTTCCCTCAGCAATAAAAGCTTTACCCTGTTGTTTCTTGAGTAGAGCTTCATACTTAGCTTCAAGCTCTAACTATGCTTTGTCCTTTTTGACATGTTTAGGCTTTTTGCACTCAGTGGCAAAATGCCCAAGTTCATTGCATTTATAGCACCTTATCTTGGACCTATCCACACTCCCAGACTTGTATCCTCCTTTAGCAGCACCAGCAATCCTTTTTCCTTTATCGGATGAGTTTGAGCCACTAGATCCACCAGCATTTCCAGCATTAAACTTGGACTTAAATGGATGCTTCCTTTTAAACCTAATGTTAGGATATCTCCTAGCCATATAGGCAAAGGATTTGTTTTCCATCTTGTCTAGTTCATCTATGCTGTAGAACTCATCTTCCTCAGGCAAATCATAAACAACTTGAGTCTCATCACCAGTGTCTTCAACTTCCAGCTCTTCAATCTTGACTTGACTGACTTTAAGAGATTCCATTCTTTGACCTAAATTGTCAGCAATAAGGGCACAAGAAGTATTGGCCATTAATCCTTGCTTTGCTTGAATGGATCTCTTTTGAAACAACTGTAGCTCATATGTTTTCAAAACACCATACAACACATCAAAACTGATCTTGGTTAGATCCCTTTCTTTGAGGGAAGAGATTCTTGGTTCCAAGTGATCTAGTAGAGCTAGAAAAAATTTCATGTTGAGTTCTTCTATTTCATAGTGTTTGTCATAGAGTTTGAGCTCATTTATCAGCTTGTTGAACCTCTCAAACACCTCTGTGATTCCCTCCTTTGGCTGGGCCATGAAAGCTTCATACTGTGAGACCAGAATATGCTTCTTGTTCTTTCTTACTTTAGGAGTTCCTTCACATAGCACTTCTATGAGATCCCACATCTTCTTAGCACTACTATAGTGAGCAACAGTGCGCCATACATGTTGAAATCCATAGATTCACAAATGATAAGTTGGAGATGTCCATCTAGTGCTATTTTTTCTTTTTCAAGATCAGTGTGTTTGGAGGGGTCTTTAGGAACATGTCTTGCTGGTATTATCTCAGTACCAACAGTTGTTTCAGCAATCTCAATCAATGGAGTAAAGGGACCATGCTTTAGAATGTCTAAGTACATGGGATTTGAAGCTTTGATGAAAAGCAACATCTTCTTCTTCCATAGACTGTAGTGCTCCTTGTTAAAGGGAGGAATCTTGATACTGCTTAGTTTCTCCCAAGTCAAAGACTCAAAACTATACCCCAGCTTGAAAATTCATTCTCGAATGCCCACTTGATATACTGTAACAGCCCGACTTTTCGGACTACTAATTCTAAATCCATAAGTCCACATCATTATTCTTACTTAGCTTCCAAAATCAGAACCTGAAATATTAGAAAAGGGATGAGCTACACAGCTCAGCAAGTACAATTGACAAACAGATATTCTTAAAAATTAGTGGGCTGTTATAATAAAACCGATTTAGTCAAAATATAATAAGTTGAAAAACCTTTGGAAAGTCAACCCAGTCCAAAGTTTATATTTTAAAAATTCAGAATTTAAAGCAAATACAGAATTTAAAGCAGATACAGAAGCAGAAACAGAAACAGAACAAAAATCGAAAGTACCACAGTCTTGCTCTACGGCCACACTTTCCCAGTAGCCAGGATCTTATTCTTATTCTTATATGTCACACTTTTCCGGTGACCGACATCTAAAGTTCAATAATTACGCGCCCTTAATAGGTATCTAAAATTGCACACTTGTGCACCTACTAAGGGTATCTAAGGCTAGTTCCGGAACTATAGCATAAATTACGAACGGGTTCGAAACGTAGAGACTGTGTTCTAAAATCAAAAACTTATATCTTATAAGTTCGAAACCGAATTCTTATATCTTATACGAAATCGAAATCAAAATCACAATATAATTATCTTTTTCAAAAATGAAAAGTAAGTCAAAAGTACTTACCTCAAAGTCGACACTTAAAATCCGAAAATAACACGAACTGATCCTATAATTATTTAACAAAACACGGAATAATTAATCATCAACTTGGCACATACTTTTATACATGCAAAGGCCAAATCCATGTTTAAATCATTTAACAACCAACAATTAGAGGCTAAACGCGTGCTTACTATACCCAATTAAAACAAATTATGTACATAAAAAAACTGATCAGGATTATAACCAAACAAATCATAAAATAAACAAAATAAATTGGCCTTAAAAGCCTAGCATCGCATGCATACGATCCAGTCCAGTTAACAAATAATTTGAAGAAAGATTCATGTGTTTCTCCCCGTGTCAAGCCTATAGCCATCAATATAACTTAATTAATGGTGACCATGTAAACTATAAACTAATGCATGGAATCAAAGTAGTAAAAATTTGCCACCTATATTTATTAATCACACACTGATGCAAATCAAACAAACAGACTAACAGAGCAAAATTGCAAGTAATAAGATTCTAAAATTTTACATCTTTTAACCAGCAAACCTATGCATATTATATTTAAACAATTTCAAATGTTTTAAAGAAAAACCAACATGTGAATATATTTCAAATAATATTAATTATTAAAAATTTAACCATGCAAATAAAAAAAATAGTAATAATGATTATTAAATATAAATTGATGTTTCAAACTAAAAGTAGATTAACTAATAAATATTACATACACAGAACTTTTCACCAGAAATATTAAAACAAAAACCACTAACTTCACAAACGTGCAGGTAGCCTCAAATTCAAGTAAATTAAGATTTACGAAAATAAATATTTTTAGATTAAAAACTCTATTATTTACAAACAAAAATCATGGAGTATGAGTAAAACCTATCATGAATAGTATCGAAGCAGGAGCATTAAATGATTTTTCTTTTAAAAATGAAGATACATGGCATGGTTCTGCTACAGTACATGCACCCATTTTTGAATTTCACACAGAACTTGTTAATATATAAGTAATATGTACATGTTGGCTACAACAAGAAAGTCAATTAGCCGTCAAGCACATACATGATTATGAATAAATCCACGCATACATAAACTGATCCCTCGAATACATAAACCGGAGACAAAACAATTAATAGCATACAAAAAACATTCTACTACTTAGAAGCATGCATGAATCATATTACTAGTTACTAATTAACAAACGAATAGTATGAGAGAAACACATGACATTAAAATCACTGTATTATCAAATTAAAAGCAGCACAAAGTTTCGAACCTGTAGGAAAAGAGAGGTTGTTCGAGTTTTCTATGTGTCCTAAGGGTGAATTATATCGATTTTCTAAAATATTCTAACTGATCTCATCTTTAATACAGAATCTTATCTTTTATTCAAATTAATTAGTGCAACAAATTTTAAAATTTTCTAACTAAAATAATTATCTAATTAATTAAATAAAAATCAAATCACGAATTTTACATATACGCACAAGTGTTCTATTGACCTCTATTTGTCCAACTACATATATGTGAAGCAATATATTGTATGCGTCCATACTCCCTTGATTCACGTCGGCCAACTCCATATGTAGTCCATCACACACTCACTTGATTTGTGTTTGTTAATCCCAAATGACCTAACAGAATTGTAGAGGGGGGGGGGGGGGTTGAATACAATTCTAGATATTTCGAAACTTTAAAACAACTTTCTAAAATAAAAATTGAACTGAAATAAAAACACAAACAACTTTAAAATTTCAGTTGGATGTTTTGAGGATCCAACTGAGATAATTTTTATTACGGAAATAATCTGTGTTACACAAGTATCACAGCTGATCAGTTCTTGATACAAAGTGAGAGTGCTCTTGAAAAAACTAATACAAACTATTTTATCTCACTCACTTCTATATCTAAAATGAACTGCTACACTTGGTTATATAACCCAAGTTTACAATGCTATTTTTGGCTACTTTAAAATAATCTAAAGTAACTTTCAGTAGCTTGCTTTTCATCCCTTTTGTCCAATGGTCCTTGGAGATCTTGGCTTTTGTCTTCGTGCTTATTATGATCACTCCCAAGAACCTAATTGGAAATTGGAATGTTTCCTTATTTCCAGTAACCATTTTGATGGCTTCCAATGCAAAGTACACTTCCATATCTCCCTTTTGATCTGTCAGATAACTGTCACTATCACTTTGTCAACTATTCAGAAAAGCAATAATGATTCGTTGATAGTAGAGAGATGTGTTTCGTTGATAGCTTTATTCTTCGTTTCGTTGATGGTATAATCCTCGTTTCGTTGATAGAGTAATCTTCATTCCGTTGATAGAGTAATCTTCATTCCGTTGACATGTCTTCACTTAGGCAAAATTACAAGGCATGATATATTTACAATTCACCAACCTATTTTGCCTATCTAGTACTTAGTCAACATGACTTAGAAAACCTATCTAATACCTACAACAAAATGCATATCAAACTATGAAGTATTGTACAGTGCAATTGCTACATCACTCATTTCGTTGATAAGCTTCCTGTCAACGAAAGCTGCAAAGCATGCCATTCCGTTGACAGTTACAAAATGACTTAATACAAAATCTACTAAGTGTTTTATAATTATCATCAAGAACAACATATTCCTAACAATCTCCCCCAATTTATGACTGGTAGAATAACAGCCATAAATCAAGAGCCTTGATGATAACAAAAACACTCAGACAAATTACAAATGATAAAAGTAGAAATTGCATTGAGCTTCACTGAATTTTAATTGAAATACAAAGTAGAAATCTTACAAAACAAGTGCACAGAGTTGCTCCTCTAGTCTGAGCAGATTTTTCATCTTTGCCTCTGTGGTCTCGTTTTCTTCCCTTTTCTTGCATTGTTCTCATCAATCTGAGCTTGAAGTCTTCTGTAGAAAATCTTCTCTTCTTCATCTTGATTCCGCAACTTGGATTGCATTAATCTCAGAGTTTCATTGGATGCCTTTTCCAGTTGGTCTTCTATTCTGAAGAATCTTCTACAGTTGTCCTTGTCTCTGAATTCCATCATCCAAAAAGGTTGGAGATGAAATTTTTTTCCTGTTTGAGGGACCTTCAATACTCTGAGAAGTGCACCAGGCTTGTTCCAGCTAGCTTTGATTTGGCAAATTTTGGAGACAACCTCAGACTTGGCTGTTTTGGTAAAACCAAAATCTTTCTTCAGACATTTGAACACAGATAACAGTGTCTGATAGTCTTCTCCCAGAATTCTGTGTAGAGGCCAAATCTGTTCTCTCCCGCCCTTGTAGACAAACACCAATCTCTCTGGTATTTTGTAAGAAGCTGTTATTCCTCTCACTTCAAACAGGTCATCAAGATTAATATGTAGGTCAGACTCCTCCCTGATATCAGCAATGTAGATGAAGTCTTCTGGGTTGGTAGGGGGTTTTTCAGCTTGTGGTCTCCTTACAAAAATTGGCTTAGCCTTGGCAGCCCTCTGCTTAGATTTCTTCTTTGGATCCATTTCAAAGAGGAATTTTGGAAAGTTGGCCTCATCAAACTCAATTGGCTCTTCCTTTGGCTCAATTGGCTGATCATGGAAATTTACTGGATGTTTAGGATCACAGGCTAACTTTACCTCAGAAACTGGATAAGGAATTGTTGGAGGTGCAATAGGTGCAGAAGAGTCTGTTGCATTGCTCTGAGAGTCATCATTCTCAAAAGCTATGTTTCTCTTAGCTCTTTCCTTGGGTTGCCTTATGATCTTCTTTGTACTCCTTTCCTCTTTGGCTCTTTCCTCTTGCTGTCTTTCTTCTTCATCTAGAGATTGAGCAACTGCAAGGGCTTGCATAGCTGCTCTTTCTGAATCCTCAGCCTTAGCATCAGCAAAATTTGGGTGACCAACCCAAACACAAATTTCCTGTCCATTTCTGTAGACAATTGCTCTTTGCTTCCTTATCTCAGGATTATTGCTTTCCTTGCATTTTGTGATAAGTAGTCCAAGAAGCTTGAGCTCATCTGGATAGGGTGAAGGATAGAAAGTCCTTGCTATATTTTTGCCCTTTGGTTTAGCAGGAGACTTGGGAGATAGGCTTCCTTGAAATGTAGCTTGTTCCACATCCCTAATGCATGAAGTTTGTCCTTTTTCTTTCCTTGGACCTTGAGTGACTCCATGTAGAAGGGGCTTTACCTCATAGAAAGAATTGGTCTGTGGCTCCCATTCCGTTGATGCTAAAACCATGGCATTTGTTGATGGTGTTGTAGAAGTAGCTTGATCCGTTGATGGATTTGAATTCTTTGCAGTTTCAGCTATCTTCTTGACTCTTGCATCTATGCTGGACCAGTGGTCTTTTATTTGTTCAGCAAGTTGTAGCCTCATAGATGCTTGCTTAATCAAGTCAATACCATCCAGTTTATCCTTTCTTGACACCCCCATAGCTAGTGGCTCCTTTGGCAGGGAAATGGCTGGGACCATAACCTTTGTGATTTGAATGTCTAGCTCCTTAGATTTCTCCCCCTTTTTGTTATCATCAAAAGGGATGACTGGGAGTCCTTGAGCTGCCACGAGCTGGGCTAAAAGTTGGGTTTGCTTCTCCTGTTCCCTTTGCATGTGAGATAAAGTAGCTTCCACCTTGTCCACTCTAGAACAGAGAGTCTTCAAGGAGGTAGCCACCTCAGGTTCCTTAGAGAAAAACCTTTTCATCTTGGACACAGTGAGAAGAGGAAGCTTTTCATCTAGCCTCCTGTCAGTAGCATCCTTAAGATTGCTAATGGAGTCCTTGATTTCTCTAGCTTCAATCCTTGTCTGCATCATCTGTAGCCTTTGGATTTCCAGTGAATCCATAATAGCCTTGTAGAATTTCTTGTCATTGGCATTTGCAGACTCATGAGCCAGATAGGCCTCATTGTACTGCCTTGTGATTGCAGTATCCAGGGTGAGTCTTCCTTGCATATCTTGAGAAAGCCAGTTTGGTGTAGGGGGCACCACAGAAGTCCCAGTCTGTGAAGTGATGGCCACCTGTAGATTGTCACCAAAACTGTCATCATCATCAGAAAAATCAAACTCACCACTGGCTGTAGCTCCTGGAGACAGATTTGTGATTGCATCATTTGTTCTTTGCATAGATGCAGTTGTATGGATTAGGTTGAAAGACCTTTCTGCCTCCACATTGCCTTGCTGAGCCATAACTTGATAGGCTGGCACATGATGAGTAAAGGTCTCAGGATCCAGGGAAATATTATCCAGAGTTTGTTGATAATGCTCTTGGAAAGTAAGTTCCCTTTCTCCCTCATGAACCTCCATTAACTCACTTGCAATGGTTGCTTCCTCCCTTATAGCTCCTGTAGTCCCTTCTCTCTCTCCACTCTTTTCTTGCATCGTGGGCTCCCCATGGCTCACACCTCTCACACCCTCACCTTCACCTACTAAGGTGGAACCCTCAGCCTCTCCTTTTGCCTGACTGGAAGAAATAGTCAGCCTCTCACTCTCAGCCTCTCCTTTTGCCTGGCTGCAAGCCAGCCTCTCAGTTTCACTCCCTCTCATTCCTAGACGTGTTTCCACTACCACTATATCATCTGCACTAGTTGTGCAAACAACTTGATTTTCAATAAGAGGTGCAGAATGAACTATCAACGGAATGGTAGTTTGAACTGTCAACGGTATGGATACCGTTGATGGAGAAACACTTGTCAACGAAAGAGACTGTTTCGTTGATGAAGTCAAGAAAGCACTTTGAGAAAGTGAGATTACAGTAGAATCTGTGGTGATTGATTTTAAAGAGTGTTCCACAGATCCTCTTGTAACTTCAGAAAAGGATGATTGGTGGCCCAACAAATCACTTAACAAGTGATGACCACCAATTTCAGAGTGGGGCTTCTCCAAGAAAAGAGTTGGAGAATCAGGAATAGTTGAATGGATCATATCCACATCTAATGACTGAGTTGGAGAATTTTGTGAAGTTAGTTCAAGATTGATGTTTAAAGAATGGGACTGTAACCCCAGAGTAACGATAGGGGTTACATCAAACTGAATTTCAGAAACTGGAAGTGTTTCTTCCAGTGTGTGTGCACCCTGTGAAACCTGGGATTTTTGTTTCACTCTCATTTGGTATTGGGAAATTGTAGACTGTGGGCTTGAAGTGTCCCTTACCCTCTTGGAGGAGAGCTTGTTTCAATAATTACATCCTTTTGGGAGGATGCAACTAGACTTGTGCTTAAATCCATATTACTCATTGTGCCTTGTTGGGAAGACACAATGGGGCTAGGCTGGATCTCACTCATCTCTCCTTCCTTATCCTTAGAGTTTCTTTTATGTTCACCCCTTCTCTCACCTCTCACAACACCTACACCACTCCCCTTTGGTTATGTAGTGGATTTTACAACAGGTGCCTTTTGAGAAGTACCTGAGGTTGGCTTGGAAGATTTCTTTGATTTTGGTTTTGCTGCTGGGGCAGGAGCCTGTTGGGTCACAACTACAGACTCGATAGCAACATGGTTGGGTGAAACAGTAGAAGTAACAGCTATACTAGCAGGGATAGTAGTAGTTACCTCAATTATTGGCAGATACACCACTGGGACATCACCATTGTGGTACAGCCTCAGTATGTCTGTCAAGACCCTCTTCTCTTGCACAAAACAATCAAACCTGGAAACAGGGTTAGTGATAACCAATGGTGCTGGACTAACATGGTTAGCCAGCATCATCAGAAATCTTGCATAATAGATATTTTTCTTCCTATTTGCCTTATCACCCAACTTAGCACCAATTTCATACATAAGTTGGGTGCTAAAGTTGTAATATCTATCAGTTAGGAGCATGGTAAATAGAATCAACATAGAGTTAGTTAATGCATCAAAATTACTAATTTTACCAGAAAAGACCTTGATGAATGCATCAGCTATATAACTATATTCCCTAACCAAACCTCTCCTAATTATTTTACCCAGATTATCAGTAGGCAAAGAGTAGTTTATGGAATTTATCATGTTAATCATTTCAGTATATGTAGGCAAAGCAAAGCAATTATTTTCAGGAAGGTGTAAGCATGCTTGCAACACATCAGAATTGACTATGTACTCATTACCTTGAATGGTGAATTGCAAAGTGCAATTTGTCCCATTGTACTCACACGAGGTCCAAATCTCCTCGATTATCTCATTGTAGAGTGGAGTTGAGTGAAACATTGCGTAGCTCAGTTTGCAGTTCATCATGAAATCCATCATTTTGAAAAAGAGTCTGTTCGGGCTTTCCTTGACAACAAAAGGGATGGAGTTGTTCTTCTCATAGATGAACCCTTCAGCTGACATGAGTTTTACTATTGGTGCCATTGTTGAGTGAGAAAAATCTTGAACTTGGATTTGCTTTGAGAGAGAAGAAGTAAGAAAACCTTTGGAAATTTTGAGAGCAGGTAGAAAAGAATTAAAGAAAACAAAATTTCTTAAATACTCCCCCAAAATTTCTCAAAAATTAAGTCCAATAATAAATATAAATTACTGGATTGGCTTAAAAATGTAACCGTTACAATTAAAATATTACCATGATTTATACTTACAGGGGTGTATGCATAGATCGTGGTAAAAGACGTGACAATTTTCAACGGTTCAGATTAAAAGCGCTATATCAACGAATCAGAATTGGGCGTTTAAGGTCCCGTCTATTTTGTTGATAAAGCTGAGTTTCGTTGATATAAGAGAGCTATCAACGAAACACCCAGAAAAATGCTAAGACTATCAACGAAATGGTGCGTTTCGTTGACATAGTAATTTTGACTTAGACAAAATTGCACTTTTTCCTGAGAAAATTAATTCACAGAAAAACATAGCAAGATTCTGGTTGCTTTATAACTTGCAAAAATCTCAGAAATAATTAAGAGAAATTTAGCATACCTAGCTCACTTACTAATCTTGAGAATGTAGATTCATCAAGTGGCTTGGTAAAGATGTCTGCAAGTTGTTGTTCACTTGGAACAAAATGTAACTCCATAGTACCATTCATAACATGTTCTCTAATGAAATGATACTTGATGTCAATGTGCTTGGTCCTTGAATGCTGCACTGGATTCTCAGTAATGGCAATGACACTAGTGTTGTCACAGAAGATAGGAATTTTCTCAACTCTTAATCCATAATCAAGTAGTTGATTTTTCATCCATAAAATCTGTGCACAACAACTTCCAGCTGCAATATACTCAGCCTCAGCTGTGGAGGTAGAAACTGAGTTTTGTTTCTTGCTGAACCATGATACAAGCTTGTTTCCTAGGAATTGACAGGTGCCTGTTGTGCTTTTCCTGTCAATTTTACATCCTGCATAATCTGCATCTGAATAACCAATTAGTTCAAAGCCAAATTCTCTAGGATACCAAATGCCAAGGTTTGGTGTTCCTTTGAGATATCTGAAAATTCTCTTAATAGCAACTAAATGGGATTCCCTAGGATCAGCCTGAAATCTAGCACATAGACATGTAGCAAACAAAATATCAGGTCTACTAGCTGTTAAATATAAAAGTGAGCCTACCATGCCTCTATAACTTGAAATGTCCACAGATTTTTCCTTAGTATTCAATTCAAGTTTGGTGGCAGTAGGCATGGGATTTTGGCAGGGGAGCATTCCATTAAGTTAAATTTCTTTAACAAATCATGAATATATTTTGTTTGACTAATGAAAATGTCTCCATTAACTTGCTTCACTTGGAGACCAAGAAAGTAAGTTAATTCTCCCATCATGCTCATTTCATATTTACTCTTCATAAGCTTGGCAAACTTTTGACAAAGTTTTACATCTGTAGACCCAAAGATTATGTCATCTACATAAATTTGAACAAGTATAGTAGTGCCATTCACAATCCTATGAAAAAGAGTTTTATCTACAGTACCTCTAGTGAAGTGATTCTCAAGGACGAACTGTGAAAGTGTGTCATACCAGGCTCTATGTGCTTGTTTCAAACCATAGAGTGCTTTAAGGAGGAAGTACACATACTCTGGAAAATCATCATCTTCAAAACCAGGAGGTTGACTCACATACACCTCCTCTTCCAATTCCCCATTCAGAAAAGCACTCTTCACATCCATTTGATAGACCTTGAAATTGGCATGGGCTGCATAGGCTAGGAAAATCCTTATTGCTTCTAGTCTTGCAACAGGAGCAAAGGTTTCATCAAAATCAATTTCCTCTTCCTGTGAATAGCCTTTTGCAACCAATCTAGCTTTGTTCCTTGTGACTATGCCATTTTCATCCATCTTGTTTCTGAACACCCATTTTGTGCCTATAACACTCCTATCCTTAGGCTTGGGCACCAGCTTCCAAACTTTGTTTCTCTCAAATTGGTTTAGCTCCTCTTGCATAGCTAAAACCCAATCTGGATCTAGAAGTGCATCCTCAACTTTCTTTGGCTCATCTTGAGACAGAAAGCTACTATATAAACATTCCTCTTGAGTTGCTCTTCTAGTTTGGACTTTTGAAGAAACATCACCTATAATGAGTTCAAAGGGATGATCTTTAGTCCATTTCCTTGAGGGAGGTAGATTTGCTCTTGAAGAAGTAGCTTCATGATCATGGTTGCCTTGATTGGATATTTGTCCTTGAGAAACTCCCCCTGAGTTTGTTGTCCCTAAATGATCACTTCTAGAGGCATTTCCATGACTGTCAACGGTATGACCATTTTGACTGTCAACGAAACGCTCATTCTGACTGTCAACGAATCCTTCATCATGACTGTCAACGAAATGACCATTCAGGCTGTTTCTCTATAGCCTTGACATGATTCACTTGATCTCCTTCCCCGTTCTCAAAAGAAAGACTTTCATGGAAACCTTCATCACAGAGACCTTGAATTTTGAGATCATCAAAAACAACATGTACAGATTCCATAACAATGTTGGTTCTGAGATTATGGACTCTGTAAGCTTTCCCTGCTGCATATCCCACAAATATTGCTTCATCTGCCTTTGCTTTAAATTTCCCCAAATGCTCAGCTTGATTTCTCAAAACAAAACACTTGCATCCAAAGACATGAAGAAAATCCAACAGTGGCCTCTTTCTTTTGAGTAGTTGATAAGGGGTCATTCCCTTGGCCTGATTAATCAAAGAAATATTTTGAGTGAAGCAAGCTGTGTTAACTGCCTCAGCCCAGAAATAAGTTGGTAACTTTGATTCATCTAGCATTGTCCTTGCAGCTTCAATAAGTGTTCTGTTTTTCCTTTCAACTACACCATTTTGCTGTGGTGTTCTTGCTGCTGAAAACTCATGCAAAATACCATTTTCTTCACAGAACACCTTCATGCTTGAATTCTTGAATTATGTCCCATTGTCACTCCTAATCCTTCTTACTTTGAAATCAGGATGATTGTTTACCATCTTGATGTGATTGATAATGATTTTACTTGCCTCATCTTTGAAGAGCAAAAAGAAGGTCCATGTAAATCTAGAAAAATCATCAACAATCACAAGACAATATTTCTTCTTTGAAATGGACATGACATTTACAGGGCCAAATAGATCCATATGAAGCAGCTCAAGCTGTTGGACAATTGATGACTCTGTCTTGCTTTTGAATGATGCCTTCTTTTGTTTCCCTTTTTGACAGGCATCACACAAACCATCTTTGGAGAATTCCACCTGTGGAATTCCTCTGGCAAGATCTTTCCTCACCAAATCATTCATAACCTTAAAATTCAGATGAGATAATTTCTTGTGCCATAGCCAACTTTCATCCTTGCTTGCCTTGCTGAAAAGACAAGTGATGGCGTCTGGACTTGTACTACTAAAGTCAGCAATGTACACATTCCCTCTTCTGAATCCAGTCATTACCACATTGTTGTTTCCTCCTTTAGAAACAACACAGGCTTCTTTAGAAAAAGTAACTAAAAATCCTTTATCACAAAGTTGGCTGATACTAAGCAAATTGTGCTTAAGACCATCCACCAATACAACCTCATCAATGATGACATTTTCTTTTGAAATCAAGCCATATCCCTTAGTGTAGCCTTTGTTGTCATCTCCAAAAGCAATACAAGGGCCAGCTCTTTCCTGAAACTCTGTGAGCAGGGTAGAATCACCAGTCATGTGTCTTGAACATCCACTATCCAAGTACCAAAGATTCCTTTTGTCTCGCTGCACACAATAAAATCAAATCAAGTTGATTTTGGTACCCAAGTTTCCTTGGGTCCTGTTTTGTTAGCCTTTGATTTACCTTTTATATCATTTTTCACCTTGGGCTCAGATTGATTTAAATCAACCTTTACCTTTGGTGTTGATTTCTGAGGATTGCTCACATTTTCATTCACATCATGCATAGATGGAGGAACAAACATGTTATTCATATTCCATGGCATTTGTGGCACATTAAACATATTCATGTATGGATTAGGCACAAATGGCATGCTAGCATATGGATTCTGAAATTGTGCATATGGAGCAAACATGTTAGTCATAACAGGCATTGTAGGCATAGAACCATTCATTGCAGGCTTAGGCATTTTCACATTAGCAGTCTTCTTAACAGATTTGCAGTTAGTAGATAAATGACTAACACTACCACAATTAACACATGTCTTTCTAGGAGCATATTTATCAGGTGTGTAATTGTTATGTTTGTTAATCCCTACTTTGCCATTCTTGTTATTCTTTTTATTGCCCTTAGTCTCAACTTGAATTTTCTCTAATTTGTCTTTCAATTGCTTGTTAGACAAGTGACCTACATTTGCTCTTTCAACAGGCTTCTCAACTTTCTTTGATTTACTAGACTCACCTTGAACAAAGTTCTTGGTGACAGGACCATACTTGTTATTAAGTTTAGTGAGTTCTTCTTTCCTTTTCTCTGTCAACGAAACAGCCTGATCGGTTGATGGTTCATCTGTCAATGAAACTTTGCATTCCGTTGACATATCAACTTTCAACAAATGATCATTGTTGTTTGTTGACTCTGTTTCTGATTCTAAGGTTTCACCAGTATACCCTAGCTTCTCTTTGTTCTTTTTCCATGATTGCTCACAGAAAGATTCCATACCTTGAACATTAATGATGTTGGTAGCAACATTCCTAGAATCTTTCCATTTTGCAATCGCACTTTGTTCTATTTCAAGTTGTGTTTTAAGAATTTCTTCCCTTTCTAACACTTTCTCAAGTTCCTTCTTAGCATCCCTACTAACACACCTCATTTTCTCAAACTCAATGAGTTGTGCTTCTAACATGGCATTTCTATCACTTAAGAGCATATTAGACTCTTTGATTCTTGAGTTCTCTTTGGTAAGTGATTTAAGAGTAACACGCAAATTATATAATACAGTAGACATTTCATTTACTGCACTATCGCATTCCTCTTTAGAAAGCTCAGAAAGATTAGTAATTGTTACCTGATTGCTAGAGGAACTTGCTTCCTGCTCATGATTGTTAGCCATTAGAGCCAAGTTGACATACTCAACATCATCATCAGAATCTTCACCATTACCAGCCCAATCATACTCCTGAGACATGAAAGCTTTTTCTTTCTGCTTGAGAAGTTCAAAGTATTTCTTTTTATAATCAACAGGCTCAAATTTCCTGTTGCCCTTCTCAACTTTGGACTTTCTGCAATCTCCAGCAAAGTGACCAATCATTCCACAGTTGAAACATTTAGACTTAGACTTTTCAATCCAGTTATTTTTGCTAGGTTGAAAGTCTCTCCTTGGTGGCCTTGCTTCTGAGTTTCTCTTGAATTTGAACTTAGAGAATTTCCTTGAGAGAAAAGCTATATGTTCATCAATCTCATCTAAGTCATCCAAGTTGGTTGGTTCTGGTTCTTCTTCTTCTGTCATCTTGCCTTTACCCTTGCTAACATCACTCCTACAACTAGCTCGACTAGTTGTGGCTTTTGCAGTTTCTTCATTGTCATCTTCTAGTTGGTTCACAGATGCAATCAATGCAATAGATCCACCTTTCTTTTGTACCTTCTCAATTTCTTCATCTTGCTCCATTTCCAACTCATATGTCTTTAAAGTTCCATAAAGCCTCTCAAGAGTGTAGTCTTTGTACTCCTGAGTGTTTCTCAAGGAAACAGTCATAGGCTTCCATTCTTTTGGAAGAGCTCTAAGAAATTTGAGGTTTGAATCCTTGGTTTGGTATATTCTCCCATACAGCTTTAATCTATTCAAAAGCTTTTGAAACCTACTAAACGTGTCATTTAGGGTTTCACCAGCTTTAAAATGAAAGTGCTCATACTGTTGTATAAGGAGTTGCATTTGGTTTTCCCTAACTTGCGCAGTTCCTTCACAGAGTGTTCTAACAGTATCCCATACTTCTTTAGAAGTTGTACAGTTTATAACATTGTCAAACATCTCTTGCTCCAAACCATTAAACAGAATGTTCATGGTTCCTTTGTCTTTATGGATTTCTGCAACATCTTCAATAGTCCATTCTGAGACAGGTTTTGGAATTTCCACATCTGGAGCATCATCTGGCAGTCCAACTCTAGATGCAAACTTCATGGGAACGTGTGGACCTTTCTCAATGCAGTCTACATATCTCTCATCCATAGACATGAGATGTAGATGAATTTTTACTTTCTAGTGAAAGTAATTGTCCTTATCTAGAACTGTTATCTTTACTCCTGCATCCTTCTTCACCATGGTAACTGTTTTAGCCTTGATCTTTAAACTTATTGTATGTTAGAAGCTTGCTCTGATACCAATTGTTAATCCCAAATGACCTAACAGAATTATAGAAGGGGGGGTTGAATATAGTTCTAGATATTTCGAAACTTTAAAACAACTTTCTAAAATAAAAACTGAAATAAAAACACAAATAACTTTAAAATTTCAGTTGGATGTTTTGAGGATCCAACTGAGATAATTTTTATTGCGGAAATAATCTGTGTTACACAAGTATCACAGCTGCTCAGTTCTTGATACAAAGTGAGAGTGCTCTTGAAAAGGCTAATACAAACTATTTTATCTCACTCACTTCTATATCTAAAATGAACTGCTACACTTGCTTATTTAACCCAAGTTTACAATGCTATTTTTGGCTACTTTAAAATAATCTAAAGTAACTTTCAGTAGCTTGTTTTTCATCCCTTTTGTCCAATGGTCCTTGGAGATCTTGGCTTTTGTCTTCATGCCTATTATGATCACTCCCAAGAACCTAATTGGAAATTGGATTGTTTCCTTATTTCCAGTAACCATTTTGATGGCTTCCAATGCAAAGTACACTTCCATATCTCCCTTTTGATCTGTCAGATAACTGTCACTATCACTTTGTCAACTATTCAGAAAAGCAATAATGATTCGTTGATAGTAGAGAGATGTGTTTCGTTGATAGCTTTATTCTTCGTTTCATTGATGGTATAATCCTCGTTTCGTTGATAGAGTAATCTTCATTCCGTTGATAGAGTAATCTTCATTCCGTTGACATGTCTTCACTTAGGCAAAATTACAAGGCATGATATATTTACAATTCACCAACCCATTTTGCCTATCTAGTACTTAGTCAACATGACTTAGAAAACCTATCTAATATCTACAACAAAATGCATATCAAACTATGAAGTATTGTACAATGCAATTGCTACATCACTCATTTCGTTGATGAGCTTCCTGTCAACGAAAGCTGCAAAGCATGCCATTCCATTGACAGTTACAAAATGACTTAATACAAAATCTACTAAGTGTTTTATAATTATCATCAAGAACAACATATTCCTAACAGTGTTGATCGATGCACATATGCAGCTGCAACACATAAACTACTCGTTGATGCCGTGGAAGCCCTTCAAACAAACTTCCATCCTAGCAGTCTTTGCACTATCTTCTACACCGGACAGCAATACAACCACAGCAGTATCCTTCAAGTCACTCTTCCCTCGAGGTAACCAGAGTTTTGTTGAAGTTCCAGTACGTTCTGGTCACGTATCAATCAGACGATATATTCCTCCACTTAGCTCTCTCTTCATCTGAACCACACAGTCTCTTTCGATATTCATAGCCCCCCCTGCTACAGAGCATCTGTAGCCTTCTTAAGCTAACTGACCGATAGATATGTATTAGATTCTTCCTCAGCTTAGGCATATATCTAACCCCGTTCAAGCTACGAACTGTTCCATCGAACATTTTGATTTTCACCATTCCAGCTCCCTTGATCTCACAAGTAGATCCATCAACCAAAGAAACGGTTTCATTCTTTGTTTTCTGGAATTCGTCAAAATTCTCTATCTCAGCACACACATGGTAAGATCACCCCGAGTCTAACATCCATTCTCCCGGAGAACAAGTGTCTCGACTGAAGACGGTGCAAACATCTTCACAGTCGAATGTGACCACAGCCATTGATGCATCTGGGTTCCTCTTATTCAGCGGACAATTCGGCTTAATATGAACCCACTCCTTACAACCAAAGCACTGTTTGTCCCTTTCACTGTATTTGGATTTACCCCTGCTATTGGTAGATCCTCTCACATCACCTCTTCATCTGTTGTTTTGACTACGCAAATCCAAAATTGTCATTTCATCCTTGTCAACCTCTTGGTTCTTCCCGTTAGAATTTGACAAAAGTGCTGACTAAACCTCCTTCATCTTTAAGGTGTCCTTCCTGTACAAAATGGTAGTGACCAAATTATCGAACGACTCTGGAAGTGAAGTAAGAAGAATAAGGGACTTATCTTCTTCTTCAAACGCTACATCAACCTTTTCAAGTTGATTAACAATACCATTAAACACATTCATGTGCTCAATAATATTACCCTTTTTCTACCATCTTCAGCTGATATAATTCGTGCTTAATATTTAACTTTGTAGTCAAGTTCTTCCCGAGATATAATGCCTCCAACTTTGACCACAATTCCTTCGGCGTGCTTTCGTCCACAATATTATTAATAATTTTACCAGCAATGCATAGTCTGATGGTACTCATACATTATGACTCAGCATCCTCCCAATCTTCATCAATCATTTTTCTTGGTTTTCCCTCATTTCTCTTCAAAGCCCTTGATAGCTTCTGTTGGGTAAGGATATTTTTTACCCATCTCTGTCAAAGAGTAAAACTTCCCTTTCCATCATAGGGATCAATCTTGAATCCTCCAATACTTGCCATTACCTCAAATTGCCAAAGATTATAAGGACCCCGCTATATCGATACCAACGACGTGGGCCCTAGCTCTGATACCATCTGTTAGGAATTAAAGCCAATTCATATTTCCCCTCTTTGTGTAATTTGAACTTAATAATTTA
The DNA here is from genome assembly GCA_030848705.1 of Heracleum sosnowskyi. NCBI lineage: Eukaryota > Viridiplantae > Streptophyta > Magnoliopsida > Apiales > Apiaceae > Heracleum > Heracleum sosnowskyi. The sequence goes on from CM061240.1 coordinate 17,512,131, forward strand.
TCACATGCAATAACAACAGATTAATAATAATCAAGACAGATGGACACCAAAATTTATACGTGGAAAAACCCTTAAAATAAAGAGGTAAAAATCACGGGACCAACTCCGAGTAATTCTACTATAATAACAATAATGGTTATAAGCTCTCTTAAGTTTACAAAGTAACACTTGAAGTACAACTGAATAGTAATACGAAGATTCCTTATCCCTTCGGTACTTAACCGGAACCCTGGATGAACTCTCCTTGTTGCTACAGCCCCGACCAAACACAAATCTTGACTCACCCAAAACGAAAGAATAGAGAAGCACCAGGGCCCCCTATTATGACCTTGCATGAAGCTACCACAAGGTAAGCTCCATACTAGACGGATTATCTAGAAGCTATAAACTAATAGAGGAGGGAGAGAAGAGTGTTTGATGTATTTGTTAGAAAATGGAAAGTTTGAGGCATATTTTATATATGTTATTGATGGAATTTCCGGAAACTAACAATTGGAGGTTGTTCCTTATTATGAGGACTTAAAATTTCATGTTTGGATCTAAGACATTTTCTTAGTGAAATCCATAAATAAATTGAGTTGAAGTAGGTTGCTTGAAATGGGTTATGTGGGTTGTGTAAGTTGAAATAACTTGTATCCCACATAGAAATGGTAATGAGATGTTGGTGGGTTTATATAGAACCATGTGCAAGAGTAGTGTACAACTACTAAGGCATGTGGGTGTGCATGGTGTTATTGTGTGCCTCGCGCACACGCGCCGCCTCGCCACGCCACGTCACGACACGACTCGACTTGGGTCGGGTCGAAGGGCGATTTGGGCGAATGTCTCGGCGTCTCGCGTACGCGAGGCGACCTAGTTGAGGAAATTTATTACCTGTTTATTTAATATTATTTATTGATTTAATTTAACAGTATCAGTATTTATTTGTAACAGCTCAACGAACTGGGTCAGGATTTATATTAAATCCTGATGGACCAGTTCTTGGATCAAATCCTGATGGCTACTGATCCTGATGGCATGTGTCAGTACTTGGAGTGAAATCATGATGACTACTGATCCTGATGGCCTGGGTCAGTACTTGGATCCCGGTGGAGTTAAATCCTGATGGTAGATCCAGTCCTGACGAAATCCTGATGGTCGGTCAAGTACTGATGCCACTCCTGACGGACAACAAGTCCTGATGGCTTAACTTCAGTACTGATGATGATCAAATCCTGATGGACCAGGAAATTCTGACTGAGCTGTAACTGATATTAAATACTGATGACAACTGTTATGATAATTTAATTAGAATATTTAGTATTAAATGTCATATCTTCAGTTACAATATTTGGTCTGTTACGTTTTATTTGGTATTATATTTATATATACAAAACATAACGTTTGAAGGAGAGAATATACGTAACTCAGAAAACCCTAGCATCATATTCTTTTCTGCTCTCAACACATACAGAATATACATAGATTTTTGGGCGAATTGAGGTGCAGGTCGTTGTTGATCATTGTCATTACTGTGAGTTGATTGATCTGAGTTGTTTTATCCTGGAAGTGATATTGATGCAACCCAACACAGCGTAAGTGGGGCAATAATCTCTTCAAGAACAGTCAAGACTTCTCTAAGGCTTGGCGACTCAGCTGTTCTTTATCTTTCGGTATTTGTTAAAAGTTACAGAGAGATAAGTGTTCTTTCTTATCTTGTTATTTACAGTCTCTAATTGTAATCTTGTTTCGACCTTCGTGTTTGTTTTGTTAATTGGTATATTTGCATATTCTTGTTATTACAAAATATATATAATTGTTCTATTGTTACTGTGTATTTAGTGAATTATACCCAACAATATTTAGAAATGAAGGTGAATGGGGGTATTTATAGAACGGGAAAGTGGAACTTAGCGTAAAAGAATAGGTAAAGGAGTAAAGGTGTAAGGTAAAAGTGGGATGAAATGGATTTAGTATTTTAGGGATCGGACACATTTAAGATGTAGTGTTAGTGTTATCGGAAAAGTTATTCTATTTGAACAGCCAACTCTAGAGCTAGAACAGAAATATGTTGAAAGGATGTTGATCCACCTTGAGAATGAAGATATTGGGCCGGTTTGCATACCGATTTATAAGTCAGCTTATGACTTATAAATCCATTTCAGCTTATGAGTGGTGTTTGTGTACTCAGTTTATTTGATAATTTATAACTTATAAATTGATAAGTTAAATGTTAGAAATTACCAACATTTTACTTAACTTATCAACTTATTTTTTGATTTCTTTATTTTTTTAATACTTTATATTTTTACTTTTATGTTTTTAAATATTTTTTTAATTTAAAATGCAAGTGTTGAAATCATTGTATTTAATAATTATTTTTTCAAATTTAATTTAGCAAATTTTTTACTAACTTATAAGTAAATTTATCTAAACACCCGTATAACTTATAAGAATCCATCAACTTATCAATTATAAAGCACTTACTCATTTTAAGCTATAAGTCAATTTTTTTATGATACCCCAAACACGCACATTATATCCCGTCGAATATGGATTCAAGTCTCGGAGACCGATCTTAGGACATTTGTTAATGTGTCGGTTCATGTTATTTAGTAGATCCGATAATTTATGACACGATACGAATTACACGACACGAAACGACATGAAAATTTAGTGTTTGTGTTTGTATTTTCAGTACACGATACGAAAATACACGAACACGAAAGTACACGACAGAGATTTAGTGTCAGTTTTGTATTTACCCTTTGGGTACACGACACGACACGAAATACACGAAATAAATAAATAAATATTTATATATTAATATTTATACTATATTTTTTTATATTTACATTAGATAAATAATATTTACCATGAATTTCTAGGAGGATGAGAATAATAAGAAGATAAATATTCTAAGGAATATGATGAAATGTTGCTCAAGTCTTCAACCTTCCTAATTTATTGCCCTATTTTCTTTGATGGACTCAAGAAAATCTCGAATCCTGAAAAATATTGGTTCCTCGATTCATGAGGACGGCGATGAGTGGATGCTTGCCCTAAAAACATAATGGTTGTTAGTGACAATTTTGGATGAAATAGCAGCATCAAAACCTGGACGAAGAGTAGCAGCAGAAATCACAACAACATCATCATCGAAAGGTAATGAAGTGAGTACAATATGTTTAGGAAGTGGTGCTTCTTTTTCTTATACTCTATGACAGTGATGTATATATATAATTAAGCTTTTAGGGATGGATTTTGTACTTGATAATGTGCTTGTAATGATTTTTCCTCTGTGTCTACATTGAGTATACATTCACGTTACTTGAATTGTGTGGTTATTTTATAATATTATTAGCTAGTTAAGTTTAAAAAAAATATTATGTGAATAAAGGTAAGTCAAAAATCAATTAGAGGCTGTGGGGAAGAAAAATGATTCTTAGGTCCATAATTTAATATATTTTTAATATTTATTTTATGTCTGTTTTTTGTAATTTTATTATTTAATAAATTGTTTTCTTTTGTTTAAATAAAATCATATTTCAAGGTGAAAAAAGTCAAGAAGATGAATGAAAATATTTGAAGTTAAAAAGAAATTGGAGAAAAATTTCATTACTTATCGGAAAAAAAGGTAATTAAAGAAATATTTTTAGAATCCGATTTGTAATCAAAAAATCCAAACTCATTATTATTTCTTATAATTATATATATATATATATATATATATATATATATATATATATAGGGTCGCGCTCCAGTGAGAACCTCTACTATTGTGAGATATGAGATCTAATCCTAGCCATTCATTAATACATCTTATATTAATCTCCCACCACCCATTAAATTTATTAATATTTTAATATTCCATCACCCCCACCCATCCACCACCTCCGACCACCTCCTGCCACCAGTGACCACCATTTCCGGCGACCACCACCTCCGGCGACCAGCAGTAATCACCAACGTCATAACTAAAATCACCACAGTTCAGAATAAAATCACCACCGGAAAACAGAAAATCACCATCATCTCCTTCAAATTTCAATCATCTCCCACCATAACTTCCGGCCATCACTAACTCCGGCCACCGTCATGATCAATAATCACCACCACCGTTACCAAAATTCAACACCTAATCATCACATTTTTAATACAACAACCATTAATCACCACCGTCGTCATCAATAATCACCACCGCACCACCGCCTGAACCAATAACCACCACTGTAGCCACCAGTAATCACCACACAGCCACCACAACAGAATTTTCAAATTACAAAAATCACCAAAAAAATGAACGAAAATCAAAGTAAAATCAAATCGGAGCACTAATTTCAGATCTGAAAAGGTCGGCATCGGAGATGGTGGTGAAGAAGGCGGCGACGGTGGGTGATGGTGGCGGCGGCGCGGGTGGCGCCGACGCGGTGGCAGCGCGGGGGGAGTGGTGGTGGTGGTGGTGGGCGGAGGGTGGAAGCGGTGGAGGCGGTGGAGGCAGGTGGTGGTGGGCGGAGGGTGGAGGCAGTTGGTGGTGGTGGTGGTGTGGGGTGGAAGTTATGGTGGAAGAAGAAGTGGGGTGGGTGGATTAAAAGATGAGGGTGATACATATACAATTGTATGTATATAATTCAAATGTGTGGTTAAGATTAAAAGAAAATGAAGGGCTGAGATTAGATCTCAGTTCTCATTTTAATAGGGGTTCTCATATGAGCACAAGCCTATATATATATGCTAGTTATCAAATACAAACCTTTTTTAAAATACAAACTAAGAACCAATCTAAACTCTTAAATTAATCTAATCTAATGCCCCATATATGCGCAACACATAACTAAAATACACTCTCTCACACACAATCACACATATTCCCTCCATTTTTAAAATCCGGGGAGCTTTTTTTGAAATCCGACTTCACCGTATTTTTCTCCATCTCCCAACGATCAATTTGCATACCATATGTGCTATGTTTCGACGCGATTTGAAAAAAAAATTATTTAGTTTATAGTTTGTAATCTAAGAGTGGTTTGTATTGGAGTAAACATTTTGAGACACCAATTTAAATTAGATCTAATAATTAGGAGTAGTTTTAAATTTTTATTCATTTTTCTATTCAAACAGTTTATTAGTTATAGTATTATTTTCAATAATTTATTTTCGTTTGATTTTCGGTGTCAACTTCATGCAGCAACTTTATTCATTAATCTGGTGACTTGTTTTGTGCTTCTCGGTGACAGGAAGTACACAATAAAATACTCCCTCCGTCCTAAAAGGAATAAACCACTTCTTTTTGTACACATTTCAATGTGCTTGATTGAAGTACTTGTAAATAATATTTTTTCAATTTTTTTGATTTGTATAAAAGTATAAATCCTATATTTTTATACAAATCAAAAAAAATTGAAAAAATATTATTTACAAGTATCTCAACCGAGCACATTAAAATACGTAAAAAAATCAAAAGACCAATCTTTTTGGGACGGAGGTAGTAGCTTTTACCTTCTGTTATAGACTTATAGACTTATAGTATCATGCATGTGTTGATGTTTTATAAACATTAACTTTCGTGCCTTAATTTGGCCACCTAGTTTATGTGTTCTTTAATTAGTTTAATAGAGTATGTGTCACATTAATTGTTTTGTTAATTTTATAATCATGTGTAGCTAATTTTCTTGCCCTCTGATGAAAATGAAGTTAATTTAATTATTTTTGAAATTTTTCCGTTCCTATTAATTGATTCTCATAATTTTTTTGGTGCTTAATTGATAAATTGATAAAGTGATTTTGATATATTATTGTTACCGGATTTATTTTTCATAGTCTGCTTGCTCCATAAAATTTTGATAGGTTATTGTTAAATAACAAGTTTCATAGTATATGTTTTGTCTCGTTAATTAATATATCTTATTTGTGAAGAAAAGAGAATTAATTTTAAATTAGGGCGAATTGATATTAATTGTAATTGATTAATGGATTCAGATTACTAGATTTTCCTTATTTATTAATTAGGTTAAACAAATCTCATCTTAAATCTATTTGTCTAGTTCGCCTGAGTTAATTGTTAGGATTTTGAAAATACATAGTATTTGTGGATCGATTTGTGATTGCTACAACTAAATACTGTGCATTTGCAGTTATTTTATTTTTACACATCAATACTCCCGAAAATTTATTCAAGTTCTGATAATTAACATTTTCAACGTATATTAAATATTAAAAAAAGTTTAAAAGTTGATGGAGGATTTTGTTTTAAAGTATATTTATATTTTTGAAGTAAAAAATATGCTTATTAAAGATTTAAAAAATAATTATAGTAATAAAAAAATAAATAATAATTTTAAGGCGTTTACGCCAAAGTAAAAGAAAAACCAGTTGATCATTTAATATTTTGATTTAAGCTGGTTCCACACTATGTTAGCATAATTCATAATGATTTTTTTTTTTGAATAAATTCATAATGATTTTTTTAGTGTGTGTTTATGAGCACACTCTAACAACTATTTTTTAATGAGTTGTCTAAGTTTAATTGAGTGAGATTTTTATGCATGCAAGGACTCATTATTATTGATGAAAATAAAATCAATCAAAACATGTGTGTGCTCGTAGACATACATTAGATAAACCTAATTTATAATACCCAAATGTTTTTTGCTAATGAACGGCGCACAGATTTACTAATTATTACGGTTCAGGTTAACCTTTCGCTTTCACGGACTCAACACCGCATCTTATGTACGTATTTGGGGTATCATAAAAAAGTTGATTTATAGTTTAAAATGAGTAAGTGTCGTATAAGTGATAAGTCGATGAATTCTTATAAGTTATACGGGTGTTTGGATAAATTTACTTATAAGTTAGTTAAGAGTTTGCTAAATTAAATTTAAAAAAAATAAATATTAAATACAATGATTTCAACCCTTACATTTTAAATTAAAAAACTATTTAAAAACATAAAGGTAAAAATATAAAGTATTAAAAAACAAAGAAATCAAGAAATATGTCAATAAGTTCAGGAAAATGTATCTCATTATTAACATTCAACTTATCAACGTCATATAAGTTATAAGTTGAGATCATAAATTGGGTTGACAAATACCCCTCTTACGGATTATAAGACATAAGCCGGCTTATATTTCGTTTGCCTAACAGACATGTTTGTGCAATGTTAACACAAATTATTGATGCATACGATAACTTGACTATATTTATAGAATTTAAAAATTCTCTACTTTTAACATTTTGGGCGGATATAGATATAAATTTATTTTAGTTTTCTCCGGTACATTTAGCATATTTTTGTTACATTATATAAAATTAGTTTTGTAGCCCGTGCGAGGCACGAACATGCTCTATCTATTTTTCGATTACGTTGGTCTCATTGTTTGGAGTAATGCATGTAGAAAAAAAGACATAAGCATGTAACGATATATTAGTAGAAAATATGTCAAAGTTTTGATAATACATGTTCTGCAAAATCCCAGTCTATAAGATTGTTATTACAACATGAGTAGGCACAAATATTTTGACTAATTAACATGTTGTGTTGGCACGCACGACCTTTGTGAACTGCAAGATTTCGTGGATTATAATTTTGCCAGCCATATTTGAATGAGAAAATGATTTTAGTGTCACTTTGAAAAAACATTGGGCACCTTTTACCATTTCCATTGCCTGGGAGAACATTGTCACTCCATTTACCTGTTTGTAGTTCATGGGGTAGCCGTTAAGTGGGTGTTGTAATATTTGATCGATGTGTATAATAGAGTAAAAGTGTAGAAATATAAGTTGTATTAGTACGTGTGGATATACCATTTAAACGAATGCATACCACTTTGCCCGTCTTAAGAAGGGTCTCTCTACAGACACGATGAATGCAATAATTGTACAGTTGTGGATATACTTTATTTCAGAAAACTATTACTTATACCTCTCAAGAAGCATCCGTGATAAGTTACTCGTTTCACCGTACAATTGACACAAATAATTTAACATTTAATACTTTTAATATTTATCATAGATATTCAAAAAATTCAAAGCGATATTAGTTTATATTTGATTTAGTTGTACGATGACAACTTCAACTTTCTTGTAAAAATCACCAACACAAACTTTTTTATTAGTATAGAAAGAGAAAACTCTTTGCATTTTTCGGGTTCAATAATTTATATACTAATAGTATATTTTTCGAAAATGATCATCGTATAAAATTTATCTATTGAGGACGAGACTTATAATATATTGGACCATAATAAAACAACTCATCCTACTGAACTTACAAGTAGAACTCGAGTTACATTCGAGATTTAATCATTACAAGAATAAACGACATGCAAGTCGTATTTAAAAACCAAAACCATAATCAAAACCTCTAACCTATGGGTCTTAAGACCATAACCATATAGCATGCTCATATAACAATTAAGAACATCTCATATTGCATCAACATATCACACTATATCATATTTTTCATGATCCAATCACAAAATCAAATAAAATGTAAATCAGAAAATTAAAATCAGACATCTGAAAACAATAAATCGCTGTTTATAGACAGTAAATGACGTCAAATGCCTTATAGACGAACGAGTGACATTTTCAGTATTGTTCAGACGCATGTTTCCCTTTCCGAAAAGGTATTTTCGGCGAAATTCTGAGACAGTATTCAAATTTCACCAAATCTGCGCAGCCAATCAGAAATCGTATCGAATACGATTCTCATAACAAGAACAAAAATATATCATCATAATTTAATCTTAATTTTCTTGATCGATGAGTAGACTAATAAATCAAATCAACATTTGAGCACGACCGTGCATTTCTTAGTCTCACTCAAACAAGAGGCCAATAATATTGCTCCTAAAATTAGGAGGGTTAAATCCCATTTAGATCATTCATATTTCTCATATGATTCATAATATACCCAATGTCCACTTTTATCATCACCCGGTCAAAGGTAACTTTTAATGTAATCAAAGTATATTAATTCTCGTATAAAAATATAATGATTTCGGGTCTAAGGATCATTATCACAGTGAGAATTACTTATGACACTATTAACATGTGTAATCTCACGGCGGGTCAATCCAGTGTCATGTACTCTTACATACACCTATCTTTTGATTTTAGTATCACCATACCTATGAACAATGAGATGTGGTCATCAGTCAACAAACATACTAGTCTCTGTGTATTATTATTGTCCTTAAATAATAACTCTCGACTAGGGATATTTAGGAATACAGATACTATTCATATAATCTCATTTTTAAGTCACATACTTAAATATATCGAATACGTATCATAATTCCAAGGACATTTATTATGCTAACATTTATAACGCAGTAAATAAAGACATAATAAAATAATAATAATCAATAAAACATAATTTATAATAATAAAATGTTTTCTTTAAAACATTGTAAGTATTATCTCTAGAGCACTAATACTAACAGTAAAAACATGGATAAGTGTGTGAAAGAAGAAGTTTCATGGCTTTGTCAGATAATTCTTAAGGAACTCTCCCACAAAGAAGTTTGGTTGTTGACTTCTTATGAGAGTGAAGAAAGTATGTATCTCCTCAGTTGTGGGATCCGGAACATGGTTTTCTGTTGGAAAATGTAGTATTCTATTAAAGTCATGTTTCGTTACCCTTTTTGTTCTGCCCCCTGGCACAACAAAACTAAAGGATCTCACATTATTCTCACTTGTATCCGTGGCGGTTGTGTACAACGCAGTCAATTGATCGATGCAAAGGACTACGGGAGTACTCAAAGCATATGCCACTAATGAACGTGTGTTCAGAAACTCTGCCCATGCACGAAACTGTAAGTTCGTAATGGCTTGCAAGTTCTGAAACGAGACATGATTAGTTTTGGTTACGATAAATTCTTCGGCCATTGTTTTTCAAATCTCCAGAAAATTAAATTTAAACCGAAACTAAAACCAATTAAATTTAATTAATTATTACTAATTAACCAAATTTGTCACAAAATTACCCTTTTTATCACTTAATCAATTTCGAACAACTAAAAAACTCCCAAATTAAGAACCCTAATTTTCTAATGTGCCTTTTATTAATTCTTATATGCTATACTTAGATTTTTGAGATTTTTTGAAAAGTACGATTTTTTTTAATTTCTTTTGCAAAATTAGGTTTTTTATAAATTTTTTTGCAAAAGTACGGTTTTTTAAATTTTGGTTTTAAAAATATGCTTTTGTAACCTCAAATGCAATCGAAAGTAATTTCAACTATTTTTCAAAAAAAAAAGGAAAAAATTGTATTTGGTTGCTTATAGTTGCAAACCGTTATTTTGATAATATTTTCAGAAAATAGTAAAATTGCAAAAAAAAACTTAAAAAACAATTTTTTTGATAAATTCTCTAGATTTTTAGGGTAGTTAATTGTTAATTGAGTAATAGGTTGACAAGATTGCCACTTGAGCTCATCATCAAATAGGCAGAAGACTAAAAACCATTTCATCTGCAAAGAAAAGATTTCACTTCTGAAGCAGTTGGACCATTTGCAATTGAGATAAGTAGGAGTGGTATTTTACACACACTTGGATCCAGCAATTTAGCACATTTTATATATTTGATAGTTGTTACCTCACCTGGAGCATCCAATTCTAGACTCCCCAACATTGTTCAACTAGTTCACGGGGGCAACTCAAGTGAAGACCACCTTTTACCCCAACTATATAATGTGACATCAGTAAGTTGTAATCAAGTGTTCAATTCCAAGTCTATAGCATAATTTGAAATCTGACAAAATCATTGGTAAGAAAACAAAAAATTGATTTTGATAATCCAGCCAAATCATAAACAAAGTTACTGGAAAATATTTACTAAAATTGAGCGTAATTTCGACTCCCATTTACGCTAATATCATCAATAAAATCATCACATATTGTCATATTACCATTGACACATCAGTTGGTACTTGGTAACCAGTTTTGTACCTCTAGCATCACTCAATAGAAAAAATCAATATCATATGGAAATAAATTTAAAGAATATTTTGATGCAAGGATGATGAATTTAATAATAGATAGAACCTTGGAGATTTATATTCTTAAAGATGGACTAATATAATGTTTATCTTAGATCATTGAGAGGTGAAGAGAATGTAGAATATGGAATGAGACCTATTCCTGCGTGTGAAGAATTTCCAACAACTTGAATGTATTATTATGTTTCATAGCTTGAAATAAACAGAAACTTAACAATCATGACAGAGCTAAGCAGTAGTTAACTAAATTGACTACAGAGAAAAGATTAGTAGTGCAAATATGTGGCTATCCGAAGCCAAATTTTCTCGGGCTGCTTAGATTCTAATTCTTCATGCATGCAGCATTATTGGGGTTTAGCATCTTTATCCAAGCTCTTGCTCTGTATTATTGTTGCATTATTCTTTTTATTCATTTATCATATCTTTACTAATGCTTTGGCTCCCTAGTTGCATCCCCAACTGATTCACACCCTTTCTATAAATCAATCTCAAGTTCTCTCATTCATTCACTCATTCATTTCCAAACTTGTTCATTCACAAGGCCTTGGTCTTTAAGGATTATATCTCTTTTCGTATTGTCTATCTCCGAAGATTTAAGGAGTAAAAACAAAAAAATTATTAAATATGAACGGCAAGAAGGGGAGTAATAGTGCTACTGATAGTTATGAGATCAACATTCCTTCCATTCCGAAAACTCAGTTACCGGAGACTATGAAGAAACCAAGAGATGTTCGATTCTCGTGCAATTCTTGGATGTTAGATGTGTGGGAATTTTGCAAACAAGACAAGAATAGAGTAATATTCTCTTTGAAAGTAGGCCTTGCTGTTCTGCTCGTCTCTTTGCTCATACTATTCCAAGCGCCTTATCAAATATTTGGCACCAATATCATCTGGTCTATCCTCACTGTTGCCATAATGTTCGAGTATACTGTAGGTACGGGTGTATATCTCAAAATTCATAGCATGCATTCTCTTCACCCCGTAAAATAAACTATTTATGTTCACTTCTACTATAATATATGAAAGTCAGGATATGTAATCATGTATAGATGTATACACGAACACTCATGGTTTTGAATTTTACACAGGTGCCACTTTCAATAGAGGTTTCAACCGTGCACTCGGAAGTGTGCTTGCTGGGATTTTAGCAGTTATTGTTGCTCAAATTGCCTTAAGCTCTGGCACAGTTGCAGAGCCATATATAATTGGTGTCAGCATATTCTTGATCGGTATGTACAAGTACAATGCCTACATTTTGTAAACGCATTTGAAAAAGAACAATTGAGATGGCTAAAAAGTGTTTTAACATGTTACAGGGACTGTTACATCATTCATGAAGTTATGGCCATCCCTTGCACCGTATGAGTATGGTTTTCGAGTTATCCTCTTTACATACTGCTTGATAATAATTTCTGGATATCGCATGGGAAGTCCGATAGTAACTGCCATGGATAGACTGTACTCAATTGCAATAGGGGCTATTGTAGCAGTTTTGGTTAATGTTCTAGTTTTCCCCATATGGGCTGGTGAGCAGCTTCACAAGGAACTAGTGTCTAGTTTTAACTCAGTGGCTGATTCACTTGAAGGTAAAAATATTTAAAACTAAATTAATTAAAATTTATAATGATAATTTTTTGCTTAATTTATTGACATGAAAGACTAAAATAAATTTCTATGAATCTCGAAATTTCAGAATGTGTTAGGAAGTACATAGAAGATGAAGGAAGTGATGATCCAGACTTTTTCAAGTCTGTGATAGATGAGTTTCCTGATGAACCAGCATACAAGAAATGCAGATCCACACTGAACTCATCAGCCAAACTTGAATCATTGGTAATTATCACATCCAATCTAATGTTCTGTTAGCATGAAATTTTAGTGAGAAAGCTTGTAAATGATCCTGGCATTAAATTTTTTTCCTAAATGAAGGCAACATCAGCTAAATGGGAGCCTCCACATGGTCGTTTCAGACACTTTTTCTATCCATGGTCTGAATATGTCAAAGTTGGTGCAGTTTTGAGATATTGTGCGTATGAGGTTATGGCACTTCATGGTGTTCTTCACTCCGAAATTCAGGTCATTTCTCATCAAACAACTTATCCTTTTCATTTTCTTCAAAGGAATATACCTACAAATAACGTACATGATCCGTGCAAATTGTTTGTAATTGGAATTGATACCTTACATTGCCAGCTCAAATTAGTTAGATGTTTACAATGTCTCACATATCTGTGGCAGCTAAAGTGATTTTTAAAATCAACTAACACAATAATGACAAAAGTGTGATGAATAAGAATCAAATAAGCAGAAGTATATGTTCCATGTGTCTGTTCCATAGTATCTTATATGTTGATGAAGAATGCTACATATGACTGACATGTAGTTGCTCTACAGGCTCCTTACAATTTGAGATTGACATTCCAAAAAGAGATCCAAGAAGCAACAAGTCAAGCAGCACAGCTAGTTAGATGTTTAGGAAATGATATACAAGACATGAAAAAAACACTCAAGGCTTCTCTGCTGAATGGTGTTCACTCTTCAACAGAACGTCTCCAACGTGCCATTGACATGCACTCGTATCTATTAGCATCCACATATGATCCAATGAAAGATAGATCATCCAGGATAATTGACAAGCTCTCTCATGTCTTTACACCTACCCTGTCCGATTTGACTGAGCAACTGGCTAATCTTGAATCTGAAGGAGACGACCTATCCACAACTCCAGTATCTCTAAACACACCTTCCGAAAGTCTGGCATCACAACAGTTGGATTCTTACCATGACACTATGAGGAAACAATGTAAAAGGCTCCATTCTTGGCCATCCAGAGAAGTGGATACTGCATTTGATCACGAAGAGCTGCAGGGAGGATTCGAAACAAATGTTATCCCACGAATGAAAGCATTGGAGAGCACTGCAGCTTTATCGCTTGCTACTTTCACTTCATTGATTATTGAGTTTGTGGCTAGGCTTGATCATTTGGTTGAAGCAGTTGATGAACTTTCCAAGTTGGCTAAATTCAAAGATGAGATTCTCTGAGAAGAAAATAGTGTGTCAACAGACCATGCTTTATACTTTTTCTTCTATTCGGTACTAAACTTCTGGAGCGTACCACTGTAATAACTTGCGGATAACCTGAACAAAGAAATACCCTGCCAGGGGATAGCTAATTTCAAACTTTTTTGTTCGCATTTATGTTGGGTATAATTCTAAACTACACAGCAGAAACAATAGAGTAGTTATATATCGGTCGAAACATGAATATAATTAGAGAATGTAAATAACAAGATAAGAAAAAACACTTAGATCCAATTCTATGCGCGCGCGTGAGGCACATGATAACATCATGCACACTCACATGCCTTAGTAGTTCTACACTACTCTTGCACATGTTTCTATATAAAGCCATCAACCTCTCATTACCAATTCTATGTGGGACAAAAGTTCTTTCAACTTAAACAACCCACATAACCCATTTCAAGCAACATATTCCAACTCAATTTATTTATGGATTCCACTAAGAAAATGTCTTAGATCCAAACATGAAAGTTTAAGTCCTCATAACAAGGAACAACCTCCAATTGTTAGTTTCTGAAAATTCCATCAAGAACATATATAAAATATGCCTCAAACTTTCCATTTTCTAACAATCCCCCACAAATCCATACAGAAATGCATATCGTCCTTATCATGACTTGTTTTACAGAGTCGTTACCCTTCCGGGTTTGAACCCTCCTAAGTCCTATACTTCAATGGCTATCGGATCTAGATGGAATGTTTCACCTTGAATCTTTATCTGTTTGGTGTAACCACACTCCATAGACGACGACAAATCAAAGGCTATGGTGGTGGTCTACGGTCTTGAGACGTTAATGGTCTTGTCTCGATCCTGCTCGTCGAATGCTTCAAGGAATAACCCTTTCCTCTAATTGAGACCACACAATTACATTCGCTTAGCTAGGCATCTTCAGAGATGTACTGTTATCATCTCGTCAAATGACTTGACCCCATTCAGATTTCAAATAACTCTTGCTATGCTGGCAATATCAGTACCTTGGGTATAATTCTAAACTACACAACAACAATATGGCAGTTATATATATTTATATTAACAAGAACAGACAGATAAAACCAATTAAAAAAAACAAATACGAAGGTCGAAACAAGAATATAATTAGAGACTGTAAATAACAAGATAAGAAAGAACACTTATTTATGTCGCTTTAACAAGTATATATTGTAAAGAACTGAACAGGTGAGTCGCCAAGCCTTTCGAGAAGTCTTGACTGTTCTTGAAGAGATTATTGCCCCACTTACGTTGTGTTGGGTTGTAGCAATATCACTTCCAGGATAAAACAGCTCAGATCAATCCACTCACAATAATGGCAATGATCAACAGCGACCCGCACCTCAGTTCGCCTGAGAACTATGTATATAATCTGTATGTATTGAGAGAGAATAGAGAAGAAGATAGTTGCTAGGTTTTTCTGAGTTACGTATATTTCTATCTCAATTCGTTCGTGTCAAACGTTTAGTTTTTGTATATATTATACAGAATAAAACGTAACAGACCAAATTAAAATCGTAACTGCAGATATAGCATTTAATACTAAATATTCTGATTTAATATCATTAACAACTGTCATCAGGATTTAATATCAGTTACAGCTGCCATCAGGATTTGACGCACTCTGGCCCATCAGGATTAATCCAAGTATTGACCCATCAGGACTTATCCTATCAGTATTTAACTCAGGCCAAGCCATCAAGATTTATTATAAATCCTGACCCAGTTTGTTGAGCTGTTACAAATAAATTTTAACATTATTAAATTAAATCAATCAATAATATTAAATAAACAGGTAATAAAATTCCTCGCCCAGGTCGCCTCGTGTACGCGAAACGCCGAGAAATTCGCCCAAATTGCCCTTCGACCCGAGTCGTGACGAGGCGAGCGACGGCGGCATGCGTATGTGTGTGCGTGCGTGAGGCATACAATAACACCATGCACACTCACATGTCTTAGTAGTTGTACACTACTGTTGCACATGTTTAAATATAAAGCCACCAACCTCTCATTACCAATTGTGTGTGAGATAAAAGTTCTTTAAACTTAAACAACCCACATAACTCATTTCAATCAACCTATTTCAACTTAATTTATTTATGGATTCTGTTGTGCCCAAAATCTCACATGGGCTCAATTTAAGGCCCACGTGATAGGCCCAACGGGTATGTGTTTGGTGAGGTTCATGGTATAGAGGTTTAGCTTAATAGTACCGAGGTCCAGGTTCGCAACATTGAGGAACAGGTTCAAGTTCAGGGTGTTTGGACTGTAGGCACGGCTTCAGGTGCAGGGTGGTATGAACCTCTTCGGGACAGAAACAGAGTTGGACAAGGACTCAGCTTCCTATACTTTAGGAGTGCGGAATTACTCTTGGAAAAGGACTTCTAGGCTAAATAAAACGTACTGGATGGGACAGTTATAAACAATATAGGACTTATATTGGTTATTTCAGATATACATTAAATACATGAGGTTTTGTAGCACTTAGTGATGGACATGGACTAGAACACTGGAAAGCTCAGCTACAGGTGTATAATTCGACTATAACTCTAAGATGGATTATCTTAGAGTGGCCGAATTCGCAGGAAAGAAGAAGTATAAACCTAATAGAACTACATGGGGCTTGATTCCTATATATAGGATATGTAGGCACTTGACTAAAGGATTCGGATTTTCACTCTCTACACGCATAAGGCTCGTGTATTCTCTGTGATACATTTTCCGGGGAATTGGCTGGCCGAGTAGGATTTACTCCACCCTCTTCATCCGGTGGTTTTGTCAATTCAGCCCCCAGAGACATACTTCTCTTATTCTGTACTTATCACGAGCTACAGGTTTCTAGCTGCAAACCTACAGCTCCGTCCGATAATCAAGGACACGTTCTGCGAATAATCCAGCGAGTTTCTCTCAATTGTGTTGTACCAAATTTCTCTCACAACATAAGCGGCGCTAGGAGGGGAACTCCATCAAAAATCTTGAGAGAGAAAAGATGTCGGATGATTCCAGTAATACGCAAACGCTAACCAATGGTGATGATGATCGTGGAAAGGGTCCTCAAGGCGAGGTTACGAACAAGGATATTTTTTATCACCTTAAGAAAATTGGTGAAAGGGTTGATTCTTTGGAAAGAAAGTCCGAGAAGATGAAAAAATGGCGAAAGAAATATAGGTCTTCGGAGAAACGCTCTAAGACACCAAAGGTTACACCAACTTGGCTGGATTTGGGTAGTGACGAAGAAGAGCCCGAGAAGGAAAAGGCGAAGAATACTTTCTCTGATGTGGAGACTGATCGAAGTAATCCAGACTGGGACTCTGAAGCTGAAGCTAAGGATAAGGAGAACCCCGAACCTTCAGTTACGAGGAGTATAAGTGTATTCGACCAAATGGGAAAGAAACTCACGAATAAGGATTTAAGGCATAAGCCTTCAGAGGCAAAACAAAAGGCCCCCAAGAAGGTGCAAAGTGAGAAATCACAGTCCAAGGGGTCGAGGAGTTATAAGGATAAATCCCACTCAAAACCTGAAGATGAGCACAGCTCTAGCTCGTCCTATAAGGCTGATGATAGCTCTGATGGGAGCTCCAATGACGGAGAAGATACTAATGACACCTCCACGTCAGCTGAAGGTGATGGGAAGTATAAGGAGAAGGAGCTCAGAAAAGTCCTCGAAAAGATTATGGCAGAAAAAGGTCCATAGTCAGGGTTGACGGTAGGATCGCCTTTCACCAAGAAGGTGCGAGATTCACCCTTACCCCGTAGCTACAGGGGAGTGGGAGACTTGAAGTTTGATGGGACTACTGACCCTGTGGAGTTCCTTAGCCGTTTCAACACGGAGATGGAAGTTTACCAAATCAAAGACCGTACTAAGTGTCGCTTGCTGGCTGCGACTCTGAGGGATAGTGTTCACCAATGGTTCAAAAGGCTTCCATCCAATTCAATAACGTCATGGAGGCAGATGGGTGAGATGTTTGTGACCCAGTTTAGAGCTTCGGTCACGTTTGCACCTCCGGCTAACACACTTGCGAACATCAACCAACGTGATAACGAGACATTGAACGAGTATTTCAAGAGGTTCAATGCTGAGGTTCCAAGGGTAAGGAAAACCATAGACGAGACCTACAAGAATTTCCTGATAGCTGGGGTCAAGCATGGGACTGAATTCTGGAAGGAGCTTCAAAGTAAGGAGCCTACTACCTTGGCTAATTTTTACGCAAAGGCAGAAAGGCATAAGGTCGTGGAACAGTCCTTGGAGAATTTGAAGAAGGATAATGCTTCACGGGATTGGAATAGGAATAAAAGGAATAGGTCGTATAGCCCAAAGGATAGAAACTATGGCAAGCGGGCGACCTATAACACGGCTTCAGTTGACGGCCGGGATGCAAGCAAGAAGGTGAAGATTGCACCTCTGTCAGTGAACACCACAAGTGCAAAGAGGACAGTGGAATACAAATACCCATCTTCAAAAGGTAGTCGGAGGTACTCAGAATACACTCAGTTGGCTGCCCCTGTTGAGCATATATTTGAAGTTGGTGATAAAGCGGGGATGTTTAGGAAGCCCTCCCGGGAGAAAGGATTTGGCTAGGTATTGTGCATTCCATGATGCTAATGGGCATGAAGCTGCTGACTGTCGACACCTCAAGGATCATATCGAGGACTTGATTAGAAAAGGGTTCCTCACGGAATTTTTGGCCCAAGAGGCGAAAAAATACAAAGATGACAAGTCCAAGAGAGATGAAGGCAAGTCTCCACCTGAACAAGCTACCAGGGCTGGTAGTATCCACATAATCATTGGTGGACCATATATTGGAGGATTTAGCAGGAATACAATGAAGAATTACACACGTGAGGCTAGAGGGAATCCTCTCACAAATGTTTATCATTTGGCCGATAGACCCCCAAAGCTTTTTAAAGGTGAAGCTGCGGACATCACCTTCATTGAGGACGATGCAAGACATGTTCATCACCCCCACAATGATGCATTGGCGGTGACTATCACGATTGGTGGGCTCAATGTGCATCGAGTTCTGGTGGATAATGGAAGCTCTTGCAATATACTGGCTTACAACACTTATCACAAAATGGGACTTGCGGACAAGGAAATGTCCCCTTCTTACAATGATTTATATGGATTTACTGGCGGACGAGTATAGGTCGTAGGAAGAGTGAAGCTCCCTGTTGTGTTGGGGGCTGAACCTCTAAGAGCTATGCAGGTGGAAAAATTTATGGTTGTAAATGAAGACATTTCCTACAATTGCATTATGGGCAGGCCTCTCTTGAAGGAGATGAGGGTGGTAACCTCTATCTACCATCTCTCCATGAAGTTCCCTACTCCTAATGGGATCGGGTGTCTAAAGGGCTGTCAAGTAGATTCCAGGGAATACTATAGTAAGGCTTTGCGCTCCGTTGAGCAAGCTTCAAAGCATTTGTTGTTGGTTGATGGAGGCACCACAGATAATTGCTATAGGTACCTGGAAGCATCAAGGAAGGATGAACCTCCACGACAGCTAAAGGATTCGTGCAATATGATTATGATTATCCAACATCCAGGTGAAAAGGACTCCATGAATATTGTTTTTTCTTCGGGGTTAGATACCCAGAATGAGGTACGGATGCTGGAGGTACCCCCACCAAAAATTTTGGGAATCGAGAAACCTATTATCGAAGGTATTGTGGAAGAAGTAAATGACAGTGATTTCGAGGATGGTCATATGAAAAGATCACCCATGGTTCCTCCACAGCCTGGGAAGGCTAATACTAAGGTTCAGGTGAAGATTGATCTAGATCCCCGGATGCCTGAAGCTAAGGAGACAACAGGCGCTGCTGGTGACACTCTGTCAATTCTGGTAGATGCAGCTGATCCTTCTAAGGAGTTGAAGATTGGTAAATAGTTGGAACCTGAAGCTAGGGAAGCACTGACTCTTTTCTTAAAAAGTAACCTAGATGTTTTTGCTTGGTGTCATTCTGACATGGTGGGGATCGGCCCTAGGGTGATATGTCATCACCTTAACATTGATCCCGAGAAGATTGCTGTGAGACAAAAACGAAGGGCAATAAGTGGCGAGAGAGCTTTAGCCCTCAAAGAAGAGGTTGACATGTTGTTAGAAGCTGGCTTGGTAAGAGAATCATTCTACCCGGATTGGATTGCAAACCCGGTACTTGTCAAGAAACCCAATGGAAAATGGAGAACATGCGTGGATTTTACAGATTTGAACAAGGCGTACCCTAAAGACAGCTTCCCACTCCCACGCATTGATCAGTTGGTTGATGCTACAGCTGGGCATGCTCTTCATGGATGCTTACTCGGGATATAATCAGATTCTCATGTATGAACATCATCAGGAACATACGTCCTTCATCACGGATAGAGGTTTATACTGTTACATTGGCATGCCTTTTGGATTGTTGAATACTGGAGCTACCTACCAAAGGCTGGTTAATAGGATGTTCAAGGACCAGATTGGGAAAACTATAGAGGTTTATATGGATGACATGTTGGTTAAGTCT
Source organism: Heracleum sosnowskyi (assembly GCA_030848705.1). Lineage (NCBI taxonomy): Eukaryota > Viridiplantae > Streptophyta > Magnoliopsida > Apiales > Apiaceae > Heracleum > Heracleum sosnowskyi. The sequence goes on from CM061240.1 coordinate 17,532,689, forward strand.
AAAGCTGCAGCTGACCATGTGCTACATTTATCCGAGATGTTCAACAGACTACAAAGGTTTAGGATGAAGCTCAATCCACAAAAGTGTGTCTTTGGTGTGGAATCAGGAAAGTTTCTAGACTTCATTGTTAATCATCGAGGAATTGAGGCAAACCCTGCAAAGATTAAAGGTTTAATTGAGATGCGGTCTCCTCGTAACATAAAGGAGGTTCAGAGTCTTACTGGTAGGATTGCAGCTCTAAACAGGTTTGTATCTAAGTCTTCGGATAAATGTAGAGAATTCTTTGCAGCAATCAAGAAAGGAAAGAACTTCGAATGGAGTCCGGAGTGTGAAGCTGCCTTCACAAAAACAAAGGAGCAATTGGGCAGTCCCCCATTGTTGTCTAAACCTCTCGATAGAGAGGTCCTCATACTATATTTGGCAGTTTCAGAGTACTCAATCATTGTTGTGCTACTTCGTGAGGAGGTGCAGGTTCAGCACCCGGTTTACTATGTGAGTAAAAGACTGCTGGATGCTGAGACATGGTACTCTAATTTGGAAAAACTGGCTTATGCACTAATTTTAGCTTCAAGGAAGCTCCGACCTTATTTTCAAGCACATCAGATTGAGGTACGTACCTCCTTTCCTTTAAGGCAAGTCTTACATAAACCTGAAGCTTCAGGTAGGCTTATGAAATGGGATGTGGAGTTGGGTCAGTTTGATATTGAGTATAAGCCAAGGACGGCTATAAAAGGACAAGTGTTGGCAGACTTTCTGCTTGAATTTCCTCCATCGTTTGAGGTTAAGGGTGATGAGTGCATAGCTGAACCTACAGCTCCGGAGGAGATGGTTGAAAATTGTTCACCTTGGTGGACACTTTACGTAGATGGAGCAGTAAATGGAAATGGGGCAGGAGCCGGTATTGTTCTCATAAGTCCGGAAGGTCACAAGTTCCAAAGCTCCATTCACTTTGCTTTTTATGCGACTAACAATGATGCAGAATATGAAGCTCTAATAGCTGGTTTGAAACTCGCTTTGGAGATGAAGGTGGAAAACCTGACTGTCTTTAGTGACTCTATTTTAGTGGTATGGCATATTCGAGGAGGATTCCAGGCTAGAGGTCCTCGTACTGACCTCTATATGAGGTACTCTCAGGAGCTGATAAGTAGGTTCAAGGAGGTGAACCTTGAGCAAATCCCAAGGGCTCGAAATGCTGATGCTGATGCGCTTGCAAAGTTAGGTTCACAAAAGGAAGCTACCATGTTAGGGGTAATACCTCTGGAGATACAATTTCAGCCTAGCATCCCTAAGCTTGAGGTTATGAGCTTGGAACCTGCGACTGAGGTGTTGTGGACAACACCTATCATGGAGTACATCACAAAGGGAGTCGTGCCAGAAAAGAAAGAAGAGACTAGAAGGTTAAAATATCATGCTGCAAGGTATGTTATCTATGATGGTTCTTTGTACAAAAGGGGATTTAACAAGCCACTGTTAAGGTGCATATCAGGTGACGAGTGCGAGTACATCATGCGAGAAGTCCACAAAGGAATTTGTGGCAATCATTCAGGTGGGACCTCTCTGGCACATAAAATACTCCGTCAAGGATACTATTGGCCTACAATTCAGAAGGATGCGCATAGGTACACTCGGGTGTGTGATCGTTGTCAAAGGTTTGCAAATTTCAATAGCAATCCCGTTGTCCCGTTAAAACCTCTCACCAGCCCTTGGCCTTTTGCTGTGTGGGGGATTGACTTGATTGGGGAGCTTCCTCAAGGGAAAGGAGGTGTGAAATATGTTGTTGTAGCTGTAGACTATTTCACCAAATGGGCTGAAGCTGAACCTCTGGCTAAGATAACAACTGCAAAGATAAATGAATTCATGTTCAGGGTAATTGTTTGTAGATTTGGGGTTCCCTACAAACTAATCTCGGATAATGGAAAGTAATTTGATAGCAAGGAGTTACGAAAGCTGTGTGATGATCTTGGGATTCAAAAGGGCTTCACGGCAGTTTATCACCCTCAAAGTAATGTTCAAACGGAAGCTGTCAACAAGACCATTAAGCATACTTTGAAGACCAAGCTGGAGGAAAGCAAAGGGTGTTGGCCTGAGGAACTCTCTATGGTTTTGTGGTCATACAACACAACACCGCGAACCACTACTGGGGAGTCACCCTTCACCTTAACCTATGGTTGTGAAGCTATGGTGCCCGTGGAAATTGGGGTTGGATCATTTAGAAGGGATAACTACGATCCTGGGAATAATGAGGTAAATCATCGATTATACTTGGATTTGGTGAAAGAGGTGCGAGCTACTGCGCAGCTGAAGCTAGCAGCATACCAGCAACGTACTCGGAAGTACTTTGATAGCAAGGTTCATGCTCGTTCGTTAAAGGTCGGTGATCTGGTTTTAAGGAGGATGATGCCCAACATGAAGGTTCAGGGTTATGGTGTATTTGGTGCAAATTGGGAAGGTCCGTACCTCATAAAGGCTGTCTTATGGGAAAGTACCTATCATCTCACGGATTTGGATGGAAAGCTCATTCCAAGGGCAAGAAATGGTGAGCATCTTAAGAAATATTATCAGTAAAACTATCAGGTACTATTTCTGTAGGCCTCTTTCAGGCGTAGGAATAATAAAAGCGGTTTATTAGTTGTAACTGTCATGCTTAGGTATAGCTTCATAGTTGACTAGCTCCAACTTCATAGCTGTTGGGTTCAGCTTCAAAGCAATTTGTTTCAGATTCATAATTGTTTATTTCCATTTGTTCTCTGAACACTCGAGGGGTAGTGTATGCACACCCTACCTATTTGATGTCTTTTGACAAGTTTTACAATATTAATGAAACCTCTATGTTTGGTTCATGTGGTTGTTCTTGCTTGAATGCCTTGTTACTCTTTGTTGGTTTATTGTAAGAATTACATGTAGATACAGATTGAATGCATGACTATTTATGTTCAGTTCTTCACCATATATGATTATATGATAAAGAACTAAGGGTAGTGGATATACTCTATACATGTTTGAAATGTTAAATTTTGAAACAAAAGTTCATAGGATTGGATTGGAGATTCATACTCATGGATTACGAGGTGAAGGTTAATACTTATGGATTAAACATATAAGCTTATTAACGACTCATGTAAGCCCTAGGGACACTAGGCATGAATTTCACGGTAAAGTGTGGGAACCAAACACAGGACGCACTCTGGTTTAAAATTTCTTGCACGAATGCAAGCTGGAACATTAAATGGGTCAAGACTACAGCAGGGAGGTTCAAGGTTCGTGAACCCTTGGAGCTATAGCATGGATTAAGCTTCATACGGATTTATGAAGTACATGGAATTTAATGACGCATTACCCTAGGCAGGGATATGCATGGATAATTGATTTTTTCTAAGGCATTGGATTAAAATGACTTATGAACATTCTATCATATGGAATATTGATTATGCACCTAGGGATGTTAGATGCAAGGGTGGTTTACTTACCCATCATACAACTGGAATAATCATGTTGAGAATGGATTTTATTAAATACGGTTTGTATCTCTGGTTAGGAGGTAGAAAATAGCTCATGTGAGCTTCAGGTTTGTGGCTACAAAAACCCAAATAGGCGTAGTGGTAAACTTTAGGTAAAGTGTGATCTTATGGTGTAGATCCTATTGGCTACCTACATGGTATACATCATGGGTATTCCGGGAATGGCATATAACTATTTACCAGTACAGGCATATTAGTTATCTAACGATGCAGGACAGGTTTTGGCTTACGCTTTTGGGATTCCGCATGAAGCTACAGCTACCCGCATGTGAACTCAAAATGGCAACCTAATAATTATTAGGAAGAAAGAGCATGGCGAGTCTAAACATGGATTTCGGGCATATGGGAAATAAAATACGGTAAATTAAAAAGATGAAAACCTATGTTAGGGTTACATCTTGCGAGGTATTCGGAGGTACCCGCACCCTCATCCAAATGTTTAAAGCTTATGGCGCAAGCTTTAGGAATGTTATCGGAATTAAAAACCATAAATGTTAACCCTTACAAGGGTGTAAATGTTTTCAAAAGAACTTATGATTAAAAGTGGCGGTCATGGAGCAAGGTTTTCAGGAGACGCTTCAGGAGCATCCTGGTCAGGAGCTGGGTCGGCCATTTCCGCGTCCTCCATTCGAGCCTCTAGGCTGGAGCCCTCGACCACGACCTGCGCCTCAGCCTCAAGTTCAGACTGAATGACCTTTTCCTGATCCACGGCCGCTGTGGCTTCCTTCTTCTTAATCTCTTCCACCAGCTTCATAACATCATCGCCAAGCAAGGTCCAGTCCAAGGTTGGGAAATGATCATACGTGGATTCAATGTAATCATTCACCCCGCGGCTGTACCCAGCTTCAAATTTTTCACGCTTGGCGGCTTCACGGGTGGATCTTTCCAAGAAATGGTGGTGTTAAGAGAATCTAATTTCTTCTTGAAGTCTTGAACTTTCTTCGCATAAGAAGCTTTCAAGGCGTCCTTCTCAGTGTCAATATTGATTATGGAAGCGTTTAGTTGTTCACGTTCTTTCAACAGCTTAGCCTCGGAAGCCTTAAGCTTCTTACTGGCATCAGCTAACTTCTTCTTCTCATCTTCACTTAATTTAAGGAGGGTCTTCAAATGCTTCACTTCTTCGGATAATTTCTGATCACCACGGGCTGCTGCTACCATTTCCTCATTGTGCTTCAAGGTGTGAAAAAAGCTTTGAGCTTCGCACCAGGTGGTGGCCTTAGCAGCTTCAGATAAGCTCATCATGTCCCATTCAGCAATTGCCTCTTCTGGAATCTGATTTCCTGCCATGGTAAAAAACTTACGAACTAGAGGGCTTGAACTTTCACTTGGGGTTCCAGGAGTTGATGGTTTGGATTTTTGTTAAAACGGGATCCCGGGCCTTTGGCAGAGTAGGCGGCAACAGCTGATGGAAGTTTCCTCTTAAAAGAAGTGGTAGACTTATCCTGGGAAGCAGTGGTTGATTTCATTCTGGATATGGGGGTAGCATCAATAGGAACCAGGTCTTTCTCTTTGTCTCCAAAGAGGTCATCATAGCTTGCGGACTTGTTGACAAAAGATGGCACACCAGAAGCGATATCTGAAAGGAAGATCAAAGGTTAACATATAAACGATCAAATATATGAATGAGATGATAATATGTCGTGGATGCACATAAAATAAAGTAAAGCATAAGGACGTGATAGGAAACCTATTTTGTTTGAGGCTCCAGCTTCAGAGTCCTCTGTTGGAATCAAGTTCATGGATCTCTCATTGGGCAAAAAGCCACATCTTTTAAGGTTTCGATCTGTCAACAGACTAGCACCATCTCCTAGCTCTGATGACACCCTCAATGCCTCTTGGGCCCTATCCAGGGAATGACCCTTGAGGGATGTCTTACTTGGAATCTCTATATGAGGTTTAGGTGTGGGTTAGAATACATTATCTAAATTATTCAGGAATGAGTAAAGAAAGTACGGAGTAAGTACTTACTGGGATTTCTGTTAAATTTAGTTATGTATATTGGGCAGTCATAACAATAAAGAAATTGAGGCAGCCAATCAGTCATTCCTTTTCTATTACCTTTAATGCACTATCCATCATGGACATTCCAAGCAGAAAAGTAAAAGAAACCAGAATTCTTTCCCATTTATTTGAGCTGGTAAAAGAAACCCAGCTCACGGGCAGACATCTTCTTTTCAAATTGTTGATCATAAAGGATGTACATACACATGGCCATCCGGTAGGCGTTCGGGGTCATTTGGAGGGGAGCAATGTCATAGTAGGTAATGATATCGTTGATGAAAGGATGTAAAGGGATGGACAAACCCATTCTAAAAAATGTGGCAGAGAACACAACTGAGGGTATGGCTTGATCAGGTTCAAAGTTATCAAAACGATGACACCTCTCCCCAGGGGAAGGTATCACTAGGCGGCAGTTGGGTCGATGTTTCTGAAGAAGAAGTTTCAATCTGTTAGCATTCATCGAGGTATCAAGCTCCTCGCAGGCTGGGATTCAGAGGGAGCTTCATCTTCCATAGAGGTTTCCACCTCAACCTCAGAGTTGGTTTCAGGTTGGACAGTGGTTCTTGTCTTGACGGAGGAAACTTCTTCGTTGAGGGAATAGTATTTGGAGTAAGGTAATCTTTCGATTTCAGGGATTGGATAATTGTCAGAAGATGTTTGACAGATGGCTATTAGTCGTGAATCTTTGATCTTATGTGAAAAAAGATTGGTTCGAACTGATATGATGGCTTGTTCAGGAACTAGTACCTTAATCTTGGAACGAGTTCTAGTGCTGACTGGTTTGATAGCAAGTGGATTTGGTGAAAGGGTTCTGGAAGATAGGGAGTCGGAGTCTGGGAGGTCAATAGGAGTCTGAACCTCGTGGGTTGTCGACTGTTGAGAGCTGGCCGGGGCTGAGTTCCCTGACATCTGTAAAAGATAGAGCAGGGTAAGTAAACAACCAACATGTTTCTTCTCAATCAGGCAGGTAAGATGGCAAGAAAACAGGAAAGCCTACAAGGATATGCAATTGTGCGTCTTTGCAAATTGTCACTGGGGATTTAGGTCGAACAGGTGGTGACCTGAGTAATTCCAAGGATTTGGGGGTTACGAATTCCAAATATGCCTTTATACCTAAAAGACAGATATAGGTCCATAGGGGTCTTCAACTCGGGAGGAGTTTAAGTATGCAGAGATTTAAACCTAAAGCTAAGGGAAAGGAGTTCAATTATTAATTTAGATCCTCTTATATGGTGGTATATTGACGCTGATATCCTGGGATGTATATGGCATATATCATCGATTGGACATGCAAACAAGGACCGTCAGGAAGACGGGTGGACAAGATGTTATAAGTGATTCACGGCAACGAAAAAGACACGAGTTTAAAGGGTTTTTGATTTTTATTTGATTACATGGTAAAATAAAGAATAACATCGTGTGATTATAGTTCAAAAGATGTGTACACGTGATATCTTGGACTTCAATTCGATTGAGCAGTTGATGTGGGTGTGTGTGTGCATATATGGTTGTGTGTACGTATATATGTGCATATATATACAAGACGGGCACATTCAAGGACGACATGCAACAGAAAATAGAGGTTCAAAGTGACAGATAGAGATAGATTCATACCTTATGAGGGGTTATAGGCGAAGGATCGTCGGAAATTGGAGTGTTGCCGGAGATTTGAGCCGCTTTGGAGTTCTTCGTCGGGAGAGAGAAGGGGGAGAATGAACAGTTTGTGTTGGGAAGTAGAATAAAAAAAAAAAGGGTAGAAGGGCGTGTATTTAAATGCACGCGTGAAAAGGGACAGTCATGCCAGGTGGTGCAATCTGGTTGGATAAAGGAAATCAAAGAGAAATTTGGAAAAATGGGAAGGATAAATGAAGGTGCATGGTTCAATTTTCTAGGAGGAATACAAGAAGTTTGTTACATATTAATTTGAAATTTGAATTCTTTTCAAAAAGATAATGCGTGAACGAATAAATATTTCTGTTGGGATTTAATTAAAACGTGGAATTAATTTGCTGGAGCGCGGAAGGAAATACATTACGAAGCTAATTTGAGTATCGGGTGTTCAGCTGAGGGTCTGCAGCTGGTTATGAGGTTAAGAGTTGATCGCCCAAGAATGAAATAGGTTTTGGTTCCTTTTGTATTCAATACTGTAAGGAACCGGGGGGTAGTTGTTATGCCCAAAATCTCACATGGGCTCAATTTAAGGTCCGCATGTAATATAGGCCCAACGGGTATGTGTTTGGTGAGGTTCATGGTATAGAGGTTTAGCTTCATAGTACTGAGGTCCAGGTTCGCAACATTGAGGAACAGGTTCAGGTTCAGGGTGTTTGGACTGCAGGCACAACTTCAGGTGCAGGGTGGTCTGAACCTCTTCGGGACAGAATTAGAGTTGGATTAGGACTCAGCTTCCTATACTTTAGGAGTACGGAATTACTCTTGGAAAAAGACTTTTAGGCTAAATAAAACGTACTGGATGGGACAGTTACAAACAATATAGGACTTATATTGGTTATTTCGGATATACATTAAATACATGAGGTTTTGTAGGACTTAGTGATGGACATGGACTAGGACACTGGAAAGCTCAGCTACAGGTGTATAATTCGACTATAACTCTAAGATGGATTATCTTAGAGTGGCCGAATTCGCAGGAAAGAAGAAGTATAAACCTAATAGAACTAAATGGGGCTTGATTCCTATAAATAGGATATGTAGGCACTTGACTAAAGGATTCGGATTTTCACTCTCTACACGCATAAGGCTCGTGTATTCTCTGTGATACATTTTCCGGTGAATTTGCTGGCCGAGTAGGATTTACTCCGCCATCTTCATCCGGTGGTTTTGTCAATTCAGCCCCCGGAGACATACTTCTCTTATTCTGTACCTATCACGAGCTACAGGTTTCTAGCTGCAAACCTACAGCTCCGTCTGATAATCAAGAACACGTTCTGCGAATATTCCAGCGAGATTCTCTCAATTGTGTTGTACCAAATTTCTCTCAAAACAGATTCTACAAAAAAAAATATCTTAGATCCAAACATGAAAAATTAAATCCTCGTAACAAGGAATAATCTACAATTGTTAGTTTTTGAAAATTTTATCAAGGACATATATAAAATATGTCTCAAATTTTCCATTTTCTATCCATTTATATAATAGTCCAGTACATGGTCTTGAAACATGTATTACGATTTACGTCTGGTTGTACGTAACATGTGCGATATAGTCCATTTGTAATCCTGGAATATGTTGATTTATGCATTTTGAGCTTTATATACCTATATATACATGGCGTTATGTTTTGGCGCTCGCTTATATTTCAAAGAACTGGAAGCTGAATTATATGATTAGTTATTTGATGCATAACTAGCTGAATAATATTGTAAAAATGGAGATCAACTGTCTAAATATTCATTGTTCTTTATAAATTGTCCCTTGAATATGATTTAGCATTGGACCCTTGAACACTTCAGACTTTCGAAAAAGAAAATATAACACAACACAGACAATATCATATACCTCCATATTCAATTAAAACATATCATAAATTTTATTCAAGTTTCTTTCGACAACAAATTTGCAGTTGCTTCTACAAAATATGAGCTGTAAAATTGTTAAAGAAGGTTGGGCTACAGCCTACAAGTCATGCATGAAAGAACCTAAATAGGCAGCAGCAAATTAGGCTTATTTGACTTTGTTTAGAAGAACTTCAAATGTTTAGTTCGTCTGTCTAACTTGTCACAAAACGTCATGTGCTGGGCTTGGTTTCAATGCTCAATAATACAGACGACAATTTTACCAAATTCCTTCAACAATAAGTATTATTTTACGAAATTCCTCCAACAACAAGCGTTATTTTACTTGTCTTGTGCCGAGCTCCTAACTTGCTCTGTTTTTGTATGCAGCATGCTTAATGCTAAAAGACTTCTTGATTTTCTATATATATTTATAGTTTTGTAGCTAAAGCTGTGAAATAATCAGTCATTCGGAGATGTATACATGGAAGCAGTGATTCTTATATTGTTAGTTTCCATTGCGTTACAAAAAATAGTAATTTTCTCAAAACTAAAAAAGACAAGAGTGATTAAAATATTAGGACCCCTTATTAAAAATCTAAATCTAACGGTACGGATTAAAATATTTAATGAAAATAAATATAAATGCAAATTTTCAAATAATTTAGTGATTTTGATCGATTACTTTTTAACAAAAAAAACGATCAATCTTTACCGTTAACATTTATATAAGAAAATAATATCATAATTATATCAATACTCTACCACTTAAATTTGCATAAAAAATATTTACAATATTATTTTGACATAATCTTTACATCCGTACGATCGAATCGTCATTAAATATGATTATAGATCGCATTAATATAGAAAAATTCTACTATGAACAGTTCCCCTTATTTTGACATGATCTTTACACACGTATGGTTATTTTATCAACTCATGAAGTGTCTCACGTCAAATTTCGAAAAATTTAAAATACTTTTTCAGGTTCCCAACACAACTCGTATAATACTTTTTCACCTGAATTTGTCATCTGAATTAAAAAATAATAATGGATGGTTCAAATCAAATGCTATTAATTAAACTAGGAACTACTTTTCTTTTGCTTATTCAAACAACACACTCTACCAATGTAGTCAGAGATTAATCAAATCAGATGGGGACTATTTGGCTAGACTGTATTAATTAATTTGCTAGTCAAAAGTAATTTAAGGTTATTATTAGACTGAGGACAGAAATTGTGTAACCAGTTAACCATAAGTTAATCACATTGACTAGATTACGAGTCTAAGTTAGAATAAATTATGCAACTGTAAAAGTTCATTTTCATCATCAACAGTGTTCGAATATAAAATATATTTCTTACCAAAAGTCTGGCTCACCTCCTAATTTTCTAGTTCACAAGAAATTTTTAACCCATCTGTTACAGTAATTCATAATTATTTTTTTTGACTTTGTTAGCAACTTGAGTTACAAAAGGAGTGGGTGAAATTAAGACAGAGTTTGTTTTACTTAAAATATTTAATTCTAGATTAAAATAGACAGAGTTTGTTTTATATTTAGGTGTGATATTAAAAAATTGTATTTCCGTCACTGATTACATATTTTAATTGTTAAAATAAAATAGTGTACTCCCAAGAATAAAATAAATCATCAATATATATAAAGGAGGATACGCGGGAGTTTAGGTGGCGCCCCTAAGATCGTCTCAATCTATTTTTCTAATTTTCTAGAATTTTAGAATTTTAAATACTGATAAATAAAAAAATATTCTTTAACATATTAGAAGTAGAATAGATGTTCGAATTTATTGAGGAGAAGAGTTCGAATTTATAGCGAATACATATAATTAAAAGTTCTATTTGAAGTAAAATAGGTGTTCGAATTTGTAGAGAGGAAGAGTTCAAATATAAAAAGAAGTACTTGCAAAGTTCTATTTGAAGTAGAATAGGTGTTTCGATTTATTGAGGAGAAGAGTTCGAATTTATAGCGAAGACATATAATTAAAATTTCTATTTGAATTAGAATATGTGTTTGAATTTGTAGAGGGGAAGAGTTCAAATATAAAATAAGTACTTGCAAAGTTTTATTTGAAGTACAATAGGTGTTTCGATTTATAGAGGACAAGAGTTCGGATATAAAAAAAAGTACTTGCAATTAAAAGTTCTATTGGAATTGGAATTAGAATAAGCGTTTGTAATACATAACTAAAAGTTCTATTTGAAGTAAATATGTAAAGTTATATAGGTGTTTTTTCAACGAAAAAGTGTCTCATTAAAAAAGAGTATGGTAACATAAAAATTAATATATAAGACAAGTATATATTCAATATATTAAATATGAGATTTTGATATTAAAAAGGAAATCGTGTTTCACGGGAGGACGGCTTATTAGCGAATATCGAGTTTTCGTAATTTATTTGATAGAGTTTTTTTTTAAAATTACTAGACCGCCGCGAAGCACGGCTTTTTCAACTAGTTTACATGTAAAAACTAAACTTGAACTAATTATTAAAAGTCCAAGCACGAGCACGATACTATTCATAAATTGAATCGACTCAAAATTTACTATGTGAGCGTTTGGGGTATCAAGCAAAAGTTGACTTATAGCTTAAAATGAGTAAGTGCTTTACAAGTGATAAGTAGAGCTGAACTTATAAGTTCTAGAGTGTTTGGTAAATCACAACTTATAAGCAGTAGAGTGTTTGGGTAAATCAGAACTTATAAGTTAACTTTTTTTTTATTATTTTTAAAATATTTATTTTTTAATATATATAAATGGATATCAATGGATAGATCTCGATGAGTAGAGAAATTTGATATATACATATCAATTTTTTAATGAACGGATCAAAAGATATATGGTTTTGAAGATTTGAAGGATATTATATATTGCGTGTATCGAGAATAAGTTATAAGTTATAAGTTGAATGTTAAGGATTCTTAACATTCAACTTATCCATTTTAAGTAGGCATAAGTTAGTTTCACTTATTTTGACAAACACCCCCAATAAACATTTTTGGGTTTATAAGTCATAAATTGTAATTTTAAGTTGCAGCCAAACAGGCCCTATGTATTAACCAGACAAATAGTGATACCTGTCCTTTTCAGAAGGAAGGTAACTAGTAACTACATCGTAAGTAGATCTATGACTAAGAGGCCGTTTAGGTAAAGTTTAAACTTATTGCTTATGACTTAAATTTGGTCAAAGTTATAAATTAATATTTATTTGGGTATTTTGTATTCTGAGTAAATTATGAATTATCGAAAATATAAAAATAAAAACAAATAAAATAAGTTGTTCAAAAAAGTACATTCAATTTGGTTTTAAGCTATTTTTTTAACTTTAAGTCATTTTCTGATTTATTATACAAAAAGATATTTTTCAACTTAAAGTAAAAATTGCTTTAAGCTCCGGCTAGAAAACAAATGCGTAAATTAAAATAAACTAACCAATGTTAAAACCTGACTTAGTTTAAACTTAGATTTTTATAGTTCAAAATTTTAGTTAAAAACTAGCTTCAAACATGTGCGATGCACGGTTTGTTAATTGTTATTTTATTATTATTTTTTTAATATTTTTTTAATTGTAATTGTGCAAAAAATAAGTAAACATGTTAAAATAGCTAAACACTTTTAATTAATTAAAAAATTTAAAATAAATGTTAAAATAAATAAGTATGGGTTTGTCCGTTATATTTTTGGAAATGAGGGGTTTTAGTAAGAAAAAATAAAAAATGTAACATATATTTAGTTTAAAAAGGTAAATACCCGTAATATTTTTGGAAAATGAGGTTTTAAAATTTAATAATTAAAAGTATTTAAATACGTTTTAAAATAAATAAGTAAAGGGTTTCTTGTGATATTTTTGGAAAAAGAATGGATTTTAGTGAGAAAAAATAGAAAAAGTAAATTGTAAAAGGCAATTTCCCGTGATATATTTAGAAAAGGAGGGACTTTGTTAGAAAAAATATATAATGTGTTTTTGCTGAAAAGGTAATTGGTTATAAATAGGTATTTGATTATTTATATTTTAATATTTTTAGTAAGTGCATTTGTTAAGGAAAATAAGTAGACATGTTAAAATAGGTAAACTTTTAAAAAATAATTATAATATTAAAATAGGTTTAAAAATAAATAACTAAATGTTTGTCCGTGATATTTTTAGAAAATGAGGGGTTTTAGTAAGGAAAAATAGAAAAATTAACATGTTTTAGTTAAAAAGGTAATTGTCTGTGATATATTTGAAAAAGTAGGGGAATTTGTTAGAAAAAATAGAAAAAATAATGTATTTTAAGTTAAAAATGTATTTTAAGTGAAAAAAGTAATTGGTTATAAATAGGTAACATTATTATTTAATAATATATTTCTATAAACAAGTAAGGTTAATTAAGTAAAAATATGAATTACAGTTAATTAAGGGCAATTAAGTAAAATCACAATGTATCATACTGACCAAACTTTTAATGTTTCGTCTATTATATAATACTTTTGATTGATTAGTAAAAATATCATTTAATCTCTGACTATTATCATAATTTCAAAATCATGATTCTACGTCTACCTTGACGTAAAGAAACAAAAAAAAAAAAGAACAACTGATGACAAAAGGTACTACTCACTGTGTATATTTTCCACAGTATACGCATATGTAGAAAATAAGAAAGAGCGAGCGAGTTGCCTGTAAGGGTCGATGTGTTAATTCGAAAGGATCACGAGTTCGGACTCATCACCTTAATTATAAAAAAAATAATAAAATAATAGATGATGATCGAAGAAAAAGGTGATCAAGTTAAATCAACGGTCACAGTTGAAAATAAAATGTACACCTCATCCGCACATGATTTTTACTCAAATGGAAGGATGTTTCCACCCTGGATCCTAGGTAAGACCAAACAAGCTGGTCCTAAAACGCTACGTCTTCAAGTCAATACTTCCAAAAACCAAACCACATTTCATTGTCCCTCTTCCACTCTATATAAACCACTCTCTTCTCGTCTTCTTTTCTATCACTTCTTCGTATCTCTCTACACAAATTAAAATAAATACTTAAATTTCCGCAACGGTTTCATCCGTAGAACCAAATATTATGGCGACTGAAATCGAAGTTTCAGCGCTTGAAATCATCAGGCAACATCTTTTTGATGAGTTTTCCCCTGTCGAGAGTTTTTTACATCATTTTAATGAAGTTGATTCTGTTTTTATTTCTGATCATTCTTTTTCTCCTTCTGATTCGTCTGCTTCCTCGTCTGATATTGCAATCTCGGATTATTTTATCCCTGATGAAATCGATACGTTTTCGTTTTTATCAGATTTTTTTATTTTTGATCACAATCAAGTACCTCAACAATTAGCTGAACCAGCAACGTCCAGCTCCAAAAAAACAAAGCCTGCATTAAATATCCAAGTTCCTGAGGCTAATACAAATTTACAGGTCACCGAATCAACAAAACCTCAGCAGTCAATTTCGACCAAAGAGGATGACAAGAAGCACTACAGAGGAGTACGAAAGAGGCCATGGGGAAAATATGCAGCAGAAATCCGAGACCCGAACAGAAGAGGATCCAGGCTATGGTTAGGTACATTCGACACACCTGTGGAAGCTGCAAAGGCTTATGATCGAGCAGCATACAATCTTCGAGGAAGTAAAGCCATTCTTAATTTTCCTCTAGAAATCGGAAAATCTAATGAAGCTGAAGCTGTTGACAGTGGCCATAAAAGAGTTCGACAAGTTACAAAAATTTATGACAACACTGCAGCAACAAAAAAACAGAAAGTTACTACGCAGAGTATTATTAGTAATAACAATGTAACAGATTGTCTACCACCGGTCTGTACACCGTCTTCGAGTTCTGAAATAAGCTGCAACTGGGAAAATAACGAGATAAATCTTTCTGATTTTCCTCCATTATCTCCACTTGCTTCAATGGGATCATATCATCAACTATTGGCGTTGTGAGTACATCTGTTCTTGCAAAACGACGTCGCGAGTAACGAACACACCAGAGTTCATTGGTTCCAAACAAGGCCTTAAGGACAACGTACCCTGCTGCACAAGCTAAATAATTTGGAAAATGGAAGCGTGCACATGGAGTTACATGCAAGGGAAAGACACGGGGAATAGGGGCAGGAAATAATAAGACAATATGTATGCATTAACCGATGATATTCCCTGAACAGGGAGTGTGATTAAGATAATGATTAGAGATTTGGTTACAGATTACGAATGATTTGCTTCCTTCCTAATGCAGTGTCAAAGATTTTTACTTTATATTATACACTCATGTAAGGACGTGAAAATATGATTATCATGATCTATCATTGTAATAACAAATTTGGACTTCCTGTAATTATTATCATTTTTAAACCCTAAATGTTGCAGTTACCTGTTTGGGTTTCTCTTCATTTTAATGTTTCTTTTGTGAGTTTCCCAAAGCAAATCTTATAAGAGATTTTAAAGTAATTTTTGACTTTAAGCCGAAAAATGTCCGTTTATGTAATAAGTTAAAAATGACTTAAAATTGAAAAAATAGTTTAAAATCAGAAGTTACTTTTTTAAACGACTTATTTTATTTTAGTGATTTTATTTGATAAAAGTTAACATCATCATTCAAATGTATTATTTATCAAATTTATTTTAATTGATACAATTTTAATAACTCATAAGTTACTCATATTACAAAATTACTCAAACAGATATTAACTTAAAATTTTCATTTTTTACTTATAACTTTAAGCAACTTTAAGTCATAAGCAAACGACTCTTTACGTGCTTACTCAATGTGGTTTATTTATTTAGATTTTTTTATTATAAATATGAGTTCATAAATATTATCGATGATGCATACGTTACGGGATATCATATTAGTATTATCTCGTAAAATTAGTATTATTGGAACTGACAAATTCTATTTCAAAAGAAAATTAGCTATTAATTACTCAAATTTTGATTAAATTATGCATATATGATTAAAGAATTATAACCAAGCAAAATATATGTAAATGATCCCAGTAACTAAATTGTTGACAACTATTTTAACTGTTCTGATATTTTAAGAGACGGATGTAATTTCTAGAGGGAAATGCTAGTATCAAAGGTTGTACCAAACATTTTCTTTGATGCGTCACATGAACAATTGGTCAGTTCTGTAATATCAATTTGACAACCCGTACATACACTACAAGGAAACAGGACAAAACCGACCGTATAAAACCGACCGCAACAAAACGGGAGGTACCAAAACCGACCGACTGTCAGTCGGACGGTTATCACTGTAGTTTCAAACAAAACGGCATCGTTTTGGCTGATGTGGCAGAGTCAAAACCGACCACATAATAACGGTCGGTTTTAGTGCTGACATGTCAACGTTAAAACCGACCGTTACTGACAGTAGGCCCGAAAATGAATTAAAAATATTTAAATTTGAATTATTTTGTACCGCGGCAAGGTAAAACGACGTCGTTTTACCGAGAAGTTATAACCGACCGCCGTCGGTCGGTTATGTCACGTTACTTTATTGTTAAAACACTCATTTCTTCAAGTGAAACAAAACATAGAAAAGAAAGAGAAGAGAAAAAAGAAGAAGAGAATTGAAGAAAACAAATAGAAGAAGTGATACAAATCATATAATGTAAGTTTTCTTTTTTCTATTTTGTATTTAATTATGATTACATATATTTTTTTATAATTCAATGTATATATGTATGTGTTTTTACAATTATATGTGAATGTTAAATTATTTGTTTACATATATCATGTAGATGGAAAATATGGATAGAAGTTGGATAGGTAATCAAATACAAAGCGATAAAATTTCTTTAACTCCCGAATATAGAAATGGTGTAGAGGTTTTTTTAAATTTTGCAAAGGAGAAAAATGTGGAGGAGGATGGTAAAATGAAGTGTCCTTGTAAGATTTGTAAGAATTTGAATTGGTTAGACATTGATGAAATTAGATTTCACTTGCTATCTAAAGGGATGCTTGAAGGTTATACGGTGTGGACATCGCACGGTGAAGAAGTTGTGCAAAGAAATGAGAGTCGAAAATCACATCATCGTAGTCATCGGGAACCTCCAAGGGTGGAAAAACCGGTTGATTTTAATGCTATGTTACATGATTTTGCCGGTGCAAATTATGAATATTATGACACCACGGATACGGGAACTAGTAATGTAGAAGAAGCTCCAAATGATAGTGCTAAAAATTCTATGAGTTAATTGTTGAAAATGGAGTCCCTATTTATCCGGGCAATATAAAGTATACAAGATTAAGCTTGACCGCAAAATTATTAGAATTCAAAAACTATTCAAATTGTAGTAATAAAGCTTTTGATAGTTTGCTTGAACTTCTTGCGGATGTGTTACCAAAGAAACACACATTGCCCAAAACCAATTATGAAATGAAAAAGATTATGAAGGGTTTGAGGGTTGAATATGAAAAAATTGATATGTGCGAGAATGATTGCATGGTATTTTATGGAGATGACAAAGATAAAATTATATGTGATATATGTGGTAAAGATCGTTATCGGGATGTTTCGAGGAAAAATGGTAAAAAAAATACCAAAAAAAATCTTAAGACATTTTCCTTTGATTCCTCGACTACAACGCTTATACATGTCGGCGCATACATCCAATCATATGAGATTTTACAAGAATCGAGATGTGAAAGAGGGAGAGCTTAGCCATCCCGCGGACGGAGATGAATGGAAAAATTTTGACCTTCGTTATCCATCATTTGCTAATGAGGTTCGTAATATAAGACTTGGCCTTGCAACCGATGGTTTCAACCCATTTGGCCCTACCGGAAAGAAAACATATAGTGTATGGCCCGTGGTGGTTGTTGTCTATAATCTTCCGCCATCAATGTGTATGAAAAGGCCTTATATGTTTATGACCGATATTGTTCCGGGTCCGAATAGCATCGGCAAAGATATTAATGTTTGTCTAAGGCCTCTCATTGATGAATTGAAGATATTGTGGAATACCGGAGTGGAAACGTATGACCAATCTTTAAAGCAAAATTTTACAATGCGAGCGGCTCTTATGTGGACTATTAGTGACTTTCCCGCTATGAGTATGATAAGTGGTTGGTCGGGTAAAGGAAAAATGGGATGTCAAGTGTGTGGTGGAAGTGTGCAAGGGTTTCAATTAAAACATTCGGGAAAATGTAGTTTTTATGGCACGAACCGAATATTTCTTGAACCAAATGATCCATTGCGCGAAAAAAGTAATTTGTTTGATAATGATGAAAGAAGATTGTTTTGTGGTCGTTTGTCCGGGGAGGATGTAAAGGAGTTGCTTGACGATATAATTTTTCCACCACCCGGAAAGACTAATTCCAAGTTAAGGAGTGCCGGTTATGGGGAAGAGCATCATTGGACTCATGTTCCAATTTTTTATGAACTCCCTTATTGGTCATCGCATACTTTACGATATTCAATTGATATCATGCATACCGAAAAAAATGTGTTTGAAAACATATTTTTTACTATTGTAAATGCGGAAAAATCAAAGGATCATAGGAAAGCAAGGTCGGATTGCAAACACTTTGATGTGTTGCGTCATTTGTGGATCGATTAAAATGGCAAAATGCCAAAAGCACCGTATTCATTAAATAAAAAACAACTTAAACTTTTGTGCCATTGGATTTGCTCATTGAAACTTCCAGACGGTTATTCTTCCAATAATCTCGTTGTTGCAATGTTGATGAGTGTAAATTTTTTGGATTCAAATCCCATGATTGTCATATATTTCTTCAAAAATTGTTGCCTCTTGCAATCCGTGAGCTTCTACCAACGCCTATTGTGGATGCCTTGACGACAATTTTAAATTTTTTTCAAGATTTGTGCTCATCTGTTGTGACAAGAACCGATTTGGATCTAATGGCGAAATCGGTTATTAGAGCTTTGTGTTTGTTGGAAACAATTTTTCCTCAAACTTGGTTTGATTCGATGGAACACTTGGTTGTACATTTAGCGGAAGAAATCAAACTAGCCGGGCCGGCTTATTGGCATTGGATGTATCCAATTGAGCGTTTGTTGGGAAAATTAAAACAAAAGGTCGGTAATAAAGCAAGAGTTGAGGGTTCAATTGCCGAACGATATATGGAAGAAGAGGCTCTTAATTTTTGTTCTCTTTATTTTGCCTCCGATTCGGTTCATAATAAAGTACGTCGTAACGAAGTTTTGTTTGATGTACAAAATTCTGATAAATTAGAAGTTTTTAGATATCCAATTGAATGTCTCGGAAAAGAAAGAGCGAGATATATGGATGATGATGAACAACTGCTTGCAGAAGAATATGTTCTTTTGAACTCTCCTGAAGTTCAACATTACCTAAGGTACCTATATCTTGTCCTAATTTAGTGGTATAGTCATATTTGCATTATTTTATGTTATTTACACGTTTCTAATATTTCTCTATTCCTATATTTAGAAGGTACCAAAATCGCGTTATGAGACAACGTCCAGAGACAAACTCCTCAAGATTTAGATCGTATTGTCAAGACTCGATTAAAACTTGGCTTAAAAAAAAGGTATTTGTTACATTTAGCAAAATTTAAATCTCGATTTTGATTTTATCATTACATGATTTATTAATTTTTTTATAACTAGGTTGAGAATGATGAGAATAGAGGGTCCTCGTTTTAAGGACTTGCTTGAAGGCCCATCACTAAGAGTCATGACTTTTGAGACTTGTCAAGTTAATGGATATAAATTTTCGACGACATCTGCATCCGGTTCCGGTATTATTGTCAAAGGCACTTCACACGAAAATAATCTTGATTATTATGGTCAACTACAAGAAATTATGAGACTTACTTATGATGAATACAATCATGTATATGTGTTTAAGTGTATATGGTTTGACAATATCGGTGACGGTGTGAAGATGGATAAGAATCGAGTGGTGACCATTGATATAACTTCAAGATTGAGGTCTAATGAGATCTTTATTTTAGCTAGTCAAGCCCCTCAAGTATATTATGCTCCAAGTGTATTGAATCCACGAAGCAATATATATACGGTGGTCAAGTCTAAAAGTCGTCCACTTGATGAAACTATCATTGTGCAAAATGATATTGAGGATGCCTTTCAAGAAGATAGATCTAATGCCGGGAGCTTTTCACTCTTTTGTTGATTTTGCACATTATGGCCCATTCATTCAGCATTGAAAATCATGAAGAAGAAGAAGAAGAAGAAGAAGAAGAAGAAGAAGAAGAAGAAGAAGAAGAAGAAGAAGATAGAAGAAGGAAGAAGAAGAAGAAGAAGAAGAAGAAGAAGAAGAAGAAGAAGAAGAAGAAGAAGAAGAAGAAGAAGAAGAAGAAGAAGAAGAAGAAGAAGAAGAAGAAGAGAGAAGAAGATGAAGAAGAGAAGAAGAAGAAGAAGAAGAAGAAGAAGAAGAAGAAGAAGAAGAAGAAGAAGAAGAAGAAGAAGAAGAAGAAGAAGAAGAAGAAGAAGAAGAAGAAGAAGAAGAAGAAGAAGAAGAAGAAGAAGAAGAAGAGAAGAAGAGAAGAAGATAAGAAGAAAATGAGGAGGACGAGGAGGAAGATGAAGAAGAGGAAGAAGAAAGAGGAGGTGATGATAACGATGATAATGATGATGAAGACGAGATGGTTTTGACGATATTGAATAATATTGTTTGTAATTTGAACTTATAATGAATGATCAGTTGTTACTAGTTGTATTGGTATTGTTTTTTAATCATTAGCTTCCCAGAAAACCGACCGATTAAACAAATAACCGACCATTTTTTACCATTGATTTCCCAGAAATCGACCGATTAGACACATAACTGACCAATTTTTACCATTAATTTCCCAGAAAACCGACCGATATATATATATAAGATGGTCGGTTTTGAAGTGGTCGGTTATGATTGTGGTCGGTTTTGAAGTGGGTCGGTTATAACGTTTTGATAACAAACTGCTAGAAAACCGACCGATGGTGCATTTTGACTTCGGTCGGTTATGACTTTCTCAGTCAACTTTTCTATATTTTAAATATTTAAATAAATTAATTTCTTAAAAAAATATTATAAAATTACACTCGCTTTTCATTATTATAATTGTACTACTATGTTTAAAACCAATATTTTATCAGATCTCATTGCTTGAATTAAGGTTTTAATTATATTTAAAAATGTAAAATCAGTACATTTAATTGTGAATTAAATTAAATTAAAATTTATTATTATAATAAAATATCAACATAAACGGATATTGTGAAAATTATTTTCATATCATTTAAATAAAATTTAAAAATATAATAAACATAATATCATGTTGAACAATACCTCTTCAAATGCACATCTCGCTTATTAGATATGCACTTTCAGTTGAATTTAACCCTCGATTAACATGACATAGAAAATAAAAATATAATTTTAATGATCCAACCGTATGGATGTTATCATCACGGAAAAATATATTTATACACAAAAAATTAGCCTATTTTGATGATTACAAACACATTTTTATAATAAATATATGAACATATCACCTAAAACTGAGAAATAATTAAAATAAAATTTAAATTACACGATCTACATGATCCAACCGTACCAATGTTTAGAATCAATGAAAATTGATCTATGTACGAAAAATTACGCTATATAATTAATTAGAATTATCTTCTTCTAAGGTTTATTTCGTTTTAGCGGTTTCTAGGGTTCACTAAAATTGACCATTAGGGTTTCTAGGGTTTCTTAAAACCGACCGACTATAATAAAACCGACCGTCAATTTTTTGGGGGAAAAATTTTCACTAAAAATTAAACCCCCGACATTAACAAAACGATGTCGTTCTGCATGTGTCACAAAGCCCAATGATAAAACCGACCACCCGATCGGTCGGTTTTAGTCTGGGTATAATTAAAGAATCTGCACTTTCACATTCCTTTTTTACCAAACACTAAAAACTCTCAAACTCTCTCAATTCTTAAACTCTCTCACAAATGGCGAAATCGGTCTGTTCAGTTCGTTCAACTCGAATCCGTGCCTCTCAATTTAGGGATTCATCATCTCCACTTTCTCAACTTGATGTGAGTTTTATTAATCCTATATATATATATATATATATATATATATATATATATATATATCTGTGTGTGTGTGTGTGTGTGTGTGTGTGTGTGTGTGTGTATGTATGAATTCGTGTATGTATATTTTGATTATTTGTTTCTCTTTGTCAATTTTGATTATTTGTTTCTCTTTGTTTCGTTTTTATATTTTGATTGTATTTGTTTGTATGTATGTGTATTTTTTGTTGGGTTATTGGTTTGATTATGAGGGTTTGTTGGTTTGATTCGATTTATGGTTTCGATTATTTGTTTATGGCTTCGATTAGTTGTTTGCTTGCTCGGTTTGTATAATTTGTTTGAAAACACATGAAAATTTTCTTTTTTTGCATGCACGTATCGGTCGGTAATGATACTACCATTTGATATGTTCTTATATGTATGTATTTGTTTTATTAGTCTATGTTGATATTGAGATATTTATTAGAGCATTGTTTTGGATTTAAGAATTCGATTTACTTGCTTTGATTATTTGTTTTTATATAATGTTTTGGATTTGATTTATATAATGTGAAATATTTATGATTCATTTGATTGCAAAACATGAACTTGTGACTTTATATAATGTGAAATATTTATGATTCATTTGATTGCAAAACATGCACTTGTGACATAGAGATATGAACTTGTGGTTTTATGATATTAACGATATGTACTTATTTTCGTATTTTTTTTTAAAATTTTAGGGGCTCTTTGGTTGGCTAGTGTTTACCATGTTGATTGGAATGGTGATATTGATGATGGCAAAGAAAGGGAAAGGTAAGGAAGTTGAAAAAGATAAGGGCAAGGGTAAAGGTAAACAAACAAAAAATGGAAATGGGAATGGAAAGGGAAAGGGCAAGAGCAAGGGAAAGAGCACGTTGGCCTTGCGTGATGAGCCAACGGATTCGGATGGCGATTCGGACCCAACAAATGTAGAAGAACATGTGTATCGACTAAGGAGACCGCGATCACATTCAAGCGGAATTTCCGGAGCTAAAAAACCACTTAAACCATAACGTATCAATATCTCCGATGGACAGTAAGTCTACTTTTATTTATTTGTCCTAGTATAATTAGTTGTTTAATAGTTTTATATAGTATCTTGTTTGTTGTGTTCATAATTTAAATTGTTCTATATAGTATCGAAGATAATACGGCAAAAAAGACTTTGCTTGGGATGATTCGTGAGAAATGGCCTATGGGTCATTATACTTTTAGTGACATTGACGCGGCTTATCCAAAATGGTTGGAGCAAAGGACTAATCAGTTTTTTGTAAGTAATACAATGTTAATTTTTATTATATTTGTTTTTTTATTTAGTTATGAATTTGATTTGAATATGAATTTGACACTATCACTTGTTCCTATTTTGTAGGATTTTTATAAGCATGAAAGGGGACAAAGCCGTTCACAATCAAGAAGGATCGTTCAAGATCACATAAAGAAAACAGTAAAAAGGACTATGAATGAGCTTAAGAAGAGAGTGGAGACAAAAGTGGAGGAGACCGGGGTTTCGAAGTTGTCGTTAAGGCCCCCTTATTGGTCTCTTGCATTTTGGAAAGATCTTTTAAATTATTGGGAGACGGATGAAGGGCACTTGCATAGGGCAAAGGTTGGAGCTTCAAACCGCGACCATGTTGAAAGGTTGCATAGTGCCGGTGCTCGGTCATTCAACACCGTGAGAAGGGTAATAATATTTAAATATGTATACAGACACACACAAGGTTATTAATTTCATTTTATAACATAACTAATTTACTAATATAAGCTTATTTTATATTTGTAAGGAAATGACAAGGAAAAGTCGTAAGCCTCCAACTAGACTTGAGGTGTGGGATAAATGCCATAAGAAAGTTGGCTCCGATCCAAAAAACCCTCAATACACTACTCCGGGCGCCATGCGCATTGCGGTAATCTCATTTTTTTGTTTTTTTCACCTTTATTATAAGTGTAAAAAAAGTTATTTGTTCTAATAAAACTTGAAAAATGTGTAGGAACGATATGCCGCTATTCTTGATCGTATGCCGGTGGAGATAACTCAAACGGGTGATCGAGATGAGCCTTGGGATTGGTGGATGGAAGCAATGGGGGTTCCCGAAGGTGAAAACCCTAAAAAGAATTATGTTCTCGGGTTCCCCACTCTTCGAGCTAGTGATCTTATTCCCACACTTGCCACTCGCTATAGGGATTCCACCCGAGGTGAAGCCGGCTCATCTTCATCCGCTCCAAGACAACGTGATGTCCTCCCCGACAATGTTTATATCTCGATTGTTAGAAATGTGCTCACGGAGATTCGCGCCAATCCTAATCGATTCGCTCGCCAACTATCCGATGAAGAGATAGCCAACTTTGCACGCACCGCCCTCGAAGCCTCTGATCCATCCGCCGATCCAACTCAAAGACTTCAATGGAATAGTCTCATTGGCGGCGAGATTGTACATATTATCGGAACCTTGATTGATGATGTCCTTCAAAAAACTGAAGCGCGTGTCGAAGCGGTAATAGTTAGATCCCATTTTGTATTTGTGTCCATTTAGAATATAGTATTGGATTTTAATTGAATTATATGTGCATATAGGAAGCGGCGAATCGGGTTGCTTTGGAAGAAAGAGATTATACGGATGTGGACGAGGCCTCGGACGTGGAGGTTGGCGATGATGAAGGCAATGGTGGGGATGGCCAAGATGGGAATGGATCCGACGACTCTCCGGTTTCTTTGTCGTCGTAGTTCTTTATGTCTTTTGTTTTATGCATTTTAAATCTGAACTTGTTGGTTGGTTGTAATGATGTTACTTTGTTGGTTGGATGTCCGAAAATATCGGACTTAACATTTTATGGTTTATCCGTTTATCGGATTTGAATTTGGTTTTAATGGTTTATCTTTTATCAATTATGTTTGCGCTTGATTTTGTTGTAGTTAGTGGTATAGGATTTAACGTTATAGTTGATATTGGTATTGGAATTGGAATGGTACAGGGGATACAATGTGTTGGTTGATATTGGTATTGGAATGGTACAGGTAAAACAGCAGAATCTGCAATTTTTTTTAAAAATAAACACAGAAAACCGACCGATTATGCTGCATAACCGACCGTTTTTTACCATTCCATTACCAGAAAACCGACCGTACACACACATAACCGACCACATTCAAAGTGTAAAACCGACCATCTCCTTACAGAGTGGTCGGTTATAAGGTGGTCGGTTTTGACACTTAACCAACGAACTGCTATAAAACCGTCCGATTGTGCACATTTGACCACGGTCGGTTATGTGTGTCAGTCAACATTTTACATTTTGATATAACCGACCGCCTACGGTCGGTTTTAGTTTACTGACGTGGTGCCACGTGGTGACACGTGTTGTAAGTGGACCCACATATTAATTTGTGAAAACTCACATAACCGACCACTTCATACGGTCGGTTTTAGCCTTAAACCTGACCATGTTGACATAACCGACCAGGCTTTAACCGACCACTGCATACGGTCGGTTTTAGCCGTAAAACCGACCGTTTATGGTTATAACCGACCGTATGCAGTGGTCAGTTTTGTCCTGTTTCCTTGTAGTGATATATATACATTCATGAATTAAAACTTATTATTTATCATATTATATATTATTTGAGAAAAAATTGAAAAAGTTTTGGGTACCTAAACACTACTCTTTTTAAATAACCCAAAAATATTTTGTGTGATATGAAACATGCATTTTGGTTTGGGATTCGTATACAATACTATATATTTAATAAGAAAATCACTAATTAAATAAATTATGCATAATTATTTAAGACAAAATTTGATTTCTCTGGTATCTTTTTATTTCTACTTCCAATCAGACTGATTTCTGAACATTCCGGTACTTCTAATTAGGTTTTATTATAATGTAGTAAGTTTAGAGCATCTCCAACCATCATCAATCTTTAGCTAAAAATTTATATGACATGCCTTAAATAGAAATTATAGAAAATGTGTAAAAATTTTGTTATGATAGATCACTGTTGGCTAAAAATTTAGATAACTATATATGCTGAACTGTAGTAAAATTACACGTCAATTGTTACCATATTAAAATAATATATTGTATTTCAAATAACTTAAAATAATAATAACATACCATTTTCAAAATATAACCAATCAATATTAGCCAACTCCATTGGAGTAAAATACTGTAGTTCAGCAAATTTTACATAATCAATATTTAGGCAACCATTTTAAAGAATACCGTTGGAGATGCTCTTAGCCTAATTTATTTCATGATTTTCGTTATGCAGTTAATTAGATCAGCCTAACTGATTTCATGTACAATTTTTTTTTGGTAACCGATTTTATGTACTATTTCATCATGTAACAAGATATCAAATTTGTTGTTGAATTTTCGTATCTGAACATGATAAAGCTAGGCTAAGCAATTAAAATATCTCATGCGGTATTTTCAAGTCTTTTTCAAAGGTATTACTTTTAACTTTTTGCTAATTAAAAATGGGTATTATTGAAGAAACAATTCTTTACAAAAACTTTATACCATAAGTTAATATTTATATATTAACATGGAGTTTAAATTAAGGAAACTAAACCCTTCTTAAATCAAGTGCAGATCTCAAGATTGATTATGTTCTTTAAATTAAGTACTACTCTGTATCATTTTTCTCCGAACCTTGTAGCTCAAGTGCAGAAGAAAAGTACGTACACATGCATGTCTCTTCTATAAATACGACCGTACCTTGGTGCAACATAAAATAATATTTTACTGAGTTAATTAATTAACAAAGTTTCGTTTATTTAAAACTCACTTTGGCTTGATTTGCTTGACTACGGAATTTGACTAACTTCAATTGTTTATAATTTCTGTGTAGAAGATACTCCATTTCATAGGATATTGTTCCATATATTAGACTTTTGAGTACCTTATCTCACTAAAAAACCGGCTGGATTTAGATTCATTTACACACGAGGTACATTCAGATTTTGAAGTGGGAAGTACAAGTACCTTGCATGTGTGTGTATGTGTAAAGTAACTGCTCCCTCCGTCCCGGTTAATTATTTATATTTGATTTGGACACGGAGGTTAAGAAAAATAAGTAAAATAGTAGAAAAAGTAAGAAAAATGAGTAAAGTAGTGGGATTCGTCAATATTTAAGGTATAAAGTAAGTAAAGTGGTTAGTTTTTATATTATAAAAATTTACTATTTTGGAAAAGTTTTAAAATGTAAAGAATTAGATGGGACATCCAAAAATGAAAAATATAAAAAAATGGATGGAACTGAGAGAATATGACGCATGAATAGATACGTAAGTGGAGAGGGCAGAACCAAAAATATACAACAAAAAGTCTCGCACCGTGTCTGGGGCTTACCCCTCCTAAGTTCCAATTTTCAAGTATGATTCCAACTGAGACACATTGAATAATAAGTGGAACATCATGATTAGTTGAGGTGTGCGTAAGTCCGGACTCATGGTAAAACTCAAATAATTAGCGAAAAAAATCTACAACGAAAATGGCTCTACAACCAGCAGCAGAGACATCAGTGGAAACCTGTAAGGCCGCAACACTGCGTCAAACATGACGTGCAGATATGAAGTCCAATTATATGCAATGATGTACATTGTTAACGGAAGAATTTGGTATTAACAAAGTTTGAGGTTTGTCGCCAGAATCAAGATCTACAACGGTGGTTCTTCGGTGATGAGTTCGCCGGAGTATGGTGGTTATGTGTGATTGGTGGCTGAGATTACTTAGGGTTTATGTTGGCTGCCTCAGAGTTCTCAACTTTCAACCACTTACAATGTGCCTACGTACCCCGTATTTATAGGGGATCAAGCCTCACGTAGTTCTTGGAGAGCAAGTAACCTCCATGGGCTTGGTCTATGATCTTTGAAGCCCAGTAGGAGACTTTCACCGCCTTTCATAATTAGACTTCGACTCGCTTTAGGAATGTCTAACGATGAGGCCTAGTCACGAAGGTCCAAGGCTCGTCTATGATTTCGGGACTTCGATAAGGAAACTTCCCTCGTTGAGGACTAGTCCTTTCAATTACCAACTATTTCCTTATTTCATAGACGCGGGTATAGCCATGACTTATCCTAAATGTCAGACGCAACCTTGTTCCCCGAATGAGAAGCAGCCACCAGATAACAGGACAAGTGATCCCAAGCATTTGGGTGCAAAGTGCAGGATTACTCCAAAGTTCCCCAATGAGAACGCCCCCATTGAGTACAAGAACAGAGCTCCCAAAGCACACACCAAGGTTCACCCCACATCCTCAATAAGGACGCGCCCATTGAATATAGGAGGATGCCTTTAATCATCAGGCATATCCCTGGATGCCTTCAACAACGGACATCCCCCTCCTAGGGCTCATCCTAGGAGGGAATTCTTCAATTATGTACTTCATCTCTTTCAGGGCGTGCCCTAAGAGAGATCTTCAATCATCTTGCTATGACAAATTAAAGAAGCCATCCATCTCCAAGTAGCCATTTCATACAAAGAGGGCACGCCCTCAAGAGGTGCACGACCTTTGCTAGGGCGCGCCCTTCCCCTATTTAGGACAAACTTTGCCTCTCTCTTAGGTTAATTAAATCTCCAATTACCCTTCAAGGATATCTAATTGGATCCTATTTGACCCGAATCTATCTAAAAAACCCAATATCAAATTTTGGCTATAACAACTCCCCCCCCCCCTCCAAATTCAGTGTAAAGTTAAAAACAAGACATTGAATTTTCTCAAAAATCTACCCCAAAATTTCCTTCCGTTCATTTAATATTCATACAATAGCTTTAGGACGCGCTTTCGCAGAGGGTGCGCCCTCTTCCTTGATTCTTGTCGCGAGTGTGTGACAGTTGTTCAGCACTAAGTGTCACCTCTCCTATAAATACCCAAAATTTTAACCTAATTAACTTTCACTTTCCCAAATTTTACTTTTCTCCCCAAAAAACGAAACATCGCCGCAGACTTCACTTTCCGAGCAAAATCTGACCAGAAACTTGATTCTTTGACATTTTCCTTCTATCAATCTTTATCTACAATTTATAAGGTACGTTTTCGTATATAAAACTTTTGGTTTCACCGTAGATATTGCAAGATATTGGCATGTGATTGTTCTTTTTTTCGTGTTCTTGACGAAATGCATGTATAAATATTTGTATCTATCTGCATTTGATCTTTATTGTTGTGTTATCTGAATTTGAATAGTGTTCTTGGCGTTTCAGTAGGGAAACTAAACGTAAAAGCGCGTCCTGTAATTTTTGAACTAGAGGTGCGTCCTATATTTATAAAGTATATTACTTTCCTTATTATGTCCATCCTTGATATGATTGCATTGACCTGGAGCATTTATAAGGACGCGTTCTTTAGTAGTGGTACGCCCTTTAATAAGTTAAACTTCCCTTTAGCTTAGGCCTTAGTTTCTCGTTATAGATTTTGGCGTACCCCATACTGAGGACGCGTTGTATTTGATACCAGCTTCATGCCTTGAAATTTTGACTTCACTCTTCTACCTTAGTTAAATTATATTCCTTGTATTATTTTTTTATTTTTTCAGGGCGTGTCCTTACCTATCTTCTTTTTCTTTTCAGCCGGAGGATAAGGGCGCGTCCTCTCCTTTCCATCCATTCAAGGAATTCAATAAACGCATCGGAATCTATTCTCTTCCCCCTTTGTCATTTCCAGCACAAAGCTCGTCATCTATTCTATCTTTTCATACTCAAGCCATAGAGCATCTTCAGGGAGTAGCTCCTTTCAAAGGTATTACTGAGGTCATGTCTTCTCCTACCAACTCCAACTCACCCCTTCCTCATGTTGATGACATTAACACCGAAGTTACCAGCCAACAGAGTAGGGCGCGCCTTTATGAGTTTAAACCGACAGACTATTTAAAAGGTGTTACAGACAACATAGAAGCTAGCATTCGCAAGAGAAAAGGAAAACATGTAATTTCTTCAGATTCTGAGGGGGCGTCTAATTCAGAGAGTAAGGGTAGTCCTGAGGAAACATCTTCTGATAGTCCATATCCACATATTGATGAAGGTGATCGCATGCCTCCTCCTGAAGCTTCACCTAACCCATATATCCACCCCAAAGTCACTGATGAACAAATTGATCTATATTGGGGGCAATACGAGGATATACTCACCGAAACAGATAAAAGAAGACTGAGAAAACAAAACAAGAAATTATTTTGTGTGGGAATGTCTTCTTCGATCTCAGTGGCTAAAATAACCTGGTGCATGACATACTATGGCATGGAAGGTCAATGGGTGCGTCCTCCTTCTCTTATGAGACCTCACATTTTCAATTGGGTGAAACCTTTTAAGGTGCCTCGAAAGGTTACTTCTCCAAAACTGATGTCATTAGGTGTGGGCGCGCCTCTTCATCCTTATTTCAAAAATATCTTATAGTGGTACGACGTTGCTGCAATGCAACTATAACCCAATTCCTACAAGTTAGCACTTGCACTCTTCATCCTTCATCATGATGAAAACTCAACCCAACCCACCATGGAAGAACTTAACTATTTCTTTGTCATCAGGAAGAGCTACAAGGGTTATTATTTCTTAACCGCTCAACATAAGCATAATAATTTAGGATTTTCCGGTGGAAAGGTGAGTAATGAGAAGAATTGGAAGCAGCATTTCTTCTACCTCTGGAATGTGGAAAGAGTGATGGTGGTGTTCAACTGCAATTATAGTAAGGACGCGCCTTGTCTTCTTTAATATTGTTTGTACTGAAGGTGCGCCCTTAAAGGCATATCCCCTCTAATTTCTTTGTTCTAACAAACATTTATCTTGTCTAGATAACAGGAGAACCAAAGAACTTTTTGGCAAAGCCAAAGAAAGAGCTTCTAAAATAATCTCCCTCCCTTCTTCTCGATTTCACTTCAAAACCTTGGTTACTGAAGAAAACCTTAAAAGAGTTCGGATCCTTAGGAAGGAGGTGGGAACCATCATTCCTTTCCAATGCTTTAGGAAGGGAGTTCCCATCAAAGGATCCAAGGATGACGATTCTGATGATGAAGAAGAAAACGAAGATATAGAGGTTGGAGAGGGTGCCCATGTGAATGAGGGCGCGCCCTCACAGCCTGGTAAATTAGTCTAGCCTGACTTTCATCTGTCTTATTTCCTTCCTTTATCTGCATATATGTGTTGTATTTTTTACATTTTGCAAGTTATAATTATTTTTTGTTATTAGGGTGCATCATAACACCTTTATGTACATAATTTTCAGGTATGGATGATCTTCCAGGTGGCTGAAGTCTTGAAATGGGCATTGCCCCTGCTGTTGGGGCGGCCAAAATTATAAGGACGCGTCCTTCTAAGAAGGACAAGAAATCTCAGGTGCTAGTAAAGAAGCCTCAGGTGGTTGTTGACCTTGAAAGAGACATGAAGAGGAAGGAAATTCCTGAAGCTATCATCTCTCAAGAGGACGTGTCCTCTAAGAAGCTAAAACCCTCCGAATCTTTCACCTTAGTTTCTGCCGCTCTAAATCCATTGGCCATTCCATATATCTCTGATGATGACATAGTGAAATGGAGAAATAGAGACCCAATAGGAGAAAATGAGGCCATCATCAAATCCTCTTCCAAAATTCTTGTTTCTGCCCTCCACAGACAATCAACCCTGCAGAAAGATGGGACGCGCCTTGAAGCCCTGGAGAAAGAGAAATACAAGTTGTCCAAGAAAGTAGAGGACCGTGACAGAGTCATCACTAAGTTAAAAGATGATCTTCAACAAAAGAAAAGTTATTATGAAAGTGAGTTGAAGACCCAGCAGGAGGTTGCAATTGGGTTAAGTACTACTATTGACAACCTGAAAGAGGAGAACCGCAAGCTAAAAGAACAAGTTATTGAGCTTACTGAAGATCAACATAATGGTTAGGCAGTGGAGAAGAAGAAGCTTGAAAGAACATCTTTCAAGAAAGGTTTCAGAAACTATGCCACAGGCTTCTTAGCCCAGGATCCTGATTATGACTTCTCTAAATTTTGTGAGGAGACTGTCCAATGGATAGAGAAGTTCAAGATTGATGAGGCTGCAGAGATCAAGGCCAAAAGAGTTCATCTAGGCCTTGAAGAGACATCTCTTGTCCATGGTGAAGAAGAGGATGCGTCCTCTGATGGCGCGCCTCCTGAGAAAGAATAAATTGATGCTTCCGAGGATAATGCAACTCTTGATGATGATGCTAAGGCTAATGACATCCCTAAGGGCACTTCTCCTCCTCCTGCTGACAATACTCAGGACGCGCCTTGAGTAGTATTTATTAAGTTAAGCAATCTGAGGTGCATGCCCTCCCTTAATGCCTTGCAAGTTGTAATTAACTTAAATGCTCTTTTGTTTAACTCCATGAGGGTCTGTTCCCTTGTTAAATTGATGCTTCTATCTTAACTATTTTCATATAATTTATGCTTGCCATTTTTACTGCATCTTTTGTTTATAAGGTCATCGAGGGCGTGCCTTGTTTTATTTGAGGAGAACTACTACTTTATGTCCTTAAGGGTGCATCCTGATAATGCTAATATCTGCAACACTTGTAATGTATTTTACATAAAAACTTTTAGGCGTGTCCTCATAGGATGCATATCTTCTTCAAATTCTTTAAAATCATGTAATTATCTTGTATCTGCATGTCATCAGTATAAGGCACACCTTGTTATGGTCTATTTGATGACACGTCCTTACTTTGTCAGAAATTGATTTAATAAAAGCCTTAATAAATTCTTCGACATTGTGAACAATCTAACATTTGATAAATAAATCTTCAAAAGTCTTGATAAAATCTTGAAAATTTTGAATACACTTCATAGATAATGCGCTCCGGTGTGAACCACACTGGTCCTAAGGCTAATGCTATTTGGGGAAACGAAAAATACTAAAAACAAATGTCTCAACTAGTCTAAGAAGGTGTACATGCACTACCCCCCCCCCCTAGACTAGGAGGAATTTATTACTACTGGTCAATTAGATAGATAATACAGGGGGTACACAACCACTCCCTACTGATAATATTTCTTCAAGTGTTCCACATTCCATGCTCTTGGTATAGGATTGCCACCCAAATATTCCAAGTGATAAGTTCCTTCCCAAAGTACAGCCTTGATCTTGTAAGGTCCTTCCCAATTAGCTCCAAAGACTCCATGACTAGCAATTCTGGTATAAGGCATTACCTTTCGCAGCA
The DNA here is from genome assembly GCA_030848705.1 of Heracleum sosnowskyi. NCBI lineage: Eukaryota > Viridiplantae > Streptophyta > Magnoliopsida > Apiales > Apiaceae > Heracleum > Heracleum sosnowskyi. The sequence continues at coordinate 17,565,951 of CM061240.1, forward strand.
CAAGATCACCCACTTTGAGAGGACATACTCTTACTTTTCTGTAATAGAATCGTGCAACCCTTCGCTGATATGCAACCAATATTAATGATGATATAGCCATTGTTTCTTCTAAAAAATCAAAATAAAACTGTTGATTGACTTCATTAGATTCCTCATAATAGTGTTATCTTCTAAATGACCCTGATCCAACCTCTACGGGTACCATAGCTTCAAATCCATAAGATAGCATGAAGGGAGACTCGCCGGTGGTAGTCCTTGGTGTTGTATTGTAGGACCATAATACCATAGGTAGCTCCTCTGGCCAATTACCTTTACTTTCTTCCAACTTGGTTTTCAAGGTATGCTTAATTATCTTATTGATAGCTTCAGTTTGCCCGTTACTTTGAGGATGGTACACTATTGTAAAATCCTTCTTGATCTTCAAGTCTTCACATAACTTCCTTAAATCCTTACTATCAAACTGCTTCCCATTATCAGATATAAGCTTATAAGGAATAACAAATCTACACACAAATGGAGTTGAAAACAAAGTCTCTGATCTTCTTTGTCGTTATCTTTGCCAAGGGCATAGCCTCCGCCCACTTGGTAAAATAATCCATAGCAACAACCGCATATTTAACACCCTGTTTGGTTGTCGGGAGCTCTCCTATGAGATCTATTCCCCACATAGCAAAAGGCCAAGGACTAAACATGGAAGTTAGTGATGTAGCCGGGATAGATGAGTGATTCATGAAATGTTGACATTGATCACAAGCCCTTGTAAACTTCATATCATCATCCTTCAAAGTTGGCCAATAGTACCCCTGCCTTAACACCTTCATGGCAAGAGAACTACCCCCCGAGTGATTGCCACATATTCCTTCATGAACCTCCATTAGTATATAGTTGCACTCATCCCTATCAACACACCTTAACAAGGTTTGGTTGAAGCCTCTTCGATATAAAATGCCATCATATTCCACATACCTTGTCGCTTGATACTTCAACCACCTTGCTACCCTTTTATCTGTAGGGAGAGTACCTTTCTGTATGTACTCTTGAATTGGGGTCATCCAAGTGACCAAAGGAGCACGGTCCACACTCATGATCTCTACCTCAGGTATACTTGGAACCTATAGAATCTCTAAGGGAATTGCTCCTAGCAATACTACATCCTTCTATGAACCTATTTTAGCTAAAGCATCTGCCTTGCTATTATTTTCACGAGGAACTCCTTCAAGTCTGACTTTGTGGAATTTTTGGATTAACCGACGTGTACACCACATGTATGCTTTTATTTTTGGACCTCTGGTCTGGAATACACGTTCCACCTACTGAATGACCAACTTTGAGTCACTAAACACCACCAAATTCCTTACTTGCATCTCCAAAGCTAACTTCAAGCCATTGATTAGTGCTTCGTATTCAGCTTCATTATTGGTGGCCTGAAATTTGAAGTGAATGACACTCATTAAGTGGTGTCCTTCGGGACTTGTCAAATCGATTCCTGCTCCCGCACCATCATTGTTGACTACTCCATCCACATACATAATCCACCAAGGGAAATGATATTCTTCCCTTGAAGGACTTGCCCCCTCATTACAAGGGTTGGGATTCAACAAGATTATTTCCCAGCCAACATCCTCTCCTTCAAATTCCAAGATAAAATCAGCTAGGGCATGTCCTTTGATTGTTGTCCGAGGAGCATACTCCAAGTCAAATTGACCCAATTCAACCCAATTCAATCGCCCACTTCAACATCCTACCCGAGGCTTCGGGTTTATGAAGAATATGCCTCATGGGATAGGCAGTACGAACTTTAATCTTGTGAGCTTGGAAGTAAGGACATAACTTCTTTGTAGCTAATATCAGAGCATAGACTAACTTTTCCATACTTGCATACCAAGTTTCCGCATCTAACAATCTTTTACTCACATAGTAAATTGGGGATATAGAAATAATGTTTCACCATCCACAGGCTTGTCTAAGAGATGAGGTTTTCCTAATTGCTCTTTTATCCTCTGAAAAGCTTCTTCACACCCCACCGTCCAGACAAAGTCTTTGCCAATTCCCTTGATTGCCTTAAAGAATTCTTTACAACGATCAGAGGATTGGGAGACAAAACAGTTTAAAGCCGCAATCCTCCCACAAAGACTCTGCACCTGCTTCACATTAGCGGGGGACTTCATCTCAAGAAGTGCCTTGATTTTCTCTGGATTAGACTCAATTCCCCTATGGTTCACAATAAAACCCAAGAACTTTCCTGACTCAACACCGAAGACACACTTTTGTGGATTCAACTTCATCTTGTATCTCCGTAGTATATGAAACATTTCTTCCAAGTGCTTTACATGGTCTTTTGCTTCCTTAGATTTGACAAGCATATCATCCACGTAGACTTCCACGGTCTTCCCTATCTGATCTTTGAACATCATGTTTACCAACCTTTGATATGTTGCTCCAGCATTGATGAGACCAAAGGGCATTCCAATGTAGCAATAAAGTCCCCTATAAGTGATGAAGGAAGTGTGCTCTTGGTCTGGTCCATACATAGGAATCTGATTATAACCCGAGTAAGCATCCATGAAGCTTAGGAGAGCATGCCCAGTCATTGCATCTACCAACTGATCAATCCTAGGAAGGGGAAAACTATCATTTGGGCAAGCTTTGTTCAAATCTGTGAAGTCCATACAATTCCTCCGTTTTCTGTTGGTCTTCTTCACCAGTATTGGGTTCGCCAACCATTCAGGGTAGAAAGATTATTTGATCAACCCGACATCCAAGAGTCTGTCGACCTCTTCCTTTAAAGCTACTGTTCTCTCCCCTTTTGGTGTATTCCCCTCTTATTCGGATATATGTTCAAGTGATGACACATGACTTCCAGGTCTATTCCAACCATGTCAGCATGTCTCCAAGAAAACACATCCAAATTTATCACAAGGAACTCAGTAAGGGTCTTTCTCATCTCATCACCTAACTGTGACCTAATTTTCAAAAACTTGATTGGATCCTTCTCATCTACTAAAATTGAGATTGTATCTTCAGCTAACTGTGTCTTCTCATTGAGCACGGGGATTCTTGGATCAAGATCAAGATCAAAGAGCCGATGGTCTTCAACAGATGCCTCTTCCCTAGAGGGTGCGCCCTCTTGGGTATGAACGCCTTCCATGCTTTCAAAAAGCCCTCTCTGACCTTCCAGTTGTTCTCCTTGGATGTTTATTGAGATAACCTCCTCCAAATTTTCCCCTGACACATCTTCAAAAATCCCTTCACAAAACTCATCAGCTAGAGGGGGAGCTTCTAACAATAAGACCTGAGGGTTTGCCCTCTATAGAATGTCATCATTTTCTGGTTCATGAACTACGTAATGAGCATGGATTTCTCCTTTGACATTATTGAGCACTCCTTGGGAATCCTCCTTAGGGAGGGCGCGTCCTCCGTCTCTATTGTGGCAAAAACCTTTAATAGCTCTATGATAGCATTCCCTTGAGTCGTACTGCGATCCACGAACTGATCCAATTCCATTTGGGGTAGGGAATTTCATTGTCAAGTGATAGATGGAAGTTACCACTTTCATCTCCTTAAGTAGAGGCCTTCCCACAAGGGCATTATGAGCAGATTCCTGATCTAGAACCATGAATTCCACCATCTGGGTGACAGAGAGAGTGCCTTCTCCAAGAGTAACTGGAATTTTGATCACACCTATCACTTTGATAGCTTCTCCCGTGAATTCATAGATCTATGCATTTTCTCTGGTGATATCCCTGTCAGGCAAACCCAACTTCTTATAAGTGTTGTAATAGAGAATGTTCACAGAACTCACATTATCCACAAAGACTCGATGTACATTCATGGGACCTATCTGCATGGCAACTACTAGAGCATCGTTGTGGGGGTGATGTACCCACCTAGCTTCCTCTTCCGTAAAGGTGATATCCACTGATTCCCCCTTGAACAACTTGGGAGGCTTGAGTTCCAAGATGTTCACATTAGTTAGTAGCTTGTGACGTGTTTCTCATGCATATATTTCCAAGGCATTGTTACTATCCCCACCAAGATGGTGCCCTCCAAATATAGTGTGAATGCTTCCGGCCTTAGTGAAATGCACATCCTCGGGTTTGTCTTCATCATCCCTGTCGGGAGCCCGTTCTCTATCATTTCTTCTATCTGGGTTGTCTTTGTGCTTTTTCACCTCTATGACAATCCATTGGATTAGGAATCCCTCCTTGATCAAGTCTTCAATCTCTTCCTTTAGTTGTCGACACTCGTAAGTATTATGCCTAGCAGACTCATAGTATGCACAGTACCTTGAACATGCCCTTGTTTTTGTTTACTTCAAAGATATATTCAATAGAAGCTGCCAGGGTATAACTCTCTGTTTGATACCCATTCAACCTTTCATAATCCGGTGGTGTCCAACCTCTCATTGTGTTGGTAACATTCACTCTATTCGGGCTATGTCCTCTCCTCCTATAGTCTGGACTTGGGGACCTATCCTTCCTTTTGACACCTTTTCCCTTCCCTTGGAGGTCAGAATTCTTGTTATCTGCCAAAGATTGTTCCACAATTTTGAAGTATTCAGCCCGAGCAAAGAGGGCTGCCAAAGTTGTTGGGTCATTTCCTTGAAGGTGTTTCCAGAAGTCTGTCCCGACTTGGAGCCCTGCAATCAAGAAGCTTTTGAGTGACTCATATGTTGCTCCTCTGACCAAGGTAGACTCAACATTGAATCTCTTGAAGTAAGATTGCAAGCTCTCTCCTTCCTTCTGCTTAATGTTAGCCAAGGTAGTCACTGGTGGAGCGTACTTCACAATGGCTTGGAACTTTGTCAAGAAAAGAGTTTTCATTTGCTCCTATGAAGTAATCACACCTGGTCCAAGCTTCTGAAACCATTGATGAGCACTTTCCCTGAAGGTTGCCGCCAAAAGACGACACCTAGCCAAGTCAGGTACTTGGTACACATCCATCTCAATATTGAAGCTTCCCAAGGACTCCACGGGGTCAGTGTTCCCATGGAAACGCAGGTCATTTGTTGTATTTCTATACCCTACAGGAAGTTGTGTTTCTCTTACTGCTGCTGAAAAGGGTGAAGGGGCTTGGGTTGTTGCAGTAACTCTTCCTCCTTCAAGATGTGTAAGGAGTCTTTTCAAGTCATCCACATTGAAATTTCCAACACCTGGGATAGTTTGGACATTGTCTTGGGCACCTTCAACAATTGGAGGTTAATCACCCTCCAAAGTTGGACCTTGATTAGCAGTTAATGTTGCAGCCAGGGGTGGAGGCTGAGTAACTTCCGGATTTTGTTTTTGTCCTTGGACTTCCCCTTGAGCCGTGGTATTTCCTTGCCTCCTAGGGTTAGGACTCCGAGGGTGCTCCCTCTCTTCAGGGTTTGGAGGGCGTGTCATCAGCTCTCTCTCATCCCTACGTCCCCCTTCAGATTTACTTTGGGATGACATTGAGGTTATGACTGGTGATCACCCTCCAGAGGGTCTTCCACGATATGGAGCATCATACCTTGCAAGTTGTCGATCATCACCCCTTCGATGATCCCTCATATGATCTAAATCTCGATCACGTCGTCTTGTTGAATCATCTGGGACAGGGACTCTCCCGTGTTCATGGGACCTCAACCTGTGTTCAGGGGGCTCTCTCTGTGAACCATGGGGATGCACTTCTAAGTTGCGCCTTGAGTCATCGCGAGGACGAGCTCGCTCTTGTTCATGGGGCCTCGACCTGTCAACAAGGGGCTCTCTCTGTGGATCACGGGGCCGCTCTCCTCGGACTTCCCTGTCTCTTTGTCATTCCACCTGTTAAGAAATATGTTATTTCTTGATGATTAACAAGATTGCCTTGTGAAAATTGTATAAGTCAAAATGTAACTTTCAACGGATAGCATGTGTATTCAGTATCCATTAAAAGGTAGTTTATCGATTGATAAGTCTAAATGTAACATACTCTTTTTGTTTAAGTACTAGAAGTTGAAGTGTAATAGTGTAGGCTGAGTAAGTCATGTTGACTTTCAACAGATATGTAGAATAGGGACGCTAATTGTAAGTACTCTGTGTCTTGTAATTTTACATAAGTGAAGTTGTATTTCAACAGATAGTCATTCAGTTTTCAACGGATGCACCTTGAGAAACTTCAACGGATGCAGCCACAACACTTTCAACGGATGCTAGAAGTTTAACCTCAACTGATGCTAGTTCAATTATTAGCAGTTGAAATTGTGAAAGGAACCGTTTTGACAAGTCACATGGGTTGATGGAACAGAAAGAGCATGGAAACTAGCATTTTAGGAAACCCTGAAGAAAAGGAAGCATTTTATTTCCATCTGGTCAATATAGATGATTCTACAAGGACAATCAGGTAAAAGGCAAATCATTGCTAGGACCATTGGACTTAGAGTGGAAAAGCAAGCTTTTGGACTTTACCTACTGAATACTTTTATGTAGTTCAAATTAGCTTGCAAACTTGGGATATATAACCAAGTGTATCAATGTTTTTGAGTTTAAGAAATCAGTTTCAATTTTTAGAGCTAAAGCAATATTCCTTTGTAAATTGCTGAAGCAAAAACATTATAATTGTAGCTGTGTGTTTACTTCTAAACATCACAGAGATTTCTTCAAATAAAATCTCTCAGGTGGAACAATCAATCCATCTGAAATTTTTAATTCTTTTATTATTTGTTTACTACAATTTCATATTTTTGTTCTAAGATTATCTTTGTCTTCAAAAAGAACTAGAAATTGAAAGGATTGTATTCAACCCCCCCCCCCCCCCCCCCCGTTTCTACAATCCTGTGATTACATTGTTAGGGAATAAAAATCATGGGAAAGAAGGATAATGGAGTGAAGATACCATTTCTGGACAAAGACAATTACTTTCACTGGAAAGTAAAGATGCATCTGCACCTTATGTATATGGATGAAGGGTATGTGGAGTGCATTGAGAAAGGTTCTCATGTACCAATGAAGCCAAACACTGCAATAGCTCAACAGGGAGAAGGAGCTCATGACACAATTCCTAAACTGCCATCAGACTGGACAGTGGAAGACATCACTGAAATGCACAAAGACAAAAAGGCCATGAATATTCTGTTCAATGGTCTAGAAAGTGATATTTTTGACAATGTCATTAACTGTACTACAGCTAAGGAAGTTTGGGATACAATTCAGACTCTATGTGAAGGAATTGAGCAAGTTAGAGAAAACAAGATGCAACTTCTCATACAATAGTATGAACACTTTCATTTCAAAAGTGGTGAATCTCTGAATGATACTTTTAATAGATTTTAGAAATTATTAAATGGTTTGAAATTGTATGGAAGGGTGTATCAAACCAAGGACTCAAATCTCAAGTTTCTAAGAGCCTTGCCCAAAGAATGGAAGCCTATGACAGTCTCTTTGAGAAACACTCAAGAGTACAAGGACTTTACTCTTGAGAGGCTTTATGGAACATTAAAGATTTATGAGCTTGAAATGGAGAAAGATTAAGAAATTGAGAAGGTCCAGAAGAAAGGTGGATCTGTAGCCCTAGTTTCTAGTGTGGATGAGGCTGAGGACATGAAAAAGGAAATTACTAGCTACACCAAACAGTGATGTTTGTGAAGGTAGAGGTGAATCAAACAAAGGCAAGGGAAATATGTATGGGGAAGGTGAATCTTCCAATCAGGATAAGATGGATGAGCTAGATGAGCACTTAGCTTTTCTATCAAGAAGAATCTCTAAGCTGAAGTTCAAGAAAAATCTGGAAGTGACCAAACCATTTAAGAAAGACTTTCAAACAAACAAAAACTTTGTTGAAAGGTCTAAATTCAAGTGCTTTAACTGTGGAATTGGAGGTCACTTTGCAAGTGAATGCAAGAAACCTAAAACTGAGAAGAAAGACAGGAAATTTGAGCTCGTGGACTACAAGAAGAAATACTTTGAGCTTCTTAGAAAGGAAAGGGCATTCATAACCCAGGACTATGATTGGGCTGCTGATGGGAATGATTCAGATGAAGACACTGAGTATGTCAACCTTGCACTCATGGCTGATTCAACTGAGCAGAAAGCAAGTTCATCAAACAATCAGGTAATCACTACAAACCTTACTGAGCTTTCTAAAGAGCAATGCAATAGTACCATTAATGAAATGTCTACTGAATTGTATCATTTGCGTGTAACTCTTAAATCACTTACCAAAGAGAACACTAGGATTAAAGATGCTAATATGTTCTTTAAGTGATAGGAATGATGTGTTAGAATCTCAATTCATTGAGTTTGAAAAAATGAGGTTATATTGTCATAATGCTAAGAATGAACTGCTAGCTATATTGAAAAGAGAAGAAATTCTCAAAAATCAGTTAGCAAAAGAACAGGTAATAATTGCTACTTGGAATGATGCCAGGAATGTTGCAACCAACAATATTTAATGGACTTCTGTTAAAGCCAAACTCAACTTAACGGACGTGAAAAATTTTATATGTTTAGTGATGAGATTGCAAGGTTTAATTGATTGAGTGATGCATTTGAAAGTTTTTTGAGTTTGATGATTAACTTGCAAGTTGGACGTCAGTTAAGTGATGAAAATGTCATTTAACCCGCGGTAGAACTTATGCTAAAGTTCCGTAGTAAACTCGACTTTGTAATTTTTCTAAAACTTCCGTTATGTATTAGAATTTTATTTTCATTAATTTCTATGGTAGAACTTCGTTTTTATTAATTCAACTTGTTTTTATTAATTTCTACAATAGAACTTCGGTTATGTACTAGAATTTCTTTTCAAAATTTTCATAAGTTCTGTTTTGTTTCAGTTCGTTTTTATTAATTTTGTTTTCATAAATTTCTACAATAGAACTTCGTTTTTATTAATTGAACAGAGGGTCGAAGACGTGGACAACCAGGGAATGAAGTCCGAAAATTTTGTAGCTTCGTAATGATACCTAAATATAAGTAAAAAAATTATTTTGAATTTCATTTAACTTCTAAAAATTAGCAAAATTTTATTTGAGTCCCAACTATTTTATGATTCCAACACAAACACTAATTATTCATGTCGTGTTCGTACCATGTTAACGTATCGTACATCAAATTGTCAGCTCTAACTACCACTACAGTGCAAGTTTTGTAGCTTGCGGACACTTGCAGAATACGTATTGTAATGTACTGCGTCTACCTGAATATAAGGTCAACCATTTTGACCACGTGCCAGGCTTGGGCCAAATCAATCTCAGTATCCTATCTAAGTAGTGTCGATATTGAGATTTTGGGTCAAAAAATTAACAATGTATTAAATTTATTATTTGTGTAAATCTTTGACTTTGAAACAAATATCGCACAATCAATCATCAATTATCATCAATATATATATAGGCTTTTGTTCAACTAAAAACTAAAATTAAAATAAAAACTAAAAACTAATCTAAGTCCTTAGATTAATATAATCTAATGGCCTTCTACTGCACCACACACAGTTAAAATACACCCTCACATACACAATCCCACATAATTCCCTTCATTTTTAATTTGATTTTTCTCGTGAATCGGTGAACTTTTTTTGAAATCCGACTTCATTATATTTTTCTCCATCTTCCAACGATCAATATGCATACCATATGTGCTATATTACGGAGTACTAAAATTTTAGTGGTTTCTGTAATACTCCCTCCGTCCCGTTCATTTCTATACACTTTCCATTTTGGGACGTCCCATTCATTTCTATAAAACACTATTACACCCGCTACTTTCTCCACTATCTCTATTCTATAACAATATAAATCACTATTACACCCACTATTCCCTCCACTATCTCAAATCTATTATTAAATATTGATAGGTCCCACCACTTTACTCACTTTTCATCTAATTTTACTCATTTTTTATATCTTTTCTTAGTTTACGTGCCCAGTCCCAGTGTATAGAATTCACTGGGACGGAGGGAGTAATAAATAGTGATTTCAGCATAGATCTAGCGATTTATTTTTATATACGTATAAATTTAGTGATTTTGCAGTACAAAATTTGTAATTTACGTATAGGTATGGAGAAAAAATCACTACATTTACGCAGAAATCACTATTTATTCTTACATGAATCACCAATATTTTAGTGATTCTCGCAAGCATAAATAGTGATTTATCGTCGAAATATATCAAATATGGTATGCAAACTAATTGTTGCGAGATGAAAAAAAATACAGTGAAGTCAGATTTCAAAAAAAGATCACCAATTAACGGGAAAAATATAATTACGAATGGAGAGGATTAGGTGGGGTTGTATGTGAGAGGGTGTATTTAAATGTGTGTGGTGCAGTTTCTAGTTTTTAATTAGTACAAGTTTCTAGTTAAATAGGACCCTATATATATAATTATAATTTTGAGTTACTAAGACCATCTCCAACCAAGCACACCAAAATAGTGTCACTATAACACTATTTTGGTGTCAAAAAGACACCATCCATAAAATGAACTCCAACCAAGGGACACTATAATTGTCACTAAAAGGAATCTTTCACCTATAAAATAGAATATTCTAAAGAATCTTTCACCTATAAAATAGAATTTTCTAACTTTGTTCATTTTTTTATATTATAAATAACTTCTTATTTATCATTAGTAATTTATGATTTTATTTTTATAATTAAATCTAGTGTGTTGTTTATAATTCATGATCTAAAAAAAAATTGTGAAAGTTTAAAGTAAAAAAATTTAAAAAATTAGAATAAAAAGATACAAAAAAATATTTTAGAATTAATATGAGTTAAGAAGAAAAGAAGTTTCAATTGATAAAATCTTAAGTTAAAACTAATCCTATCACTATCAACACGGGTCTGTGAAGCTGCTGTCATTATCAAGTGGCAGCTTCTTACAAAGTGTCTACCCATGTGACTTTCCTAAATTGCTAACAATGTCAGATATACATTACAAAGAAAGCAACCTAGATTCATTCTATTTCTAGCTAAAACAATTCAGCAAATAGAGACTTGACCTTGCTCTTGAATTGATTCGCTTTTGTTTGCAGTGCTTGAAGCTTCTGTCGTAGTCTTGCAGACTTGGTGCAGCTTAGGGATACTGCAACACGCCTGTTTCTTGAACATTGAAACTGTCACGGGGTTTGACTGAGAAAGATACCTAGAACAAGGATCTTTCTCGAGACAGTTACTTTTGCCGCAAAGCTTGCTGTCACAGGAATGTGCTTTTAGTGACAGTAGGAGTTCCCCGCATAGTGTGCTGTCGAGGTTTCCAAACTTGCTGTCGAGGGCTAAAGTTGTTGTCGCGTAGTCTTCCGCCAATGTTGCTGTCAGAGTGAATATGCTGTCTTGACTTGCAACATTCTGTCTTCTTGTAATCTTACTGTCAATGCTTATGACAGTAACATTTATTCATGTTGTCATCTAATATGCGTTCTTTGAGGCTTGAACACAGAAAGTGAACTTCTTCCAAATTACACAATTAAAATAACATTGCATACTGATCACAAGAACATACTTTGGCTGTGACAGTATGTTCTACTTAATTAAAAAATTAAGTATATACAAAGTTAAGTTGTTCCTATGCTATCACCCATAAATCCCAACAATCTCCCCCAATTTGTTTTTATGGACAATAACAACAAATTTACAATATATGCTGACAACTTAACTAACAAGATCAGAATGGATTTAGAATGTTTACTTAGCTTGAGATTTCCTCTTCTGTCTCGTTACTTCCTCTCTTCTGAGAGCTTCTACCAAGCTGCTTCTTAGACCTTCTACAAGAGAGATTTCAGCAGGTGTGACTGCAGCATCTTCTATTTCTTCAATGATCCTCTTGATAGTAGGAGAAATAAGAGAACTAGCATCCCTGAGATTCAACCATTGCTCTTGATCAAATGGATAGCTTCTGAAGTGGAGTTCTTCATGAATGAGCTTGAATCTACTTCCTCGATAAGCATTGAGAGACATCCTCCTTTGCTTGTCCAGCTTCGAATCTTCTCCTTTTCTCCTTTCCAATAGTTCCTCTATCTTGTTAGAACAGATCTGTTCCAGGGGATGAATTGATCCAGCAACCATATACTGTAAATCCTTCAGAATAGTTATTTTTAGCTTGTGCAAGCTGCAAACATAGATTTCTTCTTTTAGATGCTTGATTCTTAAGGGATTTTCCAGCATACATGTTTGATAATTTGGAGCTTCACTTTCTGCCTTGTTGGCAGTCTTGCATCTTTCCAGGAGTTCAGCTTCCTTCTTATCAAGTTCTGACTGATATTGAGCGTATTGAGAAGAGTCAGGTCTTTTGCTTGGCTTGGGTTGCCCTTCCTCTGTGGGTTGGGTTTTCCTTTCTTTTGTGGGTGAATCATCAAACTCATAGTACCAGTGATATGGTATAGGAGAAGCTGGTAAATCAGTTGAAATATCAGCATCATCAAAATCTGCAAAGTTGTAGCCAAATTTCTGATAGAATTCAGCATCCCTGTCAGCTTGATATTTCAGAATATGTTCCATAACAGACTCTGAAACATTTTCATAGCTCTCCAGCAACTCTACCATTCTTTCCAGGTAGAAGAAGTCAATTCTTCTTTTATCTAAGGTTGATGTCCTACCACTGGTTGATGTGGAGACCAGATTGAAATCCTTATCAACCTTGGTAGATCTTGATTCTTCCCACCACAGAATGTACCAGTGACCTCTTGATTTGCATCCATCTTTACCTCAACACTCTTGATTTCTCTAGATTGCATCTGTTGTATCTTAAGACTGTTGGGAGGTATTGATTGAATTGGCTTCTTAAGATTCCTGCCAAATCCAGTGGTCTTTTCCTTTCCTGAGTACTTGTGCTTTCCTTCAGGTTTCTGTCTAGAAAACCATGCTCTTGCTTTGGCTTTCAGTCTTATGGGCTTGACAGTAGCTTTGGCTTCATTCTTGACAGAACCTTTCTTGACAGTACCTTTGTCGACAGTATCTTCCATGACAGCATCTTCTTTGACAGTTTCCTTGTCGACAGTACCTTTGGTGACAGCAACTTTTTCTGCATTTATGCAGTCAATAGCACATCTAAGAATGCTTGCCTCCAAAGCTTCCAGTATTCTTGGCTCCTCTTCATCTGTTGCACCAGCATCTTTCTTTTCTTGACTAAGAGTTTCTTCATTGCCTTCATTCTGAGATTGAATACCAGTATTCCCAGAATTACTTCCACCAGCATTTCCTGCATTTCCAGAAGCTTCACCATCTCCAACCTCATCATCATCATCATCATCATCATGAGGAGGTATGTCATAGAGACAGCTTCCACCTTGATCATTTCTTTTAGCATTGGCTCTAGAGATTAGTTCCTTCACTCTAGCTCCCAGTGCCTTGTCTCTCAACACCAGCATTTTGTAGATCTCTTGAATAGCATAAACTCTTCCTGGATTGGCATTTGAACTGAGTATTCCATCTAACACTTTCAGAATTGACTTGGTTTCCATTCTGGATGTGCCAACCAAATTCATGAAGCTGTTCCTTCTTGTGCCATCCTTAGTTACAGATCTGTAGAAAACACTTGGTGGATTTGTGTAGACTTCAGGTAGCTTTTGTGTGAGCAGGTTCTGGATTTGCATATCCAATATTTCATTGAATGGTGTTTGAGTTGCCCTGATCTTTCCCTTCAAAGCACACAACATCTTTGCTGGCAGACTCTGCAATAACTGCATTGTGATGAAATAAGATATGCCAGAAGTGAAATAGATACTTACAGCCCATCTTTTCTCATCATTAACCATTACACTGACACTGGTGATTTGATCCTTTAACAATTTTGTGGTTTTGGTTGGAAGGTTGCTTGAAGCATTCATCGCTTCTTCCACCAAACTGCTAAATTCACTGTCATGATTGTGTAATGTGCTCTCCCTGTAATCCACCATTAGGGTATTGGCTTCTTCTTGATCATACTCAGTACCATTGGACCAAGTATTTCCTTTATGGATGGATTCAGGCAGTTTCCCTTTACCTTTCCCAGACTTATTCTGTTCCTCCATTTCTCTCCATCTTCTTTGTAGAGCAGATTCTTGAGTTGCTGGGGTTGGCTCTCTGATTATCACAGGAGGTAGAATTGGATGTCTAGATGCAGGTCTTCTTTGCATTGCATCTTGAGTTGCTTTAGACATCAGTACTCTTTCTCCATCCAAGTCAACTTCAACAAGCTCTTCAGCTTTATCCTTTGGTTGTCCACTGCTTGGTTTGACCTGCTCCCCCTTAGATATTGCTTTCCCCTTAGCTCCCCCTTTGGTCTTCACAGCTACTGGCTCCCCCTGAGTTCCACCTGATTCCTGAATAGAGATTGATTCTGATCTTGCTACCTTCTCCCCCTTAGTTGAGTTGGCAGCTACTAGGTCAGTGAGGAACTGGATAGAGAGCTGAGTAGCAGCAAAACCATCAACCAGCAGTTGAGAGAGAGAGTCCATCTTGGAGTTCAAAGTAACACACTGTCCTTCCAGAGCTGCAATCTTGTTACCAAAAGTAGCAGAGGGGCCACCAGACCTTAACCTTCTTGGAGGGGAAGGAAAAGAAAGGGGCTTGGAGGCTATGGGGGATCTCACACTCTCAGGGTGTTTTTGAGTGATCTCATCACCCCTCACAGATTGACTCTCAAGGCCTAATGCCTGAATTGTGTGGGCTCCCTCAATATCTCTCTGGACATGCTCAAGTCCCTCTCCTTTTGCCAGCTCATTTGGCTGCCTCTCATTTTTATGATCACCTCTCTTTTCTTTTATCTCTCTTTTCTTTTGCACACCCTCACTCAACCTAGATGCATGGGTATGAGCAGTACTAACATGCATGGAAGGAGTAGATTTAGAATGTACCTTTAAGAGTTTGGCAAGAGGGAGATCATCATCAGAGGCATCCTCAATGATTACAGCTTCAAAATCAGGCTGAGAGGACTGGACAGCATCTGTGGCAGGAATGTTACTGTCAGTTGGAGTTTGGACAGCCGGTTCTGGCATGACAGCAACTTTGGGAGGTGGAGTGACAGTAGGTTCTGTAGTGACAGTATCTTTCTCTCCACCCATGACAGCAGCTGTGTCCAGGACAGCAACATTGCCAGTGTCTTTGACAGCAACTGAGGCTGTGACAGCATCTTCCTGAAGGTAAGATGCTCCTTGGAGTTCAGACAAAGTGTTGGCTGTTTCATTTTCTGACAAAATTCCACTTTGCCCTAGCTCAGTGTTTGGAGGAGTGGTGTCCATCTCACTTTGAGAAATGGGTTCTTGTGGACCACTAGAGGGGGGCTCATCCATTATTGGAGATGGATGATCAAAACCTGAAGGGTTGGGACTGTCCCCTTCTCTAGGTTGTGGAGAAGAAACAAAGGAATGTGTAGGGAAGGAAGAAGGTGAAAGTGTAGCAGAGAGTAGGGGCTGATTCACAGATGAAACATGTGAACCATCAATAGGAGTAAAGAAATCCTCACTGTGCCCTAACTCACTGTGTGTTTCTTCACGTGGGGGTTTCTCAGGTTGAGAACCATGAGTTTGTGCAGACTCTGTACAGGGTGCCTTGGGAGACAGGCCAATTTCAATAGATGCACCTTGTTGAGAAGGCACATCTAGGGAGGTGTTTGAGTCCCTTTCAGTAACCACAGTTTGTTGAGAAACTGCAGCTTGGTTAACAGTGGTTTTAGTCCTCCTAGCTCTCTTCTTCGTAGGCTCAAGGGGAACCACTGGGGGTTCTGTTTGACTACCTTCCTTATTTGCTGCACTAGGTGCAGTGTCTCCCTCTTGACTAACAGAGCTACCACCAACATCAGCTTCTAAGGGCCTTTTTCTGGATTCTTGCACTGCTTCTCTTTGGGCTTTGGTAAGTCTAGAGGGCCTAGGCTGAGTGTATGGTGTTGAATGTGGGTTAACTGAATTTGGGTCTAATTCAGTTTCATTCTCAAGAGTGAAAGAGTCATAACCAGATGGTAATGGTAAATCAGGGTTGGACCCTTGATCAACCATGTGCTGAGTGAAACAAAGTGGAATATGTGCATTGAGATTCTGTGAAGATAACAGTGTGTGTGTGTGTTCTTCTTCAAAACTGAGCAAGCCTCTAAACGAGGAGCAGCATCATTAAAATCACAGAATGAATTAATGCACATCATAAGAAAGCGAGGGTAGGATGATACCTTCTTACCTATGGCAGCTTGGAGGTGTGCCATGAGGAGAGCGCCAACATTCACCTTGTATCCATGGACAAGAGAATGTGTCAGTTTCTTGATGTAGGAGGGTATTCCATTCCAGCCTGTGGACTTGGTAGAGAACACCTTGACCATCACATCAAATATCATGCTCCACTCCTTTCTCAGATGCTTCCTATCCATTTCACCAGTTGGATACCACTTGGTAGTCCCCTCTTCGAGAATAGGGCCTGTATACCCAATCTTCAAGAAGAGCTTTTTGAGAGTGTCATCATTGGCAAGTTCAGCAAATTGGTGTCCTGCTTCAAGTGTAATTCCAAGAGCAGTGTTGATGACCTCAGCTGTAAGAGTGTATTGTTGCCCAGAGATAGTGAATTGAATACCCGGGTTCTCACCCTCAGTTTGAGCAACATCAGTTTGCCAAAACGCCTCAATTCGGTCTAAGTCTAGAATGGGGGTTGAGGTGATGGCATAACTGAGATAGGACTTGTTCAAGAAAAACACGAGTCCTTTGAAGCCTTCACCAGTATCATTTGGGGAAAAGATGCCAGCAAAGTTTGTTTGAGAGAGAGTCTGTTTGGATGCCATGGAGATTTCAAGAAAAGAAGAAAGTAAGAAAGTGGCTTTTTGCTTGAAGAAAAGTATATTGCCTTGAGTTCGATGAGAGTGATATGTCTGAGTAACTGGAGAATAAATAGAGGTATCGCAAACGTTGTGCACAAAAAGTGGAATTAAAGAACGTGTCTTAACCCACTCTTATAACACGTCAGTTACTGCCCGTTATTCACTGACCAACGTGGGATGAATATCCAATTTCAACGGTCCACTATTGTTGACAGTAACCTGTGCGCTAGAAACAATCTGTCAGTAATAAGAGGTGGTGACAGTAGGTTTTGCGCGACAGCAACTATTGCGTAAAAACTTGTTGTCACCGTTAAGCGTATGAATGACAGTATCCTTTACAAGTCTTGACAGAAAGTCTTTTCCTGCTGTCAAGAAGGTTGCTGTCAAGAAACACACGACAGTACCCTTCTTAACGACAGTAACTTTGATTGAGAATTGGTTATGTCATGAACTTATTAGAATGCTTTATTCATATACTTAACTTAATATTGACACATTATGGATTTAGCAATTTAATCTTTTGAACACAGATATTAAGCAATTAGCACAGACAAATCATAAACACAAGAACAAGAACTTTTATTATTATTATTGATAAAATCATTAAAAAAATAGAACATGGAGTACATTATTCTATGATCTTATCAACTAGTTCTAAAAGCTCTTCCTTGATCTCTTCTTCAGAGCGACCTTCTTTTTCAAGAAGTGCCTAAAGCTCCTTCTCTTCTTCCAGAGCCTTGGCCTCCTCTTCCTGTTTCTTTTCCTCTTCGATCTCATCTATGCCATCCAACAGCATCTCGAAGAGTTCATCCATCTCTTCACTGTCGGGTTCACTATCGCACCGTTTTAGCCCTACTTCAATTCCTACTTTGTTTTCCATTATTTACTTTAAAACTGAGAGCAGACTGGTGAAACCTAAGGTTAATTTATAGGCAAAACCGTCTAAGGGTTAAAGTCTAATGGTTAACAGTTAGAGTACCCATACAACTACCACAAAAGTAATTAATGGTCGTGTCCTCCTTTAATCCTACAGATTAATGCAAAACGGTGTGAAAGTCCAATGGAACAGATTTTTATCTCTCAAACTTAACAAGTAACCACATTAATGTCATACACGGTCTAAAAGTATGAGACTGGCACAAAATACTGACATAAAAAGTCAAATCAACACATGCTGTCACATAACAGACATAGACCAAGTAGACAGTAACTTCTCTTGACAACAGGTTTGAAGTTGCTGTCATGAGCTTCAAAAGAGAATTTGGAAATATAGAAAACTGAGTAAATCAACATACCAGATTCAGCATTCCCAATTCACTTACCAACCTGTTGAAGGTTGCTTCATCCAATGGCTTAGTGAAGATGTCAGCAAGTTGCTTGTCAGTTGGGACATAGATCAGCTTCACAGTTCCTTGTTCAACATGCTCTCTGATAAAGTGATGTCTTATATCAATGTGCTTTGTCCTAGAGTGTTGAACTGGATTGTCTGAAATGGCTATGGCACTAGTGTTGTCACAGTAGGTTGGAATTTCACTTAACACTAGACCATAATCCAGAAGTTGATTCTTCATCCATAGAATTTGTGCACAGCAACTGCCTGCAGCAATATACTCAGCTTCTGCAGTTGAGGTAGAAACTGAATGCTGCTTCTTGCTAAACCATGAGACCAATCTTCCACCAAGAAATTGACAGCTACCAGTAGTACTCTTTCTGTCAATCTTGCATCCAGCATAGTCTGAGTCTGAGTAGCCAATTAGATCAAATCCAGTGTTCTTGGGATACCAAAGACCTAGGTTAGGAGTGCCTTTTAGGTATCTAAAGATTCTCTTGATGGCTACTAAGTGAGACTCTTTTGGATCACTCTGAAACCTTGAACAGAGACATGTAGCAAACATGATGTCAGGTCTGCTAGCAGTTAGGTAAAGGAGAGATCCTACCATGCCTCTATAGGTGCTTGAGTCAACTTTCTTCCCTTTAGGATCAAGATCCAGACTGGTTGAGGTGGACATTGGTGTCTTTGCAGGTGATGAATCTTCCAAGTTGAACTTTCTGAGAAGTTCCTTGATGTATTTACCTTGACAAATGAAGATTCCATCAGATTGTTGAAGAATTTGTAATCCCAGAAAGAATGACAATTCTCCCATCATACTCATCTCATATTTGTTACTCATGAGAGAGGAAAACTTCTCACACAGCCTCTCATTTGTTGAACCAAAAATGATATCATCCACATAGATTTGTACCAGAATGATGTCCTTGCCATGGTGTTTGTAGAAAAGTGTCTTGTCCACAACTCCTCTAGTAAACTGATTGTCCAAGAGAAAAGTGGAGAGTGTGTCATACCAAGCCCTGGGTGCTTGCTTTAGTCCATACAAAGCTTTGAAAAGTTTGTATACAAAATCATACACTTCAGCATCCTCAAACCCTGGTGGCTGTTCAACATACACTTCTTCTTCCAATTCTCCATTTAGGAAGGCACTTTTGACATCCATATGAAATACTTTGAAGTTGCAGTGTGCAGCATAGGCTAGAAAGATTCTTATAGCTTCAAGTCTTGCAACAGGTGCAAATGTCTCATCATAATCTATTCCCTCCTGTTGACAGTAACCCTTAGCTACTAGCCTTGCTTTGTTTCTTGTCACTGATCCATTTTCATCAAGCTTGTTTCTGAAAACCCATTTGGTCTCAATGACTGACTTTCCCTTAGGTCTTGGAACTAGCTTCCATACATTGTTCCTTTCAAACTGATTTAGCTCTTCTTGCATGGCTATCACCCAGTCAGAATCCAACAAGGCTTCATCAGTTGTCTTGGGTTCCATTTGAGACAGGAAGCATGAAAACATGCTGTCAGCAGAGACTTTGTTCCTTGTCATCACTCCAGAATTAGGGTCACCAATGATGAGGTCACTTGAGTGATCCTTATTCCACTTGGTGATTCTGGGCAAGCTACTTGACTGTACAGGAACATTTGCTTCAGTTTGTTGAGTTGAATGATCACCAATCCCATTGTCTTCACCATGTTCTTCATTGTCTCCAGAGTCACCACTGTCATGAATGTTAGAGGTTATGGTCTGTGACTGAGCTGGAGTTTGGTTGACAGTAGTGGTATTGACAGTATCTTTATCAACTTCAACAATTTGAGTGAATCTAGGTTCTTCATCCACAATTTCCTCAGCTTCCAAGTATCCTTGATTCTCAAATCTGAATGTCTGCATTTTTCCTTCTTCATGCAGTCCTGGAAACTTGGTTTCATCAAATGTGACATTAACACTTTCTTCAATAATCCTGTGCTCCATAACATAAACTCTGTAGGCAGTCCTTTCTGTGTTGTAACCCATGAATAGTCCTTCAAAAGCCTTGGTGTCAAATTTTCCTTTCTTTTCATGGTTATCCTTCATCATAAAGCATTTGCTCCCAAACACATGAAAATATTTGACAGTAGGTTTCTTTCCAGTTAACAGACAGTAAGGTGTACTTGCATGAGTCTTGTTGATCATGGTTCTGTTCTGAGTGTAACAGGTTGTGTTGATAGCTTCAGCCCAGAAATATGTTGGCAGTTTGGCATCATGCAACATAGTTCTAGCTGCTTCAATGAGAGTCCTGTTCTTTCTCTCTACAACTCCATTCTGCTGTGGAGTTCTTGCAGAAGAGAATTGTTGTACAATTCCTTCATCTTTACAGAAATTTCCAAGAGTGGCATTTCTGAATTCTGTACCATTGTCACTCCTCAAGATTTGAACTTTTGAGTTTGGAGTTCTATCAAGAACTCTGACTTGATCAATAATCACTTGAGCAGCTTCATCTTTGGATTCAAGAAACTTCACCCAAGTGTACCTTGAGTAATCATCCACCATTACTAAGGCATATCTCTTCTTGGCCATTGATGGTATATTGACTGGTCCAAAGAGATCCATGTGTATCAACTTGAGTGCTTCAATGTTGGTGTTCATTTGCTTGGACTTGTGCACAGCTCTTTTCAGTTTGCCCATTTGACAGTCTTCACACAGTCCTTCTTGACAGAATTCCTGTTGGGACAAACCTCTCACTAACTCCTTCTTCATCAGAATATTCATTGTCTTGAAGTTGAGATGTGAGAGCTTCCTGTGCCAAAGCATACTATCACCAACAGTAGCTTTACTGTAAAAGCAGTAAACCTTATCCTTCTTTGTTGAATTTAAGTCAACAACAAACAAGCTTCCTTTTCTAACCCCTTTTAGAGAGAGGCTACTATCCTTCTTGTGATAGATGTTACACAGCATCATATCAAAATCAACCTTGAATCCCCTGTCACTGAATTGGCTGACACTGAGTAGATTGTGCTTCAATCCATCCACAAGAGCAATATCTTCAATGACAACATTTCCAATTTCTAGACAGTCATATCCCACTGTGTAACCCTTGCTGTTGTCTCCAAAGGTTATGATTGGGCCAGCTTTCTCAACATAATGTGATAGCAGGGCTTTATCACCTGTCATGTTCCTTGAGCAACCACTGTCAATGATCCACATGACTTGATCTTTCTTCTTGCCCTGCAAAACAGAATGTGTCTAAGATGCATATGGTACCCAATCCTTGTTGGGTCCTGCAGTTTCAGTGTCTCCTGAGTTTCTTTCAGTCATAAAGTCACAAGCATTATCAGTAATATCTTGTTTGACTTCTCTTTTCACCCACTTAGGTTTAGAATTGGACTTGGTCCTTTTCTTAGTGGATGGAGCCTTTTTGTTGTTGCCAGCAGGCTCAGAAGTCTCAACAGTGTTTATGTATGAGCATTTTTCAGTAGTGAGAATAGGTAAGTTAAAGCATGTACTCATGGCAGTAATTTTGCATGGCATACATTCAATGTTATTACAGACACTCATAGTTCTATGCATAAGGGGGGTTCTGTGTAAGTTACCATTGAGTTCAGTTGCATTGACCTTATCCTCAATTGGTTTCTTACAAACATGTGTTAAGTGATGAGTAGATCCACAGTTATTGCATAGTTTCCTAGAAGCACCTCCAACATTAGTGTATCCATTTCCTTTGTTGACTCCTACCTTTCCATTCCTATTCTTAGACTTGGGAGTTACTGGATTGACAGTATATTCAGAAGTTGCTGTCGAACTTTCCTTGACAGTATCTTTTATTCCTACTGTCTTGACAGAAGGTTTTAAAGTTACTGTCTTGGAACCATTCTTGACAGTATCTTTGGAAGATTCTGTCTTGCCAACTGTGACAGCATCTTTTGAACTTGTTGTCTGATTGCTTGGTAAGTTTACTGTTTTGGGGATTCTGACAGTATCCTTTCCATCCTTGAATGTGCTGTCAACACCTTCATCCTCATCAAGAATTTCTTGTTTGATGAGCATGGCTTCTTCATCAAACTCAATTTCTGCAACTTTGAAAATGGGAGTTTTAACTTTCTTGAGAATGGTGGGTTTGACAGCAGCATTTCCAGAACAATCTTGAATCACAGTTTCCTTTCCAGGTCTTCTACCATATGAAAAACCTATACCAACTGACTGATTTTCTGTATGCTTATCATTGTAATCCTGAACTATCTTAGATGAGTTTTTATAAGCCTTGATTTTAAATTCATTTTCAGCAATCTCATTTCTCAGGAATTCCTCAACCTCTTTAGCACATTTCAATTCATTTTTAAGTTTAGCATTCTCCTGAGCTAAAGAGTCTAGTGAACTGGTTTTGAGAACAAGAGATTCATTTTCAGACTTTAGTGTTTCATTTAGCTTACTCAGCCTAGTGATCTCCTCATTGGCAGCAGATAAGCTAGTATGGACATTGAACATTTCAGCACTTAAGTCTTTAATGGTTTTCTTATACTCATCAATGGACATATCAAGTAAGACAAGTGAAGGTACCTAACTTGAAGATGTTGATGTTACTTCATCAGTGCTAGCCATGAGAGCTAGGTTGACATATTCTTCTTCATCTTCATCATCAGACTCATCCCAACACTTTCCTTCAGCCACATAGGCTCTACCTTGATTCTTCTTAGAGTATCCACCAGTTCCTTTCTCAAATCTCTGAACCTGTTTGGGTCTTTTGCACTCAGTAGCGAAATGACCAGGTTCACCACAGTTGTAACATTTGAATTTAGATCTATCCACAAATCCAGTCTTGTATCCTCCTTTGAATGAGCTTCCCACAGCAGCCTTTGATGAGCTTCCCTTGGTGAACTTGGATGCTTGGCCTTGGGGCCTGAATGACCTGTCCTTCTTGAACCTAAAGTTCTTGAACTTTTTGGCCATGTAAGCCATAGTAGGATTGTCCATGCTTTCCAGTTCCTCCATAGTGTAGAAGTCTTCATCTTCCACATCCTTGAGCTGTAGTACTACTTTCTCATCATCTTCAACAACCTCTTCTATCTTCAAGGATTGTACAGGGGTTGGTTGAGTGATTTGTAGTGCTTCACTAGGTTGTGTGATTCTTGGCACTTGTGCTACTAGGGCACTTGACATGTTAGCCATCTTGTTCCTTGTTCCACTCTGTATGGCTCTCTTTTGAAAGAGTTCAAGTTCATAAGATTTCAGAATGCCATAAAGTGTCTCAAAGGTTATATTGTTGAGATCTCTTCCTTCTCGTATGGCTGTTGTCTTGTGTTCAAGATGATCAGGCAGTGTAAGCAAGAACTTGACATTCAATTCTTTTCTGTCATAGTACTTGCCATGTATCTGCAGTTCAGTTAAGAGCTTACTGAACCTTTCAAACATGGAGGTTAAGTCTTCACCAGGCTTGGCCATGAATGCCTTATATTGAGATATAAGTATTTGCCTTTGGTTGCTTTTAACTTCTTCACTTCCTTCACAGAGTAAGGCTAGCCTGATCCACATCTCCTTGGCTGATGTGCAGCTTATCACACTTCCACACATGGCTTTATCCAACGTGAGAGAATCGAGCAAGATGAGTTGCAAGTGATCATCTAGCACCATTTTCTCCTTCTCAGTTTCCAAAAATTCCGAGGGATCTTTGGGAACCCAATGTGCAGGAATGATTTCACCATTTACTGTTGTGGCTTCAATTTCCTTCCTTGGTATGAAAGGACCATTCTCGAGTATACCTGGGTATAGTGGATTCGCAGCTTTGATAAACAACAAGATTTTTCTTTTCCAAATGATGTAGTTCTCTTTATCAAAAGCTGGGATCTTGATACTGTTTGATTTCTGCATTGTCGTTGGGATCTCAGATATATATGTTAATCTGATCTCTCTGATACCAGTTGTTGGTCCTTGTGTATTGCAGAAGGGGGGGGATGAATGCAATACAGATAAAATTCAATCTCAGTTTCAACAACTAAAACTAAGATTTAATGTTATCTATAATACGTATGCATTCACAAACAGTATAGTAGAGAAGACAGGATTCACAAAATAAATGTTTTATTTATTTTGCAAAGTGTTGCTACAACCTCAAGAGAGAATTCTTGAGCTTCATTTTTCTCCAAGACACTTGCTTGTCTTCCTTTCGTACATAGAATGAATTGATAGTCTAAGTATAAAACTAATCCTATCACTATCAACACGGGTCTGTGAAGCTGCTGTCATTATCAAGTGGCAGCTTCTTACAAAGTGTCTACCCATGTGACTTTCCTAAATTGCTAACAATGTCAGATATACATTACAAAGAAAGCAACCTAGATTCATTCTATTTCTAGCTAAAACAATTCAGCAAATAGAGACTTGACCTTGCTCTTGAATTGATTCGCTTTTGTTTGCAGTGCTTGAAGCTTCTGTCGTAGTCTTGCAGACTTGGTACAGCTTAGGGATACTGCAACACGCCTATTTCTTGAACATTGAAACTGTCACGGGGTTTGACTGAGAAAGATACCTAGAACAAGGATCTTTCTCGAGACAGTTACTTTTGCCGCAAATCTTGATGTCACAGGAATGTGCTTTTAGTGACAGTAGGAGTTCCCCGCATAGTGTGCTGTCGAGGTTTCCAAACTTGCTGTCGAGGGCTAAAGTTGCTGTCGCGTAGTCTTCCGCCAATGTTGCTGTCAGCGTGAATATGCTGTCTTGACTTGCAACATTCTGTCTTCTTGTAATCTTACTGTCAATGCTTATGACAGTAACCTTTATTCATGCTGTCATCTAATATGCGTTCTTTGAGGCTTGAACACAGAAAGTGAACTTCTTCCAAATTACACAATTAAAATAACATTGCATACTGATTACAAGAACATACTTTGGCTGTGACAGTATGTTCTACTTAATTAAAAAATTAAGTATATACAAAGTTAAATTGTTCCTATGTTATCACCCATAAATCCCAACAGCCCATTAATAAGGTCTGAAACTCTAATTAAATATTAATTTCGTAATTAATATTTGGGCTAGAAGTACAACCTGTATTAGGAGACGTTCAATACAGGCTTATTCTAATACAAGTGGGCTTGTTTCAATACAAGTCCGTTATGATATGGAAACAACTCCTACAAGGAAGGATCTAGAATTTATCTTTATCCACTGTCAAGGATAAGACTTATCCTTCAAGAAAATCAATACTTATCCACAGTTAAGGATAAGACTTATCCTTTAAGAAAGTCAATACTTATCCACCATCAAGGATAAGACTTATCCTTCAAAGAAATCAATACTTATCCATTAGGCTTTTAAACGCCTATATAAAGGGTCTGACCCCTCATCTCAGAACTACGATTTGGACACAGCTCCATACGTCATCTACAACGTTTTGGACACGGTTCCATAGGTCATCTACAACGTTTTAGACTTCATCCTCGAACAAGGACATACAAGTCACTACGTCCTTGGTGTGCCCCTGCCGTCATAGCCCCGATGGCAACACCAAGAACTACGTTTTATTGGTTTGATTCTCTAAACAATAGAGATACGTAGGCATCTTGTTAGGACCGAGTTAGTCCCCGACAACAAGAGCAGCCATTAAAGCTCGAAAGCTCTTAAACCCTAGCATTAAATTCACAAGTACATTTTTTAATCCATAACATTTGGCGCCGTCTGTGGGAAGACAACATCAACCATGGAAAACACACGAAGAACAACTCGAGACACTCATACTTCTGACGGACTTCCTCTTACCTCTGCAACAGAGACTTGTGGAAGCCAACCACCGCCAATCACTAGAACTGAAGGGGCGAATATCCCCCTCACCACCACTCAAGGACCAGAAATCCCAATTACTGTTGAAGGGACGAATCCCCTGCAAATGGTAGTTCATGGACCGAATCCACAAGAGACCACTCTCCAGCAACCAATCGCAACCACTCCACTGCTTGCAAACGCACCACGTGGCCTTCAACTTCACACCACGGATCTCCCCCAATATACGACTCAAACTCTCGGTATGCCAACTTATGGTATGCCACCCCGACCCCCAGGGGGCAGTAGTGGAACTAATCCAATCTACCATGAGACGTATGTGCCCCCTTACATTCAAGGTCTGGGACCCCAAAATCAGCAAGCTAGACGAACCCCCTTGATTCAAGACTACTCATATCCCTATACTGAGGAGGAGAATTATTCAACAGGAGATGAGAGGGATGTTTCCCCAAGGAGGAGACGCTCTTCCCAAACAAATCGGGAACAACTCCAAACTACTAAAGAAAGAATTGCGGCTCATGAAGCCGAGACTGCAAGGCTCAAGAAGCTACTAGCAGAAGAGGAGGCCGCAAGGACACAAAACCAAGGAACGGGAAGAGTCTCGGTAATCAACTTGGATCCAACACCAAGGAAAAGCAAGAGGGCTGAAGCCCCAAGGGGTGATCCTAATGTTTTGTTGCCCCTAGGAGATCCTGATGATCCAACACCACCCTTTACTCAAGACATCATGAAAGCTAACATATCCAGAAAATTCAAGATGCCAACGATCAAAGCTTATGATGGAACGGGAGATCCCACAAATCATGTGAGAACCTTCTCCAATGCACTGATGTTGCAGCCAACCAATGATGCGGTTAAGTGTCGGGCGTTTCCACAAACCCTAGCAGGCATGGCACAACGTTGGTACAACCGTTTGGCTCCCAATTCTATTGGATCCTTCAAGGAGTTGAGCAAGGCGTTCATCAACCAATTTGTAAGTGGGAGGGTGCATAAGAAAAGTTATGCATCACTCATGGGAATCCAGCAAGGAAAGAATGAAGTTTTGAGAGATTATATAAATCGATCCACTAGGGAGGCTTTGAAAGTCCTAGACTTAGAAGATAAAGTAGCTATGATAGCCCTGCAGCAAGGAACCACTGATGATCACTTCAATAGGTCATTGGCAAAACATCCACCCGAGAGCATGTCGAAGCTCCAAGATAGAGCCGGAAAGTATATCAAGACTGAAGAAAGCATTAGAAAGTATGAACCCACTACTTGTGGCAGTGGAAATTCAAAGAAGAGAAAGGAAACTCAGGAGTACGACGTCAAGGAAAAGTTTCCCAGAACGTCAAAGAATTCTGATTCTCCACCCAAGAGGAACAATTCTGGGCCAAAGTTTACGGAGTATGCAAGATTAAACACTCTCAGGAGCCAAATTCTGATGGAAATATCAAAGGAGGAGGATCTCCGATGGTCGAAGCCACTGAGGACTGACATGTCTAAACGGAATCAAAACCAATTTTGGCGGTTCCACAAAGAAGTTGGTCACGAAACGGATGATTGCAGTCAACTGACAGATGAGATTGAGTTTTTTGAAACGAAGAGGAAAGCTCAATAAATTCACTAAGGATGAAAATCAAGGGAGTCAAAGAGGAAACTACGAAAGGAAGGATTACGACAGAAGGGACAACGATCAAGATCGTAATCCCAAGCCCTGAGGGCCAGTCATCAACATGATATTCAGAGGACCAACTGCTGCTGGGTCCTCCCGAAACTCAAGGAAAGCCTATGCCCGAGAGGTAATGAATGTGGTTGGAGAAGCACCGAAGCGTGCCAAAACGGAAATAGCGATAAGTTTTAATGATTCTGACTTGGAGGGAGTAAAGTTTCCCCATGATGATCCTTTATTCATCGTACCTGTGATAGGCAATTCTGAAACGAAGAGAGTTTTAGTTGACAATGGAGCTTCAGTGGACATCTTATTCCATGATGCTTTTATCAAGATAGGTTATACTGATTCTCAGTTAACACCCTCGAATATTCTCATATATGGATTCAATGGAGTGGAGTCGGACGTGGAAGGCACTATCCAACTCCCAATAACAATGGGGCAAGGGTCGAGTACATCTACTCAGATGTTGAACTTCATAGTTATAAAGGCAACTTCGACCTACAATGTAATCCTGGGAAGGACGGGTCTTTATGCGTTCAAGGCCGTTGCCTCATCTTATCATCTGAAAATCAAGTTCCCCACGAGGAATGGAATTGGTGAAGAACGGGGAGACCAAAAGATGGCTAGAAGCTGTTACATAGCCACGTTAAGGCCTGATGGAATCGGGGGGCAGGTTATCCCCATTGAAGACATGGATACTAGAGATAATGAGGATAGAAAAGGGAAACCAGTTGAGGATTTAATCCCAATTCCCTTAGTCCCTGGTGAACCGGAAAAGGTGACTTACGTTGGAGCACTATTGCCTGAACCATTGAAAAGCAAGCTCATATCTTTTCTTCAAGAAAACAATGATGTTTTTGCTTGGACAGCGGCAGACATGCCAGGGATTGATCCCCAATTGATAACCCACGAATTAAACGTGGATCCTGAAAGGAAGACGGTGAAACAGAAAAAGAGAAACTTTGCACCAGAGACACAAGAGGCCATCAAACAAGAAGTTGATAAGCTTCTGGAAGCCGGGTTCATTGAAGAAATACAATTCCCAGAATGGTTGGCTAACCCAGTGATGGTGGCCAATGGAAAATGAAGGATATGTGTGGACTTCACTGATTTGAACGATGCATGTCCTAAGGATTGTTTTCCCTTACCAAGGATTGATGCCCTAATAGATGCCACAGCTGGGCACGAGATACTGAGTTTCATGGATGGCTTCAGTGGATACAACCAAATCAAAATGCACAAAGATGACATCAACAAGGTATCATTCATCACTGACTTTGGTGTTTTCTGTTATCTAGTCATGGCATTTGGACTTAAGAATGCAGGGGCAACATACCAAAGATTGGTGAACAAAATTTTGAACACCTAATTGGAAAAACCATGGAGGTCTATGTGGATGACATGTTGGTTAAAAGCCTCGATAAGGCCGATCATATAAACCATCTACGGGAAGCATTTGAAGTGCTAAGGCATCACAAGATGATGTTGAATCCAGCTAAGTGTGCCTTCGGTATAGGCTCGGGGAAGTTTTTAGGCCTGATGGTTTCCAAGAGAGGAATCGAGGCTAATCCCGACAAAATCAAAGAAATTCTAGACATGGAACCACCACGGACTGTCAAAGATGTCCAGAAACTAACGGGAAGAGTGGCAGCATTGGGAAGATTCATCTCCAAGTCAGGAGAGAAGTGCTTACCTTTCTTTAAAGCACTCAAGAACGTGAAATTTTTTGAGTGGACAACTGAAAGCCAGGAGGCCTTTGAGGCCCTGAAGAAATACATGGATGAGGCACCACTGTTGGCAAAGCCAAAGCCAGGAGAAATTCTCTATTTGTACTTGGCAGTTTCTAACACAGCCCTTGGAGCCGTTTTTGTAAAAGAAGAGTTGAAGGTTCAGAAGCTCGTTTATTACGTGAGCAAGATTTTATATGGGGCAGAAATAAACTACTCTACGATAGAGAAGTTTGACTTAGCCTTGATTATGGCCTCAAGAAAGCTACACCCATACTTCCAGGCACACAAGATAGAGGTCTTGACCAATCAGTCTCTAAGAAATATCTTGCATAGCCCTCAAGTTAGTGGAAGGTTGATCAAATGGGCTATTGAATTGGGAGAATTTTACATCAAGTATAAGCCTCGAACGGCCATAAAAGCTCAAGCGCTCGCTGACTTCATGGTTGAATGCACTATTGACAACCAGGAAGTTGGGGGGCAGGAAGTAATAGTGGAAGACAAGAAAGATGAAGACATGATGTCCAAAGAATGTTGGGTTCTCTATTTTGATGGAGCATCAAAAACAAAATCAAGTGGAGCAGGTTTGGTGCTACAAAGTCCTGACGGATTTCTCATAGAGTACGCACTAAAACTGGATTTCGCAACGACAAACAACGAAGCTGAGTACGAAGTCCTGATAGATGGTTTAGGGCTGGTTGGAGTCTTGAGAGTTAAAACTCTGAAAGTACCTAAAACTTGTCAAGGCCATCATGACTCAGTTTGGTGAATGATATGTGGAACACATTCCAAGGGAAGAGAACATGAAGGCTGATGCCTTGTCTAAATTTGCCTCTTCTGAAATTGAAAACTACGCAGGAAGTGTATACTTCCAAGTCTTGAAGACCCCAAGCATCAATGGAAAGTTGGTAGCACCCATTGATGTTGCCAGCTGTTGGATGGATCCCATCAAATCTCATCTGGAAACTGGGTGGTTACCCAATGACACTTCAGAAGCACGAAAGTTATATGTGAGAGCATTAAGGTATACCCTGATTGAGGGAATCCTATACAAAAAGTCTTTCATTGTTCCTTATCTGAAATGTTTGAGACCCCAAGAGGCAGAATTGGCCCTAAGGGAAGTGCATGAAGGAATTTGTGGGCAGCACTTGGGGGGCAGAGCCCTTGCTCATAAAATCACTTGTCTAGGTTTCTATTGGCCAAGCATACTTGCAGATGATAAAAGCTATGTAAAGAAATGTGAACGGTGCCAAAAGCATGCACCGGTGGTTAGGCAACCACCAGAGATGATGACATCCATAAACTCACCTATCTCATTCGCCATGTGGGGAATGGATATACTTGGACCATTTCCAATGGCAAGTGCGCAAAGAAAGTTCTTGATAGTGGCAATTGACTACTTCACCAAGTGGATTGAGG
The DNA here is from genome assembly GCA_030848705.1 of Heracleum sosnowskyi. NCBI lineage: Eukaryota > Viridiplantae > Streptophyta > Magnoliopsida > Apiales > Apiaceae > Heracleum > Heracleum sosnowskyi. The sequence goes on from CM061240.1 coordinate 17,596,539, forward strand.
CTAAACCTTTAGCCAAGATAACCACCAAGAAAATAATGCATTTCTTCTGGGAAAATGTAATATGCAGATATGGAATCCCATGAATCCTGGTCACGGACAATGGGAAGCAGTTTGACAATGAAGATTTCAAGAAGTACTGTGAGGAGAACAACATTGAGTTGTGATTCACATCAGTTGCTCATCCTTAAGCAAACGGACAAACCGAGGTGGCCAACCGAATCATCTTAGATGGACTCAAGAAGAGAGTTGAACGCTCAAGGAACACTTGGGTGGATAAGTTGTTCCCTATACTTTGGGCATATCGTACCACCTGCAAGGTTACTACTGAAGTAACTCCATTCATGTTAGCCTATGGGGCAGAAGCCGTGGTGCCAGTGGAGATTACTCATACCTCCCCAAGAGTAGGGGCCTTTGAGCCTGAATTGAACGAAGAAGGTATGAGGTTGGCTCTTGATCTAATTGGCGAATTCAGAGATCAGGCAAATGCCAAGATCGTGGAACATCAAAAGCACGCAGCTTTCTACTACAACCTGAGGGTTAAAAAAAGGTTCTTTCTTCAAGGAGACTTGGTGAAAGGAAAATTAGCCCCTAATGAGGAAGGGCCCTACAAAGTCAAGAATGTGTTTGGACGAGGCTCGTATAAGCTAGAAACCCTCGAAGGGCATGAGGTGCCAAGGACTTGGCATGCCTCAAACTTAAAAGTTTATTATGTTTAGAGCATCCTAAAAGGATCCGCTAGTATGACAAGTAGAAATAATGTTCAATGAAATCATGAGCTTCCAAGAACGCAGATGAAGGGTTGAACCCATTTTGATTGGTAGAAACATCCTCAAAGCTTTGCCAAGACAAACTACAAATGAATGCAAAGGAAAGCATACAAAATATGCATGTGAACTGCACAAATAGAGTTGAATACAACGAACCCCGAAGGGTGAATGTTGCTAATAAACATACAAAAGAAAGCCAAAGATGCCTATTGTTTATTAGCGAAAATTTCAAGCTCGGGAGAAGTTTGATATGATAGACTTGAGAATGAATCACTACGAGTGCAGCCATCAGTAAGAACTCGTAAGGGTGAAGGGTTGAAACCCCATAAACCTAAGACATTCAGTCCAAACCCCATCATTCGATATGCTCAATAAAATGCTTGAAGCCAAAACAAGACGGTATAAGACATAAAAGGCTTATGCAAATGTCAAGCTAGCCTCGAATAAGGCAAAATCGTCGTAAATGTGTAGGTCGCTCCACACTTTACACCAAGATGGTACTCGTGAAACACTAGTGTATATTAAAATCCCCAAAAAAAGGTAGTAAGTCCCAGGTAAGGGATAAAAAGACCCCAAGTCTCGAAAAAGACCGGTATCACTTCTATGAAATCCTAGTGCATTATCATAGAAGTTGGGGGCAAATGATATGGGTTAAAAATAACCCTAAAGACATAATTAATATTGCATTAATTAAACCTAGATGGTCCATAAATAAGGCTCATTAATAAGGCCTGAAACTCTAATTAAATATTAATTTCGTAATTAATATTTGGCCTAGATGTACAACCTGTATTAGGAGACGTCCAATATATGCTTGTTCTAATACAAGTGGGCTTGTTTCAATACAAGTCCGTTATGATATGGAAACAACTCCTACAAGGAAGGATCTAGAATTTATCCTTATCCACTGTCAAGGATAAGACTTATCCTTCAAGAAAGTCAATACTTATCCACCGTTAAGGATAAGACTTATCCTTTAAGAAAGTCAATACTTATCCACCATCACGAATAAGACTTATTCTTCAAAGAAATCAATACTTATCCATTAGGCTTTTAAACGCCTATATAAAAGGTCTGACCCCTCATCTCAGAACTGCGTTTTGGACACAGCTTCATACGTCATCTACAACGTTTTGGACACAGCTCCATACGTCATCTACAACGTTTTAGACTTCATCCTCGAACAAGGACATACAAGTCACTACGTCATTGGTGTGCCCCTGCCGCCGTAGCCCCGAGGGCAACAAGAGCAGCCATTAAAGCTCGAAAGCTCTTAAACCCTAGCATTAAATTCACAAGTACATTTTTTAATTCATAACAGTAAGTGTTCAATATGTTAAACTTAAGAATTTGATCTTAAATAGGGAAGCATGTTTAATGCGAAGACGACTTTTTAAGGATGAATGAGTAATTGTTATAATTTAAAAAAATATCCTTTAAAATATTAGAAGTAGAAAAGGTATTCTAATTTATAAAGGAAAACTATTTGAATATATATGGAAGATACATAAATAAAAGTTATATTTAAAGTATAATAGGTGTTCGAATTTGTAAAGGAGAATAATTCAAATTTATAGGTTAGACATATAATTAAAAGCTCTATCGGAAGTATAATAGGTTTTCAAATTTATAGAGTAGAAATATATATAATTAAAAGTTCTATTGGAAGTAAAATAAATATTTGTAAGACATAATTAAAAGTTATATTGGAAGTAAAATAGGGGTGTGAATTTAGATAAGAATTTTTTCAATGAGAGAGATGCTCATTATAAAGGAATATGTTAAAATGAAAATTAATATATAAGACAAATATTCAATATATTAAAATTTCAATTTCAATTTTAACAAAAAAATCGTGTTTCATGACGACTTATTAAGATAAATAAGTAATTATTGTAATTTAATTGATAAAATTTTTAAATATATTTATAACACCACCACGAAGCGCGACGGCTTTTCAACTAGTTAATTCATCAAATGGAATGAGAGCAAGAAACCCCATCAACACTGAATGATATACGTGACATATTAAGATGTGAAGCTGTCTAGTTCATTGACAATTTGACACTAGGCATAGTGTATCGCTTCTGTAGATTATATACAATATAATTGTTAATAGTTTATTTATCAGTAAAGTTCTACTCCCTCCGTCCCAATGGGTTCTTTACGTTTGCTTTTTGCACGGAGACCAAAGAATATTCTTAAAATAAGTGAGGTAGTGGATGTAATAGTGTATTTTATTGTTAAAATAAATGAAGTAGTGGGTGTAATAATAATTTATTGTTAAGATAAGTGAGATAGTGGGTGTAATAGTATAAAGTATTGAAAAAGTGGAGTGAAGTAGTGGATGTAATAATGTATTATATTATTAAAAGTTACTATTTTTAGTAATGTAAAGAATTGGTGGGACGTCCCAAAAAGGAAAGTGTAAAGAATTGATTGGGACGGAGGGAGTATAAAATAGTTTCCTGGTAAAGTTATAATAAAGTTGGTATTTAAATATATTAAAGTTACAATACAGGTTTCTTTAGGTTTTGAGAATAAATTTTGAATAATTTTAATCTTTTACAGACTTTTGTTTATCTTTTTGAAAATAATTCGTATATGATTGATTACCATTGTTATATATATAGAGAGAGAATTAAAAGGAGTCTAAGTTAGCTTAACTACATTTAATTGTATTATTTCAATCAATACTATTATACAAAGAAGAAGACGGATGTGTTGAGGTGACATCTCTTAGATCGATTCGTTCAATTTTTTTAATTTTCTCAAAATTTTGAATTAATAATATTAAAAATTCGAAAAAATCTCAATTACCTTTTAAATATTTACTAATAGAGAAACTAAATATACAAATTTAATATTTTTTTTCCTACCTTTTAAATATTTACTAATAGAGAAACTAAATATACAAATTTAATATTTTTTTCTTTAAAATCTTTAGTAATAGAGGAAAGTAAATATACTATTTAATCGCAATATTTACTAATGGAGGAAAGTAAATATACAATTTAAATATCCAACTAATTCGGAAAAATCTCAATTACCTTTTAAATATTTACTAATAGAGAAACTAAATATACAAATTTAATATTGTTTTCCTACCTTTTAAATATTTACTAATAGAGAAGCTAAATATACAAATTTAATATTTTTTTCCTTTAAAATCTTTAGTAATAGAGGAAAGTAAATATACTATTTAATCACAATATTTACTAATGAAGGAAAGTAAATATACAATTTAAATATCCAACTAAATTTTTTATTATTTTAAATATTTACTAATAGAGAAAACTAAATATACAAATTTAATATTCTTTCCTTTAAAATACTATTACATAAAGAAGAAGACGGATGCGTTGAGGTGGCGTCTCTTAGATCGCTTCATTCTATTTTTTTAATTTTCTCAAAATTTTGAATTAATAATATTAAAAATTCGAAAAAATCTCAATTACCTTTTAAATACTTACTAATAGGGAAACTAAATATACAAATTTAATATTTTTTTCCTTTAAAATCTTTAGTAATAGAGGAAAGTAAATATATTATTTAATCACAATATTTACTAATGGAGGAAAGTAAATATACAATTTAAATATCCAACTAAATTTTTGATTATTTTAAATATTTACTAATAGAAGAAACTAAATATACAAATTTAATATTATTTCCTTTAAAATATTTAGTAATGGTGGAAATTAAATATACTATTTAATCACAATATTTACTAATGAAGGAAATTAAATATACAATTTCAATATCCAACTAAATTTTTTATTGTAAAATATCTAAATTACCTTTTAAGTCTTTATTAATGGAGGAAACTAAATATACAATTTTAATATTCTTATCTTTAAAATCTTTACTAATGGAATAAAGTAAAAGTACTATTTAAATTAAAATATTTGCTAATGAGAAAAAGTAAATATTTAATTCAAATATCTAATTAATTTTGTTATTATAAAATATCTCAGTTATCTTTTAAAAATTTCTTAATGGAGGAAACTACATATACAATTTTAATATTTTTGTCTTTTAACTCTTTACAAATGGAGAAAACCAAATATACAATGGTAATATTCTTCTAAATTTATTATTTATCAATATACTTGCTGATCAATATCTATATCTTTGCTATTATTTTGTTATCTTTATATATGTTATATATATTATTATTATATTATATAATGGAGGATACGCGGGAGCTTTCAGATTGTCCGAATCTTATTTATTTATATTTGTAGAGCACCTCTATTTTAAATATTAAAATTTTGAAATTTCTTTTTTAAATTCCTAATTTGTAGAAAATGTAATACTTATAAAAGATAAGTACTCAAAATTTATCTAATCAAATTTTACAATTATTAATTGACTATATCATAGTACTATAATTATAAACTTAAGTAAATTCTATAGTATGTATATAAAGATATTAAAAATCAAGAATATGACAACTTTCTTTTAGTAAGAACCAGACGATTATATAAACAAATTTTTAGAGTCCAAAAGTTTATGTTCTCTGTTTTATCGAGTTCATATTTGTGTTGCTTTTAGAATATTTATATTTTCATACCCGAACTTTTTCTCACTTACTCTTGATTTTGATTATTTTTGTTTTTAGAAAGATACATGCCAAAGTTTTGTTGTACCACGAAGAAGCGGAATTTGATGACAATAGTTGTATTATCAACGCAACAAAGTGGATGCATGTATGATGACATTTTGCATATATCGATTCACACGAATCTTGAGCCCTACTATAGACGGCAAGGTGGAGATTTTACACCATATAATATAATTTTTCTATTATTTTAATAAAAGCTTTGGTGTATCTATTTTCTATTTTTGTGTATTTTTTCCGGATTTACTATGGTTCTTTAATGTAGTACATCTCATTGTTATTGAATGAAGGTTCTGTTCCAAAATTTCTCAAAGAGAAAATTTTAAAAACTTATCTTCAAGACTATAAAGGCAAGCTTTTTAACTATTACATGTCAAGAATATAAATGAAATTGAGAATCATGTAATTTATTTAGTTTATTATTGTGTTATTTGTTAAATTTGATAATAACGATAAAGTGGTTTGTTGGGAGAAAACATCTTTAAAGGGAGGGCGGTTCATTAAAAACAGCGTATTATATGTTAGAATTAAATATTAATAATCTATTATGTATTTTAGAATATAAGTTGGAATTTAAATTTTAAAAAAGATATAAATATTAATCAATATAAAAATATTCAACGTAATATTAAAATAATATAAATATTAAACAATTGCTTTTTTCTATATTTATTCAAAATTTCTGTGAATGATTAAGACGACACGGAAATTACAAAAGAAACCTTATGTTAGAAATATAATTATTTATTTTATTTTAAATAATATTTTTTGTATAATGTTTTTTCTAAAATATAGAGAAATTATTATAAGGCCGTTGCGAAGCGCGACTTAGTAAACTAGTACTTATATAAATGAGAAGACGAGGGCGGTGATGTGGCGCCTCTCAAATTGCTTCGATCTATTTTACTAATTTTCTCAAATTTTTGAATAATTAATGTTAAAGATTCGAAAATATCTCAATTTACTTTAAAATCTTTACTAATGAAGGAAACTAAATATACAATTATAATATTCTTGCCTTCAAAACTTTATTAGTGGAGGAAACTAAATATACAATTCTAATATTCTTGGCTTTAAAATCTTTACTAATAGAAGAAACTAAATTTACAATTTTAGTAGTCTCCTAAATTATTTTATTAGAAAATATCTTAACTGCTTTTAAATTTTACTAATGGAGAAAAGTAAATATACAATTTTAATATTTTTACCTTTATAATATTAGATAAATTCTCAATTTTCTTATTACTATTTTCTAACGGAGGAAACTGAATATAGTATGTTAATATTCTGCTAAACACCCTTTACTGATCCAATCAATCAATCAATCATCAATATACTTATATAAAGGAGAAGACGGGGGTGGTGAAGTGGCGGCTCTCAAATCGTTTCGTTATATTTTTCTAATTTTCTCAAATTTTCACAATTTTTAATATTAATAATTACAACTTCCTTTATTATTTTTGATTTTGTAGGAAGGAAATTGAAAATTTACAACTTCCTTTATTATTTTAGATTTTGCAGGAAGGGAATTGTAAAATTGAAAATTCTCAGATTTGTAAGATCTAATGTCAAGTTCTTTATTCCTTTCGAACTTTTAAGATCTAATGAATTATTATTTATAATTTTCTTTTATCATTTTCAAACTAGATAGAACTTTCTTTTATTATTTTCAAATTTGTAAGAATGGAGGAATTAGAAAATTGCAACTTCCTTATTATTTTCGAATTTGTAGGATCTTATGTTAATAATTACAATTTTCTCTTTTATTATTTTCAAACTTGATAGAACTTTTCGCTTATTATTTTCAAATTTGATAGAACTTTCTTTGAATTAAAAAATTACAACTTCCTTATTATTTTCGAATTTGGTGGATCTTATGTTAATAATTGCAATTTTCTCTTTTATGATTTTTAAACTTGATAGAACTTTCTTTTATTATTTTCAATTGATAGAACTTTCTTTTATTATTTTCAAATTTGTAAGATTGGAGGAATTAGAAAATTACAATTTTCTTATTATTTTCAAATTTTTAGGATCTTATGTTAAAACTTCCTTATTATTTTCAAAATTGATAAAATTTTCTTTTATTATTTTATTATTATTATTATTATTTTATTTTTATTATATTTTTATTTTTTTGTTTTTTCAAGTATAGGGAATGGAAATATAGACCACTATGACATGGGTCTAAATTGTTCTTCATACACATAACGTCGCCTAAGAGATTGGAAGAAGGCATCGTCAACATATCACTGCACGGATTTGCACGAATTTCAGTTCATATATCCGGATATGATTGATGCACGTATTAATGACACTAACATACTCTCAGATATTTTCATGCAGTAATATATTAGAGTAATATATAAGTAATAATATTATATAAGTTAAAATTTAAACTATCATGTTCTAATATTATCTTTTCTAATGATACTATAAATATAATTAGGGTGACATTCAAGAGAAAACTTCTTATATATAGTCCGGGAGAGAACCATTATATAAGTATTCATAATACATATTTTTATCACATTTTTTATTAGATATGATTATAAATTTCAATTATTAAATCAAAAAATGAAATTAAACTACTTTTTTTAAAAAATAATTGAAAATTAGTTACATAGTTCAAAGTGATTCTACAGCAGAATCAAATCTATCCAAAATGATTCTGCAGCAGAATCAAATTTAAAATCAATGTTTTATTCATATTTTAAATGTTAATTTTTTTATAAAGTTTGTATATGTTAATATTCTATATTAGAATCAAATTACATATTTTATGTAAAAATATTTAAAATTATCTATGAGATTCTATAATAGAATATATGGTTCTCCCCGATTCTCTATATAAGATGGTTCTCTCTAGAACAATGATCATATAAGTAATATTATATGTTTATATTGATTTTTATCAATATAATTTTTTTAATATATATATGGCAATGGTATCGGTCCAAGAAAATAAAAAATCAAACTCTATAAAAAAAGGAATATGTAAATAATATATAATATTACTTACCCAAATGCAAATTTTACTGAATATATTTTATTTGATAATTTATATAATTTTTTAGATATTTATTTCAAAAATTTTATTCTAATATTCATTTCTTAACAAATATATTCTAATGCTCGTTGCGAAGCGCGGCTCATTAACCTAGTTAACAAATAATTTAAGATTAATTTTAACCTTAATTATGAATTTAACTTAAAATCATGATCATGAGCACTGAATTTGTAAGTAGTTCTAAAAGTTTTCATAATACCACAAAAAACTTGTATTAGATGCTTAATCAAACTAATATGATTTAATGCATCAAGATGATTAACTTTAAAAGTTTGTTTGAAATTGACTTTAAACTCATTTCACTCGCGTGTTTATATATATATATATATATATATATATGCAAGTGCTCAAATGAGACCCTCTCTTAAATTGAGAACTGAGATCATATCTCAGCTATATATTTAAAATATTATCTTTTAATCTGGATCACAAGTTTCAACCCACCTCCCCATTTGTTTGTACCGTGTCTTATCTATGCTCCAAAGACATTCCTTTTTTTTTCTTTCTTCCCGATACACACACAACAAGCATACACATACTTATATATAAATTCATGTATAGATACATATAGTCGAACATATATTTATTATAGTTAAACTTTCAGACTCGTTTCAAAGGACAACGATTTTCAAATGAACCGGTTCTGATGGTGTATTCGATGAATAGACTCGGTCACTTCTGCCCTCCATACTACATCACGACGAACACGACACCACAATAACGACGTTTCAGATCTGACAAGGGTAGTGATGGTTGTATAGGTAATAAAGCGATAATGACGATTAAAAGATGGTGAATTTTGAAGTGTTTAATTAGTGATTCTAAACCTTTTTGGTTAGTTGCGTTCAAAATTTCTGGTGATTTGCCCTTCAAACATTTAGTGATTTGAGATGATAATTGGTGATTTGGGATAAATTTTAGTGATTTTGTAGGTGGTGAGTAGTAGTGATGGTGGTGTAGTGGTGGTGGTTTGAAGTATTGGTAATTTTAGTGAATTTTGAAGTGTTTAATTAGTGATTCTAAACCTTTTTGGTTAGTTGCGTTCAAAATTTCTGGTGATTTACCCTTCAAACATTTAGTGATTTGAGATGATAATTGGTGATTCAGGATAAATTTTAGTGATTTTGTAGGTGGTGAGTAGTAGTGATGGTGGTGTAGTGGTGGTGGTTTGAAGTATTGGTAATTTTAGTTTGATTTTGGTGGTTCAGTAAATTGTTGTAGTTGAATTTTTGGTTATTTCTTTGATTTTGATGGTTTAGTAGATTTTGGTGAATCTAGTTTTAGTAATTTCTGATTATGTACGTGGTGGTGACATGTGATAGTCAGCGGTTGTGGCAATAAAATAATTATGATTATCGTATTTTTTGGTGATTTGGTGATTCGGTCTCAGTTCTCATATTAAGGAGGGTCTCATTGGAGCAGCTCCATATATATATATATATATATATATGGGAAGGTCTCAGTGAGGAACCACTTAAATGAGTAACCTAGGAACTAACAGACATGTCAAAACTTCCGTTTGTGTCTACTTTAACTGTCATGACTCATCTCATGTATCTTCTTTTCTTCTTTTTTCAGTATTTCACCATAAAATAATTGTGTAAAATGATAAAATATTATCTACAATAACTAGATTATATTGTGTATAAAAAGTATATAATTCATGTGTTCTGTATATTTTTTATATTATGTATTTTTGTGTTCTGTAAATTTGTAGTATTTTGTGTTTCTAATTTTTTTATATTTTGTATTTTTGTTTTATAAATTAATTTTATGTACGGTAAAAACACAATATTTTTTAATGTATTCTGTAAAAATATTACTATTTACAGGTAATATTACTTTTAGATTCTGTATTTTTTTTTATACTATGTTTTGTGTTCTGTATTTTTCAATTTATTTTTCATGTTTTTTTTGTATTATAATTTTGTCTTATTTTGTCTTTGGTGTTCTGTATATAATTTTGTGTTCTGTAATTTATTTTATGTCCAGTATTTACATTTTCTTGTGTTTTGAATATAATTTTGTGTTTTGTAATTTTTATGTCCAGACATTTTCTTGTGTTCTGAATATTATTTTGTGATCTATAATTTTAATGTCATGTATTGACATTTTCTTGTGTTATGTATATAATTTTTTGTTCTTTAATTTTCATGTCCTGTAATTTGTAATTTATTTAATTTTTGTTTTTTATTGTATTTATTATGTAAATTATAATAATTCTTCTATATTTTGCACTTTTGTATTCTATATTCTGTAATTTATTTTTCATGTTCGTTTTGTATTATAAATTTTTGTATGTTTTGTATTTTTATATTGTGCATTATGTTCTATATTTTATAATTTACAGAAATCAAAGTAAATACAGAATTTTAAAATATAGAACATAAAAACTACATTACATAAAAAATGTACAGAACATTACATTATGATAACGATAAACTATAAAAATTATTAGAAAAAACATATAAAATAATTATTAGAAATAAAAAATTATAATGCACACTTAAAAGGCAGAAAACACATAGTAAAAGTTGCAAAATAACTAATAAATTTTCATAACATAAGAAAAGGAAAACAGTAATGTTAATGCCTGCACAATCAAAAGAAATGTTAAATAATATGAAAATGAACGTGGAAAACCCACTAACTGTGATGCATGTATGTAACGGAAAGTTTGACGGTGACTCCACCTTTATTCTTATAGTATTTGTAGGATGTCAGTGCATTGTTATCCAACGGCTGAAAATAAAAGTTACCTAGTTACCCAAATTATTGAGTTCCTCACTGAACCCTTCTCTATATATATATATATATATATATATATATATATATATATATATATATATATATATATATATATATATATATATATATATATATATAGGGGAAAGATCCAGAGAGAACCTATCTTTCTGAGAGAACCGAGAGAACTAACCAATCATCCTTGATTTACCACATCATCCAACGGGTGATATGTTTTAAAAAAAATTCTTTTATACTTTTATTAGTATTTTAAGATTATTTTAAGTGTTTTAATAATTTTATAAGATTCTTTTAAGTTTTTTAATAATTATATTAAAATTAAGATCCTGTTAAGTATTCTATATAGTGTTTTATAATATATTTCAAAATAAATCAATTTATAATAAATTTAATTGATAATTAAGATTATTTTAGTGTTTTATTAAGATTCATTAATTATATTATAGTATATCAACGGTCTTAGAAGGGTTCTCTCGGTTCTCTTGATATAATGGTTCTCTCTGGAACCTTATATATATATGGCCTATATAAGTTGCACTCTAGAAAGAACATTTTATATAAAGAACAATAAAGAACACCATCATAAACACTTTTTTTTGATAAAAAATGATTTTTTAAAATTAGAATCATAAAATTGAGCACTCTAGAAAGAACATTTTATATAAAGAACAATAAAGAACACCATCATAAACACTTTATTTTTGATAAAAAACTGATTTTTTAAAATTAGAATCATAAAATTGAACAACAATTAAGCCTAACATATGGAATTTAACGTAGAATCTCATCTAAATTTAAAAATTAAACATCACATATAATCCAGTATAGAATCCAGTACAAAATCTTGTATATATATTTATCAAAATGAAATTACATGTAATCATGTTTTATTTGATTCTAATTTTTGTTAGATTCTATTTTTATTCGTAATAAACCTTTTTTGGTGAGAAAATTAGAATCAACATGCAATTTATGTAAGATTTCTATGGTGTTCTTTATATAAAAATGTTTTAAAAATGTTTTTCATGGAGCAATGACTTATATATATAGTTGCACTCCAGGAAGAACACCTTATATAAAGAACAATAAAAAACACCATCATAAACACTTTATTTTTCATAAAAATTGATTTTTTTTAATTAGAATCATAAAATTGAACAACAATTAAGCCTAACATATCAAATTTAACGTAGAATCTCATCTAAATTTAAAAATTAAACATTACATATAATCCAGTATAGAATCCAGTACAGAATCTTGTATATATATTTATCACAATGAAATTACATGTAATCATGTTTTATTTGATTCTAATTTTTTGTTAGATTCTATTTTTATTCGTAATAAACCTTTTTTGGTGAGAAAATTAGAATCAACATGCAATCTATGTAAGATTCTATGGTGTTCTTTATTGTTCTTTATATAAGAGTGTTCTTCATGTAGCAATTGCATATATATATATATATATATATATATATATATATATATATATATATAGGGCAGGTCTCTGTGGGGAACTCACTATATGAGTAACTAAGTAACTCTTCATCCTGATCGTTAAACAAATATAACTGCATGCACACACGTTAGCACACACGTTTACCGCTCACATATTACATTGCACAGTGTTACATTACTTAACATTTGATAAAACACAAACAACACTCAAACATAAAATATTTTTGGATTGAAAAATATATTTATTTAATGATATTGAAAATAATTTCATGAATAAAAAAAATACATTTATGCAATTATGAGAAATGATAGTTTTTTTTAATAAAAATTTATATTAGTTATCAATAAATATGTTCTACAAATAAATTATGAAAACTAGACTTTAAAAAATTAAACAATTTTTCTAAAATAATAAAATTTAAAATAAAAAATATTATTTTGTGATATAAAAATATAAGACACATATAAAGGATTAAAAATAAAAAGTTAAAAAGTACATAACATAATTAAGAAAGAGTGTTCTGTATTAAGTAAAGAAAATAGTGTTCAGTATTTTTTTTATTTCAGAAAATATTAGTGTTCTGTAAATTTAAAAGAATAAAAAATGGGTTATGTAAAAAAAACTATGATTTATATGTTATGTAAATTTATTGTGTTCCACAAAAATAACACTTTTTAATAGTTTTATGTTACGTAAAGTACAGAACATAGTGCTCTGTATTATTTTTCTTTCAGGAAATAATAGTGTTCTGTAAATTTAAAAGAATAAAAAATGGGTTTTGTAAAAGATAAAACCTATTATTTAAAAATCCTGTAAATAATAATATTTTTTAAAAATATAATATGATTTAAACGGACGTTATGTACATGTGTCACCATGTAGTTGAGTTCCTCAGTTACTCAAAAAAAGAAGTTCCTCACTGATCCCTCCTCTATTATATATATATATATATATATATATATATATATATATATATATATATATATATATATATATATATATATTGTAGATTTTGTGTAATCAACGGCTGAGATTTATCTAATTAAATAATGTTTGAATTTATTTATTTATCCAATTAGATATATAATAAAAATTAATATATATTTTTAACCAATAAAATAATGTTATAATTTATTTAATTTTTTAGGAAGAAATAATGCCACGATTAGTTATGATATGTAGGTCATTGTTCCAGAGAGAACCATCTTATATAGAGAATCGGGGAGAACCATGTATTCTATTATAGAATCTCATAAATAATTTTAATTTTTTTTCATAAAATATATAATCTGATTCTAATTTAGAATATTGGCATATACAAACTTTATAAAAAATTTAACATTTAAAATTTGAATAAAAACATTGATTTTAAATTTGATTCTGTTACAGAATCATTTTTGATAAATTTGATTCTGCTATAGAATTACTTTGGACTATTTGACTAATTTTCAATTATTTTTTAAAAAAAAGTAGTTTAATTTCGCTTTTTGATTGAATAATTGAAATTTATAATTATATCTAATAAAAAATGTGATAAAAATATGTATTATGAATATTTATGTAATGATTTTCTCCGAACTCTATATAATAAGTTATCTTTTGTGAGTCACCCATAATATGTATAGACTTTCTTGTTATTGGAACTTTTTTAGCTTGTTTGCTGTCACGAGTATATTCATTCACTTTTTAGTTCAAGATGGTGAAAGTTACTTTTGTGTCACGATGAAAGTTACTAGGGGTGAGCGCGGGTCGGATCGGTTCGGTTTTAAGTTAAAACCGAAACCGAAACCGCATATCTTCGGTTTTTAAAATTGAAAACCGAAACCGCAACCGAAACCATCGGTTCGGTTTCGGTTTTAAAATGATCGGATCGGTTACAATCGATTCGGTTTCGGTTTTAAAACCACCTCAAATAAACATAACAAAATAAATAAAATGACTTCGAATTTTTAAGCTTGCAAAGTTGCAAATTATTTTTTCGTTCAAAATAAACATACAAAGTTTTCATAATAAATTATTTAAGTCCAACATGATCCGAGAATAATGAAAATTTAACATGATCTTCAAAAATATTTTCTTTGAAATGTATATAAGACAATGTTAGAAATTCAACAATCTCGAGTCTATCTGAAGTCTTTGTATAAGTAAAAAGTTTTTCGAGGAAAGTCAAGAAAAATCGTCACATCCAAAAATAAAGCAACATATAAAACACCTAGATATAGAAGTTTATTAAACTACATTTATTAATCAACTATTACAAATTAAAACTTCAAAAACAAGAACACAATAGTATAATTATTAAAAGAATTGTTAGGATCTTTATTAATCTACTCCCACTACTCATAAAAATTGGTCTAGTAGAATATATAATATATTTATTTCTTTATTTTTATTAATCGGATCAGTTCGATTTTTTTTGGTTCGGGTTGGACCTAAAACCGAAACCTCAAGAACGGTTCGGTTTTTTAAATTTTCGGTTTCGGTTCGGTTTCAACTCGATTTCGGTTTTTTACGGTTCGGTTTTTATCGATTTCGGTTCGGTTTCAGTTTTAATTCGGTTTTTTGCTCACCCCTAAAAGTTACAATGTACGAAGCCATACTTGTTAAAAAAATCTATTCCCTCCATCTGTCTTATTTGACTTTTTCACTGATCAAAATAATCAAAATTTGACTAAAAGTTAAATATAATATTTAATTAAAAATAATAAATATACATCAATTAGAAAATATATTATAAATTACTTTAAAATATATTATTTTGAAAATATATAAGAAATTTTTCTAAAAATCAATTAAAATCACATCAAATCGATAACAAAAACTTAAATTATATAATAAATTTGAAATGAAAGAAATATATTACAATAATACCAAGTACTAAAAGACAATTTATATCCATTATGTTGGATATTTATTAGTGCAAACAGCATCTTTGTCATGTTCCTTTCTAAATAAATGTAATAATTAACTCCTTTATAAAGTGTAAGGGAGATCTTATCCAAAACTTTGGTCGGTCACTGTACTACCAAAAGTATATGATCCGTTGGATTATAAAACTATAAATATTCAAATAGACGAGGACCGTTAGATATAATATTAAAAATTGTATTGATTAATAATAGGATAGTATTTAAATACTAAAAGGTGTATTTTAATAATTTAAACCAATTATAAATAGGTTTTCTATATTGAATAAAAATCTTTATGTAAAAATCGTAATTATCTTTTCTCTTTAGTTTATGGATAGTTCCAGTTAGATAATAATTATTAAACCATCATTAAATTAAAAATAATTTTGTTAGCTTCGCGTGGGCTGTAAAATTGTTAAAATCTGTTATCTAAAACTCAAGATAGAGCACAAACAGTAAAGTGATTATCTAAATTTTAATAATATTTTGTTATTATTATAGCACCAATTTAATTTTTTTCCTAATTCTTTTAAATTTATAAATTCTATGTTTATTTCAATAAAATATTAAATCAATTTAAGAAAAAATTAAAATCTTTCTGGTCCGTGTACGACCACTATACAACCAAATTAATTATTACAGTTAGATCTTAAATAGATCGATGAGAATTGTTAGATCTAATATTAAAAAGTGTATCTGATTAATAATAGAATTATAATTAAATACTAAAAAGTGTATTTTGATAATTTAAAATTTTTCTATGTAAAAATTCTTAAATATTTTTTCTCTTTAATTTATGTATAGTTCGAGTTAGATAATAATTGTTAAACCAAATATCAGATAACAATTCATATCGATTACAATATTAAAAATTATCAATATAATGCTCATGTATATCATATAACAATGATACATGTGGACCCTGCGTTATAAGAGACTTAGGAGAACTCATGTAGATAAATAAATTTAAACATTTTTTTTCGGAAGGAACATAACAATTTGATTAATCCAAATTATAATTATATTATTTTACATATAACAAACATAAAAGGATAATAACAAAATATTATTAAAATATTGAGGGTTTCATATTCATAAACAATAATTTTGAATATAACACTTAACCATCTTTTCTTTTCGGTTTATGGTAGGTCACTGGTCAAGTTAGATACTCCCTCCGTCCCAACAGGTTCTATACATTGGTTTTTGCACGGAGACCAAGGAATATTCTTAAAATAAGTGAGGTAGTGGATGTAATAGTGTGTTTTATTGTTAAAATAAATGAAGTAGTGGGTGTAATAGTAATTTATTGTTAAGATAAGTGAGATAGTGGGTGTAATAGTATAAAGTATTGAAAAAGTGGAGTGAAGTAGTGGATGTAATAATGTATTATATTATTAAAAGTTACTATTTTTAGTAATGTAAAGAATTGGTGGGACGTCCCAAAAAGGAAAGTGTAAAGAAATGACTGGGACGGAGGGAGTAATAATTATTAAATCATCATTAAATTAAAGATAATTTCGTTAGTTTCACATGGGTTGTAAAATCGTCAAAATTTAATTTCTAAAACTCAGGATAGAACCAAATAGTAAAGTGAGTATCTAAATTTTAATAAATATTTTTCTATAATTGTAGCACCAATTTATTTATTTTTCCACTAATTCTTTTAATATAGAAATTTTATCTTTCTTTCAATAAAGTATTAAAATAAATTAAAAACAAATTCAAATCGATAAAGACTATAATAATATGAGAATAAAATTTTATATAATCATAACATAATTTTTATACTGTTTAATAATTTTAAAGTAATAATGTATTTTAAAATTTTATATACACTATAAATAAAACCGAAACATTAAAAGTAAAAGCAATTAGTAAGATACTTATATCAGTATGTACTTGATATCCTTATTATATTAAACTCTTTTATATAATAAGCATAATAGAGATTTATCCAAAATTTTGATCGTGACAACCAAATTAATAAGGACTATTAGATCTTAACTAGATAAATGAAAATCGTTTGATCAAATATTAAAAAAATGTATTTTATTTATAATAGGATTATATTTAAATTCTAAAAAGTGTATTTTGATAATTTAAACCAAATATACCCAATATAAATAAGTTTTCTATATTGAATAGAATTCTCCATGTAAAACATTTGTGACTTTTTTTTCTCTTCCATGGACAATTCCAGTTAGATAAAAATTGTTAAACCATCTTTTAATTAAAAATAATTTAATTATCTTCACTATTTATATGATATTTTATATATACTTTTCTCGAATTTTTTCTTAAATAGTAATATTTAAAATTTTACAAAATATCATATAAATAGTATAGATCCAATACTTTTAAAAATAGATGATCAAGATTATATCATATAAAAAGAAATTATTATCTAAAAATGATATAAGTTAAAAGATATTATATTAGGATTGGATTTTCCAAAAAGTTAAAACATAAAAATAGTTGTAATTAAATAAGGAAACCCATTTATAACCAAAATAATAAAAATCGTTTAATCTTAAATAGATAGGTGAAAACCGTTAGATTTAACATTAAACCATGTATTTGGTTAATAAAGGTTATTCTAATAATCTAAACTACATATAAGTTAAGTAGATTTCCTAAATCGGATAGTATTCTCAATATTAAATTTCGTCATTTTATTCTCTTTTTAGTTTTAGAATAGTTTTTAATTGAAAAAGAACTATTAAACCACAACTAAATTAAAGATTATTTTGTGAATTTCATGTGGACCGTAAAATTGGTCAAATTTAACTTTTATAACTCAATATAAACAAATATTAAATTGAGCGTGTAAAATATAATAAATATCAAATTTTTAACTATAATTTTTTTTTGGCTAAATATTTTTAACAATAATTTAATCATGTAAACTAATAACTTTTAAATATTAAAATATTCATAAATAAATATAATTATAAATATTAAAAAAACAATCGTGTGTTCCATAGGTAATTAAAATATAATTATAAACAAAATAATTATAAATAAAATTTAAGTAACCGTGCATCGCACGGGCTATAAGCTAGTATGTGTAATTTTCCCAAGAGACGAATATTCATTCGAACCCTGAGGCAGTCGTTAAATCTCCGCCATAATATCCAAGATAAAAAGGATTATATTATTGATATGGATAGAAAAGTAATTATAGAAATATAATTGACTGTTCAAATAAAAGGCCGATATTCAAAGCCCAATACCCTAATTATTCATTAATTTCGTAATTAATGAATAGGGAGAATATACAGCTCATAAAAAGAGTCCAAATTATGGCAAATTGGTCAAAGAAGGATCCAGAATCCCAATTAAAGGCAATTAATGAGTCATAGCCTTTATCAACAAGGAAAAGACTTCTCCGGCAAGAAATACGATGTTTATCCAATATCAAAAAGGAGACTTATTCGCTAAGACTCCTAAACATACCATAAATACTAGGCTCCAGACGCCTATATAAGGTCCCTGATCCTACAATCAGAACTACGTCTTGGCTTGATTCTCAATAACAATTTGAGATACGTAGGCATCTTGTGAGGACCAATTTAGTCCGGATACACGAGTGCAGCCATTAAAGCTCGAAGCTCATTAAACCTTAGCATTAATTACACAAGTACGTTTTTTATTCCACAACATTTGGCGCCGTCTGTGGGAAGACAACATCAACCATGGCAAACACGCGAAGAACAACCAGAGATTCTGACACTTCTGAAGGCCTCCCTATCACCTCCGGGGCTGATACTCATGGGAGCCAACCACCGCCAACTACTGGCACTCAGGGAACGAATATCCCCACCAACACTCAAGGACAAGAAGTCCCAATTACTGCTGAAGGGACGAATCCCCTACAAATGGTCATTCATGGATCTAATCCACAAGAGACCGTTCACCAGCAACCAATTACAACCTCTGCGTTGCTTGTGAACGCACCTCGCAGTCTTCAACTCCACACTACTGATCTCCCTCAATACGCAAATCAGACTTTGGGGATGCCCGGCTATGGCATGCCCCCTCGCCCCACAGCGGGTGGTAGCGGAACTAATCCAATCTACCATGAGGCTTATGTGCCCCCTTACGTACCAGGTTTGGGACCCCAAAACCGTGAAACCCAAACTCGTCAGATGTTTCGAGACGATTTTTCTGGGCCCTACACCGAGGATGAGGGTTATACAACCGGGGACGATGTCGCTCCTAGAAGGAAACGATCTTCGCAAGCTAACCAAGATCAACCCCAAACTACTAAGGACAAGCTTGCGGCCCATGAGGCAGAAGTCGCAAGGCTTAAGAAAGTATTGGCAGAACAAGAGGCCGCTAGAGCAAAAACGACTGAAGGAATCCCGATAATCAACTTGGATCCACCAAGAAGGACCAAGAGGGCTGAAGCCCCAAGGGGTGATCCTAGTAATCTGTTGCCCCTAGGAGATCCCGATGATCCTACACCACCGTTTACTCAAGACATCATGAAAACGGCTATATCCAGAAAGTTCAAGATGCCTTCGATTAAAGCGTATGATGGAACGGGAGATCCCGCTAATCATGTGAGAACCTTCTCCAATGCACTGCTGTTGCAGCCCACCAATGATGCAGTCAAGTGTAGGGCGTTTCCCCAAACTCTTGCAGGTATGGCTCAACGTTGGTATAGCCGTCTACCTCCCAACTCCATTGGATCCTTCAAAGAATTGAGTAAAGCCTTCATCAATCAATTCATAAGTGGAAGGGTGCATGAGAAAAGCTCTGCCTCACTCATGGCAATCCGGCAAGGACAGAATGAAGCCCTGAGGGACTACATCAATCGATTCACTCGAGAGGCTTTAAAAGTCCCAGATTTGGAAGACAGAGTGGCTATGATAGCCCTACAACAAGGAACCACTGATGACCACTTCAAACGGTCGTTAGCTAAACATCCACCCGAGAGCATGCTGAAGCTCCAAGATAGGGCTGGGAAATATATCAAGGCTGAAGAAAGCATGAGAAAGTATGAGCCCCCTGCTGGTGGTAGTGGAAACTCGAAGAAAAGAAAAGAAACTCAGGAGTACGACGTCAAGGAAAAGTTTCCCCGAACATCAAAGAATTCTGACTCTCCACCCAAGAGAAATAACTTTGGGCCAAAGTTCACGGAGTATGCAAGATTGAATACTCCCAGGAGTCAAATTCTGATGGAGATAGCCAAGGAAGAAGATATCAAATGGCCAAAGCCAATGAGGGCTGATTTGTCCAAACGGAACCAAAATCAGTTTTGTCGGTTCCACAAAGAAGTCGGTCATGACACCGATGATTGTAGACAACTGAAAGATGAGATTGAGTTTCTGATACGAAGAGGAAAACTCAGCAAGTTCACTAAGGATGGGAGCCAAGGGAGCCAAAGGGGGAACTATGAAAGAAAGGATTATGATAGAAGGAACAACGATCAAGATCGAAATCCCAAGCCCCGAGGGCCTGTGATCAACATGATATTTGGAGGACCAACTGCTGCTGGGTCCTCCCGAAACTCAAGAAAAGCTTATGCCCGAGAGGTACTGACTATTGTTGGAGAAGCACCGAAGCGTGCACGAACAGAAGTATCAATAAGTTTTGATGATTCTGATTTGGAAGGGGTGAAGTTCCCCCACGATGATCCTCTTGTCATAGTACCTGTGATAGGCAACTCTGAAACAAAGAGAGTCTTAGTCGACAATGGAGCCTCTGTGGATATCTTGTTCCACGATGCCTTTATCAAGATGGGTTACACTGATTCTCAGTTGACACCCTCTAATATGCCCATATATGGGTTCAATGGAGTGGAATCAAAGGTGGAAGGCACTATCCAACTCCCAATGACCATGGGACAAGGAACGAATACATCCACTCAGATGCTGAACTTCATAGTTATAAAGGCAACCTCAACCTACAATGCGATCCTTGGGAGGACGGGTCTTCATGCGTTTAAGGCTGTTGCCTCATCATACCACCTGAAACTCAAATTCCCCACTCGGAATGGGATTGGTGAAGAACGGGGAGACCAAAAGATGGCTAGAAGCTGTTATGTAGCCGCGTTAAGGCCTGATGGAGTTGGGGGGCAGGTTCTCCCCATTGAAAATATGGACACTAGTGACAATGAGGACCGAAGAGGGAAACCAGCTGAGGATTTAATCCCAATTCCCTTAGTCCCGGATGAACCAGAGAAGGTGACTTATGTTGGGGCACTACTGCCCGAACCATTGAAAGGCAAACTTGCATCTTTCTTCAAGAAAACAATGACGTTTTTGCTTGGACAGCGGCTGACATGCCAGGGATTGATCCCCAACTAATATCTCACAAATTGAATGTGGATCCAGAAAGGAAGGCAGTGAAACAAAAGAAAAGAAGTTTTGCTCCAGAGAGGCTTGAAGCCATTAAGCAAGAAGTGGATAAGCTTTTGGAAGCTGGGTTCATTGAGGAAATCCAATTCCCAGAATGGTTAGCTAACCCCGTGATGGTCAAAAAAGCTAACGGGAAGTGGAGAATGTGCGTCGACTTCACCGACTTGAATGATGCATGTCCTAAGGATTGTTTTCCCTTACCAAGGATTGATGCTCTGATAGATGCCACTGCTGGGCACGAGATGCTAAGTTTCATGGATGGCTTCAGCGGATATAATCAAATCAAGATGCACAAAGATGACATCGCCAAGGTGTCGTTCATCACTGACTTTGGTGTCTTCTGTTTCTTGGTCATGGCTTTTGGACTTAAGAATGCTGGAGCAACCTATCAAAGGTTGGTTAACAAAATCTTTGAGCACTTGATTGGAAAATCCATGGAGGTCTACGTAGATGACATGTTAGTCAAAAGCCTTGATAAGGCCGATCATATTGAGCACCTCCGAGAGGCTTTTGAAGTGCTAAGGCACCACAAGATGATGTTGAATCCAGCCAAATGTGCCTTTGGTGTAGGCTCGGGAAAGTTTTTAGGCCTGATGGTTTCCAAGAGAGGGATCGAGGCTAATCCCGACAAAATCAAAGCGATTCTAGACATGGAACCACCAAAGACTGTCAAGGATGTCCAGAAACTGACGGGAAGAGTGGCTGCTTTGGGGAGATTCATCTCCAAGTCTGGAGAGAAGTGCTTACCCTTCTTCAAAGCACTCAAAAAAGTGAAAAATTTTGAATGGACAACTGAAAGTCAAGAGGCCTTTGAGGCCCTGAAGAAATATATGGCTGAAGCACCACTGTTGGCAAAACCCAAGCCAGGAGAAATTCTCTATTTATACTTGGCGGTTTCCAACACAGCCCTTGGAGCTGTTTTGGTAAAGGAAGAAGTAAAGGTTCAGAAACCCATCTACTATGTGAGCAAGATTCTACATGGGGCAGAAATAAACTACTCAATGGTTGAGAAGTTTGCCTTAGCCTTGATAATGGCCTCAAGAAAGCTACGCCCCTACTTCCAGGCTCACAAGATAGAGGTCTTGACTGATCAACCTCTAAGAAACATCTTGCATAGCCCTCAAGTTAGTGGAAGATTGATCAAATGGGCCATTGAATTGGGCGAATTCGACATCAAGTATAAGCCTCGAACGGCCATAAAAGCTCAAGCACTTGCTGACTTCATGGTTGAATGCACCATTGACAACCAAGAAGTCGGGGGGCAGGAAGTAACTATGGAAGATAAGAAAGATGAGGAAATGACCTTCAAAGAATGTTGGGTGCTCTATTTTGATGGAGCATCAAAAACAAAATCAAGTGGGGCTGGTTTAGTGCTACAAAGTCCTGATGGATTCCTAATAGAGTATGCACTAAAGCTTGACTTCCCGACGACAAACAATGAGGCTGAGTATGAAGCTCTGATAGCTGGCTTAGGGCTGGCTGGAGCCTTGAGAGTCAAAACTCTGAAAGTATGTGGAGACTCGAGGCTAGTGATTTCCCAAGTAAATGGGGAGTTTGAGGCCAGAGATGAAGTCATGGCCAAGTACTTAAAACTTGTCAAGGCCATTATGACTCAATTCAATGAATGCTATGTGGAGCACATTCCAAGGGAGGAAAATATGAAGGCTGATGCCTTGTCTAAGTTTGCCTCTTCTGAAATCGAAAACTATGCCGGGAGTGTATACTTCCAAGTCTTGAAGACCCCAAGCATCAATGGAAAGTTGGTAGCTCCCATTGGTATCACCAGTTGTTGGATTGATCCCATCAAAGCTCATCTGGAAACTGGGTGGCTGCCCAACGACACTTCAGAAGCACGAAAGCTATACGTCAGAGCACTAAGGTATGCCCTAATTGAGGGAATCCTATACAAGAAATCTTTTGTTATTCCGTACTTAAAGTGCTTGAGACCTCAAGAGGCAGAATTGGCCCTAAAGGAAGTGCATGAAGGGATTTGTGGGCAACACTTGGGGGGCAGAGCCCTGGCTCATAAAGTCACTCGTCTAGGTTTCTATTGGCCAAGCATACTTGCTGATGCTAAGAACTACGTCAAGAAATGTGAACGGTGCCAGAAACATGCACCAGTGGTTAGGCAACCACCAGAGATGATGACATCCATTAACTCACCTATCCCCTTTGCTATGTGGGGAATGGATATACTCGGGCCATTTCCTATGGCAAGTGCTCAAAGAAAGTTCTTGATAGTAGCAATTGATTATTTCACCAAGTGGATTGAGGCTAAGCCATTAGCCAAGATAACCACCAAGCAAGTGATGCAATTCTTCTGGGAAAATGTGATATGCAGATATGGAATTCCACGAGTCCTGGTCACGGACAATGGAACTCAGTTTAACAACGATGAGTTCAAGAAGTATTGTGATGAAAACGATATCAAGTTGCGCTTCACTTCTGTCGCCCATCCTCAAGCAAATGGGCAAGCTGAGGTTGCAAATCGAATCATCCTTGATGGACTAAAGAAAAGAGTTGAACGCTCCAGAAACACTTGGGTAGACGAATTACTCCCTATACTTTGGGAATATCGTACTACTTGCAAAGTCACCACCGGGGCAACTCCATTCCTATTGGCTTATGGGGCAGAGGCAGTGGTCCCAGTGGAAATTACTCACACCTCCCCAAGAGTTGAGGCTTATGAACCAGAAACAAATGAAGAAGGCTTGAGGCTAGCTTTGGATCTAATTGATGAAGTTAGAGATGAAGCAAACGCCAAGATAGTTGAGCATCAAAAGAAAGCCTCTTTCTACTACAACCTAAGGGTTAAAGAAAGGTTCTTTCGTCAAGGAGACTTGGTTCTCAGAAAGATTGAAGCATCCGGAGTTGGACAAAAAGGGAAGTTGGCCCCAAATTGGGAAGGACCATATCGCGTCAAAAACGTATTTGGTCGAGGCTCCTAAAAGCTAGAAACCCTTGAAGGGCATGAGGTGCCAAGAACTTGGCATGCCTCCAACTTGAAAGTTTATTATGTTTAAGGTGTTTCCTAAGTGGATTCACTACTAGAAATAAGGTTTGATAAAACCAAACCAAGTTTTTAAAAAAAAAAACTTGAGTATTATGTAAGGGTTGAGCCCATTCTTCAAAGTTATGAATTATATACTCCTATTCATCATGTTTTGAATGCATTACATACTGATAGATATGTACAAAATGCTAACTAAACATGCAAAAGGCAAGAAAACAACACAAGCCATGAATGGCCACAAAATGTAAATAAAACTAAACTTACAAAAGTTTAAGTTAAGCCCGAAGGCTGGAAATACATAGAAAGAAAATACAAAGCCATGAATGGCCATGAGTAAACTACAAACTACGGCTGCGCTTCACCATCCTTGACTCCTGCATCTGTCTCCTCCCCTGAGCTAGAACTGGAAGAATGCTCACCAGCATCCTCAGCATCCTCAGCATCATCAGCAGAAGCGTCACTGAGGGGTGATGAATTCTCTGGATCTAAAATCCTAGCATCTTCCTCCATATCGTCAACTCCAGCCAAAATACGCTCCAAGGGAGTAGGAGGGTGAGGAGCAGGAAAGTCAGCAGCATCAAAGACTCCAGGATGCTTGGCCAAGATAGCCTGAACAGCATCCTCCCATCCTGAAGTATGCTGGACTGGGAAAAGGATCTCGTCATGCTTTTCGATCAAGTCCTTGTACTCCTGAGAGTCAAGGTACTCATCGATGCAATCATCCTTGCCTTTTCTCAGCTCAACAATATCAGCCTGAGCGTCAGCAAGCTCCTTCTCCCTCCTGGCAAGAGTCTCCTTAAGAGACTTCACCTCCTCCTCGGACCTCTCCAGCTTGACTCTGTTGGCCTCAGAGGAGGTACGCCAAGCCTTAGCTTGGAACAATACCCCCTGAAAGTTGGCATTTGCCTGCCAAAAGATAAAAGTTAGGAAAATATAAGCAGAAACTTCAAAGAAATAGCTAAGGTAAAGAAAATTACCGCAGCAATAGCTTGAGCCCCAAGATGCTCAGCACCCTCAAGGGTGGAATCTGCAACGAAATCCTTGTAATCACAAGGGGTAAGAGAGTGGTACGACCAGTCCACAGCATGTTTGGACACCCCAGTAATGGTGTCCTTCTTCCTGATACCCCAGTTGGGGCGCCACACTGAGGACTTGGCAGACACAGGAATGTCCACCTCATCCACAGAAGGGATCAAGAAGCTGGGAACATTGGCTTTCCCCCTTGGATCATCCCCAATCCTAGCCCTTTTCATCCTGGATGTCTCAACATCCTTGGGCTCATTGGTCTTGTTGATAAAGGCCGCAGCTACAAGAAAAGCCAGAAAATGGTTAACAGAAGATCACCAAGAAAGAAAAATAGACATAATGAAAAGGGATAAGCAAAACTACCCTTATCATGAACAGTAGAAAGCCCAACGGACTTGAGGACAAACTCATCCAGTAGCTCCCAAGCCACGGTAGTCCCATTATCCTTAATAAGCTCTGAGTAGGCATGAAGTTCCTCCTCATTCAAGACAATGTTACCGGGACTACCATCAGAGACTCTCCCAAAAGATGTACGGAACAGGGTTCCCCAGTCCCCTCCTTCCCATATAAGATACATGAACTCATTTTTCCATTTGGGGTTATTATCTGGGATTGACTTGGGGTGAAAAATGAAAGGGAAGCCTACCCTATGGCTTATATACACCCAACCCAAGTTGTTGGCTGAGCTATTCTTAAACTGAAAGATCTTTCTAAACAAAGGTACAGAAAGAGGGAAGTTTTTACGAAGGCATAAAACCATGAAACAATTAATTATCCTCCAGGCATTTGGAGGTAATTGACAAGGATTAATTTGAACATCTGCCAAGAGTCTAGGAATGAACTCATGGAATGGGAACCTAAGGCCGGCAACAATGGCATCTTTGTAAATACACAAAGCATTTGGCCTCCAGTGACATGAACGGTCACCGGCACCGGCGGGAACTAGCCTTAAAGGGGCCTTTACCCTATACATCTTATTATAACTTTTAATTAGATCTACTTCGTGAAACTTATTACTACAATCATACGAATCTAAAGCAGACACTGACGGGTATTCGTCCCCACGTTCATTAATCATATCATGCAAAGACATGTATTTTGAACGAATAGGAATGGGGGTACCTCTTTTTGAAGCAGAATTCATCTTTTGGAGGCGTTGGGAAGCTCGATCGGCCATTTTTAACCCAGAAAATCTTTAAATCTTCAAGAAATTTGCCCAGAAAATCTTCAAAAGAGCCCAGAAATCTTCAACAAAAAACCCAGAATCTTCAAAGAAATCTTCAAATATTCAAGCAAAAACCCAGAAAAACGATGAGGTTAACCGGAAAAGCTTGCCGGGAATCGCTTTGTGGTGGAACCCTAGCAGAGCAAATTGTAAGAAATTTTGAAGAGAATTCAGCAGAGTAACGTTGAGAAAATGAAATGTGAAGAATGAGTATAAGCAAATGAAAACTCACCCTTATATAGGGATGACAGCCGGTCACTGGGCCGGTTGAACGAAGGGAAACCGGCATTAGCCGGTACGGCCCATAAAAGGCTAAAGGCCCAAATCACTGAGTTTGAACAGTGAAAATCCTTGGGCCTAGTTAAGCCCATTACAAAAAACAAACCACATTTTCGATCAAAGTTCTGACCAAAATAAGTTCGAATAAAGCCCAAAATGGCTCCTGTATTCGACCAAAAATCTCGTCGAAAGGCTAAAAGCCCGATTATTAAAAAAGGCTAAAAGCCCAATAAAAAGATAAAAGCCCAATTGCTAAAATAAATCCTTGGGCCCAAATGAAGCCCAATATATGTGGGCTCTAAAAGTCTGTAACGAACCAAGTATTCGACCAGAATCCTGGTCGAATGAGTTCGAATAGACACCAAAATTGAAGTCTCGATCGACCATGTTCCTGGTCGAAACCATTCGACCAGGCACCAAAAATTGAAGTCTCGATCGACCATGTTCCTGGTCGAAACCATTCGACCAGGCACCAAAAATTGAAGTCATGTTCGACCACAATCCTGGTCGAAATCATTCGACCAGGAGGCAAAATGGAAGTAAGCTTCGACCACAATCCTGGTCGAAATCATTCGACCAGGAGGCAAAATGGAAGTTAGCTTCGACCAGAATCCTGGTCGAAACCATTCGACCAGGAGGCAAAATGGAAGTTAGCTTCGACCAGAATCCTGGTCGAAACCATTCGACCAGGAGGCAAAATGGAAGTTAGCTTCGACCAGAATCCTGGTCGAAACCATTCGACCAGGAGGCAAAATGCAAGCAAATTTCGACCAGAATCCTGGTCGAAGGAGTTCGACCAGGAGCTAAAATCGAGGTCAAATTCGACCAGGATCCTGGTCGAAAATGACTTGAAAAATTCAAAAATCAATTTATCTTCCAGGAAATTGATGAAAAATCCCGATTCCTATTTTGGGAAATTATAAAATTGGTTTAGAACCATGTGTTCGTCAAACCAAGCTACAATACGGAAGAAAATTTCGTAACTCTCGAATGAAATAACTTCTACGATAATCCAAGAGAGATTTTCCTAGAAGTTGGGGGGCAAATGATATGGATAGAAAAGTAATTATAGAAATATAATTGACTGGTCAAATAAAAGGCCGATATTCAAAGCCCAATACCCTAATTATTCATTAATTTCGTAATTAATGAATAGGGAGAATATACAGCTCATAAAAAGAGTCCAAATTATGGCAAATTGGTCAAAGAAGGATCCAGAATCCCAATTAAAGGCAATTAATGAGTCATAGCCTTTATCAACAAGGAAAAGACTTCTCCGGCAAGAAATACGATGTTTATCCAATATCAAAAAGGAGACTTATTCGCTAAGACTCCTAAACATACCATAAATACTAGGCTCCAGACGCCTATATAAGGTCCCTGATCCTACAATCAGAACTACGTCTTGGCTTGATTCTCAATAACAATTTGAGATACGTAGGCATCTTGTGAGGACCAATTTAGTCCGGATACACGAGTGCAGCCATTAAAGCTCGAAGCTCATTAAACCTTAGCATTAATTACACAAGTACGTTTTTTATTCCACAACAATTATGAATATAAAATTCTAATATATAGTGCATGGAGAGGACTTTATTTATTTTTATTTATATTTTTAAAATTAATATTATGAATGTTGAATTTAATATTTTGTTGAAGTGATTTGATTCGCATATCTTTAATATTAAATTTACGATTATCAACCATTTGACTTAAAGATCTTATATTAATTGAAAAGGATAATAAAAAACGAAGGTGAACAAATTAAATTTATACCTCATTTCGATTTTATAAAATAAGAAAGTCTTTTTAGTTTCAGTGATGAGTCAAAATTATCGATAACGCCAAACTATACAAAAAACTATACAAAGAGAAGAATCCCTAAACAATTAATTAATACATTTTATAAAAATATTAAAAATCTGTAGTTCGTGAAGAAAACAACCTTAAGAATAAAATTCTCTTGACCAAGACAATATACAAAAGAGACTTGGAATTATTGACTTCAACACTTTGCTTAAGGTCAAAGTCTTCAATCCCCTTGACTTTGACGTAGCCGGTTTAAAGCAGTAAATTATTTTGAATTATTAACACAAAAGATGGGTAAAATTTTCCACCATATTTAGTTTAATCTATTGCACCGGTCATATATATGGTACATATTTTTTAATACTTTCTCCGGTTTTTTTTAACTTTAAAAAAAAAATACTTTCTCTGGTTTTTTCAAATGTCGCTTGATTTTTGCATGTATTTTAAGATGTTTTAATCGGGTATTTAAAATTATTATTTTTAAAATTTTCTTTTTTTAAATAAAAATATATAAAGGATAGTTTAATTCAAAAAAGAAAATTTTAAAAATAATAGTTTTAAGTACTCAATCAAAGCAGTTTGAAATGTGTACAAAAAATAAAGCGTCATATAAAAATAAACGTAGGGAGTATATGTTTAATAATCTTCGTAAAAGCAAGACACAAAATACTTTCTCTGTTTTTTTAGATGTCGCTTGATTTTCGCATGTATTTTAAGATGTTTTGATTGGATATTTAAAATTATTATTTATAATTTTTTTTTTGAATAAAAATATATAAAGGATAGTTTAATTCAAAAAAAAATAATTTAAAATTAATAGTTTTAAGTACCCAGTCAAAACGTTTTGAAATGTGTGTAAAAAATCAAGCGTTATATAAAAAGAAACGGAGGAAGTAGAGTATATGTTTAATAATCCTCGTAAAAGCAAGACACAAATTTAGAGGTTCATGAACCTTTAATAATCCTCGTTTAATGTAGTGATTCTTTTCGCAGTTGCATTGACTTATCTCAGTTCCCATGCCGTTTTTTATGAATTGTAAATACAAGAAAGCTTGTATCGCTATCGTATTGCTCACAAATTTTCCCAGTTTGTTTTTTCTGATGAACATCTTTGACCAAATTGTCGGCATGAATTTACTTATATAGTTATGAATTCAAATTTATACCAAAAGTGTTCGTCATGAAATGACGTGTGTGTAAGGAGAGAGCAGAAAATAGTTGACCTAGTATGATTTTCAAAGAAAGTTATATGCATTTGTATTATACAAGGAATGTAATATCAAAACTATATATTAGATTAAAAAAACAATTAAATTTACGTACCATCATGTAAAATTTTGTCAATTTAATGTTAAATTCACACGTAAACAAATCTAAAAATTATTGTTAAATTACTTAAATGGTATTTTAAGTTAAGTTTTAATTTTATACCAAAAGTGTTGGTCATGACACGTGTGTGTAAAGGAGAGAGCAGAAAATAGTTGACCTAGTACGATTTTCAAAGAAAGTTAAACATTCAATCTCAAGTGATTTGATGGTATTTTCTACCAAATCTGGGATGATAAATCTCTTAATTACGACTTTAGTTCTAATTCAATTCTGACGATGTAAATATCTGCAGAAAACTGTTGCAATTACAGGCCCTGAGAACCACACACAGAAACATAATGATCGAAACATAGAAATCGAAGGTGAGGGAATTGTCCTAGGCGCAAGGTATTCAATGCAATATTCGCAATTTCCACAACGCCGTAATGACGCGAGTATGCAAAAAGTCTCAAACAATGGAAGACGAAGTAGGGGACTTTTGACATATGACAATACACAGTGTTGGAAATGGCAAGCAATTGCCTTGGTTGCTCATTCTACTTAGTCGGCTGCTGTATAATTAAATTATTAAAAGAAAATGATTGAAATAATTAAAAGAAATGCTTTAATTGTTGTTCTTGTTCACGTTAATAATCAAAGCAGGCTGTCGAAAACACATACAGATTAATTCTAACAACTTCCTACCTCTATGTAATTTTCAAGAATATTACCAAGAACGTTGGATATTTATCATCACATATTTATTAATGTAATGATAGTTCGCTCGCTTAATTTACAAATATCGAGTGTTTAAATATTATCAAAAATTAGTGAGTGCGCAAGTGTGTTCAATTAGTCATAAGACATTAAATATTTATTCTAATGAAATTATTATATTTAGTCAAGTGGATATATATAGGACGAGTTTAAGCAATTTCTTCTTTGCTTTGTCCGAAATTTCATCGTTAATTTTGTCTAGCACCATGATTAGTTTGACCCTCCAAAGCTAAGATTTCTTCGGTTGGAAAATGGAGATTTCACAAAGGCTTTATGATTAATTTTAACTTCTGCCTTGGAATTTTTTGATTAATGCTAGTAGTACATTAGTCCTTTGAGATTTATATGCATTGACATTGTTCAAGACTTTTTGTTAGATATTTTTAAACGAATAACTATTTTCTATTTTATGTTTTTTAATATGATTATAGAAAGGAACAAATACTTTTCTTTCCTATTTTTAATATGGCGCATGACTTATAATAAGAGATTGCTGTTAAAATTCTTGTCCTATTAAATGTTATTATGAAAATCAAAAATTTGTCTGCTAATATTTTTGATATATGCATATTTTTAGTTAATTATATAAAAATAATAATGTTTTTGGTGAATTTTGATTTTGAAATCGATAACTACTACTTCCCGCAAAAGTAGAAAAAAAAAACTTATGTTGCTGTGTGCAACCCAATAAGATCTAAATATCATAAAAGGAGTGAGGTAAATAACGCTACACCAAAAAATGTTGGATATTTTTTTTTTTTTTTTTAAATGACTAACCTCATCACTCAATATTCTTTAACTATATTACCGTGAAATTATCCTTTTTGCTAGGCTGTTCACGAATTCATTCGGTCCGGATTCTTATAATTTTTGAACCAAAGCAATATAAATGGTTTTTAAAAAATCAAAACCAAACCATACCAATTAGATGTCAAAACCAAACCAAACCTAACCATATAATAACGGATTGGTTCGGTTCTGGACTACGGTTTGAACTTCATAATATTTTTCATTTTTTATTTTTGCTAAACTTAAAATAAAATTGTGATTTAAATATATGTAATGTAAAATTTAATACATATCAATGTTATATTTTCATATATGTATTACAATATGTATTTAGCAACATTTAGTTTACTAATTGTGTTCATATAATCTAATTGAATTCAAATAAATATGAACAAATTAATTTAGCATCAAACTACAACATATTAACAATTAATTCAATATTATATGTATAAAGTAATTTAATGTTTTTATTATATATATGTATACATATTATATACTATAAATAATAGTTTTAATTTATAATTATCTACTAGAATTTTTAACATATTATTATATAACGGTCCGGATTGGTTTAACCAGATTTAATATATTAGAAATCATAACCAAATCATTTATGTGTAAACGGTCCGGTTAACCGAACCATTAACAACGGTTTTTACGATTTCGATTTTTGTTGGTTCAAAAATTATTGTGGTACGGTCCGAATTCACGATTTGACGGATTTTTTGAACACCCCTATTTTTTGCGTCAAGAGCCAAAATCTCAGGAAAACCCGCCTATTTATTTCCTTTTCAACACTATTTAGTGCTCAAATTTAATTTGAAATAAATTTATACCAATCCAACATTATTCTTAGATAATTCATATTTGGGTCTAAAATTAAATTAATAAAAGTGTTAGCCTAAGTGAACGTAATATAATCCTAAATGAAATCAAGAACCAACCCTATTCTATTCTTACTATTCTAGCTAATCCCTTTCTCCCTATAAAAAAAAAAGAAAAAAACTAATCCCTTTCTCTAAAATTAAACTCAAGATTTTATAACTGCCACCATGTTAACAAACAAATATCGGATGTTCCCTTTAGCTTTGGCAGCCCAAATTAAAGGGTGAGGCCCTTGAGTTTTCAGCCCATTCTTTATTCCTACTTGCGAGATTTTTACAGGTACCGGCCCTTTAAGGTAAGCCACAAAATTTTGTACACCATATAATTTTGTGGCAATAATAGAAATTAACGAATAAATATGTTCCTATTCACCAACCAAAATATTTAAATTTAGTCTAAATATTTTGTATTTATACAGTTACTCGACTTTCCTAAATTGTATCGGACGGATATCTATCTATCTATACTATTATATTAAAGACGAAACATTGAAAGTTTTGTAATCTGGTCATGAAAGTTTTTGTAGTCTGGTCACTCCATTCATGGCCGTTAGATATTTTTGATGAAATCATTGAGAACCGTTAGATAAAATATTAAAATTAGTATATAGAATATTTTTTCTATTTTTTCTAACTAAAACATCTCATTTTCCAAAAATATCACCGGTAGTTTCATTTAATAAAATAACATAATAAGGTTATAATTGCTAATAAATAACTCATTACCATTTTTAGCCAAAGTGTATAATCTTTTTTATATTTTCTAACTAAAATTTCTACCTTTCTATTTTTCCTAAATAAAACCTCTGATTCTCCAAAAATATCACGAATAGTTCTATTTAATAAAATAAAATTATAATATTACAATTATTAATGACTAACCGATTAACTTTTTTTTCCAAAACGTATATTCTTTTTTATATTTTTTAACTAATATTTCTCTTAACTAAAACCTCAAAAATATCACGGGTTATTACATTTAGTAGCATAAAATACTAATATTATGAATATATCCATCTATCTATATTATATTATCAAAGACGAAACATTGAAAGTTTTGATACCTGTTTTTTTGTACCTGTTTTTTGATACGATATTTGCCTTATTTAATTGTTTATTTAATTATTATAATCAGTTATCCTTTCAATTAAATTATATTACTATTTTTTTCTTAAAAAATCAGGGGCAATTTCCTTTTCAGCTAAAACATGTTACTTTTTCTATTTCCTTTACTAAAATCCTTCAATTTTCAAATATATCATGAGAAAACCCTTACATATTTACTTTAAAATCTATTTTAATAATTTTAATTGATAATTACCTTTTTCAACTAAAATATGTTACCTTTTCTATTTTTCTTACTAAACCCCCTCTTTTTTCAAAAATATCACGGGCAAATCCGTACTTTTATATTTTAAAATTCAATGAAAACATGTTACTTTCTATTTTTATTACTAAAACCCCTCTTTTTCCAAAATATAACGGACAAACCGTTACTTATTTATTTTAAAATTCATTTTAATACTTTTAATTATTTTAAAATGTTTAACACGCCTACTTATTTTTTTTTAATAAATACAATTAATAAAATATAATATATAAATAATAAAATTAACAATTTTTAAAAACAACCCGTGCATCGTACGGGTTTTAAGCTATCTATACTATATTATTAAAGACGAAACATTGAAAGTTTTGTAATCTGGTCATGAAAGTTTTTGTAGTCTGGTCACTCAATTCATAGCCGTTAGATATTTTTGATCAAATCGATGAGAACCGTTAGATAAAATATTAAAATTATTATATAGAATATCTTTTCTATTTTTCCTAACTAAAACATCTCATTTTCCAAAAATATTGCAAACAATTTCATTTAGTAAAATAACATAATAAAGTTATAATTGCTAATAACTAACTCATTACCTTTTTTAGCCAAATTGTAAATTTTTTTTATATTTTCTAACTAAAATTTCTACTTTTCTATTTTTCCTAACTAAAACCTCTCATTTTCCAAAAATATCACGAACAGATCTATTTAATAAAATAAAACAATAATATTATAATTATTAATGACTAACCGATTAGCTTTTTTTTTTCCAAAACGTATATTCATTTTTATATGGATATTTATAAAAAATACCAGCTTTTTAAAGTTTTTTTGCGATTTTACCATCTTCTCAAAATATTTGCAAAAACACCTTTTTTTTTAAAATAATTTGCGTAAATACCATCTTTTAAAAAGATTTTGCAAAAATACGTTCTGCAACTAAATGCAACCAAATGCAATCTGTTGATATAATTTAGTTGATTTTGGTGGATTGTAAAAATTTTAAAATTGAATTTGCATATGTGGCCGCGCAGCAGTTTGCATACAGTTGCATATGTGGTTGCAAACAGGTTCCCTACTATTGCATCCAGTTGATTTGGTTGCAGAAGGTATTTTTGCAAATAAGATGGTATTTTTGCAAATTATTCTTTTTTGAAAAGATATTTTTGCAAAAATATTTCTGGCATATGGTATTTATGAAAAACACCCTTTTTATATTTCATAACTAATATTTCTCTTAACTAAAACCTCAAAAATATCACGGGCTATTGCATTTATTAGCATAAAATACTAATATTATAAATCTATCTATACTATATTATTAAAGACGAAACATTGAAAGTTTTGGTACCTGTTTTTTTGGTACGGTACTTGCCTTATTTAATTGTTTATTTAATTATTATAAAAATTATTATAATCGGTTACCCTTTCAGTTAAAATGCATTACCATTTTTTTCTAAAAAAATCACGAGCAATTTTCTTTTCAAGCTAAAACATGTTACTTTTTCTATTTACTTTACTAAAATCCCTCATTTCCCAAATATATCACGAGCAAACCCTTACTTATTTATTTTAAAACATATTTTAATACTTTTAATTGGTAATTACATTTTCCCTCTTTTTCTAGAAAAATCACGGACAATTACCTTTTTCAACTAAAACATGTTATATTTTCTATTTTCCTTACTTAAATCTCTACTTTTCCAATTATATCACGGGCAAACCCTTGATTATTTACTTTAAAATCTATTTTAATAATTTTAATTGACAATTATCTTTTTCAACTAAAACATGTCACATTTTGTATTTTTCTTACTAAACCCCCCCCCCCCTTTTCAAAAATATAACGGGCAAATCGTTACTTTTATATTTTAAAATTCAACGAAAACATGTTACTTTCTATTTTTGTTACTAAAACCCCTCTTTTTCCAAAATATCACGGGCAAACCGTTACAATTAATAAAATATAAATAATTAAATTAACAATTATTAAAAACAATTTGTGCATCGCACGGGTTTTAAGCTATATTATTAAAGACGAAACATTAAAAGTTTGGTAGTCGGATGGACGGACGGTCGGTACTTAGTGATTTTATTTAATTGCCCTTACTTATTTTTTAAAAAACTATCACTAAATAATTAAATTATTTATAACCAATTACCTTTTCAGCTAAATTACATTACCTTTTTTATATTTTTTTTCTAACAAAATCTTCTCTTTTTTCTAAAAAACACACGGGCGGTTATCTTTTTTAACAAAAACATTTACTCTTGCTATTTTTTCTTACTAAAACCCCTCATTTTCCAAAAATATCACGGGTAAACCCTTACTTATTTATTTTAAAAAAACTATTTTTTATTTTAATAATTAAAAGTATTAAAATCTATTTTAATACTTTTAATTATGAGCACTTTTTCAGCTGAAACATTTTACTTTTTCAATTTTTTCATTTTCTAAAGAAATTATTATTAAATAATAACATTTTTATAACCAACTATCTTTTCAGTTAAAATACATTACTTTTTCTATTTTTTTTCTAACAAAATCCTCTATTTTTTCTAAAAACAATCACCGGCAATTATCATTTTCAACTAAAACATGTTACTCTTTCTATTTTTCCTTACTAAAACCCCTCATTTTTCAAAAATATCCCGGGCAAATCCCTAATTATTTATTTTGAAACATATTTAAATACTTTTAATTACGGGCACTTACCTTTTCAGATAAAACATGTTACTTTTTCTATTTTTTCTTACTAAGACCCCTACTTTTCCAAAAATATCACGGATAAACAGTTATTAATTTATTTTAAAATTTATTTTAATACTTTTAATTATTTAAAAAAGTTTAACACGCCTACTTATTTTTTTAGCAAATGCAAATTAATAAAATATTAAAACATAAATAATAAAAATAATAATTCTTAATAACAATCCGTGCATCGCACGGGTTTTAAGCTAGTATATTATTAAAGACGAAACATTAAAAGTTTGGTAGTCGGATATACGGACGGTCGGTACTTAGTGATTTTACTTAATTACTCTTACATATTTTTTTAAAAAAACTATCACTAAATAATAAAATTATTTATAACCAATTACATTTTCAGCTAAAATACATTACCTTTTTTTATTTTATTTTCCTTACAAAATCCTCTCTTTTCCTAAAAAAAACACGGGCGATTATCTTTTTTAACAAAAACATGCTACTCTTTCTATTTTTCCTTACTAAAACCAATCATTTTCCAAAAATATCACGGGCAAACCCTTACTTATTTATTTTTAAAATCTATTTTAATACTTTTCATTATGTTACTTTTTCTATTTTTTCATTTTCTAAAATAATAATTATTAAATAATAACATTTTTATAACCAACTACCTTTTTAGCTAAAATACATTATTTTTTCTAACAAAATCTTCTCTTTTTCTAAAAAAATCACGGGCAATTACCTTTTTCAACAAAAACATGTTACTCTTTCTGATTTTTCTTTACTAAATCCCTCATTTTCCAAAAATATTCCTGACAAATCCTTACTTATTTATTGTGAAGTTTTTGTAGTCTTGTCACTCCATTCATAGCCGTTAGATATTTTTGATCAAATCATTGATAACCGTTAGATAAAATATTAAAATTAGTATATAGAATATCTTTTCTATTTTTCCTAACTAAAACATCTCATTTTCTAAAAATATCACAGGCAGTTTCATTTAATAAAATAACATAATAAGGTTATAATTGCTAATAAATAACTCATTACCATTTTAAAAACTATCACTAAATAAAAACATTATTTATAACCAATTACCTTTTTCAGCTAAAATACATTACCTTTTTTTATTTTTTTTCTTACAAAATCCTCTCTTTTTTTCTAAAATAAAACACGGGCGATTATCTTTTTTAACAAAAACATGTTACTCTTTCTATTTTTCCTTACTAAAACCCCTCATTTTCCAAAAATATCACGGGCAAACCCTTGCTTATTTATTTTAAAATTTATTTTAATACTTTTAATTATGTTACGTTTTCTATTTTTTTTCATTTTCTTAAAAAATTATTATTAAATAATAACATTTTTATAACCAAATTCCTTTTTAGCTAAAATACATTATCTTTTTTAACAAAATCTTCTCTTTTTCTAAAAAAATCACGGGAAATTACCTTTTTCAACTAAAACATGTTACTCTTTCTCATTTTTCTTTACTAAACCCCTAATTTTCCAAAAATATTTCGGACAAATCCTTACTTATTTATTGTGAAGTCTATTTAAATACTTTTAATTACGGGCACTTACCTTTTCAGCTAAAACATGTTATTTTTTCTATTTTTCCTTACTAAGACCTCTCCTTTTCCAAAAAATATCATGGGAAAACAGTTATTAATTTATTTTAAAATCTATTTTAATATTTTTAATTATTTAAAAAAGTTTAACACGCCTACTTATTTTTTTTTAGCAAATGCAGATTAATAGAATATTAAAACATAAATAATAAAAATAATAATTATTAATAATAATCCGTGCATCGCACGGGTTTTAAGCTAGTACTATATTATTAAAGACGAAACATTGAAAGTTTTGTAGTCTTGTCATGAAAGTTTTTGTAGTCTAGTCATTCAATTCATAGCCGTTAGATAATTTTGATCAAATCGATGAGAACCGTTAGATAAAATATTAAAATTATTATATAGAATATCTTTTCTATTTTTCCTAACTAAAACATTTCATTTTCCAAAAATATTGCAAACAATTTCATTTACTAAAATAAAATAATAAAGTTATAATTGCTAATAACTAACTCATTACTTTTTTTAGCCAAATTGTATATTCTTTTTTATATTTTCCAACTAAAATTTCTACTTTTCTATTTTTCCTAACTAAAACCTCTCATTTTCCAAAAATATCAGGAATAGATCTATTTAATAAAATAAAATAATAATATTATAATTATTAATGACTAACCGATTAGCTTTTTTTCCAAAACGTATATTCATTTTTATATTTCATAACTAATATTTCTCTTAACTAAAACCTCAAAAATATCACGGACTATTCCATTTATTAGCATAAAATACTAATATTATAAATCTATCTATCTATCTATACTATATTATTAAAAACAAAACATTAAAAGTTTTGGTACATGTTTTTTTGGTACGATAGTTGCCTTATTTAATTGTTTATTTAATTATTATAAAAATTATTATAATCAGTTACCCTTTCAGTTAAAATGCATTACCATTTTTTTCTAAAAAAATCACGAGCAATTTCCTTTTCAAGCTAAAACATGTTACTTTTTCTATTTACTTTACTAAAATCCCTCATTTCCCAAATATATCACGAGAAAACCCTTACTTATTTATTTTAAAACATATTTTAATACTTTTAATTGGTAATTACATTTCTCCTCTTTTTCTAGAAAAGTCACGGGCAATTATCTTTTTCAGCTAAAACATTTTATATTTTCTATTTTCCTTACTAAAATCTCTACTTTTCCAATTATATCACGCGTAAACCCTTGCTTATTTACTTTAAAATCTATTTTAATAATTTTAATTGACAATTATCTTTTTCAACTAAAAAATGTCACCTTTTGTATTTTTTTTAATAAAACCCCTCTTTTTTTCAAAAATATCACGGGCAAATCGTTACTTTTATATTTTAAAATTCAACGAAAACATGTTACTTTCTATTTTTCTTACCAAAACCCCTCTTTTCCAAAATATCACGGACAAACCGTTACAATTAATAAAATATAAATAATAAAATTAACAATTATTAAAAACAATTCATGCATCGCACGGGTTTTAAGCTATCTATACTATATTATTAAAGACGAAACATTGAAAGTTTTGTAGTCTGGTCATGAAAGTTTTTGTAGTCTCTGGTCACTCAATTCATAGCCGTTAGATATTTTTGATCAAATCGGTGAGAACCGTTAGATAAAATATTAAAATTATTATATAGAATATTTTTTCTATTTTTCCTAACTAAAACATCTCATTTTCCAAAAATATTGCAAACAATTTCATTTACTAAAATAACATAATAAAGTTATAATTGCTAATAACTAACTCATTACCTTTTTTAGTCAAATTGTATATTCTTTTTTATATTTTCTAACTAAAATTTCTACTTTTCTATTTTTCCTAACTAAAACCTCTCATTTTCCAAAAATATCAGGAATATATCTATTTAATAAAATAAAATAATAATATTATAATTATTAAAGACTAACCGATTAGCTTTTTTTCCCAAAACGTATATTCATTTTTATATTTCATAACTAATATTTCTCTTAACTAAAACCTCAAGAATATCACAGACTATTCCATTTATTAGCATAAAATACCAATATTATAAATCTATCTATCTATCTATACTATATTATTAAATACGAAATATTGAAAGTTTTGGTACATGTTTTTTTGGTACGGTACTTGCCTTATTTAATTATTATAAAAATTATTATAATCATTTACCCTTTTAGTTAAAATGCATTACCATTTTTTTCTAAAAAAATCACGAGCAATTTCCTTTTCAAGCTAAAACATGTTACTTTTTCTATTTACTTTACTAAAATCCCTCATTTCCCAAATATATCACGAGCAAACCCTTACTTGTTTATTTTAAAACATATTTTAATACTTTTAATTGGTAATTACATTTCCCATCTTTTTCTAGAAAAATCACGGGCAATTACCTTTTTCAGCTAAAACATGTTATATTTTCTATTTTCCTTACTAAAATCTCTACTTTTCCAATTATATCACGCACAAACCCTTGTTTATTTACTTTAAAATCTATTTTAATAATTTTAATTGACAATTATCTTTTTCAACTAAAACATGTCACCTTTTGTATTTTTCTTAATAAAACCCCTCTTTTTTTCAAAAATATCACGGACAAATCGTTACTTTTATATTTTAAAATTCAACGAAAACATGTTACTTTCTATTTTTCTTACTAAAACCCCTCTTTTTCCAAAATATCACGGGCAAACTGTTACGATTAA
Source organism: Heracleum sosnowskyi (assembly GCA_030848705.1). Classification (NCBI taxonomy): domain Eukaryota; kingdom Viridiplantae; phylum Streptophyta; class Magnoliopsida; order Apiales; family Apiaceae; genus Heracleum; species Heracleum sosnowskyi. The sequence continues at coordinate 17,637,952 of CM061240.1, forward strand.
TAAAATATAAATAATAAAATTAACAATTATTAAAAACAATTCGTGCATCGCACGGGTTTTAAGCTATATTATTAAAGATGAAACATTAAAAGTTTGGTAGTCGGATGGACGGACGGTCGGTACTTAGTGATTTTATTTAATTGCCCTTACTTATTTTTTTAAAAATTATCACTAAATAATAACATTATTTATAACCAATTACCTTTTCAGCTAAAATAAATTACCTTTTTATATTTTTTTTCCTAACAAAATCTTCTCTTTTTCTAAAAAAAACACGGGCAGTTATCTTTTTTTAACAAAAACATGTTACTCTTTCTATTTTTTTTACTAAAACCCCTCATTTTCCAAAAATATCACGGGCAACCCCTTAATTATTTATTTTAAAAATCTATTTTTTTATTTTAATAATTAAAAGTATTAAAATCTATTTTAATACTTTTAATTATGAGCACTTTTCCAGCTAAAACATGTTACTTTTTCAAATTTTTCATTTTCTAAAGAAATTATTATTAAATAATAACATTTTTATAACCAACTACCTTTTCAGCTAAAATACATTACTTTTTCTATTTTTTTCTAACAAAATCCTTTATTTTTCTAACAACAATCACCGGCAATTATCATTTTCAACTAAAACATGTTATTATTTCTATTTTTCCTTACTAAAACCCCTCATTTTTCAAAAATATCCCGGGCAAATCCCTACTTATTTATTTTGAAACCTATTTAAATACTTTTAATTACGGGCACTTACCTTTTCAGATAAAACATGTTACTTTTTCTATTTTTCCTTACTAAAACCCCTATTTTTCCAAAAATATAACGGATAAACAGTTATTAATTTATTTTAAAATTTATTTTAATACTTTTAATTATTTAAAAAAGTTTAACACGCCTACTTATTTTTTTAGCAAATGTAAATTAATAAAATATTAAAACATAAATAATAAAAATAATGATTATTAATAACAATCCGTGCATAGCACGAGGTTTTATTTTAAGCTAGTATTAATTTAGAATACAACTCTCGTAAATTGTATTGGACGGATATGTAAATCTAGAGTATGCAAGTTTATGCAGAGAGAACAAAAAAGAAAAGATAGGTAAGTAGAACTTTCAAGAGGGAATCAGAAGAGGAAGTAAAAGTGCACAAGGAAACATTCACTGAGTTGTGATAAGAAAAAGTTGGGTTTGCAAAATGAGGTTTTATAGAGAAATTGTATCTAGTTTATGTCGAGTTTAAGACAGTACACATGCCTGTTTTTAGTACTAATACCAGTATTAATAATAATTAATTTGTCTTTTTTATTTGCATATAAATGCAATCCTCTTGAGAAATAAACAAACAATTAAGCATTGAAATAACCCCTTTTAGCATTTCTTGTAATATCTTGCTTGACCTTAATCTCTTTAGCTTTATTATCCAATCATATTATTGATAATGTTGAAATTGAAAACTAGGCATTTGCTGGACTATTCTCTCCTGAGTGAATATATTTAGACAATGAATCTATCATATCAATATAAAATGTACTTTTTCTCTTGAATTGAGAGAGTAGAATAGTTCCAAGTACTGTCAAGGGCGGAACTAGAGGGTTACAATCTAGGCTGAAGCCCGGCTAAGCCAAAATTTTAGTAGAATTTTTTTTTATAAATTTACGATTGTTAGTTATAAATAATTAGAAATCTTAGTTTAATCCCGGTCTAACTTCTAAAAATTAACGAATATTCATTTAAGCCCCGGTTAATTTATGATCCTGTTTCGCCGCTCAGTACTATACGATTCCCAAGCCATACTAAAATTTAAAATATGAAAGCTATATTTTAACTTTTAAAGTAGAATAACATGTAGATGATAAAGAAAAATAAATTTGTTCATAGATAGAAATCTTGCTGTTTCCATTTCATTCCTTGAGAGAATCATTTGGCATCAAATTTCTGTACTAATTTATGATTTCAAGGTAAAAATCGTACATTTACAAAGTACAACACTTATGCTGTGTTACAATGCGCCAATTTTCTGAAACAAAAAATTTGTAAGCTGTGCAGTTCGAATGTAACGTCGAATTCGCAGTTTGCTTTGTAAATGCAAAAGAAAAACAAAATAAAATCAGTCCAGTGATTTTTATGCTGTGTTTGGACGGAGTTTCGTGAGCTATCTTTTCTGTCTTCTCTCATATGACTTCACACCTCTTCTTTTCTTACATTTTTCTAATGGAGGATTTGTTTTATATGTTGTCTTTACATATAATTCTTGCATGCTTATATACTACATACAGAAATTCCATATTTCTTCCTGGTGATCTTTTACCAATCCTGCCTTTTCGAGTTGATTTGCAGGTATGGATTTGCAATTTTTTTGTATGTTTATTTCGTTGAAATAGCTTATTTGAGAAATTGCATTGTGCCTTTTTCATCTTTGGCACAAGACTGGTTATTGATAAATTGGTGACTAAATTATGTGCTCTGGAATGTGGATGTGAGGGTTGAGTATGTTTGATTTCAGGTCTTAACAAAACTAGTCAATATAAGGTATGGTGTATGCACATCTCACCCTCTCAGACCCTACTTACGAGTGGGAGTGACTAGGGATGTAATCGAGCCGAGCCGAGCCGAACACTACCAGGCTCGAGTTCGAGCTCGACTAAAAAGTTCGGGCTCGAGCTCGGGCTCGAGCTCGACCGAGCCTTCAATTTCAAGCTCGAAACTCGGCTCGTAAAAAGTTCGATATGTTCGAGTTCGGCTCGAAAGCTCGAATCAATATCACCACATACCGACAAAAGCTCGAATATGACAAGTTCGACTCGAGTTCGACTCGATTATATGGCTCAAGTTCGACTCGATTATATATATAAAATATATCTAAATACTAAATATTTATGAAAAATATATTTATTTATAAACTAAAAATAATAAAGGCTCAATTAGGCTCGCGAACCTAACGAGCCGAGTAATTTGAAGCTCGAGCTCGGCTCGGTAAATTATTCGAATAGCTCGAGCTCGAGCTCGGCTCGATTATTACCGAGCCGAATTCGAATATTTTCCGAGCCGAGCTCGAGTAGCTCACGAACTGTTTGACTCGTTTACACCCCTAAGTGGGACATACCTAGTATTCTGGTTTGTTTTCTTAAGAAGTAAAGTGCTTTTTCAGGATTTAATTAGTGGAAAAAAAACTGGGTTTTCAGGGGTTCATCAAACTGTGAGACATGCAAGTTTTTTAGGTTTTCTTGAATTAGAAATGGTCACATTAGGTCAAGTTATTTCTTTGTTTGGATATATTAATGTGAGACAGATTTAGAAAATAACCTTATTAATTAGTACTATAGCTGCAATTTACCAGTGCATGCAACAATGCAGGAAGCTGAGTCAGAGTGACCATATAGTAATCTTGAAAATTCAAGAAAATTGGTTGAAGAAAACGAGAACACAAAACTACATGTTGAAATGAACCATATAATTAGCTGCCTAGATCAAGATCACTGTTAAGTTTACTCTAAAGATTAGAACTCTTCTGAAAAATTTATTTTATATACTTTTGTCTTGCACAAGACTCGAAAATGTGAATTGAAAACATTTGCCTTCATGTTTTAATCTTATAGAACTAGTTTGATAACAAGTTTCCTTGTGCAGATTCTACTCGGAATTGAGTAGGAACTGAAGAGAAAAGTCGAGATGGACTCAGACAAGACAACAATTGCCCTCGAAGCAATCAGCAAAGAAACTGTTGATTTGGTACATATTTTTACAGTTGTTATGTTGGTGCACTTAGGATAAAGTGATGCATAATATAATGTTATAAACTAAGTTGTACCTGCAAATGAATTACGATTCATATACCATTTACTTGTTCTGTAATTAAAGAAGCACCAGTGTCACCTTATTTATATTCTACACGTTCGTCATACCATCCTAATCAGTTGGCGGAAACTTTTTCAACCTTTTGAAGGAGTCTTCTCGGCTAGTTAAGTATTGGAGGTACTTAGTTTGTAAAAGTGAGTAACAGGATACTTTTCCTAAGTATATGTACTTTGCCTAAAACTTAACTCGTGATTTATGCATTCTTGAACTTTTTAATTGAATGATAGTACGCGCCAGATAGATTCTTTAAAGAGTAACTGAAAAAAATATGTAACTTGATGTGAACATAGAAGTGTGCATTCTGATGACTATCATTTTGAGGTTGTTACTTGTCATCCTAATAGAAAAACATATGATGGCAGAGGCTGTAAACGAGAAGGAAAGAGTAATGTGGGATTTTAGATTGCTATAATAGTGTTTTTTACATTTTAATAGCCATATATTCTCATGTTGCAGGAAAACATACCTGTGGAAGAAGTTTTTGAAAAATTGAAGTCTACCGAAGCTGGCCTCACTTCTGATGAGGTTCAGAAACGTCTTGAAGTGTTTGGATACAACAAGCTTGAAGAAAAGAAGGTCTGTTATCACTTTATTAAGCTTCTCCAGTTTTATTCCGTAGTACAGGGTAATTAGTTTGTGATGTGTTCTCATTTCTCACCATATCTAATGACAAATAGGAGAGCAAAATACTCAAGTTTCTTGGGTTTATGTGGAATCCTCTATCATGGGTTATGGAAGCAGCAGCTATTATGGCAATCACGATGGCTCGTGGAGGCGTAAGTCTATAAAACATCTACTAAAATCTTACTTAAAACTATTACTGGGAGCAACTAGTTGCATTAAAAATGGTGTAGAAGTCCTTATTTCTTCCATCAAACTCTCAATCTCAGGACAAGGGACCGGATTACCATGACTTTGTTGGAATCATGGCATTACTTATAGTCAATTCAACTATCAGTTTTATGGAGGAAAATAATGCTGGCAATGCAGCTGCGGCCTTGATGGCACGGTTGGCACCAAGAGCTAAGGTTTACCTTGCTGAAACAAGACATAATATTGCTTTGTACCGCCACACTACATTTTATCTTTTTCGTATTATCATCCTAGTTGATGGTTCAAATTTAAATTTCCCAACAGATTTTACGTGATGGAAAATGGGGCGAAGAAGATGCTTCTGTACTAGTTCCTGGAGACATCATTAGCATCAAACTGGGAGACATCATCCCTGCCGATGCTCGTTTGCTTCAAGGGGATCCCTTAAAAATTGATCAGGTATATGTCCATACTGGTTTTTGTTTTTTTGTTAACATTATCCTCCATTGAAGCATGTTTATAGAAAGAATCTTATTATGCCTAATGTTTGACAAATTCTATATGTTTCAGTCTTCACTGACAGGAGAATCACTGCCAGTAACTAAGAATCCTGGTGATGGAGTCTATTCAGGCTCAACATGTAAGCAAGGGGAAATAGAAGCAGTTGTTATATCAACAGGAGTACACACTTTCTTTGGAAGAGCAGCTCATCTTGTTGACAATACTACACATGTTGGGCACTTTCAGCAGGTCCATGTCGAGAACTCCATACATTGTGCACATAATAACATATATTGTGGCGTTCCAAGATAGGAAATGCTTATATAATGATCAATGTGCATTTGTTCTATTTTGCGAGTCCCTTATAGAGACTTTGCTACTAATTTCATAGCTTCATTCTTCTTGTATTATTTTTGTTTATTCAAAATATATTTGTTGGTGGTTCACAGGTATTGACTGCAATAGGAAACTTCTGCATTTGCTCAATTGCCATTGGAATGTTTATTGAGATTATTGTTGTAGCCAGACAACATAGAAAATATCGTGAAGGCATAGACAATCTTCTGGTTTTACTCATCGGTGGTATCCCCATTGCAATGCCAACAGTTCTTTCAGTTACTATGGCCATTGGTTCACATCGCTTATCTCAACAGGTTTACAAAACTTTTTTGTTGCTCTTTCGGTTGAAAAATATTTTCATCAATGTTTTTAACTTTAACTTGTTACAACATACACCTTTTGAAATCATATATATATTCTTATGACTCAGGGTGCTATAACAAAGAGAATGACAGCTATAGAGGAAATGGCAGGGATGGATGTCTTGTGCAGTGACAAAACAGGCACCTTAACTCTCAACAAGCTCACAGTAGATAAAAATCTCGTTGAGGTTATCACTTAATCCTACTTCATCGCTTGATTTGCTTAAAGTACTTTTTATAAAATCTCTATTTATAGGATCTAGTGATCTACTAGCAATGTTGCTGTCATACACCTTCTTTTATAAAGGTTACAGCATACATGAACTTTGAAACTCGGCATATTTCTTTCATTAGTGACTCTACTGTAGTATGACCAAGACAATTTTTCAATAAAGCCTAATGCACTTGGATCATAATTTCTTTGTATTAAAATTTGAATGTGTATGAAAGAAATTGCCCGATTTCTAAATATCTATGTTGTGTACAGGTTTTTGCCAAAGGCGTCGACAAAGACACAGTTGTCTTGATGGCTGCAAGGGCCTCTCGATTGGAGAACCAAGATGCCATAGACACTGCAATCATGTCTATGTTGGGTGACCCTAAGGAGGTACTATTGTTATATGATAATCTTAATTATTAAAGACATTTAGTCAAGTTGTTGCAAATTTACGAGCTCGGACATCTATTTATTAAGGTACCATTGAAATAATTTTATTTTACAAGAGTGAACTTAAGTTGTTGATTAAGTGTGATATTGGTTCCTTCTCAAGGCACGCGCTGGAATTACTGAAGTTCATTTCCTTCCATTCAATCCAACTGACAAACGGACCGCTCTTACGTACATAGATGGTGCAGGAAAAATGCACAGAGTGAGCAAGGGTGCACCGGAGCAGGTACTCATTTAGCAAATGCCATGAAGTTATTGCATCTGAAAAATATAATATAAGAGCGTTTGTTTACATTTCCTTCCTGAAGACCTAATATCTCTTATAAGTACCTCATTATATTTACTAACCAGTTATGTGTCTACATGTTCCTGCGTGTTAGAACTTGCAGTCCCGAGTATCTGAAAATGTGTAGTCATATCAACTGTTCTTAAATAATTTACCTCGTTCTTATTTTAGATTCTAAATCTAGCATGGAACAAATCCGAAATTGAAAGTAGAGTACATTCAGTTATAGACAAATTTGCTGAGCGTGGACTTCGATCTCTGGCAGTTGCTCGACAGGTAAATAAAACTTACCTTGTATATATGCATTCTCCTGAACTCCGAGTTTATAATGTAGATCATGCATCCTTTATACTGGTATAGCAAGTACCTGAGAACACCAAGGAAAGTGCTGGTGGGCCCTGGGAATTTATCGGTCTTATGCCTCTCTTTGATCCACCTCGCCATGACAGTGCTGAAACAATTAGGAGAGCTTTAGATCTTGGAGTGAGCGTTAAGATGATCACAGGTGTGTGCCACAGCTTATTTGATTATAGCTGTTTCCTGCAGCTTCCTTCAATAGACATTTTGTTTAAATTTATGATTCTACTGGGAAACACTAAAAACAAATAAATCCAGTAGTGACATAAAAGTTTTTAGTAATGTATTCAGATCTTTGTTTATGAATTGGTCACTACTTAATGACTACTCCAGCATGATAGTGCTACACTGCTAGTTACCGTGATTTTCTTCAGTAATTCCTACTCTAGGTGTTTCTGATATTTTCCTTTCACGTTACACAAGTATTTACATGTTTGTTGTTCAATTTCTGCGTGCATGAAACAATCTGCAATGACAAAATTGTCATAACTTCCAGATAACTAAGCCGTTCAAGCCTTTTCTTAGATCTTTTACTACTTTTTGTTAATGCCTTTGATGGTTACTAAGCTTTTACTTACCAGTTTTCTCTGATAATAGTGTATTTATGATATATAAACCCTCTTGCATCATTGTTCAGGTGACCAGCTGGCAATCGGGAAGGAAACAGGGAGACGCCTTGGAATGGGAACGAACATGTATCCATCGTCATCTTTGCTTGGCGATCATAAGGATGCATCACTTGCAACTTTATCAGTCGAAGAACTTATTGAAAAAGCTGACGGTTTTGCAGGCGTCTTTCCTGGTACATATGATGCTTAGTTTTAACGCGGACTATTAAATATTCTTGCATGCACCTCTAATACATGTTTTATTTGCAGAGCACAAGTACGAGATAGTAAAGATATTACAAGGAAGAAAGCACATTACTGGAATGACAGGAGATGGAGTTAATGATGCACCTGCATTAAAGATAGCAGACATAGGAATTGCAGTAGCAGATGCAACAGATGCTGCTCGGAGTGCCTCTGATATAGTTCTAACTGAGCCAGGGCTGAGTGTGATCATCAGTGCTGTTCTAACAAGTCGTGCTATCTTTCAGAGGATGAAGAACTACACAGTTAATATTCTCTTCCTTCTTTCAGTTTTTTCATGCTTCATCAAGATCTTTTTCCTCAAATATAGGATTGTTTGTTAATCAAATAATCTGAGCTTGTTTCTGTTTCTTCAGATATATGCAGTGTCCATCACAATACGTATTGTGGTAAGCTATACTTTAACGATACTTTTTCAAGATTTGTAACCTATAGTTACTTGATTCTTATTGCTGGGCTTTGGGGTTTGTGCTACAGTTGGGATTTTTGTTGCTGAGTGCCTTTTGGAGGTTCAATTTCCCTCCTCTGATGGTTCTAGTCATCGCTATTCTTAATGATGGTAATAATTCACTTCACAATAACTTTTTAATTACACAACTATATAAGGCTATAATGATATTTCTAATTACAGAAGTCTTGACTTCAATAATTTAGTTAAGGTATCCGTCTAATGCAAAAAAATTTCAGGTACTATCATGACAATTTCTAAGGACAGGGTCAAACCATCACCACTTCCAGATAGTTGGAAACTCACTGAAATTTTTACAACTGGAGTTGTTATAGGAACCTACCTTGCTTTAATGACTGTCATTTTTTTCTATGGAATGGCTGAGACTAGCTTTTTTGCGGTAATTGCATCTCGTCTTGTTACATATTACAGTACTAGATGTAGAATGACCTCAATATTTGCAATCAGTAACCACATAACTACATAAGCACTGGATGATCTTATAATGATTTACAAATGTCCTAATAATTACGCATCACTCAACTGAAATGCTGTACTCGTAGATACTATCTCTACATAGATCATACACTAATTTTATATTTTATCCGTCTTCTGTCATTTTTCAGAATCATTTTCATGTAGATGACTTCAACAAGCACAACTACGATGACGTTCTAAAAACTCTTTCGGAGAAAGAAGCAAAGAAATTGAACAAATTTATAAATGGGCGTCTAGCTTCGGCCGTGTACCTTCAAGTCAGTACCATAAGCCAGGCCTTGATATTTGTGACGCGCTCAAGGGGATGGTCATTTACAGAAAGACCGGGCTCTCTTCTTGTTTGCGCCTTCATCATTGCTCAGTTAGTAAGTCAGTTTGACACTTGCCACAAGCACTGTCACATTGTTCTTTCTTTACCATAAAAAAATATAACAGAGTTTTTCAAATGATACACGTTAAGAAATAGCTTCAATTTTATAATAGATCTGAGATGAATGTTGTTATACCACTGCAGGTCGCGACTGTCTTATCTGCTGTAGTCACATGGGATGTTGCTGGAATTGTCAAGATTAAATGGAAATGGGCTGCTATTATTTGGATATACAACATTTTGACTTACCTCCTGCTTGATCCAATCAAATTTGGTGTCCGATATGCACTCAGTGGAAGAGCTTGGGGACTGATAGTTGATAATAAAGTAAGTGAAACTGATCATGTTTCCATCATATCATGTACTTTCTTTTTGGAAACTTTTAAGCCTATATCCATAGTATAAAACTAAACCTCTACTGATAGCTTATAAGCTACCTAGCCTAGTTGTAGTTCTCGTTTATGGCAATGATCTCCTTCGAATTCCAGACGAAATAAGCTATGTTTTCTTATAAAACATCCTCCTTTATTCTTGGTTTTTCCCAGACTGCATTCACCACACAAAAGGATTTTGGCAGAGAGGCTAGAGAAGCAAAATGGGCAACCGAGCAACGAACACTTCACGGTCTTCAGTCAAGAGAAACAAAGATGTTCTCTGAGAACTACACTTTCAGGGACATAAATATAATGGCCGAAGAAGCAAAAAGGCGCGCAGAGATTGCACGGTCAGTATATTTGTCCTGTGAAAAATTAATCATTCAATATCACACTTGTAACTTTGTCTGCATTTGAGAGAAACAATTAAGCCCTATATTTCTTAACTTTTCGTGTTGTATGGAAACAGGTTAAGGGAACTTCACACCTTGAAAGGAAGAGTTGAGTCTTTTGCCAAGCTAAGGGGGTTAGACATTGATGTCAACCCACATTACACAGTGTAATCAGATTTTCATGAGACAGAATGATTGCATTACCAAATTTAGAATCTTTTGTACTGGAAGCAATTCCTTTTTCATCATTGGTTTGGATATTATTATTTTTGTGAAATAAAACTGTAATCCACCCAATTCAAATAAGATCATAGTTGTCTTGTTAATTTTTTCTATCTGTAGTTTCTTGATTAAAACTGAATGTTTTGTTTTTAGTTTCCCAAGAAAATCCTACCTAGTCTGTAAAAGAAGAAAGGAAAAAATCGAAACTTAACCTAACACAGATCGAATCAATCTAACTCTCGATACCATCTTAAAATAGTGAGAAAATTAGAGCTTTATTGTAATAATCTTGTTACCTGTAAAGAAGTTTTGTCACAAGCTCATGAGATACAAAATCTAAAGAATGACAATCAATACATTTGATTTGAAGTCTATATATGTAAAGCTAACCATTCAATAAGCATGATTCTCCACCCACAGCCCTAAAAAACATATTTAAAATTAGAGTAATGCTAGAGGTACCGAATTAGGTACCAAAATTTGGTACCGAATGATGTGACGTGATAATTTAAAATGATTTTATTGATGAAATTAATGTAAATGCAGAGATCCATTATTATTAGCCAATCAAAATATAACACATGACATTCGATACCAAATTTCGGTACCCAAATCAGTACTTCTAGTATTATTCTTAAAATTATCCATTCCAAGTTGTCCATTTGTCAGCTCTCTTTTACTGGTATAAACTTCCCTCATGTTGTTCCTAAATAATGGTTACTCATTTCCTTCAAAATAATGGTTACTCGTGATCAAAAAAATAAAATTTGATTCCTCAAAACATCAAGAATCATGCTCTAAACATATTCGTTCTTGAATAATGTGGCGAACATGTTTTGTTTTGGACATTTTAACTTCAAATTATACTAAAAACGATCCGAATTTACGTAAAAAATATTGAAGAACAAAAATGGAGCAACCCTGTTGAGTTTAATGATTACATAATGCAATCTACAAACAAGGACGTGGCACAAACTCACATTCTGATAGGCTCTGTCAGTTCTGAGCCAGATATGTTGGAATCACGTGGTAAATACAACCATATCAATACAACACTTCCAACTCCCAACATATACCCTCTAATATTATTTTCTTGTTTTCTTCATAGTACTTCTAATAATCATCATCTTAACATAAGCTGTTTTGATCTTCATTTGAAATACATTTCTCACCTCAGCCCACTTTTTTTTTATCCTCTGGCTCTTGAGATTACTATTATACTACTTTTACTCCTTTTCTGCTTGTCTTTACTTGAGTTTATTCCAGTTTTTCTAACATTCTTGCTGTTTCATTGTACCCCTTTGATTTTTTATCTCTATTTCTGAGAATACCAAGATTTTCCTTGTTTTAAGCTGGGCTTCGGAGTATCTTCTTCCTGTTTTTAATGTTTTGTAACTTGGATAATCTTGGAATATTATGCTCTTGGTTATAACTATATATGTTCTTGTTTGATTCTACACTTGTGGTTGGATTTGGTAGTTTGGTTTTTTGAGAGGTGCTTATCAATGGAGTTAAAAATGTGTGTTTCGAAGTCATCATTTGGACCTTTTCTCTACTCCAGTCACATAGTTAGTCAAAAGGTCTTTCCACAGCTCTGTTCTTGCAAAGGTAAAATTACTTTTTTTTTTTTCTCATGAATTTTTGATACTAAAATTCTAATTATATGCTCTCTTGTGCAAGACAATCAGGTTAATCTGTTATTATGATTATGATATCCTACCCTTGTGTTCTCGAATACTGATTGTTTAGCTTCGCTTCTTTGTTTACTTTTGTTTAGGTAACTTTCCAAAGGCTTCTTGTATAGGTACTTCAGATAGCGCTATGAGTTCTGTTCCGAAAGATAAATTAATGGTGGACACTTATTCGTTTCGTATGAATGGAATTAATGGCTCAACGCCAAATGTATATTTCAGTAAAAGAGTACTTGACCATTTAGATGATGAGTACGGTGGTGTTGTAATCAATCCAGAAAACTTACCATCTAATCCAAGTTTTTTTGCCTCTGTTCTTCGTTTATCTCTTTCTCGTTGGATGTTAGAGGTAGCTTTCTTCTCAAGTGCCCTTCTTTCTTTTAGTTCTGTATGTTTATGTGGGACAATGTGGTTATATGACAGAATTAAGTAAACAAAGTTATTTTGCTTTATTTTATTCTCATTTTTGGGCCATTTAGGATCTTCATGTCATTTGATTTGCAGGGAAAGAAGGGTGTTTGGCTTAAGCTGCCACTAGAAAAGTCTGAGCTTGTTCCGGTAGCAGTGAAGGTAGAGGAACTAACAAAAATTGTCAGTTCTTTGTGGGCTTTGGTTTTGTTGTTACTTAGTAGGTGCATTATTTGAACTTTGGCTTGTTAATAGGAAGGGTTTCGGTATCATCATGCAGAAAGAGGATATGTCATGATGACCTACTGGATTCCTGAAGGACCTTGCATGCTTCCTGATAATGCTTCTCATCAAGTTGGAGTTGGAGGTTTTGTGATTAATGAAAATAATGAGGTAAGATTCTATACTAGTTTAGTGGGGAGAAAGGATAAAATAACCTAAATTGTGATACTCTTAATCTATTGCTACATCTCTAGTGTGTTTAGTAGTGATGGTTGTTATGCATTATAATTTGGAGTCAGAATCATTCTTCGTATTCTTTATAATTGTTTCAGTTATTTTACTTGGAAAAATGTAATTATCTTTTGTTTTTTTAAACATATGTTCGATAATAATCAACAGGTGCTTGTAGTACAAGAGAAGCACACAACCCCTGCATTTACTGGCCTGTGGAAACTACCTACTGGTTTTATTCAGGAGGTTTGTTCATTTTATATGACAGTAATTGTCCGGCACATTGAGTATCTTCGTATAAAAGAAGTATCAAACTGTTTTCTTTTGATATTATCAGTCGGAGGAGATATTTACTGGAGCGGTAAGAGAAGTCAAGGAAGAAACTGGTGTAAGAACTTTGTACATAGTTCTTCTGTTAATAGTCATTCTCACTCTTTGCATAATGTGTATCTGATCATTTCACAAGCTTTTGTTTTACCTCTTTGTGTTGCAGATAGATACTGAATTCTTGGAAGTTGTAGCTTTCAGGTACAAGATATTTCCATTTCCAAGAGTTACACCAGTAACATATTAGATTAATCAATTCTGTCTTATTTTGCTGAGTTGGTGGTTGAATAATTACAAGAGTCGCCTATAGGCTAATCGCAAAAAATAAACGTTAATATATCCTAACAAGAAAATTTTGAAAATAATAGGGCGTAATAGTTGTCCAATCTAAGGTTTTTTAACCGGCCTGGCAAAGTACACTGCTCGCAGATTCAATACAGGTACTTGGGGCATAAAATCTTTAAGGTGTCAAACTGTCAATTAAAATTTGTAAGGAATTGGCTGGTGTTCTGCCTTGCAGTCATGCGCTATTCGCTAACAAGTTTTCCAGTTGACAACCAGATAGGAAAAACCAAACCAAACAGATTAGCAAAGAATATAAATTATGTCCAAAGCATATTCCTTTAAATCATTTCTACCTAGCGCAATCATATGAAGCTTACCAACCAGTCTGATATTGAAAAAGTAACCTAGCTAAAGAGTAAATTGAACATGCCCAGAATGTCCCACATAATAGTAGGGTATTGGTAGGAGCAGAGTAATTTTTCTGTGAAGACCTCCCCCCCCCCCACCCCTCCTGTTTTCTCCTCAAATTTTGAGAATTATTATTGAGAAGTTCTGCAAATAAGAAAAATATTGAAATTTCTAAGTAATCCTTACGCATCCAAAAAATGCATCAAAAGTCGAAAGATAGTGGATAACTGTATATAGTAGAAAATAAACTGTTCGGACAAGGATGTCAGGCAGTGCAGATTGCGCAAAGCAGCATAAAAAGAAAATACTAGAAAATGTAGGCGTGCAAAGAAATTTGTTATATAAGCTGTGACTCCTTGATCAGAATTCAGATGTCACTGCCAAAAATATTACCTTGATTTGCAGTTTGGGGCTACTTTCATTCTAAGCATTTACCTCTCACTTTCCTACAAACATGTACCTTTTACTTGAAATGCGATGTGTTATTGCAGGCATGCTCAAAATGTGGCTTTCCAGAAGTCAGATTTATTTTTTGTCTGCATGTTGAGACCACTGTCTAATCAAATCGTGATTGACGACATCGAAGTTCAGGCTTGCAAGGTAACACCATTTTCCTTGACAATAAGTAATTGTTAATGTTAAATATACTATAAGATCCAATTGGGGCCTTTCTCTAACGCCTTAAGGTTTTAGATGAGCTGGTTACTCAACAGTTAACTTTCTACAAAATCAGAAATTGCTTAGTGTAGTACAGATACATTCTGCTGGCTCCTGTTAATTGATCATCAGATAGATAATACGAAATGCAGTATATCAGCAGACGGATAGACAAGTAACATTCTCAATATTAATTTTGCAGTGGATGCCATTAGATGAGTTCATAGAACAGCCACTTATCCAAGGTGACAACATGTTCAAAAAGATCATCGACATTTGCATTGCGCGTATAGGGAAGCAATACTGTGGACTATCCGTTCATCCATTAGTCTCTAAATTCGACGGAAAGCTTTCTTCCTTGTACTACAATATAGTAGATGCTCAAGATTCCAACTGTCAAGTTACATCACTCTGAAGTCTGAATGTTTACCAAAATTGACCTTATGAGTGATGCCAAATCCCCAGATTTTTTCAGCAGAATCCATATGTATAGTCTCAGTGTCTACAAAGAAAGATCTTTGTAGAGTAAATATAATTATATTTGTGGCTGTTGTACATCCTAAATCCTAATAACTTCTCCTTGATAGATTTGTTTTTATCAAATCATTCTATTGTAATGTAGAGGATTTGGCATAGGGCTAATTCAAATCGATGAACATGAATTTGGACTTTGAAGAAATTTAAGTTGATTCAATATATTTTTATGTAAAATAATCATTGGGTTGAACTAGATTCAAAAAATAACATCAAAATTTTGAATAGCTTGAACTAGTTCGGGTTCAAAATCTCGTCCAAAAACTCGAATTCAACTTGATTTATATATGAACCGGATTTAAGTACAATTTAAAAGAAAAATGAGTTAAGTCGGAATTATCACAAAAAGTTTCAGACTCAAAAACTCATACTTGATTAAACTCTACTCAAAATATTATTTCTTTTTTTTAGGTGACCATTTTTATTATTATAAATAAAACATACGAAATCGTATGTGACCCTATGAAAACATAGGGTCAGAAAAATACAATAACAAGTTCACGGCACAAGACCAAGTTCGCTAAATAAAGGAATACAAGATTATAATCTTGCTTAAGCCTTCTCATTCTCTGACGCCTAAGAAGCTGCCGGAGTAGTAGCTGGAGTTAAGAAAGATCACTATGATCTACATATCTTTTTCCTAGAGTAAAAGCAGTAGCTGCCACCCTCGAGGTGCTCCCCCGGTCCCTATGCATGCAACATTTCACTGCATATGTTCAAGTCAAAAAAGAGGTTGCAACATTTCATTGCATATGTTCAATTCAAAAAAGAGGTTGCAAAAATTTAAAATTTCTTTTTTCCTTTAAAAGTGAGTGAAACGAAACTTCTTAATCATGTATACAAATATTTTTGTTTAAAAGTTTGAGTTTGTTGATAAACAAATCTAATTCAAATTTTAAAGGAGCAAGTTAATTGTTAACCACATTTTAAGTAGAACCGTAATTAAGAACATGTTTAATTATAATTAAAACAAATCGAGCTATCTATAAATAATTAGATATATATTGAAAATTATAGAAATCTCAGATAATAGAAGTTATAAAGAATGCTGTAAAATATGAAATGTTACATATGATGAAAACCATAACAACAGAACAAGCATGACTTTAAGAGAACATGAAAAATTCTTACATGGCACTTTATGCTTCTTTTTGGCTATTGGCGCATTGTTCAGCTTCTTTTTAAGACCAAAAATCTCTCTGGAATTCTCATCCTAAAAGCTGGTGGAATTAAAGTTGCCTTATCCTCCTGCGAATTTGATGTTGAGACGGCCAAAAAGATTTAACGAAGAGCATATTATGATAAATAATGAAGGTTGACTTGAAAGGTCAGTTATAAAATTAAGAAAAAGTATAGAATTCTTTAAATTATAAATCCTGAATCCCTTTTTATGGATATTTTACAACCCTACCCCAAGACTTTATATAAAATTACATAAAATATCATTCAAAAGTTATCCGGAAGTTATAAAAAATTGATTCCATACATAAATTCAAACTTACATCTGTTTTTTGACATATTAGCTGGAACCACGTGTATACGTACATACACACATACACAGCTATGCAACACATCTCCAAAATCATATATCACCACAATAATTCAAAATTCAAATTCTCTCATCTCTCACAATAATCTCAGCTCTTTTTCTACTTCTCTGTAACGTCTATTTTCAAATTTAAAATCAATGGTAAAAGTTCTAACTCTATTGTTCTCTCATATTTTCTACTATATACCCTTTTTTTATTGTGTTGGTCGTATTCTTAATTTTTTTTTTTCTTATTTGTTTATTATTTGTAGGTTGTTCATGAGTACGGTAAACAATATCAATTATGATGTTTATATCCATACAAAATAAGGTGATTAGTTCAAGGAGAATATGTTTCCTCCATTATCTTTTGTACTGTATGACCAATATGATGATTGTAGTTTATTATGAATTAGTTAATCCATGAGTCGAATATATTTAACAAAATAATCTTTCCTTTCGCAGGTTTTATGTAGATTTTGTACGAGACAAAACCATGTACGATAATGTAATTTGAAGTTGTTATTTGTGTTTGGGAAGCATTTTTGTTTCAAGATGATTTTAAGTTTTTGCATCTATACTGTTTGATAAAAGTGTCGAGAGAGTTTGTAGTTGAAGTTTTTAATCCTTCACAAATTGCATTCACTACTATAGAGGCCATTCTGAGCTTTTAGGGGATACTAGAAGATAACCCATGCGAAGCACGGGCGAGTGATTATTTTTGGAAGGGAAAATAAATTTTTTTATCACCGAACTTTATATACTTTTAGAAACCAATTACTGAACTATAAACTTTTAAAAACCAACCACTCAACTATAAATTTATTTGTTTATATCACTAACGTTACTCTCGAATTTCAAAATTAGCATTCCGTTAAAAAATCAGTGACATAATGCTTAATTGATTCTAGATTGGTGCTTGAACCCTAGTTTGTATTAAGTCTCAATCTGAACATCCGTTGGCCAATCATTGAACGGAATGCTAATTTTGAAATTCGAGAGTAACGTTAGTGATATAAACAAATAAGTTTATAGTTAAGTGGTTGGTTTCTAAAAATTTATAATTCAGTGGTTGGTTTCTAAAAGTATATAAAGTTCAATGATAAAAAAATTCATTTTCCCTTTTTGGAAATTTATTTTATTTATAGTATTTTTTTACTGAATTTTATAAATATTGTACTCATGAAAATATTATTATTATTCAATTAATTGTAAAAATAATTATATGTTATCCATTTACAACATAACGAAATCTCAATGAACTGTGGAGCAGTATCAACCTGGGATAAGATCTAGAAGATTTCCATCCAGTTGATTTTTTTTATTTCTAGAAATAGCTTTTTATTTATATAGAAAACGTAATTAAAATCAAATGAATTTTAAAACTGAAACATCAACTTGTATATAGATCCAAAAGATTCTCATTCAATTGATTTTTTTTTCCATAAACAACCTTCTCTTATATAGAAACGTAAGAGGTCATTACTTGAATTGAAAATTTATATAAAAACTAGTATTTTTTTGCCCGCGCTTCGCGCACGGGCGTCTATTCATTTTATAAAAAAATATAAATTATATTATAAAATAATTGTAACTCTTATAAAATAGCAAGAATAAATTATAGTTTCAAGGGTTTCTATTTTGAGTTTTGATCAAGTATGTTATAATTATTGCATCAAGTATATTATAATATAAAATACTCTTAAATTGATTATAAAAAATATATAGGATATCATTTTTCTCAACACTGTACTTTTGCTAAATTCGCAAGGGCAAAAATAAGCAAAAGGATATATGTTGTTGAAACTTGTATTTACATAAACCTTTTTCCTTTATTTGATCAGTAGTGTATATACATAATTTTGTGAAGTGACAAAAATTAATTTAAACTTTGTTAAAACTGTTTTTTAGTTTGAAGCTTTGATATAATTATTACAAATAATTATAGAACCGTAACATAGAGAATAGTGATTAGTTAAATAATTTGATATAAAATTTATGATTGAACTTAATTGTGATTGTAACATGAGTTCCTTTCTAACCGAGTAAATTAGATGTAGAAGAGGTGGACATTTTGTTTATTTTAAAAAATAAATATGAACCACTTGCGCGACTACGAAAAAGAATTAGCATTTTGCACATCCATTTTTTAATTTACATTAAATTATTGCTGATGTTAATACTTATTCCTCTTTTTCTTATGTATTAATATATTTTACACATAATAAATGTAAAACTTAGTAATTTATGAAATAAGAATCCATTTGCTTGCAGATTTCCAATGTTTCAAGAAAACTTGATTTTAAAAGGAAATTCTTGGATGAAGAACTATGTCCTGTACACCGTAGTAGAAATGAACTTAGGAAGTTTTATTAAAACATTTTATCAAATACATAGTGTGCAATTGAAATATACCAATGTAATATGATACCCGTGTAATGTGATTAAAGATATATAATACATGAATTATGAATCAGAAATCAACAGAAAACATCGCATAACATAGCAAATAAACATATGTGAATAATACTAAATAAAAAGAACCCGAGAAAACTATATACAATATACAAATGAGTTATCAAAACCTTGCAATATATTCATAGATGTTCGGCTACCATGGTGAATTTCTTTTTGAATATACAACCGTGCATATCTTAATTTGTGAATAGAGTGAATAAGAAGATTACACTTGATTTCAAATTATGCCAAAAATTTGAATCAATGGCATGTAATTACTAATTCCGCACGATTTATGGATCAAAATATTGCGTGCATAATTCTGATCACTGACGTGGCTTTTTGAAGATTTTTTTTTTGCATGTGAAATGACTTTTATACCCTTCAAAACTGTTCAGGAATTATAATATACATAGATAAACAAAAAAATCTTCGTCACCAATACATGTGTCATATATTTTTTGAAATGTTTCTCATTATGTTTATTCTACTGCTCAATAGTTTAAGAATCTCTGTTTGACGATATCTTTCTCTTCCGACAGATCTTTACAATTCCAATTTTGAAGGCGTAACTGTAAGGGATAATTATAAGGGGACTAAGAAATCGGTCAAATACAGTGTAAACTATGTATATATATTTAAAATTTTGTATATATAACATGAGCTAAAATTTAGAAGATTGGCATCCAGTTGAGTTTCTTTATTTCTAGAAACAACTTTTTATTTATACATAAAACACAAGAGATCATTATCTTAATCGAATAATTCTAAAAATTAAGAAAAAAAGAAACTTTTGATAGTAATACTTGTGACATATTTTTTTTGGGAATTTAATCATTACGTTCATCTCACTTCACTGCTCAATAGGTTTCAGGATCTCTTGTTTGACGATTTCTTCTTTTTTTTTGTATGCATACTTGTCTTCCAATTATAAAGGCATATCTAGAAGGAAAAAATATAAGAGACTAAGAAATTAGCTCAATATCGTATAAAGTGCGGATGATTTAAATATTTTAAGTCTATTCATGAATTAACTAATCGTACATGATATATATAGTTAAATTCATTTGGGACTATTTAAATATAATACGGCTAGTCATGAATAAAGAATAAATATAACATGACAAATATAATTGTATTCAATTTATGCACTTGTGATTGGTGATGTAAATATTCGAACCTTTTCTATGAAATTGATTCGCATGCAGATGGGAACAACTTGGCATGCTGAAAAGTGAATTTACTTCTACACAACTTGTATTAACAAAAACTTGGCATGCTAAAAAGTAAATTTACCTGTCCACAACTTGTATTCGATTAGTAACTTTTTTTTGTACTTTGGTGATGGACAATGATCACTTCATTGGTAATGACGACCTATAGTCATATTCGTTGGCATTTCATATTTTAAGTTCAATTTACCAAGACACTAAGATTATAAAAAAATTAGAACCACAATACAAATACAAATTTCAGATGGCCTAAACTACAAATTACACATACTATAGTTTGCTTATATTGTGATCTTATTGTAACTCCTCCAGCATTGGATAATATCTGTTACATGATATAATATAATAATATAATATATTTTGGTACAATAGTAATATAATTTAATAACAATATAATATATTCGTACAATGACAATATAATTTATTGTAGATTTAAATTAGATCATTATTATTATTGTTATTAAAAATAACATAGAATTTTACGTGAAATAAGAGTTTATGGTAAAATAACAGTATAATCTATTTTAGATTAGATAATTTTTTTTTAATTTCAAAACAACATAGAATTAATTTTTTTTGAAAAAAAATAGAATTTTACATGAAGTAGGAGTTTAGAGTACAATAATAATATACTCTATTAAGTAGGAGATTAGATAAAAAAAATTTAATTTAAAAACAACATAATAATATATATAATATATGAGTCGAACATTGAAGTAGCAAGTGTGTAGTAAATTTATACCTAAAAAAAACTTGATACGAATGTTTAAATTTTATGGCTTAACTATCCATTGTATGCGATCACAGATAATATTGACATATGTATATCAGTGTTATGACAATGACAAAGAAGTGACAAAGAAGAAAGGTAACCTTTTATCATGCAGACTTTTAATTGCTTGTATGTGCAAGACGAAAAGTCAAAAATAAAATATTATTTTTTGTAAGACGAAAAAGTCAAAATGATAATAAAATTGTTAGAAGATTGGTGAAAGTACAGCATTGAACAAAACAAAAATAATTTAAAAACAACATAAAGTTCTACTAAGTGAAATAGGAGTTTAGGATATAATAATTCTACTACGTGAAATAGGAGTTTAGGGTATAATATAATTTATTTTAAATTAGATAATTATTTTAAAAAAACAAAATTAGGGGTGAAACCAAAAAAAAAGATGGAACCAAAAAAATGCGAACCAAATTTGGTAACATGATAAAAGGGGGTTTCGCTTATTAATAAAGGTTATAGATTTAAGTGAATTTGTCTCTGCTTGTTTTCTTGATCTTATAAGCACACCATATTGTTAATAATGTTAAGCACAATGTAAAAAGTAAAGTGTATACATTTTATCTTGCTTTCAAATCATTACTTTATTTTTATATGAGTTAAAAATAAAAATCATTGTTGATTACACATTTCTGATTATGTTGGAAAGACATGTTCTAACATAACATTATTCCAATTATAAGTCAGCTAAAAAGTTTTGGAGAACATATGGATAATGTAAGGGCATTTTGAGCCAATAAACCCCCTGTGAAATTACAGTTTTACCCTTATATATTTTGAAATTACATGGCATGCCACTCCTCTCTTATCTAAAGAAAAAAAATGAGTAAATACTATTTTTGTGCAGAATCGAACCCCTGACCTTCCCTAAGGATATCATTTTTATAACCATTGAGCTACATTACTTCTTTTGGTTTTGAGTGAAAAATCACATTACATAAACCTCACATCATTCTTAATCCTATATTTGTTATTATTTAAACTTTTAAGTAAAAATCAAGGTGATTTATAATACTTATTAAATTTTATTTTTTGAATTCTTTTTTTAGAGTATGTTTGCAAAGGATATTTATAATATTTATTTTTTGATTATTAAAATATCATACAAAACTATATACTACCAATCTTATAAATTTTTTATATTAAGTTTCAAAAACAATATTAAGTGTGGTGTATTTTTATCTTTCCTTTAGTTTTAAATAAATATTTCGGTTTTGTAACTTTAACTATAATATATTCTATTTTCTTATATAAGGGTCTAACTTTTCTTGTATTATACAATATATTTAAATTATTAAATCATATTTATTAATTTCTAAAAAAAATCTTTAAAAAATCTCTTTAAAATTTTATAATAGAATTAGTTTGATAAATCATGATATATAATTTATATTTTCAATTTAATGTAATATTTTAAATAGTAATTCAAATTAATATTTATTTAAAATAAGAGATAAAATAAATATTATTGTAATTTAATTGTATTCTACATGTGAAAACTTTAAATTAGAAAAATGGATTGAAAGTTTAAACTATAAGAATATATACAAATCATATTTATTCATAATAATTTATTCAATATATATGAAAATATATAATATTTTTGTTAAATATAGAAATTGGGGACCGGGAAGCGTGGCGAGGAGACACTAATCCCTGACCCTACCCCGATCCCGAAATTTTTACATATTTATTCCCGATCGCTAGAAAAGTTCTCAATTCCCCGCTCGAAACGGGGCAGAGAATGGATCGGGGTTGGGCGGGAAGGGGTGAATGCCTATCTCTACAATAAGCATTATTATATAGCACATATCGATAAAATGTACTCCCTCTGTCTCATCCATTTCTATACAGTTTCTATTTTGGGATGTCCCTCTCATTTCTATACCTTCCAAAAATAGTAATTTTTAATAATATAAAACACTATTACAAATTTACACTCACTACTTTTCTTCATTATCTCTATTCTATAATAATATAAAACACTATTACACCCCTTACTTTCCTCCACTATCTCAAATCTATTATTAAATATTGATAGATCCCATCACTTTACCCACTTTTTATCTAACTTTACTCATTATATATTTTTTTTCTTGGTATACGTGCCCACCCCCAATGTTTATAATTGGGTGGGACGGAGGGAGTATACATGATATTTATGATTATTCTTCTTATATATACAAGCATAGAGCCGATGCAATGCACATATAATTTTTAAATTTGTTATCTTATATGTATTTTAATAATTTATTTTATATTTATACTTTTTTTAATGAAGATGAACTTAAATTTGAATAGTTTTATGTGATTGTTGAACTCGATGTTGAATTGACGTATGTGTTTGTGTTTGAGCGTGATTAAATTGTGTTTCAAGAATTTTGTGTTTAACAGTATTTAAAAAATATATTTTAATTAAAATTGTTGTTTTTAATAAATCAAGGTCAATTTGCAAAAGTAAAGGGATTGAAGTGCAACTATCAAAATATGTGTATCATTCTAACCAACCGATTACATTATATTTTGATCAAAATCGTTGGTTTTAATAAATTAAGGTAAAGTTGTAAAAGCAAAAGAACTAAAGTGCAAATACCAAAATACGAGTACCGTACTAACGGACTACAAAATTTTCAATGTTTCGGTATTAATAGTACAATATAAATAGATAAATATAATAAAAATGACTAGATTTATAATTAGATTGGATGCATTGTGTATATAAGACATTTTTAATTATTATCACATGAATTTTAATGTCATTTTATGGAAGAAAATAATTAGTTATTTGGAATTGGATTAATATATACATATATAACATATGAAAACTATTTGTTTTGAATTAAAACAATTTAAAAGATGAGATAATAAAAATAAATAGATAGTACAACAAAAGAAATTAAACGAATTATATGGTCATGTTGAAAAAGTTAGTCAATATAAACACATAAATTTGGGCTGAAAAAATACTTGATGATACTAATTTGTGTAAAAAATAAATAGAGAAAATATATAGTCAAGTTAGCAAATTTTAGAAAACAAGATATTATATAGCATACAAAAATATTATGATCGGATTGATCACATTATACACCCCGAGTTATTTAAAATCATAGGCTCCGATCAATCAAATTATCTATATAAATTAAAGTAAGTATATTATCACGAGACGAACAAAAAATGTACAAATATAACTAAATAAAATCTTTAAACCGCAAAGAATAAAATTTTGTTTTAATCACTAGAAAATGACACGTGCCTTGCACGGGTTCATGCAACAAAACATGAGAATTGAAGTTATAATAGCAAATAATATTTCACGAATGTTAATATTATTATCGGTTAGACAAACCTATGTCATTTAAACATAATTATGTTTTAAAATTTTAGTAGTAAAATTAAAACATTTATTGTTAGGAATATGTTGTTCTTGATGATAATTATAAAAACACTTAGTAGATTTTGTATTAAGTCACTTTTGTAATTGTCAACGGAATGGTATGCTTTGCAGCTTCCATTGACAGGTAGCTCATCAACGAAATGAGTGATGTAGCAATTGCACTGTACAATACTTCACTGGTTGATATACATTTGTTGTAGGTATTAGATAGGTTTTCTAAGTCGTGTTGACTATGTACTAGATAGGCAAAATAGGTTGGTTAAGTGTAAATATATTGTGCCTTGTAATTTTGCCTAAGTGAAGACATGTCAACGGATTGAAGATTAGTCTATCAACGGAATGAAGTCTAGTCTATCAACGGAATGAAGATTAGTCTATCAACGGAATGAAGAATATACCATCAACGGAATGAAGAATAAAGCTATCAACGAAACACATCTTCCTGCTATCAACGAATCATTATCACTTTTCTGAATAGTTGACAAAGTGATAGTGACAGTTTTCTGACAGATCAAAAGGTGATGTAGAAGTGTACTTTGCATTGGAAGCCATCAAAATGGACACTGGAATAAGGAAACATTCCAATTTCCAATTAGGTTCTTGAGTGGGATCATAATAAGAATGAAGACAAAAGACAAGATCTCCAAGGACCATTGGACAAAAGGGATGAAAAGCAAGCTACTGGCGGTTACCTATAGTGTATTTTAGTGTAGGCAAAAATAGCATTGTAAACTTGGGTTTTATAACCAAGTGTAGCATTTCATTTTTAAGATATGTGAGTGAGATAAAAATAGTTTGTATTAGCTTCTTTCAAGAGCACTCTCACTCCAAATCAGGAACTGAACAGCTGTGATACTTTTGTAACACAGATTATTTCCGCAATAAAAACATCTCAGTTGGATCCTCAAAACATCCAACTGAAATTTTATATTTGCTTGTGTTTTTATTTTCAGTATTGTTTTATTTGAAAGTTGTTTTAAGTTTAGAAAATATCTAGAATTGTATTCACCCCCCCCCCCCCTTCTACAATTCTGTTAGGTCATTTGGGATTAACAATTGGTATCAGAGCAAGCTTCTAACATACAAGAAGTTTAAAGATCAAGGCCAAAACAGAAACCATGATGAAGAAGGATGCATGTGTAAAGATACCAATTCTAGATAAGGACAATTACTTTCACTGGAAAGTAAAAATGCATCTACATCTCATGTCTATGGATGAGAGATATGTAGACTGCATTGAGAAAGGTCCACGCGTTCCCATGAAGTTTACATCTAGAGTTGGACTGCCAGATGATGCTGAAGATGTAGAAATTCCAAAACCTGTCTCAGAATGGACTGTTGAAGATATTGCAGAAATCCATAAAGATAAAAGAACCATGAACATTTTGTTTAATGGTTTGGAGCAAGAGATGTTTGACAATGTTATAAACTGTACAACTTCTAAAGAAGTATGGGACACTGTTAGAACACTCTGTGAAGGAACTGAGCAAGTTAGGGAGAACAAAATGCAACTCCTCATACAACAATATGAGCACTTTCATTTTAAAGCTGGTGAAACCCTAAATGACACGTTTAGTAGGTTTCAAAAGCTTTTGAATGGATTAAAGTTGTATGGGAGGGTCTACCAAACCAAGGATTCAAATCTCAAATTTCTTAGAGCTCTTCCAAAAGAGTGGAAGCCTATGACTGTTTCTCTGAGAAAAACTCAAGAGTACAAAGACTACACTCTTGAAAGGCTTTATGGAACCTTAAAGACATATGAGCTGGAAATGGAGCAAGATGAAGAAATTGAGAAGGTACAAAAGAAAGGTGGATCTACTGCATTGATTGCATCTGTGAACCAACTGGAAGATGACAATGAAGAAGCTGTAAAAGCCACAACTAGTCGAGCTAGTTGTAGGAGTGATGTTAGCAAGGGTAAAGGCAAGATGACATAAGAAGAAGAAGAACCAGCCAACTTGGATGACTTAGATGAGATTGATGAACACATTGCTTTTCTTTCAAGAAAATTTTCTAAGTTCAAATTCAAGAGAAACTCAGAAGCAAGGCCACCAAGGAGAGACTTTCAACCTAGCAAAAATAACTGGATTGAAAAGTCTAAGTCTAAATGTTTCAACTGTGGAATGATTGGTCACTTTGCTGGAGATTGCAGAAAGCCCAAAGTTGAGAAGGGCAACAGGAAATTTGAGCCTGTTGATTATAAAAAGAAATACTTTGAACTTCTCAAGCAAAAATAAAAGGCTTTCATGTCTCAGGAGTATGATTGGGCTGGTAATAGTGAAGATTCAGATGATGATGTTGAGTATGTCAACTTGGCTCTAATGGCTAACAATCATGAGCAGGAAGCAAGTTCCTCTAGCAACCAGGTAACAATTACTAATCTTTCTGAGCTTTCTAAAGAGGAATGCGATAGTGCAGTTAATGAAATGTCTATTGTACTGTATAATTTGCGTGTTACTCTTAAATCACTTACCAAAGAGAACTCAAGAATGAAAGAGACCAATTTGCTCTTAAGTGATAGAAATGCCATGTTAGAAGCACATCTAATTGAATTTGAGAAAATGAGGTGTGTTAGTAGGGATGCTAAGATGGAACTTGAGAAAGTGTTAAAAAGGGAAGAGATTCTTAAAACACAACTAGAAATAGAACAAAGCGTGATTGCAAAATGGAAAGATTCCAGGAATGTTGCTACCAACATCATTAATGTTCAAGGTATGGAATCTTTCTGTGAGCAATCATGGAAAAAGAACAAAGAGAAGCTAGGGTATGCTGTTGAAACCTTAGAATCGGAAACAGAGTCAACAAACAACAATGATCATTTGTTGAAGGTTGATACGTCAACGGAATGCAAGGTTTCGTTGACAGATGAACCATCAACCGATCAGGCTATTTCGTTGACAGAGAAAAAGAAAGAAGAACTCACTAGACTTAATAACAAGTATGGTCCTGTCACCAAGAACTTTGTTCAAGGTGAGTCTAGTAAATCAAAGAAAGTTGAGAAACCTGTTGAAAGAGCGAATGTAGGTCACTTGTCTAACAAACAATTGAAAGAAAAGTTAAAGAAAATTCAAGTTGAGGTTAAGGGCAATAAAAAGAATAACAGAAATGGCAAAGTAGGGATTAACAAACATAACAATTACACACCTGATAAGTATGCTCCTAGAAAAACATGTGTCAATTGTGGTAGTGTTAGTCATTTATCTGCTAATTGCAAATCTGTTAAGAAGACTACTAATGTGAAAATGCCTAAGCCTACAATGAATGTCTCTATGCCTGCAATGCCTGTTATGCCTAATGTGTTTGCTCCATATGCACAATTTCAGAATCCATATGCTAGCATGCCATTTGTGCCTAATCCATACATGAATATGTTTAATGTTCCACAAATGCCATGGAATGTGAATAACATGCTTGTTCCTCCAAATATGCATGCTATGAATGAAAATGTGAGCAACCCTCAGAAATCAACACCAAAGGTAAAGGTTGATTTAACTCAATCTGAGCCCAAGGTGAAAAATGATGTAAAGAATAAATCAAAGGCTAACAAAACAGGACCCAAGGAAACTTGGGTACCAAAATCAACTTGATTTGATTTTATTGTGTGTAGGGAGACAAAAGGAATATTTGGTACTTGGATAGTGGTTGTTCAAGACACATGACTGGTGATTCTACCCTGCTCACAGAGTTCCAGGAAAGAGCTGGCCCTTGTATTGCTTTTGGAGATGACAGTAAAGGCTACACTAAGGGATATGGCTTGATTTCAAAAGAGAATGTCATCATAGATGAGGTTGCATTGGTGGATGGTCTTAAGCACAATTTGCTTAGTATTAGCCAACTTTGTGACAAAGGATTTTTAGTTACTTTTTCAAAAGAAGCCTGTGTTGTTTCTAAAGGTGGAGACAACAATGTGGTAATGACTGGATTCAGAAGAGGGAATGTGTACATTGCTGACTTTAATGGCACAAGTCCAGACACCATCACTTGTCTTTTCAGCAAGGCAAGCAAGGATGAAAGTTGGCTATGGCACAAGAAATTGTCTCATTTAAATTTTAAGGTTATGAATGACTTGGTGAGGAAAGATCTTGCTAGAGGAATTCCACAGGTGGAATTCTCAAAGGATGGTTTGTGTGATGCCTGTCAAAAAGGGAAACAAAAGAAGGCATCATTCAAAAGCAAGACAGAGTCATCAATTGTCCAACAGCTTGAGTTGCTTCATATGGATCTATTTGGCCCTGTAAATGTCATGTCCATTTCAAAGAAGAAATACTGTCTTGTGATTGTTGATGATTTTTCTAGATTTACATGGACTTTCTTTTTGCACTCCAAAGATGATGCAAGTGAAATCATTATCAATCACATCAAAATGGTAAACAATCATCCTGATTTTAAAGTAAGAAGGATTAGGAGTGAAAATGGGACAGAATTCAAGAATTCAACTTTGAAGATGTTCTGTGAAGAAAATGGTATTTTACATGAATTTTCAGCAGCAAGGACACCACAGCAAAATGGTGTAGTTGAAAGGAAAAACAGAACACTTATTGAAGCTGCAAGGACAATGCTAGATGAATCAAAGTTACCAACTTATTTCTGGGCTGAAGCAGTTAACACAACTTGCTTCACTCAAAATATTTCTTTGATTAATCAAGCCAAGGGAATGACCCCTTATCAACTACTCAAAAGAAAGAAGCCACTATTGGATTTTCTTCATGTATTTGGATTCAAGTGCTTTGTTCTGAGAAATCAAGCTGAGCATTTGGGGAAATTTGAAGCAAAGGCAGATGAAACAATATTTGTGGGATATGCAGCAGGGAAAGCTTACAGAGTCTATAATCTCAAAACCAACATTGTTATGGAATCTGTACATGTTGTTTTTGATGATCTCAAAATTCAAGGTCTCTGTGATGAAGGCTTCCATGAAAGTCTTTCTTTTGAGAATGAGGAAGGAGATCAAGTGAATCATGTTAAGGCTATTGAGAAACAGCCTAAAGTTGTTGTGTCTAGCACAGATGAAAGCAGTAGTGAAGATGAAATTGTTGCATTAAGATTGAAAAGAATAGCTGCTAGCAGACCAAATGGTCATTCCGTTGACAGAAATGGTGGAAGATTCGTTGACATACAAAATGAGCATTTCGTTGACAGTCAAAACGGGCATTCCGTTGACAGTCATGGAAATGTTTCTAGGAATGATCACTTAGGGACAACAAACTCAGGGGGAGTTTCTCAAGGACAAATATCTAATCAAGGCAATCATGATCACGAAGCTACATCTTCTAGAGCAAATCTACCTCCCTCAAGGAAATGGACTAAAGATCATCCCTTTGAACTCATTATAGGTGATGTTTCTTCAAAAGTCCAAACTAGAAGAGCAACTCAAGAGGAATGTCTATATAGTAGCTTTCTGTCTCAAGATGAGCCAAAGAAAGTTGAGGATGCACTTCTAGATCCAGATTGGGTCTTAGATATGCAAGATGAGCTAAACCAATTTGAGAGAAACAAAGTTTGGAAGCTGGTGCCCAAGCCTAAGGACAGGAGTGTTATAGGCACAAAGTGGGTGTTCAGAAACAAGATGGATGAAAATGGCATAGTCACAAGGAACAAAGCTAGATTGGTTGCAAAAGGCTACTCACGGGAAGAAGGAATTGACTTTGATGAAACATTTGCTCCTGTTGCAAGACTAGAAGCAATAAGGATTTTCCTAGCCTATGCAGCCCATGCCAATTTCAAGGTCTATCAAATGGATGTGAAGAGTGCTTTTCTGAATGGGGAATTGGAAGAGGAGGTGTATGTAAGTCAACCTCCTGGTTTTGAAGATGATGATTTTCCAGAATATGTGTACTTCCTCCTCAAAGCACTCTATGGTTTGAAACAAGCACCTAGAGCCTGGTATGACACGCTTTCACAATTCCTCCTTGAGAATCACTTCACTAGAGGTACTGTAGATAAAACTCTTTTTCATAGGATTGTGAATGGCTCTACTATACTTGTTCAAATTTATGTAGATGACATAATTTTTGGGTCTACAGATGAAAAACTCTGTCAAAAGTTTGTCAAGCTTATGCAAAGTAAATATGAAATGAGCATGATGGGAGAATTAACTTATTTTCTTGGTCTCCAAGTAAAGCAAGTTAATGAAGGCATTTTCATTAGTCAAACAAAGTATATTCATGATTTGTTAAAGAAATTTAACTTAATGGAATGCTCTCCTGCCAAAACTCCCATGCCTACTGCCACCAAACTTGAATTGAATACTAAGGAAAAATCTGTGGACATTTCAAGTTACAGAGGCATGGTAGGCTCACTTTTATATTTAACAGCTAGTAGACCTGACATTATGTTTGCTACTTGTCTATGTGCTAAATTTCAGGCTGACCCTAGGGAATCCCATTTAGTTGCTATTAAAAGAATTTTCAGATATCTCAAAGGAACACCAAACCTTGGCATTTGGTATCCTAGAGAATCTGGCTTTGAACTAATTGGTTATTCAGATGCAGATTATGCAGGATGTAAAATTGACAGGAAAAGCACAACTAGCACCTGTCAATTCCTAGGAAACAAGCTTGTGTCATGGTTCAGCAATTTTATGGATGAAAAATCAACTACTTGATTATGGATTAAGAGTTGAGAAAATTCCTATCTTCTGTGACAACACTAGTGCCATTGCCATTACTGAGAATCCAGTGCAGCATTCAAGGACCAAGCACATTGACATCAAGTATCATTTCATTAGAGAACATGTTATGAATGGTACTGTGGAGTTACATTTTGTTCCAAGTGAACAACAACTTGCAGACATCTTTACCAAGACACTTGATGAATCAACATTCTCAAGACTAGTAAGTGAGCTAGGTATGCTTAATTTCTCTTAATTATTTTTGAGATTTTTGCAAGTTAATCTGCAGCCAGAAATTTGCTATGATTTTCTGTGAATTAATTTTCTCAGGAAAAAGTGAAATTTTGTCTAAGTCAAAATTACTATGTCAACGAATGCCTCATTCCGTTGACAGTCTTAGCATTTTTCTGGGTGTTTCGTTGACAACACTTTTTATGTCAACGAAATGCAGCTTTATCAACGAAATAGACGGGACCTTAGACGCCCAATTCTGATTCGTTGATATAGCGTGGTTAATCTGAACCGTTGAATTTGTACGTCTCTTTACCACGATCTATGCATACACCCCTGTAAGTATAAATCATGGTAATATTTTAATTGTAACGGTTAGATTTTTAAGCCAATCCAGTAATTTATATTTATTATTGGACTTAATTTTTGAGAAATTTTGGGGGAGTATTTAAGAAATTTTGTTTTCTTTAATTCTTTTCTACCTTGCTCTCAAAATTTCCAAAGGCTTTCTTACTTCTTCTCTCTCAAAGCAAAACAAAGTTCGAGCTTTTCTTCACTCAACAATGGCACCCATAGTCAAACTCATGTCAGCTGGAGGGTTCATTTACGAGAAGAACAACTCCATTCCATTTGTTGTCAAGGAAAGCCCGAACAAAATCTTTCACAAGATGATGGATTTCCTGATGAATTGCAAGCTCAGTTACGCGATGTTTCACTCCACTCCGCTTTATAATGAAATCATAGAGGAGATTTGGACCTCCTGCGAGTATAGTGGGACAAACTGCACTTTGCAATTCATCATTCAAGGTAAAGAGTATATTGTCAATTCAGATGTATTGCAAGCATGCCTTCAAATTCCTGAGAATAACTGCTTAGCTTTACCTTCAAATACTGAAATTGTTAACATGCTTAATTCTATAAATTACTCTTTGCCAACTGATAATTTGGGTAAGATAATTAGGAGAGGTTTGGTCATGGAATATAGTTACTTAGCTGATGCATTCATTAAGGTCTTTTCTGGTAAAATCAGTAATTTTGATGCATTAATTAACTCAATTTTGATTCTGTTTACCATGCTCTTAACTGATAGATATTATAACTTTAACACCCAACTTATGTATGAATTTGGTGCTAAGTTGGGTGATAAGGCTAATAGGAAAAATAATATCTATTATGCTAGATTTCTAATGATGTTGGCTAACCATATTAGTCCAGCACCATTGGTTATCTCTAACCCAAATTCCAGGTTTAACTGCTTTGTACAAGAGAAGAGGGTCTTGACGGACATCCTGAGGCTCAATCATAATGGTGATGTCCCAGTGGTGTATCTGCCCATAATTGAGGTAACCACTTCTAACCCTGTTAGTTTAACTGTTACTTCTACTATTTCACCCACTTCTGTTGCTATGGAGTCTGTAGTTGTGACCCAACAGGCTCATGCCCCTGCAACAAAACCAAAATCTAAGAAATACTCCAAGCCAACCTCAGATGCTTCTCAAAAGGCACCTGTTGTAAAATCCACTACAAAACCTAAGGGGAGTGGTGCAGATGGTGTGAGAGGTGAGGGAAGCGGTGAAAATCAAAGAAACCCTAAGAATAAGGTGGGAGAGATAAGTGAGACCTAGCCAAGCCCCATTGTGTCTTCCCAACGAGACACAATGAGTAAAAAGGATTTAAGCTCAAGTTTAACTACATCCTCTCAAAAGGATGTAGTTATTGAAACAAGCTCTCCTCCAAGAGCACACTCCAAAAGGGTAAGGGACACATCTAGCCCCCAAACAGCTATTTCCCAATACCAAAGAAGGGTAAGACAAAAATCCTAGGTCACACAGGGTGCACACACACTGGAAGCAACAATTCCAGTTTCTCAAATTCAGTTTAATGTAGCCCCAATTTTTACTCTGGGGTTACAGTCCCACTCTCTCAATATTAATATTGAGACACCTCTACAAAATTCACCAACACAGTCATTAGATGTGGATATGATCCATACATCTATTCCTGATTCTCCAACTCTATTCTTGGAGAAGCCCCACTCTGAAATTGGTGGTCATCACTTGTTAAGTGATTTGTTGGGCCACCAATCATCTTTTTCTGAAGCTACAAGAGGATCTGTGGAACCATCTTTAAAATCAATCACCACAGATTCTACTGTAATTTCACTTTCTCAAAATCCTTTCTCGACTTCATCAACGAAACAGTCTCTTTCGTTGACAAGTGTTTCTCCATCAACGGTTTCCATACCGTTGACAGTTCAAACTACCATTCCGTTGATAGTTCATTCTGCACCTTTTATTGAAAATCAAGTTGTTCACACAACTAGTGCAGATGATTTAGTGGTAGTTGAAACACTTCTAGGGTTGAAAGGGAGTGAATCTGAGAGGCTGGCTTGCAGCCAGGCAAAAGGAGAGGATGTGAGTGAGAGGCTGGCTATTTCTTCCAGCCAGGCAAAAGGAGAGACTGAGAGTTCCACCTTAGTAGGTGAAGGTGAGGGTGTGAGAGGTGTGAGCCATGGGGAGCCCATGATGCAAGAAAAGAGTGGAGAGAGAGAGAAGGGACTACAGGAGAAATAAGGGAGGAAGCAGCCATTGCTAGTGAGTCAATGAAGGTTAATGAGGGTGAAAGGGCAATGACTTTCCAAGAGCATTATCAACAGACTCTGGATAGTATTTCTCTGGATCCTGAAACCTTTACTCATCATGTGCCAGCCTATCAACTAATGGCTCAACAGGGCAATGTGGAGGCAGAGAGGTCACTTAATCTTATTCATACAACTGCATCCATGATGAGGGCTAAGGATGCACTTGCCAATTTGTCTCCAGGAGCTGGTGGAAGTTTTGAGTATGATGATTCTTCAAGTGATGAGGATGCTGATCTACAGGTGGCTATTTCTTCACAGACCGGGACTTCTTTGGTGCCTCCTACTTCAAGATGGCTTTCTCAAAACTTGCATGGAAATCATAGCCTAGATGCTGCAATTTCTAGGCAGTACAATGAGGCTTACCTGGCTCATGAGTCTGCTAATGACAATGACAAGAAATTCTACAAGGCTATAATGGACTCTTTGGAGATTCAGAGGCTACAGATGCTGCAAACCAGGATTGAAGCTAGGGAAATCAAGGACTCCATTGCAAATCTAAAGGACTCCACCGATAGGAGGCTTGATGAAAAACTCCCACTTCTCACTGTTGCCAGGATGACCACCTTCTTCAACAAGGATAATGAGGTGGCAACTACCTTGAAAACTCTTACTTCTAGGGTGGATAACGTGGAAGCCACATTAACTCAAATGCAGCAGGCACAGGAGAAGCAAACTCAACTTTTGATTCAGCTAGTGGCAGCTCAAGGTCTCCATGTTATTACTCTTGATGATAACAAAAATGGGGAGAAATCTAAGGAGCTTCATATTCAAGTCACGAAAGTTATGGTCCCAACCATTTCTTTACCACATGAGCCATTAGCTATGGGGGAGTCACTAAAGGATAAATTGGATGACATTGACCTGATTCAACAGGCATCTATGAGGATACAACTTGCTGCACAGATTAAAGAACAATGGTCTAGCATTGATGCAAGGATTAAGAAGTTAGCTGAAACTGCAAGAACACATCCATCAACGGATCAAGCTACTTCTACAGCAACAGATGAGCCTATCACATCATCAACGAATTCCATGGTATTAGTGTCAACGGAATGGGAGCCACAAACTAAATCATCTTATAATCTAAAACCTCTTCTACATGGAGTGATTACTGGTCCAAGGAAAGAAAAGGGGCAAACTTCATATATTAGAGATGTGGATACAACTACATTTCAAAGATGTTTATCTCCAAAATCCCCAGCTAAACTAAAGGGCAAGAATATTGCTAGGACATTCTATCCACCTCCATTCCCATATGAGCTCAAGATTCTGAGTGAACTTATCATAAAATGCAAGGAAAGCAATGTGCCTGAGATAAGGAAGCAAAGAGCAATAATCTACAGGAATGAGCAAGAGATTTGTGTTTGGGTTGGTCACCCAAATTTTGCTGAAGCTAAAGCTGAGGAATCAGCTAGGGCAGACATGGAAGCTTTTGCAGTTGCCCAAGCTCTTGATGAAGAGGAAAGACAACAAGAAGAAAGAGCTAGGGTTGAAGCTGAGGATGCAAAGGAAAAGAGAAAAAGTACAAGGCAACCCAAGGCAAGGGCTAAAAGGAACTTGGCCTTTGATAAGGATGATTCTCAAGACACTGTAATAGATGCCCCTGTAACAGCTATGCCTTCAACTTTTTCAGATCAAAGCATTGGAGGAAAATTAGCTTGTGATCCTGAACATCCTGTTAATTTTTATGATCAACCAATTGTGCCAAAGGAAGAGCCTTTTGAGTTTGATGAAGCTAATTTTCCCAAATTTCTAATTGAGATGGATGCAAAGAAGAAATCACAGCAAAAGGTTTCTAAGGCTAAGCCAGTTTTTGTGAGGAGGCCACAGGTTGAGAAACCACCAACAAACTCAGAGGACTTCATCTACATTGCTGACATAAAGGAGGAGTCTGACTTAAACCTATATCTTGAGGACTTGGTAGAAGTGAGAGGGATAACAGCCACTCAGAGATTACCAGAGAGATTAGTGTTTGTGTACAAGGGTGGAAGGGAAAGAATCTGGCCTCTGCACAGAATTCTAGGAGAAGACTATCAGACACTGATGGTGGTGTTCAAATGCTTAAAGAGAGATTTTGGGTTCACCAAAACTGCCAAGTCTGAGGTTGTCTCCAAGATTTGTCAAGTCAAAGCTAGCTGGAACAAACCTGATGCACTTCCCAGGGTTCTAAAGGTCCCTCAATCAGGAAAGAAAATTCATCTCCAACCCTTTTGGATGATGGAATTCAGAGACAAGGACAACTGCAGAAGATTCTTCAGAATGTAGGACCAATTGGAAAAGGCATCTAATGAAACTCTAAGATTCATGCAATCCAAGTTAGGTGATCAAGATGAAGAAGAGAAGATTTTCTATAGGAGGCTCCAAGCTCAGATTAAGGAGAACAATGCAAGGAAGGGGAAGAAAACAAGGCCACTGAGACAAAGTTGATAAATCTGCTCAGGCTAGAGGAGCAGCTCTGTGCACTTGTATTGTAAGAATTTCTAATTTGTGTTCAATCAATTTTCAATATATCATGAAGCTCAATACAATTTCTACTTTTGTAATTTATAATTTGTCTAAGTGTTTTCGTTATCATCAAGGCTCTTGATTTATGGCTATTATTCTATCAGTCATAAATTGGGGGAGATTGTTAGGAATATGTTGTTCTTGATGATAATTATAAAAACACTTAGTAGATTTTGTATTAAGTCACTTTTGTAACTGTCAACGGAATGGTATGCTTTGCAGCTTTCGTTGACAGGTAGCTCATCAACGAAATGAGTGATGTAGCAATTGCACTGTACAATACTTCACTGGTTGATATACATTTGTTGTAGGTATTAGATAGGTTTTCTAAGTCATGTTGACTATGTACTAGATAGGCAAAATAGGTTGGTTAAGTGTAAATATATTGTGCCTTGTAATTTTGCCTAAGTGAAGACATGTCAACGGATTGAAGATTAGTCTATCAACGGAATGAAGACTAGTCTATCAACGGAATGAAGATTAGTCTATCAACGGAATGAAGAATATACCATCAACGAAATGAAGAATAAAGATATCAACGAAACACATCTTCCTGCTATCAACGAATCATTATCACTTTTCTGAATAGTTGACAAAGTGATAGTGACAGTTTTCTGACAGATCAAAAGGTGATGTAGAAGTGTAATTTGCATTGGAAGCCATCAAAATGGACACTGGGAATAAGGAAACATTCCAATTTCCAATTAGGTTCTTGAGTGGGATCATAATAAGCATGAAGACAAAAGACAAGATCTCTAAGGACCATTGGACAAAAGGGATGAAAAGCAAGCTACTGGCGGTTACCTATAGTGTATTTTAGTGTAGCCAAAAATAGCATTGTAAACTTGGGTTTATAACCAAGTGTAGCAGTTCATTTTTAAGATATGTGAGTGAGATAAAAATAGTTTGTATTAGCTTCTTTCAAGAGCACTCTCACTCCAAATCAGGAACTGAGCAGCTGTGATACTTTTGTAATACAGATTATTTCCGCAATAAAAATATCTCAGTTGGATCCTCAAAACATCCAACTGAAATTTTATATTTGCTTGTATTTTTATTTTTAGTATTGTTTTATTTGAAAGTTGTTTTAAGTTTAGAAAATATCTAGAATTGTATTCAACCCCCCCTTCTACAATTCTGTTAGGTCATTTGGGATTAACATTTATTGTATGTGAAAATTATTTTAATATATATATATATATAAAGAATTAATATTGACAATAGATTGAAATATTATTAAATTAAAACATATTGTAACACCCGAGTCTCACATCGAGAAATATGGGGACTTTAGTCCAGTTTATAAGACAAAGTACAACTACTAAGTGCACCAACAGTCGTGATCTTTTGGAGACCTGTGGTGGGTTTGTGGATTACCCATATTATTGCAATTGGGCCAATTGGCCTGCTTATTCGGTTGATTCGTGAAGTTGCTGGAGGTGGGAACAGGAAGGCTGGTGGTATTATTCCACAATAGACTGAGGTCCAGAGGTGGGGACATGAACTAGCCAGATCTTGGACCTATGGGCTATCCGTTCAGACCTAACGATGACGTCAAGAGTTTAAGTGGGGGAGTTTGTACCACCCGGGTCTCAAAATCGAGAAAAGTTGGGACTTTAGTTCAGTTAATAACACAAAGTATTACTACAAATTGCACCAACAAATCATGATCTTTTGGGAATCTGGGGTGGGTTTGTGTATTACCCAGTGTTCTAAAAGTCGGCGATTAATCGGGATTAATCGCCGATTAATCGCTAGACGGCGGGCCACCGAACTGATTAAGCGAAAATCGGTCAATTAATCGTTTTTTCAGAAAAACGGTCAAAATTCGGCTAAATTGGTCAAAAATCGGATTAATCGGTCAAAAATCGGGCTAATTATTAAAAAATAGTTAAAATTAAAAATTTAAAAGGTAGAAACTTGATTAAACAATATGAAAAAACATTATTTTCGTATATATAATTATAATTTTAGATGCCTAGTAAATTCTCTTAATTTTTCCTCTTAAATTGATCTCTAATTGAAAAGTTAAACTTTCAAAATTTTATTTATTACAATTATATAACATTTTTAACATATTTGCATAAATATATGATAATAACATATGTTTAGTTGAAATAACGAAACAGTTATATATATATATATATATGAATATAAATGTATATAAAAAATATTATTAAATTTATTCCGATTAATGATCCGATTAATCATTCTGATTAATCCCCGATTACCCGATTAATCCCTGGACGGTGCATTCACCGATTAACTCCGATTCCCGCTTTTTACAACACTGGTATTACCCAAGTTGTTGTGTTTGGGCTAATTACTTGGCACTGAATTGTTCGATGTTTTGAAAGTCTGAAAGATAGAGGAAGCGAAACAAAGGAAAAGAATGCTTAAAATCAAAAAATTACAAGAAAAGATATGAACGAGTTAGAAAGAAAGTTTTAAGAACCGAAAGCGCGAGACCTAAGTAGAGTATTAGAAGATTTACGAAGGTTTTTGATGAAAATCAGTAATAAAACTTACTCTCCGAAATGTAACATCTTGAAGAATTGGAAGAAAATTTAGGATTGTAATGTTCTAAAACTCATCTAGAATACTAAGTATCTATTCTTTCCCGCAAAAAAATTATAAACTAGCATGACAACTATTAGTAATACTCGTATTAGTACCCACCCAATAGCCACATATACCATCAATAAGAAAAAACTCTATATCAATCACATATTTGAAATGATGATGATCATGCATAGGATAATTTATAAACACAATTTAAGCTAGCGGCCCGTGCCTCGCACGAGCTTTTATGCTAGTTCTAAATAATGTATACAAGATGGGGTCGGATGCAAGGGTACAATTCAAAGGTAACATAGAAGTGTTCTTCAAAGATTGGTGATAGTATGCAATAATTGAATTTGAATCTGAGTATGCTTATGGTTGTCTTTTAGGAGCACTCTAAGTGAATCCCGGTGTGCTGCGGCATGAATCCTGATTCCCCCTTCTGTGATTGTAGTTAAATTGAATTCTACTTCATTGCATTTGCAGATCTAAATGTCATTTTCTGATGTGTAACTTTTGTTGCCCTGGTGTCAAGAAGCTATATATTTCGACACCTCTGGATTTGTTTCTTAGACATACAACCACATAGATAGACCATAGTACTAAGTTATTGATAAGTATTTTAATGATAACATAATATACAATAGTTGTAGCATGATTTAATCATCGAAAATGATGTATTTTACAATATAGGCTACTTGAATTATTTTTTAACATTAGCCATGTATATGTGAGACATGTTAAATGTTAATTACAATGCAATTAGATGATATTTCATCATAGAACAGGTCTGTATGTAAATGTATAACTATATACCCTCTTTAAGAAACTCATTTGACATGCTAAAGTTACTGTTCTTTATTTCTTATTAACGCGGAGTACTTTCACACCTAGAGGTGGCCAAATGGGCGGTCCGTGCGAGCCGGGCCGGGCTTGACACGGGTCGGGCTCGACTGAGGCGAGCACGGAACCGGCACGTAGTGTTGAACGAGCCGAGCCGGGCCGGGTTCGAATCGAAAAAATAGAATTTGGGACCGGCAATACGGGTTGTACGGATTAATGCGGGTTGGTCGTGTTTGCGGGTTTTAACGGGTTAGTGCCGGTTTGGGCGGGTTAGTGCGGGTTTTAATAAATAATATGTCCAACTTGCAGGCTGCAACATAAGGTGAAGACACGTTTTATGTTTGAGAAAAACGTGGCAGCCTTGTGTGTGTTGTGTTTGGAGAAGCCTGGCTGTAGCCTGTAGCCTGTAGGAGTCACCAAACGTGGCATGATTACCTGCCTGTTTGAAAATGTTTTTTCAAGTATGTGAAATCATTTGTATTAAACACAATACTTATGCAGTTATGCTTATATTTACATTATCTTCTACTGAAATCTTATGCCCATGGGCTTATATTAACAAATATTTTACATTTATGCAAGTTACATTTAATCACATATTATATATTATTTTTAATCTTTTAATTAATTTATTAATTTTTAATTCGAGTTAATAAATCTAAAAAAATAGAAGAATATCTTGCTTTGTTAATTTGTGATAAAAGAGGACGGTACCTCATATAAATTTTATTAATTTCAAAAATATTTTTACAAATTATTTGAGAGGACTCCTCTCTAAAAAAACGGAACAAACCGCATAAACATATAAAATTACAATACAAATTAAATACTCGGTCCTAATATACTCCATATAATGTAATTAAATACATTACACGTTAGTCCATAATGGTACCATAATGTTATAGTATTTATTGGATGGAGTATTAACATATAATGTTGTGCTCCCGTGCGGGCTCGCGGGCTGTGCGGCTCGTGCGGTCCGTGCGGGTTCGTCCGGTTCGTTGTCGGGTTTTGAGTCGGGCGGGCCGGGCCGATTCACGGGTTTTAGAAATTGAACTCGTAACCGGCACTAACTAAGACGCGGGTTGGGTCGAATTATTCGCGGTTCAATCGAGCCGAATAATATCCGAATAAAGTACCGTGTCGGGCTGAACGAGCTGAATAAACCCGCCCATTTGGCCACCTCTATTCACACCTGTATCCATACATATTTTATGCATCATACCACTTATTTTGCTATAGAGCACATAACAGTTTGTTTGTTATACCTGTCTTCAATAAGTAACCTTGGTTTTGTATTTACTTTTTTATGCTAACCAAATTTCGTTCGAGTGAATTTGGGTGCACTAAGCATATATCAATGATGTTTGTTTGTGATTGTCAATGTAATGTCTTTGGTAATTGAACAAGGTACAGTGATCATTACCAATGTGATACTTTCATCAGTTTTATTGGTGTTTTTGCTTCCCGTAACATAAATCATACTCCCTCTGTCCCAGCCAATAGTATACATTGGGGCTGGACACGGAGATCAAGAAAAGATATAAAAAATGAGTAAAATTAGATAAAAAGTGGGTAAAGTGGTGGGACCTATAAATATTTAATAATTGATTTGAGATAATGGAGGAAAGTAGTGGGTGTAATAGTGTTTTATATTATTATAGAATAGAGATAGTGGAGAAAGTAGTGGGTGTAATAGTGTTTTATATTATTAAAAGTTACTATTTTTGGAATGTATAGAAATGAGAGGGACATCCCAAAATGGAAAGTGTATAGAAATGAATGGTACGGAGGGAGTAGATGATAATGTTGGGGCAAATGAGCAGTCATTTTATTTTTTATACCCCATTCTTGAATGACCTCATTCATGTTTAAGTGATTTTCTCTCAAACTAATTTAATATTTAAATATTATATTTAAAAATCGAGATATCACTGCTACGCGATACGGAGAAGCCTTAATCAGAAAATCTAATGCTTAGGTTTTGTGCAATTTACTAAAAATATGAAAATTTTGATATTTCATTATAAGTTAAATAAATACTCTTACAATTCCTTTTAAAAACAAAACTGCTTATTTCAGATTTTGTATACTACGTTTCCTTGAGCTTTTTGTGTATCAAGTATGTACCGTATTTGTTTTTATAATCTGATATGTTATATTTTAATTAGCATTTGATATAAAATAAATTTGTATTACACTTTCGTAAAGTTTATATTTTATTTAATACTAGCTTAAAACCTGTGCGATGCACGGATTGTTAATTGTTATTTTATTATTAGTTTTTTAATTGTATTTGTTAAAAAAATAAGTAGGCATGTTAAAATAGCTAAACACTTTTAATTAATTAAAAACGTTAAAACATATTTTAAAATAAATAAGTAAGGGTTTGCTCGTTATATTTTTGGAAATGGGGGGTTTTAGTATGGAAAAATAAAAAATGTAACATATATTTAGTTTAAAAAGGTAAATGTCCGTGTTATTTTTGGAAAATGAGGTTTTAAAATTTAATAATTTAAATTATTTAAATACGTTTTAAAATAAATAAGTAAAAGGTTTGTCCGTGATATTTTTATAAAAAGAATCGATTTTTGTGATAAAAATAGAAAAAGTAAATTGAAAATGGCAATTTTCTGTTATATATTTAGAAAATGAGGGACTTTGTTAGAAAAAATCTATAATGTGTTTTAGCTGAAAAGGTAATTGGTTATAAATAGGTATTTGATTATTTATATTTTAATATGTTTAGTAATTGCATTTGTTAAGAAAAATAAGTAGACATGTTAAAATAGGTAAACTTTTAAAAAATTAATTATAATATTAGGTTTAAAAATAAATAACTAAATGGTTGTCCGTGATATTTTTGGAAAATGAGGGGTTTTATTAAGGAAAAATAGAAAAACTAACATGTTTTAGTTAAAAAAAAAAGTAATTGTCCGTGATATATTTGAAAAAATAGGGGAATTTGTTAGAAAAAATAAAAAAATAATGTATTTTAGGTGAAAAAGGTAATTGATTATAAATAGGTAATATTATTAAATAATAATATATTTCTATAAATAAGTAAGGTTAATTAAGTAAAAACACGAATTTAAAAAAGGACAATTAAGTCAAATCACAACGTACCACACTGACCAACCAAACTTTTAATGTTTCGTCTATTATATAATAGTACTAGATTTATACCCGTGCAATGCACGGGATGCTTTATATATCATTTGTATATATTTTAATTTTGTTTAAATTGTTATTTTTAATTTTTCTATAAGTATTATTCTTATTTAATTTCAACTTTATAAATTTTTAATGATAACCAAACTTGAAAACATATAAATTTCACATATATTTTATTTAAGTTTATGTCGTATTTTTGAAATGATACTTGTTTTTTATTTTTATATTTTTAAAATCACTAT
Organism: Heracleum sosnowskyi; assembly: GCA_030848705.1. Classification (NCBI taxonomy): domain Eukaryota; kingdom Viridiplantae; phylum Streptophyta; class Magnoliopsida; order Apiales; family Apiaceae; genus Heracleum; species Heracleum sosnowskyi. The sequence continues at coordinate 17,681,283 of CM061240.1, forward strand.
TTGTTTGTAATCATTTATTATTTTCCTAAATTTAACTAATAATGTATTTTAGGTGAAAAAGGTAATTGATTATAAATAGGTAATATTATTAAATAATAATATATTTCTATAAATAAGTAAGGTTAATTAAGTAAAAACACGAATTTAAAAAAGGACAATTAAGTCAAATCACAACGTACCACACTGACCAACCAAACTTTTAATGTTTCGTCTATTATATAATAGTACTAGATTTATACCCGTGCAATGCACGGGATGCTTTATATATCATTTGTATATATTTTAATTTTGTTTAAATTGTTATTTTTAATTTTTCTATAAGTATTATTCTTATTTAATTTCAACTTTATAAATTTTTAATGATAACCAAACATGAAAACATATAAATTTCACATATATTTTATTTAAGTTTATGTCGTATTTTTGAAATGATACTTGTTTTTTATTTTTATATTTTTAAAATCACTATTTGTTTGTAACCATTTATTATTTTCCTAAATTTAACTTTGGTAATTTTAGTTTACTATTTATTTGTCTTATATCAAATTATATGTTGACATTTTTTATTTAATTTAGTTTGTTATTTGTTTACTTTAATAATTTAATTTTAATTATTTTATTTATATACTTATTTTTTTCTTAAAATATTATATAGCTAAAGATATACCGATCATACCATGTCATAAATTAATTATTTTTGTATTATAGTTATCATTTTCTTAATTTTTTTGAAAAAAAATAAACACAAATATTATTTTTTTATATTATAGTTATTATTTTAATTTTATTTTTGTTGTAATTATATTAGTAATCACAAGGTTAAACATATTTAACTCATATTTTAGATTTAAGTTTTATTTTTAATTTCTTGTTCATTTATAATGAGAATATGACATTTTAGTTATCTTTCTATTTAATAATTTGAATTTCATACAAATTGAGATTTTGTTTTATTTTTAATTCAAAATAAGAGACATATTTGTAAATGAAACTAATTTATATTAAAGTAATACATATGCTAATATATATATCATTTAAAAATTTATCTTTAATTGTTTTTAGCTAAATATTGACCATAATTTGTTGATTATTAATTTCAAGATTTATCTTTTATGATTATAGATAATATTTATATAACTTTTTAGTTTTTAAAGATCATTGTTTGATCTTTATTATAATTAATTATAATTGTATTCTTTGTTTTAGTGATTTTTTGTTTCAAAATGTTAAATATTTGTTGGAGCATGGTGATTATAATGTTAAGTATGTCTAACCTTTATTTTATATTTAAATCTTATTTTAAATTATTTTTCCTTTTCTATGTGGGAGTATGAGCTTGTTTGGGTAATTTAAAATTATTGTTTATAACTTAAATTGCTTAAAGTCAAAAGTCATAAATCAATATATATATATATATAAAGGAGGATACGCGGGAGGTGAGGTGGCACCCCTAAGATCGTCTCAATCTATTTTTCTAATTTTTTTAGAGGTTTACAATTTTAAATACTAATAAATCAAAAAATATTCTTTAGCATATTAGAAGTAGAATAGGTGTTCGAAGTTATAGAGGAGAAGAATTCGAATTTATAGTGAAGACATATAATTAAAAGTTCTATTTGAAGTAGAATAGGTGTTTGAATTTGTAGAGGTGAAGAGTTCAAATATAAAAAAGTTCTTGCAAATATTCTATTTGAAGTAGAATATGTAAAGTTATATAGTTGTTTTTTCGACGAAAGAGTGTCTCATTAGAAAGGAGTATGATTACATAAAAATTAATATATAAGACAAATATATATTCAAAATATTAAATTTGAGATTTTGATATTAAAAAGTAAAGCGTGTTTCACGGGAGGACGGCTTATTAGCAAGGACCGAGTAATTTTCGTAATTTATTTGATAGAGTTTTTTAAAAATATTATTACGCCGCCGCGAAGCACGGTTTTTTCAACTAGTATATATATATAAAGGAGGATACGCGGGAGTTTAGGTGGCGCCCATAAGATCGTCTCAATCTATTTTTCTAATTTTCTAGAATTTTAGAATTTTAAATACTGATAAATAAAAAAAAAATCCTTTAACATATTAGAAGTAGAATAGATGTTCGAATTTATTAAGGAGAAGAGTTCGAATTTATAGCGAAGACATATAATAAAAAGTTCTATTTGAAGTAGAATAGGTGTTTGAATTTGTAGAAGGGAAGAGTTCAAATATAAAAGAAGTACTTGCAAAGTTTTATTTGAAGTAGAATAGATGTTTCGATTTATATAGGAGAAGAGTTCGGATATTAAAAAAGTACTTGCAATTAAAAGTTCTATTGGAAGTAGAATAAGCGTTTGTAATACATAACTAAAAATTCTATTTGAAGTAGAATATGTAAAGTTATATAGGTATTTTTTCAATGAAAGAGTGTGTCGTTAGTTAGGAGTATGGTTACATAAAAATTAATATATAAGACAAATATATATTCAATATATTAAATTTGAGATTTTGATATTAAAAAGGAAACCGTGTTTCATGGGAGGATGGCTTATTAGCGAGAACCGAGTAATTTTCGTAATTTATTTGATAGAATTTTAAAAAAATTATTACGCCGCCGCGAAGCGCGGCTTTTTCAACTAGTTATACATATAAAAGATGTTTCATTGATTTTAACTTTTTGATATACATATTTAATTATTTTATTTTTAGTTATGTTGTTTACTAAAATGGACCACCTAAATCTTAGGACCTGACGACCACGCCATGACATACCATACCACCTAAACCCTTTTACACCAATTATATATAAAGATATAATTGATTTATAGACATAAATTTGTAAGAAAGCTTGAATTCAAACTACAATTCAATAGGATAACTTGGAAAAAGATCGAAATATCCCAGAAGAGATGAGACAAAAAGAGAGACAATAGTTCAAGAGAGAAATAAAACGAGGAACTAAAATAAAGTTTAATTAGCCGAATTTAGAATTAGAAACATACCTGTCAAATGCATAAAATTTCAATTGCACTTACAAACATAAAATTTCAATTGCACTTACAAGAAGGGTATAGATTTATTATTAATTCGAGCATAATTGCTATTAAGTATGTTAAAAAAGGGCTTTTTTCATAAATACCCAACCCAAAATTTTTTTTTTGCAAAAATACTAGGTGTTTTTTAATTTTTTGTAAAACTATCAAAATATTTGCAAAAATACCAACTTTTTGAAAATATTTGCAAAAAATACGGTCTGCAACTACTTTCAACCATATCTGAAACTGCAACCAAAATCAACCACATATGCAATTTTTTAATCAAAAATGATTTTTTTCCGGCGTCCTGATTTTAGGGTTGTTACAACCCTAAAATCAGGGTAGGTTAGGGTTTAGGGTTGTTTCCTAAACCCTAAATCCGTATACGAATTATTCCTCATTCTTAATATTTCTAAAACCCAACCATTGAACCCCAAAGGTTAACTATTGAACCCCAGGGGACGGCTTAATCAAGACCACAAGCTTACCAAATATCTTCCTAACAATTTTTTTTGAATTCTCAGCTATTTTTCAATCATTTTTTAAAAAGTTGCTTCTGGTTGCATCTGGTTGCGTTGGTTGCTGTCGTATTTTTGGTTGCATCTGTGGTTGATTTTGGTTGCAGTTGCAGATGGTTGAAAGTAGTTACAGGCCGTATTTTTGCAAATATTTTCAAAAAGTTAGTATATTTTCAAATATTTCCAGAAAATGGTAAAATTATAAAAAAAACTTAGAAAAAGTAGTATTTTTGGTAATTTCCCTAAAAAAAATTATAACTGTCTAAAAATATTAATATAACTTACATCAATAATAACTGTTTTTTTTATCTCATTTGGATGATCAAATTAATTTAAATTACATTTTATTTTAATTTTATGTATTGTAATCTTTATTTTATATGTTTGAATGTATTCAATTTCAATTAAGAAATGCAAGTATATTTGATTTAATTACGATTTAGTATTTTTTTTTTAATATTAAAATGGTAATAAATAACTTTACTATTACTTATTTATTTGTATAAATAACTTAATTAAGAAACTGAAATGCTATTATTTTAGTATTAAATAAATTTGGACCAATGAATATTGTCCGTCCAAATTTGTTTGGGACCGTTAATCGATCTAAATTTGGACCAAAATTTAGCACACGGTTAAACGAAATTGGTCCAAATTTGGAATTTTAGGCCACTATTGAAGATGACCGAAGGGTAATGTTTTAAATTTAAAATGATAAAATAAGTGTTGTGGAATAAAAAACGTGCTTATGTATTTAATGCTAAGGTTTAATGAGCTTTAATGGCTGCACTCGTGTTTCCGGACTAAATCGGTCCTCACAAGATGCCTACGTATCTCAAATCGTTATTGAGAATCAAGCCAAAGACGTAGTTCTTGGTGTTGCCCTCGGGGCTATGGCGGCAGGGGCACACTAAGGATGTAGTGACTTGTATGTCCTTATTCGAGGATGAAGTCTAAAACGTAGTTCTATGGGTGCCTTTATGGCTTGTTGCGCCTTCGAGGCGTTGTGACGTATGGAGCTGTGCCCAAAACGTAGTAGAGGATGTATGGAGCTGTGTCCAAAACGAACGTAGTGGATGACGTATGGAGCTGTGTCCAAAACGTAGTGGATAACGTATGGAGCTGTGTCCAAAACGTAGTTCTGATTGTAGGATCAGGGACCTTATATAGGCGTCTGGAGCCTAATATTTATGGTATGTTTAGGAGACTTAGCGAATAAGTCTTATTTTTGATATTGGATAAACATTGTATTTCTTGCTGGAGAATTCGTTTCCTTGTCGATAAAGGCAATGACTCATTAATTGCCTTTAATTGAGATTCTGGATCCTTCTTTGACCAATTTGCCATAATTTGGACTCTTTTCATGAGCTATATATTTTCCATATTCATTAATTACGAAATTAATGAATAATTAGGGTGTCGGTCCTTAAATATCGGCCTTTCCATTGACTTGTCAATTATATTTCTATAATTATTTTTCTGTCCATATCAATAAGAATTTTAAAAAATTTAATATAATTTTATAAAACTTTTTTATAACATTTTATGAAATTTATAAAGTCCATATTTAGCGGGCATAAATGCTAGTTGTAAATAAAGGGGTAAGACCGTAGAGTATTAAATCTACTGAATCAAAATTATAAGAACATACTCCTTGATAGGATATGTAATATGATAGGTACTGTGTTATATATTTGAGTTAAGTGTCGTGTTTTACTTTTAGAACAAAAGGATGTTTTCTGAGCTTTAATGTTTATGAAATTTAAACTTGCAGAATACACAACATATATATGTCTTTTGTAGGGGGATTAATAGAATAAAATGAAGCTATTGTTTAGGGCTTTGGTAATAGCTTTATTACATTTCCTACAAAAGTATGAGTAGGTTACCATGGCCAAAAATCGGTTAATCTTTTATCTAAAAACGGTGGTTTCAAATAGACCTGGCAATGGATCGTGTCGTGTCGTGTACTTTCGTATTTTCGTGTACTTAATTTAAAACTCATATCCGATCCGTTTTGGATTCGTGTACTAAATTTGAAACACATATCCTATTCAAAATGTGTCGTGTACTTTACGTGTCGTATTCGTGTACATTAACAAAAATATAAATTTAATTTAATTAAAATTTATATATTATAAAACTATTTTAATTATGTAAATTTTTATGAAATGTGTATTAAATATGTATTACATACAATTTTACAAAAATTTGTAAATATAACTTATATATATAAATGTATACTTCTTATATATAAATGTATAACTTACTGCCAATTAGTCGTGAAACTTTTATTTATTGTTCATATGTAATTGCTTATATATTTTCTAAATATGCAATACTATAAATAATATATATTTTTTAAAATTATTTATTTGCTTCATTAATTCGTGTACTTTCGTTCTGTGTCGTGTACCTATTGGGAAAACCCAAACCCGACACTAATTATATTCGTGTTTTTCGTGTTCGTGTACCAAATTTTTGCACCCAAACACTAATTATCCGTGTCGTGTTCGTACCGTATTCACGTGTCGTGTATCAAATTGTCAGCTCTAGTTTCAAGCTCAAGTATTAAAGGAATTTCAAAATAGTTGGGGGATTTCCTTTGATTAGAGTTTTCTATGTCTTTTGTATGGGGATTAATTTATAAGATTTTATTGTCTAAATTTCCGGAAATATCGTTGCACAACCTTTGATTAGATAATAAATTTTTTGGAGGAAAGAAACTCCTCGAATTGAACATTATATTTTGATACACTTCAGTAGGGCTGTGCAGAACCGAACCAGAACAAAAAAACCGAACCGAATAGTATAATTTCGGTTCGGTTCGGTTCTAATTTTCTGAAAATTCGGTCTTTTCGGTCTGGACCGAATAGACCGAAATAAATATCGGTTCGGTTCGGTTCTTTCAAAAAAAATTCGGTCCGAACCGAATAGACCGAATGTTTTTAATTTTTAATTTATATAATTTTTATAGATATAATATATTAATTTTATATGTATGTATATATTCAAAATTTTGCATGGCTTACTTTTGGTTCGAGATTTGAAGTTTGAACTATTATATTTACATTTCATACTTGTATTTCATTAGCTAATATTTTTATTTCTAGAAAAATCATAATTTTTGGCTTTTTTTTGAAATAAAAATTTTTCATTTGAAAAAATTTCGGTTCTTTTATGAAAGAACCGAATCGAATAGCATTATTTTGGTTCGGTTCGGTTCCGGTCCAAAATATAATTTCGGTTCGGTTCGGAAAAAAAATGATAATTCAGTTCTCGGTCTATTCGGTTCGGTCCGGTTCTGCGACCGAATGCTCAGCCCTACACTTCAGTAATGAGAATGTTGCTTCAGTCAAAAAAAAAAATTACTAAGACAAGTCTACCTAATTCTAATTGAATAAATTAAAATTTTCTTACAAATTTGTCTTGAATTTCCAACCTTGTCACTTTCTTTATTTTCAAGAAACCTCATTTTCGTTTTAAATAAGAAAAAAAATAGCGAGATAGAAAAAATTATTTCCTAAAAAAAATCCAAACGAGCCGCATAATTTGGGCATGGGATCAAAGTGATCCGGAAACGTAAAGTAAGCAGAGTGTTGAACAGTTGGTGTATACTCCTAGTCCTAGACACATACATAAACATAGTTGTGTTGTGTTCTAATGTAAACTGGACAGAATCACATCCGGCCCGTTATCCTTGTTTTGTGCAAAAGTTTTTGGACAAAATCACACGCTCACAATCAAAACAAATAAAACCCAAGAATCTCAAATTTCTGCAATTATGGCTTGTTTTAATTTACCAAAATTCAATCTTTTGTTCATCATATTAATCTTCACTCTCATCCCCTTTTCATCATCTCTTCCTTTCATCGTACTCCATGGTAACTTTCTCTTCTTACCCATCTTTTATATTGTCTGTTTGTATCTATCTTTATTATGCACACACAGTGTACTTATGAACTCTCTTTACAGTGAAAAACTTTACTGATAATATGATGCAAGATTCAATCTTTTTTATGTGGGGGTGTGTTTGTTGAGTTTAGTTTTTTTTTCCTTCAAATTTAGTGGTGATTGAATAATTTTTTTGTTTTTGGTTGTTCACCATGATGTCTAATTGTTTATATGCTTTTAATGAATGTTGTAATTCTGTTTTTTGTAGATTGAATTTTTATACTTTTTTCGCGAGATGTTTGTATTAGTTAAGTTTTACTCTGTGTTCTTGGTGATTGTGTTGTTCCAGGGATTGGAGATAAATGCAGCCACAAAGGAATTACAAGTTTTACCAAGCAACTAAGCGAATGGTCAAAATCTGATGGATATTGCTTGTAAGCCTTTTAATCCCTGCAAAATTGGACAATGTTGTGTATTGGCTCGGTATATATAGACTAGTTTACTATTATAGAGATCAGTGTTCTTTTGGTGATGGAAAAAGTACTTGTGTCTGAGTAATTTACCATCACTGCCTTAAATTTTAGCTGTATTTGTATGAACTGTTTACATAAGTTTGGACAATAATTTGGAAAGACTGATTAAATGCAATAATTTGGAAAGACTGTGATTAAATGCAATAATTTGGAAAGACTGTGATTAAATGCACGTTTGCACACTTCTATCAACTCTTTTCTCCACTTAACAATACCGTGTAAACTGTATTGAGTTCTGCTGCTCATTGGCCCTTCAATTTTGCCCACATGTACTTCATACTCGTCAAATAATCCTAAATCAGTACAACACTTAGATGTAAGTTGCGGTTTCCCTATCTCTGAAGCTGTTTATCACAATCCTTTCTTATTTTGAGTTACCATTGGCCTCGTGAGATTGAATGCGTAACATCTTTGTTTTAAGGAATCAGAACTGAATTAGGACTCCTTAATTAGTTTACTATTTCAGAGGTTGTACTTACTTGTACAAGTCATTATAAGAAAACTTATGTAGACTTCATAAGTTGCAAAATTCTCAAGCAACGATACGTATAATTGGATTTCGTTTTCCAGTTGGTATAGCTTTATATCCACTCTGAAATCCAGCCTCTGGATTAGAAATTAATGCTATTGTAATTCCAGTTAACATGATTTTATACTTGGACGTACCTTTGCTTTCCATCTCCATCAATCACTCGACTCATATTCGACCATTTATTAAAAATCTGTTATCAAATTATACTTTAATACTGTATATATTAAAAGACAAACCACAGTTATTGGTTTAATAATTGACGATTCAGATTAACCTAATTATAGCTACTAAACTTTCTTTCTAATATATATAATTATATGTTGATAATTTTTCCTAATGAAATAAAGATTTACTCCTATAAAATTACTAATGCCTCCTGGCTTGTGCTCCTATTTGTGATAGAGTTATAGAAATATAAATGTACTTAAATGAACCTCTTAATGTTCTCAGCTTTTTTATATTACAAAAATGACGAATATATTCTTATGAAAGTACTAAAGGCCTACTGGTTTGTGTTTCTAACGTTTATAAAAATACAGTTATTTATATTAAAACTCTTAAACTAACTTAAATTAATGATTAAATATAATAAAGTATGTTTATTGATTATTAAAAATGAATCCTTTTCTGTAAGCATTTATTCACCAAGGTACTTATCACATCATCTCATTTTCTTCATTTTTGTTGTTTGGCACTCTGCTTGATTTCAGCTCACGTTTTATACTATGAATATATTTTTATGCAGGAAAATGGTCATTTATTTTAATATTAATATAGATTTACCCAAAAAATCATATTAATAATAATATACATTTACACACAAAGACATATCTCGCGAAAATTAAAGTAAATTTATATTTAATATAAAGAGAATACAACTTATTATTTAGGTTGTATCGGTGCCTTCAAATGGTTTTTTTTTTTGTATCTATACTGAGAGATATAATTAATCTGATGTTTGAAACATTTTTTAAAGTAATATACTGCTTTATTCAAAATGTTCAGTTTATTATATTTGGAAAATGGATTGAAGTGTTCGTGTTCTGTAGGGAAATTGGAGACGGAAGCTGGGATTCTTGGTTTATGCCTCTACAAGACCAGGTGCAGCAATACAGTGAATTATTTTTTTAATGTCTGAGTTATAAACTTCGTGTCAGATATAATTGAACTCTTACATTTGCAGGCTCAAATCGTTTGCGACAAGGTAAAAAATTTCACTTTTGCAGTCGAAATTATATGAATTGTTGTTACAACTTCTTGTTTAACTTGCAAGTTTATGTTTCTACCTTTAGGTGAAGGAAAATAAAGAATTTAAAAAGGGTTACAACATAGTTGGTCTCTCTCAGGTAAGAGATAATAGTGCAAATTACATACTGGTTTGGTTCATAATGAAACATGCACAACATGTCCTTGTTTTTTTTTTTCTAAATCTATTAATTACACGTTACCCCCCACCCCCCAACCCCAAGAAGTAAAGCTTAGTAACATGTCATTACGTGAGATGTAAGATTATGTTACAAGGGTTACAATAGGAGACTTAGGGTAGCATGATGCAGAACAGTACATGGCTATGAAATGACAATATTTAATGTCATATATGTTATTCAAAGATTATTATTATATTTCTTAGATGTTAGAGTTGTTCTTAATTATGGTAGGCTAATAATATTGAAACTATGATAAACCTTCTCCTGCATCAAGATATAAGCAAGGGTTTAGATATATGAATTTGTTTTGATGTCAAATCTCTGTATTGTGTTTTTTCGAATCAAAATTGAGCAATGTTGTGAATTTGTTATACATTTATAATCTCAATGATGAATATGTTTGTGAATTAATGCCAGCGCGTAATCTTTTGCTTCCAATTCCTATTTTCCTGGCAATTAGGCATGGCCGCATGGTTATTATACTGTAGATCAACTTATATCTTTCTTAGTAAAACCATAATTATATACTTTTTATTTCGATTAACTTTTCTCTGTTATTCTTGTTGGCACGTGAAAGGCAAATGCTCATCCAGCATTGAGGCATTTTTTTATAGTATAGAAAGAAATGTTTATGTATATCACATTTTTCAATATAGTAAGTTTTTCTTGCCTCGTTATGGGCCTCGCGGCCTCAGGGTGCTTTCTGTGGTATATCTACTACTATGATTGGTGCCCTCCCTTACTTGAAATGTTTTTTGTTTCTCTTTACCTTTATGATGGTTGGATGTGTTGTTCCCTCCGTGTTGTATAATCCCCTATATACTCCAGTTTCATTGATTACAGAAAAAATATTAAAGAAATCATTTTGATATTCGCTTGCTTCCCTACTTGGGTAGTTTCATTTCATTTTAATATCTCCTTTGGATCCTATTTGTGTTTACATGCACACAGAAAATAGTCCTCTGGACTTTCTGCAACACTGTTAGTAATCAAGTCTGATAATCTCTAGTAATTATCTTTCTGTGCAATTCTCACAACGCCTATTCATGGATCCATGGCTTTAATTATCAATTCAAGTGTATCTTAGTTTTGAATGCCCAAGTAGCTTTAAACTATTATATTGGACTTCTGAAAAATTATCATTCTTTGTTATCCTCTTATTTTTTACAGGGCAATTTAATAGGTCGAGCTGTTGTGGAATTTTGTGATGGGGGGCCCACTGTAAGAACCATACCTCTGCTACGATGCTAAAATCCTGCACAGCATTTAGTATTATGTTAATAATAATTCTTTAATTTATAGATATTCTGAACTTTCTATTTGCTTACCTAGCTTAGGATGAGATTGATCTTTATTATATGCCATATAGCCAAAAAGGTCCCCTTCCATATATATATATTTTTAGTAAGCGTAATTATTTATGAAAAACAGGTCAAAAATCTGATATCTTTGGGAGGGCCTCATGCTGGGACTGCTTCTGTTCCACTTTGTGGTGTAAGTGCTCTTCTATCCCATTGTCATTGGAAAGTTCATATTTAATTACAAATAGAGATTAACATGTGCCTAGGTGATTGCTTGTGTGCACGCTGCTGAAGCAGATACTTTCTCCTTCCCTACCCCTAATAAAGAAGAAAGGAAGGTCTATCCTATGCTCAGAAAAAGCAAATTAAGAAAAAAAAATCGCTGCTAAGACCACTAACTGCAACACAGGGATTCTCGCTGTGCATCGTGCTGAAGCAAATACTTGCAAGAATCCGCTCTCATTCTCTGCATTTGAAATTTTTTACCTTAATAGAAATGTTTCTTGGTGATTGCTTGTGTGCTTAGTCTGACAACTGTGAGCTTCATTTTGAATCTAAAGCAATGAAGTAATCGTACAGCCCATAGAATCACAAATAAAGAATAGAACGACCATTAGACATTTTTATATTGAAGAAATGTTGTTTTGTTGGTGTCAAATGCCTTCATTCTAAATTTTGTCAACGACCTCATAAGATATATAGAATTTTAGCTGAATTGGCGTATAATAGTGATGTTGGACAATTTAAATAACCTCTTAAACAAGGCAAGTTGATTCCTATGTTTCAGGTATAATGATTCTGCTCATTATAATAATAACCTCTAGCAAGGGTACACAAACGATCTAAATAACATATAGATTGCAGTTTTAGGACAATTATCTGCCCATCTGTCATACAGTTTTTCTTTAAAATGTATATTGACGTATTTGTTTGAACTTGTTTTCTGCTTTGGCAGACTGGTATATTCTGTATTTTGGCCGACAACTTGATCAAATCAGAGGTCTACAGCGACTATGTGCAAGTAAACATTATCTACTTTTTATCTGGTTTTGTATTCATAATTTCATATTCTCTGTAAATTTGGTGTTTATTATTTTTAAGATATTCCTCAACAATGTAAAACGAGTATATCAATGTTGCTTTTTGTTCCCCTAGGTCATTAATTGATGGGCATGGATTGCTAAGTTTTAAACTTGATTATTTTTGCAGGCACACTTGGCTCCTGCTGGATACCTTAAACTACCGAATGTGAGTAATATGTTTCCAGAGCTTTTATACCCAAGTCAAACAGATTTGCCACACAGCGTCTGTTACATATTTATATAACCAGGCATCACTCAGTAGCTAAAAAATTTCCACCAATAATGTGAGTTTAAACAAAAGAGACTACTATTCGAACAAGGCCGCATCTAGTTACGCATTTTACCCTGTAGTCCGGGGCTTGGTTATCTCCTAAAATCCCATGCAAGTGTGAATGGGCTAGACCTAGCTGACTTGACATACTTTCTTGTTGAACGAGTAACTTTCTCCCATATATCCTACAAGATTAATAGCTGTAGATGTTACTTGTTGAAATATAGGTTCAATTTGAGTACTAACTTGTGATTCAAATTTGTAGAATATTCCTGAATACTTAGAGCACTGTACCTTTTTGCCGAGGCTTAATAATGAACTGCCTGATGAGAGGAACTCTACTTACAAAGAAAGGTTCTCGAGCTTACAGAATCTGGTGTTAATTATGGTATTTTGGTCCTGTCCCTTTTTTATCAAGTATTTCTTCTTTAATCATTTTCTTCAAAAGTTGCCTCTATGTATCCTATGTAATTTTTCCTATCATTGTACATGAAAAGCATGAAGACGACACTGTGTTGATTCCGAAGGAAACCGCCTGGTTTGGGTATTATCCGGATGGTGCATTTAAGCCAGTCTTGCCTCCACAGCAGGTAAATCATTATACTGTTCTGAACCCCACGGTTGCCTCTCTTTCCCAGAGTGCAGAGGTGTTACATGTAGTTTTCCTTTGTAGATATTCGAAAGAATATAATTTTACTGATAAAAAGTACCCAAAGAAGCAACATGCATCCGATAGACATCAAAACTGGAAACAATAATGTAAAATTTTGAAGTCATTATACTGTAAGATATATATCTACCACTTTAACTTTTTTTTATTGGACAACAAAAAATTTGTTCTTAAAAATGTCTTCACCTTCTGCAGACCAAACTCTATGAAGAGGATTGGATTGGTTTGAGAGCGCTGGATGAAGCCGGCAGGGTTAAGTACATTAGTGTGTCAGGAAATCATCTCGCGATTTCTTACGACGACATGAAAAAGTACATTGTCCCTTACTTGGAAGAGGGAGCATCAAGTGAAAGTGTAGAGACAAGAAGCAACATAAAGAAAATTGCCATGCGCAAGCGGTTGAAGGAAGCACAGGTTGCCGCCTTTTAATTGCAAACATCAATTAATGAACTGCTGGAAATTCAGAGGATCAGTCATCATATCACATCTCGTTTTACTACCAGTTCCAAAAGTTCAGGTTCACGGTTCAAATTGGTATACAGAACTAAATTTGTAAAGATGTGTGGACAAATTATGTAATTGTGTGGTTTTTTTCTGTTTTTGACTCGTAAAATTGTCTGTTAATTTGCTGTGTATGTGCATAATAACTTTTTATTAAAATTAGGAGCTTTTAACATATAACAACTTCCTCTTCTAGCGAATGATAGTTTCTACTTTCTACTCTTATTGCTACTATAAAAATAATAAAGAAAATAGTTACAGGTTCTGTGGATAAATTATCATCGGCATGCTGCCTAACCACCTTTACCATTTTTTTTGAATGTTTAACTATTAAACCGAAAATATTCATTGCCATCGTACTTCGAAATCTAAGACGTTTGTTTAGTAAAACTAATTTTTCTGGTGTCCAATTATAAAACCGAAATTTTCGACATATCAGATTTTTCTTCATGTTTAGTGAGGAAGGGTATCTACTATCTACTTGCAACAACTTCAGCAAATATATTATTTCAAGAGCAAATTGTTTTAAAGTGTTACTTGCTCCGTTTCATCCATTGAGTTACATTTAGATTGGGCACGGAGGTAACCGAACAGACCGGAGGCGTTGAAGCAATAACTCCCAGAATATTCACCAAAGACATGTTCTTAACCAACATGTGTATTTATTAACTTTGAAAGGACCAACGAACTATGACTTGACACAAAAACAAGAATCCAATCAAGATCGAGCTTAATTTAAGACCAAGATGTCAAGTCCCGAGTCTAAATTATAGACTAGTCTGAAGCTAAAGCTTATTTGATCAAGTAATAGCTGTGAATTATAGTAGTCTATTCGGTATTCACTACTGCCAAACTTAAATTTGAGTAAATACAGTATCAAAGTTGCAGAAATTATTTATAATAATACGCAACTCTTGCAACTTTTTCAATCTCGTTTGCAATCAAATTTGTAATTTCGTTTGCAACAATTTCAACCTCACTTACAACTAAAACGTATTTCTGTAAATAATTTCAAAAAGTTAAATATTTTTATAAATTTTTCTAAAAACAATCATATAAACAGAAATATCAAATATTTTTTTGTCAAAGTCAAGGGAGCTAGCCTCCACAAAAAACACCATCCTTGCTCATCATTCAAACCAAGTTTATCTTCATAAATTTCCACCTTATTATTGTCTTTGTTCAACCTTTGCTTGTCACATTTTAATAAATTATCCTTGGTATTGGTAAAAGCATAGTCATCTTTTTTCTGAGACCTAAAATTTTGAAACTTGTGTACAAATTGTCAAAGTCAAATATATAATGTAGAACCCAAATTTTGAATGGTAATTGTGTATTTTTCTTACAATTTTTTTTTTCAATTTCTGTCAAAAAAACTGCAAAAAGGATTAATAAGAAAATACAAGGAGCACATTTTCTAATAGATGATTTGTAATACTTAAACTATTTCTTTTCCTGCATATAATAGTAAAAACTATTAGATCAATCTACATTGAAATATCTGTTTTCTAGCTTCCCAAACAGCCTCTCATGATCTAGGAGGCAATTAGTAGTAAAGACTTAAACTTATAGTAAAACTACATTATAGTCACTGAGAAAGAGGATCAAATGCTAATTAAACAAAATATTTTGAGCAACAACCAAATCTGAGACCTTATAGCTAGACATATATACATGACACTGATAACTGAGGTTTCTGACTTCATTTGCATATTCCATTAGGTTGTATGAGTACTAGAAGGACAGAAATGACCCCTGTTTCATTCAACTCAGCGATTTGAGGTAGATTGTCAGCGAAGCTCTTGGAGCCGATTCAGTCTCACGACCGAGGATGAAGGGCATCCAATGGCCTATGTGGCGACGCCCATGGGTTGAAAGGGAGACGATGGGGATTAGTATTCATTGGGAGGGAACGAAGAGGCTCAGTAGTGGCTGATTGAGGGCCAGCAACACGCTCGCATGAAGGGCACATGGTGAGGGTCGTAGGAGGGCTCATTTGCATGTAGAACTGAGGGGATGATTTAAGTGCCCTTAGTTCTTGCACCTCCTTTTGCAACTTCCTGTTCTCCTCCGTTAGAGTCTGGCAACATCTTTTTAGGAACTCACAGTCAACCTCTGTTTGCTTCAATTTTGTCCTGCATATACCAAATTTTACATGTACAGAGTTAATTAAGCTAATCTATGTTGTCTACTTGATTATAAAAATTAAAAATAAAAAAAATTAACTCTCCCGTATTCATGCATCTGCTACATAATCGGCATATAGGGCAGTCATCTTTACTTCTTAAACACAAAAGAAAACGAAAACAATGAAACATACTTAGGTTCTCAGATTAATCTAGTACTACAAGGGTAGTGTTGAGTATTGATGCATTTAGTTCCTTGAAACAGCTGGGACAACACACATATATGTTCACTTGTGCTTCAAAATTAAAACTTTCCATCCCAATCCCAACATGAGAGAGCATTAGATTTCATTACATACTATGATATTATCAGATAAGAACATAAACAATTCATATGATATAAATATTCATATCCTGTCAAAAATCTCGCATCATAAATTTAACTTTCCGCATATGAAAAACTCTTTATTTTGATTTCTTTATACTTGTTGTCGATTACTGTACATACAAAATAAGCCATCATTCGGCCTTGAAAAAGGGGCTTGTAACCGCCATGAACGTATACTTTCCAGTATACGTAAAAATACAAAATAAGCTATTTTCAAACCATGAAAAGCGGCTTTATACGTCATGAACCCTATAATTTCTCGACTACCAACAAGATTATGCAAACATCCTATATGCGACAAGAAAAAACCCACGAGAACCGTAACCCCCCCACACATGAAAGTTAACGCATACAATAATTACATGGCAAAAGATAATGTTCTCCCTTTTTTCAAATAAACGTAAAATTGGTAACCATAACATACATAATAGTTATCTCACCTTGCCCTCCTGTTCTGAAACCAAACCTCCACTTGCCGAGGTCTCAGTCCTAGTCGCTTAGCCAGAGCAATCTTTTGCTTCTGCATACAAAAAACCCAAGCCATTAATAAAATCATCATTATAATTCATAATCCCTTTTATAAATTCATCACCTTCCAATCAAAGTAACAAATAATGGGATGTTCTACAGGTAAACGTTAACAAATGAATGTAACGGATGGAGTACTCAATATTTCAAATAAACTGAAACATTAACAAAGCAATATTTGTCATTATTACTAAGGGCCTGTTTGGCGAAATTGCTTTCGTGTTAAAAAGAACTTTTTTTGGGTCGTTTAGTCTAATAACAATTTAAAACACACTTATAAGTTGAATTTTGACCGACAATGTTATAGTTCTCAAAATGAATTCCAAAATGTTACGCGGATAATTTTTAATTCGTCAACTCTACGACCCTCTACATTATAATTTAATATATGCAACCAATCGAAAATCTAAATTAGATCCATTTTTAAGAACTACAGAAATTTTTCCTGTCAGAAAAAAAATTACCATCACTGCATGTAACTTCCCTAGTGAATTTAAAGTAAAGCATCAATCAAAGACTAATAACATATACTTAATGCTAAACATGCTTAGTTGAAAAATTGACAGTAAAATTTACTTACAGGGTTGAGAGTGTTATGTTCTTTGAAGCTCTCTTCAAGAATAGCAGACTGATCTTTAGTTAACCTCAGCTTCTTCCTCGAATTGTCTCCGTCTTCATCGTCACTTCTCGAAAATTCTAGAATTTCATCCCCGTTAGCTAGCTCAGATCTTTCATTAACAAGACTCCTTTTATTACCGCTCAAACTAGATATAGTGCTGTTTGGCGATGACACGCCATTTTCTTCTTCCATGTCCACCGTTGTGGCCGGTATCCGGTTCACGTCTATTCCTGTCAAGAATGATCTTCTATCTACTCTGCATGCCTCCATTTTCCGATCTATACAACATATAAATTCACAAATGTTAACCAGTACAGTACAATCTCGATAAAATAATAGTGCTGTAATAATTTTCGGTCTCAACATAATATATACACATTAAAAATCTCGATAAATTTTATAAAATTCTCTGATTCCGGAACTACTAAATTACAGGGGTTTTAGTGCAAATTAATTAATTTGTATATTTATTTTTGTATACGAAAGTTGTGTTATAAAATCACTTGCATGTGTAAAATACTAAAAAAAACACATATGTTAAATGCAAAAGAAAGATACTGAATTGAAATGAAAGAATTTCTACGGAGGTAACTAAAAAGGTAAATCAGAGAAAGGAAGTACAGTAAAAAGAGTTAATCAGAAAGTAAAATTTCAGGTCTTGAACATTAAATGGGAAAAAAATGAAAACAGTATATTTGTAAGAGAACAGTAGATGAGGGTGAAAATAAAAATTACCATGTGAAGCAGGATGAGTCCAAGTGGTGGTGGTGTTAGAAGGCATCAGATTTAACTCAAGTGGTGTTGAATCATGAGCCATCTGATTATGATTATTATTGTTGATGTTGTTGTACTGTTGTTGGGAAGAAGACCCTGGGAAACTCAAGCTCAGACTCAACCCCAACTCATCTTTTTGTTGCACCATTCTTGGCTAGACCTTGGAGAGAGAGAGAGAGAGAGAGAGAGAGAGAGAGAGAGAGAGAGAGAGAGAGAGAGAGAGAGAGAGAGAGAGATGTAGGCAATGGGTAATGGGGTTGGAAGCCTGGAAGGGGGTATATAAGAGGGAGGGTAGGGACCTAGGGGGTGTTAGAAGAGTAAACTTTCTTTGGAAGCGACAATGTGTGTATGTGTCAGGGGGTTACCAAATAATCTACTACCATGCATTCATACTAGCACTTGTGCAACCTTTCTTTTGATATTTTTTCTCTTTCTTCTTTGAATAATTTATAAACTGTTACTCATATTTTAATTTTTTGTCTTTAAGAAATTGTATCATAAAACCCGCAGGTTACAAATATTATTAAGGCATGATTTGAAATGGCAAACAGTCAATTTGTGTGTTTAATAATAATAAACATCTGAATAATTGCAATTGACTAGTCTAAGTCTAGTACATCAGTTTCGGGACTGTGCATTTACTCATGTCTAAAGTTGTGTTGCAAGTCAAAAGATGGATTAAATGTATGAGAGGAAACGTTACGGTCATAATAAAAGAAACATGATTTCAAGTAAGATTCGTTTTAAAGTGTGATCATATCATCAATCATACAAACCTGCTTCTACTATTGGATGGCTTACAATATTTTATACATGCATACATCATACATCTATATATATATATATATGTAGCTTTTCGTAAATCTCGAACTAGTTCGAGATTCATCTTGAAATCTCGAACTAAAATGGAATATATTTATTTTAAATATAATATACTTTATCCGTTTCGTTCAATTATTTACATTTGAGTTGAGTACAAAAAGTAGGAAGAATGAGTAAAGCGGTGAGACCCGTCAATATTTAAGATATAAAGTAAGTAAAGTGGAGAAAAATAGTGGAAGTAGTTGATTTTTATATTATAAAATTTTACTATTTTTGAAAAAAATTGGAATATAAAGAAATGAATAGGACATCCCAAAAAGAAAAGAACCGGTTATGAAGTTGATTCCGTTACCATATTTAATTTAATTTTAATTGATTTGTGACCCTGATTCCGTTACCATTTTTAAACAAAGGGGGTGAGGGGAAAAGAGCCGGTTATGAAGTTGTGGGAAAACATAATGAGGAAAAAATGGGGAGATAGAAGGGATGATTGGAAGGAAAAACAGAAAGACAAAGACCTCACAACACCATCATTTAAATGAATGAGGGTCCTCTCTCCAATTCTCCTTCCAAATCAATACAAAATCTTTCCAACCCCATTCCCACGAGGGCTTCCAGATTCTCCGACAAAATCATCGCTTTCTAACACTTCACTCCCTCTTTCTTCTACCATTACTTTCTTTCTTCTCAATTTTTTTCATTCTTTACCTAGTATATTGACCGTTTTTTTATTCCCCCTTTTTCATAATTCAGTTGATATTTTTTCTCTGGATGATATACATACAATCTCTAAAACAATTTACTATAAATCGTAATAAAAACACTACTTAAAAACTAATTAAAAATTAAACACATTCACGTATCAGTTTTCTCGACATCCCGTAAAGAAAATCGAAAAAATTAATGTGTTGAAAGTTGAAATGTAAGGATAAAGTAAGAGTGGGATACAAAGGACGATGAGCGTGGGGAAGATGCAGGAAAGCAGACGCAATTAATAATTGGGAAATAATAAGTTAAAGGGGACTGACTAGTACAGAACAGGGGAGGGATGGAGCCAGGGTGCATATGATATATGGTCCAACAATCATATCATATGGTTGAACCTTATCGATTGTCCTTTACATATCACTATACTTTTCTTCTAAATTTTTATTATATTCTCTTCCAACTTGTGTTGTACGATGGAATGTGCATCCAGGCCCATCTTTTATTCGGATACACCATAATTCACTCATTTAAAACTGCAATTCGAGTCCGGTAGGCTCAGAGCCGAGTTCGAACATAAGATTGAGTTTGTTAAACTAAATGAGTCGGTTCGATTCGACTTATGAAATTAAATGAGTCTAGTTTGGACAGAAAATTGGGCTCGTTTAAATGTAATTTTACATTAATTGACTCGTTCGACTATCGACTGGTTTAAATAGGCTCGATGAGTTAAACGAGTTGGCTCGACTCGATTCATGAAATTAAACGAACCGGGTTCGGGTAGAAGATTAGACGAGCCGGCTCAGCTCATGAAAAAAAACTCGACTCGAATTACAGCCCTACTCATTTATACATTGTATGTATAAATTATCCATACATGCAATTATACAAAGGTCTCCTGCAGAGGCTCATGCTACATGTATCAATGAAATCATTGTCGTAGATTTTAGAAAGCGAAATAAATCAATTTGAATATTGATTAGTGATTTATTAGTAAATCGTGGATTAATCAAATGATAATTGGAACAAAACGAATCCATAGTAACAAGTTTGTTTTAAAAATTGAATTAATCAAAAAAAAATTAACGATTTATGAGAAATTTTTCGGCGAATTTTGAAGCCATAGTTTGAACTTTGTGGACAAATGTCATTATTTGAGGCGGTATTCTTATATTTTGATGTCTGAGCAATTAAGTAAATATACTTATTCATAATTTATGTGGAAACCGGAAATAATTTAAAATTGTTTATATTAAATTCCAGAGTAGCATGTAAACTAGTCGACTGTGGTTCAAACTTGGCTTATACTATATAAACTAGCTTTATAGCCCGTGCGAGGTACATGCATACTCTAGAATTTTACGTAATTTTTCATTAATTTTGACGTATTTTATGAATTATTTGAAAATTTAAGTTAACAGTATTTGTTACGAGACTAAATCCCTTATTTTATATATGTTGTATTTGTTTAGTAGAAAGTTCGCATAAACACATGTAATATTTAGATATTAGTAAATTGTTATCGATTTCATAATAATTTGTTGTTGCATATTATATTTTTTAACAAAACTGAATGACCATATTACATGTTAATAAAATTATAAAATTATTACTCGATATGATTTTGCATGCATATTTAAAATTATTTGGTGATTAATAACTATCTTTCATCACTCACTTGAAAAACAAGTAACATATTTCATGTCATATTAATAAGAAGTCCATGTCACAAAATTATATCATATTTATAACTATTTCAACATCATTAACATTTTAATTATATATACTTTTTGCTTTTTTTAAATAACTTAAAATAACACACACACATATATATTAATTACAAAATAATTAGTATACTTTAATGAAGATTAGTTATCAAATGGGTAGAGATATTGTTGGGATTTATGGGTGATAGCATAGGAACAACTTAACTTTATATATACTTAATTTTTAATTAAGTAGAACATACAGTCACAGCCAAAGTATGTTCTTGTAATCAGTATGCAATGTTATTTTAATTGTGTAATTTGGAAGAAGTTCACTTTCTGTGTTCAAGCCTCAAAGAATGCATATTAGATGACAGCATGAATAAAGATTACTGTCATAAGCATTGACAGTCATATTACAAGAAGACAGAATGTTGCAAGTCAAGACAGCATATTCACTCTGACAGCAACATTGGCGGAAGACTACGCGACAGCAACTTTAGCTCTCGACAGCAAGTTTGGAAACCTCGACAGCACACT
This sequence comes from Heracleum sosnowskyi, assembly GCA_030848705.1. NCBI lineage: Eukaryota > Viridiplantae > Streptophyta > Magnoliopsida > Apiales > Apiaceae > Heracleum > Heracleum sosnowskyi. The sequence continues at coordinate 17,703,234 of CM061240.1, forward strand.
ATGCGGGGAACTCCTACTGTCACCAAAAGCACATTCCTGTGACAGCAAGCTTTGCGGCAAAAGTAACTGTCTCGAGAAAGATCATTTTTCTAGGTATCTTTCTCAGTCAAATCCCGTGACAGTTTCAATGTTCAAGAAACAGGCGTGTTGCAGTATCCCTAAGCTGCACCAAGTCTGCAAGACTACGACAGAAGCTTCAAGCACTGCAAACAAAAGCGAATCAATTCAAGAGCAAGGTCAAGCCTCTATTTGCTGAATTGTTTTAGCTAGAAATAGAATGAATCTAGGTTGCTTTCTTTGTAATGTATATCTGACATTGTTAGCAATTTAGGAAAGTCACATGGGTAGACACTTTGTAAGAAGCTGCCACTTGATAGTGACAGCAGCTTCACAGACCCGTGTTGATAGTGATAAGATTAGTCTTATACTTAGACTATCAATTCATTCTAGATAGAAAAAGAAAAAGAAGACAAGCAAGTGTCTTGAAGAAAAACCGAAGCTCAAGAATTCTCTCTTGAGGTTGTAGCAACACTTTGCAAAATAAATAAAACATTTATTTTGTGAATCTTGTCTTCTCGATTATACTGTTTGTGAATGCATACATATTATTGATAACATTAAATCTTAGTTTTGGTTGTTGAAACTGAGATTGAATTTTATCAGTATTGCATTCATCCCCCCCCCCTTTCTGCAATACACGAGGACCAACAACTGGTATCAGAGCGAACAGATTAACATACATATCTGAGATCACGACGACAATGCAGAAATCAAACAGTATCAAGATCCCAGCTTTTGATAAAGAGAACTACAGCATTTGGAAAAGAAAGATCTTGTTGTTTATCAAAGCTGCGAATCCACTATACCCAGGTATTCTCGAGAATGGTCCTTTCATTCCAAGGAAGGAAATTGAAGCCACAACAGTAAATGGTGAAGTCATTCCTGCACATTGGGTTCCCAAAGATCCCTCTGAATTTTTGGAACCTGAGAAGGAGAAAATGGTGCTAGATGATCACTTGCAACTCATCTTGCTCGATTCTCTCACGTTGGATAAAGCCATGTGTGGAAGTGTGATAAGCTGCACATCTGCCAAGGAGATGTGGATCAGGTTAGCTTTACTATGTGAAGGAAGTGAAAAAGTTAAGAGCAATCAAAGGCAAATACTGATATCACAATATGAGGCATTCATGGCCAAGCCTGGTGAAGACTTAACTTCCATGTTTGAAAGGTTCAGTAAGCTCTTAACTGAACTACAGATACATGGCAAGTACTATGACAGGAAAGAATTAAATGTCAAGTTCCTGCTTACACTACCTGATCACCTTGAACACAAGACAACAGCCATACGAGAAGGAAGAGATCTCAACAATATAACCTTTGAGACACTTTATGGCATTCTGAAATCCTATGAACTTGAACTCTTTCAAAAGAGAGCCATACAGAGTGGAACAAGGAACAAGATGGCCAATATGTCAAGTGCCCTAGTAGCACAAGTGCCAAGGATCACACAACCAAGTGAAGTACTACAAATCACACAACCAACCCCTGTACAATCCTTGAAGATAGAAGAGGTTGTTGAAGATGATGAGAAAGTAGTACTGCAGCTCAAGGATGTGGAAGATGAAGACTTCTACACAATGGAGGAACTGGAAAGCATGGACAATCCTACTACGGCCTACATGGCTAAAAAGTTCAAGAACTTTAGGTTCAAGAAGGATAGGTCATTCAGGCCCCAAGGCCAAGCATCCAAGTTCACCAAGGGAAGCTCATCAAAGGCTGTTATGGGAAGCTCATCCAAAGGAGGATACAAGACTGGATTTGTGGATAGATCTAAATTCAAGTGTTACAACTGTGGTGAACCTGGTCATTTTGCTACTGAATGCAAAAGACCCAAACAGGTTCAGAGATTTGAGAAAGGAACTGGTGGATACTCTAAGAAGAATCAAGGTAGAGCCTATGTGGCTGAAGGAAAGTGTTGGGATGAGTCTGATGATGAAGATGAAGAAGAATATGTCAACCTAGCTCTCATGGCTAGCACTGATGAAGCAACATCAATATCTTCAAGTCAGGTACCTTCACTTGTCTTACTTGATATGTCCACTGATGAGTACAAGAAAACCATTAAAGACTTAAGTGCTGAAATGTTCAATGTCTATACTAGCTTATCTGCTGCTAATGAGGAAATCACTAGGTTGAGTAAGCTAAATGAAACACTAAAGTCTGAAAATTAATCTCTTGTTCTCAAAACCAGTTCACTAGACTCTTTAGCTCAGGAGATTTCAAAATTTAAAAATGAATTAAAATGTGCTAAAGAAGTTGAGGAATTCCTGAGGAATGAGATTGCTGAAAATGAATTCAAGATTAAGGCTTATAAAAACTCATCTAAGATAGTTCAGGATTACAATGATAAGCATACAGAAAATCAAACTGTTGGCATAGGTTTTTCATATGGTAGGAGACCTGGAAAGGAAACTGTGATTCAAGATTGTTCTGGAAGTGATGCTGTCAAACCCACCATTCTCAAGAAGGTTAAAACTCTTATTTTCAAAGCTGCAGAAATTGAGTTTGATGAAGAAGCCATGCTCATCAAACAAGAAATTCTTGATGAGGATGAGGATGAAGGTGTTGACAGCACATTCAAGGATGGAAAGGATACTGTCACAATCCCCAAGACAGTAAACTTACCAAGCAATCAGACAGTAAGTTCAAAAGATGCTGTCACAGTTGGCAAGACAGTATCTTCCAAAGATGCTGTCAAGAATGGTTCCAAGACAGTAACTTCCTAACCTTCTGTCAAGACAGTAGGAATAAAAGGTACTGTCAAGGAAAGTTCGACAGCAACTTCTGAACATACTGTCAATCCAGTAACTCCCAAGTCTAAGAATGGGAATGGTAAGGTAGGTGTCAATAAAGGAAATGGATACACTACTATTGGAGGTGCTTCTAGGAAACTATGCAATAACTGTGGATCTTCACATCATTTAACACACGTTTTTAAGAACCCAATTGAGGATAAGATCAATGCTACTGAACTCAATGGTAACTTACATAGAACCCCTCTTATGCATAGAACTATGAGTGTCTGTAATAACATTGAATGTATGCCATGCAAGATCACTGCCATGAGCACATGCTTTAACTTACCTATTCTCACTACTGAAAAATGCTCATACATGCACACTGTTGAGACTTCTGAGCCTGCTGGTGACAGCAAAAAGGCTTCATCCACTAAGAAAAGGATCAAGTCCAATTCTAAGCCTAAGTGGGTGAAAAGAGAAGTCAAACAGGAGGTTATTGATGATGCTTGTGAATTTGTAACTGGAAGAAACTCAGGAGACACTAAAGCTGCAGGACCCAACAAGGATTGGGTACCATATGCATCTTAAATACATTCTGTTTTGCAGGGCAAGAAGAAAGATCAAGTCATGTGGATCATTGACAGTGGCTGCTCAAGACACATGACAGGTGATAAAGCCCTGCTATCACACTATGTAGAGAAAGCTGGCCCAATCATAACCTTTGGAGACAACAGCAAGGGTTGCACAGTGGGATATGGCTGTCTGGAAATTGGAAATGTTGTCATTGAAGATATTGCTCTTGTGGATGGATTGAAGCACAATCTACTCAGTGTCAGCCAATTCAGTGACAGGTGATTCAAGGTTGATTTTGATATGATGTTGTGTAACATCTATCACAAGAAGGATGGAAGCCTCTCTCTAAAAGGGGTTAGAAAAGGAAGCTTGTTTGTTGCTGACTTAAACTCAACAAAGAAGGATAAAGTTTAATGTTTCTACAGTAAAGCAACTGTTGGTGACAGTATGCTTTGGCATAGGAAGCTCTCACATCTCAACTTCAAAACAATGAATATTTTGATGAAAAAGGAGTTAGTGAGAGGTTTGACCCAACAGGAATTCTGTCAAGAAGGACTGTGTGAAGATTGTCAAATGGGCAAACTAAGGAGAGTTGTGCACAAGTCCAAGCAAATGAACACCAACATAGAAGCACTCAAGTTGATTCATATGGATTTTTTTGGACCAGTCAATGTACCATCTATGGCCAAAAAGAGATATGCCTTAGTAATGGTGGATGATTACTCAAGGTACACTTGTGTGAAGTTTCTTGAATCCAAAGATGAAGCTGCTCAAGTGATTATTGATCAAGTCAGAGTTCTTGATAGAACTCCAAACTCAAAAGTTCAAATCTTGAGGAGTGACAATGGTACAGAATTCAGAAATGCCACACTTGGAAATTTCTGTAAAGATGAAGGAATTGTACAACAATTCTCTGCTGCAAGGACTCCACAACAGAATGGAGTTGTAGAAAGAAAGAACAGGACTCTCATTGAAGCAGCTAGAACTATGTTGCATGATGCCAAACTACCAACATATTTCTGGGCTGAAACTATCAACACAGCTTGTTATACTCAAAACAGAACCATGATCAACAAAACTCATGCAAGTACATGTTACTGTCTGTTAACTGGAAAGAAACCTACTGTCAAATATTTTCATGTGTTTGGGAGCAAATGCTTTATGATGAAGGATAACCATGAGAAGAAAGGAAAATTTGACACTAAGGCATTTGAAGGACTATTCATGGGTTACAGCACAGAAATGACTGCCTACAGAGTTTATGTAATGGAACACAGGATTATTGAAGAGAGTGTAAATGTCACATTTGATGAAACCAAGTTTCCAGGACTGCATGAAGAAGGAAAGATGCAGACATTCAGATTTGAGAATCAAGGATACTTGGAAGCTGAGGAAATTGTTGATGAAGAACCTAGATTCACTCAAATTGTTGAAGTTGACAAAGATACTGTCAATGCCACTACTGTCAACCAAACTCCAGCTCAGTCACAGACCATAACTTCTAACATTCATTACAATGATGACTCTGGAGACAATGAAGAACATGGTGAAGACAATGGAATTGGTGAGCATTCAACTCAACAAACTGAAACAACTGTTCCTGTACAATCAAGTAGCTTGCCCAGAATCACCAAGTGGAACAAGGATCACACAAATGACCTTATCATTGGTGACCCTACTTCTGGAGTGAGGACAAGGAACAAAGTCTCTGCTGACAGCATGTTTTCATGCTTCCTGTCTCAAATGGAACCCAAGACAACTGATGAAGCATTGTTGGATTCTGACTGGGTGATAGCCATGCAAGAAGAGCTAAATCAGTTTGAAAGAAACAATGTATGGAAGTTGCTTCCAAGATCTAAGGGAAAGTCAGTCATTGAGACCAAATGGGTTTTCAGAAACAAACTTGATGAAAATGGATTAGTGACAAGAAACAAAGCAAGGCTAGTGGCTAAGGGTTGACAGTAACCCTTAGCTACTAGCCTTGCTTTGTTTCTTGTCACTGATCCATTTTCATCAAGCTTGTTTCTGAAAACCCATTTGGTCTCAATGACTGACTTTCCCTTAGGTCTTGGAACTAGCTTCCATACATTGTTCCTTTCAAACTGATTTAGCTCTTCTTGCATGGCTATCACCCAGTCAGAATCCAACAATGCTTCATCAGTTGTCTTGGGTTCCATTTGAGACAGGAAGCATGAAAACGTGCTGTCAGCAGAGACTTTGTTCCTTGTCTTCACTCCAGAATTAGGGTCACCAATGATGAGGTCACTTGAGTGATCCTTGTTCCACTTGGTGATTCTGGGAAAGCTACATGACTGTACAGGAACATTTGCTTCAGTTTGTTGAGTTGAATGATCACCAATCCCATTGTCTTCACCATGTTCTTCATTGTCTCCAGAGTCACCATTGTCATGAATGTTAGAGGTTATGGTCTGTGACTGAGCTGGAGTTTGGTTGACAGTAGTGGTATTGACAGTATCTTTATCAACTTCAACAATTTTAGTGAAGCTAGGTTCTTCATCCACAATTTCCTCAGCTTCCAAGTATCCTTGATTCTCAAATCTGAATGTCTGCATCTTTCCTTCTTCATGCAGTCCTGGAAACTTGGTTTCATCAAATGTGACATTAACACTTTCTTCAATAATCCTGTGTTCCATAACATAAACTCTGTAGGCAGTCCTTTCTGTGCTGTAACCCATGAATAGTCCTTCAAAAGCCTTGGTGTCAAATTTTCCTTTCTTTTCATGGTTATCCTTCATCATAAAGCATTTGCTCCCAAACACATGAAAATATTTGACAGTAGGTTTCTTTCCAGTTAGCAGACAGTAAGGTGTACTTGCATGAGTCTTGTTGATCATGGTTCTGTTCTGAGTGTAACAGGCTGTGTTGATAGCTTCAGCCCAGAAATATGTTGGCAGTTTGGCATCATGCAACATAGTTCTAGCTGCTTCAATGAGAGTCCTGTTCTTTCTCTCTACAACTCCATTCTGCTGTGGAGTTCTTGCAGCAGAGAATTGTTGTACAATTCCTTCATCTTTACAGAAATTTCCAAGAGTGGCATTTCTGAATTCTGTACCATTGTCACTCCTCAAGATTTGAACTTTTGAGTTTGGAGTTCTATCAAGAACTCTGACTTGATCAATAATCATTTGAGCAGCTTCATCTTTGGATTCAAGAAACTTCACCCAAGTGTACCTTGAGTAATCATCCACCATTACTAAGGCATATCTCTTCTTGGCCATTGATGGTACATTGACTGGTCCAAAGAGATCCATGTGTATCAACTTGAGTGCTTCAATGTTGGTGTTCATTTGCTTGGACTTGTGCACAGCTCTTCTCAGTTTGCCCATTTGACAGTCTTCACACAGTCCTTCTTGACAGAATTCCTGTTGGGGCAAACCTCTCACTAACTCCTTCTTCATCAGAATATTCATTGTCTTGAAGTTGAGATGTGAGAGCTTCCTGTGCCAAAGCATACTGTCACCAACAGTAGCTTTACTGTAAAAGCAGTAAACCTTATCCTTCTTTGTTGAATTTAAGTCAGCAACAAACAAGCTTCCTTTTCTAACCCCTTTTAGAGGGAGGCTACTTTCCTTCTTGTGATAAATGTTACACAGCATCATATCAAAATCAACCTTGAATCCCCTGTCACTGAATTGGCTGACACTGAGTAGATTGTGCTTCAATCCATCCACAAGAGCAATATCTTCAATGACAACATTTCCAATTTCTAGACAGCCATATCTCACTGTGTAACCCTTGCTGTTGTCTCCAAAGGTTATGATTGGGCCAGCTTTCTCAACATAATGTGATAGCAGGGATTTATCACCTGTCATGTGCCTTGAGCAACCACTGTCAATGATCCACATGACTTGATCTTTCTTCTTGCCCTGCAAAACAGAATGTGTCTAAGATGCATATGGTACCCAATCCTTGTTGGGTCCTGCAGTTTCAGTGTCTCCTGAGTTTCTTTCAGTCATAAAGTCACAAGCATTATCAGTAATCTCCTGTTTGACTTCTTTTTGCACCCACTTAGGTTTAGAATTGGACTTGGTCCTTTTCTTAGTGGATGGAGCCTTTTTGCTGTTGCCAGCAGGCTCAGAAGTCTCAACAGTGTTTAAGTATGAACATTTTTCAGTAGTGAGAATAGGTAAGTTAAAGCATGTACTCATGGCAGTAATTTTGCATGGCATACATTCAATGTTATTACAGACACTCATAGTTCTATGCATAAGGGGGGTTCTGTGTAAGTTACCATTGAGTTCAGTTGCATTGACCTTATCCTCAATTGGTTTCTTACAAACATGTGTTAAGTGATGAGTAGATCCACAGTTATTGCATAGTTTCCTAGAAGCACCTCCAACATTAGTGTATCCATTTCCTTTGTTGACTCCTACCTTTCTATTCCTATTCTTAGACTTGGGAGTTACTGGATTGACAGTATGTTCAGAAGTTGCTGTCGAACTTTCCATGACAGTATCTTTTATTCCTACTGTCTTGACAGAAGGTTTTAAAGTTACTGTCTTGGAACCATTCTTGACAGTATCTTTGGAAGATTCTGTCTTGCCAACTGTGACAGCATCTTTTGAACTTGTTCTTTGATTGTTTGGTAAGTTTACTGTTTTGGGGATTGTGACAGTATCCTTTCCATCCTTGAATGTGCTGTCAACACCTTCATCCTCATCAAGAATTTCTTGTTTGATGAGCATGGCTTCTTCATCAAACTCAATTTCTGCAGCTTTGAAAATGGGAGTTTTAACTTTCTAGAGAATGGTGGGTTTGACAGCAACATTTCCAGAACAATCTTGAATCACAGTTTCCTTTCCAGGTCTTCTACCATATGAAAAACCTATACCAACTGACTGATTTTCTGTATGCTTATCATTGTAATCCTGAACTATCTTAGATGAGTTTTTATAAGCCTTGATTTTAAATTCATTTTCAGAAATCTCATGTCTCAGGAATTCCACAACCTCTTTAGCACATTTCAATTCATTTTTAAGTTTAGCATTCTCCTGAGCTAAAGAGTCTAGTGAACTGGTTTTGAGAACAAGAGATTCATTTTCAGACTTTAGTGTTTCATTTAGCTTACTCAGCCTAGTGATCTCCTCATTGGCAGCAGATAAGCTAGTATGGACATTGAACATTTCACCACTTAAGTCTTTAATGGTTTTCTTATACTCATCAATGGACATATCAAGTAAGACAAGTGAAGGTACCTGACTTGAAGATGTTGATGTTACTTCAGCAGTGCTAGCCATGAGAGCTAGGTTGACATATTCTTCTTCATCTTCATCATCAGACTCATCCCAACACTTTCCTTCAGCCACATAGGCTCTACCTTGATTCTTCTTAGAGTATCCACCAGTTCCTTTCTCAAATCTCTAAACCTGTTTAGGTCTTTTGCACTCAGTAGCAAAATGACCAGGTTCACCACAGTTGTAACACTTGAATTTAGATCTATCCACAAATCCAGTCTTGTATCCTCCTTTGAATGAGCTTCCCACAGCAGCCTTTGATGAGCTTCCCTTGGTGAACTTGGATGCTTGGCCTTGGGGCCTGAATGACCTGTCCTTCTTGAACCTAAAGTTCTTGAACTTTTTAGCCATGTAGGCCATAGTAGGATTGTCCATGCTTTCCAGTTCCTCCATAGCGTAGAAGTCTTCATCTTCCACATCCTTGAGTTGTAGTACTACTTTCTCATCATCTTCAACAACCTCTTCTATCTTCAAGGATTGTACAGGGGTTGGTTGAGTGATTTGTAGTGCTTCACTAGGTTGTGTGATTCTTGGCACTTGTGCTACTAGGGCACTTGACATGTTAGCCTTCTTGTTCCTTGTTCCACTTTGTATGGCTCTCTTTTGAAAGAGTTCAAGTTCATAAGATTTCGGAATGCCATAAAGTGTCTCAAAGGTTATATTGTTGAGATCTCTTCCTTCTCGTATGGCTGTTGTCTTGTGTTCAAGATGATCAGGCAGTGTAAGCAAAAACTTGACATTCAATTCTTTTCTGTCATAGTACTTGCCATGTATCTGCAGTTCAGTTAAGAGCTTACTGAACCTTTCAAACATGGAGGTTAAGTCTTCACCAGGCTTGGCCATGAATGCCTCATATTGAGATATAAGTATTTGCCTTTGGTTGCCTTTAACTTCTTCACTTCCTTCACAGAGTAAGGCTAACCTGATCCACATCTCCTTGGCTGATGTGCAGCTTATCACACTTCCACACATGGCTTTATCCAACGTGAAAGAATCGAGCAAGATGAGTTGCAAGTGATCATCTAGCACCATTTTCTCCTTCTCAGTTTCCAAAAATTTCGAGAGATCTTTGGGAACCCAATGTGCAGGAATGATTTCACCATTTACTGTTGTGGCTTCAATTTCCTTCCTTGGTATGAAAGGACCATTCTCGAGTATACCTGGGTATAGTGGATTTGCAGCTTTGATAAACAACAAGATTTTTCTTTTCCAAATGCTGTAGTTCTCTTTATCAAAAGCTTGGATCTTGATATTGTTTGATTTCTGCATTGTCGTCGGGATCTCAGATATTTATGTTAATCTGATTGTTCTGATACCAGTTGTTGGTCCTTGTGTATTGCAGAAGGGGGGGGGGGATGAATGCAATACTGATAAAATTCAATCTCAGTTTCAACAACTAAAACTAAGATTTAATGTTATCAATAATATGTATGCATTCACAAACAGTATAGTAGAGAAGACAGGATTCACAAAATAAATGTTTTATTTATTTTGCAAAGTGTTGCTACAACCTCAAGAGAGAATTCTTGAGCTTCGATTTTTCTCCAAGACACTTGTTTGTCTTTCTTACTTACCTAGAATGAATTGATAGTCTAAGTATAACACTAATCCTATCACTATCAACACGGGTCTGTGAAGCTGCTGTCATTATCAAGTGGCAGCTTCTTACAAAGTGTCTACCCATGTGACTTTCCTAAATTGCTAACAATGTCAGATATACATTACAAAGAAAGCAACCTAGATTCATTCTATTTCTAGCTAAAACAATTCAGCAAATAGAGACTTGACCTTGCTCTTGAATTGATTCGCTTTTGTTCGCAGTGCTTGAAGCTTCTGTCGTAGTCTTGAAGACTTGGTGCAGCTTAGGGATACTGCAACACGCCTGTTTCTTGAACATTGAAACTGTCACGGGGTTTGACTGAGAAAGATACCTAGAACAAGGATCTTTCTCAACAGAGTTACTTTTGCCGCAAAGCTTGCTGTCACAGGAATGTGCTTTTGGTGACAGTAGGAGTTCCCCGCATAGTGTGCTGTCGAGGTTTCCAAACTTGCTGTCGAGGGCTAAAGTTGCTGTCGCGTAGTCTTCCGCCAATGTTGCTGTCAGAGTAAATATGCTGCCTTGACTTGCAACATTCTGTCTTCTTGTAATCTTACTGTCAATGCTTATGACAGTAACCTTTATTCATGCTGTCATCTAATATGCGTTCTTTGAGGCTTGAACACAGAAAGTGAACTTCTTCCAAATTACACAATTAAAATAACATTGCATACTGATTACAAGAGCATACTTTGGCTGCGACAATATGTTCTACTTAATTAAAAAATTAAGTATATACAAAGTTAAGTTGTTCCTATGCTATCACCCATAAATCCCAACAGATGTCCTGGACACAGCTGCTGTCATGGGTGGAGAGAAAGATACTGTCACTACAGAACCTACTATCACTCCACATCCCAAAGATGCTGTCATGCCAGAACCTGCTGTCCAGACTCCAACTGACAGTAACATTCCTGCCAAAGATACTGTCCAGTCCTCTCAGCCTGATTTTGATGTTGTAATCATTGAGGATGCCTCTGATGATGATCTACCTCTTGCCAAACTCTTAAAGGTACATTCTAAATCTTCTCCTTCCATGCATGTTAGTACTGCTCATACCCATGCATCTAGGTTGAGTGAGGGTGTGCAAAAGAAAAGAGAGATAAAAGAAAAGAGAGGTGAGCATAAAAATGAGAGGCAGCCAAATGAGCTTGCAAAAGGAGAGGGACTTGAGCATGTCCAGAGAGACTTTGAGGGAGCCCACACTATTCAGGCATTAGGCCTTGAGAGTCAATCTGTGAGGAGTGATGAGCTCACTCAAAAACACCTTGAGAGTGTGAGAACCCCCATAGCCTTCAAGCCTCTTTCTTTTCCTTCCCCTCCAAGAAGGTTAAGGTATGGTGGCCCCTCTGCTACTTTTGGTAACAGGATTGCAGTTCTGGAAGGACAGTGTGCTACTTTGCACTCCAAGATGGACTCTTTCTCTCAACTGGTGGTTGATGGTTTTGCTGCTACTCAGCTCTCTATCCAGTTCCTTACTGACCTAGTAGCTGCCAACTCAACTAAGGGGGAGAAGGTAGCAAGATCAGAATCATTGTCTATTCAGGAATCAGGTGGAACTCAGGGGGAGCCAGTAACTGTGAAGACCAAAGGGGGAGCTAAGGGGAAAGCAATGTCTAAGGGGGAGCAAGTCAAACCAAGCAGTGGCCAACCAAAGGATAAATCTGAAGAACTTGTTGAAGTTGACTTGGATGGAGAAAGGGTGTTGATGTCTAAGGCAACTCAAGATGCACTGCAAAGAAGACCTGCATCTAGACACCCAATTCTACCTCATGTGACAATTAGAGTGCCAACTTCAGCAACTCAAGAATCTGCTCTACAAAGAAGATGGAAAGAAATGGAGGAACAGAATAAGGTTGGGAAAGGTAAAGGGAAACTGCCTGAATCCATCCATAAAGGAAATACTTGGTCCAATGGTACTGAGTATGATCAAGAAGAAGTCAATACTCTAATGGTGGATTACAGGGAGAGCACATTACACAACCATGACAGTGAATTTAGCAGTTTGGTGGAAGAAGCAATGAATGCTCCAAGCAACCGTCCAACCAACACCACAAAACTGTTAAAGGATCAAATCACCAGTGTCAGTGTAATGGTGAATGATGAGAAAAGATGGGCTGTAAGTATCTATTTCACTTCTGGCATATCTTATTTCATCACAATGCAGTTATTGCAGAGTCTGCCAGCAAAGGTGTTGTGTGCTTTGAAGGGAAAGATCAGGGTAACTCAAACACCATTCAATGAAATATTGGATATTGAAATCCAGAACCTGATCACACAAAAGCTACCTGAAGTCTACACAAATCCACCAAGTGTTTTCTATAGATCTAAAACTAAGGATGGCACAAGAAGGAACAGCTTCATGAATTTGGTTAGCCCATCCAGAATGGAAACCAAGTCAATTCTGAAAGTGTTAGATGGAATACTCAGTTCAAATGCCAATCCAGGAAGAGTTCATGTTGTTCAAGAGATCTACAAAATGCTGGTGTTGAGAGACAAAGCACTGGGAGCTAGAGTGAAGGAACTAATCTCTAGAGCCAATGCCAAAAGAAATGATCAAGGTGGAAGCTGTCTCTATGACATTCCTCCTTAGGATGATGATGATGATGATGATGATGAGGTTGGAGGTGGTGAAGCTTCTAGAAATGCTGGAAATGCTGGTGGAATTAATTCTGGGAATACTGGTATTCAATCTCAGAATGAAGGCAATGAAGAAACTCCTAGTCAAGAAAAGAAAGATGTTGATGCAACAGATGAAGAGGAGACAAGAATACTGGAAGCTTTGGAGGCAAGCATTCTTAGATGTGCTATTGATTGCATAAATGCAGAAAAAGATGTTGTCACCAAAGGTACTGTCGACAAGGAAACTGTCATAGAAGATGCTGTCATGGAAGATACTGTCGACAAAGGTACTGTCAAGAAAGGTTCTGTCAAGGATGAAACCAAAGCTACTGTCAAGCCCAAAAGACTGAAAGCTAAAGCAAAAGCATGGTTGTCTAGATAGAAACCTGAAGGAAAGCACAAGTACTCAGGAAAGGAAAAGGCCACTGGATTTGGCAGGAATCTTAAGAAGCCAATTCAATCAATACCTCCCAACAGTCTTAAGATACAACAGATGCAATCTAGAGAAATCAAGAGTGTTGAGGTTAAGATAGATGCAAATCAAGAGGTCACTGAGTACATTCTGTGGGGGGAAGAATCAAGATCTACCAAGGTTGATAAGGATTTCAATCTGGTATCCACATCAACCAGTGGTAGGATATCAACCTTAGATAAAAGGAGAATTGACTTCTTCTACCTGGAAAGAATGGTAGAGTTGCTGGAGAGCTATGATAATGTTCCAGAGTCTGTTATGGAACATATTCTGAAATATCAAGCTGACAGGGATGCTGAATTCTATCAGAAATTTGGCTACAACTTTGCAGATTTTGATGATGCTGATATTTCAACTGATTTACCAGCTTCTCCTATACCATATCACTGGTACTATGAGTTTGATGATTCACCCACAGAAGAAAGGCAAACCCAACCCACAGAGGAAGGGCAACCCAAGCCAAGCAAAAGACCTGACTCTTCTCAGTACTCTCAATATCAGTCAGAACTTGATAAGAAGGAAGTTGAACTCCTGGAAAGATGCAAGACTGCCAACAAGGCAGAAAGTGAAGCTCCAAATTATCAAACATGTATGCTGGAAAATCCCTTAAGAATCAAGCATCTAAAAGAAGAAATCTATGTTTGAAGCTTGCACAAGCTAAAAACAACTATTCTGAAGGATTTACAGTATATGGTAGCTGGATCAATTCATCCCCTGGAGCAGATCTGTTCTGATAAGATAGAGGAATTATTGGAAAGGAGAAAAGGAGAAGATTCAAAGCTGGACAAGCAAAGGAGAATGTCTCTCAATGCTTATCGTGGAAGTAGATTCAAGCTCATTCATGAAGAACTCCACATCAGAAGTTATCCATTTGATCAAGAGCAATGGTTGAATCTCAGGGATGCTAGTTCTCTTATCTCTCCTACCATCAAGAAGATTATTGAAGAAATAGAAGATGCTCAGTATGCAATGTTATTTTAATTGTGTAATTTGGAAGAAGTTCACTTTCTGTGTTCAAGCCTCAAAGAATGCATATTAGATGATACCATGAATAAAGGATACTGTCATAAGCATTGACAGTAAGATTACAAGAAGACAGAATGTTGCAAGTCAAGACAGCATATTCACTCTGACAGCAACATTGGCGGAAGACTACGCGACAGCAACTTTAGCCCTCGACAGCAAGTTTGGAAACCTCAACAGCACACTATGCGGGGAACTCCTACTGTCACCAAAAGCACATTCCTGTGACAGCAAGCTTTGCGGCAAAAGTAACTGTCTCGAGAAAGATCCTTTTTCTAGGTATCTTTCTCAGTCAAATCCCGTGACAGTTTCAATGTTCAAGAAATAGGCGTGTTGCAGTATCCCTAAGCTGCACCAAGTCTGCAAGACTAAGACAGAAGCTTCAAGCACTGCAAACAAAAGTGAACCAATTCAAGAGCAAGGTCAAGTCTCTATTTGCTGAATTGTTTTAGCTAGAAATAGAATGAATCTAGGTTGCTTTCTTTGTAATGTATATCTGACATTGTTAGCAATTTAGGAAAGTCACATGGGTAGACACTTTGTAAGAAGCTGCCACTTGATAGTGACAGCAGCTTCACAGACCCGTGTTGATAGTGATAGGATTAGTCTTATACTTAGACTATCAATTCATTCTAGATAGAAAAAGAAAAAGAAGACAAGCAAGTGTCTTGAAGAAAAACCGAAGCTCAAGAATTCTCTCTTGAGATTGTAGCAACACTTTGCAAAATAAATAAAACATTTATTTTGTGAATCCTGTCTTCTCGATTATACTGTTTGTGAATGCATACATATTATTGATAACATTAAATCTTAGTTTTGGTTGTTGAAACTGAGATTGAATTTTATCAGTATTGCATTCATCCCCCCCCCCCTTCTGCAATACACGAGGACCAACATATATTAAGATAAACTAATAATAGAGATATTTATATGAGATAATTATAAAATAGATTAAAATTTAATTTTGTAATTTGAGAGTATGATTGTCATTTCGCATTGAATAAATTGACTCATTGAACTCCTTAGTTCATTGAAAAAATATTGCATTCCCCCCTGAAATCTCTCTGCTCCCACCCCCCCCCCCCCTCTCTTTCCCCCTCCCTATCCCCCTCTTTCTTTCTCTTTATCTCTCTCGGTTTCTGTGCCAAAACTTTAGCCTCATTCTCTTCCCCTCCTCCGGTGTCTCCCTCTCTCTCTCTAACGGTTTCTGTGCCAAAAGTACTTTAGCCTCATTTTCTTCCCCTCCTCTGGTGTCTCTCACTCGGTTTCTGTGCCAAAACTTTAGCCACATTCTCTTCCACTCATCCGGTGATTTCTTCGGTGCCACTGCCCGGAGATTCCTCTCTTATCTCTCTTATCCTTCTTTTAGTCTCTTTAGCTTTTCTTTCTTTCCTCCCTCGTCCGCCCTTTCTCTTTCCTCTCCCGTCTTCTCCACATTTTCTTCTCAACTTTTTTTTTTTGGATTTGTATTTTGATCGGTTCATTCTAACTCTATATCTTTTAACTAATGTTCGTTCCGAGACTTTGTGGTAGATCACTCGTACTTTTCATGGATGAAGACGGATTTAAAGACATGTTACGATTGTAGAATTATTTTTTAGATCTAGTTTAGATTTTGTTAGTTTCCCTGATAGTTGGTGTACTTAGTTCTTGCGTTCACTAACCCAGATTTCTATTTTATAAAAATTATATCGATTAGAAATCGACATTACTGCATTGTTTCCCTCACTTGCGTCTTGGTGATTAATCTGTTCGAATCGATATATTTTTGGATTCTCATATGGTCTAAGGCTTTGTATTGTTTTATCCCAGTACCGTGGATTGATTTCTCTTTCATGTAATATCTAGTATGTAATTTTTCTCTCTTAATTTTGTATAAGTACTTGATGCTGCATATTATGTTATTTAAGATACATGAATTATCATGTTACATGATATCAAATTTATAAAAATACTACTCGATATGATTTTGCACGCATACTCTAATTTAGTTGGTGATGAATAACTATATTTCGTTAATCCTTTAAAAAAACAATTAACATGACATGAAATCATGTTATGTTACTAAAAATTTGATATTACAAATTCATGTCATATTTATAATTATCTCAATATCACTATCTTTTTAATTATATTTTATTAATATTTTAAATTATGTATATTACAAAAAATAACATAAGTACATTTATCTGCAAATATTAAATACAAAATAATTAGTGTACTTAATAAAGATTAGTTATTAATGATTAGAGATATCAAGATGTATTAACAATAGAGATATTAATATGAAGTAAATAGAATAGGGGTTGAAAAGCAATTTTACATTTGAAGGGTATAATTGTCTTTTAACAGTGAATAAATTCGCTCAATAAACTCCCTAGTTGAGAGGTACGGGTATACTCTATAAAATTATGTAATTTGTGATTAATTTTGGTGTATTTGTGAGATATTTTTAAGTTAGTGACAGTTGTTATGAGATTAACATTCCTATTTTTTCTATAATTTTGTATAATTTACCGGTAAATATTACTTGTATAAATTCGGGTATGCACTATTTACGTTTACGAGTAATGAAAATAGTTTTATACAAGATTGTTTTATTTGAAAATTTTAGTATATTATGTGTTTAAAAATTAAATTATTATGTTATTTAATTATAGACTATAGTATAATGAAAGACATATGTTTTAGCCTATTTGTTTAAACAAGTTTGTAATAAGTAAGTAATAATTCAATTGTCACAGTCACATGAATCTCAAAAGATCATATCTGTCAGAAGAATACAGATTAAAGTCATCCTACAGATTTGAAGAAATACTACATTGAAAGAAGTTCAATTATTTGTTCAAGCCTCAGTGAAGTCTTCAATGAAGTGGATTTATTAAAGTGACAGAGGTTTCAGATTTGTGACAGCAAATGTACAGGTTACAAAGGTTGATCAACAGTCAAAAACAGACAATGGACCATAGCTTAAAGTCAAGATGAAGAACAGACATTTCAGTTAGTCACTTATGAACCAGACCGTGCATCAAGTGACAACTACATCCAGTGGATTTTCTTTATCTAGTTCAAGTGGTTCAAGGACTGGTTTTACTATGTTATAAGAATTTACATTCTCTTTTAAATTAGTTATTAATTTATTTATTAAATTAATTCTTCTAAATTAATTTAACAAATAAATTAAATTCATCAGAATTTAATTTATGAAATAAATTAATTATCAGAATTAATTTAAATTAGAAATAGAATTAATTTAGAATTTCTTAATTAAAATGAACTGGAATGACTATCCAGGATAGTCATCCCGATAGTCATTCCAAGTTTATTTATATTAAAAATGTACTGGAATGACTATCAAGGGATAGTCATCCCGATAGTCATCCTAGTACATTTCTAGAAATTCTGATTTAATTTATGTAAATTCTCATAGTCATTCCAGTTCTTTTGATAGTCATTCCAGGCTTTTAAGATAGTCATTCCAAGACTATTTTGATAGTCATTCCTAGTGGAATGAAAAGCAGAAACGTGCAGGCTTTTGTGTCAAGTGGATTACAAAAGTAATTTGATACTTAATCAAATTATCAAGACAGACAGAAGAATGATCAACATAATATCTCTTAAAAAGAAAAGCTTCTGTGAAGAACTATGCCGATTCATTTCTTCTGTGAATTAATTCTAGTAAATCATTGTGTTAAATCTAAACCACTAGAATTCATTTACCTGTATTGCTTTGACTATCTAGCGGATTTTTATCCCTAGAGCGTATCTCAAATTATCAAATATTGTTATATCTTTTTATTACAAAAATAGATAAATTCATGTCGAATTTATTCTAGATTTGTTTTAATTAGTTTGAGATTCAATCTTGTAATCAGTACTTCATTTGTAACACCTTTCAAGTTTAATATAAGTTATATTTAACTTGAATTCTGTTTCATTTAATTCCGCCATAATTTGTTCTTAAATTGTTTGATTCTAAACAGAACAAATTCGATAAAAAGGTATAGTTTGTATTCAACCCCCCTTCTACAAACTTATCAAGACCTAACAATTGGTATCAGAGCCTTTTGATTGATATACAAATCAAAGATCCAATTGTTTTGAGATTTTTTTCTTAAACTCTGAAATTTTTATTATTCCTAAAAATCTCAAAAGATGTCTACTACATAGAAAGTGGGTACAGTCAAAATCCCCATGTTCAGCAAGGAGCATTATCCAATGTGGAAGAAGAAAATGCTCATATTTCTTAAAGTTGCTAATGTTAAATATTTTGATGTGCTGAAGAATGGACCAAGACTCCCTATGATTATTGAGGGAGAGCTAATAGAGAATGATGTTGTTACTAGGGCTGCTAGGATGTACCGTAAGGATCCCAAGGACTACACTCCCGATGAAAAAGAGGATGTTACCTTGGATGCCTGTCTACAGTTAATACTGGTTGATTGTCTTGATCATGTCATGCATAATCATGTCCTAAACTGTGATACTGTCAAACACATTTGGGACACTATAGAGATAATCAATGAAGGGACAGAGGAAGTTAGAGAGAATAAGCTGGAAATTCTCACCTCTCAATATGAGCATTTCAGATCAAACCCTGGTGAAGGTATCTCTGAGGTTTTTGAGAGATACATCAAATTAATCAATAATCTGAATCTCAATGGGAAGCGCTACACTATCAAGGAAATTAACAAGAAGTTCCTACTTACACTTCCACGTCATTTGGAGCACAGAATATCTGTCATTAGAGAAGCAAGAGATCTGGGAGAGATTGCTTTGGAAAGACTGTATGGTGTTCTGAAGACCTATGAGCTGGAGCAGATTCAACAGGATGAGTTATATGGAACTGGGAAGATAGTTAGTACTTCTACTGCATTGGCTGCTGAAGTCCCACAGAAACTGGAAGTGAAGGTTGTTCAACCTTCCAGTTCTAACATGAATGTTATTGATGCTGAATATGGATTAACATCCATTGATCAATCTGGTGGTGACTTCTATTCTTTAGAGGAACTTGATCAGCTGGAGGATGGTGATTTGACTTTGATAGTCAGGAAGTTTGGGAAGTTCAGATTCAAAAGGAATCCCAATCTTAAGTTCAGGCCCAGATTTCAGAGAGGTGGATCTTCCTCTTCAAGTAGCACAAGGGGTGGCTACAAAACTGGAACTGTGGATAGGAGCACAATCAGATGCTACAATTGCAATGAGTTGGGTCACTTTGCTACTGAATGCAGAAAACCAAATCAAGTGACAAGAAACACATTTGATTCTAGCAAGAAGAACAAGATTGGGAAAGCCTATGTTGCTGAAGGAAAGAGTTGGGATGACACTGACAGTGATGAAGAAGCAGGTGAGATTGGGAACCTTGCTTTAGTGGCTAAAGAGGCAAGCACTTCATCAGCATACATGTCAGAGGTAAAGTTCACTGACACTGAAATGATTCGTCATCTTAGTGGTACTATTTCTTGTGCACGCACTGAAAATGATAGAATAATTCTTTTGAACACAGCTCTTGAAAAGGAGATAAAAGAATTAAAACTTGTGCATGTTAATCAGAATGAACTTACTGAGAAAATAGCATTTCTTGACAATAGGGTTAAATGTTATATTCAACTGGAAACCATTCTCAAGGAAAAGAATAGTGAGCTGAAGACTAAAGCTAATGCTTACTTCAACTCTTGTAAGACTGCTAAAGAAATTATCAATAAACAAAGTATTAGTCAGACCGTAGGAATAGGGTATGACTATAATGAGTCTATTGGTAAATTAAGCATAAATACCCCTAATAGAGTCAGTCCTGAAGAAAGGGGTATTCCTGATGTGCTTAAAGGTATTGATAAAGATACTCTGAATGAATACTCTATCATCATTGCAGAGGAGATACGTGAAGAAGATCTTGCTTTTGAAGTTGAACAGTCCAACAAGTGTATATCTGATATTCCAGTCAAAGTTGTTACAACTAAAAAGACTAAATCAGATATCCATAAGTTGGATCAAAACAACTGTAGAACTAACATGCCTGCTGTTAATTCTTCTCATAAAGCATGTGGTGTGATTAATTGCATGTCTTGTGCTTTCAATGTTATGTATGCTTATTTTAATAGTAAGCATGTGTCTAATGATAAGACTGCTCCACGTCAACATGTTAATAATAAGAAGCATGTTAGAGCTAAGACTACTAGTCCTCCTAAGACTAGAGTGGACTCATTTATCCCTAAGCCTACTCAGAAATGTGTTAAGGCTGGGTATAAATGCAAACGCTCTTTTGTGAAAGAGGTTGAAGTAGTTGTAGCTAAAAAGGTTGTTTTGCCTGACAAAGGCCAGTTCTTTAAGTATGCCGGACCCAATCAAGTTTGGGTTCCGAGGAAGGACTAATCAATTTGATATTGCAGGGAGTTAAACAGGTAAACCGTGTTATGTGGATTCTTGACAGTGGATGTTCAAGGCATATGACCGGAGATAGAGCCCTGCTATCAGATTTGGTTTTGAAAGCTGGCCCAGTAGTTACCTTTGGAGATAACAGCAAGGGTATTACGAAAGGATATGGCTGTTTGAAGTTTGGCAATGTTATCATTGAAGATGTATCATTTGTGTAAGGTCTGAGGTTCAATCTTCTCAGCATCAGTCATTTCTGTGACAGAGGATATGTTGTTTCCTTTGAAAGAGAGAAGTGTCAGATCTTTCACAAGAAGAATGGAAAGCCTGCTCTTCAAGGAGTAAGGAAAGGTGACTTGTTCATAGCTGATCTGCACTCCGGATCCCAAGATGAAGTTAATTGTTTTTATGCTAAAGCTTCATCAGATGAAAGTTGGCTATGGCACAAGAAGATGTCTCACCTTAACTTCAAAACCATGAACTCTTTAGTTAAGAGGGAATTGGTTAGAGGTTTGCCTCAGATGGAATTTACACAGGAAGGACTGTGTGAGGCATGTCAGAAAGGAAAGTCAAAGAAATCTTCTCACAAGGGCACTGACACATCATCAATAACTGAACCACTTCAGCTACTGCACATGGATTTGTTTGGTCCAGTTAATGTGATGTCCATGTCAAAGAAACAATATGCACTTGTGATTGTTGATGACTTTTCTAAATATACATGGGTCTTATTCCTACATTCCAAGGATGAGACCCCACACCTGGTGATTGACCATATAAAGTTGATTGAGCTGGATTCTAGATTCCCTGTTAGAGCCATAAGGTCAGATAATGGAACTGAATTCAAGAATGCAGTCCTAAATGACTTTTGTGCTGATAAAGGAATAACAAGACAGTATTCTGCCCCTAGAACTCCTCAACAAAATGGAGTAGTGGAAAGAAAGAGTCGTACATTGATTGAAGCTGCCAGGACTATGTTAAGTGAGTCTAAACTTCCAACGTACTTTTGGGCTGAAGCAGCAAATACAGCTTGTTATACTCAGAATCGAACTTTAATCAACAAGGACTTAATGAAGACTCCTTATGAGATCATGAACAACAAGAAACCAACTGTCAAGTACTTTCATGTATTTGGAGCAAAATGCTTTGTGCTTATAGATGACAATGTTAAACGTGGCAAGTTTGAGGAAAAGGCACAAGAAGCTATTTTTGTTGGTTATTCCAGAAGATCTTACAGGGTCTACTTGGTTGGCAGTCACACAGTAAAGGAAAGTGTCAATGTTACTTTTGATGACACTAAGCTCCCTAATATCCAAAAAGAAGACTCATCTGAAAAGCTGAAGTTTGATAACTTGCCAGACTCAGAATCAGATGATGCAGCCCCACCTGAAGTTATTGCTGATAATGATAATAACAATGATGATAATGATCATGCTGGTGGTGGTGGTGGTGGAAACACTGGTAACAATGGAGATACCACCAACACTGGAGAAGAATCATCAAGGCAATCAAGCAACAACTCAGGGGGAGCAAATGAAGGATCATCTAGTCACTCACAACATCAAAGTGAATTTCAAGGCGAATCATCAAGATCAAATCTTCCAAGACAGTCTGTATGGAATAGAGCTCATCCTTTTGAGCTGATCATTGGTGATCCAGATGTTGGAGTTAAAACTAGAAGTGCAACTCAGAATGAATGTCATTATTCAGCATTTCTATCTGAAATGGAGCCAAAGAAAACTGAGGAAGCACTGACTGATCCAGATTGGGTGATTTCTATGCAAGATGAACTCAGTCAGTTTGAACAACAGCAAGTCTGGAAGCTGATACCCAGGCCAAAGAACAAGAAAGTAGTTGGTACTAGATGGGTATAAAGGAACAAGCTAGATGAGGATGGCATTGTTACAAGGAACAAGGCAAGACTGGTTGCACAAGGGTATTCACAAGCTGAAGGCATTGATTATGATGAAACCTATGCACCAGTGGCTAGACTTGAGGCCATCAGGATGTTCTTAGCATTTGCAGCTTACTCCAATTTTAAAGTCTATCAAATGGATGTTAAGAGTGCATTCCTGAATGGTGAGCTTGATGAAGAAGTTTATGTGGAACAGCCCCCTGGCTTTGAAAATCAGGAACTGCTGGACTTTGTGTACTTTCTCTTCAAGGCTATCTATGGTCTCAAACAAGCCCCAAGAAAATGGTATGACACTCTCTCTGGTTTTCTTTTAGAAAATGGTTTTGTTAGAGGTATCATAGACAAAACTCTTTTTTCAAAGAAACACAAAAGTGATATGATATTAGTCCAAGTCTATGTGGATGACATCATATTTGGATCTACTAATGATGATCTCTGTAAGAGATTTGCTAAGCTAATGCAAAGTAAGTTTGAAATGAGTATGATGGGTGAGTTGAAGTTCTTTCTTGGATTGCAAGTAAGTCAAAGGTCAAATGGTATATTTATTTGTCAATCCAAGTATCTCAAAGAACTCCTCAAGAAATATCACATGGAGGATTCAGCATCAGCAAGGACTCCATCTTCAACAAAAATCAAACTTGGAGCTTCTGACAATTCTATCAAGGTAGATGTTACAAGCTACAGAGGTATGATTGGCTCCTTACTCTATCTTACTACAAGTAGACCAGATATTATGTATGCTACATGCTTGTGTGCAAGGTTCCAATCGGACCCTAGAGATTTACATCTCGTTGCTGTTAAAAGAATCTTGAGATATCTTAAGGGTACACCTAATTTAGATATCTGGTACCCTAAAGATTCTGGTTTTAACCTTGTTGGATATACAGATTCTGATTATGCAGGTAGTGTTGTGGATAGAAAGAGTACCTCTGGAAGTTGTCAATTCCTAGGAGGTAGATTGATTTCCTGGTATAGCAAGAAACAACAAACAGTTTCCAATTCAACAGCAAAAGCTGAATATATTGCTGCTGGAAGCTGTTGTGCTCAGATCCTATGGATAAGGAATCAATTGAAAGACTATGGCTTTGCATTAGACAAAATTCCTATCTTATGTGATAATACAAGTGTCATAGCAATCTCCAACAACCCTGTTCAGCACTCGAGAACAAAGTACATTGATATCAGGTATCATTTTATTAGAGAGCATATTATGAATGGAACTGTGGAGTTACACTTTGTACCCACTGAAGAACAGACTGCAGATATATTCACTAAATCTGTTGACGAATCCACATTTACCAGGTTAGTTGGTAAATTGGGTATGTTAAACAGTCTTAGTGATTGGCAATGTCTCTGATAGGTTTGTTCTTATCTAAATCATTTTCTCTTGTTGATTTTAGATGTTAAATATTGCCAATCCATGTTTATTGTGTAAAGATTGTTAATTTAAATATTCTAAATAATTTATTTTCTTTAAAAATATTTTTCTCATATTTTTTAAGTGGAGAAATGTACTTTTATTGAAAATATATTTATTTAGAATCATTTAAGTTATTTTCAGATTGTAAATATAGTTGTTTAAATATTTCTGCAAGTTTATATTATTTTTATGCAATTCTATATTTTTCTGCATATTTTCTAGGATTTATGGAATTTTCTGTGAATTTTTTTCTAGTCTTTTATAAATATTTCATGCATTTCTATAAGTTTTATGCATTTTTCTGTATTTATTTTAATTAATTATGCTAGTTTTTGTTAACAGGTTTGTTTATTTTGTTTTTGTACTAGCATGACTATCGGAATGACTATCTCTCATAGTCATTCTAGTAGTCATTATAGTTTAGTTTAATATTAATTCGTTTTAATTATTGTTTCTGCATTTTATTTCAGTACTCTTATTTTTTGTACTTGAATGACTATCAGTATGACTATCCCATAGTCATCCCTGTGGTCATTCTAATAATATGTATTTTTTGATTATTTTCTCTGATTATTCTGTTAATATTTTAAGTCATTCTCAGTTTAATACTGGAATGACTATCGGTATGACTACCCGGTAGTCATCCCGGGCTATTCCGAGGATTGCCTATAAATACTAAACTGTTGGTCATTTCTTCTCATTCCTTACAAACTCTTGTTTTTACAAAGTTTCTTTTCTCTCTAGTTTGGTTCTTTATTCTCTAAAGTAAAGAACTGCTGTCATTTTTTATTTTATTTACTTGGATCGACATAAATTGATTTAATTAATTTCTGATATAATTCTTATTTCTTGGAATTTATTCCCTAAATTAGAATTAATCTAAAATTAACTCTATTAGTTTGTGTTAAAATGGCCCAGCAATTTGAGATTGTTCTTACTAATTATCATGGCTATTTTGATCCCCTGAAATGTTCATTTGAACGTTTTAGGCCTTGGATCTCCTTTCTTAATCAACATTCTTGTGTTAATTATGCTATTTGTTCTAATGTTGATTTGAAAGTTGATCCTTTATATTTACTTTTGCTCAACTGCTGTTGTCTCTGATGATTTCTTAACTATCTCTTTCAATATTCAGGACACACAGTACATTATCACTGAGGAAACATTTTGTAATGCCTTGCAGTTTCCTCGGGATAATTTTGACAGACTCCCCACTGATGAAGAATTAACTAGGTTTTTCATCAGTATTCACTATCAAGGTCCCCTAAATATGACTAAATAACTTAAGGGGAATCTTGTGTGTGAATGGGACTTATTCTTTGATACCTTGGCTAAGGTCTTTGGCAATTGCACGAAAAATAACTTTCAAAATATTCCTTATCTTTTAAAAGTTATTGGTTATGCAATTGTCTTCAACAAAAGACTCAATTTTGGCCACCTTCTATGGTAAATTGTTGTTAGGAGGGTGTTTAATGCTAGAAAGGAATTTGACCATGGTAGAAAGATTAAATGCTTTTATCCTCATTTTCTATCACTTGTTCTTAATTCTTTACTTTCTAATGAGCATCAAGAACTGTTCAGGAATGGTCGTTTTTTCATTTCTCCGACCACTGACAGAAAGTTCTATCAAAGATTGCAAACATCCTTCAGGTATAGCAATGTTCCAGTTCTCATATCCAACTTCATGACAAACTTCATCAACCTACCATCATTTGAACCACCAGTTCCCGAGCAAAGGATAGTTACATCAGCTGGAACTGAAGAGGTCATACAACCACAGGTAAGGACTTCTATCCCTGGTTCTTCTGGTACTGTTTCTGAAACCCAAGAGGTTGATAGGGCTGACCAAGAGTTTGTAGAACCACAAACTCTATCCCCGGTCATAGAGCCAAACACTGAGTCATATCCAAATCAACCCGAATCTTATCTCTATACCAGAAACAGAAATTGTAGTGATGAAGAAACAATGAGTGATCCCGCAGCTCTATCTCCACCTCCTAAGAAAAGAAGAACATATAGGGAGATATCTGTAAGCCCGTCTGTATCCTCCCAACAGGATATGGATTTTGAAATGGCCAATACACAGTCTCTGGAGACATCCTCTCAACAGGGTGAATCTATTGAAGGTCGCCATAGGGCCATGGCATCTTGTACTGAGTCAAGCACACTCCCGTTACTCACAATGGGAGAAAACATAACTTTAGATGCAACTCAGGACACTTTGCTAGGAGAGCACTTAGGACATGAGACAGTGCCTACCATTGTAACGGTAGAAATGCCTTCACAGGCATCTGAGGAAAAATTTGATTCTTTGCCAACTCAAATAGAATCATTTTCTCCCCTCCCAGAGGGAACATCTCTGGCTCCCTTAAGGGATTTTCCACTCGCAGTTTTTACTGGAGAAAGTGGAAGGCAACCTATTGAATCCAACACTGAAGCAATTCAGTTTCAAATTCCAGATGATCTATTGGATTTCTCTAGGGATTGGGAATCACGAACTCCCATTGCACCACCACTGACCTCTCAAGAAGGGGCTAGGGTGATTTTTCCTGCAGGTACATCAACTCCTAATATGGATAGACAGCTAGTGGTTAGATATGAGAGACAAACACAGAGCGATACACAAGCACGTAAGCAGAGTGAAACACCATCGAGAGAAATTGAGATGAGTGCACACAATGACACATACACTGCTTCTTTATTGGCTCAAATAGCTGGTCTACAGAAACAACTTCAACAAACCCAGGCTGAAAAAGATATTCTCAAGGCACAAGTGGTTGAACGGTGTTCTTCTTCCACCTCTGTAATTAATCAGCTGGGTACTATCAAGGATGAAATTGAAGGATTGAAGACTACTCTTATCCCCAGGATGAATGCCATTCAGGAGTCCCAGGTGTTAGTGGCTTCAGACATCTCTGAGATTATAACGTCAAATGCTGAGATAACAGAGTGTGTCAAGCAGATTGCTTCCATTTCAACTCGGGTGGACTACATTCAGGAGACTGTTGATGAAAATCAGTGGTTCAATGATGAAAGGTTTGCAAGGATTGAAGGAGGGATGCAACATCTGAATGAATGCATGAAACATCTGTACAACATTATCAAGAACTCACATCAACCCAATGCTGAACAGAAGAAATTCTTTGATGGTGATGATGATGATGAGGATAATGATGGTAAGGATGAAGGAGGAGATGAAGAAGGAGAAGGAAGAAGTAGGAAAGAGGATCCTAAGACTGATAAAGTTAAATCCGTAGAGGATTCCTTAACTAAGGGGGAGAATAAGGAGAAGGAGATACAAGGAGTAGAAGAAGTGAGAGATCAAAGAGGTGAAGCTCAAGGTTCTGGTTCTGGAAAGGACAAAGGGAAGCAAAAGTTAACTTTTTCTGATGATGTCTACTATCAAGATGAACAGGGAGAGTTTGATGATATTGAATCTGAAGAAACCCCTGAAGATATCTTTGGTGAAGTGGAGGTTGAAGGAGAGGCTGATTTTGCTGACTGGGAAGATGAACCTGAAGTGGATCCTGCCTTTGAAGATGAGCTGTTAAGACAGAAAGCTGATCTGAAGAGAAGAGAGGAGGAGAATGCTAAAGTGTCTGACATCATCTCAAAGCATTTAGTTATCCAAAAAGCTGAACATCAAGAAAAGCAACGGCTTCATGATATAAAGGTCAAGGACAGGAAGTTATATGTGAGGCTGAAGCTTGGAGAAGAATGGGATAGAGCTAGAGAGATGTTCTCACATCCGACAGGGTCAAACAATGATGGAAAGTTCTTTAGCATGTTGGAAAAGTACAGAAAGGTCAATCCAGACAACACAATCTATATGAAAGCTCTTCATGCGGAGATTTCAAGAATTACTACTGGATATGACAGAGTCAGAGAGGAGTTGAAGATCTACATCTACACTCATAATGAGGGAACTTTCATAGTTTCTCTCAATCTTCTGGAAAGTAGAACTCTCTTTGAGCTTTGGGTTTTCATGACAAAGATTAAAAGGTCTTCACCTCTATGTGAGCTGTTGCATGATCAGCTTAGAGATTTTGCCATGAAAGTTAGTCCTCAAGTTGTGGATGTGCCATATGAAGTTAAATTTTATAAAGGAAGGGCACTTCAAACTTGTGGTGTGGATCCCATCTCTTTGAAAGATTATCCTGCCAAGCATCTTGTCTATATGGAGAACATGTTGAGGACAACAAGGTTTGCTACACAAGAAAAGACAGAAGTTGCTGATTTGATTCAAGACTATTGCATTGCCAATATCAAGAGATATCATCAAATGAAGAATAGGCTGAAGAAAGCTACAACTCAACCTGTCAGACCAAGTGGCATTACTTCTGAATCTGATCGTGTTATGGACAAGGATTTGCTTGAAGCTCTTGAAGAAGGAGAGATGATGGATGAAGAAATTTGAAGAAGCTCTGGTCTGTAAATGTTAAATATATAGAGCTTAGGTAAATCAAGATAGGATCAATGTAAACACATGTTCAGTCTAGAGGAACATCTATCTTGTATTTATCTTTACTGTTTGAATCTGGAAAATGTTTAATGAAATCAAGAACTTTGTGTTATTATTTACTTAACTTTTAAAGTCTTATTTTTACTTGTTTAGTTAGTTAAGTTATCCTCTAGGTATTTGCTTGTTATTCTCTAACAAACAAATAGGGGGAGATTGAAAGGCATATGTTTTAGCCTATTTGTTTACATCGAGGATTCAACTCAACTTAAACAAGTTTGTAATAAGTAAGTAATAATTCAATTGTCACAGTCACAAGAATCTCAGAAGATCATATCTGTCAGAAGAATACAGATTAAAGTCATCCTACAGATTTGAAGAAATACTACATTGAAAGAAGTTCAATTATTTGTTCAAGCCTCAGTGAAGTCTTTAATGAAGTGGATTTATTAAAGTGACAGAGGTTTCAGATTTGTGACAGCAAATGTACATGTTACAAAGGTTGATCAACAGTCAAAAATAGACAATGGACCACAGCTTAAAGTCAAGATGAAGAACATACATTTGAGTTAGTCACTTATGAACCAGACCGTGCATCAAGTGACAACTACATCCAGTGGATTTTCTTTATCTAGTTCAAGTGGTTCAAGGACTGGTTTTACTATGTTATAAGAATTTACATTCTTTTTAAATTAGTTATTAATTTATTTATTAAATTAATTCTTCTGAATTAATTTAACAAATAAATTAAGTAATTTATTTATTGAATAAATTAAATTCATCAGAATTTAATTTATGAAATAAATTAATTATCAGAATTAATTTAAATTAGAAATAGAATTAATTTAGAATTTCTTAATTAAAATGAACTGGAATGACTATCCAGGATAGTCATCCCGATAGTCATTCCAAGTTTATTTATATTAAAAATGTACTGGAATGACTATCAAGGGATAGTCATCCCGATAGTCATCCTAGTACATTTCTAGAAATTCTGATTTAATTTATGTAAATTCTCATAGTCATTCCAGTTCTTTTGATAGTCATTCCAGGCTTTTAAGATAGTCATTCCAAGACTATTTTGATAGTCGTTCCTAGTGGAATGAAAAGCAGAAACGTGCAGACTTTTGTGACAAGTGGATTACAAAAGTAATTTGATACTTAATCAAATTATCAAGACAGACAGAAGAATGATCAACATAATATCTCTTAAAAAGAAAAGCTTCTGTGAAGAACTCTGCCGATTCATTTCTTCTGTGAATTAATTCTAGTAAATCATTGTGTTAAATCTAAACCACTAGAATTCATTTACATGTATTGCTTTGACTATCTAGCGGATTTTTATCCCTAGAACGTATCTCAAATTATCAAATATTGTTATATCTTTTTATTACAAAAATAGATAAATTCATGTCGAATTTATTCTAGATTTGTTTTAATTAGTTTGAGATTCAATCTTGTAATCAGTACTTCATTTGTAACACCTTTCAAGTTTAATATAAGTTATATTTAACTTGAATTCTGTTTCATTTAATTCCGCCATAATTTGTTCTTAAATTGTTTGATTCTAAACAGAACAAATTCGATAAAAAGGTATAGTTTGTATTCAACCCCCCTTCTACAAACTTATCAGGGCCTAACATATAATAATGAGTAAACACAATTAATACAAGCCTATTAAATAAAAAAATTTATTAATTACTACTCATTATTATGAAATAAAGATTGAAAACAATTAATGCTTACATATTAAATAAAAAAAAATCATTAATATATAATAGGGGTAATTTGGTAATTATACATTGAATAAATTGTTTCATCCAACTACCTAGTTGCTCTATTATATATATAATAGATAGATTATGAGAAAAAAGTCCCTAAAATTGATTTTAGGGAATTTATTTAAATTTAGATATTTTATAGTATAAAACGGGTATGATAATTTTGTGTATAAATATAACTTTTTATAATTGTAATAATATTCTCGTATATTTATATGAAAATTTTACTTAATTTTAAGAACGAGGATAAAACCCATAAACTATTTAGACTCGATTTAAAATTAATTAAAGTGAACATCTCGATTAGCTTATTGGGACTCCAAATTAAATTGTAAATAAAATATATTGTCACTTACTTAAGATTTATAAGTATTTTAGTGGGACTTCCTACCTATGCACGATTTCTTTGTATCTCCGTTCTGATATTAGTTTTATACTAAACTAGTCGATAAAGCCGCGCTTCGCGGCGGCGTTATATTTTTTTAGAAAAATTCAATTTATAAAATTACAACAATCAATCATTTCTCCCTAATAAGCCGTCCTCCCGTTAAACATATTTTCCTTGTTAACATCGAAATCACAAATTTTATACATTGAATACTTATCTCATATATTAATTTTCTTATTAAAATACTCTTTTCTAATGAACCGCTCTCTCGTTGAAAAAACACTTATATAAATTCGCACTCCTATTTTACTTTCAATAAAAATTTTAATTATACATGTCTTACAATTCACAAACACTTATTCTACTTCTAATAGATTTTTTTTTAATATGTGTTTCTTATAAATTCGAATTCTTCTACTCTATAAATTCGAAAACTTATTATACTTCCGATAGAACTTTTAATTATATGTCTAACGTATAAAATCTCTATAAATTCGAACTCTTCTCCTATATACATTCGAACACATATTCTACGTCGAATAGAACTTTTGATTGCAAATATCTCTTATATATTCATTCGAACTCTTATACTCTATAAATTCGAACACATATTCTACTTTAAATAGAACTTTTAATTCTACGTCTTACATATAAATTCAAATTATTCACCTTTCTAAATTCGAACATCTATTCTACTTCAAATCAAACTTTGTATTTATATGTTTTCCCTATTAATTCGAACTCTTCTCCTCAATAAATTCGAACGCCTATTCTACTTCTAATAGGTTGAAGGATATTTTTCATTTATTATTATTTAAAATTCAAAAATTCTAAAAAATTAAAAAAATAGATTGAGACAATTTTAGAGGCACGACATCATCGATCTCAATAACTAAAATACAATGACGAAGGTGTTGGTGTGACCAGAGTACATACCCATTTTTTTTGTTTTAGATTCCTTTTGATGTCTAGTTATTTTTTCAATTTTGAACTTATGGAATAAACTTAACTTGCAATAATGAAAGCATGGCCATTTAAGTAAGTAAGTATTAAATATGTAAGAGTTACATGGGGATATGATTTAACGAAAAGTTTATAAATTCTTAGGTAAATTTAATGTGAATAACTCAATTCTAAACTTTAACATCGAATAGCTCAATTCTAAACTTTGCAAGTGCGTTTGATTATTACATTATATATGACATTGAGTTCTTCACATAATTTTAGATGTTTTGACTACATAATAAAAATTAAATTCTTTAATTTTTTTTCAAATAAAATAATTAATGTTATAAATTTATTCAAAAAAAAAATTTTAAAAAATAATAATTTTAAATATGTGATCAAACCATCTAAAATTAAGCGCAGATAATCAAACGCTTTATTTAATGGATCAGAATATTTTTTTTTGTCGTAGTGTTTGACTGCTTTGATAACATTTAGTACATGCATTGTAACACATTGTGTCGAATTTGATCATAAACAGTGTAATTCATTTTTAATACAGCCAATTTGAATATCATTAAAATCACTTTGCACTTAAAAACAACCCAAAATCATAACAACACAACTAAATTATCTAACAAAAAAATCAACTTATGCATTTACAGAGCTTTTACGGTTCATGGATTTCTATGTAAATTAGATTATACATTTAAGAACCAAAATCTGTTAATAAAAAAAAACTATCTTAGTCTTGTCCGAACTTCCAAGCTAGATTCTAAAATACGTCTTCATAGTTCATCCTACGAAATTAATAAATGAATAATGTTACGACTTACAATTTTGTACCCGTATTGTTGATCTCGTTACTTTGTTGCTAATATAATAATTTTCATTATCCGTTCTCGATCTACTAATAAAAACCATATAAGCTAATAAAATATTAGTAATATGCAAACAATCGTCGATAAGCTGATTCAATAAGAGAAACAATGAAAAGTTGCTAAAAAAAAGAGGAAGAAAACTTCCACCTCTAACCCGAACATGGATGATAGATGGTAATGGAAAATGACGTCTATAAATTGCATTATAAGATATATATGTAATATAATGTGAATACCTTGTAACAGAATTGACGCGAACAAATGAATTTTCATAAGCCAGGGGTAACACAAAAAATTTAGTCGCATGCCTAATGAAAAAGTGATCTTATGCAAATTGAGGGATGCAGATTGTTTAATTTAATAATTTTGATCAGATTTCTAGTTCTTAAAGAATTAGTGAAGTTAATAAATTTTAATTACACGTATTTCCTGTAAATGTGAATTATATTCTTTTCTATAAACTCGAACACCTATTCTACTGTGTGAAAGAATATTTTTTATTTAGTAGTATTTAAATTCTAAAATTCTAGAAAATTAGAATAATAGATTGAGCCGATATTAGAGGCGCCACATCACCTCCCGCGTATTCTCCTTTATATATATATATTGATGATATTGATTTTCTAGAATTTTTGAATTTTAGATACTAATAAATCAAAAAATATCTTTTTAACATATTAGAAGTAGAATATGTGTTCAAATTTATTAAGGAGAAGAGTTGGAAGTTATAGCGAAGACATATAACTAAAACTTCTATTTGAAGTAGAATATGTGTTTGAATTTGTAGAAGGGAAGAGTTCAAATATAAAAGAAGTACTTGCAAAGTTCTATAATTACTTGTCTTATATATTAATTTTTATGTTATCATACTCCTTTCTAATGAGCCACTCTTTCGTTGAAAAAACAAATATATAACTTCACCAATAGAACTTTTAATTGCAAGTATTTTTTTATATCCGAACTCTTATCCTCTATAAATTGAAATACTTATTCTACTTCAAATAGAACTTTGCAAGTACTTCTTTTATATTTGAACTCTTCCCTTCTACAAATTCAAACACATATTCTACTTCAAATAGAAGTTTTAGTTATATGTCTTCGCTATAACTTCCAACTCTTCTCCTTAATAAATTCGAACACCTATTCTACTTCTAATATGTTAAAATGATATTTTTTGATTTATTAGTATCTAAAATTCAAAAATTCTAGAAAATTAGAAAAATAGATTGAGACAATCTGAGTGGCGCCACATCACCTCCCGCGTATCCTACTTTATATATATATATTGATGTCTCAATCAAATCAAATGTTTATTAAACATTTATTTAGCTTTTTCATCGGTTGTCAAAGCAAATCCAACAAATTCTTAATTTATTTCTTACAGGCACATTAAATCAAGATTCCTAATAATAAATAAAGATATGTATGTATATCTTGGAAGATATTATTTGTTATTAAATTCAGTAGCAGCTTTATTAATTGGATGGACGTAATTTATTTAAATATATGTTGGTTGGGTGACACACTGACACTAGCATCCAGTGTCCTCACTAGCATATGCTCATATGCGGATCAAGTTCAAGTGTTCAACTGGTCTATCAACAAAAGATGCGTTTTATATTATCGAATTTATTTAATTGACAATTTTATTTTTAAATTAAATTTATATGTTTTACAAATTAGTATTTGTTTTTAACAAATTTTGGGGTGAGGGAGAATCGAATCCTTGATCGATTAGAGATAAATATTTAACCACTTCACCTATCTCATCACGCTTGATTTCATCGCGCTTGATTGACAATTTTGTTAAGTTCGTAGAAATCAAAATTATTTTTTCAAATTATATTATTAAAATTAATTAGTGTCGCCAATTAACATCTTAAAAGTTTTAAAAAAATTAGAGTAGTGATGTTTAGCCTTACGGTCACTAATCACATTATTGGTCGATTATGTATAGTTAATTAGTTAATTTTTTTATTAATAATTAGATTTATATATTTTATATGTGAGTATTTGTACTAATTAATATCAAGAGTGAATGAGAATCGAACCCAAAACCTAATACGATAAGAGATAAACTTATACTCCCTCTGTTCCTTAAAAAGCGACGGTATACAAATTTTAAAAGTCAAACTCGTTCAACTTTGACCGTAAATTTTACAATCCTAAATTATAATTTTACAAAAGTATAAGTTCATTGCGATAGTAAATCAAATATACTTTTTAATAAAAAAAAATCATAAATTTTATATTGAACAATATTTATTAATTATCGTCAGTGTTCTCCGAAAATCGTCAGCTTTATTAGAAATCGCCGATAAATCCCCGATTTATCGTTAAAAAATATTTGACCAATTTGATTTCTAAAATCCCATTAATCTTTATAAATTATTTTTAAATGATATATTTTGTTATAAATAAGACTAATATATTAAATATTACTAAAATATCAAAACTTATCTGATTTTTGTTTTGATTTATTCCAATATCACTCCGATAAATTTCTAATTTTCAATAAATTGTTGACCCCCTCAATCGATTTATTCCAATTTCTTAAATCTATAATCGTGCTTTATATAGTTTACTAGTAATTAATATACTCCATCCGTTTCAAAATAGTAGTTCTGTCTTGATTTTGAATGGTCAAATTGACCAAATTGTGACCATAAATTGCGAATCATCTATATATAATTCTTAAAACTTAAAAATACATTTTAAAAAAACTGTATATACTTTTCAATGATATAAATTTCTCGATTTTGTTAATTATAATTTTTACATAAATTTCGGTCAAAATTTAATCAAATTAACCATACAAAATCAAAACAGGACAACTATTTTAAAACAAAGAGAATATTAAACAAAGTATTTATGATGGAGATTGGAGAACCTCAAATTGAGGATGACCATACCACCCACAAGATGAGAATTGAAATGACATCAACATCTTCAAATGATAGACTTGAGGTTGAGGGTACAAGTGGGGTAACTAGAGCGTGGGTGGGAGAGTGAATGTCACGTGGGAGAGAAGAAAAAATAATTAAAAATTTAGATTTTTAAATTATTTATAATGATTAAAAATTTACTATGTCTTTCTTATTCCCATGGACCATGTCCACGTGATCTCATATAGTAATTGTCTATTTGGTTAGATAGTTCATGGATCTCATTCTCAGTCGTGCACCTTGTTCCTTCTTTTATTGACACACACTCTCTTGTAATCATACAGTTACTTGTAATCAATCATTGATTAATGCCTTTGGTTTGTCAAGGGAATCACCAATGGACTTAAATTCTTTAACTGAGTTCGGATCAAGTTTACTAAAATTATGATTACCGGTGATAAGAATGGAGAATCGGTTATTGGTCATGATTCATGAAGAAGTATCCAAGGTTGTTGTTTAGTTCTTTACTTCCTTTTTAGTAATAGTCTTGGTTCTCAGATGTCGACCAATGATATGCTCACAAATTCGAACAGGGATAACATTATGATCAATAATAGTCATTATTAGAGGTGTCACTTTTTATTGGACCGGAAAAATTCTCAATCCAATGAAATTGATATTGGTTCCAGGTGGGAACACGAAATATGCTTATTCCAAAATAAAATATGTTAAGATTAAATTTTTAGATAATTAGTATCAAAATGTTTCTTTTTTAAATTTATTTGTAGCTATTAGATGAAAAAAATTAATCAACTTATTATTTTTTTGCAATTTAACCAACCATTTTTTAAACCATTTAATTAACCATCTTATTTTTTCTCAAAAAACCCCAAAAAAATTTATAAAATTATAAAAAAACTGAACCATAGTTAGATTACACCACGTGCATGCCATGTTTATTAAATTCAACTGTTTAATTTATAATTTTATCTATATTAAATATATATATAAACTATTTAAATTAAACATTTTTATTGTATATATTAAATAATTTTTAGCCCATGTCGCATGAAGTCCCTAAAAACACTCCGCACGAGCTTGGGAATTTAAGTCTATTTTCTCAAAATCCATTAACATTTAAATTTAAATTATATATTAAAAATATTTTCTAACAACCAAACTAACATCTCATAATTATAATATTATAATAAACTAATTTTTATTATAATACACATGTTAAATCTTACTTGTATTATTATATATTTTAAATTAATTTTAATCATATCTAAATTGTATTACAAATACTTCATCCATCCTCTCAATTATTTACATTGAGTTTGAGTTAAGAAAAAATATAATTTAGTAAAGAAAAGTATGAAAAGTGAGTAAAGTGTTATGATCAATCAATATTTAATGTATAAAGTGAAGATACTGGGGAAAGTAGTGGATGTAGTTAATTTTAATATTATAAAACTTTATTATTTTAGAAAAAAATTGAAATGTAAAGAATTGAGAGAAACATCCAAAAATAAAAGTGTAAAGAAATTAGAGAGAAAGAGAGAGTAGAATTTTTGAACTTTTTGTCTTAGGTACATAAAATTATTAAATTAATATAACGTGTTGTAATTTTGACTAACAAGCTTTTGTTAAAACTTTTTTTTTTCGATAAGTTAGTTTATAGTTAACTACAGTTAATTTTCTTTTCAAACTTAAGTCGGTTTTTCACATTTTACAAAAGTTTGTTGGATTTATATGAGAAAAAATAAGATTGTTGGTTAAAATGCAAAACAAAACAAGAAATTTATTAGTTTTTTTAGCTAATAAGTCAATTTATTTGTCAATTTAGTTTTTGCGAATATATGGTTTGTAATTAAAATCAATCACATTCAATATTTTTTAATATGCTTTGCAACTAAAAGTTATGGATACAATTTATTGTGTATACAGTTATTTTTGTTTGCATTTGAGACATATTTTTACAAAATGTCTCAAAAGATCATAATTTTGCAAGAAATTAAAATAAAAATCAATTTTTTGAAAAATATTGAAAATAATGAATCGCTCTCTCGTTAAACATATATATTTCCTCCCAATGATCCGCTTTCTCGTTCACTCGTTGTTACCAAATCAAAACAGGTAACAAACTAATTTATTAAATAAATTACATCATTTATTAATCAATTTTATTATGTCATAATTTTAATTTAAGTATTTTTAAAAAATTCTAATTTTTATTGTTTAAAATATAGGTACTCGAGAAAATAAATGAAATGAAAATTAAACTTCTATATTTTATTTTATAGCGCATCACAAACTCAAATCGTCTCATTTATTATTTTGCTCGATTAAAAGATAGAAAAAAGAAATTGGTATATAAATTGGACTCATAGATTAAATTTAGGAGAATATTAATATAATATACTTAGTTTCTTCCATTAAAAGATAGTAGAAAATAATTTGTAAATAAATTGGACTTGAAGAGAAAGTTTAGGTGAATATTAACATTGTATATTTAACTTTTTTTCTTGAAAGATAATAAAAAAGAAATTAGTAAATAAATTGAGTTAATAGATAACGTTTTTTAGTTTTCTCTGTTAGGAAATAGTAAAAAGGAATTTGAGAATTTATCTAATATTTAATTTTCATTAATTCAAAAAATAGAAAAAAAATAGAAAGAAACGATTTGAGAGGCGTCATGTCACCGTTATCGTCTTCTCATTTTTATAGTATAATAATATAGTATAAAATGTATGGAGTCAAAAATTATTAAAATTATATATTTACTTTCCTCTATTCCTAAAGAGTTAAAGACAATTGAAAGTTTTTTAATAAAAAATTTGAAAAATATTAAAATTCTAAATTTAGTTTCTTCCATTATTAAAAATTTTGAAGGCAAAAATATTAAAATTGTATATTTAGTTTCCTCAATTAGTAAAGATTTTAAAAATAAAAAATTTAGGAGAATATTAAAAATATATATTTTGTTTTCTCAATTGGTAAAAATTTTAAAGACAAAAAATTTAAAATTATATATTTTGCTTTCTCCGTTAATAAAGATTTTAAAGACAATTGAGATATTTTGTAATAAAAACTTTAGGATAATATTAAAATTCTAGATTTAGTTTCAGTAAAGATTTTAAAGGCAAAAATATTAACATTTTATATTTAGTTTCATCCATTAAATTTTAAAGGCAAATGAGATATTTTAATAACATTTAGACAATAACGTGAGCAAAAAATTCTTCTATCCCAAAATTTTAGCAAGCAACATACCTTAGTAAAATTAATAAAGGAGAATATTAATAAAGGATAATTTTAATAAAGAAGAATTTTAAAAATGTATATTTAGTTTTCTCCATCACTAAGATTTTAGAATCAAAAATATTAAAATTGTATATTTACTTTCCTCCACCAGTAAAGATTAAGACAATTGAGATATTTTTTAATAAAAAATTTGAAGAATATTAAAATTCTATATTTAGTTTCTTCCATTAGTAAAGATTTTGAAAGCAAAAATATTAAAATTGTATATTTAGTTTCCTCAATTAGTAAAGATTTTAAAAATAAAAAATTTAGGAGAATATTAAAAATGTATATTTTGTTTCCTCCATTGATAAAGATTTTAAAGGCAAGAATTTTAAAATTGTATATTTAGTTTACTCAATTAGTAATGATTTTAAAGACAATTGAGATATTTTCTAATAAAAAATTTAGGAAAATATTAAAATTCTAGATTTAGTTTCCTATATTAGTAAAGATATTAAAGACAAGAATATTAATATTGTATATTTAGTTTCAAGATTTTAAAGACAAATGAGATATTTTCGAATTTTTAATATTAATAATTCAAAATTTTGAAAAAATTAGAAAAATAGAAAAGACCCGTCTTCTCTTTCTTTATATAAAAGTATAATGATTCTCGTTTGTAGACCACGTGGAACAGAAAAGAAAATTGTTGATCGGTCTACAAGTGGGCTGTCCTCATGCATTGTGGTTTTCAGCAAAGTTGAGCCCACTATGAAGATATTTAAGTGAATTAATCACAGAAAGAATTTTATTTTATTGGTTATTTACTTATTTTTGACTAGGGCTGTAAGCGAACAGAGCCGTTCGTGAACAAAACTCGAGTTCGGCTCGTTTTAGATGGACTCGGCTCGGTTCGTTTACTAAATGAACACGAGCTTGAACATGAAAATGTGTTCGGTTAGTAAATGAGCTCGAGCCGAGCTTTACACATGTTTGACTCGAACTCGGCTCGTTTTGCTCGGGAT
The DNA here is from genome assembly GCA_030848705.1 of Heracleum sosnowskyi. NCBI lineage: Eukaryota > Viridiplantae > Streptophyta > Magnoliopsida > Apiales > Apiaceae > Heracleum > Heracleum sosnowskyi. The sequence goes on from CM061240.1 coordinate 17,742,891, forward strand.
CGGCTCGAACTCGGCTCGAACTCGTTAAACTCGGCTCGATTCGTTTAACTAATTATAAATTTGTGAATTTCATAATATCCTTAACAATTTGAATATGTTAAATAAAACTTAATTGCGATCTATTTTAGTTATTTTGTGGTTGAATAGAGAATTGTATTTGTTATATCTAAAAGGTGTAACATCAACTTAGTACCAAAAGTTAAACTCTTTATATCCAATCCAAATTAGTTTTTTATTATTAAAATTTATAAGTTGCATTCCTAAAATTACAAAAGAAAGTGAATAGAGAAAGAGAGTTTGTCTTATTAATTTATTATATAATATTATTTAAAAGTGGCTCGTACCTCTTAAAATTGAGGAGAAAGATGAGACTTTTAGTGAATTTAAGGTTAATAAAAGTATCTTGGAGAAAAAAAAGTTGTAAACCTCCTCAAATTTCAAGTTAAGCGCCAAGATAAAGAGGTTCTTATAGAGGCTCTAAGTTAGTCATAAAATTATTTTATTTTGACTATTGTTATTAGGTGAAGTGAGTAAGATTTGATTACTCATAAATACAAATATTAACCTAATATGATTATTAGAAGAAAATAAATTAACTTTTATTATTAAAATTCAAACATAATCGTGTATTATTAAGATGTGATTTTAGGCGTGAGACTGTAAATCGAGTAAGTAATTTTAAAAATTGGATTTGGTTGAGTATAAAAGTACGAACTATAAGTGAACAACTCGACTCGATTCGAGTTCGGTTTGTGTTCGGCTCGACTCGAAATGTTCGTGAACAAACTCGTGTTCGACTCGTTTATTAACGAGCCGGTCTTGAACATCACTTTTCGTTCGATTAGAAAGCTCGGCTCGACTCGGTTCGTTTTAAAAAAAAATCAAGCTCGGCTCGATTCGAACAAAACTCGGCTCGACTCTATTCGTTTACAGCCCTATTTTTGACAAAACGAGTTAGTTATCAAGATTTGTTCTCGAACAACATGATATCAATGACGTGAAAATTAAATATTTTTGTTGGCTAAATAATGTGAAAACAGGAGTCTGTTAATTAAGTCATACGCGATAAGAAGATAGCATGTAATATTTGAATTTTTTTGAGAATCAATTTGAAGCTTTTACCATTTTTGTTGACAATTATTATCCACCGAATCATAACTCTGGAGTATTAGAGTGTATTGTTTTTCTTATTTTAATATTTAGGTTTATATATCTTACAAATGAGTATTCGGTCTTAACAAATTTTCGAAATGAACGAAAATTCAACCATAACTTGGAACGACAAAAGATAAACCATTAATCACTTGAGTTGTTTCATCGCACTTCGGACATTGATATTGTTTGCTTTCTGTATATTGTGAACTGAGAACCGTGAAGTAAGGTAAGGATATAGGTTCTACATTTTCCTTCTATTAAACTTCGCATTTTTCTCCGCTGTCATGTGACTAAATTTATTGAATAAATCGAAGTTGTTTAAAATGAGTTCGGACAACTTTCTATAAAGAATTGTGCAGACTAATTTTTTAGTACGTAATAGCTTAAAATGAGTAAGTGTCATAAGTGATAAGTTGATGAATTTTTATAAGTTATACGAGTGTTTGGATAAATTACTTATAAGTTAGTTAAGAATTTGCTAAATTAAATTTGAAAAAATAATTATTAAATACAATGATTTCAACACTTGCATTTTAAATTAAAAATATATTTAAAAACACAAAGGTAAAAATATAAAGTATTAAAAAACAAAAAAATCAAGTAATAAGTCAATAAGTTCAGGAAAATGTACTCATTATTAACATTCAACTTATCAACATATAAATTATAAATCGAGGTCATAAGTTGGGTTAACAAACACCCCTCATAAGCTCTTATTAACTTATAAGGTATAAGTTGCAGAAGCCAAACAGACCCGATATATCAATACATCAATATTTAAAAAATGTTTTGGAAAATTTTCTGGACTATCTCATATTTTCGTATTTTATAACCCATTTCACTATATTAGAATTGAGTACTTATATTTATGAATGGCAATACATTTTTCAAAAAAATTTATAGATTCTTGCTAAGGTATCTCCAATCGTTTACTCCCTCCGTCTCTCTCATTTTTTAAGTTTTTTTTCACTACTTAACACGCTTTTTAAGGTTCGTATAAAGTATAGTTCCACAATTTATTTTTAAAATTTTCTTTTTTAAATAAAAATTCAAACATTAAATTTTTATTAAAAATAAAAAATAAAATAATATATAGAACTATATTTTATAGGAGTATTAAAATGCGTGTCAAATCTCTGTCCCCCAATGTAAAGAACCTAGGGGGACGGAGGGAGTACAAGTTATATCAATCCTTGACTCAGATTTTTCAATCTTCAATTTAATTTTTTTTTTGTCAAGAGGAAAATATTTTCATTGATAAATAGTATCGAAGATACAATGTACGGAGGAACAGAGTTTCCTTCATTCAAAAAACGTGTATCATATAACCGAAAAATAAGCAAGTGCTCCGGTTGTTTAGATAATATTGCATTTAATGTCTGAAAAGATAACCTACCAAAAGAATGTCTCGTTAAAACCCCGCAAGAGTAAAATCCTATGGGAAAAAAAACTCAAGGAGGAAAAATAGTGTCCCACGTCGTTTACAAAAAGACTAAAAATAAAGACTAGTAACTTCTTCTGACTATAGTGATTCCCTACTGCAATCAGTATTTGTAGTTAAATTGACTTGTACCCGAGATCTTCATTCCATCTCTTTTCTTCTGCTTTTAACCATCCAAAACTCCATAAAATACCTTATAAACAATTAACCGTAACCAAACTCCAAAAAAAAAAACAATCAAGCACCTTGGCGACTCTTTTACTATATCGAAAATCCCAAACACCTGAAAAAAAAGATAAATAAAAGAACAAAATATAAGTCCATAAATAACTCGTATAAAATATATCGATTTAAAAGTAAAATAACTCGTATACAATTATTAATTTAACAAAATAAATAAAACTGTTATGAATTATGTTGATTCTTGATGATAATCAAAATAACTTAGTAAAATTTGTATAAGTCATAGTAGCTGTCAACGAATAACATGTGTATACAATATCCGTTGATATGTTCATTTTTATTCTAATTAGCAGTTGATAGTATAGTAGTTAGGATTGAATAAGTCATGTTGACTATCAATGGATATACAAAATAGGCTGGCCAATTGTAAATATTTTATGCCCTGTAATTTTGTATAAGTGAATATGTCATCAACTGATATTATTCAGTGTTCAACGGATATGACTTTACTCATCAACGGATGCAGACAACCCTACATCAACGGATGTCTGATAAGCTATCAACGAATAAGGAGCAATTCACATCAACGGATAACACACCAATAATTAGCGGTTGACAAATGTGAAAGTGACAGTCCTGACAGATCACATGAGTTGATAAGAGCAAAAAGAACATGGAAACCAACAATTTGGGGAACCCTGAAGAAAATGTTAGAAAATATGTAAATTGCCTTTTAATCTTTGATAATGAAAATCTTAATTATTCAATATTCTCCTAAACTTTCTTCTCAAGTTAAATTACTATCTTAATATTTTTCTAAAATTTATCTTCAAGTCGAATCATCATGTTAATAAAAAAAATGGTGACAAATATACTAATATTTGATATAAAAATTATTAAACAATCGTCCTTTTCTATATTTATCCAAAATTTCGGTAAATGACCAAGACGAAACAGAGAAATAAAAAAAAACCTAATTTTGTGTTAGAAATATCATTTTATCTAAAAAAAATTTGTAAAAATACTTTAGAAAAATTATTATAAAGTCACCGTGAATCGCGGTTTAGTAAACTAGTTTATATTCAAAAGAAGAATCATAAATATATTTTTTCTTATTTAAGATTTAGGGGTAGGGGTGGATCTGAGATTTAAGAGGCCTAATCGAAATCAGTTTGGGAGATCTTATCATACATATAAACTATATTTTATACTTTTATGCATAAAAAAATTGAAAACTTTGGAAGCCCTTGAGTATTGGAGGCGCTGAACGCATGACTAGTTGACTACTTGCCTATAATCAGGGTCAATCCTGTTCAGGGGATGCGTGGCTTGTAATAAGTTGGGTGATGAATGGGACTTCCACGAGTTACAATTCCAGGATACCCTGCTGTTATGATTGGAACTGGTTAGTCACCCTCACAACATCGGGACATACAGTATATATAGTTGGGTGCCATGTGATTTGCACGTGGCTTGGCCCTATATTGTTCATTGTTTTGTTCCTTCCCAGCCCCATGCTCTTGTCATTTACCTCGTCGTATCCTTCTCCGGGTCTCCCCCGCCATCAATGCCGCCTTGTTTCTGTTTTATTTTTGCATTTCCAGCTCAGTTTGAGTTTGATTTTCTTAGATTTAAAATTTTAAGTTATAGTTTAATATTCTTTAGAACTAATTTATTATATTAGTCATGATGATCATTTGATAAATCTAAATAATTTATATCTGAATTATTAATATTTCTAAATGAATCAAAAATCTGAATCATTAATGAATAATATTACTTGGTTAATAAAATTTTATAATATCTGAATATCAATTTTGTTTTCAAATTCTACCCATCAAATTTAACAAAGAGTTTGATAAATTTTGTGTACATGATATTTAAATAAAAACCCCATAATAGTTTTAGTGACTCATATGTATGCTTTAAATCATAAAAGTCATGGTTTATGTTTTTAATAAAAGTTGATCTCATTTGTTAAAAATTGTGTATTAATGGAAGAATCTATATAATATTGTGCAAGGCAACTGCTGCAAATTGCAACACAATAATGTAATACGTGATAATATATATCTGCATGTAATTTGAAATGCACGTTTAATGTGTGTATATGAATGGGTTCAGGTACAAATTTAAGCAGGAATGAATCAGGGGTCTATAAGATGAAACAGAGGTCTATAAGATTCGCTCAGTCAAGACCGCCTATAGCAAACAATCTGAATAAATAAGAATCGGTCAGATAGGTTCATTCAGCTTTATTCAGTGATAAACAAATGGCTCGACTTTGTTTAGATCGTAGATCTGGAAGAAATGGGTCGGGAGAGGTTCAAATTTCACAACCCTTCTTTGCAGAAAAGATTAAAACGTAGGCTTGGTTTTTTAAGTGTTCGTTTGGTTCACGAAGTGGTATGATGTTGAAATCAAGAATCGGGTTAATGTAGTATGAAGTTAAGATATCATTTCTGATAACATGTGTTTGGTTGAGTGATGTGCTAAAAATAAATATTTAATATCGCAAGCGCACGATCATCGTTTTAATATTTAAGATTCAATTCACATAGACTATTTTATTTTTTGCAACTCCTTAATGATTAATTTAGGCGGACGAGAACAATTAATTTGAGAGAAGTTGATTTTAACTTAATTATCCTACAAAATAAATTGCGCATAAATTAAAAGCCACTAAAATAAAATACAAATTGGACATTAAAAGAAAACATTAACAGTGAACTAAACATGTTGCATTCAAATGAAACCAAATGATTGCTAATGATTACGTAACTAATGACAGCAATGATGGGAAAATAATTAAGTGCTAATTAAGAAAAAATAAAAATTAAACAATGAGCATTGTAGTGTACCACACAAATAGAAACATGAAAAATTAAAATAGACTAAGCTAACAATATTGGTCAAAAGAAAACATGGGCTGGGAACAATTAAAACATACTGAAGCTAGAAAATGGGCCAAAGTAAATGGTGGACTAAAAATAAATTTGGGCCAGTAAGGAAATTCGGCCACACTATTTAAAAGCCTAACTAAACAACACAAAGCTAGCCATATAGATTTGTTTTATTTTATTAATAAAAGAACTGCACGAACAGGAAAAAAAAATAAGCAGACAACTTTAAACAAATTCAGCACCGAAAACCAACTATATTAAAACAGAGAATTGGAACAGGAATGCACGCAAACAGCAGTAAACTATATCTAATAAAAACTGAACATTTTAACGAAACAAGACACGGATGAATAACAAATTAGCGAACCCCAAACACAAATTAATTTTGTATCGGAGCTTCTATGAAAAAAAAGGTAAAGAAAGTGTCAAAAAGTTTAAATCTCACCGAAAAATTTGTTTCACCAGAAAACTCGAACTCACCGGACAAATGTAAAAACAACCAACAAACTATCTAAAACTAAATTTAAAGATCAAGACCCAAACTTTAACACTAACAACTCCAAAACAAGTTTTAAACTATCAAACTCATTTCATCCCAACACAAATTCAAATACCAAAACTAGATCTACAAGCTCCTTAACACTACCAAATTTAAATCTACACTAAATTAACAAACCCACTACAATAACATACCAACTTCAACAAGAAAAGTAAATCTAAAGAATTAACACTACATAACAATAAATAAAGGTGGCTCCTTTATACCTCAAGTGGCAGTACAAATGCTATTTGACCCACTTTATTGGATTTATAAAAGTTCATAGTCAAGAAAAGAAGAGAACAAGATGTAGAATTAAAGTAAATGCTTGATTTAACATTAATATGAAAGGAAATTTACAAAATTAAAGCTACTACAATGAAAGAGAAAATTAGATCTAGGAAAATGAAAATGAGGCTACTTCTAAAATTCAGACTAAGCTAAAAATCTAGGTTTCTTTACAAAGGAAGAAAGGGGGGCATTTATAGGACAAAATTAGAGTTTTGGGGGAGGGTTGTGTTAATCTTGATCCTTGATCTTGATTTTTAATCAACCAACTCATGTCTCATTCCTTTATCTTTTTCTTCTTTTCTTGAATTCTTTTTTCACTTTTGCCCTTCATTGTCTCATTTTCATCTTTTTTCATCTTTTCCTTATTTATTCAAATATCTACAAAAATATGAAAATGTAATCAATTAATTTATTAAAAATACGAAAACAAGCAATAAAATAGGTACACAAATATGCAAAAATATGCACTAATCATTGAGTATTGGAATTACTATATTTAATTTAAAATATTTTTGAGTTATTAATTTTAATTAATTAAAAAAGTAAATTTAATTATTATTTTAATATATTTTTGCGTCATTGATTTATTTTGTATCAAAAAATTACATTTAAATGCTTAAATATAGAAGAAAATAGTAGAATTAAAATGATTCCCATATCCCTCCCTCATATCCACGTGGACCACGTCCCCCTTAGAGCAAGTCCAATCTAGATTACATTTAAAGTAAAACAACTTGACATTTACGGTTGATCGATGATAATGCTAGATACATATATGCATCATTATATGCAAATTTGGCACCAAGTATGCATTTTTGCATATTTGCATCCAAATATGCAACTCCTTTGGAGTTGATATTTTTTGCATTTGGTGTCAAATTATAGCAATGACATTAAATTTGACATTGCATTGGACTTGCTCTCATGGTATCAAAAACCTATGTCTTGGGAGTTTAAAAAATGGATTTAAAACATCTTATTTATCAACCAAACACCAGGTGTATGGTTTCTAAAGATTTCAGGGAGGGACCGGTGATCGTTCGATCCTTTATCCAAACAAAGTTTAATGGGGCTATTCAATTGAAATTTTAAATGTATTTTTTGAATTCATAAATTTAATAATATTCAATTTAAATTTTAAAAAATTCGATAGGTCTATGCAATATTCAAAATTTATAATTTAGGTGTATTTAGTTAGAATTTCAAAATTATTTTTTAAGATTTAAGCGAATATAACTTGTTAAAAAAAAAAATAGTGAATGGGCTCCTTCCTAGGCCTTTCTCTGAATGGGCTCTTAATATTAAGGCCCAATACTTCTATATTTAAAAAGATGAAATTTAGACTCTTTTTCTTGGTTTCTTAAATTATACTCATTTTGTACCCCTCGTTTTTTTTACAAGAGTCGCATATTTTAAGGCTCGTATAAAGAATATTTTCACAATTTATTTTTAAAATTTTATTTTTTAATAAAATTCAAACATTAAATTTTTATTAAAAAAAAATTAAAATAATAGATAGAACTATACTTTATAAAAAATTTAAAATGCATGTTGAACCCATCCCCTAATGTATAAAAAAATCTTGCATAAATACCGTACCAGTTTTTGATTAATTTAAAAAATGCGACTCAATTCAAGTGAAACATAACAAATTTGTAATCAAGATTAACCAAATATGATGCGTGTTTGGGGTATTACAAAAAAATTGAATTATAGCTTAAAATGAGTATGTGCCATATAAGTGTTAAGTTGATGATTTTTTATAAGTTATACGGATGTTTGGATAAATTTATTTATAAGTTAGTTAAGAATTTGCTAAATTAAATTTTAAAAAATAATTATTAAATACAATAATTTCAACAATTGCATTTTAAATTAAAAAAATATTTAAAAACATAAAAATAAAAATATAAAATATTAAAAAACAAAAAAATCAAATAATAAATCAATAACTGTAATGTATAAGTAATTGTTGCCGAACAGGCCCATAAAGTGAAGTCATATAAAACTAAAGTGAGGGAAAGTGTGTGCTAAAGAAGCAGACAGAAGCTAGGCTTAGACAAACAAACGAAGTGGGTAAGAAAAAGATGAGCGTGGGAGCACAACTACCTGTAATAGACTTGTCTTGTTCTGATCGGTTAGCCACTGCTAACTCTATCCACCAGGTTAGCCTCTTTTTTTTATATTTACCTTGATAGCGAATTTTTTGTCGTTCTGAGTTCGATTCTCGCTCATCCCGAGATTTATCTAATAATGAATACCACTAATGCTTAGAACTTATAAGCTATATTATAAAGGAAAAGAAAAGATCTTAGGTAATACAGATGAGCTATTCTTTCAGCCTAGATAAAGCATAGAGCGGAATATTACTCGCCTCGAATTCAGCATTGCCACCACAACATTTAAATCTAAGTTGTGCTAAAAATGCTACTACTAACAACCAATTTTCAATTGAAAAAGAAGAAGAAATTTTGAATGTTTTAGTAGTGTATTTTACGTGACTGATTGTGCGATTGTGGGAGTACTGGGATAGACTAATTTGTACAAGGATGAATCATTTTGGTTTAAGTGTATTTCTTTCCAATCAAATGGAGCATAAGTGTATTTCTTGCTAAATCTTTAGTTGTTTTGAAGGGTTGCCTGATTAATTTGAATTTAGACCTTTTAGGTTCCAAATGCTGCACCAGCCATGATTTTACGCCTTTCCCTTGTAAATAGTTTTTTTAGGTACGTTAAACTTACTACTTCACTTAGGCTCGTGCATAGCATTCTCTTTTGTTTTATACCTTTATGTTGTGTTTGGTTGGGAGAATGGAATGGAATGAGTAAAATTAATTGGAAATTATGGAGTTTGGTGGGAAGATTTAGAAAAAAATGAGGGAGTGTAAATTTGTTATGATAAGATTTGTAAAGAAAATGGATATGAGGATGAATGGAACATTCCTTGTCAAAGTGGGGTGTTTGAGTTTTGGTTTAGGTGATTGTGAATGGAAAGGGGGAAGTAATGAAAAATATTCACACACACACATATTATAGTTCAAATTTCATTCCATTCCGTCCATTTTCATTCATCCCAACCAAACACACCATTACAGGATGACAACTAGTCAGTAATACATGTTCTATGGTTTATATCTTGTGCGCGGATGTTTTTTTTAAAAATAATTTTGTGAACAGCTGAAGTGCTAATGTTTCTTTGTTCATGAGTAAAAGTAGTTCAATAAAATGAATCATCTTTAGTCATTTAGTTTAGATTTTTTTTTCTGTAGAAAATAAGAGTAGTGAGAGCTGGGGCGGAGCGATATAGTGTGAACCGAGATGCAGCCCTTGCGTTCCCTAAAATTTCAGGATAAATTTCTTCCATGTGCTTTAGTTACTAAAGTTTTTACGGCTAAGAGCAAATCCAGTGCAGTGCTATAACTGGTTGCTTTTCCATAATATGGAACTAGATGCATAAAATGATCACTCTAATGCAACACCATACTTGAATTCAAATATGCATAAATGCATAGTTGCTTCAAAATTTTCAACCAAAGATGTATGCTTCCATTCTCATCATCAACCAATTTGTAATAGAGAGAAATGGATAATAATTAACATATTACATCACAAATACAGATTTTTTTAATTTCATTTTGCAACTAGCATTGAAATACAAGCTCCAATTTGGCATCAAAATTTGCTTTTTGGTGCCATATTATAGCAATGGCTATAGCAATCTTGCAACTAGCATTGAATTTGCTCTAAGGAAAGACCTAGGTTCAAATCTCATGCGCTACTGTTCCTCATGTTTTTAAGTTGTTTTTCTGAAAGACAGAAATCGGGATCAATTACCAGTAGAAAATTTTATTTTTTGGAGTACAGTGGAATTATTTCCTAGCTCCACTTTTGACTAAGTGAGCAATGAGCTAATGCAAAGATGTTTCACCAAAGTCCAAGCTGAACCATCTTTTTTCCATGTATACTTAGAGTTGTCGTTTATTTACCATATGCAGACCTTCTATTAAGTTTGATTATATGATTAAGAGGTAAATTAGTTGTACCTGATGTTAGTGCCTTTCAAACTATGTTTCAGAAAGCTATCTTGTCATACAAAGTACAGAGTTTTTGGTTCTTCTGAGAACTGCATTTGCAATATATCTTGTTGTCCTTGGAACATTATAGTATTATCATTATATTAATTTTAAGAAAAAGTGGTTTGGTTGTTAAAACAAGCTTAATAACAAATTGATACAATTATAGTTATGTTTGAAGTTTTATGATCCATAAGCTTTTACAAAAATTTGCAAATTCTGTGTGTAGGCATGTATGGACTATGGTTTCTTTTACCTCATAAATCATGGGGTAGAGAATGAGCTAATACAAAAAGCGCTTGAAGAGAGCAGGAATTTTTTTTCTCTTCCTCTCGAAGAGAAGGTGAAATCGCCTTGGAAGGAGCACAGAGGTTACACACCACTCTACGCTGAGAAACTTGACACCTCTTTACGTTCCAAAGGTACTGTAAATTTATTCATCTCAATTTATATTTTACTCTCCTTATCCAGTTATGCAATACAATCTGTGTTACTTTTGGGGGCATATTTGGAAAGACCGCTTACTGATCTAATGTTGTTGTACATGGAGGGAAAAAGCATCCTGTTCAACTGCGTATCTATGATGAAAAAAAAGCTTGTTAGTCGTTGCAATAGACCCAAAGCAGAACCCTTTTCTTAAAGTATTTAAATATAATGAAAGGGTTTCAAAGATCCAAACCTGGATCAGTGCTCAAAACTGTAGAAATAGATGATTGTGCCTATCCCAGATTCTCAGCAATTACATTATAGTGCAATATTTAGTCACAGAGTAGATTGACTGGTAAATAAGATTGATTCCTGAACCTCAATCTCAGGAGGATATGGTGCTTAATTTATCATGTAGTTGTGAATAAAACAGCTGTGAGGATTGTCTCGTTAAGCTGTATAAATAAGTCATTAGAGTATTGTATTGAAAATGGAAGTAATACAAAGCAATATTTTACTTCATCATCTTATATGAAGTGTTTCAATTGTTTCCAGACCTTTCAAACCCACTTAAATTGGCCCAGAAGTCCTGGCAACTGTTGGTATCTTGGACAGTTTCTTGCGACCCTATATACTTTAGTCAGTCGTTATATAAATTCTCGATTAGATCTCAAATACAAGAAAAATACCATAGCCAAACGTTAGAAAAGCTTTTAAGGGATGAATCCAATTCCAGTGAACCTTGAGGAGAACTGCTATGCTCACCTTACCACTATGAACCTGAACTGAGCCTGATCTAGACCTATTGCTCCAGCACCTTTTACAGATGGATATATAACAGTTTATATTGGACAGAGGACCTGTCGCATATTACCTTTGTTGATCATTGAAGCCTAGAAATATTAAATTTTCTGAAGTTCTATTTGAGACAGCTCAGCCATATTTTGACCTTCGTGGCTCACAATTTCTGTGTTGACTCCATCAAACTTACACGCAGGTGATCTGAAAGAGACATTCTATATTGGCCCTCTAGAAGATGACGAAAGCCATCTGAACCAGTGGCCTTCGCTAGGTATGATTATATGAACCCCTGTCCATCAGCGAACAAGCATGTTCCCTTTTTTTTTTTGATATCTTTGAAAATTGGAATATATTTGAGGCAGGCGGTAGGAATATATGTACATTGTAGCTGAGCTGTAACATAATTTTTTAAGTACATAATTTGCTCATTTATGCTTTCTGTATTTATTTTTATATCCATGATCAGAAAGACTGCATATAATATATTTCCCTGTCGTTCAAGATTATTGTGATGTATCTTTTCCTGCTTAAAATTTTTCAGAAATATTACCGTCTTGGAGATTCACAATGGAATTATACTACAAAAAAGTCCGGTAAGTCGTCTCCGTATCTCATATTTCCCTGCTTAATTTTCTAGCAAGCTGTGTTAACTTAAATACATATATCAATAGAATATCCCCTTATTTTCATATATTGACTCCTTATTAGAGTCTAAGTCTACATCAGCGTAATCCAGTTGCGCTCTCAATATGTTTTGTCCATGTTTTGATACCTCATTTGTGTGTTATACTATTGTATGTCCTTTCTATGTGTTTGTGTGTGTGTGTAAATGGGTGGGCTGGAGGGGGTGGGCAGGAGTTAATAATAGTTTTCTAAGTGGGTCCTACTCTTCGTTGTAAGATATGTTGTGTATAGTCAATGTTGCCTTCTTTTTCTTACTGAAAAAATGTGAACTTGCAGCAACACCTTGTGACATTTTAGTGGTGTATGCTCTTACAGGGCTGCTGGAAAAAAGTTGACCTCTCTGATTGCTTTGGCGTTAAACCTGGAAGAAGACTTCTTTCTAAAAGATGGGCCCCTGAACCCTTTTCTTCGCCTACTCCACTATCCAGGTACACTTGTATAAGTTGAACCAGAACATTCTTCACGTCTTATCTCAACACTTCCCATTTTATCCTATCTTGATGTTGTACTTTTGCGAATAAGTTTGTGACATTGTATGTTGACGTTCCAAATGCTAATAACTTTGTTTTAATTCATTATTCAGCACAATATTAACATATGTATTCTTTCTTTTTTTGAATAACGTGTACGTCTTCTTTTCGCTTCTTCTAAAGAATCAGTTGCAAACACTTCTTTCTTTATTAGATATGTTTTGTTGACGTTGGTTACTTGTTATATACCAAAATAATTTGAATCCAAATGTTCTTCAAGTCATTGGTTATTATATTGCAACATTTCATTACCCCATCATCTTGATTTTCATGTGTATAGAATGTTAGTTTTGTTGATAAGATATTTTTTTCCGTTTTTGTCACTGAGGTTAGTACGCCTTTCTTGTTTACCTGTTTCTTGCCTATGTTATTCCTTTGTTTCTTTCTTTAATTTAGGCTCCTAATGACTCTGTTACATACAAAAATGTGTGCCCCATTGATGAATGAGCTTATGCTCTATTTTACTAATCTGTGTGCGGACACAGGAGAAACAGAATCCCTTGCTGAAAAAATATAATTGAACTTTTCGGTTATAGGTGAACAGGACTTATTGGATGAAAAAGTTTTAGGTGCATCAGCTCATTCAGATTATGGTATGATCACTCTTCTAGTGAGTGATGGTGTTCCTGGACTTCAGGCATGTGTGATATTTTTCATGATTTGTTGGTTAGCCGTGATTTGCTCATTAGTTTCTTTTCTATTTGATTAATCATTCAAAATTCACAGGTATGCAGAGAAAAATCTGTGGAACCCCAGGTCTGGGAGGATGTACATCACATTAGTGGGTAAGACCATCATGGCAAAGCTCTTGTAATGTGAAAAACACAGAACAGTTTCTGCCCCCCAAAAATATCAGTCTTTTCTATGATCTCAAAAGAAAAAAAGAGTTTCTATAATCTCAAAAGAAAAAAATAGACGAACTAAAATAAGAAACGAAAATAGGAAGTTCAATCTTTAAGTAAAATTTATTCGGGTTAGAGCTTGTCTGGATGAGTTGGACAAATATAGGTCAGAGTTATGCATAGGTGCAAGTCTTTTTTTCTTTTTTTGAAGGGGGGGCGGGAGGGGTTGTTTTTTAATAGACAAATTTATTTGGTCACATTGTACAATTAAGGACCCAATCTATCATGGTTTATGTTATTGATGTCGTTTTGTCTACCAAGATATATGTATAGTTTAAAAGCCTTTCCTGGATTTATATGTTGATGCAGGGCCTTCGTGGTTAACATTGGAGACATGATGGAGAGGTGGACTAATTGCCTGTATCGGTATGTTCTCTTGGATATACACCTTCTTTTATTATTCTTGTATCCACAGTTATAAATGCCTTATTACATTTCCATTTTTCTTTCGTCTGCAGATCGACACTGCACAGAGTGATTCGAACAGGACAAGAACGATATTCTGTAATTAACATCTTTACCAATTTACTATTTGTTCCCTCATATTTCCTGTTGTGTATTCTCATTCTGCATGTGGTGTACTTGTCTTTGACCATCTTTTTTTTTTACATAAAATTGGAGTCTTTGTATCACTTTTCTCAGTTTTATGAAACAGAAAACTTTGAGGTAAATGAATTCGTTCGTTCATGTAATAAGAAGAAAGAACAGCTTGTGTAGTTAGTCTCATAGAGCTGATAGAAATTATGTAGTACAAGGATGCATGTAAGTGAAATAAAAGAGAAGTTTGATTTGCCTGTGTAAATCCTCTGTATCAAGTGTTCTAGTCTCTTTTTGACAAGCTGGCTAAGCATGTGAGAGTTGGCCTGTGAAACCTGTAGTGAGGTTGCTCAACCTAGAACCAACATAACAGAAGACCTCTACATATAAATTAAGAATGTTTCGTGCTGAATTCTTTTTTCCTATGCCGGCCTAACCTTTAATTTTTCTGCATGTTCAACTTATATATGTAGCGTGCGATTTATGTAAGAAGCTGACAATGAATTGTTTCAACCAAATTGTTAGATGGCTTTTTTTCTTGATCCATGCCCGGATTGTGTCGTAGAGTGCCTGAGAAGTTGCTGCAGTGAGGCATCTCCTCCAAGGTATTGTATCCGAGTCACCTCTTATCAATTTCTATGCATGTGCATATAATATGTACAATAGTAAATTAATTAGATGCTTTTTGTGTTGAAAACCCATCCAAACTGAAGCAACACATTTGTAAGAAAGATGTTGAGAAATATTATTTGGTTTGTGTCTAAAACTTTCTCCGTGTAGGTTTCCACCAATTCGGAGCGGGGACTACCTAAACGAGAGGTATAGACTTACCTACATCTAGGGAGATGCGGCAGCATGGCTAATTTTAGAGTGTGTTCAGTGCGATCATTGCGCTTTAATCCAAACAGTCTTTGATCTCGTTGGTTGAATACTTGTAGTTGTATGTGTACGGGGGATGCTTTGTTTGTTTTATTAACTAATCCAAGGAGTATAAATGCAAAAAAAAAAAACATATAATCTCTTGTTAATTACTAGTAATTGTTTTGTCACCCTTGCAAGTCCACTTTCAGTGAGACGCCTGGAATCAAGTCTTGATCTTCATCGACTGTAGTGTGTAGACACACAATGTGATGAACATTACATGGCCAGTCCAACAAACAGGCCATTCCATATATTATGACAGAACTAGGTAAATAAACCGCGCTTCAAGATAAATATTTTAAATCTAATAAAATTATTTTATTATATAATTATAAATTAAATAAGAAAATAATTTAAAATATGATGATATTATTAATACATAAAGTTTTCTAGGGGAGACTATTAATAGATTATATACATTGACGTGTGCCTCTATTTAGTCATTGTAAGTTTGTAACTCTTAACACTTTCTCAGTAATCTGCAAGTCAACTTTTTAATCTGTGTCCCTCTCGCAAAGAAGAATGAAATGAATTTGTTACTCAACTCCATCATGTTGTATTTGTTTGGCCCTGGTTGACTTGCATTTGACAGATCCGAAAGGAGTTCTGGTCATGGTAATGAGTAAACTCACTTATCATATTCTTGATTAAATTTGAGGCAGTCCATAGAAAAAAGTGAAGGCAATATTTTTTAAAGTGCCAGAAACTAAAAAAAACCGAACGAGTAATAATCTGAAATGATCTGAACCCGACTTAATCTGAATTTCATCCGATTTTAATCTGAATCAGACTCGAACTGAATCAAATCCGATCTGATCTGAACTATACCCAAATATTTTGTAACCGAAAAGTGATCTAACCCGAAATTGATCCGATCCGAAACTGAACTGATTATCCGAATTGTCAAGTCTAATTCCAATACTTTCACAAAAGTTATATATATTTTCTTCCGATGTTCCTTTCGATTTTAGTCTGTTTTTTTTCTTTAAAATAAACAGCCTCGCTCCCGATGTGGAGGGTTTCGAATTTTGTCAAACACGAAGTGATCGTCTACATATTTAATTAAAGAAAAAGAAAAACACTTATTTTAGTAAAAAAATTCAGCAAAACTCCCCTAAATAAGCCCATCACGATAATTTAACACAATATATTTCTCAAAAAGAAAAAAACAACTTAACAAGTACATTAACACTACCCTTTCTATAATCACTCTACGTGAGTTTAGTTAAGCATACCATTAAAGGAAAGGAAATGCATCATATAGTACATTCTAACCCATACACTTTAGATAAGCGGGGCCAGAGAGAAGCAGCAACTCAAGTTGTGAAAATGGGCAAGAAGGACTTGGAACTACCCGTGATCGACCTACTTTCTTCTGATCGCTTAGCCACTGCCAACTCCATCCACCAGGTTTCAATATTTCTATTTCTTTCTTTAAGTTTTTCTGCCATTTTATCTTATTTTGCTAAAAATAAGATTTTACTTCGAAAGTTCGATGGAATTTTTTAATTTTTTGTTACTTCTAGGAGTTCGTATATTTCATGATGACTTCTGCAGATTTTTGTTAAAATGATTTTTAGGGTATTTAATATTTCTAGGTAGACTTGTGCATAGTGTTATCATAGGATCAAGAGGAATATTACTTGTACCTGATTTTATGTTAGCACTTGATGCTAGTGTTGAAAATGTGATATGATCCTGGTAAGCCCGCTTCCCTAACATCTTGAGGTTTTAGGAGAACTAGTAACTTAACAGTTAGTGTGTTCCTAACTATGTTTCCGGAAAGCTCCCTCTTGACATAGATTCAGACTGTTTAGTTCTTTTGAGATCTGCATTTGAAATTTATCTTGTTATCCCTAACACATTAAGATTATACTGAAGTTATAGTCATGTCAAAGCTGTATGATCCTAAGATTTTAAAAACAATTGCAAATACTGTGCGTAGGCATGTATGGACACCGGCTTCTTTTATCTCATTAATCACGGGATTGAGAATGAGTTGATACAAAAAGCGCTTGAAGAGAGCAGGAACTTTTTTGCTCTTCCCCTGGAAGAGAAGATGAAATTGGCCTGGAAGGAGCACAGAGGTTATACTCCACTTTGTTCAGAGAGACTAGATACCTCTTTACGTTCCAAAGGTATTACGAAGGTTATGATCTTAATTAAAAATTTTACTGTCCTCATTTGTGAATCATCCATTTTTGCCATTCAATTGATATATTTTTGTTGTACGGGAGAGGGGGGGGGGGGGGGGGGGGGGGGGGGGGGGGGATTGGGGGAAAGAAGCATCAAGTCAAACTGCATGTCTATTTGGAAAGAAAACTTGTTGAAGTCATAGCAGCAGTAAACTGTATTAAAGCATACAAACATGTGTAAAAATATGGAACAGAGGACCAATCATCTATTTCCTTTGTTAATCATTGAAGCCTAAAAATATTAGAATATTTCTTAAGTTCCATTCGAGACAGCTTAGCTGTTTCTTGATCTTGTTGCTTCACATTTTCTGTATTGACTCCATCAGCCAAGTAACATGCAGGTGATTTGAAAGAGACAATCTACATTGGTCCCCTAGAAGATGATAAAAGCTATTTGAACCAGTGGCCTTCACGAGGTATGTTTATCCCATGCAGGTCGATCGATGAACAAGCATCTTATATGTATTCTTTCATTTCCTTAAAACCGGAAAACAATTGAGGTAGGCAGTAGGGAAATATGTAAGTTTTAGCTTAGCTGTAAGACATACACATCCAAGCTAACCTATACTTGATAATTGATATATTCATTTCACTAACCATGATCTGAAGGACTGCACACATTATTTTTCTTTGTAGAGTGAGATTTATTTGAACTATTTTTTCATGCTTGGAAAAAATTTCAGAAATATTACCATCTTGGAGATTCACAATGGAACTATACTATGAAAATGTCCGGTAAGTATACTTTGCTGAAGTCTTATATTAGCGCTGTTAGGTGTTAATTGATGGAAAACAGTCAAATTACCTTGATGAATATTTAGCAAGCTGTGTCAACTTATTTACATTTCTATAGAACATCTCCTTGTTTTCTTAGATCGACTCCTTGCTAGGATGAAGTTTGTATTTACATTGTGTCTGGTGTTTTGATGCCTTATTATCCGTGTTTCAATACCATTCGTCCTTTCTATGTGGGTGTGGGTGAAAAAAGGAGGGCTGGTTAGTAATAGTCTTCTACGCGGGTGCTACTTACTTTGACATATTGTGTATATGGTTATTGTTGTCTAATTTCCCCGCTTATTTGAGAAATGTGAGGTCGCAACAAGACCTTGTGACATTCTGTTGGCGCACTGGTGTGTGCTCTTGTAGGGATGCTGGAAGAAGGCTGATCTCTCTGATTGCTTTGGCGTTAAACCTAGAAGAAGACTTCTTTGTAAAAGATGGCCCTCTGGACCCTTTTCTTCGTCTGCTCCACTATCCAGGTTTACTTGTCCAGATGAATAGTATCATTCTTCATGTTTCGTCGTAGCACTTTCCAGTTTGTCCTTTCTTGATGCTATAAACTGGGATTAGATATTCAGATTGTGTTTTGACATTGTACTCCAACTTTTCACATGCTAATGTCATTGTATAGTCATTCTGTGTTCATATTGTTAATAGTAACATTTCTCTATAATTTCATTATAAAGATTAGTCAGTCCTTTGTTTACCTGATTTCTGCTTTTGTTATCCCTTTGTATAATATTTTTATTTTAGGTGTACAGAGAGTGTTCTTACAGGCAAACTGCATAAAGAGTGAGCTTATGCTCTGTTGTACTAATCTGTGTGTACGCAAGATACTTATTGAGCTTTTCGATTTCAGGTGAACAGGGTTTCTTGGACGAAAGGGTTTTAGGTGCATCAGCTCATTCAGATTATGGAATGATGACTCTTCTAATGACTGACGGGATTCCTGGACTTCAGGTATGTTTGATTTACATATGATTTGTTGCTTAGCTGTGATTTCCTTATCCATGTTTTTGCTGTTTGGTTAATCATTCAAAGTTCACAGATATGCAGGGAAAAATCTAAGCAGCCACATGTCTGGGAGAATGTACATCACATCAGCGGGTAACTCCATAATATAAAATTCTTGTAATTTGGAGAACATTGATCAGTTTTTATCTGTTCTTAAATAATGATTATCTTTATGATGTCAAAAGAAAAGAAATCCACTAAATTAGGCAAGAAAGGAGACGTTTAATCCGCAAGTAAATTTTTTTTGGGTTAGAGATTGTATGGACCAGTTGGACAAAGAAAGGCCGGAGTTACGCAAAGGGTGCATGTTCAAGGGGAGTGGGGGTGTCTGTTTTCACATAATAGACAAATTTATTTATTTCCATTGTATAACCAAGGATCAAATCTGTCATGCTTTATGTATTGATTTAATTCATTCTATCAAGAAATTTGTAAAATTAGTGAAGCCTTTCCTGCCCGTAAATGTATGTGTAGGGCTTTTGTAGTAAACATTGGAGACATGATGGAGAGGTGGACGAATTGCCTGTATCGGTAATCCCTCTTGGATAGACACGTATTTGTTTCTTTACTGAATCTACATTTATACTATCTAATTCTTTGTTGCTCCTTAATTTTCTTCGTATATAACCAATTTGCAGATCAACACTTCACAGAGTGGTTCTAACAGGACAAGAACGATATTCTGTAATGAACTTACGTTTACTTTAGCCCCCTATATTATCCTGTTGTGCATCATTTCAGTCTGCATAATTTGCACATTTTTAAGGGAGAAGCTGACAATAATTTTTTTTTTTCCCCACCAAAATACTAGATGGCTTTCTTTCTCAATCCGTTCCCAGACAGTGTGGTAGAGTGTCTTAAAAGTTGCTGCACTGAGGCATCTCCTCCAAGGTATTGTATCTTAGGGGCCTCTTGTCAATTTCTATGCATGCACATATTATAGTAGAATTTTAGTGAAGCAAATAGTTGATTTTTGTATTGTGAACTCATGCATGCCAAAGCAGCATTTTTCTAAGAAAGATGTTGAGAAATTAATTAATTTTGGTTTGCATGTTTAAATTGTGTGTAGGTTTCCACCAATTCGAAGCGGAGACTACCTAAAGGAGAGGTATAGAGCCCACGGCATAGGAAATATTGCATATGATGCTACTGCATAGCGTTCCTCAGAACAATGCTACTGCTATCGTATGTACCATCCATTAATAGTTACTCCTGTTGCCTGAGATGCCTGCAAGTCTTGATCTTCATCGACTGGTGTTTAGACAAGTCTTTATAGGGACAACAGTCAGACAATCGTAATATCCACAAACAGAGCATATTATTGTATTGGATTTGGATTAAAAGTGATAAGTTCCTGAGTAACCACTATCTTTCTGTGATGAAGTCCTGCAGGTACTACAATAATAAGTGCAATTCCAGATATTTTAAATTCTGCTGCATCATTAACTATTTTTTAAGGATTTGTTTTGTGCCTATTATAAATGCGGTTGATATTTTAATCATCTTTTACTTTTTGTAAATTTTATATAGACCTTTTTTGATTAAATTATATAAGTTTATGAAATGGATATTTAGGCATCACGCGAGAGCTTTCGGATGGTAAATGCAAGGAAGAGAACCTCTCTTTAATCCTTATTGGCATTTTCTTGTGACTATGAATCATGCAACTACATATAATTGATGTATATGCTCATGTGTGTTGTGATGTCGAATGTTCTGCACTGATTTGATATCGGAATCACATACTGAGTTTAGAGAGTCGTAGATGCAGGTCCTGCAGGTAGATTCTCAAAATAGAGAAATGGTGTTCTTATAGCAGTGGACTAGTGGAGTGATAGTTTTTGGCATATGGAGATGTACAATGACTGTTAGGCATACAAGGTTGTCTTAAGAAATGTACTCTACTCAGTCCAGCAAAATGAAGATCTGCAAATCTCTTGTTCAGAACATTTCTTAACATTCTATCAAGAAAAGAAATAATCTAAAAGTAGAAGTGCTTAATTGACCTTTGAGGCTTTGACATAACACCTATTACAGTGTTTCATGCTTGCCAATACTAAAGTATATATCCTTCATGTTGCTCATACGTGAACTTCTTAATATGTGCCATACAGACCAAAACATCCTCAGGCTGTCACCAGAATATAGAACTACACATCCCCGTGAAATATTTACCAATTACAATTATCAGTAAACAGAAAGCAAAAGATATATAACAATGAGACTATTTATAAGAGAAGAAACTGGGTCTGAACAAATCAGAGTCTAGTTATGAAATTCTTAACTCTAATTAGAGTCCAATTCAGAAACCTGACAACACAAGAATCAAACTTTAAAAAGCAGATGACACTGAAGTTCGAACACCGGGTAAACTAGAAAGGCTAAGCTTGTAATCTCTAATGGGTGCAGTTTTAGAAGCAACAAACCCCATAATGATTCTTGAATATATATATATATATATATATATATATATATATATATAGGGTCCTATTCAACTAGAAACATGTACTAATTAAAAACTAGAAACTGTACCACACACAGTTAAATACACCCTCTCACATACAATCCCACATAATCCCCTCCATTCGTAATTATATTTTTCCCGTTAATTGGTGATCTTTTTTTGAAATCTGACTTCACTGTATTTTTTTTCATCTCGCAACAATTAGTTTGCATACCATATTTGATATATTTCGACGATAAATCACTATTTATGCTTGCGAGAATCACTAAAATGTTGGTGATTCATGTAAGCATAAATAGTGATTTCTGCGTAAATGTAGTGATTTTTTCTCCAAACCTATACGTAAATTACAAATTTTGTACTGCAAAATCACTAAATTTATACGTATATAAAAATAAATCGCTAGATCTATGCTGAAATCACTATTTATTATTACAGAAACCACTAAAATTTTAGTACTCCGTAATATAGCACATATGGTATGCATATTTATCGTTGGAAGATGGAGAAAAATATAGTGAAGTCGGATTTCAAAAAAAGTTCACCGATTCACGGGAAAAATCAAATTAAAAATGAAGGGAATTAGGTGAGATTGTGTATGTGAGGGTGTATTTTAACTGTGTGTGGTGCAGTAGAGGGCCATTAGATTAGATTAATCTAAGGGCTTAGATTAGTTTTTAGTTTCTATTTTAATTTTAGTTTCTAGTTGAACAAAAGCCTATATTAACTCCTTATATATAATAAGCGTAAGGGAGATCTTATCCAAAACTTTGGTCGGTCACTGTACTACCAAAAGTATATGATCCGTTGGATTATAAAACTATAAATATTCAAATCGATGAGAACCGTCAGATATAATATTAAAAATTGTATTTGATTAATAATAGGATAGTATTTAAATACTAAAAGGTGTATTTTGATCATTTAAACCTATTATAAATGGGTTTTCTATATTGAATAGAAATCTTTATGTAAAAATTCGTAATTATCTTTTCTTTTCTTTTTATGGATAGTTCCAGTTAGATAATAATTATTAAACCATCATTAAATTAAAGATAATTTTGTAAGCTTCGCGTGGGCTATAAAATCGTTAAAATCTGTTGTCTAAAACTCAAGATAGAGCCCAAGAGCCCAAACAGTAAAGTTATTATCTAAATTTTAATAAATATTTTTTTATTATTGTAACACCAATTTAGTTTTTTTCCCAATTATTTTAAATTTATAAATTCTATGTTTATTTCAATAAAATGTTAAAATCAATTTAAGAAAAAATTAAAATCGATCTGGTCCGTGTACGATCAATATACGACCAAATTAATAATTATAGTTAGATCTTAAATAGATCGATGAGAATTGTTAAATCTAATATTAAAAAGTGTATCTCATTAATAATAGAATTATATTTAAATACTAAAAAGTGTATTTTGATAATTTAAAATTTTTCTATGTAAAAATTCTTAAATATCTTTTCTCTTGAATTTATGTATAGTTTCAGTTAAATAATAATTGTTAAACCAAATATCAAGATAACAATTCATATCGATTACAATGATACCCTACGTTATAAGAGATTAGAAAAGATAATGTATTTTAGCTAAAACGGTAGTTGGTTATAAAAATGTTATTATTTAATAATAATTTTTTTAGAAAATGAAAAAATAGAAAAAGTAACATAATTAAAAGTATTAAAATAGATTTTAAAATAAATAAGTAAGGATTTGCCCGTGATATTTTTGGAAAATGATGGATTTTAGTAAGAAAAAATAGAAAGAGTAACATGTTTTTGTTAAAAAAGATAATCGCCCGTGTTTTTTTTTAGAAAAAGAGAGGATTTTGTAAGAAAAAAAATAAAAAAAGGTAATGTATTTTAGCTGAAAAGGTAATTGGTTATAAATAATGTTATTATTTAGTGATAGTTTTAAAAATAAAAATAAGTAAGGGTAATTAAGTAAAATCACTAAGTACCGACCGTCCGTCTATCCGACTACCAAACTTTTAATGTTTCGTCTTTAATAATATAGCTTAAAACCCGTACGATACACGGATTGTGTTTTAATAATTGTTAATTTTATTATTTATATTTTATTAATTGCATTTATTAAAAGAGGGGTTTTAGTAATAAAAATAGAAAGTAACGTGTTTTCGTTGAATTTTAAAATATAAAAGTAACGATTTGTCCGTGATATTTTTGAAAAAATAGGGGGTTTAGTAAGAAAAATAGAAAATGTGACATGTTTTAGTTGAAAAATGTAATTGTCAAATAAAAATATTAAAATAGATTTTAAAGTAAATATGTAAGGGTTTTCTCGTGATATATTTGAAAAATGAAGGATTTTAGCAAAGGAAATAGAAAAAGTAACATGTTTTAGCTGAAAAAGAAATTGGCCATGATTTTTTAAGAAAACAATTGTAATATAATTTAATTGAAAGAGTAACTGATTATAATAATTAAATAAATAATTAAACAAGACAAATATCGTATCAAAAAATAGGTACAAAAAAACAGGTACCAAAACTTTCAATGTTTCGTCTTTGATAATATAGTATAGATAGAGAGATATATTCATAATATTAGTATTTTATGCTACTAAATGGAATAGCCCGTGATATTTTTGAGTTTTTAGTTAAGAGAAATATTAGTTAGAAAATATAAAAAAATATACGTTTTGGAAAAAAAAGCTAATCGGTTAGTCATTAATAATTATAATATTATTATTTTATTAAATAGAACTATTCGTGATATTTTTGGAAAATTGGAGGTTTTATTTAGGAAAAGTAGAAATTTTAGTTAGAAAATATAAAAAAAATATACACTTTGGCTAAAAATGGTAATGAGTTATTTATTAGCAATTATAATTTTTGGAAAAATTTTAGTTAGAAAATATAAAAAAAATATACACTTTGGAAAATTTTTTGTAATGATATTTTTGGAAAATGAGATGTTTTAGTTAGGAAAAATAGAAAAGATATTCTATATACTAATTTTAATATTTTATCTAACGGTTCTCAATGATTTGATCAAAAATATCTAATGACTATGAATGGAGTGACCAGACTACAAAAACTTTCATGACCAGACTACAAAACTTTCAATGTTTCGTCTTTAATATAATAGTATAGATAAGGAGTTAATAGCTTAAAACTCGTGTGATTCACGGATTGTTATTAATTATTATTATTATTATTATTAACGTTTTAATATTTTATTAATTATATTTGTTAAAAACAATAAGTAAGTGTGTTAAACTTTTTTAAATAATTAAAAATATTATAATAGATTTTAAAATAAATAATAACGATTTGCCCGTGATATTTTTGGAAAAGGAGTAATTTTAGTAAAGAAAAATATAAAAAGTAATATTTTTTAGTTGAAAAAGGTAATTGCTTGTATATATTAATATAACCAACACGGTCAACTTTTCAAGAAACAAAAATGATAAAAACTAACCTTAATCTAGCTTAGAAGCATGTGATATACACAATAACATTGTTCTGAAATGAAAGCATTTAATACAAGTTCTTGATTCTGCAGAACAAGACAATAAGACCACTCATATTTTCATTTTTCAAAATTTAAAAAAAGTCCTTCCGCAAGATAGCTATAAAAGGTATAGATTTCTATTTACTTTTGAGTTTCAGATTTGAATTTTTAGTCCACGGTTAGAGTTGCATAAGAGGCACGTTTGCTAAAAGCAAGTATGCTGACGAAGTGACAAAATGATGGGTATACAATACAACTACAATTTCACGTTTCACGTTTTTCTTGAATTTTTGGAATTTTTTTTAGAAAACGCAAGTACAGTTTGCGTTTTGAAAAAAAAAAAAAAACTAATCACGCAACATGGTTTTGCATGTTAGAACAGACAGCAGATTAGCTTGCATTTTGTAAGCCCAAAATATGATAGGCCCAAAATATGATAGGCCCAAAATACAAAATCAGTTCGTTTAACGTTAAAAATCATAAACGTGACACGTACGTTTCTTTGTGCCCAAAGGGCCATAATTATTTAGGATGTGCTATCAGGGGAATTTTAACTCCAAATTGTGCCACAAGAAGCCTTTTCTCCCAAAAAGAGGGATTAGAATTAAGAACTAGACGGAGAGTCATAAACTTGAAATGAGAAAAACAGTAAGACACACAACACAACAACACAGCAAATCACAGTATTGATGAAAAGTACCTAGATCGAGAATGGCTGAAGCTGAGCGTAGGGGAGAAAATAGGCACAGCTGTTGAAGATTATGACATGGCAAGACTGGCAATTTTATCATTTACCTTTTGCATGAGGGAATTCTACAGTTCACAAGCTCGAGGAGATCATCAGAATGCACACAAGAGGGAGAGGGATGCAGCTAGCTAAAAGACATAAGAGGGAAAGCTCATTGATGTCATTGGTACAACCTAGCAGGGAGGGGATACCAGTCTAAGCAAGATTTAGTGAGTGTTGCATCCAGCATATATAATCTCTGAAGTTAGGTATATGAGTGTAACATACCTACGACTGAAATGGCACTGATGAAATGTGATATGAGTTTGACATACCTACAATTGGAGTGACATCGAAAACCTCATCTACTTCTATAACAATAATTAAGAAACAGAGTTTCTGAACGTTAAAGTCTATTGGAATGCCTTAGTGCCTTGCAACATCGACTTTGGATTCCATTTTTAACAAGGTACTGCTTTGGTGGCTCACATTCACTACTTTGTGTTCGGTCACCACAATAATGCCTTGTCCAGCTAAACTGCTTGATTCAATAAGTTCTAAACCAAATCCAACTCTCAAGTGTTTGTGTTGGATAAACTAATATTATGGAAGTTGAGGAGTGCATTAATTATGATTCATAGAATTAAGGAGATGTATCTGATCATGTATCTATTATTATCATTCGTGTATTTGGTTTATATTCTCCTATTATATAAGGAGGCTAAAGATTGATCAATGTGATAACAGAAATTTAAGCCTCTTGTTTCCTTATTCTGTTCCACACCTCACATACTGAAATATATACATAAACCCTAATACACATAACTACAACAGATTGGTATCAGAGCCTACAAACATGAATAATTCTTTTGCTGTTCCAAAACTTACCAAAGAAAACTATGGCCACTGGTGTCTACGAATGAAAGCTTTGCTTGGATCACAGGAGGCATGGGAAATTATTGACAAAGGATACGATGAACCAGAGAACGAAGGAGCTTTAAATCAAGGTCAGAAAAACGCTCTTGCCAAGGCTCGAAAACAAGATCAACAAGCTTTGTCTATTATACATATGGGCCTTGATGAAGGCATGTTTGAGAAGGTTGCATCTGTTACAAAAGCAAAGGAGGCCTGGGAGATTTTGCAGAATAATTTTAATGGTGTTGACAAAGTAAAAAAGGTACGATTACAAACCTTACATGGTGAATTTGAGTCTTTACATATGAAAAACATGGAATCAGTTCCGGATTACTTCACGAGGGTTTCCTCTGTTGTAAATCAAATGAAGAATTATGGAGAAAAGATTGAAGATGCACGTGTGAATGAGAAAATATTAAGATCTTTGAATACAAAATTGCAACTTGTTGGAATTTCTATTGAAGAGTCAAATGATATAGAGACCATGACCATTGATCAACTTATGGGGTCTCTGCAAGCATATTCAGAAAGATTATTAAAGAAGGAGGAGACAGAATCTCAAGTGTTGAAAACTGATGTCTCGGTTGAAGACAAAGATAAAGTATTGTATACACAATACAGTAGAGGAAGAGGACGTGGACGTGCAAGACATAATTTTAATCGAGGCAGAGGACGTGGTCCTGTAAGCAACAAATTTGAAGAGAAGGTGCAGACAAATCAACAAAATTGGCGTGGTCAAGAACGTGGACGTGGTAGAGGTGGAAGATCATATTCTGGAAGAGGAAGCAGATCTGTAGAATGTTACAATTGTGGAAAATTTGGACACTTTGCCAAAGATTGCTGGTTTAACAAGAAGGTGGAGGAAAATGCAAATCTAGTCGAAACGGAGGAGCAACAAGATAAAGGTGTTCTTCTAATGGCCTGTAAAGGTATGATTCCTGAAGATGAAATTTTTTGGTATCTTGATAGTGGGGCCAGCAACCATATGACCGGTCTCAAGCATCTCTTTACTGATTTAAATGAAATAAATTCTGGAGTTGTGTCATTTGGAGATTCATCCAAAATAGAAGTAAAAGGAAAGGGTGAAATATGTTTTACTAGAAAAGATGGAAAACAAGGAACTATTGAAGATGTGTATTACGTTCCTGACATGAAAAATAATATTTTAAGCCTTGGACAACTGCTGGAAAAAGGATACTCAATTTTCATGGAAAATAAAATCATGTCTTTGAAGGACAAATTTGGCAGGATCATTGCTAAAACTGAAATGTCGGAAAAACGGATGTTCAAGTTGAATTTGAAAAATATACAGGAGATTTGTTTGCAAGCAAAGTCAGAGGACAAAGCAATTTTATGGCACAAGAGACTTGGACACCTACACTATGGTGGTTTAAAGCAGCTGGTGAGTAAAAGAATGGTCCATGGAATGCCAAGCTTGGATTGTACAGGAAACTTTTGTGAAGAATGTGTGCTGGGAAAACAAACAAGAAACTCATTCCAGAAGAAGGCAACTTATCGTGCTTCACAGCCTCTCGAGTTAGTTCACACGGACATATGTGGTCCAATTACACCTATGTCATATGATTCCAGGAGGTACTTTATTACTTTCATCGATGATTATTCTCGAAGAACATGGGTTTATTTCTTAAATGAAAAATCTGAGGCAATAAAAGTATTCAAGAAATTTAAAGCACTGGTAGAAAAGAAGGCAGGACTACAAATCATGGCATTGCATTCAGATAGAGGCGGAGAATATACGTCAAAAGATTTCACAGAATACTGTGAAGAGCAGGGAATTAGAAGGTTCTTAACTGCTCCATATTCACCACAGCAGAATGGCGTGGCTGAACGCAAAAATCGGACTATCTTAGATATGGTTCGATCAATGTTAAAGTGCAAGGAACTGCCTAAAGAACTCTGGGCGGAAGCTGTACAGTGTGCTGTATATATTCAGAATCGCTGTCCACACTCTATTTTGGGAAATGAAACACCTCAAGAATTATGGAGCGGAAGGAAGCCTACTATATCACACCTAAAAGTTTTTGGAGCGTGGCATATTCACATGTTCCCGATCAAAAGAGAACAAAGCTGGATGACAAGAGCAGGAAGTACATATTCATTGGATATGACGAGAAAACAAAAGCTTATAGGCTCCTGGACCCGATTTCTATGAAGGTGGTTATAAGTCGAGATGTAAAAATTCAAGAAGATGATACGTGGAACTGGAATAAAGCACCAGTAGAAGCAGCAAAAGAAGCTGATGTTCCAATTTCTAAAATCTCACCGACAAATTTTGATACACCTGGAGAAGAAGAATATGATGAGGATGAGCCCAGGAATCCTAGAACGAGAAGTTTACAAGATATATATGAACATGGTGAGGTACACCTAGTGTGTTTGGTGGCTGATGCAGAAAGCATAGATTTTGGAGAAGCAGTGAAAGACAAGAAATGGAATGCTGCAATGGATGAAGAAATCAAAGCCATCGAAAAAAACAAAACGTGGGAACTTGTTGAACCTCCAGAAGGTTGTAAGCCTATTGATGTTAAGTGGATTTATAAAAAGAAAATGAATGCTCAAGGGGAAGTAGAAAGATATAAGGCGCGGTTAGTTGCAAAAGGCTACCGACAAAAAGCCGGAATAGACTATGATGAGGTTTTCGCCCCTGTTGCCTGAATGGAGACAATCCGACTTTTGATCTCTCAAGCAGCTCAATGTAAATGGCCTATTTACCAGATGGACGTAAAGTCAGCCTTTTTAAATGGAACGCTCGAAGAGGAAGTGTACGTGAGCCAGCCACCTGGATATGTAAAAACAGGTAAAGAAAGAATGGTGTTGAGATTATATAAAGCGCTATATGGTTTAAAACAGGCGCCACGTGCTTGGAACACTCGAATTGATGCCTACTTCAAGAAGAATGGATTTGTGCAATGTCCTTATGAAGCTGCTCTCTATGTCAAGGAAAGGCAAGGTAAATTACTATTCGTTGCACTTTATGTTGATGATCTTATCTTTATGGGCAACAATGAAGAGATGATTAAGGAGTTTAAGAAGGAGATGACTCAAGAATTCGAGATGACAGATTTGGGTTTGATGAGATTTTTTTTTGGCATTGAAGTGAAGCAAGAGAAATCAGGAATTTTTATATCTCAAGAAGCGTATGCTAATGCTATATTGAAGAAGTTCAGAATGGAGCATTGCAATCCAGTAGCAACACCCATGGAACTGGGAACAAAACTTTCTAAATTTGAGGGAGGAAATTCAGTGGAAGCAAATTTATATCAAAGTTTAGTTGGAAGCTTGAGGTATCTTACTTGCACAAGACCTGACATTGCTTATAGTGTTGGGATTGTAAGTAGATTCATGGAGGATCCGAAACAGTCACACTGGAAGGCAATTAAAAGAATTCTGCGTTATATCCAAGGAACAAAAACTCTGGGATTGTTTTATTCCAGAACTGAGGACTACAAATTGCAGGGATATTCTGATAGTGATTGGTGTGGAGATGTGGATGAACGAAAAAGCACATCTGGTTACTTGTTTTTTATGGGAGACACTGCATTTACATGGTATTCTAAGAAGCAGCCGATAGTGGCATTATCAACCTGTGAGGCAGAATATGTGGCAGCCTCTCACTGTGTTTGTCATGCTATATGGTTAAGAAGGTTACTTAGTGAATTGAGAATTCCACAACAGAGATCAACTGAAGTTTGCATTGACAACAAGTCTGCAATTGAGCTTGCCAGGAATCCAGTGCATCATGAAAGGAGCAAACACATTGATGTTCGATTTCATTTTATTCGGGAGCATGTAAAGGAGAAGAATGTGTATTTACGTCATGTTGCTAGTCGAGATCAGGTTGCAGATGTGCTCACTAAACCAATGTCCAAAGCTTTGCTAGATACTTACAAAAGGATGATGGGAATGAAGGATCGAAAGGAATTAGTTTAAGGGAGGAATATGTTGGATAAACTAATATTATGGAAGTTGAGGAGTGCATTAATTATGATTCATAGAATTAAGGAGATGTATCTGATCATGTATCTATTATTATCATTCATGTATTTGGTTTATATTCTCCTATTATATAAGGAGGCTAAAGATTGATCAATGTGATAACAGAAATTTAAGCATCTTGTTTCCTTATTCTGTTCCACACCTCACATACTGAAATATATACATAAACCCTAATACACATAACTACAACAGTTTGTAACTAGCAAAATTTACAAACTATAGAAGGATTAAACTAGATTGTAGTTTCTCAGCAGAATGTGAGTAAGGAAAAAAGACTGAGGTAAGATTTTATATAGCACTTGTAGGAGTTAATACGCATGTTCCAATATTTCATTCTTGCTAACATAATCCATCAGTTCAGATTGTTCAAATTCAAATTACCCAACATGTGCCCCACAGCTATGTTACCCATGTTGGACACTTTTAGCTGAGTCCGGCTAACATAGCCCCACAGACCAAAACACCGTCAGCCTGTAACTGAAATAAAATACTACATCCCCAAGAAGTTCTTACCACTTCTACTAGAACATGATCATAAATTGACAAACTGGCAGTGCTACACTTGTTTGTTGCACACAAAATATTTGACACATGTCAATGCTTCTCCACGAGATATTCTTAGTCAGTACCTGTCCCGTGACGCTCTCTTAATAAATAGGAACTGCTTCTTGCATCACTTCTCTGGCTGAGATAAAAACTCAATCCTTCTCCCCAAATCATCATAATATGCACCATGTTGTTCTGGTTTTGCTTGCAATTTCTTAAAAGTCATAGGTACAACTTGAGGATCATATACAGGCATCCAGCAGATGCAGCTAAGAGCATTCCTATGTTATCTGCTTCCTGCTCATGCCTGATGACAAAGTAAGCATTTTACTGAAGAAAATCAGTAGATGAACAGTGCAATAGATACTAAAATAGAACTTTAGTGTAGTAGCTTCATACATTTACACCACATTCTGGCTTGCTGGTGTTTAAGAAACAAAATTACCAACATAAATTGTCAAAATGTTTAATCATAGATCAATTTGAAAGGTCCCCCTGCTGGATGCTATCCAGGTCTTAACACCAAAAGCTAGCCCATCTCTTCTACAACTTCTGTGGTACAACCCAACATGTGTATCTCCATAATCCAGGAGCTGCTATTCTACTACTATCTGAAGAATACAATTTACAGATCAGGAATCTTCCTGCACCTATGACTATGTAGGCAATTTATCAGATTCCGATATGAAAAACAGAAATAATACTTTTGACAAAACCCACAAGTATATACACCTATAACCTTCAGGCTGATCAGTCATGTTCCCAAGCATGCACCCGCAATGACGATATAATCTTCTTTGTTTTACCAAAAAATTGTTCTCTTTCCTACTAGTCCACATATATGCTATTCTTGATAGATTATATAACTTGGGTAACTAGGGAATCCTAACCAAGATAAATTCATGCAGGTGCAAAGCACCATTCAAATTTACACATTCCCTTGCAGTTTGCACTATCATCACCATCCACACTTCCCAGCAACAGCAATGACCGTCCACACTACCATCACCATCCCCTTGAGTCAGGATAGCCATTCATGGACATTCCAGTACTTGTTTTTAAAACTATTACTACTGCTTCTTTTGTTTCTTTTTTTTTCTTATGACCTATTGTATTGCAACCCGGAAAAGGCAACTTTGTACCAGTTGTAAAAGACAAGTAATCAGGTATCCATCCTTGCATAGACACCGCCTAGTACATTTACCCGGGTGGGCCGGTGATTGGTAAATAACTACTAATTTAACAGGAGAATGACCATAAAAGGCTAGCTTTCCATAAATGAGCTTACAAGTACTTTGAAGTCACTAGAAATGTATAACCGAAGAAAGTTTATGATTCATGACTCACAACACATTTCACAGGATTCTAAACGGAAAATGAATGAGGTCTACCAAGCATCCCTTCTATGATCTGCTTCGCCTGGTTTGGTTTTACAATACCACAATTCTGCCTGAAATTCTCTCAAATTATTAACAAAAATGTATGAACCTCTGTCCCAATGCCCTTAGCAACATCAATGACTCACCAATACCATCACCACCCTTTGTATTCAAGATCTCCATTCCTGTACATCATAGCACTTGTTAAACCCCTTGTTTTGTTTTTTTTTTATTTTAAATCCTATTAAGTTTGCAACCCTGAATAGCGTCTTTGTGCCAATTGTAAAAGACGAGTAACTAGGAATATATACATCCTTGCATAGACGCCACCCATTCCATTTACCTGGGTGGGTCAAAGATTGGTAAATAAGTACCAATTCAACAGGACGGTGACCATAAACATCTACCTATTTATAGATAAATTTACGAGTACTCTCCAAACATAGTTTAGAGTTCATAACTCACTGCACTCCTAAACAGTAATAAAATAAGCAACCATACATCTCTTCCATCATGTAAACAACAACTAATTGAAATTTTCAAGTCCACCAAGATCCTATTTATTACCTTTTTTTTTGCTTAAATTACAAAATTTTGATATGGAAACAATTATATATGGGTTTAAAGTTTGAACAAAGCTACATTACTTAAATACAAAGATTAGCTCTTATAAGATTGGACTATACAAATCTAAAAAGCTTCCATCACTACCTGGATATAATGTTGTCTAGATGCTGAGCATTTTTAAATTCCACCTAGTTTTAGACAAGTAACTAAAAGAGGCACCAAGGAGGTCACAACCCCTGACCAAACAAATATTTAGATATTCCACCAACAAAAGTGTACAATTTCTCTTCTTCCAAAGTACTAAAGTTGAGACTAATAAAACTATCAGCTTAGAGAGAAAACAACTACTAATTGCCTGAAATCACTAGCTACGCCTACATTGTACATACACAAAAAAAAACAAGATTCTCTTTCTTCAAACTTGACAATGATGTGATTAACTTGCAATTCCTTCAGGAAATAACCTGATCATTCATCACACAGAGAGTTCATGAGCTCATGTGGTGACAAAGACCAAACTGGAAGATAAAAAATGACCCGCTTTGACCACTCTTCCTGAGCATCACATAATGCATCAGCAGCCTCACATAAATTGACAACATTATTGATCATAACTTCTTGAGCTTCTACCTGCAATACATACACACACATATAAATAACCCCAAATATAGTATTTCTCAGTTCACAATTATAAATGCAATAAACTCAATTATCACGTAAATCTAGTGAATAGACTATATAAACCACACAATAAGATCATATCATATTCTGTGACAGATTAACTACCTCACAGTTAATCCTGTATATCTTAACGTATTTAAGTTATTAAAAATGCAATAAGCACTACGACATCGTTTCAATTATGTTGTGTATCGGGTCTTGGGCTTATTACATAACGGTATGAACTAATACCCAATCATCTTAAGACATGTGGAGGCAGGGACTATTTAGTGATGGAGCATAAAGGGGAAAGGGATTGTGGATTTGGTGTATTTTCTTTTATGTTTATTTTCCTGTCTTTCATTACTCTGTAACTAGGGTGTTAGATCAGAATTCAATGATCGTCAGAAGCTAGACTCAACTGATCAGGATTGCTGACGTCATCAGTATTGCATGGTCATCAGTATTTGATCAAGCGTCAGTATCTTATTGATCATCAGGATTCCTACTCAGACTATGATCAGGATTGATCATCAGAACTTGAAGCTGATCAGGATTCCTACTTCGAGTTATATTTGGAGTCTAGATAAACATGGAAGTTTATTCTATTTGTTCCTGGTTTGTAGAATGTAGCTATCGATTAAGGATAGGTTTCTATCTTTGTTATTGATTAGGACTTATCTTGTTATTGATAGAGAAGCTGTGTGCACTATATAAACACAGTCTTGGTTTCGATTTATGTAATTCATTCGAGAGAGAACATAATCGAATAGAAGCTCTCGAGAACATAGAATTTCTTGAGAGAGTTTTTGTAAACTAGCAGCTCTCAAGAACATCAGAATTTCTTGAGAGAGTTTGTAACAGTTTTATATCAGATTTAATAAAGCTGTTATCTTTCTTTTCATATTTGTGATATATACATTAAGAAGTCGATTATCTTACTCTATTGTATTCAACCCCCCTTCTACAATAGATTATTACTGGGCAACAATTGGTATCAGAGCAAACTGATTTATTTTTAAATCAGAGACGATCTAAGATGTCGACAACCAAGTGTGAAAGCATGAAGATTCCCATCTTAAAGATATCAGAATATCCTACATGGAGGGTAAAGATGCTGATGTACCTGGAGGCTATGGATCCTGACTACTTGGACAGGATTCGTGATGGACCATATATACCAACAAAGTTCGTAGAACGAACAGATACAGTACCAGAACATTATGTGGTCAAAGCTAAAGCTGAATGGACTCCAGAAGAAAAAGCTCATGTACTCAGGGAACCAAAGATAAAGAATATCTTGCATAATAGCCTTGATGCTGTCATGTCAAACAGAGTGATTGCATGCAAGTCTTCAAAAGAAATCTGGGATACTTTGGAAACTCAGTGCCAGGGATCTGCATCTGTTAAGAAAAACAGAAGGGCTCTTTTGATTCAAGAATATGAACAATTCGATGCAAGACCTGAAGAGAGCCTGACTGATCTATATGATAGATTTCTGACACTATTGAACAGCTTATCCTTAGTTGACAAAGTATATGAAACTGAAGATTCAAACACCAAATTTCTTAGAGCTTTACCTGAAGAATGGGATACTCAGACCTCAATCATTAGACACCAGTATGATCTGAACATTGTGTCTCTTGATGAGATCTATGGGATGCTAAGAACTCATGATCTTGAAGTTCAACAGAGAAAGAACAAGAAAAGCAGCAAGGCAAAGTCAATTGCTTTGAATGTAGAAGCTAAATCAAAAGGAAAAGCTATGGAGGTCTCTAGAAGGAAAGCAAGAGTAGCTGAGTCAGATCCTGACGACTCTTCATCAGATACTGATGGCAATTCTGATTCCAATACTGGTGATGAATCTTCTGATTCAGACATGGAAGAGACGGTTGCTATGATTGTCAGAAACTTCAGAAGGATGAAGTTCAGGAAGAATAGAAGACAAGGCAACTTTCAGAAAAAGACCTTCAAAGCAGACAAAGATAAGTATATCAAAAAGGACAGCAAGGGTAGCAAATTTGACAAGTCAAAGGTTAGATGCTACAAGTGTAATGGAATGGGTCACTTTGCTTCTGAATGCAACAAGACAAAGGCACTCATCACATCAAGCAAGGATTGGATGGACTCTTCCTCAGAATCTGATACTGAGGTAGTCAACTATGCGTTAATGGCCAATGCTGATGTAACTGCTGCTCCTGATGATAAGGTACTAAATACTATCTTTGATTTTGATACTGATAATGCTTCTGAGTTAAGACGTTTTCTAAAGTCATTACATATTAGCTTTAGAAGTCAAACTGCTGAGAATACTAGAATCTTATCTGAGATGTCTGACCTTAGAAAGAGGAATGAGATATTAGAAACTGAATTTTCTCGTATGCAAGAAGTACAAAAAGAATGTGATAATGCTAAACACATGCACTTAGAGATGACATCTA
Source organism: Heracleum sosnowskyi (assembly GCA_030848705.1). Taxonomy (NCBI): domain Eukaryota; kingdom Viridiplantae; phylum Streptophyta; class Magnoliopsida; order Apiales; family Apiaceae; genus Heracleum; species Heracleum sosnowskyi. The sequence goes on from CM061240.1 coordinate 17,779,462, forward strand.
AATGTACTTCCCTTGAAAAAGAACTTGAATATGCTAATGAGAAAATTAGAACCTGGACAGACTCTGGTAGGAAATTTCATGAGATTAATACCTCTAAGAATTGGAAAGAGTGTCTAGGATATAAGTCAGATGAAGATAAGAAATTAGCAGAGAAAATTGTCATTGATGAGACAGTCAGTCCAAAGACCTATAGACATGTTATAGACTCAACCAAATCTAAGATTACTCCTGTTAATTTTGTTATTGGTAAGGATTCCAATTCTACTTTTGAAAAGGGATCTTCTTCTACTCAAGGAATTAAAATTATAAAGTCTAAACCTGTCATGAACAAAGTCACTAAGAATCTAGGTCTATTGTCTCAGAAACAGCTTAAAGATAAAATCTGTGAGGTTACAGATAAGAAAAAGGAAGCTACTGTTAAGAGAAACAGGAATGGTAAAGTTGGGATCAATAAAGAGAATGGTTATAAATATATCCCAAATGCGCCTAGAAAGTGTTGTTTTAACTGTGGTAACTCTAATCATCTTGCTATTGATTGTAAGAAGATTAAAAAGGAGATTGCTGATATTTCTAAATCTGATGTGAGGAATAGATCTGTAACAGCCCCAAATCCGGGGTCAGGGATTTAGAGTAGTCACAATCCATTTACTCCTTGCCTTACCTGTATTACTCACAACGTTCATAATTCACCTGCTCATGACCCCACAATATATGTCTCACACACACACACGCACACAGGTTAGAGTCTCAGAAACGACACAATACAACAACTGCGGAATAATAATTTTTATTACAATACCCAAATGTCTTTGAATCTGTCACTGATACAATTTCTAGGAAATGTTACATTACCAACTTAGCCTTCTGATGCTCAAAATCCTCTCATACCATTCATATCTATACATAAGTTGAATACCAATAGCTGTAGCCCGATTCGATTGGTTCGTACTACTCTCGGGATCACTGCTAGAAACTGTTTATGAAAACGCCTTGCGGGGTATGTGCCGTCCCATTGGCATCCTGCTTCGCTGCTATATAATATATATAAAACAATAGCAAGAGTGAGCGATAGCTCAGCAAGGAAATAAAAGTATGGCATAATTCTGCCTTTAACTCAACCCAGAATAAAGCGGGTATAAGACAATAATTTGTCAAAATATCTCGATACTGAAATTATATCCTTATCGGAATGTATTCCCAAAAGCAGTACCATTATTGTACTTCAAATATCATTTCATAATATTTCTGCAAACTTTGGCTATATTATGAACAAAGTTCTAGTATAAACGATGAGGTTTCAAAGTAAACCAAATATAACCTTTCCGAAAAATATCTGCTATATATGCAGAATATCAACATATAACTTAAAAGATGAAGTTATAAGGTGATTCAGTATAAACAACTCCCTTACCATAACTCATGTTATGTAAGGTATCCACAGATTCATAACTCATAAATAAAAGATGAAGTTGCATGAATTTATTGTCACTTCATTTCCAAACACTTTTCGACCCCCTACCAACATGATTGGTTCTTAACCCTAATACATGTTGCAGGAATATCCAAATTGGATGATGAACCAATACTGGAGTTGCTACCGCGTCCGCTGTGCCTAACCTTACTATGATCAGTAGCAGGTCGCACCGCTCAAATAGTTTTCTACATGTAGATGGAAGTATCACGACGGCCTGACATTGTCTACCGCCTTACTATGACCTCCCGGCCCATTTGGGGCAATATATAAAAGTTGGATGGGCCCACGCAACTTGACCACTTACACCACTCCTAGTTCAGATGGAATCCATGACTCTGAAACGTAAAGATCGTCCTCCTTTCCCCAAGTGTAACACTTGTTGATACGACTCCACTAAGTAGTTATATCTAGGTTGGAAAGGGAGATTCTCCAATATTTCCCAAGCTATGCTTGTTAATGGATATCGACTTGTTCCATGAATTTACCCCTCGATCATTGAGGTGGTAACACAACACTAGACTGGCAGCAATTAAATTGCTCCAAGAAAATATCAGTCCCTTGACAGTTTTGAGTTGAGAGTTCAAAAAGAGTAGTAGTCTCTTAAATCAGGTTTCCCATATTTTTGATGGTTGAGCGAACATTTAAATCCTCTTAAGAGACGGATTTAAATGGAAAACATTGTTTTGGGAACCTCTTTTTGATTTACAAATACTTAATAATATTTATTAAATAAGTAAATCTTAAATGAATATTTGAAAATAATATTCATTAAGTAAGTAATCCTCAAATGAATATTTGAAAATAATATTTATTAAATAATTAAGCCTCAAATGAATATTCAAAATAATATTCATTAATCAATAAATTTCAAATGAATATTCGAAAATAATATTCATTAAATAATTAAGTCTCAAATGAATATTCAAAAGTAATATTCATTAAATAAATAATCAATCCTCGAATGAATATTCAAAGGTAATATTCATTAAACAATTAAATAACTTTCAAATGAATATTCACACATACTATTCATTACATAATCCCCAGATGAATATGTACGATAATATTCTTAAAGTCAATATCCTCAAATGAATATAAATAATATTCTGTAAGTCGATAATCCTCAAATGAATATTAATAAATAATATTCTTAAAATGAATATTAATAAATAATATTCTTAAAGTCAATAATCCTCAAATGAATATAAATAATATTCTGTAAGTCGATAATCCTCAAATGAATATTAATAAATAATATTCTTAAAATGAATATTAATAAATAATATTCTTAAAGTCAATAATCCTCAAATGAATATAAATAATATTCTTTAAATAAAATAATTAACCCTCGAATAACAGTTACCCGATATCTTTGTTATCATTCCGGAACAAAGCGATTTTAAGAAAACATTTTGAAAATGATATTCATCTAAGTAAACAAATTTAATTAGACGAATAAGGCTTATTTAATCCGTAAATGCTTCCAGAAGTATTTACTAATTAAATAAACACTGGTTTATTGGTGATGTTGCCTTTAGGTTAATTATTGTGAAAATCTTTCTAAAAAGCTCTGTCCGGGTTTTCGAAAATATACCTTACAAAATAACCCCGATACGCTGGCTAAGTTATAAACTCAATACATGCTCTACCCTCTGAGCCTTTCTTATTCCAGTACACAAATACCTACCTTATGATATAAAGTCCCCTTCCACCATACGAAAAGTTTATAAACATATACACCATATAATTCAAGGCGTAGGATCTTAAAAGCATCACCACCCATCAACCGTATTATAAGGTCATGGGATTTTGGTTATCGCACGAGCAGGATTTAATATCATTAACAAGACCAAGGATATACTGGTTTTGATAAGGAAGCACAATATTGGGAAACTTGCAAATATGGATTGAAACTTATTCAACATATTTCATATATTTCAAAATAAATATACTCTGAACGATCGAGTATGCATACATAACTTGCATCTAGTATATACATACTTCAAAATATGGTTTTTAGAAACTTGCCTGATGCTCGAGAAGTGATAGGGGTTCGCGACGATGCCGGATAATCTAGACAAAGTCAAACGAAAACACACGGTTAATCCCCTCGATAAACCACTTATAACTCAATGCTTAAACACGTAAGCGAAATACAACCAAGGCATTACTTGCTCGCTCTAGCGTCACACTAAGTCCATGTTATTCGTCAAATACTTAAATCATAAGTTTGGTTCGAAATCCATCCTCAAATCCAAGTTATACTTAACCATTTGGAACCTTGGTTTCTGAGTCTTGTTTTCAGTGGTTTTCACTTGCGCGACCTCGACTAAAACATTTTTATAAAATCGAAAAATAATCTTTTTAATCCGAATCGTTTTCGTGAGCCTTCCTAACTGTCTCTAGTATTATTTCTCAAAGTTTCACATTTTAATATGGCTCCGAAGTGGTCCAAATATAGCCTCAAAGTTGCTGAACAGAGAAGGGTTGTTCCTCCGAACGACGTTTACTAAAACTCACTTTTCTCTTAAACCGTAAATCGTAACGACATGATTCTTGCGCTCACGTAAACTAGAAACAAAGCTCTACACACTCATGTTCATCACTGAACCAAAAGAGGCAGTTAAGTTTTCGGATTCTATGCAGTTTTAAAGTTAACGAGAATCGGGCATTACGACGGCTTAAAACTTAACGTTTTCCATTTTCAAAACACACTCAAATCAATACCAAACAATCCCAAACTCACCATCCACCTTATACACCCTCCACTCAGTCAAATCCTCCATGAATAATCACAACAAAATTCATAACCCATCCTCCAATACTCAACCAACAATTCATCTAATCACTTAATCATGAGCTTAACTTTACATAAACATCAAAACCATTTCAAAACTCATATAACAAAAAGGGGCAGAGGTTTTTATACCTTCCTTGAATCCTTAAACACACCACAAGAGCTTGTAAGCCTTAAGAGAGTCTTCATCCATGGTTATCATCCTTAAACTTGCAAAAGAAAATCAAGAACAAGTTATGAATTCTCGGAGTTACTATACACCGGTTTAAAGAACTGGAAAACTGAAGGTCTTACCTTGCTCAAATGGAAGAAACTCGTGAAATACGAAATGTAGATTATCTCAAGACCTTTTCAACAAGCTATAGATCGCAATTTTCCACCGAGAACTGAAGGAGATATGAATTTTACAATCCGGCAGTTTTGCTTTGGCCGAAAATGAAGAAAATAAGAATGGTTTTTGATTTTTTGTTAATTTGCTTGGAAATGCTGATTTTTTGTTAAAGGTGGTGAGTCATTGCATGTCCAGGACACGTGTTGATCAGTGGGGGGTTATGGTGGCAAAGAAGGGGACACGTGTCAAGCAATGGAGATCATGGTGGCAAGCAGCTTTACTGGTTCGTTTTCCTTTCACATGGATGATCCAAATGTTGCATTTCTCGAATTAATCTTGTTACATGTTACTTCCATGTCTATATTTAATCCTGTCATAATTTCAATCCTTAATCCATGATTCGTTCGCTTAATCACTTAATCTCGTTATAAAGTATCAGCGGTTTCTAGAACCTTCGTTTCACTGTCTCAGTGGTTTTCGTTCTAAATTCTCAAATCAAATATAATAACATTCCAAAATATTAAATCCTCAAATCCTTAATTTAATATCTCATTTCTTGAATATAATAATATATAATTCACTGCCCGGTCAAATACTACACCAAAATAAAATTCGGAATTTCTGAATTCCGATCGTCTTTGCATTCACTTTTTTACTCCGTAGATCACTAATATGACTTCGGAATATCCACACTACGTCTCGTACATAGGTGGCATGAAAAACTTTGTTAATCCTCAAAATCACTATTCATCCACCAAATTCACTATTCACTGATGCACTTAATCATAATAAGAAAAGTTTTAATTCTACCAAAAATTCGGGTTATTACAGTCTCCCCTCCTTAAAAGGATTCCGTCCCGGAATCAGCTTAGGAATAACTGGGGATAATTCCCTCCCATTGCACTTTCTAACTCCCAAGTGGATTCTTCCACTTCTTGATTTTCCACAAACCTCTCACTAGCTTGGCAACCTCGTCACTTAGCACTTGCTCTTTTCTATCCGTGATTTCCACAGGTTGTTCTTTGTAAGTCAGACCAGGTTGTATATCTACCTGCTCGTACTCTAACATATGTCGGGCATCTATAGTATACTAACGTAGCATTGACACCTGAACCCCGTTATGACCATTCTACAAGTTTGGGGGGGTAAGGCTGGCTCGTAGGCCACCTTCCTGACGCATTTTAAAATCTCAGATGGCCCAATGAATCTCGGGCTCGACTTCCCTTTCTTTTCAAATCTCATTAATTCTTTCCATGGAGATACCTTTAGCATCACGAATCGCTAACCTCATATTCTCTATCTTGTTTGTACAGAAATACACCAGCATAAACTTGATTGTAATTCATCAACTTGCCATTTACCTTATCCATAGCAGTACTATTTCTATACTCGCGGGCTTAGTCCGCATACTTTCTCTGTCTGTCTTGGTTGTCACTAGCCGCTTGTTGGTGAAATCTTTTGTCTTTCTAGTTTGTTGGACTAACTTGGTTTTGTGTAAAATCTCATCCTTTAATTCCCGATTATTCGGAATCCATCTCTGTCTCATTTTAATCAAGGGTATCGGCCACCACATTGGCCTTCCCCGGATGGTAGTGTATCTCGCAGTCAATTTTAGGTAAATTTTAGCCATTTCTCCATCTCATGTTATCTACTATCACGGATAACTCAACGCCACTTCATTACATTCCATCAAAATTTGTGGGTGCATTAGTCAACCCAAAATAACTTCGCTAAAATCTCAAAGTGTCTATTCCTCGTACGAATCGCAGCCTTGGGTACATCCTCGGATTTAACTTCCAACTGGTGGTATCCAGTTCTTGAATAAATTTGGAAATACACAGCGTTTTTCCGCTGATCAAACAATCATTTACAAGGGTACCTATCCTCCAGGTCGAACTCATTCAACTCTCGAGGTTCGATGCATAATCTTGTGCTAACATCTTTCTCTCTTACGAACAACACCGGGGTTTCCCACGGTGATACACTGGGCCTTATCATACCCTTATACAACAATTCTTATAACTGAGTCTCTAACTCTTTCATTCCCACTATACTCGGAATACTCGGTATTCATTCTCATGTCATCCAAATCGATATCTGGTAGCTCATTAAAACCTTGTACAATCTCCCAAAACCATTGTAGTTCCCTTTTTACTTGGTATCTCTTTTCTTGGCGTCCACCATAAGAGCTAATTAAGCCTCGGATCTCTGGCGTAATAGCTTCTTAGTCTAAACTATATTCAAGAATCTCTGAATCGGTTTCCATCCTTTATTTATTACTCTCTCTCTCTTACAATCAGTCTGGGCTCCATTGGGTGTCAACCCACCCGTCCTTATTATAATGTCAACTTCTCCCAAGTCACAATACCAGCTCTCTCTGACTCTATCGCCCGTACTTATCTTGCTAACCCAGAGGTAGTGTCCATTCGTAAACAACTCCTCCAAAATCTCCATTCCACTATATGGCATCTATCTAACACCGTTGTCACTGGAGTACACGACACATCACTATTCCTTTCACATATATCACTTGACCCCCTTTCCATTATCATAATATCCTTGGGAGAATAAACCAATTCATTGATATGTCATTAACATTCTATTCGTCTTAGGGATTCGCTCCTGTCATAGGCGATTTCGTTGCGAATCTAATTCCTATCAGCGAATTTTGACTTATTTGACCTGGTTCACCTCCCCTTAGAATTCAATGAGGATAACCAAAATTCATGGGGCCTTAAAAAGACAGCTCCCATATCAAGGAAAACGTCACACACTGGTGATCATAAGGTTATGAGTTTTAAGGTAACCTTATTGGAGGTAAGAGAATTTACCGAGAGATCAACATGATCGTAAGAACTCAACGTTGCGTGCCTCGATTGAGACATTACTAAAGGTAATTAGCCTTCTTGTATTTCACAACTTACAAGTGATGGCGTCCCATCAGACTTCTATCACATAGACAGATAGTCCTTGTAGCCCCTAAAAGTATAGGGTTGTTCGTCTCAGTGGAAGTTGAAAAGTATGAAAGCAATTCGAGATCAATTTAATGATTATCGCCTCTCGACAATATTTCTCAAAGGAACACCTTGAATTAAAATTGAACAAATTCCAAAGGTGCGGTTTCCAAAGAAAATACAAAGAAAAGAATAACCAAAAAGATACTGGTACTTAACAAACAAGTGGGGAGGTATCACCATGGGGTCATTCATTATTTGAAGAAAAGTGAAAGCTTAAATAACATCATTTGACAGGGCTTCGAAAACCTGAAAGTAGGCATCGTGACAGCCTCTAACACAATTGAAATTAATTATGATTTAACACAAGTGTTATAAAATAACTTCGAAGAGGGAATATACCCTTTATCAGAATTCTTTCTTGGAAAGAGGTCAAGATAGATCATAGATTGGGGAAATATCCCACATAATCTGCAAAGGGGGAGGGTACTACCAAGGTCTCTACGGATGCCTTTTATGTCGGCTCCTCTAATGGATAATCGTTCAATTCCAAAGCTTTTCTTTTCCACGCGCCCTAAGGTGTTTGATACTTACGTCATTGCCGACTTATAATAGTCGCTAAGGATCCAACCATCGACCTTTGCAATCGCAGGGTATTCTATTCGACTAGGCGCAAACATCTCAAGTAAGCGTTCTGTTCTATAAGAAGACTTCGATACCGTTGTCGCCCATAGCAATGACAATTCCACATGTCGACTGGGCGGTACTCCGGAGGATCGTTACAAACTACAAACTTAAATTCGGTCTCTATTTCAATCATCTTTATACCCAAAATTTTCCTTGAGATAATAAAATCCCTCAATGATGTAATAGACACTATTTCCAGTGGAATCGCTGGTCGTGGGGGATTGAAATCTCATAGCCCAAAACAATTCCTTACACTATTCTAGGCAACTAAGTACCCTTAATCGTTCGTGAAAATCTGAACATCTTGGTTCTTACGTATGCCGCCTCCTTATGGGCAACTATAACCGACTACGAGTAACAGGTTTCGTTCAAGTCGAATCAATCCACTGATACTGGCTATACTGCCTTTACCTCTTCTGCTTTGGAGACTCTACTCCATTTTCTTTGTCATATCTCTTGATGAATCATAACGATCCTAAATTCTCGTATCGGCACTTATTTATCCTCTGAAGGTTCGTCCGGTCTTTATTATACGACCTCAAGTAACATACTACATCTTTATCAATCAACACGTTCTCTACAAGATTCTTTCCTTGACCCACTATGGGGTCTTCCTCTAGATCCTCCTATGGATCTTCCTTTATCGGGTCTCCGTCCATTTCAAGGAACGCATCATCAATTGCCTACTCGAAGGCCTCGGGGTCTGGCATCTCAGAATCCCATCAATCTATAACTCATACGAATCGAGGTGACTAACCATGAAGTCCTAAGTACGGTTTCCCAGAAGAAGTCCCCTCTCGGGCTTCATCTTAAACAGTCAGGGTCATGTCCTCTAACCCGACTACGAACTCAATTTGGGCTCTAAATGTTCTTATCATTCTTAAGGGTATTGTAAGACTCGATCTCCTATCGTTTCTGAGGACTGTAACCTAACGCTCTGATACCATTTCTGTAACAGCCCCAAATCCGGGGTCAGGGATTTAGAGTAGTCACGATCCATTTACTCCTTGCCTTACCTGTATTACTCACAACGTTCATAATTCACCTGCTCATGACCCCACAATATATGTCTCACACACACACACGCACACAGGTTAGAGTCTCAGAAACGACACAATACAACAATTGCGGAATAATAATTTTTATTACAATACCCAAATGTCTTTGAATCTGTCACTGATACAATTTCTAGGAAATGTTACATTACCAACTTAGCCTTCTGATGCTCAAAATCCTCTCATACCATTCATATCTATACATAAGTTGAATACCAATAGCTGTAGCCCGATTCGATTGGTTCGTACTACTCTCGGGATCACTGCTAGAAACTGTTTATGAAAACGCCTTGCGGGGTATGTGCCGTCCCATTGGCATCCTGCTTCGCTGCTATATAATATATATAAAACAATAGCAAGAGTGAGCGATAGCTCAGCAAGGAAATAAAAGTATGGCATAATTCTGCCTTTAACTCAACCCAGAATAAAGCGGGTATAAGACAATAATTTGTCAAAATATCTCGATACTGAAATTATATCCTTATCGGAATGTATTCCCAAAAGCAGTACCATTATTGTACTTCAAATATCATTTCATAATATTTCTGCAAACTTTGGCTATATTATGAACAAAGTTCTAGTATAAACGATGAGGTTTCAAAGTAAACCAAATATAACCTTTCCGAAAAATATCTGCTATATATGCAGAATATCAACATATAACTTAAAAGATGAAGTTATAAGGTGATTCAGTATAAACAACTCCCTTACCATAACTCATGTTATGTAAGGTATCCACAGTCATAACTCATAAATAAAAGATGAAGTTGCATGAATTTATTGTCACTTCATTTCCAAACACTTTTCGACTCCCTACCAACATGATTGGTTCTTCACCCCAATACATGTTGCAGGAATATCCAAATTGGATGATGAACCAATACTGGAGTTGCTACCGCGTCCGCTGTGCCTAACCTTACTATGATCAGTAGCAGGTCGCACCGCTCAAATAGTTTTCTACATGTAGATGGAAGTATCACGACGGCCTGACATTGTCTACCGCCTTACTATGACCTCCCGGCCCATTTGGGGCAATATATAAAAGTTGGATGGGCCCACGCAACTTGACCACTTACACCACTCCTAGTTCAGATGGAATCCATGACTCTGAAACGTAAAGATCGTCCTCCTTTCCCCAAGTGTAACACTTGTTGATACGACTCCACTAAGTAGTTATATCTAGGTTGGAAAGGGAGATTCTCCAATATTTCCCAAGCTATGCTTGTTAATGGATATCGACTTGTTCCATGAATTTACCCCTCGATCATTGAGGTGGTAACACAACACTAGACTGGCAGCAATTAAATTGCTCCAAGAAAATATCAGTCCCTTGACAGTTTTGAGTTGAGAGTTCAAAAAGAGTAGTAGTCTCTTAAATCAGGTTTCCCATATTTTTGATGGTTGAGCGAACATTTAAATCCTCTTAAGAGACGGATTTAAATGGAAAACATTGTTTTGGGAACCTCTTTTTGATTTACAAATACTTAATAATATTTATTAAATAAGTAAATCTTAAATGAATATTTGAAAATAATATTCATTAAGTAAGTAATCCTCAAATGAATATTTGAAAATAATATTTATTAAATAATTAAGCCTCAAATGAATATTCAAAATAATATTCATTAATCAATAAATTTCAAATGAATATTCGAAAATAATATTCATTAAATAATTAAGTCTCAAATGAATATTCAAAAGTAATATTCATTAAATAAATAATCAATCCTCGAATGAATATTCAAAGGTAATATTCATTAAACAATTAAATAACTTTCAAATGAATATTCACACATACTATTCATTACATAATCCCCAGATGAATATGTACGATAATATTCTTAAAGTCAATATCCTCAAATGAATATAAATAATATTCTGTAAGTCGATAATCCTCAAATGAATATTAATAAATAATATTCTTAAAATGAATATTAATAAATAATATTCTTAAAGTCAATAATCCTCAAATGAATATAAATAATATTCTGTAAGTCGATAATCCTCAAATGAATATTAATAAATAATATTCTTAAAATGAATATTAATAAATAATATTCTTAAAGTCAATAATCCTCAAATGAATATAAATAATATTCTTTAAATAAAATAATTAACCCTCGAATAACAGTTACCCGATATCTTTGTTATCATTCCGGAACAAAGCGATTTTAAGAAAACATTTTGAAAATGATATTCATCTAAGTAAACAAATTTAATTAGACGAATAAGGCTTATTTAATCCGTAAATGCTTCCAGAAGTATTTACTAATTAAATAAACACTGGTTTATTGGTGATGTTGCCTTTAGGTTAATTATTGTGAAAATCTTTCTAAAAAGCTCTGTCCGGGTTTTCGAAAATATACCTTACAAAATAACCCCGATACGCTGGCTAAGTTATAAACTCAATACATGCTCTACCCTCTGAGCCTTTCTTATTCCAGTACACAAATACCTACCTTATGATATAAAGTCCCCTTCCACCATACGAAAAGTTTATAAACATATACACCATATAATTCAAGGCGTAGGATCTTAAAAGCATCACCACCCATCAACCGTATTATAAGGTCATGGGATTTTGGTTATCGCACGAGCAGGATTTAATATCATTAACAAGACCAAGGATATACTGGTTTTGATAAGGAAGCACAATATTGGGAAACTTGCAAATATGGATTGAAACTTATTCAACATATTTCATATATTTCAAAATAAATATACTCTGAACGATCGAGTATGCATACATAACTTGCATCTAGTATATACATACTTCAAAATATGGTTTTTAGAAACTTGCCTGATGCTCGAGAAGTGATAGGGGTTCGCGACGATGCCGGACAATCTAGACAAAGTCAAACGAAAACACACGGTTAATCCCCTCGATAAACCACTTATAACTCAATGCTTAAACACGTAAGCGAAATACAACCAAGGCATTACTTGCTCGCTCTAGCATCACACTAAGTCCATGTTATTCGTCAAATACTTAAATCATAAGTTTGGTTCGAAATCCATCCTCAAATCCAAGTTATACTTAACCATTTGGAACCTTGGTTTCTGAGTCTTGTTTTCAGTGGTTTTCACTTGCGCGACCTCGACTAAAACATTTTTATAAAATCGAAAAATAATCTTTTTAATCCGAATCGTTTTCGTGAGCCTTCCTAACTGTCTCTAGTATTATTTCTCAAAGTTTCACATTTTAATATGGCTCCGAAGTGGTCCAAATATAGCCTCAAAGTTGCTGAACAGAGAAGGGTTGTTCCTCCGAACGACGTTTACTAAAACTCACTTTTCTCTTAAACCGTAAATCGTAACGACATGATTCTTGCGCTCACGTAAACTAGAAACAAAGCTCTACACACTCATGTTCATCACTGAACCAAAAGAGGCAGTTAAGTTTTCGGATTCTATGCAGTTTTAAAGTTAACGAGAATCGGGCATTACGACGGCTTAAAACTTAACGTTTTCCATTTTCAAAACACACTCAAATCAATACCAAACAATCCCAAACTCACCATCCACCTTATACACCCTCCACTCAGTCAAATCCTCCATGAATAATCACAACAAAATTCATAACCCATCCTCCAATACTCAACCAACAATTCATCTAATCACTTAATCATGAGCTTAACTTTACATAAACATCAAAACCATTTCAAAACTCATATAACAAAAAGGGGCAGAGGTTTTTATACCTTCCTTGAATCCTTAAACACACCACAAGAGCTTGTAAGCCTTAAGAGAGTCTTCATCCATGGTTATCATCCTTAAACTTGCAAAAGAAAATCAAGAACAAGTTATGAATTCTCGGAGTTACTATACACCGGTTTAAAGAACTGGAAAACTGAAGGTCTTACCTTGCTCAAATGGAAGAAACTCGTGAAATACGAAATGTAGATTATCTCAAAACCTTTTCAACAAGCTATAGATCGCAATTTTCCACCGAGAAATGAAGGAGATATGAATTTTACAATCCGGCAGTTTTGCTTTGGCCGAAAATGAAGAAAATAAGAATGGTTTTTGATTTTTTGTTAATTTGCTTGGAAATGCTGATTTTTTGTTAAAGGTGGTGAGTCATTGCATGTCCAGGACACGTGTCGATCAGTGGGGGGTTATGGTGGCAAAGAAGGGGACACGTGTCAAGCAATGGAGATCATGGTGGCAAGCAGCTTTACTGGTGCGTTTTCCTTTCACATGGATGATCCAAATGTTGCATTTCTCGAATTAATCTTGTTACATGTTACTTCCATGTCTATATTTAATCCTGTCATAATTTCAATCCTTAATCCATGATTCGTTCGCTTAATCACTTAATCTCGTTATAAAGTATCAGCGGTTTCTAGAACCTTCGTTTCACTGTCTCAGTGGTTTTCGTTCTAAATTCTCAAATCAAATATAATAACATTCCAAAATATTAAATCCTCAAATCCTTAATTTAATATCTCGTTTCTTGAATATAATAATATATAATTCACTGCCCGGTCAAATACTACACCAAAATAAAATTCGGAATTTCTGAATTCCGATCGTCTTTGCATTCACTTATTTACTCCGTAGATCACTAATATGACTTCGGAATATCCACACTACGTCTCGTACATAGGTGGCATGAAAAACTTTGTTAATCCTCAAAATCACTATTCATCCACCAAATTCACTATTCACTGATGCACTTAATCATAATAAGAAAAGTTTTAATTCTACCAAAAATTCGGGTTATTACAAGATCAGTACTCTATAAACCGCAGAAGTCCTGTTTTCATTGTGGTAGTCTATGGCATTCTATTTATACATGTAAAGAGTATCATGATTTGTACTATAACTTTTATGATCCATTGCCTAAGTTTGAAAGTAGTACAAAGTCTGATAGAACTGAAAATGTCATAGTGAAGCATGCTTTTGTTAATACTGATGCTGACAAAGCAAATCCTGATGGAGTAAATCCTGTCAGGACTGCTAAAGTCAGAAAGTCTTCTGCTGCTAAAATTAATAAATTGCATGAGAAAGGAACCCAACATGTATGGGTTCCTAAGTGTTCTAACTAGTGTGTTTCTATTCTGATGCAGGGTAAAAAGAAAAATGTGTTAGTCATGGATAGTGGATGTTCTGTGCACATGACTGGAAACAAAGCCCTGTTATCAGAATATGAGGAAAAAGCTGGCCCAACTGTGTCTTATGAAGATGGCAACATTGGACAAACCTTGGGATATGGCAATATAATAATTGGAAATGTCATCATTGAAAAAGTAGCTCTAGTGAAGGGACTAAAACACAACTTGTTGAGTATTAGTCAAATCACTGACAGAGGTTATCATGTCAATTTCTATTCCTCACATTGTGAAGTAGTCAGTAAAACAACAGGGAAGATAGCACTAACTGGCTACAGGCATGGTAACATATATGAAGCCAACATTCTCTCAGATACTGATGGCTCCCCTACATGTTTCATCAGTAAAGCTTCAGTAGATGAAAGTTGGAATTGGCATAAGAAGCTTTCTCATCTCAACTTCAGCAACATCAATGAGTTGGTTAAGAAAGAGTTAGTAAGAGGATTACCTAATGTCTTATATACACCTGATGGACTCTGTGATGCATGCCAAAAAGCAAAACAAAGAAGGACATCATTCCAGAGTAAATCAGAATCCTCTATTGAAGAACCATATCACATGCTACATCTTGATCTGTTTGGTCCAGTCAACATCATGTCCATCAGTAAGAAAAGGTACACTCTTGTAATTGTTGATGAATATTCTAGATTCACCTGGGTGTATTTTCTGCATAGAAAAGATGAAACTCCTGAAGTTCTGTTGGATCATGTGAAGATGATTGAGACAACCACAAAGCACAAAGTCAAGATTCTGAGAAGTGATAATGGTACTGAATTTAAGAATTCAAAGATGGAAGAGTTCTGCAAATACAAAGGAATCATTCAACAATTCTCTGCTCCTGGCACACCTCAGCAAAATGGAGTAGTAGAAAGAAGAATAGAACTCTTATTGAAGCTGGCAGAACTATGTTGGAAGAAGCTAAATTACCTACATATTTCTGGGCAGAAGCAGTCAACACAGCATGCTATACACAAAATCTCACATTGATAAACAGGCATGGTGTCACTCCTTATCAGTCACTCAAGGAGAAGAAACCAAGTCTGAAGCATTTGCATGTGTTTGGCTGTAAATGTTTTGTTCTCAGAACTCATCCTGAACAGCTAGGGAAATTTGAAACAAAGGCTGATGAAGGAATATTCATAGGTTATCCTACATCAAGAGCCTTCAGAGTTTTTAATTTGAGAACAAGAACTGTCATGGAGTCAATTCATGTATCTTTTGATGATAAGAAGATAACTGGAATCATTGAAGACTCGCATGATAGATTGTTATTTGAAAATGAAGCTTCCAAGGAACCTGAAGAAATTGAATCAGATCCTGTCAATTCACCAGATACTGATGGGTCACCAAATCCTGATGACTCACCAGGTACTGATGGTGCTAATACTGATGATGCAAACAACAGTGATACAACTAGTAGTGCTAATGTTGAGGGGGAGCAACGACATTCAACTACAAGTTCAGAGTCAACTCAATCATCAGAACAGAATTCTTCAGATACTGATTCAAGTGAAGATCCTGATAACACATCAGGAGGGCATAGCAATAATTCAGGGAGAGCTTCAAATCAATCAAATTCTTTCAATCAAGATAACACCAATCCAGGGGGAGCATCTACTTCAAGAAACAATTTGACACCAACAAGGAAATGGACAAAAGATCATACTCCTGATTTGATAATTGGAGATCCTGCTGCAGGTGTTCAAACAAGAAGTGCAACTCAGAATGAATGTTTATATAATAACTTTCTATCCAAGGAGGAGCCTAAGAAAGTTGAAGATGCACTTAAAGATGCTGATTGGGTTACTGCAATGCAAGAAGAACTGAATGAATTTGAAAGGAATGAAGTCTGGAAACTGGTACCAAGACCAAAGAATAGATCAATTGTTGGTACAAAGTGGATTTTCAAGAACAAGACTGATTCTGATGGAGTCATTATCAGAAATAAAGCTAGACTAGTTGCAAAGGGGTATTCCCAACAAGAGGGAATTGACTATGATGAAACTTTTGCTCCTGTTGCAAGACTAGAAGCCATCAGGATATTTCTTGCTTATGCAGCACATAAGAAATTCAAGGTTTTCCAGATGGATGTTAAAAGTGCTTTCTTAAATGGTGAACTGGAGGAAGAAGTTTATGTTGAACAACCTCCTGGTTTCATTGATCCTAAATATCCAGATCATGTCTACAGACTGGATAAGGCACTTTATGGACTAAAGCAAGCTCCAAGAGCATGGTATGAAAACCAGAGGTTCTATGCTAACTTGTCATTAACACTCCTGGTAAACTCTGGACAATTAGATTATTACTTAGTCTTTGATTAAGTTTTCAGTCTTAATTATCAATGTCATTATTATCAGAGTTTATTATTTATCATCTCTATATCACTATGAGTGTTACTAACAAATTTTGCAGGCAAGATCAGGAAGAAAACAATTGAGAAAATAGACAAATTTCATTAATACTTGAAGATTCATTACACATGAAAAATGGAAATTACATATTTGTTTTCCTAGTCTATTTTCTACTCAGGAACTCGTGCTTTACAGATAAGCATGAACACGTGCCCTGCAAATTAGCATGAATGCTCCTGAGCAGCTTCACAGTCCATCAGAACTGGAAGGTCTCTTGTTCCATCCTTAAGAGACAAGGAGGGGAGCAGATGCACTTGAAGGCGGATCGTCACCGTGATCACCGAGATTCTTCCATGCCTGAACACTGCAAGAAGTGCATGCATCAAGCTTTCTCTTTTTTCGTCTCTCACTCTCTTCAGTCTCTTCATCATCCCAATCGTCTTCATCCTCTTCATTGACAACGATGAGATTTTCAAGAGGATTCCAATCAGGATTTGCCTGATGGAAGTTATGAAGAAGCACATCAGCCATTGTATTCACAAAAGCATGATGCTCCTGTGGATCAGGAATAGGCTGAGGTCCCTCTTGCTCTGCAATCTCTGCTAGAGCCTCATCCATTTGTTGCCAAATTCTATCAAGTTCTTCATCAGGTATGTTGTTTTGATTGTTGGCAGCCATTGAAAAACAAAGAAGGTGAAAGGTTTTCGTAAGTTTTTCTCTAGAGAGGGTTTGTGTTTTAATTGATATATGATGATTATGCTTAACAGTTCTCTTTTATAGAGAATGTGTATTAAGGGTGCAGGTCATTTCTACAATCTCGATGAGACGGTTCGGTTTTCCATAAATATTTTTGCCTCGTTTGCTGGTAAGTGTGTTTTAATTCTATGACCATTAATTTGGTTATTTTTCTTAAACCAAAACGCTATTCAGGATTGTTAAAATAAATTTTGTTTTCTTAAATAAAATTTTATTTTAATCTTATTGAATATTTTTTTCAATCCTGATATGGCAAAATATTTTGTGCGGAAATGCTTTTATTCCTGATGAGGTTAGGTTTTTCTTACATCAGAAAATGCCTACTCATTATGGACTACTTTCTAATGCTATGGGGCAAGGCCCAAACCACCTTGTTCCTGACACAAGCATGCAACCTAAACAGTCTAAACAGTTTCAAAGAAATCAGCTAGAACTGATGTGTCTGGAAGGCAATCAGGTTCAAAGGATTTTTCCTCTACACCACTCACTAAAAAGAAGATACAAGGGGGTGTACAAGGGGTCCTGGTGAAGAAAGCTGATAAGGTTGTTAAGAATGTTCCTGTGAAAAGGAAGTTAAGGTTGATTGATGAAAGTGATTCAGAGGATGACTTACCTATATCCTCTGTGATGAATGTGAACAAGGAAGTTGCTGATACTGCTACTAAAGCTGTGGTACCTTTATCAAAACCACAAAAGACAAGGAAATTATCAAAGAGCAGGTATCATATTCCTTTGACAGTGCAAATGAAGGATACTGATATTCAGACATCAAATCCTGATGAGTCATCTACTCCTGATGCTCTAGCAAATCCTGATGTTAGTATTCCTGATGCAACAACAAAAGTTGTCTCTATATCAGACTCTCCAGCCTCTCCATCTCAGATTAAAGAAATTTCTTGGGAGAAGGTTTCTACAACTGCTTCCTTGGTTGGTCTTACATCTACATCAAAGAAAAAGAGGAATGCAGAAGAGTTAGTCTATCAGAGACAGAAGAAGCTGAAAGGATCAAGCCCACAAGAACCTGAATTTCAGAGTAATTCAGCAGCTACTGTTGATCCTTCCACACAAGAACCACTCAATCAAAGTTTGGGTGAAGGCTTAGCTAGTGGAATGGTCACACAAGAACCATTTTCTCAAAGGGAGAATAAAGACATCAACATTCCAGCTACACAAGAACCATCTTCTCAAAGTGAAGATGCAGGCAAAGCTACAGCTTCTGTTGAAAGATTGGTCGCGAACATTGTCAATGAGGGAAGCACACAAGAACCTTTAACTCAAAGTGTTGAAGAAGCTTCTGAACCTCAAGCTCCACAAGAACCATTGGTAGCAAATACTGATGCAAGCATATCAAATCCTGACGATGTTCATCCTGACGCTAGTGGTGCTCCTGATAATGAACCTATTTTGATACAGCCACTTCGTTCAAGACCAATGGATCATCCTATCTCAGAACCACAGGATAAACTGAAAGGTATTTCTATTCCTGATCCTGATATTACTCCTGATACTGATGATGATAGTTCTGATGATGATAGTGATGATGATAATGAGAATCGCAAAGAGAAGGAACAGCTTGCTACAGCACTCAAAATTAGTCTTGGAACTAATTTTGGTTCATCAAGTACATATATGGCTAGCAATGCTTTCACTGGGAAAGATCAAAGACAAGATTTTTCTACTCCTTCCTTTGATCCTGCAGAGGCATTTAGACAGAATGAATGGAACAATTCATGGCACCAATCTGATGAATCTATCAGTTTTTCTTCTGCTATTGAACATGCCTATAATGCAGTGAAGTCTATAGAGAATCAAGACTTGAAGAATCATCTGAAGGCTACAACTCTGTTATCCAAAAGTCTGAAAAGTGAGATTGATTCTATCAAGGGCTCAACTGAAAAAGTGAGGACTGATATCTTTAATAATTTTACAAAGGTGCCTACTACTTTACAACTAAGGGTAGTGGAATCCCAAGTGAAATCTGTTGTTTCAGAACAAACCTCAATCAATCAAAGAATTGATTCTCTGGATACTAAGGTAACTGAAATTCAAGCCTCTCTTTCCTTAATTTTGCAATTATTGTCAAATCCTGATGTCAAAAAGGGGGAGAAGGTTATTCAGACAAAATGTACACCTGATCTAGTATTAAGAAATAATGATGATGATACTGGAGATGATGGTGGTGACAAAGTGATACAAGGAGAAACCTCTGATGCTGTTGTTATGAAGACAATCCAAACTTCTCAAAGTCAAACAACGCAGTCAACTCATGTTTCTGATTCTGGAGTTAAGACAGTAAGAACATTGGTGCAATCTCAGATCCTGACGGAAGATCAAATCCTGACATCTGGTCATGGACACATTCTTGCTACAATTCCTGAAGGTGATGAAGATGTAATTATTGATAATCCTGAAGATGCATCAAATTTATTCCAGAAGTTTTCTACAAAAGACGGCAGAATTGTTACTCTATATCACACTGATAAAAGAGTTCAACAATTATATGCAAGAAAAGCACTCTCTACAGCAAGTGAAGAATATCCAGATCTCTCACATGAAGAATTCTTGAGACTACAAAGAGAGACAATGGAAAGCTATACTGCTCCTGCTAGAGGTAGAGGAAGCAGAGGTAGGAGAGGTGCTAGAAGAAGTAAAAGAGGTTCTTCAACTCAAATAGTACCTAGACAGACAAGGTCTAGAGGGTTAAGAATTGAAGAAATTCCTGAACCTATTCAAACTCTAGTAGTTCCTGACAGATCTACTTTTGGTGATGATGGAATTGTTGAAGAAGAACCTGAATTGAGAAGAAAATCAAGTAAATCAACTCTCAGCAATACAAATCAAATTGAAGATTCTAATCCTGACAATATTCAAGATCCTGACGAATCTGAAATTCTGCAAGAGGTTGATTTGATAATCTTATCTACTGTTGTTGATTGTCACAACAAAGAAGTAGATGATGAAGAAGAAGCCATAAGAAGAGATATTTCAAAGAGAACAAATGAAGATTTTAATCTCTATCTACAAAGGCTTAAAGTTTCAAATGAAAGAAAATGGAGAAATTCAAGCAGACAAGAATCTTTACTTGAAAGAAGCTACACTCATGAAAAGGAGAAAGACAAGAAGTGGGAACACATAAGTACACTGAAGTGTGATACACCTATCAATTTTCAGACTGGTGGAATTATTACAAGTGCTTCAAGTGTTGTTGATTTATCTGATATGGCTAGATCAAAAACACTCTGGTTAAAGATGTTTTCGAATCTGAAGCAAATGTCAAGTTACACAAGAGGAGGTATTGGACACAGGGATGCTGAATTTCTAAACATGACTTATGTTGATCCTTACTCCTTAACTGAAATTGGAGGTACTTTAACTTCTGAAAACCTGAACAATTTATTAGCTGTTGATATAGTTATAGATTGTCATGATGGTTTTGAAAAGAAAGAAAAGCTTCTGTACTTCATGAAAGATGGTAGTGTGAAGATTCTATCTATTCAAGATCTGCTGATGAAAACTACACAGGAACTGAAATATGTTCACTATCTGTTAAGATGGAAGAACCAAGTGTACAAAGTATGGGCTGACATGATTTTGTCAACTATAAGAAGAAGACTGGATGGAAACAGTAATTTCGATGGTAATTATATTCCCATGTACTTAAATCAAAGAGGTCAGGATGTGGAAATGCAAAGAGGTACTGCTGTTAAAGAAGTAACTTTTGGTATGACCCAACTTACTCTCAATCCTGATGGGAAGGAAATTGCTTATCTTTTGCTTGAAGAGCACAATCTACAGAAAAGCTCCATACAGAATCTCAGAGCAGCTATCTACCAGATTAATGAGGAAGATGAAGAACTCAGAAATCTTAAGGAAAGACTGAATCAAATTCTTGAAGAAAAAGAAGAAAGTTTATTATCCAACTTCTTGAAGATGAATCTGTTCTATCACAAAGCTTAAACAGATAATTTGTTTATGAAGATACTCGTACATTTTGATACATGTTTTTGACATCATTGAATATTTGGAATCTATACTTTATTTCACAAAGTATGAGATTGGGGGAGATTGTTAGATCAGAATTCAATGATCGTCAGAAGCTAGACTCAACTGATCAGGATTGCTGACGTCATCAGTATTGCATGGTCATCAGTATTTGATCAAGCGTCAGTATCTTATTGATCATCAGGATTCCTACTCAGACTATGATCAGGATTGATCATCAGAACTTGAAGCTGATCAGGATTCCTACTTCGAGTTATATTTGGAGTCTAGATAAACATGGAAGTTTATTCTATTTGTTCCTGGTTTGTAGAATGTAGCTATCGATTAAGGATAGGTTTCTATCTTTGTTATTGATTAGGACTTATCTTGTTATTGATAGAGAAGCTGTGTGCACTATATAAACACAGTCTTGGTTTCGATTTATGTAATTCATTCGAGAGAGAACATAATCGAATAGAAGCTCTCGAGAACATAGAATTTCTTGAGAGAGTTTTTGTAAACTAGCAGCTCTCAAGAACATCAGAATTTCTTGAGAGAGTTTGTAACAGTTTTATATCAGATTTAATAAAGCTGTTATCTTTCTTTTCATATTTGTGATATATACATTAAGAAGTCGATTATCTTACTCTATTGTATTCAACCCCCCTTCTACAATAGATTATTACTGGGCAACATAGGGTTTATCTTCCACAACTATTTTAGATTAACGAAGGATCGAGTAAAACCAGAGATGAATTCGCCCATAAATTTGATGGACTTGAGGGTTCTATTGCGGAATTGAATCAAATGTTAGTGGGTTTACAAAATTCCAGGAAGGATGAAAGGTCCGTGGTCATACAGATTGATGAAACAGGATCAGAAGGCGTAATGGATAATTCAACAACCAAGCAGGATGCGAATAAACTTCCTACTTCTGGTAATTTCCTAAACTCATCTTCCTCAACACCCAAGTTACACATTCCTCATCACACACAACAAGCACAAACGATGCATAATTTCACTGTTTACACAACACCATATCAGACCACCCATTTGCCTAATCCACAATATTATTCTAACCCTCCCCATTATTCTACTACTACTGCTACACCAAATACGTTCACATATGCAAGTACTACTAATACTACTTCATCACCTACTAACCAGTGCCAAAACAATCAATTATTTATCCCTCCTCCAAACCAGATTCCTTAATTTAATCATACACCCAGTAATGCCCATCCTAGCCTCAAAATTTTCATCCAATCCCAAAAATCGAGTTTCCCAAATTCACTGGAGTTGACCCCAAGAGTTGGTTGCTCAGAGCAGACCAATATTTCGAGTTTATTCCCATGGATGATCAGAGGAAAGTGAAACTAGCTGGGTTGCACTTCGAAGGGAGAGCGAGTGTGTGGTTCAGATACTATCATGTTGGAAGGGTGATGAATACTTGGAAGGTGTTCCAAGCTGATGTAATAGCACGGTTTGAAAATTTAGAAACTATGGATGTCCAGGACCAGTTCAATAAGATCAAGCAGATTGGTACGGTGGATGACTATGAGGATAAATTCGAGGAGTTAAGGGCGTTGGTTTTGTCAAAAAATAAAGGGTTTAATGAGGAATACTTCACTGCAAGTTTTATTAGTGGTTTAAAAGATCATATCAAGGGGTCAGTCAAGATGTTCCGGCCTCAAACTTTGGGGGATGCTATTTTTTTGGCCAAACAAGAAGAGTATAAAACAACCAAATCAACCCTGAACAACTCTACAAAATTTATCCAACCCAAAACCTTTACTACTACATCCACATTCACTAAACCAACTTCTCCCCCAAAGACTTATTCAAATGGTGATATTAAGAAAACAAGGTCCACCCTTAGTAGCAAGGAGTTATTGGAGAGACGGGCTAAAGGACAGTGTTTTCACTGCGATGACTTGTACCATCCCGGTAAGGATTGTAAAACTAAGCTTTATATGATGTGGGGTGAAGAAGAGGACGAAGATCCTGGAGAGAACCATGAAGTGAGTAGGGTATTAACCGAAATGGAGGAATTGTTAATTGAAGAATGAGCACCTGGAGAGATCTCTCTTAATGCATTGGCTGGAAACCATTCCTTGAGCACTATACGATTGCAGGGCAATATCAAAAACAAACTAGTGCATATACTTATTGATAGTGGGTTAGGTCAACCCATAGTTTTATTGACAAAACATTGGTGAAGCATCTGGGACTTATAGCCGAGTTCATTCCTCCTCTTTCAGTTACTGTTGCGGATGGTAATACTAAGGTGATTGATACTGCTTTTAAAGCTGTAAAATACTCCATTCAGGGGCATACTTTTGTTACTGATTTGAGGTTATACCCGTTAGGTGGTTCTTATATAATATTGAACGTCGATTGGTTAAAACTGGTGAATCCAGTTACTTTTGATTTCAAGCACTTTAAAATCAGTATTCACAAGGAGGGAAAGACAATTGAATTACAAGAGAACCTTCCATCTCGAGGTATACAAGTCATTTCCAGTAAGAAGCTTCAGAAGTTGTTCAAGAGTAAAAGGAGCCAGTCCACAAGGTTATATATGTCTAATGACTGGAATGCAGTCCCATAATGCAGATTTAAAAGTTGATTCCACTGAACCTAGATTACAACAGTTATTAAAAGAGTATGAAGATGTGTTTATTGAGCCCAATGGTCTGCCTCCTGCCAGACAAAACGATCACCATATTCTTCTTCGTGAGGGTACCCAACCAATAAACCAGCGAAGTTATAAGGTGCCATATGTGCAAAAGGATGAAATTGAGAGGCAAATTAAAGAAATGTTACACAGTGGCATCATTCAAGAGAGCAAAAGCCCTTTTGCTTCTCCGGTTATTCTCGTCAGGAAGAAGGATGTACGTGGCGTATGTGTGTAGACTATCGAAAATTGAATGATGCTACTATTAAAAATAAGTACCCCATTCCGAAATCGATGAGTTGCTTGATGAGCTTCACGGAGCATGTTGGTTCACTAAACTCGACTTGAGGTCAGGGTACCATCAGATACGTGTGGCAGTGTGGCAGGTGCAGATGTTCATAAAACCGCATTTCGTACACACCAGGGCCTCTACAAATTCAAAATTATGTCCTTTGGGCTAACCAATGCTCCTGCGACGTTTCAGGCTTTAATGAACACTGTCTTTCAAAATGAATTGCGAAAGCATGTGTTAGTTTTCTTCGACGATATCCTGGTATATAGTAACAGCCTAGAAGAACACTTTCACCATTTGAAAGGAGTTTTGCAGCGAATGAGGGAACATCAGCTTTATGCAAAGAAATCTAAGTGTTCTTTTGGCCAGAAACAATTAGAGCACCTTGGTCATGTCATCTCTAATGAGGGGGTATCAACTGATCCTGCTAAAATCAAGGTCATGAAAAAGTGGCCGATTCCGAAGAATGTTAAACAGCTCCGGGGTTTTCTTGGCTTGACAGGTTACTACCGTAAATTTGTTAAGGACTATGGGGTGATTTGTAAACCACTTACCAGGTTACTAAAATAGGGAGCATACTGTTGGGATGCAGAGGCTGACAAGTCATTCCAACAACTCAAGGTGGCCATGTCAACGACACTGGTTTTAACTCTTCCCAACTATGACTTACCTTTTACTGTCGAAACGGATGCAAGTGATGTGGGCTTGGGGGCTGTTTTAATGCAAATGGGTCGTCCAATTGCTTATTTGAGCAAGGCTTTAGCTCCGAGGCATCACTCTTACTCAACCTACGAAAAGGAATTGTTGGCACTTGTCATGGCTACAACCAAGTGGCATCATTATTTGCAAGGCCACCATTTCATAGTTAAAACCGACCATCAAAGTCTCAAGTATTTACTTGAGAAGCGGTTATCAACTATGCTTCAACAAAAATGGCTAGCTAAGCTACTTGGTATGGATTATGAAATTGTTTACAAGAAAGGTAAGGACAACAAGGTGGCTGATGCCTTGTCCCGACTGCCAGGAATGAACGGTGATGTCCAGTTAAATGCTATCTCTTCGGTGCAATTTAATTGGCTTCACGAGGTGACAACTAGCTATGACCAAGATACTTGTGCCCAGGAGGCCATCAGTAACCTCACTGCAGGAGGACACAACCATACAGAATGGCAATTCCAGCAAGGGATACTTAAGTACCAAGGGAGAATTTATGTTGGGAATCAAGGTGCAATAAGGGACAAAATCTTAAGAGAATTACACGATGGTACTGTTGGTGGACACTCAGGTCAAGAGGCTACTTTACGACGAGTCCAATTCTTTACTGGCCAGTAATGAAACAAGATATAGTCAAGCATGTGCAGGAATGTGATATTTGCCAGAGAGTTAAAACAGGGAACCAATTCCCTGGAGGTTTGCTGCAACCTTTACCCGTGCCTACACAAATATGGGAGGACATATCTATTGACTTTATGGAAGGACTACCTAAATCTCATAACAAAGACTGCATTATGGTCGTGGTGGACAGGTTTACGAAGGTAGGGCATTTTATTGCTCTTACACACCTTTTTAATGCAGCTCAGGTGGCGCAACTATTTTTAGATAATGTATACAAGCTGCACGGAATGCCTAAGTCCATAGTCTCGGGCAGAGATAAACTTTTTACAAGCCAGTTCTGGCGAGAGTTATTTAACAGCATGGGGACGCAGTTAAAATTGAGTACGGCATACCATCCGCAATCGGATGGGCAGACTGAACGTCTCAATAGATGTCTTGAACAGTACTTGCGACTTGCGAGCTATGGCTAGTTCTAGGCCAAAGAATTGGTCCAGGTGGCTTCTTCTAGCACAATGGTGGTACAACACCACATATCATTCTGCTATTCATCGAAGCCCGTATGAAGCTCTTTATGGTGTTTGTCCACGGCAAATTTGCATTCCTGCTGATCACAGATCCAATGTTGACATGGTGGAGGAGTTTCAGATTCAAAGAGAAGCCATGAATAAGGTATTACAAGAGGCCATTACGACAACCCAACACAAATACAAGCAGTTTGCAGATACTAAAAGAAGGGAGGTCGAGTTTCAAGTTGGGGAATGGGTTTTTCTTAAACTTCAGCCATACAAACAACTGTCAGTTGCAACACGGAGGCACATGAAATTGGCACATAAGTTTTTTGGGCCTTATCAAACAGTGGCCAGAGTAGTCCAGGTGGCGTACAAATTGCAGTTGCCAGTAGGGAGCTTAGTCCACCCAGTATTTCATGTAAGCCTGCTTAAAAAGAAGGTTGGGAGTGGTGTGATGGTCACTACTGAGCTACCTAAGGTGGAACATGAAGGTCAGATTTTGGCATACCCTGTCAAAATTCTGCAACACAAAATGGTGAAAAAGGGTAATTCTGCTGTAGTTCAGTGGCTGGTGCAGTGGTCCAATTCCAACCCTGAAGATGTGACATGGGAGGATGCTTTGCAGATTCAACAGCAATATCCGGACCTTGATCCTTGAGGTCAAGGATCATTTTAAGGAAGGGGCAATATAACAGATTAATTACCTCACAGTTAATCCTGTTATATCTTAATGTATTTAAGTTATTAAAAATGCAATAAGCAGTACGACATCGTTTCAATTATGTTGTGTATCGGATATCTGTCCTGGGCTTATTACATAACGGTATGAACTAATACCCAATCATCTTAAGACATGTGGAGGCAGGGACTATTTAGTGATGGAGCAGAAAGGGGAAATGGATTGTGGATTTGGTGTATTTTCTTTTATGTTTATTTTCCTGTCTTTTATTACTCTGTCACTAGGGTTTATCTTCCTCAGCTATTTTAATGTCAATTTCTCTTTCCTCGTCACTTTAAATTTCTGAATTGTCTTAATATTCTGTTTTATTTACTTGTTGAGTCGAGTTAACAGTTACATATTCTCAACAAAAAGGCCAATTTCACAAAAAGACCCGAACTTCAAATCACCCACTTAACCAAGTAAAATCGAGAACATACCCGGCACACTACACAATAAAATTCTAATGTATATTCAAGAAAACCCAATTTCACAAAAATTAAAACAAAGTTACTTATTTCAAGAAAATGTCAAATCTAGCAAAAAGCCAAGATCTTGAAACTACCTGAGCAAGAAGATCATCAACAAGACCACACCGACAAAACCCCGAAAACTCAACCGACAACTGATGACCCTTTTTCCAAAATCAATCTTCTCAAACCCCTTTTCAGCATTCTGGGTTTGAAAATTCAAGGCCCTCAAGGTGTTTGATAAAAGTTCCCAACTAAAAATCTCAGCTTGGTACTTTTCTTTCAGATTCAACAGATCCTCCGATTCTTCTCTTCAATAAGTGGATCTGGTGGTGGAGCACAAGTGGTGGGGGTGATTTCCAGGCTACGCTTGTTGTGGTTGTATACGAAGCCATCGTCATTGATGAGCTCCCATTCGTCTTGTTGTTGTAAAGACATTGCGCGGTGTGTGACAAGCGGGAAATGAAATTTTAAAATCTAGTAGTAAATGGCACAATGGCAGTGGTCATAAAAGCCAGCCATCGTCATTTCACTAATTTTTTATAATTATTTTAATAGATAAAAGTTCTATATATAATTAATAAATAGTTTAAATTTATAAAATATCATAATATATTTAAAACTAAATATTTTAAAATGAGTCAAAATATGAGTAAACTATAAAGTGCTAATTAAAAAATTAAAAATTTTCAGTTGAGATACAGTTTCGACATTCAAACTGATCGAAATAACCAAACCGAACTGTTAGTACATATATTTTCTAAATAATAATTTTATAATTTAATTTAATTAAATATTTAAATGTTGATCATTATTGCAGTGGTGATTACTGGTGATGACCATGGTGATTTTCTAAATTTTGATGATTTTGGGATGAAGTTGGTGATTAATATTAGACGTCGGAGGTAGTGGATATGTGGGGGCTGAAATATTAAAATATTAATAAAATTAATGAGTGATGGAAGATGAATATAAGTTATATAAATGAATTTCTAGGATTGAATCTTATATATCACAATAATAAGAACAATCAGATAATTAGATAGAGCATTGACATAAGTCAATAAATCAATCCTCATGTAAGACATATTGACCAAAAATATTGTATAGAAAAACATATAGTTATATGAAAAGGTTTATAATAACGAGTAAAAGAGATAATTTAAAAATATTATTAAAGGTCAAAAGTTTGAAAATCATTAATAACATATTTAAATTTAATATAAAATTACAAATCTACTAATGTAATTTAATATTTATATATAACTACAGAATTATAAACCTTATATTATAATTTGAATATCATCAATGATATGTTAATATCTAATATTTATATTATTTAGTTTAAAAATATCAAAACATTCAAATTATGATATTACCAAATATTTATATTATTTGTTCCAAAATACTGTCAAAGATATATGATCTACTTTGAAATTATGATTTTTTTTTAAAAAAAATAATGAACGAATAATTTATATTATGTTCGGTAAATAAATAAATATGTATTAAAGAATTCGTGCTTTGCACGGGTATTAAACTAATACTAGTTTAATTCTTATTAGTTATCCATATTTTTCATCAACTGCGCTATGTGTTAAGATTGTGCAAGTTTCAATCGCATTATATATATATATATATATATATATATATATATATCAATACTATTATATAATAGACGAAACATTAAAAGTTTGGTTGGTCGGTATGGTACGTTGTGATTTTACTTAATTGCCCTTTTTTAAATTCGTATTTTTACTTAATTAACCTTACTTATTTATAGAAATATATTATTAAATAATAATATTACCTATTTATAACCAATTACCTTTTTCACCTAAAATGCATTATCATTATTTTTTTCTAACAAATTCCCCTACTTTTTCAAATATATCACGAGCTTACCTTTTTAACTAAAACAGGTTAGTTTTTCTATTTTTCCTTACTAAAACCCCTCATTTTCCAAAAATATCACGGAGAAACCTTTAGTTATTTATTTTTAAACCTAATATTATAATTATTTTTTTAAAAGTTTACCTATTTTAACATGCCTACTTATTTTTTTTAACAAATACAATTACTAAAAATATTAAAATATAAATAATCAAATACCTATTTATAACCAATTACCTTTTCAGCTAAAACACATTATATATTTTTTCTAACAAAATCCCTCATTTTCTAAATATATCACGGGAAATTGCCTTTTTCAGTTTACTTTTTCTATTTTTCTCACTAAAATTCCTTCTTTTTGTAAAAATATCACGGACAAACCATTTACTTATTTATTTTAAAACGTATTTAAATAGTTTATATTATTAAATTTTAACCTTTTCCAAAAATATAACGAGAAAATCCTTACTTATTTATTTTAAAATTTGTTTTAATGTTTTTAATTAATTAAAAGTGTTTAGCTATTTTAACATGCCTACTTATTTTTTTAACAAATATAATTTAAAAAACAATAATAAAATAACAATTAACAATCTGTGCATCGCACGGGTTTTAAGCTAGTATATATATATACTATTATATTAAAGACGAAACATTTAAAGTTTTGTAGTCTGGTCATGAAAGTTTTTGTAGTCTGATCACTCCATTCATAGCCGTAAAAAAATTGAGAAAATTAGAAAAATAGAACGAAACGATCTGAGAGCGCCACCTCACCGCCCCCGTCTTCTCCTTTATATAATAGTATTGATTCGTC
Source organism: Heracleum sosnowskyi (assembly GCA_030848705.1). NCBI lineage: Eukaryota > Viridiplantae > Streptophyta > Magnoliopsida > Apiales > Apiaceae > Heracleum > Heracleum sosnowskyi. The sequence continues at coordinate 17,809,667 of CM061240.1, forward strand.
TAACTAGAGCTTAATTCGTCTTTTCTAATTTTTTTATTAGCCTAACTAGAGCTTAATTGTGAGTTTTTATTAATTTAATTGGAGCCTAATTGTAACTTTACATTTAAATTTTTAACTAACTAATTAAATGAAAGTCATTTTCTTGAAATCAATTTTATGTTAGTGTAAAAAAAACATATTTAATATTTTGTTTGGAAAAAAATCAATAGTATATAAGTTTATTTCTAAATATAATTAAGAAAAATTTAATTAGAAGTGTATTTTTGAGACATTAACTTAAATGTCAAGGATATATTTGACACTTTTTAAATTACATTAGAGTATCTACAACTACACCAAAATTATGATGGCGTCTTTGCTCTTTAACAACTTAACCTGAGAAATATTATATATATATATATATTGAAATAAAGTACTTGCTTTCATTAAATAGAATCAAAGCTTAGAGCATCCAACATAAATTCAGGAGTAGTATCAATCCACTCCTATGTATCTGACATAAAATGAGCCGCTCGTGCTAATACATGAGCTACTTCATTCGCAGATCTATGAACAAACTGAACTAGCACATCACAAAAGTGCTTAAACAAATCTATACAATCACTAACAATAGTATGAAAATAGCTTCTTCCCTTGCTTCCATGGCATGCATCCACAAGCAATCTTGCATCCGTTTCAAAAATACATTTCGCATATCCTGTTTCTATTGCCCAAGATAGAGCTTCCTTTAGACTCAAGGCCTCAGCTTCCTTTGGAAGAAAATCAGCTGCAAATTGTCGTCCTCTCGCCCGCAAAAAACTACCCTGTTCATCTCGAACAACACCACCCACTCCAATATGCTTTGTTTATGCAAATATAGCTGCATCAATATTAATTTTTACATACCCCGTTGGTGGTGGACTCCATGTCCGTGAACTTGACTGCACTAGTGGGTTATGTTTCTGCTTCTCCTGCAATGCCTTTCTCCAATCGTATAGCAGATTTCTAGCCTGTGCTTGAACTCCAAAAGACGACATATTAATCCTATCCCACACCCATTTGTTTTTCCGGTTCCAGAGGCTCCAACAAAGCATTACTACTAGCACAATCTGTTCTGTGTTACACCTAGCAAAGACTCTTTTCAGAACTTCAAAAACTGTATCATCTTGCAGCACCTGTATGTCTATATTCACCCTCTCATCTGTCCAAACAGATTTTGCAAATGAGCATTCAAACAACACATGACACGCAGATTCCACAGATTGTAAACACCATTTACAACAAACATCAACCTGCACTCGTTTTTCAGCAAAAGTTGCAGCTGTTGGAAGCCAAGATCGACTTACTCTCCATAAAAAATTAGTTACCTTAACTGGAAATTTGAGTGACCACACCTTGTTCCAAAAGACTTTATGTGGCATACTATGTTCACCCTGTAGCATTCGATAACAACTTTTCACAGTAAAGATCCCCTCTGTCTCCAGGTGCCAAAACCAAGTATCTTTTCTGTCTCCCACAGGTAAAGGGATTTTAAGAATCAACTCCACATCTCTATTATTAAATGTTAGGATTTATGGGTGATAGCTTTGAGACAATTTAACTAGATACTTTTTAATGCTTAATTTTATTAAGTATGAACATACTGTCACAGCCAGAGTATGTTCTTGTAACCATTTTGTTTGTTGTTAAATAAGAGTTTAAGTACATCTTGGTAGAAGTTCATTTATTTGTTCAAGCCTCAAGAAGTGCTCAAGAAGGACGGCAAGAATAATTGTTACTGTCATAGCACTGACAGTAATGTTACAAGAAGACAAACCTACTGTCATCAACCAAATGTCACTGACAGTTTGTTTCAGCGCACAGGTTACTGTCAACATTAGTGGGTCGTTAAAATTGAAAATTCAACCTCCACGTTGACAAAAATTAAAGGGAGTAACCCACGTGGTAGTGTTATTGGGTATTAGCACGATTCCAAATATCCCATTCTTTAGCTAAACGCTTGAACTGCTCTTTATACATCAGTTAATCAGACAAAAGCAAACCTGGCACAGAACAACCAAAAGAAAACAAACTTTCTGCTAAATTTCTCTATCTACTCACTCAACATACTCATTTTCTCTCTCTTCACAACAATGGCACCAAAACAATCAATTTCTCAGACCAACTTTGCTGGTATCATCTCTCCAAATGATGCGGGTGAAGGCTTCAAAGGGCTTGATTCTTTCATGAATAAGTCCTATCTTGGGTATGCAATTACCTCAACCCCTATCCTTGACCTAGACAGGATAGAGAACTTCTGGGAATCTGCTGTTGCTCAAGGAGATGGTGACAACACAACCATTCAGTTCAAAATCAAGGAGCACAATTACACTCTCACCATCAAGGGCATCAATGCAGCTCTGGGAATTGTGCTAGAACCAGGAAAGACTTACACTAAGATTGCTAATGATGAGACCTTGAAGAAGCTCTTCTTGCAAATTGGGTATTCTGGACCCATTATTGAAGAGAGAAAAACAAAGTGGTACCCTTCTGGTGAAATGGACAGGAAGTATCTAAGAAAGGAGTGGAGCATGGTGTTTGATGCAATGGTGAAGGTGTTCTCTAATAAGACCACTGGTTGGAATGGGATTCCCACCTACATCAAGAAGCTCACTCACTCTCTTGTTCATGGGTACAAAGTGGATGTTGGAAAGCTACTCATGGCACACATCAAGGCTGCCATAGGTAAGAAGGTAAACATATATCCTCGCTTTCTAATGTTGTGTATTAATTCTTTGTGTGAGTTTGATGAAAATGCCCCTCATTTAGAGGTGTGCAATGTCTTGAAAAGAAATACACACACAACTCTCACTTCACCGAATTTGAATGCACATATTCCAATATGTTTCACTAAACACATGGTTGATCAAGTGCCTAACCTTGATTTTCCATTGCCTTCTGGTTATGCCTCCTTCACTCTTGAGGATGAGGCTGGATTAGACCCAAATTCAGCTAACCCCCATTCTACCCTATACACTCAGCCTAGGTTCTCTAGACTTCCCTGAAAGTGTTTGTCCTAAATCCAATCATGTATGATGAGTTAGGAAGAACTTTCTTGTATTCTTATTTGATTTCATTAATGTTAATAAAAGACTTGTTTTGTTTTTATTAAGGGCTTTATCTATTTAAAGTGTTTTAAATAAGATGTTCCATAGTTTAGAGTAAAGATTCTAGAATTATAATGAGATTATATTAGTGAGATCTAGAAGATGATAACTCTAGACTTAAACAGTTCCTGATCATAGGATAACTAATCGGAAGTTGGTGAATCCGCAAAGATTGGTACATACTATGCTTGCTCCCGTCAGGAGGATGTCTGTTCTCATAGGCATTTGTGTGGTGACACTATAGCTAGTATGTAGGTGCTTGTTAGGGAATAAGTTCACTGAACATGACTCGATAAGTTGAATAGCTAATGGAGTTTACTCACGTGTCAATAGTTATTCACTGAGTGATAGTTGTACAAGTGTCCTTAGACTTGAGATCGTTAGAGTTATCTTGTATATAATGAACTATGCTTTGGATTAGTCCTTAGTCTCAAGGACATCCATTAGGTCTATTCTGGGCATAGGGATTTGTGTATGGAGATAGTTAACGTCAATAGAGGATCTACCCCTTCCAGTATAGGAAGAGAATATCCTATGTTATTCTTAGTATGCGAGTTCTGGAATCTCTGGCCAGAGTGTATGAAATTAGAAAAGAGTTTCTCATTTGCATTAATATGAACTTAGCATTATGAATAAGAAATCATATGATTAAATTTGATAAGGCCTGACACGAGATCCATGCCTTATATTTAATCGGGATATTGTAGGGTAGAAGGAATTGATTGTACTGAAACTAATCACTGACAGGTTCTTGGTATTCTAAGCAGTGAATTCATATTATCCGGATAGTCGCGATATGTTGAGAAGCATCCCTCACGATGTAGAATAAATATAATTAATCAGTTAATTATATTTAATGAATTTTAGAATTCATATAATTAATAAATAAAAAGTTTATTATTATTATTTATTTATACTACCGGCTTAATATTGAACCTACAGGGTCACACCATAAAAGATTAATTTATTGATGAAGGTATTTTGAGAGAGCAAGTTATTTTCTAAATAGTTTAGAAAAGGAAATAATGATTAAAATAGTTTTAATTATTATTAAAGCATTTTATAAGATAAAATGTGGGGTTAATATATATATATAAAGATATATTAAAAAACCCTAGGAGAGCCCTATAAATAGAATGAGATAGTTCATTCTAAAGGACTTGAGTTTTTTGTGAAAACCTAGTTGCCACCATCTTCTTCTTCATCTATCTCTCTCTCTCAAAAGAAGAAAAACTCCATTTTTATAAAAGCTTAGTTTTATAAAAAGCTTCATCGAAGGATTATTCTTGGTGGATACCGGTAGAGTGCTTCACACTCTGAGGAGCAACTGCTAGAATCCATTTTTATAAAGCTTCGATTTTCAAGGTATGGTTACGATTCCTCCGCTCTTTCATTTTATATATTTTTCTATATGTGCGATACATGGTTTTTACGAAATAAATGTTATATCACGCTTCCGCTCATCCGTAAATTCCTTCAATGGCATCAGAGCTAGGTTATGCATATAGAGATTCATATAAAAAATTTCAGATTTTTTTATACATGTATGGATTTATTATAATTTTTGCAAGTATATTTAGATTTAATTATGAATTAATTCGAAATATTATTTGCATGAGATTTTGATCATTGATCTGGGTTCTACAAGTGTTGTGGATGATCTAGGTATTTATTTCATAATTTTGTGATGTGTAGATTATTTGTTATGAATTTTTTAAAATTGTTTTAATTAAAATTCATAAAATAATTATACATGTTGAAATATATGAATTAAAATTTGTACAAGGACCCCATAGATACTTGCTTATTTTTGCTTTTGTTTGATTTCAGAAATCATATTATTTTGATTTTTTTATTAATTTATTAATTAATTGTTAATTAATTTATTAATATTAAAATAAAATAATAATAACAATAAAGGCATTTAATGGCAAGGGCAGTTTTTTAAGTGTTATAAATGCTAAGGAGTTACAAACATAAGAAAAAAAAACTGCTGCTGGTGCGCGCGCGTGACGTGCAACCGCTGGGAAAGGCCTGTAACGCATGACGGGAATGCGTTACAGAGTCTGTAACGCGTTCCCGGAATGCGTTACAAGACCTATAACGCGTGGAGCTCATGCGTTACACAATTAATAGCATTTAATTGTTGTAACGCATTCCAGTAATGCGTTACAGCCCCCCTGTCCACATTAAATTTGATTTTTTGGGAGTTTGGTAACTCCGTTTTGGGCGTGCAAGATACCGTTGGATTCGTTTTTCCGAGTCACATCTAATGGAGTGGTCAAATAGTTTTTATATAAAAGTTTGGAACTGTTTATATTCCCGGAAGTGTTTTAAAGCATGTACTAATTGTTTTAATTGCTTTTAAATATTATAATAAATCCATACATCATTATATCATTGTATGACATGATATTACTTGCATGCTTACTTACTTATTTATTTTTATATATGAGATATATGCCTATATTTACCATGCGATGATAGATTTAGGTGAACTTAAATCAAAATAAGGCGTGCTCTAGAAAATCTAGAATATGAATCGTTTCTTGCCTTAACAATAATATTATGAGTACAACCATGAGATTCTTATGTTTATGAAACATAGAGTGAAATACTCTTTTGATGTTGAAAATGAAAATTTCTGTCTAGGCCGTTGGGTTTTAAGCGGGACCGATGTGACCTCTCCAACACACTGGGAATTTTTCATTTTTATATCATAATTGTATTTTGTTCAAGAAAAAGAGAATCTCCTAGTAATATGATTATGGTTGTAACATAATATAATCCCTCTAAAATTAAATAATATCAAGTAGTTATTGGCCAATGACACAACGGGCTTGTGTCGGTCATAGCCTTCCAACATGGAAGAAAGTAGTTCTTATTTTTGAATCATTGTCGTTTCGTGCTACAGCCGAGGGCTTTGATTTCGAAATAAGAAATACTTGTCTATAACATAGAGATGTGTACAATGAATTAGAATCTAATGGTCGTTACGTGCTACAGCCGTGGGCTGTTGGGGACTGATTCAATTGTATGAAATGTTGGGTTAGACTTGACTTAGAATATTGAGTTTGTCGTGCTACAGCCGTGACTCAATTATTCAAGAGGCTAAAGTTTTATTAGGGAATAACATGAGATGTAATTGACAAGAGTTGTCTGCCTGCTGAACATCACATGGCGTTTCGTGCCACAGCCGAGGTTGTGTGATGGAATGTCGGATCCCTATTCCCACTAGCATTATGAATGCTTAATTTTTCACTTAGGGGTTGTATAAATTAGGTAAACTAGTGGGAGCCACTTATGAATAAAGACCCGATTCATATAGTGTTTTAAAATGAAATTGAATATTTGCTAAGTGTTGTTATGTGTTTATCATTTACAGATTTACTATATACATTATGTCTTCTGCACTATCACTCCGGAGCATACTGGATGCTCACAAATTGACTGGTCCTAATTTTGCTGACTGGCTTCGAAACCTGAAAATTGTTCTCAGGGTTGAGAAGCTGGAATATGTGCTTAACTCACCTAAGCCTGCTGAACCTGCTGACGATGCACATAATGATGAACATGTTGTGTATCGTAAGTGGATAGATGATGCAAATGTTGCTCAATGTATCATGCTAGCTTCCATGAACATTGAGCTACAGAAGCAGCATGAGCATATGGATGCTCACACTATCCTAACGCATCTACAAGAGTTGTATGATGTGGCAGGGAGGACAACTCGATATGATATATCGAAGGAGCTGTTCCGCTGTAGGATGTCTGAGGGATCGTCTGTGAATGACCATGTACTTAAGATGATCAATTTGATTGAACGTCTTGGACAACTTGGTTTCAACATGGATGGGGAGCTGAGTCAAGACTTGGTCTTGCAATCACTTCCGGGTTCGTTTTCGTAGTTTGTTGTGAACTTTCACATGAATAAGTTGGATGCCAGCCTGGCTGAACTCCACAACATGTTGAAGACTGCGGAATCGAATTTTCCCTCTAAGAAGAGTTCTGTTCTTCTAATTGGTGAAAGTTCCAATCCTAAGAAAAGGAAGAAGAACCCTCCCAAGAAGAAGAAAGTAGGTGAAAAAAGGCATGTTCCACCAAAAACTGAAGACCCCAAAAGCAAAGCTGTTTGCTTCCATTGTAATAAGGTGGGGCACTGGAAGAGGAACTGCAAGGTTTACCTTGCAGAATTGAAGAAGAAGAAGGGTAGTGAGACTGTCGCTTCTGATTCAGGTATGTTCATGATTGAAGTGAATATGTCATTAAATCAAATTGCTACTTGGGTATTAGATACCGCCTGTGGTTCTCACATTTGCAATTCGTTGCAGGGACTAAGGAGAAGTAGGACTCTTGAGGAAGAGGAGGTGATTCTACGGATGGGAAATGGAGCAAGAGTTGGTGCTGAAGCTGTAGGATCATTTGATTTACATATGCCTACGGGCAAGACTATTGTTTTAAATAATTGTTATTTTGTTCCCTCGATTGTGAGGAATATTATTTCTATTCCCATGTTAGACTTGGCTGGATTTTCGTTTGTTATTCAGAATAATAAATGTTCAATTCTTAGAGATAATGTTCTTTATGGTAGTGGTATTTTAAATAATGGTCTGTATGTATGTGACGTAGAGCATAATTTACTACAAATTGAACGTACTAATAAAAGGAAAAGGGATGATGAAAATCTCACCTATTTGTGGCACTGCAGACTTGGTCATATTAGTGAAAATAGACTTCGTACATTGCATAAGGAAGGGTTACTTGAACCCTTTGATTTTGAATCATATCCTACATGCGAGTCTTGTCTATTGGGTAAAATGACCAAATCTCCATTTAGTGGACATGGAGAGAGGGCTGCAGATTTGCTAGGATTGGTACACACAGATGTATGTGGACCGATGTCTACGCAAGCCATGGGTGGATTTTCATACTTTATTACTTTCACAGATGATCGATCTAGATTCGGATATGTGTATTTGATGAAACACAAGTCTGAAGCCTTTGAAAAGTTCAAAGAATACAAGTATGAAGTGGAGAAACAAACCAAACATAGTATTAAAACCCTTCGATCAGATCGAGGTGGTGAATACTTGAATGGTGAGTTTCTAGATTATCTCAAAGAAAATGGTATAGTCTCTCAGTGGACTCCTCCATATACTCCACAGTTGAATGGGGTATCTGAAAGGAGAAATCGAACTTTGTTAGACATGGTTCGATCCATGATGAGCTATGCAGATCTTCCAGTATTCCTTTGGGGTTATGCATTGGAAACCTCAGCATATTTACTGAATAAGGTGCCTTCCAAATCTGTTCCTCAAACTCCATATGAGATATGGAAAGAAAGGAAACCGAGTCTTAAACACGTTAAGATTTGGGGATGTCCAGCTTATGTCAAGAAAGTTGACCCTGATAAGCTGGTATCTCGATCCGTAAAATGTAAGTTTGTGGGATATCCTAAAGAGACTTTAGGGTATTACTTTTACACCGATCATAGGGTATTTGTCTCCAGACATGCTACCTTCTTGGAAAAACAGTTTATCCTTGAAGGGAACAGTGGGAGCAAAATAGAACTTAATGAAGTTCAAGAAGCACAAACTACTACGGTTCAAGAGGAAACACCTGTTCAGACTGAACAACCTTCTGTGGAACATCCCATTCGTAGGTCAGAGAGAGTGTCTCGCCAACCTGAGAGGTATTATGGCCTTGTCATTGAGAATGACAATGAGTTGTCAATCATTGATGATGATGACCCTATGACCTATAATGAGGCTATGAGTAGTGTTGACTCAGAGAAATGGCAGAGTGCCATGAAATCCGAAATGGATTCTATGTATACCAACCAAGTATGGACTTTGGTTGAAGCACCCAAGGATGTGAAGCCTATTGGGTGCAAATGGGTATACAAGACAAAGATTGGAGCAGATGGCCAGGTGGAGACCTATAAGGCCAGGCTCGTGGAAAAAGGATTCAGACAAAGGCAAGGGATTGACTTTGATGAAACTTTTTCGCCTGTAGCCCTGCTAAAATCGATTCGGATTTTGCTTGCGATTGCTGCTTACTACGACTATGAGATCTGGCAAATGGACGTGAAAACAACCTTCCTCAATGGGAAACTTGAAGAGGAAGTGTATATGACACAGCCAGAGGGTTGTTTCCAAAGGGAATGAACACCTAGTGTGTAAGCTGCTACGAACCATATATGGATTAAGGCAAGCTTCTCGTAGATGGAACATCCGTTTTGATGAGACAATCAAAGAGTTTGATTTTGTCAAAAACATAGATGAACCATGTGTCTACAAGAAGGTTAGAGGGAGCGTGGTAACATTTCTTGTGTTGTATGTGGATGACATACTTCTGATAGGAAATGATATACCGATGCTACAATCAGTCAAAGTGTGGCTATCAAAGAACTTCACTATGAAGGACATGGGAGAAGCATCCTACATTCTCGGTATGAAGATCTATAGAGATAGATCTAGAAGAATGATAGGTCTTACCCATGGTACATACATCGAGAAAGTGCTTAAAAGGTTCAGCATGGAAAACTCCAAGAGAGGTCTCATACCAATGAGCCATGGAGTATCCCTTTCCAAGAAGATGTCTCCTAAGACACCTGAAGAAAGGGAGCGTATGATTAAGATTCCTTATGCTTCGGCAATAGGATCTATCATGTACGCGATGTTATGTACTAGGCCTGATGTTGCTCATTCAATTAGTGTGACGAGCAGATATCAGTCCAATCCAGGTGAAGACCACTGGAAAGCAGTGAAGAACATCCTTAAGTATTTACGAAGGACTAAGGATATTTTTCTTGTTTTTGGTAGATCTGAGTTGAAAATAGAGGGTTATACTGACTCTAGTTTTCAATCAGAAAGTGATGATAGTACATCCATGTCAGGGTACGTGTTTACTCTAAATGGTGGAGCGATTAGTTGGAAGAGTTCCAAACAGTCTACAACGGCTGACTTCACAGCGGAAGCAGAGTATATAGCTGCAAGTGAGGCTGCAAAAGAAGCCGTTTGGATGAGGAAATTTTTTTCTGAGTTGGGAGTTGTTCCTAGCATTGAGGAGCCTATTGTGTTGTATTGTGACAACAACGCAGCAATAGCACAAGCCAAGGAACCTAGGTCTCATAAAAATACCAAACATGTTTTGCGGCGCTTTCATTTGATTAGGGAGATCATTGAAAGAGGAGATGTCAAAATTGAGAGAGTTGACACACATAACAACGTAGCATACCCACTCCCAAAGACATTGTCTCAGATTCACTTTGATCGTCATAAAGAGAAGATGGGTATTAGATACCAGTGTGATTGGCTTTAGTTCAAGTGGGAGATTGAAAGTGTTTTTCCTAAATCCAATCATGTATGATGAGTTAGGAAGAACTTTCTTGTATTCTTATTTGATTTCATTAATGTTAATAAAAGACTTGTTTTGTTTTTATTACGGGCTTTATCTATTTAAAGTGTTTTAAATAAGATGTTCCATAGTTTAGAGTAAAGATTCTAGAATTATAATGAGATTATATTAGTGAGATCTAGAAGATGATAACTCTAGACTTAAACAGTTCCTGATCATAGGATAACTAATCGGAAGTTGGTGAATCCGCAAAGATTGGTACATACTATGCTTGCTCCCGTCAGGAGGATGTCTGTTCTCATAGGCATTTGTGTGGTGACACTATAGCTAGTATGTAGGTGCTTGTTAGGGAATAAGTTCACTGAACATGACTCGATAAGTTGAATAGCTAATGGAGTTTACTCACGTGTCTATAGTTATTCACTGAGTGATAGTTGTACAAGTGTCCTTAGACTTGAGATCGTTAGAGTTATCTTGTATATAATGAACTATGCTTTGGATTAGTCCTTAGTCTCAAGGACATCCATTAGGTCTATTCTGGGCATAGGGATTTGTGTATGGAGATAGTTAACGTCAATAGAGGATCTACCCCTTCCAGTATAGGAAGAGAATATCCTATGTTATTCTTAGTATGCGAGTTCTGGAATCTCTGGCCAGAGTGTATGAAATTAGAAAGGAGTTTCTAATTTGCATTAATATGAACTTAGCATTATGAATAAGAAATCATATGATTAAATTTGATAAGGCCTGACACGAGATCCATGCCTTATATTTAATCGGGATATTGTAGGGTAGAAGGAATTGATTGTACTGAAACTAATCACTGACAGGTTCTTGGTATTCTAAGCAGTGAATTCATATTATCCGGATAGTCGCGATATGTTGAGAAGCATCCCTCACGATGTAGAATAAATATAATTAATAAGTTAATTATATTTAATGAATTTTAGAATTCATATAATTAATAAATAAAAAGTTTATTATTATTATTTATTTCTACTACCGGCTTAATATTGAACCTACAGGGTCACACCATAAAAGATTAATTTATTGATGAAGGTATTTTGAGAGAGCAAGTTATTTTCTAAATAGTTTAGAAAAGGAAATAATGATTAAAATAGTTTTAATTATTATTAAAGCATTTTATAAGATAAAATGTGGGGTTAATATATATATATATATAAAGATATATTAAAAAACCCTAGGAGAGCCCTATAAATAGAATGAGATAGTTCATTCTAAAGGACTTGAGTTTTTTGTGAAAACCTAGTTGCCACCCTCTTCTTCTTCATCTATCTCTCTCTCTCAAAAGAAGAAAAACTCCATTTTTATAAAAGCTTAGTTTTATAAAAAGCTTCATCGAAGGATTATTCTTGGTGGATACCGGTAGAGTGCTTCACACTCTGAGGAGCAACTGCTAGAATCCATTTTTATAAAGCTTCGATTTTCAAGGCATGGTTACGATTCCTCCGCTCTTTTATTTTATATATTTTTCTATATGTGCGATACATGGTTTTTACGGAATAAATGTTATATCACGCTTCCGCTCATCCGTAAATTCCTTCATTCCCAAAGTTCAGAGACAAGCCTTGCAAGAAACCAGAAAAAGACTCTTAGAAGCTGATGTTGGTGGTAGTGCTGAGAGTCAAGAGGGAGTTCCTGCACCTAGTGCAGCAAATAAGGAAGGTAGTCAAACAGAACCCACAATGGTTCCTCTTGAGCCTAAGAAGAAGAGAGCTAAGAGGGCCAAAACCACTGTTAGCCACCCTGCAGTCTCCCAAAAGACTGTAGAGGAACAAAGGGCAGTAAACACCTCCCTAGATGTTCCTTCTCAACAAGGGACATCTATTGAAATTGGCATGTCTCCCAAGGCACCCTGTACATAGTCTGCACCACCTCATGTTCCAACTCATGAGGAGCCTCCACTTGCAGAAGCACACATGGAATCAGGACACAGTGAGGATTTCACTTCCCAAGTTGATGCTTCACAAGTTCCATCTGTGGAGCAGCCATCACTCTCTTCTACACTTTCACCTTCTTCCTTCCTTCCCTACTCATTCATTTGTTTCTTCTCCACAACCTAGAGAGGGGGACAGTCCCAACCCTTCAGGTTTTGATCATCCATCTTCACTCATGGATGAGCCCCCATCTAGTGGTCCACAGGAACCCATCTCTCAAAGTGAGATGGACACCACTCCTTCAAACATTGAGAAAGAGCAAGGTACATCTCTGCTAGAAAGTGAAATAGCCAGTACCTTGTTCAATCTCCAAGGAGCATCTTACCTTAGGGAAGATGCTATCACAACCTTCGTTGCTGTCAAAGACTCTGAGAATGTTGCTGTCACAGGTGACCCTGCTGTCGAGGACTCAGTTGAAGTTGCTGTCACAACCAAACCTGATGTCCAAGCTACAGTTGAACCTACTGTCAATCTTCCAACTGACAGTAACATTCCTGGAAAAGCTACTGTCACCTCTGCACAACCTGATTTTGATGTTGTAATTGTTGAGGATGTCTCTGATGATGATGTGCCACTATCTCAGTTCTTAAAGGTACATTCTAAACCATCTATTTCATTGCATGTAAGTACTGCTCATACCCATGCATCTAGGATGAGTGAGGGTGTGCAAAAGAAAAGAGAGATAAAAGAAAAGAGAGGTGAGCATAAAGATGAGAGGCAACCAAATGAGTTGGCAAAAGGTGAGGGACTTGAGCATGTCCAGAGTGCACTTGAGGGAGCCACAAATGTTCAGGCACTAGGCCATGAGAGTTCTTCTGTGAGGAGTGATGAGATCACTCAGAAAAACACTGAGAGTGTGAGAACCCCCACAGCCTCCATGCCCCATTCTTTTCCTTCCCCTCCAAGAAGGTTAAGAATTGGTGGTCCCTCTATTGCTAACAGACTGCAAGCCCTAGAGCACAGGTGTCACTCCATGGAAACTAAGATTGACAGCCTGTCTACCATGATGGCCTCTGGTTTCTCTAGCATTCAGGAAGCTCTCCAGGCTCTATCTACAACCATTGATGCTGCCAACTTACCTAAGGGGGAGAAAATGGCAAGATCAGAATTTGATCCAGAATTTGACCCCAGGCAAGATGGTGCATCTCAGGGGGAGCCTGCTTCTAAGGAGGAATCAAGGAGTAAGGGGGAGTCTGCAGCTAAGGGGAAATCAGTGTCTGCAAAGAAGAAAAAGGGAACAAAAGGAGATTCAGGGAGTAAGGGGGAGCAAGAGCAAGAAGCTGGAAATCTCTTTGAATATGAGATGGCTGGAGAAACAGTGCTAATGTCTAAAGAAGCACTGGAAGCAATGCAAGGGAATGCTCCATCCAAAAGACCAGTACTACCTTCTGTGACAATAAGAGAGCCAACTCCAATGCCAAAGGAGAGTGCCCTTGAAAAGAAATGGAGAGAACAGGAGGAGCAAAATAGGCTGGGAAAAGGGAAAGACAAGATGCCTGAATACATCTTGTCAGGAAACACTTGGAGTGAAGGAACATAGTTCAATCAGGAAGAAGCTAATGCTTTGATGGTTGACTACAGGGAGAGCACTCTAAAGAATCATGATGAGGACTTCAGCAGGATAGTTGAGGGAGCTATATATGTTGGAACCTAGCAGAAGATTGAATAACTGCTCAACTTTGCTAAGGGAGAAGATCATTAGTGTATGTGTGAAGATCAATGAAGAAAAGAGGTGGGTCATTGATGTGTACATGAACAATGTAATATCTATGTTCATCACTATGCAGCTGTTGCAAAGCCTTCCAGCAAAGGTGCTAACTGTGATGAAGAACAAAATCAAGGCAAACCACACATCCTTCAATGAGATTCTGCAATTGCTAATGATGAACCTAATCTCAGAGAAACTTCCAGAAGTCTACACCAATCCATTCTGTGTCTACTATGCATCTACCACAAGGGATGTCAAAAAGAGGTGTGCATAAATGAGTCTAGGAGGCACTTCCACAATGGAGTCAAAGTCAATTCTGAAGGTGCTAGACATGATTCTCAACTCTAAAGCCAACAAGGAAAGAGCTCTAGTTGTTAATGCAATCTATGATTTGCTGGTGAAAAGAAACAAGGAATTGAGCTCCACAATGAAGAAGATGATCATCCAAGCAAACTCCAAAAGAGCTGATCAAGGAGAAAGTTGCTCTTTTGATGTTCCTTTTGATGATAATGATGAGTTGGGTGGAAGTAGAGGAACTGAAGAAGCTGGAAATGCTAGTGGAAGTACTTCTGGGAATGTTGGAACTAAATCCCAGGAGGAAAATAAAGAAGAAGCTCCTGTGCAAGAAAAGAAAGATGCTGGAGTTACATAAGAAGAGGAGTATGAAATATTTGAAGCTTTGGAGGCAAATATCTTGAGATGTGCTATAGATAGTATAAATGCTGAAAAAGATACTGTCACCAAAGAAGTTGTCACAGAAGACACTGTCCTGAAAGAAGCTGTCTTAGAAGACACTGTCATGGAAGAAGATACTGTCTTGAAGGACACTGTCAAGGATGGAATCAAGCCTATTGTCAAACCAAAAAGGACAAAATCCTTAGCCAAGGCTTGGTTTTCTAGATAGGAACTTGAACCTAAGGAGACTGCTAAAGCAAGGAGAGGAAAGACCAAGTACTTAGGAATCAAGAAAGCTACAGGGCTATGCAGAAATCTGAAGAAGCCTCTTCAAGTCAAATACCCAAACTCTTTTGAAGTACAACATGCAAAATCCAAAGAAATCAGAAGTGTTAAAGTGGAGTTAGATGCCAATCAGGAAGCAAGCATGTACACTCTCTGGTGGGATTCATCAAGGTCAATAAAGGTGGATAAAGACTTCATCATGGAAATTGCGTCAATTTCTGTGGATGACATCCCTATGATTATAAGAACAAAGGTTAGGAGAAGGATTGATTACTTCTTCTTGGACAGAATGGTGGAGCTACTCCAAAGCTATGACAATATACCCAACAAGGTCATGGAACATGTTCTAAAGTACAAGGATGAAAGGGATATGGAATTCTATCAGAAGTTTGGCATGTTTGAAGATCATGATGATTCTAAAATTCCTCACTTGTTGGAGTATTCTGATGAAGAGGTAGCTGATTATGAAGAGGATATTCCTGAAGAAGAGGTGCAAACCCAACCAGGTCAAGAAGGACCTTCAAATCCTGCAGCAAGAAAGGCCACTGAAGGTATGGAAGATTCATTCTTGAATAAAAGCAAAGAAGCCAACAGGTTGGAGAGTGAAGGACCCAATTACCAATCATGTATGCTTGAGAATCCTCTGAGAATCAAGTTCATATGGGAAGAGATTCCTGTGAGAAGCTTTCATAAACTCAAAACCAGTGCCCTGAAAGACTTACTCTACCCGGTGATTGGATCAATTCATCCATTGGAACAACCGTGTTCTTCTGATATTGAGGGCATTCTTCAAAGGAGAAAGGGTGAAGACTCAAAGCTGGATAAATCAAGGAGAAAAACCCTGAATGCATATCCTGGAAGAAGATTCAAACTTGTTGAAGGCATACAGAATTTCAGAACTCATGCATTTGGTAAAGACTTGTGGATGGATCTTCAGGATGCTAAGGTATGTCTCTCCAAGGCAGTCCAAAAGTACATTGATGAGATTGAAGATGAGGCTATCTCTCCTGATGAAAAAGCACTGGTGGAAGGACTCAGAGAAGTTCTTAAAGAAGCTCTCAAAAGAGAGGATGAAGCAAGACAGAAAAGGAAATCTGAAGCTAAGTGAAAATCTTTTGACAATTCTGATTTTTTTAGTTAAGTTGTCAGCATGTATTAATTGTAAATTTGTTGTTATTGTCCATAAAAACAAATTGGGGGAGATTGTTAGGATTTATGGGTGATAGCTATGAGACAACTTAACTAGATACTTTTTAATGCTTAATTTTATTAATTATGAACATTTTGTCACAGCCAGAGTATGTTCTTGTAACCATTTTGTTTGTTGTTAAATAAGAGTTTAAGTACATCTTGGTAGAAGTTCATTTATTTGTTCAAGCCTCAAGAAGTGCTCAAGAAGGACAACAAGAATAATTGTTACTGTCATAGCACTGACAGTAAGGTTACAAGAAGACAACATGTTGCAAGTCACGACAGTACATTCACTCTGACAGCAACATTGGCGGAAGCCCTCAGACAGCAACTTTACCTTATCCTGACAGCAAGCTTGGAAATCCTGACAACACCTTATGCGGGGATTTCTTACTGTCACCAAAAGCGCATTCCTGAAGCGCATTCCTGTGACAACAAGCTTAGCCATTAGGATACTGTCATGAAGGGATAATATTTGTATTGGGGTTCTACCCAGTCAAACATGTGACAGTTTGGATGTTCAAGAAACATGCGTGTTGCAGTATCCCAACACTGCACCAAGTCTGCAAGACTATGACCGAAGCTTGAGAGATCACAAGACAAAGCTCACCAATTCAAGAGTATGACAAATCTACATCTACTGAATTGTGTTATCTAAATATAGAATGTTTCTAGATTGCTTTTTCCAGAACTGATAAGTTGTTTGTATAGCAATTTAGGAAAGACTCACGGGTAGACAATTTGTAAGAAGCTGTCACATGAAAATGACAGCAGCTTCACAAACCCGTGATGATAGAGATATGATTAGTTTACTTATACTATCTCTCAATCCATTATTTGTATCACTCGAGAAATCAAAGCTCAAGAAAACCAACATTTTTCTTGAGGTTGTAGCAACCCATTGTAAAATAAATAAAACATTTATTTTGTGAGAAAAACTCGTGTGTCTACTTGTGTTTGCATTCCATAAACTGATAAACGTTAATCTTAGTTTTTGTTGTTGAAACGTAGATTGAGATTTATCAGTATTGCATTCAACCCTCCCCCCTTCTGTAATAGTCAAGGACCAACATTAAAGATATCTTGTATAACCTCACGATCCCAGGTCCTTGTACTCTCTTCCATCAGACTTTGGACTGAAATATTTTCAAGTTCTGGAGGCATACTAGACGTTAAATACTAATTTTCTCCACAAGGTAACCATGGCACTTTCCAAACAAAAGTATCCTGCCCATTACCAATTCATTTCCTGCATCCCTTTCTAATACTCTCCTGTGCAGCTAAAATGCTTCTCCACATAAAACTTGGGTTAGCACCAAGTTTAGCATCCAAAAACTCACATTTAGGATAGTAACGAGCCTTCATTATACTAGTTACAAGCTGATTCTCATTATTCAACAGGCGCCATCTTTGCTTTGCAAGCATTGATACGGTAAATTTCTTCAGGTCCCTAAAACCCACTCCACCTGCTTCCTTTGTCATGCACATCCTCTCCCATGAACACCATTTAACTCCTTTCCCATTTCCACCATTTCCCCACCAAAAAATATTCATCTGCTTGTGAATCCCCTCACATACCTAATTTGGCAACAAAAACAAATTCATCCAAAAATTTGGAATGGATTGTGTAGCCGTCTTAAGTAATGTAAGTTTCCCAGCCTTCGAAATGCTTTTATTTCACCAACCTTGTAGCTTACTGTTCACTCTTTCAGTTAATCCATTGAATACTTCTGTTTTCTTCCTTCCTATATGCATCGGCATTCCTAAGTAATTACCTGGAATGTTCACTTCCTTTACCTCCGAAATTCTACAAACCACATCTCTATTTTCAGTCGTAGTATTTTTGCTGAACACCACATTTGATTTGTTAAAGTTTATAGCCTGACCAGAAATCCCCTCATATCTCAGCAAAATATTTTTCATACTAGTAGCTTCTGACTCTGAAGCTCGAAAGAAAAAATATGAGTCATCAGTAAATAGTAAGTGTGATATTGGTGGTGCATCCTGCGCAATAGTACAACCATGTATAAGCCCAACCTCTTCATTCCATCGCATAATCGAGCTCAACCCTTCTGCACATAATATATACA
This sequence comes from Heracleum sosnowskyi, assembly GCA_030848705.1. NCBI lineage: Eukaryota > Viridiplantae > Streptophyta > Magnoliopsida > Apiales > Apiaceae > Heracleum > Heracleum sosnowskyi. Next base: position 17,828,058 of record CM061240.1, read on the forward strand.
AATACGGTGATATAGGGTCGCCCTGTCGAATCCCTCTTTGTGGTTGAACATCACCAAACACATTCCCATCATGTATGAAGCCGTATATAACCGTCTTTATACATTTCAAAACTCTATCTGTCCAGACTTGATTAAATGCAAACTTGTTCAGCATATTTTCCACAAAACTCCATTCCAACCTTTCATAGGCCTTCGAGATGTCTATTTTCAACCCGACAACTCCATGTAGCCCCTGCGCACGTCTCTTCAAATAATGGTTGAGTTCAAATGCAATCAGTGCATTATCAGTCAATAACCTTCCCTCAACGAATGCGTTTTGTTTATCCGAAATAAGTCCAGGTAGACAACTCTTCAAATGATTGGCCATAACTTTTGATAAGATTCGAATCAAAACGTTGCATAGAGAGATTGGCCTAATATCCTGCATCTGTTGTGGCTTTTTAACTTTTGGTATAAGACAAACCAACGTCCGATTAATACCCTCTGGTAATTCTCTAGTGCTGAAGAATTTTTGACAGAGGTCAGTCACATCTGTTCCTACAACTCGCCAATAAGCCTGATAAAACCCTGGATGCAGACCATCAATCCCAGGTGATTTTTCAGGATGCATCGAAAAACCCGAATATTTTACTTCCTCTGTTGTAACTGGCACCATAAGTTCAGCATTCTGTTCTTCACTAACTTGGCTTACATTCTCACGTACAGTTAGCTCTCTTACCCCTGCTGCCGTCTTGAATAACTCAGTAAAATATTCAACCACAATACTCTAAATATCCTCGCTTTCCTTCCACACACCATCTCTATTCTTTAACCTATGTATTTGATTATTCTTTTTACGCCCCGAAGCATATTTGTGAAAGAACCTCGAGTTTTGATCTCTCTCCCTTAACCAGAATTGTTTGGCCCTCTGCTTCCAATATATTTCTTGTTTTTTCAGCAATTTAAGATATTCCCATCGAACTGCATTATACTTACTAATGCCATACATGTCTCGCCTGGATCTGTACTTCCTCAACTTTCCTCTATATTTCTTAATCTGGAGTTGCATCTCTTTAGCTTGGCCTCCCCCCCATTCCTCTAACTTCAAGCAACAAAAATTAATTTTCTCCACAATGTCTCTTTCTTCCATACTATTCCAACTACTATGCACTAAATTATAACATTCTGCTTCCCGAATCCACATATTTTCGAACCTGGACCTTTTACTTCTTGGGACATACACCTTCTTATTAACCTGAAGAAACAAAGGTAGATGATCCGATGTTGAAACATCAAGCACTTGAATCTCAGCCAGAGGAAATATACTTCTCCAACTTTGAGTTGCCAATCCCCTATCGAGTCTCTCTTGAATCCATAACTCCGTACCCCGTGACCTTTCCCACGTAAATTCCCTAACCACAAAACCTAAATCAATCAACTCACACTCATTAACAACATCAGCAAAACCTTCTAATAAATGTCGTGGATGAGCTCTTCGACCCCGTTTTTCACTTTCATGGATCAGATCATTAAAGTCTCCCAGTATACACCAGGGCAATGGCAACTTCCCAGCTAACTCTCGAATCATATCCCATGATTCTTGTCTTCAACTTCTTTCCGGGCACCCATAATATCCTGTGTACCGCCACCTCCCTACCTGCTCACAAAACACCTCAAAGTCTATGTAATGATTACAACTACCTTTAATATCCACCCCTCCATCATTTTTCAACATGAGTGCTAATCCTCCTCCAATCCCTTGAGCTTCAACTACAAAACATCCAGCATATTGAATACCTTTACAAATATGCTCCATTCATTTTTTTAAAATTTTTATTTCAGAGAGAAAAGTTAAACAAGGCCTATATATTGACTAACGATTTCTTTCAGAAACCTAACTGCTCGTGGGTTGGCCATCCCACGACAGTTCCACCCTAATAGACTCATAATTCCAGGCGGGCCTGATCCCCAGAGCCCGCCCCATTCAAGTTTTTTGGCACATTGAGTCCATATCGTTGTATCTGATTATTTTCCTCATTTCCTTCTAGCCCATCCGTTTGCATATTTATCGGCCCATTTTCCATATTATATTCTTATGTACGTTTCCTTTTTGTCTCTACTATTATGCTTGGGCTTGCCTTATCCTCATCATTTATCCCGCCTATATTTGAATTGTTATTTACCATATCTGCACGCTCCTGATTTTTTTGTTGTGATTGCAACTGTTCCCCTATCCCCCCACGTCTCACGCACCACCCCATCAACCTCCTGAAATCTCGCCACAATTCCCTCTCCTGCATACGCCGTCGACTGTGAACTCTGACTGCCCCTATTCTCCGACCAATTACCCCTTCCTTCACCGTTTCTCAACCATCTTAACCCTGAGTTGTTTTTCACTCCTCGATTTGGTGCTCACAGCCATACCCCATAGGCACGTTCCACCTCCTTACCTGCATTTGCATAGATCACACCGCATTCCCTTTCAGTATGACCTATTATGCCACATACAAAACAAAATGTACACAACCTTTCGTATTTGAAATTAATCCATAGCCAACTCCCTCCTTCTCTTTTGATCTTCATCCGTCTCTTCAAAGGCTTTACCACATTCATCATGATTCGAATACGTACATAAGCTTTCCAGGACCCATCATAATTTGCAGGATCCGCCTTCATGAATGTCCCTATGTAGTCCCCTACGTTCTTCAGTATACTCTCCGATATAAACCCTTTTGGTAGGTCATAAATCTGGACCCATATAGCTGCATCATTCAGTTGTATTTCTTGTGGATTCTCCTCCTCTGCGAGTTGCTTATACACTAACATATTCTGTTCAAATGACCATGGTCCTCCTTCTATAACTTTTTGTAAATCCATAACATGATAAAATACAAAAGAATATCGATATCCTCCCAAATCATGAATCTCCATTCCTTATTTTGGCCTCCATAATGAAGCTAGTACGTTCCGCATCGCCTAAAAATTAATATTTTTATCCGTGAAAAATCTTCCAACAAGCAAAAACGTCTCCTTATTTTCTTGAATCTCCTCAACACCAACAATAACTCCCCCTTCTTCCTCATTCTCAATCGTTAATTTCGCATATAGATCCTCCATGTTTGATTTTGTCATTTGATTTTTTATAATCTGATAAAACTTTGCTTTAGAGACTAAAAAAGAAAGCTAGACGACTTGTTTAAAACTTGTCACATGAACAAGACATAAAAACTCTCATCCTTAGAGAGAGAGAGAAAAAAAATATGTTTCTAGTTAAAATCTAAGGAACATTATATTTCTAATTTTGCTTGCTAAATGACTAAATGTCACAAACTGCCATAACTTTTTACGTATACATAACATTGATGCTTGAATAAATTGTGGCCTCCACGGGTTGAGTTATTAGTCTAGGTTAATATAATATGTGTTACGATGAAAAAAAGAAGAAGATTTAAATTGAATAGTTGTACATGTTAATATGCAATATATTACTTTGATTTGGAATACAGATGAGGCTCGAATTTGGTTCGAGATTTTGTAAGTTCACATAAAATTTAAAATTGATTTAAAATTTATTCGTGTTTTAAAAAAAATTAAATTTGAATTCGGGTTTGGATATAAATTCAAAATTCCAAGTACGGTTATATTTAGTTCTACTCTGCACAAATTGACATTCTTAACTTTTTCAACTTCATTAAAATCTGATTTGGATTTACAACGTGATCGCTCTCAAATGATCGAGCAAAAAAAAATAGAGAGAGAGAGAATAATATAATTTTTTTCGTAAAGCATCTAGTTTTTATAAAAAAAACTGAATAAACGGAATCCATGATAGAGACCCGGCTCCATAACAGAGAGAGTTCACTTGCTCAAAAAAGCAAGCAATGATCACAATATTATAAACCAAAGTTCAAGTCATAAATGAAAACACATAAAACTAAACAAGTCTAACGACCCAAGTTCTTCTCCTCTTCGATATCAACACTAACATCAACAAGAGTGTTGCAATGATCAACCTGATGGATATATTCTCTTCAGTACCTCTCGTACTGTCACCATCCCTGCTACTACCCTCCATGCTAGTGCCTCCATGGCTCCTCTGTTCATTTGTTCTGTTTGCTACTCCCACTACTCCCATTGTGTTTCTGTCTAGGACCAGACATAACATCCTTTTGTTTCTCACCAAGGGTCAAACCCTTTGTGTTTTCCTTACCTGTATTACACTGAGCAGAAGTGTTAACAACATCATCATCAGAATAGTCAAGGCCATCATAGGAGACGGGACAACCAAGGAAAATGGAGGATTTAAATAACATCTGATCATACTTTTTAGGGTAGTAACGAGTAACCAAAGAATGGTTGGTAGATTCATGGTAGACAATGCGAACATGAACCTGAACAAAGGCAGTGGAATCCTCATCGAGAATCCGAACCCAAAAGCGCGATGGTTTATGATCAATGTAGTCAAGTTGTACCAACAACTTCGCACCTTGTGCCTCTTCCAGCTCAGGATTGGATTGATCTGAACAAATCACTTTACCAATAGCACTAACAATATATCTAATCCCTTCCATAGACAACAAAGAGAAAGGTATGTTGTACAAAGTGATCTAGACAAAGTTAGATATAAAATATAATCTTAGAGTAAATAAAACCATCACTATTCTGCCAAGGCCTGAAAACCATTACATTGTCACTCATGACTAAATAACCCATGGAGAGTGCCACATTTCTAGATTGTTCACAGTCGAAGATAAAAAAAATAACCTGCATCATGATAATTCATATCACACAACCCTTCCCAGCGCCTAAAGGCGCAAGCACACACTAATTGGTGGAGAAGAGAGTCCCCAACCAAAAAACTAATCATAGACACCTCACTAAGATCAGTCATATCATCGGTAATATTCAAATTCACATTCCCAACAACATCAATAATATTATCACTAGTGGTAACATCATGAGAAATAGAAGAATTATCCTGAGTTAAGTCAGAAGAAGAAAAGACAAACCCATTTTCATCCACTTGGTGATTTGCAAGAGTATAATTCCTTGGGAAGGTGTACGAGATGCCTGCAGTCACCGCCCCCCCAAGTTGAAGCCACCTTCTATTGGAGTTTTTCTTTATAGAGTCCCACTCACTGGTTATGTCCTTGTCGCTCTATTACTTACTAGAGCCAATTGAGGGAGAATAAGGTAGATTCTTAGGGTCTACCGCCTTTCCCTTCTTAAAATTGATGTAATTACAATTCACTTGTGGATAAAAATCCACAAAACAATCATCCAAAGATTCCGAAAAGGAATCATCAACAATATCCGGGGAATTCTCCACTAGGGGTGAGGCAAAAAAACCGAAATCGGACCGAAAAACTGAAAAAACCAAAACCTATAAAAATTGATAAAAGTCGTAACCAAACCGAACCGATGGAACGGTTTGGTAACGGTTACGGTTTTATCTCTATAACCGAACCGAAAAACTGAATCGTTTATATTATATTAATATTATATATAAAATTACTAGTAGTTACTAGTGCCATTGTAGTCTTTAATCTTAAATTTAAATATTAAATTACTTGTAATTTTATGATAAATAAAAGTTGAAGTATTTTAAATACTAAATTTATTTTATATTACAATATAATTATGTTTAATACTTTTAAATTTGTACGAGGGGTTAACTAATTTTAGTTTTCCTTATTGGTGGTCTCATGGTCTGTGTATGTTATCGTGGTTATGTTGTTGTCTTCATTCTGGCAGAGCCTTAAGTGGTACGTACCTGAGTTGTAAGTGTCGTGATCCTTATGCAATAAAATTTAATTTTTCTTAAATAAAAATTTTGTATAACACTATTTACTTAGATAAAAAAACTAAAGCTGAGTAATAGTTAATCGAATCGAAAAAAACCGTTCCGAACGGTTCGGTTACGGTTAATAGGTAAAAACCGAACCGAACCGACATACGTGATTTGGTAACGGTTTTCGATAAAAACCGAGCTGAAACGACCCGTGCACACCCCTATTCGCCATCGACATGGCAGAAAAAAGGAGGTGAAATGAGCGGATGGGAAGGAAGAATGAGAAAGGAAGGAGGGCGGCTAGAATTAAGGTGTTTGGAGAATAGAGGACAAATGGAAAGGTGGAAAGGGGGAGAGGGGAGTAAGCGACTCTCATTTGAGTAGTATAGTTTAGTTTTAACTTAAAAATGAAACCGTGGAACCCAAAATTAACATTTCTAATTTTAAGAAGGAAAGAACGGTCAAACAAAAATGATATCTATCAATCCCGCACCACACCGGTGCTTCAGATGATTGAACCCACAACCGGGCTTACCATCCCCAAATCTCAAGTTCCATCTCAACTGAACATAATAATTTATAAGCAGAACATCATGATTAGTCGAGGTGCACGCAAGCTGGTTCGAACATCTTTGAAACCTAAACCAACTTGCAAAAAAATGATATCTTTTAAAAGAGAAGGTACTGTTTTAAGATTATATTTAACTCGCACAAAGTTTTCAGATCATTTTGAACAAATATAATGCAAAACAACCATGAAAAATCATGAAAAGCGTTTGTGTTTCTACTAAAGCACACAAATGTTGAAAATAAGTAAATTGATCACTATCATTTTTCACGTTTTGTCCCAGCACTTTGAGATATTACTCTAATATACTGTAAGCTGTGGTTGTACGATGTTACGTCTCTGTAGCTATACTCAAATATTACTAAAATCCGCCCACTTGAAGAATAATTCTAATTGGGTCCCCTTCCACAACCACAGTTGGTTGGAAGGGGAATTCAACCACCAAATCCTAGCCATTTATTTCAAAAATAAACGGTCAGGGTTAAACACTCCCGCAATGTTTCATTGCGGGATGTATGAGACATGTGAAATTACTTTTCTGCCCTTAAACACTCTCGCAATGATTCAATGCGGGAGTCGTGACCCCCCCGCAATGATTCATTGCGGGAGTCATGACCCGAATTAGACCCGGTTCTTCTTCGTTCAGATTATTCTACATCCAAACACATCAAAAATTATTTCTCAGGCGATTTAGGTCATTTATAAGGCGATTTTCAGGCGATTTATGTCGATTTTCAGGCGATTTCTTCACAATTGTCATCATCATCATCTCTTCTCATCCAGGTATCGATTTTCAGGCGATTTAATTTGTACTTACATACATATACATACACACACACACACATGATCATATATACTCGTGTTTTTGTTCGATTTGCTGTGGATTGGAATGATATGCTTCATTTTGTATCTGATTTTAGCAGCGGATTGGATGATTAATTCATTTTTGGTTGCTATTAGGTTGAAATTAGGGTTTTAATTCGTTTTCCTCTATTTTCCCCTGTTTTTAAGGCAGTTTATTTTTTTAAACGAAAATGAAAATGTAATATTTTTACAATAATGTAATATTTTGACGCGTAATATTCACTATCTTTTAGTTTTATTTTATTCATTATTTTTTAATTATAATTACTATTTTTTGATAATATTTACATGAATTGAATTTAGCTTTAATACGAAATTGTACTCTATAATATTGAATATTTAAAATTAGGTTCAAATATTACATAAAAAAATTTGGTCTACTTGAATTGACTAGGTTCAAAAGTACAATTTCTTCTATCATGGTTTCCTCCTATCAACCCACATTTTCCGCACTTTCTTTGCTTGGTATTTGAAGTTGACGTTTCAATACCACTTTTATATCTTCCTTGCTTCTTTCGTCCCTTAGTTTGTGACATTGGAGGATCGAAAATCGGATCATGTTGGTAGTCTTCTTGACGAAACGACTCATGCGTTCTTTCGTTATGTTCTTCTTGCGGAAAATATTGTTCACGTTACACTTCTCTCTCTCGATCACATTCATTACATACTTGAAGCGCAGGACGGAACAACTACCAATAGCACCTAAACTTTGAAAAGATTTACACAATGCACACCTTGAGGGTTGTGTTTCACCAATATTAGCAAGAACGGGAGGGGTGTACGGTAAAGGTCCCACAATTTTGTTTCCATTCCTTGTCCACCTAGGCATGATGTAATCGCTTGGTATTTCGGTTCTATCTTTCTTGGCTAGGTAATGAATGATGTGTTTATAAAGCATTCCGGAATATTCAAATTTCTTACAAGCACATTCAATCGTTCCTTCACTAGAAACCAATATCCGATACCTTCTTCTACAATTCTTCGGCAATGTAGACTTGTCAACCAAGTACATTTTTAACCAACTTCCACTATCTTGAGCCTTTTTCATAATATACGATGTGCTTTTTACCAACTCATTTTGAAAATGCTTAAACATCTCTTTCGTGTAAATTTTGGATGCATCAATTTCCAAGGATGAGCGCAATACTAATCTCCTTGCCGTTTTTTCGGTATCGTAGTCTCCTTTAAGCTCCCTAAGATATTGTGCCTCTAAAGCCTTTTGTGAGTTCTTAATGAATTCTTTCAACCCGGTAGATGCTTGCACATATTCATCAAAAAAAGCATCCATGGATTCGCTCCTTGAGGTAGTGGTCATACCGGCGGCAAAATATTATTTTGTATAAGCACCAATCTATTGATCTCTAATACGAAATATTTGGTTTAGCCAAACATGATCTTGAAGTTGGTATTTCGCGACCAAATCTTCCCACCTACCTTTGAATTTCGTGGGTGTCAATGACTTGTACACACATACATTAAAATCCATTTTGAATTCTGGATAATTGGTGTATAAAGTAGATAACTTCTCAAGAAATTTACTACTTATATGCCATGTATAATATGTATGTTTTGTTTGTGGCATAACCTCAGAAATAGCATTCCCCAAAGCAACGTCTTGATCGGTAATAATTGTAGTGGGCGGTTTGTTGTCTACGGCTTCCAACCAAATTTCTAAAACCTATTTATAAGATTCCTCTTTCTCATCCCTTACGAGTGCAAATCCAAACAAGATATTTTGGTAGTGGTGGTTCACCCCCGTGATAGGTATGAAAGGCATACAATATAGGTTCGTCCGATAAGTTGAGTCGAATGTAACCACATCGCCAAAATTCTTGTAAGCGTTCATGGATCGAGGATCAACCCACACCAAACCCCTAACACGATTCTCGTCATCCACATCCACACGGTAGAAAAATTCACCATTACTACTTTCTTGTTGTAATTTCTGTAGCAAGACCAAACCACACTCCGCATCACCTTCATCAAACACTCGGCGCCGAATATCACGTATGACATTACGTATGTCTTGATTAGAAAACCCTAGATTTTGAACACCACCACTTGACTCACTAAGTAATCTCATAATTTTTGCCGTCTCGATCCTCGATTTTTTAAACAACTCAATCAATGATCGGGTGATGGGATCTATGTTGTGTGGCCGTTTAAAAAATTGTAATTTATCCGGTGTCACCATAGCATGATTGTGCTTCAACTTGATCGAAGTTATTTTCCATTTGTTCATTTTCACTTGATGAGCAACACACATTCTTGCACGACAATCCGTTCGTGGAATTACATCTCCAATTCATTTTTCTTTACCATGAGATTCTGGTGCCAATCTTCCACCTTTCTTACAAATAAACATACGAGATGATGGATCATGACTACATGTATGTCTATGAGTATTCCTAATTATAATATCGAATCCGATTTTTCAACCATAATCCCTATAAAACTTTTCCGCCTCATCTAATGTATCAAAAATCATACCAACACAAGGCATAACATCATTGATATTCGAAAATGTAAACTCACAATCATTATCATTATCATCATCATTTTCCTCCATCTTAATATCCTCTTCTTCTTCATCATTAAAATCAAAATCATTTCCACCAACATTATCATCACCATCAACATCTATAGTTTCATCCATATTCATTTTTTGTTTACCAACATTATCATTACTATCAACATCTATAATTTTATCATCAACAAATAATTTATGAAAAGCACGATTTTTTATAACGAGCGGTGTATAATAATTGTAACCATTATGCTCACTAGATGAACTAGAATCACCAAATAAAAATGAAGTCATACTAATTAGAGAACTAACCTTGATTCTTGTAGTTTTTGAGCTCCAAAGTGATTGAAAATGGCACCACCAAGTGAAAATAAGGGGGTTGTTGGGAAAATGAGGGGAAGAGAAAGTGCTGAAAAATAACCAGCTGTCGGGTTTAAGGAAAATGTGAATGTCCTCCCACAATGAATCATTGCGGGAACACGTCCCTCCTCAATGCTTCATTGTGGGAGGGGGTTCATTTATTACAGCCACCAACCAAACCAAACTGCTGTGCATTTAATATTAGTTTACTTTATTCGCTCCACAATGCTTCATTGCTGGGGGAACTTTTTTTTTAATTTCATTTTCTAGCGTTTAATAATTAAATATGTAATAAAAAATTAAAATAAATTCATAGAAAATTCTAAATATCCTTTATACTTTATGATATATAGTTTTTATTGCATTTAACACTTTTAATTATAATTTTTAGGTCGAATTATAGTGAAACACATGTTAAACCATACAGATAGTTACTCGTTCGAAAAAAGTTGTGTATTATTGCTAGTATTTTTTAAATTTTTTTTTAAATAAAAAATTAATTCTAAGTAATATTTTCAAATAGTTTACCTTATATTTCTAATTTTGTTGTTTTTGAGATTGAATAATATTTTTTAAATCAATTTTTTGCAATTATTTTACATTTTATTACTAGTTTATCTTTTTCCTCATTTTTTATAAATAAATTTTTTATCCAATACTTTATTCTCTCATTACTATTTTTGTTATATATTATAATTAAAAAAAATATTATTTATAACATCAAAATAATGTAAAGTTCTAATTTGTATATAAGCCCAAATATAATTCATGATACAACTCACATTTTCAAGCCCATCCAATACTTTAGGCTTGTCTCTCATTACTATTTTTGTGATATTTTCTAATTTTAAAAATAAAAAAATATTTATTATTTAGTTACAAAATAATGTAAAGTTCAAATTTATATTAAGCCCATATATAATTGATGATCAAATATAACTTTTATTTTCAAACACATTTTATGAAAGGCACAATGAATGACCTAAATGCAAGAAAACCCATTTTATTAAAGCCCATTCAATTATGGCTCAAAATGTAAGGAAGAATAGTTTTGTAATAAAAAAATATAGCCTCCACAATGATAACTAGCTGCCTCCGTAATCATAGGTGTGGGGTGGGGCATTCCGATAATTTTTATCGGTACAATATTTGGTTGTGGAGACTCAAATTTGGTGGTTGTGCGGCTTGTGCTCACTTTGCCAATCACCTGATTGGTGATTGTGGACGGTAGACAAGAAAAATCGTGAAAAGCGTTTGCGTTTCTACTAAAGCACACAAATGTTGAAAATAAGTAAATTGATCACCATCATTTTTCACGTTTTGTCCCTGCACTTTGAGATATTACTCCAAAATACTGTAAGCTGTGGTTGTAATATGTTAAGTCTGTGTAGCTATACTCAAATATTACTGAAATCCGCCCACTTGAAGAATAATTCTAATTTAGCAGCTTATTAAAATAATGACAACGATACTAAATTCTAATAATAACTGACATCAGAATAGTTAAAGGATGCTTATGTGGAGACTAATCATTTAATACAAAATTATCCTTAGCACAGATAAACCAATGGTAGCATTTATAACTAAGCTCAAATCACAAAATTCTCTACCAGAGAATATTAATATTTCAAAATGGCTAGTGTCATGAACCTATACTCAACTCATTTTCGCAACTCCGATAAAAAACAGAAATCACCTACTCAATTTGTGCATCATAGCCTATACTCAAACCGTTTCTCGCAACCGAAAGCATTAAAAAAAATTATCCCTTGTTCTTCTCTTTCGATCTCTTCGATCCATACCAGGAAAATTGTTCTTGATCCATCTCCCTCACCTCCTACATTTGATTTCAAGTCTTATGTGCTCGAAAAGTCCATTTCTGTTAACAATGCCTTAGACGCTGCTGTTCCACTCCATGACCCTATCAAAATTCAGGAGTCAATGCGTTACTCCTTGCTTGCAGGCGGCAAGCTTGTTCGTCCCCTGCTTAGTATTGCCGCCTGTGAGCTTTTCGGAGGGCACGAGTCCACTGTCATGCCCTCCGCATGTGCGTTGGAGATGATCCACACTATGTCACTCATGAACGATGATCTTCCTTGTATGGACAATGATGATCTCCGACGTGGCAAACCTACTAACCACAAAGTTTATGGTGAAAAAGTTTCTGTTCTTGCTGGAGATGCTATGTTAGCCCTTGCTTTCCACCTTGTTGCTACTGAGACGAAAGGAGTTTCTGAGGATCAAGTCGTTAGAGTAATCGTGGAGCTAGCTAAGGCAATAGGAGCAGAAGGGTTAGTTGCAGGACAGATTGTAGATGTGTGTTCCGAAGGTGATTCTAATCTCGGATTAAAAGATTTGGAGTTTATTCATCGTAACAAAACCGCGGCATTATTGGAAGGTTCGGTTGTCATGGGGGCGATTTTAGGTGGTGGAAATGAAGAAGAAGTTGAGAAAGTGAGAAAGTATGGTAGGTGTATCGGATTAATGTTTCAAGTAGTTGATGATGTTCTTGATATTACAAAGTCTTCCAAACAACTAGGAAAAACGGCTAGGAAAGATTTGGCGGCGGACAAGACAACGTATCCTAAACTTATTGGGATCGAAAAATCGAAAGAGTTTGCTGATAAGTTGAATAAGGAAGCTATAAATCAGCTTGTTGGATTTGATTCAGAAAAGGCTGCACCTTTGATTGCTATGGCTAATTATATTGCATATAGAAACAATTGAAATGAGATGTGTTTTCTCTTGTCAGAATGGCTTCTCTTGCTCAAAGCTTGCAAGTCCAAAACAACGGCTGTTATATTTCTATTTTTAAAGTCCATGGTTGGTTACATTTTCATGAATAAGAAGCATTTTGATCTTTCTATAGCCGTTAACTAAGCCAAATTGTTAAGGACGAAGCAGCTATAACGACAAGCAAGCTATTCAATCTTAATTAGCTTAGTGTTGGAAACGAGATACTAACTAGAAACCAGATGTCGTTGCATTCAACAAGAATAAAAAAATACCAAATTTTTCTAAAAGGATCTGGACGACAAGCACACTAACGGTTGTAGCTAGAATATCTTATGTTAGTAAGGCATTGCGTGCGATCAGCCACATATAGACCAGGCAATTTGACGACACTAACACGACACGAATATTTAGTGTTTGGATTTGATTTTTTGGTACACGAAACACGAAAGTACACGAACACGAACACGAAAATACTTGGTAAATTTAGTGCTATACAGAATTGCAGGTGTTTTGGCAGTTCAAGTTGGATCCAGAGCAAATTATGATGGGAAAAAGTGACCACAACGGTAACAACTAAGTGCGGAATTAAGTTCGTTGGACAATACTTATCCCTACTTGTATGAACCTTCGATGAAACAAACAAGTAAAGCAACAATAAACGAAAAACAAGACACCAAAAGTTATACGTGGAAAACCCCCTCAACGGTAATGAGTAAAAACCACGGGACCGTAGTCCACCCAAACAATTCACTATCACAAATTATATGGGAATACACCAGTCTTCTCTAGACAAAACTAGAGGAATACAAACACCTTCACACTCTTGGAATAAGTCATCAAAAGTATGAAATCAAAATAAGACAACAATGAGAAAAACCCGCGGGGAGGTTTACCCTCACCGTGGTGCAACCAGCTCTGTTAAGCCCCTTAATAAACAGACCTCTGGACCTCATAATCCGATCTCCACCGTTCAGAATTTAGATATCGGTGTAAGGAAGTTTCTGTCCAAAATTCAGGACGATCCGACCGGTAGAACTCCGGAAATCGCAAATACAAGGAAGCTTGTGCAAGCAGAAAAATTTCTGCGAATTTTTCACCCTAAATCTCTCTTGTGTCTAATTTTCTTCTCTCTTGTTTTTATTATAATCCTCCTATAATTATATATAGGGTTCCCTTATTTTTATCTCCTTGTGGGCCAAAACAAGGGTAATCCAATTGGGTTTTTAATCTCATAGATAGAAACTAAAACCCAACAAATCTCCCCCTTTCTAAGTATGAGAAAGAGTTCGCCATTCCGGGGATTGAACAACATACCTTCAACTTTCCTTTAGCTAAAGACTTTGTCAACATATCGGAACCATTATCATCGGTGTGTACCTTGTCCACTTCAAACAACCCTTCTTCAAGAGCGTCTCTAATCCAATGATATCTCATATCGATATGCTTCGTTCTTGCATGAAATGTAGGATGTTTAGCTATGTCAATAGCTGCTTGATTATCACAAAAAACCACATAACGTTATTGCGGAAATCCAAGTTCCTGCATCAACCGCTTCAACCACAACAACTCTTTACAAGCTTCAGTTGCTGCTACATACTCTGCCTCCCCCGTAGAAAGTGAAACACCCTTTTGCAACCTTGATTGCCATGAGACCGCTCCCCCTGCCAAAGTCATCAAATATCCAGAAGTAGATTTTAACGAATCCTTATCTCCTGCCAAGTCAGAATCTGTATATCCAACAAGAACCGGTTTACCATTCCCAATTTGGAAGTACCTATAAGATATCTCATAATCCACTTAACTGCTTCCCAATGCTTCTTACCTGGATTTGTTAGATAACGACTGACAACACCAACTGCAAAGGCTATATCAGGTCTCGTAGATACCATAGCATACATCAAACTTCCTACTGCTGAGGCATATGGAACTCCATCCATCTCTGCAATTTCTTCCTTCGTAGAAGGAGAATCATTTCCAGTTAACTTAAAGTTGGTAGTAAGAGGAGAACTACTCTGTCTCAATATACTGCTCCTGTGATATATGCAACCTTCTCAATATACTGCTCCTGTGATATATGCAACTTCTTGGCCACTCTGTCTCGATGAATACGAATGCCAAGAATCTGTTTCTCTGGCCCCAAGTCCTTCATAGCAAAAGACTTACTTAACTGTTGCTTCAACTGGGAAATTCTTCCAGCATTTTTGCCAACAATAAGCATGTCATCCACATAAAGCAATAATATTATAAAATCATCATCTGCAAATTTCTGAACAAAAACACAATGGTCAGAAATAGTCTTACGATAGCCTTGCTCCTTCATAAACGACTCGAACTTTTTATACCATCGTCGAGGTGCCTGCTTCAAACCATATAGACTCTTAAGAAGTCTACAAACATCATCCTCTTTACCTTTTACATGAAAACCTTCAGGTTGCTCCATGTAGATTTCTTTGTCCAAGTCACCATGCAGAAAAGCTGTCTTGACATCCATTTGTTCAACCTCCAAATCAAGACTAGCTGCTAAACCAAGCACCACACGAATTGATGTCATCTTAACAACTGGAGAAAAGATCTCATCAAAATCAATACCCTTTCTCTGACTGAATCCCTTGACGACCAACCTAGCTTTGTACCGTGGTTGTGAAGTATGCTCATCTTGCTTCAATCTATAAACCCACCTGTTTTTCAAAGCTCGTTTTCCCTTAGGTAGCTTCACCAACTCAAAAGTATTATTCTCATACAAGGATTTCATCTCATCTTGCATAGCATAAACCCACTCCTTCTTGTGCTCATCTTTCATAGATTCTGTTAGTCCGAATTACACAATATATAATCAATATAAATATGATAATAACAATTGAGAACACTGTTTATGAATCAACAACTGAATTATATAAATAACTCTTCTCTTTGTGATGTAAAATATCACAGAGAGCTGCAAGGTTACAAGAATAATGTATTCAGTATTCGCATCCCTTTTAGGGTTAACCTATATGTGTTTATATAATACACAGTTACATAATCAATCTCTAATTGATATTCCTATAAATTTGTTATACAAATCATATCAAATTAGGATTGCTTCTGTCTTCTATTCCGTTTTCTTAACTGTCTCAATATATCTTGCTTCTTTCCATCTTCAAGATATATTGCTTCTAGAATATTTATATTATCACCGACAGCTAAGGCAAACTCTCACCCCGTCAGACTTTAACAAACTCTGACTGGCTTCCAGTAAACTCTGATGAGTACCTGGTACTTAAACACTGATGAACAAACGTCAGCAATTATATCTAACAATCTCCCCCAACTTGTGCATAATGAAGATGTACAAGTTAAATAGATAATTGATGATGTCAAAACATATAACAAATGCAGTGTTTAAAATATAACAGAGTTTAACTTTAACTTAGAACAGAAAACTTTAAAAACTTACAGTCAGACTTTACTTAATCTCTTCAATATCAGGTACTGTCCTGAGATAATCGATAAGTAGCCTCCTTTCTGCTTTTGCTAGCTCATCCACCATAATTTCCTTCAACTCCTTAAGCTCTGGATCACTTTCTCCAGTCTGGTAGATGGCAGCTCTCAGAGAATAAATGCTGTTCTTCCTCATTTCATTCCCTAGCCGGATAAAGTATGATTTGTCTGACTCTAGGTTGAATTCTAAAACCTTTATACCCAATGCAGTATTGAACTTGGCACTGTTTCTCTTCATTTCAACAATCTTTCCATAAGCATCTCTGTACTTAGGAATATATGCACTGGAAACACCTCCTCCAAGAAGAACTTTGAACTTCATCATTCTGTCTTTTAGAACTAGAGCAGCATCATGAGTACTTCTATTTTTGATTTTGAGAAGATATAGAACATACTCAAGCTCTTCCCATAGTTTCAATTGAACATCAGCTTCTCCTATTCTGTATACTCTTCCATCAGACATAAAATATAACAGCACCTCTTTCTTCAACCCTCTATGATAAACCATCTGAACAGACTCTAGTTTATCAAGACTCTCTTGAGATACCCCAACACCAGGTTCTGCCAGTGATGAATGATCAAAAAGTCTGTTATTTATTCTTTTCTCCCTGTGTGAACCCAAACCAGACTTATCATAAGATTCTTTTCCAAGTACTGTTCTGGTTTGTGAAAAGTCCACAGCTTCTAGCGTCAGAGTTTCAGAAAGTACAGGTCTTAAGAAACCTTGGAGTTGTGGAGCTAGCTGAGTTTGTACAACTTGAGCCTTGTCAGAGGTTGTCACAACTTTAGTAGAAATATCAACATGAGCAACGTCAGAGGTTGATTTATTTATCCTTGATTCAACTTGAGCAACGTCAGAGGTTGAATAATTCTTCTTTGGTAACTGCCCTTCTTCTACCAGTATACCTTTTCCTTTTCCAGAAACATTTACTGTAGGCCTCCTTGTGTATTGTATACTCTGTTGAGTATTTTCCTTGATGATAATTCCTTTTTCCTTTAATCTAGGAGCCTTTACAGATTTCTTCTTATAAGTACCAGCTTCAATCTTTTTCTGGTGTTCTTCAGCAAGAAGCTTCATCTCAGCATCCAAATCTTCCATTGTGGCTTCACCACCATGTTCTTCCATGAAAAGCTTAGCAACAATCTCTTCATCAGTAGTTGGATTTGATGAAATCACTAGACTCTTAAGTCTTGAAGAAGATTGACTACCAGAGTTTAACCTCTCAGAGTTTGTTTGTCTAGCAGAGTTTGACCGAAGTCTCCCTTGCTCTTGAGAAGACTTTGACCTTTTCTCTGTTCCTCGGCTTCCACCATCATTAGAATCATCCCTCAGTCTCAAAGTTGGAGTCCTTTTGCATTTGTCTTTAGGTACTTTCTCCCCCTTTTTGACATCATCAGGAATAAAAACTGATGTCAGCAACTCAAGTGATGCAGTAATAGAGTCAATCTTAGTAGATATTTCAGCCTGATTGCTTTCAACCCTGGTTAGCCTCAGCTTGATATCTTCTTGATCCTTGACCAAAGATGAAAATCTAGCTCTATCTTGCTTCATGGCTAAATCCTTAAGAGCAATATCATTACTCAACCCAAGAACAACTTTGTTTGTCTCATCAAAGCGATTGTGCAATGACTTGACTTGAACAATGGTCGCCTTAAAATGAGCTAACAGCTCAGGATTAGAAATCTCTGCAGCAGACTTTTGTACAAAATCAACAGCCCTTTGAGTAGAGAAAATGCAGTCTACTCCAGACCAATTAGCATAATGCATTTCTCTGAAGTGAGCTTCAGTTGCATTTTGGTTTTCCTTGATAGACTCTGTAGTAGGATCCCTTAGAAAAGGTAGTGACTCGTGACTATCAGAGTTTGAAAGTGCAGGATTAACCTCAGAGTTTGCATGATCAGAGTTTACAGATGTGTGATCAGCATTATTAGCATTTTCTTCTATCTGCTCTGCAATTTCTTCATGAACATTGTCTGCAGTAGCCTCAGCATTTATCTCAGAGTTTATATTTATAAAAACCTTTGTTTCCACAGGAACTGACTCTGCAACAACTTCTTCTGTTCGAACTTCTTCTACTGTAACTTCAACCAAGTTCTCGACAGCAGCTTCAACTACCTGATCAACCTCCTCACCCAATTCAGGAATTTGATTATTTATAGAGAGGAGCTCTGTGTGAGTTGCAAATGACTCAACGAAAATTTGGGTGGGTTGATCAGCTGCCACATCCTCAGTATCACAAACACTGATACTAGGATGTGCTTCAAGAATATTATCCATAGCAAGATCAGCAAGTAAAGTATCTTGCTCAAAAATTTCAGCCTCTATATCAGCATTTGCCATGTCAGGCACAGTGGCTGCTTCAAAATCTGCAGTAGCCTCCTGAATAAAAACTTCAGGAGCTTCATTATCCACAAAAACCCTGTCCTCATTAGCATTATTTACAATAGGCTCCTCAACAAAATCTTTTGGAGCTTCATGCTGAACAGCTTCAGTGTTTGGTGTAGACTCATCCACATTATCAAAAAGATAATTGGCTACTAATCTTCTTTTTCTCTTATGAAGAGTTTCATTGTCAACATCATCCTCATCATTAGCATTTGATCTATTGGCTCTCCTCTTCTTATAATGACCCTTGGGCTCATCAGTAGACTTGGACATCACCACTGCAGTAGCTGGTCTAACAGACCTTGCAGGTTTAGTACCAACATGCTTAGTCCTACCACTGGATTTAGGTTTGACAGATGTGGATGGAGGAAGCTCTGTTTGTAGAGGTTCTGGCTGAGAAGGAGCTTGTGTTGGTGAATTAACTTGATCATTTACAAAATGCTGCACAGATGCAGGCAGTAACAAATCTCCAACAACCCCTTTCTTAACATCTTTGTTGATAAGATCAGAGAATATCCTCTTGTGTAATTTAAAACAAGAGATAACATCTTCACCAACTATTTCTACCCCTTCAACACAGTAAGAGAATAAAATCTGACAAAATCTAGAAAAGTATACTACTCCTCTATTCTCTGTCATTTTCTCCCCTAAATTATTTAAGACAAGTCGTGCAAAATCAAAATGATTATCATATAACAGAGAATACCCGATTTGCAGACTGTCCGTGGGAATATCATCCCAGTTGGTGCATTTCTTTCCGAACGTTCTTGTGATGCAATCAAAGAAGAAGCTCCACTCCTTCCTCAAGAACGGTCGCTTCAACTGTCCAATCTTAGTCAAGGGTCCAGAATACCCAATCTCTCTCATCATCCGCAGCAAATCATTGTCACCCATTCCAATGGTATAAGAAGAAAACTCAGGAAACCCCATTGCTGCCCGAATGGTACCAGAAGTAATTACATACTCTGCTTCTTCACATTCAAAGATTATTGATGGGTTACCTGATTCACCACCATCATCATACATACCTGTCTCCCAGAAGGCCTTGATTTGTGAACCAGAAAGTACGGTTGGTTCGACTAGAGCACGCCCAATCGCTGACTGAGCAAGAAATTTTTGTATCATATGAAACGCCTCTGGTGCGTTGGCAGTATTTAGTGGTGCTGCATAGTTGTTAGGGACAAACTCTAACCCAGAAGAAACAAACGCTGTAGTCACCATTAGTAAGATTTGAAAGAATAACAGAGAATCAGATGCAAAAGCTTGAAAAAGTTTGAAAGTAGAAAAGTGTTTGTGAATATGTGTGTGTGACAATAGATGTGAATTGGAGTAAGATGTGAAAGGTTTAGACGTATGTGTGTGTATTGTTTAAATATGAAATTCAAAATTAAAAACTGAACAGTTTTTAATCATTAATACACAACTGTCTTACTCCGTTAACTGTGTGAGTGGGACACGTGGCACACATGCAATGACTGACAGCAGTAATTGACAGTTTCCAATGCGCATGCGCAGTAAAAACAGCAATAATTACCGCCTTTTACACTTTCCTAGACAATTAACCTCTCTCCTCTGTTAAATACAAATTGGAACCGTTACCAATCATACTCTTTTATTTTCAAGAATGTTTTCTCAAAAATTGTTAACTGTCTGAAACAAATAATTAATTTTAATCATCAGAGATTAAAATAAAATTACCTCAGTGTAGAGTACACAGTCCATCAGTGTTTACCAATCCTCCTTCTTTATTCATAATCTCTTTTCTCTCAATGCACAGTTGTGAAAAATTGTGCGTGAATAGCAGAGTTTACTGAATATAAATATTTAGAGCATCTTAAAGTGCATAAAATCCACACAATAAATCAGTAAAAACTGGTTGTCCAAACTCTCATTCATAAAATAAAATCTGATTTTATCTAAACTCTGTACTATAAAATTTATTATTTTCACCCCCTTTGAATTTTTATTATTATATTATTATTATTATTATTATTATTATTTTTTATAATATTTTTCCAGTAATCAGTGGTTGGCACTAGTCACCAAAAATCAAGGATTTTAGCCCTTATTTCATACAATAAGTTCCTGGGTCTTCCTAGGCACAACATGATCTCAAAGGAATTTGTGCACTTTTTGGCATCTTTTGATTTGAGGGTGAAGTATTTGCAACTAATTATCAGAGTTTAGACTTTTCATCAGATAATACAATTAATTTATGAGAGAAAGTGCAAGCAGCTAATACAGACTCAGTGTATAGGATCAATAAACTAAGAGATGCTATGAATATAGAGACAGTATCATGCTGTGTTGATTTACTGCACATTATGAGATTAGATCATATATTATTCAGAAAGATTCATGATTACTTACTGAGAATCATGCTTCATACAGGTTTCTTCATCGGTCCATATGTTTCAGACAATATCACAATCAGAGTATAACATCAGAGTTTAACTTCAGACTTTAACCGACAGAGTATGACTGATACTTTATGATTAACAGAGTTTTAACATACTGGTACACATAACAGTTAACACATGCAAAGAACCATGAGCATAAAAGCAACCAAGTATAGATTTTGAATCTAACCAGTATCTCTAGTCAAAACCAGAGATCATTCCAAGTTCGTTTACCAGCCTTGTAAAGGTAGCTTCACTCAAAGGTTTGGTGAAGATATCTGCAAGCTATTGGTCTGTAGATACAAAATGAAGCTCAATATCTCCTTCTTCCACATGTTCCCTGATAAAATGATACATTATGCTGATGTGCTTGGTCATGGAATGCTGTACTGGATTACCTGTCATAACAATAGCACTTTGATTATCACAGTAAATAGGTATTTTAGAGTACCGTAATCCATAGTCCAGCAATTGATTCTTCATCCATAAAATCTGTGCACAACAGCTACCAACAGCTATATACTCTGCTTCTGCTGTGGATGTGGAAATTGATTTCTGTTTCTTGCTGTACCAAGAAACTAATCTGTCACCTAAAAATTGGCAGCTTCCACTTGTGCTTTTTCTGTCTATCTTACAGCCTGCAAAATCTGCATCAGAGTAACCAATTAATTTAAACTCTGATTCTCTAGGGTACCACAAACCAAGAGTTATGGTTCCTTTGAGATATTTGAAAATTCTCTTCACAGCTGTTAGATGTGGCTCTCTGGGGTCTGCTTGAAATCTTGCACAAAGACATGTTGCATACATGATATCTGGTCTGCTTGCAGTGAGATAAAGAAGAGACCCTATCATTCCTCTGTAGTTTGTCATATCTACTGAAGCTCCTGTGTCTTTGTCTAGCTTTGTTGCAGTAGCCATGTGAGTTATAGCAGATGAACTATCAAGCATACCAAATTTCTTGAGAAGATTTCTGGTATATTTTGCTTGATTTATAAAAATCCCATCATCTGTTTGCTTGACCTGTAAGCCTAGAAAATAACTAAGCTCTCCCATCATACTCATTTGATATCTTGACTGCATAAGCTTGGCAAATTTCTTGCAGAGTTTGTCATTAGTAGACCCAAAAATTATGTCATCCACATAGATTTGAACTAACAACAAATCATCACCAGAGTTAAAATAGAACAAGGTTTTGTCAATTGTACCTCTAGTGAACCCACTTTCTAAAAGAAATTGAGCCAGAGTTTCATACCATGCTCTTGGTGCCTGCTTTAGTCCATATAATGCCTTATCAAGCCTGTAGACATAATCTGGATGTTTGGGATCTACAAACCCTGGTGGTTGTTCAACAAACACTTCTTCTTCAAGTTTCCCATTGAGAAAAGCACTTTTCACATCCATCTGAAAGACTTTAAACTTTTTGTGAGCAGCATAGGCTAGAAAAATCCTTATTGCCTCCAATCTTGCAACTGGAGCAAAGGTTTCATC
The DNA here is from genome assembly GCA_030848705.1 of Heracleum sosnowskyi. Classification (NCBI taxonomy): domain Eukaryota; kingdom Viridiplantae; phylum Streptophyta; class Magnoliopsida; order Apiales; family Apiaceae; genus Heracleum; species Heracleum sosnowskyi. The sequence continues at coordinate 17,850,636 of CM061240.1, forward strand.
ATAGTCAATTCCTTCCTGCTGTGAATAGCCTTTTGCCACAAGTCTAGCCTTATTCCTTGTAATCACTCCATCACTGTCTGTTTTGTTTCTAAAAACCCACTTTGTACCAACAATAGATCTGTTCTTTGGTCTTGGTACAAGTGTCCAGACTTCATTCCTCGCAAATTCATTTAACTCCTCTTGCATTGCTGTTATCCAGTTAGCATCTTGAAGAGCTTCTTCCACTTTCTTGGGCTCTGTTTGAGATAAGAATGCATGAAACAGACATTCATTATTTGTAGCACTTCTAGTTTTTACACTAGCTTCTGGATCTCCAATTATCAAGTCAGGTGTATGAGCTTGTGTCCACCTTCTTGCTGTTGGTAATTGGATTCTATTATCAGTATTAGATCCTCCCCCTTGATCCATGCTCTCCTGATTTTCTTCTTGACCATTTGCATTCTCTGAGGCTCCCCCTGAATTGGACTGCTCAGAGTTTGGATTTTCAGTGTTTGACTCAGAGTTTGGGATAGATCTTTCAGCTGATTCACTTTCAGAATTTGAGTTATAATCTTGAGATGTTTCTGAAGTATTTTCACGCTCCCCCTCAACTGGTTCTCTATTCTTTTCTGTCAGAGAAATTCCCTCAGTGTTTACCAGTAGAGGTTCAGAGTATGCTTCGTCAGAGTTTGTTGGATTTGCTTCATCAGAGTTTACATCATCAAAGTTTAGATCTTCATTTTCAAATTGAAGTTGATCATGATATTCTTCATCTTCTATTCCAGTTATTTTCTTGTCATCAAATGACACATGTATAGATTCCATGATCACTTTAGTTCTCAGATTGTAGACTCTGAAATCTTTAGTTGATAGTGGGTATCCAACAAAAATTCCTTCATCAGCTTTTAAGTCAAACTTGGTCAATTGTTCAGGATGAGTTTTCAACACAAAAAACTTGCATCCAAAAATATGAAAATATTTCAAATTTGGCTTCTTATTTTTCACCATCTCATATGGTGTTTTCCCATGCTTGCTGATCAGTGTAGCATTTTGAGTAAAACAAGCAGTTTGAACAACTTCTGCCCAGAAATAAGTTGGCAATTTTGCTTCATCAAGCATCGTTCTGGCAGCTTCAATTAGGGTTCTGTTCTTTCTTTCAACTACACCATTTTGCTGTGGAGTTCCAGGTGCAGAAAATTCTTGCTTCACTCCTCTTTCCTTGCAGAAAGCTTCCATTTCAGAATTTCTGAATTCAGTACCATTATCACTCCTTAGAATTTTCACTTTGTACTGTGATCCTTTGTCCAGTAGTTTTACATGATCCATTAGAATTGAGGCAGTTTCATCCTTCTTTGCTAAGAAGTACACCCATGTATACCTAGTCTACTCATCAACAATGACTAGAGCATATTTCTTTCTGCCCAATGACATTATATTCACTGGACCAAAAAGATCAACATGTAGAAGATGATAAGGATCCACAACTGAAGATTCAGATTTACTCTTGAAAGATGACTTCCTTTGCTTGGCCTTTTGACAAGAATCACACAGACCATCTAAGCTGAGTATTGACTTTGGAAGTCCCCTTACAAGATCTTTTCGAATCAGCTCATTGATGTTGTTCAAGTTTAGATGAGAGAGCTTCTTATGCCATTTCCAACTCTCTTCACTAGACATTCTTGATGATAGACACACAGTTTTTCCTTCAGAGTTTGTTACCAAACTAGCTTCATAGATGTTATTGTGCCTCTGTCCAACTAGAACAACTTTCCCTGTAGATTTGCTGATAACTTCACAATTCAGTATGAAAATCTACATGGCATCCTCTGTCACAGATTTGACTCACAGAAAGCAGATCATGCTTGAGTCCTGAGACAAGAGCTACATCTTTGATGATGACACTTCCAAGATTGATATTACCATATCCCAGAGTACATCCTATGTTGCCATCTCCATAGGAAACTTTTGGGCCAGCCTTCTCTTCATAGTCTGATAGCAGGGCTTTATTTCCAGTCATATGTCCTGAGCATCCACTGTCCAAGATAAGAGTGCTCTCTTTTATGCCCTGCAATCACAAACAATCACTAAGTGTTAGGTTTAAGGATCCAGACTTGCTTGGATCCTTTGGCTTTCATAACATTGTTAGCTTTTGCAGCGGAATCATTATCAACAGAGTTTAAACTAACATTGCCAGACTTTACACTTGCAGAGTTTGCTCTAACCCATTTCAAGTTGGGTTTTAGCTCATAATAGTTGTGATAAATAGCATGATAACTCTTGCAAGTATAAATGGAATGCCAAGTGCTCCCACAGTGTGTGGATAAAGTCTGTGGTCTAACCCTAACATAATCATTCTTTACTCCAGATGTGGAGGGTAAAGAGTTAATATCTTTGTTCTTCTTGCAAAACCTGGCAAGATGGTTAGTACTACCACAACTATGACATGTTTTTCTAGGAGCAGCATAATTAGGCAGATAATCATTTCTTTTATTAATGCCTACTTTTCCATTCCTATTCTTCTTAAACATTTTCTGTTTGTTGACAGACTTTACTTCTTTGAGCTTATGTTTAAATTGTTTCTCTGTCATTAAACCAACATTAACCTGTCTATCACAGATTTTTACTGGTTCTTTAACAGCTTCTATCTCAATCTTATTTTCTGTTATTGAACCAATATTAACCTGTTTTTCACAAGTTTTAATTGGCTTCATAACAGCTTCTTTTACAACAACAGACTTTAGCTTACTGTATTCAGGAACAAATTGCACAGATTTAATTTGTGGTTTCACTTTAACTTTATCTTTAAACCTAAGTTCATCTCCCTCACAGTAACCTAAGCCTACAGTATCTGTCTGAAAAACCTGATGTGTGTCTTTTCCAGAATTGGTCCAGGTTTTAATTACTTTCCTCTCTTTTTCCAACTCAGATTCTATTTGCCTATATCTTTTAAGCAACTCCTGTTCAACATAAACAGCATCATCTCTCTCCTTTTGAACTTGTTGCATGTTAACAAGTTTCTCTTCAAGAAATTTATTCCTCTCTTTAAGACCTAGATTCTCAGATTTGATTCTTTCATTTTCTAAAGTCTGATCCCTATAACTAACATGTATGCTTTTAAGATAAATTCTTAATTCAGATATATTATCAGTATCATAAGCATAAGTTGTTAGGGGTACCTTGTTTCCAGATGACTCAGCTTCATCTTTAACAGTTGCCATGAGAGCATAATTGACTCCCTCATCTGAGTCTGAAGTGTCTGCCCAGTCCTTGCCTTTAGTGATGAGTGCTTTCTCAGATTTTCCTTTCTTGCATTCTGGAGCATAATGACCCATCTCTTTACACTTGTAGCACTGGATCTCAGACTTGTCTTTCTTTCCAGACTTGGTATTCCCTCCATCAGACTTTCTGAAATTTCTCTGATCAGAGTTTGAATCTCTCCTAGAAAATCTCTTTCCTTTCTTGAAGTTCTTGAATCCCATTTTCTTGAAGGTCTTTACCATTAAAGCAGCCATTTTCATCATCTCTTCATCATCATCCTCAGAATCAGAAGCTTCATCATCAGTGTTTGAGCCATCATCAGAGTTTGATGACTCACTGTCAGATTTTATGACTAAAGCCTTTCCTTTGGCTTTCTTTCTTGATGATTCCTTCTTGACAAGCTTTTCTTCAACTTTAAGAGCAACAGATTTTGTCTTCTTTCCAGATCTTTTGTTTATTTGTTCTATCTCCAGTTCATGAGTTTTGAGCAACCCATAGATTTCATCAAGATCTGTATCTGCAAGATCATAATTGTCTCTGATTGTTGTTGCCTTTAAATCCCATCTTTCAGGTAGGGATAGAAGAAACTTGAGATTTGACTCTTTAAGTTCATATTCTTTATCAACCAGGGACAAATCATTCAACAATTTACAAAATCTGTCATATGTATCTGTCAAACTTTCATCAGATTTTGAGTCAAAGTGTTCATACTCCTGTGTTAGAATAGTCTTCCTGTTTTTCTTTATCTAAGGCACTGTGTAGTAGATGTCTAACCTTTGTATCCTTTGCAATTGATGAGATGTCTTCAGGAGTCAAATCTTTCTTCTCTTTTGGAACAGTCTTTTGTTCTTGCCCAGTAATAACAGGAGACAATTTAGTTGGCATATGAGGACCATCATTGATTCTATCAAGGTATTCTGGATCTGTGGCTTCCAGAAACATGGTCATCTTCACCTTCCATATTGGATATTCAACTGGTCTGAGAATTGGAACCCTTATAGTCTCATATCGACTTACAGAAGTAGGTTGAACCTTCTGAGCATTAGAACTTTCCTGAGAGTTGTCAGTCATGATTATACTTGTGTTTGGATCGATAAACTGTATATACTAATCAGCCTTGGCTCTGATACCAATTGTTAGTCCGAATTACACAATATATAATCAATATAAATATGATAATAACAATTGAGAACACTGTTTATGAATCAACAACTGAATTATATAAATAACTCTTCTCTTTGTGATGTAAAATATCACAGAGAGCTGCAAGGTTACAAGAATAATGTATTCAGTATTCGCATCCCTTTTAGGGTTAACCTATCTGTGTTTATATAATACACAGTTACATAATCAATCTCTAATTGATATTCCTATAAATTTGCTATACAAATCATATCAAATTAGGATTGCTTCTGTCTTCTGTTCCGTTTCCTTAACTGTCTCAATATATCTTGCTTCTTTCCATCTTCAAGATATATTGCTTCTAGAATCTTTATATTAGCACCGACAGCTAAGGCAAACTCTCACCCCGTCAGACTTTAACAAACTCTGACTGGCTTCCAGTAAACTCTGATGAGTACCTGGTACTTAAACACTGATGAACAAACGTCAGCAATTATATCTAACAGACAGTTTTCTATCGAATAATAAATTAACTCAAATTGGTTTTCTATGAATCACTTTTTAATACCATTCGATAGTTTTCTGAAATGAAAAACTATCGAATCCTTTTTCTTGTCTTATATCTTTTAATGATTCCACTGAGCTCCTGGGCGTTTAAGTAATAGACTGTATCACTTCCTTCTGAGATGATAAAACAACTTGATCTTTTTAGTGCCGTCACCTAGTGCAACTGGTCTGGTTCACAGATGAATAACACTTGATCAATTCTTCTTTTATGTCTTCAATTCAATGCTTCTGATAAGTCCCTTGTCGTTCTGGTTGCTTCATTTAAATCACTGGAATCCCGTGGTACTTAACCCTAAATCATTCACATACTTCTGTCGTCTTGAAAGTCTTGTTTCTTTTGCTGTCACTGAGGCTTGAACATTTTCATGAACTTCTTTCCGTGACCTGTTTACGGACTTCAAGAATACATAATGTATTTTGATTTTTTGAGTTACCTTTTCTTCTTGGATTCTGGATTCCTGTGCTTCTGTTAATACTATTGTCTGTCTTGTCCTTTGTTGAGTTATAGTTATCTCTTTTACATCTTATGTTACATTATGCTTTACAATCTCCCCCTATTTGATTGGATAGAGTTCGACAAGCAAATACTTCGAGGATAACTCAACTAACTAAGGAAACATTAAACTAATTAAAGTAAGACAACGTAATAATATTAAATGCATTCTGGATCAGATATATATACATTTCCAGATTTCATAAATAAAAAAATAATAAAACTTTATACAATGAAGTTGCTCCTCTAGTCTGAGCTGATAGTTCTTTTGTTCTTTGCTTCAATCTTCAGTCCATTCCAATCTCACCTTCTTCAATCATTGGATCGGAGTTAGCAGTTTGATAATCAATCACTAACAGATAGTGCAGTGGTTCTCCAAGTTTAAGGATTGCTCCTTGGATGTGTCTTCCAATATATTCAACCTCTTGACCCACTCCAGCCCACAACCATGCAATGTTAACATCTTCCTTGTTTAGCTTTGGCATGTTTGGTAATCTGGTATGCACTTCCAATCCTCTTTCCACTCTTTTCCTATAGTAAGGAACATTCTCCATTAGAAATCTTCTAAGAGTGTCTGCTGCTTTGTCCTTCTCCGTTGATGAGAATCCAGTGGATCTAAGATACTTCTCAACTGAGATTAGATAGTTGCTTGGGTAGTCTCTCAGTTTGTCCTCAGCCAAATAGCAGATTCTGAACAAGTCATTCGTCATGAATCTAACCATTGGGGGATCTTCAGTAATCTCTGGACCGACTTTCATCAAGATCTCCTTAACATGCTCACGGAGCAGTTCATTTAGCCTTGTAGTTCTTTGGATCTTGATGAGTATCACCTGCAATTCTTCCTCAAAACTGCTTGGTGTCTTTCTCTCTCAGCTTGCCTGGCATCTATTTCAGCTCTTTGAGCTTTCACCATCTCCAAGGCAGCTTCTTCTTCCAGTGATAGAGAATTTGCTTCTTCTTCCATATCATCATCCATAATTATGATGTTCTATTGGCTCTGGATAATATGGCTCATGCTCCTCCTGTAGTGGTTGCTCTTGCATGATCTCAAATTCCTCCTCACTTTCTTCTTCTTGCACAATGTCTTCAATCTAGTACTGTCTAACTGGAATAGCTTCATTGGTTTCCAAAACTCCCCATCCAGTTGTTTGCCAACCTTCATTAGTCACTTCATTTGTTTCCCCTTCTCCAACTTTCTCCCCCTTAGTTGAGGAATCCTCGATGAAGTTATCCTCATTGTAAAAGGTAGTAGAAGGATCAGGTTGTTGCTGTGAAGGTCCGGGTTGTTGGTTCCTCAACATATTCCATAATCTCCTTGAGGGTGGATTGAACATGTACCTCTAGGTTATAGCAAATCATTAATATTTGGAAGGGTTAGGGTGTCACTCCTCACGTTTGGCTCTGGGTGTACACTCAACGTTTCTGTCGGTGTTTCACTCATTTTTCCTTTCCCACTCAGGCCAGGTGTAAGTGTTTGTGTTTCACTCAATCCCTTTGTGCTAGTTGTACCTGCAGAAGAAAACACCGTAGCCGTCCTTAAGGAGGTCACCGGTGGTGCAATGGGGCTTCGCAAGTCCCCGTCCTTGGTTAAACCAAGTTGATGATCATCCGTAGATGATATATCCTTTGAAGGATCTAGAGTTTGAATCTCTAGGGGGTTAGAAACAGGCTCTATTAACAGTAGAGATCCCGAATCTTCCCTAATAGTCTGTGAAGACTTTACCTCATTTGACTCCTCAATAGTAATTGATTCATTGTCACCGAGTTGCCGATCTGCACCTACGTCAGACCCTTTACCCGCAGGATCCAGATATGTTCCATCTGGGGAGGTAGACAATGACCCTTTAGATTGTGCATTTAGGTCAAAGCCTTCTCTCGACGTCTGTGAAGACCCTTGGTTCTTAGAACCTTCAACCAGTGAACCTGACCGTAATATGGTCGGAACACCAGTTGCTTCCGTCAATTCTTCCTTACTTGATTGAGCTATTGGTTCAGATATAGCTTTCGTTAGCGTAGCCCAATCAGCATCAGAAAAATCAATAAAGGGCGCTTTGGAAGTTTGAAATAAAGTATCAACAGTTGCCTCGGTTTCTGTTCGTCTCCTTTTAGAGGAAGGCAGAGCTGCTGTTGAAGGGTGTATCTCCTTATGTGGTGCTGCTAAGGCACTATCTCCCTCTACACTCACGGATGTCTGAATATTGGGTATAGGAGGGGAAGGAGGTTCGTTTATTGTTTCATTTGGCTCTTCCAAAGGCTCTTCGACCGTGGTTAGAGGTTGTGGGTTTGCAACCTCCTGGTTTGGAATGGCCACTGAGGGCTCTGGATCAACATCCATTGGTTGTGGTTCAGGAGCCAGTTCAGGTTGAGGAATATTACCTTCATTTACCTGTTCCCCTGGGGTAGAAGTGGTAGGGGCACCGTTCTTAGATATTCAGTGAGAACAGTGGGTACCCCTGGAAGATGATTCTTTCTTATCAGAGCGGTTATTTCATTGCTCTTCATCCTCATGCACTCCATGGTCTCCTCTTCGGCGAATGTCTCGCGCTCATCATCTGTTAAGATATCATTGAGAATTAGCTGTAGGAACCTAGGATAGAAACAAAGCACATCATCAATTATGCCTGTTCTTTCATCCAGTGGTCCCATGCACAGAATGACTTGATCGATCAGTAGGCTTCCAATGTTAATATGCCTATTGTTCGCAATGGCAAACCCTATCTTTTGAAGGAATAAGGGAATACCATGCAGATTTGTTAGCTTGGCAGTAAAAACATGGATTAGGGTATGAAAGAAAAAGTTCCATGCCTTTGGCAAGTAATGCTTAAGGAACTTTCCCACAAAGAAGTTAGGTTGTTGAATTCTAATGAGAGTGAAGAAAGCATGTATCTCCTCAGTTGTGGGATCCGGAACAAGGTTTTCTGTAGGAAAATGAAGTATTCTATTAAATTCATGTTCCGTCACCCTTATTGTTCTGCCCCCTGGCACAACAAAACTGAAGGATCTCACATTATTCTCACTTGTATCCGTGGCGGATGTGTACAACGCAGTCAATTGATCGATGCAAAGGACCACGAGAGTACTCAAAGAATATGCCACTAATGAACGTGTGTTCAAAAACTCTGCCCATGCACGAAACTGTAAGTTCGTAATGGCTTGCAGGTTTTGAAACGAGACATGATTAGTCTTGGTAATAATAAATTCTCCAGCCATTATGTTTCAAATTTCCAGAAAATTCAAATAAACCAAAACTATTTTTCACTAAAATTTAATTAATTATTTTAATTAATCAAACTTTTGGCAAAATCACCCTAAAAACAAAATAACCCCTTTTAACAAAAACACAAAAATTCGAACACTTGTAAACTTTAGAACCCTTGAATACTAACCAATATTCAATTCAAATGTCAAGTTCGATGGTTTCTCAATCAGAATTTCTAAAAACTTAAACAGTAAAGTTTTCACGGTTAAAACGAGTTTAACAATGAAAAACAACAAACTTTTTAAGCTTTTCTTGGTTAAAAATGGAGAAAACTATCGAATCTAGTTCTTGTGTTTGTGTATCTCTTTGTAAGCATATAAAACTCGACCAAACACTTTTCTCAGATCTGTAAAAATGAAAAGAAAAGAACTAAGGCACGGTTATATACGTTTGAAACTGACAGGGGCAAAATAGTCTTTTCAGGTTCGATAGTTTTAAAAAGAACTATCGATGGTTTTCTTGTAGGGGTAAAAAGGTCAATTTTTTTCGATAGTTTTTGAAAAACTATCGAAGTATTAAAGAATTAGAATTGAAACCAACCTTTTTGAAGAACCATCGAAAGTTTTTCTTTGAAAAACCAAAAACTATCGAGGTTCAGTCTGAAAAACTATCGAGAATTCATATATTAAATAAATTGAATTCCGTTCGATATAATTTCAGAAAACTTTATAAAAACTATCGAGAATTAAATATAGAAGAAATATAAATTCACTTCGATATATTTTTAAAAGTATTCTAAAAAACCATCGAGAATTGTTTTCGATAGATTTTCTTTTCCTTTTCAAAACCTATCGAAAATTAAATTCGATAGTTTTATCTATGTACTTGAAAAACTATCGAATTTCCTAAATTCGATGATTTTTGCTTCTTTCCAATTTCTAAAACCTGTTCATGTTCTAAAAATCAGATCTTTTTATTTCCTGTCAAGTTTTAATTTTAATAAATCTTTTCAAATTTACCAAAATCAATTCTTAACAGAAAATTCACAATTTTCTCAGAATAAAATCAACTAAATATCATTAAGTGATATTAATCAATTAAAATCCAATCAATTATGCTGCATTAATCTACAATGTTAAAAACAAAGTAAATTAATTCAAATTAAATAAATGCTTGAATATTTAGAACAAATATTAGCACTTAAATAATTTTTTAGAATTAATAACCAATTAAATGCCAGAAGATATATCATCCATAATTATGACATAAAATTAGTATACTAATCCTAACTACGAGAATTGCTCCAGAAAATAAATTCACGAGTCCTAAAGATATAGAAATTCTTAAACTCATGTATTCACTAGGACTCTCTGCAGTTACTGACTTCTAATCAAAATCAATTAGAAAGATTTAACATCCCAAGTTCACCAACCAGCTTATTGAAAGTGGATTCATCAAGCGGTTTAGTAAAGATGTCTGCAATTTGATCCTCTGTGGGTACAAAATGTAACTCCACAGTTCCATTCATGACATGCTCTCGGATAAAATGATACCTGATGTCGATGTGCTTCGTCCTCGAGTGTTGCACTGGGTTGTTTGAGATTGCTATGGCACTTGTGTTGTCGCAAAATATTGGAATCTTTGTCAACAAAAGTCCATAGTCACGGAGTTGGTTTCTCATCCACAAGATTTGAGCACAACAGCTTCCAGCAGCAATGTATTCAGCCTCAGCTATTGATGTGGAAACTGAATGCTGCTTCTTGCTATACCAGGAAACTAACCTTCTTCCAAGAAACTGACAGCTTCCTGAAGTACTCTTCCGATCAATCTTACAACCTGCAAAATCAGAGTTTGTGCATCCAATAAGATCAAATCCTATATCTTTAGGGTACCAAATTCCAAGATTTGGGGTCCCCTTAAGATATCTAAATATTCGCTTAACAGCTATTAGATGAGATTCTTTAGGATCAGACTGAAACCTAGCACACAAGCATGTTGCAAACATTATATCTGGTCTACTTGTAGTGAGATAAAGTAATGAGCCTATCATACCTCTGTAGCCTGTGATGTCAACCTTCTTACCAGTTTCATCCTTATCAAGCTTAGTGGCAGTTGGCATAGGAGTCTTTGTTGTAGATGAGTCTTCCATTTGATACTTCTTCAGAAGATCATTGATGTAATTGGACTGACAAATGAATATACCATCTTGTTTTTGATATACTTACAGTCCAAGAATGAATGACAATTCACCCATCATGCTCATTTCATAACGAATCTGCATTAACTTAGCAAATCTCTTGCATAGATCATCATTAGTAGAACCAAATATTATGTCATCAACATATACTTGCACCAATATCAGATCATTTTTATGCTTTTTGACAAAGAGAGTTTTGTCTACGACACCTCTTGTAAAATCATTTTCAAGTAAGAATTCAGAGAGAGTGTCATACCATGTCCTTGGAGCTTGTTTGAGTCCGTAGAGAGCTTTGAGTAGAAAGTACACAAAGTCTGCCAGTTTTGAATCCTCAAAACCTGGAGGTTGTTCCACATACACTTCTTCTTCTAACTCCCCGTTCAGAAAAGCACTCTTCACATCCATCTGATATACCTCGTAATTGGAATGTGCAGCAAATGCCAGAAACATTCTGATGGCCTCAAGTCTTGCTACTGGTGCATAGGTTTCATCATAATCTATACCCTCTTCTTGAGAGTAACCTTTAGCAACCAGTCTGGCTTTGTTTCTCGTTACAATGCCATCTTCGTCCAACTTATTTCTGAATACCCATCTTGTTCCAATAACAGATTTTCCCTTAGGCCTGGGTACCAGCTTCCAAACTTTCTGCCTTTCAAAATGATTGAGTTCCTCTTGCATAGCAATCACCCAATCTGGATCATCTAGAGCATCTTCAACTTTCTTAGGTTCTGTTTCTGAAAGAAACCCAAAATAGTGACGTTCATTTTGTGATGTTCTCCTAGTTCTCACTCCTGTGTCCGGATCACCAATGATCAAGTGAAAGGGATGATCTCTATTCCATACCCTTTGTCTTGGCAGATGCGATCTTGATGATTCTCCTTGTTCTAGATGTTGTGGAGTGTGACTAGTTGATCCTTCTCATGCTCCCCCTGAGTTGTTGACGGTTTGATCTGTTGATTCTGAAGACTAACTAGTGGATCCTGTAGAATTTTGAGGATCTCCACTTTGGTCACCACTTGGTCCAGAATCATTATCATTATGATTATTATTAATAACTGTAACAACTTCAGGTACTTCTTCATTGTCAGAGAGATCTCCTGATAGATTTTCAAATACCAAGGATTCAGAGTTCTCTCCAGTTTACAGCCTGGTCTTTTGGTGTCGTCAAATGTTACATTAAAGCTTTCCAACACCTTATCTTCAATCACATATACCCTGAAAGCCTTAGATTCTAGAGAATAGCCCAGAAAAATGCCTTCATCTGCTTTGGCATCAAACTTGCCAAGATGTTCTCCATCTTTAAGTACAAAGCACTTTGCACCAAACACATGAAAGTACTTCAGTGTTGGTTTCTTGTTGGCCATTAACTCATACAGAGTCTTTTCATGATCTTTGTTGATCAGGGTTCGATTCTGAGTGTAGCAAGCTGTGTTCACTGCTTCAGCCCAAAAGTAAGTGGGAAGTTTTGATTCACTCAACATGGTCCTTGCTGCTTCAACCAAGGTCCTGTTCTTCCTTTCCACTACTCCATTCTGTTGAAGAGTTCTTGGTGCTGAAAACTGTCTTGATATTCCTTTCTCTGAGCAGAAATCATTAAGAACTGCATTCTTGAATTCAGTTCCATTGTCTGATCTGATTGTCCGCACAGGTAGCTTAGCTTCCACTTCTATCTTCTCGATGTGATCAATGATTAGTTGTGTTGCTTCATCCTTTATTTGTATGAACAACACCCACGTGTACTTGGAGAAGTCATCCACCATCACCAATGCATATCTATTTCTTGAAAGTGACATAACATTGACTGGACCAAATAAATCCATATGAATCAGCTGTAATGGTTCAGTAATGCTTGTCATTCCTTTGCTTCCATGTGATGCTTTCTTCGACTTCCCTTTTTCACATGCTTCACATAGTCCCTCCTGATTGAATTCCATCAGGGGCAACCCTCTCACTAACTCTCTCTTTACCAAAGAGTTCATAGTTTTGAAGTTCAGATGTGAGAGCTTCTTGTGCCATAGCCAACTTTGTTCTGAAGATGCCTTTGCATAGAAACATGTAACTTCTCCTTCACTGGTAGAACTTAAGTCATCTATAAACAAATTTCCTTTTCTCACTCCCAGTAGAGTAAGCTTCTCATCCTTCCTGTTGGTGATCAAGCACTTGTCCTTTCTGAAATCTACATTGTAGCCTTTATCACAGAATTGACTGATACTTAGAAGATTGTGCTTTAGTCCTTCAACAAGAGAGATGTTTTCAATGATGACATTTCCAGCTTTCAATTTACCATATCCCGTAGTGAATCCTTTGCTGTCATCTCCAAAGGTTACAATCGGGCCGATCTTCTTAACCACCTCTGTAAGCAGGGACTCTTCACCTGTCATGTGTTTAGAACAGCCACTATCCAGAATCCACACAACCTTTGAGCTTTTAACCTTACCCTGTAATCACAGATTGATTAAGCGGACTTTGGTACCCAAAATTGTTTGGGTCCTGAAGGTTTAGATGATTTAACAGGAGTAACATTCAATTTAGTCTTACCCTGTTTGATATTCATAGTATATGTGGATTTAACATTATCAGTGCTATTGCTACTATCATTCATCAACTTAAAATAAGCATGCATGATGTTGTACTTACATAGCAAACACTCTTTCTTTCCACAGGGTTCATGAAGATCAGGTATGTCAGACATGTTATGCATTTCAGAAGTATTAGCAGTTTCTACTTTAACCTTTTTACATTCATGTGTAAGGTGTCCAGCAGAATTACAGATAGTGCACAACTTCCTAGATGCAATGGGAGAATATGGAACCATTTCCTGATTAACAATCTTCTTCTTCCCATTCCTGTTCTTTTTAACATTACTAACTACGTCACCTACTTCAGTTTTAGGTAAATCAGGTTTAGGTAATTCATTTTTTACTGATTTCCTAGGCAACTTAGTCTTTACCTCTTTTCCCTTCAACAAATCCTCCTCAAGCAATTCTTGTCTTATGAAAAGGTCATCCTCATGAAAGAGTGGTGGAAAAGGCTTAACAAAAACTGGACAATCAACATTCTTAAGAACATGTGGAGTATTCCTTTTGACAACTGAAGGTGTCGTAGGGAATTCCACAATCTTCTTACCAGCTTTCTTGTCATAGTCAAATCCTATAGCAGTTTTATTCCCTATGGCCTGAGTATCAATGATCTCCTTAGCAATTAGGGCGGAATTCTTAAAAGCATTTAGCTTCAAATCTAGATCTGAAATCTGCTTCCTGAGGATAGTCTCTATCTCAGCATTACACTTGACCTTGTTCTCTAAGTACGCATTCTTTTGCTTAAGATCTTCTAATGTTACAGCTACAAGCTCTAGTTCTTCATTTTTAGATTCTAACTTTTTAATCTTAAGAACTAGTTTAGCATTTTCCATTTCTGATGCTAGCATGCTTGTGTGTACATTAAACAATTCTACACTAAGATCTTGCACAGTTTTCTTGTACGCAGAATTAGACATATCAATTGTAGTTAAGATAGGTACCTGAGATGATTGTGGTGATTCCTCTGAACAGTCAACCATTAGAGCAACATTTACATATTCCTCCTCTTCATCCGAATCAGTATCATCCCAGTGCTTTCCCTCTGCTATATAAGCTTTCCCTTTCTGCTTTCCAGAGAATGCCTCCAATTGCTGTTTAAGCTTGGCATTCTCTTTCTTCAACTCATCATAAGAATCCTTCTTTCCATAGACATCTTTCATGTCTCTCGCTTGACGAGGCTTCCGGCATTCAGTGGCGAAATGCCCTAACTCATTGCAGTTGTAGCATCTTGATTTGCTTCTATCAATCATGCCAGTCTTGTAGCCTCCCTTAAAGCCTGTACTAGGTGTATAATTGCTCTTCTGGAATCTGTTGGTTGAGCCCTTGAACTTGTACTTAGGGTTTCTCTTGAAACGAATATGACTAAACTTTGCAGCTAAGTACGCCATGGTTTTGTCTTCCATTTGCTCAAGCTCTTCTAGGGTGTAGTAATCACTTTCATCAACACCCAGATTCACAGAATCCATTTCTGCTTCTATTATCACCTCCTTTCCAGCTCTAGGGGTTTGAACCTGAATCTCAGAAGTTATTGGTTCATCCACTACAAGTGCTGCTGATCTCACAAGTGCATTGTGCTTGCTGTCCACTGTCCCTGATCCGTAGATTATCACTCTTTGTTCCTGTTCCATCTCATAGGTCTTCAACTTGCCATAGATCATCTCTAATGACATCTTTGTGAAGTTAATTCTTTCCCTTATGGATGATGACTTGTGTTCTACATGATGGGGCAGCGTCATCATGAACTTCTTGTTTGATTCTCTCAGTGGATAGGTCTTTCCTTTCATTGCCAATTCATTGAGGAGTTTAGTATATTTCTCAAAGACCTGAGTTATACTTTCTCCTGGCAGAGACCTAAACGCTTCGTATTGAGAAGTCAGGGTGTCCAATCTGTTTTCCTGCACGTCTTCAGTTCCTTCCATTATCAAGTTAATGGTATCCCACATATGTTTCCCGCTTGTACAGTTCATCAACTGATAGCTCATTTCTTTGTCTGCGGAGTCTGCCAATATCAACATTAAACCTGTGTCCAATCGAATCAGTTCTTTGTCATAATCTGTATACTCAGTAATATCCTTAGGTTGGGTGCCTGAAGGAATCCTGCTACCATCAGGGGCTGTAGATTCATCAACTGATTTCATTGGTACATATGGTCCGTTTTCTAATATGCCCATATACAATGGATTAGATGCCTTGATAAATAACAGCATCTTTATCTTCCACAAACCGAAATCATCTCTAGTAAACGGGGGAACTTTAATACCAGCGGTTGTCTTTGGAGCACTCATGGTTTCTGAAAATTTCAAATTGTTTAAAATTCAAGAAATTCCAATTAAATGAAAAATTTTGAAAGTTAAAAAATTTGCTTCGAATTTTCACGCTACGTTTGATTTTGGTCTCATTCACCGGATCTGATTTGTATATCAATCAAGTAGCTCTGATACCAATTGTTAGGTCCAAAGTATCGTAGAAGGGGGGGTTGAATACGATACTCACAAATAATTCAATTTCGTTCACGGATAAATCATTCAGTTCTATAACGAAATCAAACACACCAAACCAAATCAAGTTTCGGGGAATATATCTTTTTATAAATATAAACCTCGAGGGGTGCTACAATTTCTAATCCGTAGATTAGCTTCAATGAGTTCTAAGTTATCCACAATCAATACAATGATAGAGTTCCAGCAGAATTAATGTTCTTAGTATTTTCTCTCTGGCTTTTCCTCTCTCTCCGTAATTTCTTCTGTAGTGAATGAACTTGACTGAGGAAGACACTACCTCTCTCTTAGTAATTGCAGGCTTCGGATTTGAAAACTATCGAACTAGGAATGAAGGAATCAATCCTGGCCGTCCATCTTCAAAATCAACCTGTAAAACAAGAATACTTTTCACCTGCTCCTTATTAAAAAAACCATCAAATGATTTAAAAAACCATCGAATGATTAAAGTTATTTTACCATTCGATAGTTTTAAAATAAAACTATCGAATACTAAATTAACTCAAATTGGTTTTCTATGAATCACTTTTTAATACCATTCGATAGTTTTCTGAAATGAAAAACTATCGAATCCTTTTTCTTGTCTTATATCTTTTAATGATTCCACTGAGCTCCTGGGCGTTTAAGTAATAGACTGTATCACTTCCTTCTGAGACGATAAAACAACTTGATCTTTTTAGTTCCGTCACCTAGTGCAACTGGTCTGGTTCACAGATGAATAACACTTGATCAATTCTTCTTTTATGTCTTCAATTCAATGCTTCTGATAAGTCCCTTGTCGTTCTGGTTGCTTCATTTAAATCACTGGAATCCCGTGGTACTTAACCCTAAATCATTCACATACTTCTGTCGTCTTGAAAGTCTTGTTTCTTTTGCTGTCACTGAGGCTTGAACATTTTCATGAACTTCTTTCCGTGACCTGTTTACGGACTTCAAGAATACATAACGTATTTTGATTTTTTGAGTTTACCTTTTCTTCTTGGATTCTGGATTCCTGTGCTTCTGTTAATACTATTGTCTGTCTTGTCCTTTGTTGAGTTGTAGTTATCTCTTTTACATCTTATGTTACATTATGCTTTACACTGTCCTTGGAGATTTGCGGCTGAGTCATATATAATTTCGGACACTTCTTCCCTCTTACAGCAATTAAAGAACCCCGAGTGAGCTTCCATTGACCATTACCAAAGCTGCTGACATATCCTTCATCATCAAGAAGGCCAGTAGAAATTAAATTCATTCTCATGTCTGGAACGTGCTTCACATCATGAAGAAATAACTCAATGCATGTATCAAACTTCAGACATATATCTCCAACGCCAACAACTTTTGCTATGTCACTGTTACCCATCTTAACATCTCCAAAATCACCAGAAGTATAAGATGTAAAGAAATCCCTTCGTGACGCAACATGACACGAAGCACCACTATCAATTGCCTAACTCAAATCATCTTGTGCAAGGTTAACAATATCTCCATCACAACAGATCAGATGCTCATCAGTAGTAGCAATCACCACAGAATTATCATTACCACCGTCAGTTTTTATCTGATCATTGTCTGAACCCTTTTTATTTTATCGCTTCAACTTTCTGCAGAACTTCTTTGTATGCCCCTTTTTACCACAATGATAACACTCAACATTAGAATACTTACCTCTGGAACTACTCCGTTGATTACCTCTGTTGGTTGGACCTCTGCTTTGAGCTCTTCCCTTTCTTTCAGTGACTAGGACTTTTGACTGTGAAGAGGAACCCTGTGACTTTCTTCTCATCTCTTCATTCAGAATACTTCTCTTAGCTAATTCCATACTGATAATACCATCCGGAGCTGAGTTCGACAAAGACATCCTGAATGTCTCCCAGGAATCTGGTAAAGTACCTAAAAGACACAACCCTTGTATCTCATCCTCAAACTTGATACCCATTCCAGCAAGCTAATTCATAATTCCTTCGAATGCATTCAAGTGATCAGAGTTTGCAGTGCTATCCTGATATTTTAGAGACATCAACTGTTTAATCAAATACAGTTTATTATTTTCTGTCTTTCGAGCATAGAGTTGCTCAAGCTTGTTCCACAAAGTATGCTCATGTGTTTCCCCACTAATATGGTTCAAAACATTATCATCCACCCATTGCCGTATATACCCACAAACTTGTCGATGCAAAATAGTCCATTCTGCCTCTGTTTTATTTGCAGGCTTCTCCGTAGCAAACACAGGTAGATAATATTCCTTCACATAAAGAAGATCCTCCATCTTCCCCTTCCAAACATGATAATTAGAACCATTCAAATTAATCATTCTACTTGTATTCGTTTCCATCGTTCAAACAAGTCCAATAACAACCAAGCTCTGATGCCAATATGATGGGAAAAAGTGACCACAACGGTAACAACTAAGTGCGGAATTAACTTCGTTGGACAATACTTATCCCTAATTGTATGAACCTTCGATGAAACAAACAAGCAAAGCAACAATAAACGAAAAATAAGACACCAAAAGTTATACGTGGAAAACCCCCTCAAAGGTAAGGAGTAAAAACCACGGGACCGTAGTCCACCCAAACAATTCACTATCACAAATTATATGGGAATACACCAAGTCTTCTCTAGACAAAACTAGAGGAATACAAACACCTTCACACTCTTGGAATAAGCCGTCAAAAGTATGAAATCAAAATAAGACAACAATGAGAAAAACCCGCAGGGAGGTTTACCCTCACCGTGGTGCAACCAGCTCTGTTAAACCCCTTAAGAAACTGACCTCTGGACCTCAGAATCCGATTTCCACCGTTCATAATTTAGATATCGGTGTAAGGAAGTTGCTGTCCAAAATTCAGGACGATCCAACCGGTAGAACTCTGGGAATCGCAAATACAAGGCAGCTTGTGCAAGTAGAAAAATTCCTGCGAATTTTTCACCCTAAATCTCTCTTGTGTATAATTTTCTTCTCTCTTGTTTTTATTATAATCCTCCTATAATTATATATAGGGTTCCCTTATTTTTATCTCCTTGTGGGCCAAAACAAGGGTAATCCAATTGGGCTTTTAATCTCATAGATAGAAACTAAAACCCAACAAATTAACAGGGAACTTAGAGTAGGAACTCCTTTTACCACCAATGATGAGAAACCAATAAGTTCAACTTAGTTCTAATTTAGTGCTTTTGCCCTGTAAAAATGATTGAAAACCGGGAGCATGACATAAAATGCTGGTCCTTATAATTAGGTCTTTGAATTTCGACAAGACTACACAAAACAAGGCAAAAGGTAATGCATGAGATAGTTTTACAAAGGTAAAAAACAAAAACACAACCAATACACTGAATATAGACTTTCATTATAGTATATGATGGAAACAAATTAAAAGACTAACCTCAATGCAAAATATGACTTTCCACTTGCTCCATACTTAAGGACGTAATAAAGCATAAATGGAAAGAGACAAAAAAAATTACAACCCCCCTCCTCCCTTACAAGTATCTTCCCAGTTCCCAAACATGAATTGTAGGGCAGTCCTGTTGGGTATAATATAATACTACACAGCAAAAATAGGATAGTTATATATATTTATATTAACAAGAACAAACAGATAAAACCAATTAAAGAAACCAACACGAAGGTCGAAACAAAAATATAATCAGAGAAGGTAAATAACAAGATAAGAAAGAACACTTATCTCTGTCACTTTAACAAATACCATAAAGAACAGTAAAACTGAGTCGTCAAGTCTTTCGAGAAGTCTTGACTGTTCTTGAAGAGATTATTGCCCCACTTACGCTGTGTTGGGTTGCAGCAATATCACTTCCAGGATAAAACATCACAGATCAATCCGCTCACAGTAACGGCAACGATCAACAGCGACCAGCACCTCAGTTCGCCTAAGAACTATGTATTTAATCTGTATGTATTGAGAGAGAACATAGAAGAATATAGTTGTTAGGGTTTTCTGAGTTACGTATATCGCTCACGCTCTGTTCTGTCAAACGTTTAGTTTTGTATATATAATACAAAATAAAACGTAACAGACCAAATAAAATTGTAACTGCAGACAATTTAGTCCAAGTACTGACCCATTAGTATTTAACTGGTTCATCAGGATCTAAATCCCATCAGTAGTTAACTCAGGTCATCAGGAGTTAATTGGTCAGGTAATCAAATTTCTCGCCCAGGTCACCTCGCGTACGCGAGACGCCGAGATATTTGCCCAAATCGCCCTTCGACCCGACCCGAGACATTCGCCCGCATAACCCATTTCAAGCAACCTATTTCAACTCAATTTATTTATGGATTTCACTAAGAAAATGTCTTAGATCCAAACATGAAATTTAAGTCCTCATAACAAGGAACAACCTCCAATTGTTAATTTTCGGAAATTCCATCAAGAACATATATAAAATATGCCTCAAACTTTCCATTTCTAACAAGTCCAGCATAAAAATCCCCCAATTTATTCCCTCCAAATTGCCACTGTTTCTAGTTTTTAACTATCTTTCGCTCTAGATGCACAATCCTTTCAACGCTTTCAAACGGAACCTCAATCTTTATCACCTCATTATCATTCACTCTACACAACTATTTTTCAGCCAATCTGTGATGCCTACCACTCTCCTTCTCCAACTCCTTAATAATCATCATCAGGCAGAATTTCATGCTCATAATTAATCAACCACAGATAAATCTCATACAACTTATCAAAGAGCGAGAACAAGAGAAGGGTTTGTTTCGTAAAAGGCACATTCACAAATTTCACAAAGAAAACCGCGAAATAACTCAAATACTTGATCAATGGCAGTGTCTTAAAATTACCATTTTGATTTCTTTCAGCAGAGTAATACCTTGTCCCAAACCTCATTATGGCACAAGATTCCAACCCCAAGTTTTCAGGGTTTCGATTTCCAACAACACAAAAAGGACTCAATGGGTTGCGTCATTTTTGACCATATCGAAACCCCAACAAAGTTTTAGGACCATATTAGAGATTTCAACACCAGGTGAAGTAGTAGAACTAATTGTTGTTAGGAGAATTTCGTACAACAGTGTGTTGGAGGTTTTATGGAAAGTTGTGGCTGGACTTGTATGATGACCCCTCAGAAATTGAATAGAGAATGGTTTTTTTTTTCTCTTGATCTTTGCCGAGTGTCAATTGTGTATCATACAAGGTGCCTACGTACCCCTTTATATAGGGATCAAGCCTCACGTAGTTCTTGAAAAACAAGTTATTTGGATAAGCCCATTCAGTCCAAGCCCATAAAATAGTCAAGATTTATGTTCCCATAAACTGCTCAAGGATTATCAATCCACCTCAAGTTCCCATAAATAGTTCAAGGATTATCAATCCTCTTCAAGTTCCCATAAATAGTCCAAGGATTATCAATCCTCTTCAAGTTCCCATAAATAGTCCGGTCTTCACACGTTTTCCTACAATCTCGCGGCATCTCCGCATTTCTTCCCATGATTGTAGGTCTGTCCTGTGTCAACCAAGAAACATTCCATCAACAGTAATTTCCATATTTTGGGCTTCACCCACGATGCGAGCTGGCCAGGCTCGTATCGTACAAATCATATGAAAATTATCCTTTCGTAGTTGAAGTGGTGCGAGCTCACATTTGTTTAATTATTCTCATTTCTGATAAGTAACACGAGCCCATTACTTCATAATGGTGAGAGCCCATAAGCTTATGGCGAGGGTTCATAAATAAAAACGCGAGCCCATCAAAGTGAACTCATAAGGAAGAGAGCCCAACATTCAATTTAGCGAAGCGAGCCCGATTATGATGCGAGCCCTCGTTAAGGTGGGGGACTCATAAGGAAAGGGGCTCACTATATTCTAACGAAGCGAGCCCACCATACTTAAAAGGATTTTGGGCTCATCATAGCTCATGGTGCGAGCCCTAATTCCAGTTCATACCAATCTTTCCAAAATATAATTCATTCCCTAGGCCCAAATCACTTAGGGACCTGTCTAGGGCCCTGTAACAGCCCCAAATCCGGGGTCGGGGATTTAGGGTTGTCACGATCCATGTACTCTTTGACTTACCTGTATTACTCACACCATTCATAATTCACCTGCTCATGACCCCACAACATATGTCTCTCTCACACACATACATGTTAGAGTCTCAGAAACGACACCATACAACAACTGCGGAATAAATAATTTTTATTACAATACCCAAATGGCTTCTGAATCTGTTACTGATACAATTTCTAAGTATTGTTACATTACCAACTTAGCCTTCTGATGCTCACAATCCTCTAACACCATTCAGGTCTATACATAAGTTGAATACCAAAAGTCGTAGCCTGATTCGATTGGTTCGTACTACTCCCGGGATCATTTCTAGAAACTGTTTATGGAAATGCCTTGTGAGGTATGTGCCGTCCCATTGGCATCCTGCTTCGCTGCTATATAATATATATAAAATAATAGCAAGAGTGAGCGATAGCTCAGCAAGGTTATGAAAGTATGGCATAATTCTGCCCTTAATTCAACCCAGAAATAAAGCGGGTATACGACAATAATTTGTCAAAATATCTCGATACTGAAATCATTTCCTTATCGGAATGTATTCCAAAAATAGTACCATTACTGTACTTCAAATATCATTTCATAATACTCTGCAAATTTCGATATTCATACTATGAACAAAGTTCTAGTATAGTATAAAAGCTGAAATAACCAGATAACTCAGTATATCCTTTCCGTAAAATATCTGCTATATAAAATATAAGCAGACTATCAACATATACTTGAAAGATGAAGTTATAAGGAAAATTCAATATCATCTTTCATATCAAACATTTACCTCATATCATAATTTGGAAATAAATACAATGTAAAATATTTCCAATCCACTTCTAAGCTCATCTGGTTCCATATATCTTTTTCAAAACAATCATATACCTTTCTCACAACAATCATATACCTTTCGTAATTTCATATGCTTTCTCATAACTCATATACTGGAATAAACTTGAATACTCTTGAGTAAACTTTATTTTTCTGAAAACTTGCATAGAACTGAATGAATGGAATAAACTTTCTTTTCTGAAAACTTGCATAAAACTGAGTAACTGGAATAATTTCTCTTTCTCTGAAAACTTGCACAAAATGTGCTCTTTCATGAATAGTGAACTGTAGATGGAGATGCTAGGCGCCGAGGATACCCCTGCGATGATCAGTCGCAAGCTGTATCCCCCTGCTGTTTTTCTACGTAGAAGGGAAGATAATCAGTCTCACACCGACTTACCTCCCCGCCAATCGGTTGTAGGCAGGAAGAACAGACCCGTTCATAGACGGTCGATTCTGTTACTCTCCACTTATCCTACGGTCGGGCACTGATAATCATCTAAGGGAAGAACAGACCCGTTCACCAGTCCGTCGGCCATATTGTAATTCCCTTAGGGGACCGGCGCTACTCAGTCCCTTACATATCTCCAAGTTCGAGTAAATCCATAACACTGAAACATAAAGTTCTTTTCCCTTTTTCCCCAAGTATACAACTCCACAAAGTAGTCGTATCTGGTTGGAAAGGAAATTCACTCATATTTCCCAGGCTGATGCATGTTAATGGATATCACTGATTTCACTGATCTTACTTCTCGAGTTTTGAGGAAGTAATCAAAATCATTTTTATGGTAGTATACAAGGTTGTTAAATGAATAGTTTCGAAAAGATTTAGGACCGGGCAGTCCACTTGGATCAAACATAAAATCTTGAGAAAGGTCCCTCGAGTCTTTGTAGTTTGAGCGAACATTTAAGTCTTTCCGATTATAGACTTAAAGGGGAAATAGATTTGGGAACCTTCTCTAATTATATATATAATTGTCTGAATAAAACTTTATTAGCTATCTAGGGTTAAAGAATAGTTTTCACAAAATACTTCCTTAAGAAGTAGGGCTTTAAATAATCAATGAAAACTATATTTAATAAAGAATATTTATTTAGAAGTAGTTCTCAAATACTTTCTTAACAAAAGAATGGATAAAATAGTAATAATATAACCCTAGATAACAATTGATACCATTCCCGGTCCGTAGTATAAATACAGAGTATATACCCCCTACTGAGGGTTTTTCTTGACATATCGACTTATAAATATTGCCATAACCATTGCTTATAAGTCCAACTTATACTTAGCATCATAAATATCGATTCGAAATCATGAATACATAGCATATATCTCAATATCTTATTTATCACAACATTAGTTTATAAAGGCATAGGTTTGAAAACTTGCCTCTATCACATGCATATACTATAATCTCAATATCTTTTATACCATCACATCCATATACGACGTGAGGTTTGAAAGCATGCATAATATACCATATGCATCATCAGAATATTATAACTTAAAATAAAGCATAGAATGAGAAAACTTGTATGATACTTGGAACAAAGAATATATATATATATAGATATATTTTTGAATCAACAAGTATTAAATATTTGAAAATATGCCCACTCTAACAATAGAGTAAGGGTTAGTAAACTTGCCTGATGCTTGAGAAGTGATAGGGGTTCGCGACGATGCCGAACAATCTAGACAAAGTCAAAGTAAACGCACGATTAATCCCCTGGATAATCCACTTGTACTCAATGCTTAAACACGTAAGCGAAACACAACCAAGGAATTACTAGCTCGTTATAGGCTCATACTAAGTCCATGTTTAATCGACAATTACTTAAGTCGTAGGTTTAGTCCGAAATCGATCCTCGAATACAAGTTATACTTAACCATTTACAACATTGGTTTCTAAGCCATGTTCTTAGTGATTTTCACTTGCACGACCTCGACTAAAACATTTTTATAAAATCGAACAATAATCGTTTTAATCCGAATCGTTTTCGTGAGCCTTCCTAACTGTCTCTAGCATTATTCCTCAAAGTTTCACATTTTAATATGGCTGCTAAGTGGTCCAAATGTAGCCTCAAAGTGACTGACCAGAGATGGGTTGTTCCTCCGAACGGCGTTTACTAAAACTCACTTTTCTCTTAGACCGTAAATCGGATTAACATGATTCTTGCGCTCACGTAAACTAGAAACAAGGCTCTACACAATCATGTTTATCATTTAACCAAAAGATGCAGTTAAGTTTTCGGATTCTAGGCAGTTTATAGAGTTACCGAAAATCGGGCATTACGACGGCTTAAAATCGAATAATCCAATTTTGTCACAACATAACCAAGCCACACCGGGCATACCATACATCTACAACCTCAACAAACAACCATCATACACTTCTAAGATCAGTGGTGAGGCTCAAATCCAACACCCATCATTTTACACATTTAAACAAATCCAAACAATCACTAAATCACTTAATCATGATCTTAACTTTACTTGAACATCAAAACCACTTCAAAACTCATATAAACAAAAAGGGGCAGAGGTTTTTATACCTTCCTTGATGCTCTACCAACACTAACCAGTGGTCACAATCACTCAACAAGCCTTAGATACTCCTTACAAAGCTTAAACCTTAAGATCCAATCAAGAAAACAAGTTAACAATTTTCGGAGTTACTATTCATCATCACTTTGTAAAATTCATATAAACTCTAAAAACAAGAGTTTGGTTCTCAACTTCTTACCACACCTTCTACTCTTCAAGGGCTTTCTTTTGAGTCCTATCGCATCACCAGGGGATGCTTGAAGCTCGACGTATTGGCTTTCTAAGGTGAGTGGTCGAAACTGGAAAAGGCAGGACAGTTTCTGTTCTCCGACTTGGGGGAGCGATTTGACTAGGCTACACTCCTTTGTTGGCCATGAAATTTTGAACGAATGTTGACTATGGAGTTGCGAAGCTATGGTTAAAATTTGGTGATTTAAGGATGGATAGAAATGGAGTTATAGATTTTTCTTTCCTTGATGCTTCTACTGGCAGAATGGGGGAGAAGAGAGACTTCTTCTCTTTCTTTTTCTTTTTGTTTTGATTAATGGATAAGAATGCTGATATTTGTGATTTAAAAAAGGGGGTGAGTCATCACCTTTATTGCTTAGTCATTAGACACGTGTCGCACATGCACGAGTTTAGCTAAAGTAGCTTTACTGGTTCGTTTCCTTTCACATGGATGATCCAAATGTTGCATCCCTCGAATTAATCTTGTTACATGTTACTTCCATGTCTATATTTAGTCCTGTAAATGTTGTCTTGTTCCTCTTGAAACGATTCGAAATATTTTCTAAAGGGCGAATAAAACTCTACGCGGTTCTCGCAGTGAATAGTAACTATTCACTATTCACTTCAACAATCGAATCCTTAAATTGACTTTAATAAAATAATAAAATTCCAAAATATTAAATCCTCAAATCCTCAATTTTAATATCTCATTTCTTGAATATAATAATATATAATTCACTGCCCGGTCAAATACTACACCAAAATAAAATTTGGAATTTCTGAATTCCGATCGTCTTTGCATTCACTTATTTACTCCGTAGATCACTAATATGACTTCGGAATATCCACACTACGTCTCGTACATAGGTGGCATGAAAAATTTTCTTAACCCTCAAAATCACTATTCATCCACCAATATCACTATTCACTGCTGCACTTAATCATAATAAGAAAAGTTTTAAATTATTCCAAAAATTCGGGTTATTATAGGCCCATTACCGAAAATCCAGTATAACAACTACCCCCCAAAATTCCTTAGTAATTTTAGATAAGGAATTTTCATTTGCTTCCAATACAACGATGCGAGCCCAATTCCCAGCTCGCATAGTATCCAGTTCGCTAACTACTGTTAGACGCATGTTTACCCAATTGCTTTACAGCTGTTCATAAAAAGACGTGCCATCCATTCACATTCGGACACGTGTCCCATGTACTCTCTCTCCTACCCTCTATAAATACCTCAAAATTTCCTTTCACAAATTCATTCTATCAGAAACATTAACGAGACTCTGTCCAATTTTGCTCAAGGATCAAACACGGCGAGAATTATCATTACTTCCCGGCGTTCGTCTGCAACTTCATCAAGTTCTTCAAGTTCATCCTCTAATCCTTCGCAAAGTAAGCATTTCAATCTTAAAAACCCTCTTTCATATGTATTTTTATGTTCCTATATATTATCAGTTCGAGCTGAACAAGTTGCGAACTGAGTTCCCTCATCGAGGTGAACCCAAACCATGGTTCGAGCTGAGCCTTGGTTTAATGCGAGAATAAGACCTGTGTTCGCATCGAACATAGTGGCCTTAATTGTCCGTGCGAGGCGAGGACACTTAGGATTCTTTACTCTTTTTTCTTTATTTTTAGAGGCACACACTAATTTTCACCATCTTTTTCAGATGTCGAGTGCGACCCCCTCTCCCTCTGCCGGTTCGCTCAATAACACCCCGAGCCCGGTTCGTTCTTCTACCACTCCATCTCCCTTGAATCAGTATCCTCCTGAGCTTAGAGGTTCCAAGGAGTTCCAGCGTGAATTGACATCTATTTCGGGTCGTTTAAGTCAGCCTATCTCTCCCAACTCAGCTATTACCCCAGAAGGAGCGGTCAACATCGCAAGGGTAGAGAGTGCGATGCGAGCTAGCGGTTCCAGCTCGTTGGGACTTCAACTCGATCCCAAATCCACTCCAGAAAATTACACTAGAGAGAAAAATCTATATTCATGGAGAAACAAGAAAACAGGACCAAGTGTCCCCAGCTCGTTTGATCTTGATGATCTTTTCAATCATCCATTACCACCTATGAGCGAAGAGGAGGCTAATGCTCGTATAAATCAACTGCTTCAAGAAAGAAAGGCAAAGCTTCACCTCGCCCCAGATTCTGCTCATGTTCCTATTGAAATTTCGGAGTCGTCCACAGATAATTCTCTAGGGAGCGCTTTTTATGCCAAACGTAAAGGAAAAGCTGTGGCTCGCATCGCATCTCCTCAAGATGAGTTCGACCAAGATGATGAAGATGAGGATACCAGTTCACTTTGGTCCTATGACAGCCCTTCTAGCGAAGAGATAGCAGATGTATCCAAAGAGGTGGACTTTTGTAATTATGCTTACGTCCCCGAACCGTCTCCTATTCCATATAAACCTGTCCAACAGCCTGAGCTCGAAGGAGTGGTTTTCCTTAAGAAACGAATAATTCCAGATGGCGATGAGAGCTCATCTTCTTTTCACGAGGAAGAAAAGATTCTAGCTTGTCGAGATATGTCCACCTCGATGACTGAGGATTCCCTACGTGGCCTCGTGGAGCAGTTCAGGCCAGAGGGTCGTATAATCCTGCCCGCATCGCATATGTATTATGGGCACCTCGCATGGTCCTTTCATCTTTCCTGTTGAAGCTGGGCATTTCTGCACCCCTCCATCCCTTTATCCAAGAGATCCTAGAGTATTATGGGCTCGCACCGTTGCAAATCAATCCCAACGGTTACAGGTCTGCCATAACTTTGTACATCCTTTATAAAAAACAAGGTTACCCAACTCTCACCGCTAGGCAACTAGGATATTTTTTGAATTTAAAACATTCAGCCGAGTTCGACTACTTCTACCTTTCTGTATGGCCTTACTACAATAGGAAAAAATTAATCTACGGGGGCCCAAATAACTCAGCCAAATGGAAGGATCCTTTCTTCTATGTTCACGAAGTTCCCCGAGTCCAAACTCATTTTTACTACGATCCTGATAAGTATTTCTTTTGAGCTCGCATCGTGTCATTATCACCTCGCATCGATCTTTGAGCTCGCATCGTTCTTATAGTTTATTTTTATTTATTCAGAACCTCCCGTGAGGACACCTCTACAAGGTCAAGAGAAGGTTAACGCCGATAACCTTCTAAGGATCCCCGTCTCAGAACGAAACATTAGAAAGTTGATTACAACTGCTAACCTCGTCGAGTACGGTTTCTTAAAAGAGGGAACCAGATTAACTCCTAGCAAGAAATCTAGGAGAAAAAGAAAAGGTAGGTTTCATTCGATGCGAGCCTTCAGCTCGCATCGTTACTTTTACTCTATCACCTTTATTCTTGTATTTTATTTAGCATGTGTATTGACTAACCCTTTTGTCTTCGTTTTATTTCAGAAATGGCGATCTCTCCTCCTCCCTTTCTAGACGAGCAAGAGCTGCAGGCTCGCACCGTTCCTTCAGGTAGCCAGACCGGCTCGCATGCAAAGGGCTCCAACAAGATCAAAACAAAAGAGATCCCTCCCCGCTTTAAGACTACCCTTACTGAGCACTTGGCCACTGGGGGGACTCTCCGCTAAAAAGGAAAACTCGGCAATCCAAGGAAACCCCACCTGATGCTGATGCCGTGAAGCGGGCCCGCAAGGATTTGCCCCCAAATCCTCAAGGAAATGTGGTGGCCAGTACTTTGGTTCGACTCGGAGCCCCACACATTTCCGAGAGTGATTTAAGGGCATTGACCTCGGGCTCGTTCGAGGCGAACAATGATGCCCTCACCAAGGCCACAACTGAGGTGTTTATAAGGCAAATTTGTAGAAACAGTGAGCTTCGTTCTATGGGTCAAGCTTCTGCTCGTCTTGACAAGGATAACAGAATCCTGAAGAGCAAGCTAGACGAAGCGAGGAAGGCCAACGTGGCATTGGTCGAGGAGTCCAAGCAAAGCATCCTCGATGCGACCACAAGCCTTGAGAAGGATTTGCGCGAGTCCAAAGCACTTATGGAAAAGATGAAAGGGGAGCATTCTAACATTCTAGCCGAGGCCACTCTCCAAAACAATTCTTTAAAAGCCCAAGTTGCTGAGCTTGAAGCTAAGATGGCGGCTCAAGATGCTGAGTTCGAGGCTAAATTATCTACATTAGAAGCGAGCCGGACTAAAGAGGTCCCGGACGCAAAGGCCCTGGGATCCAAGAACTTTATGAAGGGCTTCATGACGAAGGTCCCTGAGTTCGATTGGAGTCCCCTAGGTGCTGCCACCGTCACTTATGCTGAGAAGCTTCGCATTGAGATGGAGGAGGAGGCTGCAGAGAGAGCTCGCATCGCAGACGAGGCTCAGCCCGAACTGGAATCTCAGCCTATCCAAGAAACAAATGAGGAGACTCCTCAAACTTAGGTTTATTTCAATTACTTTCTTTTGGGGATGCGGGCACCCTGTTTGCCTCGCAATCTGTAAACATTTTAATGGTCTTCGAACCAGTAACACTTGCAACTTTCTTCTTTTTATCAAGTTTTTTGTGCTCGCCCATGATTTTGTATTTTTCCCTGTTCATGTCTTTACTCTTCTTTAAATAGTAATTGTTTTGAATGCACAACTTCCATCAGGTTCACTTCGCACGGGACTAATTCACCTGTTCTCGCGAGGTCCCACCTCGCACCGTATTTAGTCCCACTTCGCACAAAGTTCCACCTCGCACAAGTTCCACCTCGCACAAAGTTCTAGTTCAGTTTTTTATTTTC
The DNA here is from genome assembly GCA_030848705.1 of Heracleum sosnowskyi. Lineage (NCBI taxonomy): Eukaryota > Viridiplantae > Streptophyta > Magnoliopsida > Apiales > Apiaceae > Heracleum > Heracleum sosnowskyi. The sequence continues at coordinate 17,880,885 of CM061240.1, forward strand.
CCAACTTTCCTGAGCTCGTTTCTAGAGAGGGCTCGCCTCACACGAGCTCTTTTTGCATAATTGATGGGTCGAGGCCCAATCCAATGTTCTTCTGAAAGCATAAATGATACTAAAGAGAAAGTAAAATTACTTAATGCATGACAACACACAATAAACTTTATTTAGATAATAAAACTTCCACCATCTTAGATAATAACCGACTTAGACTTATTACATCATATGTCACAAGGAGGTGTCTATATGACGCTACCCCCCGAGACTTAGGATAAATATCAATGCATGCTAAGTCTTAAATAGATAGAAACTACTGATAATATCTCCTTAAGTGCTCAGCATTCCAGGCCCTTGGTATGAGCTTTCCCCGTATGTCACTGAGATGATAAGTTCCCTCCCACAGGACTGATTTAATCTGATACGGGCCTTCCCAATTTGCACCAAACACTCCATGATTAACAACCTTCTCAATCTGATAATGCCTGGCAGTTCTCTGGTGATATGCTAGCAGCCTTGCTTGGGAATCAACCCGTGTCTCTTCAATCATGTCCAAGTAAAGACGATGATTTTTCTCACTATTCTCTGGGTCATAATGAGCTCTCCTAAAAGATCCAGCTCCCACCTCTACCGGGACCATAGCCTCACATCCATACACCAATGAGAAAGGGGTTTCTCCCGTTGTGGTTCGGGGAGTGGTATTGTAAGACCATAAGACTTGTGGAAGTTCCTCCGGCCAATTTCCCTTAGCATCCTCTAGCTTTGCCTTCAGTGTGTGCTTGAGAATTTTGTTGATTGCCTCAGTCTGACCATTTGTCTGTGGATGGCTCACTGCACTGAAACTCTTCAGAATCCCCAACCGATCACAAAATTCTCTCATCTCCTTACTGTCAAACTGTTTACCATTGTCCGAGATCAACTTGTAGGGTATTCCAAATCGACAAACAATAGCCCGATACACAAAGTTAATGAGCTTTTTTGCGGTTATTGTGGCTAAGGGCTCAGCCTCTGCCCACTTAGTGAAATAATCCACCGCAACCACATCATACTTCACACTACCTTTAGCCTTAGGCAGTTCTCCAATCAAATCTATCCCCCACATGGCAAAGGGCCAAGGGCTCATGAGTGAGGTTAGAGGTGCCACCGGGCTGTTATGAAAATTCGCATACCTTTGGCACTTGTCACAAGCTCTAGCAAACTCGAAAGCATCTTTTTTGAGAGTTGGCTAGTAATATCCTTCACGAAGTATCTTTTGTGCCAATGAGCTACCCCCCGATTGATTACCACAGATACCTTCATGAACTTCTCTTAGTATATAGTTGCACTCGTCTCCATCAACACACTTGAGTAGGGGAACATTGAAGCCTCTCCTATACAAATCTCCATCATATATTGCATACCTGGCAGCCATATATCGCACCCGTCGTGCTTCATTCTTATCACCTGGTAAAGCTCCATTTTTTATGTAAGCCAAGAGTGGAGTCATCCACGTTGCCCCATCTTCCACCACCATAAGCTCTACCTCTGGCACGCTAGGCCTCCTCTGTATTTCCAAGGGCGTTGACCCTAATAGAGTGGTCTCACGACGTGAACCGAACTTTGCAAGTTCGTCTGCCGTTTCGTTCTGGCCCCAAGGGATGAGCTCCAAGTTCACCTCATTAAATAACTTGATCAACCTTTCCGCACAACGCAAATACAGCTCCGTTCTAGGCCCCCATGCTTGATACCCCCCATTTATCTGGTATACCACGATCATGGAATCACTAAAAGCGTTAAGGTTTTCCACCTTTAGTTCCAATGCCAACTTGAATCCGTTGATCAAGGCCTCATACTCAGCATCATTGTTTGTTGCATAAAAAGTGAAGTGAACAGCCCTCTTCACCTTACATCCTTCTGGGCTTACTAACTCAAACCCGGCTCCAGCTCCATCTCCGTTGGACGCCCCATCCACATACAAGCTCCACCAGGGGGCACTATTCTGACTTTCCTCTGCTGGTATTTCTGAAAAATTTTGCAACGCCCTAGAGTCTTCTTCTGTTTGTGGTGAGAACTCTAACATAAAGTCTGCTAGGGCTTGTCCTTTAACCGCAACCCGAGGCTTATATTTCACATCGAACTGTCCCAACTCTACAGCCCACTTCAACATTCTTCCTGAAGTTTCTGGTTTATGCAACACTTGTCTAAGTGGATAAGCTGTCCTCACCTCAACTTTATGAGCCTGAAAATAAGGACGGAGCTTCCGTGAAGCGAGGATTAGAGCATACACCAGTTTTTCCATGTTCAAGTATCGAGTTTCTGCGCCCACCAGCCTTTTGCTCACATAATAAACCGGGAGCTGAACTCCGCCTTCCTCTCGAATTAGCACTGCACTTACCGCATACTCCGATACTGCCAAATAAAGCACCAGTACTTCCCCTTGCTGCGGGTTAGACAATAGAGGTGGTGTGCTCAAATGTCTCTTGATTTTTTGAAAGGCCTCTTCACATTCCTCTGTCCATTGAAAATTCTTGCCCACCTTCTTAATGGCTTTAAAGAACTCTTGGCACTTGTTAGAAGATTTTGAGACAAATCTGTTCAACGCTGCAATTCTCCCTGTGAGACTCTGCACATCCTTCACCCTACGAGGTGATTTCATCTCAATTAGGGCCTTGATCTTGGCCGGGTTGGCTTCAATTCCTCGGTGGTTGACAATTAATCCTAGAAACTTTCCCGACTCCACCCCAAATACGCATTTCTGGGGATTAAGCTTCATTCTATAGATACGCAAGATAGTGAACATTTCTGCCAAGTGCCGGATGTGATCCTTGGCCTCCTTCGATTTAACGAGCATGTCATCAACATACACCTCCATTGTCTTCCCGATGTGGTCTTTAAACATCTTGTTCACCAGTCTCTGATAAGTTGCTCCTACATTCACTAGCCCGAAAGGCATCCCAATATAACAGTATAGGCCTCGATCAGTGATGAACGAAGTGTGTTCCTGATCTGGCCCGTACATAGGAATTTGATTATAGCCTGAGTAGGCATCCATGAAGCTTAACAATACATGTCCTGCAGTAGCATCCACAAGCTGATCGATACGAGGAAGTGGGAAGCTATCTTTTGGACAGGCTTTGTTCAAGTCGGTGAAGTCAACGCAGGTTCTCCACTTCCCATTTGGCTTCTTCACCAGCACAGGATTAGCCAACCAAGTCGGGTAGAATGACTCCTTGATGAGCCCGACTTCCATTAATCTGTCCACTTCTTCTCTAAGGGCCTCCGCCCTCTCTCCACTAATAGGTCTTCTCTTCTGCCTTGTTCCCTTCTTGCTGGGATTTAAGTTCAGCCTATGGCACATCACTTCTGGGTCGATTCCTATCATGTCAGCGTGAGACCATGCAAACACATACAGGTTCTCCTTAAGGAATGAGACGAGGTTGTTTCTCATTTTGGGGCCGAGGTTTGCTCCAATCCTCAAGACTTTAGCCGAGTCGTTTGGGTCCACTAATATAGGAATGATATCCTCGAATGTTCCAGCTCCGTCTGGCAGGGGAGGCATTCTTGGGTCCAGTTGGCATTCGTGGATGTTTCCTTCTGTTGTAATGGTGACCTCGCGGGAGACTCCAGTTGGCAAGTTTATCAGAATTGAGGTCTCTTTCTTCACCCACTTTCCTTTATTCAATCTGGCGGCTACCTGTTCTGGGCTCTCCTCATCATCACTAGCCTCCTCCACTATGCCTTCCTGCAATGTCATTATGGGTTGAGAGGGCTCCATCATTAAGGCTCCAGGCCTAGGCTCCACTTCAATTCCCAAATTTTTGAAGTAGTCTTCTGGGAGTTCCTCTATAGATATCATGTTACAGACATCCATCATGAGAGTGTCCACACGCTTTCTTTTCTTCTCTTCACTATCTTCCACAGGCTCTTATTTTCTAAGGTCTACCACCTCTCACGGAACATCCAACTTCTCTGCTCCTTTCATGGCTTGGTTGTAGCATACTCTTTAGTCATATTGGCATCCCTTCACTTGTCCAACACCTGTGGGAGTTGGAAACTTCATGGTTAAGTGATAAACATAGGTAACTACCTTCATCTCCTTCAAGATTGGTCTCCCAATGATGGCGTTATAAGCACATGGCTGGTCCACCACAGTAAAAGTGACAATTTGTGCGGCCACGTGGGGGTTGTCCCCTAAACTGACCGGTAGCTGAATTGGTCCTCGAATTCCTACTGAAGCCCCAGTGAACCCGTAGAGCTGGTTCCCGCTTGAGACCAACTCTCTGTCTAGGAATCCAAGTCTTTTGTAAGTGTCGTAGGTCAAGATATTTACAGCGCTCCCATTGTCCACCAACACCCGATATAGATTAGTAGATCCGATTTTTATCCTCACCACAAGAGCATCAACATGAGGGTGGTGTACCCATTTCGCATCTTCTTCACTAAACATGATTTCATCTCTCTCCTACGTGAAAAGATAAGGAGGCCTTTGTTCAAGACGATGGACATTAGTTAGGGGACGGTCCTTTGCCTCTCGAGCATATCTCTCCATGGCTTTCTTACTATCTCCTCCCACATGAGGTCCTCCAATAATAACGTGAATGCTATCAGCCCTATCAGTCCTCTCTGTGTCACCGTCCTTAGCTATCGGGGGTGGAGGGGGCACCTGACGGTATTCAGACTTATGTTTTCGTACTTCCTTCACGACCCATTCCGTTAGCTTTCCCTGTCGAATCAGACTCTCAATCTCATCCTTCAACTATCGGCAATCAGCCGTGTGATGTCCTGTGGATTCATGGTAAGCACAGTATTTAGAGATGTCCCTTTTTCTATATTTCGTCAGAGGGGTGGCTTTCTTGAATACCCCCTTCCCAGCATAAGTGGCGTATATATGATCAATGGAGGCGACCAAGGGGGTATGATTCTGCCATTTGGTTGTGTAAGGCCTTCCAGTCTCTTTGCTGACATTTTCCTTGGCCTTGTTAAACTTCTTTGGGCTGGGGCTTCTTTTAAAAGTCTTTCTCCTTTCTTCGGGGCTAGAAGATCTCCCTCTCTTCTCCATCCTTCGACCACTGCTTCTTAGATCCCTCATGGATTTCTCTACCCTCTTGTGAGGCTCCGCCTGTTCATAAAATTCAACTAAAGTCTCTGGCTCCCTAGCCTGTAGAGTCTTCCAGAATTTAGAGCCCTCTCTCAAACCGACAATCAAGAAATTCTTCTGGGCTTCTTCTGTTGCCCCTCGAAATCTAGGAACTTCAGCATTAAATCGCATGAAATAATCTTGCAGGGACTCTTCCTCCCTCTGCTTAATGTTTGCAAGGGTAGCCACCGGGGGGGCATAATGAAGAGTGGACTGAAACTGCCTTAAGAATAGATCTCTCAACTGTCTCTACGTGCTAATGCTAGCTGGTCCTAGCTTAGTAAACCACTGTTGGGCACCTCCCCTTAACGAGGCAGCGAATAATCGACAACGAGTTAGGTCAGGAACCTGGTAGACCTCCATCTCGGTATTGAAGCGGTCCAGGTATTCAGCAGGATCCGCATCTCTATTGAAGGCAAGCTCGAGGTTACTTCTAAATGCCGGGGGAAGAGGGGACATCCTTATTGCAGGAGTGAAAGGAGATGGGGCCGTAGCAGGGGGTGGGGCTCTCTTCTCATGTTCCATCTGCACCAGCAGGCGCCTCAAATCAGCAACCCTTAGGTCTCCAATTCTCTCGTCAGACCTCTCTTCACTAGAATGGTGAGAGGAAGTCCTCTCCCTTCGCTCCCTTCTATGAGTTCGAGGCGGGGTCCTCTCTCTTCTTTCTGTTCTAGGCGGAGTCCTCTTCCTCCTCTCTGTTCTAGGCGGAGTCCTCTCCCTCCTCTCTATTCGAGGTGGAGTCCTCTCCCTCCTCTCTGTTCGAGGTGGAGTCCTCTCTGGCGCCTCCTTCCGTGCTTTGGACTTTTCCAATCTAAGTCTTAGATCGTGCTCAGTTAGCTTCTTCCCGATTCGATCTAAAACACTATTGGATCTAGCCTCGGACGAAGCTGGCTCATGCCGCGGCTCGCCCAGAGCCTGGCTACCTCGCTCCTCCTGGCTTGGAGATATCTCATCCGTCTCAAGAGACCCGGTTTTCTTCAGCCCATCAGCTACCTCGTCGAACTCGTGTATGAGTTTTTTAGAGGTTTTATCCTTCTTGTCCCTAGTGCCCTTGAGCCTTCGAGCCTTCCTCTTCGTATTCTTGATTGAGTTCTGCTCGACCTTAGCTAGCCGGGCGTTAATAGTTTTGAATTGGAGCTCGATCCCCTCGAGGTAGCCTAGGATCTTTTGGCCATCTAGTGTAACTGGTGCGACTTGAGGCATGACATGGGTGATTTTGCTTGGTCCTCCCTCTCCGTGGGGTGGTGGATCCGTCCTCGCTCCTTGTGGTGTGGCATCCTTCTTGTGCACAATCCCCTTGTCATCGTTCTTGTTGTTCTTCAACATCCATCTCCTTAAGATGCTTAGGGCCCCTCCTTCTAGCGCCAATTGTTGTCAGGAGAATTTCGTACAACACTGTGTTGGAGGTTTTATGGAAAGTTGTGGCTGGACTTGTATGATGACCCCTCAGAAATTGAATAGAGAATGGTTTTTTTTTCTCTTGCTCTTTGCCGAGTGTCAATTGTGTATCATACAAGGTGCCTACGTACCCCTTTATAAAGGGATCAAGCCTCACGTAGTTCTTGGAAAACAAGTTATTTGGATAAGCCCATTCAGTCCAAGCCCATAAAATAGTCAAGATTTATGTTCCCATAAACTGCTCAAGGATTATAAATCCACCTCAAGTTCCCATAAATAGTTCAAGGATTATCAATCCTCTTCAAGTTCCCATAAATAGTCCAAGGATTATCAATCCTCTTTAAGTTCCCATAAATAGTCCGGTCTTTACACGTTTTCCTACAATCTCGCAGCATCTCTGCATTTCTTCCCATCATTGTAGGTCTGTCCCGTGTCAACCAAGAAACATTCCATCAATAGTAATTTCCATATTTTGGGCTTCACCCACGATGTGAGTTGGCCAGGCTCGTATCGCACAAATCATATGAAAATTATCCTTTCGTAGTTTAAGTGGTGCGAGCTCACCTATGTTCAATTATTCTCATTTCTGATAAGTAACACGAGCCCATTACTTCATAATGGTGAGAGCCCATAAGCATATGGCGAGGGTTCATAAATAAAAACGCGAGCCCATCAAAGTGAACTCATAAGGAAGAGAGCCCAACATTCATTTTAGCGAAGCGAGCCCGATTATGATGCGAGCCCTCGTTAAGGTGGGGGACTCATAAGGAAATGGGCTCACTATATTCTAACGAAGCGAGCCCACCATACTTAAAAGGATTTTGGGCTCATCATAGCTCATGATGCGAGCCCTAATTCCAGTTCATACCAATATTTCCAAAATATAATTAATTCCCTAGGCCCAAATCACTTAGGGACCTGTCTAGGGTCCATTACCGAAAATCCAGTATAACACTAATAAACCCCAACAGGTTTTTAGAAATAGGTGAGGTTGTAAAAGAAAAAAAGCATGTTTGTTGGTGTTGCTAAACAAGATTGAAAGCCCACAAGATTTTTAGAAACACTAGTAATCTAACACTTGATATGCATTGTCTTAAAAAACCCATGATTTTTGCAGCATGAATAAATTGGTATAAAAATTTCAAGAAATGAACTCACCTGATGATATAACAAAATACATGTATCTTCTTGTCCAAGATAAAAATGTAATGGGGACTTTTTTTTTTGTTTGATGCACCAAAAAAGAAAGGGATCCAGAAGCCTGGTGACCAGTGACTACATGCAGTATACGTATTGTCCTATAATGTCAGGTCGAATGTTCCTTTCGATTGGACAAGGATAGGTACTCACTTATTCATAATCTGGTTGAAACTTATATTGCTTTACAAGATATATTGTCAAATTGAGGTCACTTTTACCGCAAATGTTATAGACTTCAAAAATTTTACTTTTCATGCGGGCTATTCAAATATACTAGCCGTATTTTAGAAATAGAAAATATTGTACTCTTTTATGAAATATATTATGTTGCAACAATATATTTATATAATGAAAATGTAATGATAAAATAAAGTTGATTTATATAGAGTTGATTTTAGACATCTTATACAGTTTCGCAAGAATCGGGTACCCACTTATCCATAATCTGGTTGAAGTCAGATATCTTATACTTCTTTACAAGATATATTGTTAATTTGAGGAAACATGAATGTTATAGATTGGGAAAATTTTACTTTTCATACCGGCTATTCAAATATACTAACCGTATCCTGAAGCTATAGATGAAACAACACATTCTACACCTAAATTATGAAGTTATATCTCTCCAAGCTAGGCATGCTCAACTACTTAACCCCTTCACCTATAACTATTACACACCATTTCATTACACAACCTAACAAATATGTAACAGATGTCTATGAAGTATTTAACATCATTTTTGTAAAATTTCTATGTGCGAACACAAATTTTAAATTTAAAATACATAATTTCACTTAAAATAATTATTAGCTGCAAAATAATATCTTTACTAACATGAAATCATGATTTGTTTAAAACTCTAAAGTGAACTATTTAATAACTCACTTAATAAAGTGTAATTTTTTAATCTGAAATATACCACCTTTTCTGTGAGTTTCTAATTAATAAATAATGTTAATTAATTTTTTTCCCTAAACTACTTTTACTACAATAATATTATAAGTTTATATTTTGTAAAGTTTACCTATTAACAGCCTAAAACTAATAACATTCTATTCAATTAACCTTGCAAGACAAGTAAAAGATGTATGCTTAAACTTTAGTTTAGATTTTAATATTTGTTACAATTTTAAGATATGATAACTATTAAAAGTGAAATGTTATATCTCAAACTATAAAATTTATAATTTTATTTTGTACTTTATTGCAATATTATTTTATCAAAACTATTATAAAAATATATAATTTAATTTACACTTTGTTTTGACAGGATAACTTAATTTACACTTTACTATAATACAATAATATATAAAGTTTAGTTGACTTAGTGTTATTTTATTTAATTATTATCCACAAAAAAAATAATAGATAAACATTGGTAAAAGTATAAATCAATTTTGTACATAAAATTGATTTTTAATAGCTATTTTAAAATGTTTATAATTAGATTTTTCAAATTATAAATTAATTGTTTCAAGTGAAATTATTAAAGTAATTATTTTAAGTGAAGTCATGCATTTTTTTTTTTTTGACAAAATGCAAATCCATTACTCTAAACACTCTTTCGAGATACATGATTTAACATTGGCTGGAACAGATCTCCAGTCAAAAATACGATCAGGGTACATATGGGACACATGAGCCAATTCATGTGCCGACATATTTGCGGACCGTTTAATAAAATACAACCTAACGTTGTTCAACTCATGGACTAGATTTCTACATTCCACAATCACCTTGTCGAGTCTAGATCGCATAGGTGTAGTACTTCTTATCAGCTGTATTACTACTAGGCAATCTGATTCGATGGTAATGGAGTCCCCTTACAACTCCTTAGCCCAACTCAAAGCTTCCTTAACTGCGATTGCCTATGCTAAAGTTGGATTCATTATCTCCATGAAGCATCTAGTCTTAGCCAGGATTAAATCACTTGTATGATCCCGAGCTACCAACCCTATACCTGAAGAGCCCTGATTCTCCAAAATTGTTGTGTCCACCGTGATCTTTACTCCATCTTGTTGTGTCTTAACCCAGTACGATGCACCATCTCCTTGAACAGGAGGCTGCATTGGTGCCCCTTGATATCTACCCTGAGCTGTCGTCCACTGTGAAAGATACTCCCATGCTTTAGCAACAATTCTCAATGAGCTCCAGCTTTTTTGATTCCATACTACATCGTTTCTAGCTCGCCAAATAGACCAACACAAGGTGATGATTTTTGCAGTGGTATAAGACGATGGCCCTGACAAAGCGTTTTCCAGCCATACTGGAAACTCCATAGTCTCAGTTGTGATCAGATTTGGATTGTGAATTTGCCAACACAAAGCTGCATTCCTACACTGCACCAAACTGTGAAAGATTGATTCACTGTCTTCCTGACAAACTGGACACATATTATCAATTTGAACATGTCTAGCCTGTAGCATTCTAATTAAATTTAAAAGTGTGTTTGCAACTTTATAATTTTAAGGTATTAATGAGTTGTTAGGGTGTGCCTATTTATTTGTAGATGTAAAATAGTTGTAGGTGAATGTGTGTCTTTATGAAGTAATAATTTAGGTATCATTTTGTTTAGATCATATCATAATTGCTGTTTTTGTAAAGTTTACCTACTAATAACCTAAGCCTAATAACTTTCTATTCAATTAACTTTGTAAGATAAGTAAAATAAAAAAATAATGTAATCATTTAAAAATATTTTATACTTGTAAAATTGTGTTCTCACTTGAACAAAAAATAATAAAATAAATTCTAAAAATGTACATTATGAATTATATTTTTTATACTATACAATAGTTTTCTAACCCTGAAATTAAAAAATTTTAAACTGAAAAAGTTTCAAATATATATATATATATATATATATATATTGTTAGATATAATTGCTGACGTTTGTTCATCAGTGTTTAAGTACCAGGTACATATCAGAGTTTATCTAGAAGCCAGTCAGAGTTTGATAAAGTCTGACGTGGTGATAGTTGACTTAGCTGTCGGTGCAAAGATAAAGATTCTAGAAGCAATATATTCTGAAGATGGAAAGAAGCAGAATATATTGATACAGCTAAGGAAACAGAATAGAAGACTGAAGCAATCCTTAATTGATATGAATTGTATAGCTAATTTATAGGAGTATCAATTAGATAAGGATTGTATGTAGCTGTGTACTATATAAACACAGATAGGTTATCCCTAGAAGGGATGCGATTATTGAAATATTATTCTTGTAACCTAGTAGCTCTTTGTGATTCATTAACATCATAAAGAGAAAAACTGTTAATATAATTACAGTTTGTTGATTTATAAAAAGTGTTCTTGATTGTTATTCTCATACATACTTGATTATATATTGTGTATTCGGCCTAACAATTGGTATCAGAGCAAAGGCTGTTTAATATATACAGTTTTACGATTCAAACATAGTATTAATCATGTCTGAAGAAAATCAAACTTCTCCCAAGGTTGAACAGGTTAAACCTAATTCTGTGAGTCGATATGAGACTATCAGGGTTCCAATTCTCAGGCCAGTGGAGTATCCAATTTGGAAGGTGAAGATGACCATGTTTCTGGAGGCTACAGATCCAGAATACCTTGACAGAATATATAATGGTCCTCATATGCCGACTAAATTATCTCCTGTTGTTGATGGTCAAGAACAAAAGACTGTTCCAAAGGAAAAGAAAGATATGACTCCTGAGGACATCTCATCAATTGCAAAAGATGCAAAGGTTAGACATCTTCTCCACAGTGCTTTAGATAATGTTATGTCTAACAGAGTAATTGGTTGCAAAACTGCAAAAGAAATCTGGGATGCTTTGGAAGTCAGATGTCAAGGAACCACTGCTATAAAGAAGAACAGGAAAACGATACTCACTCAGGAGTATGAGCACTTTGATTCAAGAGCCAATGAAACCTTGACTGAGACATATGACAGATTCTGTAAACTGCTGAATGATTTATCTCTAGTTGATAAAGAATATGATCTTGAAGAATCAAATCTCAAATTTCTTTTATCTTTACCTGAAAGATGGGATTTGAAGACAACAACTATAAGAGATAATTACGAACTTGCTGAAACTGAACTTGATGAGATTTATGGGTTACTGAAAACTCATGAATTGGAAATAGAACAAAGAAACAGAAGATCAAGCAAGAAGACAAAATCTGTTGCTCTCAAAGTTGAGGAGAATCCCATTAAGAAGGAATCATCAAGGAAGAAAGCCAAGGGAAAGGCTTTAGTCATTAAATCTGATAGTGAGTCATCAAACTCTGATGATGACTCAAACTCTGATGAAGCTTCTGACTCTGAGGATGATGAAGAACAGATGATGCAAATGGCTGCATTGATGGTGAAGACCTTCAAGAAGATGGGATTCAAGAACTTCAAGAAAGGAAAGAGATTCTCAAGGAAAGATTCAAACTCTGAAAGGAAAAGTTTTAGAAAGTCTGATGGAAGGGAGACCAAGTCTGGCAAGAAAGATAAATCTGAAATCCAGTGCTACAAGTGTAAGGAGATGGGTCACTATGCCCCAGAGTGCAAGAAAGGCAAATCTGAGAAAGCACTCATCTCTAAAGGCAAAGACTGGGCAGATACTTCAGACTCTGATGATGGAGTAAATTATGCTATCATGGCAACTGTCAAAGATGAGACTGAATCATCTGAAAATAAGGTACCCCTAACTACTTATGCTTATGATACTAATAATATATCTGAATTAAGAGTATGTCTGAAAAGCGTACATGTTAGTTATAGGGATCAGACTTTAGAGAATGAAAGAATTAAATCTGAGAATCTTAGTCTTAAAGAGAGAAACAAGTTTCTTGAAGGAGAACTTAAAAATATGAAGCAGATTCAAAAAGAAAGAGATGATGCTGTTTATGTTGAACAGGAGTTGCTCAAAAGATATAAGCAACTAGAATCTGATCTTGAAAAAGAAAGGAAAATAATCAAGACTTGGACAAACTCTGGAAGAGACACTCATCAAGTGTTTCAGACAGATTCTGTAGGTTTAGGCTATTGTGAAAATGATGAACTTAGGTTTAAAGACAAAGTTAAGGTTAAACCACAACTTAAACCTGTGAAATTTGTTCAAGAAACCAGTAAGTTAAAATCTGTTGTAGTAAGAGAAGCTGATATAGAATCAGATGAAACCTGTGAAAAACAGGAAAATATTATAACAGAAAATCTTATGGAAATAGAAGCTGTTAGAAAGCCAGTAAAAACTTGTGAAAAACAGGTTAATGTTGGTTTGATGACAGGAAAACAGTTCAATCATAAGCTCAAAGAGGTAAAATCTGCCATGAAACCAAAAGGGTCCAAGAAGAATAGGAATGGAAAGATAGGCATAAATAAAAGAAATAATTATTTGCCTACTGCTGCTGCTCCAAGGAAAACATGTTATAATTGTGGTAGTTCTAATCATCTTGCTAGATTTTGCAATAAGAACAAACATATTAATTCTTTACCTTCTACATCAGGAGTAAAGAATGATTATGTAAGGGTTAAACCACAGACTTTATGCACACACTGTGGGAGTACTTGGCATTCTATTTATACTTGTAAGAGTTATCATGCTATTTATCATAACTATTATGAGCCAAAGCCCAACTTGAAGTGGGTTAGGGCAAACTCTGCAAGTGTAAAGTCTGACAATGTTAGTTTAAACTCTGTTGATAGTGATTCCGCTGCAAAAGCTAACACTGTTAAGAAAGACAAAGGATCCAAGCAAGTCTGGGTCCTTAAAACTAACACTTAGTGTTTGTTTGTGATTGCAGGGTATAAAAGAGAGCACACTTATCTTGGACAGTGGATGCTCAGGACATATGACTGGAAATAAAGCCCTGCTATCAGACTTTGAGGAGAAGGCTGGCCCAAAGGTTTCCTATGGAGATGGCAACATAGGACACACTCTGGGATATGGCAATATTAATCTTGGAAGTGTCATCATCACAAATGTAGCTCTAGTCTCAGGACTCAAGCATAATCTGCTATCTGTGAGTCAAATCTGTGACAGAGGAAACCATGTAGATTTTCATACTGAATACTGTGAAGTTATCAGTAAATCTAATGGAAAAGTTGTTCTAGTTGGAAACAGGCGCAACAATATTTATGAAGCAAGTTTGGTAACAAACTCTGATGGAAAAACAGTGTTTCTGTCTGCAAGAATGTCAAATGAAGAGAGTTGGAAATGGCATAAGAAGCTCTCTCATCTAAACTTGAACAACATCAATGAACTTATACGAAAAGATCTTGTAAGGGGACTTCCAAAGTCAATACTAAGCTTAGATGGTCTGTGTGATTCTTGTCAAAAGGCCAAGCAAAGGAAGTCATCTTTCAAGAGCAAATCTGAATCTTCAGTAGTGGAACCTTATCATCTTCTACATGTTGATCTCTTTGGACCAGTGAATGTGATGTCTATGGGCAGAAAGAAATATGCTCTAGTAATTGTTGATGAATATACTAGATATACATGGGTGTATTTCTTATCAAAGAAGGATGAAACTGCTCAAACTCTGATGGATCATGTAAACCTACTGGACAAAGTATCACAGCACAAAGTGAAAATTATAAGAAGTGATAATGGAACTGAATTCAGAAACTCAATCATGGAAGCTTTCTGCAAGGAAAGAGGAGTGAAACAAGAGTTTTCTGCACCTGGAACTCCACAGCAGAATGGTGTAGTTGAAAGAAAGAACAGAACTTTAATTGAAGCTGCCAGAACTATGCTTGAAGAAGCAAAGTTGCCAACCTATTTCTGGGCAGAAGCTGTTCAAACTGCTTGTTTTACTCAAAATGCTACACTGATTAACAAGCATGGGAAAACACCATATGAGATGGTGAAAAATAAGAAGCCAAATTTGAAATATTTTCATATATTTGGATGCAAATGCTTTGTGTTGAAGACTCATCCTGAACAGTTGACCAAGTTCGAGTTAAAAGCTGATGAAGGAATTTTTGTTGGCTATCCATTGTCAACAAAAGCATTCAGAGTATACAATCTGAGAACAAAGGTGATCATGGAGTCTATACATGTGTCATTTGATGGCAAGAAAATAACTGGACTTGATGACTTAGATGAATATGATCAACTGCGCTTTGAAAATGAAGATTTATTCTCTGATGATGTAAACTCTGATGAAGCAGTACCGACAAACTCTGATGAAGCGGTTCTGATAAACTCTGACGAAGCATACTCTGAACCTCTACTGGTAAATACTGGAGAAACTGAAAATTCTCAAATTGAACAACATAGAGAACCAATTGAGGGGGAGCGTGAAGAAGCTCAACAAGAAACAGAAAATGAGTCAGTTGAGGAAACTGATTCAAACTCTGACAGTTCAAACTCTGAGCCATCCAATTCAGGGGGAGCCTCAGATGCTGCAGAAAGTCAACATATGAATCAGGAGAGCATGGATCAAGGGGGAGGATCCAATAATGATGCAAGAAACCACCTACCAATAGCAAGAAAGTGGACACAGGCACACACACCAGATCTCATAATTGGAGATCCTGATGCTAGTGTGAGAACCAGAAGTGCAACAAATAATGAGTGTCTGTATCATGCTTTCTTGTCTCAAACAGAACCAAAGAAGGTGGAGGAAGCTCTTCAAGATGCTAATTGGATTACAGCAATGCAAGAAGAGTTAAATGAATTTGAAAGAAATGAAGTCTGGACACTTGTACCTAGACCAAAGAATAGATCAATTGTAGGTACAAAGTGGGTTTTCAGAAACAAGACTGACAGTGAAGGTGTGATTACAAGAAACAAGGCTAGACTTGTGGCTAAAGGTTATTCACAACAGGAAGGAATTGATTATGATGAAACCTTTGCTCCAGTTGCAAGATTGGAAGCCATAAGAATTTTTCTGGCCTATGCCGCACACAAGAAGTTTAAAGTCTTTCAGATGGATGTGAAAAGTGCTTTTCTCATTGGGAAGCTTGAAGAAGAAGTGTTTATTGAACAACCACCAGGATTTGTAGATCCCAAGCATCCAGATTATGTCTACAGGCTTGACAAGGCATTATATGGACTAAAGCAAGCACCAAGAGCATGGTATGAAACTCTTGCTCAATTTCTTTTAGAAAGTGGGTTCACAAGAGGTACAATTGATAAAACCTTGTTTTATTTCAATTCTGGTGATGATTTGCTTTTAGTTCAAATTTATGTAGATGATATTATCTTTGGATCTACTAATGACAAACTTTGTAAGAAGTTTGCAAAGCTTATGCAATCCAGGTACCAAATGAGCATGATGGGAGAGCTTAGTTACTTTCTAGGCTTACAGGTCAAGCAAACAGATGATGGTATTTTTATCAATCAAGCAAAGTATACCAGAAATCTTCTCAAGAAATTTGGTATGCTTGATAGTTCATCTGCTACAACTCCCATGGCTACTGCAACAAAGCTAGACAAAGACACAGGAGCCTCAGTAGATATGACAAACTAAAGAGGAATGATAGGATCTTTACTGTATCTTACCGCAAGTAGACCTGATATCATGTATGCAACATGTCTTTGTGCAAGATTTCAAGCAAATCCCAGAGAGCCTCATCTAACAGCTGTAAAAAGGATTTTCAAATATCTCAAAGGAACCATAACCTTGGGTTTGTGGTATCCTAGAGAATCAGAGTTTAAGTTAATTGGTTACTCTGATGCATAATTTGCAGGCTGTAAGATAGAAAGAAAAAGTACAAGTGGAAGCTGTCAATTCTTAGGTGACAGATTGGTTTCTTGGTACAGCAAGAAACATAAATCAATTTCCACATCCACAGCAGAAGCAGAGTATATAGCAGCTGGTAGCTGTTGTGCACAGATTCTGTGGATGAAGAATCAGTTGCTGGATTATGGTTTGAGGTACTCTAAAATACCTATTTTCTGTGATAACCAAAGTGCTATTGCTATGACAGGAAATCCAGTACATCACTCCATGACCAAGCACATCAGCATAAGATATCATTTTATCAGAGAACATGTGGAAGAAGGAAACATTGAGCTTCATTTTGTGTCTACAGACCAACAACTTGCAGATATCTTCACCAAACCTTTGAGTGAAGCTACTTTTACAAGATTGGTAAATGAACTTGGAATGATCTCTGGTTTTGACTAGAGATACGGGTTAGACTCAAAAACTATACTTGTTTAATTTTTCTACTCATGATTCCTTGCATGTATTACTTGTTATGAGTACCAGTGTCATAAACTCTGAAAGTAAACTCTGTTAGTCATACTCTGTCGGTTGAAGTCTGATGTTAAACTCTGATAGTTACAGTCTAATGCTATACTATGATTGTAATTTTGTCTGAAACATATGGACCAATGAAGAAATTTGTATGAAACATAATTCTCAGTAAGTAATTGTGAATCCTTAAGAGTTGTTTAGATTCTGATCTCAAATATGTGCAGTAAGTTAACACCGCATGATACTGTCTCTATATTTATAGCATCTCTTAGTTTATTGATTCTATACACTGAAGTTGTATTAGCTGTTTGCATTTTCTCTCATAAATTAATTACATTAACTGATGAAAAGTCTAAACTCTGATTATTAATTATAAATAATTCACCCTCAAATCAAAAGATGCCAAAAAGAGCACAAATTCCTTTGAGATCATGTTGTGCCTAGGAAGATCCAGGAACTTATTGTATGAAATAAGGGCTAAAATCTTTGATTTTTGGTGACTAGTGCCAACCACTGATTACTGGAAAAAATAAAAATAAAAAAATAAAATATATATATATATATATATATATATATATATATATATATGAAGGGGGTGAAGAATAAAAGATATATCCAAATGAAAGGATATCAAAATACAGAGTTTAGATATAAAAATCGGATTTTATGTTTTACATGAGAGTTTAGGCAACCAGTTTTTACTACTTAAGTTTGTGGATTTTATGCACTTTGAGATGGTCTAAATATTCATATTCAGTAAACTCTGCTATAGCACACACAATTATTCACACCTGTACAGTTTGAGAAAAGAGTTTATTGACAAAGAAGGACAAATGGTAAACACTGATATGTATTGTGAGAAATACGCCGAGGTAATTTTGTTTTAATCTCTGATGATTAAAATGATTTCTTTGTTTCAGACATTTTATAATTTTGAGATTAGACAATTGTTTAGAAATATGAAAGAGTATGAGTACAAACGGTTCAAATTTGCTTTAAACAGAGGAGAGAGGTTAATTGCCTAGAAGAGTGTAACAGGCGGTAATTATTGCTGTTTTTACTGCGCATGCGCATTGGAAACTGTAAATAATTAGCTGAGAGTGTACCAAGTGACAAATGCAAAGACACTCAAACTCTGAGACGGAGGGATGATGGTAATGATGGTGGAAACAAGGGAGACGGAAAGAGCTTAAGATTAAATGCTAATAGAAGACTACTTTCAAGAAGATCAAACTCTGATAAAAGATCAAACTCTGGAAAGGGACATGCAAACTCTGCCAGTGGTTCAAGATACAAAAGTTTGATAATCTCTAATAAGCCTACCACAGATGAGGAAATTGCTACTAAGGTGTTTATGGCAGAACATGGAAAAGATGTTACAATTGAAGATATCCAAGCTGAAGAGCAAATGCTTGCTGAAGAACATAAGAAGAATCTTGAAGCTGGAATCTACAAACAGAAGGTTATCAAGGCTCCGAGGAGAAAAGAAAAAGGAATTGTTATCAAAGAGAATGTAAACTCTGATCAGAGTTTACAGTACTCAAGGAGGCCTATTGGTTCAAACACTGATAAAGGTAAAGGCGTGATGATTGAAGAGCCTAATCTGGAAAAGAAGAATTATTCAACCTCTGACAATGCTCAAGTTGATGTTATTGTTAAGAATGTGCCAACCTCTGACAATGCTCAAGTTGTGCAAACTCAGCTATCTTCACCACTCCAAGGTTTCAAAAGATCTTCATTACCTGAAACTCTGAAGCCTAGCCAGGTGAACTTTTTACAAACCAGAACAGTACTTGGAAAACAATCTTATGATAAATCTGGTTTGGGTTCCCACAATGAGAAAAGAGTTAATAATAGTCCTTTAGATCATACATCACTGGCAGAACCTGGTGTTGGGGTTACTCAAGAAAACCTTGATAAACTAGAATCTGTTCAGATGATTTACCACAGAGGCTTGAAGAAGGAGTTTTTATTATATTTTATGGCTGATGGCAGAGTTTATAGAATTGGAGAAGATGATATTCGTCTGAAATTCTGGGAAGAGCTAGAGTATGTTCTATATCTTCTGAAGATCAAAAATAGAAATACTCATAATGCTGCTCTGGTTTTAAAAGACAGAATGATGAAATCAAAAGTCCTTTTTGGAGGAAGTGTTTCCAGTGCTTATATTCCTAAGTACAGAGATGCACATGGAAAGTTGGTGGAAATGAAGAAAAATAGTGCTAGATTCAGGACTGCACTAGATAAGAAAGTTCTAGAGTTCAATCTAGAGTTTGATAAGGTTTTTTATATCAGACTTGGCAATGAAATGAACAAGAACAACATCTATTCTTTAAGGGCTGCCATTTATCAAATTGGTGAAGATGAACCAGAATTGAAGGAGCTGAAGAAGGATATGATTGCTGAACTAGATCGAGCTGAGAGAAAGTTACTGTCAGATTATATCAGGACAGTACCTGATATCCAAGAAATTCAGTAAAGTCTGACTTTAAGTTTTTATGTTTTCTATTCTAAGTTAAATTTAAACTCTGTTTTAAAATTAAACTCTGACATATTTTAAACACTGCATTTGTTATATGTTTTGACATCATCAATTATCTGTTTAACTTGTACATTTTTATTATGCACAAGTTGGGGGAGATTGTTAGATATAATTGATGACGTTTGTTCATCAGTGTTTAAGTACCAGGTACATATCAGAGTTTATCTAGAAGCCAGTCAGAGTTTGATAAAGTCTGACGTGGTGATAGTTGACTTAGCTGTCGGTGCAAAGATAAAGATTCTAGAAGCAATATATTCTGAAGATGGAAAGAAGCAGAATATATTGATACAGCTAAGGAAACAGAATAGAAGACTGAAGCAATCCTTAATTGATATGAATTGTATAGCTAATTTATAGGAGTATCAATTAGATAAGGATTATATGTAGCTGTGTACTATATAAACACAGATAGGTTATCCCTAGAAGGGATGCGATTATTGAAATATTATTCTTGTAACCTAGTAGCTCTTTGTGATTCATTAACATCATAAAGAGAAAAACTGTTAATATAATTACAGTTTGTTGATTTATAAAAAGTGTTCTTGATTGTTATTCTCATACATACTTGATTATATATTGTGTATTCGGCCTAACATATATATATATATATCTAAAATAACAACAACTTTATATTTTAAAAAGACTAATTAAAATTAAAAGTATTTGTTGTGGAATAAAAACTATATCTTTGAATTCAATGCTAGGGTTAGAGAGCTTCAAGCTTTAATGGTATGGCTGCTCTTGTTGTCGGGGATCGGGGACTAACTCGATCCTAACAAGATGCCTACGTACCTTGATGAGAATCAAGAATCAAGCCAAGACGTAGTTCTACGGGTGCCTTCGTGGCTTGTTGCGCCTTCGAGGCGTTGTGACGTATGGAGCTGTGCCCAAAACGTTCCCTTTGATATTGAGGGGCCATGCCCTTTATATAGGCGTTGAGAGTCTAGAAATTAGACTAGGTTTGGGAGACTTGGTGGGCAAGTCACCTTCCTGGATTAGGATTCTAGATCCTTCTTTGTAGGATGCTGACTCCTTTTCGGTGTCTTGGAGGCTAATCCTTGTAGGAGTTGGCTTCCAATTATGACATATTTAATGAGCTACATTATTAGCCATTTTATTAATTACGAAATTAATAAATAAATAGAGTTTTGGGTCTCAATAATAAGTCTTATTATTGGACCAATCTAGGTTTAATTAATATGACATTAATTATATTTCTAGGGTATTTTTAGCCCATATCATTTGCCCCCCAACTTCTGGGAAAACTTCTTGAGTTTTCGTAGAAGTTATAAATATACTTAACGGAATTGGGATCAACACTCCCTTACCTATGATTTAATTTACTATTTTCAATCATTACTTCAGGATTTTATGAGCAATTAATGCTTATCGGCCTGAATTTCGGGTATCATCTTAATGTAAAGTGTGGAGCGACCTACACAGTTACGATGATTTGCCTTATTCGAGGCTGAATTGACATTTGTGCCAGCCTTCTATGGCTTATGTTATCTTTAATTGGCCTCTTAATGGCTCGCTTTTGACTTCCCTTAAATGAGACGTCCTAATTCGGGACTTCTTATGAATAATAGTTCATAATTGTGCTTGTTTTTATCAAGCTCTACACTTGTATAAAGCTCGTTATAAAACTCATGCATTCATTGTTGTTCACATTATCAAGGAAATATTTTAATAATTTCCCTCACGTTTTATCATATTTTCCCTAATATTTTAGGATTTTTCTTGTACACACATGTATTTTTAATAATCATCCCTTATACTTTATGTATTTTCATGTACACATAAGTATTTTTAATAATGATCCCTAATATTTTAGGAATTTCCATGAACCCACATGTATTTTCTAATAATTATTTCTAATATTTAAGGAATTTTAATGTACCCACAGATATTTTTAATAATTATTCCTAATATATAAGGAATTTCCGTGTAACCACAAGTATTTTCTAATAATTATTCATAATATTTAAGGAATTTTAATGTACCCACAAGTATTTTTAATAATTATTCCTAATATTTAAGGAATTTCCATGTACCCACGGGTATTTTTAATAATTATTCCTAATATTTTTGGAATTTTAATGTACCCACATGTATTTTTAATAATTATTCGTAATATTTAAGAAATTTCCGTGTACCCACATGTATTTTCTAATAATTATTCCTAATATTTAAGGAATTTTAATGTACCCACAAGTATTTTTAATAATTATTCCAAATATTTAAGGAATTTAATGTACCCACAGATATTTTTAATAATTATTCCTAATATTTATGGAATTTTCATGTACCCACATGTATTTTTAATAATTATTCCTAATATTTAAGGAATTTCCATGTACCCACGGGTATTTTGAATAATTATTCCTAATATTTTAGGAATTTTAATGTACCCACATGTATTTTTAATATTTATTCCTAATATTTAAGGAATTTCCGTGTACCCACAGTTATTTTCTAATAATTATTCCTAATATTTAAGAAATTTTAATGTACCCACATATATTTTTAATAATTATTCATAATATTTAAGAAATTTCCATGTACACACATGTATTTTTAATAATTATTCCTAATATTTAAGGAATTTCCATGTACCAACATGTATTTTTAATAATTATTCCTAAAATTTTTGGAATTTTAATGTACCCACATGTATTTTTAATAATTATTCCTAATATTTAATAAATTTCAATGTACCCACAGGTATTTTTAATAATTATTCCTAATATTTAAGGAATTTCCATGTACCTACAAGTATTTTGAATAATTATTCCTAATATTTTAGGAATTTTAATGTACCCACATGTATTTTTAATAATTATTCCTAATAGTTAAGGAATTTCCGTCTACCCACAGTTATTTTATAATAATTATTCCTAATATTTAAGAAATTTTAATGCACCCACATATATTTTTAATAATTATTCCTAATATTTAAGAAATTTCCATGTACCCATAGGTATTTTTAATAATTATTCCTAATATTTTAGGAATTTTAATGTACCCACATGTATTTTTAATAATTTTTTGCAAATATATATATATATATATATATATTGCAAGTATTTCAAAATAATAGGCACCATTTTGCAATTTTGCTGGGGCTTACAGGGACGAATCTGCAAGTTTGTAAAGAACAGGAGCAAATTTGTCAGTTTTTAAACTTCGGTGTTGAATTTGCAAGGGATGCAGAACTTGGGGTACTAAACTGCACTTTGGCAGGTTAAGTCGACCTCATTCCTAGTCGTGAAAAATGGCAATTTTGGTGTCTGGTCGAAGTGGTTCGACTTGGTTTCTGGTCGACACACTTCGACCTGGTTCCGGGTCGACCAATTTTTTTTTAATTTTAAAAATAAATATTATAATAATATTTATTTTATCCAACTTTTTTTTAATTATTTCGACCTCGTTTGAGATCGAAAATGTGGCCTTTTTGGCTTCGAGGTCGAAGGATGAGATCTGAATTGAGGTCGAAAATGACTCGATTTTTTTCTTTTTTTTTTGAATAAATAAATATTACAATAATATTTATTTTACCCAATTTTTTATATAATTATTTCGACCTCGTTTGAGATTGAAAATGTGGCCCTTTTTGGCTTCGAGGTCGAAGGATGAGACCTGAATTGAGGTCGAAAATGACTCGATTTTTTCCTATTTTTTGAATAAATAAATATTTGAATAATTTTTATTTTATCCAATATTTGAATAATTTTTGTCCTCATATTAGAGGTGTCCTACTCGGATAATAATATTCTTCATATATTTATTACTAAATAGTAATATTATTTTTGGGGTTCGGTCGATTTTTTTGACCTGGATTGAGGTCGAATATTTGGCACTTCTGGCTTCCTGGTCGAACACTCTCGACCAGGATTGAGTTCGTCCATGTATAACCTAAATTGAGGTCGAACATTTGGCACTTTTGGCCTCTTGGTCGAACACTCTCGACCAGGATTGAGGTCGAACATTTGGCACTTTTGGGCCTCCTGGTCGAACAACATTGATCTGGATTGAGTTTTCAACAACGCCAAACGTGGCTTACAGGTAGAAGACCTCACTTGAGGTCTAACACCTTAGACCTCGTTTGGGATTTCAACAACGCCAAACATGGCTTACAGGTAGAAAACATAACTTGAGGTCTAAACGGGGCTGAAATTTCGACTTAAATTGAGGTCGAAATTATTGCCTTTTTTTGCATCGAGGTCGAACACCTTCGACCTGGATTGAGGTTTCAACAACGCCAAACGTGGCTTACAAGTAGAAGACCTAACTTGAGGTCTAACACCTTAAATCTCATTTGAGATTTCAACAACGCCAAACGTGGCTTACACTTTTATTTCCTGGTCGAAGAGTAACGACTTGGATTGAGATTGAAGCCATTCGACCTCGTTTGAGGTCGCGGTCAAATGACAATTTTTGCTACCAGGTCGAACAGTGACGACCTGGATTGAGGTCTAAACGGGCCCTCCACCCATAAGGGTTGGACAAAATGAGGCCCTGATCAATGAGAATCGACCTGGATCGATGTTGAATTTGGACTTGAAGTCTAATTTGCCTCATGCACGAAAACAACAATAACTTTTTGCTCGTCACTTCAATTTGAGCTTTTAGTATATCTAATCGAAGCTCGTTATGAGCTTTGTTTCCTCAAATTCTCAGGGGTTTCAACCCTTATACTAATCTTCTCCAAATAGGCCTCTTTAGGCTTCTTGAGGTCTTTAGGACTATGATTGATCTTCCGAGTTTGAGAATCGTGGTCTTCGCGACTTTTTAATCAAAATTGGGGGTCTAGATATGACGAACTCAGGTGTTCAATTGAGTTGAGGTCATCAAGACTGGGATTCATCTTCGAGACTAGGATTTTAGGTCTTTAAGACTGCGATTTGAAATCTTCAAGACTAAGATTTCAGTCTTCATTTCATATGGTTGCCTCACAACTAGTGTGCGCTTCTGGCATCAATCTCTCCTTTGACATCAGCCATTATATATCGCCAATAGAATCTCAACCGGGTCATCTTATGGGTAAGGTCCCTGCCCCCCGAGTGTTACCCACAGATTTCCTCATTAACTTCTTTCAAGGCTAATTCCGTTTCTTAATGCCTTAATATGCATGCTGACAATTTCCGTGCCTCCAAGGCATTGTAAGGTAACCAACCGGTTTCTTGGTGAGCGTTTACGGGATCCATCCAATAGCTTTCCATACCTACGGGTGCTATTAGCTTTGCATCAATACTCCAGGTCTTCCAAGCTTGGAAGTAAATACCTTTTGGATAGTTCTCTATCTCCAAGGTGATAAACGTAGATAGGACATCAGCTTTTACGTTTTCCTCCTTACGGATTTATTTGTAACACCCAATATTGAGTTTCTACAGATTTTAAGGTACTTGACCCTTTGGTCAAGCCATGTCTGGCTATCAGGACTTCGTATCCAACCTCGTTGTTTGTCGTTGAGAATTCCAACTTCAAGGCATACTCAATAATGAACCCATCGAGATTTTGTAAAACTAGGTCTGCTTCAATTTGATTTTGTTTTTGATGCCTCATCAAAATATAGCACCCAACACTCCTTGAGTACCAACATTCCTTGAGTATTGCTTCTCAATTTTCCTTCTCTAGTTTCTTGCCCTCCTGGGGTACTAACTCCTTCCCCCCGACTTCTTGGTTGTCAATGATGCATTCAACCACGAAGTCAGCGAGTGCTTAGGACTTTATTGTAGTTACTCCCCCCATACAAGACCTTGCTCACATAGTAGATGGGATCCTGAACCTTGTCGTCCTGTTTCATGAGGGCGACATTCAAAGCTGTTTCAGATACAGTCAAGTATAGATAAAGTAACCCTCTGGGCTTTGGTTTTCCAAAAATGGTGTTCCACCCATGTACTTCTTCAATTTTTAAAGGCCATTTGGCTTTCATTACATCATACATTTATCCCCAAATTTGGAGATGAATCTCCACAAAGATGCTATGAGTTTTCAAACGTCCTTAATGGAACATGGAGCTTCCATGTTAAGGATTGCTTTAATCTTGTCAGGGGTTGGCCTCACTTCACGCTTGGAGACCTTCAACCCAAAAACTTTCACGATTCTATGCCGAAGGCACATTAAGTCGGGTTCAACATCATATTATCTTTTCTTAGAACTTCAAATGCCTCTCGGAGGTGTCCAATGTGATATGCCCTATCGAGGCTCTTGACTAACATGTTATCTACATAGAATTTCATAATCTTCCGAACAAGATGCTCAAAAATCTTATTCACCAATCTTTGATATATCACCTCTTGGGACGTTGTCCTTATACATTTTGATTTGGTTGTGTTGCCCAGTAATAAACAATTGTAGAAGGGGTGTTGAATACAATTGTATAAGATTCTCGACTTAATAAAATATGGATCACAAATATGAAAGAATAATAACAGCTTTATTAAATCTGATATAAAACTGTTACAAAACTCTCTCAAGAAATTCTGATGTTCTTGAGAGCTTCTAGCTTACAAAAATACTCGTGTATGTGTTTGATATAAAATCAAAACTGATAAGCGTGAGCTTTATCGTAATTTGGTCCTTATATTTAAGTTATTTTGCACTGAATTGGATTTTTATTTAATAGATTATATTGTTTTATTGTAGGTATTAAGGAGATCCTATTTAATTTGAAGTGGAGCTTAAATTGCAATTTTTGGGGTGGATTAAAGCAATTTTCGGATTTTTGGGCTGGTTGCGCAGATTTTACTGTTTGGGCTCTATCTGGAGTTCTACAAGTCTGTTTTGGGCCCGTAAGCAGTCGTTGGAAAGCTTGGAAGAAGATCTTTAATTCTGAGTTGGGCTCATATTTTATTACTGCTCGGAGCGGTCCAGAATCAGGAGGGAACAGAAGCCAACGAAATTTCCATTATAGAAATCTAATTCTGATTGGGAAATCTCCTTGTAATTATTTTAGTTAATTAAAAATACTTTATATTAGATATATTAGAGACATATTATTCAGACCTAGTATTAGACAGAGACATACGTATATTGTAAGCAAAGGAGGCTCAAGAACAAGAGAAGTTTTCTTTTGTCTTTTCTCCTTAGTTAATTGATTTCATATTCAGTTCTCGTAATTAGTTTATTATTGAATTCAGATTTCTTTCTTCTATGCTTTATATTGTTTTAATCATGTTATCACTTGAACCCATGATGATGAGAAATCCAATTATGGGCTAATCGTTATCATGGGGTTTTAATGGAGTTTTCCATGGATTCTAGTTATTAAATGTTTTTATGCCTTGGTGTGTGTTTGATATATTGTTAACCTAGTTTGGTTGCGCTTATTCGTTATGGGTGCGTCGCGAACATCCGTAATTGTTTGTTGAATCCTAGTGATTGCGAAAGTGGATCTAGGGTTTAGAACATACCATGCTAGCGTAGGTTTTTGCATGTGAAGAGCATGTATTAATTTGTGGTGTAATTCTATCCGTCTCGCACCGACTATGTGATTATTTGGATTCTTGATTGTAAACCATTATGTTTTCAATCTCTATAGACATATAGGGACTAAGCATATTTGGTGACTACTTGACTTCTATCAATTGTGGATGATCAGTAGGATGATATATGTACAACGAAAGTTGGCGTGTGTCAGTTTAGTGCGTCTAATCAGTTATCATCGCTTGCACATGCTAGGCTAAGAGGCATAAGGTTCTAGATGAAGTGGTTAATGAAGTTGAAATCCCATGTTTGTTTATTTATAAGAAAATCGTTTAAGTCATTTTTCTAGTAAATTCTTAGTTAATAATAATCATTAGTATAATCAACCCAAATTTGTGATTGTTTTAGCAGTGGATAGAAATCGTAATCTGGTGTATAAGTGAACTAAAACGAACAATTCTAGTCTCTGTGGGAACGAATCCTACTTATCTCTATATTACTTGTGACCACGTGCACTTGCGTGTTTTTGTGCGAACAAGTTTTTTGGCGCCGCTGCCGGGGACTCGGTTATTGTTTTGTTTAGTTTATGTACTTGTCATCAGTGGTCGTTAAAGTTCACTGACTCGGACACTTCTTTTCTTATCCCTTTTCTTTTTCTAGTTTATTTGGTTCTTTTGTATTACGTGTTGAGTTTTCGCAGGATTGACAAGGACAACTTGAACTTTTATCCAGATATGTATCCTAACTCTTATCCTGATTCATCTGATTTGTTACAACGTTACCCATACTTGCATCAAGTCAAAAATTGTAATTCTCGTATGCTTGACTACGTAATACACAATGAGTCATCATTACCCGAGGGGTCAATAGGTTGGTATGTCCTTCATGAATTGAAATATGGCGTGTCATATGAAGAAGAGTCATTGGGTTTACATTCTAGTTCAAAAAGGAATGGATATGATGATTATGAAATTCCGGCTTGTATATGTCCCTCTGCTTTTCAGGAAAATATTTTAATAACTGAAGGTTCTGATGCCAGTAATGAATTTGATGTGTTAGATGACCCCTCTCCTTTATTGTATGATGTAGAAGAGGAATGTGTTATAATAGATCAAGACTTTGATGCTGATGTTGTGGGATTAAAATTAATCGATAATGTAGCACCGAAATTTGAGGAATTTGACTTAAATAAGGTTGAGAAAGAACATGTGTATTTGTCTTATGTCGATCCAATTTGGGAGTCATTTTTGGAGTGTCAGTGTTTAAATATTTGTATTAAATATTTTGAGTACTTTGACATTCCGATAATTGTTAAAAATCATGTTATCGTTTCCTCCCAATGTTTATATGTTCTTTTAGATGTGATATATTCTAACAAAATTAGATTAATTAAAATTGGGAGATTTGCCAAATTATATGCTTTTTCACCTCATTGATAAGGCTGCATGTATAAATAAGTCTAGCCAAAGACAATAAAGAAGTGCGCTTATTGCGAAGCAACCCAATTTTTGTAAGTTAGTGTATTATTAGTGTATTATTATTATTGGTATCGTTATTATTATTAGGAAAAATAAATATTATATAATTTTAGTGTACTCCCTCAAGGTGATTTGATGAGTTTGTTAAGTGTTTCAGGAAAGAGTTCATGTAGGTGAACCAAGGGAGTTGCTGGAATTAGTCAAAACAAAAAAAAAAAAAAAAAAAAAATTTTGATGAACAGTGACAGCAGCGCGGGCGCGCCTCCAGCAGCGCGGGCGCGCTTGAAGTACTGTTCACACAAAAAAATAAAATAAATTCTGGTCGACTCAGCTGTCTTGTTTTTGAGTTTCCCGGAGTTCCAGCGGTCGGATCGTCCTGAATTTTGGACAGCATCTTCCTGACTCTAGTATCTAAATTTTGAACGGTGGAGATCGGATTTGAAGGTCCAGAAGATCAGTTGAGTATGATCAGAACAGAGAACAGTGCACAAGCCAGTAGGGGAGTTCTCTATCCTTTCTTTTTAGTGTAGTTTTAATATTAATATATTGTTTATTTGTTCATTGAGGACAATGAACCATTCAAGTGTGGGGAGGTGTTCTCGTGAATAGTATTAATAAAATTATTGTATATGCCTCATCTCAAAATTGTGTTAGCTGCATTAAAAGTAGAGCATATAGTTGTTTAATTCTACATACATAATTGTTGTGTAGTAGAGCATTGTGTATACGTTGCATTTGCATAATTCCATGAATGTGTGTAATACCAAGTTGATATCCTATGATGAGTTTATGTGCATAATGTCTTGGTTAGTAGTCTTGATCGTATGTGATGTTGTGCATGCTTAGAAGTTGTTTGTGCGGTAATTGTTTTGAGAACACTATTAAAATGCTCTAGAGACGTGACCTAGACTAGCTTAATTCTTGAGTCTTATCCATGAGTGAACGTAGAATCTTGCGTATTCCCTTTTGAGTTTAGAATGAGTAATGCTTAAGTGTGGGGAAGTTGAGGGAGTGTAAATGCCTTTCTAAAAAAAAAAAAAAATAATAAGAAATTTTACAATAGGTATCATTGTCCTCTTTTGAGACCATTGGGTAGCAATGTTCTAACCATTGGTTACTGGAGAAAGACTTGACCTTTGTATGTAGCATATCATCGTCCTCCTTTGAGGTCATTGGGTAGCAATGTTCTAGCCATTGGTTACTGGAGAAAGACTTGATTTGCGAGCTAATAGGAAAAAAAAAAGAGAAACAAAATAGAAAAAAATTGAGAGGCATGGAAACTCCTGACAACCCTAAGCGAGAGTTCATTCTAAGTAACGAAGTGTTTAAGCGTTATTATGATTATTAGCTCATGGTTGAGACTCGATTGAGATTTGTTGGTGTTTGGTTTGTTTCACTAGAGAGCATGAAGAACACGCACTACGCACACCGTACTTGCAATGGAAAAGTAGCATGACTAATATGTGAGATGGGTGAAATCCTAGACTGTTGTATATTCTGAGGATTATATGTTAATAAGGTGGACACATGCATGATTGGAATCTTTGTATATTCATGTAGTTGCATTCATATTAGTTTGGCATGCTTGAGACTTGGTAGGAAAATATAAATTTTGTGGGCACATTCACTATAGGCCCTCACGAGACCTTACTCGTCCACTAGGGCTGCCTAGGGGTTTAAAGGGCTTGCTGCATATGCTAAATGCAACCGTGATCACCTACGGAAGTGGTACTATTTAGTTAGATCGTAGTTTTTTTTGTTTTTCTTTGCCCGAGGACGTGCAATACGCTAAGTGTGGGGATGTGATAAGCGTGAGCTTTATCGTAATTTGGTCCTTATATTTAAGTTATTTTGCACTGAATTGGATTTTTATTTAATAGATTATATTGTTTTATTGTAGGTATTAAGGAGATCCTATTTAATTTGAAGTGGAGCTTAAATTGCAATTTTTGGGGTGGATTAAAGCAATTTTCGGATTTTTGGGCTGGTTGCGCAGATTTTACTGTTTGGGCTCTATCTGGAGTTCTACAAGTCTGTTTTGGGCCCGTAAGCAGTCGTTGGAAAGCTTGGAAGAAGATCTTTAATTCTGAGTTGGGCTCATATTTTATTACTGCTCGGAGCGGTCCAGAATCAGGAGGGAACAGAAGCCAACGAAATTTCCATTATAGAAATCTAATTCTGATTGGGAAATCTCCTTGTAATTATTTTAGTTAATTAAAAATACTTTATATTAGATATATTAGAGACATATTATTCAGACCTAGTATTAGACAGAGACATACGTATATTGTAAGCAAAGGAGGCTCAAGAACAAGAGAAGTTTTCTTTTGTCTTTTCTCCTTAGTTAATTGATTTCATATTCAGTTCTCGTAATTAGTTTATTATTGAATTCAGATTTCTTTCTTCTATGCTTTATATTGTTTTAATCATGTTATCACTTGAACCCATGATGATGAGAAATCCAATTATGGGCTAATCGTTATCATGGGGTTTTAATGGAGTTTTCCATGGATTCTAGTTATTAAATGTTTTTATGCCTTGGTGTGTGTTTGATATATTGTTAACCTAGTTTGGTTGCGCTTATTCGTTATGGGTGCGTCGCGAACATCCGTAATTGTTTGTTGAATCCTAGTGATTGCGAAAGTGGATCTAGGGTTTAGAACATACCATGCTAGCGTAGGTTTTTGCATGTGAAGAGCATGTATTAATTTGTGGTGTAATTCTATCCGTCTCGCACCGACTATGTGATTATTTGGATTCTTGATTGTAAACCATTATGTTTTCAATCTCTATAGACATATAGGGA
This sequence comes from Heracleum sosnowskyi, assembly GCA_030848705.1. NCBI lineage: Eukaryota > Viridiplantae > Streptophyta > Magnoliopsida > Apiales > Apiaceae > Heracleum > Heracleum sosnowskyi. Next base: position 17,912,021 of record CM061240.1, read on the forward strand.
CTAAGCATATTTGGTGACTACTTGACTTCTATCAATTGTGGATGATCATTAGGATGATATATGTACAACGAAAGTTGGCGTGTGTCAGTTTAGTGCGTCTAATCAGTTATCATCGCTTGCACATGCTAGGCTAAGAGGCATAAGGTTCTAGATGAAGTGGTTAATGAAGTTGAAATCCCATGTTTGTTTATTTATAAGAAAATCGTTTAAGTCATTTTTCTAGTAAATTCTTAGTTAATAATAATCATTAGTATAATCAACCCAAATTTGTGATTGTTTTAGCAGTGGATAGAAATCGTAATCTGGTGTATAAGTGAACTAAAACGAACAATTCTAGTCTCTGTGGGAACGAATCCTACTTATCTCTATATTACTTGTGACCACGTGCACTTGCGTGTTTTTGTGCGAACAAAAACCTAAACTGTGTTTATATACTACACAGCTTCTCTATCGATTACAAGATAAGTCCAAATCAATTACAAACTATATTGAAATATATCCTAACCGACAGCTTTATTCCTATAAACTAGGAACCGACAAAATAAACTTCCTTCTTTAACTAGACTTCATAAATAACTCGAAGTTGTAATCCTGATCAGCTTTCAGTCCTGATGATAAATCCTGATCACAGTCCTGATAGAAATCCTGATAGCAATCCTGATACTGACGATCGTGCAATACTGATGACGTCAGCAATCCTGATCAGTTGAGTCTAGATCCTGACGATCATTGAATCCTTATATAACAATCTCCCCCAATCTCATACTTTGAAAAATAAAGTATAGATTCCTAGATTCAATGATGCCAAAAACTTATTTACAAAATGTACAAGTATTTACAGTAGCAACTTATCTGTTTAAATTCTTTGATAGAACAGATTCATCCTCAAGAAGTTGGATAACAAATATTCTTCTTTTTCTTCAAGAATTTGAATCAGTCTTTCCTTAAGATTTCTGAGTTCTTCATCTTCCTCATTAATATGGTAGATAGCTGCTCTGAGATTTTGAATTGAACTTCTTGGTAGACTATGATCTTCAACAAGGAGGTAAGCAATTTCCTTCCCATCAGGATTAAGAGTCAGTTGCTTCATGCCAAAAGACATTTCTTTAACATTAGTGCCTCTTTGCATTTCCACATCTTGATCTATCAGATTTAAGTATATGGGAGTATAATTAACATTGTAATTCTTTCCTTCATCAAATCTTCTCCTTATAGTTGACAGAATCATATCACTCCATTCCTTGCACACTTTATTCTTCCATTTAAGCAGACAGTGAACATATTTCAGTTCCTTTGTAGTTTTGACTAACAGCTCTTAAATGGACATAATCTTCACACTTTCATCTTCATGAAGTACATAAGTTTCTCTTTCTTTTCAGTACCATCATGACAATCTATAACTATATCAACAGCTAACAAATTGTTCAGGTGTTTAGAAGTTAAATTACCTCCAATATCAGTCAAAGAGTGAGGGTCAACATATGACATGTTCAGAAACTCAGCATCTCTATGACTTATCCCTCCTCTTGAATTGTGTGGCATTTGCTTTAAGCTTGAAAACATTTGTAACTAGAGTGCTTTGGATCTTTGTGAACCAGAAAAGTCTGCAACACTGGAGACATTTGTTATAATTCCACCAGACTAATAATTGATAGGTCTATCACACCTTAGTGTGTCAATATGTTTCCACTTCTTTTCCTTTTCCTTCTCAAGAACATAACTCTTCTCTAGCTTATGTTGTTGTCTTCTTGGATTTCTCCACAACAATCTATTTGAACTTTTGAGCTTTTGTACATAGAGCTTAAAATCTCTATTTGTTGTTCTTGTAACTTCTTTTCTTCTTGCTTCTTCTTCTTCATCCACTTCAAGATTTTGAGAGTCAACCACAGTAGATAAAATTAACAAACCAACCTCTTGTAGAATTTCAGATTCATCAGGATCTTGAACAGGGTCAGGAACAATGTCAGGATTAGAATCTTCAATTTGAGCTGTATTACTGATGAGAGTTGATTGTTTTGGTCTTCTCCTCAGTTGTGGTCCCTCATCTCTTTCTTGATCTTCTTGCTGAATAATAGTCCTAATAGCTAGAGTATCAGGAACTATTGGTATTTGAGAAGCCTCAGAATTTCTTCTATTCTTACTCCTCTAGACCTTGTCTGTCTAGGCATTGTTTGATTTGATGAGCTTCTCCCTCTTCTTGCACCTCTTCTAGCACCTCTCCTACCTCTGCCTCCTCTTCCTCTAACAGGAGCCGGGTTGTTAAAACTTTCCATAATTTCTCTTTGTTGAACAAGAAATTCTTCTTGTGAGAGATCAGGATATTCTTCAGTTGCAGTAGAGAGTGCTTTCTGATAGAGTATATATTTATATATATTTTATATGATTTTATTCCTCATGTTTATTATATTTTGCATTTAATTGGATTTTTATTTAATAAATTTTAATGTTTTATTGTAGGAAGCATCGAAATCCTAAACTTGGAAGGATTGGAGAATAAAGAGCTTAATTTGGAGATTTATTAGAAGGAAATTCGGATTTGTTGGGCTGCCTGCACATAATTCACTGTTTGGGTCATATCTTAAGTTCTAGAAGTCAGAATTGGACGATTTAACAGCCCACGCGAAGATAATGGAAATCTCTTTTATTCTAAAGTGGTCCAATTATTAAATTAATTCAGGAACGGCTCAGATTTACTGAAGAAAAGTCAGCTACGAATTTTCCTTGTAAAACAGAATCAGTTTAGGAAACGTACTTGTACTTTCCTCAAGGCATTAAAATATTTGAGGATATATATATAGACATCAGATCTGAGAGATAGGGAGATATACATATACATAGATACATATACATAGATACATAGATACATACATACGGAGCGGATCTTGTATTTTTTCTGGGAGAAAGATTGAAGGTTTTCTTCTCTGTTCTTAATATTATTATTATGTGTTCTTATTATATTATGTGTTTTGTTAGTTTAATTATGAGTGAGTAGTTATTAATCTAGGGTTAAGTTGAACCCTAGTTATGATTGATGTATGATTTTCCATAACCCCCCAATTTAGTTATGTTGTATGCTCTTGCTTATTGAGTTGTGCTTAATTAACAATAACATGTCAGACGTGATTATGCGTATTGTTTGAACCCAATATCTATTTATCATCGAAAGTTGGACTTAGATGGTTGTGATTTATCCAATAAGGACATGAACTTCTCCATGAAAATAGGTAGAACGGATTGTTAGGAAGTTAGGATGCTGTATTTAATGTCTCTAAATTGCATGATACCATGAAAATAGGCTTGAGTGTATTTTAGAGAAGCCATTAATACTCGAGAGAGGTTATTGGTATTTTATAGGGCGCATCTTTCCTCTTGAGTAGCGTATGATTAATTGGGGTGGAAAATCATAATTGCATCGATTCATGCTAGTGGGGATACTTAATTCTAGATGTTTTAGTTAATTGATAATACAATACAATTTGCTTTAGTATAATATTTAGATTAATAATCTCTCAACAATTTATTGTGTTACTTGCTTAGTTGAATTGAATCAAGAATAACTAGTGATTGATACATTTGTCTCTGTGGGATCGACTCTGACTTACCCTACTACATAGTTAGAAGGATTTGTTAGATATTATTATTTGATATGCACGCGACAGCCTTTTCAAATTTTTGGCGCCGCTGCCGGGGACAAAGCGGTATTAGATTAGTTAATTTTTGAGTTTGTTTGGCTAAGTCTTTTTGTTGTGTTGCTTCGGCTATTATTCCCTTGTTATTTGATCTTTGTTTCTAGTTTCCTTGTTGCATGCACACTCGAAGTTCAGGTACAGAAAATTTGATTGCTCTTGATCCTGAAATTGAAGCTACAGCAAGAAGACAAGCAGGACTACGAAGGAAAAATAAAGACAAGGAAGTTATGGGTGAGACAACAGCAAAAGCCCTCAGGGAGCATGGTATGCCAGACACTACAGACGTACTCTCCAGTATTGTCAGACCAACAATCACGGCTACTCACTTTGAACTCAAGCCACAATTCATACAATTCGTCTCCAATGAATCTTTCGCAGGATTGTCCACTGAAAATCCTGTTGATCATCTTGAGAGTTTTCTGGAAAAGTGTGATACTATAAAGCTGACCAATGTTAGTGATGATGCTATTAAGCTGCGCTTATTTCCTTTTTCTCTCCGAGATGCAGCAAAAGATTGGTTGAAGGATGAAGGACCAAACACATTCACTACTTGGGATAGTCTAGCAAAGGCGTTTCTACTTAAATTCTTTAGTCAGAAGAAGACTTCAAAGCTCAGGAATGAAATATCTAACTTTCGTCAAGATGATGACGAGTCACTTCATGATGCTTGGAGAAAATTCAAACGACTTCAGAGACAATGCCCTCACCATGGAATTCCTGACTGGTTGTTGATCCAAACATTCTACAATGGGTTAACACAAGAGTTTCGAAATTTTGTTGATGCTTCTTCTGGTGGATCTATTATGAAAAAAAGTACGGAGGATGCAAAAACTTTGTTAGACGAGATGGCGTCTAATGATAACTATCCTTACAGTGACAGATGTCATCCAAAGAAGGGTGGTAAGTATGATGTTGATGCTCTAACCATGTTGAATACTACTATGCAGGCAATGGTTAAGAAGATTGAGCAATTGGATTCTAGAACTTCATCTACGGTTGTCTCATGTGAAATATGCGGTGTAGTTGGACACACTCAACATGCTTGTCAATACAATCCCTCTGGAACAGCAATGGAACAAGCAAATGCCCTCTACAACCAAAATCAAAGGCCACAATATAATCCTTACTCCAACACATACAATTCAGGTTGGAGAGATCATCCTAATTTCTCCTACAGAAATAACCAGGCTCAAGCTCAACCTCCACAAAATAATTTTTCTCAGCCGCCAGGTTTTCAACCAGCTCAGCCACAAAAATCTAACTTGGAGAATCTTTTGGAAGGATTTATTTCTACACAAGCAAAGAAGAATGATTACTTTGACTCAAGTATCAATGAGATAAAAGCTCATAACAAGTTGATGGAGAATTCAATCACTCAAATTGCTCAACAGTTGAATCAACTTAACAAGTCTTCAGGCCAACTTCCTGGCCAAACTGAACAACCACATAAAGCCCACGTGAATGCTATAACGTTAAGAAGTGATCATGAATTGCAAGGGCCAGAGATGAAGATGAGTACTGATAATTTGAATGTTGAGGAAGATACGGAGAAAATTCAATTTGAAAATGTGATTGTGCAAGAAGCGATTGAAGAAAAGAAGAAGGAACCCACAGTTGCTCCAGTCAGACCTTACATACCACCTGTTCCGTTTCCTCAAAGGTTGGTGCAAGCTAGGCTTGGAGAGAAGTTTATGAAGTTTATGGATATCTTGAAGAGGTTAGAACTTAATATCCCTTTCTTAGATGCTATCAAAGAGATGCCTTCATATGGGAAGTTTCTTAGGGAATTATTGTCAAACAAAAGAAAGATTGAAGAAAGTTCTATTATCTCATTAACGGCAGCGTGCAGTGCTATCTTGCAGAATAGTCTTCCTAAAAAGCTAGCTGATCCAGGTAGCTATTCTATTCCTGTGAAACTTGGGAATTTTGAAATCAAAAGAGCTCTATGTGATCTTGGGGCAAGTGTAAGTCTAATGCCCTTAACAATCTGCAATAAGCTTCAGATGGGTGAACTCAAACCCAAACGTATATCTCTACAATTGGCAGATAGAAGTGTAAAAGTTCCACTTGGAATACTTGAAGATGTTCCTGTCAAGGTAGGAAAGTTTTTTATTCCATGTGATTTTGTTGTCATGGAGATGGAGGAAGATGCACAAAATTCTATTATTCTCGGGAGACCTTTCTTAGCTACAGCTGGTGCGAAAGTTGATATGATGCAAGGAAAAATTTCTTTTGAAGTTGGAGATGAGAAATTGGAATTTAAATTTTCCAACTCTTCGCTTAACCCATCTATGAAGAAAACTGATCTTGGAAATTGTAATGAAGATGTTCTTATGGTCAAGTCTTTGGGTGGAGATCAAGATATGAAGGCTGATATTTTTCTCTCTAAACCTCCAGCAATTATGGTGAGAGATTTACATGTCATTAATTATGCTGATTTGAAGCCTTCAATAATGAAATCGATTGGTGAAATTCAGTTTGGTGGATTATCTGTTGAAGATCCTGATGCTCATATTGAAAACTTTTTGAAGATTTGTGATACTATCAAGTGTGATGGAGTTTCTGATGAGGCCATTCGACTTCGATTATTCCCTTTCTCTTTAAGGGATGGAGCTAAAAATTGGTTATTTTCGTTACCCTCAAATTCCATTACCACTTGGGAAGACTTACTTATAAAATTTCTTTTTAAGTTTGTCTCACGAGATGAAACGTCAAGGATAGTTGTGGCACTCTTAAAGTTTGCTCGAGATAGAAGAATAGTATTGTTGGATAAAGCCATGGATGAAACTTATAAGTTTTTGGGAGAGATCATAAGAAAATATGTTGAGAAAGTGGATGCTCCACTTTCGATCCATTCACCAGGTTGATTAACAAGAAGGTCAAGCTAATGACCTTAAAAAAGCGCTTATTGGGAGGCAACCCAAGATTTTGGAGGAGGAACACTCTCCCACATTTTCCAACCGAGACTTCATGCACTAGGGGAGTATTTCTAACCTTTCTTTGAATAATTTTTCACTCTTATTCTTTTTGTATTTCTTTTAGGATCTTGTTAGTTTTGTATATTTATATATATTATTCATTGAGGACAATGAACCACTTAAGTGTGGGGATGAGTTCTCAATAACGTAAAAAAACCCAAAAAAATTATATATTATAAAAATCTAAAAAAATTTGAAAATTTAAAACTTTTTGTATATAATTGCCTAGTCTCAAAAGCATGTTAGCATTGATAAGTACACATTGTGTAGATTAATTTCGCATGATTAATTATGAGTGTCACATTCATGATAAATCATTTGATGCTTGATAATTCCTTGTGTGTGCTTGCGAAAGTTTGAAAACTTGAGATGTTTCTTAGTCAATTTTAGTGAGTTAAGCATGCTTTCACCTTGTGAGGATTTGAGCCTAATTTATGATTGATTCATTTTTTATCAATCCATTTTTTTTTGTGTGTTGTTCATCATGATTCTTGTTGCTCTAGAACTTGTTTTAAACCGTTTTGAGACTACATGATATGTGTATGCATGAATATGATAAAGGCACTAGGATTAACCTCATTTACCCAAACAATACCCATATGAAAAATAATCCTTAGTGAACCCCTCTGAGCTTATACCCGTTTCTTTCGTATATCACCAATCTAAAATTTTTTGAGCCTACTTATTTATTCTTGTCTTGATTTACTAGTAGAGCATATTGATTCAATTCAAGGGTTGGTGAATATTTAGTGTGGGGATTTCTTTTGGTTAAAGTGTTACATCTTGGTGGGATACAATATGATTTGAGAATTACAAACAAGTATCAAGTACTCCTTTGAGATCAATGGGTGGCAAGTGCAATGTCATATTAAAGGGACAATCCATGTGTGCTGGTATTAAGTACATTCTTGGTGACTTTTCACTGCCCTTGGTTACTGGAGAATGACTTGACTTTTGAAAAAAAAAAAGAAAAAAAAAAGAGAAGTTATGAGCAAGAGGAAGATAAAGTAGAGTGTGTTCATTTGATTGATACAATGTGAAAGTGGGAAAGTACATGGGGTATATGTGCTTTGAAGTTTAATGCTTGTGAAAGCTTGATCAACTTTTACATGATCTAAGTTTCATGTTGGGTGCTTTAATTAAAAGTAAACATTATGCTCTATTAGTTATCAAGTTTAGCCACTTGTTAGCCTGTTTCTTTGATATCCTACCCCATACCTAAGCCCCGTTACAACCTTTAACAAAGACCTTTTGATTCATGTATGCATATAAACGAGGTGGTGGAGATTTGGTGGACAACCAAGCATATGGTAGCACATGAGTACATTGATTGAACTTACTTGAGCGATACACTTATACCCATACACTTGTGTGAAGTGAGAGCAATGTGAGATTTATCCATAGCATGCTTACTTGTTGAATGCGACTTTGATGTCTATCTCATGATATTTTTGTCTATCTAGACATTGTGTGCATACTTGGATTATTTTGTGTTAATGATGCTTAAAGTGAGAGTACTTGTACTTTCAGACACTTTCAGGTTGTTATGTGATTGATATTTACAATGTGTGGAGTACTATGACATGTTGCATGTTTGAGAGACTTGGTGGTTGAAAATATTTGATTTTGTGGGTATATCTTCTATAAACCCTCACGAGACAAAACTCGTCCTACTAGGGCTGCCTAGGGGTTTAACGGCTTGTTGCATACGCTCAATGCAATCGTGTCATCTACGAAAGTGGTGGTCCTATTAGTTAGTATTATTTTTATTTCTTTATTTGCCCGAGGACGTGCAAAATGCTAAGTGTGGGGATGTTTGATAGAGTATATATTTATATATATTTTATATGATTTTATTCCTCATATTTATTATATTTTGCATTTAATTGGATTTTTATTTAATAAATTTTAATGTTTTATTGTAGGAAGCATCGAAATCCTAAACTTGGAAGGATTGGAGAATAAAGAGCTTAATTTGGAGATTTATTAGAAGGAAATTCGGATTTGTTGGGCTGCCTGCACATAATTCACTGTTTGGGTCATATCTTAAGTTCTAGAAGTCAGAATTGGACGATTTAACAGCCCACGCGAAGATAATGGAAATCTCTTTTATTCTAAAGTGGTCCAATTATTAAATTAATTCAGGAACGGCTCAGATTTACTGAAGAAAAGTCAGCTACGAATTTTCCTTGTAAAACAGAATCAGTTTAGGAAACGTACTTGTACTTTCCTCAAGGCATTAAAATATTTGAGGATATATATATAGACATCAGATCTGAGAGATAGGGAGATATACATATACATAGATACATATACATAGATACATAGATACATACATACGGAGCGGATCTTGTATTTTTTCTGGGAGAAAGATTGAAGGTTTTCTTCTCTGTTCTTAATATTATTATTATGTGTTCTTATTATATTATGTGTTTTGTTAGTTTAATTATGAGTGAGTAGTTATTAATCTAGGGTTAAGTTGAACCCTAGTTATGATTGATGTATGATTTTCCATAACCCCCCAATTTAGTTATGTTGTATGCTCTTGCTTATTGAGTTGTGCTTAATTAACAATAACATGTCAGACGTGATTATGCGTATTGTTTGAACCCAATATCTATTTATCATCGAAAGTTGGACTTAGATGGTTGTGATTTATCCAATAAGGACATGAACTTCTCCATGAAAATAGGTAGAACGGATTGTTAGGAAGTTAGGATGCTGTATTTAATGTCTCTAAATTGCATGATACCATGAAAATAGGCTTGAGTGTATTTTAGAGAAGCCATTAATACTCGAGAGAGGTTATTGGTATTTTATAGGGCGCATCTTTCCTCTTGAGTAGCGTATGATTAATTGGGGTGGAAAATCATAATTGCATCGATTCATGCTAGTGGGGATACTTAATTCTAGATGTTTTAGTTAATTGATAATACAATACAATTTGCTTTAGTATAATATTTAGATTAATAATCTCTCAACAATTTATTGTGTTACTTGCTTAGTTGAATTGAATCAAGAATAACTAGTGATTGATACGTTTGTCTCTGTGGGATCGACTCTGACTTACCCTACTACATAGTTAGAAGGATTTGTTAGATATTATTATTTGATAGGCACGCGACAGCCTTGTCACTTTCCTTGCAAACAATTGTTGAACTCTCTTATAAGTGTGATAAAGAGTAACAACATCACCATCTCTTGTCTTGAAGTTCTGGAATAAGTTAGCAGCATCTTCAGAATTTTCAATTAGAACATCTTCATTACCTTCAGGAATTGTAGAGAGTGTTTGTCAATGACCAGGTGTTAGGATTTGATCACCTGTCAGGATTTGCTCTTCCGTCAGGATTTGAGATTTCACCAATGTCCTTACGGTTCTAACTCCAGAATCAGAAACATGAGTTGACTGCGTAGATTAACTTTGAGAAGTTTGTCTAGTAGACTTCATCATAGCAACATCAGAGGTTTCTCCTTGTAATACCAAATCATCACCATCATGTCCAGTATGATCATCATCATTATTATTTCTTAATACTAGATCAGGTGTGCATTTTGTCTAACTTACCTTCTCCCCCTTTTTTGGCATCAGGATTTGATAACAAATTTAAGATTAAGGAAAGAGAGGCTTGAATGTCAGTTACCTTAGAATCTAATGAGTCAATTCTTTTGTTGATGGAGGACTATTCAGTAATAACTGACTTAACCTGAGATTCCACAACTCTCAATTGAAGAACAGTTGGTGCCTTTGTCAAGCTATGATAATCAGACCTCACTAATGCAGTTGTAGCTTTGACAAAATCAATCTCATACTTGAGGCTCTTGGATAATAGAGTTGTAGCCTTCAAGTGATTCTTCACATCTTCATTCTCAATTAAACTTGTAGCATAAGAAGCATGATTCAAAGCACATGAATAACTGACAGAATCTTCAGACCTGTACCAGTCATTTTCCCATTCATGTCTTCTTAGTTGTTCAGCTGGATCAATTGCAGAAGGACCAGAAAAGTCTTGTCTTATATCTTTTCATATAGAAGCCTTGCCAGCCATGAATGTGCTTGAAGAACCAAAATTAGTTCCAAGACTAGATTTAATTGTTGTAGCAAGCTGATCCTTCTCAACATCATTATCATCATCAGAATCATCATCATCACTATCTCCAGAATCATCAGCATTATCAGCATCAAGAATAACAACTCCTTTCAATTTATCGTTGGATTCTGAAATAGGATCATTCATTGGCCTTGAGCTAAGTGGTTGAATCAGGAATGGCTCAGCATCAGGAGCACCACTAGCATCAGGAGCAACACTGTCAGGATTTGATTGGCATGCATCATGATTTGTTACCAATGGTTCTTGTGGAACCTGAGGTTCAGAAGCTTCTTCAACACTTTGAGTTGGAGGTTCTTGTGTGCTTCCCTCAATGACAGTGTCCTCGGCCAAAATTTCCATTTCAGGAATAATAGAAGTCCCTTGAGCAGTGTCTGGAAACTCCTTAGAAACTGCATCTGATTTGCCTGCATCCTCACTTTGAGAGGATGGTTCTTGTGGGGCAGGAATGTGAATGTCTTCATTCTCCCTTTGAGAAAATGGTTCTTGTGTGACCATTCCTTCAACTGTGCCTACACTTACACTTTGAGTAAGTGGTTCTTGTGTGGCTGGATCTTCAGTAGCTGCTGAACCACTTTGAGGTTCAGGTTCTTGTGGGCTTGATCCTTTCAGTTTCTTCTGTCTTTTGAACACAAACTCGTCTGCCTTCCTTTTCTTGTCCATGGGATGAGTAAACCCAAGTTTGGAAGAAACAGTACCAATCTTCTCCCATGAAATTTCCAGAATTCTTGATGGTGGAGAAGCTTTGGCTGGTGAGTATGAGATTGATACAATTTGACTTGGTGCAGCATCAGGATTACCAACGTCAGGATTTGCTTGAGCATCAGGATTTGACTGCTCATCAGAAATTGAAATGTCATGTCCATCAGTATCCTGTTTCTTCAATGGAATATGATACCGGCTTTTGATCAACTTTCTTTTCTTCTGTGGCTTTGCAGTAGGTGCCACAGCTTCACTAGCAGTATCAGCAACTTCCTTGTTTAGCTTAAATTTGGAGGATATAGGCATATCATCCTCAGAATCAGTATCATCCCTTAAAACCAACTTCCTTTTCACAGAAACCTCCTCAACCTTCTCAGCCATCTTCACCAGGACCCCTTGTACACCTCCTTTTGACTTCGTTTGAGTGAGTGGTGTAGAGGAGAAATCCTTTGAACCTGATTGCCTTCCAGACACATCAGTTCTAGCTGATTTCTTTGATTTTACGACTACAGTCTTTTGAGAGACAGTAGAGGTGGTTGTAGAGTGTTTGGAGTGTTTGGGAGGGATGCTTGTGTCAGGAACAAGGTGTGATTGGCCTTGCCCCATAGCATCAGAAACTGATCCATAATAACTAGGCATTTTCTCTTTCAAGAAAAGCCTGACCTCATCAGGAATATAGGCATTGCCTGTGAAACCATTTGCCTTATCACTGTTGACTAAGGACATAATATTATTCTCTGTAATTCTACAAATAGGTAGAATCACATCCTCCTCAAAAACACCATTAGGACATAAGTGATTAAAAATTAGCTGGGAAAATCTAAGAAAACAGACAGAACCTAACTTATTTGATTTCCTATCACTTAAAGCTTTCAGAATAAATGACCCATAATCAAAAACAGTAGAGTAGATAAGAGAGTACCCTATTTTGAGTGATCCTGATGGTAGAGCATCAAAGTTAGATGTCTTATTCAGGAAACATCGACTTATGGTGTCAAAGTAGTAGTTCCATTCCTTTTTTAGCTTTGTCCTAAAGAGATTTCCATATATCTTAACCTCTCCATTGTAGCCTAACTTAGTAACAAACTCAAATAGCGTTGAATCTGAAACTGTATCAAGAACTTTATCACCCAGAATAGGCAAATGAAGTGCTTCTTCAATAACAACAGGTGTAACATTATATCTAACGTCGTTGAATTCAAAATTCATCAGTATTGCTCCTGATATTCCTTTACCAAACACAGCTGAGTTCCATACCTGCATAACAGACTTAAACGAAACACTTGCAGGTTCTGTTAGAGCAAACTTCAATGGACTTGAAGATAAGAAATCTTGAATAACATGGAACTCATTTGGTAATTCCTGATGGTCCAAAACAGCTACAAAATTATTAGTGGAGTAACAACACTAATTACTGTTTGTTTATTCATGAATGATGAAGACGCCATTGATACAATACAGAAAGCTTAAGAATTGAGATTTAGAATTTAGGGTTCGTGAGCACAAAGAGAAGATGAAAACCAAAAACTGACGATGAGAGAGTAAACGGTAATTTAGAAAATCAAATGTATTTTGTTAAAACAAAATATTACTCTCAGTGACAGGTGACAAAATAGGATTCGTGCACAAATAATTAGTGGACCAATTTACGTGCATAATTAAACATAACTGCACCGCTTTTTATGTATGTATATATATATATATATATATATATATCAGTGTGACACACGCGCGCATACAGTTGTCCAACTAAAACTCAAACGTTTCTCATCAGTAATTGACGAAAAATCAGGCATAATTTAAGCAGTGAAATACTGACATGTCCATCAGGATTGACCGGTTGACTTCCTGTCAGGATTGTGTCCTATCAGGATTTGATCAAGTTTACATACCTTTCTGAATGACCATCAGGATTTGACAGTCATCAGGATTTCCTTTCTGTAGCTTTTCTCAGTAATTCTCAAAGTTCATCATTCCAAGTTCATTCACCAACTTATTGAAAGTAGCTTCAGGCACTGGCTTGGTGAATATATCAGCTAGTTGTTGATCAGTAGGAACAAAATGCAGTTCAATTGTTCCTTCCAGAACCTGTTCTCTTATGAAATGATATCTAATACTTATGTGTTTAGTAAGAGAATGTTGAACTGGATTTCCTGTCATTGCAATAGCACTTTGGTTATCACAATAAATAGGGATCTTGGAGTATGACATGCCATAATCTAACAACTGATTTCTCATCCACATTATCTGAGCACAACAACTTCCTGCAGCAATGTACTCAGCTTCTGCAGTTGAAGTAGACCAAAATCTGATTCTCTTGCATACCAAAGACCAAGTGAAAGAGTGCCTTTGAGATATCTAAAAATTCTTTTAACTGCAATCAGATGAGGTTCCCTGGGATTTTCTTGAAATCTTGCACAAAGACAGGTTGCAAACATGATATCTGGTCTACTTGCAGTGAGATACAAAAGTGAGCCAATCATTCCTCTGTAGTGAGTTACATCTACCTAAGCACCTTGATCAGGATCAAGTTTGGTAGCTGTAGCAATGGGAGTACTTGCAGTAGGACTATCTTGCATGTTAAACCTCTTTAACAAATTCCTTATGTACTTTGACTGATTGATAAAAATGCCATCATAAGTTTGTTTAACTTGAAGACCAAGAAAGTAACTCATTTCTCCCATCATGCTAATTTGATATCTAGACTGCATGAGCTTGGAAAACTTTTCACAAAGCTTATTGTTTGTTGACCCAAAGATGATATCATCAACATAAATCTGAACTAAAAGCAAATCCTTACCATGATTCAAATAAAACAGAGTTTTATCAATAGTACCTCTTTTGAATCCACTTTACAGTAAGAATTAAGCTAGGGTTTCATACCATGCTCTTGGAGCTTACTTTAGTCCATAAAGTGCTTTATCCAATCTGTAAACATGATTTGGATATTTTGGATCAATGAAACTAGGAGGTTGTTCAACATAGACTTCTTCCTCCAGTTCACCATTTAAGAAAGCACTTTTCACATCCATCTGGAAAACCTTGAATTTCTTGTGAGCTGCATATGCCAGAAAGATCCTGATGGCTTCTAGTCTTGCAACAGGAGCAAAAGTTTTATCATAGTCAATTCCTTCTTGTTGAGAATACCCCTTTGCAACTAGCCTTGCTTTGTTTCTGATAATTACACCATCTGAATCAGTCTTGTTTTTGAAGATCCATTTTGTACCAACAATTGACCTGTTCTTTGGTCTTGGCACTAGTTTCCAGACTTCATTCCTTTCAAATTCATTCAATTCTTCTTGCATTGCAGTAACCCAATCAGCATCCTTAAGTGCATCTTCTACTTTCTTAGGTTCCTCCTTGGATAGAAAGTTATGATATAGACATTCTGTTAGGAACTATGTTATTTCTTGATGATAACCAAATTGACTTAGTAAAAATTGTATGTTAGATATAATTGCTGATGTTTGTTTATCAGTGTTTAAGTACCAGGAAACTATCAGAGTTTAGCTGGAGGACTAGTCAAGAGTTTAGCTGGAGGACCAGTCAGAGTTTGTTAAAGTCTGATGGTCAGAGTTTGCTTAGCAGTCGGTGCAATTCAATGAACATTCTAGAAGCGATATTCTTTGGATATGGAAAGAAGCAAAGAGATATCGGGATGGCTAAGGAAACGGAACAGAAGACAAAAGCAATTCTAGATTGATATTAATTGTATAGCTGATTTATAGGAATATCAATTAGAAGATTGTACATAGCTGTGTACTATATAAACACAGATAGGTTAACCCTAAAAGGGATGCGAATACTGAATACATTATTCTTGTAACCTAAGCTCTCTGTGATAATTTACATCACTGAGAGAAGAGTTATTTAATATAATTCAGTTTATTGTTCATAAACAGAGTTCTTGATTGTTATTCTCATACATATATTGATTATATATTGTGTATTCGGCCTAACAATTGGTATCAGAGCCAAGGCTGTTTAATATATACAGTTTATTGATTTAAAACACAAGTATAATCATGACTGAAAACTCTCAGGAAGGTTCTATTGCTCAAAAGGTTCAATCTGCTTCTGTAAGTCGATATGAATCAATCAGGGTTCCAATGCTCAAACCAGTGGAATATCCAATATGGAAGGTTAAGATGACCATGTTTCTAGAAGCCACAGATCCAGAATACCTTGATAGAATCTATTATGGTCCTCATATGCCAACTAAACTGTCTCCTGTAGTTGCTGGTCAAGAACAAAAGACTGTTCCGAAGGAAAAGAAAGATATGACTCCTGAGGACATCTCATCAATTACGAAGGATGCAAAAGTTAGACATCTTCTTCATAGTGCCTTAGATAATGTCATGTCTAACAGAGTTATTGTTTGCAAGACTGCCAAAGAAATCTGGGATGCTTTAGAAGTCAGGTGTCAAGGAACAAGTGCTATAAAGAAGAACAGGAAGACTATTTTAACACAAGAATATGAACACTTTGACTCTAGATCTGATGAAACTTTGACAGATACATATGACAGATTCTGTAAATTGTTGAATGATTTGTCTCTTGTTGATAAAGAATATGATCTTGAAGAGTCAAATCTCAAGTTTCTAATATCTCTACCTGAAAAATGGGATTTAAAGCCAACATCAATAAGAGGTAATTATGATCTTGCAGAAACAGATCTTGATGAAATTTATGGGTTGCTTAAAACTCATGAACTTGAGATAGAACAAAGAAACAAAAGGTCTGGAAAGAAGACAAAATCTGTAGCTCTCAAAGTTGAAGAAAAACTCATGAAGAAAGAAACATCAAAGAAGAAAGCTAAGGAAAAAGCTTTGGTCATAAACTCTGAAAGTGAGTCATCAAACTCTGATGGTGATTCAAACTCTGATGCTTCCTCTGAATCTGAGGATGATGAAGAACAATTGATGCAAATGGCTGCTTTGATGGTGAAAACCTGTAAGAAGATGGGTTTTAAGAACTTCAAGAAGGGAAAAAGATTCTCGAGGAAAGATTCAAACTCTGAAAGAAAGAGTTTCAGAAAGTCTGAAGGAAGGGATACCAAGTATGGAAAGAAAGACAAGTCTGAGATCCAGTGCTACAAGTGTAAAGAGATGGGTCATTATGCTCCAGAGTGCAAGAAAGGAAAATCTGAGAAAGCACTCATCACTAAAGGAAAAGATTGGGCAGACACTTCAGACTCTGATGAAGATGTCAGCTATGCTCTTATGGCAACTGTTGAAGATAAATCTGAGACATCTGAGAATAAGGCACCCCTAACAACTTATGCTTATGATATTGATAATATATCTGAATTGAGAATTTATCTTAAAAGCATACATGTTAGTTATAGAGATCAGACTTTAGAAAATGAGAGAATTAAATCTGAGAATCTTAAGCTTAAAGATAGAAATAAATTTCTTGAAGAAGAGCTTGTTAACATGCAACAAGTTCAAAAGGAAAGAGATGATGCTGTTCATGTTGAGCAAGAGTTGTTAAAGAGATTTAGACAACTAGAATCTGATTTGGAAAAAGAGAGGAAGGTAATTAAAACCTGGACTAATTCTGGAAAAGACACACATCAATTTTTTCAAACAGATACAGTTGGGTTAGGTTACTGTGAAAAAGATGAACTAAGGTTTAAAGATAAAGTTAAAGTTAAACCACAACTTAAACCTGTGAAATTTGTCTCTGAATCAAGTAAGCAAACCTCAGTACTTGAAACAGAAGCTGTTAAAGAATCAGTAAAAACTTGTGTTAAACAGGTGAATGATGGTTTAATGACAGAGAAACAATTCAAGTATAAGCTCAAAGAGGTAAAGTCTATTGAAAAACAGAAAGTGTCCAGGAAGAATAGGAATGGAAAAGTAGGCATTAATAAAAGAAATGATTATCTGCCTAATTCTGATGCTCCTAGAAAGACATGTCATAGTTGTGGTAGTACTAACCATCTGGAAAGTTTCTGCACGAAAAACAAAGATATTAATTCTTTATCCTCCAAGACTGGAGTGAAGAATGATTTTGTTAGGGTTAGACCACAGACTTTATGCACACACTGTGGGAGCACTTGGCATTCAATTTATACTTGTAAGAGCTATCATGCCATTTATCACAACTATTATGAGTTAAAACCCAACTTGAAATGGGTGAGAGCAAACTCTGCAAGTGTAAAGTCTGACACAGTTAGCTCAAACTCTGTTGAAAGTTTTTCCGCTGCAAAAGCTAACTATGTTAAGAAAGCCAAAGGATCCAAGCAAGTCTGGATCCTTAAATCTAACTCTTTGTAATTGTTTGTGATTGCAGGGCATAAGGGAAAGTACCCTCATCTTGGACAGTGGATGTTCAGGACACATGACTGGAAATAAAGCCCTGCTATCAGACTATGAGGAGAAGGTTGGCCCAAAAGTTTCCTATGGAGATGGCAACATAGGACGTACTATGGGATATGGCAATATCAATCTTGGAAGTGTCATCATCACAGATGTAGCTCTTGACCCAGGACTTAAGCATAATCTGCTATCTGTGAGTCAAATCTGTGATAGAGGATATCATGTAGATTTTCAACCTGAATACTCTGAGGTTGTTTGTAAATCTACAGGGAAAGTTGTTCTAGTTGGACACAGACGTAACAATATCTATGAAGCAAGTTTGGTAACAAACTCTGAAGGAAAAGATGTGTGTCTGTCTACAAAAATGTCAAATGAAGAGAGTTGGAAATGGCATAAGAAGCTCTCTCACCTAAACTTGAACAACATCAATGAGCTAATTCGAAAAGATCTTGTAAGGGGACTTCCAAAGTCAATACTCAGCTTAGATGGTCTGTGTGATTCTTGTCAAAAGGCCAAGCAAAGGAAGTCATCTTTCAAGAGTAAGTCTGAAACTTCAGTTGTGGATCCTTATCATCTTCTTCATGTTGATCTATTTGGTCCAGTCAATATAATGTCTCTAGGCAGAAAGAAATATGCTCTTGTCATTGTTGATGAGTACACTAGGTACACTTGGGTGTATTTCTTAGCAAAGAAGGATGAAACTGCTTTAACTCTGATGGATCATGTAAAGCTACTGGACAAAGGATCACAGTATAAAGTGAAAATTATCAGGAGTGATAATGGTACTGAAAGAAATGGTGTAGTTGAAAGAAAGAACAGAACCTTAATCGAAGCTGCCAGAACAATGCTTGAAGAAGCAAAGTTGCCAACTTATTTCCGGGCAGAAGCTGTTCAAACTGCTTGTTTTACTCAAAATGCAACACTGATCAACATGCATGGGAAAACACCATATGAAATGGTGAAAGAAAAGAAACCAAATTTGAAATATTTTCATATTTTTGGATGCAAATGCTTTGTGCTTAAAACTCATCCTGAACAGTTGACCAAGTTTGACTTAAAAGCTGATGAAGGAATTTTTGTTGGATACCCGCTGTCAACTAAAGCATTCAGAGTCTACAATCTGAGAACTAAAGTGATCATGGAATCAATACATGTGTCATTTGATGACAAGAAGATAACTGGAATATAAGATGAAGAATATCATGATCAGCTTCGTTTTGAAAATGTAGATCTAAACTCTGATGACGTAAACTCTGATGAAGCAAATCCAACAAACTCTGATGAAGCATACTCTGAACCTCTACTGGTAAACACTGAGGAAGTTTCTCTGACAGAACAAAATAGAGAACCAGTTGAGGGGGAGCGTGAAGATACTTCAGTAACATCTCAAAATGATGACTCAAATTCTGAAAATGAGTCAGCTGAAGAATCTATCCCAAACTCTGAGTCATACACTGAAAATCCAAACTCTGAGCAGTTCAATTCAGGGGGAGCCTCAGAGAATGCAAATGGTCAAGAAGAAGATCAGGAAAGCATGGATCAAGGGGGAGGATCTAATGAAATTAGAAGCCAACAGCAAGAAGGTGGACACAAGCTCACGCACCTGACTTGATAATTGGAGATCCAGAAGCTAGTGTGAGAACTAGAAGTGCTACAACTAATGAATGTCTGTTTCATGCATTCTTGTCTCAAACTTAGCCCAAGAAAGTGGAAGAAGCT
The DNA here is from genome assembly GCA_030848705.1 of Heracleum sosnowskyi. Lineage (NCBI taxonomy): Eukaryota > Viridiplantae > Streptophyta > Magnoliopsida > Apiales > Apiaceae > Heracleum > Heracleum sosnowskyi. The sequence goes on from CM061240.1 coordinate 17,931,538, forward strand.
CTTCAAGATGCAAACTGGATAACAGCTATGCAGGAAGACTTAAATGAATTTGAAAGGAATGAAGTATGGACTCTTGTACCAAGACCTAAAAACAGATCTATTGTTGGTACAAAGTGGGTTTTCAGAAACAAAACAGACAGTGATGGAGTGATTACAAGGAATAAAGCTAGACTTATGGCTAAAGGCTATTCACAGCAGGAAGGAATTGACTATGATGAAACCTTTGCTCCGGTTGCAAGATTGGAGGCCATAAGGATTTTTCTAGCATATGTTGCTCACAAGAAGTTTAAAGTCTTTCAGATGGATGTAAAAAGTGCTTTTCTCAATGGGAAACTTGAAGAAGAAGTGTTTGTTGAACAACCACCTGGATTTGTGGACCCCAAACATCCAGATTATGTCTACAGGCTTGACAAAGCTCTTTATGGACTAAAGCAAGCACCTAGAGCATGGTATGAAACTCTGGCTAAATTTCTTTTAGAAAGTGGGTTCACTAGAGGTACAATTGATAAAACCTTGTTCTATTTCAATACTGGTAATGATCTGCTGTTAGTTCAAATCTATGTGGATGATATAATTTTTGGGTCTACAAATGACAAACTTTGTAAGAAGTTTGCAAAGCTTATGCAGTCGAGATACCAAATGAGCATGATGGGAGAACTTAGTTATTTTCTAGTCTTACAAGTAAAGCAAACAGATGATGGGATTTTTATCAATCAAGCAAAATATACCAGAAATCTTCTCAAGAAATTTGGTATGCTTGATAGTTCATCTGCAACAACTCCTATGGCTACTGCAACAAAGCTAGACAAAGACACAGGAGCCTCAGTGGATATGACAAACTACAGAGGGATGATAGGATCTCTTCTTTATCTTATTGCAAGTAGACCTGACATCATGTATGCAACATGTCTTTGCGCAAGATTTCAAGCAGATCCCAGAGAGCCTCATCTAACAGTTGTGAAGAGAATTTTCAAATATCTCAAAGGAACCATAACTCTTCGTTTGTGCTATCCTAGAGAATCAGAGTTTAAATTAATTGGTTACTCTGATGCAGATTTTGCAGGCTGTAAGATAGACAGAAAAAGTACAAGTGGAAGCTGTCAATTTTTAGGTGACAGATTAGTTTCTTTGTACAGCAAGAAACAAAAGTCAATTTCCACATCCACAGCAGAAGCAGAGTATATTGCTGCTGGTAGCTGTTGTGCACAGATTTTGTGGATGAAGAATCAATTGCTGGATTATGGATTAAGGTACTCTAAAATACCTATTTTCTGTGATAATCAGAGTGCTATTGCTATGACAGGTAATCCAGTACAGCATTCCATGACCAAGCACATCAGCATAAGGTATCATTTTATCAGGGAACATGTGGAGGAAGGAGATATTGAGCTTCATTTTGTGTCTACAGAACAACAGCTTGCAGATATCTTTACCAAGCCTTTGAGTGAAGCTACTTTTACAAGACTGGTAAATGAACTTGGAATGATCTCTGGTTTTGACTAGAGATATTGGTGAGACTCAAAATTTCTCATTCTGTGATTTGTTGCTCATGATTCTTTGCATATGTTAACTGTCATTCATACCAGTTTGTCAAAATTCTGAAGTCATACTCTGTCATAATGTTAAACTCTGTCAGTCATACTCTGTCAGTTATACTCTGATGCTATACTCTGATGCTATACTCTGATGCTAAACTCTGATGTTAAACTCTGATTGTGATTTTGTCTGAAACATATGGACCGATGAAGAAAATTGTATGAAGCATGATTCTCAGTAAGTAATCATGAATTCTTCTGAGTGATATAGATTCTGATCTCAAATGTGTGCAGAAATTTTACACAGCATGATACTGTCTCTATATTTATAGCATCTCTTAGTTTATTGATCCTATACACTGAGTTTGTATTAGCTGTTTGCACTTTCTCTCATAAATTATTTGTATTAACTGATGAAAGTCTAAACTCTGATAATTAGTTGCTCATATTTCACCCTCAAATCAAAAGATGCAAAAATATGCACAAATTCCTTTGAGATCAAGTTGTGCCTAGGAAGACCCATGAACTTATTGTATGAAATAAGGTCTAAAATTTTTGATTTTTGGTGACTAGTGCCAACCACTGATTACTGGAAAAAAAAAATCGAAGGGGGTGAAAATAATAAATTTATACCTACAGAGTTTAGACAATATCAGATTTTGTTTATAAATGAGATTTTGGGCAACCAGTTTTTACTGATTTGTTTTGTGGATTTTATGCACTTTGAGATGATCTAAATATTATATTCAGTAAACTCTGCTATTCACACACAATTTCTCACAACTGTGCACTTAGAGAAAAGAGATTATTAATGAAGGAGGAGAATTGATAAAAACTGATGAACTGTACGCCGAGGTAATTTAATTTTAATCTCTGATGATTAAAATAAATTTCTTTGTTTCAGACATATTATGATTTTGAGAAAAGACATTTGTTTTGAAAATTCAAAAGAGTATGATTAGACAGTTGTTCAAAAATGTATTAAACAGAGGAGAGAGGTTGAGTGTCTAAGAAAGTGTAATAGGCGGTAATTATTGCTCTTTTTATTGTGCATGCGCATTGGAAACTGCCATTTACTGTTGAGAGTCATTGTATATGTGCCACGTGTCCCACTCACACGATTCACGGAGTAAGACAGTTGTGTGTATTGATTAAAAACTGTTCAGTTTTTAATTCTTTCTTTCTGTATTAATATACAATACACATATTCGTTCAAATCTTTTACAGACTTACCCTATTCACAATACAGTTTCACTTACACATTTTCACAAACACTTTTCTGCATTACTTTTTCGAACACTTTCTCGAAGCATAAACTCTGATTTCTGTGGAATATTCTAATGGCAACAACCATGTTTCAGTCTTTTGGTCTCGATTTTGTTCCTAACAACTATGCAGCACCCTTATCTACTTTGAACGCACCGGAGGCGTTTCACTTGTTTCAGAATTTTCTTTCTCAATCAGATATTGGGCAAGTGCTTATGGAACCAGCAAAGCTGTCTGGACTTCAAATCAAAGCATTCTGGGAAACTGGTGTTTATGATGATGGAGGAGAGGCTGGAACTCCTTCTATTATCTTTGAGTTTGGTGAACAAGAGTATGTGGTCACTCCGACCACAGTTCGTGATGCTCTTGGGTTTGAAGACTTTAATGCATACACTATTTTTGTTGGTGATGCTGAGGTTGGATGATGGGGGAGATTGGTTACTCTGGGTCTTTGGCAAGGACAGGTAATCTGAAGCGACCGCTCTTGAGGAAGGAATGGAGTTTCTTCTTTGACTGCATCACAAGGGCGTTCGGGAAGAAGTGTACCAATTGGGATGCTATTCCAATTGACAGTCTGCAAATCGGGTATTCTCTTCTCTATGATGCTCACTTTGATTTTGCTAGACTTGTTTTGAATAATATTGGAGAAAAGATGACAGAGAATAGGGGTGTGGTTTATTTTGCTCATTTTTGTCAGTTAATATTTTCTACTTGTGTAACTGAGGTTAACATTATTGAAGATGATGTTATTCCTTCGTTTAAATTGCATAAAAGAGTATTTTCTGACTTAACAAATAAAGATGTTAAGAAAGGAAATGTTGGGGATTTGTTACTTCCAGTCTCAATCCAACAATTTCTACAACCTCAACCACAACTAAACTCTGAGCCTCTTCCATCTACATCCCAAAGACCAAAAGCTGAGGGTAGGACTAAGCATAGAGCTTTCAAGGCTGGTAAACCTTCAGTTGCTAATGATTTACCAAACTCTGTTGGTACTTCAAGGAAAAAGAGGAGGGCAAATCGACCTATTTCTGATGAGAATAGGGCTTCTGATGAAAATGAGTCTATCCACACCAAGAAGAGGAAGCTGGTTGCTGCTTACCTATTTGATGGATTGATTCCAGATTCTACAACTGCTGCAGCTCCAGAGATTGTAACTGAGGATATTTCTGCAAATGCTACTGTGCCTGAAGAAGCCAGAGCACATACTGATGATAATGCTGCTTTAAATGATGATTTTCTTGAGCCTATCTTGGAGATGGATATTGAAGAGAATGTTGAAGCACATCCTGCAATCAGTGTTTGTGACACTGAGGATGTGGCAGCTGATCAAGCCACTTTGATAATTGAAGAGTCTGTGGTAACTCATACAGAGATTCTCTCTGTCACCAATCAAATTCCTGAATTGGGTGAAGAGGTTGATCAGGAAGCAAAATCTGTCTTATCTGAGAAGATTGTTGAAGTTGAGAAGATGGTTGAAGCTACAGCAGAGACTCTAGAAGAAAATATTCGTGTTGCAAACTCTGTTTCACATGCTGTTCTAGAAGAAGAAAAAGTTGCTGAGGACGTAAACTCTGAGAGGAATGAAGCTGTTGCAGAGCATATTCATGATGAAGCTGCACAATCAAATATTGAAGCTACTACAGAGAATGTAGTTGAAGAAGCTGTAGAGCCTCTAGCAGCAAATGTTGATGAAGACATAGCTGTTTCTGAAAATAATGATCACACTTCTGTAAATTCTGATCATGCAGACTCTGATGACAATGAATCAATACCTTTTCTAAGGGATCCTACTGCAGAGTCTATCAAAGAAAATCAACATGCTACTGAAGCACATTTTCAGGACATGTATTATGCAAATTGGTCAAATCATGACTGTATCTTCACTTCACAAAGGGCAGCTGATCTTGTGAAAAAGTCTGCCTCTACTATTGTTAATCCTGAGCTTCTTGCAAATTTTCAAGCTACAATTGTTCAAGTGAAATCTCTTCACAATCGTTTTGATGAAACTCAGAAAGAAGTTACTGGGTTGAGGAATGATGTGACTGCAAGGGAGCTAAATTTGAAGCATGAGAAAATTTTATTATCCAGAGAACAAGATGCCATGAAGAACAAATTAAGTAAAATTGAAGAGAATCAGACTGAAATGTCTACAAAGATTGATTCAATTGCTGCATCTTTGGAATTGCTGACATCAGTGCTCATTCCTGATGATGTCAAAAAGGGGGAGAGAGTTCCTAAAGACAAATGCAGAAGGACTCAAACTCTGAGACGGAGGGATGATGCAACTGATGGTGGAAGCGATGATTCAGAGTTTAGGTCAAAGAATTCTCAAGAGCAAGGGAGACTTAGGTCAAACTCTGCTAAGCTGACAAACTCTGAAAGAGTAAATTATGGTGTTCAATCTTCTTCAAGACTTAAAAATCTAGCTATTTCAGCTAATCCAATTACTGATGAAGAGATTGCTGCTAAACTCTTTTTGGAAGAACATGGTGGTGAAGCCACAATTGAAGACATTGATGCTGAATTGCAGATTCTTGCTGAAGAGCATAAAAAGAAAGTTGAAGCTGGAACTTACAAGCAAAAAGCTGCCAAGGCTCCTAGGAGAAAGGAAAAAGGAATTATTATTAAAGAGAATGTGAACTCTCAACAGAGTTTACAATACTCAAGGAGGCCTGCTGGAGCAAACACTGACAAAGGAAAAGGCAAATTGATTGAAGAGCCTGAGTTATCAAAGAAAGCTTATTCAACCTCTGACATGGCTCATGTTGAATCAAGATCTAATAAATCAACCACTGACGTTGCTCAAGTTGATGATTCTGTTAAAGTTGTGACAATCTCTGACACTGCTTAAGTTGTACAAACTCAACTAATATCTTCACAACTCCAAGGTACTTTTCGAAGACCATCTAAAGATGATTCTCTAATTCCAGCAAATGTAAATATTCTCCAAAGCAGAACTATCATGGGAAAGGAATCAAGAGATAAATCTGGACTGAGATCTCATAGAGAAAAGAGAGTGAATAACAGTCCTGTGGATCAAACTTCATTAGCTGAACCAGGTGTTGGTGTGACTCAAGAAAATCTTGATGCTTTAGAGTCGGTTCAGTTAATACATCATAAAGGATTGAAGAAGGATTTTCTGTTATACTTCAAGGCTGATGGCAGAGTATACAGAGTTGGTGAAGCTGATATAGGATTAAAGATGAAAGAAGAACTAGAGTATGTGTTGTATCTACTGAAAGTCAAAAATCAAAGAACTCATCAAGCATCTGAGGTATTAAGAAGCAGAATGGTTAAAGCTAGAGCTCTTTGTGGCCTAAAGACTGCTGGTGCTTACATACCGAAGTACAAAGATTATAATGGAAAGCTTGTTGAGATGCAAAGGAACAGTGCAAGACTCAGAACAGATCTGGGTATAAAAGTGTTGGAATTTAATCTGGAATCAGATAAATCCTTCATAATAAAGCTAGGAAATGATATGAGGAAGAACAGCATTTATGCTCTAAGGGCGGCTATCTACCAAACTGGAGAAAGTGATCCAGAGTTAAGGGAGATAAAGAAGATAATGGTAGCTGAGCTAGAGAGAGCTGAGAGAAGACTACTTGTGGACTACATCAGGACTGTACCTGACATTGAAGAGATTAAGTAACTGAAGTCTGTAAGTTTTTAAAGTTTTCTGTTCTAAGTAAAAGTATAAACTCTGTGATTTTATAAACACTGCATTTGTTATATGTTTTGACATCATCAATTATCTGTTAACTTGTACATTTTAGTATGAACAAGTTGGGGGAGATTGTTAGATATAATTGCTAATGTTTGTTTATCAGTGTTTAAGTACCAGGAAACTATCAGAGTTTAGCTGGAGGACTAGTCAAGAGTTTAGCTGGAGGACCAGTCAGAGTTTGTTAAAATCTGATGGTCAGAGTTTGCTTAGCAGTCGGTGCAATTCAATGAACATTCTAGAAGCGATATTCTTTGAAGATGGAAAGAAGCAAAGAGATATCGAGATGGCTAAGGAAATGGAACAGAAGACAGAAGCAATTCTAGATTGATATTAATTGTATAGCTGATTTATAGGAATATCAATTAGAAGATTGTACGTAGCTGTGTACTATATAAACACAGATAGGTTAACCCTAAAAGGGATGCGAATACTGAATACATTATTCTTGTAACCTAGAAGCTCTCTGTGATAATTTACATCACTGAGAGAAGAGTTATTTAATATAATTCAATTTATTGTTCATAAACAGAGTTCTTGATTGTTATTCTCATACATATATTGATTATATATCGTGTATTCGGCCTAACATTGTACAAGTAAACGTAGCCATCAACAGATAGTTTGCAATTGCAGTATCCGTTGATGGGTAGCTTATCTACGGATAAGACCAAATATAACATGCTTGTCTATTTCTGATGTTGAAGTTGAAGTAGTCTTGATAGGTTAATCAAGCCATGTTGACCATCAATAGATATGTAGAATAGAGAGGCGAATTGTATATAGTCGATGCCTTGTAATTCTGCATACATGAAATTGACTGTCTACGGATAGCTTGAATAGCCTTCTACGGATATGGACACTGTACTGTCTACGGATAACATTACTGGTTGATCGAGAATCTATCAACGGATACAACTCAGATAGCTTCTACGGATACTCTCTGTACTTGTGAAAAGGACAGCGATGTTAGAGCACATGGTTGACAGACTACACAGAGCATGGAAGCCAGTATTTCTGGAAAGGTGACAAGAAGAAAGCAGCATTCTGTTTGCATGGTCAAAGGTAGCATTTCCTTAAAAGACAATCAGCCAAGAAGGGTAAGCTACAAACACGGACCACTGCTCGGGATGGAGAAACAAGGATTATGAACACATGTACTTTTTTGTATAATTAGCTGTTCAAGTATCTTTGTAAACTTGGGTTATATAACCAAGTTGTAGCATAACTCTAGAAATCAAGAAATCAGGTTTTAGCAATTTAGAGAGCACAAAGCAGTATCCTTGTAAATTGCTGAAGCTAGAGTTGTGTATTTGCAGCTGCGTGTTTATTCGTAAACATCACAGAGATTTCTTCAATAAAAATCTCTCACGTGGACAAAAAAATAATCCACCTGAATTTTTAATTCTTGTATCATCTTATTTGTGTTTCTGTTCTTGTTTTTGCTTTCCATATTTTCACTGTCGAGAACAAAAAGTTTCTAAGATTGTATTCAACCCCCCCTTCTACAATTTTGGTTCAGTGTCTGGGAATAACAATTGGTATCAGAGCAAGCTTCTAACATACAAGAAGTTTAAAGATCAAAGACATCTGAATCATGAGTCAGAAGGATCATGGAGTTAAGATACCAGTTCTTGATAGAGAAAATTACTTTCACTGGAAAGTAAAAATGCGCCTACATCTTATGTCAATGGATGAAGCTTATGTAGAGTGCATAGAACATGGCCCTCATGTACCTATAAAGCCAAACACCTCAATAGCTCAGGAACCAGCAGGAGCTCCAAGCACAATCCCAAAGCTGCGTTCAGAATGGACTCTTGAGGACATCGTCGCCGTTCATAAAGAAAAGAAGGCCATGAACATTTTGTTTAATGGTCTTGATTCTGATATGTTCGACAATGTCATCAACTGCTCTACAGCCAAAGAAATTTGGGACACTGTCCAAACCATATGTGAAGGGACTGAGCAGGTGAGAGAAAACAAGATGCAACTCCTCATACAACAGTATGAACACTTTCACTTCAAAAGTGGAGAATCTTTGAATGGTTTGAAGCTGTATGGAAGAGTGTATCAAGTCAAAGACTCAAATCTCAAATTTCCCAGAGCCTTACCAAAAGAGTGGAAGCCCATGACTGTCTCCTTGAGGAACACTCAAGAATATAAGGGCTACACTGTTGAGAGGCTGTATGGAACCCTAAAAACATATGAACTAGAAATAGAGCAGGATGAAGACATTGAGAAGGTTCAAAAGAAAATTGGATCTGTTGCTCTAGTTCCAAGTGTTTAAAAGGCCGAGGACATGAAAGAAGAAGCCGCTGAAGCTACACCAAGCCAAAGTGCTTGTGAAGGTAGAGCTGAATCAAGAAAGTGCAAAGGGAAGATGATTGAAGAAAGTGAGCTCATCAATCAGGAGGAGATGGATGAGCTTGATGATCACTTAGCTTTCCTGTCAAGAAAGTTCCCAAAGCTCAAGTTCAAGAGGAACCCTGATGTGTCCAGACCATTCAAGAAGGATCTTGTTGATAGGTCCAAATTCAAATGTTTCAACTATGGAATGGGAGGTCACTTTGCAAATGAGTGCAAAAAACCAAAGTCTGAGAAGAGTGACAGGAAGTTTGAACCTGTTGACTACAAGAAGAAATACTTTGATCTTATCAAGCAAAAGGGTAGAGCATTCATTACACAGGATTATGACTGGGCTGAAAACGGGAATGATCTTGAGGAGAGATCACCTTTGTGAGTTGAAACTCACTCGGATTAGCTATGATTTGAGGTGACTCCCCCTGACTTGATGGCACACCTTGAGTTGTAATGACCACTAGTGCACTCTCCCCCTTACTTGAATTCTCCCCCTTTTTTTTATCATCAAGGGTTTGAGTGACAGCGGTTGACTGCAGCAACTGTTGCAGAAGCTGAGTCTGTAGATTTTGATTAGCCAAGAAGGTGTTCATTTGCTTTTCCATCTTATCCATTCTCCTAGTAAGAGCAGCCACATCCTTTACCAGCTTGTCTTGCTTGCATCTTTGAGATGTGGAAGGAGCAACAACATCAATTCTCCTTGCCAAAGCATCCTTCACCCCATCCAGATGGTTCTTGATATCATCAGTGCTGGCTCTTTGTTGCAGGATGTGGTCCTGATGAAGCTGAAGTGATGCCACAAAGTTATGAACTGAGGTGGCATGCTGTGGATTTGATGTTTTAGCTTCATCATGTGCCCTTTGATGATTCCTAAGAATGACTGACTTGGTGGCATTGTGGTCATAGGAGTTGGAGAACAACCAAGTAGGCATCTCTTGGAGAGTGGAAGGACCTTCATCTCCTCCTTCACCACTCTCAGAGTCATCACTGTCTTCATCATAACTGTAATCTTCACCAGCTCCTGGAGGCAGATTCTGAATAACTTCATTTGCCCTAGGCATTGATTTAGTTGTGTGTACTAAATTCAACATCCTTTCTGCTTCCACATTGCCCTGTCCATCCAAGACTTGATAGGCTGGGTCAGGATGAGTAAATGTCTCAGCATTCAGGTTGACTTGTTCCAATGCATTTTGGTATTCAAGTTGGTACAGTCTTTCCATGTCTGCATCACTGACATCCATTGACTCACTTGTAATGGCTGAGTCTTCCATCCTTATCTCTCATGTACCTGCTTTTCTCTCATTTTCTCTCTTTTCTTGCATCAGGGGCTCCCCTTGGCTCACACCCTCACCTTCACCTACTAAGGTGGAACTCTCAGTGCTCACTTTTACCAGACTGGAAGAAATAGTCTGTCTCTCTTGCTCTTCCTCTCCTTTTGCCTGGTTGCAAACCAGCCTCTCACTCTTAGTTGCTTCACTCCCTTCCCTCAATCCTAGAAGTGTTTGAACTACTGCTAACTCATCCACACTTGAAGTAGAAATACTTGAAGTTTGAAGTGCAAGTGTGGAAGGAGTATCCATAGAGGCAGTAGAAATGGAGATCAACGGATAGCTGATTTGGGGCATATCCGTAGTCGGACAAACACTTGTCAACGGATGAGAGATATCTGTAGATGAAGGAAAAGAAGTAGCTCTTGAAATGGAGACTAAGGCTGAATCTGTGGAGATTGATTTGAGATTTGAAGCCACAGATTTGGCTAGAGTCTAAGAAATGATAGATTGGTGATCCAACAAATCATCAATAAGACGATGATCACCAATTTCAGAGTGGGGCTTCTCCAAGAAGGTTAAAGATGGAGAATCAGGAAGTGATGTGTGAATCATATCCACATCCAGAGAGAGAGTGGGTGAGCTTGGTGCTTCTGTTTCAGTTTGAATGATTAGAGAAGAGGGCTGTGACTCCACATTTACTGGAGCCACATCAAACTGAATTTGAGAAGGTGTCATTGACACCGTGTGTGATCCCTGTGTAACCCCAGATTGTTTTGACCTTTTTCTCCTTGAATATGCCATGGTTGTATCTGTGGGGCTGCTTGTGTCCATATCCCTCTTGTTCTGTGTCCCTAGTTGGGGACTCTTTTCAATAGTAACATCCTTTTGGGAGGATGCCACTAGGGATGTGATATTTTCCTTTTCAACCACTGCATCTTTTTGAGAAGACACAGGGTGGCTAGGCTGGGACACACTTATCTCACCCTCCTTGTTCTTGGGGTTTCTTTGATGTTCACCCCTTCCCTCACCTCTCACTACCTCCTTCACACTCCCCTCAAGGGTTTGGGTAGTTTTTGCAACAGATGCCTTTTGAGAAGCACCTGAGGTTTGCGTTCTAGATTTTGATTTGGGAAGAATGGTGGTGACCACTTGGGTAGGAGACTGTTGGACAGTTCCAGTCTCCATTGTGGTACTAGGAGTCAAAGAAACAACAACAGAGGTAGGAACAGTTGATGAGATTATGTAACACCCCCAGATCCGGGGTCAGGAATCTGGGTCGTCACGCTCCATCAATGATACAATACCTGCATTACTTACAACATTCTCATAATACAACTCCAAAGACCCCAATCACTTACGCACACACACACAAGTTATAGCCTTGGAAATGAGCAACAATAATAAACATTTGCTATTACAACCCAAATGTACTATCCAGGACCTCATCTGTTATTTACAACCTCTACCTGAAGTTACAATAATAGACCTCACAATTCTATACAAGGTTTAGAAATACAAACCCACTCAAAATAATTCTCACTAATTCAAGCTGCAACTATTCTGCTCACACCGACAGTATCCATCATGCATCAACCAACTCCAGAGTGGCCTCTCCATTCCCTTACTCTCGTCACACGAGGTGGATTCAGAAATGTTTTCCTCATGCTGAAATATTTAATAAAGCAAGAATGAGCTAATAGTGCTCAGCAAGAAATCTATCCCAGTTTAAATCTTTAAACCTTTTTGGAAAATAATTCATATGGGATCAAAGTTTTTATCATTACTAGGGTATAACCCCAAAATAGTATATCGCTTAAAATACCATATGACTTATAATCATACTCATATACTCTTCGTAATCATTTGGAAATCCTTGGTATCAGTATGATAAACCAAGACTCAAAACATATCTTTTTAAAATAGATATCAAATATTGGAATCAAGGCTTAAAGCCTATTCATTGATTCAAAACACTATATAGTTCGAAAATATCTCTGGAATCACATGTTATGCCTTTAACGGATAAGAAACTAGTATAACATAAAGGATGAAGTTACGAGGAAAATCAATATAATGTTTCCGTAACCCAAAGTCCACTTATGCATATATATCCTTAATCAGGTTTTATCAGAGTCATAACTCATAAAATAAAGATGAAGTTGCATGAATTTATTGTCACTTCATCTCCAAACACTTTTCGACCCTCTGTCAACATGATCGGTAAACCTGTACTAAGGGGGAGACCCTTAGTCCCTTTCAATACATGTTGCAGAATTATCCAAATTGGATGATGAACTAATACTGGAGTTGCTACCGCGTCCGCTGTGCCTAACCTTGCTATGATCAGTAGCAGGTCGCACCGCTCAAATAGTTTTCTACATGTAGATGGAAGTATCACGACGGCCTGACATTGTCTACCGCCTTACTATGACCTCCCGGCCCATTTGGGGCAATATAAAAGTTGGATGGGCCCACACAACTTGACCACTTACACCACTCCTAGTTCAGATGAAATCCATGACTCTGAAACGTAAAGATCGTCCTCCTTTCCCCAAGTGTAGCACTTGTTGATACGACTCCACTAAGTAGTTATATCTAGGTTGGAAAGGAAGATTCTCCAATATTTCCCAAGCTATGCTTGTTAATGGATATCGACTTGTTCCATGAATTTACCCCTCGATCATTGAGGTGGTAACACAACATTAGACTGGCAACAATTAAATTGCTCCAAGAAAATATATGTCCCTTGACAGTTTTTGAATTGAGAGTTTAAAAAGAGTAGTAGTCACTTAAATCAGGCTTCCCATATTTTTGATAGTTGAGCGAGCATTTAAATCTTCTTAAAAGACAGATTCAAATGGAAAACAATGTTTTGGGAACCTCTTTTTGATTTGAAAATAATTAATAATATTTATTAAATAAGTAAACCTCAAAGGAATATTTGAAAATAATCTTCATTAAACAACTAATCCTTAAATGAATATTTGAAAATAATATTCATTAAATAAATAATCCTTAAATGAATATTCAAGAATAATATTCATTAAATAAATAAACCTCAAATGAATATTCAAGAATAATATTCATTACTTAATAAATCTCAAATGAATATTCGAAAATAATATCCATTAAATAATTAAGTCTCAAATGAATATTCAAAAGCAATATTCATTAAATAAATAATTAATCCTCGAATGAATATACATAAATAATATTCATTAACTAATTAAATAATCTTCAAATGAATATTCAAAAATTAATATTCATTAAATAATCCCCGGATAAATATTCACAATAATATTCTTAAAGTCAATAATCCTCAAATGAATATAAATAATATTCTTTAAGTCAATAATCCTCAAATGAATATAAATAATATTCTTTAAGTCAATAATCCTCAAATGAATATAAATAATATTCTTTAAGTCAATAATCCTCAAATGAATATAAATAATATTCATTAAATAAATAATTAACCCTCGAATAACAGTTACCTGATATCTTTATCGGAAAATAATCCTTAACATATACAGAAATATAATTACTTCTGATCTAAAGAAATATCATACGCCCTTAACCTAGGGCCTTTATAAAAACCTGGCTTCTAACTAATATCCCATATCTAGCTTAGAAGCCCATAATCAAATCATTTCCAAGTAATAAATACCTTCCGGAACATAAATAATGTTTGATAATAATATTCCTCAAGATGAATAGTACTCTGCCGCTGGAATCCCTCCGGGTTTCCACGACTATCTATATAACAAAATATCGACTCCCGGTCTAGAGTCGAAACAATAAACATGCTCTTATCTATAGAGCTACAAGGTATACCGGTTCATAAGTACATTATCTCAAAGCTCGTATAATATCCAAAAGTCAAATTCTATTTAACACGATATAATCATTTATCTCAAAACTATACAACACTATACATGGCAAAGGCAGTGTTATGTAATTAATACTTCAAAGTATGGGTTTAGAAAACTTGCCTGGAAATCCCGAAGTAGCAATAAGTCTCAGGTTGGTCCAGTAATCTAGAATCAACACAAAGTTCAAGATTAATAACTTAAACGCTTTCACCATACTAAGTATACACTATCTCAAGTACAAAGTCCATTTTCAAGTTAACTCCTTAAGAACTTCTACTCGAGCATGCTCGTTCGCGCATTTTTATAAAATTGAGATTTAATCCTTTTTGCACGAAATCTTTTCGAGGGTCTTCCTAAACATACCTAGCATGTTATCACAAAGTCTCACATTTTATTATGACCTCTAAGTGGTTCGATCATAACCTCAAAGTTGACTAAGTGGTATAGTTCGGTTTCGCGAAACATCCTTACACTAAAACAAATGTTTCTCCTAAACCGTAAATCGAAACGATACGATTCTTTCGTTAAAACAAACTAGGACACAAGGCCTACATGTTCATGGTCAGAAACTTCATGTTCATGCCCTTTAATGTAACCGTGATTTCTGCCTAAACTATCTAAGGAAATTTCGGCATGGTAACGGCGCTTATACGCAATTCCCATGTTTTTAAACACTTCAAACAATTCATCAATCCACAACCAACAATCACAACCCAATGATCTCCTCCAAATCACTTTCTTTCTGTCTAAACATACTCATAACACTAATCAATAGTTCAACCATCAATCAATCCATTAAATCTCATACATATCATGTAAATCATCTCTAAATCATACTATCACTAACAATCATCCATTTATACACTAATATCAAATCATAAGTAAAAGTGTGAGAGGGTTTATACCTTCCTTGGTACTTAATATAGACTATAGATGGCTAGTATACCCTTCCTTGCTCCTTGATTATCCTTTACAAGCCTTAAACTTCAAGATCAAAACAAGAAACCACTTAAAGTTACTATTCATCCTCATCTTGTAAAATTCATAACAAATCGAAAAATAATAGTTGGGTGCTAATAAATTTACCAGACCTTGTGCTCTTCATAAGGTTTCGTTTGAGTCATATATCATCAAATTCTAAGCTTCCTAGCTAGGGTTTTGAGCTCCCTCTTTCCGCTGGACAGAAACTGGACAGTTTGGGTTCTCCAACTTGGGGAAGGGATTTGGCTAGGCTACACTCCTTTGTTGACCATGAAATTTTGAGCGAATGTTACCCATGGAGTGGAGAAGCTATGGTGAAAACTTGGTGATTTTAGGACAAGTAGATTTGGAGTTATGAATTTTTCTTTCCTCCTTGTGCAAGCTGATCAGATTGTTGAAGAAATGGGAGAGAGTTTTCTTTTAATTTTTCTTGCCTTGGTTGATTAATGAAAGATGAGATATTTTTATGGTCAAGTGCCAAGTGGTGAGTCATCACCTTTTGCATTGTCACAGGGACACTTGTCGCACATGCAAGGGTCTTGATAAAGTAGCTTTACTGGTTTGCTTTACTGGTTCGTTTCCTTTCACATGGATGATCCAAATGTCGCATTCCTCGAATTAATCTTGTTACATGTTACTTCCATGTCTATATTTAATCCTGTAAATGTCGCGTTGTTCCGTCACCGCTTAATCTCGTATTTAAATCGATTCGTGTCTCGTTGTTCGGTTACGGCTTAATCTTGATGAACGTTCGCAGGGATTTCTTAAGGGTTCTATCGAAGTAATTTACCGTAAACGTTCTCGATATCTCTAATTCTTTTATTAAATCCATATCCATGGAATTGATAATTTAATCCTCCAATACTTTCAAATAATGATTAATCCGCCCGTTATTGGTGAAATTTCGGAGAAAACAGAAATGCTATTTTTCTGATTCTGACAGCTTTTGCATTCCTTCATTTACATCGTAGATCACTAATACGACTTCGAAAGTTCATTATTCTGACTCGTACATAGTGTGGTCTGAAAATATTTTCGGTTCAGAAATTTACTATTCATCAAAATAAAAAAATAAAAATAAAAATAAAATAATTTTTTTTTTTAACTAAGTCCAAAATTTGGGATTATTACAGTCTCCCCTCCTTAAAAGGATTCCGTCCCGGAATCTAAGAAAATAGCCGAGGTTACTCTTCCAATATAGTAATCTCCAATTTCCAGGTTGACTCTTCAACTCTCTGGTTCCATTACAACACTTTCTCATTCCGGTCTGTGATATCTACCGGACGCTTTATATAAGCCAATTTTGGCTATGCTCATACACGCCCATTTTCTATCAACATTCGATTATTCTAGCTATCGGCGGTACAACACTTACCGTAACTTCGGTGGTCTGAAAGGTTCCTTTCGGTCGGTCCGTCGTTCTGCGGATCCTACGTAGTGCTCGCACTTAATCTCGTTGCCAAACATGTTTGGAAAAACTCCTCCCGAATTGGGAGTTCAATCATTGGTTCTTATCTGACACGATGGTGATTGGAACTCCACGTCACCCAACTATCTCTTTCGTAACTCTTCGGTTAACGATCTCTTGCTGTTAACAAAATATGAGTAGACTCATTTGATCCATCAATTATAGCTCAATTGACGTCATAGTCCGACTCGATTCTTGTTGATCCTATCACAGAATCCATTATATTAAAATTACATTCCTAATCAGGAATCTCTATTAACTGTGATAGTCAACTAGGTCTTTGTTCTGCCTTCATTTTCTGACATATCCAATATTTGTTTATCAATCGATAAATCCTTTTATTTATTCGACCACTTATAACATTTTCTTAACTTTCCTAGTTTGAAACGTCTCCTATCTTTGCAGGGTCGACCAGTACTCCTTTACTGTTGACCACATGTCCTAAAATTGTACTTCCTTTAGCCAAAACTCGCACTTTGAGAACTTGGCATATCACTTTTCTCTCCTCAGTGCTCCTAACACGATCCTCAAATGCTCTGCATGTTCTTCCTCGGTCTTTGAGGTAAACCTAAATATTGCCGATGTCACTATGACATACTTACCCAAATACTTCTTGAAAAGTCGATTCAGCACGTCCATGAAAGCTGCAAGGGCATTCGTCAGCCCAAACGACATTATTAAAAACTCGTAGTGTGCATACTTGGTGCGAAACGCAGTCTTGGGTACGTTCTCAGGCTTAATATTCAATCGGTGGTATCCCGTTCTCAATCAATATTCGAGAATTTAACTGTATCATGCAGCCGATCGATCAAATCACCGATCTTTGGCAGGGTATTCATTCTTAATAATTAGCCTATTTATCTCTCAATACTCTATGCACAACCTCATGCTGTCGTCCTTTTTCTTCACCAATAACACGGGTGCATCCCACGGTGACGCACTTGGTCCTATCATTCCTTCCCCTAACAATTTCTACAATTGAGCGACTAATTTCTTCATCTCGACTGGAGCTAGTCGGTACGGGGCCTTCGAAACTGGCGCCGTCCTTGGAGCTAATTCTATACCAGACTCTATTTCTCTATTGGGTGGTAACCCTGGGAGATCTTCTGGAAATACATCCTCGAATTCGTTGATGACAGGGATATTTCGCATACTGGGTGCTTCCCGTTTCGTATCTATCACAGTCGCTAAACAAGTTTCATATCCTTGGAGATCAAATGTTTGCTCGTCCGATAATCTGAATTCTTACTTCCTTTCTTTCTCAATCTATTCGCGTTTCATACTCTATTTTCTTTATTCCCATTTCTTTCTCGTCCACTTTGCTTCCATTTCTATCATAGTCGTTTCATTAACCAAGGTAACATAATCAGTCGCTTCGAACACTTCGTTATTCTGAATTCGCATAATGCGAAACAAACCTTGGCAATTTCCGTAAACTTCGATTCATAGTTGTCGTACTCATTCGTTTTAGCTCTCAGCTTCAACACTCTACTTTTCCAAATACTAAGGAAAATACTTGCATGGTACCAAGAATACTTCAAGCAACAAAATGCTTTATGTATATATAAAAAAAAAACTTTGTAAAAATTCTCGCTGAGGGGGCAACCTGGTTAGGTCTCAATCAAATTATCGTTTGAAAATCTTCCCACCATACTTCACTGCATACAAATGCATCGTGAATTCACTTATATAAATTTGACCGAAAGTTGAACTTAGTGATACAATAACTAGTTCATTTCAATAAACATTAACAACTAGCTGAACAAAATTTGATAGTTCGATTAGTTTGGAACGCAACATCTAGCTAGGATAATTAGCTAGATTTTCATCATATCATTAAAATTTCAACTAGTTAGAACGATTAACTAGTCACTCATCATGGCACATATAATTAGCCAGTTTCAATCTACGAGTACAAAATCTCGACATCATAGTCGAAGAAAGAGAAAACAAAATTTTGACTACTCGGATAATGAATTGAAAGGAAGAGTAAATAAGTTTAGGATGAACAAGGTAATTATAACCTTTGAATAAAATATATGATATGAATAGGAAATTCTTGGTATCGGAACAATCGATAACCTCCCACCAAACATTTCTCATCAGTGAAACGGTCCACCCAAAGGTGTCTCCGTACATAAACTTTATCAAATTTTCCAATAGAATTGAATTCGGAATATCAATATCAAATTGATATCCTTTCTACGATTTCAACGTCTGATGTGCAAATCTCATCTTAAAATAGAATAAAAGAATCTACGAGGAATCTCTAAATAATAGATCCTCCATGTTTAAACAAATAGTTAGATATTTATGAACTCGACTGAGGAGTCCAAGTATGAAAGAAGAAATCGAATATCAAGATAATCGTTAAAGAATATTCGTCAAATAATAAAGGAAATATTAATTGAACATTCCTTAGATAATTGAAAGAATACGAAATAAATCATAGACCTGCAAGGATAAATGAATAATGGTTCCCTCTTCCGGTCGTCCTGGAACATGAACAAAATGCTCCGGTGAGTAATGGTAAGTTAACTCTGAGTATATAAACCTCAAAGGTAATGAGAGGAGAAAAGAAAATGAATAAACTGAACATAACAGTTGTTGGTTGCATCCCAAGTTGAAGTAGGAAATTAAAGGGGTTACCTGACATGAACTATTCAAGGTAACACGGGCAGGAACAGTTTTAGATTGAGGAGTGTACCAGCAAGTAGATACCAAAAAGTCAATGGTCATCATAATTTCTAACATCACCCGCACGAGGATGATCTTATCTTTCTGCCTTTATGGCTTATGGTACTAACCAAAGGTACCTCAAAATCGTACAAGTCCTTAAATAGGTCGGGAGTTCGAACATATTCGCCATTCCCCGATAGTCGTTCAGAGATTGGGCCTCATACGGCCGCATCAACACATCCATGAAAGATGAAGGTCCATTAACGTATATGTAATTTCTTAACACTAATCGTATCGAACGAATCCATCCCAGGCCACCATAGGTCTCGTTCCTCGTAGGTCCTGAGATTGTCGCATTGCTCGTTGCAACTATACGTGTCTTTGTCAGAATCACGCTATTCCTTCTTCGCATCTTTGATTTCTGAGTTGAGCCATCATGGCCTATCGTACGAAATGTACTAGCGATGCGATTTAGCACGTTCGTCTCACGATAACGTTCTGGTACTACACGTACGCAACTGTCTCCTTCTTAGGTAACACAATACCCATCGACGGAAAAGACACCAACTCTTGTGGAATCGTTGTTCTCAAGGCTTGGACCTTATACGCAAGATAATGCCTTAACTTGTACACGCAATATAGTAATTTGGATCGCGTAAAGGACTGTAAACGTCTCAATCTTCACATGTACTGCCTTCTCGTGGCAAACTACGATGAACTTCAAACACTTAGGTTCTGACTAAGTCAAGTTATCCATTGGTATTGGCCATTCCGGCCTTACCCCAACTGCAACCGAGACTCTGTTCCGCGTCTTATCTTAATGTCCTTGATAATCCGTGTACAATTCTAAACGTCCTTCTCATCATTATGATGATCTTCAACGATCCTATCGGTCCTTCGATAAGTCCTCAACTAAACTCTTTAACCTTAACATCCTCAGTGGCACTACTTCCGGTAGTCTACTTAACGAACTCTATATGAGTCATCTCGTCATTTTCTTACTTCGATATAACTCTTAACACTCTCATATCCAAGGTTTATAACTTAACGCTCTGATACCATTTCTGTAACACCCCCAGATCCGGGGTCAGGAATCTGGGTCGTCACGCTCCATCAATGATACAATACCTGCATTACTTACAACATTCTCATAATACAACTCCAAAGACCCCAATCACTTACGCACACACACACAAGTTATAGCCTTGGAAATGAGCAACAATAATAAACATTTGCTATTACAACCCAAATGTACTATCCAGAACCTCATCTGTTATTTACAACCTCTACCTGAAGTTACAATAATAGACCTCACAATTCTATACAAGGTTTAGAAATACAAACCCACTCAAAATAATTCTCACTAATTCAAGCTGCAACTATTCTGCTCACACCGACAGTATCCATCATGCATCAACCAACTCCAGAGTGGCCTCTCCATTCCCTTACTCTCGTCACACGAGGTGGATTCGGAAATGTTTTCCTCATGCTGAAATATTTAATAAAGCAAGAATGAGCTAATAGTGCTCAGCAAGAAATCTATCCCAGTTTAAATCTTTAAACCTTTTTGGAAAATAATTCATATGGGATCAAAGTTTTTATCATTACTAGGGTATAACCCCAAAATAGTATATCGCTTAAAATACCATATGACTTATAATCATACTCATATACTCTTCGTAATCATTTGGAAATCCTTGGTATCAGTATGATAAACCAAGACTCAAAACATATCTTTTTAAAATAGATATCAAATATTGGAATCAAGGCTTAAAGCCTATTCATTGATTCAAAACACTATATAGTTCGAAAATATCTCTGGAATCACATGTTATGCCTTTAACGGATAAGAAACTAGTATAACATAAAGGATGAAGTTACGAGGAAAATCAATATAATGTTTCCGTAACCCAAAGTCCACTTATGCATATATATCCTTAATCAGGTTTTATCAGAGTCATAACTCATAAAATAAAGATGAAGTTGCATGAATTTATTGTCACTTCATCTCCAAACACTTTTCGACCCTCTGTCAACATGATCGGTAAACCTGTACTAAGGGGAAGACCCTTAGTCCCTTTCAATACATGTTGCAGAATTATCCAAATTGGATGATGAACTAATACTGGAGTTGCTACCGCGTCCGCTGTGCCTAACCTTGCTATGATCAGTAGCAGGTCGCACCGCTCAAATAGTTTTCTACATGTAGATGGAAGTATCACGACGGCCTGACATTGTCTACCGCCTTACTATGACCTCCCGGCCCATTTGGGGCAATATAAAAGTTGGATGGGCCCACGCAACTTGACCACTTACACCACTCCTAGTTCAGATGAAATCCATGACTCTGAAACGTAAAGATCGTCCTCCTTTCCCCAAGTGTAGCACTTGTTGATACGACTCCACTAAGTAGTTATATCTAGGTTGGAAAGGAAGATTCTCCAATATTTCCCAAGCTATGCTTGTTAATGGATATCGACTTGTTCCATGAATTTACCCCTCGATCATTGAGGTGGTAACACAACATTAGACTGGCAGCAATTAAATTGCTCCAAGAAAATATATGTCCCTTGACAGTTTTTGAATTGAGAGTTTAAAAAGAGTAGTAGTCACTTAAATCAGGCTTCCCATATTTTTGATAGTTGAGCGAGCATTTAAATCTTCTTAAAAGACAGATTCAAATGGAAAACAATGTTTTGGGAACCTCTTTTTGATTTGAAAATAATTAATAATATTTATTAAATAAGTAAACCTCAAAGGAATATTTGAAAATAATCTTCATTAAACAACTAATCCTTAAATGAATATTTGAAAATAATATTCATTAAATAAATAATCCTTAAATGAATATTCAAGAATAATATTCATTAAATAAATAAACCTCAAATGAATATTCAAGAATAATATTCATTACTTAATAAATCTCAAATGAATATTCGAAAATAATATCCATTAAATAATTAAGTCTCAAATGAATATTCAAAAGCAATATTCATTAAATAAATAATTAATCCTCGAATGAATATACATAAATAATATTCATTAACTAATTAAATAATCTTCAAATGAATATTCAAAAATTAATATTCATTAAATAATCCCCAGATAAATATTCACAATAATATTCTTAAAGTCAATAATCCTCAAATGAATATAAATAATATTCTTTAAGTCAATAATCCTCAAATGAATATAAATAATATTCTTTAAGTCAATAATCCTCAAATGAATATAAATAATATTCTTTAAGTCAATAATCCTCAAATGAATATAAATAATATTCATTAAATAAATAATTAACCCTCGAATAACAGTTACCTGATATCTTTATCGGAAAATAATCCTTAACATATACAGAAATATAATTACTTCTGATCTAAAGAAATGTCATACGCCCTTAACCTAGGGCCTTTATAAAAACCTGGCTTCTAACTAATATCCCATATCTAGCTTAGAAGCCCATAATCAAATCATTTCCAAGTAATAAATACCTTCCGGAACATAAATAATGTTTGATAATAATATTCCTCAAGATGAATAGTACTCTGCCGCTGGAATCCCTCCGGGTTTCCACGACTATCTATATAACAAAATATCGACTCCCGGTCTAGAGTCGAAACAATAAACATGCTCTTATCTATAGAGCTACAAGGTATACCGGTTCATAAGTACATTATCTCAAAGCTCGTATAATATCCAAAAGTCAAATTCTATTTAACACGATATAATCATTTATCTCAAAACTATACAACACTATACATGGCAAAGGCAGTGTTATGTAATTAATACTTCAAAGTATGGGTTTAGAAAACTTGCCTGGAAATCCCGAAGTAGCAATAAGTCTCAGGTTGGTCCAGTAATCTAGAATCAACACAAAGTTCAAGATTAATAACTTAAACGCTTTCACCATACTAAGTATACACTATCTCAAGTACAAAGTCCATTTTCAAGTTAACTCCTTAAGAACTTCTACTCGAGCATGCTCGCTCGCGCATTTTTATAAAATTGAGATTTAATCCTTTTTGCACGAAATCTTTTCGAGGGTCTTCCTAAACATACCTAGCATGTTATCACAAAGTCTCACATTTTATTATGACCTCTAAGTGGTTCGATCATAACCTCAAAGTTGACTAAGTGGTATAGTTCGGTTTCGCGAAACATCCTTACACTAAAACAAATGTTTCTCCTAAACCGTAAATCGAAACGATACGATTCTTTCGTTAAAACAAACTAGGACACAAGGCCTACATGTTCATGGTCAGAAACTTCATGTTCATGCCCTTTAATGTAACCGTGATTTCTGCCTAAACTATCTAAGGAAATTTCGGCATGGTAACGGCGCTTATACGCAATTCCCGTGTTTTTAAACACTTCAAACAATTCATCAATCCACAACCAACAATCACAACCCAATGATCTCCTCCAAATCACTTTCTTTCTGTCTAAACATACTCATAACACTAATCAATAGTTCAACCATCAATCAATCCATTAAATCTCATACATATCATGTAAATCATCTCTAAATCATACTATCACTAACAATCATCCATTTATACACTAATATCAAATCATAAGTAAAAGTGTGAGAGGGTTTATACCTTCCTTGGTACTTAATATAGACTATAGATGGCTAGTATACCCTTCCTTGCTCCTTGATTATCCTTTACAAGCCTTAAACTTCAAGATCAAAACAAGAAACCACTTAAAGTTACTATTCATCCTCATCTTGTAAAATTCATAACAAATCGAAAAATAATAGTTGGGTGCTAATAAATTTACCAGACCTTGTGCTCTTCATAAGGTTTCGTTTGAGTCATATATCATCAAATTCTAAGCTTCCTAGCTAGGGTTTTGAGCTCCCTCTTTCCGCTGGACAGAAACTGGACAGTTTGGGTTCTCCAACTTGGGGAAGGGATTTGGCTAGGCTACACTCCTTTGTTGACCATGAAATTTTGAGCGAATGTTACCCATGGAGTGGAGAAGCTATGGTGAAAACTTGGTGATTTTAGGACAAGTAGATTTGGAGTTATGAATTTTTCTTTCCTCCTTGTGCAAGCTGATCAGATTGTTGAAGAAATGGGAGAGAGTTTTCTTTTAATTTTTCTTGCCTTGGTTGATTAATGAAAGATGAGATATTTTTATGGTCAAGTGCCAAGTGGTGAGTCATCACCTTTTGCATTGTCACAGGGACACTTGTCGCACATGCAAGGGTCTTGATAAAGTAGCTTTACTGGTTTGCTTTACTGGTTCGTTTCCTTTCACATGGATGATCCAAATGTCGCATTCCTCGAATTAATCTTGTTACATGTTACTTCCATGTCTATATTTAATCCTGTAAATGTCGCGTTGTTCCGTCACCGCTTAATCTCGTATTTAAATCGATTCGTGTCTCGTTGTTCGGTTACGGCTTAATCTTGATGAACGTTCGCAGGGATTTCTTAAGGGTTCTATCGAAGTAATTTACCGTAAACGTTCTCGATATCTCTAATTCTTTTATTAAATCCATATCCATGGAATTGATAATTTAATCCTCCAATACTTTCAAATAATGATTAATCCGCCCGTTATTGGTGAAATTTCGGAGAAAACAGAAATGCTATTTTTCTGATTCTGACAGCTTTTGCATTCCTTCATTTACATCGTAGATCACTAATACGACTTCGAAAGTTCATTATTCCGACTCGTACATAGTGTGGTCTGAAAATATTTTCGGTTCAGAAATTTACTATTCATCAAAATAAAAAAATAAAAATAAAAATAAAATAATTTTTTTTTTTTAACTAAGTCCAAAATTTGGGATTATTACAGATTACCTGACTCACCTGTGCCTCTTGAGCTGCAATGACAATTGGTGGATACACCAGTGGAACTTCCCTGTTGTGGCTTAGTCTATTCAAGTCCTCAAGGACTCTCTTATTCTGAACCCAACACTCCTTGGAGTTTGCAGGGAATTGGATCACCAGGTTGCTTTCTACATGGTTAGCTAGCATCATAAAGAATCTAGCATAATAGATATTCTTACTTCTAGATGCTTTGTTTTCTAACTTAGCACCTAATTCATAAAGAATCAGAGATCCTAGGTTGAAAAAGCTATCATTAAGAAGCATGAAAGCAATATCTAGCATGGAAGCAATAACAGCATCATAATTGCTAATCTTACCAGAAAACACCTTTAGAATGGCATCAAAGAAAAAGCTCCATTCTTTGACCATTCCTTTTCTTTGAATTTTACTCAGATTATCAGTAGGTAAAGAATAGTTAATCATATTCAGCATGTTAACTATATCAGTATCACTATGCTTTTCCAACCTATTGTTATCAGGTAAATTCAAGCAAGCAAAGATGACATCACCATTAATCACATGTTCCTTACCTTGAAGAACAAAAGTAATTATAGCATTCACAGAATCAAAAACTGCCGATTCCCAAATAGCTTCAATTACCTCAAAATAAAGAGTGGGGGCTTTGAGCATAGCTTTGGAGAGCTTGCAGTTCTGAATGAACCTCATCACCGTGTGATATGATGCACTCTTCTCCTCAAAGTCCACCAGAGCCGTGAAGTTCTTCTCCTAGGTGAACCCAGTGAGTGACATTATCTTGCTTACAGGTGCCATTGGTAATAGCTTTGAGCTTGCAGAAAGAAATTAGTCTTGAGAGAAAAGAGGGTTTCTTGCCTTAGTGAATTTTTGGAGAAAGGTAGAAGACACTGAGCTGAGAGTAAAAATTAATTTATAATCCCCTAAAATAATTCACTAATTAAATCAGAATAATTGGAAGAGATTATCTGATTTGGCAAGAAAGTAACTGTTTAAAGATAATGAAGTGAAAAGTAAAGTCATGAATTTACCGTAATTACTCACACGTACTGTACGCAGGTAACTACTGATAAGATTGTGACTTTAACGGTCACGATTAAACTAAAATATATATAAAAAAAATCCAGTGTCAGAAATGACCATCAACGGATGAAGGTATCCGTAGAGGGAGAAATTTTGACTTGGGCAAAATTCTTCTTTTTCAGAGAGTTTTAAGTCTCGTGAAAATCATTTTGACACTGGCTGCATATCAAATCATCAGACATTAAAATAGATTAAGAGAAGTTAAGCATACCTAGCTCACTTACCAACCTGGAGAATGTTGATTCATCAAGTGGCTTGGTAAAAATGTCTGCAATCTGCTGCTCACTTGGAACAAAATGAAGTTCCATAGTACCATTCATCACATGTTCCCTGATGAAGTGATACTTTATGTCAATGTGCTTCGTTCTTGAATGTTGCACTGGATTCTCAGTTATAACAATTGCACTAGTGTTGTCACAGAATATTAGAATCTTATTGACTATCAGACCATAGTCTATTAGTTGATTTTTCATCCACAATATCTGTGCACAACAACTTCCAGCAGCAATGTATTCTACCTCAACTGTAGAGGTAGAGACAGAATTTTGCTTCTTACTGAACCATGAGACAAGCTTGTTTCCTAGGAATTGACAAGTGCCTGTAGTACTTTTTCTGTCAATCTTGCAACCTGCATAGTCTGCATCTGAATAACCAATTAGATCAAAACCAGATTCTCTAGGATACAAAATGCCAAGGTTTGGTGTTCCCTTGAGATATCTGAAAATCCTCTTGATAGCAATTAAGTGAGACTCTCTAGGATCAGCCTGAAATCTAGCACAAAGACATGTAGCAAACATAATATTAGGTCTACTAGCTGTTAAATATAGAAGTGAGCCTACCATGCCTCTATAACTTGAAATGTCCACAGATTTTTCCTTAGTATTCAATTCAAGTTTAGTGGCAGTTGGCATGGGTGTTTTAGCAGGAGAGCAATCCATTAGATCAAACTTCTTCAATAAATCAAAGATATATTTAGTTTGACTAATAAAGATTCCTTCTTTCATTTGCTTAACTTGTAAGCCAAGGAAGTAGGTAAGTTCACCCATTATGCTCATTTTATATTTACTTTGCATAAGTTTGGCAAACCTTTTGCAAATCTTCTCATCTATAGACCCAAAAATTATGTCATCTACATAAATTTGAACAAGTATGCTAGAGCCATTAACATTTCTAAATAAAAGTGTTTTATCAACAGTACCTCTAGTGAAATGGTTCTCCAAAAGAAACTGTGACAAAGTGTCATACCAGGCTCTAGGTGCTTGCTTCAGTCCATAGAGTGCCTTGAGTAGGAAGTAGACAAATTCTGGATAATCTGGATCTTCAAAACCAGGAGGTTGACTGACATATACCTCCTCCTCCAGTTCCCCATTCAAAAAGACACTTTTGACATCCATTTGATAGACTTTGAAAATGGCATGGGCTGCATAGGCTAGGAATATCCTTATTGCTTCCAGTCTAGCAACAGGGGCAAATGTTTCATCATATTTTATTCCTTCTTTTTGAGAATAGCCCTTAGTAACCAGTCTAGCTTTGTTCCTTGTGACTATGCCATTTTCATCCATCTTATTCCTGAATACCCACTTTGTACCTATAACACTTCTGTTCTTAGGTTTAGGTACCAGCTTCCACAATTTGTTTCTTTCAAATTGGTTTAGCTCTTCTTGCATGGCTAAAACCCAATCTGGATCTAGAAGAGCATCCTCAACTTTCTTTGGTTCTTCTTGAGAAAGAAAGCTGCTGTATAAACATTCATCCTGAGTAGCTCTTCTAGTTTGGACATTTGCAGAAGCATCATCAATGATCAGTTAAAATGGGTGATCCCTTGTCCATTTTCTTCTCGTAGTAGGTGTAGGTCTTGAAGATGCAACATCATCCTCATTAATATGATCATGTGAGGTTGATACTTGACTTAGAGAAACTCCCCCGAGTTTAATGGGGGTTGTAACTCTGTGTTGCGATCCACCTCCAGATGCTCCAATTTGGCTTCCTACGGATGCTCCCATTTGGCTTCCTACGGATGCTCCTATTTGGTTTCCTATGGATGCTTCATTCAGGCTTCCTAAGGATGCTCCCCTTGTTCCTTCTATGGATGGCTCATTGAAACTTGAGTTATCCATATTAGATACCGTCGTTCTTGGAGGAACTGATTCATCCTCATTATCATCATCTTCATCACCAAAGTCGAGACCTTCCACCTCATTGTCAAACCTGAGAGTCTCATGAAAACCCTCATCAGTAAGACCCTGTATTCTGGAATCATCAAAAACAACATGTACAGATTCCATAACAATGTTGATTCTGTGATTAAAAACTCTGTAGGCTTTTCCAGCTGCATATCCCACAAAAGTGGCTTCATCTGCCTTGGATTCAAATTTTCCAAGATTTTCACCTTGATTTCTCAGTACATAGCATTTGCATCCAAAGACATGTAGAAAATTCAAGGATGGTTTCCTTCCTTTGAGCAGCTGATATGGTGTCATTCCTTTTTCTTGGTTGATCAAAGAAATATTTTGAGTGAAACATGCAGTGTTAACTGCTTCAGCCCATAAATAAGTAGGTAACTTTGATTCAACTAGCATTCTTCTTGCAGCTTCAATAAGAGTTCTGTTTTTCCTCTCTACCACTCCATTTTGTTGTGGTGTCCTTGCTGCAGAGAACTCATGAATGATTCCATTTTCCTCACAAAACAGCCTCATTGTGGAATTCTTGAACTCATTGCCATTGTCACTCCCGATTCTTCTTACTTTGAGATCAGGATGATTGTTGGCAGCCTTGATGTGGGTGATTATGATTTCACTTGCCCCATCTTTGGAGTGCAGAAAGTAAGTCCACGTGAATTTAGAAAAATCATCCACAATCACAAGGCAGTATCTTTTCTTTGAGATTGATATGACATTTACTGGTCCAAACAAGTCCATATGCAACAGCTGTAGTGGTTGATCAATTGATGAATCCAGCTTGCTTCTGAAAGAAATCTTTTTATGCTTCCCTTTATGGCAAGCATCACAAAGTCCATCCTTGGAAAATTCCAGTTGAGGAAGTCCTCTTACTAGGTCTCTTTTTACCAACTCATTCATAGATTTGATGTTCAAATGTGACAGTCTTTTGTGTCATAGCCAACTTTCATCCTTGCTTGCTTTACTCATAAAACAAGTGATGGAATCAGAATTAGTAGAGTTGAAGTCGGCTATGTATACATTACCTTTTCGGTATCCTGTCAGCACCACATTGTTGTTCTCCTTGCTAGATACAACACAAGATCCTTGGTTGAATGAGACTGAGAAACCTTTGTCACACAGTTGACTGATACTCAACAAGTTGTGCTTAAGTCCGTCAACCAGTGCTACTTGATCAATGATGACATTGTCCTTTGAAATTAAGCCATATCCCTTAGTGAAACCTTTGCTGTCATCTCCAAAGGTAATTCTAGGGCCAACTTTCTCCACAAACTCTGTGAGCAGGGTAGAATCTCCAGTCATGTGCCTAGAACATCCACTGTCTAAGTACCATAGATTCTTTCTGTATCCCTGCACACAATCAAAACCAAATCAAGTCAAGTCAACTCAAGTCAACTCAAGTCAACTCAAGGTGGTCATTAAAACTCAAGGTGTGCCATCAAGTCAGGGGGAATCACCTCAAATCATAGCTAATCCGAGTGAGTTTCAACTCACAAAGGTGGTCTCTCCTCGAGCTGAGGATGTCCAAATGTTTCTCAATTCTGAAAAGCTGATCAAGGAATCCATCTTCCAGGCTGTGACCTCATCCACAAGCAGCCATCCTGTCCACACAACAATTCTGAAGGTCCTCACTCCTGACACAATTGTTCTGCAAAGTAATTATGATGTTGAACATTCCAGTGTCAAGGAGTTTGAACCTCTCTTCAGTGGCAGGACTGGATCACCACCTAAACATCATGGCAAGAACAAGCTAGAGGTGGACTTCCCACTTCCTAAGCCTGATGAGAATAAGGTGCTATCAACTCTTATCATGGATCTCAAAAATTCCAAGGATGTAATGCTGAGATAAGGGCTGGTTGTTATCCACAGAAATGGCAAAAAACTTCACATCACAAACAGCCACCCCAGGTTCAATGAAGCAAAGGCATAAGAGATTTCCAGGATAAGGAGAGAAGCCAATCCCTAGGGTTATGAATCTACACCTGAAAGACAGGCTAGATTAGCCCAAGAACTAGAGAGGAAATTGGAGGAAGAAAGTAGTGAGGTTGTGGTGGAAGAGACCCCTACTAAGAAAAAATTGAAGAAAAGGAAGACAATGCCTAAATCCAAGCCCCCTAGATGGAAGAAGAGATCAAATAGGACTGTCTCTCCTGAGAAGGGAAAAGAGAGAAGAGATACACAGAGGAGGATTGTCTTTGAAGATTCTGCCCCAGCTTCAACCCAATCTCAAGTCACCTTCCATGGGACTCCTGTAGAATTTAAAGAAGAACCTATTGAGTTTGAAGACCTAGTATTTCCAAAGTTCTTAATTGAGAAAGAAAAGATATGAAAGAAAAGAATACAAGTCAAGAAAGCTCAACAAGGACCAATCAAGCTTAATGTTGCACCAAAAGTTGCCAAACCAGTTGAGAACAAGGCAGACTTTTTGTACATTGCACAGATACAGGAGTACTCAACCATGGATCTATTGCTTGAGGAAGTTATAGTGAAATCAGAGGCACAAACAAGTTCAGAGATTTGCCTGAAAGACTAACTTTCGTCTACAAAAGAGGAAAGGTGAGAGCATGGCCCCTGCAACAAGTGCTGAATGAAGGATACTCTACCTTGGTGAAAGTCTTTTCAGGCTTCAAAAACATTAGGGGATTCTCTGAGGTTGCCAGGGGTGCTGTGTTAAAGAGGATTGAAGAAATCAGGAGCAGCTGGAATTCTCCTGAGTGTTTGCCGAGGAAGCTGAAGATCCCTTTTAATGGACAAAGAATTCATCTTCAACCTTATTGGATGATGGAATTCAAGGATGAAAAGGGCTGTAGAAGATTCTTTAGATTGAAGATCAACTGTCTAAGGCCAGCAATAGGTATCTTAGATGGTTGCAAGGCAAGCTGGATCCAAAAATTGCTGAAGAAGATGCATTATATAGAAAGCTTCAAGAACAAATCCAGGCAAACTATGCTAAGGAAGGGAGACATAAGGTTCAACCTCCAAGAGAGAAGAAGAGAAATTGACTCTGCTCAGTCTAAAGGAGCTCTCTCTATGTAACTATCTCTACTCTTCTGATTTTCAGTTCATGTAGCTTGAGATAATTTTTATTGCTAATATCCAAATGCTGAAAGTGGTTTTGTTATCATCAAGACTCTTAATTTATGTCTGATTCTCAACCAGGCATAAATTGGGGGAGATTGTTAGGAACTATGTTGTTTCTTGATGATAACCAAATTGACTTAGTAAAAATTGTACAAGTAAACGTAGCCATCAACGGATAGTTTGCCATTGCAGTATCCGTTGATGGGTAGCTTATCTATGGATAAGACCAAATGTAACATGCTTATGTATTTCTGATGTTGAAGTTGAAGTAGTCTTGATAGGTTAATTAAGTCATGTTGACCATCAATAGATATGTAGAATAGGGAGGCGAATTGTGTAAGACCCCAGATTTCGGGTAGAATTAAAAAAAAAAACTTTTATTATATGTTGATGTATATATGAATAGTGGTTGTGACCATGATGTATCAGAGATTTTGAGAATCAAGTTTATGAAATGAATATGGATTTCAGTTTTCAAGTATTTGGTGAATAGTGAGAATGGGCTGACCCTTTAGATTAGAATAATCTATCTGGAAAGTAAGAATATAACACCCCAAGGAAGAAAAATATTTTCATGTCATCCAAATCGATATCTGGTATGCATCCGACAACTCCGTAAACAAGATAGCGTATGCCCGAGGAAGCACTAGAACATTTTCTAGGTGCAAGAAATAAAGAGGAAATAAACCAGGAATATTGGAACTGATATTGATCTAAACGATTATGGTGAATAGTAGACTCCTTAAGATGAGAATAGGATCACACCACACTATATACGAGTCTACAAATGGAATTTTGGAAGTTAGATTAGTAATCCCGAATCAAAATAAGTGTATGTAAATGTCGTCAGAATCAGCATTCGAGTACTTTCAGTTTTCTCCGAAAATTTCACCAGAAAGCTCAGGAAATCTATGATCCCTTATTAAATAAAGATTTTAGACAAGGGCGTACATGGAATTATAATATAAGATTTTATTTAAGATACTCAGGTCATTCAGAGAAAACATTTCAAGGGGATTATAGAGAAACCACTAAAAACCTTTACGAAGCAAAGCAGTATCGGATTAACAAAATACGAATAAATAAAGTGTGACATACAAGTGTAACATTATTTTGTTACAAGTATAAAAGAGAAGCTAGTTGGTGAAAGAAGGAAATTCAAGAGTGACCAAAGTGTAAGTCAACTCAAAAATGAAGGACTAGTTTACAATTTGCTAAAGTAAAAGCAACAAGTGACAAGCCAACAAGTGGATGTCCAAGATTCAACCAACACAAAAGTAGAAATCTCATCCAAGGGCTAGCATTAACACCTGCAAAGTGAAGATAAATACACATTAATACATGTATTAAAGTCATTACAACAAAGCAAAACATCACCACCACCCCATTAAAGGGCTCTCGGCCAAAAGCTTCAACAAGGGGGGATTTGGAGATTTCTTCCACCAACAATTACAAGCTAGAGCTTAAAACAAAGCTAGTGAGTAGTACAAGGTGAGCCATGAATCTTATAGCCATTTTTTAAGTCTTTCATTTTCAAATAAATGGATGAAGATGATGAATGAATAGTAACCAAGTTTTTGTTTGGTTTTAATCTTGAATCTATGACTTCTAAAGGTTATATCAAGCAAGGATCTAAGTTTATATAGGTGTATTGGGAGTAAACAAGCTTGAAGGAGGTATGAACCTTGAACCCTTGGATATATTAAGTGATTTTTTTGAAGCTTTAATGGTGTAAATGCTTGTTTATGATCTTAGTAGCTATGATTGGGCTTTGTTATAAGTTATATTGAGTTTTAAGAACGGAAAGGCATTGCTTGGCCTCAGTTCTTTGTTATATAAGATGTATATGTTGTGTGGAGTGATTGGTGAGCAAGTTGAATGGTTTGAATTTTGGGATTATCCGATTTATAGCCGTCGTAATGCCGAAATTTCCTAAAACCTTTAAAAACAGAGCATAACAGTTGGAATAGGTCTCGGACCTTGAGGATTATATGCCTTGTACTTATAGATTTTTGAACGTAGATCGTTGTGGCGCGAAAATCGAAGCTATCCGATTTACGGTTTAGGAGATATGACCGAATTAGTAAAAGTGGTTCGAAAACGAGAAGAAACGTTCGTAACTGAAATTGAGATTTCTTAACTCGATCATTGCAGGGGATAATCTTGATAATTAAATATTAGAGACAGTAAGAAAAGTGTGGGAGAAGACCTTGTGTGAAAAAGAGAGTTTTTCGATTTTATAAAAATGTTCGAAGTAAGGTTAAGTGCGAGAAACCCCTTAAAACAAGTACCTAATTATAAGATGTTAGTAGAGATCGCAATGGTTATGATCATATAGTTGCATTGGTGTGGTGTTTAAGTTTAAGAATAGTGTTTGCTTGATTCCTAAGTATAAGTTATTGATAAAAGGTATCTTTATTGTTGATAGATCACCGGACCACTGCAAGACACCACCCTCAGACTCAGAGATCAGACAAGTTTTCAAACCTATGCCTCTATAAACTGTTGTTGTGATAAAGAAAAGATATTGAGATATATGCTATGTGCTCATGATTTCGAAACGATACTTATGATTCTAAGTAAAAGTTGTTAGTATAAGTTGGACTTATAAGCTATGGTTATGGCAATATTTATAAGCCGATATGTTAAGAAAAACCCTCAATAGGGGGTATATACTCCGTATTTATACTACGGACCGGGAATGGTATCAGTTGTTATCTAGGGTTATATTATTATATTATTATAATATTATATTATTATAATTAATCCGGTTAAATGATTTATAAACTGAAGATTATTTGGGTTTAAATTGCTAAGGATGTACCTAAGTATAAGGTGATTAATTTATTATCCATTCTTTTGTTAAGAAAGTATTTGGGAATTACTTCTAAATAAATATTCTTTATTAAATATAGTTTTCATTAATTATTTAAAGCCCTACTTCTTAAGGAAGTATTTTGTGAAAACTATTCTTTAACCCTAGATAACTAATAAAGTTTTATTCAGACAATTATAAATATAATTAGAGAAGGCTCCCAAATCTATTTCCCTTTTAAGTCTATATTCAGAAAGACTTAAATGTTCGCTCAAACTACAAAGACTCATGGGACCTTTCTCAAGATTATATGTTTGATCCAAGTGGACTGCCCGGTCCTAAATCTCTTTGAAACTATTCATTTAACAGCTTTGTATGCTACCATTAAAATGATTTTGATTACTTCTCAAGACTCGAGGAGTAAGATCCGTGGAATAAGTTGTATCCATTAACAAGCATCAGCTTGGGAAATATGGGTGAATTTTCCTTTCCAACCAGATATGACTACTTTGTGGAGTCGTATACTTGGGGAAGAAGGGAAAGGAACTTTATGTTTCAAAGTTATGGATTGACTCGAACTCGGAGAATATGTAAGGGACTGAGTAGCGCCGGTCCCCTAAGGGAATTACAATAAGATTGATGGACTATTGAACGGGTCTGTTCTTCCCTTAGATGATAAGTAAGTGCCCGACCGTAGGGTAATAGGAGAGCAACAGACTGACGGACTATTGAACGGGTCTGTTCTTCCCACCTATAACCGAAGGCAGGGAGATAGGTCAGTGAGAGACTGTCTATTCTTCCCTTCTACGTAGAAAAAGACCATGGGGGATACATCTTGCGACTGATCATCGTAGGGGTATCTTCGGTGCCTAGAATCTCCATATATAGTTCATCATCCATGAAAGAACATGTTTTATGCAAGTTTTCAGAGAAAGACAGTTTACACAAGCTTATTCAAGTTTTTACAAGCATATGATTTTATAAGAAAGCATATGAAATTACGAAAAGGTATATGATTTTATGAAAAAGATATATGGAATCAGATGAGTTTAGAAAATGGATTGGAAATATTTTAAATTGTCTTTATTTCCAGAATATGATATGAGGTAAATGTTTAATATGAAAGATGATACTTGGATATATATATTGTTTATCAGTTCATTATTATTTTGGTGGGCCTCGTTGCTCACCCTTGCTTGTTTGTTTATATCACAACAACAGATAAACCAGATGGCACGTACCGTACCCACCAGGCGCAAGAGGGCGCAGGTACCCAGAGGTCTCTCCCCTGACATTACGGCCGCCATAGCTGAGTTAGAACCTACTAGTGTCATAGACTGGTAGTTTGGATTCAGTTTTTAATTATATGTATGATATAACTTAAGAAGTGGCAACAAACATAAACTTGTAAATTATATTTTGGGGTTTGTAAACACTTATGATATGTATGTGGATCCTGTTAGCGTTATTTATTTCAAGTTCATCTCTGGGACTATAACTTGTATGTGTGTATGTGAGCTTAGATTGCGGGGTCATAGCATGTTATTTATTTATATTGATTCAAGCCAAGCATGATGTATGGAATAATGACCGTAACGACCAGATCTCCGACCCATGATCTGGGGCTGTTACAAATTGTATATAGTCGATGCCTTGTAATTCTGCATACATGAAATTGACTGTCTACGGATAGCTTGACTAGCCTTCTACGGATATGGACACTGTACTGTCTACGGATAGCAGTACTGGTTGATCGAGAATCTATCAACGGATACAACTCAGATAGCTTCTACGGATACTCTCTGTACTTGTGAAAAGGATAGCGATGTTAGAGCACATGGGTTGACAGACTACACAGAGCATGGAAGCTAGTATTTCTGGAAAGGTGACAAGAAGAAAGTAGCATTCTGTTTGCATGGTCAAAGGTAGCATTTCCTTAAAATACAATCAGCCAAGAAGGGCAAGCTACAAATACGGACCACTGCTCGGGATGGAGAAACAGGGATTATGAACACATTTACTTTTCTGTATTATTAGCTGTTCAAGTATCTTTGTAAACTTGGGTTATATAACCAAGTTGTAGCATAACTCTAGATATCAAGAAATCAGGTTTTAGCAATTTAGAGAGCACAAAGCAGTATCCTTGTAAATTGCTGAAGCTAGAGTTGTGTATTTGCAGCTGTGTGTTTATTCGTAAACATCACAGAGATTTCTTCACTAAAAATTTCTCAGGTGGACAAAAAAACAATCCACCTGAATTTTTAATTCTTGTATCATCTTATTTGTGTTTATGTTCTTGTTTTTTCTTTCCATATTTTCACTATCGAGAACGAAAAGTTTCTAAGATTGTATTCAACCCCCCTCCTTCTACAATCTTGGTTCAGTGTCTGGGAATAACACATTCATTTTGAGTTGCACTTCTTGTCTTAACACCTGCATCAGGATCCCCAATTATCAAATCAGGAGTATGACTTTTTGTCCATTTCCTAGCTGGTGGTAAATCATTCCTTGAAGTAGATGCTCCCTCTGGATTGGTGTTATCTTGATTAGAAGAATTTGCTTCATTAGAAGCTCCCCCTGAATTGTTGCTATTTCCTCCTGATGGATTATCAGGATTGTCACTTGAATCAGTATCTGAAGAATTCTGTGCTGATGAATGAGTAGTTTCAGTATCAGTAACAGTCTGTTGTTGCTCCCCCTCAACATGTGGACTGTCAGTAGTATCATCAGTAGCACCATCAGTAGCACCATCAGTATTTGGTGTGTCATCAGGATTTGATGGATCACCATGATTTGGTGACCCATCAGTATCTGATGATGTATCAGTATCTGATTCCATTTCTTCAGGTTCCTTGGTAGCTTCATTTTCAAAGACCAAACTATCATGAGAGTCTTCAACAATTCCAGTTATCTTCTTATCATCAAAAGATACATGTATTGACTCAATGACAGTCCTTGTTCTCAAGTTAAAAATTCTAAAGGCTCTTGATGCAGGATAGCCAATAAAAATTCCATCATCAGCCTTTGTCTCAAATTTCCCTAGCTGTTTAGGATGAGTTCTGAGAACAAAACATTTACATCCAAACACATGCAGATGCTTCAAACTAGGTTTCTTCTCCTTGAGCATTTGATAGGGAGTTACACCATGTCTGTTTATCAGTGTGAGATTTTGAGTATAGCATGCTGTATTGACTGCTTCTGTCCAGAAATATGTAGGCAATTTAACTTCTTCCAACATAGTTCTGCCAGCTTCAATAAGAGTTCTATTTTTCCTTTCAACTACTCCATTTTGCTGGGGTGTGCCAGGAGCAGAGAATTGTTGAATAATTCCTTTGTAGTTGGGCCAGCTTTCTCCTCATATTCTGATAACATGGCGTTGTTTCCAGTCATGTGCACAGAACATCCACTATCCATGACTAACACATTTTTCCTTTTTCCCTGGAATCAGAATAACAATACACTTGTTAGAATATTTAGGAACCCACACTTGTTGGGTTCCTTTTCCATGCATTATACTAGATTTAGCAGCATAAGACTTTTTGACTTTAGCACTCCTGACAGGATAGAATCCATCAGGATTTACTTTGTCAGTATCAGTATTAACAGATGCATGCTTCACATTGACATTCTTAGATTTACCAGAATTTGCACTTTTATTAAACTTAGGTAAAGGATCATAAAAGTTATAGTACAAATTAGGGTATTCTTCACACGTATAAATAGAATGCCATTTACTGCCACAATAAAAACAAGACTTCTGTGGTTTATAAAATACTGATCTATTCCTAGCATCAGACCTAGGAATCTCAGTAATCTTCTTTTTACTCTTCCTGCAATCAATAGCAAGATGATTAGAGTTACCACAGGTATAGCAACACTTTCTTGGTGCATTTGGGATGAACTTATAATTATTCTCTTTATAAATCCCAACTTTACCATTCCTGTTTCTTTTGACAATAGGTGACTTTTGTTTCCCTGTTACCTCACATACTTTTTCCTTAAGTTGTTTCTGAGACAATAAACCTATATTTTTCTTAACAGGTTTAGACTTTACATTAGAGACTAGATTAGCAGAAGTAGATCCCTTTTCAAAAGTAGAATTGGGATCATTACCAAAAACAAATTTAACAGGCTTAATCTTTGATTTCGTCTTGTCTATAACATGTCTATAGGTCATTGGTTTTACTGTCTCATCTATCACAACTTTCATCTTCAATTTTTTATCTTCATCTGACTTATATCCGAGACACTCTTTTCAATTCTTAGAAGTATTAATTTCATGAAATTTTCTTCCAGAGTCTATTCAGGTTCTGATTTTCTCATTAGCAAACTCAAGTTCTTTTTCTAGAGCAGTACATTTAAGTTTCATCTCTAAGTGCACGTGTTTAGCATTATCACATTCTTTTTGTACTTCTTGCATAAAAGAAAACGCAGCTTCTAGATGCTCATTCCTTTTCCTAAGTTCAGACATCTCAGATAAGATCCTAGTATTTTCAGCAGTTTGACTTCTAAAGCTAATATGCAATGACTTTAGAAAATGTCTTAACTCAGAGGCATTATCAGTATCAAAATCAAAAACAATATTTGGTACCTTTTCATCAGGAACAGCAGTTTCATCAGTATTGGCCATTAGGGCATAGTTGACCACTTCAGTGTCAGATTCTGAGGAGAGTCCATCCAATCCTTGCTTGATGTTATGAGTGCTTTAGCCTTCTTGCACTCTGTTGCAAAGTGCCCCATTCCATTAAACTTGTAGCATCTTATCTTTGACTTGTCAAATTTGCCACTTTTGTTGTCGTTCTTAATGTACTTGTCTTTGTCAGCATTGAAAGTCTTTTTCTGAAAGTTGCCTTGTCTTCTAGCCTTCCCGAACTTCATCTTTTTGAAGCCCATGACTATCATAGAAACCATCTCTTCCATGTATGAGTCAGTAGAATCATCATCAGTATTGGCATCAGGATTGCCATTAGTATCTGATGAGTCATTAGGATCTGACTCCACCATTCTTGATTTTCTTCTGGTGACCTCCACAGCTTTTCCTTTTGATTTAGCCTCAACATTCAAGGCTATTAACTTTGCCTTGCTACTCTTATTGTTCTTTCTTTGTTGAACCTCAAGATCATAGGTTCTTAGAATTCCATAAACCTCATCAAAAGACACAGTGTTTAGATCATACTGGTGCCTAATAATTGAGGTTTGTGTGTCCCATTCTTCTGGTAAAGCCCTCAAAAATTTGGTGTTTGAGTCTTCAGTTACATACTCTTTGCCAACTAGAGATAAATTGTTCATGAGTGTCAAGAATCTATCATACATGTCAGTAAGGCTCTCATCAGGTCTAGCATCAAATTGTTCATACTCTTGTATAAGTAGAGCCCTTCTGTTTTTCTTGACAGATGCAGATCCTTGGCATTGAGTTTCCAAAGTGTCCCAAATTTCCTTTGTAGACTTGCATGCAATCACCCTGTTAGACATGACAACATCAATACTGTTGTGCATGATATTCTTTATCTTAGCATCCTTGAAAACGTCAGCTTTCTCTTCTGGAGTCCACTCACTTTTTACCTTAACCACATAGTGTTCAGGTACAGTATCTGTTTGTCCAACAATTCTCGTATGGATATATGGTCCATCACGAATCATGTCTAGATATCCAGGATCCATTGCTTCTAGGTACATCAACATATTTACCCTCCATGTAGGGTACTCAGTTTTCTTCAGAATGGGAATCTTCATGCTTTCATACTTGGTTATTGTTGGTCCTTGACTATTGCAGAAGGGGGGGGGGGGGGGGGGGGTTGAATGCAATACTGATAAAACTCAATCTACGTTTCAACAACTAAAACCAAGATTAAAGATTATCAGTTTAACAATTGCAAACACAAGTAGACACACGAGTAATTCTCACAAAATAAATGTTTTATTTATTTTTCAATGGGTTGCTACAACCTCAAGAAAAAGTGTATCTTTTCTTGAGCTTCAGTTTCTCGAGTGATTACAAAGAATGAATTGAGAGATAGACTAAGTAGGCTAAACCTATCACTTTCAATCACGGGTCTTTATGAAGCTGCTGTCATTTTCAAGTGGCAGCTTCTTACAATTTGGCTGCCCGTGATTCTTTCCTAAATTGCTATATAGACAACTTATCAATACATTACAAAGCAATCTAGAAACATTCTATTTTAAGCTAACACAATTCAGTAGATGTAGATTTGTCATACTCTGGAATTGGTGAGCTTTGTCATGTGATCTCTCAAGCTTCAGTCGTAGTCTTGCAGACCTGTTACAGTGTTGGGATGCTGCAACACGCCTGTTTCTTAAACATCCAAACTGTCACGAGTTTGACTGGTTTGTTTACCAATACAAATGTTATCCCTTCATGACAGTATCCTGATGGCTAAGCTTGCTGTCACAGCAATGCGCTTTTGGTGACAGTAAGAAATCCCCGCTAAAGGTGCTGTCAGGATTTCCAAGCTTGCTGTCAGGCTAAGGTAAAGTTGATGTCAGAAGGCTCCCGCCAATGTTGCTGTCAGAGTGAATGTACTGTCGTGACTCGCAACATGCTGTCTTCAAGTAACCTTACTGTCAGTGCTGTGACAGTAATCTTTATTCTTGTTGTTCATCTTGAGTACTTCTTAAGGCTTGAACAAACTAATGAACTTCTACCAAAATGTACTAGAATCTTATTTGTAGCAAACAAAAATGGTTACAAAGACATACTCTGGCTGTGACAGTATGTTCATACTTAATAAAATTAAGTAAGTAAAATGTCTAGTTAAGTTGACTCATAGCCATCACCCAAAAATCCTAACAATCTCCCCCAATTTGATTTTATGGATAATAACAGCAAATTTACAAATGATACTAGCTGACAACTTAACTAACAAGATCAGAATCTGATAAAAGATTTTTACTTAGCTTCAGATTTCCTTTTCTGTCTTGCTTCATCCTCTCTGTTGAGAGCTTCCTTAAGAACTTCTCTGAGTCCTTCCACCAGTGCTACTTCATCAGGAGTGATAGCCTCATCTTCAATTTCATCAATGTGTTTCTGGAGTGTCTTGGAGAGACATACTCTAGCATCCTGAAGATCCAACCATAACTCTTGGCCAAAAGCATGAGTTTTGAACTTCAGTGTGCCATTAAAGTCTTTGAATCTTCTTCTAGGGTATGCATTCAGAGTTTTTCTCCTTGACCTATCGAGCTTTGAGTCTTCACCCTTTCTTTCTTGAATAATGCTCTCAATCTCAGAGGAGCATTGCTGTTCCAATGGATGAATTGATCCAATCACCAGGAAAAGTAAGTCTTTCAGTGCACTGGTTCTAAGTTTGTGAAAGCTTCTTACTGGAATCTCTTCCCATATGAACTTGATTCTCAGAGGATTCTCAAGCATACAAGATTGGTAATTGGGTCCTTCACTTTCCATCCTGTTGGCTTCTCTGCTTTTACCCAAGAATGTGTCTTCTGTATCTTCAGTGGTTCCTCTTTCTGTAGGCTCTGAGGGTTCTTCTTGACTTGGTTGGGTTTGCACCACTTCTTCAGGAACATCATCTTCATACTCAGCCATTTCTTCATCAGAATATTCAAGTAAGTGAGCAATGTCATTATCATCATATAGCGACCATTCTCCAAACTTCTGATAGAATTCTTCATCCCTCAGGGCTTTGTATGCCAACACATGGTTCATGACACTTTCAGGAACGTTGTCATAACCTTGCATTAGATTGACCATCCTTACCAAGTAGAAGTAATCAACTCTCCTTGTTTCTGTTCTCCTTTCCGTTGAAAGAGTTGCTGATACAGTATATGAAGACACTTCCATGGAAAAGT
This sequence comes from Heracleum sosnowskyi, assembly GCA_030848705.1. Lineage (NCBI taxonomy): Eukaryota > Viridiplantae > Streptophyta > Magnoliopsida > Apiales > Apiaceae > Heracleum > Heracleum sosnowskyi. The sequence continues at coordinate 17,973,491 of CM061240.1, forward strand.
CCTTTTTGACCTTCACAAGTCTTGATGCATCAAACCAAAGAATATATTCAGTTGCTTCATTGTTGTTATCCAACTTTACCTCGACGCTCTTGATTTGATCAGCTTTCTTTTCCAAAAGATCCAGAGAGCTGTAGAGTTTTGATTGGATAGGCTTCTTCAAGTTTCTGCCAAGCCCAGTGGCTTTCTCCTTTCCTGAGTACTTGTGTTTTCCTTTTATTGCTTTTGAAGTCTCCTCAGGTTCAGGTTCCTGTCTCGAGAACCAGGCCTTAGCCAGGGTTTTTGTCCTCTTTGGCTTGATAGTAGGCTTGATTCCTTCTTTGACAACATCTTTGTTGACAGTGTCCTCCATGACAGTATCTTTGGTGACAGTATCTTTTTCAGCATTTATACTGTCAATAACACATCTTAAGATATTTGCCTCCAAAGCTTCAAACATTACTGACTCCTCTTCTTCTGTTGCTTCAACATCTTCCTTTTCTTGTACAGGAGCTTCTTCCTTATTTTCTTCCTGGGACTTTGATCCAACATTCCCAGAGGTGCTTCCACTAGCATTTCCTGCTTCTCCAGTTCCTCCACTACCATCCAACTCATCATCATCATGAGGAACCTCATAGGAGCAGCTTTCTCCTTGTTCAGCTCTGTTGGAGATTGCTTTGGAGATCATCTCCTTCATAGTAGAGCTCAGTCCCTTGTCCATTTTTACCAGCAAGTCATAAATTGCTTTGACATCAAGAACTCTTTCCTTGTTGTCTTTGGAGTTGAGAATCATGTTTAACACCTTTAAGATTGACTTTGACTCCATTGTTGAAGTGCCTCCTAGACTCATGTATGCACATCTCTTGCTACCACTTTTGGTGGTACCTGCATAGTAGACACAAAATGGATTGGTGTAGACTTCTGGGAGTTTTTCTGAAATTAAGCTCAGCATTTGCAGATGCAAGATCTCATTGAAGGATGTATGGTTTGCTGTGATTTTGTTCTTCATTACTGTTAGCACTCTTGCTGGAAGACTCTGCAGCAGCTGCATAGTAATGAACATGGATATTCCAGTGTTTAAGTACACATCAATAGCCCACCTCCTTTCTTTATTGATCTTTACACATACACTGGTGATTTTCTCCTTTAGCAAAGTTGAGCAGTTACTCAATCTTCTGCTAGGCCTCTTCATAGCTTCATCAACTACCTTGTAGAAGTCTTCATCATGATTCTTCAGAGTATTTTCCCTGTAGTCAACCATTAGAGTATTAGCATCTTCTTGGCTGAACTCTATTCCTTCACTCCAGGTGTTTCCAGACAGAATGTATTCAGGCATCTTGTCTTTCCCTTTTCCCAACTTGTTCTGCTCCTCCTTTTCTCTCCATTGCCTTTCAAGAGCACTCTCCTTTGGGTGCTTGGAAGAAACAACCTTTTGCATAGATTCCAGGGTTTCCTTGGACATTAGAACTTTTTCTCCAGCTATCTCATATTCAAAGAGAATTTCAGCTTCTTGCCTTTGCTCCCCCTTACTTCCTGAATCTCCTTGAGTTCCCCTTTTTCTCTTAGTAGGCACTAACCTTCCTTTAGTTCCAGGCTCCCCCTCACTCCTTGAAGCCTTCTTTGAGCCAGGCTCCCCCTGAGAAACATCCTATTTGGGGATACCTTCTGTTCCTGATTTTGCCTTTTGAGATTCTGATCTTAACCTTCTTGGGGGTGAAGGAAAAAGACTGGGGCTTGGAGGCTGTGGGGGTTCTCACACTCTCAGTGTTTTTCTGAGTGATCTCATCACTCCTCACAACAGAACTCTCATGACCTAAGGCCTGGACAGGTGTGGCTCCCTCAATTTCACTCTGGACATGCTCAAGTTCCTCACCTTTTGCCAGCTCATTTGGCTGCCTCTCATTTTGATGCTCACCTCTCTTTTCTTTTATATCTCTTTTCTTTTGCACACCCTCACTCATCCTAGATGCATGGGTATGAGCAGTACTGTCATGCAAAGAAATAGATGGTTTAGAATGTACCTTTAAGAACTGAGATAGTGGCACATCATCATCAGAGACATCCTTAAGAAGTACAGCATCAAAGTCAGGCTGTGTAGAGGAGACATGAGCTTTGCCATGAATGTTACTGTCAGTTGGAATATTGACAGTAGGTTCCACTACAACGTGGACAGCAGGTTTGATTGTGACAACAACTTTAACTGAGTCCTTGACAGCAGAATCACCTGTGACAACAACATCCACAGTGTCTTTGACAGCAACTTGGGCTGTGACAGCATCTTCCCTGAGGTAAGATGCTCCTTGGAGATTGAACAAAGTACTGTCTATTTCATTTTCTAGCAGAGTTGTACTTTGCTCTTTCTCAGTGTTTGAAGGAGTGGTGTCCATCTCACTTTGAGAAATGGGTTCTTGTGGACCACTTGATGGGGGCTCATCCATGAGGGAAGATGGATGATCAAAACCTGAAGGGTTGGGACTGTCCCCCTCTCTAGGTTGTGGAGAAGAAACAAATGAATGTATAGGGAAGGAAGAAGGTGAAAGTGGAGAAGAGAATAGTGGCTCCTTCTCAGATGTAACTTGAGAAGTATCAACAGGGGAAGTGAAATCCTCACAGTGTCCTGACTCCATGTGAGTTTCTGCAAGTGGAGGCTCCTCATGAGTTGGAACATGAGGTTGTGCAGACTCTTTACAGGTTGCCTTGGGAGACAGGCCAATTTCAATAGATGTCCCTTGTTGAGAAGGCACATCTAGGGAGGAGTTTATTTCTCTTGTTTCCTCTACAGTCTTTTGGGAGACTGCAGGGTGGCTGACAGTGGTTTTTGTTAGGCTCAAGACATGTCTGAATACCACCATTAACAAGCCTACACTATGTGACTATGTCACACTACATGACCTAGTGATTCCTATCACTGGGATATAGTATAGGTCTCTAAATGTACTTGTCTTGTTCTCATGAACAATAGCTTTATCATGTATGCTTAGATTTATAATGAGCTTAGTAAAGTTTCTTGCATCTAGATTGTATATAGGCCATTGAATAATTATCCTGGTAGAAGTTCAGAAGTGTTCATGCAGTAGGATAGAGATGAATAAGGCTATAAAGAAATAAGTTGCAGGAATTTGTCTAAGGCATTATATAGCAAAGTCAAAAGAAAGCTATGTCGTGAAGTCACCAATATCCATGTCGTGAAGTACTATATCGCATAGTCCATTTTGTACTATGTCGAGAAGTCCTCAAGACACATGTCGTGAAGTGTTGAAGTCAGCAAAGTCAAAGGAGCCTAGATTGTGAAGTCCTCAGAAGCACTATGTCGCATAGTCATCAAATGACCTATGTCGCATAGTCATCAAATGACCTATGTCGCATAGTCATCAAATGACCTATGTCGCATAGTCATCAAATGACCTATGTCGCATAGTCGTCAAATGACCTATGTCGCATAGTCATCAAATGACCTATGTCGCATAGTCGTCAAATGACCTATGTCGCATAGTCATCAAATGACCTATGTCGCATAGTCGTCAAATGACCTATGTCGCATAGTCGTCAAATGACCTATGTCGCAAAGTCTTCAAAGGCTATATCGCATAGTCCTCACAAGGGAGATCGCGAAGTCAGGAATAAAGTGGAGTTCACGATATCAACACTTAGCCGTTTATAACAAGACAAATCAAGGTACAGAACCAAGAATCAAAGGAGACAAATACTGAAGCATTTGTTCTGGCAAGGTGGTCCAAAGAACATATGGCAAATCTACAGCTAAACTTGGAGAGAAAGATAAGAGACAAGCAGCTACAGAAACGGGAAAGACTCCGAAAAGCAGGTGGTCCTTCCTGACACAGTGAACTTCTTATGGCAAGACAAGTTGGACTTTCAGAAGGGGTAGCTATGTAATAATGTGTGTGCCTAGTTTGTATAGGTGAATATATATATCGTGCACACACAACTGAAAGCTGTAAGAGAGATACACATAGTTATTTGCTAAGCTCTTTTCTCTGTAAGCAAGCAAGTTCAAATTGTTCTTGTTTAGAAGCCAGAAATTCTATTGTGAATTTCTTGGAAAGCTGTAGTAATTAATTTGCTTATACAAAGTAGATTAAAGTGATTGTGTGTGTTATTTAATTTCTGCATATTACATATCATAATCATATACAGTCTGTTACTTAGTTTTCAAGAATCGAAAAATATATCAAACTATCCATTCACCCCCCCTCTGTCTAGTTTCTAGTAGTATTCATTTCTAACAAGTGGTATCAAAGCGTAGGCTGTTAACGTACAAACAGGAAAAGATCAAGAATGAGTTCACAGAAACTAAGCAGTATCAAGATTCCTCCCTTTAACAAGGAGCACTACAGTTTATGGAAGAAGAAGATGTTGCTTTTCATCAAAGCTTCTAACCCCATGTATTTAGATATTCTAAAGCATGGTCCCTTCATTCCAATGATCGAGATTGGTGAAACAACCATTGGCACTGAGATTGTACCAGCAAAACATGTGCCTAAAGATCCCTCAAAATACACTGATCCTGAAAAGGAAAAAGTAGCATTGGATGGACATCTTCAACTTATCATTTGTGAATCTATGGACTTCAACATGTATGGCACTGTTGCTCACTGTACTAGTGCCAAGAAGATGTGGGATCTTATAGAAGTGCTCTGTGAAGGAACTACTGAAGTAAGAAAGAACAAGAAGCGGATTCTTGTTTCACAATATGAAGCCTTCATGGCTCAGCCAAAAGAGGGGATCACAGAAGTGTTTGAGAGATTCAACAAGCTGATAAACGAGCTCAAACTCTATGACAAACACTATGAAACAGAAGAGCTCAATATGAAGTTTCTACTAACTCTTCCAGATCACTTGGAACCAAGAATCTCTTCCCTTAACGAAAGAGATCTAACAAAGATTGGTTTTGATGTGTTGTATGGTGTTTTAAAGACATATGAGTTAGAGCTGTTTCAAAAGAGATCTATTCAAGCAAAGCAAGGATTAATGGCTAATACCTCCTGTGCACTTATTACTGACAACCTAAGTCAAAGAATGGACTCTCTTAAAATCAGTCAGGTCAAGATTGAGGAACTGGAAGTTGAAGACACTGGTGATGAAACTCAGGTTGTGTATGATTTACCTGAAGAGGATGAGTTCTACAGTATAGATGAGCTGGACAAAATGGAAAACAAATCTTTTGCTTATATGGCTAGGAGGTATCCTAACATAAGGTTTAAAAGAAAGCAGCCATTCAGGTCCAAGTTCAATAATGGAAACACTGGTGGATCTAGTGGCTCAAACACCTTCAATAAAGGAAAAGGGATTGCTGGTGCTGCTAAAGGTGGATACAAGACAGGAAGTGTGGATAGGACCAAAATAAGGTGCTATAACTGCAATGAACTTGGGCATTTTGCCACTGAGTGCAAAAAGCCTAAACAAGTCAAGAAGGACAAAGCATACTTAGAGCTTGAAGCTAAGTATGAGGCTCTACTCAAGAAACAACAGGGCAAAGCTTTTATTTCTGAGGGAAAATGCTGGGATGACTCTGATGAAGAAGAAGAACAAGAGTACTCAAACTATGCCTTGATGGCATTTTCTGATCAAGGTGATTCAAGTCAGGTACCTATTCTTACTTCTCTTAATATGACTCCCCTTCAATATAAGCAAACTGTTGAAGATATGAGCACTGAGATGTTTAATATTCATACTAGCATGTTAGTAGCTAATGAAGAAATTGATAGACTAACTGCTAAGAATGTTGAGCTTACAGAAAAGAATGAGAAACTTGAGTTAATGGCTGTGAACCTGGATGGTTTGAAAAAGGAGGTTGAGTATCTTAAAAACAAAGTGATTTGTGCTGAGTAGATAGAGAAAGCCCTTAGGGAACAAATTGCTGAAACTGAACTGAAACTAAGAAGCTTCAAAAACTCCTCTGAACTTATTCAAACCTATCACAAGGAACACACTGAAGACTGCAAGGTTGGAGTTGGTTTTGACTATGATAATGACAAGGGAAGGAAGAAGGTCAAGGGCAAAGGAAAGGAAACTTTTAAAAACAAAAATGCCCCAACCATACTGTCAAGTGTGGAATAGCCCATCTTCAGAAAGAGTGTTGTTGAGTTTGATGAGGAACTACTGATTATCAAGCAACAACTACTTGAAGAAGATGAGGCTGCTAAGAACACTTCATCCTTTCCTGAACTTGTCAATCAGAAAGAGACCAAAGACAATCTTGTCAAGAGTCCTAAAGCAAAGAAAGAAGTTGTTAAGAAAAGGAAACAAAACAGAAATGGTAAAGTTGGTGTTAACAAAGGAAACAACTATGCTTATGTGCCAAATGCTCCCAGGAAACAATGTCAAAAATGCCTATCTGTTAATCATTTGACTCATAAGTGTAGTAAGCCTGAAATTGTTGAAGTTGACAACCTAAGTAACCTTTCTGCTAGCATAAATTCTAGTCATGATTCTTTCTGTGGTAAGCCAAACTGCATGACATGCTATGTGACTGTGATTGCTAACTGTTTATCTCTTAAACATAAACTTGACTCTGCACAATCTGGTGAATCACACACACATATGCATTCTCATAGGACAGGGTCCCCAATCAGGGTTGAGAGGGTGAAAACTTCATGTGAGCCTAAGAGTGTAAACTCCAAAGCCACAGAAAAAGTGAAGTCTCCTACTATGAGAAATGCAATTTATGACAGAAGAATTATTAATCAAAATGTTTCTAAATCAACTGGACCCTACCAAGTGTGGGTACCAAAAACAACTTAGTCATTTTGTGAATGCAGGGCAACAGGAATAAAAGAGTCATATGGATCTTGGACAGTGGATGCTCAAGTCACATGACTGGTGATATGGCCCTGCTATCACATTTTGAGGAAAAGGCTGGCCCATCAGTAACCTTTGGAAATGACAACATTGGTTATACAATGGGATATGGCAGTGTTAAATCTGGAAATGTCATTATTGAAGATGTAGCATTTGTTGAAGGACTGAAGCATAATCTCTTGAGTATTGGACAATTTACCAACAGAGGGTTCAAAGTGGAATTTGATGAAGACCTTTGTTCAATCTCAAAAAGGGAAAGTGGTGAAGTTGTTTTAACTGGTGTGAAGAAAGGAAGCTTGTTTGTAGCTAATCTCAAGGCTGCAGATAAGGGAGAAATCTACTGTTTCTACACTAAAGCCACAAATGAGGAATTCTGGCTATGGCACAAGAAGCTGTCTCACTTGAATGTTCAGGCAATGAACTCTCTAACCAAGAGAGAACTTATCAGGGATTTGCCTGCCTTGGAGTTTGTGCAAGATGGAGCATGTGAAGCTTGTCAGAAAGGAAAAATTAAAAGATCCAGTCACAAGAACAAGTTGCTCAATTCAAACTCAAAACCTCTGCAGCTAATTCACATGGACTTATTTGGCCCTGTGAATGTAATGTCCCTCTCCAAAAAGAAATATGCTCTAGTAATGGTAGATGACTATTCAAGATATACTTGGGTGGAATTCCTATTCTCCAAGGATGAAGCACCCCAAGTCATAATAGAGCATATCAAGAGAGTTGACAAAGAAGCACAAAGCACTGGTTCATCTGTAGTTGCTTTGAGAAGTGATAATGGGACTGAGTTCAGAAATTCAACATTGTATGAGTTTTGCAAAGATAAAGGAATTTTTCAACAATTCTCAGCTCCTAGAACACCTCAACAAAATGGAGTAGTTGAGAGAAAGAATAGAACTCTCATTGAAGCTGCAAGGACAATGTTGTTGGATGCAAAGCTACCCACTAGCTTTTGGGCTGATGCTGTTAACACAGCATGCTATGTGCAAAATAGAACATTAATCAATAAGAAGTCTGGCAAAACTCCTTACTCATTAATGACTGGAAAAAGAGCATCCTTCAAGCACCTGCATGTATTTGGAAGCAAGTGCTTTGTGATGAAAGATACCTCTGAGCATGTTGGAAAATTTGATGCAAAAGCATTTGAAGGTATCTTCATTGGATACTCTCTGGAAAGAACAACATACAGAGTATTTGTACCTGAGCAACACAAAGTCATGGAAAGCATGGATGTTACCTTTGATGACAAGAAAACTCCTGGACTGAAAACAAGTGATCAAGACAGTGTGCCATTGAGATTTGAGAATCAAGGTTATCTTGAGGATTCTGAAAGTGAAGATGAACCCCCTGTTCAAACTATTCTAGAGAATGAAATCCTTGAAGTTGACAATCTTCTTCAAACACCTGTGCAAGGGTTCACAAACACAGGGGGAGAAGAAGAGAATGCACCTTTCAACCAAAATGAGCTTGGAACAGATCAAGGAAATGAACAGGGGCACACAAGGAAATGGGACAGAGCCCACACTAGGGATCAAATCATTGGAGATCCTAGTGAGGGAGTTAGAACAAGAAGGGCAACATTAAATACATGTCTGTATAGCTGCTTTCTGTCACAAGAGGAACCTAAATTAATTGAAGAAGCTTTGAAGAATTCTGATTGGATTGTTGCCATGCAAGAAGAGTTGAATCAATTTAAGAAAAACAAAGTATGGGAACTAGTACCTCCTCCAAAAGGAAAGAATGTTATTGACACCAAATGGGTGTTCAGAAACAAAATGGATGAAGAAGGAGTGGTAATAAGAAACAAAGCAAGACTGGTTGCCAAAGGATACTGTCAGCAAGAAGGCATTGACTATGATGAGACATTTGCACCTGTAGCTAGACTGGAAGCCATCAGAATCTTCCTGGCTTTTGCAGCTCACTCAGATTTTAAGGTGTATCAAATGGATGTGAAAAGTGCATTTCTCAATGGTGATCTTGCTGAAGAAGTTTATGTGTCTCAACCACCTGGCTTTGAAAGTGAAGACTTCCCAAACTTTGTGTATAGACTGCTCAAGGCACTCTATGGACTCAAACAGGCACCAAGAGCCTGGTATGAAACTCTATCTCAATTCCTTCTTGAGCATCAATTTACCAGGGGTACAATTGACAAAACCCTATTCTTCAAGAAGCATGGAAATGGTATCATTCTTGTTCAAATCTATGTGGATGATATCATCTTTGGCTCTTCAAATGAAAAAATCTGTGAAAGGTTCTCTAAGTTGATGCAAAGCAAATATGAGATGAGTATGATGGGAGAGTTAACCTACTTTCTAGGCCTGCAAGTACATCAAAAGGAGGATGGCATCTTTATAAACCAATCTAAGTATGTCAAGGATCTTTTAAAGAAATATGGTTTAGAAGAGTCATCCCCAGCTAAAACTCCTATGTCTACTGCAATCAAGCTGGATGAAGACAAGAAAGGCAAGAGAGTTGATATCAAGGTCTATAGAGGAATGGTTGGATCCTTACTCTATCTCACAGCTAGCAGGCCAGACATCATGTTTGCTACATGCCTTTGTGCAAGGTTCCAGTCTGATCCCAAGGAATCTCACATGATGGCTATCAAAAGAATCTTCAAGTATCTGAAGGGGACTCCTAATCTTGGGCTATGGTATCCAAAGGGCACTGGGTTCAACCTGGTTGGTTACACAGATTCTGATTATGCTGGATGCAGAATTGACAGGAAGAGCACCTCTGGAAGCTTTCAATTCCTAGGTCAAAGGTTAGTGTCCTGGTTTAGCAAGAAACAACAGTCCACAGCAACATCCACAGCTGAGGCTGAATACATTGCTGCTGGAAGTTGCTGTGCTCAATTGCTTTGGATTAGAAATCAACTCATGGATTATGGGCTAGTGTTAGAACACATTCCACTAATGTGTGATAATACTAGTGAAATATCCATAGTTGCCAATCCGGTTAATCACTCTACTACAAAGCACATTGAGATCAGGTACCATTTCATCAGGGAACATGCTGCAAATGGTACCATAAAAGTCTCTTATGTTCCCACTGAGAAACAATTAGCTGACATATTTACTAAACCTCTGAATGAAGCAGTCTTCAACAGACTTGTGAGTGAAATTGGAATGCTCAATCCTTCATTTAGTTGCTCTAAGTAAGTATGCCAGTAAATTAATGCAGCAGTAAATTTTCACTGTATTTAAATGCTCTATTTGTTTGGAGTGAAAATTAGCTGAGATATGATTTATAAATATTTCAGTATTTTACTGCAAATTTTTCAAAATCACATTTGTTGGTAAAGTTGTGAGCTTTTGAGACATCTCGATATAGATGATTTTCAGAGTTCACGACACAGTTCAAATCAAACAGACTTATATCGCAAACTGTTGAGATTGTGAGACTTCGCGACATACTTCATTTCATGAGTTTGCGACATAGTTCATTTTATGACTTCGCGACTTAGAATAACAATATCGACAAGTCTCCACATTTGACAGAATTTTGATTTAAATTAATTTTATTTCAAAATTTGATAAAAGTCTGACAATCTTCTTAAAATTCCTAAAAGAGAGCTTTAGACAGGGTATTTCTACTATATCGCAAAGTCTCCCCGATCCTTTCATCTTGAGAACTTTGCGACATAGTTCATTTCTGAGACTATGCGATATACTGTGCAAGACTTTGCGGTACAGGCCATTTTTGACTTCGCGACATACAAATAGACTGTACAAATTCATAACTCCATATCGCAGTGTCTCTATCATATAAATACCCTTTTCTAACCGTTCACAACTTTTCATCTTGTCTATTGCTCTCAAACTCTCAAACCTAAGCACAAATTCTCTACTCTATCTTTCACTCTCTCTCTCGAAATGGCACCCAAATCTCAAACAGTATCATCTTCTATCCCTTTAACCATTCCCAAAGAAACCAATCTTCTCACCATTCGCTCTGAGGCTGAGGCTAACCCAAGGTACAAGTGTTTTGTCCGGTTCTTGAACACTTCCTACCTACGCCAAGCCCTAACCCTGAACCCTACCTTGTATGTCGATGTGTTGGAAGGATTCTGGAGAACGGCGTTGGTATCAACAATGGCTAGGGAAGATGGAACCTCATTCCAGGAGGTTAGTTGTTCAATTGGAGGCAAACACTTTCAGTTTGGTGAAAGGGAAATCAATGAAGCTTTGGGGTTCAAGGTGGAGGGTCATGACCAAGAAGCTACAGATGCTCAAATCATAGATTTCATGACCTTCATTCGGTATGCTGATGAGATAGATACTGGAAAGCTGAATAAGAAGTTTGTGAGAAGGGAGTGGTCATTTCTGTTTGACGCACTCCAGAAGGTGTTTCTCTACAGGAAGACAGGATGGGACCATATCAGTCACATTGCTGTGAAGCTAGCCTACTCCTTGGCCAACAACCAGGAGATCAATGTGGGAGCCATAATTCTCAAAGAATTGGCTCAGAGGCTAGGCAGGACCGTTCGTGGTAGAGGTAATGACATCTTTTACCCTCGTTTCCTTCAAGTTATTTTAAATTTTCTTGATGCAAATGTCCATGAATTGGAGGGTATAGATAACACTAAAATGGCTTATTCCAAGTCCATGTCCAAAGTACTATTTGGCTCATTGGACACAAGGAATCAAGTGGATGTGATTCTAAGTGTGACCAAGCATATGCAGGACACATTTGAGTCTTATCCACTTGATAAGCCCATATACCATGCTCTTTCCTGGACAAGGGAGGCTGAGACTGAAGGAGCTACACAGTCTAACCCCAGCCTTCCCATCCCATCCAGCAACCCCCCTGCAAACAGTACCATAGAAGTTAGGCAGCCCAGTGCATCAATCTCTCAAAAGATTGGTGTTACTAAAAAGAAGTCAAAGAAGAGAGCCCTAGAAGTGATAAATGAATCTGTAGAGATAGCTAGTGAGCATCCTGAGTCACCTCTCACCAGACAAAAGAAGAAATCCAAATCCAAACCTACCACTGGATCCTCCCAACAGGATTCAGATGTGGAAAAAGGGGTACACGTGTTACTGTCTATGGCCTCTCAACAGGTCATTGGCATTGAAAAGAGCAGCCTCCCCACTGCACCTTGTACAGAGTCTGCACAGGGTCAAGACCTCACTATTGACCCTAGGAGTGATAAGGCTGATAATACACAGAGTGGAGAGCACATCACTGTTGAAACTCCTCCTATTTCTCAGGGGGAGTTGCCACAATCTAATCTAAACCCCACTTCTCTCTCAGATTCTTCCATAAAAATTTCTTCTGAACAAGAGAGTCATTCCAATGATAATCTTGCCCTTGATCAATCACAATTCTCTCCTGTGATTGAGCCAATTTCAAGTGACATGGTGCATGACACTATGCTCACCACCCAGGAACCACATCTAGTTGGTCAGGGAATGCATGCTGGGGCATCTCCTAATGACACCAACACAAACATGGAGGATTCACCAGTTTTCACTGGAGACTCTATGCCAATTTCTCCCATCCTTAGGGATGTGGAACTGTCTTCACAGACAAATAGGGCTGATGTTGTAACACATCCCATTTGAATGGAGACAACATCAGACCCTACAGCCATTCCAAGGCTGGGGGAGACTCTGTTAGGAATATGTTGTTCTTGATGATAATTATAAAAACACTTAGTAGATTTTGTATTAAGTCATTTTGTAACTGTCAACGAAATGACATGCTTTGCAGCATTCCGTTGACAGGTAGCTCATCAACGAAATGAGTGATGTAGCAATTGCACTGTACAATACTTCACAGTTTGATATGCATTTTGATGTATGTATTAGATAGGTTTCCTAAGTCATGTTGACTAAGTACTAGATAGGCAAAATAGGTTGGTTAATTGTAAATATCTTGTACCTTGTAATTTTGCCTAAGTGAAGACATGTCAACGGTATGAGGATTACTCTATCAACGAAACAAGGATACACCATCAACGGTATGGAGTTTACTCATCAACGAAACGAGAGAAACACCATCAACGGAATGAAGAATAAAGCTATCAACGAAACACATCTCCCTGCTATCAACGAATCATTATTGCTTTTCGGAATAGTTGACAAAGTGATAGTGACAGTTTACTGAACAGATCTAAAGGTGATGTGGAAGTGTACTTTGCATTGGAAACCATTAAAATGGACATGGGGAATAAGGAAACATCCCAGTTTCCAATTGGGCTCTTGGGAGTGATCATAATAAGCATGAAGACAAAAGCAAGGATCTCCAAGGACCACTGGACAAAGGGATGAAAAGCAAACTATTGGCGGTTACCTTTAGTGTAGCCAAAAATAGTATTGTAAACTTGGGGAATATATAACCAAGTGTAGCAGTTAAGATAGAGTAAGAGAAGAGAAGAAACAAATAGTTTGTATTAGCTATCTTTGAGAGCATTCTTCTCTACAACTCTGTAACTGAGCAGCTGTGTACTTTTGTATCACAGATTATTTCCGCAATAAAAACACTTCAGTTGGATCATCAAACAATCCAACTGAATTATTTATATCTTGTGTTTTTATTTATTCAGTTCAGTTTTATTTTATAAAGTGTTTTAAGTTTAAGAAAATATCAAGAATTGTATTCAACCCCCCCTTCTACAATTCTGTTAGGTCATTTGGGATTAACAATTGGTATCAAAGCAAGCTTCTAACATACAAGAAGTTTAAAGATCAAGACCAAAAACAGAAGCCATGGTGAAGAAGGATGCAGGTGTGAAGATACCAGTTCTTGATAAGGACAATTACTTTCACTGGAAAGTAAAGATGCATTTACATCTCATGTCTATGGATGAGAGATATGTAGACTGCATTGAGAAAGGTCCACACGTTCCCATGAAGTTTGCATCTAGAATTGGAGTGCCAGATGATGCTCCTGATGTAGAAATTCCAAAACTTGTCTCAGAATGGACTATTGAAGATCTTGCAGAAATCCATAAAGATAAGAGAACCATGAACATTTTGTTTAATGGTTTGGAGCAAGAGATGTTTGACAATGTCATCAACTGTACAACCTCCAAAGAAGTATGGGACACTGTTAGAACTCTCTGTGAAGGTACTGAGCAAGTTAGGGAAAACAAAATGCAACTCCTTATACAACAATATGAGCATTTTCATTTTAAAGCTGGTGAAACCCTAAATGACACGTTTAGTAGGTTTCAAAAGCTTTTGAATGGATTAAAGTTGTATGGGAGGATCTATCAAACCAAGGATTCAAACCTTAAATTTCTTAGAGCTCTTCCAAAAGAATGGAAGCCTATGACTGTTTCTCTCAGAAACACTCAAGAGTACAAAGACTACACTCTTGAAAGGCTTTATGGAACCTTGAAGACTTATGAGCTGGAAATGGAGCAAGATGAGGAAATTGAAAAGGTACAGAAGAAGGGTGGATCTATTGCATTGATTGCATCTGTGAACCAACTGGAAGATGACACTGAAGAAGCTGCAAAGGCCACAACTAGTCGAGCTAGTTGTAGAAGTGATGTTAGCAAGGGTAAAGGTAAAATGACAGAAGAAGAAGAACCAGAACCAGCCAACTTGGATGACTTAGATGAGATTGATGAACACATTGCTTTTCTGTCAAGAAAATTCTCTAAGTTCAGGTTCAAGAGAAACTCAGAAGCAAGGCCACCAAGAAGAGACTTTCAACCTAACAAATCAAACTGGATTGAAAAGTCTAAGTCAAAATGTTTCAATTGTGGAATGCTTGGTCACTTTGCTGGAGACTGCAGAAAGCCCAAGGTTGAGAAGGGCAACAGGAAATTTGAGCCTGTTGATTATAAAAAGAAATACTTTGAACTTCTCAAGCAAAAAGAAAAGGCTTTCATGTCTCAGGAGTATGATTGGGCTGGTAATGGTGAAGATTCTGATGATGATGTTGAATATGTCAACTTGGCTCTTATGGCTAACAATCATGAGCAGGAAGCAAGCTCCTCAAGCAACCAGGTAACAATTACTAATCTTTCTGAGCTTTCTAAAGAGGAATGCGATAGTGCAGTAAATGAAATGTCTACTGTATTATATAATTTGCGTGTTACTCTTAAATCACTTACCAAAGAGAATTCAAGAATTAAAGAGACTAATTTGCTCTTAAGTGATAGGAATGCAATGTTAGAAGCACAACTCATTGAATTTGAGAAAATGAGATGTGTTAGTAGGGATGCTAAGAAGGAACTTGAGAACGTATTACAAAGGGAAGAAATTCTTAAGACACAACTTGAAATAGAACAAAGTGTGATTGCTAAATGGAAAGATGCCAGGAATGTTGCTACCAACATCATTAATGTTCAAGGTATGGAATCTTTCTGTGAACAATCATGGAAAAAGAACAAAGAGAAACTAGGGTATGTTGGTGAAACCTTAGAATCAGAAACAGAGTCAACAAACAACAATGATCATTTGTTGAAGGTTGATATGTCAACGGAATGCAATGTTTCGTTGACACATGAACCATCAACCGATCAGGCTGTTTCGTTGACAGACAAAAGAAAAGATAAACTCACTAGACTTAATGACAAGTATGGTCATGTCACCAAGAACTTTGTTCAAGGTGAGTCTAGTAAATCAAAGAAAGTTGAGAAGCCTGTTGAAAGAGCTAATGTAGGTCACTTATCCAACAAGCAATTGAAAGATAAGTTAGAGTATGTTCAAGTTGAGGCTAAGGGAAATAAAAGGAATAACAGGAATGGCAAAGTAGGAATTAACAAACACAACAATTACACACCTGATAAATATGCTCCTAGAAAAACATGTGTTAATTGTGGAAGTGTTAGTCATTTATCTACTAACTGCAAATCTGTTAAGAAGACTGTTAAAGTGAAAATTCCCAAGCCTGCAATGAATAGTTCTATGCCTACAATGCCTGTTATGCCTAACATGTTTGCTCCATATGCACAATTTCAAAATCCATATGCCAGCATGCCATTTGTGTCTAATCCATACATGAATATGTTTAATGTGCCACAAATGCCATGGAATATGAATAACATGTTTGTTCCTCCAATTATGCATGCTAAGAATGAAAATGTGAGCAATCCTCAGAAATCAACACCAAGGATGAAGATTGATTTAAATCAATCTGAGCCCAAGGTGAAAAATGATATAAAAGGAAAAGCAAAGGCTAACAAAACAGGACCCAAGGAAACTTGGGTACCAAAATCGACTTGATTTGGTTTTATTGTGTGCAGGGAGACAAAAGGAATCTTTGGTACTTGGATAGTGGTTGTTCAAGACACATGACTGGTGATTCTACCCTGCTCACAGAGTTTCAGGAAAGAGCTGGCCCTTGTATTGCTTTTGGAGATGACAGCAAAGGCTACACAAAGGGATATGGCTTGATTTCAAAAGAGAATGTCATCATAGATGAGGTTGCATTGGTGGATGGTCTTAAGCACAACTTGCTTAGTATCAGCCAACTTTGTGACAAAGGATTTTTAGTTACTTTTTCTAAAGAAGCCTGTGTTGTTTCTAAAGGAGGAAACAACAATGTGGTAATGACTGGATTCGGAAGAGGAAATGTGTACATTGCTGACTTTAGTAGCACAAGTCCAGAAACCATCACTTGTCTTTTCAGCAAGGCAAGCAAGGATGAAAGTTGGCTATGGCACAAGAAATTATCTCATCTGAACTTTAAAGTTATGAATGATTTGGTGAGGAAAGATCTTGCTAGAGGAATTCCACAAGTGGAGTTTTCCAAGGATGGTTTGTGTGATGCCTGTCAAAAAGGGAAACAAAAGAAGGCATCATTCAAAAGTAAGACAGAGTCATCAATTGTCCATCAGCTTGAGTTGCTTCATATGGATTTGTTTGGCCCTGTAAATGTCATGTCTATTTCAAAGAAGAAATATTGTCTTGTGATTGTTGATGATTTTTCTAGATTTACATGGACTTTCTTTTTGCTCTCCAAGGATGAGGCAAGTGAAATCATTATCAATCACATCAAGATGGTAAACAATCATCCTGACTTGAAAGTAAGAAGGATTAGGAGTGACAATGGGACAGAATTCAAGAATTCAAGCATGAAGGTGTTCTGTGAAGAAAATGGTATTTTGCATGAGTTTTCAGCAGCAAGGACACCACAGCAAAATGGTGTAGTTGAAAGGAAAAACAGAACACTTATTGAAGCTGCAAGGACAATGCTAGATGAATCAAAGTTACCAACTTATTTTTGGGCTGAGGCAGTTAATACAGCTTGCTTCACTCAGAATATTTCTTTGATTAATCAGGCCAAAGGAATGACCCCTTATCATCTACTCAAAAGAAAGAAGCCACTATTGGATTTTCTTCATGTCTTTGGATGCAAGTGCTTTGTTCTGAGAAATCAAGCTGAGCATTTGGGGAAATTTGAAGCAAAGGCAGATGAAGCAATATTTGTGGGTTATGCAGCAGGGAAAGCCTACAGAGTCTACAATCTCAGAACCAACATTGTTATGGAATCTGTACATGTTGTTTTTGATGATCTCAAAATTCAAGGTCTCTGTGATGAAGGTTTCCATGAAAGTCTCTCTTTTGAGAATGAGGAAGGAGAACAAATGGATCATGATAAGACTATTGAGAAACAGTCCAAAGTTGTTGTATCTAGCACAGATGAAAGCAGCAGTGAAGATGAAATTGCTGCATTAAGATTGAAAAGAATAGCTGCTAGTAGGCCAAATGGTCATTCCGTTGACAGTCAGAATGAGCGTTTCGTTGACAGTCAAAATGGTCATTCCGTTGACAGTCACAGAAATGCTTCCAGGAGTGATCAATTAGGGACAACAAACTCAGGGGGAGCTTCTCAAGGACAAATATCTAATCTAGGCAATCATGATCATGAAGCTACTTCTTCAAGAGCAAATCTACCTCCCTCAAGGAAATGGACTAAAGATCATCCCTTTGAACTTATTATAGGTGATGTGTCTTCAAAAGTCCAAACTAGAAGAGCAACTCAAGAAGAATGTCTATATAGCAGCTTTCTGTCTCAAGATGAGCCAAAGAAAGTTGAGGATGCACTTCTAGATCCAGATTGGGTCTTGGCTATGCAAGAAGAGCTAAACCAATTTGAAAGGAACAAAGTTTGGAAGCTGGTGCCCAAGCCTAAGGACAGGAGTGTCATAGGCACAAAATGGGTGTTCAGAAACAAGATGGATGAAAATGGCATAGTCACAAGGAACAAAGCTAGATTGGTTGCAAAAGGCTACTCACAGGAAGAAGGAATTGATTTTGATGAAACCTTTGCTCCTGTTGCAAGACTAGAAGCAATAAGGATTTTCCTAGCCTATGCAGCCCATGCCAATTTCAAGGTCTATCAAATGGATGTGAAGAGTGCTTTTCTAAATGGGGAATTGGAAGAGGAGGTGTATGTAAGTCAACCTCCTGGTTTTGAAGATGATGATTTTCCAGAATATGTATACTTCCTCCTCAAAGCACTCTATGGTTTGAAACAAGCACCTAGAGCCTGGTATGACACACTTTCACAGTTCCTCCTTGAGAATCACTTCACTAGAGGTACTGTAGATAAAACTCTTTTTCATAGGATTGTGAATGGCTCTACAATACTTGTTCAAATATATGTAGATGACATAATTTTTGGGTCTACAGATGAAAGACTTTGTCAAAAGTTTGCCAAGCTTATGCAAAGTAAGTATGAAATGAGCATGATGGGAGAGTTAACTTATTTTCTTGGTCTTCAAGTAAAGCAAGTTAATGAAGGCATTTTCATTAGTCAAACCAAGTATATTAATGATTTGTTAAAGAGGTTTAACTTAATGGAATGCTCTCCTGCCAAAACACCCATGCCTACTGCCACCAAACTTGAATTGAATACTAAGGAAAAATCTGTGGACATTTCAAGTTACAGAGGCATGGTTGGCTCACTTTTATATTTAACAGCTAGTAGACCTGATATTATGTTTGCTACATGTCTATGTGCTAGATTTCAGGCTGATCCTAGGGAATCCCATTTAGTTGCTATTAAAAGAATTTTCAGATATCTCAAAGGAACACCAAACCTTGGCATTTGGTATCCTAGAGAATCTGGTTTTGAACTAATTGGTTATTCAGATGCAGATTATGCAGGATGTAAAATTGACAGGAAAAGCACAACAGGAACCTGTCAATTTCTAGGAAACAAGCTTGTATCATGGTTCAGCAAGAAACAAAACTCAGTTTCCACCTCCACAGCTGAGGCTGAGTATATTGCAGCTGGAAGTTGTTGTGCACAGATTTTATGGATGAAAAATCAACTACTTGATTATGGAATAAGAGTTGAGAAAATTCCTATTTTCTGTGACAACACTAGTGCCATTGCCATTACTGAGAATCCAGTGCAGCATTCAAGGACCAAGCACATTGACATCAAGTACCACTTTATTAGAGAACATGTTATGAATGGTACTGTGGAGTTACATTTTGTTCCAAGTGAACAACAACTTGCAGACATCTTTACCAAGCCACTTGATGAATCCACATTCTCAAGATTAGTAAGTGAGCTAGGTATGCTAAATTTCTCTTAATTATTTTGAGATTTTTGCAAGTTAAAATGCAGCCAGGAACTTGCTATAATTTTTCTGTGAATTGATTTTCTCAGGAAAAGGTGAAATTTTGTCTAAGTCAAAATTACTATGTCAACGAAACGCACCATTTCGTTGACAGTCTTAGCATTTTTCTGGGTGTTTCGTTGATAGCTCTTTTATATCAACGAAACGCAGCTTTATCAACGAAATAAGACTGGACTTTAACCGCCCAATCCTGATTCGTTGATATAGCGCTTTTTAATCTGAACCGTTGAAATTTCACGTTCTTTATCACGATCTATACATACACCCCTGTAAGTATAAATCGTGGTAATTTTTTTAATTCTAACGGTTACTTTTTTAAGCCAATCAGGTAATTTATATTAATTATTGGACTTAATTTCTGAGAATTTTTGGGGGAGTATTTAAGGAACTTTAATTTCTTTATTTCATTTCTACCTGTTCCCAAAAATTCCAAAAGTTTTTCTAGCTTCTTCTCTCTAACAAGCAATACAGCTCGAAGCTTTTCCTCACTCAATAATGGCACCCATAGTCAAGCTTATGTCTGCTGGTGGGTTCATCTATGAGAAGAACAATTCCATTCCATTTGTTGTTAAGGAGAGTCCGAACAGCATCTTTTTCAAAATGATGGATTTCATGAGGAACTGTAAATTGAGCTATGCGATGTTTCACTCTACACCACTCGACAATGAAGTAATCGAGGAGATTTGGACCTCATGTGAGTATAGTGGAACAAACGGCACACTGCAATTCACTCTTCAAGGTAATGAGTACCTAGTTAATTCTGATGTTTTGCAAGCATGTTTACATATTCCTGATAATAACTGTGATGCTTTGCCTTCTAACACTGAAATAACTACCATGCTAAATTCTATAAACTACTCTTTGCCTATTGATAATCTGGGTAGAATTATTAGGAGAGGTTTGGTTAGGGAATACAGTTATTTAGCTGATGCATTCATTAAGGTCTTTTCTGGAAAGATTAGTAATTTTGATGCATTAACTAACTCTATGTTAATTCTCCTAACCATGCTTCTAAATGATAGATATTACAACTTTAGCACCCAACTTATGTATGAAATTGGTGCTAAGTTGGGTGATAAGGCAAATAGGAAGAAAAATATCTATTATGCAAGGTTTCTGATGATGCTGGCTAATCATGTTAGTCCAGCACCATTAGTTATCTCTAACCCTACTGCCAGGTTTGAGTGCTTTGTGCAAGAGAAGAGAGTATTGACAGACATACTGAGGCTGAACCACAATGGTGATGTTCCAGTGGTGTATCTGCCAATCATTGAGGTAACTACTGCTATCCCTGTTAGTATAGCTGTTACTTCCATTGTTTCATCCAATCCAGTTGCTATGGAGTCTGTAGCTGTGACCCAACAGGCTCCTGCCCCAGCAACAAAACCAAAATCTAAGAAATCCTCCAAGCCAACCTCAGGTGCTTCTCAAAAGGCACCTATTGTAAAAACTACCACACAACCTAAGAGGAGTGAGTCTGGAGTTGTGAGAGGTGAGGGAAGGGGTGAAAGTCAAAGAAACTCCAAGGATAAGGAAGGTGAGGTAAGTGTTTCCCAGCCTAGCCCCATTGTGTCTTCCCAACAAGGCACAATGAGTAAAACGGATTTAAGCACAAGTCTAATTGCATCCTCCCAAAAGGATGTAATTATTGAAACAAGCTCTCAACCTAGAGCACAGTCCAAAAGGGTAAGGGACACTTCAAGCCCACAGTCTACATTTTCCCAATACCAAAGGAGAGTGAAGCAAAAATCCCAGGTTTCACAGGGTGCACACATACTGGAAGCAACACTTCCAGTTTCTCAAATTCAGTTTGATGTAACCCCTATTATCACTCTGGGGTTACAGTCCCATTCTCTAAACATCAATCTTGAATTATCTCCATCAAATTCACCAACTCAATCTCTAGATGTGGACATGATCCATACATCTATTCCTGATTCTCCAACTCTAATCTTGGAGAAGCCCCACTCTGAAGCTGGTGGCCATCACTTGTTAAGTGATTTGTTGGGCCATCAACCAATTTTTCCTGAAATTGCAAGGGGATCTGTGGACCAATCTCTCAAATCAATCACCACAGACTCTACTGTAATTTCTCATTCTCAAAGTGCTTTCTTGACTTCATCAACGAAACAGTCTATTTCGTTGACAAGTGTTTCTCCATCAACGGTATCCATACCGTTGACAGTTCAAACTACCATTCCGTTGATAGTTCACTCTGCACCTCTAATTGAAAATCAAGTTGTTTCCACAACTAGTGCAGATGATCTAGTGGTAGTTAAGACACTTCTAGGATTGAGAGGGAGTGAAACTGAGAGGCTGGCTTGCAGCCAGGCAAAAGGAGAGAATGAGAGTGAGAGGCTGGCTATTTCTTCCAGCCAGGCAAAAGGAGAGATTGAGAGTTCTACCTTAGTAGGTGAAGGTGAGGGTGTGAGAGGTGTGAGCCATGGGGAGCCCATGATGCAAGAATATAGAGGAGAGAGAGAAGGGACTACAGGAGTCATAAGGGAGGAAGCAGCCATTGCTAGTGAGTCAATGGAGGTCAATGAGGGAGAAAGGGAACTTACCTTCCAAGAGCATTATCAACAAACTCTGGATAGTATTTCCCTGGATCCTGAGACCTTTACTCATCCTGTGTCAGCCTATCAAGTTTTGGCTCAACAGGGCAATGTGGAGGCAGAGAGGTCACTACAACTAATTCATACAACTGCATCAATGCAAAGAGCAAAGGATGCCTTGACCAATCTATCTCCAGCAGCTGCAGCAAGTGGTGAGTTTGATTTCTCTGATGATGAGGACAGCTTTGGTGACAATCAGGTGGCCACTACTTCACAGACTGGGACTTCTGTGGTGCCTCCTACACCAAACTGGCTTTCTCAAGATTTACAAGGAAGGATCTCTCTGGATGCTGCAATCACAAGGCAGTACAATGAGGCCTATCTGGCTCATGAGTCTGCAAATGCCAATGACAAGAAATTCTACAAGGCTATTATGGATTCACTGGAAATCCAAAGGCTACAGATGATGCAGACAAGGATTGAGGCTAGAGAAATCAAGGACTCAATTAGCAATCTCAAGGATGCTAATGACAGGAGGCTAAATGAAAAGCTTCCTCTTCTCACTGTGTCCAAGATGAACAGGTTTTTCACTAAGGAACCTGAGGTGGCTACCTCCTTGAAGACTCTCTCTTCTAGAGTGGACAAGGTGGAAGCTACTTTATCTCAGATGCAAAAGGAACAGGAGAAGCAGACACAACTATTGGCCCAGCTAGTGGCAGCTCAAGGACTCCCAGTCATCTCTCTTGATGATAACAAAAAGGGGGAGAAATCTAAGGAGCTAGATCTAGACATTTAAATCACAAAGGTTATGGTCCCAGCCATTTCCCTGCCAAAGGAGCCCCTAGCTATGGGGGAGTCAGGAAAAGCTAAACTGGACAACATTGACCTGATTCAGCAAGCATCTATGAAGCTACAGCTTGCTGAACAAATTAAAGACCACTGGTCCAGGATAGATGAAAGAGTCAAGAAGTTAGCTGGTACTGCAAAGAGTTCAAATCCATCAACGGATCAAGCTTCTTCTACAGAGCCATCAACGAATGCCATGGTTCTAGTGTCAACGGAATGGGAGCCACAGACCAATTCTTTCTATAAGATAGAGCCCCTTCTACATGGAGTCACTCAAGGACCAAGAAAGGAGAAAGGACAAACTTCATGCATTAGGGATGTGGAAAAAGCTACATTGCAAAGAAGCCTATCTCCCAAGTCTCCTGCTAAACCAAAGGGCAAAAATACAGAAAGGACTTTCTATCCTGCACCTTATCCAGATGAGCACAAGCTTCTTGGTCTACTCATCACAAAAAGCAAGGAAAGCAATGATTATGAGATAAGGAAGCAAATGGCAATTGTCTACAGGAATGGACAACAAATCTGTGTTTGGGCTGGTCACCCAAACTTTGCTGAAGCTAAAGCTGAAGAGTCAGAAAGAGCAGCAATGCAAGCACTTGCAGTTGCTCAATCTCTTGATGAAGAAGAAAGACAGCAAGAAGAAAAAGCCAGAGAGGAAAGGAGTGCAAAGAAGAGCACAAGGCAACCAAAGGCAAGAGCTAGGAGAAATATAGCCTTTGAGAATGATGACTCTCAGAGTATTGCATCAGACTCTTCTGTACCAACTGCTCCTCCAACAATTCCTGATCCAGCTCTAGGGGAAAAGTTAGCATGTGATCCTAAACATCCTGTTAATTTCCATGATGAGCCAATTGAGCCAAAGGAAGAGCCAATTGAGTTTGATGAGGCCAACTTTCCAAAATTCCTCTTTGAGATGGATCCAAAGAAGAAATCTAAGCAAAGGGCTACCAAGGCTAAGCCAATTCTAGTAAGGAGACCACAAGCTGAAAAACCTCCTACCAACCCAGAAGACTTCATCTACATTGCTGATATCAGGGAGGAGTCTGACCTACACATCAATCTTGATGACCTAGTTGAAGTGAGAGGAATAGCAGCTTCTTACAAACTACCAGAGAGATTGGTGTTTGTCTACAAGGGTGGGAGAGAACAGGTTTGGCCTCTACATAGAATTCTAGGAGAAGACTCTCAGACACTGCTATCTGTGTTCAAATGCCTGAAGAAAGATTTTGGCTTCACCAAAACAGCTAAGTCTGAAGTTGTTTCCAAAATCTGCCAAATCAAAGCTAGCTGGAACAAGCCTGGTGCACTTCCCAGAGTATTGAAGGTCCCTCAAACAGGAAAGAAGATTCATCTCCAACCTTTTTGGATGATGGAATTCAGAGACAAGGACAACTGTAGAAGATTCTTCAGAATAGAAGACCAACTGGAGAAGGCATCCAATGAAACTTTAAGATTAATGCAATCCAAGTTGGGGAATGAAGATGAAGAAGAGAAGATTTTCTACAGAAGACTTCAAGCTCAGATTGAGGAGAACAATGCAAGAAAAGGGAAGAAAACAAGACCACAGAGGCAAAGATGAAAAATCTGCTCAGTCTAGAGGAGCAACTCTGTGCACTTGTTTTGTAAGATTTTCTACTTTGTATTTTAATTCAATTCAATGAAGCTCAATGCAATTTCTACTTTTATCATGTGTAATTTGACTGAGTGTTTTTGTTATCATCAAGGCTCTTGATTTATGGCTGTTATTCTATCAGTCATAAATTGGGGGAGATTGTTAGGAATATGTTGTTCTTGATGATAATTATAAAAACACTTAGTAGATTTTGTATTAAGTCATTTTGTAACTGTCAACGAAATGACATGCTTTGCAGCATTCCGTTGACAGGTAGCTCATCAACGAAATGAGTGATGTAGCAATTGCACTGTACAATACTTCACAGTTTGATATGCATTTTGATGTATGTATTAGATAGGTTTCCTAAGTCATGTTGACTAAGTACTAGATAGGCAAAATAGGTTGGTTAATTGTAAATATCTTGTACCTTGTAATTTTGCCTAAGTGAAGACATGTCAACGGTATGAGGATTACTCTATCAACGAAACAAGGATACACCATCAACGGTATGGAGTTTACTCATCAACGAAACGAGAGAAACACCATCAACGGAATGAAGAATAAAGCTATCAACGAAACACATCTCCCTGCTATCAACGAATCATTATTGCTTTTCTGAATAGTTGACAAAGTGATAGTGACAGTTTACTGAACAGATCTAAAGGTGATGTGGAAGTGTACTTTGCATTGGAAACCATTAAAATGGACATGGGGAATAAGGAAACATCCCAGTTTCCAATTGGGCTCTTGGGAGTGATCATAATAAGCATGAAGACAAAAGCAAGGATCTCCAAGGACCACTGGACAAAGGGATGAAAAGCAAACTATTGGCGGTTACCTTTAGTGTACTTTAGTGTAGCCAAAAATAGTATTGTAAACTTGGGGAATATATAACCAAGTGTAGCAGTTAAGATAGAGTAAGAGAAGAGAAGAAACAAATAGTTTGTATTAGCTATCTTTGAGAGCATTCTTCTCTACAACTCTGTAACTGAGCAGCTGTGTACTTTTGTATCACAGATTATTTCCGCAATAAAAACACTTCAGTTGGATCATCAAACAATCCAACTGAATTATTTATATCTTGTGTTTTTATTTATTCAGTTCAGTTTTATTTTATAAAGTGTTTTAAGTTTAAGAAAATATCAAGAATTGTATTCAACCCCCCCTTCTAGAATTCTGTTAGGTCATTTGGGATTAACAGACTCAAAATCTTACATCTCATGAAGTGCCTAGCACTAGCTCTCACTTGGCTCAGGCCACAATGTCAGAATGGATGAAGCCTGTGCACCATGACAGGCCTTCAGGATCATCATCTGTGCCTTCCAAACTGACAAAAGAAGCCATACAAGATCTACATGTGGCACAGACTGATGAGTTCTCAAAGATAGCTCAACATCTCCTCACCTCAAATCTCCCAAATGCTGACTATGAAGCCATTTTACTCTGCCACAAGGAGGATGTTGAAGCTCAGCAGGAGAAGATAGTGGATGCAGCTGAACCAGAGGGAAATGTGGATGCCTGGTTGGATGCTAAGAGGACTCTCAAGCTCAAGGATGCCCTAGCTTTTCTAAGAGAAGATTACCTAACATCTCTGGGCTCCAATGCAAAGGATCTCTCTCCTGCTGCCATCTATGATGCTGTTAATGATGTCTACGGGAATCAATTAAAGGCTCTGCACTATCTTGGGAAAGGGCTTCAATCAGAGATTTCTTCAATCCAGGAGGAGACAGACAGATCCCTCACTAAGCTCAGAAACTCATATCTCTCTGATTTTTCCAAGGTGGATGGCATCCTTAAAGAAATCCAGAAGACAAACTCTACTGTAAGCATGATGGACATCTCTCTGGCCATGGTCACAGACAACATCAGAAAGCTGGCTACAACCCTGGAAAATCAAGTCAAGGCCAATATCAACTCAAATGCAATGCTGAATGTAATTTGGAAGAATCAGTATGGTGACAAATTGGTGGATGAGGTCCCTCTGTCAAACATCTCCAAATTTGACTTTGCCAAGCTCAAGGAGCAATCTCTCAATTCTTTCAAGTCTCAACATCTATTCTCAAAGGTGGATGGTCTTGAAAGAGAAGTGGCCTCTCTGAAAGATGAAAACAAGGAGCTTGCCAACTCTCTAAAACAGCTCAATGACAAACTGGATGACCAAGGCAACAACACCTCCAATATCCTGCTGGTGCAACAACAGATGCTGACTTCAATGATGAAACAAATGAACCTGCCTATCCCTGGGGAAGCTCAAGACATCTTGTCCGATCCCAAGCCTAAGGGGGAGAAACAAAAGGAGGTCATTCTGAAACAGAAAGGGGGAGTACCTGCCAAGCAGCCAAAGCATAAGGGCAAGGGCAAACTCATTGAAGAAACCATAAAGCCAATCTTTCTTCCCCCTGTAGAGGTCATAAGTGCAGAAGGTCAGAAGAGCACAATCTCAACCACCTACTATCCATCAACAATGCCTAAAGATATCTCAACTCCTCAACCTATTCAACCTACTCCCAATGCTAAACCTGTCAAAGCTGCAATTATCACAGAGGCCAAGCTACAGGAAGTTGCCAATTCAAACATCTATCATGATGAGGCCTTCCTGGAGTTTCTGAAAGCCATCTACAGTAGTGCTCAAGGAGATGCAAGGGTGTACAGACAGAAGATCAAGGAAAGCATCAAGTATTTCACAGTGGCAGTAAGGAAAATCAAGGATGTCCATCTAAGAGAGATAATCATGGTGTGCAAGGACAATTACTTGTGGCACCTAGCTTTTCAAACTCTAGAGAAACTGAGATTTACTGAGCTGTCAATCATTCTGGAGTTGATTGAAAAGCATGGGATGAACAATGAAAGTCTTTATAATGACTTGAAGATGGACCAGAATAAAAGATTGCCTGAGGTTATATCCAAGCCAAGGACAATAATTTACCAAAGCCTATCTCAAGACAATAGTATTGACCAACTAGTAATTCCCTCAGACCTTTTAATGAAGAACAATGCAAAGATCAACCAGGTGCTGCAAATGATGAGAGCTAAGAGAGGAGCTAGGACAGCTGAGGAACTAGAGATGATTCGAACTCTACAATCTTTTCTGATTCATGGAGCCATTCCTGAATCTGTCAAAGAAAAGAGCAAAAAGAAGGATGGGGAGGATGATGATGAGGAGAAAACCTATGAAAGGAGATCTCAGACAAGGAGAAATAAGGATGGATCTAGTGAGAGCAGCAGGAGCAAATATCCTAAGAAATCAAAAGATGCTGGTGATGACAAGAGGGATTCCAAAGGGACAAAGGAAACAACCAGGAAAACAAGAAGTGGAATTCAGCAAGTCAAGGACATTGCTAGCAGCACTTTAACCACAACAAAAGACTCTAAGTCTAGGGTGGGTACTGTTAGAAATGATCCTCCAAAATCATTATCCATGACTTCTGAACCTGAATTGCCACAGAAGAAAGATGAAGCCACTAAAGTAATTTCAAGAAAACACTTCCACAAAGTTACAGCTAGTGGAGTGTTACAGTGGATGAAGGGGAAAGGAATGAAGCTACTTCCAAGTGATGTGGCACTGAAGACTAATTCTCCCTGTTCCAGAAAGGTATCTCTTGTGAAGCATTTGAAGATCAAGAGTGTACCCAAAAGGATAAGGATAACAAAGAAGACTGGAAAACTCACAAATGTTATTGGCATCAATGTGCTTCCACTAGATGAGGACTATGATGAAGATGCCCTAGCATTTTTGAGGGCTCAAAGGATCTTTGAAGTCAAAGTGAAGTTGGATCATCTAGAGATCAAGTACACTGATGGAAGAGAAAGGATAATGAAGCAAGGGAGCTGGCAATATTTCTATAAGTATGAGCTTGAAAGGATAAATGCCTTACTGAATTTTGAAGAAAAAGAAGAAAGAACATGGAAGATAGATATTGCCAGGTACTTAAAGATGCATGCTGATTATGAAGAAAATATGAGGAAAGAGAATGAAGAGAAAAACATACAGAGAGAGAAAGAAATGGCTGAGATGGAGAAGAGGGCTAAGGAGCTAAGGCAGAAAGGGATGTGCAGGGTCAAACAAAATCCTTACACTGTGGAGTACAAAAACTCACATGGAGGTCAAAGCAAAATAAGGATGGAGTTTCTTGATTCCTATGTAGAAAGTGCACTCAAGGCTGCAATTGATGACTTGAAAGGCTCACCTCTCATTGAAGAACTGATTGCAAGAGAAGAACTTCAAGAAGCCATCATAGACATGAAGAGAAAAGAAGAGATAAGGAAAAAGAAGATATATGATGATTTGCTAGAGAAGCAATTGGAAGCTGAAGCTGCTGAGCAACAAAAGTAATCTGTAAGCTTTCAGTTTTTCTATGTAATCAAATCTCTGATCTCAATGTTCATGAATTGTCCTCTCTGTTACTAAATTTCCTTTTATGTAAGTTAGGCTTGTTATCAGACATGAAATTGTACCTAAGGATCTTACTCACAATTTGGGGGAGATTGTTAGGCTCAAGACATGTCTGAATACCACCATTAACAAGCCTACACTATGTGACTATGTCACACTACATGACCTAGTGATTTCTATCACTGGGATATAGTATAGGTCTCTAAATGTACTTGTCTTGTTCTCATGAACAATAGCTTTATCATGTATGCTCAGATTTATAATGAGCTTAGTAAAGTTTCTTGCATCTAGATTGTATATAGGCCATTGAATAATTATCCTGGTAGAAGTTCAGAAGTGTTCATGCAGCAGGATAGAGATGAATAAGGCTATAAAGAAATAAGTTGCAGGAATTTGTCTAAGGCATTATATAGCAAAGTCAAAAGAAAGCTATGTTGTGAAGTCACCAATATCCATGTCGTGAAGTACTATATCGCATAGTCCATTTTGTACTATGTCGAGAAGTCCTCAAGACACATGTCGTGAAGTGTTGAAGTCAGCAAAGTCAAAGGAGCCTAGATCGTGAAGTCCTCAGAAGCACTATGTCGCATAGTCATCAAATGACCTATGTCGCATAGTCATCAAATGACCTATGTCGCATAGTCGTCAAATGACCTATGTCGCATAGTCGTCAAATGACCTATGTCGCATAGTCATCAAATGACCTATGTCGCATAGTCATCAAATGACCTATGTCGCATAGTCATCAAATGACCTATGTCGCATAGTCGTCAAATGACCTATGTCGCATAGTCGTCAAATGACCTATGTCGCAAAGTCTTCAAAGGCTATATCGCGTAGTCCTCACAAGAGAGATCGCGAAGTCAGGAATAAAGTGGAGTTCACGATATCAACACTTAGCCGTTTATAACAAGACAAATCAAGGTACAGAACCAAGAATCAAAGGAGACAAATAATGAAGCATTTGTTCTGGCAAGGTGGTCCAAAGAACAGATGGCAAATCTACAGCTAAACTTGGAGAGAAATATAAGAGACAAGCAGCTACAGAAACGGGAAAGACTCCGAAAAGCAGGTGGTCCTTCCTGACACAGTGAACTTCTTATGGCAGGACAAGTTGGACTTTCAGAAGGGGTAGCTGTGTAATAATGTGTGTGCCTAGTTTGTATAGGTGAATATATATATATCGTGCACACACAACTGAAAGCTGTAAGAGAGATACACATAGTTATTTGCTAAGCTCTTTTCTCTGTAAGCAAGCAAGTTCAAACTGTTCTTGTTTAGAAGCCAGAAATTCTATTGTGAATTTCTTGGAAAGCTGTAGTATTTAATTTGCTTATACAAAGTAGATTAAAGTGATTGTGTGTGTTATTTACTTTCTGCATATTACATATCATAATCATATACAGTCTGTTACTTAGTTTTCAAGAATCGAAAAATATATCAAACTATCCATTCACCCCCCCTCGGTCTAGTTTCTAGTAGTATTCATTTCTAACAGTTTTGGTCCTCTTAGCTCTCTTCTTCTTAGGCTCAGGAGGAACCACTCTGGGTTCTGTTTGACTACCTTCCTTATTTGCTGCACTAGGTGCAGGAACTCCCTCTTGACTCTCAACACTACCACTAACACTAGTCTCTAGGGGCCTTTTTCTGGTTTCTTGTTACCCAGTAGATATCGATTACAGAAGGGGGGTTCAATGTAATCGTATGAAATAATCGAATAAACAAATATAAAACAATCAATATCAGCTTTTATTAATCTTTATAAAAACTGATACAAACTCTCTCAAGAAACTATGAGTTCTTAAGAGCTGCTAGGTTTACAAAAATACTCGTGAAAAGCTATTACTCTTGTAAAACATATCCTGTGTTTTTATACACACACAGCTACACATTCTGTTACATAAGATAATATACATTTAATCAAATTGATCTTCTTGTCTCTTATCTTCTGTAACAGCTTCGGTGAAGTATATCTTCTGTAAATCAATCCTTTCCTGAAATTGCGGAATAGTATCAATCACTATCTGCTGACTCGCTCTGCCACTGATGGTGACATCATCAGACGTCAGCTCCTGATGCTCCATGTACTAATGCTACTCCATCCTGACGCACTCATTAAATCATCATTTTCCAACATTTCTTGTAAGGCTAGCCTCTGTCCTTTGGGAAGTCTAGAGAACCTAGGCTGAGTGTATGGGGCAAAATGAGGGTTGACTGAATTGGGGTCTAATACAGTCTCATTCTCAATAGTGAAGGTATCAAAACCAGATGGTAATGGAAAATCAAGGTCAGTCACTTGATCAACCATGTGTTTGGTGAAACATAGTGGAATATGTGCATTCAAATTCTGTGAGGTGAGAGTTGTGTGAGTGTTTCTTTTTAGTACAGGGCACACCTCCAAACGAGGGGCATTCTCATCAAAGACACATAAATAATTGATGCACAACATTAAAAAGCGAGGATAAATGTTTACCTTCTTACCTAGGGCAGCCTTGAAGTGTGCCATGAGCAACTTTCCAACATCCACTTTGTACCCATGAACAAGAGAGTGAGTGAGCTTCTTGATGTAGGTGGGAATCCCATTCCATCCTGTGGTCTTGGTAGAGAACACTTTCACCATAGCATCAAACACCATACTCCACTCTTTGCGGAGATATTTCCTGTCCATTTCACCAGAAGGGTACCATTTTGTTGTTCCCTCTTCAAGAATAGGGCCAGAGTACCCAATCTTCAAGAAGAGCTTCTTTAGGGTCTCATCACTAGCAAGCTCAACATAATCCTTTCCTGGTTCTAGCACAATTCCCAGAGCTGCATTGATGCCCTGAATAGTGAGAGAGTAAATGTGCTCCTTGATTTTGAACTGAATAGAGGAGATGTCACCATCTTCATGAGCAACGGCTGTCTCCCAGAAATTTTCAATCCTGTATAGGTCAAGAACAGGAGTGGAGGTAATTGCATACCCAAGATAAGACTTATTCATGAAATAAACAAGCCCTTTGAAACCCTCACCAGCATCACTTGCAGAGTAGATGCCAGCAAAGTTAGTTTGTGAAATTGATTGTTTGGGGGCCATTTGTTTTGCTTGAGAGAAGAAGAAGAGAGCAGGTAAGAGATGAATTGTTTGAGAGAAGAGAAAGGTGAGTATTGTGTTTGCTTTTTGAGAACAGTTGAATGTTTGATGAATTTAGAGGGAAGTTCAAGCGTTTAACTGACAAAGTGGAAAGTGAAATCGTGTCTTAACCCACTTAGTAGTCACGTGGGTTACTGGCTGATTTCTCTCTCCTCGTGGAGGATGTGTGTCCAATTTTAACGGTCCACTAATTTGACAGTTACCTGTGCGCTTAAAACAACCGTGTCAGTAACTTTGGTGTGATGACAACATGTTTTGCGTGACAGAAACATTACGCGCAAAACTTACTGTCATCGTTAAGTTCTCATATGAGAGTATCTTTTACGAGTCATGACAGAAGGTTGTTTATTGCTGTCGAGAAGTTAGCTGTCAAAGAATTGTGACAGCAACTTTTCTGGTTGACAGCAACCTTTGCGGGAAAACAACAACTGTCAGGACTTTTAATTGAAACTGTTATGATCAGGAACTTAAACTGAGGAGTCACCAGTTAAACATTTACATAGTTTAATACTGATTCATTAGGCATTCATAATAACATTCAACCAATTAAGCAATTAAGCAATACACACAGGAAGTAAATGAAAACAGCAGAAAGAGAAGTTTTATTGATTAAATTAAATGAAGAAGGGAAAGAGCTACAATTGGTGAGATAAACTAATCAGTACAGTCTTTCTTAACCAATTCTAGTGCTTCTGCCCTAACTATCTCTTCTGAGGTTCCTTCTTCCTTGAGGAGTGCTTGAAACTTGTTGCCCAGTAATAAACAATTGTAGAGGGGGGGGGGGGGGTTTAATACAATTGTATAAGATTCTCGACTTAATAAAATATGGATCACAAATATGAAAGAATAATAAAAGCTTTATTAAATCTGATATAAAACCGTTACAAAACTCTCTCAAGAAATTCTGATGTTCTTGAGAGCTTCTAGGTTACAAAAATACTTGTGTATGTGTTTGATATAAAATCAAAACCTAAACTTTGTTTATATACTATTAGTTCAGAATTCAATGATCGTCAGGAGCTAGACTCAACTGATCAGGATTGCTGACGTCATCAGGATTACATGGTCGTCAGGATTGAGATACATATCAGGACTGAGATCAGGATTGATCATCAGGACTGGAAGCTGATCAGGATTCCTACTTCGAGTTATATTTGGAGTCTAGTTAAACATAGAAGTTTATTCTGTCGGTTCCTAGTTTGTAGTATGTAGCTATCAATTATGGATAGGTTTCAATCTTTGTAATTGATTAGGACTTATCATTGATCGAAAAGCTGTGTAGTATATAAACACAGTTTTGGTTTCGATTTATGTACAACACATAGGGGGAACATAATCGAATAGAAGCTCTTAAGAACATAGAATTTCTTGAGAGAGTTTTTGTAAGCTAGCAGCTCTCAAGAACATCAGAATTTCTTGAGAGAGTTTGTAACATTTTTATATCAGATTTAATAAAGCTGTTATCTTTCTTTCATATTTGTGATATATACATTAAGAAGTCGATTATCTTATACTATTGTATTCAACCCCCCTTCTACAATAGAGTATTACTGGGCAACAATTGGTATCAGAGCAAACTGATTTAATTCTGAATCAGATACGATCTAAAGATGTCGACAACCAAGTATGAAAGCATGAAGATTCCCATCTTGAAGAAATCAGAATATCCAACATGGAGGGTAAAGATGCTGATGTACCTCGAGGCTATGGATCCTGACTATTTGGACATGATTCGTGATGGACCATATATTCCTACAAGGATTGTAGAACGAACAGATACAGTACCTGAACATTATGTGGTCAAGGCTAAAAGTGAATGGACTCCAGAAGAAAAAGCTCATGTACTCAGGGAACCAAAGATAAAGAATATCTTACACAGTAGTCTTGATGCTGTCATGTCAAACAGAGTGATTGCATGCAAGTCTTCAAAAGAAATCTGGGATCTGCATCTGTCAAGAAAAACAGAAGGGCTCTTTTGATTCAAGAATATGAACAATTTGATGCAAGACCCGATGAGAGCCTAACTGATCTATATGATAGATTTCTGACACTATTGAACAGTTTATCTTTAGTTGACAAGGAATATGAAACTGAAGATTCAAACACCAAGTTTCTAAGAGCTTTACCTGAAGAATGGGACATTCAGACCTCGATCATTAGACATCAGTATGATCTTAACATTGTGTCTCTTGATGAAGTCTATGGGATGCTAAGAACTCATGATCTTGAAGTTCAACAGAGAAAGAACAAGAAAAGCAGCAAGGCAAAATCAATTGCTTTGAAAGCAGAGGCTAAATCAAAAGGAAAATCTATGGAGGTCTCTAGAAGTAAAACAAGAATAGTTGAGTCAGATCCTGATGACTCTTCATCAGATACTGATGGCAATGCTGATGCCAATACTGATGATGATTCTTCTGACTCGGACATGGAAGAGATGGTTGATATGATTGTCATAAACTTCAGAAGGATGAAGTTCAGGAAGAATAGAAGACAAGGCAACTTTCAGAAAAAGGCTTTCAATCCAAACAAAGATAAGTATATCAAAAAGGACAGCAAGGGTAGCAAATTTGACAAGTCAAAAGTTAGATGCTACAAGTGCAATGGTATGGGTCACTTTGCTTCTGAGTGCAAGAAGACAAAGGCACTTATCACATCAAGCAAGGATTGGATGGACTCTTCCTCAGAATCTGATACTGAGGTGGTCAACTATGCTCTAATGGCCAATGCTGATGTAACTGCTGCTCCTGATGATAAGGTACTAAATACTATCTTTGATTTTGATACTGATAATGCTTCTGAGTTAAGACGTTTTCTAAAGTCATTACATATTAGCTTTAGAAGTCAAACTGCTGAAAATACTAGGATCTTATCTGAGATGTCTGAACTTAGAAAAAGGAATGATATATTATAAGCTGAATTTTCTCGTATGCAAGAAGTACAAAAAGAATGTGATAATGTGAATCACATGTATTTAGAGATGAAATCCAAATGTACTGCTCTTGAAAAGGAACTTGAAAATGCTAATGAGAAAATCAGAACCTGGACAGACTCTGGTAGGAAATTTCATGAGATTAATACCTCTAAGAATTGGAAAGAGTGTCTAGGATATAAGTCAGATGAGGATAAGAAATTGAAAGAGAAAATTGTCATTGATGAGACAGTCAGTCCAAAGACCTATAGACATGTTATAGATGCAACCAAATCTAAGATTACTCCTGTTAATTTTGTTTTTGGTAAGGATTCCAATTCTAATTTTGAAAAGGGATCTACTTCTACTCAAGGAATTAAAATCATAAAGTCTAAACCTGTCTTGAATAAAGTCATTAAGAATGTAGGTCTATTGTCTCGGAAACAGCTTAAGGATAAAATCTGTGAGGTGACAGATAAGAAAAAGGAATCTACTGTTAAGAGAAACAGGAATGGTAAAGTTGGGATCAACAAAGAGAATGGTTACAAATATATCCCAAATGCACCTAGAAAGTGTTGTTTTAACTGTGGTAACTCTAATCATCTTGCTATTGATTGTAAGAAGAGTAAGAAGAAGATTACTGATATTCCTAAGTCTGATGTTAGGAATAGATCAGTATTTTATAAACCACAGAAGTCCTGTTTTCATTGTGGTAGTATATGGCATTCTATTTATACTTGTAAAGATTATCATGAGTTGTACTATAACTTTTATCATCCATTGCCTAAAGTTGATAAAAATAGTGCAAACTCTGGTAGCATTAAGAATGTCAAGTTGGAACATGCTTTTGTTAATACTGATACTGACAAAGCAAATCCTGATGAAGTAAATCATGTCAGGACTGCTAAAGTCAGAAAGTCTTCTGCTGTGAAAGTTAATAAATTGCATGGAAAAGGAACCCAACAAGTATGGGTTCCTCTATCTTCTGAAAACCACTGAATATAGATGATTTAATTCCATTGATTGATGTCGTCATTCGATGCACTGTCTGGTTCATGAATAACTGACTTCAATGATAATTCTTCATCTTTAAAACATTTAAAGCTGTGGCTTCTTTTCTTTAGCTTTGACAAAACTCTGTATCCTGTACTTCTTTCGTCACCACTGGAAATCTCTGTCACTGTAGTAAATCCACTTACTTGAATACTTCACTGAGGCTTGAACAATAAATTGAACTTCTTTCAATGTAGAATAACTTCAAGTCTGTAGATGACTTTAATTCTCCATTCTCTTGACAGATAAAACTATCTGAGATTCCTGTGACATATTAACTTATTATTTACTTATTACATACTTGTTTAAATTAAGTTGTTTCCTCGGAATATTAATAGGCCAAAACATATGCCTTTCAATCTCCCCCTATTTGTTTGTTGGAGAATAACAATCAAATACCTAGAGGATAACTCAACTAACTTAAACAAGAAATAGAAATGACTTTTAAGAGCCAAGTAAATAACAAGAAAAGTTCTGGATTTCATTTAACATTTTCCAGATTCAAACATTAAAGATAAATACAAGATAGATGTTCCTCTAGACTGAACATATGTTTACATTGATCCTATCTTGAAATACCTAAGCTCTATACATATAACATTTACAGACTAGAGCTTCTTCAAATTTCAGACTCTATCATCTCTCCTTCTTCAAGTGCCTCAAGCAAATCCTTGTCCAAAATACGATCAAATTCAGAAGTAATGCCACTAGGTCTGACAGGTTGAGCTGTGACTTTCTTCAGCCTATTCTTCATTTGATGATATCTCTTGATATTGGCAATGCAATAGTCTTGAATCAAATCAGCAACTTCTGTCTTCTCTTGTGTAGCAAATCCTGAAGTCCTCAACATGTTCTCCAAGTAAACAAGATGCTTGGCAGGAAAATCTTTCAAAGAGATTGGATCCACACCACAAGTTTGAAGTGCCCTTCCTTTATAAAATTTAACTTCATATGGCACGTCCACAACTTGAGGGCTAGCTTTCATTGCAAAGTCTCTTAGCTGATCATGCAGCAGCTCAGCTAATGGAGAAGTTCTTTTTACTTTGCACATGAATACCCATAGTTCAGAGAGAGTTCTGCTTTCCAGAAGATTGAGAGACACTAAGAAAGTTCCCTCATTGTGAGTGTAAACATAGATCTTTAACTCCTCTCTAACTCTGTCATATCCAGTTGTGATCCTTGAAACCTCTGCATGAAGAGCTTTCATATATACTGTGTTGTCTGGATTGACTTTCTTGTATCTTTCCAACATCCCAAGAAACTTTGCATCATTATTAGTTCCTTCTTGATGTGCAAACATTTCTCTAGCCTTGTCCCATTCTTCTCCTTGCTTCAGCCTCACATACAATTTTCTATTACTAACCTTCAGATTGTGAAGCCTTTGCTTTTCTTGATGCTCAGCCTTTTGAATGACAAGATGCTTAGAAATGATGTCAGATACCTTTGCATTCTCCTCCTCTCTTCTCTTCAAATCAGCCTTTTGTCTCACCAACTCAGCTTCAAAGGCAGGATCCACTTCAGGTTCATCTTCCCAGTCAGCATAATCAGCCTCTCCTTCAACCTCCACATCACCAAAGATATTTTCAGGGTTTTCTTCAGATTCAGTACAGTCAAAATCTCCCTGTTCACCTTGGTAGTAGTCAGCATCAGAAAAAGTTAACTTCTGCTTCCCTTTGTCCTTTACAGAACCAGAACCTCCAGCTTCTCCTCCTTGATCTTCTCCTCCTTGTATCTCCTCCTCCTTATTCTCCCCCTTAGTTGAGGAATCCTCTAAAGATTTAACTTTATCAGTTTTAGGATCCTCCTCTTTACTTGCTCTTTCTCCTTCTCCATCCTTGTCATCATTTCCCCCTTCATCATCATCACCCTCAAAGAATTTCTTCTGTTCAGCATTGGGTTGATGTGAGACCTTGATCATATTGTACAGATGTTTCATGCCTTCATTCAAATGTACCATTCCTCCTTCAAGATTTGTGAACCTCTGGTCATTGTACCACTGATTGTTATCCACAGTTTCCTGAATAGAGTTCAGTTGTGTTGAAATGGAAGCAATCTGCTTGACACTCTCCCTGATCTCAGCATTTGAAATTGTCAGCTCGGAGATGTCTGAAGCCACTAGCACCTGTGATTCTTGAACAACATTTATCTTGGGGATCAATGTGACCTTCACTCCCTCTATCTCATCTCTAATATGACTCAGCTGATTATTTACAGAGGTGGAAGAAGAAGAACGTTCATCCACTTGTGCCTTGACAAAATCTTTTTCAGCCTGGGACTCTTGTAGTTGTTTCTGCAGACTAGCTATTTGAGCCAATAAGGAAGCAGTGTATGTGTCATTGTGTGCACTCATCTCAATTTCTCTAGATGGTGTTTCACTCACCTCACGTGCTTGTGTATCGCTCTGTGTTTTACTAACCACTAGCTGTCTATCCAGATTTGGATTTGAAGTACCTGCAATAGAAATCACCATAGCCCCTTCTTGAGAGGTCACTGGTGGTGCAATGGGAGTTCGCGAATCCCAATCCATGGTAAAGTCCAGAAATTCATCAGAAATTGAAAACTGAATTGCTTCAGGTATGGACTTATGTTAGGCCGAATACACAATATATAATCAAGTATGTATGAGAATAACAATCAAGAACACTTTTTATAAATCAACAAACTGTAATTATATTAACAGTTTTTCTCTTTATGATGTTAATGAATCACAAAGAGCTACTAGGTTACAAGAATAATATTTCAATAATCGCATCCCTTCTAGGGATAACCTATCTGTGTTTATATAGTACACAGCTACATACAATCCTTATCTAATTGATACTCCTATAAATTAGCTATACAATTCATATCAATTAAGGATTGCTTCAGTCTTCTATTCCGTTTCCTTAGCTGTATCAATATATTCTGCTTCTTTCCATCTTCAGAATATATTGCTTCTAGAATCTTTATCTTTGCACCGACAGCTAAGTCAACTATCACCACGTCAGATTTATCAAACTCTGACCGGCTTCTAGATAAACTCTGATATGTACCTGGTACTTAAACACTGATGAACAAACGTCAGCAATTATATCTAACAATCTCCCCCAACTTGTGCATAATAAAAATGTACAAGTTAAACAGATAATTGATGATGTCAAAACATATAACAAATGCAGTGTTTAAAATATGTCAGAGTTTAATTTTAAAACAGAGTTTAAATTTAACTTAGAACAGAAAACATAAAAACTTACAGTCAGACTTTACTGAATTTCTTGGATATCAGGTACAGTCCTGATATAATCTGACAGTAACTTTCTCTCAGCTCGATCTAGTTCAGCAATCATATCCTTCTTCAGCTCCTTCAATTCTGGTTCATCTTCACCAATTTGATAAATGGCAGCCCTTAAAGAATAGATGTTGTTCTTGTTCATTTCATTGCCAAGTCTGATATAAAAAGCCTTATCAGACTCTAGATTGAACTCTAGAACTTTCTTATCTAGTGCAGTCCTGAATCTAGCACTATTTTTCTTCATTTCCACCAACTTTCCATGTGCATCTCTGTACTTAGGAATATAAGCACTGGAAACACTTCCTCCAAAAAGGACTTTCGATTTCATCATTCTGTCTTTTAAAACCAGAGCAGCATTATGAGTATTTCTATTTTTGATCTTCAGAAGATATAGAACATACTCTAGCTCTTCCCAGAATTTCAGACGAATATCATCTTCTCCAATTCTATAAACTCTGCCATCAGCCATAAAATATAATAAAAACTCCTTCTTCAAGCCTCTGTGGTAAATCATCTGAACAGATTCTAGTTTATCAAGGTTTTCTTGAGTAACCCCAACACCAGGTTCTGCCAGTGATGTATGATCTAAAGGACTATTATTAACTCTTTTCTCATTGTGGGAACCCAAACCAGATTTATCATAAGATTGTTTTCCAAGTACTGTTCTGGTTTGTAAAAAGTTCACCTGGCTATGCTTCAGAGTTTCAGGTAATGAAGATCTTTTGAAACCTTGGAGTGGTGAAGATAGCTGAGTTTGCACAACTTGAGCATTGTCAGAGGTTGGCACATTCTTAACAATAACATCAACTTGAGCATTGTCAGAGGTTGAATAATTCTTCTTTTCCAGGTTAGGCTCTTCAATCATCACGCCTTTACCTTTATCAGCGTTTGAACCAATAGGCCTCCTTGAGTACTGTAAACTCTGATCAGAGTTTACATTCTCTTTGATAACAATTCCTTTTTCTTTTCTCCTCGGAGCCTTGATAACCTTCTGTTTGTAGATTCCAGCTTCAAGATTCTTCTTATGTTCTTCAGCAAGCATTTGCTCTTCAGCTTGGATATCTTCAATTGTAACATCTTTTCCATGTTCTGCCATAAACACCTTAGTAGCAATTTCCTCATCTGTGGTAGGCTTATCAGAGATTATCAAACTTTTGTATCTTGAACCACTGGCAGAGTTTGCATGTCCCTTTCCAGAGTTTGATCTTTTATCAGAGTTTGATCTTCTTGAAAGTAGTCTTCTATCAGCATTTAATCTTAAGCTCTTTCCGTCTCCCTTGTTTCCACCATCATTACCATCATCCCTCCGTCTCAGAGTTTGAGTGTCTTTGCATTTGTCACTTGGTACACTCTCCCCCTTTTTGACATCATCAGAAAGTAGTACTGATGTCAACAACTCAATTGCATTAGAAATTGAAGTCAGTTGGGCAGACATAGCAGTCTGGTTGTCCTCAACTTTCCCAAGCCTCTTCTGAATGTCATCAGAGTCCTTAGCCTGCTTCTTGAACATGGAATTGTAGTAAGTTCTATCATTTTTCAGAGTAAGATCCCTCAGACCAACTTCATTCCGCAAAGCAGTGACTTCCTTATGAGACTCATCAAATCTGTTGTGGAGAGATTTAATTTGAATCACAGTAGCCTTTAGACTTGTAAGAACATCAGGATTTGAAATTGTCTTCACAAAATCACCAAGAAAATCAGCAGCCCTCTGTGCTGAAAAGATACAATCTGCAGCAGCCCATCTATTGTAGTACATATCTTGAAAATGCTCAACCGTAGCTCGATTGACCTCTCTTAGCTCATCAGAGTTTGCTTGACTCTCAAATAACTCCTCTTGGGAATGATCAGAACTATCATCATCATTATTAGTCTCTGCATCAGGTTCTGGAATCTCAGAGTTTGCAACATTCGTTGTAACATTCTCATCATTTTCAGCTACAGCCTCTTGTACTGGAATCTCAGCAATAATCTCTGGAACAGTTTCTGTAGCATCAGTATTTAAGGTCTGATCAACTTCCTCACCCTTTTCAATTACCTGGGGAGTAACAGAGAGAATCTCTGTGTGGGTAGCCATAGATTCTTCAAGAATAACCGTGGCTTGATCAGCTTCAACACCCTCTGTTTCATCAAAAACTTCAAGATGGTCAGAGTTTACAGAGTTGTGTGCTTCAATTTCCATATCAAAGCCTTGTGGCTCAAAAATCTCAGCCTCAATATTTGCTGTAGCCTCCTGAACAAGAATTTCAGGAGCTTCATCTGCAGCTACCTCAACTACATCATCAGCCTTTGATGTAGGAGCTTCTTCATCAGCACTTACCATTTCAGGCATAACATTTTCCTCAAAAACTCTGTCCAAATTGACAGCTTCAGCATTTACATTTGATGCACCAAAAAGATGTGCATCCACCAATCTTCTATTTCTCTGATGAAGAGTTTCTTCATCAGTTTCACTGTCCTCATCAGCATTATCAGACTTTGCCCTGTTGGCCCTTCTTTTCTTTAACCTTTTCTTCTGAGGCATATCATCAGCATTTGATACCCCAGCTTCAGTGGTTGGCTTAGCAATCCTTGGAGGTTTTGTACC
Source organism: Heracleum sosnowskyi (assembly GCA_030848705.1). Classification (NCBI taxonomy): domain Eukaryota; kingdom Viridiplantae; phylum Streptophyta; class Magnoliopsida; order Apiales; family Apiaceae; genus Heracleum; species Heracleum sosnowskyi. Next base: position 18,015,200 of record CM061240.1, read on the forward strand.
AACATGCTTAGTCCTACCACCAGTCCCTGGTTGAACTGTAGAGGCTTCAGCATTTACTGGTTCTGATGGCTGTTGTGGTTGAGGTTGAGGGTTTAAGAACTGAAGCACTGTTTCAGGCAACAGCAATTCACCAACAGTAACCTTCTTTAAATCCTTGTTGGTAAGGTCAGAGAATACCCGTTTGTGCAATTTGAAAGAGGGAATTACGTCCTCCTCATCAATCTCAACATTTGGAACACAAGCAGAGAATAAAATTTGACAAAATCTAGAAAAATGGACTACATGCCTATTCTCTGTTAACTTCTCACCTATGTTCATCAATACAAGTCTAGAAAAATCATAATTACTGGCAAAGAGAAGTGAATACCCGATTTGCAGACTGTCGATTGGAATAGCATCCCAATTTGTACATTTCTTCCCGAACGCCCTTGTTATGCAATCGAAAAAGAAACTCCATTCCTTTCTCAAGAGCGGTCGCTTCAGTTGGCCTATTTTCACCAAAGATCCAGTATACCCAATAGCTTGCATCATTCTCTGAAGATCAGTATCACCAACACTAATGGTGTAAGCGTTAGACTCTGCAAAGCCCATTGCTTCACGAACAGTTCCTGGAGTTATGACAAACTCTGTTTCCTGGAACTCAAAAACTATGGATGGGGTACCAGAATCACCACCATCATCATAGACACCAGTCTCCCAGAAAGCTTTGATCTGAGATCCATAAAGCTTTGCAGGCTCCACCAAGGCACGCCCAATTTCTGACTGAGCAAGAAAGTCTTGTATTATATAAAATGCCGCTAGTGCATTGACAGTGTTTAATGGGGCTGCATAATTATTAGGAACGAACTCTAACCCAGAAGAAACAAAAGCTGTAGTAGCCATTAGTACGAATTGAGAAGAAAAACCAAAAAAACTGATTCAAAAGCTTCACAAGAGTTTGTGTATAGAAAAGTGTTTGTGAATATGCTTGTGTGTGAATATGCTTGTGTGTGAATAGATGTGTGTTGGAGTAAGATGTGAAAAGTTTAGACGAAGGTGTGTGTATTGTATAAATGGAAAATTCAAAATTAAAAACTGAACAGTTTTTAATCATTAATACACAACTGTCTTACTCCGTTAACTGTGTTAGTGGGACACATGGACAACATGTAATCACAGACAGCTAATTATTTACAGTTTCCAATGCGCATGCGCAGTAAAAACAGCAATAATTACCGCCTGTTACACTCTTCTAGGCAATTAACCTCTCTCCTCTGTTTAAAGCAAATTTGAACCGTTTGTACTCATACTCTTTCATATTTCTAAACAATTGTCTAATCTCAAAATTATAAAATGTCTGAAACAAAGAAATCATTTTAATCATCAGAGATTAAAACAAAATTACCTCGGCGTATTTCTCACAATACATCAGTGTTTACCATTTGTCCTTCTTTGTCAATAAACTCTTTTCTCAAACTGTACAGGTGTGAATAATTGTGTGTGCTATAGCAGAGTTTACTGAATATGAATATTTAGACCATCTCAAAGTGCATAAAATCCACAAACTTAAGTAGTAAAAACTGGTTGCCTAAACTCTCATGTAAAACATAAAATCCGATTTTTATATCTAAACTCTGTATTTTGATATCCTTTCATTTGGATATATCTTTTATTCTTCACCCCCTTCATATATATATATATATATATATATATATTTTTAATTTTTCCAGTAATCAGTGGTTGGCACTAGTCACCAAAAATCAAAGATTTTAGCCCTTATTTCATACAATAAGTTCCTGGATCTTCCTAGGCACAACATGATCTCAAAGGAATTTGTGCTCTTTTTGGCATCTTTTGATTTGAGGGTGAATTATTTATAATTAATAATCAGAGTTTAGACTTTTCATCAGTTAATGTAATTAATTTATGAGAGAAAATGCAAACAGCTAATACAACTTCAGTGTATAGAATCAATAAACTAAGAGATGCTATAAATATAGAGACAGTATCATGCTGTGTTAACTTACTGCACATATTTGAGATCAGAATCTAAACAACTCTTAAGGATTCACAATTACTTACTGAGAATTATGTTTCATACAAATTTCTTCATTTGTCCATATGTTTCAGACAAAATTACAATCATAGTATAGCATTAGACTGTAACTATCAGAGTTTAACATCAGACTTCAACCGACAGAGTATGACTAACAGAGTTTAGCATCAGAGTTTACTTTCAGAGTTTATGACACTGGTACTCATAACAAGTAATACATGCAAGGAATCATGAGCAGAAAAATTAAACATGTATAGTTTTTGAGTCTAACCCGTATCTCTAGTCGAAACCAGAGATCATTCCAAGTTCATTTACCAATCTTGTAAAAGTAGCTTCACTCAAAGGTTTGGTGAAGATATCTGCAAGTTGTTGGTCTGTAGACATAAAATGAAGCTCAATGTTTCCTTCTTCCACATGTTCTCTGATAAAATGATATCTTATGCTGATGTGCTTGGTCATGGAGTGCTGTACTGGATTTCCTGTCATAGCAATAGCACTTTGGTTATCACAGAAAATAGGTATTTTAGAGTACCTCAAACCATAATCCAGCAACTGATTCTTCATCCACAGAATCTGTGCACAACAGCTACCAGCTGCTATATACTCTTCTTCTGCTGTGGATGTGGAAATTGATTTCTGTTTCTTGCTGTACCAAGAAACCAATCTGTCACCTAAGAATTGACAGCTTCCACTTGTACTTTTTCTATCTATCTTACAGCCTGCAAAATCTGCATCAGAGTAACCAATTAACTTAAACTCTGATTCTCTAGGATACCACAAACCCAAGGTTATGGTTCCTTTGAGATATTTGAAAATCCTTTTTACAGCTGTTAGATGAGGCTCTCTGGGATTTGCTTGAAATCTTGCACAAAGACATGTTGCATACATGATATCAGGTCTACTCGCAGTAAGACACAGTAAAGATCCTATCATTCCTCTGTAGTTTGTCATATCTACTGAGGCTCCTGTGTCTTTGTCTAGCTTTGTTGCAGTAGCCATGGGAGTTGTAGCAGATGAACTATCAAGCATACCAAATTTCTTGAGAAGATTTCTGGTATACTTTGCTTGATTGATAAAAATACCATCATGTTAGTTGACTTCTATTTTCAAATTGCAAATAAAAGAATGTTTTATATTGAATATTTTGGAGTTACAAAATATATATTAATTGTGTATTAAAAATATCAAATATTAATTGTGTGAATTAATTAGGGCAGTTACATTTTGAGGATGGAGGTGTGTTTGATGAAGCCCATATATTGTGGTTGAGACCAAAAGAAAAAGTGGTACTGAAAAGCTGATAATCAACACTTACCGGAATCCCAAAACATTTTTTTTTCTCAATACATATTATAATATTATATTTTCAATATCAAAAGGTTTCATTGGTATCAGAGCAAGAGGAGGCGCCGCTCATTTTTTGTGAAAGTGTTATGTATTTTCTGTTCATCTAGTACCCACTCCATTTATTTTTTGTCAGAGTCACATGCTTTTGGATATTATATCCATTTCTTTTGTTAGTCAGACACTTTATGTACTTTATTTTTTTTTAGTCTTTGTTTTGTGTTATTCACGTGCTAAGTGCTAATATTGAGGTGTTTGTCTTGTATTTGTTTTTGGGTCCTGTTTCTGGACATCTTGTTTTATATATTACATGGTGTGTGTTGTCTGCCTAATACTATTATATTCGGAGATTGTCATATTTTTGATTAATATTGTACCCTGCTGATTTGTTTGTTTATGTGAGTATTTACTTCGGCCATCTACTTATATTAATTGTGTTTTTTTTAAGTTTCTGTTCTTAACAGTTTTCTATGGCTGATTTTTTACTTATGGGTGAATCGAAAAATACTGTTGAAAAAGGATGTGAATCAGAATTTATCGTTGAAAAAAACGATATTGTTTTAAAAGATATTGCTCAGAATAGAGAGCAAGTGAAACATCAATTTGTTGGTGTGGTCGAATGCGATATTGATGATATGATGAATGATATAGATGGGTGGTGGATTGATTCCGGTGCCACCCGTCACGTTGCAAAAACAAAAATTGGTTTAACTGAGTTTGTTGAACTCGAGAAAGGAGAACAAATAATTTTTATGGGAAATAGTACCGGCATCGATGTGCTAGGAGTTGGTACATATAAATTGAATCTTGGGAATAGTATATTGGTTCTTAAAAATGTATTTTTTGTCCCTGAAATGAGACGTAATCTCATTTCTATTCCCGCCTTGACTAGAAATGGTTTGGAAGTTCGGTTTTATGATGATAAATTTTCAATCGAAAAAGATAATGAAATATTTGCTATGGGCATATATGAACGCGAACATGGATTGTTTAAACTTTCGATTGTAAAAAATATTGAGAATAATGATGTTGGCACTTCCAGTCAGATTTTGTCTAATAATACATCTGTGTATGACATGTGGCATCAAAGATTGGGACATCCGGGAATTGACAAGATGGAACGCATTATTAAAGATAATTTGTTACCTCAAATGGTTATTAACAAATCAGTTTGTGAACATTGTGTAAAAGGAAAAATGATGTGAAAACCTTTTAAAGAAGGGGAAAGAGCTAAAGAGCTTTTAGGTTTGGTACACTCGGATATATGTGGTCCGTTGAATTGTAAAACCTACTGTAACAAAGAATATTTTATTACATTTATAGATGATTACTCTAAGTATGCACAAGTGTATCTTATATCAAGAAAATCAGAAGCATTTGAATGTTTTAGGAGATATAAGATTGAAGTTGAGAAGCAACTTGGAAGGGATATAAAAGTTTTAAGAACCGATAGGGGTGGAGAATATAGATCCACAGAATTTGACAATTATTGCAAAGAGAAAGGAATAATAAGACACATGACTATGTCTTATACACCACAACAGAACGGTGTGGCGGAAAGAAAAAATAGAACATTATTAAATGTTGTTAGATGTTTGTTGTCGCATTCGGGATTTTCTAAAAAATTTTGGGGAGATGCATTAATTGCCGCAAATTATATATTGAATAGAATCCCCACAAAATCAGTTGAATCAACACCTTATGAGACATGGACTGGAAGAAAACCAGATTTAAGTGTTATGAGAAAATGGGGATGCATTGCACATGTAATGATCTCGTCTCAAAATAGAGATAAATTAGACTTCAGAACAGTGAAGTGCAGCTTTATCGGTTACCCTGAAAATTCTAAGGGTTATAAATTTTATAACAAAGAATTGGGAATAATTGAAAGTAGGGATGCTGTTTTTATAGAGAGTTCTGAGGAACAACAAAATGTGGTGGGGGATATATGCCCTCTAAATGTTATTGATGAGCTTCCTCAAGAAAACATTGATACACATATGGAACAAGATCCAATTGAGAATAGTGAATCGGATCATAATGTTGGCAATGAACCAATCGACATGGTTGGAAACAAGAGATCAAGAACTCCACCTGAATGGATGAATGACTATTATGTGTATGATAGTGAAGCATCTTGTTTCTCGGTAGATATGGATGTAAGTGATCCTATTGATCCAACTAATTATTTAGAAGCGATGAGGTCGCAAGAATTTGAATCATGGATGGAGGCCATGAAAGATGAAATTGAGTCAATTGAGAAGAATCAAGTGTGGGAGTTGTGTGATCTGCCTAAAGATAGAAAATCCATAGGTTGTAAATGGGTTTTGAAAAGAAAATATAAGGCTGATGGGTCTATTGACAAGTTTAAGGCCCGCCTAGTTGCAAAAGGTTTTACTCAAAAACCGGGAATAGATTATCAGGAGACATATTCTCCGGTGGCGAAGTTTGCATCAATAAGGATTATATTGGCTTTAGTAGCTTGTCTTGATTTAGAACTTTACCAGATGGATGTAAAGACAGCTTTTCTTAATGGTGAGTTAAAGGAGGATATATACATGGATCAACCCGAAGGATTTCAGGTTGAAGGACAAGAAGACAAAGTCTATAAGTTAAGAAAGTCGATATATGGACTAAGGCAAGCATCTAGAGATTGGAATCTCAAATTTCATGAGGTTGTAGTTCAACTTGGTTTTGTCAAGAATAAATTAGATAATTGTGTATATATTTTGAAAAGTGGGAGTTCATTTGCAATATTATCAATATATGTGGATGATATATTGTTAGCAGGAAATGATAAAGATATGCTAAACAATGTCAAATTGGAACTTAGTAACAAATTTGAGATGAAAGATATGGGTGAAGCTTCATATGTTCTTGGAATCCAGATTATAAGGGATAGAAAAAATAGAACATTGAGTTTGAATCAAGAAAGGTATCTACGTAAAGTACTCAATCGTTTTGGGATGCAAAATTGCAGTCCGGCCCCAACCCCATTGGTAATGGGGAAACGATTGACGCGTAGTGAAAATCCAGGAAAGGGACAAGTACCATTAGATGTACCATATGCGCAAGCAGTCGGAAGTTTAATGTATGCAATGTTGTGTACTCGACCTGATTTGGCATATCCAGTAAGTCTAGTAAGTAGATACCAAAGCAATCCTAATCAAGCCCATTGGGAAGCTGTGAAGAGGATAATGAAATATTTGAAGGGTACATTGCACCACAAATTGGTCTATCAGGCAAAGAAACCTGAAATTATTGGTTATTCCGATTCAGATCTCGGAGGTGATAAAGACGATGGAAAATCAACTTCGGGTCACCTGTTTATATTTGGTGGAGCTGCCGTAAGTTGGGGAAGTAAGAAACAGGGATGTGTTGCAAGATACACACAGGAAGCTGAGTATATAGCTTGTAGCATGGCTACCACTCATGCTGTCTGGATAAGACGGTTTCTACTTGAATTAAATCTCAATCTAATAGATGGACCTATTGAGATATTTTGTGATAACACATCGGCTATTGATTTGATATATAGTGGTACAAACAGCTCAAGAGGACATCATATTGATATACAATATCACTATATTCATGATATTGTAGTAGAGAAGAAGGAAGTAAAAGTCACATATATTCCTACCAGTGATATGGTTGCAGATCCTTTAACAAAATGTATTCCTGCAGAAACATTTGTGAAACATGTTGGTTTGATGGGACTTATGAATATTTAAGTCTGGATGCTCTAAGAAATGTGGGAGTAACAAAATGATTGATAAAGAAGTCAAGTGGGAGATGTTAGTTGACTTTTATTTTCAAATTGCAAATAAAAGAATGTTTTATATTGAATATTTTGGAGTTACAAAATATATATTAATTGTGTATTAAAAATATCAAATATTAATTGTGTGAATTAATTAGGGCAGTTACATTTTGAGGATGGAGGTGTGTTTGATGAAGCCCATATATTGTGGTTGAGACCAAAAGAAAAAGTGGTACTGAAAAGCTGATAATCAACACTTACCGGAATCCCAAAACATTTTTTTTTTCTCAATACATATTATAATATTATATTTTCAATATCAAAAGGTTTCACATCATCTGTTTGCTTGACCTGTAAGCCTAGAAAGTAACTAAGCTCTCCCATCATGCTCATTTGGTACCTGGATTGCATAAGCTTTGCAAACTTCTTACAAAGTTTGTCATTAGTAGATCCAAAGATAATATCATCTACATAAATTTGAACTAAAAGCAAATCATCACCAGAATTGAAATAAAACAAGGTTTTATCAATTGTACCTCTTGTGAACCCACTTTCTAAAAGAAATTGAGCAAGAGTTTCATACCATGCTCTTGGTGCTTGCTTTAGTCCATATAATGCCTTGTCAAGCCTGTAGACATAATCTGGATGCTTGGGATCTACAAATCCTGGTGGTTGTTCAACAAACACTTCTTCTTCAAGCTTCCCATTGAGAAAAGCACTTTTCACATCCATCTGAAAGACTTTAAACTTCTTGTGTGCGGCATAGGCCAGAAAAATTCTTATGGCTTCCAATCTTGCAACTGGAGCAAAGGTTTCATCATAATCAATTCCTTCCTGTTGTGAATAACCTTTAGCCACAAGTCTAGCCTTGTTTCTTGTAATCACACCTTCACTGTCAGTCTTGTTTCTGAAAACCCACTTTGTACCTACAATTGATCTATTCTTTGGTCTAGGTACAAGTGTCCAGACTTCATTTCTTTCAAATTCATTTAACTCTTCTTGTATTGTTGTAATCCAATTAGCATCTTGAAGAGCTTCCTCCACCTTCTTTGGTTCTGTTTGAGACAAGAAAGCATGATACAGACACTCATTATTTGTTGCACTTCTGGTTCTCACACTAGCATCAGGATCTCCAATTATGAGATTTGGTGTGTGTGCCTGTGTCCACTTTCTTGCTGTTGGTAGGTGGTTTCTTGCATCATTATTGGATCCTCCCCCTTGATCCATGCTCTCCTGATTCATATGTTGACTTTCTGCAGCATCTGAGGCTCCCCCTGAATTGGATGGCTCAGAGTTTGAACTGTCAGAGTTTGAATCAGTTTCCTCAACTGACTCATTTTCTATTTCTTGTTGAGCTTCTTCACGCTCCCCCTCAACTGGTTCTCTATGTTGTTCAATTTGAGAATTTTCAGTTTCTCCAGTATTTACCAGTAGAGGTTCAGAGTATGCTTCGTCAGAGTTTATCAGAACCGCTTCATCAGAGTTTGTCGGTACTGCTTCATCAGAGTTTACATCATCAGAGAATAAATCGTCATTTTCAAAGCGCAGTTGATCATATTCATCTAAGTCATCAAGTCCAGTTATTTTCTTGTCATCAAATGACACATGTATAGACTCCATGATCACCTTTGTTCTCAGATTGTATACTCTGAATGCTTTTGTTGACAATGGATAGCCAACAAAAATTCCTTCATCAGCTTTTAACTCGAACTTGGTCAACTGTTCAGGATGAGTCTTCAACACAAAGCATTTGCATCCAAATATATGAAAATATTTCAAATTTGGCTTCTTATTTTTCACCATCTCATATGGTGTTTTCCCATGCTTGTTAATCAGTGTAGCATTTTGAGTAAAACAAGCAGTTTGAACAGCTTCTGCCCAGAAATAGGTTGGCAACTTTGCTTCTTCAAGCATAGTTCTGGCAGCTTCAATTAAAGTTCTGTTCTTTCTTTCAACTACACCATTCTGCTGTGGAGTTCCAGGTGCAGAAAACTCTTGTTTCACTCCTCTTTCCTTGCAGAAAGCTTCCATGATTGAGTTTCTGAATTCAGTTCCATTATCACTTCTTATAATTTTCACTTTGTGCTGTGATACTTTGTCCAGTAGGTTTACATGATCCATCAGAGTTTGAGCAGTTTCATCCTTCTTTGATAAGAAATACACCCATGTATATCTAGTATATTCATCAACAATTACTAGAGCATATTTCTTTCTGCCCATAGACATCACATTCACTGGTCCAAAGAGATCAACATGTAGAAGATGATAAGGTTCCACTACTGAAGATTCAGATTTGCTCTTGAAAGATGACTTCCTTTGCTTGGCCTTTTGACAAGAATCACACAGACCATCTAAGCTTAGTATTGACTTTGGAAGTCCCCTTACAAGATCTTTTCGTATAAGTTCATTGATGTTGTTCAAGTTTAGATGAGAGAGCTTCTTATGCCATTTCCAACTCTCTTCATTTGACATTCTTGCAGACAGACACACAATTTTTCCATCAGAGTTTGTTACCAAACTTGCTTCATAAATATTGTTGCGCCTGTTTCCAACTAGAACAACTTTTCCAGTAGATTTACTGATAACTTCACAGTATTCAGTATGAAAATCTACATGGTTTCCTCTGTCACAGATTTGACTCACAGATAGCAGATTATGCTTGAGTCCTGAGACTAGAGCTACATTTGTGATGATGACACTTCCAAGATTAATATTGCCATATCCCAGAGTGTGTCCTATGTTGCCATCTCCATAGGAAACCTTTGGGCCAACCTTCTCCTCAAAGTCTGATAGCAGGGCTTTATTTCCAGTCATATGTCCTGAGCATCCACTGTCCAAGATAAGTGTGCTCTCTTTTATACCCTGCAATCACAAGAGTTTGCCCTAACCCACTTCAAGTTGGGCTTTGGCTCATAATAGTTATGATAAATAGCATGATAACTCTTACAAGTATAAATATAATGCCAAGTGCTCCCACAGTGTGTGCATAAAGTCTGTGGTTTAACCCTTACATAATCATTCTTTACTCCTGATGTAGAAGGTAAAGAATTAATATGTTTGTTCTTATTGCAAAATCTAGCAAGATGATTAGAACTACCACAATTATAACATGTTTTCCTTGGAGCAGCAGCAGTAGGCAAATAATTATTTCTTTTATTTATGCCTATCTTTCCATTCCTATTCTTCTTGGACCCTTTTGGTTTCATGGCAGATTTTACCTCTTTGAGCTTATGATTGAACTGTTTTCCTGTCATCAAACCAACATTAACCTGTTTTTCACAAGTTTTTACTGGCTTTCTAACAGCTTCTATTTCCATAAGATTTTCTGTTATAATATTTTCCTCTTTTTCACAGGTTTCATCTGATTCCATATCAGCTTCTCTTACTACAACAGATTTTAACTTACTGGTTTCTTGAACAAATTTCACAGGTTTAAGTTGTGGTTTAACCTTAACTTTGTCTTTAAACCTAAGTTCATCATTTTCACAATAGCCTAAACCTACAGAATCTGTCTGAAACACTTGATGAGTGTCTCTTCCAGAGTTTGTCCAAGTCTTGATTATTTTTCTTTCTTTTTCAAGATCAGATTCTAGTTGCTTATATCTTTTGAGCAACTCATGTTCAACATAAACAGCATCATCTCTTTCTTTTTGAATCTGCTTCATATTTTTAAGTTCTCCTTCAAGAAACTTGTTTCTCTCTTTAAGACTAAGATTCTCAGATTTAATTCTTTCATTCTCTAAAGTCTGATCCCTATAACTAACATGTACGCTTTTCAGATATACTCTTAATTCAGATATATTATCAGTATCATAAGCATAAGTAGTTAGGGGTACCTTATTTTCAGATGATTCAGTCTCATCTTTGACAGTTGCCATGAGAGCATAATTTACTCCATCATCAGAGTCTGAAGTATCTGCCCAGTCTTTGCCTTTAGAGATGAGTGCTTTCTCAGATTTGCCTTTCTTGCACTCTGGGGCATAGTGACCCATCTCCTTACACTTGTAGCACTGGATTTCAGATTTATCTTTCTTGCCAGACTTGGTCTCCCTTCCATCAGACTTTCTAAAACTTTTCCTTTCAGAGTTTGAATCTTTCCTTGAGAATCTCTTTCCTTTCTTGAAGTTCTTGAATCCCATCTTCTTGAAGGTCTTCACCATCAATGCAGCCATTTGCATCATCTGTTCTTCATCATCCTCAGAGTCAGAAGCTTCATCAGAGTTTGAGTCATCATCAGAGTTTGATGACTCACTATCAGATTTAATGACTAAAGCCTTTCCCTTGGCTTTCTTCCTTGATGATTCCTTCTTAATGGGCTTCTCCTCAACTTTGAGAGCAACAGATTTTGTCTTCTTGCTTGATCTTCTGTTTCTTTGTTCTATTTCCAATTCATGAGTTTTCAGTAACCCATAAATCTCATCAAGTTCAGTTTCAGCAAGTTCGTAATTATCTCTTATAGTTGTTGTCTTCAAATCCCATCTTTCAGGTAAAGATAAAAGAAATTTGAGATTTGATTCTTCAAGATCATATTCTTTATCAACTAGAGATAAATCATTCAGCAGTTTACAGAATCTGTCATATGTCTCAGTCAAGGTTTCATTGGCTCTTGAATCAAAGTGTTCATACTCCTGAGTGAGTATCGTTTTCCTGTTCTTCTTTATAGCATTGGTTCCTTGACATCTGACTTCCAAAGCATCCCAGATTTCTTTTGCAGTTTTGCAACCAATTACTCTGTTAGACATAACATTATCTAAAGCACTGTGGAGAAGATGTCTAACCTTTGCATCTTTTGCAATTGATGAGATGTCCTCAGGAGTCATATCTTTCTTTTCCTTTGGAACAGTCTTTTGTTCTTGACCATCAACAACAGGAGATAATTTAGTCGGCATATGAGGACCATCATATATTCTGTCAAGGTATTCTGGATCTGTAGCGTCCAGAAACATGGTCATCTTCACCTTCCAAATTGGATACTCCACTGGCCTGAGAATTGGAACCCTGATAGTCTCATATCGACTCACAGAATTAGGTTTAACCTGTTCAACCTTGGGAGAAGTTTGATTTTCTTCAGACATGATTAATACTGTGTTTGAATCGTAAAACTGTATATATTAAACAGCCTTTGCTCTGATACCAATTGTTAGGCCGAATACACAATATATAATCAAGTATGTATGAGAATAACAATCAAGAACACTTTTTATAAATCAACAAACTGTAATTATATTAACAATTTTTCTCTTTATGATGTTAATGAATCACAAAGAGCTACTAGGTTACAAGAATAATATTTCAATAATCGCATCCCTTCTAGGGATAACCTATCTGTGTTTATATAGTACACAGCTACATACAATCCTTATCTAATTGATACTCCTATAAATTAGCTATACAATTCATATCAATTAAGGATTGCTTCAGTCTTCTATTCCGTTTCCTTAGCTGTATCAATATATTCTGCTTCTTTCCATCTTCAGAATATATTGCTTCTAGAATCTTTATCTTTGCACCGACAGCTAAGTCAACTATCACCACGTCAGACTTTATCAAACTCTGACTGGCTTCTAGATAAACTCTGATATGTACCTGGTACTTAAACACTGATGAACAAACGTCAGCAATTATATCTAACAACTTACCATGTTGCCCTTCACTTTCTCCAGTTAAAACTGCGAGTGAAGAATCCCTTAGGGGAGCCAGAGATGTTCCCTCTGGGAGGGGAGAAAATGATTCTATTATTGTGGGCGAAGAACCAGATTTTCCCTCTGAAGCCTGTGAAGGCTCTTCTACCGTGACAATGGTAGGTACTGATAAGTTTGTAATTCGAGGATTCTACTCAACTTAAACAAGAATGTAATAAGTAAATATTAGATTAAAGGTCACAGGAATCTCAGAGAGTTTTATCTGTCAAGAGATTGAAGATTAAAGTCATCTACAGACTTGAAGTTATTCTACATTGAAAGAAGTTCAATTTATTGTTCAAGCCTCAGTGAAGTATTCAAGAAAGTGGATTTACTACAGTGACAGAGATTTCCAGTTGGTGACAGAAGAAGTACAGGATTCAGAGTTTAATCAGAGCTAAAGACAAGAAGCCACAACTTTAAATGTTTTAAAGATGAAGAATTATCATTGAAGTCAGTTATTCATGAACCAGACAGTGCATCGAATGACGACATCAATCAGTGGAATTAAATCATCTATATTCAGTGGTTTTCAGAAGATAAAGGAATGCAATGATTTTAAGTTATCTTCTTTTAATTAATTAAATTATTAATCAATTTAATTAATAAATTAATTCTTTCAGAATTAATTAATTTATTAAATTAATTAATTTAGTTGTTTAAATTATTTATTAATTTAATTCTAGAAAAGAATTAATTTAATTAAGAATTTAAATTAACTAATTTGATTAAAGGAATTTAATTTATTACTCTGTATGACCTGACCTGAAGAAATACTCTGTATGACCTGACCTGAAGAAATACTCTGTATGACCTGATCTGAAGAAATACTCTGTATGACCTAATACTCTGTATGACCTCTGCTAGGTCATACCGAGCTCTGCTAGGTATGACCTCTGCTAGGTCATACCGAGAGTTGGTAGAAGTACCTCAGGTCATACCGTGTTTTATATAGGTCATACCGAGTTCTGTTGCTAGGTCATACAAGTGTATTATTGTTTTATTAAATCATTTTGATTTAATTAAGCAGGTCATACAAGGCAATTGTATTATAAATCAAGACGGCTGGATAGAAAAGAGAACCACAGAAATATCAAACATACAGAAGCCATTTTCTCTCAAGAACAGACGAAGAAGCCATTTGATATCATTTCTTCTCAAGCAATTAATTCTAGTTTGTATTGTTAAATCCAAACCACTAGAAGTTGATTACTTGTATTGCTTTGATCATCTAGCGGATTTTTATCCCTAGAATTTATCTCGAACTTGCTTTTAGCATTCGATCTTTTTATTACAAATATTAGAAAAGTTCATGTCGAATTTATTCTAAATTTGTATTAATTAGTTTGAGATAAATACTTTGTAATCCATATTGTATTTGCAACACCCTTCAAGTTTAATATAAGCTATATTTAACTTGAATCTTGTTTCATTTATATTCCGCATTAATTTGTTCTTAATTGTTAAATTATTCAAAGGACAAATTCGATAAAACGGTATAGTTTGTATTCAACCCCCCTTCTACAAACTTATCAGGACCTAACAATTGACATCAGAGCCTTTTGATTGATATACAAATCAAAGATCCAATTGTTTGAGATTTTTTTTAACTCTGAAATTTTTATTTTTCTAAAAATCTCAAAAGATGTCTACTACACAGAAAGTGGCTACAGTAAAAATCCCAATGTTCAGTAAGGAGCACTATCCTATGTGGAAGAAGAAGATGCTCCTGTCTCTTCAAGTGGTTAATGTTGAATATCTTGATGTGCTGAAGAATGGAGCAAGAATTCCTATGTTTGTTGAGGAAGAGCTAATAGAGAATGATGTTGTTACTAGGGTTGCTAGGATATACCCTAAAGATCCCAATGACTACACTCCTGAAGAAAAAGAAGATGTTGCCTTGGATGCCTGTCTACAGTTGATACTGGTTGATTGTCTTGATCCAATCATGCATAATCATATTTTAAATTGTGTTTCTGCCAAACACATTTGGGATACGATTGAAATAATCAATGAAGGGACAGAGGAAGTCAGAGAGAATAAGATGGAAATTCTCACCTCTTCATATGAGCACTTCAGATCAAATCCAAGGGAACGAAGAGTGGTTAGTATGTCTACTTCACTGGTAGCTGGAGTCCCACAGAAAAAGGAAGCGAAGGTTGTTCTACCTTCCAGTCCTAACAAGGATGTAATTGTAGCTGAATATGGTGTTACATCTACAAGTCAATCTGGTGGTGATTTTTATTCTATGGAGGAGCTTGAACAGTTGGAAGATGAGTCTATGGCCTGGGTAGTGAAGAAGTTTGGAAACTTCAGGTTCAGGAGAAATCCTAGTTTCAAGTTCAAGACATATGCTGACGAATACCAGACAGGTGGTTCTTCATCCTCAAATAGCACAAGGGGTGGCTATAAAACAGGGATGGTTGAGAAGAACAAGTCTAAAGAAAAGAGCTGGGATGATACAGACAGTGAAGATGAAGAAGTTGGGAATCTTGCACTCATGGCAATAGGAGACAAACTCTTTGAGTCCATGTTATCTCCACCCAACATGTCTAAGGTAAAATTCACTGACGCTGAAATGATTTATCATCTTGGTGGCACCATAAGTTGTGCACGCACTGAAAATGATAGAATAAATCTTTTAAACACAAATCTTGAAAAGGAATTAAAAGAATTGAAACTTGTGCATGTTAATCAGGATGAACTTACTGAGAAAATTGCTTTTCTTGAGAATAGGGTTAAATGTTATATTCAACTGGAAACCATTCTCAAAGATCAGATTAGTGAGCTTAAAACCAAAGCTAATGCCTATTACCACTCTTGGAAAACGGCTAAAGAAATTTTCAATAAACAAGCTATTGGTAATCATGTCAGTATAGGTTATGATTATAATGAGGCTATTGGATTGCTTGGTATTAATACACCTTGTAGAGTCAGAGAAGAAGGAAAGGTTGTTCCTTATGTACTTAAGGGTATTGAAACACCCTTCTGTAAAGAATCCATAGCAGATCCTATGAATGAATACTCTATAATCATTGCTGAAGAGATTCGTGAAGAAGATATGGCTTTGGAAATTGAACAGTCCAAAAAATGTATATCTGATATTCCAGTCAAAGTTGCTACAACTAAAAAGACTAAATCAGATATCCATAAGTTGGATCAAAACAACTGTAGAACTAACATGCCTGCTATTAATTCTTCTCATAAAGCATGTGGTGTGAGTAATTGCATGTCTTGTGCTTTTAATGTTAAGTATGCTTTCTTTAATAAAAGGATGTATCTAGTGATAAGACTGCTCCACGTCAACATGTTAATAATAAGAACCCTGTTAAAACAAAGACTACTAGTCCTCCTCATACTAGAGTGGATTCATTTATCCCTAAGCCTACTCAGAAATGTGTTAAGGCTGGTTATAAATGGAAACGCTCTTATGTGAAAGAGGTTGAAGTAGTTTTAGCTAAAAATGTTGTTTTGCCTGACAAAGGCCAGTTCTTTAAGTATGCCGGACCCAATCAATTTTGGGCTCCGAAGAAGGTCTAATCAATTTGATATTGCAGGGAGTTAAACAGGTAAACTGTGTTATGTGGATTCTTGACAGTGGCTGTTCAAGGCATATGACCGGAGATAGAGCCCTGCTATCAGATGTGGTTGTGAAAGCTGGCCCAGTAGTTACCTTTGGAGATAACAGCAAGGGTATTACGAAAGGATATGGCTGTTTGAAGTACGGAAATGTTATCATTGAAGATGTTTCATTTGTGGAAGGTCTGACGTTCAATCTTCTCAGCATCAGTCAGTTATGTGACAGAGGATATGTTGTTTCCTTTGAAAGAGAGAAGTGTCAGATCACTCACAAGAAGAATGGAAAGCCTGCTCTTCAAGGAGTAAGGAAAGGTGACTTGTTCATAGCTGATCTGAACTCGGGATTCAAAGATGAAGTTAATTGTTTTTATGCTAAAGCTTCATCAGATGATAGTTGCCTATGGCACAAGAAGATGTCTCACCTTAACTTCAAAACTATGAACTCTTTAGTCAAGAGGGAATTAGTTAGAGGTTTGCCTCAGATGGAATTTACACAGGAAGGACTGTGTGAGGCATGTCAGAAAGGAAAGTCAAAGAAAGCTTCTCACAAGGGCACTGACACATCATCAATAACTGAACCTCTTCAGCTACTGCACATGGATTTGTTTGGTCCAGTTAATGTGATGTCCATGTCAAAGAAACAATATGCACTTGTGATTGTTGATGACTATTCAAAATATACATGGGTTTTATTCCTACATTCCAAGGATGAGACCCCATTCCTGGTGATTGGCCACATAAAGTTGATTGAGCTGGATTCTAGATTCCCTGTTAGAGCCATAAGGTCAAATAATGGTACTGAATTCAAGAATGCCATTCTAAATGACTTTTGTGCTGATAAAGGAATAACAAGACAGTATTCTGCCCCTAGAACTCCTCAACAAAATGGAGTAGTGGAAAGAAAGAATCGTACATTGATTGAAGCAGCTAGGACTATGCTAAGTGAGTCCAAACTTCCAACGTACTTTTGGGCTGAAGCAGCGAATACAGCTTGTTATACTCAGAATCGAACTTTAATCAACAAGGACTTAATGAAGACTTCGTATGAGATCATCAACAACAAGAAACCAACTGTCAAGTACTTTCATGTATTTGGAGCAAAATGCTTTGTGCTTTTAGATGACAATGTGAAACGTGGCAAGTTTGATGCAAAGGCACAAGAAGCAATTTTTGTTGGTTATTCCAAAAGATCTTATAGGGTCTACTTGGTTGGTAGTCACACAGTAAAGGAAAGTGTCAATGTTACTTTTGATGACACTAAGTTCCCTAATATCAAAAAAGAAGACTCATCTGAAAAGCTGAAGTTTGATAACTTGCCAGACTCAGATTCAGATGATGAAGCCCCACCTGAAGTTATTGCTGGTGATGATAATAACTATGATGATAATGATCATGGTGATGGTGGTGGAAACACTGGTAACAATGGAGATACCACCAACACTGGAGAAGAATCATCAAGGCAATCAAGCAACAACTCAGGGGGAGCAAATGAAGGATCAACTAGTCACTCACAACATCAAAGTGAAATTCAAGGCGAATCATCAAGATCAAATCTTCCAAGACAGACTGTATGGAATAAAGCTCATCCTTTTGAGCTAATCATTGGTGATCCAGATGTTGGAGTTAAAACTAGAAGTGCAACTCAGAATGAATGTCATTTTTCAGCATTTTTATCTAAAATGGAGCCAAAGAAAACTGAGGAAGCACTGACTGATCCAGATTGGGTGATTGCTATGCAAGATGAACTCAATCAATTTGAACAACAGCAAGTCTGGAAGCTGGTACCCAGGCCAAAGAACAAGAAAGTAGTTGGTACTAGATGGGTATACAGGAACAATCTAGATGAGGATGGCATTGTTACAAGGAACAAGGCAAGACTGGTTGCACAAGGGTATTCTCAAGCTGAAGGCATTGATTATGATGAAACCTATGCACCAGTGGCTAGACTTGAGGCCATCAGGATGTTCTTAGCATTTGCTGCTTAATCCAATTTTAAAGTCTATCAAATGGATGTTAAGAGTGCATTCCTGAATGGTGAGCTTGATGAAGAAGTGTATGTGGAACAGCCCCCTGGCTTTGAAAATCAGGAGCTGCTGGACTTTGTGTACTTTCTCTTCAAGGCTATCTATGGTCTCAAACAAGCCCCAAGAAAATGGTATGACACTCTCTCTGGTTTTCTTTTAGAAAATGGTTTTGTTAGAGGTATCATAGACAAAACTCTTTTTTTCAAAGAAACACAAAAGTGATATGATATTAGTCCAAGTCTATGTGGATGACATCATATTTGGGTCTACTAATGATAATCTATGTAAGAGATTTGCTGAGCTTATGCAGAGTAAGTTTGAAATGAGTATGATGGGTGAGCTGAAGTTCTTTCTTGGATTGCAAGTAAGTCAAAGGACAAATGGTATATTTATTTGTCAATCCAAGTATCTTAAAGAACTCCTCAAGAAGTATCACATGGAGGATTCAGCATCAGCAAGGACTCCATCTTCAACAGCCATCAAACTTGGAGCTTCTGACAAATCTATCAAGGTAGATGTTACAAGCTACAGAGGTATGATTGGCTCCTTACTCTATCTTACTGCTAGTAGACC
Organism: Heracleum sosnowskyi; assembly: GCA_030848705.1. Lineage (NCBI taxonomy): Eukaryota > Viridiplantae > Streptophyta > Magnoliopsida > Apiales > Apiaceae > Heracleum > Heracleum sosnowskyi. Next base: position 18,034,196 of record CM061240.1, read on the forward strand.
AGATATTATGTATGCTACATGCTTGTGTGCAAGGTTCCAAGCGGACCCTAGAGATGTACATCTCGTTGCTGTTAAAAGAATCTTGAGATATCTTAAGGGTACACCTAATCTAGGTATCTGGTACCCTAAAGATTCTGGTTTTAATCTTGTTGGATATACAGATTCTGATTATGCAGGTAGTGTTGTGGATAGAAAAAGTACCTCTGGGAGTTGTCAATTCCTAGGAGGTAGGTTGATTTCCTGGTATAGCAAGAAACAGCAAACAGTTTCCAATTCAACAGCAGAAGCTGAATATATTGCTGCTGGAAGCTGTTGTGCTCAGATCTTATGGATAAGGAATCAATTAAAGGACTATGGCTTTGCATTAGACAAAATTCCTATTTTGTGTGATAATACAAGTGCCATAGCAATCTCCAACAACCCTGTGCAGCACTCGAGTCATGTCATGAATGGAACTGTGGAGTTACACTTTGTACCCACAGAAGAACAGACTGCAAATATATTCACTAAATCTGTTGACGAATCCACATTTATCAAGTTAGTTGGTAAATTGGGTATGTTAAACAGTCTTAGTGATTAACAATATCTCTGTCATGTTTGTTCTTTCAAAATCATTTTCTCTTGCTGATATTGAATGATATATTTTGCCAATTCTTGTTTTTGTATAAAGCTTGTTAATTTAAATATTCTGAATAATTTATTTTCTTTAAAAATACTTTTCTCATATTTTTTAAATAGAGAAACCTATTTTTATTGAAAATTTATTTATTCAAGAATCATTTAAGTTAGTTTCAGATTGTAAATATTGTTGTTTAAATATTTATGCAAGTTCATATTATTTTTATGCACCTCTATATTATTCTGTATAGTTATTGCATGTAAATAGTTTCCTGTAAATATTTTTTTTATTTTTTTTGTATTGCTTATTATTTATTATCTTTTATTTTCTATTTGTCTTAGATGTTTGTGTAAATATATTGTATATATTATTTCTGATCTAGCTCTTGCTTAGCTGGAAATTCAGTGCCAAATCCAATTCAGGTATTACTTTCTATCTCTCAATCCACTTCTTTTACTGTTGCTGAACCCAAGTGGTTGTTAGGGCTGACCAAGGGATTGTAGATCCACAATCTTTATCCCAGGTCTTAGAGCCAAACAATGAGTCTACAACCTTCTTGAACTCTCAGCCTGAACATAAATCAACTGTTAAATAAAGAAGTATTTTGATTGAAACAGTGAGTGATCCCACAGCTCTGCCTCCTATAAAGAAATTCAACATATACTGAGGCATCTGTCAGCCCATCTGTATCCTCTCAATAGGATATGGACTTTGAAATGGCCAATGAACTGTATCTAGAGACATTCTCTCAACAGGATGAATCTATTGAAATTCGCCATAGGGCCATGGCACTTTGTACTGAGTCAAGCACACTCTCATTACTCACAATGGGAGAAAACAATTTCATTAGATGAAACTCAGGACACAGTGAAAGCAGAGCACCTGCAACTGGTTACAGTGCCTACCATTGTCACGGTAGAAGTGCCTTCATAGGCATCTGAGGGAAAATTTGATTCTTTGCCAAATTAAATAGAATCATTTTCTCCCCTCCCAGAGTGAACACCTCTGGCTCCCTAAGGGATTTTCCACTCGCAGATTTATCTGGAGAAAGTGGAAGGCAACTTGGTCAGTCTATCACTGAAGCAATTCAGATTTCAAATATAAGTGATTTGATAGACATGATTGAGGATCGGGATTTGCAAACTCCCATTGCACCACCACTGACCTCTCTTGAAGAGGCTAAGGTGAGTTTCAATGCAGGTACTGATCAAAAAGGAGCAAACAGACAGCTAATGTTGAGTGATAAGAGTCAAACACTGAGTGAAACACATGCACGTGAGATGAGTGATACACTTACAAGAGAAATTCAAGTGAGTGCACACACAGACACATACACTGCAATGTAGTTAGCTCACATAGCTGATCTACAGGAACATCTATTCAAAACCCAGGCTGATAAAGAAATTTTGCAAGCACAAGTGGTTGAACGGTCTTCTTCTTCCACCTCTGTCAACAATCAGCTGGGACTGCTCAAGGAAATCTAGAAGACAAATTTACTTCCAAGATCAACTCCATCATCTATCTCAACTCCTACTGGCTTCAGATACTCTTAAAGTTAAATCTGTAGAGAATTCCTCAACTAAGGGGGAGAAGTTTCTAGAAGTTTCTAAGGGGGAGAAGTTTCTAGAGAATTCTGGTGAAGCTAGGAAGAGGGAGCTGAAAAAGATATAAAAGGAAAAGGAGGAGTTTCAGGGGAGTAAAGGTAAGTTAGCTCTGTCTTGTATAGAGCTTAGGTAAATCAAGACAGGTTCAATGTTATCATATGTTCAGTCTAAAGGAACATCTGTCTTGTATTTATCTTTACTGGTGAAATCTGGAAATGTCATATTTGATCCAGAACTTTCTAGTATTTACTTAGGCTTAAGAGTCTTATCTTTTTCTTGGTTTTAGTTGAGTGATCCTCTAGGTATTTGGTTGTTTTTTTTCTAACAAACAAATAGGGGGAGATTGAAAGGCATATGCTATAGCCTATTTGTAATTCGAGGATTCTACTTAACTTAAACAAGAATGTAATAAGTAAATATTAGATTAAAGGTCACAGGAATCTCAGAGAGTTTTATCTGTCAAGAGATTGAAGATTAAAGTCATCTACAGACTTGAAGTTATTCTACATTGAAAGAAGTTCAATTTATTGTTCAAGCCTCAGTGAAGTATTCAAGAAAGTGGATTACTACAGTGACAGAGATTTCCAGTTGGTGACAGAAGAAGTACAGGATTCAGAGTTTAATCAGAGCTAAAGAAAAGAAGCCACAACTTTAAATGTTTTAAAGATGAAGAATTATCATTGAAGTCAGTTATTCATGAACCAGACAGTGCATCGAATGACGACATCAATCAGTGGAATTAAATCATCTATATTCAGTGGTTTTCAGAAGATAAAGGAATGCAATGATTTTAAGTTATCTTCTTTTAATTAATTAAATTATTAATCAATTTAATTAATAAATTAATTCTTTCAGAATTAATTAATTTATTAAATTAATTAATTTAGTTGTTTAAATTATTTATTAATTTAATTCTAGAAAAGAATTAATTTAATTAAGAATTTAAATTAACTAATTTGATTAAAGGAATTTAATTTATTACTCTGTATGACCTGACCTGAAGAAATACTCTGTATGACCTGACCTGAAGAAGTACTCTGTATGACCTGATCTGAAGAAATACTCTGTATGACCTAATACTCTGTATGACCTCTGCTAGGTCATACCGAGCTCTGCTAGGTATGACCTCTGCTAGGTCATACCGAGAGTTGGTAGAAGTACCTCAGGTCATACCGTGTTTTATATAGGTCATACCGAGTTCTGTTGCTAGGTCATACAAGTGTATTATTGTTTTATTAAATCATTTTGATTTAATTAAGCAGGTCATACAAGGCAATTGTATTATAAATCAAGACGGCTGGACAGAAAAGAGAACCACAGAAATATCAAACATACAGAAGCCATTTTCTCTCAAGAACAGACGAAGAAGCCATTTGATATCATTTCTTCTCAAGCAATTAATTCTAGTTTGTATTGTTAAATCCAAACCACTAGAAGTTGATTACTTGTATTGCTTTGATCATCTAGCGGATTTTTATCCCTAGAATTTATCTCGAACTTGCTTTTAGCATTCGATCTTTTTATTACAAATATTAGAAAAGTTCATGTCGAATTTATTCTAAATTTGTATTAATTAGTTTGAGATAAATACTTTGTAATCCATATTGTATTTGCAACACCCTTCAAGTTTAATATAAGCTATATTTAACTTGAATCTTGTTTCATTTATATTCCGCATTAATTTGTTCTTAATTGTTAAATTATTCAAAGGACAAATTCGATAAAACGGTATAGTTGTATTCAACCCCCCTTCTACAAACTTATCAGGACCTAGCAGTTTCTATTCTGATTGCAGGGTAAAAAGAAAAATGTGTTAGTCATGGATAGTGGATGTTCTGTGCACATGACTGGAAACAAAGCCCTGTTATCAGAATATGAGGAAAAAGCTGGCCCAACTGTGTCTTATGGAGATGGCAACATTGGACAAACCTTGGGATATGGCAATATAATCATTGGAAATGTCATCATTGAAAAAGTAGCTTTAGTGAAGGGACTAAAACACAACCTGTTGAGTATTAGTCAAATCACTGACAAAGGTTATCATGTCAACTTCTATTCCACTCATTGTGAAGTAGTCAGTAAAGCAACAAGCAAGATAGTACTGACTGGCTACAGGCATGGTAACATATATGAAGCCAACATTCAATCAAATACTGATGACTCCCCTACCTGTCTGATCAGTAAAGCTTCAGTAGATGAAAGTTGGAATTGGCACAAGAAGCTTTCTCATCTCAACTTCAGCAATATCAATGAGTTGGTTAAGAAAGATTTAGTGAGAGGATTACCAAAAGTATTATATACTCCTGATGGACTCTGTGATGCATGTCAGAAAGCAAAACAAAGAAGGACATCATTCCAGAGTAAATCAGAATCCTCTATTGGAGAACCATATCACATGCTACATCTTGATTTATTTGGTCCAGTCAACATCATGACCATCAGTAAGAAAAGGTACACTCTTGTAATTGTTGATGAATATTCTTGATTCACCTGGGTGTATTTTCTGCACAGAAAAGATGAGACTCCTGAAGTTCTGTTGGATCATGTAAGAATGATTGAGACAACCACAAAGTACACAGTCAAGATACTAAGAAGTGATAATGGTACTGAATTTAAGAATTCAAAGATGGAAGAGTTCTGCAAATACAAAGGAATCATTCAACAATTCTCTGCTCCTGGCACACCTCAGCAAAATGGAGTAGTTGAAAGGAAAAATAGAACTCTTATTGAAGCTGGCAGAACTATGTTGGAAGAAGCAAAATTACCTACATATTTCTGGGCAGAAGCAGTTAACACAGCATGCTACACTCAAAATCTCACATTAATAAACAGACATGGTGTTACTCCTTATCAGTCACTCAAGGAAAAGAAACCAAGTCTGAAGCATCTGCATGTGTTTGGCTGTAAATGTTTTGTTCTCAGAACTCATCCTGAACAGCTAGGGAAATTTGAAACAAAGGCTGATGAAGGAATTTTCATAGGCTATCCTGCATCAAGAGCCTTCAGAGTTTTTAATTTGAGGACAAGGACTGTCATGGAGTCAATACATGTATCTTTTGATGACAAGAAGATAGCTGGAATCAATGAAGACTCTCATGATAGATTGATTTTTGAAAATGAAGCTACTAAGGAACCTGAAGAAAGTGAATTAGATTCTGTCAATACATCAGATCCTGATGGGTCACCAAATCTTGATGACACACCAGATGTTGATGGTGCAAATATTGATGATGCAATCAATAGTGATACTTCTAGTAGTGCTAATGTTGAGGGGGAGCAACAACATTCTACTATAAGTTCAGAGTCAACACAATCATCAGGACAGAATTCTTCAGATACTGATTCAAGTGATGATCCTGATAACTTATCAGGAGGAAATAGCAATAATTCAGAGGGAGCTTCAAGACAAGCAAGTTCTTCAAATCAAGATAACACCAATCCAGGGAGAGCATCTACTTCAAGAAACAATTTAACACCAGCAAGGAAATGGACTGCAAGTCATACTCCTGATTTGATCATTGGGGATCCTGATGCAGGTGTTCAAACAAGAAGTGCAACTCAGAATGAATGTCTATACAATAACTTTCTATCCAAGGAGGAGCCAAAGAAAGTTGAAGATGCACTTAAAGATGCTGATTGGGTTACTGCAATGCAAGAGGAACTGAATGAATTTGAAAGAAATGAAGTCTGGAAACTGGTACCAAGACCAAAGAATAGATCAATTGTTGGTACAAAATGGATTTTCAAGAACAAGACTGATTCTGATGGAGTAATAATCAGAAACAAAGCAAGACTAGTTGCAAAGGGGTATTCTCAACAAGAGGGAATTGATTATGATGAAACGTTTGCTCCTGTTGCAAGACTAGAAGCCATCAGGATATTTCTTGCTTATGCAGCACATAGGAAATTCAAGGTGTTCCAGATGGATGTTAAAAGTGCTTTCTTAAATGGAGAACTGGAGGAAGAAGTCTATGTTGAGCAACCTCCTGGTTTCATTGATCTTAACTATCCAGATCATGTCTACATATTGGATAAGGCACTTTATGGACTAAAGCAAGCTCCAAGAGCATGGTATGAAACTTTAGCTCTATTCTTACTAGAAAGTGGATTCAAAAGAGGTGCTATTGATAAAACTCTATTTTATTTGAATCATGGTAAGGACTTGTTGTTAGTTCAGATTTATGTTGATGATATCATTTTTGGGTCAACAAACAATAAGCTTTGTGAAAAGTTTTCCAAGCTTATGCAGTCAAGATATCAAATGAGCATGATGGGAGAAATGAGTTACTTTCTTGGTCTTCAAGTTAAACAGACTGATGAAGGGATTTTTATCAATCAGTCTAAATATACAAGGAATTTATTGACAAGGTTTAACATGTAAGATAGTTCTCCTGCTACAACTCCCATAGCTACAGCTACCAAACTTGATCCTGATCAAGGTGCTGAGGTAGATGTAACTCACTACAGAGGAATGATTGGCTCTTTATTGTATCTCACTGCAAGTAGACCAGATATCATGTTTGCAACCTGTCTGTGTGCAAGATTTCAAGCAAAACCTAGAGAACCCCATCTGATTGCAGTCAAAAGAATTTTCAGATATCTCAAAGGCACTTCTTCACTTGGCCTTTGGTATGCAAGGGAATCAGATTTTGGGTTGTGTGGTTATTCAGATGCTGATTTTGCAGGATGCAAAATAGACAGGAAAAGTACTTCAGGAAGCTGTCAGTTTTTGGGTGGAAGACTAGTTTCATGGTTCAGTAAAAAGCAAAAATCCATTTCCACTTCAACTGCAGAAGTTGAGTACATTGCTGCAGGAAGTTGTTGTGCTCAGATAATGTGGATGAGAAATCAGTTGTTAGATTATGGCCTGTCATACTCAAAAATCCCTATTTATTGTGATAACCAAAGTGCTATTGCAATGACAGGAAATCCAGTTCAACATTCTCTTACTAAACACATCAGTATTCGATATCACTTCATAAGAGAACAAGTTCTGGAAGGAACAATTGAACTTCACTTTGTTCCTACTGATCAACAACTAGCTGATATATTCACCAAGCCACTACCTGAAGCTACTTTCAATAAATTGGTGAATGAACTTGGAATGATGAACTTTGAGAATTTCTGAGGAAAGCTACAGAGAGGAAATCCTGATAACTGTCAAATCCTGATGGTTATTCAGAAAGGTATGTTTTCTTTGATCAAATCCTGATAGGATGTTATCCTAACAGGAAGTCAACTGGTCAAATCCTGATGATCAGATATTGAAGCTGGTATGAAAACCAGAAGTTCTAAGACAATTTGTCAACAACACTCCTGGTAAACTCTGACAAATAAGATCATTACTTAGTCTTTGATTAAGTTATTAAGTCTTAATTTTCAATTACAATTATATTTTTGTCAGTGATTACTATTCGTTATATTATGTATCAAATGCAGTGTTACTAACAAATTGTGCAGGAAAAGTAAGAAGGACAAGAACAATTGAGGATGATGTAATTCTACCTGTCTGTAGAATTACTGCGAATAATATTAAGTCCTTAGTCAACAGTGATAAGGCAAATGGTTTCATAGGAAATGCTTTTATTCCTGATGAGGTTAGGTTTTTCTTACATAGGAAAATGCCTACTCGTTATGGTTTAATTTCTAATGCTATGGGGCAAGGCCAATCACACCTTGTTCCTAACCCAAGCATTCATCCTAAACAGTCTAAACAGTCAACTGCCACCTCTAATGTCTCTCAAAAGACTTTAGTTGTAAAAGCAAAGAAGTCAGCTAGAACTGATGTGTCAGGAAGGCAATCAGGTTCAAAGGACTTTTCCTCTACACCTATCACTAAAAAGAAGTTACAAGGGGGTGTACAAGGGGTCCTGGTGAAGAAAGCTGCAAAGAGAGGTGAGGTTGTTTCTGTTAAAAGAAAGTTAGTGCTCAGGGATGAGACTGACTCAGAGGATGATTTACCTATATCCTCTGTGATGAATGTGAATAAGGAAGTTGCTGATACTGCTACTGCAGCTGTGGTTCCATTGTCTACACCACAGAAGAAAAGGAAGTTATCAAAAAGCAGGTATCATATTCCTTTAGAAAAGAAGCAGGATACTGATGTACATGACACTTCGATTCTGAATGAGCAATCAGTTTCAACTGCTCAAGCAAATCCTGATGTTAGTATTCCTGATGCTGCACCAAGTCAAGTGGTTAATATTTCAGACTCTCCAGCACAGGACTCTCCAACAAAGAGACATGTTGATATTTCATGGGAGAAGTATGGTGCTGCTGCTTCCAATCTTGGGATAAAACATCCAATGGAAAAGCTAAGGAAGGCAGAAGAGTTAGTCTATCAGAGACAGAAGAAACTGAAAGGATCAAGCCCACAAGAACCTGAACCTCAAAGTGGTTCAGCAGCTCTTTCTGATGATCCAACCACCACTACAAGAATAATTGAATCAGACAAGGCTTTTTGCCCGTTGTCTGATGCCCTAGAAAACCGTGGTCTATTGAGATGCCGTCTGTTACGCAGCTCAGACAACGGACGCGTCCGTTGTCTGATTCCCTACAGACAACGGTTTTGGTCTTAGAAAACGTTGTCTGAAACGCGTGAACAACAACGGTTGTTGTAGAAACCATTGTCTGACAAATAAATCAACAATTGTTTATTAACTAGAAAATGTTGTTATTTTAATTTTCAGATAAGGCTTTATTTTCCAGAAGAGTGATGTCTGATTCCCTACAGACAACGGGTTTGGTCTTAGAAAACGTTGTCTGAAACGCGTGAACAACAACGGTTGTTGTAGAAACCATTGTCTGACAAATAAATCAACAATTGTTTATTAACTAGAAAATGTTGTTATTTTAATTTTCAGACAAGGCTTTATTTTCCAAAAGAGTGTTGTGTGATCTAAATATTTACGACGGTTTTAGTAGAACAACCCCATTGTCTTAATAGTTTAACACAATGGTTTCCTTTCTAAAAACTGTTGTCTATTCTTGACTTGCACAATTGTTTTCTTTAAATACCTGTTGTCTGAAAGCTATTAGGCAATGGTTTAAAAAGATAAACATGTTTGAACATTAGCAGAACCACAACAGTTTTTGTTTCTAAAACACTTGTTTCTGATTTTGATAGACAACGGTATTGGACAAAAAACAATCTAATAAGCTAGATTTTTGTGCAACAAAAAATCTTTAATAAACAAAATTTCCCAGATTTCAAATTCAATATGAACCCAAACATGACTTCATAACTTTATTATTAGTACTTACACTGGAAAAAATACATCTACAATGCTTAGAAATTCTCAATCTAATAAGTCAGAGTGTACAAGTAAAGCTGATGGTATGATGCAGTGTCAAAAATGAATACTCTATTTCTCTACACAAGTTCGACGAAACCTAACATTTATATTCCGAAAAACCTCCACCTTTTTCACTTCTTATACACTCATGCCAGCACCTCTGAAACACCACAGGGACGCAGCAAAGGCTCATCAGTCTAGATGATTTTTAAAGCCTGCAGCACCATGAAACAAGTAAAAAACTGCACATGAATGATCTATCTCAAAAGGCTGATAATAAAAGAATTAATAAGTGATAGTAATATGGTTAATTCTCTGTTATTAGCGTACCAGGAGTGTATCAATAGCCTCCAACTCAACCCAACATAAAACCTGCCTACCCTTTTCCAGTCTTAGGTCGTCCAGTCAAGCACTTAGCAAATCACAATCACACACACACATTGCATCACAAAACACACCTTAATTAACACAAAACATAACAATCAATCACAAACCTGTAACTTTGGGTATTGTTTATAATCACAAACCTATAACTATGGCGCACCAGAGACAAATGTATCTGCAAGGGAAGCTCTGGTAATTTTTATCCCAGCAAACTTACTTACCAATCTATTTCAGATTTGGATTCTGTTTCTGTTAAGCTACTGTTAATTTTGAACACATTTATATGTTGCGAATCCCAAAAACAAATAGGCCTTTTTTCCCCACATAATTAATGTGATAAGATGTGAAGTAGAGGATGCTGTCAAACATACCTAGCGAGTTGATAGGTGAAACAGGTGTACCGAAAAAAAGAACGGAAGTCACAATCACCCCGACACGTTTCACACAGTTTCCTACAGAGTGGGTGACTGGAGACACTCTCTGCAATAACATATACGCAACCTGCACAAACGATGCACACCAGCAATGTCTCAAGACAACCTCTCATGAAGTTCTGTCAAAGTGATGTTATTCCTATCCTATTAATAAGTCAAGTTCTATTTTTTGCACAAAAAACAAAAAAATTGTAAAAACTTTTGTAGTAAAAAGGAATAATAAGATATTATTATTGAATTGCATAATTATTTAGCACAAAAATAAAAATAAAATTGCACAATTACTTTCATTAATTTACAAGACCCAACTCCTATCAACTACCAGTAACGTACATACTTTAACACTGACAAGAGAGTGTAACAAAGCAGATTATATGTCTAGGAAGCTTACCTGTTGGTATGCATGGAAGCAGAGTGCAGCAATAAACGATCTAGTATAAACTTGGTTGACATTTAATCCCTGACATAAAAACAGCTGAAAATCAATAAAACAGTACAAAAGACAATCCTGTGTCGACAAACCCTTTTGTGTTTAGAAGCATTTAAATTTGCGAATTACTTACAACGGACTGCAGGATTGAAGGGGTGAATTTAACTCCTTCCATTAAAATGGAAACAGGGGCTGACAAGATGAAGGACATGATTGTTATCACAGAAAACAGAGTTATATTGTCCAATGATTCCTGTAGACAACAACGATCTGGTTATCCACGAGAATAAAGAGAAACTAGCGAAAAGAGAAGAAGGTTTTAGTTTTTACTATTTAGGGGTCTTTGTTAATTATATTTAACCAAACAAGTTCCATGACACACTTATAATTCAATAGTTGAATCACATTAGGTGCGCACACTAATTTCTTTTTGAGAACATAGTAACAGGAATAAACATTCAACTCTGCACCAATTATTTACGAACCATATAATACATAATCTTTAACGTACAACAGATGGTAATATGTAAGGATACCTCTTTCTTAACCATGAACTTTTTGCTAAGGACATTTCGAGACTGATTAGTCAAATTTGAAGCCATTGCACTCCAAAATCCTGCCCTAGTAGCACACACATTGAATATGGTATCATTAAACGCTAGATATTAGTTAGAAACTTAATCTGTAATATATCTAAATATCTGTGGTTAATTGTGGAGAACAGAATACTGATAGAAACAAAATGGTGTATGTTTCAACACCTTACCAGTTGAACGAGACCTCTGTCATTGATGCCAGTCCTACTCCCCCCACAATTGGTAAAAGCGAAGAAAGTATCCCTATACTTGGCACCTATAAAAATTTGAATGACAAGGAAGGACTTCATAATATCACTAATTAAAATAAATTGTATTGTACCCCATAGCAATATGATAGCTATATACATGATTGATAGTATATTTTCTTCAACAAAAGTTAGCTACATTCTAGGAAGAGAAAACCATTATTCATTTGAAAACAGCACACCTTAATAAGCTACATAAATTATAAACAATGCCATAACTACAGAAAAATTATCAGAAAATTCAAAGATTGGTCGAGGACACTGTCAATGAGGGAAGCACACAAGAACCTTTGACTCAAAGTGTTGAAGCAGCTTCTGAACCTCAAGCTCCACAAGAACCATTGGTAGCAAATACTGATGCAAGCATATCAAATCCTGACTGTGTTCATCCTGACGCTAGTGGTGCTCCTGATGCTGAACCTATCCTGATACAGCCACTTCGTTCAAGACCAATGGATCATCCTATCACAGATTCACAGGATAAAATGAAAGGTATAGTTATTCCTGATCCTGATGATACTCATAGTACTGATGATGATGACTCTGATGATAGTGATGATGATGAGAATCGAAAAGAGAAGGAACAGCTTGCTACAGCACTCAAAATTAGTCTTGGAACTAATTTTGGTTCATCAAGTACATATATGGCTGGCAAAGCTTTCACTGGGAAAGATCAGAGACAAGATTTTTCTATTCCTTCCTTTAATCCTCCTGAGGCACTTAGACAGAATGAATGGAACAATTCATGGCACAGATCTGCTGAATCTGTAAGTTATTCTTCTGCTTTGGAACATGCCTATGATGCAGTGAAATCTATAGAGAATCAAAACTTGAAGAATCATCTGAAGGCTACAACTCTGTTATCCAAAAGTCTAAAAAGTGAGATTGATTCTATCAAGAATTCAACTGAGTTGGTGAGGAATGATATTTCTCAAAATTTTACAAGGGTGCCTACTGCTTTTCAGCTAAGGGTAGTAGAATCCCAAGTGAAATCTGTTATTTCTGAACAAACCTCTATCAACAGAAGGATTGATTCTCTGGATACCAAGGTAACTGACATTCAAGCCTCTATTTCCTTAATTTTGAATTTATTGTCAAATCCTGATGTCAAAAAGGGGGAGAAGGTTAGTCGGACAAAATGCACACCTGATCTAGTATTAAGGAATAATGATGATGATACTGGAGATGATGGTTGTGACAAAGTGATACAAGGAGAAACCTCTGATGCTGCTGTTATGAAGTCTACAATTCAAACTTCACAAAGTCAAACAACGCAGTCAACTCATGTTTCTGATTCTGGAGTTAAGACAGTAAGAACGTTGGTGCAATCTCAGATCCTGACACCTGGTCATGGACATACTCTTGCTACAATTCCTGAAGGTGGTGAAGATGTGATTATTGATAATCCTGAAGATGCATCAAATTTATTCCAGAAGTTTTCTACAAAAGATGGCAGAATTGTTACTCTATATCACACTGATAAAAGAGTTCAACAATTATATGCAAGAAAAGCACTCTCTACAGCAAGTGAAGAATATCCTGATCTCTCACATGAAGAATTCTTAAGACAACAGAGAGAAATGATGGAAAGCTTTAATAACCCTGCTCCTGCTAGAGGTAGAGGAGGCAGAGGTAGGAGAGGAGCTAGAAGAAGTAGAAGAGGTTCTTCAACTCAAACAATACCTAGACAGACAAGGTCTCAAGGGTTAAGAATTGAAGAAATTCCTGAACCTATTCAAACTCTAGTAGTTCCTGACAGATCTACTTTTGGTGATGATGGAAATATTGAAGAAGAACCTGAATTGAGAAGAATATCAAGAAAATCAACTCTCTGCAATACAAATCAAATTGAAGAATCTAATCCTGATGTTGTTCCTGATGATATTCAAGATCCTGATGATTCTGAAATTCTGCAAGAGATTGACTTGATAATTTTATCTACTATGGTTGATTCTCACAACAAGGAAGTAGATGAAGAAGAAGAAGCCAGAAGAAGTGAAATTACAAGATCAACAAATAGAGATTTCAATCTCTATATACAAAGGCTTAAACTCTCAAACAGAAGAGTGTGGAGGAACCCAAGCAGACAAGAATCTTCACTGGAAAGAAGCTATGCCTTTGAAAAGGAAAAGGATAAGAAGTGGAAACATATTAGCACATTAAGTTGTGATACACTTATCAATTTTTAGTCTGGAGGAATTATTACAAGCGCTTCAAGTGTTGTTGATTTATCTGGGATGGTTAGATCAAAAGCACTCTGGTTAAAGATGTTTTCAAATCTGAAGCAATTGACAAGTAATTCAAGAGGAGGTATTGGACACAGGGATGCTGAATATATAAATATGTCATATGTTGATCCTTACTCCTTAACTGAAATTGGAGGTACTTTAACTTCTGAAAACCTGAACAATTTACTAGCTGTTGATATAGTTATAGATTGTCATGATGGTTTTGACAAGAAAGAAAAGCTTCTGTACTTCATGAAAGATGGTAGTGTGAAGATTTTATCTATTCAAGATCTGCTGATGAAAACTACACAGGAACTGAAATATGTTCATTATCTTTTGAGATCGAAGAATCAAATATACAAAGAATGGAGTGGCATGATTTTGTCAACAATAAGAAGAAGACTGGATGGAAACAGTAATTTCAATGGTAATTATACTCCCATGTACTTAAATCAAAGAGGTCAGGATGTGGAAATGCAAAGGGGTACTGCTGTTAAAGAAGTAAATTTTGGCATGACTCATCTTACTCTCAATCCTGATGGGAAGGAAATTGCTTATCTTTTGCTTGAAGAGCATAGTCTTCAGAGAAACTCCATATTGAATCTCAGAGCAGCTATCTACCAGATTAATGAGGAAGATGAAGAACTCAGAAATCTTAAGGAAAGACTGATTCAAATTCTTGAAGAAAAAGAAGAAAATTTGTTATCCAACTTCTTGAAGATGAATCTGTTCTATCAAAGAATTTAAACAGATAAGTTATTGCTGCAGATTCTGTACATTTTGTATATATGTTTTTGACATCATTGAATCTTAGGAATCTATACTTTATTTCACAAAGTATGAGATTGGGGGAGATTGTTAGTTCAGAATTCAATGATCGTCAGGAGCTAGACTCAACTGACCAGGATTGCTGACGTCATCAGGATTACATGGTCGTCAGGATTGAGATACATATCAGGACTGGGATCAGGATTGATCATCAGGACTGGAAGCTGATCAGGATTCCTACTTCGAGTTATATTTGGAGTCTAGTTAAACATAGAAGTTTATTCTGTCGGTTCCTGGTTTGTAGTATGTAGCTATCAATTATGGATAGGTTTCAATCTTTGTAATTGATTAGGACTTATCATTGATAGAGAAGCTGTGTAGTATATAAACACAGTTTTGGTTTCGATTTATGTACAACACATAGGGGGAACATAATCGAATAGAAGCTCTTAAGAACATAGAATTTCTTGAGAGAGTTTTTGTAAGCTAGCAGCTCTCAAGAACATCAGAATTTCTTGAGAGAGTTTGTAACAGTTTTATATCAGATTTAATAAAGCTGTTATCTTTCTTTCATATTTGTGATATATACATTAAGAATTCGATTATCTTATACTATTGTATTCAACCCCCTTCTACAATAGAGTATTACTGGGCAACATATACTACACAACTTCTCTATCGATTACAAGATAAGTCCAAATAAATTACAAACTATATTGAAACATATCCTAACCGACAGCTTCATTCCTATAAACTAGGAACCGACAAAATAAACTTCCTTCTTTAACTAGACTTCATAAATAACTGATCAGCTTCCAGTCCTGATGATAAATCCTGATCACAGTCTTGATAGAAATCCTGATAGCAATCCTGATACTGAGGGTCGTGCAATACTGATGATGTCAGCAATCCTGATCAGTTGAGTCTAGATCCTGACGATCATTGAATCCTGATCTAACAGGTTGTGCCTTACAAAGCCATTCATGAAGTTCAACATCTTGTGTTCAGCGGTGGCGTCAATCAATGTATCGATCCTTGGTCGAGGGAAACAGTCCTTAGGACAAGCATTTCCTAGATCAACGAAGTCTCTACATATCCAATCATTTTTCATTGGCATTCTTGATCATCACGGGATTGAGCAACCATTCAAGAAACTGAATATCGGGCATTTTAGCTGTTGTCTATGCAAACACATCATTACTTTCTTGTTGAAAAGTAAACAACTTGTCTCTTAAGAGTTGACTTAATAAAGCACCAATGTAAGTAACTTTTTCAGGTTCATCGGGAACTAAGGGGATGAGAATTAGATTCTTAGTTGGCTTCCTTCGGTATTCATCATTATCCCTTACATCCATATCTTCAATCGGGAGGACCTGCCCCCCCCCCCCCGATTCCATCAGGCCTGAACGTGGCTACGTATTAACCTTTTTCATCTCTTCATCTCCCTACTTTTCTCCCACTTCGTTACTTGTGGAAAATTTGATTTTCTAGTGATAGATTGAAGCAACTGCCTTAAAGTCATGCAAACATGTCCTCCCAAGGATAACATGGTAGGTAAAATTTGCTTTAATCACAAAGAAGTTTATGGTTCCTTTTCTATGGTTATAAGAAACTGGATAATAACTTCTACCTTAGACTTAACCTCATTGAACCCATAAATAGGCATATTAGAGGGGGGTTAGTTGGACATCCGTGTATCACATCTTCAGAATCGTGTCACGGAACATGATATCCATTGAAGCCCCATTGTCTACCGAGACTCGCTTCACTTCTGAATTTCCTACCACATATGATGACCAACGGTTATCATAGGGGAATCTCACTCCTTTAAGATCTGAATCGTCAAAGGCTATTACCACTTCAGTCTTTGCACATTTTGGTGCTTCTCCAACCATGTGTCTGACTTCCCAATCAATAGCTTCTCGGAAGTCCCTTATTGTCCCAGCTGTTGTCGGGCATCCAAAGATCATGTTTATCACCGACCTCTAGGGCTGAGGATTTTGACCTCGATCATGTTCTTTCCTTTCGTAGGGTCTCCAATCATGATCCCACCTTGGCTTGTTCTAATCACCGTTTCTGGTGAATTTGTTGAGCTTTCCTCTTTGGATCGTGAACTCAATCTCGTCATTCAGTTATTGACAATCATTGGTGTCATGCCCGGATATCTTTTTAGAATCTTGTAATACAGACTCTCGTCTCTCTTCTTAGATCAGTGCTTAGTGGCTTCGGTCATTAAAAATCTCTATCATTATCTATGTTCATCCGGATCTAACTCCTTAAGTTTTGAACCGTGCATTCATGGTAAAGCTCAGTCTTTGTGCATTCTCTTTGGGGGAGAATTAGAGTCTTTGCTTGTTCGGAATACTATCCTGTTAGGCCGAATACACAATATATAATCAAATAGATGTATGAGAATAACAATAAGAACACTGTTTATGAACAATAAACTGAATGGAATTAAAAACTCCTCTCTCAGTGATGTAAAATATCACAGAGAGCTACTAGGTTACAAGAATGATAATTCACGTATTCGCATCCCTTTTAGGGTTAACCTATCTGTGTTTATATAGTACACAGCTACATACAATTCTAATTGATATTCCTATAAATCAGCTATACAATTAGTATCAATCTAGAATTGCTTTTGTCTTCTGTTCCGTTTCCTTAGCCATCTCGATATCTCTTTGCTTCTTTCCATCTTCAAAGAATATCGCTTCTAGAATCTTCATTGACTTCACCGACAACTAAGTAAACTCTGACCATCAGACTTTAACAAACTCTGACTGGTCCTCCAGCTAAACTCTGACTAGTCCTCCAGCTAAACTCTGATAGTTTCCTGGTACTTTAAACACTGATAAACAAACATCAGCAATTATATCTAACAATCTCCCCCAACTTGTTCATACTAAAATGTACAAGTTAACAGATAATTGATGATGTCAAAACAAATAACAAATGCAGTGTTTATAAAATCACAGAGTTTATATTTAACTTAGAACAGAAAACTTTAAAAACTTACAGACTCCATTTACTTAATTTCTTCAATATCAGGTACAGTTGATAAGTGGATTTCATATCCACTTGGATCGTCCTAAATTGGCTTAAATTGACTGATTGTACTCAAGTATTTGGTGTTTTTAATGTGTTTTTAGTTAGAATGTGCAGAGCTACAGAATTGGCAGAGTTGTGGAGTTTCCAAGATTATATGTTGGTGTAGAGCATCAATGTGAAAGCCATGCAGTTGCGGGAGTTAGAAGCGCAAGGAAATCCTAAACTTGGAAGGATTGGAGAATAAAGAGCTCAATTTGGAGATTTATTAGAGGCGCGCCCGCGCCCTTATAGGTGCGCCCACGCCCTAAACATGCTGAAGAAGGCAATTTCAAGTCAGAAAAGGAAAGTTGCCAAAAGACCAGTCAACCCTGAGGCCTATATAAACAATTGGTGGACGATTTCTGAGATATACATTGACATATAATCATACATATTCATCCACCGGTGAGGAGAACAAGAAGACGGCTGATTACGAAGATCTAGATTTCATCTTTTCTTTGTATTCTTCTAATTAGGCGATACTTTGGATTCTCGTTTGTTCTTTCTTAAACCCTAGCACTTTTATTCAGTATTCTAGACTTATTTATTATCATGTTTTCATCAGAACCCACGATGATGAACGGTTCGATTATGAACTAATCATTGTCGTGGGATTCTAACGGATTTATTTATGGATTTTAGTAGTTAATAGTTTTAAAAATGTGTGTGTGATGATTTATTGATATCCTAGTTTGGTTGTGCTTATTCTTCTTGGATGCGTAGCTAACATCTAAGTTGTTTGTTAATCTCTATTGATTGCGAAAGTGGATATAGAGGTTTAGAACTTGCCATGCTAGCATAGGTTTATGTATGTTTGTCATGCATGATTCGTAGGTGATTTTAACCATCTTACCTGCCCTATGTAATCTGAATGGATAACTTGCTCGTTAAACCGTTATGTTTTCAAATCTTATAGACATATAGGGTCTAAGCATAATTGGTGTCTGCTTAACTTCTATCTCTTTTGTGGATGTTTGAGTGGTTTGGTATACGTATATTGAAAGGTAGCGTGTATTGATTTCGTGTTATCCGATTAGTTATCACAACTGTCACATGCATTGATTAAAGACAAAAGACTCTAGATGAAGTATTTAATGAAGTTAGGATCCCATGTTTTATTCTCATAAGTAATTCTACAGCAATCTCTTAGTTAATTAAATTCTTGTTAAGTTGAATAGTTAATTTAGTTAATCAAACACAACTTTGATACTTGTCTTAGCATTGAACAATAGCCATACATTGTTGCATAGGTGCATAACTATAATAACCAAAGAAGTCTCTGTGGGAACGAACTCTACTTTTATATATTACTTGTTGACCGCGTACGCTTGCGTGATTTTGTGCGAACAACAGTCCTGATGTAGTCCATAAGCAGTCTTCTCTCAGATCTCTCTAGCTCAGCTATCATTATCTTCTTTAGCTCTTTCAACTCTGGATCATTCTCTCCAGTTTGGTAGATAGCAGCCCTTAGAGCATAAATATTGTTCTTCCTCATATCATTTCCTAGCTTTATTATGAAGGATTTATCTGATTCCAGATTAAATTCCAACACCTTTATGCCAAGATCTGTTCTGAGTCTTGCACTGTTCCTTTGCATCTCAACAAGCTTTCCACTGTAATCTTTGTACTTCGGTATGTAAGCACCAGCCGTCTTTAGGCCACAAAGAGCTCTAGCTTTCACCATTCTACTTCTTAATACCTCAGATGCTTGATGAGTTCTTTGATTCTTTACTTTCAGTATATACAGTACATACTCTAGCTCTTCTTTCATCTTTAATCCAATGTCAGCTTCACCAACTCTGTATACTCTGCCATCAACCTTGAAGTATAACAGAAAATCCTTCTTCAGTCCTTTATGATGAATTAACTGAACCGACTCTAAATTATCAAGATTTTCCTGAGTCACACCAACACCTGGTTCAGCTAATGAAGTTTGATCCACAGGACTATTATTCACTCTCTTCTCTCTATGAGATCCAAGTCCAGATTTATCTCTTGATTCTTTTCCCATGATAGTTCTGCTTTGAAGAACATTGACATTTCCAGGAATCAGAGTTTGTTGAGCCATGACTGGTTTAGCAAAAGTTCTTTGAAGTTCAAAAGAGAGTTTAGTCTGTACAACTTGAGTAGTATCAGTGGTTGTCACAGCTTCCATTGTTTGAACAAATTGAGCATTGTCAGAGGTTGTTTGAGCTTTCTTCATTTTCTGATTTTCTTCCACAAGCTTTCCTTTGCCTTTATCAAGCTTAGTTTCTACAGCCTTCTTTGCTTGTTGTAAACTCTGTTGAGAGTCTACATTTTCTTTACTGACAATTCCTTTTTCTTTAGGCCTTGAAACCTTCACAACTTTCTTTACCTTCCCAGACTTTAAATTCTTTTCATGCTCCTCGGCTAACATTTTCTCTTCAGCTTCAATATCTTCAATAGTTGCATCAGCACCATGTTCTTCCAAAAATAATTGGGCTACAATCTCTTCATCAGTATTTGATTGAGAAGTAAGCAATAAGATTTTGGCTTTTGAAGTAGATTGAGCACCAGTATTTACTTTATCAGAGTTTGCTCTAGCAGAGTTTGTCCTTAATCTCCCTTGATCTTGAATTAATTTGGACCTTGACTCTCTTCCTTTTGCACCACCATCAATAGAATCATCCTGTCTACTCAGAGTTTGAGGCTTTTTGCATTTGTCTTTAAGTACTCTCTCCCCCTTTTTGACATCATCTGGAATCAATACTGATGTGAGCAATTCAAGTGAAGCAGCAATGGAATCAAGATTGTTAGACATTACAGTCTGTCTGTCTTCAACTTTGGTTAGTTTGTTCTTGAGAACTTCTTGATCTTTGACCAGAGTAAACAACATAGATTTATCTTGCTTCAGAGACATATCTCTAACAACCACATCATTTCTCAACCCAGTAACTGACTTCTGAGTTTCATCAAAGCGATTGTGAAGAGACTTGACTTGAACAATTGTTGCCTTTAGATGTGTAAGAAGTTCTGTATTTGTAATTGATGCAGCAGATTTTGTTACAAAGTCAGCAGCCCTTTGATTAGTGAATATGCAATCTCTGTTTGACCACTTTGAAAAGTACATATTTTGAAGGTGAAGTTCAGTGGCATGCTGAGTTGAACCTCCAACATCAGTTTCCTTTAGATTTGGTTGAGCAGAAAGTCTTTGAGAAGATGAATCAGCTTGATCATCAGACTTTGCATCAGACTCAGCACTTGAAGAATGTAAACTATTCTCAGCAAATGTTTCTGGAGCTTCTTTATTTGTGAGCTTCTCAGAGTTTATATTTTCTTGAACATTTTCTTCTTGTATAGCCTCAGCAACAGGCTCTGCAGTAGCTTCAATAACAATCTCTGCATTTGCTTCAAAATTATTTTCTGCAGTTTCTTCAAGATCAGTTTTTGCAGCTACAGCCTTTGCTGTCTGATCAACCTCTTCACCTTTTTCAAGTTCCTGGTGATTAACAGAGAGAATCTCTGTATGAGTAGCTAAGGACTCATCAAGTATGACTGTGGGTTGATCAGCTGCCACATCCTCTGTTTCATTAATACTACCACACTCTTCTAGAGTTGCAGAGGGATGTGCTTCAACATTTTCTTCAATATC
This sequence comes from Heracleum sosnowskyi, assembly GCA_030848705.1. Classification (NCBI taxonomy): domain Eukaryota; kingdom Viridiplantae; phylum Streptophyta; class Magnoliopsida; order Apiales; family Apiaceae; genus Heracleum; species Heracleum sosnowskyi. The sequence goes on from CM061240.1 coordinate 18,055,505, forward strand.
CATCTCCAATATGGGTTCAAGAAAATCATCATTAACAGCATCATTATCATCAGTGTTTGCTCTGGCTTCTTTAGGCACAGTAGCATTTGCAGTATGATCTTCAATCACAATCTCTGAAGCTGCAGCAGTTGTAGACTCAGGAATTAATCCATCAAAAAGATATGCAGCAACCAGCTTCCTCTTCTTGGTATGGATAGACTCATTTGCATCAGAATCCCTATCCTCAGTAGAAGTAGGTCTATTTGCTCTTCTCTTTTTCCTTGAAGTACCAACAGAGGTTGGTAAATCACTAGCAACTGAAGTTGTAGCAGCCTTGAAAGCTCTATGCTTAGTCCTACCCCCAGTTTTTGGTCTTTGGGATGAAGATGGAAGAGGTTCAGACTCTGGTTGAGGTTGTGGTGGAGGTTGTAAAAACTGTTGAACTAAAGCAGGAAGTAGCAATTCACCAACATTGCCTTTCTTGATATCCTTATTAGTTAAATCAGAAAATATTCTTTTATGCAATCTAAACGAGGGAATTACATCACCCTCAGCAATCTTAACCCCATCAACACAAAAAGAAAAGATTAACTGACAGAACCGAGCAAAGTAGACTACACTCCTATTCTCTGTCATCTTTTCACCTATGCTATTTAAAACAAGTCTTGCAAAATCAAAATTGTTACCATACAAAAGAGAATACCCGATTTGCAGACTTTCGATTGGAATTGCATCCCAATTGGTACACTTTTTCCCGAACGCTCTTGTAATGCAGTCGAAGAAGAAACTCCATTCCTTCCTCAAGAACGGTCGCTTCAGGTTACCTGTCCTTGCCAAAGACCCAGAGTAACCAATCTCCCTCATCATTCGCTAAAGCTCAGAGTCACCAACAGATATGGTGTAAGCATTAAAGTCTTCAAACCCAAGAGCATCTCTAATAGTGGTTGGAGTGACCACATACTCTTGTTCATCAAACTCGAAGATTATAGAAGGAGTTCCAGCCTCTCCTCCATCATCATAAATACCAGTTTCCCAGAATGCTTTAATTTGAAGGCCAGAAAGCTTTACTGGTTCCATAAGATCTTGCCCAATGTCTGATTGAGCGAGGAAATTCTGAAACAAGTGAAACGCCTCCGGTGCGTTCATAGTAGATAGGGGTGCTTCATAATTGTTAGGAACAAATTCGAGACCAACTGATTGAAACATAGTAGTTGCCATTAGAAAGATTTGAAACTAGATCAGAGTTTATGCTTAGAGAAAGTGTTTGAGAAAGTGATGCAGAAAAGTGTTTGTGAATATGCTTATGTGAAAGTGTCCTGTGAATAGAGTAAGTCTGTAAAAATTTGAACCGTTGTGTGTATAACTATTAAATATGAAATAAAACTGAAGAGTTTTAATCATTAAGATACACAGCGGCTTACTCGTGAAATGTGTGAGTGGGACAGTTGTCACATATGCATTAACTGACAACACAAATCGTGGTAATTTCCAACACGCATGCGCAGTAAAAACAGCCACTAATTACTGCTAGTGAATAGACACTTTTCATCATTTCCAAAACGCAACAAGCCGTTATCAATCATACTCTCTAGTTTCAAAAATAATGTTCCCCAAAGATTATGAAATATCTGAAACACCTTTATTTATTTTAATCATCAGAGATTAAAAATAAATTACCTCAGCGTAGAGTACACAATTCATCAGTGTTTATCAATTCTCCTCCTTCATTCATAATCTCTTTTCTCAAGATGCACAGTTGTGATTATTTGTGTGTGAATAGCAGAGTTTACTGAATATAAATATTGAGAGCATCTCAAAGTGCATAAAATCCACAAAATAAATCAGTAAAAACTGGTTGCCCAAACTCTCATATGCAAAACAAAATCTGATGTCATCTAAACTCTGTACCTTTATTTGTACTTATTTATTTTCACCCCCTTTCGATTTTTTTTTTCTTTCTTTTCCAGTAATCAGTGGTTGGCACTAGTCACCAAAATTTTTCAAATTTTAGCCCTTATTTCATACAATAAGTTCCTGGATCGTCCTAGGCACAACATAATCTCAAAGGAATTTGTGCATATTTTTGCATCTTTTGCTTGAGGGTGAAGTAGCAGTAACTATTCATAAGAGTTTAGACTGACACCATTTAACATATTACTTTATGAGAGAAAGTGCAAACAGCGAATACAGACTCAGTGTATAGGATCAATAAACTAAGAGATGCTATAAATATAGAGACAGTATCATGCTGTGTTAATTTTCTGCACACATTTGAGATCAGATCATATATAACTTAGAAGGATTCATGATTACTTACTGAGAATCATGCTTCATACTTTTTTTCTTCATCGGTGATTATGTTTCAGACAATAACATAATCAGAGTTTAACCATCAGAGTATGCTTCCTGAGTTTATGAACATGATTTGTATGACAGTTAACATATGCATAGAAACATGAGCAACATATCACAAAAGAGTTAATTTTGAGTCTAACCAGTATCTCTAGTCGAAACCAGAGATCATTCCTAGTTCATTCACCAGTCTTGTAAATGTACCTTCACTCAAAGGCTTAGTGAAGATATCTGCAAGCTGTTGTTCTGTAGACACAAAATGAAGCTCAATATCTCCATCGTCCACATGTTCCCTGATAAAATGATACCTTATGCTGATGTGCTTGGTCATGGAATGCTGTACTGGATTACCTGTCATAGCAATAGCACTTTGATTATCACAGAAAATAGGTATTTTAGAGTACCTTAACCCATAATCCAGCAATTGATTCTTCATCCACATAATCTGTGCACGACAGCTACCAACAGCAATATACTCTGCTTCTGTTGTGGATGTGGAAATTGATTTCTGTTTCTTGCTGTACCAAGAAACCAGTCTGTCACCTAGAAATTGACAGCTTCCACTAGTGTTCTTTCTGTCAATCTTACAGCCTGCAAAATCTGCATCAGAGTAACCAATTAACTTAAACTCTGATTCTCTAGGATACCACAAACCCAAGGTTATGGTTCCTTTGAGATATTTGAAAATCCTCTTCACAGCTGTTAGATGAGGCTCTCTGGGATCTGCTTGAAATCTTGCACAAAGACAGGTTGCATACATAATATCTGGTCTACTTGCAGTGAGATAAAGAAGAGACCCTATCATGCCTCTGTAGTTTGTCATATCTACTGAAGCTCCTGTGTCTTTATCTAGCTTTGTTGCAGTTGCCATAGGAGTTGTTGCAGATGAACTATCAAGCATACCAAATTTCTTGAGAAGATTTCTGGTATATTTTGCTTGATTGATAAAAATCCCATCATCTATTTGCTTTACCTGCAAGCCTAGAAAATAACTAAGCTCTCCCATCATGCTCATTTGGTACCTGGACTGCATAAGCTTGGCAAATTTCTTACAGAGTTTATCATTAGTAGACCCAAAAATTATGTCATCCACATAAATTTGAACTAAAAGCAAATCATTACCAGAATTGAAATAGAACAAGGTTTTATCAATTGTACCTCTAGTGAACCCACTTTCTAAAAGAAATTGAGCCAGAGTTTCATACCATGCTCTAGGTGCCTGCTTTAGTCCATAAAGTGCTTTGTCAAGCCTGTAGACATAATCTGGATACTTGGGATCCACAAACCCTGGTGGTTGTTCAACAAACACTTCTTCTTCAAGTTTCCCATTGAGAAAAGCACTCTTCACATCCATCTGAAAGACTTTAAACTTCTTGTGAGCAGCATATGCTAGAAAAATTCTTATGGCTTCCAATCTTGCAACTGGAGCAAAAGTTTTATCATAGTCAATTCTTTCCTGTTGTGAATATCCTTTTGCCACAAGTCTAGCTTTGTTCCTTGTAATTACTCCATCACTATCAGTTTTGTTTCTGAAATCCCACTTTGTACCAACAACAGACCTGTTCTTTGGTCTTGGTACAAGTGTCCATACTTCATTTCTTTCAAACTCATTCAATTCCTCATGCATTGCTGTTATCCAGTTTGCATCTTGAAGAGCTTCATCCACTTTCTTAGGCTCTGTTTGAGATGTAAATGCATGAAACAGACATTCATTTGCTGTAGCACTTCTTGTTTTCACACTCGCATCTGGATTTCCAATTATCAGATCAGGTGTGTGAGCCCTAGTCCACCTTCTTGCTGTAGGTAAGTGGCTTCTTTCATCATTATTGGATTCTCCCCCTTGATCCATGCTTTCCTGATTTTCTTGTTGACCATCTGCATTCTCTGAGGCTCCCCCTGAATTGGACTGTTCAGTGTTTGAACTTTCAGAGTTTGTGTTAGATTCTTCAGCTGACTCACTTTCAGAGTGCGAGTCATTATTTTGAGATGTTGCTGAAGTATCTTCATGCTCCCCCTCAACTGGTTCTCTACTCTGTTCTGTCTGAGAGACTTCCTCAGTATTTACCAGTAGAGGTTCAGAGTATGCTTCATCAGAGTTTGTTGGATTTGCTTTGTCAGAGTTTATATCATCAGAGTTTAGATCTTCATTTTCAAAGCGTAGCTGATCATGATTTTCTTCATCTTCAATTCCAGTTATTTTCTTGTCATCAAATGACACATGTATAGATTCCATGATCACTTTAGTTCTCAGATTATAAACTCTGAATGCTTTAGTTGACAGTGGATATCCAACAAAAATTCCTTCATCAGCTTTTAAATCAAACTTGGTCAACTGTTCAGGATGAGTTTTCAACACAAAGAATTTGCACCCAAAAATATGAAAATATTTCAGGTTTGGTTTCTTATTCTTCACCATCTCATATGGTGTTTTCCCATGCCTGTTGATCAGTGTAGCATTTTGAGTAAAACAAGCAGTTTGAACAGCCTCTGCCCAGAAATAAGTTGGCAATTTTGCTTCATCAAGCATTGTTCTGGCAGCTTCAACTAAAGTTTTGTTCTTCCTTTCTACTACACCATTTTGCTGTGGAGTCCCTGGTGCAGAAAATTCTTGCTTCACTCCTCTTTCTTTGCAAAATTCTTCCATTGTTGCATTTCTGAATTCAGTACCATTATCACTCCTGATAATTTTCACTTTATACTGTGATCCATTGTCCAGTAGCTTCACATGTTCCATCAGAATTAAGGCAGTTTCATCCTTCTTTGCTAGAAAGTACACCCAAGTGTATCTAGTATACTCATCAACAATGACTAGAGCATATTTCTTTCTGCCTAGAGACATTACATTTACTGGACCAAATAGATGAACATAAAGAAGATGATAAGGATCCACAACTGAAGATTCAGATTTACTCTTGAAAGATGACTTCCTTTGCTTGGCCTTTTGAGAAGAATCACACAGACCATCTAAGCTGAATATAGACTTTGGAAGTCCCCTTACAAGATCTTTTCGAATTAGCTCATTGATGTTGTTCAAGTTTAGATGAGAGAGCTTCTTATGCCATTTCCAACTCTCTCCATTAGACATTTTTGCAGACAGACACACAGCTTTTCCTTCAGAGTTTGTTACCAAACTTGCTTCATTGATATTATTCCGTCTGTGTCCAACTAGAACAACTTTGCCTATAGATTTGCTGATAACCTCACAGTATTCAGACTGAAAATCTACATGATAACCTCTGTCACAGATTTGACTCACAGATAGCAAGTCATGCTTGAGTCCTGGAACTAGAGCTACATTCGTGATGATGACACTTCCAAGATTGATATTGCCATATCCCAGAGTACGTCCTATGTTGCCATCTCCATAGGAAACTTTTGGGCCAGCTTTCTCCTCATAATCTGATAGCAGGGCTTTATTTCCAGTCATGTGCCCTGAACATCCACTGTCCAAGACTAGGGTGCTTTCCCTTATGCCCTGCAATCACAAACAATTACAAAGAGTTAAATCTATCCAGACTTGCTTGGATCCTTTGGCTTTCTTAATATTGTTAGCTTTTGCAGCGGAATTCTTATCAACAGAGTTTAAGCTAACAGTATCAGAGTTTACACTTGCAGAATTAACTTTAACCCATTTCAAATTTGGCTTCAACTCATAATAGTTGTGATAAATGGCATGATAATTCTTGCAAGTATAAATAGAATGCCAAGTACTCCCACAGTGAGTGCATAAAGTCTGTGGTCTAACCCTAACATAATCATTCTTAACTCCAGACTTGGAGGGTAAAGAATTAATATCTTTGTTTTTCTTGAAAAAATTTGCAAGATGGTTAGAACTACCACAATTATGACATGTTTTTCTAGGAGCATCAGTGATAGGCAAATGATTATTGCTTTTATTAATGCCTACCTTTCCATTTCTATTCTTCCTGGACACTTTTTGTTTCTCAACAGACTTTACCTCTTTGAGCTTATACTTGAATTGTTTCTCTGTCATTAAACCAACATTAACCTGTTTAACACAAGTTTTTACTGGTTCTCTTTTAACCGTTTCTTTTTCAAGTACAGAGTTTAGCTTACTGGATTCAGGAACAAATTTCATAGGTTGAAGATGTGTTCTTACTTTAACCTTATCTTTAAACCTAAGTTCATCTTTCTCACAGTAACCTAACCCTACTGAGTCTGTTTGAAACACCTGATGTGTGTCCTTACCAGAGTTTGTCCAGGTTTTAATTACCTTTCTTTCTTTTTCCAAATCAGATTCTAATTGCCTAAATTTCTTAAGCAACTCATGTTCAACATAAACAGCATCATCTCTTTCCTTTTGAACGTGTAGCATGTTAACAAGTTCTTCTTCAAGAAATTTATTTCTTTCTTTAAGCTTAAGATTCTCAGATTTAATTCTCTCATTTTCTAAAGTCTGATCAGATTCATCTTGAACAGTTGCCATGAGAGCATAGTTGACATCCTCATCTGAATCTGAAGTGTCTACCCAGTCTTTTCCTTTAGTGATGAGTGCTTTTTCAGATTTTCCTTTCTTGCACTCTGGAGCATAGTGACCCATCTCTTTACACTTGTAGCACTGGATTTCAGACTTGTCTTTCTTCCCAGATTTGATATCCCTTCTGTCAGACTTTCTGAAATTCTTCCTTTCAGAGTTTGAATCTCTCCTTGAGAATCTCTTTCCTTTCTTGAAGTTCGTGAAACCCATCTTCTTGAAAGTCTTCACCATCAAAGCAGCCATTTGCATCATTTGTTCTTCATCATCCTCGGATTCAGAAGATTCATCAGTGTTTGAGTCATCATCAGAGTTTGATGACTCACTTTCAGATTTTATGACTAAAGCCTTTCCCTTAGCTTTCTTCTTTGATGATTCTTTCTTAAGAGGTTTTCCTTCAACTTTGAGAGCAACAGATTTTGTCTTCTTTCCAGATCTTTTGTTTCTTTGCTCTATCTCAAGTTCATGAGTTTTAAGCAAACCATAGATTTCATCGAGATCTGTTTCTGCAAGATCATAATTATCTCTTATTGTCGTTGCCTTCAAATCCCATCTTTCAGGTAGAGATAGAAGGAATTTGAGATTCGACTCTTCAAGTTCATATTCTTTATCAACAAGAGATAAATCATTCATCAGTTTACAGAATCTGTCATATGTCTCAGTCAAAGTTTCATCAGGTCTCGAATCAAAGTGTTCATACTCCTGTGTAAGAATAGTCTTCCTGTTCTTCTTTATAGCACTTGTTCCTTGACATCTGACTTCTAAAGCATCCCAAATTTCTTTGGCAGTTTTGCAACCAATAACTCTGTTAGACATAACATTATCTAAAGCACTATGGAGAAGATGTCTAACCTTTGCATCCTTTGCAATTGATGAGATGTCTTCAGGAGTCAAATCTTTCTTTTCTTTTGGAACGCTCTTTTGTTCTTGACCAGCAACAACTGGAGACAGTTTTGTTGGCATATGAGGACCATCATTGATTCTATCAAGATATTCTAGATCCGTGGCTTCCAGAAACATGGTCATCTTCACCTTCCATATTGGATACTCCACTGGTCTCCGAATTGGAACCCTAATCGTCTCATATCGACTCACAAAAGTTGGTTGAACCTTGTCAGATTTAGAACCTGCTTGACTATTTGCAGCCATGATTATAACTTGTGTTTGGATCAAAAACTGTATATATTAAACAGCCTTGGCTCTGATACCAATTGTTAGGCCGAATACACAATATATAATCAAATAGATGTATGAGAATAACAATAAGAACACTGTTTATGAACAATAAACTGAATGGAATTAAAAACTCCTCTCTCAGTGATGTAAAATATCACAGAGAGCTGCTAGGTTACAAGAATGATAATTCACGTATTCGCATCCCTTTTAGGGTTAATCTATCTGTGTTTATATAGTACACAGCTACATACAATTCTAATTGATATTCCTATAAATCAGCTATACAATTAGTATCAATCTAGAATTGCTTCTGTCTTCTGTTCCGTTTCCTTAGCCATCTCGATATCTCTTTACTTCTTTCCATCTTCAAAGAATATCGCTTCTAGAATCTTCATTGACTTCACCGACAACTAAGTAAACTCTGACCATCAGACTTTAACAAACTCTGACTGGTCCTCCAGCTAAACTCTGACTAGTCCTACAGCTAAACTCTGATAGTTTCCTGGTACTTTAAACACTGATAAACAAACATCATCAATTATATCTAACATATCATTAGCAACATACTTCTGATATCCATTTCACTTCTTATTTTCTGTGTTGCCTCCTACGGGGGTTGAATGTTTCTTCATATTTTTCTCTGTTTTGATATTCTTGCCAACCCGATCTTGGAGCAGCAACATGCTCTTAAGGGGATGCTTTGCCAATGACATTTTAAAATAGACATCCGTGGTTCCTTATTGCAGAGCTATCATAGCCGATTAGTCATCAAAATCTAGAACCTTTAAATCTTCCTTGGTAAATCAGTTCAAGTAATCCTTTTAAGGATCTCTGCTCCATGAGCAAGAATCCATTCTTCAAGGATTGAGGGACCTTTTTGGGAACACCCATTTCACCCAGCCACTTCCTTACCTTGACACCTCCTTCTAGGGGCTATATCATGATTCTCATTATTAGATGATGACTAATCTTCAGTGTACGGGACTGAAAAATCTATGTATCGTTGGACTTGAGGACCTAATCCTTGATCCTGGGGACCCGATCCCCAATTTGGGGAAACTAATTCCTGAATATACGGCCCTTGAGTTGGGGCTTAGAGTCCACTTCCTCCATCCTCGAGGTATTGAGGTATCCCGTAGATGGGATTTGAATAGTAGATGCAGGTATCACAGTGTTTGAGAGTTACAAGCCAAAAGGCGCCTTTGAAATTGGCGCAAGTACCACTTGTAGAGGATCCACTCCTTGGGTCAAAGAAACTAAGATTTGGGGATTCGTCCCTTATGGGCAAAGGATTCGTGCCTGATCAATTTGCTCCTTGAGGATTTGCCCCTGGATTGTTGGGGATGGATTGAGTTTCTACTACCGATAAGCGGCATCCCATAAGTAGGATCCCATGTTCGTTGTAATAACAGAGATTGAAATTTGCAGCCTCGGTAGTGCACCAAAGAGGGACAACACCACCATCTAAAAGGGGATTCATCCCTAGAATCCATAACATGTTGCTGCGAATTAGTTGTTTGAGCACTCATATCCTATCTTCTATTGTCTAAAGAGCCAATTTTGGGACACTCGGTGTTAGGAATGTCCTGTTTTTTCAGTGGGTTCCTTGTCTGGACACCTCCCCCTTGGGGCTACGTTCGTATTAGTGGAGGATTCATCTCCGGAATAAGGTCCAAAGAAGTTCAAAGTTCTTGATACAGAGGACCCAATCTAGGAATGTATTGGGGCACATACGCCTCACGGGATGGAGGTGGAAGTCTACTTCTCCAACCATAGGATAAAATGCATCCCATATGTAGGGTTTTGATTCGTGTGTGAGTGCAACCGGTTATGGAAAGTTGCCGTCCTTGGGGTGTATTCGCAATGGGTGCGAGCACCATCTATAATGGATCCGTCCCTTGAGGTTGGGGATTTGCTACTTGGGAATTCGTCCCTATGGGCATAAAACATGCGCCTTGAGTTAGTGAATTTTGGATCACCCCTCGGAGACTCGTCTCTAAGGAGTCGTTCCTTGAACGGAATTCAAGAGGAGTGGATTATCATTCTGATTGTTCCTTCATTGTATTGAGTGCAGGATCAAGATTTTTCCCTCCTACTACATGTGGAGGTTCCAAACCTCAAATATGGGATGAATCATCCCCTCGTTGAGGGTGGGAGCCCATAACTTGGGTTCTGAACTGTTAGTAGTGGAAGCACCGTGGTGTAGATTTGTAATCATGCTAGCCTGTTTGAATTATGGGTAGAATCATGCCTATGATTGGGGATTCGTATCTTGAGAGTTTAGAATCGTTTTTTGGATTCCAGCTCCTTGGATACTTGATTAAATTCTTATTCTTAGAAGGTCCAACCCTTGAACATTGGTAGGTGTAGATCATCGATACTTCGTGTTCTCGTCATGGTTCATGTTGTTTTCCCACAGACGGCGCCAAATGTTGTGGAATAAAAACTATATCTTTGAATCCAATGCTAGGGTTAGAGAGCTTCAAGCTTTAATGGTGTGGATGCTCTTGTTGTCGGGAACTAACTCGATCCTAACAAGATGCCTACGTACCTTGATGAGAATCAAGAATAAAGCCAAGACGTAGTTCTAGGGGTGCCTTCGTGGCTTGTTGTGCCTTCGAGGCGTTCTGACGTATGGAGTTGTGCCCAAAACTTTCCCTTTGACAGTGAGGGGTCATGCCCTTTATATCGGCGTTGAGAGTCTAGAAATTAGACTAGGTTTAGGAGACTTGGTGGGCAAGTCACCTTCCTGGATTAGGATTCTAGATCCTTCTTTGTAGGAGGCTGACTCCTTTTCAGTGTCTTGGAGGCTAATACTTGTAGGAGTTGGCTTCCAATTATGACATATTTAATGAGCTACATTATTAGCCATTTTATTAATTACGAAATTAATAAATAAATAGAGTTTTGGGCCTCAATAATTAGTCTTATTATTGGACCAATCTAGGTTTAATTAATATGACATTAATTATATTTCTAGGGTATTTTTTAGCCCATATCAATATTTATAATAACTACTGCATAACGATTTAATGTACAAAATTAATTTCATAGTTTTACCAATCTCTAACTACTTATATTTTCTATAACGACTCGGAAAAACGCTTGTACTATATTAATATTTAATAATATTTGAGTTCTATAATATGTGAGTATTGTGTAAAAGGTGGATATTTGAAAATGTGATGATTAGATGTTTACTTGGTGAATGGTATGGATTAAAATACTTGTGTATGCTTTTAATTGCATTTTATATGAATTTCTTATTAAAAATTAGTTCTTTTTGACCTTCCGGGAATTTTATAAAATCATCGGAGACTCTTTTTATTGTGAAATCTTTTTCACAACCTTTATTTTATATTCTAGTATTTTCTAAAATTAATGGAGGAATTTATTTTTGGCTTTAAGGATTTAAAAACGATTTTATGAGTTAAATGTCATTTATGTGATCAAAACTTTGAAATTTCATATTTAATTCAATTTTGATCATAAAAATATTTTAAAAATATGGGGGAGCTTGTAAATTCGTATTCTTTATTTTAAAAATAAAATTGGGATTTTTAGATATCACCTTTATTTTATTTCGAATTTTAGAAAAGCATTATATTGGTTTTCTTTTAATAAAAATCAGATTTTGGAATTGTTAAAGGACAGTTTTGCCCCTGGGCTTATAAAACCCCTGCACCCAGTTTTTCCCCTTTCTCCACTTGCCGTTCAACTCTCTCTTCTTCTTCTTTTCTCTTCTTCTCTCGGCTAATCTCTCTCTCTTCTTTGTAAAATCTCTCTCTCTCAATCTCTCAAATATATTGATAATTATGTGTGTATATACATATATATGCGCATACGTGTATGTGTGTGAGTGTATGCCGTGTGTATATGTGTGTGTATCAGTTTGCATGCAAAGGGCTTTTGGCGATTTTGATTTAATTCAATCCCGAAACCTTTGTTTTGTGATGATTCTGTGATAAGGAGATTGTTTAGATTATTATTGGTGAGGTTTGTTGAAGGAAACCCAATTTTCCGGGCACCTCCAAACCATGCCGCCGTCGGAAATGAGCTCCGGCGAGCCGACGGGGACGATGATGATGTTCTTGAGTCCAAATTATGTATTAATAGCCATGTTTAGTTAAGATTTTGGGTTGCATGTAAAGAAATCGAAATGCATGTGTATATTTCGATTTTTCCCCTTTAGTAAATTCGGTTTGAAAATTGTTTATGTTGATGATTGATTGATGATTTCAAGTTATAGTGATTGCATGTTGATTAATTGTGTTAAGTTTAGTTAGTTCGAAATTTTTGATGTTAAAGGTTTTGATTTGGGAATTTTAGTGAAGTTCCAAGTATTTGGATTGTTGGTTTATTAGTGTTGGTATTTGCTAATTGCATGTACAAGTTTTGGGTAATTTCTTGAGAACATGAGTTCTAGTTTTGATATTGGATGGTTATTTATAGTAGAGATTATGTTTGGGTTGGTTTTGTATAAATAAACATCATGCTGAATTTTCCAGAAAACTGTCTGCCCTGTTCTGTTTTGATTGTTTGCATAATGTTGCTGCCTGTTTTAGACAGAGAGCCTAGGATGTCACTGTTCTAAATTGAATCTAGTTTGTGCACGCGCAAACCTTGTGTCAATAGAGTTAACGAATAAAAAGTTATGCTTGTTTTACTAAAAGTTGCGCAGCAGGGATTTTCTGTGCCTTAGTACTTACTTTATACAGTTCGTTTTTAATCTAAATGAAGTGTTCTGAAGTTGAAACTTTTATGCTAAGTTGAGTTAGTAATCAGGAAGTAGCCTGTCCATTTTGGTATTTGTTTGATTACTTTTGGAGTTTTGAAAAATGTTTTAGTAAAGTATGCGCAGTTGATTTTTCTGCTTTTGAGATGAAACATTGTTGTAAGTGTTAAGGATATGGTTGGCATGACCAAATTGATTTAAGGGATACCAAGTGTGGTATGATTTGAAAGATATATTATTGTATATATATATGTATAAGGAGCATGTTATGTGTATTTAAATGACAATGTGAGACTATATGGTTGATTGCCTATTACATGATTATAATTGTTTTATGGTATAACTATTATGTGTTTACGCGCTTAGGATGCGTTGGGTAGTTTAGAGTAAAGGATTGGCATTTGAGAAAGGGCGTTCTAAGATAGAATATATTCTTTTGTAGAGTCCAAGGAAGTGGAACTTAGAGAGTTCAAGGAAGTGGGACTTAGAGATAAAGGAAAGACTAAGGTGGAGAATCAGTGATTGTTCATTACCCTTTTTAGCTACTTAAGGCAAGTAATCCAAACTTGCTTTCATATTTCGATTCCATTGTTTCATTTTGACATATATGAGTTGTTATCTTGCCTTGATATACCTTTAATTCTGAAAACACCTATTGTTCATTGATAACCCTTATCTTTGTTCATATATACCATGTTGAACTGTATACCATGCTTTGTTTAGTTCTTTATCCTTGAACCTTTATACCCTGTTCATATCCATGAATTGAAACCTGATTGACCTATGAATCTATAACCTGACTTTGATCATATACTTATGCATTCCCTTTTATACCTGAAAGTGAATACACCTAACTCTCATTCTAGTACATTTCCAGAACATACCCGATGATAAATCTTTCCTATATTCCACTAATAGAAATCCAAATTGTTTTGATTGAACTTATCTGATTTCCAAAGGACTTCCTTATATCTGAAAATGTTTTAAAAAGGAATAAGATTTGGACTCATTTAAATTCTGATTTATGGTTTCCACGGATTCCTAAGATTGGAGGCGTAAGAGGCCGAGTAACGCCGGTCCAGCACTTTTTAATTATAATAAATGGACTAGGGATGGACTAGTCTAAAGGCCAATGTGTGCCTAATGGGACCCAATACAAGGACCAGAGGGACTGTGTGTCCGGTATGGGGACTTTACGTGGCTGATCACCCGTATTGTCCGGTGCGTTGTGAAAAATCTCCAAAAATTACTTATTGTTTTCTTGAAACAGATATCTTGATAATGAAATTGGTTTACCCTTTGAAATTGCATAATTATGCCATTGTTCCGATAATTCCTTATTATGGATTCTGCTTAAACCATGCTATATATATATATATTGATATTGGAAACTGTTTTGAAATTGTATATTCAATTCATTGATTCTGATAATCCCTTGATACGGACTTTGCTATACCCATGTCATACATATTGATATTGAAACTGTTTCCCAGTGGATAACTGTTTGGTCATATTATTACTTGCTGGGCATTTGGCTCATTCTTTTTCCCTATTCTAACCCACAGTGAAACGAGAAGATGGTACGTACATTTCAGACAGCTAGGAAGTCTTCCTATAGGGTTGTTTTTGGGATGCCAGCTCAGGTAGGTGATGGCCATATCTAGAAGGTGTTTTGTAATAGAGAACGTAGAACTCTTAAAACTTTGTTGTAATAACTTTTGAGACTTATGTATTAATGAATTAGATAGTGGATGCTTGTTTCACACCATCAACTGTTAAAGATCCAGGGTAGAGTTGGGGTCAAGTCTGCATGCTTTTATTATATTGTTTATGGGTTTAATTATGTATAGAGTTTGTAGTGACTCCCCGATCATGACCCCAGATTGGGAGGGCGTCACAGGTTGGTATCAGAGCTGTCAGTTTTTGGTCACTGAAACAAGCCAGGATTAGGATCCCTATTAATAAAAGATGATTAAGATAGTTATGAAAGGAGTAGGAATCTGCTAGGATATTAGATTGATAGATGCTAAGTAGCTACGGTAGGCGTAAGTACTTTCTTTTAAATTAAGTCTTTAGGATTAAGATAACCTGTTATTATATAAGTATCTATATCTATATTGTTATCGCAGGAGATGGACGTTATTGGTGGAGACACCCCCCCTCACCCATCTATCACATCATCTGACCCTATGCATACTTTGTCTGATCATGAGGAGGATCCAGTGGAGATAGGTAGTCCTAGTGTTCAGCCCGTTGAGCTACCTTTTGCACCTGTACCTGTTCAGACTACTATCCCTTGGAGAGCAGCATCTTTTGATTCTCGTGTTTCAGTTTTGGGAGATCCTGCACCTATTTTTCTTCATGCACATGTAGACTTTGCTAGAGACTTAGAGACCCTTTCCGGACAGAATGCCGAGCTTCAGGCCCTTGTAGATCAGATGTCTGATGAGGCGGACCGTCGTGTTGCTGTTACTGAGGCGGAGTGGAAGGATAGGATTCGTACTGTAGAGAAGACGGTGCGAAAGCGCCTAGCTGAGGGACCAGTCACTGTTGATGCTTTAGAGGAGGCCAGGAGAGTGACTAGGATTGTTAGATGGATGTTGTGTGAGCTGAGAGCTGTTCGTGGTGGACGAGACTAGAGATGGTTGGATTCTGAGAGTGGGACATCTGTTAGAGCCCATTGGTTTTAGTATTGGTTATTTGCACGGATGACTACTAGTTGTTAGGATGTTTTCCCTTTTTCCTAGTACTAGTAGACATTATTATATTATCTGCTTTGACATTGGCTTTGCTTTGACTTTATGGGGTGATCATGTACCCTGTCATCTATTGTACCTGACTCTTATCTTTATATTATGCACGTACATTTCTTATACCTTGCTTTAAACTGTTATACCATTTATTGTTAACCTGTTCCTATAATACCTATGCTAAAGTTTTAAATTTTCTTTATGTTGCATACAGTTTTATAAACATTTTCAAAAAGAGTTTACATTGTGGTATATATATGCATATTGTTTCATAAATTGCTTATCTCTTATCAGAAAAATGCCACCAAAGAAAAAGACTACTGCTTCTACTCAACAAACAACCGATACCGAGGCCCAAAACCCGGTAGACCCAACTATAACTCAGATACTTCAATTACTCCAACAACAAACAGCTGCCTTGACTCAACAACAACAACAACAAAATGTTCAACCATTGACAACCTTTAAATCATTTCAAGCTGTCCACCCACCTGAATTCAAAGGTACTCTAAACCCTGTTGAGACGAAATCATGGTTAATCGACATTGAGAAAGCTTTTGCGTTAGTTAAGGTTGGGGAAGATCAGAAAACTGAATTTGCTAGTTACTACTTGAAGGCAGAAGCTAATTTTTGGTGGGAATCTGTGAAGTTAGGAGAATGAGAAATTACTTGGCAAAGATTTACGGAACTATTTCAGGAGAAGTATTTACCAAGGTACCTACAAGATCAGTTGGAAGTTCAGTTCTTAGAATTAAAACAAGAAGGGATGAGTGTGGCGGAATATGAAGCCAAATTTACTGAATTGGCAAGATTTGCACCTAGGTACGTAGGAGATGATGTCAGTAAGGCTAGAAAGTTTCAGCACGGATTAAAGCCATGGTTAAGGAGTAGAGTTGCAGCTTTTGAATTGAGAAATTATACTGCAGTAGTACAGAAAGCGATGATCATTGAGGGCGAGAGCGAATTAGTTCAAAAAGAGAAATTTGGAAAGAAACGAAAGTTTGGAGGATCTGAAAGAAGCCAAGGTGATGAAGGACAAGGAAGTTCTCAGAATAGGAAAAGGTTTGGAAATCAATCAGGAGGAGATAGGAATTTTCAGAAACAGAGGAGTGGATTTGGAAGTTCAGACAAGAAACCTCAAGGAGGGAAGCCACCAACTATCACGGGGAAGCCATCTATACCAGAGTGCAAGACGTGTGGTAAAAGACATTCGGGAATCTGTAACAAGTTGAACATCACATGTTTTAAATGCAACAAGAAGGGACACTATGCTGATGGATGTCCAAGTTCGAAACCAGGAGGACTAACATGTTTCAAGTGTGGAAAAGCGGGACATTTTGCGCGGGAATGTAAGGAACCGGTCCAATCTGCTAATGTACTTAGACTCACTGCACCACCAACACGGTCACAGTCATCTCAACCTCGAGCAAGAACTTTTAATATGTCAATCAATGAAGCAGTTCAGGACAGAGATGTAGTAGCAGGTACGCTTCTTGTGAATTCTGTTAAAGCTAAAGTGTTAATTGATTCTGGAGCAACTAGATCTTTTATATCTGAAAGATTCCTTGATAAATTGAAATGTGAGGTAAAACCATTGGAAAGGACGTTAGTAATAGAAGTGGCTAACCAAGATAGAGTTCCCGTAGACCAAGTGTGTCCTAATTGTAAAATAGAGATCGGTGGACATCTTTTTCATGCGGATTTGATACCGTTCAAAATGGGAGAATTCGATGTTATCCTAGGAATGGATTGGTTAGTAGATTGCGATGCACAGATTGAATGTAGGAAAAAGCAAGTAAGATTGCGTGTGGACGAAGATCAAGAAGTGGTGTTTCAAGGTCAAAGACAAACTAGGAAATTCTTAACGTTTATGCAAACAACCCGACTACTGCGACAAGGTTGTGAAGCTTATTTGGCTCATGTTGTAGATGTGGAGAAGCAAGTGTTGAAGATGGAGGAGATACCCGTTGTAAATGAGTTCCCTGAAGTTTTTCCTGACGAACTACCCGGATTACCTCCAGATCGAGAAGTAGAATTTACGATTGATTTGGCACCTGGAACGGAACCAGTATCAAAGGCACCTTACAGGATGGCACCGGCAGAAATGAAGGAATTGGCTACGCAGCTACAAGATCTTTTGGATAAAGGAGTGATAAGGCCTAGTATATCGCCGTGGGGAGCGCCAGTTTTATTTGTCAAGAAGAAAGACGGGAGTATGAGATTGTGTATCGACTATCGAGAACTCAACCAGTTGACTATAAAGAATAAGTACCCGTTACCGCGGATCGATGATTTATTTGACCAGCTCAAAGGAGCAGCCTATTTCTCAAAGATTGATTTAAGATCTGGATATCATCAACTGAAAATCAAACCTGAAGACGTTTCGAAGACTGCTTTTCGCACGAGATATGGACATTACGAATTTTTAGTGATGCCATTTGGATTAACTAATGCCCCGGCTGTGTTTATGGATTTGATGAACCGAGTGTTTCGAACATATTTGGATAAGTTTGTGATTGTATTTATTGATGACATTTTGATATATTCAAAGTCTTCGGAAGATCATGCGGAACATCTAAGGATTGCATTGGAAGTCTTGAGAAAGGAAAAGTTATATGCAAAGTTTTCAAAGTGTGAATTCTGGTTGGAGGAAGTACAATTTCTTGGTCACGTTATTAGTCGAGAAGGAGTGAGAGTGGACCCTGCCAAGATTGAAGTTGTGGTTAATTGGGAAAGACCAAAGACCCCTACTGAAGTGAGAAGTTTTCTCGGATTAGCTGGATACTACCGGAGGTTTGTTCAAGATTTTTCAAGGATAGCTACACCGTTAACTGCACTGACTCGGAAGAATGAGAAGTTTGTTTGGACTGAGAAATGTGAAGAAAGTTTCCAAGAGCTGAAAGGAAGATTAGTGACGGCACCAGTGTTAGTCTTACCAGATGATCAAGGAAATTTTGTTATCTACAGTGATGCTTCACACAAAGGATTAGGATGTGTTTTAATGCAACATGGAAAAGTGATCGCGTATGCTTCACGACAACTCAAACTGCACGAACAAAAGTACCCAACTCATGATTTGGAATTAGCCGCTATCGTGTTTGCGCTGAAGATTTGGAGACATTATCTATACGGAGAGAAGTGTGAAATCTACACAGATCATAAGAGCTTAAAGTATATATTCACTCAGAAGGAATTGAACATGAGGCAACGGAGATGGTTGGAGCTAATTAAGGACTATGATTGTAGTATTAACTACCACCCGGGAAAAGCGAATGTTGTGGCGGATGCGTTAAGTCGAAAGGAGAGATTGAATTTGTTCACAATACCTAAAGAATTGCTTCAAGACTTTGAGAAGTTGAAACTAGAAGTTTATGATTCGGAAGTTACCAACGAAGTTCTCAACGCTATGACGTTTCAACCGGAATTGTTGGAAAAGATACGAAGATGTCAAGAGGAGGTTATGAACCAAGAGATGAACACATTGACTGGTGAAGAGATCTGCACCCAAAAGGATGACCAAGGAGTTTTGAGATTTTCTACAAGGATATGGATTCCAAATGTGACAGAATTGAAGAATGAAATCTTGCGGGAAGCCCATAGTTCACAGTACTCAATTCACCCTGGTAGCACGAAAATGTATCGAGATTTGAAGGAACATTTCTGGTGGCCGGATATGAAAAGAGAAATTGCCGAATGGATAAGTAGGTGTTATACTTGTCAACGAGTCAAAGCCGAACATCAAAAGCCGAGCGGACTATTGCAACCATTGGATATTCCTGAATGGAAGTGGGAACATCTTGCCATGGATTTTATTGTTGGACTACCAAGGACAAAAGCTAATCATGATGCCATATGGGTAATTATAGACCGTCTGACCAAGTCTGCACATTTTCTCCCAATCAATGAAAGATTTTCACTGGATAGGTTAGTATAGCTATACCTGAAGGAAGTTGTGACACGCCACGGAGTTCCAGTAACCATTGTGTCGGATCGTGATCCAAGGTTTAACTCCCGATTTTGGAGACAATTTCAAGAATGTCTGGGTACCAAGCTTAAGATGAGTACAGCATATCATCCACAAACTGATGGCCAAAGTGAACGAACAATTCAAACTATTGAAGACATGCTTAGAGCTTGTGCACTGGATTTTAAAGGAAGTTGGGATGAACATTTGCCGTTAGTAGAGTTTTCGTACAACAACAGTTATCACGCGAGTATTGGAATGCCACCGTATGAAGCTTTGTATGGAAGGAAATGTAGATCGCCTGTATATTGGGAAGAAGTTGGAGAACGAAAAGTTTTAGGACCCGAGCTAGTACAACAAACGAAGGAAAAGATTGAGATCATTCGGAAAAGGCTAGTTACGGCACAAGACAGACAACGGAAGTACGCGGACCAAGACAGGAAGGATCTAAGCTTTGAAGAAGGAGATCAAGTGTTGCTGAAAGTGTCACCATGGAAAGGAGTTACAAGATTTGGCAAGAAAGGGAAACTTAGCCCAAGATATGTAGGACCGTTTGAGATACTGAGACGTATTGGAAAAGTTGCATATGAGTTAGCGTTACCACCCCACATGGAGCATATTCATAACGTTTTTCATGTTTCGATGCTTAAGAGATTTAATCCTGATGCAAATCAAGTGATCGAATATGAACCTTTTGAGATTCAACCTGATTTGTCATATGTAGAACAACCTGTAGAAATTCAGGATCGTATGGATAGGAAATTAAGGAATAAGATTGTTAAGCTAGTTAAGGTTTTGTGGAGGAATCCCAAAGTTGAAGAATCGACTTGGGAACTTGAGAGCGAGATGCTTGAAAAGTATCCGCATCTATTTTCATAAGGTTAGATTCTGAGGACAGAATCTTTTTAAGGGGGGAAGGTTATAACGACTCGGAAAAATGCTTGTACTATATTAATATTTAATAATATTTGAGTTCTATAATATGTGAGTATTGTGTAAAAGGTGGATATTTGAAAATGTGATGATTAGATGTTTACTTGGTGAATGGTATGGATTAAAATACTTGTGTATGCTTTTAATTGCATTTTATATGAATTTCTTATTAAAAATTAGTTCTTTTTGACCTTCCGGGAATTTTATAAAATCATCGGAGACTCTTTTTATTGTGAAATCTTTTTCACAACCTTTATTTTATATTCTAGTATTTTCTAAAATTAATGGAGGAATTTATGTTTGGCTTTAAGGATTTAAAAACGATTTTATGAGTTAAATGTCATTTATGTGATCAAAACTTTGAAAATTCATATTTAATTCAATTTTGATCATAAAACTATTTTAAAAATATGGGGGAGCTTGTAAATTCGTATTCTTTATTTTAAAAATAAAATTTTGATTTTTAGATATTACCTTTATTTTATTTCGAATTTTAGAAAAGCATTATATTGGTTTTCTTTTAATAAAAATCAGATTTTGGAATTGTTAAAGGACAGTTTTGCCCCTGGGCTTATAAAACCCCTGCACCCAGTTTTTCCCCTTTCTCCACTTGCCGTTCAACTCTCTCTTCTTCTTCTTTTCTCTTCTTCTCTCGGCTAATCTCTCTCTCTTCTTTGTAAAATCTCTCTCTCTCAATCTCTCAAATATATTGATAATTATGTGTGTATATACATATATATGCGCATACGTGTATGTGTGTGAGTGTATGCCGTGTGTATATGTGTGTGTATCAGTTTGCATGCAAAGGGCTTTTGGCGATTTTGATTTAATTCAATCCCGAAACCTTTGTTTTGTGATGATTCTGTGATAAGGAGATTGTTTAGATTATTATTGGTGAGGTTTGTTGAAGGAAACCCAATTTTCCGGGCACCTCCAAACCATGCCGTCGTCGGCAATGAGCTCCGGCGAGCCGACGGGGACGATGATGATGTTCTTGAGTCCAAATTATGTATTAATAGCTATGTTTAGTTAAGATTTTGGGTTGCATGTAAAGAAATCGAAATGCATGTGTATATTTCGATTTTTCCCCTTTAGTAAATTCGGTTTGAAAATTGTTTATGTTGATGATTGATTGATGATTTCAAGTTATAGTGATTGCATGTTGATTAATTGTGTTAAGTTTAGTTAGTTCGAAATTTTTGATGTTAAAGGTTTTGATTTGAGAATTTTAGTGAAGTTCCAAGTATTTGGATTGTTGGTTTATTAGTGTTGGTATTTGCTAATTGCATGTACAAGTTTTGGGTAATTTCTTGAGAACATGAGTTCTAGTTTTGATATTGGATGGTTATTTATAGTAGAGATTATGTTTGGGTTGGTTTTGTATAAATAAACATCATGCTGAATTTTCCAGAAAACTGTCTGCCCTGTTCTGTTTTGATTGTTTGCATAATGTTGCTGCCTGTTTTAGACAGAGAGCCTAGGATGTCACTGTTCTAAATTGAATCTAGTTTGTGCACGCGCAAACCTTGTGTCAATAGAGTTAACGAATAAAAAGTTATGCTTGTTTTACTAAAAGTTGCGCAGCAGGGATTTTCTGTGCCTTAGTACTTACTTTATACAGTTCGTTTTTAATCTAAATGAAGTGTTCTGAAGTTGAAACTTTTATGCTAAGTTGAGTTAGTAATCAGGAAGTAGCCTGTCCATTTTGGTATTTGTTTGATTACTTTTGGAGTTTTGAAAAATGTTTTAGTAAAGTATGCGCAGTTGATTTTTCTGCTTTTGAGATGAAACATTGTTGTAAGTGTTAAGGATATGGTTGGCATGACCAAATTGATTTAAGGGATACCAAGTGTGGTATGATTTGAAAGATATATTATTGTATATATATATGTATAAGGAGCATGTTATGTGTATTTAAATGACAATGTGAGACTATATGGTTGATTGCCTATTACATGATTATAATTGTTTTATGGTATAACTATTATGTGTTTACGCGCTTAGGATGCGTTGGGTAGTTTAGAGTAAAGGATTGGCATTTGAGAAAGGGCGTTCTAAGATAGAATATATTCTTTTGTAGAGTCCAAGGAAGTGGAACTTAGAGAGTTCAAGGAAGTGGGACTTAGAGATAAAGGAAAGACTAAGGTGGAGAATCAGTGATTGTTCATTACCCTTTTTAGCTACTTAAGGCAAGTAATCCAAACTTGCTTTCGTATTTCGATTCCATTGTTTCATTTTGACATATATGAGTTGTTATCTTGCCTTGATATACCTTTAATTCTGAAAACACCTATTGTTCATTGATAACCCTTATCTTTGTTCATATATACCATGTTGAACTGTATACCATGCTTTGTTTAGTTCTTTATCCTTGAACCTTTATACCCTGTTCATATCCATGAATTGAAACCTGATTGACCTATGAATCTATAACCTGACTTTGATCATATACTTATGCATTCCCTTTTATACCTGAAAGTGAATACACCTAACTCTCATTCTAGTACATTTCCAGAACATACCCGATGATAAATCTTTCCTATATTCCACTAATAGAAATCCAAATTGTTTTGATTGAACTTATCTGATTTCCAAAGGACTTCCTTATATCTGAAAATGTTTTAAAAAGGAATAAGATTTGGACTCATTTAAATTCTGATTTATGGTTTCCACGGATTCCTAAGATTGGAGGCGTAAGAGGCCGAGTAACGCCGGTCCAGCACTTTTTAATTATAATAAATGGACTAGGGATGGACTAGTCTAAAGGCCAATGTGTGCCTAATGGGACCCAATACAAGGACCAGAGGGACTGTGTATCCGGTATGGGGACTTTACGTGGCTGATCACCCGTATTGTCCGGTGCGTTGTGAAAAATCTCCAAAAATTACTTATTGTTTTCTTGAAACAGATATCTTGATAATGAAATTGGTTTACCCTTTGAAATTGCATAATTATGCCATTGTTCCGATAATTCCTTATTATGGATTCTGCTTAAACCATGCTATATATATATATTGAAATTGGAAACTGTTTTGAAATTGTATATTCAATTCATTGATTCTGATAATCCCTTGATACGGACTTTGCTATACCCATGTCATACATATTGATATTGAAACTGTTTCCCAGTGGATAACTGTTTGGTCATATTATTACTTGCTGGGCATTTAGCTCATTCTTTTTCCCTATTCTAACCCACAGTGAAACGAGAAGATGGTACGTACATTTCAGACAGCTAGGAAGTCTTCCTATAGGGTTGTTTTTGGGATGCCAGCTCAGGTAGGTGATGGCCATATCTAGAAGGTGTTTTGTAATAGAGAACGTAGAACTCTTAAGACTTTGTTGTAATAACTTTTGAGACTTATGTATTAATGAATTAGATAGTGGATGCTTGTTTCACACCATCAACTGTTAAAGATCCAGGGTAGAGTTGGGGTCAAGTCTGCATGCTTTTATTATATTGTTTATGGGTTTAATTATGTATAGAGTTTGTAGTGACTCCCCGATCATGACCCCAGATTGGGAGGGCGTCACATTTTCTAAAGAAAATATGTACAAATGAACTACTATACATCGCCAATTAAACTAAATATACTATTGTATTACAAACAATTGTAAATTTATATATATATATATATATATATTATTTAAGATTTTACACTTTATCTTTCATAGTCATAATAAAAAAAATAATATGAGTGTAAGATAAATTAAAAATATAATGATTTGAGATATAACATTTTACTTTTAATGATTACCATATCCACAAAATTGTTACACAAAAACAACTTGAAATCGGGTATATAATATTTTATTAGATCAGACATTAGTTAGAGAACTCAAATATCATTTTATATTATGTTAATAATGTTGAGATTTTTTTATATGAATATTTTAAAAATAATATTTTTTTTAATTATTGTGTCATTTAATAACAAATAAAAACTGGTGCATTAAAGTATTTTTTTGACTTAAAATTTTTTGTCCACATACAATGTATAACGATAGCTAGCTTGGTAGGAGGCTTGTAATCAGCTCCATGATATCTGCTTTTCATTGAATGCATACGTTCCTGATGAGCCTATATAAGGTGGTGCATTTTTGTGTACTAGATACAAGTTTTACAACTTAATCATATTATATACATTGTTATTCTCTCAACCTCCTATATCTAGTATTTTTCTTTTCCCAGCAACAACCTCTCTCCATTTTCATTCTTTATTAGTTTGTTTAGTTGAGTTTTAACTCCTACAACCATACACACATAAACACTTGTCCATTACTTTTGTATTGTTATTTTCGGACGAAATTGTATCAAGAGTACATGATTGGGAAGGCATCCTTTTACTATAATATATATTTTGAGCAATATCCGTAAGGTGTTAATCGATCAATAAATTTTAGTGCAAAATTTTTATCGTACGGAATTTTTTTTGGGCTGTTTTATCCTGGGGACGGCGTGGTAAACGAGATTGTTCTTGCACCATTTGGAGCATAGCCGCGAAACGTCTTAAAGAGAGGGTGACCCATGACTCATCCCAGAAAAATCCGGTACGCTCGTTCTTTTTTAGATTTTAATAATCGTAAAATATTTTTATTATTTTCGCAAATATTTTCCCTACAATTTTAAGACATTTTCGGATTTTTATGATTATTAAATATTTGTTTGCCATGTCTACCGTTGATTTTTCTGGTAATATTGCTTTTGATATTAATAAGCCTTTTCGTTTTGAGGGTGTGCACTTTAAGTGTTGGAAACAAAAAATGCTTTTCTTTCTTACCATGCGTAAAGTAGCTTATGTTTTGTCGACCCCAAACCTGTTATCCTTGCTCCCACCACTACTACTACTCCTACCGAGTCCTCTAAAACTGTACCACCCGCTAATGTTGAACTTGCTAAGGAGATAGAGTTATGGGTAGAAAATGATTTTCTTTGTAAGAATTTAATTTTGAATGGCTTATCCGATAATCTGTATAACTACTATAATTCTGATAAGTCGTCCAAAGAAATCTGGGAAGCACTACAAAAGAAGTACGATACTGAGGAGGCTGACACCAAGAAGTATGCGGTAAGCCGCTATCTCAAGTTCCAAATGACCGACGACAAGTCTGTGGACGAACAATCACACGAGTTGCAAAATATGGCACACGAGATCATCACAGAGGGGATGCCTCTAGATGAACAGTTCCAAGTAGCTATGATAATAGACAAGTTGCCGCCAAACTGGAAGGATTTCAAGAACGTCCTAAGGCATAAGACTAAGGAATTCTCCTTAGAGAGTCTTATCACTCGCCTTAGGATTGAAGAAGAAGCAAGGAAGCAAGATCAGAAGGAAGAGGTGATGGTTGTCTTCCACAACAAGAAAAGGAAAAACTCTGGTGCAGGTTTGAAGCCTAAGACAAAGAATTTCAAGAAGGTGAACCGCAACCCGCAAGGAAAATCTCAAACTCCGAAGAATCAGACAGCGCAACAACCACCCAAGAATGCCGCTGGAACATTCCACTGCTTCAATTGTGGAAAGCCAGGACATATGGCGAAGAAGTGCAGACTCAAGCGTTAAGCTCAACCATAAGCAAAAAACATTGAAGAAGCCCTCATAACTATGATCACAGAGGTTAACCTTGTTGATGGAGCTGATGGGTGGTGGGTAGACACTGGTGCCTCCCGCCATGTCTGCTATGACCGTACTATGTTCAAGACATATGCAGATGCTGAAGACAAGAAGGTGCTTCTAGGAGACTCCCACACCACCAATGTTGCTGGAATTAGAAAAATGGAGCTCAAGTTTACCTCTGGAAACACCCTACTACTGAAGGATGTCTTGCACACTCCAGATATGCGAAAAAATTTGGTGTATGGGTTTTAACTTAATAAGGGAGGGTTTACCCAGACTATAGGTTCTGATTTGTACACCATTACTAAGAATGGTACTTTTGTGGGAAAAGGGTATGCCGTAGATGAAATGTTTAAGTTGAATGCTGAAGTTAATAAAATTTCTATTTCCTCTTACATGTTGACTCATTTCAATACTTGGCATACTAGACTCTGTCACATTAATAAACAAAGCATAATAAATATGAGCAACTTAGGATTAATTCCCAAGTTATCTCTCGCTGATTTAGATAAATGTGAATATTGTAGTCAAGCGAAAATCACTAAGACTCCCCACAAGTCAGTAGTGATTAAAGAAACCGAACCATTAGATCTAATTCATTCTGATATATGTGAATTAGATGGAGTTTTAACTCGAAATGGTGAGAGATACTTTATCACATTTATCGATGATCGTTCTGATTATACTTTTGTTTATCTTATGAAAAACAAAAGTGATGCATTTGAAATTTTTAAGTTATTTGTGAATAGATTTGAAAATTAGTACAAGAAGAAAATCAAGAGACTTCGTAGTGATAGAGGAGCAGAGTACGAATCAAACCTATTTACCAAATATTATGACTCTCATGGGATTATACATGAGAGAACTGTTCCTTATTCACCAGAAATGAATGGAAAAGCCGAAAGAGAAAATAGAACTCTAACGGAGCTAGTAGTTTCCATTATGCTTTGTTCTGGTGCTGCATCTCATTGGTGGGGAGAAATCATACTAGCGGTCTATCATGTACTCAATAGAGTACCAAAATCTAGATGTATGGTAACTCCATATGAGATGCTTAAGCGCAGACAACCTGATACTTCCTACTTTAGGACTTGGGGTTGCTTAGCTTACGTTCGGATTCCTGATCCTAAGAGGCTTAAACTTGCGAGTAGAGCCTATGAGTGTGTATTTGTTGGATACGACATTGATAGCATAACCTACAGATTTTTTGATTTAAATGCACGAGTTATAGTAGAATCAGTCGATGTTGTTTTCTACGAAGAAAAGTTTCCATTTAAATTGAGGAATAGTGGGGGTGCGTCAACAAGTATTACTCCTCGTTTAAAGGAGAAAGAACACACCGAGGAATTAGAAACCAAACCGAGGAGGAGCAAGAGAGCTAGAGTCACCAAACATTTTGGCCATGACTTCTACGCTTATAATCTTGAGGAAGATCCTACCACTTTTAAAGAAGCCATGTCTTCTTTAGATGCCGATATTTGGCAAGAAGCCATTGGTGATGAGATGGATTCTTTGGAATCCAATAAAACTTGGCATTTGGTTGATTTACCTCCTGGCTGTAAGTCAATAGGATGTAAATGGATCTTTAAGAAGAAATTAAGACTTGATGGGAATGTTGAAAGGTATAAGGCTCATCCATCAGAGTTTTAATTTCTATAGCTTCCATCCATAATCTAGTGATTCACCAAATGGATGTGAAGACTTCATTCTTAAACGGTGAACTAGAGGAGGAAATTTACATGGATCAACCCAAGGGTTTCGTGATCCACGGGCAGGAAAAGAAGGTGTGCAAGCTAGATAAGACCATATATGGACTTAAGCAATCACCTACTTTATGGCATAAATTTTTTGACAAACTTATCATGTCGGGTGACTTTAGAGTCAATGAAAGTGACAAATGCATTTACTACAAATTTGAAAATGGCATTTGCACTATTATCTGCGTATATGTAGATGACCTGCTGATATTTGGTTCAAATATTCATGCAGTAAATAAATTGAAATCATTGTTGAATGCCAACTTTGATATGAAAGATCTTGGAGAAGCAAGTGTAATCATTGGTATCAAGATTACTAGGTCAGAAAAGGGACTTTCTTTGGATCAATCTCGATACGTCGAAAAGATCTTAAAGAAATACAATTACTTTGACTGTAATCCTGCTAGTACACCATATGACCCTAGTGTTAAACTATTTAAAAATAAAGGTCACGGTGTAAGACAACAAGAATATGCAAGTATCATCGGCAGCCTTAGATATGCCGCTGATGGCACTAGACCCGACATAGCATATGTTGTGGGATTATTGGGCAGGTTTACCAGTAGACCTAGTATAAAGCATTGGCATGCTATTTAGAGGGTCATGAGATACCTCAAGAAAACTATGACCTTTGGATTACACTATGGAAAGTTTCCCGCTATCCTTGAAGGATACAGTGATGCTGACTGGAATACCCTGTCAGAAGATGCCAAGGCAACAAGTAGCTATATTTTCAATATAGCTGGTGGTGATGTTTCTTGGAAATCAAAGAAACCGACTATCTTAGCTGAGTCCACTATGGAAGCAGAATTGATTGCACTAGCCATAGCTAGTGAAGAGGCAAGTCGGTTAAGAAACTTGCTAACAGGGATCCCTTTATGGGAAAAACCGGTTCCATCTGTATTGATCCATTGCGATAGTACCGCGACTATCAATAAGGTTCAGAACCGTTATTTTAAAGGTAAAAAATGACACATACGTCGTAAGCACAGCACTGTCAGAGAGTATCTCTCTAAAGGAGCTGTTAAAGTTGATCATATAAGATTAGATGATAATTTGGCAGATCCTTTGACGAAAGGATTAGCCAGAGAGAAAGTCCATAAAACTTCGATTAATATGGGACTATTGCCCCTAGAGAGTAGTCACTCGTGATGGTAACCCAACCTAACTAACTGGAGATCCCAAGAAATAGGTTCAATGTGGTAATAACAAGTCGTGAAGTGATATGCGAAGAACATGTAATATTACATTATTAGAGCATGTTTCCTGAAATGATAAAAGGTTGAGTAATTTTATACTCTTAATGAGATCTATACTCTATTTGGAGGGAGTACCTAACTTCAGGAGTACTCTTGATAGACTCACCAATGTGAATGTAGAAGTGGAGGCCGCTTCTTATGAAATTTTGGGCATAAATTTCTAGAGCGTTCACATACTGGGATAGACGTGCATGGCCTATAATGCATGGGCTAATTGACTACACCTTGAAAGGTTGTGCGTGGTTTGATCCATGGGATAGAGTTCAAGACTACGAGTCACTCTTGTTTAACTCATGATCTTACACACTACGTAAAGGTTCAAGTCTGAAGACACCTTTGTTTATGTGCAATCTTATTTTTTTCGAATATTGCTCAATATACATTTATATTTTTTAAAAATATTCAAGTGGGGGAATGTTGAGATTTTTTTTATATGAATATTTTAAAAATAATATTTTTTAATTGTTGTGTCATTTAATGACAAATAAAAACTGGTGCATTAAAGTATTTTTTTGACTTCAAATTTTTTGTCCACATACAATGTATAACGGTAGCTAGCTTGGTGGGAGGCTTGTAATCAGCTTCATGATATCTGCTTTTCATTGAATGCATACGTTCCTGGTGAGCCTATATAAGGTGGTGCATTTTTGTGTAGTAGATACAAGTTTTACAAGTTAATCATATTATATACATTGTTATTCTCTCAACCTCCTATATACGGTATTTTTCTTTTCCCATTGGAAGCATACTTTTAGGTTGCTCTCCTTTGTATTGGTTAGCAATAACCTCTCTCCATCTTCATTCTTTATTAGTTTGTTGAGTTTTAACTCCTACAACCATACACACATAAACACTTGTCCATTAATTTTGTATTGTCATTTTCGGATGAAGTTGTATCAAGAGTACATGATTGGGAATGCATCCTTTTACTGTAATATATATTTTGAGCAATATTCGTAAGGTGTTGATCGATCGATAAATTTTAGTGCAAAATTTTTATCGCACGGAATTTTTTTGGGCTGTTTTATCCTGGGGACGGCGTGGCAAACGAGATTGTTCTTGCACCATTTGGAGCATAGTCGCGAAACGTCTTAAAGAGAGTGTGACCCGTGACTCATCCCAGAAAAATCCTAAATCCTCGTTCTTTTTCAGATTTTAATAATCGTAAAATATTTTTATTATTTTCGCAAATATTTTCCCTACAAATATTGGTTACAATTTGCCGGTTAGAATTGTATATAGTTTGAATTTGGATTGGTGGTTAGATTTGGATTGGATGTTGGTTTCAATTGGTTATGAGATTTGCTGTGGGATTAGAATATAATTTATGACTTTGGATTGAGTCTTGATTTTGATATTGGTATTGTTTTCTGTTAGCTCCCGATAAGTTTGTAGAAGGGGGGGGGGGGTTGAATACAAACTATACCGTTTTATCGAATTTGTTCGTTTTAGGATTAAACAATTGAAGAACAAATTATTGCGGAAATAAATGAAACAGAATTCAAGTTAAATATAGATTATATTAAACTTGAAAGGTGTTACAAATGTTGTACAGATTACAAATTGAATCTCAAACTAATTAAAACAAATGTAGAATAAATTCGACATGAATTTATCTATTTTTGTAATAAAAAGATATAACGATAAATGATAGTTTGAGATACGTTCTAGGGATAAAGATCCGCTAGATAGTCAAAGAAGTACAAGTAAATGATTTCTAGTGGTTTGAATATAACACTAAATTCTAGAAATGATTTCCTGATAAGAAAAAGCTCCGGTAGTTTCTTTTTTGTTCTTGACAGAAAGTTTTGTGAAAGATGATATCTTGAGTGTTAAGCTTTCTGTCTTGATCTTTGATATGTTAACGCTTTGCTAAACTGCACGTGCAAATGATTAAAGGCAGAAAGACTACTCTAATTGAACTAAAAAGACTATCATTAATATAAGAAAGACTATCCTTAAGCCTAAAAAGACTTTCAGAAAGACTATTCTAATATTAGTAAGACTTTCGGAAAGACTAAAAAAGAACTATAAAGACTATCAAGGATAGTCTTACCAGTTCTATTTTTAGTCTTTCTGATATTAGAATTAATTCTAATTTAATTACCTACTTAATTAATTTATCAAATAAATTAATTCTTTCAGAATTAATTTATTAGGTAAATAAATTAAATAATATAGTTAATTAAAGGAGAATAAAATCTAATTTCTTGCTCAAAGAAATCGTTCTGTGAACCACTCAAAATAAGGACGAACTTCCACTGATTGTCGATGTACTGTCTGGTTCATGAGTGACTAACTTCAATGACTGTTCTTCATCTTGACTTTAAGCTGTGATTCTATTTTTTCTTTAAAACCCTTTCTTCAAACACTGTAACCTGTACTCTTGTTGTCACACTTCTGGAATCTCTGTCTTTATAATCAATCCACTTCCTTGAATACTTCACTGAGGCTTGATCAAATAAATGAACTTCTTTCAATGTAGAATTACTTCAAGTCTATAGATGACTTTTAATCTCATTCTTTTGACTGATATGATCTTCTGAGATTCCTGTGACAATTGAATTATTATTTACTTATTACAAACTTGTTTAAGTTGAGTTGTATCCTCGATGTTTACAAATAGGCTTATACATATGCCTGTGAATCTCCCCCTATTTGTTTGTTAGAGAATAACAACCAAATACCTAGAGGATAACTCAACTAACTAAACAAGTAAAAATAAGACTTTAAGAGCTAAGTAAATAATAAAACAAAGTTCTGGATTTTATTAAACATTTTCCAGATTCAAACATTAAGGATAAATACAAGATAGATGTTCCTCTAGACTGGACATATGATTACATTGATACTATCTTGATTTACCTAAGCTCTATACATATAACATTGAGAACATTGAGCTTCAGTTCACTTGTCTTCATCAACCATTTCTCCTTCCTCCAGAGCTTCAAGCAAATACTTGTCTAGTACACGATCAGATTCAGATGTATTACCACTTGGTCTGACAGGTTGAGTTGTGACTTTCTTCAGCCTATTCCGCATTTGATGATACCTTGTAATATTAGCTAGGCAATAGTCTTGAATCAAGTCACCAACTTATGTCTTTTCTTGAATAGCAAACCATGAAGTCCTTAACATATTTTCCAAGTAGACAAGATGCTTGGCAGGATAATCTTTCAATGAGAGAGGATCCACACCACAAGTCTGAAGGGCCCTTCCTTTATAAAACTTAACTTCATATAACACTTCTACCACTCGAGGACCGGCTTTCATAGCAAAATCTCTAAGCTGGTCATGCAGCAGCTCATTCAATGGAGAAGTTCTTTTAATCTTGCTCATGAAGACCCAGAGTTCTGAAAGAGTTCTACTTTCAAGAAGATTGAGAGAAACAATGAAAGTTCCTTCATTGTGTGTGTAGATGTAGATATTCATTTCTTCTCTGACCCTGTCAAATCCAGTAGTGATCCTTGAAATCTATGCATGAAGAACTTTCATATACACAGAGTTGTCTAGATTGACCTTCTTATACCTTTCTAGTACACAAAGAGACTTGCCATCATTATTTGTTCCTCTATGGTGTGCAAACATCTCTCTTGCCTTATCTCATTCTTCTCCTAGCTTCAACCGCACATTTAACTTTCTGTCCTTGACCTTCAGATTGTGAAGCCATTGCTTTTCTTCATGTTCAGCCTTTTGGATAATAAGATGTTTAGTAATGATGTCAGACACCTTGGCATTCTCATCTTCTCTTCTCTTCAGATCTACCTTTTGCCTCACTAGCTCAGCTTCAAAAACATGATCAAGTGGAGTTTCTTCTTCCCATTCAGCATAGTCTGCTTCTTCTTCAACTTCCACATCACCAAAGGTATCTTCAGGGGCTTCTTCATATGTATCAAAGTCAAAATCACCCTGTTCACCTTGATAGTAGTCATCATCAGAAAAAGTAAACTTCTGCTTTCCTTTATCCTTCTCAGATCCTCCAGCATGTCCTTCTTGATCACCTTGAATTCCTCCTTGTTTCTCCTTATTCTCCCCCTTAGTTGAGGAATCCTCCACAGATTTAGATTTTGTAGCATCAGGATTAACCTCACTTCTTCCCCTTATATATCTTCCATCTCCTCCTTGATCATCATTTTCATCATCACCCTCAAAGAATTTCTTCTCTTCAGCAGTCGGTTGATGTGAATTTCTGATCATATAGTACAGATGCTTCATGCCTTCATTCAGGTGCTCCATTCCACCTTCAATCCTTGCAAACTTTTGATCATTAAACCACTGATTTTCATCAATTGTTTGCTTAATGTAGTCCACTTGAGTCGAAATAGAAGTAATCTGCTTGACACTCTCTGTTATCTCAGTATTTGAATTTGTAAGTCCAGAGATGTCTGAAGCCACTAATACTTGGGATTCTTGAATGACATTCATCTTTGGGATTAGAGTAACTTTCAAGCCTTCAATATCATCCTTAATAGTACCCAACTGATTAGTTACAGAGGTGGAAGAAGAAGACCGTTCAACCACTTGTGCTTTCAGAAGATCTTTCTCAGCTTGGGTTTCTTGGAGTTGTTTCTGTAGAGCAGCAATCTGAGCTAACAACGAAGCAGTGTTTGTGTCAGTGTGTGCACTCACCTCAATTTCTCTCAGTGGTGTTTCACTCAGCTCACGTGTTTGTGTTTCACTCTATGTTTGATTCTGATTTCTAACCACTAGCTGTCTATCTAGATTCTCTGAAGATGTACCTGCATGAAAAATCACCCTAGCCCCTTCTAGAGAGGTCAGTGGTGGAGCAATGGGATTTCGCAAATCCCAGTCCCTAGTGAAGTCTAACAAATCATTTTGATTTGAAAACTGATTGTGAGTAATGTTTCTAAACTGATTCTAGAGGTCAGTGGTGGAGCAATGTTTTCTACCATTGTGAGTAATGGGAGTGTGCTAGACTCAGTACAGATTGCCATGGCCCTATGGCTTTGTTAAATAGATTCACCCTGTTGAGAGGGTGTCTCTAGATACTGTTCAGTGGCCATTTCAAAATCCATATCCTGTTGGGAGGATACAGATGGGCTAAAAGTTGTCTCCCTGTATGTTCTTCTCTTCTTTGGAGGTGGAGATAGAGTTGTGGGTTCTCTCATTGTATCTTCTCCACTAATACTTCTTTGTCTGACATAAACATTCTGTTCAGGTTGATTGGTTAAAGGAGATGACTCAGTGTTTGGCTCTATGACCGTGGATAGAGTTTGTGGATCTACAAACCCTTGGTCAACCCTATCAACCTCTTGGGTTTCATCAATATTGCCAGAAGAAGAACCAAAGTTAGGAATTACTACCTGTAATGGAGTGGCATCTGAAGTTCCAGCAGGGGTGGAGTGATCCACTGAAGGTTGTTGCTCAGGAACTAGCAATCCAAAAGCAGGATGAGGAATGAATTGAGTCATAAAAGGAGTAATGACCACAGGATTAGAGAGATATTTAAAAGATGTGTTTAGTCTTTGAAAGAATTTGACATGAGTGGTCTGAGAATTTTCAGAATTACCAAGACTAAACAACTGTTTGTGAGCATCAGACAGAACATGATTAATCATTAAAGTGAGGAAACGAGGATAGAAACACCTTACTTTCCTACCATTAGAATGATCACTTCTAGCAACTAAGACTCGTATGACCAATTGATTCCAGACAAGATGACCAAAATTGATACGAAGATTATGAGCAACTACAAAACCAATGTTCTGAAGAAGTGAAGGTATATTATGAAAATTGGTTTTAGTGCAGTTGCTGAAAACTTTAGCCAGGGTGTCAAAGAACAAATCTCACTCACTGACTAGATTGCTTTTGGATAATTTTGTTAAATCTACCGGACCTTGATAGTTGATGTTGGTGAAAAATTGAACTAGGTCCACATCAGAAGGTAAATTAACAAAGTTATCTCTGGGGAGATGTAAAGCATCATAGAGAATATCTTTGTTAAGTGTGTAGTGTGTGTCACTGATAGTGAATGTAAAGGAAGATAAATCAGAGGACAAAATAGCAGTAGAACACAAAAGCCTCAAGGGTTCATGTTTTAAATCAGTATTAAGACAAATTGCATGTCGAATGATAGAATGCTCATTTAAAAACTGAATCCAAGGCATAAAACGTTCAACGGAACATTTTAGAGGATCAAAATAACCAAGAAAATTGTTTTTGACAATCTCAAAGGCCATTTTGTAAAAACAAACAAAAAAGTAATTAATAAAAATTAATTTGAATTTTAAGGATTTTAAGAACCAAAATCAAAGAATCCACAAAATTCAAATCAAGACTCTAAACAGATAACAGAAATTGGGTTCAAATAACAATCACAAAAGAATTGCTAAAAATAAAAAATCTGCAGCAACTCTTTTTAGAAAAGAAGTTAAAGAACCAAGAGAAAAATTTATGCTAAGTAAAAACTTGAGCAGAAAGACCAAGTGAATTATGAGAAGAAAACTATTAGTATTTATAGAAAAGCTGGTAAGACTATCGGAAAGACTATCAGATAGTCTTTCTAGCATAAAAAGACTAAGAAAATAAATAAATAAACAAAAGAAAAACAACAGTTTATTAAAAAGAAATAAACTAAAAAGAATGTCAGTAAGACTATCTGGGATAGTCTTACCGATAGTCTTTCTAGTAATAAAACTAGAAAGACTAAAACAATTACTGTTAAAGTCAAAAAAAGAAAAGAAAATACAATAAACACCAACTAAAATAAAACTGATATTCTAAAAATACTATCAGAAAGACTATTGGATAGTCTTTCCGATAGTCTTTTTGGAACTAAAAACTATTAAACTAACAAATAAATTGAATAAAATTATAGAAACTTAACTATTTAACAGAAAAATCAAATAAAAGTATAAAAATACACGAAAATATTCTAAAAATGCAATAAAAAATCTATAAACAGTTGAACAACTATTTAAATATTCTTAAATTTATAAATTTCCAGTAAAAATAAATTTGTCCATAGAAAAATCTGAGAAAAATATTTTTAGAGCAAATAAATTATTTAAAAATACTTAACCTAGAAAGCTTAAGAACTAGATAAAAACATGGCATTTAAGAATAGTAAATTTATACAAGAACTAAGAAAATGATTTGATAAACTAAAATACAAATGAATTTTAAGAAAATATACAAAACAAATCACTTGTATTTCAACCAAGAACAAACATCAATAATTATCAATATTAATCACTAAAACTATTTAACATACCCAATTTACCAACTAACCTGGTAAAAGTGGATTCATCAAGAGATTTAGTAAAAATATCTGTGGTTTGTTCTTCTGTGGGTACAAAATGCAATTCCACAGTACCATCCATGACATGCTCTCTGATAAAATGATACCTTATGTCAATGCTTGGTTCTCGAGTGCTGAACAGGGTTGTTGGAGATTGCTATGGCACTTGTATTGTCACATAAAATTGGAATTTTGTTCAATACAAAGCCATAGTCCTTTAATTGATTCCTTATCCATAAGATCTGAGCACAGCAGCTTCCAGCAACAATATATTCAGCTTCTGCTGTTGAATTGGAGACTGTTTGATGTTTCTTGCTATCCAAGGAAATCAATCTACCACCTAGGAATTGACAACTCTCAGGGGTACTCTTTCTATCAACAACACTACCTGCATAATCAGAATCTGTATATCCAACAAAATTTAAACCAGAATTTTTAGGGTACCAGATACCTAAATTAAGTGTACCCTTAAGATATCTCAATATTCTTTTAACAGCAATGAGATGTAAATCTCTAGGATCCGCTTGGAACCTTGCACATAAGCATGTAGCATGCATAATATTAGGTCTACTTGCAGTAAGATAGAGTAAGGAGCCAATCATACCTCTATAGCTTGTAACATCTACCTTGATAGAATTATCACAAGCTCCAAGTTTGACAGCTATAGATGATGGAGTCCTTGCTGATGCTGAATCCTCCATGTGATATTTCTTGAGGAGTTCTTTAAGATACTTGGATTGACAAATAAATATTTCATCTAACCTTTGACTTGTAATCCAAGAAAGAACTTCAGCTCACCCATCATACTTATCTCAAACTTACTCTACATTAGCTTAGCAAATCTCTTACAGAGATCATCATTAGGAGACCCAAATATGATTTCATCCACATAGACTTGGACTAATATCATATCATTTTTGTGTTTCTTAGAAAAAAGATTTTTGTCAATGATACCTCTTACAAAACCGTTTTCTATAAGAAAACCAGAGAGAGTGTCATACCATTTTCTTGAGGATTGTTTGAGACCATAGATAGCCTTGAAGAGAAAGTACACAAAGTCCAGCAACTCCTGATTTTCAAAGCCAATGGACTGTTCCACATACACTTCTTCATCCAGCTCACCATTCAGAAATGCACTCTTAACATCCATTTGATAAACTTTAAAATTGGAGTAAGCTGCAAATGCTAAGAACATCCTGATAGCCTCAAGCCTAGCCACTGGTGCATAGGTTTCATCATAATCAATGCCTTCAGCTTGTGAATACCCTTGAGCAACCAGTCTTGCTTTATTTCTTGTTACTATGCCATCCTCATCTAATTTGTTCCTCAATACCCATCTTGTACCAACTACTTTCCTGTTCTTTGGTCTGGGTATCAGCTTCCAGACTTGCTGTTGTTCAAATTGATTGAGTTCATCTTGCATAGAAATCACCCAATCAGGATCACTCAGTGCTTCTTCAGTCTTCTTTGGTTCCATCTCAGAAAGAAACCCTGAATAATGACATTCATTCTGAGTATCACTTCTTGTTCTAACTCCAACACCTGGATCACCAATGATCAGCTCAAAAGGATGAGCTCTATTCCAAACAGTTTGTCTTGGAAGATTTGATCTTGAAGATTTGATCTTGAAGATTTGATCTTGAAGATTCGCCTTGAAATTCATTCTTGTGTTGTGAATGACCAGTTGACCCTTCATTTCCTCCCCCTGAGTTGTTGCTTGATTGCCTTGATGATTCTTCTCCAGTGTTGGTGGTATCTCCATTGTTACCAATGTTTCCACCACCACCACCATGATCATTATCATCATTATTATTAGCATTACCAGTATCAATCTCAGGTGGAGCTTCATCATCTGATTCTGAGTCTGGCAAGTTATCAAACTTCAGTTCTTCAGATGAATCTTTTGTTTGGATACTTGGGAGCTTAGTGTCATCAAATGTAACATTGACACTTTCTTTCACTTGGTGACTGTCAATCAAGTACACCCTATAAGATCTTCTGGAGTAACCAACAAAAATAGCTTCATATGCCTTGGCCTCAAACTTGTCACGTCTAACATCTCCATCCTTAAGCACAAACCATTTTGCACCAAATACATGAAAGTATTTGAGAGTTGGTTTCTTGTTATTCATGATCTCATAAGGAGTCTTCATTAAGTCCTTGTTGATTAAAGTTCGATTCTGAGTATAACAAGCAGTATTTACAGCTTCAGCCCAGAAGTACATTGGAAGTCTTGATTCACTTAACATAGTTCTTGCAGCTTCAATCAATGTACGATTCTTCCCTTCTACCACTCCATTCTGTGAGGAGTTCTAGGGGCTGAATATTGTATTTTTATTCCTTTATCTGCACAAAAGTCATTTAGGACTGCATTTTTTAATTCAGTTCCATTATCTGACCTTATAGCTTTAACAGGGAATCTAGAATCCAGCTCAATCAACTTCACATGATCAATCACCATCTGTGGGGTTTCATCCTTGGAATGTAGGAATAAAACCCATGTATATTTAGAATAGTCATCAACAATCACAAGAGCATATTGTTTCTTTGACATAGACATCACATTAACTGGACCAAACAAATCCATGTGAAGTAGGTGATGTGGTTCAGTTATTGATGATGTGTCAGTGCCCTTGTGAGATGCTTTCTTTCACTTTCCTTTCTGACATGCCTCACACAGTCCTTCATGTGTAAATTCCATCTGAGGCAAACCTCTCACCAAATTCCTCTTAACTAGGGAGTTCATTGTTTTGAAGTTCAGGTGAGACATCTTCTTGTGCCATAACCAACTTTCATCTAATGAAGCTTTAACATAAAAACAATTAACTTCATCTTTGCATTCTTCTTGTGAAGGATCTGGCACTTCTCTTTTATCAAATGAAATAGCATATCCTCTGTCACAGAATTGACTGATGTTGAGAAGATTATGCTTGAGACCTTCCAGAATGGATACATCTTCAATGATAACATTTTCTGATTCCAAACAGCCATATCCTTCACTTATACCCTTGTTTTTATCTCCAAAGGTAACCACTGGGTCAGCTTTCACAACCACATTTGATAGCAGGGCTCTATCTCCGGTCATATGCCTTGAACATCCACTGTCCAGAATCCACACAACACGGTTTACCTGTTCCACACCCTGCAATATCAAATTGATTAGTCCTTTCTCGGAACCCAAACTTGATTGGGTCCGGCATACTTAAAGAACTGGCCTTTGTCAGGCAAAACAACATTCTTAATCTCAACTACTTCAACCTCTTTAACAAAGGAGCGTTTCCATTTATAACCAGCCTTAACACATTTCTGAGTAGGCTTACGTATAAATGAATCCACCCTAGTTTTGGGAGGACTAGCAGTCTTAGATCTAACATGCTTCTTATAATTAGCATGTTGACGAGGAGTAGTCTTATCATCAGATACATGCTTACTATTAAAATAAGCATACATAACATTAAATGCACAAGACATGCAATTCACCACACCACATACTTTATGAGACAGATTAATAGCAGGAATGTTAGTTCTACTGTTGTTTTGATCCACTTTATGAATGTCTGATTTAGTCTCTGTTGCTGAAACAACTTTGACATAATTCTTAGACATACATTTGTTGGTACTAGCAAGTTCATAAGCAAGGTCCTCAATACGCATCTCCTCTTGAATAATAATGGAATATTCATTCAGAGGTTCTGCCAAGGATTCTCTAAAGAAAGGTTTTTCAATACCCTTAAGAACATGTGGTACACCCTTTTCTTCAGCACTTACTCTATTAGGGGTGTTAATGCTTAATTCTCCAATAGCCTCGTTATAGTCATAACATATTCCAACAGTTTGACTAATAGCTTGTTTATTGAAGATTTCTTTAGCAATCTTACAAGAATTATAGTAAGCATTAACCTTGGTTTCAAGTTCCATGATCTGATCCTTAAGAATGGTTTCCAATTGAATATAACAATTAACTCTATTCTCAAGAAAAGCTATCTTCTTAGTGATTTCATCTTGATTAACATGCACAAGTCTTAATTCTTTAACCTCCTTTTCAAGAGCAGTGTTCAGAAGAATTATTCTATCATTTTCACTACGTGCACAAGATAAAGTACTACTATCATTTCAGAGTCAGTGAACTTTACCTCAGACATGAAAGATGAAGTGCTGCCTTCATTAGCCATGAGTGCTAAATTTCCAACTTCACCATCTTCTTCATCACTATCTGTATCATCCCAACTTTTTCCCTCGACAAGATAAGCTTTCCCAATCTTGTTATTCTTGCTAGAATCATATGAGTTCCTCCTCACTTGCTTTGGCTTTTTTCATTCTGTAGCAAAGTGTCCCAACTCATTACAATTATAGCATCTAATTGTACTTCTGTCCATTATTCCGGTTTTATAGCCACCCCTTGTGCTATTTGAGGAAGAAGAGCTACCTCTCTGGAACCTGGGCTTAAACTTAAGATTAGGATTCCTTCTGAATCTGAAGTTCCCAAACTTCTTCACTATCATTGCCATTGACTCATCCTCCGGCTGTTCAAGTTCTTCCATGGAATAGAAGTCACCACCAGATTGACTTGTGGATGTTAAGCCATATTCAGCTACAATAACATCCTTGTCAGAACTGGAAGTTTGAACAACCTTCACTTCCAGTTGATGTGGGACTTCTGCCACCAGTGCAGTAGAAGTACTGACTATCCTCCCTGTTCCATATATTTCCTTATGTTGAATCTGTTCCAGCTCATAAGTCTTCAGAACACCATAGAGTCTTTCCAAAGAAATCTCACCTAGATCTCTTACTTCTCTAATAGCTGATATTCTGTGCTCCAGATGAGATGGAAGTGTTAGAAGGAACTTCTTGTTAATCTCCTTAATAGTGTAGTGCTTTCCATGGAGATTTAGATCATTAATCAATTTGTTATATCTCTCAAAAACATCAGAGATACCTTCACCAGGGTTTGATCTGAATTGTTCATATGAAGAGGTGAGAATTTCCATCTTATTCTCTCTGACTTCCTTTGTCCCTTCATTGATTATCTCAATCGTATCCCAAATGTGTTTGGCAGTAACACAATTTAAAACATGATTATGCATGATTGGATCAAGACAATCAACCAGGATTAACTGTAGGCAGGCATCTAGAGAAGCATCCTCTTTTTCATCAGATGTGTAGTCCTTGGGATCCTTGGGGTACATCCTAGCAGCTTGAGTAACAATGTTATTCTCAACCTCCTCTTCCTCAACAATCATAGGAAGTTTTGGTCCATTCTTCAATACACCAAGATATTTAACATTTGCCACTTGAAGAAACATGAGAATCTTCTTCTTCCACATTGGATAGTGCTCCTTGCTGAACATGGGGATTTTAACTGTCCCAACTTTCTGTGTAGACATTTTGAGATTTTTGTAGAAGAATAAAAATATGAGAGTTCTAGAAAAAAAATCACAAAAATTGGAACTTTGATTAGTGTATCAATCAAAAGGCTCTGATGCCAATTGTTAGGTCCCGATAAGTTTGTAGAAGGGGGGGTTGAATACAAACTATACCGTTTTATCGAATTTGTTCGTTTTAGGATTATTCAATTGAAGAAAAATTATTGCGAAATTAAATGAAACAGAATTCAAGTTAAATATAAATTATATTAAACTTGAAAGGTGTTACAAATGTTGTACATATTACAAATTGAATCTCAAACTAATTAAAACAAATCTAGAATAGATTCGACATGAATTTATCTATTTTGTAATAAAAATATATAACAATAAAGGATAGTTCGAGATACGTTCTAGGGATAAAGATCCGCTAGATAGTCAAAGCAGTACAAGTAAATGATTTCTAGTGGTTTGAATATAACACTACATTCTAGAAATGATTTCCTGGTAAGAAAAAGCTCTGGTAGTTTCTTTTTTGTTCTTGACAAAAAGTTTTGTGAAAGATGATATCTTAAGTGTTAAGCTTTCTGTCTTGAACTTTGATATATTAACACTTTTCTAAACAGCACGTGCAAATGATTAAAGGCAGAAAGACTAATTTAATTGAACTAAAAAGACTATCATTAATATAAGAAAGACTATCCTTAAGCCTAAAAAGACTTTCGGAAAGACTATTCTAATATTAGTAAGACTTTCGGAAAGACTAAAAAAGAACTATAAAGACTATCGGTAAGACTATCAAGGATAGTCTTACCAGTTCTATTTTTAGTCTTTCTAATATTAGAATTAATTCTAATTTAATTACCTACTTAATTAATTTATTAGGTAAATAAATTAAATAATATAGTTAATTAAAGGAGAATAAAATCTAATTTCTTGCTCAAAGAAATCGTTCTGTGAACCACTCAAAATAATGACGAACTTCCACTGACTGACGTTGACACTCGATGTACTGTCGGGTTCATGAGTGATAACTTGGCTCTTCTTCATCTTGACTTTAAGCTGTGATTCTCTTTTTTCTTTAAAACCCTTTCTTCAAACACTATAACATGTACTCTTGCTGTCACACTTCTGGAATCTCTGTCTTTATAATAAATCCACTTCCTTGAATACTTCACTGAGGCTTGATCAAATAAAAGAACTTCTTTCAATTTAGAATTACTTCAAGTATGTAGATGACTTTTAATCTCATTCTTTTGACTGATATGATCTTCTGAGATTCCTGTGACAATTGAATTATTATTTACTTATTACAAACTTGTTTAAGTTGAGTTGTATCCTCGATGTTTACAAATAGGCCTATCCATATGCCTTTCATTTTTCATGGTTATAGTTTGAGTTTGAATTTGAATTATTCAGTTTTGGTTTCGATATTGGTATTGTTTCATGTGATTGCAGTTTTTTTGGATTTTGCTTTCGAAGTTCGTTTTTGATTATTGGATTCTATGGATGGTTCTTCTAATTGGTATTTCTTGTTCTCTCTGTTTTTGGTTCGGATACACTTGGATTGCAGTTTTGATTGCGTTCGCTATTGGATGACATGGATGCTTTGTTTTTTGTTGTTTTGCAATTGTAATTTTGGATTCGTTTGAATACGTGACTCGGTTTCTTGTTAACAAACTCCCGATTTCACATCGTGAGTTTGAGGGGGAATGTTAACATATATAATATTATTGTTATTGGATAGTTCCGTTACTGTAATTGTTAGTCACAGAGGCATGTCTAAATTCATCATTATAACAAGCCTACTAGTTATAATAATGTTGTGCATTACTAACATGACCCCTTAACCGGGGACCCCTTTTGTTAAGTTTTTTGTCTTATAATTTGTACTTAGCATTAGATAACAAACTCCCTGTGAACAGGTATAGATTAGTCTTATACTAATTCTTGAAAGAAGATCTATGGATCATGCCTCAAGTTGAAGATTAAGACTACAGAATAAAGACATTTGGAGTTTGGAGATTAAAAT
The DNA here is from genome assembly GCA_030848705.1 of Heracleum sosnowskyi. Lineage (NCBI taxonomy): Eukaryota > Viridiplantae > Streptophyta > Magnoliopsida > Apiales > Apiaceae > Heracleum > Heracleum sosnowskyi. Next base: position 18,099,176 of record CM061240.1, read on the forward strand.
TTTTTAAGCACAAATTCGAGAAGTACATTTGAGTTATTCGAGAAGTCAAGGATTCGAGATCTCAAGGATTCTAGAAGTAAAGTACTATATTCAATATGTCAAGGGTAATATAATTATTCCATATCTCAAGAGTAATTATATTATTCGATATGTCAAGGGTATTTTACTCATTCGATATGTCAAGGATTCCACAAGTCAAAATTCATATTCGACATCTCAAGAATTCCAGAAGTGAAGTGTGTTTTTCAATATGTCAAGAGTAATACACTTGTTCGACATGTCAAGGGTTTCACAAGTCAAAACACTCACTCGATATCTTAAGGATTCCAAAAGTAAAAAGACCCATTCGAGAAGTGCATTCGATATCTCAAAAAGACTTGATCCAGAACTCAAAGTTGTCGAACAGTTCAAGAACAGTTCTCGAATCAAGTACTTAGCCAATTCTCGAATGTTTCAAAGACGAATTCAAAGAAGATTTTCACGACAAAAAATCTACAGATAAACCAAGGTACCTATAGTGGTCCAATTGTTGCAGAGTGCACATGGGAAGCCAAGCTTGGAGAGATAGTCAAAGTAAATCAGCTTAAGAAGTGGATCTGGTTATTATTCAAAACAAGAAGAACTCATATGATTCCAGTTTTCACTAAAATGGGATAGATAGGCTGGATTTTACTAATTTTGTAAAAATGAGTTGTGCACATGTTCTATAAGTGCACATACTCATATCTTTAGTTGTTAAATTTTTTATTGTAATTTTCAAGAATATCTCTCTGAGAAATCGAAGCTGAGAATACACTTTCGTATTCACAGTTTGTAGCAATATTTGAATCTAATAAAACATTAGATTAAAAGTGAGTCAGTGTGTTATTTTCATTCTGAAATATTTTACTGATAACATACATACTCAAGCTACAAAAACAAATAAATTCAAATAGCACAAAAGCGAAGAAAAAGTTGATAATATATTCAGCCCCCCCCCCCCCCCCCCCTCTATGTTATCTAAGTGTAAACTCATACTGAACAGTAATAGTTTCCTTTGTTAGAACAAAACAATTTCCTTTATTATTGTTTGGTTGTTGGCTATATAAGCTCATTCTCTGTTGTAATCAATAACAAGTTTCATTATAATTAAATATTACTTTTATCTCTTCTCCTCATACTTTATCACCATCTTTAAAAAATTTGTATTTTTTGTATTCAAATCTCTTGACAGTAGTCATAAAATTCTGAAAAGTTGAGTCGTCATATCATTTTTTTAAAAATTCTGGATATATCAATAATTTTTAATCACAATATTTCTGAAAAGTGATCACAAAATGTGTCTATAAATGCATTCTTCCTGCTTATTTATAATCACAACTTACCTTCTTCTCAAATAAAATCTTTCATTCAAATTTTTCTTGAAGGCACTTGCATCAAATGAGAAAGGACAAAAAGATCATTAATGTAGAAGCAACATGAATATTTCCATATCAATTCTTACTGTTGTAAGAATATATTTAGGTCCCTTCTGTTTTAGTCCCTTGGTGCCAGGAATAGCCCTACATGTCCGCTATCAAGTCTGTAAATTTATGTTGTCTTAGATGTGTTCTACTAGGTTTGAATCAATGTAGTGGTTATATATATATATATATATTGAAGCAACTTTACACCTATACTTTTGCCTATTGTATATGTGATTCCTCCTACCTCATTTTTACCCGGGAAGCGATTCGCCTACACATACAGTGAGGGATAAATACGTTTTTGAAGGAGACAGTATGTCGTGGGACTCGAGTTTATATCCTTATCCTTCATTTTTTTTAAATCTATTTTATGTTTAATTCATTTGTTCTGTTGGTTACACACACGAACACGGTTATTATTGTTTGTTACTGCGCGCTTGTGTTTCTTCACAGTCCTCGTGATTCTCAAATTTGTGAGTAAATTTTAATTAAAAATGGCCTTTGGTGATATTTCAAAACTATGATGCATAGACACACCAGAAATTCCACAAGATTAGAGCATCTGCAACGTTACACTCCCCTTAACTAAATAAATGATAAGTCATTTGTTTCCTATAAGGGCTCTACTTTTTATCATCTCCAACCCTCTCTCCCCTTGTCTAAAATTTTAGATAATTTGTTTGAAGTTGGCTATATATAGCCAACATCTATTTTTTTTAATATAAAAAACTCTAAAAATGACACATCATCCTGACATCATCAATTGTTTGTATTTTTAACATATATCCAATAATTTTACATAATGCCATTGGAGTATATTAGCTTATAGCTTCAACAAATTTTACATAATCACTATTTTCATAACCAATATTCATAATTTCATTGGAGATACTCTTAATTAGTAAGAATGATATATTACAAAAATATAACTTCAACACAACTTCAGCAAAATTTGACTTCTCCCTAAAAATATCCTTTATACAGGGATCAAGTTAACACGTACTTCTATTCGATCGCCAATCTTTCTTTGTATAAATGTAGCATCGACATTCTAGGTTCCCAATTCTCATTGAACTCGATCTTGCCCGAGCCAATAAAAAAGATTATCAAAGTCGAGTATAACTCTCAATCCTATACGTATCAAATACAAATATATGAGGTAACAACGAATTAGATGTACTCGAGAGTCATTTAAAATCGGAAGAATCATGATTTAAATTCGTGTTTTCTCTCAAATGCGAGTCGATTCACGGGATCTCTCATCTCCCTCCTCTATTCTCTACTCTTCCTTTCTTTCTCAACTTCCTTCATCTCTTCCTTTCCTTTTCTTCCATTTCAATGCCAACCCTCTTTTTCTTTGAACCGTAATTTATTTTGGTTTACTTTGGAGAATCAATTGAACTCTCACTTTTCAAGTTGCGAATCATTAACAATGCTTAGAAAGGGTATATCTAAGCAATTTGTTAGGAATTGAACACTTATTGGAGCAACTCTTGTGTATTGGGTTTGGACTTACACAAAAGACTTACGGATTCACTTATGTGGTGTTTTCAGAGAATGGAGCAGAGAGATGTTTGTATCCTTAAAGTTAATGATAAACATGTTTTATCTAACCACTTTACTCTCGTTTTTATTGGCCTTAAGAATGTTTATGTTCGGTTTGTGAATGTCTTAGAGCTTGAGATTTACAGGAGTTCTTACTTGTGTTTTCTTCTTGAGAAAAGCTTATTGCCTTCAAAGTGTTTGTTATTTGTTTTGTGTGACCGAAGTGATTTCAAAGTCTTTGGGTTAGAACTGCGAATACTTTGTCGAACACTCCTCTTGGTTGTGATTTATTTGTCTCTTTTGTGTAAGTTTTATTGGATTGCTCTTGAAATGTTTCCACATTCAGAGAAGATTTTGTTAGATAGTCTCCATGTTATAAGAGCAAGTCCAATGCTAATGTCAAAATAGATGTAGCTATTGCTATAATATGAAACCAAAAAGTGGTTTTTGATGTTAAAATAGAACTTATAGTCCAATGCATAGTTTTAAAATATCACCAACTAGATCCAAATTTAGCTATATTCCAAACACCTCAACTTTAAATTTAAAGTTATGGTTGTCACCATTGCTTTAATTATTCATTTCCCCTATCTAACCACTTGCATGCCTATATGGAAATTATAGCTACATCTATACTTGGTTCTATATTTAGAACAAACTATAACATTTTTCTATTTTAGAACCAAGTATAGCATTGCACTGGAGATATGAGTTATATAATTGATGCTATATTATAGAAATAGCACCTCTTTTAGCATTGCATTGGACTTGTTCTAACAACTATGAATTTTAATATTACATTTGCATGGTACCTCCGTGGTGTTGTAAACTATGTTTTATGTGTAATGAAGATTGGGACTACTTTCAAGTATGTTGGATTGAAAATGTTGGTAAATTTGGGCAGTAACTTGCTCTAATGTCCTAGAAATTTAGTGCATTTTGCTGCACTTGGTATGGTGAATTTATACCAGTTTGAATGTCATAAAATTGAGCAAGACGTTAGTAGTGCTGTGATTGTTGATCCTATGACATTGTGGAGAGTCTGACCGTGTGTAACACCCCCAGATCTGGGGTCAGGAATCTGGGTTGTCACACTCCATCAATATACAATACCTGCATTACTTACCACATTCTAATAATACAACTCCAAAGACCCCAATCACTTACGCACACACACACACAAGTTATAGCCTTGGAGATGAGCAACAAGAGTAACATTCGTTATTACAAATCAAATGTATTATCCAGGATCTCATCTATCATTTACAACCTCTACCTGAAGTTAAAATAATAGACCTCACAATTCTATACAAGGTTTAGTAATACAAACCTACTCAAAAATAATTCTCACTAATTCATGCTGCAACTATTCTGCTCACACCGGCAGTATCCATCCTGCTGAACTAACTCAAGGGTGGTCTCTCCATTCCCTTGCTCTCGTGACACGAGGTGAATCGGAAATGTTTTCTTCATGCTGAAAGTTTTAATAAAGCAAGAATGAGCTAATAGCGCTCAGCAAGAAATCTATCCCAGTTTAAATCTTTAAACCTTTTAGGAAGATAATCCATATGGGATCAAAGCTTTTAACACTACTAGGGTCTATCCCCAAAATAGTACACCGTTCAAAATACCGTATGACTTACAATCATACTCAAATATTCTTCGTAAATCATTTGGAGATCCTTGGTATCAGTATGATAAACCAAGACTCAAAACATATCTTTTTAAAATAGATATCAAATGTTGGAATCAAGGCTTAAAGCCTAGTCATTGATTCAAAAAACTATACAGTTCAATGTACTGTATATCTTAAATACCTTTTGAACATATATACTCACATATCTATTTAGATATCTCATACTATTCAAAATATTGTAAAATATCAGTAATGAACACCTTTTATAAAAGAAGCAAGAATGAGCACTATAGCTCAACAATCAGATATAGCAGCTTAATCGTATATGTAAGCTTATATCATAAAGGAAAACCTTTAAAACTTCATTCGTATACAGAATGATATATTAGTTTTCTTTTCGTCCAAAACATGCCATACAGTGTAACTACTGTATGAGGAACATCATTACTCTTCACTGTCACATTATCAGTAACTCAGCGCCTAGGCTTTTGTTACAATATGCAGTTCAACTCCAATCGGAGGGAAGAAAGGGAATGTACTGGAACACCCGATACACGGTGATCAGCCGTTGTATCGTAACTTTTCTTTTCTACTAGTAGAAGGACGACTTCTTGTTCGGTTATCACCCTGACCGCATACGGGCCACTGTGCTAAGAGATCACTACCTCGGTGCCTATTTCGTCACCGGGCAAGCCTTAGCACGCAAGAGATCACTACCTCGACGCCTATTTCGTCACCGGGCAAGCCTTGATAATTTTGGCACTACCCCGGCACCTATTTCATTGCCGTGTAGGCCCTTCCAATTCCCATGATGAACAATATCAATGAAACGGAAATCGGAATTTAATTCCATTTTTCCCAAGTACAAATACTTGTCAAAACTTTGTAACCGTTCAGAATACCTTACTCCAGAGTAATTGAAAGGAGTAAGTCAAAGTGTGGGTTGACATTAGTCAACGAAACTACCGATGATTACTACGTATTTTGAAAGCATGACCAGTGAGTTTTTGTAAAATACCTTTAGTTCTGATAAATCAGAACTCGAAAACATATTCACTTTTAATGAAGGAGGCAAGTGAAATCATATGTTCACTTCCTGAGATGGATTCCCAATTTTTGATAAGTTCAAAACCTTAATCATCATTTGAGGTAAATAGTTTAAAAGTAGTTGGGAACTCCTCCTATAGTCACATAAATCTCTTTTGGGATCAGAAAATATTTTGAATAACTATTGGAACCTTACGTAATATTTAAATAAGTTTCTATGACTTTTAAATCATTTTTGGAATATTTAATAAATATTCAAATAATAAATATTGAATGATTATTCAATATAAATCCACTTAAGTGAATATTCCAAATAATATTCACTTAATTAAATAATTATTCAAATAATAAATATTGAATTATTACTCAATAAGATTCTACTTAAGTGAATATTCAAAATAATATTCACTTAATTAAATAATATTTAAATAATAAATATTGAATTATTATTCAATAAAATTCCACTTAAGTGAACATTCCAAGATACTATTCACTTAAATAAATATTCAAATAATATGTAATAATATTATTTAAATATCTCACATTAAATATCCAATGATATTAGTCTTGGAATATTTAATCAATATTTAACATATAGCTGTCTCTGGACCCTCCAGCTTATGACAGTATAGTCAACACAAAATAGTAATTTAACTCCCGGTCTATTATTTTAAAATCATCGTACGACTGTTCTATACTTAGAGCCTTTAAACCTTGGTTTATATCTAGTATTTACCTAGCATATAAACCTTATATCTTACGAAAACTTTTACTAAAAGCGTAAACAGTTAAAAAGTTCTCACAGCATTAAAGCAGAATAGATATTTATATATATATATCAATCACATAAATCACAACAACATCATTTATATGATGTAGGGTTTGAAAACTTGCATGCATCTATCATATGCATACATCACATCTCATCATTTTTAATACCATCACATCTATATACGATGTGAGGTTTGAAAGCATGCATAATATCGTATGCATATATTACATTTGAAAGCATGCATCTATCATATGCATATTATCATAATATTGTACTTTAAAATACAGCATGGGATGAGAAAACTTGCCTCGGGTCCTTGGTTGTTAGGGGTTCGAGAACTTGCCGGGAAATCTATAAACAAAGAAATACCCGATCAGTCCCCTGGCTGAATCATTTAAAGTGCATTTAACTTAAGCACTAACGTTCTATTAACGAACATCAATTGTCTCGCTCTTGGTCATCTATAACCTCATGACGTTTCACAACTCTTAAGTCACAAGTTTGGGTGAAAATCTATTCACAAATCCCAAGTATTTTTCCTTTACCCTTTCCTTGTTTTAAACCATCCCCTTAAGGGTATTTCACTCGCGCAACCTTCGTTCGCGTATTTTTATAAAATCACCAACTTCTCTTTTTAACTCAAACCCTTCTAGGTTTCCTTTCCTAACTATTCATGCTATTATCCACTTTAATATCTCGGCCAAATTTCATTTTTAAAGGGTTTGATCACTATCTCAAAGTTCATACAATGAACTACTTAGTTACGCGAAACCGCTTTCACTAAAACGGACGTTTCTCCTAAACCGTAAATCAAAACGATACGATTCTTTCGCTAAAATAAACTAGGAAACAGGGACTACATGCTCATGGTCAGAAACGTTATGTTTATGCCCTTTAGAGTATTCGTGATCTCTGTCCAAACTACCTAAGTAAAATTCGACATGGTAACGGCGCTTAAACGCGATTCCCGTGTTTTTAAACACTCACTACAACCACCAATCCACAATCAACCAACCACCAATCAAACCTCAATTTAATACTACACTTTTCTGTCCAAACATGGTCATACTCTAGTTCATAAGTTTATCCACAAATCAACCATTAAATATGCTTAAAATCATGCATACATGCTTCATTACTACGTAGTTCTTAAACAATCACTTATAACTACTAGATCAAGCATAACCTCAAAAAGGGAAGAAGTTTTATACCTTCCTTGGAACTTAACAAAGGCTATATATGGATGGTATATCCTTCCTTGCTCCTTAACTATGCTAATCAAACCTAAAAACATCAAAACAAAACAAGATCTTATGAGTTTACTATTCACATCACTATTCATCATCAACTTTGAATCCATTTTTGACCAAGCTATCATCCATGGATGAGGCTAAGATTAGAGATCTACCTTGGATATTGGAAGAGGGTGATTTAGAGCCCAAGAACATGATTTATGCTTGAGTGGAAGTGGTAGAAAGTTTCTTCAGCTTTTTGATGAAGAAATAGCCGAATGGTTTTATCTTCTTCAAGGATGCATCTTTTGTTTGTTTTCTTTTCTTTTCTTTGTCAAATAAATCCTTAATACTTTCCCTTTTAATTTGTGTGGTTAATAGCAAGACTTGTCATCCTTGACACCTCACATTTTAATGTGTGGTTGTGGTGAAAGTGGTGACAAGGTGGTGATTCACCACTTTGTCATCATTTGGTCATCATCTTGTCATCCTCTTGCATCATGCTTATGTCATCATTTGTATCATCAATCCTCTTATATATTGCACTTGATGATCTTATATAATACTCCTCCTTGGGTTAGGGTTTAATCCATAATTTGTTACGCTTTTGTTTCGCGATAGTTTCAAGTGGTTTTAAAAACGTTTCTCTGTACCAAAGCTAGGGGTACTTCCTTTATCTTTCCATTACCTTGGCTTAATATATGGTCCTAGATTTCTCTCCTTGGCTTAAGGTATGATCATGGATTTCTCATCCTACACACTTTCTCAAAACGATCAAATCAATTCATCCTTGATTGTCCGATGAATAGTGATTAAAAATTCGAATGGGAATCTCCTGATTCTGATTGCGTTTACATTCTTTTATTCTCCTTATACATCAATAATATAACTTCGAAACATTCATTCCATGTCTTCTATACAGTGTGGTCTGAAAATATTTTTCATCAGCAAATTCACTATTCATCAACATTTACTATTCATCAAAATTTTTTAACTAAGTCCAAAATTTGGGGTTATTACACCGTGACTCTGAGTTTGTTAAAAGTTGTTGATGTTGATAAAAAATTGCTTATGGGGGACATGTTTCTTACTTGGACCATGAGAGAAGAGTTTAAGGGTGAAGGTGTGTACGAATCAAAATGAAACATGTGCTAGAACCTTTTCAAATTGTTTTTTTAAGGGCATGTATTGTGGATGATGTCAAGCATAGTTCTATGTATAGAAAAATGTTGCACGAGAGCTGGTTGGGTGATGAGGAAGTAACCGCTGATGAGGTTCCCACGACTATTCCTATGCAGGGACCTTTTCTACATGAAATAGAGGAAATTTGGAACCCACTTGTGTGAAGAGAGCTTACATCAGGGACAATCCACAGAAGAACATGAGTGACAATGGACAATGGGGCTGCGGTCCTTTAATACAGGATGTTGGTGACACGCGAGATGGACATCTCATGGGAGGTTCATACAACAACCAAGATTGGAAAATGACAATGAAATGATCCTAAGTCAATAGTCTAGTATAGATATTCTCTTAGTTTAACTTGAATGATTGTTGATTAAGATTTGGAGTTTGTTCCTAACTTAACAACTTGAATTTTGAACTTTTGCTCTGGGGCTTGTCCCATTATCTCTTGCGCCTCGATAAATAGGTGTGTTCATCTGATTTTTAATATACTATAATGTGTTACCCAAAAAAAAAGATTCATAATCAAATAAGGATATTTTATTCGTATCTTGCTCCTGAAGAATATGAGGCTTAATCGTCGTTTAATTCTACTATTAATCTATGATATTATTAGAATAAAGATGTCTTCTCATATTGCAAAACTATAAATATTGTTTTAAGGGGCCTGTTTGGAAACTCAATTTTAAGTCAGCTTATGCATTATAAGTCCATAAAAGCTTATGAGGGGTGTGTCAACCCAACTTATAACTTATATGTTGATAAGTTGAATGTTAATAACAACGTACTTTTTCCCAAACTTATTGTTTGATTTTTTTGTTTTTTAATAATTTATATTTTTACATTTGTGTTTTTAAATATTTTTTTAATTTAAAATGCATGTATTGAGCTCATTGTATTTAATAATTATTTTTTCAAATGTAAATTAGCAAACTTTTAACTAATTTATAAGTAAATTTATCCAAATACAAATATAACTTATAAGAATTAATCAACTTATCACTTATATAACACTTATTAATTTTAAGGTATAAGTTAACTTTTTTAAAATATCCCAAACACGCACTATATTTAACTCGCACAATTTTTTCAGATCATCAATTTAACTAAACTAGTTGAAAAAGTCGCGCTTCGTGGCGGCGTCATAATTTTTTTTTAAACTCTATCAATTAGATTACAATAATTACTCATTTTTTCCTAATAAGTCTTCCTCTCGCACTACGCCATAGATGACCTATCGCAACAAATTAGGGGGGGGGGGTGTTACCATATTGGATGTTACTATAGCTATACAATTTTTCTGTTATCATAACGCAGTGATTTTGGATGTTACCAAAGCCATGAAACTATGTTACTATACTTGTAAAATGTGTTACACTAGGCAACATAATGAGGTGTGTTACCTTAGAGTATAGTCTTAATGAACAAATTAAAATAAATTTTATTTATAATTAATAGTTTGATAATTGTTTAAATTTAAAAGTGAATAATTTTAATAAAATCATTGAAGTTATCATTAGAAAAAGTAATATTCCATCAAATTATTGAATTATTTGTATTTCATAAAATTTAAAATATTTTTAATAAATTTAGAATTAAAATATTTTAAAATAATATTCAAGAATTATTAAATTTTAATTAAAATCATTAACAATTTTATTAGAGAAAATAATAATTTGAAAAAACTGAGAGTTATTACAAAATAATGAAAGTTATGAATTTAATTGTAATTTCAATTTAATACAAACAAGTTGAAATAAATTTGTAATAAGTTTTTTAAAAGAAAAGAAAAAGAAAAGAAAAGAAAATTAGAATTGTGACAGTGAGACACTAAGCGGGACAAAAGGACTGAGCGGCAAAACAAAAATTAGAATTGGGGCTAAACACTAAGTCGGGGGAAAAAATTAGAATTGGGGATAAACACTAAGTCACACACTTCTCTCACTTATATCAATTCTCTCACAATTAGGGTTCGAAGCTTGGAGCAATTAGGGTTTAATTAGGGTTCGAAGCTGGGTTATTCAAAGCTCGGTTCAATTAGGGTTCGAAGCTTGGAGTTTGTGTTCAATTAGGGTTAATAGAAGCTTGGTTTCGGGGTTCAATTAGGGTTTATAGAAGCTTGGAGTTTGTGTTCGAAGGGATTTGATATCAATTTCAGGTATAAATCTCTCTTTATATGATTCGATTTGTACCTTAGTTTGTGTTGCATGCTTGGTTCTCTCTCTCTCTATGCATCTCTCATTATCTCTATGTCTCTCTCCCGGTCTCTCTATATGCATCTCTCTATGTGTCTATGTATTGCTCTCCCCTGTCTCTCTATGTATCTCTCTTTGTATCTCCCTGTTTTTCTTAATTTGTGATTTATGTGGATTTATTTGAATTCTCGCATTGTGTCTCTCTCGCTGTCCCTGTATCTTTGTGATATACATATTGTTTGATGTTGTTGCTTAATAATGATTTAGTTAATCGTTACTTTTTCATTCTCAAGAAAGCATGATTAATCGAGAAAAATTAGCCATAAATTAACTGCATAATGACATTTGTGTGAGGACATGATGGTCTTAAAAACTCTATCGATTAGTTAATTATTTATAGGTAGTTATTTGCTTAGGTTAGCCTGAATAAAACCTCGACTAGGTTGACCGCTGACACACGCACACACTTATATTCTTGATTTAATATAGTTAATGTAGTTGTGCTTCATGAAATGTAGTTATGGACGACGAGGAAATTACGTGGACAGAACTTCCAAAGTTTAGTGACAGTTATATTGGCGGTGTAAAAGATTTTATTAAAAATGCAGTTTCTAGATTTGCCGTAGGTGATGAGATAACATGTCCTTGCAAGAAATGTAAAAATGACAATTGGTATCGTCAAGATATAATATACGACCATCTGGTTTATAATGGTCCTTCGCCATTGTATGTGGAATGGATGTGTGAGGTTTCTCGACTAGGGAGTGAGGAAGATATGGATTGTGAGGCTGGTATAGGTTTTGGAGACACTCTAGGTGATATGTTGCACCATACCCATGGAATGCAGAATGGTGAAACTGAGCACCCTAATGTACGAAATGCCAAAGCTAATAGATTTAATCGCCATATTGAAGATGGAAAACAACCATTATATCCTGGTTGTTCGAAATTTTTGCGATTAAGTTTTATCCTTAGGCTTTATTCTTAATTATTTATTCTTTATTCTTTCTAGGGACACTAAAGAGGTGTGTGCCACTGACTTATGCATCTTGGGAACATGTCCCTGAAAGCCTAAAAAATACCTTATGGAATTATGTCAAGGTAATCAATACATTTTAACTAGAGCGTTATGTAAATAATGTTGCTCAAACAGCATTCAAGATTAACTTATACCTTTTTATATTTTATTTATATGTAAGCAACGTTATATTATTCCTGAGGAATTAAAAACATGGGCATGGAAGACAGTTCAGCAATGTTGGAAGGGGTAAAAAAAGTTGATTAAAGAGCAATCATTATACTGTTTATGCAACTGATGAGGAGAGGCTACAAAACAAGCCTGATGACATTCCACTTGAGGAATTCAAGGTGCTCTTGAAATATTGGGGAGATCCTGAAGTTCAGGTATACGTATAATTTTAAACTTATGTTGTTTTCTACAAGTTTGTCTTTTATTCAATTTTCAGTGACATAAACTAGTGCTCTTTTTTCATTTTTTTTGCAGGCGAGTGCTGAGAAAAATTCTCGAAGTCGTCGTGAGTACACAGACACACACACTACTGGTCCCCAACTGTTTTCCCAAATTCGACACAACATGGTACATTCCTGAACATTTAGTATCAATCCTTTTTAGATTAGTGAATTATAAAATTACTCAGGATAGTCTGTCATTAATTTAATTTAATTTAAATATGTGAAATGGACATGTGCATGTCCTTCTATATACGAGTGCATGGATAATTCTATTTGAATTATTCTCAGATTTTCTTATTGAAGTTTTATTCCCCAATCAAATATTTGAAATGTATAATAATTTTTGGTACATGTGGTCATTTGCATATCGTGTATTCAAATTTTTGCTAGAAAAAGAAGCAGACATATCCAAATAAAAAACCACCGGGTGCAGCGATTTTTGCTAAAACTCGTAAGCGCAAACCTGGACGAGAATACAAGTCTAATCCTGATGTGATGCAGTTCAGAGTTGTAAGTAATTTATTTTTGCAATCAATCCCTTAAATCCATATTTTATCTTCGGAGTCGATATTTATTTCCATATATTGACATGTTTATTTTGTAGGATACAATTAACAAGAAACTCCAGTCAGCAGAAGGACTTGATGGTCTTGACGAACTAGTTTCGGGTGGAAAAAAATCACATGGTCCAGGTTGGCTTATAGGCAGACATGATGTGAAGTGTGTCAAAGCTTCTACTCAGAATACAGCTCCAACAGATTCATACATACAAGAGCTGAAAAAAAAGTTATGGCAGGAAGTTGTTGAAGAAGTTGAAGCGAAGCTAAACCAGAAGGTCAGCGAAAAAGTGGATGCGAAGGTCAATCAGAAGGTCCAGGACAACTTGACATTGGTCCTTAAAAAATTACTTGACGCAAACCCCTCTCTGAATATTAATATTGGTGAGATTTGTGCGACGATTTCGAGTGACACATGAGGTGATGGTACTCCTATGACCAACGAACCTAGCTCTTAGACTTCTATTGATTTAGGCAGTACCTTTTGACCTACTATATGTTTTTCTATCCCGCTTATGATGAACAGGCTATTGTATTGTCTTAGTACTTGTATCTTTTAATTTATGTTCTTTAGTGTTGGTTGTTTGGTGGATGGTGTTGGTTGTTTGGTGGTGGATGGCGTTGGTTGATGTTGGTGGTATGGTGTTAGTTTGTTACTAGTATGGATGTTATTGATATTGAATTTGGTTGGTTTAATTTTGATGGGAAATATAACATTTAAATGGTATTTTTTTTTTATTTCACATAAGGTGTTACTATAGGTACCTAACTGTGTTGCAAATGACTATGTAATTGTGGGTTGCAATAGATATTATAATGTGTTACAATAGGTACCAACGTGGGTCCCACAGTGGGTCCCACAGTGGGTCCAACAAAAGGACCCACCATGTGGGCCCCACAAAGCTTATCTAATGGACCCCACGTGTGGGGCCCACTCTCTAGTTTCTGCAAAAATGTAATATCTTTGGTAACACAGAAGGTATGTTGCTGTAGAATGTTTATTGTGTTGCTGTAGATATCTTTAGTAACATAGTGTGTTATGTTACCTTAGGGGTACTCAGTATGTTACTATAGACCCCTATAGCAACTGCTGAGAACCTAATACGGCTCTGATGTTACCATAGCCCTTTTTTGGGCTATAGCAACGCGAAACTGGGCTTATAGCAACATAGTTTTGTGGTTGCAAAAGGTCATTTATGACGTAGTGTCGTAAAATACGTTTTACTTGTTAAGATCGAAATTCCAAATTTAATATATTCAATACTTGTCTTATATGTTAATTTTCATTTTAATATACTTCTTTCTAATGTTTTGCTCTCCGTTCACCTATAAATTCACACTCCTATTTTACTTCCAATAGAACTTTTAATTATGTCTTACAAACACATATTTTATTTTCAATAGAAATTTTAGTTATATGTATTTCTTGTAAATTTGAATTCTTTTACTTTATAAATTTGAAAACCTATTTTACTTCTAGTAGAACTTTTAATTATATTCTAACTTATAAATTTGAACTATTCTCATTTACAAATTCGAACACCTATTATAATACAAATATAACTTTGATTTACGTGTCTTCCCTATAAATGCGAACCGTTATCCTCTATAATTGAACACATTTTCTACTTCTAATATGTTAAAGGATATTTTTAAGAATAATTCTAGGGGTATCGAATTTGGTACAAAAAGATGTACCGAATTACATGTGTTAGAATCTGATTGGCTCTATATTAGTGGACCTACATGCATTCACATTAATAACACCAATAAAAATATTTTCAAATGACACATCACCATTGCCATGTCATTTTGTACCAATTTTTGGTACCCAATTTGGTACCTCTAGCACTACTCATTTTTTAAACTTATAACAATTATTAATTCCTCACTAAAAAGTCATCCTTCCGTTAAACACGCTTCTCTATTTAAGATTGAAATCTCAAATTTAATAAATTGAATACTTGTCTTATATATTAAATTTTATGTTAACATATTCTCTTCTAATGAACCACTCTCACGTTGAAAAAAAAAATATATATATAATTCGCACTCCTATTTTTAAAAGTTTTCTTTGTTCATCTCACACATTTAATCTGCATTATGCAATCGAAGAAGAAAAACAAATTAAAAAGTGAGTACAATATTGATATTGATAAATGATAATAGCGGCAGAGAGCCACCAGCTCGCAGTGTTATATAATGCTTGCTTTCGATATATTCAAATTGATGCTTTTATTTCGAATTTGTTGACAAAACTTTCAAATTTATGTATTTCATATAAATTCGAATTATTCTTCTATTTAATTAGAGTTTTTTTAATTTTGAATATGTTAATAAATTTTTTGTTACATGTCTTTTTTATGAATTTGAACTCTTTTACTCTAGAAATTCGAATACATAGTACTTTCTAGATTCTTTTTAATCCATCTAAAGTTACTCTCCAACTAAGACGATTTCTTAGAGCATCCTTAGGATAAAAAAATCACATGATTAAAAGTATAAAATTGCCAGAAGCAAGAAGTGTATAGATGTTAACGGAGGAATTTGGTGATAACAAATTTCGGGAATTGCTGGAATAACGAAATTGTGATGATGGGGGATTTTGGGTTTTTTGGATGTTTGGGGCTGGACTTGAAAGGTGTCTCGACTTGTTAGATATGTCGGATCCTATTCCAAGATGTCTGCGTACCCTGTTTATATATAGGGATCAAGCCAACGCAGTTCTGTGATAGGATAGTATTTTTAATCCCTGTGATTGTTAAGGGATATGTTGAGATAAGTTGATTTTATCTTTTTAGAGTTATATTAGCGTTGTGATTCTTTCCTGATTTGAAAGAATCGTTTGGAGATATTTTTTAGTAATTGATTGATTTAGATTGATTGTTTCCTCGTTTCAGAGAGAGGATATTACTAAGTGGTTAAGCAATTAATCATTACTAGATTCACATTGGGAAATTAGAAGATAATTGAGGCAACCGAAAATATGGCGTAACAATAGATAAAAATCATATGTAGACATCATAAACACAGAAGCCATCCCAGCAGCAATAGTCAACACGTTCTACAAGCATTATAAGTGATCGAGTATAAAAAAATTAATTTCACCTGTACACCAAAATAGTATTACAAAATAGTGTATGTGAAAATAAACTTCATGCAATTGATTGCTAGCTTCGTTAAAGTTTCATAACTGATAGACCCTCCACAAATAAGTGCGCGAAACAAATATTCTTTTCATGCAATTGTTGTAATTATATAAAGATACCTTTTTTTTAATTCGAGTTCTTCAAGTAAATTTGAATTTGGATGTCTCTTCTATTATTAAAAGAAATTTTAATTATGTATGAATTCAAACTACTCTCCTCTATAAACTCGAACACCTAATCTACTTCTATGTTAACGAAGGAATTTGCTGATAACAAATTTCGGGGATTGCTAGAATAACGAAATTGTGATAATGGGGGATTTTGGATTTTTGGATGTTTGGGGCTGGACTTGAAAGTTGTCTCAACTTGTTAGATATGTCGGATCCTATTCCAAGATGTCTGTGTACCCTGTATTTATAGAGATCTAGCCAACGCAGTTCTTTTATAGGATTGTATTTTTAATCCCTGTAATTATTAGAGATGTATTTGGAATTAGTTGATTTTATCTTTTTAGATTTAGATTGAGATACCTTCCCGATTTTAAGGATATCGTTTAGAGATATTTTCTATAATTAATTAGAGATTTTTCTCATTTCAGAGAGAGGAAATAATTAACTTAGGAATTAAGTTAATTATTAATAGATTCATATTGGGAAATTAGGGAGATATTTGAGGCAACCAAAAATATGGCATAACAACTACCCCCCAGTTCTTCAGTGCAGCTTGGTGGACTGAAGAACTAAGTGTGCTTTGATCTTCTGAATTTCCTGAGTCACTGAAACAACTAGGAGTAGAAGATTAGTGAATAATATGAAGCACATAGGTACCCGTGATTTGTCTGTAGATGCGAGGGAGACAACATGATGTGCCCGTAATATGCGAGTACTAGTAGTCTTGCAAGTGTACGAGAATGAGCGCCTTTGTGTAGATAATGTTGCGCTTCTCACTGTCAAGTTCGATTTTGCGAATCCACTATTCAAGAGATAGAAATAGCAAAATGTAGTAGCAATAGTAGTGATGTCATTGTATGTTGAAATAAGGAGAAAATGCAATGTGTTGAGATTGTAGTCCAAGCATTATCCCGGAGGATCTTCTCCTTAAGAGGGATGACTCTTCTCTCCATAAGAGGGAGGACTCTTCTCACCTTAAGAGGGTGGTCTCTCTTCACCTTAAGAGGGTGGACTCTTCTTTCCATAAGAGGGAGGACTCTCTTCTCCATAAGAGAGAGGACTCTTCTATCCATAAAAGGAAGGACTCTCTTCTTGGTGAGTTTTCCTGAAGTACAGGTCCAGAAGTACGGATTTACCAAGGTTTTCTCCATAAGAGAGAGGACTCTTCTCTCCATAAGAGGGAGGCCTCTCTTCACTTATAAGAGGGTGGACTCTCCTCTCTATAAGAGGGAAGACTCTATTCTTGGTGAACTTCCCAGAAGTACGGATAAGCACCCCGGAAGTACGGGTTTACCAAGGTTCTCTCAATAAGAGGGAGGTCTCTTATCTCCATAAGAGGGAGGCATCTCTTCTCCATAAGAAGGAGGACTCTTCTCTCCATAAGAGGGAAGACTTTTTTCTTGGTGAGCTTTTCGGAAGTACGGATAAGCACCCCGGAAGTACGGATTTACCAAGTTATTCCAAGCAACACCTTCCACAAAGGACCTTCAAAAATAAATCCAAGCAACACCTTCCCAAACAAAGGCCTTCAAAAATAATTTCAAGCAACACCTTTCACAAAGAAGGGCCTTCAAAAATATTCCAAGTAACACCTTCCGCAAAGAAGGGCCTTCAAAAAATATTCCAAGCAACAACTTCCACAAAGCAGAGCCTTAAAAAATAATTTCTAAGCAATACCCTCTTGAAAGAAGGATTTTCCAAAAGAGGGATTTCGAAAATATTACCCTTCTCAGAGAAGGACCTTCCACACTTGTTTTTGTCCAAATAACGAGCTAGTGCAGTAACCAAATCATGTGCTACGAATATCACATCACAATTCTTTAACATCTCCATGATTCAAATTCTGCCCAGATCTGTTTTTTACCTTTTTGACCCTGCAAACGATGTTTTCTTGAAAAACACAAAACATGATCTTTCTGATGATATATGGCTCATTAGAAACGGACTTATAACGAATCGAGAATCAAATAAAACGTCTGCTGATTAATTTCTCAATACTGAAAAACGGGATCTGATTATGTTTTGTGATTTCGAGAATAGATTGAAACATAATCTCAGAAAACACCAAGAACGAAAGTTGTAGAAATCGCAAAAGCTTTCCGGATCATAAAAATCATCAAAATCTGACATGTATGAAATTTACTACGAATTTTATATGCTAACTTATTTGTACGGACAAAATCATAAGAAAACTTATCTTAATTTTGAATAGAGCCACGAACCACCGCCTCCACCATTCAGCTCCTCCATTAAAGCCGCTCCAGATCCATAATAACCCCCTTGTGTATTGTATATAATGATTGTCCTCCACAATCAAAAAATTATGTCTTCCTTCTAGCGCCAATTGTTAACGGAGGAATTTGGTGATAATAAATTTCGGGGATTGCTAGAATAACGAAATTGTTATAATGGGGGATTTTGGGTTTTTGGATGTTTGGGGCTGGACTTGAAAGTTGTCTCAACTTGTTAGATGTGTCGGATCATATTCCAAGATGTCTGTGTACCCTGTATTTATAGTGATCAAGTCAACGCAGTTTTGTTATAGGATTGTGTTTTTAATTCCTGTGATTATTATGGATGTATTTGGAATTAGTTGATTTTATCTTTTTAGATTTATATTGAGATAATTTCCTGATTTGATGGATATCGTTTAGAGATATTTTCTATAATTAATTAGAGATTTTTCTCGTTTCAAAGAGAGTAAATAATTAACTTAGGAATTAAGTTAATTATTAATAGATTCATATTGGAAAATTAGGTAGATATTTGAGACAACCAAAAATATGACGTAACAATCTAATATGTTAAATGATATATATATATATATATAAATATTTAAAATTCTAAAATTCTAAAAAAATTAGAAAAATAAATTAAAAAGAGGTTAGAGGTGCCACTATATACCCTACCACGTATCCTCTGATGGCCGCCAAAAATAGAATGCAAAGAAAAAAATAATACAGTCATAAAAATCGTGGAAACCGTTTGTGTTTCTACCGAAGCACCCAAATGTTGAAAGGACATTAATTCACTATCTTTTTCACATTTTACCCCAACTATTGTGTATAGTATTATAAGTTGTAGTTGTAGGATGTTTAATATATTCAAGAATATGTTGCTACGCATACTCATTTTTCTCCATTATTTTTTTCCAGTATACCTACTTTATATCCACTTTATATATTAAATATTGATTGGTTTCACCACTTTATTCATTTTTCTTACTTTTTTTCTATTAATTTATAATTTTTCTTAACATCCGTGTCGTCCACTCAATGTAAAAAATTGAGGGGGACGGAGGGAATATTATAAGTTGTAGTTGTACAATGTTTAATATATTCAAGAATATGTAACTACACATACTCATTTTTCTCCGCTATTTTTCTCCACTATACCTACTTTATACCCACTTTATATATTAAATATTGATTGGTTCCATCACTTTACTCATTTTTCTTACTTTTTCCTATTAATTTACATTTTTTCTTAACCTCCGTAATGTTTTTGAGGGGACAGAGGGAATATTATAAGTTGTAGTTGCACGATGTTTAATCTAATTCTAGAAAATGCAGCACATACAGTGCAATACTATAATAGAATGAAATCCGCCCACCTGAGGAATTATTCTGGTTTATCAGATTGTCTGCTAATTAAGATAACCGCAGCGATACTAAATTCTTCTGACATAATTGACGTTGATATAGTGAAAATGCTGCTTATTTGAACAAAATATAAAATGTTACCTTCTGTCAAAAAATATATACACATTTTCTTAGTATTTATGTCATATGTCCTCTCTATATCTTGCTAGCTTCTTTTGTTTTCTGAACAGATTCTAATTATCTAATCTGATTTAATTATCATTTGTTGCACTTCTAAGAATTACGAAGGATCAGATTAGATCAGAAATGTAAATGAGACTTTAAAATAAAATACATGTGGATGTATGTTTACCATTATTACTTGAATTAAGATACTATAATTCCAGTGATCCTATTTTTCGTTGATTTTTTTTTAATTTTATTTATTTTTATTATTAATTATTGTATTACTTATAGAATTATGTTATTAATTTTCAATAGAATATTATTCTAATTGCCAGCTAAATATATTATTTGTAAAAATTAGTGTTCTTATTTCAAGAAAAATAATTTGTAAATGATTAATTTTTGTTTATATTTTATAGGGATATTCTTAATGGTACCTTTTTTGTTTTGATTTTTCTAAATGGTATCATTTCTTATTTTTGACTTACAAGTTGTACCTGTATTTTAACCTTTTTAGGTTTCACATGCACCCTAAACGTTTAAAATATAAGGATACCACATGTAAAAGTCAAAAATATAATAGTATCAACTACAAAATTCAATACAACAATAGTATCATTGAGAAAATCCATAAACATATTTTTTGAAGTTTTGGATTATTTTTGTTCAAATATTTTAATGAATTATGTTTCTATATGTAATAGGTTGTTAAAAGTGTGAAATATTCGAGATTTAAATGGGAAATTAGGTCATTTACTTATATTTTCACATTTGACTAACATTTGGATAACATAATGATATCATATATGTGAAACCTAAAATATAAGGATAATAGTCAAAAAGAAGGAATGATACCCGTTGAAAAAATAAAAAACAAGAGGTACCATTGAGAATATCCCTATTTTATATATGTGTTAATACTTATGTTACTTAAAAGAAAAAAATAAATGAAAAAATTATAAAAATAACAATATAAATTACTGTAACAATATTTTAATAATACTGTTGAATATCCTCTTGTATTGTATGTACCATTTATTTGAGCTGCCGTAGTTTGGACAAAATAATATTAAGGGTGTGCAACAATAAATTTAGGGTGTGCATATATATATCACCACCCTATATAAATATGTTAGCTGAAAGTAACGGTGTATTTCTTGATTTGTTTATGCCTAACCATATCTTTCTCTTTATCTTTTCTTACTTTAATATTTAAAAATTTATTTAAATCATTTAATGTTTAGATATATTATTCTTTCAAAAGGAAAAAATAATAAAAAATATATTGTAGTTATATAATTTTACAATTTTGAAAAACTTCTAAATTTTATTTTAATCTCACCACAACTTTTATATTTTAGAAATTTTTTAAATAAGTCTTAACATACTACATATTTTGCAAATTCAAGAGCACAAAGAAAAGAAAAAAGCATAGCAATCTCCCTTGCAAAATCAATTTTATTGAGTAATTCTAAATACACAAAGCTGCCTGCCATCATTAAAGAGGTTGAGGTCATTATGATTTTGAACAATGTGTTTTTACTCTTTTCTCATTTACTCATGTACTCTTTAAAATTTATAATTTATATAGTGGGGATATCTTAAATAAGTTAATTTTTGTCTAAAATAAACATATGATAAGTAAATGAATTATTATAAGTTATCCACGTGTTTGGATAAACTTACTTAACATGTTTTGTAAATTTAATTAAAAAAATAATTGTTTAAGATAATAATCTCAATACATGCATTTTAAATTGAAAATATATTTAAAAACGCAAATGCAAAAAATATAAATTACTAAAAAAACAAAAAAAACAAGCAATAAAAAATAAGTTGGGAAAAATGTACGTTGTTCAACTTATCATATAAGTTATAATATAAGTTATAAGTTGAGTTCATGTTGAGTTGGCAAACAGGTTTACAAGTCATAAGTCTGCTTATTTTTCCTTTGCCAAACAGGACTTGTGATTATAAAAATTATTTGATAAATATATAAATTTAAAATACATTAGTTATAACCTTTAACTATTTTTTAATATGAAAAATGTAATATAGATACTTGATAAATTAAGAGCCTACTATCATAATAAACTAATTTTAATTATTTGTTAATATTATAATAAGTCAACTTAATGCAGGTTGATTAAGATTAAAATGTATAATCCTTTTTTCTCTCTGTATGAGAGTTCTTTTTCTCTGAGAGTTTTCTGGTGTATACGTTAAAAGTCTTTGTCATATTACTTTGTGTTATCTATTCAAAATATCAAATAAAGCAATGGCATACTCTCTGGATTAAACGATCTGTACGCAAAACTATCACTGGAAGATGAAGATGATGGAATTTTGATTGTGGAAAATGCGGGGAATGAACAGGTTAAGGATTCATTTGTGCTAATTGGACGTTTTCTTACGGAAAGAAATATCAATTTCAAGGCAATGCAGAATGTTCTATCAGCGGTATGGCGACCAAAAGAAGGCGTGGAGATTCATGATATAGGGGATATGAGATATTCTTTTGTCTTTTACCATCCCATGGATGTGCAGAAGGTTATTGATGGTGGACCATGGTCATTTGAGCAAGGGATGCTAGTACTTAAACAGTTAGCAGGAGGTGAAGATCCAAAGGAGATGACATTGGACGAAGCTGATATATGGATACAGGTGTATGATATTCCCAAAGGTCTTGTTTCAGAAAATATATTGAAAGGTATTGCTAATTATGTTGGCCAATTTATCAAGTCTGATCCAGCGAACCTTAATGGCCTATGGAAGGCATACTACAGACTTAGAGTTCGTATAGATGTCGGTAAACCATTGAAGAGGATGATGAAAATTAAACGGGAGGGAGGAGAGTGGAGTTGGGTTCACTTTAAGTACGAACGACTCAGTGCTTTTTGTTTTGTTTGTGGAAGAATAGGCCATGCAGAGAGAGATTATGATGTGGTCTATGCAAATCCAGGAAAGGAGATTGAACGAACATATGGTACGTGGTTAAGGGCACCAAGTAAGAATACAAAGAATGAAAATACGTCAAGATGGTTAAGAAATGGAGAAGGGGGAAGTAACTGGGGAGGAAGCCCTGCAACTCCAAGCACGCCGGCGGCTGGAAATGGTAGTGAGGAAGATAAGGCGAAATTTCAGGAGGATGGAAGGTTAGTTGTAACAAATCTCGGAGATAATTCAAGGGATAAGGGAGAAATTCTAGGCATTTCCAAAGGAAACGCGGAGATTCCAAATCAGCATATTCAAAATTCAAAAAATGTATTCGAGGGAAACACCAATGGGCCGGATAACTTATTTGTGGTGGACCTAAAGCGACGAAAAACCAATCTGGACCAAAATGACACAGAGACAAAAACCCAGGAACAAACTACGGACATGGATACACAGGATGGGCTTATGCAGCTATCAAAAAACGAACTAATGGCGGGGACTGCTATGCAGACCCGCCAATCTTTATGAATGCCTTGTCTTGGAACTGCCAGGGTATGGGTTCCCCTGGGAAGATTCGGTTCCTTAAAGACTTAACCCGTGTAGAAAAACCTGCCTTCTTGTTCTTAAGTGAGACGATTAGTAGTTATGCCAAGATGGAGGAGTTGTGTAATAAGTTGGGGTTCGAAGGCTTTACTGCAGTTGAGCCTCAGGGCAAGAGTGGAGGTATTGCGTTGTTTTGGAAGAATGCCACTGATGTCAAATTGTTAAGCTTTTCTCGTTCGCATATTGATGTTTGTATTAGTTCCAACGGTATGGAAGATTGGCGTTTATCAGGTATTTATGGGGAGCCGGCAAGATCTCAGAGACACAAAACGTGGGAATTGTTAAGGAATTTGTCACGAGATGCAAATCTCCCTTGGTGTTTAGTAGGAGATTTCAACAATGTTACCTCTCAAGCTGATAAGAAAGGAGGTTCTTCTTATCCTAGTCATCTGATTGAGGGTTTTAATGAGTGCATGATCGATGCCCAGCTCCATGATCTAGACCTCATTGGCCACCAATTTACTTGGGAACGGGGGCGTAACACTAGCAACTGGATAGAAATTCAGTTAGACCGAGTCCTTGCTAATGATCAGTGGATTGATAAATTTAATAGAGCTAAGGTTTACAACCTTGAGGGTTCGCTGTCGGACCATAGTCCGCTTTTACTTGTTCCAGAACAGGCACTCCGAGGTAGTAAAAAGAAACACTTTAAATTTGAAAATGCATGGTTAACTGAATCTACGTGCTTTCAAATTATAAAAGATCGCTGGGAGGAGAATCCAAATGGCAATGTAATGCAAAAAGTGGAGAGATGTGCGGAAAGTTTGGAGATTTGGGGTCGAGAAGTAACGGGCAACTTTGGCAAACGAATAAAGGAGTGCAAGATTCAGCTGAAAACTTTACGAAACAAGAGAGATTCACAATCAGTTGCTACTTATGAGTCGACAAGGAAGCAGTTGCATCTAGTGTTGGATCAGAAAGAAATTTTTTGGAGACAGCGATCGAAACAACTCTGGTTGCAAGCGGGGAACAAAAATACTAAATATTTTCATGCCTCATGTAATAGACGGAAGTGCAATAATTATATACAAAGGCTGAAAAACGAAGATGGTGAATGGGTCGATTGGGGGAGTGGTTTACAAGACACAATCAGAGATTACTTTCAACAGTTGTTTACAGAAAACCAAACCCAAGTAGAGGGGGTTCTCAATTGCATCTCGAGGACTATTACTGACCAGCAGAATGCAGAGCTTAAGGCACCAGTTACAATGGAGGAAGTGAAAGAAGCCCTGTTTAGTATGCATCCAGATAAAGCTCCAGGGCCGGACGGCATGACCCCGGCATTTTTTCAGAGAAACTGGTTGGTAGTCGGGGAAAGTATTGTGAACATGACCAAGGAATTTTTTACAACAGGAGAGCTGTTGGAGAACGTTAATAACACCAACATTTTGTTGATTCCAAAGAAGAAACACCCAACGAACTTGACAGAGTTGAGGCCAATTGCCTTATGTAATGTAGTTATGAAAATAATTATGAAGGTTGTTACAAATCGTTTTAAGAAGGTGTTGGAAACCATTATCTCAGATAATCAAAGTGCTTTTCTTCCTGGTCGATTGATATCGGATAATATCATGGTGTCGTATGAAATTATGCATTACTTAAAACGCAAGAAATTTGGCAAAGAAGGTCACATGGCTATCAAACTAGACATGTCCAAGGCCTATGATCGAATAGAATGGAAATTTCTTCGTGGCATCCTTCTAGCTATGGGGTTCAGCAACTGGTGGACTAACTTAATTCTCAAATGCGTGTCGACAGTGGAATACAAAATAGTTCATGGTGAATTTGAAATGGGTCCTCTAATCCCCAGTCGTGGTTTGCGACAAGGCGATCCTCTCTCGCCATATCTGTTTATTGTCAGTGCTGAAGGCCTCTCTGCTCTACTCAAGCATTACGAGAATAACAGGTGGTTACAAGGAGTAAAAATTTGCAAGAAAGCCCCAGTAGTAAGCCATATGCTGTTTGCTGACGACAGCTATGTGTATTGTAAAGCTGATACGGAGGAAGCAAGAAAAGTTATGGAATTATTGGAGGTGTATGAGAAAGCCTCTGGTCAAAAAGTTAATTCCAGCAAGTCCACGGTTTTCTTCAATGCCAATATCATTGATTACAATAGAGAGCAAGTGTGTCAAATCCTTCGCATTAGAGAGGCTGATGATACATCGAAATATTTGGGCCTACCCAACATTTTAGGTAGGAACAAATCTGCAATTTTCGGGTATCTAAAAGATAAAGTGGTAACGAGTACTCAAAATTGGAATGTGCGAAAGATTTCTAAGCATGCAAAAGAAATCTTAATCAAAATGGTGGCTCAGGTATTACCTTCATATGCTATGAATGTCTTTCTATTGCCTCTAAACCTGATTCGAGATATAGAGATTTGTATGGCCAAGTTTTTCTAGAACTCTTCGCAGAATAATAGATCTTCTATCAACTGGATGTCATGGAATAGATTGAGTAAGCATAAACATAATGGTGGTCTCGGTTTTAGAGATTTGCGTGATTTTAACTTAGCAATGCTTGGGAAACAATGTTGGCGGCTGATTACTAACCAGGAGAGCTTGGTGGCTAGACTGTACAAGTCCAAATACTATGTTGATAGAGATTTTATGGAGGCTAAGTTGGGTAGTGGACCTAGTTTCATTTGGCGAAGCATTCTGGAAGCGAGAAGGATTATTTCAGCTGGTTCATGTTGGAGGATTGGTAATGGAACTAAAATTCAAATTTTGGGGCAACCTTGGCTAAACAATAACAACCCTTAAATCACCACAGTGTCACCAGTTCTAGAAAATCGAAGGGTAGCTTCTTTGTTTTGTGACCATAGTAAAGAATGGGATTTTGAGGTTGTCAATGATGTGTTCGAAGTGAGAGACCAACATCTCATTGCTAGCACTACTATTGAACAGGAATTAGAGGATGATGTTTTAACCTGGAAGCCGGAGAACTCAGGCCAATATTCAGTTAAATCGGCATATAAACTACTTCAACAAGAAAAAGGAAACTGGGGTATGGGTGAAGATATCATTTTCTGGAGGAGTCTGTGGAACATTAAAGCTCCTCCTCAAGCTTTAAATCTGGTCTGGAGGGCTCTTACTTATTGTCTACCAACTCTGCTTCAATTACAATCGAAGCATGTGCCAGTAAATAATATATGTCCTCTTTGCAAAGAAGGAATTGAATCTATTCTCCATGCACTAGTTCAATGCAGGGCTGCTGATTTGTGTTGGCAAATTTTTATCCCGGGAATTAACACAAATGAGACGGTAGATTTTCGAACTTGGCTGGAGAGGAATTTATCAGGTAAGCCAGGAAAAACCAAAGAGAGAATCATCATGCTATGTTGGGCTATCTGGAGGTCGAGAAATGATTTTGTTTGGAACAATCGGAGATGGCAACCTATGAAAATTGTTGCAAAGGCGTGGGAATATCTTTCGCAGTGGAATGCAGCCCAAAGTCGTTCTTTTAGTGCTCCAATTAATCCTCCTGTGCCAGGAGATGGGGCGGTTTGCTGGGTTAAGCCACAACATAATGGAGTAAAGATTACATGTGATGCAGCAATCTTTGCAGAGCTTGGCATTTCAGGAGCGGGTCTTATAGCCCGTGATCATGATGGAACACTCATATCAGCTAAGTCAAAAACTACCACGGAGGTTTTGAAACCAGTGTTGGCAGAGGCTATTGCAGTAAAGGAAGCTCTAAGTTGGGCTAAAGAAATGGAGTCCAGGCCAATCACAGTAGAAACAAATTGTTTGGTGGTTGTCCAGCTCATCAGAAGTACAACACCTATGCGATCTCGCTTGGGGCAAGTAATCGAAGACTGCAGGGATTTGATTCGGCTAAACAACAACTTCAAGTTGTATTTTGTTAAACGATCCGCGAATATGTCGGCACATGAATTAGCTCAAGTGTCACATATTTATCCCGATCGTAATTTCAACTGCCAATCTATTCCGGCCAGTGTTCAGCTTTGTATTCAGAATGATTTAATGATCTAATAATATTTGCATTTCGTAAAAACAAAAAAAAGATTAAAATGTTTTTAAATATTATTTTTAGTTTATTTTAATTTAAACTTAGTTGTAATACATTTTTCATTAAATTGCTACATAAATATGTTGAGAATCATATTTAACATTTAGCAAATATATGTTAACCAAATTTTAGGATATTGGATGAAATAACAAATTTGTAACAAAATTTAAATAATAAACCTTAAAAAATTAGAAAGTGATATGGTGCTTTGATTTTACTTATTTGTGAACATTAGATAAACTGTATATTACTTTTCACCTACTCCATGAAATTTATTAAATAAAATTTGTTCTACACTATTTAAATATAATTTTGGAATTTTTTTTTATTTGCTAGGATTTTTCAATATAATAATAATAATAGATGGAATGATGTTGGTTATTGATTGATATTTATAAAGTATTATCATTATATTTTAAATAAATTTGTTACAATTATAATAAAAGTTAAAAATCTAAATGAGAAAAAATGTCTAACAAAAATTTAAGAAAAACAAAATACAAAAATTATGGACTACAACCTCTTCAAACCTAGATTTAAGTCTAGGGCCGTTCACGAACCGAGTCGCCGAGCTTTGATGTAAAAAAGTCGAGTTTTACTTTTTTTTCTGACGAGCCGAGCCGAGCTTTCTTATCGCACAAAATTCGTGTTCGAACTCGAGCTCGTTAACTAACGAGCCGAACACGAGTTTTTATCGAACAAAAACGAGCCGAGTCGAGCCGAGCTCATTAGAACTTACAATTTTAATAGATAATAAAACTCAATTTTTCTTAGCCCAACGAACTAAAACATTTTTTGTCGAAATCGAACCCAATTTCCCAATCAATTCTCAATAAACCTAAAATACACATACTATAAATTACAAAATTAATTTAAAATGTTAACAAATAATATAAAAATAAGTCGAATATATCTTAATTTTTTTGAGCTTTATCGAGCCGATCTCGAGCCGAACGAGCTCGAGTCGAGCTTACTAATAGCTCGGCTCGAGCTCGTTTTATTAACAAACAATTTTTTGTGTTCGAGCTCGAGCTCGAGCCCTTAATGAACCGAGCCGAGTCGAGCCCTTAACGAGCCGAGCTCGGCTCAGCTCAAGATTTAACTGCCACACATCATTATCTTTACATTTCTGTAAACAATTTTGTGCATTTCCTTTAGCACATAGAATGATCGAAACCATTGGTAGCATTTGAAAAGCATTTCCTTTCAAACCCTTCCGATCCTTCTCTTTATATATATAACTTTCGTACATGCATAACAAAGCTGAAATAACAAAATTCTCTACCAGAAAATAGCAATATTTCAAAATGGCGAGTGTCATGAACCTGGGCATAACCACAAGCACAACCCATTTTCGCAATTCCAATCTTAAGCAAAAATCGCAATTGAAAACACCAAAAAAAATTATCCCTTATTCTTCTCTTTCGACCACTAAAATTGTTGTTGATCCATCACCCTCACCTCCCACATTCGATTTCAGGTCTTATATGCTAAAAAAGTCCATTTCTGTTAACAATGCCTTAGAGGCTGCTGTTTCACTCCAAGACCCTATCAAAATTCAAGAGTCCATGCGTTACTCCCTGCTTGCAGGCGGCAAGCGTGTTCGTCCAATGCTTAGTATTGCAGCCTGCGAGCTTTTCGGAGGGCATGAGTCCACTGTCATGCCCTCTGCATGTGCGGTGGAGATGATCCACACTATGTCACTCATGCACGATGATCTCCCTTGTATGGACAACGATGATCTCCGACGTGGCAAACCTAGTAATCACAAAGTTTATGGTGAAAACGTTGCTGTTCTTGCTGGAGATGCTATCTTAGCCCTTGCTTTCCGCCTTGTTGCTACTGAGACAAAAGGAGTTTCTGAGGATCAAGTCGTTAGAGTAATCGTTGAGCTAGCTAAGGCAACAGGAGCAGAAGGGTTAGTTGCAGGACAGATTGTAGATGTGTGTTCCGAAGGTGATTCTAATCTCGGATTAAAAGATTTGGAGTTTATTCATCGTAACAAAACCGCGGCATTATTGGAAGGTTCGGTTGTCATGGGGGCGATTTTAGGTGGTGGAAATGAAGAAGAAGTTGAGAAAGTGAGAAAGTATGGTAGGTGTATCGGATTAATGTTTCAAGTAGTTGATGATGTTCTTGATATTACAAAGTCTTCCAAACAACTAGGAAAAACGGCTAGGAAAGATTTGGCGGCGGACAAGACAACGTATCCTAAACTTATTGGGATCGAAAAATCGAAAGAGTTTGCTGATAAGTTGAATAAGGAAGCTATAAATCAGCTTGTTGGATTTGATTCAGAAAAGGCTGCACCTTTGATTGCTATGGCTAATTATATTGCATATAGAAACAATTGAAATGAGATGTGTTTTCTCTTGTCAGAATGGCTTCTCTTGCTCAAAGCTTGCAAGTCCAAAACAACGGCTGTTATATTTCTATTTTTTTAAGTCCATGGTTGGTTACATTTTCATGAATAAGAAGCATTTTGATCTTTCTATAGCCGTTAACTAAGCCAAATTGTTAATTAGGACGAAGCTGCTATAACGACAAGCAAGTTATTCAATCTTAATTAATTAGCTTAGTGTTGGAAACGAGATACTAATTAGAAACCAGAATGTCGTTGCCCTTAACGAGAATAAAAAAAACACCAATTTTTTCTAAAAGGATATGGACGACAAGCACACTAACTGTTGTAGCTAGGAAATCTTATGTTAGTAAAGCATTGTGTGCAATCAGCCACATGAAGAAGTTTAAAGTATATCGATCCTGCTCATATCTCAAGCTTCTTAGAATCATAAGCACGCTTGGCAGATAATTTTTCATCTTTTTTTTGGTTAAAAAATATTGATAAGTATTAGAGCATATGCACCCATTAACTCCATCAATTCATCAATTCATGGATTGAATTGATGGAGTTAATTACTATTCATCAAGAATCAACTTTTTTGCTATTTTTTATGCACCCAGTCAACTCCATCAATTCATCGGTTACTATTCATCAAATAAATAATTACAATTTTATCATAAATTTAAATTCTTCTCTATTATTTAATGGGCCCACAAATAATATTCAATGATATAATGTTGGAAAATTTTAAATTTTTGATAAGATTGTGGATAAATATAAATTTTGGATAAGATTTTCATTGAATCACGTAAGGACACGTGTCTTGATCTAAATTTTTAGATAAGAAAAATTGTCCATAAATAATACCATAATCTTTTGATTTTATAGTCATCTCAAAATCAATATAAATTTTTATGAAAATGAATGCATTGAAGAGATTGTTGAGTCAGAGACAAAAACACAGTCAAGAAGAGTCTGAAAGCATGAATACTATGGTCACCGAAGCGGCAATGGTGATGGACTTCATCGACACTTCAGATGAACCACAAGGACGCGGCTCACGGCCTGGCAAATCTCCCAATCATCAGAGACAAAGGCTATCAAGAGGAAAAAATCTCATGGAAGATTACTTCGTTGATCGTCCAATATTCAGTGAAGACGACTTCCGTCGTAGGTATCGAATGCACCTTCATGTTTTCAATCGCATCATGACAACTCTTTGCACTCAAGATTCCTACTGGCATCAGAAAGAAGATGCAACTGGATTATTGGGGTTGCTACCGCAACAAAAAATGACTTCTGCACTACGAATGCTGGCTTACGGTGCGGCAACTGATCAATGTGCCGAAATATGTAGAATGAGAGAATCAACTACACTTGAGTGCATGAAAAAATTTTGTCAACAAGTGGAAGGACTCTTTGGTGAAGAGTACATTCGTGCTCCAACACCTGCAGATTTAAGAAGGCTTTTAGCAAAGGGCGAACAAAGGGGATTTCCAGGTATGATTGGAAGTATCGATTGTATGCACTGGGAGTGGAAGAATTGTCCAAGCGAGTGGGGCGGGGCTTATAGTGGCCGAAAAGGACGCCCTACTATTATTCTAGAGGTCGTCGCTTCCTATGACACTTGGGTGTGGCACGCTTTTTTCGGTGTGCCTGGAGCTCAAAATGATATTAACGTTCTAGGTCAGTCTCCCGTATTCGATAAAGTCATCGCAGGAAATAGCCCAACAAGCATTTTGGGATCGTACTGAGAACTTGGAATCAGCTTATATTCATACAATGCTTCAAAATGATTTGGTGGAGCACAACTGGGCAATAGAAGCTAATGAATAGTTGTCAAATTATTATCTCTTGAAATGTACGACTTGACAATTTAAATAAATCTCTTTTATTGAATTAGAAAGCAAATTAACATAGTTGAATTAAAAAACAAAGTACATAACTGAATTAAAAACATAATAACTGAATCTAATCATAATAATCATCGTCAAAGCGAGGAACGTAAGCACCATCATTAGTAGTTTCATTCATGTGTTCCATGATCTCAGCCTTCTTTCTTTTAAACCACTTCTTCGAATTAGGAGTCATTTGGCTAGTGTCCATTTTAATGATCTTTGTTTGCTCCCTTAATTCTTCAATAGCCATTCCTTTTGCCAATCTTGCTTCTTTTCGTTCTTCTAGAGCATCAAGTCTTGCCTGTCTTGCTTCCTTTCGTTTCTCAAGTTCTAAAATCTCCCTCGACATTTGAAAAGTTTCCTCATCTCTTTTGATGTTGGCCTCCACAAGTTGTTTTTGGTTACATTGCATACTATTAAAAATAGCTATAGACATCTCATCTTTTTTGGTCATACCTTGTTTTCCTTTCTTTTTTGCTTGCTTGGACGCCTTGACTCCCATCGGCCTAACTGGACTAGAAGGGCCATCCGTTTCTCGATTAGAATCTGGAGTCGTGAAACCTTCTTCATCAACGCAATCATCACTATTCAGATTAATTGGTGATTCCATTTGTGTTGGAAAGTTTCGTTGAAACGGAGGAGAAGTGGTGGGAACGTCCACAAATTGAGGATGTGCTGCAACTGCTTCATAACATTCCCATTTGTCAAATGGCTTATTCATCTCCTTCAAATAATATCCTTGAGCTTGAGTTATCTAAATAAAATGACAAATTATGCATATTAAGTTATCACACAAATAATATATCATATTAAAAGTGAAAAATAAAAAATCCTACCTCATCCACCAAATTGGTTCCGCTAGCACTGTGTCCGCTAGCTTGATTTTTGGCACATTGCCATTTTTTTAGTGCTCTCTTCAACGGTGCAAAGTGGGACTCGAGAGCAATTTTTGAACGAGGTTCGGCATGAGAATTTTCGGGAGTGCCACACCAATTTTTTGCATAATCTTCATAAATTCGCCCCCATAAATTGTTTTTATTTGAATATCGACCGGTGATCGGATCAACAGATTGTCAAGCCCATGAAATACATAACTGCAATTCTTCGGAAGGAAGCCAATTTGAACCCATTATATATTTATATGTATAACAAATGAAGCAAAAATAAGATTAAGAAGATAGAAATGTGGGTGTTCTAAAATGTTGTAAACACAAAAGGATCATATTTATAAAAAAAAAAATATGACCGTTAAAGTTCGAACCGTTGCCGGTACATAGCCGTTGCAATGT
This sequence comes from Heracleum sosnowskyi, assembly GCA_030848705.1. NCBI lineage: Eukaryota > Viridiplantae > Streptophyta > Magnoliopsida > Apiales > Apiaceae > Heracleum > Heracleum sosnowskyi. Next base: position 18,132,452 of record CM061240.1, read on the forward strand.
GTAGAATGAAATAAGTAGCAAAAGGAGGTAATAAAATTGTGGATCATGCAGATTAATGACCATTGTATACTCCATCAAATATTGATGGACTTGTTGCCAAATTGATGGAACATCAATTATTGATGGGGTAGAAAAGTGACCGATGCATGTTTTTTTTTTTTTTGATTCCATCAATTCACTTGCTGAATCAATGGTTCAATGGAACCCGTGTATATGCTCTTACTTGGGTTGTTGAAAACTCTGTCATAATCATTATTTTTATTATTTTAGCTAACATAGGAAATTCTCGAACGATTGAAAATAAAAAGTGAAATGAAATTGTACTAATGGACGTATATATGTAGCAAGATAGATGTCAGTCCTTAATATTTGGTCTAGTCCAAAAAACTGAACTATCTAAAGCTGGTGCAAGTCTGCAACTTGAGGTGACTAAAGAAAGGGATTTGAAATTTAGAACTAGACGGAGAATCCAAAATTTGAAATGGAAAAACAATGACATACAAAACAGTTACCAAACAGTAAGTAGAATGGAAACCAGCAAAAAAGTTTTGATGAAAAAACACCAAGAGAATGGCTGAAGGCTGAAGGCTGAAGCTGAGCCAAGGGGAGAAAATAGGCACTGCTGTTGAAGATTCTGACATCGCGATTTTCTCACTTTCCTTTCGTGTGAGGGAATTCTACAGTTCACAAGCTCTAGGAGACCATCAGAATGCACAAAAGGAAGAGGGATGCAGCTAGCTAAAAGATATAAGAGGTCAAAGCTGATGAATATCACGGTGATAAAATTATTTGGTGTACAGGACCACTCATTTGTTCAACCCTAGCAGAGAGGGGATATCAGTCCGAGCAAGATTTAGTGAGCGTTGAATCCAGCATTTAATCTGTGAAGTTAGGTCTATGATTTTAACATGCCCACAATCGAAATGGCACTGATGAACTGTGAAGTAGTAAGTTTAACATACCTACAAGAATGACATCGCAACCTCATATACTTGTATAATAATAATTAAGAAACGGAGTTTATGAACGTTAAAATCTATTGAAATGCCTTGGTGCCTTGCATCATCGACTCTGTATTCCATTTTTAACAAGGCACTGCCTTGGTGGTTCACATTTACTACTCCGTGTTCTGTCACCAAACTCACCACTATAATGCCTTGTCCAGGTAAACTGCTTGATTCCACATTTTTTGAACCAAATCCAACTCTCAAGTGTTTAGAAACTAGCAAAATTTACAAACTAGATAATGTAGAAGGGTTAAACTAGATTGTAGTTTCTCACTAGAATGTGAGTAAGGAAAAAAGACAAGGTAAGATTTTATATTGCACTTGTAGTTGTTAATACGCATGTTCCAGTATTTCATACTTGCTAACATAATCTATCAATTCATATTGTTCAAATTCGAATTACCTAAAATGTGCGCCCACAGAACAAAACACCATCAGGCTGAAACTGAAATAAAATACTACAATCCCCAAGAAGTTCTTACCACTTCTACTTTAACATGATCATAAATTGACAAACTGGAAGTGCTACCCTTGTTTGTTGCACACAAAATATTTGACACATGTCAATGCTTCTCTGCGAGAAATTCTCAGTCAGTACCTTGTCCCATGACGCTCTCTTGATAAAGAGAAACTGCTTCTTGCATCACTTCTGGCTGAGATAGAAACTCAATCCTTTTTTCCAAATCATCAAAATATGTACCATGTGTTGTTCTGATATTGCTTGCATTTTCTTCGAAGTCATAGTGCAACTTGAGGATCATATCCAGCAGATGCAGCTAAGAGCATTCCTATGTAATCTGCTTCCTGCTCATGCCTGATGACAAAGTAAGTGTATTACTGAAGAAAATCAGCAGAAAAAAAAAAAAAGATAGAGCTTCATACATTCGTACTACATTATTGCTTGCTGGTGTTTAGAAAACAAGATTACCAACACAAATTTTGAAAATGTTTAATCATAGATCCATTTGAAAGGTCTCCCTGCTGAATGTTATTGAGGTCTGAACACCAAAAGCTAGCTCATCCCTTCTACTACTTATGTGGTACAACCCAACATGCGTATCTCCTTATTTCAGGACCTGCCATTCTACTACTATCTGAGGGAATACTGTTTAACAATCAGGAATCTTCCTGCACCTATGACTATGTAGACAATATATCCGACTCCGATATGATAATCAACAATAACACTATTGACAAAACCCGTGAGTTTATACATTAATGACCTTCGGTGCAACAGTCATAGTCCACATATATGCTATTCTCAGGAATGGCTTAGAGAATCAAAGGAGAAAAAGATTAAAACAAACTGATTATACAAATCTTCGATAATGTGCTACGGTCTTTCCATATAATTCTGAAAGTTGTGAGGAAATAATTATCATAAACTGCCCTTGGTGAAATTTCAAAACAACTGTGCTCAGAGACACCAAAAATGCCACAAGGTTAATGACTGATAATATACAACAATTTAACTGCAACATAATTTCAGCTAAATTCAACACCTCCCTAAAAGTATCCTCTTATTTTGTCCTTTTGTATTGTCTATATCTTATTAATCACAAATTTATCCCAATCTAGTGTCAGCATAATAAAATAGCATCTATGTTTACTATGGTTTTTATAACCCTCTGTGCAATCTATCTCACAATTAGAAACTACTTGCACACACAAATGAGATAAAGCCATCAGCATTCTGTAAGCAGGTACCAATGGCCTTGCATCAAATGGATACACATTTGGAGCATGAGTTGCAGAAAGGATAAATAAAGACATCAAGTGGTATAAATAGTGCTATACATACTTGCAGGTGTTTCGGCAGCTCCAGTTGGTTCCAGTGCAGATTAACAGGGAACTTGGAGTAGGAACTCCTTATACTACCAATAATTATAAACCAATAATAACAACTAAAGTTCTAATCCAGTGTTTTTGCCTGGTAAAAATGAATGAAAATCCATAGCATCCCATAAAATGTTGGTCCTCATAATTAGGTCACTACAATTCGATAGGACTACACAAAACAAGGCCAATGGTATTGCAGGAGATAGTTTTATCAAAGGTAGAAAAAAACACAACCAATACACTGAATACAACATATCTAATTTCTTCAACAGTCCGCAGTACTTAATTATAGGTTATAATATATAAAGAGGACAGTTAATATAGACTTTCATTATAGTATATGAAGGAAACAGATTAAAGAACTAGTTTAGCTGAGGATGTAAATCTAACCTCAATGCAAAATATGATTTTGCACTTGTGCCATGCTTAAGGACATAATAAAGCATAAATGGAAAGAGGTTGAATTGAATCCAAGTAAGCTGTCTTAGAGGATGCCGCGCAACAACATGCCCAATCTATTCAGACATCAAACACAAATGTTAGAGAAACAGAACATGCATTAACTAACCCATAGGCACTTCTTTGAAGAAACAAAAATTCTCACATACCTGATGCGCAATCATGAATGCGATCTCTGCATCCTTCTCGTAAAAATCACAAAACCCCCCGCTTACAAGTATCTTCCCAGTTCCCAAGTACCAAGCATGAATTGCAGGGCAGTCCAGCATAACAATCTCCCAATTTATTCCCTCCAAATTGCCACTGTTTCTGGTTTCTTGAACCAGTTTAACTATCTTCCGCTCAAGCTGCACAATCCTCTTAACGCTTTCAAACGGAACCTCAATCTCTGTCATTTCATTATCATCCACTCTACACAACTCTTTTTCAGCCAATCTGTGATGCCTACCACTCTCCTTCTCCAACTCCTTAATAATCTTTCTAGCAATCGCTTTCACCCGAACAGAATGTGGGTCATTATCAAGCAGTATCTCATGCTCATAATCAACCACAGATAAATCTCTATACAACTTATCAAAGAACGGGAAGGGTTTGTTTCGTAAAAGGCACAGTCACAAATTTCCCAAAGAACACAGCAAAATAACTCAAATACTTGATCAATGGCATAGTCTTAAAATTACCATTTTGATTTCTTTCAGCAGAGTAATGCCTAGTCCCAGACCTCATCATGGAACAAGATTCCAACCCCAAGTTTTCACTATTTCGATTTCCACCAACACAAAAAGGACTCAATGGGTTGCGTAATTTTTGACCATATCGAAACCCCAACAAAGTTTTAGGACCATCAAAGATTTTAACACCAGGTAAAGTAGCAGAACTAGTAAACCCCAACAGGGTTTTAGAAACAGGTAAAGTTTAGAAGAAAAAAGACTGTTTGTTGGTGTTGCTAAACAAGATTGAAACCCCACAAGATTTTTAGAAACACTAGTAAATCTAACAGTGGATATGCATTGTCTTAAAAATCCCATGATTTTGCAAAAATAAAAAGATACAAAATTTTGCAGAGGTAATATTAGTAGCATTTGTAATTTGTTTATTATTTTTTTGTTTTTGTAATTTTGTTTTTAACTAATTAATTCAATGTTATCTATTAAAGTAATAAAATTATAATAATATGTAGGTCCAACATTTTTTAAAAGTTCGCATCTTTTGTCGGGTGCCAATCAGTGAGGGATGCCTACCATTGGAGATGCTCTAAGAGCAAGTTCAATGCAATGCCAAACTTGATGTCATTGCTATAATTTGACACCAAATGCAAACAATATCACCTCCAAAGGAGTTGCATATTTGGATGCGATGCAAATATGCATAAATGCATGTTAATTAGCATTGGAGTACATCTTTGGATGCATGTTTGGATGCATATTTGAACAAAAAAGTTAGTTAAATATAGAAATATTTGATTGCAAAATGCAAATAGCATTGGAGTACATCTTATTTTTTAGCATATAGTTGTCAACTTTTGTCAACCTCTTCGCACCCCTCTAAATAGAAAAATTCCAAATACTAGTACTAAAAATATATATAGTCCATTCATATTATACTAGTACTAAAAGTACATATGATCTCTTCCTATTATATTGTATCTAGTTTTAATACGGTGATGATATATGCATACCCAAATTGATTGTTGTACACCCTTTATATTTACTAGCTTTATACCCGTGCAATGCACCGGACGTTTAATAAGTTATTTTATTTAAGTATTTTTATAATTTCATTTATATATTAATATTTTTGTGTATTTTCATAAAAATATACATTTAATTTTTATATTACAAAATTTTAATTATAAATTAAGTTAATAATATGTTTTTTCATATGTTTATATGTTTATTCATTGTTTTTATGAATTTAATTTTAATAAATTATAGTGTAATTATTTAAAATATTAAATTTATATTACTTCTATTATTTTTTACTTTTATATAAATATTACTTTTTCTCTAAAGTAGAGCATTATTAATAACTCTAATTGTGTGATTGTTTGATAGGAGATTTTTTAGCACACGATCATACCAAACCATACCATATAAGTGCTTTACACTAATTATATATAAAGATATAATGTGACTAAAATAACCTCCATAAACATTGACATCGAAGTGACTAACTACCTAGGGCCTGTTTGGCTGCAACTTAAAGTTGCAGCTTATGGCTTATAAACCCAAAAATGCTTATTGGGGGTGTTTGTCAAAATAAGTGAAACCAACTTATGGCTACTTAAAATGGATAAGTTGAATGTTAAGAATCCTTAACATTCAACTTATAACTTATAACTTATTCTCGATACTGTTGAAATATAGCATAAGATTCATTTGGGGCCTTCCTCTAACACCTTAAGATTTTAGATGAGCTGATTACTCAACATGGTATCAAAGCTTTGGTCGGCGGGGGTCACGAGTTCGACTCCCTTCCACCCCCAATATTCTCACAAATTATGAGGGACACGAAGGCAAATTTATGCCCCAAAGATGGGCGCCCGTGATCCACTCTTCAACCCAAAAATGGGATTTCGACTTCCTCTAACACCTTAAGATTTTAGATAAACACTTTAGGACTTATAAGCTCAGCTCTACTTATCACTTATAAAGCACTTACTCATTTTAAGTATAAGTCAACTTTTGCTTGATACCCCAAACACCCACATTGTATTATGTTTGATTTATTACTAATGTAGACAGACACATTTGTGTGCATGAATGAGTGTGCCTGGCAAACAAAAGCCAGGCTCGGGAAGAAGAGAATCTATATTTTCATGTCCCTGTTTTTGCTTTCTTCAAATGACTTTGTATTTTGAGCAACTTTACATGTTTTATTGCAATTTCTCCGGATCAAATGCACAGTATCAGACATTGCTTTTTTGTATATGTGCACAGTTTATGTAATAGATACTACTACTAGATGAACTAAATAAAGCTGAAAATGTCAATCTCCATTTCTTGGTGGAACAATACATGATGTAGGTAGAGATGTTAAAACACCAGGGTAAGTTAACATAAAATAATGGTGCAGGCCAACACTATAGTGGGCTTGTTTGGCTACAACTTTAAGTTGCAGCTTATGGTTTATAAATCCAAAAATGCATGTTAAGAATCTTAACATTCAACTTATAAATTATAACTTATTCTCGATACAAGCAATATATAATATCCTTCAAATCTTCAAAACCATATATCTTTTGATCCGTTCATTAAAAAATTGATATGTATATATCAAATTTCTCTACTCATCGAGATCTATCCATTGATATCCATTTATATATATTAAAAAATAAATATTTTAAAAATAATAAAAAAAAGTTAACCTGATTTACCCAAACACTCTACTGCTTATAAGTTCTGATTTACCAAACACTCTAGGAAGCTCAGCTCTACTTATCACTTATAAAGCACTTACTCATTTTAAGCTATAAATCAACTTTTGCTTGATACCTCAAACGTCCAAGTAATTCATGTGACAATGCTTGCAACTTAGTAGGGTTAGTGCATGAACAAGTCTGCAATTTGAATGCAGTTTTTTGGTTGTATTTTACCTCGGGAATGTCCAACTTTTCATTGACTATGACTCATCTTTTAACTAATGTCCAAATTGTGACTAGGGTAATGTGTCTACATATTAATTTTGCATTCAAATTAATTGTGGACTGTGCAAGTATAATGGGCCTAGTATTGCTTGGGTGTTTTAGTCCTAGCTCAGTGCTTACGGATGCGCTGACAGTAAGAACTAAGCTAAAATGTTAACATCTTAAATAATTATATTTATATTATTATTTTTAATTATTTTAATTATTCTTCCTCCACTTTTAATCATTTTAATTATTCTTTCCCTAAAAAACATTTTAATCTTTCTTAATTGTTTACCCACAATTAGCTATCCTAAAAGCAGTTTTTAAATTTATATTTTCAATACACTAAAATAATCACCTAAACAATTTTATAAATAAATTTAAAATGGAATCTTAAAAAATATATTATATTGTAAAAATATTGTGTTAGTATCTTAGTTTTTCTTAAATAATATGATAAGTATATAAATTTTTTATTTATTTAAAATAAATTTTTAGGTTATCCGCTATAATTTTATTAAGAAAAATTAAAGTAAGAAAAAATATTTTATAATTATTTTTTGTAGGATTAGTTTGTTTTTTTAATGTAAGTTTGTAGTAAGAAAAACTGTAAAATTATAACTTTCAAATAGTAACTATTCAAATAGTTTTAATTTCATAGTTAGAATTTTACAATTTTTCTTACTATAAAAAGAACTATGAAAAAAATCAAATTAACTCTACAAAAAATAATTATAAAATAATTTTTCTAACTATAATTTTTCTTAATAAAATTATAGCGGATAGTCTAAAAAATTGTTTTAAATATATAAAAAAAATTATTCTTAATCATATTATATAAGAAAAACTGAGATACTAATACAATATTTTCACAATTTGTCTATTATATTTTAGTATACTTATTGTCATTTAATTAAAATTATGAAAAATATACTCCCTCCGTCTCATAAAACCCTTCCCATTTCTCTTGGACACGTTTGTCAATGCACACTTTTGATCGTTAATATCTTCAATTTCGTATTAGTATTAAATATAAAAACTTCATTGTATTAAAGTACTCATAAATACGAATCTAACAAGATCACTCATGACTATATTTGGTCTTATAGATTATGCGTAAATTAGTAATTTGTCTCATGTTATGAATAGTGCCGGCATTTTAAACAGGAAGATCATATTGAGACAGAGGGAGTAATATGTTTTTTAAGCTTTCATTTTAAATTTATTTATAAAATTGTTTAGGTGATTATTTTAGTGTATTGAAAATATAAATTTAAAAACATTAAAAACTGCTTTTAGGATAGCTAATTGTGGGTAAACAATTAAGAAAAATTAAAATATTTTTTAAGGAAAGAACAATTAAAATAATTAAAAGTGGGGGAAAAATAATTAAAAGTAATGATATAAGTACGTTTAGCTTAGTTCTTACAGTTCGCGGTAATATATAGTGTACAGCTAGGGCTCCGCGAAAATTTATAGCGGAGTGACTAAAAAAATTGTTCTGATCGTTGAAATCTCAATCCAATGGTTAGATAAATCATCCTGACAATCAATTGGTAGGGAGGGATATAATTTAAATTATTAAAGTTGTAATAAATATTTAAAATTCAAATTTATTATCAAAAATATTAGAATTCACAATTTTTGGTTTGGTTGAAGTAGCATTCAAAAAAAATGTATAAAAAACACAAAATTACTTTTATTTTTCGAGCACATATTTAGAGAAATATGTTTAATATTCATTATAACTTTAGCGATTTAAATAATTATCGTTGAGATTAGTGATTAAAGTGATATTTATTGTTCACTTGAGTGACCAACTTGAGTGCTACGTATCCCAAAAGTTTTACCAAAATTTTTACAGAATGATGTGGCATAACATGTGTCAAATTTTAATTGGGGGTGCATATGAATGCACGCAGGGTTCTATTTTATTGTTATGAAAGTTACCAAGTTGACGAGAAACATCAGCATTTGATAAAAAATTTGGTACAAAATTTGGAATATTTAGCATTTTCCTTTACAATTTTAGCGATTATTTACGCGATGGAGGAAACCTCTTTTCTTTGTGATAAATGATGATCATTTCCGTCAGGAATTTAATACTTTTCAAACTATAAACCTGCTGAAAAGTAACTTACATTTTAAATTTCGGACAAGGATTGTATATCAAGAGTTGTATTCGCATCTTCATTACTTATGGCATCTCTTAGTTCCCTCCTAAGCTGAAAAAGAACTTAACAAGAAATAACGAAGGGACTACGAAACATAAAGAAGATCTGAAGGCCTGTAATAGTTGATAGCACCTGGTGGAAGGCTTCCTCCTCCACTTGCGACAATTTATCCATCAAACGACTTCCGTTCAAATCCTAGCTCTCTTAGAATGCCATTGAAAACTATGTAACTAGTCAAAAATAAAATCCACAACTAGAAAAATAGAGAACTGCAAAATAAATTCAGAAATCAGAGCATTTCAAACTGTTTCTATATAATCTGTAGTCCTGACACTAATTATCTAGGCAGGAGCAAAGGGATGATGAAAACGAGATAAGGAAGAACTAAAATTTTCTCGAAACTACACAAGAAATACACAAAAGTGGCCAAGTGTTTCAGACTGTCTCTACATAAACCTGTTACTATTTCCCAAGTCAGGAGCATAATATTTTGACTAATTACATTAAACTTTATCATCTAATTTATCATTTATATACCCATAAAATGTACATCCAACTAGCGTCACTGTGCATCCGACAGCATTCATAAGGGAGATCGGGTTCCTGAATATCAACCAGGAACATGTAACAGCAACAGCGACCTGTTGACAAGAACAAAACTCATTGAGTACAAGTTGATGACAGTTTATAGGTTTAGCTATCCCTTAATTGTTCACAATCATCACTAAAGCATTCTTGTAAGACTAACAATATTTTCATCCCTTCAGTAGGGTGTATCTTTTCCCTTGAACAAACATGCTGTTACATTATAAATTCATATGCATATATATTCATAAAACTTGTAACTCGCATTCTCGTAAGTAGTACTGTTCTACCCAGGTCCATCTAGTTTTGTCAAATCAGATTATGATTGCTTTAACCACAGTTTAATTTTTTTTGCAAACACGTGTAAATGTGAAAATGACATATTATAATCAAATGCTATTTGTTTGCAACAGTGATGAGCCAAGTGAAGAAGTTAGATGTGTCTGTTCTTGTGTTGGGTCAAAAGAAGCCCTCTCCACTCTTCACTTGGTGGGTTTTTCAATTCTTTATTCATAAGTTTATTAATTTAATTGTGAACAAACCCCATGTTGAAAAACATGAAATTGAAGTTGTAAATGTAATGTCTGGTCTTGTTTCTTGAATTAAAAATAAAAAATAAAAAAAATGCACAGCTTGTGTGGAAGGAGCAGTACAGAGAAATTAGTGGAAGAATGCATAAACAATGTGGAGTGCTTGACAATAGGAGTGAGGAAGCAGAGTCAAAGCATTGGTGGTTACCTAATCAGTACAAGATGGCAGAAGGATTTGTGGCTCTTGGCTTAAGGGCCTCTTATTAGTAGTAATAGTATACTTTAAGCTTCTTCAAGCTCTTCAACTCTCTTGCCAGTTACCAGTAGTAGAACTGTATTTTAATTTATGGTTAGTAAATGAGATTGTAATAATTTCTGTGTTTTATTAACTACTCCTACTAGTCTCCTGTAGCATTTCCCAAGAAGTCCAGTCTGTAATCACACCCCCTCTTTAACTGCTACTAGTACTGTAGTAGTAGTAATTAGATCTAGTGTGGAGACTAATAAAAATTAATCTTAGAACATCTCTATCCCTTTTCTTATTTGCCTTGTGAGTAGTTCATATTTAAGTTGAATGTTAAGAATCCTTAACATTCAACTTATAACTTATTCTCGATACACGCAATATATAATATCCTTCAAATCTTCAAAATCATATATCTTTTGAACCGTTCATTAAAAAATTGATATGTATATATCAAATTTCTCTACTCATCGAGATCTATCCATTGATATCCATTTATATATATTAAAAATAAATATTTTAAAAATAATAAAAAAAAGTTAACTTATAAGTTCTGATTTACCCAAACACTCTACTGCTTATAAGTTCTGATTTACCAAACACTTTAGGACTTATAAACTCAGCTCTACTTATCACTTATAAAGCACTTACTCATTTTAAGCTATAAGTCAACTTTTGCTTGATACCCCAAACGCCCACCTAATTGCATATTAAACTACTGAATTGCATATTAAACATACGAACTTCAGTTACATAACCGTGTGTTTTCTATTAAAAATGATTTTTTTATTTTTAAAATAATGTTATTATATTAAATTTTTAATATTTAAAATATTAGTATTGAAATTTGTCCTTGAATTATATACATTACTGTTATCGTTTTAAAAAAACAACATAAACTAACAATACCATTAGGCGTAGGTGTTCATACTAGTATCAAGTATTTAATAAATAATTATTAACATGCAAGTAACTTATCTGTTTCTTTAAATATATGAGGTTGCTAAAATATATATTATTTTATATAATATAATAATATGAATCAAAAGTAAAAAAATCATATTTAACAGAAAAAGGGTTAGAATGGAAATAGACAAAGAAACACGGATAATCTGGTCAAATATACAATATCGGGTCTGCAACCATCAATTTAGGGTGCGCTTATACAGGCCCATCTTAGACTTTACAAGAGCCTGTGCTAATTATAAAATTGGACCCTTAATTTATTCAAAATTTAAACAAGATATATATAATAAATATATTTTCAACACTTTTACATGACAATTTCCTAATTATTAGGCGTGATATTTGAAGAGACGTCGGAGGAGTTATTGATTCTGGACGTGAGTAACTGAATAAGTCAATTTTGGTGGGATTTTGCTGATAATTAGATGGACATATATAGAATATTTACATGGGCTTTTCTGATTTGGGGGCCCTAATAATTTTTTGAGGTCCTGTGCTATTGGGTTCTTTGCACACCCTCGTAGACGGGTCTGCGCATATATCACTACCCTATTATTTGTTCGGGGACCATCTACGCACCTTACATTTACATGAGAATGCCAACTATTGGATTTGAAGGATGCTTAGATTTGATATAAATGAATGAAAAAATAAAAAATTATTATTTATGATGAGTTGTCATGTTTAGCATCTCATTAAGAAAAATACTAATTCTTTGGTTTTGTAATTTAACTTTTCTTTAGGCAATGTTGTTAATTCAAAATGAAAATGTTTGAAACGCTTTGTTCTTCAAATCAAGAAGACAAGACAAGAACTTTGCTGCTTTTTCAAGATGAAGTGTTCCTCCTTCCCCAAGTAAGAAATTCAAGTCTTTTCCCTGTACACAAAACTAGAAATGGTGCAGAAAGTACTGGTTGACTTGAAAGTTGCTTTGTAATCTCACCCCCAACAAATTTTGGCGCTCTGATTATTAGCCCGAGGAGTATTACTTTTGCTTCTTTCTAAAACCTCTAAAGTAAGTTCAATGCAATCCTAAAATTGGTTCCAATTTTTCTAAAAGTTACATAATGTGAAATAATAAAAGAAAAATCGCATAGTGTGAATTAGATCATACTAACTTAAACTCAGAGGCGGATTTAGGAGGGTCAAGGGGTCCTTGCCCCCCTAAGATTTTTAATATAATGGAGTAGTATACACCCCTGAATGTATTGTTTTCCTAGCTTGACGGATTTAGGAGGGTCAAGGCTTGGCCCCCTAAGATTTCTAATACTCCGTATAATGGAGTAGTATTGTTTCCCTAGCTTGCTGATTAATTGGACTCTCTTTTTCACTCAAGGCCAGGGTTTGAGTCCTCTTTTTCACTCAAGGCTTTTTTCAACTTTTTCCAATATTTCACAACACTGTATATTTAAGTAATTCGATTAAAAATTTCAGTAAGGTTTCTTTTATTTTTTTATATGATCCATTGTAAAAAGTGTTTACTTATATATATATCTTTCCATTTATATTATATAAGTAAGATAAAAATTGTTTAGTATTTTAATTTTTTCCGCCCCCTAAAATTAATTTCTGCGTCCGCCTCTGCTTAAACTTGTGAGTTGTGACCCAGAAGAGCACTGTGGCTTCATATCTCGAATCTTGAAAAATTGTCATTCTCACAACATGGTTCAGATTCTCCTTTCACAATCTTCAAAGATTGTTATCTGATTATAGTTATACTAGTTGCTATGGTGAATACGAAAATATGAAGAATAAAAACCTCAGAGGAAAAAGTATCCAACAAGATAACATCAAAAGTCACCACCTGGGCAGCTCAGCAGATAAGGAATTACATTAGTTGACAGTAAAATATGGCGAGATTGTTGGTTTGCTGCACAATATTTGGCTCAAGTTACGACTCTTATCTTCATGCATCTCCTACTTACTCTGTTAGACATTCTCAGCTAGCGCACTTCCCTCACATTCTTTTTTGATGTATAGATGTTGCAGATACTATCCATTACCTAAGAAGCAAGGACACGGGTGCGGGGGTGCGGGTGCGTCGTGCGGGGACACGTGAATTCGGTAAATTTCAAAATATGGGGATACGAGTGCGGGGGGACTCGGCATATTTAAAAAAAAATAAAAATTATATATATGTTGTTCAAATGTCATAAATAGTTATTAGAATTAAAAAACTTCATGCAAATCAAACCAAATAGTCAAATCCATAAGTTTTATCATCAAAAAAACAAAAGAACTAAAATCCATTTCAAGTTGACATTTAGTTAATCATCTTGAAACATCGTAGCTTCCATTTCTGGCTCATCAAGTGAAAGATTGGCTATCTCAAGCTCCTCTGCACCATCAAGCGGATCAAATTTATCGCCCCCAACATCCCACAACTTTGTCTCACCTTGCAAGTATTGACCAGTCTTCCTAGAAAGTAACCGAAGATTATTATGCACATAGACCAGGTCTTCCGCTCTAGTTGGCAATATTTGATTCCTTCTAACTGAATGAATAATTGAGTAGGTACTCCAATTTCTCTCGCAACAAGAAGAAGAGCAAGGTTGTCCAAGCAATTTCAAAGCTATCTTTTGGATATTTGGTGTTCAAGCTCCATGAATAAGCCACCACATTTTAGGATCCATGGTACCTCTATCTTCTATGGAATCAGGACTACCAAAGACATCAAGTTGTCCTGAAAATCGAGCAATTTCAGTATTCACAACCATTCTTGCTTCATTATTAGAAAAGTACCTTTTGAGACATTTATTTCTTTCCTCTGATAGCTCAGTATCTTGATGGGGAGGCTCACGACCTGCAGAAGCACTTAGCCATACATTGTTGTAATACCTGAGTAAATAAAAAAACAAATCATTAGAATTAAATTGAAGGGCATTAGTTCATAGATAATGCAAATAAGTAATCTTATTTAAGTTTAATTAGATTTACCTCGGATTTAGTGAATGAGCTAAACAGTGAAGTGGTGAAGAACTCTTAGTCCATCTATCAATGAGAATTGCATAGACGACTTCATGAAAGGTAGAATCCTCGGTAAGCTCTTTCCGTTCATGCCTATATATGATATTTTTCACCTTCTCAATCATATCATCCCACATGTCATAGATCAAATGAAGTGATGGTTTATCTGTATCCGCAAAACGTAGCATATCATAAATAGGAGATGTAAACTCAATTATATAATAAACCTTATCCCACCATTACTGTTGGGTCCTTTATAAACTCAATTCTTTTCTCTTTTGTCAAACAACAAAAATGTTCCTTATTTTCAGGTACCAACTTCAAGCAAAATTTCATCTTTCCACTGTTGCAGGAATGCAGGTGCAACTCGAGGATCATAGCTAGCAATTGGAGTTCAAAAGACTAAACTACGTAGAACCGGTGTGAATTGAGGTGAACAAATGAAACGATTTAGAACTAAACAGGGAATCATAAACTTGAAATGAAAAACAATGATCATGAAAGTTGTCACCCCGAATTAGTAAGTGCAGTCTGCAGACACTATTAGTGATAACTCCAAGTCCCGATCTAGCCCTTCCCAGCCATTCCCCATGCCTGGAAGCGGTGTCGCTGCCGTTGGGTTTCTGCAAAACAACACCGGAGGGGGGTTTGGACCCTGGCGGCGCCTCCGGCGTGAGAATAAGTGGAGGCTTTGGAAGAGAGAATAAGACTAGAGAGATATCTAAATAGGGAGGGTGTGTGTATAGATTGTGTAGAGAGAGAGAGTCTAACCCCTAGACCTTTCCTCCTTGATCTATTTATAGGCCAAGAATTAGGGTTTAGGGGTTGTACCTGCAATCATGAGCGTTGAATCCTAGGTAGGTAGGACACCTAGGTGATGTTGATGGATTACACGTGTTCAGGTGAGGAATTGTGGTGGCGTGTGCCAGGCTCCTGCTGGCATGTGGCTTGAATGGGACCTAATTGTGCCAATCATTAGGTATCCTTACGTGTCGTCATTAGGTGTGGCAATCAATGATGACCTAAGCTCGTCACGTAAAAATGTACAGTTTCCCTCACGTAAGTTATTGCCTTTGTCGCCAAGAGCGAGTTTAATCTTTGACTTTGAGCCATGGCCTAAACATGAATCCGGACTTGAGATGTACCGTGGCCTAAAACATGAATCCGGACTCGAGATGAGCCAGAGCCTAAACATGAATCCGGACTTGAGATGAGCCAGGGCCTAAACATGAATCCGGACTTTGGCGTGATCCAGGGCCCAGGACGGGGGTTCTGGTGTGATCCAGGGTCCAGGACGGGTCCGGGCTAAACATAGTCTATCATTTGCCCCCCACTCCCTTATGCAGATTTTCTGGATGGGGGAGTAGAAACTCCTGAATTGATAACTTGGACGAAATTTCTAGCTTGATTGTTGCCCCCCAACCCTGATTGGTATGAAAGATGGCAATCCGGTGTTGAGAGTGAGCCTTGATTCTTTCTCAAGTCCAAAACTGTAGGACTTTGGGTAACTTAGAAAAAATTTCTGCCTTGATTGTTGCCCCCAACCTGGATTGTTGTTAAAGAAAGCGACCCGGGGTTGAGAGTGAGCCTTGGTTTTTTCGCAAGTCCAAAGCGGTAGTGCTTTGGGTAACTTAGAAAACTTTCTGGCGTGATTGTTGACCCCCAACCCGGATTGTTGTTAAAGAAAGCAACTCGGGGTTGATAGTGTGCCTTGGTTTCTTCGCAAGTCCAAAGTTGTAGTGCTTTGGGTAACTTAGAAAACTTTCTGGCTTGATTGTTGCCCCCCAACCCGGATTGTTTTCGAGAATGACAATCCGGTGTTGAAGATTGAAGGTTTCAATCCGGGCTCGGATGGAATCCTACAGCGCTGGAATTTGAACCGATTTCTTAATATTTTCCCCAATTTATTTGAAAAAGATCCTTTTCACTTTTTCTTGGAATTTGTGCTCAACCGCTGTCAGTAATTATTGTACCGTTTCTTTGAATTTTTCATTTTTCTTTTTGCCTTTCTGTATTCTTGCCCACCAATCAATGTGTGTCAGTTGTCCTTTTAAGGGTTATATTTTAACCATCTATAAAAGCCTTCTATTCACCTTCTTATTTGCTCTTACCTTGCCTGAATATTTCTCTCTCCATTCCCTGCTTCTTTTTCCGGCGAACTTGGTGTCAATCTCGCGAAGCCACAGAATCATCCCGATCTTTGTAAGTGTTCTGATTTATTCCGCTTTTCACTTCGCATCTCTTCTATTCTGTTAGCTTCTACACCGTATTTGCTCCTTTGGATGAAGTACTTGGATTCCGATTTGGGGGTTTTTGAAAAGCTTTTGATTTTCTGTGATATTGTTGCTTGGTTGTTTGTATACTGGCTTGTGTGTGTTTTGTTGGTCACCACTGTTGTTGCATGCCTTGTAAATACTGCGATTTGGGCATTTTCGAATTTCTGGGTTTCTGTGTTGTTCTTGGTGTTCTTGATTTGGGGATTGTGTAAGCATAATTGTATGTATGTCTATTTTGATCTTGGATTTGGTGTATATCATTTCGTTTGTGTTATTGGCGTTTATAGTTCTGAAATGGCCTGGGCTTAGTTTTGGTATATGTTTTGGTTTCTGGATCGGGTTTCTGTTTGATGCCAGGGGAATTGTAACTTGTGTTGTGTTTGTGTCATTTTGTTTTGATGTTTCTGTGGTTTAGATTTGTAGACGAGTCCGGGCTTGGTTTCATGTGTAGTGTTTAGGTCCCAACCCGGCTTAACTATAACTTTGTTTGTTTGGGGATCGTACTGACTATCATCCTATACTTGGTTTACTGTATCTTAACAAACATTAACATGTATGAAAAATCATGTAATATTTGAAGGATAAACTGAATAAACTAACCATAGTTAATCCGGATTCTTAATAGGTGTGTATGGTTCGGATAGCGAAGCGTGCCAACAGGGTGTGTGTTCCACTTTCTGAAAGTCATAGTAGTAACTCCTTCTTTTCTTGTACGTCCTCATCGTCATCTAGTCAAAATCAATACCTTGAACTTGTAGATTTAGATTGGTGTATAATGTCAACGAGCTCGGACCCTCCGTTAGTATCCCAGTTGAACGAAAGGGTGTTGTCTTCGGGCCGTGGTCTTATAACCCCTTTAGGATTTTACCATGACACTGACTATATGTTTGTGAAGAAACCTTCTGATTATGATCATAATCCATATTATCAAAACCTCTTTAATCAATATGACAATAACCATGGTGCCAATGGGATACCCGGGCCTATTAATAAAGAAGCTATGGACCGGGCTTTTAACGAGTTTGTTGTTGGTTGGGCTCCCAATCCACTAAAAGCACCCTTTGCTGATCTCCCAAGAGAGGAAATGGACGTTGCCATCCGGGCTGCTTTCCAACTTGGTCCTGAGATTGAATGGAGATGGCCCGGGCCCAATGAGCATATATATGACCGGGGTGATGATGGGTATGTGGGTGTTTGGCTGGAACATCTTCGGTCTGGTTGGAATCCCCAATGCCACAACTTTGTAAAACACCTTTTTAAATATGAGTATGAGATATCCATTATGCAAGTGACTCCAAACGGAATCAAATGGATTATTTGGTTCTTGGCTTGTTGTGAAAAGTCCGAATATATCCCTACCTTTAGACTTTTCCATCAACTCTTCCAATTAGTTCGGTCCAATAAGAAACCCCTTTATGAGCTCAGATTTCGTGCCAATGAGTGTGGTTTTCCATCCGGATCTGCCCAACCTATAATTCAACAAAGCACCTTGAAAGGTTGGTCCGGAGAGGTTTTGATGTTGAAGGGCTGGGATCTTGGTGGTATGCCCCACATTGTGTTGGATAAAGAAGCCAAAGTTTTTGAAACATGTGAGTTGACGGGTTCAGCATTAAGAAGAATTCGTAAATTTTGTGGGAGTCTTGGGTTTCAATGTACCCGGGATACCTTTATGGATCATAAGAAACTCTTTGAGCTAGGATTTAAGTTTGGTTACCCTGTATTCTCAACTATGCATTTTTACTGTTTTATAGCCCGGGCTCTTTCTAACTTTTGTTTTATTTCAGGCTTTCCCCACTACGATCCGGAGTTGGAGAATATCATGTCTTTCAACGCTTTTTCCTTGTCTCTAAGGAAAATTTCAGGGGTCCATAATGACAAGGTGAAGAAGCTTGGTGAGGGATCCGGGTCTAGTGCTGTTAAAGAAGGAGGTGCTGAGTCCGGTACTCCGGTTTTAAACCGCCCCGCTCCTGACGTTGAAACTATTGATGTTGAAACCCTTGATATTCCTGATGACCGAACCACTAAGAAGAGGAGAATTCATGTGGGTCGTAAACCGCCCTCTAAGCCCCGAGTTGTTGTGGAGAAAATCACTGTTGATGACCAAGGTAAAGGTCCTGATGGACATCCGGTCATGGTTGGATCCTGTAATTTGAAGAAGCTTACCAGTATGGCATCTAAAATTCCCACGGATGAAGATGTTGAAGAAATGGAGCAGTCCGGGGTTATAGCTGTTCTTCAACGTGCAATTGGACACTGGGGCCATGTAAGTATGGTTTTTCCTTGTGAATTTGAGCTCTTAATATTCATGCCACTAATATGTTTATTCGCAGTCCGGGGTGTTGATCAGTGGAGCTGCTACAGTTTTTGTTCATGAATTGGAATCCTTGAATCAAGAGTTGAAGAAGAAAGAGGACCGGAATCAAAGCCTGGAGAACGATTTGTCTTCTTTGAAGACGACTCATGACAGCAAGCTCTCCGATCTAAATTCTGAGGTTTCTAGACAGAAGGCCCAAGTCAAGAAGGCTATGGAGGAGGCCAGGGCCATGAAAGATAAAAATGATGAGTTGCAGGTTGAGCTTAGCAAGTCAAAGGAGGAGATTATTGCCGAGTTTCAGAAATCTGCTGCTTATGATCAAGCCCTTGCCGATGCTGGTGCTCCTGAGGTTTATCGGACCTTCCTTGTTGCTGAGAAACATATGAAAACTGATCCAAATGCTTGTTGGGAGAGTTTTATTGATCACTTTGTTGCTGCTAAGAAAGATATTGAGGATGGCCTTGGAGAGCCCCTTCCTTATGATGGTCCGAATCCTTTTGTCATCCCAACGGGCCCGGACTCTCCTCAACCGTCGCCCTTAGATAAACAAACTCCAGCGTAATTTATTACAACTGTGTTTGCCTTTTGGGGTTTACTTCCCATGTAACTGTTTCTTTTTCGTTTGACTTGTCTCTCATAACAATGGAAGTGTTTCCGGGTTGAATGGACGGCCCGGGCTTCTGTCTTTAATTCGACATTTATAACCTATTTTCCCAACAGTTGCAGCATGTTTCCGGGCTATATGTATAGCTCGGGTTCTCATGGTTGTTCAGCCGTTAGTATCTTTGCTCTGTTTCTTTTCCTTGCTTGTTTTGTCTTTCTATATCTCATGATTTCTCTGCTTTTATTCCTTGAATAATTTCCAAGAAATGTTTTGAATATTGCCGGGAGTCCGGCTCGTGGCTTGGTCCGGGCCAGGATTATAGTTTTTTCTTAGTAATTTTTCCTAAGTTTGTTCTTTCATATTACTTGGGACTCTGGCAGCATTATTTGCCTATGGCTCCGAGCCAGGGTCATTAGGTTGCTTATTGCTCGGAGTCCGGCCTCGTAGCTTGGTTCAGTCCGGGCTTATATTTTTCACTAAAGAATTTTTCCTGAGTTTAGGATTTTTTATTGCTGGGGACCCTGGCTGCATTAGTTGCCTATGGCTCCGAGCCAGGGTCCTTAGGTTGCTTATTGCTTGTAGCCCGGCCTCGTAGCTTGGTCCGGGCCGGGCCGGGCTTATATTTTTTACTTAGGAATTTTTCCTAAGTTTAAGATTGCATACTGCTGGGGACCCTGGCTGCATTAGTTGCCTATGGCTCCGAGCCAGGGTCATTAGGTTGCTTATTGCTTGTAGCCCGGCCTCATAGCTTGGTCCGGGCCGGGCTTTTATTTTTTACTTAGGAATTTTTCCTAAGTTTAAGATTGCATATTGCTGGGGACCCTGGCTGCATTATTTGCCTATGGCTCCGAGCCAGGGTTATTACGTTGCTTATTGCTTGTAGCCCGGCCTCGTAGCTTGGTCCGGGCCGGGCTTATATTTTTTACTTAGGAATTTTCCCTAAGTTTAAGATTGCATACTGCTGGGGACCCTGGCTGCATTAGTTGCCTATGGCTCCGAGCCAGGGTCATTAGGTTGTTTATTGCTTGTAGCCCGGCCTCGTAGCTTGGTCCGGGCCGGGCTTATATTTTTTACTTAGGAATTTTTCCTAAGTTTAAGATTGCATATTGCTGGGGACCCTGGCTGCATTATTTGCCTATGGCTCCGAGCCAGGGTCATTAAGTTGTTTATTGCTTGTAGCCCGGCCTCGTAGCTTGGTCCGGGTCGGGCTTATAATTTTTACTTAGGAATTTTTCCTAAGTTTAAGATTGCATATTGCTGGGGACCCTGGCTGCATTATTTGCCTATGGCTCCGAGCCAGGGTTATTAGGTTGCTTATTGCTTGTAGCCCGGCCTCGTAGCTTGGTCCGGGCCGGGCTTATTTTTTTTACTTAGGAATTTTCCCTAAGTTTAAGATTGCATACTGCTGGGGACCCTGGCTGCATTAGTTGCCTATGGCTCCGAGCCAGGGTCATTAGGTTGCTTATTGCTTGTAGCCCGGCCTCGTAGCTTGGTCCGGGCCGGGCTTATATTTTTTACTTAGGAATTTTTCCTAAGTTTAAGATTGCATATTGTTGGGGACCCTGGCTGCATTATTTGCCTATGGCTCCGAGCCAGGGTCATTAGGTTGCTTATTGCTTGTAGCCCGGCCTCGTAGCTTGGTCCGGGCCGGGCTTATATTTTTTACTTAGGAATTTTTCCTAAGTTTAAGATTGCATATTGCTGGGGACCCTGGCTGCATTATTTGCCTATGGCTCCGAGCCAGGGTCACTAGTTTGCGTATTGCTGGGGGCCCGGGCTACATGTTATGCATATAGCTCTGAGCCCGGGCTATTACAAGAAATTGAAATTTACTGGAAGTTAAAAAATACATGATAATATGAAAACAAAACAAAACAACGAGACCGGATTTATTTATAGAAAAATCAGGAATACAAAGTTCTTATTCTAATCTGGGCTTTCGGGAGCTCCTTATTTTTTATCCGGTCGCTGCGATCTTCTTACTGATAGAATTTTCGGAGTCTAAGGCCATGCCAAGTGTTGGGGACCTCAGAACCATCCATATGAACCAACTTGTATGTTCCAGGCCGGAGTACTTCCATTATTTTGTAAGGTCCTTCCCATTTTGGCATGAGCTTACCGGTATTGGTAGGGTCGGAAGCCTCAGTATCTCGAAGGACCAGGTCTCCAACTTGAAAGTTTTTAACCCTGGCCTTCTTGCCAAAGTACTCTCTTGTCTTCTCCTTATACTTCCTCATCCTTTCAATAGCTTGGTCTCGAACCTCATCCACTAGAACCAAATTAGTCTGGAGCCCTTCTTCATTTGTAATCTCCTCAAAATTGATTGCCCAGTGAAAGGGATTTCCAACTTCAATAGGTAGCAACGCTTCAGTACCGTAAGCCAGCTTGAATGGGGTCTCACCAGTGCTAGTCCGGGGACTAGTCCTGTATGCCCACAATACGCTAGGCAACTCCTCAGGCCATTTATTCTTGCTTTCCTGTAGCCTTTTCTCAATCCCTCTAAGCAAGATGAGGTTTGTCACCTCGACTTGTCCGTTCCCTCTAGGGTATGCAACAGATGATTTTTTGTGCTTGATTCCTCTTTCTTTCAAGTAACCTTCGAATTCGGACCCCACAAATTGTGGGCCATTGTCCGAAACTAGAAACATTGGTAGCCCGAACCTCATTAGTATGTTGTCCATAAACCGGATGCAATCCTGTTGGTTGATTGTTCTCATTGCCTTAGCCTCTGCCCACTTAGTCATATATTCGATTGCAACCAGCAAATACCTCAAGTCTCCCTTAGCCCTGGGAAAGGGACCCATGATATCAATACCCCAAACAGCAAATGGGATAGGAGACAAGACTAAGGAGGGTAAGACCGGGCTCTGTCTTGGGACATTGCTGAAAAGTTGGCAATTTTTGCATTTTTTCACGAACTCAACAGCATCATTATGAATTGTAGGCCAGTAGTATCCTTGTCTAATGATCTTGTGAGCCAGGGCTTTGGCAGCCATGTGGTCACCACAGATGCCTTCATGAACTTCTTCCAAACAATAGGTAGCTTGAACCGGTCCAACGCATTTTAGAATTGGTGCAGAATAAGTCCGGCGATAGAGCATACCTTCTTCCAAAAAGAACTTTGCTGCTTTATTCTTGAGTCTTTGAGCTTGACTCTTCTCAGAGGGTAGTTCTCCTTTTTCCAAATACAGAATTATAGCAGTCATCCAGCTTGTTTGATCCTCAATTTCCATGATTTCTTCTTGATCGATTGTTGGTTTATTCAACTCCTCAAAATAGACCGAGCTATCCAACTCAGCCGAGTTCTGGACTAGTTTGGATAGAATATCAGCCTCAACGTTATCTTCTCTACTCACTTGAATGATTTCAAATTGTGGTATCACAGCTAGGTGACCTTGAACCAGGGCTTGATACCTTCCCAAAATCGGGTCCTTTGCAACATACTCTCCAGTTGTTTGCTTGACCACTATCTGCGAATCACTGAAAATCCTTAGCTTTTTCACCCTTAGATTTCGGGCTAAACGGAGTCCGGCTAGAAAAGCTTCATACTCCGCCTGATTGTTAGTTGCTTGGAATTCAAATCCGATCGCTTGTTTTATTTTGAAACCATCCGGACTCTTGAGTACGAGCCCTGCTCCAGATCTCTCGCTTGTTGATGAACCGTCTACATGCAACATCCATGTTTCATGATCGGGTGTGGATTCCTGCCCGGGTTCTGTCTCCATTGAAATGTTAACCGGCTCCGGGAAAGAACATTCCACAATAAAATCGGCTAGAGATTGGGCTTTGATAGATGTTCTTGGGACAAAAGTGAGGGAGAATTGACTTAGCTCGACAACCCAATTAACCAATCTCCCTGAGATGTCAGGTTTGCGAATGATTTTCCGGAGTGGTTGATCGGTGATTACTTTGATTTCCCTCCCTTGAAAATAATGTCTCAGTTTCCGGGATGCAGTGACCAGAGCGAAAGCAAATTTTTCCAGGTTCGGGTAACGTGTTTCAGCATCTTTGAGCACTTGGCTTACGTAATAAACAGGTGTTTGATGACCCTCGCTATCCCGGATAAGGGCCGCACCCACAGCCAGGGTTCCTGCGGACATGTAAAGGCTTAGAGGTTCTCCGGGTTCGGGTTTGGTCAGGATTGGTGGTGCTGCTAGTTATTCCTTGAGTGAATCGAAAGATTGTTGACAGTCCGGACTCCAGACAATATCCTTCTTTTTATGGGCCCCTTTTATCAAATTGAAGAAAGGCAGACAACGTTCGGCGAGTTTAGGAATGAACCTGCGCAGTGTTGCCAAAGATCCAGCTAGCTTTTGTATGTCTCTCTGAGTCCGGGGTGCTTGCATCTCAGTAATGGCTTTGATTTTTTCTGGGTTTGCTTCAATTCCCCTCTGGCTAATCATGAAGCCCAAGAATTTTCCAGCTCCCACCCCGAAGGTGCACTTATCCGGATTAAGTTTCATTTCTTGCTTCCTCAAATTCTCAAAACACTTTTTTAGATCGGAAATGTGGTCTTGGATAGTTGTTGATTTTGCTATCATGTCATCGACATAGGATTCTAAATTTCTCCCCAGCTGACTCTTGAAGATTTCCACCATTGCTCTCTGGTACGTAGATCCAGCGTTCCTTAATCCAAAAGGCATAAACTTGTAGGCGTAGACTTCCCGGTGCGTTATGAAAGCTGTCTTGGCTATATCAGCCAGGTTCATCTTTATCTGATTGTACCCGGAGAAGGCATCCATGAAGCTCAGCATGACATGTCCGGCTGTTGCGTCGATGAGTTGGTCAATGCTGGGAAGTGGGTAAGTGTCTTTGGGACACGCAGCATTTAGATCAGTGTAGTCTACGCACAGTCGCCACTTTCCGTTTGGTTTCTTGACTAAGACTACATTGGCCAGCCATTCCGGATACTTTATTTCACAGATTATATCGGCTTTGAGTAGTTTTTCAACCTCTTCATCGATTGCCTTTTGTCTTTCCGGGGCAAAGTTCCTCCTTTTCTGCTTTACTGGCTTCTTTCTAGGATCTACATCCAAGCTGTGCATAGCAACAGATTCCTAGAGTCCGGGCATGTCATCTTCACACTTCCCAGCTGCATTCGATCCATGGTGTGTTTGAACAAAATGTTGACAGAAGAGCCGTTATCAACCAGGACTCTTCTGACCTCATTATCAGCTATATCAAGAGTTACAACAAGAGCTTCATTGTGGTTTGGGTTTATTCCTTCGAAGTCATTTTTGCTAAAGCTTATCACCTGCTCCGGGCAAGATTGCACCATCATTACTTCATCGCCCGAGTCCGGGCTCCTTGGAGGTGAATTGGATCCCCCCATAACAACATTGACAACATTCTTGTCTTTTCCGGACCCCTCTCCTCGGTCAGCAACTCTCCGAGCTATATACTGTCCCATGTTGCCGTTTTTGATTTGGTCTTCAACAAAAAATTTCAAAGATAGGCAATTTTCGGTTGTATGCCCATGGGTTTCATGGTAGTCGCAATGTTTATGAACTGATCGGTTTTCTGGGGCTGTGAGCATCGGCTTGGGAGGGTAATAAAATGGCTTGTCTCGTATCTCTTTCAGAATATCCGCGCGAGCCCGGTTGAGAGGAGTCCAACTAGGTTCAGGTCGGGGCTCACGTTCGGGTTTAGGCTGTCCGGACTCAATTTTTTGACTGGGGTCCGGGAGCAGTGCTGGTATTGCAAGCTGGGAGCTTTGGATGTAGTTGTTTTGTCTGTTGGGTTTGAACTTTTTATCTTGATGGATGTAGTTGTTTTTTGGTGGATCTTGAATCCGAGTTGGAGATATGCCCTGTCTAGTCATCCTCATTGCTTGGAGGACATCGGTTTCTTTAATGAACCTGGCGGCCATTGCATAGGCTGCCGCCAAGCTCTGAGGCTCTTTATGAATGAGGTCCAGAACATACCTCTCATTGTTATCCGGATCCAGGTTTCTTCGAAAGATTGTCAGAGCCTCCCGCTCATCCAGGTTGGTTATGTTGTTTATAGCTTCTTGAAATCTTTTCATATAAGCAGAAAGGGCTTCACCCCGGGCTTGCCTGACTGTTTCCAGATGGCACATGTGCATCTCATGAGTCTTGTTTGCCCGGAAGCGTTTGAGAAATGCGTCACGGAACTGCTTCCAGCTGTGGATGCTGCGAGATGGTATCCGGCTGAACCACCTCTGAGCCCCAGATTTGAGTGTGGAAGCAAAAAACCTGCACTTTGTTAGATCATTGTAATAATAAATCATGGCAATTTGTTCAAAATAATTCACATGCTCTTCGGGGTCATCCAAACCATTGAAAGATTCGAAATTATAGTGCTTAATGTTTCTCTGCCTTGGTGTTGCCTCCAAGGTGTAGCTGAATGGTGTTAGGGTGTCCCCAATATCGAGCCCAGAGTCTTGGCCAACTTTTCTTTGCAACTCATGAATCATGTTCATAAGGTCCTCCCGGGGTTCATCCTCATCTGAGACTATTTCTGGACTTGGAGCCCGGGTTCTCCTCTTTTCAGAGGTTTTGCCAAGAATCCGGGCTTCCTCCTCCTGGATCCTTTTCTGGACCCGTAAGTCGAGTCTGGCCTGCTCTTCCGCCTGAATCTTTTCACGCATTTCAGCCAACTTTTTAAGCTTTTCGGTCTCTTCATCATGATTTTGGCTGCGAGTTCGGTGAGGCCTCCTTTCAGTGTTTTTGTCTTTGTCGCCAATTCGGTCAAAACCAGACCTAGAGCGGTGGGATCCTTCGGGGTGATGAGAGTTCTCACACTGGTCTTGCTCTTTGTTCCAGGTTTGGTTGTATAACCGGATTGCTTCAGCAACCTGTTCGCCAGTCAGGTTCTCCATCTGTCCGGGCTCAAGAGCAAGGTCAGTGTATTTGTACTTGTTTACTTCTATGTTTACCCGGGCATCACCTGGCCGGATTACCTGTGAGGCTAGAGTCAGGACTGGGGGTATCTGGTTACCCGCCTGACCTGGGACCGGGATGTTGGTGTCCGGGGCTGGGTTACTTGGGGTATGCCTATTTGTGCTCTTACTTCCACGAGCCATGCTTCACACACAAATAGATGTATATGGTATTCTAAAACAAAATTTGGAGCAAATTCAACCGCAAAGTATCATGGGTTTTACAACTAGATCTCAGTGTGTATGTGAAGGGGTCAAAATGTATGCACGTATTTCTGGGTTCACAATCTCAGTAATCAAGAAAGCTGGGTTTTTTTAAATAGATCTAAGCAGGAGCATTACAGATCTAAACAATAATCAAAGCATACAAACAAGGCTAAACAAGATCTGGGCTAAATAAGGTTAAAAAACATGCATACATTGGAGAAATGGGCTAAAGAGTTCATGTTTGGTGGTTAGAACAAAGGAGCTTGCTTAGATCTTACTGGATTTAACTAGGACTCCTTCAAAGATGAAGGAGCTTGTTGATGATGGTGAGTCTAGCGGCACCTTGACCACAAGACAGGGTTCCCCTCCTTCTAGCGCCAAATGATAACTCCAAGTCCCGATCTAGCCCTTCCCAGCCGTTCCCCACGCCTGGAAGCGGTGTCGCTGCCGTTGAGTTTCTGCAAAACAACACCGGAGGGGGGTTTGGACCCTGGCGGCGCCTCCGGCATGAGAATAAGTGGAGGCTTTGGAAGAGAGAATAAGACTATAGAGATATCTAAATAGGGAGGGTGTGTGTATAGATTGTGTAGAGAGAGAGAGTCTAACCCCTAGACCTTTCCTCCTTGATCTATTTATAGGCCAAGAATTAGGGTTTAGGGGTTGTACCTGCAATCATGAGCGTTGAATCCTAGGTAGGTAGGACACCTGGGTGATGTTGATGGATTACACGTGTTCGTGAGGAATTGTGGTGGCGTGTGCCAGGGTCCTGCTGGCATGTGGCTTGAATAGGACCTAATTGTACCAATCATTAGGTATCCTTACGTGTTGTCATTAGGTGTGGCAATCATTGATGACCTAAGCTCGTCACGTAACAATGTACAGTTTCCCTCACATAAGTTATTGCCTTTGTCACCAGGAGCGAGTTTAATCTTTGACTTTGAGCCATGGCCTAAACATGAATCCGGACTTGAGATGTACCGTGGCCTAAAACATGAATCCGGACTCGAGATGAGCCAGGGCCTAAACATGAATCCGGACTTGAGATGAGCCAGGGCCTAAACATGAATCCGGACTTTGGCGTGATCCAGGGCCCAGGACGGGGGTTCTGGTGTGATCCAGGGTCCAGGACGGGTCCGGGCTAAACATAGTCTATCAATTAGGTGTGACTTGAGGTGAGCAAATGGAAGGATTTAGGACTAGATGGGGAATTATAAACACGAAATGGAAAACAACGATCCTGAAAGTTGTCACCCCAGATCAGTTGGTGTCGAGAAATGTGGTAAAATTTAAATGGATAATCTCTTTCTTTCTATTGTCAGGTCTTCTTGTCACTTAGAATCATCTGCTAGACCTGGAAAGTATTTAAGCATCAATCTAGATACTTGATAGTACATATCCATGACTCAATCCATACGATATTCCTTCAACTCCTTATTCTCGTAACATAGCCAACAAACAGTAAGTAGAACGAAAACCAGCAAGGAGGTTCATTAAAAAGAAACAACTAGGGATTGCCTGAAGCTGAGCCTAGGCGGGGAACTTAGCTCAGCGGCTGAAGATTTTCTGACATGTCAAGATGCACGATTTTCTCATGTACATTATGCATGAGAAAATTAAGTTAATAATATGTTTTTTCATATGTTTATATGTTTATTCATTGTTTTTATGAATTTAATTTTAATAAATTATAGTGTAATTATTTAAAATATTAAATTTATATTACTTCTATTATTTTTTTACTTTTATATAAATATTACTTTTTCTCTAAAGTAAAGCATTATTAATAACTCTAATTGTGTGATTGTTTGATAGGAGATTTTTTAGCTATGTAGGACACGACCATACCAAATCATACCATTTAAGTGTTTTACACTAATTATATATAAAGATATAATGTGACTAAAATAACCTCCATAAACATTGACATCGAAGTGACTAACTACCTAATTGCATATTAAACTACTGAATTGCATATTAAACATACGAACTTCAGTTACATAACCGTGTGTTTTCTATTAAAAATGATTTTTTTATTTTTAAAATAATGTTATTATATTAAATTTTTAATATTTAAAATATTAGTATTGAAATTTGTCCTTGAATTATATACATTACTGTTATCGTTTTAAAAAAACAACATAAACTAACAATACCATTAGGCGTAGGTGTTAATACTAGTATCAAGTATTTAATAAATAATTATTAACATGCAAGCAACTTATCTGTTTGTTTAAATATATGAGGTTGCTAAAATATATATTATTTTATATAATATAATAATATGAATCAAAAGTAAAAAAATCATATTTAACAGAAAAAGGGTTAGAATGGAAATAGACAAAGAAACACGGATAATTTGGTCAAATATACAATACCGGGTCTGCAACCATCAATTTAGGGTGCGCTTATACAGGCCCATCTTAAACTTTACAAGAGCCTGTGCTAATTATAAAATTGGACCCTTAATTTATTCAAAATTTAAACAAGCTATATATAATAAATATATTTTCAACACTTTTACATGACAATTTCCTAATTATTAGGCGTGATATTTGAAGAGAGTTATTGATTGTGGAGGTGAGTAACTAAATAAGTCAATTTTGGTGGGATTTTGCTGATAATTAGATGGACATATATAGAATATTTACATGGGCTTTTCTGATTTGGGAGCCCTAATAATTTTGGGGTCCTCTGCTATTGAGCTCTTTGCACACCCTCGTAGACGGGCCTGCGCATATATCACTACCCTATTATTTGTTCGGGGACCATCTACGCACCTTACATTTACATGAGAATGCCAACTATTGGATTTGAAAGATGCTTAGATTTGATATAAATGAATGAAAAAATAAAAAATTATTATTTATG
Organism: Heracleum sosnowskyi; assembly: GCA_030848705.1. NCBI lineage: Eukaryota > Viridiplantae > Streptophyta > Magnoliopsida > Apiales > Apiaceae > Heracleum > Heracleum sosnowskyi. Next base: position 18,162,021 of record CM061240.1, read on the forward strand.
ATGAGTTGTCATGTTTAGCATCTCATTAAGAAAAATACTAATTCTTTGGTTTTGTAATTTAACTTTTCTTTAGGCAATGTTGTTAATTCAAAATGAAAATGTTTGAAACGCTTTGTTCTTCAAATCAAGAAGACAAGACAAGAACTTTGCTGCTTTTTCAAGATGAAGTGTTCCTCCTTCCCCAAGTAAGAAGTTCAAGTCTTTTCCCTGTACACAAAACTAGAAATGGTGCCGAAAGTACTGGTTGACTTGAAAGTTGCTTTGTAATCTCACCCCCAACAAATTTTGGCGCTCTGATTATTAGCCCGAGGAGTATTACTTTTGCTTCTTTCTAAAACCTCTAAAGTAAGTTCAATGCAATCCTAAAATTGGTTCCAATTTTTCTAAAAGTTACATAATGTGAAATAATAAAAGAAAAATCGCATAGTGTGAATTAGATCATACTAACTTAAACTCAGAGGCGGATTTAGGAGGGTCAAGGGGTCCTTGCCCCCCTAAGATTTTTAATATAATGGAGTAGTATACACCCCTGAATGTATTGTTTTCCTAGCTTGACGGATTTAGGAGGGTCAAGGCTTGGCCCCCTAAGATTTCTAATACTCCGTATAATGGAGTAGTATTGTTTCCCTAGCTTGCTGATTAATTGGACTCTCTTTTTCACTCAAGGCCAGGGTTTGAATCCTCTTTTTCACTCAAGGTTTTTTTCAACTTTTTCCAATATTTCACAACACTGTATATTTAAGTAATTCGATTAAAAATTTCAGTAAGTTTTCTTTTATTTTTTTTATATGATCCATTGTAAAAAGTGTTTACTTATATATATATATATATCTTTCCATTTATATTATATAAGTAAGATAAAAAAAAATTAGTATTTTAATTTTTTCCGCCCCGTAAAATTAATTTCTGCGTCCGCCTATGCTTAAACTTGTGAGTTGTGACACAGAAGAGCACTGTGGCTTCATATCTCGAATCTTGAAAAATTGTCATTCTCACAACATGGTTCAGATTCTCCTTTCACAATCTTCAAAGATTGTTATCTGATTATAGTTATACTAGTTGCTATGGTGAATACGAAAATACGAAGAATAAAAACCTCAGAGGAAAAAGTATCCAACAAGATAACATCAAAAGTCACCACCTGGGCAGCTCAGCAGATAAGGAATTACATTAGTTGACAGTAAAATATGGCGAGATTGCTGGTTTGCTGCACAATATTTGGCTCAAGTTACGACTCTTATCTTCATGCATCTCCTACTTACTCCATTAGACATTCTCAGCTAGCGCACTTCCCTCACATTCTTTTTTGATGTATAGACGTTGCAGATACTATCCATTACCTAAGAAGCAAGGACACGGGTGCGGGGGTGCGGGTGCGTCGTGCGGGGACACGTGAATTCGGTAAATTTCAAAATATGGGGATACGGGTGCGGGGGGACTCGGCATATTTAAAAAAAAATTAAAAATTATATATATGTTGTTCAAATGTCATAAATAGTTATTAGAATTAAAAAACTTCATGCAAATCAAACCAAATAGTCAAATCCATAAGTTTTATCATCAAAAAAACAAAAGAACTAAAATCCATTTCAAGTTGACATTTAGTTAATCATCTTGAAACATCGTAGCTTCCATTTCTGGCTCATCAAGTGAAAGATTGGCTATCTCAAGCTCCTCTGCACCATCAAGCGGATCAAATTTATCGCCCCCAACATCCCACAACTTTGTCTCACCTTGCAAGTATTGACCAGTCTTCCTAGAAAGTAACCGAAGATTATTATGCACATAGACCAGGTCTTCCGCTCTAGTTGGCAATATTTTATTCCTTCTAACTGAATGAATAAATGAGTCGATACTCCAATTTCTCTCGCAACTGGAAGAAGAGCAAGGTTGTCCAAGCAATTTCAAAGCTATCTTTTGGATATTTGGTGTTGAAGCTCCATGAATAAGCCACCACATTTTAGGATCCATGGTACCTCTATCTTCTATGGAATCAGGACTACCAAAGACATCAAGTTGTCCTGAAAATCGAGCAATTTCAGTATTCACAACCGTTCTTGCTTCATTATTCGAAAAGTACCTTTTGAGACATTTATTTCTTTCCTCTGATAGCTCAGTATCTTGATGGGGAGGCTCACGACCTGCAGAAGCACTTAGCCATACATTGTTGTAATACCTGAGTAAATAAAAAAACAAATCATTAGAATTAAATTGAAGGGCATTAGTTCATAGATAATGCAAATAAGTAATATTATTTAAGTTTAATTAGATTTACCTCGGATTTAGTGAATGAGCTAAACAGTGAAGTGGTGAAGAACTCTTAGTCCATCTATCAATGAGAATTGCATAGACGACTTCATGAAAGGTAGAATCCTCGGTAAGCTCTTTTCGTTCATGCCTATATATGATATTTTTCACCTTCTCAATTATATCATCCCACATGTCATAGATCAAATGAAGTGATGGTTTATCTGTATCCGCAAAACGTAGCATATCATAATCAACCTTATCCCACCATTACTGTTGGGTCCTTCATAAACTCAATTATTTTCTCTTTTGTCAAACAACAAAAATGTTCCTTATTTTCAGGTACCAACTTCAAGCAAAATTTCATCTTTCCACTGTTGCAGGAATGCAGGTGCAACTCGAGGATCATAGCTAGCAATTGGAGTTCAAAAGACTAAACTACGTAGAACCGGTGTAAATTGAGGTGAACAAATGAAACGATTTAGAACTAAACAGGGAATCATAAACTTGAAATGAAAAACAATGATCATGAAAGTTGTCACCCCGAATTAGTAAGTGCAGTCTGCAGACACTATTAGGTGTGACTTGAGGTGAGCAAATGGAAGGATTTAGGACTAGATGGGGAATTATAAACTCGAAATGGAAAACAACGATCCTGAAAGTTGTCACCCCAGATCAGTTGGTGTCGAGAAATGTGGTAAAATTTAAATGGATAATCTCTTTCTTTCTATTGTCAGGTCTTCTTGTCACTTAGAATCATCTGCTAGACCTGGAAAGTATTAAATTTATATGTTTATTCATTGTTTTTATGAATTTAATTTTAATAAATTATAGTGTAATTATTTAAAATATTAAATTTATATTACTTCTATTATTTTTTACTTTTATATAAATATTATTTTTTCTCTAAAGTAGAGCATTATTAATAACTCTAATTGTGTGATTGTTTGATAGAAGATTTTTTAGCTATGTAGGACACGACCATACCAAATCATACCATTTAAGTGTTTTATACTAATTATATATAAAGATATAATGTGACTAAAATAACCTCCATAAACATTGACATCGAAGTGACTAACTACCTAATTGCATATTAAACTACTGAATTGCATATTAAACATACGAACTTCAGTTACATAACCGTGTGTTTTCTATTAAAAATGATTTTTTTATTTTTAAAATAATGTTATTATATTAAATTTTTAATATTTAAAATATTAGTATTGAAATTTGTCCTTGAATTATATACATACTGTTATCGTTTTAAAAAAACAACATAAACTAACAATACCATTAGGCGTAGGTGTTCATACTAGTATCAAGTATTTAATAAATAATTATTAACATGCAAGCAACTTATCTGTTTCTTTAAATATATGAGGTTGCTAAAATATATATTATTTTATATAATATAATAATATGAATCAAAAGTAAAAAAATCATATTTAACAGAAAAAGGGTTAGAATGGAAATAGACAAAGAAACACGGATAATCTGGTCAAATATACAATACCGGGTCTGCAACCATCAATTTAGGGTGCGCTTATACAGGCCCATCTTAAACTTAGTGAACTAGCCTTAAACCCCAACAGGGTTTTAGAAACAACAGAACTCTTACAAGTACTGGCCCGGTTCAGTGTGGCTAAACCAGCTGATTGAGACCTCAACAAGTGTTTAGAAACAGTAGAAATTCCAACAGTGGATTTGCATTGTCTGAAATACCCCAACATTTTTGCAAAAGAGATAATTATATGTATAGAAATATCAAGAAATGTTTGGTAAAGTGAACTCACTTGTAAGTCTGTAACTAGATCAGGTACAAGATGTAAAAGTAACAATAATTCAATAAAACCTTTTAAACTTCTTGTCCAAGATAAAAAAAAAAGGGAATTTTTTTAATGTTTTCAGAGTTTGTTTGATACTTTGATACACAAAAGAATAAAGGGGTTGGAGCTAGGTAGTCTACATGCAGTACACATATTTTACTTTAGTGTCAGATTTTATCATTTATTAATTTCTTATGTTTTGTAATTTAGCATTGTTAATGAAAAGTTTGGAACACTTGTCTCTTATTTTATTTTTTTGGGAATGCAAAACTTAAAACAAAGAAGGGGCACCCGAATACTAGCAGAACTCAAATTCTTAATGTTGGTCCTCATTCAGTCCCTCAATCTTCCAGCGCTGTCCAACAACTTGATTCTTTCTTCTTTGAATTATTTATAAGACCCAAGAGACTTTGTTCAAAATTTTCAACAGTATTGGCGCAAGTCGAGTACACGAAGAGGGGATCACTAGGAACCAGTACACGAAGAGGGGATCACTAGCAGTTCTAGACTAAAACTGATACAATGTTAAGTTATCGACTTTTTAAAAACCACGTGTAATTACCCACAATTCAACTATTTATACAGTTTGTCGTTCCCTTTGCATTGTTATACACTGACTCTAATTAGAACCCTAGGTTGCGTTTTCAATTTACCCAGAAAATGGCTCGCACAGACGCTGAAATTGATGTAATTCTCGATCTGGATTGTTACTGTGATCAAATGAGCGAGATGAAGACTGAGTGGTTTGGGCCAAATGCCGGCAGGCGATTTAGGACTTGTTCGAAGGATGAGTGTGGCTACAAGGTGTGGGTCGATGAAGAACCAACGGGTCCCCGTACGTTGGAGATAATTAAGGAGCTGCAGGAACGTTCGTTTGAGAGGGAGGAGAAGTGGCGCCGCAGGCTTGATCGATACACCCAATGGCATGAAGTTGAGATGGAGAAAGTCAAGAAGAAGAAGCGAGATGTATTTGTTGGAATGTTGATGCTTGTTGGTATGATGATGAATATGACAGTTAACACAGTCAATGACGACACTGTTGTTGAATTTGATGACTATGATGACCTTGATTTAGAGTAAAGCTTCGTTTAGGTTTTTTTAAGCTTTGCTTTTGTAATGTATTTGATGTTGGTTCACTAAAACTCTGCGTAGCATTTGTTGTTTTAAGTTTGATGTGAATTTGTACTTTAATCTTTGTTATGGTTGTAATGTAATGTTTAGATTGTGGTTTATGTGTTCATGTATAATTGTCGTTCTTTACATATAAACATGAATGGGAATTGGTACACAAGCACAAAATATGAGATTGTCAAAAGCACAAAACATAACAAAAGATACTCGCGTTCAATAACCACATAATCGCGTTCAATTACATGACATTAGTCAATACCACATTGTCAAAAGCACAAAATCAAAGTGCCACAAAATATTTAAGGACTGCCACATCCAAAATACATTAGTCGATTTCATATTGGTTTAGATAAGTTCTAAATCTTTTAGAGATGTGAAAGTGTTCAAATCTTCCAAACTGGATTTTTCCTTAACCTGGCTTGCATTGCCCTCCTTCTTGCCTCAATATTTTCCATAGTTGTTGCGGTTCCCTGGCCCTTGGTATTTGTTTTTTGTGGTTGAATACCAAGTGGAGTATTTTCCACCACCTTGGTATTTGGTTGCTTCTTACGAAATACACCACCTTGGGTTCCTTCTGCATTACTCTTCCTGGTTTTTGCACTAGCCTTAGCAGTTTCAACACCTTGACTGGAATGTCCTCCACCACTCTGATTTGCATGCCCAGTTTGGTTCCCTCCAGCACCTTGACTAGCATGTCCACCTTGACTGGAATGTCCTCCACCTCTCTGATTTGCACCACCTTGGGCATCCTCATTTTGATTTTTGCAGGGTGACTTTTTAGAGCTCTTAGTCCTTGTTTTGACTTGCCTTTCACAATATGAGAATATTAAGAAAGTTGCATGTACACAATACCTTTTATAACACTTCTTTGACAACTGTAAATAAATAAAATATGAGAATATTAAGAAAGTTGCATGTACACAATACAAAGACACTAGTGAATTTTTTATACCTTTTTTAGCTCTTCCATATGCTTATTAAATGTGTAGTCAGTAGTGGCCCTAACTGCCAATCATAAACACATTCTAACCCCCAATGCCTTTGTGGTCCTTCCACATGTTCCTGTATAAGTGCATGACACAGAACCTGTGTTCTGTAGTTGGAAAGATTGCTTCTAATGCATTGATTAGCCCCTGCAAAAAAATAACAGTTCAATTTTATAAGATTTCATATAATGTGAGTGGAATAGTAAAGTTAACAACTGCAATAACAAGGTACCTTTTGTCTGTCACTTATAAATGTGAATGCACCATCATTTTCAATTCTCACATCATCCTTAATATTTTGCAGAAACCAGTTTCAACTTTCATTATTTTCAGCTTCTACAACAGCCCATGCTACTGGATACATGCCATCATTGGCATCAGTGGCCACTGCAGCAAGTAACTGACCACCATATGGCCCCTTTAAATGACATCCATCAAGTCCAAGCAAAGGTCTACAACAATTTCTAAAACCCCTTTTCAATGGACCAAGACATACATAAAATCTTTTAAATCTCTTCCTTCCATCTGTCAATTCTTGATCTTCAGTCATTAGCTTAATTGTACTCTCAGGCATTACCTTCAACAACTCATTTCCATACTCCCATAGTCTGCCATACTGGTCAACATGTGTTCCATTTATCTTCTCCAATGCCTTCTTCTTTGCCCTGACAATTGCATAGATACTAACATGGCAATGCCAATCATTAATGACTTTTTTCAGAAATGAAGATAGTGGCCATGTTGGATTCATTCTGATGTCATCTTCATAATGCTCAGATATCCATCTTGAATTTATTTGTTTTTGATGAAATGTTGTGGTGCAGATATGCTTGGGATTGTATACCTTAATCTGGTAGGTATCAGTATTTGGCAACTTAGATGCATATATCTTCCACTCACAGGGACGTTCACAAATGAATCTCACTCTACTTCCATAGTTCCTGCATTGCTTAATAGGTCTCCTCTCCATTATAGCCTGTCTTCTCACTACAGCTCTGAAGATTTTAGCTGTTGCAAACAACATCCCCAGCTGAAACTTAGGGTCCTTCATCTCTGTCTTGTCATTAAAAACAGGATAAGCTATTTCATCTTCATCAGATGAGTTCCAAGCCATCCTCTCTTCATCACTTGAAGCATAGTGACTTGAAGCATCAGTTGCATTTCCTCCTTCATCTTCACTTTCAATTACTTGTTCACTATCATTGTGCATTTGGAATGGGTCATCCATTGGAACCTTGTCTTTAGCTTTGACAGAACCTTTGTCTTTTATCTTTCTCTTTAGCCCTATCTTTACTCTTTTTAATCCTCTCATTCTTATGATTACACACCTCATCATCAGTGCTATCTATGTTAGAACCATCTGAGTAGAAACTACAATCACTGAACACATCCCTCTCATCATTTGGATTATAGTCCTCATCACTATCTCCTTCACTATCTCCAGCATCCCCTATGTCATGAACTACATTACCAAATTGATTATGCAGCAGGTCTGCAACCACTAGTTCAAATTGGTCTGTAGTAGGATCAATAAATTCAACATCTCTGTCTTGTGAAGGGGCAAATTCTGAGTTCTGAAACCATCACTATCCAGAACCATAAGAGGCTTAGTTGTGATGGAAAAGACATATATGATCTTTGAAGGTGGAAGCAGCTCACACATCTCCAGAACATCAGCATCTGATTCTAATGTGTGCAAGCCCCTTGCCATGTCAGTTTGTGGCCACTTATAGAAGAAAGTGGGAGCACCCATTACACCACATTCTTTACACATATGAAGCAACTCTATCAAGCTCATTGTATCACAGTCACATAAGTCAATATAGTCAAAAGAACCTCCAACATATTCAGTACGATTCTCAATAAAATGCCCCCCATGATGAAATTTAATACTAAAAAGCTCTGAATCCACTGCAAAAATGAATAAAAATTGTAACTTTACATGCCAAAAACATAGCACTATCAAGGAAGCATAACTGGTAAATAAACTATCCACGGTAAAAAAACATAAAAAAACATCCTTCACTTCAATATTCCTCAATGTAGAAAACATAAGGGACCACAAAGTATTTACCAGTATTCAATCACATGGGAGCAACTAAAACATGTTAAATGGAAAAATGTACTTTACAACATGCAAATGAGTATGTGCGTATATATAAAATCATCTACTCAAACACATAAACATAAACCCTAATAACATATAAAATCTAATTACATATAAATCCTAATTAAAAGTAAGAAATGTTTACCTCCATAATCAGGACATTCACTAGGTTTGTAGATTTCCTTATCTGCTGGGTCTCTTCGAAACCACACCATTGGGAAGAGCAGCAACGCAGATCACCGTTTGTAAAATGAGTGAGTAATGAAAAGTGATTGTAAAATGAGAAAGGCGAGATGAATTGGGGGTAATTAACTGTGTTACAATGAGCAATGACTGAAATACCCTGAAACAAATTAACGGAGTGAGAGATATTTGACAGGAGTACACAACTTGTAAAAAGTTTGGAAGTCTGGTATTGCAAGTGAGAGTTTTTAAAGTGTAGTATCCCAAGTGGTCTGACACACAAAGTGTAGGTACACAAAGTGCTTATTACTCAAATAAAACTATTTCAATGTTTTGTTCATAATGTATTCATAAACTTCTTAACAGTTGCCGTATAGACCAACATCCTCAGGCTATACTTGAATATTAAACTACAACCCTAACATGATCACAAACAGAAAGCACAAGATAGAAAGCAATAGTCTTCTGATTATGAACGAACTAGTTGTAGTGACTGCAATGAGAATAAAACACAAGAAAGCTTCGACCAAAAACTATCCAACAAGGTTATGACAACAAAATGAACCACCTGAATTGCCTTAACAGTTACAGAGTCACATAAGTAGAATCTGGATGTGCCACAATTGTCAGTTGCACCAAAATATTGGACACATTAATGCCCTGATCTCGGTCTCTCAGTCACTCATACCCATGTCCCTTAATACTTTCTTGATATATTGTAACTGCACTGAGACAAAAACTTAATTCTTTTCTCCATATAAGTACAAGGTCCATATTCTCTTTCCAACTTTTCCCAAGCCACAGGTGCAACTCGAGGATCATAGCCAGCAGATGCCGATAAACATATCCCAATGTAATCTGCTTGCAGCTCTTGCCTGATGACAAAATTAAAATTACTGAAGAATTCAAAACATGAACAGTAAACTAGATTCAAATATACAGATTCGATATGGCAGTTCCTCACACTTACTACCGGAACAATGGCTAACGAGGTGTTATCTAAACATATTAACAAGATCAAAGTGTAAAAAAAATTCTCTCAAGGGATCCTAATATCCTAATAGCATGTTCATGACAATCCCAAGCATGTACGTAATCATTGCATAGTTGGGTGCTATGGACTATGGTACCTATGTCAACCTGAAAACTCAGAACTGGTGTTAAGTAGCACCCTTCTCCTCCCATAATCGATGTGGGATAAACTAACATTTGAAGCTCTAAATTCCAGGAGGTCTCATTCTTCTATCATCTGAAGAATTCCATCATCCATTCAAGAATCTTCCTGCACCTATGGCTACCTAAACTTTATGTCCAACTCTGATACAAAATTAGCTCAAACATTTCTAACAATATGCAAGAGGATATACTAATAAACGTGGACATTATCGAGAATGGACACAGAAGGTATGTTCAGCGGTACACATAATTGCAAATGTTTTTAGCAACTGAAGTTGGATTCAGTGTGATGAACTGTGAACTCATTGTACAATACCTCACAGTACCAATAACAAGAAATCAACATTATCGTGGTAATAATTGTTGGAATTCATAGCATAAATCATACCTCATGCCCAATTACAAATGCTAGCTCTGCATCTGTCTTGTAAAAATTCACACAAAGCCGTGCTTATAACTATCTTCCCGGTTAGTGCGCAAGAAGCATTAAGTTCAGGGTTGTCCAGCACAAAAATCTCCCAATCTCTTCCCTCTAAGGTGCTGTCTTTCCTAGTTTCTAGAACCAATTTAACTGCATTACCATCCTCTTTAGCCCACTCAGCTAACATGTGATGCCAACCGCTTTCCCTTTGTAACTCCTTAAGAATCTTTCTAGCAATCGCTTTAACTCGAACACTAAGTGGGCGAGTAACAGGCAGTAGCTCTCCCTCGAATAAATCCCTTATATTGTCAACAATTAATTCTCTGCAGAGCTTATCAAAGAATGGGTGCACAAGAAGGGTTTGTTTCGTGAAAGGTACAGTCTCAGATTTCTCAAAGGACACAGTTAAATGACACAATTACTTGACCATTTGCTGAAATTTACCACATTGATTCTTTTTACACAGAAATGCCTTCTTCCAAAACTCAATATAGAACAAGACTCGAACCCCAACAAGTTTCGAGAAACAGGTGCAAATGAAGTTCTAACACTGGGTAAACTAGAAGGATTAAGCTTGTAATATCTGAAGGGTGCAATTTTAGAAGCAGTATACACATGCTTGCATAATCTGTTCAACCCCATCATAAATTTTAAACAAAAAAAATATAAATGAACAATGGGAACTTCTCATGAAACTATAAATAACAAAGTAAATACTAACCTGAATCTAGCTTAGGAGACAGTGAGACTTTTTGCATTGTAGTTGTGAACTAAAAACATATTATTACATAATTTTTTTGCACTACATATTTGATACAACTTCTTGATGCTAAGGACAACAAGGTTTGTTATTTTCAATAAAAAAAAATGTATCTAAGCTATAAGTGGCAATATAAATACTGCTATATCTTCGTGGGGGTTGCAGAGTTTATTTTTATACACATATTTTGAAAAGAATGGGCTGTACTTCAAACTAGTGTACTAATGTACTGTCTTAACAGGTTCCAACTAAATTATATATACAACAATACAATATTGAAGATTCTGAGCCTTGCATTATTATTATTTAATATTCTAAAATTTCAATTTTTTTTTCTTTGGCTCTGCTCATGAGCTGAACCAACCTTTCCTTATGGTGATATCAAGTGTTTAATTTTGCAGCCATCTTTTAAACCCGTCTCCCCGAAAACCGAAAAGATGTCTAAATCTATACAAAGTAAAAAAGCAACTAACAAATAAAAAAACCCACCAATTTACAGTATGTTTACTTCTTTACGACATAGAAATCAAATCTTTAGACACTTCAACACCAACTGAACGCAAAAAGGCAAAAAGAAAGACACATAATCTGTATAATCTACAAAGAATTAGGAACATATATGTGGATACAAATTGTTCTTTCAAAGAGATCTAACTGTTTTTCTTTTCTTTTTAACCCCTTTTTCATATCACAGCTAGCACCACCACCCCACTTTTGATTTGGTCCGAAATTTATCGATTTACATTTCCTTTATAAATATAATTTTCCGTACTTTTAAAGACATAAATTGTTATGTTTTCATACTCGCCCAAGTAAGAAACAAATAGTGGAGATAGGAGATTCTAATGGTGAAGTTTGAAACCAAAACTTCCATCCTGGAAGTAAAAAGTGAAACCCATTGTATCAGTGTGAATGGTGATGTCAAATACTGTATTAAAAGAAGAGTTCTAAATCTAAACATGTTGATCAGTTTATTCTCATATACATATAGAAAAGTTCTTGATCTAAAGGGCAAGACAATCTCTTTCTCTTTAAATACGGATAAATTAGGAAGTACGGAACAGAGAGTGAAGATAGGAGTCTAGCTAGGAGAAGTTTAGAGCACATTTTTCCTCTACAATATAGAAGAACTGTCTCGTGATTATAGTCATACTACCTGTGATGAAAGAAACACTAAAAGTGAAACTATCCAATAAGAGAACTACAAAAATTAAAACCTGAATTGCCTCAGCAGATATTTAATTTCATTGGTAAGTAGAATCTGGCGGTGCTAAATTTGTTCATTAGCAATACGAAAGATATGGCCAACTTATGGCTCCATGCGTCTCCTACTTCTCCACAAGATATTCTCGGTCAGTACACTGTCCCCCCATTCTTTCTTGATGTACAGAGACTGCTTTCTGCATCACTTCTGGTTTAGACACAAACTCAATTCTTTCCTTCAAATGAAGAAGAGGCACCTCACTTCCCTTTAGTTTTTTCAAGTCTCTTTTCATCTTTCTCAATGCCAAAAGTGCAACTCGAGGATCATAACCAGCAGATGCAGATAATAACATCGCAATGTAATCTGCTTCTTGTTCATGCCTGAATGGAGAAGTGATTGTGTTACTGAAAAAAACCAGAAGATGCATGGAACCAAAATAGCTACAGAGTGTGCTTCACACTACCACTTGTCATATAGGAAAATCAGGAGTTAAGAAACACATTAACAAGAAATCAACACAATAAATTTAGAACAATTTAGTATGCTTCAGCACTTTTACAAGCATATTATAACTTGCAAAATGGTAGAACAACAAAGAATCGCAAGTAGCAAGATCGGCTCTAGGTGGTGCAGTCTATATAAACAACTAGCTTAATTGAATGAATATTCTTACCACAAATAATAACTAATTTCGGGATCAGAGCCATTTATAAACCGATGATACAGCTTGAATGGAAACCAAGTAAGTCGTCTTTGTGCATGTCTAGAAACTACATGGCCAACCTATCCAAACAATAAACAGAAGTGACCAAGTGTTAATCATCTTGAACACGGATTATCAACTAATCAAAACGTACTAATTTCATGAAACAAGCACACATCACAAACATACCTCATGTGCAATTATGATCGCTAGCTCAGCATCCGTCTTATAACGATCAAACATACCCGTAAACACAAGAACCTTTCCAATATTTATATAACCCGAACAAGCCATAGGCACATCCAACACAAAAAACTCCCAATCTATTCCCTCCTTCAAACGCACCCTCACCGACTCATCATTGTCCTTCCTCCTACAACTCTTCACCAACTTAACCTCCCCGTCATCCCCAACAAGCCACTGTTGGTCAGCCAACACATGACACCTACCACTCTCCCTCCGTAACGCCTCAAGAAGCTTAACAGCAATCGACTCAACCCGAACACTCAGTGAGTGATCCTGAGACAACACTTCCCCCTTCTTATACCCCTCCTTCACACACCTAGAATAATACAACTCTCCCCATATTTTATCAATAAATGGGAACACATAAACAATTTTATTAGTAAAAGGGACTATCTCAAATCTTCCAATCAAGAAAGTTACCAAACTCAAACACTTCATTACAGGCCAATACACATAATCTTGAAACCTATCAACTGAGTAATGTCTTTTTCCAACAAAATAACTTAATGGGCTATGTAATTTTTGATCAAAACTCAATCTTAACAATGTTTTAGGACCATTAGAGATTTTAACACTGGGTAGAGTAGTGTAATGACTTGGAAACCCTAAGCACTTGTTAAAGATTCTAAGTTTAGGTAAACTAGGAGGATTAAGGTTGTAATATGTAATGGGTGAAACTTTAGAAGCAGTATATATATGTTTGTATAATCCCATGATTTTTAAGCAAAGCATATAGATACAGACACTGACAAACCTGAATCAGCAAGTTCTTGCTCTTGAAGACAGGAAGTTTATAAGACCAGTTAATCCCTCTGTCTTTAATTCTAGTACTTTATTTTTTTTCTTATATTATATTATTTTATACACATTTTATGAAAAAAGAAATTATAAATTAGGTAAAATAATGAATGTGATTAACTTTTATATTAAAATTACTACTAACATATAAAGAATTAAGAGCGATGTTCAAAATTAAAAATAATATAGAATCGGATGGAAAGCGAGTATATAAGTTGGGCATTTGTAATATTACAATAAAAAATATGTGAAGGCCTTTTGGCCATTTGATTAAGGATAAAATATGAAAATAAATTTATTTTAATATTTATATTATTATATTAAAATGGGAACATTGAAATTTTCATTTGCAGTCTAGTCTTTTATAGTTTGGTCCCTTAAACTACAATCGTTTGATCTTTACCATCAAATCAATAAGTATCGTTTGATAAAATACTTTCTTTCCAATCAAATCGATGAATGTCGTTTGATAAAATACTGAAATATTTAACATTTTTACAAATGCAATTGATATAATATTTTCTAACAAACTCCTTTATTTTCTAAAAATATCATGGACAATTACATATTTTAATTAAAATATGTTATCTGTTCTATTTTTAATTACTGAAACCCCTCTTTTTCCAAAAAAATCACGCACAAATTCTTACTTACTTATTTTATAACCTATTACTTATTTATAACCAATTACTTTTTTCAGTTAAAACATATTAATTTTTCTAACACAATTATTTCTTTTCCAAAAATATGACGGACAATTATCATTTCCAATTAAAACATGTTATATTTTTTATTTTTCTTTACTAAACCCCCCCTTTTTCCAAAATATTACAGGCAAACCCTTACTCATTTATTTTAAAACATATTTTAATAATTTTTATTGTTTAATTTTTTTCATATTTTAACATGTATACTTATTTTTTAACAAATATAATTAATAAAATATCAAAATATAAATAATAAAATAATAATTATTTAAAAACAATCCGTGCTATGCTAGTACATCTTTTTTTTTTTGAATAAAAAAGAAATAGATTAAAACATATCAAAAAGGAATAGATTAAAACATATCGGCTTCCAAAATAGCCTTTAACCTAGAAGGAATGTTAGGAATGAATATCACCTAGAAACTAGACAGATGGGGGTGAATGGATAGTTTGATGAATTTTTGCTTTCTTGAAACTAAATGTAAACTGTATATGATTATGCTATGTAATATGCAGAAAGTAAACAACACGCACAATCACTTTAATCTACTTTGTATAAGCAAATTAAATACTACAGCTTTCCAAGAAATTCACAATCGAATTTCTGGCTTCTAAACAAGAACAGTTTGTACTTGCTTGCTTACAGAGAAAAGAGCTTGAGATAAAAACTATGTGTGTCTCTCTTGCAGCTTACCGTGGTGTGTGCACAATATATATATTCACTTATACAAACTAGGTACACACAATATTACACAGCTACCCCTTCTGAAAGTCCAACTTGTCCTGTCATAACAAGTTCACTATGTTAGGAATGACCACCTGCTTTTCTGAATTTTTCCCGTTTCTGTAGCTGCTTGTCTCTTATCTTTCTCTCCAAGTTTAGCTGTAGATTTGCCATCTGTTCTTTGGACCACCTTGCCAGAACAAATGCTTCAGTATTTGTCTCTTTTGATTCTTGGTTCTGTACCTTGATTTGTCTTGTTGTAAACGGCTAAGTGTTGATATCGTGAACTCCACTTCATTCCTGACTTCGCGATCTCCCTTGTGAGGACTACGCGATATAGCCTTTGAAGACTTTGCGACATAGGCCATAAGATGACTATGCGACATGGGTCATTTGACGACTATGCAACATAGGTCATTTGACGACTATGCGACATAAGTCATTTGACGACTATGCGACATAAGTCTTTTGATGACTATGCGACATAGGTCATTTGATGACTATGCGACATAAGGCTTCTGAGGACTTCACGATCTAGGCTTCTTTGACTTTGCTGACTTCAACACTTCACGACATGTGTCTTGAGGACTTCTCGACATAGTACAAAATGGACTATGCGATGTAGCACTTCACGACATAGATATTGGTGACTTCACGACATAGCTTTCTTCTGACTTTGATATATAATGCCTTAGACAAATTTCTGCAACTTATTTCTTCATGGCCTTATTCATTTCTATCCTTCTGCATGAACACTTCTGAACTTCTACCAGGACAATTATTCAATGGCCTATATACAATCTAGATGCAAGAAACTTTGCTAAGCTCATTATAACTTTGAGCATACATGATCAAGCTAATGTTCATGAGAACAAGACAAGTACATATAGAGACCTATACTATATCCTAGTGATAGAACTCACTAGGTCATGTAATGTGACATAGTCACATAGTGTAGGCTTGTTAATAGTGGTATTCAGACATGTCTTGAGCCTAACAATCTCCCCCAAATTGTGAGTAAGATCCTTAGGCACAATTTCATGTCTGATAACAAGCCTAACTTACATAGAAGGAAATTAAGTAATAGAGAGGACAATTTATGAACATTGAGATCAGGAATTTGATTACATAGAAAAATTTGAAAGCTTACAGACTATCTTTGTTGCTCAGCAGCTTCAGCTTCCAATTGCTTCTCTTGAAAATCATCATAAATCTTCTTTTTCCTTATCTCTTCTCTTCTTTTCATGTCTATGATGGCTTCTTGAAGTTCTTCTCTTGCAATCAGTTCTTCAATGAGAGGGGAGTCTTTTAGATCATCAATTGCAGCTTTAAGAGCACTTTCCACATATGAATCCAGAAACTCCATCCTTATCTTGCTCATGCCTCCATAAGAATTTTTGTATTCCACAACATAAGGATTTTGTTTTACCCTACAAAGCCCTTTCTTTCTCAGCTCCTTTGCTCTTTCCTCCATTTTAGCCATTTCTTTCTCTTTCTGAATTATCTTCTCTTCACTTTCCTTTCTCAGGTTTTCTTCATAATCAGCATGCATTTTCAAGAACCTGGCAATTTCTATCTTCCTTGTCTTTTCTTCTTTTTCTTCAAAATTTAGTAAGGCATTTATCCTTTCAAGCTCATACATATAGAAATATTGCCAGCCTCCTTGCTTCATTATCCTTTCTCTTCCATCAGTGTACTTGATCTCTAGATGATCCAACTTCACTTTGACTTCAAAGATCCTTTGAGCCCTCAAAAATTCTAGGGCATCTTCATCATAGTCTTCATCTAGTGGAAGCACATTGATGCCAATAACATTTGTGAGTTTTCCGGTCTTCTTTGTTATCCTTATCCTTCTGGGTACACTCTTGATCTTCAAATGCTTCACAAGAGATACCTTTCTGGAACAAGGAGAATCAGTCTTCAGTGACACATCACTTGAAAGTAGCTTCATTCCTTTTCCCTTCATCCACTGTAACACTCCACTAGCTGTGACTTTGTGGAAGTGTCTTTTTGATGTTTCTTTTATGGCTCCTTCTTTCTTCTGTGGCAATTCAGGTTCAGAAGTCTTAGATAATGATTTTGGAGGATCATTACTAACAGTACCCACCCTAGACTTAGAGTCTTGTGTTGTGGTTAAAGTACTGCTAGTAATGTCCTTGACTTGCTGAATTCCACTTCTTGTTCTCTTGGTTGTTTCCTTTGTCCCCTTAGAATCCCTCTTGTCATCATCAGCACCTTTTGACTTCTTTGAGGATTTGCTCCTGCTACTTTCACTTGGTCCATCCTTATCACTCCTAGAATGAGATCTCCTTCTGTAGGTTTTCTCCTCATCATCATCCTCACCATCCTTCTTCTTGCTCTTTTCTTTGACAGATTCAGGAATGACTCCATGAATCAGAAAAGATTGTAGAGTGTGAATCATTTCTAGTTCCTCAATTGTCCTAACTCCTTTCTTAGATCTCAGCATCTGCAGCACCTGGTTGATCTTTGCATTGTTTTTCATTTTCAGGTCTGAGGGAATGACAAGTTGGTCAATGTTGTTATCTTGAGATAGACTTTGGTAGATAATTGTCCTTGGCTTGGAGATAACCTCAGGCAATCTTTGATTTTGATCTATCTTCAAGTCATTGTATAGACTTTCATTGTTCACTCCATGCTTTTCAATCAACTCCAAAATGATTGACAGCTCAGTAAATCTCAGTCTCTCTAGAGTTTGAAATGATAGATGCCACAAGCAATTGTCCTTGCACACCATGATAACCTCTCTTAGATGAACATCCCTGATTTTCTTTACTGTAACTGTGAAGTACTTGATGCTTTCCTTGAGCTTCTCTCTGTAGTCTCTTACATCTTCATGAGCATTTCTGTAGATGGCTTTCAGAAACTCCAGGAAGGCCTCATCATGATAGATGTGAGAACTGGCAACTTCCTGTAGCTTGGCCTCTGTGATAATTGTAGCTTTGACAGGTTGAGCATTAGGAGTAGGTTGAGCAGGTTGAGTAGCTGAAGTGTCTTTGGGCATCGTGGATGGATAGTAGTTGGTTGTGACTGTGCTTTTCTGACCTTGTGCACTTATGACCTCTACAGGGGGTAGGATTATTGGTTTGATTGTTTCTTCAGAAATTTTGCCCTTAAGCTTTTGTTGTTTGGCAGGTACTCCCCCTTTCTTTTTCAGACTGACCTCCTTTACTTTCTCCCCCTTAGGCTTGGAATCAGACAAGATTTCTTGAGCTTCCCCGGGGATAGGCAGGTTCATGTGTCTCATCATGGAAGTCATCATTTGCTGTTGTACCAGCAGGATATTGGAGGTGTTGTTGCCTTGGTCATCCAGCTTGGCATTGAGCTGGTCTAAGGATTGAGCAAGCATCCTGTTTTCATCTTTCAGAGAGGCCACTTCTCTTTCTAGACCATCCACCTTGGAGAATAGCTGTTGAGACTTGAAAGAATTGAGAGATTGATCTTTGAGCTTGGCAAAATCAAATTTGGAGATGATTGACATAGGAATCTCATCTACCAATTTGTCACCATATTGATTCTTCCAAATAACATTCAGCATGGCATTAGAGTTGATGTTGGCCTTGACTTGATTTTCCAATGTAGTAGCCAGTTTCTTGATGTTGTCAATGACCATGGCTAGAGAGATATCCATCCTGTTGACATTAGAATTTGTTTTCTGGATTTCTTTGAGGATGCCATCCACCTTGGGAAAATCATAGAGATATGAGTTTCTTAGCTGAGTGAGGGATCTTTCTGTCTCCTCCTGGATAGAATAAATCTCTGATTGAAGCCCTTTCCCAAGATAGTGCAGAGCCTTTAGCTGATTCTTGTAGACATCATTTATAGCATCATAAACTGCAGCAGGAGAGAGATCCTTTGCATTGGAGCCCAGAGAGGTGAGATAATTCTCTCTCAGAAAAGCTAGGGCCTCCTTGAGTTTAATAGATCTCTTAGCATCCAACCAGGCATCCACATTTCCCTTTGGTTCAGCTGCATCCACTATCTTCTCCTGCTGAGCTGCAACATCCTCCTTGTGGCAAAGTAGAATAGCTTCATAATCAGCATTTGGCAAGTTGGAGGTGAGGAGGTGTTGAGCTATTTTTGAGAACTCATCAATCTGTGCCACATGGAGATCTTGAATAGATTCTTCTGTCATTTGGGAAGGCACAGTTGATGATCCTGAAGGCCTGTCATGTTGCACAGGCTTCAGCCATTCTTATCAAGTGGATAAGACTCAAATGTGTCCTGCATATGCTTGGTCACACTTAGAATCACATCCACTTGATTCTTTGTGTCTAATGAGCCAAATAGAACTTTGGACATGGACTTGGAATAAGCCATTTTAGTTTTATCTATACCCTCCAATTCATGGATATTTGCATCAAGATAATTTAAAATAACTTGAAGGAAACGAGGGTAAAAGATGTCATTACCTCTACCACGAACGGTCCTGCCTAGCCTCTGAGCCAATTCCTTGATAATTATGGCTCCCACATTGATCTCCTGGTTGTTGGCCAGGGAGTAGGCTAGCTTCACAGCAATGTGACTGATATGGTCCCATCCTGTCTTCCTGCATAGAAACACTTTCTGGAGTGCGTCAAACAGAAATGACCACTCCCTTCTCACGAACTTCTTATTGAGCTTTCCAGTATCTATCTCATCATCATACAGAATGAAGGTCATGAAGTCTACGATTTGAGCATCTGTAGCTTCTTGGTCATGACCCTCCACCTTGAACCCCAAAGCTTCATTGATTTCCTTTTCACCAAACTGGAAGTGTTTGCCTCCAATTGAACAATTAACCTCCTGGAATGAGGTTCCATCTTCCCTAGCCATTGTTGATACCAACGCCGTTCTCCAGAATCCTTCCAACACATCGACATACAAGGTAGGGTTCAGGGTTAGGGCTTGGCGTAGGTAGGAAGTGTTCAAGAACCGTACAAAACACTTGTACCTTGGGTTAGCCTCAGCCTCAGAGGGAATGGTGAGAAGATTTGTTTCTTTGGGAATGGTTAAAGGGTTTGAAGAGGAAGCTGTTTGAGATTTGGGTGCCATTGAAATTGAGATTGAGATTGAAGAAGAGAGAGAAGAGTTTAGGTTTTAGAAATTGAGAGCAATAGACAAGATGAAAAGTTGTGAATGGTCGAAAAAAAGTATTTATATGATAGAGACACTGCGATATGGAGTTATGAATGTGTACAGACTAATTGTATGTCACGAAGTCTCAAAATGGCCTGTACCGCAAAGTCCTTGCAAAGTATATCGCAGAGTCCTGAATTGAACTATGTCGCAAAGTCTTGAGGATATCAGAATTTGGATGACTTTGCGATATAGTGAAAATACCCTGTCTAAAACTCTATTTTTGAAATTTTAAGATTTTGTCAGACTTAAATCAAAAATTGAAATAAAGTAAATTTAAATCAAAATTCTGTCAAATATGGAGACTTGTCGATATAGTTATTCTAAGTCGCAAAGTCATTAAAATGAACTATGTCGCAAACTCATGAAATGAACTATATCGCAAAGTCTCACAATTTTAACAGTTTGCGATATAAGTCTGTTTGATTTGTACTATGTCGTGAACTCTCAAAATCATCTATATCGAGATGTCTCAAAAGCTCACAACTCCACAACCAAATATGATTTTGAAAAATATGCAGTAAAATACTGAAATATTTATAGATCATATCTCAGCTAATTTTCACTCCAAATAAATAGAGCATTTATATACAGTGAAAATTTACTGCTGCAACAATTAACTAGCATACTTACTTAGAACAACTAAATGAAGGATTGAGCATTCCAATTTCACTCACAAGTCTGTTGAAGACAGCTTCATTCAGAGGTTTAGTAAATATGTCAGCTAATTGTTTCTCAGTTGGAACATAAGAGACTTCTATGGTACCATTTGCAGCATGTTCCCTAATGAAATGGTACCTGATCTCAATGTGCTTTGTAGTAGAATGATTAACAGGATTGGCAACTATGGATATTGCACTAGTATTATCACACATTAGAGGAATGTGTTCTAACACTAGGCCATAATCCATGAGTTGATTTCTAATCCAAAGCAATTGAGCACAGCAACTTCCAGCAGCAATATATTCAGCCTCAGCTGTGGATGTTGCTGTGGACTGTTGTTTCTTACTGAACCATGACACTAACCTTTGACCTAAGAATTGGCAGCTTCCAGAGGTGCTCTTCCTGTCAATTCTGCATCCAGCATAATCAGAATCTGTGTAACCAACCAGGTTGAACCCAGTTCCCTTTGGATACCATAGCCCAAGATTAGGAGTCCCTTTCAGATATTTGAAAATCCTTTTGATAGCCATCATGTGAGATTCCTTGGGATCAGACTGGAACCTTGCACAAAGGCATGTGGCAAACATGATATCAGGCCTGCTAGCAGTGAGATAGAGTAGTGATCCAACCATGCCTCTGTAAACCTTGATGTCTTCTCTTTTGCCTTTCTTGTCTTCATCAAGCTTGATTGCAGTGGACATGGGAGTTTTTGCAGGGGATGAGTCTTCTAAACCATATTTCTTCAAAAGATCTTTGACATACTTTGATTGGTTTATGAAGATGCCATCCTCCCTTTGATGTACTTGCAAACCTAGAAAGTAGGTTAATTCTCCCATCATACTCATCTCATATTTGCTTTGCATCAACTTAGAGAACCTTTCACAGAGTTTTTCATTTGAAGAGCCAAAGATGATATCATCCACATAGATTTGAACAAGAATGATATCATTTCCATGTTTCTTGAAGAATAGGGTTTTGTCAATTGTACCCCTGGTAAATTGATGCTCAAGAAGGAATTGAGATAGAGTCTCATACCAGGCTCTTGGTGCCCCTTTGAGTCCATAGAGTGCCTTAAGCAGTCTGTACACAAAGTCTGGGAAGTTTTCATTTTCAAAGCCAGGTGGTTGAGATACATAAACTTCTTCAGCAAGATCACCATTGAGAAATGCACTTTTCACATCCATTTGATACACCTTGAAATTTGAGTGAGCTGCAAAAGCCAGGAAGATTCTGATGGCTTCCAGTCTAGCTACAGGTGCAAATGTCTCATCATAATCAATGCCTTCTTGCTGACAGTATCCTTTGGCAACCAGCCTTGCTTTGTTTCTTATTACCACTCCTTCTTCATCCATCTTGTTTTCTGAACACCCATTTGGTGTCAATAACATTCTTTCCTTCAGGAGGTGGTACTAGCTCCCATACTTTGTTTTTCTCAAATTGATTCAATTCTTCTTGCATGGCAACAATCCAATCAGAAATCTTCAAAGCTTCTTCAACTACTTTAGGTTCCTCTTGTGACAGAAAGCAGCTATACAGACATGTATTCATAGTCGCCCTTCTTGTTCTAACTCCCTCACTAGGATCTCCAATGATTTGATCCCTAGTGTGGGCTCTGTCCCATTTTCTTGTGTGCCCCTGTTCATTTCTTTGATCTGTTCCAAGCTCATTTTGGTTGACAGTTGCATTCTCTTCTTCTCCCCCTGTGTTTGTGAACCCTTGCACAGGTGTTTGAAGAAGATTGTCAACTTCAAGAACTTCATTTTCTAGAACAGTTTGAACAGATGGTTCATCTTCACTTTCAGAATCCTCAAGATAACCTTGATTCTCAAATCTTAATGGCACACTGTCTTGATCACTTGTTTTAAGTCCAGGAGTTTTCTTATCATCAAAGGTAACATCCATGCTTTCCATGACTTTGTGTTGCTCAGGTACAAACACTCTGTATGCTTTCCTTTCCAGAGAGTATCCAATAAAGATACCTTCAAATGCCTTTGCATCAAATTTTCCAACATGCTCAGAGGTATCTTTCATCACGAAACACTTGCTTCCAAAAACATGCAGATGCTTGAAGGATGCTCTTTTTCCAGTCATTAATGAGTAAGGAGTTTTGCCAGACTTCTTATTGATCAATGTTATATTTTGCACATAGCATGCTGTGTTAACAGCATCAACCCAAAAGCTAGTAGGTAGCTTTGCATCCAATAACATTGTCCTTGTAGCTTCAATGAGAGTTCTATTCTTTCTCTCAACTACTCCATTTTGTTGAGGTGTTCTAGGAGCTGAGAATTGTTGAGAAATTCCTTTATCTTTGCAAAACTCATATAATGTTGAATTTCTGAACTCAGTTCCATTATCACTTCTCAAAGCAACTACAGAGGAACCAGTTCTTTGTGCTTCTCTATCAACTCTCTTGATATGCTCTATTATGACTTGAGGTGCTTCATCTTTGGAGAATAGGAATTCCACCCAAGTGTATCTTGAATAATCATCAACCATCACTAGAGCATATTTCTTTTTGGAAAGGGACATTACATTCACAGGACCAAATAAATCCATGTGAATTAGCTGCAGAGGTTTTGAGTTTGTATTGAGCAACTTGTTCTTGTGACTAGATCTTTTAATCTTTCCTTTCTGACAAGCTTCACATGCTGCATCTTGCACAAACTCCAAGGCAGGCAAATCCCTGATGAGTTCTCTCTTGATTAGAGAGTTCATTGCCTGAACATTCAAGTGAGACAGTTTCTTGTGCCATATCCAGAATTCCTCATTTGTGGCTTTAGTGTAGAGACAACAAATTTCTCCCTTGTCTGCAGCCTTGAGATCAGCTACAAACAGGCTTCCTTTCTTCACACCAGTTAGAACAACTTCACCACTTTCTCTTTTTGAGATTGAACAATGATCTTCATTAAATTCCACTTTGAAACCCCTGTTTGTAAATTGGCCAATGCTTAAGAGATTATGCTTCAGTCCTTCAACAAATGCTACATCTTCAATAATGACATTTCCAGATTTTATACTGCCATATCCCATTGTATAACCGATGTTGTCATTTCCAAAGGTTACTGATGGGCCAGCCTTTTCCTCAAAATGTGATAGCAGGGCTATATCACCAGTCATGTGACTTGAGCATCCACTGTCCAAGATCCATATGACTCTTTTATTCCTGTTGCCCTGCATTCACAAGGTAACTAAGTTGTTTTTGGTACCCACACATGGTAGGGTCCAGTTGATTTAGAAACATTTTTGTTGCCAATTCTTCTGTCATAAGTTGCATTCATCACAGTAGGATACTTCATATTGTTTGTGGCTTTGGAGTTCACACTCTTAGGCTCACATGAAGGGTTCACCCGCTCAATCCTGATTGGGGATCATGTCCTGTGAGTGTGCATGTGTGTGTGTGATTCACTAGATTGTGCAGAATCAAGTTTATGCTTTAGAGATAAACAGTTAGCAATCACAGTCACATAGCATGTCATGCAATTAGGCTTACCACAGAAGGAATCATGACAAGAATTTATGCTAGCAGAATGATTACTTAGGTTATCAACTTCAACATTCACTTGTTTGCTACACTTATGAGTCAAATGATTAACAGATAGACATTTCTGACATTGTTTCCTGGGAGCATTTGGCACATAAGCATAGTTGTTACCCTTGTTGACACCTACCTTACCATTTCTGTTTTGTTTCTTTTTCTTAACAACTTCTTTCTTTGCTTTAGGACTCTTGACAAGATTGTCTTTGGTCTCTTTCTGACTGACAGATTCAGGAGAGGAAGAAGTGTCTTTAGCAACCTCATCTTCTTCAAGAAGTTGTTGTTTGATGATCAATAGTTCTTCATCAAACTCAACAACGCTCTTTTTGAAGATGGGATGTTCAACACTAGATAGAATGGTTGGGGCATTTTTGTTTGTAAAAGATTCTTTTCCTTTGACCTTTGCCTTCTTCCTTCCTTTATCATTCTCATAGTCAAAACCAACTCCAACCTTGTTATCTTCAGTGTGTTCCTTGTGATAGGTTTGAATAAGTTCAAAGGAGTTCTTAAAGCTTCTTAGTTTCAATTCAGTTTCAGCAATTTGTTCCCTAAGAGCTTTCTCTATTTGTTCAGCACAAACCACTTTGTTTTTAAGATACTCATCCTCCTTTTTCAAACCATCAAGGTTCACAACCATTAACTCAAGTTCCTCATTCTTTTCTGTAAGCTCAAGATTTGTAGCAGTTAGTCTATCAATTTCTTCATTTGCTACTAACATGCTAGTATGAATATTAAACATCTCAGTACTCATATCTTCAACAGTTTGCTTATATTGAAGGGGAGTCATATCAAGAGAAGTAAGAATAGGTACCTGACTAGAATCACCATCATCAGAAAATGCCATCAAGGCATAATTTGAGTACTCTTGTTCTTCTTCTTCATCAGAGTCATCCCAGCATTTTCCCTCAGCAATAAAAGCTTTACCCTGTTGTTTCTTGAGTAGAGCCTCATACTTAGCTTCAAGCTCTAAGTATGCTTTGTCCTTCTTGACCTGTTTAGGCTTTTTGCACTCAGTGGCAAAATGCCCAAGTTCATTGCAGTTATAGCATCTTATTTTGGACCTATCCACACTCCCAGATTTGTATCCTCCTTTAACTGCACCAACAATCCCTTTTCCTCTGTTGAAAGAGTTTGAGCTACCTGAACCACCAGCATTTCCATTATTGAATCTAGACTTGAATGGTTGCTTCCTCTTAAACCTGATGTTAGGGTATCTCCTAGCCATATAAGCAAAAGATTTGTTTTCCATCTTGTCCAGTTCATCTATGTTGTAGAACTCATCCTCTTCAGGTAAATCATACACAACCTGAGCTTCATCACCAGTGTCATCACTTTCCAGTTCCTCAATCTTGACTTGACTGATTTTTAGAGAATCCATTCTTTGACCTAGATTGTCAGCAATAAGGGCACAAGAGGTATTGGCCACTAATCCTTGCTTTGCTTGAATAGATCTCTTTTGAAACAGCTCTAACTCATATGTCTTCAAAACACCATACAACACATCAAAACCAATCTTTGTTAGATCTCTTTCTTTAAGGGAAGAGATTCTTGGTTCCAAGTGATCTGGTAGAGTTAGTAAGAACTTCATATTGAGCTCTTCTGTCTCATAGTGTTTGTCATAGAGTTTGAGCTCGTTTATCAGCTTATTGAATCTCTCAAACACTTTTGTGATTCCCTCTTTTGGCTGAGCCATGAAGGCTTCATATTGTGAGACAAGAATCTGCTTCTTGTTCTTCCTTACTTCAGTAGTTCCTTCACAGAGCACTTCTATAAGATCCCACATCTTCTTGGCACTAGTACAGTGAGCAACAGTGCCATACATGTTGAAGTCCATAGATTCACAAATGATGAGTTGAAGATGTCCATCCAGAGCTACTTTCTCTTTTTCAGGATCAGTGTATTTTGAGGGGTCTTTGGGCACATGTTTTGCTGGTACTATCTCAGTGCCATTGGTTGTTTCACCAATCTCGATCATTGGAATAAAGGGACCATTCTTTAGAATATCTAAATACATGGGGTTAGAAGCTTTGATGAAAAGCAACATCTTCTTTTTCCATAAACTGTAGTGCTCCTTGTTAAAGGGAGGAATCTTGATACTGCTCAGTTTCTGTGAACTCATTCTTGATCTTTTCCTGTTTGTACGTTAACAGCCTTCGCTCTGATACCACTTGTTAGGAATGAATATCACCTAGAAACTAGACAGAGGGGGGGGGGGTGAATGGATAGTTTGATGAATTTTTGCTTTCTTGAAACTAAATGTAAACTGTATATGATTATGCTATGTACTATGCAGAAAGTAAACAACACGCACAATCACTTTAATCTACTTTGTATAAGCAAATTAAATACTACAGCTTTCCAAGAAATTCACAATCGAATTTCTGGCTTCTAAACAAGAACAGTTTGTACTTGCTTGCTTATAGAGAAAAGAGCTTGAGATAAAAACTATGTGTGTCTCTCTTGCAGCTTACCGTGGTGTGTACACAATATATATATATTCACTTATACAAACTAGGTACACACAATATTACACAGCTACCCCTTCTGAAAGTCCAACTTGTCCTGTCATAACAAGTTCACTGTGTCAGGAAGGACCACCTGCTTTTCTGAATCTTTCCCGTTTCTGTAGCTGCTTGTCTCTTATCTTTCTCTCCAAGTTTAGCTGTAGATTTGCCATCTGTTCTTTGGACCACCTTGCCAGAACAAATGCTTCAGTATTTGTCTCTTTTGATTCTTGGTTCTGTACCTTGATTTGTCTTGTTGTAAACGGCTAAGTGTTGATATCGTGAACTCCACTTCATTCCTGACTTCGCGATCTCCCTTGTGAGGACTACGCGATATAGCCTTTGAAGACTTTGCGACATAGGCCATAAGATGACTATGCGACATGGGTCATTTGACGACTATGCAACATAGGTCATTTGACGACTATGCGACATAAGTCATTTGACGACTATGCGACATAAGTCTTTTGATGACTATGCGACATAGGTCATTTGATGACTATGCGACATAAGGCTTCTGAGGACTTCACGATCTAGGCTTCTTTGACTTTGCTGACTTCAACACTTCACGACATGTGTCTTGAGGACTTCTCGACATAGTACAAAATGGACTATGCGATGTAGCACTTCATGACATAGATATTGGTGACTTCACGACATAGCTTTCTTCTGACTTTGCTATATAATGCCTTAGACAAATTTCTGCAACTTATTTCTTCATGGCCTTATTCATTTCTATCCTGCTGCATGAACACTTCTGAACTTCTACCAGGACAATTATTCAATGGCCTATATACAATCTAGATGCAAGAAACTTTGCTAAGCTCATTATAACTTTGAGCATACATGATCAAGCTAATGTTCATGAGAACAAGACAAGTACATATAGAGACCTATACTATATCCCAGTGATACAACTCACTAGGTCATGTAATGTGACATAGTCACATAGTGTAGGCTTGTTAATAGTGGTATTCAGACATGTCTTGAGCCTAACAAGGAACATCCCCTTACTGAATTGACAACCTGAATTAGGACTAGATAAGCGAGTTAAATAATCAGATGCTTTGTTCCGGATCGTTTAACAAATTTAACATAAACATTAACCATACGAGATTTACAGTCCGAAATAATAGCACCAAAAGGAGATAAAATGTATGTCAAGTTATTAATGGTCTGGACTACCATTAAGTTGTCTAATTCAACCACATAGAAAACAGTCTCCTGGCCACCAATCATATGCAGATCTCCTTGTTTTTGTTTAAGCCAGCTAAGTGCCTCACGAACGCTAATTGCCTCAGCACAGTGAACTTCAGCTTTACCGTTAAATACAGCAGTTGCTGCCTCAATAAAATCACCTCTCGAATCTCTAGCAACCCAGCCAACCCCGAATCTCGCCTCATTACTGAATATAGCAGCATAACAGTAGATCTTAACGCTATTAGGCATTGGTTTTGTCCATCGTTCAATACCAGAATTAGTGGGCTCTGCAGACCCCCTCTGTTGAACGCACTCCCCTTGCACCTGCTTTGAACACTACCATACCAGACCTTGTATACTTGTCCCTCCACACCAGGTCGTTCCTTGCATTCCATATACCCCACCAAATTGTCGCCACCATTGTAGTTTGAGCCCCATTAGTATCTACATCCATTACACTAACCCCTGTACTGACTATACCAGTCAAACACGCTTGTGCATAAGTACATTGCAGAAAATAATGTATTACTGATTCCTCCGCAAACTTACAGAAATGACACACATTAATCACTGGAACTCTTTTATCCTGTAATCTATCCATCGTAGGTAAACATCCCAACAAAATCCTCCACAAATGTTTTTAATTTTCGGAGGAATATTCAGCCTCCATAATTTCCTCCACATTCCTGAATTGTCATCTGCACTCCACCTGCAACCTCCTGTAAGCACTTCTCACTGAATAACAACCATTCTTTTCCCAGCACCAATACCACCCATCCCTTTCTAACGATGCCCCAAGATGAACTCTATAAATCAGCTCAATATCTTTATCCTCAAATAAGTCCTCAATAACATCATGCTACAAATGAAGGGGAACAACAGTTGATTTCATATCAAAGGAGAAACAGGGCAGGAGGGCAGAAAAGGGATAAGGAATAAAGAGCAAGGGCAAAGAAGGAATTGGGAGAAGGAAGGGGGAAAGTGGGAATTCACAAACAGAGTCGAGATATTAGTTGAGATAGGGGACTAGGGTTGGGGGCATGTCATGTTTATGTAAGCAAACCTGAGACTAGGGAGAGTCCCCGCCTCTCGAACTACGTGGGTTATTCTGTAATAGTCCTTTAATTCCAAACAATCAGTATTATTTCTAGCTATCTTATATTCATTCAGTCAAGTTCATAGCAAATTGGTATCAGAGCGAGTCGATTCTCGAAGGGAAAAGGATGGGAGCTCCACCAACAAACCAGTTTCGCATTGAGATGTTAGAAAAGGGGCTGGGAGATCTCCGATCTACGGTAGTTCAGCAGATAACGGCGGCGGTCAGTGAGGCCGCAAAGGAGATGCAACAAACCCTAATCAAGCAACTGACGGCATCCATGGAACAATCGACTCAGAGAATGGAGGAGCGATTGTTGAGAGCCAAGGAGCGGCAAGACACTATGTTGAATGAGATGAAGGCTGAGCAGGTGCAGCTGCAAGAAGAAGTGAGATCGACAATGACGGCGTTGAAATTAGGGGAATCAACAAAAAAATCAATCGGGTCATAGGACGAGTCTAGGGGTAGTGGATGTGGAGGATATGGAGTCGGGTCGAAATAGTGGTCACTGGTCGGGTCCGGGTAAGAGAATAACCGTTGGGTCAGGTCGGGTCGGAGATTTCGGGTCGGGTAAGGGGTCTGAAGTTGGGGGGTTCTTAAATTCAGGGCATCAAGGGGGGGGGGCGAATTGGAGATTTCAGAAATTGGATTTACCCGCGTTTGAAGGGGTGAATCCCGACGGGTGGATAATGAGAGCGGAGCGTTATTTCAGTTTCTACAAACTAACCGAAGAAGAACGAGTGGAGGCGGCAGTGGTATCATTGGATGGGGATGCCTTGCTATGGTATCAGTGGGAACATGGTCGAGGCCCGATTCGTCATTGGGAGGAATTAAAAGGAATGTTGTTGAGACAATTTCGTCCATCGGCATCAGGAAGCTTACATGAGCAATGGTTGCATCACCACCAAACAACCAGTGTGGTGGATTACAGACGGAGGTTCATTGAGTTGATGGCACCTTTGTCGGGTGTTCCGGAAGAAATTGCTATGGGGCAGTACATAAATGGGTTGCAGGACGAGATCAAGACAGAGTTGCGGCTACTGGGCCCTAGAAGCTTGGATCATGTAATTGAGTTGTCAGTCAAGGTAGAGGAAAAGCTCAGGTGTGGGGCGCAGCGGAGTAGAGGACATGGCTCATATTGGGGAACCTCTAATTCCTCATCGTTCAGAAATCAGTCAGGTTCGTCTAGTCCCTCACTCCGTTCTTCATCGCCTTATTCATTTAGCTCTTCCACCCCACCTGTGAGTGTATCAAAGGGGAATGGCCAGTTACCTATAGCTAAACCAGTAGGGGAGGTGAGACGGTTGTCGAAGTCAGAGTTACGTCGGAAAAGGGAAAAGGGGGAATGCTTTAAATGTGATGAGAAATGGTCGATTGGACATAAATGTAAGAGGAAAGAATTAAGTGTGATTTTATTGCAAGATGATGAAGATGGGGAAGTGGAAGGAGAAATAACGGAGGGGATGACAATCGAGGAGGAGACAAGGAGGGAAATTCAAGGCCCCGAGATCTCTCTGAACTCAGTCGTAGGAATTACCAACCCTAAAACGATGAAATTGATGGGGGAAGTGCTAGGCCAGAAGGTAGTAGTAATGGTGGATCCTGGTGCGACACATAATTTTGTGTCGCTTGAGACGGTCGAAAAATTGGGAATACCCTTGCTACCCTCTTCGGATTTTGATGTATCATTGGGGACAGGGGAAGGAGTGGTGGGGAAGGGCCTGTGTAAATCTGTGGTGTTGCACTTGCCAGGAGTAACGATAATCGAAGATTTTCTGCCGCTTCAGTTAGGCAACTCAGATTTAATTCTCGGGGTTCAGTGGTTAGAGAAGTTAGGGACGGTGTCCACTAATTGGAAGACATAGACGCTACAGTTTGGAATAGGGGAACAACACATTACTCTCAAAGGGGATCCCGCTTTAGGCAGGTCTTTAGTTTCGTTGAAGACAATGATGCGTACAATTCGAAAAGGGGGAGTGGGTTTCAAGGTGGAATTGAATCATGTGGCATTACAGCAAAATACCGCCACAACAGTACAACACATACTAGACTGCCTCGCACCTATCCTTAGCCAATATGGGCAGGTATTTGAGATGCCCACAAGGTTACCCCCATCTCGAGGTCAGGAGCATTCGATATTGTTAAAGGAAGGGACTGACCCCGTAAGCGTTCGACCATATCGCTATCCGCAATCCCAAAAGGATGAAATTGAAGCACTGATTAAGGACATGATGCAGGCTGGCATTATCAGAGAGTCCACTAGCCCATTTTCAAGCCCGGTTCTATTAGTCAAAAAGAAAGACGGGTCGTGGCGTTTTTGTGTAGACTACCGAGCTCTTAACAAGGTGACGGTTCCGGATAAATTTCTAATTACGGTGATTGATGAGCTCTTGGATGAGTTGGGTGGAGCGAAATGGTTTTCAAGGTTGGATTTAAAATCGGGGTATCACCAAATTCGAATAAAAGGGGAAGACATTCCCAAGACGGCCTTTCGCACTCACGAAGGACACTACGAGTTCCTTGTGATGCCATTCGGCCTCACGAATGCACCGGCAACGTTCCAATCCGTGATGAATTCAGTTTTCAAGCCATGGCTACGGAGGTTTGTCTTGGTCTTTTTCGATGATATTTTAGTTAATAGTTCCTCCCTACAAGAGCACTGCAAGCACCTCTCCACAGTTTTGGAAACATTGGTCCAGAAACAATTATATGCAAATTCAAAGAAGTGCGAGTTTGGGCAGAAGCGTCTAGCATATTTGGGGCATATAATCTCGGGGGAGGGAGTGGCTGTTGACCCCGATAAGGTAGCAGCAATGGAAACTTGGGCCACTCCTCGAAATTTGAAGGAGTTAAAAGGTTTTTTGGGCTTGACGGGATATTACCGTAAATTCATTGCGGGCTATGCAAGTATTGCCCAGCCTTTAACGGATCAAACGAGGAAGGACCAGTTTGGGTGGTCCGAAGAGGCAACAAGGGCGTTTGCACAGTTAAAGTGCAAAATGTTAGAAGCTCCCATCCTAGTAATGCCAAATTTTCAGTGCCCTTTTGTGGTCAAAACAGATGCCTCCTGGTATGGGGTGGGGGCAGTGTTGTCACAGGAAGGCCACCCCGTCGCGTACTTTAGTAAAGTATTAGGGATGAGAGCTCGCCTGAAGTCTATATACGAAAAGGAACTCATGGCTATTATGTTGCCGGTCTTAAAATGGAGACATTACTTATTGGGGCGCAAGTTCATCATTAGGACGGATCAACAGAGTCTTAAGTATTTGTTGGAACATCGAGAGATTGGGAGCGAATATCAGAGGTGGGTAAGTAAGTTGATGGGATTCAACTTCGAGATTCAATATCGTACGGGGGTGACTAATAAAGCAGCTGATGCCCTATCTCGCAAACATGTCAAACCAGTGGAGTTAGGGGCAATGGTTTTTTCAGGAGGGCCTAAGTGGGTCGATGTTCAGCTTATGGTCCAAACGGATCCATTTGTCAAACACCTAACCCTCGAGCTGCAAGCAGGACGCAAGGTACCAAAGGGATACCTACTGGAGCAAGGGATACTCAAGTACAAGGGACGAGTGGTGTTACCAAAGAACTGCCCACTAATCGCATCTCTATTGCATGATTACCATGATTCACCGATCAGGGGTCACTCGGGGGACCTTAAGACATACCAAAGGGTGGCAGCCTCATGGTTTTGGCCGGGGATGCAGAAACAAGTAGCCCGATATGTGGCAGCCTGCACCATTTACCAACAATCCAAAGCCTCGAACCTGAGCCCGGCGGGATTACTTCAACCATTGGCCATTCCCGATGCAGTATGGGAAGACATATCTATGGATTTTATAGAGGGTCTTCCCAAATCAAAAGGGGCCGACTCTATATTAGTCGTGGTGGATCGATTGACGAAATACAGTCATTTTTACCATTAAAACACCCATTCACTGCAGTATCAGTAGCTGCACTGTTTGTGAAGGAAATAGCGAGATTACATGGATTTCCAGCAACTATCGTCTCCGACCGTGACAAGGTGTTTATGTTCCTGTTTTGGAAGGAACTTTTTGCAGCCCAAGGCACCAGACTTTTCTTTAGTAAAACGTACCACCCCCAATCAGATGGGTAGACGGAGGTGGTCAACAAATGTGTTGAAAACTATTTGAGATGTTTTGTGGCAGGGGAACCCAAGACTTGGGCAAACTGGTTGCATTGGGCGGAGTATTTGTACAACACATCGTGTCATACATCCACGGGCTGCACTCCATTCAAAGCTCTGTACGGTCGAGACCCACCACCGTTGATCAGGTTTGCACCAGGGGATACCGTGTTGTCGTCCTTAGAGGATCAGTTGGTGGAGAGAAATGCTATACTAGATGACCTTAAAGCCAGTTTGATTAGAGCCCAACAACGCATGAAACAACAGGAAGACCTCTCGCGACGAGAAGTGGAATATCAGGCGGGAGAGAGAGTCTACCTCAAGCTATAACCCTATCGCCAAAGGTCAATCCCAGAGGCTCACAATGCAAAATTGAGTGCCAAGTTCTATGGGCATTACGAGATACTACAGAAGGTAGGCCCCGTCGCGTATCGACTGAACTTGCCACCGCTGTCTAAGATTCACCCGGTCTTTCATGTCTCGCAATTAAAAAAGACAATAGGGGTATTTTCAACGTCCACAGAACTACCACCTGAGATGCAGGATCGGGATAACAATGGCAGCCATCCAGAGTGTGTACTGGGCATTCGCAATGTAGGGTCTGGGACACATGAGGATTCAGAAGTACTCATCCAATGGCAGGATAAAGGGTTGGAGGAGGCAACCTGGGAACAATTTGTTAACATTGTACAATTGTTCCCTGACTTCAACCTTGAGGACAAGGATAAAAAATTGGCCCGGGGTAATGCTACAAATGAAGGGGAACAACAGTTGATTTCATATCAAAGGAGAAACAGGGCAGGAGGGCATAAAAGGGATAAGGAATAAAGAGAAAGGGCAAAGAAGGAATTGGGCGAAGGAAGGGCGAAAGTGGGAATTCACAAACAGAGTCAAGATATTAGTTGAGATAGGGGACTAGGGTTGGGGGCATGTCCTGTTTTTGTAAGCAAACCTAAGACTAGGGAGAGTCCCCGCCTCTCGAACTGCATGGGTTATTCTGTAATAGTCCTTTAATTCCAAACAATCATTGTTATTTCTAGCTATCTTATATTCATTCAGTCAAGTTCATAGCACATCATCATCCCACTGTTTTATTCCTAAAATCATTAAGTTGCTCACTTTTGCCCCTTGTAAAGCTACATGGTCAGTTATGATGTAAGGGTTCTCTTGATCCGGAAGCCACGGCTTATGTAGAACTGGTGTATCCTCTCCATTACCTATTCTCCACCTGCACCCACTTCTTAATAAACTTTGAGCCTCCAATATGCTCCGCCAAACATAATTAGGATTTTTTTCCCAACTGAGGGTCTAAAAATGTACCCCTCGGGTAATATCTAGCTCGAAATACCCTTCCCACCAACGAGTTCCCATTAGTCATCAACCATCATCCCTGTTTTCCCACCATAGCCACATTAAAATCTCTCATATTCTTAAACCCGAGACCCCCCTTGTTTTTATGGAGACACATCAGACTCCAATTTTTCCAGTGAATCCCCTTCCCCTTTTCTGATTTCCACCAGTAATTACTCATCTCTCTCTCCATATCCGGACATACCCCTAAAGGTAACAGAAAAACGCTCATCGCATAAGACGGAATTTTTTAAGTAATTTATTTTTATTCACATGGTCGAGAGAGTGGAGGTAGAATGATTGGAAAACAAAAAACTTAGATCCTATATCGAAAAAAAATGTATCAATAGAAGACAGGAGTCTGGCTAGGAGATGTTTAAAAACAAAACATCCTTCGTTGTCGCTGGAATATTACCAACAGCTTAATTGAATAAATATTTTGACCACAGATGATAGAAATAAGTGGGATCATAGCCATTTATTAACCGGTGATACAGTTTGAATGAAACCAGGTAAGACGTCTTTGTGTATGTTGAGAAACAACATGGCCAACCTATCCAAACAATAAAAACAAGTGACCAAGTGTTAATCAGATTGAACATTATTTATTAACTCTTCGGCAGCTTAGCCTCCCCCTCATCCTCTACAAGCCACTTTTGGTCCGCCAACACGTGACGCCTACCACTCAAACACAGTGGGTGATTCTGGGGCTTTACTTCACCCGGATTGTACCCTCTTCACACACCTACAATAATATAACTGTCCTCAGATTTTACCAATGAATGGGAACACATTAACAATACTATTAGTTAAAGGAACTATCTTAAATTTTCCTATCAAGAAAGCTACAAAACTCAAACACTTTGTTACAGGCCATACACTGTAATATCTCACACTTCTTGCAAGAACATACATTGTAAGTTGTAAATAAAATAAAAACAAATTCTCATTTTAAGGAGTTACATATAAATAGGATGGAGCCATTTTTATCTTTTCAGTTTTTTCGAGTTGAACTTTATACACAAATAAGGAAAATGGGGTTCAGAGGCCTGGCATGCATCAGACAGACAGACAAAATTTACATTTAAATTCAATTTGAACTAATGCAATTGTTATTGTTATTGGAGTTTGGTTGAAGAAGTATTGTAACTGAGGTACAAGGGAAATATTATCTTGTACACTTAACCTTCTTTAGGACTTGTATAATCTGCACAATTGTTCTTCTCCGATTACATATTAGGAGATGCAATTTTTTATGATTTGAAACATATATACACCATCATCATAATGAAACATAGCAATAAATCGTATCGAGTTGATCATTTTTAAATCAACTAAACACCAGCACCATTATGTATTTCCGAAAATGTAAAACATAGATGGAGGTATAAATAGATAATTTCACTTGTACAGGCGTTGTTGTATGATGTCTGTGTTAACTTATTGGCTTCCTGAAAGTCTGTAAAATGTACTTTAAATCTACAATCAAGAAACAACAATCAAACTTAAAAAACACAAGTAACATCTTCAAATCTACACTCAAGAAACAACAATGTCACCAAACTTGAAATCCTCCCACTCAAAAGCAACCCCTTCATTCCCACTAACCACTCTAATCTCTACAATCAACAACTCCATTTCTTTCACCACCTCCACCATTTTAACCAACAAAACCACCTTCCCTCTCACTAATCCAACCATTTCTTTCCCCTTCCCTTTCTCAACCTTGTACCCCAACTCCTTGCCTGAGAATCTTATGAGGTTCAGTCGTTCAGATGCCTAGCATGCATCAGACATGCATTTTGACCAATTTAAAATTTAAAATTTAAAATTTTAACAAACTACAGTGCCATGATGATATTATCCACTTTATTTCCTCTTTTTACATTTTTGTCTTCCTCTTGGCTCTATTTCTAATTTCTTTATCTTAGTACTAATTCTAAAATTTTTGGTGGTGAAATGTTAATCTGGAGTAGGAATTAAACATTTTTAAATTTTGGACACAAAATTTGTTATGATTGAAAACAAAAAACTGGACTCTGGATAGTATGTGTTACTTTCTTCTTGTCAATAGAATATCGAATTAAAAACCACAAGCAAATTTTCCTTTCACTTTCAAAGAACATTACCACAATGAAGTTATACTAGTTTTGAGGAAGAGAATGGGAAGATGAATTGAACCGTGACCGGTAGAGATTGTATTTATTCACACTCAGTATGCTAAACAAATAAATACAATCTCTACCGGTCACGGTTCAATTCATCTTCCCATTCTCCAAAAAATCAGAACCGATAATGGTTCTGAATTTCTCTCGAGAACTTTTCAATCTTGGCTTCACTCTAATGGTATCCACCATCAACGTAGTTGTCCCTACATACCTCAACAAAATGGTGTGGTCGAAAGAAAACATCGTCACTTGCTCAACGTTGCACGAGCCCTCCGTTTTCAATCCAATCTCCCAATACAATATTGGGGTGAATGTTTACTCACTGCTGCATATCTCGTCAACAAAATTCCCACTCCCATTTTGTCAAATAAATCCCCGCATGAAACTCTTCTCGGGACAGTTCCAAATTATAAAAATCTCCAGGTTTTTGGATGTTTATGTTATGCAAAAAATAACTTCATATCCAATAAATTTGATTCACGTGCTCAACCCGGTATCTTCATTGGATATCCTTTTAACCATAAAGGTTATAAAGTTCTTGATTTTCCACAAGAAAAATTTATGTTTCTAGGCATGTCACATTCCATGAGCATCTCTTTCCGTACACTAGTGCTTTATCTCCTCAACCTGATTATCTTCAATCTTCAGGACAAGATGCCTCCTATTATTATTATGATCCTCCGGAGGAACAGTCTCACAGTCATCCTATGACTAATTCTCATAATTTCTCATATGTCCAAGAGACTAATCTATCTCCACCATTAGCTCCTAATGATTCCTCTATCTTTCAATCTTCAGAGTCAACTCCTTCTTTAGAACCTTCTCATGCAGATATTCCACTTCCTCCTTCACGTCCAACTCGATCTCATCGTGCTCCAAAGTGGATGGAAGATTACCATTGTTCTGTCAATACATGTACTGCGTCATCTCCTTCCCCTCTCACCACATCTCTACCTTTTGCGAAGTTTTCTCCTCGCCATCAAAAGGAATTATTGTCCATTTTAACTACTAATGAGCCTCGTACCTTCCATGAAGCAATGAAATCTCCTCATTGGAAGGATGCAACAGTTGAAGAAATCAAAGCCTTTGAGCACAATAACACATGGACACTTACTCAATTGCCTCCAGGAAAAAGAGTTGTTGGCTGCAAATGGGTGTACAAAACCAAATTCCATCCCGATGGTTCAGTTGATCGTTATAAAGCGCGTCTTGTTGCGAAAGGATATACGCAACAAGAAGGCATCGATTATCATGACACATTTGCTCCCGTTTGCAAAACTTGTCAAAGTTCGTGTTCTCCTTTCAATTACTGCCGTTAAAAATTGGCCGCTTCATCAATTGGATGTCAACACTGCTTTCCTTCAAGGCGATCTCTCTTCCGAAGTATATAT
The DNA here is from genome assembly GCA_030848705.1 of Heracleum sosnowskyi. NCBI lineage: Eukaryota > Viridiplantae > Streptophyta > Magnoliopsida > Apiales > Apiaceae > Heracleum > Heracleum sosnowskyi. The sequence continues at coordinate 18,200,433 of CM061240.1, forward strand.
GCACCTTCCCCCTGGGTTTCAGAAAAAGGGTGATACTCGTGTTTGCAGATTAAACAAATCCATCTATGGCCTCAGGCAAGCCTCAAGAGAATGGTTTGCTAAGTTTTCTTTTGTCCTCCTAGCTAAAGGATTCACTCAATCTCGAGCCGATTATTCTCTATTTTTTCTTAAAACTGAACAGTCAACTATTTATGTCCTTGTTTATGTTGATGATATTATTGTCACTGGTGATGATCCTACATCTATCACTTCGCTTATTTCACATCTGGAATCAAAGTTCTCTATCAAAAATCTCGGTAATTTACGTTACTTCCTTGGCATTGAGGTTTCACGATCATCTACTGGAATCTTTTTATGCCAGTGTAAGTACATTCTAGACATTCTTCGTGACTCCAGCTTTGAGAACTGTACTTCATCATCTTTTCCGATGGAGCAACACCTCAACTTACTTCCTTCCACTGGTGATCCCCTACCTGATCCTAGTGTTTATCGTCAACTAATTGGTAGATTACTTTATCTCACGGTCACCCGACCTGACATAACCTATTCAGTCAACTATCTCAGTCAATTCATGCAGCATCCACGTACGTCTCATTTGGATGCCGTCTTTCGTGTCTTGCGCTATCTTAAAGGCACCGTTAGCCACGGTTTATTCCTATCTTCATCTAGTAACCTAAAATTACAAGGTTTCACTGACTCTGATTGGGCTGGATGTCCAACAACATGTCGATCCACTATAGGGTACTTTACGATGCTTGGTGCTAGCCCTGTATCATGGAAATCAAAAAAACAGCCAACCGTTGCTCGAACTTCGGCTGAAGCTGAATATCGTGCCTTGGCCAATCTTACTTCTGAAATTCAATGGCTATATTATCTCTTTAATGATTTAGGGATCCCTTTTACTACACCAATTCCTGTCTATTGTGATAACCAAGCGGCTATTCACATAGCTTTCAATCCAGTTTTTCATGAGCGAACCAAACATATAGAACTCGATTGTTATTTCGTTCGTGAGAAAATTCTTTCTGGTCTCATTTCACCGACCCACATTGCTTCCCGCAACCATCTTGCTGATGTTGGTCCTCGTGTATTGCAGAAGGGGGGGGGATGAGTGCAATACTGATAAAATTCAATCTCAGTTTCAACAACCAAAACTAAGATTTAATGTTATCAATAATATGTATGCATTCACAAACAGTATAATCGAGAAGACAGGATTCACAAAATAAATGTTTTATTTATTTTGCAAAGTGTTGCTACAACCTCAAAAGAGAATTCTTGAGCTTCGGTTTTTCTTCAAGACACTTGCTTGTCTTCGTTTCATTTCTAGAGTGAATTAATAGTCTAAGTATAAAACTAATCCTATCACTGTCAACACGGGTCTGTGAAGCTGCTGTCATTATCAAGTGGCAGCTTCTTACAAAGTGTCTACCCATGTGACTTTCCTAAATTGCTAACAATGTCAGATATACATTACAAAGAAAACAACCTAGATTCATTCTATTTCTAGCTAAAACAATTCAGAAAATAGAGACTTGACCTTGCTCTTGAATTGATTCGCTTTTGTTTGCAGTGCTTGAAGCTTCTGTCGTAGTCTTGCAGACTTGGTGCAGCTTAGGGATACTGCAATACGCCTGTTTCTTGAACATTGAAACTGTCACGGGGTTTGACTGAGAAAGATACCTAGAACAAGGATCTTTCTCGAGACAGTTACTTTTGCCGCAAAGCTTGCTGTCACAGGAATGTGCTTTTGGTGACAGTAAGAGTTCCCCGCATAGTGTGCTGTCGAGGTTTCCAAACTTGCTGTCGAGGGCTAAAGTTGCTGTCGCGTAGTCTTCCGTCAATGTTGCTGTCAGAGTGAATATGCTGTCTTGACTTGCAACATTCTGTCTTCTTGTAATCTTACTGTCAATGCTTATGACAGTAACCTTTATTCATGATGTCATCTAATATGCATTCTTTGAGGCTTGAACACAGAAAGTGAACTTCTTCCAAATTACACAATAAAAATAACATTGCATACTGATTACAAGAACATACTTTGGCTGTGACAGTATGTTCTACTTAATTAAAAAATTAAGTCTATACAAAGTTAAGTTGTTCCTATGCTATCACCCATAAATCCCAACAATCTCCCCCAATTTGTTTTTATGGACAATAACAACAAATTTACAATATATGCTGACAACTTAACTAACAAGATCAGAATGGATTTAGAATGTTTACTTAGCTTGAGATTTCCTCTTCTGTCTTGTTACTTCCTCTCTTCTGAGAGCTTCTACCAAGCAGCCTCTTAGACCTTCTACAAGAGAGATTTCAGCAGGTGTGACTGCAGCATCTTCTATTTCTTCAATGATCTTCTTGATAGTAGGAGAAATAAGAGAACTAGCATCCCTGAGATTCAACCATTGCTCTTGATCAAATGGATAGCTTCTGAAGTGGAGTTCTTCATGAATGAGCTTGAATCTACTTCCACGATAGGCATTGAGAGACATCCTCTTTTGCTTGTCCAGCTTTGAATCTTCTCCTTTTCTCCTTTCCAATAATTCCTCTATCTTGTCAGAACAGATCTGCTCCAGGGGATCAATTGATCCAGCAACCATATACTGTAAATCCTTCAGAATAGTTGTTTTTAGCTTGTGCAAGCTGCAAACATAGATTTCTTCTTTTAGATGTTTGATTCTTAAGGGATTTTCCAGCATACATGTTTGATAATTTGGAGCTTCACTTTCTGCCTTGTTGGCAGTCTTGCATCTTTCCAGGAGTTCGGCTTCCTTCTTATCAAGTTCTGACTGATATTGAGCGTATTGAGAAGAGTCAGGTCTTTTGCTTGGCTTGGGTTGCCCTTCCTCCGTGGGTTGGGTTTTCCTTTCTTCTGTGGGTGAATCATCAAACTCATAGTACCAGTGATATGGTATAGGAGAAGCTGGTAAATCAGTTGAAAGATCAGCATCATCAAAATCTGCAAAGTTGTAGCCAAATTTCTGGTAGAATTCAGCATCCCTATCATCTTGATATTTCAGAATATGTTCCATAACAGACTCTGGAACATTTTCATAGCTCTCCAGCAACTCTACCATTCTTTCCAGGTAGAAGAAGTCAATTCTTCTTTTATCTAAGGTTGATATCCTACCACTGGTTGATGTGGAGACCAGATTGAAATCCTTATCAACCTTGGTAGATCTTGATTCTTCCCACCACAGAATGTACTCAGTGACCTCTTGATTTGCATCCATCTTGACCTCAACACTCTTGATTCCTCTAGATTGCATTTGTTGTATCTTAAGACTGTTGGGAGGTATTGATTGAATTGGCTTCTTAAGATTCCTGCCAAATCCAGTGGCCTTTTCCTTTCCTGAGTACTTGTGTTTTCCTTCAGGTTTCTGTCTGGAAAACCATGCTCTTGCTTTGGCTTTCAGTCTTATGGGCTTGACAGTAGCTTTGGCTTCATCCTTGACAGAACCTTTCTCGATAGTATCTTTGTCGACAGTATCTTTCATGACAGTATCCTTATCGACAGTACCTTTGGTGACAACATCTTTTTCTGCATTTATGCAATCAATAGCACATCTAAGAATGCTTGCCTCCAAAGCTTCCAGTATTCTTGGCTCCTCTTCATCTGTTGTACCAGCATCTTTCTTTTCTTGACTAGGAGTTTCTTCATTGCCTTCATTCTGAGATTGAATACCAGTATTCCCAGAATTACTTCCACCAGCATTTCCAGCATTTCCAGAAGCTTCACCACCTCCAACCTCATCATCATCATCATCATCATCATCATCATCATCATCATCATCATCATCCTGAGGAGGAATGCCATAGAGACAGCTTCCACCTTGATCATTTCTTTTGGCATTGGCTCTAGAGATTAGTTCCTTCACTCTAGCTCCCAGTGCCTTGTCTCTCAACACCAGCATTTTGTAGATCTCTTGAACAGCATAAACTCTTCCTGGATTGGCATTTGAACTGAGTATTCCATCTAACACTTTCAGAATTGACTTGGTTTCCATTCTGGATGGGCTAACCAAATTCATGAAGATGTTCCTTCTTGTGCCATCCTTAGTTTTAGATCTGTAGAAAACACTTGGTGGATTTGTGTAGATTTCAGGTAGCTTTTGTGTGATCAGGTTCTGGATTTGCATATCCAATATTTCATTGAATGGTGTTTGAGTTGCCCTGATCTTTCCCTTCAAAGCACACAACACCTTTGATGGTGGACTCTGCAATAACTGCATTGTGATGAAATAAGATATGCCAGAAGTGAAATAGATACTTACAGCCCATCTTTTCTCATCATTCACCATTACACTGACACTGGTGATTTGATCATTTAACAGTTTTGTGGTGTTGCTTGGACGGTTGCTTGGAGCATTCATTGCTTCTTCCACCAAACTGCTAAATTCACTGTCATGATTGTGTAATGTGCTCTCCCTGTAATCCACCATTAGAGTATTGGCTTCTTCTTGATCATACTCAGTACCATTGGACCAAGTATTTCCTTTATGGATGGATTCAGGCAGTTTCCCTTTACCTTTCCCAATCTTATTCTGTTCCTCCATTTCTCTCCATCTTCTTTGTAGAGCAGATTCTTGAGTTGCTGGAGTTGGCTCTCTGATTTTCACAGGAGGTAGAATTGGATGTCTAGATGCAGGTCTTCTTTGCATTGCATCTTGAGTTGCCTTAGACATCAGTACTCTTTCTCCATCCAAGTCAACTTCAACAAGCTCTTCAGCTTTATCCTTTGGTTGTCCACTGCTTGGTTTGACTTGCTCCCCCTTAGACATTGCTTTCCCCTTAGCTCCCCCTTTGGTCTTCACAGCTACTGGCTCCCCCTGAGTTCCACCTGATTCCTGAATAGATATTGATTCTGATCTTGCTACCTTCTCCCCCTTAGTTGAGTTGGCAGCTACTAGGTCAGTGAGGAACTGGATAGAGAGCTGAGTAGCAGCAAAACCATCAACCACCAGTTGAGAGAGAGAGTCCATCTTGGAGTTCAAAGTAGCACACTGTCCTTCCAGAGCTGCAATCCTGTTACCAAAAGTAGCAGAGGGGCCACCAGACCTTAACCTTCTTGGAGGGGAAGGAAAAGAAAGGGGCTTGGAGGCTATGGGGGTTCTCACACTCTCAGGGTGTTTTTGAGTGATCTCATCACCCCTCACAGATTGACTCTCAAGGCCTAATGCCTGAATAGTGTGGGCTCCCTCAAAGTCTCTCTAGACATGCTCAAGTCCCTCTCCTTTTGCCAGCACATTTGGCTGCCTCTCATTTTTATGCTCACCTCTCTGTTCTTTTATCTCTCTTTTCTTTTGCACACCCTCACTCAACCTAGATGCATGGGTATGAGCAATACTAACATGCATGGAAGGAGAAGATTTAGAATGTACCTTTAAGAGTTTGGCAAGAGGTAGATCATCATCAGAGGCATCCTCAATGAGTACAGCTTCAAAATCAGGCTGAGGACTGGACAGTATCTTTGGCATGAATGTTATTGTCAGTTGGAGTCTGGACCGCAGGTTCTGGCATGACAGCAACTTTGGGAGGTGGAGTGACAGTAGGTTCTGTAGTGACAGTATCTTTCTCTCCACCCATGACAGCAGCTGTGTCAAGGACAGCAACATTGCCAGTGTCTTTGACAGCAACAGAGGCTGTGACAGCATCTTCCTGAAGGTAAGATGCTCCTTGGAGTTCAGACAAAGTGTTGGCTGTTTCATTTTCTGACAAACTACCACTTTGCCCTGGCTCAGTGTTTGGAGAAGTGGTGTCCATTTCACTTTGAGAAATGGGTTCTTGTGGACCACTAGATGGGGGCTCATCCATGATTGGAGATGGATGATCAAAACCTGAAGGGTTGGGACTGTCCCCTTCTCTAGGTTGTGGAGAAGAAACAAAAGAATGTGTAGGGAAGGAAGAAGGTGAAAGTGTAGCAGAGAGTGGGGGCTGATTCACAGGAGAAACATGTGGATCATCAAAAGGAATAGAGAAATCCTCACTGTGCCCTAACTCACTGTGTGTTTCTTCAAGTAGAGGTTCCTCAGGTTGTGAACCATGAGTTTGTGCAGACTCTGTACAGGGTGCCTTGGGAGACATGCCAATTTCAATAGATGCACCTTGTTGAGAAGGCACATCTAGGGAGGTGTTTGAATCCCTTTCAGTAACCACAGTTTGTTGAGAAACTGCAGCTTGGTTAACAGTGGTTTTAGTCCTCCTAGCTCTCTTCTTCTTAGGCTCAGGGGGAACCACTGGGGGTTCTGTTTGACTAGCCTCCTTATTTGCTGCACTAGGTGCAGTGTCTCCCTCTTGACTCACAGAGCTACCACCAACATCAGCTTCTAAAGGCCGTTTTCTGGATTCTTGCAAGGCTTCTCGTTGGGCTTTGGAACGTCTAGAGGGCCTAGGCTGAGTGTATGGTGTTGAATGTGGGTTAACTGAATTTGGGTCTAATTCAGTTTCATTCTCAAGAGTGAAAGAGTCATAACCAGATGGCAATGGTAAATCAGGGTTGGACACTTGATCAACCTTGTGCTGAGTGAAACAAAGTGGAATATGTGCATTGAGATTCTGTGAAGATAACAGTGTGTGTGTGTGTGTGTGTTCTTTTTCAAAACTGAGCAAGCCTCTAAACGAGGGGCAGCATCATTAAAATCACAGAATGAATTAATGCACATCATAAGGAAGCGAGGGTAGATTGATACCTGCTTACCTATGGCAGCCCTGAGGTGTGCCATGAGGAGAGCTCCAACATTCACCTTGTATCCATTGACAAGAGAATGTGTCAGTTTCTTGTTGTAGGAGGGTATTCCATTCCAGCCTGTGGACTTGGTAGAGAACACCTTGACCATCACATCAAGTATCATGCTCCACTCCTTTCTCAGATGCTTCCTATCCATTTCACCAGACGGATACCATTTGGTAGTCCCCTCTTCGAGAATAGGGCCTGCATACCCAATCTTCAAGAAGAGATTCTTTAGAGTGTCATCATTGGCAAGTTCAGCAAATTGGTGTCCTGCTTCAAGTGTAATTCCAAGAGCAGTGTTGATGACCTCAACTATAAGAGTGTATTGTTGCCCAGAGATTGTGAATTGAATACCCGGGTTCTCACCCTCAGTTTGAGCAACAGCAGTTCGCCAAAACGCCTCAATTCTGTCTAATTCGAGAATGGGGGTTGAGGTGATGGCAGAACCGAGATAGGACTTGTTCAAGAACAACACGAGTCCTTTGAAACCTTCACCAGCATCATTTGGGGAAAAGATGCCAGCAAAGTTTGTTTGAGAGAGAGTCTGTTTGGATGCCATAGAGATTTCAAGAAAAGAAGAAAGTAAGAAAGTGGCTTTTTGCTTGAAGAAAAGTATATTGCCTTGAGTTCGATGAGAGTGATATGTCTGAGTAACTGGGGAATAAATAGAGGTATCTCAAACGTTGTGCACAAAAAGTGGAATTAAAGAACGTGTCTTAACCCACTCTTATAACACGTCAGTTACTGCCCGTTATTCACTGACCAACGTGGGATAAATATCCAATTTCAACGGTCCACTATTGTTGACAGTAACCTGTGCGCTAGAAACAATCTGTCAGTAATAAGAGGTGGTGACAGTAGGTTTTGCGCGACAGCAACTATTGCGCAAAAACTTGCTGTCACCGTTAAGCATATGAATGACAGTATCCTTTACAAGTCTTGACAGAAAGTCTTTCCCTGCTGTCAAGAAGGTTGCTGTCAAGAAACACACGACAATATTCTTCTTACCGACAGTAACTTCGATTGAGAATTGGTTATGTCATGAACTTATTAGAATGCTTTATTCATACACTTAACTTAATATTGACAAATTATGGATTTAGCAATGTAATCTTTTGAACACAGATATTAAGCAATTAACACAGACAAATCATAAACACAAGAACAAGAACTTTTATTATTATTGATAAAATCATTAAAAATAGAACATTGAGTACATTATTCTATGATTTTATCAACTAGTTCTAAAAGCTCTTCCTTAATCTCTTCTTCAGAGTGACCTTCTTCTTCAAGAAGTGCCTGAAGCTCCTTCTCTTCTTCCTGAGCCTTGGCCTCCTCTTCCTGTTTCTTTTCCTCGTCTATCTCATCCATGGCGTCCAACAGCATCTCAAAGAGTTCATCAATCTCTTCACTGTCGGGTTCACTATCGCACCGTTTTAGCCCTACTTCAATTCCTACTTTGTTTTCCATTATTTACTTTAAAACTGAGAGCAGACTGGTGAAACCTAAGGTTAATTTATAGGCAAAACCATCTAAGGATTAAAGTCTAATGGTCAACAGTTAGAGTACCCATACAACTACCACAAAAGTAATTAATGGTCGTGTCCTCCTTTAATCCTACAGATTAATGCAAAACGGTGTGAAAGTCCAATGAAACAGATTTTTATCTCTCAAACTTAACAAGTAACCACATTAATGTCATACACGGTCTAAAAGTATGAGACTGGCACAAAATACTGACATGAAAAGTCAAATCAACACATGCTGTCACATATCAGACATAGACCAAGTAGACAGTAACTTCTCTTGACAGCAGGTTTGAAGTTGCTGTCATGAGCTTCAAAAGAGAATTTGGAAATATAGAAAACTGAGTAAATCAACATACCAGATTCAGCATTCCCAATTCACTTACCCACCTGTTGAAGGTTGCTTCATCCAATGGCTTAGTGAAGATGTCAGCAAGTTGCTTGTCAGTTGGGACATAGATCAGCTTCACAGTTCCTTGTTCAACATGCTCTCTGATAAAGTGATGTCTTATATCAATGTGCTTTGTCCTAGAGTGTTGAACTGGATTGTCTGAAATGGCTATGGCACTAGTGGTGTCACAGTAGATAGGAATGTCTCTTAACACTAGACCATAATCTAGAAGTTGATTCTTCATCCATAGAATTTGTGCACAGCAACTGCCTGCAGCAATATACTCAGCTTCTGCAGTTGAGGTAGAAACTGAATGCTGCTTCTTGCTAAACCATGAGACCAATCTTCCACCAAGAAATTGACAGCTACCAGTAGTACTCTTTCTGTCAATCTTGCATCCAGCATAGTCTGAGTCTGAGTAACCAATCAGATCAAATCCAGTATTCTTAGGATACCAAAGACCTAGATTAGGAGTGCCTTTTAAGTATCTAAAGATTCTCTTGATGGCTACTAAGTGTGACTCTTTTGGATCACTTTGAAACCTTGTACAGAGACATGTAGCAAACATGATGTCAGGTCTGCTAGCAGTTAGATATAGGAGAGATCCTACCATGCCTCTATAGGTTCTTGAGTCAACTTTCTTTCCTTTAGAATCAAGATCCAGACTACTTGACGTGGACATTGGTGTCTTTGCAGGTGATGAATCTTCCAAGTTGAACTTTCTGAGAAGTTCCTTGATGTATTTAGCTTGACATATAAAGATTCCATCAGGTTGTTGAAGAATTTGTAATCCCGGAAAGAATGACAATTCTCCCATCATACTCATCTCATATTTGTTACTCATGAGAGAGGAAAACTTCTCACACAGCTTCTCATTTGTAGAACCAAAAATGATGTCATCCACATAGATTTGTACCAGAATGATGTCCTTGCCATGGTGTTTGTAGAAAAGTGTCTTGTCCACAACTCCTCTAGTAAACTGATTTTCCAAAAGAAAAGTGGAAAGTGTGTCATACCAAGCCCTGGGTGCTTGCTTTAGTCCGTACAAAGCTTTGAAGAGTTTGTATACAAAATCATACATTTCAGCATCCTCAAACCCTGGTGGCTGTTCAACATACACTTCTTCTTCCAATTCTCCATTTAGAAAGGCACTTTTGACATCCATCTGAAATACTTTGAAGTTGCAGTGTGCAGCATGGGCTAGAAAGATTCTTATAGCTTCAAGTCTTGCAACAGGTGCAAATGTCTCATCATAATCTATTCCTTCCTGTTGACAGTAACCTTTAGCCACTAGCCTTGCTTTGTTTCTTGTCACTGATCCATTTTCATCAAGCTTGTTTCTGAAAACCCATTTGGTCTCAGTGACTGACTTTCCCTTAGGTCTTGGAACCAGCTTCCATACATTGTTCCTTTCAAACTGATTTAGCTCTTCTTGCATGGCTATCACCCAGTCAGAATCCAACAATGCTTCATCAGTTGTCTTGGGTTCCATTTGAGACAGGAAGCATGAAAACATGCTGTCAGTAGAGACTTTGTTCCTTGTCCTCACACCAGAAGTAGGGTCACCAATGATAAGGTCATTTGTGTGATACTTGTTCCACTTGGTGATTCTGGGCAAGCTACTTGATTGTACAGGAACAGTTGCTTCAGTTTGTTGAGTTGAATGCTCACCAATCCCATTGTCTTCACCATGTTCTTCATTGTCTCCAGAGTCACCACTGTTATGAATGTTTGAGGTTATGGTCTGTGACTGAGCTGGAGTTTGGTTGACATGAGTGGTATTGACAGTTTCTTTATCAACTTCAACAATTTGAGTGAAGCTAGGTTCTTCATCAACAATTTCCTCAGCTTCCAAGTATCCTTGATTCTCAAATCTAAATGTCAGCATCTTTCCTTCTTCATGCAGTCCTGGAAACTTGGTTTCATCAAATGTGACATTTACACTTTCTTCAATAATCCTGTGTTCCATAACATAAACTCTGTAGGCAGTCCTTTCTGTACTATAACCCATGAATAATCCTTCAAATGCCTTAGTGTCAAATTTTCCTTTCTTCTCATGGTTATCCTTCATCATGAAGCATTAGCTCCCAAACACATGAAAATATTTGACAGTAGGTTTCTTTCCAGTTAGCAGACAGTAAGGTGTACTTGCATGAGTTTTGTTAATCATGGTTCTGTTTTGAGTATAACAAGCTGTGTTGATAGCTTCAGCCCAGAAATATGTTGGCAGTTTGGCGTCATGCAACATAGTTCTAGCTGCTTCAATGAGAGTCCTGTTCTTTCTTTCTACAACTCCATTCTGCTGTGGAGTCCTTGTAGCAGAGAATTGTTGTACAATTCCTTCATCTTTACAGAAATTTCCAAGTGTGGCATTTCTGAATTCAGTACCATTGTCACTCCTCAAGATTTGAACTTTTGAGTTTGGAGTTCTATCAAGAACTCTGACTTGATCAATAATCACTTGAGCAGCTTCATCTTTGGATTCAAGAAACTTCACCCAAGTGTACCTTGAGTAATCATCCACCATTACTAAGGCATATCTCTTTTTGGCCATGGATGGTACATTGACTAGTCCAAAAAGATCTATATGAATCAACTTGAGTGCTTCTATGTTGGTGTTCATCTTCTTGGACTTGTGCACAGCTCTCCTTAGTTTGCCCATCTGACAATCTTCACACAGTCCTTCTTGACAGAATTCCTGTTGGGGCAAACCTCTCACTAACTCCTTCTTCATCAAAATATTCATTGTTTTGAAGTTGAGATGTGAAAGCTTCCTATGCCAAAGCATACTGTCACCAACAGTTGCTTTACTGTAGAAACAGTAAACTTTATCCTTCTTTGTTGAGTTTAAGTCAGCAACAAACAAGCTTCCTTTTCTAACCCCTTTTAGAGAGAGGCTACTATCCTTCTTGTGATAGATGTTACACAGCATCATATCAAAATCAACCTTGAATCCCTTGTCACTGAATTGGCTGACACTGAGTAGATTGTGCTTCAATCCATCCACAAGAGCAATATCTTCAATGACAACATTTCCAATTTCCAGACAGCCATATCCCACTGTGTAACCCTTGTTGTTGTCTCCAAAGGTTATGATTGAGCCAGCTTTCTCTACATAGTGTGCTAGCAGAGCTTTATCACCTGTCATGTGTCTTGAGCAACCACTGTTAATGATCCACATGACTTGATCTTTCTTCTTGCCCTGCAAAACAGAATGTATTTAAGATGCATATGGTACCCAATCCTTGTTGGGTCCTGCAGTTTTAGTGTTTCCTGAGTTTCTTCCAGTCATAAAATCACAAGCATCATTAATGATCTCCTGTTTGACTTCTCTTTTCACCCACTTAGGTTTAAAATTGGACTTGATCCTTTTCTTAGTGGATGAGGCCTTCTTGTTGTTGCCAGCAGGCTCAGAAGTCTCAACAGTGTGCATGTATGAACATTTTTCAGTAGTGAGAATAGGTAAGTTAAAGCATGTACTCATGGCAGTGATCTTGCATGGCATACATTCAATGTTATTACAGACACTCATAGTTCTATGCATAAGGGGGGTTCTGTGTAAATTACCATTGAGTTCAGTAGCATTGATCTTATCCTCAATTGGCTTAATACAAACATGTGTTAAATGATGTGAAGATCCACAGTTATTGCATAGTTTCCTAGAAGCACCTCCAACATTAGTGTATCCATTTCCTTTATTGACACCTACCTTACCATTCCTATTCTTAGACTTGGGAGTTATTGGATTGACACTGTGTTTAGAAGTTGTTGTCGAACTTTCCTTGACAGTGCCTTTTATTCCAACTGTCTTGACAGAAGGTTTGGAAGCTACTGTCTTGGAACCATTCTTGACAGCATCTTTGGAAGATACTGTCTTGCCAACTGTGACAGCATCTTTTGAACTTGCTGTCTGATTGCTTGGTAAGTTTATTGTCTTGGGGATCGTGACAGTATCCTTTCCATCCTTGAATGTGCTATCAACACCTTCATCCTCATCAAGAATTTCTTGTTTGATGAGCATGGCTTCTTCATCAAACTCAATTTCTGCAGCTTTGAAAATAGGAGTTTTAACCTTCTTGAGAATGGTGGGTTTGACAGCAGCATCTCCAGAACAATCTTGAATCACAGTTTCCTTTCCAGGTCTCCTACCATATAAAAAACCTATGCCAACAGTTTGATTTTCTGTATGCTTATCATTGTAATCCTGAACTATCTTAGATGAGTTTTTCTAAGCCTTAATCTTGAATTCATTTTCAGCAATCTCATTTCTCAGAAATTCCTCAACTTCTTTAGCACATTTCAATTCATTTTTAAGTTTTGCATTCTCCTGAGCTAAAGAGTCTAGTGAACTGGTTTTGAGAACAAGAGATTCATTTTCAGACTTTAGTGTTTCATTTAGCTTACTCAGCCTAGTGATTTCCTCATTAGCAGCAGATAAGCTAGTATAGACATTGAACATTTCAGCACCTAAGTCTTTAATGGTTTTCTTATACTCATCAATGGACATATCAAGTAAGACAAGTGAGGGTACCTGACTTGAAGATGTTGATGTTACTTCATCAGTGCTAGCCATGAGAGCTAGGTTGACATATTCTTCTTTATCTTCATCATCAGACTCATCCCAACACTTTCCTTCAGCCACATAGGCTCTACCTTGATTCTTCTTAGAGTATCCACCAGTTCCTTTCTCAAATCTCTAAACCTGTTTGGGTCTTTTGCATTCAGTAGCAAAATGACCAGGCTCACCACAGTTGTAACACTTGAATTTAGATCTATCCACAAATCCAGTCTTGTATCCTCCTTTGAATGAGCTTCCCATAGCAGCCTTTGATGAGCTTCCCTTGGTGAACTTGGATGCTTGGCCTTGGGGCCTGAATGACCTATCCTTCTTGAACCTAAAGTTCTTGAACTTTTTAGCCATGTAGGCCATAGTAGGATTGTCCATGCTTTCAAGTTCCTCCATTGTGTAGAAGTCTTCATCTTCCACATCCTTGAGCTGTAGTACTACTTTCTCATCATCTTCAACAACCTCTTCTATCTTCAAGGATTGTACAGGGGTTGGTTGTGTGATTTGTAGTACTTCACTTGGTTGTGTGATCCTTGGCACTTGTGCTACTAGGGCACTTGACATATTAGCCATCTTGTTTCTTGTTCCACTTTGTATGGCTCTCTTTTGAAAGAGTTCAAGTTCATAAGATTTCAGAATGCCATAAAGTGTCTCAAAGGTTATATTGTTGAGATCTCTTCCTTCTCGTATGGCTGTTGTCTTGTGTTCAAGGTGATCAGGCAGTGTAAGCAAGAACTTGACATTTAATTCTTTTCTGTCATAGTACTTGCCATGTATCTGTAGTTCAGTTAAGAGCTTACTGAACCTTTCAAACATGGAAGTTAAGTCTTCACCAGGCTTGGCCATGAATGCCTCATATTGTGATATTAGTATTTGCCTTTGATTGCCCTTAACTTCTTCACTTCCTTCACATAGTAAAGCTAACCTGATCCACATCTCCTTGGCAGATGTGCAGCTTATCACACTTCCACACATGGCTTTATCCAACGTGAGAGAATCGAGCAAGATGAGTTGCAAGTGATCATCTAGCACTATTTTCTCCTTCTCAGGTTCCAAAAATTCGGAGGGATCTTTGGGAACCCAATGTGCAGGAATGACTTCACCATTTACTGTTGTGGCTTCAATTTCCTTCCTTGGAATGAAAGGACCATTCTCGAGAATACCTAGGTATAGTGGATTCGCAGCTTTGATAAACAACAAGATCTTTCTTTTCCAAATGTTGTAGTTCTCTTTATCAAAAGCTGGGATCTTGATACTGTTTGATTTCTGCATTGTCGTCGTGATCACAGATATGTATGTTAATCTGATTGCTCTGATACCAGTTGTTGGTCCTCGTGTATTGCAGAAGGGGGGGGGGATGAATGCAATACTGATAAAATTCAATCTCAGTTTCAACAACCAAAACTAAGATTTAATGTTATCAATAATATGTATGCATTCACAAACAGTATAATCGAGAAGACAGGATTCACAAAATAAATGTTTTATTTATTCTGCAAAGTGTTGCTACAACCTCAAGAGAGAATTCTTGAGCTTCGGTTTTTCTTCAAGACACTTGCTTGTCTTCGTTTCATTTATAGAGTGAATTAATAGTCTAAGTATAAAACTAATCCTATCACTGTCAACACGGGTCTGTGAAGCTGCTGTCATTATCAAGTGGCAGCTTCTTACAAAGTGTCTACCCATGTGACTTTCCTAAATTGCTAACAATGTCAGATATACATTACAAAGAAAGCAACCTAGATTCATTCTATTTCTAGCTAAAACAATTCAGCAAATAGAGACTTGACCTTGCTCTTGAATTGATTCGCTTTTGTTTGCAGTGCTTGAAGCTTCTGTCGTAGTCTTGCAGACTTGGTACAGCTTAGGGATACTGCAACACGCCTGTTTCTTGAACATTGAAACTGTCACGGGGTTTGACTGAGAAAGATACCTAGAACAAGGATCTTTCTCGAGACAGTTACTTTTGCCGCAAAGCTTGCTGTCACAGGAATGTGCTTTTGGTGACAGTAAGAGTTCCCCGCATAGTGTGCTGTCGAGGTTTCCAAACTTGCTGTCGAGGGCTAAAGTTGTTGTCGCGTAATCTTCCGCCAATGTTGCTGTCAGAGTGAATATGCTGTCTTGACTCGCAACATTCTGTCTTCTTGTAATCTTACTGTCCATGCTTATGACAGTAACCTTTATTCATGATGTAATCTAATATGCATTCTTTGAGGCTTGAACATAGAAAGTGAACTTCTTCCAAATTACACAATAAAAATAACATTGCATACTGATTACAAGAACATACTTTGGCTGTGACAGTATGTTCTACTTAATTAAAAAATTAAGTGTTGCCCAGTAAATAACAATTGTAGAAGGGGGTTGAATACAATTGTATAAGATTCTCGACTTTATATAACACAAATATGAAAGATCAATAACAATAACAATAATAATAACAATAACAGCTTTATTAACTCTGATATAAAACTGTTACAAACTCTCTCAGGAAATTCTGATGTTCTTAAGAGCTGCTAGCTTACAAAAACTCTCTCAAGAAATTCTATGTTCTCAAGAGCTTCTATTCGATTATGTTCTCATATCATAAATCAAAACCAAGACTGTGTTTATATACTCCACACAGCTTCTCTATCAATTACAAGATAAGTCCTAATCAATAACAAAGATAGAAACATATCTTTAATCGATAGCTGCATTCTACAAACCAGGAACCAACAGAAATAAACTTCCATGTTTAACTAGACTCCATATATAACTCGAAGTAGGAATCCTGATCAGCTTCAAGTCCTGATGATCAAACCTGATCATAGTCTGAATAGGAATCCTGATGATAAACAAGATACTGACGCTTAGTCAAATACTGATGACCATGCAATACTGATGACGTCAGTAATCCTGATCAGTTGAGTCTAGCTCCTGACAATCATTGAATTCTGATCTAACAATCTCCCTCAATCTCATACTTTGTGAAATAAAGTATAGATTCTAAAGATTCAATGATGTCAAAAACATGTATCAAAATGTACAAGTATCTTCAGAAACAACTTATCTGTTTAAACTCTTTGATAGAACAGATTCATCTTCAAGAAATTGGATAATAAACTTTCTTCTTTTTCTTCAAGAATTTGAATCAGTCTTTCCTTTAGATTTCTGAGTTCTTCATCTTCCTCATTAATCTGATAAATAGCTGCTCTGAGATTCAATATGGAGTTTCTTTGAAGACTATGCTCTTCTAGCATAAGATAAGCAATTTCCTTCCCATCAGGATTGAGAGTAAGATGAGTCATGCCAAAATTTACTTCTTTAACAGCAGTACCCCTTTGCATTTCCACATCCTGGCCTCTTTGATTTAAGTACATGGGAATATAATTACCATTGAAATTACTGTTTCCATCCAGTCTTCTTCTTATAGTTGACAAAATCATGTCACTCCATACTTTGCACACTTTGTTCTTCCATCTTAACAGATAGTGACCATATTTCAGTTCCTTTGTAGTTTTCATCAGCAGATCTTGAATAGATAGGATCTTCACACTACCATCTTTCATGAAGTACAGAAGCTTTTCTTTCTTGTCAAAACCATCATGACAATCTATAACTATATCAACAGCTAATAAATTGTTCAGGTTTTCAGAAGTTAAAGTACCTTCAATTTCAGTTAAGGAGTAAGGATCAACATAAGTCATGTTCATAAATTCAGCATCCCTGTGTCCAATACCTCCTCTTGTGTAACTTGACATTTGCTTCAGATTCGAAAACATCTTTAACCAGAGTGCTTTTGATCTAGCCATATCAGACAAATCAACAACACTTGAAGCGCTTGTAATAATTCCACCAGACTGAAAATTGATAGGTGTATCACAACTTAATGTGCTAATATGTTTCCACTTCTTATCCTTTTCCTTTTCAAAGGCATAGCTTCTTTCCAGTAAAGATTCTTGTCTGCTTGAATTTCTCCATTGTCTTTCATTTGAAATTTTAAGCCTTTGTAGATAGAGATTGAAATTTTCATTTGTTCTTTTTGTAATATCTCTTCTTCTGGCTTCTTCTTCTTCATCTACTTCTTTGTTGTGACAATCAACAACAGTAGATAAGATTATCAAATCAACTTCTTGCAGAATTTCAGATTCATCAGGATCTTGAATGATGTCAGGATTAGAATCTTCAATTTGATTTGTATTGCTGAGAGTTGATTTACTTGACTTTCTTCTTAATTCAGGTTCTTCTTCAACAATTCCATCATCACCAAAAGTAGATCTGTCAGGAACTACTAGAGTTTGAATAGGTTCAGGAATTTCTTCAATTCTTAACCCTGTAGACCTTGTCTGTCTAGGTACTGTTTGATTTGAAGAACCTCTTCTACTTCTTCTAGCACCTCTCCTACCTTTGCCTCCTCTACCTCTAGTAGGAGCAGTATAGCTTTCCATTGTCTCTCTTTGTAATCTCAAAAATTCTTCATGTGAGAGATCTGGATATTCTTCACTTGCTATAGAGAGTGCTTTTCTGGCAAATAATTGTTGAACTCTTTTATCAGTGTGATAAAGAGTAACAATTCTACCGTCTTTTGTAAAAAACTTCTGGAATAAATTTGATGCATCTTCAGGATTATCAATAATCACATCTTCATTACCTTCAAGAATTGTAGCAAGAGTATGTCCATGACCAGGTGTCAGGATTTGTTCTTCCGTCAGGATCTGAGACTGCATCAATGTTCTTACTGTCTTAACTCCAGAATCAGAAACATGAGTTGACTGCGTAGTTTGACTTTGAGAAGTTTGAATTGTAGACTTCAAAACCGCAGCATCAGAGGTTTCTCCTTGTTTCACATTGTCACCACCATCATCTCCAGTATCATCATCATTATTCCTTAATACTAGATCAGGTGTACATTTTGTCTGAATAACCTTCTCCCCCTTTTTGACATCAGGATTTGACAATAATTGCAAAATTAAGGAAAGAGAGGTTTGAATTTCAGTTACCTTAGAATCCAGAGAATCAATTCTTTGATTGATGGAGGTTTGTTCTGAAACAACAGATTTCACTTGGGATTCTACTACCTTTAGATGTAAAGCAGTAGGCACCTTTGTAAAATTATTAAAAATATCAGTCCTCACTTTATCAGTTGAATCCTTAATAGAATCAATCTCACTTTTCAGGCTCTTGGATAACAGAGTTGTAGCCTTCAGATGATTCTTCAAGTCTTGATTCTCTATAGACTTCACTGCATTATAAGCATGTTCCAAAGCAGAAGAATAACTAACAGAATCTGCTGATCTGTACCATGAGTTATCCCATTCATTCTGTCTAAATGCCTTAGCAGGATCAAAAGAAGGAATAGAAAAATCTTGTCTCTGATCTTTTCCAGTATAAGCATTGCCAGCCATAAATGTACTCGATGAACCAAAATTAGTTCCAAGACTAATCTTGAGTGCTGTAGCAATCTGGTCCTTCTCTTGTTGATTCTCATCATCATCATCACTATCATCATCAGAATTATCATCATCAGAACCATGAGATATATCAGGATCAGGAATTGCAATACCTTTCAGTTTATCCTGTGATTCTGAGATAGGATGATCCATTGGTCTTGTACGAAGTGGCTGTATCAAAATAGGTTCATTATCAGTAGCACCACTAGCGTCAGGATGAACATCGTCAGGATTTGAAATGCTTGCATCAGTATTTTCTACCAATGGTTCTTGTGTAGCTTGAGGTTCAGAAGCTGCTTCAACACTTTGAGCTAAAGGTTCTTGTGTGCTTCCCTCATTGACAATGTTCTCGACCAATCTTTCAATAGAAGCTGTAGCTTTGTCTGCATCTTCACTTTGAGAAGATGGTTCTTGTGTAGCTGGAATGTTGATGTTTTCATTCTCCCTTTGAGAAAATGGTTCTTGTGTGACCATTCCACTAGCTAAGCCTTCACCCAAACTTTGATTGAGTGTTTCTTGTGTGGCAGGATCAACAGTAGCTGCTGAATCATTCTGAAATTCAGGTTCTTGTGGGCTTGATCCTTTCAGCTTCTTTTGTCTCTGATAGACTAACTCTTCTGCATTCCTCTTTTTCTTTGACGGAGATGTAAGTCCAACCAAGGAAGCAGTTTTAGAAATCTTCTCCCAAGAAATTTCTCTAAACTGAGATGGAGAGGCTGGAGAGTCTGATATAGAGACCACTTTTGTTGTTGCATCAGGAATACTAACATCAGGA
This sequence comes from Heracleum sosnowskyi, assembly GCA_030848705.1. Classification (NCBI taxonomy): domain Eukaryota; kingdom Viridiplantae; phylum Streptophyta; class Magnoliopsida; order Apiales; family Apiaceae; genus Heracleum; species Heracleum sosnowskyi. Next base: position 18,219,857 of record CM061240.1, read on the forward strand.
TTTGCTAGAGCATCAGGAGTAGATGACTCATCAGGAATTGATGTCTGAATATCAGTATCCTTCATTTGTACTGTCAAAGGAATATGATACCTGCTTTTTGATAATTTCCTTTTCTTTTGTGGTTTTGACGAAGGTACCACAACTTTAGTAGCAGTATCAGCAACTTCCTTGTTCATATTCATCACAGAGGATATAGGTAAATCATCCTCTGAGTCAGTCTCATCCCTGAGAACTAACTTTCTTTTTACAGAAACAACCTCACCTCCCTTTGCAGCTTTCTTGACCAGGACCCCTTGTACACCCCCTTGTAACTTCTTTTTAATGAGTGGTGTAGAGGAAAAGTCCTTTGAACCTGATTGCCTTCCAGACACATCAGTTCGAGCTGACTTCTTTGCTTTTACAACTAAAGTCTTTTGAGAGACAATAGAGGTGGCAGTTGACTGTTTAGACTGTTTAGGATGAATGCTTGTGTTAGGAACAAGGTGGGTTGAGCCTTGCCCCATAGCATTAGAGATTAAACCATAACGAGTAGGCATTTTCCTATGTAAGAAAAACCTAACCTCATCAGGAATAAAAGCATTTCCTATGAAACCATTTGCCTTATCACTGTTGACTAAGGACTTAATATTATTCTCAGTAATTCTACAGATTGGTAGAACTACATCATTCTCAAAAACAACATTAGAACATAAGTGATTAAATATCAACTGTAAAAATCTAAGAAAACAGACAGAACCCAACTTATCTGATTTCCTATCACTTAAAGCTTTTAAGATAAAAGACCCATAATCAAACACTGTAGAATGGATAAGAGAGTACCCAATTTTGAGAGATCCTGATGGAAGAGCATCAAAATTTGATGTCTTGTTCAGGAAACAGCGGCTGATTGTATCAAAGAAGAAATTCCATTCCTTCTTAAGCTTTGTCCTGAAGAGATTGCCATATCTCTTTACTTCACCATTGTAGCCCAGTTTTGTGACAAACTCAAATAGAGTAGAGTCTGAAATCACACTAGAAACATTATCACCCAGAATAGGCAAATGCAACGCCTCTTCAATAACAGCAGGGGTGACATGATGAGTTACTCCATTGGATTCAAACTGCATCAGAATAGTTCCTGTAGAACTTTGACCAAAAACAACTGTGTTCCAAACCTTTCTGAATAACTATCAGGATTTGACAGTTATCAGGATTTCTTCTCTGTAACCTTCCTCAAAAATTCTCAAAGTTCATCATTCCAAGTTCATTCACCAATTTATTAAAAGTAGCTTCAGGCAGTGGCTTGGTGAATATATCAGCTAGTTGTTGATCAGTGGGAACAAAATGAAGTTCAATTGTTCCTTCCAGAACCTGTTCTCTTATAAAGTGATATCTGATACTGATGTGTTTAGTAAGAGAATGCTGAACTGGATTTCCTGTCATTGCAATAGCACTTTGGTTATCACAATAAATAGGGATTTTTGAGTATGACAGGCCATAATCTAACAACTGATTTCTCATCCACATTATCTGAGCACAACAGCTTCCTGCAGCAATGTACTCAGCTTCTGTAGTTGAAGTGGAAATAGATTTTTGCTTTTTACTGAACCATGAAACTAGTCTTCCACCCAAAAACTGACAACTTCCTGAAGTACTTTTCCTGTCTATTTTGCATCCTGCAAAATCAGCATCTGAATAACCACACAATCCAAAATCTGATTCCCTTGCATACCAAAGGCCAAGTGTAGGACTGCCTTTGAGATATCTGAAAATTCTTTTGACTGCAATCAGATGAGGTTCTCTTGGTTTTGCTTGAAATCTTGCACACAGACAGGTTGCAAACATGATATCTGGTCTACTTGCAGTGAGATACAATAAAGAGCCAATCATACCTCTGTAGTGAGTTACATCTACCTCAGCACCTTGATCAGGATCAAGTTTGGTAGCTGTAGCTATGGGAGTTGAAGCAGGAGTACTGTCTTGCATGTTAAACCTAGTCAATAAATTCCTTGTGTATTTAGACTGATTGATAAAAATCCCCTCATCAGTCTGTTTAACTTGAAGACCAAGAAAGTAACTCATTTCTCCCATCATGCTCATTTGATATCTTGACTGCATAAGCTTAGAAAACTTCTCACATAGCTTATTGTTTGTTGACCCAAAAATGATATCATCAACATAGATCTGAACTAACAGCAAATCCTTACCATGATTCAAATAAAATAAGGTTTTATCAATAGCACCTCTTTTGAATCCACTTTCCAGTAAGAATTGAGCTAAGGTTTCATACCATGCTCTTGGAGCTTGCTTTAGTCCATAAAGTGCCTTATCCAGTCTGTAGACATGATCTAGATATTTAGGATCAATGAAACCAGGAGGTTGTTCAACATAAACTTCTTCCTCCAGTTCACCATTTAAGAAAGCACTTTTAACATCCATCTGGAAAACCTTGAATTTCTTATGTGCTGCATAAGCAAGAAATATCCTGATGGCTTCTAGTCTTGCAACAGGAGCAAAAGTTTCATCATAATCAATTCCCTCTTGTTGGGAATACCCCTTTGCAACTAGTCTTGCTTTGTTTCTAATAATGACTCCATCAGAATCAGTCTTGTTCTTGAAAATCCACTTTGTACCAACTATTGATCTCTTCTTTGGTCTTGGTACCAGTTTCCAGACTTCATTCCTTTCAAATTCATTCAGTTCTTCTTGCATTGCAGTAACCCAATCAGCATCTTTAAGTGCATCTTCAACTTTCCTAGGCTCCTCCTTGGACAGAAAGTTATTGTATAAACATTCATTCTGAGTTGCACTTCTTGTTTGAACACCTGCATCAGGATCTCCAATTATCAAATCAGGAGTATGATCTTTAGTCCATTTCCTTGCTGGTGTCAAATTGTTTCTTGAAGTAGATGCTCCCCCTGGATTGGTGTTATCTTGATTGAAAGAATTTGTTTGAGATGAAGCTCTTCCTGAATTATTGCTATGTCCTCCTGATGTGTTGTCAGGATCATCACTTGAATCAGTATCTGAAGAATTCTGTCCTGATGATTGAGTTAACTCCGAACTTGTAGTCGAATGCTGTTGCTCCCCCCCAACATCAGCACTACTAGTTGTATTACTATTGATTGCATCATCAGTATTACTTCCATCAGTATCAGGTGTGTCATCAGGATTTGGTGACCCATCAGTACTGGATGAATGGACAGCTTCTGATTCACTTTCTTCAGGTTCCTTGGAAGCTTCATTTTCAAATAGTAATCTATCATGTGAGTCTTCAACGATTCCAGTTATCTTCTTGTCATCAAAAGATACATGTATTGACTACATGACAGTTCTTGTCCTCAAATTAAAAACTCTGAAGGCTCTTGATGCAGGATAGCCTATGAATATTCCTTCATCAGCCTTCGTTTCAAATTTCCCTAGCTGTTCGGGATGAGTTCTGAGAACAAAACATTTACAGCCAAACACATGCAGATGCTTCAAACTTGGCTTCTTCTCCTTAAGAGATTGATAAGAAGTAACACCATGTCTGTTTATCAATGTTAGATTTTGTGTATAGCATGCTGTGTTGACTGCTTCTGCCCAGAAATATGTAGGTAATTTAGCTTCTTCCAACATAGTTCTGCCAGCTTCAATAAGAGTTCTATTCTTCCTTTCTACTACTCCATTTTGCTGAGGTGTGCCAGGAGCAGAGAATTGTTGAATGATTCCTTTGTATTTGCAGAAATCTTCCATCTTTGAATTCTTAAATTCAGTACCATTATCACTTCTCAGAATCTTGACTTTGTACGTTGTGGTTGTCTCAATCATTCTCACATGATCCAACAGAACTTCAGGAGTTTCATCTTTTCTGTGCAGAAAATACACCCAGGTGAATCTAGAATATTCATCAACAATTACAAGAGTGTACCTTTTCTTACTGATGGACATGATGTTGACTGGACCAAACAGATCAAGATGTAGCATGTGATATGGTTCTTCAATAGAGGATTCTGATTTACTCTGGAATGATGTCCTTCTTTGTTTTCCTTTTTGACATGCATCACAGAGTCCATCAGGTGTGTATAATACATTAGGTAATCCTCTTACTAATTCTTTCTTAACCAACTCATTGATGTTGCTGAAGTTGAGATGAGAAAGCTTCTTGTGCCAATTCCAACTTTCATCTGCTGAAGCTTTACTGATGAGACATGTAGGGGAGCCATCAGTATTTGAGAGAATGTTGGCTTCATATATGTTACCATGCCTGTAGCCAGTTAGTGCTATCTTTCCTGTTGCTTTACTGACTACTTCACAATGTGTGGAATAGAAGTTGACATGATAACCTCTGTCAGTGATTTGACTAATACTCAACAAGTTGTGTTTCAGTCCCTTCACTAGAGCTACTTTTTCAATGATGACATTTCCAATGATTATATTGCCATATCCCAAGGTTTGTCCAATGTTGCCATCTCCATAAGACACAGTTGGGCCAGCTTTTTCCTCATATTCTGATAACAGGGCTTTGTTTCCAGTCATGTGCACAGAACATCCACTATCCATGACTAACACATTTTTCTTTTTACCCTGCATCAGAATAGAAACACACTAGTTAGAACACTTAGGAACCCATACATGCTGGGTTCCTTTCTCATGCAATTTATTAATTTTAGCAGCAGAAGACTTTCTGACTTTAGCAGTCCTGACAGGATTTACTCCATCAGAATTTGCTTTGTCAGCATCAGTATTAACAAAAGCATGCTTTACTATGACATTTTCAGTTCTATCAGACTTTGTACTACTTTTAAATTTAGGCAATGGATCATAAAAGTTATAGTACAAATCATGATACTCTTTACAGGTATAGATAGAATGCCATAGACTACCACAATGAAAACAGGAATCCTGTGGTTTATAAAATACTGATCTATTCCTAATATCAGACATAGGAATTCCAGAAATTTTCTTCTTACTCTTCTTACAATCAATGGCAAGATGATTAGAGTTTCCACAGTTAAAACAACTCTTCCTAGGTGCATTTGGGATATACTTATAATCATTTTCTTTATTGATCCCAATTTTACCATTCCTGTTTCTCTTAATAGTAGCTTCCTTTTTCTTATCTGTAACCTCACAGATTTTATCCTTAAGCTGTTTCTGAGACAATAGACCTAGATTCTTCATGACAAGTTTAGACTGTATGATTTTAATTCCTTGTGTAGAAGTAGATCCCTTTTCAAAAGTAGAATTGGAATCTTTACCAAAAACAAAATTAACAGGGGTAATCTTAGATTTGGTTGAGTCTATAACATGTCTATAGGTCTTTGGACTTACTGTCTCATCAATGACAATTTTCTCTTTCAATTTTTTATCATCATCTGACTTATAACCTAGACACTCTTTCCAATTCTTAGAGGTATTAATCTCATGAAATTTCCTACCAGAGTCTGTCCAGGTTCTGATTTTCTCATTAGCATATTCAAGTTCTTTTTCAAGGGAAGTACATTTAAATGTTATCTCTAAGTGCATGTGCTTAACATTATCACATTCTTTTTGTACTTCTTGCATACGAGAAAATTCAGCTTCTAATATCTCATTCCTTCTTCTAAGGTCAGACATCTCAGATAAGATTCTAGTATTCTCAGCAGTTTGACTTCTAAAGCTAATATGTAATGACTTTAGAAAACGTCTTAACTCAGAAGCATTATCAGTATCAAAATCAAAGATAATATTTATTACCTTATCATCAGGAGCAGCAGTTACATCAGCATTGGCCATTAGTGCATAGTTGACTACCTCAGTTTCAGATTCTGAGGAAGAGTCCATCCAATCCTTGCTTGATGTGATGAGTGCCTTTGTCTTGTTGTATTCAGAAGCAAAGTGACCCATACCATTACACTTGTAGCATCTAACCTTTGACTTGTCAAATTTGCTACCCTTGCTGTCCTTTTTGATATACTTGTCTTTGTCTGCATTGAAGGTCTTTTTCTGAAAGTTGCCTTGTCTTCTATTCTTCCTGAACTTCATCCTTCTGAAGTTTCTGACAATCATAGCAACCATCTCCTCCATGTCTGAATCAGAAGATTCATCATCATTATTGGCATCAGGATTGCCATCAGTATCTGATGAAGAGTCTTCAGGATCTGATTCAGCTACTCTAGTTTTCCTTCTAGAAACCTCCATAGCTTTTCCTTTTGATTTGGCTTCTACCTTCAAAGCAATTGACTTTGCCTTGCTGCTTTTCTTGTTCTTTCTCTGTTGAACTTCAAGATCATGAGTTCTTAGCATCCCATAGATCTCATCAAGAGACACAATGTTCAGATCATACTGATGTCTAATGATTGAGGTCTGAGTATCCCATTCTTCAGGTAAAGCTCTTAGAAACTTGGTGTTTGAATCTTCAGGTTCATATACTTTGTCAACTAAAGATAAGCTATTCAATAGTGTCAGAAATCTATCATATAGATCAGTCAGGCTCTCTTCAGGTCTTGCATCGAATTGTTCATATTCTTGAATCAAAAGAGCCCTTCTGTTCTTCTTGACAGATGCAGATCCCTGGCACTGAGTTTCCAAAGTATCCCAGATTTCCTTCAAAGACTTGCATGCAATCACCCTGTTTGACATGACAGCATCAAGACTGTTGTGTAAGATATTCTTTATCTTTGGTTCTCTGAGTACATGAGCTTTTTCTTCTGGAGTCCATTCAGATTTAGCTTTGACCACATAATGTTCAGGTACAGCATCTGTTCGTTCAACGAACTTTGTTGGTATATATGGTCCATCACGAATCCTGTCCAAGTTGTCAGGATCCATAGCCTCCAGGTACATCAGCATCTTTACCCTCCATGTAGGATATTCTGATATCTTCAAGATGGGAATCTTCATGCTTTCATATTTGGCTGTCGACATCTTAGATCGTCTCTGATTTAAAAATAAACCAGTTTGCTCTGATACCAATTGTTGCCCAGTAAATAACAATTGTAGAAGGGGGTTGAATACAATTGTATAAGATTCTCGACTTTATATAACACAAATATGAAAGATCTATAACAATAACAATAACAGCTTTATTAACTCTGATATAAAACTGTTACAAACTCTCTCAAGAAATTCTGATGTTCTTAAGAGCTGCTAGCTTACAAAAACTCTCTCAAGAAATTCTATGTTCTCAAGAGCTTCTATTCGATTATGTTCTCATATCATAAATCGAAACCAAGACTGTGTTTATATACTCCACACAGCTTCTCTATCAATTACAAGATAAGTCCTAATCAATAACAAAGATAGAAACATATCTTTAATCGATAGCTGCATTCTACAAACCAGGAACCGACAGAAATAAACTTCCATGTTTAACTAGACTCCATATATAACTCGAAGTAGGAATCCTGATCAGCTTCAAGTCCTGATGATCAAACCTGATCATAGTCTGAATAGGAATCCTGATGATAAACAAGATACTGACGCTTAGTCAAATACTGATGACCATGCAATACTGATGACGTCAGTAATCCTGATCAGTTGAGTCTAGCTCCTGACAATCATTGAATTCTGATCTAACATTAAGTCTATACAAAGTTAAGTTGTTCCTATGCTATCACCCATAAATCCCAACACTGATATTTTTTTACAAAACCACTTGGTGTTGAACAGTTTCGCAGATTAGCTGTCAAGTTGGGAGTTCGTCATGACGCTCCTCCCTCTCCAACTTGAGAGGGGGGGTATTACGGTTTCAACAGAATGCTCAGAAGATAAACATAGCTACATTACCGGATCATAAACATATTAACAGACTTCATTATCTTATATTATTAAGTCTATTGATATGGGCTGAAATATAAGCCTAGAAATATAATTAATGACATATTAATTAGACCCGGATTGGTCCAAGAATACGACCCAATAAGCAAGGCCCAAAACCCTGATTATTTATTAAATTCGTAATTAATAAATAAGGGAAATATACAGCTCATGAAAGAAGTCCAAGATATGGTAAATTCATCAAAGAAGGATCCGGAATCCCAATCAAAAAGAAATAATGAGTCATAGCCTTTATCAACAAGGAAAAGACTTATCCTGCAAGAAATACAATGTTTATCCAATATCAAAAAGGAGACTTATTCGCTAAGACTCCTAAACTTACCCTAAATATGAGGATCCAGACGCCTATATAAAGGACCTGATCCTACAATCAGAACTACGTCTTTGGCTTGATTCTCAACATTAATTGAGATACGTAGGTATCTTGTGAGGACCGATTTAGTCTCAAAACACAAGTGCAGCCATAAAAGCTCGAAAGCTAATAAATCCTAGCAATTAATATACAAGTACGTTTTTTTAATCCACAACATTTGGCGCCGTCTGTGGGAAGAAAACATCAACCATGGCAAACACACGGAGAACAACTCGAGATACTCCAGTTTCTGAGGAACTTCCTATCACCTCTGAGGCTGATACTCACGGAAATCAACCGCCGCCAACTACTGGCACTGAGGGGGCGAATATCCCCATCAATACTCAAGGACCGGAGATCCCAATTTTGGCTAAAGGGACGAATCCCCTGTAGATGGTCATTCATGGATCTAATCCACAAGAGACCACTCATCAGCAACCAATCACGACCTCCCCACTGCTCATGAATGCACCAAGTGGTCTTCAACTTCACACTACTGATCTCCCCCGATACACTACTCAAACTTTGGGGATGCCCAGCTATATATGGCATGCCCCCTCGACTCATGGCGGGCGGTAGTGGTCTCAACCCCATTTACCATGAAGCATATGTCCCTCCTTATATACAATGTCTGGGACCCCAGAATCAACAAACTCGACGGACCCCTTTGATTCAAGATTACTCGGGTCCCTATACCGATGATGAGGATTATACATCTGGGGAAGAGAGGGATGTCGCCCCAAGGAGGAAGCGTTCTTACGAAACAAATCGGGAACAACCCCAAACTACTAAGGAGAAAATTGTAGCCCATGAGGCAGAGACTGCAAGACTCAAGAAACTCCATGCTGGGGAGGAGGCCGTTCAATCTCAAGGCCGATCAACTAGAAGAGTCCCGATAATCAACCTGGACCCGACACCAAGAAGATCCAAGAGGGCTGAAGCCCCAAGGGGTGATCCTAGTATTTTGTTGCCTCTAGGAGATCCTGATGATCCTACACCACCATTCACTCAAGACATCATGAAAGCCACCATTGATAGGTGGAGTTCATGTCCACTCTTTACCTTCTGTTTTGACTGAAAACGTTTGCAAGTTCTCGAGTTTCGTTGCCAAGTATTGTGTTTTTATGTAATTTGTGTAGGTTGTGTCGTTGAAGGCATTTTGGGCTAAAGCAATGTGGTGGTGGTGTGAAATTTACCTAAGTCGATGCAAGTAAACAAGTTATCTTGGCAACAAGTCAAGTGGTTAGCTTTGTGGGTTTTCCAGGAGGATAGAGGCGCTGCTGCGCATGGTTTCAGGCGCTACTGCGCAGCCAAGGTTTTTCCAGGGATTTCCAGGCGCTCCTGCGCGACTAAGGGCGCAGCTGCGCGAGGGATGTGCGGAAGGGATGCGCTCCTGCCCCGTGGGAGGCGCTGTAGCGCAGCTAAGGGTGTTTCCAGGAGACTTCAAGCGCTCCTGCGCGGGTTGGATGCGCAGCTGCGCGAGGCATGCGCTGTGCAGGCGCTATAGCGCGGAAAGTTTGTCCAGGAGTTGAGGCGCGCTCCTGCGCGGTTCGTGCGCGCTACTGCGCGGAAGTCGGCTGAGGGATGTGCGAGAGTAGTGCGTGGTTTGGGCTGAAGGTTTCGGGTCTAGTTTTGAGGCCCATGTAATTTAGGGCATATTCATGTTTATGCTGAAAAATCAAGATATACTAAGGGGACTAGTAGTAGTGATTTTATTTTTTCTTCCTATCAACAATTAGCTAAGACAATTTTAGTTTTATTATTATCATTCCAAACACTTTAGAGGGTGGATCTTCAAGCTAGTGACAAGCAAGGAGGCCTAATCTATTTTGGATCATTTGTATTCTTCTTCACACTATTTGGGGATTTATTTCTAACCCTATTTCTCTTCTATTATTATTTGTTTTCTAGAACCATGTTTTCTCTAGAACCCATGATGGTGAAAGGTTCAATTATGAACTAATCATTATCATGGGGTTCTAATGGATTTGTTTACGTAATTATTGTGTTTGATCTTTAATTGATTATTGGGTGATTTAATTGCGATAATCTAGTATGGTTGATTTAATTGATAGATGTGTAGCTAGCATCTAATTTATTGATCCTTGATGAATGCGAAAGTGGATTCTAGGATTGAGATTTTGCCATACTAGCATGGATTCATGAATTAATTTGATGTTCATGATTAGTGATATGATATGACCAATATATATTGCTCCATGTAATTATAAAGATAACTTGTGCTTAAACCAATTGTGTTTCCAGATTGTATAGACATATATGATTTGAATATAATTTGGTGACCTCTTGATTTCTATCTTTTGTGGATATTAGGTGGTTTGATACGAGTGTACTGAAAAGTAGCTCGTATTATTGTCGTGTTATCTGATTAATTATCCTGTTTATCACTTATGTCGATTTAATGTGTCAGCCTTTAGTGAAATATTCAATGAAATTGGAATCCCATGTTTCTCATATATAAGAACTCTTTATTGATAATTTAGTCTTGCTTAGTTAATTAAATTAGTTTAATTTAAAACTCAAATTGATACTTGGTCAAGCATTAAGAAGTAACCATACACTGCTGCATAAGTACTAAATTTGGCATTTACACCTAGTCTCTGCGGAACGAATCTTACTTATCACTTGCTATTTGTGATCGCGTATACTTGCGTGTTTACGAGTCAACAAGTTTTTGGCGCATCCAGGAAATTTAAGATGCCAACGATTAAGGCTTATGATGGAACGGGGGATCCCGCAAATCATGTAAGAACCTTCTCCAATGCACTGCTGTTGCAGCCAGCCAATGATGCGGTCAAGTGTAGGGCGTTTCCACAAACCTTGGTAGACATGGCCCAACGCTGGTATAGCCGTCTTCCTCCCAACTCTATTGGGTCTTTCAAAGAATTAAGCAAAGCATTCATCAATCAGTTTGTTAGTGGAAGGGTGCATGAGAAAAGTTCTGCATCACTCATGGCAATCCAACAAGGAAAGAATGAAGCCTTGAGAGATTATATCAACCGATTTACTCGGGAGGCTTTGAAAGTCCCGGATTTAGAGGACAAAGTAGCTATGATAGCTTTGCAGCAAGGAACCACTGATGATCACTTCAAAAGGTCATTGGCAAAACATCCACCCGAGAGCATGCTGAAGCTCCAAGATAGAGCCGGAAAGTACATCAAGGCTGAAGAAAGCATGAGAAAGTATGAACCCACTGCTGGCGGCAGTGGGAACTCAAAGAAAAGAAATGAAACTCAGGAGTACGACGTCAAGGAAAAGTTTCCCAGAACGTCAAAGGATTCTGATTTTCCACCCAAGAGGAACAATTTTGGGCCAAAATTCACGGAGTATACAAGATTGAACACTCCCAAGAGTCAAATTCTGATGGAGATAGCTAAGGAAGGAGATCTCAAATGGCTGAATCCAAGAGGCCTTTGAGGCCCTGAAGAAATACATGGCTGAGGCACCACTGTTGGCAAAGCCAAATCCAGGGGAAATTCTCTATTTGTACTTGGCGGTTTCTAACACAGCCCTTGGAGCCGTTTTGGTAAAAGAAGAATTGAAGGTTCAGAAACCCATTTACTATGTGAGCAAGATCCTACATGAAGCAGAAATAAACTACTCTACTATAGAGAAGTTTGTCTTAGCCTTGATCATGGCCTCAAGAAAGCTCCGCCCGTACTTCCAGGCTCACAAGATAGAGGTCTTGACCAATCAACCTCTAAGAAACATCTTGCATAGCCCTCAAGTAAGTGGAAGGTTGATCAAATGGGCTATCGAATTGGGCGAATTTGACATCAAGTACAAGCCTCGAACGGCCATAAAAGCTCAAGCACTCGCTGACTTCATGGTTGAATGCACCATTGACAACCAAGAAGTCGGGGGGCGGGAAGTAACAGTGGAAATCAAGGAAGATGAAGACATGGTCTCCAAAGAATGTTGGGTGCTCTATTTTTATGGAGCATCAAAAACAAAATCAAGTGGAGCCGGTTTGGTGCTACAAAGTCCTAATGGATTCCTCATAGAGTACGCAGTAAAACTGGACTTCCCAATAACAAACAATGAAGCTGAGTACGAAGCCCTGATAGCTGGCTTAGGGCTGGCTGGAGCCTTGAGAGTTAAAACTCTGAAAGTATGTGGAGACTCGAGGCTAGTGGTTTCCCAAGTAAATGGGGAGTTTGAAGCCAGAGATGAAGTCATGGACAAGTACCTAAAACTTGTAAAGGCCATCATGACTCAGTTTGATGAATGCTATGTAGAGCACATTCCAAGAGAAGAAAACATGAAGGCTGATGCCTTGTCTAAATTTGCTTCTTCCGAAATTTAAAACTATGCAGGGAGTGTATACTTCCAAGTCTTGAGGACCCCAAGCATCAACAAAAAGTTGGTGGCACCCATTGATGTTGCCAGTTGTTGGATGGATCCAATCAAATCTCATCTGGAAACTGGGTGGTTACCCAACGACACTACAGAAGCACGAAAGTTATATGTGAGAGCACTGAGGTATACCCTGATTGAGGGAATCCTTTACAAAAAGTCTTTCATTGTTCATTATCTGAAATGCTTGAGACCCCAAGAGGCAGAATTGGCCCTAAAGGAAGTACATGAAGGAATTTGTGGGCAACACTTGGGGGGCAGAGCCCTTGCCCATAAAATCACTCGTCTAGGATTCTACTGGCCAAGCATACTTGCTGATGCTAAAAGCTACATAAAGAAATGTGAACGGTGCCAAAAGCATGCACCAGTGGTTAGACAACCACCAGAGATGATGACATCCATTAACTCACCTATCCCATTTGCCATGTGGGGAATGGATATACTTGGGCCATTTCCAATGGCAAGTGCTCAAAGAAAGTTCTTGATAGTAGCAATCGACTACTTCACCAAGTGGATTGAGGCTAAACCTTTAGCCAAGATAACCACCAAACAGGTGATGCATTTCTTCTGGGAAAATGTGATATGCAGATACGGGATTCCACGTATCTTGGTCATGGACAATGGAACTCAGTTCAACAATGATGAATTCAAGAAGTATTGTGATGAGAATGATATCAAGTTACGATTCACTTCTGTTGCCCACCCTCAAGCAAATGGGCAAGCTGATGTTGCAATTCGAATTATCCTGGATGGACTAAAGAAAAAAGTTGAACGCTCAAGAAACACTTGGGTGAACGAATTGCTCCCCATACTATGGGCATATCGTACTACTTGTAAAGTCACCACTAGAGCTACCCCCATTATGTTGGCATATGGGGCAGAGGCAGTGGTTCCAGTGGAGATTACTCACACATCTCCAAGAGTTGAAGCTTATGAGCCAGAAACAAATGAAGAATGCTTGAGGCTGGCTTTAGATCTAATTGATGAAGTTAGAGATGAGGCAAACGCCAAGATAGTTGAACATCATAAACGAGCATCTTTCTATTACAACCTAAGGGTTAAAGAAAGATTCTTTCGACAAGGAGATTTAGTCCTCCGAAAGATTGAGGCATCCGGAGTTGGACAAAAAGGCAAGTTGGCCCCAAATTGGGAAGGACCATATCGCGTTAAGAACGTATTTGGTCGAGGCTCCTACAAATTGGAAACTCTGGAAGGGACTGAAGTGCCAAGGACTTGGCATGCTGCAAACTTGAAAGTCTACTATGTTTAAGTCCTGATTGGACTCACTATTAAGACAAGTATAAATAAGGTCGACGAAACTAATCCAAGTTTTTAAACTTGAGTATTATGTTAGGGTTGAACCCATTTTCAAAGTTATGAATTCCATATTCTTTTATTTTTATTATATGTGCATTGAATTCTGATGGACATGTTAACTAAGCATGCAAAGTCAAGAATCAGGAAAATGACACGAGCCATGAAAGGCCATGAAATACAAATAAAATTAAACTTGCTAAGAGTTTAAGTTAAGCCCGAAGGCTGGAAATACATCAAAAGTACAAGCCATGAATGGCCATAAATAAACTATGAACTATGCATCACCCCCCTTGTTGTCAGCATCTGTCTCCTCCCCTGAGCTAGAGCCAGAAGAATGCTCATCAGCATCATGGTCATCAGCAGAAGCGTCACCAAGGGGTGATGAATGCACTGGATCTAAAATCCTAGCATCTTCCTCCATGTCGTCTACTCCAGCCAAGATACGCTCCAAGGGAGTAGGAGGGTGAGGAGCTGGAAAGTCAGCAGCGTCAAAAACCCCGGGATGCTTGGCCAAGATAGCCTGAACAGCATCCTCCCATCCTGATGTATGCTGGACTGGGAAAAGAATCTCGTCATACTTCTCGATCAAGTCCTTGTACTCCTGAGAGTCAAGGTACTCGTCGATGCAATCATCCTTGCTCTTCCTCAGCTCAACAAGATCAGCTTGAGCGTCAGCAAGCTCCTTCTCCCTCCTAGCAAGAGTCTCCTTAAGAGACTTAACCTCCTCTTCAGACCTCTCCAACTTGACCCGGTTGGCCTCAGAAGAGGTACGCCAAGCCTTAGCTTGGAACAATGCCCCCTGGAAGTTGGCATTGGTCTGCCAAAAGATAAAAGTTAGAAAAGTAAAGCAAAGATTTAAAAGAAAAAGAAGGGCTAAGGTAAGAAAAATACCGCAACGATAGCCTGAGCTCCTAAATGCTCAACACCCTCGAGGGTGGAATCTGCAACGAAATCCTTGTAATCACAAGGAGTAAGGGAATGGTATGACCAATCCACAGCATGTTTGGACACCCCAATAATGGTGTCCCTTTTCCTAATACCCCAGTTGGGGTGCCACACTGAAGACTTGGTAGACATAGGAATGTCTGCCTCGTCCACAGGGATCTGAGAAGGGATCAAAAAGCTGGGAGCACTAGGCTTCCCCCTTGGATCATCTCCAAGCCTGGCCCTCTTCATCCTGGATGTCTCCACATCCTTGGGCTCATTAGTCTTGTTTATAAAGGCCGCAGTTGTTAAAAAAATAATAAACCAAAGAATGGTTAGAAGAAATTTTCTGAAAGACAGGAAAATAAACATAAAGAAAAGGGATAAGTAAAAGTACCTTTATCAGAAACAGTCGAGAGATGGACAGACTTGAGAACAAACTCGTCCAGTAGTTCCCAAGCCACGGTAGTCCCATTATCCTTGATTAGCACTGAGTAGGCATGAGATTCCTCCTCATTCAAGTCAATATTGTTGGGACTACCATATGAAACTCTCCCAAAAGATCTATGGAACAGGGTTCCCCAGTCCCCTCCTTCCCAGACAAGATACATAAACTCATTTTTCCACTTGGGGTTATTGTCTGGGATAGATTTTGGGTGAAAAATGAAAGGGAAGCCAACCCTATGGCTAATATATACCCAACCCAAGTTGTTGGCTGAGCTATTCTTGAATTGAAAAATCTTTCTAAACAAAGGTACAGAAAGTGGAAGATTATTTCGAAGGCATAAAACCATAAAACAGTGAATTATCCTCCAAGCATTTGGGGGTAATTGGCTAGGGTTTATTTGAACATCGGCCAAAAGCCTAGGTATAAAATCATGAAAGGGGAACCTAAGGCCAGCAACTATAGAGTCTTTGTAAATACACAAAGCATTTGACCGCCAGTCACATGAACGGTCACCGGGGCCGGCAGGAACAAGTTTTAGAGGGGCCTTTACCCTATACATCTTATTATAATCTTTAATCATATCTACATCATGAAACATATTACTGCAGTCATATGAATCTAAGGCAGACACAGACGGGTATTCATCCCCACGTTCATTAATCATATCATGCAAAGACATGTATTTAGAACGAATTGGAATGGGGGTACCTCGTTTGGATGCAGAATTCATCTTTTGCAGACGTTGAGAAGCACGATCAGCCATCTTAAGCCCAGAATCTTCAAAGAAAATTTTAAATCTTCAAAGAAAACCCTGAAATCTTCAAAGAAAACCCAGAAATCTTCAAAGAAAAACCCAGAATCTTCAAAGAAAGCCCAGAATCTTCAAAGAATTCTTCAAATCTTCAAGCGAAAAACCCAGAAAACGGTGAGATTCAACGGAAAATCTCGCCGGTAATCGCCTTGTGACAGAACCCTAGCAGAGCTACTCAGAGAGAATTTTAGAAGAAATTTAGCAGAATATCTTTGAGAAATGGAAAGTGAGAAGTGAATGGAAACAAATGAGCTTTCACCCTTTTATAGAGATAACAGTCGGTCAATGGGCCGGTTGAAGAAAGGGCAACCGGTATCAGCCAGTATAGCCCATAAAATATTACAGGCCCAATTAATAAATTGGAACAGTTAAAGGCCTAAGGCCCAAATTGAGCCCAACATAGGTGGGCCTTAAAGAACACAGGAGGTACAACTTGAAGAAGCTTGGTCGAATGTGTTCGATCAAGGCCCAAAATGGCACTCATCTTCGATTAGAAACCTGGTCGAAAGTATTCGACCAAAGCTCAAAATGAACCATATATTCGACCAGAATCCTGGTCGAATGAGTTCGAATAAAGCTCAAAATGAACCATGTATTCGACCAGAATCCTGGTCGAATGAGTTCGAATAAAGCTCAAAATGAACCATGTATTCGACCAGAATCCTGGTCGAATGAGTTCGAATAAAGCCCAAAATGAACCATGTATTCGACCAGGAGTTCGAACTAGGCCCAAAATGAAGCATATCTTCGACTAGAAACCTGGTCGAATCATTCGACCAGGAGGAGAAATGACAATAAAATTCGACTAGGAACCTGGTCGAAATCATTCGACTATGAGGTGAAATGACATTAAGCTTCGACTAGGAACCTGGTCGAAATCATTCGACCAAGAGGCAAAAGCAAGGCAAAGTTCGACCAAAATCCTGGTCGAAGGAGTTCGACCAGGAGCTAAAGTTGAGGTCAAATTCGACCAGGATCCTGGTCGAAAATATACTGAAAATTCAAAAATTGATTTATTTTCCAAGGAATTGATGAAAAATCCCGATTCCTATTTTGAGAAAATTACAAAAATTGGTTTAGAGCTATATGTTCATAAAACCAAGCCACAATACGAAAGAAAACTTTGTAACTCCCGAATAAAATAACTTCTACGATAATCCAAGAGAGATTTTCCTAGAAGTTGGGGGGCAAATGATATGGGCTGAAATATAAGCCTAGAAATATAATTAATGACATATTAATTAGACCCGGATTGGTCCAAGAATACGGCCCAATAAGCAAGGCCCAAAACCCTGATTATTTATTAAATTCGTAATTAATAAATAAGTGAAATATACAGCTCAGGAAAGAAGTCCAAAATATGGTAAATTCATCAAAGAAGGATCCGGAATCCCAATCAAAAAGAAATAATGAGTCATAGCCTTTATCAACAAGGAAAAGACTTATCCTGCAAGAAATACAATGTTTATCCAATATCAAAAAGGAGACTTATTCGCTAAGACTCCTTAACTTACCCTAAATATGAGGATCCAGACGCCTATATAAAGGACCTGATCCTAAAATCAGAACTACGTCTTTGGCTTGATTCTCAGCATTAATTGAGATACGTAGGCATCTTGTGAGGACCGATTTAGTCTCGAAACACAAGTGTAGCCATAAAAGCTCGAAAGCTCATAAATCCTAGTAATTAATATACAAGTACATTTTTTTAATCCACAACATCTATCTTTTGTTGTATTTATCTGTTAGTTTTATTGTAATTATCTTCTGCTTTGTATGTACTCATTATACTCTATTTAAACCCAAATGTAATCTATACATTTCACGGAGAAATAAAATCTGTAACTTTTTCTGCAAGTGCTATTTTACACTGTGAATGTCTGATGCATGCCTAAGAAATTAATTAAACATTTATTTACTCTTCGTTTTATGCAGATTTTCAGCCATTTGATTGGTTTCACAAAAATAATTCCTGAAAATATTTTTATTTTGTATTTTGCTCAAGTTGTTTACCAAATAATAACTTTCCGCAACTTGAATTTCAAGAAAATATTTTTTTTTTTGTAAAATTATTAGAAAAATAGTTTTTGTCATTTGTTTTTGTGAAAATGTTTGCATGATCACACATAATTTCATTGTTATAAAAATGTATATAAGATTTTATATTGGTAAATATACTGAATTTAATGTAATGTTTCATTTTTAAATTTAGACAAAATTTTACGTTAAGTTCAATACGTT
The DNA here is from genome assembly GCA_030848705.1 of Heracleum sosnowskyi. Lineage (NCBI taxonomy): Eukaryota > Viridiplantae > Streptophyta > Magnoliopsida > Apiales > Apiaceae > Heracleum > Heracleum sosnowskyi. Next base: position 18,238,106 of record CM061240.1, read on the forward strand.
AAACTTAATTGTTCTTAGACTTTGTGATTATAATATTAACAAATCGAATATTTTGAAAAAAATAAAGTGTTATGATGGTATATTTTTATTATTCCTTATATAAAGCGTTCTTTTTAATTTGCACCATATATTATATATTCATCTGCATGTCTTTGTGAGTATATAAAACGTTATGATGATTTAAATACATACAAAATTTATAAGCTTTAAAGTTTTTATAAAAGAAGGATAGAAAAAAAATATATCTATACTATTATATTAAAGAGAAAAAATGACATAAATACCACTTTTTTTAGACTAAGTGACAAGAATACCATTTTTAAATTTTTTGGCCAAAAATACCATTTTATTACGCATTTTAAAATTGGGTAACATTATTACGCATTTGAGAAATGGGTAACATGTAATTATTCAAAAAAATTTGCAAAAAAAAATAAAAACATAAACTGAAAAAAGTGTTACGCATTTTGGAAATGCGTAACACCTTGAATAAAGAGGTGTTACCCATTTCCAAAATGCGTAACACTTTTTTCAGTTTATTTTTTGCAATTTTTTTTGAAAAAACATGTGTTACCCATTTCTCAAATGCGTAATAGTGTTACCCATTTTTTAAATGCGTAATAGATCGGTATTTTTGGCCAACATATACGAAAATGGATATTCTTGTCATCGATTTTAAAAAAAATGGTATTTTTGGCCATAACCCTATTAAAGACGAAACATTGAAAGTTTTGTAGTCTGGTCATGAAAATTTTTGTAGGCTGGTCACTCCATTCATAGCCGTTAGATATCTCTGATCAAATCAATGAGAACCGTTAGATAAATTATTAAAATTATTATATATAATATTTTTTCTATTTTTCCTAACTAAAATATCTCATTTTCCAAAAATATCACAGACAGTTTCATTTAATAAAATAACATAATAAGTTTGTAATTGCTAATAACTAACCCGTTATCATTTTTAGCCAAAGCAATTTCCTTTTTAGCTAATACATGTTACTTTTTCTATTTTCCTTCCTAAAATCCCTCATTTTCCAAATATATCACGAGTAAATCCTTACTTATTTATTTTAAAACCAATTTTAATACTTTTAATTGGCAATTACCTTTCCCCTCTTTTTCTAGAAAAATCACGGACAATTACCTTTTCCAGCTAAAACATGTTATATTTTCTATTTTTCTTACTAAAATCTCTCCTTTTCCAAATATATCACGGGCAAACCCTTACTTATTTACTTTAAAATCTATGTTAATACTTTTAATTGACAATTACCTTTTTCAACTAAAACATGTCACATTTTCTATTTTTCTTACTAAAACCCCTCTTTTTTCAAAAATATCACGGGCAAATCGTTACTTTTATATTTTAAAATTCAACGAAAACATGTTACTTATATTTTTCTTACTAAATCCACTCTTTTTCCAAAATATCACGGGCAAACCGTTACTTATTTATTTTAAAATATATTTTAATACTTTTAATTATTTAAAAATGTTTAACACGCCTACTTATTTTTTTTAATAAATTCAATTAATAGAATCTAAATAATAAATAATAAAATTAATAATTATTAAAAACAATCCGTGCATCGCACGGGTTTTAAGCTATATTATTAAAGACGAAACATTAAAAGTTTGGTAGTCAGACGGACGGGCGGTCAGTACTTAATGATTTTACTTAAATACCCTTACTTATTTTTTTTAAAAACTATCACTAAATAATAACATTATTTATAACCAATTACCTTTTCAGCTAAATACATTACCTTTTTCTAACAAAATCCTCTCTTTTTCTAAAAAAAAAACACGGGCGGTTAACTTTTTTAACAAAAACATGTTACTCTTTCTATTTTTCCTTACTAAAATCTCTCATTTTCCAAAAATATCACAGGCAAATACTTAATTATTTATTTTAAAATCTATTTTAATACTTTTAATTATGAACACTTTTTTAGCTGAAACGTGTTACTTTTTCTATTTTTTATTTTCTAAAGAAATTATTATTAAATAATAACATTTTTATAACCAACTACTTTTTCTGCTAAAATACATTACTTTTTCTATTTTTTCTAACAAAATCCTCTCTTTTTCTAAAAAAAGCACGGGCAATTACCTTTTTCAACTAAAACATGTTACTCTTTCTATTTTTCCTTACTAAAATCTCTCATTTTCCAAAAATATCCCGGACAAATCCTTACTTATTTATTTTGAAACCTATTTAAATACTTTTAATTACGGGCACTTACCTTTTCAGCTAAAACACGTTACTTTTTCTATTTTTCCTTACTAAGACCCCTCATTTTCCAAAAATATCACGAACAAACAGTTATTAATTTATTTTAAAATCTATTTTAATACTTTTAATGATTTAAAAAAGTTTAACACACCTACTTATTTTTTTAGCAAATAAAAATTAATGGAATATTAAAACATAAATAATAATAATTATTATTATTATTAATAACAATCTGTGCATCGCACGGGTTTTAAGCTAGTATATATATATATATATATATATATATATATATAGGCTTTTGTTCAACTAGAAACCTTTTCCTAAATAAAAACTAGAAACTACATCTTGACCGTTCAATTAGTTTTAACAGCAATTAATCTCAGCCGTTCAATATTCTTTAATTAAAAAATAAAGAAAAGACAGAGATTACGTGCATTTAATTTTATAACTGAATTTCATCAACCGTCCTCTCTCTCTCTCCTTCTCTCTCTCTCTCTCTCTCTCTCTCTCTCTCTCTTTCTCTCTCTATCTCTCTCGCGTATTTCATTAATTAAAGCTTTTAGCTTTAATTAATCAAAATTTGTTGAATTTGTTGCATCAATTTGTTGATTGAAGATGATTACAACCGATTTGATCAAAATTGCTGATAATCAAGGTCATTAATCCTCAATTTTTCGATTAATTATCGATTGAATATGATTATATGCGATTTTATTATGTGATTGATTCTTATTCTGTATTTTTAATATTGTTTAATGTGATTTCATGATTTTGTTTGCAAATTATACTGACTTGATTGTATGTGTACAATAATTTTTAGTTCTATATAGTCATAGTCAGTATATGTGTTTTTTTTAACTAATTTAGCTAGATTTCAATCGTTTTTGAGTATTGATTGATTCTTCTTATGTACTTAGCTTGAGTTTGAGTTGTACAAGATTTGGCTTTTTAAGATATTGGGGAAATAGAAATGTGAGATGTGTTCTGTCTTTGAGTTGTTGGATAGTGAGTGTTTGAACTAAAGTAGGAGGAGTAGAAATTTGAATTTGAAAAAAAGTGTTAGGAAAAGTGTTGGATATTGGGGAAAGTGTTAGAAAATTGGTTTATTATTGGTTTTGAGGGGTTGCAAAGTGTTAACGGTAACTATTTTTTATGGACTCGAAAACGTTGTGCTGGTTGTGGTGTAAGTTTGCTTTGTCTTTGTGAACTACTAGCACTTGAGTTTGAGTTGAGTGGGTTTTGATTTATGTGAGTTTTGACATTTTGGTTTTTGTATTCAAGCGGGAACAAAAACTGAATGGACTTGCATAGGATTGTATATATGTGGCTCACAAAATAATACTCCTAATTACTACAGTATTTTAAAAGAGTCTAATCATGGTTACAATTAATGTTTCGTATTCTTTTATTAATGTGTGTTCATGTTTACTGATTATATTGATTTTATTATGTTCTTTTTTACTGATTAGTATACTTTTTTCAGGTTCAGTTTGTGGTGGTAAATCTCGTCTTAGTTGTGAAGATAGTAGTGATGCAAGTACTGCTGTTTGTTCAACTGAAAGTGAAGGTTCTGTAAATAGCTATATGTTATCTCCTGGAGGTAGGAGGTAATTTAAACCAACTGTGGATGCTAGTCGTATACCATTTCGTGGTCAGGTGTTTGAAACATTAGAGAAAGGTTGTAAGTTCTATACAGATTATGGTGGTTTAAGTGGATTTGATATCCGGAAAACAACTGAGAAGAGAACAGAAGATAAGAAAACTGTTATTCTTAAACATTATGTTTGCAATAGAGAAGGTTTCAATGATGTTGATTTAGGAAGTTCGGATTGCAGTGGAAGTAAAGAAGTTCAGGGAAGGAGGACTATGTCTCGGAGGTGTGGTTGCAAAGCAAAATTTGTGTTAAAAATTACTAGTGTGAAAACGTATTATGTGTTTTCTTTTGTTGAGCTACACAACCACCCTCTGGTGAGTGAAAGTGGTCGACATTTTTTGAAAGTTAATAGGAAAATGACTGTTGGTTTAAGAAATATTGTTTTTGATTCTTCTAAAGTGAATATTGGTCCTAGCAAAGCATTCTGTTTTGCGAAGGAACTGTATGGTGGTTATGCTAATGTAGGTGCCACGTTGTGTGATTTTAGAAATTGTGATCGAGATTTGAAACTTTATGTTGGTGAACGAGATGGGCAGATGATGATAGATAAGTTCAAGGTGATGCAGGAGACATGTAAATCATTCTATTACGCTTATGACGTGGATTCTGATGGACACTTAACCAAGCTTTTTTGGGCCGATGCGGTTGGTCGAAGAAATTTTGAACTTTATGGTGATGCGGTCTCGTTCGATGCAACATTTGATACAAACAAGTAAAACATATGTTTTTAAGTATTTTAATTTACTGTTTCTATTTTCTGATTATTCATTTTAGAAAATATTTGTACATGATTCATTACTGATTTACTGTGTGATATTTATAGGATCTTTGTACATGTATTACTGATTTTTATTAGATTTATTAGATTTATTGGTGATTTTAGTATTTTTGTGAATGATAATTTGGTGGATCTTTGTGAATATTTTATTTTTGTAATATTTTATATATGTTTTGAGTTGTTGACAAAGAACAAATAGCTATGCTTTTAATAATTTTGTTCTGAAAGGTTTGTATTTTTATGAAATTTTACAGGTATAACATGATTTTTGCTCCATTCACTGGTGTCGATAAGCATGACAAATGTGTTACATTTGCAGCTTGCCTTTTATCGCAAGAGAGTGTTACTGATTATAGTTGGGCTTTTTCTCATTTTGTAAAGGCCATGGGACGTAATCCTGTTGTTATTGTTACTGACCAGTGTGCCGCTATGAAGGTAGCTATTCGTGATACATTTGTTGCGGTTAATGGTTTGGTTGCTAGTAAGCATCGTTTATGTATGTGGCACATTATGGATAAATTTCCTATGAAGGTAGATTTTTATAATTTCCTTTATTTTGTTTTTTCTTTTGTTCAATTTTTAGCAGTTTGATTTATTTGTTTTATTACTGTTTGTCAATTATTTTTGCAGCTTGGTAATCGTTTATGTAAAGAGACTGATTTTATGGAGAAAATGAAAACATATGTATGGTCATCAATTATAGAGATTGATGAGTTTGAGGCTGGTTGGATTGCAATTATAAACGAGTTCAAATTAGAGGACAATAAGTGGTTGTCAGATATGTATGCTATAAGGTCTTGTTGGATTCCTGCTTATTTTAGAAATGAGCCAATGTTCGGTTTGATGAGAACAACCTCAAGGTCGGAAAGTGAGAACTTTTTCTTTTCACAGTTTCATAAACAAGGAGATACACTTTGTGAGTTTTGGTTGCGGTTTCAAAGTGCAATGGATAGGCAGAGGAATGAAATAGTTAGGTTGGATAATGAGTCAAATTCAAGCCTTCCTGTTACATTGTCGACATGGTTTATTGAAGATGATGCAGCTAATTTGTTCACACGTGCGATATTTTACAAACTTCAGGAAGAAATTATGGCTTGTTGTTATGATATGCAAATCAAGCGAATGAGTGAGGAAGTTGATGGTGTTACTCATTTTGAGATTAGAGACGTCAAAGTGATGAATAAATTGTTTAAGGTAATATTTTATTTTGTGATTTTTCTATATTTTACGTACTTTTTTTCAAACAACTATTTTGTTTCATGCTTGTATTCAGTATGTACTAGTGATTGAATAACAATTTATTAGTGATCATACACTTTTTTTATTTATTCAATAAAAATGTTTGTTTTTATGTTTTTTTAATGCAGGTTTCTGTTAGTAGAAATCATGCAGTTTGTTCATGCAATAAATTTGTTATGTGTGGAATTGTTTGTCGACACGCATTTTGTGGTTTGAAACAAATAGGAGTTATAAAGTTCCCTAAAACCCTTGTGCTCAATCGTTGGATGAAAATTGCCGAGAGTGGAACTTCATCGATTTCAGTTTCTGTATCCAACGACTGTTTGAAGATGGAGCGGGCTTCTTTAAAAATGACAGAGATTTGGTTTGATTTTCGTCAAGCAGTTAATAAAGCTGGAGTGCAGGCAGATAGACTCGATTATGTGCACAAAACAGTAAAGCAGTTGAATGCTGAGCTTGACAATCAAAGTGGAGATTTTGCTGATTTTACAAAGAAAGATCATATGGCTGCTATGCTTGGTCCACAGCCAGTGGGAGAGCTTACTATACTAGTACCAAAAAATTGCAAGAACAAAGGAAATTATTTTAAGAAGAGGCTGGTTAGTGAAAGAGAGAAAGCGTTGAACAAATCGAAAAAAAGAATCCGTAAATGTAAAAAGTGTGAGGCAGTAACACACGATGCTAGAACTTGTCCATTGAAAACAGAAGAGAATGCAAAGAAGAAAGGAAAGACCGAAGCACATGGTGACGACTCTAGAACTTGTCCAGAGAAGAAACAAGAGACGCCACAGAAGAAATGAGAGACTGAAGCAGAATTTGGCAATTGACCCTGTCATTTTGCTGAAATATTATTACTTTTCTAGTTTAAAATTTTTTAAATGTCATTACAACTGATTGTTACAATGGATACATTTTTTTATTTAGGTGATCATTTCATTTTATGTTTTGTTTTATGGTGTTTATTTTTTACTGATTTTATGGGCATATAACAATGATTCCATATACTTTATTTTACTGATTACTGAAACTACATATAATGATTTTTATTATTTTTTTAAATAAGTTGTGTAAAAATAATACTGTATTATTGTGTAAAACACTGATATAGTGCAGGCAAATGAGTGATAATTTATATTATAGATTTTGTGTTTGGACCCTTTCCGATAGTTATAAGCTAATAACTAGTCTCCGTTCTTACATACATCTCGAGTTGAGCGAGAATCAAACCCGAAATCTACGAGGACTATATATATCACTTGATTATCTAAATCTGAACTTGTTAAATACCTATGTGCACAATAAAAGTGTGCAATTGTACTGGAAACTAATCATTATATAACAAACTGTCATCAAACTTCAATACCAAACAATCTTCATTTCAGATATTCTGCACAATCTAATCATATTTGAATCACACAATCTCATGACAAATGATTCCAAACATCTTACAAAACTAATTCAGATATTTAGTACTTAGTCCTTTCTTAAAATAAATGGAACGTGCCATTGTTATTTTGCTTGTTCCAATCTGTTGGTCAAATTTGCTGCAAATGTTACATTCTTCTTCTTCTTCGCATACTTTCCTTCCTCTTTGTTTCTTGTTTCTGAAGAACGAACTTTTGTGCATCCTACCTTCAATAGAGTTTCCTGTGCATCCTCTTTGAACAAGAGTTTTGCCTCATTAACAATTTCATCTTTTTTCTCGTTAATGTCTGATGACATGATAGCATTGTTGTATTTTGCTCGAAGCTTAAGCAACTGTTTGAACTGTCCACACTGAATAAAAATTGTAATCAGAAATCAGAAATTGTAAACAAAATTGACAACAAATTTCATTGAATTTATTTCTGTTTTTATATTGCTTACTCCTTCATTCCTGAAGTTTGTTTCCCAATTCCTGACATCTCCTTTGTAAGTTTCCATATGCCGCATAAGAAATATCCCACAGTCAAGTGAGTTCCCTTGGGTCTGCCATGGCATTCTCAAAAAAGTTGGCTTTAACTTCCGAACTGTTTTTGACAAATTCTCAAAACCATTCCATTGCAAGTACTTGCAAAAGTGAGAATGCTGCAAGTTTGTGGTGAAAAAAAGTAGTTAACCAATCAATAAAATAATACACTGATTGTTCAAAGATTAGTTGTTGATTTATATTCAGTAATTTACTGATTTAAATAGCGCATTTCACTTTTATACTGTTTACTGGTATAAATAGTGCATTTCAAGGATATAACACGAGGCTAATGAGTAAAATCTCTATAGTATAGCTGTATAGACCAGCAATGTCTGCTAGGGTTGCTTTCGCAATCAAATCGTACATTTCTGGCTCCCTACTTGGCGGCTAACTCATGGAAGCAACTCTTAACCACGTTGATTAGACCTAGAAGCCACGGTGGATTAGACCTAGAAGCCAAATCTCTGATCAGGAATCAGGAATATCTATTTCAGTCATGAATGTTTTATTTCAGTCAGGAATTCCTATGATATTATATTAAAATATTATATTTTAATACAACTCATTTACGTGAAAGTATCTCATGACACAAAAAATGCATGAGTAATATAGTTGTTGATTTTAGCTCGTTTATTTTCTATTGTTTTAGCAGTAATATAATGGAAATAAACTATTAAAAGCTAGTAATAATTTTTTCTTGTTTTGCTAAGGAAAGCTGGTACTATCCTAAGGAGTTATCAGGAATTTCCAATCTCTAACACAATAATAATATTACATTTATATTGTATCTTATACTAAAATAACTTTTTTGATATAAAATAAAATTTGAAATTCTAACTTCCCTAGAAAATAACTTTTTATATTTCTAATTCTAATTTATTTCAGCTCCCCCGGAGTTACCTATTTCTGGCTCCCACCACAAAGTCAAAAACACACCACCATAAAGTCAAAAACACACACCCAAAAAATAAACAGCCACTCTCTATAGTATAGCTGTATAGACCAGCAATGTCTGCTAGGGTTGCTTTCGCAATCAAATCGTACATTTTTTGGGCAGTGGGACTTGGAAGTGTATAGTAGAATATAAATCAATTAGTATAGTAGAAGGCTTATTTACCAGAATCGTAGGTATTCGTCCATAGAATATCTTTGCATCTTCTCCATGCTTCACATTATCAATTACTTCATATGCCAGGTTCTTTAAATTGTAGCAGATCAAGTAAAAATGTTCGTGCGCGTGAATAGGAAAGAAGACCTTCAAATATATAGAAACTCGCGTGAAAATAATTAATACATAATTCATATATAATCAGAAGATTCTATTTATATATATATTTAATTATTATTTTACCATATCCATATCTTTCAGTTCCTTTGAAGGGTATTTACTGATCATATCGTTCATGTTACTGAAAAATATTTCATACGTATCAGCCACTTTCTTCTGCGGATCCAAGCTCCATTTCTGCACGAATTATCAAATGTTAGTATAGTATAAATTATCGAAGATAATTTTGTTAAGAAAACAATTGTATATTACCAAACCGCCAATGGTACAAAACAGACGCATTGGTGACTCGTCTGCCTTGTAGTTCTCTTTGTCGTTCAAAATTGTTGACCATGTATCAATTACTGAGTAGTACAACTTTGTACAGTTTTTCATCGTTTGAATATGCTCTCTTATGCACTTCACCCCTTTCCAAGCAAATACCTCTTCCCTGTAAAAATTAAAAGCATTACTATTTTGCAATTAACGAAAAGTAAAAATTATTTACTGGTTTGTAGAGAAACACTTACATATTATCTCTATTTTGTAACGCCATGTATCTCCACATCATAATATCTTCAGGTATGTATTTCCCATTGATATCGATAACTCTTTCAATATACGGGGATTTGGCATATTGTCCTAACTTTATATGTCTTGTGCTCTTCCCCCTCACTAATGGCTTTGGTGTTACAAAACCATCATCTTCTACAACAGCTTCATGTTCATTATTGATATCTTTACATATTTCACTTATGATTTCTATCTCTGGTCCAAGTGAAAATGAAGGAACAAACAAATCACTACTTCTCCTCTGTACAGGCAACATTTCATTCATGTCCTTAATTCCTTGCTCTGAATTCAAATATTCTATAATTTCCAGTTGTTCCAAAACTGTAGGATCCAACTCAAAATCATCAACAGGATCTGGCATATTCTGATGCTCAGGATCTCTTATGTCTTGTTGTACTTGAACATTTGAATTTCCATTCCCATTCTTACTGCCATTTTTTGCATAAAATACTTCATTGATTACATCCTGAATAAGTAGAAGTTCAACATTATCTGGTTCTCTTTTCATAGCTTCTTCAAGGTCTATTTCAAATTGAATTTTGGCATTTATTATTTCAGTAGCCCTAAGACGCAACACATCCACAGGATCCTGAAGAATTATATTAGTAAAGCAACATAATTAGTATAAGTTTACCAATCTATTAGTATAAGTTTACCAATCTATCTTGCCAAAGATCATGCCAAAAATTCACAATTAGTATAAGTTTGATATATCTGTCAATCTTATATATATTTACGATATATATTTAATCAGTAAAATATGCATAAAAAACTAGTAAAATATGCATTATAAATTAGTAATTGTGTGTGTGTGTGTGATACCAAGCAAAAGACAGATTTCTATTGTGATGCTTTTAAAGATAAATTAAGCTCTATCTGAAATAATGAACATTTGAGACACAAAATACAACATACAGTGAACAAGTAGCTAACACAGAAAGACAATGGAATTACAAGACAGACAAGCACTATAATAAAACATTTCAAAAGAAGTTTAGAACTCATAAATTAATGAAAGAAATATCAACAGATACAATTGTAATATAGATCAATGAGATTACATTAAAACAAGAAATACCAAGTTGAGAAGTGGTTTGGAAGAGCTACCATTAAAGTAAACAGATGACGTAGAGTGTTAAATTGCAACTTCAAGAAAAAGATAAAGATAGAAAACACAAATACTTCTTATTATACACAAGACAATAAAGACACATCAGAATTAATCATTAATATATGCGTCAGAGTTTATGATAAGTTTGCCACAAAGACAACAAAGACCACAAAGACATTGACTGGCTGCTACGTATATATATAAAACATTAAGATTCAAGACCACAAAGACAATACACATTTGGAAGTATCGGTGGCAAAGAGAGTAGTAGACACTTATAGTAACAAGGAGCAAGGACTTTAAAAATAAGCTTAGTCAAATATGAATCGCTGCAACTTATGTTTACATTAGTCAAATCTTGTGTAAGAAGACTACTGGTCTACGCATGGAGTATCTCTGTAGTATAGCTTAGAGAGACAGCTGGTTGGGGAGACAAACTCCATTGAATCTCTTGCTTGCTATGTACATTACTCTATCTGTTATTACTACTATTTCATCTTCCTTTTTATCTACAAGAATCTGCACCGGCCTTTGTATTTACTCTCTTTTTTTATTCATCTAACTTCACAAAAATAGTTTATAATCAGTACAAGAGTAAATTATTACTATTTTTAGATTTCTTTGTTCTTGTTTGGATCATCTCAGATCTTGTTTACTGTACATGACACAGTCCTTGACACTGCTCTGCAGACCCAGATATCATAAATCATACAAACGCTCTATTTTTTGACAAAATTCGAAAGCTCGATTCCCCCCACAGTCCACAAGACCAGTGTTATCAAGAAAAAAAAACCCCTAAACTAGCACATTTTTAGAATCCTCTAGTATGACATGTGTCATTGTGTCAATGTAGTAATGCATTTCAGTTTTCGAACAATAAAAATCATATTACAATTATGTTGACATAATGCATTCCATGAATTCAATACATTCCACTGCACACAAAAAAGTAAACTATATATACGCATACATATCCAATAATTAATCAGTAAAATATATATAATTTTAATATGCATCATTTTCAATGTAGTCTACATTGATATATATATATAATCAGTAAAATATGCATAAAAAACTAGTAAAATATGCATTATAAATTAGTAATATATGCATCATTAATAACTAATTTACAAAATTATTTATCTTGTTTTACCTTTTCAGAATCCTCTTCATAATTTGTATCTTCTACATTGTCGTTATCTATATATTCATTCTCAGCAAAACGTTGATCATAATCAGCATCAGCGCCATGTTGCTCCACATTACTGTTATCATCTTTTTGAATATTTGGCCATTTGCGCCATTGGTCATCATCATTTGTTTGAATATGTTGGTCCCACTGTCCACCATCATTTCCAATATCTGTTTCTTCAGTATGTTGGCACCAGTCATCGTAGTCATTCTCAAGATTGTTTTGCTGACAATCAGTCCATTCATGCTCTCTTCCGTGCAAGTCATCATTATCAAAATTCTGGTTGCATATCAGAATAAAAATAATTACTAATTTTGTCATCGTAGATGTGAACATAGAAATCAAAATTTGACATTATTAAACAATATTGTTTACGTTATTTTGAGGCCAGTCATTCCATTCATTAGCAGCATGCTCCTTCCCATAAAAGTCTTCATCATTAGTGTTCTGTTTCATAAAATAATAACATAATTATATATAGAAATCTAGTTTTTTATTGATTTTACATTAGTTTTAATTACTTTTACCTTGTTTGGAGATGTACTTTTTTGTGATTGTGAGTCTTGTGAGAAATATTCCTTTAGTGGAACCAGAATCTTGCCTTTACCAAATTCTCCGGTCAGAACCTCAATTGCTTGCCTTTCTTTAAGCTTCTCTTCTGTCCAACCTCCAAAAGAGGGATACTTTCTGTCAACGAATGTGATTCCTTTGTGCATCACCCGATCAACATAAAAAAGCTACAAAACACAAACAAATTTTTTTAATTTGTTAGTAAGGTTTCACAGTAAGAAACATATTTATTTTTGTAATTATATTAATTATCTTACAGTTAGGAAAATCTGTGAACCCCTGAAGAACTCTGATGCTTTTCGATTCCAACTCTCTTTTCCAATTACCAGATACTCAATTAGGAACTTGGCCCAGTTGTATGACACACATCTATCCAAATCTTCAAATTTCACTAACTGTTTATCAACGTATGAATGTGTAGGAGTTCCTATGAGAACATTTGATAGAACTATCAAGAAATTTATCTTGAACATTTCTGTCACTTTTGGTTCTGCTCTGACTCTCTCAATAACTCTCGCTACAGTTATTTGTTTATCTGGAAACTGAGCTAGCCATTCCTGCCCTCTTCTTGAAGTTACTTCAGTGTCTTTCAGTTCTATTGGTTTCCCTCCGTGTGGTAGCCCAATAACACTGAATACATCTTCTTCGTTTATGTAAATTCTCCCATTCTCAATTGCTATGGAGACACTGGTATGGTCAAATGCTTGAACAATTTTAGAAGATAGCTTAGATGGTATCATCTCCAAATCAAACTTAAGTAGTGCCTCAAATCCAGATGATATAACCCAAGTCTTTTGTTCATCAGTAAGATAAAAAACCATTTCACTAAAAAGCCTTGGAGAGTTTCTTATGACAGCCTTCTTGTGTATTTCAGTAAGATTTTTTGCCTATTTTATGACAACAATCACAAATTAGAATTTGTAAAAATATATTATTTTTTCAATACGAGAATACATTTTTAACATGTTTAAATTTTTTTTACCTCTTCATCCACATTTGTCTTTCTTTTGTAGATATGCCTCTTTTTTTTTGGTTCTTCATCATTTTTTGTATTGAATCTCTGTATAACAGCAAAAATAAGTATTTATTATTAGCAATACAAGTAATTCATGGGTAGTATTTTTTTGAAGTATATGTAATGTACCTTTCTACAAAATTTGACTTTCTTCATCTTGTCTACAGCTTCTTGTTCATTTGGTACGTTCTCAGTACGGTCCCTATCTGCATTACGCTCCTGGAAAAACATAAGTTAGCAGTAATATATGCATCACAAATCAGTAATATAACATCACTTATGACTAACGACATTTTTTAAATTTGACAGTGCATACAAGAACTGTTCTTATATCTAGGACAGTTCTTATGTTCTTACAGCTTGTTCTTCAGTTCTTATGTTCTCAGTAGTTTCAGCTTCTTCACCAAACCAATTTTCAGATCCTCTGTTCACTGTGTCCTGTTAATACACATTGATATGGTTAGAATCTTTTTTCTTATATATTTTTTCTGTAAAGGAAGTAATGATGATTATCACCTTACAAGGACTCTGCGGAGGCCTTCTTGATTTTCTCTTGATCCTTCTTTCTATCTCCTTAATGCTCCTTGTATTCATACTCGGTGATGTATTGGTTTGTTCATACTCTGTACCAATTTAAAATACGCAAAAGAACAATTATCAATATATTTTTATAATAATAACTACCTATAAAATAAAGAAAATCATTGATTTTTTTCCTTATATATACCTTGTTGTATTTCTTCATCTGTCCTCATTTCTTTTTCCGTATCAGTAGATTCTACTAGTCTTCAACTGCTACTACCTGCATGTTGCAAGAAACAAACCGAACTTCAAAATTGATGCTTCAGAACTATCAGTAAAAAAAGAGAGCAACTACTTTGTTCGAGAAAATATAGTCTGGAGTTATTTCAAGAGTAAAACAGAGAAACTGATATTTTTTTCCTATCCTTTGTGATATCGCATGTCACAAAATAACACATTGTCAGTACAGCTCCCAAGAAAAGAATTCAATCATTAAATAACACAAAAACACATACTATAAATCAGTAAAATCGATACAAAAAACATGTATAAATACACAAAATACACAAAACTGTATAATGATTCCATAAACTAGACTGTACATAACCTCATAGGTCATGAATATAGCCTACCAGGATAAGAAAAATTAAAGGTAACTTTGTTTACCCTCCAGGAATATATGAGTACTCAATTTTCATTCCAACGATAATGACTATGACTATTGACTACTAAAGGGGGGTTTATGAGGTTTCGAGTTGACAGTGATTCTGAAATTAGTAAAGGGTTTGCTTCTTGTTTGATTTGGTTGTTAGATGGAGCTGCACCTGAGGAAGTTGTTGCGGTTAAGGCAGAGGATTTGGCTGAAGTGAATGTCGGAATTTTACCTCATAACCTCATAGGTCATGAATATAGCCTACCATGATAAGAAAAATTAAAGGTAACTTTGTTTACCCTCCAGGAATATATGAGTACTCAATTTTCATTCCAACGATAATGACTATGACTATTGACTACTGACCAACAATGAACTTAGACCCAATCAATTGCATTCCAATTTCCACAAGTCTGTTTTTACACTGAGCTATCACAAAAATCACAAAAATCACAAAAATCATACACAAAATCACAGACACATACAATAATGTAGGGAATCATTAAAAACAAAAGTTAAAATAAATTAAACAAGTTAAAATACACAAAATCGATACAAAAACCCCTCTAAATATCACTAAAAATCACTAATTATTATCCTTATTTTGCTCAACTCCTCACAAGTCTGTTTCTACACTGAAATATCTACGGTTGCCCTTTTCCAGACACATACAATCACAAAAATCACTAAAATCATACACAAAATCACAGACACATACAATAATGTAGGGAATCATTAAAAACAAAAGTTAAAATAAATTAAACAAGTTAAAATACACAAAATCGATACAAAAACCCCTCTAAATATCACTAAAAATCACTAATTATTATCCTTATTTTGCTCAACTCCTCACAAGTCTGTTTCTACACTGAAATATCTACGGTTGCCCTTTTCCAGACACATACAATCACAAAAATCACTAAAATCATACACAAAATCACAGACACATACAATAATGTAGGGAATCATTAAAAACAAAAGTTAAAATAAATTAAACAAGTTAAAATACACAAAATCGATACAAAAACCCCTCTAAATATCACTAAAAATCACTAATTATTATCCTTATTTTGCTCAACTCCTCACAAGTCTGTTTCTACACTGAAATATCTACGGTTGCCCTTTTCCAGACACATACAATCACAAAAATCACTAAAATCATACACAAAATTACTAAAATCATACACAAAATCACAGACACATACAATAATGTAGGGAATCAGTAAAAAATCACAAAAATCACTAAAATCTTAACATGCATCAACTAAAATACATTTTAATGGACTTTTCGAACTAAAATCATGAATAATGTACCTTATCAAGTGATTTTTTTGTAGATTACTGCTCCAAATTTTCCGATCTACTATTCTTCTTCGGTTCACGAGGACTTGAGAACTCACGCAACTCGATTTTTTTGTGTAGAAAAGTTGTTAAATCATGATAAATTGCTGATTGATGATAATTATTTACTGATTTTACCGTTACAAGAAAGAGGTGGAGAGGAGAGAGAGTGAGAGGGAGAGAGTGATGGGGAGAGCGGTTTTTTGTTTTGTATATTGAATTTTGTATTTTCCGTGTATATTTTTTTGTCTGAAATTGGGGTTTGGTATGGGCCGCGTAATTAAACTGAAATTGGGCCGGACTCTTTGGTATGGGCCGGTCTGTTTCTAGTTTTTAATTAGTACATGTTTCTAGTTGAATAGGACCCTATATATATATATATATATTACAATATATTACTCTATTATAGAACGTCTTCAAGTTTCTAACTAAATAGTGTCTTCATAAAACTTTTCTTTATACAACAATTTATACAGTACTTCAACTCTTTTTTTTTAAAAGGGTTAAATTTAAAAATATCTATACATGTCAAAATATGATTATCATGATATATTTTACCTCAAAATATGTTCATATCAAAATATAAACGCTCCTATAATTTTTACTAGAAAATTGTTAGGTACCCTAAAAATTGTTACCAAAATTTTTCTCAAAATCTACGTGACACATAAATAAATAGTAAGTTTCCTACTTAGCAAAAAAATATTGTACCCTGCATAGCGCCCACAAATTAAAACTATCTATCATGCCAGGTTGTAAAAGTTTTTAATTTTTTTTTTGGGATAACTAGCACTATTTATAATTTTTATTACTACTATAATTTTTATTAAGAACAATTTTTTGGACAATAATAATTCATGCCCAGGTTATTCGGACCAAAAATATGTGCACTACAGTACTACAATTTGAAGAGTAGCTATCTTTAATCTCATCCAAAAACTCACGTCATACTCATTTCTACAATACAAGTTATTTTTCTAATGTACATGTCGTAGTCTTATCTTTTTCCTCTATATAAATATACACCGAGTCCCCTGTATAATCTGCATAGTCGTAGCTTAATATAAAAATCTTGTTGTTTGACTTGGAATCGAAGTAAGAAATGGAAATAGGAGGAGTTGATCACCTAGCTGAAGAGAGGAGCAAAGCTGAGTTTGATGTTGATGCAATGAAGATTGTTTGGGCTGGTTCTCAGCATGCTTTCGATCTCGCTGATCGCATGTCCAAGCTTGTTTCTACTGATCCTGTAATCAATCTGATCATCTCTTTTTTTAGTATATGCCTACTATTATTTGCTATTCTCATTTTTCCAGATGTGCCTTAAAGTATACTCAGTGAATTTATGATGATTTAAATCCATGTCCATGCGTTTATTGAAATATCAATATCTAGAGTATGATTAGTTTTTAGTATTGTACTGATTATCTGATTCTTTTCGGTATTATTTAGAATGATTATCGCGACTTTTGTTTTGCAACTCTAAACGTGACTACTCGAGTCTTGAGATAGCTGGTATAGTGCTAAAATGCTATAGCTGAGACTCATCGATCTAGGCTTAAATAAAACACAAGTACTTTTATAATTCAAGAGACATGTCTTTTTGGTTTGCTATCTTTTAGGACTAGCAATTCGTAGTTGGTACTATATGATACTCTTAGTTAAGGTATTTATGGAAAAATTGAGGGTTTAGCACTTGAACACTCAAGTTGTTTAAGATGTGGAATCAAACAAACATATTTGAATTGCAAGGTCGCTTCTATCAGTCAAATACTTTGCGTTTTTTATGATTACTGTTCTCTATCTTTCTTTTTTTGTATAAATTATGCCTAATAAGTAATATCACTTGTTTTGGCTAAAGGTTTTTGGGAAAGACAACAGGACTATGCTTGATAGAAAGGACCTGTTTAAGACCACCCTTAGAAAAGCAGCTTATGCATTCAAGAGGATCAATGAACTTAATCTAACTTGTAGGTATTCAACCAAGGTTCCGAAGTTATTTCTCGTACTAAAGCCGAGAAGAGTAAGCCTGTTATTTTCACTTATTGTTTCTTACATGGTTATAACTGTAATATTGCAGACGAAGAGGCAACTAAGCTAAGGTTTTTCATGGATGAGTCTAATTATATGGGTTTACATTGGGTAAATTCTATTCTTTGCATTTACTGTTTTGCTCATGTTACTGTACGCATAGACTTTGTGGGAAAAGTAACTAATGCTACACTCTTGACTTGTGAATATGTAGTGTATTATTTGATGCTTAAGAAAAAGAGAGAACAAAATTTCGCTGTATTAATTCTTTTTCCCCTGGCCAGGCAATGTTTGTTCCTGCTATAAAAGGACAAGGTACTGAGGAACAAAAAGAAAAATGGTTGCCCCTTGCAGAGAAAATGCAAATTATCGGTTGCTATGCACAAACTGAACTTGGTCATGGATCCAACATACAAGGTCTTGAAACCACTGCCGCGTTTGATTCCAATACGGATGAATTTGTAATCCACAGTCCGACACTTACATCGAGCAAAGTGAGTATTATTGTCTTAGTGATGGAATTTACTTTATTGAGCACTTGCCAGTTGGTAAATATAGTTAACTGGTTGCAGTACCTCTGCTTGTTCTGCCTTTGGTAGTCCTAGTTATTTGTCCTTGCTTATATCAACAAACCTAAAGGTCATTTTGAATATAAATATATAATATCAATACTCTCATTATAATGTCATAAACTTCCACTCGTGTCTTTGATTTACTATATGTCATTAGTGGTGGCCTGGAGGCTTGGGTAAAGTATCAACACATGCTGTTGTTTATGCTCGTCTTCTGACTGAGGGTCAAGACCATGGGGTACACGGTAATTACAAATTTACTTTTCCCATCATTTTCTGAAAAATGATTAAAAAAACATATGTAATTTCTGTATGATAGCCAAGTGAAACTAGTATGCTCTGTACATACATGTTTTTAAGGTTTTATTGTCCAACTGCGGAGCTTGGAGGATCACATGCCTCTTCAGGGCATAACTGTTGGTGATATTGGTACAAAATTTGGAAACGGAGCATACAACACAATGGACAATGGTGTGTTAAGATTTGATCATGTACGTATACCTAGAAATCAAATGTTGATGCGGTATGTCAAAATTCTACCCAATACCTCTATCACTCTTTCTTTCTCATTTAAGCATTATGCATCTGTTGAAAATGTAACATGAGCTTCAGCACCAATATTGTTGTAGTGCAAGCATGTCTACAAAAAACATTTATCAAATTTCCGTTTGAATATAGCTTAAGTATGTTTTTGCTGTAGCCATGTACTTGGGTGCCTGTCAGAAAACTACTTACTAGCATAACCGCCATAATTTATTATCACCAAGTGACCAAGTTTCGTTTGAAAGGCTAGCCGGAAATCTGATTCATGAGTGTAAAAATGAGATAGCCCCTGAAACTGGTAAAAAATGGATTTAGTCTTAATAAATGCTATATCCTCTGGTGCTCTGACAGGGCCATTTATGAGAGTGCCAGTGCTATGTTTAATTGGACAAAAGTAGACATCACACACTACGTAGAAAGCTATATTAGGAAATCTCTCTGAAAAGCGTTGTCTTTCATGCACCTCCTGCAAAAGTGATATCATATGTTTGGTTTCTTCATTCTAACCATGCAACCAGCAATCTCTAGAATAGATTCACAGAAATCAGAGCTGGTGACAGCCTTTAAAAGTTAAGAATAAAATTATGTTTTTTGAGCGTTACCTGATCGATGGAATATATTACTATGAAACGAAGAATATGAACAGCGTATTTGAAGGGTTAGTCTGAAGGAGAAACTTCATTGTGTTCTTATATCCTTTTAATACAATAATAAAATGTTATTAATCTCCATATAGTTCATGCACAAAAGATCTCATCAGCAATTGCATACAATAAATTATTAAATTTTAAACAAGTGCTTTGGTAGTTTGTGTTCTTCTGGATCCCAATATTTAGCTGTTCCACAATAGTTAAGCATATAATGCATGATCATTAGAACTTTCAGAGTGTTGCAGGTTTCAAGAGAAGGAAAATGTACATACTCTGATGTTCCTCGCCAGCTTATTTATGGGACTATGGTATATGTCAGGCAAACAATAGTAACCGCTGCTTCAACTGCTTTATCTAGGGCAGTTACTATTGCTACTAGATATAGTTGTGTGCGTAGACAATTTGGTTCACAGAATGGAGGACCGGAGACTCAGGTAAATTAATAACCCTGGCTTAAGCCATAATAATTTACTAGCTTTGGAATTGTATGTGATGGTGTTAACCTATTTGCCATTAAACTTAAATTACTTGATAGGATTATGGAATATAATTTAATTTCCTGAGATGATTTATTAGCAAATTCTGTAAACTTGTATGATAATTTTCTTTCTTCCTTTATCAGGTGATTGATTATAAAACTCAGCAAAACAGGCTTTTCCCCTTGCTGGCTTCTGCGTATGCGTTCAGATTTGTTGCTGAATGGTTAGAATGGCTGTATAATGATGTGACAGACAAATTGAAAGCCAATGACTTCTCCACGTTGCAGGAGGCCCATGCATGTACTGCAGGACTCAAGTCTCTGACCACATCCGCCACTGCTGTAAGTCACTAGTTCTAACTTCTACTGCCATCTTCCTTATGAAACAATTCTATCCTTCTCCAGTTGCGTGTGTTGTTGCATTTGCTTGGAAAGGTTTGTTGAATAATTTTTGAATATGAATTTTTTTTTCTTGGTTTACCAGCTCTTTACTTCTTCAAATTAGTTATTAGTTATAAAAAATCCATGACAAGTGTGTCAATATGCTTCTCATTGTAGAATCGCAATCCTATATTCTCGATGACCTCTCGCCTCTGGTTTCTACGCTGGTTCATTTTTAGGAATATACTGGGTAGATACTTGTACTAATTGTAGATCTCATATGCAGCTTTGTGATTTTGTGTACATACATATAGTAAGTCCATTCAGATTCTCAGATTTATGTATCGGCAATAAGCAATTCCCTGAATGGGAATAATTTATGTATCAGATTTATGTACTAAATGGATGATTTTTTTTGTTTTGTTTTTCTCCTCAGATTTGGAATTAAGGAAATTTACATAATCCTAACTTGTCTTTTTGCTTTTAAGAAAAATGCAGTATTGTTGAATCTGATTATTAGATGATTTTTACCTGGTAATGTTTTAATGATGACTATATTTATTTGTTTTACTAATTTTCTTTGGAAAACTAATGATACCTATGGCAAACAAATAAGTGTACTAAGGATTCATTGATTATCTCCAGTGATCAAGGTATTAGGTAGGCCTTCTAGGCTGTAGCAGGTTGTACTAGACATTTCTGCTTCCATATCGTACAGCTTTACTAATACTTCCTGAAAGACAGCATGAAATTCATTTATAATTATAAAATGTGACCTTGTTCAGTTTCTTTTATTGTTATCTATGGAATCGGGTGTATGCAATATTGTTGGATGCAGATTTTGTCTCGGTGACTTCACTATAAGTTCGTTGCAAGTTTATCACGTGCTTAGGCTTCACTATAAGTTTGTTGCAAGTTTATCACGTGCTTATTTCATTTAAATGTTTCTTCCTTATGTTTGTCTAAAATTAAAATCAAGATGTTCACACTCACTTGGAACGGTTATGCAATTTTTGTCCAGGATGCTATTGAAGAATGTCGTAAATTGTGTGGGGGCCATGGCTACCTATGCAGCAGTGGCCTTCCTGAGCTGTTTGCAGTATATGTACCTGCATGTACATATGAAGGAGATAATATGGTGCTGCTTCTACAGGTATTCGTTATTAACTAATAAATTATTAGTCTTCGGCTTGCATAGTACAAACTGTAATATGTGCAAGTGAGTTGCTTGATGTTTACATGGTTAAATACTCACTGATGTAGAGGTCCTTGCTTTTCAGTTAGGATTATTTCATTCTCAGTTTTGTATTGATTTTATTGTAGACAAAAATGGAGCAAACATTATACTAGATTTTTGTTTGAGTTATCTACTATCTGATAACTCTGATGTTAAATATTGTTGCTGAGACTAAAGAAGCTCCCTCTGTAGGTTGCAAGGTTTCTTATGAAGACTGTATCGCAGTTAGGTTCTGGAATACAGCCAGTGGGGACAACTGCTTATATGGGGCGATCCGGACATCTAATGAAATGTTGTTGTACTGTTGAAAGAGGTAGGATAGTAGTCCATAGTTGATGCTTTTGCATAAGTAAAATGTGTCATGCTATATCATGAACTTTATGATATTAACAATATGGTAGTGAGCCCACAAGATTGCGTTTATGGTATTGAGTTGTTTATAATGTTATGTACTTAACATTCCCTTTATATTAATGCAGCTGAAGATTGGCTAGAGCCCAGTCTGATACTAGAGGCATTTGAGGCTAGGGCCATTAAAATGGCTGCTTCCTGTGCTCAAAATTTGGCCATTTTTTCAAGTCCCGATGAAGGTGACGTAATCTTGATGGAAGTTGGTGCAATTTATGTTTTAACCTCCGCTATTCCACAAATTATTAGCATAGGTAGCATTTGCAAGAAAATGAAAAGGTCTTTTTAGTGAAGTGTAGGGGTACAGATCACTAGTTGCACAACATGGGCTTTTGGCCTGCATTGTATGTGGTCGAAGTTTAAGGGTCTAACAGTTAGAATGTTGATTTGTAAATTTTCAGTTACTTCAAAGATGCTTATACATTAGTTCTTAATAATTTCAGGCTTTGCGGAAATGTCAGCAGATTTAGCAGAGGTGGCAGTTGCTCACTGCCAGCTAATTGTAGTTTCCAAGTAAGCTTCTTATACTCATTTACAATCAAGTATTGCTGCTAGTTACTCTTCAGTTTTTAACTTACATCTAGACTATTCTAATTTGTGTCATCTAAAGAAGATAGGTATATGTACCTGTTTTCTTTAAATAATATACATTCAGCATCTGTTATCTTATTCGACATTTCTTCAAGATAAATTCCAAACAAATGATATTTTTAGCATATTTTAGCGAAGACAAGGGCTATTATGCGATATCTTGATTCATCCATTACATTTGCTGATATATTCTCTTCCATATCATAAATATAATTATACTAAGGTTTTTTTCTGCAGGTTCATTGATAAATTGAAACAGGAAGTTCCTGGAAAGGGAGTTAAACAGCAACTTAAGTTTCTCTGTAATATTTACGCACTTTCTCTTCTTCACAAGCACCAGGGTGAATTTCTCGCTACTAGCAGTATCACAGCCGAGCAAGCTTTACTTGCGACTGCACAACTTAGAAATTTATATTCCCAGGTTGCTTTTTTACGAAGTGTGCTGGCAAATCATTTTTTGTATTCGTTATCAATCCTATATTAGGCCAGGGTTCTTAATATCATTGTTATATGATCAGGTCCGACCTAATGCTGTTGCCCTCGTAGATTCATTCAACTACACAGACCACTACCTTGGTTCCATTCTCGGACGTTATGATGGCAATGTATACCCAAAACTCTACGAGGCAGCATGGAAGGATCCACTGAATGACTCTGTTGTTCCTAATGGTTATGTTGAATACATAAAGCCTTTGCTAGAAGGAAAATTACACCTGTCAAGACTTTGAAAGAAAACCCAAAAACAAACATTTTTTTTGTGAGATTACTATGACATTTCCTGGTCCTAATAACATGAGAGACTTCATTATAAACCTGGATAAATGAATGTTCGATAAAATGAATAATTTTTTCCGGTCCAGACTTGGGACAATGAACTTAATGAATAATCTCGCTAAATGCATTAACGAATATAAATATAAATAAATAATCACTATATTTTAAATAATATTTTTATATTTATGGAATATATGAATACATTTGATCCAATAAATAATTTGCATACACATTAATAAATAATACTGTAAGTCATATATTCTCGAAAAATGTTTCTAAAGTTAATTGTTTGTTTTTTTTCGGCCTCCACCAAAATACATCTGATCCTACATCAAAATGCATCTAGTAAATTTATGATTGTGGGATCAAAATAAGAATTTAGAATTATAAATGCCAACAATGATAACAAATATTTTTTGTAATTGTATAATTTTATCTGAAATAATTATTCATTCCATTCATCTACCACGTGAATAGATACACAAACAACGAAAAATGTTTATTCGAAACTGAAATTTGAATTAGAAAAAGACTTGATTTGGTCCGTGAATCAAAAAGAATCACACAATTTTTTACAAAAATTCGATCCGACCTGATGTGGAAAGTGTCGAAAGTTTATTCGGACAAAAGTTCGGCCCAAACCCCCAAAGAAACGCAACCCAATCCAAAAATAATCTGAACTTTAAATTATACTCACCTAATTTACGTAATATTTTAGTTACAGAAATTAATTAAAAATTTATAATTTTATTATTTAAATATGTTATATACTGTTAACGGGAGAATTTGATATTAACAAAGTTTGAGGTTCATTGCCGGAATCAAGATCTATGACGGTGGTTCTTCGTCGGAAGGTGGTGTTATAATGAATTTGGGCTGAGATTGTAAGGGTTTTCTTGGTGGTGGCTCGCTGAGCTCTTCGCTTCCAACCCATTACAATGTGCCTACGTACCCCGTATTTATAGGGGATCAAGCCCTACGTAGTTCTTGGGATGGGCTGATTTCTGATTACCGAGGTCAACTAAGATACTTGATCCATCTTCTGAAATTGGTCTTCAACTCGATTTAGGAATATCTAACGATGAGGCCTAGTCACAAAGGCCCAAGGCTCAACTACAGTCTAGGGACTTCACGGATACGGCACCGACCCAACTTAGGAGGCGACACTAACCGCTACCAGCTGTTTCCCTGACCAAAGTGGCTGCAGGTATAGCCATGACTTACCCCAAATGTCAGACGCATCCTTGTCCCCCGAATGAAAAGCACCCACCAGATTGCAGGACAAGTGATCCCAAGCGTTTGGATACAAAGTGCAGGATTACTCCAAAGTTTCCCAATGAGAACGCGTCCATTGAATACAGGAAAAGAGCTCCCAAAGCACACACCAAGGTTCACCTCACATCCCCAATGAGGACGCGCCCATTGAATACAGGAGGAGGCCTTCAATCATCAGGCATACCCCTGGAGGCCTTCAACAACGGACATCCCCCTCCTAGAGCACATCATACGAGGGAATTATTCAATCATCAGGCAAACTCTTGGAGGCCTTCAATCACGGACATCCCTCCCTTGGGAGACATCCTAAGGGAGAAGTCTTCAATATCTTATCATTATCAAGCCAATGGAGCCATCATTCACCACCAAGTAGCTACTTTAAATCAAGAGGACGCGCCCTCAAGAGGTGGACGGCCAGAGGGCGCGCCCTCTCCCTTACTGAGGGCATGCCCTAAGCTTCCTTGTCAATCCAATGTCAATGTAGCTCTTATTCTATGTCAAGTCATCCATTCATTTGAAGTCGTCGGTCACACCAAGACGACGCATCCTCAGGGGTTGGACGGCCAAAGGGGCGCGCCCTCTCCCCTTTGAGGACGAGCCATGAGCTTCCCTTATACCAATTCAATCCCTAATTACATCTTGGATATCCCCAATTGATTATTACTTGACCCGAATTTACTCTAAAAACCCAATACCGAATTTTGGCTATAACAACTACCCCTCAATTTCATGTGAAATCAGAGATGAAGCATGGAATTATCAATCTTCAAAGTGCCAAAATCTCTTTATAACCTTTTCTTCTTCAAGAAGTGTCCTCGAGCTTCTTACTTCTTTGATGATATAAAGAGGGTGCATCCTTCTAGATGGCGCGTCCTTTAATTCTTCTATCATATATTTTTGATAATTCTAATGTTTAAAAAGGGATACTACCTGCACACGACACCTCTAAGCTTACATGAGCTAACTCGTCGTAAGAAACAAGAGATATTGTGCACAGATGTAAACCTCTCTTAGGGCTCGTCCTCAAGTAAAATATTCATTTATCGAGAGGGCGCGTCGTCTTCTATCATTAAGGGGTACGGATTCCTTCATTTATCTTAAGATTCAAAAAATGGAGTAGCTTGTGTAAATATAGATACACCCTTGTATATATATACTTGTACGGTGGTCTAATCAGTCATACTTTTCCATCTGATGGCTGCCACGTGTTCCACCTACTATCTTCCTTTGCCCTTCCTTATAATCTTTCTTCTCTCTCATTCCAGAATAGTTCTCTTTTGAGCACGTCCTAAACTGTGGGCGCGTCCTCTTTCAAAAATTCCAATAATGACACACCCATGCGTCCCTTGAGGGTCTGGCCATGGGCATTCTTGCCTTGATATTATGAGATGTCTTGAAAAGATGTCTTCATGTGATGTGTTTTTAAGAATATGTAAGTGATGCCCTCGAAGGGTCCTTCAAAGTGCAATCCAGTCCTGTAGGGACCTTGTGAAGCGACCTCGTAGGGCCTTGTAGTTAAAAGTTATCACAATAATATTTTCTCTCCAGCTAACACGTGAGCTTATGTTCCCACATGTATCTTCAAGTCTTCTTAAAGTATCATGAGAAAAGGCCTCTTGTTGATATGATGATAGGAGTAGAGGAGTTCTCTCCTTTTGTCTGTCTACTTTTTAGTATGAGGAGAGGAGTCCTCTTCTGTCACATAAGTCTTTCTCTTTTTAGTATAAGAGAGGAGTCCTCTCCTATCGCCTGTTCCTCCTTTTTAATATGAGGAGAGGAGTCTTCTCTTCTTGTCTGGATTCTTACTAATATGATGGGAGAAGGCCTTTATACGAATACGATGAGAGGAGTCCTCTCTATTAATATGAGTGGAGGAGTCCTCTCTACTGATATGAGGGGAGGAGTCCACTCTGCTGATATGAGGAGATGAGTCCTCTATGCTGATATGAGGTGGATGAGTCCTCTCTGCTGATATGAGGTGGAGGAGTCCACTCTGCTGATATGAGGAGATGAGTCATCTCTGCTGATATGAGGTAGAGGAGTCCACTCTGTTGATATGAGGAGAGGAGTCCTCTCTGCTGATATGAGGTGGAGGAGTCCTCTCTGCTGATATGAGATGGATGAGTCCTCTTTATTAATATGAGTAGAGGAGTCCTCTCCTCTTGTCTGACTCCTTGCTAATTTGATGAGAGAAGTCTTCTCTTCCTTCCTGACTCTTTGTCAATATAGCGGTAGGAGAGCTGTACAATATTTCTGGACCACTAATCGTGAGCCCAATATTTTCATCAATTCTCGTAATGGGTCTGTTTAGAGCCTATGACCATATTTGGGCATAAAAATGCAAATTAGAGATTCTCCTGAGTGCATCAATATTGGAGGGCGTGCCCTGAGATGGAGGCACGACCATAATGAAAGCTCGATTACCGATCTTCAAGTAATAAAAATCCTTATGAGAATTTGTCAAATAATCCATATGAGTCTTCTGAGGTCGAATGAGTTGAATTCAAAGTGTCAAAGGTTGGATCTATTGAAGTTAAGAAGGAGGAGCTAGCCCAGCAAAACAAAGATGAAGAAGTTGAGAAAATCTCGGAGACAGGGAGGACGCGTCATGACAATGGAGGTGATCTTTCCACCAGCAACACAATTGCTAACACAAAGGTAATTTCTTCAGCAACCGCTCCGTAACTCTACTCATACTGCTTGTTTATCTTCACAGATAAGTACGCTGATGAGGTCAAGGCTCACCCTTCCTACCAATTTTGTTATATGTACATTCTTCACATTGTCTCTTCTCAAGGCATACTTGGAAAAAACATATCAAACGATGGCGATGGTATCTCATTCTTCAGAGGGTGCACCCTAAAGGGGCTGCCATGGCTTCTTATTTCATTTAATCGATGGAAAGCATTTTGGCAGAACATCTATCTTTCAAGGAACAGTTGTAGAGAACACTTCTCAACCTTGTATGTCCGAGGTCGCGCCCTGATGATAGGGCGCATCCACAAGCTTCTAATTTTTCTTCAGGGATTTGGGAGCATGTCTTCCATTCTACCGAGTGCGCGTCTTCCATTTCAGGGAGAATCTATGATTATGGCTTCTTGACAGTTGATCCTGGCTATGACTTCTCCAAGTTTGGTGAGGATAAAGTTGCATGGATTGAGAAATTCAAAGTTGATAAAGCTGCGACCATCAAAGTCAAACGGATCAAACTTAGAATTGAGGCTGGACCACTTGAAGGAGATGATGGCGTGTCCTTTGAGGATGCACCTCCTGATGGTGAACAAGATGCTTAGGATTAGGGAAACAAATCTCCTAAGGCCAATGTTGTTCTTGAAAAGCCTTTGGATGATGCTGCTAAAACAAGTGATATTGATGTTAAAAACACCTCTACTCCTTTTGTTGATGACACTTAGGGCGCGTCCTGAGGCTTGATATGATCTTTATTTCTTTTACTAAGTCTTCTGAACATTTTTGAGGTGCAGGTCCTCACTTCTAAGCCTTGCAAGTTGTACTTGATTTGACTATGCTTTTGGTAACTCTACGGGATATGTTTCCCGGATTTATGTTCTCATAATATGTCTTCTTGATTATCATACTTGCATG
This sequence comes from Heracleum sosnowskyi, assembly GCA_030848705.1. Lineage (NCBI taxonomy): Eukaryota > Viridiplantae > Streptophyta > Magnoliopsida > Apiales > Apiaceae > Heracleum > Heracleum sosnowskyi. Next base: position 18,266,750 of record CM061240.1, read on the forward strand.
TTTACAAGGAAGAGTTCTGCATCTCACCATCTAACTGAGGGCGCGTCACCCTAGAGAGCGCGCCCTGTAAACAAACCATCTCGAAAGTTTTGAAATTTCATTACCTCAACTAGGACTAGGGAAAGTATATATAGACTACCCCCCCTAGACTAGGAGGTAATTAATTTACCTTGTAGTATACTATTTAGGCTTTGCCCGTCTTCAATCAACCAAAGCATCACCCGATTGAAAATACTTCATCAAACACTTGTATGACAATTCGGGGGCCTCAGCCTCAAAAGTTTCATCAAAATTTTAGGAGGCACACTCCGGTCACAGAATAATTCGAATCTCGACCCATAGAAGGGGCATCTCAATATGAGGCATCCTACGAAGGGCATATCGCGAAGAGGCATCCGTTAGAGGAGAATATTAGCCATTATTATCTTCTATATAATCTATCGTGTAGAGGGCCTTCGTCAGACTAACCTAGGGCCGCACCTTAGCGCCTCTGTCCGGAGAAGGGGCACATAATAGGTGTCAATTGTATCTTCAAACATCTTTTCACGAAGAAGTATACCCGTAAGGATACTCTGTTCATAGAAAGGGCCAGTAGATGCATCAGTACTACCCCCCAGCGTTGTGAGGGCGCAAGCTCTTGCGTAGGGCGGCCTATATGGACGAGGGAAATGTTGAAGTCCCTTCTAATCTTCTAATCCATTTTATAGTAGCATTATCTTGTGGATGGGCTCACTCATGACCTTCGGGCCGCATCTTGCTGGTCAGGGGGCGCATCCGAAGGTCCATGGGGCCTCTACTCCAAATATTCTTCTTTTTGCTGCAACCTGAGGGTTGTACAATCATTTTTAAAGTCGAAGCCTTGACATATGAGGCCGATACCATTATGACGTGCCTTGAAGGGCATATCTTCTATTATTGAGGATATGACGATGCGTTCTTTGAAGATAAAAGTCTTGTCTTTTCGGAGGGGCTCACTCATGTCCATGGGGCCTCGACCTGTAAGCAGGGGGAACTCACTGTGGATCAGGGGGCCTCTCTCCTATATAATCCATTGAATTATCACGGGAAGGGGCTCACTCATATCCATGGGGCCTCGACCTGTAATCAGGGGGCTCTCACTATGGAATACGAGGCCTCTGCTTCCAATAGCTTCCTTTCATCTGAAATTCAAGTAATGAATTCTTCACGCTGAGGGGCTCGCTCATGTCCATGGGGCCTCAACCTGTAATTCTTTCAAGAATTATGGGGCGCACTATGTGGATCACGGGGCCGCTCTCCAATATTATCAATTGAGTTGTCACATGAGGGGGCTCACTCAAGTCCATGGGGCCTCAACCTGTAACCAGGGGCACTCTCTTTGGATCATGGGGCCTCGCCTCCCTATTATCTTCCTTTAAAAATCGTTGGAGTTCATGTTGAGCAGTAGTTCTTTTTCCTGAGAGCACGCCATGGAGGAAGGACTCGTCCTGAAAGACCAGGGAGCCGCAAAAATCAATCAGCTCTCTATGTACTCGTTGGAATTTGTCTGAACATCGGAGTATCTTCGGAGTGCGCACCCTGAAGGAAGGACACACTTGAGAGACGACAAAAGGGGCTCAACTATTGGAGCTTGTCTGATCATTATTTATCTTCATTAAAACTGTTTGTAGACATTTTCCCATTGGACGCGTCCTCGGGGAGAAACGATCCTTGGGACCTTTGACCTGCTGAGAGGGCATCCTTGAAGTAGAGGACGCATCATTTTGGGGTGGGACGTATGGCTTGATAATTCTTGAGATATTCTTCCAAGTAGGAATTTTCCACCTGTCAAAATACTCAATAATTTGAAAAATCTTAGTGATTACCTGGAGGACGCGTCCTGGAGAAGAGGACGTGTTCCATCATCGAATTCTCCCAGAAGTTGTTGGAAGTCATCTGACCCTCGAGCATCACTCTTAGGGCGCGCCCTAAGGGTTCTCGGGGATTTTTCTTCATAATCTTCTTCCTACAACAATTCAAGGAACAAAGAGCAAAACTAAAACTAGTTAGGTGTTACCTTGAGGGCACGTCCAGAAGATGATGACGTGCTCCCGATAATTGCGTCTTCTTTTTAGGATCTTGCTTGGAATCACCCCCGGTATACATGAAAACTGCCGCCTTCAAGCATACATGGAAACATCCTTCAGATCTGAATCGCCTTGACACCTTCTCCAGATCATCATCGAACCCCCAGTCAGGAATCATCATCTTGAAATCATCATCTTTGTATCTTCCTCCTTACCGCCAGCATGAAGTAGTACCCATGGTCATCCTCCGAATCTTGGCAGACCTTCTTCTAAGAACTTTCATCATGACGAGATATCTCTTCCTCCTGATATTATGATCTTGATCAACACCCCTCTTTCTAGCGTCAATTTGTTAACAGAGGAATTTGGTATTAACAAAGTTTGAGGTTCATTGCCGGAATCAAGATCTATGACGGTGGTTCTTCGCCAGAAGGTGGTGGTTATAATGAATTGGGGCTGAGATTGTAAGGGTTTTCTTGGTGGTTACTCGCTGAGCTCTTCGCTTCCAACCCCTTACAATGTACCTACGTACCCCGTATTTATAGGGGATCAAGCCCTACGTAGTTCTTGGGGAACAAGTAACCTTTATGGGCTGGTTTTTGATTTCCGAGGCCCACTAAGATACTTGATCCATCTTCTGAAATTGGTCTTCAACTCGCTTTAGAAACGCCTAACGATGAGGCCTAGTCACAAAGGCCCAAGGCTCAACTACAGTCTAGGAACTTCACGGATACAGCATCGACCCAACTTAGGAGGCGACATTAACCGCTACCAGCTGTCTCCCTGACCAAAGTGGCTGCAGGTATAACCATGACTTACCCCAAATGCCAGACGCATCCTTGTCCCCCGAATGAGAAACACCCACCAGATTGCAGGACAAGTGATCTCAAGCGTTTGGGTGCAAAGTGCAGGATTACCCCAAAGTTCCCTAATGAGAACGCGCCCATTGAATACAGGAATAGAGCTCCCAAAGCACACACCAAGGTTCACCCCACATCCCCAATGAGGATGCGCCCATTGAATACAGGAGAAGACCTTCAATCATCAGGCATACCCCCGGAGGCCTTCAACAACAGACATCCCCCTCATAGGACACATCATACGAGGGAATTCTTCAATCATCAGGCAAACCCCTGGAGGCCTTCAATCCCGGACATCCCTCCCTTGGGAGACATCCTAAGGGAGAAGTCTTCAATATCTTATCATTATCAAGCCAATGGAGCCATCCTTCTCCACCAAGTAGCTACTTTAAACCAAGAGGACGCGCCCTCAAGGGGTGGACGGCCAGAGGGCGCGCCCTCTCCCTTACTGAGGGCATGCCCTAAGCTTCCTTGTCAATCCAATGTCAATGTAGCTCTTATTCTCTGTCAAGTCATCCATTCATGTGAAGTCGTTGGTCACACCAAGACGACGCGTCCTCAGGGGTTGGACGGCCAAAGGGGCGCGCCCTCTCCCCTATGAGAACGAGCCCTGAGCTTCCATTATACCAATTCAATCCCTAATTGCATCTTGGATATCCCCAATTGATTATTACTTGACCCGAATTTATCCTAAAAATTCAATACCGAATTTTGACTATAACATATACTCATATAATTACCCTTGATTCGTATTTAGGAGGATTTTTCTTAAATTAAAAATATTAATATTAAAATTAAAATTAAAAAAGTGAACAAATACAGAAATTTAAATGAACTTAAAGAAAAATCGACCGAACAAATTTATATATTTAAAATTCTGATCCCAATCTGATCCGATTCAGTATATGTCTATTCTTCGCCCAACTCTGGACACTGGCAGACAAAAACATAATTAAGAAATCTGTTTAATAACATATACAAATAGTACTATCTCCGTCTCATTTTATGTAAAATATTTTTATATAAAATAAAAAAATTAAAAAAATATAATTTATAACTGTGTTTTACGAGCGCATCGAAATGCACGAAAAAGCTACTGTAATAAAATAGGGACATATAACCGCCCTGGCCCCTAGATCCTCTGATACCACTAGATATTCTTCTCTTTCGGGCCGGCGTTAACAATCTTGTCCGAAGCACACCCATTTTTCGCATACATTGAATTCAAAGTAGTTGGGTCGTGTAATAATTACTACAAACCAGCTCATGTTAACCAAACTCTTTTCTAACTTCTCAAACCCCATCTTTCCATTTAAACTCTTTTTATAACTACTGTCTGAAAATTTATAATTGTAGTTTAGAATTGAAGTGAGAAGATGGAAGGAGTAGATTATTTAGGTGATGAGAGGAGCAAAGCTGAGTTTGATGTTGATGCAATGAAGATTGTTTGGGCTGGTTCTAAGGATGCTTTCGATCTTGTTCATCGTATGTCCAAGCTTGTTGCTGATGATCCTGTAATCACCCTCCTATCCTATCCTATGCTTTGTTTGATTTTAATTTTGATTTTTCTTCTTCTTGTTTGTGTCGTAAATGTTGCAGTCTTGATGAGCTTAATTATTCAACTTGTGTGTGTTTGTGTGTTCATTGTAGGGATTGTTTAGCAGGAATGTTTGGGTTTTGAGTTTGTAATTTAATTGATCTGTTTGTTTTTCGAAAGTGTAATAGGCCAAGCTGTGAAAATCTTTTATAGGGTATTAGTACTATGAGTCTATGACCTATTAACAATTAACTGGATGATCAGAACTAACCGATGTAATTGTAATTTAATTGATCCGTTTGTTTTTCGAAAGTGTAATAGGCAAAGCTGTGAAAATCTTTTATAGGGTATTAGTACTATGAGTCTATGACCTTTTAACAATTAGCTGGATGATCAGAACTAACCGATGTAATTGTAATTATATTCATATATTAGCAAATATGAACTTACTATTTAAGAGTAGTAAATTATATTTAATTAAAATACTGTTTTGCTTTTAGGATATTATTGTGAAAAATACCATTAAAGAGCGATTAATCGGATTCAGAAAACCAAATTTGTGGATAATCAAATCTTTTAGCAATTAATCAGGGAATTTCAAAATAATGAATTAAATTGTTTCAAGTCCCAGGGGTTATTTGTTTATAAGAGAATGACCATAGTTGTTAAAAGCTAGCACACATACTTCATTGAAAATCTTACTCATTTAAAATGTGCCGTTCGTATTTAACAAATAACCCTCTGATTGATTAGCTTTATTAGTTTACCCGACTACTCTAGAATCTTGATAGCTGAAAATATTGCTAAATTGCTTTATCTGACCTCAGCAATTAATATTGATCTGGTACTCGGCTGTATAAAAATTTAAGTAGTTAACTACTGAAGAGTTTAAAAACATTTCTCTTTTGTTTGCTCTCTTATAGGACTATCATATGTTAGTTGGTACTGTAGGAGAATCATACTTAACTTCAGACATAACTTAAGACTTGATGATTTAGCATTTGAAAACCAACTAAATTAGAACGGGGCTTCAAATAAATCTTATCAAATTGCATGGTCACTTCAAGCTGCCAAATAATTTTTTTTTTTGTTTTTTCCAGTTACTATTCTTATTTTGTATAATGACTGATATCTCTTGTTATGAATTTAGGTTTTTCGAAAGGATAACAGGACTATGCTTGACAGGAAGGCCTTGTTTAAGTCCACCCTTGAAAAATCAGCTTATGCATTCAAGAGGGTCAATGAACTTAATCTAACTTGTAGGTCTTTAATAAAAATTGTCAAGCTATTTTATGCAAAAAAGCTGAGAAGAGTTAAGTTATGACCTGCAGTTTTGGTTATATTTCTTACGTGGTTATAACTCTGATATTGCAGATGAAGAGGCAACTAAGCTAAGATTTTTTATCGACGAACCTACTTTTACCGATCTTCATTGGGTAAGTTCTATTATTTGTGGTTACCTTCGTTGATTTTGTCTGCTTATGTTGATGTACACATGGACAGTAAAAAGTAAATTGTGTCAGTTAATTAGCATAAGGAGCTTGTTTGTTGTACTCTGCACTTGTAAATATGTATTGTTTGTAAATTGTGTCATATCCTAAAAAGAGAGAACAAAACCCCCACTGTATAAGGTCCCTGACTGTTCTCATTCATACTGTTGTTTGTTCCTGGCCAGGGAATGTTCGTTCCTGCTATAAAAGGACAAGGTACTGAGGAACAACAAGAAAAGTGGTTGCCGCTTGCCCAGAAAATGCAAATTATCGGCTGCTATGCACAAACTGAACTTGGTCATGGATCCAATATACAAGGTCTTGAAACCACTGCCACATTTGATTCCAAAACAGACGAGTTTGTGATTCACAGTCCCACACTTACATCAAGCAAAGTGAGTATTGCGATTTACGAGATATGTCTACTTTTCAGGCACTTCTCAGATAACAAAACTTCTGAAGTGCCTTTGCATGGTCTTTCACTTGTAGTCCTAGTCTTTATTATGAAAAAGCTAAAGGTTACTTAAATAGTACTATCAAATTTTTCCCCAAAATAAAAATAGCTGATACTATTCATACTAGCTTAATGTCTAACTTGGTTAATCTTCACTCTACTGAAATTTCCCAAGCTTTCACTAATGTCTTTGTTTCACTTTATCTCACTAGTGGTGGCCCGGAGGTTTGGGTAAAGTATCAACACATGCTGTCGTTTATGCTCGTCTTATAACTGAGGGTCAAGACCATGGGGTACATGGTAATTACAAATCAATTAATTCTCATCGTTGTCTGGAAATTATCTGAGCAAGTACTCCCTCCATTCCCTTTACTAAGTCATTTCAGGTTTTTGTTGTGATTCGATTTTATCACTCGTGCTAGAATTTTAAAACATGTTAAATAATCAAATCTACTGAGTGCCTCTAAATTGATATAGATAATTACATTGTATATGTTTTTACATTCTTTCTCTACAATCGGTACCAAGGCTATAAAATGTGTATTGTAACAAAATTACTAGTGACGTTGTAGGTTTTATATGATACCTCCTAGTCTGTGTAAAAATCTTAAAAATGACTATAAAAAGGAATGGAGGGAGTATAATTTTTGTAAAGTAACTAGGGAAACCAGTATGACATTGTATGTGCATATACTCTGAAGGTTTTATTGTCCAACTGCGGAGCTTAGAGGATCATATACCTCTTCCGGGCATAACTGTTGGTGATATTGGTACAAAATTTGGAAATGGAGGATACAACACAATGGACAATGGAGTCTTAAGATTTAATCATGTGCGTATACCTAGAAATCAAATGTTGATGCGGTATGTCAAAAAACTACGCAACACCCTTTGAATCTCTTTCTTTCTCGTTTTAATAATATGCATCTTCTCTTTAATGGTATATGCACTTCAGCAATCAGCACCATTATTGTTGTTGCGCAAGCATGTGCAGACAATAAAATTATCGATTTTCTGTTTAAGTGAAGCTTAAATTTGTGGTTGCTTGAGTACCTGTCAGAAAACCAGATACTTTTTATGTTCTTTATAAATTCTTAGAAAAATGATAGGGAAAAAACGGAAGAAAGGCTATCTTCTTTATATTTTCTTAGCAAGTGATCAGGGAAACTCAATAGAAAGACTAGTTGACAAATCTAATTCATGGGTGTCGATCTAAGAAGCTGCTGAAGCTTGTCAAATTTGGGTCGATTTTACTAGCCTTCGGGCGATATCCTCCAGTGCTCTGATGACTTCATTTTTAGTGTGCAAGTGCTCTATGCCTCTGTTTGATTGGACAAAGGGTGACATGAGATGCTATTTATAAAGCTGGCGTAGGTTCTACCAAAGTGCTTCCCTTGGCGGGCAAAAGCAATCTCTAGAGTGAAGACATAAAATTAGAGCCTCGAGATTCTAGAATCCGTTCTTGAATACTATTTGATCATTGGGATATAATACGGAGAATATGTGTTGCATATGTAAAGGGTGGCATACAGGTGAAATTTTTTAATTGGTACAAGTGATCTGAGTGTAAGAGAAACACATGGAAGATGGAAATCCTACTTGTACTCATCCTATTCCACTAAGTTTTCTTCAATTTGTTCTTATATTCTTATATAGCAAGAATGTAATATTGGTCAAGCACGTAAGATCTCATCTACAATTGTATACGACATATTTTGAATTACAAGAAGGGATGTTGTGTAGTTTGTAATCTTCCGGATCCTATTATTGAGTTTTTTCACTACAGTTATACATATATGTATACATGTATGTGTGTGTGATCGTTATTCTGATATCACTTGAATTTTCAGAATCTTGCAGGTTTCGAGAGAAGGGAAATGTACATACTCTGATGTTCCTCGCCAGCTTATCTATGGTACTATGGTATATGTCCGTCAAACTATTGTAAGCGATGCTTCAATTGCATTATCTAGAGCAGTTACCATTGCTACAAGATATAGTTGTGTTCGCAGACAATTTGGTTCACAGAATGGTGGACCGGAGACTCAGGTAATTTAAAACCTGGTTTAAGCCTTAAAAAATATAAACCGTCTTCTTTTGAAAGTGTACATTGTCTGATGGTGCTAAATATTCAATTATTTTTCTGTTGAGATTGGCGTTAGAAAGAAATAATTGAAACACGTAGTTTTCAATTTCTTAGATGCTCATTAGCATTTTTCCCAAAGATCTAAATTCTTTTCCTTTATTCTTTTATTAGGTCATTGATTACAAAACACAGCAGAACAGGCTTTTTCCTTTGCTGGCTTCTGCTTATGCATTCAGATTTGTTGCTGAATGGTTAAAATGGTTGTATGGTGATGTGACTGCCAGATTGAATGCCAATGATTTCTCAATGTTGCAGGAGGCACATGCATGTACTGCAGGGCTTAAGTCTTTGACCACAACGGCGACTGCTGTAAGTCACTACTTCCAACCTTTACTGCCATCTTCCTTGACAAAAAATATTATTCTTCTCCAAGCGTGTGCATGGTGGCATGTGCCTTAAAAAGGCTTGTCATATCATTTTGAATAAATTTATTGTGTTCATCAACCAACCGATAATTACTTGTTGAATTCTAGTTATAAATTCAAAATTGTCAGCAACAAGCATGGTCTAATTAGCTTCTCATTTTGGAGTCTGAAATTGGGTACTGTTTCAGTCCATCTTAAGATATTAGGCAGAGAATTGTATCAAATTTACATTTCGTAGCAACTTCATGACTTTCTCTAATTATATCAAAAGCCCATTTAAATTCTTAAGTTATGTAGCATTTAAAGCGATGTCGAATATTATTAGTTCATTTCCCTCGTGTATATTAGTCTCTTCTTTTTAAAATAGATGATTTTTTTTGTTTTCTGTAGGCAAATTTAGAATGCAGGAAAGACAGAATTTTATGCATCAGCTTTTTTTATAACAAACCTGAATATTATTTAAATTAAATTATTTGATGATAATATTTACTTCAGATGCTTGATCTATGTTTAGAAAAGCAAAAGATTCGTATGGCAAAAAAAAAAATTGAGTTTTCATTATATAGTGAATTTGAACACAATCCCTTTGGCAGTGAACTATCATGAACACCTAAACATGTTAATAGAGTTTCCACAGTAGTGAGCTGGAGCTATATCCTGCCTCTCTCAACAGAAGACTTTGATTGTCTCTAGCGGACAAGGTTGACTTCTATCAGTTTGCAGCAGACATTTTGCTTCTTTTTTTTACAGCCTTTCATATATTTTCCTGTGCTTGGGACATGTAAATAAATTCTTTTGCTCCTTAAAAGTTATGCTTATTTATCCGAGTTTATATACCAATAATATGCAAGAGTTTATATGGTTTTAATCTGGACATAGGAAGTGAGGTTTCACTTTAATTAGAAGATTCACGTAGACATACTCTACAGAGATAAAAGAATGATCAACTATACTATTAATGCACTTGCATTTGAAAACATCCACCGGAAAATGATTAATATAGCAGGTGACTTTATATTGAATTATACACACAGAGATAGACATACTTGTGTTACATAAAAGTGTTATTAATATATTCATACTTAAAAAGCTAACCCCTTTCGTTTTTGTTTTGGTAGTATTGGGTGTAATAATTTTGTTAAATACTTGGGTGCAACTTCTATATTGGGGCTCCGCTATTAATTATTTGCAAGTTTATTACCTCATTTGAATATTCCTTCTGTTTGTCTAAAGTTGAAGTCAAGCTATCTCAGCTTTCATCTAAAATGGTTAATTTAATTTGTGTCCAGGATGCTATTGAAGAGTGTCGGAAATTGTGTGGGGGCCATGGCTACCTGTGTAGCAGTGGCCTTCCTGAACTGTTCGCAATGTATGTACCTGCCTGTACATATGAAGGAGACAATATGGTTCTGCTTTTACAGGTACTTATATAAATATTTATTTTTTGTGATATTCTGCTCGCATATTTTTGTAGTAGGGAACCACTGTATCAAATTTAACTGGAACCATTGGATACCCAGTGCATCTCATGTTCTATTAGCCCTATTGTTAAGTATCATTGCTTCTACTGACAGAGCTCCTTTTGTAGGTTGCGAGGTTCCTTGTGAAGACTGTGTCTCAGTTGGGATCTGGAAAGCAGCCGGTAGGGACAACTTCTTATATGGGGCGGGGCGAATATCTGATGCAATATCATTCAAATGTTGAAAGGGGTATTATTTTCTTTACTAAGTGTGGTTTCATGTTCTCTAGTTGTTGTGCATTGAAAACTAGAAGGTAGTGAAATATTGTTTGGATGAATTGATAATGTTCAAATATGCGACTGTTGGTAATTTACTGTTCAAAGCTTTGAACAGACTTGATTGTGATCTTAAATGTTTTAATAATTAATACGTAGTCAGCTCAAAAAATCACATTCAAGATTTCATTGATGGCATTGCGCAGTTAATAATAGTAAACACCTAATTGTTTAACTTTTGCACTACATGCAGCTGAAGATTGGCTAAAGTTCGGTGCAATACTAGAGGCATTTGAGGCCAGGGCATTCAAAATGGTTGTTTCCTGTGCTCAGAGTTTGCTCAATTTTCCAAACCCTGAAGAAGGTGACATAATCTTTATAAAGTTTGTGCTTAAAATGTTTGTAGTCTCTGTTTTTTCACAAATTATGAGCAGAGCGTCCGCACGGACATGAAAAGTTCCATTTTTTAATCAAAGGTCATCTTTTAAAGCCCAAACCTCGCAAACACTTATCCAATTTTATATTCCACGCTATAGGAGCTTGACGCAAACCATACAGTGCCTTTGACAGCTTATATACCTTATGTTCTTGACCTTTCTTCACAAATCCTTCCGGCTGTGTAACATAAACCTCTTCAAGTAATTCCCCATTCAAGAACGCTGACTTAACATCAAGGTGATGCACTTCCCACTCTTCCCTTGCCGAGAGGGCCAACAATAAACGTATAGTTTCCAAACGTGCTACTGGAGCAAACACCTCTTCGTAATCAATCCCTTTTCTTTGAACATACCCTTTTGCAACGAGACGGGCCTTATGTTTAACCACGTTCCCATCCGCATCTCTTTTGAGTTTATAGACCCATTTCAACCCAATAGCTTTGTGTCTGGATGGCAAATCCGTAAGAGACCACGTGTTGTTTTTCTCAATTGCTTCCACCTCCAATTTTATAGTGTTCTGCCATTCTCGTTCTTTTGCTGCCTCAGCGTAACACACTGGTTCCTCGGCCTTCAATAACATGAGTTCATCAATCATATCTATCACCTCAGTCTCTTTATACAATTCATTCATCGTTCTAAAACGATGTGGTCCACTGCTAAGCTCAGAAGATCCGCATGTGAATGACTCGGGTGTAGACGACTCTGGCGTACCTGCTCTTGGAGACTGTATAGGTGTCGACACATCTTGCTCCGTCTCTAGGTTTTCCTCTGTATGTGTAAAAATATTAGCGATGGTGAAGTACTCAGGTGTCACCATGTCATTGCCTCCTTCTTGTTCCCATGGCTAGAAATTATTCTCTTGAAACACAACATCTCTGCTCACGTGAACTGCCCCTGTCTTTGGATCATATAGTCTTTCTCCCTTTGTTCCTGGTTCTCTCCCAAGGTACACAACCTGTTTACTGCGATCATCCAGCTTTTTAACACATACCATGGGTATTTTCATATACACGGTGCACCCAAATACTCGTATGTGGGCCAGGTCAGGCTTCCTGCCGTTCTATGCCTCGTACGGAGTTCTACCATTCAAAATACGACTTGGTAAGCGGTTCAGAATGTATACCGTGTGACGGGCTGCCTCCCCCCACATATATGATGGCATTTTCGACCCCTTCAGAAAGCTTCTGATCATAGCTGCCACAGTGCGGTTTCTACGCTCTACCACCCCATTTTGCTGTGGGGTGTAGGGTGCTGTAAGCTGTCTACCAATGCCCATGTCTTCACAAAATGCTGCAAATTCCTTCGAACAAAACTCCCCTCCACGGTCTGTCCTCAACATCTTTATACTCGTCTCCGTTTTCTTTTCAACCGATGCCTTGAATTTCTTAAACGCAGTCAATGCCTCGCTCTTCTCCTTCAAACAATAAATCCACATTTTTCTACTAAAATCGTCAATAAATAGTAGAAAATAGCGATTACCTCCAGGTGTTGTTGGCGAAATGGGTCCACAAATATCTGCATGTACCAGCTCTAGTACCTTTTTAGCCTCAAAATTCGCTTGTGCTGGGAATGAATTTCTGGACTGCTTCGACATTAAACACCCTTCACACCTGCTCGACGGTTGTATCAACCTTGGAATACCACGTGCCATTCCCTCCTTTGACATAAGCTCTAGTGCTTGGAAATTGACATGTCCCATTCGGGAATGAGTGGGGGTACAAATTAGCTACTTACATATTGTGAACTTCTGGATAAATTTGCTGAAGCATCTGCAGGGCAATTATGGTCCAAGTTAAGGTGTCTGATTATTGTAGATATTGATCTATAAGTTTTGAATGATGACAAAGATTTTTTTTTTTTTTTTTTTTGAGGGAATGATGACAAAGATGCTTATGCATTTGTTCCATTAAATTTAGGCTTTGCGGAACTGTCAGTAGATTTAGCTGAGGTAGCAATTGCTCACTGCCAGTTGATTGTAGTTTCCAAGTAAGCTTATCTGCTCTCTCTTTCTTTTTAAAAGCTTTTTGTTTTGTCGTAAACTTACACCGCCTTCCTCAAGGCGGTGTAAGTTTACTTGTTCCTCAAGTTCAAAATGGTCTAATAGTCTACTTGACAAAACCATGCAATATTTATTTTAAAAAAAATTCAAAAATTATGCAAGATGCGCCTGGATGTATCTGTTATGGAAACGTGATGTTAACTACAATATGATTCCTCCAATGACTTCTAAAAGCTATACAAAATGGTCTTTGCATCTGATGAGTTGTAGACTTGTAGTCAGTACATGTATATGATTTCCCTTTGAGATTAATAAACTAGTTTGTGTGGAAAATAGTCTTAAAATTCTGAACCATTCTCCTCAATAACTTTACTCTGTTAGGTATGTTTTTCCAATGTAAGCATCCAAAATTTTGTTCAAGTGACTTTGGCCACACACATCACCTGCCTCCTGTTTATTATAGTAATTATTATTATGCTGTTATGAGTCATTGGTGATTTATATCTTAAGGCAATTATACTTTTGTTGATATATAATATTCTCATGTTTTATACTTGTGGATTTTTTACATATCTTAACTTAATATTTGTATAAATATGTATTTATTATTATTATTGCATTTAGTTTTAGAAAGAATATTTAAAAATGTAAATAATAATTTATTGATCTCACGACTGATTACATGTAATAATATTTTTATATTTACTTGAATTAGTTGTCAAGTATCTTGACCTTTAAACAAATAAATAAATAAATAAATAGATATAATTTTTTGTAGTTGTCAATATTAGAACCTTGACATTTGTTAGTGTCTTTAGAGCTAAAAAATATATATTAGATTTCATGACAAAAAAAAAATCTGTATATATATATATTAGATTTTAATTTGTTGATTGATTGAAACTCTAGACCTTTTTAAGTACTTTTAGCTAATATTATTTTAATATATTGTTGATAAAGTTCGAACGTCAACCTTTATTAGTACGTTGGTTAATATCCATGCTATGCTTATTGTACATAGAATATAATTTTTTTATTGTCATTCTGCAGATTCATTGATAAATTGAAACAAGAAATTGCTGGAAAGGGGGTCAAACAGCAACTTGTCTATCTCTGTAACATCTACGCGCTGTCTCTTCTTCACAAGCACCAGGGTGAATTTCTAGCTACTAGCACCATCACAGCTGAGCAGGCTTCACTTGCAACTACTCAACTTAGAAATTTATATTCCCAGGTTGCTATTTTAGGAAGAGATATATATTGGTTGCATTTGTTATTTCAATCTTATATGAGTACAGTATTCATAGTACCTGTGGTTTTTCATCAGGTCCGGCCAAATGCCGTTGCACTTGTAGACTCCTTCAACTACACAGATCACTACCTTGGTTCAGTCCTGGGCCGTTATGACGGAAATGTGTATCCGAAGCTTTACGAGGCTGCGTGGAAGGATCCATTGAATGACTCTGTTGTGACCGATGGCTATGTTGAATACATAAAGCCTTTGCTCAAGGGAAAGTTAAACCTATCTAGGCTTTGAAAGAAGGCTCATAAACAAACCTTTTAAATTTAGTGAGATTGCTAATACGGTATTTCCTTGTCCTAAAACAAAAGAGAATGTTATTCTTTTACATATAAACTAGCATAATAACATGCGATGCACGAGTCGTGTTTTAGCATCGTTTAAATATACGTCGTTTTCAAAGATATGATAGGATGGAATGAACATATTTTGTTACAAAATGAAATATAAATGGTCCTGTCTATGAAATTCAAGTGTCAGATAAACTTTGAATGTACTAAGAAGCACACATTTTTCAATAAACATGATTGAGAGATAATGTAATAAATATTAATAAATGAAATGTTAACTGAGTCATTACAACTGCCCGTGTACTGTAATTGACAATACAACGTTGACCACCGAAAGATGTGGTTGTTTGACCATGAATATATAAAAGTTCTCACATTTTCTTGCTAAGTGGTCTAATAAATATTTATTTGTTTATATTTTTAGATCATTTAAGATCCTCCCTTTACACAATGGGCAAGCAAAATCTTTCTTTCCCTTAATAGTTTTAAGGATTCAATTATGTCATATTTTGTATTAGTAGATGATGGTTGAATACATATTTATTTACTTTTGAAAGATTTTTTTTTTTTACTTTGCACAGTTAAATCTTTTAAGCTAGTTGTATATAGTCATTCGTTTAGAGTCTTGTCAACCAACCATCTCACCCTCAACAATAAAAAAACCAACCAACGTCTGATGCAATTTTCAATTTTTATTAATTTAATATTATAACAATTAACATAGTTATATGTTTAATTTGATTTATATTTAGTGTTTCATTTTTAATAACTAAGTTCAATTCCCACTAACTATAATTTTTTTTTAAAAATAGTACATAACCATTTTTTACTCATCAAAACCCATGTTGGGCTATTATAGATAATAAAGAAGATAGAAGTTCTCACATTTTGATCTTCAAGGTACAAGGCAAAGAATAAGTGAGAAGTTTACATTGTCCAATTCTTAATCTTGAATTCAGGAACAGATTGTTGGGTATTTAGGTTTACATTACTCTTCTTTTTTTTATTTTTTTTCTTGTATAACCAGATAAATTGATTTATAAATTAATTTGTGTTTATCAAATTAAATTATTAAAAAATGTAAGACTGTGTTGGCACTTGGCAACATAGAATTAAGTGCAAAAGGTTTGATTTAATTCCAGAATACAACTTCTTGTGATTTAATTCCAAATTTTGTTCACAAGAATTTTACATCTAGAATTTTGCATACCTAATAATGTCAGTTTGAAATTTAGTGGAACTTTAAATCCTGAATTTCATATTGAATTATTTGCAATTTGCATCCCTCAGTTTTTAACCAAGTGCATTTTGTACACTTAATTTCATAAATTGTATTTTGCATTCCCCACTTTGAAAAATAAGTCAAAACACAACTCTTTACATATTTATCGTCTAAATACAAGATTAATTAATTAAGTTTAAGAATGAAAATGCTATAAATTTTTCACATATATTATATATTTGTCATATATTACGCCCTCTCGCCAAATTCACAAAATCAAGTTTCAATTTGTAATTTTGTAAAATATACGTATATTAATTTAATGGTCAACAGATGATATTAAATTAAAATTTGTAAATTATATGATATAAAAATAGTACCTTTGTAAATAAGGATATATATAAATTTTTTTGTAACAGTTTTATACCACATTTTTTCAATAATTTATTAAAATTAACATTTTATTTTGACAAAATATTACGAAAGGTTGTAATTTGACTTGTTATATACAAAGTAGGGGTGATCACGGTTTGGGTTAAATCGCATAATCCTCAGAAACCAATCTGATTTTGAACCGATCCAAACCGAAACCAAAGTGTGGTTCGCGGTTTCGGTTCAACTACTTTAAAAAACCGCGGATCGTGGGTTAGTTTCAGGTTGACAAGAACCCAACCCGCTTTCAATCCGAACCGCATCTTTATACTTATATATCAATACTATTATATAATAGACGAAACATTAAAAGTTTGGTTGGTCGGTATGGTACGTTGTGATTTTACTTAATTGCCATTAACTGTATTTCGTGTTTTTACTTAATTAACCTTACTTATTTATATAAATATATTATTAAATAATAATATTACCTATTTATAATCAATTAACTTTTTTCCCTAAAATACATTATTTTTTCTAACAAATTCCCATACTTTTCAAACATGGCAATTACCTTTTTTAACTAAAACATGTTAGTTTTTCTATTTTTCCTTACTAAAACCCCTCATTTTCCAAAAATATCACTGACAAACCTTTAGTTATTTATTTTTAAACTTATAATATTATAATTATTTTTTAAAAGTTTACCTATTTTAAAATGTCTACTTATATTTCTTAACAAATGCAATCACTAAGAATATTAAAATATAAATAATCAAATACATATTTATAATCAATTACTCTAAAACACATTATAGATTTTTTTTCTAACAAAGTCCCTTCTTTTCTAAATATATCACGGGAAATTGTCTTTTTCAATTTTTCTCACTAAAATTCATTTTTTTTTCCAAAAATATAAAAGGAAACCCTTTACTTATTTATTTTAAAACGAATTTAAATACTTTTAATTATTAAATTTTAAAACCTAATTTTTCAAAAATATCACCGGCATTTACCTATTTAAACTAAATATATGTTACATTTTTTTTATTTTTTTTAAAATCTGTTTTAATGTTTTTAATTAATAAAAAGTATTTAGCTATTTTAACATGCCTACTTATTTTTTTAACAAATACAATTAATAAATATTTAAAATATAATAATAAAATAACAATTAACAATCCGTGCATCGCACGGGTTTTAAGCTAGTATATATATATATATATATATATATATATATATATATATATATATATATATATATATATATGTATATATATATATTATTTTATATTTATGATTATATAATATAAAGTAATTTTATCTTATGAATCGCAAATTGAATCACAAATTTTATATTACTTTTCGTATCCAGTATTTCATTGTTGTAACTAAATTGAGCGTTAGTCATTTGCGGTTAATACTTTGTTATGTAGGAATAATTTTTATTATTTATGCACATTTAAAGAAGGAAATTTTCAATTTCATAAGTATTTTTATTTCCTAATTTTACTAATCAAACTATCTGGGAAAATTTAAATCGGAAAGAAATTATTTTATTTTATAATTTTGTTAACCAAATTTTGTCGAGAACCGTCAAAATCCGTTAATCCAAACCGACTAAAACCGAACCGAATGGTTTGGTTTTGTTGGTTTACGGGTTATGGTTTGGTTTCATTTTTTCAAGAACCGTTATTTTGCGGTTTGGTTCCAGTTTGATATCTAACCTGAATCACACCGGACCGCGATCACCCCTAATACAAAGTGCAATTTTATTAAATTGTTTATACAAGATTGCATTTAGGGCAAAGATGGGGATGCAAACAACAATTTAATCTTTGATATTCAAAAAAATCGATATCTGATATTCTAGTACTAGTGTACAACCAAGCCTGCAAACTTCCGATAATAATATTTCACATAATATCTAACTAGAAGTAAAAGCAAGAGCATAATCACTTGGAATCTTTTTTGATTTTTAAAGGGTGGTTCCAGTCTAGCATAAAAATCGAAAGTTCACTCATACGTTGTCTTTAAAATTAACCACAGTAGACATTGGAGGAATGCCTTGTTGATTTCTAAACACATTGTTTGGATCAATGGTTGTCTTGGCTTGAACCAATCTATCGTAATTCTTCAAGAAATATTTTTCACCCCACACTCGAGCTCTTTCCACAGCATCAGACAGGGTAGCAGTTTTACTATTGATCAGTTCAAATGCTCCAAGATCAAGGTCTATGTAGTTGACATATGCAGCCCTTGGACCTGATGACACATATGGTTCCATAGAATCATAGAATCCCCGTATCCAATCTATGTACTCTGTGCTTTTATTGTTGTCAACTTCTTGCCATTCTACAAGATACTGAACTGTAAACAGGTTAACTTTTCGATGTGGAAAAGCAATTGATTCACTGTTTATTCTGTTCATGATTCCACCATAAGGATCTAATATGACATATCCTTTTGGTTGTCTTTCCAGTGTGCGTAAAGCTTCTTGGATTCCAGAAGCTGGTATTGGAGTTCGGACATAATCTGATTTGGCCTTGAAGTATCCCTTGACTTTCAAGTACCTGTTTTTCAAGTCCAAAACAGAGCTTCCATCATCCAAACCAGAGAAATGAACAACTGATTCAATCCAACTCATTTCTTTACAATCGCCTTCCACAATTCCCAATTCGGGAAATTGCTTTCTTATGATTGACAAAGCTCTGGTTTTGGGACCTAAATAAAACCCTTTGAATGTTGCTGATATTCCTATTATACCTTTCCTTTGTGGCAATCCAGCACCAACAAAAGACGATAGATAAAACTCATCGTCTAGCTTCGGTGCTACATGTTGCCATTTGTCCACAAGATTGGCCACTTCAAGGCTTGTACCAGGCCTAGACACTATGAAAGATGTAACAGTTTTAGGCACTCTTGATAACTTGATCTTCCATGCATAGACAATCCCCCAAGTTCCTCCACCTCCGCCTCTAATAGCCCAAAAGACATCTTCCCCCATTGCCTCCCTGTCCAACATACGGCCTTCTGCATCTACCAAAAGCACATCGACCACATTGTCAGCTGCAAGCCCATATTTTCTTGATAATAACCCAAATCCACCTCCAGCAATGTGGCCACCACTTCCCACAGTTGGGCATGATCCAGCCGGGAATCCACGAACATCACTTGATTTAGCAATAGCATAGTAAGTCTGGCCAAGTGTTGCACCACCTTCCACCCATGCAAAGTCTAGTTTAGGATCAACTATAACCCTGTCTAAATTCATCATGTCAATGATTACAAAGGCACGTCCATCAGTGGCCACAGACGAAGTGCCTTCATAGCTATGACCGCCACACCTTATTCTGATTTCAAGGGAGCTTAATTTGCTGCAGAAAACACTGCTCGCAAGCTCTTTTTTTGTCTCTGGCAAAATTATGGCTACTGGCTTAGGCACTGAAGTAGCGGAAAACCGCAGATTTTGTATGGAGAAATTCAGGAGATCAAAGTATTGGTTGGAACTACCATTATTCGGGTTCGAATATATGGTAAAATTATTGATGTTTTGTTGAATTAAACAGGGAGCAATGTTGATGTTTGTTTCATCTTCACACAAACAAGGAATGAAAAAGAATACAACAAAGATGAAAATCAAGAACTTGGAGATTGAAGACATTTTTTCAAGTCTATTTTTGTTAAGAGTCTAGTGAATTAATGTAAACATAGGATATCCAGGAAATGTACATATGTGATAAAATTTGGCATAAAGTTGTATGTCGAGGACAAATAAAATTTAGGAATAAAATTATGAGTTTAGGACAAACAAATAGGAAGATCAATATAAAGACAGATAAATTTGGCCGGCCTTCATAGATAAATGTTTAGCAACAGGCATTCATGGAATAGTGACAAAAGTTTTAGGCCTGAGACCAACTAAAGAATTAAACTGTATAACTAGTTGACAGGACTTGCACTTCCAAGATTCTAATTTCTACACAATCTCCGCCCGTTTATACTTATTGTTAAGTACTTACTACTGAAGAAAGTACTGAAACCATTATGCCCATTTATCGAAACTGTGGTCAGTGTGTAAATATTCAATATTATGATTATCCGGCTGATATTTTAGAAAAGTATCAATTTAGATTCAAAGTCAATGAGCGTTAGTTACGGTCAACATCAGTTTGTTATTTTTCTATTGTATAAAAAGATAATCATCAGTGTAATCATTTTAATGAGATTTGTTATCTTTCTGAATATGCAAGACTGATCTTCATCTTCCCCAAATTATCTTCTCCATTGTTATGTAAATATACAGTTGCGATTCTGAATCTATCATGGTATCAGAGCATAAAATCATTCAATTCATCTCTCTACTCTCATTCTCTCATTAGTTCATCATTTCATATTGACTCATCTCATCAAATCTGTTCTTTAATTCTGCTTTATAAATCTGCTTTCTATTCCACAATTTGCGCTCATTAATGGCGGCTACAACTTACTCGACTGTTGCTCAAGACTCTACTTCAATGGGATCTAGCACTACTGTTATTCACTGTAATCATCCATATTACTGTTGGGTTTGTGGAGTCTAACAGGTTTCAGAATTGGTTTCTGATTTGAGTTAGAATTTCCAGATCTGAATTCTAATTAGAGTTAGTAATTTCAGAATTTCAGAATAAGACTCTGATTAGTTTTAGCCCCAGTTTTTTCTCTTATAAATAGTCTCATGTAATTGTAAAACACCAACACATCAGAACACAACAGAACAACATAGTTGTGAGAAGATCAATACAAAATTAGTGCGGCTTGTGGAGTAGGAATTTCCGAACCACGTAAATCTTTGTCTTGTGTGATTGTCGTTTATTTTCTTGTTCTTGTTTATTCGCTTTGGGTTTTGCTTTCGTTGTTGTATACTCAACAACTGGTATCAAGAGCCTAGGTTTTCAGGCGAGTGGGAGCGATGGCAGAAGATGGGAAAGTAAAGATCGACAAATTTGATGGCAAAGATTTTGGATATTGGAAGATGCAAATTGAAGATTATTTGTATCAGAAAAAACTACACCAACCGCTAGAAGAGAAGAATCCAGATAAGATGGATGAGACTGAATGAAAGTTATTGGATAGGCAGGCTCTGGGTGTTGTCAGATTGACATTGGCGAAGAACGTTGCTTACAATATCGTCAAGGAAACGACAACTTATGGATTGATCAAGGCGTTAACAAATATGTATGAGAAGCCATCTGCTTCGAATAAGGTGTATTTGTGTCGTTTGTTGTTTGCCGCGAGATTGAATGAAGGTGATTGTGTTGCTGATCATGTGAACGAATTTAATTCTATCCTATCAAGATTGGCATCGGTGGATATTAAATTCGATGATGAAGTACAAGCCTTGTTGTTGGTATCCTCGTTACATGACAGTTGGTCAGGATTTGTCACTGTTATTAGTAATTCATCTGGGAGCGGTAAGATGACTTTTAATGGAGTTCGAGATTCGATTCTTGGAGAAGATATTCGTAGGAGAAACTCAGGAGAGTCGTCAGGTTCCTTATTGAGTACAGAGAGCAGAGGCAGAAAGTCCGAGAGGGGGCAGAATCAGGGGCGTAGTAGATCGAAGTCACAGAAAAGAGGGCAATCCAAAGATCGCAAGGAGATTGTTTGTTGGAATTGTCAGAAGAAGGGTCACTTCAGAAATCAGTGTACGGCTCCTGCAGCTCCTAAAGGAAAAAAGAAAGAGGATAATTCAGCTAATGTAGTTGAAGAAGTGGTGAGCGACGATGCTTTGATTTGTTGTGTTGAATGTTCGGTTGAATCATGGGTTATGGATTCTGGTGCATCATTCCATGCGACCCCTTGCAAGGATTTGATGTTAAATTTCAGACTTGGAAATTTTGGTAAAGTCCGTCTTGCCGATGATGAGACTTTGGATATTGCGGGCATGGGAGATATTAATCTCAAGACCTCTTTGGGGACAAGCTGGACGTTGAAAGATGTAAGGTACATTCCCGGACTTAAGAAGATGTTGATATCTGTGGGTCAGTTAGATAAGGAAGGGTATCGAGTTTCTTTCGGAAACGGACAGTGGAAGGTTATAAAAGGGAATCTAGTTGTTGCTCGTGGAGACAAGAAGGGGACTTTGTACATAGTTGAACAATCTAGTTATGAAGCAAATGCAGTTGCTGATGAGATTGGGTCTTCAACTTTGTGGCACCAAAGACTTGGTCATATGAGTGAAAAGGGTATGAAGCTGTTAACTTCAAAGGGGAAGATTCCAGAGCTGAAGAATGTGGAAGTTGGGTTCTGTGAACCATGTGTTCTTGGAAAGCAGAAACGAGTTTCTTTTGCAAAATCAGATGTGGTTGATACTTTCAAGAAGTGGAAGACTGAAGTTGAAACTCAGACTGGTTTGAAGGTTAAGAGTTTGATGTCAGATAATGGTGGTGAGTATAGTAGTGATGATTTTAAAAGCTATTGCGCAGAGTACGGGATTAGAATGATTAAAACTATTCCAGAGACACCGCAGCAGAATGGTGTTGCAGAGCGCATGAACAGAACCTTGAATGAGAGGGCCAAGAGTATGAGGTTACATGCAGGGTTGCCGAAGATTTTTTGGGCAGATGCAGTTAGCACAGCAGCGTATCTCATAAATAGAGGACCTTCAATTCCTTTGGGGTTCAAGATTCCTGAAGAAGAGTGGCAGGAAAAAGAGGTAAATCTTTCACACTTGCGAGTTTTTGGTTGTGTTTCTTATGTGCGTGTTAAAGATTTAGACAGAGACAAGCTTGATCCGAAAGCAAAGAAATGTATCTTCATTGGTTATGGCTCAGATGATATGGGTTACCGTTTCTGGGATGAACTGACGAAGAAGGTCGTTAGAAGTAGAGATGTTACTTTTAATGAAAATGCGGTGTACAAGGATAAGCTTGCAGTCGATTCTGAGTTTACAAAGGAACAATATGAAAAAGAGAAAGCAGTGCTTGAAGATATTACTGAAGAAGATCTTGCAAGAAATAGTGGGAGTTCTGGGAATGCTGATGAGACAGGTTCAGTTACTCCACAGGCTGAGGTAAGAAGATCTAGCAGAACTGTGAGGCCGCCACAAAGATTTTCTCCTTCAGCATATTACATGTTATTGACCGAGGACGGAGAGCCTCAGTGTTATTCAGAGGCAGTTCAGGTGGATGATCCAGTTAAGTGGAAATCAGCCATGGAAGAAGAGATGAATTCTCTTGAGAAGAATGAGACTTGGTCTTTAACAGAATTACCAGCAGGAAAGAAGGATTTACAAAATAAGTGGGTGTTCAGGATCAAAGAAGAACCAGATGGCAGCAAAAGGTACAAAGCAAGGTTAGTAGCCAAGGGATATCAACAGAAAAAGGGTATTGACTATACTGATATATTTTCTCCGGTTGTTAAGATGACTATTGTTAGACTTGTGCTAAGCATTATGGCTGCAGAAGAGTTACATCTAGAGCAACTAGATGTTAAGACCGCGTTCTTACATGGTGATCTTGAGGAAGACATCTACATGGTTCAGCCAGAGGGATTTCAGGTAGCTGGGAAAGAAAACTTGGTTTGCAAGCTTATAAAAAGCTTGTATGGTTTGAAGCAAGCACCAAGACAATGGTACTTGAAGTTTGATAGCTTTATGATGAAGAATGGGTACACGAGAAGTGCTATGGATCATTGTTGTTACTTTAAACAATTTGATTCATCTTATATCATATTGTTGTTGTATGTTGATGACATGTTGATAGCAGGATCAAACATGAGGGAAATCAACAGGCTAAAGAGACAGATGTCTGAAGAGTTTGAGATGAAAGATATGGGTGCAGCAAAACAGATACTTGGTATGAGCATCATAAGGGATAGATATGAAGGTACTTTGAAATTATCTCAAGAGAAGTATATTGAGAAATTATTACAGAAATTCAGTGTCCATGATGCGAAGACCAGAAGTACACCGTTGGCAACTCACTTTAATCTCACGAAGAAGCAGTCACCTAAAACGGATGAAGGCAAGAAAGATATGGCTAAAGTTCCGTATGCATATGCAGTTGGCAGTTTGATGTATGCTATGGTGTGTACAAGGCCAGACATTGCTCATGCAGTGGGAGTTGTTAACAGGTTCATGTCTAATCCAGGAAAAGAGCATTGGGAAGCAGTCAAGTGGTTGTTACGCTACTTGAAAGGCACATCCAAGTTTGCATTATGTTTCAGTAAGAAAGATGTTATCTTGGAAGGGTTCTCTGATGCAGATTTGGGCGGATGCTTGGATACAAGAAAAAGTACTACGGGATATATTTTCACTTTGGGTGGCACAGCAGTTAGTTGGATGTCTCGACTTCAAAAGAGTGTTGCTCTTTCAACCACAGAAGCAGAATATATGGCTATCTCTGAAGCTGGCAAGGAGATGATTTGGTTGAAGAATTTTCTTGAAGAGTTGAGCAAGAAACAGGCGGACAGTGCTTTGTATAGCGACAGTCAGAGTGCCATTCATCTTGCGAAGAATCCTGTGTTTCATGCTAGGACGAAGCATATTCAGCTGAGATATCACTTTACGAGGGAGTTGATTAGCAATGGTACTTTGTCCTTGAAGAAAATCTTTGGTTCAAAGAATCCTGCAGATATGTTGACTAAGGTGGTTACCAATGAAAAGTTGAAGCTTTGCATAGCTTCAACTGGCCTTCAGAATTGATTGATGAGAAGGCGCTGCACTAGTTAGAGTTATTGATCGAAGTATTGGGTGTTACTAGATTTACAAGAGTGAAGAGAAGATGTGGTCAGACTCCAAGTGGGAGATTGTTGGGTTTGTGGAGTCTAACAGGTTTCAGAATTGGTTTCTGATTTGAGTTAGAATTTCCAGATCTGAATTCTAATTAGAGTTAGTAATTTCAGAATTAGACTCTGATTAGTTTTAGGCCCAGTTTTTTCTCTTATAAATAGTCTCATGTAATTGTAAAACACCAACACATCAGAACACAACAGAACAACATAGTTGTGAGAAGATTGACAAGGCTGTCGTGTGCCTATCAAATAATAATATCTAACAAATCCTTCTAACTATGTAGTAGGGTAAGTCAGAGTCGATCCCACAGAGACAAACGTATCAATCACTAGTTATTCTTGATTTAATTCAACTAAGCAAGTAACACAATAAATTGTTGAGAGATTATTAATCTAAATATTATACTAAAGCAAATTGTATTGTATTATCAATTAACTAAAACATCTAGAATTAAGTATCCCCACTAGCATGAATCAATGCAATTATGATTTTCCACCCCAATTAATCATACGCTACTCAAGAGGAAAGATGCGCCCTATAAAATACCAATAACCTCTCTCGAGTATTAATGGCTTCTCTAAAAATACACTCAAGCCTATTTTCATGGTATCATGCAATTTAGAGACATTAAACACAGCATCCTAACTTCCTAACAATCCGTTCTACCTATTTTCATGGAGAAGTTCATGTCCTTATTGGATAAATCACAACCATCTAAGTCCAACTTTCGATGATAAATAGATATTAGGTTCAAACAATACGCATAATCACGTCTGACATGTTATTGTTAATTAAGCACAACTCAATAAGCAAGAGCATTCAACATAACTAAACTGGGGGATTATGGAAAATCATACATCAATCATAACTAGGGTTCAACTTAACCCTAGATTAAATAACTACTCACTCATAATTAAACTAACAAAACACATAATATAATAAGAACACATAATAATAATATTAAGAACAGAGCAGAAAACCTTCAATCTTTCTCCAAGAAGAAAAAGTACAAGTCTCCCTCTGTCTGTATGTATCTATGTATATATGTATATATGTATATATGTATCTCTATCTCTCAGATCTGATGTCTATATATAAATCCTCAAATATTTTAATGCCTTGAGGAAAGTACAAGTACGTTTCCTAAACTGATTATGTTTTACAAGGAAAATTCGTAGCTGACTTTTCTTCAGTAAATCTGAGCCGTTCCTGATGTAATTTGATAATTGGACCACTTTAGAATAAAAGAGATTTCCATTATCTTCGCGTGGGCTGTTAAATCGTCCAATTCTGACTTCTAGAACTTAAGATATGACCCAAACAGTGAATTATGTGCAGGCAGCCCAACAAATCCGAATTTCCTTCTAATAAATCTCCAAATTAAGCTTTTTATTCTCCAATCCTTCCAAGTTTAGGATTTCCTTGCTTCCTACAATAAAACATTAAAATTTATTAAATAAAAATCCAATTAAATGCAAAATATAATAAATATGAGAAATAAAATCATATAAAATATATATAAATATATATTCTATCAAACATCCCCACACTTAGCATTTTGCACGTCCTCGGGCAAATAAAGAAATAATAATAATAATAAATAATAGGACCACCACTTTCGTAGATGACACGATTGCATTGAGCATATGCAACAAGCCGTTAAACCCCTAGGCAGCCCTAGTAGGACGAGTTTTGTCTTGTGAGGGTTTATAGAAGATATACCCACAAAATCAAATATTTTCAACCACCAAGTCTCTCAAACATGCAACATGTCATAGTACTCCACACATTGTAAATATCAATCACATAACAACCTGAAAGTGTCTGAAAGTACAAGTACTCTCACTTTAAGCATCATTGACCCAAAATAATCCAAGTATGCACACAATGTCTAGATAGACAAAAATATCATGAGATAGACATCAAAGTCGCATTCAACAAGTAAGCATGCTATGGATAAATCTCACATTGCTCTCACTTCACACAAGTGTATGGGTATAAGTGTATCGCTCAAGTAAGTTCAATCAATGTACTCATGTGCTACCATATGCTTGGTTGTCCACCAAATCTCCACCACCTCGTATATATGCATACATGAATCAAAAAGGTCTTCGTTAAAGGTTGTAACGAGGCTTAGGTACGGGGTAGGATATCAAAGAAACAGGCTAACAAGTGGCTAAACTTGATAACTGATAGAGAATAATGTTCACTTTTAATTAAAGCACCCAACATGAAACTTAGATCATGTAAAAGTTGATCAAGCTTTCACAAGCATTAAACTTCAAAGCACATATACCCCATGTACTTTCCCACTTTCACATTGTATCAATCATATGAACACAACTCTACTTTATCTTCATCTTGCTCATAACTTCTCTTTTTTTTTCTTTTTCTTTTAAAAATCAAGTCATTCTCCAGTAACCAAGGGCAGTGAAAAGTCACCAAGAATGTACTTAATACCAGCACACATGGATCGTCCCTTTAATATGACATTGCACTTGCCACCCATTGATCTCAAAGGAGTACTTGATACTTGTTTGCAATTCTCAAATCATACTGTATCCCACCAAAATGTAACATTTAACCAAAAGAAATCCCCACACTAAATATTCACCAACCCATGAATTGAATCAATATGCTCTACCAGTAAATCAAGACAAGAATAAATAAGTAGGCTCAAAATTTTTTAGATTGGTGATATACGAAAGAAACGGATATAAGCTCAAGGGGTTCACTAAGGATTATTTTTCATAAGGGTACTGTTTGGGTAAATGAGGTTAATCCTAGTGCCTTTATCATATTCATGCATACACATATCATGTAGTCTCAAAACGGTTTAAAACAAGTTCTAGAGCAACAAGAATCATGATGAACAACACACAACAAAAAAATGGATTGATAAAAAATCTATCAATCATAAATTAGGCTCAAATCCTCACAAGGTGAAAGCATGCTTAACTCACTAAAATTGACCAAGAAACATCTCAAGTTTTTTAATGTTCGCAAGCACACACAAGGAATTACCAAGCATCAAATGATTTTTCATGAATATGACACTCATAATTAATCATGCGAAATTAATCTACACAATGTGTACTTATCCACGCTAACATGCTTTTGAGACAAGGCAATTATATACAAAAAGTTTTAAATTTTTTAAATTTTTTTTGGATTTTTATAATATATAATTTTTTTGGGTTTTTTACGTCATTGAGAACTCATCCCCACACTTAAGTGGTTCATTGTCCTCAATGAATAATATATATAAATATACAAAACTAACAAGATCCAAAAAGAAATACAAAAAGAATAAGAGTGAAAAATTATACATAGAAAGGTTAGAAATACTCCCCTAGTGCATGAAGTCTCGGTTGGAAAATGTGGGAGAGTGTTCCTCCTCCAAAATCTTGGGTTGCCTCCCAAGAAGCGCTTTTTTTAAGGTCACTAGCTCGACCTTATTATCAATCAACCTGGTGAATGGATTGAAAGTGGAACATCCACTTTCTCAACATATTTTCTCATGATCTCTCCAAAAAAATTATAACTTTCATCCATGGCTTTATCCAACAATACAACTCTTCTATCTCGAGCAAACTTTAAGAGTGCAACAACTATCCTTGACGTTTCATCTCGTGAGACAAACTTAAAAAGAAATTTAATAAGTAAGTCTTCCCAAGTGGTAATGGAATTTGAGGGTAACGAAAATAACCAATTTTTAGCTCTATCCCTTAAATAGAAAGAGAATAATCGAAGTCGAATGGCCTCATCAGAAACTCCATCACACTTGATAGTATCACAAATCTTCAAAAAGTTTTCAATATGAGCATCAGGATCTTCAACAGATAATCCACCAAACTGAATTTCACCAATCGATTTCATTATTGAAGGCTTCAAATTAACATTAGTGACATGTAAATCTCTCACTGAAATTGCTGGAGGTTTAGAGAGAAAAATATCAGCCTTCATATCTTGATCTCCACCCAAGGTCTTAACCATAAGAACAGCTTCATTACTCTTTTCAAGATCACTCTTCTTCAGAGAAGGGCTAAGCAAAGAGTTGGAAAATTTAAATTCCAATTTCTCATCTCCAACTTCAAAAGAAATTTTTCCATACATCATATCAACTTTTGCACCAGCTGTAGCTAAGAAAGGTCTCCCGAGAATAATAGAATTTTGTGCATCTTCCTCCATCTCCATGACAACAAAATCACATGGAATAAAAAACTTTCCTACCTTGACAGGAACATCTTCAAGTATTCCAAGTGGAAATTTCACACTTCTGTCTGCCAATTGTAGAGATATACGCGTGGGTTTCAGTTCACCCATCTGAAGCTTATTGTAGATTGATAAGGGCATCAGACTTACACTTGCCCCAAGATCACATAGAGCTCTTTTGATTTCAAAATTTCCAAGTTTCACAGGAATAGAATAGCTACCTGGATCAGTTAGCTTTTTAGGAAGACTATTATGCAAGATAGCACTGCACGCTGCCGTTAATGAGATAATAGAACTTTCTTCAATCTTTCTTTTGTTTGACAATAATTCCCTAAGGAACTTCCCATAAGAAGGCATCTCTTTGATAGCATCTAAGAAAGGGATATTAAGTTCTAACCTCTTCAAGATCTCCATAAACTTCATAAACTTCTCTCCAAGCCTAGCTTGCACCAACCTTTGAGGAAACGGAACAGGTGGTACGTAAGGTCTGACTGGAGCAACTGTGGGTTCCTTCTTCTTTTCTTCAACTGCTTCTTGCACAACCACATTTTCAGATTGAATTTTCTCCGTATCTTCCTCAACATTCAAATTATCAGTACTCATCTTCATCTCTGGCCCTTGCAATTCATGATCACTTCTTAACGTTATAGCATTCACGTGGGCTTTATGTGGTTGTTCAGTTTGGCCAGGAAGTTGGCTTGAAGACTTGCTAAGTTGATTCAACTGTTGAGCAATTTGAGTGATTGAATTCTCCATCAACTTGTTATGAGCCTTTATCTCATTGATACTTGATTCAAAGTAATCATTCTTCTTTGCATGTGTAGAAATAAATCCTTCCAAAAGATTTTCCAAGTTAGATTTTTGCGGCTGACCTGGTTGAAAACCTGGCGGCTGAGAAAAATTATTTTGTGGAGGTTGAGCTTGAGCCTGGTTATTTCTATAGGAGAAATTAGGATGATCTATCCAACCTGGATTGTATGTGTTGGAGTAAGGATTATATTGTGGCCTTTGATTTTGGTTGTAGAGGGAATTTGCTTGTTCCATTGCTGTTCCAGAGGGATTGTATTGACAAGCATGTTGAGTGTGTCCAACTACACCACATATTTCACATGAGGCAACCGTAGATGAAGTTCTAGAATCCAATTGCTCAATCTTCTTAACCATTGCCTGCATAGTAGTATTCAACATGGTTAGAGCATCCACATCATACTTACCACCCTTCTTTGGATGATTTCTGTCACTGTAAGGATAATTATCATTAGACGCAATCTCGTCTAACAAAGTTTTTGCATCCTCCGTACTCTTTTTCATAATAGATCCACCAGAAGAAGCATCAACGAAATTTCGAAACTCTTGTGTTAACCCATTGTAGAATGTTTGGATCAACAACCAGTCAGGAATTCCATGGTGAGGGCATTGTCTCTGAAGTCGTTTGAATTTTCTCCAAGCATCATGAATTGTATCGTCATCATCTTGACGAAAGTTAGATATTTCATTCCTGAGCTTTGAAGTCTTCTTCTGACTGAA
Organism: Heracleum sosnowskyi; assembly: GCA_030848705.1. NCBI lineage: Eukaryota > Viridiplantae > Streptophyta > Magnoliopsida > Apiales > Apiaceae > Heracleum > Heracleum sosnowskyi. The sequence continues at coordinate 18,297,520 of CM061240.1, forward strand.
GAATTTAAGTAGAAACGCCTTTGCTAGACTATCCCAAGTAGTGAATGTATTTGGTCTTTCATCTTTCAACCAATCTTTTGCTGTATCTCGGAGAGAGAATGGAAATAAGCGCAGCTTAATAGCATCATCACTAACATTGGTCAGCTTTATAGTATCACACTTTTCTAGAAAACTCTCAAGATGATCAACAGGATTTTCAGTGGACAATCCTGCGAAAGAATCATTGGAGACGAATTGTATGAATTGTGGCTTGAGTTCAAAGTGGGTAGCCATGATTGTTGGTCTGACAATACTGGAGAGTACGTCTGTAGCGTCTGGCATACCATGCTCCCTGAGAGCTTTTGCTGCTGTCTCACCCATAACTTCCTTGTCTTTATTTTTCCTTCGTAGTCCTGCTTGTCTTCTTGTTGTAGCTTCAATTTCAGGATCAAGAGCAATCAAATTTTCTGTACCTGAACTTCGAGTGTGCATGCAACAAGGAAACTAGAAACAAAGATCAAATAACAAGGGAATAATAGCCGAAGCAACACAACTAAAAGACTTAGCTAAACTAACTCAAAAATTAACTAATCAAATACCGCTTTGTCCCCGGCAGCGGTGCCAAAAATTTGACAAGGCTGTCGCGTGCCTATCAAATAATAATATCTAACAAATCCTTCTAACTATGTAGTAGGGTAAGTCAGAGTCGATCCCACAGAGACAAACGTATCAATCACTAGTTATTCTTGATTTAATTCAACTAAGCAAGTAACACAATAAATTGTTGAGAGATTATTAATCTAAATATTATACTAAAGCAAATTGTATTGTATTATCAATTAACTAAAACATCTAGAATTAAGTATCCCCACTAGCATGAATCAATGCAATTATGATTTTCCACCCCAATTAATCATACGCTACTCAAGAGGAAAGATGCGCCCTATAAAATACCAATAACCTCTCTCGAGTATTAATGGCTTCTCTAAAAATACACTCAAGCCTATTTTCATGGTATCATGCAATTTAGAGACATTAAACACAGCATCCTAACTTCCTAACAATCCGTTCTACCTATTTTCATGGAGAAGTTCATGTCCTTATTGGATAAATCACAACCATCTAAGTCCAACTTTCGATGATAAATAGATATTAGGTTCAAACAATACGCATAATCACGTCTGACATGTTATTGTTAATTAAGCACAACTCAATAAGCAAGAGCATTCAACATAACTAAACTGGGGGGTTATGGAAAATCATACATCAATCATAACTAGGGTTCAACTTAACCCTAGATTAAATAACTACTCACTCATAATTAAACTAACAAAACACATAATATAATAAGAACACATAATAATAATATTAAGAACAGAGAAGAAAACCTTCAATCTTTCTCCAAGAAGAAAAAGTACAAGTCTCCCTCTGTCTGTATGTATCTATGTATATATGTATATATGTATATATGTATCTCTATCTCTCAGATCTGATGTCTATATATATATCCTCAAATATTTTAATGCCTTGAGGAAAGTACAAGTACGTTTCCTAAACTGATTATGTTTTACAAGGAAAATTCGTAGCTGACTTTTCTTCAGTAAATCTGAGCCGTTCCTGATGTAATTTGATAATTGGACCACTTTAGAATAAAAGAGATTTCCATTATCTTCGCGTGGGCTGTTAAATCGTCCAATTCTGACTTCTAGAACTTAAGATATGACCCAAACAGTGAATTATGTGCAGGCAGCCCAACAAATCCGAATTTCCTTCTAATAAATCTCCAAATTAAGCTTTTTATTCTCCAATCCTTCCAAGTTTAGGATTTCCTTGCTTCCTACAATAAAACATTAAAATTTATTAAATAAAAATCCAATTAAATGCAAAATATAATAAATATGAGAAATAAAATCATATAAAATATATATAAATATATATTCTATCAAAGATCAATACAAAATTAGCGCGGCTTGTGGAGTAGGAATTTCCGAACCACGTAAATCTTTGTCTTGTGTGATTGTCGTTTATTTTCTTGTTCTTGTTTATTCTCTTTGGGTTTTGCTTTCGTTGTTGTATACTCAACAATTACCTTACCTCCTCTGATCATCTAGGTATGCTGCTTGTCACTATCACACTTTCTCTACTTCAATGGGATCTAGCACTACTGTTATTCACTGTAATCATCCATATTACCTTACCTCCTCTGATCATCCAGGTATGCTGCTTGTCACTATCACACTTTCTGATCATAACTATAATCAATGGAGCAGATCGATGAAGATTGCCTTATCATCCAAATTAAAATTAGGTTTTATTGATGGATCGTATGTTAAGTCTGCATCCAATTCTAATTCTAATTTGTTACTGTATTGGAATCGATGCAATGATATTGTTACCTCCTGGATTTTGAATACAGTTTCTCCTGAGATCCGTCAAAGTGTGATGTTTATGAATTGTGCAAAGGATATATGGAATGATTTAGCTACTCGCTTTGCTCATGTGAATATTCCTAAATTGTTCAATCTGAAACGTGAACTTGCACATCTTACTCAAGGCACTATGTCAATATCTGCATATTTCACAAAGTTTAGAGCTCTTAATGATGAATTAGAGTCTCTCTCTGAGATGCCTAAATGTTCCTGTACTAAGTGTACCTGTGACATCAATCACAACTTAACGAAATTCATGAGATCTAATCTGTTAGCTCAGTTTCTAATGGGATTACATGAGTCATTTACTGTTACTCGAGGTCATATCTTGATGCTTACGCCTCCTCCATCCTTGAGTAAGGCTTATGGTATACTTCTTCAAGAGGAACATTAACGTGAAAAGCTGCCTGTTATGTCTGTGTTCTCTAAAAACTCTATTATGTCTGTTAAGCAGTATAATCCTTATGGAAATAAGACCTCAAATCCTGCACCTGCTAAGACATTGAATGCCTCCTATAATCTCTACTATGATTATTATCAAAATACTGGTCATACTAGAGAGAAATGCTTCTGTCTTACTGGTTATCCCGAGTGGCACAAGTCTCATGGCAAACCAAAACCTATCCCTAGGCATCTCAAGATGAGATCTCATGTCCATGCCTCTATTGTTGACAAATCAGATGCTGATGTGCACTCTTCAGGCACTTCACCTGACTCTTTAACATCACCTGATTCTCCAGCTGATTCCTCTGGATTCTCTGATTCACAATGTAAACAGATTATGCATATGATTCAAGCTAGTTTTAAAGAAATGCAGCACACTTCAGCTTCACCTACTGTTGGTTGGGGATCATCTGCAAATACTGTTAATGCTTCAGGTATTCACTTTGTTGGCTACACTTCATGTCAGGACACAGATTCAATGATGTGGATCATTGACTCTGGTGCCACTGACCATATCACCCCATTTCTACACCGTTTATCTGATGTTCAACCACTTCATTCATCACTTCATTTGCCTAATGGTAACTCTGCTGCTTTCACACATGTGGGCAAAGTAGTTTTGAACAATGATCTTGTGCTTGATACAGTTCTCTGTGTGCCTTCCTTCACTTACAATCTTTTATCTACATCAAAACTCGCCAAGACTACAAATTTGATTATCTCATTTGATCATAATAGATGTTTTCTTCAGGACTCTTCTTTGAAGTTGGTCAAAGAGGTTGGTAGAGCTCAAGGAGGTCTCTATACTCTACAAAAAACTCTTAGTACTGGTGCTCCATCATCTCACTGTCTTGGTGTTTCTCATAGTAATAAAGAATCAGCTCTTTGGCATGCTCGGCTTGGTCATCCCTCAGCCTCTTCTATGCAGCATTTAACTACTATTTTACCTTATACACAATTGGATTTTTCACAGTGTGATACTTGTTACCTTGCTAAACAGTCAAGGTGTGTTTTTCCTATAATCACTACTGAATATGACTTGTTTGATCTTATACATGTGGATGTTTGGGGGCCTTATCGGCATAAAACTCATGGTAATTGTTCGTATTTTTTGACAATTGTGAAATCCAAATCAAGAGCTACTTGGACTTTTCTGTTTGTTGATAAAACTCATGTTCCTGCTTTACTTAGCTCCTTCTTTGCTTATGTACTTACTCATTTTCATATCAAGATCAAATTTCTTAGATCAGACAATGTGTCTGAATTTGTTAACACAACTCTGAGAACTATTATGTCTGATCTTGGTATTCTTCACCAAACAACTTGTACATACACACCCCAACAAAATGGGGTGGTTGAACGCAAGCATAGATCTTTACTAAACATTGCCAGAGCCTTAAGATTGTAGGCCCATCTTCCTCTAACTTTTTGGGGTGACTGTCTTCTCACCGCCACATACTTACATAATAGACTTCCTTCTTCTGTTTTACATGGTGCTTCACCTTATGAGGTTCTTTACAATAAAAAACCCACCTACACACATTTAAAAATCTTTGGCTCTTTATGCTATGCTACAAATCTTAATCCCCATAAAGATAAATTTACTGATAGATCTCTTAAGTGCATCTTTCTGGGTTATCCAGCTAGCACTAAAGCTTACAAAGTTATGCAACTTGATACCAAAAAGGTTTTTCTGTCGAGGGATGTTCTTTTTATTGAAACCGAGTTTCCCTTTCAATCCATTTCTAGTCCTTATTCCACTCACTTGTTCCCTACTGACTCTCCCCTTACTAGTGAAGATCAACTTATGGTTGCTGATTCTTCTCATCCACTACCATCTTCTACTTCACCATCTTCTGAGGCTACTCCCATCTCTCAACTACCTACAGTATCTTCTTAGTCTACAGTTTATGTCCCTTCTTCTAGACCAATAAGAACTAAACATCTCCCTGCAAAATTTGCAGACTATACTAATCTCCCTTCTCATCTTCATTCTACTTCTTCTGTGAATCACTGTCACTTGTCATACAGCTGCTTTACTTCTCCCTATAAGAGTTTTTTAACCAAGGTGGATCAGATTTATGAACCTAAAACTTTCTATCAAGCTAGTAAATAGAGTGCGTGGTGTGAAGCTATGGCTAGTGAATTAGCTGTTTTGGAAGCCAACCACACTTGGGAAGTAGTTCATTTACCATCTCATACCAATATTGTAGGCTGTAAGTGGTTGTTTAAGGTAAAATACAATGCAGATGGCTCTATTGACAGATATAAAGCCAGGCTTGTTGCCAAGGGTTTTACTCAGACTGAAGGGTTAGATTATTTTCAGACTTTTGCCCCTGTGGCAAAAAGGACTACAGTCAGGGTTCTTTTGGCTATTGCTGCTGCTAATCACTGGCCAGTTACTCAAATGGATGTGCAAAATGCTTTCCTTCATGGAGATCTTCATGAAGAGGTCTACATGGCTTTACCACTTGGCTATGTGGTTCCTTCTCATCTCAATACTAGAATTCCTCTTGTTTACAAGTTAATTAAGTCCCTCTATGGTTTAAAACAGGCTCCCCGAGAATGGTTTCTAAAATTCTGCTATGTTCTTATTCAATTTGGTTTCCAACAAACTCACTATGATCATAGTCTTTTTGTTCTACATCAACAAACTTCTACTGTAGCTATTTTGGTATATGTGGATGACATTCTTGTCATAGGGAATGACACTTCTCTTATTTCATCTATTAAATCTCATTTGGCCTCTCACTTTAAAATCAAGGACTTGGGTCATTTGAAGTATTTTCTTGGGATTGAGGCTGCTAGATCTACTTCTGGCATTTACTTAAACCAACACAAATATACATTGGATATTATCAATGATGTTGGTTTTTCTAATGCTAAGTCTACTGTTATTCCTATGGAGCAACATCATACTTTGTTATCTAACAAAGACTCTCCTTTACTGGCTAATGCATCACCTTATAGACAACTTGTGGGTCGCTTGATTTATTTAACCATCACCCGTCCTGATATCACTTATCCAGTTCACATACTTTCTCAGTTCTGTCTGCACCTAAAGCTTGTCATATGGATGCTGCTTACAAAGTCGTTCGATATCTCAAAGGTACTGTTGGTCAGGGTATACTTCTCTCCACCTCTAATCCGTTTACTTTGACTGCATACTCTGATGCGGATTGGGGTGCATGTCCCAGTACTCGAAGGTCTTTGACTGGCTATTGCCTCACTTTAGGATCTTCTCTTATCACCTGGAAGGCTAAAAAGTAGTCTACGGTCTCACGCTCTACAGCTGAGGCTGAGTATCGTGCTATGGTCGATGTGTGTTGTGAAATTCAGTGGCTTCTTAACCTTTTTACTGAATTAGGTTGTCCTAAGCTTACTCATGTCACTCTTTTCTGTGATAACAAGTCCGCCTTATACATTGTTGCCAATCCAGTGTTTCATGAACGCACGAAACACATTGTTATCGATTATCACATTGTCCGTTCTAACCTGTTACATGGTATCATTCAGACTGCTCACCTTGGTTCTTCCCATCAACCTGCTGATCTATTTACTAAATCCCTTTCGTCTACAGTACTTGTTGTCCAAGATTGGTGTTTGCAATCTCTTCCACACTCAATCTTGAGGGGGATATAAATATTCAATATTCTGATTATCTAGCTGACATTTTAGAAAAGTATCAATTTAGATTCAAAGTCAATGAGTGTTAGTTACGGTCAATAACAGTTTGTTAATTTTCTATTGTATAAAAAGACAATCATCAGTGTAATCATTTTAATGAGATTTGTTATCTTTCTGTATACAAGACTGATCTTCATCTTCCCCAAATTATCTTCTCCATTGTTATGTAAATATACAGTTGCGTTTTTGAATCTATCCCTGTGCAAATTTTTATTGCTCAACAAGAGGTGAAGCAGCTATAGATGAATATTGATACGTTTACGTTTGTATTTTTCTCGTATATGCTTGTGCAGACCTCGTCTGCATAATAAACAATGATCAAGAGCATGATACTGATACAATCTTTTAACATAGTTTTTATTTTAGTATGGTTGATCAATTATTAAATTATGTCTTACATGGAACCATATAAGACATACTCCCTTGGGGCATCCATTGACAGTTTACATATCTACATATTCAACGGCCATACCATTAGAAGGAAATCATTTTCAACTCGGGTACCTCATATGGAGTATTTTTGCTGTAATTAAACGGTGTCGAGCAAAGATTCACGTTGAGAAAAATGTAAAACAGACAACATGATAGGATCATATCTTATTGTTGGGAAAAACACGACAAAATAAAATAGAGAAGCTAGTACTTTCTTATCATGACAACATGATACTATTTGTTATAGCCAAAATTCGATAATGGGTTTTTAGGTTAGGATCGGGTCAAGTATGAATTCAATTATGTTATTTTTGTAATTAGGGTTAAGTTTAATATTAGGGCTTGCCCTCATAGGGGTAAGGGCGTGCCCTCTTAGGCCGTTCATCCTTTGAGGACGCGCCCTCATGGTAATGACAAATCTACATGGATGGAAGACTTGACGGAGAATAATAACTTCATTTGACACAAGGAAGACTTAGGGCTTGTCCTCATGGGGATGAGGGCACGCCCTTTAAGCCGTCCACCCCTTGAGGGCGCGTCCTCCCGGTTTGAGGATACAACTTGATAATGAAAAATGATTTCCTTGGTTTGGTATTGACTAAATATTGAAGAATTCCCTCCTAGGATGTGCCCTAGGAGGGGGATGTCCGTGACTGAAGGCCTCCTCCTGTATTCAATGGGCGCGCCCTCATTGGGGATGTGGGGTTAATCTTGGTGTGTGCTTTGGGAGCTCTGTTCCTGTACTCAATGGGCGCGTCCTCATTGGGGAACTTTGGAGTAATCCTGCACTTTGCACCCAAACACTTGGGATCACTTGTCCTGTTATCTGGTGGGTGCTTCTCATTCGGGGGACAAGGATGCGTCTAGCATTTAAGGTAAGTCATGGCTATACCTGCGTCTATGAATTAAGGAAATAGCTGGTAATGGATAGGACTAGTCCTCGACGGGGGAAGTTTCCTTATCCATGAAGTCCTGACGTCATAGACGAGTCTTGGGCCTTTGTGACTAGGCCTTATCGTTAGACATTCCTAAAGTGAGCTAAAACTCTAAGTAAGGAAACAGATGGAAGTCCTACGTTCAAGTAAGGAAAGATAAGGAAGACATATGTTTAAGTATGGAAAGAATCCTATACATGGAAGGCGGTGGAAAAGTCATACGTCTAAGCATGGAAAGGCAGCAGAAGACTTCGGATGGGCTCCGAAGATCAAATACCAAGCCCATGGAGGAAACTTCCTCCCCAAGAACTACGTTGGCTTGATTCCCTATAAAAAGGGATACGTAGGCAAATTGTAAGGGGTCGAAAGTTGAGAACTCTGAGGCAGCCAACATAAACCCTAAGCAATCTCAGCCACCAATTAAACACAACCACCATACTCCGACGAATTTACCACCGAAGGACCACCGTTGTAGATCTTGATTCCGGCGAAGAACCCCAAACTTTGTTAATACCAAATTCCTCCGTTAACACTATTATTGTTAAGTGCATCCATAAGTTTATAATCTTTTGACCTACTTAGGTAGACTTGAGAAATCACAAGAGGAGGAGTTGTATTTATTTCGGATTCAGGAGTAAGATTTAATCCCATCATCAATATATATATATATAAAGGAGGATATGCGGGAGGTGAGGTGGCGTCTCTAAGATCGTCTCAATCTATTTTTCTAATTTTTCTACAGGTTTGCAATTTTAAATACTAATAAATCAAAAAAATATTTTTTATCATATTAGAAGTAGAATATGTGTTCGAAATTCTAGAGGAGAAGACTTCAAATGTAAATATATGAAATAGATAAAATTAAAAGTTTCATCGAAAGTAAAATATGTGTTTGTACGATATAACATACGTGTTCGAAATTTTAGAGAAGAAGAGTTTAAATTTATACCTAATGCAAATTTGTATAATATAAAAATAAAGATAAGCCGGGGGTGGGAAGCGCCTCATACTCCCGTTAGAAAGCCAAAAAATAATATTTAAAAGTAATATTTTGTTTTCATGCTCATGCAGGTTGTTGGTAAACGTTTCATATTTTGACGGTTGTTGATTACTAATTTTAATATTAACTTTTTGATTTCTATTGATACATATTCGTTTTTTGCTTGGAAGAAGAAGAAAAAGTTCGCATGTTTAGTTCCAGTTTCATTCTTTTGTAAATAAAGATCTCTCCTTTTAAGTTGTAAAAAATTTATTTGATTGAATGATTTCAATAAGTCAAAGAGTAAACATACCCATATTTTTATTTTTCTCAACTAGCCCCCGAAGAGAGTTCAATAAACAGGTAATCTCGGACCCAAATAAAAAACAAACAAACAAAGAGACACAGGTAGTCATCCCATATTTTCAGCTCTCCTCAGGTGACTACATGTTTGATGCCATATACGAATTGTTTATAATATTTATTATTGTATTATATATGTTTTAATATATTTTTAATTGAATTTGTTAAAAAAATATTTATATTAAAATAGGCAAAAAATTTAAAATTTAAAATTATTATAATTGGTTTAGAATAAATATATAAGCGTTTGTCCGTGATATTTTTGTAAAAATATGAATTTTAGTAAGGAAAAAAAAAATAACACGTTTTAGTTGAAAAAGATAGTTGCCCGTAATATTTTTGAAAAATGAGGGAATTTTATTAATTTTTAAATGATTAAAAGTATTAAAATAAATTTTAAAATAAATAAATAAGGGTTTACCCGTGATATTTTGGAAAAATAAGGGTTTTAGCAAGGAAAAACAGAAACTCTAACACAGTTTAATTGATAAAGATAATTGTCCGTAATATTTTTGTAAAAATAGGGGATTTTGTTTTGAAATTTTTTGCTAAAAAAGATAATTAGTTATAAGTAGTTAATTTTGTTAATATATTTTTTATAAATAAATAAGTGTAATTCGGTAAAAACACGAAATACCAAGAAATTATACGGACTAACCAACCAAAATTTTAATATTTAATAATTTTAATGTTTAATATTTAAAAAAAAACAAAAAAAACAGTATAGATATAGGCATACATGTTTCATATTTTCTGTACGTCATCATCGTCGTTGAACATTCCCATTATATATATAAGTAATAAATATTATTATATTTCACATTCATATCCCAGGTGTCTTAAATTTTTTAATATGTTTATCGTTATTTATTATAGAGGTTGAACGAGATTTTGGTATGATTGTGTTTAGTTAATTTTGAAAAATATTTAAGTGATACTGAAAATTTGATTTTGTGAAGTGAGTTGGTGTCTCCAAGATCGTCAATCTATTTTTCTAATTTTTCTAGAGGTTTATAATTTTAAATACTAATAAATCAAAAAATATTTTTTAGTATATTAGAAGTAGAATAGGTATTAGAAGTTACTAGCCTATAACCCGTGCAAGGCACGTGCCTTAAAAATAATAAACTAAAAAATTTAATGTGAACGGAAAATATTAAAATAAAAGTAAAAATTAATATGATAAATTATAAAATGAGAAACTTAAATATTCATTGGAACATAAAAAAATATAAAAAAAATACAAATGAGGCCGAGGAAGATAAATAATGTATTATTAATATTATTTTATAATAAAATAATATTAATAATAAGGACACATAGAAAATCTAACATGTTTTAATTAAAAAAAGTAATTGACCGTGATATTTTTAGAAGTGTTTTAATTATATTAATTGTATTTATTAAAAAAATATGTTGACATGTTAAAATAAGTAAGTTTTTTTAATAAGGACAAATAGAAAAGTTAACATGTTTTAATTAAAAAAAAGTAACTGCACGTAATATTTTTAGATGTGTTTTAATTATATTAATTTTACGTGTTAAAAAAATACTTTCACTTGTTAAAATAGGTAAGTTTTTTAAATAATTAAAAGTATTAAAATAGGTTTTAAAATATATAAGTAAGAGTTGCACTTGATATTTTTGGAAAAGAGAGATTTTAGTGATAACAAATATAAAAGGTAATATATTTTAATTTTAAGGTAATTACCCATGATATTTTTGGAAAAAAAGTAGATTTTGTTAGAAAAAAATGTTTTAATTATAAAAGGCAATCAACACCTCATATTTTTAGAAAATAGAGATTTTAGTGATAACAAATATAAAAGATATTATGTTTTAATTTAAAGGTAATTGTCGTGATATTTTTGGAAAAGAAGTAGATTTTGTTAGATTTTTTTTTAATTATAAAAGGCAATCAGTTAGTTACTATTTTTATATTATTTTATTATATATTAAATAGAGTATTAAAATAGGTTTTAAAATAAATAAGTAAGGATTGCACCTCATATTTTTGGAAAACATAGATTTTAGTAATAACAGATATAAAAGGTAATATGTTTTAATTTAAAGATAATTGTAATGATATTTTTGGAAAAGGAGTAGATTTTGTTAGAAAAAAAATATTTTAATTATAAAAGCCAATCATCTAGTTACTATTTTGGTAGCTTGACAATAATACAATTTCATTAAAGATTTGATTTGTAGTGGCTTTCGTTATCCTAAAAATAAAGAAGTATATTTGTAGCAGTGTATCCTAAATTTAAACAAATTAGATCCCACATTTCCATTTTTTTTATTAGATTTCAATATTATTTGATTTTTATGTAGTAAAATATAGTGAAATATTAATGTAGAATAAAACTTTCCCGAATTTTGATTATATTATTAATTTATTAATTAGAAAAAGTACCGAAAACCAAAAACCGACCGTTAACCGACAACCAAAACTTTCAATGTTTCGGCTTTAATAATATAGTATAGATATAGGAGAAGAGTTCGAATTTATAGAGAAGACGTATAAATAAAGTTCTGTTTGAAGTAGAGTAGGTGTTCGAATTTATAAAGGAGAATAGTTTGAATTTATTGGTAAGCCATAAAATTAGAAGTTCTATTAAAAGTAGAATATATGTTCGAATTTATAGAGGAGAAGAGTTCGAATTTATAAAAAATACATACAATTAAAAGTTTTATTAGAAGTAAAATAGGTGTTTGTAGATATAATTAAAAGTTCTATTCGAAATAGAATAAGTGTGCGAATTTATAAAGGAGAAAAATGCGAATTATAGGAAAAACATATAGTTAAAAGTTATATCAGAAGTAAAATATGATTGTTATTTTATATAGGTGTTTTTCCAACGAAAAAGTGGCTCATTAGAAAGGAGTATTTTAACATAAAAATTAATATATAATACAACTATATATTCAATATATTAAATTTGAATTTTTGATTTTTAAAAAGAAAGCGTGTTTCACGGACGAACGATTATTACGAAGTAACGATTAATTTTTGTAATTTAATTGATAGATGTATTTTTTCTAACGAGAGAGCGACTCATTAGAAAAAAGGAGTATGTTAACATGATAATTAATATATAACACAAGTATTCAATATATTAAATTTGAGATATTGATAGTAAAAAGGAAATGCGTTTTACGGGAGGACGATTTATTAGAGAGAACCGAGTAATTTTTGTAATTTAATTGAGAAAGTTTTAAAAAACAAATTATGACGGTGCCGCGAAGCGCGGCATTTTCAACTAGCTTTGAAATAAAAGAATAATATTTTAATGTTCGTCACAATAAAAAGAACTCGATGTTGATCAGGTTACCAAAATTAACACCACCACCTGATTTGATTTTAAGGAAAAAAAATGGACCAAATTATCACAATAAAAAAAAATCGATATTTGACCAACTTGTCACAATGTACTATGTATTAATAAATAAAAGTATCACGTAAAAGTATTAAAATAACAAATTTGATTATAATAAAATCTGGGTTTGATTACTACAATTACATGATTAAATAAAATTTACTTATGATTTCACCCGAATTTGATTCTTTATAACTTCATAATTCAAAGATTTATTAATTAATTTCCCCTTTTTCTTTTATTCAATTTTAATTAATATTTTATTCGGCTGAAACACGACTAGTATAATTAAATTTTTGTTGAGGAGTGTAGGAGATTACTGCAAAATCAAAACAGTGTCGTTGTCATTTATAAAACGATATACTATTATGGTAGCACATGAGTTAGCTCGTGTATTTTATTCTTTTCCAGATCGATATTTCGATAGGAGTTCTGTTCCTATTGAGGTGGATGTTGCTTTGAAAGCTGATTTAAGTTAATAAAATTCCTTGTTTGTCAAAAAAAAAAAAAAAAAAATAGAATCCAAAAAACTTGGGTATAGACACTCTGCTCACCGCCTCACCCTCACCCTCGCCTTGTGTCTGGCCTTAGCATATAAGAATTGTTTAAACTTAAAAAAAAAAAATTAATTACGGAAAACATCTCCATTACTTTCTATTTCATTTATAAAAATGGGATTGTTCAAATTAAAATGATAACAGTTAACAAAAATTAAGATAACGTAATGAATGTTACATGAAATCTCACTAAAAATATAAAATTCAAATATAGTATAATATAGCCTAAAATTATTATTATTTGTATCCGCCTATTATTATTTGTATCCGCCGATAAACGGTGCGAAGCACAAATCTAGAATAAAATTAAATTACTGAAAATAAAATTTAAAAATACTAAACAGAGTAATGCTAGGGAAATATAAAATTTTCCCATTAAAGTCTCCATAATGACAAATGGAGTGTTTTGATTGTATGATACATATGAATGCACACTGTTCTTATTATTTCCCATTATTAAATCATTCAATTACCAAATAACACATGGCATTATGGACATTTTTATGGAGAGTTTTTATGGTTCCTTAGCATTTTTCTAACAAATTATAAATAAATATTATTTGAATATGTAGTTGTAAATAATTCAATATGAAATTAAGGTGAAAGTTTATAATAAATAAATACTATTTTATTATGTAGTTATAGAGAATTGAATCTTGGATGAAATTAAAGATGTGAAAATAAATAAATAAATAATTTATATAATTATGTAGTTTCAGTAAATCGAATCCGAGTGAAATGCCTATTCATAATAATAAAAGATAGGATTTATATTAATATAAAATTATTAGATAACTTATTGTATAAGAGGTAATAGTTATAACTTATAAATATACAGTCACGGAGTATTTAGAGATATATTAATCTATTTATTATTTTAAATCAATATAGTAGAAGATAGGTTAGTATGGGAGGTAATTGTTATAACTTACAAATCCATTATATCTATTACAGGTAAACAAGTTTGCTTGCAAGGATTGAACACATGACCTTTGGGTGCAAAGCTATTTTATGCTCCTATTACAATTATCATGTTAGGAGTCCATTTGATACAATTTTTGAAGTTCATCTACCCCATACATAAATACTCTTAATGTATATATGTTACTTAAACTTTATTTGAAAACTCATTTCATGGTAAAAGATCGATCACTTGGTACAATTTTGAAACTCATTCAACACGTAACATGTGTTCAATGTCTATGGTGAAATCATAATGTATATAGTTGACATTGAGTATAATATTATAAATAAGATTATTCATATCATATAAGAAATTAAAAAAATCAAAAAATTCAGACTCATTATGGTCATCGATTAAATAGTAAGATAAGAACTAAGAACATGGAAAACTTAGTAATGATCATGTTATCTCATTTACAAATTGCAATAATAACATAAAGGTATATCGTTACTTTTGCCTAAACCCGACAATGTTTGTACTCGACACCTACATGATAAAAAAATTAATATTTGGATTTTCGATATATGAAATTATATAAAATATGTATACAAAGTTTAGAAGTGTATGAAATAACATAAATATATTTGTATAAATTATTTATTATTTCGTTACTTTTGTCTAAACTCGACATTTTTTGTACTTGACACCAATACAATAAATAATTTAATATTTAGATTTGAATTTTTGGTATATGAAATTACATAAAATATGTATAACGTGTTTAAAAGTAAACTAAACAAAATAAATATATTTGTATAAATTATTTAATAATAAGAAATATATATATATATAATTGAAATTTTATTATATGAAAGATTATGTATTAAATTTTAAAAAGTGAACTTTGCTGTGGTAAATATAGATTAATACCTATAAAATCAATATATTTTTAAAAACCTTATATTTTTATGAAATCATAGTGATACTTTTATGAAATTATAATATTAAAATATTTTTGTTCGTATTATCAAATTACAAGGCTAATGCACGTGATACACCAGATTACATGAATTTATTTAGTGTCAAATTTGGACTTTTGGTACATGTATGGTAATATTTTACGAAATTATATTCTTAAAATATTTGTCTTTGCATTATGCATGTGACACGAAAGCACGTCGTAGACAAGAAGACGTCAATATATTTAATATCAAATTTAGCATTCTGGTACATAAAACATGGAAATGGGACATTATTCATTGGTCTTAGTCTTATCATGGGAAATATATTTATAACCTTTAAATAAAAGTGTAATTAATTTCACAACCACTTAATCAGAATTATATTTTATTTAGTTGATATGAATGTGCTATTTTATATTAAGTATATTTATATTGAAAATCACTTAAAATTTATTATATTAAATATCTTATTAATAACAATTTTTTATTTGAAATTATAATAATATTATTACCAAATTATAATTTTATAATATATTTCTTGATATCATATAATGTCACAAAAAAAAGATATATAAGACGATCTAAATTTATTAGCTGTCAAATTTGGACATATGGTACAAAAAATATAAAAACACGACATGATTTCTTGATCGTATCAGGAATTGAATTTATGACCGTTAAAATAAATATGATTAAATCCACTGTCACTGAACCTAAAATATTTTTTATTTTATTTATATTTTTAAAATATCCTATTTTATATTAACTACAGTTATATTAAAATTACTTAAATGTGTTTGTTGGAGTTTGATATCTTAATTTGATATTAACGTTCACAGAAGCTGGTGTTGTAAAAAAGTATGGATGGACATTTTATTCCTAAAAGTAGCTTTTTGATAAAGAACTAGCATGAAAACCCGTGCAAGGCACGGGTCACTATCTAGCATAATTGTTTTAACTTCTAAGTAGTTCGGTGTTTATTATAATTTATATATCGTTTGACAGACGTCTCATTGTGGGTACAAAAGCTGGACTTGATCTCCGTAGTAAGATAGTTAGCGTTGAAAAGTATCCTTGGTTGATGTGTTTTTGAGTTAAGAAATGAGTAAATTCGATATTTATGATATTTGTTATGTGTAAGATCTATGTCAAAATATGATTATCTTACATACAAGACATTAATCTGCACAATTTTACTAATTTAGCTCATTGAGCGAATGATACATTTTCTTGTTTGTGAAATGTAATTTGCATCGTAGTTATTTTATATATTTTGAAGTTAAATAAAATGTCTTCTATCAAATGACACTCACATGTTTCGCGTGAAGTTCTAAAAATCTGTGATTTTATATAGTGATATAAAGATGTTTCAGTTAATAGATAAACTCAAGTTCAATTTCTACAAACAACTTTTTCTAATAAATAATAAACACAGAGGCAAGTTAGTCAGTTCAAATCATGCACAAAATATCTCATAGTTAAATTATCTCACCAATTATAAGATTATGTTAATCGATATAATAATAGATACCAAATACTCCTCTACTCACGCGACACACACATATACATATAATGTGTTTGATATAGAACATGTATGACTGAGTAGTGCTGTGGTAGGAAGATGAGCAAATTAGTGCATAAACCCAAGTTCGATTCCATTCATTAACAATTATTTTTTTAGAAAAAAGAGTAAACACAAGGGAAATTTAGATATTTTAAATTAAATAAAATGTCTCGCCAATTTAGATTAGATTAAATGTCTCATGAATCATTGCTTTTATTGGGCTATAATAAAATAGATATATAATAATAATACCAAATATTTCTTTACTCACACGACACACACATATGATGTGTGTAATTTACAACTCATATAATTGATTGGTGTGGTGGTAAGAGGAGGTGCAAGTTATTGTGGAGACCCAAGTTTGAATCCACTCAATATCAATTTTTTTAAGAATAATAAATATAAGGGCAATTTGGACATTTCAAATGTATTAAAATGTCTTGTCAATTTAGCATGAATAAAATGTCCCCCAATTAATTGGCCTATGTTGGGCTATTATTAATAGAAAGATGTTACTGAAAAAGCAAATTTTAGATTTATCGAACAATTTCGAACAAGCTTTCCAACAAAAAATAAAATAACTGCAGTTGTGGTCTGCAACATCAATATTAAAAGAACCCCTAATTGAATTGATACTAGAAAAATTATATACTTAAGTGGAAAAAATAAATAAGAAAATATTGACATATGAGATTTAGACTCTATATCGATTATCTGTAAAATAAATGGATAAATTGCATAGTTTAGTTATAATTCAGTATTATAAATTAGATTATATACTAAACAAATAATTTTAATGGGTACAACCTGCAGTTATATTAATTATGGTTCTATTCAGCAATGAAACGCTAGATAATATATAACTTTTTAAGATCTAATAATCGATTATTCATATTTTAAGACTATACTAAAAATAGATGTTCATGACTTCATGCACCATAATGCGTACTTGTAATCATAATGCATTTTATGTCATGTAATTATCCACCTCTCTCTGCAGGTTTGCTGTTACTACTAAAAACAAAACTGAATAACATATCATTATCATGATATTGAAAATTATTGTTTAAAAATAGACTAAAGGTCACACTATTGTTGCGATAATACTTGGCATTTAACAATTACTCTTATATATCACTTTTGTCCGGGCTCAAGTGATAATCGATATTAATATATAAACCTATTTTGTATCTTTATTTTCTTTTCTACTTTTAAGGATGTCACTTTAAAGAGTACATACTGTACTTGAGTTTGTTTATATTTTAAAATTAAAACGATTATCAATTACTCACCTTAAATAAACCGGGGTAGATAACATATATTGAAAGGAAAATATGATTGATTATATAATAATTTGTGAAAGAAATTCAATAAATTAAAATGTGATCCGTACTTTGCACGTGCTATCAACTAGTATAAATTAATAGAGAACACGTATTTGGAGATATGTTAATGGTATTATTACACTACAAATCAAATATTTAATTTACCTAGGACTTAGAACTTGTTTATTAACCGTTATTATATTGGTAAACTCCTAGGATACAACTTACTTGTTATTGGCAATAATTTTTAATTTAATAATAATAATGATATTAATTTAAAATTAAGTTAATTATATTAAATTAATTAAGCTTATATATATACTGCGATATATTTACAATAAAAAGTATAGATAGTAATGAACTTACTCTAAATTATTGACTTGTAGGATGGTTTCAACAAAATAACTAGAAGTTTGTACTTTCCGATTTATAGTCATCTAAAGGTTATTAACTCCTTATATATAATAAGCGTAAGGGAGATCTTATCCAAAACTTTGGTCGGTCACTGTACTACCAAAAGTATATGATCCGTTGGATTATAAAACTATAAATATTCAAATAGATGAGGATCGTTAGATGTAATATTAAAAATTGTATTTGATTAATAATAGGATAGCATTTAAATACTAAAAGATGTATTTTGATAATTTAAACCAATTATAAATGGGTTTTCTATATCGAATAGAAATCTTTATGTAAAAATTCGTAATTATCTTTTCTCTTTTGTTTATGGATAGTTCCAGTTATATAAAAATTATTAAACCATCATTAAATTAAAGATAATTTTGTTAGCTTCGCATGGGCTGTAAAATCGTTAAAATCTGTTGTCTAAAACTCAAGATAGAGCCCAAACAGTAAAGTGATTATCTAAATTTTAATAAATATTTTTTTATTGTAGCACCAATTTATTTTGTTTCCTAATTCTTTTAAATTTATAAATTCTATTTTTATTTCAATAAAATATTAAAATCAATTTAAGAAAAAATTAAAATCGATCTGGTCCGTGTACGATCACTATACGACCAAATTAATAATTACAGTTAGATCTTAAATAGATCGATGAGAATTGTTAGATCTAATATTAAAAAGTGTATCTGATTAATAATAGAATTATATTTAAATACTAAAAAGTGTATTTTGATCATTTAAAAGTTTTCTATGTAAAAATTCTTAAATATCTTTTCTCTTGAATTTATGTATAGTTCCAATTAGATAATAATTGTTAAACCAAATATCAAGATAACAATTCATATTGATTACAATATTAAAAATTATCAATATAATGCTAATGTATATCATACTAACAATGATACACATGAACCTACAGAGACTTACGAGAACTCATGTACATAAATAAATTTAAACACTTTTTTTTTCTGAACGAACATAACAATTTGATTAATCCAAATTATAATTATATTATTTTAGATATAACAAACATAAAAGAATAATATCAAAATATTATTAAAATATTGAGGGTTTCATATTCATAAACGATAATTTTGAATATAATGCTTATATTAAAATGTGTGTATTTGATTAAATGTAGTATTATATTTAAATACTAAGAAGTGTGTTTTGATAATTTAAACCAATTATAAATTGCTTTTCTATATTGAATTGAATTTTTTATGTAAAAATTCTTAACCATCTTTTCTTTTCGGTTTATGGGTAGGTCAACAGGTTAAGTTAGATAATAATTATTAAACCATCATTAATTAAAGATAATTTCGTTAGTTTCACATGGGTTGTAAAATCGTCAAAATTCAATTTCTAAAACTCAGGATAGAACCCAAATAGTAAAGTGAGTATCTAAATTTTAATAAATATTTTTTTTTGTAGCACCAATTTATTTATTTTTCCACTAATTGTTTTAAATATAGAAATTTTATGTTTCTTTCAATAAAGTATTAAAATTAATTAAGAACAAATTGAAATCGATAAAGAATATAATAATATGAGAATAAAATTTTATATAATCATAACATAATTTTTATTCTATTTAATAATTTTTAAGTAATAATGTATTTTAAAATTTTATATACACTATAAATAAAACCGAAACATTAAAAGTAAAAGCAGTTAGTAAGATACTTATATGAGTATATACTTGATATCCTTATTATATTAAATCCTTATATATAATAAGCATAATAGGGATCTTATCCAAAATTTTGATCGTACGGTCTTGGACAACCAAACTAATAAGGACCATTAGATCTTAACTAGATAAATGAAAATCGTTAGATCAAATATTAAAAAAGTGTATTTTATTAATAATAAGATTATATTTAAATTCTAAAAAGTGTATTTTGATAATTTAAACCAAATATACCAAATATAAATAAGTTTTCTATATTGAATATAATTCTCCATGTAAAAAATTCGTGACTTTCTTTTCTCTTTCATGAACAATTCCAGTTAGATAAAAATTATTAAGTCATCTTTTAATTAAAGATAATTTAGTTATCTTCATGTGGGGTGTAAAATCGTCAAAATCTAATTTTTAAAACACAAGATAAAGGCCAAATTAGTAAAGTGGGTATTTAAATTCTAATAATAATTATTACGTCATCATTATTTTAATGTCAATTTAATAACTTTTTTCTAACTATTTTAAATTTAGAAATCTATGTTCAAAAATTCAAATCAATCTAAGAAAAATTCAAATAAACAAAGAATATAATAATACGAGGATAAAATTTTATAAATTTGTGGATATTTTTTATCTTATTTTATTAAATTTTATATCATAACTAATTAAATATTATTTATTATTAAATAATAAATTATAAACAAATGGTGATTTTGTTTTATAAGAACTCATAGAGACTTAATTTCATTGTTAGCAGGACTATATTCATATTTAAAAAAACCGTATTTTGAAATTTTAGACTCAGCTACAGAAGACGTCTAAATTTTTTAACC
Organism: Heracleum sosnowskyi; assembly: GCA_030848705.1. NCBI lineage: Eukaryota > Viridiplantae > Streptophyta > Magnoliopsida > Apiales > Apiaceae > Heracleum > Heracleum sosnowskyi. Next base: position 18,318,388 of record CM061240.1, read on the forward strand.
TATATACATTGTAAATTATTAAATTCGAAACTTTAAAAGTTTGTTAATCAATTAGTATAGTACTTTTTTGAAAAATCGTACTTTATAAAAAATATTATCAAAATAAGCCATGTCTACAAGAAAAAAAATGAAAAAAATTCTTTTTTTTCAAAAAAACCCTCTAAATTTTAATATGTTGTTGGTAGATTCAAACCTTAGATCATTCTACGTGATAATTTTAGTGTATATCTAACGTTTCTCAACAATTTAATTTGAAAGATCCAACGATTATGAATTGAGTGATCAAGCACCAGACTTATAATAAAGCTTTCATTATTTAGTCTTTGCTATAATAACATAGATTTTTACGTGATATACTATAAAAAATGAATTTTATGCAGAATTTTGATCGTCACGGTGTACTACTTTAAAAGAAGAACTATTACAAAAAAATTATATTTTAATTGATAATTTATTTTCTCAAAAGTTCAAAGTTCCCGCATCATTAACATATTACAAAAAGGAGTATATTATATTTTAGAAATAAATATTTAAAAATATATATTAAAAAAATTAATGATGTTATCCTGGTGGTCCTAAATACCGTCAAAACATTCTCAACTGTTAGATCCAATACTTTTAAAAATAGACGATCAAAATTATATCATATAAAAAGAAGTTATTATCTAAAAATTATATAAGTTAAAAGATATTATATTAGGATTGAATTTTCCAAAAAGTTAAAACATAAAAATAGTTCTAATTAAATAAGGAAACTCATTTAATATCAAAATAATAAAAATCGTTTAATCTTAAATAGATAGGTGAAAACCGTTAGATTTAACATTAAAAACTGTATTTGGTTAATAAAAGGTATTCTAATAATCTAAACTACATATAAGTAGATTTACTAAATCGAATAGAATTCTCGATATTAAATTTCGTCATTTTATTCTCTTTTTAGTTTTAGAATAGTTTTTAATTGAAAAAGAACTATTAAACCACAACTAAATTAAAGATTATTTTGTGAATTTCATATGGACCGTAAAATTCGCCAAATCTAACTTTTATAACTCAATATAAACAAATATTAAATTGAGCGTGTAGAATATAATAAATATCAAAATTTTAACTATAATTGTTTTTGGCTAAATCTTTTTTAACAATAATTTAATCATGTAAACTAATAACTTTTAAATATTAAAATATTCATAAATAAATATAATTATAAATATTAAAAAAACAATCGTGTGTTCCATGAGTAATTAAAATATAATTAAAAACAAAATAATTATAAATAAAATTTAAGTAACCGTGCATCGCACGGGCCATAAGCTAGTATCTTTAAAATCTCTAACTTGACGTTGTATCTCGACTCTAACTGGTTTTCTTTTCCTTTCTTATTTGTTTTTTAATAAAAACAATTCAATTACTAATAAAAAAAATGTATATTAATTTAAAAATATAAAAAAATGGACCTATCATTTCTCAACCTTGCACTGCTTGTGATTGCTTTTTACATTATTCTCCCTCAATTGTTGGATAACTAACAACTCTTCATCAAAGTTCAGTTGTTTGTTTATTATTTATAAAAATCAGAACATTTCCATTCAATTGCGATAAGTATGTATGTGTGCCCACGTGGAAAACATATAAACTCCCAGGGTCAATTAGTAGTCAATTAGTAATTAAAGATAAAACAGTTGAAATAAATTCAACCAAAAACTGAAGTGGACCATCTTTTTTCCATTAGGCTGCCAGGGGAAAAGTTTACATCATTCATATACTTAAAAACAGAGTAAAATGGTTTATATCAAGATTTTAAAAGACCAAATCAGAATGTTGAGTATACAACAACGAAAGCAAAACCCAAAGCGAATAAACAAGAACAAGAAAATAAACGACAATCACACAAGACAAAGATTTACGTGGTTCGGAAATTCCTACTCCACAAGCCGCACTAATTTTGTATTGATCTCTCACAACTATGTTGTTCTGTTGTGTTCTTATGTGTTGGTGTTTTACAATTACATGAGACCATTTATAAGAGAAAAAACTGGGCCTAAAACTAATCAGAGTCTAATTCTGAAATTCTGAATTTACTAACTCTAATGAGAATTCAGATCTGGAAATTCTAACTCAAATCAGAAACCAATTCTAAAACCTGTTAGACTCCACAAACCCAACAATCTCCCACTTGGAGTCTGACCACATCTTCTCTTCACTCTTGTAAATCTAGTAACACCCAATACTTCGATCAATAACTCTAACTAGTGCAGCGCCTTCTCATCAATCAATTCTGAAGGCCAGTTGAAGCTATGCAAAGCTTCAACTTTTCATTGGTAACCACCTTAGTCAACATATCTGCAGGATTCTTTGAACCAAGGATTTTCTTCAAGGACAAAGTACCATTGCTAATCAACTCCCTCGTAAAGTGATATCTCATCTGAATATGCTTCTTCGTGAGATTAAAGTGAGTTGCCAACGGTGTACTTCTGGTCTTCGCATCCTGGACACTGAATTTCTGCAATAATTTCTCAATATACTTCTCTTGAGATAATTTCAAAGTACATTCAGATCTATCCCTTATGATGCTCATACCAAGTATCTGTTTTGCTGCACCCATATCCTTCATCTCAAACTCTTCAGACATCTGTCTCTTTAGCCTGTTGATTTCCCTCATGTTTGATCCTGCTATCAACATGTCATCAACATACAACAACAATATGATATAAGATGAATCAAATTGTTTAAAGTAACAACAATGATCCATAGCACTTCTCGTGTACCCATTCTTCATCATAAAGCTGTCAAACTTCAAGTACCATTGTCTTGGTGCTTGCTTCAAACCATACAAGCTTTTTATAAGCTTGCAAACCAAGTTTTCTTTCCCAGCTACCTGAAATCCCTCTGGCTGAACCATGTAGATGTCTTCCTCAAGATCACCATGTAAGAACGCTGTCTTAACATCTAGTTGCTCTAGATGTAACTCCTCTGCAGCCACAATGCTTAGCACAAGTCTAACAGTAGTCATATTAACAACCGGAGAAAATATATCAGTATAGTCAATACCCTTTTTCTGTTGATATCCATTGGCTACTAACCTTGCCTTGTACCTTTTGCTGGCATCTGGTTCTTCTTTGATCCTGAACACCCACTTATTCTGTAAAGCCTTCTTTCCTGCTGGTAATTTTGTTAAAGACCAAGTCTCATTCTTTTCAAGAGAATTCATCTCTTCTTCCATGGCTGATTTCCACTTAACTGAATCATCCACCTGAATTGCCTCTGAGTAACACTGAGGCTCTCCGTCCTCGGTCAATAACATGTAATATGCTGAAGGAGAAAATCTTTGTGGCGGCCTCACAGTTCTGCTAGATCTTCTTACCTCAGCCTGTGGAGTAACTGAACCTGTCTCATCAGCATTCCCAGAACTCCCACTATTTCCTGCAAGATCTTCTTCAGTAATATCTTCAAGCACTGCTTTCTCTTTTTCAGATTGTTCCTTTGTAAACTCAGAATCGACTGCAAGATTATCCTTGTACACCGCATTTTCATTAAAAGTAACATCTCTACTTCTAACGACCTTCTTCGTCAGTTCATCCCAGAAACGGTAACCCATATCATCTGAGCCATAACCAATGAAGATACACTTCTTTGCTTTCGGATCAAGCTTGTCTCTGTCTGAATCTTTAACACGCACATAAGAAACACAACCAAAAACTCGCAAGTGTGAAAGATTTACCTCTTTTTTCTGCCACTCTTCTTCAGGAATCTTGAACCCCAAAGGAACTGAAGGTCCTCTGTTTATGAGATACGCTGCTGTGCTAACTGCATCTGCCCAAAAAATCTTCGGCAACCCTGCATGTAACCTCATACTCTTGGCCCTCTCATTCAAGGTTCTGTTCATGCGCTCTACAATACCATTCTGCTGCGGTGTCTCTGGAATAGTTTTAATCATTCTAATCCCGTACTCTGCGCAATAGCTTTTAAACTCATCACTACTATACTCACCACCATTACCTGACATCAAACTCTTAACCTTCAAACCAGTCTGAGTTTCAACTTCAGTCTTCCACTTCTTGAAAGTATCAAACACATCTGATTTTTTCTTCAAAAAATAAATCCATACCTTTCTAGTGGAATCATCAATGAAAGTGACATAGTAGCGAGATCCTCCCAACGACGCAACTGTTGTTGGACCATATACATCTGTATGAACTAGCTCTAACTTCTTAGCCTTCGGGGTCCTCCCTGATTTTGCAAAAGTAACTCGTTTCTGCTTTCCAAGAACACATGGTTCACAGAACCCAACTTCCACATTCTTCAGCTCTGGAATCTTCCCCTTTGAAGTTAACAGCTTCATACCCTTTTCACTCATATGACCAAGTCTTTGGTGCCACAAAGTTGAAGACCCAATCTCATCAGCAACTGCATTTGCTTCATAGCTAGATTGTTCAACTATGTACAAAGTCCCCTTCTTCTCTCCACGAGCAACAACTAGATTCCCCTTTATAACCTTCCACTGTCTGTTTCCGAAAGAAACTCGATACCCTTCCTTATCTAACTGACCCACAGATATCAACATCTTCTTAAGTCCGGGAATGTACCTTACATCTTTCAACGTCCAGCTTGTCCCCAAAGAGGTCTTGAGATTAATATCTCCCATGCCCGCAATATCCAAAGTCTCATCATCAGCAAGACGAACTTTACCAAAATTTCCAAGTCTGAAATTTAACATCAAATCCTTGCAAGGGGTCGCATGGAATGATGCACCAGAATCCATAACCCATGATTCAACCGAACATTCAACACAACAAATCAAAGCATCGTCACTCACCACTTCTTCAACTACATTAGCTGAATTATCCTCTTTCTTTTTTCCTTTAGGAGCTGCCGGAGCCGTACACTGATTTCTGAAGTGACCCTTTTTCTGACAATTCCAACAAACAATCTCCTTTCGATCTTTGGATTGCCCTCTTTTTTGTGACTTCGATCTACTACGCCCCTGATTCTGCCCCCTCTCGGACTTTCTGCCTCTGCTCTCTGTACTCAATAAGGAACCTGACGACTCTCCTGAGTTTCTCCTACGAATATCTTCTCCAAGAATCGAATCTCGAACTCCATTAAAAGTCATCTTACCGCTCCCAGATGAATTACTAATAGCAGTGACAAATCCTGACCAACTGTCAGGTAACGAGGATACCAACAACAAGGCTTGTACTTCATCATCAAATTTAATATCCACCGATGCCAATCTTGATAGGATAGAATTAAATTCGTTCACATGATCAGCAACACAATCACCTTCATTCAATCTCGCGGCAAACAACAAACGACACAAATACACCTTATTCGAAGCAGATGGCTTCTCATACATATTTGTTAACGCCTTGATCAATCCATAAGTTGTCGTTTCCTTGACGATATTGTAAGAAACGTTCTTCGCCAAAGTCAATCTGACAACACCCAGAGCCTGCCTATCCAATAGCTTCCATTCATTCTCATCCATCTTATCTGGCTTCTTCTCTTCTAACGGTTGGTGTAGTTTTTTCTGATACAAATAATCTTCGATTTGCATCTTCCAATATCCATAATCTTTGCCATCAAATTTGTCGATCTTTACTTTCCCATCTTCTTCCATCGCTCCCACTCGCCTGAAAACCTAGGCTCTTGATACCAGTTGTTGAGTATACAACAACGAAAGCAAAACCCAAAGCGAATAAACAAGAACAAGAAAATAAACGACAATCACACAAGACAAAGATTTACGTGGTTCGGAAATTCCTACTCCACAAGCCGCACTAATTTTGTATTGATCTCTCACAACTATGTTGTTCTGTTGTGTTCTTATGTGTTGGTGTTTTTACAATTACATGAGACTATTTATAAGAGAAAAAACTGGGCCTAAAACTAATCAGAGTCTAATTCTGAAATTCTGAATTTACTAACTCTAATGAGAATTCAGATCTGGAAATTCTAACTCAAATCAGAAACCAATTCTGAAACCTGTTAGACTCCACAAATCCAACATCAGAACAATATCCTAAACGAAATAATGGACACACTCGATCTTAGCTCCAACTAGTAACCTTGTAGGCTTCTACAGACAACATTTTCACAACTGCATAACGATAGCTACATAAGCTGGCTGCTGCCTCTTCTTCGCTCTACAGCTAGCCTAAACACTTCATATTTCCATACGGTTCTCAAAGAACCTCAACGTACTTACAGCCTCGCGGAAAAACTGGTGGTCTAAGAGAACAAGTGAAGAGGGACGCCTCTGAGGATCCTTCTCAAGGCAATAGGCAACAAAGTTAACGAACTCTTTAGAGAACAGTGGTTCATCTCTCTTGGGTTTTGGAAATACTAGTTTTGAGACCACGTTCACACAGCAACGAACCAAGAAGTAACCAACACTTTTAAGAGACAACACTGACGCCTTGTGAAGAGGGAGTAGGATAAGAGCTAAGTCAAGAATTGGAGGAACAGAGAAAGGAGAGGTTTGAGATAATTGGTTTGGTACTTGAAAGAAATGAGAAGACGGAAGATAACCTTGGCTAAGTGGGAAAATCAGGATGCGAATCCATGATTTTCTTGAGGGAGGGTTGTTTACAGAGAGGGTTTGTTTGTGAGAGAGAGAGAGAGAGAGGGGGAGGTAATCTAGAAAGATAGAGAGAGTTTAGAGACAAAATGGAACACGAATGGTTATTGATTTGTGAATGGGTGTATATATAGGTAAGTGATCCTTCTTCAGCACGTTTGGGTGTCTATATGCTTCTTAATTGGCGACCCCATTTGGTTCCTTTGCACAAACTGCTCCGCTAACAAATTCAGTTGAGAGAGAGAGAGAGAGAGAGAGAGAGAGAGAGACGATTCAGTTAATGGGCCCCAGTAAGATACAGCCCCACTTGTATGTGCAGTGAGAGAATGCAATTACACGCACGTGCAAACGATGCAAGTCTGCTTCTCTATCCGTTTTATGTCGATGTGGCACTTTGTCTATACCGAGTACACGCGCTCCAAGTGCCAAGTCAGGCAAATCTCGATAAATTCGTTGCTGTAGTTTTGGTCCCACACAATTTCTCTTTTCCATTGTTTTCTTTGTCTGAAAGACATTTTTCCATTTTATATGTTGCTGTTATAAGTAATTAAATTTATAAATGATCTTTGGTATATAAAAAAAAAATCAAATTTTTATAGGGGTGCTGCTCAAAATTTTCAGCAATTATTATTATGATTATATATTCTTAGAATTCTACCAAGAATTCAAATGTAAAATGCATTTGCCGTCTAACTATTGCCGGTAGCATTTTTACCAATATATATTCGATTCAAAAATTATCTTTACTAAAAAAATTAAAGATTGTCATATGAAACTTGAAAAATACGTGTATCACAAGAAAAATATATTTTATAGTGACACGCATTCCAATCACTTCTATCAACATTACAGTCATTACAGTGGTATACGAAAGATACAGAGGAAAGGGGAATGGGACAATAACACCTAATCAATCGTGTCAACATAAATTTCCTTGCCTGTATTATTTTTCGAGCCCATAAAATTCATCGATCACCTCTTTCAGAAGTTTGATAACTCGCTCATAATTTTTGCCCCCTCTCGCTCTCCTTCCCCCTTGCCTCTGTCATTATCCATGTACCTGTCAATGTCGCTCACGTATACCCCTGCAATGGTGTTTAACTTGTTAAATGATCAAACTTAATACTTCAAGAGTTAAAAGGTACATATTGTGTAGATGTATTATAGGAAGAAAAATAGGAAAAAAGATTAAAAAGTACGCGCTGACCTATATTAAGTGCAAAAAAGTAGAAGTTGAAATGTTATGGGTTGATGGATACACGGTAGTAAACTTTAAGGACCGAAAAGTTATTAGGCCTTTTAAAAAATTGATATGATTATAATTTTCCACTTATACACTTAAAATACTTCTATGGGCGTGTTTGACGACTCTTATATGAGCATATGAGCCCATAAAAATTTATGAAGTATGCTTGTCAACCCAACTTATCAACTCAACTTATAAATTATATGATGATAAATTGAATGTTAGCAACGACGTACTTTTTTCCTAACTTATATGATTACATGCCTTTCATACTGATGGTCTATAACTTTCGTAGTGTTGCATACTTATGATCATAGAAAAAGCCAAGTGGTTAATTATACTAAGTATTGTTTAATTCTTTTATTAATTATGATTTAAAATGTTTCCAGTCATGCTATAATTTAGATAAGATACATGCAGATGCATGCATATATACATATAGGATGTGTAGAGTTCTGTTTGTCTGGAAAAGTATTAAACTTGAGCAACACCGGGTTTCCTTATAAAGTTTTCTTGTGATCTAAAAGAAACACACAAAATGGTGTTCAGGGTTTTTATCATATCATATATACATGTTGTTATTTTAGCTTAATTGTTGTCAGTAATTTGTGCTGAATTGAGATTTATCTCTTTCTTGAGTAACCAAATTACTATGTCTTTATATCTCCAAAAAGAAAGAAATGCTAATATCTTGAAAATATGTTATGTTTATGGTAATTATCACGAAAACATGGTTAATAAACTCATGTAGTGTTTTAACTTTTAGTAGTGTGACGCTATCGTTAGATAAAATATCTTCTCATTAAGCAATCCACAATGATAAGCCATGGGTGATGACTGCAGATATAAACATATTTATCTTATATGAAACAGAGGAACATAAATTTTTAGAACTTGCTTGTGTCTTGTCAAGAAACTGGAGCAAATGAGGGATGTGAAATAGTTAACAAATTTTAAGCTACATCTTTGAACAACAAAGTATCATCATAGATTGGATTTGTAACTATGGAAAATGTCCAGCAACAACAGAAAGGTGAAAAAGTCTGTTTTCTCTATATGCTGGTCTTTTCTTCTAAAGGAGAGATTTGAGTTTTTTGAAGTAACAAGAGGGAAATCACAGTACCAAAAGTAACTTACTGCTTGATTTTACTGCTTGATTTATAATTATATTCCACAGTAATCAGGTTTAGGTCATTCATACAATTTAGGCATTCTATATTATCTCACATGAATTAGTTCCCATGCAGAATGAAGACTGTAGCATGATCCATTGGCACAAACGTTTTTAATAGGGCAAGCGACCATATTGTCTTTATAGTTGTATTCTCTTTTTTCTTTCTAAAAATCCAAGGAGTACCTTTTAAGTATATGTTATGTTAACTTGTGGTCTTAGCCTTTTTATTTAGGTTGTGTGCCATTGTGGTCTTGGTCTTCACAAAGATCGTAAAATGTACTAACGTCAATAATATCTTGTTAAAAAAAGTTCATTAAAAAGACCTATTACCTTCAGTACTTCTTTTAGGATCATGTTTGTAAAAGCTGTCACCTTCCGTTCTTCCTTTGGGAGAACATGTTCAGAACATTTGCTGCCTTTATATAGGCAAGTAAACTGAGTTTCCATCTAATCATTGTGTAACAAAAAACTTGAAACATAAAACTTAGATTGTGTTAATCAAATCGGGTTCCATTGGGTCTGTTGGGGACTTTTGGTAGATTCTAGCTTTCATTTTTCTATGAATAGAGCGACCAATACACATTATCATGGCTACTTATTCTTTCATGTGTAAGAGTTGTTTAGAATAATGTCACCTCCTTGGTGATATGGATATAATTCAAATCAAAGGTGTAACTTGAATGATAACCGAGTTTAGTGAAACACAGAAGGTTGGTGAGGCTAACCCAAGAAGATTGGGTTACTGTAGTTGATCCAAGTCAAGAACACAACGTATCAGTAAGAGCAGGCCGCTGCCCTTTCGCTAAGGATTCAACAAAATCTCTCTTTATAGATATAACAATCCTTCTCCAATATCAAACAAATGATAGCATTTAAGTTAATATCCTACTATCTATTGTTTGTTAAATTTTTATTTTTGTTGTTGTACCTAATCATATCATTAAAAGTTCTAGGAAGGGCATTAGTGCTAGAAATGACTCTAGGTAAACATGTCCTACCCTGCTATATTTTGATAAATTTTGAAGAATATAGTACACTTATATGTCGTGGCTTAATATTCCTATCGCTGCAGCATCATTACTCTGCTTCCTTGCAACCGCAGCTAATGTGATTTGACTTCTGAGGATCAGCCTTTGGGGCCTGTTTTTTTTTTTTTGGTAGGTATATGGATAATTTTATGTCTTGTACAATAGGCTGATAAAGCAATACTTCCTAATGATGAAAAATCAGTGATTCAACCTCACTAGATGATGAAGAGGTTCAAACCAAAAGCTTAGTTTTCCATAATTTTCTCCAGTAACCCACTTACTAATTTCTAAGCCATTTGTAATGTTAATTAGCTTACCATTATCCAATGAGTGCAACGTTCGGCCTTCACAATTAAGGCCGTATATATTATTAGCTAGTACTCCGCTTTTCTTTGCTTCCTCTCCAACTGTTGAAATACAAAAAGAATTGCGACTCACAAACAATGCTCGATCACAGCTTAAGCTTTTCAGAGGAACCCAAACCTTGTCGGACATATCAAACTTTCTTATAAAACACAACTGGTTTTGGCACAAGGTCTCCTTCCAGCTGGAATACTTCTTGTTTCCGAAATAAATCATCGTGATTTACAATTGTGTCATCTAATTCACGCTCATCCCTCCATAGCCCACGAGTAATATCATAAGACGCCACTTGCCCGCCATAAGTAACAAAATAAAAAATTCCCCGTATACAAACCGCATCATTGCCCAAGAAACGGTAATATCTTCTCCACAATGTTTTAGTAGTCCATTCTTTGTCTCCATGACGAATAATGTGAAGTCTGTGTAGGCACTAGAATGTTTGTTTGAGACAGACAAAAGTAGCCAACCAAATTTATATCTAATGTCAATATCAACGGAATCGCAAGATTTGTCATCCAGGTGCAAGGGTATTTCAATAACCTGAGTTGGTTTTGGATTACGGGAAAATGGTTCATAGAGTTGACATTCGACTAAGTTATTGGTACAAAAGGGAATTTTAACAAGCCATGGTAAAGAATAGGCAGCCGGTGTTTGATAATTTTTTGTGGCAAGCCAATTCTTGCAAACCGCATAAAACCGAATGTAATCGCAAAAATACAATCTACCTGCAATTTCTTTCAGCAAATCCGTTTGAAGTTGACTCCATTGTCCTGGCGCTGTTTCGATCTTTTTCTTTTCATCTGTTTCTGTTTCTTGTGCCGACCAAACCATCTGATTTTTTTTATTCAGTCTAAAATTTTACGATGTTGATGATATATAAAACTGTATTATGAATAGGTTTCCTCGTTTTGAACCTGCAGTACCCATACATACAGTTGCGTTGCGTGATTCAATATGATCGCGTTTTAGGGATAGACTCCTCGTTTCTCGCCAATACTCTCGACCTTTGATGCAGTCTTACGTTACGTTTATAAAACAAATTAAAAACTGAGAATGAGTTTTGGTCTATAATCAACCATAACTGTCACAATTAGTTTTATGTTGAGGACAAATTGGACAAACAAAAACTTGGAATAAATAGGACAAAACAAATAGGAGGATCAATGTAAAGACAGATTAATTTGGCCGGCCTTCATAGACATATTTTCAGCAACAGTCTGTAATGGAATAGTGACCATTTTTATGCATGAGACTAACTAAGGGCCTGTTTGGGTAACATAAAATAAGTCAACTTATGACTTATAAAACCCATAAGAGTTTATGAAGGGTGTTTGTCAACCCAACTTATAAACCAACTTATAACTTATATATTCATAAGTTGAAGGTTAATAACTACTAACATTTTCCTTAACTTATTGACTTATTGTTTGATTTCTTTGGTTTTTAATTCTTTATATTTTTATATTTGTGTTTTTAAATATTTTTTTAATTTTAAAATGCATGTATTTTGCTCATTATATTTAATAATAATTTTTTAAAATGTAAATTAGCAAACTTATAACTAACTTATAAGTAAATTTATCCAAACACCAATACAACTTATAAGAATTCATCTACTTATCACTTATATAACACTTATTCATTTTAAACTATAAATCAACTTATTTGTGATACCCCAAACACACACTAAATAATTAAACTGTATAACTAGTGGACAGGACTTGCACTTGCAAGATTCTAATTTCTAAACAATCTCAAGCCCATTTATACTTGTTAAGTACTTGCTACTGAAGAAAGTAGTCAAACAATCGTGCCAATTTATCGAAACTGTGGTCTGTGCAACAGTTTATTGCTCGACAAGAGGTGAAGCAGCTATATATGAATCTTGATACGTTTACGTTTGTATTTTTCTTGTATATGCTTGTGCAGACCTCGTCTGCATAATATACAATGATCAAGAACATGATATTGATACAGTCTTTTAACATAATATTTCTTTAGTATGGTTGATAAATTATTAAATTCTGTATGAAATGGAACCATATAAGACATGAGTAATTTGGTAACAACACTTCGAGAGAATATCGTTAGAATAATCAGGTTTGTCCTTGATTTTTGGATAATAGGATCATGTGCACACGTGAGCAGCTTCAGCGATTGCCGAATCAAGTCCCATTTAGTTTTTAGGTTTTGGGCTCTTTTACTTGATCAATAAGTCACTGAAATGATCAGCATTCGAGGTGTTTTGATAGATCTTCCTCTCTTTCCAATGATGATCTTGTAGTATTTGTGTAGAGGTACGAGTCCTACTCCAGGTATGACAGTTGAAGCTGATTATCCATGTGTTTTCACGTAATTATCCAGGTATATATATGTATATTATGTAGATATTGTTGTTATCACGTTTGTGGTGACAGAAGCCAGGTAGAAGTCATTCTCTTGATGATATTTCCGTGCTCCTAAAGTGTAAGAGATTGAGCCCTTGTCCAACTATGCATCTGTCAGGTGAAAAGTGGAGGCACCCGAGTTGTACCTCCATGTCAGGTGGAGGTGGAGTAACGGTCATACTTATCTATCTATCAGGTGGAACTACAGTCGTACATGTATCTCATCATAGCCGTCTCCATAATCGTATCTCGACCCTACCCAAATTATACATACTGGACCAATAACACAAGTGGACCTTAAATTAAGCTCATGGCAGACAAATTTTGGGCACAACAACATACATACTCCCTCGGCCCTTGGGGCATCCTTTCACAATTTACATATCTACATATACAACGGCAATACGATTAGAAGAAAATTATTTTCAACTCGGGTACATCATATCAAGGAGTACTGTTGACACTTGACACCATTGTCGAAAATTTGCACCGATGACCACCCAACACCCTGGTGTTTCCACAGGGCTTGTCCGTGGCTGTCACCTTATGTCGTTTCTACAAAAGAAAATACTTTCGTAGCTTCTGCTAACAAAGGCCCTACCCCAGGATAAACTGATGAAGTTAAATCCTCCTCAAACCACACCACTGTCACAATAGATGCAAAGTCATCCATCTGTGTTGCGTTGCATTCTACTGGTTGAGGGCATACATGTGAATAAAATGCCCCATCTAGAAGCATATTTTTGCAAATAGATTAATTATTAGCACATAACATATCATCCCCTAGATGTTATGATTTCTGAATGCTAGTATGATACTTTCATGGTTTCCTGTAATTGGATAATACTTAATACTTTTAGGAAGATCAATTTCATATCTGCAGTGTTCTTTTGATATTTATCTCCGGAATAAAATCCTAGCCTCGGCCCCTGCACAGAAGTTTAACTTCGCATATTAGTCACATATCAAAATTATTTCAAGATATAAGGTAAAGTTTAGCTTTCCAAGTCAGATAAGAAAGGGTGTATTACAGCACCAGGTAGGAATGGCACGCCAGGCAGAGAAAAACAACATATGCACAGAACTAAACTTCAAATTTACCAACGTACAACAAGACTTAACTTTTGCATCTATTGGAGGATGGCCAACAGAATAGGAATGCCTTACCCATAGCGATCGTTAAGAAGGGGCACACCGTAGTCCGTACATCCCACCTGCAAATGGGAACAACAAACAGACTACGATTGCACAATGTAAACCAAATACAAGACAGTTTAAAAAAATTACACAAGTCAGATTCATGTAAACAAGAACTTAAAAGCATTACATGCCATTGTCACAGCAGAGGCAAAATCATCCATCCGCACTCCATTTTATTGTACTGGGCTGAGTGCATACATGTGACCAAAATGCTCCATTTGACAGCCTCTAGATCATTTTTTTTAACCTTTTTTATCGAGTTCATCGTATGACCGTGAAGGGTCTATGAAGGAGTTAATAGGTGCTGAAGATAATAAAACAGGTGGTCACTCTTCTTACCTTCCAACTTCCAAGTATAATCGATTCCAGTCTCAGGCCGATTTTCAGGATTAGGCTGAAAATTAAGGATACGTGGTATTTGAAAACAGAATTGCTCTTGTATATATTGCTAACAACACAACCAAACCAAACATGCACATTATCAAAAAAAAGTTACGAGGAGCGTAAGATGTCTCTCAATGTGTTTCCTGAAAAGTAAGAGCAGGTTCTTGGTAAAAAGAACATGTCAGATGGTATAGTGTTGCAAATAAAGCTTGCTGCTAAATTAGGACACCATTGTTCTAGTTGTCTTGCTTTTCACGATGTTCCCTCAGGTAAAGCAGTGGGTACAAACATAAATTTCTCGATTCAGACTAAATATTCCATCAAGGTGTTGCTCATTTAAAGAAGTCTAACTGTTGCTCTAGACTGAAGCAAGTGTTGTGCATCTACAATTGATGTTTGATATATGCTGACATAAATTTTTGTTCCAATAAAAGTGAACTTGAGTGATGGGGAAGCTTGTTTCTTGCATCTAGGAGCAAGTGGAATATCACTATATGCCAGCACACAATCAAGGTATTTGAAACTCTAGAAATTGTTCAGTTCCGTTTATCAGAACAAATTAATCGTTCATCGGGGGCATTGATGAAATATACAAGATACCAAAATAGCGATAATGGTTTATTGAACGTTTACCAGTAAGTTACTAAACATGGACTTCCACTACATGCTCTGCAACTCTGCAAGGAGGGGCTATTAACACGACTACATTTTTAGATTCTCTAACAATACATTTACAATTAACAGAGATATAAGTGAAATAATAATTAGACGGTCTCCTGTTTGAATTAAAAAATCAATACTATTTAGTTGCATGTAACATTTTCCCACTACTTTATTTATTTTTCTTAACTCAAACCATTTGTAAACAAATGACCTGACGGAGAGAGTATTTACTAGCAAGATGTTAAAGATATAAATTAGGTAAAAAAATTTAGCAAATACCACGTGCCATAATTTAATTATTTAAATATAATTAACATGGAATTCACTTCAATATCAACTAATAGAAATATTTTATAATGTTAAATTATCAACAATAAATATAATAATTTTTGGTATCTAATTTAATAAAGGAAAACTAGTATTTTCATATACTATATAGTCAGAAATAAAACTCATTAAAATCTTTTAGCAAAGAAAAAAACTCATTAAATGGGAATTGAAGCTACAAAATGCTGGGTCCAACATAGGAAAAAGCTGTAAACACACACAGTACGATTACAGCCTTCATTTCTCAAATTGACAAAGAAAAAAACTCATTAAAATCATGCTCATAAAATGCAATCGCTTACTTTTGTTTTTATCTGATTTTAGAAAATCAAGAAAATTCATTTGGTGGGGGGCGTCTTGAAATTATTTGTTCGAAAACAAACAACGAAACTGATAGTATTAGAAAAAAGTAATTAGCGTATTAGAATGATGTAAGCATCCGGAAACTTTAATTAAATTGTAAAACCTTGAATAAATATATAAATTGTTGACTGGGCTGGCTTCAGTTTTGAACCACTCCCTTAATTTTTAAATGGGTCGCACAATAAACAACAAAATACATATTACTTTTAATATAAATAATTATATTGTAATAACATTTTACTTTAGCTTTATCAATATAAGGTTGATTTTAAGTGCAACTTTACTTTATCCAAGATTTATATCAACAACTATATTAAAAATTGTTTATAGTCTACTTAAACTTTTTTTGAGTTTATTTTCATATTATTTTGGCTTTTTCTTAATACAAACATGGTACATAATTTTTTGATACATCAGCCAAAGTAAGTATAAAATGCTACATATTTGTAGAAATCCAAGGCGGCCATGGAGTATTAGGGTTACTATTAAAATGCATGCTTCTTGTTTAGCCTACTAGAAGCAAAGTACCATTAGTTAGCACAAATGAGACAATTATTAGTTCGTTAATTTACAAAAACCACTATTAATTTTCTATTACCTCACTAAATTAAAAAAATGAACACAAATAGAAGACACCTAATAAAATAAACCTTGTATATGAATCACATGGCAAAATGTATATTGTCTCTCATTGCAAAGGTAGTGATCACGTCCAAATTCCACTATATGTGGTGAATAAATAATTATATATGGAAATAAATTTGATGCCCAAAAAGAAAAAAAGAGAAAGAAAAAAAGCATAAAGCACAAATAATGGATATATAATAAAATAAGAAGTAAAAAATTAAATTATTTCATTAGAAGCAACCAAATGATTTGTGAGTGTTGAAGATACTCTTACACTGAATGGGGCTATATATCAAAATTCAACATGGAGTACATA
This sequence comes from Heracleum sosnowskyi, assembly GCA_030848705.1. Lineage (NCBI taxonomy): Eukaryota > Viridiplantae > Streptophyta > Magnoliopsida > Apiales > Apiaceae > Heracleum > Heracleum sosnowskyi. Next base: position 18,335,046 of record CM061240.1, read on the forward strand.
ATGGGGTAACAAAAATTGCCTTCCAAACTGTACTCCTTTATGCTTTGGTCCCATCCCCCTCTCATTCTTTTATTTTGACTTTATTCCATTTTCATGTGAATTTTTTTTTTATATGTAAACTTAGTTTTGCTTAAGCTACCTCTATCATATTCCCCAACACATATATGCTCCTCCCTCGTTGTATCATGAAAGATAAAATCTCCAGTTCCACTTCATCCTCTTCTCCCACCACCTTTTCCGAAAAAGATGTCGTAACGCGAAAATCGACTAAACGATCGGTTGAGGATGCCAACGTTGAAATGATCAAGAAATCCGAAAAATGTAGTAGTACTAGTGGTAGTGGTGATGGGAAGCACCCGATTTATCGTGGTGTACGAATTCGGAGTTGGGGAAAATGGGTGTCCGAAATTCGTGAGCCGAGGAAAAAATCGAGGATTTGGCTAGGGACATTTGCAACACCGGAAATGGCAGCTAGAGCTCATGATGTAGCTGCTATTGCTATAAAAGGTCACTCTGCTTTTCTTAATTTTCCCGAATTGGCTCAACAATTACCACAACCAGCTTCAAAGTCTCCTAAAGATATTCAAGCAGCTGCGGCCCTAGCTGCAGCAATGGACAACATTCCTATAAGCCATGAAGCTGAAGCTGAAGCGGAGCTGAGCGGAGCTGAGCCAACAACGACAAGGATAACTAGCGAATCCTCTAGAGAATCATCAAGTTCACCGATAAGTCACATTGAGGACCCTTTTCTTGATTTACCAGATCTCTACCTCAACTTAAGTCATAAAACCGGGCACTCGATCTACGAATACCCATGGAGCCTAACTCGAGCCGAGCCGACCGATAGTGAACTCTGGCTTGATGAGCCATTTTTGTGGTAGTTAGCCTAGAGATTACTATTTCAAACAATGGTAACAAATGTACCTACCTTCCTTCTAAAGTCACAACAAGTCCAAATAGAAAATCAACAAGTTGGGAAATAACAAATTTGTGTGGAGATTTGGTATGAGTTGCTTACGTTTACAACTCCTTTTTAAACGTTTGTGAATTGCAAAAAACTTGTATTAGTTTTTCTATTTTAATTTGCATTGGACTATTCTTCGTCTCATAAGACAATCTAATTATAGATGTTCTATAGTTTGTGTGTTAATATATAATGATGTGCCCTTCAAGTTTGGAATCCATTGGCGTAGACTCAAAGAACATGCATCATGTGCAGCAGCTTTAGACTAGAAGATGTCATTTTCCTTGCTTACTTGATTAATTTATGTTTCTGTTCTACAGCTGGTAATTGAGCATGTGCTGGGAATATATTGATGAAGACCAAGGAGGCCTCAAATGGAATGCATCTTAGAGTATATTTAACACTTTCTCTCACTTAAAATCTCAATTTTTGAATGAAGAGTGGATCACGAGTACCATCTTTAGAGAGTCATATTTGTAACCCCGCCAAACAGAGCTTATGTTGAGTAAACAGTACCTCTAAAATCGTAAGAGGTTAGAGTAATGTCTCAATTAAATCATATATTATATTCTAACAATTATTCCATCTGTCCCCTGAGTTCTTTACATTGGGGATGAGGCTCGTCACGCATTTTAAGGTTCCTATAAAATATATTTCCATAAATTATTTTAAATATTTTTTTTTTCTGAATAAAAGTATAATATTTAAATTTTTATTTAGAAAAAGAAAATTTTGAAAATAAGTTGTAGAATTATACTTTATAGGAGTCTTAAAATGCGTGTCAATGTAAAAAAAACTGTAAAGAAATGAGAGGGACATGGGGAGTATCAAATAAGATATTACAGATTTCAACAAAATAAAGTTGGGGGAACTTTATTGAAATAAATTAAATTACCTTAAGTTTTATATAGAGAAAAGGTAGACTTGAAAATTTTTAACTATAATTTTTTGCGCAAAAACATTGCATTCAAAATTGTAGGTGTAATTTTGGTTGATTCTTGTAATTTAGCAAAACTAATTACGATATGTACATTTGTATTTTTAAATGAATAAAGTTTTAAATAGAATTTAAAGTAATTTCCTAATAATAATTTTACTAATTAGTGTATTTTAAATATCAAAAGGGCTAACAATCATGCAAAGTAGGGGTGTGCAGGGGTCAGTTTGGCTCGATTTTTTTCTAAAATCGTTACCAACCCGTATATGTTGATTCGGTTCAATTTTTACTTATAAATCGTAACCGAACCATTAGGAGCAATTTTTTTCGATTTGGTTAACCATCTAACGATTTTGGTTTTTTCAATTTTTTTATCTAATTAAAAAGTGTTATAAAAATTTAATTATATTATTCTATTGGTTAGGTTCATTAAATCTAACTATACTAATTTTGTTTTTCTGAAAAGCAAGATGTATCGATAATAATTACGAAATAAAAGTATGCTTGCTGCACCTGACTCACAAGTCACAAGACTCACAACCCCAGTAGCAAGAAGAGCACTGTATTCAACTAGCCAACAACAGAAAAATATGCAATAATACAAAAAAAAATCGATTTTATGATCCGATTTCGTATTTTCAATTTTGTTTCTCACCTCTAATACAAAATTAAAGAAATGAAAAGCCGATCCTGATCAAACTATTGGTACACGTTACAAGTTCATTCTTCTTTATACTCGTCCCAGTGAATTGTATACACTGGATTGTGCACTTAGACTAAGAAAAAATATAAAAAATGAGTAAAATTAGATGAAAAGTGAGTAAAGTAGTGGAACCTATCAATATTTAATAATAGATTTGAGATAGTGGAGGAAGTAGTGGGTGTAATAGTGATTTATATTGTTATAAAATAGAGATAGTGGAGAAAGTAGTGGGTGTAATAGTGTTTTATATTATTAAAAGTTACTATTTTTGGAATGTATAGAAATGAATGGGACATCCCAAAATGAAAAGTGTATAAAAATGAATGGGACGGAGGGAGTATTTTTACTAAAAGGAATTTATCCTCAAGGCTACCTAACGTAGTACAATAGAACCCTCTTATATGATCGGTACCCGGAAAAAATATCATTTTATATAGGTTATCAAAAAAGATCTTTATGTTTTTTCAATTTAAAAAAAATATAATGTATATATATACAATGTATATAATTTTTTAAAATTTTAAAATATATATTAAAATTATGTACGTTAACACTTTTACACAAACATTTACTTATTAATTCAATAAAATTATTAACTTTTATAAATATCTTTCATAATACGAAGATCATAACGACCACTTAACGACAACAAATATGATTATATATGATTTAAAAGTTATTAAATAAGAATCTCTGTCAAAATATTATCATAAAAATTTTTTGTACTCACAAAGTATATAAAAAGTGTATTTTATCAATGATATCACTTTATGTGAAAGTTGGGACCGACATTTAACACTATAATTTTCTAAAAAAAATATTAATTACCATGATAGATAGGTTATCAAATTTTAATACTGGTCCCGACTTGAAACCGAGACTTTTTATCCATTTATAGAGGTTATCATTGTTGGGATGTGTTAGGTCCTGATATGTTTGTAGAAGGAGGGATTGTTTACAAACTATACTGTTTTCTCAAATTTGTTCGGTTCGTGATATAACAATTCAAAAACAAATATATGCGGAATAAATTGAAACAAGATTCAAGTTAAATATAACTTATATTAAACTTGAAGGGTGTTGCAAATACAGTACATATTACAAGGTTTGAATCTCAAACTAATTAAAACAAATCTAGAATAAATTCGACATGAATTTATCTATTTTTGTAATAAAAAGATCGAATACTAAAAAGTAGTTCAAGATAAATTCTACGGATAATGATCCGCTAGATAGTCAAAGAATACAAGTAAACAACTTCTAGTGGTTTAGATTTAACAATACAAGCTAGAAATTAATTCACTGTGATTTTGGTTGAGCTAGCCAATTGAGTATTGAAGCAGGAAGAGAAGAGATTGAATGTTGATGTCTTCTGCTTTTTTGTTGTGCCTTTTTTATAATATCTCAAGTCAATTACCTTTATATGATTTGATATGTACGCCCTTTTCCTTTTGAACTGGAATGACTTGCTCTATGACTGTCGGCATGACTCACTAAGGCTAGCATGACTTCCAATTCCTTCTTGTATGACTATCGACATGACTATTTTTGAGCTAGGATGACTTTCGGTATGACTAACCACGGAACTAGGATGACTTTCGGTATGACTATGATTGTACTACAATGACAATCGGTATGACTATCATTGATAGTCATACCAAGTCATTTTCAGAGTCATACTAGTACAATATTAATTCTAATTTAATTAATCTAAGGAATAAATTAATTCTTGTTGAATTAATTTATTGGATAAATTAACTAACTGATTTAATTAATTAAAAGTGAATTAATATCATTTCTTGATAGCAGAATCATCCTTTAAACCACTGAAAATTAATGACGAACTTCTACTGTATTGATGTTGACACTCGATGTACTGTCTGGTTCATGAGTGACTAACTGCAATGTCTGTTCTTCATCTTTTGAATTTAAGCTGTGATTCATTTTCTTTTCCCTTTATCAAACACTGTAACCTGTAAACTTTTGTCACACTTCTGAAATCTCTGTCACTTTAAATAGATCTACTTTCTTGAATACTTCACTGAGGCTTGATCAAATAACCGAACTTCTTCCAGTGTAGAATTACTCTAAGTCAGTAGATGACTTTAAATCTTCACTCACTTGACTGATAATACCCTTTGAGATTCATGTGACCTCTAATCTAATATTTACTTATTACATTCTTGTTTAAGTTGAGTCGAATCCTCGATGTTTACAAATAGGCTAGTGCATATGCCTTTCAATCTCTCCCTATTTGTTTGTTAGAGAATAACAACTAAATACCTAGAGGATCACTCAACTAAAAACAAGAAAAAGATAAGACTCTAAAGACTAAGTAAATAATAGAAAGTTCTTGATCAAATATGACATTTCTAGATTCCACCAGTAACGATAAATACAAGACAGATTTTTCTCTAGACTGAACATATGATAACATTGATCATGTCTTGATTTACCTAAGCTCCCTTTACTACCTTGAAACTCCTCATTTTCCTTTTATATCTTTTTCAGCTCCCTCTTCCTAGCTTCTCCCTATTAGTTGAGGAATTCTCTACAGATTTAACAGTTTGAGTTTCTGAAGCCAGTCGGAATTGATATTGTTGAATGGAGTTAATCCTGGGGAGTAAATTTGTCTTCAATTTTTCTTTGAACAGTCACGGCTGAGTGTTGACAGAGGTGCAAGAAGAAGACCATTCAACCACTTGTGCTTGCAAAAGTTCTTCATCAGTCTGGGTTTTGGATAGGAGTGAACAAAACCTGATATCCGATCCGGTTAGTAGAATTCGGATCGGATATCCGGTTTTTCGGATCATTAAAAATCTATTATGGTTTTGGTTCTGGTTTAACCGAAAATCCAGAATTTGGATATCCATTTAAACCGGATCGGAAATCGGATAATCCGGATCCGAATTAAATAAGTAATATATATTTTAATTTGTAAAAAGAAATTAAATTCTAATATATTTTGATAAGTTATCGTTAACTTTACAAATTGTAAAATAATTAACAATATTTTTGACATCAACATTTCATACTTTAACATTTATAAATTTTTTTCCTAACTTGATTTTGAACCATCATAGGCCATCATTCATTTCTTAAATTAGTTCTTTTAAATATTTTTTAGAATATATTAATTACACGCTAACTCTCAAAATTAAAATTTTAAGTGAAAAAATAATATTAAAAAAAATACTCTTTTATTTACTTTGTTTTTAAAAATTATTTAGTATTTTAACTTCTTGTTATATAAAAAATGTATTTTAACTTATTAATAAATCATTATAGATAAAATGTTAATTTAGTGAAAATGTATTTTGAAGTTGATGTATGAGATTATGAAATTTTCACGTATAAATTTGAAGTTGATGTATGAGATTATGAGGTTTTCACGTATAAATTTATGGAACAATTGTAAGTTCAATCTCAAAAATATAATTTCAAGTGTATCCTTGTGTTATAAAGTCTAAAATACTTATAAACTTTGGTAAAACACAACAAACTTGTTAATTTATTAGTGATATGTTAAATATTTATTAAATATAACATATTTGAAATATTTTGGGGTTAATATGTTCAATATTTATTAAATATATAAATTAATTTTAAAGAAATAGTAAAAACCGGATCGGATCCGGATATCCGGTTTTATAAAAAGTTGTGCTCCGGATCCGAATCCAAATTAGTGGAAAAAAACCGGATCGAATATCTGGTCCGAATTTTTCGGATCAGATATCCGAATTTCCAGATTTTTTAAATCGAATACCGGACCGAAAATTAGGATAATCCGATTTGTGAATATTTATGCTCACCCCTAGTTTTGGATAGTTGTTCCTGTAGATCAGCTAATTGAGCTAACTACATTGCAGTGTTTGTGTCTGTGTGTGCACTCACTTGAATTTCTTTTGTAAGTGTATCACTCATCTCACGTGCATGTGTTTCACTCGGTATTTGACTCGCATCACTTAATATTAGCTGTCTTTTTGCTCCTTTTTTATCAGTACATGTATTAAAAATCACTTTAGCCTCTTCAAGAGAGGTCAGTGGTGGTGCAATGGGAGTTCGCAAATCCCGATCCTCAGTCACATCTATCAATTCATTTTGGATTTAAAATCTGAATTGCTTAAGTGATAGACTGACCAAGTTGCCTTCCACTTTCTCCAGATAAATATGTGAGTGGAAAATCCCTTAGGGGAGCCAAAGATGTTCCATCTGGGAGGGGAGAAAATGAATCTATTAAATTTGGCAAAGAATCAGATGTTCCCTCTGATGCCTGTGAAGGCACTTCTACCGTAACAATTGTAGGCACTATAACTAGTTGCAGGTGCTCTGCTCTCACTGTGTCCTGAGTTTCATCTAATGATATGTCTTCTCCCATTGTGAGTAATGAGAGTGTGCTTGACTCAGTACAAAATGTCATGGTCCTATGACGAATTTCAATAGATTCATCATGTTGAGAGAATGTCTCTAGAAACGGTTCATTGGCTATTTCAAAGTCCATATCATGTTGGGAGAATACAGATGGGCTAACAGATGCCTCAGTATATGTTTAATTCTTCTTTAGAGGAGGCAGAGCTGTGTGATCACTCATTGTTTCAATCATACTACTTCTTTGTCTAAAAGTTAATTTATGTTTAGGCTGAGAGGTCAAGAAAGTTGTAGACTCATTATTTGGCTCTAAGACCTGGGATAGAGATTGTGGATTTACAATCTCTTGGTCAGCCCTAACAACCACTTGGGCTCAGCAACAGTAAAAGAAGTAGATTGAGAGATAGAAAGTAATACCTGTAATGGATTTGGCACTGAAGTTCCAGTTAAACAAGAGCTAGAGCAGAAAAGACTAATGAACAATATAATTACAAAAACTAAAACAAATAGAAAATAAAAGATAATAAATAATAAAACTAAAAATAAAAATAAAAATAATAAATACAAAAACTATCAGTAGAAAACTAAAGAAAGAAAATAAAATAAAATGCAGAAAATATTTACATGAACTGTACAAGAATATTCAAATATTTTAAAATAAAACAAATTCAATAAAAATATATTTCTCTAAAATTTTAACTTGTAAAATTTGAGAAAAATATTTTTAGAGAAAATAATTCATCTTAACTTAGGGGTCATTTGGCAAATCTGATTGTTCAATATCTGAATAATTAATATATCTGAATGATATGAATAAATCATATATCTGAATTAATGATGAATAATTTTGTTTGGTAAATAAAATTTAATATAACTGAATGACATTACTCTTTTTATTTTTTCTAAAAAAAATCCCTTCCCTTTTCAAAAATATAACGAACAATTATATTTTTCAACTAAAATACGTTACCTTTTTTATGAGAATTGAATAAGCTCCAAGTATTGATATTTAAACTCCATGTTAATATTTATATTATTTAAATACCCATTACTTTAGTTTACACATGGGAATGGTACTTAAATATCAATAATTGGAGCTTATTTATCAATTTTTTTTTTATTTTCTTCCTAAAACCCTTGTTTTTTCAAAAATTTCACGGAAAAATCCTTATTTATTTATCATAAAATCTTTTTAATGCTTTTAAATATTTTAAAAAAGTTTACCATTTTAAATTTTTTTAGCAAAATGTAATTAATAAAATATTAAAATGTATATAATAAAATAATAACTATTAAAAATAATTTGTGCTTCTTAGAAGTTTTAAGCTAATCAATCTTAAAATAAATTTTGCCCAAAAATAAACTGTAATTGTACTTTGACTTGCATAAGTTGCAAAAACAATTTTTGTTGGGACCTAACACAAGATTTTTCTCCTTTTACTAATTTTTTTGTTGGGTTCTAACACAAGATTTTTTTTTCTTTTTGTTAGATATAATTGCTGATGAGTGTTTATCAGTGTTTAAGCAACAGGTATTCATCAGAGTTTACTAGAAGCTAGTCAGAGTTTGATAAAGTCTGACGGGGTGAGAGTTTGCTAAAGCTGTCGGTGCTAACATTGAAGATTCTAGAAGCAATATATCTTGAAGATGGAAAGAAGCAAGATATATTGAGACAGGCAAGGAAACGGAACAGAAGACAGAAGCAATCCTAATTTGATATAATTTGTATAGCTAATTTATAGGAATATCAATTAGAGATTGATTATGTAACTGTGTACTATATAAACACAGATAGGTTAACCCTAAAAGGGATACGATTATTGAAAACATTATTCTTGTAACCTAGCAGCTCTTTGTGATATTTTACATCACAAAGAGAAGAGTTATTTATATAATTCAGTTGTTGATTCATAAACAGTGTTCTTTATTGTTATTATCATAATTATATTGATTATATATTGTGTAATCAGGCCTAACAATTGGTATCAGAGCCAAGGTTGTTTAATATATACATTTTATCGATCTAAACACAAGTATAATCATGGCTGACAACTCTCATGAAGGTTCTAATGCAGGTTCGAATGCTCAGAAGGTTCAACCAACTTCTGTTAGTCGATATGAGACTATAAGGGTTCCAATTCTAAGACCAGTTGAATATCCAATATGGAAAGTGAAGATGACCATGTTTCTGGAAGCCACGGATCCAGAATACCTTGATAGAATCAATGATGGTCCTCATATGCCAACTAAATTGACTCCCGTTATTACTGGTCAAGAACAAAAGACTGTTCCAAAAGAGAAGAAAGACTTGACTCCTGAAGACATCTCATCAATTGCAAAGGATGCAAAGGTTAGACATTTACTCCATAGTGCCTTAGATAATGTCATGTCTAACAGAGTTATTGGCTGCAAAACTGCCAAAGAAATCTGGGATGCTTTAGAAGTCAGGTGTCAAGGAACAAGTGCAATAAAGAAGAATAGGAAAACCATTCTAACACAGGAGTATGAACACTTTGACTCAAGATCTAATGAAACTTTGACAGATACTTATGACAGATTTTGTAAATTGTTGAATGATTTGTCCCTGGTTGATAAAGAATATGAACTTAAAGAGTCAAATCTCAAGTTTCTGTTATCTCTACCTGAAAGATGGGATTTGAAGGCAACAACAATTCGAGACAATTATGATCTTGCAGATACAGATCTTGATGAAATCTATGGGTTGCTCAAAACTCATGAACTGGAGATAGAACAAAGAAACAAAAGATCTGGAAAGAAGACAAAATCTGTTGCTCTTAAAGTTGAAGAAAAGCCTGTCAAGAAGGAATCATCAAGAAAGAAAGCCAAAGGAAAGGCTTTAGTCATAAAATCTGAAAGTGAGTCATCAAACTCTGATGATGGCTCAAACACTGATGATGAAGCTTCTGATTCTGAGGATGATGATGAAGAGATGATGAAAATGGTTGCTTTAATGGTAAAGACCTTCAAGAAAATGGGATTCAAGAACTTCAAGAAAGGAAAGAGATTTTCTAGGAGAGATTCAAACTCTAATAAGAGAAATTTCAGAAAGTCTGATGGAGGGAATACCAAGTCTGGAAAGAAAGACAAGTCTGAGATCCAGTGCTACAAGTGTAAAGAGATGGGTCATTATGCTCCAGAGTGCAAGAAAGGAAAATCTGAGAAAGCACTCATCACTAAAGGCAAGGACTGGGCAGACACTTCAGACTCAGATGAGGGAGCCAATTATGCCCTCATGGCAACTGTTAAAGATGAAGCTGAGTCATCTGAAAACAAGGTACCCCTAACTACTTATGCTTATGATACTGATAATATATCTGAATTAAGAGTTTATCTAAAAAGCATACATGTTAGTTATAGGGATCAGACTTTAGAGAATGAAAGAATCAAATCTGAGAATCTAGGTCTTAAAGAAAGGAATAAATTTCTTGAAGAGAGACTTGTTAACATGCAACAAGTTCAAAAGGAGAGAGATGATGTTGTTTATGTTGAACAGGAATTGCTTAAAAGATATAGGCAAATAAAATCTGAGTTGGAAAAGGAGAGGAAAGTGATTAAAACTTGGACTAATTCTGGAAAAGACACACATCAAGTTTTTCAGACAGACACTGTAGGTTTAGGTTACTGTGAGAAAGATGAACTTAGGTTTAAAGATAAAGTGAAAGTGAAACCACAACTTAAACCTGTGAAATTTGTTTCTGAATCCAGTAAGCTAAAGTCTGTAGTAGTGAAAGAAGCTGTTATGGAACCAGCTGAAACCTGTGATAAACAGGTTAATGTTGGTTCAATAACAGAGAATAAGGTTAAATTAGAAGCTGTTAAAGAACCAGTAAAAATCTGTGATAAGCAGATTAAATGGCAGTAAAAATCTCCAAAGATTATTGACGGAACAGCTTTCTCAACCACATTTGATGGCAAGTTCTTTCTTCGATCATATGTCTTCAGTAGTAAAGACCAAGAAAGCATATAAATCGATTAACCTGATTTGCCTGCACTCACAAATGGATTGACAGTTCTTGGTACCCAACTTATTTGCTTGGGTCCAGATGGATTAGAGATTTTGCTTTTAAAAGTGGTAACAACAGCTTCAACCTATACATGCTTATTCTTATCTCTGACTGACCTTGCAGTCGTTGCTCTAATGTGATTCTTAAACATGCTTTTTCTATGATTAATGCAAGTTCTAAGATATGCATTCATAATATTTAAATAAGCAAACATGTTAATAAGAATAAATGGCATACATTGAGCATTTTGACATTGCAGATAAGAGATGTGCAAATTAGGCATGTTCTGCATTTTAGAAAATTCAGTACTTTCTACTTTAACCAATATACACAAGTGTAACAGGTAGCAAGTAGATTTACAGATATTCAATAATTTTCTAAGCACACATGGAATAAGAGAATTAACAATTAAATCACTAATTCTATCTAATCCATTCTGTTGTTGTATGGCATCTAACTTTCTCTATTACCTAAGTCAGTTTTAGATACAGCTTGGTGTTCTACAAATTCTACTGACTCTAAAGGTAATTCCTCCATTCTTCAAACTGATTATCCCTTAACAAACAATTCAGAATAAATGAGCAAATCTTGTTCTACTAGGGATACTGAAACTTAGCTTTACTAAGGTCTTATGTGCCAGAACCTTAACCCCTAAAACTAAGAGTTGTTTCTTAAGAAAGCTTCTATCTCACTTGCAAATCTTATTCTACAAATATTCATACACACATATCTAAGATCTTCTATGTACATGCTTTGAATATTGAGAATTAAATACTGCATTGGTTCAAGGAAAAGATACCTGAGATATGTGAGGTGAATCATCTTCAGAGATTGCTATGAAAGCAAGATATCCATGATCTTCTCGTCATCTGATCTATCCCAACTCTTTCCTTAAGCAACATAAGTTTTGTGCTGATGCTTCTTCAATAAAGCATTCCACTTCTGTTTCAGCTATTAACTGAGTCCATATTCTTCTTTGTTTGTTAGGCTTCTTCATTGTGTAGTTGTAACACCCCAGTCCCACATCGAGTAGATTTGGGACTTCTGTTCAGTTTATAAAGCAAAGTACTACTACTAATTAGCACCAACAAATCATGATCTTTTGGGGGCCTGTGGTGGGCTAGTTGTTACCCAAGTTGGCTGCGTTTGGGTCAGTATGCTTTGGCTTATTCGGACTCAGAATCGGGACTTGACCCGATTTTCGAAAAAGGCTCGGGATTTGACCCGGGTTGTCACAGTTGGTATCAGAGTCGACTCTCGAAAGCTTGATTCGTCGAGTTGCCGGAGGTGGGGACACGAAGGCTGGTGGTATTATCCCACAATGGACAGAGGTCCGGAGGTGGGGACACGAAGCCAGCCGGTATTATCCCACAATGGCTAGGGAGGAACGATCTTGGAACCTATGGGCTATCCGATCAGGCTTGACGAGGACGTCAAGAGTTTAAGTGGGGGAGTTTGTAACACCCAAGTCCCACATCGAGTAGATTTGGGACTTCTATTCAGTTTATAAAGCAAAGTACTACTACTAATTAGCACCAACAAATCATGATCTTTTGGGGGCCTGTGGTGGGCTAGTTGTTACCCAAGTTGGCTGCGTTTGGGTCAGTATGCTTTGGCTTATTCGGACTCAGAATCGGGACTTGACCCGATTTTCGAAAAAGGCTCGGGATTTGACCCGGGTTGTCACAGTACTGTAAAATCCCGTATTTTTATATTTTTTAATTATTAGATAATTAGATGTTAAGATAATTATTATTTATATATTTATAATATTTTATTTAGAAAATTCTAGAATTTCTTTTGATATAAGTTATTTGATTTAAGATAAGATTCCTTATTACAAGAAAGATAGGTGAGAATATTTTAGTGAATCAATATCTTTCTATTTAAATTAATTGTGTGTCAATAGAATATTATATTTAAAGAATTACCGGAAGAGGTTACAAATATTTTATAAACAGATTTTATAATTACCTAGGTTAATTTTAGGTCATGTGTGTGTCTATAAAAACACTCATAAGAAAAAGAAAAAGGGCGTCCAGACTTCAGCTGTCACAGGTACGTTACGCTTTCGATTTATATAACTATGTACATACACTAAATGACTGCCATGGTTTGTTGTTTGTAAGTCTGACGTATCGATTGTGCGAGAAATTATTTTTCTTTATTCTTCAAGTTGTAATCGACATGTATTAATTAATAATTTTAGCAAGTTACTTGTGTAGGTAGTTGAATAGTGATTATAGATCATGCCATGTAGCATTAAAATATCGGTGCTTCTGTTTCATGTGTGTATCATATTCATAATATGTTTTATGTGTGTCTCATAATTTTGTTTAAAATTATTTATTTCAAAGTAGAGTTTTTGATTTAAAATACATTAATTTAGTTTTATTGAATTGGATGGGCAATGTTTTGATCATTAGTATTATTTACAATATGTCTGTACGTTAGAATTCTGATTTTTGTATATATTTTTTTTAAGAAATATCATGCAAATTGCTGGTTAATTATTGTCGCATAAGAGTATGATTTAATCAGAAAAGCAGAATGATTTAACAATTGCATACACCTACAGTGACATTAGTTTATGACATGGATGTGTATAATTTCATGTAAAAAAAAAGGGTGAAAAGATTTGTGGTCGTTTTGTAATTATGCATATTCACTTGGACAGGCTGTACCTATCATGTTGGGCCTAAAAGCCCAATTACTTTTATTTTATAATTTGTTAATTATTGCCCGGCCATTTGTCTATATGATCAATTTGTTTTAGATTAATACTGAGCATGATTCTGGTATGTGTGCAGTGCATGTTTAGAATTGGTTGCATAAGCTATTAATTGTTTTGCGTTTTATTATAAAAATTATAGGATTTGTTCGCGCTAATTTTCAGTATTCAGTCGACTGCGAGGTAAGTACTTTTTGACTTACTTTTATTTTCGAAAAGATATTTGATTCTGCAATTTTTGAAATTCCGTATAAGATATAAGAATATTGTTTCGAAATGTATAAGAAATAAGATACGAGAATCTTCGAATCCCTCAGTCTCTACGTTTCGAACTCGTTCGTAATTTACGCTATAGTTCCGGAACTAGCCTTAGATACCCTTAGTAGGCGCACAAGTGTGCAACTTTAGATACCTATTAAGGGGGCGTAATTATTGAACTTTAGATGCCGGTCACTGGCAAAGTGTGGCGAAAGTATAAGAATAAGAATAAGATCCCGGCTACTGGGAAAGTGTGGCCGTAGAGCAAGACTGTGGTTATTTATAAGAATTTCGTTTTTGTTTTAATTTTGTTTCTGTTCTGGATTTTAAAAATATAAACTTTGGGTTGGACTTGTTTTCACAAATGTTTTGCAATTTATTATTGTTTTGAGAAAATCTGTTTTGCTAAAACACCCATTGATTTTGAAAATATCTGTAAGTCAATCTGTTACTTGCTGAGCTGTGTAGCTCACCCTTTCCTAATATTTCAGGTTTTGACTTTGGAAGCTTATTGAGATTAAGGATGTGTGGATTTTCGTGCTACCTGATTTAGATGCAATTATTGAAAAGACATATCGCATTATTTGAATAAATTTTGATATTGAATATTGGATTTGTGGAGCTGCGTCTCCGTTTCATGTTTTTGAATTATTGTTAAGTTTGACCGCTGCTTTGACTTTTGTGCAATTTCGTTATTTATTGAATAAAGATTATGTTTTATTTAAGTTTTGTATTTAGATTTAATAATCCGAAAAGTCGGGCTGTTACAGTTGGTATCAGAGCAGGTTTTCCTTCGGAGTGTACTAGGTATGGGACTAGTGCATTTCCTAGGATGCGTTCCTGTAGGTTTTCGTATAGATTTTGACCTATAGGTCAGTAAATTATTTTGATTTTAGGCCATTTCTTTTGTGATTATTTGACATATATGATTTTCGTGTTATGTGATCATGGACTATATATATATTTAAAGTTTCTTTATTTGTAAGTATAAGAATTTGTGTCATGGTTTAAGAAAAGATGAACGGAGAAGTAGGACACAAGATAGATTTCAGAGTGCCCACGTAATCCACCACAAATGAAGGAAGCAAGCAACAAGACAAGTAACGAACGTGTTTCAGTTGACGGGAAGTCGTGACACCTATCGTCACTAAGGTATGATTTCTTTTCTTATGTGACTTATTTAATTTTATTTGGAGAATTTGGGGACCAAATTCTTTTAAGGAGGGAAGACTGTAAAATCCCGTATTTTTATATTTTTTTATTATTAGATAATTAGATGTTAAGATAATTATTATTTATATATTTATAATATTTTATTTAGAAAATTCTAGAATTTCTTTTGATATAAGTTATTTAATTTAAGATAAGATTCCTTATTACAAGAAAGATAGGTGAGAATATTTTAGTGAATCAATATCTTTCTATTTAAATTAATTGTGTGTCAATAGAATATTATATTTAAAGAATTACCGGAAGAGGTAACAAATATTTTATAAACAGATTTTATAATTACCTAGGTTAATTTTAGGTCATGTGTGTGTCTATAAAAACACTCATAAGAAAAAGAAAAAGGGCGTCCAGACTTCAGCTGTCACAGGTACGTTACGCTTTCGATTTATATAACTATGTACATACACTAAATGACTGCCATGGTTTGTTGTTTGTAAGTCTGACGTATCGATTGTGCGAGAAATTATTTTTCTTTATTCTTCAAGTTGTAATCGACATGTATTAATTAATAATTTTAGCAAGTTACTTGTGTAGGTAGTTGAATAGTGATTATAGATCATGCCATGTAGCATTAAAATATCGGTGCTTCTGTTTCATGTGTGTATCATATTCATAATATGTTTTATGTGTGTCTCATAATTTTGTTTAAAATTATTTATTTCAAAGTAGAGTTTTTGATTTAAAATACATTAATTTAGTTTTATTGAATTGGATGGGCAATGTTTTGATCATTAGTATTATTTACAATATGTCTGTACGTTAGAATTCTGATTTTTGTATATATTTTTTTAAAGAAATATCATGCAAATTGCTGGTTAATTATTGTCGCATAAGAGTATGATTTAATCAGAAAAGCAGAATGATTTAACAATTGCATGCACCTACAGTGACATTAGTTTATGACATGGATGTGTATAATTTCATGTAAAAAAAAGGGTGAAAAGATTTGTGGTCGTTTTGTAATTATGCATATTTACTTGGACAGGCTGTACCTATCATGTTGGGCCTAAAAGCCCAATTACTTTTATTTTATAATTTGTTAATTATTGCCCGGCCATTTCTCTATATGATCAATTTGTTTTAGATTAATACTGAGCATGATTCTGGTATGTGTGCAGTGCATGTTTAGAATTGGTTGCATAAGCTATTAATTGTTTTGCGTTTTATTATAAAAATTATAGGATTTGTTCGCGCTAATTTTCAGTATTCAGTCGACTGTGAGGTAAGTACTTTTTGACTTACTTTTATTTTCGAAAAGATATTTGATTCTGCAATTTTTGAAATTCCGTATAAGATATAAGAATATTGTTTCGAAATGTATAAGAAATAAGATACGAGAATCTTCGAATCCCTCAGTCTCTACGTTTCGAACTCGTTCGTAATTTACGCTATAGTTCCGGAACTAGCCTTAGATACCCTTAGTAGGCGCACAAGTGTGCAACTTTAGATACCTATTAAGGGGGCGTAATTATTGAACTTTAGATGCCGGTCACTGGCAAAGTGTGGCGAAAGTATAAGAATAAGAGTAAGATCCCGGCTACTGGGAAAGTGTGGCCGTAGAGCAAGACTGTGGTTATTTATAAGAATTTCGTTTCTGTTTTAATTTTGTTTCTGTTCTGGATTTTAAAAATATAAACTTTGGGTTGGACTTGTTTTCACAAATGTTTTGCAATTTATTATTGTTTTGAGAAAATCTGTTTTGCTAAAACACCCATTGATTTTGAAAATATCTGTAAGTCAATCTGTTACTTGCTGAGCTGTGTAGCTCACCCTTTCCTAATATTTCAGGTTTTGACTTTGGAAGCTTATTGAGATTAAGGATGTGTGGATTTTCGTGCTACCTGATTTAGATGCAATTATTAAAAAGACATATCGCATTATTTGAATAAATTTTGATATTGAATATTGGATTTGTGGAGCTGCGTCTCCGTTTCATGTTTTTGAATTATTGTTAAGTTTGACCGCTGCTTTGACTTTTGTGCAATTTCGTTATTTATTGAATAAAGATTATGTTTTATTTAAGTTTTGTATTTAGATTTAATAGTCCGAAAAGTCGGGCTGTTACAGAGCCCATGACCTTGGACTTACAAATAACAATCTCAACCAATATGCCACAATCTTACTTTCAATATGTGACAACCCGGGTCAAATCCCGAGCCTTTTTCGAAAATCGGGTCAAATCCCGATTCCGAGTCCGAATAAGCCGAAGCCTACTGGCCCAAACGCAGCCAACTTGGGTAACGACTAGCCCACCACAGGCCCCCAAAATATCATGATTTTGTTGGTGCTAATTAGTAGTAGTACTTTGCCTTATAAACTGAACAGAAGTCCCAAATCTCCTCGATGTGGGACTGGGGTGTTACAAACTCCCCCACTTAAACTCTTGACGTCCTCGTCAAGCCTGAACGGATATCCCATAGGTTCCAAGATCGTTCCTCCCTAGCCATTGTGGGATAATACCGGCTGGCTTCGTGTCCCCACCTCCGGATCTCTGTCCATTGTGGGATAATACCACCAGCCTTCGTGTCCCCACCTCCGGCAACTTGCTTCGACAAGATTTCGAAACCTGGCTCTGATACCAACTGTGACAACCCGGGTCAAATCCCGAGCCTTTTTCGAAAATCGGGTCAAGTCCCGATTCTGAGTCCGAATAAGCCAAAGCATACTGACCCAAACGCAGCCAACTTGGGTAACAACTAGCCCACCACAGGCCCCCAAAAGATCATGATTTGTTGGTGCTAATTAGTAGTAGTACTTTGCCTTATAAACTGAACAGAAATCCCGAATCTCCTCGATGTGGGACTGGGGTGCTACAAAATATCAATTTTTATGTGACAACCCGGGTCAAATCCCGAGCCTTTTTCGAAAATCGGGATAAGTCCGATTCCGATTCCGAAATAAGTCGAAGCCTACTAGCCCAAACGCAGCCAACTTGGGTAACAACTAGCCCACCACAGGCCCCCAAAAGATCATGATTTGTTGGTGCTAATTAGTAGTAGTACTTTGCCTTATAAACTGAATTGAAGTCCCAAATCTACTCGATGTGGGACTGGGGTATTACAAATGTGACAACCCGGGTCAAATCCCGAGCCTTTTTCGAAAATCGGGTCAAGTCCCGATTCTGAGTCCGAATAAGCCAAAGCATACTGACCCAAACGCAGCCAACTTGGGTAACAACTAGCCCACCACAGGCCCCCAAAAGATCATGATTTGTTGGTGCTAATTAGTAGTAGTACTTTGCTTTATAAACTGAACAGAAGTCCCAAATCTACTCGATGTGGGACTGGGGTGTTACAAACTCCCCCACTTAAACTCTTGACGTCCTCGTCAAGCCTGATCGGATAGCCCATAGGTTCCAAGATCGTTCCTCCCTAGCCATTGTGGGATAATACCGGCTGGCTTCGTGTCCCCACCTCCGGACCTCTGTCCATTGTGGGATAATACCACCAGCCTTCGTGTCCCCACCTCCGGCAACTCGACGAATCAAGCTTTCGAGAGTCGACTCTGATACCATATGTGACAACCCGGGTCAAATCCCGAGCCTTTTTCGAAAATCGGGATAAGTCCGATTCCGATTCCGAAATAAGTCGAAGCCTACTGGCCCAAACGCAGCCAACTTGGGTAACAACTAGCCCACCACAGGCCCCCAAAAGATCATGATTTGTTGGTGCTAATTAGTAGTAGTACTTTGCCTTATAAACTGAATTGAAGTCCCAAATCTACTCGATGTGGGACTGGGGTATTACAAACTCCCCCACTTAAACTCTTGATGTCCTCGTCAAGCCTGAACGGATAGCCCATAGGTATAGGTTCCAAGATCGTTCCTCTCTAGCCATTGTGGGATAATACCGGCTGGCTTCGTGTCCCCACCTCCGGACCTCTGTCCATTGTGGGATAATACCACCGGCCTTCGTGTCCCCACCTCCGGCAACTTGCCTCGACAAGCTTTCGAGAGTCGGCTCTGATACCAACTGTGACAACCCGGGTCAAATCCCGAGCCTTTTTCGAAAATCGGGTCAAGTCCCGATTCTGAGTCCGAATAAGCCAAAGCATACTGACCCAAACGCAGCCAACTTGGGTAACAACTAGCCCACCACAGGCCCCCAAAAGATCATGATTTGTTGGTGCTAATTAGTAGTAGTACTTTGCTTTATAAACTGAACAAAAGTCCCAAATCTACTCGATGTGGGACTAGGGTGTTACAGTAGTACACCCTGATAGTTTCTCGTTACATAGTTCTTATCATAGTTGAAACTATCACTCTTGTTTTTGTTACCATCTCAGTCTGTAACTACCTCTTTGAACTGAATCCTGAAGAATCTTTGCTTCGTAATAAATAAGCCTGATCCATGGATGTGTCTTTTGTACTCCTTCTGAATCTGATGTGACTAAACTTCCTTGACAAGTGAAACACTGATCTTTAGTCTAGTCTCTCGAGGTTTTCTACCTGAGCTTCTTCTGATTCAGCTACTAGTAATTCTTCTATTCTGTGCTGAGGTTCCAACATTAATAAATGTTACTGAGATATTTGTTTGTCCATTCCTAACCTCCTTAATTCCTTTCCTTATATTCTCTTTTGATTCGCAGATAAATGTAGCATTGGTACAATTCACTTTGTGATTGTGTATCCCTGAATCAATAGAGTTGATTAAAAATCTCTTGAAAAATTGTATCCGTAGAAACTTCTTCCTTTCCTGCATCTTAAAATCTAGTGGGATCCTATGGAGTAAGCCTTTGAGGAAATTCCACAATTTTCTTCAGTAGGTTCTGAAATCAGCTTCTTTAAATTAAGAAAACCATTTCCTTCAATTCCCGTGTTCAGGGATTTTCCGTCTAAATAGCACATGGTCAACTTTTTCTTCAAAAGATTAAAATCATCTTTACCGCTCGGAGGAATCTTGAATCTAACAATCTTTTGGGAACCTTTGGCTTAGGATATGAAATATTTTAAATTCCAAGAATTTCGAACTTTTTGAAAAATAAAATATTTCAAGAATAAAATTCAAATTATTTAAAATTCAAAAATTTCAAGAAATGAAAATTTTGAAAATTAAAAAATCCGAAAATTCTGAGAACTTGAGTGATTGGCCTAAAACACCGGATCTAATCTGTATATCGATTAACAAGCTCTGATACCAATTGTTAGGTCCCGAAGTATCGTAGAAGGGGGGGTTGAATACGATACTCACAAATAATTCAATTTCGTTCGCGGATAATTCATTCAGTTCTATAACGAAATCAAACACACCAAACCAAACCAAAAGTCGGGGAATATATCTTTTTATAAATATAAACCTCGAGGGGTGCTACAATTTCTAATCCGTAGATTAGCTTCAATGAGTTCTAGGTTATTCACAATCAATACAATGAAAGAATTCTGAGCACTATAAATTTCTATGATCTTCTCCGGCTCAAACTTCTCTCTCAGTAGTTGCTACTATGAACTAACCTCGACTGAGGAAGACACTACCTCTCTCTGTGTAATTATAGACTTAGTTTTTAGAAAACTATCGAACCTTAATTGTTAAAACAATCTTGGCCGTCCATCTTCTAATCAACCTGACAAACAAACACTTTTCCACCTGCTCCTCAATTTAGAAAACCATCGAATTATTAAAAAGAGTTTTCCATTCGATAGTTTTTAAATAAAAACTATCGAAAGTTAAATTCTTTTGTAATAGAATTCAAATGGACTTCATTTATCCCATTCGATAGTTTTTAGGAAATAAAAACTATCGAGCTCTTTTCTTTTGACTTTGAGTTTCTTAGAAAAGCTTTCGATGGTTTTTTTTTCTTTAAAAAAAAAAAGAAAAACCATCAAGTCAATTTCTTTTGATTCCTTAGAATCACATTCGATAGTTTTTCATAAATGAAAAACCATCGAATCATATTTTGTCCTTGTTCCTTTTAGAAAACCTTTCTGAGCTCCTTGGTGTTTAAGTTTCAGACTGTATCAATTTCTTCTGAGACGATAAAACAATTTGATCTTTTAGTGTCGTCACCTAGTGCAACTGGTCTGGTTCACAGATGAATAACACTTGATCAATTCTTCTTTTATGTCTTCAATTCAATGCTGCTGATAAGTCCTTTGTCGTCCTGGTTGCTTCATCACTGGAATCCTGTGGTACTAACCCTAAATCATTCACATACTTCTGTCGTCTTGAAAGTCTTGTTTCTTTTGCTGTCACTGAGGCTTGAACATTTTCATGAACTTCTTTCCGTGACCTGTTTACGGACTTCAAGAATACATAACGTATTTTGACTTTTTGAGTTTACCTTATCTTCATTGATCCTGGATTCCTGTGCTTCTGTTAATATTATTGTCTGTCTTGTCCTTTGTTGAGTTGTAGTTATCTCTTTTACATCTTATGTTACATTATGCTTTACAATCTCCCCCTATTTGATTGGATAGAGTTCGACAAGCAAATACTTCGAGGATAACTTAACTAACTAAGGAAACATGAAACTACTTAAAGTAAGACAGCGTAATAATATTAACTGCATTCTGGATCAGATATATATACATTTCCAGATTTCATAAATCAAAGAACAATAAAACTTTTCACTTTGAAGTTGCTCCTCTTGATTGAGCTGATAGTTCTTTTGTTCTTTGCTTCAATCTTCAGTCCATTCCAATCTCACCTTCTTCACTCATTGGATCGGAGTTAGCAGCTTGATAATCAATCACTGATAGATAGTGCAGTGGTTCTCCAGGTTTAAGGATTGCTCCTAGGATGTGTCTTCCAATATATCCAACCTCTTGACCCACTCCAGCCCACAGCCATGCAATGTTAACATCTTTCTTGTTTAGCTTTGGCATGTTTGGTAGTCTGGGAAGCACTTCCAATCCTTTCTCCACTCTCTTCCTATAGTAGGGAACATTCTCCATAAGATATTTTCTTAGAGTGTCGGCTGCTTTTGTCCTTCTCCGTTGATGTGAATCCAGTGGATGTAAGATACTTCTCAACTGATATTAGATATTCGTTTGGGTAATCTCTCAGTTTGTCCTCCGTCATGTAGCAGATTCTGAACAAGTCATTCGTCATGAATCTAACCATAGGAGGGTTTTCAGTAATCTCTGGACTGACCTTCATCAAGATTTCCTTAACATGCTCACGGAGCAGTTCATTTAGCTTTGTAGTTCTTTGGATCTTGATGAGAATCACCTTCAGTGGTGTCTTTCTCTCTTAGTGATAGAGAATTTGCTTCTTCTTCCATATCATCATCCAAGATAGGATGTTCTATTTGGCTCCGTATGATATGGCTCATGCTCCTCCTGAATCGGTTGCTCTTGCATGACTTCAAATCCCTCTTCACTTTCTTCTAGTACTATGTCCTCAATCCAGGCTTCATTGGTTTCCCAAACTCCCCATCCAGTTGTTTTCCAACCTTCATTAGTCACTTCATTTGTTTCCCCTTCTCCAACTTTCTCCCCCTTAGTTGAGGAATCCTCGATGAAGTTATCCTCATTGTAAAAGGTAGTAGAAGGATCAGGTTGTTGCTGTGAAGGTCCGGGTTGTTGGTTCCTCAACATATTCCATAATCTTCTTGAGGGTGGATTGAACATATACCTCCAGGTAATAGCAAATCTTCAATATTTGGAAGGGTTAGGGTGTCACTCCTCACGTTTGGCTCTGGGTGTACACTCAACGTTTCTGTCGGTGTTTAACTCATTTTTACTTTCCCACTCAGGCCAGGTGTAAGTGTTTTTGTTTCACTCAAACCCTTTGTGCTAGTTGTACCTGCAGAAGAAAACACCGTATCCGTCCTTAAGGAGGTCACCGGTGGTGCAATGGGGCTTCGCAAGTCCCCGTCCTTGGTTAAACCAAGTTGCTGATCATCCGAGGATGATGTATCCTTTAAAGGATCTAGAGTTTGAATCTCTAGGGGGTTAGAAACAGGCTCTTTTAACAGCAGAGATCCCGAATCTTCCCCGTGAGTCTGTAAAGACTTCACCTCAGTTGACTCCTCAATAGTAATTGATTCACTGTCAACGAGTTGTCGATCTGCACCTACGTCAGACCCTTTACCCGCAGGATCCAGATATGTTCCATCTGGGGAGGTAGACAATGACCTTTTAGATTGTGCATTTAGGTCAAAGCCTTCTCTCGACGTTTGTGAAGACCCTTGGTTCTTAGAACCTTCAACCAGTGAACCTGACCGTAATATGGTCGGAACACCAGTTGCTTCCGTCAATTCTTCCTTACTTGATTGAGCTATTGGTTCAGATATTGCTTTCGTTAGCGTAGCCCAATCAGCATCAGAAAAATCAATAAAGGGCGCTTTGGATGATTGAAATGAAGTTTCAACAGTTGCCTCGTTTTCTATTCTTCTCCTTTTAGAGGAAGGCAGAGCTGTTGTTGAAGGGTGTATCTCCTTATGTGGTGCTGCTATGGCACTATCTCCCTCTACACTCATGGATGTCTGAATATTGGGTATAGGAGGGTAAGGAGGCTCGTTTATGTTTTCATTTGGCACTTCCAAAGGCTCTTCGACCGTGGTTAGAGATTGTGGGTTGCAATCTCATGGTCTGGAATGGCCGCTGAGGGCTCTGGATCAACATCCATTGTTGTGGTTCAGGAGCCAGTTCAGGTTGAGGAATATTACCTTCATTTACCTGTTCCCTTGGGGGTAGAAGTGGTAGGGGCACCGTTCTTAGATATTCAGTGAGAACAGTGGGTACCCCTGGAAGATGATTTTTTCTTATCAGAGCGGTTATTGCATTGCTCTTCATCTTCATGCACTCCATGGTCTCATCTTTGGCGAATGTCTCACGCTCATCATCTGTTAAGATATCATTGAGAATTAGCTGTAGGAACCTAGGATAGAAGCAAAGCACATCATCTATGCATGTTCTTTCATCCAGTGGTCCCATGTCAGGTAATGCTTAAGGAACTCTCCCACAAAGAAGTTAGGTTGTTGACTTCTTATGAGAGTGAAGAAAGCATGTATCTCCTCAGTTTTGGGATCCGGAACATGGTTTTCTGTAGGAAAATGTAGTATTCTGTTAAAGTCATGTTTCGTCACCCTTATTGTTTTGCCCCCTGGCACAACAAAATTGAAGGATCTTACGTTATTCTCACTTGTATCTGTGGCGGTTGTGTACAACGCAGTCAATTGATCGATGCAAAGGACTACGGGAGTACTCAAAGCGTATGCCACTAACGAACGTGTGTTCAGAAACTCTGCCCATGCACGAAACTGTAAATTCGTAATGGCTTGCAAGTTTTGAAACGAGACATGATTAGTCTTGGTTACTTTTAAACCAAAACTAAAACCAATTAAATTTAATTAACTATTACTAATTAATCAAACTTGACACAAAATACCCTTAAAACAAAATTACCCCTTTTTCTTAATAAACACAACTTTGAATCACTATTATCAAGAACCCTACTTTTGGTAACACAAATAATCAGAATTATCTGAAGAAATCAATTGAAAACAATTAACTTCTAAAGAACAATAGTGAAAATAGTTTTCTTAGAAACAAGTTCTTGAGGCAGTGATGTTCTTGGTTATATGTATTCTAGTAAGTATAAACAAAAGCCCTTAGATCTGATAATAAGAAAAAAAACGTAAGGGGTTGTTAAATACTTATTGAATTGACAGGGGCAATATTGTCTTTACAGTGTTCGATGTTTTTAATAGTATGTTCGATGGTTTTCAGTTGGGGGTAAAACTGTCAACTTTACTTCGATAAATTTTGAAAAATAACGAAGAGTTTGAAAATCAGAATTTAAAAAGTTTTTCTGAAAAACTATCGAACTTGTTACCTTTTAAAGCTTGAAAAACTATCGAAGGGTCCTTTGTGGAAAAACTATCGAGAATTAAAATAAAGGAAAAATTAATTCTCTCAGATAGATTTTCATTTTAATTCAAAAACCATTGAGAATTTAGATAAAGAATAATGAAATTCGATTCGATGCTTTTTCAAATTTTCCTCAAAAAGTATCGAGAAATGTTTTCAATAGTTTTTCTTTTTCCTTTTCAAAAACTATCGAAAATTTATTTCGATAGATTTATCTATGTACTTGAAAAACTATCGAATTTCCTAAATTCGATATTTTTTGCTTCTGTCTTCATTTTAAAACATGTTCTTGTTTTAAAATTTAGACTGTTTTATTTCCTGTCAAGTTTTAATTCTAAAAAATCTTTTCAAATTTACCAAAATCAATTGTCAACAGAAAATTCACAATTTTCTCAGAATAAAATCGACTAAATACCATTGAATGATATTAACCAATTAAAATCCAATAAATTATGCTGCATATTTATTTTATGTATTTTAAATTATGGAGCAAATAAGATATTGAACTGCTTCAATTTCCATAATTCAAATTTCATTAAATAAATAATAATAAATTAATACTAAATATCTATGAGTTAGATATTAGCACTAAATTATTAATGTGAGGACTGGATGTAAAATAAATTCACAAGTCCTTAAAATATGAACAATTTTATACTTGTGAACTTATTCAAGAGTTTCTTGCAAATGAGATTTTCAAATAAGGTGCGTGTCTGCAAGTTACTCTATGAATTGAAGACATGCTCTCGAAAGAAATGATACCTATTGTCAAGGTGCATTGTCGTGGATTGTTCCACAGAGTTGTTGGAGATAAAGTTATTTCCTGAAATAATAACAAGAAATCAATCTTCCTCCACGAAGTTGACAGCTTCTAGAGATGCTCCTCCTGTCATTCAGAGATGCTTCTCCTGTCTTTCTTACAACCTGCGTATTTTATATCTAAATAGCTAAACATGTTAACAAGTATCTTTAGTGTACCATATACTGAGATTTGGTATTCCCTTAAGATATCTCAAAATCATGTTGATAACTATAAGACTAGATTTTTGAAATCCACTTGGAACCTTGCACATTGGCAACTTGAGAATACAATATGTGTTGTCAATTTGCAGCTAATAACTTAATGAGACGCATACCTCTCTAGCTTGTCATTTCTGTCTTTTACCTGATTTGTCCTGATCAAGCTTTAGTGGCTGCTGTTGGTAGGGAGTCTTGGCATGTCTGGAATCTTCTCAATTGTGCACATTCAAAAGATTCTGGACTTACTTTTATTGCCATCACTCTTTTGGCTTACTTGTGTTCCTAAAAGAATTATTCTTCTGGCTTGCTCAAAGTAATTCCAAAAAGAATTGCAACTTTCCCAACATACTCATCTTGTACATTCTCTGCAATGACTTGGCAAATTTCTTGCACAAGTTTTCGTTAGTAGACCAACATATAATATAATCATGATATCACTGCACATATATGACATTATGTTTGTGCCTTATGACAACTCTAATAAATTCATATTCTGTAAAAGTTCAGTTAGAGTGTCATACCATGTCTTTGACGATTGCTTGAGTATTGATACCGGTTCATACCAATCTGTAGTGATCTTGTGAAGAGAAGTTATACAACGTCCAATTGATCTGCAACAGCAAATGCCAGGATCTGTTGTACATTGACTTCTTCTACTATCTCACCAATCAGGAGTGCACTTGATCATATTCACCATACAGATATATCCTGATATCCTCAAGTCTCGTCACTGGTGCTTCTTGTTAGATACTGCTTCCTAATAGTAACCTAGCATCCAGTTTGGCCTTGTCCCTCATAACAATGCCAATTTCATCCAGTATTCTGGATACCCATCTTGTTCCAATAACAGATTTTCCCTTAGGCCTGGGTACCAGCTTCCAAACTTTCTGCCTTTCAGATTGATTGAGTTCATTTTGCTTTGCAATCACCCAATCTGGATCCATCAGAGCTTCTTTACCTTTCTTTGTTTCTTCTTCAGAAAGAAAACCAAGAAAATAATCATTCATACTCTATAGCTCCAGTCTTTACCCCACCACTAGGATCACTAAGAACTAGACATCAGGAATGATATTGAATCTAAACCCTTTGTCTTGACAGATACGTTCTTGAAGTGTCCTCTAGATATTCATTGTGGTGTTGATCTGACTAATTGATCCTTCTTTTGCTCCCCCTAAGTTGTTGCTGGGATTTCCTGAGAATCCTCATCCTCGCTGAGTGGTTCTGTTGAAGTACTGAGCTGTGTAGTTAAACTACCATTACCACTGCTTGGATTTGAATCATCATTACCATTAATTTCACACATAACAGCTGAGAGCTTGGAGTTGTTGAACATCATATTCAAACTTTCAATCACCTCTTGTTGATTAATCAAATTTACCTCGTAGGCTTTAGATTCCACTGATTAGCCGAGGAGAATATCCTCAAGAGCCTTAGCTGCCAATCTTGCCAAGATGCTTACTTGTAAAACAATTTCCTTCAAACCCCTGAAAGAAATTCAGAGTTTGCTTCTATTGGCCAATTCAGGGTATCATGGAAATGTGATTAATCTCATCTGTGATGTCCTGTCCTTCAGATTGAACGAACAACACCAGTTTGTATTAAGAGCAGACATCAACCATCACTGAAGTATATCTTTACTTTGTTGTAGATAAGACATTAACTAGTCCGTAGAGTTCCATACGTATCATCTGAAGCGGCTCAGTAATGCTTATCACATTATAGCTTTTCTGTGATGTTTCTTTGACTTCCCTTAATGACATGCCTCATATATTTCATCTAGCTTGAATCCCAGATGAGGCAGTCCTCTCACCAATACCATCTTTAGAAAAGAGTTCCTTGTATTGTCATGCAAGGGTGAGAGCTTCTCAACCTTCCTGCTTGAGATAAAACACTGCTCCTTCATTGAATAAAAAGATTTGTGCTTTGAATCTTCAGCAAGAGAGTTGCTTCTAATTGTTATCCTTGACTCCAATTATTAGTTGTTATCAATGATACCAATTATTGTAAACATGATGACATTCCATTTCCAACGTAGCCATGTCCCGTGATGAAAACCTTTGTTGTCATCTCCAAAGATTATTGACGGAACAGCTTTCTCAACCACATTTGATGGCAAGTTCTTTCTTCGATCATATGTCTTCAGTAGTAAAGACCAAGAAAGCATATAAATCGATTAACCTGATTTGCCTGCACTCACAAATGGATTGACAGTTCTTGGTACCCAACTTATTTGCTTGGGTCCAGATGGATTAGAGATTTTGCTTTTAAAAGTGGTAACAACAGCTTCAACCTATACATGCTTATTCTTATCTCTGACTGACCTTGCAGTCGTTGCTCTAATGTGATTCTTAAACATGCTTTTTCTATGATTAATGCAAGTTCTAAGATATGCATTCATAATATTTAAATAAGCAAACATGTTAATAAGAATAAATGGCATACATTGAGCATTTTGACATTGCAGATAAGAGATGTGCAAATTAGGCATGTTCTGCATTTTAGAAAATTCAGTACTTTCTACTTTAACCAATATACACAAGTGTAACAGGTAGCAAGTAGATTTACAGATATTCAATAATTTTCTAAGCACACATGGAATAAGAGAATTAACAATTAAATCACTAATTCTATCTAATCCATTCTGTTATTGTATGGCATCTAACTTTCTCTATTACCTAAGTCAGTTTTAGATACAGCTTGGTGTTCTACAAATTCTACTGACTCTAAAGGTAATTCCTCCATTCTTCAAACTGATTATCCCTTAACAAACAATTCAGAATAAATGAGCAAATCTTGTTCTACTAGGGATACTGAAACTTAGCTTTACTAAGGTCTTATGTGCCAGAAACTTAACCCCTAAAACTAAGAGTTGTTTCTTAAGAAAGCTTCTATCTCACTTGCAAATCTTATTCTACAAATATTCATACACACATATCTAAGATCTTCTATGTACATGCTTTGAATATTGAGAATTAAATACTGCATTGGTTCAAGGAAAAGATACCTGAGATATGTGAGGTGAATCATCTTCAGAGATTGCTATGAAAGCAAGATATCCATGATCTTCTCGTCATCTGATCCATCCCAACTCTTTCCTTAAGCAACATAAGTTTTGTGCTGATGCTTCTTCAACAAAGCATTCCACTTCTGTTTCAGCTATTAACTGAGTCCCTATTCTTCTTTGTTTGTTAGGCTTCTTCATTGTGTAGTACACCCTGATAGTTTCTCGTTACATAGTTCTTATCATAGTTGAAACTATCACTCTTGTTTTTGTTACCATCTCAGTCTGTAACTACCTCTTTGAACTGAATCCTGAAGAATCTTTGCTTCGTAATAAATAATCCTGATCCATGGATGTGGCTTTTGTACTCCTTCTGAATCTGATGTGACTAAACTTCCTTGACAAGTGAAACACTGATCTTTAGTCTAGTCTCTCGAGGTTTTCTACCTGAGCTTCTTCTGATTCAGCTACTAGTAATTCTTCTATTCTGTGCTGAGGTTCCAACATTAATAAATGTTACTGAGATATTTGTTTGTCCATTCCTAACCTCCTCAATTCCTTTCCTTATATTCTCTTTTGATTCGCAGATAAATGTAGCATTGGTACAATTCACTTTGTGATTGTGTATCCCTGAATCAATAGAGTTGATTAAAAATCTCTTGAAAAATTGTATCCGTAGAAACTTCTTCCTTTCCTGCATCTTAAAATCTAGTGGGATCCTATGGAGTAAGCCTTTGAGGAAATTCCACAATTTTCTTCAGTAGGTTCTGAAATCAGCTTCTTTAAATTAAGACAACCATTTCCTTCAATTCCCGTGTTCAGGGATTTTCCGTCTAAATAGCACATGGTCAACTTTTTCTTCAAAAGATTAAAATCATCTTTACCGCTCGGAGGAATCTTGAATCTAACAATCTTTTGAGAACCTTTGGCTTAGGATATGAAATATTTTAAATTCCAAGAATTTCGAACTTTTTGAAAAATAAAATATTTCAAGAATAAAATTCAAATTATTTAAAATTCAAAAATTTCAAGAAATGAAAATTTTGAAAATTAAAAAATCCGAAAATTCTGAGAACTTGAGTGATTGGCCTAAAACCCCGGATCTAATCTGTATATCGATTAACAAGCTCTAATACCAATTGTTAGGTCCCGAAGTATCGTAGAAGGGGGGGTTGAATACGATACTCACAAATAATTCAATTTCGTTCGCGGATAATTCATTCAGTTCTATAACGAAATCAAACACACCAAACCAAACCAAAAGTCGGGGAATATATCTTTTTATAAATATAAACCTCGAGGGGTGCTACAATTTCTAATCCGTAGATTAGCTTCAATGAGTTCTAGGTTATTCACAATCAATACAATGAAAGAATTCTGAGCACTATAAATTTCTATGATCTTCTCCGGCTCAAACTTCTCTCTCAGTAGTTGCTACTATGAACTAACCTCGACTGAGGAAGACACTACCTCTCTCTGTGTAATTATAGACTTAGTTTTTAGAAAACTATCGAACCTTAATTGTTAAAACAATCTTGGCCGTCCATCTTCTAATCAACCTGACAAACAAACACTTTTCCACCTGCTCCTCAATTTAGAAAACCATCGAATTATTAAAAAGAGTTTTCCATTCGATAGTTTTTAAATAAAAACTATCGAAAGTTAAATTCTTTTGTAATAGAATTCAAATGGACTTCATTTATCCCATTCGATAGTTTTTAGGAAATAAAAACTATCGAGCTCTTTTCTTTTGACTTTGAGTTTCTTAGAAAAGCTTTCGATGGTTTTTTTTCTTTAAAAAAAAGAAAAACCATCAAGTCAATTTCTTTTGATTCCTTAGAATCACATTCGATAGTTTTTCATAAATGAAAAACCATCGAATCACATTTTGTCCTTGTTCCTTTTAGAAAACCTTTCTGAGCTCCTTGGTGTTTAAGTTTCAGACTGTATCAATTTCTTCTGAGACGATAAAACAATTTGATCTTTTAGTGTCGTCACCTAGTGCAACTGGTCTGGTTCACAGATGAATAACACTTGATCAATTCTTCTTTTATGTCTTCAATTCAATGCTGCTGATAAGTCCTTTGTCGTCCTGGTTGCTTCATCACTGGAATCATGTGGTACTAACTGTTAGATATAATTGCTAATGTTCGTTTATCAGTGTTTAAGCAACAGGTACTGACAAGAGTTTATCAGAAGCCAGTCAGAGTTTAGTTAAACTCTGACAGGGTAAAGAGTTTAATTGAAGCCGGTCAGAGTTTATTTAAAGTCTGACAAGGTGAAAGTTGAATTAGCTGTCGGTGCAGAATTGAAGATTCTAGAAGCAATATATTCTGAAGATGGAAAATATATTGATACAACTAAGGAGATTGGAATAGAAGACTGAAGCAATCCTTAATTGATATGAATTGTATAGCTAACTTATAGGAATATCAATTAGAGATGGATTGTATGTAGCTGTGTACTATATAAACACAGATAGGTTATCCCTAGAAGGGACGCGTGAATATTGATATATTATTCTTGTAACCTAGAAGCTCTTTGTGATTCATTAACATCATAAAGAGAGAAGCTGTTAATACGATTACAGTTTTATTGATTCATAAACAGTGTTTTTAATTATCGTTATTCTCATACATACTTGATTATATTGTGTATTCGGCCTAACAATTGGTATCAGAGCCAAGGCTGTTTAATATATACAGTTTCACGATTCAAACACAGTAATAATCATGTCTGAAGAAAATCAAACTGCTTCCAAGGCTGAACAGGTTAAGCCTAATTCTGTGAGTCGATATGAAACAATCAGGGTTCCGATTCTCAGGCCTGTAGAGTATCCGATTTGGAAGGTGAAGATGACCATGTTTCTGGAGGCTACAGATCCAGAATACCTTGACAGAATTAATGATGGTCCTCATATGCCAACTAAATTGTCCCCTGTTGTTGATGGTCAAGAACAAAAGACTGTTCCAAAGGAAAAGAAAGATATGACTCCTGAGGATATCTCATCAATTGCAAAGGATGCAAAGGTTAGACATCTTCTCCACAGTGCTTTAGATAATGTTATGTCTAACAGGGTAATTGGCTGCAAAACTGCCAAAGAGATATGGGATGCTTTAGAAGTCAGATGCCAGGGAACAGGTGCTATTAAGAAGAACAGAAAAACAATACTCACACAGGAGTATGAGCACTTTGATTCAAGAACTAATGAAACCTTGACTGAGACTTATGACAGATTTTGCAAACTGTTGAACGATCTGTCTCTGGTAGATAAGGAATATGAACTTGAAGAGTCCAATCTCAAGTTTCTGTTATCTCTACCTGAAAAGTGGGATTTAAAGGCAACAACAATCAGAGATAATTATGATCTTGCTGATACAGATCTTGATGAAATCTATGGATTGTTAAAGACTCATGAACTTGAGATAGAACAAAGAAACAGGAGGTCAAGCAAGAAGACAAAATCTGTTGCTCTCAAAGTCGAGGAGAAGCCCATCAAGAAGGAATCATCAAGGAAGAAAGCCAAGGGAAAGGCTTTAGTGATCAAATCTGAGAGTGAGTCATCAAACTCTGATGATGATTCAAACTCTGATGAAGCTTCTGATTCTGAGGATGATGAAGAGGAGATGATGCAAATGGCTGCCTTGATGGTTAAGACATTTAAGAAGATGGGATTCAAGAACTTCAAGAAGGGTAAAAGATTCTCAAGGAGAGATTCAAATTCTGAGAAGAAGAATTTCAGAAAGTCTGATGGAAGGGATACCAAGTCTGGTAAGAAGGACAAATCTGAGATCCAGTGCTACAAGTGCAAAGAGATGGGTCACTATGCTCCAGAGTGCAAGAAAGGAAGAACTGAAAAAGCACTCATCTCTAAAGGCAAAGACTGGGCAGATACTTCAGATTCTGATGATGGAGTGAATTATGCACTCATGGCAACTATCAAAGATGAAGTTGAGTCATCAGAAAATAAGGTACCTCTAACTACTTATGCTTATGATACTGATAATATTTCTGAATTA
This sequence comes from Heracleum sosnowskyi, assembly GCA_030848705.1. Taxonomy (NCBI): domain Eukaryota; kingdom Viridiplantae; phylum Streptophyta; class Magnoliopsida; order Apiales; family Apiaceae; genus Heracleum; species Heracleum sosnowskyi. Next base: position 18,368,113 of record CM061240.1, read on the forward strand.
AGAATTTATCTTAAGAATATACATGTTAGTTATAGGGATCAGACTTTAGAGAATGAGAGGATTAAATCTGAGAATCTTAGTCTTAAAGAAAGAAACAAGTTTCTTGAAAGAGAACTTGTGAATATGAAGCAGATTCAAAAAGAAAGAGATGATGCTGTTTATGTAGAACAGGAGTTGCTGAAAAGATATAAGCAACTAGAATCTGATTTAGAGAAGGAAAGGAAAATAATCAAGACTTGGACAGATTCTGGAAGAGACACTCATCAAGTGTTTCAGACTGATTCTGTAGGTTTAGGTTATTGTGAAAATGATGAACTTAGGTTTAAAGACAAGGTTAAGGTAAAACCACAACTTAAACCTGTGAAATTTGTTCCAGAAGCCAATAAGTTAAAATCTGTTGTAATAAGGGAAGCTGATATGGAATCAGATGAATCTTGTGACAAACAGGAAAATATTATAACAGAAAAACTTATGGAAATAGAAGCTGTTAGAAAACCAGTAAAAACTTGTGAAAAACAGGTTAATGTTGGCTTGATGACAGGAAAACAGTTCAATCACAAGCTAAAAGAGGTAAAGTCTTCCATGAAACCTAAAGGTTCCAAGAGAAATAGGAATGGAAAAGTAGGCATAAATAATAGAAATAATCAAATGCCTAATGCTAGTGCCTCAAGAAAAACATGTTACAGTTGTGGTAGTTCTAATCATCTTGCTAGATTTTGCACTAAGAACAAACATATTAATACTTTACCTTCTACATCAGAAGTAAAGAATGATTATGTTAGAGTAAAACCACAGACTTTATGCAAACATTGTGGGAGCACTTGGCATTCTATTTACACATGTAAGAGTTATCATGCAATTTATCATAACTATTATGAGCTAAAACCCAACTTGAAATGGGTTAGAGCAAACTCTGCTAGTGTAAAATCTGACAATGTTAGTTTAAACTCTGATAATACAGATTCCGCTGCAAAAGCTAACACTGTTAAGAAGGACAAAGGATCCAAGCAAGTCTGGATCCTTAAAACTAACACTTAGTGTTTGTTTGTGATTGCAGGGTATAATAGAGAGCACACTTATCTTGGACAGTGGTTGCTCAGGACATATGACTGGAAACAAAGCCCTGCTATCAGACTTTGAGGAGAAGGTTGGCCCAAAAGTTTCCTATGGAGATGGCAACATAGGACACACTCTGGGATATGGAAATATCAATCTTGGAAGTGTCATCATCACAAATGTAGCTTTAGTCTCAGGACTCAAGCATAATCTGTTATCTGTGAGTCAAATCTGTGACAGAGGAAACCATGTAGATTTTCATAGTGAATACTGTGAAGTTATCAGTAAATCTACTGGAAAAGTTGTTCTAGTTGGACACAGACGCAACAATATTTATGAAGCAAGTTTGGTAACAAACTCTGATGGAAGTACAGTGTGTCTGACTGCAAAAATGTCAAATGAAGAGAGTTGGAATTGGCACAAGAAGCTCTCTCATCTCAATTTGAACAACATCAATGAGCTGATAAGAAAGGATCTTGTAAGAGGACTTCCAAAATCAATACTTAATCTAGATGGTCTATGTGATTCTTGTCAAAAGGCCAAGCAAAGGAAGTCATCTTTCAAGAGTAAATCTGAATCTTCAGTAGTGGAACCTTATCATCTTCTACATGTTGATCTCTTTGGACCAGTGAATGTGATGTCAATGGGCAGAAAGAAATATGCTCTAGTAATTGTTGATGAATATACTAGATATACATGGGTGTATTTCTTATCAAAGAAGGATGAAACTGCTCAAATTCTGATGGATCATGTAAATCTACTGGACAAAGGATCACAGCACAAAGTCAAAATTATAAGGAGTGATAATGGAACTGAATTCAGAAACTCAATATTGGAAGCTTTCTGCAAGGAGAGAGGAGTCAAACAAGAATTCTCTGCACCTGGAACTCCACAGCAAAATGGTGTAGTTGAAAGAAAGAACAGAACTTTACTTGAAGCTGCCAGAACTATGCTTGATGAAGCAAAATTACCAACGTACTTCTGGGCAGAAGCTGTTCAAACTGCTTGTTTTACTCAAAATGCTACACTGATCAACAAGCATGGAAAAACACCATATGAAATGGTTAAAAATAAGAAGCCAAATTTGAAATATTTTCACATATTTGGATGCAAATGCTTTGTGTTGAAGACTCATCCTGAACAGTTGACCAAGTTCGAGTTAAAAGCTGATGAAGGAATCTTTGTTGGCTATCCATTGTCAACAAAAGCATTCAGAGTTTACAATCTGAGAACTAAGGTGATCATGGAATCCATACATGTGTCATTTGATGACAAGAAAATAATTGGACTTGAAGACAAGGATGGATATGATCAACTACGTTTTGAAAATGAAGATCTATTCTCTGATGATGTAAACTCTGACGAAGCAGGTTTGACAAATCCTGACGGAGCATACTCTGAACCTCTACTGGTAAATACTGAAGAAACTGAAAATTCTCAAATTGAACAAAATAGAGAACCAGTTGAGGGGGAGCGTGAAGAAGCTCAACAAGACACAGCAAGTGAGTCAGTTGAGGAAACTGATTCAAACTCTAACAGTTCAAACACTGAGCCATCCAACTCAAGGGGAGCCTCAGATACTGCTGAAAGTCAACGTATGAATCAGGAGAGCATGGATCAAGGGGGAGGATTCAATAATGATGCAAGAAACCACTTACCAACAGCCAGAAAGTGGACACAGGCACACACACCTGATCTCATAATTGGAGATCCTGATGCTAGTGTGAGAACTAGAAGTGCAACAAACAATGAGTGTCTGTATCATGCTTTCTTGTCTCAAACAGAACCAAAGAAAGTGGAGGAAGCTCTTCAAGATGCTAATTGGATTACAGCAATGCAAGAAGAGTTAAATGAATTTGAAAGAAATGAAGTCTGGACACTTGTACCTAGACCAAAGAACAGATCAATAGTAGGTACAAAGTGGGTTTTCAGAAACAAGACTGACAGTGAAGGTGTGATTACAAGAAACAAGGCTAGACTTGTGGCTAAAGGTTATTCACAACAGGAAGGAATTGATTATGATGAAACCTTTGCTCCAGTTGCAAGATTGGAGGCCATAAGAATTTTTCTGGCCTATGCTGCACACAAGAAGTTTAAAGTCTTTCAGATGGATGTAAAGAGTGCTTTTCTCAATGGGAAGCTTGAAGAAGAAGTGTTTGTTGAACAACCACCAGGATTTGTAGATTCCAAGCATCCAGATTATGTCTACAGGCTTGACAAGGCATTATATGGACTAAAGCAAGCACCAAGAGCATGGTATGAAACTCTTGCTCAGTTTCTTTTAGAAAGTGGGTTCACAAGAGGTACAATTGATAAAACCTTGTTTTATTTCAATTCTGGTGATGATTTGCTTTTAGTTCAAATTTATGTAGATGATATTATTTTTGGATCTACTAATGACAAACTTTGTAAGAAGTTTGCAAAGCTTATGCAATCCAGGTATCAAATGAGCATGATGGGAGAGCTTAGTTACTTTCTAGGCTTACAAGTAAAGCAAACAGATGATGGTATTTTTATCAATCAAGCAAAGTATACCAGAAATCTTCTAAAGAAATTTGGTATGCTTGATAGTTCATCTGCTACAACTCCCATGGCTACAGCAACGAAGCTTGACAAAGACACAGGAGCCTCAGTAGATATGACTAACTACAGAGGAATGATAGGGTCTCTACTGTATCTTACTGCAAGTAGACCTGATATCATGTATGCAACATGTCTTTGTGCAAGATTTCAAGCAGATCCCAGAGAGCCTCATCTAACAGCTGTAAAAAGGATTTTCAAATATCTCAAAGGAACCATAACCTTGGGTTTGTGGTATCCTAGAGAATCAGAGTTTAAGTTAATTGGTTACTCTGATGCAGATTTTGCAGGCTGTAAGATAGACAGAAAAAGCACAAGTGGAAGCTGTCAATTTTTAGGTGACAGATTGGTTTCTTGGTACAGTAAGAAACAGAAATCAATTTCTACATCCACTGCAGAAGCAGAGTATATAGCAGCTGGTAGCTGTTGTGCACAGATTTTATGGATGAAGAATCAATTGCTGGATTATGGGTTAAGGTACTCTAGAATACCTATTTTCTGTGATAACCAAAGTGCTATTGCTATGACAGGTAATCCAGTACAGCATTCCATGACCAAGCACATCAGCATAAGGTATCATTTTATCAGAGAACATGTGGAAGAAGGAAACATTGAGCTTCATTTTGTGTCTACAGACCAACAACTTGCAGATATCTTCACCAAACCTTTGAGTGAAGCTACTTTTACAAGATTGGTAAATGAACTTGGAATGATCTCTGGTTCTGACTAGAGATACGGGTTAGACTCATTTTTTATGTTCATGATTTCTTACATGTGTTAACTGTTATGTGAACCAGCATGTTAAACTCTGATGATAAACTCTGTGAAGTGTCAGTCATAATCTGAAAGTAAACTCTGGTGTTAAACTCTGTTGGTCATACTCTGGTAATTACAGTTTAATGCTATTCTCTAACTATAATTTTGTCTGAAACATATGGACCAATGAAGAAATTTGTATGAAGCATAATTCTCAGTAAGTAATTGTGAATCCTTAAGAGTTGATAGATTCTGATCTCATTTATGTGCAGTAAACTAACACAGCATGATACTGTCTCTATATTTATACCATCTCTTAGTTTATTGATCCTATACACTGAGTCTGTATTAGCTGTTTGCATTTTCTCTCATAAGTTAATTTTAATCACTGATGAAAAGTCTAAACTCTGATTACTTACTACAAATAATTCACCCTCAAATCAAAAGATGCCAACCAGAGCACAAATTCCTTTGAGATCATGTTGTGCCTAGGACGATCCAGGAACTTATTGTATGAAATAAGGGCTAAAATCTTTGATTTTTGGTGACTAGTGCCAACCACTGATTACTGGAAAAATAATAAATAAAAAAAAAATAATAAAAAAAATATATATATATATATATAAATAATACATGGGGTGACAAATAAAAGATATATCCAAATGAAAGGATATCAGTAACACAGAGTTTAGATAGAAAAATCAGTGTCTATGTGAGAGTTTAGGCAACCAGGTTTTTACTACTTTAGTTTGTGGATTTTATGCACTTTGAGATGATCTAAATACTGATTTCGGTAAACTCTGCTACTACACACACATTTCTCACAACTGTACAGATTGAGGAAAGAGTTTATTGACAAAGAAGGATAAATGGTAAACACTGATGTATTGTGTGAAATACGCCGAGGTTACTTTGTTTTAATCTATGATGGTTAAAATAATTTCCTTGTTTCAGACATTTTATACTCTTGAGATTAGTCATTTGTTTTTCGGAAAAAGTATGATTGAACGGAGAAAAGAAAGAGTGCGTTTGATAAGTCCTGATAGTGATTCGTAATGCTACTGAGTATGTTAGTTTATTGTTTAAAGTGATATCATTTTTTTTACTTTACAATTACTATGCAATATTGATAATACTGATATGTAAAGAAACAAATTGTTTTTCATTAATTGATTCAAATTTACATTCAGACAAATTCATACTCATGTTAAGCTAATCTTTCTGGTACATGCTAATCACTATGGTTACAAAGAGAAGATCTATTTAACCAGGATAAGTAACTGAATGCTACATCTGAAGCAGAAGAGCTAGAGCCAGAAGTTATTGTGCTCTACTACTTCTGATGAGAGCTACCCAGTTGTTCATCTGATCATTATACCATCTGGGATTGCTTGACAACATCCTGAAGATGAATCATCATCATCATCATCATCTTCCTGGATTTGCTTTCTGCTTTGCAGCTTGCAGGATTCCAAGAAGATTGTCTCCTCAGTACCAATCAGGAAGCTCTGCTGGAAGAGCATCATACAAATCTCCATAGTATCATCGTCTGTCAGGATGGGCACATCATATGGACCGGGACGGATGATGTGCACATAAGGATTAGAGATTGGTCCTTCTGCTATTTCATCATCTGCTATAAGACCTTCATCATTCAGAAAAGAAAGAACAAGAAACTCATCGATGATGTAGTTTGCTTGTTAAGGCCAGTTCATGTTCACGAATGATTCGACATCCATGAACTCAAAGGTTCCTGCCATTTGGTGTATGGTAATTTTAAGGTATGAAGCCTGTTGATAAAATGCTTCGGTTTTTAAAGCATTCAACAGGGTAACTGAAAGGTTTTTTTACTAGAATCGAAGCGCTTGGGATAATAAGATGCGGAGTTTCGAGACAGTCATTATTATTCTGACTGTTGAGTTCCTTTGTACTTTATTATTGAAATTGATAATTTTATTATTATTGAGGCGAGCCCACAGGGCAAAGTCTGTTGCTGCTGCTTCTAGTGCAGACTCAGAAACTGAAGCTGATGAAGAAAACCTTCATCAGAGAAAGAGAAGATTAGTTGCTAATCAACTTTTTGGTGATATTATTGCCAATTTGGATAAAGAACCTGAGGACACAGAAGCTCCTACATCAAAAACTGATGATGTAGTTGAGGAAGCTGCTGCATACTCTGACAGCAGGATTGTGGATCATGAAGATACTATACCGGAAGCTGATCAAGCATCTACTGAGTTAGTAGAACCTATTGCTTCTCACACAGAAATCATTTCTATTGATTTTGAGAAAGGTGATGAAGTAGATCAGATTAGAGTTGATCCAGTTCCAGAAGCTGTTGCTGTACATGCTGATGCAACAGATAATGATCATGAGGATATTATCTTTCTTGAGACTTTGCAACAATCAGTTGTTGAGATTGTTCAAAGAGAAGCAGAGGTTACTGCTCCAGCAAACTCTGATGTTCCTCAAACTGTAGCAGATCAAGTACCTGATGCGACTGCACAGTCAATTGATGAAATCACTGCTGAAAATGTGCTTGAAGATATTCACAGAGAGGATGACAATGCTGAAGCTAGTCCTGTTCATTCAAACTCTGATATTCATGTGGAAATTTCTGATATTCAAGCAAATTCTACTGAAGAAAGGGAAGTTCAAAGGGCTGCTTCTGAGCATTTTCAGAATATGTACTACAATGCATGGGCTAATGCAGATTGTATCTTTCCAGCGCAAAGGGCTGCAGAATTTTTATCTGATTCTGTCAAGAAGATTACAAATCCTGATGTCCTTACGAGCTTACAGGCAACTGTTATTCAAGTCAAATCTCTCAATAATAGATTTGATGAGAATCAACAAATGCTTACAAGTCTGAGGAATGAAGTAAGCCTGAGGGATCTTACTTTAAAGGCTGACAGAACTTATTATTATACCATGTTCAAGCAGCAAGCCAGGGATTCCGAAGAAATCAAGAAGAGGCTTGGGACAGTTGAGGACAACCAGAATGCTATGTCTGCTCAACTGACTTCTATTTCTACTGCGCTTGAATTGCTGACATCAGTACTACTTTCTGATGATGTCAAAAAGGGGGAGAGTATACCTAAAGACAAATGCAAAGATACTCAAACTCTGAGACGGAAGGATGATTCTGCTGATGGTGGAAGCAAGGAATCTGAGAAGAATTTACTTTCTGTTCAAGGAAAAAGAAGATCAAAATTAAATTCTAATAGGTTGACAAACTCTGGTAAAGAAATTTCAAATTCTGCCAGTGGTTCAAAACTTAAGAGTTTAATTATTTCAGCCAATCCATTAACTGATGAAGAAATTGCTACCAAGATGTTTCTAGAAGAACATGGTAATGAAGCTACAGTTGAAGACATGGAAGCTGAAATGCTGAGTCTTGCTGAAGAGCATGAGAAGAAGTTGAAGGATGGTACTTATAAGAAGAAGGAAATCAAGGCTCCTAGAAAGAAAGAAAAAGGAATTGTTATCAAAGAGAATGTAAACTCTGATCAGAGCTTACAGTACTCAAGGAGGCCTGTGATTAAAAATGCTGATAAAGGAAAAGGTAAACTGGTAGAAGAAGAGCAGTTACCTAAGAAGATTTATTCAACCTCTGACATTGCTCAAGTTGAAACAAGATTACCAAAATCAACCTCTGACGCTGCTCAAGTTGATGATACTATTGAAGTTAAGCCAGCCTCTGACAAGGCTCAAGCTGTGCAAACTCAGCTAGCTCCTCAACTCAAAGGTTTCTTAAGACCTGTACTCTCTGAAACTCTGACACTTCAACCTGTGGATTTTTCTCAAACCAGGACTGTACTTGGAAAAGAATCTTATGATAAGTCTGGTTTAGGTTCACATAGGGAGAAGAGAATAAATAACAGATCTCAAGACAATATTTCACTGACAGGATCTGGTATTGGGAATACACAAGAAAATCTTGATAAGTTAGAATCTGTTCAGTTGATTTTTCACAAGATCTTGAAGAAGCAGTTTCTGTTATATTTCATGAGTGATGGAAGAGTTTATAGAATTGGAGAATCTGATGTAAATCTCAAATCATGGGAAGAACTTGAATATGTACTTTATCTGTTAAAAGTTAAGAACAGATATACCCATAATGTTGCTCAAATCTTAAGAGAAAAGATGCTGAGATCAAAAGTGATGCTTGGAGGAGGAGAAGTCTCAAATGCTTATATTCCAAAGTATAGAGATCATACTGGAAAATTGGTGGAGATGAAGAGAAACAGTGCTAGATTTAAAACTGCACTGGGATTAAAAGTCTTAGAATTCAACTTAGAGTCAGATAAAGCTCAGTACATTCGGCTAGGGAATGATATGAAGAAGAACAGTATCTATTCTCTGAGGGCTGCCATATATCAAACTGGTGAAGGAGATCCAGAGTATAAGGAGCTGAAAGAGATTATGATAACTGAACTTGAGAATGCTGAGAGAAGACTGCTGATTGATTATCTCAGGACTGTGCCTGATATTGAAGAAGTCAAGTAAAGTCTGACTGTAAGTTTTTAATATTTTCTATTCTAAGTCAAATTTAAACTCTGTTTTAAATTAAACTCTGTTATATGTTAAACACTGCATTTGTTAAAAGGTTTTGACATCATCAATTATATGTTTTAACTTGTACATTTTATTATGAACAAGTTGGGGGAGATTGTTAGATATAATTGCTAATGTTCGTTTATCAGTGTTTAAGCAACAGGTACTGACAAGAGTTTATCAGAAGCCAGTCAGAGTTTAGTTAAACTCTGACAGGGTAAAGAGTTTAATTGAAGCCGGTCAGAGTTTATTTAAAGTCTGACAAGGTGAAAGTTGAATTAGCTGTCGGTGCAGAATTGAAGATTCTAGAAGCAATATATTCTGAAGATGGAAAATATATTGATACAGCTAAGGAGATTGGAATAGAAGACTGAAGCAATCCTTAATTGATATGAATTGTATAGCTAACTTATAGGAATATCAATTAGAGATGGATTGTATGTAGCTGTGTACTATATAAACACAGATAGGTTATCCCTAGAAGGGACGCGTGAATATTGATATATTATTCTTGTAACCTAGAAGCTCTTTGTGATTCATTAACATCATAAAGAGAGAAGCTGTTAATACGATTACAGTTTTATTGATTCATAAACAGTGTTTTTAATTATCGTTATTCTCATACATACTTGATTATATTGTGTATTCGGCCTAACACTAACCCTAAATCATTCACATACTTCTGTCGTCTTGAAAGTCTTGTTTCTTTTGCTGTCACTGAGGCTTGAACATTTTCATGAACTTCTTTCCGTGACCTGTTTACGGACTTCAAGAATACATAACGTATTTTGACTTTTTGAGTTTACCTTATCTTCATTGATCCTGGATTCCCGTGCTTCTGTTAATATTATTGTCTGTCTTGTCCTTTGTTGAGTTGTAGTTATCTCTTTTACATCTTATGTTACATTATGCTTTACAAAAGTACCCTAGTCTTGGACAGTGGATGTTCAGGACACATGACTGGAAATAAAGCCCTGCTATCAGATAATGAGGAGAGAGCTGGCCCAAAAGTTTCCTATGGAGATGGCAACATAGGACGTACTATGGGATATGGCAATATTAATCTTGGAAGTGTCATCATCACAAATGTAGCTCTAGTCCCAGGACTCAAGCATGATCTGCTTTCTGTGAGTCAAATCTGTGACAGAGGATACCATGTAGATTTTCATACTGAACATTGTGAGGTTATCAGCAAATCTACTGGGAAAGTGGTTCTAGTTGGACACAGGCGCAATAACATTTATGAAGCAAGTTTGGTAAGAAACTCTGAAGGAAAAGCTGTGTGTCTATCTGCAAAAATGTCAAATGAAGAGAGTTGGAAATGGCATAAGAAGCTCTCTCATCTAAACTTGAACAACATCAATGAGCTGATTCGAAAAGATCTTGTAAGGGGACTTCCAAAGTCAACACTCAGCTTAGATGGTCTATGTGATTCTTGTCAAAAGGCCAAGCAAAGGAAGTCATCTTTCAAGAGTAAATCTGAATCTTCAGTTGTGGAACCTTATCATCTTTTACATGTTGATCTCTTTGGTCCAGTGAATGTAATGTCAATGGGCAGAAAGAAATATGCTTTGGTAATTGTTGATGAATACACCAGATACACATGGGTGTATTTCTTAGCAAAGAAGGATGAAACTGTCTTAACTTTGATGGATCATGTGAAGCAATTGGACAAAGGATCAGAGCACAAAGTGAAAATTATCAGGAGTGATAATGGTACTGAATTCAGAAATTCTGAAATGGAAGCTTTCTGCAAAGAAAGAGGAGTGAAGCAAGAATTCTCTGCACCTGGAACTCCACAGCAAAATGGTGTAGTTGAAAGAAAGAACAGAACCTTAATCGAAGCTGCCAGAACAATGCTTGATGAAGCAAAATTGCCAACTTATTTCTGGGCAGAAGCTGTTGAAACAGCTTGTTTTACTCAAAATGCTACACTGATCAACAAGCATGGGAAAACACCATATGAGATGGTGAAAAATAAGAAGCCAAATTTGAAATATTTTCATATTTTTGGATGCAAGTGTTTTGTGTTGAAAACTCATCCTGAACAATTGACCAAGTTTGACTTAAAAGCTGATGAAGGAATTTTTGTTGGATACCCACTATCAACAAAAGCTTTCAGAGTCTACAATCTGAGAACTAAAGTGATCATGGAATCTATACATGTGTCATTTGATGACAAGAAAATAACTGGAATAGAAGATGAAGAATATCATGATCAACTTCGATTTGAAAATGAAGATCTAAACTCTGATGACGTAAACTCTGATGAAGCAAATCCAACAAACTCTGCTGAAGCATACTCTGAACCTCTACTGGTAAACACTGAGGAAATTTCTCTGACAGAACAAAATAGAGAACCAGTCGAGGGGGAGCGTGAAGATACTTCAGAAACATCTCAAGATAATAATTCAAATTCTGAAAGTGAATCAGCTGAAGGATCTATCCCAAACTCTGAGCAGTCCAATTCAGGGGGAGCCTCAGAGAATGCAAATGGTCAAGAAGAAAATCAGGAGAGCATGGATCAAGGGGGAGGATCTAATAATGATAATAGAAGCCAATTACCAACAGCAAGAAGGTGGACACAAGCTCATACACCTGACTTGATAATTGGAGATCCAGAAGCTAGTGTAAGAACTAGGAGTGCTACAAATAATGAATGTCTGTTTCATGCATTCTTATCTCAAACAGAGCCCAAGAAAGTGGAAGAAGCTCTTCAAGATGCTAACTGGATAACAGCTATGCAAGAGGAGTTAAATGAATTTGAGAGGAATGAAGTCTGGACACTTGTACCAAGACCAAAGAACAGATCCATTGTTGGTACAAAGTGGGTTTTCAGAAACAAAACAGACAGTGATGGAGTGATTACGAGGAATAAGGCTAGACTTGTGGCTAAAGGCTATTCACAGCAGGAAGGAATTGACTATGATGAAACATTTGCTCCAGTTGCAAGATTGGAGGCAATAAGGATTTTTCTGGCCTATGCTGCTCACAAGAAGTTTAAAGTCTTTCAGATGGATGTGAAAAGTGCTTTTCTCAATGGGAAACTTGAAGAAGAAGTGTTTGTTGAACAACCACCAGGGTTTGTAGATCCCAAACATCCAGATTATGTCTACAGGCTTGACAAGGCATTATATGGACTAAAGCAGGCACCTAGAGCATGGTATGAAACTCTAGCTCAATTTCTTTTAGAAAGTGGGTTCACTAGAGGTACAATTGACAAAACCTTGTTCTACTTTAATTCTGGTGATGATTTGCTGTTAGTTCAAATCTATGTGGATGACATAATTTTTGGGTCTACTAATGACAAACTCTGTAAGAAATTTGTCAAGCTTATGCAGTCAAGGTATCAAATGAGCATGATGGGAGAGCTTAGTTATTTTCTAGGCCTACAAGTAAAGCAAACAGATGATGGGATTTTTATCAATCAAGAAAAATATACCAGAAATCTTCTCAAGAAATTTGGTATGCTTGATAGTTCATCTGCTACAACCCCCATGGCTACTGCAACAAAGCTAGACAAAGACACATGAGTCTCAGTAGATATGACAAACTATAGAGGAATGATAGGGTCTCTTCTTTATCTCACTGCAAGTAGACCAGATATCATGTATGCAACATGTCTTTGTGCAAGATTTCAAGCAGACCCCAGAGAGCCACATCTAACAGCTGTGAAGAGAATTTTCAAATATCTCAAAGGAACCATAACTCTTGGTTTGTGGTACCCTAGAGAATCAGAGTTTAAATTAATTGGTTACTCTGATACAGATTTTGCAGGCTGTAAGATAGACAGAAAAAGTACAAGTGGAAGCTGTCAATTTCTTGGTGACAGAATAGTTTCTTGGTACAGCAAGAAACAGAAATCAATTTCCACATCCACAGCAGAAGCAGAGTATATAGCTGCTGGTAGATGTTGTGCACAGATTTTATGGATGAAGAATCAATTGCTGGACTATGGATTAAGGTACTCTAAAATACCTATTTACTGTGATAATCAAAGTGCTATTGCTATGACAGGTAATCCAGTACAGTATTCCATGACCAAGCACATCAGCATAAGGTATCATTTTATCAGGGAACATGTGGAAGAAGGAAATATTGAGCTTCATTTTGTGTCTACAGACCAACAACTTGCAGATATCTTCACCAAACCTTTGAGTGAAGCTACCTTTACAAGACTGGTAAATGAACTTGGAATGATCTATGGTTTTGACTAGAGAGATACTGGTTAGATTCATAATCTATATATGATTGATTTTATGCTCATGATTCTTTGCATGTGTTAACTGTTATTTGTATCAGTATGTTAAACTCTGATAGTAAACTCTGTTAGTCATAAAGTGTCAGTCATACTCTGTCGGTTAAAGTCTGAAGTTAATCTCTAATGTTATACTCTGATTGTGATATTGTCTGAAACATTTGGACCGATGAAGAAACCTGTATGAAGCATGATTCTCAGTAAGTAATCATGAATCTTTCTGAATAATATATGATCTGATCTCAAAATGTGCAGTAAATTAACACAGCATGGTACTGTCTCTATATTCATAGCATCTCTTAGTTTATTGATCCTATACACTGAGTCTGTATCAGCTGTTTGCACTTTCTCTCATCAATTAATTGTATTAACTAATGAAAAGTCTAAACTCTGATAATTAGTTGCAAATATTTCACCCTCCAATCAAAAGATGCCAAAAAGTGCACAAATTCCTTTGAGATCATGTTGTGCCTAGGAAGACCCAGGAACTTATTGTATGAAATAAGGGCTAAAATCTTTGATTTTTGGTGACTAGTGCCAACCACTGATTATTGGAAAAATAAAAAAATAAAAAAAAATAAAAATTCGAAGGGGGTGAAAATAATAAATGTTAATAGTACAGACTTTAGATGAAATCAGATTTTATTTTATACATGAGAGTTTGGACAACCAGTTTTTACTGATTTATTGTGTGGATTTTATGCACTTTAAGATGCTCTAAATATTTATATTCAGTAAACTCTGCTATTTCACACACAATTTTTCACAACTGTGCATTGAGAGAAAAGAGATTATGAATAAAGAAGGAGGATTGGTAAACACTGATGGACTGTGTACTCTACGCTGAGGTAATTTTATTTTAATCTCTGTTGATTAAAATTAATTATTTGTTTCAGACAGTTAACAATTTTTGAGAAAACATTCTTGAAACCAAAAGTGTATGATTGGTAACGGTTCTCATCAGTATTAAACAGAGAAAAGCTTGCTTGTCTAGGAAAGTGTAAAAGGCGGTAATTATTGCTGTTTTTACTGCGCATGCGCATTGGAAAATGTCAATTACTGCTGTCAGTCATTGCATGTGTGCCACGTGTCCCACTCACACAGTTCACGGAGTAAGACAGTTGTGTATTAATGATTAAAAACTGTTCATTTTTTAATTTCAAATTTCATATTTAAACAATACACACACATACGTCTAAACCTTTCACATCTTACTCCAATTCACATCTATTGTCACACACACATATTCACAAACACTTTTCTACTTTCAAACTCTTTCAAGCTTTCGCATCTGTTTCTTTGTTCCTCTTTCATATCTTACTAATGGCGACTACATCGTTTGTTTCTTCTGGATTAGAGTATGTCCCTAATAACTATGCAGCACCACTAAACACTGCCAATGCACCAGAGGCGTTTCATATGATGCAGGAATTTCTTGCTCAATCAGCAATTGGGCGTGCTCTGGTAGAACCATCAACACTTTATGGTTCACAAATCAAGGCCTTCTGGGAGACAGGTAGTTATGATGATGGTGGTGACTCTGGCAATCCGTCTATCATCTTTGAATTTCAAGAAGCAGAGTATGTAATTACTTCTGGTACCATTCGAACTGCTATGGGGTTTCCTGAGTATTCTTCATATACTATTGGAATGGGTGATATTGATCTACTACGGATGATGAGAGAGATTGGGTATTCTGGGCCCTTGACCAAAGTAGGACAATTGAAGCGACCGTTCTTGCGGAAGGAGTGGAGCTTCTTCTTTGACTGCATTACAAGAACGTTCGGGAAGAAATGCACCAACTGGGATGCTATTCCTACGGACAGTCTGCAAATCGGGTATTCTCTTTTATTTGATAATCAATTTGATTTTGGACGACTTGTCTTGAATAATTTAGAGGAGAAAATGACAGAGAATAGAGGGGTAGTGTACTTTTCTAGATTTTGTCAGATTTTATTCTCTGCTTGTGCTGAAGGGGTGGAACTAGTTGATGGAGATGTTATTTCTTGTTTTAAATTACACAAGAGGATATTCTCTGATCTCATCAACAAGGATGTTAAGAAAGGGGTTGTTGGAGAGTTGTTGCTACCTGCTTCTGTGCAACAATTTGTAAATGATCAACTTAATCCACAAACACAAACTCCTTCTCAATCAGAACCACAACCAGAACCTTTACAAACAGAACTTCCTCCATCTACATCTGTTCTACATAAATCCAGTGGTAGGACTAAGCATGTTGGCTCCAAACCTGCAAAGTCTGTTAGACCAGCTACTGAAGTAGGAGTGTCCAAGACATCTGTGCCAAAGGGTGTTGGTCCTTCTAAGAAAAGAAGAGCCAATAGATCAAAAACTGATGATGAAGCTGATGTTGATGATGAACCTCTTCATCAGAGAAAAAGAAGATTAGTAGCCAATTATCTTTTTGATAATGTGGATGAATCTACACCAGCATCTGAAGCTGTCCAGGTTGAAGCTCCAGAAATTGTTATTCAGGAGTCTGCTGTAAATACTGATCATGAGGACAGGGTTTTTGTGGATACTGAAGCTCCTGAAGTTATTGTTCAGGAAGCTACTGAAGATAATGAAGCAGCCACTGTGCCTGATATGGCAAAAGCTGATACAGAGGCTGAAATTGTTGAGCAAGAAGCTTTATTTGATGATTTTGATATGGATGCAAATATTGAAGCACATCCTAGTATCAGTGTTTGTGATACTGAGGAAGTGGCAACTGATCAACCCACCCTGGTTATTGAAGAGTCCATTGCTACTCACACAGAGAATCTCTCTGTTACAAATCAAATTCTTGAAATGGGTGAGGAGGTTGATCAGGTAAATGTAGCTGCTATAGAGAAAATGGATGAAGCTATGGCAGAGACTTTGAAAGAGACTACTGTACAAACAGAAGAAATTGTTGCAGAGTCTGTTCCTGTTGAAACAGAGGTTTTTGTAACTTCAAACTCTGAGATTCCTGAAGCTGAAAAGATAAATGCTGAGGCTACTGCAGACAATGTTGCTGAAGAAATTGCAGAGCCGATAGCAGAAAATGTCAATGAAGCTAGAGTTGATTTTGATAATGCTGATCACACATATGTAAACTCTGATCATGCAAACTCTGGGATCAATGCTGGACTTTCAAACTCTGATAGTCATGAGTCAGAACCTTTTCTAAGGGATCCTACAGCAGAGTCTATCAAAGAAAACCAAAATGCAACTGAAGCTCATTTCAGAGAAATGCATTATGCTAATTGGTCAGGAGCAGACTGCATCTTCTCTACACAAAGGGCTGCAGATTTTATACAGAAGTCAGCTGAAGAGATTTCTAATCCTGAGCTGTTAACTCATTTTAAGGCGACCATTGTTCAAGTCAAGTCATTGCACAATCGCTTTGACGAGACAAACAAAGTTGTTCTTGGATTGAGTAATGATATTGCTCTTAAGGATTTAGCAATGAAGCAAGATAGAGCTAGATTTTCTTCTCTGATCAAGGATCAAGAAGAAATCAAGAAGAGGCTAACCAATGTTGAAAGCAAGCTGCAATATCTACTAAGATTGATTCGATTGCTACTTCACTAGAATTGCTGACATCAGTTTTTATTCCTGATGATGTCAAAAAGGGGGAGAGAATACATAAAGACAAATGCAAAAGAACTCCAACCTTGAGACTGAGGGATGATTCTAATGATGGTGGAAGCAGGGGCGCTGAAAGAAGGTCAAAGTCTTCTCAAGAGCAAGGGAGACTTCGGTCAAACTCTGCTAGACAGACATACTCTGAAAGAGTAAACTCTGGTGGACAATCTTCTTCAAGACTTAAGAGTCTAGTGATTTCATCAAATCCAATTACTGATGAAGAGATTGCTGCTAAGCTTTTTATGGAAGAACAAGGTGGTGAAGCCACAGTTGAAGATATAGATATTGAGATGAAGCTTCTTGCTGAAGAACACCAGAAAAAGATTGAAGCTGGTACATACAAGAAAAAGGCCAAGGCTCCTAGGAAAAAGGAAATGGGAATTTCTATTAAAGAGAATGTGAACTCTCAACAGAGTTTACAATATACAAGGAGGCCTATGATTGCAAAGTCTGATAAAGGAAAAGGTATACTGGTAGAAGAAGGACAGTTACCAAAGAAAAATTATTCAACCTCTGACGTTGCTCAAGTTGAATCAAGGCCAAATAAATCAACCTCTGACGTTGCTCATGTTGATGTTTCTACTAAAGTTGTGACAACCTCTGACAATGCTCAAGTTGTACAAACTCAGCTAGCTCCACAACTCCAAGGTTTCTTAAGACCTGTACTTTCTGAAACTCTGAAGCTAGAAGCTGTGAACTTTTCTCAAACCAGAACAGTACATGGAAATCAATCTTATGATAAATCTGGATTAGGTTCACATAGAGAAAAGAGAATAAATAACAGTCCTTTTGACCATTCATCACTGGCAGAACCTGGTATTGGGGTATCTCAAGAGAGCCTTGATAAACTAGAGTCTGTTCAGATGGTTTATCATAGAGGATTGAAGAAAGAGGTTCTGTTATACTTTTTGTCTGATGGAAGAGTATACAGAGTAGGAGAAGCTGATGTTCAATTGAAACTATGGGAAGAGCTTGAGTATGTTCTATATCTTCTCTAAATCAAAAATAGAAGTACTCATAATGCTGCTCTAGTTCCAAGAGAAAGGATGCTGAAAATAAAAGCTATGCTTGGAGGAGGTGTTTCTAGTGCATATATTCCTAAGTACAGAGATGCTTATGGAAAGATTGTTGAAATGAAGAGAAACAGTGCCAAGTTCAATACTGCACTGGGTATAAAGGTTTTAGAATTCAACCTAGAGTCAGACAAATCATATTATATTCGGCTAGGGAATGAAATGAGGAAGAACATCATTTATTCTCTGAGAGCTGCCATCTACCAGACTGGAGAAAGTGATCCAGAGCTTAAGGAGTTAAAAGAAATCATGGTGGATGAGCTAGCAAAAGCTGAAAGGAGGCTGCTTATTGACTATCTCAGGACAGTGCCTGATATTGAAGAGATTAAGTAAAGTCTGACTGTAAGTTTTTAAAGTTTTCTGTTCTAAGTAAAAGTTAAACTCTAATATGTTATAAACACTGCATTTGTTATATGTTTTGACATCATCAATTATCTTTTAAACTTGTACATTTTTATTATGCACAAGTTGGGGGAGATTGTTAGATATAATTGCTGATGAGTGTTTATCAGTGTTTAAGCAACAGGTATTCATCAGAGTTTACTAGAAGCCAGTCAGAGTTTGATAAAGTCTGACGGGGTGAGAGTTTGCTAAAGCTGTCGGTGCTAACATTGAAGATTCTAGAAGCAATATATCTTGAAGATGGAAAGAAGCAAGATATATTGAGACAGACAAGGAAATGGAACAGAAGACAGAAGCAATCCTAATTTGATATAATTTGTATAGCTAATTTATAGGAATATCAATTAGAGATTGATTATGTAACTGTGTACTATATAAACACAGATAGGTTAACCCTGAAAGGGATGCGATTATTGAAAACATTATTCTTGTAACCTAGCAGCTCTCTGTGATATTTTACATCACAAAGAGAAGAGTTATTTATATAATTCAGTTGTTGATTCATAAACAGTGTTCTTTATTGTTATTATCATAATTATATTGATTATATATTGTGTAATCAGGCCTAACACTTTTAAAGCTAAAGAGTGCATAAAACTAGAAAAGAAGAATACAACAGCTAGGGGGCGGCATCAATATGAATGCATTCAGTTAGAATTTTAGGTATCAAGCACCCAGCTGTCTGATAGATTTGGTCAGCTGTATAATGATTATCCAAATGATATGATTAGTAGAAGCGCTCAGATAAGTTTATGTTCAGCTGTGTTCAGGGCCAAACAAATGAGCCCTTACTCAAACTAATAAGTTTAACAATTAGACAAGTCAAGGCAATAACATACAATCAACATACATAAGAGAAAATGAGATGATAAAATAAATTTACAAGTTATTTAAAAATATATACAATAAATGAACACTTGTAAATTTAATTAAGAACAAACATAAAAAATAAACAGAGTTAATCACTAAAACTATTTAACATATCCAATTTATCAACTAATCTTGTAAATGTGGATTCATCAAGAGATTTAGTGAAAATATATGTTGTTTGTTCCTCTGTGGGTACAAAGTGCAACTCCACGGTACCATTCATGACATGCTCTCGGATAAAATGATACCTGATGTCAATGTGCTTGGTCCTCGTGTGCTGTACAGGGTTATTGGAGATTTCTATGGCACTTGTATTATCACACAGAATTGGAATTTTGTTCAATTCAAAGCCATAATCTCGTAGTTGATTCCTCATCCATATGATTTGAGCACAACAGCTTCCAGGAGCAATATATTCTGCTTCTGCTGTAGAATTGGAAACTGTTTGTTGTTTCTTGTTGTACTAGGAAATCAATCTGCTACCTAGGAATTGACAACTCCCGGAGGTGCTTTTCCTATCACCAATACTACCTGCATAATCTGAATCTGTATATCCAACAAGGTTAAAACCAGATTCTTTAGGGTACCAGATACCTAGATTAGATGTACCCTTAAGATATCTCAGGATTCTTTTCACAAAAACGAGATGTAAATCTCTAGGATCCGATTGAAACCTTGCACACAAGCATGTAGCATACATAATATCAGGTCTACTTGCAGTAAGATGAAGTAATGAGCCAATCATACCTATTTATCTTGTAACATCTACCTTGATAGAATTTTCACAAGCTCCAAGTTTGACAACTGTAGATGACGGAGTTCTTGTTGATGTTGAATCCTCCATGTGATATTTCTTGAGGAGTTCTTTGAGATACTTGGATTGACAAATAAATAAACCATCTATATGTTGATTTACTTGCAATCCAAGAAAGAATTTCAGCTCACCCATCATAGTCATTTCAAACTTACTCTGCATTAGCTTAGCAAATCTCTTACAGAGATTATCATTAGTAGACCCAAATATGATGTCATCCACGTAGACTTGGACTAATATCATAACATTTTTATGCTTTTTAGGAAAGAGAGTTTTGTCTATGACACCTCTAGTAAAACCATTTTCAAGTAGAAAACCAGAAAGAGTGTCATACCATTTTCTCGGGGCTTGTCTGAGACCATTGATATCTTTGAAAAGAAAGTAGACAAAGTCCAGTAATTCCTGATTTTCAAAGACAGGGGCTGTTCTACATACACTTCTTCATCTAGCTTACCATTCAGGAAAGCACTCTTAACATTCATTTGATATACTTTAAAATTGTAGTATGCTGCAAATGCTAAGAACATCCTGTTGGCCTCAAGCCTTGCCACTGGTGCATAGGTTTCATCAAAATCAATGCCTTCAGCTTGTGAATACCCTTGAGAAACCATTCTTTCTTTGTTTCTTGTTACTATGCCATCTTCATCTAATTTGTTTCTGAATACCCACCGAGTACCAACTACTTTCTTGTTCTTTGGTCTAGGTACCAGCTTCCAAACTTGTTGTTGTTCAAATTGATTGAGCTCATCTTGCATAGCAATCACCCAATCAGGATCACCTAGTGCTTCCTCAATCTTATTTGGTTCCATTTCAGAAAGAAACCCTGAATAATGATATTTATTTTGAGTAGCACTTCTAGTTTTGACTCCAACACCTGGATCACCAATAATCATCTCTATTCCAAACTACTTGTCTTGGAAGATTTGATTTTGATGATTCGCCTTGAAATTCATTATGGTGTTGCGAATGACTAGTCGACCCTTCATTATCTCCCCCTGAGTTGTTGGCAGATTGTCTTGGTTATTCTTCTCCAGTGTTAGTGGTATCTCCATTGTTACCAATGTTTCCACCACCACCATGATCATTATCATCATTGTCATTGTTATCACCAGCAACAATCTCAGGTGGATTCTCATCATCTGATTTTGAATCTGACAAGTCATCAAACTTCAATTTCTCAGATGGATTTTCTGTTTGGATACTTGGGAGTTTAGTGTCATCAAAAGTAACATTGACACTTTCTTTCACCCGGTGTTGATCAATTATATACACCCTGTAAGATCTTCTGGAGTAACCAACAAAGATTGTTTCATGTGCTTTCGCCTCGAACTTGTCACGTCGAACATCTCCATCTTTAAGCACAAAGCATTTGGCACCAAATACATGAAAATATTTGAGTGTTGGTTTATTGCCATTCATAATCTCATAAGGTGTCTTCATTAAGTCCTTGTTGATTAAGGTTCGATTTTGGGTATAACATGCAGTATTAACAGCTTCAGCTCAGAAATACATTGGACGTCTTGATTCACTGAGCATTGTTTTTGTAGCTTCAATCAATGTACGATTCTTCCTTTCCACCACTCCATTTTGTTGAGGAGTTCTAGGGGCTGAGTATTGTCTTGTTATCCCTTTGTCTACACAAAAGTCATTTAGGACTGCATTCTTGAATTCGGTTCCATTATCTGACCTTATTGCTCTAACTGAAAATTTAGAATCCAGCTCAATCAACTTTACATGATCAATAACCATTTGTGGAGTTTCATCCTTGGAATGTAGGAATAAAACCCATGTGTATTTGGAATAGTCATCGACGATCGCAAGAGCATATTGTTTCTTTGACATAGACATTACAATAACTAGACTGAACAAATCCATGTGCAGTAACTGATAAGGTTCAGTCATTGTAGATGTGTCAGTGCCCTTGTGAGATGCTTTCTTTGACTTCCATTTCTGACATGCCTCACACAGTCCTTCATGTGTAAATTCCATTTGAGGCAACCTTCTCACCAATTCCCTCTTGACTAGAGAGTTCATTGTTTTGAAATTCAGGTGAGACAGCTTCTTGTGCCATAGCCAACTCTCATTTGATGAAGCTTTAGCATATAAACAATTTACTTCATCCTTGCATCCAGAGTACAAGTCAGCTATGAACAACATATCCCATGTCACAGAATTGACTGATACTAAGAAGATTGTGTTTAAGACCTTCTACAATAGATACATCTTCAATGATAACATTTCCAGTTTTCAAATAGCCATATCCTTCAGTTATACCATTGTTGTTATCTCCAAAGGTAACCACTGTGCCAGCTTTCTCAACCACATTTGATAGCAGGGTTCTATCTCCAGTCATATGCATTGAACATCCACTGTCCAGAATCCACACAACCCGGTTCACCTGTTTCACACTCTGCAATATCAAATTGATTAGACCTTCTTCGGAACCCCAATTTGATTGGGTCCGGCATACTTAAAGAATTGACCTATGTCAGGCAAAACAACATTCTTGATTTTAACCACTTCAACTTCCTTAATGAAAGAGCATTTCCATTTATAACCAACCTTAACAAATTTCTGATTAGGCTTAGGTATAAATGTGTCCACTCTAACTTTAGGAGGACTAACAGTTTTGGATCTAGCATGCTTCTTATGATTCACATGTTGACAGGGAGCAGTCTTATCATTTGATGCATGCTTACTATTAAAATAAACATACATGACATTAAAAGCACAAGACATGCAATTCGCAAAACCACATGCTTTATGAGATAAATCAACATTAGGCATGTTATGCATGTTAGATATGTTGGTATTTTTCTTCAACTTATGAGTGTCTAATTTGGTCTCCGTTGTTGGAACAACTTTGACAGAACCCTACATTAGGCATGTTATGCATGTTAGATATGTTGGTATTTTTCTTCAACTTATGAGTGTCTAATTTGGTCTCCGTTGTTGGAACAACTTTGACAGAACCCTTAGGCACACATTCGTTGGAATGGACAATCCCATTGGCAATGTCCTCAATACGCATCTCTTCTTGAATAATAATAGAAGATTCATTCAGAGGTTCTGCTATAGATTCTTTAAAGAAAGGTTTGTCAATACCCTTAATCACATGTGGTATACCCCTTTCTTCAGCACTGACTCTATTTGGGGTATTAATGTTTAATTCTCCAATAGTTTGGTTATAGTCATAACCTATTCCAACAGTTTGACTAATAGCTTGCTTATTGAAGATCTCTTTAGCTGTTTTTCAAGAATTATAGTAAGCTCTGACCTTAGTCTCAAGTTCAGTAATCTTTCCTTTAAGAATGGTTTCTAATTCTCTATAACACTTAACCCTATTCTCAAGAAAAGCTACTTTCTTTTAAGTTCATCTTGATTAACGTGCACTAATCTTAATTCTTTAACCTCTTTTTCAAGAGCAGTGTTCTGAAAAATTATTCTATCATTTTCTCTACGTGCACAAGATAAGGTACTAGTAAGATGATAAAACATTTCAGCATCAGTGAAAGTTACCCCAAACATGTCGGAGGAAAATGGAGTTGAAGCTTTGTCTCATATTTCCATGAGTGCAAGATTTCCAACTTCTTCATCATCACTGTCTGAATCATCCCAGCTTTTTCCTCCAGCAAGATAAGTTTTACTAGACTTGTTCTTCTGATTTCTACATTCAGTTGCAAAATGTCCCAGATGGGTTGGAAGTGTCAAAAGAAATTTCTTGTTTATTTTTTTGACAGTGTAGTACTTTATATGAAGGTTCATATCATTGATTAATTTGTTGTATCTCTCAAAAATTTCAGAGATACCTTCCCCTGGATTTTGATCTGAAGTGCTCATATGCAGAGGTAAGAATTTCAATTTTGTTCTCTCTTACTTCTTCAGTCCCTTCATTGATTATCTAAATTGTTTCCCAAATATGTTTGGCATCTTTACAATTCAAAACATGATTGTTCATAATGAAATCCAGACAATCAACCAAAATTAATTGCAGGTTAGCATCCAGAGAAGCATCTTCTTTTTCATCAGCTATAAAATCTTTTGGATCTTTAGGATAAGTCCTTGCAGCTTGAACAACAAGGTTATTATCAATACGCTCCTCTTCAATAACCATTAGGACTTATGGGCCTTTCTTCAATACACCAATATACTTTGGATTTGCCACTTGCAGAAATAAAAGCATCTTCTTCTTCCACATCCCATAGTGATCTCTACTAAACATAAGAATTTTGATGACTCCAACTTTTTGAGTAGACATCTTGAATTTTTAAGAAAAATAAAAATTCACTTGTTCTTGATAAATCACAAAAGTAGCCTCTGATACCAATTGTTAGGTCCTAATATGTTTGTAGAAGGGGGGGGGGGGGGTTGAATACAAACTATACTATTTTCTTAAATTTGTTCGGTTCGTGATATAACAATTCAAGAACAAATATATGTGGAATAAAATAAAACAAGATTCAAGTTAAATATATTAAACATGAAGGGTGTTGCAAATACAGTAGATTACAAGGTTTGAATCTCAAACTAATTAAAACAAATCTAGAATAAATTCGACATAAATTTATCTATTTTTGTAATAAAAAGTAGTTCGAGATAAATTCTACGGATAATGATCCGCTAGATAGTCAAAGAATACAAGTAAACAACTTCTAGTGGTTTAGATTTAACAATACAAGCTAGAAATTAATTCACTGTGATTTTGGTTGAGCTCGACAGTTGAGTATTGAATCAGGGAGAGAATAGATTGAATGTTGATGTCTTCTGCTTTTTTGTTCTGCCTTTTTTATAATATCTCAAGTCAACTGCCTTTATATGATTTGATATGTACGCCCTTTTCCTTTTGAACTGGAATGACTAGCTCTATGACTGTCGGCATGACTCACTGAGGCTAGCATGACTTCCAATTCCTTCTTGTATTACTATCGGCATGACTATCTTTGAGCTTGGATGACTTTCGGTATGACTAACCACAAAACTAGGATGACTTTCGGTATGCCTATTATTGTACTACAATGACAATCGGTATGACTATCATTGATAGTCATACCAAGTCATTTTCAGAGTCATACTAGTACAATATCAATTCTAATTTAATTAATCTAAGGAATAAATTAATTCTTGTTGAATTAATTTATTGTTGTTTAATTAATTTATTGGATACATTAACTAACTGATTTAATTAATTAAAAGAGAATTAATACCATTTCTTGATAGCAGAATCATCGTTTAAACCACTGAAAATTAATGACGAACTTCCACTGTATTGATGTTGACACTCGATGTACTGTCTGGTTCATGAGTGACTAACTGCAATATCTGTTCTTCATCTTTTGACTTTAAGCTGTGATTCATTTTCTTTTCTCTTTAGCAAACACTGTAACCTGTAAACTCTTGTCACTATTCTGAAATCTCTGTCACTTTAAATATATCTACTTTCTTGAATACTTCACTGATACTTGTTCAAATAACTGAACTTCTTCCAGTGTAGAATTACTCCAAGTCAGTAGATGACTTTAAATCTTCATTCACTTGACTGATAATACCCTCTGAGATTCTTGTGACCTCTAATCTAATATTACTTATTACATTCTTGTTTAAGTTGAGTCGAATCCTCGATGTTTACAAATAGGCTAGTGCATATGCCTTTCAGGCTGCTAGCAAGCCTTAACTCCACATTAGTATTATGTTGTCCGCTCTGGGCCGAGCTCGCACGGATTTGTTTTTGGGTCACTCCTAAAAGGCCTCATACTATATAATGGAGCTAACTGACTGCTTATTAACTAACAATCTGCTTCTCCACCATGTGGGACAACTTCCAACAATCACTTTAGAGAATATTAATTTAGAGGGGTTATATTGTAGCTTGAGCCGCCGATTTGTATTCTTCACACACGAATACTGAAAATAAATACCACATGAAATATATATTTATAGTTTCATATGTTCGTGTGTTTTAGAATTAGGGTTTTTTTTACATTTATGTTAAGACTTAAAATTAGTTATTTTAGTTAAAAATATATATTAGGTAATGTATTTTCTTTTAAAAAGATAAGTTGGTTATAAATACATTCATAAATCAGCTAAAATAAACTGATCAAATTTTTTAATATTTCGACTTTAATATAACTAGTTTACTAAGCCGCGCTTCGCAGCGACTTTATAATAATATCTTTAAATTTTCTCAAAAAATATTCTACAAAATACGTTTTAAATAAATAATATTTCTAATATAAAATTAAGTTTTGTTTTGAATTATATATATATAAAGTTCTAGATCGTTCAATCAAAAATTACAATTATACCTTTAGAACTATTAAAATTTTCACTACCTCCGAATCTACTCCCAGTAAGAAAAAAATCAAAAAATATGAACAAACATCCTTTTTGTTGCTGGAAGAATTTTTTATTAATAATTATCTCTTTTTGTCAAAACAAATAACAACAACTTCTTCCTTTTAAAAAAAATAAAAATTAATGACATCTTCTCAATATTTCTTATTCTTGTATAACTTTTGTTATAGATGCACCGACTTATTGAATTTTGTTAAAAATGCACACACTAAATAAATTCTTTAGTCGAATAAATCTTAACATGATATTTTCGAAATACATACACTATAAATTTCTTAATATACAATTTTTATCTTTGAATTTTCGTGTATGAATTACAGAAAATATTTTACTAAAAGATAGAATCTTTTCTCATAAAAATTAGAGCAATAAATATCTAAATGTTAAAAAACAATGATAAAATTTGTTTTTGAAGACATGATGAATTCTCCACCTTCGAGTTACCTTGTATACAGGTGTATCAACTTTTAACTATAAATTCAAAACTAATAACGTACACACATAAACATATAAATCAATTAACAACTGAATGTACATGAAAATCACCTTGCTCTGCCTATTATTTTAACTGATTAACAGATGAATCCCCCTTCTTATTAATCCATGTCTTAACTGAATCAACACTAATAGCAAATAACTTGTTTTGTCAAAGATTTTAATATGATCTTGCATTAGGATACAAACAAACAAACGTAATAAGATAAATAACATAAAGGAAAAAGTCTCATACTCATGTACTCATATACACACTAACAAAAATTGCAGTAGACAATTAACAGAATTTAGGTGTATATTTATACTATTAATTAGCTGTTTGTATGAAAGTATTAAATGTAATTAATTATTTACCAAGTAATTACTTAATTTCTTATGCAAGACCGATCTAATTTATTAACTTCTTATTTACCAATATGTTCTTGTATTTCCTATTATATTAAATTAAAAAAGAAAGTTTAGGAGAGCAGAATGTTAAGATTGTAATTTCATTTGAAAAGAAATATTATGAGAATATCTAGATAATAATAAAGGGAAGTTCAAAATAATGTAAAGTAATACACTTTTTTTTTAATTTAGATATTTGAAGACAATAATATTATAATTGAATATTTAGTTTCCTCCATTTGTAATATTTAGTTTCTTCCATTAGTAAGATATATTGCATATTTACTTTCTCCATTAGTAGTGATTTTAAATGCAAGAATATTATATTTACTTTCCTCCATTAGTAGAGATTTTAAATGCAAGAATATTGAAATTGTATATTTAGTTTCCTCCATTAGTAAATATTTAAAAGGCAATTGAGATTTTTTTTTCTAATCTTTGGTATTAATTACTTAATTTTTTATGCAAGACCGATCTAATTTCTTAACTTCTTATTTACCAAAACGTTCCTGTATTTTCTATTATATCACATAAAAAAATAAGAAAGCTTAGGAGAAAAGAATGTTAAGATGTTAATTTCATTTGAAAAGAAATATTATGAGAATATTTAGATAATAATAGAGGAAAATCAATATACTTATATAAATGAGAAGACGGGGGCGGTGAGGTGGCGCCTCTAGAATCGCCCCGTTCTATTTTTCTAATTTTCTCAAATTTTCACAATTTTTAATTTTAATAATTACAACTTCCTTTATTATTTTCGATTTTGTAGGAAGGAAATTGAAAATTACACTTTTATTATTTTCAAACTTGATAGAACTTTATTTTATTATTTTCAAAGTTGATAGAACTTTCTTTGATTTAGAAAATTACAACTTCCTTATTATTTTCAAATTTTTAGGACTTGATAGAACTTTCTTTAATTTAGAAAATTACAACTTCCTTATTATTTTCGAATTTGTAGGCTTGATTAAACTTTCTTTTATTATTTTCAAACTTGATAGAACTTTCTTTGATTTAGAAAATTACAACTTACTTATTATTTTCGAATTTGTAGGACTTGATATAACTTTCTTTTATTTAGAAAATTACAACTTTCTTATTATTTTCGAATTTGTAGGCTCTTATGTTAATAATTAACTTCCTTTATTTTTTTCGATTTTGTAGGAAGGAAATTGAAAATTACACTTTTATAATTTTCAAACTTGATAGAACTTTTTTTATTATTTTCAAAGTTGATAGAACTTTCTTTGATTTAGAAAATTACAACTTCCTTGTTATTTTCGAATTTGTAGGACTTGATAGAACTTTCTTTAATTTAGAAAATTACAACTTTCTTATTATTTTCGAATTTTTAGGCTTGATTAAATTTTCTTTTATTATTTTCAAACTTGATAGAACTTTCTTTGATTTAGAAAATTACAACTTACTTATTATTTTCGAATTTGTAGGACTTGATATAACTTTCTTTTATTTAAAAAATTACAACTTTCTTATTATTTTCGAATTTTTAGGCTCTTATGTTAATAATTACAATTTTCTCTTTTATTATTTTCAATCTTGATAGAACTTTCTTTTATTATTTTCAAACTTGATAAAACTTTCTTTTATTATTTTCAAACTTGATAGAACTTTCTTTTATTATTTTCAAACTTTATAGAACTTTTCTTTTACAATACTTCTTGACTTTTAAACATAATGGATTTTCATGTTATTCACCTTACAAACACCTATAAATTAAAGGTCATTCATAACAAAAAAATCTACACCGAAACTTTTTTACGTAGCTTCAAATTTTTACAACCATATTTACAATCAATACAACTATGGCCTACATCATGTTGGATGCTTTGAACGACAACAACTATACCTGGATGATAAGAGTACGAGTGTGTACAATGTGAGAATCTGTCAATCCAAATACTGAAGAACTGATCAGTCTTGACATGATTTTGATCGATGAAAAGGTTAATAAATCAATATACTTATAACTTATTAGTTTGTCAAATTGTATGATGTTATTAAATTTTCTAAGATATGTTGTATGATAGGAAAATTTGATCCATGCTACGATCCCGAAAATTCTGGTCTCTCGGTTCAAAAATCTTTTAGAGGAAGGCTCTGTGTACAACATCAAAAATCTAAAAGTTGTTTCAAGTACAGGGAAATATATACCACTATCACATGGGTCTAAATTGCTCTTCATACGCATAACGTTGCCTAAGAGATTGGAAGAATGCATCGTCAACATATCACTGCATGGATTTCAGTTCATATGTCCAGATATGATTGATGCACGTATTAATGACACCAACTGATATGGATAGAAAAGTAATTATAGAAATATAATTGCTAATTCTTTGGAAAGGCCAAGTATTTAAGGCCCAAAACCCAGATTATTTATTAATTTCGTAATTAATAAATATGGAAAATATACAGCTCATAAAAAGAGTCCAAAATATGATAAATTCATCAAAGAAGGACCCGGAATCCCAATTAAAGGCAATTAATGAGTCATAGCCTTTATCAACAAGGAAAAGACTTATCCTGCAAGAAATACAATGTTTATCCATTATCAATAAGGAGACTTATTCGCTAAGACTCCTAAACATACCATAAATACTAGGCTCTAGACGCCTATATAAGGACCCTGATCCTACAATCAGAACTACGTTTTGGGCACAGCTCCATACGTCACAACGTCTCGAAGGCGCAACAAGCCACAAAGGCACCCCTAGAACTACGTTTTAGACTTCATCCTCGAATAAGGACATACAAGTCACTACGTCCTTGGTGTGCCCCTGCCGCCATAGCCCCGAGGGCAACACCAAGAACTACATCTTTGGCTTGATTCTCAATAACGATTTGAGATACGTAGGCATCTTGTAAGGACCGATTTAGTCTCGAAACACAAGTGCATCCATTAAAGCTCGAAGCTCATTAATCCTAGAAATTAATATACAAGTACGTTTTTTAATCCACAACATTTGGCGCCGTCTGTGGGACGACAACATCAACCATGGCAAACACACGAAGAACAGCTCGAGATACTCAAACTCCCGAGGATCGCCCTGTCACCTCTAAGGCTGATACTCACGGAAATCAACCACCACCAACTACTGGCACTCAAGGGACGAATATCCCCACCAACACTCAAGGACCGGAAATCCCAATTTCGGTTGAAGGGACGAATCCCCTACAGATGGTCATTCATGGATCTAATCCACAAGAGACCGTTCACCAGCAACCAATCTCGACTTCTCCACTCATCATGAATGCACCGAGAAGCCTTCAACTCCATACTAATGATCTCCCTCAATACGCGAATCAGACTTTGGGGATGCCAAGCTATGGCATGCCCCCTCGACCCATGGCGGACGGTAGTGGAACTAATCCAATCTACCATGAGGCATATGTGCCCCATTATATTCAAGGTCTGGGACCCCAAAATCAACAAACTCGCCAGACCCCTTTCGTTCAAGATTACTCGAGCCCATACACCGAGGATGAGGGTTATACAACTGGAGAGGATGTCGCCCCAAAAAGGAGACGTTCTTCCCAGACAAATCGGGATCAACCCCAAACTACTAAGGAGAAAATTGCAGCCCATGAGGCAGAGACTGCAAGACTCAAGAAACTCCTTGCTGAGGAGGAGGCCGCTCAATCTCAAGGCCGAACGACTGAAGGGATCCCGATAATCAACTTAGATCCACCGGCAAGAAGAACCAAGAGGGCCGAAGCCCCAAGGGGTGATCCTAGTATTCTGTTGCCCCTAGGAGATCCTGATGATCCTACACCACCGTTTACTCAAGACATCATGAAAATGGCTATATCCAGAAAATTCAAGATGCCTTCGATTAAAGCCTATGATGGAACGGGAGATCCCGCAAATCATGTAAGGACCTTCTCCAATGCACTGCTGTTACAGTCAACCAACGATGCGGTCAAGTGTAGGGCGTTTCCACAAACCTTGGCAGACATGGCCCAACGTTGGTATAGCCGTCTTCCTCCCAACTCAATTGGGTCTTTCAAGGAACTAAGCAAAGCTTTTATCAATCAGTTCATTAGTGGAAGGGTGCATGAGAAAAGCTCTGCATCACTCATGGCAATCCAGCAAGGAAAGAATGAAGCCCTAAGGGACTACATCAATCGATTCACTCGGGAGGCTTTGAAAGTCCCGGACTTAGAGGACAGAGTGGCTATGATAGCCCTGCAACAAGGAACTACTGATGACCACTTCAAAAGGTCGTTACCTAAACATCCACCCGAGAGCATGCTGAAGCTCCAAGATAGAGCCGGAAAGTATATCAAGGCTGAAGAAAGCATGAGAAAGTATGAACCCACTGCTAGCGGTAGTGGAAACTCAAAGAAAAGAAAAGAAACTCAGGAGTACGACGTCAAGGAAAAGTTTCCCAGAACATCAAAGGACTCTGATTCTCCACCCAAGAGAAACAATTTTGGGCCAAAATTTACGGAATATGCAAGATTGAACACTCCCAGGAGTCAAATTCTGATGGAGATAGCTAAGGAAGGAGATCTCAAATGGCCGAAGCCAATGAGGGCTGCCATGTCCAAACGGAACCAAAATCAGTTATGTCGGTTCCACAAAGAAGTCGGTCACGACACCGTCGATTGTAGGCAATTAAAAGATGAGATCGAATTTCTGATACGAAGAGGAAAACTCAGTAAATTCACCAAGGATGGAAATCAAGGGAGTCAAAGAGGAAACTATGAAAGGAAGGATTACGACAGAAGGGACAACGACCAAGATCGTAACCCTAAGCCCCGAGGGCCAGTCATCAACATGATATTCGGAGGGCCAACTACTGCTGGGTCCTCCCGAAACTCAAGAAAAGCTTATGCTCGAGAGGTAATGACTGTGGTTGGAGAAGCACCGAAGCGTGCTAGAACAGAAGTGTCAATAGATTTTGATGATTCAGACTTGGAAGGGGTGAAGTTCCCCCACGATGACCCTCTAGTCATCATACCTGTGATTGGAAATTCTGAAACAAAAAGAGTCCTATTCGACAATGGAGCTTCAGTGGACATCTTGTTCCACGATGCTTTTATCAAGATGGGTTACACTGATTCTCAGTTAACACCCTCAAATATGCCCATATACGGATTCAATGGGGTGGAATCAAAAGTGGAAGGCACTATCCAACTCCCAATGACCATGGGACAAGGGATGAATACATCTACTCAAATGCTGAACTTTATAGTTATAAAGGCAACTTCAACCTACAATGCAATCCTGGGAAGGACTGGTCTTCATGTGTTCAAGGCCGTTGCCTCATCCTATCATCTGAAAATCAAGTTCCCAACGAGGAATGGGATTGGTGAAGAACGAGGAGACCAAAAAATGGCTAGAAGTTGTTATGTAGCCGCGTTAAGGCCTGATAGAATCGGGGGGAAAGTTCTCCCAATTGAAGACATGGATACTAGTGACAATGAGGACCGAAGAGGGAAACCAGCTGAGGATTTAATCCCCATTCCCTTAGTCCCTGGTGAACCGGAGAAGGTGACATATGTTGGAGCACTACTACCTGAGCCATTGAAAAGCAAGCTCATATCTTTTCTTCAAGAGAATAATGACGTTTTTGCTTGGACAGCGGTGACATGCCAGGGATTGATCCCCAATTGATAACTCATAAATTGAATGTGGATCCTGAAAGGAAGACGGTGAAACAAAAGAAGAGAAATTTTGCTCCAGAAAGGCAAGAGGCCATTAAACAAGAAGTTGAAAAACTTCTAGAGACCGGATTCATTGAAGAGATACAATTCCCGGAATGGTTGGCTAACCCCGTAATGGTCAAAAAAGCCAATGGAAAATGGAGGATGTGTGTAGACTTCACTGACTTGAATGATGCATGTCCTAAGGATTGTTTTCCATTACCAAGGATTGATGCATTAATAGGTGCTACAGCTGGACACGAGATGCTCAGCTTCATGGATGGCTTCAGTGGATACAACCAAATCAAAATGCACAAGGATGACATCTCCAAGGTATCATTCATCACTGACTTTGGTGTTTTCTGTTATCTAGTCATGGCATTTGGACTTAAGAATGCAGGGGCAACCTACCAAAGATTGGTGAACAAAATTTTTGGACACCTAATTGGAAAAACCATGGAGGTCTACATAGATGATATGTTAGTCAAGAGCCTCGATAAGGCCGATCACATTGAGCACCTCCGAGAGGCATTTGAAGTGCTAAGGCACCACAAGATGATGTTGAATCCAGCTAAGTGTGCCTTTGGTGTGGGCTCGGGAAAGTTTTTAGGCCTAATGGTTTCCAAGAGAGGAATCGAGGCCAATCCCGACAAAATCAAAGCAATTCTAGACATGGAACCACCAAAGACTGTCAAGGATGTCCAAAAACTAACGGGAAGAGTGGCAGCATTGGGAAGATTTATCTCCAAGTCAGGAGAGAAGTGCTTATCTTTCTTCAAAGCGCTCAAGAACGTGAAAATTTTTGAATGGACAACGGAGAGCCAAGAGGCCTTTGAGGCCCTGAATAAATACATTGCTGAGGCACCACTGTTGGCAAAGCCCAAGCCAGGGGAAATTCTCTATTTATACTTGGCGGTCTCTAGCACAGCCCTTGGAGCCGTTTTGGTAAAAGAAGAATTGAAGGTTCAGAAACCCATCTACTATGTGAGTAAGATTCTACATGGGGCAGAAATAAACTACTCAATGATTGAGAAGTTTGCCTTAGCCTTGGTAATGGCCTCAAGAAAGCTACGCCCGTACTTCCAGGCTCACAAGATAGAGGTCTTGACTGATCAACCTCTGAGAAACATCTTACATAGCCCTCAAGTCAGTGGAAGATTGATCAAATGGGCCATTGAATTGGGTGAATTCGACATCAAGTATAAGCCTCGAACGGCCATAAAAGCTCAAGCACTCGCTGATTTCATGGTTGAATGTACCATTGACAACCAAGAAGTCGGGGGGCAGGAAGTAATAGTGGAGGATGAGAAAGATCAATAGATGTATTTCAAAGAATAATGGGTGCTCTATTTTGATGGAGCATCAAAAAATCAAGTAGAGCCGGTTTAGTGCTACAAAGTCCTGATGGATTCCTCATAGAGTATGCACTAAAACTTGACTTCCCAACGACAAACAATGAGGCTGAGTATGAAGCTCTGATAGCTGGTTTAGGGCTGGCTGGAGCCTTGAGGGTCAAAACTCTGAAAGTATGTGGAGATTCGAGGCTAGTGGTTTCCCAAGTAAATGGGGAATTTGAGGCCAGAGATGAAGTCATGGCCAAGTACTTGAAACTTATCAAGGCCATCATGACTCAATTTGATGAATGTTATGTAGAGCACATTCCAAGTCTTGAAGACCCCAAGCATCAACGGAAAATTGGTAGCACCCATTGATGTTTCTAGTTGTTGGATAGATCCCATCAAAGCTCGTCTGGAAACTGGGTGGTTACCCAACGACACTTCAGAGGCACGAAAGTTATACGTTAGAGCACTAAGGTATACCCTGAATGAGGGAATCCTATACAAGAAGTCTTTCATCATTCCATATCTGAAATGTTTGAGACCTCAAGAGGCAGAATTGGCCCTGAAGGAAGTACATGAAGGAATTTGTGGGCAGCACTTGGGGGGCAGAGCCCTTGCCCATAAAATCACTCGTCTGGGTTTCTACTGGCCAAACATATTAGCAGATGCTAAAAGCTACGTAAAGAAATGTGAAAGGTACCAGAAGCATGCCCCAGTGGTTAGGCAACCACCAGAGATGTTGACATCCATAAACTCACCAATCCCCTTTGCCATGTGGGGAATGGATATACTCGGGCCATTTCCAATGGCGAGTGCTCAACGAAAGTTCTTGATAGTAGCAATCGACTACTTCACCAAGTGGATTGAGGCTAAGCCATTAGCCAAGATAACCACCAAGCAAGTGATGCATTTCTTCTGGGAAAATGTGATATGCAGATATGGAATTCCACGAATCCTGGTCACGGACAATGGAACTCAGTTTAACAACGATGAGTTCAAGAAGTATTGCGATGAGAACGATATCAAGTTGCGCTTCACTTCTGTCGCCTATCCTCAAGCAAATGGGCAAGCTGATGTTGCAAATCGAATTATCCTAGATGGACTGAAGAAAAGAGTTGAACGCTCCAGAAACACTTGGGTGGACGAATTGCTCCCCATACTTTGGGCATATCGTACTACCTGCAAAGTCACCACCGGAGCAACTCCATTTCTATTGGCTTATGGAGCAGAGGCAGTGGTTCCGGTGGAAATTACTCACACGTCTCCAAGAGTTGAGGCTTATGAACCAGAAACAAATGAAGAAGGCTTGAGGCTAGCTTTAGATCTAATTGACGAAGTTAGAGATGAGGTAAACGCCAAGATAGTTGAACATCAAAAGAAGGCATCTTTATACTACAACCTAAGGGTTAAAGAAAGGTTCTTTCGGCAAGGAGACTTGGTTCTACGAAAGATTGAGGCATCCGGAGTTGGACAAAAAGGCAAGCTGGCCCCAAATTGGGAAGGACCATATCGCGTTAAGAACGTATTTGGTCGAGGCTCCTACAAATTGAAAACCCTCGAAGGGCATGAGGTGCCAAGGACTTGGCATGCCTCAAATTTGAAAGTCTATTATGTTTAGTGCATCCTAAAAGGATCCGCTAGTAGGACAAGTAGAAATATGGTTCGATGAAATCATGAGCTTCCTGGAAAGAAGATGAAGGGTTGAACCCGTTTTGATTGGTAGAAACATCCTCAAAGCATTGTCAAGACAAACTACAAATGAATTCAAAGGAAATCATACAAAATATGCATGTCAACTGCACAAATAGAGCTGACTACAACGAACCCCGAAGGGTGAATGTTGCTAATAAACATACAAAAGAAAGCCTAAGATGCTTATTGTTAATTAGCGAAAATTTCAAGCTCAAGAGAAGTTTGATATGATAGACTTGAGAATGAATCACTACGAGTGGAGCCATCAGTAAGAACTCATAAGGGTGAAGGGTTGAAACCCCAGAAACCTAAGACATTCAGTCCAAACCCCATCATTCGATATGCTCAATGAAAGGCTTGAAGCCAAAACAAGACGGTATAAGACATAAAAGGCTTATGCAAATGTCAAGTTAGCCTCGAATAAGGCAAAATCGTCGTAAATTTGTAGGTCGCTCCACACATTACACCAAGACGATACTCGTGAAACACTAGTGTATATTAAAATCCCCAAAAAAGGGTAGTAAGTCCCAGGTAAGGGATAAAAAGACCCCAAGTCTCGAAAAAGACCGGTATAACTTCTATGAAATCCTAGTGCATTATCATAGACGTTGGGAAGCGCGATCAGCCATTTTAAACCCAGAAAAAGCCCAAATAATTCGAGGCTCAGGCGAATTCAAAGCCTAAACAAGTTAAGGCCCAATAAGGCCCAAAGCTGAAAGTATGAAGTGAAGAATAAAGTGGAAATTCCACTCTTTTATAATCAAAGTGACTGGAAACCCAACCGATTAAGGAAGGGCAACCGTCTATAGCCAGTTAAGGCCCACAAATCCATTTATGGATTATAGAAATTGAAGCCCAAATAATTTGGATCTTAGGCGAATTCGAAGCCCAAACAATAAGGCCCAAGGCTGGAATAATTTAAGTCCAATTAAAAATTGGGCTAGTTAAGGCCCAAGAAAAAATGAAATTTGGAATGAAACCAAGGCAAAAACAAGGATAAAAGATTTGAGGTCGAAAAGACCCTAAGACAAAGTCGTACGACCAAGGTCGAAAATACACGGGAAATCAAGGTCGAACCCATCGATTTCGCTCCCAAATAAAAACGGAAAATTGAAGATTTTAGGTCGAAAAAACCTTAATCGAGGTCGTACAACCGAAGTCGACAATACACGAGAAATCGAGGTCGTATCAATCGATCTCGCACCAAAATAAGGCACAAAAATTAAAAATCTAGAGTCGAAAAGACCCTGGACCGAGCTCGAAGGCTCGAGGTCGAAAATGACCCAGAAAATGAGCTCGTAGCATTCGATCTCACACCCAAATGAGTTTAAAAACGCATGGGATCGAGGTCGAATGACCGAGTTCGAAAATGACCTGGTACCCAAATGAGGTCAAAAGTACAAGGGATCGAGGTCGAATGACCGAGGTCGAAAATGACTGGAAGTTGAGGTCGAAACCATCGACCTGGTACCAAAATGAGGTCGAAAGCATAAGGGATCGAGGTCGAATGACCGAGGTCGAAAATGACTGGAAAGTCGAGGTCGAATCCATCGACCTGGGACCAATCGAGGTCGAGAATCCTGGTCGAAGAAGGCTGGATCGAGGTCGAACGACCGAGGTCGAAAATGACTGGGAATTCCTAGTCGAATCCACCGACCTGGGACCAATCGAGGTCGAATTCCTGGTCGAAAATGACCTAATTTGAGGTCGAAAATGCCCTTAAAATGGAAAATTTTGAGGAAAAACACGTTATAACTTCTACGAAAACCCCAAGGAGATTTTCCCAGAAGTTGGGGGGCAAATGATATGGATAGAAAAGTAATTATAGAAATATAATTGCTAATTCTTTGGAAAGGCCAAGTATTTAAGGCCCAAAACCCAGATTATTTATTAATTTCATAATTAATAAATATGGAAAATATACAGCTCATAAAAAGAGTTCAAAATATGGTAAATTCATCAAAGAAGGATCCATAATCCCAATTAAAGGCAATTAATTAGTCATAGTCTTTATCAACAAGGAAAAGACTTATCCTGCAAGAAATACAATGTTTATCCATTATCAATAAGGAGACTTATTCGCTAATACTCCTAAACATACCATAAATACTAGGCTCTAGACGCCTATATAAGGACCCTGATCCTACAATCAGAACTACGTTTTGGGCACAGCTCCATACGTCACAACGCCTCGAAGGCGCAACAAGCCACAAAGGCACCCCTAGAACTACGTTTTAGACTTCATCCTCGAATAAGGACATACAAGTCACTACGTCCTTGATGTGCCCCTGCCGCCATAGCCCCGAGGGCAACACCAAGAACTACGTCTTTGGCTTGATTCTCAATAACGATTTGAGATACGTAGGCATCTTGTAAGGACCGATTTAGTCTCGAAACACAAGTGCATCCATTAAAGCTCGAAGCTCATTAATCCTAGAAATTAATATATAAGTACGTTTTTTAATCCAAAACACCAACATACTCTCAGGTTTTTGATGCAGTAATATATTAGAGTAATATATAAGTAATACTATTATTTAAGTTATAATTCAAACTATCATGTTCTAATATTATTTTTTATATGTTGATTTAGATGTTGTGGGCTGCTTGACCTACTTGGGCGGCATTGAAGTTGTCAAAGGCGGTTAGAAAAAAAAGAGATCTCAAAATTGTCACAAATTAGTAAGTTACGCATTATATTAATTTTAATATAAATGTTAATTGTTTTTTATTGTTCTTGTAATTTTATATTACTTCTTTGGTTACCCCAATTTATTTGTTTTACTTATTTAATTTGTTCTAATTTTTTTCTTAAAAAGCTCCGTCACCAGTATCATAACTTTGTGGGAAAAGTTGGCCGAGATGGTTGATACAAATTTATGCGTGATATTTTTTGAAGAGAATTAGAATTTAGAAAAAAGTGTTTTAATTATAGAATATATTTTATTTGATAATTTAAATAATTTTGTAGATATTAATTTCACAATTTTTATTCTAATATTCTTTTTTTAACAAATATATTATAATGCCGCTGCGAAGCGCGGCTTAGTAACATAGTTTAAAATAATGTAAGGTAATACACTTTTTTTATAATTTAGATATTTTGAAGGCAAGAATATTATAATCGAATCTTTAGTTTCTTACATTAGTGATATTTAGTTTCCTCCATCAGTGAAGATCTATTGTATATTTACTTAATTTCTTATGCAAGACCGATCTAATTTATTTACTTCTTATTTACCAAAACGTTCCTGTATTTTCTATTATATTACATTAAAAAAAAGTTTAGGAGAGCAGTATGTTAAGATAGTAATTTCACTAAAAAAAATATTATGAGAATATTTATATAATAATAGAGGAAAGTTCAAAATAATGTAAGGTAATACACTTTTTTTCTAATTTAGATATTTTGAAGGTAAGAATATTATAATTGAATATTTAGTTTCCTTCATCAGTGATATTTAGTTTCCTCCATTAGTAAAGATGTATGGTATATTTACTTTCTCCTAGAGATTTTAAATGCAAAAATATTATATGTTTCCTCTATTAGTAAGTATTTAAAAGGTAATTGAGATTTTTTCGAATTTTTAATATTATTAATTCAAAAAATTAAGAAAATAGTACGAAGCGATCTGAGAGCGCCACCTCACCGCCCCCGTCTTCTCCTTTATATAATAGTATTGATGATAGTATAGATATAAAATTATATTTTCATATAATTACTAGTTTATCTTTTTACTGATAAAGAATTTAAGATTTTTTGATGATGTTTAGTTAAGATTAATGATAATAAATATATCCTTAATATTTGTGACGATATGTTTGAACTCTCCATTTATTTTTCTTAATTATCTTTACATTTTCAATTCTATTCGAAAGTTTAAGAAAAAGAAATCGAACTCTCCATTTTTTGGTAATTAATTATGAGTCATCGACCTTTAAGAGCATCTGTAACGCATTATGTGAATTGGTTATATAAAATCATGATTATATAAAATTTGTTCAACATGTAGAAGGGGGTACTTCAACGAGATTATGTAAAATGATTAGCTATAGTTCAAAATACAAAAGATTGATGACGTGTCAAGTTTGAAAAAGAATATACGTATTATGTAAAATGAGGTGACATGTCAACTTTTTAGCTAAGAACAAGCATATGCTCTGACCATTAAAAAAATAGATTACCCCTGGTTAGGTTAAACTTTACACATATTAACACTAGATGAATTAACTAATCTTTTTTACTTTAGGTACCCCATGCAAAAGAAAAAAAAGAACACTACTAAACAGTGTGATACGATAAAGATACTAAGAAAAGTGTGTTCCCCATATAAGATCCACCAACAAATTGGGTGATAACAAATGCCGTTTCGTGTTCTCTCTATCACAAACCCTTTTCCACAACGTGTATATATGTAGACCTTCACGCTCCTGTCCCTCCCACTAGGGGGTGTTCATGAGTTCGTTAACCCGGTCAAACCGAACCAATTTGACCCTCTTTTCGGCCGAATTAACCCGATGAAAAAAACCTGATACTTGATTTGGTTGAAATTTTTTAAAATCGACTTAAATGGGTTGGGTATGGGTTTTATATTTTTTCGGCCAACCCAACCTAACCCGATTTAAGTTACAATTTTATTCGATAATTTAAAAATATATGTATATATTATATATAACTATACATTAAACAATGTATTGTACTTTCATTTATAGATATATAATTATATTTTGTGTTTATATATATGATATAAGACATAATCTAATTTACTAAAATTATAATGTTAATCAAAATAAAATATTAATATTAAAAACTTAAGTTATACGTACTTTAATTTTATTTAGATTTTCAAAATATTATTTAACCCGTTCAAACCGACCCAAATCAACCCAAACCGATATACAATTGTTAGGGTTGGGTTACGGAATTATTTTTTGCGGATTGGGTTAAAAAAATTCAAATCGATTTAATTGGATCGGGTTACAAAAATGCATCCAACCCGGTCAATCCGACCCGTGAACACCCCTACCTTCCGCTAGTGAGGTCAATTATTGGAAGTTGCCCGATCCATCGGTTATGAATTATTCACCGATGAACGGAGAGTAGTAGGCCAGTAGCCCTAGCTAGCAACTGAATTGTTTTGTATTTATGTCTATGGGAACAGCTTTTTGGTATATGATTGATTGCATGAGCGGGAGTAAGGATCTATAGGTGTCAATTTGTACAAGGTTCACTTTAATGTACGATTGAAACTATACGAGAAGGTTGTACATTTGTTTATGTGTTGTGTGTTAAAATATGTAAATAAAAGCAACAACTGATTTAACTCCAAATGACATATTATTATAACTTGTTTATATATTGAGATAATTTTATAATTAGAAATTTGAAAAATTATAAAATTTTGATTTTATCTCATATTTTATAGTAGTTTTTTTAATATGGGATGTCAATTACATCAACATAATATTTTATAACTTGATTAGATTTCATAAAATTTGAATAAATATACATACGATGATAATCACATGTTTACTTTTCATTGCTAAAACATTAATATGGTTTTCATGATGTGATATGAACTTTATCAAATTAATAATTTGAGTATAAAATAAATAAATATTTTGGCAAAAGTATCGGTATATAACATAAACGTTGTGATTTTAACAATATATTTATAAAAAAACTATATATCCGTAAGACTGAGATATGTTACGAAATCTTTTAATATTATGTAAATTTATCCATGTCACTGACTCATTTTTTTATATATTTTTGTACATATTCATTCATACACTTCTAAACTCATATAATTAGTTTTAGTCTAATGTTTATTACACAGTATTGAAGTTTTATTTTAAAATTTTGGTAAATTGAAACATCTTTTATCTTATAATTTTGAATTACCTTTTAACTCAATTTTAAATTTTCACAAATATTATGATCAATGTATATTATGATTAAACGACCTTAATGACATGTGCATGTTCAAGATATCTAAGATCAATTTTTTTTTTTTGATTTCATCGTAGATTGATTTAAGCATATGTTATAACTCAACCATTACATATTATATTGATAAATTTACTATATTATATAAAAATTCATATTACCCTACTTTATTCGAGTTATAGTCTAACAAGTCATTATTAGTAACTATTGCAGTTTTGTAATATTTATGATTCAAAAATCATATTTTTTTATATTGAATATTAATTACGTTATTTTCTATACATAACATAAATCCTATTTTTAGAGTTGTCATGTTTTTAACATAAATTCAATTATTTTGTTTTTTTTTGTATTTTATGTCTTTTGATCAACCATACCTCTCAATCGCTTAAAATCTAAATAGTTGGTCGACCAAATATCTCTAATATGACTCGCATATTTAAAATATTATATACTTCAAAATTATGTGATTTAATCATTTATTATGTATGATTTAATAAATTCATATCTTTTTCGGACTCGATTAGATTTATCTATAATGTTATATTATTTTAAATTTTTACTTTTTAAATCAATCATTTAAAATGGCAAAAGAGAATTGTAGAGTATGTTCAATCCATTAAAATATTTTTTTTTAAATTATATACTATGTAATATGTTATAAATAGTATAAACCAGCATTTTATTTACTTAAAAATTAAAAAAAAAGACGGGAGAAAAGGAGAAAATGTGGTTTATCTAATAAATTTTTAAAGAAAACTCAAAATAAAATGTAATACGTTTCTTATGTATGAGCTTGATTAGAGAAGATTAGTGGTTCGATTCCCTACACTAAAATAATTTCATCTACTCTTTGCATAAATATAAAAGGGGTAGCGTTTTTGTAACTTTTTAACATGTATGGACAAAATTATAAATCCACCGATATTAAAATTACATATTTCAATAATTTAAATAGGCAAAAAAGAATTATAGATTATGCTCGATCGCTAGAAATATTTATTGTAACTATATACTATGCAATATTCTAAAAATAATATAAATCAATGTTTATTTAATCGAAACTAAAAAAATAGATGGGATGATAAGTTTTTTATCTAATAAGAGTTTGATAGTAAACTCAACACAAAGTGTAGCATAGTTGGTTATGGTGTGAGTTTGATCGGAAAAGGTTAGTGGTTTGATTCCCAACACTAACATAATTTCACTATTTTTTACATAATTATCAAAGAATGACATTTTTGCAATTTAAAACAAATTAAGGGTAAAATCGTAACTTTACAGCCATTAAAATGGCAATCTTTGCCCTTGTGTTGAGATTTAATATATAGTAATAGATAGATGTGATTTCGTAGTGTAACGAGATAAAGATATT
This sequence comes from Heracleum sosnowskyi, assembly GCA_030848705.1. Taxonomy (NCBI): domain Eukaryota; kingdom Viridiplantae; phylum Streptophyta; class Magnoliopsida; order Apiales; family Apiaceae; genus Heracleum; species Heracleum sosnowskyi. The sequence continues at coordinate 18,411,372 of CM061240.1, forward strand.
TCAGTTAATAGATAAATTACCCAAGTTCAATTTCTACAAACAACATTTTTTTAATAAATAATAAACATGGGGCAAGTTTGTCATTTCAAATCATGAACAAAATATCACTTGATTAAATTATTTCACCAATTGTTATTATATAATAAATAGAAAGATATAATAGTAGATACCAAATATTCCTCTACTCACGCGACACACACACATACAAATAATGTGTATGAAAATGAACACATATGACTGAATAGTGTGATTGTAGGAAGATGTGCAAATTAGTGTATAGACCCAAGTTCAATTCCTCTCAACACTCGTGAATCATTGTCCCGAGTTATAATAAAATAGATATACAATAATAGATACCAAATATTACTCTGCTCACGCGACACACAGACATATATAATGTGTGTGATTAAAAACACATATGATTGAGTGGTTCGGTGGTTAGAACATGTGCAAATAATTGCATACACCCAAGTTCAATTCCCTTCAACAATAATTTTTTTAAAATTATTAAACACAAGGGCAATTAAGACATTTCAAGTGCATTACAATGTCTCACCAATTAGTGTATAGACCCAAGTTCAATTTCTCTCAACACTCATGAATCATTGTCTTGCGCTATAATAAAATAGATATACAATAATAGATACCAAATATTACTCTACTCATGCGACACACACACATATAATGTTTGTGATTTAAAAAACATATGATTGAATGGTGTGGTGGTTAGAAAAGGTGCAAATAATTGCATAGACCCGAGTTCAATTCCTTTCAACAACTTCTTTTTAAAATTAGTAAACGCAAGGGCAATTAAGACATTTCAAGTGCATTAAAATGTCTCGCCAATTTAAATGAAATAAAATGTATCATGAATAATAGCCCCACGTTGGGCTATTAATAATATAATAGATAGATAGATAGATAGATTTCACACGAAATATTTAAGTTTCATTCAATATTATTAGGTGTTAATTCGTACGAGGTTCACTTTAAGTGTATAATTGACATAAGAAGATTGTACACTTGTTTTCATGTCTTCTATGTCAAAATGTAAAAATACATTCAACGATTATAATGATTGATAAACCCCGAATTTTATAAGATTAATTTTTAAAAAATTTGCTAATTTATAATAAAAAATTTGGGTGAGGAAAAATTCGAGGCTTTGCAAGCCTTCAAGCTTCAGCGTTTTCGACATGCGAACACGAATTCTGGACCACATAATTAAAGACTAGTTTTATTAAAGTTTAATTTCCACTAGGTTTCGATTTTACAATAAATAATTCAAATATTATTTAAATACAATTTGAAATTGATAGGACAGAAATTAATTCAATTTGATTACGAATTAATTTAACTAATTTAATTAGTTAACACGTTATTTAATTGTAATGTGTAGCGCAAACGTTTTGATATGATATCTCATCTATACAATTATGAATATACGGAAATCAAGGATCTTATTCTGTCGTAAACATAGCCGCCTTCAAAACAGAACTATATTCTCTGTCTTCCTCTAGTGATAGTTTTACTGTTCTATTTCAAACTTGTTGAATCGTAAACATAGCCGCCTTACATAACGTCTGTTCGGTTGTTTTTCGCAGATTATTTAAAACAATTATAAGATTGTACACTTGTTTTTATGTCTTCTATGTCAAAATGTAAAAATACATTCAACAATTATAATAATTGATAAACCCCGAATGTTAAAAAAAATTGTTTTTAAAATTTTGCTAATATATAATTAAAAATTTGGGTGAGGGGAAATTCGAGGTTTTGCAAGCCTTCAAGCTTCCGCGTGTTCAACTTGCAAACACGAAATTCTGGGCTACATAATTAAGGACTAGTTTTATTAAAGTTTAACTTTCACTGGGCTTCGATTTTACAATAAATAATTCAATTATTATTTTAATACAATTTGAAATTGATTTGACAGAAATTAATTCAATTTTATTACGAATTAGTTTAACTGATTTAATTAGTTAACACGTTATTTAATTGTAACTAGCATTTTACCTGTGCTACGCACCGAAATCACACTCTTAAATTTTTTTAAATAATTATACATATATTATATAATAGAACTCATATTAATTTTTTTTCACATACGTTTACTAAATATATACGTGCATGTAAATATAAGTTATGTTTAGGGATGGGCAATCTCCCCGCCGCGCCGACCCCTATTCAATGCCCGCCCCGTACGGGATCGGGGCGAATTCGGGGACTGATTTCGGGGTCGGGGGTCGGGTGCGGGGATATATATTTATAATTAAAATTTAAATATTCAATGCATAAAATATTGATTGAACAAATATATAAAATGTTACCATCATAACAAAATGACATAAAATACGATATTAGAATTTGTTTGGAATGTACTATCAGTTTTTAAATTAATAAGAATGTTGAACGTCCTAACCCATTTTATAATTATACTTCTTTTTAACTCCATTATCATTGACGTGGATATGCGTTTATTTGTTCCAATTTTGACTCAAGATTATCACAATAAAATTATCATTATTAGCTGAATCACCTGCTTCAAAAGAAATAAAATGGTTGAGTTAATAAGAATGAGAAAGACAAATTTGATGTTGGACAAATATCACAATTAATTATTTGAATTGGAAATTTTATGTTCACCACATCAAAATTGACATTGTATGAGGTGGTTTTAAATTCTTGTGAGGGCGTTGAAACTCTAGAATTTGAACTAATTTTACCACATTCGAGGTGAAGTATATTGTATTGATATGTATAGTTCCATAATTAATACATTTTTAATACCTATTTTATGTTTATTTTCGTAATTTTATTATTTAATAAATTGTTTTCTTTTGTTTTGTAGGAAAATAAATAAAATCATATTTCAAGCAGAAAAAGGTGAAAAAAGGCAAGAAGATGGAAATACTTGAAGTCAAAAGGAAATTGGAGAAAAATTGGAAAACTTATCGGAGAAGAAAAAGGAATTGAGGAAATATTACTACAATCCGATTTGTAGTCAAAGAGCCCAAACCCGTTATTTTTCCTATATATATAGATCTCCTCTCTTGTATTTGAGACACCTAGAATTTAGACTATATCTGATAATTAGGAGTATGATAGATTTATTATTATTTTTCGATACAAGTTCTTTATTCTATTCAAACACTTTTGCTTGCATTCTTTATATTTAATTGTTTTGTTTCTTCTGCCATGTCTAGCTAAGTTAATTCTCCTAGGATGAAGATGAAGTTAATTTGATTATTATTGATATCTTCTTGTTCATATTAATTGGTTCTCATGATTTTTCTTGGTGCTTAATTGGTCAATTGACAAAGTGATTTTGATATATTATTATTACCGGATTTATTTTTCATAGCCTATGCTTGCTCCATGAAGTTTTGATGGGTTATTGTTAGATAACAAGTTTCATAGTATATGCTTGTCTCGTTAATTGATATATCTTATTTGTGAAGGAAAGAGAATTGATTTTAGGGCGAGTTGATATTAATTGTGATTGATTAATGGATTCGGATTCCTAGGTTTTCCATATTTGATTTTTATTGTTAATTAGGTTAAACAAATCTCATCTCAAATCTTATTTGTCTAGTTCGCCTGAGTTAATTGTTAGGGTTTTGAAAATTCATAGTCTTTGTGGATCGATCTGTGATTGCTACAACTAAATACTGTGCGCTTGCAGTTTACATTATTTTTACACATCAAGTTTTTGGCGCCGCTGCCGGGGACTATTGGTAATTTTCACTCCTTAATATTTAATTCTTCGGATTAGTTTCTTGTTCTGCATTGTTTGTCTTTTAGGGAATAGTGAAGCGGAGGAAAGTTTCGACAAGAAGATTGCTAGAAGGCCTCGTCGTCTCTTGTGAAATTTTTGGAAGCGCTTTTCGGTATTCCGTATCACATCTCTCTGTTTTCTTTCCATCATTATTGAAAAACACAAAAAAAAAATTGAATATTTGAAAAATCCAAAAAAATTAAATAGTTATTTGTTAAAAACCAATTTGTTGCATCATTCATTCTCTCACATAGGATCACATCATCTAGATTTCTTTATTGTCTTTATCGCTTTCCATCTTATACAATTGTGGTGATTGCTGGAGGAAAGATGTACGTACAATTTAGAATAGAACACGTAGTGTAGTGCATCCATAAGTGTTTATTTATCGTTCTTTGTGTGTTGCATCATTAAATCAATCTTAAGGGCGCCACCCAGTTTCAAGATAAGGTGAGGGATTTCATCACCCTTTCCTTGGCCCACAAATCACTAATTCGTTCATCTTGCATTCCTTTTCCCGTAATAAAATAAATTAGACGTTAGCCCCTAGGATATCGCGCTCAACTAGGAAGAGAATCTAGGAGGAACAAATCACTAAGTATTTTTCGGTGGTGTCTAGGACTAGAGAAAGCTTACCTGGCCTTTAGACTGGTGCCTAGAATGGTGGTTAGCCTCTTGGCAATGCTTCCTCCTGCCTGGCCAGTCACGACGAATTTTTTTTGAGCTGTTACTTTTAGTAGTATCTTATTGTTAGGAGCAAGGTCTAGATTTTTTTTTAGGATAAGATAGATTTTTCTTTTGATTTTCCATTTTTTCCTGGTGTTTACTTATAGCTCTTGTCTGCTATGTGCTTACTTGATTTCTCTTCACCCACTAAAATTGAGTCAAAAGAAGTAGAAATTCCAACAACCGTCATGGATGTCTTTCTTAAAGAACGTTGTTACCCCGCTCGTACCGCTCAACCCTCATGCATAGTGCTACCAGCAGTAACCGCAAACAATTTTGAAATCAAACATCATAACATTAGCTTGTTACCTAGGTTTGCTGGGGTAGAGGGAGAGGATCCATATCTTTTCATTTGAGAATTTGAGGAAGTGTGTGCTTTACAAAAACTTCAACAGTTAAGTGAGGATTCCATTAGGTTCAGACTCATTAACTTTGCTTTAAAAGAAGATGCTAAACAGTGGTTATATAGTCTACCCGTTAATTCTATTTCCACATGGGAGGGATTTGTTGCTATATTTCTTAAAAAATATTTTCCCAACCATAAGGCTAACAGGCTTAGAAATGAAATCAACCAATTTCAACAAAATCGAAATGAGCCTTTTTGGAAATATTTTGATAGATTTCAAAAGTTGTTGTCTAATTGTCCTCAACATGGTATAGAAAAATGGAAACTTTGTAAAATTCTTTATGAAGCCTTAGATAGCCAAACCACTGCCTTGTTAGAGTCTATGTGTAATGGTAGGTTTATGGATAAAACTGATGAAGAAGCTTGGCAATTTTTTGAAGAGTTAGCTGAACGAACAATGTTGTGGGAGTCAACTAGGGAACCCAGTCAGGAAACTGAAAAATCTAAGGGCGTACACGTAGTTGGTAATTCTATTACAACCGAAGCTAAGTTAGCTACTCTCACTAGACGTCTAGAAGCCTTAGAAACCAACAAGGTGTCCTCACAAGTGTTTCTGTGTGCAAATTGTAATTCTCCTAATCATTTGATAGAAAATTGTCCTGAAATTGAACAAGCCAATGCCATGTTTCAATCTAGAGTTAGGAATGATCCCTATTCATCTACATACAATCCTGGTTGGAAAAATCATCCAAATTTCTCATGGAACCAAGGTCAATACAATCAGTATAACCAAAATTCTCAACCTGCTTTTCAAAAGCCCAATCCTGGTCCATATCCAACTCAAAATCCTAACTCATATCCTCCACAAAATCTCTGTCAATATCCAAACTCAGTTCCTTTGAATCCTCCTGGTTTTAGTGAATCTGATAAGAGATTTACTTCCATTGAAAAGAGTTTAGAGGCATTGTTCAAATCTCAACAAAATTTCATGAACACTATGATCCAAGATAGGCAATTTCTAAATTCCAACGCTCAAGCCATATCTAAGCTAGAGGTCCAAGTTAGTCAATTGGCAAACACCATCAGTGAGAGAGAGAAAAATCGATTTCCTAGTCAACCCGAGATTAATCCTAAATTTCATCCAAATCAAAAGTCTCATAAAAATGTGAATTCTGTTATCTCTCTAAGGTCTGGTAATCAATTCAATAATCATGCTGGTGTCAATACTCAAGAAGAAGATAAGCTTACTTTTGAACCAAATCCGTTACTCTTGAATCCTAGTCTTAAACAATCTTCCAATCCCCAGAGTCCTGAAGAAGTTGAATCTAATGAGTCATCACCCTCCGATGAACCACCTTCAAAATCCCAATCTAATGTGTCTATTGAAAAAGTCTTTAAGCCAAAAGCTCCGTTTCCTCACAGACTTACTTCAAACAAACAATCTGCTCAATTAGATAAGATTTTGGAAGTCTTCAAGCAAGTCAAGATTAACATTCCTCTTTTAGATGCAATTCAACAAGTTCCCTCTGATGCGAAGTGTCTAAAAGATTTGTGTACTCATAAAAGAACCACTCATGTTCCTAAGAAAGCTTTCCTAACATCTAATGTTAGCTCTATCTTGTCAAATCAAATCCCTTTGAAGTATAAGGATCCTGGTTGTCCTACCATTTCCTGTGTCATTGGTAATACTTTCATTGATAAAGCTTTACTCGATCTAGGAGCTAGTGTGAATCTTCTTCCATTATCTGTCTATCAAGACCCGGGTTTAGGTGAACTTAAAGAGACTACTATCACTCTTCAGTTAGCTGACCGTTATGTCAAAATTCCTAAGGGTATAGTAGAAGATGTGTTGATTAAGGTTGGTGATTTTGTCTTCCCCGTTGATTTCATTGTTCTAGAAACTGAACCTGTCCAAAATCTCAAAAATCAAATTCCCATCATTCTAGGAAGACCTTTTATTGTCACCTCTAATGCTTTGATTAACTGTAGGAATGGATTAATGAAACAAACATTTGGAAACATGCAAATTGATCTCAACATTTTCAATGTAGGAAATCAACCCAATGAGCTTTTTGACCAACCCATAGAAATTAACATGATTGATGAGTTAGTTGATAATGAAATCATGAATGTTGATGATGTTCTTAAATTTTGTCAAAACTACTTTGGTCAAGATTGGGATGATACTGGTCATAAAAATGAGGTTAATGAAATGTTAGAGTCCATTATTCCTAGTTCCAATCGAGAGTTAGAACCTTTTCCTTTGCCACTTTATGAAGCTAATGAATCAGTTGAGACAAGTCCACCGGAATTAGAACTTAAACCTCTTCCCAAAACTTCTAAGTATATGTTTCTAGGTCCTTCTTCTGAGTCTCTTCCATTCATTCTTGAGGATAGTGCAATTGTGTCTTTTCTTAAGAAAGATATTTTGTTGGAGTATGAGAGCACTAAAGAACTTCATGAATTTTTTAAGTCTTCTGTTGGTGAGCCACCCCCACTCGATTATAATATATCTTTTTCCACTCTTGATCACTCTTTGGTAGTTAATAATGAAACTCATCATGTTGTTATCTCTAGTGATATAGTTCATAACCAAGAATTTCAAGTAATTAATCTGCTTAAAGAACATAAAGAAGAATCTAATTGGTCTATGGATGATGTTAGTGGTATGAGTTTTATTCTGGTTCAAGATCATCTTTCTCTAGTGGATAATTTCCAAAAAGGCTCATTTGTGGGTGAGTTTCACATGTTTGATGATTCTGTTAAGAAGGTAGTTTTTCCTCTATTTGGTATTGGTTAGTAAGCGTTTTTGTAAGTGTCTCCCATATTCAAGTGTAGGTATGGGGGATTGTGTGTGAGTGTGTTATGTATTTTGTGTTTATTGTGTGTTTTATAGGTATTGTGTTTCTCCATCATGCCATTATCAGGTATTCTCGTCCTTTTACATTATCATTTTTCTCTCATTTTCATACATTGAGGACAATGCATGATTTAGGTATGGGGAGGGATTTAGTAGTATTATTAAAAAACAAAAAAAATTGAAAAATGAAAAATCCCAAAAAGAATTTTAGTCTTGTAAATTGTAGAATTCTAGCCTTGTAAAATGATTGTTTGTTGCTTGATGCACCCTTACATGCTATAGTAATCTTGTGTTTTTGATACTTTTGATTGAGAAGTGATTTGCTAAGTTCTTGTGCACACACATACACTAGCAAGGTGAAACTAGTAGACTTACTGAATGTTGCAAGTAATTAGAAGGACATGAATATGTGCAAAATGATTTGATTTTCATGCTTTGAGTACAAGTTGGTGCACTAAAGAGATTTTTACTTGGGATTGATTATTTTTACCACCAAGTGAGTTTTTGAGCCTATATGCATATCTTTTGCATTTTATATTCGTTTTCTTGAGTGTCCACATGTCGTTTGCATTGCTAGCACTTGTTTGAGACCTTTCTTGAAACACATGACATTATTTGATGATAAGATGATTCAGGCATTTAGGAATAACCTATATTTTCCAAATTACCACACCATTTATATATGATCAATTAGCTACCCACTTGAGCTTAATCCTATTTTTCAGTGACACACCACATTTTGTGCCTAGACCTTTTTATTTTTTAGCCTTACTTATGCTTGATCCCAAATTGTAAATGGCTAGTAGGAACTTGAGGGAGTAATAAGGTGTGTAAGATGGGTTTACTTTTGTTCATTACTTTTGAGGAAATATTTGGTTTGGTTGCACACTTGTTAGTCGGTGTTCAATAAATTTTTGAAGGAGGATTGTGGTGGCTTATATCTATCTCTTAGCTCTCGAAAAGATATAAGAAAAAAAAAGATATATGAAAAAAGCAAAAAAAAAAAGAAAAAAATATCATGAGAGCATACTTATGTTTGTGTGATCCTTCTTCATTCGACTAATCAAGCCTTTTGTTGAAAGAAAATCAGAAAATTCAGTTATGGGGAGGATGTTTGGTGATGTGTATGATTAATTATAGTGCCTACTAGCTTTTGACACTTCACCTTCTTTGGCCTTACTTGACATACCTTGTCCCTAGCCCCGTTACAATCCCAATAAAGACCTTTTGATTATCATCATTGATTTATGTTGTGTTAAAGTTAGATTGATACCAAATGTCAAGCATACTTATGATTTTGTTGGAAGAGAGTGATACACTTACCCTTGTTCTTGAGTGAATATTCTTTTGTGAGTGAAAGGTGAGTTATTCCTTGTTTCTACATTTGAGATTCCAAGTTTTGACTCAAAGGTGTACTCTTGTGGGTTAGCATGGTTACCAACTTATTCTTACACTTGACATGGACTTTTGAGCACTTATGCATAATTTCTTTGAGTAGACTATGTGAATCCTTGCATCTTCCACAACAAGACATTGCAAAGTCATTTTTGATTCTTAAGTTGATGCAGTATGAGAGGACTTGTATGTGTGGCGTTGCATTGCCATGCGATCTTTTACATGAGCTAGATGGATTTTGTGGGTACATTCACTATAAACCCTCATGAGACCTTACTCGTCCACTAGGGCTGCCTAGGGGTTTAAAGGGCTTGTTGCATATGCCAAATGCAATCGTGATCACCTACGGAAGTGGTATTATCTATTAGTTAGTAGTTTATAATATATTAGTTTTTTTCTCGAGGACGAGCAAAAGATAGGTATGGGGCATTTGATAGGTCCATAATTAATACATTTTTAATACCTATTTTATGTTTATTTTCGTAATTTTATTATTTAATAAATTGTTTTCTTTTGTTTTGTAGGAAAATAAATAAAATCACATTTCAAGCAGAAAAAGGTGAAAAAAGGCAAGAAGATGGAAATACTTGAAGTCAAAAGGAAATTGGAGAAAAATTGGAAAACTTATCGGAGAAGAAAAAGGAATTGAGGAAATATTTCTACAATCCGATTTGTAGTCAAAGAGCCCAACCCCGTTATATTTCCTATATATATAGATCTCCTCTCTTGTATTTGAGACACCTAGAATTTAGACTATATCTGATAATTAGGAGTAGGATAGATTTATTATTGTTTTTCGATACAAGTTCTTTATTCTATTCAAACACTTTTGCTTGCATTCTTTATATTTAATTGTTTTGTTTCTTCTGCCATGTCTAGCTAAGTTAATTCTCCTAGGATGAAGATGAAGTTAATTTGATTATTGTTGATATCTTCTTGTTCATATTAATTGGTTCTCATGATTTTTCTTGGTGCTTAATTGGTCAATTGACAAAGTGATTTTGATATATTATTGTTACCGGATTTATTTTTCATAGCCTATGTTTGCTCCATGAAGTTTTGATGGGTTATTGTTAGATAACAAGTTTCATAGTATATGCTTGTCTCGTTAATTGATATATCTTATTTGTGAAGGAAAGAGAATTGATTTTAGGGCGAGTTGATATTAATTGTGATTGATTAATGGATTCGGATTCCTAGGTTTTCCATATTTGATTTTTATTGTTAATTAGGTTAAACAAATCTCATCACAAATCTTATTTGTCTAGTTCTCCTGAGTTAATTGTTAGGGTTTTGAAAATTCATAGTCTCTGTGGATCGATCTGTGATTGCTACAACTAAATACTGTGCGCTTGCAGTTTACATTATTTTTACACATCAACTATCTTTCAATCAATCAAAGATATAGCGAATGTCTGAATTTTCCTCGTAATGATTTTCAATTTTCAGGATACTGGTTTTCATTTTCTTCTTATGATGAAAATTTTAAATTCATTAGAATAAATTTTAAACATACATTTAATATGCTATACTTTTAAGACTTTGTATTTAGTACGTAATTACCTTTGACCACAAAGGTTCTCGTCAACATTTGATTATATTGACCGCACCACTTCACAATTTTTGAACTACTTCACTTCAATTAATAATATATATGGGTATCCTAAACCTAATATAATTCTATATAATTATTGTAAAGAGGATAAGAAGAAATATATTTTCGAAGAATTTGATTTATTAAACATGATGCCTCATATTCGGGTTTGAGATGATTTTACCACATTTGCATTATATGTATGATTAAAGATACAGAGTTCTCCGTATTACATCTTTAACACTGGAAACTCCTAAATGATATATCGCCTCCATCTGCATTAAAATTTTAATAATGAAAATTTGATGAATATAATGAATACACCTAATTGATAACGAAATAAAGAAGAAGTAACGTACCAGTTTACTATTTGAACTTCAGAGATCCATAATATGCTTATATAGAATATATTATCAAGCTAATGTGGATATATGTCTTATTAATAAATTAAAAGTACTTAAAAAGATGATATATTCATTCACGTAAAATGTTAAAAGTTACTAATGAATTGAAATAATTTAAAATTTTATGTTATTAGTCGAATTTATATTGCTAATATTATAGTTTGGTTGACCCCACATGTAATTTGTGTAAGATAGGTTTAAATTACTTTTACATCGATAAATTGAAATTTTAATACTTCGTTAACATATTTTGTACTAAAATTAAATTTTTTTTACTTTTAAATTTTAATTTTATTCAATTTCAAAGTAATTATACTTACGAAGATGATGTGTTCGTTTAAGTATGACTTTAAAAATTACACGTGAATTAAAATAATTCGAAATTATAAATTTAGCTAAATCTACCTAGTCTATATTTTAAACTGGCATAAAATACGGCTTATCTACCAATCAAATGAGACAGATTTAAAATAGTTATATATTGCTAATTTGAGGCAAATATTGTATTAAAATGGTTTTTCCGCTTTTAAAATTTTAACATGTATTAAAAGCATACAATAATGTAACTATTAATCTATATAATTAATATAATATGCATGTAAATAAATGAATAACAAATAGTTATTAAAATTATTTATTATCAATTTTATACTTGAATTTGAATTATTAATATCGTATTTAACGTAAAATAGTAATCAAGTTGTTTGATTAATAAATATTTATGAGACTTTAATTATAAATATGATAACTAGCGTAAAAGCCCGTGCAAGGCACGTGCCTCCATTTCAACTCATTATTTTCGCGATTATTTTATATTTATAAGTCTGCTACAAAAGCTAAGTTAAGAAAAATTATAAAAAGTTTAGAATTATACTCGGGATAAATTTTTTATCAAAGTAAAAGTTACAGAAAAATGCAAGTGGTTTAATGAAACCAAACATGATACTGTAAAAATGTTCTCTACATCCACCTGTTATAGGTGCAAGTTTCTTATCGGGAATACTTCAAGTTTCTAAGATTCCACAAGAATAGAGGCAGCTAGCGCGCTTTGGCAGTGTATGTATGTATGTAATATATGTATGTATGTAAGGATGATGTTAGTCCTTGTGTATTGCAGAAGGGGGGGGATGAATGCAATACTGATAAAATTCAATCTAAATTTCAACAACTAAAATCAAGATTAAACGTTATCAGCAATATATGCAATCACGAACAGTATTTAGTAAGAACAAGATTCACAAAATAAATGTTTTATTTATTTTGCAAAGTGTTGCTACAACCTCAAGAAAGAATTCTCGAGCTTCGGGTTTTCTTCAAAGACACTTGCTTGTCTTCGTTACAAATCTAGAATGAGTTGATAGTAGGTATAAGACTAACCCTATCACTATCAGTCACGGGTTTGTGAAGCTGCTGTCACTGTCAAGTGGCAGCTTCTTACAGATTGTCTTACCCATGTGACTTTCCTAAATTGCTAACATGTCAGATATACATTACAAAGAAAGCAACCTAGATTCATTCCATTTCCAGCTAAACCAATTCAGCAGATAAAGACTTGACCTTGCTCTTGAATTGATTCGCTTTTGTTTTGCAGTGCTTGAAGCTTCTGTCGTAGTCTTGCAGACTTGGTGCAGCTTAGGGATACTGCATCACGCCTGTTTCTTGAACATTTAAACTGTCACGGGATTTGACTGAGAAAGATACCTAGCATAAGGATCTTTATTGAGACAGTTACTTTTGCCGCAAAGCTTGCTGTCACAGGAATGATCTTTTGGTGACAGTATGAGTTCCCCGCATAGAGTGCTGTCGAGGATCCCAAACTTGCTATCGAGGGCAATAGTTGCTGTCGCGTAGTCTTCCGCCAATGTTGCTGTCAGAGTGAATATGCTGTCGTGACTTGCAACATTCTGTCTTCTTGTAATCTTACTGTCACAGCTTTAGGACAGTAACCTTTATTCATGTTGTCATCCAAAAAGCATTCTTTGAGGCTTGAACACATAAGTGAACTTCTTTCAAACAATACAACTAGAATAACATTACATACTGATTACAAGAACATACTTTGGCTATGACAGTATGTTCTACTTAATTTGAAAAATTAAGTACAATCAAAGTTAAGTTGTTTCTATGCTATCACCCATAAATCCCAACAATCTCCCCCAATTTGTTTTTATGGAAAATAACAGCAAATTTACAATATGTGCTGACAACTTAACTAACAAGATCAGAATTCAAGAATTTTTACTTAGCTTGAGATTTCCTCTTCTGTCTTGCTACATCCTCTCTTTTGAGAGCTTCTGCCAAGCAGCCTCTTAGACTTTCTACAAGAGAAATTTCAGCAGCAGACACTGCATCATCCTCTACTTCATCAATGATCTTCTTTATGGAAGGGGATAAGAGAGAACTAACATCCCTGAGATTCAGCCATTGCTCTATATCATATGGATAGGTTCTGAAATGAAGTTCTTCATTAATGAGCTTGAATCTACTTCCAGGATAAGCATTGAGAGACTTCCTTCTTTGCTTGTCCAGTTTTGAGTCTTCTCCTTTTCTCCCTTCCAATAACTTCTCTATCTCATCAGAACAAATCTGTTCCAAGGGATGAATTGAACCAGCTACCATATACTGTAAATCCTTCAGAGTGGATGTTTTAAGCTTATGCAAGCTGCAAACATAGATTTCTTCTTTTAGGAACTTGACTCTTAGGGGATTTTCCAGCATATATGGTTGATAATTTGGAGCTTCACTTTCTGCCTTGTTAGAGGCCTTGTGTTTTTCCAGTAATTCAGCTTCCTTCTTATCAAGTTCTGACTGAGTTTGAGCATATTCAGAAGATTCAGGTTGTTTGCTTGGCTTGGGTTCCCCTTCCTGAGTTGGTTGGGTTTGCCCTTCTTCTGTGGGTAAGTCATCAAACTCATAGTACCAGTGGTATGGTATAGGAGAGGCTGGGAGATCAGTAAGAATATCAGCATCATCAAAATCTGCAAAGTTATAGCCAAATTTCTGATAAAATTCAGCATCCCTATCTGCCTGATATTTTAGAACATGTTCCATGACAGCCTTTGAAACATCATCATAGCTCTCCAGCAACTCTACCATTCTCTCCAGGTAGAAGAAATCAATTCTTCTTTTATCTATGATTGATTCACTTTTCTTGGTTGATGTGGCTACCAGATTGAAGTCCTTGTCAATCTTGGCTGACCTTGATTCTGCCCACCACAGAATGTACTCAGTGGCCTCTTGATTTGCACCCAGCTTAACCTCAACGCTCTTGATTTCTCTTGATTGCATTTGTTGAATCTTAAGACTGTTGGGAGGAATTGATTGAATTGGCTTTTTGAGATTCCTGCCAAATCCAGTGGCCTTTTCCTTTCCTGAGTACTTGTGCTTCCCTGTTGGTTTCTGTCTAGTAAACCATGCCTTAGCTTTAGCTTTCAGTCTTTTGGACTTGACAGTAGCCTTGGTTTCATCCTTGACAGAACCTTCCTTGACAGTATCCTTGTCGACAGCATCTTTCAAGACAGCATCTTCTATGACAGTATCTTTGTCGACAGTACCTTTGGTGACAGCATCTTTTTCAGCATTTATGCAGTCAATAGCACATCTAAGAATGCTTGCCTCCAAAGCTTCCAGTATTATTGACTCCTCTTCATCTGTTGCACCAGCATCTTTCTTTTCCTGGCTAGGAGTTTCTTCATTGCCTTCATTCTGAGATTGAATACCAGTATTCCCAGAATTACTTCCACCAGCATTTCCAGCATTTCCAGAAGCTTCACCACCTCCATCCTCACCATCTTCATCATCATCATCATGGGGAGGAATGTTATAGAAGCAACTTCCACCTTGATCATTTCTTTTGGCATTGGCTCTAGTGATTAGCTCCTTCATTCTAGCTCCCAGTGCCTTGTCTCTCAACACCAGCATTTTGTAGATTTCTTGAACAGCATGAACTCTTCCTGGATTGGCATTTGAACTGAGTATTCCATCTAGTACCTTCAGAATTGACTTGGTTTCCATTTTGGATGGGCTACCAATATTCATGAAGCTGTTCCTTCTTGTGCCATCCTTAGTTTCAGATCTGTAGAAAACACATGGTGGATTTGAGTAGACTTCAGGTAGCTTCTGCATGATCAGGTTCTGGATTTGCATATCCAATATTTCATTGAATGGTGTTTGAGTTGCCCTGATCTTTCCCTTCAAAGCACACAACACCTTTGCTGGCAGACTCTGCAATAGCTGCATTGTGATGAAATAAGATATGCCAGAAGTTAGATAAATACTTACAGCCCATCTTTTCTCATCATTCACCATTACACTGACACTAGTAATTTGTTCCTTTAACAGTTTTGTGGTGTTGGTTGGACGGTTGCTAGGAGCATTCATTGCTTCTTCCACCAAACTGCTAAACTTACTGTCATGGTTGTGTAATGTGCTCTCCCTGTAATCCACCATCAAGACATTGGCTTCCTCTTGATCAAAGTCAGTGCCATTTGTCCATATTATTCCACCATGAATGGATTCAGGCAGTTTCCCTTTACCTTTCCCAAGTTTGTTTTGTTCCTCCATTTCTCTCCATTTCTTCTGTAGAGCAGTTTCTTGAGTTTCTTGAGTAGGTTCTCTAATCACCACAGGAGGCAAGATTGGATGTCTAGATGCAGGTCTTCTTTGCAATGCATCTTGAGTTTCCTTTGACATTAACACCCTTTCTCCATCCATTTCCACTTCAACAGGCTTTTCAGCTTTATCCTGTGGTTTTGCACTGCTTGGTTTGACTTGCTCCCCCTTAGACATTGCTTTCCTTTTAGCTCCCCCTCTGGTCTTCACAGCTACAGGCTCCCCCTGAGTTCCACCTGATTCTTGAATAGGCAATGATTCTGATCTTGCTACCTTCTCCCCCTTAGTTGAGTTGGCAGCTACCAGGTCAGTAAGGAACTGAATAGAGAGTTGAGTAGCAGCAAAACCATCAACCACCAGTTGAGAGAGAGAGTCCAGTTTGGAGTCCAAAGTAACACACTGTCCTTCAAGAGCTGCAATCCTGTTACCAAAAGTAGCAGAGGGGCCACCAGACCTTAACCTTCTTGGAGGGGAAGGAAAAGACAGGGGCTTGGAGGCTATGGGGGTTCTCACACTCTCAGGGTGTTTTTGAGTGATCTCATCACCCCTCACAGTTTGACTCTCAAGGCCTAGTGCCTGAATAGTGTGGGCTCCCTCAATATCTCTCTGGACATGCTCAAGTCTCTCTCCTTTTGCCAGCTCATTTGGCTGCCTCTCATTTTTATGCTCACCTCTCTTTTCTTTTATCTCTCTTTTCTTTTGCACACCCTCACTCAACCTAGATGCATGGGTATGAGCAGTACTAACATGCATGGAAGGAGTAGATTTAGAATGTACCTTTAAGAGTTTGGCAAGAGGTAGATCATCATCAGAGGCATCCTCAATAAGTACAGCATCAAAATTAGGCTGGGAAGGCTGGACAGCATCTTGAGTAGGAATGGTACTGTCAGTTGGAGTCTGGACAGCAGGTTCTGGCATGACAGCATCTTTGGGAGGTGGAGTGACAGTAGGTTCTGTAGTGACAGTATCTTTCTCTCCACCTTTGACAGTAGCTGTGTCCAGGACAGTAGCATCCCCAGTGTCTTTGACAGCAACAGAGGCTGTGACAGCATCTTCCGGAAGGTAAGATGCTCCTTGGAGATCAGACAAAGTGTTGGCTGTTTCATTTTCTGACAAAATACCACTTTGCCCTAGCTCAGTGTTTGGAGGAGTGGTGTCCATCTCACTTTGAGAAATGGGTTCTTGTGGACCACTAGATGGGGGCTCATCCATGATTGGAGATGGATGATCAAAACCTGAAGGGTTGGGACTGTCCCCTTCTCTAGGTTGTGGAGAAGAAACAAAAGAATGTGTAGGGAAGGAAGAAGGTGAAAGTGTAGTAGAGAGTGGGGGCTGATTCACAGATGAAACATGTGAACCATCAATAGGAGTAGAGAAATCCTCACTGTGCCCTAACTCACTGTGTGTTTCTTCAAGTGGGGGTATCTCAGGTTGGGAACCATGAGTTTGTGCAGACTCTGTACAGGGTGCCTTGGGAGACAGGCCAATTTCAATAGAAGCACCTTGTTGAGAAGGCACATCTAGGGAGGAGTTTATTTCCCTGGTTTCCTCTACAGTCTTTTGGGAGACTGCAGGGTGGCTGACAGTGGTTTTGGTCCTCCTAGCTCTCTTCTTCTTAGGCTCAGGGGGAACCACTGTGGGTTCTGTGTGACTACCTTCCTTATTTGCTGCACTAGGTGCAGTGTCTCCCTCTTGACTAACAGAGCTACCACCAACATCAGCTTCTAAGGATCTTTTTCTGGATTCTTGCAAGGCTTCTCTTTGGGCTTTGGGAAGTCTAGAGGGCCTAGGCTGAGTGTATGGTGTTGAATGTGGGTTAACTGAATTTGGGTCTAATTCAGCTTCATCCTCAAGAGAAAAAGAATCATAACCAGTAGGTAATGGATAATCAAGGTTGGACACTTGATCAACCATGTGCTGAGTGAAGCAAAGTGGAATATGTGCATTTAGATCCTGTGAAGATAACAGTGTGTGTGTGTTCTTTTTCAAGACAGAGCAAACCTCTAGACGAGGGGCATCATTATTAAAATCACAGAAAGAATTGATACACATCATAAGAAAGCGAGGGTAGTGTGATACCTTCTTACCTATGGCAGCTTTGAGTTGTGCCATGAGGAGAGCTCCAACATTCACCTTGTATCCATGGACAAGAGAATGTGTCAGTTTCTTGATGTAGGAGGGTATCCCATTCCAGCCTGTGGACTTGGTAGAGAACACCTTGACCATTGCATCAAATATCATGCTCCACTCCTTCCTTAGATACTTCCTGTCCATTTCACCAGACGGGTACCACTTGGTTGTTCCCTCTTCGAGAATAGGGCCTGCATACCCAATCTTCAAGAAGAGCTTCTTCAGAGTGTCATCATTAGCAAGTGGAGCAAAGTTTTGTCCTTCTTCCAGTGTAATTCCAAGAGCAGTATTGATGACCTCAGCTGTGAGAATGTATTGTTGCCCATTAATCTCGAATTGAATAGCTGGGTTTTCACCCACAGTTAGAGCAACAGCAGTTCGCCAAAATTCCTCAAGTTTGTCTAGGTCGAGATGTGGAGTTGAGGTAATGGCCGAACGAAGATAGGACTTGTTCAAGAAAAACACCAGTCCTTTGAAACCTTCACCAGCATCATTTGGGGAAAAGATACCAGCAAAGTTTGTTTGAGAGAGAGACTGTTTGGGGGCCATGGAGATTTCAAGAAAAGAAGAAAGTGAGAAAGTAGCTTTTTGCTTGAAGAGAAGTATTTTGCCTTGAGTTTTGTGAGAGTGATATGTCTGAGTAACTGGAGAATAAATATGGGTATCTCAAACGTTTGCTCAAAAAGTGGAGTTAAAGGACGTGTCTTAACCCACTCTCTTAACACGTGAGTTACTGCCCGTTATTCACTGTCAATCGTGGGGTGAATATCCCATTACAACGGTCCACTATTGTTGACAGTAACCTGTGCGCTAGAAACAATCTGTCAGTAAGAAGTGGTGGTGACAGTAGGTTTTGCGCGACAGCAACTATTGCGCAAAAACTTGCTGTCACCGTTAAGCATTTGAGTGACAGTATCCTTTAAAGGTCGTGACAGAAAGTCTTTCCCTGCTGTCAAGAAGGTTGCTGTCAAGAGACACAGGACAGTATCCTTCTTTGTGACAGTAATTTAAGTGGGAAATTGTTTCTGTCTTGAACTAATTAGGATGCGTTGCTCATATACTTAACCTTAAAATTAACAGAATATGAATTTAGCAATGTAATCTTTCAAACACAAATATTAAACAAGTTACACAGACAAGTCATAAACTCAGTAACCACATAAACATGAACTTTTATTATTATTAATAAAATCATTAAAATTGAACATTGAGTACATCATTCTATGATTTTATCAACTAGTTCTAAGACTTCTTCCTTAATCTCTTCTTCAGAGCGGCCTTTTTTTTCAAGAAGTGCCTGAAGCTCCTTCTCTTCTTCCACAGCCTTGGCCTCCTCTTCCTTAGCCTTGGCCTCCTTTTCCTCGTCTATCTCATCGAGGGCATCCAAAAGCACCTCGAAGAGCTCCTCAATCTCTTCATTGTAGGGTTCACTATCACACTTCTTTAGACCAACTTCGATTCCTACTTTGTTTTCCATTATTCACTTTAAAACTGAGAGCAGACTGGTGAAACCTAAGGATAATTTATAGGCAAAACCGTCTAAGGATTAAAGTCTAATGGTCAACAGTTAGAGTACCCATACAACTACCACAAAAGTAATTAATGGTCGTGTCCTCCTTTAATCCTACAGATTAATGCAAAAGAGTGTGAAAGTCCAATGGAACAGATTTTTAACTCTCAAACTTAACGGATAACCACATTAAAGTCATACACGGTTTAAAAGTATGAGACTGGCACAAAATACTGACATGAGAAGTCAAATCAACACATGCTGTCACATAACAGGCATAAACCAAGTAGACAGTAACTTCTCTTGACAGCAGGTTTGAAGTTGCTGTCATGAGCTTCAATAAGAATTGAAAATTTAGAAACCTTAGTAAAATTAACATACCAGATTCAGCATTCCCAATTCACTTACCAACCTGTTGAAGGTTGCTTCATCCAATGGCTTAGTGAAGATGTCAGCAAGTTGCTTGTCAGTTGGGACATAAATCAGCTTCACAGTTCCTTGTTCAACATGCTCTCTGATAAAGTGATGTCTTATATCAATGTGCTTTGTCCTAGAGTGTTGAACTGGATTGTCTGAGATGGCTATGGCACTAGTGTTGTCACAGTAAATAGGAATTTCTCTTAACACTAGACCATAATCTAGAAGTTGACTTTTCATCTATAGAATTTGTGCACAGCAACTGCCTGCAGCAATGTACTCAGCTTCTGCAGTTGAGGTAGAAACTGAATGCTGCTTCTTGCTAAACCATGAGACCAATCTTCCACCAAGAAATTGACAGCTACCAGTAGTACTCTTTCTGTCAATCTTGCATCCAGCATAGTCTGAGTCTGAGTAACCAATTAGATCAAATCCAGTATTCTTAGGATACCAAAGGCCTAGGTTAGGAGTGCCTTTTAAGTATCTAAAGATTCTCTTGATGGCTACCAAGTGTGACTCCTTTGGATCACTTTGAAACCTTGCACAAAGACATGTAGCAAATATGATGTCAGGTCTGCTAGCAGTTAGGTATAGGAGGGATCCTACCATGCCTCTATAAGTGCTTGAGTCAACTTTCTTTCCTTTAGGATCAAGATCCAGACTAGTTGCTGTGGACATTGGTGTCCTTGCAGGAGATGAATCTTCCAAGTTGAACTTTTTGAGAAGTTCCTTGATATACTTAGCTTGACTTATGAAGATTCCATCAGTTTGTTGAAGAATTTGTAACCCTAGAAAGAATGACAATTCTCCCATCATGCTCATCTCATATTTGTTACTCATGAGATGGGAAAACTTCTCACACAGCTTCTCATTTGTAGAACCAAAAATGATATCATCCACATAGATTTGTACCAGAATGATGTCCTTGCCATGATGCTTGTAGAAAAGTGTCTTGTCCACAACTCCTCTGGTAAACTGGTTTTCCAGAAGAAAGGTGGAAAGTGTGTCATACCATGCCCTGGGTGCTTGCTTTAGTCCATACAAAGCTTTGAAGAGTTTGTACACAAAATTATGCATTTCAGCATCCTCAAACCCTGGTGGCTGTTCCACATACACTTCTTCTTCCAGCTCTCCATTTAGAAAGGCACTTTTGACATCCATCTGAAATACTTTGAAGTTGCAGTGTGCAGCATCAGCTAGAAAGATTCTTATAGCTTCAAGTCTGGCAACAGGAGCAAATGTCTCATCATAATCTATTCCCTCTTGTTGACAGTAACCTTTAGCCACTAGCCTTGCTTTGTTCCTTGTCACCAATCCATTTTCATCAAGTTTGTTTCTGAAAACCCACTTGGTCTCAATAACTGACTTTCCCTTAGGTCTTGGAACCAATTTCCATACATTGTTTCTTTCAAACTGATTTAGCTCTTCTTGCATGGCTATCACCCAGTCAGAATCCAACAATGCTTCATCAATTGTCTTGGGTTCCATTTGTGACAGGAAGCATGAGAACATGCTGTCAGCAGAGACTTTGTTCCTTGTACTCACTCCAGAATTAGGATCACCAATGATAAGGTCATTTGTGTGATCCTTGGACCACCTGGTGATTCTGGGCAAGCTACTTGATTGATCAGGAACATTTGCTTCAGCTTGTTGAGTTGAATGCTCATCAATTCCATTGTCTCCACCATGTTCTTCATTGTCTCCAGAGTCATCACTGTTCTGAATGTTAGATGTTATGGTGTGTGATTGAGCTGGAGTTTGATTGACAGTAGTGGTGTTGACAGCATCTTTGTCAACTTCAACAATTTGAGTGAAGCTAGGTTCTTCATCTACAATCTCCTCAGCTTCCAGGTATCCTTGATTCTCAAATCTGAATGTCTGCATCTTTCCTTCTTCATGCAGTCCTGGAAACTTGGTTTCATCAAATGTGACATTAACACTTTCTTCAATAATCTTGTGTTCCATAACATAAACTCTGTAGGCAGTCCTTTCTGTGCTGTAACCCATGAATAGTCCTTCAAAAGCCTTGGTGTCAAATTTTCCTTTCTTCTCATGGTTGTCTTTCATCATAAAGCATTTGCTCCCAAACACATGAAAATATTTGACAGTAGGTTTCTTTCCAGTTAACAGACAGTAAGGAGTACTTGCATGAGTTTTGTTGATCATGGTTCTGTTCTGAGTATAACAGGCTGTGTTGATAGCTTCAGCCCAGAAATATGTTGGCAACTTAGCATCATGCAACATAGTTCTAGCTGCTTCAATGAGAGTCCTGTTCTTTCTTTCTACAACTCCATTTTGCTGTGGAGTTCTTGCAGCAGAGAATGTTGTACAATTCCTTCATCTTTACAGAAATTTCCAAGTGTGGCATTTCTGAATTCTGTACCATTGTCACTCCTCAAGATTTGAACTTTTGAGTTTGGGGTTCTATCAAGAACTCTGACTTGATCAATAATCACTTGAGCAGCTTCATCTTTGGATTCAAGAAATTTCACCCAAGTGTACCTTGAGTAATCATCCACCATTACTAAGGCATACCTCTTTCTGGCCATAGATGGTACATTGACTGGTCCAAAGAGGTCCATGTGAATTAACTTGAGTGCTTCTGTGTTGGTGTTTACTTGCTTGGACTTGTGCACAGCTCTTCTCAGTTTGCCCATTTGACAATCTTCACACAGTCCTTCTTGACAGAATTCCTGTTGGGGCAAACCTCTCACTAACTCCTTCTTCATCAGAATATTCATTGTCTTGAAGTTGAGATGTGAGAGCTTCCTGTGCCAAAGCATACTGTCACCAACAGTAGCTTTACTGTAAAAACAGTAAACTTTATCCTTCTTTGTTGAGCTTAGATCAGCAACAAACAAGCTTCCTTTTCTGACCCCTTTTAGAGAGAGGCTTCCATCCTTCTTGTGATAGATGTTGCACACCATCATGTCAAAGTCAACCTTAAATCCTCTGTCACTGAACTGGCTGACACTGAGTAGGTTGTGCTTCAATCCATCCACAAGAGCAATATCTTCAATGACAACATTTCCAATTTCCAGACAGCCATATCCCACTGTGTAACCCTTGCTGTTGTCTCCAAAGGTTATGATTGGGCCAGCTTTCTCTACATAATGTGATAGCAGGGCTTTATCACCTGTCATGTGTCTTGAGCAACCACTGTCAATTATCCACATGACCTGATTTTTCTTTTTACCCTGCAAAACAGAATGTTTCTAAGTTGCATATGGTACCCAATCTTTGTTGGGTCCTGCAGTTTCAGTGTTTCCTGAGTTTCTTTCAGTCACAACATCACAAGCATTATCAAAGACTTCCTGTTTGACTTCTCTTTTCACCCACTTAGGTTTAGAATTGGACTTGGTCCTTTTCTTAGTGGATGAAGCCTTTTTGCTGTTGCCAGCAGGCTCAGAAGTCTCAACAGTGTTTAGGTATGAGCATTTTTCAGTAGAGAGAACAGGTAAGTTAAAGCATGTACTCATGGCAGTGATTTTGCATGGCATACAATCAATGTTATTACAGACACTCATAGTTCTATGCATAAGGGGGGTTCTGTGTAAGTTACCATTGAGTTCAGTTGCATTGATCTTATCCTCAATTGGTTTCTTACAAACATGTGTTAAGTGATGTGTAGATCCACAGTTATTGCATAGTTTCCTAGAAGCACCTCCAACATTAGTGTATCCATTTCCTTTATTGACACCTACCTTACCATTCCTGTTTCTAGACTTGGGAGTTACTGGATTGACAGTATGTTCAGAAGTTGCTGTCGAACTATCCTTGACAGTATCTTTTATTCCTACTGTCTTGACAGAAGGTTTGAAAGTTACTGTCTTGGAATCATTCTTGACAGTATCTTTGAAAGATTCTGTCTTGCCAATCGTGACAGCATCCTTTGAACTTACTGTCTGATTGCTTGGTAAGTTTACTGTCTTGGGGATTGTGACAGTATCCTTTCCTTCCTTGAATGTGCTGTCAACACCTTCATCCTCATCAAGAATTTCTTGTTTGATGAGCATGGCTTCTTCATCAAACTCAATTTCAGCAGCTTTGAAAATAGGAGTTTTAACTTTCTTGAGAATGGTGGGTTTGACATCAGCAATTCCAGGACAATCTTGTATCACAGTTTCCTTTCCAGGTCTTCTACCATAAGAAAAACCTATACCAACAGACTGATTTTCTGTATGCTTATCATTGTAATCCTGAACTATCTTTGATGAGTTTCTATAGGCCTTAATCTTAAATTCATTTTCAGCAATCTCATTCCTCAGGAATTCCTCAACCTCCTTAGCACATTTTAATTCATTTTTAAGTTTAGCATTCTCTTGAGCTAAAGAGCCTAGTGAACTGGTTTTGAGAAAAAGAGAATCATTTTCAGACTGAAGTGTTTCATTTAGCTTACTTAGTCTAGAGATTTCCTCATTAGCAGTAGATAAGCTAGTATAGACATTGAACATTTCAGCACTTAAGTCTTTAATGGTTTTCTTATACTCATCAGTAGACATATCAAGTAAGACAAGTGAAGGTACCTGACTTGAAGGTGTTGATGCTACCTCATCAGTGCTAGCCATGAGAGCTAGGTTGACATATTCTTCCTCTTCTTCATCATCAGAATCATCCCAACACTTTCCTTCAGCCACATAGGCTCTACCTTGATTTTTCTTGGAGTATCCACCAGTTCCTTTCTCATATCTTTGAACCTGTTTGGGTCTTTTGCATTCAGTAGCAAAATGACCAGGTTCTCCACAGTTGTAACATTTGAACTTTGATCTATCCACAAATCCAGTTTTGTATCCTCCTTTGGTTGAACTTCCCACAGCAGCCTTTGATGAGCTTCCTTTGCTGAACTTGGATGCTTGGCCTTGAGGCTTGTATGACCTATCCTTCTTGAACCTAAAGTTCTTGAACTTTTTGGCCATGTAAGCCATAGTAGGGTTGTCCATGCTTTCCAGTTCCTCCATTGTGTAGAAGTCTTCATCTTCCACATCTTTAAGCTGTAGTACCACTTTCTCATCATCTTCAACCACCTCTTCTATCTTCAAGGTCTGCGTTGGGGTTGATTGTGTGATCTGTAGTACTTCACTTGGCTGTGTGATCCTTGGCACATGTGCTACTAGGGCACTTGACATATTAGCCATCTTGTTCCTTGTTCCACTTTGTATGGCTCTCTTTTGAAAGAGTTCGAGTTCATAAGATTTCAGAATACCATAAAGTGTCTCAAAGGTTATAGTGTTGAGATCTCTTCCTTCTCGTATGGCTGTTGTCTTGTGTTCAAGGTGATCAGGCAGTGTGAGCAGGAACTTGACATTTAATTCTTTTCTGTCATAGTACTTGCCATGTATCTGTAATTCAGTTAAGAGCTTACTGAACCTTTCAAACATGGAGGTTAAGTCTTCACCAGGCTTGGCCATGAATGCCTCATATTGAGATATTAGAATTTGCCTTTGGTTGCCCTTAACCTCTTCACTTCCTTCACAGAGTAAGGCTAACCTGATCCACATCTCCTTGGCTGATGTGCAGCTTATCACACTTCCACACATGGCTTTATCCAGCGTGAGAGAATCGAGCAAGATAAGTTGCAAATGATCATCTAGCACCATTTTCTCCTTTTCAGGTTCCAAGATTTCTGAGGGATCTTTGGGAACCCAATGTGCAGGAATAATCTCACCATTCACTGTTGTGGCTTCAATTTCCTTTCTTGGAATGAAAGGACCATTCTCGAGTATACCTGGGTATAGTGGATTTGCAGCTTTGATAAACAACAAGATTTTTCTTTTCCAAATGCTGTAGTTCTCTTTATCAAATGCTGGGATCTTGATACTGTTTGATTTCTGCATTTTCTCCGGGATCTCAGATATGTATGTTAATCTGAAAGCTCTGATACCAGTTGTTAGTCCTTGTGTATTGCAGAAGGGGGGGGATGAATGCAATACTGATAAAATTCAATCTAAATTTCAACAACTAAAATCAAGATTAAACGTTATCAGCAATATATGCAATCACGAACAGTATTTAGTAAGAACAAGATTCACAAAATAAATGTTTTATTTATTTTGCAAAGTGTTGCTACAACCTCAAGAAAGAATTCTCGAGCTTCGGGTTTTCTTCAAAGACACTTGCTTGTCTTCGTTACAAATCTAGAATGAGTTGATAGTAGGTATAAGACTAACCCTATCACTATCAGTCACGGGTTTGTGAAGCTGCTGTCACTGTCAAGTGGCAGCTTCTTACAGATTGTCTTACCCATGTGACTTTCCTAAATTGCTAACATGTCAGATATACATTACAAAGAAAGCAACCTAGATTCATTCCATTTCTAGCTAAACCAATTCAGCAGATAAAGACTTGACCTTGCTCTTGAATTGATTCGCTTTTGTTTTGCAGTGCTTGAAGCTTCTGTCGTAGTCTTGCAGACTTGGTGCAGCTTAGGGATACTGCATCACGCCTGTTTCTTGAACATTTAAACTGTCACGGGATTTGACTGAGAAAGATACCTAGCATAAGGATCTTTATTGAGACAGTTACTTTTGCCGCAAAGCTTGCTGTCACAGGAATGATCTTTTGGTGACAGTATGAGTTCCCCGCATAGAGTGCTGTCGAGGATCCCAAACTTGCTATCGAGGGCAATAGTTGCTGTCGCGTAGTCTTCCGCCAATGTTGCTGTCAGAGTGAATATGCTGTCGTGACTTGCAACATTCTGTCTTCTTGTAATCTTACTGTCACAGCTTTAGGACAGTAACCTTTATTCATGTTGTCATCCAAAAAGCATTCTTTGAGGCTTGAACACATAAGTGAACTTCTTTCAAACAATACAACTAGAATAACATTACATACTGATTACAAGAACATACTTTGGCTATGACAGTATGTTCTACTTAATTTGAAAAATTAAGTACAATCAAAGTTAAGTTGTTTCTATGCTATCACCCATAAATCCCAACAGATGATTTACATGACCTACATCACATAAAAGAAAACCACACATATTTAATTATACTTGACTATGTAAAATGATATTATAGGATATAACACTACGTGAAACAAATTGTGCCAACGGAGAATACCATACCCAAATTCAAAATACATATTCACATAGTGCATTTGAAATCTAAAAATATATATACCTCACATCACCATATGTACACATAACGCAATTGAAATCTAAAAATGTGTATGCCTTACATCACCTCATTTGCTGCATATGCGAAGGAAAAGACAACCTTATATCTGATTCCTCTGAAAATTCAAAAGACAATATTTTTTGTTGAACCACATTGACTCCATAAATTTGGCTAAGGTAATTATATTACATTATTAAAAGTCATGTATGTTCCAAAAAATTGCATTATAGTTCCTCGGTTCAAGTTGCAAAGGTAATTTCGCTCAAATAGAATGGAACAGACTATAAATAAAAATTAAAGTCAATCTTTAATTTAGCAGTAGTCCATTTACCAGTAGTCCATGCGTGATATCATAATGAAACGCATGACATCAAGCATTTTGAACATCAACACTGTAAATAAAATTCAAGTTCACTTAATCTTAATTCAAGTCATAATTCAGTCCTGAAACATATTAAGAAATTCAACAATCTCCAAAAGAAACCAAAACAGAAGACCCAAAAAATTAGATAGAAGACCTTTATCTTATTGTAAAATTAGGATTATATATGCATGCATATCTCATTTGTGCTTTCTGGGTTCATTTGTGCTTTCTGGGTAATACATATACCGAGGGAGAATGATACTTTGATCTTGTGTTGGAGTTTCCTTTTTTAACCTCTTTTAAAGCTATTAAAAATATGTCATCTTGAGGCTGATGCACAATTCTTAAATGGCTAAACATACCAGCTCATATCTACTATTAAGATAACATAGCTAATCAAACACTTTGAATCTTTTCGTAGACTTGTTAAAACTAATAACATATGCATACTTTTAATGTATATAATATCGAAAATGGTTTTCTATGTAATGGGTTAAATATTCAATACCTTTACCTTGAGACAACATAATACTCTAAATCTATTGAAAATTTTGTTTATAAACTCCAAAGTTGTTACCTAAAGCTAATTATTTGGAAGGAAGAGGACAAAAAACTTAAATTAACGACTAAAGAGTCTTCAAATTGCTGCAAATGATGAAGGGTTTCGAGCACATAAACGCAACGGAAAACGTGAAAATAAACCAAAATTCGAAACCCCTCCGCAGGATCCATGCGAAAACAAAAGATTTAATTCGGAGATTAAGAACAAATACCTTAAGAAGCTTTAACAGTTCATTAATGGAAGATTAATGGATATCCAAAGCTTGTTCAATCACCATGTATCCCGCTCTCGCGATCTACACTCTACATTATCCACACGAACGCTTTTCTTGAAGGATTGATGTGTACTAGCACCCGAAAACTGCTTCTTTCTTTCTCTCTTTTCTTGCTCTCATAAGAGGCTAGGGTTTTAATATAATTTTTTTTTTCACATTAAAATCAGCCCTCTTTTAGAGTTTATATAGAGAGGAAAATAATTTTTCTAATTATAATCCAATCATAATAAAATACTAATTCGAAATTCCAATTTATTATTTAATTAAGTCGCACTTAATTAATTAATAACTAATTTCAGAATTAGTTTAAGTAATTCCATTTTCTATTTAAATAATTAATCAAGTCATACTTAATTAATATTATAAATATAATAAATTACTTATTTAAATTTAAATTATTTCTCCTTCAAGCGTTCATTGTGTGTGACCCTGTAGGTTATTATTACGTTGGTAACAATTTTAATAACTAATTAAAATTGTAAACAATGAGCGGCATCTAGTAATACATCATTGCCACCCAAGTAATAATAATTAAATCGGTGATTCGATTAAGCCTTTCGTGAATAATGTTCCATGTAATATAAACCCTTTAACCTTAATATTATAGATTAAACTCGAGGCATGTAATGTGTCATCCTCTTCATAATTTAATCTTAGTTTTCTTGATCGATGAGTAGACTAATAAATCAAATCAACATTTGAGCACGACCGTGCATTTCTTAGTCTCACTCAAAAAAGAGGCCAATAATATCGCTCCTAAAATTAGGAGGGTTAAATCTCATCTAGATCATTCATATTTCTCATACGATTCATAATATACCCAATGTCCACTTTTATCATCACCCGGTCAAAGGTAACTTTTAATGTAATCAAAGTATATTAATTCTCGTATAAAAATATAATGATTTCAGGTCTAAGGATCATTACACCATTATCATAGTGAGAATTACTTATGACACTATTAACATGTGTAATCTCACGGCGGGTCAATCCAGTGTCATGTACTCTTCCATGCACCTATGTTTTGACTTTAGTATCACCATACCTATGACCAATGAGATGTGGTCATCAGTCAACAAACATACTAGTCTCTGTGTATTATTATTGTCCTCAAATAATAACACTCGACTAGGGATATTTAGGAATAAAGATACTATTCATATAATCTCATTTTTAAGTCACATACTTAAAGATATCGAATACGTATCATAATTCCAAAGACTTTTATTATGCTAACATTTATAACGCAGTAAATAAAGACATAATAAAATAATAACAATGATCAATAAAACATAATTTATAATAATAAAATGTTTTCTTTAAAACATAAAAGTATTGTCTCTAGAGCACTAATACTAACAATCTCCCACTTGCACTAGACCCAATATCCCATGTATCCAATACATTTGGAACTAGTGTGACTTACATGCTTCTGCTGCGACAAAGCCTTAGTCAGTGGTTCTGCAATATTATCAATATTATGCACTTTACATATAAGTATATCTCCTTGATCATTAATCTCATTAATAAGGTGATATCGCCTTGGTAAATTCCCAAAACATCCTTTTTGGCTGCTTCGCTATTATCAATATACCAAGCCTCGATTGTAGAATCATTTACAGTTCTTGTTGTGAACTATTCTAGCTTACAACACATCTTTTTAGACAAAACACAAATCCAGACTAAGACACAAAAACCGTCATGTCTGTCTAGAAACTAACATCCGTGTAACATTTTACATCCAGCTTCCCATCTCCTCCATATACCAAGAATGAGTCTTTAGTCCTCTTCAGGCACTTAAGAATATTCTTGATTCCAATCAAGTGACCATCACTTGGATTAGACTGGTACCTGCTCGTCATGCTTAAAGCATATGAGACAACATGACGAGTACATATCATCACATATATTATGAAACCAATTTCCGAAGCATATAGAACTATACTAATGTGGTCCATATCATCCAATGATTTTAGACCATTTATTTTGAGATCACTATCTCATAAACATGAGAACAGTTCCCTTTTAGCCTCTTTGCATCCCTAATTGGTGCAATACATTGTCAATGTATGTACTCTGACTTAAGCCGAAAAATCTTCGTGATCTATCTCTATAGATCCTGATCCCTAATATATAGGACACATCTCCTAAGTCTTTCATCAAGAAACTATTTCTCTACCAAGTCTTAACAGTCTGTTGAGAAAGAATGTCATTCCTTATTTGTAATGTATCATCTACATATGATACTAGGAATGCCACATGGCTCCCACTAACCTTCTTGTAAACACACGGTTCATCTTCATTTTGAATAGAGCCAAACTATCTGACTGTTTCATCAAAACGTATATTCCATCTCCTCGAGGCTTACTTTAATCCATAAATGGATCGAATTATCTTATAAACCATTCTAACAAAACTTGGATCTACAAAACCTTCAGGTTGTGTCATGTACACAACCTCTTCAACGCTCCCATTTAAGAAAGTAGTCTTTATATCCATTTGCCAGATTTCGTAGTCATAGTAAGCAAGCAAAATCCTGATGGACTTGACCATTCCCATTGGTGAGAAAGTTTCATCATAGTCAATACCATGAATTTACTTGAAACCTTTTACCACCAGTCGTGCCTTATCGGTCTGTACATTACTATCCATGTCAGTTTTCTTCTTGAAAACGCACTTGCACCTTATAGGTTTTACCCCTTTAGGTGGATCAACCAAAGTCCATACTTGGTTTTTCATATATGGAATCCATCTTAGATTTCATGGCCTCCTGCCAACTTTTAGATCTTGGAATTTTCATTGCATCTTGGTAGGTAAGAGGCTCATTATCATTATTCACAAGCATTACATCACCATCCTGAGTCAAGAGAAATTCATAATATCTCTCGAACTCATGGTGAATCCTACCAGACCTACGAACAACCTGTGTTTCTTGAGCAGTATTGTCATTATTTCTTGTACATTCTGCTCTTGTTCCAACTTCGGTTCAATGTTATCTCGTGGTTCTCGATCCTCATCGAGATCTATTTTCCTCCCACTATTTCTTTTAGAAAGAAATTCTCTCTCAAGAAATACAGCAGTCCGAGCAACAAACACTTTGTTCTCTAGAGGATTAAAGAAGTAATACCCCTTTTGTTTTAATTTGGTATCCCACAAAATTACATTTATCTGATTTTGGTCCTAGCTTGCCAGAGGTTAAACGTTTCACAAACGCTTTGCATCCCCTAATTTTCATAAATGACATGCTATAACTTTTCTCAGTCCACATCTTATATGGTGTCTCCTGAACCATTTTAGTAGGAACACGGTTTAGTGTATATGCACCTGTCTCTAGGGTATAACCCCAGAAACTTATTGGAAGATCCACTTGACTCATAATTCATCACACTATGTCCAACATAATGTGATTTCAGCTCTTAGAAACTCCTTTCATTGAACCTTTTTACTTTAGCTTAATATTCTTTGAACTTTTCAAACAATTCGGATTTGTTTATCAAAAGATATCTATATCTGTATCTACTGACATCATTAGTGAGCGTTATGAAGTAGTAAAATCTACCTCCTGCCATCGTGCGTATATGACCACATACATCACCATGTATAAGTCCTAATCGTTCGATGGGCCTTTCACCATTTTCAGTAAAAGGGGCTTTTGTCCTTTTGCCAAATAAACCAAGATTCACATTCTTCGTATGATTCATAATCAAACTTATCCAATCATCCATCATTATGTAAATTGGAAATGTGTTTCTTATAATATGGCCTTAATTACAGTGCCAAAGGTAATGTTTGATTTGAGTCATTTTAGAACATATAAATTGTTAACTAATTGTGCAACATCATTAACCTTTTCATTGAAATGTAATAAACAACAATTGTTATATATCCAATTAAAATGAAAAACCTTTCTTGTCCATACAAGAAACCAATATAATGTCTCTACTCTTAGAGGCACGTAGTTACAATTATCAAGTTCTAAACTTAGCCTTATAGGCAAAATTAAGTAACGAGTTACTTCAACTAGAGCAACAACTTTTGCTCCAATTCTAACCCGAAACCTGAAGCTTGACCCTCACCGGTCTTCTTCTTAGATCTTCCAAATAAGCATGACATTTTAACTTCCAGTCTTTCGATTTTCCACAGAAGCGACAATCGTCTTCTTTAATTAGCAACACCTCCTTTAGGCGACAAAACCTCTTTGGGATTGGAGTTTAATATGGCTATAGAATTAGATCAAATCTTCTTCTTCTTTCCATTCCATTTTCCTTTCCCAAAACATTCCTACATTCACCATCATTATGGGAGTAGTCAATGCATTTATCATGTTGCTTACAGCAGTTCTCAACGTGCTTCACAACTTAATGGGTGCTATGTCTATCTCATTTATTTCGTTGTTCACTAACTAATTGAGAATAGTTATTGTTGAAAGATTTGTATGATCAAATCATTCCGAGTCTCTAGACCAATCTTGAAACCCAAAAATAATAATCAAGGTACTCATTATACCCTATCATCTTTAGAACATCTGGACCAACCGAATCTCACTTTCCCTACTTGTAGGTGTATGGTGTCTTGCTATTGTCAAATCCCTTTTGACGAGCCTTTTCCTCAAACATCTTTTAAGGTGCTCAAATATCTCATAAGCATCCATATGCTCATATTGTTTCTTAAGCTCAACACTCATAGTTGCAAGCATGAGACATGAAACATCGCCAGTCGAATCATCAATTTGCTTCCAATAAGCATTATGTTCGGCACATGTTACATTCTCAGCTAAAAGGTAAGGGAAGAATTTGACTAACATCGTTGTGCCTGAGGACGATCCTCAAGCTCCTCTATCAGTCGAGGAAATTTGTTCCTATCAGCTTGTCCTTCTCAAGGACTGATCGCATAGAGAAGTTGTTTGTGTTATTTGTCATTTGATAGCTACAATATTAAAGTGCATAAAATTAATCTGGGTTGCAAATTTATTAATTATTATGTTTAATTGATTATGGTATATCATTATATACCTCCCACTATTTTTATCAAATAAATAGCCCTAACTATTAATTCGGAAAGTATTTCTCTTAAATCTTTCTAGTGAGCCAAGATCCATATTTCGTCATGCTTAAGGTCAGCTTTGGCTTTACTCCCAAAACATGATTTATTTAGGTAGACAACTCTTGTCAATTATATCATATATAACTCTTGGAAAGTTTGGTAGAACAACATTTGTTCACATTTATCTAATAAATCATACCAAACTCCATGCCTCTAAGTTCACAATCCTATTGTGGTAATTTAGTTAAGTTTAACCCAATGGTCTAACAGTTAAGTATCACATTTACTTCATCGCGTCTTACCACGATAGATTGGAGTGCTTCGCTTTGGCAAACCCACTCTTTCTCGATCTAGGTCTTGACGAGTGTTGCCCATTGGAAGACATCTAATTGACTTAATATTTTAACTTTAGGGATTTGTTATTATTAAAACGACCATGATCCCATCATCAAGAGATTCCCAATTTTTCCTTGAACTAAGTACTTCAAATAAAAATTCATCAATGGTTTGATTTCCAGTCCGTCGGAGGAGTCACAGTGGTCTCACTTAAAACCCGCCTTTCTTACAAGCGCTGCTTGTATTTTTGTCAAAATCGCCCCATATCAAAATTTGAAATTCATACTTATTTCCGTGTTTCATAAACACAGGAATCTCATTTTCGTTTTTGTTCAATTTTAAAATCTTGAATCGTTACAGATTTTATCTTGCTTAGCAAACATGACATGGGTGACGTATCTAATGCATACATGTTTAATATAATTAAAGCATGCATCATTATAACTACGCATACATATCATCATCACATACATCATATATGTAAAGTGCGTAAAGTAAACGTGTTTGGTTATGGCTCAACCTAAGTGATCTTTCCAAGCTAATGGAAAAATCAAGGTCAATCTATGGTGGTATCAAAATACAATACAATGTTACAAGTCTTCAAGCTTTAACTTGCATCCTTGCTTGCCTCCTTGTAATGCTTCCTTGGTTCTCCATCTTGGATGTCTTCATATACATTACATAAATAAAAACACCTATCCTACTGAACTTACAAGTAGAACTCGAGTTACATTCCAGATTTAAACATTACAAGGAATAACGACATGCAAGTCGTATTTAGAAACCAAACCATTAAAACAAAACCACTATCTTATAGGTCTTTAGGCCATAACCAATCACCATGCTCATATAACAATTAAGAACATCTCATATTGCATTAACATATCATTCCATATCATATTTCTCATTATCCAATCACAGAAATCAAATAAAGTGTAAATCAGAAAATCAAAATCAGAATTCTAAAACAATTAAATCGCTGTTTACAGATAGTAAAAAACGTCAAACGCCTTACAGACGAACGAGTGACTAGGTCAGTTTTATTCAGACGCCCGTTTACCTTTCCGAAAAGGTATTTTCGGCGAAAATCTGACATAGTATGCAAATTTCACTAAATCTGCGCAGCGTGTTCAGAAATCATATCGAATACGATTCTCATAACAAGAACAAACATATATTTTGTATATATCAGTATACATACAGATTATATGATCATTCCAATCATCATTAATGTAAAGTTTATGCATATACATCAATGTTATCATCAAAATAACACATCAATCATGATAATCGCAAACATGCTTGTATATATATCAAAACTTTAAAAATATAACCGAATTAAAACGTTTTGGCAAGTAGCTCTGATGCCATTGAAGGGTTTCGAGCACATAAACGCAACGTAAAACGTGAAAAGAAACCAAAATTCGAAACCCCTCCGCAGGATCCATGCGAAAACAAAAGATTTAATTCGGAGATTAAGAACAAATACCTTAAGAAGCTTTAACAGTTCATTAATGGAAGATTAATGGATATCCAAAACTTTTTCAATCACCATGTATCCCGCTCTCGCGATCTACACTCTACGTTATCCACACGAACGCTTTTCTTGAAGGATTGATGTGTACTAGCACCCGAAAACTACTTCTTTCTTTCTCTCTTTTCTTGCTCTCATAAGCGGCTAGGGTTTTAATATAAAAACGTTTTTTCACGTTAAAATCAGCCCTCTTTTAGAGTTTATATAGAGAGGAAAATAAGTTTTCTAATTATAATCCAATTATAATAAAATACTAATTCGAAATTCCAATTTATTATTTAATTAAGTCGCACTTAATTAATTAATAACTAATTTCAGAATTAGTTTAAGTAATTCCATTTTCTATTTAAATAATTAATCAAGTCATACTTAATTAATATTATAAATAGAATAAATTACTTACTTAAATTTAAATTCATAATTTAAATTATTTCTCCTTCAAGCGTTCTTTGTGTGTGACCCTGTAGGTTATTATTATGTTGGTAACAATTTTAATAACTAATTAAAATTGTAAACAATGAGCGGCATCTAGTAATACATCATTGCCACCCAAATAATAATAATTAAATCGGTGATTCGATTAAGCCTTTCGTGAATAATGTTCCATGAAATATAATCCCTTTAACCTTAATATTATAGATTAAACTCGAGGCATGTAATGTGTCATCCTCTTCATAATTTAATCTTAGTTTTCTTGATCGATGAGTAGACTAATAAATCAAATCAACATTTCAGCACAGCCGTGCATTTCTTAGTCTCACTCAAACAAGAGGCCAATAATATCGCTCCTAAAATTAGGAGGGTTAAATCCCATCTAGATCATTCATATTTCTCATACGACTCATAATATACCCAATGTCCACTTTTATCATCACCCGGTCAAAGGTAACTTTTAATGTAATCAAAGTATATTAATTCTCGTATAAAAATATAATGATTTCAGGTCTAAGGATCATTACACCATTATCACAGTGAGAATTACTTATGACATTATTAACACGTGTAATCTCACGGCGGGTCAATCCAGTGTCATGTACTCTTACATGCACCTATGTTTTGACTTTAGTATCACCATACCTATGACCAATGAGATGTGGTCATCAGTCAACAAACATACTAGTCTCTGTGTATTATTATTGTCCTCAAATAATAACACTCGACTAGGGATATTTAGGAATACAGATACTATTCATATAATCTCATTTTTAAGTCACATACTTAAAGATATCGAATACGTATCATAATTCCAAGGACTTTTATTATGCTAACATTTATAACGCAGTAAATAAAGATATAATAAAATAATAACAATAATCAATAAAACATAATTTATAATAATAAAATGTTTTCTTTAAAATATAAAAGTATTGTCTCTAGAGCACTAATACTAACAAATGAGTCATTAAATAAAAACAAAAGATATATTCTCGATAGGGAGACATCGGTTATTATTTTCTAATCTTCTCGGTAATATTTCTTGGCACTCTAAACTAATAACAAACGTCATTAGCTTTTGTGTCTGGCTCTTCCTTCTGTTAGTTTGTAACTTCTCTCTCTAACTTGAAATAAGCTTGTTCCATTTGTGTTTCGCAGTTATAGTTTCTATCGAAATCTGATTAACTACATATTGTACTTCCACATAATTTACCTCTCCAGTCTTGTATATATATCTTCCTTTCCCTCTTGCACAACTTGCTTTTAATTTCTCTTGCCAATTTTCATTGGTTCTAATAGCATCATCTTTTGCGCCAGATAACCTCAGCCTCCTTATGGCGCTTCTCAAAAAATCATTAAAATAACTTCTCAAATCTCACATATGCTTTACGTGCCTAAAATTGCAGGCGTTGCAAAACTGATTCCAGAGTGTAACTTAGCACAAAAGAAAATAGGCACGATCATCTGTCCCAAACACGACTTACATTAAACACATGTTATTTTTGCCATGATTTTAAAAGGTCCACAAAATTAATGGTGCATACGGGATGTCAATGTAAATGTATTTGTAGGACTTACTTAAAACTTGAGGACCGTCATGAACAGGGAGATCATACATTCAAGTTTGTAATTAACTATTCTCTTTCAATTCATTTATTGATTCATTAATAACATGATAAGAAAGGGTTGCTACAATTTATGGGATC
Source organism: Heracleum sosnowskyi (assembly GCA_030848705.1). Classification (NCBI taxonomy): domain Eukaryota; kingdom Viridiplantae; phylum Streptophyta; class Magnoliopsida; order Apiales; family Apiaceae; genus Heracleum; species Heracleum sosnowskyi. The sequence goes on from CM061240.1 coordinate 18,448,515, forward strand.
TTGTAAGTAGCTCTGGCATTTTGCCAGGTAGAAGTTATCAGATGATCTGCAACTGGAGATGATGTTCTGCAATTATAAAATCTAAGTAGGCAATAAGTGGTTTACCTTCTTCAGCTATACATATACTCCATACAGTGATACCCTGGAATGAAAAAAATAAACAAATGTGCTTCAGTTTGATGGTAAATCTAAATATTTCATTGAAATAATTAAACAAAGGTAAAGTTTATGCAGAAACAAAATAAGAAAGAATAAGAAATTTGAACACTATTACAATAAAAAATAGTTTTTAGTACCACAGTTTTTTCTTGCAAATGGATGCAGAACCTAACCAAAAAACGCTAGTAGTATGCTTCCACAACCTCAACCGCCTACCCTTAAAAGTTATCAATACATATTATTTAATACTAACATTAATCTGATGTCATAAGCTCGATTAAAAAAAGGGCAAGATATTTGAGCCGGACCATCAATAATCCAACAAAACTATTCAATGACCTAGAAACCAGACAATAGTAGTTTTATACTTTGTCACACCATTTAACCTATGCAGCTACATGTTACACTGGGGCTTGTTTTAGGAAAAATAATAAAAATAAAAAATCATCTAAGATAGCGTAGATTTCAACCTAGCTTGTGCATATAAGAATTTCAAGGCTCCCAACTAACTATTGGAATTTGATTCTAGAATCTTGCAGCCTAAATCATAGTTACAATATGTGTTTATAGAAAATTTATAGATACATAGAGACATTCCTGAAAAATATGTGTTCAACAGAATTCCATTAGTGCGCAAATTTGAGAACACCTAAGATATACAAAGCCCGCCGAAAAATCCATATTTCAATGTAAAAAGAGTTAAAATTGCAAAGACACTATCTTTATATCACATAATCAACAAAACACAATCATATTGATGCTTAAAAAAGTACATGATCTATTCCTGAAAAAAGAACCAAAACAAATCGAGTATCTAATTAAAAAAATCAAGTTCGACCAGCTAAGAAGTAATCAAATAGAAAAAAATACAAATAGCTGGAATGAGACAGACCGATAACCTTTTCAAGACAATGGGTACAGGGGTGGAACCTCGGAGAGTTGGCCAGGTGAATTGAAGCGACCAGTCAAGTGTTTAGAAAGTGCAAGGTGCTGGCAATTGCCTTGGCGTATCTAATTTTTAGCTTTGTACAAAGGCCAAATACTTTTAAGAGATTTCCAGTGTGAAAACATTTTTTTTAAATATGAGAGATAAACAAACGGAGTTCTAGAGAGAGATCTGGAAATAAAGAAGACAAACGAAAACAACATATAAACTTTCTATACAAAATCTTGGAAACTGAAAGAAAGTGGCTCAAAGGCTTTTCAACCTATATTACCTCACATACCCAAACAAATTTCAAAAAATATACAAGACAAAGATGACGAAGATTGACTTTAAATTGCAACGAAAATATCTTCCGTAGTTTTTAATTTCTGTTAAAATATGTACACATAGATACATTTAGACACACAATTATTCAGTTAAAACAAAACAACAGAATCATATATTGATATCCCTAATCATTCAATAATCTATATAAATTGTTGTAAACTTTGTATCACGAAATATACAAAGACGATTAAATTTTCATAGTGTGTGCGTGCATATGGATAATATAGTGAATAAATCAAAACCCTTATAGTATTAAAAATGTGAAAAGGGGGACGATCTTACTCTGATCTCTATCTGATGCACCTTTGAATTGGCAACTCCAGTTTGAAATGGACCCTAATTCGGCTTCGCCAATCGAATTTAAAGCTGTAACTCAGTATGATTGGGAAAATATTACAAATACACATACCCTAGCAGATGGAAGAAGAAATTAGGTAATTTATATATGTATATACTTGACATAGATTGAGGTGAAAATCTAAAGATGATTACCGATGTTATTAGGACATAGGAGGTGGAGACTGACATCGCTCTTCCTCTCTTCTGACAAAGAAATGAGTATAGGGTGTTTTGGAATAGGGAATGGCATTTTAGATAATCTGAGATTTTCAAGGCTATACATGTCATTTCGCAGGCAAATTTTTGTCTCAATTTGCCCTTGAACGGGCTTTAATATATATAAGTAGATATAATAGTGAATAATTTTAAATAAAAAGTGATTTATTAACAAATATTTTTTGTGACTAAAACAAATATGTAATACATGGATATTTTAAATCAAGTAATTACTGGATTTAAATTAGAATTGTCAAATAATCATGATTATTAAAATATGATGAAAATGATAAATCAGAAGAAAAAAAATCTGTAATATGTTTGGTCTCAAATTTAGGAGTGGTTTTTGATTGGTCTTAAAATAATTAATATTTTCTGATTGGTGAAGTATATAACATCTGGACTCAAGCATTATAATAAAGGATTACAATAATTTTTATGCACAAAAGATCCACAAAATAAAATCAATTGTTTCAAGTATCTATTAATATATTAAGTAACATTTTCTTTAATATTTTTAACATAATCGATTAACATTGAATTTTTTAATTACGATAAATAATATATTGGATAATTAGTCTCACATCTAGGTAAAAAACTGAAATTACGACATTTAACAATTAAATAAACTAAAACATAAATTATAGATTAAAGTTGTAAAAGTTAAACATACACTCAAAATATTTCCTCATTAAGTGTGTTAGATCATAGAGTGGTATCAGATATTTATCTATAAAATAGACGATTATTTATTGAACGTTTAGTACAACAAATGATCGTAATTAATCTCGAGTATATAAATATAATAAAAGATTAGATTATAATTGAAAGGCATATGTATAGGCCTATTTGTAAACATCGAGCATACAACTCAACTTAAACAAGAATGTATTAAGTAAATAATAATTCAATTGTCACAGGAGTCTCAGAAAGTTATATCAGTCAAAAGAATGAAGATTAAAGTCAACCTACAGACTTGAAGTAATTCTACATTGAAAGAAGTTCAATTATTTGATCAAGCCTCAGTGAAGTATTCAAGAAAGTGGATTTATTGAATTGACAGAGATTTTTACAGCGTGACAGCAAATGTACATGTTACAGTGTTTGTTAAAGTCAAATGAAAAAAGACCACCGCTTAAAGTTTAAAGATGAAGAACATCCATTGCAGTTAGTCACTCATGAACCAGACAGTACATCAAGTGTCAACACCAAACAGTGAAAGTTCGTCATTATTTTCAGTGGTTCTAGGATTGATTCTAATATAAAGAAATAATATTAATTCTCTTAATTAATTAGATCAGTTAATTAATTTATCCAATAAATTAATTCTACTAGAATTAATTTATTCTTTAAATTAATTATGAGATTAATTAAGTATTTTAGAATTAATATTATATATTTATATAAATATGAATTTTCATTTACTCTCGCATGACTGTTGGATGACAGTCATACAAGCATAAATGACTGTCATACCGACAGTCATGCTAGCGTGTATGACAGTCATACAAGGCTTGTATGACTGTTGGTAGACAGTCATACAAGGCTTTTAATACTCATACAAGAGTTTATTTGGTAAGGCCATGTTTGGTATTGCTGTTGCAGACAGCAACATCAGCTTTTTTCTGAAAAGCAGGTAAAATACTGTTTGGTAAATATCAAAAGCAGCTTTTCTGAAAAGCTGCTTTTAGATAAAGCATGTTTCATCATGCTTTAAAAAAAGCTGCTTTTCAGCTGTTGCGGGAAGCAGCTACTGATTTCAACATCAAACCTTACCAACAACATTAATTTTTTATATTATACCTCAAAACATGCACATATCAAAAATATTACCAAACAGTTATCTGATTTTCGTAACAGCACTTTTTTCAACAGCACGACAATTTTTAACAGCAATCCCAAACAGAGCCTAACTCATATTGGAAGTCATATTGATCATTTCTAAAAGTAGAAAGGCGGCCGAGAAAAGAGCATTGAAGACATACAAAAGCAAATAGAAATATCAAGAAAGTTATCAATACAGAACATCATATCTTCAAAGACACTACCTTAACTTCTACTCAACTGCCGGAATATTTTGATCAGAGGAATTCATTTCTAGTATTGATTGTTATATCCAACATTTCTTTGTAAAAACCTTAAATTACGACATCAATTAACATCGGATTTTTTTTGAATTTACAGTAAATAATAGATAACTACCCTCACATTTCTGTGTAAAAACCTTAAATTAGGACATTTAACAATTAAACAATAAAAAATATAAATTATTGATTCAATTCGTAAAAACTACACATATACTCGTAGTGCTTCCTCACTCAGTTTGTTGGTGTTGGGTCATAGGGTTGCATTAGAAGTTTGTCTGTAAAATAGACGATTTTATATTAAATAGATAAAATAATTGATGATCAAAATCTTGAAGTATATAATTATCATAAAGGATTTAAATTCTAATCAAAAATTAAATAATTTTAATTGATAATCAAATTCTTGAAATATATAAAAATATAATAGTCAATAGATTTAAATTCTAATTAAACACAAAATATTTTTTGAATTTTGATTGGTTATCGTGTTGTATGGATAGTCTAACCACCTTTAGTTAATAAAATTATATTAGTAAATTTTTAATGAATTTAAATTCTAATTAAAACCAAAATAATTATTGAATGTTGATTGATTAATCAAGTTGTATGGATAGTCTAACTACCTCTGGTTAATAAAATTATATGTGAAAAGTTTTAATAGATTTAAATTCTAATTAAAAATAAATTAAATTTTGAATTTTGTTTGATTAATTGCATTATATGGATAGTCTGACTAAGATTGGTTGATAAAATTATATGAGAAAAGTTTTTTTGGCTCATGTGATTGCTCTAAAATTTAGAATTGACCAACCTCTGGTTAATAAAATTAAATGAGGAAAGTTTTAATGGATTTAAATTCTAATTAAAATAAACAATTTTTGAATTTTGATTGGTTAATCGCGTTGTATAGATAGTTTAACCACCCTTGGTTAAAAAAATTATATGAGTAAAGTTTTTAAAATTACACGAGGAAAGTTTTTAGACTCTTGTGATTGGTCTAAAATTTAGGATTGACCAACTCTTGGTTAATAAAATTAAATGAAGAAAGTTTTAATGGATTTAAATTCTAATCAAAAAAATATTTTTTGAATTTTGATTGGTTAATCGCATTGTATGGATAATTTAACCACCCTTGGTAAATAAAATTATATGAGGAAAGTTTTTATATTATTGGTTTAAAATTTAGGATTGACATCTGATTGGTGCTAAAATAAGTCAAAGTTTTCTGATTGGTTAACTGATATGTGGTAGACTCAGGTATTATAATAAAGGATTATTAAAAGAGGATGAGAATGATAAATGAAGAATTTTTTTCTATAATATGTTTGGTCTAAAATTTAGGAGTGGCCTTGATTGGTCTTAAAATATTTAATATTTTCTGATTGGTAAACTATATATTATCTATCTTTACTCCAAAATCCTTCTGACTCATGATTCTTAATGCCTTTGATCTTTAAGCTTCTTGTTTGTCAAAATCTTGCTCTGATACCAATTGTTATTCCTAGACAATGAATCAAGATTGTAGAAGGGGGGGGGGGTTGAATATAATCCTTAAATTTTCCAGTTCTTTAAACAAACAAACCAAACAAATGAAACCAAGAACAGAAAGTAAATAATTGCAGTTAAGATAAAAACACAAGATATAAAAATTCAGGTGTATTGATTGTTCCACCTGAGTAATTTTATTGAAGAAATCTCTGTGACGTTTATGAATAAACACACAGATGCATACACTATTTTAGGTTTAGCAATTTACAAAGGATATTGCTTTTTGCTCTTGAAAACCTAACTGATTTTTTGTTGCTAAAACAGTGCTACACTTGGTTATATATCCCAAGTATACAAGTCAAATTGAACAGCTAATAATACAAGATTTGATAGATTCCAAAATACTCGTTTCTCAATTCTGAGTAGTGGTCCATTGTTGGTGGCTTGCCCTTTTGGTTGGTTGTCTTTTATGGTATTGCCACACCCGACCAAAGAAAACATAATGCTTTTCTTCCGTGTTTACCAGAAATACTGGTTTCCATGCTTTTTGTATTCTGTCAACCCATGTGTTCTGTCTGAACTATCTTTTTTACAATGTCAGGTACCAATAATAGAGATGGCATCCGTTGAGGTTATTTGAGTGGTATTCGTTGATAGTCAACAAGACTTACTCAGCTTAAAACTAATACTTCATCTGCTATCTCAGAAATACAAAATGTTACTTTATAATTCAATGATCATCAGTATCTGGACTATCGATCAGGATTGAGATGCTAACGTCATCAGTATTGCAGAGCGTCAATATCCGGATTGTCATCGGTATTGAAGTTGATCAGTATTGCTTAGAGATAACAATGAGTCCAGAGATTAAGGAAGATTGATTTGTCGGTTCCTGTTTTATAGGAATGCAGCTGTCAGTTAAGATATGTATTGAAGATAGTTTGTAATTGATTTAAACATATCTTGTAATTGATAGAGCAGCTGTGTGTACTATATAAACACAGTTTAGGTTTTACATATTGTAATCACTTACATGAGTATCATTGTAACCTAGTAGCTCTCAAGAACATCAGAATTTCTTGGGAGAGTTTGTAACAGTTTTATTTCATAATTAATAAAGATGTTATTCTTTCATATTTGTGTTCTATATTTTATTAAAGTCAAAAATCTTATACAATTGTATTCAACTTCCCTTCTACAATTATTTATTACTGGGCAACAATTGGTATCAGAGCAAACTGATTTAATTTAATCAGAAATGATCTAAGATGTCGATAAGCAAGTATGAAGGAATCAAAATTCCCATCTTGAAGAAAACTGAATATCCTACATGGAGGGTAAAGATGTTGATGTACCTGGAAGCAACTGATCCTGATTATCTTGACAGGATCTATGATGGACCATATATCCCAAAGAGAATTGTTGGTCGAACGGATACTGTTCCTGAACACTATGTTCAGAAGGTAAAGAGTGAGTGGACACCAGAAGAGAAGGCCCACGTTCTCAGGGATGCAAAGATAAAGAATATTTTGCATAACAGTCTTGATGATGTCATGTCAAACAGAGTGATAGCATGCAAGTCTGTAAAGGAAATTTGGGATACCTTGGAAACACAATACTAAGGAACTGAATCTATCAAAAAGAACAGAAGGGCTCTACTGATTCAAGAGTATGAACAGTTCGATGCTAAACCTGATGAGAGTCTTACTAATATGTATGATAGATTCCTGACACTACTGAATAATCTATCTCTGGTTGGCAAAGAGTATGCTGCTGAGGACTCAAACACCAAGTTTCTGAGAGGTTTACTTGAAGAATGGGATACACAAAATTCTATCATTAGGCATCAGTATGATCTAGACACTGTGTCTCTTGATGAGGTGTATGGAATGCTTAGAACCTATGATCTTGAGGTTCAACAGAGAAAGAACAAAAGAAGCAACAACACGAAATCTGTAGCCTTGAATGTTGAGGCAAAATCAAAAGGAAAATCTGTGGAGGTCTCAAGAAGGAAGTCAAAGTATGTGGAGTCAGATCCTGATGACTCATCATCAGATACTGATGGCAATCCTGATGCTGATACTGATGATGATTCTACTGAATCTGATATGAAGGAGATGGTTGCTATGATAGTCAAGGGCTTCAAGAAGATGAAGTTCAGGAAGGCTAGGAGGTAGGGCAACTTTCAGAAAAAGACCTTCAATGCTGACAAAGACAGATACAACAAGAAGGACAACAAGAGTAGCAAGTTTGACAAGTCAAAGATCAAATGCTATAAATGTAATGGAATGGGTCATTTTGCAACTGAATGCAAGAAAGATAAAGCACTCATTACATCTAGCAAGGATTGGATGGACTCTTCCTCAGAATCTGAAAAAGAGGAAGTCAACTATGCCCTGATGGCCAATACTGATGAGACTGCTGCTCCTGAGGAAAATGTATCTAACACTGTTTTTGATTTTGATACAAATAATATTTCTGAGTTAAGATCTTTTTTTAAAGTCATTGCATACTAGCTTTAGAAGTCAAACTACTGAAAATACTAGGATCTTATCTGAGATGTCTGAAGTTAGAAAGAGAAATGATCACCTAGAAGCTGAGTTACTCTTTATGCAAGAAGTACAAAAAGAATGTGATAATGCTAGACACATAAAACTAGAAATAGAATTTAAATTTACTGCTCTTGAAAAGGAACTTGAATATGCTAATGAGAAAATCAGAACCTGGACTGACTCTGGAAGGAAATTCCATGAAATCAATACTGATAAGAATTGGAAAGAGTGTATAGGGTACAAGCCAGAAAAAGATAAGAAATTGAAACAGAAAGTTGTTATCATTGAGGCAACAAATCCAAAGACCTACAGACATGTTTTAGACAAAACCAAATCAAATATTAAACCTGGTAACTTTGTGTATGGTAAAGATCCCAACTCAACTGTTGAAAAGGGATCTACTTCTGCACAACCAGTCACAGATTCTAAGTCTAAACCTGTCAAAGTTAATAGTAATAAGAATGTAGGTTTGTTGTCTCAGAAACAACTTAAAGATAAAATTTGTGAAGTAACTGATAGACAAAAGACACCTACTGTCAAGAGAAACAGGAATGGTAAAGTTGGGATTAATAAAGAGACTAATTATAAGTTTATCCCAAATGCACAAAGAAAATGTTGTTTTACATGTGGTAACTCTAATCATCTTGCTATTGATTGCAGGAAGAGTAAGATGAAGGTTACTGAAATTCCTAAGTCTGATGTTAGGAATAGATCAGTATTTTATAAACCACATAATTCTTGTTTTCATTGTGGCATTAAATGGAATTCAATTTATACTTGTGAAGAATACCATAATTTGTACCACAACTTTTATGATCTTTTACCTAAGTTTAATAAAAGTGTAAATTCTGGTAAATTTAAGAATGTCAATGTGAAGCATGCATTTATCAATACTGATACTGACAAAGCAAATCCCGATGGACACAATCCTGACAGGACTGCTAAAGTCAAAAAGTCTTCTGCTGGTAAAGTCAATAAAATGCATGTTAAAAGTGAAGGGTTTCGTGCATGAAAATGCAACGGAAAAACGCGTAAAACAGAAAAATTAACGAAATCCTCCGCAGGATCCATGCGAAAAACGATATTTAATTCGTGAATAGAATCGTTTACCTTTTGAAGCTTTACGAACGAATGACTAATGGAGGTCCTTTGATATGATCACCACGTGTCCCGCTTTGCGATACACGTCTCTAATTAGTCCACACGAACGCCCGATCGTCCAACGATCACCGGAGTTGGTACTAGCCAAGAACTGTCCTCGGAACTCTCTCTCTCTCTCTCTCTCTCTCTCTCTCTCTCTCTCTCTCTCTCTAGCCTCTCTTTGATGTAGAGCAGCTAGGGTTTTTTAAGAAAAACGTTTTTTCAATTTCTTAACCCTAAAATAATACATCTTAATGTATTTATATGGAGAGAATTCTGGGCCTATACCTAATCTGATTGGGCTTCCAAAACCCAATCTGATTATTAGTAGTATTATTTATTATATTCGAATTATTATATAATTAATCAAGTCCTACTTAATTAGTCCAATAATTCAATAATAATAATAATTCAATTAAATTCGAAATTTAATTAATTCTCCGTTTAAAACATTCTTTATGTGTAACCCTTTAGGTTATTATTACGTTGGCAATAATTTTAACATCTTATAATAAAATTATAAACAATGAGCGGCATCTAGTAATACATCACTGCTACCCAAGTAATAATAATAATTGATGATCCAATTAAACCTTTAATGAATAATGTTCCATGTAATATAATCCTTTTAACCTTATATTATAGATTAAACTCGAGGCATGGTTTATGTCATCCTCTTCAACATTTAATCCCGGTTTACTTGATCGATGAGTAGACTATTAAACAAATCACAATTTGAGCATGGCCATGCAGTTCATAGTCTCACTCAATCAAGAGGCCAATAATATCACTCCTAAAATAGGAGGGTTAAATCCTATATCTATCATTCATATTTCTCATATGATTCATAATATATCCAATGTCCACCTTTATCATTACCCGGTCAAAGGTAACTTTGAGTAGAATCAAAGTATATTAATTCTCATATAGAAATATAATGATTTCAAGTCTAAGGATCATTACACCATCATCATTGTGAGAATTGCTTATGACACTTGATAACATTTACCATGAAGAATTCACACGGTGGGTCTATCCAGTGCCATGTTCTGCTAACATGCACTTATGTCTTTGACTTTATTATCACCATACTTATAACCAATGAGATGTGGTCATCAGTCAACAAACATACTAGTCTTAATGCATTATTATTGTCCTCAAATAATAATACTCGACTAGGGATCTTTTAGGATTATAAACACTACTCATATAATCTCATTTCTAAGTCACATACTTAGAGATATAGAATTCATGCTTATATTCCAAGGACATTTATTATTCTAATATTTATATCGCAGTTAATAAAGACATAATAAATAATTGAAAGAAAATCCATAGAACATATTTATTAATAATCAAAATGTCTTCCCTAAGAACATTATAGTATTGTCTCTATGGCACAAGCACTAACAATCTCCCACTTGCACTAGAGCCAATCACCCATGTATCTAATACCCATGGAACTAGTGTGACCTTCGTGCTTCTGCTGCGACAAAGCCTTAGTCAGTGGGTCTGCAACGTTATCATTAGTATGCACTTTACATATATGTATATCTCCCCTCCTTGTAATCTCTCGAAGTAGATGATATCGTCTAAGTATATGCTTTGCTCGGGAATGGGACCTTGGTTCCTTAGCCTGTGCAATAGCTCCATTGTTATCGCAATAAAGATCAACTGGATCTGCGATCGATGGAACTACTCCAAGTCCCTCAATAAATTTCCGAAGCCAAACAACCTCTTTGGCCGCTTCACTGGCAGCAATATACTCAGCTTCCATTGTAAAATCAGCTACTGTCTCTTGCTTCGAACTCTTCCAGCTTACAGCACCTCCATTTAGACAAAATACAAACCCAGATTGAGACACAGTATCGTCTCTGTCTGTTTGGAAACTAGCATCAGTGTAACCTCTTACAACTAGCTTCTCATCTCCTCCATATACCAAGAATGAATCTTTAGTTCTCTTGAGGTACTTAAGAATATTCTTGACTGCCGTCCAGTGACCTTCACCTGGATTAGACTGGTATCTGCTCGTCATGCTCAAAGCATACGAAACATCAGGTCGAGTACATATCATTGCATACATTATTGAACCAATTGCAGAAGCATATGGTACCTTTTTCATACGGTCCTTATCATCTAATGATTTAGGACAGTTTTCTTTTGAGATCACTATCCCATGAGACACAGGGACAAATCCCCTCTTTGCCTCTTGCATCCCAAAACGATGCAATACTTTGTCAATGTATGTACTCTGACTTAAGCCGATTAATCTTCTAGATCTATCTCTATAGATCTTGATCCCTAATATATAGGTAGCATCGCCTAAGTCTTTCATTGAGAAACTTTTTCCCATCCAAGTCTTAACAGCCTGAAGAGAAGGTATGTCATTCCCTATTAGTAATATATCATCAACATATAATACTAGGAATGCCACTTTGCTCCCACTAACCTTCTTGTAAACACAAGGCTCATCTTCATTTTGAATAAAGCCAAACTCTTTGACTGTTATATCAAAAACGAATGTTCCAACTCCTTGAGGCCTGCTTCAATCCACAAATAGATCGTAGTAGCTTACAGACCATTCTAGCAAATCTCGGATCGACAAAACCTTCTGGTTGTATCATATACACATCCTCTTCTAAGCTCCCATTTAAGAAAGCAGTTTTGACATCCATTTGCCAGATTTCATAGTCATAGTAAGCTGCTATCGCAAGCAAAATCCTGATGGACTTGACCATAGCTACTAGTGAGAAAGTTTCATCATAGTCAATACCATGAATTTGTTTGAAACCTTTCGCCACTAGTCTTGCTTTGTAGGTCGTTACATTACCATCCATGTCTGTTTTCTTCTTGAAAACCCATTTGCACCCAATAGGTTTTACCCCTTCAGGTGGTTCAACCAAAGTCCATACTTTGTTTTCATACATGGAATCCATCTCAGATTTCATAGCTTCCGGTCATCTCTCAGAATCTGGACTATTCATAGCATCCTGATAGGTAAGAGGCTCATCTTCATCCATAAGCATTACATCGCCAGTCTGAGTTAAGAGAAATCCATAATATCTCTCAGGCTTGTGGCGAATCCTACCAGATCTACGAACAACCTGTGTTTCTTGAGCAGTAACATTTTCATGTACTTCGTGCTCATGTTCCAACTCTGGTTCAATGTCATTCTGTGGTTCTCGAACTTCATCGAGATCTATCATACTCCCACTGTTTTTCTTAGAGAACAGTTCTCTTTCAAGAAATACAGCAGTTCGAGCAACAAACACTTTGCTCTCGGTACGATTATAGAAATAATACCCTTTAGTTTCTTTTGGGTATCCCACAAAATTACATTTGTCTGATTTCGGTCCTAGCTTGTCAGTGACTAAACGTTTCACAAACGCTTCGCATCCCCATACTTTCAAAAAGGACATGCTATGACGTTTCTCAGTCCATATCTCATATGGTGTAGTTTGAACCGATTTAGTAGGAACTCGGTTAAGTGTGTGTGCAACCGTTTCTAGAGCATAACCCCAAAAACTAATTGGAAGATCCGCTAGACTCATCATCGATCGCACCATGTCCAACAAGGTACGATTTCTCCTTTCAGATACACCATTCCACTGTGGTGTTCCAGGAGGTGTGAGCTGTGATACAATACCACACTCCTTTAAGTAATTCTTAAATTCTAAGCTTAAGTACTCACCTCCACGATTAGATCGTAGAGTTTTAATACTTCCGCCTATTTGCTTTTCCACTTCTGCCTTGTACTCTTTGAATTTTTCAAATGATTCGGATTTGTTCTTCAAAAGATACACATATCCGTATCTACTAAAATCATCAGTAAAGGTTATGAAATAGTAAAAGCCACATCTTGCCATCGTACGCATTGGACCACATACATCACTATGTATAAGTTCTAATCGTTCGGTGGCCCTCTCACCAATTCCGGTAAAAGGAGCTTTAGTCATTTTTCCAATGAGACAAGGTTCAGATTCTTCGTATGATTCAAAATCAAACTTATCCAAGTATCCATCCTTATGTAACTTGGAAATGCGTTTCTCATTTATATGGCCTAAACGACAATGCCAAAGGTATGTGTGATTTGAGTCATTAGCCTTAATACGTTTATTATTTACATTATAGACAGGAATATCAAGATCAAGAACATATAAACCATTAAATAAACGTGCAACCCCATAGGTAACATTATTCAAACCAAAGGAACAACTATTGTTCCGAATTCTAAAGGAAAAATATTTCTTGTCCAAACAAGAAACAGAAATAATGTTTCTGCAAATCGCAGGCACGTAAAAACAGTACTCAAGTTCTAAAATAAGCCGAGTGGGCAACGATAAATTATAAGTCCCTACAGCCAAAGCAGCAACCTTTGCTCGCCAACGCGTAGGTCGACTTCTCCTTTCGCCAAAGTCCTACTCCTTCGTAGTTCCTGCACATTTATACAAATGTGAGAACCACATCCAGTATCTAATACCCATGATGTAGAAGTAGACAAATTGACTTCTATAACATACATACCTGAATCAGAAATCATCACAGACTTCATTCCCTTCAGGTTCAGATCTTCCAAATAAGCTTGACAATTACGCTTCCAATGACCCGGCTTCTTGCAAAAGTGACATACATCACCCTGTGCAGCACCTTTTGCAACACCTCCAGTAGGCTTCAAAGCCTTTTTGAAAGCAGGCTTCGGATTAGCAGATTTAGATCCAATCTTCTTCTTGCCTTTCCATTTCCCCTTTCCTTTGGCATTCCTTTTATTCACCATCATTATGGGAGCAGGGTTAGCCTTTGACATATTGGTCTCAGCAGTCCTCAATAATGCCAATAGTTCGGTAGGTGTTTTGTCTATCTCACTCATAATATAGTTTATTACAAATTGAGTGTAGTTGTTGTTCAAAGACTGCAAGATCAAATCTGCTTGGTGTTCCGGTAAAACCGGGTAACCCAAATTCTCAAGGGTTTCCAAATACCCTATCATCTTTAGAACATGCGGTCCAACCAGGTCACAATCTCCCTGTTTGCCTGCATACAACACTTTGCTTACATCAAACCTCTCTTGACGAGCTTGACCCTCAAACAGCCTTTTGAGGTGCTCTATCATGTCATAAGCGTCCATACGCTCATGTTGTTTTTGAAGCTCAGGACTCATAGTCGCTAGCATCAAACAACAGACATCCGTAGAATCATCAAGATGCTTCTGATAAGCATTTTGTTGAGCCTCGGTTGCTTCAGCAGCAAGAGGTCCAGGGTGAGGAATTTCAAGGACATAAATCTTTCGCTCCTGCTTGAGGACAATCCTCAAATTCCTTTGCCAATCAAGGAAGTTGGTTCCTGTCAGCGTTTCCTTCTCAAGGACTGATCGCACAGAGAAATTGTTTGAGTTTGCCATTTAGATATCTACAATGTTAAAATGCATAAAATAAGTTAGTTGCAGATTTATTAAATTATGTTCAAGTGATTATCCATATATATTCACAATATATATCTCCCACTATTTTTATCAAATCAATAGCCCTAACTATTAATTCGGAAGACATTACTCTAAATCCTTCTAGTGAGCCAAGATCCATATTTCGTCACGCTTAAGGTCAGCTTTGGCTTTTCTCCCAAAACATGATTTATTTAGGTAGACAACTCTTGTCAATTATATCATATATAACTCTTGGAAAGTTTGGTAGAACAACATTTGTCCATATTTATCCAATAAATCATACCAAACTCCATGCCTCTAAGTTCACAATCCTATTGTGGTAACTTAGTTAAGTCTAACCCAATGGTCTAATAGTTAAGTATCACATTTACTTCATCGCGCCTTACCACGATAGATTGGAGTGCTTCGCTTTGGCGAACCCACTCTTTCTCGATCTAGGTCTTGACGAGTGTTGCCCATTGGAAGGCATCTAAGTGACTTAATATTTTAAATTTAGGGATTTTATTATTAAAACGACCATGATCCCATCATCAAGAGATTCCCAATTTTTCCTTGAACTAAGTACTTCAATTCAAAATTCATCAATGGTTTGATTTCCAGTCCAACGGAGGAGTCACAGTGGTCTCACTTAAAACCTGCCTTTCTTACAAGCGCTGCTTGTATTTTTGTCAAAATCGCCCCATATCAAAAAATCGAAAATTCATACTTATTTCCGTGTTTCATAAACACAGGAATCTCATGTTCATTTTGTTCAATTTTAAAATCTTGAATCGTTACAGATTTTATCTTGTTTAGCAGGCATGGCATGGGTGATGTATCTAATACATACATGTTTAATCTAATTAAAACATGCATCATTATCACTACGCATACATATCATCATCACATGCATCATATATGTAAAGTGCGTAAAGTAAACGTGCTTGGTTATGGCCCAATCCTATGCGATTTTTCCAAGCTAAGGAAAAACCAAGGTCAATCTATGGTGGTATCAAATACAACATAATAAATTACACATGTCTTCATGCTTCCTTGTAATGTCTCCTTTGATCGCCTCCTTGGCATGTCTCCATGTCTTCATATCATCAATTACATAATATGAAAAGCTAATCTAATAAACTTACAAGAGAAACTCGAGTTACATTCGAGATTTAATCATTACAAGAATGAACGACATGCAAGTCGTATTTAAAACCAAAACCATAATAAAAAACCACTAACCTATGGGTCTTAGGGCCATAACCATACACCATGCTCAATTAACAGTTAAGAACATCTCATATTGCATCAAGATATCACACCATATCATATATTTCATGATCCAATCACAAAATCAAATAAAGTGTAAATCAGAAAATTAAAATCAGAATTATGAAAACAATAAATCGCTATTTACAGACCGTAAACGACGACAAACGCCTTACAGATGAACGAGTGACGTTGTCAGTATTGTTCAGACGCCCATTTCCCTTTCCGAAAAGGTATTTTCGACGAAATTCTGAGACAGTATGCAAATTTCACCAAATCTGCGCAACCAATCAGAAATCGTATCGAATACGATTCTCATAACAAGAACAAAACTATATCATGTATATATCAGTATACATACAGATTATATGATCATCATATGATCATCTCAATCATCATTATTATACAATTTATGTATATACATCAATACAAAATACATGTTTTCATAAAAACAACGCATCAATCATGATAGTCGCAAACATGATTTTATCATCAAAACAGTAAACATATAAACAAATTAAACACTTTTCGCAAGTAGCTCTGATGCCATTGAAGGGTTTCGTGCATGAAAACGCAACGGAAAAACGCGTAAAACAGAAAAATTAACGAAACCCTTCGCGGGATCCATGCGAAAAACGATATTTAATTCGTGAATAGAATCGTTTACCTTTTGAAGCTTTACGAACGGATGACTAATGGAGGTCCTTTGATATGATCACCACGTGTCCCGCCTTGCGATACACGTCTCTAATTAGTCCACACGAACGCCCGATCGTCCAACGATCACCGGAGTTGGTACTAGCCAAGAACTGCCCTCGGAACTCTCTCTCTCTCTCTCTCTAGCCTCTCTTTGATGTAGAGCAGCTGGGGTTTTTTAAGAAAAACGTTTTTTCAATTTCTTAACCCTAAAATAATACATCTTAATGTATTTATATGGAGAGAATTCTGGGCCTATACCTAATCTGATTAGGCTTCCAAAACCCAATCTGATTATTAGTAGTATTATTTATTATATTCGAATTATTATATAATTAATCAAGTCCTACTTAATTAATCCAATAATTCAATAATAATAATAATTCAATTAAATTCGAAATTTAATTAATTCTCCGTTTAAAACATTCTTTATGTGTAACCCTTTAGGTTATTATTACGTTGGCAATAATTTTAACATCTCATAATAAAATTATAAACAATGAGCGGCATCTAGTAATACATCACTGCTACCCAAGTAATAATAATAATTGGTGATCCAATTAAACCTTTAATGAATAATATTCCATGTAATATAATCCTTTTAACCTTATATTATAGATTAAACTCGAGGCATGGTTTATGTCATCCTCTTCAACATTTAATCCCGGTTTACTTGATCGATGAGTAGACTATTAAACAAATCACAATTTGAGCATGGCCATGCATTTCATAGTCTCACTCAATCAAGAGGCCAATAATATCACTCCTAAAATAGGAGGGTTAAATCCTATATCTATCATTCATATTTCTCATATGATTCATAATATATCCAATGTCCACCTTTATCATTACCCGGTCAAAGGTAACTTTGAGTAGAATCAAAGTATATTAATTCTCATATAGAAATATAATGATTTCAAGTCTAAGGATCATTACACCATTATCATTGTGAGAATTGCTTATGACACTTGATAACATTTACCATGAAGAATTCACACGGTGGGTCTATCCAATGCCATGTTCTGCTAACATGCACTTATGTCTTTGACTTTAGTATCACCATACTTATAACCAATGAGATGTGGTCATCAGTCAACAAACATACTAGTCTTAATGCATTATTATTGTCCTCAAATAATAATACTCGACTAGGGATCTTTTAGGATTATAAACACTACTCATATAATCTCATTTCTAAGTCACATACTTAGAGATATAGAATTCATGCTTATATTCCAAGGACATTTATTATTCTAATATTTATATCGCAGTTAATAAAGACATAATAAATAATTGAAAGAAAATCCATAGAACATATTTATTAATAATCAAAATGTCTTCCCTAAGAACATTATAGTATTGTCTCTAGGGCACAAGCACTAACAAAAAGAACCCAACAAGTGTGGGTTCTTAAAAATTCTGACTAGTGTGCTTTTGTCTGATTGCAGGGTAAAAAGAAAAATGTGTTAGTCATGGATAGTGGATGTTCTGTACACATGACTGGAAACAAAGCTCTACTATCAGAATTTGAGGAGAAGGCTGGCCCAACTATGTCTTATGGAGATGACAACATTGGACAAACTTTGGGATATGACAATATAATCATTGGGAATGTCATCATTGAGAAAGTAGCTCTAGTGAAATGACTCAAACAAAACCTTCTTAGTGTGAGTCAAATCACAGATAGAGGTTATCATGTCAACTTTTATGCAACTCATTGTGAAGTAGTCGGCAAAACATCAGGAAAGATTGCTCTTACTGGCTACAGGCATGGTAACATTTATGAAGCCTACATTCACTCCAATATTGATGGCCCCTCTACTTGTCTCATCAGTAAAACATCAGTAGATTAAAGTTGGAACTGGCACAAGAAGCTTTCTCATCTCAACTTCAGTAATATCAATGAGTTGGTAAAGAAAGATTTGGTTAGAGGATTGCCAAAAGCTTTGTATACTCCTGATGGATTCTGTGATGCTTGTCAGAAGGATAAACCGAGAAGGACATCATTCAAGAGTAAATCTGAATCCTCTATTGAAGAACCATATCACATGTTACATCTTGACTTATTTGGACCAGTCAACATAATGTCCATCAGTAAGAAAAGGTACACTCTTGTAATTGTTGATGAATTTTCTAGATTTACCTGGGTGTATTTTCTGCACAGAAAAGATGAAACTTCAGAAATACTGTTGGACCATGTAAGAATGATTGAGATAGGCACAAAGTATAAAGTCAAGATTCTGAGAAGTGATAATGGTACTGAATTCAAGAATTCAGAAATAGAAGAGTTATGTAAGTTCAAAGGTATCATTCAACAATTCTCTGCTCCTGGCACACCTCAGCAAAATGGAGTAGTTGAAAGAAAGAATAGAACTCTTATTGAAGCTGGCAGAACTATGTTGGAGGAAGCCAAATTACCTACATATTTCTGGGCAGAACAGTCAACACATCATGTTATACTCAAAACATCACACTCATAAACAGACATGGTGTAACTCTGTTAGGTCGAATACACAATATATAATCAAGTATGTATGAGAATAACAATCAAGAACACTTTTTATAAATCAACAAACTGTAATTATATTAACAGTTTTTCTCTTTATGATGTTAATGAATCACAAAGAGCTACTAGGTTACAAGAATAATATTTCAATAATCGCATCCCTTCTAGGGATAACCTATCTGTGTTTATATAGTACACAGCTACATACAATCCTTATCTAATTGATACTCCTATAAATTAGCTATACAATTCATATCAATTAAGGATTGCTTCAGTCTTCTATTCCGTTTCCTTAGCTGTATCAATATATTCTGCTTCTTTCCATCTTCAGAATATATTGCTTCTAGAATCTTTATCTTTGCACCGACAGCTAAGTCAACTATCACCACGTCAGACTTTATCAAACTCTGACTGGCTTCTAGATAAACTCTGATATGTACCTGGTACTTAAACACTGATGAACAAACGTCAGCAATTATATCTAACAATCTCCCCCAACTTGTGCATAATAAAAATGTACAAGTTAAACAGATAATTGATGATGTCAAAACATATAACAAATGCAGTGTTTAAAATATGTCAGAGTTTAATTTTAAAACAGAGTTTAAATTTAACTTAGAACAGAAAACATAAAAACTTACAGTCAGACTTTACTGAATTTCTTGGATATCAGGTACAGTCCTGATATAATCTGACAGTAACTTTCTCTCAGCTCGATCTAGTTCAGCAATCATATCCTTCTTCAGCTCCTTCAATTCTGGTTCATCTTCACCAATTTGATAAATGGCAGCCCTTAAAGAATAGATGATGTTCTTGTTCATTTCATTGCCAAGTCTGATATAAAAAGCCTTATCAGACTCTAGATTGAACTCTAGAACTTTCTTATCTAGTGCAGTCCTGAATCTAGCACTATTTTTCTTCATTTCCACCAACTTTCCATGTGCATCTCTGTACTTAGGAATATAAGCACTGGAAACACTTCCTCCAAAAAGGACTTTCGATTTCATCATTCTGTCTTTTAAAACCAGAGCAGCATTATGAGTATTTCTATTTTTGATCTTCAGAAGATATAGAACATACTCTAGCTCTTCCCAGAATTTCAGACGAATATCATCTTCTCCAATTCTATAAACTCTGCCATCAGCCATAAAATATAATAAAAACTCCTTCTTCAAGCCTCTGTGGTAAATCATCTGAACAGATTCTAGTTTATCAAGGTTTTCTTGAGTAACCCCAACACCAGGTTCTGCCAGTGATGTATGATCTAAAGGACTATTATTAACTCTTTTCTCATTGTGGGAACCCAAACCAGATTTATCATAAGATTGTTTTCCAAGTACTGTTCTGGTTTGTAAAAAGTTCACCTGGCTAGGCTTCAGAGTTTCAGGTAATGAAGATCTTTTGAAACCTTGGAGTGGTGAAGATAGCTGAGTTTGCACAACTTGAGCATTGTCAGAGGTTGAATAATTCTTCTTTTCCAGGTTAGGCTCTTCAATCATCACGCCTTTACCTTTATCAGCGTTTGAACCAATAGGCCTCCTTGAGTACTGTAAACTCTGATCAGAGTTTACATTCTCTTTGATAACAATTCCTTTTTCTTTTCTCCTCGGAGCCTTGATAACCTTCTGTTTGTAGATTCCAGCTTCAAGATTCTTCTTGTGTTCTTCAGCAAGCATTTGCTCTTCAGCTTGGATATCTTCAATTGTAACATCTTTTCCATGTTCTGCCATAAACACCTTAGTAGCAATTTCCTCATCTGTGGTAGGCTTATCAGAGATTATCAAACTTTTGTATCTTGAACCACTGGCAGAGTTTGCATGTCCCTTTCCAGAGTTTGATCTTTTATCAGAGTTTGATCTTCTTGAAAGTAGTCTTCTATCAGCATTTAATCCTAAGCTCTTTTCGTCTCCCTTGTTTCCACCATCATTACCATCATCCCTCCGTCTCAGAGTTTGAGTGTCTTTGCATTTGTCACTTGGTACACTCTCCCCCTTTTTGACATCATCAGAAAGTAGTACTGATGTCAACAACTCAATTGCATTAGAAATTGAAGTCAGTTGGGCAGACATAGCAGTCTGGTTGTCCTCAACTTTCCCAAGCCTCTTCTGAATGTCATCAGAGTCCTTAGCCTGCTTCTTGAACATGGAATTGTAGTAAGTTCTATCATTCTTCAGAGTAAGATCCCTCAGACCAACTTCATTCCGCAAAGCAGTGACTTCCTTATGAGACTCATCAAATCTGTTGTGGAGAGATTTAATTTGAATCACAGTAGCCTTTAGACTTGTAAGAACATCAGGAGTTGAAATTGTCTTCACAGAATCACCAAGAAAATCAGCAGCCCTCTGTGCTGAAAAGATACAATCTGCAGCAGCCCATCTATTGTAGTACATATCTTGAAAATGCTCAGCCGTAGCTCGATTGACCTCTCTTAGCTCATCAGAGTTTGCTTGACTCTCAAATAACTCCTCTTGGGAATGATCAGAACTATCATCATCATTATTAGTCTCTGCATCAGGTTCTGGAATCTCAGAGTTTGCAACATTCGTTGCAACATTCTCATCATTTTCAGCTACAGCCTCTTGTACTGGAATCTCTGTAATAATCTCTGGAACAGTTTCTGTAGCATCAGTATTTAAGGTCTGATCAACTTCCTCACCCTTTTCAATTACCTGGGGAGTAACAGAGAGAATCTCTGTGTGGGTAGCCATAGATTCTTCAAGAATAACTGTGGCTTGATCAGCTTCCACACCCTCTGTTTCATCAAAAACTTCAAGATGGTCAGAGTTTACAGAGTTGTGTGCTTCAATTTCCATATCAAAGCCTTGTGGCTCAAAAATCTCAGCCTCAATATTTGCTGTAGCCTCCTGAACAAGAATTTTAGGAGCTTCATCTGCAGCTACCTCAACTACATCATCAGCCTTTGATGTAGGAGCTTCTTCATCAGCACTTACCATTTCAGGCATAACATTTTCCTCAAAAACTCTGTCCAAATTGACAGCTTCAGCATTTACATTTGATGCACCAAAAAGATGTGCAGCCACCAATCTTCTTTTTCTCTGATGAAGAGTTTCTTCATCAGTTTCACTGTCCTCATCAGCATTATCAGACTTTGCCCTGTTGGCCCTTCTTTTCTTTAACCTTTTCTTCTGAGGCATATCATCAGCATTTGATACCCCAGCTTCAGTGGTTGACTAAGCAATCCTTGGAGGTTTTGTACCAACATGCTTAGTCCTACCACCAGTCCGTGGTTGAACTGTAGAGGCTTCAGCATTTACTGGTTCTGATGGCTGTTGTGGTTGAGGTTGAGGGTTTAAGAACTGAAGCACTGTTTTAGGCAACATCAATTCACCCACAGTAACCTTCTTTAAATCCTTGTTGGTAAGGTCAGAGAATACCCGTTTGTGCAATTTGAAAGAGGGAATTACGTCCTCCTTATCAATCTCAACATTTGGAACACAAGCAGAGAATAAAATTTGACAAAATCTAGAAAAATAGACTACATGCCTATTCTCTGTTAACTTCTCACCTATGTTCATCAATACAAGTCTAGCAAAATCATAATTACTGGCAAAGAGAAGTGAATACCCGATTTGCAGACTGTCGATTGGAATAGCATCCCAATTTGTACATTTCTTCCCGAACGCCCTTGTTATGCAATCGAAAAAGAAACTCCATTCCTTTCTCAAGAGCGGTCGCTTCAGTTGGCCTATTTTCGCCAAAGATCCAGTATACCCAATAGCTTGCATCATTCTCTGAAGATCAGTATCACCAACACTAATGGTGTAAGCGTTAGACTCTGCAAAGCCCATTGCTTCACGAACAGTTCCTGGAGTTATGACAAACTCTGTTTCCTGGAACTCAAAAACTATGGATGGGGTACCAGAATCACCACCATCATCATAGACACCAGTCTCCCAGAAAACTTTGATCTGAGATCCATAAAGCATTGCAGGCTCCACCAAGGCACGCCCAATTTCTGACTGAGCAAGAAAGTCTTGTATTAAATGAAACGCCGCTGGTGCATTGACAGTGTTTAATGGAGTTGCATAATTATTAGGAACGAACTCTAACCCAGAAGAAACAAAAGCTGTAGTAGCCATTAGTACGAATTGAGAAGAAAAACCAAAGAAACTGATTCAAAAGCTTCACAAGAGTTTGTGTATAGAAAAGTGTTTGTGAATATGCTTGTGTGTGAATAGATGTGTGTTGGAGTAAGATGTGAAAAGTTTAGACGAAGGTGTGTGTATTGTATAAATGGAAAATTCAAAATTAAAAACTGAACAGTTTTTAATCATTAATACACAACTGTCTTACTCCGTTAACTGTGTTAGTGGGACACATGGCACACATGTAATGACGGACAGCTAATTATTTACAGTTTCCAATGCGCATGCGCAGTAAAAACAGCAATAATTACCGCCTGTTACACTCTTCTAGGCAATTAACCTCTCTCCTCTGTTTAAAGCAAATTTGAACCGTTTGTACTCATACTCTTTCATATTTCTAAACAATTGTCTAATCTCAAAATTATAAAATGTCTGAAACAAAGAAATCATTTTAATCATCAGAGATTAAAACAAAATTACCTCGGCGTATTTCTCACAATACATCAGTGTTTACCATTTGTCCTTCTTTGTCAATAAACTCTTTTCTCAAACTGTACAGGTGTGAATAATTGTGTGTGCTATAGCAGAGTTTACTGAATATGAATATTTAGACCATCTCAAAGTGCATAAAATCCACAAACTTAAGTAGTAAGAACTGGTTGCCTAAACTCTCATGTAAAACATAAAATCCGATTTTTATATCTAAACTCTGTATTTTGATATCCTTTCATTTGGATATATCTTTTATTTTTCACCCCCTTATATATATATATATATATATATATATATATATATATATATATATATATTAATTTTTCCAGTAATCAGTGGTTGGCACTAGTCACCAAAAATCAAAGATTTTAGCCCTTATTTCATACAATAAGTTCCTGGATCTTCCTAGGCACAACATGATCTCAAAGGAATTTGTGCTCTTTTTGGCATCTTTTGATTTGAGGGTGAATTATTTATAATTAATAATCAGAGTTTAGACTTTTCATCAGTTAATGTAATTAATTTATGAGAGAAAATGCAAACAGCTAATACAACTTCAGTGTATAGAATCAATAAACTAAGAGATGCTATAAATATAGAGACAGTATCATGCTGTGTTAACTTACTGCACATATTTGAGATCAGAATTTAAACAACTCTTAAGGATTCACAATTACTTACTGAGAATTATGTTTCATACAAATTTCTTCATTGGTCCATATGTTTCAGACAAAATTACAATCATAGTATAGCATTAGACTGTAACTATCAGAGTTTAACATCAGACTTCAACCGACAGAGTATGACTAACAGAGTTTAGCATCAGAGTTTACTTTCAGAGTTTATGACACTGGTACTCATAACAAGTAAGACATGCAAGGAATCATGAGCAGAAAAATTAAACATGTATAGTTTTTGAATCTAACCCGTATCTCTAGTCGAAACCAGAGATCATTCCAAGTTCATTTACCAATCTTGTAAAAGTAGCTTCACTCAAAGGTTTGGTGAAGATATCTGCAAGTTGTTGGTCTGTAGACACAAAATGAAGCTCAATGTTTCCTTCTTCCACATGTTCTCTGATAAAATGATATCTTATGCTGATGTGCTTGGTCATGGAGTGTTGTACTGGATTTCCTGTCATAGCAATAGCACTTTGGTTATCACAGAAAATAGGTATTTTAGAGTACCTCAAACCATAATCCAGCAACTGATTCTTCATCCACAGAATCTGTGCACAACAGCTACCAGCTGCTATATACTCTGCTTCTGCTGTGGATGTGGAAATTGATTTCTGTTTCTTGCTGTACCAAGAAACCAATCTGTCACCTAAGAATTGACAGCTTCCACTTGTACTTTTTCTATCTATCTTACAGCTTGCAAAATCTGCATCAGAGTAACCAATTAACTTAAACTCTGATTCTCTAGGATACCACAAACCCAAGGTTATGGTTCCTTTGAGATATTTGAAAATCCTTTTTACAGCTGTTAGATGAGGCTCTCTGGGATTTGCTTGAAATCTTGCACAAAGACATGTTGCATACATGATATCAGGTCTACTTGCAGTAAGATACAGTAAAGATCCTATCATTCCTCTGTAGTTTGTCATATCTACTGAGGCTCCTGTGTCTTTGTCTAGCTTTGTTGCAGTAGCCATGGGAGTTGTAGCAGATGAACTATCAAGCATACCAAATTTCTTGAGAAGATTTCTGGTATACTTTGCTTGATTGATAAAAATACCATCATCTGTTTGCTTGACCTGTAAGCCTAGAAAGTAACTAAGCTCTCCCATCATGCTCATTTGGTACCTGGATTGCATAAGCTTTGCAAACTTCTTACAAAGTTTGTCATTAGTAGATCCAAAGATAATATCATCTACATAAATTTGAACTAAAAGCAAATCATCACCAGAATTGAAATAAAACAAGGTTTTATCAATTGTACCTCTTGTGAACCCACTTTCTAAAAGAAATTGAGCAAGAGTTTCATACCATGCTCTTGGTGCTTGCTTTAGTCCATATAATGCCTTGTCAAGCCTGTAGACATAATCTGGATGCTTGGGATCTACAAATCCTGGTGGTTGTTCAACAAACACTTCTTCTTCAAGCTTCCCATTGAGAAAAGCACTTTTCACATCCATCTGAAAGACTTTAAACTTCTTGTGTGCGGCATAGGCCAGAAAAATTCTTATGGCTTCCAATCTTGCAACTGGAGCAAAGGTTTCATCATAATCAATTCCTTCCTGTTGTGAATAACCTTTAGCCACAAGTCTAGCCTTGTTTCTTGTAATCACACCTTCACTGTCAGTCTTGTTTCTAAAAACCCACTTTGTACCTACAATTGATCTATTCTTTGGTCTAGGTACAAGTGTCCAGACTTCATTTCTTTCAAATTCATTTAACTCTTCTTGCATTGCTGTAATCCAATTAGCATCTTGAAGAGCTTCCTCCACCTTCTTTGGTTCTGTTTGAGACAAGAAAGCATGATACATACACTCATTATTTGTTGCACTTCTAGTTCTCACACTAGCATCAGGATCTCCAATTATGAGATCTGGTGTGTGTGCCTGTGTCCACTTTCTTGCTGTTGGTAGGTGGTTTCTTGCATCATTATTGGATCCTCCCCCTTGATCCATGCTCTCATGATTCATATGTTGACTTTCTGCAGCATCTGAGGCTCCCCCTGAATTGGATGGCTCAGAGTTTGAACTGTCAGAGTTTGAATCAGTTTCCTCAACTGACTCATTTTCTGTTTCTTGTTGAGCTTCTTCACGCTCCCCCTCAACTGGTTCTCTATGTTGTTCAATTTGAGAATTTTCAGTTTCTCCAGTATTTACCAGTAGAGGTTCAGAGTATGCTTCGTCAGAGTTTATCAGAACCGCTTCATCAGAGTTTGTCGGTACTGCTTCATCAGAGTTTACATCATCAGAGAATAAATCTTCATTTTCAAAGCGCAGTTGATCATATTCATCTTAGTCATCAAGTCCAGTTATTTTCTTGTCATCAAATGACACATGTATAGACTCCATAATCACCTTTGTTCTCAGATTGTATACTCTGAATGCTTTTGTTGACAATGGATAGCCAACAAAAATTCCTTCATCAGCTTTTAACTCGAACTTGGTCAACTGTTCAGGATGAGTCTTCAACACAAAGCATTTGCATCCAAATATATGAAAATATTTCAAATTTGGCTTCTTATTTTTCACCATCTCATATGGTGTTTTCCCATGCTTGTTAATCAGTGTAGCATTTTGAGTAAAACAAGCAGTTTGAACAGCTTCTGCCCAGAAATAGGTTGGCAACTTTGCTTCTTCAAGCATAGTTCTGGCAGCTTCAATTAAAGTTCTGTTCTTTCTTTCAACTACACCATTCTGCTGTGGAGTTCCAGGTGCAGAAAACTCTTGTTTCACTCCTCTTTCCTTGCAGAAAGCTTCCATGATTGAGTTTCTGAATTCAGTTCCATTATCACTTCTTATAATTTTCACTTTGTGCTGTGATCCTTTGTCCAGTAGGTTTACATGATCCATCAGAGTTTGAGCAGTTTCATCCTTCTTTGATAAGAAATACACCCATGTATATCTAGTATATTCATCAACAATTACTAGAGCATATTTCTTTCTGCCCATAGACATCACATTCACTGGTCCAAAGAGATCAACATGTAGAAGATGATAAGGTTCCACTACTGAAGATTCAGATTTGCTCTTGAAAGATGACTTCCTTTGCTTGGCCTTTTGACAAGAATCACACAGACCATCTAAGCTTAGTATTGACTTTGGAAGTCCCCTTACAAGATCTTTTCGTATAAGTTCATTGATGTTGTTCAAGTTTAGATGAGAGAGCTTCTTATGCCATTTCCAACTCTCTTCATTTGACATTCTTGCAGACAGACACACTGTTTTTCCATCAGAGTTTGTTACCAAACTTGCTTCATAAATATTGTTGCGCCTGTTTCCAACTAGAACAACTTTTCCAGTAGATTTACTGATAACTTCACAGTATTCAGTATGAAAATCTACATGGTTTCCTCTGTCACAGATTTGACTCACAGATAGCAGATTATGCTTGAGTCCTGAGACTAGAGCTACATTTGTGATGATGACACTTCCAAGATTAATATTGCCATATCCCAGAGTGTGTCCTATGTTGCCATCTCCATAGGAAACCTTTGGGCCAGCCTTCTCCTCAAAGTCTGATAGCAGGGCTTTATTTCCAGTCATATGTCCTGAGCATCCACTGTCCAAGATAAGTGTGCTCTGTTTTATACCCTGCAATCACAAACAAACACTAAGTGTTAGTTTTAAGGACCCAGACTTGCTTGGATCCTTTGTCTTTCTCAACAGTGTTAGCTTTTGCAGCGGAATCACTATCAACAGAGTTTAAACTAACATTGTCAGACTTTACACTTGCAGAGTTTGCCCTAACCCACTTCAAGTTGGGCTTTGGCTCATAATAGTTATGATAAATAGCATGATAACTCTTACAAGTATAAATAGAATGCCAAGTGCTCCCACAGTGTGTGCATAAAGTCTGTGGTTTAACCCTTACATAATCATTCTTTACTCCTGATGTAGAAGGTAAAGAATTAATATGTTTGTTCTTATTGCAAAATCTAGCAAGATGATTAGAACTACCACAATTATAACATGTTTTCCTTGGAGCAGCAACAGTAGGCAAATAATTATTTCTTTTATTTATGCCTATCTTTCCATTCCTATTCTTCTTGGACCCTTTTGGTTTCATGGCAGATTTTACCTCTTTGAGCTTATGATTGAACTGTTTTCCTGTCATCAAACCAACATTAACCTGTTTTTCACAAGTTTTTACTGCCTTTCTAACAGCTTCTATTTCCATAAGATTTTCTGTTATAATATTTTCCTGTTTTTCACAGGTTTCATCTGATTCCATATCAGCTTCTCTTACTACAACAGATTTTAACTTACTGGTTTCTTGAACAAATTTCACAGGTTTAAGTTGTGGTTTAACCTTAACTTTGTCTTTAAACCTAAGTTCATCATTTTCACAATAGCCTAAACCTATAGAATCTGTCTGAAACACTTGATGAGTGTCTCTTCCAGAGTTTGTCCAAGTCTTGATTATTTTTCTTTCTTTTTCAAGATCAGATTCTAGTTGCTTATATCTTTTGAGCAACTCCTGTTCAACATAAACAGCATCATCTCTTTCTTTTTGAATCTGCTTCATTTTTTTAAGTTCTCCTTCAAGAAACTTGTTTCTCTCTTTAAGACTAAGATTCTCAGATTTAATTCTCTCATTCTCTAAAGTCTGATCCCTATAACTAACATGTACGCTTTTCAGATATACTCTTAATTCAGATATATTATCAGTATCATAAGCATAAGTAGTTAGGGGTACCTTATTTTCAGATGATTCAGTCTCATCTTTGACAGTTGCCATGAGAGCATAATTTACTCCATCATCAGAGTCTGAAGTATCTGCCCAGTCTTTGCCTTTAGAGATGAGTGCTTTCTCAGATTTGCCTTTCTTGCACTCTGGAGCATAGTGACCCATCTCCTTACACTTGTAGCACTGGATTTCAGATTTATCTTTCTTGCCAGACTTGGTCTCCCTTCCATCAGACTTTCTAAAACTTTTCCTTTCAGAGTTTGAATCTTTCCTTGAGAATCTCTTTCCTTTCTTGAAGTTCTTGAATCCCATCTTCTTGAAGGTCTTCACCATCAATGCAGCCATTTGCATCATCTGTTCTTCATCATCCTCAGAGTCAGAAGCTTCATCAGAGTTTGAGTCATCATCAGAGTTTGATGACTCACTATCAGATTTAATGACTATCAGCCTTTCCCTTGGCTTTCTTCCTTGATGATTCCTTCTTAATGGGCTTCTCCTCAACTTTGAGAGCAACAGATTTTGTCTTCTTGCTTGATCTTCTGTTTCTTTGTTCTATTTCCAATTCATGAGTTTTCAGTAACCCATAAATCTCATCAAGTTCAGTTTCAGCAAGTTCGTAATTATCTCTTATAGTTGTTGTCTTCAAATCCCATCTTTCAGGTAAAGATAAAAGAAATTTGAGATTTGATTCTTCAAGATCATATTCTTTATCAACTAGAGATAAATCATTCAGCAGTTTACAGAATCTGTCATATGTCTCAGTCAAGGTTTCATTGGCTCTTGAATCAAAGTGCTCATACTCCTGAGTGAGTATCGTTTTCCTGTTCTTCTTTATAGCAGTGGTTCCTTGACATCTGACTTCCAAAGCATCCCAGATTTCTTTTGCAGTTTTGCAACCAATTACTCTGTTAGACATAACATTATCTAAAGTACTGTGGAGAAGATGTCTAACCTTTGCATCTTTTGCAATTGATGAGATGTCCTCAGGAGTCATATCTTTCTTTTCCTTTGGAACAGTCTTTTGTTCTTGACCATCAACAACAGGAGATAATTTAGTCGGCATATGAGGACCATCATATATTCTGTCAAGGTATTCTGGATCTGTAGCCTCCAGAAACATGGTCATCTTCACCTTCCAAATTGGATACTCCACTGGCCTGAGAATTGGAACCCTGATAGTCTCATATCGACTTACAGAATTAGGTTTAACCTGTTCAACCTTGGGAGAAGTTTGATTTTCTTCAGACATGATTAATACTGTGTTTGAATCGTAAAACTGTATATATTAAACAGCCTTTGCTCTGATACCAATTGTTAGGTCGAATACACAATATATAATCAAGTATGTATGAGAATAACAATCAAGAACACTTTTTATAAATCAACAAACTGTAATTATATTAACAGTTTTTCTCTTTATGATGTTAATGAATCACAAAGAGCTACTAGGTTACAAGAATAATATTTCAATAATCGCATCCCTTCTAGGGATAACCTATCTGTGTTTATATAGTACACAGCTACATACAATCCTTATCTAATTGATACTCCTATAAATTAGCTATACAATTCATATCAATTAAGGATTGCTTCAGTCTTCTATTCCGTTTCCTTAGCTGTATCAATATATTCTGCTTCTTTCCATCTTCAGAATATATTGCTTCTAGAATCTTTATCTTTGCACCGACAGCTAAGTCAACTATCACCACGTCAGACTTTATCAAACTCTGACTGGCTTCTAGATAAACTCTGATATGTACCTGGTACTTAAACACTGATGAACAAACGTCAGCAATTATATCTAACAAACTCCATATCAGATTATCAAAGGGAAGAAACCTAGTCTGAAGCATCTTCATGTGTTTGGCTATAAATGTTTTGTTCTCAGACCCCATCCTGAACAGTTAGGTAAATTTGAAACCAAGGCTGATGAGGGCATCTTTGTTGGCTATCCAACCTCAAGAGCTTTTAGAGTGTACAACCTAATAACATGGAATTTCATGGAGTCTATAAATGTACCTTTTGATGATAAGAAAATAACTGGAATTGATGAAGACTTACATGATAGTTTGACCTTTGCAAATGAAGCTACCAAGAATCCTGATGAACTAGAGTCAGATACTGATGGATCATCAAATCCTGATGATGCACCAAATATTGATGGTGCTACTGACAGTGCACATGTTGAGGGGGAGCAACAACAAACTGTTACTAATACTGAAACAACTCAACCATCAGGAGGGGAATTATCAGATACTGATTCCAATGACAATCCTGATAGTCCATCAAGAGGAGACAGCAATATCTCAGGGGGAGCTTCTACTGATTCAAGCTCTTTTAATGATAACACCAATTCAGGGGGAGCATCCAACTCAAGGAATGATTTACCACCAGCAAGGAAATGGACCAATAGTCACACTCCTGATTTGATAATTGGGAATCCTGATGCAGGTGTTAAGACAAGAAGTGCAACTCAAAATGAATGTCTTTGTCACAACTTTCTATCAAAGGAGAAGCCAAAGAAAGTTGAAGATGCACTTAAGGATGCTGATTGGGTTACATCAATGCAAGAAGAGCTGAATGAATTTGAGAGAAATGAAGTCTGGAAACTAGTGCCAAGACCAAAGAACAGATCAATTGTTGGTACAAAGTGGGTATTCAAAAATAAGACAGATTCAGATGGTGTTATTATCAGGAATAAAGCAAGGCTAGTTGCAAAGGGGTATTCTCAACAGGAAGCAATTGATTATGATGAGACTTTTGCTCCTGTTGCAAGGCTAGAAGCCATCAGGATCTTTCTGGCATATGCAGCCCACATGAAATTTAAAGTTTTCCAGATGGATGTGAAAAGTACTTTTCTCAATGGAGAACTGGAGGAAGAAGTATATGTTGAACAACCTCCTGGTTTCATTGATCCAAAATATCCAAATCATGTTTACATATTGGATAAAGCACTTTATGGACTAAAGCAAGCTCCAAGAGCCTGGTATGAAACCCTAGCTCAATTCTTACTAGAAAGTGGATTCAAAAGAGATACAATTGATAAAACTTTGTTTTATTTGAACCATGGTAAGGATCTGATTTTAGTTCAGATTTATGTTGATGATATCATATTTGGGTCAACTAACAATAAGCTGTGTGAGAGGTTTTCAAAGCTTATGCAGTCTAGATATGAAATGAGCATGATGGGAGAAATGAGTTACTTTCTTGGTCTACAAGTTAAACAGACTGATGATGGTATTTTTATTAATCAGTCAAAATATACCAGGAATTTATTGAAAAGGTTTAACATGCAAGATAGTGCCACTGCAAGTACTCACATAGCTACAACTACCAAACTTGATCCTGATCAAGGTCCTCAGGTAGATGTAACTCACTACAGAGGGATGATTGGCTCACTCCTTTATCTAACTGCTAGTAGACCAGATATCATGTATGCAACCTGTCGCTGTGCAAGATTTCAAGCAAATCCCAAGGAAACAAACTTGATAGCAGTTAAAAGAATTTTCAGATACCTTAAGGACACTCCATCTCTTGGCCTTTGGTATGCTAGAGAATCAGATTTTGGGTTGTGTGGTTACTCATATGCTGATTTTGCAAGCTGTAAAATAGACATGAAAAGCACTTCAGGAAGCTGTCAGTTTTTGGGTGGTAGACTAGTATCCTGGTTCAGTAAAAAGCAAAAGTCTATCTCTACCTCAACTATAGAAGCTGAGTACATTGCTGCAGGAAGTTGCTGTGCTCAGATAATGTGGATGAAAAATCAGTTGTTGGACTATGGTTTGTCATACTCTAAAATTCCTATTTATTGTGATAACCAAAGTGCTATTGTCATGACAGGAAATCCAGTTCAACATTCTCTTACTAAGCACATTAGTATCAGATATCACTTTATAAGAGAACAAGTACTGGAGGGAACAATCGAATTGCATTTTGTTCCAACTGACCAACAGCTAGCTGATATATTCACCAAGCCACTGCCTGAAGCAACTTTCAATAAATTGGTGAATGAACTTGGAATGATGAATTTTGAGAATTTCTGAGAAAAACATCAGAGAGCAATTCTTGATGACTATCAAATGCTGATGGTTATCATATAAGGTATGTACTTGTGACCAGATACTGACAGGACTTAATCCTGACAGAAGTCAACTGGTCAATCCTGATGTACAGGTCTGCATTTTAAATTGCTTAATTTGTGCCTATTTTTCTGTCAGTAATTGATAGGAAACGTTTGAGTTTTAGTTGGACAACTTTATATGCGTGTGTGTCTCACTCAGGGTTATATACATATAGATACACATAAAAAGCTGTGCGATTATTTCTCATTACACACGTAATTTGATCCACTAATTATTTGTGCACAAATCACGTCTTGCCACCTGTCACTGTGAGTATTTTTTTGTTTTAACAAAATACATTCACTTTTCTATTTCGAATATTACTCTCACAAATCATCACTTTTCTATCTTCTCAAGCTCTCTATGCTCATGAACCATAAAACCCAAATCTCAATTCTCAAATCACTTTTACAATGGAATCTTCATCTTTCATGAACAAGCAGACTGTGGTTAACGGAGTTACATTCGCCACTAATAACTTCGTTGTTGTGTTAGACCATCAGGATTTCCCTCATGAATTTCACATCATACATGACTTTCTTGCTTCAATTCCATTGAAGTATGCTTTAACCCAACCTGTGAAAGTGTCTTTTAAGTCTGTAATGCGGGTTTGGAATACATCTGTGTTTGGTCGAAGACCATCAGGAACGGTCTTGATGAATTTTGAATTCAATGGTGATACTCATCATGTGACTCCTGTTGTTGTAGAAGAGGCACTTCGTTTGCCGTCTCTAAATGACCAAACTCCTGATGTTGTTTCTGACTCAACCCTATTTGAGTTTGTTACAAAATTGGGGTACAATGGAGAAGCAAAGATGTATGGGAATCTCTTCAGGACAAAGCTTAAGAAAGAATGGAATTTCTACTTTGACACCATTAGTCGTTGTTTCCTGAACAAAACATCTATTTTTGATGCTCTTCCATCATGATCTCTCAAGATTGGGTACTTTTTAATCCATTCTACAGTTTTTGACTATGGTTCATTTGTTTTAAAAGCTTTAAGTGATAGAAAAATAGATAAATGTGGTTATGTCTATTTTCTAAGATTTTTTCAATTAATATTTTCTCACTTGTGTCCAAATGTGGTTTTTGAGGATGACACAATTCTACCTATCTGTAGAATTAGTGATAATAATGTGAAGTCCTTAGTCAACAGTGATAAGGCAAATGGTTTTCAAGGCAATGCCTTTATTCCTGATGAGGTCAGGCTTTTCTTGCAAGAGAAAATGCCTACTCTTTATGAATCAAATCCTGATACTATGGGACAGGGCCAAACACACCCTGTTCCTGAACCAAGTATCCAACCCAAACAGTCAATTAAACACTCAACCACCTCTAATGTCTCTCAAAAGACATTAGTTGTAAAATTAAAGAAATCAGCTCGATCTGATGTGTCTCGAAGGCAATCAGGATCAAAGGATTTCTCCTCGACACCTTTCACTCAAAAGAAGAAACAAGGGAGTGTACAAGGGGTCCTGGTTAGTAAAGTTGATAAGGTTGAGGAGGCTGGAGTGAAGAGGAAATTGATCTTGAGTTCTGATTTTGAGGATGATATGCCTTTGTCATCCAAGTTTAACATTCAAAAGGAAGTTGTTGATACTACTACAAATGTTTTCGCTCAGTCTGATAAGCCACATAAACGGAGGAAATTGGTTAAGAGCAGGTATCATATTCCTCTTAAGGTTCAGAATACTGATGGTCAGCAAAGTGCAAATCCTGATGAGCCATCAATTCTTGATGCTCATACAAATCCTGCCATCGGTACTGCTGATGCATCACCAATCAGGACTGTCTTAATCTCAGACTCTCCATCACATGTCTCTCCTCCTCACAGAATCATTGAAATTTCTTGGGAGAAGGCTGTTGAGACTGCATCTCAGCTTGGTTTCAAACCACCAGTAATTATTCAGAAAAGGAAGGCTGATGAGATTGTTTTTAAGAGACAGAAGAAGCTGAAAGGATCAAGCCCACAAGAACCTGGACTTCATAGGAGTTCAGCAGCTACTACTGATCCAGCCACACAAGAACCACTCACTCAAAGTGTGAGTGCAGGTTCAGCTGAAGGAATGGTCACACAAGAACCATTTTCTCAAAGGGAAAATGCAGCATCAACATTCCTACCACACAAGAACCATCTTCTCAATGTGAAGATGCAGGCAATAAAGATTCAACTGCAAAGGAATTTCCTGGCACTGCTCAAGGGGTTTATGATATTGACATGGATTCTGTGTTTGACAACACTGCATTTGAGGGAAGCCCACAAGAACCTTCAGCTCAAAGGGATTAAGAAGCTTCAGAACCTCAGGCTACACAAGAACCATCAGTAGCAAATATTGATGCAAGCCATGCTCCTGATGACAGTGTTATTCCTGATGCAAGTGGTGTTGTTCATATTGATACTTCTGCACCAATCCTGATTCAACCACTTGCTTTTAAGCCTATGAGTGACTCTATCTCAGGTCATCGGGATAAAAAATTGAAAGGTATTGTTATTCCTGATCCTGATCCTGACAATGACTCTGAAGATAACAGTTTAGAATCTGATGCTGATGATGATGATGGTATTGATAAGAATGAGCTTGCCACTACAAAGAAAGCTAGTATGGGAGATACTTATGGTTCTTCTAGCAAATTTATGGTTGATAATTCAACCACTGCCAAAGCTTTTGCTAAAGATTATGCTGCTCATTCTGCTGATGACTATGTTTCTCAACTCAGGAAACATGAGTGGGAAAATAGATGGTATAGATCTAAAGACTCTATTAGTTTCCCAAATGCTCTTCATCATGCTTCCTATGCAGCTTCAATGATTGATAATGAAGATTTAAAGAATCATTTGAAGGCTACTACAATTCTCAGCAAGAGTCTTAAAGCGGAAATGGACTCTGTTAAGGCTGATAATGCTATCATTAGAGCAGATGTCACCCAAAGTCTAACATTGGCTCCTACTGCATTCCAGGTCAGACTTTTGGACACTAATGTAAAATCTCTTGTCATTGCTCAATCTTCCATCAACTCAAGAATTGATTCTTTGGACAATAAGGTATCAAATATTGAAGCCTCTCTCTCTTTGATTTTATCTTTGTTAACTAATCCTGATGCCAAAAATGAGGAGAAGGTAGTTCAAACAAAATGTACACCTGATCTAGTATTAAGGAAAGATGATGATGCTGGAAATGATGGTGATGACTTGGTATAGAAAGAAACCATTGATGCTGGAGTGAGAATAGTAATGACTTTTGTCAACTCTCAGATCCTGACGGAAGAGCAAATCCTGACATGTGACCAAATCCTGACGTCTGGTCATGGACAAATTCTCTCAACAATTCCTGAAGGTGATGAATATGTCTTTATTGAAAAAGCTAAGGATGCTGCTAATCTCTTCCAGAAGTTCAAGACTAGAACTGGTGTTGTTGTCACTCTTTATCATACTGATAAGAGGGTTCAACAATTATTTGCTAGGAAGCCACTCTCTCTTTCAATTGAGGAATTTCCTGATCTATCTCAAGAAGAATTTTTAAAGAAACAAAAAGAGATCATGGAAAGTTTCAATAAAACTATTCCTGCTGCTAGTAGAGGAAGAGGCAGAGGAAGAAGAGGAGCAAGGAGAGGAAGAAGGTCTACACAATCTTTACCTAGACGGACAAGGTCTAGTGGTATAAGAATTGAAGAAGTCGCTGAGAATGTACAAGTACCTACACCTGAGATTTCAAAAGTTTCTGAAACTCAAGCTATCAGGACTAGCATTCATGATGAAGGTGAAGGTGAAGACTATATACCTCAGGTAATTTTGAGAAGAAGACCAAGACAATCAAATCAGATCAGTAATACAATTCAAGATGCAGATTCTAATCCTGACATAGTTCATGATCCTGATGAATCTGAAACTCTACAAGATATTGAGTTCATAATTCTTTCTACTGTGGTTGATTCTCATAATCAAGAGTGTGATGAAAAAGAAGAAGAAAGAAGAAAAGTAGAAAGAGAAACTGAAAGGAGAACAGAGAGAGACTTCAATCTGTATGTGGAGAAGCTGATCAAATCTAATAAGTTATTGTGGAAAAATGAAAGAAGACAACAACACAAGCATGAAAGGAGTTATGTTCTTGAAAAGGAAAAAGACAGAAAATGGAAGCATATTGAAACTGTTCCTTGTAATAAACCAATTAACTTTCTATCTTGAAGCATAATGACTAATCTCCCTGGTATTACAAAAGTTGTTGATTCTCATAAATCTAAAGCAATGTGGACAGAAATGTTTTTGAACATGAAGCAGATGCTACATAACATAAGGGGAGGTATAAGTTTTAAAGATACAGAATTTATAAACATGTCTTACGTTGATCCACATGCTTTGGTTGATGTGATTGGAGAAAGATTAACTGCTGAGCACCTGAACAAACTACAAGCTGTGGAAATTGGTCTAGATTGTCATGATGGTGATGAGAAAAAAGATAAGCTTCTGTATTTTATGAGAGATGAAAGTGTAAAGAAGATGTCTATTCAAGAGTTACTGGTTAAATCTACAAAGGAACTGAAATATGTTCATTATTTGCTCAAGAATAAGAATAAAGTGTGCAAGGAA
Organism: Heracleum sosnowskyi; assembly: GCA_030848705.1. Taxonomy (NCBI): domain Eukaryota; kingdom Viridiplantae; phylum Streptophyta; class Magnoliopsida; order Apiales; family Apiaceae; genus Heracleum; species Heracleum sosnowskyi. The sequence goes on from CM061240.1 coordinate 18,486,326, forward strand.
TGGTCTGATATGATTCTTTCAACCATTAGACAAAGATTTGATGATGGAGGAAAGAATTATGATGGTAAATATACTCCTATGTACTTAAATCTTAGAGATCAAGAAGTGGAAATGCAAATAGGCAGTGCTGTCAAAGAAATGTCTCTAGGTATGAAACAATTGACTCTTAATCCTGATGGAAAGGAACTTGCTTATCTATTGGTTGAAGACTTAAATTTACAGAGAAGTTCAATCCAGAATCTCAGAGCAGCTATCTATCAGATTGATGAGGAAGATGAAGAACTCAGAAATCTCAAGGGAAGACTGATTCAAATTCTTGAAGACAAAGAAGAAAAGTTACTGCAAAACTTCTTGAAGATGAATCTGTTATATCAAAGAATATAAAGATAAGTCTGCTGCTGAAATTTTCTTGTACATTTTGTATATATGTTTTTGGCATCATTGAATCAAGGAATTTATACTTTATTTTACAAAGTATAAGATTGGGGGAGATTGTTACATTACGATTCAATGATCATCAGTATCTGGACTACTGATCAGGATTGAGATGTTGACGTCATCAGTATTGTCGAGCGTCAGTATCAGGATTGTCATCAGTATTGAAGTTGATCAGTATTGCTTAGAGATAACTATGAGTCCGGAGATTAAGGAAGATTGATTTGTCGATTCCTGTTTTATAGGAATGCAGCTGTTAGTTAAGATATGTATTGAAGATAGTTTGTAATTGATTTAAACATATCTTGTAATTGATAGAGCAGATGTGTGTACTATATAAACATAGTTTAGGTTTTACATATTGTAATCACTTACACGAGTATCATTGTAACCTAGCAGCTCTCAAGAACATCAGAATTTCTTGAGAGAGTTTGTAATAGTTTTATATCAGAATTAATAAAGTTGTTATTCTTTCATATTTGTGTTCTATATTTTATTAAAGTCGAAAATCTTATACAATTGTATTCAACCCCCTTCTACAATTGTTTATTACTGGGCAACACAAAAGCATGTTACATTGAGTCTTATCCGTAGATAAGCTACCCTTCAACAGATACTGTATATACATGTCATCCGTTGAAGGCTACATTTTCACTTATATAAATTTTTACTAAGTTAGTTTTAGTTATCATCAAGAATCAACATAATTCCTAACAATCTCCCCCAATTTATGCCTGGTTGAGAATCAGACATAAATTAAAGGTCTTGATGATAATAAAACCTCCTTTAAAGATATACTACTGAAAGTAAAAATTGCATTAAGTTACAAAATTGAAATACAATAAAAGTTTGAAATGTGAGAAACTTTACTGAGAGAGTGCACCTTTAGACTGAGCGAATTCAATTCCTTTTCTTCTCTCTGGGAGGTTGAATCTTCTTTTTTTCCTTCTCTAGCATGGTTAGCCTCAATTTGCTCTTGAATCTTTCTTTAGAATTTGTCCTCTTCAGCAATTTTAGGATCCAGCTTTAATTGCAACCATCTAAGGTACTTTGAACTGGACTTGGACAGTTGGTCATTAATTCTGAAGAATCTTCTACAGCTCTCATCATCTCTGAATTCCATCATCTAGTAAGGTTGAAGATGGATTCTTTTATTATTGTAAGGGATCTTCATTTTCCTAGGCAAACTGTTGGGCGGGCTGATTCCAGCTATCTCTGATTTCTTCAATTTTCCTCATTAACAAGCCCCTTGTAATCCCAGAGAACCCTCTGGTGTTTTTGAAGCTTGAGAATACCTTCACCGGGGTTTTATATCCTTCATTTAGAACTCTATGCAAAGGCCATGATATCTCTTTTCCTCTTTTGTAAACAAACATGAGTCTTTCAGGCAGATTTTTATATTTTTCAATGCCTCTGACCTAAATGACTTCATCTAAGAAGAGATCCATGGTTGAGTAGTCTTGTATATCCGCAATATATACATAGTCAGCCTGATCTTCAATTGGTTTGGCAACTAGAGGTACATATTGCAGTTTGACTGGTCCTTCTTGAACTTTCTTCTTTGGTTCCCTCTTTCTATTCTTCTTTTAGCTTCAATTATGAACTTGGGAAACTCCAAAGTGTCAAATTCAATGGGCTCATCTTTAGGCTCTACAGAAGTCCCATGAAATGTTATTCCAGGATGAGTTGAGGATTGAAGAATATCATCAATAGTGAATGATTTTCCTCCAGGTTTCTCCACTTCTTCTTTTTCTTTCTCAGGTGAGACAGGCCTTTTAGATAACATATTTATTCTCCCTGTAGGATTTCTCTTTGGCACTGTCTTCCCTTTGTTTTTCTTCTTCTTAGGAGGAGGGGCCACTTCTTCTTCAGCCTCACTTTGTTCTTCCTCCATCTCATTTATCAACTCCATTGCCATTCTAGCCTGTTTTTCAGGTGTAGACTCATATCCCTTAGAATTAGCTTATTTCCTTAGTCTGGAGATCTCTTCTCTCTTGGCTTCATTAAACCTGGGATTTCTGTTTGTGATGTGTATAGCTTTTCCATTTCTGTAAATCATTGCCATCCCCTCTCTAGCCCTTACATCAGTTGTGTTTTTGGCTTTGATAATATCTAATCCCATCACCTTAGGTTCATCAGGCTTGGGGAAGGGAAAATCCACTTCTAGCTTGTTTTTGACATAATGCTTAGGTGAAGAACCAGTCCTACCACTGAATAGAGGTTCACACTCCTTGAGAAATGAAGGTTCAGCATCATACATTTTCTCTGGAAAGACAGCTTCAGGAGTGAGAACATTTAAGATTGTTGTGTGGATAGGAGCTGGTTTTGTGGGATCTGATGTTGAAGAGATTTGGGATGTGGTTACAGCCTTGAAGATGGACTATTTGATTAGTCTTTCAGAGTTCAGGATTCTCTCATTGATCTCCCTTGTCTTTTGTGCCATTTATTCCTGTTTTTGAGCCATCTCTTCATTGCTGAGACCAGTGAAGTCAAAGTCACTTTCCTTGATTGTAGGAAGTGAGACTGGAGGTAGAACCACTCTTGTGAGTTGGAATTCACAGGGATTGGCAATTATTTGTGGTTCCCCTATAGTTGATGGCATTCTTGAGCTTGCTTTGATAAGCTCCCCCTCAGCTAGTGGCATCTTTACAATTGAGGATTTTGCTGGTTCATAGACCACTATTGTATTCTCCCCCTTTCTGTTATCATCAAGGGTTTGAGTAACACCAGTAACCTGCAACAATTGATGTAGGAGTTGAGTTTGAATAGCTTGATTAGCCATGAAGGAGTCCATCATTTGCTCCATGGTGTCCATCCTTTTAGAGAGAGTCTCCACAGACTGTGAGATTTCATTCTCCTTAAGCACTATCCTCTTTATGGTATGGATAGTTGAAAGAGGTAAAGCATTTTCTATTCTTTTGGCCCTGGCATCTTTGATCTCATCTATCTTAAGTATGACTGCCTCTTTCTCAGCTCTGTGATGAAGAAGTTGCATCTTCTGAAGTTGGAGAGAAGTCATGAACATTTGACAGAATGAGCTGCTCAGTAGAGTTGGTTGATTGTGATTCAGTGACAACTTGCTGATATTGCTTTAGGAGCACCATGTTGACTTCATCAAACTTGACTTCATTTGAGAATAGCCACCCAGGTGTGCTGTCTAAGGTGGAAGGACCTGCATCATCTCCTTCACCACCATTTGAATCATCATCTTCAAAACTAGTGTCATACTCAAAATCATCACCAGCTCCTGGAGGCAGATTGTTAGCAACTTCTTTTCCTCTGGACATTGACTCAGTAGTATGCACTAAGTTCAACATCCTTTCAGCCTCCGCATTGCCCTGTTCAGCTAAGACTTGATAAGCTGAAACAGGATGAGTAAATGTCTCAGCATCCGGGTTGACTTGATCTAGTTCATTTTGATAATCTAACTGGATTAGTCTTTCCTTTTCAGCATCACTGACATCCATTAACTCACTAGCAATGGCCGTGTCTTCCATCCTTATTACTCCAGTGCCTGCGTTTATCTCACGTTCTCTCTGTTCTTGCATCAGGGGCTCCCCCAGGCTCACACCACTCACACCTTCACCTTCACCTACTAAGGTGGAACTCTCAAGCTCTCCTTTTGCCAAGCTGAAAGAAATAGCTTGCCTCTCACACACATCCTCTCTTTTTACTTGGCTGCAAACCAGCCTCTCACTCTCATGTGCTTCACTCCTTTCTCTCAATCCTAGGAGTGTTTGAACAACTATCAATTCATCTACACTTGTTGTTATAATTTGGAAAGTTGAAATTGCAAGTGTAGAAGTAGTAAACGTTAGTGTCAACGGATGGTGTTCGCACAAAATCACGCAAGCGTACGCGGTCAACAAGTAATATATGAAAGTAGAGTTCGTTCCCACAGAGACTGCTTTGGTTACTATAGTTATGCACTTATGCAATAATGTATGGCTATTGTTCAATGCTAAGACAAGTATCAAGTTGTGTTTTGATTAACTAAATTATATATAAACAAATTACCAAGACTATATTAAACTAAAGATTGCTGTTGAATTACTTATGAGAATAAAACATGGGATCCTAACTTCATTAAATACTTCATTCAGAGTCTTTTGTCTTTAATCAATGCATGTGACGGTTGTGACAACTAATCGGATAACACGAAATCAGTACACGCTACCTTTCAGTATACGTATACCAAACCACTCAAACATCCACAAAAGAGATAGAAGTTGGGCAGACACCAATTATGCTTAGACCCTATATGTCTATAAGATTTGAAAACATAACGGTTTAACGAGCAAGTTATCCATTCAGATTCATAGGGCAGGTAAGATGGTTAAAATTACCTACGAATCATGCATGACAAATATACATAAACCTATGCTAGCATGGCAAGTTCTAAACCTCTATATCCACTTTCGTAATCAATAGAGATTAACAAACAACTTAGATGTTAGCTACGCATCCAAGAAGAATAAGCAAAACCAAACTAGGAAATCAATTAGCCATCACACACACATCTTTAAAACAATTAACTACTAAAATCCATAAATAAATCCGTTAGAATCCCACGACAACGATTAGTTCATAATCGAACCTTTCATCATCGTGGGTTCTGATGAAAACATGATAATAATAAGTCTAGAATACTGAATAAAAGTGCTAGGGTTTATGAAAGAACAAACGAGAATCCAAAGTATCGCCTAATTAGAAGAATACAAAGATAAATTGAAAAGTAGATCTTCGTAATCAGCCGTCTTCTTGTTCTCCTAACCGGTGGATGAATATGTAAGTATATAAGACAATGTATATCTTAGAAATCGTCCACCAATAGTTTATATAGGCCATAGGGTTGACTGGTCATCTGCTGTTTCCTTTTCTGAGTAGAAGTTGCCTTTTTCCAGAATGTTTCAGGGGTGGGCGCGCCTGTAGGGCGCGGGCGCGCTTGGAAGGGACTTCACCTAGGGCGCGGGCGCGCTTGGAAGGGGTGGGCACGCCTGACCTTCTGTCAATTTCTTCCTTTTGCTTTTTCCTTGACTATTCATGCTCTCTTCAACTCCGCAACCTCTTGGCTTCTTCAACAATGATCAAATAGCACCACATAACCCTAGAAACTTCACCACACTGCTGATGAAGCAACTCTGCATACACTAACACAAAACACATCAAAAACACCATGTACTTGAGAACAAACGATCAATTTAAGCCGATTTAGGGTGTTCCAAGTAGATATGAAATCCACTTATCACACCCCCAAACTTAAACCGATGTTTGTCCTCAAGCATAAACAGACTCACTACATATATATAATACAATGCATGAATGCAACTAATATGAAAATGCAAACGATCCCCTCAAACTAACCATAACCAATCAACAAGCCAACATCTCAAGGAATGCAATCTTTCAAACAGAGTTCGAACAAATCCCCTTATACTAACAAACAAACACAGAAACGTGCGTGTGTGCAATGCTCATCAATATACTCCCAAACTAAACCAAGACCATATCCTATTCTTCACCAAAACAACCACAAGCTTATAAACAGAATGAACTCTAGACACAAGAAACCACTTAAAGACACCTCAGACCACTTTAGCTAGACAGGAATTCATGCTTTATTACGACACACATGCTTATTTGACCGTGCAATGGTTGAGACCCCAAAAGGCTTATACAATAATACCCATGTAGCGAGCATTAGGTTAGTGGATCCCAGACCGGAAAAGTCTTAGGTCACTAGGCACAAAGTCCCCTAGAACTTAATTGCTCGAGTATTAAAGAGCTCAACCTGATCAATTTTGCATAAACACAACTAATACAACTTTTTTTTTCTTTTTTTTTTCAATTTCGGAATGAGTGCGCTTTGCTTTTTCTCATCCCACCCTAGACTACTCATCTTTTCAATGAGCCGGCTACTAGCCATTTGACACCTAGCCTTATTGACAACTAGCATGAAATCCCTGTTTTCCCCCAAACTTAGACTTACGTGCTTCTTTCAATTTCAAGAGAATAGAAGACATTCTGAATATAAGCAAGTGATTAAATTCTAACATCCAAACAAACATGCTCTGATCAAATCTAAAAGCAACCAATGAGACTTGTGAAATTATTTTGTTTCTGACATGCAAGTCAATTCCTAGGAACTTACTTAACCCTCTATTCATCATAACTACACTCCAATCAACATCAACTCATCAACGGAAATAGTCAATTCCTAAAGGATCATGAAATATGCATGCTATGCAAATGCAACTAAATGGACTCACATGATAGACACAAACACTAATGCAAACAAAATGCTCTATATGACATAAACATGCAAATATATGAATGAACTAACTAAAAATGCAATATGAATCCTATATGAACACACACGAACAATCCTCAATTATCACCCCCAAACTTACAATATTCAATGTCCTCATTGAAGGTAATAAAAAGGAAAGATGCAGAGAATACCTAATCATCAGCAGGACCACCCTCCTCGGGTGGTGTATCCGGTGGTAAATAAACAGAATCAGCTCCAAATGTGGGCCAGACAATATCAACTCCATTGGCGCGGAAAGTAGTACCCAACGCCTGAGTCAAGTCCTGAGCAAAGCGACTCTGAATGTCATGCATGGCGTCAATACGCCTAGTCAGCCGCCTATACTGAGTATCACCAAAACCAGACCTATCAACTTCACGCTGAATCCTAAATGGATCCTCGGGGGAAACAACACAAACTCTTTTTTTTTGTCTTTTTTTTTCACAGAATACTAATACTGCGTATTCACGTGGGTTGCCTCCCACGAAGCGCTTGTTTTACGTCAATGGCTTGACGTGAATCCGTTTTCATCCAGTCGCAAGAACGGTGAACGTCGACTCACGGTTCACCGTATTACCAACGTCATGCTTCAGCCACTGACCATTAACCTTGAACGCTTCGTCCGGAAACTTATGGAAAATCTCAACTGCATCATGCGGAAATGCTAATTTAACCGTGATAGGCACCGACCACCTCGACTTATGCTTTCCTGGAAAAAATCTGAAACGAGACTTGAAACGCAGAACTAGCTGACCCGGCACAAATGAATGTTTCACCACCCCTCTTTCACGCCAGTCCTTAACCTTCTCTTTATATAGTCTGTTGCTCTTGTAGACTTTACCATACCTCAATTGATCCTGCAGTGGTTGGAGTTCAAGTGTAGGAGCTTCTTCCATAGATGGTTTAAGTCGCTCCTGAGAATTGTTCAGCTCTGCTAATCCAAGAGATTCGAATGGCGCATCAATTTTTCTTTTCCACGGAGGTGCATTCAACAACTGAAGTTGCTCTGCTCTTTCTTCGTCTTCGATATCAGAATCCCCTATCAAGACTCTCTCCCCTGTATCTGACTTCAGCGGTTGTTCAATCTCTGTATTGACGACAGAATCGACCATCTCCAATTTAAAGCACTCTTCTTCCTCAGTTGGAAATTTCATTGCCTTGAACACGTTAAAAGTGACCTTCTGATTTTGAACCCTCATTGTAAGCTCTCCTTTCTGCACATCTATCAAAGTACGGCCTGTAGCTAAGAACGGTCTTCCCAAGATAATCGGAATCTTCTTGTCTTCCTCAAAGTCCAGAATAACAAAATCAGCAGGAAAAATGAGCTTATCCACTCTAACCAAAACATCCTCCACTATGCCCCTTGGATATGTGATCGATCGATCAGCCAGCTGTAAGGACATGTTTGTAGGTTTAGGCTCAGGAAGTCCAAGTTGCATGAAGACAGACAACGGCATCAGATTAATACTAGCTCCCAAGTCACACAAGCACTTGTTGAAAGATAGATTGCCGATTGTGCACGGTATGGTGAAACTCCCTGGATCCTTTAGTTTAGGAGGTAACTTCTGCTGTAGAATAGCACTACATTCTTCTGTTAGAGCCACGGTTTCCAACTCCTCGAGTTTCAACTTCCGTGATAGAATACCCTTCATGAACTTTGCGTAGCTCGGCATTTGTTCAAGAGCTTCCTCAAAAGGTATATTGATATGCAACTTCTTGAAAACCTCCAGAAATTTAGCAAACTGCTTGTCCAACTTCTGCTTTTGAAGACGTTTAGGGAATGGCGGAGGAGGATAGACCTCCTTGATCTCTGTATTCTGCTTCAGAACAGATTTCTCAGTAGAATGGCCACGCTTTTCCGCTTTGTTTCCCCCCAAACTTGCATTTTCCTCTTTTTCTTCAACTTCCGGCAGAATGTCAGGCGCGGGCGCGCTCCCTAGGGCGCGGGCGCGCTCCACCTTCTGCTGGGAATCCAAAATTTTTTTGTTTTCTGCTTTTTCTGAGTTCTGGTCACTCGTAACCTTTCTAGAACGCAAAGTAACTGCCTTTACATGTTCTTTGACTTCTCTTTTGCCAGGATTAGCTTCCGTATCACTAGGGAGAGTTCCCTGTGGTCTATTCAACAAAGCATTGGCAATCTGACCGATTTGATTCTCCAGAGTCTTGATTGAAACAGCTTGGCTCTTGCACATTAGCCTCAATTCCGCCAATTCAGACTTTTCATTAGATGATTGACCAACGTTTCCCTGAGATGGTTGTTGAAAACATGGTGGTTGATATGGTTGCCTTGGAGCATACTGTTGTTGTTGACCAGAAGGATTATAAGGCATGGCTCCATACTGCTGATATGGCTGATGTGGTTATTGTTGGCCACCCTGATTGTTACTCCATAGTTAGACAGAAAATCCACCTTCATAGACAGGGCCTTTAACTGAGCTACTATTGCCGTAGCTGCATCCACTTCCAGAACTCCTGCTACCTTGCCTTGTGATAACCTCTGAGTTGGATTCTGGTATTCATTAGCAGCCATCATCTCAATAAGTTCGTAATCTTCCTCGTAGCTTTTAGCCCAAAGAGCTCCTCCTGATGCCGCATCAAGCATTGGTCGTGATTTACCTCCCAAACCATTATAAAAACAATTGATCACCATCCAATCAGGCATTCCATGATGAGGACACTTCCTAAGCATCTCCTTGTAACGCTCCCAAGCTTCACATAAAGTTTCCCCTGAATGCTGTGCAAACTGAGTAAGAGCATTCCTGATTGCAGCTGTTTTGGCCATAGGAAAGAATTTAGTGAGAAACTTCTGATCAAGATCCTCCCATGTAGTAATAGAACCTGATGGTAGAGAGTGCAACCAGCCCTTAGCCTTATCCCTCAGATAAAATGGGAAAAGTCTCAGCTTCACAACATCTTCCGACACTCCGTTGAACTTGAAGGTGTCGCAAATCTCAATGAAATCCCTAATATGCATATTAGGATCTTCCGTTGGAGCACCCCCAAACTGAACTGAGTTCTGTACCATCTGAATCGTGCTAGGCTTGATTTCAAAAGTGTTAGCTGCAATAGCCGGCCTGACAATGCTAGATTGAATGTCATTGATCTTTGGCTGAGAATAGTCCTTCAAAGCCTTTGTTTCTACTATTGGTTCTCCCATAACTAGATTCAATTCAAGTTCTTCTTTCCGAGATAGAGAACGTGTTCGCATACACGCTCACTAGAGTACCTGAAACTCACCAAACAAAGTAAAATTGATGAAAGATTAATCCAAGTCAGTGAACTTTAATGACCACTGATGACAAGCACATAAACTATATATATAACACCGAGTCCTCGGCAGCGGCGCCAAAAACTTGTTCGCACAAAATCACGCAAGCGTACGCGGTCAACAAGTAATATATGAAAGTAGAGTTCGTTCCCACAGAGACTGCTTTGGTTACTATAGTTATGCACTTATGCAACAATGTATGGCTATTGTTCAATGCTAAGACAAGTATCAAGTTGTGTTTTGATTAACTAAATTATATAAACAAATTACCAAGACTATATTAAACTAAAGATTGTTGTTGAATTACTTATGAGAATAAAACATGGGATCCTAACTTCATTAAATACTTCATTCAGGGTCTTTTGTCTTTAATCAATGCATGTGACGGTTGTGACAACTAATCGGATAACACGAAATCAGTACACGCTACCTTTCAGTATACGTATACCAAACCACTCAAACATCCACAAAAGAGATAGAAGTTGGGCAGACACCAATTATTCTTAGACCCTATATGTCTATAAGATTTAAAAACATAACGGTTTAACGAGCAAGTTATCCATTCAGATTACATAGGGCAGGTAAGATGGTTAAAATTACCTACGAATCATGCATGACAAACATACATAAACCTATGCTAGCATGGCAAGTTCTAAACCTCTATATCCACTTTCGCAATCAATAGAGATTAACAAACAACTTAGATGTTAGCTACACATCCAAGAAGAATAAGCACAACCAAACTAAGAAATCAATTAGCCATCACACACAAATCTTTAAAACAATTAACTACTAAAATCCATAAATAAATCTGTTAGAATCCCACGACAACGATTAGTTCATAATCGAACCTTTCATCATCGTGGGTTCTGATGAAAACATGATAATAATAAGTCTAGAATACTGAATAAAAGTGCTAGGGTTTATGAAAGAACAAACGAGAATCCAAAGTATCGCCTAATTAGAAGAATACAAAGATAAATTGAAAAGTAGATCTTCGTAATCAGCCGTCTTCTTGTTCTCCTCACCGGTGGATGAATATGTAAGTATATAAGACAATGTATATCTTAGAAATCGTCCACCAATAGTTTATATAGGCCATAGGGTTGACTGGTCATCTTCTGTTTCCTTTTCTGAGTAGAAGTTCCCTTTTTCCAGAATGTTTCAGGGGTGGGCGCGCCTGTAGGGCGCGGGCGCGCTTGGAAGGGACTTCATCTAGGGTGCGGGCGCACTTGGAAGGGGTGGGCACGCCTGACCTTCTGTCAATTTCTTCCTTTTGCTTTTTCCTTGACAATTCATGCTCTCTTCAACTCCGCAACCTCTTGGCTTCTTCAACAATGATCAAATAGCACCACATAACCCTAGAAACTTCACCACACTGCTGACGAAGCAACTCTGCATACACTAACACAAAACACATCAAAAACACCATGTACTTGAGAACAAACGATCAATTTAAGCCGATTTAGGGTGTTCCAAGTAGATATGAAATCCACTTATCAGATGGCTGATGTTAGGCGTATCCATTGAAAGAAAAACACTCATCAACGGATGAGAGGTATCCATTGAAGAAGGAAAAGAAATAGGTTTTAAAATAGAAACTAAGGTAGAATATGTGGAGTTTGATTTTAATTTAGGTGCCACAGATTCAACCATAGTTTCAGAAAAAAAGGATTGGTAGTCCAACAAATCATCTAAAAGACGATGACCACCAATTTCAGAGTGGGGCTCCTCCATGAATTTGAGAGATGAAGAATCTGAAATTGATGTGATTATCATATCCACATCCAGAGAAAGTGTTGGTGAGTTGGGTGTTTCAGATTCAAGTGGAATATTGAGAGAATGGGGCTGTGACTCCACATTTACTAGAGCCACATGAATCTGACTTTGAGAAGGTACAGACACATAATCAAGGATTTTGGTCTATATTGTGTGTGTGCCATGTGCATCCCCAGAGTTTTTAGACCTCTTTCTCCTTTCATAGGCCCTGGACATATCTTTGTGGCTTCTAGTGTCCCTATCCCTTTTGTGATGTGTTCCTGGTTGGGAACTCTTTTCAATAGTGACATCCTTTTGGGAGAATGCCACTAGGGATGTGCTCAAATCTTTTTCAACCACTGTTTCCTTTTGAGAGGAAACAGGGTGGCTTGGTTGGGACTCACTGACCTCTCCCACCTTGTCCTTGGGGTTTAGTTGATTTTCACCCCTTCCCTCACCACTCACAACCTCCTTCACACTCCCCTCTGGTTGTTTGGAGGATTTTACAACAGGTGCCTTTTGAGAAGAACCTGAGGTTGGTTTCTTTGACTTGGATCTAGGAATTTTAGGTTTGACTACTTGGGTAGGAGGTTGTGGGACATTGCCAGCCTCCATTGTAGTGCTCAAGGACAAAGAAATAGTAGGAGTAGAAGTGGGAACAGTAGTAGAGGTTACCTGACTTACTTGTGCAGCTTCAATGATGGGCAAGTATACCATGTTCACTTCACTGTTGAGGTTCATCATATTCAAGTCCTTAAGGACTCTCTTATTCTGAACCCAACACTCCTTGGAGTTGGAAGGGAAAGCAATAACTAAGTTCTTTGTAACATGGTTAGCCAACATCATAAGGAATCTAGCAAAATAAATATTTTTACCCCTAGACTCTTTGTGTCCTAATTTAGCACCTAGCTCAATTTAGACCATAGATCCTAGGTTGAAATATTTATAATTTAAGAGAATGTATAGCATATCTAGCATAGAAGTAGTAACAGCATCCCAATTGCTAATTTTACCAGAAAATACCTTAATAAAGGCATCACACAAATAACTCAAGCAAGTGGATTTTCCCTAGATTATTAGTGGGTAGGCTATATCCAATTGAATTTAGCATGGCAATTATGTCATTATCATTGGGTTTGTTCAAGCAGTTATTTTCAGGCAAGTTCAAGCAAGTAGTTACTACATCAGCATTGATAGTATGTTCCTTACTTTGAAGATTGAAAGTGATTGTCGTGTTGGTAGAGTCAAACACAGCAGAGGTCCATATTTCCTCTATCACTTCAAAATACAGGGCTGGGGCTTCGAACATTACATATGATAGCTTGCACCCTTGAAGAAATTTCATCATCTTATGATAAGAACTGGTATGTGCTTCCAAATCTACAAACACAGTGAAATTGTTCTTCTCATAGGTGTACCCAGTGAGAGACATCGTCTTGTTTGTGGGTTCCATTGCAGCAAGAGATTAGTTACAGAGAAAGATTTTGTGCTTTGGGAGAGAAGAGAGAGTATTTGCCTTAGAGAATTTGGGAAAAGATAAAAAAAATGAGCAATTAAAAGTAAAATTCAATGTATACTTCTCCCGAATAATTCACTAAGTTAATCAAGATAATTAAAAGAAATTACTTGATTGGTGCAAAAAGTAACCATTTGAAAAATAATGTATGAGAAAATAAAGCCACGAATTCACTGCAGTTACATACACACAGCTGTATGCATATAGCGGTGGATAAGAAAGTGACTTTAACGGTTGAGATTAGATCTAAAGTTTCAACGGATGAGACAAAACCTTTTGAGATTCAATGCATCCATTGAAGAATAGAAAGAAATATAAAAATCCAGTGTCATGAATGACTTTCAACCGATAAGCGTATCCGTTGAAAGAGTAATTTTGACTTAGACCAAATTCTTAATTTTTCTGAGAATGTTAATTCTCAGCAAAATCATTGTGACACTGGCTTCATTGCATACATACAAACATTTAAAATGATTAAGATTAGTTAAACATACCCAACTCACTTACTAACCTTGTGAATGTTGATTCATCAAGTGGCTTGGTAAAAATGTCTGCAAGTTGTTTTTCACTTGGAACAAAATGTAGTTCCACAGTACCATTCATCACAAGTTCCCTGATAAAATGATACTTGATATCAATGTGCTTGGTCCTTGAGTGTTGCACTGGATTCTCAGTTATTGCAATTGCACTAGTGTTGTCACAGAAAATTGGAATTTTATCAACTCTTAAACCATAGTCAAGTAGTTGATTTTTCATCCAAAGAATCTGTGCACAACAACTTCCAGCTGCAATGTATTCAGCCTCAGCAGTAGAAGTAGAGGCTGAATTTTGCTTTTTACTGAACCATGAGACAAGCTTAACTCCTAGAAATTGACAGGTTCCTGTTGTACTTTTTCTGTCAATTTTGCAACCTGCATAGTCTGCATCTGAATAACTAATAAGATCAAAACCAGATTCCCTAGGGTACCAAATGCCAAGGTTTGGTGTTCCCTTGAGATATCTGAAAATTCTCTTAATAGCAATTAAATGAGACTCTCTAGGATCAGCCTGAAATCTAGCACATAGATATGTAGCAAACATAATATTAGGTCTATTGGCTGTCAAAAATATAAAAGTGAGCCTACCATGCCTCTATAGCTTGTAATGTCCGCAGATTTTTCCTTAGTATTCAATTCAAGCTTTGTGGCAGTTGGCATAGGGGTTTTTGCAGGTGAACAATCCATTAAGTCAAATTTCTTTAAAGGATCATAAACATATTTTGTTTGACTTAAAAAGATTTCATCCTTCACTTGTTTAACTTGTAAGCCAAGGAAATAGATTAGTTCACCCATCATGCTCATTTCATATTTGTTTTGCATAAGTTTGGCAAACCTTTTGCAAAGTTTCTCATCTGTAGACCCAGATATTATGTCATCTACATAAATTTGAACAAGTATACTAAATCCATTAACATTTCTAAAGAAAAGAGTTTTATCAACAGTACCTCTAATAAAGTGATTCTCTAAAAGAAATTGTGATAGTGTGTCATACCAGGCTCTAGGTGCTTGCTTCAGTCCATAAAGTGTCTTGAGTAGGAAATAGACAAATTCTGATAATTTGGATCTTCAAAACCAGGAGGTTGACTGGCATATACCTCCTCTTCCAGTTCCCCATTCAAAAATGCACTTTTGACATCCATTTGATAGACTTTGAAATTGGCATGGGCTGCATAGGCTAGGAATATTCTTATTGCTTCCAATCTAGCAACAAGGGCAAATGTCTCATCATAATCAATTCCTTCTTCTTGAGAATAGCCTTTAGCAACCAATCTTGCTTTGTTCCTTGTTACTATGCCATTTTCATCCATCTTATTTCTGAATACCAACTTTGTTCCTATAACACTTCTGTTTTTAGGTTTGGGCACCAGCTTACATACTTTGTTTCTCTCAAATTGATTTAACTCTTCCTGCATAGCTAATACCCAATCTGGATCTAGAAGAGCATCCTCAACTTTCTTTGGTTCATCCTGTGAAAGAAAGCTACTGTATAAACATTCATCTTAAGTGGCTCTTCTAGTTTGGACTCTTGAGGTTGGATCACAAATTATTAGTTCAAATGGGTGATCCTTGGTCCATTTTCTTTGAGATGCAAGTGCAGGCCTTGAAGATGTTGCCTCATTGTCATGAGTGCGATCACGTAGGTTTGAAGTTGAACCTTGACTTAGAGAAACTCCCCCTGAGTTTATTGGGTTAGTCATTCTGTTTTGTGATCTTTCAACGGATGCTTCAAAATGACTTTCAGCGGATGCATCACGTTGACTTTCAACGGATGGGGTATGATGCATTTCAACGGATGCTCCATTCATCCCTTCAAGAGATGACTCAATTATTCTTTCATTAATTGAGTTGTTCATTGTTGAAGTAGTCACTCTTGGTAGAACTTCTCCATCCTCTTGATCAGCATCTTCATCATTGTACATTCAGACTTCCACCTCATTCTCAAATCTGAGAGTTTCATGAAAACCCTCAAATGTAAGTCCTTGAATTCTGGCATCATCAAAAACAACATGTACAGATTCCATAACAATGTTGATTCTGTGATTGTAAACCCTATAGGCTTTTCCAGCTACATATCCAACAAAAGTGGCTTCATTTGCCTTTGGTTCAAATTTTCCAAGATTTTCACCTTAAGACAACACATGCTTCTTGGTTGAATGAAACTGAAAAACCTTTGTCACATAGTTGACTGATACTCAGCAAATTATGCTTAAGTCCATCAACTAGTGCTACTTCATCAATGATGACATTCTCTTTTGAAATCAAGCCATATCCCTTAGTATATCCTTTGTTGTCATCTCCAAAGGTAATGCTAGGGCCAGCTCTCTCCTTGAATCCTGTGAGCAGGGTGAAATCTCCAGTCATGTGCCTAGAATAGCCACTGTCTAAGTACCAAATATTCCTTATGTTTCCCTGCACACAACAAAACCAAATCAAGTTGATTTTGGTAGCCAAGTTTCCTTGGGTCCTGTCTTGTTAGCCCTCACTTTGTTTCCCTTGCCATTTTGCACCTTCATCACAGGTTGAGTTAAATCAACCTTGACCCTTGGTATTGGCCTTTGAGACACAACATTTTGAATATGTTCAGATGCATAAATGTTTGGTGTTGGCATTTGTGAGTGATGTGCATACATAGTGCTCATGTGTGGCCTGCTCCATGACATTTGAGGCATAGAAAATGCATTCATATAAGGATTTAGAATGAATGGCATGTTAGCATACATATTATGTGCATGAGCATTATGTGCAAGCATATTAGGCATAATAGGCATAGGCACATTAGGTACAGGCATTGGCATTTGAACATTTGCATTCTTAACAACTTTACAGTTGGTAGACAAATGATTAACATTTCCACAATTAGCACATGTCTTTCTAGGAGCATATTTATCAGATGTGTAATTGTTATGCTTATTAATCCCTACCTTACCATTTCTGTTCTTTTTCTTTTTAGCCTCGGCCTTGATCTCTATGTTTTCTAACTTGTCCTTCAATTGCTTGTTGGACAAATGGACTATGTTTACCTTTTCAACATTCTTGATTTTGCTACTTTCTCCCTGAACAAAATTTTTGCTGGTTGGACCATACTTTTTGTTCAGTTTCTCCAATTTTTCTTTACTAACACTTGTTGTATGTTTCAACGGATGGCTCTCATCCATTGAATAGTTATCTCTTAACGGATGGTCATTATCCTTTGAAGCATCATCAGCTTCTAGATCTTCAGAAATGAAATCTAGTTTCTCTTTTTCCTTTTTCATTGATTCCTTGTAGAATGTATCCACACCTTGAACTTTGATTATGTTAGTGGCAACATTCCTGGAATCATTCCATCTAGTAATTACTTCTTGTTCTTTTGCTAACTGCACTTTGAGAATTTCTTTTCTTTTTAGTACAGCTAGCAGTTCATCCTTAGCAATCTGACACTCCATCCTCATTTTCTCAAACTCAATGAACTGAGTTTCTAAGACAACATTTCTATCACTTAAAAACAGATTAGCATCTTTAATCCTGATGTTTTCTTTTGTAAGTGACTTAAGAGATACACGCATATGGTACAATTCAGTAGACATATCATTAATTGCACTATTGCATTCCTCTTTAGAAAGCTCTGTGAGGTTGGTAGTGATTACCTGATTTGTTGATGAACTAGCTTCCTGCTCATTTGAATCAGCCATCAATGCAAGGTTTACAAACTCAGTGTCCTCTTTAGAGTCATTCCCATCATCAGCCCAGTCATAGTCCTGAGTTATGAATGCCCTTTCTTTTTGCTTGAGAAGTTCAAAATATTTCTTTTTATAATCAACAGGCTCAAACTTCCTTTCCTTCTTCTCAGTTTTACGTCTTTTGCATTCACTGACAAAGTGTCCTCCCATTCCACAATTGAAACATTTGAATTTGGACCTTTCAAAATAGTTCTTGTTTGATTGAAAGTCCTTTCTGAATGGTTTGGTCACTTCAGGGTTTCTCTTGAACTTGAGCTTTGAGAATCTCCTTGACAGAAAAGCTAAATGTTCATCTAGATCATCCATTTCATCTTTGTTTGAGGGCTCACTGTCTTCAATCATCTTTCCCTTGCCTTTGCTTGATTCAATCCTACCTTCACAAGCACTTGAGCTTGGTATAGCTTTAGTATTTTCTTCCTTCATGTCCTCAGCCTGGTTAACACTTGCAACTAAGGCAACAGATCCATTTTTCTTCTGGACCTTCCTCAATTTCTTCATCTTGCTCCATTTCTAGCTCATATGTCTTTAAGGTTCTATACAGCCTTTCAAGAGTAAAGTCCTTGTACCCTTGAGTGTTTCTCAATGAAACAGTCATGGGCTTCCATTCTTTAGTCAAGGCTCTCAGAAACTTGAGATTTGAATCCTTAGTTTGATACACTCTCCCATACAACTTTAATCCATTCAGAAATTTTTGAAATCTACTAAAAGTATCATTCAAAGATTCTCCACTTTTAAAGTGAAAGTGTTCATACTGTAGTATGAGAAGCTGCATCTTATTTTCTCTAACCTGTTCTGTTCATTCACATAGGGTTTGGATTGTGTCCCAAACTTCCTTGGCTGTAGAACAGTTGATAATATTTTCAAATATATCAGATTCAAGACCATTGAATAGAATGTTCATAGTCTTTTTCTCTTTGTGTATGGCAATGATATCCTCTCGAGTCCATTCTGAAGATAACTTTGGAATGGTGTCTGGAGTTCCTGCAGGTGCTTGCGCTATTGAAGTGGTTGGCTTCATTGGTACATGAGGACCATGATCAATGCAGTCTACATATCCTTCATCCATAGACATAAGGTGTAAACGCATCTTTATTTTCCAGTAAAAGTAATTTTCTCTATCAAGAACTGGTATCTTTACTCCAAAATCCTTCTGACCCATGATTCTTAATGCCTTTGATCTTTAAACTTCTTGTTTGTCAGAAGCTTGATCTGATACCAATTGTTATTCTCAAATAATAAATCAAGATTATAGAAGGGGGGTTGAATACAATCCTTAAATTTTCCAGTTCTTTAAACAAACAAACCAAACAAATGAAACCAAGAACAGAATGTAAATAATTGCAGTTAAGATAAAAACACAAGATATAAAAATTCAGGTGGATTGATTGTTCCACCTGAGTAATTTTATTGAAGAAATCTCTGTGACATTTATGAATAAACACACAGCTGCATACACTATTTTAGGTTTAGCAATTTACAAAGGATATTGCTTTTTGCTCTTGAAAACCTAATTGATTTCTTATTGCTAAAACAGTGCTACACTTGGTTATATATCCCAAGTTTACAAGTCAAATTGAACAACTAATAATAAAAGATTTGATAGAGTCCAAAATATTTGTTTCTCCATTCTGAGTAGTGGTCCATTGTTGGTGGCTTGCCCTTTTGCCTGGTTGTCTTTTATGGTATTGCAACACCCGACCAAAGAAAACAGAATGCTTCTTTTTCTTTCGTGTTTACCAAAAATACTGGTTTCCATGCTCTTTGTATTATGTCAACCCATGTACTCTGTCTGAACTGTCTTTTTCACAATGTCAGGTACCAATAATAGAGATGGCATTCGTTGAGGTTGTTTGAGTGGCATCTGTTGAAATATTGTGGCTTCATCCGTTGAAAACTGAATGACTATCCGTTGAAACTCAATTTCACTTATACAAAATTACAAGGCATTGACTATTTACAATTAGCCTCCATATTCTACATATCCGTTGATAGTCAACAAGACTTACTCAACTTAAAACTAATACTTCAATTGCTATCTCAGAAATACAAAAGCATGTTACATTGAGTCTTATCCGTAGATAAGCTACCCTTCAACGGATATTGTATATACATGTCATCCGTTAAAGGCTACATTTTCACTTATACAAATTTTTACTAAGTTAGTTTTAGTTATCATCAAGAATCAACATAATTTCTAACAATAATTGACGATCAAAATCCCGAAGTTTATAAATATAATAAAAGATTAAATTATAATTAAAGTTAATAAAATTAAATGAGAAAAATTTTAATGGATTTAAATTATAATAATAAATAAATTATTTTTATATAACATTTGATTAATTAACTACCCTTGGTTGATAAAATTATATAAGTAAAATTTAAATAGATTTAACTTCTAGTTTAAAATTATATGAGGAAAATTTTTAGAGTCTTGTGATTGGTCTAAAATTTAGGATTGACCCACTCTTGGTTAATAAAATTAAATGAGAAAAGTTTAAATGGATTTAAATTTTAATTAAAAATAAATAATTTTTAAATTTTGATTGGGTAATCGCGTTGTATGGATAGTACCCTTGGTTAATAAAATTATAAGAGCAAAAATTTTAGACTCTTGTGATTGATCTAAAATTTAGGATTGACATCTGATTGATGCTAAAATAATTCATAATTTTCTGATTGGGTAAAGTGACATGGGGTACTCAAGTATTATAATAAACGAAGGAAGTGTAGCGCAAACTTTTTGATATGATATCCCATCTATACGATCATGATTATATGAACATTAGGAATCTTATTCTCTGGTAAACATTCAGAACAGAACTCTGTTCTCTGTCTTCCTCTTGTGATAGTTTTAGTGCTCTATTTCAGACTTGTTGAGTCGTAAACATAGCCCGCCTTACATAGCGTCTGTTTGATTATGTAACATGTAGAAGTAGAAGTGCAGGTGGCTAATACAACTAAACGGGACGGGATGTTAGAAGAGATTAGGTAGGTTCCAAAGGACCATAAGTATAGATTGGACCATTAGTATAGATTGAAATAATGATGTTATTTACTCTTTTTGTCCTTTACATGATTAAGATCCCTTGTACATGCTTTTCATGTTCTCGTTTCCCTCTTACTTCTTTTCCTAACTATACTTTTTATTTATAACCAAATAAATTTCTTTTTATCTAGTCAAACAAAATTCGTCATTTTTATTTAAACTTGAATTTTTAATCTTCCGTAAAGAAAACGAGGAAAATATTGTTAAAACAAGAACCTTCAATAATTTGGTGGAGCTAGGCTGGTAGCTAAATGTGTGTTGGTAATCATATATTATGAACCACTAGCATGACCAAAGTGAATTTCTCATTTGCAGGACACAGCTTGCAGTACGTCATTCTGATGAACAATTGATGAGTAACTGGTCCAGCCTAATATAATTAAGTAGCTCTGAAAGAATACAGCATCAACCATTTTTGTACTAGTCGGTTTATAATGATTATGCTAGGGTTGTAAACGAACAGAGCCGAGCCGAGTTTTGTTCGAATCGAACCGAGCTTGATTTTTTTTAAAACGAACTGAGTCGAGCCGAGCTTTCTAATCGAACAAAAAATGATGTTCAAGATCGGCTCGTTAATAAACGAGCCGAACACGAGTTTGTTCACGAACATTTCGAGTCGAGTCGAGTTGTTCACTTATAGTTCATACTTTTATATTCAACCAAAACCAATTTTTAAAATTACTTACATTAATTTACGGTCTCACGCCTAAAATCACATCTTAAGAATACACGATTATGTTTGTATTTCAATACTAAAAGTTAATTTATTTTCTTCTAATAATCATATTATCACTAACTTAAAGCCTCTTTATCTTGGCTCTTAACTTGAAATTTGAGGAGGTTTGCAACTTTTTTCTCTCTAAGATACTTTTATTAACCTTAAATTCACTAAAAGTCTCATCTTTCTCCTCAATTTTAAGAGGTACGAGCCACTTTTAAATAATATTATATAATAAATTAATAAGACAAACTTCCTTTCTCTATTCACTTTCTTTTGTAATTTTATGAATGTAACTTATAAATTTTAATAATGAAAAACTAATTTGGATCGGATATAAAGAGTTTAACTTTCGGTAGTACGTTGATGTTATACCTTTTAGATATAATAAATACAATTCCCTATTCAACCACAAAATAACTAAAATAGATCGCAAATTAGTTTTACTTAACATATTCAAATTGTTAAGGATATTATGAAATTCACAAATTTATAATTAGTTAAACGAATCGAGCCGAGTTTAACGAGTTCGAGCCGAGCTCGAGCCGATCCCGAGCAAAACGAGCCGAGTTCGAGTCGAACAGGTGTAAAGCTCGGCTCAAGCTCATTTACTAACCGAACACATTTTTATGTTCAAGCTCGTGTTCATTTAATAAACGAACCGAGCCGAGTCCATCTAAAACGAGCCGAGCTCGAGTTTTGTTCACGAACGGCTCTGTTCGCTTACAGCCTAGATTATGCCCACCAAGAACTGTTCATAGTCTCCTACTATCCATTTTCCCTAATTCAGAATTTATTTACTGTAAATCTGTAAATAGTCGTTCAGATTTTTAACCGTCCAAATCAGTCAGATTATTCATGGTTCGGAAATATAAATGATTCAGAAAATTTGATTCAGATTTAACAAATGACTCCTTATACTACACTATATATGCATGTTGCAATTTTTTTTTAAAAAGTAATAAGAGCGACTCTTTCTTAAGTGAATTTTTACGATATCTTTACTTTATTTAAAATAAACCATTTAAATTTATGTTGAAGAATGTCTTTCTGTAGCTTATCTTCTTTTAAAAAAATTATTTAAATTTATGTTGAAATGCAAATTGAGAGTTCGATTTTGAGATTTCTTACAGGGCCCTGAATATATTTCCACGCCCTTAGGGCAGTAAACGAACATAGTCGTTCGTGAATAAAACTTGAGTTCGAACTCATTTACATGGACTTGGATCAGTTCAAAACTGAATCTCAGCTTGAACATGGAAATGTGTTCGATTAGTAAACAAGCTCGAACCAAGTTTTATTCCTATTCGACTCGAACTCGGCTTGTTTTGCTCGAGATCGGCTCGAGCTATGCTCAAACTCATTTATCTCGGCTCGGTTCATTTAACTACATATAAATTTGTGCATTTCATTAATATTAATATCCTTAACAATTTGAATATATTAAATAAAACTTCACTGCAATCTATTTTAGTTATTATTGTGGTTAAATAATGAATTATATTTGTTATATCCAATATATAATAAAGGTAAAATAGATAAAATCAAAGTACTACCAAAAATTAGAAATTTGGTATTAATTGATAACAATTTTAAATCTAATATTTATAACATATTAATAAAGGTTTACATTTCGAATCACATCAATTATATATTAAAATATAATGTTTATATTATTAAAATTGGATCTAGTTTAGTCTAGAAACACGGACTATTAGCGAACAACTCGACTCGGCTTGAGTTCGATTTGAGTTCGACTTGACCGAAATGTTCGTAAACAAACTTGTGTTCGACTCATTTATTAATGAGCCTATCTTGAAGATTACTTTTTGTTCTATTAAAAAGTTTGGCTCGACTTGGATCATTTCAAAAAAAAAAAAAAAGTTAAGCTCAACTAGATACAGACAAAACTCGACTCGGCTCTATTCATTTACAACTATATACGCCCCTGACTTCTTGTTACCCAAAAAACAAAAGGCGTCTACTCAACTAAAAAATTAAAGGGAACTTCCATTATAAAAATTTATATGATTTCAGTTCGGTTTTACAGAGTTGTAATTTCGTCAAAGATGATTTAAAAGGCGTTATAAAACAAATTAGTAAAGAAGGTGACTGAATAAACTAAACTTGGAAGACAAGCCACACAGTAAGAGTTTGCTGACATTTCAACCAGGCAGCTGAGCAAGTTTTCACTATAAAGGGATAAAGAAAACAGCTATATGGAAAGGATTGAAAGAATAATCAGGTCTTGGAAACATAAAAAAAAATTGTAAAAGTAAATGGTAATGAATTAAAAGATGAAATAAATGTTAAAGTCCAAACACCAGAGACTTGGAACAGAAGCTAGAATCTAGATTTATTGTTTAGCTTTCCACCTCTCTGACTGCCAATGATTTTTTTGTTCGTTAGAAACACCTTTGAAATTACGGGCACAATTGCTCGTTACTCTTGTAGTGTAATTAGCACTAAATTAATAAACGATCCTCCGTTGTTCTCGAAAAAATTACGATATAAAGGTAGATATTGCTATCACTCATTCAATCTTTTCTAATATGACACTTGGTAAATAATAATAAAAAAAAAATAGACAGACATAAATTGACAAATAAATTAATAATGTTTATTGGTGCAATGTCCATTCCATTTGAAAATGAATTGAAATGAGAGGACATATGGTTTATATATACTCTGTTTTCTACTTTTCCATGGAAAACATTGTGTTTACTTTGAATTTGAGCCAAGCTTTGTGTACAAACCCTGGTCCATTTCTTTCAATTAGTAGGCTACTACTTTGCCTTTCTCAGCTTGCTAGACTTTTTAATATTGGGCACGTTTGTTTAGAATTGTAAATGGGTCGAATTACTTTATGAAATTAATTTATTTCTCCGTTTGTAAATTTAGAATCTATGAACCGACCATGATCTTGTCATTCTAAAATATACGTGTAAATTCCATCTGAAATACATGTAAACAAATTGAAAATTATTAACTCATATGAAATCGGTAGTGTTTTAGTGTGTACGTCAAGATTTATTGATAATTAAAATTGACCAACTTAATTGAAAAACTGGAGGGGAGGTAAGCTGCTTATTTATAATGTTTAAACTGAAGATGACAAAATTTGCTACGTATTCGACACTTCCTGGTTAATCTTTCTTTGACATTTCTTCGTTATTCAGTTTTTTTTTAATCGTTGTTTCGTTATCTTGTTCTACATAGCTTGCTATCGTCTTTGTGCAAGATTGTGAATAATCGATATGTTCTTCTTCGTTTTGATGCTTTAAAAACAGTTTTGTGTACTCGTTGTTCTGTTCTTAGCAATTAAAATACTTGTTTCTCCGATTTGTTCTTGATCAATCATTCCCGATTTTGTTCCTGAGATCTAGTATTTGTTTTGTGATCGAAATTGTTGTTTTATTCGTCAATTTCTTCTGTCTGCGATTTGTTCTTCCTGTTTATGTTTTTGTCTGGTTCAATTTTTTTTTCTTCATTTGATCCTATGGCTAATCAAAATACTCAAACAAATCATGATCCGTCAAGTCCTTTTTATATACATCCTTTTGATGCGTCATCTACACAGTTAGTTTCAAGCAAGTTTAATGGAATCGGTTTTAATAATTGGAAACGCTCTATGATGTTGACTTTATCTGCTATAAACAAAGTAGGTTTTGTTGATGGTACTATCAAGCAGCCTACTCTTACTGTTCCTGAGTATAAATCTTGGGAAAGGTGTAATAATCTGGTTATTTCTTGGATCTTGTTTAACCTGGATGATACGATTGCAAGAAGTGTGTTGTTTCTTCACACTGCTGAAGAGATATGGAATGACTTGGAAGAAAGGTTTGGTTTCGCTTCAATGACACAAGTGTTTACTCTAGAACAACAATTGTCAGATATATCTCAAGGTTCTACAATCGTTTCTGAGTTTTACACTAAGATCAGGACTATTTGGGATGGTATCAGTAATGCAAATCATTTGCCACATTGCACGTGTAATCAATGCACATGTAATCTTACTCAGAGAATTCAACAGAGACAGCAAGAACAAAGGCTGATTCAGTTCATGATGAAACTCAATGATGCTTTTACTGTAGTTAGGGGACATATTCTTATGATGCATCCTCTGCCTACTGTGTCACAGGCTTATAGATTGTTTGCTCAAGAAAAGAATCACAAAGAAATTGGACAAGGGCATCAGCTTGAGTCCATGGCATTTATGGTTGATAGAAGGTTTAATTCTTCTGGCAACAATATAAACAACAATAATAACAATGGCTACTCAAGGTTTAAGCCTCAGAATTCTGGTAATTTTACAGAAGGCTTTGGAAGCACTTCTGGAAATAATTCTGGCACTTCTGGAAATAATTTTGGTATAGGGATGTTTGGCAATAAAAGAGGTTCAAAGCCTGGTGCCAATTATTACTGTACTCATTGTCAAATACCAGGTCACAGTATTGACAGATGTTTTCAAGTTCATGGTTTTCCCCCAGGTTTCAAGGGTGCTAGAGACAAGAAAGTTGTTGCTCTAGTAGATCATGATTCAGACAGTTCATTAGTGGACAATAATGAAGATTCTTCTACTAGTTCTTCAACTATGTCATCTTAACAGTATAATAACTTGCTGGAAATTTTGAAGCATCAACAAATTTTTGGAGGAGATTTCACTAATGCCAATACTAATACTCCAGACACTCATTCAGACAATTCTACTTCAGGATCTTATAATGGACATGCATTGTTGATAGGTAATATATGTCTTTCTTCTACTTATAATAATACTTGGCTGATAGATAGTGGAGCTACAGACCATATTTGTCCTACTTTAGAGAGCTTCAAATCCTATACACCGGTTACTAATAATCATATCACAGTACTTGATGGTAGATCTATACAAGTGCTCCACATTGGTTCTATTTGTTTGACAGGTCAAATTGTTTTGCACAATGTACTTCATGTCCCAGATTTTCACTTTAAGTTGATATCTGTGCAGAAATTGTGTAAGGATTTGAACTGTACTATCATGTTTTCTGATAGTAAATGTTTTCTTCAGGGCCATTCTCAGAAAGGGCCTCTGATTCATCTTGGTGATTTGAGAAATGGTCTTTACAATCTAGAACCTAGAGGAATGAATCAAGATCATATTTGTGATTCTCAGAAGACTTGTTTCACTATTGTTCAGGATACTCAATTGTGGCACATGAGATTAGGTCATTTGCCTTTTGCTCAGTTAAAATTGGTTAAACCAAATTGTGATGTCAAGTCTTGTATTGATACTTTTGTTTGTCAAGTCTGTCCTGCTGCTAGACAGTCTAGAAAACCCTTTCCTCACAGTTGTATTAAGACTAGCAAAGCTTTTGAATTAGTTCATTTAGATCTTTGGGGTCCTTACAAAACCAAAACTCCTTTTGGTTGTACTCAGTTTGTCACTCTTATGGATGATTTTACTAGATTTACATGGATACATTTGATAAAGTTCAAATCTGATGTTTGTCAAGTCTTGCAGAATTTTGTCCATTACATTGAAAATCATTTCTCTACTAAGCTGTTGAATATTAGGTCTGATAATGCTTTGGAACTGATTGAAGGACCTCTTAGAGTTTTCTTTCTTAGCAAAGGTATTTGTCACCAAACTTCTTGTCCTTATACTCCCCAACAGAATGGGGTAGTAGAGAGGAAACATAGACATCTTTTAGATACTGCTAGAGCTTTAATGCTTCAATCTAAAATACCTGATTTTCTTTGGGGGAGACTCTATTCTTTGTGGTGATTATCTTATAAACAGAATGCCCCTAACCAGTTTAAATCTTGATAATCCTTATCATAAACTTTACAATGAACAGCCTTCTTTAGATTACATCAAAAAATTTGGATGTTTATGCTTCATTACAACTTCTAAAGTCCATAGAACTAAATTTGATTCTAGAGCTTCTCCCTGCATATTTTTAGGCTATCCTCCACACACTAAAGGTTACAAGGTTATGGATTTGGCCACTGGCTCTTTTACTGTCTCTAGAGACATAATTTTTCATGAGTTACATTTTCTTTATCACATGATTTCTGCTGAGTTTTCTAAGTCAGATTATTTGAACTCTGTTTTTCTTCCTTCAGTCACTGTCCTTTCTGATTCCTCTGATCATTTATCTCATAATGTTCCTGCTTCATCTTCTATTCCTTCTTCACATAATGTCAACACAAATAGTTCTTCCTTTACTACTTCTGTTATAGTCAGACAATCTACTAGGAATAAAAGCATACCTGCTTATTTGCAAGATTATCAGTGTAATCTCAGTAATCTTTCTTCTTTACCATCTACTTCCAATCATTGGTGTAATCTGGTCTCTACTCATGCTTCTGATCCCCACATTATTAGTGAACCTCTGAATTACTTGGAAGCTTCTAAACATCCTCTCTGGATAGAAGTCATGCAGAAAGAAATTACAGCTTTTCAAAATAATAAAACTTGGGATATTGTTGATTTACCTGCTGGAAAAAAGGCAATAGGGTGTAAATGGGTTTATAAGGTTAAACTGAAAGCTGATGGAACACTTGACAGATGCAAGGCTAGATTAGTAGCCAAAGGTTACAATCAAAAATATGGGGTGGATTTTCAAGAGACTTTCTCTCCTGTGGTAAAAATGGCAACTGTCAGATGTTTGATGGCTATAGC
Source organism: Heracleum sosnowskyi (assembly GCA_030848705.1). Lineage (NCBI taxonomy): Eukaryota > Viridiplantae > Streptophyta > Magnoliopsida > Apiales > Apiaceae > Heracleum > Heracleum sosnowskyi. The sequence goes on from CM061240.1 coordinate 18,514,305, forward strand.
AGCAAGTAAATCTTGGCCTATATATCAACTTGATATTAATAATGTTTTTTTACATGGAGATCTTCATGAAGAAGTCTACATGAAAGTTCCAGAAGGTATTCCACATACTGGTAAGCAAGTTTGCAGATTAAGAAAATCTTTGTATGGGTTAAGGCAAGCTTCAAGGCAGTGGTCATCTAAATTGGTCAGTCAATTGTTATCTCAAGGTTTTAGTCAATCTAAAAATGACTATAGTCTGTTTCTCAAGAAGTATGGTGCACATCTCATCTTGTTGGTGTATATGTCGATGACATTATAGTCACAGGTACTGATAAAAGTACTATTGATGCTTTAAAACTACATTTGGATTCAGTCTTCAGTATCAAAGACTTGGTAATTCTTAATTACTTCTTGGGATTTGAGGTATCTTATTTTTCAGAGGGTACAGTTCTTAGTCAAAGGAAATTTACAAAGGAACTACTTCTTGATTGTGGTTTTGATCTTTCTCAAAGAGTTGTCACTCATTTGCCAATGAATGTGAAATTGAATGCTACAGATGGTAACCTTCTCTCTGATCCAGAACCATACAGATCCATGGTTGGTAAGCTCAATTTTCTTACAAATACAAGACCAGATATGTCCTACACTGTACAGGTTTTAAGTCAATATATATAGTCACCTCGAAGTCCTCATTTGGATGCTTTAGCACATACTTTGTGCTATATTTCTCATACTTCTACTCAAGGCATATTACTTAAAGCCACAGAGCAATTAACTTTACAAGCATTTACAGATTCAGATTGGGCTGCTTGTACAGATTCAGATTGGGCTGCTTGTACAGATTCTAGAAGGTCTATTACTGGTTGTATCTTGTTGTTGGGACAGTCACCTATTGCTTGGAAATCTAGGAAGCAAAGCACAGTGTCCAGATCTTCTTCAGAATCCGAATATAGAGCTATGACATCTGCTTCTGCAGAAGTAACTTGGTTAGTCAGATTGTTACAGGAAATGGGACTTTCTTCCTTGACTCCAGTTCAGCTACATTGTGACAATATGTCTGCTATACACATTGCCAAAAATACTGTCTTCCACGAACGCACTAAGCACATAAAAATTGATTGTCACTTCACGAGAGACAAGGTTCTTGAGGGTCTTATTCAATTATCATAACTTCCTACACAAAGCCAGCTAGCTGATGTTTTTACCAAGACTCTACCTTCTGCTCAGTTTCAGTTTTTACTATCCAAGATGGACTTGATTAATACTCTGCCGCACAATGTGCCCATCTTGCGGAGGGATGTTGATAATAGTAAAGCCACAGAGCAATTAGTTGATAAAGGATAATAGTAATTCTATTTATGATAGTACAAATAGATAGTGCAAAATCAGCAATAGTTTGTTAGAGTTAGAAAGTTAGTTAATTCCCGTCATTTTATTATTTTGGATTTTATTCTGTATATAAGCTTGTAACAACAATTTGTGCAAGTACTTTTCATATTTTCAGTAAACATCTTCTTCTTCACAGAAATTCACAGTCTCACTCATCCATTGTTCAACCTTTCACCATGTGATTTCTTTTCTATAATATTCTTTGTGATTTTTCAGTAACTATAATGTTCACGGTATTTTACATTTGAAAACTGCTCTCTTCAGAACACTCAAGGAGACGACCACAAGCAGCAACATAAGAATCTGCTTTGAAGCCAGTATTCTGAGGTTCACCCTCATACCATGACCTCTCATGAACTTCGTAATTGCCCCAGCCACTGATACAAGCCAAACACAAAACGAAGACGCTGTCACTTTCATTGTATCTGCATGTCCTGTGCCTTCTGATACCCTAACATAGGACCAAGCAGCACCTTCAGTGTTGGTGTTATCACTGTGATTGAGCCCAAGAATCTCGTTAAGCCAACAAGATAAAGTCACTACCAGCTTTGCGAGCCATGCAATCTCATCATTAGAAATTGGCCGATTCATCCAATCACCCTTATATTGCCTATCAGTTTGCTTCCTGTTACCAAACACTTTAGGCTTGAATATATAATTACGCGGCTTCTTTTGTCCTGCCTCTGAAACGACAGGAATGTTCTTAAGAGTTGAGTTACCAAATAAACATCCCATCTGCAATTTCAATGAATCTAAACGAGCCATGTTGTGCAGAAGATTGTCTCCCTGGATAGCCTGCAGCTCTAATTCAGCACGCAACACAAACAGCTGCAATAACCAAATGTGTAAGTGTAAGATGTATTAGCATGACACTTACTTGTGGATGTGCTACAACTTGCAAGGAATAATAACGCATAATGATATTAGGGGAGGAAATAAACCTGTAACAGTTGCTTTCCGCCATAATCACTATCACTAAATAATAACAAATCTGTCTTCCCACTCTCATGCAGGAATGAGCCATCAGCATCACTCTCCCACAGCCCCTCCTCCCAGTCCTTGCTCAGCCAAGAAACATAAGGGGTTAGTATTATAATACATATATAGGTAAAGTGTTTTACAACATACAGGGAAAGAGATGTTTATATGTCATGATACCTGTAATTGTTCTCTAATTGATGGCACAAATCTCTTCAAGTTGTTGAGCACAGATTTGGATGACCCAAAAGGCTTAGAATGAAAGACAGAATCAACATTCTTTATGAGATTGATCAGCTCACTGGATGATGTCAATATGCTCACAACCTACACAGAGGGAATAAAAAACATTAATATCAGTAGAAAAATAGAAAACTGCAACCAATAAATGAGGATAATAATTTACTGAAATATACAAAAAATAACGTTAAAGATCCGAAACATATGGATACAGGACTGAAACTCCATAATTAAGTTTGCCACAAGAATCACATCAGTGACATTGAACAAGAACCTTCAAAGAGCTCGAGAAAATGTACAGGTGATTTTTCAACGTCTTCTATTATTCAACAAAAAGCTTGCCATTCTGGCAATCTGGTCCACTTCAAGAAAGTAACTCTTGAACCTAGAGGTATTTGTCCAGCATTTTTACGAAGACAAATGAGGCAAACAAAGCTTCCATGAAGTTTAAGCAAGAACAAATTTGAGTATCACATGCTACAAAACAATTTAATTAAACTGTTTTCCTCTCATTTATTCTCCTAACTCTAACAGAACAACTAAAATTAGTCAAAATAGAAGAACTTTGAACACTAAACAAGAAAGCATTTTAATTTTGATTGAATTACACTTAGATGGCCCAAAATATAATTATTTTGCACTTTAAGGGCATAATTTCAAAAGTGTGCATTTTAGTGGCCGCGGATATTCTTTCTAAGCATTGAAATGACTTCCCTCAAATACAAGGAAACTCCATTACCAATTGGGGGAAGTTTAGTCCAAATTTCATAAATAATAGATATAATATTTCATAACCTACACCAGATCTCTTGCCTCGGCCCTCGTGGCAGCATCTTTTCTTAGGTAGAACAAAATTAAGAGTCAATTGGGCTTTGCATCCCTCCGTCCCCCGTATAGTTCAAAATGAATTTCGTCTAAACAATCTAAACGGCTAAATCACAACTAAATGTCCATAATTTAATGCCATTCAACTTTACACTCACATATTCTTTTCCGTCCAAAATCATTAACTATGTCCATCTTCCAAGGCTATTTATGTCATTTACTACAAAAACTAACTAAAAAGAAAAGAAAAAGGACGCAATGTGCAACCTTCTTCATAACTATCACAAGATCCCTGGATCCCGTTCGAATTTTATAATCTATGTTTTCTGTCTGTGTTTCACATCTCCTTATATTAGGTAAACATAATACCAAATTAACACTGAAGCTATACAACCTGGTCTTTTGAATCCCTCTTTAAACACAACTTAAAACCTATTTCTTATATCGATACAACTTTCACCCAAAATATAGAATTACTTTATGCTGAGTTCATCAAAAGGTCATCATGTATTTGTATTTTTCTGATTGTTGAGAATCACACACTTCACTTCCGTTTGGCAATTTCTTGAAAACTATCAACTGAAGTAATGTTAAACACTTAAAAATTCAAACTACGACTTTAATTCTTAATAATCAATAATTTCTAGAAATGGAATGAGTACGCAATGCACCCTTTTTTTCTTCTGAATTAGTTTTGTAGTAAATGACAAAAAATAGCCCTGGAAGATGGACATATTTTAATGATTTTGGAATCTGCGGGTGTAAAGTTGAATGGCATTGAATTATGGACATGTAAGTGTGGTTTAGTTGTTTCGATTATTCAGACGAAAGTCATTTTGAATTAATTATGCGGGGGATGAGGGATTGGGATGCAAAGTCCAGTTGACTCAGTTATGATCTGCCTAAGAAAAGATGTTGTCACAAGGCAAGAGATTTGGTATCTGTTATGAAATGTTATATTTATTATTAAGGTAGTTTTGATTGATTACTTGCCTTGTGTCATCTTTTCATAACAGATACCAGATCTCTTGCCTTGTAACAGCATCTTTTCTTAGGCAGATCATAACTGAGAGTCAATTGGACTTTGCATTCCAATCCCTCATCCCCGCATAATTAATTCAAAATGACATTTGTCTGAATAATCTAAACAACTAAACCACAATTACATGTCCATAATTCAATGCCATTCAACTTTACATCCGCAGATTCCAAAATCATTAAAGTATGTCCATCTTCCAGGGCTATTTTTTGTCATTTACTACAAAACTAATTAAGAAGAAAAAAAGGGCGCATTGCGTGACCTTCTTCACTAGCAAAAAAAACTATTACAAGATCCCTGATCCCATTCAAATTTTATAATCTATTCTTTCAATCTGTTTTCTACATCTCCTTATTTCGGATAAACATACACCAAAATTACACTGAAGCTATACGACATGGTATTTTAAATCCCTCCTTAAACACAACTTTAAACCCATATCTTATACAAATACAACTTCCCAAATTATATATTTACTTTACTTTGAGTTCATCAAAAGGTGAATATGTATTTGTATTCTTTTGACTGTTGAGAATCACACACTTCACTTCCATTTCGCAATTTTGTAAAAACTATCAAATGAAGTAAAGTTAAACACTTAAACATTCAAGAGTTTCTAGCGGCCTTATCACCAACTTACCCGATACCTAAATAGCAAATTAAACATGACTACAACATACTAGTGAGTCCAATGCACATAGCAGTAATATAAAGTAAAGAAGCTGATTAGGAAATCATACCTTTAATACCATCTGCACGATTGCTTCAGTATCCGTATGAACAAACTTGTGAGCAAATCTTAGAAAATGAACAACCAAGGAACTATAGAACAGATAATTGATCAGCACAAATTCTTGCCAGGAACTTGAGTAGCCTTTTAAAGTAGACTGTGCCTCCTTTTCAGCAACATTAGTCAACATCCCAGCATTTGCATCAAGACCAGAAACATCTTCAAAGCTAATGGTCCAGGGTTCCATGTAGTCAGTCCATAGAGAAAACACTTCAGATACATCTTTGATAGAAGTCTCCAATGGGTAAAACATGAATGTCCTCACTATAAACCGGTACAATGGCCTCTGAATCAATGAATTCCAAGAACCAACAGACCAAATACCCACATTCCCTGATATCCTCCACTCTAGGCTCTCAGTCAATGCAGCCCTATCAAATCCATCATTGGGTTGCATGGATATCTTATTAAGATACTTCACAAAGACATTCACAACTTCACCTAAACCAGCTGTAGGACTCATCTCACTCACAACAGACTGGAAACTAAAATCCAAACCAAATGGCTTGCACACATTCACAGCCAACGGCGAAAAATCATTGCCAACCAACCAAAAATTAATCAATGTATGAACCATAAACTCAGAACGCCGAAAATTTATATCATCATAAGGCTGCTGACCAACACTCAAATCCGAGACACACACATACTCACGCAAATAAGCATTAAGAAGCTTTAAATAGAACTTACATTCATTCCTCTCCACCGTACCACCAGAATTAGACATCTTCAAAACCTGAATCGAAGAAACCCAATTTTCCAACCGATTAAACCTATCACTTCCCGTAACCTTAACCTCATCAACATTCTCAACATTCCTCTTTAAAACAGGATAAAAAGCAAACCAAAACAAGTAAAACTCGAAAAGATTCAATCGAAGCTCATAAAAACCAAGACCATTTCTAAAAACTCTACCTCTAAACAACGGACACAATTCCGCTAACACACTAACATCCCTCACATTATGCAACAATATCCTCATCCATTGTGGTAATATCTCAATCGGAAACAGATATTTAAGTAACGAAACACGATCAGCCTCGAGAATTGAGTTGATGAGAATGCTGTTGGGGGATAAAAGCTCGAAAAGGGTAGTTGAGAGAGTAGAGTCATTTGAATCAGTGATGGATTGAATCCAAGTAGTGGGGTGTGTGGGGTCTCCGACACCGAAAAGTTTGACAATTAGGGCGGGGAAAGTGTGGGTGAAGAAGGGGCGGGTTTCGATGGGGGGTTGGGCGGTGAGGAAGTTTCCGATTGCGGTGCAAGCGGCGGTGATTTGGGGAGGGGTTGTGGCGGTGATGATGGTGGCGGCGAGGGAGGTGGCGGTGGGGCGGGCAGCGAGCATTGTAGAGGACTAGAGGGGGCGATGAGAGAGAGAGAGAGAGAGAGAGCGGGAGAGAGAGGGAGAGAAATGAGAGAGAGAGAGGTGAAATCTACTGAGAGCGAGAGAGAGAAGTGAAATCTACAGAGAGAGAGAGAGAGAGAGAGAGAGATTACGAGGGGGTGTATGTATATGGGAGAAATCAGAAATGTGTGTTGTTAGGGTTTATGGGTGGAGATATTTGAAATTGGGGGAGAACAAAAGGGCGGTTTTTTGTGAATAACGCGGAGATTTTGTGTATACGTGGCGGGGAGTATCTATTGTTCTTGCTGGATACTGTTTTGGTTTCTTTTTTCTTCTTCTTAAAACTTTTAACTTTTAAGTAATAATTTTATTAAGGAAAATGTTAGCCCTAAGGGCTATGTTTAAGCACTGAATTATTTTATTTTTTTTATGTTTAAATATTTAATATTAGTAATAGCTTTCCAAAATTGCAAGATATTAGAAGATTATAAATATTGATTGCTAAATTTTTAATGAAATCAATAGTATTTATCGAAATGAATCAAAATTAGAAATGTAGTTATGAAAATAGATGTAAGTGTATTAATGACAACTAGCGTAAAAGCCCGTGCCAGGCACGGGCATTGCAATAATTTCTCGCACGAAATTGTTTATATATTGAGATAATTTTGTAATTTAAAATTCGAAAAAGGATAATATTTCGATTTTATCTCAAATTTTAATAGTTTTTTTGTAATATGGCATACCAAATTACATTAACCAGATATTCTATAACTTGATTAAATTTCATAAAATTTGGATAAATATCCATACAATAATAATTGCATTATTACATTTAATTGCTAAAATATTAATATGATTTTCGATGATGTGATAGAAACCTTATCAAATTGAACCTTTGAGTATATAATAATATGGGTTTTGATGACGGAACTTTATCAAATTGAACATTTGAGTATAAAATAAATAAATATTTTGAAAATTATCAATATATAACATAGGTAATGTGATTTTAACTTAGTTACAGTACATTTATGAAGAATCGATATATACGTAAGGCGAAAACATATTATAAAACTATTAATATTATATTATATGAAAGTTATCATTGCGGTGTATAGCTCATTTTTTTATATATTACATACATATTTTTATATTTTTAAACTCAAATGTTTAGTTTTAGTCTAAAATTTATTACACAATATCAAAATTTTCTTTTAAAATTTTGGTAAATTGAAATAGTTTTTATCTTATAATATGAATTATTTTTTAACTCAACTTGATTTTTTACAAAAAAATTTATCAATGTAAATTATGATTAGACGACCTTAATGATTGTGCATCAACATAATATTTAAGATGAAACTTTTTGGTTTCATCATAGGTTGATCTAAGTATATGTTATAACTCAACCATCATATATTATGTTGATTATTTGATCAATTTATTATACTATTTAAAATTCATATTATCATACTTTGAGTTATAGTCTAATTGGTCATTGCGAATAATTATTGCAATTTTGTAATATTTATAATTCAAAAAAACATATCTTTTTTTATTTTATATTGAATATTAATTATGTTATCTTTTATATATACAACATAAATCCTATTTTTGGAGTTGTCATTTTTTTAAACATAAATTCAATTATTTTAGTTTCTTTTAATATATATGTTTTTAGATCAATCACACTTTTAAATCGTTGAAAGTCTAAATAGTTGGTCGACCAAAAATCTCAAATATGACTCGCGTATTTAAAATTTTATATACATAAAAATTATGCGAGACAATCATTTATTATGTATAATTTTATAAACAAAATTATATATTTCTTAAAAAAATCTTGTTTTTTTAGGAATCGATTACATTTATGTATAATTTTATACTCCATTTGTCCCTCTCATTTCTTTACACTTTCCTTTTTGGTATGTCCCTCTCATTTCTTTACATACCAAAAATAGTAACATTTTATAATATAAAATCCAATCACATTCCCTACTTTCATCCATTATACCTACTTTATACCCACTTTATACATTAAATATTGATTGGTCTCACCACTTTACTCATTTTTCTTACTTTTCCGTATTAATTTACATTTTTTCTTAACCTCCGTGTCATTCTCTCAACGTAAAGAATTGAGGGGGACGGAGGGAGTAATATTTAAAAATTTATTTTTATATCAATCATTTAAAAGGACAAAAGAGGAATATAGAGTATACTCAATCCATTAAAATATTTTTTTAGAATATATAATATGCAACATTCTATAAATAATATAAACCAACGTTTTTTTGGAGAAAATGTGATTTATCTAAAAATATTTTTAAAGAAAATTCAAAATAACGTATAGTATAATAGTTATGGTATGAGTTTGATTAGAGAAGATTAGTGGTTCGATTTTCAACCCTAACATAATTTCATTTACTCTTTGCATAAATATAAAAGAGAAGGTGTTTTTTGTAATTTTTTAACATACAGGAGCAAAATCGTAAATTCATAGATATTAAAATGATATATATCAATCATTTAAATTGACAAAAGAGAATTGTAGATCATGCTCAATCGATACAAATATTTTTTGTAATTATATATTGTGCAATATTCTAGAAATAATATAAATCAATATTTATTTACTCTATAATAAAAATAAAAAAAATGGGAGAATATGTGGTTTATCTATTAAGATTTTGAAAGTAAATTCAAAATAAAGTGTAGCACAATGGTTGTGGTGCACGTTTTAGTGTAGAAGGTCATAGGTTCAATTTTCAAGACTAAATTATTTAATTCAATTTTTGCATAAACATTAAAGGGGTGACATTTTTGTAAATTTTCACAAAATAGGGGCAGAATCGTAACTTCATAGGCATTAAAGTGGCAATTTTTGCCCTTATGTTGTGGTTTAATATATAGTAATAAATGTAGATACAATATAATTCTTAACCATAGTTCTTAGGAGTTAGGACTGTTGTTAACAGGACCCTTTTATTAATTATGAATGGAAAAAGAATAGAATAGGGAATCTCATATATAAAATTGTACGTATCCAAATGATATCTGAAAAAATTATGTTTATCAAGGAAAAAAAATAGGGAATCTCATATATTTTTAGGTAACATTTCTCAGATATTGAATAAAATTCATACATTCTATAAAAGATTGTGTGTATTCAAATAATATTTAAGAAAAATATGTGTATCAAAATATAATGAATATATTCAATATCTTATAAAAGTTTCAGGTTCCGTTTTCTCAAAAAATATACATGAACAAAGATAACATGGGAACTAGGAAGAGCTGTGTGTATATAATTGTTTAAAGTGTTACAATTAGAATATATTTTTAAAAGAGGTTTACTCGTTTTAATAAATTTTAATAAGGTCCCAAAGATTTAGTTATATTTTATTTTGGACCCAAACTAAAAAGAATTATGTAAAAAATTTAAGTAAGAGTAATAATTAAATAAAAACACGAAGTACCAAAAGAATAGATATCATACCGATCAAAATTTTAATGTTTCGTTTTTAAAAATATAATATATATTACACTACCTAAGTTGTACATGAAATATGAAGATTGATTAATGTAAAAATTACAAGTTATAATTTTTATGTTAAAAATAGGGACTCGGCTCTCCTTTATCAATCTTTTTTCTCTGCCTCTAATTTTTCCCACTCGCTCGGTCATTCGATTGCTTCCTCTTCCCCTAAATTTACGTGTGTTGTTTTTATATGTTCTCATTCATTTCTATACACTTTCCATTTTGGGATGTCCTCTCATTTTTATGCATTCTAAAAATAGTAACTTTTAATAATATAAAACACTATTACACACTACTTTTTCCACTATCTCTATTCTATAATAATATAAAACACTATTACACCCACTACTTTCTTCCATTATCTCAAATCTATTATTAAATATTGATAGGTCCCACCACTTTACCCATTTTTCATCTCACTTTACTCATTTTTTATATTTTTTCTTGGTCTCCGTGTACAAACCTGTATATAACTCAATGAGACGGAGGGAGTATCAGATAGTCGATTTGTATAATTGAAATGTTGTCTTTATATGTTCTTAAAATGATCATAGATAGTCGATTTGCACAAATGAAATATTTTAATAAGAATTAAAATGTGGTTAGTAATCAAGATATGAACAATTGGATATCGTTGTTAATAATCCTAGTTTTAAGCATCAATATTCAACTATAATAGTTAAGGATAATAATGAATCAATCCCATCCCATCCCCTTACTATGTGAACTAGAAGGCTAAACATGTTACGATTTGTTTTAGTATGAGATTGGGAGTCAACACCTGATTTTTGCTCTATCAATCTCTTCTGAGAACGATGTTATTTTTTTTTTTCACTTTTCGGCTTTATTGTGAAAAGATTGTTGTTTTGCTATACTTGAGAATATTACTTGTGATTTTCTAGAAAAAAAAAGGGTTGTATTGAGTATATATAATTTAATGGATCTTATTCATATGTTTCAACACCATAGAGGGTTTTTGGTCTTATGTTTCGTAGTGCTAATTGTATGATTAAGGCTATCAACATAGTCATTTATAAATTAATGAATATCAGTTTTAACTGTTGTTGATGCCAATTTTCGTCGCCGACAAAACATCAAATTAAGATTTATAATTGGGTATTCGTATAGAGTTATACAAATTAGGATTTATAATATTTCGGGGAAAATTAGGGTTAATAATCTTTGGGGCTGAGCTCGAGGTTATCAATTTAGAGATAATAGAATTTCGGATCCCTTCTCAAGGTGCCTACGTATCCTTTTATAAGGAATCAAGCTCACGTAGTTCTTTTCGGTTCATACTCCTATTCTTAGGAGCAAGTCACCGATTAATTATAAGTTTCCTTCTACATCGAATTCTATCTTGTTAACTACGCTTTGGGTAATCCAATTTCTCTTTGGAATGTTACACATGAAGTTGTTAAGAGAAACAACCATTGAAAGTTGTTAGGGTATGTTAGCTCCAAAGTATCGTAGAAGGGGGGGTTGAATACGATACTCACAAATAATTCAATTTCGTTCGCGGATAATTCATTCAGTTCTATAACGAAATCAAACACACCAAACCAAACCAAGATTCGGGGAATATATCTTTTTATAAATATAAACCTCGAGGGATGCTACAATTTCTAATCCGTAGATTAGCTTCAATGAGTTCTAGGTTAAACACAATCAATACAATGATAAAATTCTGAGCACTATTAATTTCTCTGATCTTCTCCGGCTCAAACTTCTCTCTCAGTAATTGCTTCTGTGTTAATAACCTGACTGAAGAAGACACTCTTCCTCTATTAGTGATTGTAGACTTAGTTTTTGAAAACTATCGAACCTTGATTGAAGAATCAATCTTGGTCGTCCATCTTCAAAATCAACCTGACAACAAGAATACTTTTCACCTGCTCCTAAATAAAAAACCATCGAATAATTTAAGTTACTTTACCATTCGATAGTTTTTAAATCAAAACTATTGACTACCAAATTAACTCAAATTGGTTTTCTGAGAATCACTTTTTATATCATTCGATAGTTTTCTAAAATGAAAAACTATCGAATCATTTTCTTGTATTTTATCTTTTACTAATTCCACTGAGCTCCTGGGTGATTAAGTAATAGACTGTATCAATTTCTTCTGAGACGATAAAACAACCTGATCTTTTTAAGTGCCGTCAACTAGTGCAACTGGTCTGGTTCACAGATGAATAACACTTGATCAATTCTTCTTCTATGTCTTCAATTCAATGCTGCTGATAAGTCTCTTGTCGTTCTGGTTGCTTCAAATAAATCACTGAAATCCTGTGGTACTTAACCCTAAATCATTCTCATACTTCTGTCATCTTGAAAGTCTTGATTCTTTTGTTGTCACTGAGGCTTGAACATTTTCATGAACTTCTTTCCGTGACCTGTTTACGGACTTCAAGAATACATACCGTATTTTGATTTTTTGAGTTTACCTTTTCTTCTTTGATTCTGGATTCCTGTGCTTCTGTTAATATTATTGTATGTCTTGTCCTTTGTTGAGTTGTAGTTATCTCTTTTACATCTTATGTTACATTATGCTTTACAATCTCCCCCTATTTGATTGGATAGAGTTTGACAAGCAAATACTTCGAGGATAACTCAACTAACTAAGGAAACATGAAACTAATTAAAGTAAGACAGCGTAATAATATTAAATGCATTCTGGATCAGATATATATACATTTCCAGATTTCATAAATCAAAAAACAATAAAACTTTCTACATAGAAGTTGTTCCTCTAGTCTGAGCTAATAGTTCTTTTGTTCTTTGCTTCTTTTCTTCAGTCCATTCCGATCTCACCTTCTTCAATCATTGGATCGGAGTTAGCAGCTTGATAATCAATCACAGAAGGATAGTGCAGTGGTTCTCCAGGTTTAAGGATTGCTCCTTGGATGTGTCTTCCAATGTACTCTACCTCTTGTCCCACTCCAGTCCACAACCATGCAATGTTAACATCTTTCTTGTTTAGCTTTGGCATGTTTGGTAGTCTGGGATGCACTTCCAATCCTCTTTCCACTCTCTTCCTATAGTAAGGAACATTCTTCATTAGAAATCTTCTCAGAGTGTCTGCTGTTTTGTCCTTCTCCGTTGATGAGAATCAAGTGGATCTAAGATACTTCTCCACTGATATCAGATAATTACTTGGATAATCTCTCAGTTTGTCCTCAGCCAAATAGCAGATTCTGAACAAGTCATTTGTCATGAATCTAACCATTGGAGGATCTTCAGTAATCTCTGGACCGACTTTCATCAAGATCTCTTTAACATTCTCACGGAGTAGTTCATTTAGCCTTGTAGTCCTTTGTATCTTGATGAGCATAACCTGCAATTCTGTGTATGTCCTCTGTTCAAAAAACTTAGTGGAAATCACAAAGGTACCTTTCTCAAGAAAATTGATCAATATGTTCCAGGCACCGTTTGCTTTAACCCCAGCTTTCAGAAAGATCATAGAGTTTCTCAATGCTGTGAAGTAGGTCTGATCTTCAAGATTGGCACTTCTTATGTTCTGAATGATAACCTCCACCTCAGCATTGTCGTTGACTTCTAATCCGTCTTCAACTCCGCAAAAGGTTTTATAAGCCATCTCCCAGTCACTTCCTTCTTTCTTTGCCAGATCCATCATCTTCTTTTTCCTCACTTCACTATACATCTTGAACCTCTTCAGTTTTTCACTTCGTAGAACTGCTTGTTGTTTCTCTTTCTCAGCTTGCCTGGCATCTATTGCAGCTTTTTGAGCTCTCACCACTTCCAAGGCAGCTTCTTCTTCTTGTGACAGAGAATTTGCTTCTTCTTCCATATTATCCTCCCAGATTGGATATTCAACAAGCTCTGGATAATATGGCTCATGCTCCTCCTGAATCGGTTGCTCTTGCATGAACTCAAATTCCTCTTCACTTTCCTCTTCTTGTACCATGTCCTCAATCCAGTACTGTCTAACTGGAATAGCTTCAACCATTTCCCAAACTCCCCATCCATCCAGACCTGTTTCCCAAACTCCCCATCCATCCAGACCTTTCTCCCTATCTCTAACTTTCTCCCCCTTAGTTGAGGAATCCTCGACAAAAGCATCCTCAACATAAAAGGTAGTAGAAGGATCAGGTTGTTGATTTGAAGGTCCGGGTTGTCCAGTTTGTTGGTTCCTTAGCATAGTCCAGATTGACTGTACCCCGTCGCTTTGGTTGTCCAAGAAATCCATAATCTGCTTATTCATATCATTCATAGAAGCTAGCGTCAGGTCAATGTTATCCAATATTGAGTTGGTAGTCTTTTCCATATGATCCAGTCTCTTGGTCAGTTTAGACTCCACTCTTGAAAGTGTGTTCATTGCATCTTTTACCCGCGCTTGACCATCCCGGATAACCAGAACGTCTTCTCTTAAAGCTTCTTGTCCTTGCGACAAAGCAAACACTTCATTCATGAATCCATATTTTAATTCCTTGACGTCCGTCCTCAATTCGACCAGTTCCTCCATTGCTTCCTTCTTCAAGGAGTCCACTGCCTGCTTAGTACCTGTTATAGTGCCAGATGCACTGCCAATGACCCTGAATGTTCTTCTGGAATCAGCTGCAGCCAAGTCAACCTTCTCTTGAATAGTCTTTAAAGAAGCATTGCCTTGACTAGAGGAGATCCCTTGGTCAAAGGAAGGTCGCAGTGGAACCTTAAATAATGGATTTCCTTCTTTATCACGAACTGTCATTTCCTTGAGTGTTGATTGAACATGGAACTCTCGTTCTGTAGGCAGTAGCTGATCATTAATGTTTGGTAGGGTTAGGGTGTCACTCCTCACATTTGGCTCTGGGTTTACACTCAACGTTTCTGTCGATGTTTCACTCAATTTTCCTTTCCCACTCAGGCCAGGTGTATGTGTTTTTGTTTCACTCAATCCTATTTTGCTAGTTGTACCTGCAGAAGAAAACACTGTAGCCGTCCTTAAGGAGGTCACCGGTGGTGCAATGGGGCTTCGCAAGTCCCCGTCCTTGGTTAAACCAAGTTGCTGATCATCCGTAGATGATATATCCTTTGAAGGATCTAGAGTTTGAATCTCTAGGGGGTTAGAAACAGGCTCTATTATCAGCAGAGATCCTGAACCTTCCCTTTGAGTCTGTGAAGACTTCACCTCAGTTAACTCCTCAATAGTAATTGATTTATTGTCACCGAGTTGCCAATATGCACCTACGTCAGACCCTTTACCCACAGGATCCAGATATGTTCCATCTGGGGAGCTAGGCAATGACCCTTTAGATTTTGCATTTAGGTCAGAGCCTTCTCTCGATGTCTGTGAAGACCCTTGATTCTTAGAACCTTCAACCAGTGAACCTGACCGTAATATGGTTGGAACACCAGTTGCTTCCGTCAATTCTTCCTTACTTGATTGAGCTATTGGTTCAGATATAGCTTTTGTAAGCATTGCCCAATCAAAATCAGAAAAATCTGTAAAGGGTTCTTTGGATGAGAGAAATGAATTATCAACAATTGCCTCGGTTTCTGTTCTTCTCCTTTTAGAGGTAGGCAGAGCTGCTGTTGAAGGGTGTATCTCCTTATGTGGTGCTGCTATGGCACTATCTCCCTCTACACTCACGGATGTCTGAATGTTGGGTATAGTAGGGGACGGAGGTTCGTTTATGGTTTCATTTGGCTCTTCCAAAGGCTCTTCGACCGTGGTTAGAGATTGTGGGTTTGCAATCTCATGGTCAGTGATGGCCACTGAGCGCTCTGGATCAACATCCATTGGTTGTGGTTCAGGAGCCAGTTCAGGTTTATGAATGTTACCTTCATTTACCTGTTCCCCTGGGGGTAGAAGTGGTAGGGGCACCGTTCTTAAATATTCAGTGAGAACAGTGGGTACCCCTGGAAGATGAGTCTTTCTTATCAGAGCGGTTATTGCATTGCTCTTCATCCTCATGCACTCCATGGTCTCCTCGCCTTCAAATGTCTCCCGTTCATCATCTGTTAAGATATCATTGAGAATTAGCTGTAGGAACCTAGGATAGAAACAAAGCACATCATCTATGCTTGTCCTTTCATCTAGTGGTTCCATGCACATAATGACTTGATCAATCACTAGCCTTCCTATGTTAATATGCCTATTGTTAGCAATGGTAAACCCTATCTTTTGAAGGAATAAGGGAATACCATGCAAATTTGTTAGCTTGGCTGTAAAAACATGGATTAGGGTATGAAAGAAAAAGTTCCATGGCTTTGTCAGGTAATTCTTAAGAAACTCTCCCACAAAGAAGTTTGGTTGTTGACTTCTAATGAGAGTGAAGAAATCACGTATCTCCTCAGTCGTGGGATCCGGAACATGGTTTTCTGTAGGAAAATGTAGTATTCTGTTAAAGTCATGTTCCGTCACCCTTATTGTTCTGCCCCCTGGCACAACAAAACTGAAGGATCTAACGTTATTCTCACTTGTATCCGTGGCGGTTGTGTACAACGCAGTCAATTGATCGATGCAAAGGACTACGGGAGTACTCAAGGCGTATGCCACTAATGAACGTGTATTCAAAAACTCTGCCCATGCACGAAACTGTAAGTTCGTAATGGCTGGCAAGTTTTGAAACGAGACATGATTAGTCTTGGTTACGATAAATTCTCCAGCCATTATTTTTCAAATTTCCAGAAAATTAATTAAACCAAAACTATTTTTCACTTAAATTTAATTAATTATTTCTAATTAATCAAACTTTTTAACAAAATTACCCCTTTAAACAATTTAACCACAATCTCGAACACTTGATTTATAACCTTAAATTAGTGAACTTCAAACAACCACTACACTCCAAAGAAATTAACTGTTAAACAATCAATTTCTAAAGACAAGAACTTTTATCACTTTTCTGAGGTTCAACAATTTTGTTCGATGGATTCTCCCTTAGAAAGTCTAAACACTTAAAACAATCAAGTTTTCACGGTTAAAATTGACTCAACAGTGAAACACAGTGAATTTTTCAAGCTTTTCTTGGTTAAAATGAAGAATTCTATCGAAAGGGTGTTCTTGAATGTATATATATTTTGTAAGTATATAAACGGCTGTTGCTTTCTTAGATCTGTAAAAAATGAGAAAGAAAAAGTCTAAGGCACGTTTTTATACACTTAAAACTGACAGGGGCAAAATTGTCCTTTTATGTTCGATGGATTTCATTAGTACTATCGATAGTTTTATCCTAGGGGCAAAGAGGTCAAAAACAGTTCGATGGTTTTTGAAAAACTATCGAATTGTTTAAATTATGGAATTTAAACCGACCTATTAAGAAAAAACTATCGAAGGTTTTTCTGCTTTTAATTAAAATCTATCGAACACACATTCTATGGAAAAACTATCGAGAATTGAATTAGAAATGAAATTAAATTCCTTCGATAATTTTTCACCTGAATTTCAAAATATATCGAGAATTTATATATAGAATTAATTAAATTCACTTCGATATATTTTAAGATTTTCCTCAAAAACTATCGAGAATTGTTTTCGATGGTTTTCTTTCCCTATTTAAAAACTATCGAATTTTGAATTCGATGGTTTTTATTTAGTACTTAGAAAAACTATCGAATTTTCTAAAATTCGATATTTTTTGCTTCTTTTCAAATTTTAAAACTTGTTCATGTTCTAAAATTCAATTTTTTGTATTTCCTGTCAAGTTTTATTTTGAATAAATCTTTTAAAATTTACCAAAATCAATTGTTAACAGAAAATTCACAATTTTCTTAGAATAAAATCAACTAAATATCATTAAATGATATTAATCAATTAAAATCCAATAAATTATGTTGCATTAATCTACAATGTTAAAAACAAAGTAAACTAATTCAAATTAAATAGATGCTTAAGTATTTAGAACAAATATTAGCACCTAAATAATTTTTAGAATTAATAACCAATTAAATGCCAGAAGATATATCATCCATAATTATGACATAAAATTAGTACAATAATCCTAACTACGAGAATTGCTCCAGAAAATAAATTCACGAGTCCTAAGGATATAGAAATTCTTAAACTCATGTATTTACTAGGACTATCTGCAGTTACTGATTTCTAATCAAAATCAATTAGAAAAAGTTAACATCCCAAGTTCACCAACCAGCTTTGAAAAAGTGGATTCATCAAGTGGTTTAGTAAAGATGTCTGCAATTTGTTCCTCTGTGGGTACAAAGTGTAACTCCACAGTTCCATTCATGACATGCTCTCGGATAAAATGATACCTGATGTCGATGTGCTTCGTCCTCGAGTGTTGCACTGAGTTGTTAGAGATTGCTATGGCACTTGTGTTGTCGCAAAATATTGGAATCTTTGTCAACAAAAGTCCATAGTCACTGAGTTGGTTTCTCATCCACAAAATCTGAGCACATCAGCTACCAGCAGCAATGTATTCAGCCTCAGCTGTTGATGTGGACACTGAATGCTGCTTCTTGCTATACCAGGAAACTAACCTTCTTCCAAGAAACTGACAGCTTCCTGAAGTACTTTTCCGATCAATCTTACAACCTGCAAAATCAGAGTCTGTGTATCCAATAAGATCAAATCCTGTATCTTTAGGGTACCAAATTCCAAGATTTGGGGTCCCCTTAAGATATCTAAATATTCGCTTAACAGCTATTAGATGAGATTCTTTAAGATCAGACTGAAACCTAGCACACAAGCATGTTGCAAACATTATATCTGGTCTACTTACAGTGAGATAAAGTAATGAGCCTATCATACCTCTGTAGCCTGTGATATCAACCTTCTTACCAGTTTCATCCTTATCAAGCTTAGTGGCAGTTGGCATAGGAGTCTTTGTTGTAGATGAGTCTTCCATTTGATACTTCTTAAGAAGATCTTTGATGTACTTGGACTGACAAATGAATATAACATCTTGTCTTTTGTATACTTGCCGTCCAAGAAAGAATGACAATTCACCCATCATGCTCGTTTCATAATGACTCTGCATTAACTTAGCAAATCTCTTGCATAGATCATCATTAGTAGAACCAAATATTATGTCATCAACATATACTTGCACCAATATCAAATCATTTTTGTGCTTTTTGTAAAAGAGAGTTTTGTCTAAAACACCTCTTGTAAAATCCTTTTCAAGTAAGAATTTAGAGAGAGTGTCATACCATGTCCTTGAAGCTTGTTTGAGTCCATAGAGGGCTTTGAATAGAAAGTACACAAAGTCTGTCAGTTTTGAATCCTCAAAACCTGGAGGTTGTTCCACATACACTTCTTCTTCTAACTCACCGTTCAGAAAAGCACTCTTCACATCCATCTGATATACCTTGTAATTGGAATGTGCTGCGAATGCCAGAAACAGTCTGATGGCCTCAGGTCTTGCTAATGGTGCATAGGTTTCATCATAATCTATACCATCTTCTTGAGAGTAACCTTTAGCAAACAGTCTGGCTTTGTTTCTCGTTACAATGCCATCTTCGTCCAACTTATTTCTGAATACCCATTTGGTTCCAATAACAGATTTTCCCTTAGGCCTGGGTACCAACTTGTTGAGATTTATGGGTGATAGCATAGAAATAACTTAACCTTGTATGTACTTAATTTTTAATTAAGTAGAACATATTATCACAGCCAAAGTATGTTCTTGTAATCAGTATGCAATGTCATTTTAGTTGTGTAATTTGGAAGAAGTTCACTTGTTGTGTTCAAGCCTCAAAGAATGCATATTAGATGACAGCATGAATAAAGGTTACTGTCATAAGCATTGACAGTAAGATTACAAGAAGACAGAATGTTGCAAGTCACGACAGCATATTCACTCTGACAGCAATATTGGCGGAAGACTACGCGACAGCAACTTTAGCCCTCGACAGTAAGTTTGGAAACCTCGACAGCACTCTGTGCGGGGAACTCATACTGTCACCAAAAGAACATTCCTGTGACAGCAAGCTTTGAGGCAAAAGTAACTGTCTCGAGAAAGATCTTTGTTCTAGGTATCTTCTCAGTCAAATCCCGTGATAGTTTCAATGTTCAAGAAACATGCGTGTTGCAGTATCCCTAAGCTGTACCAAGTCTGCAAGAGTACGACAGAAGCTTCAAGCACTACAAAACAAAAGCGAATCAATTCAAGAGCAAAGTCAAGTCTCTATTTGCTGAATTGTTTTAGCTAGAAATAGAATGAATCTAGGTTGCTTTCTTTGTAATGTATATCTGACATGTTAGCAATTTAGGAAAGTCACATGGGTAGACATTTTGTAAGAAGCTGCCACTTGATAATGGCAGCAGCTTCACAAACCCGTGTTGACAGTGATAGGATTAGTTATATACTTAGACTATCAATTCATTCTAGGAATGAAGTGGTAACACAAGCAAGTAAGTGTCTTGAAGAAAACCGAAGCTCAAGATTTCTATCTTGAGGTTGTAGCAACACTTTGCAAAATAAATAAAAACATTTATTTTGTGAAACTTGTCTTGAGACCATACTGTTTGTGAATGCATACATATTACTGATAACGTTAAATCTTAGTTTTGGTTGTTGAAATTGAGATTGAATTTTATCAGTATTGCATTCATCCCCCCCCCCTTCTGCAATACACGAGGACCAACAACTGGTATCAGAGCTTACAGATTAACATACATATCTGAGATCACGACGACAATGCAGAAATCAAGCAGTATCAAGATCCCAGCTTTTGATAAAGAGAACTACAACATTTGGAAAAGAAAGATCTTGTTGTTTATCAAAGCTGCGAATCCACTATACCCAGGTATTCTCGAGAATGGTCCTTTCATTCCAAGGAAAGAAATTGAAGCCACAACAGTAAATGGTGAAATCATTCCTGCATATTGGGTTCCCAAAGATCCCTCAGAAATTTTGGAACCTGAGAAGGAGAAGATGGTGCTAGATGATCACTTGCAACTCATCTTGCTCGATTCTCTCACGTTGGATAAAGCCATGTGTAGAAGTGTGATAAGCTGCACATCTGCCAAGGAGATGTGGATCAGGTTAGCTTTACTATGTGAAGGAAGTGAAGAAGTTAAGGGCAACCAAAGGTAAATACTGATATCACAATATGAGGCATTCATGGCCAAGCCTGGTGAAGACTTAACTTCCATGTTTGAAAGGTTCAGTAAGCTCTTAACTGAACTACAGATATATGGCAAGTACTATGACATAAAAGAATTGAATGTCAAGTTCCTGCTTACACTGCCTGATCACCTTGAACACAAGACAACAACCATACGAGAAGGAAGAGATCTCAACAATATAACCTTTGAGACACTTTATGGCATTCTGAAATCCTATGAACTTGAACTCTTTTAAAAGAGAGCCATACAGAGTGGAACAAGGAACAAGATGGCTAATATGTCAAGTGCCCTAGTAGCATATGTGCCAAGGATCACACAGCCAAGTGAAGTACTACAAATCACACAATCAACCTCTGCACAATCCTTAAAGATAGAAGAGGTTGTTGAAGATGATGAGAAAGTAGTACTACAGCTCAAGGATGTGGAAGATGAAGACTTCTACACAATGGAGGAACTGGAAAGCATGGACAATCCTACTATGGCTTACATGGCCAAAAAGTTCAAGAACTTTAGGTTCAAGAAGGATAGGTCATACAAACCCCAAGGCCAAGCATCCAAGTTCAACAAGGGAAGTTCATCAAAGGCTGCTGTGGGAAGTTCAACCAAAGGAGGATACAAGACTGGATTTGTGGATAGGTCAAAATTCAAGTGTTACAACTGTGGTGAACCTGGTCATTTTGCTACTGAATGCAAAAGACCCAAACAGGTTCAGAGGTTTGAGAAAGGAACTGGTGGATACTCTAAGAAGAATCAAGGTAAAGCCTATGTGGCTGAAGGAAAGTGTTGGGATGAGTCTGATGAAGAAGAAGAAGAAGAATATGTCAACCTAGCTCTCATGGCTAGCACTGATGAAGTAACATCAACATCTTCAAGTCAGGTACCTTCACTTGTCTTACTTGATATGTCTACTGATGAGTATAAGAAAACCATTAAAGACTTAAGTGCTGAAATGTTCAATGTCTATACTAGCTTATCTGCTGCTAATGAGGAAATCACTAGGCTGAGTAAGCTAAATGAAACACTAAAGTCTGAAAATGAATCTCTTGTTCTCAAAACCAGTTCACTAGACTCTTTAGCTCAGGAGAATGCTAGACTCAAAAATGAATTAAAATGTGCTAAAGAGGTTGAGGAATTCCTGAGGAATGAGATTGCTGAAAATGAATTCAAGATTAAGGCTTATAAAAACTCATCAAAGATAGTTCAGGATTACAATGATAAGCATACAGAAAATCAGACAGTTGGTATAGGTTTTTCATATGGTAGAAGACCTGGAAAGGAAACTGTGATTCAAGATTGTTCTGGAGATGCTGCTGTCAAACCCACCATTCTCAAGAAGGTTAAAACTCCTATTTTCAAAGCTGCAGAAATTGAGTTTGATGAAGAAGCCATGCTCATCAAACAAGAAATTCTTGATGAGGATGAAGGTGTTGACAACACATCCAAGGATGGAAAGGATACTGTCACAATCCCCAAGACAGTAAACTTACCAAGCAATCAGACAGTAAGTTCAAAAGATGTTGTCACAGTTGGCAAGACAGAATCTTCCAAAGATGCTGTCAAGAATGTTTCCAAGACAGTAACTTCCAAACCCTCTGTCAAGACAGTTGGAATAAAAGGCACTGACAAGGAAAGTTCGACAGCAACTTCTAAACACATTGTCAATCCAGTAACTCCCAAGTCTAAGAATAGGAATGGTAAGGTAGGTGTCAATAAAGGAAATGGATACACTAATGTTGGAGGTGCTTCTAGGAAATTATGCAATAAATGTGGATCTTCACATCATTTAACACATGTTTGTAAAAAACCAATTGAGGATAAGATCAATGCTACTGAACTCAATGGTAACTTACATAGAACCCCCCTTATGCATAGAACTATGAGTGTCTGTAATAACATTGAATGTATGCCATGCAAAATCACTGCAATGAGTACATGCTTTAACTTACCTATTCTCACTACTAAAAAATGTTCATACATGCATATTGTTGAGACTTCTGAGCCTGCTGGCAACAGCAAAAAGGCTTCATCCACTAAGAAAAGGATCAAGTCCAATTCTAAGCCTAAGTGGGTGAAAAGAGAAGTCAAACAGGAGGTTTTTGATGATGCTTGTGATTTTATGACTGGAAGAAACTCAGGAGACACTAAAACTGCAGGACCCAACAAGGATTGGGTACCATATGCAACCTAAACACATTCTGTTTTGCAGGGCAAGAAGAAAGATCAAGTCATGTGGATCATTGACAGTGGTTGCTCAAGACACATGACAGGTGATAAAGCCCTGTTATCACACTATGTAGAGAAAGCTGGCCCAATCATAACCTTTGGAGACAACAGCAAGGGTTACACAGTGGGATATGGCTGTCTGGAAATTGGAAATGTTGTCATTGAAGACATTGCTCTTGTGGATGGACTGAAGCACAATCTACTCAGTGTCAGCCAATTCAGTGACAGGGGATTCAAGGTTGATTTTGATATGATGATGTGTAACATCTATCACAAGAAGGATGAGAGCCTCTCTTTAAAAGGGATCAGAAAAGGAAGCTTGTTTGTTGCTGACTTAAACTCAACAAAGAAGGATAAAGTTTACTGTTTTTATAGTAAAGCAACTGTTGGTGACAGTATGCTTTGGCACAGGAAGCTCTCACACCTCAACTTCAAGACAATGAATATTTTGATGAAGAAGGAGTTAGTGAGAGGTTTGCCCCAACAGGAATTCTGTCAAGAAGGACTGTGTGAAGATTGTCAAATGGGCAAACTAAGGAGAGCTGTGCACAAGTCCAAGCCAATGAACACCAACATAGAAGCACTCAAGTTGATTCACATGGATCTCTTTGGACCAGTCAATGTACCATCTATGGCCAAAAAGAGATATACCTTAGTAATGGTGGATGATTACTCAAGGTACACTTGGGTGAAATTTCTTGAATCCAAAGATGAAGATGCTCAAGTGATTATTGATCAAGTCAGAGTTCTTGATAGAACTCCAAACTCAAAAGTCCAAATCTTGAGGAGTGACAATGGTACAGAATTCAGAAATGCCACACTTGGAAATTTCTGTAAAGATGAAGGAATTGTACAACAATTCTATGCTGCAAGGACTCCACAGCAGAATGAAGTTGTAGAAAGAAAGAACATGACTCTCATTGAAGCAGCTAGAACTATGTTGCATGATGCCAAACTGCCAACATATTTCTGGGCTGAAGCTATCAACACAGCTTGTTATACTCAAAACAGAACCATGATTAACAAAACTCATGCAAGTACACCTTATTGTCTGCTAACTGGGAAGAAACCTACTATCAAATACTTTCATGTGTTTGGGAGCAAATGCTTTATGATGAAGGATAACCATGAGAAGAAAGGAAAATTTGACACCAAGGCATTTGACGGACTATTCATGGGTTACAGCACAGAAAGGACTGCCTACAGAGTTTATGTTATGGAACATAGGATTATTGAAGAAAGTGTTAATGTCACATTTGATGAAACCAAGTTTCCAGGACTGCATGAAGAAGGAAAGATACAGACATTCATATTTGAGAATCAAGGATACTTGGAAGCTGAGGAAATTGTTGATGAAGAACCTAGCTTCACTCAAACTGTTGAAGTTGACAATGATACTGTCAATACCATTACTGTCAACCAAACTCCAGCTCAGTCACAGACCATAACTTCTAACATTCATAACAGTGATGACTCTGGAGCCAATGAAGAACATGGTGAAAACAATGGAATTGGTGAGCATTCAACTCAACAAACCGAAGCAACTGTTCCTGTACAATCAAGTAGCTTGCCCAGAATCACCAAGTGGAATAAGGATAACACAAATGACCTTATCATTGGTGACCCTACTTCTGGAGTGAGGACAAGGAACAAAGTCTCTGCTGACAGCATGTTTTCATGCTTCCTTTCTCAAATGGAACCCAAGACAACTGATGAAGCATTGTTGGATTCTGACTGGGTAATAGCCATGCAAGAAGAGCTAAATCAGTTTGAAAGAAACAATGTATGGAAGTTGGTTCCAAGACCTAAGGGAAAGTCAGTCATTGAGACCAAATGGGTTTTCAGAAACAAGCTTGATGAAAATGGATCAGTGACAAGAAACAAAGCAAGGCTAGTGGCTAAAGGTTACTGTCAACATGAAGGAATAGATTATGATGAGACATTTGCACCTGTTGCAAGACTTGAAGCTATAAGAATCTTTCTAGCCTATGCTGCACACTGCAACTTCAAAGTATTTCAGATGGATGTCAAAAGTGCCTTCCTAAATGGAGAGTTGGAAGAAGAAGTGTATGTTGAACAGCCACCAGGGTTTGAGGATGCTGAGATGTATGATTTTGTGTACAAACTCTTCAAGGCTTTGTATGGACTAAAGCAAGCACCTAGGGCTTGGTATGACACACTTTCCACCTTTCTTTTGGAAAATCAGTTTACTAGAGGAGTTGTGGACAAGACACTGTTCTACAAACATCATGGTAAGGACATCATTCTGGTACAAATCTATGTGGATGACATCATTTTTGGTTCTACAAATGAGAAGCTGTGTGAGAAGTTTTCCTCTCTCATGAGTAACAAATATGAGATGAGTATGATGGGAGAATTGTCATTCTTTCTGGGATTACAAATTCTTCAACAACCTGATGGAATCTTCATTTGTCAAGCTAAATACATCAAGGAACTTCTCAAAAAGTTCAATTTGGAAGATTCATCACCTGCAAAGACACCAATGTCCACATCAACTAGTCTGGATCTTGACCCTAAACGAAAGAAAGTTGCCTCAAGCACCTATAGAGGTATGGTAAGATCTCTCCTATACCTAACTGCTAGCAGACCTGACATCATGTTTGCTACATGTCTCTGTGCAAGGTTTCAAAGTGATCCAAAGGAGTCACACTTAGTAGCCATCAAGAGAATCTTTAGATACTTAAAAGGCACTCCTAACCTAGGCCTTTGGTATCCTAAGAACACTGGATTTGATCTAATTGGTTACTCAGACTCAGACTATGCTGGATGCAAGATTGACAGAAAGAGTACTACTAGTAGTTGTCAATTTCTTGGTGGAAGATTGGTCTCATGGTTTAGCAAGAAGCAGCATTCAGTTTCTACCTCAACTGCAGAAACTGAGTATATTGCTGCAGGCAGTTGCTGTGCACAAATTCTATGGATGAAGAATCAACTTCTGGATTATGGTCTAGTGTTAAGAGACATTCCTATTTACTGTGACAACACTAGTGCCATAGCCATTTCAGACAATCCAGTTCAACACTCTAGGACAAAGCACATTGATATAAGACATCACTTTATCAGAGAGCATGTTGAACAAGGAACTGTGAAGCTGATCTATGTCCCAACTGACAAGCAACTAGCTGACATCCTCACTAAGCCATTGGATGAAGCAACCTTCAACAGGTTGGTAAGTGAATTGGGAATGCTGAATCTGGTATGTTGATTCACTAAGGTTTCTAAATTTCCAATTCTTTTTGAAGCTCATGACAGCACCTTCAAACCTGCTGTCAAGAGAAGTTACTGTCTACTTGGTCTATGTCTGTTATGTGAAAGCATGTGTTGACTTGACTATACATGTTTGTATTCTGTGCCAGTCTCATACTTTTAGACCCTGTATGACATTAATGTGGTTATTTGCTTAGTTTGAGAGATAAATATTTGTTCCATTGGACTTTCACACTTTTCTTTGCATAAATCTATAGGATTAAAGGAGGACACGACCATTAATTACTTTTGTGGTAGTTGTATGGGTACTCTAACTGTTGACCATTAGACTTTAATCCTTAGACGGTTTTGCCTATAAATTAACCTTAGGTTTCACCAGTCTACTATCAGTTTTAAAGTAAATCATGGAAAACAAAGTAGGAATAGAGTACAGGCCAAAGGTCTCGTGTGATTCTCCCCTTAGTGAAGAAGTGGAAGCCCTGTTTGATGAACTTGACGACTTGTTTCATGAGGAAGATGAACAGTCTCAAGCCATTCAAGCACAGGAAGAAGAAAAATGGAAGATTCAAGAGGAAGAACTTCAGGCACTTCTCAAGGAAGAAGGTTGCACTGAATAGGAGATTAAGAAAGAAGTCTTAGAATTAGTTAATAAAATCATAAACTGATGTACTCAATGCTATGTTTAAATGATTTTATTAATAAGAATAAAGTTTCTTGCTGTTGTGTTTATTGAGTCTTTGTTTCGTCTGTGTTAACTGCATAGTATCTGTGTTCACAAGATTAAAATTGCTAAATCCATACTCTGTTATTTTTAGGTTAAGTGTATGAATAAAGCATTCTGGTGAGTTCATGACAGAAACAATTCCCCATCTAAGTTACTGTCATTAAGAAGGATACTGTCTTGTGTCTCTTGATAGAAAACTTTTTGATAGCAGGGAAAGACTTTCTGTCAAGACTTTTACAGAATACTGTCATTCAAATGCTTAACGGTGACAGTAAGTTTTTGCGCAATAGTTGCTGTCTCGCACAACCTACTATCACCACAACTTATCACTGACAGATTGTTTCTAGCGCACAGGTTACTGTCGACAATAGTGGACCGTTGAAATTGGATATTCATCCCACGTTTGACAGTGAATAACGGGCAGTAACTCACGTGTTATGTGAGAGGGTTAAGACACGTTCTTTAAATCCACTTTTTATGCACAAACGTTTGAGATACCCCTATTTATCCCCCAGTTACTCAGACATATCATTCTCATCACACTCAAGGCAAAATACTTTTCTTCAAGCAAAAAACTACTTTCTTACCTTCTTCTTTTCTTGAATCTCCATGGCCCCCAAACAGACTCTCTCTCAAACAAACTTTGCTGGCATCCTTTCCCCAAATGATGCTGGTGAAGGTTTCAAAGGACTAGTGTTTTTCTTGAACAAGTCCTATCTTGGTTCTGCCATTACCTCAACACCCATTCTCGACTTAGACAGAATTGAGGCATTTTGGCAAACTGCTGTTGCTCAAACAGAGGGTGAAAACCCATCTATTCGATTCACAATCAATGGGAAAAACTACATTCTTACAGCTGAGGTCATCAACACTGCTCTTGGAATTACACTTCAAGAAGGCCGAAATTTTGCTAACCTTGCTAATGATGACACTCTCAAGAAGCTCTTCTTGAAGATTGGGTATGCAGGCCCTATTCTCGAAGAGGGGACAACCAAATGGTATCTGTCTGGTGAAATGGATAGGAAGCATCTGAGAAAGGAGTGGAGTATGATCTTTGATGTGATGGTCAAGGTGTTCTCTACCAAGTCCACTGGCTTGAATGGAATACCCTCCTACATCAAGAAACTGACACATTATCTTGTCCATGGATACAAGGTGAATGTTGGAGCTCTCCTCATGGCACACCTCAGGGCTGCCATAGGTAAGAAGGTATCAATCTACCCTCGCTTTTTTATGTTGTGCATCAACTCTTTCTGTGATTTTAATAATGATGCCCTTCGTTTAGAGGCTTGCTCTGTTTTGAAAAAGAACACACACTCTCTATTATCATCACAGAATTTCAATGCACATATTCCGCTTTGTTTCACTCAGCACATGGTTGATCAAGTGTCCAACCTTGATTTTCCATTACCCTCTGGTTATGGTTCTTTCACTCTTGCGAATGAAACTGAATTAGACCCAAATTCAGTTAACCCCCATTCAACACCATACACTCAGCCTAGGCTCTCTAGACTTCCCAAAGCCCAAAGAGAAGCTTTGCAAGAATCCAGGAAACGACCCTTAGAAGCTGATGTTGGTGGTAGCTCTGTTAGTCAAGAGGGAGACACTGCACCTAGTGCAGCAAATAAGGAGGATAGTCAAACAGAACCCCCAGTGGTTTCCCCTGAGCCTAAGAAGAAGAGAGCTAGGAGGACCAAAACCACTGTTAGCCAAGTTGCAGTTTCTCAACAAACTGTGGTTACTGAAAGGGATTCAAACACCTCCCTAGATGTGCCTTCTCAACAAGGTTCATCTATTGAAATTGGCATGTCTCCCAAGGCACCCTGTACAGAGTCTACACAAACTCATGGTTCACAACCTGAGGAACCCCCACTTGCAGAAACACACAGTGAGTTAGGGCACAGTGAGGATTTCTTTATTCCTATTGATGGTTCACATGTTTCTCCTGTGAATCAGCCCCCACTCTCTGCTACACTTTCACCTTCTTCCTTCCCTATACATTCTTTTGTTTCTTCTCCACAACCTAGAGAAGGGTACAGTCCCAACCCTTCAGGTTTTGATCATCCATCTCCAATCATGGATGAGCCCCCATCTGGTGGTCCACAAGAACCCATTTCTCAAAGTGAAATGGATACCACTCCTCCAAACACTGAGCAAGGGCAAAGTGGTATTTTGTCAGAAAATGAAACAGCCAACACTTTGTCTGAACTCCAAGGAGCATCTTACCTCCAGGAAGATGTTGTCACAGCCTCTGTTGCTGTCAATGACACTGGAAATGTTGCTGTCTTGGACACAGCTGCTGTCATGGGTGGAGAGAAAGCTACTGTCAACACAGAACCTACTGTCACTCCACATCCCAAAGATGTTGTCATGACAGAACCTGCTGTCCACGCTCCAGCTGACAGTAACATTCCTGCCAAAGATGTTGTCCAGTCCTCTCAGCCAGATTTTGAGGCTGTAACCATTGAGGATGCCTCTGATGATGACCTACCTCTTGCCAAACTCTTGAAGGTACATTCTAAATATTCTACTTCCATGCATGTTAGTACTGCTCATACCCATGCATTTAGATTGAGTGAGGGTGTGCAAAAGAAAAGAGAGATAAAAGAACAGAGAGGTGAGCATAAAAATGAGAGGCAGCCAAATGAGCTGGCAAAAGGAGAGGGACTTGAGCATGTCCAGAGAGATCTTGAGGGAGCCCACACTATTCAGGCATTAGGCCTTGAGAGTCGAACAGTGAGGAGTGATGAGATCACTCAAAAACACCCTGAGAGTGTGAGAACCCCCATAGCCTCCAAGACCCTTTCTTTTCCTTCCCCTCCAAGAAGGTTAAGGACTGGTGGCCCCTCTGCAAATTTTAGTAACAAGATTGAAGCTCTGGAAGGACAGTGTGTTACCTTGAACTCCAAACTGGACTCTCTCTCTCAACTGGTGGTTGATGATTTTGCTGCTACTCAACTCTCTGTCCAGTTCCTTACTGACCTAGTAGCTGCCAACTCAACTAAGGGGGAGAAGGTAGCAAGATCAGAATCAATATCTATTCAGGAATCAGGTGGAACTCAGGGGGAGCCAGTAGCTGTGAAGACCAAAGGGGGATCAAAACAGTTTCTGGAATCAAGAGTAAATCAATGACAAAGGGGGAGCAAGTCAAACCAAACAGTGGACAACCAAAGGATAAAGCTGAAGATCTTGTTGAAGTTGACTTGGATGGTGAAAAGGTGTTAATGTCTAAGGCAACTCAAGATGCAATGCAAAGAAGACCTGCATCTAGACACTCAATTCTACCTCCTGTGACAATTAGAGAACCAACTTCAGAAACTCAAGAAACTGCTCTACAGAAAAGATGGAGAGAAATGGAGGAACAAAACAAGCTTGAGAAAGGTAAAGGGAAACTGCCTGAATCCATCCAGAAGGGAAATACTTGGTCCAATGGTACTGAGTTTGATCAAGAAGAAGCCAATACTATAATGGTGGATTACAGGGAGAGCACATTACACAATCATGACACTGAATTTAGCAGTGTGGTGGAAGAATCAATGAATGCACCAAGCAACAGTCCAACCAACACCACAAAACTGTTAAAGGATCAAATCATCAGTGTTAGTGTAATGGTGAATGATGAGAAAAGATGGGCTGTAAGTATCTATTTCACTTCTGGCATATCTTATTTCATCACAATGAAGTTATTGTAGAGTCTGCCAGCAAAGGTGTTGTGTGCTATGAAGGGAAAGATCAAGGCAACTCAAACACCATTCAATGAAACATTGAATATGCAAATCCAGAACATGCTCACACAGAAGCTACCTGAAGTCTACACAAATCCACCATGTATTTTCTACAGATCCACTACAAAGGATGGCACAAGAAGGAACATCTACATGAATTTGATCAGTCCATCCAGGATGCAAACTGAGTCAATTCTGAAAGTGTTATATGGAATACTCAGCTCAAATGCCAATCCATGAAGAGTCTATGTTGTTCAAGAGATCTACAAAATACTGGTGTTGAGAGACAAGGCACTGGGAGCTAGAGTGAAGGAGTCAATCACTAGAGCCAATGCCAAAAGAACTGATCAAGGTGGAAGCTGCCTCTATGATATTCCTTTTCAAGATGATGATGATGATGATGATGATGAGATTGGAGGTGGTGAAGCTTCTGGAAATGCAGGTAATGCTGGTGGAAGTAATTCTGGGAATACTGGTATTCAATCTCAGAATGAAGGCAATGAAGAAACTCCTAGTCAAGAAAAGAAAGATGCTGATGCAACAGATGAAGAGGAGCCAAGAATACTGGAAGCTTTGGAGGCAAGCATTCTTAGATGTGCTATTGACTGCATAAATGCAGAAAAAGATGTTGTCACCAAAGATACTGTCGACAAGGAAATTGTCATAGAAGATGTTGTCATGGAAGATACTGTCGACAAAGGTACTGTCAAGGAAGGCTCTGTCAAGGATAAAGCCAAAGCTAATGTCAAGCCCAAAAGACTGAAAGCTAAAGCAAAAGCATGGTTTTCTAGACAGAAACCTGAAGGAATGCACAAGTACTCAGGAAAGGAAAAGGCCACTGGATTTGGCAGGAATCTTAAGAAGCCAATTCAATCTATACCTCCTAACAGTCTTAAGATACAACAGATGCAATCTAAAGAAATCAAGAGTGTTGAGGTTAAGCTGGATGCAAATCAAGAGGCCACTGAGTACATTCTGTGGTGGGAAGAATCAAGATCTGCCAAGGTTAATAAGGACTTCTATCTGGAAGCCACATCAACCAGTGGTAGAACGACAACCATAAATAAAAGGAGAATTGACTTCTTCTACCTGGAAAGAATGGTAGAGTTATTGGAGAGCTATGAAAATGTCCCAGAGTCTGTCATGGAACATATTCTGAAATATTAGGCTGATAGGGATGCTGAGTTCTATCAGAAATTTGGCTACAATTTTGCAGATTTTGATGATGCTGATATTTTAACTGATCTACCAGCTTCTCCTATACCATATCACTGGTACTATGAGTTTGATGACTTACCCACAGAAGAAGGGCAAACCCAACCAACTCAGGAAGGGCAACCCAAGCCAAGCAAAAGACCTGACTCTTCTCAATATGCTCAATATCAGTCAGAACTTGATAAGAAGGAAGCTGAACTCCTGGAAAGATACAAAACTGCCAAAAAGGCAGAAAGTGAAGCTCCAAATTATCAAACATGTATGCTGGAAAATCCCTTAAGAATCAAGTACCTAAAAGAAGAAATCTACATTTGCAGCTTGCACAAGCTAAAAACAACTATTTTGAAGGATTTTCAGTATATGGTAGCTGGATCAATTCATCCCTTGGAGCAGATTTGTTCTGATGAGATAGAGGGAATATTGGAAAGGAGAAAAGGAGAATGTTCAAAGCTGGACAAGCAAAGGAGGATGTCTCTCAATGCTTATCCTGGAAGTAGATTCAAGCTCATTCATGAAGAACTCCACTTCAGAAGCTATCCATATGATCAAGAGCAATGGATGAATCTCAGGGATGCTAATTCTCTTATCTCTCCTACTATCAAGAAGATCATTGAAGATATAGAAGATGCTGCAGTTACTCCTGCTGAAATCTCTCTTGTGGAAGGTCTAAGAGGCTGCTTGGTAGAAGCTCTCAAAAGAGAGGATGTAGCAAGACAGAAGAGGAAATCTCAAGCTAAGTAAAAATTCTTAATCCATTCTGATCTTGTTAGTTAAGTTGTCAACACATATTGTAAATTTGTTGTTATTATCCATAAAAACAAATTGGGGGAGATTGTTGGGATTTATGGGTGATAGCATAGAAACAACTTAACCTTGTATGTACTTAATTTTTAATTAAGTAGAACATATTATCACAGCCAAAGTATGTTCTTGTAATCAGTATGCAATGTCATTTTAGTTGTCTAATTTGGAAGAAGTTCACTTGCTGTGTTCAAGCCTCAAAGAATGCATATTAGATGACAGCATGAATAAAGGTTACTGTCATAAGCATTGACAGTAAGATTGCAAGAAGACAGAATGTTGCAAGTCACGACAGCATATTCACTCTGACAGCAACATTGGCGGAAGACTACGCGACAGCAACTTTAGCCCTCGACAGCAAGTTTGGAAACCTCGACAGAACTCAGTGCGGGGAACTCATACTGTCACCAAAAGAACATTCCTGTGACAGCAAGCTTTGCGGCAAAAGTAACTGTCTCGAGAAAGATCCTTGTTCTAGGTATCTTCTCAATCAAATCCCGTGATAGTTTCAATGTTCAAGAAACAGGCGTGTTGCAGTATCCCTAAGCTGTACCAAGTCTGCAAGACTATGACAGAAGCTTCAAGCACTACAAAACAAAAGCGAATCAATTCAAGAGCAATGTCAAGTCTCTATTTGCTGAATTGTTTTAGCTAGAAATAGAATGAATCTAGGTTGCTTTCTTTGTAATGTATATCTGACATGTTAGCAATTTAGGAAAGTCACATGGGTAGACATTTTGTAAGAAGCTGCACTTGATAATGACATCAGCTTCACAAACCCGTGTTGACAGTGATAGGATTAGTTATATACTTAGACTATCAATTCATTCTAGGAATGAAGTGGTAACGCAAGCAAGTAAGTGTCTTGAAGAAAACCGAAGCTCAAGATTTTTGTCTTAAGGTTGTAGCAACACTTTGCAAAATAAATAAAAACATTTATTTTGTGAAACTTGTCTTGAGACCATATTGTTTGTGAATGCATACATATTACTGATAACGTTAAATCTTAGTTTTGGTTGTTGAAATTGAGATTGAATTTTATCAGTATTGAATTCATCCCCCCCCCCTTCTGCAATACACGAGGACCAACACAGCTTCCAAACTTTCTACCTTTCAAACTGATTGAGTTCCTCTTGCATAGCAATCACCCAATCTGGATCATCTAGAGCATCTTCAACTTTCTTAGGTTCTGTTTCTGAAAGAAACCCAGAATAGTGACATTCATTTTGTGATGTTCTTCTAGTTCTCACTCATGTGTCCGGATCACCAATGATCAAGTGAAAGGGATGATCTCTATTCCATACCCTTTGTCTTGGCAGATGCGATCTTGATGATTCTCCTTGTTCTAGATGTTGTGGAGTGTGACTAGTTGATCCTTCTCCTGCTCCCCCTGAGTTGTTGACGGTATGATCTGTTGACCCTGTTGATTGACTAGTGGATCCAGTAGTAGTTTGAGTATGTCCACCACTATCACCATTTGGTCCAGAATCATTATCATCATGATTATTATTAATAATTGTAACAACTTCAGGTTCTTCTTCATTGTTAGAGAGATCTCCTGATAGATTTTCAAATACCAAGGATTCAGAGTTCTCTCCAGTTTGCAGGCCTGGTCTTTTGGTGTCGTCAAATGTTACATTAAAGCTTTCCAACACCTTCTTATCTTCAATCACATATACCCTGTAAGCCTTAGATTCCAGAGAATAGCCTAGAAAAATGCCTTCATCTGCTTTGGCATCAAACTTGCCAAGATGTTCTCCATCTTTAAGTACAAAGCACTTTGCACCAAACAGATGAAAGTACTTCAGTGTTGGTTTCTTGTTGGCCATTAACTCATACGGAGTCTTTTCATGATCTTTGTTGATCAGGGTAAGATTCTGAGTGTAGCAAGTTGTATTCACTGCTTCAGCCCAAAAGTAAGTGGGAAGTTTTGATTCACTTAACATGGTCCTTGCTGCTTCAACCAAGGTCCTGTTCTTCCTTTCCACTACTCCATTCTGTTGAGGAGTCCTTGGTGCTGAAAACTGTCTTGATATTTCTTTCTCTGAGCAAAAATCATTAAGAACTGCATTCTTGAATTCAGTTCCATTGTCTGATCTGATTGTCCGCACAGGTAGCTTAGCTTCCACTTCTATCTTCTTGATGTGATCAATGATTAGTTTTGTTGCTTCATCCTTTGATTGTATGAACAACACCCACGTGTACTTGGAGTAGTCATCCACCATCACCAATGCATATATTTTTCTAGAAAGTGACATAACATTGACTGGACCAAATAAATCCATATGAATCAGCTGTAATGGTTCAGCAATGTTTGTCATTCCTTTGATTCTATGTGATGCTTTCTTCGACTTCCCTTTTTCACATGCTTCACATAGTCCCTCCTGATTGAATTCCATCAGGGTAAACCCTCTCACTAACTCTCTCTTTACCAAAGAGTTCATAGTTTTGAAGTTCAAATGTGAGAGCTTCTTGTGCCATAGCCAACTTTGTTCTGAAGATGCCTTTCCATAGAAACATGTAACTCCTCCTTCACTGGTAGAACTTAAGTCATCTATAAACAAATTTCCTTTTCTCACTCCCAGTAGAGTAAGCTTCTCATCCTTCCTGTTGGTGATCAAGCACTTGTCCTTTCTGAAATCTACATTGTAGCCTTTATCATAGAACTGACTGATACTTAGAAGATTGTGCTTCAATCCTTCAACAAGAGAGATGTTTTCAATGATGACATTTCCAGCTTTCAATTTACCATATCCCGTTGTGAATCCTTTGCTGTCATCTCCAAAGGTTACAATCGGGTCGGTCTTCTTAACCACCTCTGTAAGCAGGGACTCTTCACCTGTCATGTGTCTAGAACAACCACTATCCAGAATCCACACAACCTTTGAGCTTTTAACCTTACCTTGCAATCACAGATTGATTAAGAGGACTTTGGTACCCAAAATTGTTTGGGTCCTGAAGGTTTAGATACTTTAACATGAGTAACATTCAATTTAGTCTTACCCTGTTTGATATTCATAGTATATGTGGATTTAACATTAACAGTGCTTTTGCTACTATCATTCATCAACTTAAAATAAGCATGCATGATGTTGTACTTACATAGCAAACACTCTTTCTTTCCACAGGGTTCATGAAGATCAGGCATGTCAGACATGTTATGCATTTCAGAAGTATAAGCAGTTTCTACTTTAACCTTTTTACATGCATGTGTAAGGTGTCCAGCAGAATTACAAATAGTGCACAACTTCCTAGATGCAATGGGAGAATATGGAACCATTTCCTGATTAACAATCTTCTTCTTCCCATTCATGTTCTTTTTAGCATTACTAACTAAGTCACCTACTTCAGTTTTAGGTATAATAGTTTTTACTGAATTCTTAGGCAACTTAGTCTTTACCTCTTTTTCCTTCAATAAATCCTCCTCAAGCAATTCTTGTCTTATGAAAAGATCATCTTCATGAAAGAGTGGTGTAAAAGGCTTAACAAAAACTGGATAATCAACATTCTTAAGAACATGTGGAGTATTCCTTTTGACAACTGAAGTTGTCACAGGGAATTCCACTATCTTCTTACCAGCTTTCTTGTTATAGTCAAATCCTATTGCATTTTTATTCCCTATGGCCTGAGTATCAATGATCTCCTTAGCAATTAGGGTGGAATTCTTAAAAGCATTCAGTTTCAAATCTAACTCTGAAATCTGCTTCCTGAGGATAGTCTCTATCTCATCATTACACTTGACCTTGTTCTCTAAGTACGCATTCTTTTGCTTAAGATCTTCTAATGTGACAGCTACAAGCTCTAGTTCTTCATTTTTAGATTCTAGATTTTTAATCTTAAGAACTAGTTTAACATTTTCCATTTCAGATGCTAGCATGCTTGTGTGTACATTAAACAATTCTACACTTAGATCTTGCACAGTTTTCTTGTACTCAGAGTTAGACATATCAATTGTAGTTAAGATAGGTACCTGAGATGATTATGGTGATTCCTCTGAAGAGTCAGCCATTAGGGCAACATTTACATACTCTTCCTCTTCATCCGAATCAGTATCATCCCAGTGTTTTCCCTCTGCTATATAAGCTTTCCCTTTCTGCTTTCCAAAGAATGCCTCCAATTGTTGTTTAAGCTTGGCATTCTCTTTCTTCAACTCATCATAAGAATCCTTCTTCTCATAGACATCTTTCTTGTCTCTTGCTTGACGAGGCTTCCGGCATTCAGTGGCGAAATGCCCTAACTCATTGCAGTTGTAGCATCTTGATTTTCTTATATCAATCATGCCAGTCTTGTAGCCTCCCTTAAAGCCTGTACTAGGTGTATACTTGCTCTTCTGGAATCTGTTGGTTGAGCCCTTGAACTTGTACTTAGGATTTCTCTTGAAACGAATATGACTAAACTTTGCAGCTAAGTACACCATGGTTTTATCTTCCATTTTCTCAAGCTCTTCTAGGGTGTAGTAATCACTTTCATCAACACCCAGATTCACAGAATTCATCTCAGCTTCTATGATCACCTCCTTTACAGCTCTAGGGGTTTGAACCTGAATATCAGAAGTTGTTGGTTCATCCACTACAAGTGCTGCTGATCTCACAAGTGCATTGTGTTTGTTATCCACTGTCCCTGGTCCGTAGATTATCACTCGTTGTTCTTGCTCCATCTCATAAGTCTTCAACTTGGCATAGATCATCTCTAATGACATCTTTGTGAAGTCTATTCTTTCCCTTATGGATGAGGACTTGTGTTCTACATGATGGGGCAGCGTCATCATGAACTTCCTGTTGGTTTCTCTCAGTGGATAGGTCTTCCCTTTCATTGCCAATTCATTTAGAATCTGTATACTCAGTAATATCCTTAGGTTGGGTGCCTTGAGGAATCCTGCTACCATCAGGAGCTGTAGATTCACTAACTGGTTTCATTGGTACAAACGGTCCGTTCTCTAATATGCCAATAAACAATGGATTAGATGCCTTGATAAATAACAGCATCTTCATCTTCCACAAACCGAAATCATCTCTAGTAAACGGGGGAACTTTAATACCAGCGGTTGTCTTTGGAGCACTCATGGTTTCTGAAAATTTCAAATTGTTTAAAATTCAAGAAATTCCAATTAAATGAAAAATTTTGAAAGTTAAAAAAATTTGCTTCGAATTTTCACGCTACGTTTGATTTTGGTCTCATTCACCGGATCCGATTTGTACGTCAATCAAGTAGCTCTGATACCAATTGTTAGGTCCAAAGTATCGTAGAAGGGGGGGGTTGAATACGATACTCACAAATAATTCAATTTCGTTCGCGGATAATTCATTCAGTTCTATAACGAAATCAAACACACCAAACCAAACCAAGATTCGGGGAATATATCTTTTTATAAATATAAACCTCGAGGGGTGCTACAATTTCTAATCCGTAGATTAGCTTCAATGAGTTCTAGGTTAAACACAATCAATACAATGATAAAATTCTGAGCACTATTAATTTCTCTGATCTTCTCCGGCTCAAACTTCTCTCTCAGTAATTGCTTCTGTGTTAATAACCTGACTGAAGAAGACACTCTTCCTCTGTTAGTGATTGTAGACTTAGTTTTTTAAAACTATCGAACCTTGATTGAAGAATCAATCTTGGTCGTCCATCTTCAAAATCAACCTGACAACAAGAATACTTTTCACCTGCTCCTAAATAAAAAACCATCGAATAATTTAAGTTACTTTACCATTCGATAGTTTTAAAATCAAAACTATCGAATACCAAATTAACTCAAATTGGTTTTCTGAGAATCACTTTTTATATCATTCGATAGTTTTCTAAAATGAAAAACTATCGAATCATTTTCTTGTATTTTATCTTTTAATAATTCCACTGAGCTCCTGGGTGATTAAGTAATAGATTGTATCAATTTCTTCTGAGACGATAAAACAACCTGATCTTTTTAAGTGTCGTCAACTAGTGCAACTGGTCTGGTTCACAGATGAATAACACTTGATCAATTCTTCTTATATGTCTTCAATTCAATGCTGTTGATAAGTCTCTTGTCGTTCTGGTTGCTTCAAATAAATCACTGAAATCCTGTGGTACTTAACCCTAAATCATTCTCATACTTTTGTCATCTTGAAAGTCTTGATTCTTTTGCTGTCACTGAGGCTTGAACATTTTCATGAACTTCTTTCCGTGACCTGTTTACGGACTTCAAGAATACATACCGTATTTTGATTTTTTGATTTTACCTTTTCTTCTTTGATTCTAGATTCCTGTGCTTCTGTTAATATTATTGTCTATCTTGTCCTTTGTTGAGTTGTAGTTATCTTTTTTACATCTTATGTTACATTATGCTTTACAGGGTATTTGTTGAGATAAGAGACCTAACTTAATTTTAATTTCTTATTATAATGATAAGTTGGTAAGGTACTTGCTAACTATGAATCTAATTATCACACTTACAATCCGTTCTTTAAACTTTTTTTTTGATAGTTTGGTCTTTAAACATTTTGTTTCATAATGAGAATATCTTTGAGATTTAGTACCTCCTGAGGAGTGATGATTGAAGGTTTTATTTTTCATAAAAATGAACATTTTACTATCAGTGTCTATTGGGATGAGCCATCCCCATATAGGGGATTGAGTTATCTGAAATCTGATTAAGGATTCGAACTTGATGAATGAGCTGTTGAATTTAAAACTAAGATTAAAACTTATTAGCCGACGAAATGCAATCACAAGTAGTTTTCTCACAAAATGAATATTTTATTTATCTTGCGAAAGTTTTTGCTACAACTTTGAGAGAAAGTATATTTTTCTTAAGCTTCAATTCTCTAGTTGTATCAAGACAGAGAATTAGAGATAGTCTAAGTGAACTAATCATATCTCTATCATCACGGGTTTGTGGAGCTGATGTCATTGTCTTGTGGTAGCTCCTTACAACTTGCACACCCATTTGACTTTCCTAAACTGCTATACAATTTGATCTATCAATACATAAAAAGCAATATAGATACATTCCCAGTTAAGCTAACATAATCCCAGTAGATGTTGATTTGTCATACTCTAGAATTGGTGAGCTTTGTCTTGATATCTCCAAAGCTTCTGTCGTAGTCTTTGCAGGCTCGATGCAGTGTTGGGATACTTCAGCACGCCTGTTTCTTGAACATCCAAACTGTCACATGTTTGACTGGGTAGATCCCCAATTCAAGGTTTATCCCTTTGAGACAGTATCCTGCACCTTCAAGTTTGTTGTCACAAGAATACGCTTTTGGTGACAGTATGAAATCCCCGCAATAGATGCTGTCAGGAGTTCCAAACTTGTTGTCAGGAGGATGGAGAGTTGTTGTCTCAAGGCTTCCGCCAATGTTGCTGTCATAGTGAATATGCTGTCATGACTTGCAACATGTTGTCTTCCTGTAACCTTACTGTCAGTGATATGACAGTAACATTTATTCTTGTTGTCATCCTGATATACTCCTTGAGGCTTGAACAAATGAATGAACTTCTTCCAAGATTTATAAATAAGTTTATTACAGCGAATGAAATGGCTACAAGAACATACTCTGGTTGTGACAGTATATTCTACTTAATGAAATTAAGTATTACTAATCATAAAGTTAAGTTGTCTCCTAAGCTATCACCCATAAATCCTAACAATATATATAAAATAACAATATTATTACATATTTATATCTTCTAAAAATAAAATAGGTAACATATATTGTTATTCCCATAACAACGCAACCTAGATTGTAGAAGGGGGGTTGAATACAATCTAGTTAATTTTACAAAACTTTTTCAAACTTTCGACAGTATGAATATATGAGTTGGTAAATTAACTAAGAATTGATACAAGCCATGAACATAAATGAATTCTTCGAGTTAAAAAGACATGCAGGAGACAAGCAAACTTTTTAAACTTTTCAGGTGGGTTTCTTGGAAAAAGCCCACCTGAGGTGTATATTGAAGAATTCTCTGGTTTTGTTTTTCAACAAACTCCAGCTGCTTACACAGATGATGGAAGAGAGCCTAAGTGTTTTTACATTCAGCTTTGTGCTCTCTTCACATACTTCTCTATGCTACACCACACAGTCTTATATACATCGACTGTGTGTTAAAAACAAAACCTACAACATAATAAAATATTACATTTTGGTTCTGCTTGTTCACATGCTCGTCTCAGAAACTATCCTATTCGGGAAATGCCTTGGTTGGCATCAAAGATAAACTTGTATAGTCCCAAATGGTGCTTTCTGATTGAGTGTGCTGCTCTCTTCAAAAATTACTAAGTCCATGCAATTGACCCAGCTTCCAAGCCCATGTGACATCTGCATGAAAGAGACCTTTCCTTGGTTACCCGACTGTCAAGTCACTATCAGCTGAGATAAGTGAACATGTAGTACTACAAATAGGCCTTCACGCTTGTCAAGCTTTTCCTCTGTGTCCAATTAGAAGTTAAACTTCTAGGTAGTTGCCTTAACTCTTATTTATCCATCAAGACATAAGAGACAATAGATGACTTCACATTTCACCTGTAGGAATTTGAGCCTTCGAATATTTACAATTTTGACTCCCTATTCCATACATCTTTTGCGTCGTTATCCACCATCTTTTAGTCACGTGTGTGTAATGATGATCTATGAGACTGTCCTCCATTCAACCTGCTAAATAAAGAAACCTCCAAAAGATTCTGTTACATAGATTTGGTTTCCATGTTGAATGAGATGAACATCAGTAGGCGTATTAATTCCATATCCGTAGACTACCATTTTACGTCAATTATCCGTAGAAAGGTAATCTCAGAATATCCGTAGAAGTAATATTTCATAACTGTATCCATAGATGAGACATGACATTCTTGACTGCATCCATAGATAGATCATGACCTCCTTAACCGCATCCATAGATAAAACATGACATCCTTAGCTGTTTCTGATGATCAACTTCCTTCAGCCTTTATCCGTAGATATGATGTCCCCAGCTTTTATCCGTAGATGAGATAAGATGTCCTCAGCTTCTATCCGTTGATGAGATAAGATTTCCTCAGCTTCTATCCGTTGATGGCATGTGATGTTTTCAGCTTGTATCCATATATGAAATAAGATTTCATAGCATGATCCGTAGAATGGATACACTTAGCTACATCTTTAGATAAAACATCTTGTCATCTTTATTGATTCACCATTACTGAGTTGAATAGGCAGACTTACCACTGAAACACTTGGTGCTTGATTAGATGTCCATTGGCTTGCTTCTGAATTGCTTCCTAACTTGATGACAGAATATCCTCCAATCATTTGATGTGGCTTTTAGACCTTGGATAGATAAAATGCCTTCTAGTTAGCTTCCTGATTTATCAGCTTCTCTGAACCAGCTTTCTGACAATCAGCTTCAGTGTCAAGATCAAATTCTTTTCTTAAGCATTGTGTTATCATCATAAAAGACGATATATTAAAAGTTTGGTCGGTCGGTATGGTACGTTGTGATTTTACTTAATTGTCCTTTCTTAAATTCGTGTTTTTACTTAATTAACTTTACTTATTTATAGAAATATATTATTAAATAATAATATTACCTATTTATAACCAATTACCTTTTTCATCTAAAATACATTATTTTTTTATTTTTTCTAACAAATTCCCATACTTTTTCAAATATATCACGGACAATTACCCTTTTTAACAAAAACATGTTAGTTTTTCTATTTTTTCAAAAATATCACGTACAAACCTTTAGTTATTTATTTTTAAACCTAATATTATAATTATTTTGTTAAAAGTTTACATATTTTAACATGTCTACTTACTTTTTTTAACAAATGCAATTACTAAAAATATTAAAATATAAATAATCAAATACCTATTTATAACCAATTATCTTTTCAGCTAAAACACATTATAGATTTTTTCTAACAAAATCCCTCATTTTCTA
The DNA here is from genome assembly GCA_030848705.1 of Heracleum sosnowskyi. Classification (NCBI taxonomy): domain Eukaryota; kingdom Viridiplantae; phylum Streptophyta; class Magnoliopsida; order Apiales; family Apiaceae; genus Heracleum; species Heracleum sosnowskyi. The sequence goes on from CM061240.1 coordinate 18,557,291, forward strand.
AATATATCACGGGAAATTGCATTTTTCAATTTACTTTTTCTATTGTTCTCACTAAAATCTATTCTTTTTCTAAAATTATCACGGACAAACCCTTTACTTATTTATTTTAAAACGTATTTAAATAATTTAAATTATTAAATTTTAAAACCTCATTTTCCAAAAATATCATAGGAATTTACCTTTTAAAACTAAATATATGTTACATTTTTTATTTTTCCATACTATAACCTCCCATTTATCAAAAATATAACGAGCAAACCCTTACTTATTTATTTTAAAATCTGTTTTAATGTTTTTAATTAATTAAAAATGTTTAACTATTTTAACATGCCTACTTATTTTTTTTTTACAAATACAATTAAAAAATAATAATAAAATAACAATTAACAATCCGTGCATCGCACGGGTTTTAAGCTACTGTGTATATATATATATATATATATATATATATATATATATATACTAGCTTAAAACCGTGCGATGCACGTATTGTTAATTGTTATTTTTTTTTTATTTTTTTAATTGTATTTGTTAAAAAAATAAGTATGCATGTAAAAATAACTAAACACTTTTAATTAATTAAAAACATTAAAACAGATTTTAAAATAAATAAGTAAGGGTTTGCTCGTTATATTTTTGGAAAAAAAGGGGTTTTAGTATGGAAAAATACGGGCAATTACAAGTTTCAACTGAAACATGTCACATTTTCTATTTTTCTTACTAAACCCCCTCTTTTTTTAAAAATATCATGGGCAAATCGTTACTTTTATATTTTAAAATTCAATGAAAACACGTTACTTTCTATTTTTATTACTAAAACCCCTCTTTTTCCAAAATATCACGGACAAACCGTTACATATTTATTTTAAAATTCATTTTAATACTTTTAATTATTTTAAAATGTTTAACACGCCTACTTATTTTTTTAATAAATGCAATTAATAAAATATAAAATATAAATAATAAAATTAACAATTATTAAAAACAACCCGTGCATCGTACGGGTTTTAAGCTATATTATTAAAGACGAAACATTAAAAGTTTGGTAGTCGGATAGACGGGCGGTCTGTACTTAGTGATTTTACTTAATTACCCTTACTTATTTTTTTTTTTAAAAACTATCACTAAATAATAACATTATTTATAACCAATTACCTTTTCAGCTAAAATACATTACCTTATTTATTTATTTTTCTTACAAAATCCTCTCTTTTTCTAAAAAAAACACGGACGATTATCTTTTTTAACAAAAACATGCTACTCTTTCTATTTTTTCTTACTAAAATACCTCATTTTCCAAAAATATCACGGGTAAATCCTTACTTATTTATTTTAAAATCTATTTTAATACTTTTAATTATGTTATTTTTTCTATTTTTTCATTTTCTAAAAAAATTATTATTAAATAATAACATTTTTATAACCAACTACTTTTTTAGCTAAAATACATTATCTTTTCTAACAAAATCTTCTCTTTTTCTAAAACAATCATGTGCAATTACCTTTTTCAACTAAAACATGTTACTCTTTCTGATTTTTCTTTACTAAACCCCTCATTTTCCAAAAATATTCCGGACAAATCCTTACTTATTTATTGTTAAGCCTATTTAAATACTTTTAATTACGGACCCTTACCTTTTCAGCTAAAACATGTTACTTTTTCTATTTTTCCTTACTAAGACCCCTTTTTCCAAAAATATCACGGGCAAAACAGTTATTAATTTATTTTAAAATCTATTTTAATACTTTTAATTATTTAAAAAAGTTTAACACACCTACTTATTTTTTTTAGCAAATGCAGATTAATAGAATATTAAAACATAAAAAAAAAATTAATAATAATCCGTGTATCATACAAGTTTTAAGCTAGTATATATATATATCATAAGAGAATCTTTAATAGGAATGCTAAGAAAGCTACCAAAATATTATGTGGTATGTTACTAATGGGTGTAGTGGCGGACGCAGAATGATAGAACGAGGGGGGCCAAAAAAAAAATATTGGTACATGCAATTAAGATAAATTTTAAACACACAATAAGCAACAACAGTATAGTCATACGAGATATAATATATAGACTCAAAGTTTTGAACAAAGTTGGCCATTAGACACTTAAAATACATAAAATCAAGCTGCCACTCAAGTAGAACATCGTACTTCACATAAAGGTATATATATATGCACATTAAAAATCTTTTTGGGAAAGGCAGGGCCACCCGGTCTCGCCTCTACTTGGGTATTGGAGTCACAAGGGTGTCTAAGGGATGTCAAAATAAGTTGTCAATTTTTGACACCCTCTTCGGAACTGCTCTAAATGAAAAAATCCCAAATAATTTTCCTAAAAGTTTATATATTGTCTATCCCTGTTTAATTGCATCTAGTTTGTATATTAGTCATTTGGGGACCATTTAGACACCTTACGTAGGTTGCCAACTATTGGACTTTGTTGATACTCTATAGATCCAAAATATCATTCTGGGCTGAAAGAACCAACTAGTTGATTCGAATGAACCACCAATATTCGGACGGATCCTTAGCCCACTTAATGGACTATTAAGCTCCAGAGTCCGTTCGGATGGATCATACTCCACTTAATGGACTAATACTGTTGCCCAATAATAAGCAATTGTAGAAGGAGGGTTGAATACAATTGTATAAGATTCTCGACTTAATAAGATATGAATCACAGATATGAAAGAATGATAACAGCTTTATTAAATCTGATATAAAACTATTACAAACTCTCTCAAGAAATTCTGAGTTCTTGAGAGCTGCTAGATTACAAAGATACTCGTGTATGAGATTGATTATGTTCTCGTCTGTTCTCATACATAAATCGAAACCTAAACTGTGTTTATATACTACACAGCTTCTCTATCAATGATAAGTCCTAATCAATTACAAAAATTGAAACCTATCCTTAATCGATAGCTTCATTACTACAAATCAGGAACTGACAGAATAATCTTCCTTATTTAACTAGACTCCAAATATAACTCGAAGTAGGAATCCTGATCAGCTTCCAGTCCTGATGATCAATCCTGATCCCAGTCCTGATATTCATTCTGATCCTGACGACCATGCAATCCTGATGATGTCAGCAATCCTGATCAGTTGAAGTCTAGATCCTGACGATCATTGAATCCTGATCTAACAATCTCCCCCAATCTCATACTTTGTGAAATAAAGTATAGATTCCTAAGATTCAATGATGTCAAAAACATATTTACAAAATGTACAAGTATCTTCAGTAGCAACTTATCTGTTTAGATTCTTTGATAGAACAGATTCATCTTCAAGAAGTTGGATAACAAGTTTTCTTCTTTTTCTTCAAGAATTTGAATCAGTCTTTCCTTAAGATTTCTGAGATCTTCATCTTCCTCATTAATCTGGTAAATAGCTGCTCTGAGATTCTGAATGGAGCTTCTCTGTAGACTGTGCTCTTCAAGCAAAATATAAGAAATTTCCTTCTCATCAGGATTGAGAGTAAGTTGAGTCATGCCAAAAGTTACTTCTTTAACAGCAGTACCCCTTTGCATTTCCATATCTTGACCTCTTTGATTTAAGTACATGGGAGTATAATTACCATTGAAATTTCTGTTTCCATCCAGTCTTTTTCTTATTGTTGACAAGATCATGTCACTCCATTCTTTGCACACTTTATTCTTCCATCTTAACAGATAATGAACATATTTCAGTTCCTGTGTAGTTTCCATCAGCAGATCTTGAATGGATAGAATCTTCACACTACCATCTTTCATGAAGTACAGAAGCTTTTCTTTCTTTTCAATACCATCATGACAATCTATAACTATATCAACAGCTAATAAATTGTTCAGGTTTTCAGAAGTTAAATTACCTCTGATTCAGTCAAGGAGTAAGGATCAACATATGACATATTCAGATATTCAGCATCCCTGTGTCCAATACCTCCTCTTGAATTACTTGTCAATTGCTTCAGATTTGAAAACATTCGTAGCCAGAGTGCTTTTGATCTAACCATATCAGACAAATCAACAACACTTGAAGCACTTGTTATAATTCCTCCATTCTGAAAATTGATAGGTGTGTTACACCTCAGTGTACTTATGTGTTTCCACTTCTTATCTTTCTCTTTTTCAAAAGCATAGCTTCTTTCTAGTAAAGATTCTTGTCTGCTTGGATTTCTCCACAATCTTCTGTTTGAGAGTTTAAGCCTTTGTACATAGAGATTGAAATCTCTATTTGTTCTTCTTGTGATTTCTCCTTCTTCCGGCTTCTTCTTCTTCATCTACTTCTTTGTTGTGAGAATCAACCACATTAGATAAGATTAACAAATCAATTTCTTGCAGAATTTCAGATTCATCAGGATCTTGAACATTGTCAGGAACAATATCAGGATTAGAATCTTCAATTTGATTTGTATTGCAGAGAATTAATTGTCTTGGCCTTCTTCTCAATTCAGGTTCTTCTTCAATAAATTCCTTGTCTTCTTTCTCAATGATATCCTTGATAACAGGATCTATTAGATTTTGTGAGCTTCAGGAATTTCTTCAATTAATTGAGTTGAAGAACCTCTTCTACCTCTTCTAGCACCTCTCTTACCTCTGCCTCCTCTACCTCTAGCAGCAGCAGAATTATTAAATCTTTCCTTCATTTCTCTCTATTGTCTTAAGAATTCTTCATATGAGAGATCATGATATTCTTCACTTGCTGTAGAGAGTGCTTTTCTTGCAAATAATTGTTGAACTCTTTTATCAGTGTGATATAGAGTAACAATTCTGCCATCTTTTGTAGTGAACCTCTGAAATAGATTTGATGCATCTTCAGGATTATCAATAATCACATCTTCATCACCTTCAGGAATTGTAGCAAGAGTTTGTCCATGACCAGATGTCAGGATTTGTTCTTCCGTCAGGATCTGAGATTGCACCAATGTTCTTACTGTCTTTACTCCAGAATCAGAAACATGAGTTGACTGCGTTGTTTGACTTTGAGAAGTTTGAATTGTCTTCATAACAGCGGCATCAGAGGTTTCTCCTTGTAGAATTTTGTCACCACCATCACCATCATTTCCAGTATGATCATCATCATCATTATTTCTCAATACTAGATCAGGTGTACATTTTGTCTGACTTACCTTCTCCCCCTTTTTGACATCAGTATTTGACAATATATTCAAAATTAAGGCAAGAGAGGTTTGAATGTCAGTTACCTTTGTATCAAGAGAATCAATCCTTCTGTTGATGGAGGTTTGTTCAGAAACAACAGATTTCACTTGGGATTCCACTATCCTTAGTTGAAGAGCAGTGGGCACCTTTGTAAAACTCATAGAAATATCTTCCCTCACCAACTCAGTTGCAGCTTTGACAGAATCAATCTCATGTTTCAGGCTTTTAGATAAAAGAGTTGTAGCCTTCAGATGATTCTTCAAGTCTGGATTCTCTATCATCTTCACTGCATCTTACGCATGATCCAAGGCATATGGATAGCTGACGGATTCATCAGACCTATACCATTCATTTTCCCATTGATGCCTTCTCAGCTTTTCAGCAGTATTGATTTCAGAAGGAATAGAAAAATCTTGTCTGAGATCTTTTCCAGTAGAAGCCTTGCTAGTCATGAAGGTGCTTGACAAACCATAATTAGTTCCAAGACTAGATTTTAGAACTCTGGCAAGATGTTCCTTCTCGTCATTATTATCATCATCACTATCATCAGAATCATCATCATCATGAGTAACGTCAGGATCAGGAATAGATGTTCTGTGATAGGATGGTCCATTGGTCGTGATCTTAGTGGTTGTATGAAAATTGGCTCAGCATCAGGAGCACCACTAGCATCAGGAGCAACACCGTTAGGATTTGATAAGCTTGCATCAGGATTTGATACTGATGGTTCTTGTGTAGCATGAGGTTCTGAAGCTTCTTCAACATTTTGAGTTGGAGGTTCTTGTGTGCTTCCCTCATTGACAGTGTCCTCGACCAATATTTGAACATCATCTGCACCAGAAATCCCTTGAGCATTGTCAGGAAATTTCTCAGAAACTGTAGCTTGGCCTGCATCTTCACTTTGAGAAGATGGTTCTTGTGTGACCATTCCAATTGCTAAGCCTTCGTCCAAACTTTGATTGAGTGGTTCTTGTGTGGCTGGATCATCAGTAAGAGCTGCTGAACCACTTTGAGGTCCAGGTTCTTGTGGGCTTGATCCCTTCAGTTTCTTCTGTCTAGAAAACACTAGCTCTCCTGCTTTCCTTAGCTTTTCCATTGGATGTTTAATCCCAAGATTGGAAGCAGCAACACCATACTTCTCCCATGAAATATCAACATGTCTTTTTGTTGGAGAGTCCTGTGCTGGAGAGTCTGAAATAGTAACCACTTGACTTGGTGCAGCATCAGGAATACTAACATCAGGATTTGCTTGAGCAGCTGAATTTGATTGCTCATTAAGAATAGAAGTGTCCTGTACATCAGTATCCTGCTTCTTTTCGAAAGGATTATGATACCTGCCCTTAGATAATTTCCTTTTCTTCTGTGGCTTTGATGATGGTATCACAGCTTCAATAGCAGTATCAGCAACTTCCTTATTCATATTCATTATAGAGGATATAGGTAAATCATCCTCTGAATCAGTCTCATCCCTGAGTACTAACTTCCTTTTAACAGAAACAGCCTCAACACCCTTAGCAGCTTTCTTCACCAGGACCCCTTGTACACCCCCTTGTAACTTCTTTTTAGTGAGTGGTGTAGAGGAAAAATCCTTTGAACCTGATTGCCTTCCTGACACATCAGTTCTAGCTGATTTCTTTGATTTTACAACTAAAGTCTTTTGAGAGACATTAGAGGTAGCTGTTGACTGTTTAGACTGTTTGGGATGAATGCTTGGGTTAGGAACAAGGTGTGATTGGCCTTGCCCCATAGCATTAGAAAGTAATCCATAACAAGTAGGCATTTTCTGATGTAAGAAAAACCTAACCTCATCAGGAATAAAAGCATTTCCAAGAAAACCATTTGTCTTATCAGGATTTTAAAAAAAAATCTATATGAAGTGAGAATAAAATTTCATTTAAGAAAACAAAATTTTATTTCACTAATCCTGAAAAATGTTTTGTTTTTTTTTAAAAAAAAAAATTCACCAAATTAATGATGTAGAACCCACTGAAACATTCTTACCATTTATCAAGGAAAAATAGTCATGGAAAACTGAACCGTCGCCTCGAGAATAAACAAATGACCTGCAGTCTTAACAAATAATCTCTATAAAAGAAAAGAGAGTGTTAAATAGTAATATCATTCACCAGCAAAAATACGCAAACCCTCTCAACAAAAAAAAAAATCTTACGAAAAACCTTTCATCTTCTTCTTTTCTCCATGGCTGCTATTAACCAACAAGATGCGTTACCTGATCAAGAACTCGATGAAATCAAGTTAATCTAGCAGGAGATGGATCAGGCTATAACATAAATTGCAGATGTTAGATCAGAATTCAATGATCGTCAAGAGCTAGACTCAACTGATCAGGATTGCTGACGTCATCAGGATTGCATGGTCATCAGGATCAAGATGCATATCAGGACTGGGATCAGGTTTGATCATCGGGACTCGAAGCTGATCAGGATTCCTACTTCGAGTTATATTTGGAGTCTAGTTAAATAAGGAAGATTATTCTGTCGATTCCTGGTTTGTAGAATGAAGCTATCGATTATGGATAGGTTTCAATATTTGTAATTGATTAGGACTTATCATTGATAGAGAAGTTGTGTAGTATATAAACACAGTTTTAGGATTTGGTTCGATGTGAATCAAACGCATAGAAGCTCTCAAGAACATAGAATTTCTTGAGAGAGTTTTTTGTAAGCTAACAGCTCTCAAGAACATCAGAATTTCTTGAGAGAGTTTTGTAACAGTTTTATATCAGATTTAATAAAGCTGTTATTATTCTTTCATATCTGTGATTCATATCTTATTAAGTCGAAAATCTTATAAAATTGTATTCAACCCCCCTTATACAATTGTTTATTATTGGGCAACAATTGGTATCAAAGCAAACTGATTTAATTTCTGAATCAGATACGATCTAAAGATGTCGACAACCAAGTATGAAAGCATGAAGATTCCCATCTTGAAGAAATCAAAATATCCAATATGGAGGGTAAAGATGCTGATGTACCGGGAGGCTATGGATCCTGACTATTTGGACAGGATTCGTGATGGACCATATATTCCTACAAGGATTGTAGAACGAACAGATACAGTACCTGAACATTATGTGGTCAAGGCTAAAAGTGAATGGACTCCAGAAGAAAAAGCTCATGTACTCAGGGAACAAAAGATAAAGAATATCTTGCACAATAGTCTTGATGCTGTCATGTCAAACAGAGTGATTGCATGCAAGTCTTCAAAAGAAATCTGGGATACTTTGGAAACTCAGTGCTAGGGATCTGCATCTGTCAAGAAAAACAGAAGGGCTCTTTTGATTAAAGAATATGAACAATTTGATGCAAGACCTGATGAGAGCCTAACTGATCTATATGATAGATTTCTGACACTATTGAACAGTTTATCTTTAGATGACAAGGAATATGAAACTGAAGATTCAAACACCAAGTTTCTAAGAGCTTTACCTGAAGAATGGGACACTCAGACCTCGATCATTAGACATCAGTATGATCTGAACACTGTGTCTCTTGATGAAGTCTATGGGATGCTAAGAACTCATGATCTTGAAGTTCAACATAGAAAGAAAAAGAAAAGCAGCAAGGCAAAATCAATTGCTTTGAAAGCAGAGGCTAAATCAAAAGGAAAAACTGTGGAAGTCTCTAGAAGTAAATCAAGAATAGTTGAGTCAGATCCTGATGACTCTTCATCAGATACTGATGGCAATCCTGATGCCAATACTGATGATGATTCTTCTGACTCAGACATGGAAGAGATGGTTGCTATGATTGTCAGAAACTTCAGAAGGATGAAGTTCAGGAAGAATAGAAGAAAAGGCAACTTTCAGAAAAAGACTTTTAATGCAAACAAAGACAAGTATATCAAAAAGGGCAGCAAGGGTAGCAAATTTGACAAGTCAAAGGTTAGATGCTACAAGTGTAATGATATGGGTCACTTTGCTTCTGAGTGCAAGAAGACAAAGGCACTTATCACATCAAGCAAGGATTGGATGGACTCTTCCTCAGAATCTGATACTGAGGTGGTCAACTATGCTCTAATGGCCAACGCTGATGTAACTGCTACTCCTGATGATAAGGTACTAAATACTATCTTTGATTTTGATACTGATAATGCTTCTGAGTTAAGACGTTTTCTAAAGTCATTACATATTAGCTTTAGAAGTCAAACTACTGAAAATACTAGGATCTCATCTGAGATGTCTGAACTTAAAAAAAGGAATGACATATTAGAAGCTGAATTTTCTCGTATGCAAGAAGTACAAAAAGAATGTGATAATGCTAATCACATGTATTTAGAGATGAAATCCAAATGTACTGCTCTTGAAAAGGAACTTGAATATGCTAATGAGAAAATCAGAACCTGGACATACTCTGGTAGGAAATTTCATGAGATTAATACCTCTAAGAATTGGAAAGAGTGTCTAGGATATAAGTCAGATGAGGATAAGAAATTGAAAGAGAAAATTGTCATTGATGAGACAGTCAGTCCAAAGACCTATAGACATGTTATAGATGCAACCAAATCTAAGATTACTCCTGTTAATTTTGTTTTTGGTAAGGATTCCAATTCTACTTTTGAAAAGGGATCTACTTCTACTCAAGGAATTAAAATTATAAAGTCTAAACCTGTCATGAATAAAGTCACTAAGAATGTAGGACTATTGTCTCAGAAACAGCTTAAGGATAAAATCTGTGAGGTGACAGATAAGAAAAAGGAAGCTACTGTTAAGAGAAACAGGAATGGTAAAGTTGGGATCAATAAAGAGAATGGTTATAAATATATCCCAAATGCACCTAGAAAGTGTTGTTTTAACTGTGGTAACTCTAATCATCTTGCTATTGATTGTAAGAAGAGTAAGAAGAAGATTGCTGATATTTCTAAGTCTGATTTTAGGAATAGATCAGTATTTTATAAACCACAGAAGTCCTGTTTTCATTGTGGTAGTATATGGCATTCTATTTATACTTGTAAAAATTATCATGAGTTGTACTATAACTTTTATGATCCATTGCCTAAAGTTGATAAAAATAGTGCAAACTCTGGTAGCATTAAGAATGTCAAGTTGGAACATGCTTTTGTTAATACTGATACTGACAAAGCAAATCCTGATGGAGTAAATCCTGTCAGGACTGCTAAGGTCAGAAAGTCTTCTGCTGTGAATGTTAATAAAATCCATGACAAAGGGACCCAACAAGTGTGGGTTCCTAAACATTCTAATTAGTGTTTTGGAATTCTGATGCAGGGTAAAAAGAAAAATGTGTTAGTCATGGATAGTGGATGTTCTGTGCACATTACTGGAAACAAAGCCCTGTTATCATAATATGAGGAAAAAGCTGGCCCAACTGTGTCTTATGGAAATGGCAACATTGGACAAACTTTGGGATATGGCAATATAATCATTGGAAATGTCATCATTGAAAAAGTAGCTCTAGTGAAAGGACTGAAACACAACTTGTTGAGTATTAGTCAAATCACTGACAGAGGTTATCATGTCCTCTTCTATTCCACACATTGTGAAGTAGTCAGTAAAGCAACAGGAAAGATAGCTCTGACTGGCTACAGGCATGGTAACATATATGAAGCCAACATTCTCTCAAATACTGATGACTCTCCTACCTGTCTGATCAGTAAAGCATCGGTAGATGAAAGTTGGAATTGGCAGAAGAAGCTTTCTCATCTCAACTTCAGCAATATCAATGAGTTGGTTAAGAAAGATTTGGTGAGAGGATTACCAAAAGTATTATATACACCTGATGGACTCTGTGATGCATGTCAGAAAGCAAAACAAAGAAGGACATCATTCCAGAGTAAATCAGAATCCTCTATTGAAGAACCATATCACATGCTGCATCTTGATTTATTTGGTCCAGTCAACATCATGTCCATCAGTAAGAAAAGGTACACTATTGTAATTGTTGATGAATATTCTAGATTCACCTTGGTGTATTTTCTGCACAGAAAAGATGAGACTCCTGAAGTTCTGTTGGATCATGTGAGAATGATTGAGACAACCACAAAGTACAAAGTCAAGATACTGAGAAGTGATAATGGTACTGAATTTAAGAATTCAAAGATGGAAGAGTTCTGCAAATACAAAGGAATCATTCAACAATTCTCTGCTCCTAGCACACCCCAACAAAATGGAGTAGTTGAAAGGAAAAATAGAACTCTTATTGAAGCTGGCAGAACTATGTTGGAAGAAGCAAAATTACCTACATATTTCTGGGTAGAAGCAGTCAACACAGCATGCTATACTCAAAATCTCACATTAATAAACAGGCATGGTAGTACTCCTTATCAGTCACTCAAGGAGAGAGAAGAAACCAAGTCTGAAGCATTTGCATGTGTTTGGCTGTAAATGTTTTGTTCTCAGAACTCATCCTGAACAGCTAGGGAAATTTGAAACAAAGGCTGATGAAGGAATTTTCATAGGCTATCCTGCATCAAGAGCCTTCAGAGTTTTTAATTTGAGAACAAGAAATGTCATGGAGTCAATACATGTATCTTTTGATGACAAGAAGATAACTGGAATCAATGAAGACTCTCATGATAGATTGATTTTTGAAAATTAAGTTACCAAGGAACCTGAAGAAAGTGAATCAGATCCTGTCAATACATCAGATCCTGATGGGTCACCAAATCCTGATGACACACCAGATGCTGATGGTGCTAATACTGATGATGCAATCAATAGTGATACTTCTAGTAGTGCTAATATTGAGGGGGAGCAACAGCATTCTACTACAAGTTCAGAGTCAACTCAATCATCAGGACAGAATTCTTCAGATACTGATTCAAGTGATAATCCTGATAACTTATCAGGAGGAGATAGCAATAATTCAGGGGGAGACACCAATCCAGGGGAGCATCTACTTCAAGGACTGATTTACCACTAGCAAGGAAATGGATTGCAAGTCATACTCCTGATTTGATCATTGGAGATCCTGATGCAGGTGTTCAAACAAGAAGTGCAACTCAGAATGAATGTCTATACAATAACTTTCTATCCAAGGAGGAGCCAAAGAAAGTTGAAGATGCACTTAAAGATGCTGATTGGGTTACTGCAATGCAAGAGGAACTGAATGAATTTGAAAGAAATGAAGTCTGGAAACTGTTACCAAGACCAAATAATAGATCAATTGTTGGTACAAAGTGGATTTTCAAGAACAAGACTGATTCTGATGGAGTAATAATCAGAAACAAAGCTAGACTAGTTGCAAATGGGTATTCTCAACAAGAGGGAATTGACTATGATGAAACTTTTGCTCCTATTGCAAGATTAGAAGCCATCAGGATATTTCTTGCTTATGCAGCTCATAAGAAATTCAAGGTTTTCCAGATGGATGTTAAAAGTGCTTTCTTAAATGGAGAACTGGAGGAAGAAGTCTATGTTGAGCAACCTCCTGGTTTCATTGATCCTAAATATCCAGATCATGTCTACAGATTGGATAAGGCACTTTATGGACTAAAGCAAGCTCCAAGAGCATGGTATGAAACTTTAGCTCTATCCTTTCTGGAAAGTGGATTCAAAAGAGGTGCTATTGATAAAACTCTATTTTATTTGAATCATGGTAAGGACTTGTTGTTAGTTCAGATTTATGTTGATGATATCATTTTTGGGTCAACAAACAATAAGCTATGTGAAAAGTTTTCCAAGCTTATGCAGTCAAGATATCAAATGAGCATGATGGGAGAAATGAGTTACTTTCTTGGTCTTTAAGTTAAACAGACTGATGAAGGGATTTTTATCAATCAGTCTAAATATACAAGGAATTTATTGACAAGGTTTAACATGCAAGATAGTTCTCCTGCTACAACTCCCATAGCTATAGCTACCAAATTTGATCCTGATCAAGGTGCTGAGGTAGATGTAACTCACTACAGAGGAATGATTGGCTCTTTATTGTATCTCACTGCAAGTAGACCAGATATCATGTTTGGAACCTGTCCGTGTGCAAGATTTCAAGCAAAACCTAGAGAACCCCATCTTGCTTGCAGTCAAAAGAATTTTCAGATATCTCAAAGGCACTTCTTCACTTGGCCTTTGGTATGCAAGGGAATCAGATTTTGGGTTGTGTGGTTATTCAGATGCTGATTTTGCAGGATGCAAAATAGACAGGAAAAGTACTTCAGGAAGCTGTCAGTTTTTGGGTGGAAGACTAGTTTCATGGTTCAGTAAGAAGCAAAAATCCATTTCCACTTCAACTACAGAAGCTGAGTACATTGCTGCAGGAAGTTGTTGTGCTCATATAATGTGGATGAGAAATCAGTTGTTAGATTATGGCCTGTCATACTCAAAAATCCCTATTTTTTGTGATAACCAAAGTGTTATTGCAATGACAGGAAATCCAGTTCAACATTCTCTTACTAAACAAATCAGTATTCGATATCACTTTATAAGAGAACAAGTTCTGGAAGGAACAATTGAACTTCACTTTGTTCCTACTGATCAACAACTAGCTGATATATTCACCAAGCCACTACCTGAAGCTACTTTCAATAAATTGGTGAATGAACTTGGAATGATGAACTTTGAGAATTTCTGAGGAAAGCTACAGAGAGGAAATCCTGATAACTGTCAAATCCTGATAGTTATTCAGAAAGGTATGTATTTTTGATCTATTCCTGACAGGACTCAATCCTGACAGGAAATCATGGTAAATCCTGATGCTCAGATTTTGAAGCTGGTATGAAAACCAGAGGTTCTATGCTAATTTGTCATCAACACTTCTGGTAAACTCTGGAAATAAGATTTTTTACTTAGTCTTTGATTAAGTTTTCAGTCTTAATTCTCAATTTCAATTATATTTTTATCAGAGTTTACTATTCGTCATTTTATATGTCAATATCAGTGTTACTAACAAATTTTGCAGGCAAGTACAGAAAGAAAACAGTTGAGAAAATAGACAAATTTCATTAATGCTTGAAGATTCATTACAAATGAAAATGGAAATTACATATTTTTTTCCTAGTCTATTCTTCTACTTAGGAACACGTGGCCTACAGATTAGCATGAATGCTCCTGAGCAGGTTCACAGTCCATCAGGATTGGAAGGTCTCTTGTTCCATCCTTAAAGGACGAGAAGAGGAGCTGATGCACTGTTAAGGATGCAGGTCATTTTCTCAATATCGAGGCGACTGTTCAGTTTCTCATAATTACTTTGCCTCGTTAATTGGTATGAATGGTTACATGGGTATTATGCTATTTATTTTGTAATCATTTTTTTAAAAAACAGCACTTATCAGGATTATCAAAATAAATTTTGTTTTCTTAAATAAAATTTTATTTTACTTCATATTAAATTTTTTTGCATTTTTCAATCCTGATAAGGCAAATGGTTTCATAGGAAATGCTTTTATTCCTGATGAGGTTAGGTTTTTCTTACATAGGAAAATGCCTACTCGTTATGGTTTAATTTCTAATGCTATGGGACAAGGCCAATCACACCTTGTTCCTAACCCAAGCATTCATCCTAAACAGTCTAAACAGTCAACTGCCACCTCTATTGTCTCTCAAAAGACTTTAGTTGTAAAAGCAAAGAAGTCAGCTAGAACTGATGTGTCAGGAAGGCAATCAGGTTCAAAGGATTTTTCCTCTACACCACTCACTAAAAGGAAGTTACAAGGGGGTGTACAAGGGGTCCTGGTGAAGAAAGCTGCAAAAGGTGTTGAGGTTGTTTCTGTTAAAAGAAAATTAGTTCTCAGGGATGAGACTGATTCAGAGGATGATTTACCTATATCCTCTGTGATGAATGTGAATAAGGAAGTTGCTGATACTGCTACTGCAGCTGTGGTTCCATTGTTTACACCACAGAAGAAAAGAAGATTAACTAAGGGCAGGTATCAAATTCCTTTAGAAAAGAAGCAGGACACTGATGTACATGACACTTCTATTCTGAATGAGCAATCAGTTTCAACTGCTCAAGCAAATCCTGATGTTAGTATTCCTGATGTTGCACCAAGTCAAGTGGTTACTATTTCAGACTCTCTAGCACAGGACTCTCCAACAAAAAGACATGTTGATATTTCATGGGAGAAGTATGGTGCTGCTGCTTCCAAACTTGGGATAAAACATCCAATGGAAAAGCTAAGGATGGCAGAAGAGTTAGTCTATCAGAGACAGAAGAAACTGAAAGGATCAAGCCCACAAGAACCTGAACCTCAAAGTGGTTCAGCAGCTCTTTCTGATGATCCAGCCACACAAGAACCACTCAATCAAAGTTTGAGTGAAGGCTTAGCTAGTGGAATGGTCCCACAAGAACCATTTTCTCAAAGGGAGAATGAAGACATCAACATTTCAGCTACACAAGAACCATCTTCTCAAAGTGAAGATGCAAGCCAAGTTACAGTTTCTGGTGCAGATGAAGTTCAAAGATTGGTCGAGGACACTGTTAATGAGGGAAGCACACAAGAACCTTTGACTCAAAGTGTTGAAGCAGCTTCTGAACCTCAAGCTCCACAAGAACCATTGGTAGCAAATACCGATGCAAGCATATCAAATCCTGACGGTGTTCATCCTGACGCTAGTGGTGCTCCTGATGCTGAGCCTATCCTGATACAGCCACTTCGTTCAAGACCAATGGATCATCCTATCACAGATTCACAGGATAAAATGAAAGGTATAGCTATTCTTGATCCTGATGTTACTCATAGTACTGATGATGATGACTCTGATGATAGTGATGATGATGAGAATCGAAAAGAGAAGGAACAGCTTACTACAACACTCAAAGTTAGTCTTGGAACTAATTTTGGTTCATCAAGTACATATATGGTTGGCAAAGCTTCCACTGGGAAAGATCAGAGACAAGATTTTTCTATTCCTTCCTTTAATCCTGCTGAGGCACTTAGACAGAATGAATGGAATAATTCATGGCACAGATCTTCTGAATCTGTAAGTTATTCTTCTACTTTGGAACATGCCTATGATGCAGTGAAATCTATAGAGAATCAAGACTTGAAGAATCATATGAAGGCTACAACTCTATTATCCAAAAGCCTAAAAAGTGAAATTGATTCTATCAAGAACTCAACTGAGTTGGTGAGGAATGATATTTCTCAAAGTTTTACAAAGGTGCCTACTACTTTTCAGCTAAGGGTAGTAGAATCCCAAGTGAAATCTGTCATTTCTGAACAAACCTCCATCAACAGAAGGATTGATTCTCTGGATACCAAGGTAACTGATATTCAAGCCTCTCTTTCCTTAATTGTGAATTTATTGTCAAATCCTGATGTCAAAAAGGGGGAGAAGGTTAGTCGGACAAAATGCACACCTGATCTAGTATTAAGGAATAATGATGATGATAGTGGAGATGATGGTAGTGACAAAGTGATACAAGGAGAAACCTCTGATGCTGCTGTTATGAAGTCTACAATTCAAACTTCTCAAAGTCAAACAATGCAGTCAACTCATGTTTCTGATTCTGGAGTAAGGACAGTAAGAACATTGGTGCAATCTCGGATCCTGACGGAAGAACAAATCCTGACAGGTGATCAAATCCTGATGCCTGGTCATGAACAAACTCTTGCTACAATTCCTGAAGGTGATGAAGATGTGATTATTGATAATCCTGAAGATGCATCAAATCTATTGCAGAAGTTTACTACAAAGGATGGCAGAATTGTTACTCTATATGTTAGATATAATTGCTGACGTTTGTTTATCAGTGTTTAAGCAACAGGTACTGATCCGAGTTTATCAGAAGCCAGTCAGAGTTTAATTAAACTCTGACAGGGTGAAGAGTTTAAAGGAAGCCGGTCAGAGTTTATTTAAAGTCTGACAAGGTGATAGTTGAATTAGCTGTCGGTGCTGAATTGAAGATTCTAGAAGCAATATATTCTGAAGATGGAAAGAAGCAGAATATATTGATACAGCTAAGGAAACGGAATAGAAGACTGAAGCAATCCTTAATTGATATGAATTATATAGCTGATTTATAGGAATATCAATTAGATAAGGATTGTATGTAGCTGTGTATTATATAAACACAGATAGGTTATCCCTAGAAGGGACACGCGATTATTGATATATTATTCTTGTAACCTAGAAGCTCTTTGTGATTCATTAACATCATAAAGAGAGAAGCTGTTAATATAAATACAGTTTATTGATTCATAAACAGTGTTCTTAATTATCGTTATTCTCATACATACTTGATTATATTGTGTATTCGGCCTAACAATTGGTATCAGAGCCAAGGCTGTTTAATATATACAGTTTTACGATTCAAACACAGTATTAATCATGTCTGAAGAAAATCAAACTGCTCCTAAGGCTGAACAGGTTAAGCCCAATTCTGTGAGTCGATATGAAACAATCAGGGTTCCAATTCTCAGGCCAGTAGAGTATCCGATTTGGAAGGTTAAGATGACCATGTTTCTGGAGGCTACAGATCCAGAATACCTTGACAGAATTAATGATGGTCCTCATATGCCAACTAAATTGTCCCCTGTTGTTGATGGTCAAGAACAAAAGACTGTTCCAAAGGAAAAGAAAGATATGACTCCTGAGGATATCTCATCAATTGCAAAGGATGCAAAGGTTAGACATCTTCTCCACAGTGCTTTAGATAATGTTATGTCTAACAGGGTAATTGGCTGCAAAACTGCCAAAGAGATATGGGATGCTTTAGAAGTCAGATGCCAGGGAACAGGTGCTATTAAGAAGAACAGAAAAACAATACTCACACAGGAGTATGAGCACTTTGATTCAAGAACTAATGAAACCTTGACTGAGACTTATGACAGATTTTGCAAACTGTTGAACGATCTGTCTCTGGTAGATAAGGAATATGAACTTGAAGAGTCTAATCTCAAGTTTCTGTTATCTCTACCTGAAAAGTGGGATTTAAAGGCAACAACAATCAGAGATAATTATGATCTTGCTGATACAGATCTTGATGAGATCTATGGATTGTTAAAGACTCATGAACTTGAGATAGAACAAAGAAACAGGAGGTCCAGCAAGAAGACAAAATCTGTTGCTCTCAAAGTCGAGGAGAAGCCCATTAAGAAGGAATCGTCAAGGAAGAAAGCCAAGGGAAAGGCTTTAGTCATAAAATCTGAGAGTGAGTCATCAAACTCTGATGATGATTCAAACTCTGATGAAGCTTCTGACTCTGATGATGATGAAGAACAGATGATGCAAATGGCTGCATTGATGGTGAAGACCTTCAAGAAGATGGGGTTCAAGAACTTCAAGAAGGGAAAGAGATTCTCAAGGAGAGATTCAAATTCTGAGAAGAAGAATTTCAGAAAGTCTGATGGAAGGGATACCAAGTCTGGAAAGAAGGATAAATCTGAAATCCAGTGCTACAAATGTAAGGAGATGGGTCACTATGCTCCAGAGTGCAAGAAAGGCAAATCTGAGAAAGCACTCATCTCTAAAGGCAAAGACTGGGCAGATACTTCAGACTCTGATGATGGAGAAAACTATGCTCTTATGGCAACTGTCAGAGATGAGACTGAATCTTCTGAAAATAAGGTACCCCTAACTACTTATGCTTATGATACTGATAATATATCTGAGTTAAGAGTATATCTGAAAAGTGTTCATGTTAGTTATAGGGATCAGACTTTAGAGAATGAGAGGATTAAATCTGAGAATCTTAGTCTTAAAGAAAGAAACAAGTTTCTTGAAAGAGAACTTGAGAATATGAAGCAGATTCAAAAAGAAAGAGATGATGCTGTTTATGTTGAACATGAGTTGCTTAAAAGGTATAAGCAACTAGAATCTGATTTAGAAAAAGAAAGAAAAATAATCAAGACTTGGACAGATTCTGGAAGAGACACTCATCAAGTGTTTCAGACTGATTCTGTAGGTTTAGGTTATTGTGAAAATGATGAACTTAGGTTTAAAGACAAGGTTAAGGTAAAACCACAACTTAAACTTGTGAAATTTGTTCCAGAAGCCAATAAGTTAAAATCTGTTGTAATAAGAGAAGCTGATATAGAATCAGATGAAGCCTGTGAAAGACAGGAAAATATTATAACAGAAAAACTTATGGAAAGAGAAGCTGTTAGAAAGCCAGGAGAAACTTGTGAAAAACAGGTTAATGTTGGTTTGATGACAGGGAAACAGTTTAATCATAAACTGAAAGAGGTAAAATCTGCCATGAAACCAAAAGGGTCCAAGAAAAATAGGAATGGAAAAGTAGGCATAAATAACAGAAATAATCATATGCCTAATGCTGGTGCTTCAAGGAAAACATGTTACAATTGTGGTAGTTCTAATCATCTTGCTAGATTTTGTACTAAGAACAAACATATTAATTCTTTAACTTCTACATCAGGAGTAAAAAATGATTATGTAAGAGTTAAACCACAAACTTTATGCAAACACTGTGGGAGCACTTGGCATTCCATTTATACTTGCAAGAGTTATCATGCTATTTATCACAACTATTATGAGCTAAAACCCAATTTGAAATGGGTTAGAGCAAACTCTGCTAGTGTAAAATCTGATAATGTTAGTTTAAACTCTGATAATACAGATTCCGCTGCAAAAGCTAACACTGTTAAGAAAGACAAAGGATCCAAGCAAGTCTGGATCCTTAAAACTAACACTTAGTGTTGGTTTGTGATTGCAGGGCATAAAAGAGAGCACCCTTATCTTGGACAGCGGATGCTCAGGACATATGACTGGAAATAAAGCCCTGCTATCAGACTTTGAGGAGAAGGCTGGCCCAAAAGTTTCCTATGGAGATGGCAACATAGGACACACTCTGGGATATGGCAATATTAATCTTGGAAGTGTCATCATCACAAATGTAGCTCTAGTCTCAGGACTCAAGCATAATTTGTTATCTGTGAGTCAAATCTGTGACAGAGGAAACCATGTAGATTTTCATAGTGAATACTGTGAAGTTATCAGTAAATCTACTGGAAAAGTTGTTCTAGTTGGACACAGGCGCAACAATATTTATGAAGCAAGTTTGGTAACAAACTCTGATGGAAAAACAGTGTGTCTGACTGCAAAAATGTCAAATGAAGAGAGTTGGAATTGGCACAAGAAGCTCTCTCATCTCAATTTGAACAACATCAATGAGCTTATTAGAAAGGATCTTGTAAGAGGACTTCCAAAATCAATACTCAATCTAGATGGTCTATGTGATTCTTGTCAAAAGGCCAAGCAAAGGAAGTCATCTTTCAAGAGCAAATCTGAATCTTCAGTAGTGGAACCTTATCATCTTCTACATGTTGATCTCTTTGGACCAGTGAATGTGATGTCCATGGGCAGAAAGAAATATGCTCTAGTAATTGTTGATGAATATACTAGATATACATGGGTGTATTTCTTGTCAAAGAAGGATGAAACTGCTCAAACGTTGATGGATCATGTAAATCTACTGGACAAAGGATCACAGCACAAAGTCAAAATTATAAGGAGTGATAATGGAACTGAATTCAGAAACTCAATCATGGAAGCTTTCTGCAAGGAAAGAGGAGTCAAACAAGAATTTTCTGCACCTGGAACTCCACAGCAAAATGGTGTAGTTGAAAGAAAGAACAGAACTTTAATTGAAGCTGCCAGAACTATGCTTGATGAAGCAAAATTGCCAACTTATTTCTGGGCAGAAGCTGTTCAAACTGCTTGTTTTACTCAAAATGCAACTCTGATCAACAAGCATGGAAAAACACCATATGAGATGGTGAAAAACAAGAAGCCAAATTTGAAATATTTTCACATATTTGGATGCAAATGCTTTGTGTTGAAGACTCATCCTGAACAGTTGACCAAGTTCGAGTTAAAAGCTGATGAAGGAATCTTTGTTGGCTATCCATTGTCAACAAAAGCATTCAGAGTTTACAATCTGAGAACGAAGGTGATCATGGAATCCATACATGTGTCGTTTGATGACAAGAAAATAATTGGACTTGAAGACAAGGATGGATATGATCAACTACGTTTTGAAAATGAAGATCTATTCTCTGATGATATAAACTCTGATGAAGCAGGTTTGACAAACTCTGACGGAGCATACTCTGAACCTCTACTGGTAAATACTGAAGAAACTGAAAATTCTCAAATTGAACAAAATAGAGAACCAGTTGAGGGGGAGCGTGAAGAAGCTCAACAAGACACAGCAAGTGAGTCAGTTGAGGAAACTGATTCAAACTCTGACAGTTCAAACACTGAGCCATCCAACTCAGGGGGAGCCTCAGATACTGCAGAAAGTCAACATATGAATCAGGAGAGCATGGATCAAGGGGGAGGATTCAATAATGATGCAAGAAACCACTTACCAACAGCCAGAAAGTGGACACAGGCACACACACCTGATCTCATAATTGGAGATCCTGATGCTAGTGTGAGAACTAGAAGTGCAACAAATAATGAGTGTCTGTATCATGCTTTCTTGTCTCAAACAGAACCAAAGAAAGTGGGGGAAGCTCTTCAAGATGCTAATTGGATTACAGCAATGCAAGAAGAGTTAAATGAATTTGAAAGAAATGAAGTCTGGACACTTGTACCTAGACCAAAGAATAGATCAATTGTAGGTACAAAGTGGGTTTTCAGAAACAAGACTGACAGTGAAGGTGTGATTACAAGAAACAAGGCTAGACTTGTGGCAAAAGGTTATTCACAACAGGAAGGAATTGACTATGATGAAACCTTTGCTCCAGTTGCAAGATTGGAGGCCATAAGAATTTTTCTGGCCTATGCTGCACACAAGAAGTTTAAAGTCTTTCAGATGGATGTAAAAAGTGCTTTTCTCAATGGGAAGCTTGAAGAAGAAGTGTTTGTTGAACAACCACCAGGATTTGTAGATTCCAAGCATCCAGATTATGTCTACAGGCTTGACAAGGCATTATATGGACTAAAGTAAGCACCAAGAGCATGGTATGAAACTCTTGCTCAATTTCTTTTAGAAAGTGGGTTCACAAGAGGTACAATTGATAAAACCTTGTTTTATTTCAATTCTGGTGATGATTTGCTTTTAGTTCAAATTTATGTAGATGATATTATTTTTGGATCTACTAATGACAAACTTTGTAAGAAGTTTGCAAAGCTTATGCAATCCAGGTATCAAATGAGCATGATGGGAGAGCTTAGTTACTTTCTAGGCTTACAAGTAAAGCAAACAGATGATGGTATTTTTATCAATCAAGCAAAATATACCAGAAATCTTCTCAAGAAATTTGGTATGCTTGATAGTTCATCTGCTACAACTCCCATGGCTACAGCAACAAAGCTAGACAAAGACACAGGAGCCTCAGTAGATATGAAAAACTACAGAGGAATGATAGGATCTTTACTGTATCTTACTGCAAGTAGACCTGATATCATGTATGCAACATGTCTTTGTGCAAGATTTCAAGCAGATCCCAGAGAGCCTCATCTAACAGCTGTAAAAAGGATTTTCAAATATCTCAAAGGAACCATAACCTTGGGTTTGTGGTATCCTAGAGAATCAGAGTTTAAGTTAATTGGTTACTCTGATGCAGATTTTGCAGGCTGTAAGATAGACAGAAAAAGTACAAGTGGAAGCTGTCAATTTTTAGGTGACAGATTAGTTTCTTGGTACAACAAGAAACAGAAGTCAATTTCCACATCCACTGCTGAAGCAGAGTATATAGCAGCTGGTAGCTGTTGTGCACAGATTTTATGGATGAAGAATCAACTGCTGGATTATGGGTTAAGGTACTCTAAAATACCTATTTTCTGTGATAACCAAAGTGCTATTGCTATGACAGGTAATCCAGTACAGCACTCCATGACCAAGCACATCAGCATAAGATATCATTTTATCAGAGAACATGTGGAAGAAGGGAACATTGAGCTTCATTTTGTGTCTACAGACCAACAACTTGCAGATATCTTCACCAAACCTTTGAGTGAAGCTACGTTTACAAGATTGGTAAATGAACTTGGAATGATCTCTGGTTCTGACTAGAGATACGGGTTAGACTCAAAATCTATCCATGTTTGATTGTTTAATGCTCATGATTCCTTGCATATATTAACTGTTATGAGTACCAGTGTCATAAACTCTGTCGGTTAAACTCTGATGCTAAACTCTGTGAGTCATAAAAAGTTGGTCATACTCTGAATGTTACAGTTTAAATGCTATACTCTGATTGTAATTTTGTCTGGAACATATGGACCAATGAAGAAATTTGTATGAAGCATAATTCTCAGTAAGTAATTGTGAATCCTTAAGAGTTGATAGATTCTGATCTCAAATATGTGCAGTAAGCTAACACAGCATGATACTGTCTCTATATTTATAGCATCTCTTAGTTTATTGATCCTATACACTGAGTCTGTATTAGCTGTTTGCATTTTCTCTCATAAGTTAATTATAATTACTGATGAAAAGTCTAAACTCTGATTATTCATTTCAAATAATTCACCCTCCAATCAAAAGATGCCAAACAGAGCACAAATTCCTTTGAGATCATGTTGTGCCTAGGAAGATCCAGGAACTTATTGTATGAAATAAGGGCTAAAATCTTTGATTTTTGGTGACTAGTGCCAACCACTGATTACTGGAAAAATAAAAATAAAATAAAAATAAAAATAAAATAATTAAAAAAAAAATATATATATATATATATATATAAAGGGGGTGAAAAATAAAAGACATATCCAAATGAAAGGATATCAGTAATACAGAGTTTAGATAGAAAAATCAGTGTCTATGTTATAACATGAGAGTTTAGGCAACCAGTTTTTACTACTTTAGTTTGTGGATTTTATGCACTTTGAGATGATCTAAATACTGATTTCGGTAAACTCTGCTACTACACACACATATTTTCACAACTGTACAGATTGAGAAAAGAGTTTATTGACAAAGAAGGACAAATGGTAAACACTGATGTATTGTGTGAAATACGCCGAGGTTACTTTGTTTTAATCTCTGATGGTTAAAATAATCTCTTTGTTTCAGACATTTTATAATTTTGAGATTAGCCATTTGTTTTTCGGAAAAAAGTATGATTGAACGGAGAAAAGAAAGAGTGTGTTTGATAAGTCCTGATAGTGATTCGTAATGCTGCTGAGTATGTTAGTTTATTGTTTAAAGTGATATCATTTCTTTCACTTTACAATTACTATGCAATATTGATAATACTGATATGTAAAGAAACAAATTTTTTTCATTAATTGATTCAAATTTACATTCAGACAATTTCATACTCATGTTTAGCTAAACTTTCTGGTACATACTAATCACTATGGTTACAAAAGAGAAGATCTATTTAACCAGGACAAGTATTTGAATGCTACAACTGAAGCAGAAGAGCTAGAGCCAGAAGCTATTGTGCTCTATTACTTCTGATGATCGCTACCCAGTTGTTCAACTGATCATTATACCATCTGGGATTGCTTGACAACATCCTGAAGATGACTCATCATCATCATCTTCTTGGATTCTCTTTCTGCTTTGCAGCTTGCAGGATTCCAAGAAGATTGTCTCCTCAGTACCCATCAGGAAGCTCTGCTGGAAGAGCATCATACAAATCTCCATAGTATGATCGTCTGCCAGGATGGGCACATCATATGGACCGGGACGGATGATGTGCACATAAGGATTAGAGATCGGTCCTTCCGCTATTTCATCATCTGCTATAAGACCTTCATCATTCAGAAAAGACAGAACAAGAAACTCATCGATGATATAGTTTGCTTGTTGATGCCAGTTCATGGTCAAGAATGATTCTACATCCATGAATTCAAAGGTTCCTGCCATTTGGTGTATGGTAATTTTAAGATATGAAGCCTGTTGTTAAAATGCTTCGGTTTTTAAAGCATTCAACAAGGAAACTGAAAGGTTTTTACTTGAATCGAAGCGCTTGGGATAATAAGGTGCGGAGTTTCAAGACAGTCATTATTATTCTGACTGTTGAGCTCCTTTGTACTTTATTATTAAAATTGATAATTTTATTATTATTAATTTTTTTCTTTTAAGCGGATATTTTGAGTGTTAAATGTGATGCCAGGTGTCTCCACGTCTGCACGTGTATTGGAAGTTGTTAGATACAGCTGTCAGCGTATGCACGTTTGACATCTGTCCCACTAACATACTTTTAATCTTAACAGTTATTATTTAATACACTACATACACACGATTCAATCTTTTACGCACCTCATCTTTTCATAAGCTTTTACTCACACACAAACACTCAAACACTTTCAAAGCCCAGTTCTTCTTGTTTTCAAATCTTACTAATGGCAACTACAGCGTTTATTGCTTCTGAATTAGAATTTGTTCCCAACAATTATTCTGCTCCTGTAGCAAATGAGAACGCACCGGAGGCGTTTCATTTGATTCAGAGGTTCTTGTTACACTCTGATATCGGTACTGCTCTAACCGCACCATCGAAGCTGTCTGCGACTCAAATTCGAACTTTTTGGCAGACAGGTACTTATGATAATGGAGGAGAGTCTGGATCGCCATCTATAATTTTTGAGTTTCAAGGAGATGAATTTGTTGTTACTCCTACTACTGTTCGTGATGCTTTGGGTCTTGAAGATTTCAATGCATTCACAATCTCTGTTGGAGACTCTGAGCTAGTCAGAATGATGAGCGAGATAGGCTACACTGGACCTTTGACAAAGATAGGTCAACTCAAAAGGCCATTTTTGCGCAAGGAGTGGAGCTTCTTTTTCGATTGCATTACTCGGGCTTTTGGAAAGAAGTGCACCAATTGGGATGCGATTCCCACGGATAGTCTACAGATCGGGTATTCTCTTCTCTATGGCAGTCAATTTGATGTTGCTAGATTAGTTTTAACTAATATTGGTGAGAAAATGCTAGAGAATAGAAATGTTGTTTATTTCTCTAGGTTTTGTCAATTGATATTCAATTTTTGCTGCCCAAATGTTGAGATAGTAGAGGATGATGTTATACTTTCGTTTAAACTGCACAAACGTATATTCTCTGACCTTATCAACAAGGACAACAAGAAAGGAGAAGTTGGTCCTTTAATGTTGCATGCATCAGTGCAACAATTTCTTGACAACTTACAACAACAACAAGTCTCAACTGCTGAAGCTGGACCTTCTGTGTCTCAACCACAGAGGTCAAAGAGATCTAAAGTTCGAGCAGTTAAGTCTGGTTTGCAACAAACTGAAGCTGAGGTATCAAATGTTGATGTTGTGCCTCAGAGAAAAAGAATGAAGAAAAGGCGAGCCCAAAGGGCAAAGTCTGTTGCTGCTGATTCTATTGCAGACTCAGAAACTGAAGCTGATGAAGAAACTCTTCATCAGAGAAAGAGAAGACTAGTTGCTGATCAACTTTTTGGTGATATCATTACAAATATGGACAAAGAACCTGAGGACACTGAAGCTCCTACATCAGAGACTGAGGAGATTGTGATTACAACTGTTTCTCCAAGTACTCCTGCAATTGTTGTTGAGGAGGATATTCTAACTGCTGAGGATGCTGCAAATCCTGAAACTATTCTGATGGATTTTGAAACAGAAGCTCCTACATCAAAAGCTGATGATGTAGTTGAGGAAGCTGCTGCATACTCTGACAGCAGGATTGTCGATCATGAAGATACTGTACTGGAAGCTGATCAAGCTACTACTGAATTAGTAGAACCTATTGCTTCTCACACAGAAATCATTTCTCTTGATTTTGAGAAAGGTGAGGAAGTTGATCAGATCAGAGTTGATCCAGTTCCAGAAGCTGTTGCTGTACATGCTGATGCAACAGATAATGATCATGAGGATATTGTTTTCCTTGAAACTTTGCAACAATCAGTTGTTGAGATTGTTCAGAGAGAAGCAGAGGTTACTGCTCCAGCAAACTCTGATGTTCCTCAAACTGTAGCAGATCAAGTACCTGATGCAACTGCACAGTTAATTGATGAAATCACTGCTGAAAATGTGCTTGAAGATATTCACAGAGAGGATGACAATGCTGAAGCTAGTCCTGCTCATTCAAACTCTGATATTCAAGTGGAAGTTTCTGATCTTCAAGCAAATTCTACTGAAGAGAGGGAAGTTCAAAGGGCTGCTTCTGAGCATTTTCAGAATATGTACTACAATACATGGACTAATGCAGATTGTGTCTTTCCAGCACAACGGGCTGCAGATTTTCTATCTGATTCTGTTAAGAAGATTACAAATCCTGATGTCCTTACGAGCTTACAGGCAACTGTTATTCAAGTCAAATCTCTCAATAATAGATTTGATGAGAATCAACAAATGCTTACAAAACTGAGGAATGAAGTAAGTCTGAGGGATCTTACTTTAAAGGCTGACAGAACTTCTTACTATGCCATGTTCAAGCAGCAAGCCAGGGATTCTGAAGAAATCAAGAAGAGGCTTGGGACAGTTGAGGACAACCAGAATGCTATGTCTGCTCAACTGACTTCCATTTCTACTGCGCTTGAATTGCTGACATCAGTACTACTTTCTGATGATGTCAAAAAGGGGGAGAGTATACCTAAAGACAAATGCAAAGATACTCAAACTCTGAGACGGAAGGATGATTCTACTGATGGGGGAAGCAGAGGAAATGAAAGAAGGATTTCTGCTCAAAGGCAAAGACGTGTAATAAACTCTGGTGGTCAATCTACTTCAAAACTCAACAAAAGTTTAGTTGTTTCAGCTAACCCATCTACTGATGAAGAGATTGCTGCTAGGATCTTTATTAAAGAGCATGGAAAGGAAGTTACTATTGAAGATATCCAGGCTGAAGAACAGATGCTTGCTGAGGAACACAAGAAAAATCTTGAAGCTGGAATCTACAAGAAAAAGGAAATCAAGGCTCCTAGAAAGAAAGAAGTTGGTATTTCTATCAAAGAGAATACACAACAGAGTATACAATATACAAGGAGACCTGTGATTGGAAACTCTGATAAGGGTAAAGGTATAATGATTGAAGAGCCTTACCTAGAGAAGAAAGATAATTCAACCTCTGACATTGCTCAAGTTGAAACAAGATTAGCCAAATCAACCTCTGACGCTGCTCAAGTTGTACAGAAATCTACACAACTTCCAGGATTCAGCAAACCAAAAGTTCTTGAAGACTTAAAGCTTGAAGCTGTGAATTTTTCAGAAACCAGAACAGTATTGGGAAAAGAAGCCTTTGATAAATCTGGACTGGGTTCACACAGAGAGAGAAGAACTAATAACAGATCTCAAGACAAGTTTTCATTGGCAGAATTTGGAGTTGGAATTACTCAAGAAGGCCTTGACAAACTAGAATCTGTATAGATGATTTTTCACAAAGGAATCAAAAAGGAATTCTTGTTATATTTTATGGCTGATGGCAGAGTGTATAGATTTGGTGAATTTGATATCCAGTTAAAACTTTGGGAAGAGCTAGAGTATGTTCTATATCTACTTGAAGTAAAGAATAGAAGTACTTATGATGCTGCTCGAGTTTTGAAGGAAAGGATGATGAAATCCAAAGTTTTGAGTGGAGCTGGAGTATCAAGTGCATACATTCCGAAATACAGAGATGCACATGGAAAGTTGGTAGAAATGAAAAGGAATAGTGCTAGGTTCAGAACTACACTAAATAAAAAGGTTCTTGAGTTCAATCTAGAGTCTGATAAACCTTTTTATATCAGACTTGGCAATGAAATGAACAAAAACAGCATATATTCTTTGAGAGTTGCCATTTATCAAATTGGTGAAGATGAACCAGAAATGAAGGAGCTGAAAAAGATTATGATTGCTGAACTAGAAAGAGCTGAAAAGAAATTGCTATCAGACTATATCAGGACAGTGCCTGATATTCAAGAAATCAAGTAAAGTCTGACTGTAAGTTTTTATGTTTTCTATTCTAAGTCAAATTTAAACTCTGTTTTAAATTAAACTCTGTTATATGTTAAATACTGCATTTGTTAAATGTTTTTGACATCATCAATTATATGTTTAACTTGTACATTTTATTATGAACAAGTTGGGGGAGATTGTTAGATATAATTGCTGACGTTTGTTTATCAGTGTTTAAGCAACAGGTACTGATCCGAGTTTATCAGAAGCCAGTCAGAGTTTAATTAAACTCTGACAGGGTGAAGAGTTTAAAGGAAGCCGGTCAGAGTTTATTTAAAGTCTGACAAGGTGATAGTTGAATTAGCTGTCGGTGCTGAATTGAAGATTCTAGAAGCAATATATTCTGAAGATGGAAAGAAGCAGAATATATTGATACAGCTAAGGAAACGGAATAGAAGACTGAAGCAATCCTTAATTGATATGAATTGTATAGCTGATTTATAGGAATATCAATTAGATAAGGATTGTATGTAGCTGTGTATTATATAAACACAGATAGGTTATCCCTAGAAGGGACACGCGATTATTGATATATTATTCTTGTAACCTAGAAGCTCTTTGTGATTCATTAACATCATAAAGAGAGAAGCTGTTAATATAAATACAGTTTATTGATTCATAAACAGTGTTCTTAATTATCGTTATTCTCATACATACTTGATTATATTGTGTATTCGGCCTAACACTATATCACACTGATAAAAGAGTTCAACAATTATTTGCAAGAAAAGCACTCTCTACAGCAAGTGAAGAATATCCAGATCTCTCAAATGAAGAATTCTTGAGACAACAAAAAGAGAAAATGGAAAGCTATTCTATTTCTACTAGAGGTAGAGGAGGCAGAGGTAGGAGAGGAGCTAGAAGAAGTAGAAGAGGTTCTTCAACTCAAACAATACCTAGACAAACAAGGTCTAGAGGGTTAAGAATTGAAGAAATTCCTGAACCTATTCAAACTCTAGTAGTTCCTGACAGATCTACTTTTGGTGATGATGGAAATAATGAAGAAGAACCTGAATTGAGAAGAAAATCAACTCTCTGCAATACAAATCAATTTGAAGAATCTAATCCTGATGTTGTTCCTGATAATATTCAAGATCCTGATGATTCTGAAATTCTGCAAGAGATTGATTTGATAATCTTATCTACTGTGGTTGACTCTCACAACAAAGAAGTAGATGAAGAAGAAGAAGCCAGAAGAAGAGAAATTACAAGAAAAACAAGTACAGATTTCAATCTCTATTTACAAAGGCTTAAACTCTCAAATGAAAGAAAGTGGAGGAACCCAAGCAGACAAGAATCATTACTGAAAAGAAGCTATGCCTTTGAAAAGGAAAAAGATAAGAAGTGGAAACATATTAGTACACTGAGGTGTGATACACTTATCAATTTTCAGTCTGGAGGAATTATTACAAGCGCTTCAAGTGTTGTTGATTTATCTGAGATGGTTAGATCAAAAGCACTCTGGTTAAAGATGTTTTCAAATCTGAAGCAATTGACAAGTAATTCAAGAGGAGGTATTGGACACAGGGATGCTGAATATCTAAATATGTCATATGTAGATCCTTACTCCTTAACTGAAATTGGAGGTACTTTAACTTCTGAAAACCTAAACAATTTACTAGCTGTTGATATAGTTATAGATTGTCATGATGGTTTTGACAAGAAAGAAAAGCTTCTGTACTTCATGAAAGATGGTAGTGTGAAGATTCTATCTATTCAAGATCTGCTGATGAAAACTACACAGGAACTGAAATATGTTCATTATCTTTTGAGATCGAAGAATCAAATGTGCAAAGAATGGAGTGACATGATTTTGTCAACAATAAGAAGAAGACTGGATGTAAACAGTAATTTCAATGGTAATTATACTCCCATGTACTTAAATCAAAGAGGTCAGGATGTGGAAATGCAAAGGGGTACTGCTGTTAAAGAAGTAAATTTTGGCATGAAATAACTTATTCTCAATCCTGATGGGAAGGAAATTGCTTATCTTTTGCTTGAAGAACATAGTCTTCAGAAAAGCTCCATATTGAATCTCAGAGCAGCTATCTACCAGATTAATGAGGAAGATGAAGAACTCAGAAATCTTAAGGAAAGACTGATTCAAATTCTCGAAGAAAAGGAATAAAATTTGTTATCCAACTTCTTGAAGATGAATCTGTTCTATCAAAGAATTTAAACAGATAAGTTGTTGCTGCAAATACTTGTACATTCTGTATATTTTTTTTTTGACATCATTGAATCTTATGAATCTATACTTTATTTTACAAAGTATGAGATTGGGGGAGATTGTTAGATCAGAATTCAATGATCGTCAGGAGCTAGACTCAACTGATCAGGATTGCTGACGTCATCAGGATTGCATGGTCGTTAGGATCAAGATTCATATCAGGACTGGGATCAGGTTTGATCATCAGGACTGGAAGCTGATCAGGATTCCTACTTCGAGTTATATTTGGAGTCTAGTTAAATAAGGAAGATTATTCTGTCGGTTCCTGGTTTGTAGAATGAAGCTATCGATTATGGATAGGTTTCAATCTTTGTAATTGATTAGGACTTATCATTGATAGAGAAGCTGTGTAGTATATAAACACAGTTTTAGGATTTGGTTCGATGTGAATCAAACGCATAGAAGCTCTCAAGAACATAGAATTTCTTGAGAGAGTTTTTTGTAAGCTAGCAGCTCTCAAGAACATCAGAATTTCTTGAGAGAGTTTTGTAACAGTTTTATATCAGATTTAATAAAGCTGTTATTATTCTTTCATATCTGTGATTCATATCTTATTAAGTCGAGAATCTTATACAATTGTATTCAACCCCCCTTCTACAATTGTTTATTACTGGGCAACAGCAGAAAATGAAGAGCCACAACCTATTCCTGACCCTCAGGAGCATAACGCCTTTGTAAACGCAATGGCTGATGTGCTTTTAAACAACTTCCAGTAGGAAAACCCTGACTGGAATCCTCTTGACAATCTCATCATTGTCAATGATGAAGAGGATGAAGACGATGATGACGCTGAGGAGCTCGAACGAGAGATTGAGAGAAGAAAGAGGATCCGTGATGCTTGTATGTCATGTAAGTTGGAGGCACAGAAGAGTCCCGGTGGACACGGTGACGATCCGCCTTCAAGTGCATCAGCTCCTCTTCTTGTCCTTTAAGGATGGAACAAGAGACCTTCCAATCCTGATGGACTGTGAAGCTGCTCAGGAGCATTCATGCTAATTTGCAAGGCACATGTTCCTGAATAGAAAACTAGACTAGAAAACAATGTAATTTTCCTTTTCAATTTGTAAACAGCTTCAAGTATCAATGAAATTTATCAATTCTCTCAATTGTTCATCTTCTTTTATTTCTTGTACAAATTGTTAGCAATAGTGCATATGACATTTAAAATGATGAATGGTAATTCCTTAGAAAATAAATTGAAATTTAAAAGTAAAACTTAATACTTAATCAGAGACTAAGTATAACTTTTACTTTCCAAAGAATACCAGCACTGTTGTTGTCAAATTACCTTAAAACCTCCGGTTTTCACACCAGCTTCAATATCTATGCATCAGGATTGACCAGTTGACTTCCTGTCAGGATTTTGTCCTATCAGGATTTGATCAAAAATACATACCTTTCTGAATGACCATCAGGATTTGATAGTCATCGAGATTTCTTCTCTGTAGCTTTTCTCAGAAATTCTCAAAATTCATCATTCCAAGTTCATTCACCAACTTATTGAAAGTAGCTTCAGGCAGTGGCTTGGTGAATATATCAGCTAGTTGTTGATCCGTAGGAATAAAGTGAAGTTCAATTGTTCCTTGCAGAACCTGTTCTCTTATGAAATGATATCTAATACTGATGTGTTTAGAAAGAGAATGCTGAACTGGATTTCCTGTCATTGCAATAGCACTTTGGTTATCACAATAAATAGGGATTTTTGAGTATGACATGCCATAATCTAACAACTGATTTCTCATCCACATTATCTGAGCACAACAGATTCCTGCAGCAATGTACTCGGCTTCTGCTGTTGAAGTTAAGATAGACTTTTGCTTCTTACTAAACCATGAAACTAGTCTACCACCCAAAAACTGACAGCTTCCTGAAGTACTTTTCCTGTCTATTTTGCATCCTGCAAAATCAGCATCTGAATAACCACACAAACCAAAATATGATTCCCTTGCATACCAAAGACCAAGAGAAGGAGTGCCTTTGAGATATCTGAAAATTCTTTTAACTACAATCAGATGAGGTTCCCTAGGTTTTGCTTGAAATCTTGCACACAGACAGGTTGCAAACATGATATCTAGTCTACTTGCAGTGAGATACAATAAAGAGCCAATCATTCCTCTATAATGAGTTACATCTCCCTCAGCACCTTGATCAAGATCAAGTTTGGTAGCTGTAGCTATGGGAGTACTTGCAGTAGCACAATCTTCCATGTTAAACCTTTTCAACAAATTCCTTGTATACTTAGACTGATTGATAAAAATGCCATCATCAGTCTGTTTAACTTGAAGACCGAGAAAATAACTCATTGCTCCCATCATGCTCATTTGATATCTTGACTGCATAAGCTTAGAAAACTTTTCACACGGCTTATTGTTTGTTGACCCAAAAATGATATCATCAACATAAATCTGAACTAAAAGCAAATCCTTGCCATGATTCAAATAAAATAGAGTTTTATCAATAGTACCTCTTTTGAATCCACTTTCTAGTAAGAACTGAGCTAAGGTTTCATACCATGCTCTTTGAGTTTGCTTTAGTCCATAAAGTGCCTTATCCAATCTGTAAACATGATTTGGATATTTTGGATCAATGAAACCAGGAGGTTGTTCAACATAGACTTGTTCCTCCAGTTCACCATTTAAGAAAGCACTTTTCACATCCATCTGGAAAACCTTGAATTTCTTATGAGCTGCATATGCCAGAAAGATCCTGATGGCCTCTAGTCTTGCAACATGAGCAAAAGTTTCATCATAGTCAATTCCTTCTTGTTGAGAATACCCCTTTGCAACTAGTCTTGCTTTGTTTCTGATAATTACACCATCTGAATCAGTCTTATTTTTGAAAATCCATTTTGTACCAACAATAGATCTGTTCTTTGGTCTTGGTACCAGTTTCCAGACTTCATTCCTTTCAAATTCATTCAATTCTTCTTGCATTGCAGTAACCCAATCAGCATCTTTGAGTGCATCTTCAACTTTCTTTGGCTCCTCCTTTGAAAGTTATTGTATAGACATTCATTTTGTGTTGCACTTCTTGTCTGAACACCTGCATCAGGATCTCCAATTATCAAATCAGGAGTATGATTTGCAGTCCATTTCCTTGTTGGTGGTAAATCATTCCTTGATGTAGATGCTCCCTCTGGATTGGTGTTATCTTGATTTGAAGAATTTGTTTCAGTAGAAACTCCCCCTGAATTATTGAAATCCCTTCCTGATGAATTATCAGGATCATCACTTGAATCAGTATCTGAAGAATTCTGTCCTGATGATTGAGTTGACTCTGAACTTGTAGTAGTATGTTGTTGTTCCCCCTCAACATTTGCACTACTTGATGTATTACCATTATTTGCATCACCAGAGTTAGCACCATCAGTAATTGGTGTGACATCAGGATTTGATGGATCATCTGATTCACTTTCTTCAGGTTCCTTGGAAGTTTCATTTTCAAAAATCAATCTATCATGTGAGTCTTCATTCAATCCAATTATCTTCTTATCATCAAAAGATACATGTATTGACTCCATGACAGTCCTTGTTCTCAAGTTAAAAACTCTAAAGGCTTTTGATGTAGGATAGCCTATGAAAATTCCTTCATCAGCCTTTGTTTCAAATTTTCCTAGCTGTTCAGGATGAGTTCTGAGAACAAAACATTTACAGCCAAACACATGCAGATGCTTCAAACTTGGTTTCTTCTCCTTGAGAGATTGATAAGGAGTAACACCATGTCTGTTTACCAATGTGAGATTTTGAGTATAGCATGATGTGTTGACTGCTTCTGCCCAGAAATATGTAGGTAATTTAACTTCTTCCAACATAGTTCTGCCAGCTTCAATAAGAGTTCTATTTTTCCTTTCAACTACTCCATTTTGTTGAGGTGTGCCAGGAGCAGAGAATTGTTGAATAATTCCTTTGTACTTTGTGGTTGTCTCAATCATTCTCATATGATCCAACAGTATTTCAGGAGTTTCATCTTTTCTGTGCATAAAGTACACCCAGGTGAATCTAGAATATTCATCAACAATTACAAGAGTGTACATTTTCTTACTGATGGTCATGATGTTGACTGGACCAAATAGATCAAGATGCAGCATGTGATATGGTTCTTCAATAGAGGATTCAGATTTACTCTTGAATGATGTCCTTCTCTGTTTAGCTTTTTGATATGCATCACAGAGTCCATCAGGGGTATATAACACTTTTGGCAATCCTCTAACTAAATCTTTCTTAACCAACTCATTGATATTGCTGAAGTTGAGATGAGAAAGCTTCTTGTGCCAATTCCAACTTTCATCTACTGATGCTTTACTGATAAGACATGTAGGGGAGTCATCAGTATTTGAGAGAATGTTGGCTTCATAAATGTTACCATGCATGTAGCCAGTCAATGCAATCTTTCCTGTTTCTTTGCTGACTACTTCACAATGTGTGGAATAGAAGTTGACATGATAACCTCTGTCAGTGATTTGACTAATACTCAACAGGTTGTGTTTTAGTCCCTTCACTAGAGCTAGTTTTTCAATGATGACATTTCCAATGATTATATTGCCATATACCAAAGTTTGCCCAATGTTGCCATCTCCATAAGACACCATTGGGACAACTTTTTCCTCATATTCTGATAACAGGGCCTTGTTTCCAGTCATGTGCACAGAGCATCCACTATCCATGACTAACACATTTTTCCTTTTTCCCTGCAATCAAAATAGAAACATTCTAGTTAGAACATTTAGGAACCCACACATGTTGGGTTCCTTTTCCATGCAATTTATTAATTTTAGCAGTAGAAGACTTTATGACTTTAACAGTCCTGACAAGATTTACTTCATCAGGATTTGCTTTGTTAGTATCAGTATCAACAAAAGCATGCTTCACTATGACATTATCAATTCTACCAGACTTTGTACTATTATCAAACTTAGGCAATGGATCATAAAAGTTATAGTACAAATCATGATAATCTTTACAAGTATAAATAGAATTCCATATACTACCACAATGAAAACAGGACTTCTGTGGTTTATAAAATACTGATTTACTCCTGACATCAGAAATAGGAATTTAAGTACTTTTCTTTAAACTCTTTTTACAATCAATAGCAAGATGATTAGAGTTACCACAGTTAAAACAACATTTCCTAGGTGCATTTGGGATATATTTATAACCATTCTCTTTATTGATCCCAATTTTACCATTCCTGTTTCTCTTAACAGTAGCTTCCTTTTTCCTATCTGTAACCTCACAGATTTTATCCTTGAGTTGTTTCTGAGACAGTAAACCTACATTCTTAGTGACTTTACTCAAGACATGTTTAGACTTAATAACTTTGATATTTTGAACAGAAGTAGATCCCTTTTCAAAAGTTGAATTGGAATCTTTACCAAAAACAAAATTAACAGGAGTAATCTTAGATTTGGTTTTGTCTATAACATGTCTATAGGTTTTTGGACTAACTGTCTCATCAACAACAATTTTCTCTTTCAATTTCTTATCCTCATCTGACTTATACCCTAGACACTCTTTCCAATTCTTAGAGGTATTAATCTCATGAAATTTTCTACCAGAGTCTGTCCAGGTTCTGATTTTCTCATTAGCATACTCAAGTTCCTTTTCAAGAGCAGTACATTTAAGTTTCATCTCTAAGTACATGTGTTTAGCATTATCACATTCTATCTGTACTTTTTGCATAAGAGAAAATTCAGCTTCTAAATGCTCATTCCTTTTCCTAAGTTCAGACATCTCAGATAAGATTCTAGAATTCTCAACAGTTTGACTTCTAAAGCTAATATGCAATGACTTTAGAAAACGTCTTAACTCAGAAGCATTATCAGTATCAAAATCAAAGACAGTATTTAGTACCTTATCATCAGGAATAGCAGTATCATCAATATTGGCCATTAGTGCATAGTTGACCACCTCAGTATAAGATTCTGAGGAAGAGTCCATCCAATCCTTGCTTGATGTGATGAGTGCCTTTGTCTTCTTGCACTCACTAGCAAAGTGACCCATACCATTACACTTGTAGCATCTAACCTTTGACTTGTCAAATTTGCTACCCTTGCTTTCCTTTTTGATATGCTTGTCTTTGTCTGCATTGAAGGTCCTTTTCTGGAAGTTGTCTTGTCTTCTAGCCTTCCTGAACTTCATCTTCTTGAAGCTTCTAACTATCATAGAAACTATCCTTTCCATGTCTGAGTCAGAAGAGTCATCATCAGTATTGGCATCAGGATTGCCATCAGTATCTGATGATGAGTCATCAGGATCTGACTCAAATATTCTTGTTTTCCTTCTAGAGACCTCCATAGCTTTTCCTTTTGATTTAGCCTCTGCTTTCAAAGCAATAGATTTTGCCTTGCTGCTTTTCTTATTCTCTCTCTGTTGAACTTCAAGATCATGAGTTCTTAACATTCCATAGACTTCATCAAGAGACACAGTGTTCAGATCATACTGATGTCTAATGATCGAGGTCTGAGTATCCCATTCTTCAAGTAAAGCTCTTAGAAATTTGGTGTTTGAATCTTCAGTTTCATACTCCTTGTCAACTAAAGATAAACTGTTCAGAAGTGTCAGAAATCTATCATATAAATCAGTTAGGCTCTCATCAGGTCTAGCATCGAATTGTTCATATTCTTGAATCAAAAGAGCCCTTCTGTTCTTATTGACAAATGTAGATCCCTGGCATTGAATTTCCAAAGTATCCCAGATTTCTTTTGCAGACTTGCATGCAATCACTCTGTTTGACATAACAGCATCAAGACTACTGTGCAAAATATTCTTTATCTTTGGTTCTCTGAGTACATGAGCTTTTTCTTCTGGAGTCCATTCACTCTTGGCCTTGACCACATAATGTTCAGGTACAGTGTCTGTTCGTTCTACAATCCTTGTAGGAATTTATGGTCCATCACGAATCCTGTCCAAATAATCAGGATCCATAGCCTCCAGGTACATTAACATCTTTACCTTCCATGTTGGATATTCTGATTTCTTCAGGATCGGAATTTTCATGCTTTCATACTTTGTTGTCGACATCTTAGATCGTATCTGATTCAAATTTAAATCAGTTTGCTCTAATACCAATTGTTGCCCAGTAATAAGCAATTGTAGAAGGGGGGTTGAATACAATTGTATAAGATTCTCAACTTAATAAGATATGAATCACAGATATGAAAGAATGATAACAGCTTTATTAAATCTGATATAAAACTGTTACAAACTCTCTCAAGAAATTCTGAGTTCTTGAGAGCTGCTAGATTACAAAGATACTCGTGTATGAGATCGATTATGTTCTCGTCTGTTCTCATACATAAATCGAAACCTAAACTGTGTTTATATACTACACAGCTTCTCTATCAATGATAAGTCCTAATCAATTACAAAGATTGAAACCTATCCTTAATCGATAGCTTCATTACTACAAACCAGGAACCGACAGAATAATCTTCCTTATTTAACTAGACTCCAAATATAACTCGAAGTAGGAATCCTGATCAGCTTCCAGTCCTGATGATCAATCCTGATCCCAGTCCTGATATTCATTCTGATCCTAACGACCATGCAATCCTGATGATGTCAGCAATCCTGATCAGTTGAAGTCTAGATCCTGACGATCATTGAATCCTGATCTAACAAATACTATCTAGAGGTCGTTCAGACGATTGATTAGTCCACTAATGGACTATTAAGATCTAGAGTCCGTTCGGATGGATCATTAGTCCATTTAATGCACTATTAAGATCCAGAGTCTGTTCGTACGGATCTTAATCCACTTAATGGACTGTTATGATCTAGAGTTCGTTCAGACGGATCATTAGTCCACTTAATGAAATATTAAGATCTATAATCCGTTCGGACGAATTATAATCCACTTAATGGACTTTTAAGATATAGAGTCCATTCAGACGAACATAGTCCACCTAATGGACTACCACTATCTAGAGCATGTTCAGGACGAATCATTAGTCCACTTAATGGACTATCAAGATTCAGAGTCTGTCCGGATCGATTATTGATCCAATTAATGGCAATTTCTATAGTCTGGTTGGGAGGGTAACTAACCCAATGACCTTGGGCTGGACATCTTTTGTGCTCGTCCGCACCACCGCCACGCCTATGCAAATTCTATATAATTATAGATATTATTATATAAGGAAACTTGTTATCCAAAACGTCTTTTGCTCCCAAAAATTAGACGCGGTGGACGAACGAATCCTAGAAGTATGTGCGCTTGATTTTTTATAAAAAAAATACGTAGACACTTGAGAGGGCATTCACAATTCCATACAATTGGAGAAAAATCTCACAAGCTCAGCCCCCAAAATTCACACAAATCCTTACGAATTCATTGAAGCTTTATACGATCTACCCTAATTACAAATTTAATTTTAGGGCTTTAATCCTTACGACAATTAGCCTTAACAGACTTAAAAGGTTGCTAAATGTGACAACAATAAAAGAAATATTAAAAATATTATTGTTTATGTGGCGTTGGACATGTTAATGATGACTCCATTATAGATGCTCTAACAACATCTCCAAGAACTTCTTTATTTTGCTTCTTAATTCAAAAAGTGGAGGTGGGAGAAGAAAAATGTTGTTTCAAGAGACTTTTAGCGACTCTTAAAATCAGTAAGAGCCTATTCTCTTTTTTAAAAATTTAAGAGACAATTTTCCTCTTAACTATTATTATAAAATATATTCATAACTACACACTCTCTCTTCCCACTTTCTTTTGCATTCTTATGAACTTAATAATAAAATATTGATTAAGGAGAGAATATAAAGAGTATTGTTGGACTAATAATATATATTTTATATCTATACTATATTACTAAAGCTGAAATATTGAAAGTTTTGGTTTTCGGTTTTCGGTCGTTTTCGGTCTTTTATTCTATTTAATAAATAAAAAATAAAAAATAAAAATAGTAACTAGATGATTGCCTTTTATAATTAAAATATTTTTTTTCCTAACAAAATTTACTCCTTTTCCAAAAATATCATGGCAATTATCTTTAAATTAAAACCTATTGTCTTTAATATTTGTTATCACTAAAATCTCTGTTTTCCAAAAATATGAGGTGCAATCCTTACTTATTTATTTTAAAACCTATTTTAATACTCTATTTAATAAATAATAAAATAATATAAAAATAATAACTAGCTGATTGTCTTTTATAATTAAAAAAAATTCTAACAAAATCTACTCTTTTTCCAAAAATATCATGACAATTACCTTTAAATTAAAACATATTATCTTTTAGATTTGTCATCACTAAAATCTCTATTTTCCAAAAATATGAGGTGCAATCCTTACTAATTTATTTTAAAACCTATTTTAATAGAGAAATGATAAAAAATACTACTTTTTCTAAGTTTTTTTTTTGTAATTTTACCATCTTCTGAAAATATTTGCAAAAATACTAACTTTTTGAAAATATTTGCAAAAATACGATCTGCAACTATTTTCAACCATCTGCAACTGCAATCAAAATCAACCACGGATGTAACCAAAAATACGGTCCGCAACCAACGCAACCAAATGCAACATGATGCAACCAGAAGAAACTTTTTAAAAAATGATTGAAAAACAGATGAGAATTCAAAATAATTGTTAGTAAGATGTTTGGTAAGCATTAATTGCTCATAAAATCCTGAAATAATGATTGAAAATAGTAAATTAAATCCCAGGCAAGGGAGTGTTGACCCCAATCCCGTTAAGGATATTTATAACTTCTACGAAAACTCAAGAAGTTTTCCCAAGAGTTGGGGGGCAAATGATATGGGCTAAAAAATACCCTAGAAATATAATTAATGTCATATTAATTAAACCTAGATTGGTCCAATAACAAGGCCAATTATTGAGGTCCAAAACTCTATTTATTTATTAATTTCGTAATTAATAAAAGGGCTAATAATGTAGCTCATTAAATATGTTCTAATTGGAAGCCAACTCCTACAAGGATTAGCCTCAAAGACACCGAAAATGAGTCAGCCTCCTACAAAGAAGGATCTAGAATCCTAATCTAGGAAGGTGGCTTGCCCACCAAGTCTCCCAAACCTAGTCTAAATCATAGACTCTCAACATCTATATAAAGGACCTCACCATTCATTCTAAAGGGGACGTTTTGGGCACAGCTCTATACGTCACAACGCCTAGAAGGCGCAACAAGCCACGAAGGCAAATCCAGAACTACGTCTTGGCTTGATTCTTGATTTTCATCAAGGTACGTAGGCATCTTGTTAGGATCGAGTTAGTCCCTGACAACAAGAGCAACCACACCATTAAAGTTCGAAACTCTCTAAACCTAACATTGAATTCAAAGATATAGTTTTTATTCCATAAGATGACCCGGTTGAGATTCTAATGGCCAGATATGATGGCTGATGTCAAAGGAGAGATTGATGCCAGAAGTACACACTAGTTGTGAGGCAACCATATGAAATGAAGACTTAAATCTTAGTCTTGAAGATCTCAAATTGCAGTCTTGAAGACCTCAAATCCTAGTCTCGAAGATCAATCATAGTCCTAAAGACCTCAAGAAGCCTGAAGAGGCCTATTTGGAGAAGATTAGTATAAGGGTTGAAACCCCTGAGAATTTGAGGAAACAAATCTCATAACGAGCTTCGATTAGATATACTAAAAGCTCAAATTGAAGTGACGAGCAAAAAGTTATTGTTTTTTTCGTGCATGAGGCAAATTAGACTTCAAGTCCAAATTCAACATCGATCCAGGTCGATTCTCATTGATCAGGGCCTCATTTTGTCCAACCCTTAAGAGTGGATGCCCCATTTTAGACCTCAATCCAGGTCGTCACTGTTCGACCTGGAAGCAAAAATTGCCATTTGATCGCGACCTCAAACGAGGTTGAATGGCTTCAATCTCAATCCAAGTCATTACTCTTCGACCAGGAAATAAAAGTGTAAGCCACGTTTGGCGTTGTTGAAACCTTAAATGAGGTCTAAGGTGTTAGACCTCAAGTTAGGTCTTCTACCTGTAAGCCACGTTTGGCGTTGTTGAAACCTCAATCCAGGTCAAAGGTGTTCGACCTCGGTGCAAAAAAGGCCATAATTTTGACCTCAATCTAAGTCAAAATTCTAGTCCCGTTTAGACCTCAAGTTAGGTCTTCTACCTGTAAGCCACGTTTGGCATTGTTGAAACCTCAAACGAGGTCCAATGTGTTAGATCTCAAGTTAGGTCTTCTACCTGTAAGCCACGTTTGTCATTGTTGAAACCTCAAACGAGGTCCAAGGTGTTAGATCTCAAATTAGGTCTTTACCTCTAAGCCATGTTTGGCGTTTTTGAAACCTCAAACGAGGTCTGAGGTGTTAGACCTCAAATTAGGTCTTTTACTTCTAAGCCATGTTTGGCGTTTTTGAAACCTCAAACGAGGTCTGAGGTGTTAGACCTAAAATTAGGTCTTTTACCTCTAAGCCATGTTTGGCGTTTTTGAAACCTCAAACGAGGTCTAAGGTGTTAGACCTCAAGTTAGGTCTTCTACCTGTAAGTCACGTTTGGCGTTGTTGAAACCTCAATCTAGGTCAATGGTGTTCGACCTCGGTGCAAAAAAGGCCATAATTTCGACCTCAATCTAAGTCGAAATTCTAGCCCCTTTTAGACCTCAAGTTAGGTCTTCTACCTGTAAGCCATGTTTGGCGTTGTTGAAACCTCAAACGAGGTCTAAAGTGTTAGACCTCAAAGATAGTCTTTTACCTATAAGCCACGCTTGGCGTAGTTGGAACCCCAAATGAGGTCCAAGGTGTTAGACCTCAAATCAAGTCTTCAATTTTAGGATCTTCTGTAGTTTTCCTACTTTTCAGAAATTTTATCGTGCCATCACAAATTTTGAATTGACACTTTGAGTGCCAAATGTTCGACCTCAATTGAAGTCGTACATGGACGACCTCAATCCTGGTCGAGAGTGTTCGACAAGGAGGCCAAAAGTAGGGCTGTCAATGGATCAGATCTGGATCGGATCGGCCTTGATCCATATCCTGATCCATTTAATTTTACCGGATTTGGATTCGGATCGGATTTGGATTCGGATCGGATCACAACCGGATTTTTTATAGCTCGATCCATATCCGGATCCGTTAGGATCACGGTTAACGGATCGGAGCGTTAATATTTTAAAAACATATTTTACTCAAATTCAAATTCAAACATCACTAAATATTTCACAGAGTTGAAATGCAAATTTAACATCAACATTAATTTACATATTACACAATAAATTAAAACCTAATTACAATCCGAGAACTAAAACACAGAATTTGAATGTCCAACTATCCTAAATACGATTGCTTGTCATACAACCATTGTAAGTTTGTAATCGTTCATCAACAAATCTGAAGCTAGTTTATGTGCCTTACATTTCATTGTCTTTTGTGTCAATTTTATAAATAAAAGAGAGGTCCAGTTTATACAAGTAAAAGAGAACTATTTTGACTTAATTGGTAAAAATATATGATATATTTAATATATATAACATATTATATATAATATATAAATTATATATATATATATATAATATATAAAATAATCGGATCGAATCGTTAACGGATCGGATCATGTTAAATCCATATCCGATACTAATCGGATCGGATCGTTACCGGATCGGATTTTTAACGGATCGGATTTATTTTGTAATGATCCATATCCGCTCCATTAGCCTTCGGATCGGATCGGATTTCCGATCCATTGACAGCCCTAGCCAAAAGTGCCAAATGTTCAACCTCAATTCAGGTCGTAAATTGACGACCTCAATCCTGGTCGAGAGTGTTCGACCAGGAGGCCCAAAAGTGCCAAATGTTCGACCTCAATCCAAGTCGAGAGTGTTCGACCAGGAGGCCAAAAGTGTCAAATGTTCGACCTCAGTTCAGGTCGTACATGGACGACCTCAATCCTGGTCGAGAGTATTCGACCAGGAGGCCAAAAGTCTTAAAAGTTCGACCTCAATTCAGGTCATACATGAACGACCTCAATCCTGTTCGAGAGTGTTCGACCAGGAGGCCAAAAGTCTTAAAAGTTCGACCTCAGTTCAGGTCGTACATGAAAGACCTCAATCCTGGTCGAGAGTGTTCGACTAGGAGGCAAGAAGTGCCAAATGTTCGACCTCGAAGCCAAAAAGGCCCTATTTTCGAACTCAAATGAGGTCGAAATAATTATATAAAAAATTGGGT
The DNA here is from genome assembly GCA_030848705.1 of Heracleum sosnowskyi. Lineage (NCBI taxonomy): Eukaryota > Viridiplantae > Streptophyta > Magnoliopsida > Apiales > Apiaceae > Heracleum > Heracleum sosnowskyi. The sequence continues at coordinate 18,601,590 of CM061240.1, forward strand.
AAAATAAATATTATTGTAATATTTATTTATTCAAAAAAAAGAAAAAAAATCGAGTCTTTTTCGACCTCAATTCAGGGCTCATCCTTCGACCTCGAAGCCAAAAAGGTCACATTTTCGATCTCAAACGAGGTCGAAATAATTAAAAAAAATAAAATTGGATAAAATAAATATTATTATAATATTTATTTTTAAAAAAAAATTTGGTCGACCCGGAACCAGGTCGAAGTGTGTCGACCAGAAAACCAAGTCGAACCACTTCGACCAGACCCCAAAATGGACATTTTTCACGACCAGGAATGAGGTTGGCTACACCTGTCAAAATGCAGATTAGTACCCCAAGTTCTGCATCCCTTGCAAATTCAACCCTCAAGTTTAAAAAATGACAAATTCGCTCATGTTCTTTACAAACTTGCAGATTCGCCCCTGTACTTTATAAATTGAAAAAACAGCCCCAGCAAAATTGCAAAATGGTGCCTATTATTTTGAAATACTTGCAAAAAATATATATATTTGCAAAAATTATTAAAAATACCTGTGGGTACATAGAAATTCCTTAAATATTAGGAATAATTATTAAAAATACATGTGGGTATGGAAATTCCTTAAATATTATGAATAATTATTAAAAAATAACTATGGGTACATTAAAATTTCTTAAATATTAGGAATAATTATTAAAAATACCTGTGGGTACATGAAAATTTCTTAAATATTAGGAATAATTATTAAAAATACCTATGGGTACATTAAAATTCCTTAAATATTATGAATAATTATTAGAAAATACCCGTGGGTACATGAAAATTCCTAAAATATTAGGGATGATTATTAAAAATACCTGTGGGTACATGAAAATTCCTAAAATATTAGGGATCATTATTAAAAATACATGTGAGTACATGAAAATTCCTTAAATATTAGGAATAATTATTAAAAATACATGTGGGTACATGAAAATTCCTAAAATATTAGGGATGATTATTTAAAATACTTGTGGGTACATGAAAATTCCTTAAATATTAGGAATAATTATTAAAAATACCCGTTGGTACATGAAAATTCCTAAAATATTATAGATGGTTATTAAAAATACTTGTGGGTACATGAAAATTCCTAAAATATTAGGGATGATTATTAAAAATATCTGTGAGTACATGAAAATTCCTTAAATATTAGGGATGATTATTAAAAATACTTGTGGGTATATGAAAATTCCTAAAATATTAGGGATCATTATTAAAAATACCCGTGTGTACATGAAAATTCCTAAAATATAAGGGATGATTATTAAAAATACATGTGTGTACAAGAAAAATCTTAAAATATTAAGAAAAATATGATAAAACGCGAGGGAAATTATTAAATTATTTCCTTGATAATGTGAACAACAATGAATGCATGAGTTTTATAACGAGCTCTATACAAGTGTAGAGCTTGATAAAAACAAGAACAATTATGAATTATTATTCATAAGAAGTCCCGAATAAGGATGTCTCGTTTAAGGGAAGTCAAAAGCGAGCCATTAAGAGGCCAATTAAAGATAACATAAGCCATAGAAGGCTGGCACAAATGTCAATTTAGCCTCGAATAAGGCAAATCATCGTAACTGTGTAGGTCGCTCCACACTTTACAATAAGATGATACCCGAGATTCGGGCCGATAAACATTAATTGCTCATAAAATCCTGAAATAATGATTGAAAATAGTAAATAGTAAATTAAATCCTAGGTAAGGGCGTGTTGACCCCAATCCCGTTAAGGATATTTATAAATTCTACGAAAACTCAAGAAGTTTTCCCAAGAGTTGGGGGGCAAATGATATGAGCTAAAAAATACCCTAGAAATATAATTAATGCCATATTAATTAAACCTAGATTGGTCCAATAATAAGGCCAATTATTGAGACCCAAAACTCTATTTATTTATTAATTTCGTAATTAATAAAAGGGCTAATAATTTAGCTCATTAAATATGTCCTAATTGGAAGCCAACTCCTACAAGGATTAGCCTCCAAGACACCGAAAATGAGTCAGCCTCCTACAAAGAAGGATCTAGAATCCTAATCCAGGAAGGTGGCTTGCCACCAAGTCTCCCAAACCTAGTCTAAATCATAGACTCTCAACATCTATATAGAGGACCTCACCCTTCTATCTAAAGGGGACGTTTTGGGCACAGCTCCATACGTCACAATGCCTCGAAGGCGCAACAAGCCACAAAGGCAACTCCAGAACTACGTCTTGGCTTGATTCTTGATTCTCATCAAGGTACGTAGGCATCTTTTTAGGATCGAGTTAGTCCCTGACAACAAAAGCAGCCACACCATTAAAGTTCGAAACTATCTAACCCTAGCATTGAATTCAAAGATATAGTTTTTATTCCACAACAATTCTCTATTTAATAAATAATAAAATAATATAAAAATAGTAACTAGCTGATTGCCTTTTATAGTTAAAACATTTTTTTCTAACAAAATCTATTTCTTTTCCAAAAATATCACGGGCAATTACCTTTAAATTAAAATATATTACCTTTTATATTTGTTATCACTTAAATATCTGTTTTCCAAAAATATCAAGTGCAACTCTTACTTTTATATTTTAAAACCTATTTTAATACTTTTAATTATTTAAAAAAACTTACCTATTTTAGCAAGTGAACATATTTTTTTTAACAAATACAATTAATATAATTAAAACACATCTAAAAATATTACGGGCAGTTATTTTTTTATAATTAAAACATGTTAGTTTTTCTATTTGTCCTTATTAAAAAAACTTACTTATTTTAACATGTTAATGTATTTTTTTAATTAATATAATTAAAACACTTCTAAAAATATCACGGACAATTACTTTTTTTTAATTAAAACATGTTAGATTTTCTACCTGTCCTTATTATTAATATTATTTTATTATAAAATAATATTAATAATACCTCATTTATCTTCCTCAGATTATATAAAGGAGAAGACGGAGGCGGTGAGGTGGCGCCTCTAGAATCGCTCCGTTCTATTTTTCTAATTTTCTCAATTTTTCACAATTTTTAATTTTAATAATTACAACTTCCTTTATTATTTTCGATTTTGTAGGAAGCAAATTGAAAATTACACTTTTATTATTTTCAAACTTGATAGAACTTTCTTTTATTATTTTCAAACTTGATAGAACTTTCTTTGATTTAGAAAATTACAACTTCCTTATTATTTTCGAATTTGTAGGACTTGATAGAACTTTCTTTGATTTAAAAAATTACAACTTCCTTAGTATTTTCGAATTTGTAGGCTTGATAGAACTTTCTTTTATTATTTTAAAACTTGATAGAACTTTCTTTGATTTAGAAAATTACAACTTCCTTATTATTTTCGAATTTGTAGGAGTTGATAGAACTTTCTTTGATTTAGAAAATTTCTTTGATTTAGAAAATTACAACTTCCTTATTATTTTCGAATTTGTAGGAACTTCCTTATTGTTTTCGAATTTGTAGGAGTTGATAAAACTTTCTTTGATTTAGAAAAATTTTTTGATTTAGAAAATTACAACTTCCTTATTGTTAGGCTCAAGACATGTCTGAATACCACTATTAACAAGCCTACACTATGTGACTATGTCACATTACATGACCTAGTGATTTCTATCACTGGGATATAGTATAGGTCTCTAAATGTACTTGTCTTGTTTTCATGGACAATAGCTTTATCATGTATGCTCAGATTTATAATGAGCTTAGTAAAGTTCTTGCATCTAGAATGTATATAGGCCATTGAATAATTATCCTGGTAGAAGTTCAGAAGTGTTCATGCAGCAGGATAGAGTTGAATAAGGCCATGAAGAAATAAGTTGCAGGAATTTGTCTAAGGCATTATATAGCAAAGTCAAAAGAAAGCTATGTCGTGAAGTCACCAATATCCATGTCGTGAAGTACTATATCGCATAGTCCATTTTGTACTATGTCGAGAAGTCCTCAAGACACATGTCGTGAAGTGTTGAAGTCAGCAAAGTCAAAGGAGCCTAGATCGTGAAGTCCTCAGAAGCCCTATGTCGCATAGTCATCAAATGACCTATGTCGCATAGTCATCAAATGACCTATGTCGCATAGTCGTCAAATGACCTATGTCGCAAAGTCTTCAAAGGCTATATCGCATAGTCCTCACAAGGGAGATCGCGAAGTCAGGGATAAAGTGGAGTTCACGATATCAACACTTAGCCGTTCATAACAAGACAAATCAAGGTACAGAACCAAGAATCAAAGGAGACAAATACTGAAGCATTTGTTCTGGCAAGGTGGTCCAAAGAACAGATGGCAAATCTACAGCTAAACTTGGAGAGAAAGATAAGAGACAAGCAGCTACAGAAACGGGAAAGACTCCGAAAAGCAGGTGCTCCTTCCTGTCACAGTGAACTTCTTATGGCAGGACAAGTTGGACTTTCAGAAGGGGTAGCTGTGTAATATTGTGTGTGCCTAGTTTGTATAGGGGAATATATATATCGTGCACACGCAACTGTAAGCTAGAAGAGAGATACACATAGTTATTTGCTAAGCTCTTTTCTCTGTAAGCAAGCAAGTTCAAACTGTTCTTGTTTAGAAGCCAGAAATTCGATTGTGAATTTCCTGGAAAGCTGTAGTATTTAATTTGCTTATACAAAGTAGATTAAAGTGATTGTGTGTGTTATTTACTTTCTGCATATTACATATCATAATCACATACAGTTGTTTACTTAGCTTTCAAGATCGAAAAATATATCAAACTATCCATTCACCCCCCCCCCCCCCTCTGTCTAGTTTCTAGTGGTATTCATTTCTAACAAGTGGTATCAGAGAGAAGGCTGTTAACGTACAAACAGGAAAAGATCAAGAATGAGTTCACAGAAACTAAGCAGTATCAAGATTCCTCCCTTTAACAAGGAGCACTACAGTTTATGGAAGAAGAAGATGTTGCTTTTCATCAAAGCTTCTAACCCCATGTATTTAGATATTCTAAAGCATGGTCCCTTCACTCCAATGATCGAGATTGGTGAAACAACCATTGGCACTGAGATTGTACCAGCAAAACATGTGCCCAAAGATCCCTCAAAATACACTGATCCTGAAAAGGAAAAAGTAGCATTGGATGGACATCTTCAACTTATCATTTGTGAATCTATGGACTTCAACATGTATGGCACTGTTGCTCATTGTACTAGTGCCAAGAAGATGTGGGATCTTATAGAAGTGCTCTGTGAAGGAACTACTGAAGTAAGAAAGAACAAGAAGCAGATTCTTGTTTCACAATATGAAGCCTTCATGGCTCAGCCAAAAGAGGGAATCACAGAAGTGTTTGAGAGATTCAACAAGCTGATAAACGAGCTCAAACTCTATGACAAACACTATGAAACAGAAGAGCTCAATATGAAGTTTTTACTAACTCTTCCAGATCACTTGGAACCAAGAATCTCTTCCCTTAAAGAAAGAGATCTAACAAAGATTGGTTTTGATGTGTTATATGGTGTTTTGAAGACATATGAGTTGGAGCTGTTTCAAAAGAGATCTATTCAAGCAAAGCAAGGATTAGTGGCTAATACCTCCTGTGCACTTATTGCTGACAACCTAAGTCAAAGAATGGACTCTCTTAAAGTCAGTCAAGTGAAGATTGAGGAACTGGAAGTTGAAGACACTGGTGATGAGGTCCAGGTCATCTATGATTTGCCTGAGGAAGATGAGTTTTACAGCATGGAGGAACTGGACAAAATGGAAAACAAATCTTTTGCTTATATGGCTAGGAGATATCCTAACATAAGGTTTAAAAGAAAGCAGCCATTCAGGTCCAAGTTCAATACTGGAAACACTGGTGGATCTAGTGGCTCAAACACCTTCAATAAAGGAAAAGGGATGGCTGGTGCTGCTAAGGGTGGATACAAGACAGGAAGTGTGGATAGGACCAAAATAAGATGCTATAACTGCAATGAACTTGGGCATTTTGCCACTGAGTGCAAAAAGCCTAAACAAGTCAAGAAGGACAAAGCATACTTAGAGCTTGAAGCTAAGTATGAAGCTCTACTCAAGAAACAACAGGGCAAAGCTTTTATTGCTGAGGGAAAATGCTGGGATGACTCTGATGAAGAAGAAGAACAAGAGTACTCAAACTATGCCTTGATGGCATTTTCTGATGATGGTGATTCAAGTCAGGTACCCATTCTTACTTCTCTTGATATGACTCCCATTCAATATAAGCAAACTGTTGAAGATATGAGCACTGAGATGTTTAATATTCATACTAGCATGTTAGTAGCTAATGAAGAAATTGATAGACTAACTGCTAAGAATGTTGAGCTTACAGAAAAGAATGAGAAACTTGAGTTAATGGTTGTGAACCTGGATGGTTTGAAAAAGGAGGTTGAGTATCTTAAAAACAAAGTGATTTGTGCTGAGCAGATAGAGAAAGCCCTTAGAGAACAAATTGCTGAAACTGAACTGAAACTAAGAAGCTTCAAAAACTCCTCTGAACTTATTCAAACCTACCACAAGGAACACACTGTAGACTGCAAGGTTGGAGTTGGTTTTGACTATGATAATGACAAAGGAAGGAAGAAGGTCAAGGGCAAAGGAAAGGAAACCTTTACAAACAAAAATGTCCCAACCATACTGTCAAGTGTTGAACAGCCCATCTTCAGAAAGAGTGATGTTGAGTTTGATGAGGAACTACTGATCATCAAGCAACAACTACTTGAAGAAGATGAGGCTGCTAAGAACACTTCTTCCTTTCCTGATCTTGTCAATCAGAAAGAGACCAAAGACAATCTTGTCAAGAGTCCTAAAGCAAAGAAAGAAGTTGTTAAGAAAAGGAAACAAAACAGAAATGGTAAAGTTGGTGTTAACAAAGGAAACAACTATGCTTATGTGCCAAATGCTCCCAGGAAACAATGTCAAAAATGCCTATCTGTTAATCATTTGACTCATAAGTGTAGTAAGCCTGAAATTGTTGAAGTTGATAACCTAAGTAACCTTTCTGCAAGCATAAATTCTAGTCATGATTCTTTCTGTGGTAAGCCAAACTGCATGACATGCTATGTGACTGTGATTGCTAACTGTTTATCTCTTAAACATAAACTTGACTCTGCACAATCTGGTGAATCACACACACACATACATTCTCATAGGACAGGGTCCCCAATCAGGGTTGAGAGGGTGAAAACTTCATGTGAGCCTAAGAGTGTAAGCTCCAAAGCCACAGAAAAAGTGAAGTCTCCTACTATGAGAAATGCAATTTATGACAGAAGAATTATTAATCAAAATGTTTCTAAATCATCTGGACCCTACCAAGTGTGGGTACCAAAAACAACTTAGTCACTTTGTGAATGCAGGGCAACAGGAATAAAAGAGTCATATGGATCTTGGACAGTGGATGCTCAAGTCACATGACTGGTGATATAGCCCTGCTATCACATTTTGAGGAAAAGGCTGGCCCATCAGTAACCTTTGGAAATGACAACATTGGTTATACAATGGGATATGGCAGTGTTAAATCTGGAAATGTCATTATTGAAGATGTAGCATTTGTTGAAGGACTGAAGCATAATCTCTTGAGTATTGGACAGTTTACCAACAGAGGCTTCAAAGTGGAATTTGATGAAGACCTTTGTTCAATCTCAAAAAGGGAAAGTGGTGAAGTTGTTCTAACTGGTGTGAAGAAAGGAAGCTTGTTTGTAGCTAATCTCAAGGCTGCAGATAAGGGAGAAATTTGTTGTTTCTACACAAAAGCCACAAATGAGGAATTCTGGCTGTGACACAAGAAACTGTCTCACTTAAATGTTCAGGCAATGAACTCTCTAACCAAGAGAGAACTCATCAGGGATTTGCCTGCCTTGGAGTTTGTGCAAGATGGAGCATGTGAAGCTTGTCAGAAAGGGAAGATTAAAAGATCAAGTCACAAGAACAAGTTGCTCAATACAAACTCAAAACCTCTGCAACTAATTCACATGGACTTATTTGGCCCTGTGAATGTAATGTCCCTTTCCAAAAAGAAATATGCTCTAGTGATGGTAGATGACTATTCAAGATATACTTGGGTGGAATTCCTATTCTCCAAGGATGAAACACCCCAAGTCATAATAGAGCATATCAAGAGAGTTGATAAAGAAGCACAAAGCACTGGTGCCTCTGTAGTTGCTTTGAGAAGTGATAATGGGACTGAGTTCAGAAATTCAACATTGTATGAGTTTTGCAAAGATAAAGGAATTTCTCAACAATTCTCAGCTCCTAGAACACCTCAACAAAATGGAGTAGTTGAGAGAAAGAATAGAACTCTCATTGAAGCTGCAAGGACAATGCTACTGGATGCAAAGCTACCCACTAGCTTTTGGGCTGATGCTGTTAACACAGCGTGCTATGTGCAAAATAGAACATTAATCAATAAGAAGTCTGGCAAAACTCCTTACTCATTAATGACTGGAAAAAGAGCATCCTTCAAGCACCTGCATGTGTTTGGAAGCAAGTGCTTTGTGATGAAAGATACCTCTGAGCATGTTGGAAAATTTGATGCTAAGGCATTTGAAGGTATCTTCATTGGATACTCTCTGGAAAGGACAGCATACAGAGTGTTTGTACCTGAGCAACACAAAGTCATGGAAAGCATGGATGTTACCTTTGATGACAAGAAAACTCCAGGACTGAAAACAAGTGATCAAGACAGTGTGCTATTGAGATTTGAGAATCAAGGTTATCTCGAGGATTCTGAAAGTGAAGATGAACCCCCTGCTCAAACTGTTCTAGAAAATGAAACTCTTGAAGTTGACAATCTTCTTCAAACACCTGTGCAAGGATTCACAAACACAGGGGGAGAAGAAGAGAATGCAACTGTCAACCAAAATGAGATTGGAACAGATCAAGGAAATGAACAGGGGCACACAAGGAAATGGGACAGAGCCCACACTAGGGATCAAATCATTGGAGATCCTAGTGAGGGAGTTAGAACAAGAAGGGCAACATTAAATACTTGTCTGTATAGCTGCTTTCTGTCACAAGAGGAACCTAAATTAATTGAAGAAGCTTTGAAGAATTCTGATTGGATTGTTGCCATGCAAGAAGAGTTGAATCAATTTGAGAAAAACAAGGTATGGGAACTAGTGCCACCTCCAAAAGGAAAGAATGTTATTGACACCAAATGGGTGTTCAGAAACAAGATGGATGAAGAAGGAGTGGTAGTAAGAAACAAAGCAAGGCTGGTTGCCAAAGGATATTGTCAGCAAGAAGGCATTGACTATGATGAGACATTTGCACCTGTAGCTAGACTGGAAGCCATCAGAATCTTTCTGGCTTTTGCAGCTCACTCAGATTTTAAGGTGTATCAAATGGATGTGAAAAGTGCATTTCTCAATGGTGATCTTGCTGAAGAAGTTTATGTGTCTCAACCACCTGGCTTTGAGAGTGAAGACTTCCCAAACTTTGTGTATAGACTGCTCAAGGCACTCTATGGACTCAAACAGGCACCAAGAGCCTGGTATGAAACTCTATCTCAATTCCTTCTTGAGCATCAATTTACCAGGGGTACAATTGACAAAACCCTATTCTTCAAGAAGCATGGAAATGATATCATTCTTGTTCAAATCTATGTGGATGATATCATCTTTGGCTCTTCAAATGAAAAACTCTGTGAAAGGTTCTCTAAGTTGATGCAAAGTAAATATGAGATGAGTATGATGGGAGAGTTAACCTACTTCCTAGGCCTGCAAGTACATCAAAGGGAGGATGGCATCTTTATAAACCAATCTAAGTATGTCAAGGATCTTTTAAAGAAATATGGTTTAGAAGAGTCATCCTCAGCTAAAACTCCTATGTCTACTGCAATCAAGCTGGATGAAGACAAGAAAGGCAAGAGAGTTGATATCAAGGTCTATAGAGGAATGGTTGGATCCCTGCTCTATCTCACAGCTAGCAGGCCAGACATCATGTTTGCCACATGCCTTTGTGCAAGGTTCCAGTCTGATCCCAAGGAATCTCACATGATGGCCATCAAAAGAATTTTCAAATATCTGAAGGGGACTCCTAATCTTGGGCTATGGTATCCAAAGGGCACTGGGTTCAACCTGGTTGGTTACACAGATTCTGATTATGCTGGATGCAGGATTGACAGGAAGAGCACCTCTGGAAGCTGTCAATTCCTAGGTCAAAGGTTAGTGTCCTGGTTTAGTAAGAAACAACAGTCCACAGCAACATCCACAGCTGAGGCTGAATATATTGCTGCTGGAAGTTGTTGTGCTCAATTGCTTTGGATTAGAAATCAACTCATGGATTATGGACTAGTGTTAGAACACATTCCTCTGATGTGTGATAATACTAGTGCAATATCCATTGTAGCTAATCCTGTTAATCATTCTACTACAAAGCACATTGAGATCAGGTACCATTTCATTAGGGAACATGCTGCAAATGGTACCATAGAAGTCTCTTATGTTCCAACTGAGAAACAATTAGCTGACATATTTACTAAACCTCTGAATGAAGCAGTCTTCAACAGACTTGTGAGTGAAATTGGAATGCTCAATCCTTCATTCAGTTGTTCTAAGTAAATATGCTGGTTAATAGTTGCAGCAGTAAATTTTCACTGTATTTAAATGATCTATTTGTTTGGAGTGAAAATTAGCTGAGATATGATTTATAAATATTTCAGTATTTTACTGCATATTTTTCAAAATCATATTTGTTAGTGGTGTTGTGAGCTTTTGAGACATCTCGACATAGATGATTTTCAGAGTTCACGACATAGTTCAAATTAAACAGACTTATATCGCAAACTGTTGAGATTGTGAGACTTCGCGACATAGTTCATTTCATGAGTTTGCGACATAGTTAATTTTATGACTTCGCGACTTCGAATAACTATATCGACAAGTCTCCATAGTTGACAGAATTTTGATTTAAATTAATTTTATTTCAAAATTTGATAAAAGTCTGACAAATTGCTCAAAATTCCTAAAAGAGAGCTTTAGACAGGGTATTTCTACTATATCGCAAAGTCTCCCCGATCCTTTCATTTTGAAGACTTTGCGACATAGTTCATTGTTGAGACTATGCGATATACTTTGCAAGACTTTGCGGTACAGGCCACTTTTGACTTCACGACATACAGATAGACTGTACACATTCATAACTCCATATCGCAGTGTCTCTATCATATAAATACCATTTTCTAACCGTTTGCAACTTTTCATCTTGTCTATTGCTCTCAAACTTTCTAACCTAAGCACAAATTCTCTACTCTCTTTCTTACTCTCTCTCTCAAGAAATGGCACCCAAATCTCAAACAGAATCCTCCTCTATTCCTTTAACCATCCCCAAAGAAACAAATCTTCTCACCATTCCCTCTGAGGCTGAGGCTAAACCCAGGTACAAGTGTTTTGTACGGTTCTTGAACGATTCCTACCTCCGCCGAGCCCTAACCTTGAACCCCACGTTGTATGTTGATGTATTGGAAGGATTTTGGCGAACGGCGTTGGTTTCTACAATGGCCAGGGACGATGGAACTTCATTCCAGGAGATAGCTTGTTCAATTGGAGGCAAACACTTCCAGTTTGGGGAGAAGGAGATAAATGAAGCATTAGGGTTCAAGGTGGAGGGTCATGACCAAGAAGCTACTGATGCTCAAATAGTAGACTTCATGACCTTCATTCAGTATGCTGATGAGATAGATACTGGAAAGCTGAATAAGAAGTTTGTAAGAAGGGAGTGGTCATTTCTATTTGATGCACTCCAGAAGGTGTTCCTTTGCAGAAAGACAGGATGGGACCATATCAGTCACATTGCTGTGAAGCTGGCCTATTCCCTAGCCTACAATCAGGAAATCAATGTTGGAGCAATAATCCTCAAGGAATTGACTCAAAGGCTAGGGAGGACAGTCCGTGGAAGAGGTAATGACATCTTTTACCCTCGCTTTCTTCAAGTTATTTTAAATTATCTTGATGCTAATGTCCATGACTTGGAGGGTATTGATAAATCAAAGATGGCTTATTCCAAGTCCATGTCCAAGATTCTGTTTGGTTCATTGGACACAAGGAATCAAGTGGATGTGATCTTGAGTGTGACCCCGCATATGCAGGACACATTCGCGTCTTATCCACTTGATAAGCCCATATACCATGCTCTTTCCTGGACAGGGGAGGCTGAGACTGAAGAAGCATCACAGTCTAACCCAAGCCTCCCTATCCCATCCAGCAACCCCACTGTAAACACCACTATAGAGGATAGTCAGCCAAGTGCATCAATCTCTCAAAAGGTTGATGTTACTAAAAAGAAGAAGAAGAGAACCCTAGCTATTATCCATGAATCTGTAGAGTTAGCAAGTGAGATTCCTGAGTCACCTCTCACCAGACCAAAGAAGAAATCAAAATCTGTAGCCACCACTGCATCCTCTCAACAGGATTCAGATGTGCAAAAAGGGGTACACCTGCTACTGTCTATGGCCTCTCAACAGGTCATGGGTATTGAAAAGAGCAGCCTCCCCACTGCAAGTTGTAACGAGTCTGCACAGGGTCAAGACCTCACTCTTGACCCTAGGAGTGATAAGGGTGATCAAACACTAAGTGGAGAGCACATCAATGTTGAAACTCCTCCTATTTCTCAGGGGGAGTTGCTAAAATCCAATCTGAACCCCACTTCTCTCTCAGATTCTTCCACTAAAATTTCTTCTGAACAAGAGAGTCATACTCATGACAATCTTGCCCTTGATCAATCACAATCCAGCCCTGTGATTGAGCCAACTTCAAGTGACATGGTGCTTGACACTGTGCTCACCACTCAGGACCCACATTCAGTTGGTCAGGGAATGCATGCTGAGGCATATCCTAATGACACCAACACAACCATGGAGGATTCACCAGTTTTCACTGGAGACTCTGTGCCAAATTCTCCCATCCTTAGGGATGTGGAACTGTCTTCACAGACATATAGGGCTGATGTTGTAACACATCCCATTTCAATGGAGACAACATCAGACCCTACAGCCATTCCAAGGCTGGAGGAGACTCAAACTCACACATCTCATGAAGTGCCTAGCACTAGCTCTCACTTGGCTCAGGCCACAATGTCAGAATGGCTGAAGCCTGTGCACCATGACAGGCCTTCAGGATCGTCATCTGTGCCTTCCAAAATGTCTGAAGAAGCCATACAAGATCTCCATGTGGCACAGATTGATGAGTTCTCAAAGATAGCTCAACATCTCCTCACCTCCAACCTTCCAAATGCTGATTATGAAGCTATCCTGCTATGCCATAAGGAGGATGTTGAAGCTCAACAGGAGAAGATTGTGGATACAGCTGAACCAGAGGGGAATGTGGATGCCTGGTTGGATGCTAAGAGGACTCTCAAGCTCAAGGATGCCCTGGCTTTTGTGAGAGACGAATACCTCACCTCTCTGGGCTCCAATGCTAAGGATCTTTCTCCTGTTGCCATCTATGATGCTGTGAATGATGTATACAAGAACCAGTTGAAGGCTCTGCATTATCTTGGGAAAGGGCTTCAATCAGAGATTTCTTCAATTCAGGAGGAGACAGAAAGATCCCTCACTAAGCTCAGAACCTCTTATCTCTCTGATTTTCCCAAGGTGGATGGTATCCTCAAAGAAGTCCAGAAAACCTCCACCAATGTGTCCATGATGGATGTGACTCTTGCCATGGTCACAGACAACATCAAGAAACTGGCTTCTACACTGGAAAATCAAGCAAAATCTACCATCACCACCAATGCTATGTTGAATGTCATGTGGAAAAACCAGTATGGTGATAAGCTGGTGGATGAAGTCCCTCTGTCAGACATCTCCAAATATGATTTTGCCAGGGTCAAAGATCAATCCCTCAACTCATTTAGGTCTCAACAATTATTCTCCAAGGTGGATGGCTTAGAAAGAGAAGTGGCCTCTCTCAAGGATGAAAACAGAATGCTATCTACATCTCTCAGCCAACTCAATGACAAACTAGATGATCAAGGCACCAACACAACAAACATTTTGCTGGTGCAGCAACAAATGATGACCTCAATGATGAGATCTATGAACCTGCCTATTCCTGGGGAAACTCAAGACATTTTGTCTGATCCCAAGCCTAAGGGGGAGAAAGGAAAGGAGGTCAATGTGAAAAAGACAGGGGGAGCACCTACCAAGCAGTCAAAACTTAAGGGCAAGCTCATTGAAGAGACAATAAAGCCAATCAATCTTCCCCCTGTAGAGGTCATCAATGCACAAGGTCAGAAAAGCACAATCACCACTACATACTATCCATCCACAATGCCTAAAGACATCTCAACCTCTCAACCTGCTATACCTACTCCAATTGCTAAACCTACCCAAGCTACACTTGTCACTGAGGCCAAGCTACAGGAAGTTGCCAACTCTAACATCTATCATGATGAGGCATTCCTGGAGTTTCTGAAAGCCACCTACAAGAATGCTCAAGGAGATGCACAAGCATATAGAAAGAAGCTCAGGGAAAGCATCAAGTACTTCACAGTTGCAGTAAGGAAAATCAGGGATGTTTATCTGAGAGAAATAATCATGGTATGCAAGGACAACTGCTTGTGGCACTTAGCATTTCAAACTCTGGAGAAACTGAAGTTTACTGAAGTGTCAATAATTCTGGAGTTGATTGAAAAGAGTGGGGCTAACAATGAAAGTCTTTATAATGACTTGGAGATGGACCAAAATCAAAGACTGCCTGAGGTCATACCCAAGCCAAGGACAGTAATTTTTCAAAGTCTATCCAAAGTCAGAAGTATTGACCAACTAGTCATTCCCAAAGATCTGCAAATGAAGAATAACACAAAGATCAATCAGGTGCTGCAAATGCTGAGAGCAAAGAAAGGAGTCAAGACAGCAGAGGAATTAGAGATGATTAACATTCTACAATCTTTTCTGATTCATGGTGTTTTGCCAGAATCTGTCACAGAAAAGAACAAGAAGAAGGATGGGGAGGATGATGATGAGGAGAAAACCTACAGGAGGAGATCTCATTCAAGGAGTAATAAGGATGGACCAAGTGACAGCAGCAGGAGCAAATCTTCCAAGAAATCTACAGATGCTGGTGATGACACAAAGGGGGCAAAGGAGACAGTGAAGAGAACTAGGAGTGGAATTCAGCAAGTCAAGGACATTGCTAGTAGTACTTTAACCACAACACAAGACTCTAAGTCTAGGGTGGGTACTGTTAGCAATGATCCTCCAAAATCATTATCCATGACTTCTGAACTTGAGTTGCCACAGAAGAAGGGTGAAGCCACAAAAGAAATATCAAGAAAACACTTCCACAAAGTTACAGCTAGTGGAGTGTTACAGTGGATGAAGGGGAAAGGAATAAAGCTTCTTCCAAGTGATGTGGCACTGAAGACTAATTCTCCTTGTTCCAGAAAGGTATCTCTTATGAAGCATTTGAAGATCAAGAGTGTACCCAAAAGGATAAGGATAACAAAGAAGACTGGAAAACTCACAAATGTTACTGGCATCAATGTGCTTCCACTAGATGAGGACTATGATGAAGATGCCCTAGCATTTTTGAGGGCTTAAAGGATCTTTGAAGTCAAAGTGAAGTTGGATCATCTAGAGATCAAGTACACTGATGGAAGAGAAAGGATAATGAAGCAAGGAAGCTGGCAATATTTCTATAAGTATGAGCTTGAAAGGATAAATGCCTTACTGAATTTTGAAGAAAGAGAAGAAAGGACATGGAAGATAGATATTGCCAGGTACTTGAAGATGCATGCTGATTATGAAGAAAACATGAGGAAAGAGAATGAAAAGAAGAAGATTCAGAGAGAAAAAGAAATGGCTAAGATGGAGGAGAGGGCTAAAGAGCTAAGGCAGAAAGGGTTGTGCAGGGTCAAGCAAAATCCTTACATTGTGGAGTACAAAAACTCACATGGAGGTCAAAGCAAAATAAGGATGGAGTTTCTTGATTCCTATGTAGAAAGTGCACTCAAGGCTGCAATTGATGACTTGGAAGGCTCACCTCTCATTGAAGAACTGATTGCAAGAGAAGAACTTCAAGAAACCATCATAGACTTGAAGAGAAAAGAAGAGATAAGGAAAAAGAAGATATATGATGATTTGCTAGAGAAGCAATTGGAAGCTGAAGCTGTTGAGCAACAAAAGTAATCTGTAAGCTTTCAATTTTTCTATGTAATCAAATTTCTGATCTCAAGGTTCATGAATTGTTCTCTCTGTTACTAAATTTCCTTTTATGTAAGTTAGGCTTGTTATCAGACATGAAATTGTGCCTAAGGATCTTACTCACAATTTGGGGGAGATTGTTAGGCTCAAGACATGTCTGAATACCACTATTAACAAGCCTACACTATGTGACTATGTCACATTACATGACCTAGTGATTTCTATCACTGGGATATAGTATAGGTCTCTAAATGTACTTGTCTTGTTTTCATGGACAATAGCTTTATCATGTATGCTCAGATTTATAATGAGCTTAGTAAAGTTCTTGCATCTAGAATGTATATAGGCCATTGAATAATTATCCTGGTAGAAGTTCAGAAGTGTTCATGCAGCAGGATAGAGTTGAATAAGGCCATGAAGAAATAAGTTGCAGGAATTTGTCTAAGGCATTATATAGCAAAGTCAAAAGAAAGCTATGTCGTGAAGTCACCAATATCCATGTCGTGAAGTACTATATCGCATAGTCCATTTTGTACTATGTCGAGAAGTCCTCAAGACACATGTCGTGAAGTGTTGAAGTCAGCAAAGTCAAAGGAGCCTAGATCGTGAAGTCCTCAGAAGCCCTATGTCGCATAGTCATCAAATGACCTATGTCGCATAGTCATCAAATGACCTATGTCGCATAGTCGTCAAATGACCTATGTCGCAAAGTCTTCAAAGGCTATATCGCATAGTCCTCACAAGGGAGATCGCGAAGTCAGGGATAAAGTGGAGTTCACGATATCAACACTTAGCCGTTCATAACAAGACAAATCAAGGTACAGAACCAAGAATCAAAGGAGACAAATACTGAAGCATTTGTTCTGGCAAGGTGGTCCAAAGAACAGATGGCAAATCTACAGCTAAACTTGGAGAGAAAGATAAGAGACAAGCAGCTACAGAAACGGGAAAGACTCCGAAAAGCAGGTGGTCCTTCCTGTCACAGTGAACTTCTTATGGCAGGACAAGTTGGACTTTCAGAAGGGGTAGCTGTGTAATATTGTGTGTGCCTAGTTTGTATAGGGGAATATATATATCGTGCACACGCAACTGTAAGCTAGAAGAGAGATACACATAGTTATTTGCTAAGCTCTTTTCTCTGTAAGCAAGCAAGTTCAAACTGTTCTTGTTTAGAAGCCAGAAATTCGATTGTGAATTTCCTGGAAAGCTGTAGTATTTAATTTGCTTATACAAAGTAGATTAAAGTGATTGTGTGTGTTATTTACTTTCTGCATATTACATATCATAATCACATACAGTTGTTTACTTAGCTTTCAAGATCGAAAAATATATCAAACTATCCATTCACCCCCCCTCTGTCTAGTTTCTAGTGGTATTCATTTCTAACACTTATTATTTTTGAATTTGTAGGACTTGATAGAACTTTCTTTGATTTAGAAAATTACAAATTCCTTATTATTTTCGAATTTGTAGGCTTGATAGAACTTTATTTTATTATTTTCAAACTTGATAGAACTTTCTTTGATTTAGAAAATTACAACTTCCTTGTTATTTTCGAATTTGTAGGCTTGATGGAACTTTCTTTAATTATTTTCAAACTTGATAGAACTTTCTTTGATTTAGAAAATTACAACTTCCTTAAATTTTCGAATTTGTAGGACTTGGTAGAACTTTCTTTTATTGAGAAAATTACAACTTCCTTATTATTTTCGAATTTGTAGGTTATTATGTTAATAATTGCAATTTTCTTTTTTATTATTTTCAATCTTAATAGATTTTTTTTTATTATTTTCAAACTTGATAGAACTTTCTTTGATTTAGAAAATTACAACTTCCTTATTATTTTCGAATTTTTAGGATATTATGTTAATAATTGTAATTTTCTCTTTTACTATTTTCAATCTTGATAGAACTTTCTTTTATTATTTTCAAACTTGATAAAACTTTCTTTTATTATTTTCAAACTTGATAGAACTTTCTTTTATTATTTTCAAACTTTATAGAACTTTTCTTTTATAATACTTCTTGACTTTTAAACATAATGGATTTCCATGTTATTCACCTTACAAACACCTATAAATTAAAGGTCATTCATAACAAAAAATCTACACCGGAATTTTTTTTACATATCTTCAAATTTTTACAACCATATTTACAATCAATACAACTATGGCCTACACCATGTTGGATGCTTTGAACGACAACAACTATACCTGGATGATAAGAGTACGAGTGTGTAGAATGTGAGAATCTGTCAATCCAAATACTGAAGAACTGATCAGTCTTGACATGATTTTGATCGATGAAAAGGTTAATGAATCAATATATTTATAACTTATTAGTTTGTCAAATTGTATGATGTTATTAACTTTTCTAACATATGTTGTATGACAGGAAAATTTGATCCATGCTACGATCCCGAAGATTCTGGTCTCTCGGTTCAAAAATATTTTTAGAGGAAGGCTCCGTGTACAACATCAAAAATCTGAAAATTATTTCAAGTACATGGAAATATAGACCACTATCACATGTGTCTAAATTGCTCATACGCATAACGTTACCTAAGAGATTGGAAGAAGACATCGTCAACATATTACTGTATGGATTTCAGTTCATATGTCCGGATATGATTGATTCACGTATTAATGACACCAACATACTCTCAGGTTTTTGATGTAGTAATATATTAGAGTAATATATAAGTAATACTATTATATAAGTTATAATTCAAACTATCATATTGTAATATTATTTTTTCTATGTTGATTTAGATGTTGTAGGCTGCTTGACCTACTTGGGGGCATTGAAGTTGTCAAAGACGGTTGGAAAAAAAGAGATCTCAAAATTGTCACAAATTAGTAAGTTATGCTTTATATTAATTTTAATATAACTGTTAATTATTTTTTATTGTTATTGTAATTTTATATTACTTCTTTGGTTACCCCAATTCATTTGTTTTACTTTTTTAATTTGTTCTAATTTTTTTCTTAAACAGCTCCATCAATAGTACCATATCTTTGTGGGAAAAGTTGGCCGAGATGTTGATACAAATTTATAAAAGGAGGATGATGGACCATATATAATAATTGTCACATATACCTAGATTAAAAAATTTAAAAGTAATTATCTTTATTAATGTTTTTATAATATATAGTTTTAGAAATTGCATATATATAAATCTATCTTATCTCGATTGAACGAATATCATTAGATATTATACAAATATCTGCTTCATTGATATTATTGATTTAATTCTTATATTAGTTTTTTTAACCATTTATTTACTCTTATATGCAGATACAATTAGCTTTTCTACCGCAAGAAATAGTAAAAAATCAAACTCTATAAACAAAAGGAATATGTAAATAATTTATAATATTACTTACCCAAATGCAAATTTTGCATAATATATTTTATTTGATAATTTATATAATTTTATAGAGATTTATTTCACAATTTTTATTCTAATATTCTTTTTCTTAACAAATATATTCTAATGCCGCTGCGAAGCGCGGCTCAATAATCTAGTTATTTATAAAGTGTGAACTAAGAGACTATTGGAGATACTCTAATGAAATAAATTAATGTATAATTTGAAATTAATTAGTTTTACAATTTTAATTTTAATAGTTTAAACATAATAAAAATATAGTAAAAATAATTTCAGCAGTTCAACTCTATTATTCTTTTTTCTCTCCGAAAGAAACTCTATTAATTTTTTTTAATTTAAATAAATATGCAGAAAAATAATGATCTACAAACTTTTTTTAACAAAAAAAATAAAATAAATTATATCCACAAAAACCCTCACATATATAATTCCACACAACGTAACCCCCCTTGTTATATCTCGAATACTTTTATCGGAGCTCCATCTCTCTCTCTCTCTCTCTCACTCTCTCTCTCATAACAAACCCTAGCTTCTCTATCTTCTCATCCTCCTTTATATCTTTCAATCCATACATACACAAATACATACATGTTCTTCTGATTATATCAAGGCGGTGCACCTCTATCGAAGATCGGCGATCAATCCGCAGCGTTGAAGATCTCCAATTCATCGCTTCGGCGCTTGTATCTATCATGTATCTACAATTGCGATTGCATTGACGGCGATTTCGAACAAGATAAGCGATAAAGTGAAGCCAATTGAAGACGTAGCTGATTGATTGTGATAAAGTTTCAATCTTTTGTATAATTAGCTTGTTTTTCATATATATATAAGTTTTGATTTTTGTTATTTTTGGTTCAATTAAAGGGCTTTCGATTTGAAAGCTCTTTTGTTTGGACTATTGGATGATTTGTGGTTGTTATTAATTGATTTTATTTGAAAAAAGGAGGAATTATGGCAGTTTATTATAAGTTTAAGAGTGCTAAAGATTACGATTCTGTTTCGTTGGATGGTCATTTCATTACGGTTGCTAGTTTGAAAGATAAAATTTTTCAAAACAAGCATTTGGGCTCTGGGACTGATTTTGACCTTGTTGTCAGCAATGCACAAACTAATGAAGGTTGGTTGTTGGCTTTTTGATGTTCACGATTTTACGAATTTGTTGTGTGTTCTTAGGTTTCCGTTGGTTTTAACATATAAATGCAAAACACGATCTTGGTTATATATGCTAAACACACACACTCACACATATAAATGGGTCACGTGAGCCGCGAGAACCAAATATCCTGCAGAGCACAACATAACAAATCCGGAGCCTTTGGTTCTCATGGTTCTTGATGGAATTGTATGCTATACGTGATGTGATTAGATTTGTTTTGTAGTTAAATTATTAATCAGTTATTTACTCTTAAGTAGGGCTTACATGTCCAACTCACTTTTAATTAAAGATAATAGTGTATAGGCTGTTTTAGTATAATATGGATATGTATGAGAAGGACAAACCATGGAAGTACAAGAATGGAGTTTGAATAGTTGCAATTTTAGGATTTACTTGTCTAAATTTAGGTTGACGAGTGTTTTATGTAGTAGTAGGAGACATGTGTTTGTCTAACGTTACTACTCTATCAAATTGAAGCTAGTCCATATGAAGTTTCAGGTCATCTCTAGTTGTCGATGGGATAAGACTTTTTGGGGTTTTTATACGAATGTGCTCTTTTAGTTGAATGGACTGATCCTGGCAATATTCTCTTTTTATACATCGTATCTCTTTTGCATTTCAGAGTTTGTTGATGAAGGAATGTTGATTCCAAAAAATACATCTGTTTTAATTCGCCGTGTCCCTGGAAGGCCTCGCATGCCTATAGTTGCAGCACCACCAGTTACTGACCAACAAGAGTACTATCTTGAACCTTTACATCTAAAAACACTCATTAGTTTCTGTTGTTTAGTTTAATTATCTACTTTTAAGCAAGTTTGATGGCCTATTTGTGATTGGTTTACTGAGATCTATTCTCTCGGGTTGCTTCTTAAAACCGTTAGGTGTTGGGTCTAAACCATGACACAGTTAATTAGGGTCAGTTAAACTTTGACTTTTGTTTTAAATACAGACCAGAGGTTGAGTGTAAGGCTGAGGATCTTCAAGGAGCAAAAAGTACTTTCTTTGGAGCCAATCCGTCTGTTACAAATTATGTAAGTGTTGCATGGTTTTGCTTGTAGTCTCTATTTGGTGTTCGGCTCATATGTCAAGTTTGTTACTTTTGGCCGGCAACTTCTTAACTGGTGGCATTGCAGCCTGAAGATTCAGAATGGGATGAATTTGGGAATGATTTGTATGCCATTCCTGAAGTCTTGCCTGTGCAAGCAAACAATCATGTTCAGGATGCCCCCCCTCCTAGCAAAGCTGATGAGGACAGTAAGATTCAAGCTTTAATCGATACTCCGGCCTTGGACTGGCAGCAGTAAGTTGTCATTATTGTTTTAGTCAGTGCAGTCTTGTGACGTTGCCTTTGTGACTAATGGACATGGACAGTAATTATCCGTATCTAAATAAACTCTGTTTGGATATGTAGTCAGACCACTGATGGCTTTGGAAATGGTAGAGGCTACGGACGGGGCATGGGAGGTAGAACTGGTGGACGTGGTTTTGGTAATATTTTCATTTATCTGAATATTTTATAGACATGTTGTATGTAGTGGTCCATGGACTTACTGGTAGCTACTTAATGAACTGCCTTTTTATGTAGTAATATCATGGATGAAGCCTGTAAACACGACTTTCAAATTAATGACTAGTATATGTCAGGAACTAGAGGTTCCTGAACTGAGTTTTCAAGTATTTTTGGTATTTTATGAGAATATAAGCTGAATTACACTATTGTAAGGATAGAAATGATAGAAATAGAGCAGTTTTAGCAGAGAAATAGAGTAAGAACAGAGATTTAGAGATAGAACAGATAGAATCAGATCAGAAATGTAGAGGATAGAGAGAGAATTCAGTTAGAGACTTGTAGAGAAAGATAGGTTTCTAGAGAGAGAAACTCTAGAGAGAAGGGAGAGAACAGTTGTGGAACAATGTTCCTTTTCAAATATTCATAATGCATAAACTGAAATACAAACAAGTCTTGCTATATATAGGCTACTAACTCAGTAAATGACACATATACACCCTTACTATTCCTACTACTATAGACTACTACTAAGCTGAATCCTAACAGTATAACACTGATTTCTTTTCCTGATGATTTTTTAAATGTCACTTCTTACCTAGATGCCACAACTAACGCCACCACTATTGTTCTCAATTTTTAGGTCATGGATTTTGTTTATGTATGCTATTAATGACTAAAATATATGTGTTACTGCTTTAGGTCGCGGGGTTGGATTGGATCGAAAAACACCACCACCGGGCTATGTATGCCACCGATGCAAGGTCCCTGGTAGGTTTATTTACGATTGCAGAAATGAAGAGAAACACCAAACTTATATTTAGTATTTTGTAATTTTGCTCTGCAGTGTGCTTGTATACTCGCTAATGTTAGATATTTTCATGCTTAGGACATTTTATTCAGCACTGTCCTACAAATGGAGACCCAACTTTTGACATCAGAAAAGTGAAACCTCCAACCGGTATTCCAAAATCTATGTTAATGGCTACTCCAGATGGCTCTTATGCATTACCAAGCGGTGCTGTAGCTGTTCTTAAACCAAATGAGTAGGCCACCCCCCCCCCCCCCCCCCTTTTACATGGCTTATTTCAGTAGTCTTGTCTAATTAATCTTCTAACTTGAAGATTTTTGTGCGGATTAATATTTTGGTTTGGTTTGGTTTCTGGACAGGGCTGCTTTTGAGAAGGAGATTGAAGGAATGCCGTCAACTCGTTCAGTTGGTGATCTTCCACCAGAACTATACTGCCCTTTATGTAAAGAAGTTATGAAAGATGCAGTGTTAACTAGCAAGTGCTGTTTCCAGAGTTTCTGTGACAAATGTAAGAGTCTAAGCTGCAACATTTTATCATTCGAGTTTTTTTAGTATAATACTGATATTGGATCACTTCTTAGTGCTCGCCTGCTTCTGTTACATAGTTGACTATATAACTTGAGCACATTGGACATTTTGTATATGCAGTATGGTGTGCTGGTTTCTCTGCACATTGTTATGTAATCGGTCATGTTCGTGCTATAATCCAATGTTTGTAGTACAAGTGTCTGAACAGATTTCTAGACTGTTTGTCCCTCATTTGATAGTGATTAAATAGGATTATTGAATTGATATCTGATTTTCCAAAATATTGAACTCTCAGGCATCAGAGATAACATCATATCTAAGTCGATGTGTGTTTGTGGAGCCCAAAATGTTCTTGCTGATGATTTGTTGCCGAACAATACTGTGAGGGTTACAATAAATAGAATTTTGGAGGCCAACAACAGCGAAGACAATAAAGGCGGTGCTTTTCAAATACAAGGTCTTCACGGTTACTGAGCTTACAATGTATTTATTATCCTCCATGTTATGGCCTAAAAGTTGAGCTTTCCTTGCAGATATGGAATCTGCCCGCCCAAAGCCAAAGATACCATCTCCTGCACTGTCTGCAGCCTCTAAGGGGGAGCAAGTTCTGTCCCAAAATAAAGACACTGCTGGGTTACAGGATACAACAGAACCAGTGAAAATTGTGGATATTCCACAACCACCAGTGCAAAACTTGGATAGAGCAGGGACTGCCAGAGTTCCAGATGTTTCTGAAGCTACAAACGAGTCAAGGAGTGTTAAGGAACCCGCACTACAGGCAAGTGGTCCAGTAGCTGCTGATGATCAACCGCAGAAGCTGGTTTCTGAACCAGGTATATTGCGTAACACACAATCATGCACAAAATATCTGATTTTGTACATTTTATTGCATAACTTTGCATGTCTACTAGCTACTCATTTAGACAAGGCAGTGGAGTCGAACAATACAGGTTGCTTGTTTTATCATTTCATCAGCCCATTATACTTTTTCATACATGTATGCAACTTTACCTACAATACAGGTTGCTTGTTTTATCATTTCATCAGCCCATAATGCTTTTTCATACATGTATGCAACTTTACCTGGATGAGGGTTACAAATTTATGAAATCAAATTTGTTATACTAATTTGAAAAATAAAAATGATTTTTTTTTAATATTGTTTTTCAGGAAAGAAAAAGAAAAAGAAGAAACCTCGCATGCCTTCAGGTACTATGCGTTTCTTTCTGTTGTATAGTTTTAAATATAATGTGTTTTGAGTTGAAAGAATTAATATGATGCAAACTCCGTTTCAATCCAATTTATCTGATGATACCTTCCTTCCCTTCCATGTTCTCTTGTAACCAAAGAGATGCAATGGAATGCCTCTCAGGAGTTTGCAGCTGAAAATTATATGATGCCTATGGGACCTGCTTTTAATCCTTATTGGAGCGGCATGCAACCTGGTATGGAAGGATTTGGTGGACCTTTTGCTGGTCCGATGCCTTACATGGGTTATGGTCCTGGGCCGATGCCCATGGATTTCCCATATGGGGGACATTTTCCCCAAGATCCATATGGACCACCAGTTAACATAATGCCATTCCCACCTCAGAGGTATGGTTACTATTGTTTCAGTAGAAACATTGCCTAACTTTTCTTTTTACCATCAATACCTTTTTCATCCTGCCTCCAGGATTAGGTTTTTGGTGAAAATGTTTGTCTCTTACTGGACTGCTACCTCAAATCCTTGTGGTGTTGGCATACTCTTCCGGCTTGTATATTATGATTTTTTGTTTCTCACACCCTCGTCTTTTTGCACAACCAGGAACTTTGCTGGATATGGGATGGGCTTCAATGGTAGACCTCCTGTCATGAGCAAAGAGGAGTTTGAGGCTCGAAAAGCTGATTTAATGCGTAAGAGAGAACTTGAGAGACGTGGAGATAGGTAAAGCTCGACTAATATATTTATCTGCGGTGGCTACTGATTTAATCATAATATTCATAAAAATAGGGTTTCCATCAGCAGATGACTAAGAGATATCTTGAAGTCCCACTGGGTGGTGTTAGTTTAAATTGATACAATGCTCCAAACCTTGCCATATCTTAGCATCTTTCTAAATATATATCATCAGTTTAACTAATTTTTTTGTAGAGATTTCTGCATCGTTGTGCTAGAAAACTATTTGTGTGAAATGACATTTGGCATGCAAGTTTCATCTTGATTTCTGCTACTACTGCATAAACCTTGAATGTAGAAATGACTTTTATTAATAATGACAAAATTTGGTTTTCTATCTATCTTTTTGTTCACATATCGGGTCTTGTGTGGAAGAATGGAAGTGATAGTTAGATGTGTATTGACAAGGAATAGGTCCTAGCATGTCTGTACATATTGCCTGTGTGTGTGTGTGTGTTGTGTGTGTGTTGACTGCTACTGATGTGATGAGTATTGTTTATTGCCTGAGCTGACCAAATGTGACCCTTTACAGCCGAGATTTTCCCAAAGAACGAGAATCCAGAGAAGTCACCAGCAGTAGCGGCGTTCCTTCAATTAAATCACAATCCGTATGTGCTTCTATTGTCCAAGATTGTTTTTTTCTTTGTTTTCCGTGTGATTTGGCAGGTGCACTTGTGAATGAAGGCCTATCATTTATAGGGGGAAAGGAAGGGAAGTTGGGGAAGGAATTGATTTATGTTCTTTCTTTCAGTGATATAAAAATGAATTACATTTTGTCACCAATGTCAGCGTTATGTTGCTCTTTTTCTCTCGAGCAAAATTATTACTTCTTTAAATTCGGGTTGCAAACGTTGATGAAGTCTTCTCTTCTACGCTTGATGCTCAAATTGATTGCCAGACCTCTACAAGAACCCAACTAAAATTTGCTGTTTATTTACTAGATTGTTTAGCTTTGAAGTTGTCAAAGGTTTTTTTTTTTTTCTTTCTTTTTATTATTTGTGGATGTACTTTTTGTTATGTCATGTTCAGATTAAACTCTGGTGTAGAGGTAGTTGCCATCTCCAATTCTTGGAAATGTGTGTCCTAGTTCAAAATTGCTACTGTGCTGTCCAAACTGAAGCAGATGGACTGGCATTTTCTTTTTTTTTTTCTGTATGTTCTGTTAACTGGGAACTATCATTTAAAATAATAAAAAAAATACTTAAAATAGAATAATTTGAGTCTGGGGTGTACTTGATCTGGACCCTTTTTTTAAAACTTACCTTGATGACCGAAAGAGCAAACCAATTGGCACAGAGGAGCAAGGAAATTTTAGTAGTAAAAGAAAGTGACGTGGTTATACAATTCATTGTTGTATAATTTTAAAATTGACACTGGACTTCTAATTTTGAAAAATTGACGTTCTAATTTAAAAATTGGCATTGGAATTCTAATATTTCCTCGTACCTCCTGCCTTTGTTTAATCCGTTCCATTAATGTTTTGTTGTTGCCTTGATGCCTTTTACAAGTGAACATTGGTTTTCTTTTTTGTAGAAGGCCAACCTGCCACCCTCTTCTCATGCTGACCAGCTACCAGACTACCACCGTAGCCGACCTGAAAGATCAAGATCAAGATCAAGATCGCCAAGGAGACGCTCTCGAGAACCAGAGCTTCCAAGAAGACGCTCTCGAGACCCGGAGCTGCCAAGGAGACGCTCCCGAGACCCAGAGCCGCAAAGGAGACACTCTCGAGACCGGGAGCCACCACGTGCATCTTCCAAAAGAAAGGCAGAGCATGATCGTTTCAGTGAAGATGATGAGCATTCACATCATCACCGCCGTGAAAAAGAACACAGCCGCCATCGGCACCACCGTGAAGAAGACCATCACCACAGATCTGAGTCATTGTCCTCCAAACGACCAATGCGTCCAGCTAGCACAGACCCACCACCCAAATCAAGCAGCATTAGCGATAAAGATAAGCGGAGTGTGTTCTCCCGGATCAGTTTCCCTGAGCGTGAAGCAGCAGCAGCAGCAGCAGCTGAAGCCAAAAAGCGAAAAACTGTGACCTCATCTTCCGCGGCCGTGTCAAATGAATACCAAGAAGACCATCATAAGAGCAAGGCAGCAAAGACCGTGCCAAAGAAAACCAGTAGCAATACGAGTGGTGGAAATGTGGAAGAACGCTACCAGTACAATGATGAGTATGACGAATCAAGCGAAGATGATGATCGCCACTTCAAGAGACGGCCATCAAGATATGTGGCGGTGGAGGAGGAAAGGCATTCTAGCAGAGGGTCAAAAGAAAGAGAAAAGGGGAGTCATAGCAACAAGCACAGCAATAGTCACAAGTAGAGACTATAGTACTCAGAGTGCGGCGGCGTGTGCCAAGCACGGTGTTTGAGTGGAGAGGGCTACTGCCTACTATGTACATTATGGGAGGGAATCTAGAAAAGATGGTTGTTATACCTGTCAAGAGACCAAATCTAACGATTTTAAAAAAATTGTAATCTCTGTCGGAGCGTCTTCGTTTCTTTTTTCAGATTGTGGAATTAGATTTTTTTTTTTCAGTCTTTAATTTCAAAGTTAAATATCAATATTAGACTTTAATTTCAGAATACTAACATGAAAAATCTTTCATATTAGAAAATCACTTTTAAATGTTTGGATTTTGGTACTCTAGAAGATTATCATCCTAATAATTTGATTTCGGTAATAGTCGATTTACGTGATTTTATTTATGAATATACTTACTAACATAAAAAACTAAATATATTATCTTAATATTCTCCTGAATTTTCTATTTAAGTAAAAGCTTAAAATTTTGAAAACTATCAGGGAGAATACGAGGCCGTGAGGCGGGGCTCTTAAATAGTCTTGATCTACTTTTCTAATTTTCTCGAATTTTTGAATTATTAATATTAAATTTTAGATAAATTCTCAATTTTTTTAACTATTTTTCTAACGGAGTAACTAAATATACTATGTTCATATTCTCCTAAACGTTCTCTACTAATCCAAATTATTTACTAATTTCTTTTTTACTATCTTTCAAAAAAGAAAGCTAAATATTATATGTTAATATTCACCTAAACTTTACATTCAAATCTAATTTATTTACTAATTAATTCATTTCTACAGTATTATCTTCTAATGGAGAGGAAACTATGTATATTATGTTAATATTATCATAAACTTACTATACAAGTCCAATTGAATTACTAATTTCGTTTTTATTATTTTTATATAAGTACGGCGAGTTGACGCCTCTCAAATTGCCTTGATCTAATTTTCTAATATTTCCAAAATTTTGAATTAATAATATTAAATGTTAGAAAATATATAATTGCCCTTTAAATTTTTAGTTATGAAAATTTTAATTATCTTATATTCTCATAAACTTTATTCTTAAGTCAAATTACTATCTTAATATTTTTCTAAAATTTATCTTCAAGTCCAGTTACCATGTTGATATTCTCTTAAATTTTCTTTTGAACTCAAAGTTACAATCTTAATATTTTTATATATTTTTTCTCGAAGTTATAAAAATTATCTTCAAATCATATTATCATATTAATATTCTCCTAAAAATACTATTAAAAACTATGTTCTCATAAGATAATGCTTACAAAAAATGCAAGTTTCTATAAAATAAAACAATATTAAAAAGTTTTATTTCCTTTTCATTTATTTTCTTCAGTACCTATATTTTAAACAAAAAAAATTAGAATTTTTAAAAATATTTAAATTAAATTTATGATATACTAAAATTGGTTAATAGATGAAGTAATTTATTTAGTAAATTAGTTTGTTATGTGTTTAGATTTTGTAACAACCAGGGTCGTTGGTGAACATGTATATGCTAAAATTTAATATTTATGTTATATTATGTATTTTAAAATAGAAGTTAGAATATGAATTTTGAGAAAAATAAAAATGATGATAAATATACTAATATTTGATATAATCTTAAAATAATGAAAAATATGAAACAATTTTCATTTTCTATATTTATTCAAAATTTTGATAAATGACTAAGACGCAGAATTTAAAAAAACCCTAATTTTATTTTAGAAATATTATTTTATCTAAAAACATATTTTGTAAAAATTAAAAATGCTCACGTACTCAGAGGAGTTATGGAGTTATATATATGAGTATTTTAATGACAAAATTTTAAATATTTGATTAAGTTTTAAAATAATAATGTCATTAAAATAGTTAATATTAGAAATCTCTTTGTACTGTGACTTAGGAGATTAAGCTCTTTGTAAAATAATTTTTTTGAAAAATTTAGAGAAATTATTATAAAACCGCTTAGTAAACTAGTTTATAAATAAAAACTAAATTGAGACGAGGAAATCATGAATACGTTTGATTGAGGAAAATCATCTGCATCGTATTTATACATTCATGTAGAGGCTAACTTTCATAAGAATACTATGTAAATGTGAAATCCTATTTCTTATCGTTAAATTAACTTTTAACAATATTGATTTAACTTTCTAATTCTTAGACCACTTTTCCATCATAAATGTATGTTTAGAGGAACACAATAAAAGAATGTGGAATTCTTATTGCAAAATCAAAATACATTTTTGAATTATATCTTAATTAGTTTCACACTAATATTTATTTATATTTGCTATAAAAAGAAAGATAATTAAATATAAAAAAAATCAATCTATTATATTGTCTTTTTCTAGGATTACAGTTAGAAAAAATAAATATATTTTACAGATTCAAAATATTATAGATTTTTTTTAAAGAATCACAATATCTAATTTTGTTTTAATTTAAAAAAATTGGTTATACAACAATAGTTTATAGGGGGCTTTTCAAAAATACCAAGTTCAATTTTAATTTTTTTTTTTTGCAAAAATACAATTATAAAAATTATTTTGTGAAAATAACAAATTTAAGAAAATATTTATAAAAATACGGTGTACAACTTTTTTTTCAACGTATTTTCAAATACAACTTAAAATGAAACTTTGAAAAATTTAATAATGGGAGCAAACCAAATGCAATAAATGCAACTAAAAGCAAATTGAGATGCAACCAAAATAACTTCAATTATTTGGTTGATTTGATATCAGAACGTATTTTTTAAATATTTTCAGAAGTTATAAAATGACATAACAAAAAAACTAAAAAAACTAGTATTTTTTATAATTTCTCTAGTTTATAATGCTAAGGAAATTCGGTTTTGGGTTTTGAAAAAAAATTAATTGATTTGGCAAATAATTAAAAAAATTATTCCTTATTTATTATAGTATTTGCTTAAGAATTTTAATATATGGTAGAAATTGTTTTTGTTTTTTTTAACAAGGTGTAACTGTACCAAAAGCCTCTAAGAGTATGGCAAAACAAAATCATATATTGTTGGTATCTAGGGTTAAGATAAAGGGTGATAAAGGCAAGCATTGAAGGTGATAATTAAAGGGTTAGTGGAAGGAAGCTGTCTTTAAGTCATGAATTTAAAACTAATAGAGTATCAGCTATCTAGCACTACAAGAAGAACGGGTAATTATGATTGAATTTTAGTAAATTTCAGTCGCAAGTTTAAAGTGCAACAGAAATATACGATTCCGTCGCAACGTACTTTGTGACGGAACATTTTCGTCGCAATATTAATATTTTATTATTATTTTTCCCGCACAAGTAATAATTTAATAATTTACTTAAGGAAAGGAAATGCGACGCTAAGGCCTATATGGGTGTCTCTGGGTAATTAACTACTTATGAGAATTTGGATTATGGAAAGTATGTGATTTAGATTAAATATATTTGAAATAAATTACATATTAAATTGAAAATAAAGTATGTAAAGTTAAATTTCAAAATAATTGTAAATAAATTATTATTTGATTTATTTTTATGTCAAACTTTTAAATAATTTTTTAATTAAATATCTTTATTACAAAAATCATTTTACAAAATAAGTTTTATTTATTTTTACAATTAAGAAGTTTGATTTATAATTTTTAAAATATATTTGTTTTAAAATCTTAAATTTTAAATGATTAAGATAATATTATTTCAAAATTAATGTTAAAAAAATTATTAGTTCAGCAAAGAAATTTTATTGAATCAATAATTTTGGTAATGTGATTCAAATGAACGTGGGTTTTGAAATTAGTTTATGAAAACAAGGAATCATTAGATTGGTGAATGATTACGAAATCTCAATAATGATATTTGGTAAATATCAAATATTTTTCAATGATATTTTATGATTTTTTTCATAAAAATTAAAAATATATACTTTTATTCTTTTTTTAAATTTTTAAATATTTAAATTTTTAGATATAATTTAATATTCACTTGTACATTATTGATATATAATTTTGAAATTTTTTGAGTAATATTATAAAGATATTTTTAAGCCAAATACTTTGAAAAACATAAAAATTAGAAAAAAGACTTTAAAAGTGATAAAAAGATGTTTACGATGGATATTGTGAAATATTATTTAATAAAAAAATATTTACATTACTATATACTATATACCACGGAAATACATTACTCTATTAGAAATATGAATTAATTTATCATTTTTTTATAAAACAAAAAACATAGTCTATAGCGTCGGTTTCACCAGACCGACACCAAAAATGCACTCTACAGCGTCGGTTCCCCAAAGGCCGACACTAAAAATTCACTCTATAGCGTCGGTTCCGTAACAGCGACACTAAAAAGTGCACTTAATGCGTCGGTGTTACAACGACCGACGCTAAAAGTCCTCTATTGCGTCGGCATTCGTAGAACCGACGCATAAAAGTGTTATAAGCGTCCGTTAATATGGACAACCGACGCCTTAGATCAAGGAAAACTGACAAAAGGCGTCGGTTATGCTAGCAACCGACGCATAAAACATGTAAAGGTGTCGCTTGCCTCTTGAACCGACGCTAAAAGTGCGACGCTGTAGATCCATTCTGTACTAGTGCTTTCCCCCTTCTATTTTTTAGGCGGGTTAATTTTCCCGCTAATACACCTTATGACAGAAATCTTAAACATTCTGTCGTCAATCTGAACTTGGGACGGAATATAATATCCGTTATAACCTACTTTGCGACCGACTATCCATCGTTAATTACTTTGTGACGGATTCTCATGTATTCCGTCGATAGTTATACCTTGCGACAGATTCGGTCGCAAACTTACCTGTACACCTTTAATACCCAACGGCCTGCAATTAATAAGTTCGGCAGAAAATATTATTTTAATATATATACCTTGCGACGAAATGTATATTTACGACAGATTATCCGTCGCCCTTTATATTTTTTTTCCTTTTTTAATAATTCTTTTTGTTTAAAAGGGGACCCACTAATAACTTGCGACAGAATAAGAAAGTGTGACAGAATAAGAACTTACAACTCAAGCATTTACGACAGATTTTTTCCGTCGCAAGAAGAGGCAATTGCGACAGATTCTTTGTATTTATTCTGTCACAAAAGCCCTGTTCCTTGTAGTGTAGTGAGCATAATTGTATGTATTTATGACATACAATATTATGACATGAGTGAAAAATGAAAATTGTAAAGTCAAATATTAGTCTAATTAACCCCCTGCTTAAAGTTGTTGCCAAACAGGCTCTATGTGCTAGTCCCATTAGTTTCTTTGATTCATTTGCAGATTCTGAGTTCAGTAAAGCCTTGTAACAGTTGTAAGTATTTATGTTGGTTGTTTTGCATGTAAACTACATCGGGTTAATTATCTTGTTGGTCATTAAAGTGGGTCTAAAGTATCAAGTTGGTTACCAAACTGAAAACGGTCTCAAACAGGTCACTAAAGTCAGCTACATGTACATTCTATTAGATAACTTAATTTTTTCTGGACGGAAAACACTAATATTAATGCTAATTTCTTTGATTTTATGGTCTGAAATGAATATGTTACCCTACCATGTAGATATCACATTAAATATTTTTTAATACATAATCATTTTTCATCTAAAAAAATTATTTATTTAGCGGAGTGTACCATGTAGCCGACTTTAGTGACCTGATTGAGACCATTTTCAGTTTGGTGACCAACTTGATACTTTAGGTCCACTTTAGTGACCAACAAGATAATTAACCCAAACTACATCTCATGGAGTTGGTAGATTGGAAAGTCAATTTAGGGTCTATTTGGGTAATGGAAAATAAGTTAGTTTATGCATTAACTTGATAAGAGCCGGGTGTTTGTGTACCATGATAACTTATAACTTATAAATTGATAAATTCAATATTAGAACTCACCAACATTTTACTTAACTTATCAACTTATTCTTTGATTTCTTTATTTTTTTAATACTTTATATTTTTACCTTTGTGTTTTTAAATATTTTTTTAATTTAAAATGCAAGTGTTGAAAATCATTGTATTTAATAATTATTTTTTCAAATTTAATTTAGCAAATTCTTAACTAACGTAAATTTATCCAAACACCCATATAACTTATAAAAATTCATCAACTTATTACTTATAAAACACTTACTCATTTTAAATTATAAGTTAACTTTTTTGTGATACCCAAACACGGACTTAATTAGGTAGAAGATTGTCAAGTGCTACTTTTTTTGTAAAATATACGTCTAGGTTTAGCTAAAAAAAGGTGTAATTGTACCAAATATACACTACTAGTACGAACTGAAAATTGGCAAAAGGTCTGGCCATGTAAATTTTCTCAAGTGTCACACTCATTTCTACGGGAAAGAATTTAATTGATATTGCTATCGCTTGTATTTAAGGATCACAACTCAATCAAGAAAATGATATGTATGTTTATTTGTGTTTTTGTTTCTTTTACAAATTTAATGATAGTTTCAAATAGTTGTAACTATAACAAAATAATCAGACACATTTAAAATACTATACATTAATTTAACATTTAGGTGGCATATTATTAATTCAAATCTTATAAAATTTTAGTCGTGGATAATGTAGGACATGTTAGTGATATTTGTTAGACAAAACTCTAACACTACTACATGAATCAAATTTTAAACTTTTGAAAAAAAATATTATTTCTTTATGTCAATCATTCCTCCTAACTCCATATTACATAGATTTTAAATTAAGATAAACTTGTTCAATATGTTTTTATACAACCAAAACCTGTACTTTTTAATAATTCATATAATATGATTTTTTTTAAAAATTAAAAATTTTTAAATGATATAATATTAGTATATTTTATTGATCAATTTTGTTTGCAAATTCAAAAAAAACTAACAAAAAATTATAAATTAACAAGTCATGATTACTAAAATTAAAATCTAATACATACAAAAATTAAAGACACCTTAAATTAACTATATTATTTTTGAATTAGTAGAAAGAAACCAAGTAACCAATTCTCCCCTTCTGTAAACCACAACAAACTTTAAAAGTACTTTTATCTCTAAACTAAATACGTACCTTGAAGATGTAACCGTCGTACAAACGACAAAAAAGAGAAAGAAGAAACTGACCTGAGTAGGTAGAGATTATGCTTACATATGAACATATTGACGTTCAGACTCTCTCAGTTATTGTAAATGGTAATCACAACGTACTCCTGTATTGATAACATTGGACGACCTGTTATCTCTCAGTTATTCATTCGAACTACTTTTGTATGTTTGGATTTTCTGACTTTGACAACATTGGACGACCTGTTATCTCTATCATATTTGTCCCCATAGATCATTAAATGTTTGTAATTATACACATCTTTCTTCTCTACTATTTTGTCAGTGGAGTCTATATAAACCATCAGAACTGAAATATCATTCTACATACAGTATACAACTATTTCCAACACACTCTTTTAATATTTATCATGGCTTCTAGTTCATCTTACTCCCTCAAACCAAACAACAAGAGCAAATCACCGATGAATGCAAGTAGTTTCGAAACATTAATTCCACAACAAAACACCATTTATGTTGATGCCGATCCGTCAAACTTCCGGGCGGTGGTCCAGAAACTAACTGGTGCCAGCACTGATCCCACCGTCCAAAACCTCCCCATCACCATTTCTCCCCGCCCATCCAATGCAAAACACTATTATGTTGATGTAGTTCCGGTAAGACCGTCATTCAACCTTCAAGAACAACGACAACGCACTCCAAACCTGATCCATTTACAAATCAACCAAAATGATAGGTTAACTATTGGGGAGTCTTTTTTTGCACCGAGGAAAAGAATAATGGACACCTCGCCTGTGTCAATACTGGACACATTTTTGGCAAGTGGGAGTACTCCGAGAGCACCAGTGTCACCTTCTGTGCAAGAGGAAAGAGCTATTGCAAACAAAAGCTTTTATTTGCATCCTCGTCCATTTCCTTCTTCTGGGAAGGCTGAGCCTGAGTTACTCCCGCTTTTCCCAACATCTCCTGATTCTTAAATTCAGAAAATTTAGTTTGGGCACCGTCAATGCTGCTTTTGCCATATTTAATCATTGTATGTGTTGAATTTATGATTTCTGAAGTGATGAATGGCAAAATTTATAAAGAGATACCAAATTGTAGTGCATAATTTTATATTTTTGGTTTTATTTGTTTAGCTGTGGGTTTCTGCAGACTATAACCTGGCATTGTGTTCACTTGGAAGTGTTAGCAACAGGTGCGAGGTGACTCCAAGTTTCTTAATCAGTCTAAGAAATAAATAAATAATTTAGTTCGACATGAAATAGATAATTAAGTTGGGTTTACAACATTTATTTACACTCTTTCACTATGTGTAAATAATTTTTATAACGTAGAAAAACCAATTAAATGATTATAATATTATACAAACACTACAAGAAAAACGGCCATTTCCGACCATTTAAAACATACCAAAAAAATTTGGTTGGAAATGACTGAGCATTTCCGACCAACGACGAAATTGGTTGGAAATGGTGTCTGTGGGTCCCAAGTTTTGTACACGCAAGCATCAATTCCTACCAATTCTTGGTCGGAAATCAAAACCTACCAGATTTGGTCGATTTTGGTCACATTTTGACTTTTCAACGACCCCACATTCCACATCATCATCCCTCACATATTTTAAATTAATAAACAATTTCTGGGAAAAAAAATAACGAAATTTTGTCAGGGTCATTTCCTACAAGATTTTGGTAGGTTTTGATGGGAATCAAAACCTACCAAAATCTGGTAGGAAATGACTGTGATTATACCCCCACCATCCACGTAAGTAGCCCCGTCAACAAAAACGGCACCGTTTACCAGCAACCTTTTCCTACCAACTTTGGTAGGAAAGCAAAACCTACCAATTGTGGTAGGTTTTAGTTGCAATTTGACAATGAAAGGACCCCACCTTCCACGTCACAGTCCCTCACATTTTTAGATTAATAAACAATTTCTTAAAATATAAATATTATTATTTTTCCAGGTGCTTTTGTTACCAATATTGGTAGGAAAAGACCCAAATGCAAAATTTTAACTTTTTCTGGGCCCCCGCTTTCATGTCATCGTTCGTGGCTGTTTGTTATTGGTCCAATTATTAAGTGCATTTCCTACCAAAATTGGTAGGAAAAGGCTGCAGGATGCAAATTAGAGGAGAATGTGTTTTTATTATATTTTTTGTTATCGGTTATCATGTTTTTTGTTAATCAAACTATATAAACATAAAGATCTACTCATTTTAGTAGTGGAGGATAAACATTAGTTGATTTAAACTTACATTCTTATGTTTTTATGTTATTCGCTAAAACCTAATTATATCGAGAAAAAAATTTAAAAATATAAAGACGTATTGATAAATTAAATTTTTTTAGATGAAACGTCATTTTGTAGTTTGATGAAGGTAAGGAAAAAAAATTAGACAAAAAAGAATTACAAAAAGTTAAAGTCCTTTAGAAAACGAAAGAGTGTCGGTGTTCGAAGATTGAGTTAGAGTTTATAATCATATTTTAGGGGTTGTCTAGGGTTACACTTTTCGATTTTTTTTAAAAACAAATTCAACGATCTAACCTTACGGATGATTAAATATATTGATTTCTTAGATGTATGTAAAATTTTAGATTTTTTTAATTTAAACTCCTATATTTTTATAATGAATCTATCTATCAAAATTATAATTAAAAAAATAAATTTGGGGTATGATATAGAAAATTTACAGCTGATTTAGTGCAAAAGCGTTGTTGGTGCAGTGATTTAGCACTTGGTCATTCTCGGAGAGGGGAGGGGTTCGATTCTGCACAACCCAATTTTTTTAGCAATTTTCGCCAAAAATTAGGGAAGAATGTGTTTATATTATATTTTTTTGTTATTGGTTATCATGTTTTTTGTTAAATAAACTCTACGGACATAAAGATCTACTCATTTTAGTAGCGGAGGATAAAAATTAGTTGATTTAAACTTACCTTCATCTGTTTTTATGTTATTCGCTAAAACCTAATTATATCGATTTTTTTAAAAAAAATATAAAGACGTATTGATAAATTAATTTTTTTAGATGAAACTTCGTTTTGTAGTTTGATGAAGGTAAGGAAAAAAATTTAGACAAAAAAGAATTACAAAAAGTTAAAGTCGTTTAGAAATCGAAAGAGTGTCGGTGTTCGAAGATTGAGTTAGAGTTTATACTCATATTTTAGGGGTTGTCTAGGGTTACACTTTTCGATTTTTTAAAAAACAAATCCAACGATCTAACCTTACGGATGATTAAATATATTGATGTCTTAGATGTATGTAAAATTTTAGATTTTTTTTAAATTTAAACTCCTATATTTTATAATGAATCTATCTATCAAAATTATAATTTACAAAATTGATTTGTGGTATGATATATAAAATTTACAGCTATTTTAATGCAAAAGCATTGTTGGTATAGTGGTTTGGCACTTTGTTATTGTTTGGGAGGGCAGGTGTTCGATTCTTCACAACCCATTCTTTTGCAAATTAGCGCCTAAAATTTCACCAAAAAATTGAAGTTACCGCCTCCACTCAACTCATTTTAATTTCCCCACAACTCATTTACCCTAATTTCTTCCACTCTCTCCACTCATTTGCCTCCACTCTCTTCTCTTCACCCTCGTATTCTCATTCTCTCATCTCCTACCATCTCCTACCATCTCTTCGATTTCATCTTCTTTTAGTAAGCCTTCAAATAATCTTCTTTTAGTATTTTCATTTTCTTTTAGTATTTTCATTTTCTTCCCCAAATTAAAACTCTTTGACTACGTGCCCTAACACTCAATTCAAGCAATTAAGATTAAAGCAATAAGGATTTAAGCAATTATCTAACTAATTGGATTCAGGTATGTGATTGAGATCGTATATATGAGAATTAATGCTTATAATTGTATATGTAGGTATGTGAATGTATGTATAACCGCCTATCTCTCTTATCCTTGTATTTATATATATTTATGCTTTAGAACTTTGTGTCTGTTTGATTTGAATTGTGAATTTGGTTCATGATTTTTGTCTGGAGACCCTTTTGTTTTGAATAGCACAGACTTGTGTTTTTGATTTGCTGCCTTTGTTGGTTTTTTGTTAATTTGTGTATCCAATGGACAGTGATGGAGCTCAAATACACATCAGTAACGGCGACGATGAACAAACACAACAGAACAATCAGTTCATGTACGGAGAAGATGAAGAAACTCATGGTGGTGGCTATGATTTTGACGGCGGTGATAATAGGAGAAGAGATGATATAGCACAGCATTCTGAGGGTCATGTTGATTCTTCTGCAGGGTTAGTTTTGTTAGTTTAATTATTATATTGTTTCAGGAGAGCACTGTTTATTTTTGTTGCCTTGAATTTGTTAATCTGTTTTTACGGTGTTCAGCATTGTATATGTTTGTTGCCTTGAATTTGTAACATTTGTAGTTGTGGGTTTATAATGCTCTTAAATTGGAATGACACTAGTAGTTGGTGCTATGTAGTTGGTATGATTTATTTCTACTAAGTTGTGTCTAATCTTGATTTTGTATGTCTGGGTTATGCAAATTATAAGCAGCTGAAAGTCTTGGTATAATTGACTGTGTGCACTCTGTTTGGTCAAGTTTTAAAATAAATCATAAGGATGTGTACAAAGGAACATACAACCATTAGTTAACAATGCAACCCTAACAAAAAAAATTAAAATACTCACAACTTTGTTTGCGACCATCTGCATCTGTCAAGCCAGGTTGATGAAAGGTGTACACAACCTTAAGCATTCTATCTTCTAGCTAATAGTTCTTCTGCTATCTTTATGTTGAAATGGCGAATTATAACTCTGTGCTACACAGTTTCAGTGCATTAATTATTCGGTATACGAGGGAGAGTGAGAATTATATGGAAAGGTACCCTCTGCCTGTTTCACCCGACTTAAGGTCAAGAAGATTCTTCAATCCTCCATACTTTATACCAGCTACGATTCCTTGTGGTTTCAATATTGTGAGTTTTACAAGTCCATTATCCAGAAGAACCTGCAAAAAAAAGCATCAACTATCAAAAGATTGAGCTGAGAGTTGTAAATGTCTCCTGTAGATTGTCCAAGCAGTCAGCTTCTGTAACTCTGAGAGTACATAGAGGGATATCCTAGTGATAAAGATGTGTATCTAGTGTTGTAAACTTGAGATAAACTCAGGTTCGATCTCCATTCTGACATATAACATATCCCTAGGCAAGCGCTATGTGTTGCCTCACCTCGAGTCTGTTACAACTGACAAACACAAAGACATACCATACATAAACTCTATCAGACTTACATAAGAGTTTTGGACCACGAGCTTCACGTTTTTTGCCATAAGGAATTTCAGTATAAGCCCAATTTATTTCTCTAATTTGCTGGTACCTAAATGATGTTAGTCACCGTCAGTTACTATGAAAAACACGAGAAAAGGCTGTGGAGAGTTTTAGATGAATCAAATTCCGTGTTCTCTATCTTGTCTTGTTATTAACTTGTTGCAATCGTTTACATTGGTTAACATAGTTTCTATCAACCTTTCTATGCTTTCAACATTGACAACTTTTTTTTGTCAAGATATCTAAATGTTCAGAGAATATACAGATTTTTAACCACATAGCATAGGAAATCAAATTAGCTAATCTTGTTATTACATTAGGTGATGATCATAGTAGATTAGTAGTATATTTTTGTATTTTAAACTAATAAATCGGTACCTAACTTTGACCCATACAGCGGCCATACATCCCTTTCTTTCTGGCGCTGCATCAGTTATCACAGTGCCTATAAATAAGCTGTTATGGTGATTAATCTATACC
The DNA here is from genome assembly GCA_030848705.1 of Heracleum sosnowskyi. Classification (NCBI taxonomy): domain Eukaryota; kingdom Viridiplantae; phylum Streptophyta; class Magnoliopsida; order Apiales; family Apiaceae; genus Heracleum; species Heracleum sosnowskyi. Next base: position 18,642,222 of record CM061240.1, read on the forward strand.
ATAATAAGCTATAATTTACTTTAGCATTGTGGTACAACGCAAAATTAGCACAAAGTGGAGTCCATGCAAGTTTAATTACTACTTAGTTAGAGGTCCTAATCAATGCCGCCCCCTCAGGGTCCCGAAGATGAACCGATGATCTGAGAATAAAGAGAAGCAACTTTTTCTTAATTTTGTTCTGACCTTTATTATTTTACTTATTATTTTGTTTTAAAGAATATATCACCATTTTCTCATGTCGCATTTCTTTTGGGTTCCAATACCTCGTGTTGGTTCATTTATGTCTGTTTGCTTACATTTTTACTTTAAAGTTCTCAAGAACCTGCTATTTGTTCTAAAATTACAGAACATGATTACTGGAGCGGCACAAATGGATGGAGGGATTCTTGTTCTCAATAAGGTTGATGTTGTCGATGACCCAGAGCTACTTGAGCTTGTCGAGATGGAACTACGTGGTATGCATAAGTTTTAAAATGGTTGTTATAGCGTGCAGTATATTCTGTCCAAGATTCAATTTTTTTATTACTACTGTTTTTGCATATATGAACATACAATATTATAAACGATGTTGCAGACCTGCTAAACTTCTACAAATTTCCTGGGGATGAAATAACAATTGTTCGGGGTTCGGCTTTGTCTGCTTTACAAGGAACAAATGAAGACCTCGGGAAAAAGGCAATCCTAAAATTAATGGAAGCTGTGGACCAGTACATAACTGATCATGTTCGCCAACTTGATAAGCCTTTCTTAATGCAAGTTACTAGTTAAGAGGTTGAAAATGAGTTTGGAAACTTGTTGGATGTTTAATCTAATTGCAAGTAATTTTAGTTACTAGTCATTGTATTTATAGTGTATTATTTGGTTTGGATGTTATGATTGATTTTGATGAATGTAGATTGTGGATTGTACAATTGTTTGTACAGGAAATGACCAAAACAAAAAGAATTTTTCAAAAAGAAAAGTCACCATTTCCAACCAAATCTGCACATTTCCTACCAAGCTTACCATTCGAAACCCAGAATGGTAGGAAATGCTTGGTAGGAAATGCTAGTTTACATGGTTTCTGATATAAAACCAACCAATTGACATATTAGACATTGGTAGGAAATAGATCTTGACTGAAGTCAAATGTGACATGGAAACAATGACGTGGACTGGTCCCACTTAACACGTGGATGCCATGTCAACATTGGGGGACCCCTTTAAGCTGACGTGGCTCTTGACGTGTCAAGTGATGTGTCAAGGCCCCACATGCCAAGTGGCTGCCCATGTGGCAAGCCACATGGGCAGCCACTTGGCATGTGGGGGCCTTTTAGAAATAACCTAGCAATTCCTACCATTAAGCATTTCCGACTTGAGCAATTCCAACCAACGGGTTTGGTTGGAATTGATTCCATTTCCGACCAAAATGTGGCAATTTCCAACCAATTGAATGGTAGGAAACTAGTCAAAAAATTTTGAGAAATTACTAAAAATAAAAATATTAATTTTTCTAAAGTTATTTGCATCTCTAGTATTTTTTGAAAATATATGTGAAAATACAGTTTACAAACGTAAGCAACAAAATGCATATTCTCAATATCAATAAATAATAAATACTAGCCTGTAACCCGTGCCTTGCACGGGCCTGAAAAAATAATAAACTAAAAAATTTAATATTAAAATAAAAGTAAAAATTAATATGATAAATTATAAAATGAGAAACTTAAATATTAATTGGAACATAAAAAAATATTAAAAAATACAGATGGGGCTGAGGAAGATAAATGAGGTATTATTAATATTATTTTATAATAAAATAATATTAATAATAAGGACAGATAGAAAATCTAACATGTTTTAATTAAAAAAAGTAATTACCCGTAATATTTTTAGAAGTGTTTTAATTATATTAATTGTATTTATTAAAAAAATACGTTGACATGTTAAAATAAGTAATTTTTTTAATAAGGACAAATAGGAAAGCTAACGTGTTTTAATTAAAAAAAAAACTACCTATAATATTTTTAGATGTGTTTTAATTATATTAATTGTATTTGTTAAAAAAATACGTTCACTTATTAAAATAGGTAAGTTTTTTTTTAAGTAATTAAAAGTATTAAAATAAGTTTTAAAATATATAAGTAAGGGTTGCACTTTATATTTTTGGAAAAGAGGGATTTTACTGATAACAAATATAAAAGGTAATATATTTTAATTTAAAGGTAATTGCCCGTGATATTTTTGGAAAAGAAGTAGATTTTGTTAAGAAAAAATATATTTTAATTATATAAGGCAATCAACTAGTTACTATTTTTATATTATTTTATTATTAATTAAATAGAGTATTAAAATAGATTTTAAAATAAATAAGTAAGGATTGCACTTCATATTTTTGGAAAACAGAGATTTTAGTGATAACAAATATAAAAGTTAATATGTTTTAATTTAAATATAATTGTCATGATATTTTTGGAAAAAGGAGTAAATTTTGTTAGAAAAAAGCTTTCGTTATCCTAAAAAGAAAGAAGTATATTTGTAGCAGTATATCCTAAATTTAAACAAATTATATCCCAAATTTCTATTTTTTTGATTAGATTTCAATATTATTTGATTTTTATGTAGTAAAATATAGTGAAATATTAATGTAGAATAAAACTTTCCCGAATTTTGATTATATTATTAATTTATTAATTAGAAAAAGTACCGAAAAACAAAAACTAACCGAAAATCAAAACTTTTAATGTTTCGGCTTTAATAATACTAGCATATAACCCGTGCAAGGCACGACCTTAAAAACAATAAACTAAAAAATTTAATGTGAACGGAAAATATTAAAATAAAAGTAAAAATTAATATTATAAATTATAAAATGAGAAACTTAAATATTCATTCAAACATAAAAAAATATAAAAAATATATAAATGAGGTCGAGGAAGATAAATGAGGTATTATTAATATTATTTTATAATAAAATAATATTAATAATAAGGACATATAGAAAATCTAACATGTTTTAATTAAAAAAAGTAATTGACCGTGATATTTTTAGAAGTGTTTTAATTATATTAATTGTTTTTATTAAAAAAATATGTTGACATGTTAAAATAAGTAAGTTTTTTTAATAAGGACAAATAGAAAAGTTAACATGTTTTAATTAAAAAAAAGTAACTACACATAATATTTTTAGATGTATTTTAATTATATTAATTTTATGTGTTAAAAAAATACGTTCACTTGTTAAAATAGGTAAGTTTTTTTAAATAATTAAAAGTATTAAAATAGGTTTTATAATATATAACTTGCGCTTGATATTTTTGGAAAATAGAGATTTTAATGATAACAAATATAAAAGGTAATATATTTTAATTTAAAGGTAATTGCCCGTGATATTTTTGGAAAAAAGTACAGTTTGTTAAAAAAAAATGTTTTAACTATAAAAAAGGCAATCAACTAGTTACTATTTTTATATTATTTTATTATTTATTAAATAGAGTATTAAAATAGGTTTTAAAATAAATAAGTAAGGATTGCACCTCATATTTTTGGAAAATAGGGATTTTAGTGATGATGTGTTTTAATTATATTAATTGTATTTGTTAAAAAAAATACGTTCACTTGTTAAAATAGATAAGTTTTTTTTAAATAATTAAAAGTATTAAAATAAGTTTTAAAATATATAAGTAAGAGTTGCACTTGATATTTTTGGAAAATAGAGATTTTAGTGATAACAAATATAAAAGGTAATATATTTTAATTTAAAGGTAATTACCCGTGATATTTTTGGAAAAGAAGTAGATTTTGTTAGAAAAAAAATGTTTTAATTATAAAAGGCAATCAGCTAGTTAATATTTTTATATTATTTTATTATTTATTAAATAGAGTATTAAAATAGATTTTAAAATAAATAAGTAAGGATTGCACCTCATATTTTTGGAAAATAGAGATTTTAGTGATAACAAATATAAAAGATATTATGTTTTAATTTAAAGGTAATTGTCGTGATATTTTTGGAAAAGGAGTAGATTTTGTTATATATTTTTTTTAATTATAAAAGACAATCAGTTATTGTCTATTTTTATATTATTTTATTATATATTAAATAAAGTATTAAAATAGGTTTTAAAATAAATAAGTAAGTATTAAGTAGTAGCTTTCGTTATCCTAAAAAGAAAGAAGTATATTTGTAGCAGTTTATCCTAAATTTAAACAAATTATATCCCACATTTTCATTTTTTTATTAGATTTCAATATTATTTGATTTTTATGTAGTAAAATATAGTGAAATATTAATGTAGAATAAAACTTTCCCGAATTTTGATTATATTATTAATTTATTAATTAGAAAAACTACCGAAAACCAAAAACCGACCATTAACCGAAAACCAAAACTTTCAATGTTTTGGCTTTAATAATACTAGCTTAAAACCTATGCGATGCACGGATTATTAATTGTTATTTTATTATTATTTTTTTAATATTTTTTTAATTGTAATTGTGCAAAAAATAAGTAGGCATGTTAAAATAGCTAAACACTTTTAATTAATTAAAAACATTAAAACAGATTTTAAAATAAATAGGTATGGGTTTGCCCGTTATAATTTTAGAAAATGAGGGGTATTAGTAAGAAAAAATAAAAAATGTAACATATATTTTGTTTAAAAAGGTAAATGTCCGTGATATTTTTTGGAAAATGTGGTTTTAAAATTTAATAATTAAAAGTATTTAAATACGTTTTAAAATAAATAAGTAAAGGGTTTCCTGTGATATTTTTGGAAAAATAATTGATTTTAGTGAGAAAAATAGAAAAAGTAAATTATAAAAGGCAATTTCCCGTGATATATTTAGAAAAGGATGGACTTTGTTAGAAAAAATATATAATGTGTTTTAGCTGAAAAGATAATTGGTTATAAATAGGTATTTGATTATTTATATTTTAATATTTTTAGTAATTGCATTTGTTAAGAAAAATAAGTAGACATGTTAAAATAGGCAAGTTTTTGAAAAAATAATTATAATTTTAAAATAGGTTTAAAAATAAATAACTAAAGGTTTGTCCATGATATTTTTGGAAAAGGAGGGGTTTTAGTAAAGAAAAATAGAAAAACAAACATGTTTTAGTTAAAAAAGGTAATTGCCCATGATATATTTGAAAAAGTAGGGGAATTTGTTATAAAAAATAGAAAAAATAATGTATTTTAGGTGAAAAAGGTAGTTGGTTATAAATAGGTAATATTATTATTTAATAATATATTTCTATAAATAAGTAAGGTTAATTAAGTAAAAACCCGAAGTACAAGGGCAATTAAGTAAAATCATAATGTACCATACCGATCGACCAAACTTTTAATGTTTCGTCTATTATATAATAGTATTGATACCAGCTTTAAACCCCTGCGATGCACGGATTGTTAATTGTTATTTTATTATTATTTTTTAAATATTTTATTAATTATAATTGTCCAAAAAATAAGTAGACATGTTAAAATAGCTAAACACTTTTAATTAATTAAAAACATTAAAACAAATTTTAAAATAAATAAGTATTGGTTTACCCGTTATATTTTTGGAAAATGAGAGGTTTTATTAAGAAAAAATAAAGAATGTAACATATATTTTGTTTAAATTAATTGCAATTGTCCAAAAAATAAGTAGGCATGTTAAAATAGCTAAACAATTTTAATTAATTAAAAACATTAAAACAAATTTTAAAATAAATAAGTATGGGTTTGCCCGTTATATTTTTGGAAAATGAGAGATTTTAGTAAGGAAAAATAAAGAATGTAACATATATTAGTTTAAATAAGTATTTGATTATTTATATTTTAATATTTTTAGTAATTGCATTTGTTATGAAAAATAAGTATACATGTTAAAATAGGTAAATTTTTAAAAATAATAATTATAATATGAAAATAGGTTTAAAAATAAATAACTTAAGGTTTGTCCGTGATATTTTTGGAAAATGAGGGGTTTTAGTAAAGAAAAATAGAAAAACAAATATGTTTTAGTTAAAAAAAGGTAATTGCCCGTGATATATTGGAAAAAGTAGGAGAATTTGTTAGAAAAAATAATGTATTTTAGGTAAAAAAACTGTAATTGGTTATAAATTGGTAATATTATTATTTAATAATATATTTCTATAAATAAGTAAGATTAATTAAGTAAAAACATGAAATACAATTAATTAAGGTCAATTAAGTAAAATCACAACATACCATACCGACCAACCAAACTTTTAATATTTCGTCTATTATATAATAGTATTGATAGTATAGATAGTATAGATTAGAGCCGCAAATAAGTTTAGGAAAAAAAATAGTAATTTTAGTAATTTCTCAATATTTTTTTCAGAGATTTTCACGTTGTAAACAGTATTTTAAGGTTGTTAATATTTGGAGTTAATTATCTGAAAAATAATTACAGTAATTTTTTGTTACATTTGAGGTTGTATACAATTAGATTGTATGTTTTGCAAAAAAAAACGTATTTTTGCAAAAAATTTAAAAAAATTGTATTCTGAAAAAAACCTGAAAAATATTTTTTTTAATCAAACAATTAGTTGGATAGATGATATTTTCTCTTATATGATTATGTATAATATACTTATTGTATCAATCATTGGTTGAAAATTAAAAGTTCTACAATTAAGATTTTAAATAAAATTAAAAAACTAATTTTAACTTAACCAAAGGCTCCCCGTTTCTCTTAGTTGTTGGCTTAAATGTTTTTAAAAATTTATGAAATTACTGATTATTCTGTAGAAATTTTAATATTACCTTAATCATTATTGTTTATATATATTATCGATTTTACTCAAAAGTTAAATGTTAGCTTACTTCACAAAATTTATATATACATCTAGTATCACTGCCCTACTTTATTTTCTATCGAAATTTTTTGTATATCATAAAAAAATAACATACTTTTTAAAATTAATTTAATTTATGTCATTTTATTATATATTAATTATTTTTACAGACAAATATTCAATATATATATGGGTCCGAGTATCATGTTCCTGAGGTTACCTCAGGGAGTTACCTGAGGCAATTAAAAATTTTCCATACAAATACAGGCCGGTATTATTGTAATTTCAGAAAAATTAACATATTTACAAAATTGCCATCACTTTTTTGTACTTGAAAATAAGTTTATCTCAGGTAATCTTCCTGAGGTAACCTGAGGATCTTTTTTCTCATATGGGTCCCATTCCACAATCACACCAGGAAGGGGACTGAAATCACCAAATCCTAGCCATCCATTTTAAAAATAAACAGTATGGATTAAACACTCCCGCAATGAAACAATGCGGTACCGCAATGAAACATTGCGGGAGGAGGCTGAAAGGCATATGCTATAGCCTATTTGTAATTCGAGGATTCTACTCAACTTAAACCAGAATGTAATAAGTAAATATTAGGTGGTCACAGGAATCTCAGAGAGTTTTATCTGTCAAGAGAATGGAGTATTAAAGTCATCTACATACTTGAAGTTATTTTACATTGAAAGAAGTTCAATTTATTGTTCAAGCCTCAGTGAATTATTCAAGAAAGTGGATTTACTACAGTGACAGAGATTTCCAGTTGGTGACAGAAGAAGTACAGGATACCGAGTTTATTCAGAGCTAAAGAAAAGAAGCCACAGCTTTAAATGTTTTAAAGATGAAGAATTATCACTGAAGTCAATTATTCATGAACCAGACAGTGCATCGAATGACGACATCAATCAGTGGAATTAAATCATCTATATTCAGTGGTTTTCAGAAGATAGAGGAATGCTATGTTTTTAAGTTATCTTCTTTTAAATTGTTAATCAATTTAATAAATAAATTAATTCTCTTAGAATTAATTTATTTATTAAATTAATTAATTTAGTTGTTTAAATTATTTATTAACTTAATTCTAGAAAAAAATTAATTTAATTTAGAATTTAAATTAACTAATTTAATTTAAAAGAAATAATCTTAACTCAATATGACCTTGTTTTAGAAAACAGTAGGTCATACCGACTCATTTCTAAGGTCATACCGACACATTTAAAGGTCATACCGAGTCATTTCTAAGGTCATACCGACACATTGCTCAGAGGTCATACCGAATAATAAAAAGGTCATACCGAGTAATATGAAGGTCATACCGAGTCATTTCTCAGGTCATACCGACTCATTCAGCAGGTCATACCGGTTCTTTTCTAAGGTTCTACCGAAAGTTGGTAGAAGTACAGCAGGTCATACCGGACACATTTCTGAGGTCATATTGATGAAGCATGGTTCTACTGAGCTCAATTCATAGGTCATACAAGTGTATTGATTTGTTTTATTAAATCATTTTGATTTAATTAACAGGTCATACAAGGCTTATGACTTGATATAAATCAAGACGGCTGGACAGAACACAGACTTGTATTATCAAAGCATCAGACATTTCTCTCAAGAAAAAAAACGAAGAAAGCATTTGATCTCATTTCTTCTCAAGCAATTAATTCTAGTTTGTATTGTTAAATCCAAACCACTAGAAGTTGATTACTTGTATTGCTTTGATTATCTAGCGGATTTTTATCCCTAGAATTTATCTCGAACTTGTTTTTAGCATTCGATCTTTTTATTACAAATATTAGAAGAGTTCATGTCGAATTTATTCTAAATTTGTATTAATTAGTTTGAGATAAATACTTTGTAATCCTTATTGTATTTGCAACACCCTTCAAGTTTAATATAAGTTATATTTAACTTGAATCTTGTTTCATTTATATTCCGCATTAATTTGTTCTAAATTGTTAAATTATTCAAAGAACAAATTTCGATAAAACGGTATAGTTTGTATTCAACCCCCCTTCTACAAACTTATCAGGACCTAACAATTGGCATCAGAGCCTTTTGATTGATATACAAATCAAAGATACAATTGTTTTGAGATTTTTCTTAAACTCTGAAATTTTTATTATTCCTAAAAATCTCAAAAGATGTCTACTACACAGAAAGTGGGTACAGTCAAAATCCCAATGTTCAGCAAGGAGCATTATCCAATGTGGAAGAAGAAAATGCTCCTATTTCTTAAGGTTGCAAATCCTAAATACATTGGTGTGCTGAAGAATGGTCCCAAAGTCCCTATGATTGTTGAGGAAGAGATAACAGTGGATAATGTTGTTACTAGGGTTGCTAGTATGTACCCTAAAGATCCCAAGGAGTACACTCCTGATGAGAAAGAGGATGTTACCTTGGATTCCTGTCTTCAGTTGATCCTTATTGATTGTCTTGATCCTATCATGCATAATCATGTCCTAAATTGTGATACTGCCAAACACATTTGGGATACCATAGAGATAATCAATGAGGGGACAGAGGAAGTTAGGGAGAATATGCTGGAAATTCTCACCTCACAATATGAGCATTTCAGATCAAACCCTGGTGAAGGTATCTCTCAGGTTTTTGAGAGATACAACAAATTAATCAATGATCTGAATCTCAATGGGAAGCACTACACCAACAAGGAGATTAACAAGAAGTTCCTTCTTACACTCCCACCTCATTTGGAGCACAAAATATCTACCATTAGAGAAGCAAGAGATATGAATGAGATTGCTTTGGAGAGATTGTATGGTGTTCTGAAGACCTATGAGCTGGAGCAGATTCAACAAATGGAGCTGTATGGAACTGGGAAGATTGTTAGTACTTCTACTGCACTGGCTGCTGAAGTCCCACAGAAACTGGAAGTGAAGGCTGTTCAACCTTCCAGTTCTAACATGAATGTTATTGATGCTGAATATGGATTAAAATCCATTGATCAATCTGGTGGTGACTTCTATTCTTTAGAAGAACTTGATCAGCGGGAGGATGGTGATTTGGCTTTGATAGTCAGGAAGTTTGGGAAGTTTAGATTCAAGAGGAATCCCAATCTTAAGTTCAGACCCAGATTTCAGAGAGGTGGATCTTCCTCTTCAAGTAGCACAAGGGGTGGCTACAAAACTGGAACTGTGGAAAGGAGCACAATCAGATGCTACAATTGCAATGAGTTGGGTCACTTTGCTACTGAATGTAAAAAGCCAAAGCAAGTGACAAGGAACTCATTTGATTCTAGCAAGAAGAATAAGATTGGGAAAGCTTATGTTGCTGAAGGAAAGAGTTGGGATGACACTGACAGTGATGAAGAAGCAGGTGAGATTGGGAATCTTGCACTCATGGCAATAGGAGACAAACTCTTTGATTCCATGTTTTCTTCACCCAACATGTCTAAGGTAAAGTTCACTGATACTGAAATGATTCGTCATCTTGGTGATACTTTAAGTTGTGCACGCACTGAAAATGATAAAATAATTCTTTTAAACACAAATCTTGAAAAGGAAATAAAAGAATTAAAACTAGTGCATATCAATCAAGATGAACTTACTAATAATGTAGCAGTTCTTGAGAAAAGGGTTAAATTGTATCAACAACTGGAAACCATTCTCAAAGATCAGATTATTGAGCTTAAGACCAAAGCTAATTCCTATTACAACTCTTGTAAGACGGCTAAAGAGATTCTTAATAAACAAGCTGTTGGTAATCATGTCAGTATAGGTTATGATTATAATGAGGCCATTGGATTGCTTGGAATTAATTCCCCTTGTAGAGTCAGATCTGAAGGAAGGGGTGTTCCATATGTGCTTAAGGGTATTGAAACACCCTTCTGTAAGGAGTCCGAGGCAGATCCTCTGAATGAATACTCTATCATTATTGCTGAGGAGATTCGTGAAGAAGATATTGCTTTGGAAGTTGCACAATCCAAAAAGTGTATATCTGATATTCCAGTCAAAGTTGCTACAACTAAAAAGACTAAATCAGATATTCATAAGTTGGATCAAAACAACTGTAGAAATAACATGCCTGCTGTTAATTCTTCTCATAAAGCATGTGGTGTGATTAATTGCATGTCTTGTGCTTTTAATGTTATGTATGCTTACTTTAATAAAAAGCATGTATCTAAAGATAAGACTGCTCCACGCCAACATGTTAATAATAAGAAGCATGTTAAAGCAAAGACTACTAGTCCTCCTCAGACTAGAATGGATTCATTTATCCCTAAGCCTACTCAGAAATGTGTTAAGGCTGGCTATAAATGGAAACGCTCTTATGTGAAAGAGGTTGAAGTAGTTTTAGTTAAAAATGTTGTTTTGCCTGACAAAGGCCAGTTCTTTAAGTATGCCGGACCCAATCAATTTTGGGCTTCGAAGAAGGTCTAATCAATTTGATATTGCAGGGAGTTAAACAGGTAAACCGTGTTATATGGATTCTTGACAGTGGCTGTTCAAGGCATATGACCGGAGATAGAGCCCTGCTATCAGATTTGGTTGAGAAAGCTGGCCCAGCAGTTACCTTTTGAGATAACAGCAAGGGTATTACGAAAGGATATGGCTGTTTGAAGTACGGAAATGTTATCATTGGAGATGCTTCTTTTGTGGAAGGTCTGAAGTTCAATCTTCTCAGCATCAGTCATTTATGTGACAGAGGATATGCTGTTTCCTTTGAAAGAGAGAAGTGTCAGATCCTTCACAAGAAGAATGGAAAGCCTGCTCTTCAAGGAGTAATGAAAGGTGACTTGTTCATAGCTGATCTGAACTCGGGATTCAAAGATGAAGTTAATTGTTTTTATGCTAAAGCTTCATCAGATGATAGTTTGCTATGGCACAAGAAGATGTCTCACCTTAACTTCAAAACCATGAACTCTTTAGTCAAGAGGGAATTGGTTAGAGGTTTGCCTCAGATGAAATTTACACAGGAAGGACTGTGTGAGGCATGTCAGAAAGGAAAGTCAAAGAAAGCTTCTCACAAGGGCACTTACACATCATCAATAACTGAACCACTTCAGCTACTGCACATGGATTTGTTTGGTCCAGTTAATGTGATGTCCATGTTAAAGAAACAATATGCACTTGTGATTGTTGATGATTTTTCAAAATATACATGGGTTTTATTCCTACATTCCAAGGATGAGACCCCATACCTGGTGATTGGCCATATAAAGTTGATTAAGCTGGATTCTAGATTCCCTGTTAGAGCCATAAGGTCAGATAATGGTACTGAATTCAAGAATGCCATTCTAAATGATTTTTGTGCTGATAAAGGAATAACAAGACAGTATTCTGCCCCTAGAACTCCTCAACAAAATGGAGTAGTGGAAAGAAAGAATCGTACATTGATTGAAGCTGCAAGGACTATGTTAAGTGAGTCCAAACTTCCAACGTACTTTTGGGCTGAAGAAGCTAATACAGCTTGTTATACTCAGAATCAAACTTTAATCAACAAGGACTTAATGAAGACTCCGTATGAGATCATGAACAACAAGAAACCAACTGTCAAGTACTTTCATGTATTTGGAGCAAAATGCTTTGTGCTTATAGATGATAATGTGAAACGTGGCAAGTTTGATGCAAAGGCACAAGAAGCTATTTTTGTTGGTTATTCCAGAAGATCTTACAGGGTCTACTTGGTTGGCAGTCACACAGTAAAGGAAAGTGTCAATGTTACTTTTGATGACACTAAATTCCCTAATATCCAAATAGAAGATTCATCTGAGAAAATGAAGTTTCATAACTTGCCAGACTCAGATTCAGATGATGAAGCCCCACCTGAAGTTATTGCTGGTAATGATAATAACAATGATGATAATGATCATGGTGGTGGTGGTGGAAACACTGGTAACAATGGAGATACCACCAACACTGGAGAAGAATCGTCAAGGCAATCAAGCAACAACTCAGGGGGAGCAAATGAAGGATCAACTAGTCACTCACAACATCAAAGTGAATTTCAAGGCGAATCATCAAGATCAAATCTTCCAAGACAGACTGTATGGAATAGAGCTCATCCCTTTGAGCTGATCATTGGTGATCCAGATGTTGGAGTTAAAACTAGAAGTGCAACTCAGAATGAATGTCATTTTTCAGCATTTCTATCTAAAATGGAGCCAAAGAAAACTGAGGAAGCACTGACTGATCCAGATTGGGTGATTGTTATGCAAGATGAACTCAATCAGTTTGAACAACAACAAGTCTGGAAGCTGGTACCCAGGCCAAAGAACAAGAAAGTAGTTGGTACTAGATGGGTATTCAGGAACAAGCTAGATGAGGATGGCATTGTTACAAGGAACAAGGCAAGACTGGTTGCACAAGGGTATTCTCAAGCTGAAGGCATTGATTATGATGAAACCTATGCACCAGTGGCTAGACTTGAGGCCATCAGGATGTTCTTAGCATTTGCAGCTTATTCAAATTTTAAAGTCTATCAAATGGATGTTAAGAGTGCATTCCTGAATGGTGAGCTTGATGAAGAAGTGTATGTGGAACAGCCCCCTGGCTTTGAAAATCAGGAGCTGCTGGACTTTGTATACTTTCTCTTCAAGGCTATCTATGGTCTCAAACAAGCCCCAAGAAAATGGTATGACACTCTTTCTGGTTTTCTTTTAGAAAATGGTTTTGTTAGAGGTATCATAGACAAAACTCTTTTTTCAAAGAAACACAAAAGTGATATGATATTAGTCCAAGTCTATGTGGATGCCATCATATTTGGGTCTACTAATGATAATCTCTGTAAGAGATTTGCTGAGCTTATGCAGAGTAAGTTTGAAATGAGTATGATGGGTGAGCTGAAGTTCTTTCTTGGATTGCAAGTAAGTCAAAGGACAAATGGTATATTTATTTGTCAATCCAAGTATCTTAAAGAACTCCTCAAGAAGTATCACATGGAGGATTCAGCATCAGCAAGGACTCCATCTTCAATAGCCATCAAACTTGGAGCTTCTGACAAATCTATCAAGGTAGATGTTAAAAGCTACAGAGGTATGATTGGCTCCTTACTCTATCTCACTGCTAGTAGACCAGATATTATGTATGCTACATGCTTGTGTGCAAGGTTCCAAGCGGACCCTAGAGATGTACATCTCGTTGCTGTTAAAAGAATCTTGAGATATCTTAAGGGTACACCTAATCTGGGTATCTGGTACCCTAAAGATTCTGGTTTTAATCTTGTTGGATATACAGATTCTGATTATGCAGGTTGTGTTGTGGATAGAAAGAGTACCTCTGGGAGTTGTCAATTCCTAGGAGGTAGGTTGATTTCCTGGTATAGCAAGAAACATCAAACAGTTTCCAATTCAACAGCAGAAGCTGAATATATTGCTGCTGGAAGCTGTTGTGCTCAGATCTTATGGATAAGGAATCAATTAAAGGACTATGGCTTTGCATTAGACAAAATTCATATTTTGTGTGATAATACAAGTGCCATAGCAATCTCAAACAACCCTGTGCAGCACTCGAGAACGAAGCACATTGATATCAGGTATCATTTTATCAGAGAGCATGTCATGAATGGAACTGTGGAGTTACACTTTGTACCCACAGAAGAACAGACTGCAGATATATTCACTAAATCTGTTGACGAATCCACATTTATCAAGTTAGTTGGTAAATTGGGTATGTTAAACAGTCTTAGTGATTAACAATATCTCTGTCATGTTTGTTCTTTCAAAATCATTTTCTCTTGCTGATATTGAATGATATATTTTGCCAATTCTTGTTTAGAGTAAAGCTTGTTAAGTTAAATATTCTGAATAATTTATTTTCTTTAAAAATATATTTTTCTCATTTTTTTTAAAAATGGAGAAATTTATTTTTATTGAAAATTTATTTATTTAGAATCATTTAAGTTAGTTTCAGATTGTAAATATTGTTGTTTAAATATTTATGCAAGTTTATATTATTTTTATGCACCTCTATATTATTCTGTATAGTTATTGCATGTAAATAGTTTCCTGTAAATATTTTTTATTATTATTTTATATTTTAGTTTATTATTATTATTTATTATCTTTTATTTTCTATTTGTCTTAGTTGTTTTTAATAGATATATTGTATATATTATTTCTGATCTAGCTCTTGCTTAGCTGGAAATTCAGTGCCAAATCCAATTCAGGTATTTCTTTCTATCTCTCAATCCACTTCTTTTACTGTTGCTGAACCCAAGTGGTTGTTAGGGTTGACCAAGGGATTGTAGATCCACAATCTCTATCCCAGGTCTTAGAGCCAAACAATGAGTCTACAACCTTCTTGACCTCTCAGCCTAAACAGAAATCAAATGTTAAACAAAGAAGTATTTTGATTGAAACAGTGAGTGATCCCACAGCTCTGCCTCCTCTAAAGAAATTCAACATATACTGAGGCATCTGTCAGCCCATCTGTATCCTCTCAATAGGATATGGACTTTGAAATGGCCAATGAAATGTATCTAGAGACATTCTCTCAACATGATGAATCTATTGAAATTCGCCATAGGGCCATGGCACTTTGTACTGAGTCAAGCACACTCTCATTACTCACAATGGGAGAAAACAATTTCATTAGATGAAACTCAGGACACAGTGAAAGCAGAGCACCTGCAACTGGTTACAGTGCCTACCATTGTTACGGTAGAAGTGCCTTCATAGGCATTTGAGGGAAAATTTGATTCTTTGCCAAATCAAATAGAATCATTTTCTCCCCTCCCAGAGTGAACATCTCTGGCTCCCAAAGGTATTTTCCACTCGCAGATTTATCTGGAGAAAGTGGAAGGCAACTTGGTCAGTCTATCACTGAAGCAATTCAGATTTCAAATCCAAGTGATTTGATAGACATGATTGAGGATCGTGATTTGCGAACTCCCATTGCACCACCACTAACCTATCTTGAAGAGGCTAGGGTGAGTTTCAATGCAGGTACTGATCAAAAAGGAGCAAACAGACAGCTAATGTTGAGTGATAAGAGTCAAACACTGAGTGAAACACATGCACGTGAGATGAGTGATACACTTACAAGAGAAATTCAAGTGAGTGCACACACAGACACATACACTGCAATGTAGTTAGCTCACATAGCTGATCTACAGGAATATCTATTCAAAACCCAGGCTGATAAAGAAATTTTGCAAGCACGAGTGGGTGAACGGTCTTCTTCTTCCACCTCTGTCAACAATCAGCTGAGACTGCTCAAGGAAATCTAGAAGACAAATTTACTTCCAAGATCAACTCCATCAACTATCTCAACTCCTACTGGCTTCAGATACTCATAAAGTTAAATCTGTAGAGAATTCCTCAACTAAGGGGGAGAAGTTTCTAGAGAATTTTGGAGAAGCTAGTAAAAGGGAGCTGGAGCTGAAAAAGATATAAAAGGAAAAGGAGGAGTTTCAGGGGAGTAAAGGTAAGTTAGCTCTGTTTTGTAAATGTTATATGTATAGAGCTTAGGTAAATCAAGACAGGTTCAATGTTATCATATGTTCAGTCTAGAGGAACAGCTGTCTTGTATTTATCTTTACTAGTGAAATCTGGAAATGTCATATTTGATCCAGAACTTTCTAGTATTTACTTAGGCTTAAGAGTCTTATCTTTTTCTTGGTTTTAGTTGAGTGATCCTCTAGGTATTTGGTTGTTATTCTCTAACAAACAAATAGGGGGAGATTGAAAGGCATATGCTATAGCTTATTTGTAATTCGAGGATTCTACTCAACTTAAACCAGAATGTAATAAGTAAATATTAGGTTAAAGGTCACAGGAATCTCAGAGAGTTTTATCTGTCAAGAGAATGGAGTATTAAAGTCATCTACAGACTTGAAGTTATTCTACATTGAAAGAAGTTCAATTTATTGTTCCAGCCTCAGTGAAGTATTCAAGAAAATGGATTTACTACAGTGACAGAGATTTCCAGTTGGTGACAGAAGAAGTACAGGATACAGAGTTTATTCAGAGCTAAAGAAAAGAAGCCACAACTTTAAATGTTTTAAAGATGAAGAATTATCACTGAAGTCAGTTATTCATGAACCAGACAGTGCATCGAATGACGACATCAATCAGTGGAATTAAATCATCTATATTCAGTGGTTTTCAGAAGATAGAGGAATGCTATGTTTTTAAGTTATCTTCTTTTAAATTGTTAATCAATTTAATTAATAAATTAATTCTCTTAGAATTAATTAATTTATTAAATTAATTAATTTAGTTGTTTAAATTATTTATTAACTTAATTCTAGAAAAGAATTAATTTAATTTAGAATTTAAATTAACTAATTTAATTTAAAAGAAATAATCTTAACTCAATATGACCTTGTTTTAGAAAACAGTAGGTCATACCGACTCATTTCTAAGGTCATACTGACACATTTAAAGGTCATACCGAGTCATTTCTAAGGTCATACCGACACATTGCTCAGAGGTCATACCGAATAATAAAAAGGTCATACCGAGTAATATGAAGGTCATACCGAGTCATTTCTCAGGTCATATCGACTCATTCAGCAGGTCGTAACAGTTCTTTTCTAAGGTTCTACCGAAAGTTGGTAGAAGTACAGCAGGTCATACCGGACACATTTCTGAGGTCATATTGATGAAGCATGGTTCTACTGAGCTCAATTCATAGGTCATACAAGTGTATTGATTTGTTTTATTAAATCATTTTGATTTAATTAACAGGTCATACAAGGCTTATGACTTGATATAAATCAAGACGGCTGGACAGAACACAGACTTGTATTATCAAAGCATCAGACATTTCTCTCAAGAAAAAAAAACGAAGAAAGCATTTGATCTCATTTCTTCTCAAGCAATTAATTCTAGTTTGTATTGTTAAATCCAAACCACTAGAAGTTGGTTACTTGTATTGCTTTGATTATCTAGCGGATTTTTATCCCTAGAATTTATCTCGAACTTGCTTTTAGCATTCGATCTTTTTATTACAAATATTAGAAGAGTTCATGTCGAATTTATTCTAAATTTGTATTAATTAGTTTGAGATAAATACTTTGTAATCCTTATTGTATTTGCAACACCCTTCAAGTTTAATATAAGTTATATTTAACTTGAATCTTGTTTCATTTATATTCCGCATTAATTTGTTCTAAATTGTTAAATTATTCAAAGAACAAATTTCGATAAAACGGTATAGTTTGTATTCAACCCCCCTTCTACAAACTTATCAGGACCTAACAGAGGCGAAATGTGAAATTATATTTCTACCCCTAAACACTCCCGTAATGTTTCATTGCGGTAGTCGTGATCCGAAATTAGACCCAATTCCTCCTTATTCGAATCAATCTATATCCAAACAATTTCTGGCGATTTTCTGTCGATTTCAAAGGCGATTTCGAGCGATTTCTTCACAATTGTCATCATCATCATCTCTTCTCATCCAGGTATCTTCTACACCTGTTATTCAAACATTTTTTGTTTGATTTTAGTGTGGATTATGGTGATTGTCGATTGTGGATTGTGATACATACATGTTTTTTGTACAGAGCTGTGATACATAAATAGTTGTGGATCGTTCTATTTTTTTTGTTTTTGGTTGCAATTAGTTTGAAATTATGGTTTTTATCATTAATTGAGTTGAAATTAGGGCTTTTATCCTCAATTGAGTTGAAATTAGGTTGAAATTTTTTTAATTCGAATTTTGAATTATTATTCGAATTTAGGAATTATTAATTCGAAATTTGAATTATTAATCGAATTTAGGAAATATTAATTCGAATTTTGAATTATTATTCGAATTTTGGAATTATTAATTCGAATTTTGAATTATTATTGGAATTTAGGAAATATTAATTCGAATTTTGAATTATTATTCAAATTTTGGAATTATTAATTCAAATTTTGAATCTATTACGCTTATACTTATTATATATTCTTATTCGTAAAACCTTTTGCAGTCCTTGGAACTTCATGGACATGGTCTAAATTTGGACTACTTAAAGTAGCTTTCGAATCAAGTTCAACTGCAATTGAAAGTGTTCACCTGAGATTGTTTATAGATGGTAAAATACTTACAACTATATGCTTTTTTACATATCTGTAGTACTTTCTTATAAACATCCCTTTACCAACTGTATTGGCCTAGCACTTCTAGTTATGTTTATTTAGACGTGTTCTTGACAAAAATAGCTTGATTGTTACTTGCTTTTGTTTTGTTTTTATGTAATATAAATGTATAAAATGTGTCTAATTTCTTGATTCTGCTCGTTGCATATATTATGGATATGGAGTGCGGGCCTCTCGATAGATCGCTCTTGACCATGCAGGACGACCATATTAGCAGTGTGATATGGCAGTGAGAGCGAGGGATAAGTTGGATGTCAGACAGTATATAGCTAATTGGGAGGAGTGGAAGCTTGATGATCGTCAGAAAAGTTTGCTGAAGAATTGGGGTTTTGGGGTGTTAACTAACAACCGATCAATTCCTCAGAATGACATACGTTTGATCACGACATTGGTGGAAAGGTGGAGGTCGGAGACCAACCCCTTTCATTTCTCATTTGGTGAGTTGACCATCACCCTGGAGGATGTTTATATGATTATGGGTCTGCCTGTTCGTGGTTGTGCTCTTACACATACGAAGCTGAAAACTCCAAGACAGTACTGGGTTAAGCAGTGGAAGGATTTGAGATTGAGTGAGAATGCTCGTAAAGAAATGTATAAAGACGGGGTAAAACTGAGTGCGCTGAAGAAACAATATAAGGATAAGCCAACGAATCCTTCTCCAGAGTTTATCGGGGATGATGATTTAGTGTACACCCGGGCTTATCTTCTTTACATCATTGGGGGTGTGTTGTTTCCCACATCAAGCCGGAACGTTGTCCATCCTAGGTATTTCATACCTTAGTTTCTCATTTCTTGCATATGTTTCCTTAATTTGTTTAATTCTTGATAATATCCCACTAATTTGTTTAATTCTTGATAATATCACCTTAATTACTCAATTTTATGCTTAAAATTCACAATAATTGCATTTTATCCTTAATTTGTTTAATTATTGATAATATCCCCTTAATTCCTTAATTTTATGACTTAAAATTCACATTTCTTACATTTTACCCTTAATTTGTTTAATTCTTGATAATATCCCATTAATTTGTTTAATTCTTGATAATATCACCTTAATTCCTCAATTTTATCCTTAAAATTCACATTAATTGCATTTTATCCTTAATTTGTTTAATTATTGATAATATCCCCTTAATTCCTTAATTTTAACATTTCTTACATTTTACCCTTAATTTGTTTATTTCTTGATTATAGCTATTAATTCCTCAATTTTATGCTTTAAAATTCACATTAATTGCATTTTATCCTCAATTTGTTTAATTCTTGATAATACTTCTGGTAATTTGTTTAATTTTTGATAATATCGCCTTAATTCCTCAATTTTATGCTTAAAATTCACAATAATTGCATTTTATCCTTAATTTGTTTAATTATTGATAATATCCCCTTAATTCCTTAATTTTATGACTTAAAATTAACATTTCTTACATTTTACCATTAATTTGTTTAATTCTTCATAATAACCATTATTTCCTCAATTTTATGCTTTAAAATTCACATTAATTGCATTTTATCCTCAATTTTTTTAATTTTTTATTATACTTATGGTAATTTGTTTCATTCTTGATAATAATCTTTTATTTTTTTTGCAGGTATTTACAGTTTATCCAGAGGTCGTCTGAGATTTCTTCATATGTCTGGGGAGCCGCGGTATTGGCGTATTTGTTCAGGGGTTTGACCAAGGCTGCTCACAAGTTCGCCAAAGCTATTAACGGGTGCACCATGCTTCTGCATCTTTGGTGCTACGAGAGGTTGTTACCCGGTGCTCCGGTTATTGCACCTCGTCAGGAGTTTGTTTGGCCGAGGGCACTGGCTTGGGCTGAGCCTACAGAGAAGGTTAACCCCCACTACCATACATGTATGTACCGGGGGGACTTCGACAACTTTGAGCTTTGTTGGCTGACATGGCAGCCTTATTAGAGATTTTATGACCGACAAGATTATATGGAGGATTATGATTTTGCTATAATGGATGCGGTGTATATGGCTCTCGGTCGTGTCCCTCTTGTGGCCATGGAGATTATCGAGTATGTCATGCCAGATAAAGTCCTGAGACAGTTTGGAGTACTACAGCATATCCCACATGATCCAATTGACATGACTTCTCTGCGGAGGGAGCGGTTATCTCCGTGGCAGCGGGAAAAACATGTTTCGTTGTTCAGTCATTACATAGAGGAGTGAGATGCCTTTAATGATGGCTTGATACCTATCGTCGAGGAGGGGGATTACGTATCCACTGAGGAGTACATGTATTGGTACAGACGTGTAAGCAAGTTGAGGATTGCTCCGTTCCAGACTACGCACCCCACGAAGATAGTGCCTCGTGACTGGTACCCCCAGTAGGACATGGCTGATGCAGTATGCTTTTAGACCTTAATATATCATTTAGACCTTAATCTGTCATATTCTTGCACTTTAGAACTTAATTTGGCATCTAAATGCAGCTGGACTGTAGCATGAGAACTTCATCCCCGACTTTTTGGGTCGTTACGATCAGATCAACATCGAGTGGAGGGGTCTTGCATTTAGTAGGCCTAGTTTTGATAGACCCCCACTTGCACATGATACTGATAATAATCTATAATGCTAGGTTTATTTCGAGTCACTGGCCATGGAAATATGACACTGATTGGTGTATTGACATGTAATTGCAGGTTGAGAGTCCAACTGATCATGTTATACATCCGACGCCAGTATCTGGCCCCCCTCTTGTTCATATTGAGGTACAAATCCTTTTTGTTTTACTTTAGAGAATACTTTTTTTGAATATTTGAATTAGGTTTGTATCTTAATGTAATTTTAGGTTGGAAATAGTGTTCCTTCTCCTTCACAACCGACCCTGGAATCTACCCCCTTATTCCTCCTTCTACACAACAGGTATCAGAGCGGTCTTCTCCACCGGTTTTTGAGGTACTTCTTCTTGTTGTTTATCTTTATTTGCAACTCCAATATAACTTCTTGTATATAATCCAACATTGAATATGACACATAATGTATTCATAACATTGCATGTTACAACTATTCCTCCCGTTACACAGCCGACCCCAGAATCCGTCCCCCATATTCCTCTTACTACACAGCTGACCTCTGTATTTGTCCCCCCTATTTATCCTACTACACTGTAGGTATAACTTCTTGCATATGTATTTTAGTGTTATCTTCAATTCCAATATAACTTCTTGTATATGTATCTGATTCTTTTATTTAATTGAATTGTAGGTTCTCATCGTTACTCCTCCAGAGTTTGCCACTACCAGTGGTGCTGTAGTTACTGTGAGGTTAACGAGACTACTTGGTGTACGTATCTTGAATCCTGTTTTTATTTTTATTACTATTTTTCTTTTTTATTATGAATATTTGTCTGATTCGGGTTATTGACATGTATTTGCAGAGGGAGATAAACGAAGATATATACATATGCTCACTAGATGAACTAGAATCACCAAATAAAAATGAAGCCATACTAATTAGAGGACTAACCTTAATTTTTGTACTCCAAAGTGCAAAAAAGAAAATGGTGGGAGAAAAGGGGAAGAAGAAAAGAAAAAGAAATGTTAGAAAAAGGGGAGTAGGGAAAGGTACCAGGTATCGACTCCCGCAATGAAACATTGCGGAGGACAGGACTCCCGCAATGAGTCATTGCGGGGGGTGGCTCATTAAATGCAGCCACATACCTAAGTGTTAAGCATTTAATAATGGTTTGATTTATTACTTTCGCAGTGCCTCATTGCGGGGGGAACTTTTTATTTTTTTAATTGGTTTTTTGGCTTTTAATAATTAAATATGTAGTCAAAAAATAAAATAAATTTATAAAAAATCCTAAATATCCTTTATACTTTAGGATAGATAATTTTTATTGCATTTACCACTATTAATTATAATTTTTAGGTCGAACTATAGTGAAACACACGTGAAACCATACAGATAGTCACTCGTTCAAAAAAAGTTGTGTATTATTGCTAGTTTTTTTTTAAATAATAAAAATGGTTCTAAGCAATCTTTTCGAATGTTTTACCTTGTATTTCTATTTTTGAGATTGAATAATATTTTTTGATCAATATTTGCAATTATTTTACATTTTATTACTTTTTTCTCTTTTTTCTCATTTTTAAAAAATAAAAAAGTATTTTTTATTCAATTCCTTTTTGTTTTTTTTCTCTCATTACTATTTTTTTATATATTCTAATTTTAAAAATAAAAAAAATTATTTATTACATCAAAATAATGTAAAATTCTAATTTATATGTAAGCCCAAATATAATTGATAACCCAAAAATTCATAAAATTGAAGATCCATATCATTGACAACCCAAAAATCTAAACAATTGAAGGTGCATACAATTGAAATGCCCGTTAAAATGACCCAGAAAGCAAGGAAGGACAGTTTGGTAATTAAAAAAAATATAGCCTCTGCAATGTATCATTGCGGCCTCCGCAATGATAGGTTGCGGGGTGAGGGCAGTTTGGTAATTTTTACCTCCGCAATGTTTGGTTGTAGAGGCTCAGATTTGGTGGTTGTGACATTTTCCCTAACCACCCGTGGTTGTGGACCAAATCCTTATATATATATATATATATATATATATATATATATATATATAGGCTAGTGATCAAATACAAACCTTTTTTAAAATACAAACTAAGAACCAATCGGAGAGCTTTTTTTGAAATCCGACTTCACCGTATTTTTCTCCATCTCCCAACGATCAATTTGCATACCATATGTGCTATGTTTTAACGCGATTTGAAAAACAAAAATTTAGTTTGTAGTTTGTAATCTAAGAGTGGTTTGTATAAGAGTAAACCCCTATATAGAAAAGTTATATGAAGACTAATTATTTTATTACAGACTTAGAGACCATTTATGTTTTGCAATCAAAATATTGCAAAATATACTATATTTTGTAATTAAAAAAATTGTAAAACTTATTATTTTGCAAAAAATGTTCTATTAAAATCATTATTTCAATGAAAATCTTTGAAATTTCAAAATAACTAAATTCAATACAAGAGCGACTGAAATGCCTATTTGCGCTTGGGCTGCCCAAAATACCCACTAGTAATGTAACAGGTGTATACGCTTTCACTTCTGATGTATCTAAAGAACACGTTACAGGTAGGACGCGCGGTATTTTGATGGCGTATCGATATTAGATACACTTTTGCTGCAAGCGTATCTTTGCAACACTCTGCACCTCGTAGCAGTATCATCTTCGAATACGCTACACACATCTACACACATGTGATGTATACTCCCTCTGTCCCAATCAATTATATACATTAGGGGACGGGGGCTCGGCACGCATTTTAAGGCTCCTATAAAGTATACTTTCATAATTTTTTTTTAAATTTTTTTTCTTCTGAATTAAAATTTAACGTTGAAATTTTTATTCAGAGAAAAAATAATTTAAAAATAAGTTGTTGAAATATACTTTATAGGAGCCTTAAAATGCGTGCCAAACATTGAAAAAGAAATGTATAGAAATGATTGGGACGGAGGGAGTATTTGTTATGTTACAAAGAAGACCACCAATCTCGATAGAAACAAAGCATACCTCATATTGAGAAAGTAACAAACAAACTGAACAACTGCTTATTTACACACACAAGAAATTTATTTTTTTCCTAAATATTAGTTTACACTTGTGGAACTAATAAAAGAAATTTAAAATTTAATGTTGTTACTGTATTGGGAACCTTAGATTTTTAAAAATTATCTAGAGAAAATTTTATTATATTAATTAGATAAATATCATTTTTTAATATAAACAACCAAAAACTAAATTTCTTATATTTTGAAATATATAATTTCTTAATAGAATGGATGCAAATCTGCAATCATATTTCCTTCCTTGTAGGCTCTTCCTCTTCTCCTCTCAAAGTCAAAACACATGGTGGAAATTTTCTAATAGAAAACTAGACCCCAATTTTGAAGATTGTGTTCTTGATTTTAAAATTTCATTGTCTATCATATTGTGCAGAGTCGAAAAAATTGATCAAGTATACGGTATACCAGTTGCAGCAGCAGCTGTGATAGTAAGTGGATCACTTGGACTTCGAATGTCAACCGATTATTCAACAACAGAGACCCCAAGATCTTGACAGAAAATCCACGGGCTCTTTTGGTGTTCTCTGAAATATGACACTAAAAATATGAAATGATTTAACTACAGGTGAAGAAAAAGTAAAGTAAAAACGCTTGCTAGCCATGCACTGCAAAACAGAGTAGCAAAATCCACATTACTTTGGTCAACTGAACTGCTTGCAATGAAGTAGCTAAGAAAATATCAGCAGTGAATTGTGTTAATACCCGGATTTTAATGATGATAAATGTCTGAAAGTTTATCTCAGTAATTGATATAACTTAATCAGAAAAATGAATGTTTTAAGATAATTGATTTGATCTTACTTGATTCCAGGAGATTTGACTTGTTCAAATCTAATATTGTTATTGATGATTATCCTAAGATATTAAATCAATCAAGACTTATTCAAATCTGTTTATATTATTTGACTTATCTTTTCTAACAGATTATGATTAACTTTTATCTTCTGTTTCCTAGCCGTTTCAATTCAAAATCTACAAACAGCTATTTTCAGGAAGATATATATTCATTCAGGTGGTGTGACAACTACACAACTTCGAGCAATCAATTTACATTCTTCTACTAAGCTTTCGAGATCAAATCAATTTTGTTTTAGAAGATTCATTATTGTTGAGTTGTATTAATTTACTTTATCTATACTTGTGCCGGGTTGTGGCAAATAGATAGGATTACAAAATTCAACCTAAGGTGCTAGCGAGCTAGGGTTTCTGCTGCTAGTGGACAGTGGTGTCAAGGGAAGGGTTCTTCCAAGAGGTTATCATTTTTGTAATCGGGATAAACTGTAAGTGTATTATTAATTGATAATAATATATTCTCTGTGCTAGTTGGCATAGGGACTTGGACGTAGGCCATAGATACTGATAGGGGCCGAACCAAGTGAAAAGTCTTGGTGTTATTTATAATTCTGCAGAATATTTTTATTCAGTATTTGTTTTATATTTAACTTATTGAGACAGTCCCATTTAACAAAGAGGCAGACCCTTTGTCAATTGAGACTGACTCTTTCATATATTGTGCTTAGTTAATTTCAATTGGTATCAGAGCAGGTGCATTTGACATTTTTTTAGTGTTTATTTTGCTAGCGATCAATGGCACAATCTAATTGGCAAGAACGTCACTCAAACAACATTCCTCCTCTTCTTCTTGGAGCTGAAAACTATAACGATTGGAAGTTTCGAATGAAAATTTTTCTCCAGAAGGATGCCTATGAATGGGATGCTGTTGAAAATGGGATCATCATTCCTATGAAAGATGGAAAGCCTAAACCAGTCAAGGAACTTACTGCTGACGAAGTCAATTCTCTAAACTACAATGCTCGAGCAATGAATTCTCTCCTAAATGGGTTAAGCTCTACTGAACTAAGAAAAGTCTCGGCATGCACGTCTGCTAAACAAGTCTGGGATACTATCAAAGTCAGTCATGAAGGGACATCTAAAGTTCGTGAAGTTAAGCTGGATCTATTACTAAGTGACTATGAAAGTTTCAGACTTGAAAAAGATGAAAGTATTAAAGAAGCTCAGGGACGATTTCTTATATTGATGAACTCTATTGCTCTACTCGAAAGACATATTCCACAAGCTGAAATCAATAGAAAGATTCTTCGATCACTGCCTAAGAAATTTGCACCTAAAGTTACCACTCTTCAAGATTCTACTATAATTTCTGCTATGGAGACACTAACTCTTTTTAGTGAATGGGAAGAATTTGAAAATCAATTACGCAGGTACGACGAAGAAGACGAAATTCCTAGAAAGAAGACACTGGCTCTTCGTGCTGATGAGTCTGATGAAGATTCTGATGAAGACATTGCACTTCTCACAAAGAAATTTCAGAAATTTTTGGCCAAAAAGAAATCTGCAAGTCGATTCACTAAATTCAACTCTCCGAAGAAAGATGTCAAGAATAGCTCTAAAGATGACGCATGTTTTGAATGTGGAAAGAAAGGTCATTACAAGAAGGACTTCTTCAAGCTTAAGGCAAAACAGAAAGCTTCTGGATTTCAAGACAAAAGAAAGAATAAAGCTTTTCTTACCTGGAGTGATGATGAATCTGAAGCTGAAATAGATTCTGATGATGAAGTCGCTCAATTATGTCTGGCTGGCATTGAAAGCAATGTTTCTGATGATGACGAGGTAAATATCATTTCCAATTCTTCAAATTATGATATTGCAAGAAATATCTCATTTTTGCAAGGACAAAACAAGAAATTACGAGAGAAAAATGCTTATCTAAAACAAACTCTCAACGAAGTTCTAAATGAGATGGATGACTCCATGAAAGATGAGTTGCTTACAGAAGAAATCAGAGTTCTATCTGAAAAGGTGTCAAAACTTTCAGAAGAAAATGATTATTTGAGGAACGAAATAGAGATGAAAGATGCTTGTCTACTCACTTTGAAACAGCAAACATTTACTGAAAGAAAGGAAGCGAATACAAATCAACAGCTTTCTGATCTTCAGGATAAGATTGCACTCCTAAAGAAGGATCTATCTAAATTTGTTCATGGTGAAGGTACTCTTGATGCATTATTAGCTGAACAGAAATCATCTTTGGATAAAGAAGGCTTAGGCTATAGCTCAGTCAGAAAATCTGTCTTTCACCGAGGAAATAAGAGAACAGTTCTGAAATACTCCATGCCTTATGAAAAATGCAAAGACTGTGGAAAAATAGGGCATATATCTGCTCAATCCAATCTTTGTGGTATCAAGGACCACCCTTCTAACTCTCACACTACATGTAATATTGTTCAAATGTGGATTAGAAAAACTGATCGTCATTTATATAACATTGTAGACCCTAACATATCAGGACCCAAAATGAAATGGGTACCTAAATTTAAAATATAACTGTTTTGCAGATTTGTTTGAAAGCTCATATTCCCAGAAACAAATGGATCATAGACAGCGGTTGCTCTCGTCACATGACAGGAGACAAATCAAAATTTATCTCTCTAGATGCTAAAGATGGAGGTCTAGTTACCCTTGGAGACTCGACTACTGTTCGCATTATAGGTAAAGGTACCATAGGTAATGACAAATTCTCCATTAATAATGTCAGGTTAGTTGATGGTTTAAAGTATAATCTTATCAGTGTTAGTCAGCTAACAGATACAGGTCATGATGTCAAGTTTGGTAAGAACATGTGTTTAATTACTACTACTTCAAATCATAATCCTTTAATAGCCAAGCGGCAAGGCAATATCTTTGTATTAGATTTTGATGAACAGAATGAAGAAATTTGCTTAGCTTCAATTCAAGATCAACAGAACTTGTGGCATAGACGCCTAGGTCACGTTCATATGGATCTCATCAACAAAATTTCTTCTCATTCTTTGGTCAGAGGTTTACCCAATCTCAAATATAAAAAGACAGAACCCTGCACAGCTTGTCAGATAGGTAAACAGGTTCGTACTTCTTTTAAAGTTAAGAAGCAGATATCAACAACTGTTCCATTGCAAATGTTACATCTTGATTTATTTGGTCCAGAAAGGTATGTTAGCTTAAGTGGCAAGAAATATGCTTTTGTAATTGTTGATGATTTTTCTCTTTTTACATGGGTACTATTTTTGAGAACTAAAGATGAAGCCTTTGTAGAATTTCAAGATCTAATTTCTAACCTTGAAACCAAGTTTTCTGTTAAGCTTCAAACTATCAGGAGTGATCATGGAGGTGAATTTGAAAAGGAGTTTGTCACATATTGCAAATCCAGAGGCATTACGCATGAATTTTCTGCTGCTCGTACTCCACAACAAAATGGAGTAGTCGAACGTAAGAATCGAACTCTTCAAGAAACTGCTCGAACATTACTGCATGAGAGTAAGTTACCTCGAAAATTCTGGGCTGAAGCGGTAAATACTTCTTGTTATGTTCTTAATAGAGTATTAATTCGTCCTATATTATTGAAAACTCCATATGAATTATTGAAACAGAAAACTCCTAACATAAGTTATTTTAGAGTTTTTGGATCCAAATGCTTTATTTTAGATACCCAGCCCAACAAAGGTAAATTTGATGCTAGAGCTACAGAAGGTATTTTTCTTGGATATGCTGCTAATAGTAAAGCTTATCGAGTATTTAACACGGTTAAAGATAAAGTGGAAGAGTCTATTCATATTACTTTTAATGAGACTCACAATGATCTGGTCAGAGACGAGGATGATTTTGCAGATATTCCTTCTCAAACTCAAATGAGACAGCCTCATTCTCCAAAAGGACAGTCTCATTCTCCTCAACACAGCTCTCCTTCTACTTCTGGATCACCTTCATCGACTACTTTCACTCAAGATGCTTCCAGTAGATTTGCTTCTCCAATACCAATGCAGGCAGACCAATTTAAAAGGGATAATTCTAATGTTGAGGAAATGCATTCTATTCATCTGCCAAAGTCCTCAAGAACAGTGAAGAATCATCCACATGACAATTTACTTTCTGATCTTGATCAAGGAATCACAACTCGCAGTAGGTTGCATAATCTCTGTGCTTTCTCTGCTTTTGTTGCTGATTTTGAGCCTAAAAATGCTCAAGAAGCTGTTCAGAATGAACAATGGTCTATGGCAATGCAAGAAGAATTAAATCAGTTCGAACGCTGTGATGTCTGGGAATTAGTTTCTCCACCTCCGGACGCTTCTATCATTGGCACTAGATGGGTTTTTAAAAACAAGAAGGATGAATCAGGTAATATTATTCGAAATAAAGCTCGTTTAGTTACACAAGGTTATAATCAACAGGAGGGCATCGATTACGATGAAACTTATGCTCCAGTCGCTTGACTGGAATCTATTCGCATTCTCATGGCCTATGCTGCTCACATGCAATTCAAGCTTTATCAAATGGACGTCAAAAGCGCTTTCCTAAACGGTTTCTTGCAAGAAGAGGTTTATGTCAAGCAGCCCCCAGGTTTCGTTCATGAAAAATATCCTAATTTTGTATACAAGCTCAAGAAATCTGTATATGGACTCCGACAGTCACCTCGATGTTGGTATGATCGTCTCAGTGATTTTCTTGTGCATTCTGGCTTTACTCGTGGTACACTCGATCCTACTCTATTTATTTTTCATAAAAACAATGCTATCTTACTTGTTCAAGTATACGTTGATGATATAATCTTTGGGTCAACAAATGACTCATTGTGCAATTGGTTCTCTGATTGTATGCATAAAGAGTTTGATATGAGTCTTATGGGCGAACTTCAGTTTTTTCTTGGATTGCAAATTAATCAAACTGCTGCAGGGATTTTTATTCATCAAAGCAAGTACATTCGTGATTTGCTTAAACGGTTTGATTTAGAAAGTATTTCTTCTAAAACTACTCCAATGAGTGTTTCTGTCAAACTCACTGCGGACAAGGAAGGTCAGTCTGTAGATATTACTAAGTATCGAGGTATGATTGGTTCTTTGTTATATCTTACTGCTTCTCGTCCCGATATAATGTTTAGTGTTTGCATGTGTGCTCGCTTTCAGGCTAATCCCAAAGAATCACATTTGAATGCAGTTAAACGGATATTTAAGTATCTCAAGGGCACTAGTACTTTAGGCTTATTTTATCCTACTGCCTCTTCTTTTGATTTAACTGGTTTCTCAGATGCTGATTATGCAGGTTCTTTAGTTGATCGAAAGAGCACTAGTGGTGCCTGTGAATTTTTAGGTGATTGTTTAGTAGCATGGCATAGCAAGAAACAAACTTCCATAGCATTATCCACAGCTGAAGGGGAATATATAGCCGCTGGTAGTTGTTGCACTCAAATTTTATGGATGCAACAAACTCTCACTGATTATGGTATCAAATTTTCAAATATTCCTATTTATTGTGATAATACTGCTGCTATTAATATTTCTAAAAACCCTGTCAAACATTCACACACTAAACACATTGATGTTCGACATCATTTTATTCGTGATCATGTTGCTAAAGGTAATATTCAATTGATTTTTATTCCGTCTGAAAATCAACGTGCTGATATTTTTACTAAACCTTTATCTGAATCTCGGTTTTGCATGTTAAGACGTGAGTTAGGCATGTGTATTTGTTAATTATTTTTTTACTCTGGGTTTATGTGTTTTGCATTTATTGTTTTCTCTGTTGATTAGACACCCACCTCTGTCTATTCCACTTTCCTACTGATACACGCTTGTATTCACATATCCCCATTCACTGTCTTTTGATTGCCAAACTCTTCAACTTCTCTTCTCTTAAAACCCCTCTTTTTCATTGTTTTCTATTTTTCTTCTTTCTCTTTCTTCTTCATTCACCTGTCTGTCTTCTCTCATCATTTTCTCTCAATGGCAAAAACAAAGAAAATCTCTAAACGCCCAGCTGCATCACATACACCATCCAAACGACAAAGGCTTGCTCCGTCTACGGTATCCTCTGATACATCTCTCAATTCGTCCGAAAGTCCACGACCCTCTTTGGCGAAATCTGTGCATCGCTCGATTATCAAAGAACGTTTGGTTGATTTACCGTTATTACAAGATGCCGGTATTGTGCAGTTGTTCACTTCGGTTGGTTGTGCTTCTCTTTTATCACCGGAAATACTAATTTACCCCGACTTGGTACGTGAGTTCTATGCACACCTCTCTATTCGTGGTGATTGGGTTCACTCTCTAGTTAAAGAAATTCCGATTGTGTTCAAACCTCAATTGCTCGCCTCCATAGTTGCTGTTTCTGACAAAGGTCCGTGTCCTTTTTCAACTTCTCATCAACCAGTGTCCGACATTGAAGGCTTCTCTTATGAACAACAGCTAGCTTTGATTCTATCTGATGGGTATACTTCTAAACCTTCCATTTCACTTCTTACTCCTCAAGCTTTGTGTTTGTTTCGTTTAATACATACAAATGTTTGTCCCCGTAGTAGTGGTCGGGATCGTCTCACTCATCAGGATTCGATTTTATTGGCTCTTTTTGTTTCGGGTTTTCCGTTTGATGTTTCCTCTTTTCTAATCAAACATATGATACATTGTGTTAATCATGATTCTATGAATTTGCCCTACCCAGCTTTGTTAACCAAATTGTTTCGCTATTTTGATATTATCTCTGATTCTGATATTTTCGAGTCTATTGTTGATTCGTTTGATTTAAAGGTCTTAACTGCAAACAAACTTCAACTGGTTAATAACAGTTTAGTCTTTAATCCTGTTATTAAAACTGTTCCTTATGCTTTTGTTGGTACTTCCTCTGTCTCGATTGAGACAAATCCTCATTTTGTTGCGTTGTCAAAGAAAGTTGATGACAACACAAATTTGCTACAATCTGTCAATTCAAAACTTGATTCTGTGTTATCTTTACTTCAGTCCACAACTTCTCATGTTGAATCTGTAGACACTCAGTTGATCTTTTTAAAATCTCTTTATTCTAAACTATTTTCATCCATGAATTTTGAGTTCGGCAATGTGCAAGATGGTTTAACTCATGCTGCCAAGGCTTGGGAGAAGGAGTTTGTGAAATTATTTTATATTCTTAGTTCCGAAACCAAGTTCGTGTCCAAGCAGGTTTCGTCACTGGTGCATAAGAAGGATCTACAGTGGCATTCTCGTGACTGGCTGGACGACAGCACTCTTGCGGAGATAACTACACCTCTTCCATTACCTGCTATTCCTCCACCGGAAGCTCTTGGATTCACTGCAGAAGAATATCGTGAGAAGATTTTTGACTGGCTTTCTGCTAGGGATGGGAAGTCGCCTCCATCAAACTTTTATTCAACTATGTTTTCCGAGTATGGACAGCCAACAGTTGTTCCTCCAGCTGCTTCTCGCAAAGGCAAAGCCAAGCAGTCTCCAGTTGATGTTGATGATTAATTTTTATGATTTTGAACGGGGGAGAAATCTGAAGTCTTTGACATTTGTGATGTAATTTGTGTGTTAACTTTTAAGACTTATGTTTTTGGTTTCATGAATTGTTCTATGGTTGAAAACAGGTTAATTTTTGATAATTATGAAATGCATATGTGTTATTGTTTCTGATTAAGTGTTATGTGGTATTGCATGAACTTTAAGTGATTTATTGTTTTAATCTTATAAGTTCATTGTGATAGGGGGAGTTTCAATGTTTTCAGATATGGTTCATCATCATAAAAAAGGGGGAGATTGTTAATACCCGGATTTTAATGATGATAAATGTCTGAAAGTTTATCTCAGTTGTTAGGTCCCGAAGTATCGTAGAAGGGGGGGGGGTTGAATACGATACTCACAAATAATTCAATTTCGTTCGCGGATAATTCATTCAGTTCTATAACGAAATCAAACTCACCAAACCAAACCAAGAGTCGGGGAATATATCATTTTATAAATATAAACCTCGAGGGGTGCTACAATTTCTAATCCGTAGATTAGCTTCAATGAGTTCTAGGTTATTCATAATCAATACAATGAAAGAATTCTGAGCACTATAAATTTCTATGATCTTCTCCGGCTCAAAACTCTCTCTCAGTAGTTGCTACTATGAACTAACCTCGACTGAGGAAGACACTTCCTCTCTCTGTGTAATTATAGACTTAGTTTTTAGAAAACTATCGAACCTTAATTGTTAAAACAATCTTGGCCGTCCATCTTCTAATCAACCTGACAAACAAACACTTTTCCACCTGCTCCTCAATTTAGAAAACCATCGAATTATTAAAAAGAGTTTTCCATTCGATAGTTTTTTAAATAAAACTATCGAAAGTTAAATTCTTTTGTAATAGAATTCAAATGGACTTCATTTATCCCATTCGATAGTTTTTAGGAAATAAAAACTATCGAGCTCTTTTGCTTTTGACTTTGAGTTTCTTAGAAAAGCTTTCGATGGTTTTTTTTCTTTAAAAAAGAAAAACCATCAAGTCAATTTCTTTTGATTCCTTAGAATCACATTCGATAGTTTTTCATAAATGAAAAACCATCGAATCACATTTTGTCCTTGTTTCTTTTAGAAAACCTTTCTGAGCTCCTTGGTGTTTAAGTTTCAGACTGTATCAATTTCTTCTGAGACGATAAAACAATTTGATCTTTTAGTGCCGTCACCTAGTGCAACTGGTCTGGTTCACAGATGAATAACACTTGATCAATTCTTCTTTTATGTCTTCAATTCAATGCTGCTGATAAGTCCTTTGTCGTCCTGGTTGCTTCATCACTGGAATCCCGTGGCACTTAACCCTAAATCATTCACATACTTCTGTCGTCTTGAAAGTCTTGTTTCTTTTGCTGTCACTGAGGCTTGAACATTTTCATGAACTTCTTTCCGTGACCTGTTTACGGACTTCAAGAATACATAACGTATTTTGATTTTTTGAGTTTACCTTTTCTTCTTTGATTCTGGATTCCTGTGCTTCTGTTAATATTATTGTTTGTCTTGTCCTTTGTTGAGTTGTAGTTATCTCTTTTACATCTTATGTTACATTATGCTTTACAATCTCCCCCTATTTGATTGGATAGAGTTCGACAAGCAAATACTTCGAGGATAACTCAACTAACTAAGGAAACATGAAACTAATTAAAGTAAGACAGCGTAATAATATTAACTGCATTCTGGATCAGATATATATACATTTCCAGATTTCATAAATCAAAGAACAATAAAACTTTTCACTTTGAAGTTGCTGCTCTTGATTGAGCTGATAGTTCTTTTGTTCTTTGCTTCTGTTCTTCAGTCCATTCCAATCTCACCTTCTTCACTCATTGGATTGGAGTTAACAGCTTGATAATGAATCACTGATAGAGAGTGCAGTGGTTCTCCAAGTTTAAGGATTGCTCCTTGGATGTGTCTTCCAATATATTCAACCTTTTGACCCACTCCAGCCCATAACCATGCAATGTTAACATCTTTCTTGTTTAGCTTTGGCATGTTTGGCAATCTGGTATGCACTTCCAATCCTTTCTCCACTCTCTTCCTATAGTAGGGAACATTCTCCATAAGATATTTTCTTAGAGTGTCGGCTGCTTTGTCCTTCTCCGTTGATGTGAGTCCAGTGGATCTAAGATACTTCTCAACTGATATTAGATATTCGTTTGGGTAATCTCTCAGTTTGTCCTCCGTCAGATAGCAGATTCTGAACAAGTCATTCGTCATGAATCTAACCATAGGAGGGTTTTCAGTAATCTCTGGACTGACCTTCATCAAGATTTCCTTAACATGCTCACGGAGCAGTTCATTTAGCTTTGTAGTTCTTTGGATCTTGATGAGAATCACCTTCAGTGGTGTCTTTCTCTCTTAGTGATAGAGAATTTGCTTCTTCTTCCATATCATCATCCAAGATAGGATGTTCTATTGGCTCTGGATGATATGGCTCATGCTCCTCCTGAATCGGTTGCTCTTGCATGACTTCAAATCCCTCTTCACTTTCTTCTAGTACTATGTCCTCAATCCAATACTGTCTAACTAGAATAGCTTCATTGGTTTCCCAAACTCCCCATCCAGTTGTTTGCCAACCTTCATTAGTCACTTCATTTGTTTCCCCTTCTCCAACTTTCTCCCCCTTAGTTGAGGAATCCTCGATGAAGTTATCCTCATTGTAAAAGGTAGCAGAAGGATCAGGTTGTTGCTGTGAAGGTCCGGGTTGTTGGTTCCTCAACATATTCCATAATCTTCTTGAGGGTGGATTGAACATGTACCTCCAGGTAATAGCAAATCTTCAATATTTGGAAGGGTTAGGGTGTCACTCCTCACGTTTGGCTTTGGGTGTACACTCAACGTTTCTGTCGGTGTTTGAATCATTTTTCCTTTCCCACTCAGGCCAGGTGTAAGTGTTTTTGTTTCACTCAATCCCTTTTGTGCTAGTTGTACCTGCAGAAGAAAACACCGTAGCCGTCCTTAAGGAGGTCACCGGTGGTGCAATGGGGCTTCGCAAGTCCCCGTCCTTGGATAAACCAAGTTGCTGATCATCCGTGGATGATGTATCCTTTAAAGGATCTAGAGTTTGAATCTCTAGGGGGTTAGAAACAGGCTCTTTTAACAGCAGAGATCCCGAATCTTCCTCAATAGTCTGTGAAGACTTTACCTCAGTTAACTCCTCAATTAAAATTGATTCATTGTCACCGAGTTGCCGATCTGCACCTACGTCAGACCCTTTACCCGCAGGATCCAGATATGTTCCATCTGGGGAGTTAGGCAATGACCCTTTAGATTTTGCATTGGGGTCAGAACCTTCTCTCGACGTCTGTGAAGACTCTTGGTTCAGTAAAGAACCTTCAATCAGTGAACCTAACCGTAATATGGTCGGAACACTAGTTGCTTCCGTCAATTCTTCCTTACTTGATTGAGCTATTGGTTCAGATATTGCTTTCGTTAGCGTAGCCCAATCAGCATCAGAAAAATCAATAAAGGGCGCTTTGGATGATTGAAATGAAGTTTCAACAGTTGCCTCGTTTTCTGTTCTTCTCCTTTTAGAGTAAGGCAGAGCTGTTGTTGAATGGCGTATCTCCTTATGTGGTGCTGCTTTGGCACTATCTCCCTCTACACTCATGGATGTCTGAATATTGGGTATAGGAGGGTAAGGAGGTTCGTTTGTGGTTTCATTTGGCTCTTCCAAAGGCTCTTCGACCGTGGTTAGAGATTGTGGGTTGCAATCTCATGGTCTGGATGGCCACTGAGGGCTCTGGATCAACATCCATTGTTGTGGTTCAGGAGCCAGTTCAGGTTCAGGAATGTTACCTTGAATTACCTGTTCCCCTGGGGGTAGAAGTGGTAGGGGCACCGTTCTTAGATATTCAAGTTTGAACAGTGGGTACCCCTGGAAGATATTCTTTCTTATCAGAGCGGTTATTGCATTGCTCTTCATCTTCATGCACTCCATGGTCTCCTCTTCAGCGAATGTCTCACGCTCATCATCTGTTAAGATATCATTGAGAATTAGCTGTAGGAACCTAGGATAGAAACAAAGCACATCATCTATGCATGTTCTTTCATCCAGTGGTCCCATGTCAGGTAATGCTTAAGGAACTCTCCCACAAAGAAGTTAGGTTGTTGACTTCTTATAAGAGTGAAGAAAGCATGTATCTCCTCAGTTGTGGGATCCGGAACATGGTTTTCTATAGAAAAATGTAGTATTCTGTTAAAGTCATGTTCCGTCACCCTTATTGTTCTGCCCCTGGCACAACAAAACTGAAGGATCTTACGTTATTCTCACTTGTATCCGTGGCGGTTGTGTACAACGCAGTCAATTGATCGATGCAAAGGACTACGGGAGTACTCAAGGCATATGCCACTAATGAACGTGTGTTCAGAAACTCTGCCCATGCACGAAACTGTAAATTCGTAATGGCTTGCAAGTTTTGAAACGAGACATGATTAGTCTTGGTTACTTTTAAACCAAAACTAAAACCAATTAAATTTAATTAATTATTACTAATTAATCAAACTTGACACAAAATACCCTTAAAACAAAATTACCCCTTTTTCTTAAAAAAAACACAACTTCGAATCACTATTATCAAGAACCCTACTTTTGGTAACACAAATAATCAGAATTATCTGAAGAAATCAATTGAAAACAATTAACTTCTAAAGAACAATAGTGAAAATAGTTTTCTTAGAAACAAGTTCTTGAGGCAGTGATGTTCTTGGTTATATGTATTCTAGTAAGTATAAACAAAAGCCCTTAGATCTGATAATAAGAAAGAAAAAAAACGTAAGGGGTTGTTAAATACTTATTGAATTGACAGGGGCAATATTGTCTTTACAGTGTTCGATGTTTTTTAATAGTATGTTCGATGGTTTTCAGTTGGGGGTAAAACTGTCAACTTTACTTCGATAAATTTTGAAAAAGAACGAAGAGTTTGAAAATCAGAATTTAAAAAGTTTTTTTGAAAAACTATCGAACTTGTTACCTTTTAAAGCTTGAAAAACTATCGAGGGATCCTTTGTGGAAAAACTATCGAGAATTAAAATAAAGGAAAAATTAATTCTCTCAGATAGATTTTCATTTTAATTCAAAAACCATCGAGAATTTAGATAAAGAATAATGAAATTCAATTCGATGCTTTTTCAAATTTTCCTCAAAAAGTATCGAGAAATGTTTTCAATAGTTTTTCTTTTTCCTTTTCAAAAACTATCGAAAATTTATTTCGATAGATTTATCTATGTACTTGAAAAACTATCGAATTTCCTAAATTCGATATTTTTTGCTTCTGTCTTCATTTTAAAACCTGTTCTTGTTTTAAAATTTAGACTGTTTTATTTCCTGTCAAGTTTTAATTCTAATAAATCTTTTCAAATTTACCAAAATCAATTGTCAACAGAAAATTCACAATTTTCTCAGAATAAAATCGACTAAATATCATTGAATGATATTAACCAATTAAAATACAATAAATTATGCTGCATATTTATTTTATGTATTTTAAATTATGGAGCAAATAAGATATTGAACTGCTTCAATTTCCATAATTCAAATTTCATTAAATAAATAATAATAAATTAATACTAAATATCTATGAGATAGATATTAGCACTAAATTATTAATGTGAGGACTGGATGTAAAATAAATTCACAAGTCCTTAAAATATGAACAATTTTATACTTGTGAACTTATTCAAGAGTTTCTTGCAAATGAGATTTTCAAATAAGGTGCGTGTCTGCAAGTTACTCTATGAATTGAAGACATTCTCTCGAAAGAAATGATACCTGTTGTCAAGGTGCATTGTCGTGGATTGTTCCACAGAGTTGCTGGAGATAAAGTTATTTCCTGAAATAATAACAAGAAATCAATCTTCCTCCACGAAGTTGACAGCTTCTAGAGATGCTCCTCCTGTCATTCAGAGATGCTTCTCCTGTCTTTCTTACAACCTGCGTATTTTATATCTAAATAGCTAAACATGTTAACAAGTATCTTTAGGGTACCATATACTGAGATTTGGTATTCCCTTAAGATATCTCAAAATCATGTTGATAACTATAAGACTAGATTTTTGAAATCCACTTGGAACCTTGCACATTGGCAACTTGAGAATAAAATATGTGTTGTCAATTTGCAGCTAATAACTTAATGAGATGCATACCTCTTTAGCTTGTCATTTCTGTCTTTTACCTGATTTGTCCTGATCAAGCTTTAGTGGCTGCTGTTGGTAGGGAGTCTTGGCATGTCTAGAATCTTCTCAATTGTGCACATTCAAAAGATTCTTGACTTACTTTTATTGCCATCACTCTTTTGGCTTACTTGTGCTCCTAAAAGAATTAATCTTCTGGCTTGCTCAAAGTAAATCCAAAAAGAATTGCAACTTTCCCAACATACTCATCTTGTACATTCTCTGCAATGACTTGGCAAATTTCTTGCACAAGTTTTCGTTAGTAGACCAACATATAATATAATCATGATATCACTGCACATATATGACATTATGTTTGTGCCTTATGACAACTCTAATAAATTCATATTCTGTAAAAGTTCAGTTAGAGTGTCATACCATGTCTTTGACGATTGCTTGAGTATTGATACCGGTTCATACCATACAGATATATCCTGATATCCTCAAGTCTCGTCACTGGTGCTTCTTGTTAGATACTGCTTCCTAATAGTAACCTAGCATCCAGTTTGGCCTTGTCCCTCATAACAATGCCAATTTCATCCAGTATTCTGGATACCCATCTTGTTCCAATAACAGATTTTCCCTTAGGCCTGGGTACCAGCTTCCAAACTTTCTGCCTTTCAGATTGATTGAGTTCATTTTGCTTTGCAATCACCCAATCTGGATCCATCAGAGCTTCTTTACCTTTCTTTGTTTCTTCTTCAGAAAGAAAACTAAGAAAATAATCATTCATACTCTATAGCTCCAGTCTTTACTCCACCACTAGGATCACTAAGAACTAGACATCAGGAATGATATTGAATCAAAACCCTTTGTCTTGACAGATACGTTCTTGAAGTGTCCTCTAGATTTTCATTGTGGTGTTGATCTGACTAATTGATCCTTCTTTTGATCCCCCTAAGCTGTTGCTGGGATTTCCTGAGAATCCTCATCCTCGCTGAGTGGTTCTGTTGAAGTACTGAGCTGTGTAGTTAAACTACCATTACCACTGCTTGGATTTGAATCATCATTACCATTAATTTCACACATAACAGCTGAGAGCTTGGAGTTGTTGAACATCATATTCAGACTTTCAATCACCTCTTGTTGATTAATCAAATTTACCTCGTAGGCTTTAGATTCCACTGATTAGCCGAGGAAAATATCCTTAAGAGCCTTAGCTGCCAATCTTGCCAAGATGCTTACTTGTAGAACAATTTCCTTCAAACCCCTGAAAGAAATTCAGAGTTTGCTTCTATTGGCCAATTCAGGGTCTTCCTGTATTTGTTACTGATCATGGAAATGTGATTAATCTCATCTGTGATGTCCTGTCCTTCAGATTGAACAAACAACACCAGTTTGTATTAAGAGTAGACATCAACCATCACTGAAGTATATCTTTACTTTGTTGTAGATAAGACATTAACTAGTCCGTAGAGTTCCATACGTATCATCTGAAGCGGCTCAGTAATGCTTATCACATTATAGCTTTTCTGTGATGTTTCTTTGACTTCCCTTAATGACATGCCTCATATATTTCATCTAGCTTGAATCCCAGATGAGGCAGTCCTCTCACCAATACCATCTTTAGAAAAGAGTTCCTTGTATTGTCATGCAAGGGTGAGAGCTTCTCAACCTTCCTGCTTGAGATAAAACACTGCTCCTTCATTGAATAAAAAGATTTGTGCTTTGAATCTTCAGCAAGAGAGTTGCTTCTAATTGTTATCCTTGACTCCAATTATTAGTTGTTATCAATGATACCAATTATTGTAAACATGATGACATTCCATTTCAAACGTAGCCATGTCCCGTGATGAAAACCTTTGCTGTCATCTCCAAAGATTATTGACGGAACAGCTTTCTCAATCACATTTGATGGCAAGTTCTTTCTTCGATCATATGTCTTCAGTAGTAAAGACCAAGAAAGCATATAAATCGATTAACCTGATTTGCCTGCACTCACAAATGGATTGACAGTTCTTGGTACCCAACTTATTTGCTTGGGTCCAGATGGATTAGAGATTTTGCTTTTAAAAGTGGTAACAACAGCTTCAACCTATACATGCTTATTCTGATCTCTGACTGACCTTGCAGTCGTTGCTCTAATGTAATTCTTAAACATGCTTTTTCTATGATTAATGCAAGTTCTAAGATATGCATTCATAATATTTAAATAAGCAAACATGTTAATAAGAATAAATGGCATACATTGAGCATTTTGACATTGCAGATAAGAGATGTGCAAATTAGGCATGTTTTGCATTTTAGAAAATTCAGTACTTTCTACTTTAACCAATATACACAAGTGTAACAGGTAGCAAGTAGATTTACAGATATTCAATAATTTTCTAAGCACACATGGAATAAAAGAATTAACAATTAAATCACTAATTCTATCTAATCCATTCTGTTGTTGTATGGCATCTAACTTTCTCTATTACCTAAGTCAGTTTTAGATACAGCTTGGTGTTCTACAAATTCTACTGACTCTAAAGGTAATTCCTCCATCCTTCAAACTGATTATCCCTTAACAAACAATTCAGAATAAATGAGCAAATCTTGTTCTACTAGGGATACTGAAACTTAGCTTTACTAAGGTCTTATGAGCCAGAAACTTAACCCCTAAAACTAAGAGTTGTTTCTTAAGAAAGCTTCTATCTCACTTGCAAATCTTATTCTACAAATATTCATACACACATATCTAAGATCTCCTATGTACATGCTTTGAATATTGAGAATTAAATACTGCATTGGTTCAAGGAAAAGATACCTGAGATATGTGAGGTGAATCATCTTCAGAGATTGCTATGAAAGCAAGATATCCATGATCTTCTCGTCATCTGATCCATCCCAACTCTTTCCTTAAGCAACATAAGTTTTGTGCTGATGCTTCTTCAACAAAGCATTCCACTTCTGTTTCAGCTATTAACTGAGTCCCTATTCTTCTTTGTTTGTTAGGCTTCTTCATTGTGTAGCACACCCTGATAGTTTCTCGTTACATAGTTCTTATCAAAGTTGAAACTATCACTCTTGTTTTTGTTACCATCTCAGTCTGTAACTACCTCTTTGAACTGAATCCTGAAGAATCTTTGCTTCGTAATAAATAAGCCTGATCCATGGATGTGGCTTTTGTACTCCTTCTGAATCTGATGTGACTAAACTTCCTTGACAAGTGAAACACTGATCTTTAGTCTAGTCTCTCGAGGTTTTCTACCTGAGCTTCTTCTGATTCAGCTACTAGTAATTCTTCTATTCTGTTCTGAGGTTCCAACATTAATAAACGTTACTGAGATATTTGTTTGTCCGTTCAATTCTCTAACACCCGGAGGAATCTTCTTCTACAAGCCCTTGAGCATCCTCAATTTAATACTTAAGAAAAATTTAAATATTCAGAATTTTTAATTTTCCTTAAAAATAAATTAATCAAAAATAAATATATACAAAACATTTAATTTTCAAGAATTTCGAATTCTTAAAAATTAAATCATGTAAATTAATATTTAAGAAAAATTAGAATTTAAGAATTTTTTTTTTTTAAACAAAAATTCGAAATAAATAAATAACTCAGAAATATATTAATTCGGGGTGCTTTTGTAAAGCTGGCCAATTCAAGCACTTCGATTGTTTTTAAAATAAAAACTATCGAAGAAACTTGGCTGACCATTTTTGAAAAACTAAGAAACATTACCACTTCGATAGTTTTTAAAAAAAAAACTATCGAAGTCACCATACTTCTCAGACTCAAAAAAATTTGGCCACCTAAATTGACTACAATTCACAAATTCTAAGGGGTCTCTTTAGCACACTACAAATTGCTCTGTGCCGCACCTCTAAAATAAATTCATAACATAAATTAAATTTACTTAAGTTTAAAATATAAATTTATGTAACTTGAATTTATAAAATAAATTTATTTAAATTAAGTTAATCAAATAAACTTATTCAAGTTTAAATAATGAACTCATTTAAATTAAATTTATAAGATAAATTCATTTTAACTTAAATTTATAAAATAAACTTATTAAAATATAAATTCATAAAATAAATTTATTTAGAAGTTGGCCTCCTCAGAGTTCTTGTCTGACTGGTCTGAAATACCCGGATCTAATCTGTATGTCGATTAACAAGCTCTGATACCAATTATTAGGTCCCGAAGTATCGTAGAAGGGGGGCTTGAATACCATACTCACAAATAATTCAATTTCGTTCGCGGATAATTCATTCAGTTCTATAACGAAATCAA
Organism: Heracleum sosnowskyi; assembly: GCA_030848705.1. Classification (NCBI taxonomy): domain Eukaryota; kingdom Viridiplantae; phylum Streptophyta; class Magnoliopsida; order Apiales; family Apiaceae; genus Heracleum; species Heracleum sosnowskyi. The sequence continues at coordinate 18,685,396 of CM061240.1, forward strand.
ACACACCAAACCAAACCAAGAGTCGGGGAATATATCGTTTTATAAATATAAACCTCGAGGGGTGCTACAATTTCTAATCCGTAGATTAGCTTCAATGAGTTCTAGGTTATTCATAATCAATACAATGAAAGAATTCTGAGCACTATAAATTTCTATGATCTTCTCCGGCTCAAAACTCTCTCTCAGTAGTTGCTACTATGAACTAACCTCGACTGAGGAAGACACTTCCTCTCTCTGTGTAATTATAGACTTAGTTTTTAGAAAACTATCGAACCTTAATTGTTAAAACAATCTTGGCCGTCCATCTTCTAATCAACCTGACAAACAAACACTTTTCCACCTGCTCCTCAATTTAGAAAACCATCGAATTATTAAAAAGAGTTTTCCATTCGATAGTTTTTTAAATAAAACTATCGAAAGTTAAATTCTTTTGTAATAGAATTCAAATGGACTTCATTTATCCCATTCGATAGTTTTTAGGAAATAAAAACTATCGAGCTCTTTTGCTTTTGACTTTGAGTTTCTTAGAAAAGCTTTCGATGGTTTTTTTTCTTTAAAAAAGAAAAACCATCAAGTCAATTTCTTTTGATTCCTTAGAATCACATTCGATAGTTTTTCATAAATGAAAAACCATCGAATCACATTTTGTCCTTGTTTCTTTTAGAAAACCTTTCTGAGCTCCTTGGTGTTTAAGTTTCAGACTGTATCAATTTCTTCTGAGACGATAAAACAATTTGATCTTTTAGTGCCGTCACCTAGTGCAACTGGTCTGGTTCACAGATGAATAACACTTGATCAATTCTTCTTTTATGTCTTCAATTCAATGCTGCTGATAAGTCCTTTGTCGTCCTGGTTGCTTCATCACTGGAATCCCGTGGCACTTAACCCTAAATCATTCACATACTTCTGTCGTCTTGAAAGTCTTGTTTCTTTTGCTGTCACTGAGGCTTGAACATTTTCATGAACTTCTTTCCGTGACCTGTTTACGGACTTCAAGAATACATAACGTATTTTGATTTTTTGAGTTTACCTTTTCTTCTTTGATTCTGGATTCCTGTGCTTCTGTTAATATTATTGTTTGTCTTGTCATTTGTTGAGTTGTAGTTATCTCTTTTACATCTTATGTTACATTATGCTTTACATCAGTAATTGATATAACTTAATCAGAAAAATGAATGTTTTAAGATAATTGATTTGATCTTACTTGATTCCAGGAGATTTGACTTGTTCAAATCTAATATTGTTATTGATGATTATCCTAAGATATTAAATCAATCAAGACTTATTCAAATCTGTTTATATTATTTGACTTATCTTTTCTAACAGATTATGATTAACTTTTATCTTCTGTTTCCTAGCCGTTTCAATTCAAAATCTACAAACAGCTATTTTCAGGAAGATATATATTCATTCAGGTGGTGTGACAACTACACAACTTCGAGCAATCAATTTACATTCTTCTACTAAGCTTTCGAGATCAAATCAATTTTGTTTTAGAAGATTCATTATTGTTGAGTTGTATTAATTTACTTTATCTATACTTGTGCCGGGTTGTGGCAAATATATAGGATTACAAAATTTAACCTAAGGTGCTAGCGAGCTAGGGTTTCTGCTGCTAGTGGACAGTGGTGTCAAGGGAAGGGTTCTTCCAAGAGGTTATCATTTTTGTAATCGGGATAAACTGTAAGTGTATTATTAATTGATAATAATATATTCTCTGTGCTAGTTGGCATAGGGACTTGGACGTAGGCCATAGATACTGATAGGGGCCGAACCAAGTGAAAAGTCTTGGTGTTATTTATAATTCTGCAGAATATTTTTATTTTGTATTTGTTTTATATTTAACCTATTGAGACAGTCCCATTTAACAAAGAGGCAGACCCTTTATCAATTGAGACTGACTCTTTCATATATTGTGCTTAGTTAATTTCAAATTGCACATATATTCTCACGCGCATCAAGGTTATTTATAACTGGGAAAAAAATTACTTCTTCTCTGCTTCTTGGAGTTGTTCTTTTTCGGAGTTCATAATAGAGTTTAGCTCTTCAAAAATAAATTGTAGTGCTTGTTCTGATATAAATGAATGATCCAAACCAGATACTGTTGGAATAGACATGGCACTAAGTTTTCTGTAGCCCAGTGGATATCCATGTCTTTTTGTGATACGTGTACGAGAAATTCTGAGTCTAATACACTGAGTACGAACATATTCTGCACAACTACTCATAAATTATGATGAAAAGGAAATGATAATGACTTCGAGTAATTTTGAACATGAAGAATGTCTGAATAAATAATTTATCAACACTTCTTTCTTGTTCACAAAAGGAACAAGGGAATCAAACCCAATAGCAACATCTCAGAACATCATTAAAAGAGAAAAAACAGAACCACAACTTTTAACCAACAACAAAGAGAAAAACACAAAAGAAAATGCAATAATTATGCATAATCTTCAGCAATTGGAGCATATGATCCAATGAAAACATCACCATAGATAAGCCCAGCTAAGCCTCCACCAATGAGTGGTCCAACCCAGTAGATCCAGTGACCAGAGAAATCAAAACTAGCAACAGCTGGTCCGAATGAACGTGCTGGGTTCATTGAGCCACCGCTGAATGGGCCAGCAGCCAAAATGTTGGCACCAACGATGAAACCAATGGCAATGGGTGCAATGGTACCGAGTGAGCCCTTCTTGGGGTCAGCAGCGGTGGCGTAGACGGTGTAGACAAGAGCAAAGGTGATGATAATCTCGAAAACTACACCTTCAGCTGCACCCATGCCTGCTGCAACTCCATGAGTTGGGATGGCCTGGCACAAAAACCAGTCCAAAATTCTCAACATCAAAAATTCCAAATAATTTCAAATACCGAAAATTTTACGAAAACAGATCCAGTCCTAAGGTATTAGTATAAATGCTTCTAAGCAGAACTTGGCCCTGTTTTTCAATTTAATTTTGCAGCTAATCTGCTATATCAGAGTACTAAACATATTTAAGAAACTAAAATTAGATATACTACTATACTAGTACTAATTACGCAATAATTGTATCTGATGGTATTTATTTAGTATTTACAATATGATTGGTATCGTACAATACTAAAGTGAAACCAGCTAGCATGTGAAATTATTAGAGACAGCCCAAGGACAACACAATGCAAAAAGTGTCGAGAACAAACTAGAAAAAGGAAGAATGAGACCCCGCAAATAGGGTTGGTGAATACGATCAGATTCCAAATGTTGGTTCATGACCACACTCTTTTTGTGTTAATTACACTAATCATATGTTAAACAGTGTTAAGACTTGTAGCAATGGTCTTGACTGTGAATTCGATACAAGATTTGAAAGTTACCTTGCCAGCAGTAACAAATTTAAGGAGGAAGCAAGCAACAGTGGAACCAAGCAACTGAGCAATCCAGTAGAAGAGTCCAGTAATGATGGTGATGTTGCCTCCGACGGCCAATCCGAGGGTCACAGCTGGGTTCAAATGACCACCTGAGATGTTGGCTGCCATGGACACTCCCACAAATAGAGCAAATGCATGAGCTATAGCTATTGCTACTAAACCAGCTGGGTCCAATGCTGCATCAGATGTTAGGTGCCCTGCAAGTTCAGTTTATCACCACAAAACCTCGATTAATTCGCGTAAAAATAATTAAAATTCGATAGTACTATGATCAGTTCCTTCAGAGATAGTGATGTCTTTTTGCAGCTTCTCAGAAAAAGAAAATCAACATCTCAAAAATAATCTAAATATTAGGGTTTTTTATGAAAACATGCAGGGCATGGTAGTAGGGATTGAAGTTTTTGAACTTCTGAGACCTGAACTTTCGAAAACCTACTTTCGAGTTGCACATGATGTATATGTTTGATCTGGTTCATTTCAGTTAAGCATGATTCGGAGGTACGTAAATTATTATAATCGCGACACGGAAATGAAGAAAATTTAAATGCAAATGGTTCGATTTATACAACTGCAAAAAACTGTAAACAAGACAGAGATTTTGTTCATAATTACCATAAGCTATGGCAGATCCAACACCAGCAAAAACAAAGAGAAGAGTGGCAATGAACTCAGCCAAATAAGACTTGAGTGACACTGTGCTGAAAGAGTCACCAATGCTACCAATTGCAAGCTTCACCATTTTTTAAAAATATTTAAAAAGATAAAAGAGTTGATTGTATATTATTGTTGCTAAGTCTCTGTTGTGTGCCTCAAGTTGTATGGAGTAGCATGCTTTATATACTACACAATATGTTTTAAAAAAATAATTAAAAATTAATATAGGCGTTTTCTTTTGAATAATTCCACATAATTATCCCATATGGCACTGGGCATGGGCCCAAAATAAGTGGATCAAGACTAACCATTGGTTGCCGCCCCACCGCCCATGTTTTGATAAATGATTGTGAAGACAGCTATGTTTTTTATTTGTTTACGTAATTATTTTATAATAAAGATTCAAAAATTAAATAGAAGATCGCTTTGTTCATGGTAGTTTAAGCGTTAAAAAACATAAGCTCCTATCGATAGGGCTCTTTTGTCATGAACGCCTAAGACACAATTTAAATAAAGTGCCACTAACTTTCTAGAAAGGCCGTGCTTAATAAAATAGAGGGTTGCTAATTATAGTGATTAAATCAATAATTAAGGTGGTTGGTAGATAGTGACATTTCTATAATAAGAATTTGCTGCAAATTGATGCGATTACTGAGTTGGCAATAGGCATCTCATAAGTAATGGATTAGGGTAGGGTAGGGTAGGGTAGGGTAGGGTAGGGTAGGGCGGGCGGTAATTCGAGTCGAGTCGGAAGAGTTTGAATCGGGTATTAATTCGAGCTGAGTTTTTTTTCACAAGCCGAGTCGACTCGTTTAACTAAACGAGCCTAATCTTCTGCCCGGACTCGGCTCGTTTAATTTCACAAGTCGAGTTGAGACGACTCATTTAGTTAAACGAGCCTATTTAAACGAGTCGGATGAGCCGACTCGTGTAAAATTACACTTAAACGAGTTTAATTTTCTGCCTGAACTCGGCTCGTTTAATTTCACGAGTCGAGTCGAGCCGGCTCGTTTAGTTAAACGAGCCCGATCTTATGTTCGAGTTCAACTCATTAACAAGTTCGAACCGAACCGAGTCATGTTAAACGAGTTTGAATCGGACGAGCTCGCGAGCTACCCGACTCGAATTACAACCCTAGATTAGTGTGCCATTATTTTAGATTTTGGTGCGGCTTAAATTCCGACCCGCCAGCGGTTTAAAAATTATATTTTATCATAAATTTATGTGTACAGTTATCTGCACGTAATTGTTCTATTCCATTACATGTAAGGACAAGAAATTTCTCCAACTTTTTGTTAACAAAAGTGAGTCATCGTGCCCACTTGGCCAATTCTACACATGTATAGCTTGGCCTACTCATTGAATTCGTCTTATTCGTTTAAAAGCTGTTGTCAAAATTGATAATCAACATCGACGATACGATATTATAGCAATTAATCGAGTAATTGAGAATTAATCCGAGAGATCAGAGTTTCGTATGTTCATTCAACTCATAATTCACAAAGTCATACATGGCTTGATGTGTATAATATATTTATAACATATACATGCACATTTAATGTTTTAGTGAAAGTGCTGGAATATAATATATTATCGTGTAAAGTGTCTTTCTGTAACACCTTAAAAGCAAGTTCAACAGTTTTCCTAAATGAGTTCCTAAACTCAAGTATAGGGAATGTGACATCAAAATGGAGCTCCAACAGTATCTTAGTAATTCCCTAAATCACTGGCACATACTCAAATTTACTAGTCATTCCCTACTTTTAGGTAACCATTAGTCATCACTATTTCATTTTTAAGAATAAAAAATTACATTCTCTCATATTCAACACACTTGATCCCCACTATTTTTCACTTTTTAAATTTTTGGTCTCACAATTTTTCACTTAGTAGTTTAAATATATTATTATAATAATAATGAATGAATATAAGGATTGTTGTTGTAGTTGACATACAAATTGTTGTTCCTAAATCACTAAGATTCTTTATTTTTATAATATTTTTAGGGATTGCACTAAGACACTGTTGGACTTGCTCTAAGATTTTAGATAGATTGATTACTTAATATGGTATTAGAACTCTCAGACTGACGAGAAACTCTCTGAAAAATATCTTTATCGAACGCCTTAAAATTTTAAATGAAATCACGTCACATAAGAACTAAAATTCCTCTACCTTTTTGTTAACAAAAACGAGTGGTCGAACCCACCTCTGCACATGCATAGGGCTGGCTGTTGGCCTACTGTGAGTCACAAATGATTCATTTATTTTGTTACATATCAATAATAAAAAAAACTAAATATTATTACAATTACGTTTATGCTGAGTCATGATTTGATCCAGATTGAAGATGTATGAAAACTTCAAATCTATATAACTAGTCTGATTGAACTCGTAACAAAAATAGAAAACTTACATTTAGACACGAAACTGTCATCATGTGTTGTCCGTCGCTTCTATCTATCTATCTATTGCTACTCCCTCCGTCCCAAATCAAAAAAATTGAAAAAATATTATTTATAAGTATTTCAATCGAGCGCATTGAAATGCGTGAAAAAGTCAGAAATTCAAATAATTTGGAACGGAGGGAGTATATATAATAGGTCAACACAAGGGCACTTGTATATCATTATACAAATTTTTTTTAATAGATGTGTTACTACAGAGATTCGAACCTCCAACCTTCTTCCAAGATATCCATGGGTTTAACCACTATGCTACATGTCTCTTTAAGTTTATTTCAAAAAACTTATTAGATAACTCACGTCTTTTATCTCTTTTATTATTTTTTTTACTTTGATGATTGAATAAATAAAATGTTGGTTTCAATTATTTATATAAACTAGTTGAAAAAGCCGCGCTTCGCGGCGGCGTAATAATTTTTTAAAAAAATTCTATCAATTAAATTACGAAAATTACTCGATCCTCGCTAATAAGCTGTCCTCCCGTGAAACACGATTTCCTTTTTAATATCAAAATCTCTAATTAAATATATTGAATATATAATTACTTGTCTTATATATTAATTTTTATGTTATCATACTCCTTTCTAATGAACCACTCTTTCGTTGAAAAAACAAATATATAACTTCACAAATAGAACTTTTAATTGCAAGTATTTTTTTATATCCGAACTCTTCTCCTCTATAAATTGAAATACTTATTCTACTTCAAATAGAACTTTGCAAGTACTTCTTTTATATTTGAACTCTTCCTTTCTACAAATTCAAACACCTATTCTACTTCAAATAGAACTTTGAGTTACATGTCTTCGCTATAACTTCCAACTCTTCTCCTTAATAAATTCGAACAACTATTCTACTTCTAATATGTTAAAAGGATATTTTTTGATTTCTTAGTATCTAAAATTCAAAAATTCTAGAAAATTAGAAAAATAGATTGAGACAAACTTAGGGGCGCCACATCACCTCCCGCGTATCCTCCTTTATATATATATATTGATTTGTTTTTCTTTTTTTTCCTTTTCAACAAAATTACCGTTTTACCTTTTTTTTTGAAAAATAACAAAAATGTCACTCGTATATTATTATACAAATTTTTTTTAATAAATGTGTTACTACAAAGATTCGAACCTCCAACCTCCTTCCAAGATATCCATGGGCTTAACCACTATGCTACATGTCTTTTTGAGTTTATTTCAAAAAACTTATTAGATAACCCACGTCTTTTATCTCTTATATTATTTTTTTACTTTGATGTTTGAATAAATAAAATGTTGGTTTGAATTATTTATATAAACTAGCTATTTAGCCCGTGCAATGCACGGACATACTGTAAATGTGAGTAAAATATTGGTTTGTTCGGAATATTTTTGTGCGTTTACGTATTAGATTAACAATTTATGAGTTATACGCCATGTAAAGTTAGTACAAGTTTGTATTACACTTATATGCATGCAAATTCTTTTTTTCTTTTTTTATTATCTTGTGTTGATTTGAACGTATTTGCATCATACAAATATAATACTTAAAATATGTCAGAGATTATATATAGTTTAATTTATTAGAGGTATAAATAACTAAAATACACATGCATGCTTAATATATAAATTTTAATTTTTTACAATATTTATTTCATAAATCTATGTATATGTGTATGCAACCAAAAAATTAAAATTGTTTAGTGAAATATTATCATGTATTCATATAAATTATGTATATATGTATGTATGTATGTATGTACTAGCTTAAAACCCGTGCGATGCACGGATTGTTAATTGTTATTTTATTATTATTGTTTTAATATTTTATTAATTGTAATTTTGCAAAAAATAAGTAGACATGTTAAAATAGCTAAACACTTTTAATTAATTAAAAACATTAAAACAGATTTTAAAATAAATAAGTATGGGGTCGCCCGTTATATTTTTGAAAATGAAGGGTTTTAGTTAGAAAAAATGTAACATATATTTAGTTTAGAAAGGTAAATGCCCGTGATATTTTTGGAAAATGAGGTTTGAAAATTTAATATTTAAAAGTATTTAAATACGTTTTAAAATAAATAAGTAAATGGTTTCCTGTGATATTTTTGGAAAAAGAATGGATTTTAGTGAGAAAAATAGAAAAAGTAAATTATAAAAGACAATTTCCCGTGATATATTTAGAAAAGAAGGAACTTTTTAGAAAAAATATATAATATATTTTAGCTGAAAAGGTAATTGGTTATAAATAGGTATTTGATTATTTATATTTTAATATTTGTAGTAATTGCATTTGTTAAGAAAAATAGGTAAACATGTTAAAATAGGTAAACTTTTAAAAAATAATTATAATATTAAAATAGTTTTAAAAATAAATAACTAAACGTCCGTGATATTTTTGGAAAATGAGGGGTTTTAGTTAAAAAAAAAAGGTAATTGCATGTGATATATTTGAAAAAGTAGGGGAATTTGTTAGAAAAAATAGAAAAAATAATGTATTTTAGGTGAAAAAGATAATTGGTTATATCTATGTAATATTATTATTTAATAATATATTTCTATAAATAAGTAAGGTTAATTAAGTAAAAACACAAAGTACAGTTAATTAAGGACAATTAAGTAAAATCACAACGTACCATACCGACCAACCAAAATTAAGGGCAATTAAGTAAAATCACAACGTACCATACCGACCAACCAAACTTTTAATGTTTCGTCTATTATATAATAGTATTGATGTATGCATGTATGTATGTGTGTGTATTTATGTATGTATATATATGTGTGTGTATGTATGTATGAATGTATGTACGTATATTTGTATGTATGTATGATGTATAAGTATGCATATTAATTTTGCAGCATTTAATCACATGTATTAAATATACTGACGTTGAAAGACTAAAATAACCCTGAAAGATTTAATAGAAAGGAGGGTAAAATGGTCCAAGTGAATTAAATTGCTTAGTCAAACCTTCATGTTGTTGTATTAGATATATAATAGATTTGTTTTTCTTTTTTCCTTTTTATGCCACTCGTATATTTTTATACAATTTTTTTTAATAGATGTGTTACTACAAAGATTCGAACCTCCAACCTCCTTCCAAGATATCCATGGGCTTAACCACTATGCTACATGCATTTTTGAGTTTATTTCAAAAAACTTATTAGATAACCCACGTCTTTTATCTCTTATATATTTTTTTTTTGCTTTGATGTTTGAATAAATAAAATGTTGGTTTGAATTATTTATATAAATTTGTTTTTCTTTTTTCCTTTTCGTAATTTTATATATCTATATATTCAATCACTATATATTATTGCAGTTGTATGTTTTCAATTTAATATATATTAATTATGTTGATTATAATTCATAATTTATATTATACTTTATTTGAATTAAATTAATTATTCATGCATAAAATATACTATTAAAATTCGATCTAATATAAGAAATATTATACACATTATATCTCTCATTATTAGTTATTTCTATAATTTTTAAACTAAGAACATTAGCATTCAAATTATACAAAAAATTCGTCTACCTACTCTGTTCATCACATCCATTTCTTAACAATTTTCTTTTCCAGAATGTATTGTTCATTTGTTAACATTTTCTAAAGTAACATGTCATTCTTTATTAACTTATCTATATATTTTTTTCACCTTTCTAACCCCCTCCCCTTCAACCCCAGTGAGTTCGTGTCAAAAATCGGGGTGAGTTTTTAAAATATAGGATATTACATAGTATATAATTACATAATGATCAGTCAGACTGTTAGTAGACGATAAAGTTTGGGAAAATTGAAAATTACAAGTTTTGAAAATAGAATTTCAAATTGTATTCCAAAAATTATTGTACGATGTTAAAAAAAGTATAATCTTTCATAATAATAATAGAACTTTATAGAATACATTAAATTGATTCGTAATGTCATATAATCATTTTGATAAAATAAAATTCTAAATAGGGTTTGTGGGTCCTTGACGACATCCTCTACAACATATACAATATTTCTTATATTAGGTCGAATTTCAATAGCATATTTTATGTATGAATAATTAGTTTAATTCAAATAAAGTATAATAAAGATATATAATATAAAAGTATGAATTTTAAACAACATAATTAATATATATTTAATCAAAAACATACAACTGTAATAAAATTCAGTGATTGAATATATAGGTATATAAAATTACAAAAAGAAGCCTCCGGGCCTGTAGATGAGTTGGTGAGAGCACTGGTTATTGACCAAAGCATTCAAGGTTTGATTCATGGGACCGTGGGGAATTCTTCCTGCACTCTAGGGTCTGACGTGATACCGGTTGGGGTGTCCGGAAAATAAAATTTTTGACCAAAATTACGAAAAGATGAAAACAAAAACTGATTTATATAAATAATACAAACCAATATTTTATTTATTTAAACATCAAAGTAAAAATAATATAAGAGAAGAGAAGAAAGACGTGGATTATCTAATAAATTTTTTGAAGTAAACTCAAACAGGCATGTAGAATAGTGGTTAAACCCATGAACATCTTAGAAGGAGGTTGGAGGTTTGTTTCTTTGTACTAACAACTATTAATATATTTTTGCATAATAATATATGAGTGACATTTTTGTGACGACCATTTAATTGGAAATTTTTGCCCTTGTGTTGAGGTTTAATATATAGTAATAAATTGGATTAAAATGTGTAACTGTAAAACGATATAACAAACATATTCTTAATGTCATTTACTAAGTGTGTTAATATAATTTAATATAAAGATGAACACATGAGAGGAGTGTAGAATCAGTTCCCAAGTAAAAAACCAAAAACAAATAGGTGACATGAATACTCCAAACTGTAATAGGTGTTCATCTCCCAAGGTGTTTATCACAAACTCGGGTGATGTGAGGGTGTGCAAAGATGCGTCGGCCTTCAGCTTCTTTTTAAAATCCTCTATCTCATTCATGCATGTTCGATTATATTACAATAACATTGCATGCATATAACCTATTCATAACCTAGATTGCAGGAAAAAAAACCCAATCAATTCCCGAAAAACATATAACAACCGCTCTCTAACGCAAATTACCAATCTACAAACTATCATTTCTCTGACACACAAAACACAGGTAAACCTGCTTATAATCACAAGAAGAACAATAGTACATTCGTGCTTTAAATTCTACATTATTTCAATCTGGTCTCAAAATCAATAATAGTCACTATAAACAAGTCTTAGAGCTTTGGCATAGTTACGTTTGTGATTCAAAGTAATTACACTATTCGTCAAAAAAATTCTTTACTCCTCACTATGCATGAACCATACTTCTCATTTTACGCTCTCAAATTTAAGACTACACAATCCTTAATCTAATAAATCGATCACGACCAAATTTTTCACGATAAAAATTATTGACATCTCTATGTAGGCCCGTGCCTTGCACAGGCTGTTACGCTAGTTATTAATATAAACACTAACTTGATCATTTTGAAACATTATTTTCGATTAATTATTTCCATTTCTTTCTCTTCATCTCAGATCATATTGAAATGTTCTTTTTTTTCTAAATGAATAATATCAATTACAAAAATTAAGAAAATTTAAATGTATAACCTTACATGAACTCAAACTCTCGATTCTCTCTCTTCTATCATTGAAAACCTAATAGTCGTGGTTTCTTATCATTTAATCCACTTTTTAGAGGAGGAGTATATTATATGGAGGGAAGGTTCTAGGAAGACCCTCTTGAGAACAATAAAATCACCACTCTCTCTTTTATCACCGGAAACCTAACACGGTGATTTAATCCACTTTTCAGAGTAGTATATTAGAGTGTATATATATATATATAGGTAAGGTTCTAGAAAACCCTGTTTATAAAGAGAACAAGAGACCGCATCTAGATTATCCATTAATTAAATTTTATTAAATTATAAAATACTACAATTGATGGCATTAGAGTAGTTACCTTTAAGATCAAGGTTATAACTTGAATGAACTGTTTTTTATAATATATGCTTTGTATTTTCTTAATGAAGGAAAGATTCTTAATGTCAAGATTTAATTGTATAACTGGATTGTTTTTTTTAAACGAATATGTGATTGAACTTTTCACGCTAGACTGATATATGATATACATATTTTGTTAACAACATATAAATTTGTAACCATATAAGAATGTTTTTGTATCTTTTAAAAGTTGTTGCTTTCATAACTCTATCTTTTAATAAATTATTCTTTAAACTTGTTTCTAAACTATATACGAAAGAATTTATTGTAATTGTTTTATCCTCAAAATTTTCAATGTTGTGTAAATATTTGACTATCAAATTATACAACAAACTTGAACGTGAGAATAGAAATTCAAGACCGTTGCAAGTTGTTTCATAATTTGAACGTTAATTGTTTAACATATATATACTTGTGATTGTAGTACTCGTTTTTAATCCAAGAAAAAGGAAGCACACTACATGTAAGTCTACAAGAAAACAACTTCGTGCTTACTTGAAAATCTTTTTTACTTGAGCTATAGTATACATATATGTTTACATTCATATTTTAAGTGCATGGTTTGAGTTGTATTGATTTATATTGATTATATTACTCAGATTGTATGTGTTGTTGTTGAGTAGTTAGCTTGGACACAAGGGTTCAGGAACTAGCTTGATATAAAAATTTGTACTCTGAGAGTATAGTAGGTTATTTGATTCAAGAAAAAAAGTTGTCAATATTTAGCAAGAAATTCAACTGAACCATTTAACAATTTAATTATAGTTCCCCTGCAGGCCAAATTTAGTAATAAGTAGGTGCTACCTTTTAAAGGGTCTGGCCGAGAACCTGTTAAGTATACCATGGAAATATAATGGTACAATGCCAAACTTCTTGCACATGTAGCATTGCTAAACCAACATCCATTGCTCGAGAACAACCTCAGTCACTACAATACTTGGTCTATCTTTTTTCACTGAGGTTTGTTCCATCTCCCTAACAAGGTAAAAAGAGTTGCAACATACAGCGAGGCCGAGACTGAAAAATTGTGCAAGTATGTTTATTGCTACCTACCTAAATAATGAAAAGAATTCAGAGACCTTACTTTTTTAGTTTTGCCATGATCTAAGTTTCATCTGGCAAAAGGAAAAAGGAATTAAGTTTCAATTTAAAAACTCAGATCAGACACATCAATTATGGGTTAGTCTAATAAGTTAATAATGACATATACTTTCAAGAATTGTTAAAAAAACAAAACACTTTCCGATACAATCTCTAAAAATATCAGTAGAAACCACATATAGTCCAAATATTAAGATTAATAAAACTTTAAACAATGAAATGCAGGTGTGTAGACATATATGCGTTTGTGCATCATCTATGAAGAAAAAAAAGAAAGGCTGTAAATTTATAGGTTATAATCCAGGAAGCTTGCAACATACCCTTTCAGTGAAACATTTTATTACACATCAACATCCATGTGTACCTCCACGTCAGTGCCTACTCTGAATGACTAAATCGTGTAAATACCAAAATCCTCCGTCTCACAACTAAACGCCAATATTAGCATTTGACCACCGTCTTATGTTGTTTTCTTCTGTTATACCGGGAGAAGCTTTGATGATTGATGGCAAGCTTGAGGAAGAGGCATTGTAACTGCATGGGGTTCTGCTTCTTCCGATCATGACCAGATGTTTTTGACCCGCCTGATTAGGCCGCTTCTCTCCCTGCTCGTAAACTCTAAACCCCTAATATATGTTTGTTTTCGTACGTGTGCTTCTGTAATTGTTTGGGAACTCCAGTAATAGGCATGGAGTGGTGTTGTACAACCTATTCGATAGAATGTCTCTGGGCTACGCACCCCGCCCACCTTAAAATTGATTAGAATTATAGATTTTCCCATTTAATTTCAATAACAAAATTAAGTTTCATTGCGAAAGATGAGGAGCAGGCATAATTACTCATGTGAGCAAATTAAATTTGTGATCATATTAGTGAAAATATCACCAGTAAAAAAATTTAGAGTTGATCTCAATTTTCATAATTTTGTTGGTCCCTCGAAAACATTAAACATAATCATAACCCACCATGACATCATAAATTTAATCTCTTTCTGCAGCCCATTTTTTTAATTAAGATCAAATAACAAATCATAAGAATTGCATTCTATATACCCAACAAGCATTTTCTACAACAAAACTAAAAAGAGTTGATCATGACTTACAAGCATTGCTAACACCCTTTTGCCAAAGTTGGAGCCCAAGTATTTGAACTGACCCAACTAATCATTTTCAAAAAAAAATATAAAAAATCACCAGCTGCCACAATAGGCAGCCACATAACCTGTATATAGACATGTATATAACAATGAACACATAAATATAGATAATAAAAAGAGGAGAATCACATAATATACATGATGGTAAATGGAACTACCGGTTCAATACCAAACAATTGCAAATATTACCTATTTATAAGCGAGTTGAGGCTCACACTGAAGGATGCAGAAGCGGTCCGAATGGAGAGTGCACACGTATTTCATCGCGGGTCTGCATCGTCGTGGCTTTAGCTCGGAATATGAAGTGAGAAGTCTGGGAACGAATGACTATTCAATTTAAATAGGGAGATAATGAAGTGAGGAGGGATAGAACTGTCATTTCACCTGAATAAATTTGCTCAATCTGAATGGGATGTTCTTGTATAATAAATATAGTGGATGTGTGTTATATGTCGAAAAGATTTCAACTTTATTATGTACAATGTGTTATATGTATCAAAAAATTGCAACTTTGTTTTGTACAATGTGTAATATATGTCAAAATTTTGCGCCTTATATCCGATGTATTGGTTTATTGGTATGGTAATTGAGAACTTGATACTACTTGTGAGTTGTACTATCTGCAGAAGATATGTATTTTGGAAACATTGCAGCTTTTTGTACAATGTGATGGGTTTTTTGGCTCCCTCGCTTTTCTGGTACAGTTACGTACCAGAATTGCGGAATTGGTACAGCTGCGTTGGACATTGCAAAACTGGTATAGGGCGCCACAGTTCGTGGCGACCTCGGAGGGGTGCGCCACAGCCCATGGCGACCCTGTTGTATCCATTTTTTTGGTTGGTTTGCCGTTGGTAAAATAGGTTGTTTGACCTCGTATTCAATTCAAGTTTTAAACATCCATTTTCAAGATTGGAAAACTGAGATAATAAAAGAAAAAATTTGGTTTTTTATTTTGGCATATTACAGTTGAACGGTCCAATTTTGTTAAAATTTAAAAATTGAGTTACAAAATTTGGATAAGTTATGATTTTTTATTAGCCGAACATGAGATCCTGAAAATGCAAAAACAAAAAAAAATTATTGGTCCGAAAGCGACAAGAAGACACAACTTTCAAGTTTTGTAAAAGTGTCCCGTGAATATACAGGAAAATGTAATGATAGTGTGTATGCAGTTCTGAATTTATTTTGGCATAGTATGAACCCGTGAATACATAGGAAAATGGTCTCGTGATCTAAACTATTGTCTTTAGGTGTTAAAGAATTTGAATTATGACTATAAATACCCTATGCTCATTCTCATCATCTTTGAAAAATGACAAATGGTTATACTAGTGGTGATATTTTCAGAGCCATGGGTAGAAAATGGCTATGTGACGATGATTTTGTGTACTCAATGAACCCTAATCATCGTTACTCAAGTCAGGCAATAACAACAATGCAGAGGGAGTGGGAGTGGCGTACGTAATGTCTTTCTTGTTTTGTTGAACAATGTCGCTCGAATGGACTTAGAATACCGAAACAACGCGCTATACTGATGCAACGCAATACTCCACAACAACTTGAAGTTGCATTGTTTCATGCACGAGATGAAGAGAACCGAATGCGTTTGCGTGTACATCGACATAGTCTAGCAGCAGATGCAAGGATGTTTGTAGAGGATGGAGACATGCCACGTGCAAGACAGTATCACCAATGGAGCGTGAGTGTTGATAATGACTCAGACAGCTTCATGTCCGACGAGGACTAAACTATTGTACTTTTTAATATTCAAGTACGAGTAATTGTTCAATTTATGACTATGTTAACTAAAGACATGCTAGTTTTGCATTGTTAACTAAATTTGCATGCCATAGGAAATGAAATGGAAGCGATATTAAACCCACACAAATAGGAAATGAAATAAAATAAGTACATGTAGGAAATGAAATCACACAAAGCAAATACTATAAATTCATATGAAAACTAAGTGGAGCAACGTCAAACTGCATTGGAACGTAGAGGACAAAGTTTGCTCCGTTTTGTATGTCCTTCTTGGTTACAGCGGCTACATTTTATCCCCGAACGCGATTGGTCCATCTCAGTACGAATTCTTACAGACTCCCCCTTGTCGCCACGTTTTTTCTTTATCTTTTTGCAGGCTTCATCCGGTACCAACTTACCATACCTCTGCCACTGTACCGGTAAGACGTAGTTCCAGCACTCAGTAGGATCCAATGGATATATGATAGGCTCCCATAACTTATGCAATTTGGAAGTGTAGTGGTAAGGTTCAATCCATTTTTTCCAATCAAGATTCTCTGCCAAACAACCAGCCAATACATGAGAACAAGGCAAATGATAGCACATCCATTTTCCACAAGTGCAACTCTGTTTACTCATGTCCACATTTTGGGTGCGCCCACCCTTTGTGCCTCCTTTAACCCGATAGCGTTGCGTAACAACTTTGAAAATCCCTAGTTGTTTACTGAATGTATGCACCGTATGTGATTTAGCCTTTTCCATATATCTATTTATCATACTCTCTGTAATTTGGCATAATTGTTGACCCCGCTGCATAGCATCGACAGTTTGGTTGCGCTGTGTGTTGACAATTCTAACAGTCTTGTTGAAGATATACTCCATCATTGCCGTTGCAGGAAGGAAACGAGCCATTCTTATGCTACCATTGAAGCCTTCCATCACGTTTGTTGTGGCTTGTCCATAACGAACACCACTAATATCGTAACATATGGTCCACAATTCTGGATTAATGTCTGCTAGGTATTGCAAAGCAGGGGGTGATATCGCGCCTATTCTCTTCATGTATGCCTGGTGTTTGCTGATTTGGGGGGTAGTTCCGGCTTTCCACATCAATAGTTTTAACTCTCCACCGGCATGTTTACTTGAGAAGTTACTTCTGACATGAAATAAACAAAACCTATGAATCCCGTAAGGTGCTGTGAATCCACTTGTCGGGTTCCTCATCGCTGCTAGGATGCCAGCAGCACGATCTGAAATTATGCAGACATTTAACCTGTCTCTGCATACATGTTGACGTAGCAACTTCAGAAACCAAGACCAGTTTCTCTCCGATTCTTCGTCAACCAAGGCATAACAAACTGGATATTGATGACTATTCGAATCCACCCCCATTGCAACCAATAATTTCCCATTATATTTTCCCTTCAGAAAGGTACCATCAATCGAAAGTACTGGATGGGCATATTGCCAACCATCCATAATTGCACGAAGGCACCAGAAAATCCGTTTGCAAATAGAACTGCTTCTATTAGTTTCATGATGAACAGCATCGATTACAGCGACAGTGCCAGGATTGGCATGTACCATGGCCATGAAAAACTGTGGGAGTGCATCATATGTGGTAGTCCAGTTACCGTAGACCTCCTCAACAGCCAACTGCTTGCCCCTCCATGCTTTACAGTAACTTACACGGTGGTTGAATTCGTCATTAACCATTGTCATAATGGTATTGACTCGGAAATGGCTCTTCTTCCGTTTCGTCGGAAATGGCTCCATCGGAGACATAGTTTGGATTATGTTCAAGATGATATTGCTCGCGTTCTGTGAGGTCTCTTCCCATAGCACCAACGGAATCTGTGGCAAGTTGATACATATATTGACGACCTCTACGCACCAGCATTAGATTATTTTCAAACCGTATCTGTGACACAGCACCAATCACTATTTTCCTATACTTATTCCAATTGCCACATTCACCGGGGTCGGGATACATGATAAGTGAATCACGAGTGGGAACCCTTGCACCAATTCGAATGAGGTCATTTCTCAATCGTTCTGATTCCTGACGCCTATATGCCCATTCCCGACGAACGCCTGCAAAGTACTCTTTCGGATCGCTTAGTTTTAACCTATGATAATCGTCATCTCTTTCAACAAGCAACCAAACACGACAATCGTACTCACCCATTTCTTGTAATCGAAATTTAACAAAACATTTCGATTCCTTTCTTAAGACACTGAATGAAGCTATAACCATCAATTATATATACCATACTTCAAATTACTAGTTATGCAGACCTTGAAATGACCACTCATCTTTTTCATAAAATTAAAGCTTTGTATTATTTGTCATGTTTTCCAGAAATTATTGATCTCATGTGTAGTCTTGTCAAACTAAATTTGAAGCTTTATTATTGCTCTGAATACAACTGTTAGCATGCAAATGTAAAAGTGGTGTAGTCACGTCAACATTAAGGCTGTATTATTATCATCCTTCCATATGCTTGAATAATTTTTTTTTTCTAGTCCATAAAATTTTTTGCATAAATTGTGTACGAACTACAATTTTGTGTAGTTATCATTTTTGGATCAAAATTTAACATAGTTACGTGTAATATTATTTTTTAAATTTTGGATAGTCCCAAAGTACAACAGCTCATGTTTAATTTAAAACAAAGAAAATGCTAATATAATTTTTGCAAGTATAATCTATAAACCTACAAAAGAGAGAGTTACAAAACAATTTTTACTAAGTGACAAATCTGTTTTACTAAGTAATCACGGGGAAAGTGAAATGAATACAAATAAAATACAGGGTCGGTCGCCACGGGCTGTGGCGCACCCCTCCGAGGTCGCCACGAACTGTGACGCCCTATATCAGTTTTGCAATGTCCAACGCAGCTGTACCAATTCCGCAATTCTGGTACGTAACTATACCAGAAAAGCGAGGGAGCCGGGTTTTTTGATATACTATGCAAGACCTTGATACTTGTAGTATCGGATAGATCGCAACTTTATTATGTGTAATGTGTTACATATACAGCGTATTAGTTTTTCGATATAGTATGTGAGAACTTTGTGCTTTTTGTATCCTACATGAATAGATTCAGCTTTATGTGCAATGTGTTAAATTTAAAATAAAAAGCTTAGGCTTGGGCTGTTTTTTTTGGTATTTATTAGCTTAGGCTGATTTGCATTTAGGCTGTAGGTACGTGGTTTTGAATTTTGGTTTGCAATTTCAAGTCGGTAATACTTACTGAGTGTTTGTTTTTCAAGTTGTTGACTGGTCAGTCACTACCTTTGATTTGAATTTTTTCCCAAGATTGTAGTTAGGGTTCTAAGAGGTTGCATTTGATGACTAGATTACAAAGTTTTGAGGCCAGTTGTCGATCTACACCCTAAAAGTGCACAGTAGTTGTATATTATCACACTGTTGGAGAAGTTGACTGCTCAGCTGGTAGCCCAGTTGTGGAATCTATACTCTTTATTAATAAGTAAAACAATCTGAAAATGGCGCGCGGTACTAAAAAGTACCAAAGTATCAAATTTGGTTATCACTTGACCCGGGTTCGATTCCTCGCAACTACATAATTAATTATACAAGATTTATTTACTTTAAATTCCTTAGCTTCATCCAGGGTTCGATTCCTTACAACTCCGTAATTATACAAGATTTATTTATTTACTTTAAATTCAATAGTTTCATGGAGAGTTAGATTCTTTGCAGCTACGTAATCATACAAGATTTATTTATTTAATTTAATTTCTTTAGATTTATGCACGATTCGATTGTCTATAACTACATAATTAAATATTTATTTATTATATATTTTTATCATTCAATTCTCGAAAAATACATTTTTAAATAATATTCATTAATAATTTATTAATACTGATATTTTAATGTCGACTCATGCTCGGCCCGTGCTTGGCACGGGTTATAAGCTAGTACTGTTTAAGAGAATACTGTTTAGATTATTTTGGGTGATGGTGAAGTTAAAACATTTTTGTTAAAGCAACCATATTCTGTCAAAACCATGCTTCATTTTATTTTATTCTGAGCTTTAGAGATGCTAGTAAATGTAACTTATTTTTACTACCGTTATCCCTATGTGATGTATAGAGCTGATTTACCTCTTTCGTGTTCTTTATTGTGCTCTTGTACTATGAGTTAGTTTTTCATATCAGATCTAGGGTTAAAATAGTCTCTTCTGTATTCACTTCAAATATCTTATTTCCTATTACTCTTTTTTGGAGAGAATTATTTGGATCACAAATGAACATGTATAGTTACACTACAAGAAAAACTGAAACAGACGACACTTATCAGACAACGGTCGGCAGTAAAAGCATTGTTTGAAATTTTCACACAACGGTTTTTGTTTTTGCAAAATCTGTCTGTTGTCTGAAAGACCTTCCACAACGGTTTCTAAAACCATTGTCTATTAGAAGGAGTAAAGCAGAGGCTTTACACAACGGAATTATAAAACCGTTGTCTGAAGAAAGGTCAGACAAGTGTTTCATAAACCGTTGTTAAAAACACACAAGTGTTTTTTTTTTTTTTTGTTACTTAAATGGATGTCACACAACAGTTTGAATAAACACTTGTCTGATTCTAACAACGGTTTACAAAACCATTGTCTGAAGAAACTTCAGACAATGGTTTTGTAAACCGTTGTTAGAATCAGACAAGTGTTTTACTTGTATGTGGACTATACTTAATTCACACAACAGTTTCTGCATACCGTTGTCCAATTGAAATCTTAGGGGGGGACAATTATTTTGGAGGAGTTAATGAGGGGGGACAAAGATTCGGACAATTATTATAAAAAATTTTATAAAAAAAACACACAACGGTTTTACAACTTAAAAACAGTTGTGTGACGTTTTTTTTTTTTTTTGAATTTCTCGTTCGTGACAAACTTTAATTGTGAACTTTGTTTGAATAATAAAGTTTATGTTTAATTGACACACTTAATTATAGGATAATATTCTTAATTAAGCCGGATATCATAGTGTTGGGAAAAAATAATCAAAAAATAATAAGGCCCGGTTGTGCCGCATCTTTTCAAAAACGTTGGAACACTACTACTTTTGGGAACGGGACATGTGTCAGATTCAATGAATATTTTTTTTAAATGATTTCTTCGACGATCCAACCGTACGGATGTTAATAAGTACTCATTCTAGTGTTGGGAAAAAATAATCAAAAAATAACAAGGCCCGGTTGTGCCGCATCTTTTCAAAAACGTTGGAACACTACTACTTTTGGGAACGAGACACGTGTCAGATTCACTGAATATTTTTTTTAAATGATTTCTTCGACGATCCAACCGTACGGATGTTAATCAGTACTCATTCTAGTGTTGGGAAAAAATAATCAAAAAATAACAAGGCCCGGTTGTGCCGCATCTTTTCAAAAACGTTGGAACACTACTACTTTTGGGAACGGGACATGTGTCAGATTCAATGAATATTTTTTTTAAATGATTTCTTCGACGATCCAACCGTACGGATGTTAATCAGTACTCATTCTAGTGTTGGGAAAAAATAATCAAAAAATAACAAGGCCCGGTTGTGCCGCATCTTTTCAAAAATGTTAGAACACTAGAATAGATTGTTATGTTTCGTCCCGGATTGATTTTTCTATTTTTTTAAAAATATTTATCGACGATCCAACCGTATGGATATCGAGATCTATGTAATTTAATGATATTACAAAAGTTTTAGAAAAAAATAAATTTATTTGGTTTGAGATCTTAATGGTCAATAGTGATTTGACCGGTACTTCTAACTAGTGTTTCGTCCCGGATTGATGTTTTGATTTTTTTTAAAAATATTTATCGACGATCCAACCGTATGGATATCGAGATCTATGTAATTTAATGATATTACAGAAGTTTTAGAAAAAAATAAATTTATTTAGTTTGAGATCTTAATGGTCAATAGTGATTTGACCAGTACTTCTAACTAGTGTTTCGTCCCGGATTGATGTTTTGATTTTTTTAAAAATATTTATCGACGATCCAACCATATGGATATCGAGATCTATGTAATTTAATGATATTACAGAAGTTATATCAACTTTTCAAAAAAAATTAAATAACATACAAAGTTATATCTCTTTATAACAAAAACACATTTCCCACCTTTGCCAAATTTTTACTTCCCCCCTCCCCGACCTTTCCCCCCTTAACCAAATCTTTATTCCCCCTCTTTCACTATCCTGCTTTTCTCTTTCTATCTCGATCTCTATTGCCTCTCTCTCAACTCAAAACACAAACATTTCAAACACATATACGTTTCATTCTCTCAAAAAACACACACACACACACCGATACACACAGACATATACAAATCTAGATGTTGAAACCCTAGTTCTAAATCGTGTTAATTAGTTGTGCAATTGCTCGAATCGTGTTAATTTGATGAAGCCCCTTGCTCAAAAGTTTGGTTCATCACTAATCTCAACAATTTGTAAGTGGTTTCGAATTCATTTTGAATTTTTGAATTTCGAAATTTTAATTTTCTATTTTACTTCTTTTAAACAGATCTAGAGCCCTTGCTCAAAGGTTTGGTTCATCACCCGTAAGTGATTTTCCATCTTCAGTTTTTAATTGTGAACTTATAGTTCGTGTGTGTATGTATACATTTGTTGGTTCTGCCTATTTGATTATTACTTCAGTCGTATATTCTTTATGTTGCAGGGAGTTCCGTGATGGCTGCCTGCAAAGGTCTTAGAGAGTAAAATTGGCATTGAAAAGATGAATTTACTGAAAGCCGCGTCTCTAGAAGGTTCCAGTGACAACTATTTATAATGTCCAACTGATGTACAACTTCAAGCCAATAACTTGAGTCATTTTCAGTACCATTGGCTTAAAAGGGAATTGTTATTGTCAAGAATGTGCTTGCGTTAACACGTGGTTTAAGTTGGGAACCAATGGTAATGCAAGTATAGAAGAGCAGTAAGTACATATTAGTTCAAATTATTGTAGAGTAGGCTTTGTCTAGTAATAATACTAGAATCTAATTCTAGTCAGTCTAATTCTGTCGCAAGTGTTCTCATAGATAGATGTAAAAGATATTATGATATATGGATGCTTAAACAAGTACTATAATTTTACAAGGTTTGTGTATTACTAAAACTTTAGTTCATCCATGTTTTTGCTATAAAGTACTGTCTTTGGGCTATTTATGGTGTCTGATGATGTCTCTTTATGACATGTTTGTTATTTCTTTCGATTAAACTTCCATTGTTTCTGGACAGAATTTCGTAACCAGGCTGTTTTAACTTTTCAGTTTCATTATGCACTTTGCAAATGTAGTTGCTAAAATGACACTGTTGTCACTGCCAAATGCCAATCCATTGTTACTCAATAGTTCAGTATCATGATTACCCAAAGTTTTGTGATAAAATGAGGAATGTTACTGGTTTAAGACAGTAAATAGTTATATACACTTCCTCATACACTTGAATGAGACATCCTAGTTACTAGCTGATAGTGTTTGATGTCCCGGTAATGTCAAAGTCATAGTACTCAATTCAGTGTCTGCCCTGTGTAAGTAATTTTTGCATATGTAGATTACTGGGTTCCGATCATGTGTATTACTTCTGTTTGGTTTGACAGGTCCAGTCCTCTTGGAAGATTACCATTTGGTGGAGAAACTTGCTAATTTTGACAGGGAGCGAATCCCTGAAAGAGTTGTCCATGCAAGAGGTGCTACTGCAAAGGGATTCTTCGAGGTCACCCATGATATCACTCATTTAACATGTGCTGATTTTCTTCGAGCTCCCGGTGTCCAGACACCTGTAATTGCTCGCTTCTCCACTGTTGTGCATGAACGTGGAAGTCCTGAAACCCCAAAGATATATGGATGCTTAAAGATATGTATAATATAGTAATACTAAGGTTTTCGCACTGTCAAATAGGTGAAGTCTCCCCTATTATCAAATGATACCTACCATCGTATTCATGGGCATGTCTCTACGCGTGAACCTGTTTGGGAAATTGCTTGTGATGAGCTGGGAATAGACTACACCGACATTGTTTACGAGAAAGCTACTGATGAAGGCATTGCTAAGGTCACTGCTGTAATTGTTTACTATTTCATTCTTCTTCTTTTTTTAAGTGTGAAGCTATTTGCAATCTACAACTTATTCTGATTATGACATGCATACATTTATGCTTAACACTTTAAGTGAACCATTTTTTCTAACACTGTAAGGTTTTGGATATAATAGATAGCTACAGAAATGTGCATAATTATTTATTGACAATTCGAATATAAGATAGCTACAAAAGTAAACCAAGGGTTTTTTCCTGCTTGAAAGTTGTAATATTCAGGTGCTAGCGAGAAACTTGTAGAAATCTTGCTGATATTCATTTTAACAAAGCGTGTTATCTCTACACTCAGAAGTTGATACTCATTACATTGCTTATAAATTTACTTCAAGTGTATGCTGTTATATTTAATAATTCAGCGAAGCACAACTGCAAATGATCTGCTACTGTGCTACAATTTGATAGTTGTTATTCGTTTGTAAATGCAGATCACAATTAACAGGCCAGAGAGGAGAAATGCTTTTCGACCACAAACAATCAAGGAGCTTATTCGTGCATTTAATGATGCAAGGGACGATAATTCAGTGGGAGTGATCATTCTTACGGGAAAGGTACCTTTTCTGTTAAATAGTTATACAGTACGTGAACTTTCATCACCCTTCGATGCCTCAAATTTAATGCTCAAATGATAGGTGTCGACTGCAAATTCTTTAAAGTCTCCCCTGATAGGTGAAGTGACGCACTTCTCTTATGTATGGGACCTATGTTTTATAAGATACCTTGGTCTGAATCCTTTATTTTTTTGCTTACATGATGTCAGGATGGCTTGTCTCCAATTGATTTGATGGTTGAAACTGAAACACATCGGGCAACCCCTGATGGTACTGGATGTGTGAAAACGATAGGAAACTATGCTGCAGTAAGCTTTCGTATAGTTTCTTGCTGGTTAATAGTTAGGGCGTAGTATTGCCTTGTTTCTATATATTAAATTAAGTTTGGAGTTATGCTAGATGCACTCAATGCTGATTTGCACACGGGATTCTGGATGCTCACCTTGCCTTCTCTCACTTTTGATTGATGATTATTCTAGTTTTTCTAATTTATGCTTTATGCCCTAAAAACATTTTGTGATCCTTTTTCGGTAAGGAAGCTATATGGTTCAAATTGTTTATGCAGAAGTCTGTCTTATCTTAATCTTTGTTCATACTTTTATGGTGATATGGGTGAATTGTTCCTTGTTTAATTTTTGAAAAAACATGAGAACCATTTGGCAAACTTTATGGCATAATATGATGTTGAGTATCTAATCTTGTCGTGATTTTTAATTATAATTTTAGGTCCTCAAGGCACAAAGTTCTGCAAAAGCCAAAGGCTATTCTGATGTTCTGTACCTAGATCATTCATGTGCAGTTTTTTACTTGTTTCATGGTGCTGCAGGCTTTAAAAATCATCTAGACTGATGAGCCTTTGTTGCGTCCCTGTGGTGTTTCAGAGGTGCTGGCATGAGTGTATAAGAAGTGAAAAAGGCGGAGGTTTTTCGGAATATAAATGTTAGGTTTCGTCGAACTTGTGTAGAGAAATAGAGTATTCATTTTTGACACTGCATCATACCATCAGCTTTACTTGTACACTCTGACTTATTAGATTGAGAATTTCTAAGCATTGTAGATGTATTTTTTCCAGTGTAAGTACTAATAATAAAGTTATTAAGTCATGTTTGGGTTCATATTGAATTTGAAATCTGGGAAATTTTGTTTATTAAAGATTTTTTGTTGCACAAAAATCTAGCTTATTAGATTGTTTTTTGTCCAATACCGTTGTCTATCAAAATCAGAAACAAGTGTTTTAGAAACAAAAACTGTTGTGGTTCTGCTAATGTTCAAACATGTTTATCTTTTTAAACCATTGCCTAACAGCTTTCAGACAACAGGTATTTAAAGAAAACAATTGTGCAAGTCAAGAATAGACAACAGTTTTTAGAAAGGAAACCATTGTGTTAAACTATTAAGACAATGGGGTTCTACTAAAACCGTCGTAAATATTTAGATCACACAACACTCTTTTGGAAAATAAAGCCTTGTCTGAAAATTAAAATAACAACATTTTCTAGTTAATAAACAATTGTTGATTTATTTGTCAGACAATGGTTTCTACAACAACCGTTGTTGTTCACGCGTTTCAGACAACGTTTTCTAAGACCAAAACCGTTGTCTGTAGGGAATCAGACATCACTCTTCTGGAAAATAAAGCCTTGTCTGAAAATTAAAATAACAACATTTTCTAGTTAATAAACAATTGTTGATTTATTTGTCAGACAATGGTTTCTACAACAACCGTTGTTGTTCACGCGTTTCAGACAACGTTTTCTAAGACCAAAACCGTTGTCTGTAGGGAATCAGACAACGGACGCGTCCGTTGTCTGAGCTGCGTAACAGACGGCATCTCAATAGACCACGGTTTTCTAGGGCATCAGACAACGGGCAAAAAGCCTTGTCTGATTCAATTATTCTTGTAGTGTTAGCATTATATTTTTACAGACTCATCATGACTGTATGCTTGCTTGGCAACATACTGTATCCTGTAATTGATTAAGGTTTCAAAGCTAAACTTATTTGTTTGTCCTATGCTGAGATCTCTGTTGTAGCAAGTGGTGCTCCAAACTGTCTTGAAGCTAAGATATTTTGTGGTAGTGCATACATATTTTTTTCCTTGGCAGAAATACGCATTAACGAAATCATTTCCCTTTACTTTGGGGGCACATGACTTTTTTTACCAGAAATTAAGTCTCCTTCCTCTCTATCTATCAAGGGGGAAGTTTATCTGATACATATATGTCTTGTTATAGAATGTAACTTACTGGAGTTATGCTCATAGAAGGATTAAAGAACATGTCAGAGACATCATTTATGGATGCCAAGTGTTTTGTGTAGGTGTGCCGTGTGCCTTTAGGATTTTCACAACCTTTAGACAGTGAAATCTAGGTTGCCCAACCCTCTAGCTTGGGTTCGGCTGAAATGAACTTGGGATTCCCTTGTACTAGTGTTCCTCCCAAACTGTAAGCATAAGTTTTCAACACTAAAATCTGCTCCTCTTAGTTTATTCAAAATCTTTTTTTCTATTCCTCTCACCAACCAAGCACAGCCAAGTACCCACTTGCTGCTTGCACAACTTATGCACTAGGTAAAGAAGGCATGCAGACTGTATGAAAACTGTTTGTGGGTGTGGCAATCGTTCGTGGTTATGTCCCTAAAGATGTTACAAAAATACCAGATCATGTAATCCAGCAGTCCACTACAATGAAGCGAGGGTTGATGATCGAATGTTGCTGATTCTTTAAGGTAGAGACACTGATTGAATAACCTTTGTGTGTATTTCACTATATCTTGTGGGAGTGCTTGTATTTAGGTGCACTCGAATGTTGTAGCTTATAAGAGTTCACCTTGAAAGAGTTCTAGACACCCATGATTGCTAATTAAAATCCATTTATGTAAAAAAGAAGTAAAGTCAAGGTTTTAATCATGTCTTCTAAATTCTAAAAGTGATATGTCTGAAATTTGATGTACAGATCTTATAAGTTGATTGGGCAAGTTCCTGAATAGTAAAATGTTCCAATCTTAGTTAAGAAACAAGAATGTTATAGTTGACTATTAAATCGCGAAGTTCTAATTTTGTTTTAAAAGCTATTTGGTTAATTACAAAGGTTCTTGCGTTTGACTTGTTTAAAACAGGAATATTAGTTTGTTCAAAACTAAGAACCCAATGCTCCTAGCAATGGAACTCCGGTGCTCTTTCAAATAATTGTGTAACAAAGGCTGCTTGAAAATGTATGTTAGTCTAACGTTTTGGTTTTGGCAAGAGCGTAACTACTTTTTAGCATGTTGAAGAATGATATTATGAACTATTCACCCGTCCTGATGTTGGTTTTTGAATTCTCGTCAGCTGCTGTGCTATGTTATATATGTAGAATGTTGGCTGTTTAACAGATTTCAGCTGTTAGTCCGAGTCTTTGCGGCAAAAACTCGGATCCCAACTCCCGGAATTGCAATGTCACATGTTACAAAACCAACTTGCATTTGCATTAGGGTCATAAAGGACAGGGGCGGAAACAACTACACACCCTTTATCAGAGCCGATTGTTTTTTTTTATTGTAAACTAATTCTTTAGGAGCTCATTCATTTAGCTGTTCTGGAACTATAGGTGATTGTAATATCCATTTTTTTAATTAAGCAAATAAATATGGAGGATGGTACAGAATTGATGAAATATCTTTTGGCTTCTTGGATTGTGTTCACTCGGTTGAGCTCTCTAATTGTGTGTGTGTGTGAGCTTTACTTGCATGGTAAGCATTTTTCCAAATTATGGTTATATTTATAATGTGATTCGGTTGATAAATAGAATGTAACATAATGCAATTAAGCAAGAGGGCCTAACAACTGTAACTGAATGTGTTAAAAATGTCCCTTTCACTTTAAAAAGGTTTGTATATGTAGGGTTAAGATGCGAAACATTAAGATTTGATTTATCTATCCGGAATAGTTTATAATTTATTATAAATTAATTAAATTGCATTGTGCATAACTGAATAATAATTTATTCGCACATTAGTGGCTAAATTATTATCCGTGCACTACACCATAAGTGCTCATAGGCAACACTTTCTATGAGTGTTGCAAGCAAAGCGTTTCAATAAATAGGCTCAGTTTTAGTCTTTTGCAACACTGCTCGAATACTATTGCATTAGACATACATTTGGTGTTGCACGTGAATATTGGGGTTTCAGCATGCAACGATGGTGTTGCATTTAATTTAATATTTTTAATAATTTTTTAATAATTATAAAATAAAGTTGAATACATTTTCAAGAAAAATACATTACATTTTGATCAATCTTTTTACTTTTCAAGTTTGAAACATAAAATATTACAAAATTAAATATCTAATATAAATATATACGATGATATTTTAATTTAGATCTATTTCTTTTTAAAAAAATTATAATATATTATAAATTTTAACTTGTTATAATTTGTACATAAATACATTTCATAATTTTAAAATTTTAAATATTGTAACATGTTTTACAAAGTGACGTTGGTATTTTTTACCTTGACAAAAATCTCATAATTTTCATAAGTTTTGAAAGTGAATAAATTATCAAAAAAGACGACTAATTGTTACTATTTATATTCTAAATTCTTAATTAATTAATTAAAAATAAAAATAAAAATTATAATATTAATTATTTTATTTTTCAGTAAAATAGTAAAACACAGCGGACCTGACTGAAATATTTTGGCGGCCAAAATCCCGCTCACAATTTTGCCTTCTCTCCTTTCAACTTTTCACTAGTCACTCATTCAGTACTCTTCTTCTCAGCCCTCGCTACCATCCTTCTCTCTCAATATTTTCAATTTTCTTTCTACATCAATTTTCTTTCTCCCCCAATTCTCCTTCCCTCTCAAGATTTTCAGTTTAAATTTAGGTTCATACATCTAATTGATATCCTATTTTAGGTTATCTCTCTTTTCAATTTGGGGATTTATTTGGAAATTCATTCGGTGCTCTCTCCCCCCTCACGATTCACTACTTTAACAAACACTCTGCAACAACAAAATTCAAAGAAAATAAGTTCACTGCAATTAGTGAGATAAAAGGGAGAGAGGTCCATTTTCAAACAGCCATGTATCTAACTTAAATGAAAGACGAGAAGTTTTGAAACAATCGAGCGTTTTCACAAGCATGGCTCCGGGGATATCAATTCGTTCATTTATCGGCTGTTTGAATTACAATAAGTAAGTTTTACTCTTTTTATTTGGGGAATTTAAGTTAGATTTAGATATTTACAGCATTTTCATGCTTAAAATTATTTGAATCAGACTTCAATTTGATTGAATTGTTTCATTTAGTAGTAAAGATTCAATCTTTACTAACAATTGGTGGTAAAGATTCAATACTTACTGATATAATTGGTTTTTTTTTATTCAATTGCGGGTCAAATTCACAAAATTGGTGGCAAGAATTTGATTGTCTAAATTGCTTGACATAGTTTGAATTAGGTGTAGGTTATAATTATGATTTGAATTTTCTTAATTGCAAGCCTCAAAGCTTCTTAGATAGGCAATGGGCTGCTAATATGTGAGTAAATTAGATATGGATAGATAGATTCAATCTATCCTTTCTTGACACAGTTTTAGGCATTTAGCAGAATACTTTTGGGTTAAAAATGCAATCATCCGTTAAATCAAGAACACACAAGTTGAAGAAAAAACCCAAAAACAGATGTTGATTCAGAAACATAACTGAAGCGTAAAATGTTAAAGACTCTTCTTGTCTTTTTCATAGATGATACAACTTTAGAATACAAATCACTTGGTGTGTGAACGACATTAGCATTCTCTTTTTTTGTGCCGTGAAAAAAGCTCTTTGTTATACTGTCAAATAATGGAAGAATACCTTCCCTTTTAAGTTCACTGCAATTGCAATTTGCAGGGGCAACAAAGTCTACCGAGTTCAATATGAGAATCAAAATTTTCAAATGGGAGCTGACTCAAGTCAGAGATAAGTTTTAATTTTTATGTACCTTATATGTCAACAAGGACAAAACTTTAGTGAACTTTAATATATGTGGTTGTTTCGCTCGCAAGTTACAAATTGCAACAATGGATGTAGTTGCAACGTAAACTGAATTGATCCACAGTACAAAGTTTTTGACAGGTCGCTATTTTGGAGACGAAGGTTTATTTTTTCTAGCTAAAAGTTTAGCTTACAATCAGGTTAGATTTTGATTTTTTTGCCTATATTGAGCTCTGAATGCCCTTGCAACGTAAATCAGTGTTTATTACTGTTGTAGTGGTGGGTTGTAAGCTTGATTTGAGGGATCAAGAACAAATAGCTGATTTGGAGCAGGCAATGTCACCTATTATGCAACAGTTTGGGGAGATTGAGACTTGCATTGAATGTTCTGCATTGAGAAATATCCAGGTATGTTCTATAATTACCTTTTTTCGTCGGGATATAACATCTGATGGATTTTTGTGCCACTTTCTTGCATCTATTGTTGCACCAATAAATTATGAAATCGTTGATCACTGTGTTTATTAAAGGTTCAGTTTATTGTGAAGATGCCTTTACCTTGGACTATTAATATATTGCATCACTTTTAAAATGAAATCTTCTAGAAATTATATGTTTTCTTGCAGTTTCATGACAACTGTAAGGTAACAAATGCAATTTCAATTTTGCAGGTCCACGAGGTTTTCTACTATTCTCAGAAAGCAGTAGTTCATCCCACAGCTCCATTGTTTGATCAGGAATTACAAACACTGAAGCCACGAGGCACCAGGGCTTTAAAAAGAATATTCATTTTATGCGATTATGACAGGGATGGCGCGCTTAATGATGCAGAGTTGAATGATTTTCAGGTATTCTTCTGTAATGTTCTTTTGCTGAAATTCTTATCAGCACTTATTGTCAAACTTTTAACTTACAAGGTTTTTAAGGTGAAAGAGATTTTAGATGATATAATAATGAATTTTACAAGTCAGATGTTTCAATGCTCCTTTTGCAACCTTCTGAAATAGACAATGTCAAGAATGTTGTTAAAGAACAAGTGCCGGAAGGTGTCAATTATCACGGTCTTACATTGGCAGGATTCCTCTTTCTCAATGCATTATTTGTAGAGAGAGGCAAAGTAGAGACTGCGTGGACTGTATTATTGCAGTTTCTTGAGCTTAACAACAATTTAATTGATTATTCTGTATGTAATCAAATTGTGAAATTGACTGATTTTATATAATTCTTTAGGTTTAAATAGATGTTGGCTTGAATGCGCAACCAGTTCTGATCTGCTTTCTTTTTGGTAATGGAGGTAGGGTTTCTCAGGGCTTGCGAGTGCACTTCTTAAGAGCAAAACCATAAACGCAATGTACCTCAAGTAAGAAAACGCAGTAGTAAATTTTTAATATCCTAAGTGAACCAAGTAAAAATTTGCAGATTATTGTTCACTACGTAACTTTTACCATGGTTTTTTGTGATTTTTAAGTGGGAATTACGGTGGTGTCTTGGGGGCTGCTGCTCTAGCTAAAGGTCTCGAGGGAAACAGATCATTGAGGGTATGTCTCTTTGTTAGTACTCAGTATCCTTATCACATGTACCACTGTATTGCATCATGTTTTCGGGCTGTGAATATAAATGGGCCTATGTCAATGAAATATATAATATACATCTGCTTACCAGTTAGGTTTTATAATTTTTATTGCTGGTTTTGTATTTTAATATTTTCTTCACATATTGTATGTGGAGTTCTGTTGATTTTAGACCTGTCTTTGTAAGTAAAAAACTTATAGCACAATACAGATTGTAATGCACCTCTACTAGAATCATCCAAGTGATGTTGGTAAAGGTACATGTGGTAGTCAATAGTATGAATGACATTTTTAAAATGAAGTTCTCCATGCATCTGCTTCTTCTTTACAGGATATATTTCTTCTCAAGCTACAAGTAGATTAAGTTTTGGTTTTACATTCTGATATCTGGCTAACAAATATTTTCAGGAACTTTATGTGAACGGAAACTCTGTAGGAGATGAAGGTGTCCGCGCTTTAGTGTCTGGCTTAGTACTCCATAAAGGTTCTGAATATGAATTTTAAACTTATGAATTAATATCTCCTAGAAGTTTTTGGTACCATGTTCTGAACTTATGAATTAAATAATTTTTATTGCGCACTATCATAATTTCAGGTTGGTACCTGATCTATCAACAATGGTACTCCATTGACTCAAGATTGGTGAAATCAGATTGGACGACAATGGTACTCCATTGACTCACGGTGGCACAACTTCGTAGGGATTTTATTCTGTAACTTTTAGTAGTAGTATAACTTGGTAAGAAGTTGTAAAACATCAGTATTTTTGCTGGCTGCATCCTTGGCCAGTTGTTGGTTTGGACCTTCAATTTTTTGTTGGCTTGGTTGGACAAGATGGATTTATGTATAAACAAAGCAGCGATTTCAAAAATTTTATAAAAAACTGTTTCATTTGACTCTATTTGTGTTGCAGTATCATAGACATGATGTTGCTAAAAAAACATTTGATGTTGCAATAAAAAAAATGGTGTTGCATTTAAAAGGATTGATGTTGCTTAAACAGAAAAAGTAGTGTTGCAATAGACTACACTAGTGTTGCATTACATAGTGGTCCCCATTGCTGACGTGGCACCATGTGGGCTCCATTGTTGACGTGGCACCTTGGGGGGCCCATGCTGACGTGGCATATTGGTGGGCCCCATGCTGACGTGGCACCTTGGTGGGACCCACTGCTGACGTGGCACCATGGTTGGCCCCACTGTTGAAGTGGCTTCAAATTTTATGCAACACCATGTGGTGTTGCCTTTATGTGCTTTTGGTGTTGCAATATAGGCCTTACGCAATACTTTCATGGCGTTGCAATAGCTAGTAAAAGCGTTGCGTTAGAGGTCTTAGGCAACGACCGTATTGGCAACGCTGCCATGGTGTTGCCTTTTACCTTAGGCAACGCTATTCAAGCCTTCTGCAACACTAAAGAGGGGGTTGCGTATGCTCACTTATGGCGTAGTGGTGCCAATGTGATGGCTAAATGTTTTTAAAGTAGCCATAATAATGGCTCTGGGTCACGTCCGTTAGATCGTGACTAACGTCGTTTCGAATTTAAGGTTAATTATGTAATTTTGTTGCCCCCAATAATTTATCTAACACATTACACACACTTCCCTCCATTTTGTACGATCGGTTCATCTTCTTAGTAAAGACGATCAAAAAACCCTAATTCATGGAGCTGTCTCTGCTGTGTAATCGAAGAAAATGAGTTGGTTTATGAGACTGAAGGAAGATGCTGAGATATACAAATCACTTGAACACCCCCAATATTCAGGTACGAATTAAGTACATTTGCATGTGCTTAAATATGTATAAATATATGTCACTATCGGTACAAAAAATTCGGGGTTTTGTTGTTTTTGTTACTAATGTTCATATGCTTCTGTGTATATGTGATTATTTGTGTGTATATATGACTATTTCTGCTTTATTTCGTGTTATATATAACTGTAAAGTGATAATTTTTAGGATTTTAAGCCTAAAATTTGATTTGTTACTTGATTTAGTATGTACTTAATTTGTTGCTTGTTATGAGTGTTGATGTAATTTGGGTAAACATATTTTTAGGGTTTTAAGTTATGTTGTACTTTTTAAATAATTGACAGATCCTGATAATTCAACCATCAAACTACACTATGGTGGAGAAATGAGGAATGATCCTAGGTCATATGTAGGTGGTTGTGTTGATTATTTTGACTTTTGCAATGGTGATGAACTGTCCATGTTAGATTTATATGCAATAATGAAGGAAATTGGGGTAATGGGGGGTTATATAACTTTTGGTATAAATTATCAGGCACAACAATGGATAGGGGTTGTTTTGAAGTGGAAACTGATGAAGAACGATTGGATATGTGTGCCTTAGTGAAGTCTAGGTATGTAGATGTTTATGTTACCTCATGTGCACCCTTGGCCAATTCACAACAAGAGATAAATACTCAAAATTATGATTTTAGTCAACCTGAACCACATTATGAAGATTTTGATTTTATGGATAATACACAAGATGATGTGAGACAGAAAGAAGAGATGAGAGAATTTTATGGCTATGAGAGTGAAACTGATGAAGATGATGATACCTATGTGTGTGAAGATGATTTTGATGACAGTTCTGAGAAGAGTTTTTATTCTGATAATTCAAACAAAGATGATACTGATGATGAACTACAGTTTGACATTAATCCTGATGACAATTTACATGGTAAGTATGATAGGTTTGATGGTGAGCAATGTGAGGAAGGCAGTGATCATTCTAGTGTGTATTATGACAGTGAGGAAGAAAGAATGGCAGCCAACAGTATTGATGATGATCAAATTGGCTACCCTGTGTATAATGAGGAATCAGAGGGTGCTCCTGTGTTTGAGTTAACCATGTGCTTTAAGGATTCCAAAACTTTTAGAGGTGCAGTGAAGAATCATTCCATTCTTGAAAGGAGGTCAATTACTAATGTTAGGAATTTTGGTAAGAAAGTGTGTTATGTGTGTGAGGCACCTTGTAAGTGGAGGATTTATGCATCTCCAATGGGAAAGTCCTCCACTTACCAAATCAAGACCTTTATTAGTAAACACACATGCATGCCTACTTTTAACCAAAAACAAATCAACTCTAGATGGCTGGCAGAATATTATGAAAAAAAAAACAGGATGAACCCCTCTTGGCCCATAAATGCATTTCATAAAAAAATAGTGAATGACCTTAAATGCAATGTAAGTAAGCATGCTGTGTATAGAGCAAAAACATGGGCTCTACTTAAAATAAATGGGACTCATGTTGAACAATATTTTACACTTTTTCATGCATTTAATTACTTGTACTTGACCTATGAATATTGTTTAACTGTTAGGGATTGATAAATGCTCTTGAAGCAGTGGTGCCTCATGCTGAACACAGATTCTGTGTAATGCATCTTTTTCAAAATATGCATAAAGAGCACAAAGGAATTGCATTGAGGCACTTGTTATGGAAGGCTGCTAAGGCAAGTACTAAATGGGAATGGAACTTGCACATGAACAATATGAAAGAGGTACACCTTTAATACTTGTACCAACCCTAAGTTTTATACCATTAATGCATGTACCAACCTTAAGTATTTATAGCATTAAATGTGTAAGTTGTTCATTGTCAGGTATCACCTAAGTGTTATGAATGGCTCATTCAGAAGCCTGTACAACAGTGGACCAGATCAGCATTCAGGACAACCTTTTCAAGTGATATGTTTGTTAACAATCACTATGAGGTATTTAATTCAAGCATCAGAACATTTAGGGATTTACCAATCATTACAATGTTCAGAAAAATACATATTGTTGTGATGAAAAGAATCCAAATAAGAAGGGATAAAATGAAGGAAAAAGAACTTGTAATTTGTTCTAGTGTATAGAAAAAATTGAATAAGTAAGTCAATTTAGGGAATAACTTGTCATTTTGTCAATTCATATGTTACTATTTCTTATACATTATATACATTGTTGCAGGGCTATACAATGGGCTGGGAATTGTATTGTCACATGGTCTGGAGGATCATCATACAATGTAACAACAAGTGATGGAGGGCATGAGCTTGTGGTTGATATAGTGCAAAAAAAATGCACATGTAGGAAATGGGATTTGAATGGAATCCCTTGCTATCATGCATATGCATGTATAGCTTTTAGAAATGACCCTTGGGAGATATACATCAGTGATTGGTACAAGAAAGACCTGTACATGAAGGTATACATTCCTTATTTTTTGTATTTTTGGTATTTTTGGTATTGTGATTCCTTCATTTCATTTTTCTTGTATTTTTTGAACCATTCCAGCTATAAAAATCACACTCTAGAACCCATAGTTGGTCCTGAGTTTTGGGAAGATGCAGTATAGCCAATGTCTTTACCACCCAATATTAAAACTCCAACTGGAAGGCCCAAAAAGAAAAAAAAAACACCATGAATGATATCTCTGCAGATCCTACCAAGATGAGGAGGCAAAATACCATAGTTCATTACACTTACTGCAAAGCTGCTGGACATAATTGAAGGAGCTGTGAAACTAGGGTAATTTCTTAACAAGACTAAAGTTTACTTTCTTGCCAATACATGAATGTACACTAATTTATGATAATTTGGTACCATGTAGAAATCTGATGAAGTTCAAAAAGGTGCAAGTGAAGGTATTCAGTTGTAGGTAGGAAAGACTAAAGTTAGGTGTGGAAAATGTGGAAATGAAGGACATAATGCTAGGACTTGCAAATTTCAGGTATTTTGACACATTTGGCGTGTGTGTTTTTGCTCCAAAAGTCTATCTCCTGAGCATGATATATTGTGTTCATTGTACTTCATATATCCAGAAGGCAGTGCCAAATCAAGGTGAGACAAATGATCAGGCCCAGGGGAATCAAAATGGGCAGGCTCAAGAGCAGCCAAATGGTGAGGCCCAGGAGAATCAAAATGACCAGGCCCGGGAGAATCAAGGTCAACATGATGGTCAAAACCAGCAAGAACCCCATGCTCAAGGTCAAGCCAGGACAATGTCAAGAGGCACAACAAGTACTACAACAAAAGGAAAAATTCTTGCAAGAAGGCAGGGTAAAATCCATTTGGATGGATCTCAACAAGAAGAGATAACTACTCTTAGAGGTTTGCAGGCTGCAAAAAGAGCTAAAAAGGCTGAGGGTGCTAAGAAGGCACCATTGAAGATTTGAAAGCATTCACGCATTTAGCATTCTGAAATCTTTTGTTATGAACCAAAACTTTTGTAATGCTTGGTAATACTTATTTTGCTAAACTTTTGCCTAAGCATTCAGGGCTTTTATTTTAGCAATATCATGGCTTTTGGGTACATTTTCATTCTTGTAATGACAAATTATATGACTTGATTTATGTATTGAATTATGACTTTGTTTGAATTATGTTTTATTATTGACAATTTTAAGGAGTTGGAAATCGAGCATATTATAACATAAACTGAAAATCACATACATGATCAACACATTACAAAAGTCCATCTATATATCCTGATTGAGGTCCACATGACCATTTTTTGGGAAACAAAACACAAGCAACAACATAACTAGAACTAAACTAATAACCTTCCACTTTCTTGTTTGATTCTTCCACATTTTTACTTCTTCTTCAGTTAACTTCAACCTTTGCTTAAAAGAGCAATCTTCTTCTTCTTTCATATGAATCCTCCTTCGCAACCCACTAATTACTCCTGAGCAACGAGTGCAAATTGGAGGATCTACCCACTTCAAGAAATCACAGCCATTTGAACCATCTACATACCCTAAGAATCTTCTTCCCGCATTTAATTGAGTCCGAACAGTCATTTCAACAACCTATTTACCACAATAATTATTCATAGCCATCAATTGCTTAATAGATGTGAGAGTTTTAGGGTTTTGAATCCCTAATTCTGAAAGGGGCATTATATAGAAGACAATAAAGCCGTTGAAATTGTCTTTGACCTTTTTAGCCACATTCCCGTTAGATTTAAACGAATCAACTAATGGACCTGACCCGGAGCCATTATTATGGCTACTTTAAAAATATTTAGCCATCACATTGGCACGAATAATAATTTAGCCACTAATGTGCGAATAAATTATTCTTCAGGTATACACAATGCAATTTAGTCTTTATTATATGAAAATGATTGTACAATCTTAAAGAGTAACTATTTCTTTGAACTGGGTTAAACTTAAAATTATACATGCACACTATTATACATATAATAAATTAAAGTAAACAAAAACATTTCATTTCTCTGAAATATGGGGTTAAAGTATATCGGTCCTATCATTCTTTAGAACTATATGAAATAGAAGTAGTGGAAAATTAAAAAAAAAAAAAAAACTTCTTTTCTATGCAATATATATATATATATATATATATATATATATATATATATAATTTGGATCGGATTAAATTGTACCTCCGCTCCCTTAAAAAGGTTAGATAGGACATATAGAGGCATTCAAAAAATGAATCGAAATTGAATTCGGCTTACTAGATAGTTGAACACACTATTGGTCGTGAATTGCACGTCTAAGGTCACAGTTGACATTAGCAACAACAGTTTTTTCTGAGAAATATGCGAAAAACTATTTGGCAAATTTTAAAAATAGTTTTCTTGAAAAGTGTTTTTTGACTAAAAACTAGTTTTAGAGAAAACTTGTCCACCCAGATTTCTTAAAAAGCCGCTTTACAGTTTTTGTCGAATAACATCTACGGATTTCAACATGAAACCTCACAAATTTTTTTTATAGTATGCCCTAAAACATGGATATATCAAAATTA
Source organism: Heracleum sosnowskyi (assembly GCA_030848705.1). Lineage (NCBI taxonomy): Eukaryota > Viridiplantae > Streptophyta > Magnoliopsida > Apiales > Apiaceae > Heracleum > Heracleum sosnowskyi. The sequence continues at coordinate 18,724,880 of CM061240.1, forward strand.
TTACTAAACAAACAATTATATAATTTTTATAAGCACACTTCTTTTAGCAACAATATCAAACGAAGCCTTAAATCACTGCAACAGTTTGACCATCACTATATTCTTCTTCTTTTTTTGATCTTTTTCTGTTAACGAAATCAAATGAAATTATGTGTATTGTTCCTTACCAATCATCTTTTGATGTACCAACCATCATAATCAAATCATTGTCAAACAAGTCCAATACTATAACAAAAAATTCATATACTCCATTTTTCTTCCTAACTTTTTTCTAAAACCGTTCGACCGTACACGCTCCACCATTTTTCTCAATAAAGAAACATCAACCAAATAAATTTCTCTTTTTCTTAAAAACCAAAGTAGGGCTATTTTGGCATAAGATTACCCAATCAACCAATCTTTCAAGTCACAAATAAAATAACTACACGTTGCAAATTTCATGGCTTCTCTAAATCAAAATGTCAATAATACCCCTATCACCCGTTCAAAAACTCACACGTTTTGCTCTCTTCCCACAAAAGGGCCTAAACTTAGAATTTGTAAAGCCAATCACACATACAAACTATTTTCTATCTCTCTCTCTCTCTCACTCGTATTTTAATACAACCCTTCTTTGTCTTTATCATTTCTGACAACCCCATCACCTGAATCCCCACACACACAAACACACACACACATATTTTACTGGAGGGTTGAAATTTCAAGAAGTGGGTCAAAACCCTAGGTTTATGACGCAATATCCACTCAGTTGGTGATAATTTTGGCTCTAAATGGAGGAAGGTAGCTTCAATACTCTTTCTTTTCTTTAGTAAATTTTCAACTCAGTTTCTAATTTGTTGTTTTGGACTTAAAGTTTGTACCTTTATATGTTCTTGTTTGTGTTAAAGATTGTATTTTTATGTGTGAATAGTGTGTTTTTCACAATTTGGAGAAAAGGGTTGATGATGAATTTAGGTTTGGTTTGATTTCTGATTGAAGTTCAAGTTTGTGCTTTTACGTGTGCTGATGTGTGTTAAAGATAGTGTTTTTATCATTCGGATGTGTGTGGATGAGTTAAAATAGTGTGATTTTAATTTCGTAGAGTTGTTAATATAGGTTTATGTAATTGTGGATTAATTTTAAATTGGATTGTTTTATTTGTAGTTATTTAAAGTTTCTATTTTGTTTTGTTTTATGGCATGTTAAGTGCTGATGGGACTGTAAAAGTTTTTAAGTATTGTGAGTGTGAGGATGATGATTGGTAACTGGTAATGAAGATAAAGTTATGACCTTTCTGCGTTTTTGGACAATATAGGTGTTTTGTTTTTTATGAACACCAGTCTAATGATGTGCCTAAAAATCTGATTCGACTTAGAATATGGAACTTCATTTTACTTTAATAGGATAGAAATGGTTGATAAATCCTAGGGATCAGAAAAGGTGACCTTAGTTGGGGACTAATATGTAGGGAAGACGCAAATTGAGCAGGAGTATGAGTGTGCGGTGTGGGATTTAAAATAGAGTAAATAGCAGTTTGCACCCCTTTACTTTGGGCGTTTTTTCGATTTGGTCCTGAATAATATTCTGTAACAGAATGCACCCCTATGTTTAATTGTCGCTTCGATTTGCACCCCTTTGGCCAAATTCCGTTAATTTTGACTGTTAACCTTAACAGCCAGGGTTATTTGGGTAATTAGCCAAGATAATTTCCTATTTATTTAGATTTTAATAGTATTTATGTGAATAATCATGGTGGATTTGTTCTTGATAATTGATAGTTGGATTGTGTTTGTTATGAAATTTATAACATGATTATGATTTTTGATTTAATTTTTGAGCTTGAATTCGAGTTATTCAGAAATTTAAGGGTCACCGGATTTTCTTTAAGTTTTTGGCCGGAATTGAACCTCGGTAATTCGGTTGTTAATGACACTTATGCCACGGAATAGATCGTAGAATGGCGATTATATACATGTAAAAATATTCGAGTTTGGTGTTCATCTTTGGGTGGCCGGAAATGCGGCGGTGCCGCCGCCGGCGAGCCTTGGGCTCGATTTTTAGCCGTTTTAGTTGATGTTTTGTTGGGTATTGATTGTGTTATGAAGGCCTGTGATTTCCCATAAGAAAATCGGGCATTTTGGAGGTCGTTTCGAACGATTTGGGCTCGCCGGCGGCGAGGCTATCAGCCGGATTCTGGAATTCTCCGGTTCCGGTGAGGTTGTTCGTCCGATTCCGACGAGTTTCTTGATTAAGCCACCGTTTGATCCATTTGGTTAGTAAAGTATTTCATAATTAGTGTTTCTGGGATTTATTTTCCAATTTTACCCCTGCTCTAATTAACGGTGATAGTCAAAATTAACGGAATTTGGTCAAAGGGGTGCAAATCGCAGCGACAATTAAACATAGGGGTGCATTCTGCTACAGAACATTATTCAGGACCAAATCGAAAAAACGCCCAAAGTAAAGGGGTGAAAACTGTTATTTATTCTTTAAAATATCCTAAAGTTTGGATATGGGTGTGACATTTATTCAGAGTTTTTAATTGCAAAGTATCTAGTTAATTGTTACAACTGATACATGTGTGTATGTAAGCTTTTATTAAAATGCACTTAACTATTCATATTGGAATAACTAGTTAAGTAGGAGATTGTGTTATAGTAGTAGAGTCAAGTCAGATTTGGTTTTGACTTTAATTATAGGTATATACTTGTAGATTGTTATTAAGTAACGGATACCTTACAGGAGTTAATGCATTCTACAAGATTTTTCTTGGTGTTTAAGCCGTAGGATTCTAACAATGAGTAAACGAGAAGCACGTGCCCTGCATTTTCAATTCTCGTGGATAAATGAAATCAAATAAGATATCCCCTATTTGGAAATTGAACCTCTAGAAACTATTTGAATTAAATTATCTATGGTGATGGGTGTACTCTACAATGTGCAAAGATACTTCACTCTTACTTTCTCTTGAAAAAGTTACATAATTTTAATTAGTTAATTTTTTTTGGGTTATCAGTAATGCTTGTGCTATTACACAAGCTATCAGTCTATCATATACAGGTTTCTATATTATTCTTCTATTATTATTGGATTGCATCATTTACTGATTTATTATTTGGGTCAAAAATCTGGGTAGCTTTCTGGATTTATAAATTTTCTTGGTTGCCTTTAATTTGTTTAATTTCATTAGAGAGTTGGCATACTTTTCCTGACCTGTTGTAGTACTGAATATATTAAATTTTCTCTCGAAATAAATAGTTTTAAGTGTTCGGTTTGGTATGTTTTCATTTACATTTGTCCAAAGACAGATTTGAATGTACTTTGTCTCAAATATTACAAATTTAAAAACAATTTGCTTTGCGTTAATTGGGTCATGCAAAGTTGTACACACTTAAATGGCAACAACATAAATAATGTCTTATGTTTAATATTACAATATAAAAGGCATTGAAACCTTTACAACCACAACATTGTGATGTCTATGCACTTGGTTTATTTAAGGGAGCCATGTAGACCATGCCATCATCGTATTTGAGGCCTTTTTTTACCAAATGAGTTTCATTCGATGCAAAAAAGTAATTTGGTCTGGTGATGTGTTGTGACAGATTCCCGCATGTTTAGAGAACAACAATTGCTTGCAACTTATGTACTCTTACAACACAGTTAAAATTGGTTCATGTCTATTTGATTAGAGATCGATTATGTGCTTCTATAGTATATATATATATTTATATATATATATATATATAATTAGTAGTTTATTATTAAGATACTATATTATGAATATTTCATTAAATATGTAGGATTTAATATTGTTTCGTTTATGGTAGTAGATTTTTCTTAAGAAGTGTATGTATGTCATTTCGATTCCAACCATGTTGACCATATTGCTACCTCCTTCATGGTTTGTTTCTCTATTTGAACTATTGTGATCATAGACTTATAAGTCTAAAGCTATGCACAACTATAAGCATTTAAAATTTTAAAATTGGAGAGATTATAATTTATGGGTTATAAATCTATGACTATTAATTTTAGGACTTACTCATATTCAAATCTATAAATTTGAGGCCATGTACTTTTAAAAGGTGTAGTGTAGTGGCATGTTATATTAGTTTGGCATTTTAGTGGTTACTTTCTTAACTTTTTTAGAAAAACCTTGATATAAGAATTTCGTATGAGAAAAGACACTGATAAACCTATCTTAACTAACGTTGTTATCTGATTTAGGCGGAATATGATGACGGGAGGGAGTCTTTATATTGCTTGAACATTATTAGTGAAGGCCATGGAAGTTCCAAAACAGAATTGATGGAGGACACTAATATAATTAAGTAAAAGGATAGAATTATGTGGATTAACTGCAGAAAGTCCACGAGCCCCAAGGTGGTCTAACCGCTAAAGAATCATTATCCAACGATTTCTCAATCGCAGAATAGAGGAATTTGTTAGGATCGCAGCCCATGACAAGATAAACAATTCTCAATTTGGAATCAATCAAAAGTCTTTTTAATAGCAATATATTACATTTCCTTGTATACAAGTAACTTACTAAACTTAAGCATCAAGTAAAAATCTTTTTAATGAAAAGATTTTTTTTTCTTATTCTTTAAGGTTAATATAATCTGGAATATTTTTACTAATATATATATATATATATATATATATGAGAATAATCGATATTAAATTAACCTGACCTAACCTAGTTGACTATGTGAGGTTAAACAACAATGTTTCATATCAAATCACGACTTGTCACCTTCCCCCACGTTTCATGTACAAGTGTTAACTGATCACCTATGAAATACTATTAGATATAGATCAAAATGTAAACAATCCAGGTTTCATTGATACATGATACTCAATCCAGGTTGCAAACTTAGTCTTTAAAGTCAAGTTTGAAAACTTACTTTTGATTCTACTATAATTAATGAGTTTTAGTTGAGAAAACATTCCTCAATTTTTTTTATTTCTAAACTGAACTATGTCATGAGTTCCCCCCCCCCCCCCCCTTAATTGGAGCAATCCTTCCGATTTCCACTAATTTTATTGGTAAAAACAAGGGTTTAGAACTTATAAAACAAATGATATATTAAAAACAAAATCAGAATAATTTGAAAGAAGGATAATCGAGAAAGGTTTTTTTAACTAAAATTCATAAATTATAATCATAGATTAATTTCAACATATCTCAGTTAAATAAATGAAACTAATAAATTTTATAAAAGGCGCTTAATTTTTATATCAAGTTCATCTATAATTACTTTTGAGTGTTGCTTGCACATCTTGCATTTGTAAACTCAAATCTTTAAATTTGTTATCCAAATTTTCTTATCTCAAATTATTTTGCTCGATATACGTTTTAAGACGACTATTATTTTGCCAACATTAACTCGTGTAAAATTAATGGTTGAATTACAAGTTTTAGAAAATCAGGGGCTGTTTTGTAAGTTCTGAATGTAGTTTGACAGATTATAAATCACTAAGATTATGGGTTCTGCCTAGAGCAGTTCTTGGTGATTGGTTGGACAATGTATGGCGGCCGACAGCTACTAGTGGTAGTTTATGATGACTGATTTTAAGTGTTTGACGAAATTCCTTAGACAGAAGAACGGTTGTAGTGCTTTTGTATGTGTTTTTAGGTTAACTTTGTGTACGCATGATATGGTGTTTGGGTAGAGGAACGACTTTGTAGGACATTCACAACAATATGGTGTCGTGGCCTACCTCGTGGCGTCCTTATGGCACCCAATATATAAGATAATAGTTGTAAATTTATATATTATAAACTTATAATATATATTAGTATATTTCAATATATAATAGTATATTACTCTAATTACTTACTAATAATAACACATGCACTATAAGATGAAAACATTAGTACTTTGAATGCCAAGAACTCAAGAAGTCACGGATTAGAACTTGAAATTTAAAGCATAACACTGAATTAGGTGGCAAAAATAGTTGCCAACACAAAATATAGTAAAATAGTAACTAGGAATTAGCCAATTCAACAAGACAGTGACAACTAGTAAGGCGAGTCTAGTCAGGTGAAATCCTCAAGCACCAAATCCTCCTAACAAAACTTCAATTCCCCGTATGGCCAGCACTTTCGTGTGCACTAGATGGTTCACGAAAATTATCAACTTCTTTTTCATCAATTGGAATGTTTTCTTTATCCATTTCCACATCAACATCCTCCAGATCCAAGTCTGACTCATTGTGCAATCTAAACTTTGATTCCTCCTACATCTTTGAAGATGAAGCATCATCATCACGATTACGATGCCGAGTATATGTAAGATCACCACGAGCAACTCTAGGAACATTGCGTGGTTGATTTGCATTTGATGCACCATTAGTTTTATCTACATGAAGCCACAAAGGATCATATGCAACCCACTCATTTTCCTATTTAAAGTCCCCGATAACTAATGGATTAAAACCTTTCCCACTAATACGCAACTTCTCAAACCTTGCTGTTATCTTTTGATTATATTGCATGATGGAGGTTTCAACCCACACCTGTATTGTTTTGCATATTCAATCATGGTCTCATAGATCAAAGAGTGTGCAACATTAAAAGGTGTTCCATTTCCATAAAAAAAGTTGGAAATGTGCATATACAGTCTTTCTTTCTTTCTCTTCTTGTTTTTTGTATATGATTCAATTGTTGTTTGAGTTTTTCTCTTATCATGCATGTCCTTAATAACAGCTTCAAGACTCTTTCTTAACATCTACAACATTGTCTTGCTTTAATTTGCTGGTGGCTTCGGCTTGACAAAATTGAGCATTGAAGTTGCCTTCTTTTTCAGATTTGTAGTTGTACTAGAACTTAGCATTTTCACGAAGTTGGAGTCCCCAAAGGAAGAATGTAGTTCATGGACAACATCCTCGTCACCATCGTCGAAATCTGATGAAACTTTCTTCTTCTTCTTTTGTTCAAATTATATTCAAGCATATGCTTTCTTAAGTCAGTTGTTTTCGAACAAATTGTAATATCTCCAAAACCTCCGGCATGATGTTGTTTTATCAATTTAATTCCACCAATCATTTGTCTTGCACATAAGCTATATTCCACCAAGTCTCTTATGTTAATATTCGGACAAAAAGCATATTTCCAACCGGGGTCAGTTAAAGTTCTTGGTCTTGTATTTGGATCATCCTTGGGCTGAATTTCAGTGTCAACACTTTGGGAATTCATCTTACTATCTGCAAAACACATATAATAAAAATCACATCAGTTGTGTAAAAATTGATAATTAGTAAGTGTAAATTAATTAGCAAATGTGTTATTTGAAAAAGGGAAAAAAATATTATTAAATTTAACAAATTTATATCTCAATTAAAAGAATTAAAAAGCAAAAGAACATGTAAACATATTTTCAAATGAAATCCAAAATTATTTGAGATATACTTTATATGTTTGATATATTATAAATAAAATAATATATATTTATATGTTTATTATATATTACAAGAAAGGGAAGAAAATGATAAGAAGAAAGTAAGAAAATAGAGAAGAGAGAAAAAGATTACCTTGGACCAGGAGTCTGGAGTCCGGAGTCCGCTGGTGAAGAGATGAGGAGGAGAGCTGCTTCTTTTGAGTCGATTTAGGGTTTACTTTTCTAAGTAGCTGGATCGAGTTGTGTCGAGCAAAGCCCAAAATGCCAATTTTCATTTATCTTTCTTTTTTAATATTTGTGGCTTCTAGAAGGCGTCTAAGGCGTCCTAAGACGACCAAGACATCCGAGGTGACTACCTCAGTGCCTGTTTGCAAGGCGACAACACGTTTTAGCCATTTTACACATCACGATGCCAAACGAAAGCCAAATGGGTGTCAAATGGACGTCATGACAGCCTTGGATACCACTTTGATGCATGCCAAGAATATAAACGAGTAAAAGGATAAAATAATGTGGATTAAACGCATAATATCCACAAGCCCTAAGGTGAACCAACCGTAGAAGAATCACTACCCCTAAAATTTCTTAACTGCAAAAAAGAGGAATTTGTAAGGATCGTAACCCAGAAACGATAAGAGAAATTTGTAAGAATCACAACCCAAAAACGTTTTTTAATTCAATGTCAATCAAAAGTCATAGTAATAATAAGTTACATCTCCTTCAATGTGAATATATATATACATATATTTGACAATTGAGGTTGGAAGATATATAGGAATATTAGTCATATGATATGCTAATGCATCATATGCATAATATATTTTTGCTCAATCATAGCCTTTGCCTCGATGTTGTATCTTTATGAATAGAAGATAAAAGTTATGCGATGTCTTTCATGGGTAATCTTTAAATGTGTGTTGCAATAAAGCTCTTTTATTAAAATCTAAGCATTCAATGTTTTAGGCGAGATGGTAACTTATAATGGTATTTGAAATTAAGTAATGGTGTCAATCTTCTATTACTATATATTAAACCACAATACAAGGGCAAAAAGTGCCACTTTAATGTCTGTGAAGTTACGATTTTGCCCCTATTTTTTGAAAAATTACAAAAGTGCCACCCCTTTAATGTTTATGCAAAAATTAAATTAAATATGTTAGTCTTGAGAATTGAACATGTGACCTTCTACACTCAAACTTGCATCACAACCATTGTGCTACACTTTGTTTTGAGTTTATTTTCAAAATCTTAATAGATAAACTACATATTCTCCCATCTTTTTTTTTTCTTTTTATTATAGAGTAAATAAATATTGATTTATATTATTTCTAGAATATTGCACAATATATAATTACAAAAAATAATTTTTATCGATTGAGCATGATCTACAATTCTCTTTTGTCAATTTAAATGATTGATATATGTCATTTTAATACCTATGAATTTACGATTTTGCTCATATATGTTAAAAAATTACAAAAAAACACTTTCTCTTTTATATTTATGCAAAGAGTAGATGAAATTATGTTAGTGTTGAAATTTGAACCACTAACCTTCTCTAATCAAACTCATACCATAACCATTATACTATACGTTATTTTCGAGTTTTCTTTAAAAATATTTTTAGATAAATCACATTTTCTCCAAAAAAACGTTGGTTTATATTATTTATAGAATGTTGCATATTATATATTCCAAAAAAATATTTTAATGGATTGAGTATACTCTATATTTCTCTTTTGTCATTTTAAATGATTGATATAAAAAATAAAATTTTAAATAATATAAAATTATACATAAATGTAATTGATTCCTAAAAAAATATGAATTTATTTATCTTCTCCTCTGTGTAGATATTAAACTATTGAAATAAAAAAAACAAGATTTTTTTAAGAAATATATAATTTTGTTTATAAAATTATACATAATAAATGAATGTCTCGCATAATTTTTATGTATATAAAATTTTAAATACACGAGTCATATTAGAGATTTTTGGTCGACCAACTATTTAGACTTTCAGAGATTTAAAAGTGTGATTGATCTAAAAACATATATATTAAAAGAAACTAAAATAATTGAATTTATGTTTAAAAAATGAGAACTCCAAAAATAGTATTTATGTTGTATATATATGTTATGGATTAAAAAACGTACTTTGTGAATTTAATGAGCTTCGAGCTTTAATGGCTGCACTCGTGTTTCCGGACTAAATTGGTCCTCACAAGATGCCTACGTATCTCAATTAATGTTGAGAATCAAGCCAAAGACGTAGTTCTGATTGTAGGATCAGGGACCTTATATAGGCGTTTGGAGCCTAGTATTTATGGTATGTTTAGGAGTCTTAGCGAATAAGTCTCCTTTTTGTTATTGGATAAGCATTGTATTGCTTGCTGAAGAATTCGTTTCCTTGTTGGTAAAGGTTACGACTCATTGATTGCCTTTAATTGGGATTCCAGATCCTTCTTTGACTAATTTTCCATAATCAAGGCTCTTTTCATGAGCTGTACATTTTCCCTACTCATTAATTACGAAATTAATGAATAATTAGGGTATTGGGCCTTAAATATCGGCCTTTTGTTTGACCAGTCAATTATATTTCTATAATTACTTTTCTGACCATATCATTTGCCCCCCAACTTCTAGGAAAATCTCTCTTGGATTATCGTAGAAGTTATTTCATTCAGGAGTTACGAAATTTTCTTCCATATCGTGGCTTGGTTTGACGAACGTATAGTTCTAAACCAATTTTATAATTCTCCAAAACAGGAATCGGGATTTTTCATCAATTCCCTGGAACATAAATTGATTTTTGAATTTTTCATGTCATTTTCGACCAGGATCCTGGTCGAATTTGACCTTGATTTTAGCTCCTGGTCGAACTCCTTCGACCAGGATTCTGGTCGAAATTTGCTTGCATTTTGCCTCCTGGTCGAATGGTTTCGACCAGGATTCTGGTCGAAGCTTACTTCCATTTTGTCTCCTGGTCGAATGGTTTCGACCAGGATTCTGGTCGAATTCTACTGTCAGTTTGCCTCCTGGTCGAATGCTTACGACCAGGTTTCTAGTCGAAGTAGAGCCTCATTTCCCCTCCTAGTCGAATAATTTCGACCAGGATTGTGGTCGAACAGGACTTTCATTTTGCATCCTGGTCGAATGATTTCGACCTGGTTCAAGGTCGAACATGACTTCAATTTTGATACCTGGTCGAATGATTTCGACCAGGGATGTGGTCGAACATGACTTCAATTTTGATACCTGGTCGAATGATTTCGACCAGGGGTGTGGTCGAACACTTGGTTCGTTTCAGACTTTTAAGGCCCACATATATTGGGCTCAATTTGGGCCTAAGGCCTTCACTTTGCAATTGGGCCTTTAACTTTTCGACCTGGATTGTGGTCGAATATGAGAGTCATTTGGGCTTTATTCGAACTTATTTGATCAGAATTTTGATCGAAAATGTGATTTGTTTTTTTGTAATGGGCTTAGTTGGGCCCAAGGTTTTTCACTGTTTAAACTCAGTGATTTGGGCCTTTAGCCTTTTATGGGCCGTACCGGCTAATGCCGGTTGCCCTTCCTTCAACCGGCCCATTGACCGGCTGTGATCCCTATATAAGGGTGAGTTCTCATTTGTTTCCATTCATTCTTCACATTTCACTTTCTCAAAGTTACTCTGCTAAATTTTCTCCGAAATTTTTCTTTAGATTGCTCTGCTAGGGTTCTGTCGCAAGGCGATTCCCGGCGAGATTTTCTCACCGTTTTCTGGGTTTTCACTTGAAGATTTGAAGATTTTCTTTGAAGATTCTGGGTTTCTTTGAAGATTCTGGGTTTCCTTGAAGATTTCTGGGTGATTTTCTTTGAAGATTTGAAGATTTTCTGGGTTAGAAATGGCCGATCGAGCTTCCCAACGCCTTCAAAAGATGAATTCTGCTTCAAAAAGAGGTACCCCCATTCCTATTCGTTCAAAATACATGTCTTTGCATGATATGATTAATGAACGTGGGGATGAATACCCGTCAGTGTCTGCTTTAGATTCGTATGATTGTAGCAATAAATTCCATGAAGTAGATCTAATTAGAAATTATAATAAGATGTATAGAGTAAAGGCCCCTTTAAGGCTAGTTCCCGCAGGTGCCGGTGACCGTTCATGTCACTGGAGGCCAAATGCTTTGTGTATTTATAAAGATGCCATTGTTGCCGGCCTTAGGTTTCCATTCCATGAGTTCATTCCTAGACTCTTGGCAGATGTTCAAATTAATCCTTGACAATTACCCCCAAATGCTTGGAGGATAATCCATTGTTTTATGGTTTTATGCCTTCGTAAAAACTTTCCTCTTTCTGTACCTTTGTTTAGAAAGATCTTTCAGTTTAAGAATAGCTCAGCCAACAACTTGGGTTGGGTATATATAAGCCATAGGGTAGGCTTCCCTTTCATTTTTCACCCCAAGTCAATCCCAGATAATAACCCCAAATGGAAAAATGAGTTCTTATATCTTGTATGGGAAGGAGGGGACTGGGGAACCCTATTCCGTACATCTTTTGGGAGAGTCTCTGATGGTAGTCCCGGTAACATTGTCTTGAATGAGGAGGAACTTCATGCCTACTCAGAGCTCATTAAGGATAATGGGACTACCGTGGCTTGGGAGCTACTGGACGAGTTTGTCCTCAAGTCCGTCGGGCTCTCTACTGTTCATGATAAGGGTATTTTTGCTTATCCCTTTTCATTATGCCTATTTTTATTTCTTTGTGATTTTCTGTTAACCATTTTCTGGCTTTTCTTGTAGCTGCGGCCTTTATTAACAAGACCAATGAGCCCAAGGATGTAGAGACATCCAGGATGAAAAGGGCTAGGATTGGGGATGATCCCAGGGGGAAAGCCAGTGCTCCCAGCTTCTTGATCCCTTCTGTGGATGAGGTGGACATTCCTGTGTCTGCCAAGTCCTCAGTGTGGCGCCCCAACTGGGGTATCAGGAAGAAGGACACCATTACTGGGGTGTCCAAACATGCTGTGGACTGGTCATACCACTCTCTTACCCCTTGTGATTACAAGGACTTCGTTGCAGATTCCACCCTTGAGGGTGCTGAGCATCTTGGGGCTCAAGCTATTGCTGCGGTAATTTTCTTTACCTTAGCTATTTCTTTGAAGTTTCTGCTTATATTTTTCTAACTTTTATCTTTCGGCAGACCAATGCCAACTTTCAGGGGGTATTGTTCCAAGCTAAGGCTTGGCGTACCTCCTCTGAGGCCAACAGGGTCAAGCTGGAGAGGTCTGAGGAAGAGGTGAAGTCTCTTAAGGAGACTCTTGCCAGGAGGGAGAAGGAGCTTGCTGACGCTCAGGCTGATATTGTTGAGCTGAGGAAAGGCAAGGATGATTGCATCGATGAGTACCTTGACTCTCAGGAGTACAAGGACTTGATCGAAAAGCATGACGAGATCCTTTTCCCAGTCCAGCATACTTCAGGATGGGAGGACGCTGTTCAGGCTATCTTGGCCCAGCATCCTGGAGTCTTTGATGCTGCTGACTTTCCTGCTCCTCACCCTCCTACTCCCTTGGAGCGTATTTTGGCTGGAGTTGACGATATGGAGGAAGATTCTAGGATTTTAGTTCCAGAGCATTCATCACCCCTCAGTGACGCTTCTGCTGATGGTGCTGAGGATGCTGGTGAGCATTCTTCCAGCTCTAGTTCAGGGGAGGAGACAGATGCGGGAGTCAAGGATGGTGACGCGCAGCCGTAGATTGTAGTTTCTTTATGGCCATTCATGGCTTTGTATTTTCTTTCTATGTATTTCCAGCCTTTGGGCTTAACTTAAACTTTTGTAAGTTTAGTTTTATTTATATTTTGTGGCCGTTCATGGCTTGTGTTGTTTTCTTGCCTTTTGCATGTTTAGTTAGCATTTTGTACATATCTATCAGTATGTAATGCATTCAAAACATGATGAATAGGAGTATATAATTCATAACTTTGAAGAATGGGCTCAACCCTTACATAATACTCAAGTTTTAAAAACTTGGGTTGGTTTTATCAAACCTTATTTCTAGTAGTGAATCCACTTAGGAAACACCTTAAACATAATAAACTTTCAAGTTGGAGGCATGCCAAGTTCTTGGCACCTCATGCCCTTCAAGGGTTTCTAGCTTGTAGGAGCCTCGACCAAATACGTTTTTGACGCGATATGGTCCTTCCCAATTTGGGGCCAACTTCCCTTTTTGTCCAACTCCGGATGCTTCAATCTTTCTGAGAACCAAGTCTCCTTGACGAAAGAACCTTTCTTTAACCCTTAGGTTGTAGTAGAAGGATGCCTTCTTTTGATGTTCAACTATCTTGGCGTTTGCCTCATCTCTAACTTCGTCAATTAGATCTAAGGATAGCCTCAAGCCTTCTTCATTTGTTTCTGGTTCATAAGCCTCAACTCTTGGGGAGGTGTGAGTAATTTCCACTGGGACCACTGCCTCTGCTCCATAAGCCAATAGGAATGGAGTTGCCCCGGTGGTGACTTTGCAAGTAGTACGATATGCCCAAAGTATAGGGAGTAATTCGTCTACCCAAGTGTTTCTGGAGCGTTCAACTCTTTTCTTTAGTCCATCAAGGATGATTCGATTTGCAACCTCAGCTTGCCCATTTGCTTGAGGATGGGCGACAGAAGTGAAGCGCAACTTGATATCGTTTTCATCACAATACTTCTTGAACTCATCGTTGTTAAACTGGGTTCCATTGTCCGTGACCAGGACTCGTGGAATTCCGTATCTGCATATCACATTTTCCCAGAAGAATTGCATCACTTGCTTGGTGGTTATCTTGGCTAATGGCTTAGCCTCAATCCACTTGGTGAAATAATCAATTGCTACTATCAAGAACTTTCTTTGAGCACTCGCTATAGGAAATGGCCCGAGTATATCCATTCCCCACATAGCAAAGGGGATGGGTGAGTTAATGGATGTCATCATCTCTGGTGGTTGCCTAACCACCGGTGCATGTTTCTGGCACCGTTCACATTTTTTGACGTAGCTTTTAGCATCAGCAAGTATGCTTGGCCAATAGAAACCTAGACGAGTGACTTTATGAGCCAGGGCTCTGCCCCCCAGGTGTTGCCCACAAATCCCTTCATGCACTTCCTTTAGGGCCAATTCTGCCTCTTGAGGTCTCAAGCATTTTAAGTACGGAATAACAAAAGATTTCTTGTATAGGATTCCCTCAATTAGGGCATACCTTAGCGCTCTGACGTATAGCTTTCGTGCTTCTGAAGTGTCGTTGGGCAGCCACCCAGTTTCCAGATGAGCTTTGATGGGATCAATCCAACAACTGGTGATACCAATGGGGGCTACCAACTTTCCATTGATGCTTGGGGTTTTCAAGACTTGGAAGTATACACTCCCGGCATAGTTTTCAATTTCAGAAGAGGCAAACTTAGACAAGGCATCAGCCTTCATATTTTCCTCCCTTGGAATGTGCTCCACATAGCATTCATCGAACTGAGTCATAATGGCCTTGACAAGTTTTAAGTACTTGGCCATGACTTCATCTCTGGCCTCAAACTCCCCATTTACTTGGGAAACCACTAGCCTTGAGTCTCCACATACTTTCAGAGTTTTGACTCTCAAGGCTCCAGCCAGCCCTAAGCCAGCTATCAGAGCTTCATACTCAGCCTCATTGTTTGTCGTTGGGAAGTCAAGTTTTAATGCATACTCTATTAGGAATCCATCAGGACTCTGTAGCACTAAACCAGCTCCACTTGATTTTGTTTTTGATGCTCCATCAAAATAGAGCACCCAACATTCTTTGAAGGTCATTTCCTCATCTTTCTTATCTTCCATAGTTACTTCCTGCCCCCCGACTTCTTGGTTGTCAATGGTGCATTCAACCATGAAGTCAGCAAGTGCCTGAGCTTTTATGGCCGTTCGAGGCTTATACTTGATGTCGAATTCGCCCAATTCAATGGCCCATTTGATTAATCTTCCACTAACTTGAGGGCTATGCAAGATGTTTCTTAGAGGTTGATCAGTCAAGACCTCTATCTTGTGAGCCTGGAAGTAGGGGCGTAGCTTTCTTGAGGCCATTATCAAGGCTAAGGCAAACTTCTCAACCATTGAGTAGTTTATTTCTGCCCCATGTAGAATCTTGCTCACATAGTAGATGGGTTTCTGAACCTTTACTTCTTCCTTTACCAAAACAGCTCCAAGGGCTGTGTTGGAAACCGCCAAGTATAAATAGAGAATTTCCCCTGGCTTGGGTTTTGCCAACAGTGGTGCTTCAGCCATATATTTCTTCAGGGCCTCAAAGGCCTCTTGACTTTCAGTTGTCCATTCAAAATTCTTCACTTTTTTGAGTGCTTTGAAGAAGGGCAAACACTTTTCTCCAGACTTGGAGATGAATCTTCCCAAAGCAGCCACTCTTCCCGTCAGTTTCTGGACATCCTTGACAGTCTTTGGTGGTTCCATGTCTAGAATCGCTTTGATTTTGTCGGGATTTGCCTCGATTCCTCTCTTGGAAACCATCAGGCCTAAAAACTTTCCCGAGCCTACACCAAAGGCACACTTGGCTGGATTTAGCATCATCTTGTGGTGTCTTAGCACTTCAAAAGCCTCTCGAAGGTGCTCAATGTGATCGGCCTTGTCAAGGCTCTTGACTAACATGTCATCTACGTAGACCTCCATGGTTTTTCCAATCAGATGCTCAAAGATTTTGTTCACCAACCTTTGATAGGTTGCTCCAGCATTCTTAAGCCCAAAAGCCATGACTAAGAAACAGAAGACACCAAAGTCAGTGATGAACGACACTTTGGCTATGTCATCTTTGTGCATCTTAATTTGATTATATCCGCTGAAGCCATCCATGAAACTTAGCATCTCGTGCCCAGCAGTGGCATCTATCAGAGCATCAATCCTTGGTAAGGGAAAACAATCCTTAGGACATGCATCATTCAAGTCGGTGAAGTCGACGCACATTCTCCACTTCCCGTTAGCTTTCTTGACCATCACAGGGTTAGCTAACCATTCCGGGAATTGGATTTCTTCAATAAACCCAGCTTCTAAAAGCTTATTCACTTCTTGCTTAATGGCTTCAAGCCTTTCTGGAGCAAAGCTTCTTTTCTTTTGGTTCACTGCCTTCCTTTCTGGATCCACATTCAATCTGTGAGATATTAGTTGGGGATCAATCCCTGGCATGTCAGCCGCTGTCCAAGCAAAAACGTCATTGTTTTCTTGAAGAAAAGATGCGAGTTTGCCTTTCAATGGCTCGGGTAGTAGTGCCCCAACATAAGTCACCTTCTCTGGTTCATCCGGGACTAAGGGAATTGGGATCAAACCCTCAGCTGGTTTCCCTCTTCGGTCCTCATTATCACTAGTGTCCATATCTTCAATGGGGAGAACCTGCCCCCCAACTCCATCAGGCCTCAACGCGGCTACATAACAGCTTCTAGCCATCTTTTGGTCTCCCCGTTCTTCACCAATCCCATTCCGAGTGGGGAATTTGAGTTTCAGGTGGTAAGATGAGGCAACAGCCTTAAACGCATGAAGACCCGTCCTCCCAAGGATCGCATTGTAGGTTGAGGTTGCCTTTATAACTATGAAGTTCAACATCTGAGTGGATGTATTCGTTCCTTGCCCCACGGTCATTGGGAGTTGGATAGTGCCTTCCACCTTTGATTCCACTCCATTGAACCCATATATGGGCATATTAGAGGGTGTCAACTGAGAATCAGTGTAACCCATCTTGATAAAGGCATCGTGGAACAATATATCCACTGAGGCTCCATTGTCGACTAGGACTCTCTTTGTTTCGGAGTTGCCTATCACAGGTACTATGACAAGAGGATCATCGTGGGGGAACTTCACCCCTTCCAAGTCTGAATCATCAAAACCTATTGACACTTCTGTTCGTGCACGCTTCGGTGCTTCTCCAATGACGGTCAGTACCTCTCGGGCATAAGCTTTTCTTGAGTTTCGGGAGGACCCAGCAGCAGTTGGCCCTCCGAATATCATGTTGATCACTGGCCCTCGGGGCTTGGGATTCCGATCTTGATCGTTGTCCCTTCTATCATAATCCTTCCTTTCATAGTTCCCCCTTTGGCTACCTTGGCTTCCATCCTTAGTGAACTTGCTGAGTTTTCCTCTTCGTATCAGAAACTCAATCTCATCTTTCAATTGCCTACAATCGTCGGTGTCATGACCGACTTCTTTGTGGAATCGACAAAACTGATTTTGGTTCCGTTTGGACAAATCAGCCCTCATTGGCTTTGGCCATTTGATATCTTCTTCCTTGGCTATCTCCATCAGAATTTGACTCCTGGGAGTATTCAATCTTGCATACTCCGTGAACTTCGGCCCAAAATTATTTCTCTTGGGTGGAGAGTCAGAATTCTTTGATGTTCGGGGAAACTTTTCCTTGACGTCGTACTCTTGAGTTTCTTTTCTTTTCTTTGAGTTTCCACCGTCGCCAGCGGTGGGTTCATACTTTCTCATGCTTTCCTCAGCCTTGATATACTTTCCGGCTCTATCTTGGAGCTTCAACATGCTCTCTGGTGGATGTTTGGCCAACGACCTCCTGAAGTGGTCATCAGTGGTTCCTTATTGCAGGGCTATCATAGCCACTTTGTCGTCTAGATCCGGGACTTTCAAAGCCTCTCGTGTGAATCGATTAATGTAGTCCCTTAGGGCTTCATTCTTTCCTTGACGTATTGCCATGAGTGATGCAGAACTTTTCTCATGCACCCTTCCACTAATGAACTGGTTGATGAAAGCCTTGCTTAGCTCCTTAAAGGACCCAATAGAGTTGGGAGGTAGACGGCTGTACCAACGTTGAGCCATACCCGCAAGAGTTTGGGGAAACGCCCTACACTTGACCGCATCGTTGGCTGGCTGCAACAGCAGTGCATTGGAGAATGTCCTTACATGATTTGCGGGATCTCCCGTTCCATCATAGGCTTTGATCGAAGGCATCTTAAACTTTCTGGATATAGCCGTTTTCATGATGTCTTGAGTAAACGGTGGTGTAGGATCATCAGGATCTCCTAGGGGCAACAGATTACTAGGATCACCCCTTGGGGCTTCAGCCCTCTTGGTCCTTCTTGGTGGATCCAAGTTGATTATCGGGATTCCTTCAGTTGTTCGGCCCCGAGTTTGAGCGGCCTCTTCTTCAGCAAGGAGTTTTTTGAGCCTTGCAGTCTCTGCCTCATGGGCTGCAAGCTTCTCCCTAGTAGTTTGGGGTGGCTCCCGATTTGTCTGTGAAGAACGTCTCCTCCTTGGGGCAACATCCTCCCCAGTTGTATAACCCTCATCCTCAGTGTATGGGCCAGAGTAATCTTGAATGAGAGGGGTCTGACGAGTCTGTTGATTTTGGGGTCCCAGACCTTGAATATAAGGGGGCACATATGCCTCATGATAGATTGGATTAGTTCCACTACCGCCTGTCATGGGTCGAGGGGGCATGCCATAGCTTGGCATCCCCAAGGTCTGATTCGCGTATTGAGGGAGATCAGTAGTGTGGAGTTGAAGACTGCGAGGTGCGTTTATAAGCAGCGCAGAGGTTGTAATTGGTTGCTGGTGAATGGTTTCTTGTGGATTAGATCCATGAATAACCATTTGTAGGGGATTCGTCCCTTCAGTAGTAATCGGGACTTCTTGTCCTTGAGTGTTGGTGGGGATATTCGCCCCTTGAGTGCCAGTAGTTGGCGGTGGTTGGCTCCCATGAGTATCAGCCCCGGAGGTGATAGGGAGGCCTTCAGAAGTATCAGAATCTCTGGTTGTTCTTCGCGTGTTTGCCATGGTTGATGTTGTCTTCCCACAGACGGCGCCAAATGTTATGGATTAAAAAACGTACTTTGTGAATTTAATGAGCTTCGAGCTTTAATGGCTGCACTCGTGTTTCCGGACTAAATTGGTCCTCACAAGATGCCTACGTATCTCAATTAATGTTGAGAATCAAGCCAAAGACGTAGTTCTGATTGTAGGATCAGGGACCTTATATAGGCGTCTGGAGCCTAGTATTTATGGTATGTTTAGGAGTCTTAGCGAATAAGTCTCCTTTTTGTTATTGGATAAGCATTGTATTGCTTGCTGAAGAATTCGTTTCCTTGTTGGTAAAGGTTACGACTCATTGATTGCCTTTAATTGGGATTCCAGATCCTTCTTTGACTAATTTTCCATAATCAAGGCTCTTTTCATGAGCTGTACATTTTCCCTACTCATTAATTACGAAATTAATGAATAATTAGGGTATTGGGCCTTAAATATCGGCCTTTTGTTTGACCAGTCAATTATATTTCTATAATTACTTTTCTGACCATATTAATATAAAAAATAACATAATTAATATTCAATATAAAATGAAAAAAGATATGATTTTTTGAATTATAAATATTACAAAATTGCAATAATTATTCACAATGATCAATTAGGTTATAACTCAAAGTATGATAATATGAATTTTAAATGGTATACGAAATTGATCAACATAATCAACATAATTTTAGACTAAAACTAAACATTTGAGTTTAAAAATATAAAAATATGTATGTAATATATAAAAAAATGAGCTATACACCGCAAGGATGACTTTCATATAATATTAATAGTTTCATAATATATTTTCGTCTTACGTATATATCGATTCTTTATAAATGTACTCTAACTAAGTTAAATCACATTGCATATGTTATATATTCACAATTTTCCAAAATATTTTTTTTATTTTATACTCAAATGTTCAATTTGATAAAGTTTCGTCATAAAAAACCACCTATACTATATTATTAAAGCCAAAACATTGAAAGTTTAGGTTTTTGGTTTTCGGTCATTTATTCTATTTAATAAATAAAATTAAAATTAAAATAGTAACTAGATGATTGCCTTTAATAATTAAAATATATTTTTTCCTAACAAAATCTACTCCTTTTCCAAAAATATCATGACAATTATCTTTAAATTAAAACATATTACCTTTTATATTTGTTATCACTAAAATCTCTGTTTCCAAAAATATGAGATGCAATCCTTACTTATTTATTTTAAAATCTATTTTAATACTCTATTTAATAAATAATAAAATAATATAAAAATAGTAACTTGTTGATTGCCTTTTATAATTAAAACAATTCTAACAAAATCTACTCTTTTTCGAAAAATATCACGACAATTACCTTTAAATTAAAACATATTATCTTTTATATTTGTTATCACTAAAATCAATATTTTCCAAAAATATGAGGTGCAAACCTTACTTATTTATTTTAAAACATATTTTAATACTTTATTTAATAAATAATAAAATAATATAAAAATAGTAACTAGTTGATTGCCTTTTATAGTTAAAAAAAATTTTCTAACCAAATCTACTTTTTATTCAAAAATATCACGGGCAATTACCTTTAAATTAAAATATATTACCTTTTATATTTGTTATCACTAAAATCTCTATTTTCCAAAAATATCAAGTGCAACCCTTACTTATATATTTTAAAACCTATTTTAATACTTTTAATTATTTAAAAAAACTTACATATTTTAACAAGTGAACATATTTTTTTAACAAATACAATTAATATAATTAAAACACATCTAAAAATATTTCGGGCAGTTACTTTTTTTTAATTAAAACATATTAGTTTTTCTATTTGTCCTTATTAAAAAAACTTACTTATTTTAACATGTCAACATATTTTTTTAATAAATACAATTAATATAATTAAAACACTTCTAAAAATATCACGGGAAATTACTTTTTTTTTTAATTAAAACATGTTAGATTTTCTATTTGTCCTTATTATTAATATTATTTTATTATAAAATAATATTGATAATACCTCATTTATCTTCCTCAGCCCCATCTGTATTTTTTTATATTTTTTTATGTTCTAATTAATATTTAAGTTTCTCATTTTATAATTTATCATAGTAATTTTTACTTTTATTTTAATATTTTCCGTTCACATTAAATTTTTTAGTTTATTATTTTTTAAGGTTCGTGCCTTGCACGGGTTAAAAGTTAGTGTTGTGTCATAAATCTGTGTGGGATTGATTTATAGCCCATTACAGGTGACAAACCCATTTAGCTTGGTCAAAGGGGCCCAATGGAGGTGCTAATAAGGGAAGTATGGTTAAGTCATGAGTTATTAGGGGGTTCAACCCTCATGGCAGCTTCACAGTTGAACCTCGTCTATGAGTCTGTTGTCCAGGGTGTGTCTGTCTATGCTTGACAGGGGTATCGCCAGTACCCTCTAGATGTAGTGTCCTACTCAATTACAGCCTCCTAAACTTAAGGAGCACGTCTCTATCTTCAAGAATTCGATTCTAAGTCCATCTCTATCATCTGGGACGAGATAAATACATCAGTTATGAGGATATTTATTGAATATACAAGCCATATCATTATAGTGGCCGAATATATCATTTTATACATGAAGATGAAGGCTTCTAGTGACCTACTAGGAGTAGGACTCTTGGATGCATGCTTAATAATTATCATTCCAGCTTATTAAGGAGGCAAATGTCTATAAAAAACGTAGCAAGATCAGCTCAAAGGAGTCCAACATCAAGAGAACTATATATGGACTTGATACCTATAAATATAGGATATGTAGGCCATTTACAAAGGGATACACACTCATATTCTCTCTACTATTCTCGTGTAGGAGCTTTTGTGATACTCATTTCCGGCAATTATTTTCTCTACATTGCCCGGAAACCTTGTGAATTCAGTCCAAGTACAGCCACAAACACCTCTCGGTTCTAGGTAGTTGAACCCTGGCAGCAGCGTGCGAACCTGTTCTTGTTGCCTATTTCTACGCTCTTATTCCGATATTCCAGCAAACCTCTGAATTGGTGTTCCAAATTCCTCTCACAACATAATTGACGCTAGAAGGAGGGGCTATCCACTGATCTTTTGAGAGGAAAGATGTCGAACAATTCCGATGATGATCGGACACCGAAGAGCAACCGCGAAGATGGTGAAAATGAATCTAAGGATGAAATGACGGCTCAAGAACTAAGAGATGAAGTAAAGAGAATGAAGAAAGAACTAGGCTCTCTCAGAAAAAGGTCCGACAAAATGAAGAAATGGAAGCAAAAATTCATTTCTCTTGAGAAAAAGACTAAAAAGACGCCTATAACTCCAATTCGGCTCGATTTCGAAACTGATGATAATGGCTCTGGAAATGAATCCGGAAAACTAAACCTTTCTGATGTTAATACAGATCAAACTGACCCCGATTGGAATAAAGATAAGGAAGAGGTTCGTAAATCGCAGGGTTCCCCCACCCGTAGCGTGAGTGTCTTCGATAGGCTGGGTAACAAGTTGAACATCGAGGATTTGCGTCACAAGCTGGATCAACGCAAGAAGAAAAAGCCTAAAAAGACTCGTTCTGAAAGGTCTCAATCTAAAGGTTCAAAAAGCCACAGAAAGGAAGAGGATGAGCCTGATTCAAGCTCAGGTCAAAGCTCTGCTAATAATAATGACAAGGGTTCAACTGACGGTGAGGAAGAGCTCTTTTCGGATGAGGAGGAAGGGCGGTTTAAGGTAAATGACTTGTGTGAATCCCTAAAGAAGCTGAAAAAGGAAAAATAGTCGCAATCTGAGCTGACGGTGGCATCCCCATTTACCAAAAAGGTCAGGGATTCGCCCTTACCCCCGGCTTACAGGGGTACGCCTGATTTGAAGTTTGATGGAACCCTTGATCCAGTCGAGTTCCTTAGCCGATTTAATACCGAGATGGAGGTGTACCATATAAAAGACCTCACTAAATGTCGTTTATTAGCAGCTACACTGAGGGACAATACTCATCAGTGGTTCAAACGGCTGCCTGCAAATTACATCAAGTCATGGAAACAAATGAGCGAGCTCTTCATAGCCCAATTCAGGGCTTCAGTCGCTTACGTCCCGCCAGCAAATACCCTAGCAAATATCAAGCAAAGGGAGAATGAGACCCTCACTCAATATTTCAAGCGGTTTAACGTGGAGGTTCCAAAGGTAAGGAAGGCTACCGATGAGACCTACAAAAATTTTCCGATTGCAGGCGTGCGCCCTGGTACCGACTTCTGGAAGGAGTTGCAGCGCAAGGAACCCAAAACCCTTGCTGACTTTTACATGAAGGCAGAGTCCTACAAGGTGGTTGAAGAGTCGTTGGCTAATCTGAAAAAGGATGGAAACTCTGGTCAAGGAAACTGGAATAGAAATAAAAGGAATAGATCTTATAGTCCAAGAGATAGGGGATATAGCAAGAGAACCTCCTATCCTCGTACCTCAGAAAGGGCAGCCCCAAGGGATGATAAGACTGCTCCAATCAAAGTGAACAACACCAGTACCAAAAAAGGCTTGGGTTACAGATATTCGCCTGAGAAAGATTTGTCGAGATACACTGAGTACACACCTTTGACGGTTCCAATTGATCACATACTCGAGGTAAATGAAAAGACTGGGATGTTCCGAAAGCCCTACAGAAATGGACCCCCGGGAAGGAAGGACATGGCTCGATATTGTGCTTTCCATGATACCAATGGGCATGAAACATCGAATTGTCGCCAACTTAAAGATCAGATTGAGGATGCAATCAGAAGTGGTTATCTTACTGAGTTTGTTACTCAGGAAGCCAAGAAGTACAAGGACACCAAAGATGCTAAAGATGGAGGAAAGCCTAATCCCGAGCATACGACTAGGGCTGGAAGCATCCATATAATTATTGGAGGCCCTTACATTGGAGGTGCTAGCAGAAATTCGATGAAGAATTATGTTCGTGAGGCAAGGGGACCACCTCTTACAAATGTGTGTCACTTACATGAAAGGCCGCCCAAACAATTCAAGGGTGAAACTACTAACATAACTTTTACTGAAAATGATGCTAGACACGTTCACCACCCACATAATGATGCGCTGGTGATAAAGGCTGCTATTGGAGACTTAAACGTTCATAGAGTGTTGGTAGACAATGGAAGCTCCGTTAACATCCTCGCCTATAACACCTACTAAAAAATGGGACTTATGGACAAAGAATTGACTCCGTCTTACAATGAGTTATATGGTTTCACATGAAACCCAGTCCAGATTGTGGGACGTGTAAAACTTCCAGTAACCCTAGGGGAGAAACCCCGGGCTTCCACCCAAATTGCTGAGTTTATGGTGGTAAATGAAGACATATCGTACAATGGGATCATCGGCAAACCTCTACTTAAGGAGATGCGAGTGGTAACTTCAATATACCATCTCTCTATGAAATTCCCGACCCCTGCTGGGATTGGGTGCGTGCAAGGCTGCCAATCAGACTCAAGAGAATGTTCTAGTAAAGCCTTGTGTACAGCTGAACAAGCCTGCAAAAACTTGTTGCTGGTAGATGGAGGTTCGAATGATAATTGCTACTGTCAGCTTGAATCGTTGGAAGAACGAATGGAAGATGTTTCCAAACCAAAGCCGAGTTGTTATGCTATTGTAATTGTGCAACATCCTGGTGAAGACCCTTACATGGATATTGCATCTTTTCGGGGGTAGATACCCCTAGAGAGGTACTTATGCTTGAAGCTCCTCCGGTCAAAAGCTCAAAAATTGTTGAACCTCTCGTTGAGGGGATTGTAGAAGAAGTTAACGACAGTGATTTTGAAGGCTTCGACAACACCCCGGAGGCGAAAAAAGGTATTGCCATGGAAGTTGATTTGGATCCTCGCATGCCGGAATCCATGGAGAAAACGGGTGCAGCCGGGGATACGATCTCTATCTTGATAGATGTTGCTGATTCTACGAAAATACTAAAGGTAGGAAAGAATTTGAACCACGAAGTACATGAAGTCTTGGTTACATTCCTGAAGAGCAATTTGGATGTCTTTGCTTGGAGTCACTCCGACATAGTAGGGATAGACCCTATGGTAATGTGTCACCGACTTAACATTGATCCTGAAAAAAAGGCAGTAAGGCAGAAAAGAAGAGCTATAAGTGGAGAAAGAGCGATGGCTTTAAAAGAAGAGGTCGACAGGCTATTGAAAGCCAAACTCGTGAAAGAGTCCTTCTACCCCATGTGGCTAGCGAACCCTGTACTGGTGAAGAAGCCCAATGGCAAATGACGTACGTGTGTCGACTTCACTGATTTAAATAAAGCCTGCCCCAAGGATAGCTTCCCGCTGCCGCGCATCGATCAATTGGTAGATGCTACTGCTGGCCATGTTTTGCTAAGTTTCATGGATGCTTATTCGGGCTACAACCAAATCCCGATGTACGAACCCGACCAAGAGCACACATCCTTCATAACTGATAGAGGTCTCTACTGCTACATTGGCATGCCCTTTCAGTTATTGAACGCTGGGGCTACTTACCAAAGGCTGGTCAACATGATGTTCAAAGAGCAAATTGGGAAAACTATGGAGGTGTACGTGGACGACATGCTAGTAAAATCTAAGGTTGTGAATGATCACGTCTCACACCTCTATGAGATGTTTGACATACTGAGACGATTTAGGATGAATCTGAACCCCGAGAAGTGTGTCTTCGGGGTTATATCTGACAAATTTCTTGGTTTCTTGGTGAACCACCGGGGTATAGAGGCGAACCCTGCAAAAATCAAAGCATTAATCGATATGAGGTCACCTCGCAATGTAAGGGAGGTTCAATGCCTCACGGGGAGGATCGCAGCCCTCAACAGGTTTGTCTCGAAATCCTAAGACAGGTGCAAGGAGTTCTTCGCAGCAATAAAGAAAGGGAAAAGCTTTGAGTGGACCCCTGAATGCGAAGAAGCATTCATCAAGCTAAAAGAACAGCTTAGAAGCCCCCCACTATTGGCAAAACCTATTGATGGTGAGACTCTTATCTTATACTTAGCTGTTTCTGAATATTCCATTAGTGCTGCTTTAGTTAGGGAAGAGGAACAGGTTCAGCACCCTGTCTACTACGTAAGCGAAAGGCTGTTAGATGCTGAAACCCGATATACAAACATGGAGAAGCTTGCCTATGCCTTAATCTTAGCCTCAAGAAAGCTAAGACCATACTTCCAAGCGCATAAGGTGGAGGTACGAACTTCATACCCTCTCAGGCAAGTTCTACACAAACCGAAAGCCTCAGGAAGACTCATGAAGTGGGTAGTCGAGCTAGGCCAATTTGATGTGGCATATAGACCAAGAACAACCATAAAAGGGCAAGTCTTAGCAGATTTTTTACTGGAATTTCCTCTAACCTTTGAAATCAAAGAACAAATCCTATTAGTGGAACCCCCAATTGGGGAGGTTCCGACAGAGAATTGTGCACCCTGGTGGACGCTGTACTTTGATGGGGCTGTAAATGGGAACGGGGCTGGAGCAGGCATAGTTCTGGTAAGCCCAGAAGGACACAAGCTCCAAAGCTCAATTCATTTCGAATTCAAAGCAATAAATAACGATGCAGAATATGAAGCCCTGATTGCGGGACTAAAGCTAGCTCTTGAAATGAGAGTCGAGAACATGACTGTCTACAACGATTCTATGCTTGTAGTTGGTCATATCAAAAGAGATTTCAGGCTAGAGGTCCCCGTACTGATCTGTACATGAGACACACTCAGGAGTTAATCAAAAAGTTCAACGAGGTGAACCTTGAGCAGATTCCAAGGTCAAGGAATGCGGATGCCGATGCTTTAGCCAAAATGGGATCCCAACGAGAAGCTACTATGCTAGGGGTAATACCGTTGGAAATTCAGCTACAACTTAGCATCCCACTATTCAAAGTTATGGGAATTGAAAGCCAGGAGGAGGAGTCATGGGTCACTCCTATCATGGAATACATAACGAAAGGGGTTCTCCCTGCTGACAAAGGGGAAGCCCGAAGAATGAAGTATAAGGCGGCCAGGTACGCCCTATATGATGGAAAGCTGTTCAAGAGAGGTTTCAACAAGCCACTATTGAAATGCATTTCTGGAAACGAGTGTGAATATATTATGCGAGAAGTCCATGAAGGTGTATGTGGAAACCATGCTGGTGGGAGCTCTTTAGCTCATAAAATACTCCGTAAGGACTACTACTGGCCAACCTTACAAAATGACGCACACAGGTTTACCAGGGCATGCGATAAGTGTCAAAGGTTTTCAAACTTTAATAGCAACCCAACTGTGCCACTGAAACCACTATCTAGCCCTTGGCCTTTTGCTGTATGGGGGATCGATCTAATCGGAGAACTTCCCCAAGGGAAAGGAGGTCTGAAGTACGTTGTCGTAGCTGTCGACTACTTTACCAAATGGGCGGAAGCGAAACCCCTGGCTACCATCACAGCAGTTAAATTGAAGGAATTCGTGTTTAGAGAAATTGTGTGTAGGTACGGGGTACCATACAAGCTAATATTTGACAATGGCAAGCAATTTGATAGCAAGGAAATGAGAGGTCTCTGCGAAGACCTTGGCATTCAAAAGAACTTCTCAGACGTATGCCATCCCCAAAGCAACGGCCAAACTGAAGCCGTCAACAAAATCATCAAGCATACCCTCAAAGTAAAGATGGAGGAGAAGAAGGGAGTTTGGCCAGAGGAACTCCCCATGGTGTTATGGTCCTATAACACCACACCAAGAACAACCACGGGGGAATCCCCCTTTACTTTGACCTACGGGTGTGAAGCTATGGTCCCAGTTGAAATAGGTGTTGGTTCTTTCAGGCGGGATAACTATGATCCCACAAACGATGAGGTCAATCATCATCTCTATTTGGATTTAATCGAGGAGGTTCGCGCGAACTCTCAGCTGAAGCTTGCTGCGTACCAGCAGCGAACTCGAAAATACTTTGATAAAAAGGTTCGTGCACGACCTTTAAAGGTTGGAGATCTAGTCCTACGGAAGATGTTGCCTAACATGAAGACTAGAGGCTATGGAGCCTTCGAGGCCAATTGGGAAGGCCCATATTACATCAAGACGGTCCTTTGGGAAGGCATATATCATTTGGAAGATTTGGATGGGAACCTCATCCCACGAGTGTGGAACGCCGAACTCTTGAAGAAATATTACCAGTAGATCATTCCAGGTAATATCTTCAGTAAACCTCTTTCAGGTCTAGGATTAATAAAGGTAGTTTATTAGTTAAAACTACCCCATTTTTAGGGTTCAATGGATTAGGATTTCTATCTTGCTTAGACAATATGTCGGGGGGTAGTGCATGTACACCCATCGTTGAATGAAATTTTATGCTTTTATCGAATAAAACAAAGTGATATTTTTTCGCTTACGATTGCTTGAATGCCATGAATGTTTATATGCTATTATGTGTTTCCCGACTTATATGCCTTTATACTGGGGGTACGCATATTTGAACCTAGTTCCTTACTATAACTAGCATTATACCAAAGAACTCGGGGGTAATGACTCCATACATACGCACCCTGAAGCAATAACTTGAAAATAACAGTATTTTAAAGCAAAGTCGGGAACTTTTATGAAGCCTAACTATCATGTACAAACCATACACACTTTGGCTTAAAATACCCAAAAAGTACATCAATCTACGCCCACGTGAACCCTCAATCGATAGTGGCGCCTTATCCCAAATACATGGGGTACGCTATACAACTCCACGTTACGTAGCTCCCATCAATTTATGCCCACGTGAACCCTCAATCGGTAGTGGCGCCTTATATCAATTACATGGGGTACGCTATACAACTCCACGTTACGTAGCTCCCATCAATCTATGCCCATTTGAACTCTCAATTGGTAGTGGTGCCTTATCTCAATTACATGGGGTACGCTATACAACTCCACGTTATGTAGCTCCCATCAATCTATGCCCACGTGAACCCTCAATCGATAGTGGTGCCTTATCTCAATTACATGGGGTACATTACACAACTCCACGTTACGTAGCTCCCATCAATCTATGCCCACGTGAACCCTCAATCGGTAGTGGTGCCTTATCTCAATTACATGGGGTACGCTATACAACTCCACGTTACATAGCTCCCATCAATCTATGCCTACGTGAACCCTAAATCTGTAGTGGTGCCTTATCTCAATTACATGGGGTACGTTATACAACTCCACGTTACATAGCTCCCATCAATCTATGCCCACGTGAACCCTCAATCGGTAGTGGTGCCTTATCTCAATTACATGGGGTACGATATACAACTCCACGTTACATAACTCCTATCAATCTATGCCCACGTGAACCTTCAATCGGTAGTGGCGCCTTATCCCAATTACATGGGGTACGCTATACAACTCCACGTTACATAGCTTCCATCAATTTATGCCCACGTGAACCCTCAATCGGTAGTGGTGCCTTATATCAATTACATGGGGTACGCTATACAACTCCACGTTACATGGTTCCCATCATTCTATGCCCACGTGAACCCTCAATCGGTAGTGGTGCCTTGTCAAAATTACATGGGGTACGCTATACAACTCTACGTTACATAGCTCCCATCATCTATGCCCATATGAACCCTCAATTGGTAGTGGTGCCTTATATCAATTACATGGGGTACGCTATACAACTCCACGTTACATGGCTCCCATCATTCTATGCCCACGTGAACCCTCAATCGGTAGTGGTGCCTTGTCACAATTACATGGGGTACGCTATACAACTCTACGTTACATAGCTCCCATCAATCTATGCCTACGTGAACCCTCAATTGGTAGTGGTGCCTTATATCAATTACATGGGGTACGCTATACAACTTCACATTACATGGCTCCCATCATTCTATGCCCACGTGAACCCTCAATCGGTAGTAGTGCCTTGTCACAATTACATGGGGTACTCTATACAACTCCACGTTACATGGCTCCCATCATTTTATGCCCACATGAACCCTCAATCGGTAGTGGTGCCTTGTCACAATTGCATGGGGTATGCTATACAACTCTACGTTACATAGGTGAACCCTCAATTGGTAGTGGTGCTTTATCTCAATTACATGGGGTACGCTATACAACTCCACGTTACATAGCTCCTATCATTCTAGGTCCACGTGAACCCTTAATCGGTGGTGGTACCCTATTTCATTATTATCCGGGGTACGCTGTACAACTTTATGCTACACAGCTCCCGTCCACCTAGGTCAACATGAACTCTAAGTCGGCAATAACACCCCTTTAGGCATTACTAGTGCTTACTTAAGTGTACCATGAATTTACAAACGTACTACTTTAACTGGGTTATTATTTACTCGTTCTTACTTGGCAAAGTTCTTATCTGCATAAATGCGTTACATGATCAAACTCTACGATTCGCACTTAGCTTACAAGTTTATTACGATTTTGAGATTTTTATCTTACTTACTATTGAGTTTGGTAAGCTGTTGTGTGATCACTTACGTGCAAATTGTAAACGTCTTGACATGCTTGCAATATTACTTTCTACTATAATGCATGCGAGTGAATTCCAATGTGTTGTGTACTTGGTGTGTATACTTGAATACATTTATCTAAAACAACATAATCCATGCTTGGTGTGTTTACTCCTATTATTTAACACAACGTACTTGAGTTTTGTGTATGCAAGACGGGAATAGTGTGACATGCGTGGATGGAGGCACCATGGCTGATAGAAAAAGTTTCAACATAAAGTAAAGCTCCCAAACCAGAAGGGAGAAAACCAAAGTTAAGTTTACAACTTGCGAGACATTCGGAGGTGCCCACACCCTCATCCAAGCAAATGTTATGGCGCAACGGCCAGGAATGTTACCAAAGACAGAATAAAATTGAAATTGCCCACTCAGGGGACTTAAGGGTTTCTTTCAAAATAACACTCGAACAGTAACATAGTTACTGAGCTGATTTGGCAGGAGATGTCAGGGGTTCGTCTTCGTCACAGGGGTTGACAGCTGCATCCAAGCCTATGGAAGGAACAGCTGATTGGGGTTCTGATGGAGGGATCTCGAGGGTAACATCAATTACCCGAGCTTCGACCTCGATGTTCTCCGCTTCTTTATCTTTGGTATTCTGGGCATCAGCAGCAGAATCTGCAGCCTTTCCTCCGTCAACAGCATCGGCTTTCTCCTTCTTGATTCGCTCCATAGCAGCAACAGCATCCTGGCCGAGCAACGCCCATTCCAAGTTTGGGAAAGCCTCATACGTGGAAGTCATGTAATCCCTAATCCTAGTGGCGTACCCTGTCTCATACGAGTCTTCATCAGATTTGTTGTTTTGGGGTGCAGGTGGTGATGCCTTGAGGGCCTTTACCTGTGCTCTCAGCTCCTTTACTTTCTTAACATAAGAGGCTTCCATGTCATCTCTTGCCTTATCCACCTTCAGGATGACCATTTCACGCTTCTCATGTTCCTTCAACAACTTTTCCCGCTCCTTGATCAAGGCAGTCTCACTGGCAAACAGCTTCTTATTGGATTCCAATAGCTTCTTTCTTTTTTCTTTCCAGGTCTGAGCTTCCGCTTTTAGCTTGGCAACCTCCTCACGTGCCCTGGCATCGCCACGAGCTGCTTCGACTATTTCACCCCCGTATTTTAGAAAGAAAAACAAGCACTGGGAGCTTGCAGCAACAATAACAGTGGCAGCTTCGGCAAGAGACATCTTGTCCCACTCGTGGATGGAATTGTCAGAAACATTGTCATTCACGGACTCAAGGAACCTGTTTTTGGAGGTGACCGAAACGGAGTTCTGAGGGCTTTTTAAGGTCATTTGCTTTAGTTTCTTTTGATTGGGTGAACCGGATGCGTGGGAAGCACCGGGTGTCCGCAGAAACTCTCTCTTCCGCGACGAAGTTGATCTGTCAGCACTGGCAGAAGCCCCAACCGCATTCGAGGGCGTGGGCACAGGGGCTTCCATCTCCTGGCTTCCCTTGTGGTCTAACGGGCGGGCTGATTTCTTGATAAAGGACGGTACAGAAAACAAAATGTCTACATAAAAAGATAAAGAACATTGAGGTCAATACGTGATACAATCAAGAAAATCAATAAGCATGCGACATAGATGCAATCAGCAGTTAAACAAGAAATACGGATACATAAAGTAAAGCAAGGCAGAATGGTAGCATAAGGAAGTAGGGACGTTTGTTAACCTTGGTTTACCAGGGTCCCCTCCTCGGGGTTCCCAACATCGACACTGATTTCAGGGGTACCTTCGTGGGTGAACCCCGATTCAACTAATTTTTCACATGTAAGCAGGTTGGAACCATCCCCCAGCTCTGCATATATTTCAAGGATCCTTCTGGCTCGTTTAAGTTTTTTCCCTTTCAATGGAGTCTGTTCATACATGTTGGGGTTGGTGTTGAAGTCTTT
This sequence comes from Heracleum sosnowskyi, assembly GCA_030848705.1. Lineage (NCBI taxonomy): Eukaryota > Viridiplantae > Streptophyta > Magnoliopsida > Apiales > Apiaceae > Heracleum > Heracleum sosnowskyi. Next base: position 18,757,425 of record CM061240.1, read on the forward strand.
CTTGTACTCGGGTCAATCGTAGCAATACAAAAACTGGTTATGCCATCCTGACATCCCTTTCTTATTACCCTTGATGCACCTACCCTGGTGTATGTTCCAGGTGGTGAGGTAATAGAACCCCGTGGTCTTTCCAGTTTCTTTTAGCTGGTAAAAGAAACCCAGCTCTCTAGTAGTCAGTTTAACGGCAAAGGTGGAGTCATACAAGATATACATACAAACCGCCATGCGGTAGGAGTTTGGAGTCAATTGGAGAGGGGCTAGTTGATAAAAATCGAGGACTTCCTTGATAAAAGGGTGCATGGGCAGAGATAATCCTAGTCTGAAATATTGAGCGGAAAGAACGGCACATGGGATAGCCTGATCAAGCTCGAAATTGTCAAATCTGTGGCATCTTTCTTCAAAGCTGGGAATTACAAGTCTACATCCTGGGGTGCATACGTCTAGCAGGTTCTTTAATTTCGCTGGGTTCATTGAGGTACTGGTGTTCTCACAAGATAATCGGGTCGGAGTGGCTGCGATCAAGGGCGGATTGGTTTCTGTAGCTTCCTCATCACTGTTAAGGTTTTCATCTATTGGAGGCATGAGAGATTCAATCTCCATGCCATGGGCTTTCATTGTTAGATATAATTGCTAATGTTTGTTTATCAGTGTTTAAGCAACAGGTACTGACAAGAGTTTATCAGAAGCCAGTCAGAGTTTAGTTAAACTCTGACAGGGTAAAGAGTTTAATTGAAGCCGGTCAGAGTTTATTTAAAGTCTGACAAGGTGAAAGTTGAATTAGCTGTCGGTGCAGAATTGAAGATTCTAGAAGCAATACATTCTGAAGATGGAAAGAAGCAGAATATATTGATACAGCTAAAGAGATTGGAACAGAAGACTGAAGCAATCCTTAATTGATATGAATTGTATAGCTAACTTATAGGAATATCAATTAGAGATAGATTGTATGTAGCTGTGTACTATATAAACACAGATAGGTTATCCCTAGAAGGGATGCGTGAATATTGATATATTATTCTTGTAACCTAGAAGCTCTTTGTGATTCATTAACATCATAAAGAGAGAAGCTGTTAATACGATTACAGTTTTATTGATTCATAAACAGTGTTTTTAATTATTGTTATTCTCATACATACTTGATTATATTGTGTATTCGGCCTAACAATTGGTATCAGAGCCAAGGCTGTTTAATATATACAGTTTTACGATTCAAACACAGTAATAATCATGTCTGAAGAAAATCAAACTGCTTCCAAGGCTGAACAGGTTAAGCCTAATTCTGTGAGTAGATATGAAACAATCAGGGTTCCGATTCTCAGGCCTGTAGAGTATCCGATTTGGAAGGTGAAGATGACCATGTTTCTGGAGGCTACAGATCCAGAATACCTTGACAGAATTAATGATGGTCCTCATATGCCAACTAAATTGTCCCCTGTTGTTGATGGTCAAGAACAAAAGACTGTTCCAAAGGAAAAGAAAGATATGACTCCTGAGGATATCTCATCAATTGCAAAGGATGCAAAGGTTAGACATCTTCTCCACAGTGCTTTAGATAATGTTATGTCTAACAGGGTAATTGGCTGCAAAACTGCCAAAGAGATATGGGATGCTTTAGAAGTCAGATGCCAGGGAACAGGTGCTATTAAGAAGAACAGAAAAACAATACTCACACAGGAGTATGAGCACTTTGATTCAAGAACTAATGAAACCTTGACTGAGACTTATGACAGATTTTGCAAACTGTTGAACGATCTGTCTCTGGTAGATAAAGAATATGAACTTGAAGAGTCCAATCTCAAGTTTCTGTTATCTCTACCTGAAAAGTGGGATTTAAAGGCAACAACAATCAGAGATAATTATGATCTTGCTGATACAGATCTTGATGAAATCTATGGATTGTTAAAGACTCATGAACTTGAGATAGAACAAAGAAACAGGAGGTCAAGCAAGAAGACAAAATCTGTTGCTCTCAAAGTCGAGGAGAAGCCCATCAAGAAGGAATCATCAAGGAAGAAAGCCAAGGGAAAGGCTTTAGTGATCAAATCTGAGAGTGAGTCATCAAACTCTGATGATGATTCAAACTCTGATGAAGCTTCTGATTCTGAGAATGATGAAGAGGAGATGATGCAAATGGCTGCCTTGATGGTCAAGACATTTAAGAAGATGGGATTCAAGAACTTCAAGAAGGGTAAAAGATTCTCAAGGAGAGATTCAAATTCTGAGAAGAAGAATTTCAGAAAGTCTGATGGAAGGGATACCAAGTCAGGTAAGAAGGACAAATCTGAGATCCAGTGCTACAAGTGCAAAGAGATGGGTCACTATGCTCCAGAGTGCAAGAAAGGAAGAACTGAAAAAGCACTCATCTCTAAAGGCAAAGACTGGGCAGATACTTCAGATTCTGATGATGGAGTGAATTATGCACTCATGGCAACTATCAAAGATGAAGTTGAGTCATCAGAAAATAAGGTACCTCTAACTACTTATGCTTATGATACTGATAATATTTCTGAATTAAGAATTTATCTTAAGAATATACATGTTAGTTATAGGGATCAGACTTTAGAGAATGAGAGGATTAAATCTGAGAATCTTAGTCTTAAAGAAAGAAACAAGTTTCTTGAAAGAGAACTTGTGAATATGAAGCAGATTCAAAAAGAAAGAGATGATGCTGTTTATGTAGAACAGGAGTTGCTGAAAAGATATAAGCAACTAGAATCTGATTTAGAGAAGGAAAGGAAAATAATCAAGACTTGGACAGATTCTGGAAGAGACACTCATCAAGTGTTTCAGACTGATTCTGTAGGTTTAGGTTATTGTGAAAATGATGAACTTAGGTTTAAAGACAAGGTTAAGGTAAAACCACAACTTAAACCTGTGAAATTTGTTCCAGAAGCCAATAAGTTAAAATCTGTTGTAATAAGGGAAGCTGATATGGAATCAGATGAATCTTGTGACAAACAGGAAAATATTATAACAGAAAAACTTATGGAAATAGAAGCTGTTAGAAAACCAGTAAAAACTTGTGAAAAACAGATTAATGTTGGCTTGATGACAGGAAAACAGTTCAATCACAAGCTAAAAGAGGTAAAGTCTTCCATGAAACCTAAAGGTTCCAAGAGAAATAGGAATGGAAAAGTAGGCATAAATAATAGAAATAATCATATGCCTAATGCTAGTGCCTCAAGAAAAACATGTTACAGTTGTGGTAGTTCTAATCATCTTGCTAGATTTTGCACTAAGAACAAACATATTAATACTTTACCTTCTACTTCAGAAGTAAAGAATGATTATGTTAGAGTAAAACCACAGACTTTATGCAAACATTGTGGGAGCACTTGGCATTCTATTTACACATGTAAGAGTTATCATGCAATTTATCATAACTATTATGAGCTAAAACCCAACTTGAAATGGGTTAGAGCAAACTCTGCTAGTGTAAAATCTGACAATGTTAGTTTAAACTCTGATAATACAGATTCCGCTGCAAAAGCTAACACTGTTAAGAAGGACAAAGGATCCAAGCAAGTCTGGATCCTTAAAACTAACACTTAGTGTTTGTTTGTGATTGCAGGGTATAATAGAGAGCACACTTATCTTGGACAGTGGTTGCTCAGGACATATGACTGGAAACAAAGCCCTGCTATCAGACTTTGAGGAGAAGGCTGGCCCAAAAGTTTCCTATGGAGATGGTAACATAGGACACACTCTGGGATATGGCAATATTAATCTTGGAAGTGTCATCATCACAAATGTAGCTCTAGTCTCAGGACTCAAGCATAATCTGTTATCTGTGAGTCAAATCTGTGACAGAGGAAACCATGTAGATTTTCATAGTGAAAACTGTGAAGTTATCAGTAAATCTACTGGAAAAGTTGTTCTAGTTGGACACAGACGCAACAATATTTATGAAGCAAGTTTGGTAACAAACTCTGATGGAAGTACAGTGTGTCTGACTGCAAAAATGTCAAATGAAGAGAGTTGGAATTGGCACAAGAAGCTCTCTCATCTCAATTTGAACAACATAAATGAGCTTATTAGAAAGGATCTTGTAAGAGGACTTCCAAAATCAATACTCAATCTAGATGGTCTATGTGATTCTTGTCAAAAGGCCAAGCAAAGGAAGTCATCTTTCAAGAGCAAATCTGAATCTTCAGTAGTGGAACCTTATCATCTTCTACATGTTGATCTCTTTGGACCAGTGAATGTGATGTCCATGGGCAGAAAGAAATATGCTCTAGTAATTGTTGATGAATATACTAGATATACATGGGTGTATTTCTTGTCAAAGAAGGATGAAACTGCTCAAACGTTGATGGATCATATAAATCTACTGGACAAAGGATCACAGCACAAAGTCAAAATTATAAGGAGTGATAATGGAACTGAATTCAGAAACTCAATCATGGAAGCTTTCTGCAAGGAAAGAGGAGTCAAACAAGAATTTTCTGCACCTGGAACTCCACAGCAAAATGGTGTAGTTGAAAGAAAGAACAGAACCTTAATTGAAGCTGCCAGAACTATGCTAGATGAAGCAAAAATGCCAACTTATTTCTGGGCAGAAGCTGTTCAAACTGCTTGTTTTACTCAAAATGCTACTCTGATCAACAAGCATGGAAAAACACCATATGAGATGGTGAAAAACAAGAAGCCAAATTTGAAATATTTTCATATATTTGGATGCAAATGCTTTGTGTTGAAGACTCATCCTGAACAGTTGACCAAGTTCGAGTTAAAAGCTGATGAAGGAATCTTTGTTGGCTATCCATTGTCAACAAAAGCATTCAGAGTTTACAATCTGAGAACAAAGGTGATCATGGAATCCATACATGTGTCGTTTGATGACAAGAAAATAATTGGACTTGAAGACAAGGATGGATATGATCAACTACGTTTTGAAAATGAAGATCTATTCTCTGATGATATAAACTCTGATGAAGCAGGGTTGACAAACTCTGACGAAGCATACTCTGAACCTCTACTGGTAAATACTGGAGAAACTGGAAATTCCCAAATTGAACAAAATAGAGAACCAGTTGAGGGGGAGCGTGAAGAAGCTCAACAAGACACAGCAAGTGAGTCAGTTGAGGAAACTGATTTAAACTCTGACAGCTCAAACACTGAGCCATCCAACTCAGGGGGAGCCTCAGATAATGCAGAAAGTCAACATATGAATCAGGAGAGCATGGATCAAGGGGGAGGATTCAATAATGATGCAAGAAACCACTTACCAACAGCCAGAAAGTGGACACAGGCACACACACCTGATCTCATAATTGGAGATCCTGATGCTAGTGTGAGAACTAGAAGTGCAACAAACAATGAGTGTCTGTATCATGCTTTCTTGTCTCAAACAGAACCAAAGAAAGTGGAGGAAGCTCTTCAAGATGCTAATTGGATTACAGCAATGCAAGAAGAGTTAAATGAATTTGAAAGAAATGAAGTCTGGACACTTGTACCTAGACCAAAGAACAGATCAATAGTAGGTACAAAGTGGGTTTTCAGAAACAAGACTGACAGTGAAGGTGTGATTACAAGAAACAAGGCTAGACTTGTGGCTAAAGGTTATTCACAACAGGAAGGAATTGATTATGATGAAACCTTTGCTCCAGTTGCAAGATTGGAGGCCATAAGAATTTTTCTGGCCTATGCTGCACACAAGAAGTTTAAAGTCTTTCAGATGGATGTAAAGAGTGCTTTTCTCAATGGGAAGCTTGAAGAAGAAGTGTTTGTTGAACAACCACCAGGATTTGTAGATTCCAAGCATCCAGATTATGTCTACAGGCTTGACAAGGCATTATATGGACTAAAGCAAGCACCAAGAGCATGGTATGAAACTCTTGCTCAGTTTCTTTTAGAAAGTGGGTTCACAAGAGGTACAATTGATAAAACCTTGTTTTATTTCAATTCTGGTGATGATTTGCTTTTAGTTCAAATTTATGTAGATGATATTATTTTTGGATCTACTAATGACAAACTTTGTAAGAAGTTTGCAAAGCTTATGCAATCCAGGTATCAAATGAGCATGATGGGAGAGCTTAGTTACTTTCTAGGCTTACAAGTAAAGCAAACAGATGATGGTATTTTTATCAATCAAGCAAAGTATACCAGAAATCTTCTAAAGAAATTTGGTATGCTTGATAGTTCATCCGCTACAACTCCCATGGCTACAGCAACGAAGCTTGACAAAGACACAGGAGCCTCAGTAGATATGACTAACTACAGAGGAATGATAGGGTCTCTACTGTATCTTACTGCAAGTAGACCTGATATCATGTATGCAACATGTCTTTGTGCAAGATTTCAAGCAGATCCCAGAGAGCCTCATCTAACAGCTGTAAAAAGGATTTTCAAATATCTCAAAGGAACCATAACCTTGGGTTTGTGGTATCCTAGAGAATCAGAGTTTAAGTTAATTGGTTACTCTGATGCAGATTTTGCAGGCTGTAAGATAGACAGAAAAAGTACAAGTGGAAGCTGTCAATTTTTAGGTGACAGATTGGTTTCTTGGTACAGTAAGAAACAGAAATCAATTTCTACATCCACTGCAGAAGCAGAGTATATAGCAGCTGGTAGCTGTTGTGCACAGATTTTATGGATGAAGAATCAATTGCTGGATTATGGATTAAGGTACTCTAGAATACCTATTTTCTGTGATAACCAAAGTGCTATTGCTATGACAGGTAATCCAGTACAGCATTCCATGACCAAGCACATCAGCATAAGGTATCATTTTATCAGAGAACATGTGGAAGAAGGAAACATTGAGCTTCATTTTGTGTCTACAGACCAACAACTTGCAGATATCTTCACCAAACCTTTGAGTGAAGCTACTTTTACAAGATTGGTAAATGAACTTGGAATGATCTCTGGTTCTGACTAGAGATACGGGTTAGACTCATTTTTTTTCATGATTTCTTACATGTGTTAACTGTTATATGAACCAGCATGTTAAACTCTGATGATAAACTCTGTGAAGTGTCAGTCATAATCTGAAACTAAACTCTGGTGTTAAACTCTGTTGGTCAAACTCTGATTGTAATTTTGTCTGAAACATATTGACCAATGAAGAAATTTGTATGGAACATAATTCTCAGTAAGTAATTGTGAATCCTTAAGAGTTGATAGATTCTGATCTCAACTATGTGCAGTAAGCTAACACAGCATGATACTGTCTCTATATTTATAGCATCTCTTAGTTTATTGATCCTATACACTGAGTCTGTATTAGCTGTTTGCATTTTCTCTCATAAGTTAACTATAATCACTGATGAAAAGTCTAAACTCTGATTATTCATTGCAAATAATTCACCCTCAAATCAAAAGATGCCAAACAGAGCACAAATTCCTTTGAGATCATGTTGTGCCTAGGAAGATCCAGGAACTTATTGTATGAAATAAGGGCTAAAATCTTTGATTTTTGGTGACTAGTGCCAACCACTGATTACTGGAAAAATAAATTTAAAAAAAAAAAAAAAAAAAAAAAAAAAAAATTAATAAAAAAAAAAAAGGGGGTGAAAAATAAAAGACATATCCAAATGAAAGGATATCAGTAATACAGAGTTTAGATAGAAAAATCAGTGTCTATGTTATACATGAGAGTTTAGGCAACCAGTTTTTACTACTTTAGTTTGTGGATTTTATGCACTTTGAGATGATCTAAATACTGATTTCGGTAAACTCTGCTACTACACACACATTTCTCACAACTGTACAGATTGAGAAAAGAGTTTATTGACAAAGAAGGATAAATGGTAAACACTGATGTATTGTGTGAAATACGCCGAGGTTACTTTGTTTTAATCTATGATGGTTAAAATAATTTCCTTGTTTCAGACATTTTATACTCTTGAGATTAGTCATTTGTTTTTCGGAAAAAGTATGATTGAACGGAGAAAAGAAAGAGTGCGTTTGATAAGTCCTGATAGTGATTCGTAATGCTACTGAGTATGTTAGTTTATTGTTTAAAGTGATATCATTTTTTTTTCTTTACAATTACTATGCAATATTAATAATACTGATATGTAAAGAAACAAATTGTTTTTCATTAATTGATTCAAATTTACATTCAGACAAATTCATACTCATGTTAAGCTAATCTTTCTGGTACATGCTAATCACTATGGTTACAAAGAAAAGATCTATTTAACCAGGATAAGTATCTGAATGCTACATCTGAAGCAGAAGAGCTAGAGCCAGAAGTTATTGTGCTCTACTACTTCTGATGAGAGCTACCCAGTTGTTCATCTAATCATTATACCATCTGGGATTGCTTGACAACATCCTGAAGATGAATCATCATCATCATCATCTTCCTGGATTCGCTTTCTGCTTTGCAGCTTGCAGGATTCCAAGAAGATTGTCTCCTCAGTACCCATCAGGAAGCTCTGCTGGAAGAGCATCATACAAATCTCCATAGTATCATCGTCTGCCAAAATGGGCACATCATATGGACCGGGACGGATGATGTGCACATAAGGATTAGAGATTGGTCCTTCTGCTATTTCATCATCTGCTATAAGACCTTCATCATTCAGAAAAGAAAGAACAAGAAACTCATCGATGATGTAGTTTGCTTGTTGAGGCCAGTTCATGTTCACGAATGATTCGACATCCATGAACTCAAAGGTTCCTGCCATTTGGTGTATGGTAATTTTAAGGTATGAAGCCTGTTGATAAAATGCTTCGGTTTTTAAAGCATTCAACAGGGTAACTGAAAGGTTTTTTTTCTAGAATCGAAGCGCTTGGGATACTAAGGTGCGGAGTTTCGAGACAGTCATTATTATTCTGACTGTTGAGTTCCTTTGTACTTTATTATTGAAATTGATAATTTTATTATTATTGATTTTTTTTTCTTTTAAGCGAATATTTTGAGTGTTATATGTGATGACAGGTGTCTCCACGTTTGCACGTGTGTATTGGAAGTTGTTAGATACAGCTGTCAGCGTATTTACGTCTGACATCTGTCCCACTAACATACTTCTAATCTTAACAGTTATTATTTAATACACTACATACACACGATTCAATCTTTTACGCATTTCAACTTTTCATAACATTTTACTCACACACAAACACTCAAACACTTTGTGAGCCCAGTATTTCTTGTTTTCAAATCTTACTAATGGCAACTACAGCGTTTATTGCATCTGAATTAGAATTTGTCCCAAATAACTACTCAGCTCCTGTAGCAAATGAGAACGCACCGGAGGCGTTTCATTTGATTCAGAGTTTCTTGTCAAACTCTGATATTGGTACTGCTCTCACCGCACCATCGAAGCTGTCTGCGACTCAAATTCGAACTTTTTGGCAGACAGGTGCTTATGATAATGGAGGAGAGTCTGGATCTCCATCTATCATTTTTCAATATGAGGACAATGACTATGCTGTTACTCCTATCAACAAATGCTTACAAGTCTGAGGAATGAAGTAAGCTTGAGGGATCTTACTTTAAAGGCTGACAGAACTTATTATTATACCATGTTCAAGCAGCAAGCCAGGGATTCTGAAGAAATCAAGAAGAGGCTTGGGACAGTTGAGGACAACCAGAATGCTATGTCTGCTCAACTGACTTCCATTTCTACTGCGCTTGAATTGTTGACATCAGTACTACTTTATGATGATGTCAAAAAGGGGGAGAGTGTACCAAGTGACAAATGCAAAGACACTCAAACTCTGAGACGGAGGGATGATGGTAATGATGGTGGAAACAAGGGAGGAGATGGAAAGCGCTTAAGATCAAATGATGATAGAAGATTACTTTCAAGAAGATCAAACTCTGATAAAAGATCAAACTCTGGAAAGGGACATGTAAACTCTGCCAGTGGTTCAAGATATAAAAGTTTGATAATCTCTGATAAGCCATCTACTGATGAGGAAATTGCTGCTAAGATGTTTATGGCAGAACATGGAAAAGGTATTACAATTGAAGATATCCAAGCTGAAGAGCAAATGCTTGCTGAGGAACACAAGAAGAATGTTGAAGCTGGAATCTACAAAAAGAAGGAAATCAAGGCTCCTAGAAAGAAAGAAAAAGGAATTGTTATCAAAGAGAATGTAAACTCTGATCAGAGTTTACAGTACTCAAGGAGGCCTGTGATTAATAATGCTGACAAAGGAAAAGGTAAACTGGTAGAAGAAGAACAGTTACCTAAGAAGATTTATTCAACCTCTGACATTGCTCAAGTTGAAACAAGATTACCAAAATCAACCTCTGACGCTGCTCAAGTTGATGATACTATTGAAGTTAAGCCAGCCTCTGACAAGGCTCAAGCTGTGCAAACTCAGCTAGCTCCTCAACTCAAAGGTTTCTTAAGACCTGTACTCTCTGAAACTCTGACACTTCAACCTGTGGATTTTTCTAAAACCAGGACTGTACTCGGAAAAGAATCTTATGATAAGTCTGGTTTAGGTTCACATAGGGAGAAGAGAATAAATAACAGATCTCAAGACAATATTTCACTGACAGGATCTGGTATTGGGAATACACAAGAAAATCTTGATAAGTTAGAATCTGTTCAGTTGATTTTTCACAAGATCTTGAAGAAGCAGTTTCTGTTATATTTCATGAGTGATGGAAGAGTTTATAGAATTGGAGAATCTGATGTAAATCTCAAATCATGGGAAGAACTTGAATATGTACTTTATCTGTTAAAAGTTAAGAACAGACATACCCATAATGTTGCTCAAATCTTAAGAGAAAAGATGCTGAGATCAAAAGTGATGCTTGGAGGAGGAGAAGTCTCAAATGCTTATATTCCAAAGTATAGAGATCATACTGGAAAATTGGTGGAGATGAAGAGAAACAGTGCTAGATTTAAAACTGCACTGGGATTAAAAGTCTTAGAATTCAACTTAGAGTCAGATAAAGCTCAGTACATTCGGCTAGGGAATGATATGAAGAAGAACAGTATCTATTCTCTGAGGGCTGCCATATATCAAACTGGTGAAGGAGATCCAGAGTATAAGGAGCTGAAAGAGATTATGATAACTGAACTTGAGAATGCTGAGAGAAGACTGCTGATTGATTATCTCAGGACTGTGCCTGATATTGAAGAAGTCAAGTAAAGTCTGACTGTAAGTTTTTAATATTTTCTATTCTAAGTCAAATTTAAACTCTGTTTTAAATTAAACTCTGTTATTATGTTAAACACTGCATTTGTTAAAAGGTTTTGACATCATCAATTATATGTTTTAACTTGTACATTTTATTATGAACAAGTTGGGGGAGATTGTTAGATATAATTGCTAATGTTTGTTTATCAGTGTTTAAGCAACAGGTACTGACAAGAGTTTATCAGAAGCCAGTCAGAGTTTAGTTAAACTCTGACAGGGTAAAGAGTTTAATTGAAGCCGGTCAGAGTTTATTTAAAGTCTGACAAGGTGAAAGTTGAATTAGCTGTCGGTGCAGAATTGAAGATTCTAGAAGCAATACATTCTGAAGATGGAAAGAAGCAGAATATATTGATACAGCTAAAGAGATTGGAACAGAAGACTGAAGCAATCCTTAATTGATATGAATTGTATAGCTAACTTATAGGAATATCAATTAGAGATAGATTGTATGTAGCTGTGTACTATATAAACACAGATAGGTTATCCCTAGAAGGGATGCGTGAATATTGATATATTATTCTTGTAACCTAGAAGCTCTTTGTGATTCATTAACATCATAAAGAGAGAAGCTGTTAATACGATTACAGTTTTATTGATTCATAAACAGTGTTTTTAATTATTGTTATTCTCATACATACTTGATTATATTGTGTATTCGGCCTAACATTCATGAAGAAGTTAAAAGGTTGTACCTCTTCAGATTCTTCAGAAGTAGTCCAATTAATGGATAATGGCTCAATGTTTAAAGCAGTAGAAGTGCCAAGAGTAGTTTTTATAGAAATCTGGGCCTCAAACGGATCTAAAACCGTAACTTTTGATCGAGTTCTAGTACTGACTGTAGATGGTGGGTTCAATGGTGGTACGAAGGAGTTGTGGCTAGCTGGCTGGCTTCCATTTACGATTGACTGCTGGGAGCCAAGGGAAGCACTATCGCTTGACATCTGCAAAAGAGAGAGTGAGGGGTGAATCAGTGGTCAATCCTTCAATCTCTCAATTAGCAGAGTGTGAACATGAGACAAATAAAGAAGGGACCAGGGTTCAAGGCTTAGGTGATCCTAAAGAATAATCTATTGTCTTGGACTTTCCGGCATGAAGTAAGTGGTAAGGGTTCCACTAGTTGAAACCCGAACATGCTTGATAAAAATGTGGGAGGGGTGGAAAAGCTCTTCTCGGGAGGCATTAAGGTGTAACATGTGGATAATAATGAATTATGTCTGATAAGACAAAATATGAAGGCGAACCCTCGGATTAACATAAACGATCCAGTCAAGGATGTAAATCTAGGAGTCTATGAGTGCTCTTGGGGTTTGCTGCCGCGAACAAATATTCACATTGTGGCTATGTGGTGCAATTTACATGGAAATTTCAACATGCAAGTGGTGTGCAGAAAGGCATAATCTGATGTGAACATGAATCAAGCACAATCGGTTACAGATGCATGTGATTGACAGTCAAAAGATGTGAAAATAATTCATGGGTGCGCCTGAAAAGTGAAATTCAATCATGCATGTTCTCTTATACGAAGTGATATATACATACATGTTTATGTTCAAGCATGCAAGCAATAATTGAGGATGAGACACATGGAAATTAGGCATAACAATGGTGAAATATCCATACCTTTTGATGATGACGAATTAAATTGGGAGAGTTCGTCGGAATCCTAGAGTGACGGCTTCACACTTAGCAGAAGAGAAGGCCAACAATTGTGTTTTCTGGTGAGAGAGTGGTAAAAGGGAAAAGATGAAGGGTTTGGTGATATATATTGTAAAGCATAATGTAACATAAGATGTAAAAGAGATAACTACAACTCAACAAAGGACAAGACAGACAATAGTATTAATAGAAGCACAGGAATCCAGAATCAAAGAAGAAAAGGTAAACTCAAAAAATCAAAATACGTTATGTATTCTTGAAGTCCGTAAACAGGTCACGGAAAGAAGTTCATGAAAATGTTCAAGCCTCAGTGACAGCAAAAGAAACAAGACTTTCAAGACGACAGAAGTATGTGAATGATTTAGGGTTAAGTACCACGGGATTCCAGTGATTTAAACGAAGCAACCAGAAAGACAAAGGACTTATCAGCAGCACTGAATTGAAGACATAAAAGAAGAATTGATCAAGTGTTATTCATCTGTGAACCAGACCAGTTGCACGAGTTGACGGCACTAAGAAGATCAAGCTGTTTTATCGTCTCAGAACAAATTGATACAGTCTATTACTTAAACACCCGGGAGCTCAGGAGTTATTACTAAAGGACAAATGACAAGTAAATCAATTCGATAGTTTTTCTTTTAAGAAAACTATCGAATGAGAGTTTAAGGTGATTGAATTAAAAACAAGTAAATCAATTTAGCATTCGATAGTTTTGTTTTAAAAACTATCGAATGGTAAAATGATTTGTTTCATTCGATGGTTTCTTAAACCATTCGATGGTTTTTTAATTGGGAGCAGGTGGAAAGTATTCTTTGTTTTTCAAGTTGAAGAAGATCCGACGGCCAGGATTGTTTCTACAAGTTTGGTTCGATGGTTTTTCAATTCAAGTCTACAATTAATACTGAGAGAAGAGTGTGTCTTCTTCAGTTAAGGATTTCAACACAGAGACATTACTGAGAGAGAGAAGAGCCGGAGAAAATTATCAGAGAAATTAATAGTGCTCAGAACTTGATCATTGTTTTGTATTTGTGTAACCTTAAACTCATTGACGCTAATCTACGGATTAGAAATTGTAGCACCCCTCGAGGTTTATATTTATAAAAAGATATATTCCCCGAAACTTGATTTGGTTTGGTGTGTTTGATTTCGTTATAGAACTGAAAGATTAATCCGCGAACGAAATTAAATTATTTGTGAGTATCATATTCAACCCCCCCCTTTCTACGATACTTTGGACCTAACAATTGGTATCAGAGCTACTTGATTGATATACAAATCAGATCCGGTGAATGAGACCAAAATCAAACGTAGCGTGAAAATTCGAAGCAAATTTTTTAACTTTCAAAATTTTTCATTTAATTGGAATTTCTTGAATTTTAAACAATTTGAAATTTTCAGAAACCATGAGTGCTCCAAAGACAACCGCTGGTATTAAAGTTCCCCCGTTTACTAGAGATGATTTCGGTTTGTGGAAGATGAAGATGTTGTTATTTATCAAGGCATCTAATCCGTTGTATATTGGCATATTAGAGAACGGACCGTTTGTACCAATGAAACCAGTTAGTGAATCTACAGCTCCTGATGGTAGCAGGATTCCTTCAGGCACCCAACCTAAGGATATAAGTGAATTTACAGATTCTGACAAAGAACTGATTCGATTGGACACCGGTTTAATGTTGATATTGGCGGACTCCGCGGACAAGGAAATGAGCTATCAGTTGATGAACTGTACAAGCGGGAAACATATGTGGGATACCATTAACCTAATAATTGAAGGAACTGAAGACGTGCAGGAAAACAGATTGGACATTCTGACTTCTCAATACGAAGCGTTTAGGTCACTGCCAGGAGAAAGTATAACTCAGGTCTTTGAGAAATATACTAAGCTCCTCAATGAATTGGAAATGAAAGGAAAGACCTATCCACTGAGAGAATCGAACAGGAAGTTCATGATGACGCTGCCCCATCATGTAGAACACAAGTCATCATCCATTAGGGAAAGAATTGACTTCACAAAGATGTCATTAGAGATGATCTATGGCAAGTTGAAGACCTATGAGATGGAACATGAACAAAGGATGATAATCTACGGATCAGGGACAGTGGAGAATAAGCACAATGCACTTGTGAGATCATCAGCACTTGTAGTGGATGAACCAATAACTTCTGAGATTCAGGTTCAAACCCCTAGAGCTGGAAAGGAGGTGATAATAGAAGCAGAAATGGATTCTGTGAATCTGGGTGTTGATGAAAGTGATTACTACACCCTAGAAGAGCTTGAGCAAATGGAAGACAAAACCATGGCGTACTTAGCTGCAAAGTTTAGTCATTTTCGTTTCAAAAGAAACCCTAAGTACAAGTTCAAGGGCTCAACCAACAGATTCCAGAAGAGCAATTATACACCTAGTACAGGCTTTAAGGGAGGCTACAAGACTGGCATGATTGATAGAAGCAAATCAAGATGCTACAACTGTAATGAGTTAGGGCATTTCGCCACTGAATGCCGGAAGCCTCGTCAAGCAAGAGACATGAAAGATGTCTATGGAAAGAAGGATTCTTATGATGAGTTGAAGAAGGAGAATGCCAAGCTTAAACAGCAATTGGAGGCATTCTCTGGAAAGCAGAAATGGAAAGCTTACATAGCAGAGGGAAAGCACTGGGATGATACTGATTCGGATGAAGAGGAGGAATATGTAAATGTTGCTCTAATGGCTGACTCTTCAGAGGAATCACCACAATCATCTCAGGTACCTATCTTAACTACAATTGATATGTCTAATTCTGAGTACAAGAAAACTGTGCAAGATCTTAGTGTAGAATTGTTTAATGTACACACAAGCATGCTAGCATCAGAAATGGAAAATGCTAAACTAGTTCTTAAGATTAAAAAGCTAGAATCTAAAAATGAAGAACTAGAGCTTGTAGCTGTAACATTAGAAGATCTTAAGCAAAAGAATGCGTACTTAGAGAACAAGGTCAAGTGTAATGATGAGATAGAGACTATCCTCAGGAAGCAGATTTCGGATCTAGATTTGAAGCTGAATGCTTTTAAGAATTCCGCTCTAGTGGCTAGGGAAATCATTGATACTTAGGCCATAGAGAATAAAACTGCTATAGGATTTGACTATAACAAGAAAGCTGGTAAGAAGATTGTGGAATTCCTTGTGACATCTTCAGTTGTCAAAAGGAATACTCCACATGTTCTTAAGAATGTTGATTGTCCAGTTTTTTTTAAGCCGTTCCCACCACTCTTTCATGAGGATGGCCTTTTCATTAGACAAGAATTGCTTGAGGAGGATTTATTGAAGGAAAAAGAGGTAAAGACTAAGTTGCCTAGGAAATCAGTAAAGAATGAATTACCTAAACCTGATTTACCTAAAACTGAAGTAGGTTCCTTAGTTAGTAATGTTAAAAAGAACAGGAATGGGAGGAAGAAGATTGTTAATCAGGAATTGGTTCCATCTTCTCCCATTGCATCTAGGAATTTGTGTTCTATTTGTAATTCTGCTGGACACCTTACACATGCATGTAAAAAGGTTAAAGTAGAAACTTCTAATACTTCTGAAATGCATAACATGTCTGACATGCCTGATACTCATGAACCCTGTGGAAAGAAAGAGTGTTTGCTATGTAAGTACAACATCATGCATGCTTATTTTAAGTTGATGTCTGATAGTAGCAATAGCACTAGTAATGTTAAATCCACATATACTATGAATATCAAACAGAGTAAGACTAAATTGAATGTTACTCCTGTTAAATCATCTAAACCTTCAGGACCCAAACAATTTTGGGTACCAAAGTCCGCTTAATCAATCTGTGATTGCAGGGTAAGGTTAAAAGCTCAAAGGTTGTGTGGATTCTGGATAGTGGCTGTTCTAGACACATGACAGGTGAAGAGTCCCTGCTTACAGAGGTGGTTAAGAAGACCGGCCCGATTGTAACCTTTGGAGATGACAGCAAAGGATTCACTACGGGATATGGTAAATTGAAAGCTGGAAATGTCATCATTGAAAACATCTCTCTTGTTGAAGGATTAAAGCACAATCTTCTAAGTATCAGTCAATTCTGTGATAAAGGCTACAATGTAGATTTCAGAAAGGACAAGTGCTTGATCACCAACAGGAAGGATGAGAAGCTTACTCTACTGAGAGTGAGAAAAGGGAATTTGTTTATAGCTGACTTAAGTTCTACCAGTGAAGGAGAAGTTACATGTTTCTATGCAAAGGCATCTTCAGAACAAAGTTGGCTATGGCACAAGAAGCTCTCACATTTGAACTTCAAAACTATGAACTCTTTGGTAAAGAGAGAGTTAGTGAGAGGGTTGCCCCTGATGGAATTCAATCAGGAGGGACTATGTGAAGCATGTGAAAAAGGGAAGTCGAAGAAAGCATCACATGGAAGAAAAGGAATGACAAGCATTACTGAACCATTACAGCTGATTCATATGGATTTATTTGGTCCAGTTAATGTTATGTCACTTTTAAGAAACAGATATGCATTGGTGATGGTGGATGACTACTCCAAGTACACGTGGGTGTTGTTCATACAAACAAAGGATGAAGCAACACAACTAATCATTGATCACATCAAGAAGATAGAAGTGGAAGCTAAGCTACCTGTGCGGACAATCAGATCAGACAATGGAACTGAATTCAAGAATGCAATTCTAAATGATTTCTGCTCAGAGAAAGGAATATCAAGACAGTTTTCAGCACCAAGAACTCCTCAACAGAATGGAGTAGTGGAAAGGAAGAACAGGACCTTGGTTGAAGCAGCAAGGACCATGTTGAGTGAATCAAAACTTCCCAATTACTTTTGGGCTGAAGCAGTGAATACAGCTTGCTACACTCAGAATTGAACCCTGATCAACAAAGATCATGAAAAGACTCCGTATGAGTTAATGGCCAACAAGAAGCCAACACTGAAGTACTTTCATGTGTTTGGTGCAAAGTGCTTTGTACTTAAAGATGGAGAACATCTTGGCAAGTTTGATGCCAAAGCAGATGAAGGCATTTTTCTAGGCTATTCTCTGGAATCTAAGGCTTTCAGGGTATATGTGATTGAAGATAAGAAGGTGTTGGAAAGCTTTAATGTAACATTTGACGACACTAAAAGACCAGGCCTGCAAACTGGAGAGAACTCTGAATCTTTGGTATTTGAAAATCTATCAGGAGATCTCTCTGACAATGAAGAAGTACCTGAAGTTGTTACAGTCATTAATAATAATCATAATGATAATGATTCTGGACAAAGTGGTGACCAAAGTGGAGATCCTCAACATACAGGATCCACTAGTCAGTCTTCAGAATCAACAGATCAAACCGTCAACAACTCAGGGGGAGCAGGAGAAGGATCAACTAGTCACACTCCACAACATCTAGAACAAGGAGAATCATCAAGATCGCATCTGCCAAGACAAAGGGTATGGAATAGAGATCATCCCTTTCACTTGATCATTGGTGATCCGGACACAGGAGTGAGAACTAGGAGAACATCACAAAATGAATGTCACTATTCTGGGTTTCTTTCAGAAACAGAACCTAAGAAAGTTGAAGATGCTCTAGATGATCCAGATTGGGTGATTGCTATACAAGAAGAACTCAATCAGTTTGAAAGGCAGAAAGTTTGGAAGCTGGTACCCAGGCCTAAGGGAAAATCTGTTATTGGAACACGATGGGTATTCAGAAATAAGTTGGACGAAGATGGCATTGTAACGAGAAACAAAGCTAGACTGGTTGCTAAAGGTTACTCTCAAGAAGAGGGTATAGATTATGATGAAACCTATGCACCAGTAGCAAGACTTGAGGCCATCAGAATGTTTCTGGCATTTGCTGCACATTCCAATTACAAGGTATATCAAATGGATGTGAAGAGTGCTTTTCTGAACGGGGAGTTAGAAGAAGAAGTGTATGTGGAACAACCTCCAGGTTTTGAGGATTCAAAACTGACAGACTTTGTGTACTTTCTATTCAAAGCTCTCTATGGACTCAAACAAGCTCCGAGGACATGGTATGACACTCTCTCTGAATTCTTACTTGAAAATGATTTTACAAGAGGTGTTGTAGACAAAACTCTCTTTGTCAAAAAGCATAAAAATGATTTGATATTGGTGCAAGTATATGTTGATGACATAATATTTGGTTCTACTAATGATGATCTATGCAAGAGATTTGCTAAGTTAATGCAGAGTCGTTATGAAATGAGCATGATGGGTGAATTGTCATTCTTTCTTGGACTGCAAGTATACCAAAAACAAGATGGTATATTCATTTGTCAGTCCAAGTACATTAAAGATCTTCTGAAGAAGTATCAAATGGAAGACTCATCTACCACAAAGACTCATATGCAAACTGCCACTAAGCTTGATAAGGATGAAATTGGTAAGAAGGTTGACATCACAGGCTACAGAGGTATGATAGGCTCATTACTTTATCTCACTGCAAGTAGACCAGATATAATGTTTGCAACATGCTTGTGTGCTAGATTTCAGTCTGATCCTAAAGAATCTCATCTAATAGCTGTTAAGCGAATATTTAGATATCTTAAGGGGACCCCAATTCTTGGAATTTGGTACCCTAAAGATACAGGATTTGATCTTATTGGATACACAGACTCTGATTTTGCAGGTTGTAAGATTGATCGGAAGAGTACTTCAGGAAGCTGTCAGTTTCTTGGAAGAAGGTTAGTTTCCTGGCATAGCAAGAAGCAGCATTCAGTGTCCACATCAACAGCTGAGGCTGAATACATTGCTGCTGGTAGCTGCTGTGCTCAGATCTTGTGGATGAGAAACCAACTCCGTGACTATGGACTTTTGTTGACAAAGATTCCAATATTTTGCGACAACACAAGTGCCATAGCAATCTCAAACAACCCAGTGCAACACTCGAGGACGAAGCACATCGACATCATGTATCATTTTATCCGAGAGCATGTCATGAATGGAACTGTGGAGTTACATTTTGTACCCACAGAGGATCAAATTGCAGACATCTTTACTAAACCGCTTGATGAATCCACTTTCAATAAGCTGGTTGGTGAACTTGGGATGTTAAATCTTTCTAATTGATTTTGATTAGAAGTCAGTAACTGCAGATAATCCTGGTAAATACATGAGTTTAAGAATTCCTATATCCTTAGGACTCGTGAGTTTATTTTCTGGAGCAATTCTCGTAGTTAGGATTATTATACTAATTCTATGTCATAATTATGGATGATATATCTTCTGGCATTTAATTAGTTATTAATTCTAAAAATTATTTAAGTGCTAATATTTGTTCTAAATATACAAGCATTTATTTAATTTGAATTAATTTACTTTGTTTTTAACATTGTAGATTAATGCAGCATAATTGATTAGATTTTAATTGGTTAATATCACTCAATGATATTTAATTGATTTTATTCTAAGAAAATTGTGAATTTTCTGTTAAGAATTGATTTTGGTAAATTTGAAAAGATTTATTAGAATTAAAACTAGACAGAAAATACAAATTCTGATTTTTAAAACATGAACAGGTTTTAAAATGAAGACAGAAGCAAAAATATCGAATTTAAGAAATTCGATAGTTTTTCAAGTACATAGATAAATCTATCGAATTTAATTTTCGATAGTTTTTGAAAAGGAAAAAGAAAATCTATCGAAAACATTTTTCGATAGTTTTTGAGATTAAATTGAAAATATATCGAATGGAATTTACTTTAGTTCATATTTAAATTCTCGATAGATTTTTCAAATAAATGTCTTCGATAGTTTTTGTGTTTAATTCAAAAATGCCTCGATGGTTTTTCTCCTAAAAGTCTGTTTGCATTCTTTTTAAAACTCTTGTCCCCAAAGAAAAACCATCGACAGTAGTTTATAAAATCTATCGAACATGGGATGACCAAAATACCCTTGCCATGTCTGTGAGTATAAAACTAATACTTAGACGTTCTCTTTTGTTTTCATTTTCTGAGATCTAAGTCAGTTTTGTATACTTACAGATAGAGACAGCCAAGAAAATCACCATCGATACTTTTCTCTTGTTTTTAACCGATCTAAACTTGAAAAAGTCACCTTCCATCACTGTTAATCGATTTTAACCGTGAAAGAGAGTTTCTTTTCAGTTTGTGAATCAAAACAGAAAAGAGAATCCATCGAAGTGTGTTTGTGAACAATAAAGAACTGTTAAGTGATCTAGTGTGAAAATACTTAGTTGAAATCTGATTCATTCTTGGATTTAATTTCAATTTAGTTAAAAGTCTACGGATTACATTGTTTCTGTTCTTTTAGTTGGGAACTATTCTTGGTTAAGGTTTTCAATTAGTTTGAAAGGGGTATTTTTGAAGAAATTGATTAATTAATAATAATTAATTAATTTAAGTAAAGTATAATTTTGGTTTAAATTTAAATTTTCTGGAAAGTGTGAAAATACAATGGCCGGAGAATTTATTATTACCAAAACTAATCATGTCTCGTTTCAAAATCTGCAAGCCATTACGAATCCTCAAATTCGTGCATGGGCAGAGTTTTTGAATATACGTTCATTAGTGGCATACGCTGTAAGTACTCCCGTAGTCCTTTGTATCGATCAATTGACTGCGTTGTACACAACCGCCACGGATACAAGTGAGAATAATATAAGGT
The DNA here is from genome assembly GCA_030848705.1 of Heracleum sosnowskyi. NCBI lineage: Eukaryota > Viridiplantae > Streptophyta > Magnoliopsida > Apiales > Apiaceae > Heracleum > Heracleum sosnowskyi. The sequence continues at coordinate 18,778,819 of CM061240.1, forward strand.
CCTTCAGTTTTGTTGTGCCAGGGGGCAGAACAATAACGGTGACGGAACATGACTTTAACAAAATACTTCATTTTCCTACAGAAAACCTTGTTCCGGATCCCACAACTGAGGAAATACATGCTTTCTTCACTCTTATCAGAAGTCAACAACCTAACTTCTTGGTGGGAGAGTTCCTAAAGCATTACCTGCCAAAGCCATGGAATTTTTTCTTTCATACCCTGATACATGTTTTTACTGCCAAGCTAACAAATCTGCATGGCATTCCCTTATTCCTTCAAAAGATAGGGTTTTCCATTGCGAACAACAGGCATATTAACATAGGACGGATAGTGATTGATCAAGTAATTCTGTGCATGGGACCACTGGATGAAAGAACAGGCATAAATGATGATGTGCTCTGTTTCTATCCTAGGTTCCTACAGCTAATTCTCAATGATATCTTAACAGATAATGAACGGGAGATCTTTGAAGGTGAAGCCAACCAGGAGTGCATGAGAATGAAGAGCAATGCCATAACCGCTCTCATTAGGAAGAACAACTATCTTCCAGGGGTACCCACTGTTCTCACTGAATATCTAAGAATGTTGCCCCTACCACTTCTACCCCCAGGGGAACAGGTAAATCAAGGTAATATTCCACAACCTGAACCTGTAATGGCACCTGAACCAATGGATGTTGATCCAGAGCCCTTAGTGGCCATTCCTGACCAGGAGGTTGCAAACCCACAACCTCTAACCACAGTCGAAGAGCCTTTGGAAGAGCCAAATGAAAACATAAACGAACCTCCTTCCCCTACTATACCCATTAAAGAACCATCCATGAGTGTAGAGGGAGATAGTGCCAAAGCAGCACCACATAAGGAGATACACCCTTCAACAGTAGCTCTGCCTTCCTCTAAAAGGAGAAGAACAGAAACTGAGGCAACTGCTGATACTTCATTTCTCTCATCCAAAGCGCCCTTTACTGATTTTTCTGATGCTGACTGGGCTACGCTAACGAAAGCAATATCTGAACCAATAGCTCAATCAAGTAAGGAAGAATTGACGGAAGCAACTGGTGTTCCGACCATATTACGGTCAGGTTCACTGGTTGAAGGTTCTAAGAACTAAGGGTTTTCACAGACGTCGAGAGAAGGCTTTGACCTAAATGCACAATCTAAAAGGTCATTGTCTACCTCCCCAGATGGAACATATCTGGATCCTGCGGGTAAAGGGTCTGACGTAGGTGCAGATCGGCAACTCGTTGACAGTGAATCAATTACTATTGAGGAGTCAACTGAGGTGGAGTCTTTACAGACTCACGGGGAAGATTCGGGATCTCTGTTGTTAAAAGAGCCTGTTTCTAACCCCCTAGAGATTCAAACTCTAGATCCTTCAAAGGATATATCATCTAAGGATGATCAGCAACTTGGTTTATCCAAGGACGGGGACTTGCGAAGCCCCATTGCACCACCGGTGACCTCCTTAAGGACGGCTACGGTGATCTCTTCTGCAGGTACAATCAGCACAAAGGATTTGAGTGAAACAAAAACACTTACACCTGGCCTGAGTGGGAAAGGAAAAATGATTCAAACACCGACAGAAACGTTGAGTGTACACCCAGAGCCAAATGTGAGGAGTGACACCCTAACCCTACCTAATATTGATGATCTGCTGTTACCAACAGAAAGAGAGCTACAAGTTCAATCTTCCCTCAAGGAGATGACAGTTCGAGACAAAGAAGGAAATCCACTTTTCAAGGTTCCACTGCGACCTTCCTTTGACCAAGGGATCTCCTCCAGTCAAGACAATGTTTCTTTAAAGTCTATTCAAGAGAAAGTTGACTTGGCTGCAGCTGATTCCAGAAGAACATTCAGGGTCATTGGCAGTGCATCTGGAACTATAACAGGTACGAAGCAGGCAGTGGACTCCTTAAAGAAGGAAGCTATGGAAGAACTAGTCGAGCTGAGGATGGACGTCAGGGAACTTAAAGATGGATTCATGAATGAAGTAACTGCACTGTCTCAAGGACATGAAGCTTTGAAAGAAGACGTTCTGGTTATCCGGGATGGTCAAGCGCGGGTAAAAGATGCAATGAATACCCTTTCACGAGTGGAGTCTAAGCTAAACAAGAGGCTGGATCACATGGAAAAGACTACCAACTCAAGATTGGAGAACATTGACCTGTCGCTAGCTTCTATAAATGAGTTTTATAAGCAGCTTATGGATTTTTTGGAGAATCAAGGTGACGGAGTACAGTCTATATGGAGTATGCTGAAGAACCAACAATCTGGACAACCTGGTCCTTCCTATCAGGAACCTGATCCTTCTAATGTCTTTTATGCTGAGGATGCTTTTATCGAGGATTCCTCAACTAAGGGGGAGAAAGTTGGAGAAGGGGTGAAGGATAAATGGGGAGTTTGGGAGACTGTTGAGGCTATTCCAATCAGACAGTACTGGATTGAGGAGCTTGTAGAGGAAGACAAGGAAAGTGAAGAGGAATTTGAGGTCATGCATGAGCAACCTATTCAAGAGGAGCATGAGCCATATTATCCAGAGCCAATAGAACATCCTATCTTGGATGATGATATGGAAGAAGCAAAATCTCTATCACCTGAAGAAGAAGCTACCTTGGAAGCAATAAGAGCTCAGAGAGCTGCAATAGATGCCAGGCAAGCTGAGAAGGAGAAACAGCAAGCAATTCTGAGAAGTGAAAAGCTAAAGAGAATGAAGGTGTATAATGAAGTGAGGAAGAAGAAGATGATAGATCTGGCAAAGAAAGATGGTACTGAATGGGAAATGGCTTATAAAACCTTTTGCGGAGTTGAAGACGGATTAGAAGTCAACGACAATGCTGAGGTGGAAGTTATTATTCAGGACATCAGAAGTGCTAATCTTGAAGATCAGACTTACTTTAAAGCACTAAGAAGCTCTATAATCTGTCTGAATGCTGGGGTTAAAGCAAATGGTGCCTGGAGCTTATTAATCAGTTTTCTGGAGAAAGGTACATTTGTGATTTCCACTAAGTTTTTAGAACAGAGGACATATACAGAATTGTAGGCTATACTCATCAAGATCCAAAGAACTACAAGGCTAAATGAACTGCTCCGTGAGCATGTTAAGGAGATCGTGATGAAAGTCAGTCCAGAGATTACTGAAGATCCTCCAATGGTTAGATTCATGACGAATGACGTGTTCAGAATCTGCTATTTGGCTGAGGACAAACTGAGGGACTACCCAAGCAACTATCTAATCTCAGTTGAGAAGTATCTTAGATCCACTGGATTCTCATCAACGGAGAAGGACAAAGCAGCAGACACTCTTAGAAGATTTCTAATGGAGAATGTTCCTTACTATAGGAAAAGAGTGGAAAGAGGATTGGAAGTGCATACCAGACTGCCAAACATGCCAAAGCTAAACAAGAAAGATGTTAACATTGCATGGTTATGGGCTGGAGTGGGTCAAGAGGTTGAATATATTGGAAGACACATCCAAGGAGCAATCCTTAAACCTGGAGAACCACTGCACTATCTATCAGTGATTGATTATCAAGCTGCTAACTCCGATCCAATGATTGAAGAAGGTGAGATTGGAATGGACTGAATGTTGAAGCAAAGAACAAGAGAACTATCAGCTCAGACTAGAGGAGCAACTTCATTGTAAAAAGTTTAATTGTTTTTCGATTTATGAAATCTGGAAATGTATATATATCTGATCCAGAATGCATTAATATTATTACGATGTCTTACTTTAAGTAGTTTTATGTTTCCTTAGTTAGTTGAGTTATCCTCGAAGTATTTGCTTGTCGAACTCTATCCAATCAAATAGGGGGAGATTGTAAAGCATAATGTAACATAAGATGTAAAAGAGATAACTACAACTCAACAAAGGACAAGAGAGACAATAGTATTAAATAGAAGCACAGGAATCCAGAATCAAAGAAGAAAAGGTAAACTCAAAAAATCAAAATACGTTATGTATTCTTGAAGTCCGTAAACAGGTCACGGAAAGAAGTTCATGAAAATGTTCAAGCCTCAGTGACAGCAAAAGAAACAAGACTTTCAAGACGACAGAAGTATGTGAATGATTTAGGGTTAAGTACCACGGGATTCCAGTGATTTAAACGAAGCAACCAGAAAGACAAAGGACTTATCAACAGCACTGAATTGAAGACATAAAAGAAGAATTGATCAAGTGTTATTCATCTGTGAACCAGACCAGTTGCACGAGTTAACGGCACTAAGAAGATCAAGCTGTTTTATCGTCTCAGAACAAATTGATACAGTCTATTACTTAAACACCCGGGAGCTCAGGAGTTATTACTAAAGGACAAATGACAAGTAAATCAATTCGATAGTTTTTCTTTTAAGAAAACAATCGAATGAGAGTTTAAGGTGATTGAATTAAAAACAAGTAAATCAATTTAGCATTCGATAGTTTTGTTTTAAAAACTATCGAATGGTAAAATGATTTGTTTCATTCGATGGTTTCTTAAACCATTCGATGGTTTTTTAATTGGGAGCAGGTGGAAAGTATTCTTTGTTTTTCAAGTTGAAGAAGATCCAACGGCCAAGATTGTTTCTACAAGTTTGGTTCGATGGTTTTTCAATTCAAGTCTACATTAATACTGAGAGAAGAGTGTGTCTTTTTCAGTTAAGGATTTCAACACAGAGACATTACTGAGAGAGAGAAGAGCCGGAGAAAATTATCAGAGAAATTAATAGTGCTCAGAACTTGATCATTGTTTTGTATTTGTGTAACCTTAAACTCATTGACGCTAATCTACGGATTAGAAATTGTAGCACCCCTCGAGGTTTATATTTATAAAAATATATATTCCCCGAAACTTGATTTGGTTTGGTGTGTTTGATTTCGTTATAGAACTGAAAGATTAATCCGCGAACGAAATTAAATTATTTGTGAGTATCGTATTCAACCCCCCCCCTTCTACGATACTTTGGACCTAACATATATACACGTATACGGAGAGGCGTGTCTAATCCCAATAGTCACCAAAGAAATTTTTGCCAATGAATGTGGACGCGTGTGGGGGGTGTGCGTGTTCCCGAGGCTCAGCTTTCGATAAAGGAGGGGAGGAATTAAATTTGAACATGGAGTTTATCTTTCTAGTTTTGAGTTAATTCAAATTGAGAAGGACTTTTACTTCTAATCGATTACAAATTGCCTTTAATGTTCTAACATTTTGCGGAGTTTATTGGCAACATTTAACGAGTATTTCGCCACTTGAACCCTGGGTTTCAATTTGCAGTATTTATTTAAGGACTGTTTTACTTCAATCCAGCTGGAGCAGGGAAGGACCTTCTATTAGATAGTTATTTTTCCTCTGTGATACTCCTTGTTTTTTACAAAGAGTTAGCTCACGTAATCTTAGGGGTTCACAGGGTAAGGTAATTACCATGTCGGAAGGGTGTACGTACGGTTGAACCTCATTGTAACATTCCACTGGTTCCCCTTGCATTCTATGGCTACGTGGAACTGGGGGGTAGTTGGTGTGCCATAAATCTGTGTGGGCTTGATTTATAGCCCATTAGAGGTGACAAGCCCATTTAGCTTGGTCAAAGGGGCCCAATGGAGGTGCTAATAAGGGAAGTATCGTTAAGTCATGAGTTATTAGGGGGTTCAACCCTCATGGCATCTTCACAATTGAACCTCGTCTATGAGTCTGATGTCCAGGGTGCGTCTGTCTATGTCTGGCAGGGGTATCGCCAGTACCCCCTAGATGTAGTGTCCTACTCATTTACAACATCCTAAACTTAAGGAGCACGTCTCTATCTTCAAGAATTCGATTCTAAGTCCATCTTTATCATCTGGGACGAGATAAATACATCAGTTATGAGGATATTTATTGAATACACAAGTCATATCATTATAGTGGCCGAATATATCATTTTATACATGAAGATGAAGGCTTCTAGTGACCTACTAGGAGTAGGACTCTTGGATGCATGCTTAATAATCATCATTCCAGCTTATTAAGGAGGCAAATATCTATAAAAAAACGTAGCAAGATCAGCTCAAAGGAGTCCAACATTAAGAGAACTACATATGGACTTGATTCCTATAAATATAGGATATGTAGGCCATTTACAAGGGGAGACACACTCACATTCTCTCTACTATTCTCGTGTAGGAGCTTTTGTGATACTCATTTCCGGCAATTATTTTCTCTACATTGCCCGGAAACCTTGTGAATTCAGTCCAAGTACAGCCACAAACACCTATCGGTTCTAGGCAGTTGAACCCTGGCAGCAGCGTGCGAACCTGTTCTTGTTGCCTATTTCTACGCTCTTATTCCAATATTCCAGCAAACCTCCGAATTTGTGTTGTACCAAATTCCTCTCACAACAACTAGTATTATTATATACTCAAAGGTTCAATTTGATAAAGTTCCTATCACATCATCGAAAATCATATTAATATTTTAGCAATTAAATGTAATCATGCGATTATTATCGTCTGGATATTTATCCAAATTTTATGAAATTTAATCAAGTTATAGAATATCTGGTTAATGTAATTGGTATGCCATATTACAAAAATACTATTAAAATATGAGATAAAATCGAAATATTATCATTTTTCGAATTTTAAATTACAAAATTATCTCAATATATAAACAATTTCATGTGAGAAATTATTGCAATGACCGTGCCTTTTACGCTAGTTTTTTTAATAATGAATCAAAATATGTAGGATTAGAATTGTGATTGCCCCAAAAGAAATCTCACTAATCAAATTCTTAATCCCAAAAATTGGTTTTCATGGGAGGGTAGTGTTGACATATCCGATCCAATTGAGTTCTCAAACTAAAATTAAACCTTAATGTTTGATGAGAAATGGCGACTTAACAATTAACACTTACCAACTTTATTTGCAAATAAAGTCTCGTGCATTTTGCTCGATCTATGCAGTGGGTATTTGTAGGGGTGTACACGGTTCAGGTTGGGCGGGTTAAGAGAATTTAACAACCCAACCCAATTAAACCGGGTTTGCAAATTTTCAAACCAACCCATAAAAATAAAATTCGTAATCCAACCCATTTAGTGTATTTCAGTTTGGATTGGTTCGGGTCGGAGTGATCGGGTTAATAAATATTAATATTTTCAGTAGTATCCATTTTTTGCTGATGCAAGTAGCTTTCCAATAACCTCTTATTTGTTTCATTGCAAACATTTGTTGTCGGTTGGCTTTGATGAGCCTATTAGAGACAAAACTAGTATAACATCATATAACAGAAAAGATATCAAATGCATTAAACAGGTGTTTAGATGCTAATTAAACAAATGTAAAATATCAAACTTAAAAGATACAACAACACCGTTATTTCAGCTCCTTCACCATGGGGAATTCAAGAAAATGACTAGGAGAAAATCAACATAAGAAGCATGTAGGTGTATGAATCTATTATCTATTTTGTGTAGTTCCTTTCAGATTCATAGAAAAGCCTAATGTAACCATACAAAAACTAGAGAAACAACATGTCTGAAACAAAAACCAACAAAAATGCATCTGAGAGCAACCTAAGTTCAACGATCCATATTTTTTAGTTAAACTTTATTATTTTTAATCGGGTTGGGTTGGTTCGGCTAAAAAAAACTCGAAACCCATACCCAACCCATTTAAATCGGGTTTATAGTTTTTCAATCCAAATGCGTATCGATTTAAAAAAATTCGGTTTGGATCGGACAAAAAAAAGGTCAGTTTGGATTGGGTTGGTCGGTTTTAACAACCCGTGTACACCCCTAGGTATTTGTCAAGTATGTAATGCTTGCATATACTATTTTTTTAAAAACTTTTATCTAATTTTCCTATATTAAGCGATGATATGTCAAATATATTATTAACAATATTAATATACTTATCTATATATTATAAATTTTTGCATGCGGTATTCATATTTTGGTTTGAATGAAAATTTTAACTTAATTTTGACCCACCGGATAATTCATTTTTTGGTTTGGTATTCATAGTTGTGTTTGGATATGATCCACATCCATACCCATTGATATTTATAGAAAGTTTGTATACAAATATAAATATCTTTAATATAATCTTTAATATTTATGGTAAGTTTTTTATTAATAAAATTTGATCTTTTAATTTTGATAATCTCATTAATGCATATTATCATATAAGATATACTATAATACAATATTTAATTACCAATGTTTCCTTTTACATGTATTTATTATATTATGAAAGTAGAAAGCCTTAAGAAGTTTTCTGAGATTAACCTCATGTTTCTTTTTCTTTTACATTATATACAATAATATTTTAATTATATGTATATTTTTATTTCAAAATCATATTATTTGATCTTAAATATAATTTTTTTTAATTATTAATGATATTATTATTATTATATATATATTATTAAATAAAATTTTAAACTACCGTGTGCGGCTATAACCTAGTAATTGTCATTATTTTTGTTGTTGTAAGGGACTAGCTTATATCTTGTGCGGTGTATGATTTACTTTTAATGGTTGTTATATTATTATTTGTATTTTAAAATTTTATTTATATTTTATATTCATTATGTGGATGTGTTTAAATCAAAATAGTTATGTCCGTTCTAATTAGAATAGATATTTAAAAATATTATTCTTGGGGCCGTTAAAATATGTTTTAAAAAAAGGTAGGCTTAGAGACATGTTTAAACTAGAATAGTTATATGTGTTCTAGTAAATTAGTGTTTAAAAAAAAAATACAAATAGGCACTTTAAAATAGGTTTTTAATGTAATAGGACCTAGAAATGTGTTTAAATTAGAGCAGCTAAATGTATTTTAATTGGAACGATTTTTTAAATAATAAAATCCGTTAAAATTGGTTATAAAACATATAGGCCCGTAAACCGGCCCAACAGACTTAAAATTGAAATGTGGTATAGATGACAAGGAATGTAAAATAGTTGATGCGGTCCAGCTGTATATACCAAAAAAGGGGAAATGAATACCTAAAAACGCAACGTCTGCAACGCTGAGAAAGAGATTGGGAACGGTCTCACCGGTTTGGATTGAAGTCTTCTTTTCAGATAGGAAATTTTTCTGTATATGTTTTTTATGAATTTGATTCCGAATTTATCTCTAATTGTGCAATTCTATTAGCAGCATATGATGATATGAAGTTAGGGCATAGGTTTAAAACATAATTGGGGAGATTATACTAAGTGCACATGTACCCTTGGAATCGTCTGCAATTGCGTGCTTTCACTGAGAAGGGTAGTAATGGCTTATGCTTTTATTTAGGCCATTTTTCGAGCATGAAATGATTTGAAAATTGTAGATCTTGTAGTCTCTCTCATTACTTGAATTCCTCTAGTGGAGTAGAAATAGTAATAAATCGATGCTAAAATCTTAATAAATAAAATTCTCTCTCTCTCTCTCTCTCTCTCTCTCTCTCTACGTATGTATGTATGTATGTATTATGTGTGTGTATTTCTGCAGTGGTTTTAGTACATATGCAAGTCATTGTGATAAAAGTGTGTTGATATTGGAGACAACCAATTATGCTGGCTTAAGTTAATTGCTACAAGCATTGCACACACACACACACATATCTGTATTGATTCATCATGAATGATGTATTTATATCCTTTTCCTGCTTTTATAATATTGTAGGCATTTACTGATGGATTCTGATGACAATGATTCTCAAGGCAATAACTTAGCTGGTGAAGGGAATTCAAAATCTCCTATTTCGCGTCCATTTGCCATTCCCAATTTTGATTTTGAAGACAGCCTCCCTGGTCACCTAAGATTCGAAAGTTTGGTTGAAAACAAAGTTTTTCTTGGTATTTCCAGTCAGGAAGACAGTCAGTGGATCGAGGACTTCTCTCGGGGAAATAGTGGTATAGAATTTAGTACAAGTGCTACAGAGCCTTGTTCCATTTCAAGGCGTAACAATGTTTGGTCAGAGGCGACATCTTCAGAGTCTGTTGCAATGCTTTTGAAATCTGTCGGGCAGGAAGAAAGGATCCAGGGAGAAACTTCAATTATTGAGTCGGATACTGGCAATGAATTAGGTAGGTTGACTACTGAAATGGAGCCAAACTTGAAGCAAGATGATAAATTGGAGGATATTACTAACTCAAAACCTACTGCAAGTCTTGATTCTTTTCTGGATGGGAGTAATGTGAATGCCTTAGAACCTAAGAAAGATAATCTTCCTGTTGATGGAGGTTCTGGCGTTGTTCCAAATGTTTCCGATGTAATTATGAGCGAGGCAGATGTGGGATCCGATGATACTAATCAATTGGAAGTCAATAATATAGAGCAGCCCCAGGTTGACAATTTGGAAGGACTTCCCCCGGAGATACATGTTCGGATTGTGTCCTCAATGTTGCCTAGTGACGTGGCAGGCAGTAATCAGTTAAATGGCCAGGAAAATGAGCATCGGGTTAGTAACGCCTGTTTTGAAACCGCGGATGCCCTGCTCGAAGACATTCCTCAACGAATAATGGCTGAACCAAATATTTGTAGGACAGAGTCTAGTGGAACTGGTAGTGCTACTTGTACCCGTGACGTGGAGTCTCCTCACCGTGTTGTTTCCAACTCGGAATCTTTACAACAACACAATGATGAAACTAACATTACTTCTATTAATGAGCCTTCCAAATTGCAAGAGAACGTGACTTGCGACATACAAATAAAAGAAGCTTGCAAAATTGACAAAGGTTCTACAGTGCCTTCTCAGCTGGGCAACGTTGAAGTTGGGGCCTGTAACAAAGGTGAAAATATTTGTAAGCCGCTTGAAGATTCTGTGTGTGACTCGTCCGTGGCTTGTCTAGATGCTCATACCTTTAAGGGTGTGAACAAAGATGTGGGGAATTCTGCCTGTTCAGGGGTAGAAATTAGTATTGTTGAAGAAACGGAGAACTCTCGTGGCAATCAAGCAAATAGTCTGGAAAGTGAGAATCTAGAGGTCGTTGATATTAAGATGGGAAAATCTTCCTGTTCAGAGCATGATACGGACTCTATTATTGAGAATGTTAAATCTGAAAAACACATGGGTGAAGTGCTCATTGCTGAAGCATCTATGTTGCCTGGTATAGACCATAGACATGCTGAACAGGGGGAAGGAAGCGGCGTTAAGCATGTTGGGAATCCAGATATATCTCTATCTTGCACCGTCTCTGGATCACAATGTGATAAACAGTTGTCCACTAAGGATTTAACGGATATCAAAACATCTGTAGTCCTTGAGGATATTAATACTTCTGAAGCACCAATCTCCTCCATCGTTGTTGGTGGACATGTGCAACTGTGCAAAAGTAATCATTCCTCTGAGCAGGAAGATGTCCACAGTTTTGGAAAAGATGTTTCTTCACATGAGAGAGAAGATCCAAAGTCACCTACAGCATCCGTAGTTGGTGGACATGTGCAACCGAGCAAAAGTATTCTTTCCTCTGAGCAGGAAGATGTCCACAGTTTTGGAAAAGATGTTTCTTTGCATGAGAGAGAAGATACAAAGTCATGTACAGCATCCTTATGTCCCGATGAATTTAATAAAGCAAACTTAGTTCATGGATCAGAGATCCTGAACTCTACGAGTAATGGACCAGGTATCTATCTTATGAAAACTCTTTGAACATGTGGAATTTATTTTCCTCAATACTGATTTTGAATGATCAAACTTTTAATGGTGTTATATAGGATCAAAAGTTACAGAGGAGATGCACTTATCATTGTGTGACACCCCGATTGATCCTCCATTGCTTTCTGGGAGTAAGACTGCTGCTGATGGAGTTGCTTTATGTGAGCAGGAGCAGAACTCACAGGTTGCCAACTCAATAGGCATAACAAATTCACCAAAAGTGGCAACTGATCTAGAACCTTTTGGTTTTCCTGAAATTGGACGAGGTACACACTACGTCTTATCATTGCTTCCTAGATACTACGGTGGACAGTTGTACAGTCACTGACATTTTAGTTTTGTAATGCAGCAAGTCGGATAGAGCAAGAAGCAAGTCCAGGGAGTTCCACTGTGGTGAAAGCATGTCCTGTTCTCAGTAGTTCAGATATAAATCTGGTTGACGACACTGCACCAGCAACACGTGAAAGCAATGAAGAAGTACTAATGGAAAGGAGTGCGAAAGTGGCATTGCATGTGGTTACAGGTTACTGAGTTTGTTTCTTATGATTTATTTTCCCTACTTTTTTAATCTTATTGACCTTTCATCATTGACCAATTTCCTTATCTTAATGTACTTGCGTTGAAACTTATCATCAGATGTGGCGTTACTATCAAGCCAAACTGTTGTTCCTCCAGAATCTGTTCCAGTTTCCATTGTGGAATCCTGTAATATGATCCAAAACGATCATGAAGTTGTAGTCACTTCTGGAACACAATCAGCGCAAAGTCCTAGCACTAAAGGTTTTTATCTGAATTATGGTCTTCTTTTGTAGCCTGAGGTTATATTCTTATCAGTTTATGTGCTCCATTATATTCCTTTTTCCACATTAGATGTGGAGACATGTTCTTCATGCTATTCAGGGAGCCTACCAAGACCCTAGCATCTTTTAAATTCAATAGTTACTGCAGACATCTGTGAATTTCAACTATTTTATTGTAATTGTTGGTTTTTGCTTTATCACTGTAGTTGATTCACCAGAGCAGAATCAAACTTCTGTTGCTCGTGCTTGTCCGTCAAAACGCGTTGCAGATAGTGTGAACAAGGATGGAGATGCCCTTGCTAATACGTTAGAAGAAAATGTGTTTCCTCCTTCTGTCATCAGTTGTGCGAAGACTCCGCCAAGTGAAAACGAACAGCAAACGATTATCAAAGAGGTATCAATTGGCAGTGTCCGGCATCCTGCGGCATCAGATGGTGCTGGTGGAGTGGTTCAATTCGTTTCATTGCACGTGCAACAAGATAGTTCTAACATTGGGGAAAGCAGTACTTCTGAGGTGAGCTTATCCACTGGTTTATCTGAAGGCGAAGCCATCAAGGATTTGCAATTGCATCCTGTTGTTCAGCTTCACAAAGAATCAACAGTATGTTTTTCTACTTAGTTGCCAATTTTTTACTTCGTATTGTTCTTCATTTCCTGTCTTAAGTCTCACCTAATGTTATTATAATGAAGGATGTCAAGGAGAGTCCATCTGAAAGAAATCCGGACCCTCCTTCTGTCGTCAGTTGTGCAAATGTTCCATCAAGTGAAACTGGACAGAAGTCGAGAGCCAAAGATGCCTTCGTTGCCACTTTCCAACATTATGAGGGAACAGCTGATGCAGGTGGTGGTAAGGTTCAATCTGATGCATTGCATATGCAGCATGATAATTCGAATGAAGGAAAAATCATCAGTATTGAGGTCAGTTCATCTGTTGGTTTGACTGAAAGCAAAATCATCAAGGGTTCACCATTATGTCCTAGCATCCCAGTTAAGAAAATATCAACTGTATGTTTCTTTTTTGTATGTTTCTATTTTGTATTAAATTATTCCTTTGTAGTTTTTCTACCTCGTGTTCTTACACCATGGTTTTTTTTTTTTCCGAATGTATGTACTGAAGGATGTTGAGGGATATCCTTTAGCATCTGATTACTCTCGGAGAGATCTTGCAATGGTACCTGAACATTCACATGAAAATTCTGAAGGACCTGGACCTAAGTCAGGTAAAAAACGTGCAGCCACCAGAGGGACCTCTGAGCGGAAACCAAGACAAGGTTCTGCCAAGACATCAGCTAGAGCAAATGCTAAGAAAAGAGGTGTGCATGAAACCCCTGTGAAACAATTTGAAGGAGATAAGTCAATGATGATCTTAAATTCACCTGGGACTAGCAATGCTGAACGGAGTAGTATGAAAGCTTGTGGTGCTCTTCCGACTCCCATGTCTAATATCCCAGATTTGAACACTTCTGTTGCGCATGCATATCGTCAGCAGCCATTCACTGATCCACAACAATTGCAGTTGCGAGCACAGATACTTGTGCATGGATCTCTAATGTAAGTTTTTATTCTTTATTTGCTAGATATGTATGAACGTCTAGTACATAGATATGGGCCAGACCAATAAATTAAGGAAATTTATGATTGTGTTATGAATCAACTTCACTAGTATCAAGCTGGTAGGCGTCAAAACTTTATATATAAAGGTCATACGTGCTAATGGAGTACACAAGGAATAGATTCTTCTGACTTTTAATTCCGGAGTGATGATTGATGACTGAAATAGACGTTTTAGTAAGAATTGAATTTAGCTAACTAGGAACTCTTATTTGAAGCTTACTGAAGCAAATTTATTACTTAAAAAATGCTGGTTGTTGCAGGCAAAATGCTGTACCTGACGAGGCTTGTATGATTTCAGCATTTGGGCCATTAGGTTAGTGTATTTGGTTTTATCACTTTGATCTTCGAATAACTATGTAAGCCTGCAAGGAATTTTAGAACTGTTGTTTTTTCAGATGGTAGTGGATGTCTTTGGGAGCCTGCATGGCGTGCTTGCAGTGAAAGGATACATGCTCAGAAATCTCATGCCAGCAACCTAGAAACCCCTGTGCGGTCACACTCAGGTAACTCAAACTTCCCAATTTTTTGCTTATGTAGATTTTGGTTCATTTTATTTTAGTTGTGATTTGAGAATAGCAGGTAGTCGAGGTCCAGATCCAGTCAGAAACAGTTCACTTCAGAGTAAAACGCCTTTACCTGATGGTGGAGCAAGCAGTAAGGGTATCCCGTCGCCAGTTGTGAATCCTATCATGCCCCTATCTTCGCCTCTTTGGAATATATCTACCCCTTCTTGTGATGGTTTGCAGTCCAGTGGCACACTTGTTGATTTTCATCAGCCATTTACTCCCTTGCAGCCTTATCAATCCCAAGGTACAGGAGGTTTTGTTGACCAGAGCCCCTCTTGGCTTTCTCAAACTCACTTTCCTGGTCAGTGGGTGGCTACTCCACAAAATTCTGCCCTTAATGTCAATGCAAATGTATCTTCAATGTTTTGTACCGAATCATTAACACTAGCCCCGGCTAAAGTTTCATCTGTGCCAAATCACCCTGAGATGAAACATTCCACTGGTGGTGGGGGTGCTTCTGTGTCTTCTGGGACTCCTCAGACTGATGTAAATAAGGTGTCCGTTCCATCTGGTAAGAATTCCCGTAATACAAAATATAAGAAGAGGAAGAAGGTTTCTGACAGCATGAGCCCCCCGGGGCATATGCCATCAGTAACTTTTGATCAGGCAGTATCTGTAAGTGATACATGTAATCATCCCTCTGAAAAAGCAACTGCTTCCCAGGCTAATATTCAGAATACTTTGCTCGCTCAAAGTTTGACAGAAATAGGATCCCCTGTTGTCAATAATGTATCTTCTACACCAAATGCTGCTACAACTACTTTATTTACATCCACAAACCATTCTGGTAACTATCTGGCAGCTGTTTCTCCATTAAATTTAAGTGATAAATCTACAAAAGTGGATCAGATCGTGGAGAATACGACTAGAATTTCAGAGAAAACATTGAATGAAGTCGAGACAGCCAAGGTACAAGCAGAAGATGCTGCCGCGCATGCTGCTGCTGCAGTTGGCAACTGTAATGATGTTTGGAGCCAGTTGAGTAAGCTGAAGAATTCTGGTTTAAGTTTTGATGATGAAACGAAGCTTTCTTCCGCAGCTATGGCAATTGCTGCAGCTGCTTCTGTTGCAAAGGCAGCTGCTGCAGCAGCTAAACTGGCGTCGGATGTTGCAATTGGAGCAAAACTAATGGCGGATGAGGTATCAACCACAAGTATAACTGAAAATAATGCCTATAATACTGAAATCTCTCTTTCCCATTCTACAAATACTTCTCTGTTGGCTGGAGAAGGAAATGTCTCCGCTAGGTCAATTATTGCTGCTGCAAAAGAGACAGTGAAGAAGAGAGTTGAAGCTGCTACAGCTGCCTCAAAGCATGCCGAAAACTTGGATGCAATGGTAAAAGCTGCTGAACTGGCAGCAGAAGCAGTTTCCCAAGCTGGAAAAATTGTTTCTATTGGTGATCCTTTGCCTTTGAGTGAGTTGGTAAATTCTGGTCCCACGGGATACTGGAAGACTCCCCAGGTATCTCCTGAACAGGGGAAGAAAGCACGCCTTGGTCAACGGGACACATTTAATCCTGAAAAGCTTCTTCAACCTGAACCACCAAAAGATGGAGCAATTATTATGGGGGAAGCAGTGAATCCTGGTATGTATATCAGTATATGTTGAAGTGATTGTTTTTGTGTCCTTTGGGGGTTTCACTAATATGTTCATTGTATTCAAGGTACTGTTACAAGTATTGGAATGAACTCATCTACGACCCAAATAGGTCACAGCGGTGGAACAAGCTCTGAAGCTGTTACATCTCTCGATGCACACAGAGTTGCACCGGGGACATTCTTTGAGAATGGAATGGTGGAAGGTTGCCTTGTCGAGGTCTGGTTTCATCTTTGCTTATATTTCTTGTATTTATTAGGCTGTTCTGCCATAACTTTTTTGTTCCTTCAGTAAGTACGAAAAACTAGACCTTATTAAATAGTAGTATTTTTGTTATGTTATTATGTATTTCAGTCAAATTATCTGGATATCTTTTTTATTCTGAATGAATAAATTTGGCATTTAATGCTGTAGGTCTTCAAAGAAGGGGATAAATTTAAAGCAGCATGGTATTCGGCTAAGATTTTGAATTTGATCAGTGGAAAAGCTTTAGTTCGTTACACTGAACTCCAAGCAGATGATGGTAATTTTTTATTGACTTCTGGCCTATATATAACAGTTGGAATGTTTTTCAGAAACTTTTCTGAGCAGACTATTAGTACTGGCAGCTTGTGTAGCTTTTAAATTTTTAGATGACTGAAAAAAATGTACTTAAAAGTGCATGATATCTTGTATAGATTAGCAAATCAAAGTAACATGACTTACTGCAAGTATAATTTGCCCTGATAGCATGTTAATGTATTATTTTATGTTGGCAATCCTGAGCTTAATCAAACATGGCTTGAGAAGGGAATCTGGCTCAGCAAGTGTTTTTTTTTTCTTTTTTTTGCTAAATTGCTCAGCAAGTGTAATCTCATACTGCAAGTACTGCCATGATAGCGTAGTAATGTATTATTTTATGTTGGTAAGCCTGAGCTTTATCAGACATGGCTTGGGAAGGGAATGTGGCTCAGCAAGTGTTATCTCAATTGTAGGTGTTTGGTAGCATATTTGCGATGTCCACAGATTTACCTTACTTTTTCTTTTTTTTTGAAGGTTCGGGGAAACTAAATGAATGGGTGCCACTTAAAGGGGATGGTATTAACGCACCTACAATACGCATTCCACATCCTACAACTAGCATGTGCTTCGACAGAACTAGGAAGAGACGGAGAGAAGCAGCGATGGACTATACTTGGTGTGTTGGAGACAGAGTGGATGCATGGATAAAATATTGGTAATCAATGAGCATATCTCTCCAAATTTTATTTAATTACATCAATTGTCATCGGCTTCTCATATGTTTCATCTCGTTAATTTTGTATATATGATTATCTTTTTTGCGTCATATAATTGATTAGACTACCAGGAGGCGTGAAACAGTTGCACTGAATTACTGAAATTTGGACATCAAACAAAAAAATTAGTTCTAAAGAAAATGCTGCTTAATATGTGCATTCTTTTTACTGCCGTGTGTATACTTAGATGTATTTGTTACTATTTGGGAATTAAACCATTACGTGTCATGACCGTTACTTTCTGTTGGTATCAGTTTGCTTCCTTTGTCTTTCTTTTTTTGCTCAAGATAACTTGTTATGTTATGCTTGTGGCCTTGGAAAAACTGAAAAAGAGTTTATTGTTCTGGTTTTCACAAGTTAATAAAATATCATACATTAGTTTCAAAAAAAAAAAAAAAAAAAAAAATATAATACATTAGTTGTAGACTAATTGATGATTGGTCGGGCGCCTAAATGGTTGGTTTGTTTTTAACTAGCTTCGAGTGATAACTAAAAATCTT
This sequence comes from Heracleum sosnowskyi, assembly GCA_030848705.1. Taxonomy (NCBI): domain Eukaryota; kingdom Viridiplantae; phylum Streptophyta; class Magnoliopsida; order Apiales; family Apiaceae; genus Heracleum; species Heracleum sosnowskyi. The sequence goes on from CM061240.1 coordinate 18,796,770, forward strand.
GTGCTAATTATCTATGCAAGTTTCATTCCACTCAACAAAGGGTTTGGGTACTAATGAACATGAATGCTCTAATAGGTTATAGTCAGCAAATGCTTGGTCCTATCATAACTTATTGCTAAGATTAATAATCTTTGGTGTACTGTTATTGATGATAGATTGATACTCGCCAATGGCTGATCATGAATTTGCAGTCCTGTGAATGTTAGGATGTATGAGTTTTTTTGCCCCCTTTTATCTTTTTAAAGTAACTCATTGTAATGACTTCTTTATATATCACATTCCTTATCTAGTTTTCACAAATGAACTGTAACAGATGGCTTTAGTGGTGATTTTTTTGTGATGACTAGGTTAATAGTTGTACTATATCCTAGTTGCATAAGGGTTTTGTGTATCAGCTTTAATACAACTCACCGGTTTGTCTTAGATTAAACTTTTTATTTACTGTTTACGGTTATAAGATCAGACTAACATTTCACTGTTACTGGCTCATGATTGTTGTTGATGTTTATGTTTAGCTGGTTTGAGGGAGTTGTTCAAGAGAAAAACAAGAATGATGAAACTACATTAACCATATATATTCCAGGTATGTGCAGTCTGTTACGTTGAGCTAGAGAGGCATCCTGTTTATTTGTATGGATGGTTTCCAATTGGAATTGGGTAACAATTTTTACGATTTTTTTGCAGCTCTTGGAGGCACTTTAGCTGTCAAAACGTGGCATCTTCGTCCAACTGTTACTTGGAAGGATGGAAAGTGGACTGCAACTGCAATTCAGCAGTCCCCAACTCAGGTCCAATGCTTTCATGACTACAAGCTTTGCATTTATTTACTCGGAATATATGTAGATACTAAACTTATTGAAATTAATACAATTTCCAGGGCGATACACCCCAAGAAAAGCGTGTGAAGTTGGGACATCCTGCCGTAGAAGCTGCTAAGGAGGACGAGGTTACAAGAGAAACTGATCTTGTGAAATCAAAGGAGCATGAAGAACCAAGACCACTTCCTTTATTAGCTAATGAAACAGAATTTAACATCGGGAATAATACAGGAGATATTAAACTTGATGCTCCGAGAATAGCGAGGACGGGATTGCAGAAAGAAGGTTCAAGGGTGGTTTTTGGTGTTCCTAAACCAGGAAAGAAGCGAAAATTCATGGATGTAAGCAAACATCTTGATTCTGACCGAAGCAGTAAAAATACAAAAGCAAGTGATACAATCAAAACTGCAAGATACTTGCCTCAAGGACCTGGAGGCCGTAGTTGGAACAACAATGCTAATGTTAATATGAAAGAAAAGCAAGCTGCGGAGGACAAACCCAAAGTTTATAGGACTGGAAAACCGCAGAGTGTTTCAGGTAGAGTACTTCCACAGAAGATTAACTCATCTGTATCATCCAAATCTACTGGGAAAACTACGGGCAACAAGGAAGAAAACAATTCAGCTCGGCAGAACCTTATGGAATTTGGCTCTGTCTCCGACTCCCAGGATACTTCTGAAGGTCCAACTTCCTCCAAAGGTCTGTCCAAAGTTCCTTGTAGAAGAGTACCTTCTTCAAATGCCAAATCTGTCCACCTGAATAAAGGAAAGCGTGCAGCTGCTGGCGGAGAGTTTGGTAAAAAAGTTGAACAGGATAAATCTTTTTCACATGTTGCTGAGCCACGAAGATCAAGCCGCAAGATTCAACCGACATCAAGGGTATGATCAAATTGTTTTTGTTTTCTTGCTTTCTAATTGCACCTGCATAGTATTTTGTTGTGTTAAATTGACTGATCATGCTGTAGTGGCCTTCTCTTGTGATTGCAGCACACTTAATTTCCTTAAGCTTAAGAGGTTACACCTTAGCAATGCTTTACGAGTAAACCTAGATTTTTTAAATGTTGTGTGTCATGTTCGAGTATACTGTGTTACAAACAAATTTGGAGATAGTTTTATATATGATTTTTCACGAAAGATCCCTTATTATAGCTCCAGTTTTGGATGTCATGAAAGTGTCATCCAATTAGGATGACTAATTAGGATCAATATTGTAGTTAATAGTTTAACCAAAACTTATATATCTAATAAGACTTAATTATAGTGGAGAAATAAGATGTAGTTGTACTTTTACAGAATGGGAAGAATATTTGCTTTTGTAGTATCTTGTTGTAGTCTTCTTATATGAAAGTAAAGAAACAGCTGGCAGCAACCTTGGAACGACTGTGGTCTTCAACTTTGTGTCATATGACTTGTTTTCATTTCCTGCAGCTATTAGAAGGATTGCAGAGCTCTTTAATAGGTTCAAAGTTGCCCTCCGTTCCACATGAAAAAATTCAAAGAAACCTGAACAAAGGTAATTATATTAACATTGACTAGTGAGATACTTTTGTGGAGGCTTTTTTTGGTTGATTGATGTTGGTGATGTGATGGTTCTTGGTGCTTCATGAAACCTTTCTAACTGAATGATGATATTTAACAGGGGACAATGGTAGCCATGGCTGAACTTCTGTGGAGGATGAAGGGTCTAGATTGGCACATCTGAAGATTACTTGATTATGGAGGCATTGATGTCATGTATATTTATAGGGAAGGATAAAATTGGAATTGTGCTTTCTGTTGCTTCAGCTGTAGAACCTAGATCATAGATGTTTATAAATTATTAAAAATTCGACTCCTTACAGATTTCTTAGACTTCACCTTGTTAGCTTCTATATGGATTACCAGTTATCACCTTTTGATGGACTAAATATGCAGACTTTATGTAGTTTTTGACCAAGTATTGTTCTGTCGTAATATCATTTGCATTTGTTGGCCATTGTTTGATGTTGTACAAAGTATTTTTCTGATGAGTTATCAGACTTGATGAATGCTTGAGAAATCTCATATGTAGTACGACGGGACACAGGAAATGCAGTTCCTTTGCTTTACCTCCTCGACTATTCCGGTCATTGGTCCAGTGGTAGGCTTCGATCAAACCCTTGCAGAACACCAAATTTAATACAATTGAATGCAAATTTTTTAGATTTATCTAAATATTTTTGTGTGCTATTATTACATTAATTACATTAGACTTAAAGTCTCAAGGCTATTTAGAGTATTCTTTTCAATTAATAATGTATGTTAGTTTTAATTAAAAAAAAATTATATTTGAGTAGGCAACAAAAATTGTCGAGGACAGTGGTACCAACATAAGCACAGAGCTCGCAGATTTCTATGAAATTGATAATTGGACAGAATCAGTTGCCATTTCAGTGTAAGGTACCTTGTTTATGTCAATGACACGTAGAATCCTATGATCATAACTTACAAAATATACATATGAACATTTAGAGCTCGGTAGAAAAACGGAGCGACACATTTGAAAGGCATGGATGCCACTGTTGCGGGCATCAAACCTGCACGCCATGTCGGAAAAAATGAGAATTAGTGTATGGAAAAATTGGAGCATTTTGTTGAAGATGCTCAAGGATCAGAAGGGGACTTAGTTTCTTCAACATAGTCACCCCAAAGTTCATCAGCTTCTGTTGAAGATGCTGGCACTTTTTGCATTTCTGAGTTATTTAATCCCTGCATTGTAATTGTACTCTGAGATTCTTTATATTTAGCTCTTGTGTCTAAGATGGGAAATGTTTTTGAAGATCCATTTCCAAAGTGCTTCAGTGGTCTCTTACAGATGCAAGAAGCAGGATACTCGTGAAACTCCCCCCTCTTCCTGGTCTCATCTCTTCCGGTTCTCCCATAAATCCTCGTTGGCATGACCTCACCTTTCCTGTAAATGTATCCCAGCTCATCTGATCACTTTCCATGAATATAGCACTTAACCTTTTCGCATTCGGTCTGATGGTTCTTTTTATGAGTTATGACCCATGTACCTCCTTCGACCACAAGTAAAAGAGCATTCTTGTCAAATTACACCCTAAAAACTCTGAGAAATGGTATTTGGACAAACATGATAAATAAACCTTAAAAACTTTTAAGCAACAGTATGAGCATCAAGGAATTATAATGTAACATGGCTTTAGTATGAGCAACAGTACGTTAATAATTGTCCTATATCCTAGTTGCATGGTTTTGTGTATCAGCTTAATTAATGCATCTCACCGGTTTGTCCTAGATTCAACTTTGAATTCAGTGTTCACATTATACTACGTTTGAGGGAGTTGTTGAAGACAAGAACAAGAATTATGAAACTACGATAACATTATATATTCCAGGTATGTGCAGTCTGTTACGTTGAGCTAGAGAGGCATCCTGTTTATTTGTTTAGATGGTTTCCAATTGGAATGGCCATTCTTAAGCTTAAGTCTTAAAAGCGGATTTTAAAGCTCAAGTCTTAAGCTGCATTTCTTGAAGATCACAAAGGCTATTTATGATTATTCTTTTTTCTTTTTCTTTTTTAATATTTAGACTTATATGCCTTACAAATAAGTATATGTTCTCACAAGTTCATCTGAACGACAAGAGATAAGCCCTTACCACTTGAGCTATCTCATCGCGCTCATTCTTTTCAATTATTAATATATGTTCATTTTAATAAAAATGAACTATATAATTAATAGGCAACAAAACTTGATGAGGATCATGGTACAAAAATTGATAATTAAAGTCAATGACATGTAGAATACTATGATCATAACTTACAAAATATACATATGAACATTTAGAGCTCAGTTGAAAAACAGGGTGACACATTTGCAGTTCATTAGTTACTGACCAAAAAAAGGCGTGGATGCCACTGGTGCGGGCATCAAACCTGCACGCCATGTCGGAAAAAATGAGAATTAGTGTATGAAAAAATTGGAGCATTTTGTTGAAGATGCTCAAGGATCAGAAGGGGACTTAGTTTCTTCAATCTAGTCACCCCAAAGTTCATCATCTTCATCAGCTTCTATTGAAGATGCTGGCACTTTTTGCATTTCTGAGTTATTTAATCCCTGCATTGTAATTGTACTCTGAGATTCTCTATATTCCGCTCTTGTGTCTAAGATGGGAACTATTTTTGAAGAACCATTTCCAAAGTACTTCAGTGGTCTCTTACAGATGCAGGAAGCAGGATACTCATGAAACTCCCCCCTTCCTGGTCTCATCTCTTCTGGTTCTCCCATAAATCCTCGTTGGCACGACTTCACCTTTCCTGCAAATGTATCCCAGCCCATCTGATCACGTTCCATAAATATAGCACTTAACCTTTTCGCATTCGGTCTGATGGTTCTTTTATGACCTATGTACCTCCTTCGACCCATAACCAAAACAGCATTCTTGTCAAATAATGCCCTAAAAACTTTAAAAAATGGTGTTTGCACAAACATGATAAATAAACCCTAAAAACTTTTAAGCAAGGGTATAAGCATTAAGGAATTAAAGGAGATAATGTAAAACTTCAGGGAAAGTTGTGGGATGTAATTTAACTATCTTGCCAAAAAAGTCAAAAGGGTAAGGACCTCAACTGCCACAGAAATTATTTCAATTGTATTAGAAGTACACTATGTAAACACCACGCCATTAATAAGTACTTAAATATCAAAAATAAGTTTCTCCTCAAGTGGTCCTAACTCATGTGATATCTTCTGAAGTGCTAAAGCAATTATAAAATGTGAATTAAGCCATATAGTGATAAAGATTGCAAAATGGCAAGAAAAATATATATAACTCTATTAATCCTACTTCTCCTAGGTGTCTTGCATTGGACAATTGGTCCTATATTTCTAGAATATGTTTTATCCATAGAGATAATTGCTTGTTTTCTCATAACACACATTGTCTTCTTCCTCCAAGGATGTCTCAAGTACAACTAATGCTAGCAAGTAGCAATATTTCTCTTATACATTGGACGATTATCATGCCCCCCCACTTCACAAGAGATTTGAATCTGTACCTTCGACCGGCAAGTATCTTTGCCATATTTCCATTATTGTTGGTAACAAAGACATCACTGTCTTCACAAACAATGTAGTCAATGGCAGCGAGGCGAGAAGAGAAAGAAACAAAGGGTTGCAACTCCAATCCAGCAAGCATCTCTTTCGTGTAGAAATTCGGAAATAGCTCTCGAAGGGGTCGAAGAGTCTCCTCTCCGCCATAAATCTCACCAGATGCAACATAAAGGAGAGAGTTATTGTTATAACCAAGTGCTCGCAGCAATAAACCCACTTCATGAGGTGTAAGGGGGCATTTCCCTCGCTTTCGCTCTTTATCAGGGGTCGTCTCCTGTAATAGGGAATATCAAATAGTCAAACTTTCACTAGAATACAATTTCTAAGTAATATGTGTTTTTACTGAACATGTATATAAGAAAATCATAGAATCTGCAAACTAAAAGAGCAGTCCACAGACTGACAGTAATCTTACAGGTAAAGTTGTCCACCGCTTCCTAATTTCACCAAGCTCGTATCTCTCTTTATCACCTCCACCAAAGTAACAACCAGAGAAAGCAAGCATATCTGGTTCAAACCTAACGCAGAAACAAATTACAAACAAAAAAAGAAACAAGTTACATGAGGAAAAGAAATTCCACATTGCTATATTTCTCCATGTTTCCTAAGTTCACATTGTTTCTCCTTGATTCTAAGAACTTGTATTGTTTTCACCAACACTTTCAAAACCTTGGAAAATCGTCGAAAAAAATTATATATTAAATCACTCTTCTGAAATTTAAGACACATGTAGGGACAAAATGGGACACCCCTCCCCCCCCCCCCCCCCCCCCCCCTCCCGCACGACCGATATTAAATAAATAATAGCTATTATATATTTTCTTAATTCGTCTATATATTAATCAGTGACATGCAAATATCAGATGATGATTTATTTTTGGAAAAAATGGATGAACCTTAAATGAACTGATATGAAGCGCCTTGCCATTTTCCGCATTCTCCGGACAATCAGCTGACCAATACCACTTATAGGTTTTGTAAATCTTAACGCGTGATAGTTCACCCTACAACGCAACCTCTGCAATTCTTCATCAAGGTCATTAGCAAGTCTATAGTCAAACTTAGTCAACTGAACAACCTGCAACAATTTTGAATTGCAATGATCATAAAATTATAACTTGAAAATAACCCGTAAATTTGAGACAAACAGAGAAAAAAGAGCTAACTAAAAGACAAAACTCCAGGTAGCATCACATGCAATAAATTTCATGGCCTTCTTACACGTCTTCTCAATAGTATAGGCAGAACTTCATCCAAATAATAACTAGGCTCTGATTTCCTTGGCACCCGCATAGTATATGGTGGTTTTAGCATAGATCTCATAACATTATCTGGGACTCTTTTGACAACAGTGACATCCTTTAAAAGAGAAGATATGAACCAATCTACGTCAAAAATGTCGACGAAGTCGCTGCATATTAAATAATAATCAATTTAAGAAAGTGACAACAATTGATTTTCAACAATGAATCAAGGATATTTTCATGTATTTAAATGATTAAATCTATGCTTAAAAAAATGTTAATATATTGGACATCGTAAGATAGTTTTATCCATTTTCAGAAACTTGAGTTTGTACAGAGATTGGTGGATGATAATGATACATAACCATATTAGATCAAACTCTCCTGTACAATCTTTGTACATTTAGAATGACACGTGATTAGCAGTTGACTGGGTCAATTTACAATTTCTGCTACACTTAGGAGCAATTGGTAACCAAATATAACCAACAGAAATTACATAAACTACAGGGATATCAATTCACCTATCATCCTTCCAGAATGAATTATGATCCAGCTCAGGTACGACCAGAGTAGCATTTAGAATCCATGAAACTACCACCGCATCAGTAATCTAGGTGCAAAAAGTAACTGCGAATTAGAATGTTATAGAAAATTTTATTATATATTATCTTTACATAGATAGAATAAAGTAAAGCTGAAGCCGAAGAATATGTTCCAGAAGATATTGAACTGCATGCGTACTAAGTAACAAGAAATATAATACTTACGCCAGTTCTTTGTTGGTTCAGCCCTCCACTTGCTGCAATAAGCAAATATCCATTTGATGATCTCTCACGTACAGCAGCTAAAATTATTACCAGTAGAGTCAGTAAACTTTCTTATACGACTCTCTGAGAAAACAAATGTAAAGAGTACATAATATATGTACTTGGATATTTAATAGGCCGAGTAATACATGCAAAAGGCTATAGACAAATTATACATGATCAGTACATAACTGATAACTCCCATCAGTAAAAACACAACAGAAAATAAAACCAATTTGAAAATTACTGGAAGTAGCTGTCAATGGCTGAAGTATCACAAAATAAGAATGGGTGAAGACTGAAGACCAATTTGAAAAACTGACATTTCGATTTCGAGATGCCTCAGCGACGAAGTGGGTAGAGGATAACTTACGAGTAAACCGAGGGCCTCTTTCACTGCATCCATAATAGAACTTAGAAAACTCAGATTTCCAAATATCCACCGGTGCATGAGCTCCATCCTAAAGCACCAAGAACAATAATATTTTGTGAGAATGATAAAATCATTTGACAAGAGACTGTGCTTTATACAATTCCATTGGAGAAAATTTTAGTAAAGAAACGGAAAGTGTAGCATTCCAATATTTAAGGGACAATAAAAAGCATAACAACGCGTCTCTGAGGTTAAAGATGCCGTTGCTTGATACAACTGGTCTAAATGTCTAGACCAACGTTAATGCAAGTTATTAAAAAACCAAAACTATTACTCCTGCATTTGTCCTCTTATAATATAAACTAAGTCATAATTCTCCCTATCTTTTCCAATCAAGACACATAAAGATAGAGGTGCTTAATGCATATAATTAGATCAGAACAAAATCCTCTTACTAGTGATCTACATTGCCACAATAAAGCACACACAATGCGGAGTATTCTTTCCAGAAACAGAAGATCCAAAAACTTCCCTACTAGTTCAGCTAATAGAAACAAAATCTGCTTAAATTATAACCCGAGCAACACAAGTAAACTGCAACGACAATATCAAAACTTATAATATGCAAATGTAATGCCATACTATATCCAAGATAGATAAATAAAAAGTCACAAACTCGATACACTCCATTTCTCCAACACCGCAACTTATCTCAAGAAACACAATCATATGTAAACCAAACCAGCTCAGTACATTTCACTCGAAAAACAGCAATAACCATAGGCAATAAGACAGACATAAACATTACAATTAAACACACAATATAATTCAAAATGAGTAAAATTAAGTACCCTTTTGTAGTACCAACTACGATTAACAATTCGATGAGAGTACAATTCAAGATCAGAAACCACATGTCCAATACATAAAGAAACCAATCCTACAACAAACAACATCACTCCACAAACCAATGTCCATCTAATAGGTGCCAAAAAACACAATTTCCACCAAAACACCTGCTTTTTTCTATGTTTTGTATGATTTAACAAAGCCAGGTTATGATTTCTCCAATCTTTTCCAACACCCATATCTCAAAACACCCTCAAAATCAAATCTTTCCACTTGTAAAATCATATTAGGCCTAAAAATTGAATCTTTTTCTTGAAGCTCAAATGGGATTGAATCTTTTTCTTGAATCTCAAATGGGGTTTTGATAAAAATGATGATACTAGTACAGAGTATATAAATAGTAAAAATATTTTGAGATGAAAAGATGAAGAATGTTGTAAATTGTAATGTAGTGGAAATGGTTGAGTAAGTGGTTTGTTCGTGTGAATAAGGAATCAATCTTTTGAGTTTTGAGGAATAAAATATAGACACAACGCGTTTGTATGTGTTTTTATGTAGTTATAAAAAACAGATTTCAAGATATGTGAACTTTTGTCTGAAATTTTCAGATTAAAGGATAAGAATATCATTTTAAAAAAATTGGTTAAAAATACCATTTTATTATGTATTTAAAAATTGGATATCACTATTACGTATTTGAGAAATGGGTAATACATAAAAAGAAAATTTAAAAATATTTTTTGAAAAAAAATTAAAAAATATTTTGACCAGTTACGCATTCGAAAGATGCGTAACATCTTATGCAAAAGGGTGATACGCATTTGAAGAATGCGTAACTTATTTTTTTTTTTTTTTTGTAATTTTTTTTTTAAAAAAAATGTGTTATGCCCATTCTTTAAATACGTAATAATAATACCTATTTCTCAAATGCGTAATATACGGGTATTTTTGGCCAAATTTTTCAGAATGAGTATTCTTGTCTCCCAATATTAAAAAAAATGGTATTTTTGGTCATCACCCCTTAATGAGTTGATCCGGTTTTTAGTTGTTTGTTTTCATTATGAATGGCCTGAATGGGACATCGGCTCCCTTGACCCGTTTTTGGCTTGCTATCTACTTTAATATATTATCGAATTCTCGAATGATTATAATTCGATTTGATTCGGGTTAGAATGTCAAATCCAAATTAAAAATGTGACAATCTCAACCTAATTTATAAATTATAATCTATTAGTCCATGCATCGATGTTGATCTGTTTTTTGTCTAAATAAACATAATCATTACATAGAATGTTAATTGAATAAACATAGAATAAACATCATAGTTCCAATTTTGTGTTTCTTTTACAATCCTCATGTATACAGTTGTTTTAGATTATTACTACATAAATATTTTGCATTTATCATGTATATTACTATAATCTTATTCTTAAAATCTTTTAATGATTACATGTGATTGATAGATACTACAAATTGATTTTGACGATTTCATTGCAACAATTAAGGCTTAGCAAAACCGATCCAAATTGAAAAAACCGAACCAAAAAATGTTAATTCGGTTCGGTCCCAATTTTTCTAACTTTCCGGTAATTTCGATTTTTCGGTCCAAACCGAAATATATTTCGGTCCAGTTCATTTTTTACAAAACTATTTCGGTTCTGGACCGAAAAAACCGAAATATACAACACATATATTTACATTATATATAATACATATTTTATGATAATCTAATAATGTAAATATCTATTACACTTAAAATTTACAATTTACCCTTACCCCCATCCCCCGACCTATTCACCTAAATTAAAAACGTCCACCGTGGTACCGCCCCACCCCCGACCACGACGTAATCGATTCTTCAGCTCACTACAGTTCTCACTCCTCAGGCTCGGCTCAGTGACCTAATTGACTTCAACTATTTCCCCACCGATGTTGTTGATAAGTGGGTATTTTATTCACTTAGAACGTGTCCGTATGGCTTAAAACGAATGTTTATACTCGAGTTGTGGTATTTTTGATCTCTTTTAAGGGTATTGTGCAGGAATATCTATCACAGGTGTACTAGGAATGAAGCGGAGCAATCGGAATGCAATTTGGAGCTAAAACGAAGAAAATGGAAAAAGTCGTTTTCCTGGACAGAAGGTACGGCGCGGCAGCGCCGTGTTTAAGCTTGTCTATGGCGCGGCAGCGCCGCTGGAAACAGTACAGAAAATCTCTGGCGCGGCAGCGCCGCTCTCCTTTGTATTTGTGGCGCGGCAGCGCTGGTCTGTCTGACGAAAATTCCTGTTTTGACCCGATTTGCTGACTTTTCAAGTTGAAGTCAAATTTCAATTCAGTACGACTTGTTGCACCTGGAGGCATATAAAAAGAGAAGAAAACCCTAGAGAAGGGGAGAGACACATACCGCATATTATATACGGAGTTTTAAAGCACGAAGAAGAAGGAAGAAGATAGTTTCAATTTATTCTTGTATTCTTTCTATCTTGTGGATGCTTGGTTTGGGTGTATTCTTTAGAACCTTGATATTTATTCAATATAATTCGTTTTCTTTCATCATGTTTACATTAGAACCCATGGTGACGATTAGTTTGATTATGAACTAACTCGTTGTCATGGGGTTTTAGCGGATTTATTCATGAAGTTTATTTGTTGAATTTTCTCGATGCCTATAGTGTGATTGATGTGATATCCTATCATGGTTGTTTTAATTCGTTATAGGAGAGTAGCTAACTCCTGTAATTGTGTGTTAATTCTTATTGAAGCGAAAGTGGATTTAAGAGTTTAGAACTTGCCATGCTAGCATAGGTTTATGCGTGAGAATATCATTCGTAATTAGTGTCGTAACTCTAACCGTTTTATGACGACTATGTGATCAATTGAATGCTTGTACTTCAACCATTATGTTTTCAATCTTTATAGACATATAGGGACTAAGCATAATTGGGAGACTAAGTGATTTCTATCTTAATTGTGGATATTATTTAGGATGGTATTGGTACAACGAAAGTTGGCTTATATCAGTTTTGTGTGTTCGATCAGGTATTAACAAATCACATGAAAGGGCTAGAGAATTGAAGACTTTAGATGGATTGTTTAATGAAGTTAAAATCCCATGTTTTATTCGCATAAGTAATTCGACATAAATCTCAGTTCAAGTAGTTGATAATTAGTTATAATTCTTAGATTAATTGTAGGGATAACAAAAATCCACTTTATTATTTGTTTTAGCATCGGATAATAATCATACATTGGTGAGTGAATTAACTAGACAAACAACGAGTCCCTGTAGGAACGAACCTTATTTGCTATCTGTATTACTTGAGATCACGTGCACTTGCGTGTTGAGTTTGGTCGTAACAAGTTTTTGGCGCCGCTGCCGGGGATTTCGGTTTTATTTGTTTAGTTTCAGTATTTACCATCAGTGGTCATTAAAGTTCGGTGACTAGGACGTTTCTCACCAAATTTCTAGTTGGTGAATTTCAGGTACTTATTGAGAGTGTATGCGTACACGAGCTCGAGCACGTAGAGAAGAATTAGCAAGAAGAGAAGAACTAGCACGAAGGAAACTTGACTTTGAGAACATCAGTGTAGAAAACAATCGTGAATCAAAAGAAGATATGGAAGATCAAGCACAACCAGCAAAGGCTTTGAGTGAATTCTCTCAGCCAAAAGTGGAGGACATTCATACCAGCATTGTTCGTCCAGCTATTGGGGCTAATAATTTTGAGCTTAAGCCAAACATCATTCAGATGATTCAGAATACGGTTCAGTTTGGGGGTAGTCCTGCTGAAGATCCCAATGCTCATATTAGGGACTTTCTTGAGATCTATGATACCTTCAAATTCAACGGAGTTACAGATGACGCAATCAGATTGAGGCTATTTCCCTTCTCTCTTAGGGATAAAGCCAAGAGTTGGTTACATTCCATGCCATCAGGTTCTATTACAACATGGGCAGACTGTGCTCAAAAGTTCTTGACGAAATATTTCTCCATGGCGAAGACAGCAGCTTATAGAAATTCTATTTCTCAGTTTGCTCAGCAACCCCAGGAATCTTTGGGGGAAGCTTGGGAAAGGTACAAGGAGATATTGGCACGTTGTCCTCATCATGGGATGCCGGATTGGATGGTAATCAGCAATTTCTACAACGGATTGGGAGCTCAGTCAAGGCCCATGCTTGATGCAGCTTCTGGAGGAGCACTGTGGGCAAAAAGCTATGAGGATGCCTATAATCTTATCGAGATGATGGCCGCCAATGAGTTTCAGAATCCTATTCAACGCTTGCCACCTGCTAAAGTGGCTGGAATTCTTGACTTGGATGCAGCTACTGCTATTGCTGCTCAACTCAAAGCGTTGACAATGAAGGTAGATTCCCTTTCTAATCATGGGACTAACCAGGTTGCTATGGTGTGTGAATTGTGTGCAGGGGCTCATGACACGAATCTGTGTGCTATCTCAGCTGAATCAACACAGTTTGTTAGTAACTTTCAGAGAACTCAGCAACCAGCACCTAATGTGTATCATCCCAACAATCGGAATCATCCTAATTTCAGTTGGAGCAACAATCAGGGTGGTGTTCAGCAACCACAAAATCAGCAGTTCAATGCAAGGCCTTATAATCAGAACTATCAACCACCACCTTATGCTCCAAGGCAACCATTCAATCCACCGGGATTTCAACCATCGCAAGGGAATTCATTGAATCAGTCTGAGAAGTCTGAATTGGAAGAGCTTCGAATGATGTACAAGAGTCAAGCGGTGTCGTTGAAAACTTTAGAGAATCAGATTGGGCAACTAGCCAATGCATTGTTGAACCGTCAACCAGGAACGCTTCCGAGTGACACAGAGATGAATCCAGGCAAGAAAGATCACAAGGAACAGGTCCAGGCAGTAACCTTACGATCGGGAAAGATTCTACAGGGTCAGAACGAAGAAAATTCAGCCGAGGAAAAAAATGAAAATTCTGATCAGTTAGTACGGCGCGGCAGCGCCGATGCCCAGTACAAAAATGGCGCGGCAGCGCCGGCCCTTCTGGAAGAAAAAAATACTTTTGACGCTGGGGTCGATTCTATTCCTGATTTGGTACCTAATGCTACTCTCTCGACTCATGTAACTGGGAAGAGTGATAATTCTCAGGAAGTAGTAGAAGAAAAGGTGTTTCCACCTCCTCCATTCCCAAAAAGAGTTCAAAGGCAAAAGTTTGACAAGCAGTTTGCTAAGTTCTTGGATGTCTTCAAGAAGCTTCAGATTAACATACCATTTGCAGAGGCTCTTGAGCAAATGCCGAGCTATGCGAAGTTTATGAAGGGCATTCTTTCGAAGAAATTGAAACTTGAGGAGCTAGAGACAGTGGCATTGACGGAAGAATGTAGTGCCATCTTGCAACAAAAGTTGCCACCTAAGTTGAAGGACCCTGGAAGCTTTACCATTCCATGTACTATTGGAGATCTCTCATTCAGCAAATGCTTGTGTGATTTGGGTGCAAGTATTAATCTCATGCCCTTATCAGTTTTCATGCAACTTGGTCTTCCAGAACCAAAGCCAACTTCCATGACTCTGCAACTTGCGGACCGTTCAGTTACTTATCCTCGAGGAATAGTTGAGGATGTTTTGGTGAAGGTCGACAAGTTTATATTTCCAGCCGACTTTGTTATTCTCGACTTTGAGGAAGACAAGAAGATCCCTATCATCTTGGGACGACCATTCTTGGCTACAGGTCGGACTCTTATTGATGTACAGAAGGGAGAACTCACGATGAGGGTGAGTAATCAAAAGGTCATCTTTAATGTGTTCAAGGCTATGAAATTTCCGACAGAGGAGGAAGAGTGTTTTAGCTTGAAGATGGTTGATACGGGTCAGAGAAAGGAGTTCGATCAGCTGTTGAGCAAAAATTCGGACATGCACAAGTTCGAGCATCATATCAGTGATTCCATTGACAATTCTTCCATTCGAGATCTTTCGAATGTCAGGCTTGGAAAACTTCCACCACATTTGAAGTATGTCCTTCTGAATGATGAGTTGGTGATTTTTAAAGAGTGTGAAGATAATGTGCTGAGAAGGTGGAACAAGGATGATGAGGTAAAAGAGTGTTCTTATCAATCGACGGAGAAGCATAAACACCTTAGAGGTGTAAAGAAGAAAAAGAAAAAATCGATTGATGGAAAAGTCAAGGTGAAGTTTGATTTGGAAAAGATGTGGGAAGAAAGCAAGAAGGTTATCAAACAATGGGTGAATGGTCCTTCTACTAAGGACAAGTCAAATGCGATCTTCGAGCCACCATGATTTGATTCACATTTGTCCGGCTAAATGACATTAACAACAGCGCTTCGTGGGAGGCAACCCATGTGTTAGGTATGTTTCTACTATCTTTCTTATTACCTTCAATGAGGACATTGAATATTTTAAGTTTGGGGGTGATAATTAAGGAATGGTAATATTAGTGTGTGTGTGTGTTCATATAGGTTTCATATTGCATATGTAGTTAGTTCATTCATATCTTTGCATGTTCATGTCATATAGGGCATTCTGTTTGCATTAGTATTTATATCTGTCATGTGAGTCCATTTTAGTTGCATGCATATTTCATGATCCCGTAGGATTTGACTATTTCCGTTGGTGAGTCGATGTTGATTGGAGTGTGGTTGTGATGAATAGAGGGTTGATTAAGTTTCTAAGTATTGACTTGCATGCCAGAAACAAATCTATTTCATAAGTCTCATTGGTAGCTTTTGAATTTGATCAGACCATGCTTGTTTGGTGTTAGAATTTAACCACTTGTTTACATTTAGAATGTTGGCTAGATTCTTGAAAACGAAGGAGCACTTATGTATAAGTTTGGGGGAAACCAGGGATTTCATGCTAGTTGTAATAAAGGCTAGGCGTCAATTGGCTAGTAGCCGGCTCATATTTATATGAGTAGTCTAGGGTTGGAAATGAGAATTCTCATTCCAGATTGTATATATGAAAAAGAAAAAAAAAGAAAAAGAAATAAAGAAATAAAAAAAAAAAGAGTCATGTAAATAGTTTAATGCAAAATTAACCACGAGTGAGCTCTTTAATACTCGAGTAATTAAGTCTGAGGGGACTTAGTCCTAGTGACCTAAGGCTTTTATAGTCTGGGATCCACTGATTTAACACTCGCTACATGGGTATTATTGTATAAGCCTTTTGGGGTCTCACTCATTGCACGGTTAAATAAGCATGTGTATTGTATATAGTAGTATGTGTCGTAGTAATAAAGCATGAATTCTTGTCTAACTCAGATGGACTGCGAAGGTGTCTCTTAAGAGTTCTTGTGTCTAGCGTTCATTCTGTTTGTAAGCTTGTGGTTGTTTTGGCTAAGAGTAGGTATGGTCTTGATTTAGTTGGGAGTATATTGGTGAGCATCGCACACACGCACGTTTCTGTGTTTGTCTCGTTGGTTGATTGGAATTTGGTCGAACTCTGTTTGGAAGACTGTGTTCTTTGAGATGTTGGCTCGTTGATTGGTTTTGGTTGGTTTGAAGGGATCGTTGCATTTCCATATAGTTGCATACATGTAGTTAGTTGCATTTGTAGTTGCATTGTTAGATGGATTTTGTGGGTACATTCACTATAGGCCCTCACGAGACCTTACTCGTCCACTAGGGCTGCCTAGGGGTTAAAAGGGCTTGTTGCATATGCCAAATGCAACCGTGATCACCTACGGAAGTGGTACTAGTTAGTTGTAATAAATTGTTTGTTTGTGCTCGAGGACGAGCATCGGTTTAAGTTTGGGGGTGTGATAAGTGGGTATTTTATTCACTTAGAACGTGTCCGTATGGCTTAAAACGAATGTTTATACTCGAGTTGTGGTATTTTTGATCTCTTTTAAGGGTATTGTGCAGGAATATCTATCACAGGTGTACTAGGAATGAAGCGGAGCAATCGGAATGCAATTTGGAGCTAAAACGAAGAAAATGGAAAAAGTCGTTTTCCTGGACAGAAGGTACGGCGCGGCAGCGCCGTGTTTAAGCTTGTCTATGGCGCGGCAGCGCCGCTGGAAACAGTACAGAAAATCTCTGGCGCGGCAGCGCCGCTCTCCTTTGTATTTGTGGCGCGGCAGCGCCGGTCTGTCTGACGAAAATTCCTGTTTTGACCCGATTTGCTGACTTTTCAAGTTGAAGTCAAATTTCAATTCAGTACGACTTGTTGCACCTGGAGGCATATAAAAAGAGAAGAAAACCCTAGAGAAGGGGAGAGACACATACCGCATATTATATACGGAGTTTTAAAGCACGAAGAAGAAGGAAGAAGATAGTTTCAATTTATTCTTGTATTCTTTCTATCTTGTGGATGCTTGGTTTGGGTGTATTCTTTAGAACCTTGATATTTATTCAATATAATTCGTTTTCTTTCATCATGTTTACATTAGAACCCATGGTGACGATTAGTTTGATTATGAACTAACTCGTTGTCATGGGGTTTTAGCGGATTTATTCATGAAGTTTATTTGTTGAATTTTCTCGATGCCTATAGTGTGATTGATGCGATATCCTATCATGGTTATTTTAATTCGTTATAGGAGAGTAGCTAACTCCTGTAATTGTGTGTTAATTCTTATTGAAGCGAAAGTGGATTTAAGAGTTTAGAACTTGCCATGCTAGCATAGGTTTATGCGTGAGAATATCATTCGTAATTAGTGTCGTAACTCTAACCGTTTTATGACGACTATGTGATCAATTGAATGCTTGTACTTCAACCATTATGTTTTCAATCTTTATAGACATATAGGGACTAAGCATAATTGGGAGACTAAGTGATTTCTATCTTAATTGTGGATATTATTTAGGATGGTATTGGTACAACGAAAGTTGGCTTATATCAGTTTTGTGTGTTCGATCAGGTATTAACAAATCACATGAAAGGGCTAGAGAATTGAAGACTTTAGATGGATTGTTTAATGAAGTTAAAATCCCATGTTTTATTCGCATAAGTAATTCGACATAAATCTCAGTTCAAGTAGTTGATAATTAGTTATAATTCTTAGATTAATTGTAGGGATAACAAAAATCCACTTTATTATTTGTTTTAGCATCGGATAATAATCATACATTGGTGAGTGAATTAACTAGACAAACAACGAGTCCCTGTAGGAACGAACCTTATTTGCTATCTGTATTACTTGAGATCACGTGCACTTGCGTGTTGAGTTTGGTCGTAACAGTTGTTCTGTTTGTGTTGCTTGCTGTTGTGCTTGGTTCAGTAGAGTAGTAGACTTCATAACATACCATAATAAAGAGTTTTTTTAAAAAAAAATCGGATTTTAGGAACCGAACCGAATAAACTGAATTATTTCGGTTCGGTCCCGGTCCATATAGCAATTTCGGTCCGGTTCGGTCCCAAAAAAAACATCAATTCGGTTTTCGGTTTTTTCGGTTCGGTCCCGGTTTTGGACCGAACCGCCCGAATGCTCAGCCCTAACAACAATTATGTATCTTTTGAATCTTTAATTTATAAAATTTACTTTCTATTTGATTAAGTGGGAGATGTATTTATTTAGGGAAAGTCATAATTAGTCAAGTCGATTAAGTTTTATTTTGTTAATTTTTTAAAATTTTATTTGTATGAATATTAGTAGTAAAAAAATCTCACAACCAGTTAATAATATCTATGTAAATCGGTGTGTAATATATATTCAGATACTCTATGGTTTAAAACAATACGTAAAGATTAAATTAGTAATATAAAATAATATTAACCAGAAATCTTAATTATATAATATTACTAGAAAAAAATAAAAACGTTCCTTCACGGTATTGACAAATTAATTAAGAAATGTGAAATAATTTAAGCGTAACATACACTAATATTATATTTTTTTTCATCCAAATTAGAAACTTTAATAGTCACTCTCATTGTGAATAATAAAGTATTGACATTATCAAGAATTAATGTATTTACATATGACATGAAACCTTTGCATTGTGTTATACAGTCAATCCACATGAACACATGAACACTTTTCATTTTCAGGTTGACCTAGATCAAGATGAGGTGTAGTCCTAAATTTATGGTGCTCAAACTTTGAAATAAGTTTACGAATACTCTCAACATAAAACCTACGGTTCAGATCCTCAATATGCTCAGGGTCAGATTTTATAAAACTATCACCAAGGTTTACAACAGGGTTTTGAAAAATGTGAAACTCAGTCAAGAACTCATACTTAACCGGTGCTCTATTCCAAAACTCTTTCTCATCTGCCTCACTGGCCTTAGAAAAAATTATATGCCTTAAGTTTGAAAGAGGAGGGTGTTCTTCCTCGAACTGTTTGTTGGCTACCTCACTGGCTTTGGAGTAAAATCTATGGCTTGAATTTGAAAAAAGGAGTTCAATGAATGACAAAACTAATAGTTTTTTTAGAGGGTTCGGCAAGTAAACCTAGGGTTTGTTTTTGAGTAAGAGTACTAACAACAGATCTCACTATAATCATGAAAGAAGACGCCATTGTAGATCTAATAAATTAGGGTTTGGAGAAGAAGTAAAGTTTTGTAGCAGAAATGAAATGACATTATTCATAGAGTGAACAGCTAAACCAACAATCAAGGTTGAATTGGGCTCATAAAGTCCACAATCTTAAAAAAAAGAAGGTAAAATCACATAATTTGACTATTAAAAAATTGGGGTTGGGCTTATAAAGCCCCACAAATTCAAAAAAAAACATTTAACTGTTAAAAAATGCACAGTTAAAAAACAAATAAAAAGTCAACCCAAAAATAAAAAAACAGAACCGGAATTAAAACCCGACCCGGAAGAATATTTACCTGAGAGAAGAAAACCATCAAATTAGTCATGATTGAGGATAATGTCTGAATAAAGTACAAATTGATAGTAGATTTGACACACAATTAAAGTAGGTATCATCTGTTAATTTATATGTTTCTTTCTATTTCATTTTCTTATAGATGAGAGATAACCGAATTTAAAATTTGTGATGGTAAGTTTTACAGATGAAGTAGTGGTAAGTTTGTGAAGGAAATAGGGTATTGAAGTTAACAGATGGAAGAAAAGTGTACATCTCTTATTATTATGGATGGATATCCAAGTAGCTTCTAACAAAGCAGGTTCAAATATTTAAGACTACGCATTCATGCACATAAAGTTGTGCATGCTTGTTAGGAATTATGTTGATTCTAAATGATAACTAAACTAACTCAGTAAAATTTGTATAAGTAAAGTGTATCCTTTAACGGATAACATGTTATTACAATATTGGTTGAAGGGTAGATTATCTCTTGATAAGTCTCAATGTAACATACTCTTTCTTGTTCAAGTACTAGCAGTTGAAATGTAATAGTGTAGGCTGAACAAGTCATGTTGACTTACAAATAGATATGTAGAATAGGGAGACTAATTGTAAATGCTCCGTGCCTTGTAATTTTACGTAAGTGAAATTGTATTTCAACGGATAGTCATTCAGCTTTCAACAGATGCACCTTGGAAAGCTTCAACGGATGCAACCACAACACTTTCAACGGATGCTACATGATTAACCTCAACCGATACCACTTCAATTATTAACATTTGAAACTGTGAAAGAGACAGTCCTAACAAGTCACATGGGTTGATGGAACAGAAAGAGCATGGAAACCAGCATTTTGGGAAACCCTAAAGAAAAGAAGACATTCTATTTCCATATGGTCAAAAGAGATGATTTTTCAAGGATAATTAGCTAAAAGGCAAATCATTACAAGGACCATTGGACTTAGAGTGAAAAAGCAAGCTTTTGGACTTTACCTACTGTACACTTTTATGTAGTTCAATTAAGTTTGTAAACTTGGAGTATATAACCAAGTGTAACAGTGTTTTTGAAGTTAAGAAATCAGATTTACTTTTAAAGAGCTTAAGCAATAACCTTTGTAAATTGTTGAAACAAAAACATTGTAACTGCAGCTGTGAGTTTGTTCAAAAACTACACATAGATTTCTTCAAATAAAATCTCTCAGGTGGAACAATCAATCCACCCGAATTTTTAATTATTGTGTTATTAGTTTTTTGTAATTTCATATTTATGTTCTAAGTTTAGCTTTGTCAGTTAAAAAGAATTGGAAATTTAAAGGATTGTATTCAACAACATTTTTTGAAAGCCCTGAATCCTTACCCCCTCTTCCACAATCCTGTGATTTCATTGTTAGGGAGTAACAATGCTTCACACTCTTTAATCAGATTGTACATTAATAATATTTCTACGTAAAGATATTATTCACCACCCAGTCACTTAACCTTATCAACTTGTACATTAGTTCATACACAACATGTAATTGTTATCCAATATCGTATGTCGTTGTCCGCATATATTCTTAATATTCCATCAATATTCATATTTAAAAGCTTCTTAATAATTAATGTTAAATTTTAAATTTCATATCAAATTAAAATTTAAATTCTAGACTTTTATTTGATACAATTATTTTTATATTAAATGTAATTGAGGATTTTTTTAATCCTAAATTGCTAAAATAAAATGAAGATATTATTTATGATTAGAGGGATCAGAGGAAAGATGTTCTGGTCGCTTTCAGCTGCTACATTATTATAGCTAGTAACTTAACCATAGTTAGTTTTTTAAATGCGGTTAAAATTTTATTTTCTCTCCTTTTATTTTTGAGTACTTTATTGTCCGTTGTGACGATAATAATTTTAATTTTTAGGTGGTGACAAACCAATGATGGAATCAAATCTCGAGGATTTTTGATGATTACATGTGTGAAGTGTTGCACCCACTTTATTCTATGCATTTTGCCCAAGTAGACCTTCTTCCCTTGTTTCAGTTTACCTTTTTCTAGATCATCACTCTCAAATGACCCTATTGTACTGTTTTAGGTGATTATGTTTCTTGTTGTGTTGGTAGACAACAAAATACCGTACCAAAATTTGTTAGTAGTAATTTTTATAATCAGACCACATGACCACTATCAAATTAGTCATCATCGAGGATAATGTCTGAATAAAGTACAAATTGATAGTGAATTTGACACATAGTTAGAGTATGTATCATTTGTTAACTTATATGTTTATTTCTCTTTCATTTTCTTATAGTATGATTAGAATTACAAACACGTGTCCTTTTTTTTTTTGTATCCAAATATACTTTCACAGATAATGAGTCAAAAAAATTTGTAGTTTTTTTAGATCATAATTTTTTTGAGTGAATATATGGATGGAATAGGTGTCGTCTTGCACGTTGAATGAATGAATTTGTTGGAGGAGCAAAATGAAAGGAGTTGAAGAATCTGCGCTATCATACGTAAATTCTATTATGTTAGTTGGTTTTGTTATTGTAAAATCTATTGTAAATTTATTATGAATTAACGATTAAAATATTATATTATGGTTTAATAAATATATTAAAAACCAGAAATTAAAGACTACAACACATATAACCATATATGCGTTCAAAGTTATAAAACATATTATATTGAAATCGACAAAAACATATAGTTCAAGTTCATAACTTGTTTGACAATTACAATTCTCCAACGCATAACTTAGCCATCAATGTTAAGACCTTCGAGTCTTCAATTCTTCAATAAAAAATTAGATTTGTATTATGTAAATGTTAAAAGATCTCAATATCAAACTGTGAAAATATAATTTGAATACATTCTTACCAATGTCATGCTAAAAACCACCTACAAAATTTCATTGATATAAATCTTTGTTGATGGTAGATTGGTTATGTAAACCGAGCATGAGAGAATAAACATTATACAACTAATTAGATTAGATTAAACTGTTTATCTCATATTAGAGCACAATTTTATCATAATTGTAATGTAAAATATTACCATTTTACGTCCCCACTTTAGCGCTTGATAAAACAATTATCAGATGAGTTTCTAATACTTCTTTGTATAATGGATTCATATTCTATATTAATTCTCCCCATATATACACTTTGTGGTTGTGGGAGTACCTGGTGTAATATTTTCAACATATTATAAATTTAAAACTACACTATTTACAATAGGGTAACGTTGTAAAGTAAAATAATGTATTCTAACCTTCCATCACCAACATTGAACTTTATCAAACGTTTTACACTAGAGGTTGTATTTATATGCTGCACATGCTGAAGATTTTCAACAACTACAATAAAATCTCTAAAATATGATACAAACATGATTTAATGAAGTGTTTAATATGAGTTCTGCATTAGCTAAGTATTGAGAAAACTAATTAATTGATTATACCTATAGCGAAAGACTAATCGTTATAATAAGTCTCGACTTTTTTGAATATCTCTGATAATTGCACAAATTCAAATTTGTGTCTCGGTGTCATCAAGTCATCATCATGAATCCTATGGACTATAGTCGAACGTGAAAATATGCTTTGTAAAATAGAATGAATATGTCTGAATTTTTCTGTTGCTTGTTTTGTATAAAAATTAGACACTTCGTGCATATGTCCCTCGTTGATGTTATTTGCCAAAACATTCCATAAGCCTGCCTTCACAAAAGCATGCATATGACTTTTCTATAGAGAAAAATAAAATTTAACGTTGAACACATGTACAAAAAATAACGCAGAACACTTATGCATGTCTTTTTACCCTACGGTCATAGCCTAATATGTATTGATGCTGAAAGCATATCAGTTAGGATCAGTTAGGTTTGTAATACATTATGTTTGACGAATGAATATTGTTAAATCCCTTGTTAAAAAGACTTTAAGAATATTTAGATTTTAGATTGGTTATGTATA
This sequence comes from Heracleum sosnowskyi, assembly GCA_030848705.1. NCBI lineage: Eukaryota > Viridiplantae > Streptophyta > Magnoliopsida > Apiales > Apiaceae > Heracleum > Heracleum sosnowskyi. Next base: position 18,820,676 of record CM061240.1, read on the forward strand.
AGGTTTTTAAATTACTAACTAGAATTTATAATTATATTTAATGAAAAATGAGATAAATATGCATAGAGTGCACCCATATGTATATAACACCATAATCATCATTATCCACTTGTTTGCATTTGGGTTTAACATAAATGTTATAAATATATATAAAAAAAGGTAAAAAAAGTAAGTAAAATAGTGAAACCAATCAATATATAATATATACAATAAAGATAGTTGATGAAAGTAGTGGATGATGTTAATTTTATATCGTAAAATTTTACTACTATTGAAAAATTTAGAAATGTAAACAATTGGAAGAGATATCTTAAAATGGAAAGTATATATAAATTGTTGGGACGTACAAAGTTTCTAATTCTATACGATAGATGTACACAATTGCTCTAGAGAGAATACTCTTGTATGAAATCACGACGATAACCATTGATTTGACTATAGAATCATATAAATAATTATAAATTTATATATTTTACAAAATATAAAATTTGATTTTAATGTAAAATACTAACAATATATAAATTTTATAAAAAAACTAACACTTAGAAATTCAACAAAAAATTAATTTTAAATTTGATTATACTGTATAATCACTTTGGATAAATTTGATTTTTACTGTAGAATCACATTGAATTATTTCATTATATTTCATGATTTTTTAACAAAAAAGTTGTGTAATTTCATTTGATTTACAAGTTAAAATTTGTACAAATATAAAACATTAGATTAATTAGTTAAGTTTTACGAAGACCGTTGTTTTATTTTTATTGGAGATCCTTGGAGAACATATATGTTCAACAAAATAAACTTTGCAAAATATATTATTTTGTAAATCATGTTATATGAAGATCATTTTTTCAGTGAAATTTTGAAAAAAAATACGTGTTTTGCAAGCAAAATTCATTAAATATCTCAAAAATCAAATATGTTTTACAAGCCGAAAATTGCAAAACGTATGTTTTATAAAACATGTTCTGCTTACAAAACATACATGATTTTCAATAAAATAGTTATTATCATAAATTATTCTTTACAAATTAATAAATTTTACAATATTTTAATAACAAAATGTATAAATTTACATATTATTCTAGGCAAGTCTTATAAAAATTTGAACTGGTCTCTTGATTTATACATTATAAGTTAATAAGAGCTTATGAGGGGTGTTTGTCAACCCGACTTATGACCTCAACTTATAACTTATATGTTGATAAGTTGAATGTTAATGATGTGGTACATTTTCCTGAACTTATTGACTTATTACTTGATTTATTTGTTTTTTAATACTTTATATTTTTAAATATTTTTTTAATTTAAAATACAAGTGTTGAAATCATTGTATTTAATAATTATTTTTTAAAATATAATTTAGCAAACTCTTAACTAACTTATAAGTAAATTTATTCAAATACCCGTATAACTTATAAAAATTCATCAACTTATCACGACCAGACACGTGCTACGCAGCTTAACCCGAATTGGAAAACTAGAAAGATACAAATATATTCAATGAACGTGATCACATCTGTTTGCAACCAAGACAAATGAAACCAAACACACACCTGCTTTTCCCTCCCTTCTAATTTTACCACCTACCCTTATTTATGTAGTAAGATTATATTCTGCTAAACAATTTTAGCAACAACACCACTTCTGTTAAAAAAAAACTAAATTACACACTCTTCATTTTAAGAGACACATATAAATATAATAATAATACTATTTTATTATTATTATTATTAAAATAAAATAAAATAAAAAAGGGAAATGAAAGAAGGTTGTGGTATATTATTTGAGAACACAGTATTGCGCGAAATCGAGGGCTTGTCTCTGCTCATATACTCCTCTCTCTTTACACACGTATTTATAGAAACATATATACATACAAATCTTGTAAGTATAGATTCTCTAATTACCTTCCAATTTGCACTTTTTGATCTTTAATTTCGTCTTCTTTTTTTGATTTCTCTTCATTCTCGCGCGATTATTCAATCCAAACTTTGTTGTATTAAAGGTAACATTTTTATGTATCATTTACGATTATATAAACCCTAGATCTTGTCGATTTTGTGATTTCTTTGAAAATTTGCTGTTTTTGTGATTGGATCTTGAGTTTTTGTGAGTTTTAGATTCAATTTTGGCGGTTTGGATCGTAAAGATTCGATTTTTAGGGGAATTAGGGTTGGTTTTTGAGGGTTTGGATTGAATTTGAATGTTTTGGATTGGAAAGTTTTGATTTTGGGGGATTTTTGGAGGTTTTTGATTGTAAAGTTTTGATCTTTAGGGGAATTGGGGTGGTTTTCGAGGTTTCGGGTTGTAAAGTTTTGATTTTGAGGGGAGGAAGGTGGTTTTGTTTTGGTTGAATTGTGATTTTAGGGTTTGTTGTGATGGCTACCAATCCTCCATTTATGGTGGAGGATACTGATGAGGATTTTTTTGATAAGTTAGTGGATGATGATGATGATTTCGATGTTAATGTTCCGTCGTCGTCGTCTGTTCCGTCATCGTCGTCAGTTCCGCTAGATGAGACGAAAGCGGTTGGTAATTTGAGTATAGGAGATGATTTAGGTGGTGAAAATGGGAGTGGTGGTTTTGAGGGATTTGTTGAAGATGCGGGAGTTGTGTCTCCGGTGATGTCAGTGGCGGAGTTTAAAGAAGAGAAGAGTAGTTTGTCTCCGGTGATGTCCGTGGCGGAGTTTAAAGAAGAGAAGAGTGGTGTGCAAGTATCGTCTGATTTGGTTGGAGCGGAAAATGTGGTTGAATCAGATAATGGCGTGGTGAAAAGGTTGGATTTTGAGGATGCTGGTAGTGGCACCGAAGGGACGGTTATGGCGTTAGATTCAACAGGAAGTAAGCCTGGTGAATCTGGAAGTTCGGGTGTTAAAGTGGTGCAATGGAGTGCATTCAATTCAGATGCGCAGCAGAATGGTGGTACTGGTTCAGATCCATATTCAGATGATATCTTTGGTGAATATGGAGATGGCGGGAAAATTGGGGAGAATTTCAGTAGTGAAGCGAATGTTATATATGGTAATGAAGAACATAAATCTGCATATTTGGATGATACTCTTAGTTATCCTCAACCTCAATATCAAGAGGATCAGGTTAATTCTGCCGAACCTGTATATAGTGCAGATGGGCAGGATATGAATAGTACTGAGTACTGGGAAAGTCTCTATCCAGGGTGGAAGTATGACCAGAATACGGGTCAATGGTATCAAGTTGAGGGTTATGATGCAAATACAAATGTTGAAGGGAACTTTGACCATGCTACCGCTCGTGATGAAACATCAGAGGTTTCGTATTTGCAACAAACGCCTCAGTCTGGTGTGGGGACAGTATCTCAAAGTGGTACAACTGAGAGTGTTACTAATTGGAATCAGACTTCACACGTGGGAGATGCCACGGAAATGGCGGCTAATTGGAATCAGGTAACTCAAACAACTGGCAGTACCGAGAGTGTGTCAAATTGGAATCAGGTCCCATCAACCAATAATGAGTATCCTTCCCATATGTATTTTGATCCTCAATATCCTGGTTGGTATTATGACACTATTGCTCAAGAATGGTGCTCCTTGGACACATACATATCATCTACTCAATCAGCTATTCAGTCTGGTAATGTTTCGAATCAGAATGGTTATGCCTCAGTTGGTACTTCCCAGGATTTTGATCAGAATTTGGGCGTGTATGGGCAAGTTGGTCATCATGGAGCTGGAGGATTTAGCAACCTAGGTCAAGATTATAACTGGACTGGGTCTTCCGCTAATTACAATCAGCAAGATTCAAACATGTGGAAACCAAATTCTGCCACTCCAGGTTACAGTGGGTACCAACAGTTAGAGAATCAGTATGACCAAAAGACTTCTTTAAATAACCATGTTAGTCAGCAAAATTCTTATCAGTATGAAGGAACAGTTCCATACGGTGAGAAAGCAAGTCAGAGTCATAATGAGTTTTCAAATATTTCTCGGAGCCAAAGCTTTGTTTCTGGTGGAAATTTGACTCAGCAGTATAATCAGCAGCAAAACAAGAAAGATGAACATATGCATACCTCTGATTACTACGGGAATCAGAATATGGCAAGCTATTCTCAGCAACAGTATCAGAGTTATGCTCAGACTGTAGGAAGATCATCCGACGGACGTCCCGCACATGCTTTAGTTTCTTTTGGCTTTGGAGGGAAACTTATTATCATTAAAGATAACAACAATACACTTGGAAATTCATCCTTTGGAGGACAGGTAGTTTTTGGCTTTAAATATTTAGCATTTGAATTCAACTTGTAATGTTTACAACTATCTTCCATTCTTAATTATTAGAGTCATTCTTGCTGAATACTAAATTAATGCTTATCATGTATAAAGGTTCCTTCAGGAGGATCAATATCTGTTCTCAACTTGATGGAAGTTGTTAGTGGAAGGCCTGATGTTCTAAACACCAGACCAGGCGTCTGTGATTACTTTAATAGTCTCTGCAGACAATCAATTCCTGGTCCGCTGACCGGTGGGAATGTTAGTGCTAAAGAGTTGTATAGATGGACTGATGAAAGAATTGCAAACTGTGAATCTCCTGATATCGATTATAGGAAAGGAGAAGTTTTGAGGTTGCTTCTTTCATTACTCAAAATAGCTCTTATGCACTATGGGAAGCTCCGTTCTCCTTTTGGCACAGAGACGGCGTTGAAGGTTAGTAACTTGTCATCTCGTGTAGAAACTATAGGCAAAATAAGTCATTGTATTTCTGGTCCTGACTCGGTTCATCCCAGTCATTGAATACTAAGAACCCAAGTTACTTCCCCAAGCTTCAGACGACTATCTAAGTGTCAGGAACTAGTGAGTTCTTGACCTGTTTTACAACTATTTTTGGTATTTTCTGTTTAGGAATGACAATTAACAGTAAAAGATAGTGATTTAACAGAGAATTAGAAGAGAATGAGATGAGAATCAGAAGAAATAGATGAGAAATCAGACTAGAAACAGAGTTTAGATGAGAGAGAGAAAGAAATCCCTAGAGAGAGAGGAATTCTGTTATAGAGAGAGAAAGAGGTTTGGAGGCAAACTGCCAATTTCATATATTCATTCCTAATAGAAATGTTACAACTGATTCCTCTATTTATAATAGTTCCTGACTTGTAACCAACACCGAAAAGACCAAAATACCCCTTTACTACTTATACTACTACTTGTACTTATACTACACTGATCCTGACACTAAGCCTCATGATTCACAATTTTTTTGGTTGTCTGGTCGTGATGTTTCCTATCCTGGTTGTATTCCGGGAAAATGGATGAATGAACTTATGATGGGAAGTGGGGAGATTAGTATTGAATGTGTTTCGTGTTTATTTTTTCTAGTTGGAGGTCTTTCCAAATTAAAAAAATGTTTGTAAGATGTAGTATATTGTGCTATAAGACTCTTGGTCCAGGAGCGTTAGGACCAGTCTTTCTTATAGATGTTTAGATTTGAAGATTCTATAGTATTCTGTATATGTATATGTATTTACTATTTAGCTTAGGTATCTGCATGAAGTTTCTGTAATGTAATGTTTATTTTCTAATTATATAATTTCACAAGGATCATGTTAACAACAATGAGCAGTGAGACTCAAAATGGTGCGTCATAAAAGTTGCTACCTAATTTATACTGCTTACTAATTTCCAAATTCTAGTTTATTGTCTCCACAGTATAGGCATAGTTTTTGTCCTACAGTAAAGTACACACTTAGTTTGCACAATATCTAGAATTGTGAGAATTGTTTTTGAAATTCAATCGTTGAGCAACACAAGCTAGTGCCTAGTAATTCAACAAGGTGACATGCTGAACAAAGTGACATGTGCAGTTCTTTTTTTCTTTTTTGGTGATATTCCATTTTCATTTCCATGATTCCCCAAAATAAGCAAAAAGGGTGTCTGGAACACGTGATTGAATGCATGAACCCTCTAAGGAGCCTCCTTTGTCTTGTTAAATTTTGTAGGCTCTGAATTATGGTTTCCTGCAGTATTTGTCTTTTTACCATTGAGCAAGGTTGTTTAAAAGACCTTTACTTTGAAGATGCTAAGTGAGCTTTAGAGACATCAATACATATGCATACACAAATGTGAGAATTAACATGTTAGAGATTGTAAACAAGGTCCTTTTCTGATGTCAATCTTTTATTCGAAGAATGCCATTAGATAGTCTCCTCTGTGGCATTGTCAGGAGCTTTGACCAGCCCTTTATTTCTTTCTTTATTCTCATAAATATTATTTAGCAAAAAAAAAAAAACTAGAAAATAAGTAGGAGAGTTGGTTTTTTAGTTCAATGCTTATCATAGGTGCACTTTGATATTAGCATTCCTGGGAGTTGGTCTAACAATAATAGGATGCTAAATATTTGGAGAGAAACTTTTAACAATATTTGCCTCTCGTCGTTGAAGTGACAATCCAAAGTATTTTTTTTTCTTGGATAGAATTAGCAATTCACCGTATTAAAGTAAGCAGATTGAAATTTCCTCATCCCAAATTTTCACTCCCTTGGGAGTTGTCCATGAAATAAATACTGAAATTTGTTGCAGTATTATGATATCTGGTCGTGATGTTACTTGATGTGATAATCTTCTGTGGGCAAAATCGTATTCCAACAAATATCTTAAATGGATGCTGAACACTTGAGGTTCCTTAAATAGTTGTGGTTCTCCTTTTAATTTATGCACAAAAGTCGTATGCAGTAAAAATGAATAGAAAGGTAATGCTGCCAGATGCACAATTGCATTATCTTCATAGCATCGGCACTAATAAGAAAGAAAAGATGTTGATGCCTTACTTTTTGCAGCATGAATCTGAAAGAGTACTTGGTAGTATTCGCTATAGATACTTTAAAATAGAAGGAAAATAATTTATTCTTAACTACCCGAAGTATTATGCATGCTTTGCATTGACCTGTCTGCTTTACCCTGCAATTTTTATTTCAGAATGTACGAAAGTATTACCCCCTTCCGTGTTGGGCTTAAATGCAGTAGGATGATCACGTGTTCCAATATTCGTATTAGAATGTTGTTCATGCAGTTATATATGTTGTCTCATTCCTTATATGTGATTAATTGTATTCCCCATGTGATTTTAATAGGGAACTGATGCTCCAGAATCAGCAGTTGCTAGACTTTTTGCGTCTGCCAAGGGAAATGCTTCAGACAGCAGTAAGTATGGTGCTCTTGCTCACTGCTTGCAGAAGTTGCCTTCTGAAGTACAGATGCGGGTATACATTATCAGAAAACTTAAACCTTATCAAATGCTGTGATTATTCATCTCCTTATTGCTACCAACATTTTATTCAGGCAACCGCTGCAGAGGTCCAAACTCTTCTTGTTTCTGGTAGAAAGAAAGATGCTTTGCGTTGTGCACAAGAAGGACACTTGTGGGGGCCTGCACTTGTACTTGCTGCACAACTTGGCGATCAGGTTATTAGTATTTATACTTTACACTTATCGTTGATGCGACCTGCAATGGCTTCTTATATGAATTGCAGTAGAAAATATGTGACTCTCACATTGTTTGTTATTACTTTGTGGTGGTGGTGGGTATCTGCATGCAGTTCTATGTTGATACAGTGAAGGAAATGGCACTCCACCAGCTAATACCAGGGTCACCTTTACGAACATTATGCCTACTCATTGCTGGCCAACCAGCAGAGGTATTTTCTGTAAACAGTTCCACTGATGGTTCTATCTCCAATGCTACAAATGTCTCTCAATTGCCGGCGCAGGTATTTTTTAAGAATTCATTCTGTTATGTGAATTTTGCCTTCTCAATTCACAAGTAATTTGAATGCCTTTCATTTAAAGACCCAAAATTTTCACCAATTATATTTTTTATAAAAAGTGATAAAAACAAAAGTGTACTCAGACCTAATACACACTTTTCCTCTAACTTCTACTTCGTGGCCAACATTTTTTGTTATTAACTTCAGCGTGGTGCCAATGGAATGCTTGATGACTGGGAAGAGAATCTGGCTGTGATAACTGCAAATAGAACAAAAGATGATGAACTTGTCCTTATTCATCTTGGAGATTGCTTGTGGAAAGAAAGAAGCGAAGTACGTGTAGCATCTCGATCTTTTTAATACTCCTTCCGTCCCATAATAAATGTCCTAATGTTTTCAGGGTTTGTTTCATGCATTTTCACACATATAAAAAAAGTAGTTGTAGATGTTATTTTTTCGAATTTCTTGTTTTGTATAAAAGTTCGAATATCCTATTTTTATACAAAACAAAAAAAATGAGAAAATAATATCTACAAACATGTTTTTTACGTGCGTGGAAATGCGTGAAACAAACTTGAAAAATATTAGGACGTTTATTATGGGACGGAGGGAGTATGTTTTTATGATTCCTTATATTCCTAATTGTTTAAAATCCTGACATGAGTTTCCCTGAATGTTATGATTTAGATAATTGCTGCCCATATATGCTACTTAGTTGCAGAAGCAAACTTTGAGCCATATTCAGACAGTGCAAGACTTTGTCTTGTTGGTGCAGATCATTTCAAATTCCCAAGAACATATGCCAGTCCAGAAGCTATTCAGGTACCATTAATTCCCCCCATAAACCACCACTCAAAAATATCTCACATTTGTTGGTTCTTCCGACAGTTTCCTATACTTCGCATTGTTTTTCTGTTCTGGCAAAGTTGATATTATCAGTAACTCTTTAACTTATATAGCTTTCTTTTTCGATTTGACGGTCATATTAAATGTAAAGAATCATGGCAGGTTCTGTTGCAATTTTAGAATTTAAATATTCTGTATGGGCTTTCTGCTGAAATCTTATGTAATAATATTAGAGGGTTTAGAAAACAAAGTGTATAAACTTGTCCATGCGAGGGCACCTTAACTTGTAACACTCAAATCCCATTGCTATGATATGTTAACTTCTCAGGATAATAATCTTTTTTGCAGAAAGTTTCTTCGCTCTCTTAGGAGGGAAGAAAAGAATTTCTTAACTTATATACAGTAACGATTGTTCTAAGGACATCATACTAATGTTATTCCTATGTACATGGTCAGCGGACAGAGATATATGAATACTCAAAATTGCTTGGGAATTCCCAGTTTTTACTGCTGCCATTTCAACCATATAAGCTTGTATATGCGCACATGTTGGCTGAAGTGGGAAGAGTATCAGATTCGTTAAAGTACGTTCTTGAAATTCTAGAACTTATTTATTCTTATAAGTTTTCTTTGATTATTAAACTCAGAACTGTATCAATTCAGGTACTGTCAAGCAGTACTGAAATCTCTGAAAACTGGTCGAGCACCCGAAGTAGAAATATGGAGACTGTTAGCATCATCTCTCGAAGAGAGGATAAAAACTCACCAACAGGTAACCCCTTTTTTCTTGCCAGTTTTTTCTCGAGTATTACAGTTACATATCCCAGTACCTGACTTTCTCTTTGCAGGGTGGTTTCTCGACGAACTTGGCTCCTGCAAAATTGGTAGGCAAACTGCTTAATTTATTTGATAGTACGGCCCATCGTGTTGTTGGGGGCCTACCACCTCCTGCACCATCAACTACAGCTGGTAGTGTGCCAGGAAATGAACATTATAATCAATCCTCGGGTCCTAGGGTATCGACAAGTCAATCAACCATGGCAATGTCATCCTTGGTTCCTTCAGCATCTATGGAGCCTATGAGTGAATGGACTGCTGATGGCAATAAAAGGGCAATGCACAACAGAAGTGCTTCAGAGCCAGACTTTAATAGAACTCCTAGACAGGTTGGGTTTTTTAAATGTAAAACAAAGGGAAAAAAATTCTGGTACTTACCTTATAGGTATATATTTTTGTTTCCTTTTTTCTTAAAAATTGAATTAATGCGAGTCTCGCCTTGATATAGGATCAAAGCGACTCATCGAAAGAAGCATCTTCTGCACAAGGTAAAACATCAGAGTCTGGAGGGACATCTCGATTTGGCCGCTTTGGCTCACAGTTGTTAACAAAAATACTAAAATCCCGGCAAGACAAACAGGTATGTTCTTATAATTCTTATGGTTCCTAGAATGCTCAAGTGGTTTTTATTATACCGGAAGTACTTCATTCTGTCACCTTTTTTTGTGATTTGGTTGAACCTTCTATGGGCTTCTGTGTCACATTATTATTAATTTTTTTTTCACTATGCAATAATAGGCCAAATTGGGGGAAACAAATAAGTTTTATTATGATGAGAAACTTAAGAGATGGGTAGAGGAAGGTGTCGACCCGCCGGCAGAGGAAGCAGCCCTGCCACCTCCACCTACTACTGCAACCTTCCCGAATGGAACCTCAGATTACAACCTCAATAGCGCACTAAGAAATGAAGGGCCCCGCAGTAATGGAAGCGCGGAGCACAGAAACCCAACTCCAGTACATAGTTCAGGAATCCCACCAATTCCACACACATCAAACCAATTTTCAGCGCGTGGACGAATGGGAGTTAGATCAAGGTAACTACAAAATTAATTTATATGATCAAGTTCTAGGCCCTAAAATTTTTCTGTTAAATAAACCATCTCCTGAGCTGCAGAAGAGAATATGGTATAGAAATTATATCTTTTTATGTAGGGTTTGACCTGAAAATATTTCAACCTTGTCATACTGAGTGAGTTGTCTTGGTCATCTTTATTACGTGCATTTTAAGTCTGTAAATCTGGATGCACACACTGTTGTGACTGATAATCTTATATTGCAATTTGCAAGTAGCAATATCGATCTCTTCCAGGACACTAAAACTCATGATACATTAGGTTTATAAATCCTGACGCGATGAATAAAATTATAGCCTTTTGGTGTGGCATTAACAACACATGTTTTGCAGGTATGTTGACACCTTTAACAAAGGTGGTGGAAACCAGACAAACATGTTCCAGTCGCCATCCGCGCCTTCACTTAAGCCGAAAAGCAATGCCAGCCCAAAGTTTTTTGTTCCTGCGCCAGTATCTGGACAGATGATAGATACTGCCACAGATGGTAACCAAGAAACCTCATCGGGTGATTTATCATCCATAAGTAACACGCTTCAGTCTGCCCCGTCATCATCAACGAACATGCAAAGATTTGCAAGTATGGATGACATCTCAAATAAGGGGGCAACAACTCCTGACAACAGCAATGGCTCCCTTCCACCCCACTCCCGACGAACAGCATCATGGGGTGGCAGCATTGGAGAATCATTTAGTCCTCCGAGTAAAGCTGATATTAAACCTCTAGGAGAGGTATTAGGAATACCCCCATCCTCGTTTATGCCTACTGGTCCTGCCTTAATGCACTCATCAGCACATGGTGGCAGCTATGGGGATGATCTTCATGAAGTGGAACTTTGAGACATGAAGATGTATATATCTCGTTTTGCTCCTTGCAAATCTGCAGTTTCCAGGTGAACATCTCACAATGTAGATGGATAAAGCCCTGAAACTGCAAAGAGGAGCAGGACTAGAAATTTTTGTTTTTTTTAATTACTCTGTTGTAATACTTGATATGGCTTAGTTCTTTTTGTATGTTTAGAAATTGGGCTTGTTATTATTAGAAATATGAACATCATCAGATGCTTGACAGCTTGAGGAGTCTGATGGTTATACACTTATAGCAAAGGAGTGTTAGCCCACTGTTGTACAGTTAATTTTTTCATTTATTTAAGTGAGGATTATTCCTTGCACAAGTTAAGCAAGAGAAATACTTTGGGAAACTTCACAGAGAAAAACAAACTGTATAATTTAAGAGAATAAGATTATGTTTTTCCTCTTGAATTTTTCCTTTGAAGTGCTGGTGTATTATATGAATAGCAAGGAGAAACAAAATTTCAAATATAAACTACTATATGAATTATGAGCTAGTAACTAGTTTGGTAGGAGTACTTTTTAATATTCGAATGAAAGAATTTGCTGCCAAAATTGTTGTAATTTTGCAGCTGGTGAAAGTAGGAGATTTTTTCCTGATCTTTTTTTTAATTTACTCCTGTAATTTTGCAGCTGGTCGAACTAGTAGATGGTTTTCTGAGTTTTTTTTTGTTGATTAATTATCGACTTGAAATAAAGTACGATCAAATTTAACTGGGATCAACTTCACCCGTTTTCTTACATTCACTTTGCTCAGGACATGGACTTTATTCTTGGAGATCCCAGCTTTCATCTAAAGAAAGAAGTGCTGGCGGTCCAGTCCTATGAAAGAAACCGGTGAAAGATATCCAAGATGGTCGGAAGATTACAAAGCTACGTTAAGGTAATGCTTTTGCCAACTAATGATACAGATATCCAAGATGGTTGGAAGATTACGAGATATGTTAAGATGAATGGTAACACTTTTGACAACTGATGGTTCTACGTGAAATTGTTCTCAACCACTCGTGATATTGGCATTTGTAAAAAGGGTCCTGGTTTGTCAGGGACAAATTATTTAACAATTCACTTCCTGGTCATTGGATCAACAATCCGACGGCTAGGATTAAAAAAAATATCCGGCCACTCCTTGCTTCTTTTCCGCGGAGTCTTAGTCCTCCACGCTTTTTTTTTCGCAGATCACTGTACCGCTCCGCGCTTATATTCCGCAGAGCGCTGGATTACCAAAATGTCCCTCCGCGGTTTTAACCCTAAAAGCCAATTGTGTGATCATTTGTAGCCTCCTTGCTCACTTTGCATCAAGAAAGAAGGGAAAAGAGGGGATTTGAAAGCTTGAAGAGATTGTCATAATTTGTTGAATTGGGTAAGTGTTTATTGTTGTTATTTATTGATTAATATGGCAGATAAGATGTTTGCTAAGTTTGTTCCTAGGAAAAAAATCAAAATCAATTGAAGTTGATATTTATACGGGGTTAGATGATTTAGAAGTTGATGTTGATGTTGATAATGTTAGTTGTGGTGTAGAGTATGTTAATATTGATGATGATAATATCGATGAGCATTATGGTGAAGATGATAAGTTGCATGAAAAAAATGTACATAATGTTGATGAAGATGTTAATAATGTTGTATCTTATTTGCACCAAATATTTGATAATTTAGAAGCCGCTGAAAATTTATTTAGAGCTTATGCCTTGAAAAATGGTTTTGCAATTAAGGTTCAAGAAACACAAAAACGTGTTAATAAAGAAATATATGCTCGGTTATTTGTTTGTAATTTATTTGATGAGAATAAGGATACAAATAGTGGTAATGATGATGCATGTTTGATGGGTAGTACAAAAGGTAAACGCTGTCGAGATGTTCTTCCTAGATGTGGTTGTAAGGTTAGAATGTATGTTTTGAATAAAAAGAAAACAAGTTTTTGGGAGATAACCACACTAGAGTTAGAGCACAATCACGAGGTAGTTACACCTTCGAAAATGAATTTAATTCGAAGGGAAAGACATGTAAGCGCGACACAAAGAAATATAATGAGAACACTATATATGTCGGGTGTTCCTCCTAGGCAACAAATGTCCATTTTTAGCAATTTAAAAGGTGGAGCTCAACATATTGGCTTTGATGGACAACATGTAAGAAATGTGGTACGTGAGTTTAGAAAGACCAATTTAGATGTTAATGATGCTCAAGCGGGTTTAGACTTGTTGAATAGGTTGAAAGAAGAAAGTGGTGGAAAATTTTACATTAAAACTTTACTCGATGAAGAACAAAGGTTGAAATGTCTAGTATGGGTTGATCACCGTTGTTTGATGGCATACCAAAATTTTGGTGATGTGGTTGCCTTTGATACCACTTACCGAACTAATAGATATGCTATGCCATTTGTTCCTTTTACCGGGGTAAATCATCACTACCAATCGGTTGTTTTTGGATTTGCACTAATGAGGGACAAGGTTAAAACAAGTTTTGAATGGGTATTAGGTAGATGGCTTGAGGCGGTTGAAAACAAACATCCCTTGACTATCATTACGGATCAAGACCAAGCCATGGCCGGGGCTATTTCATCATAACTACCAAACATCACTCATTTGTTGTGTAGTTGGCACATTAGTAACAAATTTCCCGAGAAACTTGCAAGTTACTATTCAAAGCACCCGAATTTCAAAGTTGATTTCAATAATTGCATTTATAACTCATTGACCGAAGATATGTTTGAGGATAGGTGGAAAGAATTGGTTTTGAAGTACGAATTGGAAGATAATACACGGCTAAAAGGATTGTACGGTTTGAAGCATAAATGGATCAAGGCTTTCACTCGAAGCACATTTTCCGCGGGACAAACAACAACTTCAAGGAGTGATGAGATGAATGCTTTTTTTGATAGTTATGTTAGTTCTTGCACGGGTTTGAAGGAATTTGTTAAAAATGCTCAAAAAGCTTTGGAAAGACAATTTATGAGGGAGAAAGAAGAGGATTTTAAGACTTGTCAAACTTGTCGTGGGATAAAAATGAAGACCGCCTTGGAGCAACATGGTGCTTCCATTTACACAAAACAATGTTTAGAAAGTTTCAAGAGCAATTGGTGGAAGCTACAACCTACTTTGTGGAGAAATATAGAGATCGTTCTTTAGAAGAAGATGAGTATACATACTACAAATGCTATAGGCAATTGGTGGATCCCGGAAAAAGAACAATGTATCTTGTTACATTCAACAAATTGTCTCTAAGTGGTAGTTGCAAATGTAGAATGTATGAATATTTGGGCATTCCTTGCCGACACATTATAGCCGTGTTGACAAAGAGATGTGTTTTCGAAATACCTAATGCCTTTTTGAGACGACGTTGGACAAAGGATGCCAATAGAGTTGATAGTATGTTGCCTTATCATTTGACCGGAGAAGAAGCATCATCCCATGATTTGACTTCTACCGAAAGATTCAACAACATGACATTACTCACCATGACCTTTTGTCATAGTAGCATTGCATCAAAGGAACGTTACGAGCATGCCGTTTCGGTAATCAATCGGGAAACCAAAATTCTTGAGAATATGGGAGTTGATGGAATTGAGCATGTAAGTAGTGAAGTTGACATGAAAACAACTCAAGAAGATGGTGATGACTTGCATGAGCCAATTCTTGATCCCATCGTGTCACAAACCAAAGGAAGGAAAAAGGACCCTCGTTTCAAAAGTCCCATCGAAACAATTCGCAAAACACCGATGAAATGTTCTAAATGTGGACTTGAAGGACATGATATTAGAACTTGTGAAAAAAAAAGAAATTTTATTAAATGCTCGAAGTAGTCAAAGTGGTCAATGTGGTGGTGAAAGTGGCCAATTGTAATTGATATAACTCTCTACCTTTCCATTTTTAACTTTACATTATGTTCTTCTCACATTATCTAACAAAGTTTTTTTATCGTCATGTGTAGGTAACATGGATGGTGGTAATGTTTCAGATAATGATTCGGTTTCACATGTTAGTGATTCACTTCCGAGCTCCGAAGGAGAGGTATTTATGGAGTCACTAACTTGCGATGAGTTGGATGAAATATGTCGCAATTTACTACCTTATTATGACATAATTGAGTTCAATGAAGTTAGTGAGCCGCCACCAATTGTTGAAGAGGAAGATGTTGACTTGTATCCCCCGGAGGAAATGGCTTATAGGTCAACCAATTGGAAAGATGCATGCCTTTGGACGGCTAGTGAATCAATGTTGGAAAATGTTGCATATAATATGACACCCTACTTTCTTCCAATCTTGAATATGGGTAAGGACATTGAAGGTAAATGGAGGCTTTTCGATTGGGATGGTGGTGATGTTGTGGAATGTGACAACATTATTGACATTTTCAAATTGAGGCCTAGGGAGGGTTGGGTTTCCAACGTAACCGATGGTGGGAACGTGAATGGATTGTATGCAAGGTTCCGCCTTTATGATGGAAGAAGCACTATACGTGTCTCCCTTCACAATGACACCGCTACGCACAAAGCAATTAGTACGGGTGTCCTCCACGATGGTTGTGTTGTAGTATTGTACCATGTAGTTGTGTTCATCAACAAGGATCCTCCTCCGGGTGTGCGTAGTCACCGTTTGTCCGTCGGATTCTCGAATGTGTTAGAATATTTTGGTTAGATAACCAAAATATCGTAGGATTTGCATTACTTTTGTTGTATTATCTAAGTATTTGAACCATTATGTAACCTTTATTGATTTGGATGACTTATGTTGTAATATTGTAGTATTTGAACCCCTATGTCAAAATCTTGTTTCAAATTTTCAGTGTTCACTTCTTTGTAAGGGTTTTTTTTCCCCAAAAACCAAGTTAGTTAGGTAGTTTGGAGTGTAATAGAAGTGAAATTGATGACCATAATTTCCAAAAAACCCCTGGCCTGCCCGCGGTTTTTTCCCGCGGAGCGGACTAAAAGAAAAAAAGCGCTCCACGGAAAATTTCCGCGGATCAGTATTGTTTTTTTTTAAATATCCTGTCTGTTTTGTGCACTTCCCACCTGTACCAATCCAGTCAAAATACTAAATAATCACTGCACAAACTGTACCAGCTATAAAATCGAAAAAAATCAAAAAATTACATAACCACCAAAATATGGCCAAAATGGACCAAATTTTTCAAAACACCAAAAAAATGATCACCTCTAAATCTAACGAACTTCACCCCAAAGGGGAGGGAGACAATAACAACCAAGAAAATGTATAGGGGAGGGGGAGAACTACCATGCAACTAATAAAAAACTCAAGTAAACACTATGCGTTATCTATCCTTTGACGCATAAGAAACCCGAGAATTCTTTTAGCCTCCCCTTTCTGAAGCTCCATAGCAATCCTATATCGGAAGATTTCAATGTCTTCATCTGTCCATCTCAATGACTCAATCTCGTAGCCCTGTAGGAGATGGTCCATGTACTTCATTACAAAGATGCCGCAATCTGTGCTATTCCTCTGTTTGGGCCTCATACTCCATGACTGAATTTTTGGCTCCTCCTTCAGTAGGTTCATGGAGTTCCTATCAAGGTATCTCAATATGCGAGGAAGTAATCCAACCTAACAAAGAGTACAAATTTTTAACAAATAGCAAAGCTAATATGTAATAGTTAAAATAAAAGAAAGAGTGAATACCATGACTTTTTCCTCATTTGGATACTCAGCATCATCATACAATGGATCTAGTAGAATAACCCCCCAACTTTTCACGGAAAAAACGAACAATATCCAATGATTTCCAGAAACTAAAGTCGGGAGAAATATGAAATCCACTTTGTTAATTGCTGGACTTACACCACAAGTAGCCTAGCGAAGATAGAATTTGACCAACTTTGTTATTTCCCGCCTATAGTCCACCACCCTGGAAAAGTTCATGAAAAACGGGTCCATGAAGTAGTAAGTAGGCTTTCGCGCATACACGTGCTCCAAAACAATGGCTTCCTCGCGGGCACGTAGCAAAGACTACAACAAGAATCGCCAAAACATTATTAATTCTACAACATTAAACAACATAACACTATCAATGCATATTCATAACTAAATACATTGTAAGTTGTAGATCATACCATGTATGTGTAGATAACCCGGTCATCTATCCAACTGCCGGGTGCCAAAGATAACATCACAGACTCATTTAAATGAAACTGTCTATGCATGATGCCCCCCTTTAACTCCACCACCCCATCACCCCATCCCCAAGTAAGCTTGATGTTGTCCCTCTTCTCCTCCCTAAGAGGCTTATTGATCTGCCATTTTCTTTCATTCACACGACGTACATCAAGATTCTTCGGCCTCGAAGAAGATGCCTCAACTGCAACAGTAGGGGTCCCTGACACATGTTGAGAAGGCTGCGTCATATTAATGATATCAGGCTCCAAAATATCTGGCAGTGCGCTCTTCTTCGCCTTCTCTGACAAGTCTACATTTTCAAACTTAGGCAGTTTATAGGCCGGACCACGAACCTCCCTCATGAAGCTGCAGAAGGGGTCCAAGAAGGTGGGTGCAATCCTAGCAAACCCCGCCTTATACTCAATAGGAATCGAACTATCATTTTTTTGAGCAAATTCCAACCCCTTCATGATCTGCACCAACCAACAACATATATTACACATTTGAAATATTTAAAATGAAATATTAACAAACAATAGATAGATTAAAGAATACTCACAAGCTCGTACGCCTTTAAGTTGTTAAACAACTCTCGACTAGCATACTCTGGCTGTGGACGGGGTTGTGGCTTCCCAACCCGCATCCGAGAAACGTCTACGTACCATGCATGTAGTCAACCTCAAAAAAATGAGAATCATCCAAGTCAACATCATGTGGATGATCAGCAAATCTGTACCACTCCCCTATCTCAGCAAACCATAAAACCATCCAATCCCAACTCACAAAATGCAATTTTGCTTTCCTATACGGTGACATATCAACAGGGGACCTAGGAATACCCTGTCTGAACCCCAACTGCCTAAAAACCCGATCTGAATGTTGGTACTCAACAATATCGAAATGTATAAGTGGAACCCTAACACACCCGACATAAAACCCCTCATAATCCTCCCAATCCAAATCACCATCTCCATCCGGATCCTCATCATCAGAAGCATTAAAATCCTCGTAAGGGGTCCAGTTAACCCTATCTGAACCGACTCCATCAAACTCGGCCCGATAGTGTGGTAAGCTGTTATTCCCAAATGACCTAACAGAATTGTAGAAGGGGGGGTTGAATACAATTCTTGATATTTTCTTAAACTTAAAACACTGATAAAATAAAACTGAACTGAATAAACAAAAACACAAGATATAAATAATTCAGTTGGATTGTTTGATGATCCAACTGAAGTGTTTTTATTGCGGAAATAATATGTGATACAAAAGTACACAGCTGCTCAGTTACAGAGTTGTAGAGAAGAATGCTCTCAAAGATAGCTAATACAAACTATTTGTTTTTCTTCTCTTACATTCTTTCTAACTGCTACACTTGGTTATATATTCCCAAGTTTACAATACTATTTTTGGCTACTCTAAAGTACACTAAAGATAACCGCCAATAGTTTGCTTTTCATCCCTTTGTCCAGTGGTCCTTGGAGATCCTTGCTTTTGTCTTCATGCTTATTATGATCACTCCCAAGAGCCCAATTGGAAACTGGGATGTTTCCTTATTCCCCATGTCCATTTTAATGGTTTCCAATGCAAAGTACACTTCCACATTACCTTTAGATCTGTTCAGAAACCTGTCACTATCACTTTGTCAACTATTCAGAAAAGCAATAATGATTCGTTGATAGCAGGGAGATGTGTTTCGTTGATATCTTTATTCTTCATTTCATTGATGGTGTTTCTCTTGTTTCGTTGATAGAGTAATCCTCATACCGTTGACATGTCTTCACTTAGGCAAAATTACAAGGCATGATATACTTACAATTAACCAACCTATTTTGCCTATCTAGTACTTAGTCAACATGACTTAGGAAACCTATCTAATACATACATCAAATGCATATCAAACTGTGAAGTATTGTACAGTGCAATTGCTACAACACTCATTCCGTTGATGACCTTCCTGTCAACGAAACACTGCAAAGCATGCCATTTCGTTGACAGTTACAAAATAACTTAATACAAAATCTACTAAGTGTTTTTACAATTATCATCAAGAACAACATATTCCTAACAATCTCCCCCAATTTATGACTGATAGAATAACAGCCATAAATCAAGAGCCTTGATGATAACAAAAACACTCAGACATATTACCCATGATAAAAGTAAAAATTGCATTGAGCTTCATAAAGTTTTAGACATAAAACAAGACTTACAAGACTAATGCCCAAATGTGCTCCTCTAGACTGAGCAAATGATTCATCTTGGTCTTCTTTGAGGCATAGTCTTCTTCCCTCTCCTAGAGTTGTTCTCCTCAATCTGGACCTGTAGCCTTCTGTAAAAGATCTTCTCTTCTTCATCTTGATCACCAAGCTTGGATTGCATGAACCTTAGAGTTTGATTAGATGCCTTATCCAGCTGGTCTTCCATCCTGAAGAACCTTCTGCAGTTGTCCTTGTCCTTAAATTCCATCATCCAGTAAGGTTGAAGATGGATCTTCTTTCCTGTTGAGGGCACTCTTAGCATCCTGGGAAGAGCCTCAGGCTTGTTCCAGCTAGCCTTTATTTGACATATCTTGGAGACCACCTCAGACTTGGCTGTTTTGGTGAAGCCAAAGTCTTTCTTCAAGCATCTAAACACTGTGAGTAGTGTTTGGTAGTCTTCTCCTAAAATTCTGTAGAGAGGCCATATTTGTTCTCTACCACCCTTGTATGTGAAAACCAATCTTTCAGGTAACTTTTGAGAAGCTGCAATGCCCCTTACTTCCACCAGGTTGTCTAAATCAAGATGTAAGCTGGATTCTTCCCTGATGTCAGCAATGTACATGCAGTCCTCTGGATTTGTAGGGGGTTTCTGAGATTGTGGCTTCCTCACAAATACTGGCTTTGCCTTGACAGCCCTTTTCTTTGTCTTCATTGGTTGATCCTTTTCAAATAGGAACTTTGGAAAATAGGCTTCATCAAATTCAATAGGCTCCTCCTTTGGCATGATTGGTTGATCATGAAAGTTGACATGGTGTGCAGGGTCACAGGCCAACTTTCCTCCAATAGGTAGATCAATAGGAATTTGATGTGCACTTGTTGTGGAAGGGGCTTGAGCAGTGTCCAGAGAGTCCTCTTTTTCAAAGTTCAGATTCCTCTTAGCTCTAGCCTTTGGTTGCCTTACACTTTTCCTTGCTGGTTCAGCTTCATTAGCTCCATCCTTGGCTTTTTCTTCCTGAAAGGTCTCTTCATCTTCAAGTGCTTGAGCAACTGCCAATGCTTGCATTGCTGCCCTTTCAGATTCTTCAGCCTTGGCCTTTGCAAAATTTGGGTGAACAACCCAAATGCAGATTTCCTTGCTGTCCCTGTAGATGATGGCCCTTTGATTCCTTATGCTTGGATGATTGCTTTCCTTGCTCTCAATGATCAGCTTCCCTAGGACTTTGAACTCATCTGGCTTTGGAGCAGGATAAAATATCCTTTCAATGTTCTTGCCTTTGGGTTTGGCAGGTGATATTGGAGACATCCCTCTTGCATCCACATTCTTAAAGCATGAAGATTGACCCTTCTCATTTCTTGAATCTTGAAGGATTCCATGCTGAAGGGGCTCTATAGCATAAGAGCTCTTGAACTGTGGCTCCATTTGTACAATCACCATTGCATTTGTTGATGGCTGATCTGTCTTTGAAGATTCAGTAATGTTCTTGAACCTTGCTTCTATGTTGGACCAGTGATCTTTGATTTGTTCTGCAAGTTTCATCCTCATAGAAGCTTCCTGGATCAGGTCAATACTATCCTTATTCTTCTTTCCAAACTCCCCCATTGCTAGTGGCTCCTGTGGCAGTGAAATGGCTGGGACCAACACCTTTGTGATTTGAATGTTGAGCTCCTTAGATTTCTCCCCCTTTTTGTTAGCATCAAGAGAGATGACTGGGAGTCCTTGAGCTGCCACTAGCTGAGTGAGTAGCTGAGTTTGCTTCTCCTGTTCCTTCTGCATTTGAGAAAGTGTAGCTTCCACCTTGTCCACTCTTGTAGAGAGAGTTTTCAAGGATGTAGCCACCTCAGGTTCCTTAGAGAAAAACCTGGTCATCTTGGACACAGTGAGAAGAGGGAGCTTTTCATCTATCATCCTGTAGTTAGCATCCCTGAGATTGCTAATGGAGTCCTTGATTTCTGTAGCCTCAATCCTTGTCTGCATCATTTGTAGCCTTTGAATTTCCAGAGAATCCATGATGGCCTTGTAGAATTTCTTGTCCCTTGCATTTGCAGACTCATGAGCTAGATAGGCCTCATTGTACTGCCTTGAGATAGCAGCATCTAGAGTGACTCTTCCATGCATACCCTGAGAAAGCCAGCCTGGTGTAGGAGGCACCACAGAAGTCCCAGTCTGTGAAGTGGTGGCCACCTGTAGATTATCACCATAGCTGTCCTCATCATCAGAAAACTCAAAGTCTCCACTTGCTGCAGCTCCTGGAGGTAGATTGGTCAAGGCATCCTTTGCTCTTTGCATTGATGCAGTAGTATGGATTAAGTTGAGTGACCTTTCTGCCTCCACATTGCCCTGTTGAGCCATAACTTGATAGGCTGGCACAGGATGAGTAAAGGTCTCAGGATCCAGGGAAATACTATCCAGAGTTTGTTGATAATGCTCTTGGAAAGTAAGTTCCCTTTCTCCCTCACTGACCTCCATTAACTCATTAGCAATGGCTGCTTCCACCCTTATTGCTCCTGTAGTCCCTTCTCTCTCTCCACTCTTTTCTTGCATCATGGGCTCCCCATGGCTCACACCTCTCACACCCTCACCTTCACCTACTAAGGTGGTACTCTCAAACTCTCCTTTTTCCTGGCTGGAAGAAATAGCCAGCCTCTCACTCTCATTCTCTCCTTTTGCCTGGCTGCAAGCCAGCCTCTCAATTTCACTCCCTTTCAAACCTAAAAGTGTCTCAACTACCACCAGGTCATCTACACTAGTTGTGGAAACAACTTGATTTTCAGTAAAAGGTGTAGAATGACCTATCAACGAAATGGTAGCTTGAACTGTCAACGGTATAGGTACCGTTGATGGAGAAACACTTGTCAACGAAAGAGGCTGTTTCGTTGATGAAGTCAATAAAGCATTTTGAGAAAGTGAAATTACAGTAGAATCTGTGGTGATTGATTTGAGATTGGGGTCCACAGATTCTCTTGCAGTTTCAGAAAAACTTGGTTGATGGCCCAACAAATCACTTAATAAGTGATGACCATCAGCTTCAGAGTGGGGCTTCTCCAAGATTAGAGTTGGAGAATCAGGAAAAGATGTATGGATCATGTCCACATCTAAAGATTGAGTTGGTGAATTGGATGGAGATAAATCAAGATTAATGTTTAGAGAGTGGGACTGTAACCCTAGAGTAATAATAGGGGTTACATCAAACTGAATTTGAGAAACTGGAAGTGTTGCTTCCAGTGTGTGTGCACCCTGTGAACCCTTGGTCTTTTGCTTCACTCTCCTTTGGTATTGGGAAAATGTAGACTGTGGGCTTGAAGTGTCCCTTACCCTTTTGGACTGTGCTCTAGGTGGAGAGCTTGTTTCAATAATCACATCCTTTTGGGAGGATGCAATTAGACTTGTGTTTAAATCCATTTTACTCATTGTGCCTTGTTGGGAAGACACAATGGGGCTAGGCTGGGAAACACTTACCTCACCTTCCTTATTCTTGGGGTTTCTTTGATTTTCACCCCTTCCCTCACCTCTCACAACTCCAGACTCACTCCCCTTAGGTTGTGTGGTAGTTTTTACAACAGGTGCCTTTTGAGAAGCACCTGAGGTTGGCTTGGAGGATTTCTTTGATTTTGATTTAGTTGCTGGGGCAGGAGCCTGTTGGGTCACAGCTACAGACTCCATAGCAACAAGGTTGGAGGAGACAATAGAAGTAACAGCTATACTAACAGGGATAGTAGTAGTTAACTCAATGATTGACAGATACACCACTGGAACATCACCATTGTAGTTCAGCCTCAGTATGTCTGTCAATACTCTCTTTTCTTGTACAAAGCACTCAAACCTGGCATTAGGGTTAGAGATAACTAATGGTGCTGGACTAACATGATTAGCCAGCATCATCAGAAACCTTGCATAATAGATATTTTTCTTCCTATTTGCCTTATCACCCAACTTAGCACCAATTTCATAAATAAGTTGGGTGCTAAAGTTGTAATATCTATCATTTAGAAGCATGGTTAGGAGAATTAACATAGAGTTAGTTAATGCATCAAAATTACTAATCTTTCCAGAAAAGACCTTAATGAATGCATCAGCTAAATAACTGTATTCCCTAACCAAACCTCTCCTAATTATTCTACCCAGATTATCAGTAGGCAAAGAGTAGTTTATAGAATTTAGCATGGTAGTTATTTCAGTGTTAGTAGGCAAAGCATCACAGTTATTATCAGGAATATGTAAACATGCTTGCAAAACATCAGAATTAACTATGTACTCATTACCTTGGAGAGTGAATTGCAGAGTGCAATTTGTTCCACTATATTCACATGAGGTCCAAATTTCCTCAATTATTTCATTGTAGATTGGTGTAGAGTGGAACATTGCATAGCTCAACTTGCAATTCTTCATGAAATCCATCATTTTGAAGAAAAGTCTGTTCGGGTTTTCCTTTGCAACAAAAGGGATGGAGTTGTTCTTCTCATAGATGAACCCTCCAGCAGACATAAGCTTGACTATGGGTGCCATTGTTGAGTGAG
This sequence comes from Heracleum sosnowskyi, assembly GCA_030848705.1. Lineage (NCBI taxonomy): Eukaryota > Viridiplantae > Streptophyta > Magnoliopsida > Apiales > Apiaceae > Heracleum > Heracleum sosnowskyi. The sequence goes on from CM061240.1 coordinate 18,844,850, forward strand.
ATAAAGCTTCGAACTGAGTTGCTTGTTAGAGAGAGAAAGAGAGAGAAAAGCCTTTGGAATTTTTGAGAGCAGGTAAATTTTTTTTTAAAGAAAATAGAATTTCTTAAATACTCCCCCAAAAATTCTCAGAAAATGAGTCCAATAATAAAAGTAAATTACTGGATTGGCTTAAAAATATAACCGTTACTCTTAAAGTATTACCATGATTTATACTTACAGGGATGTATGCATAGATCGTGGTAAAAGACGTGTCAGTTTTCAACGGTTCAGATTAAAAGCGCTAAATCAACGAATCAGAATTGGGCGTTTAAAGTCCCGTCTGTTTCGTTGATACAGCTGTGTTTCGTTGACATAAAAGAGCTATCAACGAAACACCCAGAAAAATGCTAAGATTGTCAACGAAATGGTTTGTTTCGTTGGCATAGTTATTTTGACTTAGACAAAATTTTACTTTTTTCTGAGAAAATTAAATCACAGAAAATCATAACAAATTTCTGGCTGCATTATGACTTGCAAATATCTCAAAAATAATTAAGAGAAATTTAGCATACCTAGCTCACTTACTAATCTTGAGAATGTTGATTCATCAAGTGGCTTGGTAAAGATGTCTGCAAGTTGTTGTTCACTTGGAACAAAATGTAACTCCACAGTACCATTCATAACATGTTCTCTAATGAAATGGTACTTGATGTCAATGTGCTTGGTTCTTGAATGCTGCACTGGATTCTCAGTAATGGCAATGGCACTAGTGTTGTCACAGAAAATAGGAATTTTCTCAACTCTTAATCCATAATCAAGTAATTGATTTTTCATCCATAAAATCTGTGCACAACAACTTCCAGCTGCAATATACTCAGCCTCAGCTGTGGAGGTGGAAACTGAGTTTTGTTTCTTGCTGAACCATGACACAAGCTTGTTTCCTAAGAATTGACAGGTGCCTGTTGTGCTTTTCCTGTCAATTTTACATCCTGCATAATCTGCATCTGAATAACCAATTAGTTCAAAACCAGATTCTCTAGGATACCAAATGCCAAGGTTTGGTGTTCCCTTGAGATATCTGAAAATCCTTTTAATAGCAACTAAATGGGATTCCCTAGGATCAGCCTGAAATCTAGCACATAGACATGTAGCAAACATAATATCAGGTCTACTTGCTGTTAAATACAAAAGTGAGCCTACCATGCCTCTGTAACTTGAAATGTCCACAGATTTTTCCTTAGTATTCAATTCAAGTTTGGTGGCAGTGGGCATGGGAGTTTTGGCAGGAGAGCATTCCATTAAGTTAAATTTCTTTAATAAATCATGAATATATTTTGTTTGACTAATGAAAATGCCTTCATTAACTTGCTTCACTTGAAGACCAAGAAAGTAAGTTAATTCTCCCATCATGCTCATTTCATATTTACTTTGCATAAGCTTGGCAAACTTTTGACAAAGTTTCACATTTGTAGACCCAAAGATTATGTCATCTACATAAATTTGAACAAGTATAGTAGAGCCATTCACAATCCTGTGAAAAAGAGTTTTATCTACAGTACCTCTAGTGAAGTGATTCTCAAGAAGAAACTGTGAGAGTGTGTCATACCAGGCTCTAGGTGCTTGTTTCAAACCATAGAGTGCTTTGAGGAGGAAGTATACATATTCTGGAAAATCATCATCTTCAAAACCAGGAGGTTGACTTACATAGACCTCCTCTTCCAATTCCCCATTCAGAAAAGCACTTTTCACATCCATTTGATAGACTTTGAAATTGGCATGGGCTGCATAGGCTAGGAAAATCCTTATTGCTTCTAGTCTTGCAACAGGAGCAAATGTTTCATCAAAATCAATTCCTTCTTCCTGTGAGTAGCCTTTTGCAACTAGTCTTGCTTTGTTCCTTGTGACTATGCCATTTTCATCCATCTTGTTTCTGAACACCCATTTTGTGCCTATTACACTCCTGTCCTTAGGCTTGGGCACCAGCTTCCAAACATTGTTCCTTTCAAATTGGTTTAGCTCTTCTTGCATAGCCAAAACCCAATCTGGATCTAGAAGTGCATCCTCAACTTTCTTTGGCTCATCTTGAGACAGAAAGCTGCTATATAGACATTCTTCTTGAGTTGCTCTTCTAGTTTGGACTTTTGAAGAAACATCACCTATAATAAGTTCAAAGGGATGATCTTTAGTCCATTTTCTTGAGGGAGGTAGATTTGCTCTAGACGAGGTAGCTTCATGATCATGATTGCCTTGATTGGATATTTGTCCTTGAGAAACTCCCCCTGAGTTTGTTGTCCCTAAATGATCACTTCTTGAGACATTTCTATGACCTTCAACGGTATGACTGTTTTGGCTGTCAACGAAACGCTCATTTTGACTGTCAACGAAACCACCATCTTGACTGTCAACGAAATGACCATTTGGTCTACTAGCAGCTATTCTTTTCAATCTTAATGCAGCAATTTCATCTTCACTGCTGCTCTCATCTGTGCTAGATACAACAACTTTAGGCTGTTTCTCAGTAGTCTTAACATGATTCATTCGATCTCCTTCCTCATTCTCAAAAGAGAGACTTTCATGGAAACCTTCATCACAGAGACCTTGAATTTTGAGATCATCAAAAACAACATGTACAGATTCCATAACAATGTTGGTTCTGAGATTATAGACTCTGTAAGCTTTCCCTGCTGCATATCCCACAAATATTGCTTCATCTGCCTTTGCTTCAAATTTCCCCAAATGCTCAGCTTGATTTCTCAGAACAAAGCACTTGCATCCAAAGACATGAAGAAAATCCAATAGTGGCTTCTTTCTTTTGAGTAGTTGATAAGGGGTCATTCCCTTGGCCTGATTAATCAAAGAAATATTCTGAGTGAAGCAAGCTGTGTTAACTGCCTCAGCCCAAAAATAAGTTGGTAACTTTGATTCATCTAGCATTGTCCTGGCAGCTTCAATAAGTGTTCTGTTTTTCCTTTCAACTACACCATTTTGCTGTGGTGTCCTTGCTGCTGAAAACTCATGCATAATACCATTTTCTTCACAGAACATCTTCATGCTTGAATTCTTGAATTCTGTCCCATTGTCACTCCTGATCCTTCTTACTTTCAAGTCAGGATGATTGTTTACCATCTTGATGTGATTGATAATGATTTCACTTGCCTCATCTTTAGAATGTAAAAAGAAGGTCCAAGTAAATCTAGAAAAATCATCAACAATCACAAGACAATATTTCTTCTTTGAAATAGACATGACATTTACAGGGCCAAACAGATCCATATGAAGTAACTCAAGCTGATGGACAATTGATGACTCTGTCTTACTTTTGAATGATGCCTTCTTTTGTTTCCCTTTTTGACAGGCATCACACAAACCATCCTTGGAAAACTCCACCTGTGGAATTCCTCTAGCAAGATCCTTCCTTACCAAATCATTCATAACCTTGAAATTCAGATGAGATAATTTCTTGTGCCATAGCCAACTTTCATCCTTGCTTGCTTTGCTGAAAAGACAAGTGATGGTGTCTGGACTTGTGCTACTAAAGTCAGCAATGTACACATTCCCTCTTCTGAATCCAGTCATTACCACATTGTTGTTTCCTCCTTTAGAAACAACACAGGCTTCTTTTGAAAAAGTAACTAAAAATCCTTTGTCACAAAGTTGACTGATACTAAGCAAATTGTGCTTAAGACCATCCACCAATGCAACCTCATCTATGATGACATTCTCTTTTGAAATCAAGCCATATCCCTTTGTGTAGCCTTTGCTGTCATCTCCAAAAGCAATACAAGGGCCAGCTCTTTCCTGAAACTCTGTGAGCAGGGTAGAATCACCAGTCATGTGTCTTGAACAACCACTATCCAAGTACCAAAGATTCCTTTTGTCTCCCTGCACACAATGAAACCAAATCAAGTTGATTTTGGTACCCAAGTTTCCTTGGGTCCTGTTTTGTTAGCCTTTGCTTTTCCTTTTATATCATTTTTCACCTTGGGCTCAGATTGATTTAAATCAACTTTTACTCTTGGTGTTGATTTCTGATTGTTGCTCACATTTTCATTTACAGCATGCATATTTGAAGGAACACACATATTATTCATATTCCATGGCATTTGTGGCATACTAAACATATTCATGTATGGATTAGGCACAAATGATATGTTAGCATATGGATTCTGAAATTGTGCACATGGAGCAAACATGTTAGGCATAACATGCATTGTAGGCATAAGATTATTCATTGCAGGCTTGGGAATTTTCACATTAGCAGTTTTCTTAACAGATTTGCAGTTAGTAGATAGATGACTAACACTTCCACAATTGACACAAGTCTTTCTAGGAGCATATTTATCAGGTGTGTAATTGTTGTGTTTGTTAATTCCTACTTTGCCATTCCTGTTATTCCTTTTATTTCCCTTAGCCTCAATTTGAACATTCTCTATTTTATCTTTCAATTGCTTGTTGGACAAGTGACCTACATTAGCTCTCTCAACAGGCTTCTCAACTTTCTTTGATTTACTAGACTCACCTTGAACAAAGTTCTTGGTGACAGGACCATACTTATTATTAAGTCTAGTGAGTTCATCTTTTCTTTTCTCTGTCAACGAAACACCCTGATCGGTTGATGGTTCATGTGTCAACGGAACATCGCATTCCGTTGACATATCAACCTTCAACAAATGATCATTGTTGTTTGTTGACTCTGTTTCTGAATCTAAGGCTTCACAAGCATACCCTAGTTTCTCTTTGTTCTTTTTCCATGATTGTTCACAGAAAGATTCCATACCTTGAACATTAATGATGTTGGTAGCAACATTCCTGGCATCTTTCCATTTAGCAATCACACTCTGTTCTATTTCTAGTTGTGTCTTAAGAATTTCTTCCCTTTGTAACACGTTCTCAAGTTCCTTCTTAGCATCCCTACTAACACATCTCATTTTCTCAAATTCAATGAGCTGTGCTTCTAACATTGCATTCCTATCACTTAAGAGCAAATTAGTCTATTTAATTCTTGAATTCTCTTTGGTAAGTGATTTAAGAGTAACACGCAAATTATATAATACAGTAGACATTTCATTTACTGCACTATCGCATTCCTCTTTAGAAAGCTCAGAAAGATTAGTAATTGTTACCTGGTTGCTTGAGGAGCTTGCTTCCTGCTCATGATTGTTAGCCATAAGAGCCAAGTTGACATATTCAACATCATCATCAGAATCTTCACCATTACCAGCCCAATCATACTCCTGAGTCATGAAAGCCTTTTCCTTTTGCTTGAGAAGTTCAAAGTATTTCTTTTTATAATCAACAGGCTCAAATTTCCTGTTGCTCTTCTCAATCTTGGGTTTTCTGCAGTCTCCAGCAAAGTGACCAAGCATTCCACAATTGAAACATTTAGATTTAGACTTTTCAATCCAGTTACTTTTGTTAGGTTGAAAGTCTCTCCTTGGTGGCCTTGCTTCTGAGTTTCTCTTGAACTTGAACTTAGAGAATTTTCTTGACAGAAAAGCAATGTGTTCATCAATCTCATCTAAGTCATCCAAGTTGGCTGGTTCTGGTTCTTCTTCTTCTTCTGTCATCTTACCTTTACCCTTGCTGACATCACTTCTACAACTAGCTCGACTAGTTGTGGCCTTTGCAGCTTCTTCAGTGTCATCTTCCAGTTGGTTCACAGATGCAATCAATGCAATGGATCCACCCTTCTTCTGTACCTTTTCAATTTCCTCATCTTGCTCCATTTCCAGCTCATAAGTCTTCAATGTTCCATACAACCTTTCAAGAGTGTAATCTTTGTACTCTTGAGTGTTTCTTAGAGAAACAGTCATAGGCTTCCATTCTTTTGGAAGAGCTCTTAGAAATTTAAGGTTTGAGTCCTTAGTTTGGTAGATTCTCCCATACAACTTTAATCCATTCAGAAGCTTTTGAAACCTACTAAACGTGTCATTTAGGGTTTCACCAGCCTTAAAGTGAAAGTGCTCATATTGTTGTATAAGGAGTTGCATTTTGTTCTCCCTTACTTGCTCAGTTCCTTCACATAGTGTTCTGACAGTGTCCCATACTTCTTTGGAGGTTGTACAGTTTATGACATTATCAAACATCTCTTGCTCCAAACCATTAAACAGAATGTTCATGGTTCTCTTATCTTTATGGATTTCTGCAAGATCTTCAATAGTCCATTCTGAGACAAGTTTTGGAATTTCTACGTCAGGAGCATCATCTGGCACTCCAATTCTAGATGCAAACTTCATGGGAACGTGTGGACCTTTCTCAATGTAGTCTACATATCTCTCATCCATAGACATGAGATGTAAATGCATCTTTACTTTCCAGTGAAAGTAATTGTCCTTATCAAGAACTGGTATCTTCACACCTGCATCCTTCTTCACCATGGTTTCTGTTTTGGTCTTGATCTTTAAACTTCTTGTATGTTAGAAGCTCGCTCTGATACCAATTGTTATTCCCAAATGACCTAACAGAATTGTAGAAGGGGGGGTTGAATACAATTCTTGATATTTTCTTAAACTTAAAACACTGATAAAATAAAACTGAACTGAATAAACAAAAACACAAGATATAAATAATTCAGTTAGATTGTTTGATGATCCAACTGAAGTGTTTTTATTGCGGAAATAATCTGTGATACAAAAGTACACAGCTGCTCAGTTACAGAGTTGTAGAGAAGAATGCTCTCAAAGATAGCTAATACAAACTATTTGTTTTTCTTCTCTTACATTCTTTCTAACTGCTACACTTGGTTATATATTCCCAAGTTTACAATACTATTTTTGGCTACTCTAAAGTACACTAAAGATAACCGCCAATAGTTTGCTTTTCATCCCTTTGTCCAGTGGTCCTTGGAGATCCTTGCTTTTGTCTTCATGCTTATTATGATCACTCCCAAGAGCCCAATTGGAAACTGGGATGTTTCCTTATTCCCCATGTCCATTTTAATGGTTTCCAATGCAAAGTACACTTCCACATCACCTTTAGAGCTGTTCAGAAACCTGTCACTATCACTTTGTCAACTATTCAGAAAAGCAATAATGATTCGTTGATAGCAGGGAGATGTGTTTCGTTGATAGCTTTATTCTTCATTTCGTTGATGGTGTTTCTCTTGTTTCGTTGATAGAGTAATCCTCATACCGTTGACATGTCTTCACTTAGGCAAAATTACAAGGCATGATATACTTACAATTAACCAACCTATTTTGCCTATCTAGTACTTAGTCAACATGACTTAGGAAACCTATCTAATACATACATCAAATGCATATCAAACTGTGAAGTATTGTACAGTGCAATTGCTACAACACTCATTCCGTTGATGAGCTTCCTGTCAACGAAACACTGCAAAGCATGCCATTTCGTTGACAGTTACAAAATAACTTAATACAAAATCTACTAAGTGTTTTTACAATTATCATCAAGAACAACATATTCCTAACATAAGCTATGATGAGGCCCTTACTAAGATCACGTCTACGACGTTTACCTAACTGCACCGACTCCTCAACCAAGACATCGTCCTCAACCAACTCATCCTCAATATCCTCCTCAACTACCTTCGCCTTACCTTTCCCCTTTGCCTTCTTCTTTCCTTTCCCTTTCCCATTTGCCTCAATAGTCAGCTCCACCTCCTTAGTAGACTCCTCCTCCGTAACATTAGTTTCCCCCTTCTTCTTCTTCGGCACAATGGCCCTTGCCCAATACTCAACAACGGGAAAGGTAGCCCGTTTAGGATCCGGAATAGGAAGCCCAATATCAAACCTCTCATAAGACCATACCATCAACATAAATAAACAATCACTGACACTGTTGGCTCCTTTCTTGGATGCATGCTCAAGGCCCCTATACAAATATGCCAATACTGCAGAACCCCAAGAATAAGTGTGAATACTATCCAAGTAGTAAAGAGGGGCAATGTACTTGGGATGCACCACATTCCTACTACTGGTAGGAAACAAGGCTGACCCCACAACCAACATCAGGTACGCCTTCGTGTGGAGAACAATCTTATCCATGTCATTACCCGGATCTGCCCCGTACCTACTAAACAGCCAAGTATACTTAATCCCTCCTCTTTTATCCATTGCCTCACCAATCTCCTTCTCTGAAAGCTCCTCAAACCAATTCCTACTGAAATATGACTTAGGATTGTTCATAGCACGCCCAACCAAAGGCTAACCAACAGTAGGCAACCCCAAGATGTAATGGACATCCTGCAATATCACTGTCATCTCACCCTGCCTCATGAAGAAGGAATTTGTCTCAGGGCGCCAACGCTCCACCAAAGCTGTGATAAGTGTTGTATCATTCTGAAGGACCACATCGGTATTCACAAACAAGCCAAACCCAGTCATGCGCAATATCTCATTCTGAGCATCGTTTAATACCCATGAGTGCATCAGTTTATTACCACTAAAACATTGCAAGGTACCCCTATCAACACCCGCCCAAACATCCTCACTCACATGATACGCTTTGTCGAATATAACCGTCTGACTAATAGGGCCTGACAATACGTCCTCAAGCCTGAAACATTCACAATTTCAAATACATTAGCCATACACAATCCAACTTACGAACACATGCTCATTTGAATTAATCTAAAATATCTCGGCGAGATTTAAAGATGTAAGCCAATAATGTTGATTTTGCCATGCTCCCAACAAATAAAAAAAAATAGCACAAGCCAACTACTATAAAAATAGATACAGAGCTCCTAGTACCCGTAGTTGATTTTGTTGCCATTGTGCACCTAATATCATTACTTGCACAAATTCAGTATACATAAATTATCAAAGAAAAGAAAAACACAATTTATGTGTGTTAATTACTATGCTTCTCTATAAGTAGGTGTATAACAAGTATAAATGTCCAAGGGACCAAATTACTTTTATATTTCATATTCATAAGTTTTACTATCATACTTCATAGTACCAACTTATAATATTAAGCCAAGTAACTTCAGAAATTTTACAATTGCTTGTCCTAAATATATCCATCACCCATTTATAATATAAGTTATGACATTATGACACTTAAAACTAAAACCCTCTATAATAAAGTTGATTCAAATCGGCAATCGGCAAGCTCTTTTATGAGCACAAATTGTAATAAGCATATTAAATCCATCTCAATTTTCTTTACACAATTGTGAACATTGAGGAGCAAAACAACTCACACAAAACGGTCCTTAACTGCTTCATTCAGATCCTCTAGTCAAACATAGACCAGTTCTCAATATAAAACGGAAAACAAACTCAAAAACAATATTAATGCAAACCAGATAATAACAAAACAAGATTCAATTTCGATTCCTATATACTCAGAAATAACAAGAACCCCTAATCCCCAGACCTTAATTCGTTCGAATTAGTTTATAAATAAGTACAAACACTAACCCTAGAACCAATTACTTCGAATTTAAACACATACCTCTGCTCGTAATCCTTTGTAGCCTCCATCGCACTTCGTTCGCACCACAGATCGCTCCAATCGCACTTCGTTCGCACCACAAATCACTTGAATACGTCTTTCCGTTTGTAATTAGGGTTTGAATGTGATTTCGGGTTTCAAACGGGTTAAAACTAACTTTACTTTTCTTCTTAGACGCCATGCAAAAAGAAAATAAGCGCGGAGCGGTACAGTGATCCGCGGAAAAAAGCACGGAGGACTAAGGCTCCGCGGAAAAGAAGCGCGGAGTGGCTGAATATTTTTTTTAATCCTAACCGTCGGATTGTTGATCCAACGGCCAGGAAGTGAATTGTTAAATAATTTGTCCCTGACAATTGATTGTCAGGGACCAAGACCCTTGTAAAAATTAGGTTCAGGATTTCGTACATGCTGTTTTGTTCACTACAAGAAAAACTGAATCAGATGACACCTTTCAGACAACGGACGGCCGAAAAAGTGTTGCCTAAAATTAACAGACGACATGTTATTTTTTGGCTCGAAAAAGTATTGTCTAATCCACTACATTACAATGGTTTACAAACCGTTGTCTAAGAAAGTGAAAAGTAGTGGATATAGACGACGCAAATGAATGGGTTTAGGCAACAGTTTTTTTAACTCTTGTCTAAATAATATTAAGACAATGTTTTACTTTAACCGTTGTTGGATTGAGACAACGGTTGTCTTAGTCGTATTGTGTGAATAAACGTAAGACAATGTTGCAAAAAAACCGTTGTGTGAATTTGATATAATTTTATTATAAAATCGTGAGTAAATTATTGTATAATAATTTTTATATATTAGGATCTTGACTAACTTTGTTTTGTTTATTCAATTTTTAAAAGAATAAGACAATGGTTTTTATTTAACAAAGTGTTGTAAGTTGTAAGACTTAACAATGGTTTTGTTCCAAAAACCCGTTGTATATTTGTATAATATACACAAGGGTTTTTGTTTTGATCCATTAGTTGTTGAATAATCTTTGTAATAATTGTTTATGTTTTTGAACCGTTGTATGATATAGACAATGGTTTTTTCTTCCAAAATTCTTGTGTGAGTAATTACTTTACAACATTTTTTTTAGATAAATTGTTGTATGTATCAAAAGCCTTCATTTTTTATAAAATTTATTTGTTTGCCTTAATACATAAATGTCACACACTTCATACAATGTTATTAGATGAATATCGTGTTTAGATATTAAGTATTAAAATTTGTTAAACAATAAAACTTTAATAAATGTTAATAATAATAATATCATTGATAGATAGAATACAATCATATTTCAGACATTTTGTTATACACATTGTAGATGTTGACATTATATATTGTATGATTTCCGATTCTTGATGTTTGTTTATAAGAAAAGATTAGGTAGGAAAACATCAATAATGGTAACATTTATAATTTTGAAGTTTAAATAATATTATATAATAAATATACTATTATTGATATCAGAAGCTTAATAAGTGACATAACAAATATTATTAACAATAAAGTTGTCATATTCAAATTATTAGTTTTACATATCAATATGATATAATTTAATTATGAAGTCGTGAGTAAATTATCGTATAATAATTTTTATATATTCGGATCGTGACTAACGTTTGTTTATTCGATTTTAGAAAAGTATAAGACAATGGTTTTTGTTTAACAAAGTGTTGTAAGTTGTAAGACGTAACAATGGTTTTGGTCCAACAACCGTTGTATAATATACATAAGGGTTTTCGTTTTGATCCGATCGTTGTTGAATAATCTTTGTAACAATTGTTTATGTTGTTAAACCGTTGTATAATATACACAATGGTTTCTTTTTATAAAATCTTTGTGTGAGTAATTACGTTACAACACTTTTTTTAGCTAAACCGCTGTCTATATCAAAAGCGTTGATTTTTTTAAAAACACTTTATTTGTTGCCCTTAAAACATAAATGTTACACACTTCATACAATCTGATCCTATGAATCTCTTATTTGTGTACTTAGTATAAAAATTTGTTAAACGAGAACACTTAAATAAATGTTAATAATAATATCATTGATAGATTGAATATAATCATATTTCAGATATTTTTTATACACGCTGTAAATGTTGATATCATATATTCTATGATATCCGATCTATGATGTTTGTTTACAAGGAAAGATTAGCTACACAAACGTTAATAATTGTAACATTACTAATTCCGAAGTTAAACGAACATTATCTAATAACTATACTATTATTCATATCAGAACCTGAATAAGTGACATTCCAATGTTATTAACAACAATGTTGTCATATTCAAATTACTCGTTTTACATATCAATATGATATAAGTTAATTACAAAGTCATGAATAAGTTGTCTTATATTAATTTTTATATATACGAGTGGCGACTCACGTATGTTTTGTTTATTCGATTTTATAAATAATAATAATAATAATAATAATAATAATAATATCTATCTATTTTACTGATATTCCAAAAATTTCTGAGAAAATTAAATTTATTTTGTGTGAGATTTTAACTTTCAACTAGTTGTTTGACAAGTACTTGTAAGTAGTGTTTTGTCCTGTTTCAGTTTTTTTATGTATTGATTTTTTTTTGCACATTACTAAACTATAAGTAGGTATTTTGTTTATTGGGAACTAGTCTCAGAATGGTATTTTACTAGATTTTGGTAAAAAGATCGTACTAAATAGGTTTTTAATTTTTTAATTATATTTGTATATCACTGAAATAATTAAATATTAGTTTTTAATTTTTTAATTATATTTGTATATCACTGAAATAATTAAATATTAACATCAGTGGATGATTCATATCCTCATAAAGCCGCCGAAATAGTGGATATGGTATCAAATATATTATGTGTAACTTTTAGCTATGATATCCTTTACCATTTTTTTGGTAATTTTTCGTTCTAATTATTTACTCCTTTCACCGGTAGAATTTGATTTGCGTCCCGCCTGGACCGAAATGTGCTAATTCTAGTTAAGAATTAAAACCAGAATTTCTGTGTAGATGTTAAGATTCAAGGTGAAGTCATATACTGTGTTATTTGACACTAAAGTACGGATTTATCAGTTGTAATGGGACATTCATCAACATTTAGCTCAATTTCCATGTGTCCCACTGGTTTACCGCCAACTGTGATATCAAGAAAAACTATTGGATTCATATATTATTTAGGCCACTGATTCCTCTTCCTTTGCATTTTGGTCGAAAGCTCTGTCCACTAAAACTATGTTTTACATCCAAATTTAAAGGTTTTGCTTTAATATAAGTATCACACTGTATGATGCTTTTAATTACAACTAAAATTTGTAGATTTCTTAATTTTATGTATTGCATATATCTAGAGAGCTAAGTTAAATGACATACAAAATTACTCATATCAGCTTTATAGTTTTAGATTAGATTTAAAAAAAAAAATAATAGTTTTACTTTTCCTCTAAAGTTTTACGTTGTCATTATCAGCTTCTGTTGATGAAAAGAGGAGGCCAAGTTATTTATGTTGGAGCTCTTGGAAAACACTCTCGTATGCTCGTAGAATATTTTGAAGTGAGTTATATATATTCCCGATACTTATATTAAGTACAAGATGTTTAAGCAGATAGAAATCCCCTATCACTGCATATGTATATTTTTTTCCTTCTAAATAAATAATATTCAGTATATAAATGCCAGTTCTGTCCATAAGATGGTATTAGGTGTGGTTGAATTGTAGTTGATTGATGAATATGGGTTGTAATGGTGAATTATAGTTCATTGTAATAGCGAATTTTGATCGTAATGATATATATTAGTTTGTCATCTTGTTTAGCGTGCTCATAATAGTTTCCTTTTTTTACGTATATAAAACCATTGTACGTTTTGTTTTAATCCAATGAGAACATTTATAAGAAGAGTTGTTATAAATCGTATCTTACAACATCCAAGTGCTTTATAAAAGTGTCGTGCGTAAAAAATATGACAATGGCTTATAAAAACTAAATCATTGTATGAAGGAATTATATACATGAGATGAAAAAAATAAACCGTCATGTGGGAGTAAGAAATACAATGATTTGGAAAACAAAAACTGTTGCTATGTATAATTTCACACAACACATTTAGATAAGATAAACTTTGTCTATTTAGATGTAGCACAACAGGTTTTTAAACTTAAAACCAGTTGTGTTCTAAGTAGTTCAACAACACAAACCAATAAAAAATCTCTTGATACTAATGTTTTCCAACAACGTTTTTCCAAGTGACCTATTGTTGTTTCTAGTTGTTATACAACATTTTATAATTATTCGTATGTTATGTTCATCACCTTATACAACGCAATTTTTTATAGTAAACTGTTGTTGTTTCTGGCTATTATACAACACTTTGTTAATTGGTGATTGTCGTGTCAATTATTTTATACAACAGTTTTTAACTGTTGTCTGAGGTCTATCTGATGGCATCTCAATAGTCATCGGTTTTCAGGGGTAATAGACAACGGGCCTGACTGAGTCGTCTGATTCAGTTTTTCTTGTAGAGGTTTCTCGTTTTGATGCATATTGTAGAATTGAATTCAATCGTGATGTTAAAACCAGGGGCGGAGGCAGGAAAATAATCTTACCTAGGCTGTAGAATGAAACTTTACAAATTAACCAACCATTAAACTTCATAAATTCTTACATGTTATTTCAGTTGCACCCTTCGATTCTTAATAGAATAAAACTCATCTATTATCGAATCTGAATCGATATTTTCAACAAGATCTCGCTCAATGTAAATCATCAAAGAATCTTCTAAAAACTCTTCTTCCATTTTATTACGTAGAGCAGTTTTAACAAGCTTCATAGCTGAGAATGATCGTTCCGTCGTGGCAGTAGAAACCGGCAAAGTCAAAACAAGACGAATTAATCTGTCAATCAAATTGTAATGTTGCTGTTTGTTTGTCTTAAACAATCTGCGACATAATTCACTGATGCTAGACAGATTTTGAAAGCTCTCATGATGAATCACATCGATTTTATAATGCTCAAGTTGACATCTCAGATGATGCATATCTTGTTCCCTGAATTCCTCTGGATAAAACTTTTCCGCAAGCTTGCAAATATCTTCAATATTAAATGATTTGAAATTATCCTTCGGATCTAAAGTGGAGCTGAGTGTAAGGAGTTCCACTGCTCCATTACTAAACCTCGAATTTAACTCTTCTTGCTGAAAATCTATTGCTGAATTAAATATATCAAATTGATAGTGCTCACAAATTGTCATCGAGTCTTGCTGTTGACATGTACGTCCTGTTGCCCTTTTATACAAACCATTCAAATATGGAATCACAATTTGATGTTTTGTACAAATTGATTGCACATACTCAAGGAGATGATCAAATCCTTCTTCTCTCAAAGTTAAAAGTAATGTTTTGGTAGTTGAAACTAGATCCATGGCACTTACAATGTCAAGAGACTTGTGTTGTAAAGCTCGACAAAGCAAGTCAGTGATCCCCATAATTTTATGCATCATACAAAGTGTGAAGATAAAATCAAAAGATTCCATAACTATCAAACTACCAGCAGCTTCTCCACGCAATGAAATAGACGATCCTTCCTCAACAATACTTTGGAGTACTGACATAGTTGCACCATACATATCAATTAAACTACAAATAGAATCAAAATGAGAGCTCCAGCGAGTTGAATCACTCCGGTGTAAATTACCAATTTGATTAATGCCTCTACCAGTATCACGTTCACCCGAAGTTACCATACGAGCAATTTCAATAGATTGAACAGAATGCAACTCAGTATGCCATTTCGGAGAACAACCAATAAGATTAACAATGGTTGATAGTTTTGAAAAAAATAACCAGACACTAACTTCTTTTGAAGAAGCACCAACTAATGCAAGTTGTAATCTGTGAGCGAAGCAATGTATATAATAGGCATAGGGACATTCTTTAAGAAATAAAGCTTGAAGTCCATTGCAACCACCAGACATATTGCTCGCACCATCGTACCCCTGGCCTCTCAAATTAGCGCTAGACAAATTAAACCGAGAAAGGACATCAGATATTTTTTTCTTCAATGTTGAAGCAGTAGTGTTTGGAACTTGTACAATCTCAAAAAATCGCTCTGTTAAGATACCAAAACGATCAACAAATCTGAAAATAATTGACATTTGCTCTTTATTTGATGCATCTTGGGCTTCATCAACTAAAATACAGAATTTTGCATCTCCAACTTCTTCACGGATTGTTCTTCTCACTCTATCTGCAAGAATATGCAAAACTTCTTTCTGAATAGTTGGTGAAGTATATTTTGCATTTTTCGGAGCTTTTTCCAAGACTATACCACCAATGTTATCGTTTAGGCGACCACAAAATCTTACCATCTCTATAAAATTACCACGGTTGCTAGAAGTTGGAGACTCGTCATGACCTCTCAATGCACAAGCCTGTAAACTAAGCCATCGAACACACTCAATTGTTGTTTTAAGTCGCAACCTGTTCTTCTGAACCTCTTCTGAACTTTGAGTATTCAGCACTTTGTCAATATGCCCAGTTACCTTCATCAATTCTTCAACACATTGCACTGCATTACTATGTGGTGAATTAGGAGTTCCCATATGTGTTAAAAGTGGACATCTGATTCCATCATTAACCCTTTTCCAGCAATTAAATCCATCTATGGTGAGTGCAGAATGGAGAGGAGCTTTATTTTGAAAAATAAAACAGGGAAAACAAAATACTGAATTTTTTTTCGGAGAGTACTCTAACCAACGAAAATTTTCGAACCATGAATATTGAAATCTACGGGGTTGTGTTTGTGACCCATATATTGTTCTTGGATACTCTGCTAACTTAGGTTGATAAGGACCCATTTTGATATAAGCTCTCCTAATATCATCTCGTAGATTAACGGGATGTTGCCATATAGGAATCCGAATGCCAGGATCTCGTTCAAGAGTATTAAGATCAATTTCAACTCTCTGAACTTTAGAAATTGGTTCTACACATTGATTTTCCACAATCTCAACATCAACATTAGAGGGATTTTCAGCAATTACCTCATTAATTGGTGTCGGTGTGGGTGTTGCAGTCGCAGATGCACTTGGTTTGAAGAATGAAAACAGAGTTTTTCCTCTCTCCTTTCCTTGAGCTTCCATTACTTGTGTCCTGTGAAAAGATAAAGAGAAAATGAGATTATACAATATCCCAAATCGTAAATCTACACACGCGGCTATACATATTAAACTGAGCAGAAGATGAATATATGAATAGATTTCATTGTTACCACTTACCAAAGTCTGAATACTCTTCTTCTTCTTCTTTTTTTCTTTGTCAATTGATAATTGATAATAATCTAATTGAGTATTTGGTTCATTGGTTGTATCTGTTCGAAGTATATCAGTGACACACGCTCACAAAAACAGGAGAGAATTACATAAAACATAAAATAACATTGGGCTAAAATAACATTGGGCTTTCAAAATACCCTGGGCTGGTTTCATTATATTTGGGCTGGACTACTAAAAAATTTTGTTAATTTTTTTTTACCTAGGCTAGAGCCCACCATATAGCTCCCCCCTGGTTAAAACAGTACTGGACAATTCTTTCAAGACGATTGTTGCTTATTTGCAAAATGCCGCTTACAGTTACGGACATTAATAAGAAAAACTAAACTAAAAAGTTAAAGACACGAACGGTCATGTTTCAACATAGGCAAACACAGTATAAAGTTTAAAAAAAATGGTGCCAGATTTAGAGGCAAGGGCACTTGAGCTCCGTTCTCTTTACATAGGCATTGTTGAATACAATACAATCAAATCAATCTGTGTAAGGGATGAGTTCTGTATATATGAATGTACGGTGTAGCAAATATGTAAACTGTGAAAAATGAATAAATTTGAGGCTTGCATGAATCTATGCATCAGAGGGTGCAATCCAATGCCTTCCATTGACAAAACTTTTAGCAAGAAACGGATGGGCCGTCTCGAAATCTAACTCTCTGGCCCATGATGCACCACTCACTGCTGCTGCTCCTGGCCCATAACATTTGTACACCCCAAAAAATGCAGTCCTGCATATTGTTTGTCAAGTTAGAAAATGAAGCGTAATGCATTTAACCGCTTATAAATTTGAGTAAGGTTTGTAGATTACTTGTTCTTGTTGCTGGCGTGGTCCCAGTCATCCCAGCCACCACGAGCCACGATGCTGTCGAAATATGTGTAGGAGAAGACGATCCTCGAGTATTGGCCCATGGCTCGACCAACATAGAGTGGACCTGTGCCCGTGACCCTGCAATGCACAAAGGCAAAGCCAGTCTTCTCATCCGGACAATTTCTATCTTGAGCTGCAATGGATCCAAATCTTGTTGCAATAGAATGTAGTTGACAATCCTATATAGATAATTCAATCAGCAATGAAAACTAGCCAATAAATTTAAATCTTCGAAAACAAAATAATTGATATATACTTAGCAAAATATATATATATATTGATATATAATTTACTTTTACATTGCAGGTAAAGTTGAGAGAATATTTATAAAGTCTAAAAGGTTGTCCTATGCTTTCAAAAATTATTCCTTTTTCTACACTTGCCCCCATGAACTGCACCAAAAGAAAGCAACTCATTCTCTTGGAAAAATTGTCGACAGAGACAGGTTTTACACAAGAAATTCAAGAATTGTTACCTTGTACATGGAACGACCATTGCCAAATATGAAATCAATAGAGCCTTCAATGTAACAATCCTTGAAATAATGGCGCCCAGCATCGTCACAGAGAGTGTCTTGTGCCCCGTAGAATCCACAGTTGGAGAAAAACGCCTTGTCTCCCGAAATCCGAAATGCTGCCGCTTGCCATCCTTCCAGCCCGGGCATAGGCGCCGGTGCAGTATTCTGCCATGCAATTAATCAAATTAATTTCACTCAACTAAGGGTAAAGTATCACGCAATTAACAAAAATGTATGTCTGCCTTGGAACATTAGTAATTAAGATGCATATAATTAAATTTTTGTACCTTGAAGCTTATGTTTCTGGCCGAAAAATAGGAAGCGAAAACGGTGACGGAAGCTGTTTGATAAGTACGGAGCTGTTGGCCATCCGGTCCACGGTCACTTGCTCTGTCGTGCCACTCGATTGCGGTCCGCTCCCTGCCTGCTCCTTGGAATGTTATATACGGCTTTGATGCTGGTACCACAACTTTCTCTCTGCAAGTAATAGAACAATTCACACTAATTAATCAAACCATAATAAACATACCCGGTGTATCCCACAAGCACGGAAAAACACTACTCCAAGCACTTATACTTTCGAAAAATATGAGGAGCTCAAGAGATTTATGAAGCGCGCGCAAAAAATGCTGCATTGTGAACTGAAATAAAGACATGCACCTAATATGATTATGAACATGCAAATAATATGTGAATTACATATTATAAATTTAACCAGATAATTATAGTGCTACGAATGAATTATTACATGTAACAGCCGGCGGCAATTTTAATTAAGACATTCTTCATGTTATTGTTGGGGACGGAGTCTACTGCAGCTTGGACAGACTTAAAATCACCCGAGCCATGAAGATCGACACTGATAGTAAGATTACCCGAAGGTCCAATCCACTTGTGTTTCGGCCTGGTTATGTTAAAAGTTGCTGCTTTGCATGCTGTCTGCAATATAAACAACAACAAAAATGTGAGAAAAAACTGAGATTTGAAAGAAGACATTGAATTTTTCGAGTCTTAAAAACATGTAAACTATAATATATGTGAATATTTTCAGGAACCGGGACGACGGAATTAAAAATGTAATGAAGAACTGAATAATGTCCCGAAAGGAGAGGGAGGAGGGATGAAGCACTGTTTGTTTGTGTGTGTGTGGGGGGTTATATATAGACAAATTGGGTGAGGGAGGGAATATAGTTGTGTTGCAAATAAGTTTAAAAATAACGGTCATTTTTTAATAGTCACTTTCACAAGTCACATGAGGCCAATTAGCAGTTGGATTTTGGTGCTGACACCAGTTGAAATTTGAGATCTATCTATATGTTGGTTCATTTTACACTAAAATCACAGGAAGATTATGCAAATGAGTAAGAAGGATGGTACAAATTATAACGAGGAGAAGGAATCCAATATGTAATCTATCATACACAGAATTTCAGTCTTCATCATTAGTTTAGGACCTCCTCCGACTAGAAATTTTTAAGAAATATATATAAGAAATCGATAATCAAGTCTACAACAAATTAAAAGAAATACATTATTAATGTATTCGTAGTATAAAATTTTCAATACTCCTATATATTATGCTTATAGACATGTTCCTCGAATCGAGAGATGAGAGATTGACACATAAAGTCCATATTACTGTATGTTCCGTAATTTAATCCTACTTGATTGCTACCTAGTTTTGCCAATCAAGTCATGTTTGATTGGATAATTAGTACATTAATACTGATTACCACTAGTACTTTAGCTTCTAATATTGTACTACTCCCATGACAATGTAGGTGAAATAAATTACTCATGTTACTATAATGAAGCTTTACAGAAAAGCAGTCTATAACGGGGTTTTTGTATAATTTAGAACGGTTATATGTGTTATGATGGGGTAGCAGTGAGCACTGAGTAGAGGGCAACATGATGGTGATGGCCAAAGTATGGGTCAATACCGTTTTATAATCTCTCTCTCTCTCTCTCTCTCTCTCTCTCTCTCTCTCTCTCTCTCTCTCTCTCTCTCTCTCTCTCTCTCTCTCTCTCTCTCTCTCTCTCTCTCTCTCTCTCTCTCTCTCTCTCTCTCTCTCTCTCTCTCTCTCTCTCTCTCTCTCTCTCTCTCTCTCTCTCTCTCTCCCTCCCTCTCTCCCTCCCTCTTTCTCTCTCTCCCCGTGTGTGTGTAAAAATATGCATCTCTTTCTCTCTGTAAAAATGTGTATCTCTCTCTCTCTGTGTAAAAATATGCACACAGAGACAAAATATACATGTATAGAAAGGTATCAGCGGGGGGTGCAGAAGTACGAGGGTCCCCACTGTCTGAAACTGAGGCCAACATTTTCCAACGGTTGGAAGGATGCTCCTATATGGAGTGGAGGAGCTATCATGCACAGACAAAATTTGCACATGTATGGATAACATCAGCTCAACAATCCTTCCGTGTATTAAAGAATCGATATGATTTTAGCTGCCCAAACATTTCTAGTATTAATGTTCATTTTTTCAACAACAGCACTACAATTCATGAATAAATTCCAACCAAAAACCAAAAAAATTCGACATATTTCGTTATTTCGCTTTTAGTATAAAATTACGAAGAGTCTGAAGAAGTATAGAGGTTGTTGCGGTATAAATTTCGTGCAATTCTTTCTTGACAATTGACATAAATAATATTTGTAAGAAAAAAATTATCAGTTGTTAACTTATTACTCCTTCCATCCCCTCAATTCTTTACATCGATTTGACGACACGAAGGTTAAGAAAAAAGTGTAAATTAATAAGGAAAAGTAAAAAAAATGAGTAAGTGATTGAATTTATATTATAAAATATTATTATTTTTGGTACGTAAAGAAATGAAAGAGACGTACCAAAAAGGAAAATATAAAAAAATGAGAGGGAATGGAGTATTTCTAAGCAAATTTTAAGACTCGTAAAAGAGATATTAAACATAAACAGGAGTCTGCTTAGCCTTCTAATTTTGACCCAAAAAATTTCAACTTGGAAGCCACTCTGTACTCTCCCTTTATTCTGTCAATGCAGTAAATGTGTTTATCAGCTCACTTAGATCCAACCCAGGTCAGCGATCCACAGCGATTACTTTTCCATTTCTTTTTACCCTTTGCCAAGTGATTACAGGGTTTCACCCTCAAATAATGATTTCTTTCCATTTCAGAATTTGGTCGTTTACCATCTTAGCCAACTAAACCATATAGCCAGCACTCAGCAGGCCCAGCAACAAGAATATTCTAGCCAACCTTGCCAATGTATGTCATGTTTTTAATCAGAGTCCTTGTCCCCGACCATTGATAGCTGTAACCATTTGTCCGAAGAAATTTTATGCGGATAGATTTTAACACGAAAAATTGATGTGAATACAAGAGTCACGTCATTCTATTCGTGCTTAATATTTTTATTTTACGTTTTTTTAATCTGCGAAAAATTTCTGCGGAAATTAGATGGTTGGCAAATCATCGCTGATTATCGGCCAACGCCCTTTTAATAAATAGATTTCTGTCTACAATGTTGATGTTAGGATGAATCAGAATGACTACGAATTTAATAGCTTTCGATGTCTTTTTATCGCATTTTTTACCACCCTCTGTTTTAGTCATATTCCGCTATGAAATGTACCTGAAAACATACTCTTCTACAAAATTGACGAAAGGGATGTGTGACAACAATATTTAGAGCAATTTGCATGGAGTGGAGCTGTGGTGGTAATATAGGCATTAAAATTTCGAATAGAGTAGCATACCATTCTCCAATAAAAAAGCCAGGAACAGGAACAGTGGGATAGTATATAATGTACAAGTCCAAAGTATAAAACAAATCTCAGTAAATGTTAAATATTAAACTGAACATTGAAGAGCTTCAAATTTCAATATAACTTGTTGAATCCTGTAGGTGGTGTAATATCACTTAACTTTGGAAGAAAAGCTTCTCTTTCAAATAAATCTTGGACAGAACTCAAAATTTTGACCAATGATGACCAAACAACAGGTGAACTGCAAAATGCATATCCAAAAACTGCAGAAGCCCTGATGACTCCATCGGGGTACAAAGTACATGCCATGACCAAAAGCGCTCCGATTATCGCCAACCACGGTGTCAGTACAGGTAGCAATGGTAGCGAGAGTGCATTCACAATCACACATGAGAGCGCAAGAACTCCAAGCAAGTAAAGAGACCAGCCCATTATTGGGTGTATAGTGTGAGGAATTACGAAGTATGGGATTATATAGGCTGATAAAATTGACAATGTAGCTATCAGTTTCAGGACTGTTTGGAATAAAATGATACGCTTCCCTGCGCGGAGGTAAAAATGCTTGGAGATACTACCAGGAATTATCATTCGAGTCAATGTAATTATTCCAAGGTAAAATATGGATTGAATTACTATCGCGTACGACATGTCACCTCCATACCTGTTGAAACATGAAGCATAAATTAGAGAAGATCAGAACTATCCATCCTAAATAATGAATATAAATTTTATTCTGGAATTCATTCTGCTACTATTTTTTATTTGTAGCTGAAAACTAGTACAAATCTGTAACACTAAAAAAGGTTTGCTAGTTTGCAACAATAAATTGGTTGTAAATGATTTGAAACTTAAAACTTAAGAAATTTAATAGGAATCTTACTCTTACCCTATAGTTTGACGTCGTTGTTGATGCCACTGTAAGCCTAGTGGCAGGACAGGCCATGACCACCAGTACCAGGGTTTCAGCCAAGGAGCGCCAGGAAAGGTGATCACACTGTTTGGTCCACACGGGATGCTCCAGTGGAGCTTAAGATCTGGTTTCAATATCAGACAACATGGTTTAGCATCAGAAGAACAGAAAACAAGCAACTTATTTGGTTTCTACGAAGATGTCTCTCAACTTATCAATTAGAAATAATCAGATTATGAGTAACATTGGAGTGAAGATAGACGACACATAGGTAAAATTTCGGGTGTAGATTCTTACAATAATACGAAGCATCCATTTGGTACCCTAGTGGAAGCCTATAAGTTCCATTCAGCTTAGAGCCATTGAGCGGTGGATGAAACATTGGCTGATCAAGTAAATCTGGAAAGTAGCTTACAAGAAAACCTTGGTCTGCACCATCCTGACTGTTTGAGCCAGCTTCTAACTTGTGTACCATGTCCTTGAATACCTCCGTCGATGGCTGAAATTCAATCATAAAGCTTTTCAGAGTTCAGTTCAAGTCTACCATATCATATGGAAAAAAAAGTAATATACCCAGTGTCCAAAACATCACACTCTACAACACAAAACTCATTACTCATCTTTCAATCATGATATAAATGTGCATTGTTTATGCAATGTATACATGTGAGTACTCTATCCATAAGCAAAGTTTTCACATTTAATGTTAAATACATCAAACCAAAAGCAAAACATATAAATGTACCTCCAGTACGAAAAGGCCAGTGTGAAAGATGCATGGATTGATAAATACAGCGCAAAATTGGCCACACTGGAAGAGTTCATCGGGTTTTCTGATAAAAATGTTGTCTGAATCAAGCATGACTACTCTCTCATACTCCACAAGACTCCATGCGTGTAGCTTGTTAAAGGACAGCTTGAATCGTCTAGTTTTACGATAGCTTCTGTATGGATTCTTAATATTCTCAACTCTCACAACCTTTGCCCCATCCTCCTGTTCCCTGCATGCACCATCACCACTCTGCTTTAAGTATTCTGTAATAGCCTCTACTTTTGGTCAAACGCCACTGTCTTAACAATTTCATAGCTCGCTAACAAACAAGTACACGAAACCCACTGCCTCAATGTTCTACAGTTTCACTAATTAATCCCCTTGGGGTTACGAAATCCACTAATTGTAATAAAAATTAGAACGTAATGATATAAACAAACATAATTTCTCAAGTTAAGAATAATGAAAAAAGTTTAGGTTGCAAAGCAAATAATTTCTCAAGCAAATAATTATTTTAAAAATATATTAATCTAAACCATACAATAATACTCCTCTGTCCCTCTTATTTCTTTACACTTTCCTTTTTGGTAGTACCGAAGAATTGAGGGGAGAGAGGGAGTAAAATATTGTAGACAGCAGTGTCGAAATCTCATCCATCCACCTAGCCGCCGGCTCTAATCCAAACCCAAAAGACAGCAGTGTCGAAAGACGCCAAATATAATAAAAGACCAAGATAATGTAGACTTATGTACTAGAGTGTGCATTGACCTAGTCAAATCTCTCTATAAAAGGCCTAGTAAAAAAGTTGATATCCGACAAATTCCACTTATACAAACATAAAATAAACATGGTCTAGCCTCTATCAGAGTATAAATATTCTTAGAAAAAAACAAATCTTCAAAAATGATGTAATTAACATCATTGAGTTAACATGTTTCGATTCTTTGACATATATATACACGCGAAATCTCGATTTTTCAATACAACAATTTATCATTCAGCTATTATGATCGTGTTTTTTATTCCCAATAAGTAGAAATCTTAACATTCCGAAAAAAAACACAAAGAATCTTCTAAACGGATGAAAACTCTCCTAAAAAAAGATGAATGAGAAAAAGAGAGCAAGAAATAAGAAAAGAGAGAGAGAGAGGAGACATACAATGCTTGAATCCAATTGAGAGGAACATCAAGAGAAGCAATAACAACAAGATCAGCATCAACTTTGAGATGAGAAAGAGAATGAATCATGACACGCATTGCAATATAAAACTCATAGTCTCTTGGTGTTCCCATATACATCATCGTTGCATATGCATTCTTCTTCTTCTTTACCTCTGCATTTTTATTCTCTACTACACCACTAGCTTCAACTACAACCATCAACAACACAACTGCTAAACTTATCACCTTCATCCTCATCTCCGGGGGCGGCAACCTAGACTGAAACCCTATGCAAACATATACATGTATGATGTATCAAGATTCAAGAACTTATATAGATGCAGTCTCTTTGAGTTTGTTTTTTTTAAAACGTATGTGTGGAATTTCAACAAACAGGAGTTGAGAAGTTGGGGTTTTATAATATTTATTTATGTAGATAAAAAGACAGGGTTTTGGGTTTTATATAGTGCAGGCCTTTTGGACCATTTATGCGAGAAAATTACCATTACAACTTACAAAGTAGTGGTCCTACTCACTCCATCTCATTGGGTTTTTATACATCGACTTTGAACACCAAAATTAAAAAAATATATAAAAAAAATGAGTAAAGTTAAATGAAATGTGAGTAAAGTAGTGTTATTTATTAATATTCAATAATAGATTTGAGATAATGGAAAAAAATTAGTGGGTGTAATAATATTTTATATTATTAAAAATTATTATTTTTGAAATGTATAAAAATGAGAAAAATATCTCAAAATAGAAACGGTATAGAAATGAACGGTACAAAAAAAAATATTTTTTAGTCTGTAGATTTATATGATTATCTGTACACTGTATTTGAATCTTTCAAATTAAGAAACAAAATATCTTAAACACGACTTGTTACACGGATTATCTGCCTTTTATTTTTCTAATAACGCGTATAATACTGTTTGAGTAATATAATGGACAAAAATATCTCCTAAAATTTATACGTCAAAGACACATGTTTTAGTTCATGATTGCATATATATAGATGCGGGATCTTATTTTTGGTTATCAATTAAAGGCGAACACATAAATATTTGAGAGAGTTTTTGAAAAAAAAATTAAGTTCACTAGCATTTTTCATACTGTTTTTCATCGTAAAATTCCATTTTTATTTATTTTTGGGAATTTTAAGTCTGTATTATAAAGATTTGTACTTTGTTGGACTTGACCCTTTCTAGGACAAATTGCTTAAGTCAGTATTACAGTATATAGATTTGTACTTTGTTGGACTTGACCCTTTCTAGGACAAATTGCACACAGTTTGGCATAAACTTTCTTCTTGCTGTAACTATATGATGGGTCTGATCTGCCTTTTGGCTATTCCATTTTATGAAACGATCTTCCATAATAAAGCACATGTTTCAGTTATAAGCCGTGTGAAAAAATTTGGATTTTTTTTATTTATGCGGCGTTTGACATTGCTCTTGCGGACACCATGCCAGCATCTGAAAAACAGGTAAAACAATATTGGTAAATTCAAAAAAAACTTTTCTGAAAAACAATTTTTGACAGAAAGTAGGTCACTCATATTTTTGAAAAAAGTTATTTATCTGCTTTTGCATAAAGCGGTTATCCGTTTCTAACATTAAAATTTGTCAAAAACATTATTTTTCTTATATTATATCCAAAACTAGTATGATAGCCCGTACAAAGCACGTACACCATTTAAATTTATAAAATGTTGTTGTTTTGATTTTATTAGATAGATAATTTATAATTTTTGGAACACTGTACATCGTTAATATGGTATTTTTTATGGACATTGACAATAACTCAAATTTCTTACTCGAATTTCATATATGATCGTAACAATAGAATCACATAAAGAAGCGAAAATTAATTATGATCACACATTCAAATCTAATTTACATCTCAACTATCACTTATATCCACTCTTATGCTCATTCCATTATCGGCGAGATTACACACCATCACTTACTTTACACCGTTGTTATCACCATCTCATTCCATTTGTCATTATCATTCATGATATACACACGCATATATATAATGTGTGTGAGTGAGCGAGAGAGAGGGATTGTGTATATAATAAACCATAACCACTCTACGATCTTTTGTTGTCACCAAATCGACCACCATTCTAAAAGTAACTTATGAACATGTTTGTCGCAAATTCCAGTCTCATTCCTGACCACACCTCCAGTAATTCATTCATCCTTCTCTCAACGGATCTGAGTTTATCGATCGATGTCATTTTCACTCACTCTATTACCGTCAACACCATTATCAACAGCTTCGAACATTTACACAATTCCAAATTTGAAATATTCTTGTTATTTGCGTTCAAATTTTTTAGTGATTTACGTTTAAATTTTGATAATTTTAGTCGAGTTTCTAGTGATTTGCTTTGATGATGGTAATTTTGGTGGTGTAAGTGGTGGTGTTCATGTGGTTAGTGGTGGCGGCGTGGTAGTGGTCATGTGACAGTGATTTAATATTCTTGTAGTTCATATTAAAATTAGCTAAAATTTTGGTTTGTATTCATGTTCATTGTGATATATTATCTACTAAGTAGCATATTTGAATAATACAGTTAGACGTTTTAAATTATTTTTAATATAGTATCCATATTCTATTTTTAATAAATATTTCTAAACTAACTATGAGTTTTATCTAAATATTCATCTAATAACTAATATGAATTTCAAATCTCATCTACAATAATTTTTTTCCCCTTAAATTATTTTTTTATAGATTATGAAAATATTTTTCCTAATAGCAGTGAGAGTGGGGGTGTAATCGAGTCGAACACTGCCAGACTCGAGTTCAAACTCGATAAAAAAAATTCTGTCAAGCTTGAACTCGAGCAAGTTCAATTGGTCCTTCAATTTTAACATTGAAACTTGACTCATAAAGCTTGAATTCTTGAATCTATTTAACTTATTTTGAAAAAAAGTTTGAATATAGAAGGTTCGACTTGGGTTCAACTCGATAAAATATATGAATTATATAAAATATTGAATATTAACTTTGAAATATATTTATAATTCTTAAAAGTTCGATTAGTCTCGCGAACCTTAAGAATCGAGTAATTTTAAACTTGAACTTTGCTCGGTAAAGTAGTTAAATAGCAAAAGCTCGAGCTCAGCGCGAATACTATCAAACTGAATTCGAAAATCTTATTAGCTGAGATTGAGTAACTCGAAAACTCGAATTGAACCTATTTAAAAAAAAGTTGAATCTGAACAATCCGGCTCAGGCTTGACTCGATAAAACATATGAATTAATAAAAATATTGAACAGTATAACAATTTCTAACTCAAGTTCAACTCGAATACTATCAAACTGAATTCGAAAATTTTATTAGCCGAGATCAAGTAACTCGAAAGCTCGAATTGAACCTATTTAAAAAAAAGTTTGAATATAAATAATTCAGCTCGGGTTTGACTCGATAAAATATATGAATATAAAAATATTAAACATTATAATAAATGAGTTCTTGGTGTATGTAGTTAATGATTCATAAAAAAGTTCTAAGAATTTCTTTGGTGTAGTGGTTAGAGATGTGAATATAATTCATTTTTTTTAATATTAATATGATGGAAGGGTGAATTAGTAAATTACTAAATAGTCTTGAAAGGACTTGTTGACCTATAATATATATGTAATATATATGAAAATAAAAATGTAAAACATTATAACAATGAATTATTGGTGTATGTAGTTAAGAGCATCTCCAACCTTACTTAACCCTTAGGTAAAAAGTACAACTGACAACTAAACAGTGTGATTTATAGCCAACCTCTGTGAATATGGTCACTCTAACCACTGACTGCTGTTGTTCAAAATTATAGCCATCAAGATATGGTTGACCATATTTGGCTGAGGCTTATAGATCTGTAGAGACTTTCTCTACCTACTTTTTCTCTCCCTTGTTTTTTCTTTCTTTTTCTTTTCAGCTGCATCTTTGATTTGCACCGAAATTTTCAATATCCCTTTTAATCTTTTTTTGTGTGAAATTAAAAATTACGAAGGCAACACAAAAATTAGTTAGTGTTAATATTAAAATTAATGCTAGAGTTATTAAATTGGATATAAAAATAGATATAAAATGACATGTTTCATTATTTGATTATTTATAAATAAATGTATATAATTCCAATGATTCAACCATTTTAGCTAACCCCATTGGAGATGCTCCAATGATTCATAAAAAGGTTCTCAAAATTTCTTTGGTGTAGTGGTTGGGAGATGCGAATATAATTCATTTTTTTTAATATTAATATGATGGAAGAGCGAATTAGTAAATTACTAAATAGCTTTGAAAGGGCTTGTTGGCCTATAATATATGTAATATAATATAATATATAACGGATGGATGAATGAGTTTTAAAATAAAGTTTAAATAACATACACATATTAAGAGTTATTTAAGTATGGGGTAAATGAGCTTCAAAAGTTTATCAAATGGGCTCTTAGCATGATGGTTGAGGTGGTAGAATAAAATACCTTTGCAACCAAAGGTCGTGGGTTTCCATCCATCTATATATATATATATATATATATATATATATATATAAAAAATAGAGCAACTAGGGGGTTTGTGAGACAATTTAATTAAGATGAAATGACAATTATACCCTCTAAATCATAAAAAGACATTATTACCTCTTCCTTAATTATTTCATATTAATTCTCTACTATTATTACATATTAATAAATCTGCACATTAATTACTAATCTTCATCAAAGTATATTAATTGTTTTGTAATTAATACTTATTGTTTATATATATGAGATTTTAAATGATATATATTATTTAAAAAGTAATAAAATATAATTTAAAAATATTAATGATATTGGAATAAATATATACATAACATGAATTTATGATATCTAATGGTTAGTAATGTGACATGATTTTATGTTATCTTCATTGTGGTCGAAGTGATTTGCGAGAGAGTTATTCATTGTTAACTAATTAAGAGTATGTATGTAAAATCATATCAAGTTTTTTAAAAACAAATTATGCAGTAGAAAAACATCAAATACTTACTTACTCGAAAATCAACAACAACCCTATTCACATCCAAATCATAGACTTGTATCACACAAACTTCTAATTAAATGAATACAATAAAAAATAGGAATATTAACTTTACAAATAACTATTTCTAATTTAAATTTTCAAATATCTCAGTCATCAAACCATCAACACTAATTAAGAATATGTATGTAAAATCATATCGAGTTTTTTAAAGAATAAATTATGCAGTAAAGAAAGATCAAATGTTTACTTACTCGAAAATCGACAGCAAACTATTCACATCCAAATCATAGACGTGTATCACACAAATTTCCTATTAAACGAATAAAATACAAAAAAATATATTAACTTTCTAACTACTATTGCTAACTTAAATTTTCAAATATCCTAGTCAAACCATCAACACGAATTATACCACAAACAAATATACCGAAATTAATGACAAATTATAAAATATTCTAGAATAAACTCGTGCCTTGCACGGGTTATAAAGCTAGTTATATATATTAAAGGTGAACATGGGTTTTTAACTCATTTAGTAATTTACTATTTAACCCTTATGCTTTTGTAAATCATAATGTAACATAAGATGAAACAGAGATAACTACAACTCAACAAAGGACAAGACATACAATAATATTAACAGAAGCACAGGAATCCAGAATCAAAGAAGAAAAGGTAAACTCAAAAAATCAAAATATGGTATGTATTCTTGAAGTCCGTAAACAGGTCACGGAAAGAAGTTCATGAAAATGTTCAAGCCTCAGTGACAATCAAAGAAACAAGATTTTCAAGACTACAGAAGTATGTGAATGATTTAGGGTTAAGTAACACAGGATTCCAGTGATTTATTTGAAGCAACCAGAACGACAAGGGACTTATCAGCAGCACTGAATTGAAGACATAGAAGAAGAATTGATCAAGTGTTATTCATCTGTGAACCAGACCAGTTGCACTAGTTGACGGCACTAAAAAGATCAAGTTGTTTTATCGTCTCAGAAGAAATTGATACAGTCTATTACTTAAACACCAAGGAGCTCAGAAGGATTTACTAAAAGATCAAGAATTAAAATGGTTCGATGGTTTTTCAATTCAGAAAACCATCGAATGAGATGAAAAGTAAATCACAGAAAACCATATTAGATTAATTTGGTATTATTAATTTAATACCTTCGATGGTTTTTAAATTAAGGAGCAGGTGAAAAGTATTCTTTTCTCTCAGGTTGATGGAAATTAGACGGCCAGGATTGTTTCTTCAATTTTGGTTCGATAGTTTTCAAACCAAAGTCTACAGATAGAGAATGAAGATAGTGTTCTTCTTCAGTTGGTTAGCAGTTGATCATATTAACTACGGAGAATTGAGAGCTCAAGAACATATTCTGGAGAAAATTTATAGTGCCTTAATTTATAAAGTTTGTATTGATTATGTTAACCTGAACTCATTGAAGCTAATCTACGGATTAGATTTGTAGCACCCTTCGTGGTTTATATTTATAAAATGATATATTCCCCGACTCGTGTTTTGATTTGGTGCATTTGATTTCGTTATAGAACTGAATGATTAATCCGCGAACGAAATTGAATAATTTGTGAGTATCGTATTCAACCCCCCCTTCTACGATACTTTGGACGTAACAATTGGTATCAGAGCTACTTGATTGACGTACAAATCAGATCCGGTGAATGAAACCAAAATCAAACGTAGCGTGAAAATTCGAAGCAAATTTTTTAACTTTCAAAATTTTTCATTTAATTGGAATTTTTTGAATTTTAAACAATTTGAAATTTTCAGAAACCATGAGTGCTCCAAAGACAACTGCTGGTATTAAAGTTCCCCCGTTGACTAGAGATGATTTCGGTTTGTGGAAGATGAAGATGCTGTTATTTATCAAGGCATCTAATTCGTTGTATATTGGCGTATTAGAGAACAGACCGTTTGTACCAATGAAACTAGTTAATGAATCTATAGCTCCTGATGGTACCAGGATTCCTCAAGGCACCCAACCTAAGGATATCACTGAATACACAGATTCTGACAAAGAACTGATTCGATTAGATACAGGTTTGATGTTGATATTGGCAGACTCCGCAGACAAGGAACTGAGCTATCAGTTAATGAACTGTACAAGCGGGAAACATATATGGGATACCATTAACCTAATAATAGAAGGAACTGAAGATGTGCAGGAAAACAGATTGGACATCCTGACTTCTCAGTATGAGTCTTTTAGGTCACTACCAGGAGAAAGTATAACTCAGGTCTTTGAGAAATATACTAAACTCCTGAATGAGTTGGCAATGAAAGGAAAGACCTATCCACTGAGAGAAACAAACAGAAAGTTCATGATGAC
This sequence comes from Heracleum sosnowskyi, assembly GCA_030848705.1. NCBI lineage: Eukaryota > Viridiplantae > Streptophyta > Magnoliopsida > Apiales > Apiaceae > Heracleum > Heracleum sosnowskyi. The sequence goes on from CM061240.1 coordinate 18,876,955, forward strand.
GCTGCCCCATCATGTAGAACACAAGTCATCATCCATAAGGGAAATAATAGACTTCACCAAGATGTCACTAGAGATGATCTATGGCAAGTTGAAGACTTATGAGATGGAACGGGAACATAGAGTGATAATCTACGGACCATGGACAGTGGATAACAAGCACAATGTACTTGTGAGATCAGCAACACTTGTAGTGGATGAACCAACAACTTCTGATATTCAGGTTCAAACCCCTAGAGCTGGAAATGAGGTGATAATAGAAGCTGAGATGGATTCTGTAAATCTGGGTGTTGATGAAAGTGATTACTACACCCTAGAAGAGCTTGAGCAAATGGAAGACAAAACCATGGCGTACTTAGCTACAAAGTTTAGCCACATCCGTTTCAAGAGAAACCCTAAATACAAGTTCAAGGGCTCAACTAATAGATTTCAGAAGAGCAAGTATTCACCAGGCACTGGCTTTAAGGGAGGCTACAAGACTGGCATGATTGATAGAAGCAAATCAAGATGCTACAACTGCAACGAGTTAGGGCATTTTGCCACTGAATGCCAGAAGCCTTGTCAAGCAAGAGACAGAAAGGGAGTCTATGAAAAGAAAGACTCATATGAGGATTTGAAGAAGGAGAATGCCAAGCTGAAACAGCAAGTGGAGGCATTGTCTGGAAAGCAGAAAGGGAAAGCTTATATAGCAGAGGGAAAACACTGGGATGATACTGATTCAGATGAAGAGGAGGAATATGTAAATGTTGCCCTAATGGCTGACTCTTCAGAGGAATCACCACAATTATCTCAGGTACCTATCTTAACGACAATTGACATGTCTAATTCTGAGTACAAGAAAACTGTGCAAGATCTTAGTGTAGAATTGTTTAAGGTACACACAAGCATGCTAGCATCAGAAATGGAAAATGCTAAACTAGTTCTTAAGATTAAAAATCTAGAATCTAAAAATGAAGAACTAGAGCTTGTAGCTGTCACAATAGAAGATCTTAAACAAAAGAATGTGTACTTAGAAAACAAGGTCAAATGTAATGATGGGATAGAGACTATCCTCAGGAAGCAGATTTCAGAGTTAGATCTGAAGCTGAATGCTTTTAAGAATTCCACCATGATTGTTAAGGAGATAATGGATACTCAGACCCAGGGAAACATGACTGCTATAGGACTTGACTATTCCAAAAAGGCTGGGAAAAAGATTCTGGAATTTCCTGTGACATCCCCTGTTGGTGTAAGAAGAATATTCCACACATTCTTAAGAATGTGGTCAATCCAGTCTTTGTCAGGCCCTTCTCAGAACCTTTTCATGAGGATGACTTATATCTTAGACAAGAATTGCTTGAGGAGGATTTATTGAAGGAAAAAGAGGTGAAGACTAAGTTGCCTGGGAATTCAGTAAAAACTGTAATACCTAAAACTGAAGTAGGTGGCTCAGTTAGTAAATCCAAAAAGAACAGGAATGGGAAGAAGAAGATTGCTAATTAGGAAATGGTTCCATATTCTCCCATTGTATCTAGGAAGTTGTGCACTATTTGTAATTCTGCTGGACACCTTACATATGCATGTAAAAAGGTTAAAGTAGAAACTGCTAATACTTCTGAAATACATAACATGTCTGACATGCCTGATCTTCATGAACCCTGTGGAAAGAAAGAATGCTTGCTATGTACATACAATATCATGCATGCTTATTTTAAGTTGATGAATGATAATAGCAAAAGCACTGTTAATGCTAAATCCACAGATACTATGAAAATCAATCAGGGGAAGACAAAATTGAATGTTACTCCTGTTAAATCATCTAAACCTTCAGGACCCAAACAATTTTGGGTACCAAAGTCCGCTTAATCAATCTGTGATTGCAGGGTAAGGTTAAAAGCTCAAAGGTTGTGTGGATTCTGGATAGTGGCTGTTCTAGACACATGACTGGTGAAGAGTCCCTGCTTACAGAGGTGGTTAAGAAGACCGACCCTATTGTAACCTTTGGAGATGACATCAAAGGATTCACTACGGGATATGGTAATTTGAGAATTGGAAATGTCATCATTGAAAACATCATTCTTGTTCAAGGATTAAAGCACAATCTTCTAAGTATCAGTCAGTTCTGTGATAAAGCCTACAATGTAGACTTCAGAAAGGACAAGTGCTTGATCATAAACAGGAAGGATGAGAAGCTTGCTCTATTGGGAGTAAGAAAAGGAAATTTGTTCATAGCTGACTTAAGTTCTACCAGTGAAAGAGAAGTTACATGTTTCTATGGAAAGGCATCTTCATAACAAAGTTGGTTATGGCACAAGAAGCTCTCACATCTGAACTTCAAAACTATGAACTCTTTGGTAAAGAGAGAGTTAGTAAGAGGGTTGACCCTGATGGAATTTAATCAGGAGGGACTGTGTGAAGCATGTGAAAAAGGGAAGTCAAAGAAAGCATCACAAAGAAGCAAAGAAATGACAAACATTTCTGAACCATTACAACTGATTCATATGGATTCATTTGGTCCAGTTAATGTTATGTCACTTTCAAGAAAGAGATATGCATTGGTGATGGTGGATGACTACTCCAAGTACACGTGGGTGTTGTTTGTACAATCAAAGGATGAAACAACACAACTAATCATTGATCACATCAAGAAGATCGAAGTGGAAGCCAAGCTACCTGTTCGGACAATCAGATCAGACAATGGAACTGAAGTCAAGAATGCAGTTCTTAATGATTTCTGCTCAGAGAATGGAATATCAAGACAGTATTCAGCACCAAGAACTCCACAACAAAATAGAGTAGTGGAAAGGAAGAACAAGACCTTGGTTGAAGCAGTAAGGACCATGTTGAATGAATCAAAACTTCCCACTTACTTTTGGGCTGAAGTAGTGAATACAGCTTGCTACACTCAGAATCGAACCCTGATTAACAAAGATCATCATAAGACTCCTTATGAGTTAATGGCCAACAAGAAACAAACACTGAAGTATTTTCATGTGTTTGGTGCAAAGTGCTTTGTACTAAAAGATGGAGGACATCTAGGCAAGTTTGATGCCAAAGCAGACGAAGGCATTTTTCTGGGCTATTCTCTGGAATCTAAGGCTTACAGGGTATATGTGATTGAAGATAAGAAGGTGTTGGAAAGCTTTAATGTAACATTTGACGACACCAAAAGACCAGGCCTGCAAACTGGAGAGAACTCTGAATCCTTGGTATTTGAAAATCTACCAGGAGATCTCTCTGACAATGAAGAAGAACCTGAAGTTGTTACAGTTATTAATAATAATCATAATGATAATGATTCTGGACAAAGTGGTGACCATAGTGGAGATCCTCAACATACTACAGGATCCACTAGTCAGTCTACAGAATCAACAGATCACACCGTCAACAACTCAGGGGGAGCAGGAGAAGGATCAACTAGTCACACTCCACAACATCTAGAACAAGGAGAATCATCAAGATCGCATCTGCCAAGGCAAAGGGTATGAAATAGAGATCATCCCTTTCACTTGATCATTGGTGATCCAGATTCAGGAGTGAGAACTAGGAGGACATCACAAAATAAATGTCACTATTCTGGGTTTCTTTCAGAAACAGAACCTAAGAAATTTGAAGATGCCCTAGAAGATCCAGATTGGGTGATTGCAATGCAAGATGAACTCAATCAGTTTGAAAGGCAGAAAGTTTAGAAGCTGGTACCCAGGCCTAAAGGGAAATCTGTTATTGGAACAAAATGGGTATTCATAAATAATCTGGATGAAGATGTCATTGTTACGAGAAACAAAGCTAGACTGGTTGCTAAAGGTTACTCTCAAGAAGAGGGTATAGATTATGATGAAACCTATGCACAAGTAGCAAGACTTGAGGCCATCAGAATGTTTCTGGCATTCGCAACACATTCCAATTGCAAGGTATATCAAATGGATGTGAAGAGTGCTTTTCTGAACAGGGAGTTAGAAGAAGAAGTGTATGTGGAACAACCTCCAGGTTTTGAGGATTCAAAACTGGCAGACTTTGTGTACTTTCTATTCAAAGCTCTCTATGGACTCAAACAAGCTCCAAGGACATGGTATGATACTCTCTCTGAATTCTTACTTGAAAATGATTTTACAAGAGGTGTCATAGATAAAACTCTATTCTATAAAATGCACAAAAATAATCTGATATTGGTGCAAGTATATGTTGATGATATAATATTTGGTTCTACTAATGACGATCTATGCAAGAGATTTGCAAAGTTAATGCAGAGTCGTTATGAAATGAGCATGATGGGTGAATTTTCATTCTTTCTTGGACTGCAAGTGTATCAAAGGCAAGATGGTATATTCATTTGTCAGTCCAAGTACATCAAAGATCTTCTGAAGAAGTATCAAATGGAAGACTCATCTACAGCAAAGACTCCAATGCCAACTGCCACTAAGCTTGATAAGGATGAAACTGGTAAGAAGGTTGACATCACAGGCTACAGAGGTATGATAGGCTCATTACTTTATCTCACTGCAAGTAGACCAGATATAATGTTTGCAACATGCTTGTGTGCTAGGTTTAAGTCTGATCCTAAAGAATCTCATCTAATAGCTGTTAAACGAATATTTAGATATCTTAAGGGGACCCCAAATCTTGGAATTTGGTACCCTAAAGATACAGGATTTGATCTTATTGGATATACAGACTCTGATTTTGCAAGTTGTAAGATTGATCGGAAGAGTACTTCAGGAAGCTGTCAGTTTCTTGGAAGAAGGTTAGTTTCCTGGTATAGCAAGAAACAACATTATGTGTCCACATCAACAGCTGAGGCTGAATACATTGCTGCTGGTAGCTGTTGTGCTCAGATATTGTGGATGAGAAACCAACTCCGTGACTATGGGCTTTTGTTGACAAAGATTCCAATAATTTGCGACAACACAAGTGCCATATCAATCTCTAACAACCCAGTGCAACACTCGAGGACGAAGCACATCGACATCAGGCATCATTTTATCCGAGAGCATGTCATGAATGGAACTGTGGAGTTACATTTTGTACCCACAGAGGAACAAATTGCAGACATCTTTACTAAACCGGTTGATGAATCCACTTTCTCAAAGCTGGTTGGTGAACTTGGGATGTTAAATCTTTCTAATTGATGTTGATTAGAAGTCAGTAACTGCAAGATAGTCCTAGTGAATACATGAGTTTAAGAATTTCTATATCCTTAGGACTCGTGAATTTATTTTCTGGAGCAATTCTCGTAGTTCGGATTTTTGTACTAATTTTATGTCATAATTATGAATGATATATCTTCTGGCATTTAATTGGTTACTAATTCTAAAGATTATTTAGGTGCTAATATTTGTTCTAAATATTTAAGCATCTATTTAATTTGAATTAATTTACTTTGTTTTTAACATTGTAGATTAATGCAGCATAATTTATTGGATTTTAATTGGTTAATATCATTCAATGATATTTAGTCGATTTTATTCTAAGAAAATTGTGAATTTTCTGTTAACAATTGATTTTGGTAAATTTGAAAAAAAGTTTATTCAAAGTAAAACTTGACAGAAAATCAAAAAGTCTGATTTTTAAAACAGAACATCTTTTAAAAATTAAATCAGAAGCAAAAACCATCGAATTTAGAAAATTCGATAGTTTTTCTAAGTACTAAAAAAAATCTATCGAAAGTAATTTTCGATAGTTTTTGATAAGGAAAAGAAAACTATCGAAAACAATTCTCGATAGTTTTTTAAATTCAGTTGAAAATATATCGAAGTGAATTTAATTTGATTTTACATTAAAATTCTCGATAGTTTTTCATAACAATGTTTTTCGATAGTTTTTGGTTTTAAGAAGAAAAGACCTTCGATAGTTTCTCTGAAAAAGTCTGTTGATATTCAAAAGTGTTCAACCTCGATAGTTTTTCAAAAACTATCGAAGTACTTCTGACTTTGGTACCCCTGTGAGAAAACTATCGATAGTATGTTTAAAACTATCGAACACTGTATTGACTATAATGCCCCTGTCAGTTTCATTAAGTATAAAACATTGCCTTGGTAATTTCTTTTCACTTTTACATATTTGAAAACACAGGGCTCTCGTTTAAAATACTTACAGAAAATAGATACAATCTAAGAACAACACCATCGATAGTTTCTTGAGTTTTTACCGATTAAAACTTGAAATAATCACAGTTTGTCAACAATAAAGTGCTTTTATCCGAGCAATTGTGATTACCTTGAGTTTTATTCATTCTTTGAAGAAGAAACTATCGAAAGTGATATTTTAGCACAAAAAGGATTCTTAACTGTTTGATTTAAGAAATTAATTGGTTGATAATTGATTTCTTTTTGTTATTTAAGAGAATTTTCGAAAACAACAGTTAGGGTTCTTAAAGATTTGTTATTAGTTTGTGTATTCAGGAAAAGGGGTAATTTTGGTTAAATTTGATTAATTAGTAATAATTAATTGAAAATTTTAGTTTTGGTTTAATTTAATTTTCTGGAAATTTGAATTAAAATGGCCGGAGAATTTATCGTAACCAAGACTAATCGTGTCTCGTTTCAGAACTTGCAAGCCATTACGAACTTACAGTTTCGTGCATGGGCAGAGTTTCTGAACACACGTTCGTTAGTGGCATATGCTTTGAGTACTCCCGTAGTCCTTTGCATCGATCAATTGACTGCGTTGTACACAACCGCCACGGATACAAGTGAGAATAACGTAAGGTCCTTTAGTTTTGTTGTGCCAGGGGCAGAACAATAAGGGTGACGGAACATGACTTTAACAGAATACTACATTTTCCAACAGAAAACCATGTTCCGGATCCCACAACTGAGGAGATACATGCTTTCTTCACTCTCATAAGAAGTCAACAACCAAACTTCTTTGTGGGAGATTTTCTAAAGCATTACCTAACCAAGCCATGGAACTTTTTCTTTCACACACTTATCCATGTTTTTACTGCTAAGCTTACAAATCTGCATGGTATTCCCTTATTTCTTCAGAAAATAGGGTTTGCCATTGCTAACAATAGGCATATAAACATAGGAAAGCTAGTGATTGATCAAGTCATTCTGTGCATGGGACCACTGGAAGACAGAACATGCATGTATGATGTGCTTTGTTTCTATCCTAGGTTCCTACAGCTAATTCTCAATGATATTTTAACAGATGATGAACGTGAGACATTCGCAGCAGAGGAGACCATGGAGTGCATGAGGATGAAGAGCAATGCAATAACCGCTCTGATAAGAAAGAATCATCTTCCAGGGGTACCCACTGTTCTAACTGATTATCTAAGAACGGTGCCCCTACCACTTCTACCCCCAGGGGAACATGTAAATGAAGGTAATGTTCCTCAACCTGAAATGGCTCCTGTACAACAACAAATGGATGTAGATCCAGAGCCCTCAGTGGCCATTCTAGACCAAGAGGTTGCAAACCCACAATCTCTAACCACGGTCACAGAGCCTTTGGAAGTGCCAAATGAAAACATAAACGAACCTCCTTCCCCTCCTATACCCAGTAAACAAACATCCATGAGTGTAGAGGGAGATAATGCCAAAGCAGCACCACATAAGGAGATACACCCTTCAACAACAGCTCTGCCTTCCTCTAAAAGGAGAAGAATAGAAAACGAGGCAACTGTTGATACTTTATTTCAAACTTCCAAAGAGCCCTTTATTGATTTTTCTGATGCTGATTGGGCTACACTAAATAAAGCAATATCTGAACCCATAGCTCAATCAAGCAAGGAGGAATTGACGGAAGCAACTGGTGTTCCGACCATATTACGGTCAGGTTCACTGGTTGAAGGTTCTAAGAACCAAGTGTCTTCACAGACTTCGAGAGAAGGTTCTGACCTAAATGAAAAATCTCAAAGGTCATTACCTAACTCCCCAGATGGAACATATCTGGATCCTGCGGGTAAAGGGTCTGACGTAGGTGCGGATCGGCAACTCGGTGACGATGAATCAATTTCAATTGAGGAGTTAACTGAGGTAAAGTCTTCACAGACTATTGGGGAAGTTTCAGGGTCTCTGCTGTTAATAGAGCCTGATTCTAACCCCTAGAGATTCAAACTCTAGATCCTATAAAGGATACATCATCCACGGATGATCAGCAACTTGGTTTAACCAAGGACGGGGACTTGCGAAGCCCCATTGCACCACCGGTGACCTCCTTAAGGACGGCTACAGTGTTTTCTTCTGCAGGTACAATGAGCATTAAAGGATTGAGTGAAACAAAAACACTTACACCTGGCCTGAGTGGAAAAGGTAAAATGAGTGAAACACCGACATAAACGTTGAGTGTACACCCAGATCCAAATGTGAGGAGTGACCCCCTAACCCTTCCACAAATCGATGATTTGCTGTTACCTACAGAAAGAGAAGTACATGTTCAATCCACCCTCAAGGAGATGACAGTTCGAGACAAACAAGGAAATCCATTATTCAAGGTTCCACTACGACCTTCCTTTGACCAAGGGATCTCCTCTAGTCAAGGCAATGCTTCTTTAAAGTCTATTCAAGAGAAGGTTGACTTGGCTGCAGCTGATTCCAGAAGAACTTTCAGGGTCATTGGCAGTGCATCTGGCACTATAACAGGTACGGAGCAAGCAATGGACTCCTTGAAGGAGGAAACTCTGGAAGAACTAGTCTACTTGAGGACGGACGTCAAGGAACTAAAAGAAGGTTTCATGAATGAAGTATATGCTCTGTCACAAGGTCAAGAAGCTTTGAGAGAAGACGTTCTGGTTATCCGGGATGGTCAAGCGCGGGTAAAAGATGCAATGAACACCCTTTCAAGAGTGGAGTCTAAGCTGAACAAAAGATTGGATCATATTGAAAAGACTACCAGCTCAAGATTGGATAACATTGACCTGGCGCTAGCTTCTATGAATGAGATGAATAAGGATATTATGGAGTTCATGGAGAATCAAGGTGACAGGGTATAGTCAATCTGGACTATGCTGAGAAACCAACAACCTGGACCTTCAAATCAGCAACCTGGTCCTTCTACTACCTTTTATGCTGAGGATAACTTCATCGAGGATTCCTCAACTAAGGGGGAGAAAGTTGGAGGTGGGGAGCAAGGTCTGGATGGATGGGGAGTGATAAGTGGATTTTATATCTACTTGGAACGCTTCATATCGGCTTAAATTGATGACTTGAACTCAAGTATGTGGTGTGTTTAATGTGTTTTCATTAAGTTTTGCAGAACAAAGAGTTGGAGGTTAATTTGATTAAAATTCGGATTTTCCGGGTAGGTTGCGCAGTCTTCACTGTTTTGGCCATATCTGGAGTTCTACAAGTCCGATTCTGACGATCTTACAGCTCACGCGAAGAGGACAACATTTTCTATAATTCTAGGCAGAAGGTTCTGCGCGGGCGCCCAGGAATTGTACTGGAATTCTGCGCGGCCGCCCAGGAAGTCAGAACCGCCAGAAATTTCCAGAATTCGATTTTAATTAGGAAAGTTTCACAAATTCGACTTCTAATCATTATGGTAATTGCTTGGGGCGGCCAGAAACTTCCAGAATCAGTTGTAAACATGGAATATGCAATTCTTATTGCATTCAAAGACGGAAATTGCCGTAATTCTATTCTAACTCAAAAACGGCAATTGCTTGGAAGAGGGACAACTTGGAGCTATAAATACACACCTTGGGGGGACATAATCAACACATCACAATACATCACAATACATCACAACACACCAGAGATCAGATTCAATATTGGAGCACAAGATCGAGGAGCCAAGAACGAAGAACGTGACTACGAGGAGATCTAGACATAGTTTTTTCTTGTATTCTTCAATTTTGGTGTAACTTTTGGATGCTTCCAGATTTGTCCTCTAAACCTTTAACTCTTATTCATATTTACATCATTGATTTCTTGTTTTTCATCATGCTTTCATCAGAACCCACGATGATGAACGGTTCTATTATGAACTAATCATTGTCGTGGGATTCTAACGGATTTATTTATGGATTTTAGTAGTTAATTGTTTTAAAGATGTGTGTGTGATGGCTAATTGATATCCTAGTTTGGTTGTGCTTATTCTTCTTGGATGCGTAGCTAACATCTAAGATTGTTTGTTAATCTCTATTGAATGCGAAAGTGGATATAGAGGTTTGGAACTTGCCATGCTAGCATAGGTTTATGTATGTTTGTCATGCATGATTCGTAGGTGATTTTAACCATCTTACCTGCCCTATGTAATCTGAATGGATAACTTGCTCGTTAAACCGTTATGTTTTCAAATCTTATAGACATATAGGGTCTAAGCATAATTGGTGTCTGCTTAACTTCTATCTATTTTGTGGATGTTTAAGTGGTTTGGTATACGTATACTGAAAGGTAGCGTGTACTGATTTCGTGTTATCCGATTAGTTTTCACAACCGTCACATGCATTGATTAAAGACAAAAGACTCTGAATGAAGTACTTAATGAAGTTAGGATCCCATGTTTTATTCTCATATACATAAATCGATTTTAATCCTCTTAGTTAATCAATTCTTAGTTTAATAATTTGTTCTCTAGTTAATTTTAGATAATCAAACCCAATTTGTTAATTGTCTTAGCAGTGGATAAAAATCATACATTGTTGCATATGTACATTAATTGAATTGAACACCTTATTAGATCTCTGTGGGAACGAACTTGACTTATTCGTATATTACTTGTGACCACGTGCGCTTGCGTGATTTTGTGCTAACAGGGAGTTTGGGAAACAGTTGAAGCTATTCCGGTAAGACAGTACTGGATTGAGAACATTGTACAAGAAGAAGGAAGTAGTGAAGAGGTATTTGAGGAAATCTTGCATGAGCATCTACAGGAACAGCATGAGCCATATTATCCAGAGCCTGTTGAATATCCTATATGGGAGGATAATATGGAAGAAGAAGCAAATCCTCTATCACAAGAAGAAGAAGCTGCCTTGGAGATGGTAAAAGCTGAAAGAGCTGCAATAGATGCCAGGCAAGCTGAGAAAGAAAAACAAGCAATTCTGCGAAGTGAAAAACTGAAGAGGTTCAAGATGTATAGTGAAGTGAGGAAGAAGAAGATGATGGATTTGGCGAAGAAATCAGGAACTGACTGGGAGATGGCTTATAAAACCTTTTGAGGAGTTGAAGATGGATTAGAAGTCAACGACAATGCTGAGGTGGAAGTTATCATTCAGAATATCAAAGAAGCCAATCTTGAAGATCAGACTTACTTTTGAGATTAGAGTTCACTGACTCGGATTGTAGTTGTTTGTTCTGTGTGTTTCAGGTACTTGAACGTGTATGCGAACACGTTCTCAGACTCGTAAATTGGAAGAAGAAAGATTAAAGTTAGTAAAGATGGGAGACGTTCCAGAAGGAGTAGCACCTGCAGCTAAGGCTTTGAAGGACTATTCTCAGCCAAAGATCAATGATATTCAGTCGAGTATTGTCAGGCCAACTATTGCAGCTAATACCTTTGAAATCAAGCCTGGCACGATTCAGATGGTGCAGAATTCAGTGCAGTTTGGGGGTGCTCCAACGGAAGATCCTAATATGCATATTAGGGATTTCATCGAGATTTGCGACACCTTCAAGACCAACGGAGTGTCGGAAAATGCCGTGAAGCTGAGACTTTTCCCATTTTCTCTGAGGGATAAGGCTAAGGGCTGGTTGCACTCTCTACCAGCAGGTTCTATTACTACATGGGAGGATCTTGCTCAGAAATTTCTTACTAAATTCTTCCCCATGGCTAAAACTGCTGCGATCAGGAATGCTCTTACTCAGTTTTCTCAGCATTCTGGAGAAACTTTATGTGAAGCTTGGGAGAGATACAAGGAGATGCTTAGGAGATGTCCACATCATGGATTGCCCGACTGGATGGTGATTAATTGTTTTTATAATGGTCTGGGAGCACAATCAAGACCAATGTTAGATGCAGCATCAGGTGGAGCTCTATGGGCTAAGAGCTATGAGGAAGCTTATGAGTTAATTGAGATGATGGCTGCGAATGAATATCAGAATCCTACTCAGAGATTATCACAAGGCAAAGTAGCAGGAGTTCTTGAAGTTGATGCAGCTACAGCTATAACAGCCCAGTTGAAGGCTTTGACAATGAAGGTGGATTCTTTGACGAATTATGGAGTTCAGCAGGTGGCTAGTGTTTGTGAGCTTTGTGCGGGCGCACATGAGATGAATAATTGTGCCATATCTAGTGAGTCGGCGCAGTTTGTGAGCAACTTTCAGAGACCATCACAGCCAGTTCCAGCCACCTATCATCCCAATAGCCAGAATCATCCTAATTTCAGCTGGAGCGACAATCAACAATCTCAGCAGCCTTATCAGCCATTCCAAGGTCAGCAATTTGGAGCAAAGCCTTACAATCCTCAGAATTTTCAACAGCAGCAAGGGCAGAATTTTCAGCCACAGTATGCTCCTAGACAACAATTTCAGCCACCAGGATTTCCGCAACAACCTCATGCTAGTGCGGGGCAGTCTTCGAATGAAAAATCTGAATTGGATGAGTTGAGAATGATAGTTAAAAGCCAGGCGGCATCGCTCAAGACTTTGGAGAATCAGATGGGGCAGTTGGCAAGTGCCTTACTCAGTAGAGCTCAGGGAACTCTTCCTAGCGATACGAAGCCTAATCCAGGAAAGACAGTTGTCCAAGAACATGTGAAAGCAGTTACCTTGAGATCGGAAAAGTTCACGGGCAATCAAAAATCAGCAGTTGAAGAAGAGGAAGAAATTCAGCAGCATCAGGTGGAACCTTCTAAAGAAAAGCCAATTTTTGATTTGGCAGCTAAGCAGTTGGACGGTGAGGCTGAAAAGAGCAAAAATTCTGCTGACAAGTCTACTTCGGAGCAGACTATTTACCCTCCTCCATACCCAAAGAGGCTCCAGAAGAAGACTACAGAGAGTAACAAGATCTATCCTCATCCTCCATATCCAAAGAGGCTACAGAAGCAGAATCTTGACACAAAATTCGCCAAATTTCTCGAGGTTTTCAAGAAGTTACACATCAACATACCTTTTGCAGAAGCTCTTGAACAGATGCCGAGCTATGCTAAGTTCATGAAGGGTATTCTATCTCGGAAGTTGAAACTCGAGGATTTGGACACCGTTGCTTTGACAGAGGAGTGTAGTGCAGTTCTACAGCAGAAATTGCCACCGAAGCTTAAAGATCCGGGAAGTTTTACCATACCTTGCACTATTGGCAATCAACTTTTCAGCAAATGCTTATGTGATTTGGGAGCTAGCATTAATCTAATGCCAATGTCTGTTTTTAAGCAACTTGGGTTGCCTGAGCCGAAACCAGTTAATATGACCTTACAGTTGGCTGATCGGTCGATCACATATCCAAGGGGTATAGTGGAGGATGTCTTGGTAAAGGTGGATAAGCTGATTTTTCCTGCTGATTTTGTTATTCTTGACTTTGAGGAGGATAAGAAGATTCCTATCATCTTGGGAAGACCTTTTCTGGCTACTGGCCGAGCGTTGATCGATGTTCAGAAAGGAGAGCTCACAATGAGGGTGAGTAATCAAAAGGTCATCTTTAATGTGTTCAAGGCTATGAAATTTCCGACAGAGGAGGAAAAGTGTTTTAGCTTGAAGATGGTTGATACGGGTCAGAGAAAGGAGTTCGATCAGCTGTTGAGCAAAAATTCGGACATGCACAAGTTCGAGCATCACATCAGTGATTCCATTGACAATTCTTCCATTCGAGATCTTTCGAATGTCAAGCTTGGAAAACTTCCACCACATTTGAAGTATGTCCTTCTGAATGATGAGTTGGTAATTTTTAAAGAGTGTGAAGATAATGTGTTGAGAAGGTGGAACAAGGATGATGAGGTAAAAGAGTGTTCTTATCAATCGACGGAGAAGCATAAAAACCTTAGAGGTGTAAAGAAGAAAAAGAAAAAATTGATTGGTGGAAAAGTCAAGGTGAAGTTTGATTTGGAAAAGATGTGGGAAGAAAGCAAGAAGGTTATCAAACAATGGGTGAATGGTCCTTCTGCTAAGGACAAGTCAAATGCGATCTTCGAGCCACCATGATTTGATTCACATTTGTCCGGCTAAATGACATTAACGACAGCACTTCGTGGGAGGCAACCCATGTGTTAGGTATGTTTCTACTATCTTTCTTATTACCTTCAATGAGGGCATTGAATATTCTAAGTTTGGGGGTGATTTGGGGATAAGTAGTGTTGTGGTGTTATGTGTTCATGTAGGAAATCATATTTTGCATGTTTGTGGTAATTCATTCATGTTTTGTTCGTATTTTGCATGTTTGTTTCATGTAGGACATTTTGTTTATGTTTTTATTATATGTGTCATTTTAGTTGCATGGCATGCATATTTCATGATCCCTTAGGACGAGCTATTTCTGTTTAGTAGGTTGATGTTGATTTGATTGTGGTAATCATAAATAGAGGGATGATTTAAGTTCTTATGAAATTGACATGCATGTTATGAAAACAAAATCTTTACACAATTCATCGTTTGCTTTTGGGCTAGATTAGGGCCATGCCTGTTTGGATGTTTTGAGGCTTAATCATTTGTTTATAGTTAAAATGTTCTTTATTCCCTTGATGGCGTAGGAGCACCAAAGTATAAGTTTGGGGGAAAACAGGGATTTCATGCTAAGTGTTTTTAGTTGTGTTTAGTTGTTAATAAAGGCTAGGCGTCAAATGGCTAGTAGCCAGCTCATATTTTATGAGTAGTCTAGGATGAATGAGATGGAGCGAAACGCACTCATTCTGGTGTGAAAAAAAAAACAAAAAACAAAAAAGAGAGAGAAAAGAAAAAGAAAAAGAAAAAAAAATGAGTGTTTGTGAGAGTGTGAGTGTGTATAATTGACTAGGGTGAGCTCTTTAATACTCGAGTAATTAAGTCTGAGGGGTACTTGTACCTGGTAACCTAAAGCCCTTTGTGGTTTGGGATTGCCGACCTAACACTCGCTACATGGGTATTATTGTATAAGCCTTTTGGGGTCTCATCCATTGCACGGTCAAATAAACACGTGTGTTATGTTGTTTTGTTATGTGTTGTAGTTGTTAGTAATAAAGCATGAATTCCTGTCTAACTTAAATGATGATGGAGGTGTCTCTGAGTTATGAAGTGTCTAGCGTTCATTCTTTTTATAAACTAGTGATTGCCTTGACGAAGAATGGGTATGATTTTTGGTCTAGTGTTAGGAGTATATCTGATGAGTATCGCACACACCACGTTTCCGTTCATGTATTGTTAGTATACGGGGATTTAGTCGAGCTCTGTTTGGAAGTTATTGCATGATTTGAGATGTTTGCTTATTGAATGGTTATGGTTAGTTTAAAGGGGATCTTTGCATTTTTTTCATGTAGTTGCATTCATATAGTTTGCATTGTTAGTTGCATTGTTAGATGGATTTTGTGGGTACATTCGCTATAGGCCCTCACGAGACCTTACTCGTCCACTAGGGTTGCCTAGGGGTTTAATGGGCTTGTTGCATATGCCAAATGCAACTGTGATCACCTACGGAAGTGGTACTAGTTAGTTGTATATAGTTATATTATTTATGCTTGAGGACAAGCATCGGTTTAAGTTTGGGGGTGTGATAAGTGGATTTTATATCTACTTGGAACGCTTCATATCGGCTTAAATTGATGACTTGAACTCAAGTATGTGGTGTGTTTAATGTGTTTTCATTAAGTTTTGCAGAACAAAGAGTTGGAGGTTAATTTGATTAAAATTCGGATTTTCCGGGTAGGTTGCGCAGTCTTCACTGTTTTGGCCATATCTGGAGTTCTACAAGTCCGATTCTGACGATCTTACAGCTCACGCGAAGAGGACAACATTTTCTATAATTCTAGGCAGAAGGTTCTGCGCGGGCGCCCAGGAATTGTACTGGAATTCTGCGCGGCCGCCCAGGAAGTCAGAACCGCCAGAAATTTCCAGAATTCGATTTTAATTAGGAAAGTTTCACAAATTCGACTTCTAATCATTATGGTAATTGCTTGGGGCGGCCAGAAACTTCCAGAATCAGTTGTAAACATGGAATATGCAATTCTTATTTCATTCAAAGACGGAAATTGCCGTAATTCTATTCTAACTCAAAAACGGCAATTGCTTGGAAGAGGGACAACTTGGAGCTATAAATACACACCTTGGGGGGACATAATCAACACATCACAATACATCACAATACATCACAACACACCAGAGATCAGATTCAATATTGGAGCACAAGATCGAGGAGCCAAGAACGAAGAACGTGACTACGAGGAGATCTAGACATAGTTTTTTCTTGTATTCTTCAATTTTGGTGTAACTTTTGGATGCTTCCAGATTTGTCCTCTAAACCTTTAACTCTTATTCATATTTACATCATTGATTTCTTGTTTTTCATCATGCTTTCATCAGAACCCACGATGATGAACGGTTCTATTATGAACTAATCATTGTCGTGGGATTCTAACGGATTTATTTATGGATTTTAGTAGTTAATTGTTTTAAAGATGTGTGTGTGATGGCTAATTGATATCCTAGTTTGGTTGTGCTTATTCTTCTTGGATGCGTAGCTAACATCTAAGATTGTTTGTTAATCTCTATTGAATGCGAAAGTGGATATAGAGGTTTGGAACTTGCCATGCTAGCATAGGTTTATGTATGTTTGTCATGCATGATTCGTAGGTGATTTTAACCATCTTACCTGCCCTATGTAATCTGAATGGATAACTTGCTCGTTAAACCGTTATGTTTTCAAATCTTATAGACATATAGGGTCTAAGCATAATTGGTGTCTGCTTAACTTCTATCTATTTTGTGGATGTTTAAGTGGTTTGGTATACGTATACTGAAAGGTAGCGTGTACTGATTTCGTGTTATCCGATTAGTTTTCACAACCGTCACATGCATTGATTAAAGACAAAAGACTCTGAATGAAGTACTTAATGAAGTTAGGATCCCATGTTTTATTCTCATATACATAAATCGATTTTAATCCTCTTAGTTAATCAATTCTTAGTTTAATAATTTGTTCTCTAGTTAATTTTAGATAATCAAACCCAATTTGTTAATTGTCTTAACAGTGGATAAAAATCATACATTGTTGCATAGGTACATTAATTGAATTGAACACCTCATTAGATCTCTGTGGGAACGAACTTGACTTATTCGTATATTACTTGTGACCACGTGCGCTTGCGTGATTTTGTGCTAACAGGGAGTTTGGGAAACAGTTGAAGCTATTCCGGTAAGACAGTACTGGATTGAGAACATTGTACAAGAAGAAGGAAGTAGTGAAGAGGTATTTGAGGAAATCATGCATGAGCATCTACAGGAACAGCATGAGCCATATTATCCAGAGCCTGTTGAATATCCTATATGGGAGGATAATATGGAAGAAGAAGCAAATCCTCTATCACAAGAAGAAGAAGCTGCCTTGGAGATGGTAAAAGCTGAAAGAGCTGCAATAGATGCCAGGCAAGCTGAGAAAGAAAAACAAGCAATTCTGCGAAGTGAAAAACTGAAGAGGTTCAAGATGTATAGTGAAGTGAGGAAGAAGAAGATGATGGATTTGGCGAAGAAATCAGGAACTGACTGGGAGATGGCTTATAAAACCTTTTGAGGAGTTGAAGATGGATTAGAAGTCAACGACAATGCTGAGGTGGAAGTTATCATTCAGAATATCAAAGAAGCCAATCTTGAAGATCAGACTTACTTCACAGCATTGAGAAACTCTATGATCTTTCTGAAAGCTGGGGTTAAAGCAAACGGTGCCTGGAACATATTGATCAACTTTCTTGAGAAAGGTACCTTTGTGATTTCCACTAAGTTTTTCGAACAGAGGACATATACAGAATTGCAGGTGTTGCTCATCAAGATACAAAGGACTACAAGGTTAAATGAACTGCTCCGTGAGAATGTTAGAGATATCTTGATGAAAGTCAGTCCAGAGATTACTGAAGATCCTCCAATGGTTAGATTCATGACGAATGACTTGTTCAGAATCTGCTATTTGACTGAGGACAAACTGAGAGACTATCCAAACAACTATCTAATCTCAGTTGAGAAGTATCTTAGATCCACTGGATTCTCATCAACGGAGAAGGACAAAGCAGCAGACACTCTGAGAAGATTTCTAATGGAGAATGTTCCTTACTATAGGAAGAGAGTGGAAAGAGGATTGGAAGTGCATCCCAGACTACGAAACATGCCAAAGCTAAACAAGAAAGATGTTAACATTGCATGGTTGTGGGCTGGAGTGGGACAAGAGGTTGAGTATATTGGAAGACATGTCAAATGAGCAATCCTTAAACCTGGAGAACCACTGCACTATCCTTCCATGATTGATTATCAAGCTGCTAACTCCAATCCTGTGAGAGAAGAAGGTGAGATTGAAATGAATTGGAAATGAGAAGCAAAGAACAAAAGAACTATCAGCTCAGTCTAGAGGAGCAACTTCTATGTATAAAGTTTTATTGTTTTTTAATTTTTGAAATCTGGAAATGTATATATATCTGATCCAGAATGCAATTAATATTATTCAAGATGTCTTACTTTAATTAGTTTCATGTTTACTTAGTTAGTTGAGTTATCCTCGAGGTATTTGCTTGTCGAACTCTATCCAATCAAATAGGGGGAGATTGTAAAGCATAATGTAACATAAGATGAAACAGAGATAACTACAACTCAACAAAGGACAAAACATACAATAATATTAACAGAAGCACAGGAATCCAGAATCAAAGAAGAAAAGGTAAACTCAAAAAATCAAAATATGGTATGTATTCTTGAAGTCCGTAAACAGGTCACGGAAAGAAGTTCATGAAAATGTTCAAGCCTCGGCGACAATCAAATAAACAAGATTTTCAAGACTACAGAAGTATGTAAATGATTTAGGGTTAAGTACCACATGATTCCAGTGATTTATTTGAAGCAACCAGAACGACAAGGGACTTATCAACAACACTGAATTGAAGACATAGAAGAAGAATTGATCAAGTGTTATTCATCTATGAACCAGACCAGTTGAACTAGTTGACGGCACTAAAAAGATCAAGTTGTTTTATCGTCTCAGAAGAAATTGATACAGTCTATTACTTAAACACCAAGGAGCTCAGAAGGATTTACTAAAAGATCAAGAATTAAAATGGTTCGATGGTTTTTCAATTCAGAAAACCATCGAATGAGATGAAAAGTAAATCACAGAAAACCATATTAGATTAATTTGGTATTCGATAGTTTTGAATTAAAAACTATCGAATGGTAAATTAATTTAATACGTTCGATGGTTTTTAAATTAAGGAGCAGGTGAAAAGTATTCTTTTCTTTCAGGTTGATGGAAATTGGACGGCCAAGATTGTTTCTTCAATTTTGGTTCGATAGTTTTCAAACCAAAGTCTACAGATAGAGAATGAAGACAGTGTTCTTCTTCAGTTGGTTAGCAGTTGATCATATTAACTACGAAGAATTGAGAGCTCAAGAACATATTCTGGAGAAAATTTATAGTGCCTTAATTTCTAAAGTTTGTATTGATTATGTTAACTTGAACTCATTGAAGCTAATCTACGGATTAGATTTGTAGCACCCTTCGCGGTTTATATTTATAAAACGATATATTCCCCGACTCGTGTATTGATTTGGTGCATTTGATTTCGTTATAGAACTGAATGATTAATCCGCGAACGAAATTGAATAATTTGTGAGTATCGTATTCAACCCCCCCCCCCCCCCTTCTACGATACTTTGGACCTAACAACTTTATTATGTAACAATATTTAGTTTAGATTAAATGGACATTTCACTTTACTCATTAATGTCTCTTCATTAATGAACTATTTAATTTATTTACTTATTTATTAGATTTTGTTTAGCCTATGACTATATTTTAATTAAATATTTAAATAATTCAGCAAATTATAAATAAAATTAAAAAATAAATGGGCGGAGAGATGTATCTACATTAGAATGTTATATTTATTTTAACTAAAATATATTTTTATGTAATTGTCTAAATTATAAAAATTATTACAATTGCTTTTGGTCGTTATGATATGTTTTAAAGTGGATAGACATGTAAACTGGTTCTGGCCGATTATATAGTTATGATCACATAACATATTTCAATGAAAAATTCAAGTTATTATTAATTTCCGCTTAAATAAATCATCCTTGTAATACACGATATGGGTGTATTGTTATGATATTTTAGTGAGATTAGAAACTCAAATCTTTATTTTACATCATATGCGAACTAACAATATAAATATCAAAATTTTAATAGATTGTTAGAGCATCTCCAATGGTGTTCTGTAAAATGGTTGGCTAAATATTGATTATGTAAAATTTGATGAACCTGTAACGTATTTTACTCCAATGGAGTTGGCTTTATTGATTAGTTATATTTTGAAAATGGTATGCTGTTATTATTTCAAGTTATTTGAAGTACAATATATTATTTTAATATGGTAACAATTGACGTGTAATTTTGCTACAGGTCCCTAGAGGTTCAACATATATAGCCAATATGACGAGGTCATCTAAATTTTTAGCCAACAGTGATGTACTATTGGAGTGACAAATTTTTTACAAATTCTCTATAGTTTTTATTTAAGGCATGCCATATGAATTTTTAGCTAAGAATTCATGATGGTTGGAGATGCTCTTAATGTGGTTTGAATTTTGTATTTTTATTATTCTATTTTGTGTTATGGGTTGAATACGAATTATACCATTTTTTCAATGATGACGAAGGGGATGTAGTGAAAAGGTAGTAGAAAATAAAGTGACAAGACGGTAAATGTAAGTGAAGGCGTGGATAAGAATTAAATGTGTGTTTTGATTAAATATAAGTATAAAAGATAAAAACCTTAAATTGCAATCGTTGTTCAATAATGGTTGAGGTGGTAGCATAAAATACCTTTGCAACCAAAGGTCATGGGTTCAATTCTTGCTAGTAACAATATTTTTAGTATATTTATACATTATAGGGGCCTATTATATTTTTAGTATATTTATACATTATACATTAGGTAATTTACTAAATTGCATAGAAAGCCATGTTGGCCTATTATAGAGATAATGGATGGATAATGGATATGCACATCAAAAGTATATTAGAAAGTTATTTGATTTTTCTAACAACACTTATTTTAACAGCACAACATTTTGTAACAATCCCAAACAGAATCTTACTAAGGGGCCATTTGGTAAATCTGAACGATTTATATCTGAATGATCAATATATCTGAATGATATGAATGAATCCAAAATCTGAATTCTGAATGAATAATATCATTTGTGTTGGGAAATATGTTGTTCTTGATGATAACTTAACATATAACACATTTCTGTATAAGTCATTTTGTAACTAACAACGGATGACATACTTTCTGTAGTATCCGTTGTTGGGAAGCTTATCCTCGGATAAGTAATTTTGTAGCATATTCAATTTTACTCTAGTCTAAGGATTGAAAGTATTAAATACTAAGTCATGTTGACTTTCAGTAGATAAGCAGGATAAGATAACTAATTATAAATATGTTGTGCTATGTAATTCTATTTTAGTGAAAATGAATGACAACGGATGAAGACTTAATGCTATCCACGGATGATCAACTTAATGTCATCCATGGATGACCAACTTAATGCCATCCACGGATAGTCAAGAACACTACCAACGGATGAAGCTCAAGATTAAAGGTTGATGGTGACTTGACACTGGAGAAGCACATGGGTTGATAGAGTAAACAAAAAGAATATGGAAGCCAAACACTGATGAACCTCGAAGAAGAAGAAACATTTCATTTCCATGCAAACATAAGAGATGTACAAACAAGCCAACTTGTCAAGAGTACAACATCACAGTCACATGCATCTGGAATGAAAAAGTGTTATTCCCAGACAATGAATCAAGATTATAGAAGGGGGGGGGTGAATACAATCTTTAAAAAATTTTGATTCTTGATAGTGAAAATATGAAAATAAAAACAAGAACAGAAACACAAATAAGATGACACAAGAATTAAAAATTCAGGTGGATTGTTTTTGTCCACCTGGGAGATTTTTATTGAAGAAATCTCTGTGATGTTTATGAATAAACACACAACTTCAAATACACAACTCTAGCTTCAACAATTTACAAAGGATATTGCGTTGTGCTCTCTAAACTGCTAAAACATGATTTCTTGGTTCTAGAGTTATGCTACTACTTGGTTATATAACCCAAGTTTACAAAGATACTTTTGAACAACTAATAATACAAAAAGTGCGTCTGTTCAGGATCTTTGCTTCTCCATTCCGAGCAGTGGTCCATCTGTTGGTAGCTTGCCCTTCTTGGCTGATTGTCTTTTATGGAAATGCTACCTTTGACCATGCAAACAGAATGCTGCTTTCTTCTTGTCACCTTTCCAGAAATACTGGCTTCCGTGCTCTGCATAGTCTGTCAACCCATGTTCTCTGACATCGATGTCCCTTTCAAAAGTACAGAGTGTATCCGTAGAATCTACCTGAGTTGTATCCGTTGATAGTTTCTTGATCAACTAGTACTGCTATCCGTAGACAGTACCAAGTCCATATCCGTAGAAGGCTAATCAAGCTATCCGTAGACAGTCAATTTCACGTATGCAGAATTACAAGGCATCGACTATTTACAATTAGCCTCTCTATTCTACATATCTATTGATAGTCAACATGACTCATTTAACCTATCAAGACTACTTCAACTTCAACATCAGAAATACACAAGCATGTTACATAGAGTCTTATCCGTAGATAAGCTACCCATCTACGGATACTGCAAGAGCATACTATCCGTTGATGGCTACATTTACTTATACAATTTTTACCAAGTTAATTTGGTTATCATCAAGAAACAACATAGTTCCTAACAATCTCCCCCAATTTATGCCTGGTTGAGAATCAGACATAAATTAAGAGCCTTGATGATAACAAAATCACTTCCAGCATATAGATAATAGTAGTAAAAATTGTGACAAGCTACATGAAATGAAAATCAGAATAGTAGAGATAGTTACATAGAGAGTGCTCCTCTAGACTGAGCAGAGTCAATTTCTTTTCTTCTCTCTTGGAGGTTGAACCTTCTGTCTCCATTCCTGAGCATAATTTGCCTGGATTTGGTCTTGAAGCTTTCTGTAGAATGCATCTTATTCGGCAATTTTTGGATCTAACTTGCTTTACAACCATCTAAGATACCTATTGCTGGCCTTAGACAGTTGATCTTCAATCCTGAAGAATCTTCTACAGCCCTTTTCATCCTTGAATTCCATCATCCAGTAAGGTTGAACATGAATTCTTTGTCCATTAAAAGGAATCTTCAGCTTCCTCGGCAAACAATCAAGAGAACTCCAGCTGCTCCTGATTTCCTCAATCTTCTTTAACACAACACTCTTGGAAACCTCAGAAAATCCCCTTATGTTTTTGAAGCCTGAAAAGACTTTCACCAAGGTAGAGTATCCTTCATTCAGCACTTGTTGCAGGGGCCATGGTCTCACCCTCCCTCCTTTGTAGACAAAAGTTAGTCTTTCAGGCAAATCTCTGAACTTTTCGGTGCCTCTGATTTCACTAACTTCATCAATGAATAGCTCCATAGTTGAATACTCCTGTATATCTGCAATGTACAAAAAGTCTGCCTTGTTCTCAACTGGCTTGGCAACTTTTGGTGTGACATTTAGCTTGATTGGTCCTTGTTGAGCTTTCTTGACTAGTACCCTTTTCTTTGACATCTTTTCTGCCTCAATCATGAACTTAGGGAATACCAAGTCTTCAAACTCAATAGGTTCTTCTTTAAACTCTACAGGAGTCCCATGGTAGATGGTTTGAGATTGATTTAAAGCTGGGACAGGGTCTTCAAAGACAATCCTCCTCTGTGTATCTCTTTTCTCTTCTTCCTTCTCAGGAGAGACATCCATGTGTGATCTTTTCTTCCATCTAGGGGGCTTGGATTTAGGCACTGTCTTCCTTTTCTTCAATTTCTTCTTAGTAGGGGCCTCTTCCTCTACAACCTCACTACTTTCTTCCTCCATTTCCCTCTCTAGCTCTCGGGCTAATCTAGCCTGTCTTTCAGGTGTAGATTCATAACCCTGGGGATTGGCTTCTCTCCTTATCCTGGAAATCTCTTTTGTTTTGGCTTCATTGAACCTAGGATAGCTACTTGTGATATGAATTTCCTTGCCATTTCTGTAGATAACAGCCAACCCTTGTCTCAACATCACATCATGAGTATTCTTGAGATCCCTGATAAGAGTTGCTAACACCTTAGACTCATCAGGCTTGGGAAGTGGGTAGTCCACCTCAAGCTTTTTCTTGCCATGATGTCTAGGTGGTGATCCAGTCTTGCCACTGAAGATAGGTTCAAACTCATTGACACTAGAATGTTCAGCATCATAATTGCTTTGCAGAACAATGGTGTCAGGAGTGAGGACCCTCAGAATTGTTGTGTGGACAGGATGGCTGCTTGTGGATGAAGTCACAGCCTAGAAGATGGATTCCTTGATCAGCTTTTCAGAATTGAGAAAAACTCGGACATCCTTAGCTTGATGAGAAACCACCTTTGTGAGTTGAAACTCACTTGGATTAGCTATTATTTGAGGTGACTCCCCCTGACTCGATGGCACACCTTGAGTTACTGGTACAGAGACCACTAGTGCACTCTCCCCTTACTTGCATTCTCCCCCTTTTTGTTATCATCAAGGGTTTGAGTGACACCAGTTGACTGCATCAACTATTGCAGAAGCTGAGTCTGTAAACACTACTAGAAAAACATTAATAGACATCGCCCATTTTACATCAGTTAAGAAAACCACCGATGTTAAATATATTTTTAACATCAAAATTTTTAAAAGCGATGTTAAATATCTTCCCGGACGTCGATTCTTAAAACAACCGATGTCTTTATGTATTTTTAGAAAAATAAAAAACACGCGACATATGTTCCCCCTTTCTAATAAAACATTTCCCCCTTGAAAATTTTTAATCCCGCGCCTCTCCCCCAAAATTTCCCCTTAAAACATATCCCCCAAATCATTTTCCTCAAAACATTTTCTCCCCAAATCTTTAACCCTAAAATTCTCAGCCCAAAACATTTTCCCAAAACTCACAGCCCCGACCTTCACTCAACTCAACTCTCAATTAAACACAAACCCTAACTCATTTAAACACAAACCCATTTCTCGACTATCATCTCTCTCAATTAGAAGAAGAAGAAGAACCCTAAATCTTAGTTCGAAGAAGAGGAAAAAGTTTGAATTAGCTCGAATTAGTAAGTCATTTTACGATTTATTTTAAAAATCTTAGTTTTTTTTTCTAATTTGAACTTCTTTTTTTCAGATTGGTTGCTTCTTTAGCCTTGGTCATCTTGAATTAGTAAGTTCTTGTGTTATTTACTTGTCTTTCTTTTTGTATGTATTGTTTACTTGTGTTAATTACTCGTATTCTTGTTTTTGTTTGTGTTTGTAACATTGGATGTACTCAATATTGGATGAATTGTTCTTGTGTTTTTGGATGAACTATTCTTTTGTTTTTGTAATTCATGTATTTTGTAGCCACGTAACGTTATGGTGTGAACAACATTCTCCTTCTAATTGTTTGTACCTTGGAATCGTTTGTTGTTTTCTTTTTTGGTCATTTAAAAAGTCTCATTTTTTGCTTTTTGAAACATTATCGCAAGTATAATTTTGGTATGGCTGAAAAAGTTATGAAGGCGATTCAGTACTTAGCTTATGACGGTGGTCCTTCTACTCTCAAGGTAGAAATCTTTATACCATTTTCTTCACATACTAGATAACTTGTTCCGATTTTCTAAAGGGTTTTGTATTCAAGAACCTAAGGAAAAAGAGGCATAATTAATATTACACCCTATCTACAAGGAGCAGGTGGGAATTATTTTGAGCTTTTGTTTTAGTATTAAAAATTGACATATCTCGGAAAGCCTATAAAATTATGAACATAATTTCTTTTTGATGTAATCCTGGTCATAATTTAGTTCAGCTTTATAACATGAAAGACCATGTACTTAGCAACTTTTTATATTCCAGGAAATCCAAGTTGCAGGGGCCAGTTATTTATAGTTTCAGTGATTTAAAATCAGCGACAAAGAGCTTTAGCGAAGACTTCAAAATAGGAGAAGGAGGTTTTGGAGATGTGTACTAGGTGATTTTTAATTTACAGCCATCCCTACCTGATCTTATTGACGCTTACTGTTAAATTATCTTTTGGTTATACTGATGAACAGGGCATAATAAAGAATGGTGATGTAGTTGCAGAATAGGAAACACTGCACATTCACCATGGAATACAAGGTGATGCAGTTGATGGGAAGGGTGTAAGTCTGATGTAGATGGAGTAATTCATCATGGAATACATGGGGAAGATGTAATATGCAAGTATGTTTGTAGTTTGTACTTAATGAGATTGTCTAACAATTAGTTTTCTTGTCAGAGTATAGTTGGTTTGTAAGCTAGTTTGGTACATTGTTTGATGTATTGTTTTGGTTATGCTAGTTGGTGTAAAGATTGTATGTTTAGTGTTTGGTAATGGCAAGTGTTTAACTGTTTTCTTATGTTGGTGTTTTAGTTTGATTTGAGTTTTGTTTGCATATATAAAGAATACTGTATGCTAAAACATGAACATGAGACATCAAATATTAAAAAGAAACTGATGTCATTTGATGGGCAATTACAATGAAAATATTAAAAAAAAACCGATGTAAAAGAGGGGAAATGATGTTATCTATTTATACAAAACTGATGTAAAATAGGGGTTAAGACATCGTAAATTTGGTAGAAACTGATGTCTGGAGACTTCTAATGCATCGGCTAAAAACCGATGTCTATAGTCATGACCTTTCTCTACACCCACATACACATCGGCCGAATTTTTTCCAAACATCGGTTTTTAGCCGTTGTCTATTAACGTTTTTCTAGTAGTGAAATTCTGGTTAGCCAAGAAGGTGTCCATTTGTTTCTCTATCTTATCCATCCTCCCAGTAAGAGCATCCACATCCTTTACCAACTTGTCTTGATTGCATCTTTGAGATGTGGAAGGAGCAACAACATCAATTCTTCTTGCCAAAGCATCCTTCACCCCATCCAGATGGTTCTTGATGTCATCAGTGTTGGCTCGTTGTTGCAGGATGTGGGCCTGATGAAGCTGAAGTGATGCCACAAAGTTCTCAACTGTGGTGGCATGCTGTGAATTTGATGTCCGAGCTTCACCAAATGCCCTTTGATAATTCCTGAGAATGACTGACTTGGTGTCATTGTGAACATAGGAGTTGGAGAACAACCAAGTAGGCATCTCTTGGAGAGTGGACGGGTCTTCGTCTCCTCCTTCACCATTCTCAGAATCATCATTGTCTTCATCATAACTGAAATCTTCACCAGCTCCTGGAGGCAGATTCTGAATAGCTTCCTTTGCCCTAGACATTGATTCAGTTGTGTGTACCAAATTCAACATCCTTTCTGCCTCCACATTGCCCTGTTCAGCCAAGACTTGATAGGCTGGATCAGGATGAGTAAATGTCTCAGCATTCAGGTTGACTTGATAGGCTGGATCAAGATTCTGATACCACATTTTGATATTCAAGTTGGAATAGTCTCTCCATGTCTGCATCACTGACATCCATTGACTCACTTGCAATGGTTGAGTCTTCCATCCTTATCTCTCTTGTACCTGCTTTTCTCTCATTTTCTCTCTTTTCTTGCATCGGGGGCTCCTCCTGGCTCACACCTTTCACACCCTCACCTTCACCTACTAAGGTGGTACTCTCAGTGCTCACTTTTACCAGACTGGAAGAAATAGTCTGTCTCTCTTGCTCTTCCTCTCCTTTTGCCTGGTTGCAAACCAGCCTCTCACTCTCACTGGCTTCACTCCCTCCCCTCAAGCCTAGAAGTGTTTGAACTATTGCCAACTCATCCACACTTGAAGTAGAAATACTTGAAGTTTGAAGTGCAAGTGTGGAAGGAATATCCGTAGAGGCAGTAGAAGTAGATGTCAACGGATAGCTGATTTGGGGCATATCTGTAGACAGACAAACACTTGTCAACGGATGAGAGATATCCGTAGATGAAGGAAAAGAAGTAGCTCTTGAAATGGAGACTAAGGCTGAATCTCTGAAGATTGATTTGAGATTTAAAGCCACAGATGGAGCCAGAGTCTGAGAAATGATAGATTGGTGATCCAACAAATCATCAATTAGATGATGATCACCAATTTCAGAGTGGGGCTTCTCCAAGAATGTTAAAGATGGAGAATCAGGAAGTGATGTGTGAATCATATCCACATCCAGAGAGAAAGTAGGTGAGCTTGGTGTTTCTGTTTCTGTTTGAATGATTAGAGAATGGGGATGTGACTCCATATTTACTGGAACCACATCAAACTGAATTTGAGATGGTGTCTTTGACACTGTGTGTGATCCCTGTGCATCCCCAGATGGTTTAGACATTTTTCTCCTTGAATAGGCCATGGTTGTATCTGTGGGGCTGCTGGTGTCCCTATCCCTCTTGTGATGTGTCCCTGGTTGGGGACTCTTTTCAATAGCAACATCTTTTTGGGAGGATGCCACTAGGGATGTGGTATTTTCCATTTCAACCACTGCATCTTTTTGAGAAGATACAGGGTGGCTAGGCTGGGACACACTTATCTCACCCTCCTTGTTCTTGGGATTTCTTTGATGTTCACCCCTTCCCTCACCTCTCACTACCTCCTTCACACTCCCCTAAAGGGTTTGGATAGTTTTTGCAACAGGTGCCTTTTGAGAAGCACACGAGGATGGCTTTCTAGATTTGGATTTGGGAATTCTAGAGGTGACCACTTGGGTAGGAGACTGTTGGACAGTTCCAGCCTCCATTATGGTACTAGGAATCAAAGAAATAACAACAGAGGTAGGAACATATGAGGAGATTACCTGACTCACCTGTGCCTCTTGAGTTGCATTGAAAATTGGTGGATACACCAATTGAACTTCCCTGTTGTGGTTCAGCCTATTCAAGTCCTCAAGGACTCTCTTATTCTGAACCCAACACTCCTTGGAGTTTGCAGGGAATTGGATCACCAGGTTGCTTTCTACATGGTTATCCAGCAACATAAAGAATCTAGCATAATAGATATTCTTACTTCTAGATGCTTTATTTCCTAACTTAGCACCTAATTCATAAAGAATTAAGGATCCTAGGTTGTAAAAGCTATCATTAAGAAGCATGTAAGCAATATCTAGCATGGAAGAAATAGCAACATCATAGTTGCTAATCTTACCAGAAAACACCTTTAGAATGGCATCAAAGAAAAAGCTCCATTCTTTGACCATTCCTTTTCTTTGAATCTTACTCAGATTATCAGTAGGTAAAGCATAGTTAATCAAATTTAACATGTTAAATATATCAGTATCACTATGCTTTTCCAACATATTGTTATCAGGTAAATTCAAGCAAGCAGAAATAATGTCACCATTAATCATATGTTCCTTACCTTGAAGAACAAAGGTAATTATAGCATTCACAGAATAAAAAACAGTTGATTCCCAGATGGCTTCAATTACCTCAAAATAGAGAGTGGGGGCCTCGAGCATAGCCTTGGAGAGCTTTCAGTTCTGGAGGAACCTCATCATAGTGTGATATGATGCACTCTTCTCCTCAAAGTCCACCAGAGATGTGAAGTTGTTCTTCTCGTATGTGAACCCAGTGAGTGACATTGTTTTGCTTACAGGTGCCATTGGTAAAAGCTTTGAACTTGCAGAGAGAAATTAGTCTTGAGAGAAAAGAGGGTTTCTTGCCTTAGTGAATTTTGGAGAAAGATAGAAACAAAAGAGCTGAGAGTAAAATTTAATTTATACTCCCCCAAAATAATTCACTAATTAAATCAAAATAATTGAAAGAAATTATCTGATTGGGCAAGAAAGTAACCGTTTGAAAGTAATGGACTGAAAATTAAAGCCACAAATTTACTGTAATTACACACACGTACTGTACGCAGGTAACTACGGATACGATTGTGACTTTAACGGTTACGATTAAACTAAAATATCTACGGATAGAATTTTACCTTGGGATTTGATATCCGTAGAGGTGTAAAACGATATCCGTAGACAAGGAAAATCCAGTGTCAGAAATGACCATCAACGGATGAAGGTATCCGTAGAAGGAGAAATTTTGACTTAGGCAAGATTCTTTTTTTTCAGAGAGTTTTAATTCTCATGAAAATCATGTTGACACTGACTGCATTTCAAATCATCAGACATTTAAATAAATCAAGAGTAGTTAGCATACCTAGCTCACTTACCAACCTTGAGAATGTTGATTCATCAAGTGGCTTGGTAAAAATGTCTGCAGTTTGTTGCTCACTTGGAACAAAATGAAGTTCCACAGTACCATTCATCACATGTTCCCTGATGAAGTGATACTTAATGTCAATGTGCTTGGTCCTTGAGTGTTGCACTGGATTCTCAGTTATGGCAATTGCACTAGTGTTGTCACAGAATATTGGAATCTTATTAACTGTTAGACCATAGTCTATTAGTTGATTTTTCATCCAAAGTATTTGTGCACAACAACTTCCAACAGCAATGTATTCTGCCTCAGCTGTAGAGGTAGAGACAGAATTTTGCTTCTTACTGAACTTAAACTTGTTTCCTAGAAATTGACAGGTGCCTGTTGTACTTTTTCTGTCAATCTTGCAACCTGCATAGTCTGCATCTGAATAACCAATTAGATCAAAACCAGATTCTCTAGGGTACCAAATGCCAAGGTTTGGTGTTCCCTTGAGATATCTAAAAATCCTCTTGATAGCAATTAAGTGAGACTCTCTAGGATCAACCTGAAATCTAGCACAAAGACATGTAGCAAACATAATATCAGGTCTACTAGCTGTTAAATATAGAAGTGAGCCTACCATGCCTCTATAACTTGAAATGTCCACATATTTTTCCTTAGTATTCAATTCAAGCTTAGTGGCAGTTGGCATGGGTGTTTTAGCAAGAGAGCAATCCATTAGATCAAACTTCTTCAATAAATCAAAGATATATTTAGTTTGACTAATAAAGATTCCTTCTTTCACTTGCTTAACTTGTAAGCCAAGGAAGTAGGTAAGTTCACCCATCATGCTCATTTCATATTTACTTTGCATAAGTTTGACAAACCTTTTGCAAAGCTTCTCATCTGTAGACCCAAAAATTATGTCATCTACATAGATTTGAACAAGAATAGTAAAGCCATTAACATTTCTATAAAATAGAGTTTTATCTACAGTACCTCTGGTGAAATGATTCTCAAGAAGAAACTGTGATAGAGTGTCATACCAGGCTCTTGGTGTTTGTTTCAAACCATAGAGTGTCTTGAGTAGGAAATAAACAAATAATGGATAATTTGGATCTTCAAAACCAGGAGGTTGACTAGCATACACCTCCTCTTCCAGTTCCCCATTCAAGAAGGCACTCTTGACATCCATTTGATAGACTTTGAAATTAGCATGAGCTGCATAGGCTAGGAATATCCTTATTGCTTCCAATCTAGCAACAGGGGCAAATGTTTCATCATAATCTATTCCTTCTTCTAGAGAATAGCCCTTAGCAACCAATCTAGCTTTGTTCCTTGTGACGATGCCATTTTCATCCATCTTATTTCTGAATACCCACTTTGTACTTATAACACTTTTTTCCTTAGGTTTGGGTACCAGCTTCCACACTTTGTTTCTTTCAAATTGGTTTAGCTCTTATTGCATGGCTAATACCCAATCTGGATCTAAAAGAGCATCCTCAACTTTCTTTGGTTCTTATTAAGAAAGAAAGCTATTGTATAGACATTCATCCTGAGTAGCTCTTCTAGTTTGGACATTTGCGGATACATCACCAATGATCAGTTCAAAAGGGTGATCACTTGTCCATTTTCTTCTTGTTGCAGGTACAGGTCTTGAAGATGCAACATCATTCTTATCAGCATGACCATGTGAGGTTGATCCTTGACTCAGAGACACCCCCCTGAATTTGTTGGGGTGGTAGCTCTGTGTTGTGACCCACCTACGGATGCTCCAATTTGGCTTCCTACGGATGCTCCAATTTGGCTTCCTACGGATGCTCCAATTGTCCCTTCTATGGATGGCTCATTAGAACTTGAATTATCCATATTAGAGACAGTCACACTTGGAGGAACTGATTCATCCACATGATCATCATCTTCATCATCAAAGTAGAGACCTTCCACCTCATTCTCAAATATGAGAGTTTCATGAAAACCCTTGTAAAGCATAATGTAACATAAGATGAAACAGAGATAACTACAACTCAACGAAGGACAAGACAGACAATAATATTAACAGAAGCACATGAATCCAGAATCAAAGAAGAAAAGGTAAACTTAAAAAATCAAAATATAGTATGTATTCTTGAAGTCCGTAAACAGGTCACGGAAAGAAGTTCATGAAAATGTTCAAGCCTCAGTGACAATAAAAGAAACAAGACTTTCAAGACTACAGAAGTATGTGAATGATTTAGGGTTAGTACCACAGGATTCCAGTGATTTATTTGAAGCAACCAGAACGACAAAGGACTAATCAGCAACATTGAATTGAAGACATAGAAGAATTGATCAAGTGTTACTCATCTGTGAACCAGACCAGTTGCACTAGTTGACGGCACTTAAAAAGATCAAGTTGTTTTATCGTCTCAGAAGAGATTGATTCAGTCTAAAACTAAACACCCTGAAACTCAAAAGGTTTTGTTAAAAGATCAAGGACAAGTAAATGGCTCGATGATTTTTCTATTTAGAAAACCATCGAATTTGATTTAATAAAACCATCAGAATACAAGTTTAAAGTAATTTACTTTTCGATAGTTTTTATTTAAAAACTATCGAATGGTAAAATTCTTTTAAACATTCGATAGTTTTCAAATTTGAGAGCAGGTGAAGAAGTGACTTTGTTGTCAGGTTGATGAAGATCCAACGGCCAAGAATATTTGATTATTTGTGGTTCGATAGATTTTCAAATAAGTCTACAATTAATACGAGGAGAAGAATGTGTCTTCTTCAGTTAAGGCAGAACACTGAGACATTACTAAGAGAGAAGCTTGAGCCGGAGAGAATTAACAGAGAAATTTATATTTCTCAGAATTCTATCATTGTATTGAATTTGTGTAACCTTGAACTCATTGAAGCTAATCTACGGATTAGAAATTGTAGCACCCCTCGAGGTTTATATTTATAAAACGATATATTCCCCGACTCGTGTTTTGTTGGTCCTTGACTATTGCAGAAGGGGAGGGGGGGGGGTTGAATGCAATACTGATAAATCTCAATCTACGTTCCAACAACAAAAACTAAGATTAAGGATTATCAGTTTATCGAATGCAAACACAAGTAGACACACGAGTAATTCTCACAAAATAAACGTTTTATTTATTTTGCAATGGGTTGCTACAACCTCAAGAAAATGTTTGTTTTCTTGAGCTTCGGTTTCTCGAGTAATTACAGAGAATGGATTGAGCGATAGACTAAGTATACTAAACCTATCACTATCAACACGAGTCTTGTGAAGCTGCTGTCATTTTCATGTGGCAGCTTCTTACAAATTGCCTACCCGTGATTCTTTCCTAAATTGCTATACAAACAGCTTATTAGTACATAGAAAAGCAATCTAGAAACATTCTATTTTAAGCTAACACAATTCAGTAGATGTAGATTTGTCATACTCTGGAATTGGTGAGATTTGTCATGTGATATCTCAAGCTTCGGTCGTAGTCTTGCAGACTTGTTACAGTGTTGGGATACTGCAACACACCTGTTTCTTGAACATCCAAACTGTCACAAGTTTGACTGGGTTGTTCCCCAATACAAATGTTATCCCTTCATGACAGTATCCTGATGGCTGAGCTTGCGGTCAAAGGAATGCGCTTTTGGTGACAGTAAGAAATCCCCGCAGAAGGTGCTGTCAGGATTTCCAAGCTTGCTGTCAGGCTAAGGTAAAGTTGATGTCTGACGGCTTCCGCCAATGTTGCTGTCAGAGTGAATGTACTGTCGTGACTTGCAACATGTTGTCTTCAAGTAACCTTACTGTCAATGCTGTGACAGTAATATTTATTTTTGTTGTTCATCTTGAGCACTTCTTGAGGCTTGAACAAATAAATGAACTTCTACCAAGATGTACTAGAATCTTATTTACAGCAAACAAAAACGGTTACATAGACATACTCTGGCTGTGACAGTATGTTCATACTTAATAAAATTAAGTACATAAAATATCAAGTTAAGTTGTCTCATAGCTATCACCCATAAATCCTAACAATCTCCCCCAATTTGTTTTTATGGACAATAACAACAAATTTACAATTAATACATGCTGACAACTTAACTAACAAGATCAGAATTGACAAAGGATTTTTACTTAGCTTCAGAATTCCTTTTCTATCTTGCCGCATTCTCTCTGTTGAGAGCTTCCTTAAGAACTTCTCTGAGTCCTTCCACCAGTGCTATTTCATCAGGAGTGATAGCCTCATCTTCAATCTCATCAATGTGCTTCTGAACAGTCTTGGAGAGGCATACTCTAGCATCCTGAAGATCCATCCATAAGTCTTTGCCAAATGCATGAGTTTTGAACTTCAGTGTGCCATTAAAGTCTTTGAATCTACTTCCAGGGTATGCATTCAGAGTTTTTCTCCTTGACTTATCCAGCTTTGAGTCTTCACCCTTTCTCATTTGAAGAATGCCCTCAATCTCAGAAGAGCATTGTTGTTCCAATGGATGAATTGATCCAATCACCAAGTAGAGTAAGTCTTTCAGAGCACTGGTTTTAAGTTTGTGAAAGCTTCTCACTGGAATCTCTTCCCATATGAACTTGATTCTCAGAGGATTCTCAAGCATACAAGATTGGTAATTGGGTCCTTCACTCTCTACCTTGTTGGCTTCTCTGCTTTTGTTCAAGAATGCATCTTCCATATCTTCAGTGGTTTATCTTCCTGTAGGGTTTGAAGATTCTTCATTACTTGGTTGAGATTGCATCTCTTCTTCATGAGGATCATCTACATACTCAACTATTTCTTCTTCAGAGCATTCGAGCAAATGAGCAATATCAGCATCATCATACATTGACCATTCCCCAAATTTCTGATAGAATTCTTCATCTCTCACAGCTTTGTATGCCAAAACATAGTTCATGACATTCTCAGGGACATTGTCATAACCTTGCATTAGATTGACCATCCTTACCAAGTAGAAGTAATCAATTCTCCTTGTTTCTATTCTCCTAATGTATGAAAGAGTTTCTGATACATCATGTGATGTTACCTCCATGGCAAAATCCTTTTTAACTATCACAAATCTTGATGCATCAAACCAAAGAACATATTCAGTTGCTTCTTTGTTGCTATCCAACTTCACCTCGACATTCCTGATTTGTGCATCTTCCTTTTCCAAAAGATCCAGAGAGCTGTAAAGTTTCGATTGGATAGGCTTCCTTAGTTTCCTGCCAAGTCCAGTAGCTTTCTCCTTTCCTGAGTACTTGTGTTTTCCTTTCCTTGCTTTTGTAGTCTCCTTAGGTTCAGGTTCCTGTCTAGAGAACCAAGCCTTGGCTAGGGATTTTGTCCTCTTTGGCTTGACAATAGGCTTGAATCCATCCTTGACAGCATCTTTGTTGACAGTGTCCTCTATGACAGTATCTTTCTTGACAGTGTCTTCTGTGACAGCTTCCTTGAGGACAGTGTCTTTTGTGACAGCTTCTTTGGTGACAGTATCTTTTTCAGCATTTATACTGTCTATAGCACATCTTAAGATATTTGCCTCCAAAGCTTCAATCAATATAGACTCATCTTCTTCTGTAACTCCAGCATCTTTCTTTTCCTGCACTGGAGATTCTTCTTTATTTTCCTCCTGGGATTTGGATCCAACATTCCCAGAGGTGCTTCCACTAGCATTTCCTGCTTCTCCAGTTCCTCCACTACCATCCAACTCATCATCATCGTCAAAAGGAACATCATATGAGCAGCTTTCTCCTTGTTCAGCTTTGTTGGAGTTTGCTTTGGAGATCAATTTCTTCATAGTAGAACTCAGTTCCTTGTCCCTTTTCACCAGCAAGTCATAGATTGCTTTGACAGCAAGAACTCTTTCCTTGTTGGCTTTAGAGTTGAGAATCATGTTTAGCACCTTCAAGATTGACCTTGACCTTGACCTTGTTGGCTTTAGGCTTGAATCATGTATGCACATCTTCTGCTACCACTTTTAGTGGTACCTTCATAGTAGACACAGAATGGATTGGTGTAGACTTCTGGGAGTTTCTCTGCAATTAAATTCATCATTTGCAGATGTAAAATCTCATTGAAGGCTGTATGGTTTGCTGTTATTTTGTTCTTCATTACTGTTAGTACTCTTGCTGGAAGACCCTGCAACAGCTGCATAGTAATGAACATGGATATTCCAGTGTTTAAGTACACATCAATAGCCCACCTCCTTTCTTCATTGATCTTTACACATACACTGATGATTTTCTCTTTAAACAAGGTTGAACAGTTACTCAACCTTCTTTTTGGCTCTTTCATAGCTCCCTCAACTATCCTGTAGAAGTCCTCATCATGATTCTTCAAGGTACTTTCCCTGTAGTCAACCATTAGGGCATTGACATCTTCTTGGCTGAACTTTGTTCCTTCACTCCAAGTGTTTCCTGACAAGATGTATTCTGGCATCTTGCCTTTCCCTTTTCCCACCCTGTTATGCTTCTCTTTTTCTCTCCATTGCCTTTCAAGAGCACTCTCCTTTGGAATTGGAGTTGGCTCTCTTATTGTTACAGGAGGTAGAATTGGATTCTTGGAAGGAACATTCCCTTGCATTGCTTCCAGGGCTTCTTTGGACATTAGAACAGTCTCTCCAGCAATCTCATATTCAAAGAGGTTTTCAGCCTCTTGCACTTGCTCCCCCTTACTTCCTGAATCTCCTCTAGTTCCCTTTTTCTTCCTTGCAGACACTGATCTTCCTTTGGCTGCAGACTCCCCCTCACTCCTTGAAGCCTTCTTAGTGACAGGCTCCCCCTGAGCAACATCCTGCTTGGGGACACCTTCTGTTCCTGATCTTTCCCTTCCTGATTCTGCACTTTGTGATTCTGATCTTGCCCTTTTCTCCCCTTTAGGTAAGTTGGCAGCACCAAGACTGGCAGATAGAACTTGAATGGCTTCTTTTAATGGTAGAGAATCCAGAGGCCACCATGGTAGACAAGCTGTCAAGTTTGGATTCCATGGACAAACACCTGTTCTCTAGAGCTTCCATCCTGAAAGATGTAGAGGAGCCACCTGATCTTAACCTTCTTGGGGGTGAAGGAAAAGATTGGGGCTTGGAGGCTGTGGGGCTTCTCACACTCTCAGTGTTTTTCTGAGTGATCTCATCACTCCTCACAAAAGAACTCTCAAGGCCTAGTGCCTGGATATGTGGGGCTCCCTCAATTTCACTCTGGACATGCTCAAGTCCCTCACCTTTTGCCAGCTCATTTGACTGCCTCTCATTTTTATGTTCACCTCTCTTTTCTTTTATCTCTCTTTTCTTTTGCACACCCTCACTCATCCTAGAATGTACTTACATGCAATGAAATAGATGGTTTAGAATGTACCTTTAAGAACTGAGATAGTGGCACATCATCATCAGAGACATCCTCAAGTATGACAGCATCAAGATCAGGCTGTGGAGAGATGACAGGAGGTTTGCCATGAATGTTACTGTCAGTTAAAATATTGACAGTAGGTGCCACTGCAACTTGGACAACAGGTTTGGGTTTGACAGCAACTTCAACTGAGTCTATGACAGCAGGGTCACCTGTGACAGCAACATGCACAGTGTCTTTGACAGCAACTTGGGCTGTGACAGCATCTTCCCTAAGGTAAGATGCTCCTTAGAGATTGAACAAGGTACTGCTATTTCATTTTCTAGAAGAGTTGTACCTTGCTCTTTCTCAGTGTTTGAAGGAGTGGTTTCCACCTCACTTTGAGAGATGGGTTCTTTTGGACCACTAGATGGGGGCTCATCCATGATTGGAGATGGATGATCAAAACCTGAAGGGTTGGGACTGTCCCCCTCTCTAGGTTATGGAGAAGAAACAAATGAATGTGTAGGGAAGGAAGAAGGTGAAAGTGGAGAAGAGAATGATGGCTGCTTCTCAGATGGAACTTGAGAAGCATCAATAGGGGAAGTGAAATCCTCACTGTGTCCTGAATCCATGTGTGTTTCTGCAAGTGGAGGCTCCTCATGAGTTGGAACATGAGTTTGTGCAGACTCTTTACAAGGTGCCTTGGGAGACAGGCCAATTTCAATAGATGTCCCTTGTTGAGAAGGAACACCTAGGGAGGAGTTTATTTCCCTATTTTCCTCTACAGTCTTTTGAGAGACTGCAGGGTGGCTAACAGTGGTTTTGGTCCTCTTAGCTCTCTTCTTCTTAGGCTCAGGAGGAACCACTGTGGGTTCTATTTGACTACCTTCCTTATTTGCTGCACTAGGTACAGGAACTCCCTCTTGACTCTCAACACTACCACCAACACCAGTCTCTAGGGGTCTTTTCTGGTTTCTTGTAAGGCTTGTCTCTGTACTTTGGGAAGTCTAGAGAACCTAGGCTGAATGTATGGGGGTAGAATGAGGGTTAGCTGAATTTGGGTCTAATCCAGCTTCATTCTCAATAGTGAAGGTGTCAAAACCAGAAGGTAATGGAAAATCAAGGTCAGTCACTTGATCAACCATGCGTTTGGTGAAACATAGTGGAATATGTGCATTCAACTTGAGTGAAGTGAGAGTTGTGTGAGTGTTTCTTTTCAGTACAGGGCACACCTCTAGACGAGGGGCATTCTCATCAAAATCACATAATGAATTAATGCACAACATTAGAAAGCGGGGATAAATGTGTACCTTCTTACCTATGGCAGCCTTGAGGTGTGCCATGAGCAGCTTTCCAACATCCACTTTGTACCCATGAACAAGAGAGTGAGTGAGCTTTTTGATGTAGGTGGGAATTCCATTCCAGCCAGTGGTCTTAGTAGAGAACACTTTCACCATTGCATCAAACACCATGCTCCACTCCTTGCGGAGATACTTCCTGTCCATTTCACCAGAGGGGTACCATTTTGTTGTTCCCTCTTCAAGAATAGGTCCAAAGTACCCAATCTTCAAGAAGAGCTTCTTCAGGGTCTCATCACTAGCAAGCTCGGTATAATTCTTTCCTGGTTCTAGCACAATTCCCAAAGCTGCATTGATGCCCTGAACATTTAGAGAGTAGTTGTGCTCTTTAATTTTGAACTGAATGGAGGAGATGTCACCATCTTCTTGAGCAATGGTTGTCTCCCAGAAATTTTCAATCCTGTCTAGGTCAAGAAAATGAGTAGAGGTAATTGCATACCCAAGGTAGGACTTATTTAGGAAATAAACAAGCCCTTTGAAACCCTCACCAGCATCACCTGGAGAGTAGATGCCAGCAAAGTTGGTTTGTGAAATTGATTGTTTGGGGGCCATTTTTGCTTGTTGAGAGAAGAAAGAAGGTTGAAGATGAATTTCTTGGAGAGAAGAGAAAGGAGAGTGTTGTGTTTTCTTTTTGAGAACAGTTGTATGTTTGATGAATTTAGAGGGAAGTTCAAGCGTTTAACTGACAAAGTGGAAAAGTGAAATCGTGTCTTAACCCAATTAACAGTCACGTGGGTTACTGGCTGATTTCTCTCTCCTCGTGGAGGATGTGTGTCCAATTTTAACGGCCCACTACTTTGACAGTAACATGTGCGCTCAAAACAACCGTGTCAGTAACTTTGGTGTGATGACAACATGTTTTGCGTGATAGAAACATTCCGCGCAAAACGCACTGTCATTGTTAAGTTCTCACATGACAGTATCTTTTACAAGTCATGACAGAAGGTTGTTTACTGCTGTCGAAAAGCTAACTGTCAAAGAACCATGACAGCTACTTTTCTTGATGACAACAACCTTTGCAGGAAAATAACAAATGTCAAGACTTTGTATTGAAACTGTTATGATTAAAAACTTAACTGAAGAGACACTAGTTAAACATTTACAATATTTATTACCGATTCATCATTCATTCATAACAACATTCAACCAGTTAGGCAATTAACAACACATACATCAAGCAAGAAGAAAATATAGAAGAAAACTGATAAACTTTATTAATTGAAGAGGGTTAAATTACTACAATTGGTGAGATTAACTATTTATTACAGTCTTTCTTAACCAATTCTAGAACTTCTGCCCTAACTTCCTCTTCAGAGGTTCCTTCTTCCTTGAGGAGTGTTTGAAACTCTTTTTCTTCTTCTTGCACCTTAGCCTCCTCAGCGGCCTTGGCTGCAAGTTCTTTTTCTTCTTCTTCATCGAGGGCATCCCATAACTCATCAAATAAAGCTTCTACTTCTTCACTGTAGGGCTCACTTCCACAAGGCTTAGGCCTGTATTCGATTCCTACTTTGTTTTCCATTTTACCCTTTTTCTAAATGATTCACTAATATGGCCTAAGATTCATTTTATAGGCATACTAGGTTAAAAGGGATGCAAACGATCAACAGTTTGGAGCACCCATACAACTACCACAGATTGCAATTAAGTGATGTCTACCACTAATTCAACAATCAATGCAAAACTGACCAATTAAGGAGAATCCTTGACCAATTTCAGCAGTAAAAACCATGCAAGTTAATGTCATACAAGATCAAACTATCAAATGTAAGACTAGCACAAAATTAAATTTAACAAATTCAAAGTAAACATGTTGTCAAAAACAGATAGAGACTTAAGTAGACAGTAACTTTCTCATGACAGCAACTTCTGGAGATGTTACTGTCACAAGCTACATTTAAATAAAGGAATGAAAAACTAGTAAGTTAACATACCAGATTCAGCATTCCCAATTCACTTACCAACCTGTTAAAGGTTGCTTCATCCAGTGGTTTTGTAAAAATGTCTGCAAGTTGCTTTTCTGTGGGCACATAGATCAACTTCACAGTTCCTCTTTCAACATGCTCTCTTATGAAATGATGTCTGATATCAATGTGCTTTGTCCTAGAGTGTTGAACAGGATTGTCTGAGATGGCTATGGCACTAGTGTTGTCACAG
This sequence comes from Heracleum sosnowskyi, assembly GCA_030848705.1. Taxonomy (NCBI): domain Eukaryota; kingdom Viridiplantae; phylum Streptophyta; class Magnoliopsida; order Apiales; family Apiaceae; genus Heracleum; species Heracleum sosnowskyi. The sequence goes on from CM061240.1 coordinate 18,917,954, forward strand.
TAGATAGGGATATTATTTAACACTAAGCCATAATCCAACAGTTGATTCTTCATCCACAAGATTTGTGCACATCAACTTCCAGCTGCAATGTATTCAGCTTCTGCTGTTGATGTAGAAACTGAGTGTTGCTTTTTACTGAACCAGGATACCAATCATCCACCAAGAAATTGACAGCTTCCTGTAGTACTCTTTCTGTCAATTCTGCACCCAGCATAGTCTGAATCAGAATACCCCACTAGCTCAAATCCAGTATTTTTAGGATACCAAAGGCCTAGATTAGGAGTGCCCTTTAGATATCTAAAAATTCTCTTGATGGCTACTAGGTGTGACTCTTTTGGATCAGCCTGAAACCTTGCACAGAGACATGTAGCAAACATTATGTCAGGTCTTCTAGCAGTTAGATAGAGAAGTGATCCAACCATGCCCCTGTATGCACTAGAGTCCACTTTCTTCCCTTTGGAGTCTAGATCCAAACTTGTTGAAGTAGAGATGGGGGTCTTGGCAGGTGATGAATCTTCTAGGTTAAACTTCTTGAGAAGTTCCTTGACATACTTTGCTTGACAAATGAAGATTCCATCATCTTTCTGAAGAACTTGTAAGCCAAGGAAGAATGACAGTTCTCCCATCATACTCATCTCATACTTGTTTCTCATTAGAGATGAAAACTTCTCACACAGATTCTCATTTGATGAACCAAAGATGATATCATCAACATAAATTTGAACCAGAATGATGTCTTTGCCATGATGCTTGTAGAATAGAGTCTTATCTACTACACCTCTTGCAAACTGGTTTTCCAATAGAAAGGCAGAGAGGGTATCATACCATGCTCTTGGAGCTTGTTTCAATCCATAAAGTGCCTTGAACAGTTTGTAAACAAAATCATACATTTCAACATCTTCAAAACTAGGTGGCTGTTCAACATACACTTCTTCTTCCAACTCTCCATTTAGAAAGGCACTTTTGACATCCATTTGGAACACCTTGAAGTTACAATGTGCAGCAAAGGCTAGAAAAATCCTGATAGCTTCAAGTCTGGCAACAGGTGCAAATGTCTCATCATAGTCTATTCCTTCATGTTGACAGTAACCTTTAGCTACTAGCCTTGCCTTATTTCTATTCACATTTCCATTTTCATCTAGTTTGTTTCTGAAAACCCACTTTGTCTCAATAACTGATTTGCCTTTAGGTCTTGGAACCAATTTCCACACATTGTTCCTTTCAAACTGGATGAGTTCCTCTTGCATATCAATCACCCAATCAGAATCTAACAATGCTTCATCAATTGCTTTAGGCTCCATTTGAGAAAGGAAACAGGAAAACATGCTGTCAGCAGAGACATTGTTACTGGTCCTCACCCCAGAAGTAGGATCTCCAATAAATAAATCATTTGTGTGATCCTTGTTCCACCTTGTGGTTCTGGGCAAGCTTCTTGTTTGATCTGAAACAGTAGCCTCAGTTTGAGGAACTGAGTCTTCACCAGGGCAATTATCTCCACCATTTTCTTCAATGTCTCCAGAGTCACCATCAATTTGAGTATTTCCTGTGATAGTCTATGACTGGGATGGAGTTTGATTAGCATCAACTTCAATGACAACATCCTTTTCTGTTTCAACAGTTTGAGTGAAAGTAGGTTCTTCATCAACAATTTCTTCTTCCTCCAAGTATCCTTGATTCTCAAATCTAAGAATTTGCATTTGACCTTCTTCATGCAATCCAGGAAACTTGGTTTCATCAAATGTGACATTCACACTTTCATCTATGATTCTGTGTTCCAAGAGATAGACTCTGTAGGCAGTCCTTTCTAAAGCATACCCCATGAAGATACCTTCATAAGCTTTGGTGTCAAATTTCCCTTTCTTTCCATGGTTATCTTTCATCATGAAACATTTGCTTCCAAACACATGAAAATATTTGACAGTAGGTTTTTTTGCATTGAGCAAATAGTAAGGAGTGTTCCCATGAGTCTTGTTGATCAAGGTTATGTTATGTGTGTAGCAGGCTGTGTTGATAGCTTCTGCCCAGAAGTATGTAGGTAACTTTGCATCATGTAGCATAGTTCTGGCAGCTTCAATGAGAGTCCTGTTCTTCCTTTCTACAACTTCATTCTGCTGGGGAGTTCTTGCAGCAGAAAATTGTTGTACAATTCCTTCATCTTTACAGAAATTACCAAGAGTGGAATTTCTGAACTCAGTCCCATTGTCACTTCTCAACATTTGAACTTTGGCATTTGGAGCTCTTTCAAGAACTCTTAAGTGATCAATGATGACTTGAGCAGCTTCATCTTTTGATTCTAGATACTTCACCCAAGTATACCTAGAATAATCATCCACCATAACTAATGCATATCTCTTCTTGGCTAATGATGGAACATTGACTGGTCCAAAGAGATCCATGTGGATTAGTTTGAGTGGTTCAGTGTTGGTGTTGACTTGCTTTGACCTGTGCACAGCTTTCTTCAATTTTCCCATTTGACAATCCTCACACAGTCCTTCTTGACAGAATTCTTGTTGAGGTAGTCCTCTCACTAGTTCCTTCTTCATCAGCATATTCATTGTCTTGAAGTTGAGGTGTGAGAGTTTCATGTGCCAAAGCATACTGTCACCAACAGTAGCTTTACTGTAAAAACAGTAAATCTTGTCCTTCTTTGTTGAGCTTAGGTCAGCAACAAACAAGCTTCCTTTTCTTACCCCTTTCAGATAGAGGCTTCCATCTTTCTTGTGATAGATGTTGCACACCATCATGTCAAAGTCAACCTTGAATCCCTTGTCACTGAATTGGCTGACACTGAGCAGGTTGTGCTTCAATCCATCAACAAGTGCAATATCATTAATGACAACATTTCCAATTTCCAAACAGCCATATCCCACTGTGTAACCCTTGTTGTTGTCTCTAAAGGTTATGATTGGACCAGCTTTCTCTACAAATTGTGATAGCAGGGCTTTATCACCAGTCATGTGTCTAGAGCAGCCACTGTCAATGATCCATATGACCTGCTCTTTATTCTTACCCTGCAAAACAAATTGTATTTAAGAGGCATATGGTACCCAATCCTTGTTGGGTCCAGTTACTTCAGTATCACAAGCATAATCAACATTTTCAACTTTAATAATCACATCAGGAATCTTCTGTTGGACTCCTTTCTTCACCCACTTATCTTTAGAATTAGACCTAGTCTTCTTCTTAGTGGATGAAGCCTTCTTACTGTTTCCAGTAGGCTCAGAAGTCTCAACAGTTTGCATATAGAGACATGGTTCGGTAGATGAAATAGGTAAGTTGAAACAAGTACTCATGGCAGTCACTTTACAAGGCATACAATCAACATTATTGCAGACTACCATAGATCTATGCATAATGGGGGTTCTGTGTAAGTTACCATCTATCATGGTCACATTGTTCTTGACCTCCTTTGGTTTCTTACAAACATGAGTTAAGTGATATGAAGAGCCACAATTATTGCATAGTTTTCTAGGAGCATTAGCATTGCCATTTCCTAACTTACCATTCCTGTTTCTAGACTTGTAGGTGATTGTGTCAACAGGATGTTCTGAAGTTGCTGTCGAGCCTTTCTTGACAGTACCTTTCACACCTTCTGTCATGATAGTAGGTTTGGAAGTCACTGTCCTTGAGGCTCTCTTGACAGTACCTTTGGAAGCTACTGTCTTGCCATTATTGACAGCATCTTTAGAACATTCTGTCAGATTGTGTGGGGAAGTTACTGTCTTGGGGATTGTGACAGCATCTTTTCCATCAACTGTTGTACTGTCAATACCTTCATCCTCATCATCAAGTTGTTGCTTGATGAACATGGCTTCCTCATAAAACTCAAGTTCAGAAAGCTTAAAAATGGGTTTGTTGATCTTTTTGAGAACATGAGGTTTGACAGAAGCAACAGTGGAACAATCCTGACTAACAATTTCCTTACCAGGTCTTTTTCCATACTCAAAACCTATCCCTACATTTTGATCCTCTGTGTGTTTCTCATGATAATCCTGAAGTTGTTTGGATGAGTTTCTATAGGCTTTAATCTTGAATTCATTTTCACTAATTTATTTCCTTAGAAACTCCTCAATTTCTTTAGCACAGACTAATTCATTTTTAAGTTTGGCATTCTCCTGTGTTAAAGATTCTAAACGACTGGTCTTCAACAAAAGCAAATCGTTTTCAGAAATGAGTGTTTCATTTAATTTAGTTAACCTAGCAATTTCTTCATTAGCTGTAGTTAGACTAGTGTGAACATTGAACATTTTTGCACTCAATTCCTCAACAGTTTGTTTGTATCTTTAGACATATCAAGTAAGACAAGTGAGGGTACCTGACTTGGAGAGCTAGAGGTGGCCTCATCAGACTTAGCCATGAGGGCTAGATTCACATATTCCTCTTCCTCTTCATCATCAGAATCATCCCAGCACTTTCCTTCAGCCACAAAGGCCTTTCCCTGTCATTTCTTGAAATGTCCACTTGACCCTTTATACATCCTCTGATTCTTCTTTGGTCTTCTGCACTCAGTGGCAAAATGACCAAGCTCATTGCAGTTGTAACACCTGAACTTGGATCTATCCACCATCCCTATTTTGTAACCACCTCTTGTGGCACCACCTTCAACCTTGGAAGAATTCCCTCTGCTGAACCTTGATGTTTGACCTTGAGGCTTAAATGGCTTGTTTCTCTTGAATCTTAGGTTCTTGAATTTCTTAGCCATGTAAGCCATAGTTGGATTATCCATCTTCTCCATTTCTTCTAGGGAGTAGAAATCTTCATCTTCAACATCAGTTATCTGCAGTACAACTTTCTCCTCATCATCCACAACCTCTTCAATCTTAAGAGTGGGTACTGGAGCAGGTTGTGTGATTTGAGTTTCTTCACTAGGTTGAGTGATTCTTGGCACATGAGCCACAAGAGCACCTGACATATTAGCCATCTTTCCTCTGGATCCAGCTAGAATAGCTCTTTTCTGGAAAAACTCTAGCTCATATGATTTAAGCACACCATATAAAGTTTCAAGAGAAATATTGTTTAGATTTCTTTCTTCTCTTATGGAGTGACTTTGTGCTCAAGATGCTCAGGAAGTGTGAGTAAGAACTTGACATTTAGCTCCTTCGTATCATAGTACTTGCCATGAATCTGTAGCTCAGTCATCATTTTACTAAACCTCTCAAACATTGTTGTTAGGTCTTCTCCTGACTTTGCCATGAAGGCTTCATATTGTGAGATAAGAATTTGTCTCTGATTGTCTTTCACTTCTTCACTTCCTTCACATAGAAGCTCGATCTTGTTCCATATATCCTTGGCTGATGAGCACCCAATGACATTCCCACACATGGCTTTGTCCAAAGTGAGAGCATCCAGTAGGATGAGTTGAAAGTAATCATCCAAGGCTACCTTCTCTTTTTCTGGCTCCAGAAACTCTGAAGGTAATTTGTTGACCCAGTAGGCTGGAACAAGAACACCATCCACAGTTGAGGCTTCGATTTCTTTTCGTGGTACGAAGGGACCATTCTGGAGGATACCCAAGTATAATGGATTTGCAGCTTTGATAAACAACATGATTTTTCTTTTCCATACATTGTAGTTCTCCTTATCAAAATCTGGAATCTTTATGCTACTTGACTTCTGCATACTTGTCATGATCTCAGATTTGTAGAACAATCTGTCTGCTCTGATACCAGTTGTTGGTCCTTGACTATTGCAGAAGGGGGGGGGGTTGAATGCAATACTGATAAATCTCAATCTACGTTCCAACAACAAAAACTAAGATTAAGGATTATCAGTTTATCGAATGCAAACACAAGTAGACACACGAGTAATTCTCACAAAATAAATGTTTTATTTATTTTGCAATGGGTTGCTACAACCTCAAGAAAATGTTTGTTTTCTTGAGCTTCGGTTTCTCGAGTAATTACAGAGAATGGATTGAGCGATAGACTAAGTAGACTAAACCTATCACTATCAACACGAGTCTTGTGAAGCTGCTGTCATTTTCATGTGGCAGCTTCTTACAAATTGCCTACCCGTGATTCTTTCCTAAATTGCTATACAAACAGCTTATTAGTACATAGAAAAGCAATCTAGAAACATTCTATTTTAAGCTAACACAATTCAGTAGATGTAGATTTGTCATACTCTGGAATTGGTGAGCTTTGTCATGTGATCTCTCAAGCTTCGATCGTAGTCTTGCAGACCTGTTACAGTGTTGGGATACTGCAACACGCCTATTTCTTGAACATCCAAACTGTCACAAGTTTGACTGGGTTGTTCCCCAATACAAATGTTATCCCTTCATGACAGTATCCTGATGGCTGAGCTTGCTGTCACAAGAATGCGCTTTTGGTGATAGTAAGAAATCCCCGCAGAAGGTGCTGTCAGGATTTCCAAGCTTGCTGTCAGGCTAAGGTAAAGTTGTTGTCCGAGGGCTTCTGCCAATGTTGCTGTCAGAGTGAATGTACTGTCGTGACTTGCAACATGTTGTCTTCAAGTAACCTTACTATCAATGATGTGACAGTAATATTTATTCTTGCTGTTCATCTTGAGCACTTCTTGAGGCTTGAACAAATAAATGAACTTCTACCAAGATGTACTAGAATCTTATTTGCAGTAAACAAAAACAGTTACATAGACATACTCTGGCTGTGACAGTATGTTCATACTTAATAAAATTAAGTACATAAAATATCAAGTTAAGTTGTCTCATAGCTATCACCCATAAATCCTAACATGTTTTGATTTGGTGCATTTGATTTCGTTATAGAACTGAATGATTAATCCGCGAACGAAATTAAATAATTTTGTGAGTATCGTATTCAACCCCCCCTTCTATGATACTTTGGACCTAACAATCCTCATCAGTAAGACCTTGTATTCTGGCATCATCAAAAACAACATGTACAGATTCCATAACAATGTTGATTCTGTGATTAAAAACCCTGTAGGCTTTTCCAGCTGCATATCCCACAAAAGTGGCTTCATCTGCCTTTGATTCAAATTTTCCAAGATTTTCACCTTGATTTCTCAGTACAAAGCATTTTCATCCAAAGACATGTAGAAAATTCAAGGATGGTTTCCTTCCTTTGAGCAGTTGATATGGAGTCATTCATTTTGCTTGGTTGACCAAAGAAATATTTTGAGTGAAACATGCAGTGTTAACTGCTTCAGCCCAAAAATACATAGGTAACTTTGATTCTCCTAGCATTGTTCTTGCAGCTTCAATAAGAGTCCGATTTTTCCTTTCCACCACTCCATTTTGTTGTGGTGTTCTTGCTGCAGAGAACTCATGAATGATTCCATTTTCCTCTCAAAACAACCTCAATGTTGAATTCTTGAACTCAGTGCCATTGTCACTCCTGATTCTTCTTACTTTGAGATCAGGATGATTGTTGGCAGCCTTGATGTGATTGATTATGATTTCACTTGCCCCATATTTGGAGTGCAGAAAGTAAGTCCATGTGAATTTAGAGAAATCATCCACAATCACAAGGCAGTACCTTTTCTTTGAGATTGATATGACATTTACTGGTCCAAACAAGTCCATGTGCAATAGCTGTAGAAGTTGATCAATTGATGAATCCAGCTTGCTTCTGAAAGAAATCTTCTTCTGCTTCCCTTTCTGGCAAGCACCACAAAACCCATCCTTTGAATATTCCAACTGAGGAAGTCCTCTTACTAGGTCTCTTCTTACCAAATCATTCATAGACTTGAAGTTCAAGTGTGACAGTCTTTTGTGCCATAGCCAACTTTCATCCTTGCTTACTTTACTCAGAAAACAAGTGATGGAATCAGAACTTGTTGAGTTGAAGTCAGCTACATACACATTACCTTTCCGGTATCCTGTCAGCACCACATTGTTGTTTTCCTTGCTGGATACAACACAGGCTCCTTGGTTGAATGAAACTAAGAAACCTTTATCACACAGTTGACTGATACTCAGCAAGTTGTGCTTAAACCCGTCAACCAGTGCTACTTGATCAATGATGATATTATCCTTTGAAATCAAGCCATATCCCTTAGTAAAACCTTTGTTGTCATCTCCAAAGGTAATGTTAGGGCCAACTTTCTCCACACACTCTGTGAGCAGGGTAGAATCTCCAGTCATGTGCCTAGAACATCCACTGTCTAAGTACCATAGATTCTTCATGTATCCCTGCACACAATCAAAACCAAATCAAGTTGATTTTGGTACCCCAAGTTTCCTTGGGTCCTTTCCTGTTAGTTTTGCCTTTCTTATCATTTTGCTCATTAATCTCAGGTTGAGTTAAATCAACCTTGACCCTGGGTGTTGACCTCTGAGAGACAAAATGTTGAGGATGATCATATGCAAACATGTTTGATGCAGGAATTTGAGAATTTTGTGCATACATAGCATTCATGTGTGGCATGCTCCATGTCATTTATGGCATTGTGAATGCATTCATATGAGGATTTGAAACAAATGGCATGTTGGCATACAAATTGGATGCTTGATCAGTATGTGCAAACATGTTATGCATAACAGGCATAGGCATATTGAGAACATGCACTGCATTTGAACAGATGGAGTTTAAACATATTTGCAATTAGTAGATACATGATTAACACTGCCACACTTTACACAAGTTTTCCTAGGGGCATACTTGTCAGGAGTATAGTTGTTGTGTTTGTTAATCCCTACCTTTCCATTTCTGTTCTTTTTCTTTCTAACCTTAGCCTTAACCTCTAAGCTCTCAACCCTGTCCTTCAATTGCTTTTTGGACAGGTGACCTATGTTGACATTATCAGCTTTGGTTTTGCTATCCTGAACAAAATTTTTGCTGGTTCGACCATACTTTTTGTTCAGCTTCTCTAGTCTTTCTTGACTAACACTAGATGTACACTTCTTTGGACAAGTCACTTCCGTAGAGGTGTTGTCCATCAACGGATGCTTGCTATCCAAAAAGGCATTGCCTTCCAATGGATGCTCACTATCCGTAGAAGTGGCATCCCCTAGACTCTCAACATCTAGCTTCTTTTTATCTTTTCTTGTTGATTCCTTGTAGAATGTATCCACTCCTTGAGCCTTGATAATGTTTGTGGCAACATTCTTGGAATCAGTCCATCTTGTTATGGTTTCCTGTTCTTTAGCTAATTGTGCTTTGATAGATTCTTCTCTTTTAAGCACAATCAGCAGGTCATCCTTGGCAACTTGACACTCTACTCTCATTTTCTCAAACTCAGCAAATTGAGTTTTAAGAAGAGCATTCCTATCACTTAACAACTGATTAGATGTTTTAATCCTGGTGTTCTCATTAGTAAGTGATTTAAGAGAAATGCGCATATGATACAACTCAGTAGACATATCATTGATATCATTATTGCATTCCTCAGTAGAAAGCTCAGAGAGATTAGTGGTAATTACTGAAAGACGTGTGTCCTAAATCCAATCATGGATGATGAGTTATGAGATACTGTGTTCAATCTGATTCAAGTTTGTTTAATTTAATAAAATGGTAATATGTTTTATAACGGGCTTTATCTATTTAAAGTGTTTAAATTAGATGATCCATAGTTTAGAGTAAAGCTTTAATGGATTATGATGAGATCATTATAATGAGACCTTAAAAATGATAACTCTAAACTTAAATAGTTCCTGGTCGTAGGATAATTAATTGGTAGTTAATTAATCCGCAAAGATCGGTACATACTATGTTTGCTTCACTATGAAGGATGTCTGTTCTCATAGGCATTTGTGTGGTGACACTACAGCTAGTATGTAGGTGCTTATTAGGAATAAGTTCACTGAACATGACTCGGTAAGTTGAACAACTAATGGAGTTTACTCACGTGTCAATAGTTATTCACTGAGTGATAGTTGTACAAGTGTCCTTAGACTTGAGATCGTTAGAGTTATCTTGTATATAATGAACTATGCTTTGGATTAGTCCTTAGTCTCAAGGACATCCATTAGGTCTATTCTGGGCATAGGGATTTGTGTATGGAGATAGTTAACATCAATAGAGGATCTACCCCTTCCAGTATAGGAAGAGAATATCCTATGTTATTCTTAGTATGCGAGTTCTGGAATCTCTGGCCAGAGTGTATGAAATTAGAAAGGAGTTTCTAATTTGCATTAATATGAACTTAGCATTATGAATAAGAAATCATATGATTAAATTTGATAAGGCCTGACACGAGATCCATGCCTTATATTTAATCGGGATATTGTAGGGTAGAAGGAATTCATTGTACGGTAACTAGTCACTGACAGGTTCTTGGTATTCTAAGCAGTGAATTCATATTATCCGGATAGTCGCGATATGTTGAGAAGCATCCCTCATGATGTAGAATTAATATAATTAATCAGTTAATTATATTTAATGAATTTTAGAATTCATATAATTAATAAATAAAAAGTTTATTATTATTATTTATTTATACTACCGGCTTAATATTGAACCTACAGGGTCACACCATAAAAGATTAATTTATTGATGAAGGTATTTTGAGAGAGCAAGTTATTTTCTAAATAGTTTAGAAAAGGAAATAATTATTAAAATAGTTTTAATTATTATTAAAGCATTTTATAAGATAAAATGTGGGGTTAATATATATATATATAAATATATATTAAAAACCCCTAAGAGAGCCCTATAAATAGAATGAGATAGTTCATTCTAAATGACTTGAGTTTTTTGTGAAAACCTAGTTGCCACCCTCTTCTTCTTCATCTCTCTCTCTCTCTCTCTCAAAAGAAGAAAAACTTCATTTTTATAAAAGCTTAGTTTTATAAAAAGCTTCATCGAAGGATTATTCTTGGTGGATACCGGTAGAGTGCTTCACACTCTGAGGAGCAACTGCTAGAATCCATTTTATAAAGCTTCGATTTTCAAGGTATGGTTACGATTCCCCTCGATCTTGATTTTATATGTTTTTCTATATGTGCGATACATGGTTTTTACGGAATAATTGTTATATCACGCTTCCGCTCATCCTTAAATTCCATCAATTACCTGATTGGATGATGAACTGGCCTCCTGCTCACTTGAATCAGCCATCAGTGCAAGGTTCACAAACTCAGTGTCCTCCTCAAGATCATTCTCGTCTTCAGCCCAGTCATATGCCTGTGTAATGAATGCTCTACCCTTTTGCTTGAGAAGATCAAAGTATTTCTTCTTGTAGTCAACAGGTTCAAACTTCCTGTCACTCTTCTCAGCCTTTGGATTTCTGCACTCATTGACAAAGTGACCTCACATTCCACAGTTAAAACATTTAAATTTGGACCTTTCAACAAAGTCCTTCTTGAATGGTTTGGACACATCAGGGTTACTCTTAAACTTGAGCTTTGAGAACTTTCTTGACAGAAAAGCTAAATGTTCATCTAGCTCATCCATCTCCTCTTGATTGGAGGGCTCACTTTCTTCAATCACCTTTCCTTTGCACTTCCTTGATTCAGCTCTACCTTCACAAGCACTTTGGCTTGGTGTAGCTTCAGCAGCTTCTTCTTTCATGTCCTCGGCCTTTTCAACACTTGCTACTAGAGCAACATATCCAGTTTTCTTCTGGACATTCTCAATTTCTTCATCCTGCTCTATTTCCAGCTCATATGTTTTTAGGGTTCCATACAGCCTCTCAAGAGTAAAATCCTTATACTCTTGAGTGTTTCTCAATGAGACAGTCATAGGCTTCCACTCCTTTGGCAAGGCTCTGAGAAATTTAAGATTTGAATCCTTGACTTGATACACTCTTCCATACAGCTTCAATCCATTCAGCAAATTTTGAAATCTACTAAAAGTATCATTCAAAGATTCTCCACTCTTGAAGTGAAAGTGTTCATACTGTTGTATGAGGAGTTGCATCTTGTTTTCTCTCACTTTCTCAGTCCCTTCACATATGTTTTGGACAGTGTCCCAAATCTCCTTAGCCGTAGAGCAGTTGATAACATTGTCGAACATATCAGAATCAAGACCATTGAAGAGGATATTCATGGCTTTCTTCTCTTTATGAACTGAAATGATATCCTCAGGAGTCCATTTTGAGCGTTGCTTTGGAATTATGCTTGGAGCTCCTGCAGGTTCCTGAGCTAAAGAGGTGTTTGGCTTCATCGGTACATGAGGGCCATGTTCTATGCACTCTACATAAGCTTCATCCATGGACATAAGATGTAGGCGCATTTTTACTTTCCAGTGAAAGTAATTTTCTCTATCAAGAACTGGTATCTTGACTCCATGATCCTTCGGACTCATGATTCAGTTGTCTTTGATCTTTAAACTTCTTGTATGTTAGAAGCTTGCTCTGATACCAATTGTTATTCCCAGACAATGAATCAAGATTGTAGAAGGGGGAAGGGGGGTTGAATACAATCTTTAAAAATATTTTCGATTCTTGATAGTGAAAATATGAAAATAAAAACAAGAACAGAAACACAAATAAGATGACACAAGAATTAAAAATTCAGGTGGATTGTTTTTGTCCGCCTGAGAGATTATTATTGAAAAAATCTCTGTGATGTTTATGAATAAACACACAGCTTCAAATACACAACTCTAGCTTCAACAATTTACAAAGGATATTGCTTTGTGCTCTCTAAATTGCGAAAACCTGATTTCTTGGTTCTAGAGTTATGCTACTACTTGGTTATATAACCCAAGTTTACAAAGATACTTTTGAACAGCTAATAATACAAAAAGTGCGTCTGTTCAGGATCTTTGCTTCTCCATTCCGAGAAGTGGTCCATGTGTTGGTAGCTTGCCCTTCTTGGCTGATTGTCTTTTATGGAAATGCTACCTTTGACCATGCAAACAGAATGTTGCTTTCTTCTTGTCACCTTTCCAGAAATACTGGCTTCCATGCTCTGCGTAGTTTGTCAACCCATGTGCTCTGACATCGCTGTCCCTTTCACAAGTACAGAGTGTATCCGTTGATAGTTTCTTGATCAACCAGTACTACTATCCGTAGATAGTACAAAGTCCATATCCGTAGAAGGCTAATCAAGCTATCCGTAGACAGTCAATTTCACGTATGCAGAATTACAAGGCATCGACTATTTACAATTAGCCTTCCTATTCTACATATCTATTGATAGTTAACATGACTCATTTAACCTATCAAGACTACTTCAACTTCAACATCAGAAATACACAAGCATGTTACATAGAGTCTTATCTGTAGATAAGCTACCCATCTACGGATACTACAAGAGCATACTATCCGTTGATGGCTACATTTACTTATATAATTTTTACTAAGTTAATTTGGTTATCATCAAGAAACAACATAGTTCCTAACAAAAAACAAGCATACTGGATCTAGACAATAGAGATAGTTTTTGTCTGTAGCATGACTTGTAAACTCGGGTCTTTATAACCAAGTGTATCAGTTCTTTGAAAATAGAGAAAATAGTTTACATTGTCTTTGCTTAAGTTTTCTCTCTTACATTTCTTAGGAGCAAAGAACTGTAATAGTAGCTGTGTATTTGTAACCAAATATCACAGATTATTTCTTCAATATATATCTCAAGTGGATCACAAAACAATCCACCTGAAATTTGTTAAAGCACTGTGTTCTTATCTTTATTTTGTTTCTGCAATTTAATTTATCTTTTCTTACTTTCAAGTTGCAGAAAAAAAAAGTTGTAAAAAATCTAGAATTGTATTCAACCCCCCCCCCCCTTCTACAATTCTGTAAGTGTGTAACTGGGAATAACAATTGGTATCAGAGCAAGCTTCTAACACACCTGAAGTTTAAAGATCAAGCACGACCAGAATCATGGAAAAGAAGGATAATTGAGTGAAGATTCCTGTTCTTGATAAAGACAACTACTTTCACTGGAAAGTAAAGATGCATCTACATCTCATGTCTATGGATGAGAGTTATGTGGACTGCATAAAGAGAGGTCCTCATGTGCCTATGAAACCTAACACATGAATTGCTCTACAAGGAGAAGGAGCCCCATACACGATTCCAAAGCTACCATCAGAATGGGTGCAGGAAGATATCATTGAGGTGCACAAAGATAAAAAGGCCATGAACATTCTGTTCAATGATCTAGACAATGATATGTTCGACAATGTTATTAACTGCACCACAGCCAAGGAAGTATGGGACACAATTCAAACTTTGTGTGAAGGAACTGAGCAAGTGAGAGAGAACAAGATGCAACTTCTAATACAACAATATGAACACTTTCACTTCAAAAGTGGTGAGTCTCTGAATGACACTTTTAGTAGATTTCAGAAACTATTGAATGGATTAAAGCTGTATGGAAGGGTGTATCAGACCAAAGACTCGAATCTCAAATTTCTGAGATCTTTGCCCAAAGAATGGAAGCCTATGAATGTCTCTCTAAGAAACACTCAAGAGTACAAGAATTTCACTCTTGAAAGGCTCTATGGAACTTTAAAGACATATGAATTAGAAGTGGAACAAGATGAAGAAATTGAGAAGGGTCACAAGAAAGGTAGTTATGTTGCTCTAGTTGCAAGTGAGGATGAGGCCGAGAATAAGAAAGTGAAAGGAAAGGCTAAAGCTACACCAAACAGTGATGTTTGTGAAGGTAGAGCTGATTCAGGCAAGGGTAAGGGAAAGATTTATGAAGAAGGTGATTTTTCTAATCAAGAGGAGATAGATGAGCTGGATGAACACTTAGCTTTTCTGTCCAGGAGATTTTCCAAGCTTAAATTCAAGAAGAATCCTGAAGTGACCAAACCCTTCAAGAAAGACTTTCAACAAGAATTTTGTTGAGAGATCTAAATTCAAATGTTTTAATTGTGGGATGGGAGGTCACTTTGAAAATGAATGATGATAGAGTATATATTTATATATATTTTCATATGATTTTATTCCTCATATTTATTATATTTTGCATTTAATTGGATTTTTTATTTAATAAATTTTAATGTTTTATTGTAGGAAGCAATAAAATCCTAAACTTGGAAGGATTGGAGAATAAAGAGCTTAATTTAGAGATTTATTAGAATAAAATTCGGATTTGTTGGGCTGGATGCACATAATTCACTATTTGGGCCATTTCTTGAGATCTAGAAGTCAGAATTGGACGATTTAACAGCCCACACGAAGATAATGAAAATCTCTTTCATTCTAAAGTGGTCCAAGTATGAAATTATTCCAGGAACGGCCCAGAATTACTGAATAAAAGACAGCTGCGAATTTTCCTTGTAAAAACAGAATCAGTTTAGGAAACATACTTGTACTTTCCTCAATGAATTAAAATATTTGAGGATATATATATATAAATCAGATCTGAGAGATAGGGAGATACATAGGTACATACATACAAAGCGAGACTGATATATTTTTTTGGAGAAAGATTAAAGGTTCTTATTCTCTGTTCTTAATATTATCATGTGTTCTTATTATATTATGTGTTTTGTTAATTTAATTATGAGTGAGTAGATATTTAATCTAGGATTAAGTTGAACCCTAGTTATGATTGATGTATGATTTTCCACAAACTCCCAATTTAGTTATGTTGTATGCTCTTGCTTATTGAGTTGTGCTTAATTAACAATAATATGTCAGACGTGATAATGCGTATTGTTTGAACCCAAGATCTATTTATCATCGAAAGTTGGACTTAGATGGTTGTGATTTATCCAATAAGGACATGAACTTCTCCATGAAAATAGTTAGAACGGATTGTTAGGAAGTTAGGATGCTGTGTTTAATGTCTCTGAATTGCATGATACCATGAAAATAGGCTTAAGTGTATTTTAGAGAAGCCATTAATACTCGAGAGAGGTTATTGGCAATTTATAGGGCGCATCTTTCTTCTTGAGTAGCGTATGATTAATTGGGGTGGAAAATCATGATTGCATTGATTCATGCTAGTGGGGATACTTAATTCTAGATGTTTTTAGTTAACTGATAATACAATATAATTTGCCTTAGTATAATATTAGATTAATAATCTCTCAACAATTTATTGTAGTACTTGCTTAGTTGAATTGAATCAAGAATAACTAGTGATTGATACGTTTGTCTCTGTGGGATCGACTCTGACTTACCCTACTACATAGTTAGAAGGATTTGTTAGATATTATAATTTGATAGGCACGCGACAACCTTGTCAAATGCAGAAAGCCCAAAGCTGAGAAGAAGGACAGGAAGTTTGAACATGTAGACTACAAAAAGAAATATTTTGAACTTCTCAAGCAAAAGGAAAGGGCATTCATTACTCAGGATTATGATTGGGCTTATGAAGGAAATGATTCAGAAGAAGACACTGAGTATGTCAACCTTGCACTCATGGCTGATGCAACTGATCAGGAAGCAAGTTCCTCAAGCAATCAGGTAATCACTACCAACCTCGCTAAGCTTTCTACAGAGGAATGCAATAGTGCAATTAATGATATGTCTACTGAATTGTACCATATGTCTGTTTCTCTTAAATCACTTAAAAAAGAAAACAGCAGGATAAAAGATGCTAATTTGTTTTTAAGTGATAGAAATGCTGTCTTAGAAGCTCAGTTCATTGAATTTGAGAAAATGAGGTTAGGGTGTCAATTTGCTAGAGATGAGTTGTTAACTGTTCTAAAAAGAGAAGAAATTCTCAAAGAATAGTCAACAAAAGAACATGAAGTAATTGCTAGGTGGAATGATTCTAGAAATGTAGCCACTAACATTATCAAAGCTCAAGGAGTGGACACTTTCTATAAGGAACCAGGGAAAAAGGAGAAAGAGAAACTAGACACTAGTTCTAAGAGTCTAGGAGCTGATGATGCTTCCACGGATGATGATCATCCATTGTTAGATGATCCTTCAACGGATGAGAATCATCCTGTGAAGCACACAACAAGTGTTAGCAAGGAAAAATTGGAGAAGCTGAACAAGAAATATGGTCCAACCACCAAACATTTTGTTCAGGGAGAAAGTAGCAAAACTAAGAATGTTGAACAAGTTATCATAGGTCACTTGTCCAATAAGCAATTGAAGGACAAGTTAGAAAACATGGATGTCAAGGCTGAGGTTAAAAAGAAAAAGAACAGAAATGGTAAAGTAGGGATTAACAAGCACAACAATTACACACCTGATAAGTATGCTCCTAGAAAGACTTGTGTGAATTGTGGTAGTGTTAATCATTTGTCTACTAATTGCAAGTCGGTCAAGAATGCTAATGTTCAATTGCATAAGCCTGTGATGAATGTGCCTATGTCTGTCATGTATGTTATGCCTAACCTATTTGATCAAAATGTTCATCAGTATGCCAACATGCCATTTGTACCAAATCCATATTTTAATGCATTCAGTATGCCACAAATTCCATGGAACATACCAAGCATGAATAACATATATGCCAATATTGCTCCAATGCATGCATCAAATTTTATGCTTCTGAACATCTGACAAATCCTATCTTGCAAAGGTCAACACCTAAGGTTAATGTTGATTTAAATCAGTCAAAACCTAAAGTGCAAAATGACATGGTTAATAGGAAGAAGGCTAACAAGACAGGACCCAAGGAAACTTGGGTACCTAAATCAACTTGATTTGGTTTTGATGTGTGCAGGGAAAAAGAAGGAATCTATGGTCACTACAAGAAAAGGGTCAATAGACATCGGTTTCTAGTCGATGTCTATGTTGTTTGCCAACCGATGTCTTAGTCGGTGATGGCTATCTTAGACATCGGCCAGATGCTGATGTCTGAACTTAACATACACATCGGTTATAACTTAAATTAGGATGTCTATGCTACAATATTTTATAAAATATGTTAGATATAATTAATTTTATAAACAAATTACTTGCGTTATATTCTAGAAAACATATAACACACTAAGTGATTTTTCACATACACATCGTTTCTTTCTTTATAGTGATGTGTAATGAACTCATAAACATCAGTTTTTACAGAAAAAAAGTGATTTATATTCTTCTATTAGACATCATTTTGGTCCGATGTCTGTTTTGATTTTAGACATCAGATTTTATAAATAAAAATTGATTTCTATTTGTTTCTTAGACATCAGATATTGCAGAAAAAATGTGATGTATATCTTTGTGTTAGACATCAGTGTTGCCACATTAATATTGATGTATATTTAGGTCTTGCACGCAAGAAATGCAAATGCATCCAATTTTTCTGAAGCTGCACGAATGAATAAAATTCTCTTGAATATGATCGGAATATTCCACGAACAAAAACTGAAAACTAATGAAAATATGATATTCTTATATTGGTTCGTATCATCTAATCATCAATGTAATCAAAAGAACAAGAACAACCATTTTTTTTTATAACTCAACAACTGCGCTAACATAACATCAAACAACTTGTTGGCCAGCACAAATTCTCTTGTCATAATACTGACGTAATTATCTTCTGCGCAACAGCTGCCACATAACCAAAGTAAAAAATTGCACAACCTCTGCAATTTATTGGTCTTCTTCAATCAATCTGCAGAAATAATGATTCGATTAATTCACAATGTAAAACCACTTAGATGCACACCTAAATGGAACATTCAAAAAAAGATGCATGTCAGTTATAGCCTGTAGGTGCTTGTTGAATCAGAGGAAGATAAACATATACAAAAGATATTAGACTTAAGATATTTAGCTTATGTTACGATCTAAGAATTAGAATGCTAGTTGTATGAATGTCAAGACTGCATACACTACAGCTTGTCAGTTACAATGGTCATAAACTTTGAGTATTCTTAAACTAACATCAAATATAGTTGTTCACTAGTAAGACAAGTTACGTACTGGTGATGACACTCGTCGTGGTTGCATTGTAAACACATTATGGTCTCAGCACTCACCTGCATATGGTCGATGATGTTAAGGTTTGGTAACATGTTAAGGTCTGGTAACACGTCAAGGTCTGGTAATATGTTAAGGTCTGTTAACATATCCTTTGAGAATGTAGCCATTTAACGTAGTAAAAGTGAAGATTGTGCCCATAACGATGTCGTGGATCAATCTGTTACACATCAAAGAGACGAGTTACTGAAAATTCTAGGCCTAAGCACCCTAACAGAAATAAAATTGTGAATGATAAGTCACTCACAGCCTCGAGCTAGTGCTGTAAAGCAAGTTTACGTGCTTTATTATTCTGTGATAAGCCTTTTGCCCACCTGAAATAAATAGATAAGTAAATGTGAAACTCTAAGACTTATAATATAAAGTTAAGATGTAATAAAAGCAAATCAATTTAAGAATCTACCTTGGCGGCTCTAGTTCTTGCCCTTGACCAA
Organism: Heracleum sosnowskyi; assembly: GCA_030848705.1. Lineage (NCBI taxonomy): Eukaryota > Viridiplantae > Streptophyta > Magnoliopsida > Apiales > Apiaceae > Heracleum > Heracleum sosnowskyi. Next base: position 18,937,117 of record CM061240.1, read on the forward strand.
CGTGAAATGGTAGTCTCGTGCTTTTCTATATCAAATAAGGACACTGAACTATGCTTCAGTTCCGCGAAATCTAATAGCTTCCACCTATAGTAATTGAAACAAAAATTAATGAGGATATAAATCAACACAACACATAAAATGCATCACCAAATAGATAAAAGCACAGTTTTGAGCAGCCGAAAAATATACCAGCTCTGCTCAATTAAAACTGCACAATCTGCCAGCTTTCGTCTAGTCCGAAAGCTTTTGTACACTTTCTGCAACTTTATCGATGCCTGATGTTTGGGATTGCTTGAGCTCAAAATGGATGACCTTGTAATTTTCTCCGTAAAGCTATCAGATCTTTCTGATTGCTTACTGATCTCGCCTTCACAACTCATCGACAAGTTCTTCTCCGAAAAGGAAGCGTTGAAAGAATTCATAATATCTTTATCTCCGCTTTTAAAGCTAACAGATCCTTCTAACATCCTTACAGAACCCACTGATTGCATGATAGTAGGCTCATTATCTTGATCTTTGAAACTGATGGAGCGGACAGGATTCCTAGTTTCATCATCTCCGAAATTAATAGATTTGATGATAACAGATTTGCCTACTTTATTCTGTTAAAAACACAGTACACATAACAATATGAGTAAATATTCACAAGAACATATAAATAGGCTTTTAAGGAACATATCCTTCTCATCTATTAATTCATGCAAAGATATATCTTTATCAAATATCGAAGTAAAATAATAGTATGTTATCCCGAAAGGTAAACATACTCGAAACTGGTCAAATTAATAAGATTTGAACAGATAAATCTTGATAAAGTACCGGATAAATCCGTTCCAATTGCCAAACCTACTCTAAAATTTGATAATTACAGAATTCCTAAGTGCATGCAGAGTACTGGTTAAAAGACTAGCACCACCCTGAATTCATATTGTAAGAACCAACAGAAAACAAATCAAGCAAGCTCTAAGTTACCCTTGCCTGAAGACAGCGAGCATCACTTTCTCTGGCTGAATTTATTTCTTGAAACCTAAATGGGAAACAAATTAATGAGATTACGCTTATCATCTAAAACATAAGATCAAATTACTCTATAATTTGAACATTTGTTACCTGAGCAGCATCTAGATCAATCTTACTTCTCCAGACGAAATCAGAGTTCCTCTTGCTTATTCTCTCTGATAGAGGGAAGACAGAGAGAATAGTAACATAATTAATGAAAAGAAATCTACTTAATAAAAAAAATTGCATGTTCTTTTTTCCTTTCTACTTGAGACATTTTTTCATGACTAAAAAATTAGCGGGGTTTGTGGTCCAAACGAAAACAGGATTCCAGACAATAAACTTGTTCTGCTTTTCTTGATAGAGCATGCTTCCTTATTTGAGAGATTGTTCCTCCATTCTTCATCACTACCTGGAAAGGAAAATATAAAAGTTGTTAAAGCTGTATCATCAACTCACTGGACTTGCATCAATCTCAAATAATCAAAAATATCTATTAAAAACAAAGGAACAAAGAGAATATTATGCAGATCCAGTGTAAAAAAAATAAGATATTTGGATATTAAATGGGGACGAAAACAATGGGCAAGTCTCAAATCCAAATGTTCAGTACAGAAGAAACAGTGATGGATGTAGATTGTGATACAGTAAGTCAACATATTTCATAACATTATTAAATCAAATTAGTATGAAGAATGCAGAAGATTAATGGCAAGCAATTACCTTGATAAACAATATCTTCATCAGCATGAAAATCTTCAGCTTTACTCTTGATGTTAAACCATTTCTTGATCAGTGTCTTGGGTCATGAATACTTGAGCAACCAATAAAAAATCTAGTAAGCAGAACTGTCGAAGCCTCAATTAAGCATGATCAAATGCAGAAACACAAGAAATTACTTATATGAAACAAGTTGAGTAGAAAAAGACTATTTACTATAGAACAAATTGAGTACCCTACAAATCCAGTAACAGAAAAAGCTCTACAAAGCAGTTGGCAAACAGATTTAGAAAGAATGGTATATGTCAATCTAAATGTGAATCATCTCATATCCCATATTTCCGTGATAAAATAAATCATCTCTGAGCTCTCTACAACAATCATAAAATCTCTAACTAAATCATCGACAAAAACAGCAAAAATTCACCAAACAAAAGCTCAAATTCAATCAAAACACTATATTCTACTCCGATTTTGGCATTTCATATTTACGTGTAAAACATATCATCTCTAACCTCTCTACTTCAATCAAAAAATCTCTAACTAAATAATCGACAAAATAAACAAGAATTCAACAAACAAAAGCTCAAATTCAAGACCGATTTCAACGCCAAAGCCTTTCAAACGAGAAACAAGCACATTCGAAGCAAACAGCCGTCTCATCATCTCGCGTCCATACACCACAACCACAACCAAGTAACAGAGGTCCCGTAAAAAAAACAAATTCAAAATAATTAGGGTTACAGCAAATAAAACCAAGTAAATGAAAACCCCCAATTTAAGAAATTAAGATTCGATTAAAAAACCCAATTTAAGAAATTAGGGTTTCGATTTTAAAACCCCTAATTTAAGAAATTAGGGTTTTGATTTTAAAAAATCCCCAAATTAAAACTTACCAATTTGAAGCAAAGGTGAGTGGTGTTGGTGGTGAGTAGAGCAGGACAGAGGTGACTAGAGCAGAGATGAGTGGTGGTGGAGGTGAGAGACGAGAGAGAGATATTCAGTCGGGGTAGAGTGAGAGAGAGTGAGACGAGAGATTTTAGTTTTAAGTTTTAGTCTGAAAATAATTGGTATAAAGGGGGAAAATAATTGGTATAAAGGGGGGGAATCACGAAATTTTTACTAAGGGGGAAACAAATTGAAGTGGGCGCGCGTTGAATTTTTTTAGTCGAGCTTTAGACATCGGTTGTAAAATAAGTGATGTCTTCAAACAACAAAGACATCAGATTAATGCGGGGTGGTGTTATTACATCTTTCAACATCAGTGGTTTTAGTAACCGATGTCTAATGTGTGATGTCTATTGAACATTTTCTTGTAGTGGGTACCTGGATAGTGGTTGTTCTAGGCACATGACTGGAGATTCTACCCTGCTCATAGAGTTTAAGGAGAGAGATGGTCCTAACATTACCTTTGGAGATGACAGTAAAGGTTACACTAAGGGATATGGCTTGATAACAATGAACAATGTCATCATTGAAGAAGTAGCACTAGTTGATGGTCTAAAGCACAATTTGCTTAGTATCAGTCAACTATGTGACAAAGGTTTTTCAGTTTCTTTAGGAAAGAAGCCTGTGTTGTTTCTGACAAGGAAGACAACAATGTGGTATTGACAGGATACAAAAAAGGGAATGTATACATAGCTGACTTCAACTCAACAAATACAGATTCAATTACTTGTCTCTTCAGCAAAGCAAGCAAGGATGAAAGTTGGCTATGGCACAAGAAGCTGTCACACTTGAATTTTAGAGTTATGAATGATTTGGTAAGGAAAGATCTTGCTAGAGGTTTTCCTCAATTGGAGTTTTCCAAGGATGGCCTCTATGATGCTTGTCAGAAAGGAAAACAAAAGAAGGCATCTTTAAAAAGCAAGACTGAATCATCAATTGTTTAGCCACTTCAATTACTTCACATGGATTTATTTGGACCAGTCAATATCATGTCAATCTCAAAAAAGAAATATTGCCTTGTGATTGTAGATGATTTCTCTAAATTTACATGGACTTATTTTTTTCACTCTAAGGATGAGGCAAGTGAAATCATAATCAATCACATCAAGGTTGTAAACAATCATCCTGATCAGAAAGTTAGAAGAATCAGGAGTGACAATGGCACTGAGTTCAAGAATTCTACCCTAAAAAGGTTTTGTGAAGAAAATGGGATTGTTCATGAATTTTCTGCAGCAAGGACACCTCAGCAAAATGGGTTAGTGGAAAGGAAAAACAGAACCCTAATTGAAGCAGCAAGAACAATGTTGGAAGAATCAAAGATGCCAACCTATTTCTGGGCTGGGGCAGTTAACACTGCATGTTTCACTCAGAACATTTCTTTGGTTAATCAAGCCAAAGGAATGACACCTTACCAACTACTTAGAAAGAGAAAACCAACCCTGGAATTTCTTCATGTCTTTGGATGTAAATGTTTTGTTCTAAGGAACCAAGGTGAAAACCTAGGCAAGTTTGAAGCAAAGGCGGATGAAGCTATTTTTGTTAGATATGCAGCAGGGAAATCATATATAGTCTATAATCTCAGGATCAACATTGTTATGGAATCTATACATGTTGTTTTTTATGATCAAAATATTCTAGGACTGAGTGATAAAGGTTTCCATGATACTCTAAGATTTGAGAATGAGGTAGAAGATTTATCTAACTATGAAGATGATGAAGAAGACGATGATCATGATGATGAAACATCACCCATAGTGAATGTTCCAACAATGGATGAAACTATCAATGACACTTGTGCATCCGTGGACAGACAACCTGGTGCATCCATGGACATTCAAACTGGTGCATCCGTGGACAGTCAACCAGAAGCATCTGTTGCAAGTCAAATTGGAACATCAGCTAACAGTTCAAGGCCAACAAACTCAGGGGGAGTTTCTCAAAGGCATCTTATCAGTCAAAATGATCATGAAGAAACTTCTTCAAGAACAAATCTACCACCTCAAAGAAAATGGACTAGGGAACATCCTTTTGAGCTGATCATTGGTGATGCATCCACAAGAGTTCAAACAAGAAGAGCAACTCAAGAAGAATGCTTGTACAACAGTTTTCTATCTCAAGAAGAACCAAAGAAGTTGGAGGATGCTCTTCTAGATCCAGACTGGGTTTTAGACATGCAAGAAGAGCTAAATCAGTTTGAGAGAAACAAAGTATGGAAGTTGGTTCCCAAACCTAAGAACAAAAGTGTCATAGGTACAAAGTGGGTATTCGGAAACAAGATGGATGAAAATGGCATTGTCACAAGGAATAAAGCTAGACTGGTTGCTAAAAGTTATTCTCAAGAAGAAGGAATAGACTATGATGAAACATTTGCCCCTGTTGCTAGATTGGAAGCAATAAGAATATTCCTAGCCTATGCAACCCATGCCAATTTCAAAGTCTATCAAATGGATGTCAAGAGTGTCTTTCTGAATGGGGAACTGGAGGAGGAGGTTTATGTCAGTCAACCTCCTGGTTTTGAAGATCCAAATTATCCATAATTTGTCTATTTCCTACTCAAGACACTCTATGGTTTGAAACAAGCACCAAGAGCCTGGTATGACACTCTATCACAGTTTCTTCTTGAGAATCATTTCACCAGAGGTACTGTAGATAAAACTCTATTTTATAGAAATGTTAATGGCTCTACTATTCTTGTTCAAATCTATGTAGATGACATAATTTTTGGGTCTACAGATGAGAAGCTTTGCAAAAGGTTTGCCAAACTTATGCAAAGTAAATATGAAATGAGCATGATGGGTGAACTTACCTATTTCCTTGGCTTACAAGTTAAGCAAGTGAAAGAAGGAATCTTCATTAGTCAAACTAAATATATTTTTGATCTGTTAAAGAAGTTTGATCTAATGGATTGTTCTCCTGCTAAAACACCCATACCAACTGCCACTAAACTTGAAATGAATACTAAGGAAAAATCTGTGGACATTACAAGCTATAGGGGCATGGTAGGCTCACTTTTATATTTAACAGCTAGTAGACCTGATATTATGTTTGCCACCTATCTATGTGCTGTATTTCAGGTTGATCCTAGAGAGTCTCATCTAATTGCTATTAAAAGGATTTTAAGATATCTCAAAGGATCACCAAACCTTGGCATTTGGTATCCTAGAGAGTCTGGTTTTGATCTAATTGGTTATTCAGATGCAGATTATGCAGGTTGCAAAATTGATAGAAAAAGTACAACAGACACCTATCAGCTTCTAGGAAATAAGCTTGTATCATGGTTCAGTAAGAAGCAAAATCCAGTCTCCGCCTCTACAACTGAGGCTAAATATATTGCAGCTGGAAGTTGTTGTGCACATATTCTATGGATGAAAAATCAACTACTAGACTATGGTCTAACAGTTAATAAGATTCCAATTTTGTGTGACAACACTAGTGCATTTACCATTACTGAGAATCCAGTTCAATACTCAAGGACCAAGCACATTGATATCAAGTATCATTTCATCAGGGAACATATGATGAATGGTACTGTGAAGCTACATTTTGTTCCAAGTGAACAACAACTTGCAGATATTTTTACCAAGCCAATTGATGAATCCACATTCTCAAGATTAGTAAGTGAGCTAGGTATGCTTAATTTTTCCTAATTTTAGTTGAATTATGTGCTAGTAAAAATGCAGCCAGAAATGTGTTAATTTTTCTAAGTCCGGAATTTTTCACCACAAACGGATGCTTTTATCCATGGATGGTATAACACATTACTGGGATTTTTGTTCTAAAATGGATGTCGGCTATTTGTCTCATCAACGGATAGATTGAATGTTAAAAGACCAACCTCATCTGTTGTTAGAACCAGTTTAATCTCAACCGTTGATAGCCACGATTACAGGCATACACCCCCCGTATGTATAATCATGGCTACAATTACTCATTACTTTATTTTTGAACGGTTACTTTTTGCACCAATCGGGTAATTTTCTACAAATTACTTATTGAATTTCTGGGAAAGTATAAAAGGATGTTTAACTTTTACATTTCTTTTTTATCTAATTCCCAAAATTCTCTAAGGCAAAAAGTTCTCTCTCTCTCTCTCTCTCAAAGCAAAAACCAGTTCAGTACTTTCAGACCTCAAATCTTAATTCAATGGCACCAGTCAAGAAGATTGAGTCACCCACTAGGTTTGTTTACGAGAAGAATAACTTTGTTGCATTTGTGGATACTGAGAACTCGCCACGGGAGTACCATGTGATGATGAACTTCATCAAGAATTGCAAACTCTCATACGCCATTCTCACTCCTACTCCTCTGTATCATGAAGTTGTGGAGGAAGTTTTGACCACAGCTGAGTATGACGCCCTGAATGGTACAATTTCTTTCTCAGTTAAGGGTAATTTATATGTAGTTAATTCTGATGTGATAAATGCATGTTTTAAATTGCCTAAAAACAATTGTGATTCTATGCCTGATAACTCAGAAATTGTTGCCATGCTTAATGCCATGAACTATTCTCTAAGTACTGATAATTTAGGAAAAAATGTAAGGAAAGGTACGGTTAAAGAATGGAGTTATCTTTGTGATACCTTCATTAAAACATTTTCGGGAAAAATCACTAACTTTGATGTTGTCACACATTCCATGCTAGTCATGTTTAATATGCTCTTATCTGATAAGTATTTTGATTTTAGCACACTAGTCATGAATGAATTAGCTACTAAACTAGGTAAGAAATAGTCTAGGGGTAAGAACATTTACTTCTCTAGATTTCTTATGATGCTTGCTGATCATGTTTGCAATAATTCTATTGTAATTACTAACCCAAACAGCAAGTTCAGCTATTTTGTTCAGGAGAAAAGGGTCTTAAGTGACCTAATTCGAATGAATTTGAATAGTGATGTGTAATTGGTGTATCTACCAATTATTCAGGTAACTACTTCTAACCCTTCTTCTTCTCAACCTCAAACTGCTTTGACTTCAATAGTTGTTATGGAAGCTGTTAGTGCCCCACAGCGTCCTACCCAAGCAACCAAACCAAAAGTTCAAAAATCCAAGTCTAAAAAGCCAACCTCATGTGTCTCTCAAAAGACATCTGTTGTAAAATCCACCACTTATACTGAGGGGAGTGTCCAGGTGGATGTGAGAGGTGAGGGAAGGGTTGAAAATCAAAGAAGCCCCAAGAATAAGGTGGGTGAGGTGAGTGCTACCCAAACTAGCCACCATGTATCCTCCCAAAAGGATACATTGGTTCAAAAGGAAGTCAGCTCATTTCTAGTGGCATCTTCTCAAAAAGATGTCACTACTGAAACAAGTTCCCAACCAGGAACACACTCCAAGAGGGTCAGGGACACACCTAGCCAAAAAGACACTTCTCAAACCTATCAAAGGAAAAAGAAGGCTAGAACCATAGGGAATGCACAGGGAGCACACACTGCTCAGTCTCAAGTTTCTAACTTGGTGACTGAGCCTTCTCAAAGTCAGGTTGATGTGGTTCCAGTAAATGTGGAGTCACAGTCCCACTCTTTGCAAATCAATTTCGAAACACCAAATTCTCCAACCTTATCTCTGGATGTGGACATGATTTCCACATCATTTCCTGATTCTCCATCTTTAAAATTCTTGGAGGAGTCTCATTCTCAGATTGGTGGTTATCATCTTCTAGATGATTTATTGGGCCATCAATTCTCTTATTCTGAAACCTTGACTCAATCTGTGGCACCAAATTTAAAATCAATCTCCACAAATTCTGTTTTGGTTTCCACATCAATCTCTATTCTTTCTACTTCATCCACGGATATCCTTCATCCGTTGACAAGTGTTTCTCCATCCATGGATGAGCCCCAAGTAAGCCATCCGTGGACAACTACAATTACCACAACAACGGATGCCCCTTTCTAGTCATTCGTTGTTGGCTACTTCTACACTTAGCCAAATTTCAAATATTATAACTCCAGTAGCAATCGTAGAAGAGCTGGTGGTTGTTGAGACACTCTTAGGATTGAGGGAAGGGAGTGTACTTACTAAGAGTGAGAGGCTGGCTTGCAGCCAGGCAAAAGGAGAGTGTGAGAATGAGAGGCTGACTATTTCTTTCAGTCAGGCAAACGGCGAGCAAGGGGGTTCCACCTTAGTATGTGAAGGTGAGGGTGTGAGAGGTGTGAGCCATGGGGAGCCCCTGATGCAAGAACAGAGAGATTATGAGAGAAAAGCAAGTACTGGAGAGATAAGGGTGGAAGAAACAGCCATTGCAAATGAGTTAATGGATGTCAGTTATGTAGACAGGGAGAGACTGTTCCAACTTGAATATCAAAATGAGTTGGATCAAGTCAAACTGAATGTTGAGACATTTACTCATCCTGTTCTAGCCTATCAAGTTTTGGCTGGACGGGGCAATGTGGAGGCAGAACAAATGTTGCATTTAGTACACACAACTGAATCAATGTCTAGGGCAAATGAAGCAATCATCAATCTGCCTCCAGGAGCTGGTGAAGACTTTGAGTATGACCCTGAGTTTGATAAAGACAGTGATAATTCTAGAAGTGGTGAAGGAGGAGAAGTAGACCCTTCCACTCTCCAAGAGATGCCTCCTTGGTTGTTCTCAAATTCTTATGTTCACAATGACACCAAGGCAGTCATTCTCAGGAATTATCAAAGGGCACATGGTGAAGCTCAAATCTCCAATCCTCTACATGCCACCACAATCCAGAACTTTGTGGCATCTCTTCAGCTTCATCAGGACCACATCCTCCAGCAAAGAGCCAACACAGATGAGATCAAAGGCCATCTTGACGGGGTAAAGGATGCTATATAAAGGAGATTTGATGCAGTAGCTCCTTCTACCTCTCAAAGATTTAAACAAGACAAGCTGGTGAAAGATGTGGCAAATCTTAATGTGAGGATGGAGAAGATGGAAAAGCAGATGGACACTTTCTTGGCCAACCAAACCTTACAGACTCAGCTTCTGCAACAGTTGATGCAGGTTACTGGTGTTCCTCAAACCCTTGATGATAACAAAAAAGGGGAGAGTGCACTAGTGGTCTCTAAAACAGTAACCAGTTCAGTCAAGGGTGTGCCATCAAGTGAGGGGGAGACACCTCAAATAATTGTAAATCCAAGTGAGTTTCAACTCACAAAGGTGGTCCCTTCTCCAGCCAAAGATGATCCAGCCAAGGATGTTCAAAATTTCCTCAACTCTGAGAGGCTCATCAAGGATTCCATCTTCAAGGCTGTAACCTCCTCATCATCAAAATTTGTGCCTGTCCACACAACAATTCTGAAATTTCTCACTCATGACACTATAATTCTGCAAAAAGAATATGATGCTGAACATTTAAGTGTCAAAGAGTTTGAACCTATCTTCAGTGGCAGGACTGGCTCACCACCTAGACATCATGGCAAGAACAAGCTAGAAGTGGATTATCCCATCCCCAAGCCAGATGAATCTAAGGTGCTGGCAGCTCAAATCAGGGATCTCAAAGCTTCCATATATGTGATGCTCAGAGAGGGGATGGCTGTCATCTACAAGAATGGTAAAGAAATTCACATCACAAACAGCCATCCCAGATTCAACGAAGCTAAGAGAGAAGAAATTTCCAGATTGAGGAGAGAAACCAATCCCTAGGTTTTTGAATCTATACCTGAAAAACAGGCTAGATTGGCCCAAGAACTGATGAGGGAGGTGGAAGAAGAAAGTAGTGAGGCTGTAGAGGAAGATGCCCCTACTAAAAGGCAAGTAAAGAAGAGGAAGACTGTGCCAAAGACCAATCCAATCAGATGGAAGAAAAGATCAAACATGTTTGTCTCTCCTGAGAAAGTGGAAGAGAAAAGGGATACTGGGAGAAGACTTATTTTTGAAGACCTCATTCCATCTTCAACTCAATATCAAACCACCTATCATGAAACTCCTGTAGAGCCCAAGGATGGGCCTGTTGAGTTTGCCAACCTGGTATTCCCTAAGTTCATTGTTGAAGCTAAAAAGAAGATAAAGAAAAGGGAACCAATGAAAAGAGCTCAACAAGGACCAATCAAACTGAATGTTGCACCAAAAGTTGCCAAGCCAATTGAGGACAAGGCAGACTATGTGTACATTGCTGAAATACAGGAGTACTCATCCATGGATCTCTACCTTGATGAAATTAGTGAAGTAAGAGGCATAGACAAATTCAGAGTTCTGCCTGAAAGACTAACCTTTGTCTTCAAAGGAGGGAGGGTGAGAGCATGGCCCTTGCAACATGTACTGAATAAAGGATATTCCACCTTAGTGAAGATTTTCTCAAGCTTCAAGAACACAAGAGGATTTTCTGAAGTTGCAAGAGGTGCAGTATTGAATAAGATTGAAGAAATTAGGGATAGTTGGAATTCCCCTGATAGTTTGCCAAGAAAGATGAAGATCCTTTACAATGGACAAAGAATCCATCTCCAACCTTACTGGATGATGGAATTCAAAGATGACAAGGGCTATAGAAGATTCTTCAGGATTGAAGATCAACTGTCTAAGGCCAGCACTAAGTACCTTAGATGGTTGCAAGCTAAGCTAGATCCAAAGATTGCTGAAGAAGATGCATTCTACAGGAAACTTCAAGAGCAAATCAAGGCCAACTATGCTAAGGAAGGGAGACAAAAGATTCAGCCTACCAGGGAAAAGAAAAAGGATTAAATTCTGCTCAGTCTAGAGGAGCAACCTTAAACTTCCACTCAGTAATTTCTTATCTTAAACTTTACAGCTTAATACAGTTATGTTCTTTTATTACAATATTCTCATAATGTGTTTTTTTATCGTCAAGGCCTTTAATTTATGGTTGTTATTCTATCAGACATAAATTGGGGGAGATTGTTAGGAAATATGTTGTTATTGATGAACATATAACACATTTCTGTATAAGTCATTTTGTAACTAACAACGGATGACATACTTTCTGTAGTATCCGTTGTTGGGAAGCTTATCCACGGATAAGTAATTGTGTAGCATATTCAATTTTACTCTAGTCTAAGGATTGAAAGTATTAAGTACCAAGTCATGTTGACTTTCAGTAGATAAGCAGGATAGGATAGCTAATTGTAAATAGGTTGTGCAATGTAATTCTGTTTAAGTGAAAATGAATGACAACAGATGAAGACTTAATGATATCCACGGATGATCAACTCAATGTTATCCACGGATGACCAAAGTCATTCACGGATAGTCAAGAACACTACCAACGGGTAAGGCTCAAGATTAAAGGTTGATGGTGACTTGACACTGGAGAAGCACATGGGTTGATAGAGTAAACAAAAAGAGATAGTTTTTTTCTGTAGTATGACTCGTAAATTTGGGTCTTTATAACCAAGTGTAGCAGTTCTTTGAAAATAGAGAAAATAGTTTTACTATGTCTTTGCTTAGGTTTTCTCTCTTACATTTCTTAAGAGCAAAGAACTGTAATAGCAGTTGTGTATTTGTAACCAAATATCACAGATTATTTCTTCAATATATATCTCAAGTGGATTACAAAACAATCCACCTGAAATTTTTTAAAGCACTGTGTTCTTATCTTTATTTTGTTTTTGCAATTTAATTTATATGTTCTTACTTTCAAGTTGCAAAAAAAAAAGGTTGTAAAAAATCTAGAATTTTATTCAACCCCCCCCCCCCCCCCCCCCCAAAATTCTGAAAGTGTGTAACTGGAAATAACAATTTGGTATAAGGTAAATATTTACGATTTCCTAATGATATTATTTTCCAATTTTATCATAATGTTAAATGATTAAAATTAAAATGTTTGCATAAGTTCACATTGTCTTACATAATTATTATTACATAATAAAATAAAATATAAATACAAACACTTAAATAACAGCAATAACACTTGAAAAAGAAAAGGCAAAAATAGCACCTAATAATAATAATAATAAGTATTATTATATAGTTAATTTCCTATCCTTGATTTATGGTTTTTAGGTTACCACTTAAATACTCTTTTAAATTGCAAAATAGCAGGAGATGTAGACTGCATTGAAAAAAAGGAGTTGTATGTGTATATTCTTACTAGCTTATAACTCGTGCAATACACGGTTTTTTAAATTTTATTTATTATATTTTTATTAATAATTATATTTTTATTATCCATGCAACACATGTCTCTTTTCTTAATATCTATAATTATGTTTATTTATGAATATTTTAATATTTAAAAGTTGTTAATTTACATGATCTAATTTGTTAAAAAAGATTTAGTCAAAAAAACATTATTGTTAAAATTTTGATATATATTAGATTTTACACGCTCAATTTAATATTTGTTTATATTGAGTTATAAAAGTTAGGTTTGAACAATTTTACGGGTGATAAACAAATTTTGAAGAGAAGTTGCCCAAAATACCAATGTTTGGTGCTGGCGGTCTTATTTACCCACCGACTGCGCATAACAAACTTGCGTACACATATTGCGCATTATAGCCATGCGCACAGTTCATTTGACAATAATATCACCACCAACAACTTACTTGTGGGGTCCATATGGGACCTTTATACACACATTACTACAATGCAGGTTCAGGGCCACACATCCAACACAATGCGTATTCTCCTGCTACAACACAATCAAGTAGGTGTACATAAAATAATCAGAAAAAATAATGATGTCCTTAAATTGGAGGTGACTCATGCTAAACCATCACTATCACTAAACTAAAATTACCTATTCCAATGTTAACGACTGCGCATATATAAAATGCGAATCTTATGGGTATTCATGACAACTTTCTTGAGTGTTGGTATTTTGGGCATCTCAACCTCATAAATGTAATTACAAACAGGTTGATTTGGTTGCAGAATGTATTTTTTAATTTTTTTATTTTTTGAAACAAATATTTTTACAAAAAAATTTATGGATTTAGTATTTCTGAAAAAAGTCCAAATTTTAAAATTTCTGGATTGGGCAGTTAATACGAAAGAATTATAACGACTTTCATTATCTTCATCTCTCATTATTTGAGCTAGACACCTAGACCCATTACAAATGTTTGGGTTGGGCCCATGAAGAGAGTAAGCATTTAAACTATTACTAGAAACTAGCTTTATAGCCTGTGCGAGTCACGGGCATGCTCTAGATTCACATGTTACTAAAGTGTGTACATATTGTATTGTAAGATGCAATTTCTTCTTCCATTTTGTACATGGACTTGTCGTGCTAATGAATAACGTTAGTGATATACCTTGAAAACGTTTTAAAGTTTTGAATTATACGGTTGATGTCACTAAGCACAGACATTTATTGGTTTGGCAAGATCCAGTTAGTGATAAACGACAAGTTTATGCAGATATTGTTTAAATATTGCTATTAAAATTATGTTTTTAGTCCTACATACGGGCATGCTCTAGATACGAATATATTTATTATTCTTTTTTCAAAATATATTGTACACCTAAACCTTAAATGTGCGCTAAATCAATTATATGATAGTTAATATTGACATCAGTATTGTCGTGAAGTTAACGATCCCCTAATTTGTTGAAGTGTTATGCTTATATATAAAAAAATTTGATAATTGTAGTCTCTATCCGAGTTTAATCTTAATAGCAGATATAGTGAATTTGATAATTGTACAATTGTGGATATACTTTATTTTATAAAACTATTACTTATATATCTCAAAAAGTTGGTAAATTGATTCGTGATAAGTTACTCGCTTTACCTTACAATTGCCACTTGACACAAATAATTTAACATTTAATACTTTTAATATTTTATCATAAATATTCAAAAATTTTAAATTGATATTAGTTTATATTTGATTTAGTCATACGATGACAACCTCAACTTTCTTGTAAAAGCCTCTTGCAAAAACTTTTTTATTAGTATACAAAGAGAAAAATCTTTTCCAGTTTTCAGATTGAATACTCTATATACTGGTTTGACAAGATCCAGTTAGTGATAAACGACAAGTTTATGCAGATATTGTTTAAACACTGCCATTAGAATTATGTTTTTACTCCTACGTACAGGCATGCTCTAGATACAAATATATTTTTTATTCCTTTTTTCAAAATATATCGTATATGTAAACGTTAAATGTGCGATAAATCAATTATATGATAATTAATATTGACATCAGTATTGTTATGAAGTAAACGATCCCCTGCTTTGTTGAAGTGTTATGCTTATATATATAAACATTTGATAATTGTAATCTCCATCTCAGTTTAAACTTAATAGCATACATATTAAATTCGATAATTGTACAATTGTGGATATACTTTATTTTAGAAAACTATGACTCATATCTCTCAAAAAGTCGGTAAATTGATTTTTGATAAGTTACTCGCTTTACCTTGCAATTACCACTTGACACAAATAATTTAATATTTTAAAATAAATATTCGAAAATTTTAAACAAATATTAGTTTATATTTGATTTAGTCGTATGATGACAACCTCAACTTTCTTCTAAAATTCTGCTACAAAAACTTTTTGATTAGTATACAAAGAGAAAAATCTTTTCCAATTTTCAGGTTCAATACTTTATAGACGAATAATGTAGTTTTCGAAAATAATCAACATATAAATTTTATTTATTGAAGACGAAAATTTAAAAAATGGATCTGCAATTATAAGTTGTTAATGTCTAATAATGAAAAAAGATTTAAATGTAAAATAATAGATAAAATTCGTTTTATTCTTATTACATATGAGAATATAATTAGAAATGAGTAAATATGTTGATAGTTTTAAATTTTAAATTTTAAATTAAATATTAAAGAAAAATCTAGCAAATGATATTTGGTTGACATTAAAAAATTTCAATATTGTAGTAGTGGCGGATATTAATATCGAATTTGTATTATAAAGATTATTGGTACTACTCTAAAAAAATATTAAGAAACATAGAACAAGTGATTTTCGTGAATACGAGGTTAATAATTTTTAAGTTGTTATTCAAGTGTTGGGATTGTGTAGTGGATACATATGTACACATTTGTCACACCTTGGTTCAATTCCCATCAAGAACAAATTTTTTATCATTAATATAATATAAGAGGGGGTAATATAGTAATTTCAAGATGATTAAATTGTCTCACTAAACCCCCTAGTTGCTCTATTATATATATATATATATATATATATATATATATATATATAATAGATAATGTAGAAATTAAAATAATGTAGTAATTAAATATGAATAATTATAAACTTTATAATATGATAAATACATATTAGTTAATAAATAATTAATAAAATCAGAATAATACATTAAATAATATTATAATATTAAAATACATTCAATTTTTATTCTGATTAATTTTTTCAATTAATCCCCGATTACTGATTAATCCTAAATGGGTATCTCGGTCGATTAGTTCCAATTCTCGATTCTTACAACATTGCCTATTACTAATTAAAATAATTTTTAAAAAATAATTTTTTTAGCTCTATTATAATCCAATTATTTTAACAAATATTATACGTAATTTAAATTTTTGGAAGATGGGATGTTTAATTTATTTATTTTTGAGTTAATTGCACTTTGCATCTCCCAGCTTTACTCCAATTTCAATTATGTATATGTAGTTTCATAAATTGCATTTTGCATTCTCAAACTTTAAAATATAAGTCGAATCACAACCCCTTATACATTTTTTATCAAAAATAATATTGTTTTTAACGAATATATTGACAAATGCGATATAAAATTATTACCGTGATGATATAAATTTTAGATTTTAAACATGTAACTAATTTTAAATCATAATTTAATATTATTTTTTGACCATTAATCAATTATAATTTATTTATAAAAAATTGAACTAATATGTTTTCATTAAATAAAGTTGTGACTACTATGATATATGATACGTATAAAATCATTAAAATATATTTGTACCATCTTAAAATATAGATTATATCATCATTGCATAATTTGATATCGCATTTGTCAATACATTCATTAAAGAAATATTATTTTTGATAGAAAACGTATAAGGGGTGATTCAATCTATGATTTAAAGTTTGATGATGCAAAAATTAATATTAAATTATGATTTAAAATTTTTAAAAGTGTAAAATTAGTTACATGTTTAAAATCTAAAATTTATATCATCACTGCAATAATTTATATCGCATTTGTCAATATATTCGTTAAAAACAATATTATTTTTGATAAAAACGTATACATGATTGTGATTTGACTTATATTTTAAAGTTTGGGGATGCAAAGTGAAATTTATGAAATTACATATACATAATTGAAATTGGGATAAAGTTGAGTGATGCAAAGTGCAATTAACTTTTTTTTTCAGTAGGATTAAACACTTGTGACCAACTAAACACCGAAAATAATATATCATTCATTTATTTTTTATAAAAAAAAGGATGAAAAATATAGAATGACCGACTTGTCTTTCATTTTCAAGTTTCGAGACGTTGACATGAATCTCCCACCATAATTTAAAGTGGGTCAGTTTACGTACAAGATGGACCTCAACATAAGTAAATGCCTACTTGACTATTGAATATTGAATTTTAGATAGCAAGCTTTATTTTATTGTGGTCGACTTGTTGATTAAGCTTTACACAAATAGGACTGCTCTCATGAAAAATTTCATGGCCAATTATTCAAATTATAAGAGTTGTTTTTTTTTTTTGCTAAATATTAAAATAATAAGAAGCACACACTTCATATACCAGCTAATACCAAAGATGGTTCATTTCAAAGATGTAAATACCAACTAATGTACGTAACTTTTTTGAACCTTAGGCTTAAACATTTTATCAGAAAAGTAAGTGGTAATGTACCACCAGTAACTTCTTGGTCCACCGATATCATCCTACAAAATATGTGCGTAAGTGTGTTAATTATATAAAAAAAAGTGATAATGTACAGTCTTCCACTATATTTGGGAGAGAGCTAGAACCTAACATACATTCATCAGCAAAGATGAAGAAGTTGCTTAATTATATATATTAAAAAATAATGCATAATCGTCGACATTGAAAATGATGATCAAAGTGTTATCATCGCGAAATCATGCATGCTACGAGCCTCATTCAACGATGGAGAACGTAGGCTACCACTTATCCTTTCGTAAACCGACCGGAGAGCTCTCTCCCATCTGCTTCGATCTCCGAGATCTTCTTGCCTGATATCAAAAGCTATTTGGCTGAATTGAAAGAGAAGGAGCCTTGAAGCATGCGATACATCTCCGTAAAGTTGAGGAAGAGTTCTCCAGCTTGACAACACTTTTAACACAAATGGAGCTACTAAACAAGTGATGAATGGAGTTAAAGATATTTTATGAGAAGCGGACAACAAGAGCTTTAGTTTCACTAGAACCACCAACTGTACCAGCCCCATGAAGCCTCTAGTTGTTAATGACTTATTGTCAATTCTATATATATATAGAGGAAGAAAGGAAATAAAGAGAGGCACATTAAAGCAAAAAACTGTTATGAGTGGTTGCTCATAAGTGTAATCCATGGGAACCAGCTGAATATTGTCGTCTAATATTAAAATATCACTTCATCTTTTTGTTTCTTTCTCTTAAAATAATGAAAGTTATCTCTTGGTTTAACTCAGCAAAATTTCCCTTACAACATACTAGAATTAATATAATTAAATAGAAAATATCCAAGCAAAAACAATACATTGAACTACTACCCAACGTGGCAAATCAGTCGAGTCGTGTCGTTTCGTGTTGTGAATTTCGTGTTTCGTATACTTTTTGGCTATATACGAAAACGACCCGAATTCAAATCTTGTACCCAAAATTGTAACACGAACACGAGTGATACACGACTTGACACGACACGACACGAGATACATGAATTTTTTTCGTGTACCATTCGTGTACACGAAACTAAACGAAACGAAATAGACACGAATAGCAACGAAAACACGAATGTTTACACGAAATTTCTTAAAGTTCACATTACTTTCGTGTAATATCAATTAATATTTAATATATATTTTTAATTCTTTATATATTTATTTATGTCGTGTACTTCGTGTCGTATCGTGTACTTGAAGGGTAAATCCAAAAACGACACTAAATCGGGGTCGTGTACTTTCGTATTCGTGTATTTTCGTATCGTGTACTTAAAATGCAAATACAAACACTAAATTTTCGTGTCATTTCGTGTCATGTAAGTCGTGTAGTGTATAAAATTGTTGGGTCTAACTACTGCTGCCTATCAGTCTACGGAGAAATGTTATTTTCAAAACTTGTTTTTTATTATAGAGCTATTTGTATCTCCTGCATTTATAATTTGTAAATCAATATTATTATATAATATATGAAATATTAAAAGTTTGGTTGGTCGGTATGGTACGTTGTGATTTTACTTAATTGCCCTTAACTGTATTTCGTGTTTTTACTTAATTAACCTTACTTATTAATAGAAATATATTATTAAATAATAATATTACCTATATATAACTAATTACCTTTTTTCCCTAAAATACATTATTTTTTCTAACAAATTCCCCTACATTTTCAAACATATCACGGACAATTACCTTTTTTTAACTAAAACATGTTAGTTTTTCTTTTTTTCCTTACTAAAACCCCTCATTTTCCAAAAATATCACGGACAAACCTTTAGTTATTTATTTTTAAACCTATAATATAATAATTATTTATAAAAAATTTACATATTTTAACATGTCTACTTATTTTTCTTAACAAATGCAATCACTAAAAATATTAAAATATAAATAATAAAATACCTATTTATAACTGATTACCTTTTCAGCTAAAACACATTATAGATTTTTTGTAACAAAATCCCTCCTTTTCTAAATATATCATGGGAAATTGTCTTTTTCAATTTACTTTTTCTATTTTTCTCACTAAAATTCATTTTTTTCCCAAAAATATCACAGGAAACCTTTACTTATTTATTTTAAAATGTAATTAAATACTTTTAATTATTAAATTTTAAAATCTCATTTTCCAAAAATATAACGGGTATTTAACTTTTTAAACTAAATATATGTTACATTTTTTATTTTTTCTTACTAAAACCCCTCATTTTCCAAAAATATAACCGGCAAATCCTTACTTATTTATTTTAAAATCTGTTTTAATGTTTTTAATTAATTAAAAGGATTTAGCTATTTTAACATGCCTACTTATTTTTTTAACAAATATTAAAAATATAATAATAAAATAATAATTAACAATGCACGGGTTTTAAGCTAGTATAATATATTATAAATAGTCCTGAAAATAAAAATCATTAAAAACTAGAGGCTTCATGTGAAGTAAATAAAAACAAAAACCCAACATGCACCATCATGTGAAGTAGATGATGAACTCATGAGCAAAGCTAACCGATCGAAAAGGCTGAGTGGCTGACATGATAAACAACATAAAATTATAAATGTGCATACATGCATAATCATAGATATTATTTGATGATCATTAAAGAGTTATCATGGCAAGTTCATGCAATCTACTAGCCTCATCGGACGGTGAAGATTGTCGGGTTATCCTTTGGATAAACAACCGGAGAGCTCTCTCCCATCTTCTCCTATCTCCCAGATTTTCTTGCCTTACATTGAAAGCTTGGCTAAATTGAAAGAGGAGGAGCCTTGAAGCATGTGATACATCTTCGTAAACTTGAGATAAAGTTCTCGAATTCAAGAAAATTTTAAGCACAAATGGACATATTAGACAAGAAACATATGGAGTGAAAGATATTGTATGAGAAGTGGAGGCTAAGAACTTGAGTTTCACCAGGGCCATCAAATGTAACCCCATGAAAGATATTAAAAGGTTGTTTGGTTTTTGTAGAGTAAGCAATGCGGATGGCAGTTTGGGTATAGTTCTGAGAAATATGAAACAAGAATGCAGATCGATAGAACCCACAAATTTGTTTGTTTTTTTTTTTCAATTCTGTGGATGGAGTAAAGGAGGCACAATTGTAAAGTAGAAATTGTTTTGGGGATTTGTATATAAATGCTAATGACTTAATAAGGAAAAAGTGTCTAAATGTGTCGAAAAAAGTTGGTGCAGGTTGAACCAAAATATGATAATGAAACCCGGTCTACACAAGTCAGTTTAGCAAAAATACCTCAAATGATGAATGATTATCACTTGTTATCTCATATTTTATTCGAAAATTTGTTTAAAAATAAATATTACTCATTAGCTTATAAACTACTCCCTCCGTCCCAGTGAATTGTATGCATTGAGATTGGGCACGTATACTAAGAAAAGATATAAAAAATGAGTAAAATTAGATGAAAAGTGAGTAAAGTGGTGGGACCTATCAATATTTAATAATAAATTTGAGATAGTGGAGGAAGTAGTGTGTGTAATAGTGATTTATATTGTTATAGAATAGAGATAGCGGAGAAAGTAGTGGGTGTAATAGTGTTTTATATTATTAAAAGTTACTATTTTTGGAATGTATAAAAATGAATGGGACATCCCTGGAAAGTGTATACAAATGACCGGGACGGAGGTAGGACATATTATAAAATTTGCAAAAATGGAATTTATATTCAGAAAGAGGACAAACTAGTGGGGCTTGAGATCTCGCTTAGGGAAGTTTCCGAGAAATTTCAGTTTGCACTTGCTAATGTGTTTTTTCTGCATGAGATATGTTTATGACATATCCTTTGATTTTGTCCTTATTAACAATTTTCAGATTTGATCAAAATTTTAAAATTACTTTTTATAATTAAAATTAAAAATAAATGCATTTAAAATCAAATGAGCTATGGTCAACAAATTTGACAAATTTAGTAGTACTTGATAAATAAATTTTGACAATTTTGTAACAGTTCTTAAAGAACCATGGTATGTCCGGGAGCAAGCCCAATTCCATGTTAGAAAGCCCGTTAATCAATCCAAATTAAAAGCCCGTCATAGTGCTCCCTCACATGAAATCATGCAAAGGATCCTCCTAGCCCTTAGAACTTGTCTTCAAAATTGTGATATCCGAATTTATTCAAAAAAACTATCATTATTTTTTAGACTTCTCGTCTCGAAATCTAATTGTCATGTGCTCGAAAATCTATTCATAGAATGTTATCGGGAGAATCTGGTATAACATTATTTTGGAGGTTTGTTGGATTAACGAAGCAAAATATGATGAATTCTCGAAAAACGTAAAGAACATAACATAATGATTGATATGATAATTAGTGAATTATATATGTTGCTGATCTTGCTTGTTCCGGTAAACACCAGAGAAAACATGAATATTCTCTTTGTTGGTAAACTATTTCTCAACCGTAAATAAGATGCCTACGTACCTTATTTATAGGGATTCAAGCCACACGTATTTCTTAGTTGACAAGTTACCTTGACGGGTTAGGGTTTTGTATAATCCATTAAGGCCCAAGTCATGACAATTGTGGAGATCATGGGTAAAGGCCCATTACTAACCATGGTCCAAGCATACGTAGCTGTAAAAGGCAATCATGGAGTTAGGGTAAAGTGATTTATAAGACGGCAATGATGAGACTCCGTATCAGCCTCGCATGCGATCCCTTAGGGTCTGGCCATACGATGTGAACTTAGGGTAATACATGCGACTATTCACAGCCTGACCATGTATGATAGTGATGCTACCTATGCGACTTTTTGAGGCCTGACCATAGGTCTTCAAATAGTAAAATAGTAAATGCCCAAATGAAGCGATCTCAAAACTGGGATCACACATGACTTCATTGATGATTACACTGTGAAGTGACATATAGATATAATCGCAATGAGCCTGATATGTGACAACAACAAGTTGACAATTGATGTAATTCGATCGCTTTCGAGCTCCTTCTTGATAGCCTGAAGTGACCCATTTCGGTAATAATAGCGATGTGATCCCGGAATTGGGATCGCGTGTCCTTAGATCAAATGTTCGAAGAGATATTTACAGAAAATATGGCGTGTCACTGTGATCGTGGATGTTATTTCTCCTTGATTGGAGCATGTAACTGAATTCAATTAGTAAAGTGGGTCTTTAATATAATACACTGGGCTTGCTTAGGATCTGTGTCTATTTTGGGCATAACATAAATTTTAAACTAAATTTATAGGTTTAATCATTGTTAATTATCTTGGTTCTTTTTAAATGCACATGTAATTGAAGAGGATCGAGGTATATAATTTTTGGATAGGGTAAATCTCGTGTATCTTTATTTTTTTAATAAAAAAATGGTTAGAATTGATGCATTTGGAAGATTTTAGTCGTGTTAAGCTCCTTTATGTATTTGTTCTAGGTAAAAACTCGTACATTTTCAATCTCGCACTAAGTAAAGTCTATCGAGTACTAGTTAGTACTAAATTTTCTTGGTTGTGGCTCAAGATCCATTAGACGCAGTATTTCAGGTAAAAGACAGTTAAATGCATTTGTGTAATTAGTGATTTCATGCTTAATATCTTTGTGGTTATATTTTTTGCCACATTTTACCTTAACATCCAGGTTTAGTCTTTTAAAAATTATACAAAAATACAAGTTTACTTGAAATATGAAAATATATTATCATGATTTTTAAGAAAGCAGAAATCAGATTTAATTAGTGAAGGCAACTGCAAGGTATATAATTTTTGGATAGGATAAATCTCGTGTATCTTTTATTTTTAAATAAAAAAATGGTTAGAATTAATCTTTTCAAAAGATTTTAGTCATGTTAAGCTCCTTTATGTATTTGTTCAAGGTAAAGACTCGTACATTTTCAATCTCACACCAAGTAAAATCTACCGAGTGTACTAGTTAATACTAAATTTTCCTGGTTGGGGCTCAAGATCCATTCGACGCAATATTTCAGGTAAAAGAGTTAAATGCATTTGTGTAATTAGTGATTTCATGCTTGAATATCTTTTTGATTATATTTTTGCCACATTTTACCCTAACATCTAGGTGTAGTTTTTATGAAATATGTATTAAAAAAAATATTTACATAATACTTATAAATAATATTGTCAAATTATGTGTAATTATATAAATAAATGTTAAATATCTAAAAAATATATTAAAATATGTAATATAAATATTAATATATAAATATATATTTATTTATTTCGTATATTTCGTGTCGTGTTGTGTACCTAATGGGTAAACACAAAATCGACATTAAATCTCGATCGTGTACATTCGTGTTCATGTACTCAAAATACAAATACAAATACTAAATTTTCGTGTCATATATAAAATTGATCGGTCTAATCTCAAGTGATTAATGGCTTACATTTTATCATTTCTAATCCTGGATTCGTTTCTCACTCACCTTTAAAATTTGTTACACGTGTACTTATTTGTAAGGTATATAAACTTAATTATAAAAAGAACTTTAAGTTCATTATATAATCTAATTTTGATCTAAGAATTGTTAGATGAAAAATGTTAGGTACCAAAAATTTTATTTTTTCAAAAATTAATATGACACATGAATAAATGTTAATTTTCCTGATATTAATATGAGACAATATGAAACCCTGCTTACATATATATGCTTTCCTGAATTAAAACTCATCATTTATTGTGACGAATCATTCGTAAAAAAATTTGATAAAATTTTTGATATACCTAGCGCTCTTTTATCGAATTACCACTTGATACCAGTGTTCTAAAAGTCGGCGATTAATCGGGATTAATCACCGATTAATCGCTAAACGGCGGACCACCGAACTGATTAAGCGAAAATCGGTCAATTAATTATTTTTTTCAGAAAAACGATCAAAAATCGGCTGAATCGGTCAAAAATCGGATTAATCGGGCTAATTATTAAAAAATATTTAAAAATTTAAAAAATAATTTAAAATTTAAAATGTAGAAACTTGATTAAATGGTAGGAAAAAAATATTATTTTTGTACATGTAATTATAATTTTAGATGCCAAAATCGTAAATTCTCTTAAATTGATCTCTATTTAAAAAGTTAAACCTTCAAAATTTTATTTATTAAAATTATATAATATTTTTAACATATTTGCATAAATATATGATAATAAGATATGTTTAGTTGAAATAACGAAACAATTATATATATGAATATAATTGTATATAAAAAATATTATTAAATTTATTCCGATTAATGACCCGATTAATCATTCCGATTAATCCCCGATTACCCGATTAATCCCTGGACGGTGCCTTAACCGATTAACTCCGATTCCCGCTTTTTACAACTATGCTTGATACATCTATCGTTTGATTTGTAATATAAAAAACTTAACAAATTGAAAATTATATACGTAACATTTGTCAAAATAAGTCTACACACTATAATCTTTATAGTAAAAAATGTACTATTACTTACGTAAAATGATAGCTGACTCCATTACGACTATAAAATATTTTAATTGTATAAATTGTAAAATTATAATTATACCAAAAAATTTAAAAAAAACCATCTATATATTACAGTAAAATCCTTGAATTTTTTTTGAAAGTTAGAAAAAAAACTTATAATTTAATAAAAGTTCTAATTATCTTTTTAAACAAGAAACCAGAATACAATAACCCAAGTCGGAGCATTGTCTCCGTTTGACAACATAAAACATGTACTTACATTACATACATACATATATAGTCCGCCGTTGCAACTCTCACTATATCTTCAAACGATAAACTATCCCAATTAAGTAAAAAATCACCAAAAATTATCTCTTTAATCTTTATCAAAAACCCACAAAACCCTTTTGATTTTGAAGCCCCTTGACAATGAGAGAAGATTCAAATAATAATGATGAGCCCCCAAAGAGAGAATTATATGCTTTGTTACATATTTCTCCACAAGCTTCTGATGAAGAAATTCGTAAAGCTTATCGTCAGTGGGCTCAAATTTATCATCCTGATAAACAATCTCCTCAGGTAGTTTATGCCCTTTTTGTGTTTTTGCTTATACATGTTTGTATGTGAGTTTGTTTGTGTGTGTGTAAGAGAGAGAGGGAGAGGGAGAGGGAGAGGGAGAGGGAGAGGGAGAGGGAGAGATAGAGATAGAGATAGAGATAGAGAGAGAGAGAGAGTGTGTGTGTGTGAATTCTAATGAGAAAATTGAAAATCTTGCGGTTTCTTGGTGAATTATTTTTATTTAGTTGATTTTTGTAATGATTTTAGGGTAATTATGATGATTTATTGGAGTGTGTTGATTGGATTGTTGATAGTGTAGTGGTGGTTTTGATTGGGTGGTTGAGTATGATGTGATGAAGTTGTGAGTAGTTTTTCGTGTTTTGGGGATTAAAAGAGCTTGCTTGATGTGTTAGGGATTGTTGATAGCTAAAGTAGAGTTAGTTTGTTAGTGGATATAATTCTTGAATATTGTAATAGGCAACTTTAAGTTGCCTCGGACACTATAATAGGCTTCATTGTTTGAAGACGTTAATCCGGAATGAAAATTGGTTCATCCCCTATCTTTATTAAAGTGCATGTAGATTATTAGGAGTCAGGACATATGCTTAGAAGATATTCTAAAAGTTTTAGGTATGATGGTCCCATTATGCCAAAGGAAAGGAAACTTGGTTGATCGAGGCAAGCAAAGAAGAATTACATATACTTCGAACATCATTATACTTAAAAAAGATAAGAGCTTTGTTAACTATATATCAGAAAAGATATTAGCATTTGTGTTTGGTGGCTTTAAGTCTTCAGTACCGGTAATAAGCTCTTAATTAATCCCAAAGCCTAGTTAAACAATGAGTATGCGTTTTGCTTGAAAATTTAACACTTTCAAAATGCCCACAAGCGGTATAAAGAACGCACAAGAGGGAAGCGCTTTTTCCCCGCGCTTTGAGAAGATAGGGATCAACTTGAAGATATCTGACTTACTTTTTAATTTGTGGCCATCATTTTAATCAACAAATATTAGAAAATGCAAATTGCGAGAGATTTTTTGGATTCCTTAAAGAGAGGATGTCGAGACGGTGGTTGAAAGATGAATACAATTTAATGTTATGTGTGTATATATTTCTTTTGTTATTAAGATAAGTTGTGTATTTTTGACTGCATAGTACACACTACTAAAAATTATTTGTCTTGCACAATCTTAATTTCGTATGAGTTGAGTTAATATTATTATATAGTCATTGCGTCTGTGTGTTGATTTATATTTATTAAATGTACTTCGCTTTCACTTATGCTCTGGGAGGCCCCTTGCGCTTTGTTGCGGTTTTAGCTTTTAAGAAATGTGGTACTAACATATTTTCTATGCTATAACATGGAGTTGCGAGGTTTATGTTCATTGTTCCACAATAAGTTGTTGTGTTTGATCTTTGTAATTATAAGGAACTTCTTAAATTTCATTGAGAAATGATGAGTTTGCATCTTAAAAGTAGCAAACTAATGGGCAGGATTTGTTACCATCTAGTCAGGATAGAATGTGCTTCTTGAATTGGAAATCAAGTTGGAGTCCTGAAATGATCAGGATCTGTAGTAATCTCTAAATACTAACATTGCAATACTCAGTGCGATGTTGTTACTAGCACCCTATAAAGGTTGTAAAGATTCTTGTCTCTAATATGACTGGTGCGGTAATTTACTGGTATATCTTTTTGGCGCCTATCTTTCTCAGTAGTTCTCATGCTTGCTGCACTCTTTTAGTTAACTGGACACTGACTGATAACTATACTGCACTCTTGATTTCAGATGAAGGATGTTGCTACCGAAAATTTTCAAAGGATATGTGAAGCTTATGAAATTTTATCTGATGCGAATAAAAGGCAGATATATGATATATATGGAATGGAAGGGCTAACCTCAGGTTTAGAACTTGGTCCAAAATTAGACCGAGTTGAAGAGATTAAGCAAGAACTTGAGAGATTGAGGCGGCAGAAGCAAGATTCAAAGGTCTTAACCCTCTTACCTTCTGGCGTGATTCTCGCAAATTTGTCGCTTCCGCAATTTCTAAATGGTGATGGAATCATGCGAGGGTAAAATTATTTAGTTCTTTAGTTGTTTTAGTCAGTTATACAGAATTTTGTAATATTTCTTGTGATTATGTATCTGTTACTTGAAGATCCTATCCTACATAGATTTATGCAGCACATTCCTTCTCTATAGAAGCAGAGTTGAGATTTTTTTACTATTAAAGTCAATTAGAAACCAGCTTTCAGTCTGTAGGCTCAGAACCTTCTTTGTCAGATATGAAAGACATGCTCTCTGCGGAGTCGGAATAACGTTTATTGTTTTTCTTGGTCTAGTTGGATCTGGTAGAATAGATCATCCACCTGATTGAACCAGCCAAAACAGTTCATCTTTAGTTTTTCCATGGAGATTCTCCATTGATATCATCTTAATTTCTGTGTACATATATCCTTAGTTTCTAAAATTGCTAAGGTCCCTAATTTTTTAAGCAAATTTTTATATCCACGGGGTTATCAGTCAGACTCAGTGCAATGTATGTTATTTGACATAGAAAACACCAGAATTTTGTTGTTAAGATTTCAACCCTCTATCGCTTACTTTGGTTTTCTATCTTCTACGTGTGACAGTATCACAATATATATCATTCACATAATGCAGTCATGTAATGTCGTGCATGTACTGGGATTTGGGAATGTGTTAATACAAGAATCTGGTGTTTCGTATAGATTAATTTAATCGAATACTTTATTTTTAGGATGTCCATGACCAGTGAAGTTCAATCTCAACTATCAAAAAGGAGCCTCATTGCTGTTGGAGGTAATCTAGCAGTTACTGGAGAATCTGGCGGTGCTGCTACCACTGCTGTCCTTAGGCATCAGATATCTTCTGCTTCAACAATAGAATTCATGGCTTCTGCTGGTTTACAGTCTCTAATTGGGGTACAAACATCTCGGTATGCCAAAACATATAAAAGTTAAATTGGCTCTACCTTTTATTTCTCTTTTTACTCAAATTTTCTATTATAAACTCCAGACAACTATCTGCCAATGCCAATGCAACAATGGGCCTTTCCATGTCTTTAAGAGATGGTTCAATCAATCTTACCAATGCTTGGACTCGTCAAATGTCTGAGTCTACTAGTGGAAATGTAAGCTCTCTTATGTCTGCCATGATGTTTTACACTTGTAGGCTCTTAAAGATCATACTATTAAAAAAATTCAGGACGATTTCTATCTTGAAAAGTTTATGATTAAAAGAATAAATTTTCAGGAAAAAATCATTTTCTTTCACTGACTTTGCCATCCTAAGATTATGAATGGTACAACACAAAAAAATTCTTAAGAACAGAACTTTGGTAGATAATTCTTGATGCGGACGTAACTTGAGGCGAAAGCTATGCACATGTATAATGAATTAACCTCTTGAGGCTCAAACAATCTCTCTGAAAAGATTTTGTATTCTTACATTGTCACTATCTTTTATGTTCTCTTGGCATCCAGATTGAGCTTTCTTTAGGTGAGGACTCGTCAATCTCTGTTGGATGGCGCAAGAAAGAAGAGAAGATGTCTGCCGCTGGAGTGATAAAGGTCTATTCCATGTTCCTTTCTGTAACAGTTACACACATTTCCTTTACTAATTAAATTCCTACTAATGTAATAATTAACATGACACCTATTTAATTTCTTACTAAGAAAGATGAACATTGGTTAGCTGTTTTTATAAAGTGCCACTGTCTTTACAGGCAGTGAATAATATTGTCATACAAGTGGGTTGATTAAGTAAGTAAACTCCAATGAAAATTCGTTGTTGTAGATCAAACTGTAGGTCACCCCCATTTGTAGAAAGTACTGTCAAGTATTTGAGTATTTGACAAAGAGAGAAAATTCACTTATTAGAATATTCATTATTGTAGTATTTGTAGAAAGTTGATGACCATATGTACTAACTATTAACCATTGACCACACATTATTGCACATTTCCATAGTGTTTTGAGCTGGTGTATATTGTTCTGGATCAAATAAAATTCTACTTGTTTCTGACTTGTAAGTTTAAAACTGCATGGATTTTCTTAGTCCATAAGATCTAGGGATGTTATAAAGGTGAAGAATACAGTGAACATGGATATTTCTATCCGTCTGACTGTCTTTGTATCTCTCCCTGTCTTTCTCATATATATATGTCATGTTACAACAAAAGTATTCTTAGCTTAAAAACTAGATATCACCATTTAAAATGATACTAATCATCATCTACAGTATGACAATTTACTTGTAATATTAGTACAAATTACTTTAACAGTTGAATTCTCAATAATAGATGGTTGTGATAGGTTCTTAGTTTAGGTTATATATGTGCATATAAATATAGATTCTTATAGACAAGAAGTCCTTTTTCAGCTAAGGCCTAAGCATCACTGCAGTTTTAGTTTCCACCTAAAGTATATCTCAAGTTTGTCAAGTTATGTGTGTTTCATTCTGAAAAAAAAATGAAAATAAGCAAAAAAGATGAGCTGCATTATTTTCATCCTTTTTTTAAATCACTGCAGATCGGTACAAGCGCTGTAGGAGCATCAGCTCATTACACTCGTCACTTCTCCACGAAATCTCATGGAAGAGTTGCTGCTAAAGTAGGAAGGTGCTTTTGCTCACCTTTTTAAGATCTTGAAGCTTGTATGTGTATCCATATACGAAATGCTCAAAGTTTTTTTACGCTGAATTTTTACACCTTTTAAACATCTAGTTGAGGGCATCTCCACCCCAACACCAAAATGCTATAACAGTGTAAGTTTTACACTATTCTAGTGTAAAATTAACTCCAACCCAACATTATAATAGTGTAAAATTTACACTAAATGAATAGCGTGGCACCAAATTTTGCGTCTAAATGTTCATTTGGTATAATTTGTACACCAAATTTGGCGTCTTTTAAATTTCCAAGTATACCCCCATGTTTGTTAACAAAACAAATTGATTCCCTCTTTCCCATTTATATCCTGTTGTATCCTAACAAAATAATTACTTTTGGAAAAGTGAGAAGAATACGTCCTCTTATAGACAAAAGAGTCTTTTTAGTGTAGTATATAGTGTAAATGGGTTGGAGTTGGTTTTGTGAATAGAGTAATTTTTACACTAAAATAGTGAAAAAAGTACCCTGTTTCTAGTGTAAGAAGTTGGAGATGGTCTGGCATATGTTTGCTATCTTATGAAAAATAAATTTGCCAGATATATTTTCATATCTATGCTTGACACTAGTTGACAGTTCTATCTTTAGTTTAAGATTCCTTGTCAAGGATCTGTAGTAGAAATTAGGAAGAAACTTTGCTGTGGAACTGCCCATATCTTATCCAGTTATCATTGTTGCATTAACAGTAGTAATTGCTGTTTCATGAGTCTGTGCAATACAAGTTTCTATCACTTTAGGCACTTCTGGTGCCATTCATCTAACATGTACAGTACTACAATGGTACCTTTAGTCCTTTGCCCTTTCCATTTTATTTGCTAATTCTTACAAATTTCAACACAACCAAGTGACGGGATTGCAGCCACAGCCCTGCCAGATTTTAGTTAATGTGAATTGTTTATCGGTGCAGACCTGAAAAAAAACTATTAGGCATTTGATCTAAAAGAGGATTTATGGGTTGTATGCCACAAGTTGAGGTCGCTTTTATCACAAACTAGCTATGGTCAAGCTGTAAATAAATCCACAGCGTGCCAGAGTAGAAAGTAAAGTAAACATGAAGTAAACCAAAAAAAAGAGAGAAAGAAGCTATAATTGAGATGCACAAGTTAGAAATTTCTAGCTAAACAAGAGTCAGTTAGAATTTTTTTCCCTTAATAATTATTTTTTAATCCGTGCATCATAGTTGATTTTAAGAAGTATGATTTAACTACGGAGTTTGTAAATTAATCTCTTCTTTAGATAGTAATCTCGCCTATAGTTAAGTTTTTCCCTAGAGCAAACTCTTTTCCTGACATTTGTAGAAACTAATAATTATGTTAGTTTATATTATTTGCATTATGTTGTCCTTGTTGTCAAGATATACTGCAAGACGGGACTAGAGATGATGGCTCAAGCTGAAGTTCTTCAGACTAAACACTGTTACCCTCGAAACACCCAGCATCCCAGTATGCTAAAGATTATAGTAGTTTGTAGTATGCACATGACTATGTATGATGTATACTATGCAGAAATTTGGTAGATTTGAGTTGGATAGAGAATGCATAAAACAAATATACACTGGCTATCAAGTGAGATAGCTTCGGTTGTGTTTTTGTTTCTGTTTTTTTGGACGAAGTTAAATGTGTGATGTAATGCATTAATACATGACAGATTACTAAGTTGTAGCTTACTATATTGTCAGCCGTGCCCTTGAAATTGAAGTAGGAGGTGGAAGAAAAATCTCCAAGTTCAGCACTGTCCGCATGCTATATGCAATAGGAATCCAGGTACTTTCTGGTATATGCAAATTGGGTGCTAAAAAGTTAGTTGTTTCTCTATGTTTGTTATTTCTTATGGTACGTCTTTGTTTCTAAGATATCTCAAGATAGTTGCGAACTTGAATGTAGTTAGGAGTTGGTATGTAAAAATATTTGAGCTCCTGCTACCTTAATTTCTTTAGTAACTTTGAGAATTAGGTAAATCATATGTATAAAGTTCAAGGAATGTTATCCTCATGCGCGCAAGGAATTCAATATATTAGACGCCAAGAGACAACCACATTTAAGTAAGGTTAAATCGTTGGATCTCCACACAATATTTTAGCTTTCATTACATTGTGAATTTCTCTTATTTTCAGTGGTTACTGTAGAACCGAATATATCTAATATGTCTTAGTCGGAAGTCTGTAATGCAAAGGGTGAGATGTTTCCCCTACTTCTAGAAGTAGAAAGGTTCTTTCCGTGAATAACCTTGACTACTGAGATGTATAAGATTTCGGAAGATGTTGTAATTTTTTCTGTAAAATGTGTTGAAGACTTTTGAGAAACTGGGACAAAAGAAAGTAGGAATGTTAGGATAAGAATCTGTTTGGACAGTAACGACTTGCACTAAATAAAGTCTGAAACAGCCTTAAGACAGTAAAGTGTAGTAATCCCATTATTTTTCTTTTTATCCGTGTAAAATAGCTATAGTATTGTTAGAAAGCACAACATTGTAATTAGAAAACACACACACACACATACACATACATTATCCTTAGTAATGCACATTTAAATAATCCGTGGTCCGTAATCAAATGTTGCAAGCATTTCAGATCCTTTTGTCGTAAATATATGGGTTTTGAAAAGGTTAAAATTATCACATTTTAGAAGTCCTACAAAATTCGGGGTTCAGGTGTGGAAATATGTCTGGTCCAGAGTAAGGACAAACTTAGGTTTTCCGTGTGCATTAATGAAATTTTGCGATCTTGAGCGTATTCCCTACAATTAATGCTGAGTTTTCTGTTGAGCTATGTTAAAACATCTATAATTGTATCAAATGCTCCATTTGTGCTTTATGACCTTATATTTTTCCTTGTATATGAAGGGTATCTTTTGGAGATTTGAATTTCACCGAGGCGGGCAGAAGCTGGTCATCCCTGTAAGTACACTATCATTGTTTGAGTTCCACCCCACAATAAAAAAGGAAATAAGGATAAAATATTGGAAAAAATAACGGAGTTCTAAATTGCCTTCTAACAAGCAGTTCCGATCACGTATATCAAAATACTTAAAAACTTCTATTATGAAGTTCATTATTTTTACCACTTCATGCACCCTAATGTACCCCATTTCGTACTAAAGATTAAATTAATCGTTGAATAAAAATATCAACAATCTGATTCATAAAAATTCTTAGTCCATCCAGTGACCAATGCTTATGTTTTGGATATGAATGAGCTATGTAAAGCCACTCTTATAGTGGATCAAAAAATAGAACAAGCTTTTACAAGATCCTGCACTTGAGTTTAGTATGAGTTAGTGATATAGATACCTTGTTCTTTGAATATACTACCTGACAAACAATGTAATCATTTTATAAATTTTTGAAGGTTTTTTAAAACAAGTCTGTTTTGTGTTATAATCACTATATGCTTATTACTATTGATTTCTGTCCATTTATTGAGCCATTGTGTGCAGATTTTGCTCTCAAGCCATCTGAATGTAGCAACTGCTGCTGGAGCATTTATTATTCCAACATCACTGTATTTCGTGCTCAAGGTTGTTGCAAATACTAAAATTTTCTTTTGCTTTTAACCCCCCCCCCCCCCTCCCCCCACCAATTACAATAGTGTTGAATTATATGTACATATTATGCCTCAAAGTTTTAAGAAAAATTTACAAATATACCTAACTTTTTGAATTTTTTTTCAAAAATACGGTTTTAGTTGCAAATGAGGTTGCAACTGTTGCAAATGGGGTTGCAAACGAGGTTGCAACGTATTTTTGTAAAAATTTCTGCAACTTGGGTATTTTTGAAAAAAGCCCAAGTTTTAGATACCACCATGAAACTCACTACTTAATTTGTTGATAAAGACTATATGCTCTGGAATTCTGCTCAGGGTGGTCTGTGGAAATCTGATTTCGAAAATGATTCCACTGTGTTGCTGTCCATATATCAAGTGTTACAAATCATTTCTTGAGTTATTTATTAATGCAACACTTTGCCCTTGTGATGATTGCTGTTCGTGTACATCTGTCTTAGTGTTGCTACCTTATTTACTGTTTGATCCTTTAAGATCAGTGATGTGCTTTGTCGTGCTGCATCATTTTAATCATGTGTATGGTGGATAGTGAATCTTTAAAATTTTTAACTAATCTATATGTTTGATGTTCAAACATTTTCCCTTCCCATCTGATTTGCCTAATTTTCTACACTTGCAGTCATGTGTTTTTAAGCCTTATTACCTGAAGCGGGAAAAGCAGAAAGCAATGGAGATTATGGATCGAACTCAAGCTGAGGTATAAAAAGTCTCTACACAGTACTATAGTTTTATGAAGTTTTAGTTTTTCTTTTGATTATTATTATGCTTGTTTCAAGCACATTAATGCCTTTGATGTAGACCCGGCAATTACTGTCGTGTCATGTTGTACAGGAAGACCACACGAAATGGGTTTGTGTCCCTGAAACCCCAATACGAGCACGACACAAAAAGAAAATGAAACGATATGACATGAAAAAGAACGAAACAACACCAAAGTACACGAACTCTTTGTGTACATGAGACACAAGTACACGAATAGTACACAAAAGGAATAAAATTAAATATTAAGCTATATATTTTAAATATTGATACTTAATAAATACTAGCATATAGCCTGTACAACGTACGGATTTTTATATATTTTATTAGTGATTGGAATATATAGTGTACGGTATTTTTGCGTGTGTACTAATGATAGGAAGATATAGTATAATTGGAATTTTTAGGTGTGTTTATAAAAGGTAATATCGTTTAATTAAAAGGTAATTTGTTTTAATTAGAAAAGGCAATCGGCTAGTTACTTATTTATATTATATTATTATTTTAGTAAAAGGAATGACCGAAAACCAAAACTTCCAATGTTTCGGCTTTAATATAATAGTATAGGTAGATACATATGTTATTTCTATTTACAAAGTTCTACTATTAAGATCAAACTGTCTATAATTATAAATATATATTATAAGTAATTTTTTAATTCAATTAATTATGTCATGTTGTGTCGTGTCGTGTACAAAAAGGGTAAACCCGAACACGATACCAATTATGATCATGTACTTTTGTGTTCGTGTACTCAAAATGTAAACATGGACACTAAAATTTGTGCAAAATTGCGGGTCTACATTGATGCACTTGTGTGTCGCAGATAAGCTTATTTGGATGTCCTTACATACCGAAAAGCTAAAGGTAATATTAGAAGAAACGAATTTGTTCAATTCACTAGTTCCAACATCCCAAAACAAGTACCAAGGCTTAGCTGCTGCAAAATAACTTAAAACTCCTTCCTCCAGAAACATGCAACTGAATAATCCACATCGCCCGTCTTTGGACAAAATATCTTTCTGTCAGGATTCAGCTTTTAGTAGTAGTCTATAGTAGCACTGGACAGTAGGAATAGTAAGGGTATATGTGTCATTTACTGAGTTAGTTAGTCTGGTAGCCCATATATAGCAAGACTTGTTTGTATTTCAGATTATGCATGTTTGAACAATTATTCAGAAAATGGAATTCATTTCCACCAATCTCTTTCTCTCTCTAGATTCTGTTATGTCTTTCTCTCTCTATAACTGATTTCTATCTCTCTCTAGTGTTAATCTCTCTACAATCTATCAATTCTTCTCTGATTCTCTGCAATTCTATCTTAAATCTCTTGTTCTCTTACTTGTTCTACTGTTCTTCACTATCAAAAACACATGAAAACACAAAAACACTGAAAAACTAGAAAAGTAATTGGTCATGGCATGACACTTTCCTAACAATACAGAATGCAAACTGTGAATTCTTTCCTTAGTTTATTTGCATGTTATTAATAACCTTTCAATACAGTAGAAGAGTTTATGCATGTTTTGATTGCTAGGGAGTAGGATGTTGCTATTAACAAATTTGATGATTTCAATGCTAAATGACTGTAATTTGTTTAACACACAAATGATAGACATAGTTTGTCATGTTATTATCATCATCCCAACATTTTAGGTTGCTACTTCAACAATTTATTAGCCTCTCAGAATATGTTGAATGCTTCTCAGTAATCTTTTGGTTTATCCAGGTTCAGCAGGCGAGGGCACTAGCTGAGAAAGCTCAGCGGTTGCTAGAAAATGTTGCCAACAGGAAAAGGAGTCAGCAAGTAGAAACAGGTGGACTGGTGATAATAGAAGCAAAATATGGAAATCAAAATTTTTTGAAGAATAGATTTCAGTTAGAAGATCAGAAAGATGAGTTGGCTGTGCAAGTTATTGATGTCACATTACCTCTAAATTTTCTAGTTAACGATTCTGGGCAACTTAAGGTATATTTGGACCTCTGTGATACAAAACACTGAATTTGTTATGTTGTATTATCTCTTGTAATTTTATATGTTGTGTATTCTGTTGTATGTTTCACAAATTATTACCTTAATAGTATTACTTTAGCTTTTCTGTATGTTTCACAAGCTAAAGTATTCTGTTGATGAGTAACTTCTAAGCAACTTTTGCAGAAAACCTTTTAAATTATTATCAAAAATTTCCTTAATTAAAATTGTTTGCATGTATATCGTGCAGGCTTCTTTAGTTAGATTTGTTTGATGGTCAACTCAGTTCACTCTTTCAATTTGGCAAATGTATGCCATGTGTGTGGTTTAAGGCTGATGTACTTGACTGTTAGTTGCTGCTACTGTTTTGTCTATACTATCTATAATTCTATATACAGTAGTGGCACTTTATATATATTTGCTAGAGAGTAATTAAATTTTTATTTATTTATGTGCTTCTGATGTGTATACAACAGCTTCATGAGGGTGTAAAGAAATCGGGTATCATGGGCTTTTGTGATCCTTGTCCGGGCGAATCTAAGCGTTTGCTTGTGGAATACACTTATGGTGGCAATAGATATGAGGTACACAATTGTTTGCTTTTTTAATCTTTGTATACAAGACCCTGATGACTGAAAACTAAGCTTCATTTGTTGAGCAGGTTGAAGTTGATGACTACGAGGAGTTACTAATACCTCAGGAAGCACACAGAATTTGACATGTCCTGTTCAAGATGCATAGAATATTTTTTACGCAGCAGTTATAGACACAGAAACAATGGGAAGTTCATATGTCTTCTTGCTCTCTTTTACAAATTCAAAACGCTTCTTTGGTGCCTCTGAGATGCCATT
Source organism: Heracleum sosnowskyi (assembly GCA_030848705.1). Lineage (NCBI taxonomy): Eukaryota > Viridiplantae > Streptophyta > Magnoliopsida > Apiales > Apiaceae > Heracleum > Heracleum sosnowskyi. The sequence continues at coordinate 18,974,386 of CM061240.1, forward strand.
TCTAAATTATATTTCTTGTTCGGTCTTTTTTGCTGGGAAAAGGTTGACTTGCAAAAATGTTGTGTTTCGATAGGAGTTTGCAATTAATAACACATTGTAATTTATCTGTTGGAAGAATTTTGTCAACGATTATATGGTTATACTCCTTTATTATAGAGATGTAGAATAATAGAGAGAACAATATAGGCGATCATCAAGCTGTTCCAAGGCCAACTTGATCCTCTTCCCGACAGATCCCAGATGAGGGAACCCTAGGAGACGAGTTAAACACTTAATAGGTTTCTTGTTTATGTACTTTATGACCAATAGAAAAACACATTTCAATCTTATATTTTTCACTCTTGTTTTAAAAGCTGGATGGAACTCTTCTGAATTGCTGTGATTTGCAGTTACGTGACATGTGCACCAACTTAATATGTTTGTGATGTGTAAATAGAGTTTGTGCCACCATTTCTTTTTCCGGTATGAAACACACAGAAAGAGCTATGTGCATTGGGCAGGTGATTGATTATGAACATATTCACTAAGGAGGTTATAAGAAAATAGAACACATGAGAATAATTAAGATGAACTGCGAATACATTAGAATATGAAACATTAGAAAATACACCATGTGCAATTTGAGTTGGAATATGAAACATTAGAATATATGTCTAAGGTATGGATAATACAATGTTTCATTAGAAAATATACCATGTGTAATTTGAGTTGGAATATGAAACATTAGAATATATGTCTAAGGTATGAAACATTGAAACGTATATCTCATGTTTTATTCTATTCTTTTATTAAAAAAGAAAAATTTAAGAGAGTATAATATTTTATTGAGCACACAACCTATCTTTCAAACTATGAATCTTGACTTGATACATTTGAGAAATAAGAGTTAATTGACCTTTGCATCCCCAGTTTGTACTCCAATTTCAATTATGTATATATAGTTTTATAAATTGCATTTTGCATCCTCAAACTTTAAAATATAAGTCGAATCATAACTCTTTATACGTTTTTTTATCAAAAATAATATTGTTTTTAATGAATATATTGACAAATGCGATATAAAATTATTACAGTGATGATATAAATTTTAGATTTTAAACATGTAACTAATTTTAAATCATAATTTAATATTTTTTTTGACCATTAATCAATTATAATTTATTTATAAAAAATTGAACTAATATGTTTTCATTAAATAAAGTTGTGACTACTATGATATATGATGCGTATAAAATTATTAAAATATATTTGTACCATCTTAAAATATAGATTATATAATCGTTGCATAATTTAATATCGCATTTGTCAATACATTTGTTAAAGAAATATTATTTTTGATAGAAAACTTATAAGGGGTGATTCAATCTATGATTTAAAGTTTGGAGATGCAAAAAATAATATTAAATTATGATTTAAAATTTTTAAAAGTGTAAAATTAGTTACATGTTTAAAATCTAAAATTTATATCATCACTACAATAATTTATATCGTATTTGTCAATATATTTGTTAAAAATAATATTATTTTTTATAAAAACGTATAAAGGGTTGTGATTTGACTTATATTTTAAAGTTTAGGGATGCAAAGTGCAATTTATGAAACTATATATACATAATTTAAATTGGGATAAAGCTGAGGGATGCAAAGTGTAATTAACTCGAGAAATAAATAAATTCATATATTTATATACACCATCACGATTGAAGAGACACTTATTGTTTTTCTAATATAATATCACCATTAGCATGAAAACTGGAATTCACTTTATTTGATATATTTTTTATTATAATATCTGAGTTTACCATACTATTCAGTTAACCAATCAAAAAATATTAATTATTTTATGACCAATCATATGTCAATCCTAAATTTTAGACCAATCACAAGAGTCTAAAAACTTTTCTCATATAATTTTATTAACCAACGGTGGTTAGACTATCCATACAACACGATTAACCAATCAAAATTCAAAAATTATTTTATTTTTAATTAGAATTTAAATCTATTAAAACTTTCTTCATATAATTTTATTTTTAGACCAATCACAAGAGTTTCAAAACTTTTCTCATGTAATTTTAAATTAGAATTTAAATCTATTAAAAAATTTCTCCGACAAGTTTATTAATTAAGGGTGGTTAACTAATCAGAACTCAGAAATCAATACTAAAAGACCAATCATAAGAGTCAAAAAACTTTTCTCATATAATTCAAAAAACCTATAGAAATTTAAAAATTAATTTATTTTTAAATAGAATTTAAATCTAAATTTAAATCTATTGAAATTTTTCTCATATATTATTAACTAAGGGTGATTAAACTATACATACAATGTGATTAACCAATGAACATTCAATAATTATTTTGGTTATAATTAGAATTTAAATCCATTTGAAATTTCCTCATGTAATCTTAGTAAATAAAGAGGGCCAGACTATCCATAAAATGCGATTAATCAATCAAAATTCAAAAATTATTTTGTTTTTAATTAAAATTTAAATCTATTAACTATTATATTTATATATTTCAAGAATTTGGTTATCAAATAAAATTATTTTATTTTTTATTAGAATTAAAATCCTTTATTTTAATTATATGCTTGGAGATTTTCATGAACAATTGTACTATCTATTTAATAAAAAATCGTCTATTTTATAGATAAACCTCTGATACCACCATGTGATCCAACACATTGAGTAAGGAATCGTTACGAGTATTCTATAGTTTTTACGACTTTAATCAATAATTATATTTTTTTACTTGTTTAATTGTTAAATGTCGTAATTTAAGATTTTAGGAAGCGTTATACATGTATAATTTTTACGAATCTAATTAATAATTTATATTTTTTATTGTTTAATTGTTAAAGGTTATAATTTAATATTTTTACATAGAGATGTGAGGGTAATTATCCAATATTAATATTATTTATTGTATTTAAAAAATTCAATGTTAATTGATTATGTTAAAAAAATTAAAGAAAATGTTACTAAATATATTAATAGATACTTGAAATGGTTGATTTTTATTTTGTGAATTTTTGTGTATAAAAATTACTATAAACTTTTATTATAATGCTTGAGTATAATGCTATACAATTAACCAATCAGAAAATATTAATTATTTTAATACCAATCAAAAACCACTTAGACGAGACATTATAAAAAACAAAATCCCTTATTTATCATTTTCATCTTATTTTAACAATCATGATTAGTTGACAATTCTAATTTAAATGCAGTATTTACTTCATTTAAAATATACATGTATCACATATTTATTTTGGTCAAAAAAATATTTGTTAATAAATTATTATTTTTATTTAAAATCAGTCACAATTATACTATCATATTAATAATTAAATTTCCATTAATATTTGTTAATCAAACAATTTGATTAATATTTTACATTAAATACGATATTAATAATTTAATTTCAAGTTTAAATTTATATTACATAATTTTAATAACTGTGTGTTATTCATTTATTTACATGCATATTACATTAATAATATAGATTAAAAGTGACATTATTGTATGCTTTAAATAAATGTAAACATTTCAAAAGTGAAAAAATTATTTTAATATAATGTCCGCCTCAATTTATAAATATATAACTATTTTAAATCTATCTCATTTAGATTACGTGTTGGTTGGTAGCTAAGCGTCTTTTACACCGATTTAAAAATAATATACTAATTAAATTTAAAATTTTGAATTATTTTAATTAGGTAATCTTTAACATCATACTTGAACGAACACATCATCTTCGTAAGTATAAATTTTTTGAATTTAAACAAAATTAAAATTAAAATTAATATTAATATTAACAATTTAAATTAAGAATAACATTAAATTTAAATTCGACCAATAACATTAAATTTTAATTTTTTTATAAGTAAAATTTAAAATTGTACATGAACGAATACATCACATCTTTTTTTTTTCCACGATACATCACATCTTTTTAAGTACTTTTAGTTTATTAATAAGACATGTTTTCACATTATCTTGATAATATATTCTATATAAGCATATTACGGATCTTTGAAGTTCAGATTGTAAACCGATACGTTACTTCTTCTTTATTTCGTTATCAATTAGGTGTAGTTATTAGACTCGTCAATTTTTCATTGTTAAACTTTTAAAATTTTAAGCAGATGAATGCGATATATCATTTATGAGTTTGCAGTGTCGAAGATGTAACCTGGGAAACTCTGTATCATTAACCATACATACAAATTCAAATGTGGTAAAATCGTTTCAAACCCGAATATGAGGCATCATATTCAATAAATCAAATTCTTCGAAATTTTTTCTTCTTATTCTCTTTATCATAATTATATATAATTATATTAGGTTTAGAGTGTCCATCTACATTTGTAATTGAAATGAAGTAGTTTAAAGATTCATGTGAAGTGATGCAGTTAATATCAGCAAATGTTAACGACGGTTTTTCCGGTTGGAATCTAAATGTAATGACATAATAAATACAAGATCCTAAAAACATAGTATATTAGATGTAATTAAAATTTATTCAGACAAATTTAAAATCTTCGTCAAAAGAAGAAAATGAAAACCAATATCATGTAAAATTGAAAATCATCAGGAAAAATTCTGATATCAATATATCTTTGAATAATTCTAACTTAGTCCATATCAATACAATATATTTCGTCTCGGATGTGGTAAAATTAGTTCAACTTTAGAGTTTCAATGTCCTCACAAGAATCTAAAATCACCTAATACAGTGTTGATTATGTTGTGGTGAGCATAAAAATTTTCAATTAAAATATTGAACTATGATATTTGTCCAACATCAAATTTGTCTTTTTCATTCTTAATAACTCAACCATTTTGTTTCTTTTGAAGCATGTGCATGATTCAGGTAATAATGATAATTTTATTGATAATAATCTAGAGTCAAAATCAGGAACATATAAACACATATTCACGTCAATGATGATGGAGTTAAAAAGAAGTATAATTCTAAAATGGATTAGGATGTTCAACATTCTTATTAATTAAAATATTGATGGTACATTTCAAACAAATTATAATATCTTATTGTTAGATATGAATATCACTAAGAAACTAGACAGAGGGGGGGGGGGGGGGGTTGAATGGATAGTTTGAATGTTTTTCGTTTTCTTGAAACTAAAAGGCTGTGTTACATTGTGTTGTATGAAAATGCGGAATAAAATAAATAGAACACACACAATCACTTTAATTTACTTTGTATTAAGTAAATCAAATACTACAGCTTCCAAAATTTCACAAGTGAAATTATGGCTTCTAAACAAGAACAGTGTTTTCTTGTTTTCTTACAGAGAAAAGAGTGCTTGAATATTTCTGTGTATTAATCTCTTGCAACTAACAATAGGGTGTGCACAATATATATCCTATACAAACTGGTGCACACTCCTATTTACACAGTTACACCTAACTGTAACTCCAACTTGTCCTGCCATAAGAAGTTAACTGTGTCAGGAAGGACCACTTGCTTTCTGTAGCCTTTCCCGTTTCTGTAGCTGCTTGTCTCTAATCTTTCTCTCCAAGTTTTGCTGTAGATTTTCCATCTGTCTTTGGACCACCTCACCGTAACAGATGCATCAGTATTTGTCTCCTTTGAATCTTGGTTCTGTACCTTAATTTGTCTTGTCATAAACGGCTAAGTGTTGACATCGTGAACTCCAGCATATTCCTGATTCTTTGACTTGTCGACATAGAACATTCTTGACTTTTCTATATGAGAACTTTGCTATATGAGTATTATAGGAGTATGCGATATAGGCTTTTTGAGGACTTCATGATCTAGCCTTTTTGATGACTTAACGATCTAGCCTTTTTGACGACTTCACGATCTAGCCTTTTTGAGGACTTCACGATCTAGCACAATCTGACTTTGCGATCTCAACACTTCACGACATGAGTCTTGAAGACTTCACGACATAGTTCATTTTGGACTATGCGATCTCAGTACTTCTCGACATGGATATTTTGGACTTCACGACATAGCTCATTCTGACTTCACGATATAGGGACTTAGACAAATTTCTGCAACTTATTTCTTCAAGGCATTATTCACTCCAATCCTACTGCATGAACAAATTGAACTTCTTCCAGGACAATTATTCCATGGCCTATGTACATTCTAGGTGCAAGAAACTTACTAAGCTCATTATAACTTTGAGCATACATAATAAAGCTAAGTACATGAGAACAATACAAGTACAATGAAGACCTATACTATATCTCAGTGATAAACTTCACTAGGTCATGTAGAGTGACATAGTCACAATGTGTACTAGGTCATGTAGAGTGACATAGTCACAATTTGTAGGCTTGTTAATAGTGGTATTCAGACATGCCTTGAGCCTAACACTTATTTTATGTTATTTTGTTATGATGGTAGCATTTTATATATTTGTTCAATCAATATTTTATGCGTTGAATATTTTACTTTTAATTATAAAATATTTATTTTCTTAGCAATCATAACATAATTTATATTTATTAATACATACGGTGCGTAGCACGGGTAAAACGCTAGTGATATATCATTTAAGCCCTAATTTAAGTTAGTAGAAGAGAATAGTAAAATATTTTTCCTAAAATATAGATTACGACTAAAGTTAACATATTAATACGAGGTGATAATATATTTTGCTCATTTTGTAAGATGATTAAAAAAAATTGGCATGTTAAAGAATTTATATAAAGAATTCTTTCTTTGAGTGTTTTAAAAGGAATATTTTATATAAAAAGTAATTCAATATTACTTATTAAAAATTGTTAATTAGAAATGAAAATATATAACAAAAACAAATTTTAACTTATAAAATTTAATTTTTAGTTTCATCTAAGTTTTAAAAATTACATACCGGGGAATAGCATAAAATTTGGTGTACAATGTAATAAATATTTCTTTATGATAATGAAATTACATATATTCATTTACGTCAACTTTAGGTTTAATGTTTTAGTTCTTAGATAATTAATAAAATTTTATATTAAACTATATAATTTTTTTTGTACAATTTACAAGTCTTTCTTTAGATTTTTAGTTTAATAACTCATTAGTTATTTATTAAAGGGTTTTTTTTTCATAAATACCCAATCCTATAAAAAAGTTTTTGCAAAAACACTAAGTTTTTTTGAAAAAAAATCAACATATTTGCAAAAACACCAACTTTTTGAAAATATTTGCAAAAATACGGTCTGCAACTAGATGCAACCATTTTTACAACTGCAACCAAAATCAACCACAAATGCAACTTATAAAAAATTTAATAATTTGAATCATCTTTAATTGCATAATAGATTGTACATTATACGTAAATAAATCCACATGCGGGGCCGATTAACTAAAAGGTTAATGGAAACATCGGAGTAAGTGGATCAATTTTCAGTTTTAATTTAAAATTTTATAAATTTAAATTCGTTCTTGAGATTTGGATTAGAGTTTGATGTTATGGGTTGCGTAGAATTGTAGATCGTTGTAATTAAAGATTCTTTATTTAAAAATCTTTGAGTTTTGAGTAATTTTAAGTTCTTCGAAATTCAAGGTGGTTCGTCGGATTTTGAAAAGTTGCATCTGGTTGTACACCGTATTTTTGCAAATATTTTTAGGTTGCATACCGTTTTTTTTTGCAAATATTTTCAGAAAATGGTAAAATTGCAATTTTTTTAAAAAAGTAGTTTTTTTACTATTTCTCTTTATTAAAAATAATAAGTTTATTTAAGTTTAAGTAGTTTATTTATATTAAAATCTTAACTTCTTTTATTTTACATTATATTATTGGGATTTTTTCAGAATTATCTAAATTCAAAAAACCTTTTTGCAAAAATATTATATTTAAATATTTTTTGCAAAAATATCGATTTTTAGTAAATACCTACAAAAATACGGTTTACAACTTTTGCAACTATTTTTACAACCGACATCAACCAAAACAACCACAATCTAACTTTTAAAGTTTAATAATTAAAATTATGTTTGATGGCATAATAGGTTGATAACAACACCAGATAAACCCAATATTATATCCTTGTATATAATAAGCGCAAGTGAGATCTTATCCAAAACAATATCAACCGTTTGATATGATATTTTTAAAAATAAATGATCAAAATTAATTATATCATATAATAATAGAAATTATTATCTAAAAAGGATATAAGTCAAACGTGAAAGTATTAGCATTATAATTGGATTTTAATACAACTGTTACATATCAAAATAATAAGGATAATTAGATTTTAATAAATAGATGCGAATTGTTGGATCGAATATAAAAAAGTGTATTTGGTTGTTAGTTGAATTATATTAAAAATATTAAAAAATTTATCATGACAATCTAAACCAAATACACAAAAATTTTCTAAATCGAATAAAATTCTCAAAGTAAATATTAGTTAATTGGGTAAAAATTCGTCACTTTTTTTTTCTCTTTAGTTTCAAGATATTTTCAATTGGGAAAAAATTGTTAAATCGTCGCTAAATTAAATATTATTTTTTGAGTTTCGTGTGTGCCGTAAAACAGTCAAATTTAATTTTTAGTGTTAGGAATATGTTGTTCTTGATGATAATTATAAAAACACTTAGTAGATTTTGTATTAAGTCATTTTTATAACTTCAACGGAATGGTATGTTTTGCAGCTTCCGTTGACTGGTAGCTCATCAACGAAATGAGTGATGTAGCAATTGCACTGTACAATACTTCACTGGTTGATACACATTTGTTGTAGGTATTAGATAGGTTTTATAAGTCATGTTGACTATGTACTACATAGGCAAAGTATGTTGGTTAAATGTAAATATATTGTGCCTTGTAATTTTGCCTAAATGAAAGACATGTCAACAGAGTCTATCAACGGAATGAAGAATATACCATCAACGGAATGCAGAATAAAGCTATCAACGAAACACATCTTCCTGCTATCAACGAATCATTATCACTTTTCTGAATAGTTGACAAAGTGATAGTGACAGTTTTCTAACAGATCAAAAGGTGATGTAGAAGTGTACTTTGCATTGGAAGCCATCAAAATGGACACTGGGAATAAGGAAACATTCCAATTTCCAATTAGGTTCTTGAGTGGGATCATAATTAACTCCTTATATATAATAAGCGTAAGGGAGATCTTATCCAAAACTTTGATCGGTCACTGTACTACCAAAAGTATATGATCCGTTGGATTATAAAACTATAAATATTTAAATAGATGAGGACCGTTAGATATATAATTAAAAATTGTATTTGATTAATAATAGGATAGTATTTAAATACTAAAAGGTGTATTTTGATAATTTAAACCAATTATAAATGGGTTTTCTATATTGAATAGAAATCTTTATGTAAAAATTCGTAATTTTCTTTTCTCTTTAGTTTATGGATAGTTCCAGTTAGATAAAAATTATTAAACCATCATTAAATTAAAGATAATTTTGTTAGCTTCGCATGGGCTGTAAAATCGTTAAAATCTGTTGTCTAAAATTAAAGATAGAGCCCAAACAGTAAAGTGATTATCTAAATTTTATTAAATTTTTTTTTATTGTAGCACCAATTTAATTTTTTTCCTAATTCTTTTAAATTTATAAATTCTATTTTTATTTCAATGAAATATTAAAATCAATTTAAGAAAAAATCAAAATCGATCTGGTCCGTGTACGATCACTATACAACCAAATTAATAATTACAGTTAGATCTTAAATCGATCGATGAGAATTGTTAGATCTAATATTAAAACGTGTATCTGATTAATAATAGAATTATATTTAAATACTAAAAAGTGTATTTTTATAATTTAAAATTTTTCTATATAAAAATTCTTAAATATCTTTTCTCTTGAATTTATGTATAGTTCCAATTAGATAATAATTGTTAAACCAAATATCAAGATAACAATTCATATTGATTACAATATTAAAAATTATCAATATAATGTTCATGTATATCATACTAACAATGATACACGTGAACCTACAGAGACTTACGAGAACTCTGTACATAAATAAATTTAAACACTTTTTTTTCTGAAGGAACATAACAATTTGATTAATCCAAATTATAATTATATTACTTTACATATAACAAACAAAAAAAGGATAATATAAAAATATTATTAAAATATTGAGGGTTTCATATTCATAAACGATAATTTTGAATATAATACTTATATTAAAATGTGTATTTGATTAAAGGTAGGATTATATTTAAATACTAAGAAGTGTGTTTTGATAATTTAAACCAATTATAAATTGGTTTTCTATATTGAGTGGGCGTTTGGGGTATCAAGAATAAGTTGACTTATAGCTTAAAATGAGTAAGTGCTTTATAAGTGATAAGTAGAGCTGAGCTTATAAATTCCTAGAGTGTTTGGTAAATCAGAACTTATAAGCAGTAGAGTGTTTGGGTAAATCAGAACTTATAAGTTAACTTTTTTTTATTATTTTTAAAATATTTATTTTTTAATATATATAAATGGATATCAATGGATAGATCTCGATGAGTAGAGAAATTTGATATATACATATCAATTTTTTAATGAACGGATCAAAAGATATATGGTTTTGAAGATTTAAAGGATATTATATATTGCGTGTATCGAGAATAAGTTATAAGTTATAAGTTGAATGTTAAGGATTCTTAACATTCAACTTATCCATTTTAAGTAGCCATAAGTTGGTTTCACTTATTTTGGCAAACACCCCCCATAAGCTGAAATGGGTTTATAAGCTATAAGCTTATAAATAAGCTGATAGCCAAACAGGCCCTGAATTGAATTGTTTATGTAAAAATTCTTAACCATCTTTTCTTTTCGGTTTATGGGTAGGTCAACTGGTCAAGTTAGATAATAATTATTAAACCATCATTAAATTAAAGATAATTTCGTTAGTTTCGCATGGGTTGTAAAATCGTCAAAATTCAATTTATTAAACTCGGGATAGAACCTAAATAGTAAAGTGAGTATCTAAATTTTAATAAATAATTTTTTTGTAGCACCAGTTTATTTATTTTTCCACTAATTGTTTTAAATATAGAAATTTTATGTTTCTTTCAATAAAGTATTAAAATTAATTAAGAACAAATTCAAATCGATAAAGAATATAATAATATGAGAATAAAATTTTATATAATCAGAACATAATTTTTATTCTGTTTAATAATTTTTAAGTAATAATGTATTTTAAAATTTTATATACACTGTAAATAAAACCGAAATATTAAAAGTAAAAACAGTTAGTAAGATACTTATATGAGTATATACTTGATATCCTTATTATATTAAATCCTTAGAGAATAGTTCTATGGAGACCTAAACTTAACCGGAGACCTGGAGACCACATCTTACACCATTCGTTTCTATCTAATCAAAGGGTACATATTATTTTGTTTTACACACTTATAAATTGGTTGTATGTAGGCATATACAGTTTATATGTTACCAACTACGTTAACTACAATATGCATTACATTCATTCTCACGTCTTCCATTTTTTTATTCAAAACATTTGCATAATTTTAATATTCTATGTTATTTTGTTTGCAAAACTTTTTACTTTCAATTATTGTATTCATAATTTTTTAGTGTAATATATTATTATTTTAATTTAGTGCATTACTTTAGTTGCAAAAAAATATTATTTTACTATTTTATTCTTTATTTTTGCATAATTTAATTTTTTACAAATTTTTTTCATTGTTATGCAATAAGCATTGGTTTTTTTTATTTGTAAAACATATTTTTTTATATGCAGAACTTTTTGTTTATAATATTTGCAGTACGATGTTTAGTGATATCGATCCTCCCAAATCCTCCCAACTTGCTAAATAAAATGTCGGATGTTGTAGGTTTTAAGAACATGGATGGTTAAAAAGAACAACATGTGTAATTGTGTATAATAATATAATTTTGTTAGTTTAATTTTATGAAGTATAATAAAAAATGATGACCATTGAATTCAAGTTAATCTAAGGGTGTATAATTGGTCTCCAAGTCTCCACCTTTTTGTTAGTCTCCGCTGAACCCATATAATAAAACATAACATGGATCTTATCCAAAATTTTGATCGTACGGTCTTGGACAACCAAACTAATAAAGACATCTTAACTAGATAAATGAAAATCATTAGATCAAATATTAAAAAAGTGTATTTTATTAATAATAGGATTAGATTTAAATTCTAAAAAGTGTATTTTGATAATTTAAACCAAATATACCAAATATAAATAAGTTTTCTATACCGAATAGAATTCTCCATGTAAACATTTCGTGACTTTCTTTTCTCTTTAATGGACAATTCCGGTTAGATAAAAATTGTTAAACCATCTTTTAATTAAAGATAATTTAGTTATCTTCATGGGGGTGTAAAATCGTTGAAATCTAATTTTTAAAACACAAGATAAAGCCCAAATTAGTAAAGTGGGTATTTAAATTCTAATAATAATTATCACGTCATCATTATTTTAATGCCAATTTAATTACTTTTTTCTAACTATTTTAAATTTAGAAATCTATGTTCAAAAATTCAAATCAATCTAAGAAAAATTCAAATCAACAAAGAATATAATAATACGAGGATAAAATTTTATAAATTTGTGCATATTTTTAATCCTATCTGGTTAAATTTTATATCATAACTAATTAAATATTATTTATTATTAAATAATAAATTATACGCAAATGGTGATTTTGTTTTATAAGAACTCATAGAGACCTAATTTCATTGTTAGCATGACTATATTCATATTTAAAAATACCGTATTTTGAAATTTTAGACTCAGATACAGAATAGGCCTAACTTTTTCAACATATATACATTGTAAATTATTAAATTCGAAACTTTAAAAGTTTGTTAATCAATTAGTATAGTACTTTTTTTGAAAAATCGTACTTTATAAAAAATATTATCAAATAACCCATGTCTACAAGAAAAAAAAATGAAAAAATTCTTATTTTTCAAAAAAACCTGTAAATTTTAATATGTTGTTGGTAGATTCAAACCTTAGATCATTCTACGTGATAATTTTACGGTTATATCTAACGTTTCTCAACCATTTAATTTGAAAGATCCAACGATTATGGATTGAGTGATCAAGCGACCAGACTTATAAGAAAGCTTTCATTATTTAGTCTTTAATATAATAACATAGATATTTACGGGCTATACTATAAAATAATGAATTTTATACAGAATTTTGATTGTCACGGTGTACTACTTTAAAAGAAGAACTATTACAAAAATATTATATTTTAATTGATAATTTATTTTCTCAAAAGTTCAAAGTTCCCGCATCATTAACATATTACAAAAAAAAGTATATTATATTTTAGCAATAAATATTTAAAAAAAATATAAATATTAAAAAATATATAAATATTAAAAAAATTAATGACGTTATCCTGGTAGTTTGGTCCTAAATACCGCCAAAACATTCTCAACCGTTAAATCCAATACTTTTAAAAATAGACGATCAAGATTATATCATATAAAAGGAAGTTATTATCTAAAAATGATATAAGTTAAAAGATATTTTATTAGGATTGGATTTTCCAAAAAGTTAAAACATAAAAATAGTTGTAATTAAATAAGGAAACCCATTTAATATCAAAATAATAAAAATCGTTTAATCTTAAATAGATAGGTGAAAACCGTTAGATTTAACATTAAAAACTGTATTTGGTTAATAAATGGTATTCTAATAATCTAAACTACATATAAGTAGATTTCCTAAATCGAATAGAATTCTCAATATTAAATTTTGTCACTTTATTCTGTTTTTAGTTTTAGAATAGTTTTTAATTGAAAAGGAACTATTAAACCACAACTAAATTAAAGATTATTTTGTGAATTTCATGTGGACCGTAAAATTGGCCAAATCTAACTTTTATAACTCAATATAAACAAATATTAAATTGAGTGTGTAAAATATAATAAATATCAAATTTTTAACTATTATATTTTTTGGCTAAATCTTTTTTAACAATAATTTAATCATGTAAACTAATAACTTTTAAATATTAAAACATTCATAAATAAATATAATTATAAATATTAAAAAAACAATCGTGTGTTCCATAGGTAATTAAAATATAATTATAAACAAAATAATTATAAATAAAATTGAAGTAACCGTGCATCGCACGGGCTATAAGCTAGTAAGCATAAAGACAAAAGTCAAGATCTCCAAGGACCAGTGGACAAAAGGGATGAAAAACAAGCTACTGGCGGTTACCTATAGTGTACTTTAGTGTAGCCAAAAATAGCATTGTAAACTTGAGTTTTATAACCAAGTGTAGCAGTTCATTTTTAAGGAGTGAGTGAGATAAAAATAATTTGTATTAGCTTCTTTCAAGAGCACTATCACTCCAAATCAGGAACTGAGCAGCTGTGATACTTTTGTAACACAGATTATTTCCGCAATTAAAACATCTCAGTTGGATCCTCAAAACATCCAACTGAAATATTATATTTGCTTGTGTTTGTATTTTCAGTATTATTATTTTTCTTGAAAGTTGTTTTCAGAAGAGGAAATATCTAGAATTGTATTCAACCCCCCCCCCCCCCTCTACAATTCTGTTAGGTCATTTGGGATTAACAATTGGTATCAGAGCAAGCTTCTAACTTACAAGAAGTTTAAAGATCAAGGCCAAAACAGAAACCATGGTGAAGAAGGATACAGGTGTAAAGATACCAGTTCTAGATAAGGACAATTACTTTCACTGGAAAGTAAAAATGCATCTACATCTCATATCTATGGATGAGAGATATGTAGACTGCATTGAGAAAGGTTCACACGTTCCCATGAAGTTTGCATCTAGAGTTGGAATGCCAGATGATGTTGAAGATGTAGAAATTCCAAAACCTGTCTCAGAATGGACTGTTGAAGATATTGCAGAAATCCATAAAGATAAAAGAACCATGAACATTTTGTTTAATGGTTTGGAACAAGAGATGTTTGACAATGTTATAAACTGTACAACTTCTAAAGAAGTATGGGACACTGTTAGAACACTTTGTAAAGGAACTGAGCAAGTTAGGGAGAACAAAATGCAACTCCTCATACAACAATATGAGCACTTTCATGTTAAAGCTGGTGAAACCCGAAATGACACGTTTAGTAGGTTTCAAAAACTTTTGAATGGATTAAAGTTGTATGGGAGGGTCTACCAAACCAAGGATTCAAATCTCAAATTTCTTAGAGCTCTTCCAAAAGAGTGGAAGCCTATGACTGTTTCTCTGAGAAACACTCAAGAGTACAAAGACTACACTCTTGAAAGGCTTTATGGAACTTTAAAGACATATGAGTTGGAAATGGAGCAAGATGAAGAAATTGAAAAGGTACAGAAGAAAGGTGGATCTATTGCATTGATTGCAATCATGAGCAGGAAGCAAGTTCCTCTAGCAACCAGGGAGACAAAAGGAATGGTACTTGGATAGTGGTTGTTCAAGACACATGACTGGTGATTCTAACCTGCTCACAGAGTTCCAGGAAAGAGCTGGCCCTTGTATTGCTTTTGGAGATGACAGCAAAGGCTACACTAAGGGATATGGCTTGATTTCAAAAGAGAATGTCATCATAGATGAGGTTGCATTGGTGGATGGTCTTAAGCACAATTTGCTTAGTATCAGCCAGCTTTGTGACAAAGGATTTTTAGTTACTTTTTCAAAAGAAGCATGTGTTGTTTCTAAAGTAGGAGACAACAATGTGGTAATGACTGGATTCAGAAGAGGGAATGTGTACATTGCTGACTTTAATAGCACAAGTCCAGACACCATCACTTGTCTTTTCAGCAAGGCAAGCAAGGATGAAAGTTGGCTATGACACAAGAAATTGTCTCATTTGAATTTTAAGGTTATGAATGACTTGGTGAGGAAAGATCTTGCTAGAGGAATTCCACAGGTGGAATTCTCAAAGGATGGTTTGTGTGATGCATGTCAAAAAGGGAAACAAAAGAAGGCATCATTCAAAAGCAAGACAGAGTCATCAATTGTCCAACAGCTTGAGTTGCTTCATATGGATCTATTTGGCCCTGTAAATGTCATGTCCATTTCAAAGAAGAAATACTGTCTTGTGATTGTTGATGATTTTTCTAGATTTACATGGACTTTCTTTTTGCACTCCAAAAATGAGGCAAGTGAAATCATTATCAATCACATCAAGATGGTAAACAATCATCCTGATTTTAAAGTAAGAAGGATTAGGAGTGACAATGGGACAGAATTCAAGAATTCAACTATGAAGATGTTTTGTGAAGAAAATGGTATTTTGCATGAATTTTCAGCAGCAAGGACACCACAGCAAAATGGTGTAGTTGAAAGGAAAAACAGAACACTTATTGAAGCTGCAAGGACAATGCTAGATGAATCAAAGTTACCAACTTATTTCTGGGCTGAGGCAGTTAACACATCTTGCTTCACTCAAAATATTTCTTTGATTAATCAAGCCAAGGGAATGACCCCTTATCAACTACTCAAAAGAAAGAAGCCACTATTGGATTTTCTTCATGTCTTTGGATGCAAGTGCTTTGTTCTGAGAAATCAAGCTGATCATTTGGGGAAATTTGAAGCAAAGGCAGATGAAGCAATATTTGTGGGATATGCAGCAGGGAAAGCTTACAGAGTCTATGTTAGAAATGAATACCACTAGAAACTAGACAGAGGGGGGGTGAATGGATAGTTTGATATATTTTTCGATCTTTGAAAACTAAGTAAACAACTGTATGTGATTATGATATGTAATATGCAGAAAGTAAATAACACACACAATCACTTTAATCTATTTTGTATAAGCAAATTAAATACTACAGCTTTCCAGGAAATTCACAATCGAATTTCTGGCTTCTAAACAAGAACGGTTTGAACTTGCTTGCTTACAGAGAAAAGAGCTTAGCAAATAACTATGTGTATCTCTCTTACAGCTTTCAGTTGTGTGTGCACGATATATATATTTTCCTATACAAACTAGGCACACACAATATTACACAGCTACCCCTTCTGAAAGTCCAACTTGTCATGTCATAAGAAGTTCACTGTGTCAGGAAGGACCACCTGCTTTTCGGAGTCTTTCCCGTTTCTGTAGCTGCTTGTCTCTTATCTTTCTCTCCAAGTTTAGCTGTAGATTTGCCATCTGTTCTTTGGACCACCTTGCCAGAACAAATGCTTCAGTATTTGTCTCCTTTGATTCTTGGTTCTGTACCTTGATTTGTCTTGTTATAAACGGCTAAGTGTTGATATCGTGAACTCCACTTTATCCCTGACTATGCGATCTCCCTTGTGAGGACTACGCGATATAGCCTTTGAAGACTTTGCGACATAGGTCATTTGACGACTATGTGACATAGGTCATTTGATGACTATGCGACATAGGTCATTTGATGACTATGCGACATAGGTCATTTGATGACTATGCGACATAGTGCTTCTGAAGACTTCACGATCTAGGCTCCTTTGACTTTGCTGACTTCAACACTTCACGACATGTGTCTTGAGGACTTCTCGACATAGTACAAAATGGACTATGCGATATAGTACTTCACGACATGGATATTGGTGACTTCACGACATAGCTTTCTTTTGACTTTGCTATATAATGCCTTAGACAAATTCCTGCAACTTATTTTTTCATAGCCTTATTCAACTCTATCCTGCTGCATGAACACTTCTGAACTTCTACCAGGATAATTATTCAATGGCCTATATACAATCTAGATGCAAGAAACTTTACTAAGCTCATTATAAGTCTGAGCATACATGATCAAACTAATGTTCGTGAGAACAAGACAAGTACATTTAGAGACCTATACTATATCCCAGTGATAGAAATCACTAGGTCATGTAGTGTGACATAGTCACATAGTGTAGGCTTGTTAATAGTGGTATTCAGACATGTCTTGAGCCTAACAGTCTATAATCTCAGAACCAACAT
Organism: Heracleum sosnowskyi; assembly: GCA_030848705.1. NCBI lineage: Eukaryota > Viridiplantae > Streptophyta > Magnoliopsida > Apiales > Apiaceae > Heracleum > Heracleum sosnowskyi. The sequence goes on from CM061240.1 coordinate 18,992,319, forward strand.
TGTTATGGAATCTATACATGTTGTTTTTGATTATCTCAAAATTCAAGGTCTCTGTGACGAAGGTTTCCATGAAAGTCTTTCTTTTGAGAATGAGGAAGGAGATCAAGTGAATCATGTTAAGGCTATTGAGAAAAAGCCTAAAGTTGTTGTGTCTAGCACAGATGAAAGCAGTAGTGAAGATGAAATTGCTGCATTAAGATTGAAAAGAATAGCAATATTTGTGGGATATGCAGCAGGGAAAGCTTATAGAGTCTATAATCTCAGAACCAACATTGTTATGGAATCTGTACATGTTGTTTTTGATGATCTCAAAATTCAAGGTCTCTGTGATGAAGGTTTCCATGAAAGTCTTTCTTTTGAGAATGAGGAAGGAGATCAAGTGAATCATGTTAAGGCTATTGAGAAACAGCCTAAAGTTGTTGTGTCTAGCACAGATGAAAGCAGTAGTGAAGATGAAATTGCTGCATTAAGATTGAAAAGAATAGCTGCTAGCAGACCAAATGGTCATTCCGTTGACAGTAATGGTGGAAAATTCGTCGACATACAAAATGAACATTTCATTGACAGTCAAAACGGGCCTTCCGTTGAAAGTCATGGAAATGTTTCTAGGAATGATCACCTAGGGACAAAAAACTCAGGGGGAGTTTCTCAAGGACAAATATCTAATCAAGGCAATCATGATCACGAAGCTACATCTTCTAGAGCTAATCTACCTCCCTCAAGGAAATGGACTAAAGATCATCCCTTTGAACTCATTATAGGTGATGTTTCTTCAAAAGTTCAAACTAGAAGAGCAACTAAAGAGGAATGTCTATATAGTAGATTTCTGTCTCAAGATGAGCCAAAGAAAGTTGAGGATACACTTCTAGATCCAGATTGGGTCTTAGCTATGCAAGAGGAGCTAAACCAATTTGAGAGAAACAAAGTTTGGAAGCTGGTGCCCAAGCCTAAGGACAGGAGTGTATAGGCACAAAGTGGGTGTTCAGAAACAAGATGGATGAAAATGGCATAGTCACAAGGAACAAAGCTAGATTGGTTGCAAAAGGCTACTCACAGGAAGAGGGAATTGACTTTGATGAAACCTTTGCTCCTGTTGCAAGACTAGAAGCAATAAGGATTTTCCTAGCCTATGCAGCCCATGCCAATTTCAAGGTCTATCAAATGGATGTGAAGAGTGCTTTTCTAAATGGGGAATTGGAAGAGGAGGTGTATGTAAGTCAACCTCCTGGTTTTGAAAATGATGATTTTCCAGAATATGTGTACTTCCTCCTCAAAGCACTCTATGGTTTGAAACAAGCACCTAGAGCCTAGTATGACACACTTTCACAATTCTTCCTTGAGAATCACTTCACTAGAGGTACTGTAGATAAAACTCGTTTTCATAGGATTGTGAATGGCTCTACTATACTTGTTCAAATTTATGTAGATGACATAATTTTTGGGTCTACAGATGAAAAACTTTGTCAAAAGTTTGCCAAGCTTATGCAAAGTAAATATGAAATGAGCATGATGGGAGAATTAACTTATTTTCTTGGTCTCCAAGTAAAGCAAGTTAATGAAGGCATTTTCATTAGTCAAACAAAATATATTCATGATTTGTTAAAGAAATTTAACTTAATGGAATGCTCTCCTGCCAAAACTCCCATGCCTACTGCCACCAAACTTGAATTGAATACTAAGGAAAAATCTGTGGACATTTCAAGTTATAGAGGCATGGTAGGCTCACTTTTATATTTAACAGCTAGTAGACTTGATATTATGTTTGCTACATGTCTATGTGCTAGATTTCAGGCGGACCCTAGGGAATCCCATTTAGTTGCTATTAAAAGAATTTTCAGATATCTCAAAGGAACACCAAACCTTGGCATTTGGTTTCCTAGAGAATCTGGCTTTGAACTAATTGGTTATTCAGATGCAGATTATGCAGGATGTAAAATTGACAGGAAAAGCACAACTAGCACCTGTCAATTCCTAGGGAACAAGATTGTGTCATGGTTCAGCAAGAAACAAAACTCAGTTTCTACCTCCACAGCTGAGGCTGAGTACATTGCAGCTGGAAGTTGTTGTGCACAGATTTTATGGATGAAAAATCAACTACTTGATTATGGATTAAGAGTTGAGAAAATTCCTATCTTCTGTGACAACACAAGTGCCATTGTCATTACTGAGAATCCAGTGCAGCATTCAAGGACCAAGCACATTGACATCAAGTATCATTTCATTAGAGAACATGTTATGAATGGTACTGTGGAGTTACATTTTGTTCCAAGTGAACAAAAACTTGCAGACATCTTTACCAAGCCACTTGATGAATCAACATTCTCAAGACTAGTAAGTGAGCTAGGTATGCTAAATTTCTCTTAATTATTTTTGAGATTTTTGCAAGATAATTTGCAGCCAGAAATTTGCTATGATTTTCTGTGAATTAATTTTCTCAGGAAAAACTGAAATCTTGTCTAAGTCAAAATTACTATGTCAACGAATGCCTCATTCCGTTGACAGTCTTAGCATTTTTTTGGGTGTTTCGTTGACAACACTTTTTATGTCAACGAAACGCAGCTTTATCAACGAAATAGACGGGACCTTAAACGCCCAATCCTGATTCGTTGATATAGCATGGTTAATCTGAACCGTTGAATTTGCACGTCTCTTTACCACGATCTATGCATACACCCCTGTAAGTATAAATCATGGTAATATTTTAATTGTAACGGTTAGATTTTTTAAGCCAATCCAGTAATTTATATTTATTATTGGACTTAATTTTTGAGAAAGTTTGGGGGAGTATTTAAGAAATTTTGTTTTCTTTAATTCTTTTCTACCTTGCTCTCAAAATTTCCAAAGGATTTCTTACTTCTTCTCTCTCAAAGCAAAACAAAGTTCGAGCTTTTCTTCACTCAACAATGGCACCCATAGTCAAACTCATGTCAGCTGAAAGGTTCATTTACGAGAAGAACAACTCCATTCCATTTGTTGTCAAGGAAAGCCCGGACAAAATCTTTCATAAGATGATGGATTTCCTGATGAATTGCAAGCTCAGTTACGCAATGTTTCACTCCACTCCGCTTTACAATGAAATCATAGAGGATATTTTATTTCCTACACGATCATCAAGAGAATTATATCAAGTGGATTCAAGGATTTAAACAAAAAGGAAGCTAACCAAGAGTTAAGGAACTCTATAAAAAAAAAAGATTGAGAATATTCGAAGAAACGCGAGAACATTTTCTAAGAACAAGGAATAAAGAGGGAATAGATAAGGGATGTTGGAGTTAATATTGATTTAAGGGATTGTGTCACAGTGGAGTAATAAAATGCAACATATAAGCTGTAACGTATTGATTTTATTAAAAGGACACCAAGACGATCCAATTGGTGGAAGAAGAAAAACCAAGGTGTCATGCATGAAAGTCAACCAAAAAGCTAATGGTGTATTTGCAACATTGGCAAAAAGGGAGTTGTTTGATGAGAGGCCAACACTTGGACTAATGAGAGAGCAACAAGTGGACCAATGGGTGGTTAACAACACAAAAGAAAAGATGCATCCAAGTTGAAAAACAAAACAAAAGTAAGATGAGCAAAAGCTCTCCCATCTGCCAAACAAGAGCACAACTCAAAGAAAAATTCATATCTCCACTTTTATCCATCCATAAATCACCAAACTTTTACCGTAGCTTCTCCACTCCATGGGTAAGGTTCGTTCAAAATTTCATGGCAATCCAAGTAGTATAGATTAGTCAAATCCATGCTCAAAGTTGGGGCTGAATAGTAACTCCGAGATTGCTAAATTGTTTTCTTGTTTTGCTCTTAAGGTTTAAGCTATATGAGGACTATATAAGGCTTGTTAAGTGTTTGTAAACACTTGGTAGTGTTGCTAGAGCTTCCAAAAAGGTAAAACCCTAACCCACCTTTGAGTTTTATATGAGTTTTGAAGTGGTTTTGATGTTCATGTAAAGTTAAGATCATGATTAAGTGATTTAGTGATTATTTGGCTTTGTTTAATGTGTAAAATGATGGGTGTTGGATTTGAGCCTCGCCACTGATCTTAGAGGTGTATGATGGTTGTTTTTGGGTGTTAAGGATGTATGGTATGTCGTAGTGATTGGTTTGGAGTGTTCGTAAAATGGAAATGCTCGATTTAGAGCCGTCGTAATGCCCATTTTTTTGTACTGCGTTGACAGTAGCCACCCGAGACCATAACTGTGTCTAAAGAGTAAGAACTGCATATAATTGTGTAGATATTATTGTCTAGTTTGTTTTTCCGCAAGAATCATGTCAAAAGAGTTTACGGTTTTTGAGTTATGGTCGTTTTAGTAAAAGTTGTTCGAGAAATGAAATTGCAGAAACACATCAACTTCATGATTGTGTTTGAGACCCTTACAAGTGATTATAAAATATGAGATTTCGTGGTAAAGTGCTAAGGTCAGTTCTCAAGAGGTGTGCGAAGGTTTCGAGTCCAAAAGATTATTTTTCGATTTTATAAAAATGCGACAGCAGAGGTTGCGCAAGTGAAAACCACTAAGAACCCGACTTAGAAACCAATGTTATAAATGGTTAAGTATAACTTGAATTTGAGGATCGATTTCGAACCAAACTTATGACTTAAGTATTTGACGAGTAGCATGGACTTAGTACGAGGCTAGATTAAGCCATTAAGTGCTATGATTGTGATTCGCTTATGTGTTTAAGCATTAAGTTATAAGTGGATTAATTAGGGGATTAATCGTACGTTTTCTTTGACTTTGTCTAGATTGTCCGACATCGTCGCGAACCCCTACCACTTCTCGAGCATCAGGCAAGTTTTCGAAACCTATGCTTACTGTTATTGTGATAATAAACTGCTTTCATATATGATATGCAAATGAGTAGTATACATGTTTTATTCCCAAGTACATTGCGATATATAAATTGCATGCTTGTCTTCGAACTGCTATATATAGTGATACTCGAGGTTATGATTTGATTATGGGCTTCTAAGCTAGATATGGGATATTAGTTAGAAGCCAGGTTTTTATAAATGCCCTAGGTAAAGGGCGTATGATTTTTATTCTTTAAACCGGAAGTAGTTATATTTTCTGTATATGTTAAAGATTATTTTTCCGATAAAGATATTGGGTAACTGTTATTCGATGATTATTTATTTAATGAATATTATTTTGAATATTCATTTACTCCTTATTTATTTAATGAATATTATTTTTGAATATTCATTTAATCCTTATTTATTTAATGAATAATATTTTAAATATTCATTCAATCATTATTTATTTAATGAATATTATTTTTGAATATTCGTTTAAGGTTTATTTATTTAATAAATATTATTCGATTATTTATTAAATACTTTTAACACATTTTAAAATGAGTTATATTATTTAAAGTTTATCCTCGACCTTCAATAATTACGAATGATATTCTAAGATGTACTATTAATTATTTTAAATCAAGGGGAGGTTCCCAAACACTGTTTTTCCATTTAAATCTATCTTTTAAGAGGATTTAAATACTCGCTCAACTACCAAAAATATGGGAAACCTGATTTAAGTAATTGCTACTCATTTTAAACTCTCAACTCAAAACTGTCAGGGGACATATATTTTCTCGGAGCAATTTAATTGCTGCAAGTCAAATGTTGTGTTACCACCTCAACGATCGAGGAGTAAATTGATGGAACAAGTCGATATCCATTAACAAGCAATAGCTTGGGAAATATTGGTAAATTTTCCTTTCCAATTAGATATGACTACTTTGTGGAGTCCTATCAACGAGTAATATACTTGGGGAAAGGAGGATGAACTTTACGTTTCAGAGTCATGGATTTTTTTCGAACTAGGAGCCGAGTAAGTGGCTGAGTGGCGCCGGTCCATCAATGGCCCAACCGTTGGCCGGGTGGTTCCAGAGGGCAGTGGACAAGTAAATCTGTCGGTTGTTCCTTCTACATGTAGAGAAACAAATGGTGAGATGCACAACGTACGACTGATCATCATAAAGGTTGTGGCTTCTGCGCGACAATGCTCCAGTATTAGTTCATCATCCAGTTATGGATAATTCTGCAACATGTATTGAAAGGTTTACCGATCATGTTGGCAGGGAATTTGAAAAATGTTCAACAATGAAGTTACAATAAATCCTTGCAACTTCATCTTTTATTTTATGAGTTATGACTCTGATAAAACCTTACTCAGATTATATATGCATACGTGGATTTTGGGTTAAGGAACATTATATGAATTTTTCCTCGTAACTTCATCTTTTATATCATATGACTCTGTGGATACCTTACATAACATGAGTTATGGTAAGGGAGTTGTTTATACTGAATCACCTTATAACTTCATCTTTTAAGTTATATGTTGATATTCTGCTTACATAGCAGATATTTTTCGGAAAGGTTATATTGGTTTACTTTGAAACCTCATCTTTTATATTATACTAGAACTTTGTTCATAATATAGTAAAAGTTTGCAGAAATATTATGAAAATGATATTTGAAATACAACAATGGTACTGTTTTTGGAATACATTCCGATAAGGAAATAATTTCAGTATCGAGATATTTTGACAAATTATTGTCTTATACCCGCTTTATTCTGGGTTGAGTTAAAGGCAGGATTATGCCATACTTTTATTACCTTGTTGAGCTATCGCTCACTCTTGCTATTGTTTTATAAATATTATATAGCAGCGAAGCAGGATACCTAGGATTCGGCGCACATCCCTCAAGCGAGTGGTAAGCGCAAGGCATTCTCAGGAGCAGTTTCTAGCAGTGTTCCTAGAAGTAGTGTGAACCAGTCAGATCAAGCTGAAGCTTTTGGTATTCATCTTATGTATAGATATGAATGGTATGAGAGGGTGGTGAGTATTACAAGGCTAAGTTGGTAATGTACCATTACTTAGGAGTTGTATCAGTAGCAAATTCAAAAGACATTTGGGTATTGTAATAAAGATTATTTATTCCGCAATTATGGTATTTGTGTCGTTTCTGAGACTCTAACCTGTGTGTGTGTGAGAGAGATATATACACTGTGGGGTCATAAGCAGATGAATTGTGTCTATTGTGAGTAAAGCAGGCAAGACAAGAAGTAAGTGGATCGTGACTACTCTAAATCCCTGACCCCGGATTTGGGGCTGTTACAGTTGCTATGGAGTCTGTAGTTGTGACCCAACAGGCTCCTGCCCCTGCAACAAAACCAAAATCTAAGAAATCCTCCAAGCCAACCTCAGATGCTTCTCAAAAGGCACCTGTTGTAAAATCTACTACAAAACCTAAGGGGAGTGGTGCAGATGGTGTGAGAGGTGAGGGAAGGGGTGAAAATCAAAGAAATCCTAAGAATAAGGTGGGAGAAATAAGTGAGACCCAGCCAAGCTCCATTGTGTCTTCTCAACAAGACACAATGAGTAAAAAGGATTTAAGCTCAAGTCTAACTACATCCTCTCAAAAGGATGTAGTTATTGAAACAAGCTCTCCTCCAAGAGCACACTCCAAAAGGGCAAGGGACACATCTAGCCCCCAAACAGCTATTTCCCAATACCAAAGAAGGGTAAGACACAAATCCCAGGTCACATAGGGTGCACACACACTGGAAGCAACAATTCCAGTTTCTCAAATTCAGTTTGATGTAGCCCCAATTGTTACTCTGGGGTTACAGTCCCACTCTCTCAATATTAATATTGAGACACCTCTACAAAATTCACCAACACAGTCATTAGATGTGAATATGATCCATACATCTATTCCTGATTCTCCAACTCTATTCTTGGAGAAGCCCCACTCTGAAATTGGTGGTCATCACTTGTTAAGTGATTTGTTGGGCCACCAATCATCTTTTTCTGAAGCTACAAGAAGATATGTGGAACCATATTTAAAATCAATCACCACAGATTCTACTGTAATTTCACTTTCTCAAAATCCTTTCTTGACTTCATCAACGAAACAGTCTCTTTCGTTGACAAGTGTTTCTCCATCAACGGTATCCATACCGTTGACAGTTCAAACTACCATTCCGTTGATAGTTCATTATGCACCTTTTATTGAAAATCAAGTTGTTCACACAACTAGTGCAGATGATCTAGTGGTAGTTGAAACACTTCTAGGGTTGAAAGGGAGTGAATCTGAGAGGCTGGCTTACAGCCAGGCAAAAGGAGAGAATGTGAGTGAGAGGCTGGCTATTTCTTCCAGCCAGGCAAAAGGAGAGACTGAGAGTTCCACCTTAGTAGGTGAAGGTGAGGGTGTGAGAGGTGTGAGCCATGGGGAGCCCATGATGCAAGAAAAGAGTGGAGAGAGAGAAGGGACTACAGGAGAAATAAGGGAGGAAGCAGCCATTGCTAGTGAGTCAATGAAGGTTAATGAGGGTGAAAGGGAAATGACTTTCCAAGAGCATTATCAACAAACTCTGGATAGTATTTCTCTGGATCCTGAAACCTTTACTCATCCTGTGCCAGCCTATCAACTAATGGCTCAACAGGGCAATGTGGAGGCAGAGAGGTCACTTAATCTTATTCATACAACTGCATCCATGATGAGGGCTAATGATGCACTTGCCAATTTGTCTCCAGGAGCTGGTGGAAGTTTTGAGTATGATGATTCTTCAAGTGATGAGGATGCTGATCTACAGGTGGTTATTTCTTCACAGATTGGGACTTATGTGGTGCCTCCTACTCCAAGATGGCTTTCTCAAAACTTCCATGGAATTCATAGCCTGGATACTGCAATTTCTAGGCAGTACAATGAGGCTTACCTGGCTCATGAGTTTGCTAATGACAATGACAAGAAATTCTACAAGGCTATAATGGACTCTTTGGAGATTCAGAGGCTACAGATGCTGCAGACCAGGATTGAAGCTAGGGAAATCAAGGACTCCATTTCAAATCTAAAGGACTCCATTGCAAATCTAAAGGACTCCATAGATAAGAGGCTTGATGAAAAACTCCCACTTCTCACTGTTGCCAGGATGACCACCTTCTTCAACAAGGATAATGAGGTGGCAACTACCTTGAAAACTCTTACTTCTAGGGTGGACAAAGTGAAAGCCACATTAACTCAAATGCAGCAGGCACAGGAGAAGCAAACTCAACTTTTGACTCAGCTAGTGGCAGCTCAAGGTCTCCCTGTTATTACTCTTGATGATAACAAAAAGGGGGAGAAATCTAAGGAGCTTCATATTCAAGTCACGAAAGTTATGGTCCCAGCCATCTCTTTACCACAGGAGCCATTAGCTATGGGGGAGTCACTAAAGGATAAATTGGATGACATTGACCTGATTCAACAGGCATCTATGAGGATACAACTTGCTACACAGATTAAAGAACAATGGACTAGCATTGATGCAAGGGTTAAGAAGATAGTTGAAACTGCAAGAAACAAACATCCATCAACGGATCAAGCTACTTCTACATCAACGGATGCGCCCATCCCATCATCAACGAATGCCATGGTCTTAGTGTCAACGGAATTGGAGCCACAGACTAAATCTTCTTATGATCTAAAGCCTCTTCTACATGGAGTGATTACTGGTCCAAGAAAAGAAAATGGACAAACTTCATGTATTAGAGATGTGGACTCAGCTACTCTTCAGAGATGCTTATGTCCAAAATCCCCAGCTAAACCAAAGGGCAAGAATATTGCAAGGACATTCTTTCCACCTCCATTCCCAGATGAGCTCAAGATTCTGAGTGAACTTATCATAAAATGCAAGGAAAGCAATGTGCCGGAGATAAGGAAGCAAAGAGCAATAATCTATAAGAATGAGCAAGAGATTTGTGTTTGGGCTGGTCACCCAAATTTTGCTGAAGCTAAAGCTGAGGAATCAGCTAGGGCAGACAAGGAAGCTCTTGCAGTTGCCCAAGCTCTTGATGAAGAGGAAAGACAACAAGAAGAATATATTATTTTAAAATGAGTTATATTATTTAGAGTTTATCCTCGACCTTCAATAATTACGAAGGATATTCTAAACTGTATTATTAATTATTTTAAATCAAGGGGAGGTTCCCAAACACTGTTTTTCCATTTAAATCTATCTTTTAAGAGGATTTAAATACTTGCTCAACTACTAAAATTACGGGGAACCTGATTTAAGTAACTGCTACTCATTTTAAACTCTCAACTCAAAACTGTCAGGGGACAGATATTTTCTCGGAGCAATTTAATTGCTGCAAGTCAAATGTTGTGTAACTACCTCAACGATCGAGGAGTAAATTGATGGAACAAGTCGATATCCATTAACAAGCAATAGCTTGGGAAATATTGGAGAATCTTCCTTTCCAACCTAGATATAACTACTTAGTGGAGTCGTATCAACAAGTATTACACTTGGGGAAGGGAGGACGATCTTTACGTTTCAGAGTCATGGATTTCATCCAAACTAGGAGTGGTGTAAGAGGTCCAGTTGCGCCGACCCATCCATTTTATTGCCCCAAATGGGCCGGGAGATTCGGGAAGGCGGTAGACAATTTCAGGCTGTCGCATGATTCTTCCATCTACATGTAGAAAACATATTTCTGTTGTACGACCTGCTACTGATCATAGTAAGGTTGGGACAACGGGCGCGGTAGCAACTTCGGTATTGGTTCATCATCAAATTTGGATAATTCTGCAACATGTATTGAAAGGGACTAAGGGTAGTCCCCTTAGTACAGGTTTACCGATCATGTTGGCAGGGGGTCGAAAAGTGTTCAAAGAAAAATGAAGTTGCAATAAATCCTTGCAACTTCATCTTTTATTTTATGAGTTATGACTCTGATAAAACCTTACTCAGATTATATATGCATAAGTGGATTTTGGGTTACGGAAACCTTATATTAATTTTCCTCGTAACTTCATCTTTTATATTATGCTAGTATTCTATTCGTTTAATGCGTAGCATGTGGTTATAAAGATATTGAACTGTATGGTATTTTGAATCAGTAAATAGGCTTTAAGCCTTAATTCTAATGTTAAACTCTATTTTAAAAAGATATGTCTGAGTCTTGGTATACCATACTGATACCAAGGATTTCCTAAAGGATTTACGAAGAGTATATGAGTATGATTATAAGTCATACAGTATTTTAAACGGTATATTATTTTGGGGTTAGACCCTAGTAGTGATAAAAGCTTTGATCCCATATGGATTATCTCCCTAAAAGGTTTAAAGATTTAAACTGGGATAGATTTCTTGCTGAGCACTATTAGCTCATTCTTGCTTTATTAAATCTTTCAGCCTGAGGAAAACATTGCCGAATCCACCTCATGTTACGAGAGCAAGGGAATGGAGAGACCACCCTTGAGTTAGTTGATGCAGGATGGATACTGTCGGTGTGAGCAGAATAGTTGCAGCTTGAATTAATGAGAATTATTTTGAGTGGGTTTGTATTACTAAACCTTGTATAGAATTGTGAGGTCTATTATTGTAACTTCAGGTAGAGGTTGTAAATAATAGATGAGATCCTGGATAGTACATTTGGGTTGTAATAACAAATGTTGATAATTGTTGTTCATTTCCAAGGCTATAACTTGTGTGTGTGCGCGTAAGTGATTGGGGTCTTTGGAAGGTGTATTATGAGAATGTTGTAAGTAATGCAGGTATTGTATCATTGATGGAGCGTGACAACCCAGATTCCTGACCCCGGATCTGGGGGTGTTACAGGAAAGAATCTGGCCTCTGCATAGAATTCTAGGAGAAGACTATCAGACACTGATGGTGGTGTTCAAATGCTTAAAGAGAGATTTTGGGTTCACCAAAACTGCCAAGTCTGAGGTTGTCTCCAAGATTTGTCAAGTCAAAGCTAGCTGGAACAAACCTGATGCACTTTCCAGGGTTCTAAAGGTCCCTCAATCAGGAAAGAAAATTCATCTCCAACCCTTTTGGATGATGGAATTCAGAGACAAGGACAACTGCAGAATATTCTTCAGAATGGAGGACCAATTGGAAAAGACATCTAATGAAACTCTAAGATTAATGCAATCCAAGTTGGGTGAACAAGATGAAGAAGAGAAGATTTTCTACAGGAGGCTCCAAGCTCAGATTGAGGAGAACAATGCAAGGAAGGGGAAGAAAACAAGGCCACAAAGACAAAGTTGATAAATCTGCTCAGGCTAGAGGAGCAGCTCTGTGCACTTGTATTGTAAGAATTTCTAATTTGTGTTCAGTCAATTTTCAATAAATCATGTAGCTCAATACAAATTCTACTTTTGTAATTTATAATTTGTCTAAGTGTTTTTGTTATCATCAAGGCTCTTGATTTATGGCTGTTATTCTATCAGTCATAAATTGGGGGAGATTGTTAGCCCCCTTAGTACAGGTTTACCGATCATGTTGGCAGGGGGTCGAAAAGTGTTCAAAGAAAAATGAAGTTGCAATAAATCCTTGCAACTTCATCTTTTATTTTATGAGTTATGACTCTGATAAAACCTTACTCGGATTATATATGCATACGTGGATTTTGGGTTACGGAAACCTTATATTAATTTTCCTCGTAACTTCATCTTTTATATTATGCTAGTATTCTATCCGTTTAATGCGTAGCATGTGGTTATAAAGATATTGAACTGTATGGTATTTTGAATCAGTAAATAGGCTTTAAGCCTTAATTATAATGTTAACCTCTATTTTAAAAAGATATGTCTGAGTCTTGGTATACTATACTGATACCAAGGATTTCCTAAAGGATTTACGAAGAGTATATGATTATGATTATAAGTCATACGGTATTTTAAACGGTATATTATTTTGGGGTTAGACCCTAGTAGTGATAAAAGCTTTGATCTCATATGGATTATCTCCCTAAAAGGTTTAAAGATTTAAACTGGGATAGATTTCTTGTTGAGCACTATTAGCTCATTCTTGCTTTATTAAATCTTTCAGCCTGAGGAAAACATTGCCGAATCCACCTCATGTTACGAGAGTAAGGGAATGGAGAGACCACCCTGGAGTTAGTTGATGCAGGATGGATACTGTCGGTGTGAGCAGAATAGTTGCAACTTGAATTAGTGAAAAATATTTTGAGTGGGTTTGTATTACTAAACCTTGTATAGAATTGTGAGGTCTATTATTGTAACTTCAGGTAGAGGTTGTAAATAATAGATGAGATCCTGGATAGTACATTTGGGTTGTAATAACAAATGTTGATAATTGTTGCTCATTTTCAAGGCTATAACTTGTGTGTGTGTGTGCGTAAGTGATTGGGGTCTTTGGAAGGTGTATTATGAGAATGTTGTAAGTAATGCAGGTATTGTATCATTGATGGAGCGTGACAACCCAGATTCCTGGCCCCGGATCTGGGGGTGTTACAGAAATGGTATCAGAGAGTTAAGTTATAAACTTGGATATGAGAGTGTTAAGAGTTATATCGAAGTAAGAGAATGACGCGAGGACTCATATAGAGTTTGTTAAGTGGACTACCGGAAGTAGTGCCACTGAGGATGTTAAGATTAAAGAGTTTAGTTGAGGACTTATCGGAGGACCAATAGGACCGTTGAAGATCATCATAATGATGAGAAGGACGTTTAGAATTGTACACGGATTATCAAAAACATTAAGATAAGACGCGAAGCAGAGTCTCGGTTGCAGTTGGGGTAAGGTCGGAATGGCCAATACCAATGAATAACTTGACTTAGTAAGAACCTAAGTGTTTGAAGTTCATCATAGTTTGCCACGAGAAGGCAGCACATGTGAAGATTGAGACGTTTACAGTCCTTTACGCGATCCGAATTACTAAATTGTGTGGACTAGTTAGGGCATTATCTTATGTATGAGGTCCAAACCTTGAGAACAACGATTCCACCAGAGTTGGTGTCTTTTCCGTCGATGGGTATTGTGTTACCTAAGAAGAAGACTGTTGCGTACATGTAGTACCAGAACATTATCGTGAGACGAACGTGCCCAGTCGCATCACGAGTACATTTCGTACGATAGGCCATGATGGCTCAACTCAGAAATCAAAGATATGAAGAATGAATAGTGTGATTCTGATAAAGACACGTATGGTTGCGACGAGCAATGCGACAATCTCAGGACCTACGAGGGGCGAGACCTATGGTGGTCTGGGGTTGGATTCGTTCGATACGACTAGTGTTAAGAAATTACATATACGTTAATCGACCTTCATCTTTTGAGGATGTGTTGATGCAGCCGTAGGAGGCCCAATCTCTGAACGATTATCGGGGAATGGCGAATATGTTTCGAACTCCCGACCTATTTAAGGACTTGTACGATTTTGAGGTACCGTTGGTTAGTACCATAAGCCATAAAGGCAGAAAGATAAGATCATCCTTGTATGGGTGATGTTAGAAATTATGATGACCATTGACCTCTTGGTATCTACTTGCTGGTACACTCCTCAATCTAAAACTGTTCATGCCCGTGTTACCTGGAATAATTCATGTAAGGTAACCTTTCTAGTTTCCTACTTCAACTTGGGACGTAACCAACAATTGCTATCTTCATTTTATTTCTTTTCTTTTCTCCTCTCATTACCTTTGAGGTTTAAATACGCAGAGTTAACTTACCATTACTCACCGGAGCGTTTTGTTCATGTTCTAGGACGACCTGAAGAGGGAACCATTATTCATCTATCCTTCCAGGTCTATAATTTATTTCGTATTCTTTCAATTATCTAAGGAATGTTCAATTAATGCTTCCTTAATTATTTGACGAATATTCTTTAACGATTATTTTGATATTCGATTTCTTTTTTTCATACTTGGAATCCTCAGTCGAGTTCATAAATATCTAGCTATGTGTTTAAAACATGGATGATATATATTTCAGAGATTACTCGGGAATTCTTTTCTCCTATTAAGGAGAGATTTGCACATCAGATGTTGAAATCGTAGAAAGGATATCAATTTGATATTGATATTCCGAATTCAATTCTATTGGAAAATTTGATAAAGGTACGGAGACACCTTTGGGTGGACCGTTTCACTAATGAGAAATGTTTGGTGGGAGGTTATCGATTGTTCCGATACCAAGAATTTCCTATTCATACCATATATTTTATTCAAGGGTTATAATTACCTTGTTCATCCTAAACTTATTTACTCTTCTTTTCAATTCATTATCCGAGTATTCAAAATGTTGTTTTCTTTCTTTCTTTGGCTACAATGTCGAGATTTTGTACTAGTAGATTGAAACTGGATAATTATATGTGCCATGATGAGTGACTAGTTAATTGTTCTAACTAGTTGAAATTTTAATGATATGATGGAAATCTAGCTAATCATCCTAGCTAGATGCTGCGTTCCAAACTAATCGAACTAGAAAATTTTGTTCAGCTAGTTGTTAAAATTTTCTTGAAATGAACTAGTTATTGTTTTACTAAGTTCAACTTTCGGTCAAATTTATATAAGTAAATTCACGATGCATTTGTATGCAGTGAAGTATGGTGGGAAGATTTTCAAACGATAATTTGAATGAGACCCAACCAGGTCGCCCCCTCAGCGAGAATTTTGCAAAGTTTTTTTTTTATATAAAGCATTCTGTTGCTTGAAGTATTCTTGGTACCATGCAAGTATTTTCCTTAGTATTTGGAAAAAGGAGAGTGTTGAAGCTGAGAGCCAAGATAAATGAGTACGACAATTATGAATCGAAGTTTACGGAAATTTGCAAGGTTTGTTTCGTATGATGCGAATTCAGAATAACGAAGTGTTCGAAACGACTGATTATGTTACCTTGGTTAATGAAACGACTGTAATAGAAATGGAAGCAAAGTGGACGAGAAAGAAATGGGCATAAAGAAAATAGAGTATGAAACGTGAATAGATTGAGAAAGAAAGAAGGTAAGAATTCAGATTGTCGGACGAGGAAACGTTTGACCTCCAAGAAGATGAAACTTGTTTAGCGACTGTGATGGATACGAAACGGGAAGTACCTAGTGTACAGAATATCCCCGTGGTTAACGAATTCGAGGATGTATTTCCAGAAGATCTTCCGGGGTTACCACCCGATAGAGAAATAAAGTCTGGTATAAAATTAGCTCCAAGAACGGCGCCAGTTTCGAAGGCCCCGTACCGACTAGCTCCAGTCGAGATGAAGAAATTAGTCGCTCAATTGTAGAAATTGTTAGGGGAAGGAATGATAAGACCAAGTGCGTCACTGTGGGATGCACCCGTGTTATTGGTGAAGAAAAAGGACGACAGCATGAGTTTGTGCATAGAGTATCGAGAGCTAAATAGGCTAATTGTTAAGAATGAACACCCCTGCCATGGATCGGTGATTTGATCGATCGGCTGCATGATGCAGTTAAATCCTCGAATATTGATTGAGAACTGGATACCACCAATTGAATATTAAGCCTGAGAACGTACCCAAGACTGCGTTTCGCACCAAGTATGGACACTACGAGTTTTTAGTAATGTCGTTTGGGTTGACGAATGCCCTTGCAGCTTTCATGGACGTGCTGAATCGACTTTTCAAGAAGTATTTGGATAAGTATGTCATAGTGACATCGACAATATTTAGGTTTACCTCAAAGACCGAGGAAGAACATGCAGAACATTTGAGGATCGTGTTAGAAGCACTGAGGAGAGAAAAGTTATATGCCAAGTTCTCAAAGTGCGAGTTTTGGCTAAAGGAAGTACAATTTTAGGACATGTGGTCAACAGTAAAGGAGTACTGGTTGACCCTGCAAAGATAGGACACGTTTCAAACTAGGAAAGACCAACCACACCAACCGAGGTGAGTAATTTTGTGGATTTAGTCAGATATTACCGAAGATGTGTACAAGATTTTGCTAAGATAGCAGCCCCAATGACCAGACTTACTCGAAAGACTGAAAAAGTTGAATGGATCGAGAAATGTGAGAAAATTTCCAGGAATCATAAGGTATATTTTACCAAGTTGGGATCCAAATGTTCAAGAAATGAAAGATGCTAAATATTCGGAATGACTAATAAGAAGAACTGAAAGGATGAAGTTTGAAGTCACGAGAACATAAAGGATTATTTAAAGGTCCTGAATGAGCCAGAACGAATTAAGGAATAAAGATCTGTCATAAAGAGACAGCTACACCTAGAGTACAAAAAGGTAAAGAAAGTTAAGGGAATGTTATAAGTGATCGAATAAATAAAAGGATTTATCGATTGGTAAACAAATATTGGATATGTCAGAAAATGAAGGCAGAACAAAGACCTAGTTGACTATCACAGTTAATTTTACTATAATGGATTCTGTGATAGGACCAACAAGAATCAAGTCGGACTATGACGTCAATTGAGCTATAATTGATGGATCAAATGAGTCTACTCATATTTTGTTATCAGCAAGAGATCGTTAACCAAAGAGTTACGAAAGAGATAGTTGGGTGACGTGGAGTTCCAATCACCATCGTGTCAGATAAGAACCAATGATTGAACTCCCGATTCGGGAGGAGTTTTCCAAACATGTTTGGCAACGAGATTGAGTGTGAGCACTACGTAGGATCCGCAAACCGACGGACCGACCGAAAGAAACATTTCAGAGAACCGAAGTTACGGTAAGTGTTGTACCGCCGATTGCAAGAATAATCGAATGTTGATAGAAAATGGGTGTATATGTGCATAGCCAGAATTGGCTTATATAAAGCGTCCGGTAGATATCACAGACCGGAATGAGAAAGTGTTGTAATGAACCCAGAGAGTTGAAGAGTCAACCTGAAAACTGGAGATTTCTATATTGAAAGAGTAACCTCGGCTATTTTCTTAGATTCCGGGACGGAATCCTTTTAAGGAGGGGAGACTGTAATAACCCCAAATTTTGGACTTAGTTAATTTTTTTTTTTTTGATGAATAGTAAATTTCTGAACCGAAAAGGATTTTCAGACCACCCTATGTACGAGTCGGGATAATGAACTTTCGAAGTCGTATTAGTGATCTACTATGAAAATGAAGGAATACAAAAGCTGTCAGAATCAGAAAAAGAGCATTTTCTGTTTTCTCCGAAATTTCACCTATTACGGATGGATTAATCATTATTTAAATATATTGGAGGATTTTATATTATCAATTCCATGGATATGGATTTATTAAAGTTATTAGGATATCAAGAACGTTTACGGTAAACTACTTCGATAGAACACTTAAGAAATCCCTGCGAACGTTCAACGAGATTAAGCCGTAACCGAACAACGTAACACTTAGTGGATTAAATAAAAGCATGGAAGTAACATGTAACAAGATTAATCCAAGGAATGCAACAATTGTATCATCCATGTGAAAAGGGACAAACTAGTAAAGCTATCTTGCCACCATGATCTCCCATTACTTGACATGTGTCCTGATGATGAGGCAAACAAGCTATGACTCACTAAACCAAAGATGACACAAGCACACTACCTCATCATCTCTTACACATTAATCAGCATCCACCCACTTCACTTTATCAAGAAAATATCAAGGAAAAGCAAAGAAAACTCTCCCCACCCCATTTCTTCAACAATCTGCCCAGCATGACCAAGGGAGGAGGAAAATTTCATAACTTGAGTTCTACTCCTCCTTAAATCACCAAATTTTAACCATAGCTTCTCCACTCCATGGGTAACATTTGTTCAAAATTTTATGGTCAACAAAGGAGTGTAGCCTAGCCAAATCGCTTCCCCAAGTTGAAGAACCCAATCTGTCCAGTTTCTGTCCAGCGGAAAGATGAGGCTCAAAACCCTAGCTAGGAAGCTTCAAATTTGATGATCTATAACTCAAAAGAAATATTATGAAGAGCACAAGGTCTGGTAAAAGGTTTAGCACCAAACTCTTATTTTTCGATTTGTTATGGATTTTACAAGATGAGGATGAATAGTAACTTTTCATGATTCTTGATTTTGTTTCTTAAGGATTAAGCTTGTTAAGGTTTGTTCAAAGCTCAAGGAAGGATTATAAACTATTGTTAGTGTATATGAAGCATCAAGGAAGGTATAAACTCTTGAAACCCTTAGTTATAAATTGATTTATATGGTTAGTTTTAAGTATAGTTTAGTTAGTTTGATTATAAGGATGAATGGTTGATTTTGATGAAAGTATGGTGTAGATGGTGAATAAGTAGATGTTGGTTTTGACTATGGTTGATGAAGTTTATGGATTAGTCATGATGTTGAAGAAATGAGTTTGATGATTGGTTGGTTGATTATGTAAAGATGATGATTTAAACTTTGGAATCACTAAAACATAGCCGTCGTAATGCCCAATTTTCCTTAACCTTGTTTTGCTTGTGATATTCGAACCTAGTAACTTCTGCCCAAGATCACCACGGCCCATTTTTGTGTAGGCCTTAGTTCAAGGTTCGTTTTGGTGTGAAGATCATGTGAATACGATTTACGGTTTAGGAGAAACATGTGTTTTAGTGTAAGACGTTCGTAAAACCAAACCGTGCCACTTAGTCAACTTTGAGGCTATGATCGAACCACTTAGAGGTCATAATAAAATGTGAAACTTTGTGATAACATGCTAGGTATGTTTAGGAAGACCCTCCAAAAGATTTCGTGCTAAAAGGATTAAATCTCAATCTTATAAAAATGCGTGAGCAAGCATGCTCGAGTAGAAGTTCTTAAGGAGTTAACTTGAAAATGGACTTTGTAACTTGAGATAGTATATACTTAATATGGTGAAAGCATTTAAGTTATTAATCTTGAACCTTGTGTTGATTCTAGATTACTGGACCAACCTGAGACTTATTGCTACTTCGGGATTTCCAGACAAGTTTTCTCATTCCCTGCTATGTTTTAAAGTAAAAATTCTGATGATGCATGTGATATGTATTATGCATGCTTTCAAACCTCACATCGTAAATAGATGTGATGGTATAAAATTGTTGAGATAAACTATATGCATATGGTATTATGCATGCTTTCAAACCTCACATCGTATATAGATGTGATGGTATTAAAAATAATGAGAGGTAATATATGCATATGATAGATGCAATTTTCGAAACCTATGCTTACTGTTGTTGTGATAATAAAATGCTTTCGTATATGATATGCAAATGAGAAGTATACATGTTTTATTCCCAAGTAAATTGCGATATATATAAATTGCATGCTTGTCTTCGAACTGCTATATATAGTGATACTTGAGGTCACGATTTAATTATGGACTTCTAAGCTAAATATGGGATATTAGTTAGAAGCTAGGTTTTTATAAATGCCCTAGGAAAAGGGCGTATGATTTATTCTTTAGGCCGGAAGTAATAATATTTTTTGTATATGTTAAAGGTTATTTTCCGATAAAGATACCGGGTAACTGTTATTCAATGATTATTTATTTAATGAATATTATTTTGAATATTCATTTAATGATTATTTAATGAATATTATTTTGAATATTCATTTAATACTTATTTATTTAATTAATATTATTTTGAATATTCATTTAATCCTTATTTATTTAATGAATATTATTTGAATATTCATTTAATCCTTATTTATTTAATGAATATTATTTTGAATATTCATTTAATACTTATTTATTTAATGAATATTATTTTTGAATATTCGTTTAAGGTTTATTTATTTAATAAATATTATTCGATTATTTATTAAATACTTTTAACACGTTTTAAAATGATTTATATTATTTAGAGTTTATCCTCGACCTTCAATAATTACGAAGGATATTCTAAACTGTATTATTAATTATTTTAAATCAAGGGGAGGTTCCCAAACACTGTTTTTCCATTTAAATCTATCTTTTAAGAGGATTTAAATACTTGCTCAACTACTAAAAATACGGGGAACCTGATTTAAGTAACTGCTACTCATTTTAAACTCTCAACTCAAAACTGTCAGGGGACAGATATTTTCTCGGAGCAATTTAATTGCTGCAAGTCAAATGTTGTGTAACTACCTCAACGATCGAGGAGTAAATTGATGGAACAAGTCGATATCCATTAACAAGCAATAGCTTGGGAAATATTGGAGAATCTTCCTTTCCAACCTAGATATAACTACTTAGTGGAGTCGTATCAACAAGTATTACACTTGGGGAAGGGAGGACGATCTTTACGTTTCAGAGTCATGGATTTCATCCAAACTAGGAGTGGTGTAAGAGGTCCAGTTGCGCCGACCCATCCATTTTATTGCCCCAAATGGGCCGGGAGATTCGGGAAGGCGGTAGACAATTTCAGGCTGTCGCGTGATTCTTCCATCTACATGTAGAAAACATATTTCTGTTGTACGACCTGCTACTGATCATAGTAAGGTTGGGACAACGGGCGCGGTAGCAACTTCGGTATTGGTTCATCATCAAATTTGGATAATTCTGCAACATGTATTGAAAGGGACTAAGGGTAGCCCCCTTAGTACAGGTTTACCGATCATGTTGGCAGGGGGTCGAAAAGTGTTCAAAGAAAAATGAAGTTGCAATAAATCCTTGCAACTTCATCTTTTATTTTATGAGTTATGACTCTGATAAAACCTTACTCAGATTATATATGCATAAGTGGATTTTGGGTTACGGAAACCTTATATTAATTTTCCTCGTAACTTCATCTTTTATATTATGCTAGTATTCTATTCGTTTAATACGTAGCATGTGGTTATAAAGATATTAAACTGTATGGTATTTTGAATCAGTAAATAGGCTTTAAGCCTTAATTCTAATGTTAAACTCTATTTTAAAAAGATATGTCTGAGTCTTGGTATACCATACTGATACCAAGGATTTCCTAAAGGATTTACGAAGAGTATATGAGTATGATTATAAGTCATACGGTATTTTAAACGGTATATTATTTTGGGGTTAGACCCTAGTAGTGATAAAAGCTTTGATCCCATATGGATTATCTCCCTAAAAGGTTTAAAGATTTAAACTGGGATAGATTTCTTGCTGAGCACTATTAGCTCATTCTTGCTTTATTAAATCTTTCAGCCTGAGGAAAACATTGCCGAATCCACCTCATGTTACGAGAGCAAGGGAATGGAGAGACCACCCTTGAGTTAGTTGATGCAGGATGGATACTGTCGGTGTGAGCAGAATAGTTGCAGCTTGAATTAGTGAGAATTATTTTGAGTGGATTTGTATTACTAAACCTTGTATAGAATTGTGAGGTCTATTATTGTAACTTCAGGTAGAGGTTGTAAATAATAGATGAGATCCTGGATAGTACATTTGGGTTGTAATAACAAATGTTGATAATTGTTGTTCATTTCCAAGGCTATAACTTGTGTGTGTGCGCGTAAGTGATTGGGGTCTTTGGAAGGTGTATTATGAGAATGTTGTAAGTAATGCAGGTATTGTATCATTGATGGAGCGTGACAACCCAGATTCCTGACCCCGGATCTGGGGGTGTTACAGGAAAGAATCTGGCCTCTGCATAGAATTCTAGGAGAAGACTATCAGACACTGATGGTGGTGTTCAAATGCTTAAAGAGAGATTTTGGGTTCACCAAAACTGCCAAGTCTGAGGTTGTCTCCAAGATTTGTCAAGTCAAAGCTAGCTGGAACAAACCTGATGCACTTTCCAGGGTTCTAAAGGTCCCTCAATCAGGAAAAAAAATTCATCTCCAACCCTTTTGGATGATGGAATTCAGAGACAAGGACAACTGCAGAATATTCTTCAGAATGGAGGACCAATTGGAAAAGACATCTAATGAAACTCTAAGATTAATGCAATCCAAGTTGGGTGAACAAGATGAAGAAGAGAAGATTTTCTACAGGAGGCTCCAAGCTCAGATTGAGGAGAACAATGCAAGGAAGGGGAAGAAAACAAGGCCACAAAGACAAAGTTGATAAATCTGCTCAGGCTAGAGGAGCAGCTCTGTGCACTTGTATTGTAAGAATTTCTAATTTGTGTTCAGTCAATTTTCAATAAATCATGTAGCTCAATACAAATTCTACTTTTGTAATTTATAATTTGTCTAAGTGTTTTTGTTATCATCAAGGCTCTTGATTTATGGCTGTTATTCTATCAGTCATAAATTGGGGGAGATTGTTAGGAATATGTTGTTCTTGATGATAATTATAAAAACACTTAGTAGATTTTGTATTAAGTCATTTTTGTAACTGTCAACGGAATGGTATGCTTTGCAGCTTCCGTTGACAGGTAGCTCATCAACGAAATGAGTGATGTAGCAACTGCACTGTACAATACTTCACTGGTTGATACACATTTGTTGTAGGTATTAGATAGGTTTTCTAAGTCATGTTGACTATGTACTAGATAGGCAAAATATGTTGGTTAAGTGTAAATATATTGTGCCTTGTAATTTTGCCTAAGTGAAAGACATGTCAACGGAATGAAGATTAGTCTATCAACGGAATGAAGAATATACCATCAACAGAATGCGGAATAAAGCTATCAACAAAACACATCTTCCTGCTATCAACGAATCATTATCACTTTTCTGAATAGTTGACAAAGTGATAGTGACAGTTTTCTGACAGATCAAAAGGTGATGTAGAAGTGTACTTTGCATTGGAAGCCATCAAAATGGACACTGGGAATAAGGAAACATTCCAATTTCCAATTAGGTTCTTGAGTGGGATCATAATAAGCATAAAGACAAAAGTCAAGATCTCCAAGGACCAGTGGACAAAAGGGATGAAAAGCAAGCTACTGGCGGTTACCTATAGTGTATTTTAGTGTAGCCAAAAATAGCATTGTAAACTTGGGTTTTATAACCAAAGTGTAGCAGTTCATTTTTAAGGAGTGAGTGAGATAGAAATAGTTTGTATTAGCTTCTTTCAAGAGCACTCTCACTCCAAATCAGGAACTGAGCAGCTGTGATACTTTTGTAACACAGATTATTTCCGCAATAAAAACATCTCAGTTGGATCCTCAAAACATCCAACTGCCCCAACTGAAATATTATATTTGCTTGTGTTTGTATTTTCAATATTATTATTTTTCTTGAAAGTTGTTTTAAGAAGAGGAAATATCTAGAATTGTAATCAACAACCCCCCCCTCTACAATTCTGTTAGGTCATTTGGGATTAACATTTAGAACTCAAGATATAATACAAATCAATAATATTATATAATAGACGAAACATTAAAAGTTTGGTTGGTCGGTATGGTACGTTGTGATTTTACTTAATTACCCTTAATTAACTATACTTCGTGTTTTTACTTAATTAACCTTACTTATTTATAGAAATATATTATTAAATAATAATATTACCTATTTATAACCAATTACCTTTTTCACCTAAAATACATTATTTTTTCTAACAAATTTCCCTACCTTTTCAAATATATCACGAGCAATTACCTTTTTAATTAAAACATGTTAGTTTTTCTATTTTTCCTTACTAAAACTTCTCCTTTTCCAAAAATATCACGAACAAACTTTTAGTTATTTATTTTTAAACCTATTTTAATATTATAATTATTTTTTTAAAGTTTACCTATTTTAACATGTCTACTTTTTTTCTGTACAAATGCAATTACTAAAAATATTAAAATATAAATAATCAAATACCTATTTATAACCAATTAACTTTTCAGTTAAAACACATTATATATTTTTTCTAACAAATTCCCTCCTTTTCTAAATATATCACGGGAAATTGCCTTTTACAGTTTACTTTTTTTTTCCTCACTAAAATCCATTCTTTTTCCAAAAATATCAGAGGAAACCCTTTACTTATTTATTTTAAAACGTATTTAAATACTTTTAATTATTAAATTTTAAAACCTCATTTTCCAAAAATATCACGGGCATTTACCTTTTTAAACTAAATATATGTTACATTTTTTTTTACTAAAACCCCTCATTTTCAAAAAATATAACGGGCAAACCCATACTTATTTATTTTAAAATTTGTTTTTATTTTTTAATTAATTAAAAGTGTTTAGCTATTTTAACATGCGTACTTATTTTTTGCACAATTACAATTAATAAAATATTAAAAAAAAAATAACAATTAGCAATCTGTGCATCACACGGGTTTTAAACTAGTAGTTAATTAAGCGTAAAAAAATCAAATTAATAGCACAAAAATATTTAAAAAAATACAAATTAATATAATTAATAAATATTGAAAAAAAGAGATCGTATCCAAGGACTATTGATTTTGAATTAGATAAATAAGAACAGTAAGATATAATATTAAAAAATGTGTTTTTTTTATTAGAATATTAATAAATAATAATATAAAGCAATAATGAGTAAGTTTTTTGTTGAATAATAATCGCAGAATAATAAATTTTACAGGCGCAGCAGCTCTTACAATTACAGGCGACGGAAATGAACCTCCGGCGATGGTGGCAGCAGGTGTGCTTCTTCTAACTTTAATGGTGCGTTCTTTACTCTTCAATTTCTTCACTCATTAAATTTTAGTCTACTGATTTTACTCAGAAAACAATTTTGATTTTTGGTTACAGAATAAATTGAAATCTAATTTAAATTCCAATTATATACCTCCCATGTGCATTGGTTGTATTTTATTTTAATCAGCTTTAGGTATAAAACATCATCATATGGTTTAAACTGTTTTTTGTCATCATCAGATCAGTAGGTGTGTAACGTGAACCCAATTTTTTCTTAAAAATCTGCTTATACTTTTATCAAAACTGAAAACTTAATCTTTGTGATCAAATCTGCATATAAATTCCCATATATCATATTTACTCTTTTTACGGAACCTCCATCATTTTAAGGTCAATGTTCATATCATCTACACTTGAAGGCAGAGGATTGGGAACTACAATGGGGTGGGAACTATTAATAGGGTGTTATTTACTGAAATGAAACTAACTGAATTGATTGAAATTGAATGAATGTCAAGATACAAAACAGAACAGAACCTATATACAAGCTAGTTTCCCATCTAACAAACTCTAGGCGGGAAAAGTTGTTAAATTGAATATATACAAACTGATTGATTAGCTGGCATGCTGACTGGACAGATGAGTATAACTGGATTGTCCAATAGGCCCCCTTGGAGGATGAAAGATGTGAAGCATCATAAATTCCCAACTTGGACAGCAGTTGATGAAGTTGTGGAGAAGGAACTGATTTAGTAAATATATCCGCAAGCTGAAGCTTAGTAGGAAGATAAGTAAGTTGGAGTAATCCTTCAAGAACCTTGTCCCTTGTGAAATGACAATCTACTTCTATATGCTTAGTTCTTTCGTGGAATACTGGATTCTTAGCTATGTGTAAAGCTGATTGGTTGTCACAGTGAAGTGTAACTGGTTTTAAATTATTAACACCCAATTCTGTAAGTAGACTAACAATCCAAGTAACCTCTGATGCAGCAGCAGCAACTGCCATAGCTCTGTATTCAGCTTCTGAAGAAGACCTAGAAACAGTGCTTTGCTTCTTTGATTTCCATGTAATAGGTGATTGTCCAAATAAAAGAATGTAACCTGTAATTGATCTCCTAGAGTCAGGACAAGATGCCCAATGTGAGTCAGAGAAGGCTTGTAAATGAAGTTTGTCAGAAGCCTGCAATAGAATTCCTTGACATGCTGTTTGAGAAACATATCTGAGTGTGTGAACAAGAGCATCCAAATGAGAAGATCTTGGATTTTGCATGAATTGACTGAACATTTGAACTGCATAACTCAAATCTGGTCTAGTATTAGTAAAAAAGTTAAGCTTCCCAACATAACACCTGTATTCCTCAGGATTAGGTAATAGAGAACCACCATCAGCTGAGAGTTTAAGTGCTAGTGGAAGAGGAGTAACAACTCTTTTATTGAGATTATTGAGATCATAAGAACACTGATGCAATAATTCCTTGGTAAACTTTTTCTGACTCAACACAATCCCAATAGGTAGATATAATATCTCAATCCCCAGAAAAAAATGCAAGAAACCTAAATCTTTAATACTGAAAACCTGATCCAAATGAGATTTCAAAGCTTGAATTGATGAATTATCATTCCCAGTGATGATGATATCATCCACATAAACAGCCACAACAGTAATATCTGACCCTGATTTTTTAATAAACAAACTATAATCATTCTTAGATTGTTTAAAACCTTGCAGTAACAGTTCCATAGCCAGTTTAGCAAACCATTGCCTTGATGCTTGTTTTAAACCATATATACTCTTTTTCAATCTGCATACCTTATTGTCTGGATTAGGTATCCCTTCTGGTACCTTCATATACACCTCTTCATACAAATCCCCATGTAGAAAAGTATTATTCACATCACATTGATGCAACTTCCAGTTCTTGCTAGCTGCCAAAGTAATCAAACACCTCACAATACTCATTTTGACCACTAGAGAAAAGGTCTCTTCATAGTCAACCCCATATTTCTGATTAAATCCCTTTGCAACTAATCTTGCCTTACACCTTTCTAAAGATCCATCTGCCTTAAGTTTTGTTTTGTATACCCATTTACACCCTATAGGTTTCTTTCGTACTGGTAAATCAACTAATTCCCAGGTTTCATTAGCCTCAAGGGCCCTGATCTCTTTGTCCATAGCTTCAATCCATAAAGGATTCTGAGAAGCCTGATTATAGTTACTAGGTTCAATAGGTATGTTTGTTTGAGAAATACATTCACTAATAGGAATGTGATCATGTGCAACTAGGTTACACCAATGACTAGTGACATAAGTTGTGGTAGAAGAAACACAAGAATGACATTGATAATCCTGTAAATAGGATGGTATTTGTTTTAGCCTTGTAGATTGTCTAGGAACAGGATTGGTGGATTGTATTATAGAAGTATGAGAAGAAGAGTCAGAAGAATTTCGAGCACTAGAAATAAGTATATCAGAATTTTGAGTAGTAGGATTTTGTATAGGCACAGACAAATAAGAATCCTCAACTGGTACATCAGAAGTCATGCAAGGCAGAAAAATATCATTGAGATAAGAAGAGACAGATTTGGAACTGATTAGATGAAAAGGAAAATGGTTTTCAAAGAATTGAACATCTCTAGAAATGGTTATAGTAGAAGTTTTTAAGTCCAGAATTTTATAACCTTTTTGAGTATTAGAATAACCTAGAAAAACACAAGTAGAAGCTCTAGGATCAAACTTAGTTCTCTGGACAGTTGAGGTATTTACAAAACATAGACATCCAAATACTTTGAGATGTTGAAGAGAAGGTTTGGTATTGTAAAGTCTGAAATAAGGTGTATCAAAATTGATGCTCTTAAGAGGAAGTCTATTGATGATGTAAGTAGCACACAAAATACTATCACCCCAAAATTTATCAGGAAGTTTAGATTGAAGAAAAAGACCTCTTGCTGTTTCTAAGAGATGTCTGTGCTTCCTCTCCACAACACCATTTTGTTGTGGAGTATAAGCATAGCTAGTCTGATGAACAATACCATGCTTTTGAAATAACAGCTTAGATGAGCCTTCAGTAAATTCTAAAGCATTATCAGATCTTATGCACTTGATTGTGGACTTAAACTGTGTATCAACATACTGAATAAAATTGGCAAGAATAGAAACATCAGACTTAAACTTTATCAAGTGAACCCAAAAGAATCTACTGAAATCATCCACAATTGTCAAAAACATTGTACAACCAGAAACTGACTTAGTTTTGTAAGGACCCCATATATCAATATGGATAAGCTCAAATACAGATGTAGTTGTGATACTACTGGTAGGAAAAGACTTTCTAGTATGTCTAGCAGCAGGACAAATACTACATACTAAATTGTCAATACAAGGTTTGGCACAACTATCAGGTAATACTATTTTCAATTGGTTTAAAGGAAGATGTCCCAGTCTAAGGTGCCATATCTTTGCTTCTTCTACTGCTGCCAAACTGGTACTAATACATGCAGTAGATGAAGTCCAGTTTGTGTCGGCCACACTATAAAGTCCATTTTGCAAACTACCAAGAAGAGTCTGAGGGTTGTTCTGAGAATGGCCCTGAATAAAGCATTTGGAATCAGTAAAAACTAAGTGACATTTTAAATCCTTGCATAATTTTGTGACAAAAATCAGTTTGAACTGAAATTGAGGAACATGCAAGACATTTAGCAGCTTAATATTGTCACTAAGTTTAACTGTTCCTATGTGCTTAACTTGAACTTTAGTACCATCAGGAATTGTTATCTTATTATCAACTTCAGTGACAATGTCATATGTTTCAAAATCTTCTAAAGAAGGACACATATGATCAGTAGCTCCACTATCAAGAAGCCACCCTCTACCAAGAGTAGACAGAAGACAGAAATTACCTGCAAGTAGAGCATGACTTGCAGAATCAGAGTTGGTTGTGGATGACTGAGATGAATGACCAAGGCTTTGCTTTGAGAGAAGTTTCACTAAAGCATTGTATTGCTCCACTGATACAACTTGATTAGACTCTGCAGTTTTGAGTTCCTGATTATCATTGTCATTTCCATGATGAGTTAAAGCAGCAACTCTTTTATCAACAGGTCATTTAAAACCAGGTGGAAACCCATGTATCTTAAAACACCTTTCAAGACTGTGGCCCGGAATCTGACAATGAGTACAGAAGTACTTTTCTCCTTTCTTGACTGAAGCAAACTTGTTGTTAAATCCTGATTTAGAAGTATATACTGATGGAGCTCCTTTTTGTGACTGATTCTGTGTGAACTGAGAGGGAGAAAATCTTCTTTTATCAACCAGAAAAGCCAGTGACCGAGGATTAGAACTCAAGTTACTGATCTCTTTGTGTCTTTCTTCTTGAGCAAACACTCTGTAAGCCTGAACAATAGATGGAAGGGGCTGCATCATCATTATGTTCCCCCTAACAGTAGAGAAACCTTCACTGAGCTTCATCATGAATTGCAAAAGTCTTTGCTCTTGTTGTTTCTGCTAAACTCTTTGAGTCAAGTTACATGTACATTTGTTGCAAGTGCAGTAAGGAAGTGGATTTGCATCATTGATTCCATCCCAGAGTGTCTTGATTTTAGTGAAATATTCAGAAACAGAATTTGTTCCTTGATTGAGGTCAGCAAGTTGTTGCTCTAAAGAATACACTTGTGTCATAGAAGTATAGCCATATCTATCTTCTAGATCATCCCACAACTCTTTAGCAGTGTGTAAAAACAATACACTTTTCGCAATAGTATCATCAAGATTGTACAGCAACCAAGAAAACACCAGATTATTGCATCTTTCCCAAGACTTATACTCAGTAGATCCAGTTACAGGCATAGCAATGGATCCATCAACAAAACCTAACTTGTTCTTAGCAGATAATGTCAAGATCATTGATCTCTTCCAATTACTAAAAGCAGTGCCATTGAATTTCATAGAAACAAGTCGTGTAGATGTTGCATCCGATGAATGGATGTAATAGATATCAACAGTTATCATCATTAGTGTAAATCAGGGATTATATGTTGTAATTAGGAGATTTTGTAGGATAATATCAGCTGAGATCGGGGGATATGATAGGCATAGATCAGGTGATATGATAGGCTGAGATCAGGGATTTGTAGGCTGCTGATCAGGGATTTGTAGGCTGCTGATCAGCCCTTTATTAGCTCTCTGTTGTAGTATATATACATGAGCTCTAGTGTAACAAAGCATCAAGTGAGTTTCCAGTTCTCTATCATTTTAGCCTCTTCTATAGTTATTTCAGTCTCTTATATTATCATGGTATCAAAGCCTAAACCCATATAATCACAGTTTTTTTTCTGGCAGTCCCATCTGCATCCCTTATGTTTTATTTTTCTATTTTTTTGGCAGTCCCATCTGCATCGCTTTCGTTTTTTTTTCTCTGGCAGTTCCATCTGCTTCACTTCAGATTCTTTTTCTCTAGTACTCCTCTTTCTTCCATCTTTAGTGTCATGGATTCCCAACACCACAGGTTGGCAGTAAGGCTAGATGGAAAAAATTATTTCTTATGGGCCTCTTACTTCAAGAATTTTCTGGAAGGTCAGGATCTCTGGACCTATGTTGATGGCAGTAATCCCAAACCAACAGAGAAGGCGGAACAGTCTAAATGGGTGATAAACAATGCTAAGATTAAAACTTGGATCATGGAATCTGTGGAGAATTCTATTGCTGTAAATCTCAGTCCATTAAGTACAGTACATCTCATGTGGGAGTATCTAAAACGCATCTACAAGCAAAGTAATGCTGCGAGGATGTATCAGCTTGAACAAGAGGTAAATTCTTTATCCCAAGAGTCGTTAAGTATTCAAGAATTTTACTCTGCAATAATGTTGCTTTGGAATGAAATGGATATGATTGAAGAAAAGATTCCAGAGGCTGCCTTAGAAACAGTTCTAAAACTCAGGCTACAAACTCGAGCTCGACAATTCTTGATGAAACTCCGGCAAGACTTTGAACCTATTCGTGCTACTATTCTCAATCGCGGAGGCAGTTCTAATGTAGATACAATTCTACCAGACCTACTTGCAGAGGAAACACGATTGAAATCACTTTCTTCCCACATAAATGTTCATGATGTTGCATTAAGTGCCGCTGTCCAGAAAACGAAGGCTCGAAATATGAGCAAAACTGAGTGTTTTATTTGTCATGAGACTGGTCACATTGCTATTCACTGCTCAAAAAAGAAGGGCACCACATGCAATGTTTCTACTTCTCTCTTTTGTCGATATTGTAAGGGTGAAGGACATTTGATTGAAAATTGCAAGATCAGGCCTCCACGAAATCGAAGTCACAGGGCGTATATGTCCTCCGTGTCTAGTACATCAGAAGCTACTGGAACTCTAAACCAACACCCTGCTTCTCAATCAAACTCTCCTTCCCCGGACTTCATTCAGCAAGTTATTCAAGCACTTCAGGATTCTAATATCGTTCATGCCCTTCAAGCCTCCAATGTCGGTAAGGCAAATACTCAAAACTCTTGGATAATAGATTCTGGTGCTTCCCACCACATGACTGGTAATTTAGATAATTTTAATTCGAGTTTTCCATATGATAGAAGGACAAATATTATTTTTGCTAACGGAGACACCCTTCCTGCCGAACGTATAGGGTCATTAAAACTTGGTCCTTTGAATCTTTCAAATGCTTTATATGTGCCAAAATTATCTGCTAACTTGATCTCGGTCAGTCAGCTAGTACAACAAAATTGCATTGTCTCATTTTCTTCTTTTGGTTGCTTAATCTAGGACCTGAGAACCGGGAAAGTGATTGGGAGCGGCCATAAGAAAGGGGAACTCTTTGTCTTGGACTTTGACTTACCTTCAAGCACACCTACTTTTGGCTCCCCGAATTGTTTTCTTGCTCCTTCTACTGCTGAAATAAATAAAGCTAATAGATTGTGGAGACTTTGGCATAATCGTCTTGGCCATCCTCATGCATTTGTTTTGAATTCTCTGTTTTCCTCTAATGCTTTGATAGATAAGCTTGATCATAAATCTGAAATTGATAAAACATGTGAGGAATGTGCACTCTCCAAAGCACATACTTTACCATTTGTTAAGAAAATAAATCCTGTTGTCTCGGCTTTTGATATTATTCACTCGGATGTTTGGGGACTATCTCATGTAGGATCACTTAGTGGAAAATATTACTATGTTGTCTTTATTGACGATTGGTCACGTTACACTTGGACATATTTTTTGCGCCACAAATCTGAAGTCTCACAAGTGTTTAAATATTTTCATTCTATGGTTCAAACACAATTTGACAAGAAAATCAAGATTTTTCGTTCAGATTCCGGTGGTGAATACAGTTCGAAGGAATTTGAACATTTTTTAGCTAGTGAAGGAATTATTCATCAGAAAAGTTGTCCTCATCAACCTCAGCAAAATGGCGTTTCTGAGAGAAAGCATAGACACCTAATTGAGACAGCACGTGCTCTTCGCCTCCATGCAGGCTTACCAAAGATGTTTTGGGCAGAAAGTGTGGCCACATCTGTGTACTTGATCAATTGTTTACCAACTCAAGTGTTAGGTAACATATCTCCACAAGAGAAGTTATTTGGTCATCCACCTGATTATGGAAAGCTTCGTGTTTTTGGTTGTACATGTTATGTGCTACTTCCTAAATCCGAGTATTCGAAGATAGAAGCAAAATCTGTTAAATGTATCTTTCTTGGATATTCGGAAACACAAAAAGGATATCGATGTTATGATTGGGAAGGCAAGAGGACGAGAATTTCAAGAAATGTTGTATTTTTTGAAAATATGCCTTATTTTAGCTCCTCTATTCCTAAACCACATGTTGAGCATGATATTCCTCTATCTACATTTTCACCTCATGTGCAGGGTATCATTACATATCAACGAAGACCAAGAGTTCCCCCTCCCATGGCTCCTCAATCACCGACCCCGAATACAGGTAACAACTCATCTCCTAATACATCATCCGTTCCTTCTTCTCCACCTCCTCCATCACCACCGCCGCCGCCTCCAAGGCGCTCTTCTCGTAACACTAAACCACCTGACCGGTTTGCATTTCTATCTGCACTTAATTCTTTTGATATTCCTAATTCATACAAACAAGCTGCAATACAAACAAGCTGCAGATAGTGCCGAGTGGAGTAATGCTATGCATGAAGAATTAAAAGCCTTGCACCAAAATCAGACATGGGAGCTTGTTCCTAAGCCTCCACACCGTCCAATTATAGGATGCAAATGGGTTTATTCAGTCAAGTTGAGGTCTGATGGTTCTCTGGAAAGATATAAGGCACGCCTCGTGGCACAAGGCTATAAACAAAAGTATGGCATCGACTACGCTGAAACATTCGCTCCAGTTGCCAAAATGACCACTGTGCGTACTTTGATAGCTGTTTCTGCAATTCGCAATTGGGATATCTACCAGATGGACGTCAAGAATGCCTTCTTAAATGGTGATCTTTCTGAAACAGTTTACATGCGTCCTCCTCCTGGATTATCAGTTCCACCAAACATGGTTTGTAAATTAAAAAAGGCAATATATGGATTAAAACAATCTCCCCGCGCCTGGTTTTTTAAATTAAAAGGAGTGTTGCAAAAAGCTGGCTATCGTCAAAGTCACAATGATCACTCTTTATTTACATCTTCTACATCAGCAGGAACCACCTTCGCACTCATCTATGTTGATGATATCTTAATCACGGGTAATGATCGTCAAGGTATACAGAATCTTAAGAATATCTTGCAAAACTCTTTTCAAATGAAAGATCTTGGTCTCGCATCTTACTTTCTTGGCTTGGAAATCTCTCGAAATGCTAATGCCTATTTTGTTAGTCAACAAAAATATACCCGTGATATCATTGAAATGGCAGGTCTTACCGATGATAAGGTTGTAGATACTCCACTTGAGCTAAATGTATCATATAGTAAAACAGATGGCTCTCCAATATCTGATCCAACCCTCTATCGAAGCATCGTTGGGAGTTTAGTCTACCTCAATGTGACACGCCCAGATATTGCCCATGCAGTTCATATTGTGAGTCAATTTGTTTCGGATCCTCGAAGATTACACTTAACGGCGGTTCATCGCATTATACGTTATCTTCGTTCAACTCCAACTCGTGGCTTGTCATTTTCAAATACCAGTTCCTTAGACTTGCGCGCTTTTTCTGATGCTAGCTATGCGGGCTGTCCTGACACTCGCAGATCTACTACTGGTTACTGTATATTTCTAGGAAGTTCACTTCTTTCCTGGAAATCAAAGAAACAATCCACTGTATCTAAATCATCGACTGAAGCTGAATACCGAGCTATGTCATCAACCTGCAGTGAAGTTGTTTGGCTTCAACGATTGTTAAAAGACTTCAATATTCAGTTTCATTCTCCCACACCGTTATTCTGTGACAATGAAAGTGCAGTCAAAATTGCAAGTAATCCAGTTTTTCATGAACGAACAAAACACATTGAAGTTGATGCCATTTTGTTCGGGAAAAATTTGAGAAAGGTGATATCAGTCTACCTCGTGTTTCCTCCAAAGAACAACTTGCTGATTTCTTTACAAAATCTCAAACGAAGAGCCGACATGATTTTTTCATCAGCAAACTAATGGTTGACCCACCTTTAGTTTGAGGGGGAGTATCAACAGTTATCATCATTAATGTAAATCAGGGATTATATGTTGTAATTAGGAGATTTTGTAGGATAATATCAGCTGAGATCGGGGGATATGATAGGCATAGATCAGGTGATATGATAGGCTGAGATCAGGGATTTGTAGGCTGCTGATCAGGGATTTGTAGGCTGCTGATCAGCCCTTAATTAGCTCTCTGTTGTAGTATATATACATGAGCTCTAGTGTAACAAAGCATCAAGTGAGTTTCCAGTTCTCTATCATTTTAGCCTCTTCTATAGTTATTTCAGTCTCTTATATTATCAATAGACACTAGAAGGATCAATGTTGTTGTGTGTAGTGTTTTGTGTACTCATATTTGATAGGATTGATTCAAGAAACTGATACAGAAAAGACACTTGTTTCGTTGAGGTATTTGATCAAACAGAAGATAGGCAAGCGTTTTGTTTGTCTATCGAAGATCAAATCAATGAGCTGAAATTACCTTACACTTTTACACAAGATTTAACACAAATTGATCGCAAGAAGATCATGAACAATCAAGAAAATAACAGTTCCGTTATGAACACACAAATCAGAAGTTATACACATATAATTTGCAGATATGTATACAAACTAGTATGAAAATATAACGAATTGCACAGAAGCAAAAGAAATCAATGATTTTCACGAGGAAACAACGAGGAAACAACGTGATCTAACCGTTTGACAGATTTCTGATCGACATTCAAGAAAGTAACAGTAATGCAATGAAGATCAGCAGTTTACAGATTGAAGATCACTACGAAGAAGATGATTAGCTTGCTCTGATACCATGTTATTTACTGAAATGAAACTAACTGAATTGATTGAAATTGAATGAATGTCAAGATACAAAACAGAACAGAACCTATATACAAGCTAGTTTCCCATCTAACAAACTCTAGGCGGGAAAAGTTGTTAAATTGAATATATACAAACTGATTGATTAGCTGGCATGCTGACTGGACAGATGAGTATAACTGGATTGTCCAATATAGGGACCATTGTGGACACCTAATTAAGGCACTCTCTTGTACTATTTGTAAACTTCCTAGCTTACCAACTCAGCTTCGGGCATCCTACATGGACCTTTTGCATGCCAACATGGAGAAATGCCAGCCTCACTCGCTCTTGAGACTGATACTTTTCATCCGTACAATGAGATTACTCAGAAAGATGGAAGAGGAGATAAGTCTTGCACTTGGATAGTGGAAAGAATCAAAGAATTGTTCAAGCATGTAGCCTGGTTCACAAATGTGGATCTTGTTCTTGAACCAGCCAATGAAACAGCCTTCTATCTTGCTGCGGTAGGTCTCTGGTTATCCATGCACTATTTTGACATCCAGGAAAAGATGGATCTCAACATTAGTTTCTGCCCTCCACTATCTCAGTTACTTTCCACTCCAATCCTTAGGGACGCACAGGGCTTTATGGGATCAATCATTTGTCTGAAGTGCCTTTTCTGTTCATGCTTGGCTTGTTATTTTTCTTTGGTTTCCATGGGCCTAGTTTTTTAGTTTCTTTTAACCCATTATCTTTCCATAGCTGTTTCTTTTGCCTTTCGGATCAGCCCCTGTAGGTCTTGTACTTGTTTGGGTTTCTTGCCTTAATGCCTTGAAATATTACTAATCTTTAAATTAAAATCTTAATTATACAAAAAAACATAACCATTTTATTTGATTACAGAACAAGAAACCCGATAACAATGATAAGATCAGTAACAAGAAGAAATAAATCGTCATGAATAATAATCTTCCGATCAATTGATTTCAGTTTAGGGATGTTCACTCTACTTGGTAAGATGATTGGTGAAGATTTGGAGGATCAAACTAGGAGGGATGAGATAAAGATATGTATACCCTAATATTTCTAACTTCATATTTTACAAGGAGAGATAATATAGTTGTGTGTACGTGTAAGTGGCGTGTGACATTGGAACTTATTTTCCTGGGAGTCTTGTGCTACAATCCTATCGTAAATATAGTAGTCAGAGTTTTCTATTCCGAGTCTTGTTATCCCTTTTCTGTAGCTGAATTATTATCTGTGTTGTACTCATTTATTCAATTTTGAAACAAACCTAGTTCAACAGTGGACAAATAGCCTGCATTGAAAAGCGGTACCTTTCTTGTTGACTCTAATGGCTTTTATAGGTTGGGGGACCTTTTATATTGTATTCAACAGGGCCAGGCTGATCACTATAGAGAATACATATGTTCGACTCAGTTGTATATAGAATCTTTATCCATTCCTTTGGTATTATGAGAATACATATGTTCGACTCAGTTGTATGTAGAATCTTTATCCATTCCTTTGGTATTATGTATGAGATTTGGTCCCCAGCCACCGATGGATGCCAACGACCTGCTGCTATGTTTCATAGCGGTAGCATAGCGACTACCGCTATGTTTCATTGCGGGAGGTGATTGCTGCCGCTATGTTTCATTGCGGGAGGTGGTTGGTATCCAACGGCAGCTGTGGAAGAGCACCCATTATGTATTGTCTCAAGAAATACATATAGTGGAGATTATATACTTTTATAGGGAGAAAAGCTTTAATTCTCTTCTTTGGTAGGTTTTTAAAAATCCTTCTCCAAGTATTTGTTTAATCTTTGTATTTCTAATTAAATTATAGTGGCTCATTCTAGTTTGCAGTTTACTTCAATCTCGGAGTAACATCGGTCTAATACTAATTTGAAAGCGAATGCAAAAGGAATGACCAAAAGCAGAGATAGGTCTGAAGACTTTAAAGATGCCATCCACAGGGTAGCTTTGTCCTTGGAGTATGATGAGGTTTGTATGCATGTGGTTATCTAGTACTCTTCTTTCCTTGTCTGATTGTTAGATAAGCATTCAACTTAGTGTTGGAGAACTTTCAAAATTTTTATTATAAACTCGCATCCATATACTTGAGAACAATCTCTTGTCATGTAACCAAATTGTAAATTTCATAAACAAGCTTAATATGGATCAAAAGTTCACTACTTACCATGCATTTAACTTTCACACTCTTGATAACAATTTGAGATATCAATCTTTGGATAGAACCACCTTGTATCAGTAAAAAGTTAAAAGATTTGTTAGCTTACATATATATTTCGTACATGTCTCGTAGGCCTTGATAGTTAATACTTTTACCTTAAGAAGAAAGAGCTTCCTTTCTAATTAGTGGATACAAGGATTAATACTGACTTTTGGGTTTTAGAGTATAACTTTCAGTATGATTTATTAATGCTAGTTACTACAAATTTGACTAGCATCTTACATGTGTATGGGTTGATAAATACAGAAATCAAGTTCAACTAAATCTTGTTATATTACTTTATCTTCCCTTTTTTTTTTCTGTTCTATTTATTGATATAGATCATATTGCACAGTATCACTGGTTTTGAGCTATATCTAAACATATAGAGAATTGGTAATCTGTTTTTATTTTTTTCTGTAAATTTTATAGCCAAAGATGGCAGGTATAATGGCATCTTTCATTATGCACAAGCCTCGGCAAAGATCACCTTTCATCAAAGCTGCACTAAAGACGGTATATTGTGCTCCCCCCCCCCCCCCCCCCCCCCCCCCCCCCCCCCCCCCACACACACAATATTAATATTCCATTTTGGGGGGAATTAGACTTGTAGTTCAAACCATGCAGTAATAATGTACCATTTTTTTTATAAAGAATCAATGGAACTTAACCGATACAATTCTACTTGATGATGTCATACCATAGTTTTGTTGGGGAGTCTTTACAATAAGTTGTCTTTGATGTTTTATTTGTTATATTATGAATCCTGTTTCCTGAGAAGTGCATTGTTTTGCTGCGAAATGGAACATTTGAAAGGTTGCTTGTTGCATTTTTAATTAATAATTTAATCTCCCCTTAATTGGATGGCATCAAACAATAGTTTTACGGGCAATCTATATTGGTTAGATCGTCTTTGCTACTTTTATGTGGATTGTCTGGTACTTTTATGTGCTAAATTATGAATCTCTTAATATGTATAATAATCTTGTTTACTGAAGGTATTTGAAAATTTACTTATGCATGTTTGTTTGATAATATATACTCCTTTCCCCCTTTTTCATCTTATGGTTTCTAAATGTCTAAATTTTTTTTAGCTCGAGAGCATTGGAGAACTACAGCAGTTCTTGACTAAACATAAGAAGGACTATGTTGATATGCACCGCACCACTGATCAGGAGAGAGATTCTATTGAGCATGAAGTAAGATTGCGATTTGTAGTCTACATTATATGGAAACCTTTTATATAGTATGATTCTTTAATTGTTACATGCAAAGTATATCTGATTCTTAAACCAGAATCTTAAGTTATAGCTTCTGGAAATTGAATTAAGATGTTTTTAATTTGAATTTTGACGTGTATATTAAAAGTTCAAAAAATAAAATTATATCCTGTTGGTATTGGTCTAAATATCCAACATTTTTTTTACTTTACGAGAGAAGATCTTACAACATTGCTTATGCAGAGTTGATTTTCAAACTAATTGTGAGTTTGTTATATACCAATGGCGGAAAATCAAGCCTCCAGTGTGTTTAGGGTCAGTGATAAAAATAAAATAATATTCTTCAAGTTGCTAAGTAATGCTAATATGAGTATTAACATATGTATTTAGCTTACAGATACTTCCTGGGCTCTCGGGATTGTACAGAATTGTTACAAGATGCTTCCTGAGTATTAACCAGAAGAACTAAAAAGCATGGACACTTGCTTTGTGACATACATGTATAAAAAAAACAGCTTTGTTACATACTTGCAGAAAACTTTTATATTTTACACCCAAATCAGGTTAATTTAGGATTACTGAGTACATTTTGCTGAAGAGAAGTGTCCAGGCAGATTGGAGTTCACATCACTAATCAATAAGTGTCCCATCGAGTGGCCAGAATCTCTCGACTTTAGTGCGTCTTCATGCTAGATCAGCGGGCTGGCGGATATTATGAAGTCTTAGATCAAAATATTTAGAAATTCTTGTGGTGTTTTTCTTTTATATGTTCCGAAATCTAGCACCTATTGAAGTCACTATAATCTGGATATTTGTATAAATTATATTGTCTATTGTTAATTGATTAGTTATGGTGTTGTATCGCGCAAAACAAAAATTAAGTTCTAAATTTTCTAGGACGCTTGTTTGTTAATATATATGTTGATTAATTGTTGTAGGTTACAATATTTATAAAAGAATGCAAAGAACAGATAGATGTACTCAGAGCTGGCATAAGTAATGATGAAACAAATTCAAAGGGCTGGCTTGGTATCAGGGGTGATAACGCTCATAATGCCAACACTATAGCTCACAAACATGGTGTGGTATGTTTATAACTTATCAATATATAAGTTTGCTTATGTGCAGTGCTGATGCTATATGTTAATGATAATTATTATAATCCTATCAAGATAAACAAATACTCTGGTGTTCAGTAACTTGTTCAGAGTAGAGCTGATTATACAATTATCTATGTGTGCACGCATCCATGAGAAATTGTGCATATAATGCCTTAATGGGTGACTTATATCAGAATAAACCAGTTATTTATTTTAGGCGAACTAGCTACATCAGATTGGTGTGCTTTAATGTTGCCCAGAAAGCTAATGCTTGTCACATAGCACATTAGTATTCTGTTCAAAGGGGTAGTTCAGTAAGTTGAGTAGTCTAGATGTACTAGTAATACATTTGTTAGCTAGTCAGGGCCAGTCCAGTGAGGAAGTTATCATCTAACTAGGCATGTAACTGTTGGATTTGATTGCTAACACATTCGGAACTCACGCATATTGAATTTGAGTGTCCCCTTTGAGTGCACCGTCATTGCTTTCTGTATAAATTCATTCGCATGTAAGTGCTTTTCCTTTGGTGTTTATATGAATTCAGGTGTTGATTTTAAGTGAACGGCTTCATGTTGTGACATCGCAATTTGACCAATTGAGAGCCATTCGCTCCCAAGATGCTGTTAACCGAGCTATGCCGAGACGGAAAGGAACAAAGGTTGCCACAACAGATCCCACGGATGGCTTGAAGCTTAATAATTTTCGGGAAAGGGAGCATATCAATTCAGATGTTGCAGAGCCTAGTGATGTCCAAGCAGAGCCTATGAGAGTCCAGAAGCAGCTTTTGGATGATGAAACACGTGCACTGCAGGTAAACAAAATTTCTAAATTTTTTGTGTAACATATTATCTTGTACATCTTGTCAGTTCC
Organism: Heracleum sosnowskyi; assembly: GCA_030848705.1. Lineage (NCBI taxonomy): Eukaryota > Viridiplantae > Streptophyta > Magnoliopsida > Apiales > Apiaceae > Heracleum > Heracleum sosnowskyi. The sequence continues at coordinate 19,033,336 of CM061240.1, forward strand.
TCACTCGTGTATCCCTGTTTAGTTATTGACCATAGGTTTTTATAGGTTGAAGTGACAGGTCTTTTAGATGCTGCTCAACAAACAGAAACTAAAATGGTAGAAATGTCTGCACTGAATCACCTCATGTCGACACATGTGTTGCAGCAGGCGCAACAGATAGAGGTTCTGTATGATCAGGTCTGTATTTTAGCATGCCGTTTTACTCATTTGTTTGTGTATTTGATGCTTCTCTTGTGCGACAAAAAATGTACAGCTTGGTAACAAAGAACTCTCTAAAGCCATCCAACGGAATGCGAGTAGCAGAACATTTCTTTTACTCTTCCTATTTGTACCTACATTTTCAGTCCTTTTCTTAGATTGGTATAGCTAAACAGAGGACAATCCCATTTTATGTTTAGCGTGAGAAGTATTAAACCTTTAAAACAATTGTGATTTTTTGTTGGGTAAAATAAAAACAGGGATCACATCTCAAATTTTATTTTATCAATATTCACATTAAACACTTTTTTCTTTTGTAAAAATGTTTGAGATATATATTGAACTACTGAAACCATCTCAACTGATAAGCGGCAACAATAGCATAAGCAACTAGGGATCTAACTGAAGCAGCAGATATCTCGTCAGCATCATCAGATTTGTCAACCGAACTCTCGTTAACCTTGTCTTTAAGCAAAGGCAAAATATGGGGCATTAATTCACAACCAATTTATGTTCATCAGACAACGAAGACATGTCCAAACCTAGTTCACTAATATTCCTTAAACTTTCCACATTGTAAGTGCTGCAAAAAGCTTTCACAGGCTGTCGAAATGCTGAATTTGCAGCGATTGCGAGTGAATCAGGGATCCATATAAGATGTTAGGATGTTGAAATTTCTGAGGAAGCTAATGCAGCGCATTATACTAAATCCCTAATACTGAAACGAATTTGGGTTTTGGAGATATCTGAAATGATGTCAGTTTGAGGTAAAAGAGACTCCATGGTGGATTAACTGAAACATTTGAGCCTTCAGGTGGTTTATACTTTGTTTCTGATATCGATTCTCGAAGTTGATCAGACAAACTGTAAATAAAATAAAATAAAATGAGAATGTGTGTGTGTGTTCAGGAAGAAGAAGAATAAACAGCTTAGAGAAGGCCTTCTCTAAGCTTAGGAGATTTCCAAGAAGAGCTTCTTCCGGCGGTATCTCTGTTTTAGTGTTTTAGCTTCTTTCCTGATATATATCTTAGATACATACAAGAGCACTGAGGATTTGGAGACGATGCGAAGCAGCCAGCGACACTGAGCACGCGGGTGCCAAGAGCTAAACTACTAAACTTGATTTGGTATATACTCAAAATATTGCAGTTGACCACCATTGGGAAATCAAGATCCTTTCCGTGTCTAGAAATCTTGAATGTGTAGAGATAGATGCAGACATCATCATAGGCAGTAAGGGTGAAGATGCCACCATGCATATCAGCAAAATAGCCAAACATATTTCCTTTTGATTCAGAGGAGCGTTTGACCTCAAAAAGATATATGGGATCATCGGGATAGCCGGTCTATAGACAAAACCTGTTAAGACTAGTGATACTGATGTTGATGTTATAAATAATAATGCTATGTTGTAAATAATTAATTAGTTTATTCTTTTGTATTAGAATGTTACAGCAGTCAGTCCAGTTAGTTAGATTAGAGTAACAGACTTTGGTACCAAACAACTTGTGCGGGTGTTAAGTCATATTGTACTTACTTTTTCTTCGATACAACAATTCAGTATTTTTCATTTTAGAGTTTTTCATGGTATCAGAGAGGATCTAAACCAATTCTCATGACGATTTGTTCTGAGAAAGGCTAAAACCAGGTGTTATCTTTTTCGTCTTGTCGTCGTTGATATCTTACTGCAAATTCTCGTTCTTTGATCGTTGATATATACCCAAAATCACCGTTACCGCCCATTGCCCATAGGCGCACGCTATGGCTCGATATCAGCCGCGAGCGTCCAAGCACGGTCGCTCAGCCAGCTAGCCGCCAGCAAAAGGACAAAATACACATCAAAGAACAGATCAGAATGTAACACTTAGTCAAGTATCAACATAATAAAAGATAGGATACGACTCAACTGTAACGAAAAGTATATCTCAACAGTACATCTCAACTGTAGCATAAAGCACAACCACTCAACTGTACATCTCAACTGTACACCTCAGCTGTACATCTCAACTGTAGCAAGAAGGCCCATCCCGCGCACTGTGGCCACAGTAAGCGACGCCCACGTCACAAGGACAGGTTTTGGGTCTATAAATACTCTGTCCTCACACAAAGCAAAGGCATTCATTCACACACAAACACTACACACACTCACCAGAAAATACTCTCGATACTTGCTGCATTTTATCATATTGCTCTACTCCGTTACTGATTTTCACGCCGGAGGTGCTTGACGGCCACCACCACCGGGCAAACATTATTTTGCAGGTCCCCTACCACATGCCAAAACCACCACCGGAACAGTGTATTTGGCGACGGAGCAAGTGCATCACTTATCATTTGGCTCTAGAAGGAGGGGGGATCCTTTCTTTGAGAAGAAACCTCCACCATCATTAACACCACTTTCCGGACATTTAGGGTAAATCTCGGCGGAAATATCCCGCACGAGAGGCAAACCCATGGCAAACACAAGATCTGCAACGAACAACCGAAATATAGTCACAAGAGAAAACCTCACTCCCTCAGGAAACGTTCGTCATGAAATTCCTAACACAGTCGGCGGGGTCAACAACCCGTGTAATCAGCAGCAGGCACCCCCGACAGATCAACCACCTCCCCAGAGCCAAGAACCACCTCCCAATGCTGAACTTAACCTCGATCTCACAGGCTATACTCAAGCCCAAGTCGACGCCCTCATCCGCGTCGCATCAGTGTTTCCTCAACCACCGCAGCATCAGCAACCTCGAGCTTCCCAGCTCAATCAGCACGATGAAAACCACCAAAGCGAAGCACAAAGCCGCCCCCGGCCCTCCAACTCGGTTTTCTCTCGTTTAGGCTCATCTCAGAATACTAGGCACAAGGAGCACAGTGGACCACAACACAAACCGGAAACCTGGAAGGAGAATAGAAAGAAGAGAGATCTGAGAAAAGATATCGAAGAGAAGAAAGCTGAATATGAAAGAGCCAAGCGACGTCTAGAAAGAGACCGATCCCCAGAACCCAGAGTCGAAACAGGCAGCGTACAACCCACAAACGCGGATATGCTAAACACAATCCTTGAACTAAAAAGGAAGCTAGAGGGAGGAAGCTGCGCGGAAGTGGGCGAATCGCCATTCACCAAGCGACTGGAGAATGAATCCAAGCAAAGGCACATAAAGCACATCAATCTTAACTCTTTTGACGGTCTAGGCGACCCAGAAGAACATTTGAGTTATTTCGACCAACTCGCTCTCCACTACGAATATAGAGACCTAACAAGATGCAGATTCTTCGCCGCCACCCTTAGGGGAGGGGCACAGAGATGGTTTTGTCGCTTACCCGCTCGGTCTCTTGATTCTTGGGCCGAATTCAAGAAAGCTTTCCTCAATAAATTCAAAGCTAACCAACCTCACGAGGTGCACACCGTCTTCCTAGAAATAGTCGCCCAAAGAAACGGAGAAAGCCTACAAGTATACATTGACAGGTTCAAGGAAGCGGTTAACAAAGTCGTATGTGTGAACGAAACAGAAGCCCTAGTACATTTGCGAAGAGGCCTCAACCCGTACGAATGCGAGAAATATATCTGCAAACTCATGGAGGTACAACCCACAACGCTAGCACGGGCCTACGACCTAGAATCTCAAGCGATCAACGAAATGGAGTCCCTCAGCGTACTCAAACAGTCCAGGGCTCCCCCGCCGCCGCCTCTGAGACAACCCTACTTTCAAAGGGAATAATATACCTTCAGTCACACACAAAAACCAGTCCCCGTCCAACACCAGGTACAGACGACTCTCGGCCCGGGACTAGTCAGGGAGGCCCCCGCCACAGTCAGAGACAGGTTGGGTCCCCCAGTACCCCCACGCCCGGAGAAACGCCCTGAACCCAATTGGACCACCTTGAGTTTGCCCAGGTCCGCCATCCTTCGCGAGATTAGAGGAAAGCCATTTTTCCAACCCCCGCAACCTATGTGGACCGCCCCGGACGACAGAAACAAAGACAAACACTGCGACTACCATGAAGCTCATGGGCACACGACGGAAAGCTGCCTGTCACTCAAACACTTCTTGGAAAGACAAGTCAAGCAAGGAAACCTGAACCAATACCTCCCCCGCCAAGTCCAAGCGGCAGCCCCTAACAAAAACGTGGTAAATACAGTTTTCGGAGGGTCCATCTCTCCCCCAAGGGTCGCCCAGCAAGAGGTGCTCTCCATCTCACAAAATAAAACCGACAACACCATATCTTTCACTAACGCGGATTACGAAGTCATCAACCCAATCATACCGAGGCCCTCGTGGTGACTTTGGATGTGGTCGAAAATGAAGTAAAAAGAATACTGATAGATAACGGATCATCGGTCGACATATGTTTCAAGCACACATGGGATAGACTAAAGCTCGGCGACGAGAAGCTAGAAGAATGCCCTGATGAGACCCCTCTCTATGGTTTCGGTCACAACGCCGTCCCTATAGCAGGAGTGGCAAGACTCCCGGTATACTTCGGAAAGGCGCCCAAGCAAATCCGCCACCTAGTCAAGTTCTACGTAATTAATACCACTTCCTCCTACAACATGATACTCGGTAGACCAACCCTCAACCTCCTCAAAGTCGTCACATCCACGCCACACCTCAAGCTAAAATTCCCCACCCCCACAGGCATAGGGGAGGTATGGGGCGATTCAGAAACCTCTAAGAGGTGCTACGGGATAGCCCTCGCTTTAGCCGCCACTGAACCCAGCAACATAAGGCGTCAAAAAGCCTCACGGAGGCGTCAAGATAGAAAAAGGAAACACATAGAGCACCAACTCAGCCACTCCAAGAGAAAGAAAGAGGTACAAGTTATTGATACCTTCGATCCCATGCCAGAAGACCCTCAGAGAATCGATGCAAACTTAAAAAGATGCCTCGAGAAGGACGCGCGACCCAATATATCACCAGTGGTGGAAATCGTGGAAATCGAGAAAATAGAGCTGATCCCAGGCGACCCGACCAGGAAAGTAAGCATAGGCACAGGTCTAGACTCAATATTCAAAGAAGGATTGACAAACATACTCAGAAAATACGCCGACATCTTCGCATGGTCACCAAGCGACATGCCCGGGTTAGACGAGTCAGTCGCCATGCACAAACTCAGCGTAAACGCAGACAAAGAACCCAAAAAACAAAAAAGAAGGAACTTCGCACCAGAAAGACAGCAGGCAATCGATGTGGAAATAGACAAATTGTTAGAGGCAGATCTGATATGTGAAGTTTCATATCCAAAGTGGATCGCGAACGTGGTACTAGTAAAGAAAGCAAACGGCAAATGGAGGGTGTGCATCGACTACACGGACCTAAATGCCGCTTGCCCCAAGGATCCTTACCCACTACCCAGCATAGATCAACTCATCGACGCAACCGTCGGACACCTCATGCTTAGTTTCATGGACGCATTCTCAGGATACAATCAAATCAAGATGGCGCCAGAAGATAGAGAGAAAACAGCCTTCATAACCCATAGGGGAGTCTACTGCTACAAAGTCATGCCTTTCGGCCTCATTAACGCCGGCGCCACCTACCAAAGGATGATGAACAAAATCTTTGCATCACAGCTAGGAAAAACATGGAAGTCTACGTGGACGACATGATCGTAAAATCACTCTTAATAGAATCCCACTTGAAAGATTTGGAAGAATGCTTTATCGCCCTCAGAAAATACAACATGAAGCTCAACCCAGACAAATGTGTGTTCGCTCTCGAAGCGGGAAAATTCCTCGGATTCCTGGTTAGTCGAAGAGGTATCGAAGCTAACCCTGAAAAAATCCAAGCAATCATAGACATGCAACCGCCCAAAACTCTCAAAGACATGCAAAAACTTACGGGAAGTTTAGCGGCATTACGAAGGTTCATCTCAAAGCTGGCAGACAGGTGTCTCCCATTCTTCGACACTCTTCGAGGAGCCGCGTCCTCTAAAACCATCTCATGGACACAGGAATGTCAGAGGGTCTTCACGGACCTAAAGCGATATCTCTCGTCGCCACCACTGTTGGCTGTCGCCAAACTCATGGAACCGCTGTCCCTGTATCTCGCGGCATCAGACAGAGCCGTAGGCGCCGTCCTGATCAAAGAAGAAGGAACCGCCCAGAGACCAATCTACTATGTAAGCCAAGTCCTCAAAGACGCTGAAACCAGATATCCCAATGTGCAGAAATCCGCACTCGCACTAGTAACGGCTAGCAGAAAGCTAAGGCATTACTTTCAAGGAAGGGAAATCAGGGTGGTAACCAACCAACCTTTAAGGAAACTACTCCACAAACCAGACCTATCAGGAAGAATGGTCAATTGGGCAATGGAGCTAAGCCAATTCACGCTCACTTTTGCGCCAAGAACCGCTATCAAGGCACAAGCACTAATGGACTTCGTAGTCGAGTGCTCCTTCTCTGAACAAAATATAGGAGACACGAACCCACTCACGGGACAAGAAACGAGCGATCTCACAACGACAAACGACAAAGGCACCTGGAAACTCTATGTAGACGGGTCGTCCACCTCCCAAAGAAGCGGTGTCGGCCTAATCCTCATAAGCCCAGAAAACTTCCAAATTAAGCAGGCGATTCGCTTCGCCTTCAAGGCAACAAACAATCAGGCAGAATATGAAGCCCTTATCGCAGGACTCACCTTGGCAAAAAACCTGGAGGTCTCAAACATCGTCATATATAGTGTGACTCGCAACTAGTGGTCAGACAAACCACGGGGGACTATGCGACCAAAGATGAGATTCTCCACAAATATCAACATATTGTCAAATCTTTGCTTGCCCACTTCTCCACCCATGAATTGAAGCAAATCGACCGAAATGATAACACGGTGGCGAACGCACTTTCAAGGCTAACCCAAGGAGAAGGAACATCCTACGAAGAATCAGTTTACTTCGAGGAATTGACAAAACCCACAACCGACCGCATCGAGGCACTCGAAATCCAAGACACCAGGGAAAGTTGGATGACACCTTACATTCTCTACTTAAAAGACGGTACTCTCCCAAATAACCATATCAAGGCAAAGCAAATCAAATTCCACGCGACCAAATATTTCCTCCAAGACGGGGCCCTATACAAAAGAGGAATCACTTGCCCTACACTCAAATGCGTCGACGAAGACGAAGCAACGTATTGCATGACAGAGGTCCACGAAGGAATATGTGGAGATCACATGGGAGCAAAGGCACTAGCGCACAAAATCCTAAGACAAGGATACTACTGGCCAAGGATGGGTAGCGACTGCAAATCATTCGTCCAAAAGTGCCACCAATGCCAACTATACAGCAACATGTGTTAGGCTCAAGACATGTCTGAATACCACCATTAACAAGCCTAAGCTATGTGACTATGTCACACTACATGACCTAGTGAATTCTATCACTGGGATATAGTATAGGTCTCTCAATGTACTTGTCTTGTTCTCATGAACATCAGCTTGATCATGTATGCTCAGAATTATAATGAGCTTAGTAAGCTTCTTGCAACTAGAATGTAAATAGGCCATTAAATAATTGTCCTGGTAGAAGTTCAGATTTGTTCATGCAGCAGGATAGAGATGAATAAGGCCCTGAAGAAATAAGTTGCAGAAATTTGTCTAAGGCATTATATAGCAAAGTCAGAATAAAGCTATGTCGTGAAGTCACCAATATCCATGTCGAGAAGTGCTAGATCGCATAGTCCATTTTGTACTATGTCGTGAAGTCCTCAAGACTCATGTCGTGAAGTGTTGAAGTCAGCAAGGTCAAAGATGCCTAGATCGTGAAGTCCTCAAATGACTTATGTCGCATAGTCCTCAAATGACTTATGTCGCATAGTCCTCAAATGACTTATGTCGCATAGTCCTCAAATGACTTATGTCACATAGTCCTCAAATGACTTATGTCGCATAGTCCTCAAATGACTTATGTCGCATAATCCTAAAATGACCTATGTCGCAAAGTCCTCAAAGGTCATATCGCATAGTCTTCACAAGGGACATCGCGAAGTCTGGAATGAAGAGGAGTTCACGATATCAACACTTAGCCGTTTACAACAAGACAAATCAAGGTACATAATCAAGAATCAAAAGAGACAAATACTGAAGCATTTGTTCTGGCAAGGTGGTCCAAAGAACAGATGGCAAATCTACAGCTAAACTTGGAGAGAAAGATAAGAGACAAGCAGCTACAGAAACGGGAAAGACTCCGAAAAGCAGGTGGTCCTTCCTGACACAGTTAACCTCTTATGGCAGGACAAGTTGGACTTTCAGCTAGGGGTAACTGTGTAAATAGTGGTGTGCACAGTTTGTATAGGTAAACATATATATCAAGCACGCACCACTGTAAGCTGTAAGAGAGATACACATAGTTTTATCTTAAGCACTCTTTTCTCTGTAAGCAAAAACAAGTTACAAACTGTTCTTGTTTAGAAGCCAGAAATTCCGTTGTGAATTTCCGGAAAGCTGTAGTATTTAATTTACTCAATACAAAGTAGATTAAAGTGATTGTTTGTGTTGTTTATATTCCGCATATTACATAGCATAATCATATATAGTTTATCTTGTGTTTCAAGAATCGAAAAACATCAAACTATCCATTCACCCCCCCTCTGTCTAGTTTCTAGTGGTATTCATTTCTAACAACATGTCTCACAAGGCGCCAACTCTACCATCTTCAATACTCTCCCCAATCCCTTTCGCGGTATGGGGCATAGACATCATGGGGCCTTTCCCCAAAGCCAAAGGCGAACTACAGTACGTAATGGTCGCTATCGACTACATGACAAAATGGGCGGAAGCCAAGGCACTTAAAAACATCACCCAACAAGACGCCTCAAATTCTTCAAAGAACATGTCATCGCAAGGTTCGGCATCCCTCGCATCCTCATCTCACATAACGGCACGCAATTCGTAGGATCAAAATTCACTAAATTCCTCTCTAAACATGGAATCAAGCATAATAAGGCGTCCGTCTGCCACCCTCAAAGCAATGGGCAAGTCGAAGTCACCAACAGAATCATAGTGCGAGGGATAGCGAAACGCTTAACATCATCAAAAAGGAGATGGCCAGAAGAGCTACCACATGTCATATGGTCATACCGAACAACCGCCAAAACAAGCACGAGAGAAACACCTTTCAAACTGGCATTTGGCACAGAAGCACTTGCACCTGTAGAAATTGGGTCACCTTCCTTCCGGGTAATCAGTTTCGAGGAAACAACAAATACTGAGGGATTACGCACAAACCTTGAACTTTTAGATGAAGCACGCGATAAGGCCGTCGAGAGAATGGACAAGTACAAAGAAAAAACAAGAGACTATTTCGGCAAGCGGGCAAGAATCAAGACATTCGTGGTAGGTGATTTGGTCAACCGAGCGACCGAAGCATCTGACCCACGCCACACGGGCAAACTAATTCCCAAGTGGGAGGGACCCTACAAAGTCATCCAAGTACTAAGACCAGGATCGTATAAGCTAGCAAAGATGGACGGATCAGAAGTCAACAACACCTGGCATGGCGACAAACTCAAGAAATATTACCAGTAAAAGTGCACTAAGCGGCTTTCATTATGTATTAACTCACAAAACTCCAATCTATGTATGAGTTGGGTGACAACCCTTTATGTTTGAAAAATGCAATCTAATGAACGCGGAATGCTTTTGACTCCAACTCTTCTCATAAACTAGCAAACTTCTTCGAAGGCCAAGGCCAATAACAAAGCCAACATGAAATAAGTCACAAGGGAGGTGTCGCTCACCTCCAAGAAACGTAACATGCAAATAAAGCTAAGTCACAAAGGGAGGTGTCGCTCACCTCCAAGCAACGTAACATGCAAATAAAGCTAAGTCACAAAGGGAGGTGTCGCTCACCTCCAAGCAACGTAACATGCAAATAAAGCTAAGTCACAAAGGGAGGTGTCGCTCACCTCCAAGCAACGTAACATGCAAATAAAGCTAAGTCACAAAGGGAGGTGTCGCTCACCTCCAAGCAACGTAACATGCAAATAAAGCTAAGTAACAAAGGGAGGTGTCGCTCACTTCCAAGCAACGAACCATGCAAATAAAGCTAAGTCACAAAAGGAGGTGTCGCTCACCTCCAAGCAACGTAACATGCAAATAAAGCTCACAAAAGGAGGTGTCGCTCACCTCCAAGCAACGTAACATGCAAATAAAGCTCACAAAAGGAGGTGTCGCTCACCTCAAAGCAACGTAACATGCAAGATAAAGCTAAGTCACAAGGGAGGCGTCGCTTAAAGAAACATACATACAAGGCAACATTAAAACAGAGCAAAAGATATAGGCAAATAACGAATAAACATTTAAAAACCAAAGCAAAAGTTACATAAATGGCTCGTCTCTTACACAGCAACAAAAGATTAAATAGTTCACAAATCACCAAATCTATTACACAATCTGGATATCGGTAAACTACCAAATACCAAAAGCTGACTAAAACTATAAAGACAGCGACGTCCCGCTAACCAGCTCATCACCAGAATCTTCAGCAACTTCAACTTCAGCGTCAACAACGGCCTCATCATCCTCAACCGCATCACCAGAACCCGCCCCCTCGGCAACAGCAACAACTTCATCTTCCTCCATGTCAGCAGCAACCTCAACATCCACTTCAGCATCCGCCACATCAACATCCTCACCTTCGCTAGAGCTACCGGCAGAAGGAACATTTCTCTCGCTCAACTCCTTTCTAAAGGCAGCATATTTCTTTTTCTGCTTCCGGGCGGCCCTTTTCATTTTCCTCGCCCTTTTCAACTTCTTCTCGGCCTCCTCTTCGAGAGCTTTGCGAGTTGCTTCACAAGCCCCCAACCTTTCAAACACACAAGCATCAGCCAGAGTCTTCGCAACAACCTCGACAGACTTCTGGAAATCCTCACTCTTCTTCCAATTAGCAACGCCCACAGAAACCCTCTGACGCATCTCTTTGTCAATAGCAGCCGCAACCTCCTTCATCAACTCATCCTTGTACGCATCACTGGCCCTGTATTTCATAATCGCAGCCTCTTCAGTAGGCCTGCTCGCCAAGTGACTCTCAGCATCTGTAAAGCATTTCTTCGCATACTCAAGCTCCTTAGCCAGACGCTCAGTCTCAGCGACGGTCTTCTCAACACCAGTAGCAAGATCACCTTTCTCCTTCTCCGCAACCGCCACCTGTTCTTTCAATATCTCTATGCGACGATTAGCAAGAATCATCTTGTTCCTATACACATGACGCTCCGAGAAAAATCTCTTCTTATCCGCCTCCACCTGGTTTAGAGAAGCCACAACATTTCTCTTATACTCCTCCTGAGTATTGATCTCATTCTTCAACTGTACTTCAGCTTTCCTCAACCGCTTGTTCTCCAACCTGTAAGCGTCCCCTTGGGCTAACACAGCAACAAAATGACATTGACTCTGCAAGAGCGTCACAAAATTGTCAAAACACAACATAAAGCAAACATCGATGACAATAACAACAACAACAACGACCATCCCTTTTGAGAGCAAAAATTACCTTGGCATGAAACTTTTGAGAGCGCCTCGCCAGCTTGCTCCACCCATACCCTTTCAACTTTTGAAAGTCATCCTCTGTCATCGAATCAATTTGAAAGAACCCGGACCACTCTTAAACATGTACCCATAGTCGGGCCTCCTCTCCCCGGTCTCTTCATCAACAACGACCATCCCCTCATCACTGTCGCTGTAAGTCACAGCCATCTCCGTCCGTTTTTTTTAGAAGTTGTCACACCCGGACCAGCCAAAGCAAAGTTCACTTTCCTCTTCTTCAACACAAACCTACCACCCATCCGCAATCGCCCTCCCATCCGCAAGCGGCCACCCGTCCTGCTAGACTCACCAACCTCGTGCACAGATTTAACCTTCTTCCGTGCCTCATCCACAACAGCATCAACCGCCCTCTTACGTTTCTTCCCAAAGCGCCCCCAACCCTGACAGAGCCAACCCTCGCAACAGCCCCCTCGGGCGTAACCTCATCAGGTTCCAACTCCTCATGATCACCTCCCGCCCCTCCAACCTGCTCGCTACCCTCCTCAGCGGGCTCACCCATAGCGTCCGCGTCTGCATCTCCTGCAAACGGGACTAAGGCCCTATCAACAGCAGCTTCGCCAACCACCTGCTCACTAACCTTAACAACCTCTGTACGATCATCCTCACTCGAGGAAAACACATCATCCACAACCACCCCTTCCCCAACCGCAGCATGATTGTCAGAATCCCCACCCCCAACATCCTCACTGCTCGAGGTAATGACCATCTCAGGCATACCAGCTTCCGTGGCACCTAATTCCCCGCCACCATCATCAGTTTCAGTATCACTATCAGCATCGTCATCATCCTCCCCCCAGGGGCGACAGTATCATCATCACTATCCAAGGGTGCGCGAAAACCTTCAGCCACCACCTCATCCATCACGGTAGCACCACTCTCGTTCAGCTCTCCGAAAGCGGCATCCGCCTCATCAATCAAAACAGATTTCTTCTTCCCAGTAGCTTTCCGCCCCATCACCGTCCTAGAACCGCCAGCCTCACCCACCTCAACAACTCGCCTCCATTTCTTCTCACGAGGAGGGTAGACGTTCACAGAATCACGTGGCAGCATGGCATTCAAAAACTCCCTCTGCTTCTCGGGCTCATTGTAAGTGGCACCCTCGAGCACATGCAAATCACCCCTAGTCGGTATCAACACTAAACACAAAGACAGAAACAAAGATATATCAACAACCAACAATACAAGGACATCTACAAACACAAAAAACGCACGCAGGCCAGATACTTACAGTTGTGCTCAAGCAGCCTTGCATTCTCAAAGAAATAAACCTCAGTCCACACGCGTCCGAGCGACCGCACGGTACGTTCCAGTAAGTCCGCAACAACCTCGCTTACTCCTTTCTTCTCGGACGGGTACACGTTCCTCACCTCCAATGCAAAGTTAGGAAGATAAGCAAGGTCACCCCCACGAACCATGATGAATTCCTCTTGCCAGTTCGCCATCCCCTTAGGAAACCGAAAAAGATTGTGACCCGACACCCGCTTGGCCACAGCTGTATAACTATTACAGTGAATCTCATAGAACGGCTTTGCACTGGTCACCCGCACAAAGAATAGAGTGAAAAAACCTTTGAAGATCGGTTGTCTACCATTTTTAGCACAAACAGCAATAAACCACAGGATCACACGGATGGCGTTGGGCGAGAACTGGGCAGTCGAACATCTGAAATAGTACTTAAAAAGATCAAACATAAACTTATGCATTGGCAACCTCAAGCTAGCCTTGAAGTGAGACACAGGAATCGCCATCCAACCATCCGCATCACGATCATACAACCGCTCACCGGCACGCGGCATCCTCCATTCATACCCATCCTCAATACGGAACAACCGAGAAACCAGACGCCCATATTTCTCTTCTTGAAAATTACTACCACAATCCAAATGCTTGAATTTGCCAAAAGCTTCATCCATCTCCCTTTTATCGAAAGCAGTAACTGGAACTCCCCCGGTACGGTACAAACTCTCAAAGGTATCAAAATATCTCACTCTATCGCAAGCGGCCACACCCAGGTAGCTGTGAGCATGGGTATCAATCCACCGCCCCATAGAATCTATCAACACCGGGCGAGTTTTAGAGGAAACCCCTTTTGACAGCGACATTTTCTACAACAAGCCACAAACAAAGTCAACACCCAATACCCCCAGAATACCACTGAACGATTCATATTCTTCAAAACCCTAAAAACCACTAACAACGACAGATTCTAGAACAAACAGCAAAATACAACCAATTTCCATATACTTACACATATGCACACAGGAACATCAAAAACACTAAACATTCATACGAAACCATAGACACCAAAATACGAATATCAGATAACAAACAGACATACACAAACTTATATCAAAGAACACTACACACCCACCATCATAAACAACACACGAAACCCATCACATGCAAAACAAAAACCAAAAACTCGCACATATCTTCAAACTCGGCACAATACAATAGAAAAGAAAAAGTAAGAGCAAGAGCAAGAGTTCAACCAAACTTACCAGATAGAAAAGGGGAAATCAACGTCAAATAAAAGCACGAATGTAACGGCAACACCAACAAATCCAGCAAACTTCAACAACGACAGAAAGAAGACGACGAGTAGAAGAGGAAAAGAAAGTGAAGAGTAAAAAGAAGATTAAGATAGTATAATGAAGTTACACAACTTTTATACAAGAGTAGCACGGTTACACACATACATTAACTGCACACCCACGTGGCACTCTATCATTGGCGCGTGACCCACACGTGCTCAACGACCCAGCCCAAACGTCTTCCACCTTTCAAATTCTTTTTTCATTTCTCTTTTTATTTATTCCAAAACCAGTTTAAATAATCGTACCCTCTCAGTACAAAGCCGTCAAATCAAAATACATTATACATATATATACACATACACACCTGACACCGTCATATCAGAAAACCTTTCAGACCCCCATTTAATGTTCATTTATATCCCATCATGCAAATTTATTATGACTAATCAATAATACAACACCAAAAGAAACCTTTCACCTGCACTTACTCCACATTCCCTCATTAATTCACAAAATACCTCAACCGAACACAACCGCTCGCTCCAAGTAACGCTCGCTCACTTGGGGGGCACCAGTTTCAATTTTCTCAAATTTTTTCTAACTCCAAGTGACGCTCGCTCACTTGGGGGGCACCAGTTTCAATTTTCTCAAATTTTCTCTAACTCCAAGTGACGCTCGCTCACTTGGGGGGCCCCACTTTCAATTTTCTCAAATTTTTTCTAACTCCAAGTGACGCTCGCTCACTTGGGGCACCAGTTTCAATTTTCTCAAATTTTTTCTAACTCCAAGTGACGCTCGCTCACTTGGGGGGCACCAATTTCAATTTTCTCAAATTTTTCTAACTCCAAGTGACGCTCGCTCACTTGGGGGGCACCAATTTCAATTTTCTCAAATTTTCTCTAACTCCAAGTGACGCTCGCTCACTTGGGGGGCACCAATTTCAATTTTCTCAAAAAATATTTAAAGTAACACTCGCTCACTTGGGGGGCACCAGTTTCAATTTTCTCAATTTTTTTCTAACTCCAAGTGACGCTCGCTCACTTGGGGGGCACCAATTTCAGTTTCCTCAAATTTTCCTAACTCCAAGTGACACTCGCTCACTTGGGGGGCACCAATTTCAATTTTCTCAAATTTTCTCTAACTCCAAGTGACGCTCGCTCACTTGGAGGGCACCAGTTTCAATTTTCTCAAATTTTTTCTAACTCCAAGTGACGCTCGCTCACTTGGGGGTTACCAATTTCAATTTTCTCAAATTTTTCTAACTCCAAGTGACGCTCGCTCACTTGGGGGGCACCAATTTCAATTTCCTCAAATTTTCCTAACTCCAAGTGACGCTCGCTCACTTGGGGGGCACCAATTTCAATTTTCTCAAAAAAAATTTAAGGGGGCACCAATTTCACTTTTCTCAAATTTTTCTAACCCCAAGTGACGCTCGCTTACTTCATTTGGGAGGCACCAAACCTAAAAATTTGTTCTAATCCAAACTACACCCGGTTTTTTCTCATCTCCAGTTTTTGCTCTAGTCTCCCTACCCACTCAAGCGGCTAGTGAGAGTGGGGGGCAATGATATATACCCAAAATCACCGTTACCGCCCACTGCCCATAGGCGCACGCTATGGCTCGATATCAGCCGCGAGCGTACAAGCACGGTCGCTCAGTCAGCTAGCCGCCAGCAAAAGGACAAAATACACATCAAAGAACAGATCAGAATGTAACACTTAGTCAAGTATCAACATAATAAAAGATAGGATACGTCTCAACTGTAACGAAAAGTATATCTCAATAGTACATCTCAACTGTTGCATAAAGCACAACCACTCAACTGTACATCTCAACTGTACACCTCAGCTGTACATCTCAACTGTAGCAAGAAGGCCCAACCCGCGCACTGTGGCCACAGTAAGCGGCGCCCACGTCACAAGGACAGGTTTTGGGTCTATAAATACTCTGTCCTTACACAAAGCAAAGGCATTCATTCACACACAAACACTACACACACTCACCAGAAAATACTCTCGATACTTGCTGCATTTTATCATATTGCTCTACTCCGTTACTGATTTTCACGCCGGAGGTGCTTGACGGCCACCACCACCGGGCAAGCATTATTTTGCAGGTCCCCTACCACAGGCCAAAACCACCACTGGAACAGTGTATTTGGCGACGGAGCAAGTGCAGCACTTATCAATCGTTTTTTTCTATACATTTTGTTGTATCGTTGTTTTACATAGATATATGAATAATTCAGCTATTAATTCTTCAAGATCTTGTAAATCTTGTTGATTAGTTAATTCGCTAAAACTCTGAGTATTCAGTTCATTTTTGGTTGAAAATTGTCATTTAGACTCTTGATTGTGACAATTCCTCAATTCCTGATCAATAGAACACATTCTTCTTGTTTGATTGTCAATTTTCATCAATATATGTTGTTATCAATCTCTTTGATCTTCCTTCTGCAAAATTTGTTCATTGAGACATTTTATCAAACAGTTTAGGTCATAATTCAAATCCTACAGTTTTTAATGGCTTTACAATGTAATCAAGATCCTTCTAGTGTCTATTATATACATCCTTCTGATGCGTCTGTTACACAATTTGTTTCTGTCAAATTTAATGGAGCTGGTTTTCACAATTCAAAACGATCAATGGTTTTGACTTTATCTGCTAAGAATAAGCTTGGTCTTGTTGATGGAATGGTTGTTCAGCCGGTGATTACAACTCCTGAATATAAATTTTGGGAGATATGTAATAATCTAGTGATATTGTAACAACTCGACTTTTCGGACTATTAAATCTAAATACAAAACTTAAATAAAGTACTATACAATGACAATTACAGACGGAAGCGTGACAAAAGTTCTATTACAAACCTAACTATTACAAAAGCACAACTAACTATAATTCAAAAACCAATCTATTCCGAACCTAAAATCCTCGAACTCCAAAGCTATCCCACTCGAGTTACACCGAACCTGAAAATTATAAGTAATGAGCTATACAACCCGGCAAGAAACCAATCGATCTAACTAGTCGGGTAAATAACATGTATACATACAATATAATACAATATTCAATACGATACAATAACGATACACAATACATAACTTTCGATTCACACATTCTTATTCTTATTCGATAAATACGATACCACATAACAACAATAACCTGAAATTCACAATTCATGCCACGACCACTACAACCCGGTGATAACTGTCCTAAATTTTCAGAAAACTGTCACTATAAACCGGTGACAACGGTCATTATTCTTATTCGATATTTTCACAAACCATGGCACAAATCTGAATCTCAAGACTATTACTTACACATAACACATATAAAATAATACATATCACTACAAAATATAATTTCACTTAACCCGAGTTTATATAATCAAATATACATACACAACAGATAATTTTGAAAACACTAGACAGAACAATCGGAAACTAACTCGACACATCCCAGATCATGTACCCAATTCTGATCAGACCTGTAATTAGCCTTTATGGACCTTAAACGACGTTTTATTAAAAAACTTAAACCACAAAAGTTGTAGAGCACGAAAATATCTTTCCGACAAGGTAAGGCTCAACAGAATCGGAATTATAATGAATCAGGAATTGAATAAAACGTCCGCTGAATTTGAACAGAAACTGAAAAACAAGATCTGTTTGTATTTTGTGATTTTAAGAACAGTTCTGAGCATAATCTGAAAAAACACTATGAAATAGATGTTGTAGGAAATTGAAAGAGATTTCTGAAAAGTCCAGAATTATCAAATTCCGAATTACGATGAATATTCTACGAATTTTACAAGATAGCTGATTTGTGTCAGAAAAAGCCCTACGAATTTTACAAACAAAGACGAAGAAGTAGAACCCGATGTTTATATAACGTAACCAAACCCTAAGTCCAAACCTACTTATTATCTGTACTGATCCATATTTTAGGACCATTAATCGAATTTAATTTTAAATCCTATTTTTTTCAAATTTTTTCATTATTATTAATCTAAAAATTACGGATATTACAGATATCATGGTTGTTAGCTAATTTGGATGAGGCTATAACAAAGAGTGTCCTGTTTTTTCAAACAGCTAGAGAGATTTGGCACGATTCAGAAGATAAATTTGGTTATACTTCAATGGCTCAAGTTTACTCTCTTGAACAACAATTATGAGATATTACTCAAGGGGATGATTCTGTTTCATAATTTTTTACTAAGCTCAAGACTTGTGGGATGGTATCAATGATGCTAATCCTTTGCCTTACTGTACTTGCAATAAGTGCACCTGCAATAATTTTTGAATAATTAATGTTAAAAATTCAAAAATATCTCAATTAACTTTAAAATCTTTACTAATAGAGGAAACTAAATATACAATTATAATATTTTTGCCTTAAAGATATTTATTAATGGAGGAAACTAAATATACAATTCTAATATTCTTGCCTTTAAAATCTTTACTAATGGATGAAACTAAATTTACAATTTTAATAGTCTCATAAATTATTTTATTAGAAAATATCTTAATTGTCTTTTAAATGTTTACTAATGGAGGAAAGTAAATATACAATTTTCATATTCCTGTCTTTATAATATTAGATAAATTTTAAATTTCCTTTTTACTATTTTTTAACGGAGGAAACTAAATATAGTATATTAATATTCTCATAAACGCTCTCTATTGATCCAATCAATATACTTATATAAAGGAGAAGACGAGGGCGGTGATGTGGCGCCTCTCAAATTGCTTCGATCTATACTTCTATAAATATAGTTTTCAAATTAGTTACATAATTGAGTCATTTTTTAAATGAGTGACTAATTTGATACATTTGAACAAAATGAGTGATGACTTTGATAATTATCCTTTTGTTTAATACTATCTTTTCAAGGAAGTAAGTTAAATATGTTATGTTATGTTAAAAATGGTTTGCTTGACTGTAAAAAAAAAATCTTCAAAAGGAGGAAACTAAGTATACTATATTAATATTCTCCTAAACTTACTTCACGAGTCCAATTTATTTACTATTTTTATTTAATATCTTTTAATCGAAAATAATAATAAAGAAGACGATTTGTGAGGTGTCTGACCATTTGAGTAGAAAATATCTATATTGACTTTTAAATCTTTAGTAATGAAAATATTAATTAACACATATTCTCCTAAACTTTCTTATTAAGTCAAATTATTATCTTAATATTGTCCTAAAATTTATCTTCGAGTCAAATTACCATGTTGATATTTTCTTAAACTTTCTTTTGAACTTAAAGTTACAATTTTAATATTCTCATATATTTTTTCTTGAAGTTCTAAAATTTATTTTGAAATCATATTATCATCTTTACATTCTCCTAAAAAAATTATTTATGTTCTCATAATTTTTTTGTAAAAAAAACTCACGTTTAATTTATTTATATGTTTTACATATACATTAAAAATCATTTTTTTTAAAAATTTTACCTTCTAATTATGTAGAAGATAATACTTATAGAAAATGCAAGTTTCTATATAATAAAATAAAATAGAATAGCCTTATTTTCTCTTCGTTTCTTTTCTCGAATACCTATATTTTAAACAATAAAAATTAGAATTTTGAAAAAGATTTGAGTTAAATTTTATGATATAATAAAATTGATTAATAGATGATGTAATTGATTAAGTAATTAGTTTGTTGTATGTTCAATTTGGTAACAACGAGAAAGCGGGTCATTGGGAGGAAACATGTTTAACGAGAGAGCGATTCATTAGGAGGAGCATATTATATGCTAGAATTTAATATTTACGTATTATGTATTTTTAAATAGAAGTAGCAATATAAAGTTTTAGAAAAATAAAGTGATTAATATACTAATATTTGATATAATATTAAAATAATGAAATATATTAAACAATTGCTCTTTTCTAGAATTATTCAAAATTTCGGTAATGAACAACACTAAACGGATAATTAAAAAGAAATCTTAATTTCATGTTTTAAATATAATTTTGTTTAAAAACATATTTTTAGAATAGTTTTTAGAAACATTTGGAGAAATAATTATAAAACCACTGCGAAGCGCGGCTTAGTAAACTACTCTCTCCGTCCAATTCAAACTGGATTGTTTGACTTTTTTGGGTCAAATTGACTCAACTTTGACTAATTTTTAAAAAAAATTGACATGCATTTTTATAAATCTAAAATTTGTATGCTATAATAAATTATCTATATTTTCAACTAGTAAATTTTTTATTAATTATATTTGACATATAATATACGTAATTTAAATTACAAAATTGGTCGATTTGACCAGAAAAAGTCAAACAAATCAGTTTGATTGAACGGAGGGAGTAGTTGTTTTATAAAAAAATATTTAACCCAAATTGCAATAAAAATTTTAGGAAAAAAAAAAATGCCATAAACTAAAATTATTTGTATTACAATTTAGTCTAAATAAAATCAAGCATTTTTACTCGATTCTTGTATCCCGAAATTAGGTGATGGCAACACTGGGCGGAGGAGCAACACCATCAGCGTGCCTGTTTTGCGAAATTGCCCGTTCCTCCACCTCCGCCACTCTTCTCCACTCAGTTATCTCCCCCTCCTCTCCCCCTTCTTTAAATTATCGTTCTCGGTATTCTCGTAGTTAAACTGTTCTTCATAGAGCGCGACCCGGTTACGTATAACTAATAATTTTAAGTTTTTATTGCACAGGACGACAGAGTCGTCGCTTTTCAAGACATAAAGCCTGCTGCCTTCAGGTTTCACTTTTTTTTACGACTTTTAATTTCATTATTTACTATAATTTTAATTAGATTGACTAGATCATCTTGTTATTCTGCTAATTACTGTAATATATTTGCTTATGATCGCTCTTTAGTTTGAGTTATGGCTTGAATTGTAAGATACTGTTTTGGTAAATGCTTCGGTGCTTTATCAGACAGTTGTGTTTATTTGTTAGATGGTTTAGTATTTTATGGTCATTTCGCTGTGTTAGAGTTGAGGCTGTGGATATAGATCTTGTTTTTAGGGGTTTCGACTTTACGTTATTCAAGTGTGTAGCTGTTTTATGAAACTTACAATCATAAAGTGTTTGATACATGTGTTTCATTAGAAGATGAATCCGATGATAAAGCCTATGTACACATAATTTTGGTGAAATTATAAATG
Source organism: Heracleum sosnowskyi (assembly GCA_030848705.1). Lineage (NCBI taxonomy): Eukaryota > Viridiplantae > Streptophyta > Magnoliopsida > Apiales > Apiaceae > Heracleum > Heracleum sosnowskyi. The sequence continues at coordinate 19,054,757 of CM061240.1, forward strand.
AATATTTCGATTTGTTTTTTAAACCCTTGTCCTTTTGAATATTTAAGTCGTATGATTGGAGAGCCGGAAATTAAACCAATGAGTGATATCCTAATAAGAATGAGGCTCGTCAGAATTTAAAACAAGCAATTGATTACTTTCTTGGTTCTTTGCTCTGCATCTTAAGTTTACTATTTCTTGTGATTTGGCTCTTTCTTCTAGTTGAAACTGCAAAATTGCCATTAATTTGTGTTTCTTTACATTTGATAGGCATTACTTGGTAATTCCTGTGGAGCATATTTCTACTGTCAATGACCTGAAAAGAAAACCTGAAGACTTTTCTTTAGGTAGGATTTCTGTTGTGACACTTTAGATGTATACCGCACCAGTTTTTTTATGCTGTTTTGCTTTCTCCGCATTGTTGCGCAGAGTTTAATCATATCATTCCTTTTCAGTGAGTCACTTGTATGATGTTGGAAAAACTCTATTGCGGAGAGATGCACCCCAGTCCACACATTATAGGTATGTTATGATCGTATTATGAAGAAGTGACTGTTTGCTATAAATATGTATGGGAACATTTTCTTGGTGCTTAGTATCAGATTATTAAAAACCTATGGCCATGCTTGTTTAAGCTCATTTCCATGACGGGACTAAATAATATATATCTTGACTTGCATGCCCCAAAGGTTCCATGTTGATAGATTTTGGTGATGGTAGGCTAAAACTTCATACAAACAAAACTAATTGTCTATTCCACATTCTAGTTTGGTGATGGTATGCTAAAACTTTATAAAAACAATACTAATCGTCTGATCCACATGCTCATGTTCGAGTACCGGACTTTAGTGTTTCCACTCAGCAAAATACAAGATTGAAACTAGGTACCACCTTTTGCTTGCATGGAAGACAAGTGGGACAAAAAAGAAAAAATGGGCTTCCTGATTGCATATGCTCTAAGAGCATTCGCAAATCAAGACCTATGAATGGCCAATCCAGTTTAAAAAAAGGAGCGTTCATGAATTTTAAAAAACTACCAGGACCTCTACTGTGGTCTTAGACCATTTGCTTCTTTTTTATGACATGTGATTAGGCTAGTACTAGATTAATGTATTTCAAATTTAGAAGCACGCCTGTTAAGTTGTGTTCTTTGTTATAGACTTGTTAAAATTCTTTAAATTTACATGTTATAGACTTGTTAAAATTCTTTAAATTAAAATAATCAATTTAAAAAATATAACATTATTAAAATGTTTTTACAAGCTAATTTAAAAAAATTCAGATATGTTGATATTTTAAATTTTATATCAAATCATCTCCGATGGCAGAATTCAATAGTAACTAAGGGACCATATAGATTTGAGGGTAGTTACGACATGAAAGATACATACCAAGAAGCTAGAATGAATTTTAACAAGGAATAAGTAAGTAGTCCTATGAGTGATGTGATTTAATTTTCTATTTTGTATTGTATATATTTTAGTTTAAAAAGTACATATTTTTAAAAATTATTAGTTTAATACTCCCTCCGTCCCAGTTTACATGTCTTTTTGAAAAAATTACACATATGAAGAAAAAGGTTATTGGATAAAGTTTTTCAACTAATACCCTCAATTTATACATTGAGAAATGAGAATAGTGTTAAGTTTGAAAGAAGTCAAATCTTAGAAACAATAAATGTAGGGATAGTTTTCGAAAACTACCCTTAAATTTATATTGAAATAAGGGATGGACATGTAATATAGGACATATACTTTTTTCAAAAGGACATGTAAAATGGGATGGAGGGAGTATATTATTAGCGATATTTACTAAAATTATGTAACGAATATTTATCATATTGAACTTGTACAAATGAAATCAATATTTGCTGAAATGATGTATTAATGGGTAGGCGACTCCCTCTGTGTTCAGGGTGGCTATTCGCCAAATTAGGAGTTCAGCTATATTGATTGCTTTTTCGAATATGTAATTGTACTTCGCTTTTATTCGTTTGCACTGCATCTTTAAGGAATCTCATTAATAGAAATGGATTATTACAATTAATAATAACGATCTCATTTTTTATTTTCTCTACTCAATTTTGTTGAATTAAACAATCTAATATTAATATAGATATTATTGGGTATAATCAGATTTTATCTGCATGATCTATAGACTATATATATATGGCTGTATATAGCTGAATGCATTATTTGCCTAATGGACACCTAGTTGATTGCCTTGCTGTCTAAACATTCAGGCAGTTTGTTGGCGCCTTGGCTTACCTTTACGTTTGTCAAGTATGCTCTACCAGTAGCAAGTCAACCTTTTGGGCTTAGTAGTCAAGAATAATTTTAAATTAGCAGCTCAAGCCTTGCATATATATAGGCTTGAATCTACCAACAATGCACAACCTTCACATCTTTCTCTTTGATTTCTCTAGCTAACACGAGTCTTCATATGAAATGATCCAAACCAATACAATATCTTTGAGGTTTGAACAATAAATAGTTTTGGATGAAACTTGTTAAATAAGCTCTGTAAGGAATTTAAAGATTGGAAATTGCCATTGCTTATATTTTGTTGTTCTTGAAATTTTTTGTTACTAAAAGACTGTTTCACGTAAAACTTCCGTTCTGTGTCAGATTTGGTTTTCATCAGCCTCCATTGAACAGTGTTAATCACCTTCACCTTCATTGTTTAGCACTTCCTTTCACACCCAGGTATGCGGTGCACAACAATGGGAGCAAGCTTTATAGTTACAGTTTTGCTATCCATTTTACAAAGTTGTTGTAGCAAGAATTCAAAAATCATCTCAAACTAATTTTTAGAGTTTAAACAGATGGAAAAGCATAAAGTACTTTCCATTGGGACCGCTTGGTGGATTTATTGAAGTTGAGAAGTTGTTGCAAAAACTAAAGCCATTATCAGCTGTATCTTCAACCTTGTGACTGTATCTGTATATCTTTGGCCTATTTGATTTATTCAGACACATCCGCTAGTATCATTCTAATTTGTACAATTAGTATTTTAATGTGAACAAATGCTCTAATTTTCTATATGCAAGTCAAATTGGTTTACAGGCCTTCTTATAAAATTTTCTGATGCTTTGTGCTGCTTATTAAGTTATTATTAGTTACCCCACTTCTTTGCGTACCTTTATTCAGGAGACCATGTTTGTTATCCTTGAAGACGGTTATCGCTTTCCATGGTTGTTCTTGTTGTACAGGTAATCATGTTCCATACTAGACGGTCTCCTACTCTCTTTATTGTTTTCCCTTATGTGAGATGGTCCAAATCTTGAATTTTGTTTCTTCTAATTATGGATGACGACTAAAAAGCTTGTTGTAAGCTGAAGTTTCTGGAGTGTATATCTTTGTGGTGTGGTAGTAACCTTAGACCACATCCCTTTCTGTGGTGTTTTTTTAGTGTTATCTCGAAAGGGAGGTGAAATTTGGCATCTAAATACGGTCATACTCTCTCCATCAGTGGATGTAACTTGTTGGAAGTATTTAATTATTAGTAACTAAAATAAATTGTACTTCCTCCGTCCATAATTACTTGTCCTGTTTGACTTTTGAATGGGCAAATTGATCATGACTAAAATTTGTACATATTATATAATTGAAAAAAATGAAAAAGTTATATTATTGAAAACTGCGTCTAATCTATCTTAAATTGTAGCAGCTTTCAGTCTTTCAAAATGATAAAAGGATAGTTTATAATCTTAAGTCAAAGATCTGTCAATTTGCCAGCTAAAAATCAAAATAGGACAACTAATTAGAGATGGAGGGAGTAATATGATAGCTGTTGAATGCTACTATCATAGAACTCATTGAGCTTATTCATCAAGATACAGTCTCATTTGCTACTTGAGGTCACATATAGATTTGCTAACATACTCATACAAACTAACAGATATCCTTCCTTCTCAAGTTTCAACCATGTCCAAAGCTAATCATCACTCTCACAAGTCACAACCAGTTAAAACTCTTACTTTATCTCCCTATCCTGACACAATGGTGGCATGGTAAGTAAGATATTGTTTAGTTCCCAAACAGTAGAAACCAGAAAATTGGATATTGCTCTTTTCATTTTTTTTCTTTTTCTTGATGGATAAATGCACTTGGTGGCCAGTTGTTAAGGGTGTGACATAAAGGTTGGCCATAATATATATGCATGTACGGGACAGATGAACTGGCAAGCCATAGAATCTACCTAGGCTGATGCTATCTCTTTATGGGCTGGTCAGCTTGATTTGTCCATGAATGATGAATCTGTTCACTTGGCTATCCTGTCAAATACCACCATAGAGTCTAGAATGGAAACAAATTAAGAACCTGTGAACTACTTGTTGGTGAAACCTACAAAATTTATTGACTATTTAGATATGAGATGGCATATACCACAATCATGCTGTTTAGTTATCATTATATCTTTCCGATATCAAGACAACTGCTGATGTGAATTGTGAGGCCGAGTCTTGTGCACTAGGTATGCCCTTAAAAACAGTGACTTGATCGGCTTGCTTATGGCCTTCCAATACGAGCAACCAATTTAGGTAATCTCTTTCTAGTTTTTTGCGATATACATTTTCGATATTGGAAATAATTTCCTGATAGGAAACTCATAGCAACATGGCAAGTTCTGATTATTGTTTTCATAGTAGTATTTGGAGATGATGAGAGCTGGTGGGACTCGCAGTCAACTTGAAAGGCGTGTTGAACCTCCTGATTAGGAAATTGAGAATTTGATAAACAAAGAATCTATAAATTATATGGAGGATTGGACTTGAGTACACATCTCCTTTTGTTAGGTGCACCATCAATTAGGTACTAATTCAATATTTAATAGAACATAAGTTTATCCATACCATTCAAGCCTTACACCAGAAAGCGAGGAATAACCAGAATTATTATTTTGTAAAGGTAGTAAATTAATATGTTATGATCACAACCAAAGGATTATTGAAATTTTTATTCATACTTTCAATAATTGATACATTCTATATGATATTATAATATGGTTTATACAAGTTTTGCCTATTGTTTATCTCGACCACATAATTGCTCTCCTTTGTATATTTCATAAACCAAACTTAATATACATGTGCCTAAAATCGCCTCCAATGTAGGGTCTCAGGTCATCAAGTAAATTACATATCTTTAGTACTTCCCCCGTTCCATTTTGTTGTTTTTTGGATGTTCTAAAAAGAATGAACATTCCTTTTATAACATTCATTTAAGGTTGTTTCAATCACACATTGATATATTATACTTATTTGTCATCCATTATCTCATTTTTTGTGATTGAAATTGAAATCAAAACTAATACATTAAAAAACATGTAATTTTGACCAACTCATGCAATATGGGATGGAGGGAGTATTATAGTGTCGCCTATAGTTACTGCGTTTTGCCGTAACTAATAGTTGATGAATACCTGTGCTATCATGGATTCATGGTAATGGCACGTTCTTGTCAAAATGTAATAAACTTTTTGTTAAAAATGGATTCATGGTAATGGCACGTTCTTGTCAAAATGTAATAAACTTTTTGTTAAAAATTTCCAATAACATATTCGGTGCATCTCGTTCAAAAATAAATAGGTAGACTTTGGATATTCAGGGTGTTCTAAATGTATTATCTTTAGGAGAATTAACCTTGTGTAATCATTAATGTACTTTGATTTAATGTTAGGAGTTAGGACACTATATTTGAACTTAGGCTCAACTCAGCGATATTTAGGCAAAAATAGGCATAGAAAAGGACCCGTATAAGACTTTTTGTGGCCATAGGGATGGCAAATAATGGTCAATCGTTCTCCCTCCCCACCCCCGTTCTGTCTTTTTATATAGACTTTGTCATGTTGTTGTTAATATGTAGCTGTAATGGTTGAGGTGAGAGGTCTCATTTTATTCATGAGAGGTTCGTGATTATTACAGACAGCTAAGATTTTTCTATGGCAGTGTTCGTATAGCCGGATTATAGTTATGGTGAAATGAAATTGCGGTGAAAAATTAGAATACGATTTGGCAGATTATGATCGTAAAATAATTTCCGGAAAGGCCTCTTACTTGTAGCAGCAGTGTTAACGAGTGCGTATATCTTACTCTCTCCGGATCTTACTATAAAGTGAGAAACGGGTAGATGCATACTTTTCGTTATTTTCATTTTGTTTTTTTAAAATAAAGCTTGAATTTTCAGCATCAGATATTCCTCAAGGTCGTACGAAATTGTACAAAATGCCAAGTACATGAAATCAAAGAGATCATCAACTACACAAGATACTTGAAGGGATAACTCTATAATGAGTTGATGGCCCTAGGTCGACAGTACTGAACCATGAGTTTGTAGTGTTGCAATTATAGAACTGGAGGGTTTCACCTTCAAGTCGTGTATTTCTCGTTGTTGTAGACAGAGTTGTTGCAAGTTGCAACCCTAACGAATATATGCTTATTTAATTAAAAAATAAATCGACATGAAATGTATATAATTATATTCTTGCACATAATATATGATGTTCCCGAGTTTTTCCCCCTAAAAAGATGATAATGTTAAGAAAAAAAAATTAGAGGTTTTTTATTTTTAAAGTAATAGACATACTCCCTTTTATTCACCATTTGTTACATATTCTAATACAATAAAGTTACAAATTATTGTAAAACAGTTCTGAAAATAACATTTCCGCAATGTTAATAATACACCCCAAAGATTATAAATTGGTGGCCGTGCCAAATAATTAGGGTATATACTACTAGTTCTATCCATTTGCTTAAAAGAATCAAACTCTAAAATACAAGAGACCGCGACACATAAAGCAGGACCCCCACTGTCAAATTTGGCCGGAAGCTTGATGCCTAAATTTCTAGTTTATTGACACGTCTCACAGTTGAACATTTTACGCTGGCTGCATATAAGCGAATCTGTGGGTGGGTTTATACTTGATTTTTGTAATGTCGGCCTGAGCCCCTGTTTGTGAATACTGACTGACCCTCTTGCAACCCATCTACTAATAAGGAGTCACTTTCTTAAACAACTCATTTAGCCACTTGGTTCGATCATATTTATAGCGGTCAATGACTTTGTAATGGTTGAGATGCTTTAAGTGTACGATAGTTCACACGTTTGAATAATTAAAATTATATCGACGGAGATGAAGGTTACACAATATATGTTAGCACTTTTTTTCCGAATCATAGTCCAACTTCTTTTATGTGCGGATTCTTGACATGTTTTAGGACTAGGAGCAATTTTGTCACTACTGAAGTTATTAACTGTTTAGTTCTGTCTTTATATGAAGTAAGAAGTTTGGGATTCTCGAAGCAGGAGTAAAGCTCTGTATCAACTTTCAGTATGATGCAAGTAAAGTGACTGAGAGGTTCCAATAAATTGGGTGTATTTAAGGACTCGTTATTTGAACACAGCTCATCACTCGCTCACTTTGATATAAATGTCTTCCAAATCAAATCAGACCATTTAAAATCAGACCATTTAACTGGTAACTTCACCCCTAAGTTCACTGTCCCTGCAATGCTTACATTGCTTATCTTTCATATAATACAGTCGAGTTGAAACAATAATTTTAGCTCGATGCAATCTCGAATTCAAATTTGATAAATTTTTAACGAGTTACAGTTAAGCAGTCGAGAGTTTGTGTTCTCAACTTATTTTCCATCTTGAATTACAGTCTTGTACTCTGTTTCAAGTCCGCCAAGCCATAGAAGTTGAATCTATCCTTTTGAATAAATACAGGGGCAGTGACAAGCTCTTTGGAAGTGGAGTATCCAATTGTTTACCTACAACTAGTCAACCACAGTTAATAAATAGGAGATTGAAAGAACACAACGTACTTTCTCAAAGTGCCTGCTCCATTTTCTTCCACCTTTTTTCCAATTCACCTTCTAGTTTTTTCCACTGTAATCGAGCCTCCTGCTCGAATTCTGATCCACCTTCCTCCTCTAGCCACCAAAAACCCTCCCCCTTTTAAACCTTTTTGTACATGATTATTTAACCTATAAATAAAACACACACTTGTCTAGAGCTATCAAGACCAACATCTCCCCTGTTTCTCCCAATGGCTTCCTCTGTTTTTATCACACTCTTATCAATACTTCTCACCTTCAATACATACCTCTCATCATCAAAGCCTCTTCTCCTCCCTCTCTCCCACTCTCTCTCAATATCCAACTTCAACACCACTCACCACCTCTTAAAATCCACCACCACTCACTCAACCACCCGGTTTCGCAACCACAAACAACGCCACCACCACCATGTCTCTCTCCCTCTCTCCCCTGGCACAGACTACACTCTCTCCTTCTCTCTCTCCTCACAAACAATCTCTCTCTACATGGACACTGGCAGTGACGTTGTTTGGCTCCCTTGCTCTCCTTTCTCATGCATTTTATGTGAAGGCAAGTCTCCTTCTACTATCCCCAACGTTAAACCTCTCAACATCTCCGCCGCGAGAAAGGTCTCGTGCAAGTCACGTGCATGCTCTTCCGTACACTCTCGTATCCCATCCTCCGACCTATGTGCTATGGCACACTGCCCGTTAGAAGACATTGAAATCTCTGACTGTGCTAATTTTACTTGCCCACCTTTTTATTATGCCTATGGCGACGGAAGTTTCGTTGCGAAACTCTATAGCGACACTTTGGAAATACCCAGGTCTAATCCGTCGCTTAATCTACATAACTTCACTTTTGGCTGCGCTCGTGAAGCGCTTGGTGAGCCGATAGGCGTGGCTGGCTTTGGCCGTGGGGCCCTCTCTCTGCCAGCTCAGCTTGCCACGTCAAGTCCTCATCTAGGTAATCAGTTTTCGTATTGTTTAATTTCTCACTCCTTTGACTCGGCTCAAGTTCGTAGACCAAGTCCACTAATTCTCGGGCGTTACTCATTTGACAAGAAAAATAAACGTGTCGAAAGTGAAAACGACGTCGTGGATTTTATGTACACTCCGTTACTAGAAAATCCAACACATCCGTATTTTTATTTAGTCGGATTAGAGGCAGTTACAATTGGTAAAAAGCGATTAAATGCGCCGTTAAGTTTAACGGCGGTCGATAAAAAAGGGAACGGAGGAATGGTAGTAGACTCGGGGACAACATACACAATGTTACCAGTCGAAATGTACAAGCCTTTAGTAACTGAGTTTAGTCACCGAGTCGAAATGTTTTACAAAAGAGCACCTCACGTAGAGGACCGAACCGGACTGAGTCCATGTTACTACATTGACTCGGTAAAAAAAGTGCCACAACTTATTTTCCATTTTGTGGGAAACTCTAGTGTAATAATGCCTAAAAGAAATTATTTTTACGAATTTTTGGACGGTGGAGATGATGGCAAGAGTAAGAGAAAAGTTGGGTGTATGATGTTGATGAACGGTGGAGATTTTCCGGAATCAGATGGGCCCACAGGGTTACTAGGGAACTATCAACAACAAGGGTTTGAAGTAATGTATGATTTGGAAAATAAAAGAGTTGGATTTGCAGAGAGAAAATGCGCATCTTTGTGGGATACTTTGGGATAATGTTAATGTGCGCAGTGTGTTATGGTTAAGGATTAAAGACCAGCCATTCGTGCGGTTGGTCTTTGACTTTTATTACATGCAGGGTTGACCGGGTTTTAATATGTGTCGTGTCGGGTCGGGCCGGTACAAAGTGGCTGGGTTTATTGTACAGCATGGATGTAATTAAGAATGTTAATCTTAATATTGTGAATATTAAGCATGGATGTACTAAGTAGTAGTGCTAGTTTATTAAAATTTTGCTCCTCAAATTGTTGGATTATTATTTTATATTGTATTAAAAATGAAAATTATTAATTATAATATTAAGTTATAACTGTGCAAGGTAAACGGGTAATAAGTTGTGCCGTCACAAATAATATAGAATACAGAAAATTATGAACAAGAAGATGATGATTGCGAGTTCGGCTGAATATCTATTATAAAAAATAAAATTTGCGATCCAACGAGATACTATACATTATCTCTACAATTTTGTGTTACAAATTTGAATATGTTCATATCTTTTAATTTGAACTTTTAACTTTTTGTTATCGAGAAAATTAGAAATAATTTTGTTATATGTCGAAATGTAGTAGAATTGTCTACGATGCTTCACCCTCCATTATTTAATCACGAATCTGAAATCCACAATGCAAGAATTATTTTATATAAGTAATTTAAATTTTTGAATCAAAATGGTCGGACACTTTATTTTAAAAAGATGATTGGCACTGAAAATCGGTACATGAAAAACAAGACAAAATTGGAATAGTGGTTGGTGGTGGTAGTAGGAACGGAATATATATTTATTTCCAATAATTAGTTTCTTGTGTGGTCTATAGTTAAATACTTAAAAAAAAAAGAATAATTGAATACTCTTTTTGTCACGGTGTCTCTTGAAACTTCGACAAATGAACAAAATATAAAGAATAATGTTAGGGGTATCAAATTGGATTCCAAAATGAATCCCAAATATCACATGTCATGTTCTCATTGACTATAACTTAATTAATAATAATGGACCCCCTCTGTTAGGTCCTGATAAGTTTGTAGAAGGGGGGGTTGAATACAAACTATACCGTTTTATCGAATTTGTCCTTTAAATGATTTAACTGTTTAGAACAAATTAATGCGGAATAAAAACTGAAACAATATTCAAGTTAAATAGAAACTCTATTAAACTTGAGAGGTGTTACAATTTTGATCACTGATTACAAAGAACTTAATAAAACAAATCTAGAATAAATTCGACATGAATTTATCTATTTTTGTAATAAAAAGGATCGAATACTAAAAAGTAGTTCGATATAAAATCTAGGGATTATGATCCGCTAGAAAGCTAAAGCAGTACAAGAGATACAATTCTTATGAATTAAATGTTGAAGAACAATCAAGAATTAAATCTCTGGCAAATTTTGTAGCTTGACAGTTGATGAAGTAATGAAGAGAGAATGAAATATTTGTTATCTGTCTTTACTTCTGTCTGTTTTGATACTCTGAATGTCAACTGCCTTTTGTTTGCATTTATACAATTAACTTGTATGTTTTTCCACGCGCCAAATCATTTGCAGTTTGTACTTAGAAGACAAGCTGGAAAACATTTCTTTTTGGCCTTGGAAGACTCTCGGGCAAACTAGGAATGGCTTAGGAAGACAATCGGGTAAACTGAGATTTGTTCTAGGAAGACAATCGGGAAGACAGCCTTGGTAGTCTTCTTAGTTTAAAAACTAAGTCTTCCTAGTACAAAATCTAAGTTTTCCTAGTTCAAATATATTCTAATTTAAATAATTAATTAAATAAATTATGTATTAATTTAATTCTTTGCAGAATTAAATTAATAAATAATATACTTAATAATATTAATTATTTATAAGAGAATAAATAGAATTAGTTGACTTCTTAATTAATTCCAGAATCACTTAAAATTAGATAAACAACAAACAAAATAGTACGTTGACACTCGATGCACTGTCTGGTTCATGAGTGACTAACGACCATGTCTGTTCTTTATCTATTTAACTTTAAGCAGTGATTCACTACCTTCTCATTCAAGAACTCCGTAATCAGTATCTTTTTCTGTCACAACTTGAAATCTCTGTCACTTTAATAAATCCACTGAGCTTGAATACTTCATTGAGGCTTGATCAATAAATTGAGCTTCTTTCAATGTAGAATCACTTCAAGTCTGTAGATGACTTTAAACTTCATTCTTTGACAGATATAACCTTCTGAGATTCCTGTGACAATTGATTTTTATTATTTACTTATTACATCTTAATTAAAGTTGAGTAGAATCCTCGGTGTTTACAAATAGGCCTGGACATATGCCTTTCAATCTCCCCCTATTTGTTTGTTAGACAATAACAACCAAATACCTCTAGAGGATAACTCAACTAAAACAAGAAAAGATAAGACTTTTAAGAGCCAAGCAAATAATAAAAAGTTCTGGATTAAATATAACAATTTCCAGATTCAAACAGTAAAGATAAATACAAGATAGATGTTCCTCTAGACTGAACATATGAATACATTTACCTATCTTGATTTACCTAGCTCTATACATATAACATTTACAAAAGAGCTAAACCTATCATGCCTTCAGTCTCTAATTTCACCTTCTTCAGCTTCTTGCAAGGTGACTAGAAGATCTTTGTCAAGGACACGATCACTTTCAGAAACTACACCACTTGGCATTACTGGTTGAGTGGTGATCTTCTTCAATCTATTCTTCATTTGAGCATACCTTGGAATTTTCTCCGTGCAGTAGTCTGAAATCATATCAGCAACTTCAGACTTTTCTACAGAAGCAAACCCAGAAGTTCTAAGAAGATTCTCCAACTTCACCAGTTGCATAGCAGTCTGTAGCTTCATGGAATCAGGATCCAGCCTCACAGTTTCTAAAGTTGTACCTCTGTAGATTTTGACTTCATAGGGAAAATGTACAACTTGAGGACTGGCCTTCATTGCAGAATCTCTAAGCCGGTCATATAGAAGCTCATTCAAGCAAGAAGATCTCTTTACTTTACTCATCAGAATCCACAATTCAGATAGAGATCTTCTTTGGAGGAGGTCAAGAGAAATGGTGAAAGACCCTTCAAGAGCACTTGAGACATAGATGTACAGTTCTTGCCTCACTTGATCAAATGCAGACGTAATCCTTAGAATATCTTCTTTCAAAGCCTTCATGTACAATGAATTGTCTGGATTAACATTTCTGATCTTCTCAAGCAACTTCAGAAAAGCAGCATCATTGTTTGTGCCTCTCTGAGGGATATCAAACATCTCCCTTGCCTTGTCCCATTTCATTCCTTGCTTCATCCTAACATCCAATCTCCTTTCTTTGACATGAATACTATGAAGACGTTGTTTGTCTTCATGTTCAGCCTTTTGAATTTTCATCTTCTGAGATATGATGTTGGAGACCTTGGCATTCTCATCCTCCTTTCTCCTTAGCTCTGCTTGCTGCTTCTTCAATTCTTTCTGAAACAAAGGGTCAGGTGTATATAGATCAGCTTCATCCTCCCAATCATCAAAGTTAGCCACTTCTTCCACTTCCTCCTCACCAATAGGTTCTACAGGGATAGTCTTCTCCAGATTACCAGACATATCAAATTGAAAATCATCCTGTTCACCATCATCAAAAGCAGACTCCTCCATTGATTGTTTACCTTTCCCCTTATCCTTTCCAGAAGCTCCTCCAGCTTCTTTGTCTTCTCCTTTCTTCTCCTTCTCCCCCTTAGTTGAGGAATCCTCTACAGTTTGAGCTGTGGAAGCCCTAGGATTCACCTCAGTATCTCTCCTTATCTCTCCACTTCCTCTCCCATCTCCTCCTTCATCAGCATCATCATCTTCATCATCATCTCCCTCAAAGAATGTTCTTTGCTCTTCAGTAGGTTGATGTGAATTTTTGATCATATTGTACAAGTGCTTCATACCTTCATTCAGATGCTCCATTCCTCCTTCAATCCTAAATATCCTTTCTTCATTAAACTTTTGATTTTCATCAGCTGTTTGCAGAATAAAGTCCACCTTGGTAGAAATGGCAGCAATCTCCTTGACACTTTCTGAAATCTGAGCATTTGACATTGTTAAATCAGAAATGTCTGAAGCCACCAGCACTTGAGATTGTTGAATTGAATTCAGCTTCGGGAGTAGATTATTCTTCAATCCTTCCAGGTCATCTTTCACAGTACCCAGCTGATTTGATACAGAGGTGGTAGATTGTGCAACCACTTGTGCTTTTAGAATTGTGTTTTCAGCCTGGGTCTCTTGCAACTTCTTCTGTAGATCAGCTAGCTGTTTTAACAAAGCAGTGTTTGTGTCAGTGTGTGCACTCACTTCAATTGCTCTCAGTGGTGTTTCACTCAACTCACGTGCTTGTGTTTCACTCGGTGTTTGACTCATATCTCTCACAACTATCTGTCTTTCTAGATTTTCAGTAGATGTACCTGCATGGAAAATCACCCTAGCCTCTTCAAGAGAGGTCAGTGGTGGTGCAATGGGAGTTCGCAATTCCCGATCCCTGAGTGAGTCTGTCAAAATATCTGACATTGTATACTGAATTGCTTCAGGGACAGACTCATCAGGTTGCCTTTCACTTTCTCCAGTATAAACTGCGAGTGAAAAATCCCTTAGGGGAGCCAGAGATGTTCCCTCTGGGAGGGGAGAAAATGATTCTATTTGAGTTGGCAAAGAATCAGATTTTCCCTCAGATGCCTGTGAAGGCACTTCTACCGTAACTATGGTAGGCACTGTATCAAAATCAAAAGTAAAGTGCTCTCCTGACATGGTGTCCTGAGTGTCATCTAGATGGATATCTTCTCCCATTGTGAGTAATGGGAGTGTGCTTGACTCAGTACAAGATGCCATGGCCCGATGGCGAATTTCAATAGATCCACCCTGTTGAGAGGATGTCTCCAGAGACTGTGTAGTGGCCATATCAATGTCCATATCCTTTTGAGAGGATACAGATGGGCTAACAGTTATCTCCCTATAGGTTTTTCTTTTCTTTAAGGGCGGAGACAGAGCTGTGGGAACACTCATTTCAGCTATATCACTAACATTTCTTGAACTGGTTTGTACATTAGGCTCAGATTGTGTTTCAGGAGTGTTTGACTCTCTGTTTGGCTCTATGACCTGGGTCAGAGACTGTGGATCTACAATCTCTGGGTCAGCCCTAACAACCACTTGGGTTTCAATTGAAGTACCAGAAGAAGAACCAAGGTTAGGAATAACTACCTGCAGTGGTACTGGATGTGGTTCGGGAACTTGTTCACCAAAGATAGGAAGATTAATGAATTGTCTCATGAATGGTGAAACAAGAACAGGTATGGTGGTAAATTTGGATGAGACATCAAGTCTGGTGTAGAATTTGGTGTCTGTGGTTGGAGAGGTTTCAAATCTAGCTTCTCGAAACAGTTCTACCTGCTCAGCAGTGAGAAGATGATTAATGATAAGAGTTAGAAAGCGAGGGTACCAACACCTTACTTTCACACCATTATCAGAATCTCTCCTAGAGTGAGCAAGCCTGTTGAGCAAAAGGTTCCACAGAATCTCAGCAAAGTTCAATCTACGACCAAATACTATAGCATAGGCAATGTATTGATTAAGACTGGTAATGCAATGAAAGTTTGTTTTTGTGCAGTTACCAAATACCCTAGCTATAGTATCAAAGAACAGATCCCATTCCCTTACAATAAAAGTTTTTGACAATTTTACCATTTGAAAGGGACCCTGATAATGAATATTCACAAAGAACTGTGTTAACTCATCATCAGTGGGTAATGGATCAAACCTGTCCTTTGGAAAATGCAACACATCACAAAATAAATCAAAAGTAACTGTATATTGCTGATTGAGAATATTGAAAGTAAAAGATTTTGAATTATCAGCAATAACAGCACTTGAACACAACATCCTTAATGGATCAATTTTCAGAAGTGCATTGGCACAAATAGCATAACTAACACAAGTATTGCTATTTAAAAATTGAATCCATGGTCTAAAACGTTCCACTTTACACCTAGACGGATCAAAATACCCAACAAAATTATTTAAAACTAATTCAAAATTATTAGGATCCATTTTAAATAAGACACTTAAAATTTTAATTAATTTAAATAAAAATAAAATTTTAGGGATTTTTAGAATTGATTAAAATTACAAAAATCCACAAAATTAAATTTTATCAAAATTAATGAATTTTCAACCTTTAGATCCTAAAAATTCGAACTAAACTTTTGAAATGCAAAAACTGAGTTGGGCAAATGAACTGACAAAACTTTTAAGAACACACATACAGATTTATACATACAGAAACACAAAGATCACTTAAATCACAAGACAATTACTAGCAAACTCAAGAACACCTAAGTCGAAGAGGGGGAAAAAAAATGACAATAATTGGACAGCAATTCGACTTATTTTCCTTGAAAAAGAAAGAATAAAATGATTTTGCTAAGTAAAAACTTGAGCAATATGAACAACGACCAAAGTTTTCTGCAGTAGTGATTTGATTCGAAGGGGTTTATGTGAAGAATGAAACAGAAACGGTTCAGTAAACTGCTAAGGCAAAATGAATATGTGCAGTGTATGTACTGTAAGTATATATATATATATTAGAATAATAAAACTAAAAATAAAAGATACTGAACGGTTTATTTTAAATTTGAATTGGGAAGACAATCGGGAAGACTTAGGATAGTCTTCCCGGTAGTCTTCCTAATTCAAATTAGAAAGTCTTCCGAAAAATACAATAAAAGAAAAACAGAAATTAAACTATTAATGCATAGTCTTCCCGAGAGTCTTCCTAGTTAAAAAAAACTGGGAAGACTTCGAAAAAGACTTAAAAGGAAAAAGGAAAAAAACAAAAAACAAACAAAAAAAAATATCCCTTGTTTTCCCGGTAGTCTTCCTAGTGAAAAACTGGGAAGACTTACACAAAAAAAAACAGAAATAAATTCGAATATTTACAGAAAATGTTGAATAACTTAGAAAAATGCATGAAAAATATATAAAATTCTAGAAAAATTCACAGAAAATTCCATAAATCCTAGAAAAATATGCAGAATATTATAAAAATGCATAAAATTAATATAAACTTGCAGAAAAATTCAAACAACAATATTTACAATCTGAAAAATACCTAAATAATTCTAAATAAATATATTTTCAATAAAAATACATTTCTCCACTTAAAAAATATGAGAAAAATATTTTTAAAGAAAATAAAATATTCAGAACCATTTAAATCAACAAGCATGCAATTATTAAATGAGAATTGGCAGAAAATATCACTTAAATGACAAGAGAAAATGAATTTATTGAAAGAACAAACATGACAGATACATTGTTAATCACTAAGACTGTTTAACATACCCAATTTACCAACTAACTTGATAAATGTGGATTCATCAACAGATTTAGTGAATATATCTGCAGTCTGTTCTTCTGTGGGTACAAAGTGTAATTCCACAGTTCCATTCATGACATGCTCTCTGATAAAATGATACCTGATATCAATGTGCTTCGTTCTCGAGTACTGTACAGGGTTGTTGGAGATTGCTATGGCACTTGTATTATCACAAAATATGGGAATTTTGTCTAATGCAAAGCCATAGTCCTTTAATTGATTCCTTATCCATAAGATCTGAGCACAACAGCTTCCAGCAGCAATATATTCAGCTTCTGCTGTTGAATTGGAAACTGTTTGCTGTTTCTTGCTATACCAGGAAATCAACCTACCTCCTAGGAATTGACAACTCCCAGAGGTACTCTTTCTATCCACAACACTACCTGCATAATCAGAATCTGTATATCCAACAAGATTAAAACCTGAATCTTTAGGGTACCAGATACCTAGATTAGGTGTACCCTTAAGATATCTCAAGATTCTTTTCACAGCAACGAGATGAACATCTCTAGGGTCCGCTTGGAACCTTGCACACAAGCATGTAGCATACATAATATCTGGTCTACTAGCAGTAAGATAGAGTAAGGAGCCAATCATACCTCTGTAGCTTGTAACATCTACCTTGATAGATTTGTCAGAAGCTCCAAGTTTGATTCCTGTTGGAGATGGAGTCCTTGCTGATGCTGAATCCTCCATATGATACTTCTTGAGGAGTTCTTTGAGATACTTGGATTGACAAATAAATATACCATTTGACCTTTGACTTACTTGCAATCCAAGAAAGAACTTCAGCTCACCCATCATACTCATTTCAAACTTACTCTGCATTAGCTCAGCAAATCTCTTACAGAGATTATCATTAGTAGACCCAAATATGATGTCATCCACATAGACTTGGACTAATATCATATCACTTTTGTGTTTCTTTGAAAAAAGAGTTTTGTCTATGATACCTCTAACAAAACCATTTTCTAAAAGAAAACCAGAGAGAGTGTCATACCATTTTCTTGGGGCTTGTTTGAGACCATAGATAGCCTTGAAGAGAAAGTACACAAAGTCCAGCAGCTCCTGATTTTCAAAGCCAGGGGGCTGTTCCACATACACTTCTTCATCAAGTTCACCATTCAGGAATGCACTCTTAACATCCATTTGATAGACTTTAAAATTGGAATAAGCAGCAAATGCTAAGAACATCCTGATGGCCTCAAGTCTAGCCACTGGTGCATAGGTTTCATCATAATCAATGCCTTCAGCTTGAGAATACCCTTGTGCAACCAGTCTTGCCTTGTTCCTAGTAACAATGCCATCCTCATCTAGCTTGTTCCTGTATACCCATCTAGTACCAACTACTTTCTTGTTCTTTGGCCTGGGTACCAGCTTCCAGACTTGTTGTTGTTCAAACTGATTGAGTTCATCTTGCATAGCAATCACCCAATCTGGATCAGTCAGTGCTTCCTCAGTTTTCTTTGGCTCCATTTTAGATAGAAATGCTGAGAAAAGACATTCATTCTGAGAAGCTCTTCTAGTTTTAACTCCAACATCTGGATCACCAATGATCAGCTCAAAAGGATGAGCTCTATTCCAAACAGTCTGTCTTGGAAGATTTGATCTTGATGATTCACCTTGAAATTCACTTTGATGTTGTGAGTGACTAGCTGATCCTTCATTTGCTCCCCCTGAGTTGTTGTCAGTTTGCCTTGATGATCCTTCTCCAGTGCTGGTGGTATCTCCATTGTTACCAGTGTTTCCACCACCATCACCAGAATCATTATCATCATTGTTATTATCATTACCAGCAATAACTTCAGGTGGGGCTTCATCATCTGATTCTGAGTCTGGCAAGTTATCAAACTTCAGCTCTTCAGATGAATCTTCTTTTTGGATATTGGGGAACTTAGTGTCATCAAAAGTAACATTGACACTTTCCTTTACTGTGTGACTGCCAACCACATAAACCCTGTAAGATCTTCTGGAATAACCAACAAAAATAGCTTCTTGTGCCTTTGCCTCAAACTTGCCACGTTTAACATTTTCATCTAAAAGCACAAAGCATTTTGCTCCAAATACATGAAAGTACTTGACAGTTGGTTTCTTGTTGTTCATGATCTCATACGGAGTCTTCATTAGGTCTTTGTTGATTAAAGTTCGATTCTGAGTATAACAAGCTGTATTCGCTGCTTCAGCCCAAAAGTACATTGGAAGTTTGGACTCACTTAACATAGTCCTAGCAGCTTCAATCAATGTACGATTCTTTCTTTCCACTACTCCATTTTGTTGAGGAGTTCTAGGGGCAGAATACTGTCTTGTTATTCCTTTATCAGCACAAAAGTCATTTAGAATGGCATTCTTGAATTCTGTACCATTATCTGACCTTATGGCTCTAACAGGGAATCTATAATCCAGCTCAATCAACTTCACATGGCCAATCACCAGAAATGGGGTCTCATCCTTGGAATGTAGGAATAAAACCCATGTATATTTTGAATAGTCATCAACAATCACAAGTGCATATTGTTTCTTTGACATGGACATCACATTAACTGGACCAAACAAATCCATGTGCAGTAGCTGAAGAGGTTCAGTTATTGATGATGTGTCAGTGCCCTTGTGAGAAGCTTTCTTTGACTTTCCCTTCTGACATGCCTCACACAGTCCTTCCTGTGTAAATTCCATCTGAGGCAAACCTCTAACTAATTCCCTCTTGACTAAAGAGTTCATAGTTTTGAAGTTAAGGTGAGACATCTTCTTGTGCCATAGCCAACTATCATCTGATGAAGCTTTAGCATAAAAACAATTCACTTCATCTTTGAATCCCGAGTTCAGATCAGCTATGAACAAGTCACCTTTCCTTACTCCTTGAAGAGCAGGCTTTCCATTCTTCTTGTGAGTGATCTGACACTTCTCTCTTTCAAAGGAAACAGCATATCCTCTGTCACAGAACTGACTGATGCTGAGAAGATTGAACGTCAGACCTTCCACAAATGAAACATCTTCAATGATAACATTTCCGTACTTCAAACAGCCATATCCTTTCGTAATACCCTTGCTGTTATCTCCAAAGGTAACTACTGGGCCAGCTTTCACAATCACATCTGATAGCAGGGCTCTATCTCCGGTCATATGCCTTGAACAGCCACTGTCCAGAATCCACATAACACGGTTTACCTGTTTAACTCCCTGCAATATCAGATTGATTAGTCCTTCTTCGGAGCCCAAAATTGATTGGGTCCGGCATACTTAAAGAACTGGCCTTTGTCAGGCAAAACAACATTTCTAACTAAAACTACTTCATCCTCTTTCACATAAGAGCGTTTCCATTTATAACCAGCCTTAACACATTTCTGAGTAGGCTTAGGGATAAATGAATCCACTCTAGTCTGAGGAGGACTAGTAGTCTTTGTTTTAACATGCTTCTTATTATTAACATGTTGACGTGGAGCAGTCTTATCACTAGATACATGCTTTTTATTAAAGAAAGCATACATAACATTAAAAGCACAAGACATGCAATTACTCACACCACATGCTTTATGAGAAGAATTAATAGCAGGCATGTTAGTTCTACAGTTGTTTTGATCCAATTTATGGATATCTGATTTAGTCTTTTTAGTTGTAGCAACTTTGACTGGAATATCAGATACACACTTTTTGGATTTCTCAGCTTCTAAGGCAACATCTTCTTCATGAATCTCCTCAGCAATAATGATAGAAGATTCATTCAGAGGCTCTGCCTCAGACTCCTTACAGAAGGGTGTTTTAATACCCTTAAGAATATAAGGAACAGCCTTTCCTTCTTCTCTGACCCTACAAGGTGTATTAATACCAAGCAATCCTATAGCCTCATTATAATCATAACCTATACTGACATGATTACCAACAGCTTGCTTATTGAGAATTTCTTTAGCAGTCTTACAAGAACTGAAATAAGCATTAGCTTTAGTCTTCAGCTCACTAATCTCTTTCTTAAGAATGGTTTCCAGTTGAATATAACATTTAACCCTATTCTCCAGAAAAGCAATTTTCTCATTAAGTTCATCCTGATTAACATGCACAAGTTTCAAATCTTTCAATTCCTTTTCAAGATTTGTGTTTAAAAGATTTATTCTATCATTTTCAGTGCGTGCACAACTTATGGTGCCACCAAGATGATAAATCATTTCAGCGTCAGTAAAGGTTACCTCTGACATGTATCTGGATGAAGTGCTTTCCTCTTTAGCCATTAAAGCAAGGTTCCCAATCTCACCTGCTTCTTCATCACTGTCAGTGTCATCCCAACTCTTTCCTTCAGCAACATAGGCCTTCCCAATCTTGTTCTTCTTGCTAGAATCAAATGTGTTTCTAGTCACTTGCTTTGGCTTTCTGCACTCAGTAGCAAAGTGACCCAACTCATTGCAATTGTAGCATCTGATTATACTCCTTTCCACAGTTCCAGTTTTGTAGCCACCCCTTGTGCCACTTGAAGATGAAGAACCACCTCTCTGAAATCTGGGTCTGAACTTAAGATTGGGATTCCTCTTGAATCTAAACTTCCCAAACTTTCTGACTATCAAAGCCAAATCACCATCCTCCAGCTGATCAAGTTCTTCCAAAGAATAGAAGTCACCACCAGATTGATCAATGGATGTTAATCCATATTCAGCATCAATAACATTCATGTGAGAACTGGAAGGTTGAACAGCCTTCACTTCCAGTTTCTGTGGGACTTCAGCAGCCAATGCAGTGGAGGTACCAACAATCCTTCCAGTTCCATACAGCTCCTTCTGTTGAATCTGCTCCAGCTCATAGGTCTTCAAGACACCATACAATCTTTCCAAAGCAAGCTCATTCATGTCTCTTGCTTCTCTAATAGCAGATATCTTGTGCTCCAAATGAGGTGGAAGTGTAAGAAGGAACTTCTTGTTAATCTCCTTATTGGTGTAGTGCTTCCCATTGAGATTCAGATCATTGATTAATTTGTTGTATCTCTCAAAAACCTGAGAGATACCTTCACCAGGGTTTGATCTGAAATGTTCATATTGTGAAGTGAGAATTTCCAGCATATTCTCCCTAACCTCTTCAGTCCCCTCATTGATTATCTCTATGGTTCCCCAAATATGTTTGGCAGTTTCACAATTTAGGACATGATTATGCATGATAGGATCAAGACTCTCAATAAGGATCAACTGAAGACATGAATCCAAGGTAACATCCTCTTTCTCATCAGGAGTGTATTCCTTGGGATCTTTAGGGTACATTCTAGCAGCCCTAGTCACAACATTATCCTCAACAACTTCAGGATCAATAATCATAGGGAGTTTGGGACCACTCTTCAGCACATCCAAGTATTTAGGATTTGCAACCTTAAGAAATAGGAGCATTTTCTTCTTCCACATTGGATAATGCTCCTTGCTGAATATTGGGATTTTAACTGTCCCCACTTTCTGTGCAGTAGACATCTTTTGAGATTTTTAGAAAAATAAAATTCAGAGTTAAGAAAAAAATCTCAAACAATTGGATCTTTGATTAGTATATCAATCAAAAGGCTCTGATGCCAATTGTTAGGTCCTGATAAGTTTGTAGAAGGGGGGGTTGAATACAAACTATACCGTTTTATCGAATTTGTCCTTTAAATGATTTAACTGTTTAGAACAAATTAATGCGGAATAAAAACTGAAACAATATTCAAGTTAAATAGAAACTCTATTAAACTTGAGAGGTGTTACAATTTTGATCACTGATTACAAAGAACTTAATAAAACAAATCTAGAATAAATTCGACATGAATTTATCTATTTTTGTAATAAAAAGGATCGAATACTAAAAAGTAGTTCGATATAAAATCTAGGGATTATGATCCGCTAGAAAGCTAAAGCAGTACAAGAGATACAATTCTTATGAATTAAATGTTGAAGAACAATCAAGAATTAAATCTCTGGCAAATTTTGTAGCTTGACAGTTGATGAAGTAATGAAGAGAGAATGAAATATTTGTTATCTGTCTTTACTTCTGTCTGTTTTGATACTCTGAATGTCAACTGCCTTTTGTTTGCATTTATACAATTAACTTGTATGTTTTTCCACGCGCCAAATCATTTGCAGTTTGTACTTAGAAGACAAGCTGGAAAACATTTCTTTTTGGCCTTGGAAGACTCTCGGGCAAACTAGGAATGGCTTAGGAAGACAATCGGGTAAACTGAGATTTGTTCTAGGAAGACAATCGGGAAGACAGCCTTGGTAGTCTTCTTAGTTTAAAAACTAAGTCTTCCTAGTACAAAATCTAAGTTTTCCTAGTTCAAATATATTCTAATTTAAATAATTAATTAAATAAATTATGTATTAATTTAATTCTTTGCAGAATTAAATTAATAAATAATATACTTAATAATATTAATTATTTATAAGAGAATAAATAGAATTAGTTGACTTCTTAATTAATTCCAGAATCACTTAAAATTAGATAAACAACAAACAAAATAGTACGTTGACACTCGATGCACTGTCTGGTTCATGAGTGACTAACGACCATGTCTGTTCTTTATCTATTTAACTTTAAGCAGTGATTCACTACCTTCTCATTCAAGAACTCCGTAATCAGTATCTTTTTCTGTCACAACTTGAAATCTCTGTCACTTTAATAAATCCACTGAGCTTGAATACTTCATTGAGGCTTGATCAATAAATTGAGCTTCTTTCAATGTAGAATCACTTCAAGTCTGTAGATGACTTTAAACTTCATTCTTTGACAGATATAACCTTCTGAGATTCCTGTGACAATTGATTTTTATTATTTACTTATTACATCTTAATTAAAGTTGAGTAGAATCCTCGGTGTTTACAAATAGGCCTGGACATATGCCTTTCACCCTCCATTCACATTGATTCCCCTAATAAAATCATCTCAAATTTCTATATTATCAATGCCACATCATTTGATACCAAAATTCGGTACCTAATTCGGTATCTCTAGCATTACTCAAATATAAAAAGCATATATCGGATACAATAATTATTTTTGATTTAAGATTAAAATATTCTTTTTATACAATTCGGAAAATAATTAAATTTAAAAATGTTTATAAAAAGAACAAATTAGCTGGAACCACCTAGACGGGTCGGATACAACAAACGTAGGTCGGTCATCTGACAGCTGGTAGAAAAAGACAAGACCGCCGCCAGAGTATCGAGATGCGTTGAAAATCTGACGTAAACAAGGACGTTGATTCTTTGTTTTTTCAATCCTACTCCCTCTTAATAATATAGTTGTTGTCTCTCGAAAATTACTGTTGTTTATTTCTTTATATCCGACATAAATTTGTAATCATTTTTCTAAACTAGTTTTATCACTTTAAAATATGGTGTTTTTCCATCATTTATAAAATTAATGAATTTATTATAAATACGAAGGTGATATTATTAAAAAAAAAATTAATGACTGCTCTTCCATATTCACCGTTGAATATTGAATACTAACCATCTTCCATAATAAAATATAGCGATAATAATTACCAGTAATCATCTTTCGTAATGAAATATAACGATAATCCTATAAAACATAACGGTAAATGGTTGACATTTACCGGTGACTAGGGACCAAATCTTTTTTTAATATACATACGATTTTTGAAAATGACAAACGGTGGAAGTTGGTGCAGACATGCTCATTGCTAGCTGTGTTCTTTTGTCCTAATCGCCGCGCTATTATTTTTGCAAACCTGTTTTTTTTCCTACAATACATACGTGTGGTTCTTCTTACTTTGCCACGTCTTTTGGCTTTTTACTGCATGTTTCGCCACGTGGTAGATAATGTTGGTGAATTTTTTTTTGCTAAAGAAAATTGTTATAATCATTTCTATAATATGACACCGAAAAGTAGCTAAACGCAAATAGAATAACCAAGTTACATACTAAATCAGATAAGTGACCAAGCTAGGATCTTTACTAACATGCTGTTTTGAATCGATTACAAGTAAATAGCTTCTCTTTTGACAAATAATGTTGGTGAATTGTTTACACTTTTAGTTTGTTTTTTGACAACATTATTTCATCCTTTGAATCAAAAATTAGTGTATGTTCAAAAATATACGAACCCCTCTTTTCTTGCCTTTTTTTTACTATTTTCATATTTTTGAAGAATTTTACAAAAATTATATCAAATAACACACATAACATGTTTTAATTTATAAGTGATACACATTACACACGAAATTCCATACTTTTATTTGGAAAGTTATTACTTAACCAATGACACATAAATATTTGAAATAATTTTTGGGACAAATTCTTAAACTTTAACGTATTCATTTCGAAAGATATTGTAAATAATTTTCCACAGTTTTTTATATTGCTTCTAATTGGATTCCATATCTGTTGTAGCATCTCTATGTTTTGTACTAGTCTAAAATAATAGTAACAATATTACTATAAAAGGTCACTTTCCTTATATATTCGATGCTTTCTTTTTCTTTTTTCTCTTTCCAGCTTGCATATACATCGCAAATCAAAAAGTTATTTTATTGAACAATATTGACTAATATTTAGGATTTGTCATAACTCATAAAGTGATTTTGATTGTTATGTGGTAACAAGAACTTGACCGAAAGCCAAGTCATTCATTATTTTGCATGTCAATTTAGTCGACTGATGACCAATCTAGTTTATGATTATTAGTAGTCTAATTAAACGACCCAATCACACAAGTAAATGTACAAAACCACATGAAAAAAATTGTTTCCTCTGTTCGTATTTAAATGTTTATCAAAAGATTATTGTTAGATACACAAAATTTGGTAAAAAATTTGTTACCAAATAACATGACATAGGTGATAGGGCAATTTTGGAAAGTTTTCATTGGTGTTGTTGGTGTGAATGCAGAGGTCCACTCATTATTACAACGAATCAGGAATTGCCACGTGTATTTGGGAAGAATTTTGGGAACAAATTTTGTGTCTCTAGCAGTTTCCTTATAAAAAATTTGACGTTCTTGTCATGATAAATTGAATTTTCTGTTAGAAAATGGAAAGTTTGAGGCATATTTTAAATATGTTCTTGATGGAATTTCCGAAAACTAACAATTGGAAGTTGTTCCTTGTTATGAGAACTTAAACTTTCATGTTTGGATCTAAGACATTTTATTAGTGAAATTCATAAATAAATTGAGTTGAAATGGGTTATGTGGGTTGTTTAAGTTGTAATAACTTATATCCCACATAGAAATGGTAATGAGAGGTTGATGGGTTTATATAGAACCATGTGCAAGAGTAGTGTACAACTACTAAGGCATGTGGGTGTGCATTGTGTTATTGTGTGCCTCACGCGCGCCGCCGCCACGCCACGCCACACCACACCTTGAAGGGTGATTTGGGCGAATGTCTCGGCGTCTCGAGTACGCGAGGTGACCTGGGTGAAGAATTTTATTACCTGTTTATTTAATATTATTTATTGATTTAATTTAACAGTATCAGTATTTATTTGTAACAGCTCAACGAACCAAGTCAAGATTTATATTATGATGACAACTAAATCAGAATATTTAGTATTAAATATTATATCTTCAGTTACAATATTTAGTCTGTTACGTTTTATTTTGTAATATATTTATATATACAAAACAAAATGTTTGACAGAGAGGTGAATATATACGTAACTCGGAAAAACCCTAGCAAATATATTCTTCTCTGCTCTCTCTCTCAACACATACAGAATATACATAGGTTTTTGGGCGAACTGAGGTGCAGGTCGCTGATTGATCATTGTCATTTCTGTGAGTGGATTGATCTGTGATGTTTTGTCCTGGAAATGATATTGCTGCAACCCAACACCGCGTAAGTGGGACAATAATCTCTTCAAGAACAGTCAAGACTTCTCTAAGGCTTGGCGACTCAGCTGTTTCTTTATCTTTCAGTATTTGTGAAAAGCTACAGAGAGATGAGTGTTATTTCTTATCTTGTTATTTACGGTCTCTAAATATATTATTGTTTCGACCTTCGTGTTTGTTTTGTTAATTGGTATATTTGCATGTTCTTGTTAATACAAAATATATATAACTGTCATATTGTTGCTATGTAGTTAGTGAATTATACCCAACATTTTCACGATTTGTTCGTGTTCAAATTATTTATGCTTGGTCCTCTACTAGTTTTATTTTGATTCTGTTAGTCCAGATAGTGTAAGCCTTGCATTCCAGTGTCATAACTTATAAATCGGGTTAATGATCAAGTGAGTCACTAAAGTGGGCTCAATGTATCAAGTTGGTCACTGAACTGAAAACGGTATCAATAAGGTCATTAAAGTGGGTTACAGGTATATTTGATTAATTTTGCTAAAATTTTGTTAACGATAAATGATGATGTATTTAGTATAATCCGATGTGTTTAGTATAATCTGATGTGGCAAGCATCTCATAAAGTGTTCTGAATTCCTGCATCAGATTATACTAAACACATCATCATTTACCGTTAACAAAAATTTAGCAGAATTAATCAAATGTACCCGTAACCCACTTTAATGACCTTATTGATACCATTTTCAGTTTAGTGACCAACTTGATACATTGAGCCCACACTCACTTGATTATTAACCCCTTATAAATCATAATGCATAGCTAAAAAACGTATCTTGAAATCTCAAATGCAGAGAGGAATGTAGTAGTGTAGTGATGCAATTTGCTGCGTGAGCCATGTGAGATTAAAATTTAAATTGTACATCTTTACTGACGTTATGTCTCAGGATTATCAGAGTATGCTGCTAAATTTGAATTCGAAGAGCATAGAATGGAGTCGATAATCGTGGTAGGCAGATGCAATCTGTAGATTTCAGCACTTTCCTGCTGCTCTGCAGATAACTACAATTGAAAGATTTCTGAATTATCACTTAACTAAACAGGAGAAAACATTGAGTTGGAGGTTCCCGTCAGGTTCCATTAATGCAGATAGGCAAATAGCATCGACTGCAACTATTTGAGATGTCAAAGACATGGTGAACATCCTCACCTCAATGTTCCACTTGTTCAAGCTTATGCTTCCACACTTCTTTCAAAATCGTTTCCAAGTAGTACCTTTACATCATTGTGAGTGTCCAGACACACTGATTAATGCCTCAAAGTTCCAAAATAATCAATTTATCTCACTAATGACCTGATTTACCTTATTTGTGCAGGGAATGTCCAACTTTTAAAAACCTTTCAGATGATCGACAAAATTTAGTATCCTTTGGTATCAAACATCAGAGAAGATAGAAGTAAACTTTTTCATTACATTAAACAATTATCTTCGAGTTTTGTCATATGATTGTACGTAGGCTCCTATTTGGACTATAGATTCCAAAGTTTTTATTACAACATCTGCAGTTACTTGGGACAAACTGTATGAGTGAACTGCTTGAAGTTGCTGATTCAAGGTCAATTTCTGGTGAATATTTTTGTATTCAAATGAGTATGATTAACAATGCGCTTCCGCATCTCTAGGAGGCCACTGAAGTACTTTGGAAATGGTTCCTCAGGAATAGTTCCTATCTCGGGGTACAACTACAATGCAGGGATTAAACGAACGAACATACATTATTAGTTTAGTTTACAAAATTTCATGGTCAAATCTTCAAGTTAAAGAGGAGGATTTGGTAGACTTCCTGCAAGGGGTTCACAGAAGGGACTAACATAATGGACGGACCCAATTATAAACCACAAAACCTTACTCGTCGGGGCACACAACAAGCATAGGGGATCTATAAATTCTAGAAGCAAAGCTTCCCAGACACCTGCCTCCTTGTGTGTGGATGATCATATTTCCTACACGTACTAAATACTCGGGGTTTCCCTTTCATAACTAGTTTCGCGATGAGAGAACCAAGTCTGCAACAGTCGAAGTGGATGGCTAGCTACACCTATTCATTGCATCCCATTGGACCGAGGACTGGAATAGTTGAACAGGTAAGGAAAATGAACTTGCATTTCATGTGTTCCACTGTAGTACAGTCGGTACTCAAACATCAAAGAATGGCCAACAACTGCAAATGTGATATTAGGACAAAACAGTACTCAGTTAAAAACTACTTGGAAGTCTACATATTTAATGCATCAAGGATGATGATCGATATACAGCTAACAAATTGAAGTCTAGGTAATCTGTAAGGAATCAAATTATAATAAATATGCAGGCCATCTGTTAAGTAACCAGCTCCTCTAAAACCTTAAGGTGTCAGAGGAAGGCCCCAACATGATATTTATTCAACAACATCAATGCTCCACCTCCAATGATCTTCAGATGTGCCAATTTAGACCTTACTCTACAGAAGCTCAGCCGTGGCTACTATTGTCCCCTGTTAAATATCATCACTGAGCAAGTTAAACAGGCTTCGGGAAGCACCTAAAACCCGCACATCACCAATCAACATAAAAGTCTCCATAAAAATATCTCACTCGTCAGTTTAATCTAAATACCTTCGTTCAGGTTTCTTTGACACAAACCTTCTAGTAGATCCACAGTTAGAGAGCGTCCCCTGAACCGATTAGAGAGCTCCACAATCCTTCTAGTAGCAGTAGGAATTAAATGTAGTCATAGGACTACATTTTACTTCTCCACAATAATCGATTTTAGATATGTAATCAGCTTGGCGAGGAACTAATAGAGAATGAAATCTAGAAGTTGCCTGAGTTTACCGAGACGTAAACATTCCACCGGAAAGATATGGAGCCACAACTTGATTACTAATGTAAAACTGAAGCAGATTGGAGTTAAATGTTTATATTTTGTTTGGTAGTTTATAGCTCTTGCATGGCCAAGTTGTGAAGAAGAAACAGAACTAGAAAATTTCAAACCATTTTTGTTCATTGATGAATGAGTACTCAAAAGTGCACCACTGCAAACAGCTTTGATGGATAATTACGCAAACTTTTATAGTGGAGACTATTCGAAAGTATCAATTTTATTTACAATGTATCATAACATTATTACAAGTATATGTATATATTTGATGAATTTAGTACTTACATTATAATTTATAAACAGTGTTTATTGATTTAAAAAAAAGAAGAAGTATTGCTTTAACCAGTAGTTGAAGCCAGCCCAACCTGCAACCATGGAGAAGACACTTGATCCAACTCCATTTCTTTATTGACAGTGCTCAGTTTTGCCACCTTTTTCTCCCTTTCTTTTTCTCCGAGACTATAATCATGCAATGAAAGACTCATAGCAGTTTCCAAGTTACCCTTTTGGCAAATTTGTTTTTCATCATTGTCTTCAATGTTCATATTGATTTTTGCGGAATTTCTTTTTGTATTATCGAGGGTAGGAGGAAGGTTCAGATCAAGCATTGTGGAACTCATAACTCCCACATTTTGGAAACTTTGGGCACTATAGTTTTGGAAATGGTCATGAAAACTTGGCATGTAAGCGCCATCGCTTTGGAGCCAATGACACCTCTTGTGCCCTCCCAAAGCTTGTCCAGATGAGAATGTTCGATGACATATTGAGCATTCATGCATCTTGGACTTTCCAGAATTTGCATGAGACAGGACATGATTATTAAGATTGTTAGTCGTAATATTAAGTTCTAAGGGCGTTGAGAATTCGTCGTGGCTGGAGGAATCTTCATTAGCAATGTCAGTATCAGCCGAGGTCAAATGATCAAATCTCGCAGCATAACATCCTTTAACTTTCTTGTGACTGGCTCTATGCCCTCCCAATGCTTGGTGGGAGTTAAAAACTTTTTTACAAGCTTTACATTGAAACAACCCTTTTGCCACCTCTTTAGACTTGTTGTAATAATCCTCCTCATTACAAGAATTGTTTGCTGACAATGTGACCAAGAAATTAGCAAGATCTTCTTCTTCTCTCGAAATCCGAAATTCATCAAAACTCTGGAATTCTTTAGCTCTTAGATAATCCAAAATATAACCCCTATTTGCTCCTCCACCCTCACCTTCCAACGACGAGAAAACCGACATTTTCTCATCATCGAAACTCGACTTACCATAATAATCTCCACGTGGCGATGACCGGAAACTCACAAATCTATTCGACGTCCTTCGAAGGTAATACGAATGCTTGTCGCCTTGGGACTCGTGCCCGAAATCGGCCTTAGAGGTAGCTGGTTGTTGTTCTCCATGAATCCGATCAATCACCTCAGCAATATTATGGGCTCTCATATGTCCTCCAAGAGCACCACCACAACTAAATCCTCTGTTACATATCTTACAATAATGCAATATTGAACTAGTACTTTCCTTGTGATTACTCTCTTCTACCACCATTGCCATAATGCATAACAAAATGTAGTATGAGAAATATCAATGTACAAGATCATTTTACAAAAAAGGTGTGCAGTGAATTTATAATAGTAGGGATGTAAATGAATGGTAAAATTCTTGTAATGAACCTGACGAGTCCTAGTTTTTAGTACAGTTAGTTGGCTGTGGATACAAGGAGTGAGAGTAAGAGTATGACAAGTGGAAGATAAACTAGAAATTATTTAATGGTTGGGAGAATATTTCTAGTAATTAGTGATACGTGTGGGCAAGGACAATTTATACAACCAACAATTGTAAGGAAATTCCATTTTGTTCGTGTTTTTATTTGTGCCATGAATATGATAATCAAGATAAATATAGTAGCATGCATGGAACATAATTTCTGGACCATGGAGTGGTCTTTACTAATTCAATCTATTCATCTTGCCCTTGCGGTATTATCACTAAACATCACCTACTTTTAATAATTTTACCATAATATATTGGTAATGAAAGTCTAGTGATATGGGTTTATTTTTCGTAACTTAAAGGTCAGGGTTCGATTCTCACTCATATAGAGATCGAGGCTTATAAACTTGTAAGAGCTTATGAGAGTTGTTTGTGTACTCAACTTATTTGATAATTTATAATTTATAAGTTGATAAGTTGAATGCTAGAAATCACCAACATTTTACTTAACTTATCAACTTATTCTTTGATTTCTTTATTTTTCTAATATTTTATATTTTTACATTTATGTTTTTAAATATTTTTTTTATTTAAAATACAAGTGTTGAAATCATTGTATTTAAAAATTACTTTTTCAAATTTAATTTAGCAGATTCTTCATTAACTTATAAGTAAATTTATCCAAACACCTATTTAACTTATAAGAATTCATCAACTTATCACTTATATGACACTTACTCATTTTAAATTATAGGGAAATTATTAATAGTACCCCTCACGTATCGTACTTTTGACTTACAAACGGTACCACCGTGTATTTATCTATCCATTAAAATAGCATTCTGTTAATCCAAACGTTAACTAAACGTTAAATCATTAAAAAAAACTAAATAAAACTTGGGAAATTATTAATAGTACCCCTCTCGTATTGACTTTTATTAATGGTACCACTTCGTACTTTTGACTTACAAACGGTACCTGATAGTTCCATAATTTAATACATTTTTAATACCTATTTTATGTTCGTTTTTGTAATTTTATTATTTAATAAATTGATTTCTTTTGTTTTGTAGGAAAATAAATAAAATCAGATTTTAAGCAGAAAAATGTGAAAAAAGCAAGGAGGTGGAAATACTTGAAGTCAAAAGGAAATTGGAGAAAAATTGGAAAACTTATCGGAGAAGTAAAGAGAATTGAGGAAATATTTTTTATAATCCGATTTGTAATCAAAGAGCCCCTTTTTTTTAACGGAGTTTCGTGGACCAGGGGCTCCTTTATATCACCCTTTAAAAAGCTTTCAGGTCAGTTTCATGTTGTGCTGACGTTTGGACCATGTACTTGTGCCAGCTTTGTTGCCGAATAAATTTACCGGCCAAAATATAAAACAAAGAAGCAAATAACCATTAAATTTTAGGTGTCTCAAATACAAGAGAGGAGATCCATATATATATATATATATAGGGAAAGATAATGGGTTTGGGCTCTTTGATTACAAATCAGATTATAAAAATATTTCCTCAATTCTCTTTTCTTCTCCGATAAGTTTTCCAATTTTTCTCCAATTTCCTTTTGACTTCAAGTATTTCCACTTCCTTGCTTTTTTTCACCTTTTTCTACTTAAAATCTGATTATATTTATTTTTCTACAAAACAAAAAAAATCAATTTATTAAATAATAAAATTACAAAAACGAACATAAAATAGGTATTAAAAATGTATTAAATTATGGAATTATCAGGTACCGTTTGTAAGTCAAAAGTACGAAGTTGTACCATTCATAAAAGCCAATACGAGAGGGGTACTATTAATAATTTCCCAAGTTTTATTTAGTTTTTTTTAATGATTTAACGTTTAGTTAACGTTTGGATTGACAGAATGCTATTTTAATGGATAGATAAATACACAGTGATACCGTTTGTAAGTCAAAAGTACGAAATGGTACCATTCATAAAAGTCAATACGAGAGGAGTACTATTAATAATTTCCCTAAATTATAAATCAACTTTTTTGTGATACCCCAAACACGCACCATATCATAGGCCTTTCCATTATCTAAAATGGTTCCAGAGTTGTCTGATTAAGAAATAGACTTACTTACTCCAACTAATGTTAAATGTTTAAATTCTTGATAACCAGGTCAGTATGAGAATGACAGAGAAAACTCAACAAAAAATGTGCATCAGATGACAGTATCCTATAGAGGTCCGGTATAATCCCGACTTCAATTTTAAATATTTGGGTCGATCAATGACTTACTTCTGATAATATTAATTAGTGACTCTATGTCTCTGACTGATGACATTTTTCTCATGCTAAATGTGATTTTCTCTTCTCCACTCTCTTTAAATACACCCCTGTTTAAGAATACATAATTCCTTCTTAACATATTCTAATCTTCCCTAGTGGCTATTGTTAGTGATACTAGTACACACAAAGAGGAAAATTCAAACACAACTGAGGTGACAGCTAATACAGATCGCCAGCTCAGTCAACTCAGATTGAGGATAAATTATAGTGTAACAGATTCTGTTAAATAGAGATACATTTTAGTGTATATCTTTCATTTTCTTCCTTGAAACAATGTTCATTTTTATATTTGAAATTTAATCTTTGTGTTCTGGTATCATAGCTTTGATCAATACGTCTCGCTCTATTACTAATGCGTTCGTATGCTTCCACTCTTCATTCGAATACTGCAGCTTCATCGTCTGCAATGACGTTTACTGTTGTGATTGTGATGTGGTTAAAGGAAATAGATTTCATTTTCTGTTAATTAGCTGTAAAATAGAAAATGAAGAAATTTAAATAACAGAAATGACGCCAAAATCAGTTACAATTCTGTTAGGATTGAGTAGTGGACATTGGATGTATAAAACAGATTCTGGATGTATGGATTCATGATGATTTGGAAAATACAATCTCTTTCTTGATCTCTCTAGTCCCTCTATCTCTCTCCCTCTCTGCTAATCTCTTATCTCTCTCTCCAGTTACATAACTCTAGTTCTACATTTTATCAAGCATACTGCATCAATGGTATCAGAGCAGTCCGTCCTGTTCTACTAACACGCTGGCGCCGCAAACTCGAAGCTCGTCGTCTCACTTGGCAATGGAGGACCAAATCAAAGACCAATTTCGATCAATTAATGATCACTTTGTATCAATTGATCATAGGATCTCGGCTCAAGAGTTGCGTTTTGATGGAAAGCTAAAAGAAATACTGCAGATGATGCGATCGCTTAAGGAAACTCCAGCGACGGGAACAAATCTAGTAACGCATAGAGGCGAATCATCTGCTAATCAGGGAGGTAATCCTAAGTGCCTTAGTTTTACACCAAAAGTTGAGTTTCCACGATTTGATGGAATTGGAGCTAAAAGCTGGATTAAAAAAATGTGCGAAGTACTTTATGTTTTGCAAGATTCCTGAAGATCAGAGGGTAGATTTAGCAAGTTTATATATGTTTGATAAGGCTGAGATTTGGGCATCAAATTACTTATCTGTACGGAAACAAGTAGATTGTGGGGAATTTGTGGTGGATCTAACTTCTAGGTTCAAGGATGACATTGGGCATGATATTGTGGAACAATTTAATAGGTTAAAACAATTTACTACTCTAGAGAATTATATAGATGATTTTGAGAATTTAAGGTCATTGCTGTTACAAAGTAATCATAATCTGCCTGATGAATATATCTTGGAAAGTTTTGTTGGGGGTCTCAAGTCTGCAATCAAACGTTTTGTGAGAGCTTTTGAGCTAGTAACCATAGCTGATGCTATTATGTATGCAAGAGGAATCTTTAAGCAATTCTCAGAAAATGGTTAAAAGTGGAGGGTTTTCTTTTAATAGTCCTAAACCTGTGGTTGCTGCCCCTGTAACTAAACCACCTATTTTACCTACTCCTCAATTTAAGCCTGTCCCTCAAGGGTTTAATAGAGAAAATTCTCAGAAACCTTTCAAATTCATACCTGCCGAGGTCAGGGCTGAAAAAATAGCTAAAGGGCTCTGCTATTATTGTGATAAGAAGTATGAAATAGGGCACAAATGTCAGTTTAGAGAAGCACAACTATTTACTGTGGAGATACCTAGTGAAATTACCGAGGAAGAAGAAAATGAGGTGGATATGGCATTAGGTGAAGAACAAAACAGTGAGCCTTGTATATCTGTTAATGCTTTAATGGGAAGTCCTCATTTCAATACTATGAGAGTTCAAGGGTGGATACAGGGTAAACCACTCCACATTTGAATTGACTCAGGAAGCACTCATAACTTTTTAGATATAAATACTGCTAAAAGGTTGGGGTGTAGTAAAGAGAGCATTGATTTACAGGCTGTGACAGTAGCAGATGGGAATCACATTCCTTGCCAGTATGCTGTGAAATTTTTTGTTTAGACCATTGCTGGTAAAACTTTTACTACAGATGTTATGCTAATAGAACTGGGCAGCTGTGACATGGTATTGGGGGTGCAATGGTTAAGCAATTTGGGAAATATTCATTGGGATTTCAAAAACTTGGTAATGGAGTTTGTTGTTGATGATCAGATAGTGAAATTAAAGGGTATTGTTGCTCAGAAATTGAAAATCCTGAAAGGTCAACCATCAGCTAAACTACTGAAAAACAGTGCTCAGCTATGTTTCTTGAATCTCAGGAAGGTTAATGATAAAATATCAACAACAATTGAAGTCTCTCAGATAACCTCAGCATTGTCTCAAGAAGTGGCTATCTGTTCTAATGAAGTTGTTCAAAAGAAGTTGGAAAATCTTAAACAAGCATATCAGGATATTTTTAGAGAACCTGAAAAGTTACATCCTGCTAGGGAATTGTTTGATCACAGAATTCCTTTGGAATCTGGTGCTAATCCAGTAAGTATTAGGCCATATAGATATCCTTTGAAACAAAGAGATATCATAGAAAATATTATTGAGGAAATGCTACAGAAATGAATTATTCAAAACAGTGCTTCTCCTTTTGCTTCACCTATGGTTTTGGTAGGAAAAAAAGATGGTAGTTGGAGGCTTTGTGTGGACTACAGGGAGTTGAACAAGAGGACAGTGAAAGATAAATTTCCTATACTGGTAGATGAGTTGATTGATGAGCTTTCTGGAGCAACAGTTTTCAGCAAAATTGATTTAAGAGCAGGCTACCACAAGTTAAAGGTACATTCTGAAGATGTGTTTAAGACATCATTTAAAACACATAGTGGTCATTATGAATTTCTTGTTATGCCATTTGGACTTACAAATGCTCCAGCTTCTTTTCAAAGTTGGATGAATGCTGTTTTTTAAACACCTTTTGAGGAAAAATGTGCTGGTTTTCTTTGATGATATATTGATCTATAACAAGTCGATAGAAGTTCATTGGAAGCATTTACAAGAAGTTTTTGACCTTATGAGGAAACATTCTCTATTTTCCAAGGAGAGTAAATGCTGTTTTGTTATGGATAAGGTAGAGTATCTAGGACACTTCATTTCTGGCAAATGGGTTGAAACTGATAATAGGAAAATTCTTTCTATTGTTAATTGGCCTGTGCCTGCATCTGTGAAGGAGCTGAGAAGTTTTTTGGGTCTTACAGGTTATTATAGAAAGTTTATTAGGAATTATGTTGTTATCAGTAAAACCCTAACAAATCAACTCAGGAAAGGAGGTTTTGCTTGGGATGAAGCTGCACAAGGTGCTTTTGATACATTAAAAGAGGCATTAAGCAGTGCACCAATATTGGCTCTCCCTGACTTTAATAAAACTTTTATAGTAGAAACAGATGCTTCAAAGACAGGCATTGGAGCAGTGTTAATGCAGGACCAGCATCCTTTGGCTTTTCTTAGCAAATCTTTGTGCCCAAAATGGCAAAACCTTTCTGTTTATGGGAAAGAGTTGTTAGCCATTGTCTGTGCAGTTCAGAAATGGGAACAGTATCTCATGGGTAGTCATTTCATTATTAAGACTGATCAGAAAAGTTTAAAATGGTTGTTACAGTAGAGAATATCTACTCCATTTCAACAGTTCTGGCTATCTAAGCTCATGGGCTTTGATTATGAGATTCAGTATAAAGGTGGGAGTGAGAACTTAGCAGATGATGCCCTATCTAGAGTTCAAGGTGCTGAGATTTTGTTAATGGCAATTTCAGTTGTGGATTCTGATTTGGTTCACTTATTAATGCAAAGTTATGCTACTGATTCTTACTTGATGGACATGTTAGGTCCTGATAAGTTTGTAGAAGGGGGGTTGAATACAAACTATACCGTTTTATCGAAATTTGTTCTTGAATAAATTAAACAATATAGAACAAATTAATGCGGAATATAAATGAAACAAGATTCAAGTTAAATATAACTTATATTAAACTTGAAGAGTGTTGCAAATACAATAAGGATTACAAAGTATTTATCTCAAACTAATTAATACAAATTTAGAATAAATTCGACATGAACTTTTCTAATATTTGTAATAAAAAGATCGAATGCTAAAATCAAGTTCGAGATAAATTCTAGGGATAAAAATCCGCTAGATGATCAAAGCAATACAAGTAATCAACTTCTAGTGGTTTGGATTTAACAATACAAACTAGAATTAATTGCTTGAGAAGAAATGATATTAATGGCTTCTTGTGTTCTTGAGAGTAAATGCTTCAATCTCTTTCTTTTCGTTCAACTGTCTTCTGCCAAGAATTTAATACAAATGCAATAAGCCTTGTATGACCTGTTTATTAAATCATAAAGATTTAATAAAACAAATCATACACTTGTATGACCTGCAAAAATAAGCTCGGTAGAACCTTGTATGACCAGTATGACCTACAAGAAAATGTCCGGTATGACCTTGAGATCTTTCACCAACTCTCGGTATGACCAAGGGAAAGTGATCTGTATGACCTGACACAATTTGAATGGTATGACCTCAATATAACTCGGTAGAACCTAAGGTGTTAAAACACTAGGTCATACCGAGTTTACTAAACAGGTCATACCGAGATTTTAAAAGAAAATCCTTTTAATTTATTTAGATAGATTAAATTCTAGATTAAATTAATTCTTTTATAGAATTAATTTAATAAATAATTTAAACTACTAACATAACTAATTTAATAAATAAATTAATTCTGATAGAATTAATTTATTAATTAAATTTAATTAATAAATTAAAGAAGATAATTTAAAATCCTTGCATTACTCTATCTTCTGAAAACCACTGAATATAGATGATTGAATTCCACTGATTGATGTCGTCATTCGATGCACTGTCTGGTTTCATGAATAACTGACTTCAATGATAATTCTTCATCTTTAAAACATTTAAAGCTGTGGCTTCTTTTCTTTAGCTTTGACTAAACTCTGTATCCTGTACTTCTTCCGTCACCAACTGGAAATCTCTGTCACTGTAGTAAATCCACTTACTTGAATACTTCACTGAGGCTTGAACAATAAATTGAACTTCTTTCAATGTAGAATAACTTCAAGTCTGTAGATGACTTTGGTTCTTCATTCTCTTGACAGATTAAACTCTCTGAGATTCCTGTGACATATTAACTTATTATTTACTTATTACATACTTGTTTAAATTAAGTTGTTTCCTCGGAATATTAATAGGCCTAAACATATGCCTTTCAATCTCCCCCTATTTGTTTGTTAGAGAATAACAATCAAATACCTAGAGGATAACTCAACTAACTTAAACAAGAAATAGAAATGACTTTTAAGAGCCAAGTAAATAACAAGAAAAGTTCTGGATTTCATTTAACATTTTCCAGATTCAAACATTACAGGTAAGTACAAGATAGATGTTCCTCTAGACTGAACATATGAATACATTTATCCTATCTTGAATCACCTAAGCTCTAAACATTTAATATTTACAAACAGAGCTTCTTTAAATTTCAGACTCAATCATCTCTCCTTCTTCAAGTGCTTCAAGCAAATCCTTGTCCAGAATACGATCAGATTCAGTAGTAATGCCACTAGGTCTGACAGGTTGAGCTGTGACTTTCTTCAGCCTATTCTTCATTTGATGATATCTCTTTATATTGGCAATGCAATAGTCTTGAATCAAATCAGCAACTTCTGTCTTTTCTTGTGTAGCAAACCCTGTTGTCCTCAACATGTTCTCCATATAGACAAGATGCTTGGCAGGATAATCTTTCAAAGAGATGGGATCCACACCACAAGTTTGAAGTGCCCTTCCTTTATAAAATTTAACTTCATATGGCACATCCACAACTTGAGGACTAGCTTTCATGGCAAAATCTCTAAGCTGATCATGCAACAGCTCACATAGAGGTGAAGACCTTTTAACCTTTGTCATGAAAACCCAAAGCTCAGAGAGAGTTCTACCTTCCAGAAGATTAAGAGAAACTATGAAAGTTCCCTCATTATGAGTGTAGATGTAGATCTTCAACTCCTCTCTGACTCTGTCATATCCAGTAGTAATTCTTGAAATCTCCGCATGAAGAGCTTTCATATAGATTGTGTTGTCTGGATTGACCTTTCTGTACCTTTCCAACATGCTAAAGAACTTTCCATCATTGTCTGACCCTGTCGGATGTGAGAACATCTCTCTAGCTCTATCCCATTCTTCTCCAAGCTTCAGCCTCACATATAACCTTCTGTCTTTGACTTTTAAATCATGAAGCCTTTTCTTTTCTTGATGTTCAGCTTTTTGGATAACTAGATGCTTTGAGATTATGTCAGACACTTTAGCATTCTCATCTTCTCTTCTCTTTAGATCAACTTTCTGTCTTAACAGCTCAGCTTCAAAGGCAGGATCAACTTCAGATTCATCTTCCCAGTCAGCATAGTCAGCCTCTCCTTCAACCTCCACTTCACCAAAGATATCTTCAGGGTTTTCTTCAGATTCAGTACAGTCAAAATCTCCCTGTTCACCTTGATAGTAGTCAGCATCAGAAAAAGTTAACTTCTGCTTCCCTTTGTCCTTTATAGAACCAGAACCGCCAGCTTCTCCTCCTTGATCTCTCACTTCTTCTCCTCCTTGTATCTCCTTCTCCTTATTCTCCCCCTTAGTTGAGGAATCCTCTACAGATTTGACTTTATCAGCCTCAGGATCCTCATCTTTATTTCCTTCATCTCCATCCTTGTCATCATTGTCCTCTGCATCATCATCACCCTCAAAGAATTTCTTTTGCTCAACATTGGGATGATGTGAACTCTTGATCATATTGTACAGATGTTTCATGCCTTCATTCAAATGTACCATTCCTCCTTCAAGATTTGTGAACCTCTGGTCATTGTACCACTGATTGTTATCAACAGTTTCTTGAATAGAGTTCACTTGTGTTGAAATGGAAGCAATCTGCTTGACACTCTCCCTGATCTCAGCATTTGAAAGTGTTAGCTCGGAGATGTCTGAAGCCACTAGCACCTGTGATTCTTGAACATCATTTATCTTGGGGATCAATGTGACCTTCACTCCTTCTATCTCATCTCTAATATGACCCAGCTGGTTAGTGATAGAGGTGGAAGAAGAAGACTGTTCAACCACTTGTGCTTTGAGAATTTCCTTTTCAGCCTGGGTCTGTTGAAGTTGTTTCTGTAGACCAGCTATTTGAGCCAATAATGAAGCAGTGTATGTGTCATTATGTGCACTCATCTCAATTTCTCTCGATGGTGTTTCACTCACCTCACGTGCTTGTGTATCGCTCTGTGTTTGTTTCTCAGATCTAACCACTAGCTGTCTATCCATGTTTGGAGTTGAAGTACCTGCAGGAAAAATCACCATAGCCCCTTCTAGAGAGGTCACTGGTGGTGCAATGGGAGTTCGCGAATCCCAGTCCCCGGTGTAGTCCAAAAAATAATCCGAGACGGAAAACTGAATTGCTTCAGTAATGGACTCACCAGGTTGCCCTTCACTTTCTCCAGTTAAAACTGCGAGTGAAGAATCCCTTAGGGGAGCCAGAGATGTTCCCTCTGGGAGGGGAGAAAATGATTCTGTTATAGTGGGCAAAGAACCAGATTTTCCCTCTGAAGCCTGTGAAGGCTCTTCTACCGTGACAATGGTAGACACTGTTTCAGCAAGCATTCCTATGTGCTCTCCTCTCAGAGTGTCCTGTGTATGAGTCTCTACTATTGTTTCAGAAGTGTTTTCTCCCACTGTGATTAATGGGAGAGTGCTTGACTCTGTACAGAATGCCATGGCCTAATGGCGAATTTCAATAGATTCATCCTGTTGAGAGGATGTCTCTAGTAACTGTTCATTGGCCTTTTGAGAATCCATATCCTTTTGGGAGGATACAGACTGGCTAACAGATGCCTCAAGTAGTGTTCTTCTCTTCTTTAGTGGTGGAGGCAGAGCTGTGGGATCACTCTCATTAAAATCTACTTCAACTTGTTCTCTCAATCTTGTTGTAGCTGGTTGTTCTAGGGGAGCGGTCAATGG
This sequence comes from Heracleum sosnowskyi, assembly GCA_030848705.1. Classification (NCBI taxonomy): domain Eukaryota; kingdom Viridiplantae; phylum Streptophyta; class Magnoliopsida; order Apiales; family Apiaceae; genus Heracleum; species Heracleum sosnowskyi. The sequence goes on from CM061240.1 coordinate 19,096,410, forward strand.
ATTTGACTCTGTGTGTGGCTCTATGACCGTGGACAGAGATTGTGGTTCTACAATCCCTTGGTCAATCCTAAGAACCCCTTGGGTTGGTGGAGCAGTTGAGAGAGGATATATTACCTGAAGTGCCATGGTGTTAGGAGGCACCATTGAAGTTCCTGCTGACGATGATCCAACCACTGGATGTTCAACAAAGAGTAGAGGTAACTGTGGTTGCAGAATCCTTCGCAGATATGATTGTGGAACTACGGGTCTCCTTCCAGACTTGGAACTGGTGGACAAGGTTGAATATATGAGAGGATTAGTGTGTGCGGGGACTTGAATAGGAGTGTTTTGAAAAAGTGTTTTATGTTCATCAGAAAGAACATGATTCAACACTAGAGAGAGGAAACGAGAATAAAAGCATTTAACTTTCTTTCCATTTTCAACATCTCTAGGGTAATTGAAAATCCTCCTTATCAAGAGATCCCACACAAGAGTTCCTATGTCCAATCTCAGGTTGAAAACAGCAGCATAGGCAATGTTTTGTAGAACAGAAGTGATGACTGGAAAGTTGTTTTTGGTACAATTACTAAAAACTTTAGCTAGACAGTCAAAGAACAAATCCCACTCACATGCTAGATTACCCTTATTCAGACGAGGAAGAACAATATTTCCTTGGTAATCAATACTAGAGAAAAATTGAACTAACTCGTCATCAGTAGGGAATGCAACAAAATTATCAAGTGGAAAATGAAGCACTTGACAAAAGATCTCCTTAGTTACTGTGTACTGACGATCAGAAATAGTAAAAGTGAAAGATTGCATATCGTCAGCAACAACAACAGTTAAACATAATAGACGAAGGGTTTCAATCTTTAAATCAATAGAAGTTGTGATAGCATAGCTAACAATTGATTGTTGATTTAAAAAATGAATCCACGGCCTAAAACGTTCAGCAGAACACTTAAGGGGATCACAATAGCCAACGTAATTATTAAAACGTTCAATAACAAACTCAGCAGCCATTTTTTTTATAACAAAAACAAAAAAAAATAAGTAAATAAAATAAAATAATGCAGTAATTAATTATAATATTAAACAGAGAAGAAAAAAATCCCAAGTAATTCACAAGAAAAATTTGCAATAGTTCGTCGTTCTACGAATAAAACACAAACCAGAGCAAAGTTAACTAAGTAAAAACTTGAGTTAGAAAGAAATGTAAAGAAAAAGAACTGGACAAACAGTGGTATTTATAGGCGTGGGTTCTGCTGGACTCGGTATGACCTATGGGCAGGTCATACCGAGTTTTTCATTAAGGTCATACCGAGTTCTAAAATGACCTGGGAGTTCTAATAAACAGACAAAAAATTCCAATATGACCAAACCTAAGGTCATACCGAATTTTATTAACAGGAAAATAGAAAAGCATGCCAATATGACCAAACTAAAAGGTCATACCGAGAAATATATACTAACAGAAGCAGCATAATCAGAAAATATTCACATATCATTTTATAACACCTGAAACCTACTGCATAAAAATATAAACGAACATAAAACTACTATAAACCTGCATAAAAATCTGAACAACAATATTTACAATCTGAAAATAACTTAAATGATTCTAAATAAATATATTTTCAATAAAAATACATTTCTCCATGAAAAATGAGAAAAATATTTTTTAAAGAAAATAAATTATTCAGAGTATTTAAATTAACAAGCTTTACACAATAAACATGGATTGGAAATATTTAACATCTTAAAACAACAAGAGAAAATGATTTAGTTAAGAACAAACCTACCGGAGATATTGTCAATCACTAAGACTGTTCAACATACCCAATTTACCAACAAACCTGATAAATGTGGATTCGTCAACAGATTTAGTGAAAATATCTGTAGTCTGTTCTTCAGTGGGTACAAAGTGTAACTCCACTGTTCCATCCATAACATGCTCTCTGATAAAATGATACCTGATATCAATGTGCTTCGTTCTCGAGTGCTGCACAGGGTTGTTGGAGATTGCTATGGCACTTGTATTATCACAAAAAATGGGAATTTTGTCTAATGCAAAGCCATAGTCCTTTAATTGATTCCTTATCCATAAGATCTGAGCACAACAGCTTCCAGCAGCAATATATTCAGCTTCTGCTGTTGAATTGGAAACTGTTTGCTGTTTCTTGCTATACCAGGAAATCAACCTACCTCCTAGGAATTGACAACTCCCAGAGGTACTCTTTCTATCCACAACACTACCTGCATAATCAGAATCTGTATATCCAACAAGATTAAAACCAGAATCTTTAGGGTACCAGATACCTAGATTAGGTGTACCCTTAAGATATCTCAAGATTCTTTTAACAGCAACGAGATGTAAATCTCTAGGGTCCGCTTGGAACCTTGCACACAAGCATGTAGCATACATAATATCTGGTCTACTAGCAGTAAGATAGAGTAAGGAGCCAATCATACCTCTGTAGCTTGTAACATCTACCTTGATAGATTTGTCAGAAGCTCCAAGTTTGATGGCTGTTGAAGATGGAGTCCTTGCTGATGCTGAATCCTCCATGTGATACCTCTTGAGGAGTTCTTTGAGATACTTGGATTGACAAATAAATATACTATTTGACCTTTGACTTACTTGTAATCCAAGAAAGAACTTCAGCTCACCCATCATACTCATTTCAAACTTACTCTGCATAAGCTCAGCAAATCTCTTACAGAGATTATCATTAGTAGACCCAAATATGATGTCATCCACATAGACTTAGACTAATATCATATCACTTTTGTGTTTCTTTGAAAAAAGAGTTTTGTCTATGATACCTCTAACAAAACCATTTTCTAAAAGAAAACCAGAGAGAGTGTCATACCATTTTCTTGGGGCTTGTTTGAGACCATAGATAGCCTTGAAGAGAAAGTACACAAAGTCCAGCAGCTCCTGATTTTCAAAGCCAGGGGGCTGTTCCACATACACTTCTTCATCAAGTTCACCATTCAGGAATGCACTCTTAACATCCATTTGATAGACTTTAAAATTGGAGTAAGCAGCAAATGCTAAGAACATCCTGATGGCCTCAAGTCTAGCCACTGGTGCATAGGTTTCATCATAATCAATGCCTTCAGCTTGAGAATACCCTTGTGCAACCAGTCTTGCCTTGTTCCTTGTAACAATGCCATCCTCATCTAGCTTGTTCCTGTATACCCATCTAGTACCAACTACTTTCTTGTTCTTTGGCCTGGGTACCAGCTTCCAGACTTGCTGTTGTTCAAATTGATTGAGTTCATCTTGCATAGCAATCACCCAATCTGGATCAGTCAGTGCTTCCTCAGTTTTCTTTGGCTCCATTTTAGATAAAAATGCTGAGAAATGACATTCATTCTGAGAAGCACTTCTAGTTTTAACTCCAACATCTGGATCACCAATGATAAGCTCAAAAGGATGAGCTTTATTCCATACAGTCTGTCTTGGAAGATTTGATCTTGATGATTCGCCTTGAGTTTCACTTTGATGTTGTGAGTGACTAGTTGATCCTTCATTTGCTCCCCCTGAGTTGTTGCTTGATTGCCTTGATGATTCTTCTCCAGTGTTGGTGGTATCTCCATTGTTACCAGTGTTTCCACCACCATCACCATGATCATTATCATCATTGTTATTATCATCACCAGCAATAACTTCAGGTGGGGCTCCATCATCTGATTCTGAGTCTGGCAAGTTATCAAACTTCAGCTTTTCAGATGAGTCTTCTTTTTGGATATTTGGGAACTTAGTGTCATCAAAAGTAACATTGACACTTTCCTTTACTGTGTGACTGCCAACCAAGTAGACCCTGTAAAATCTTCTGGAATAACCAACAAAAATAGCTTCTTGTGCCTTTGCATCAAACTTCCCACGTTTAACATTGTCATCTATAAGCACAAAGCATTTTGCTCCAAATACATGAAAGTACTTGACAGTTGGTTTCTTGTTGTTCATGATCTCATACGGAGTCTTCATTAAGTCCTTGTTGATTAAAGTTCGATTCTGAGTATAACAAGCTGTATTCGCTGCTTCAGCCCAAAAGTACGTTGGAAGTTTAGACTCACTAAGCATAGTCCTAGCAGCTTCAATCAATGTACGATTCTTTCTTTCCACTACTCCATTTTGTTGAGGAGTTCTAGGGGCAGAATACTGTCTTGTTATTCCTTTATCAGCACAAAAGTCATTTAGAATGGCATTCTTGAATTCAATACCATTATCTGACCTTATTGCTCTAACAGGGAATCTAGAATCCAGCTCAATCAACTTCACATGGCCAATCACCAGGTATGGGGTCTCATCCTTGGAATGTAGGAATAAAACCCATGTATATTTTGAAAATTTATCAACAATCACAAGTGCATATTGCTTCTTTGACATGGACATCACATTAACTGGACCAAACAAATCCAGGTGAAGTAGCTGAAGAGGTTCAGTTATTGATGATGTGTCAGTGCCCTTGTGAGAAGATTTCTTTGACTTTCCTTTCTGACAAGCCTCACACAGTCCTTCCTGTGTAAATTCCATCTGAGGCGAACCTCTAACCAATTCCCTCTTGACTAAAGAGTTCATGGTTTTGAAGTTAAGGTGAGACATCTTCTTGTGCCATAGCCAACTATCATCTGATGAAGCTTTAGCATAAAAACAATTAACTTCATCTTTGAATCCAGAGTTCAGATCAGCTATGAACAAGTCACCTTTCCTTACTCCTTGAAGAGCAGGCTTTCCATTCTTTTTGTGAAGGATCTGACACTTCTCTCTTTCAAAGGAAACAGAATATCCTCTGTCACAGAACTGACTGATGCTGAGAAGATTGAACGTCAGACCTTCCACAAAAGAAACATCTTCAATGATAACATTTCCGTACTTCAAACAGCCATATCCTTTCGTAATACCCTTGCTGTTATCTCCAAAGGTAACTACTGGGCCAGCTTTCTCAACCAAATCTGATAGCAGGGCTCTATCTCCGGTCATATGCTTTGAACAGCCACTATCAAGAATCCATATAACACGGTTTACCTGTTTAACTCCCTCTGACATGTATCTGGATGAAGTGCTTTCCTCTTTAGCCATTAAAGCAAGGTTCCCAATCTCACCTGCATCTTCATCACTGTCAGTGTCATCCCAACTCTTTCCCTCAGCAACATAGGCTTTCCCAATCTTGTTCTTCTTGCTAGAATCAAATGTGTTTCTAGTCACTTGCTTTGGCTTTCTGCACTCAGTAGCAAAGTGACCCAACTCATTGCAATTGTAGCATCTGATTGTGCTCCTTTCCACAGTTCCAGTTTTGTAGCCACCCCTTGTGCCACTTGAAGAGGAAGATCCACCTCTTTGAAATCTGGGCCTGAACTTAAGATTGGGATTCCTCTTGAATCTGAACTTCCCAAACTTTCTGACTATCAAAGCCAAATCACCATCCTCCAGCTGATCAAGTTCTTCTAAAGAATAGAAGTCACCACCAGATTGATCAATGGATGTTAATCCATATTCAGCATCAATAACATTCATGTTAGAACTGGAAGGTTGAACATGTTTCACTTCCAGTTTCTGTGGGACTTCAGCAGCCAGTGCAGTAGAAGTACTAACAATCTTCCCAGTTCCATACAACTCCCTTTGTTGAATCTGCTCCAGCTCATAGGTCTTCAGCACACCATACAATCTCTCCAAAGCAATCTCATTCATATCTCTTGCTTCTCTAATGGCAGATATTTTGTGCTCCAAATGAGGTGGAAGGGTAAGAAGGAACTTCTTGTTAATCTCCTTGTTGGTGTAGTGCTTCCCATTGAGATTCAGATCATTGATTAATTTGTTGTATCTCTCAAAAACCTGAGAGATACTTTCACCAGGGTTTGATCTGAAATGCTCATATTGTGAAGTGAGAATTTCCAGCATATTCTCCCTAACTTCCTCTGTCCCCTCATTGATTATCTCTATGGTTCCCCAAATGTGTTTGGCAGTTTCACAATTTAGGACATGATTATGCATGATAGGATCAAGACTCTCAATAAGGATCAACTGAAGACAGGAATCCAAGGTAACATCCTCTTTCTCATCAGGAGTGTACTCCTTGGGATCTTTAGGGTACATACTAGCAGGCCTAGTAACAATGTTATCCTCTTTTAATTCTTCCTCAATAATCATAGGAAGTCTGGGACCTTTCTTCAGCACATCAATGTATTTAGGATTTGCAACCTTAAGAAATAGGAGCATTTTCTTCTTCCACATAGAATAATGCTCCTTGCTGAACATTGGGATTTTGACAGTACCAACTTTCTGTGTAGTAGACATCTTTTGAGATTTTTAGGAATAAGATAAAAAATCAGAGTTTAAAAGAAAAATCTCAAAACAATTGGATCTTTGATTTGTATATCAATCAAAAGGCTCTGATGCCAATTGTTAGGTCCTGATAAGTTTGTAGAAGGGGGGTTGATACAAACTATACCATTTTATCGAAATTTGTTCTTGAATAAATTAAACAATATAGAACAAATTAATGCGGAATATAAATGAAACAAGATTCAAGTTAAATATAACTTATATTAAACTTGAAGAGTGTTGCAAATACAATAAGGATTACAAAGTATTTATCTCAAACTAATTAATACAAATTTAGAATAAATTCGACATGAACTTTTCTAATATTTGTAATAAAAAGATCGAATGCTAAAAGCAAGTTCGAGATAAATTCTAGGGATAAAAATCCGCTAGATGATCAAAGCAATACAAGTAATCAACTTCTAGTGGTTTGGATTTAACAATACAAACTAGAATTAATTGCTTGAGAAGAAATGATATTAATGGCTTCTTGTGTTCTTGAGAGTAAATGCTTCAATCTCTTTCTTTTCGTTCAACTGTCTTCTGTTGTGTTCTGCCAAGAATTTAATACAAATGCAATAAGCCTTGTATGACCTGTTTATTAAATCATAAAGATTTAATAAAACAAATCATACACTTGTATGACCTGCAAAAATAAGCTCGGTAGAACCTTGTATGACCAGTATGACCTACAAGAAAATGTCCGGTATGACCTTGAGATCTTTCACCAACTCTCGGTATGACCAAGGGAAAGTGATCTGTATGACCTGACACAATTTGAATGGTATGACCTCAATATAACTCGGTAGAACCTAAGGTGTTAAAACACTAGGTCATACCGAGTTTACTAAACAGGTCATACCGAGATTTTAAAAGAAAATCCTTTTAATTTATTTAGATAGGTTAAATTCTAGATTAAATTAATTCTTTTATAGAATTAATTTAATAAATAATTTAAACTACTAACATAACTAATTTAATAAATAAATTAATTCTGATAGAATTAATTTATTAATTAAATTTAATTAATAAATTAAAGAAGATAATTTAAAATCCTTGCATTACTCCATCTTCTGAAAACCACTGAATATAGATGATTGAATTCCACTGATTGATGTCGTCATTCGATGCACTGTCTGGTTTCATGAATAACTGACTTCAATGATAATTCTTCATCTTTAAAACATTTAAAGCTGTGGCTTCTTTTCTTTAGCTTTGACTAAACTCTGTATCCTGTACTTCTTCCGTCACCAACTGGAAATCTCTGTCACTGTAGTAAATCCACTTACTTGAATACTTCACTGAGGCTTGAACAATAAATTGAACTTCTTTCAATGTAGAATAACTTCAAGTCTGTAGATGACTTTGGTTCTTCATTCTCTTGACAGATTAAACTCTCTGAGATTCCTGTGACATATTAACTTATTATTTACTTATTACATACTTGTTTAAATTAAGTTGTTTCCTCGGAATATTAATAGGCCTAAACATATGCCTTTCAGGACATAAAGTCTAAATTGGAGCAGGGCCTAAATGTGGATAAATTTGTCCTACAGAATGGATTGCTTAAGAAACAAGGTAAGCTTGTTATGGGACCTGATACATCATTGAGAGATAAACTTATCTGGTGGCAACATGCTTCTCCTGAGGGTGGCCATTCTGGTAGGGGTTATACTACGAAAAGAGTAAAAACTCTTTTCTATTGGCCAGGAATGTCTAGGGATGTTAGACAGACAGTGAGACTTTGTCAGATTTGTCAGGCATCTAAATATGATTCCAGTCCTTATCTTGGATATTTGCAGCCTTTGCCAATTCCTCAAGAAGTTTGGATTGATGTTTATATGGATTTTATAACAGGGTTGCCAAAATCTCATGGTGAAGAGGTGATATTTGTGGTTGTGGATAGGCTAAGTAAGAGTGCACATTTTATGGCTTTAAGTCACCCCTTTACTGCTGTTCAGGTAGCTCAATGTTATATTGACAATGTATTCAAATTGCATGGATGGCCTAGATCTATTGTGAGTGACATGGATTCAGTTTTCTTAAGTCTTTTCTGGAAATCCTTATTTGCCCTACATGGAACTGAACTATTACTGTCCTCAGCTTATCATCCACAGACAGATGGACAAACAGAAGTAGTAAACAGGTGCTTAGAGTCATATTTGAGATGTATGTGTGGAGACTGTCCAAAAGATTGGTCATTGTGGCTTCCACTGGCTGAATGGTGGTTCAATACACATTTTCATAATTCTTTGAAGATGACTCCTTATGAGGTAGTTTACAATCAACCTCCACCTTTGCATTTACCTTACCTACCTGGAGAGTGTGCTGTGTCTGTAGTAGACAGGAGTTTGCAGCAAAGGGAACATATGATTTCTACTCTGAAAGACATTTTGCTGAGAGCTCAACACAGAATGAAGCAATTGGCAGATAAACATTGGTCTGATAGGCAATTTGCAGTGGGAGATTGGGTGTGGCTTAAGCTACAACCTTATAGACAAGGATCAGTTCAAATCAGAAAGAATCAGAAATTGGCTTTCAAATATTATGGTCCATTTCAAGTCAGTGAAGCTGTTGGTAAAGTGGCATACAAAATTCAATTGCCTGCATCTTCTAGAATTCATAATGTTTTTCATGTTTCTCAACTCAAGACCTATGAGGGACCGTCCCCAAGTACTGCTAATGTACCAGTATGGCTTAATGGTGATGTCCAGGGTTTGCAACCAGCTGCTGTGATGAATAATCGAATTGTTAAAGTTAACAATGCAGCTCAAGTGCAGTATCTTGTGCAGTGGGAGGGTTTAGAGGATCATGAAGCTACCTGGGAAATTGCAGAACAATTCATGCAAAAATATCCTGACTTTGAAGTACGTGTGTAGCAGACTTGTGGGCAAGTCCCTTTTGAAGGGGGAAGATATGATGTGGTTAAAGGAAATAGATTTCATTTTCTGTTAATTAGCTGTAAAATAGAAAATGAAGAAATTTAAATAACAGAAATGGCGCCAAAATCAGTTACAATTCTGTTAGGATTGAGTAGTGGACATTGGATGTATAAAACAGATTCTGGATGTATGGATTCATGATGATTTGGAAAATACAATCTCTTTCTTGATCTCTCTAGTCCCTCTATCTCTCTCCCTATCTGCTAATCTCTTATCTCTCTCTCCAGTTACATAACTCTAGTTCTACATTTTATCAAGCATACTGCATCAGATTGATATCAATCATCTCTGTTACTTGAGCACGTCTGATCATCCAAACATCTCTTTAGTTACTGAAGTTCTTACAGATCTAAACTATCATCAATGGAGTCGTTTGATTAAGATCACACTTTCTGCAAAACTGAAGATTGGCTTTGTTGATGGAACTCAAGCTTAACCTGTTAAATCTTCTCTTCAATATGCTCTCTGGAAACAAAACAATGATTTAGTAATTTCATGGATTTTGAACTCAGTTTCACGTGAAATCAGAAAAAGTATAGTGTATATGTACACATCACAACAAATCTGGGAGGATCTGGCTATCAGATATTCACAAAACAATGTCCCGCGCTTGTTCGATCTACACAAGGATCTTGCCTCACTTTCTCAAGGTACTCAGTCCATAACTAGTTACTTTACACACTTTCGTGGATTAATGGATGAATTAGAGAATTTAGCACCAATTCCTCGTTGTTCTTGTACTACGAATACTTGTGCTAGTGAACTCAATGTGAAGATTATTCAATATGAAAATCAGATGAAATTAAGTCAGTTCTTGATGGGACTCAATGATCAATTTAATGGTACGCGAGGTCAAATTTTACTCATGTCTCCGTTACCTGATCTCAATCATGCCTATGCTATGCTTTCACAAGATGCAAATCAGCGAAATCATGTTAATCACAATGTAATGATACCTGAAAACTCTGCGATGAAAGCTCGTTTTTCTTCTGGTTCATTTGGTTAATCTCAAAGATATAAACAGTCTCAATTTCGTAAGGATGAGAAACAGAAAATTGATACTGATGTTGAGTGTGACTTTTGTCACATGACTGGTCACTCGCGAGAGAAATGTTTTGCTCTACACGGTTATCCGGAGTGGCATCGTTTGTTTGGAAAGCCTAAACCACGGCCTAGATCTGTCTCACATAAACAAAATGCTGCAAGTGTTACTCATACTAAATCTAAACCTGATGCTAATCCACCTGGAGGTACTACTTCATCTAATCTAGTGCCAACTACTAATGATCTTTCTGAAGCTCAATGTCAACAGTTGATACAGATGTTGCAATCCAAAGTAAAGGTTTCTACTGCACCTTGGTTAAATAACAGTGCTAATCATGTGGTGTTAGAGTTGCTTAGGTGGTGGTGATTAGGAATACACGGATCTTGGTGTGGTGTTTGAAACCCCATGGGCGTATAATAAGTATTGTGATATCTTAAATTGTTTTCTGAAGCTTCTTTGGGCTTAACTAATTATACATGAATATAGTTTAATTTAGACTAAATTGCAGTATGATGGCTTGAACTAAATTTTTTTTGCAGAAAAATGGCCGATGTGTTCGATGTAACATTTTGATAGCCAAACAAAAAATTTTAAAGCAGAAAAAGGGCTCCGCCTAAAAACGGGGTAACGTCGTTGACGGCGTTAGAAAATATCTAATAGATACGAGGATAAATATGTATGTTAATCCCAAATGACCTAACAGAATTGTAGAAGGGGGGGTTGAATACAATTCTAGATATTTCTAAACTTAAAACAACTTTAAAATAAATTAACACAGAAAATAAAAACACAAGCAAATATAAAATTTCAGTTGGATGTTTTGAGGATCCAACTGAGATGTTTTTATTGCGGGAATAATCTGTGTTACAAATGTAGCACAACTGCTCAGTTCCTAATGTAGAGTGAGAGTGCTCTTGAAAGAAGCTAATACAAAGTTATTCTATCTCACTCACTTACAATAAAATGAACTGCTACACTTGGTTATATATCCCAAGTTTACAATGCTATTTTTGGCTACTCTAAAATGTACAAAGGGTAACCGCCAGTAGCTTGCTTTTCATTCCTTTTGTCCAATGGTCCTTGGAGATCTTGTATTTTGTCTTCATGCTGATTATGATCACACTCAAGAACCTAATTGGAAATTGGAATGTTTCCTCATTCCCTGTGTCCATTTTAATGGCTCCCAATGCAAAGTACACTTCTACATCACCTTTTGATCTGTCAGTAAACTGTCACTATCACTTTGTCAACTTATTCAGAAAAGTGATAATGATTCATTGATAGTAGTGAGATGTGTTTCGTTGATAGCTTTATTATTCATTCCGTTGATGGTACATTCTTCATTCCGTTGATAGTGTAATCTTCATTCCGTTGACATGTCTTCACTTAGGCAAAATTACAAGGCATAGTATATTTACAATTAACCAACCTATTTTGCCTATCTAGTACTTAGTCAACATGACTTAGAAAACCTATCTAATACCTACAACAAATGCATATCAACCAGTGAAGTATTGTACAGTGCAATTGCTACATTACTCATTTCGTTGATGAGACTCATTCCGTTGATGAGCTACCTGTCAACGGATGCTGCAAAGCATACCATTCTGTTGACAGTTACAATATTGACTTAACACAAAATCTACTAAGTGTTTTATAATTATCATCAAGAACAACATATTCCTAACAATCTCCCCCAATTTATGACTGATAGAATAACAGCCATAAATCAAGAGCCTTGATGATAACAAAAACACTTAAACAAATTACAAATTACAAAAGTAGAAATTGCATTGAGCTTCATGATACTTTAAAATTTATTGAAAGCAAAGTATAAAATCTTACAAAACAAGTGCACAGAGTTGCTCCTCTAGCCTGAGCAGATTTACCATCTTTGTCTCCGTGGCCTTGTTTTCTTCCCCTTCTTGGCATTGTTCTCCTCAATTTGAGCTTGGAGCCTTCTGTAGAAAATCTTCTCTTCTTCATCTTGATCACCCAACTTGGATTGCATAAATTTAAGAGTTTCATTAGACGCCTTTTCCAATTGGTCCTCTATTCTGAAGAATCTCCTACAATTGTCCTTGTCTCTGAATTCCATCATCCAATAGGGTTGGAGATGAATTTTCTTTCCTGTTTGAGGGACCTTTAAAGTTCTGGGAAGTGCATTAGGCTTGTTCCAGCTAGCTTTTACTTGACATATCTTGGAGACAACCTCAGACTTAGCAGTTTTGGTGAACCCAAAATCTTTCTTTAAGCACTTGAAGACCACTAGCAAGGTCTGATAATATTCTCCTAGAATTCTGTGAAGAGGCCAAATCTGTTCCCTTCCACCCTTGTAGACAAACACTAATCTCTCTGGTAGTTTATGAGTGGCTCCTATTCCTCTCACTTCCACCAAGTCATCAAGATGTAGGTTTAAGTCAGACTCCTCCCTTATATCTGCAATGTAGATAAAGTCTTCTGGGTTTGGAGGTGGTTTTTCAGTCTGTGGCCTTCTCACTAGAATTGGTTTAGCCTTAGAAGCCATCTGCTTTGATTTCTTCCTTGATTCCATCTCAACCAGAAATTTAGGAAAATTAGCTTCATCAAACTCAATTGGCTCCTCCTTTGGCTCAATTGGTTGATCATGAAAATTAACTGGATGTTCATGATCACAAGCTAATTTTGTTTCACAATCTTGATCAGAAAAGGTTGAAGGCATTGCTGTTACAGGTGCATCTGTGACAGTGTCTTGAGAATCATCCTTATCAAAAGCTAAGTTTCTATTAGCTCTTGTTTTGGGTTGCCTTATACCTTTTCTTTTTCCTTGCACAGCTTCAGCTCTAGCTCTTTCTTCTTGCTGTCTTTCCTCTTCATCTAGAGCCTGGGCAACTGCAAGAGCTTGCATGTCTGCCCTAGCTGATTCCTCAACTCTAGCTTCAACATAATTTGGGTGACCAACCCAAACACAGATTTCTTATCCATTCCTGTAGACTATTGCTCTTTGATTCCTGATCTCAGGCACATTGCTTTCCTTGCATTTTATAATAAGTTCACTCAAAATCTTGAGCTCATCTGGAAGTGGAGGAGGATAGAATGTCCTAGCAATATTCTTGCCCTTTGGTTTAGCTGGGGATTTTGGAGATAAGCATCTTTGAAGAGTAGCTGGGTCCACATCTCTAGTACATGAAGATTGTCCATTTTCTTTTCTTGGACCAGGAATCACTCCATGTAGAAGAGGCTTTAGATCATATGAGGATTTAGTCTGTGGCTCCAATTCCGTTGACACTAATACCATGGCATTCGTTGATGATGGGATGGGCGCATCCGTTGATGTAGAAGTAGCTTGATCCGTTGATGGATGTTTGTTTCTTGCAGTTTCAGCTATCTTCTTAACCCTTGCATCTATGCTAGACCATTGTTCTTTAATCTGTGCTGCAAGTTGGAGTCTCATAGATGCTTGTTGAATTAGGTCAATTCCATCTAATTTCTCCTTTGTATACTCCCCCATATCTAGTGGATCATTTGGTAAAGAGATGGCTGGGACCATGACTTTGGTGACTTGAATATCTAGCTCCTGTGATTTCTCCCCCTTTTTGTTATCATCAAGAGAGATGAGAGGGAGACCCTGAGCTGCCACTAGCTGAGTTAGTAGCTATGTCTGCTTCTCCTGTGCCTGCTGCATATGAGCTAATGTGGCTTCGACTTTGTCCACCCTAGAAGTAAGAGTTTTCAAAGTAGTTTCCACCTCATTATCCTTGTTGAAGAAAGTGGTCATCCTGGCAACAGTGAGAAGTGAGAGTTTTTCATCAAGCCTCCTTGCAGTGGAATCCTTTAGATTGTCAATGGAGTCCTTGATTTCCCTGGCTTCAATCCTTGTCTGAAGCATCTGGAGTCTCTGAATTTCTAGAGAATCCATGATTGCCTTGTAGAATTTCTTTTCAGTGTCAGGTGCAGACTCATGAGCCAAATATGCTTCATTATACTGCCTTATGATGGCAGCATCTAAACCCTGATGTCCAAGCAAGTCTTGAGAAAGCCATCTTGGCTTAGGAGGCACCACAGAAGTCCCAGTCTGTGTAGTAGTAGCCACCTGTAGAACAACATCAAGACTATCCTCATCACTTGAAGAATCATCATATTCAAAACTTCCACCAGCTCCTGGAGATAAATTGGCAAGTGCATCCTTAGCCCTCATCATGGATGCAGTTGTATGAATAAGATTGAGTGACCTTTCTGCCTCCACATTGCCCTGTTGAGCCATGATTTGATAGGTCGGAACATGATGAGTAAAGGTTTCAGGATCCAAAGAAATGCTATCCAGAGTCTGTTGATAATGCTCTTGGAAAGTCAATTCTCTTTCTCCCTCATTAACCTTCATTAACTCACTTGCAATGGCTGGTTCCTTCCTTTGAGCATCTGTAGTCCCTTCTCTCTCTCCACTCTTTTCTTGCATCATGGGCTCCCCATGGCTCACACCTCTCACACTCTGACCTTCACCTACTAAGGTGGAACTCTCAATCTCTCCTTTTGCATGGCTGGAAGAAATAGCCAGCCTCTCACTCTCATCCTCTCCTTTTGCCTGGCTGCAAGCCAGCCTCTCAGATTCACTCCCTTTCATTCCTAAAAGTGTTTCAACTACCACTAGGTCATCTGCACTAGTTGTGTGAACAACTGGATTTTCAATAATAGGTACATAATGAGCTATCAACGGAATGGTAGTTTGAACTGTCAACGGAATGGGTTCCGCTGATGGAGAAACACTTATCAACGAAAGAGACTGTTTCGTTGATGAAGTCAAGAAAGGAGTTTGAGAAAGTGAAATTACAGTAGAATCTCTGGTGATTGATTTTAGAGATGGTTCCACAGATCCTCTTGTAGCTTCAGAAAAAGATGATTGTTGGCCCAACAAATCACTTAAGAAGTGATGACCACCAATTTTAGACTGGGGCTTCTCCAAGAATAGAGTTGGAGAATCATGAATAGATGAATGGATCATATCCACATCTAATGACTGCGTTGGAGAATTTTGTGGAGGTGTCTCAATATTAATATTGAGAGAGTGGGACTGTAACCCCAGAGTAAAAATTGGGGCTACATCAAACTGAATTTGAGAAACTGGAATTGTTGCTTCCAGTGTGTGTGCACCCTGTGTGACCTGGGATTTTTGTCTTACCCTTCTTTGGTATTGGGAAATAGTTGTTTGGGGGCTAGATGTGTCCCTTACCCTTTTGATGTGTGCTCTTGGAGGAGAGCTTGTTTCAATAACTACATCCTTTTGGGAGGATGCAATTAGACTTGAGCTAATGTCCATGTTACTCATTGTGCCTTGTTGGGAAGACACAATGGGGCTAGTCTGGGAAACACTCACCTCTCCCACCTTATCCTTAGGGTTTCTTTGATTTTCACCCCTTCCCTCACCACTCACCACACCAGAATCACTTCCCTTAGGTTGTGTAGTGGATCTTACAGCAGATGCCTTTTGAGAAGCACCTGAGGTTGGCTTGGTAGATTTAGACTTTATGGATTTAGGTCTAGTTTCAGGGGCAGGAGCCTGTTGGGTCACAACTACAGACTCCATTGCAACAACAGTAGTAACAGAAGCAGAAACTGAAGTAACATTTAAATTAGCAAGTTGAGAAAGTGTTACCTCAATAACTGGCAGATACACCATTGGGACATCACCATTGTGATTGAGCCTCAGGATGTCTGTTAGCACCCTCTTCTCTTGGACAAAACAATCAAACCTGGAATTTGGGTTAGAGATAACTAATGGTGTTGGACTAACATGGTTGAACAACATCATTAGAAATCTAGCATAATAGATATTCTTTTTCCTAAATTTCTTATCTCCTAACTTAGCACCTAGTTCATACATCAATTGAGTGCTAAAATTATAATACTTATCAGTGAGAAGCATGGTAAGCAAAATCAGAATGGAGTTAGTTAAAGCATCAAAATTACTAATTTTACCAGAAAATACTTTAATGAAAGCATCTGCTAAATAACTCCACTCCTTTACCAAGCCTCTCCTAATAATTTTACCTAAATTCTCAGTTGGCAAAGAGTAATTTATTGAATTAAGCATGTTAACAATTTCAACATTTGTTGGTAAAGCTAAGCAATTATTCTCAGGAATGTGAAGGCATGCTTGCAAAACATCTGAATTGACAATATACTCTTTACCTTGAATGGTGAATTGCAAAGTGCAGTTAGTCCCACTGTACTCGCAGGAGGTCCAAATCTCCTCTATGATTTCATTGTAAAGCGGAGTGGAGTGAAACATTGCATAACTGAGCTTGCAGTTCACCAAGAAATCCATCATCTTGTGAAAGATTTTGTTCGGGCTTTCCTTGACAACAAACGGGATGGAGTTGTTCTTCTCATAAATGAACCCTCCAGCTGACATGAGTTTAACTATGGGTGCCATTGTTGAGTAAAGAAAAGCTCGAACAGTGTTTTGATTTGAGAGAGAAGAAGTAAGAAAGCCTTTGGAAATCTTTGAGAGTAAGGTAGAAAAGAATTAAAGAAAATAAAATTTCTTAAATACTCCCCCAAAAAATCTCAAAAATTAAGTCCAATAATAATTATAAATTACTGGATTGGCTTAAAAATCTAACCGTTACAATTAAGATATTACCATGATTTATACTTACAGGGTGTATGCATAGATCGTGGTAAAAAGACGTGCAAATTTCAACGGTTCAGATTAACAGCGCTATATCAACGGATTAGAATTGGGCGTTTAAGGACCCGTCTATTTCGTTGATAAAGCTGTATTTCGTTGACATAATAATGTTGTCAACGGAATACCCAGAAAAATGCTAAGACTGTCAACGGAATGAGACATTCGTTGACATAGTAATTTTGACTTAGACAAAATTTCACTTTTTCCTGAGAAAATTAATTCACAAAAAATCATAGCAAATTTCTGGCTGCAATTTAAACTTGAAAAAATCTCATAAATGATTAAGAGAAATTCAGCATACCTAGCTCACTTACTAATCTTGAGAATGTTGATTCATTAAGTGGCTTGGTAAAGATGCCTGCAAGTTGTTGTTCACTAGGAACAAAATGTAACTCCACAGTATCATTCATAACATGTTCTATAATGAAATGATACTTGATGTCAATGTGCTTGGTCCTTGAATGCTGCACTGGATTCTCAGTAATGGCAATGGCACTAGTGTTGTCACAGAAAATAGGAATTTTCTCAACTCTTAATCCATAATCAAGTAGTTGATTTTTCATCCATAAAATCCGTGAACAACAACTTCCAGCTGCAATGTACTCAGCCTCAGCTGTGGAGGTAGAAACTGAGTTTTGTTTCTTGCTAAACCATGACACAATCTTGTTTCCTAGGAATTGACAGGTGCCAGTTGTGCTTTTCCTGTCAATTTTACATCCTGCATAATCTGCATCTGAATAACCAATTAGTTCAAAGCCAGATTCTCTAGGATACCAAATGCCAAGGTTTGGTGTTCCTTTGAGATATATGAAAATCCTTTTAATAGCAACTAAATGGGATTCCCTAGGATCAGCTTGAAATCTAGCACATAGACATGTAGAAAACATAATATCAGGCCTACTAGCTGTTAAATATAAAAGTGAGCCAACCATGCCTCTGTAACTTGAAATGTCCACAGATTTTTCCTTAGTATTCAATTCAAGTTTGGTGGCAGTAGGCATGGGAGTTTTGGCAGGAAAGCATTCCATTAAGTTAAATTTCTTTAACAAATCATGAATGTACTTTGTTTGACTAATGAAAATGCCTTCATTAACTTGCTTCACTTGGAGACCAAGGAAATAAGTTAATTCTCCCATCATGCTCATTTCATATTTACTTTGCATAGCTTGGCAAACTTTTGACAAAGTTTTTCATCTGTAGACCCAAAAATTATGTCATCTACATAAATTTGAACAAGTATAGTAGAGCCATTCACAATCCTATGAAAAAGAGTTTTATCTACAGTACCTCTAGTGAAGTGATTCTCAAGAAGGAACTGTGAAAGTGTGTCATACCAGGCTCTAGGTGCTTGTTTCAAACCATAAAGTGCTTTTAGGAGAAAGTATACATATTCTGGAAAATCATCATCTTCAAAACCAGGAGGTTGACTCACATATACCTCCTCTTCCAATTCCCCATTCAGAAAAGCACTCTTCACATCCATTTGATAGACTTTAAAATTGGCATGGGCTGCATAGGCTAGGAAAATTCTTATTGCTTCTAGTCTTGCAACAAGAGCAAATGTTTCATCAAAATCAATTCCCTCTTCCTGTGAGTAGTCTTTAGCAACCAATCTAGCTTTGTTCCTTGTGACTATGCCATTTTCATCCATCTTGTTTCTGAACACCCATTTTGTGCCTATAACACTCCTGTCTTTAGGCTTGGGCACCAGCTTCCAAACTTTGTTTCTTTCAAATTGGTTTAGCTCCTCTTGCATAGATAAAACCCAATCTGGATCTAGAAGTGCATCCTCAACTTTCTT
Organism: Heracleum sosnowskyi; assembly: GCA_030848705.1. NCBI lineage: Eukaryota > Viridiplantae > Streptophyta > Magnoliopsida > Apiales > Apiaceae > Heracleum > Heracleum sosnowskyi. The sequence continues at coordinate 19,115,178 of CM061240.1, forward strand.
TGGCTCATCTTGAGACAGAAAGCTACTATATAGACATTCCTCTTGAGTTGCTCTTCTAGTTTGGACTTTTGAAGAAACATCACCTATAATGAGTTCGAAGGGATGATCTTTGGTCCATTTCTTTGAGGGAGGTAGATTAGCTCTAGAAGATGTAGCTTCATGATCATGATTGCCTTGAATAGATATTTGTCCTTGAGAAACCCCCCCTGAGTTTGTTGTCCCTGAGTGATCATTCCAAGAAGAATTTCTATGACTGTCAACGGAAAGCCCATTTTGACTGTCAACGAAATGCTCATTTTGTATGTCAACGAATCCTCCACCATGACTGTCAACAGAATGACCATTTGGTTTGCTAGCAGCTATTCTTTTCAATCTTAGTGCATCAATTTCATATTTACTACTGCTTTCATCCGTGCTAGACACAACAACTTTAGGCTGTTTCTCAATAGCCTTAACATGATTCACTTGATCTCCTTCCTCATTCTCAAAAGAAAGACTTTCATGGAAACCTTCATCACAGAGACCTTGAATTTTGAGATCATCAAAAACTAAATGTACAGATTCCATAACAATGTTAGTTGTGAGATTATAGACTCTATAAGCTTTCCCTGCTGCATATCGCACAAATATTGCTTCATCTGCCTTTGCTTCAAATTTCCCCAAATGCTCAGCTTGATTTCTCAGAACAAAGCACTTGCATCCAAAGACATGAAGAAAATCCAATAGTGGCTTCTTTCTTTTGAGTAGTTGATAAGGGGTCATTCCCTTGGCTTGATTAATCAAAGAAATATTTTGAGTGAAGCAATCTGTGTTAACTGCCTCAACCCAAAAATAAGTTGGTAACTTTGATTCATCTAGCATTGTCCTTGCAGCTTAAATAAGTGTTCTGTTTTTCCTTTCAACTACACCATTTTGCTGTGGTGTCCTTGCAGCTGAAAATTCATGCAAAATACCATAGTTGAATTCTTGAACTCTGTCCCATTGTCACTCCTAATCCTTCTTACTTTGAAATTAGGATGATTGTTTACCATCTTGATGTGATTGATAATGATTTCACTTGCCTCATCTTTGGAGTGCAAAAAGAAAGTCCATGTAAATCTAGAAAAATCATCAACAATCACAAGACAATATTTCTTCTTTGAAATGGACATGACATTTACAGGACCAAATAGATCCATATGAAGCAACTCAAGCTGTTGGACAATTGATGACTCTGTCTTGCTTTTGAATGATGCCTTCTTTTGTTTCCCTTTTTGATAGGCATCACACAAACCATCCTTGGTGAATTCCACCTGTGGAATTCCTCTAGCAAGATCTTTCCTCACCAAGTCATTCATAACTTTAAAATTTAAATGAGACAATTTCTTGTGCCATAGCCAACTTTCATCCTTGCTTGCCTTGCTGAAAAGACAAGTGATGGTATCTGGACTTGTGCTACTAAAGTCAGCAATGTACACATTCCCTCTTCTGAATCCAGTCATTACCACATTGTTGTCTCCACCTTTAGAAACAACACAGGCTTCTCTTGAAAAAGTGACTAAAAATCCTTTGTCACAAAGTTGGCTGATACTTAGCAAATTGTGCTTTAGACCATCCACCAATGCAACCTCATCAATGATGACATTTTCTTTTGAAATTAAGCCATATCCCTTAGTGTAGCCTTTGCTGTCATCTCCAAAAGCAATACAAGGGCCAGCTCTTTCCTGGAACTCTGTGAGCATGGTAGAATCACGAGTCATGTGTCTTGAACAACCACTATCCAAGTACCAAAGATTCCTTTTGTCTCCCTGCACACAATAAAACCAAATCAAGTTGATTTTGGTACCCAAGTTTCCTTGGGTCCTGTTTTGTTAGCCTTTGATTTACTCTTCACATCAATTTTCACCTTGGGTTCAGATTGAGTTAAATCAACCTTTACCTTTGGTTTTGACTTCTGAGGGTTGCTCACATTTTCATTCATGGCATGCATAATTGGAGGAACAAACATGTTATTCACATTCCACGGCATTTGTGGCACATTAAACATATTCATGTATGGATTAGGCACAAATGGCATGCTAGCATATGGAGCAAACATATTAGGCATAACAGGCATAGAGGTATTCATTGCAGGCTTAGGTATTTTCACATTATTATGCTTCTTAACAGATTTGCAATTAAAAGATAAATGACTAACACTTCCACAATTAACACATATTTTTCTAGGAGCATACTTATCAGGTGTGTAATTGTTATGTTTGTTAATCCCTACTTTGCCATTTCTGTTATTCTTTTTATTGTCCTTAACCTCAACTTGAATTTTCTCTAACTTGTCTTTCAATTGCTTGTTAGACAAGTGACCTACATTAGCTCTCTCAACAGGCTTCTCAACTTTCTTTGATTTACTAGACTCACCTTGAACAAAGTTCTTGGTGACATGACCATACTTGTTATTAAGTCTAGTGAGTTCTCCTTTCTTTTCCTTTGTCAACGAAACTGCATGATCGGTTGATGGTTCATCTGTCAACGGAATGATGCATTCCGTTGACGTATCAACCTTCAACGAATGACCATTGTTGTTTGTTGACTCTGTTTCTGATTCTAAGGTTTCAACAGCATACCCTAGCTTCTCTTTGTTCTTTTTCCATGATTGTTCACAGAAAGATTCCATACCTTGAACATAAATGATGTTGCTAGCAACATTCCTGGAATATTTCCATTTTGCAATCACTCTCTGTTCTATTTCTAGTTGTGTTTTAAGAATCTCTTCCCTTTTTAACACTTTCTCAAGTTCCTGCTTAGCATCCCTACTGACACATCTTATTTTCTCAAACTCAATGAGTTGTGCTTCTAACATGGCATTTCTATCACTTAAGAGCAAATTAGTCTCTTTAATTCTTGAGTTCTCTTTGGTAAGTGATTTAAGAGTAACACACAAATTATATAATACAGTAGACATTTCATTAACTATACTATCGCATTCCTCTTTAGAAAGCTCAGAAAGATTAGTAATTGTTACCTGGTTGCTAGAGGAACTTGCTTCCTGCTCATGATTGTTAGCCATTAGAGCCAAGTTGACATACTCAACATCATCATCTGAATCTTCACCATTACCAGCCCAATCATACTCCTGAGACATGAAAGCCTTTTCCTTTTGCTTGAGAAGTTCAAAGTATTTCTTTTTATAATCAACAGGCTCAAATTTCCTGTTGCCCTTGTCAACTTTGGGCTTTCTGCAATCTCCAACAAAGTGACCAATCATTCCACAGTTGAAACATTTAGATTTAGACTTTTTAACCCAATTATTTTTGCTAGTTGGAAGTCTCTCCTTGGTGGCCTTGCTTCTGAGTTTCTCTTGAATTTGACCTTAGAAAATTTTCTTGAAAGAAAAGCAATGTGTTCATCAATCTCATCTAAGTCATCCAAGTTGGCTGGTTCTTCTTCTTCTTCTTCTTCTTCTGTCATATTGCCTTTACCCTTGCTAACATCACTCCTACAACTAGCTCGACTAGTTATGGCTTTTGCAGCTTCTTCATTGTCATCTTCCAGTTGGTTCACAGATGCAATCAATGCAATAGATCCACCTTTCTTTTGTACCTTCTCAATTTCTTCATCTTGCTCCATTTCCAGCTCATATGTCTTTAAGGTTCCATAAAGCCTTTCAAGAGTATAGTCTTTGTATTCTTGAGTGTTTCTCAGAGAAACAGTCATAGGCTTCCACTCTTTTGGAAGAGCTCTAAAAAATTTGAGGTTTGAATCCTTGGTTTGGTAGACCCTCCCATACAACTTTAATCCATTCAAAAGCTTTTGAAACCTACTAAATGTATCGTTTAGAGTTTCACCAGCTTTAAAATGAAAGTGTTCATATTGTTGTATGAGGAGTTGCATTTTGTTCTCCCTTACCTGCTCAGTTCCTTCACAGAGTGTTCTAACAGTGTCCCATACTTCTTTAGAAGTTGTACAGTTGATGACATTGTCAAACATCTCTTGCTCCAAACCATTAAATAGAATGTTCATGGTTCTTTTAACTTTATGGATTTCTGCAACATCTTCAATAGTCCATTCAGAGGCAGACTTTGGAATTTCCACATCTTCAGCATCATCTGGCAGTCCAACTCTAGATGCAAACTTCATGGGAACCTGTGGACCTTTCTCAATGCAATCTACATATCTCTCATCCATAGACATGAGATGTAGATGCATTTTTACTTTCCAGTGAAAGTAATTGTCCTTGTCTAGAACTGGTATCTTTACACCTGCATCCTTCTTCACCATGGTTTCTGTTTTGGCCTTGATCTTTAAACTCCTTGTATGTTAGAAGCTTGCTATGATACCAATTGTTAATCCCAAATGACCTAACAGAATTGTAGAAGGGGGGGGGGGGGGGGGTTGAATACAATTCTAGATATTTCTAAACTTAAAACAACTTTAAAATAAATTAACACAGAAAATAAAAACACAAGAAAATATAAAATTTCAGTTGGATGTTTTGAGGATCCAACTGAGATGTTTTTATTGCAGGAATAATCTGTGTTACAAATGTAGCACAACTGCTCAGTTCCTAATGTAGAGTGAGAGTGCTCTTGAAAGAAGCTAATACAAAGTTATTATATCTCACTCACTTACAATAAAATGAACTGCTACACTTGGTTATATTTCCCAAGTTTACAATGCTATTTTTGGCTACTCTAAAATGTACAAAGGGTAACCACCAGTAGCTTGCTTTTCATTCCTTTTGTCCAATGGTCCTTGGAGATCTTGTCTTTTGTCTTCATGCCTATTATGATCACACTCAAGAACCTAATTGGAAATTGGAATGTTTCCTCATTCCCAGTGTCCATTTTAATGGCTCCCAATGCAAAGTACACTTCTACATCACCTTTTGATCTGTCAGTAAACTGTCACTATCACTTTGTTAACTTATTCAGAAAAATGATAATGATTCGTTGATAGCAGTGAGATGTGTTTCGTTGATAGCTTTATTCTTCATTCCGTTGATGGTACATTCTTCATTCCGTTGATAGTGTAATCTTCATTCCGTTGACATGTCTTCACTTAGGCAAAATTACAAAGCATAGCATATTTACAATTAACCAACTGTTGGGATTTATGGGTGATAGCATAGGAACAACTTAACTTTGTGTATACTTAATTTTTTAATTAAGTAGAACATACTGTCACAGCCAAAGTATGTTCTTGTAATCAGTATGCAATGTTATTTTAATTGTGTAATTTGGAAGAAGTTCACTTTCTGTGTTCAAGCCTCAAAGAATGCATATTAGATGACAGCATGAATAAAGGTTACTGTCATAAGCATTGACAGTAAGATTACAAGAAGACAGAATGTTGCAAGTCAAGACAGCATATTCACTATGACAGCAACATTGGCGGAAGACTACACGACAACAACTTTAGCCCTCGACAGCAAGTTTGGAAACCTCGACAGCACACTATGCGGGGAACTCTTACTGTCACCAAAAGAACATTCCTGTGACAGCAAGCTTTGCGGCAAAAGTAACTGTCTCGAGAAAGATCCTTGTTCTAGGTATCTTTCTCAGTCAAATCCTGTGAGAGTTTCAATGTTCAAGAAACAGGTGTGTTGCAGTATCCCTAAGCTGCACCAAGTCTGCAAGACTACGACAGAAGCTTCAAGCACTACAAACAAAAGCGAATCAATTCAAGAGCAAGGTCAAGTCTCTATTTGCTGAATTGTTTTAGCTAGAAATAGAATGAATCTAGGTTGCTTTCTTTGTAATGTATATCTGACATTGTTAGCAATTTAGGAAAGTCACATGGGTAGACACTTTGTAAGAAGCTGCCACTTGATAATGACAGCAGCTTCACAGACCCGTGTTGACAATGATAGGATTAGTTTTATACTTAGACTATTAATTCATTCTAGGTATGTAACGAAGACAAGCAAGTGTCTTGAAGAAAAAACCGAAGCTCAAGAATTCTCTCTTGAGGCTGTAGCAACACTTTGCAAAATAAATAAAACATTTATTTTGTGAATCCTGTCTTCTCGATTATACTGTTTGTGAATGCATACATATTATTGATAACATTAAATCTTAGTTTTGGTTGTTGAAACTGAGATTGAATTTTATCAGTATTGCATTCATCCCCCCCCCCTTCTACAATACACGAGGACCAACAACTGGTATCAGAGCTTTCAGATTAACATACATATCTGAGATCACGACGACAATGCAGAAATCAAACAGTATCAAGATCCCAGCTTTTGATAAAGAGAACTACAGCATTTGGAAAAGAAAGATCTTGTTGTTTATCAAAGATGCGAATCCACTATACCCAGGTATTCTCGAGAATGGTCCTTTCATTCCAAGGAAGGAAATTGAAGCCACAACAGTAAATGGTGAAGTCATTCCTGCACATTGGGTTCCAAAAGATCCCTCTGAATTTTTGGAACCTGAGAAGGAGAAAATGGTGCTAGATGATCACTTGCAACTCATCTTGCTCGATTCTCTCACGTTGGATAAAGCCATGTGTGGAAGTGTGATAAGCTACACATATGCCAAGGAGATGTGGATCAGGTTAGCTTTACTATGTGAAGGAAGTGAAGAAGTTAAGGGCAATCAAAGGCAAATACTGATATCACAATATGAGGCATTCATGGCCAAGCCTGGTGAAGACTTAACTTCCATGTTTGAAAGGTTCAGTAAGCTCTTAACTGAACTACAGATACATGGCAAGTACTATGACAGAAAAGAATTAAATGTCAAGTTCTTGCTTACACTTCCTGATCACCTTGAACACAAGACAACAGCCATACGAGAAGGAAGAGATCTCAACAATATAACCTTTGAGACACTTTATGGCATTCTGAAATCTTATGAACTTGAACTCTTTCAAAAGAGAGCCATACAAAGTGGAACAAGGAACAAGATGGCTAATATGTCAAGTGCCCTAGTAGCACAAGTGCCAAGGATTACATAACCAAGTGAAGTACTACAAATCACACAACCAATCCCTGTACAATCCTTGAAGATAGAAGAGGTTGTTGAAGATGATAAGAAAGTAGTACTACAGCTCAAGGATGTGGAAGATGAAGACTTCTACACAATGGAGGAACTGGAAAGCATGGACAATCCTACTATGGCCTACATGGCTAAAAAGTTCAAGAACTTTAGGTTCAAGAAGGATAGGTCATTCAGGCCCCAAGGCCAAGCATCCAAGTTCAACAAGGGAAGCTCATCAAAGGCTGCTGTGGGAAGCTCATCCAAAGGAGGATACAAGACTGGATTTGTGGATAGATCTAAATTCAAGTGTTACAAATGTGGTGAACCTGGTCATTTTGCTACTGAATGCAAAAGACCCAAACAGGTTCAGAGGTTTGAGAAAGGAACTGGTGGATACTTTAAGAAGAATCAAGGTAGAGCCTATGTGGCTGAAGGAAAGTGTTGGGATGAGTATGATGATGAAGATGAAGAAGAATATGTCAACCTAGCTCTCATGGCTAGCACTGATGAAGTAACATCAACATCTTCAAGTCAGGTACCTTCACTTGTCTTACTTGATATGTCCATTGATGAGTATAAGAAAACCATTAAAGACTTAAGTGCTGAAATGTTCAATGTCTATACTAGCTTTTCTGCTGCTAATGAGGAAATCACTAGGCTGAGTAAGCTAAATGAAACACTAAAGTCTGAAAATGAATCTCTTGTTCTCAAAACCAGTTCACTAGACTCTTTAGCTCAGGAGAATGCTAGACTTAAAAATGAATTAAAATGTGCTAAAGAGGTTGAGGAATTCCTGAGGAATGAGATTGCTGAAAATGAATTCAAGATCAAGGCTTATAAAAACTCATCTAAGATAGTTCAGGATTACAATGATAAGCATACAGAAAATCAGACAGTTGGTATAGGTTTTTCTTATGGTAGAAGACCTGGAAAGGAAACTGTGATTCAAGATTGTTCTGGAAATGCTGCTGTCAAACCCACCATTCTCAAGAAGGTTAAAACTCCTATTTTCAAAGCTGCAGAAATTGAGTTTGATGAAGAAGCCATGCTCATCAAACAAGAAATTCTTGATGAGGATGAAGGTGTTGACAGCACATTCAAGGATGGAAAGGATACTGTCACAATCCCCAAGACAGTAAACTTACCAAGCAATCAGACAGTAAGTTCAAAAGATGCTGTCACAGTTGGCAAGACAGTATCTTCCAAAGATGCTGTCAAGAATGGTTCCAAGACAGTAGCTTCCAAACCTTCTGTCAAGACAGTTGGAATAAAAGGTACTGTCAAGGAAAGTTCGACAGCAACTTCTGAACACACTGTCAATCCAATAACTCCCAAGTCTAAGAATAGGAATGGTAAGGTAGGTGTCAATGAAGGAAATGGATACACTAATGTTGGAGGTGCTTCTAGGAAACTATGCAATAACTGTGGATCTTCACATCGTTTAACACACGTTTGTACGAACCCAATTGAGGATAAGATCAATGCTACTGAACTCAATGGTAACTTACACAAAATCCCTCTTATGCATAGAACTATGAGTGTCTGTAATAACATTGAATGTATGCCTTGCAAGATCACTGCCATGAGTACATGCTTTAACTTACCTATTCTCACTACTGAAAAATGTTCATACATGCACACTGTTGAGACTTCTGAGCCTGCTGGCAACAGCAAAAAGGCTTCATCCACTAAGAAAAGGATCAAGTCCAATTCTAAGCCTAAGTGGGTGAAAAGAGAAGTCAAACAGGAGATCATTGATGATGCTTGTGATTTTATGACTGGAAGAAACTCAGGAGACACTAAAGCTGCAGGACCCAACAAGGATTGGGTACCATATGCATCTTAAATACATTCTGTTTTGCAGGGCAAGAAGAAAGATCAAGTCATGTGGATCATTGACAGTGGTTGCTCAAGACACATGACAGGTGATAAAGCCCTGCTATCTCACTATGTAGAGAAAGCTGGCCCAATCATAACCTTTGGAGACAACAGCAAGGGTTACACAGTGGGATATGGCTGTTTGGAAATTGGAAATGTTGTCATTGAAGATATTGCTCTTGTGGATGGATTGAAGCACAATCTACTCAGTGTCAGCCAATTCAGTGACAGGGGATTCAAGGTTGATTTTGATATGATGTTGTGTAACATCTATCACAAGAAGGATGGAAGCCTCTCTCTAAAAGGGGTTAGAAAAGGAAGCTTGTTTGTTGTTGACTTAAACTCAACAAAGAAGGATAAAGTTTACTGTTTCTACAGTAAAGCAACTATTGGTGACAGTATGCTTTGGCATAGGAAGCTCTCACATCTCAACTTCAAAACAATGAATATTTTGATGAAGAAGGAGTTAGTGAGAGGTTTGCCCCAACAGGAATTCTGTCAAGAAGGACTGTGTGGAGATTGTCAAATGGGCAAACTAAGGAGAGCTGTGCACAAGTCCAAGCAAATGAACACCAACATAGAAGCACTCAAGTTGATTCATATGGATCTTTTTGGACCAGTCAATGTACCATCTATGGCCAAAAAGAGATATGCCTTAGTAATGGTGGATGATTACTCAAGGTACACTTGGGTGAAGTTTCTTGAATCCAAAGATGAAGCTGCTCAAGTGATTATTGATCAAGTCAGAGTTCTTGATAGAACTCCAAACTCAAAAGTTCAAATCTTGAGGAGTGACAATGGTACAGAATTCAGAAATGCCACACTTGGAAATTTCTGTAAAGATGAAGGAATTGTACAACAATTCTCTACTGCAAGGACTCCACAGCAGAATGGAGTTGTAGAAAGAAAGAACATGACTCTCATTGAAGCAGCTAGAACTATGTTGCATGATGCCAAACTGCCAACATATTTCTGGGATGAAGCTATCAACACAGCTTGTTATACTCAAAACAGAACCATGATCAACAAAACTCATGCAAGTACACCTTACTGTCTTTTAACTGGAAAGAAACCTACTGTCAAATATTTTCATGTGTTTGGTAGCAAATGCTTTATGATGAAGGATAACCATGAGAAGAAAGGAAAATTTGACACTAAGGCATTTGAAGGACTATTCATGGGTTACAGCACAGAAAGGACTGTCTATAGAGTTTATGTTATGGAACACAAGATTATTGAAGAGAGTGTAAATGTCACATTTGATGAAACCAAGTTTCCAGGACTGCATGAAGAAGGAAAGATGCAGACTTTCAGATTTGAGAATCAAGGATACCTAGAAACTGAGGAAATTGTTAATGAAGAGCCTAGCTTCACTCAAAGTGTTGAAGTTGTTAAAGATACTGTCAATACCACTACTGTCAACCAAACTCCAGCTCAGTCACAGACCATAACCTCTAACATTCATAACAGTGGTGACTCTGGAGACAATGAAGAACATGGTGAAGACAATGGGATTGGTGAGCATTCAACTCAACAAACTGAAGCAACTGTTCCTGTACAATCAAGTAGCTTGCCCAGAATCACCAAGTGGAACAAGGATCACACAAATGACCTGATCATTGGTGACCCTACTTCTGGAGTGAGGACAAGGAACAAAGTCTCTGCTGACAGCATGTTTTCATGCTTCCTGTCTCAAATGGAACCTAAGACAACTGATGAAGCATTGTTGGATTCTGACTGGGTGATAGCCATGCAAGAAGAGCTAAATCAGTTTGAAAGAAACAATGTATGGAAGTTGGTTCCAAGACCTAAGGGAAAGTCAGTCATTGAGACCAAATGGGTTTTCAGAAACAAGCTTGATGAAAATGGATCAGTGACAAGAAACAAAGCAAGGCTAGTGGCTAAAGATTACTGTCAACAGGAAGGAATAGATTATGATGAGACATTTGCACCTGTTAAAAGACTTGAAGCTATAAGAATCAAAAGTGCCTTCCTAAATGGAGAGTTGGAAGAAGAAGTGTATGTTGAACAGCCATCAGGGTTTGAGGATGCTGAAATGTATGATTTTGTATACAAACTCTTCAAAGCTTTGTATGGACTAAAGCAAGCACCCAGGGCATGGTATGACACACTTTCCACCTTTCTTTTGGAAAATCAGTTTACTAGAGGAGTTGTGGACAAGACACTTTTCTACAAACACCATGGCAAGGACATCATTCTGGTACAAATCTATGTGGATGACATCATTTTTGGTTCTACAAATGAGAGGCTGTGTGAGAAGTTTTCCTCTCTCATGAGTAACAAATATGAGATGAGTATGATGGGAGAATTGTCATTCTTTCTGGGATTACAAATTCTTCAACAACCTGATGGAATCTTCATTTGTCAAGCTAAATACATCAAGGAACTTCTCAAAAAGTTCAACTTGGAAGATTCATCACCTGCAAAGACACCAATGTCCACATCAACTAGTCTGGACCTTGATCCTAAAGGAAAGAAAGTTGACTCAAGCACCTATAGAGGCATGGTAGGATCTCTCCTATATCTAACTGCTAGCAGACCTGACATCATGTTTGCTACATGTCTCTGTGCAAGGTTTCAAAGTGATCCAAAGGAGTCACACTTAGTAGCCATCAAGAGAATCTTTAGATACTTAAAAGGCACTCCTAATCTAGGCCTTTGGTATCCTAAGAATACTGGATTTGATCTAATTGGCTACTCAGACTCAGACTATGCTGGATGCAAGATTGACAGAAAGAGTACTACTGGTAGCTGTCAATTTCTTGGTGGGAGATTTTGGTCTCCTGGTTTAGCAAGAAGCATCATTCAGTTTCTACCTCAACTGCAGAAGCTGAGTATATTGCTGCAGGCAGTTGCTGTGCACAAATTCTATGGATGAAGAATCAACTTTAGGATTATGGTCTAGTGTTAAGAGACATTCCTATCTACTGTGACAACACTCTAGGACAAAGCACATTGATATAAGACATCACTTTATCAGAGAGCATGTTGAACAAGGAACTGTGAAGCTGAATTATGTTCCAACTGACAAGCAACTTGCTGACATCTTCACTAAGCCATTGGATGAAGCAACCCTCAACAGGTTGGTAAGTGAATTGGGAATGCTGAATCTGGTATGTTGATTTACTCAGTTTTCTATATTTCCAAATTCTCTTTTGAAGCTCATGACAACAACTTCAAACCTGCTGTCAAGAGAAGTTACTGTCTACTTGGTCTATGTATGTTATGTGACAGCATGTGTTGATTTGACTTTCCATGCCAGTATTTTGTGCCAGTCTCATACTTTTACACCGTGTATGACATTAATGTGGTTACTTGTTTAGTTTGAGAGATAAAAATGTGTTCCATTGGACTTTCACACCTTTTTGCACTAATCTGTAGGATTAAAGGAGGACACGACCATTAATTACTTTTGTGGTAGTTGTATGGGTACTCTAACTGTTGACCATTAGACTTTAATCCTTAGACGGTTTTGCTTATAAATTAACCTTAGGTTTCACCAGTCTGCTCTCAGTTTTAAAGTAAATAATGGAAAACAAAGTAGGAATTGAAGTCGGGCTAAAACGGTGCGATAGTGAACCCTACAACGAAGAGGTTGAGGAGCTCTTCGAGGTGCTGTTGGATGCCCTCGATGAAATAGACGAGGAAAAGGAAAAGGAGGAGGAGGCCAAGGTGCAAGAAGAGGAGAAGGAGCTTCAGGCACTTCTCAAGGAAGAAGGTCGCACTGAAGAAGTGGTTAAGGAAGAGCTTTTAGAACTAGTTGATAAAATCATAAAATGATGTACTCAATGCTTTATTTAAGTGATTTTATTAATAATAATAAAGGTTCTTGTTTTTGTGGTTTTTGATTTTATGATTTGTCTGTGTTAATTGCATAACATCTGTGTTCAAAAGATTACATTGCTAAATCCATAATTTGTCAATTTTAGGTTAAGTTTATGAATAAAGCATTCTAATAAGTTCATGACAGAAACAATTCACAATCGAAGTTACTGTCATTAAGAAGGATATTGTCGTGTGTTTCTTGACAGCAACCTTCTTGACAACAGGGAAAGACTTTCTGTCAAGACTTGTAAAGGATACTGTCATTCATATGCTTAACGGTGACAACAAGTTTTTGCGCAATAGTTGCTGTCGCGCAAAACCTACTGTCACCACCTCTTATTACTGACAGATTGTTTCTAGCGCACAGGTTACTGTCAACAATAGTGGACCGTTGAAATTAGATATTTATCCCACGTTGGTCAGTGAATAACGGGCAGTAACTCACGTGTTATAAGAGTGGGTTAAGACACGTTCTTTAATTCCACTTTTTGTGCACAACGTTTGAGATACCTCTATTTATTCCCCAGTTACTCAGACATATCACTCTCAGCGAACTCAAGGCAAAATACTTTTCTTCACGCAAAAAGCCACTTTCTTACTTTTTTTTTCCTGAAATCTCCATGGCACCCAAACAGACTCTCTCTCAAACAAACTTTGCTGGCATCTTTTCCCCAAATGATGTTGGTGAAGGTTTCAAAGGACTAGTGTTTTTCTTGAACAAGTCCTATCTTGGTTCTGCCATTACCTCAACACGCATTCTCGACTTAGACAGAATTGAGGAATTTTGGCAAACTGTTGTTGCTCAAACGGAGGGTGAGAACCCATCCATTAAATTCACAATCAATGGGCAACACTACACTCTTACAGCTGAGGTCATCAACACTGCTCTTGGAATTACACTTCAAGAAGGCAGAAATTTTGCTGAACTTGCTGATGATGACACTCTCAAGAAGCTCTTCTTGAAGATTGGGTATGCTGGCCCTATTCTCGAAGAGGGCACAACCAAATGGTATCCGCTGGTGAAATGGATATGAAGCATCTGCGAAAAGAGTGGAGCATGATACTTGATGTGATGGTCAAGGTGTTCTCTACCAAGTCCACAGGCTGGAATGGAATACCCTCCTACATCAGGAAACTGACACATTCTCTTGTTCATGGATACAAGGTGAATGTTGGAGCTCTCCTCATGGCACACCTCAGGGCTGCCATTGGTAAGAAGGTATCAATATACCCTCGCTTTCTTATGATGTGCATTAATTCATTCTGTGATTTTAATAATGATGCCCCTCGTTTAGAGGCTTGCTCAGTTTTGAAAAAGAACACACAAACACACACACACACTGTTATCCTCACAGAATCTCAATGCACATATTCCACTTTGTTTCACTCAGCACATGGTTGATCAAGTGTCCAACCCTGATTTACCATTACCCTCTGGTTATGACTCTTTCACTCTTGGGAATGAAACTGAATTAGACCCAAATTCAGTTAACCCACATTCAACACCATACACTCAGCCTAGGCCCTCTAGACTTCTCAAAGCCCAAAGAGAAGCCTTGCAAGAATCCAGAAAACGACCCTTAGAAGCTGATGTTGGTGGTAGCTCTGTTAGTCAAGAGGGAGACACTACACCTAGTGCAACAAATAAGGAGGCTAGTCAAACAGAACCCCCAGTGGTTCCCCCTGAGCCTAAGAAGAAGAGAGCTAGGAGGACTAAAACCACTGTTAGCCAAGCTGCAGTTTCTCAACAAACTGTGGTTACTGAAAGGGATTCAAACACCTCCCTAGATGTGCCTTCTCAACAAGGTGCATCTATTGAAATTGGCCTGTCTCCCAAGGCACCCTGTACAGAGTCTGCACAAACTCATGGCTCACAACCTGAGGAACCTCCACTTGAAGAAACACACAGTGAGTTAGGGCACAGTGAGGATTTCTCTATTCCTTTTGATGATTCACATGTTTCTCCTGTGAATCAGCCCCCACTCTCTGCTACACTTTCACCTTCTTCCTTCCCTACCCATTCTTTTGTTTCTTCTCCACAACCAAGAGAAGGGGAAAGTCCCAACCCTTCAGGTTTTGATCATCCATCTCCAATCATGGATGAGCCCCCATCTAGTGGTCCACAAGAACCCATTTCTCAAAGTGAAATGGACACCACTCCTCCAAACACTGAGCCAGGGCAAAGTGGTAGTTTGTCAAAAAATGAAACAGCCAACACTTTGTCTGAACTCCAAGGAGGATCTTACCTTCAGGAAGATGCTGTCACAGCCTCTGTTGCTGTCAAAGACACTGGCAATGTTGCTGTCCTGGACACAGCTGCTGTCATGGGTGGAGAGAAAGATACTGTCACTACAGAACCTACTGTCACTCCACATCCCAAAGATGCTGTCATGCCAGAACCTGCTGTCCAGACTCCAACTGATAGTAACATTCCTGCCAAAGATACTGTCCAGTCCTCTCAGCCTGATTTTGATGCTGTACTCATTGAGGATGCCTCTGATGATGATCTACCTCTTGCCAAACTCTTAAAGGTACATTCTAAATCTTCTCCTTCCATGCATGTTAGTACTGCTCATACCTATGCATCTAGGTTGAGTGAGGGTGTGCAAAAGAAAAGAGAGATAAAAGAAAATAGAGGTGAGCATAAAAATGAGAGGCAGCCAAATGAGCTGGCAAAATGAGAGGGACTTGAGCATGTCCAGAGAGACTTTGAGGGAGCCCACACTATTCAGGCATTATGCCTTGAGAGTCAATCTGTGAGGGGTGATGGGATCACTCAAAAACACCCTGAGAGTGTGAGAACCCCCATAGCCTCCAAGCCCCTTTCTTTTCCTTCCCCTTCAAGAAGGTTAAGGTATGGTGGCCCCTCTGCTACTTTTGATAACAGGATTGCAGCTCTGGAAGGATAGTGTGCTACTTTGCACTCCAAGATGGACTCTCTCTCTCAACTGGTGGTTGATGATTTTGCTGCTACTCAGCTCTCTATCCAGTTCCTTACTGACCTAGTAGCTGCCAACTCAACTAAGGGGGAGAAGGTAGCAAGATCAGAATCATTGTCTATTCAGGAATCAGGTGGAACTCAGGGGGAGCCAGTAACTGTGAAGACCAAAGGGGGAGCTAAGGGGAAAGCTATGTCTAAGGGGGAGCAAGTCAAACCAAGTAGTGGACAACCAAAGGATAAAGCTGAAGAACTTGTTGAAGTTAACTTGGATGGAGAAAGGGTGTTGATGTCTAAGGCAACTCAAGATGCAATGCAAAGAAGACCTGCATCTAGACATCCAATTCTACCTCCTGTGACAATTAGAGAGCCAACTTCAGCAACTCAAGAATCTGCTCTACAAGGAAGATGGAAAGAAATGGAGGAACAGAATAAGGTTGGGAAAGGTAAAGGGAAACTGCCTGAATCCATCCATAAAGGAAATACTTGGTCCAATGGTACTGAGTATGATCAAGAAGAAGTCAATACTTTAATGGTGGATTACAGGGAGAGCACATTACACAACCATGACAGTGAATTTAGCAGTTTGGTGGAAGAAGCAATGAATGCTCCAAGCAACCGTCCAACCAACACCACAAAACTGTTAAAGGATCAAATCACCAGTGTCAGTGTAATGGTGAATGATGAGAAAAGATGGGCTGTAAGTATCTATTTCACTTCTGGCATATCTTATTTCATCACAATGCAGTTATTGCAGAGTCTGCCAGCAAAGGTGTTGTGTGCTTTGAAGGGAAAGATCAGGGCAACTCAAACACCATTCAATGAAATATTGGATATGCAAATCCAGAACCTGATCACACAGAAGCTACCTGAAGTCTACACAAATCCACCAAGTGTTTTCTACAGATCTAAAACTAAGGATGGCACAAGAAGGAACAGCTTCATGAATTTGGTTAGCCCATCCAGAATGGAAACCAAGTCAATTATGAAAGTGTTAGATGGAATACTCAGTTCAAATGCCAATCCAGGAAAAGTTCATGCTGTTCAAGAGATCTACAAAATGCTGGTGTTAAGACACAAGGCACTGGGAGCTAGAGTGAAGGAACTAATCTCTAGAGCCAATGTCGACAAAGGTACTGTCAAGAAAGGTTCTGTCAAGGATGAAACCAAAGCTACTGTCAAGCCCAAAAGACTGAAAGCTAAAGAAAAAGCATGGTTGTCTAGACAGAAACCTGAAGGAAAGCACAAGTACTCAGGAAAGGAAAAGGCCACTGGATTTGGCCGAAATCTTAAGAAGCCAATTCAATCAATACCTCCCAACAGTCTTAAGATACAACAGATGCAATCTAGAGAAATCAAGAGTGTTGAGGTTAAGATGGATGCAAATCAAGAGGTCACTGAGTACATTCTATGGTGGGAAGAATCAAGATCTACAAAGGTTGATAAGGATTTCAATATGGTATCCACATCAACCAGTGGTAGGATATCAACCTTAGATAAAAGGAGAATTAACTTCTTCTACCTGGAAAGAATGGTAGAGTTGCCGGAGAGCTATGATAATATTCCAGAGTCTGTTATGGAACACATTCTGAAATATCAAGCTGATAGGGATGCTGAATTCTATCAGAAATTTGGCTACAACTTTGCAAATTTTGATGATGCTGATATTTGAACTGATTTACCAGCTTCTCCTATACCATATCACTGGTACTATGAGTTTGATGATTCACCCACAGAAGAAAGGCAAACCCAACCCACAGAGGAAGGGCAACCCAAGCCAAGCAAAAGACCTGACTCTTCTCAGTACTCTCAATATCAGTCAGAACTTGATAAGAAGGAAGCTGAACTCCTGGAAAGATGCAAGACTGCCAACAAGGCATAAAGTGAAGCTCCAAATTATCAAACATGTATGCTGGAAAATCCATTAAGAATCAAGCATCTAAAAGAAGAAATCTATGTTTGCAGCTTGCACAAGCTAAAAACAACTATTCTGAAGGATTTACAGTATATGGTAGCTGGATCAATTCATCCCCTGGAGCAGATCTGTTCTGATAAGATAGAGGAATTATTGGAAAGGAGAAGACTCAAAGCTAGACAAGCAAAGGAGGATGTCTCTCAATACTTATCGTGGAAGTAGATTCAAGCTCATTCATGAAGAACTCCACTTCAGAAGCTATCCATTTGATCAAGAGCAATGGTTGAATCTCAGGGATGCTAGTTCTCTTATTTCTCCTACTATCAAGAAGATTATTGAAGAAATAGAAGATGCTGCAGTCACTCCTGCTGAAATCTCTCTTGTAGAAGGTCTAAGAGGCTGCTTGGTAGAAGCTCTCAGAAGAGAGGAAGTAACAAGACAGAAGAGGAAATCTCAAGCTAAGTAAACATTCTTAATCCATTCTGATCTTGTTAGTTATGTTGTCAGCACATATTGTAAATTTGTTGTTATTGTCCATAAAAACAAATTGGGGGAGATTGTTGGGATTTATGGGTGATAGCATAGGAACAACTTAACTTTGTGTATACTTAATTTTTTAATTAAGTAGAACATACTGTCACAGCCAAAGTATGTTCTTGTAATCAATATGCAATGTTATTTTAATTGTGTAATTTGGAAGAAGTTCACTTTCTGTGTTCAAGCCTCAAAGAATGCATATTAGACGACAGCATGAATAAAGGTTACTGTCATAAGCATTGACAGTAAGATTACAAGAAGACAGAATGTTGCAAGTCAAGACAACATATTCACTCTGACAACAACATTGGAGGAAGACTACGCGACAACAACTTTAGCCCTCGACAACAAGTTTGGAAACCTCGACAACACACTATGCGGGGAACTCCTATTGTCACCAAAAGCACATTCCTGTGACAGCAAGTTTTGCGGCAAAAGTAACTGTCTCGAGAAAGATCCTTGTTCTAGGTATCTTTCTCAGTCAAATCCCGTGACAGTTTCAATGTTCAAGAAATAGGCGTGTTGCAGTATCCCTAAGCTGCACCAAGTCTGCAAGACTACGACAGAAGTTTCAAGCACTGCAAACAAAAGCGAATCAATTCAAGAGCAAGGTCAAGTCTCTATTTGCTGAATTGTTTTAGCTAGAAATAGAATGAATCTAGGTTGCTTTCTTTGTAATGTATATCTGACATTGTTAGCAATTTAGGAAAGTCACATGGGTAGACACTTTGTAAGAAGCTGCCACTTGATAATGACAGCAGCTTCACAGACCCGTGTTGACAATGATATGATTAGTTTTATACTTAGACTATTAATTCATTCTAGGTATGTAACGAAGACAAGCAAGTGTCTTGAAGAAAAAACCGAAGCTCAAGAATTCTCTCTTGAGGTTGTAGCAACACTTTGCAAAATAAATAAAACATTTATTTTGTGAATCTTGTCTTCTCGATTATACTGTTTGTGAATGCATACATATTATTGATAACATTAAATCTTAGTATTGCATTCATCCCCCCTCCCCCTTCTGCAATACACGAGGACCAAGACCAACCTATTTTGCCTATCTAGTACTTAGTCAACATGACTTAGAAAACCTATCTAATACCTACAACAAATGCATATCAACCAGTGAAGTATTGTACAGTGCAATTGCTACATTACTCATTTCGTTGATGAGACTCATTCCGTTGACAGTTACAATATTGACTTAACACAAAATCTACCAAGTGTTTTATAATTATCATCAAGAACAACATATTCCTAACAATGTATTTGTACAACCAGTGGAAGGGGCAACCTATCACCAGTTTGAGACAATTGCAGGCATTCAGAAATGCCAAGAAAGCGAAGAAGAATTAAGTTCTTGTTTATGTGACCACTAAATTTGTTACATACCCGAACTTTTGAATGGTGTCATCTTTTGTAATTTCTATGGTTGTCTTTTGATTGGTGTTAATTTATCAAAACTACCAGTACACTATGATGGTATCTTTTGGTTGGTTTATGTATGATCGAAACTATCAGTACACTATGATGGTATCTTTTGGTTGGTTTATGTATGATCAAAACTATCAGTACACTATGCTTTGATTTACTTAACATTTGGTCTTACTGTGTTTTTCTTATTTTGTTCGTGTTGTTCTTATCTCAAACAATACCAAAAACATAAAACATAAGAATAACATGAATAGTTCTTTCATCCAATAAGATGCATACATTCATTCATACAAGTTAATTCCAACTGAGCTAACTAGATCTATTCCAACTAAGCTTAAACATCTGATGTCATTTCATTCTACATTTCCATCCTACTTCCCCACAGTGCTAAACCAGCCATGAAAAACATACAACAAGAACAACATGACAAAGCATTTCCACATCCAAACTTCATTCTTCAACTGTTTCACTTGTTCATTGTACTCCTTTCTAGCATTTACCAACTCCATGATATGGTCATCATCTTTCTTTCCTATGCGCCTTTTTATAAGATTAATCACACCTTTTCTTCGATCATCAAACTCTGCTTCGGCCCATCGAAAGAAGTTGCAGTTGCCATTAGCACAAGTTAGAAATCTCCGCCCCGGGTTAGCATCAGTCCACGATGTCTTCTCCACTGCCCAGTTCCTACAGAAGCATTGTTGGCTCATATTTCTCTTAATTGAAAGAAGAGATGGAGAGATTTAAGTGTTTGTTAATTTCTAGGTTAGAATGAATTGGGGGTAAAGACATACACACATATATACACAAAATAGATCCGTTGAAATGCTCGAACTGACCAAAATACCCTTACTGACGTTAACGGCGTCTACCGAAAACAGGCGGAGCACTTTTTCTGCTTTAAATTTTTTTGTTTGGCTATTAAAGTGTTACATCGAACACATCGGCCATTTTTCTGCAAAAAAATTTTAGTTCAAGCCATCATACTGCAATTTAGTCTTTAATTTATTTTAATTCACTAATTTCCTCTAGTGTTTCAAGTATTTCTTGTATTCACTTCTAGTCTTCACTCATGTTAAGTATTTTAATGCAGAGCGATGACGTATCATATTGATAATTGCCTGTTTGTATTGCTAATTATTAGACTGGTCCTAGATCATTGCCATGCTTATAAATTTATGTTTAACTCCTGGCAACTGTACGATAAATT
Source organism: Heracleum sosnowskyi (assembly GCA_030848705.1). Classification (NCBI taxonomy): domain Eukaryota; kingdom Viridiplantae; phylum Streptophyta; class Magnoliopsida; order Apiales; family Apiaceae; genus Heracleum; species Heracleum sosnowskyi. Next base: position 19,135,898 of record CM061240.1, read on the forward strand.
TTGTCATGTCAATTTATGCATTAAAAATGTTACTGAAGAAGGCCATGAAATGGTCACAAATATATAAGCACTAATACTCAAAGCCGAAGTCTGTCTAACACTATAACCAGTCGTATAAGATAACTTAAGTACTAAGTAAGTTTTCATCCCACCTTCTCATCCTCCTTGAGCAGCTCTTCAAACACGGCTCCATTTTTTAAAGCACAAATTTTATCATAGATTTTTGCAGATTCTACTCTAATCCTAAAAGGAATTCGTACTTCATGTAGAATATGGCCTTCCATCTTGTCATTTTTCTTAATTCTGTAAGTTGTCCTTAACCATGGTATTACACCTTTTAGCCCCTGAGGGACTGAAATCATACCTTTTGACCCTTATACCGGTATAACTATAAAGACTGTTTTGCCCATCCGAGTTATACCGGTTTTTTGTTCTGAACCGGTATAAGGGTTGAAAGGTATAATTTCAATACCTCAGGGGCTAAAAGGTACACTTTTAAAATACAGTGGTTGATGGGTATATGGTACTGAACCTCAGGGGCTAAAAGGTCATTAAGCCTTTTATATATGTCTGCGACCTCTTTGTACTGTTAATAGCATAGTAAATATGTCAGTGCATATTCGGTCAATTCTTATTTACTGCTTTTTTTACTGTTGAGCTCAATGAACAAGTTACTTTCCCCTGGCTAGGACTTCCTAGGTCGATCAAAGCAACATGGACTAGGATAAAGTGTCTAGTTGAACCCCTTTCCGCGTTACTTGTGCAAGTTTCTTAGTTAAAATAAAGGTTCTCGGATCACTTTTTAAGTGCTGATTATCAGAGTTTATGTCAGAGCATTTAAAAAACATCGTCTAGCTGTAATTCAAGAATCATGCTTTCCGCGAGAGCTATCCTGCTTGTGATCAATTAGCTTTGAAACATAAAGCTAATTACCTGGGCGATTTTGGGCGAATGTCTCGGCGTCTCGCGTACGCGAGGCGACCTGGGCGAGGAATTTTATTACCTATTAATTTAATATTATTTATTGATTTAATTTAATAGTATCAGTATTTATTTGTAACAGCTCAACGAACTGGGTCAGGATTTATATTAAATCATGATGGATCAGTTCTTGGATCAAATCCTGATCGCTATTGATCCTGATGGCCTGGGTCAGTACTTGAAGATAAATCCTGATGACTACTGGTCCTGATGGCCTGGGTCAGTACTTGGATCCTGATGGCAGGTCCAGTCCTGACGAAATCCTGATGGTCGGTCAAGTACTGATGTCACTCCTGACGGACAGCAAGTCCGGCTTGAGTAAGTACTGATGATGATCAAATCCTGATGGACCAGGAAATCCTGACTGAGCTGTAACTGATATTAAATACTGATCACAACTGTTATGATAATTAAATCAGAATATTTAGTATTAAATGCCATATCTTCAGTTACAATATTTGGTATGTTACGTTTTATTTTGTATAATATATATATACAAAACATAACGTTTGAGAGGGACTAAAGGATATACGTAACTCTGAAAACCCTAGCAACTATCATCTTCTCTGTTTTCTCTCAACACAACATACAGATTAAAATACATAGTTCGTGGGCGAACTGAGGTGCTGGTCGCTGTTGATCATTGCCATTTCTGTGAGTGGATTGATCTGTGCTGTTTTATCCTGGTAGTGATATTTCTGCAACCCAACACAGCGTAAGTGGGACAATAATCTTTTCAAGAACAGTCAAGACTTCTTTAAGGCTTGACGACTCAGCTGTTCATTATCTATCAGTACTTGTTAAAAGCTACAGAGAGATAAGTAATTCTTTTTTATCTTGTTATTTACAGTGTCTGATTATTATCTTGTTTCGACCTTCGTGTTTGTTTTGTTTATATTTGTCTGTTCTTGTTAATATAATATATATATATATATATATGCCTTATTGTTGCTGTGTAGTTAATGAATTATACCCAACAATCTTGAAGAGATTATTCTTGTCCAGACTTCCTAGGTCGATCAAAGCAACATGGACTAGGATAAAGTGTCTAGTTGAACCCCTTTCAGTGTTACTTGTGCAAGTTTCTTAGTTAAAATAAAGGTTCTCGGACCTCTTTTTTAGTGCTGATTGTGAGAGCATTTAAAAAACATCGTCTAGCTGTAATTCAAGAATCATGCTTTCCGCGAGAGCTATCCTGTTTGTGATCAATTAGCTTTGAAGCATAAGTACATGGTATATCTGTGTATGCTAATTTGGTTGTACTATTATCTATTGACTCTGAGTCTCTATTGACTCTGAGTCTCTGACCATTACATTTATCTCATGTTAAATGTGATTTTATCTTCTCCACTCTCTTTCAATACACCCGTGTTTAAGCATACATAATCCCTTCTTTAAGATTATCTAATCTTTCCTAGTGGCTTATGCATGGAACTATAAAAATCGTTACGTTGTTATTTTCTAGCTAAGTTCGTACGACTAAGAGAGGAACATAAGTATTTTACGTTGAATATATTAAAAAGCATAAACCATATTTTTGTTATGTCAGATGATGCATAAACAAACGCTGCTAACAGAAGCATATGGTATAGACAAACACAAAAACAACAATTGAACATGAAACACTTCATTTATTCAAGACCTTATTAATTTCATATGTGAGATGGAGTCACTTATTTAATTTTGCATCCGCAAATGGATAGCATAACTTATTACAATGGTCTTGATTCTTGATCCAGAAAGCTCTGCAGTTTAATAGAGAGTATTTATAGACCATGTCTGCCGATCTGTAGGCGAATCTGCAGAGCGTACACTAGTTTCTGTGTTGTAAGTTTTATTAACTTGCAGAACATGTGTGTTGGATGCATCGGAAATGCTGCCATCTAAATTGAATAACCATCGTTCGCCATTACCTCCACTGCAAGAAGTATCACCAGTTTCGGAAGGTTTTGAGGTGATGCATTCAACGGTATTAGTGCTAGGTCGGACAGTACCGTCTGGATAAAGTTCCCATTTCTCCACATTTGTGTTTGTGCACTGCACCAATTTTAAAGTACCAGTATGCATACACTTGCTTTCGAAGCCAACGATAGGGGTCACTACAGGTTCAGTGTTGTTGCCGAGGCGCCAACCCTGGCTTGATGCATAAGTATTAGTTTCTAGAGTCAACTTACTGTACATGCTCCCACGGAAAGCGCTCAATACTAATCCATACTTGAGATTTTCTATGTTGCCATTATCATTTATTTTCCACTTGATGGCATCAGGCACAGGCGCTGTTGCACAGTTATGGATATTCACATTCTGTCCGGCTGTAAGACCACTTGCGTACAAGCACTTTCCCCCAGACTGAATGGTCCCGTCCTTCTTAATAGTCCAAAGTTGATTGGCTGCGTAGGTTTCATTGTGAAGAGACTTACATGGATACAAAATTATCGAGTCTCCGTCCTTGAAATTATTTAATTCTACATCAACACAATACTTATTGCGGCCACGGATCATGACAGTATATTCTGGAATGTTTTGACAAGTAGAAGCAAATGGGGGGACAGATGTAGCTGGATGGCAGAAGAAAAGAATGACCCCAATATTTAAACGTAAAGTTAAAAAGACCGAGGTGATGGGCACTTTCTGATTAGAACCAACGGGTAACATAAACGGAGGATAGATTAAGCCGCCAATTGAATTTGTAATTCTATTGCAGAGGCTTATCCAGTTGTCCTCAAAGGCGATCATGGCAGCAGTCGGAAGGAACACGTCACTTTCAACGTCTGAAATGTATTGCAGCACAAGCTTCTCTACATACCTGCAGGAGTTGCACATGCAAGCTTATGAACAATATTGTCATTTACATAAAATTTTCGTTTCTAAATTTGTAAAACTGGGGTGTCACTTGAAACATGTATCTTGATCAGTGCTTGTAGCATTCAGTCGCGAATAATTGAATTGTGTAATATACTTTAGTATACCTGTATCGTACAGCTTCTGGGATCATCTGAATGATAATCAGCAAGGAAGAAGCCGAAGCAGAGAATTGTTTGTCATAAAGAGCCTGGATAGCTTTATCTAGTTCCCTCATGCCTAACTTAATACTTTTTCTGGTAGTGCATGCGGCTTTCTCCATATCCGAGTAGGTTTCATTGAAATGAATCAAGTAACGCTTAGTGCCCGTAAACAAATTAGATGTTTCTGGACCATAGTGACTGGGAAAGAAATAAGAATCGTACCCAACACGATAACCAACTAAATTAACATTGACTTTGTCTATTGCCACTGTAATGCTTGCCCCAGCCGAATTGTAGAGTGTCACCAGAACATATCGATCTGCATCTGCACTTGTCCAACTGGATGCTTCTCGGAGCTGGGGTATGCCATAGATTGTGGCTTGGCTTCCCATCTCATATCGAAGCTTCTGAATGAAATCACCGTACGTTGTTTCGCTGACACCGCGAACGTAAAAGGGCACCACACAAAAATATTTGGGTCGAAGAGCATTCACGCAGATGCTACTAGCAAGCCATGCTGCAGCAAAGGCAAACACAAAGAACCTTAATAGTGTTATTGACATTACTTCCTGCCTGCAAAAACATGGATAAACACATGAAATTTAATATCATTTTAATCATCATTAAAAATAAAGAATTCACAAATGTGAAATTATACAAAAAAAATTATCAACTTGAACTATTAGATAGCATGAGTTAAAACTTACCTTGTGAGAATCTTGGTGTGTAATCTTTAGGTTCTTATCCAGCTATTTATAGATGTTTTGCTTCCAAAAACAATATTTTTTACTTGATCTAATTCAAACGTGAGTGAAACACATAATTAGATTTTTAAGTAAAAAAACAATTTTTAAGAGGTAATTCTTCAAAAACCAACTAACTTCCAGCAGCTCACGAATATTGTAATCAAAATAGGCAAATAAACGATTAAATTTACTTTGCACACTAAAGTAACCAAAAAAGATAAAAGAAACAACTAGTGGATAGTATATAGCAATGATTAACTCCTGTTCTTTAATTTGTTTACTTTAGTCATAAATTTGAATCAATGGGTAATCAACTATTCATGCATCACTTAGAAGTCAGAACTAATTATGCATCACTAAGTGGTAGGTATGTAAAAAAATCCTTCGAATCAGGTTTTATTCGGGTTTTTTAACAATCGAGCCGGATTTCTTCTAAAATATTAGGTCCGTTTTAGATCCTCGGGCAGGGCCGGACCGGGCCGTGCTTTTATCCGAGTTTTTTTTATTTTTATATATATCTTTTTGAAAAGTTAATATATTAGTATACAAAAAAAGCAAAGTTTTACAAAAAAAATAACCCCTAAAAGGTTACACCCATCAACTATTAGAATCCAGAATATATAATAAAAGACACCACGATACCTAATACTAAAAAACTATTATCCTAATGTTTTATCATAAAACATCGGTGCAACTCAAGAACTTTATACTCATAATGTGCGTTATTGAACTTAACCTCACTGTGAGTCATATAAATCTTCTACCATTTCAAGAAGCACATACACTACACTCAATAAATCTTCTAGAAAGAAGGGTTTGTCCAACATATTGTTGATTTTTCTTAGGCTCATGATTGTTCACATTCCCTTAATTGTTAAGTTTAATATTCTTGAAATTTATTTAAAATATTATAATTTTTCAGATTTTTTCTATAAAAATTTTGGTTTTTATTCAGATCTCTCAAAAAGCCCGGACTTTATCCGAGATTTTCAAAAACCAGGATTTTAACCGGGCTTTTCGGGCATCGGGTCGGGCCGGGCTTGATGAAAAATAATAGGCCCATTTAAGACCTTCGGACCGGGCCGAATCGGATCAGGCTTTTTTGGGTCGAACTTTTCGGGTTTTTTTCCGGATCGGATCGGACCGAATTTCGGGTTTCAGGCTTTTTTAACATCTCTGCTAAGTACTTGATGCAAGACATGATTAATAAAGGTGTTAGGTTCATTTTATTAGAGCATCTCCTGTGGGAAGAATTTAACAAAAAAAATTTATACGATACATTATAAACATAATTTGTGTAAATTGTGAAATTTCAATCATGCAAAATTTTTGATTAAAATTATAGGCAAGCTAACATTGGCCAAATTTTTCTAAAGATTTTCTGAAGAGCTGATTCATTGAATTTTAACTCATTATTATTTTATATTATTTTAGTCATTCATTTTAGCCAATCCCGTCTTCTTACACCGTAAAATTTAACAAAATTAAAATTTGCATACTAAAATTATTGTACAATTATATATAAACATTAGAGATCTAATGTTATCAAATACCCCCTCTTTTTGTTTTTGTGTATTTGACGTTTAACTTTTCTCCACACATTTCTATGTCCTTAATCATATAGTTAAAATAATAATTTTTAATTTTTTTCAATAAAATATATAATTTAAATATAAAATATATCACTAATTTAAATTATGTGATAATATACATATAATTAAAAATATTACACTATATATATATATATAATTATTAATAACTAACCTATTAATTTTTTTTTTGCCAAAGTTTATTTTTTTTATATTTTCTAACTAACATGTCTTCTAACTAAAACCTCAAAAATATCACGGGCTATTCCATTTAGCAGCATAAAATACTAATATTATAAATACTAATAATTAACCGATTATCTTTATTAGCCAAATAGTATATTTTTTTAATATATTTTCTAACTAAAATTTTTCCTTTATTAAAAATTATCAAAAATGACATATATATAATTATTAGTTAACTCGAATGCGACACTAAACGCTGAAAATTATATAAGGACAGTCGTATAAATTATAAAATCATGCCGAGTGAAATGAATTTTCAATATAATTTTCTTTAACAATTTAATATAGAAAATAAATGCATAAATCTATCATCAAAATATAAAAGCAAACAAGACAACATATTAAAATTATTATTTATAATATTAATTTTAAAAATATAAATAAAGATAAAATTTCGTCAAATATGTAGTAGTTATACTTTTTTTATTCAATATATAATAGATCATGTATCTTATATATAACTAACAAAAATTAAAATTAAAAAAATAAAAATAAAAATAAAAATTAAGTAAGAAAATATTTAAAAGTCACACTTGCAAAAGAAAATTTTAATAGTAGTTTAGTTAGTTATTCTTTAATTTGTTCATTCAATAGTTAACATATTTATATCTATGTTCTAAAAGTCGGTGATTAATCGGGATTAATCGCCGATTAATCGCTAGATGGTGGGTCACCGAACTGATTAAGCGAAAATCGGTCAATTAATCGTTTTTTCAAAAAAACGGCAAAAAATCAGCTGAATCGGTCAAAAATCTGATTAATCGGTCAAAAATCGGGCTAATTATTAAAAATAGTTACAATTAAAAAAAATTAAAAATTTAAAAGGCAGAAACTTGATTAAACAATAGAAAAAAATATAATTTTTGTACATATAATTATAATTTTAGATGCCTAAATCATAAATTCTCTTAAATTGATCTCTAATTGAAAAGTTAAACCTTCAAAATTTTATTTATTACAATTATATAACATTTTTAACATATTTTCATAAATATATGATAATAACATATGTTTAGTTGAAATAACGAAATAATTATATATATGAATATAATTGTATTTAAAAAATAATATTAAAATTTATTCCGATTAATGATCTGATTAATCATTCCGATTAATCCCCGATTACCCGATTAATCCCTGGACGGTGCCTTCATCGATTAACTCCGATTCCCGCTTTTTACAACATTGATTTACATGCTTATTTATTTAAAAATATTTTAGTACATCTCTAACGATATTTATTTAAGAATAATTATTACACATCAATTAAAATAATATACTAATAAAATATATTGTTTTAATTAGTATAATATATTATAATTAATTATCATAAATTACTCTAATTATTTTAAAAAGCAAACCTAATTATTTGAAAAACTTATTTAAATAGTCCTATTTATTTTGAAATGTTATTTATTATTTTTAACATGTCTTATTATTATAATTATAAATTGCAATAAAAAATATATTTAGAGACTTACTTAGTTTTTTAACAAATTCATTTAATATCCAACTAATAAAAATATTATACACAAACACAAATAATAAATTAACAACTATTAAATAATCTGTGCATCGTACGAGTTATAGGCTAGTGTGTGTATATATATATATATATATATATAATATTTAATTGATCCCCACTAATCATTCTAATAATCTCTAATTATTCAATTTAATCCATAATTAATACATCCACGGATTACTCCTGATATGGACAGAAAAGTAATTATAGAAATATAATTGCTGATTCAATTAAAAGGCCGGTATTTAAGGACCGACACCCTAATTATTCATTAATTTCGTAATTAATGAGTAGGGAAAATATACAGCTCATGAAAAGAGCCTTGATTATAGAAAATTAGTCAAAGAAGGATCTGGAATCCTAATTAAAGGCAATCAATGAGTCATAACCTTTATCAACAAGGAAACGAATTCTTCAACAAGAAATACAATACTTATCCAATATCAAAAAGAAGACTTATCCTTTAAGTCTCCCAAACATACCATAAATACTAGGCTCCAGACGCCTATATAAGGTCCCTGATCCTACAATCAGAACTACGTCTTTGGCTTGATTCTCAATAACAATTTGAGATACGTAGGCATCTTGTGAGGACCAATTTAGTCCGGATACACGAGTGCAGCCATTAAAGCTCGAAACTCATTAATCCTAGCATTAAATTCACGAAGCACGTTTTTTAATCCACAACATTTGGCGCCGTCTGTGGGAAAAGAACATAAACCATTGTTCGCACAAAAACACGCAAGTGCACGTGGTCACAAGTAATATAGAGATAAGTAGGATTCGTTCCCACAGAGACTGGTTTAGGTTGTTATAGTCTTGTACCTATGCAACAATGTATGGTTTTTATTCACTGCTAAGACAATTAACAAGATAGGGTTTTGAATAACTAAGATTAACTATAAAGCAATTTAATAAAATAAGAATTAATTAACTAACAAGAATTGGAATCGAATTACTTATGCAGAGAAAACATGGGATCCTAACTTCATTAAATACTTTGCTTAGATCTGACACCTTTAATCACTGTATGCAATTGTTATGATATCTGATCGAATAACACGAATCAAATACACGCTACCTGTCGGCATACGTATATCAAACTACCCATACATCCACAAAAGAGATAGAAGATGAATAGACACCAATTATGTTTAGACCCTATATGTCTATAGAATTTGAAAACATAACGGTTGAGGAACTAGTTATCCATAAAGATCACACAGGGTAATATAAGTATTTTCATCTTATACTACGAATCATATTGATAAACGAATATGAACCTATGCTAGCATGGCAAGTTCTAAATCTCAAGATCCACTTTCGCTTCACAAGAGATTAACAAATTAGATGTTCGCGACGCATCTATCAATTAAGCTTAACCATACGAGGATATCAATTATACATCACACACAGATCTTTAAAGCATCAAGATACTAAACTACATAAATAATTCCGTTAGAATCCCACGATAACGATTAGCCCATAATCGGACTTCTCATCATCATGGGTTCAAATGATAACATGAATCTACAAACAATTAATAATGAATAATGGAAAAGAAATTGAGAGCAAAATAAAGCCCAGAAATTGTAGAGAAGAAATACAAAAGATGGAAACAATAGGCCTCCTTGCTTGTCACTAGCTTGAAGAACCCTAGAATTTGATCTCTTGTTCTTAGAATAATAATGTTTTTTGATCGATAGTTAGCTACCAAATTAACCTAATGAATAATGTTTTTAAAGTATAAGATATTACATAATAAACCCAAGATACGAGCCCTAACAAATTAGGCCCAACACAAATTAACCCGGTTTGGAGTAAAATACAAACTGACTGACGCATTCCAGGAACAATCAGGCGCTCTTGCGCCTCTAAATGGCGCTCTTGCGCCTCCTACCCCCTGGAATTTTACTTTGCAACCCAACCAAGCGCTCTTGCTCAAGATTTCTGAGCTCTTGCGCCTCCTAAGGCGCTCTTGCGCAGGAAACTGGCGCTGCAGCGCCTCCAACTCCCTGGAATTTTTGCCCAGCAATGTAGAGCATTTCCGTGGCTTCGCGTGGGCTGTTGAATCGTCAGAATCGGACTTGTAGAACTCCAGATATGGCCAAAACCGTGAGAGCTTCGCAACCTACCCGGAGAATCCGACTTTTGATCTCATTAACCTCCAACTCTTGGTTCTGCAAAACTTAATGAAAACACATTAAACACACCACATACTTGAGTTCAAGTCATCATTTTAAGCCGATATGAAGCATTCCAAGTGGATTAAAATCCACTTATCACACCCCCAAACTTAAACCGATGCTTGTCCTCAAGCATAAACAAACATAACTATATACAACTAACTAGTACCACTTCCGTAGGTGATCACAGTTGCATTTGGCATATGCAACAAGCCCTTTAAACCCCTAGGTAGCCCTAGTGGACGAGTAAGGTCTCGTGAGGGCCTATAGCGAATGTACCCACAAAATCCATCTACTCATGCAACTAACAATGCAATGCATGTATGCAACTAATATGAAAATGCAACGATCCCTTCAAACCAACCAAAACCAATCAACAAGCCAACATCTCAAAGAACACAGTCTTCCAAACAGAGTTCGACCAAATTCCCATCGACCAACAAGACAAACACAGAAACGTGCGTGTGTGCAATGCTCACCAATATACTCCCAAACTAAATCAAGACCATATCCTATTCTTCACCAAAACAACCACAAGCTTATAAACAAAATGTACTCTAGCCACAAGAAACCACTTAAAGACACCTCAAATATCCACTTGAGTTAGACAGGAATTCATGCTTTTATTACAAAACAACATACTAAACACAATACGCATGCTTAATTGACCGTGCAATGGCTGAGACCCCTAAAGGCTTATACAATAATACCCATGTAGCGAGCGTTAGGTTAGCGGATCCCAGACCGGCAAAGTCTTAGGTCACTAGGCACAAAGTCCCCTAGAACTTAATTGCTCGAGTATTAAAGAGCTCAACCTGATCAATTTTGCATAACAACTAACAAACATTTTTTTTTTTTTTTCTTCTCTTTTTTTTTTTCTATTTTTCGGAATGAGTGCGCTTTGCCTTTTTTCTCATCCCACCCTAGACTACTCATCTTTCCAATGAGCCGGCTACTAGCCATTTGACGCCTAGCCTTTATTGACAACTAGCATGAAATCCCTGTTTTCCCCCAAACTTAGACTTAAGTGCTTCTTTCAATTTCAAGAGAATAGAAAACATTCTAAATATAAGCAAGTGGTTAAATTCTGACTTCCAAACACACATGGTCTGATCAAATCTAAAAGCAACCAATGAGACTTGTGAATTTACAATTGTTTCTGGCATGCAAGTCAATACTTAGGAACTTAATCAGCTCTCTATTCATCATAACCACACTCCAATCAACATCGACTCACCAACGGAAATAGTCAAGTCCTAAGAGATCATGAAATATGCATGCTATGCAAATGCAACTAAATGGACTCACATAATAGATAAACAAAAATGCAAAACAGAATGCTCTATATGACAAAACATGCAAAGATATGAATGAAACTAACTAAAAATGCAATATGAATCCTATATGAATCCTACATGAGACACACACTAACACTACCAACCCACACATCACCCCCAAACTTAAAATATTCAATGTCCCCATTGAATGGAAGTAAATACAAGGGATAGTAGGAAACATACTTAAAAATACCGAAACACGTGGGTTGCCTCCCACGAAGCGCTTGTTTAGAGTCAATTAGCTTGACTACGTCCAAGTCTCCATTAAGGATGATAATAGTTGGCCTGGTCATCTCTTCGTGAGACTTCATCGTCATCACGGCGGCACACTTTTTGCCCCTTCTCCTCGCTTGGCCTATTCGTATAACAACTATGTCCTATTCCAATGCCTTCATCGGTTGACCCAAAATTTGTCAATTTGTAGAACAACACACATTTGCGGGCTTCGCTTGAATATAATGGAGGAGGGTAAATGTAAGTTGTTGAAGCCTTTGGTTCCTCAAAGAGAACTTCCTCCAATGGCTCTAATGCGCTACCTCCATCTTTATACTCTGAGACAAGTAGAAGACCTGCATCTTTCCCATGGTCATCAGCTTCTTGGTACGCACATACCAATTCTTGAAATTTGTGTAGCTCATTAGTGTCTGTCCCATATAGTGCCCTTTCCAAATCATCCACCATACTAGCATGATCAAATTCCTCACATGGCTTGGGAACGCTCACCTCACCTTGGAATTTGTCTTCCTCAATTATGCATGCAGTACCTTGCTCCAAGTCACCGTTATTTTCTGGAATTGCCTCTAGTATGAACTGTTGTTTCTCTTGTTCCACGACACTCAAAACTTGAGCAACTAGTGTCTCCAAAGATTTGATAGACTCCTCATTACTCTTTGCAAGAATCCTAATCTCCTCCATAGTCTCTTGTTCTAAGGATCTCACAGCTTGAGCAACTAGTGTCTCCAAAGATTTTAAAGACTCCTCGTTACTCTTTACAAGCATCCTAATCTCCTCCATATCAACAACCTCATCTGACTGAAAAGTAGGAGTATGTTGTTGATGTTGAAACTCTTCACTACCAAAGAAATATGACATTTTTGGAACATCTTGCTGGTACTGTTGAGGATGGTATTGAGAATATGGTTGTTCCTCATAAGTGACATATGGATCAACTCCTTCGTAGTAACAATATTGTGAGGTCTCATGAACGCCCAAACATTGCTCACATTGCTGAAGCATGGATGTCCTCGAATATGCCCACCATGGCAACTCCTCGCCTGCCATTTTCAAACACTCAAGTACCTGAAACACACCGAACTAAACAAGATAGGTTAGAAAAACAATCCGAGTCAGTGAACTCTAACGACCACTGATGACAAGCACATGACTAAAAATAAAACAACACCGAGTCCCCGGCAGCGGCGCCAAAAACTTGTTCGCACAAAAACACGCAAGTGCACGTGGTCACAACTAATATAGAGATAAGTAGGATTCGTTCCCACAGAGACTGGTTTAGGTTGTTATAGTCTTGTACCTATGCAACAATGTATGGTTTTTATTCACTGCTAAGACAATTAACAAGATAGGGTTTTGAATAACTAAGATTAACTATAAAGCAATTTAATAAAATAAGAATTAATTAACTAACAAGAATTGGAATCGAATTACTTATGCAGAGAAAACATGGGATCCTAACTTCATTAAATACTTTGCTTAGATCTGACACCTTTAATCACTGTATGCAATTGTTATGATATCTGATCGAATAACACGAATCAAATACACGCTACCTGTCGGCATACGTATATCAAACTACCCATACATCCACAAAAGAGATAGAAGATGAATAGACACCAATTATGTTTAGACCCTATATGTCTATAGAATTTGAAAACATAACGGTTGAGGAACTAGTTATCCATAAAGATCACACAGGGTAATATAAGTATTTTCATCTTATACTACGAATCATATTGATAAACGAATATGAACCTATGCTAGCATGGCAAGTTCTAAATCTCAAGATCCACTTTCGCTTCACAAGAGATTAACAAATTAGATGTTCGCGACGCATCTATCAATTAAGCTTAACCATACGAGGATATCAATTATACATCACACACAGATCTTTAAAGCATCAAGATACTAAACTACATAAATAATTCCGTTAGAATCCCACGATAACGATTAGCCCATAATCGGACTTCTCATCATCATGGGTTCAAATGATAACATGAATCTACAAACAATTAATAATGAATAATGGAAAAGAAATTGAGAGCAAAATAAAGCCCAGAAATTGTAGAGAAGAAATACAAAAGATGGAAACAATAGGCCTCCTTGCTTGTCACTAGCTTGAAGAACCCTAGAATTTGATCTCTTGTTCTTAGAATAATAATGTTTTTTGATCGATAGTTAGCTACCAAATTAACCTAATGAATAATGTTTTTAAAGTATAAGATATTACATAATAAACCCAAGATACGAGCCCTAACAAATTAGGCCCAACACAAATTAACCCGGTTTGGAGTAAAATACAAACTGACTGACGCATTCCAGGAACAATCAGGCGCTCTTGCGCCTCTAAATGGCGCTCTTGCGCCTCCTACCCCCTGGAATTTTACTTTGCAACCCAACCAAGCGCTCTTGCTCAAGATTTCTGAGCTCTTGCGCCTCCTAAGGCGCTCTTGCGCAGGAAACTGGCGCTGCAGCGCCTCCAACTCCCTGGAATTTTTGCCCAGCAATGTAGAGCATTTCCGTGGCTTCGCGTGGGCTGTTGAATCGTCAGAATCGGACTTGTAGAACTCCAGATATGGCCAAAACCGTGAGAGCTTCGCAACCTACCCGGAGAATCCGACTTTTGATCTCATTAACCTCCAACTCTTGGTTCTGCAAAACTTAATGAAAACACATTAAACACACCACATACTTGAGTTCAAGTCATCATTTTAAGCCGATATGAAGCATTCCAAGTGGATTAAAATCCACTTATCACATGGCAAACACACGAAGAACAGCTCGGGATACTCAGACTCCCGACGATCGCCCCCTCACCTCTGAGGCTGATCAGCCACCGCCGACTACCGGCACACAAGGGGCGAATATCCCCACCAACACTCAAGGACCAGAAATCCCGATTTCGGTTGAAGGAACGAATCCCCTGCAGATGGTCATTCATGGATCTAATCCACAAGAGACCATTCACCAGCAACCAATCACGACCTCCCCGCTGCTCATGAGTGCACCAAGGAGCCTTCAACTCCATACTACTGATCTCCCTCAATACGCGAATCAGACTTTGGGGATGCCAAGCTATGGCATGCCCCCTCGACCCATGGTGGGCGGTAGTGGAACTAATCCAATCTACCATGAGGCATATGTGCCCCCTTATATTCAAGGTCTGGGACCCCAAAATCAACAAACTCGTCAGACCCCTCTCATTCAAGATTACTCTGGCCCATACACTGAGGATGAGGGTTATACAACTGGGGAGGATGTCGCCCCAAGAAGGAGACGTTCTTCACAGACAAATCGGGAGCAACCCCAAACTACTAGGGAGAAACTTGCAGCCCATGAGGCAGAGACTGCAAGGCTCAAAAAACTCCTTGTTGAAGAAGAGGCCGCTCAATCTCGGGGCCGAACGACTGAAGGAATCCCGATAATCAACTTGGATCCACCAAGAAGGACCAAGAGGGCTGAAGCCCCAAGGGGTGATCCTAGTAATCTGTTGCCCCTAGGAGATCCTGATGATCCTACACCACCGTTTACTCAAGACATCATGAAAACGGCTATATCCAGAAAGTTCAAGATGCCTTCGATTAAAGCCTATGATGGAACGGGAGATCCCGCAAATCATGTAAGGACATTCTCCAATGCACTGCTGTTGCAGCCAGCCAACGATGCGGTCAAGTGTAGGGCGTTTCCCCAAACTCTTGCAGGTATGGCTCAACGTTGGTACAGCCGTCTACCTCCCAACTCTATTGGGTCCTTTAAGGAGCTGAGCAAGGCTTTCATCAATCAGTTCATTAGTGGAAGGGTGCATGAGAAAAGTTCTGCATCACTCATGGCAATACGTCAAGGAAAGAATGAAGCCCTAAGGGACTACATTAATCGATTCACTCGAGAGGCTTTGAAAGTCCCGGACTTAGACGACAAAGTGGCTATGATATCCCTACAACAAGGAACCACTGATGACCACTTCAGGAGGTCGTTGTCTAAACATCCACCAGAGAGCATGTTGAATCTCCAAGATAGAGCCGGAAAGTACATCAAGGCTGAGGAAAGCATGAGAAAGTATGAACCCACCACTGGCGACGGTGGAAACTCAAAGAAAAGAAAAGAAACTCAGGAGTACGACGTCAAGGAAAAGTTTCCCCGAACATCAAAGAATTCTGACTCTCCACCCAAGAGAAATAACTTTGGGCCAAAGTTCACGGAGTATGCAAGATTGAATACTCCCAGGAGTCAAATTCTGATGGAGATAGCCAAGGAAGAAGATATCAAATGGCCAAAGCCAATGAGGGCTGATTTGTCCAAGCGGAACCAAAATCAGTTTTGTCGGTTCCACAAAGAAGTCGGTCATGACACCGATGATTGTAGACAACTGAAAGATGAGATTGAGTTTCTGATACGAAGAGGAAAACTCAGTAAGTTCACTAAGGATGGGAGCCAAGGGAGCCAAAGGGGGAACTATGAAAGAAAGGATTATGATAGAAGGGACAACGATCAAGATCGGAATCCCAAGCCCCGAGGGCCAGTGATCAACATGATATTCGGAGGGCCAACTGCTGCTGGATCCTCCCGAAACTCAAGAAAAGCTTATGCCCGAGAGGTAATGACTGTGGTTGGAGAAGCACCGAAACGTGCCAGGACAGAAGTATCAATAGGTTTTGACGATTCAGACTTGGAAGGGGTGAAGTTCCCCCATGATGATCCTCTTGTCATAATACCTGTGATAGGCAACTCCGAAACAAAAAGAGTCTTGGTTGATAATGGAGCTTCAGTGGATATCTTGTTCCACGATGCCTTTATCAAGATGGGTTACACTGATTCTCAATTGACACCCTCTAATATGCCCATATATGGGTTCAATGGAGTGGAATCAAAGCTGGAAGGCACTATCCAACTCCCAATGACCATGGGGCAAGGAACGAATACATCCACTCAGATGCTGAACTTCATAGTTATAAAGGCAACCTCAACCTACAATGCGATCCTTGGGAGGACGGGTCTTTATGCGTTTAAGGTTGTTGCCTCATCTTACCACCTGAAACTCAAATTCCCCACTCGGAATGGGATTGGTGAAGAACGGGGAGACCAAAAGATGGCTAGAAGCTGTTATGTAGCCGCGTTGAGGCCTGATGGAGTTGGGGGGCAGGTTCTCCCCATTGAAGATATGGACACTAGTGACAATGAGGACCGAAGAGGGAAACCAGCTGAGGATTTAATCCCAATTCCCTTAGTCCCGGATGAACCAGAGAAGGTGACTTATGTTGGGGCACTACTGCCCGAACCATTGAAAGGCAAACTCGCATCTTTTCTTCAAGAGAACAATGACGTTTTTGCTTGGACAGCGGCTGACATGCCAGGGATTGATCCCCAACTAATATCTCACAAATTGAATGTGGATCCAGAAAGGAAGGCAGTGAAACAAAAGAAAAGAAGTTTTGCACCAGAGAGGCTTGAAGCCATTAAGCAAGAAGTGAATAAGCTTTTGGAAGCTGGGTTCATTGAGGAAATCCAATTCCCAGAATGGTTAGCTAACCCTGTGATGGTCAAAAAAGCTAACGGGAAGTGGAGAATGTGCGTTGACTTCACCGACTTGAATGATGCATGTCCTAAGGATTGTTTCCCCTTACCTAGGATTGATGCCTTGATAGATGCCACTGCTGGGCATGAGATGCTAAGTTTCATGGATGGCTTCAGCGGATATAATCAAATCAAGATGCACAAAGATGACATCGCCAAAGTGTCGTTCATCACTGACTTTGGTGTCTTCTGTTTCTTAGTCATGGCTTTTGGGCTTAAGAATGCTGGAGCAACCTATCAAAGGTTGGTGAACAAAATCTTTGAGCACCTGATTGGAAAAACCATGGAGGTCTACGTAGATGACATGTTGGTCAAGAGCCTTGATAAGGCCAATCACATTGAGCACCTCCGAGAGGCTTTTAAAGTGCTAAGACACCACAAGATGATGTTGAATCCAGCTAAGTGTGCCTTTGGTGTAGGCTCGGGAAAGTTTTTAGGCCTGATGGTTTCCAAGAGAGGAATCGAGGCTAATCCTGACAAAATCAAAGCGATTCTAGACATGGAACCACCAAAGACTGTCAAGGATGTCCAGAAACTGACGGGAAGAGTGGCTGCTTTGGGAAGATTCATCTCCAAGTCTGGAGAGAAGTGTTTACCCTTCTTCAAAGCACTCAAAAAAGTGAAGAATTTTGAATGGACAACTGAAAGTCAAGAGGCCTTTGAGGCCCTGAAGAAATATATGGCTGAAGCACCACTGTTGGCAAAACCCAAGCCAGGAGAAATTCTCTATTTATACTTGGCGGTTTCCAACACAGCCCTTGGAGCTGTTTTGGTAAAGGAAGAAGTGAAGGTTCAGAAACCCATCTACTATGTGAGCAAGATTCTACATGGGGCAGAAATAAACTACTCAATGGTTGAGAAGTTTGCCTTAGCCTTGATAATGGCCTCAAGAAAGCTACGCCCCTACTTCCAGGCTCACAAGATAGAGGTCTTGACTGATCAACCTCTAAGAAACATCTTGCATAGCCCTCAAGTTAGTGGAAGATTGATCAAATGGGCCATTGAATTGGGAGAATTTGATATCAAGTATAAGCCTCGGACGGCCATAAAAGCTCAAGCACTTGCTGACTTCATGGTTGAATGCACCATTGACAACCAAGAAGTCGGGGGGCAGGAAGTAACTATGGAAGATAAGAAAGATGAGGAAATGACCTTCAAAGAATGTTGGGTGCTCTATTTTGATGGAGCATCAAAAACAAAATCAAGTGGAGCTGGTTTAGTGCTACAAAGTCCTGATGGATTCCTAATAGAGTATGCACTAAAACTTGACTTCCCGACGACAAACAATGAGGCTGAGTATGAAGCTCTGATAGCTGGCTTAGGGCTGGCTGGAGCCTTGAGAGTCAAAACTCTGAAAGTATGTGGAGACTCGAGGCTAGTGGTTTCCCAAGTAAATGGGGAGTTTGAGGCCAGAGATGAAGTCATGGCCAAGTACTTCAAACTTGTCAAGGCCATTATGACTCAGTTCGATGAATGCTATGTGGAGCACATTCCAAGGGAGGAAAATATGAAGGCTGATGCCTTGTCTAAGTTTGCCTCTTCTGAAATTGAAAACTATGCCGGGAGTGTATACTTCCAAGTCTTGAAGACCCCAAGCATCAATGGAAAGTTGGTAGCCCCCATTGGTATCACCAGTTGTTGGATTGATCCCATCAAAGCTCATCTGGAAACTGGGTGGCTGCCCAACGACATTTCAGAAGCACGAAAGCTATACGTCAGAGCACTAAGGTATGCCCTAATTGAGGGAATCCTATACAAGAAATCTTTTGTTATTCCGTACTTAAAGTGCTTGAGACCTCAAGAGGCAGAATTGGCCCTAAAGGAAGTGCATGAAGGGATTTGTGGGCAACACTTGGGGGGCAGAGCCCTGGCTCATAAAGTCACTCGTCTAGGTTTCTATTGGCCAAGCATACTTGCTGATGCTAAAAGCTACGTCAAGAAATGTGAACGGTGCCAGAAACATGCACCAGTGGTTAGGCAACCACCAGAGATGATGACATCCATTAACTCACCTATCCCCTTTGCTATGTGAGGAATGGATATACTCGGGCCATTTCCTATGGCAAGTGCTCAAAGAAAGTTCTTGATAGTATCAATTGATTATTTTACCAAGTGGATTGAGGCTAAGCCATTAGCCAAGATAACCACCAAGCAAGTGATGCAATTCTTCTGGGAAAATGTGATATGCCGATATGGAATTCCACGAGTCCTGGTCACGGACAATGGAACTCAGTTTAACAACGATGAGTTTAAGAAGTATTGTGATGAGAACGATATCAAGTTGCACTTCACTTCTGTTGCCCATCCTCAAGCAAATGGGCAAGCTGAGGTTGCAAATCGAATTATCCTGGATGGACTAAAGAAAAGAGTTGAATGCTCCAGAAACACTTGGGTAGACGAATTACTCCCCATACTTTGGGCGTATCGTACTACTTGTAAAGTCACCACCGGGGCAACTCCATTTCTATTGGCTTATGGAGCAGAGGCAGTGGTCCCGGTGGAGATTACTCACACCTCCCCAAGAGTTGAGGCTTATGAACCAGAAGAAAATGAAGAAGGCTTGAGGCTAGCTTTGGATCTAATTGACGAGATTAGAGATGAAGCAAACGCCAAGATAGTTGAACATCAGAAGAGGGCATCTTTCTACTACAACCTAAGGGTTAAAGAAAGGTTCTTTCGACAAGGAGACTTGGTTCTCAGAAAGATTGAAGCATCCGGAGTTGGACAAAAAGGCAAGTTGGCCCCAAATTGGGAAGGACCATATCGTGTCAAAAGCGTATTTGGTCGAGGCTCATACAAGCTAGAAACCCTTGAAGGGCATGAGGTGCCAAGAACTTGGCATGCCTCCAACTTGAAAGTTTATTATGTTTAAGGTGTTTCCTAAGTGGATTCACTACTAGAAATAAGGTTTGATAAAACCAACCCAAGTTTTTAAAACTTGAGTACTATGTAAGGGTTGAGCCCATTCTTCAAAGTTATGAATTATATATTCCTATTCATCATGTTTTGAATGCATTGCATACTAATAGATATGTACAAAATGCTAACTAAACGTGCAAAAGGCAAGAAAACAACACAAGCCATGAATGGCCACAAAATATAAATAAAACTAAACTTACAAAAGTTTAAGTTAAGCCCAAAGGCTGGAAATACATAGAAAGAAAATACAAAGCCATGAATGGCCGTAAGTAAACTACAAACTACGGCTGCGCGTCACCATCCTTGACTCCCGCATCTGTCTCCTCCCCTGAACTAGAGCTGGAAGAATGTTCACCAGCATCCTCAGCATCATCAGCAGAAGCGTCACTGAGGGGTGATGAATGTCCTGGGTCTAAAATCCTGGCATCATCCTCCTCCATGTCATCTACTCCAGCCAAGATACGCTCCAAGGGAGTAGGAGGGTGAGGAGCAGGAAAGTCAGCAGCATCAAAGACTCCAGGATGCTTGGCCAAGATAGCCTGAACAGCATCCTCCCATCCTGAAGTATGCTGAACTGGGAAAAGGACCTCGTCATGCTTCTCGATCAAGTCCTTGTACTCCTGAGAGTCAAGGTACTCATCTATGCAATCATCCTTGCCTTTCCTCAGCTCAACAATATTAGCCTGAGCGTCAGCAAGCTCCTTCTCCCTCCTGGCAAGAGTCTCCTTAAGAGACTTCACCTCCTCCTCGGACCTCTCCAGCTTGACTCTGTTGGCCTCAGAGGAGGTACGCCAAGCCTTAGCTTGGAACAATACCCCCTGAAAGTTGGCATTGGTCTGCCAAAAGATAAAAGTTAGAAAAATATAAGCAGCAACTTCAAAGAAATAGCTAAGGTAAAGAAAATTACCGCAGCAATAGCTTGAGCCCCAAGATGCTCAGCACCCTCAAGGGTGGAATCTGCAACGAAATCCTTGTAATCACAAGGGGTAAGAGAGTGGTACGACCAGTCCACAACATGTTTGGACACCCCAGTAATGGTGTCCTTCTTCCTGATACCCCAGTTGGGGCGCCACACTGAGGACTTGGCAGACACAGGAATGTCCACCTCATCCACAGAAGGGATCAAGAAGCTGGGAGCACTGGCTTTCCCCCTTGGATCATCCCCAATCCTAGCCCTTTTCATCCTGGATGTCTCTACATCCTTGGGCTCATTGGTCTTGTTGATAAAGGCCGCAGCTGCAAGAAAAGCCAGAAAATGGTTAGCAGAAAATCATAAGGAAAGAAAAATAGACATAATGAAAAGGGATAAGCAAAAATACCCTTATCATGAACAGTAGAGAGCCCAACGGACTTGAGGACAAACTCGTCCAGTAGCTCCCAAGCCACGGTAGTCCCATTATCCTTAATGAGCTCTGAGTAGGCATGAAGTTCCTCCTCATTCAAGACAATGTTACCGGGACTACCATCAGAGACTCTCCCAAAAGATGTACGGAATAGGGTTCCCCAGTCCCCTCCTTCCCATACAAGATACAAGAACTCATTCTTCCATTTGGGGTTATTATCTGGGATTGACTTGGGGTGGAAAATGAAAGGGAAGCCTACCCTATGGCTTATATACACCCAACCCAAGTTGTTGGCTGAGCTATTTTTAAACTGAAAGATCTTTCTAAACAAAGGTACAGAAAGAGGGAAGTTTTTACGAAGGCATAAAACCATGAAACAATTAATTATCCTCCAGGCATTTGGAGGTAATTGACAAGGGTTGACTTGGACATCTGCCAAAAGTCTAGGAATAAACTCATGAAAAGGGAACCTAAGGCCAGCAACTATGGCATCCCTATAAATACACAAAGCATTTGACCGCCAGTGACATGAACGGTCACCGGTGTAACGCCCCCAAATCCGGGGTCAAAGGATTTGGTCGTCACACTGCACTCTTAATCCAAACAACCTGTTCAACATAAAATCAACACAATAATAATAATATCTGTGACCCCAACTCTACCAAGAATCTTTAAAGGTTATAGCGCTAGGAACAAGAATCCAAAAATTCATTACAACAATCTTTCTTCTTTACAACCATTCTCTTTACATAAATTCTAATACACTAGTATAACTTCGATAAGAAGTATACCAGGCAACTAATCTTATACAATATATTAATCAATAGAAAACATCTATATACAAAACCTCTCACTAGCTCCAATGCTCTGGATCAAAACGTCTTTACGCTAATATCTTTCCCCATCTCTGATCAGCTACGCGGACAACTCTCGCCAATACACCTTCTTTCCGGCAGGCTAAAATATATATAAATAAAACAAGTATGAGTGAATGAATTGCTCAGCAAGCGCATTATTAAATATAAAATATAAAGTTCCAAATTAATCTTTGGATTTTTCAAATAAACAAGCCTATGGCTTACACATTTGTAATCTCTGATATTTTCAAAACAAGTTTGGTAATTTATCACAATATCTCATTTAGCTTCTCGCAGCTGAATAGTTTAAAACATAAAAAGATTTATATTGGTCGTCACGGCCACCGAATCAACAATAACTACAATAGTATGTAGGAAATATGAAATAAGTATAACTCTTATGTCTTCAAGACCATAGTTTGTACAAAAATACTAATTTGAAGATAACAGGTCTATTCACGACATTTTCCGAAATCAACAACTCTGGAAGGTTAGAATAATCAAGGGGCAAGAATGAGCCAACATGCTCGGTTAAGAAATAAAGAACGCACTTCAAGACTTCAACAGGGTACCGACTGGATATGCGGTATGAATAAAACTCAACAAGATAGATATCTCACGACTGCCAATGGAATCAAGGAAGTGGATTTCAACTATTTGGAATCCGAATGTATTAAGAGTAAGCGATTTCAGCAAGATTGAAACCACTATTAATAATCAACAAACCAACAACTTCACGCAACGAATAAACCTGAGAATCAGGTCATATCTCGCAAGTACAAAGTATATGGATGTAACTCATCCTAGAAATGAAAATTCATATTAGAATTGGATTTTTAACAATTATCAAATACAAAGGTTGTGCTGCTGGCCAGCCACGCATCAACCCCGGACTAGCTCATGTCATAGTCCTCTACTGGATCCTAGGCCAATCTGGGCCTTAATTACATCGACCAATAATTGGTCCATTTTTAAAAACATTCCAATTCTATATTATATACGTCAGGTGTCAGAACAATTGACAACCTTACTTCGACAATCAGGTGTCGGAAGAATCGACAACCTAATACAACAATTGCTGGAAAACTCACGTTCCAGGAAACAGTTCAATTATGAAGAATCCATTAAGGAATAACAATATAATCTAGTATCGACGAGATCGACACAATATGGGGAGGTGCACATGAAAAGTGACAATATAATAAGCATCGACGAGTTCGATGTAACAACTGGGATATAATGAAGAATAAACAATGACATGCTCAACAAGATTGAATCTGATATGAAACAGGCATTATGATATCAACAGAATTTGCAATAACTCAATATGGAATAGGGTTCAAAGAACAGGCTCTAGATGGCCTTAACAGTTCAATTCATCACATTATGGAAGAATTAGTTAAGATTCAACAATCTGGTAAGTGACAAGAAAGTCAAGTTCAAGTTTAAGAAAAATTCAGGGTGAAGTTTATAAATGAAGAAAACAAAGGTTTATTAACTTCTGGCAGAAATAGTTCAAGTCCTTCGAACATATACTTATAATAGATAAGCCTCGTATTTGAAGGAAGTAAACTAAATCATGCACAGCATAAATGAATTCGAATCAGGGAATGGATCAGATGATCGCATTAACAAGAAATGATAATAATAGTTGCAAGGGTGCAGGATGGAAAAAAATGGAATACTTGTAGAACAAGTACCACAACTTCGGAATTTAAAATAACGTTTTCAACATAGGGTTCGTAAGTTCCCACTCATCTAGGGTTGGCAATATTCCAACCTAATATTTTAAAATCATGTCTTTTAAAAGAGAGCCTTAGTATACGGCCCATAATTATCTCTTCAAACTTTTCAATATAATAAGTATATCTTTCCAATCAATATGAAAATATGAATCTAAACTCAAAAGGTATAAAAGAGTACTCGTCAATTTACGAGATGAAATAACATACTTGCAATTCAATGCAAAGAAATCAACATTTGAAAATTCAGTAGTAAACATTCAACATGCATACTAATAATTCAAGATAATATCCCTTAATTAATAAGCAAGGGTATAAACACTTGCCTCTGGTCCTTAGCTATTTCGTAACGCTGAAACAATACGATCCCTCCTTATTCTGTCTTATCGCATGATTCTCGACTTCCGTCCTTCTTTGCTTTAACGCTCTTGCGAATACCATTAGTCTGCTTCTACCATTTCGAATCCACGTGCCAGCCTCGATAGTCAAACATGAGACGGTACTTAGTCTTCAACGTATAATCCTCGTAACTCGCTTGACGAAACTCCCCATACTATAAAAAGTCAACATCCAAGTCAACGGCCTCGTAAATCTCACTTTCTAACATAACCGACAAATTTCTATCCCAACTACCCCTCGTGATGATATTAGACACGACCAAATACTCAAACAAGTCTCAACACAATTTATTTGCATGCATGACTCAACAACAGATAATTCACATCATTCACATAACACATTTAAACAAGTAACCGGTTACGTATCGGACGCCCGGTCTAATTTATAATATTTAAAACTCATATACTAGCCCTAGTACGGGCATATACGGACTATAAAACATATTACACAACTCATACAAATCATATAGCACTTATAACTATTTTTAAAACATCATACGAAGCTTATTTGAATTTAAATAAGCCACAAACAATTTTTAAATCAAAAATCGGATTTTTAAATCCAATATAAGTATTTTAAATGCAAATAAATCAATTAATAAAATTAATTGACACTCTTTAAATGCTCAAACTATTTTTAAATAAATAAACCAAGATAGAAAATAATTAAACTTAATTTTAATTAATTAAATCTAATTAATAATTAATTATTAAGAATTAACTGATTAAAAGAATTAATCAATTAATTAAATAAATTAATTATTAATCAAAAATAATTAAAATAATTAAATTTAATCAATTTTCGAATTTAAATAAATATTTATGAATTTATAAAATTTTCAGAATAATAAAATGTATTTTTAAATCAAAGATATGATTTTTAGAATTATAAAACTATTTTTGAATTATTTTTAAAATAAAAAAACCCAGAAACACTATTCAGAAAATGGAATTAGGGTTTTTAAGATCAACCGGGTCGGGTTAGGGTTTGAAAACGGGTCGCCAAGAACGGATATGGGTCGCCAAGAACAACCCGCCGCCGGCGGAGTTCCGGCAACCCAACCCAGAATCCGGCGACCATAAATCCACTCGAAACATAGGGCTTTTCATAGGAAAATCACGGCCACAACACCACACATCGTAATCTACCACAATTTACACAGAATCACTCCGTTTTGACCATTATTCCCGCCGGCGGCGGAAATCTCCGGTCATCGGAAACCGGACTCAAACCCTCGACTTCTATACATGGTTGCACTCCAAATCACACGATCTATTAGACTATGGAAACCGATTGAAGGAATAATCACCCGAACTTCAATTCCGACTTAAAAATAAAAAGTCCGGCGAGTTCTGTAATTCTCCGATTTGCTCGATTCCAACTCGAAAATTAAATTAAAAATCACAATCATGCTTCTCATAACCTATACAATCTATTCATGTAATCAATTAGCAAGAACAATCACGAACAAAGATTCCCCCAAATTTAACCTAATAATTCGAAATAAATAAATTAGTTAAAAATCGGAAAAGTTTAAAGATCATACCCACATAGATTTTGATGATGGATTTAGGTAGAGGATGATGAGAGATTCGATTTGGTTACAAGAACATCGAAATCGGAATCCGATAACGCCTTCAAATTTGAGTTTGATTCTCAAGAACACGAAGAACACGTTCAGGGGTTTTTCGGATTTTTAACTGTAATTAAGCTTGATTATACGAAAAACAAAGTACGATTTGCCTTTTTATAATAAACGGAAAATAATACCCCAAACGACATTTTTGGATCGATACCGATCCGATGGATCGCTTTAAATACAATTTAACAAAATAAACGCTTTAAATCTTTAATAAAGCAGAATACACGTTTCACGAGACGATAAGCATCCATAAAGTACGGATAACTACAAGTATCGTTTAATTCAAAATATACGAACCAAAATACCTTTATTGCGAATATTTTCGAATACTTCCTACTTTAACGAATGAAATATTGGTACGAACGATATACCAATCCCCCGAATAATTTGGGAATGATCCAAATTTTCTTTTCGATAATTAAAATAAAATAAAATAGTATGACACCCTTTTCAAAATAATTTCAAATTCCCCACACATTTCACATAGCACCACAATATCACATATTCAATCATTTAACGAATAACTTAGCACGTTTAAACAGATAAATCATTTAATAACTCTTAATATGAATTTAAAATTTCATTTCACATTATATAATAACACGTAATTTTCCCGGATCTTACATCCTTTCCCCCTTAACAGGATTCTGTCCTCAGAATCAGCTTACGCAAACACAGGTGGACATTTTCCAACATCTCATTTTCAAATTCCTAGGTTGACTCTTCAACCTTAGGATTTCTCCTCATACTCATACTAATTTGACTCTTCTATTACTTATCACTCTCTCATACTGACTCAATATCTCGATTGGTTACTCAACATAGAACAATTTAACTAAATCTCTATAGGTTCGTATTCTAAGAAACACACTATGAATACACCACTCATGGAGTGATACGCAAACTTATATGCAACTTCCCCAACACGCAGTAAATCGTCGTAAGGTAGCAGTTCAAAATTGTCATAATAACTGTTGTCGTAAGGAAATCTAATCAACGGTAAATGGTCCTTCCAATTACCTTAAAATTTTAGTACACAACCATAGTCTGTCTGAATTCTTTAATTAAGTCGCGGATCTCCGTCAAATACATTTGAACCCGTCATTCCATGCCGTACTATTACCTCATTCAAATAGCTAGAGATGAACCAATTCATCTAATAAATATCTCTCGTTAATCGGTCAATAATAACTCAAATAACATCACGATAAGCTCTAGGCCTTAACAACTCTACTACCCAGTTTATCTTAACATGTTTCCACTTCCATTCAGGAATCTCTTTAGTTGTAATCGTCTACTATACCTCTGTTACTCTGTCTTCATTTTCTAGCATCCCAAGCACTTAAATACTCACCAACATTAATATCCTTTTTAAACCTCTTATATATCCTTACATTTCCTTCTTATCCATTATACTCTCTCGCTCCTTCCTGTAATTGAATTCCATTTCTCTTTCCATAACTCTTTCCTTTATGTAGCCCTTTCTCTTTAATCAATCCTGGTTGAATTCTTATTTCCGTCATTCCTTCTAGTTGATCTCTTGTTATCATAACCTTAAAACTCCATCCTTTCTAATCCTTGAACCGAAGATATTTACGTCTCTAATCTCCCTTTTTCTACTCATACTATCAGCCATCCATATTCTTGGGTCAACTCTATCTACCTCCAATGTATCTAACAACTGCTTTCAACGATCACATACCTTCCGTGCCAAACAAATATTCAGTTTAAAACAATCACTCATTACCTCATCCATTGTCTTTAAATCCTTATCAACACCTCTTCGTCTTCTTTTCCTATTTACAATTGGGAGAATATTCCTTATCAACTTGGTGACTTAATCCCATATCTTTAAAATTGTTCTACCTAGTTCCAATAACTTAATTGCTCTCCATCTGATTCCTAAATAAATCAGAAGATACATTCACAGTAACACTCATGACACCTTTTCCATGGTTCCATCTCATTTCCCAAACAGCTTGATCAACTCGACATTATCTTGATTCTCATTCTATACATCCACATTGACTGGCAAGATCTACCTTAACTATCGTGAGCAAAAGACTTGCAACCATATCATACAATCCTGAAATACTCAAAGATTAACTCATTCTCCATTATTAGCCTATCATCCAATCTTAAAAGTTCTTCTCATTGAGACAAAAATCTATTATGTCCATTTTCCACAACCTAGGATAACATCAGCACAATTACACCTTTTTCCCCAATTTCCAATCAACTCTTGAATTATCTAACTTCACCTTTTCCACATCGTAACGTCAATCGATAGAAAGAGAACAACTGGCTCCGTTATATGTTACTAGTATTCTAATCGCATCGTAGTCCGCTTTCGTTCATGGTAATTCAATCGCAAATTCTTCGTTCGGTAAGGTAGGGTAAATTCCAGTTCACCCTAATGGCATACCTCCCAGATTATTTGAAGTAAGAAGTTCATGATAGTTTGAAGTGAAAAGATTCTATATCGTAGCAAATGTCCCACAATTGGGGTTACCAAATCTGTATATTCCAAAGCAACATTATTGGAAGTGAAAGGATTACTGAGAGACCAATTTGATCACATGAACTCAATGTTGTGTGTCTCTATTAAGACAGTACTAAAGGTAATTAGCCTTCTTGTATTTCACAACACACAAGTGACGGCGTCCCGTCAGACTTCTATCAAATAGACAGATAGTCCTTGTGTCCCCTATAAATAGGGTTGTTTATCTCAGTTGGAGTAGAGAAATATGAAAAAAATTTAGAGTCAGAATAACAATCAGGGCCTTTCGATAAGAATTCTCAAATACACACCTTGGATTGAAATTGAATAAATTCCAAAGGTGTTATTTCAGAAAAGAAGAACAACCAGAAAGGAAGTATCAACAAATAGTGTTACATCACAATTAGAGTTATCCACTCCGGAAGAATGAAGGAGTTGGAATTTAAATAACATATTTTCAACAGGCTTTACAAATTGAAATAGATGTCGCAACAACCTCTGATGCAATTGCAATCATGATTGATCAAAAGTATCAAGTACAAAGTCAAAAGGTGGAATATATTCACCAACACAAGTTTCTTTTTAAAGGAATGCCAAATATTTCATTAGGATGGGAAGGTATTACCAAGGTCTTCACATATGCCTCCTCCGTCGACTCCTTCGATAGCTCGTTATTCGATTTCAGCCCTTCTTCTCCACGTTATTCGATTTCAGCCCTTCTTTTCCACGTCATTCGATTTCAGCCCTTCTTTTCCACGTCATTCGATTTCAGCCCTTCTTTTCCACGTCATTCGATTTCAGCCCTTCTTTTCCACGTCATTCGATTTCAGCCCTTCTTTTCCACGTCATTCGATTTCAGCCCTTCTTTTCCACGTCGCAAGGTTATCAATATCGTACGTCGTCGTCGACTCGTAATAGTCCTCGAAGATTCCGCCATAGACGTCTACAAACGTAAGAAGTTCTATCCATTTCAGCACAACTATCTCAATCAAATACCTCCATCTCAACTCACTCAGCGGTACTATATCCAATAGTCCAACACGAACTCTAAATGAGCTCTGACGTTCCTTATATAACTATATACACTCCCACACACTCTCGTTTCTAGTTTTACTATAACCCTTGCTCTGATACCAACTGTAACGCCCCCAAATCCGGGGTCAAAGGATTTGGTCGTCACACTGCACTCTTAATCCAAACAACCTGTTCAACATAAAATCAACACAATAATAATAATATCTGTGACCCCAACTCTACCAAGAATCTTTAAAGGTTATAGCGCTAGGAACAAGAATCCAAAAATTCATTACAACAATCTTTCTTCTTTACAACCATTCTCTTTACATAAATTCTAATACACTAGTATAACTTCGATAAGAAGTATACCAGGCAACTAATCTTATACAATATATTAATCAATAGAAAACATCTATATACAAAACCTCTCACTAGCTCCAATGCTCTGGATCAAAACGTCTTTACGCTAATATCTTTCCCCATCTCTGATCAGCTACGCGGACAACTCTCGCCAATACACCTTCTTTCCGGCAGGCTAAAATATATATAAATAAAACAAGTATGAGCGAATGAATTGCTCAGCAAGCGCATTATTAAATATAAAATATAAAGTTCCAAATTAATCTTTGGATTTTTCAAATAAACAAGCCTATGGCTTACACATTTGTAATCTCTGATATTTTCAAAACAAGTTTGGTAATTTATCACAATATCTCATTTAGCTTCTCGCAGCTGAATAGTTTAAAACATAAAAAGATTTATATTGGTCGTCACGGCCACCGAATCAACAATAACTACAATAGTATGTAGGAAATATGAAATAAGTATAACTCTTATGTCTTCAAGACCATAGTTTGTACAAAAATACTAATTTGAAGATAACAGGTCTATTCACGACATTTTCCGAAATCAACAACTCTGGAAGGTTAGAATAATCAAGGGGCAAGAATGAGCCAACATGCTCGGTTAAGAAATAAAGAACGCACTTCAAGACTTCAACAGGGTACCGACTGGATATGCGGTATGAATAAAACTCAACAAGATAGATATCTCACGACTGCCAATGGAATCAAGGAAGTGGATTTCAACTATTTGGAATCCGAATGTATTAAGAGTAAGCGATTTCAGCAAGATTGAAACCACTATTAATAATCAACAAACCAACAACTTCACGCAACGAATAAACCTGAGAATCAGGTCATATCTCGCAAGTACAAAGTATATGGATGTAACTCATCCTAGAAATGAAAATTCATATTAGAATTGGATTTTTAACAATTATCAAATACAAAGGTTGTGCTGCTGGCCAGCCACGCATCAACCCCGGACTAGCTCATGTCATAGTCCTCTACTGGATCCTAGGCCAATCTGGGCCTTAATTACATCGACCAATAATTGGTCCATTTTTAAAAACATTCCAATTCTATATTATATACGTCAGGTGTCAGAACAATTGACAACCTTACTTCGACAATCAGGTGTCGGAAGAATCGACAACCTAATACAACAATTGCTGGAAAACTCACGTTCCAGGAAACAGTTCAATTATGAAGAATCCATTAAGGAATAACAATATAATCTAGTATCGACGAGATCGACACAATATGGGGAGGTGCACATGAAAAGTGACAATATAATAAGCATCGACGAGTTCGATGTAACAACTGGGATATAATGAAGAATAAACAATGACATGCTCAACAAGATTGAATCTGATATGAAACAGGCATTATGATATCAACAGAATTTGCAATAACTCAATATGGAATAGGGTTCAAAGAACAGGCTCTAGATGGCCTTAACAGTTCAATTCATCACATTATGGAAGAATTAGTTAAGATTCAACAATCTGGTAAGTGACAAGAAAGTCAAGTTCAAGTTTAAGAAAAATTCAGGGTGAAGTTTATAAATGAAGAAAACAAAGGTTTATTAACTTCTGGCAGAAATAGTTCAAGTCCTTCGAACATATACTTATAATAGATAAGCCTCGTATTTGAAGGAAGTAAACTAAATCATGCACAGCATAAATGAATTCGAATCAGGGAATGGATCAGATGATCGCATTAACAAGAAATGATAATAATAGTTGCAAGGGTGCAGGATGGAAAAAAATGGAATACTTGTAGAACAAGTACCACAACTTCGGAATTTAAAATAACGTTTTCAACATAGGGTTCGTAAGTTCCCACTCATCTAGGGTTGGCAATATTCCAACCTAATATTTTAAAATCATGTCTTTTAAAAGAGAGCCTTAGTATACGGCCCATAATTATCTCTTCAAACTTTTCAATATAATAAGTATATCTTTCCAATCAATATGAAAATATGAATCTAAACTCAAAAGGTATAAAAGAGTACTCGTCAATTTACGAGATGAAATAACATACTTGCAATTCAATGCAAAGAAATCAACATTTGAAAATTCAGTAGTAAACATTCAACATGCATACTAATAATTCAAGATAATATCCCTTAATTAATAAGCAAGGGTATAAACACTTGCCTCTGGTCCTTAGCTATTTCGTAACGCTGAAACAATACGATCCCTCCTTATTCTGTCTTATCGCATGATTCTCGACTTCCGTCCTTCTTTGCTTTAACGCTCTTGCGAATACCATTAGTCTGCTTCTACCATTTCGAATCCACGTGCCAGCCTCGATAGTCAAACATGAGACGGTACTTAGTCTTCAACGTATAATCCTCGTAACTCGCTTGACGAAACTCCCCATACTATAAAAAGTCAACATCCAAGTCAACGGCCTCGTAAATCTCACTTTCTAACATAACCGACAAATTTCTATCCCAACTACCCCTCGTGATGATATTAGACACGACCAAATACTCAAACAAGTCTCAACACAATTTATTTGCATGCATGACTCAACAACAGATAATTCACATCATTCACATAACACATTTAAACAAGTAACCGGTTACGTATCGGACGCCCGGTCTAATTTATAATATTTAAAACTCATATACTAGCCCTAGTACGGGCATATACGGACTATAAAACATATTACACAACTCATACAAATCATATAGCACTTATAACTATTTTTAAAACATCATACGAAGCTTATTTGAATTTAAATAAGCCACAAACAATTTTTAAATCAAAAATCGGATTTTTAAATCCAATATAAGTATTTTAAATGCAAATAAATCAATTAATAAAATTAATTGACACTCTTTAAATGCTCAAACTATTTTTAAATAAATAAACCAAGATAGAAAATAATTAAACTTAATTTTAATTAATTAAATCTAATTAATAATTAATTATTAAGAATTAACTGATTAAAAGAATTAATCAATTAATTAAATAAATTAATTATTAATCAAAAATAATTAAAATAATTAAATTTAATCAATTTTCGAATTTAAATAAATATTTATGAATTTATAAAATTTTCAGAATAATAAAATGTATTTTTAAATCAAAGATATGATTTTTAGAATTATAAAACTATTTTTGAATTATTTTTAAAATAAAAAAACCCAGAAACACTATTCAGAAAATGGAATTAGGGTTTTTAAGATCAACCGGGTCGGGTTAGGGTTTGAAAACGGGTCGCCAAGAACGGATATGGGTCGCCAAGAACAACCCGCCGCCGGCGGAGTTCCGGCAACCCAACCCAGAATCCGGCGACCATAAATCCACTCGAAACATAGGGCTTTTCATAGGAAAATCACGGCCACAACACCACACATCGTAATCTACCACAATTTACACAGAATCACTCCGTTTTGACCATTATTCCCGCCGGCGGCGGAAATCTCCGGTCATCGGAAACCGGACTCAAACCCTCGACTTCTATACATGGTTGCACTCCAAATCACACGATCTATTAGACTATGGAAACCGATTGAAGGAATAATCACCCGAACTTCAATTCCGACTTAAAAATAAAAAGTCCGGCGAGTTCTGTAATTCTCCGATTTGCTCGATTCCAACTCGAAAATTAAATTAAAAATCACAATCATGCTTCTCATAACCTATACAATCTATTCATGTAATCAATTAGCAAGAACAATCACGAACAAAGATTCCCCCAAATTTAACCTAATAATTCGAAATAAATAAATTAGTTAAAAATCGGAAAAGTTTAAAGATCATACCCACATAGATTTTGATGATGGATTTAGGTAGAGGATGATGAGAGATTCGATTTGGTTACAAGAACATCGAAATCGGAATCCGATAACGCCTTCAAATTTGAGTTTGATTCTCAAGAACACGAAGAACACGTTCAGGGGTTTTTCGGATTTTTAACTGTAATTAAGCTTGATTATACGAAAAACAAAGTACGATTTGCCTTTTTATAATAAACGGAAAATAATACCCCAAACGACATTTTTGGATCGATACCGATCCGATGGATCGCTTTAAATACAATTTAACAAAATAAACGCTTTAAATCTTTAATAAAGCAGAATACACGTTTCACGAGACGATAAGCATCCATAAAGTACGGATAACTACAAGTATCGTTTAATTCAAAATATACGAACCAAAATACCTTTATTGCGAATATTTTCGAATACTTCCTACTTTAACGAATGAAATATTGGTACGAACGATATACCAATCCCCCGAATAATTTGGGAATGATCCAAATTTTCTTTTCGATAATTAAAATAAAATAAAATAGTATGACACCCTTTTCAAAATAATTTCAAATTCCCCACACATTTCACATAGCACCACAATATCACATATTCAATCATTTAACGAATAACTTAGCACGTTTAAACAGATAAATCATTTAATAACTCTTAATATGAATTTAAAATTTCATTTCACATTATATAATAACACGTAATTTTCCCGGATCTTACAACCGGGGCCGGCAGGAACAAGCTTTCAGGGGGCCTTTACCCTATACATCTTATTATAATCTTTTATCATATCTACTTCATGGAATCTATTGCTACAATCATACGAATCTAAAGCAGATACTGACGGGTATTCATCCCTACGTTCATTAACCATATCATGCAAAGACATGTATTTTGAACGAATAGGAATTGGGGTACCTCTATTTGAAGCAGAATTCATCTTTTGAAGACGTTGGGAAGCTCGGTCAGCCATTTCCAACCCAGAAAGTCTTTAAATCTTCAAGAAAGATTGCCCAGAAATCTTCAAAGAAACCCAGAAATCTTCAACGAAAAACTCAGAATCTTCAAAGAAACCCAGAATCTTCAAAGAAAATCTTCAAATCTTCAAGCGAAAACCCAGAAAAATGGTGAAATTCAAACGGAAAAGTTCGCCGGAAATCGCCTTGCGACAGAACCCTAGCAGAGCAAATTGTAAGAAATTTTGGAAAGAACTTAGCAGAGTAACTTTGAGAAAATAAAATGTGAAGAATGAACGGAAACAAATGAGAACTCACCCTTATATAAGGATGACAGCCGGTAAATGGGCCGGTTGAAGGAAGGGCAACCGGCATTAGCCGGTACGGCCCATAAAAGGCTAAAGGCCCAAATCACTGAGTTTGAACAGTGAAAAACCTTGGGCCCAACTAAGCCCATTACAAAAAACAAACCACATTTTCGATCAAAGTTCTGGTCAAATAAGTTCGAATAAAGCCCAAAATGGCTCTTGTATTCGACCAAAAATCTCGTCGAAAGGCTAAAAGCCCAATTATTAAAGGCTAAAGGCCCAATAAAAAGATGAAGGCCCAATTACTAAAATAAAATCCTTGGGCACCAAAATTGAAGTCACGTTCGACCATGCTCCTGGTCGAAATCATTCGACCAAGCACCAAAATGGAAGTCCTGTTCGACCACAATCCTGGTCGAAATCATTCGACTAGGAGGGAAAATGAGGCTTTACTTCGACCAGAAACCTGGTCGAAATCATTCGACCAGGAGGCAAACTGACAGTAGTATTCGACCAAAAACCTGGTCGAAATCATTCGACCAGGATGCAAAATGGAAGCAAATTTCGACCAGAATCCTGGTCGAAGGAGTTCGGCCAGGAGCTAAAATCAAGGTCGAATTCGACCAGGATCCTGGTCGAAAATAAACTGAAAAATCAAAAATTGATTTATCTTCTATGGAATTGATGAAAAATCCTGATTCCTGTTTTCAAATTGATTTAGAACTATATGTTCGTCAAACCAGGTCACAATACGGAAGAAAATTTCGTGAATCCCGAATAAAATAACTTCTACGATAATCCGAGATTGATTTTCCTAGAAGTTGGGGGGCAAATGATATGGACAGAAAAGTAATTATAGAAATATAATTGCTGATTCAATTAAAAGGCCGGTATTTAAGGACCGACACCCTAATTATTCATTAATTTTGTAATTAATGAGTAGGGAAAATATACAGCTCATGAAAAGAGCCTTGATTATAGAAAATTAGTCAAAGAAGGATCTGGAATCCCAATTAAAGGCAATCAATGAGTCATAACCTTTATCAACAAGGAAACAAATTCTTCAGCAAGAAATACAATACTTATCCAATATCAAAAAGAAGACTTATCCTTTATGTCTCCCAAACATACCATAAATACTAGGCTCCAGACGCCTATATAAGGTCCCTGATCCTACAATCAGAAGTACGTCTTTGGCTTGATTCTCAATAACAATTTGAGATACGTAGGCATCTTGTGAGGACCAATTTAGTCCGGATACACGAGTGCAGCCATTAAAGCTCGAAGCTCATTAATCCTAGCATTAAATTCACGAAGCACGTTTTTTAATCCACAACAACTCCAATTATGATTGTTCATGATTTACCAACCTGATCAAACTGAACCAACCCGCTCTCTCTCTTTTCGGCCGACCAAGCCAAGCCTACCCAACTAATTTAAATAGGTTGGGTATGAGTTTTATATTTTTTCGGCCGACCCTACCCAAACCGATTTAAGTTACAAATTTTGTTCAATAATATTTATACACACACGCACGCACATATATATACAAATTATATACAACTATACATTATATGATATATCGTTTTTCAATTATAGATGTGCTTACATTTTGTGCATATGCACATGATTTACAACATAATTTACATTACTAAAATTCTAATGTTAATCAAACTAAAACAATAGTACTAAATGTAAGATGTGTGTCCTAAATCCAATCATGGATGAAGAGTTAGGAGACACTTTGTTCAATCTGATTCAAGTTTGTTTAAATTAATAAAATGGTAATATGTTTTATAACGGGCTTTATCTATTTAAAGTGTTTAAATTAGATGATCCATAGTTTAGAGTAAAGCTTTAATGGATTATGATGAGATCATGATAATGAGATCTTAAAGATGATAACTCTAAACTTAAATAGTTCCTGGTCGTAGGATAATTAATTGGTAGTTAATTAATCTGCAAAGATCGGTACATACTATGCTTGCTTCATTATGAAGGATGTCTGTTCTCATAGGCATTTGTGTGGTGACACTATAGCTAGTATGTGGGTGCTTATTATACAATAAATTCACTGAACATGACTCGAATAGTTGAACAACTAATGGAGTTCACTCATGTGTCAGTAGTTGTTCATGTAGTGATGGTTGTACAAGTGTCCTTTGACTTGAGATCATCATAGTCATCTTGTGCACACTAAACTATACTTTGGTTTAGCTCTTAGTCTCGAGGGACAATAATTAGTGCTCTTCTGGGTATATGAATTTGTGCACGAAGATAGTGAATGATCAATAAAGGATCTGCCCCTTCCAGTGAAGGAAGAGAATGTCCTATGCTATTCCATTTATGCTAGTTCAGGAATATCTGGCCAGAGTGAATGAAATTAGAAAGAAGTTTCTAATTTGCATTAATCGAAACTAGGCATAGTGAATAGGAAAGCATATGATTAAATTAGATAGGCTTGACACGAGATCCATGCCTTGTATTTAATCGGGACATTGTTGGGTAGAAGGAATTAATTGTACGGTAACTAGTCACTGAATAGGTTCTTGGTATTCTAAGCAGTGAATTCATATTATCCGGATAGTCGCGATATGCTGAGAAGTATCCCTCACGATGTAGAATAAATATGATTAATTTATTAGTCGTATTTAATTAATTAGAAGAATTCATATAAATAATAATAAAATAGTTTTATTATTATTTATTTCTACTACCGGCTTAATTTTGAACCTACAGGGTCACACCATAAAAGAGAATGATTTAATGGTGAAGGAATTAATTAATAATGGCTAGTCATTATTTATTTATGAAATAAATATTTGATGGCATTTTTATAATCAATTAAATATGATTTAATTAATTATAAAATAATTAAGAAGTGTTCTTAATATTATTAATTAATAATTTAATTTAAGAAATTAAATTAAGTGAGAGAATTATTTTCTAAAGAGTTTAGAAAAAGAATTAATTATTAAAAGAGTTTTAATGATTAATTAATTGATTAATGAGATTAATTAATTATAGGGTTAATAATAATAATTTATAGGATAAACTTTCAGCTGAAATATTTGCCTATAAATATACTATTATAGACCTTAAGCCTCTAACCCTAATTTTATAAGAAAAGAAAAAGAGAGGCAACCCTAATTCTTTCTCT
Source organism: Heracleum sosnowskyi (assembly GCA_030848705.1). Taxonomy (NCBI): domain Eukaryota; kingdom Viridiplantae; phylum Streptophyta; class Magnoliopsida; order Apiales; family Apiaceae; genus Heracleum; species Heracleum sosnowskyi. The sequence goes on from CM061240.1 coordinate 19,174,283, forward strand.
TAGCCTTTCTTCTCTCCATCGGATCGTCATCTCTTGGTGGATACTTGTGGAGTGCTTCACATATTGAGAAGCAGCTGCTAAGAGTCTCTATTCATCATCCTTGGATCGCTTTTAAAGGTTAGTAATCGATTCTTTAATTTTATCCATGAATCGTATGCGGTTTTACGGGTTTTATATGTAAATAATTGTTATCCATGCTTCCGCTTATGCAATAAAACCCAACAATGGTATCAGAGCATAGGTTGTATGCATATAGATTCATGGTAAAAATTTCAGATTTTTTTGATATTGTATGAATTTATTATCGATTTTATCGTATATGGGGCTATAATCGATTTAATTGGGAATTAAATAAAATTAAATTATAATAATATTTTGATCCCAGAATTCGATTCTACAACTGTTGTAGATCAGTAGGCTATTTCTTTCGGAATTTATTGATATACAGATTATTTGTTTTTGATTTATGAAAGTATTTAAAAAGTGTTTTTAAACAAAAGTAAATTATCTGGATATATAATTGTGTATGATTATTGTGATGATTATTGTAATCATTAAACAATGATTACACAGAATGTTGTAAAGGCAAAAGAAAATAGATGTCAGCGGCTATACTTCAGAGTTCAGAAGGTTGTCAGTGGCTGTCGGTGCTTTGCTGGCGCGTGTAGGACACGCGCGCGTGGTCCACGCGCAACAGCGGCTTGACCGTTTTGTTTTGGCTCGTTTGAACTCATCCGAACTCCGATTGAGGCGTGTAAGGTACCGTTGGATTCGTTTTTTCGAGACGCACCTGCTGGGATTAATTTAAATTTTCAAAAAAAAATTATTTTAAATTAATTATAGCCCTTGAAATGTATTTGATGCCTTATTTAATAATATTAAATGCATGCAAAAATTCGTACATTGTTTATAATTGCGCTACATGTTATAACATGTCTACCTATGAGTTTATTGATGTTTATACATGCGATGTATGTTTAAATTTGTCATGCGATGATAGACTTAGGCGAACACAATGAACATAGGATTCGCGTTAGACGCTCTAGGTTAGGTAAAGATGTTTAATAACCTAATTAAAAATATTATGAGCACAACCATGAGATTCTTGTGTTTATGAAACATAGAGTGAAAAACTCTTTTGATGTTGAAGAGGGAAAATTCTGTCTAGGTCGTTGGGTTTTAAGCGGGACCGATGTGACCCCTCCAACACACTGGGAATTTTTCATTTAAATATCATAATTGTATTTTGTTCAAGAAAAATAGAATCTCCTAGTAATATGATTATGGTTGTAACATAATATAATCCCTCTTAATTAAAATTTATATCAAGTAGTAAATGGCCAATGACACAACAGGCTTGTGTCGGTCATAGCCTTCCAACATAATAGCAAGTAGAGTTCTTATATTGAGACATTGTCGTTTCGTGCTACAGCCGAGGGTTTTGTTTTGAGATTAATAGATGCTTGTCTATCACATGAGATGTGTATGATAAATTAGGTTCCAATTGTCGTTACGTGCTACAGCCGTGGGCTTTTGGAATTCTAATTTAATTATGCAAGATGTTGGGTTTGACTTGACTTAGAATATTGAGTGAGTCGTGCCACAGCCGAGACTCAATGATTCAAGAGGCTAAAAGATAATAAGGAATAACATGAGATGTAGTTGACAAGAGTTGTCTTCCTATGGAACATCACATTGCGTTTCGTGCCACAGCCGAGGTGATGTGATGGAAAATAGGATCCTTATTCTCACTAACATTATGAATGTTTAGTTATACAGATAGAGGGTTGTATAACTTAAATAAAATAGTGGGAGCCACCAATGAATAAAGACTCGATTCATATGGTGCTATAAGAATAAAGTTGAATATTTACTTAGTAGTTATGTGTATTCATTTATAGAATTATATATATATACTATAATTTCTGCACTATCACACATCGTAGTAGAATAACACGTTGACCTATCCCGAATATGCTGATGAACTTTGAAACTTGAGAAATGTTCTCAAGAATGAAAAGTTAGACGAAATGTTTAACTCGCTAATACAAAGTGTCTTGTTTGTGATGCACATGGAGATGTGTATGAGACCAGGTGCAAGAGGTCTAATAATGCAAATGTTGCAAAGTAAACCAAACTGATGTCTATGAGCTTAAGACTATGCTAACAGTATGAGCACAAGGACATTCAGGGCTACCTTGTTGCTTCTATAAGAGTTGTAGAATGTGATAAATAAGACGATTCAATATAGGATATCGAATGAGCTATTCCATAATAGTTATGCTGAGGGTTGATCTATGAATAATCATAGACTCAAGACAATCAATTTGATTGATCGTCTAGGGTAGGTTGATTTTGTCATAGATGGAAGCTAAGTCGAGATATGATCTTGAAGTAGCTTCCGGATACGAACTCACAAATTTGTTGTGAACTCTTACATGAAAAGGCTGGATATCAGGTTGTCTGAAATCTACTTCATGTTGAAGATTGTTGAGACGTATTTCCTTCTTAAGAAATCTCTATTCTTTAGTCTAGTAATGGTTCTGAAATCAAGTAGTGGTAGATGAACCAAACCATCAAGTAGAAGTTTGTAAGTGAGTGATAGCATAGTTAGTCAAAGGCTAAGTTTGACTCCAAAAGCAAAAGAGTTTGTTGCCACCTATCAAAGGTGGGTTACTGGAAGATCAACTATAAGAGTTGTCTTGTAGAGTTGAAGAATTAGAGAAGTTTAGTGGGACTGAAACTTCTCATTTTGAAACTAGGACTATAGAATAGAGGTAATGGAAATCCAAATCACTATAGGCTTGGTCGCATAAGTGAGAAGAGCATCTGCTTATTCATGGTGATGGTTTATAAGAACCATATGATTATAGAATCGCAATATGCAAGCGATACTTGTCTCATTAGGAAGACCATTGTATCCCAATTTTCTTGAAATAGGGAGAAAGTGAGCTACGGATGTGTTAAAATTTGTACATATAATTGTATGTGCACCAATGATAACACATGTTAGAGAAGGATTTACACGCTTCATTAGAATTCACGGATATGATCCGGATTCAGATATTTGTATTTGGTATAATACAAATCCGAATCTTTTGGAGTGATTCAAAATGAATAATAATGAAATTCAAAACAAACCAGCAAGTGTTGGACTCTTCGATAAGATCAAAGAGATATACACTTGAGTGAGTGTTTTGAGATTATCTTAATTCTTAAGTTTAAAGCTTCACGTGGACAAATCCTAAGATTCCACATGTAGATGGAATGTATGAAGGAGCGAACGAACTTTGTTAGACATCGTTCGGTTCATGTTAAGCTAAATTGATCTTCTAATATATGTTTAGAGTTGAATTTTGTAAATATCAGTATATATGCTAAATATAGTGTAAAGCATAATGTAACATAAGATGTAAAAGAGATAACTACAACTCAACAAAGGACAAGACAGACAATAATATTAACAGAAGCACAGGAATCCAGAATCAAAGAAGAAAAGGTAAACTCAAAAAATCAAAATACGTTATGTATTCTTGAAGTCCGTAAACAGGTCACGGAAAGAAGTTCATGAAAATGTTCAGGCCTCAGTGACAGCAATAGAAACAAGACTTTGAAGACGACAGAAGTATATGAATGATTTAGGGTTCAGTACCACGGGATTCCAGTGATGAAGCAACCAGAACGACAAAGGACTTATCAGCAACATTGAATTCAAGACATAAAAGAAGAATTGATCAAGTGTTATTCATCTGTGAACCAGACCAGTTGCACTAGGTGACGGCACTAAAAAGATTAGATTGTTTTATCGTCTCCGAAGAAATTGATACAGTCTAAAACTTAAAACACCCAGGAGCTCAGGAGTAATTACTAAAGGACAAAAGACAAGAAAAAGAATTCGATAGTTTTTCTATTCAGAAAACTATCGAATGGTGGTTAAAGTGATTCATTGAAAACTATACTAAAGTATTTGTCATTCGATAGTTTTATTTAAAAACTATCGAATGGAAAATACTTTTGATCCATTCGATGGTTTTTCAATTCATGGAGCAGGTGAAAAGTTTTGTTTGTCTGACAGGTTGATGAAGATCCAACGGCCAAGAATATTCTATTCTAAATGGTTCGATGGTTTTCAATTTAAGTCTACAATTAATACTGAGAGAAGAGTGTGTCTTCTTAAGTTAAGGATTTCAACACAGAGACATTACTGAGAGAGAGAAGAGCCGGAGAAAATTATCAGAGAAATTAATAGTGCTCAGAACTTGATCATTGTTTTGTATTTGTGTAACCTTAAACTCATTGACGCTAATCTACGGATTAGAAATTCTAGCACCCCTCGAGGTTTATATTTATAAAAAGATATATTCCCCGAAACTTGATTTGGTTTGGTGTGTTTGATTTCGTTATAGAACTGAAAGATTAATCCGTGAACGAAACAAAATTATTTGTGAGTATCGTATTCAACCCCCCCTTCTACGATACTTTGGACCTAACAATTGGTATAAGAGCTACTTGATTGATATACAAATCAGATCCGGTGAATGAGACCAAAATCAAACGTAGCGTGAAAATACGAAGCAAATTTTTTAACTTTCCAAAATTTTCATTTAATTGGAATTTCTTGAATTTTAAACAATTTGAAATTTTCAGAAACCATGAGTGCTCCAAAGACAACCGCTGGTATTAAAGTTTCCCCGTTTACTAGAGATGATTTCGGTTTGTGGAAGATGAAGATGTTGTTATTTATCAAGGCATCTAATCCGTTGTATATTGGCATATTAGAGAACGGACCGTTTGTACCAATGAAACCAGTTAGTGAATCTACAGCTCCTGATGGTAGCAGGATTCCTTCAGGCACCCAACCTAAGGATATAAGTGAATTTACAGATTCTGACAAAGAACTGATTCGATTGGACACCGGTTTAATGTTGATATTGGCGGACTCCGCAGACAAGGAAATGAGCTCTCAGTTGATGAACTGTACAAGCGGGAAACATATGTGGGATACCATTAACTTAATAATGGAAGGAACTGAAGACGTTCAGGAAAACAGATTGGACATTCTGACTTCTCAATACGAAGCGTTTAGGTCACTGCCAGGAGAAAGTATAACTCAGGTCTTTGAGAAATATACTAAGCTCCTCAATGAATTGGCAATGAAAGGAAAGACCTATCCACTGAGATAATCGAACAGGAAGTTCATGATGACGCTGCCCCATCATGTAGAACACAAGTCATCATCCATTAGGGAAAGAATTGACTTCACAAAGATGCCACTAGAGATGATCTATGGCAAGTTGAAGACCTATGAGATGGAACATGAACAAAGGGTGATAATCTACGGATCAGGGACAGTGGACAGCAAGCACAATGCACTTGTGAGATCAGCAGCACTTGTAGTGGATGAACCAATAACTTCTGAGATTCAGGTTCAAACCCCTAGAGCTGGAAATGAGGTGATAATAGAAGCAGAAATGGATTCTGTGAATCTGGGTGTTGATGAAAGTGATTACTACACCCTAGAAGAGCTTGAGCAAATGGAAGACAAAACCATGGCGTACTTAGCTGCAAAGTTTAGTCATATTCGTTTCAAGAGAAACCCTAAGTACAAGTTCAAGGGCTCAACCAACAGATTCCAGAAGAGCAATTATACACCTAGTACAGGCTTTAAGGGAGGCTACAAGACTGGCATGATTGATAGGAGCAAATCAAGATGCTATAACTGCAATGAGTTAGGGCATTTCGCCACTGAATGCCGGAAGCCTCGTCAAGCAAGAGACATGAAAGATGTCTATGGAAAGAAGGATTCTTATGATGAGTTGAAGAAGGAGAATGCCAAGCTTAAACAGCAATTGGAGGCATTCTCTGGAAAGCAGAAAGGGAAAGCTTACATAGCAGAGGGAAAGCACTGGGATGATACTGATTCGGATGAAGAGGAGGAATATGTAAATGTTGCTCTAATGGCTGACTCTTTAGAGGAATCACCTCAATCATCTCAGGTACCTATCTTAACTACAATTGATATGTCTAATTCTGAGTACAAGAAAACTGTGCAAGATCTTAGTGTAGAATTGTTTAATGTGCACACAAGCATGCTAGCATCAGAAATGGAAAATGCTAAACTAGTTCTTAAGATTAAAAAGCTAGAATCTAAAAATGAAGAACTAGAGCTTGTAGCTGTGACATTAGAAGATCTTAAGCAAAAGAATGCGTACTTAGAGAACAAGGTCAAGTGTAATGATGAGATAGAGACTATCCTCAGGAAGCAGATTTCAGATCTAGATATGAAGCTGAATGCTTTTAAGAATTCCGCTCTAGTGGCTAAGGAAATCATTGATACTCAGGCCGTAGAGAATAAAACTGCTATAGGATTTGACTATAACAAGAAAGCTGGTAAGAAGATTGTGGAATTCCCTGTGACATCTTCAGTTGTCAAAAGGAATACTCCACATGTTCTTAATAATGTTGATTGTCCAGTTTTTGTTAAGCCGTTTCCACCTCTCTTTTATGAGGATGATCTTTTCATAGCTCAAGAATTGCTTGAGGAGGATTTATTGAAGGAAAAAGAGGTAAAGACTAAGTTGCCTAGGAAATCAGTAAAGAATGAATTACCTAAACCTGATTTACCTAAAACTGAAGTAGGTTCCTTAGTTAGTAATGTTAAAAAGAACAGGAATGGGAGGAAGAAGATTGTTAATCAGGAATTGGTTCCATCTTCTCCCATTGCATCTAGGAAGTTGTGTTCTATTTGTAATTCTGTTGGACACCTTACACATGCATGTAAAAAGGTTAAAGTAGAAACTGCTAATACTTCTGAAATGCATAACATGTCTGACATGCCTGATACTCATGAACCCTGTGGAAAGAAAGAGTGTTTGCTATGTAAGTACAACATCATGCATGCTTATTTTAAGTTGATGTCTGATAGTAGCAATAGCACTAGTAATGTTAAATCCACAGATACTATGAATATCAAACAGGGTAAGACTAAATTGAAGGTTACTCCTGTTAAATCATCTAAACCTTCAGGACCCAAACAATTTTGGGTACCAAAGTCCGCTTAATCAATCTGTGATTGCAGGGTAAGGTTAAAAGCTCAAAGGTTGTGTGGATTTTGGATAGTGGCTGTTCTAGACACATGACGGGTGAAGAGTCCCTGCTTACAGAGGTGGTTAAGAAGACCGGCCCGATTGTAACCTTTGGAGATGACAGCAAAGGATTCACTACGGGATATGGTAAATTGAAAGCTGGAAATGTCATCATTGAAAACATCTCTCTTGTTGAAGGATTAAAACACAATCTTCTAAGTATCAGTAAATTCTGTGATAAAGGCTACAATGTAGATTTCAGAAAGGACAAGTGCTTGATCACCAACAGGAAGGATGAGAAGCTTACTCTATTGGGAGTGAGAAAAGGGAATTTGTTTATAGCTGACTTAAGTTCTACCAGTGAAGGAGAAGTTACATGTTTCTATGCAAAGGCATCTTCAGAACAAAGTTGGCTATGGCACAAGAAGCTCTCACATTTGAACTTCAAAACTATGAACTCTTTGGTAAAGAGAGAGTTAGTGAGAGGGTTGCCCCTGATGGAATTCAATCAGGAGGGACTATGTGAAGCATGTGAAAAGGGGAAGTCGAAGAAAGCATCACATGGAAGCAAAGGAATGACAAGCATTACTGAACCATTACAGCTGATTCATATGGATTTATTTGGTCCAGTTAATGTTATGTCACTTTCAAGAAACATGTTATTTGGCAAGTTTGATGCCAAAGCAGATGAAGGCATTTTTCTGGGCTATTCTCTGGATCAATGATTAGTTGGCAAGCAGATGAAAGCATCACATGGAAGCAAAGGAATGACAAGCATTACTGAACCATTACAGCTGATTCATATGGATTTATTTGGTCCAGTTAATGTTATGTCACTTTCAAGAAACAGATATGCATTGGTGATGGTGGATGACTACTCCAAGTACACGTGGGTGTTGTTCATACAAACAAAGGATGAAGCAACACAACTAATCATTGATCACATCAAGAAGATAGAAGTGGAAGCTAAGCTACCTGTGCGGACAATCAGATCAGACAATGGAACTGAATTCAAGAATGCAGTTCTAAATGATTTCTGCTCAGAGAAAGGAATATCAAGACAGTTTTCAGCACCAAGAACTCCTCAACAGAATGGAGTAGTGGAAAGGAAGAACAGGACCTTGGTTGAAGCAGCAAGGACCATGTTGAGTGAATCAAAACTTCCCACTTACTTTTGGGCTGAAGCAGTGAATACAGCTTGCTACACTCAGAATCGAACCCTGATCAACAAAGATCATGAAAAGACTCCGTATGAGTTAATGGCCAACAAGAAGCCAACACTGAAGTACTTTCATGTGTTTGGTGCAAAGTGCTTTGTACTTAAAGATGGAGAACATCTTGGCAAGTTTGATGCCAAAGCAGATGAAGGCATTTTTCTGGGCTATTCTCTGGAATCTAAGGCTTTCAGGGTATATGTGATTGAAGATAAGAAGGTGTTGGAAAGCTTTAATGTAACATTTGACGACACTAAAAGACCAGGCCTGCAAACTGGAGAGAACTCTGAATCCTTGGTATTTGAAAATCTATCAGGAGATCTCTCTGACAATGAAGAAGTACCTGAAGTTGTTACAGTCATTAATAATAATCATAATGATAATGATTTTGGACCAAGTGGTGACCAAAGTGGAAATCCTCAACATACAGGATCCACTAGTCAGTCTTCAGAATCAACAGATCAAACCGTCAACAACTCAGGGGGAGCAGGAGAAGGATCAACTAGTCACACTCCACAACATCTAGAACAAGGAGAATCATCAAGATCGCATCTGCCAAGACAAAGGGTATGGAATAGAGATCATCCCTTTCACTTGATCATTGGTGATCCGGACACAGGAGTGAGAACTAGGAGAACATCACAAAATGAATGTCACTATTCTGGGTTTCTTTCAGAAACAGAACCTAAGAAAGTTGAAGATGCTCTAGATGATCCAGATTGGGTGATTGCTATGCAAGAAGAACTCAATCAGTTTGAAAGGCAGAAAGTTTGGAAGCTGGTACCCAGGCCTAAGGGAAAATCTGTTATTGGAACACGATGGGTATTCAGAAATAAGTTGGACGAAGATGGCATTGTAACGAGAAACAAAGCCAGACTGGTTGCTAAAGGTTACTCTCAAGAAGAGGGTATAGATTATGATGAAACCTATGCACCAGTAGCAAGACTTGAGGCCATCAGAATGTTTCTGGCATTTGCTGCACATTCCAATTACAAGGTATATCAAATGGATGTGAAGAGTGCTTTTCTGAACGGGGAGTTAGAAGAAGAAGTGTATGTGGAACAACCTCCAGGTTTTGAGGATTCAAAACTGGCAGACTTTGTGTACTTTCTATTCAAAGCTCTCTATGGACTCAAACAAGCTCCGAGGACATGGTATGACACTCTCTCTGAATTCTTACTTGAAAATGATTTTACAAGAGGTGTTGTAGACAAAACTCTCTTTGTCAAAAAGCATAAAAATGATTTGATATTGGTGCAAGTATATGTTGATGACATAATATTTGGTTCTACTAATGATGATCTATGCAAGAGATTTGCTAAGTTAATGCAGAGTCGATATGAAATGAGCATGATGGGTGAATTGTCATTCTTTCTTGGATTGCAAGTATACCAAAAACAAGATGGTATATTCATTTGTCAGTCCAAGTACATCAAGGATCTTCTTAAGAAGTATCAAATGGAAGACTCATCTACAGCAAAGACTCCTATACCAACTGCCACTAAGCTTGATAAGGATGAAACTGGTAAGAAGGTTGACATCACAGGCTATAGAGGTATGATAGGCTCATTACTTTATCTCACTGCAAGTAGACCAGATATAATGTTTGCAACATGCTTGTGTGCTAGATTTCAGTCTGATCCTAAAGAATCTCATCTAATAGCTGTTAAGCGAATATTTAGATATCTTAAGGGGACCCCAAATCTTGGAATTTGGTACCCTAAAGATACAGGATTTGATCTTATTGAATACACAGACTCTGATTTTGCAGGTTGTAAGATTGATTGGAAGAGTACTTCAGGAAGCTGTCAGTTTCTTGGAAGAAGGTTAGTTTCCTGGCATAGCAAGAAGCAGCATTCAGTGACCACATCAACAGCTGAGGCTGAATACATTGCTGCTGGTAGCTGTTGTGCTCAGATCTTGTGGATGAGAAACCAACTCCGTGACTATGGACTTTTGTTGACAAAGATTCCAATCTTTTGTGACAACACAAGTGCCATAACAATCTCTAACAATCCAGTGCAACACTCGAGGACGAAGCACATCGACATCAGGTATCATTTTATCCGAGAGCATGTCATAAATGGAACTGTGGAGTTACACTTTGTACCCACAGAGGATCAAATTGCAGACATCTTTACTAAACCGCTTGATGAATCCACTTTCAATAAGCTGGTTGGTGAACTTGGGATGTTAAATCTTTCTAATTGATTTTGATTAGAAGTCAGTAACTGCAGAGAGTCCTGGTGAATACATGAGTTTACGAATTGCTATATCCTTAGGACTCGTGAATTTATTTTCTGGAGCAATTCTCGTAGTTAGGATTATTATACTAATTTTATGTCATAATTATGGATGATATATCTTCTGGCATTTAATTAGTTATTAATTCTAAAAAATTATTTAAGTGCTAATATTTGTTCTAAATATTCAAGCATTTATTTAATTTGAATTAATTTACTTTGTTTTTAACATTGTAGATTAATGCATCATAATTGATTAGATTTTAATTGGTTAATATCACTCAATGATATTTAATTGATTTTATTCTAAGAAAATTGTGAGTTTTCTGTTAAGAATTGATTTTGGTAAATTTGAAAAGATTTATTGGAATTAAAACTAGACAGGAAATAAAAGTTTCTGATTCTTAAAACAAGAACAGGTTTTAGGAATTGGAAAAGAAGCAAAAATATCGAATTTAGGAAATTCGATAGTTTTTCAAGTACATTGATAAATCTATCAAAAGTTAATTTCGATGGTTTTTGAAAAGGAAAAAGAAAATCTATCGAAAACAATTCTCGATAGTTTTTGAGAATCCTTTTAAAATATATCGAAAGAATTTAATTAATTCTATATCTAAATTCTCGATAGATTTTAAAAATTAAATTGCAAAACCATCGAAAGGAATTCACTTGATTTAATATTTGAATTCTCGATAGTTTTCCAAAAAGTTCTTCGATAGTTTTGGTATTTTAAGGAAACAGACTTCGATAATTTTCAGAAAACTTTTAAAATTCTAAACTCTCATAATACTTCGATAGTTTTTAAGAAAACCATCGAGGTTCAGATGACAGTTTTGCCCCTCTGAAAATCCATCGACAGTTCAAATAAAAACTATCGAACAGTTAAATGACTACTTTGCCCCTAACAGTTTCAAAAAGTATTTAACTAGCACTTAGTTTCTTTGTTCTTTTCATTGTTTACAGATCTGAGAAAAGACTTTTGTCTAGTTTATACTTACACACAGAGAGATACACGACAAGAACTTCTTAATCGATAGTTTTCTAAAGCCTTTTAACCGATTAAAACTTCATAAAGTTACTGTTCTTTCACTGTATCTTGTTGATTAACCGTGAAAGTGTGAGTATCTTGAGTTTTTAATTCCTTTCAAGAAGAAACTATCGAAAGTGAATATTCTAAATCCTAAGGACTGTTGACTATGTTCAAGTATAGAAAGAAATTGTTTTTCAATTGATTTCTTATTTGTTGATATTGAGGTTACCAGATTAGGGTTCTTGATAATTCTGTTCGAGTTGGTGTTTAAGTGATTAAAAGGGGTATTTTGGTTTGAATTTGATTAATTAATTAAAAAAATTAATTAATTAAATTTAAGTGTAAAATTAGTTTTGGTTTAAAATTAATTTTCTGGAAATTTGAAACATAATGGCTGGAGAATTTATCGTAACCAAGACTAATCATGTCTCGTTTCAAAATCTGCAAGCCATTACGAATCCTCAAATTCGTGCATGGGCAGAGTTTTTGAATATACGTTCATTAGTGGCATACGCTGTAAGTACTCCCGTAGTCCTTTGTATCGATCAACTGACTGCGTTGTACACATCCGCCACGGATACAAGTGAGAATAATGTGAGATCCTTCAGTTTTGTTGTGCCAGGGGGCAGAACAATAAGGGTGACGGAACATGACTATAACAGAATACTTCATTTTCCTACAGAAAACCTTGTTCCGGATCCCACAACTGAGGAAATACATGCTTTCTTCACTCTTATCAGAAGTCAACAACCTAACTTCTTGGTGGGAGAGTTCCTAAAGCATTACCTGCCAAAGCCATGGAATTTTTTCTTTCATACCCTGATACATGTTTTTACTGCCAAGCTAACAAATCTGCATGGCATTCCCTTATTCCTTCAAAAGATAGGGTTTGCCATTGCGAACAACATGCATATTAACATAGGACGGATAGTGATTGATCAAGTAATTCTGTGCATGGGACCACTGGATGAAAGAACAGGCATAAATGAAGATGTGCTCTGTTTCTATCCTAGGTTCCTACAGCTAATTCTCAATGATATCTTAACAGATAATGAACGGGAGATCTTTGAAGGTGAAGCCAACCAGGAGTGCATGAGAATGAAGAGCAATGCCATAACCGCTCTCATTAGGAAGAACAACTATCTTCCAGGGGTACCCACTGTTCTCACTGAATATCTAAGAACGGTGCCCCTACCACTTCTACCCCCAGGGGAACAGGTAAATCAAGGTAATATTCCACAACCTGAACCTGTAATGGCACCTGTACCAATGGATGTTGATCCAGAGCCCTTAGTGGCCATTCCTGACCAGGAGGTTGCAAACCCACAACCTCTAACCACGGTCGAAGAGCCTTTGGAAGAGCCAAATGAAAACATAAACGAACCTCCTTCCCCTACTATACCCATTAAAGAACCATCCATGAGTGTAGAGGGAGATAGTGCCAAAGCAGCACCACATAAGGAGATACACCCTTCAACAACAGCTCTGCCTTCCTCTAAAAGGAGAAGAACAGAAACCGAGGCAACTGTTGATACTTCATTTCTCTCATCCAAAGCGCCCTTTACTGATTTTTCTGATGCTGATTGGGCTACGCTAACGAAAGCAATATCTGAACCAATAGCTCAATCAAGTAAGGAAGAATTGACGGAAGCAACTGGTGTTCCGACCATATTACGGTCAGGTTCACTGGTTGAAGGTTCTAAGAACCAAGGGTCTTCACAGACGTCGAGAGAAGGCTTTGACCTAAATGCACAATCTAAAAGGTCATTGTCTACCTCCCCAGATGGAACATATCTGGATCCTGCGGGTAAAGGGTCTGACGTAGGTGCAGATCGGCAACTCGTTGACAGTGAATCAATTACTATTGAGGAGTCAACTGAGGTGAAGTCTTTACAGACTCACGGGGAAGATTCGGGATCTCTGCTGTTAAAAGAGCCTGTTTCTAACCCCCTAGAGATTCAAACTCTAGATCCTTCAAAGGATATATCATCTAAGGATGATCAGCAACTTGGTTTATCCAAGGACGGGGACTTGCGAAGCCCCATTGCACCACCGGTGACCTCCTTAAGGACGGCTACGGTGATCTCTTCTGCAGGTACAATCAGCACAAAGGATTTGAGTGAAACAAAAACACTTACACCTGGCCTGAGTGGGAAAGGAAAAATGATTCAAACACCGACAGAAACGTTGAGTGTACACCCAGAGCCAAATGTGAGGAGTGACACCCTAACCCTACCTAATATTAATGATCTGCTGTTACCAACAGAAAGAGAGCTACAAGTTCAATCTTCCCTCAAGGAGATGACAGTTCGAGACAAAGAAGGAAATCCACTTTTCAAGGTTCCACTGCGACCTTCCTTTGACCAAGGGATCTCCTCCAGTCAAGACAATGTTTCTTTAAAGTCTATTCAAGAGAAAGTTGACTTGGCTGCAGCTGATTCCAGAAGAACATTCAGGGTCATTGGCAGTGCATCTGGCACTATAACAGGTACGAAGCAGGCAGTGGACTCCTTAAAGAAGGAAGCTATGGAAGAACTTGTCGAATTGAGAATGGACGTCAGGGAACTTAAAGATGGATTCATGAATGAAGTAACTGCACTGTCTCAAGGACATGAAGCTTTGAAAGAAGACGTTCTGGTTATCCGGGATGGTCAAGAGCGGGTAAAAGATGCAATGAATTCTCTTTCAAGAGTGGAGTCTAAGCTAAACAAGAGGCTGGATCACATGGAAAAGACTACCAACTCAAGATTGGAGAACATTGACTTGTCGCTAGCTTCTATAAATGAATTTAATAAGCAGCTTATGGATTTCTTGGAGAATCAAGGTGACGGAGTACAGTCTATATGGAGTATGCTGAAGAACCAACAATCTGGACAACCTGGTCCTTCCTATCAGCAACCTGATCCTTCTAATATCTTTTATGCTGAGGATGCTTTTATCGAGGATTCCTCAACTAAGGGGGAGAAAGTTGGAGAAGAGGTGAAGGATAAATGGGGAGTTTGGGAGACTGTTGAGGCTATTCCAATCAGACAGTACTGGATTGAGGAGCTTGTAGAGGAAGACAAGGAAAGTGAAGAGGAATTTGAGGTCATGCATGAGCAACCTATTCAAGAGGAGCATGAGCCATATTATCCAGAGCCAATAGAACATCCTATCTTGGATGATGATATGGAAGAAGCAAATTCTCTATCACCTGAAGAAGAAGCTGCCTTGGAAGCAATAAGAGCTCAGAGAGCTGCAATAGATGCCAGGCAAGCTGAGAAGGAGAAACAGCAAGCAATTCTGAGAAGTGAAAAGCTAAAGAGAATGAAGGTGTATAATGAAGTGAGGAAGAAGAAGATGATAGATCTGGCAAAGAAAGATGGTACTGAATGGGAAATGGCTTATAAAACCTTTTGCGGAGTTGAAGACGGATTAGAAGTCAACGACAATGCTGAGGTGGAAGTTATTATTCAGGACATCAGAAGTGCTAATCTTGAAGATCAGACTTACTTTAAAGCACTGAGAAGCTCTATAATCTGTCTGAATGCTGGGGTTAAAGCAAATGGTGCCTGGAGCTTATTAATCAGTTTTCTGGAGAAAGGTACATTTGTGATTTCTACTAAGTTTTTAGAACAGAGGACATATACAGAATTGCAGGCTATACTCATCAAGATCCTCCAATGGTTAGATTCATGACGAATGACTTGTTCAGAGTCTGCTATTTGGCTGAGGACAAACTGAGGGACTACCCAAGCAACTATCTAATCTCAGTTGAGAAGTATCTTAGATCCACTGGATTCTCATCAACGGAGAAGGACAAAGCAGCAGACACTCTTAGAAGATTTCTAATGGAGAATGTTCCTTACTATAGGAAAAGAGTGGAAAGAGGATTGGAAGTGCATACCAGACTACCAAACATGCCAAAGCTAAACAAGAAAGATGTTAACATTGCATGGTTATGGGCTGGAGTGGGTCAAGAGGTTAAATATATTGGAAGACACATCCAAGGAGCAATCCTTAAACCTGGAGAACCACTGCACTATCTATCAGTGATTGATTATCAAGCTGCTAACTCCGATCCAATGATTGAAGAAGGTGAGATTGGAATGGACTGAATGTTGAAGCAAAGAACAAGAGAACTATCACCTCGGACTAGAGGAACAACTTCATTGTATAAAGTTTAATTGTTTTTTGATTTATGAAATCTGGAAATGTATATATATCTGATCCAGAATGCATTGATATTATTACGCTGTCTTACTTTAAGTAGTTTAATGTTTCCTTAGTTAGTTGAGTTATCCTCGAAGTATTTTCTTGTCGAACTCTATCCAATCAAATAGGGGGAGATTGTAAAGCATAATGTAACATAAGATGTAAAAGAGATAACTACAACTCAATAAAGGACAAGACAGACAATAATATTAACAGAAGCACAGGAATCCAGAATCAAAGAAGAAAAGGTAAACTCAAAAAATCAAAATACGTTATGTATTCTTGAAGTCCGTAAACAGGTCACGAAAAGAAGTTCATGAAAATGTTCAGGCCTCAGTGACAGCAATAGAAACAAGACTTTGAAGACGACAGAAGTATATGAATGATTTAGGGTTCAGTACCACGGGATTCCAGTGATGAAGCAACCAGAACGACAAAGGACTTATCAGCAGCATTGAATTCAAGACATAAAAGAAGAATTGATCAAGTGTTATTCATCTGTGAACCAGACCAGTTGCACTAGGTGACGGCACTAAAAAGATCAGATTGTTTTATCGTCTCCGAAGAAATTGATACAGTCTAAAACTTAAAACACCCAGGAGCTCAGGAGTAATTACTAAAGGACAAAAGACAAGAAAAAGAATTCGATAGTTTTTCTATTCAGAAAACTATCGAATGGTGGTTAAAGTGATTCATTGAAAAACTATACTAAAGTATTTGTCATTCGATAGTTTTATTTAAAAACTATCGAATGGAAAATACTTTTGATCCATTCGATGGTTTTTCAATTCATGGAGCAGGTGAAAAGTTTTGTTTGTCTGACAGGTTGATGAAGATCCAACGGCCAAGAATATTCTATTCTAAATGGTTCGATGGTTTTCAATTTAAGTCTACAATTAATACTGAGAGAAGAGTGTGTCTTCTTAAGTTAAGGATTTCAACACAGAGACATTACTGAGAGAGAGAAGAGCCGGAGAAAATTATCAGAGAAATTAATAGTGCTCAGAACTTGATCATTGTTTTGTATTTGTGTAACCTTAAACTCATTGACGCTAATCTACGGATTAGAAATTGTAGCACCCCTCGAGGTTTATATTTATAAAAAGATATATTCCCCGAAACTTGATTTGGTTTGGTGTGTTTGATTTCGTTATAGAACTGAAAGATTAATCCGCGAACGAAATTAAATTATTTGTGAGTATCGTATTCAACCCCCCCTTCTACGATACTTTGGACCTAACATATAGTATCTTCTTAATATGTTCCTAAGTTGTCATATGAGATATGTAGTGCAAGGAACACAAGTCTTAAACCTGTTAAGATTTGGGATGTCTAGCTTATGTCAAAATGTTTAATTTGATAAGCTAGATGGTAGATCCAAATTGTAAGTTTGTGAGATATCCTAATGATAGTCAAGGATATCGGTTGAATATTCAACTGAATATAGTGTGTATGACATACTGCCTGCTTAGAGGAATTGTTCATTCTAGAAGGGTTCAGTGGGAGGAAGGTTGAACTTAACTAAGTTCAAACACCACAAATTACAAAGGTTCTATAGGAAGAACATTTTCAGGCATGATAATCTTTTGTAGGTTAGCTTAAGTATAGGTCTTGATATTTTATCACCAACCTGAGAGGTTGACTGCCTTGTCATTAAGAATGACAATGAGGTGTCAATTATATGTTAATGACCTTATGACCTATACTAAAGCTATGAGTTATGACTCGGAGAAATGGCATAGTACCATGAAATCCGATATAGATTCCATGTACATCAACCAAGTACGGACTATGGTTGAGGACCTAAAGGTGTCATAACCGGAAGGATACAAGTGAGTCTATAAAATGGAGATTAGAGTGATTGGCTGGGTAAAGACCTATAAGTCCTTGCTTATTGTGAAAGGATTCAATCAAAGCAAAGAGATTGACTTTGATGGAAAAATTTCACATGAAGTAGTGCTCAAGTCTATTCGGATTTTGTTTGAGGTTGTGCCTAGTAATGACTATAATATCTAATAATGGTCGAACGGTCGACCTTCCTCGATAGGAAATTTGAAGAGGATGTGTAGTTGACACAATTAGAGGGATTTATTGCTATGAGTAGCAAATCTATGGTCTAATAGCCACGACAATCCATTTACGGATTGAAGCAAGCTTCTCAATGATCGAACATTTGTTTTGATGAGACAATCAAATAGTTTGATTTTATCAAAGACAATGATGGATCATGGATCTACAAGAAGGTTAGTGGGAGCGTGATGACATCCCTAATACACTAGTACAAAACTGGACATTTACGTCGCCTAATTTACGTCGCACATTTGGAAAACCGATGTATATAACTCTTTATACGTCGGGTTTTTTGATAGGCGATGTATATTATACTTTTGGTACCACTTATTACGTCGGTTCTGAAAAAGAAGGACATATATTGTGGACATTATACGTCGGATCAGGTAAGCCCGACGTATAAAAGTTAAGTTTACGTCGGTGTTTTCTACGCGACATATAAAGTTGCTCCACATAATTGACATATACATCGGTGTCTTGGTATGCGACATATAAAAGTGGTAATATATATGACGGCATTCTGTAATCCGATGTATATAACAATTTAATTAAATTAAAAAAAGATAATTTAATTAGACTAATTTAGTGAGTCTTTTTTCAGTCTATTCTCCCCCAATTCAAACACTACAGCTTCTCTCTCTATCTCTCGACTAAGAGCCCTAAAACTTTCTCACCGATTTCAATTCACAAATTTCAACTTAGTAATTCATCTTCGTTGTTCTCTCCTCCCTCCTGTCGGTAATCTCTCTCTCTCTCTCTCTCTCTCTCTCTCTCTCTCTCTCTCGTATGCAAGTGTACATGTATCCATGGTTTGAATAAATGAATATCTGATATTTCAATTTTCAATTAAGACCGATGAATTGCAAAATTTGGAACTTTAAGCTATTTGGGTTGTTTGATTTTACATTTGTTGATATTTGTATTTGTTCCAATTAACAACGCTGTTGTTGTTATATGGCGCCTCCAAACCACGGCTAAAATAGTTTTTTAGTTTAATTCTCCCCCATCTCTGTGTTTGCGATAGGATGCAATGTTAGGTTAGATAGGATGCGTCTAATGCTCATATGCATTTAAACATATCACTAGATTAAAGAGGGTCTGTAGTTGAATCAGTTAATGTTGCAATGATAGTCTCTATTTGCTCTTCAACACGTCTACTTAAGTTAAAGAGGGTCTATTTATACCCACAGTTCATTTTCAGTAACTATTTTCAGTTCATTTTCAGTAACTACTTAAGTGGTTAGTGATTGATTCAAAGTCAGTGTTGTATGTGTAATGTGCTTATTGTTTGGTGGGTAAAAATTTATAACTGCTTCTGTTTTATAAATAGAAATCTGATCTGATTTGTTGGTAAGTGATGCTTTTATTGCTACTCTGTATCGTAAAGCGATGAAATATGACCAGACTTCGAAAATATAGTCTCACATACCTCCTTTAATTAGTTAAGAATATATAAAATATCTTAATCTTCTTTCTTTTTCTTAGAGAAGATTCCTGATTCCTGTAATTCCTGATCATAGCACCAGCTGTATTAGATTTGTGGAGCTTAACTGTTTTAACATTGTTGATTATTTAGGATGGTTCCAGATTCATCCTGTTTGCGATCAGTAAACTGCACTTGGATTTTTTGTTACACAAGGATCTAGGATTTCGCAGAGCGTAGAACTCAAAAATATTAAATGGCAATAAAAGTGAGAATCGTCAATTTTGTGATAACATTTCGTGGATTCTGAATTATGGGCAGACTTCTATTGATATCAGTTACCTCTGCTTAATCATGAAGTTGCACCAGTAAGTATAGGGTGTAAAGTTGCCATATAAACGCTAGTGTCAATAGTATGATTGCCCATGTCCTGAAATTAATTCACATAATGTCAGACCATGTTAAAACATAACATATGATGAGCCTTCCTTATCGGACTCCCTAAAGGAGTCAAGAACCTTGGAGTCATAGCCCTTGACCATCCTGGTGTCCGGGCTCCCTTGCCACTGGGAGTTTGCGCTTGTGAAGCTGGAGCCGACACTATGTATGGCGAAGGTATGGATATAGGCGCTGGTGCCTTTATTCTTGGCGTCCTAGGAGCCGAGACCCCTGGTGTCGAATCTGTTGATTTCACTTTCGGAGTTGCACTAGTACTAAAGGTCAACTCCAAATCAACCTCATGACCCATTTTTCTACTCCAAACTTAATTAACTGATTAAGCAATGACTTAATTGCAGGAAGATGGCCTGAGTTATAATTTTTTTACACGAAAATGGCCAACCTATAATAATAGGCACCCGCATGGCTCAAGTTTAATTTTTTTAACACGTAATTGCATTCTGTTAGTTCTCTCTAACGGACGTTAATATTTCAGGGGTATTTTTGGAAAACAATAGGACTAAATGTTAATTAACCCATCATTCTAGTGTCTAGTTTTCAGTTTGTAGAAGTTGCCTCATTAAGTAGCATATTAATTCTTAGTCTGCCACTGATAAGGGGTTTTTTTTTTTTTTGCAGTTAGAAAGAGAGGTCAAAGAGATAAGTAAGCAACGCGATCTTGCCCAAGCCATGCTTGAGGACGCATTACGAGAGATTCAAAATAGCCGGTCTTCTCACCAAGGCAACAGGAGTAACAGGACTATTTACCAGCTTTCAGATGATGAAGAAGACTTATCAAATAGCACCTCTCAATCAGTTTCAGATAGAAGGAAGTTTCTTAGATCTGGTCCGTATCAGGGCCTGGAAGAGTTGCAGCTACAAACTAGTCAGGATTCTGATGCCATCTGCAAGGATGTTCTCTGTATTGAAATGGATGAGTCCAGCAAGGATGGAACTGCTGAACATCTTTCTCTGTCAGCTGGGCAGGACGATGGGCGAGTGCCAGCATTAGCAGTATCTGGTGTTGGAGACTTAGAAGACAAGGAAATCATGCCAACATCACCTAGAGAAGTAAGTCGCCCCCGAAACTCCTATAATTATGATGCATTGGAGCAGAAAGTTCAAGATGTGCAAAGGACCATTGATACTTTATTTGGCACTAGCCCTGCTGAACCATCTCCGTGGTCCCTCGCAACAGATATGTCTAGTTCTGGAAGCCCAAAGTTAGCTAGGAGCTCTAGTTGTAGACCTAATCTCATGATTGGTTCATCTTCACCTGGCTATTCTGAGATGTTACAACCAAACGAGAAAACCCCGCCTAATCAATCAACAAAGTTTTTTCCTGGAAGACCAGCACACTCCCAAAGGAGGATTCCTCCACTAAATTATGATGACAACACTGCAAGGCTTTCAAGAAATAATTCCCAATCCTCTGTGGGAAGTGTCTTATTGGATGAGCTTAAAGGTCAGAACAGGGTTCCTAGAGATGAAGATATCCCTAGCATTGACACATTTGTTGCTGGAATGAATGAAATGGCTAAGCTTCACTATGAGAAGAAATCTGACGATAATCAGGCTAGTATTTTTTCCAAAAATACCCCTGAAATATTAACGTCCGTTAGAGAGAACTAACGGAATGCAATTACGTGTTAAAAAAATTAAACTTGAGCCATGCGGGTGCCTATTATTATAGGTTGGCCATTTTCGTGCAAAAAAAATATAACTCAGGCCATCTTCCTGCAATTAAGTCTTAAGCAATTAACTCCCTTCTTCGTGTTATAGCTGCGTAACAAAGTGCAAGTTGCTAACAACTAATTAGAAACCTTTGTGTATGGTTCTACTATGAATACTTAATAGTATATAGTTTTATATGGGGAGATATATATGTTGTTACCTGCACATAATTGTGTTGGGATTCGATTCTTCAGTTGAAATATTTATAGTGAAGTAATAGGGATATTTTCAGGATTATCAAGTAAAGTGTTACAATAGTGTTAGTCAATCTAAGTGGCATTGAGTGAAAATGACGGGGGCATATTTCTAGATTAAAATACAGTGTTAGTGCTCTGATCAATTGTTTGAAAATACAGTTGACAACTTCACTGTGCTGTTCGTTGACCGCAGTCTTCTTCTTCGTCCGATTTGTAAGCTTACCTTTGGAGACTTAATTATAGGGCTAGGATCCTGATCAGAGTCCATGTGGTTTACACCCTATACTTACTGCAACTTATTGTTTTGAGAGAGATATTGCTTGGTTTGAAGTATCTGCATGACCGAAATGTTGTGCACAGGTTGGTCCATTAGAACGCAAGTCTGTTGCTTATTAGTACTCCATAAGAACCTGTATCTGTAATGTAAGACTGCTTTCATACTTTTGTCTGTAATTTTTCTGGTATTTACCCTTGCAGCAATCATGAATTTTTTTTAATTCAGCTGAGAGCCTGAATTCTTCTACATATAGACTGTATCATTGAAATAAATTTGACGCATCAATTCAGTCTCCCGTTCTATACAAACACTTTCGATACACTTCTTATCTGCGCTGAATTGTTTTTAGGACACATTTCATATGTCGTGACTGCGTTCTTTTGTGTGTATTTTGTGTTAGATGACATTCTTATAAGTGAATTTAGTACTAGGTTATCCTCTCCGAGGTATTTATTTATACACCCTAAAACTTAATATAACATGCAATCACTTTTTTTGGGACACATTCAATGCTAAATGACATTGAGAATGCAAGTATCTTGTAAATAATATTGTTTGTGGATTTTATACTTTTTCAGTTACCTCCTCGTCTTATTAAAACATCTTCGCTTTAATTAAGGTGTCAAGTTTTTATAGATTATTAAGTCTTACTAATTACTTGGCAATGATAAGACAAGTTCTTATTGTTAGTATAGTTATCTTCTAGAAATAAAACCTTACCTGCTGTCATATATCATTGAAGTTTCCTTGATTCGGTTGCAGGGATATTAATTGTACAAATATCTTGATCGATGCCAATGGAACTTTAAAACTTTCGAAGTTTGGAATCGCTAAGGTTTTGATTCCGATTTAAGTATCTTATCAGATTTTCGTTACGTACAGTATAATTTTTTAGATTCTTATCCTCAATATCATTCTCTAATATCATTTGCAGGCAAGAAAGTTGTATGATGACTGTGTGGAAGGTCGTGCTTGTTGGATGGCCCCCGAGTTTTTCCTTAAACATTGCTATATCTGACATGAACACAATTTTTTTCTTCTATTGTTGAAAAAGATAAATTATCTGAATATAAGAATATGTAGAACAGTGATAATGAGTTCTAGCCCTGAATATAAGAACATTCTCTAAACTTGACAACTACAAGCAACTGTAATGTCACTAGTAGATGCAAAACAGAAAAGCACAGAGAAACGGATGGACAATGATATTTTTTGAAAATGCAAGAATCCACGAAGTTGTTTCTTCTTTAAGATATGAAACCAAAGAAATTAATGGTGTCGAATAATCGTTCCTGATGTGAAATACTTGTACTTCATCTTCGATGAAATATAAGTTATGTTTTTTAGTTAATTATTAAATATTTTTTTCTGAAACACTGTGAATATTAACTTCTTCTAACTTATTCTTCCAAGTTATGTGAAATATTAATTTCCTCTTTAAGCAATTCAAAACCTTTTTTATGTATTAAATTTTTTTGTTCTTCTATAACAGCACATATAAAGCATATACTAAATAAGGTGGTAAGAAAATTAATCAAAATAACCTACTTTGGTTCCACGAAGCTGTTCAGGTAATGTACTATATTGTTTTTAGTCTTGAAAGTCTTTTTCTGATTTCTTTATGTAGTTTTAAATTTTTTGAGTTTGTTTTGTAGTGTCCTCAACAAAAAGGAGGTACCGAGTGCGGTTATTTTGTGATGAGATACATGCATGACATAATAATGTTATCTCGTAAAGATCCTAAAACTAAGTGGATAGAGGTACTATATAAAATGGTGTAATATTGTTATAGATATAAAAAACCTAACATTAAATTTATATGTAGTTAACATTTCTTTTGCCAGGGTCTTGGAAAAAATACGCAAACCAACAAATTGGAGAAGTTTTAGATATTTGGGCAAATTTTTTTACCCGTGAATATATGTGATCAGGTACACATTAAGTTTAAACCAATCTCGAATATATTTTGTTCCTACTCTGTGCTAACATGTTTGAACATATGTTTTTTGCAGTAGCGACGATAAGGAGGAGTATGATCTAATATTAGATGAGCGCTTGCAGCAAGGATATGATCTGATTAGATATTAGCTTTAGCTTGCAGCAATTCTGAAATAGATATTATATTTTGGATTTAAGATAGACATATTAACGTCGGACATGTGTTGAATTAAATGTATGATGCAGTGAATTGTACAAGGAATTTTAAAACATTATTGTGGACATATTATCTAGTCTCCAATTTTAATTTAATCAAAGATTTTGTTGAGAATTTTGGAGTGTATTTTTTACTCAGATCAGGTTTTATATTTTTGGTCTGTTATAACAGGGTTTTTGGCTTTTTGGGTATTATTATAAACAGGGCAGAATATACGTCGGTTCTTGTCAAAGTGTTGCGACATATAAAACAACCATATACGTCGGTTGGAAAAAAAACAGACGTAAAATTACAACTAATATACGACGGTTCTATAAGCTTATATGACACTGGAACACCTTTTATACGTCGGTCTTTTGAATCTTTATACGTCAGTCTTTTCGGTCTTTTACGTCGGTTGTAAAACCGACGTATTAGACTGTATACGTCCCCTTTTTGACCGACGTAAAATGTTTGTCACTTTATATGTCCCCTTGCTTACGTCGCCTTTTTACCGACGTATAAGACCTTTTTAACCGACGTAAAAGGCCAGTTTTGTACTAGTGATAATGTATGCGAATGACATACTTATGATAAGGAATGATGTATCGACGCTAAAATTAGTCAAAGTGTGGTTATCTAGCATATTCTCTATAAAGGACTTGGGAATGGCTTCCTATGATATAGGAATGAGAATTTATAGGATAAACCAAGTGTTGGGCTAAACCCAAAGTGTGTACATCATTTATATGCTAAGATGTTTAGCATAAATAAATCCAAGAAGTTACTTGAATTGTCAAGTCACGGAGTTACTTTCTCCAAGATATTGTCTTTCTACGACATATGAGGAGAAATGACGTATGAGTAAGATTTATTATGCTTCGGCAAATGGATCTATCAAAATACCAGATGTACTATACAAGACTTGATGATCGCCAACTCACTAGACGAGATAAGCGAACACCAGTCTAGTCCTTGAGAAGCGCGATAGTAAGCTGGAAGAACGTCCTTAAATACTTTGGAAGAATTGAGGACATCTTTCTTGATTATGGTGGGTCCAAAATGAAAATCGAGTGTTATAAACACTATGATTTTCTTAGGACAAATGTGATAGAAAATCCATGTCAAAATAAGTGTTAATTCTGAATGGATGAGTGGTTTGTTGGAAGAATTCCAAGCAGTTTAAGATAACTGATTCCGTAGTGAAAGCACTATATGTATATAGCTATAAGTGAAGCTGCAAAGGAGGTTCTTTGGATAGCGAAACCTATTTTCGCTGGTTAGACATGGTTCCCAGCATAGGATTTATATTGTTGTATCGGTACAACATATGGTAGTAGCGCATGCTATGGAACCTAGGTTTAATCAGGGATTCAAGATCCAAGTTGCGGCACTTTCATATGATATATGAGTTCGTTGAAAGTAGAGATGTTTAAGTCAATATTGACTTGACACCCATAACAACATAGTAAAAACCATTTACTAAACCGTTATTTGAACATCGCTTTCTTCTCTATTAGGAGAAGTTGTGTATGAGATACCAAGGTGATTGGTTTTAGTACAAGTGGGAGATTGTAAGATGTGTGTCCTAAATCCAATCATGGATGAAGAGTTAGGAGACACTTTGTTCAATCTGATTCAAGTTTGTTTAAATTAATAAAATGGTAATATGTTTTATAACGGGCTTTATCTATTTAAAGTGTTTAAATTAGATGATCCATAGTTTAGAGTAAAGCTTTAATGGATTATGATGAGATCATGATAATGAGATCTTAAAGATGATAACTCTAAACTTAAATAGTTCCTGGTCGTAGGATAATTAATTGGTAGTTAATTAATCCGCAAAGATCGGTACATACTATGCTTGCTTCATTATGAAGGATGTCTGTTCTCATAGGCATTTGTGTGGTGACACTATAGCTAGTATGTGGGTGCTTATTATAGAATAAGTTCACTGAACATGACTCGAATAGTTGAACAACTAATGGAGTTCACTCATGTGTCAGTAGTTGTTCATATAGTGATGGTTGTACAAGTGTCCTTTGACTTGAGATCATCATAGTCATCTTGTGCACCCTAAACTATACTTTGGTTTAGCTCTTAGTCTCGAGGGACAATAATTAGTGCTCTTCTGGGTATAGGAATTTGTGCACGAAGATAGTGAATGATCAATAAAGGATCTGCCCCTTCCAATGAAGGAAGAAAATGTCCTATGCTATTCCATTTATGCTAGTTCAGGAATCTCTGGCCAGAGTGAATGAAATTTGAAAGAAGTTTCTAATTTGCATTAATCGGAACTAGGCATAGTGAATAGGAAAACATATGATTAAATTAGATAGGCTTGACACGAGATCCATGCCTTGTATTTAATCGGGATATTGCTGGGTAGAAGGAATTAATTGTACGGTAACTAGTCACTGAATAGGTTCTTGGTATTCTAAGCAGTGAATTCATATTATCCGGATAGTCGCGATATGCTGAGAAGTATCCCTCACGATGTAGAATAAATATGATTAATTTATTAGTCGTATTTAATTAATTAGAAGAATTCATATAAATAATAATAAAATAGTTTTATTATTATTTATTTCTACTACCGGCTTAATTTTGAACCTACAGGGTCACACCATAAAAGAGAATGATTTAATGGTGAAGGAATTAATTAATAATGGCTAGTCATTATTTATTTATGAAATAAATATTTGATGGCATTTTTATAATCAATTAAATATGATTTAATTAATTATAAAATAATTAAGAAGTGTTCTTAATATTATTAATTAATAATTTAATTTAAGAAATTAAATTAAGTGAGAGAATTATTTTCTAAAGAGTTTAGAAAAAGAATTAATTATTAAAAGAGTTTTAATGATTAATTAATTGATTAATGAGATTAATTAATTATAGGGTTAATAATAATAATTTATAGGATAAAATTTCAGCTGAAATATTTGCCTATAAATATACTATTATAGACCTTAAGCCTCTAACCCTAATTTTATAAGAAAAGAAAAAGAGAGGCAACCCTAATTCTTTCTCTTAGCCTTTCTTCTCTCCATCGGATCGTCATCTCTTGGTGGATACTTGTGGAGTGCTTCACATATTGAGGAGCAGCTGCTACGAGTCTCTATTCATCATCCTTGGATCGCTTTTAAAGGTTAGTAATCGATTCTTTAATTTTATCCATGAATCGTATGCGGTTTTACGGGTTTTATATGTAAATAATTGTTATTCATGCTTCCGCTTATGCAATAAAACCCAACACTAAAATCCTAATTTATACGTATTTTTACAATGTTCTTAAAGATGGAAATCGGCATTAGTCGGTAAAGTTACCTTGTAGTGATTAATCGGATTTATTAAACATCTATCCTTCGTCCAATATTTGATATTTAAGTGTTAATATTTACATAAAAGAACCGCATATCATTACTCTATACTTGTACATGAACGAAAGGAGTAACCAAAAAAGATTAACTCAGAAGATAAAATTTACTTTGCACACTAAAGTAACCAAAAAAGATAAAAGAAACAACTAGTTGATAGTATATAGCAATGATTAACTCCTGTTCTTTAATTTGTTTACTTTAGTCATAAATCTGAATCAATGGGTAATCAACTGTTCATGCATCACTCAGAAGTCAGAACTAATTATGCATCACTAAGCGGTAGGTATGCACAAAAAACCCTTCGGACCAGGTTTTATTCGGGTTTTTTTAACAATCGGGTCGGACTTCTTCTAAAATACTAGGTCCGTTTTAGATCCTCGGGCCGGGCCGGGCCGGGCCGGGCTTTTATCCGGGTTTTTTTTATTTTTATATATATATTTTTGCAAAGTTAATATATTAGTATACAACAAAAGCAAAGTTTTACAAAAAAAATAACCCCTAAAAGGTTACACCCATCAACTATTAGAATCCAGAATATATAATAAAAGACACCACGATACCTAATACTAAAAAACTATTAGCCTAATGTTTTATCATAAAACATCGGTGCAATTCAAGAACTTTATACTCATAATGTGCGTTATTGAACTTAACCTAAAATACTAGGCCCGTTTTAGATCCTCGGGCCGGGCTTTTATCCGGGTTTTTTTTATTTTTATATATATATTTTTTCAAAGTTAATATATTAGTATACAAAAAAAGCAAAGTTTTACAAAAAAAATAACCCCTAAAAGGTTACACCCATCAACTATTAGAATCCAGAATATATAATAAAAGACACCACGATACCTAATACTAAAAAACTATTAGCCTAATGTTTTATCATAAAACATCGGTGCAACTCAAGAACTTTATACTCATAATGTGCGTTATTGAACTTAACCTCACTGTGAGTCATATAAATCTTCTCGTACATGACCATTTCAAGAAGCACATACACTACACTCAATAAATCTTCTAGAAAGAAGGGTTTGTCCAACATATTGTTGATTTTTCTTAGGCTCATGATTCTTCACATTCCATTAATTGTTAAGTTTAATATTCTTGAAATTTATTTAAAATATTATAATTTTTCAGATTTTATCTTTAAAAATTCGGGTTTTTATTCAAATCTCTCAAAAAGCCCGGACTTTATCCGTGCTTTTCAAAAACCCGGACTTTTAACCGGGCTTTTCGGGCATCGGGTCGGGCCGGGCTTGATGAAAAATAATAGGCCCATTTAAGACCTTCGGGCCGGGCCGAATCGGGTCAGGCTTTTTTTGGGCCCGAACTTTTCGGGCTTTTTTCCGGATCGGATCGGACCGAATTTCGGGTTTCAGGCTTTTTTAACATCTCTGCTAAGTACTTGATGCAAGACATGATTAATAAAGGTGTTATTTTATTAGAGCATCTCCCGTGTGGGAAGAATTTAACAAAAAAATTTTATACGATACATTATAAGCATAATTTGTCCTCGAATAAATCGAGGACACAACTCCATATGTCATCTACAACGTTTTGGACTACATCCTCGAATAAGGACATACAAGTCACTACGTCCTTGGTGTGCCCCTGCCGCCATAGCCCCGAGGGCAACACCAAGAACTACGTCTTTGGCTTGATTCTCAGCACTGATTGAGATACGTAGGCATCTTGTGAGGACCGATTTAGTCACGAAACACAAGAGCAGCCATTAAAGCTCGAAGCTCTCTTAAATCCTAGCAATTAATTTACAAGTACACTTTTTAATCCATAACATTTGGCGCCGTCTGTGGGAAAACAACATCAACCATGGAAAACACGCGAAGAACGACTCGAGAAACTCAGACTTCTGATGGACTTCCGCTTACCTCTGAAACGGAGACTCATGGAAGCCAACCACCACCGCCAACCACTGGCACTCAAGGGGCAAATATCCCCCTCACCACCACTCAAGGACCGGAAATCCCAATTTCCGTTGAAGGGACGAATCCCCTGCAAATGGTCGTTCATGGACCTAATCCACAAGAGAACACTCTCCAGCAACCAATCACAACAACCTCCCCACTGCTCATGAATGCACCAAGTGGCCTTCAACTTCATACCACGGATCTTCCCCAATACGCAACTCAAACTCTTGGGATGCCAAACTATGGCATGCCTCCTCGACCCACGGTGGGAAGCAGTGGTCTCAATCCCACTTACTATGAAGCATATGTTCCCCCTTACATACAAGGTCTGGGACCCCAAAATCAACAAACTCAAACTCGACGAACCCCTTTGAGTCAAGACTACTCGGGCCCCTATACTGAGGACGAGAATTATTCATCTGAAGAAGAGAGGGATGTTGCCCCAAGGAGGAGACGTTATTCCCAAACAAATCGGGAACAACCCCAAAAAGAAAAGATTGCGGCCCACGAGGCAGAGGCTGCAAGGCTCAAGAAATTACTGGCAGAACAGGAGGCCGCAAAAGCACAAAGCCAAGAAACTGGAAGAGTCCCTATAATCAACCTAGACCCAACACCAACAAGAACCAAGAGGGCTGAAGCCCCAAGGGGTGATCCTAGTGTGTTGTTGCCCCTAGGAGATCCTGATGATCCTACGCCACCGTTTACTCAAGACATCATGAAAGCTACCATATCCAGGAAATTCAAAATGCCAACAATTAAAGCTTATGATGGAACGGGAGATCCCACAAATCACGTAAGAACCTTTTCCAATGCACTGCTGTTGCAACCAACCAACGATGCGGTCAAGTGTAGGGCGTTTCCGTAAACCTTGGCAGGCATGGCCGAACATTGGTATAACCGTCTTCCTCCCAGATATATTGGGTCTTTCAAGGAATTAAGTGAAGCATTCAATAATCAATTCGTTAGTGGAAGGGTGCACGAGAAAAGTTCTGCATCACTCATGGGAATCCAGCAAGGAAAGAATGAAGCTTTAAGGGATTACATCAACCGATTTACCCGGGAAGCTCTGAAAGTCACGGACTTAGAGGACAAAGTAGCTATGATAGCCTTGTAACAAGGAACCACTGATGATCACTTCAAAATATCATTAGAAAAACATCCACCCGAGAGTATGCTGAAGCTCCAAGATAAAGCCGGAAAGTACATCAAGGATGAAGAAAACATGAGAAAATATGAACCCACTGCTGGTGGCAGTGGAAATTCAAAGAAAAGAAAGGAAACTCAGGAGTATGACGTCAAGGAAAAGTTTCCCACAATGTCAAAGGATTCTGATTCTCCACCCAAGAGGAACAATTTTGGGCCAAAGTTTACGGAGTATGCAAGATTGAACACTCCCAGGAACCAAATTCTGATGGAAATAGCAAAGGAGGAGGATCTCCGATGGCCAAAGCCACTAAAGACTGATATGTCTAAACGGAATCAAAACCAATTCTGTTGGTTCCACAAGGAAGTCGGTCACGACACCGACGATTGTAGACAATTGAAAGATGAGATCGAGTTTCTGATATGGAGAGGAAAGCTCAATAAATTCACTAAGGATGGAAATCAAGGGAGTCAAAGAGGAAACTATGAAAGAAAAGATTACGATAGAAGGGACAACGATCAAGATCGTAATCCCAAGCCCCGAGGGCCAGTCATCAACATGATATTCGGAGGACCAACTGCTGTTGG
This sequence comes from Heracleum sosnowskyi, assembly GCA_030848705.1. NCBI lineage: Eukaryota > Viridiplantae > Streptophyta > Magnoliopsida > Apiales > Apiaceae > Heracleum > Heracleum sosnowskyi. Next base: position 19,205,370 of record CM061240.1, read on the forward strand.
GTCCTCCCGAAACTCAAGGAAAGCATACGCCCGAGAGGTAATGACCGTGGTTGGAGAAGCACCGAAACGTGCCCGAACAGAAATATCAATAGGTTTTGATGATTCTGACTTGGAAGGAGTGAAGTTTCCCCACGATGATCCATTAGTCATCGTACCTATGATAGGGAATTCTGAAACAAAGAGAGTTTTGGTCGACAATGGAGCTTCAGTGGACATCTTGTTCCATGATGCTTTTATCAAGATGGGATATACTGACTCTCAGTTGACACCCTCGAATATGCCCATATATGGATTCAATGGAGTGGAGTCAAAGGTGGAAGGCACTATCCAACTCCTAATGACAATGGGGCAAGGGTCAAATACCTCTACTCAGATTTGAACTTCATAGTTATAAAGGCAACTTCGACCTACAATACAATCCTGGGAAGGATGAGTCTTCATGCGTTCAAGGCCGTTGCCTCATCTTATCATCTGAAAATCAAGTTCCCAACGAGGAATGGAATTGGTGAAGAACGGGGAGACCAAAAGATGGCTAGAAGCTGTTACGTAACCGCGTTAAGGCCTGGTGGAATCGGGGGGCAGGTTCTCCCCATTGAAGACATGGATACTAGTGATAATGAGGACCGAAGAGGGAAACCAGCTGAGGATTTAATCCCAATTCCCTTAGTCCCTGGTGAACCGGAAAAGGTGACTTATGTTGTTGCACTATTGCCTGAACCATTGAAAAGCAAGCTCATATCTTTTCTTCAAGAGAACAATGACGTTTTTGCTTGGACAGCGGTGGACATGCCAGGGATTGATCCCCAGTTGATAACCCACAAATTAAATGTGAATCCTGAAAGGAAGACGGTGAAACAGTAGAAGAGAAATTTTGCCCCAGAAAGGCAAGAGGCCATTAAACAAGAAGTAGAAAAGCTTCTAAAGGCCGGGTTCATTGAAGAGATACAATTCCCAGAATGGTTGGCTAACCCGGTGATGGTCAAAAAAGCCAATGGAAAATGGAGAATGTGTGTAGACTTCACCGATTTGAACGATGCATGTCCTAAGGATTGTTTTCCCTTACCAAGGATTGATGCCCTAATAGATGCCACCGCTGGCCACGAGATGCTAATGTTTTATGGATGGCTTCAGTGGATATAACCAAATCAAAATGCACAAATATGACATCTCCAAGGTATCATTCATCATTGAATTTGGTGTTTTCTGTTATCTAGTCATGGCATTTGGACTTAAGAATGCAGGTGCAACATACCAAAGGTTGGTGAACAAAATTTTTGAACACCGGATTGGAAAAATCATTGAGGTCTATATGGATGACATGTTGGTTAAAAGCCTCGATAAGGCCGATCATATAAATAATCTACGAGAAGCGTTTGAAGTGCTGAGGCACCACAAGATGATGTTGAATCCAGCTAAATGTGCCTTTGGTGTAGGCTCAAGGAAGTTTTTAGGCCTGATGGTTTCCAATAGAGGAATCGAGGCTAACCCCGACAAAATCAAAGCGATCCTGGACATGGAGCCACCACGAACCGTCAAGGATGTTCAGAAACCGACGGGAAGAGTGACAGCATTGGGAAGATTCATCTCCAAGTTAGGAGAGAAGTGCTTACCTTTCTTCAAAGCACTTAAGAACGTGAAAATTTTTGAGTGGACAACTGAAAGCCAGGAGGCCTTTGAGGCCTTGAAAAAGTACATGGCTGAGGCACCACTGTTGGCAAAACCAAAGCCAGGAGAAACTCTCTATTTGTATTTGGCGGTTTCTAACACAGCCCTTGGAGCTGTTTTGGTAAAAGAAGAGTTGAAGGTTCAGAAACCCATTTACTACGTAAGCAAGATTCTAAATGGGGCAGAAATAAACTACTCTACAATAGAGAAGTTTGCCTTAGCCTTGATAATGGCCTCAATAAAGCTACGCCCATACTTCCAGGCACATAAGGTAGAGGTCTTGACCAATCAGCCTCTAAGAAACATCTTTCATAGCCCTCAAGTTAGTGGAAGGTTGATCAAATGGGCTATTGAATTGGGAGAATTTGACATCAAGTATAAGCCTCGAACGGCCATAAAAGCTCAAGCACTCGCTGACTTCATGGTTGAATGCACCATTGATAACCAAAAAGTCGGGTGTAATATATGGGAATTTTAGATAATAATAATAATAATAATAATAATAATAATAATAATAATAATAATAATAATAATAATAATAATAATAATAGGATAAGGTTTATGGTTTGAATTAATAAGGTTTATGATTTGAATTATTTTGTATTTACTAATAAAAGAAGAATTAGAATTATATATATTTTTTTATAATTAAATTTTATTTATTTTTAGAATTCTAATAGCAATAGGTGATTTAGTAGGCTGTATTTATATACATACTCGTCAGATTTTATTAAACCTAAAACCTTCACAAGAAGAGTAGCCGCGGAGGGAGAAAAACGAAACAGAGAAGCTACTCGGCGATTCCGTGTGTTCAACTACTGTCAGGTCTATGTCAATATTTTATACTAGTAGTTATGCATATTAGAGGTCTCAACATGCTTCTCTCTTAAATCTTTATAATAAGGCTTACTGTATGTTGATGGTGTTATACTTTGTTTTGGTTTCTTGATTCAGAATATTAAAATTTTAAAATAATGTTTACATGGAGTTTGTTACTTAATTACATAGCCATAACATCATCCCTGTAGCCATGTGTTTGTAGTCAGCCGATGTATATTTTGTTTTACGGAATCAAGATTACATGTTTTAGTTTATAAATTGATAATAATGATGGTTATATGTAATATAAAATTATTATTAATCTATTTGTGAATTAGTGAGATAATTTGATGTATTTCTCTGGTTGTTGTTTTCTGTTGTAAACTTAGCTTATGAATAATTAAATGGATTACATGAATACTACTAGTTTTATTGTGATCTATTAATATTTATTTTGATATCATTAATATTTTACTTGAATTTTATATTAAATTTATGTTAGTAGCCGAGTATATTTTTTGTTTAGTTTTGTCAATTTTATTGTTTACGTCACTGGAAGGTTTGGTCACCTGGTTTCGCACATAACAGGGGCAAGCACTTATGTTAAGGTTAGATACTGGCAGTTTAGTATATATTAGTGATATAGACTACGTAATGAGGTGTGCATTCATTTAATTTAGTGTAATGTTACTAGGATAAATTATTAATGTATGTATTTATAATAACAATTATGGTTGATGTATATATTTATGTAAATGGGAAAGAATGCATAAGCAATAATAAATTATTATTTTGATTTTAGATCGCGGGCCAGGAGTTTAGCGGGGTGTTTGCGAATTTCGTTAGTGTTTGAAGTTGCTATTTTCGAGGTACGGATTCTCTCCTCTTTTATTCAGCGCAACTCCTCTTAGAAATATTTAAATTAAATTCGTTTTGACCTCAAAATCTGCTCGTTTGATTTTGAATCGTTTTGAATATGAAAATTGTTTTGATTCTGAAAAGTATATTTAAATCTGTTTCGAAATACTTAAATATTTGTTTCTGCAATTTTTTTGATATTGCGTATATTTTATATCTGTTGGAAATATTGAGAATATCTGTTATGCGAGATTTTAAAATGTTTTGCGAAATATTATATTTGAACCCTTAGTGATATAGGGTATACCGAGTTAACCAGCTGTAGGGATACTACAGCCATGTCATTGCGGCACCAGTGACATGACACTTCCGTGACAGTGTGATTGGTCACGGCGTATCCTTCTGATAGCTCAGGTGGCGAGCTTTTGCGCATTTTGATATTTGTTTCAGGATACGTGGGTGCACCCAGATTTTATGATTTGTGATTTGTGATTTGATTTGACGGTGACGTTGTATATGCCGTACACGTTATCTGGTTTGTTACACACATTAGGTACCCTATGATGTGTGTATTTGTTTCTGTTCTGTTCTGATCTCGGTATGAAATATCCTAACCCCTCGTTGCTTCAACCATAATTATTTTTAAATAAATGTTTTATTATAAACTGTCCAATATGAATATCTGTTTTTTGTTTTATAAACTGTATTCCAAATCCGTACTGGGCGATTGGCTCATGCCGTATTCTTCTTCTGGCAGGTGCTTAGGGGGATCTGGGACTGTGTGATGGAGAGCCACCCCTTTATATCATTGATTAGGATTTGTAGACTTCTATCATTATTTAGACTTGAATATTATTTTAGACATTTTGGTTTTTCATATTTATTGCTTGAACCGTTTTGGAGGTTTAATATTATCTTGGAGATGATTAGACTGTTTATTTATTATTCAGAGATTATTTTAGTGCTCTGTTTGCAGGTTTAAGGTTTAGTAGCCCTTCATTTAGATATTGATGGGGGTGTTACAAAGATGGTATTAGAGCTTAGGTTCTTTCTTGTAGAAAACCTATTTAGGTTGACCTGTGAGATTGGGTAGACGTTAGGATGGGTGCTCTATTTCAAGCTCATTTCATTTTGTTCTATTCTTTTGACTTCTATTTTTAAATCGCTTCTGCTTATCTATTCTTGTTATCTTCATTCGTTCGTTATCTTATATTGTAGATGCCTCCTAGACGTAATCGAACTACTAACCAGACTAATTTGGGTGTTAGCCAAGCTGATTTACCTGTGATGATAGGTCAAGCAGTGGCTCAGGGTATACAACAAGCTATGGCAAATCAGAATAATCAGAATAATCAAAATAATCAGAATAATCAGAATAATCAGAACAATCAGAATAATCAGAATGGTCAAGGGAATCAAGATGGTCAGAATAATCAGAATGGTCTAGGACATCAGCAAAATCCGGAGGGTCAGGGTAATCCGTTGGAGCCATTTGTATGGTTAGAGAGATTTGTTAAGCAGAAACCAGAATCTTTTCACGCACCACAGACTCCTATTGATGCTGAGAATTGGATTGTTCATCTTGAGAAGATTTTTGATGCTTTGGGTTGCGATGAGATCCAGAAGGTCAGATTGGCTGTGTATAAGTTAGAGGGAGATGCTCAGCGATGGTGGAGAGGTGTGAAGGCTACTAGGGGTTAGGAGTTTACAGAGACATTGGTTTGGTAGGGATTTAAGGAAGTTTTCTATGAGCAGTACTTTTCTAATGCAGACAGAGAGGCATATTTGAGGGAGTTTCATTCTATCTCGCAGAACTTCGATGAGAGCCTTACTGACTATATGGCGAGGTTTATCAGGTTAGCTAGATTTGCTGGGACAGTTGCAGGGACTGCTACACAACAAGCTGAAAAATTTAAATGGGGACTGAGGCCTAATCTGAGGGGTTCTATCATTTCACTAAAGTTTCCTAATGTGGCGGAGGTGGCAGATGCAGCTAAGGATATTGAGAAGGAGCGTACTGAGTATAGAGCTTCCAGGTTTCAGAATGATCGTAAGAGGCCTAGGGATGATCAAAGTTCTGTACAGGGTAAACAGTGGAATGGAGGTCAAGGTAATCAGCAGGGACAGTGGCGTGGAAGATACCAGAATATGAGGACTCAGTCGACTTACGGTCAGAATCAGTATGGTGGTCAGAAGCAGAATCAGAATCAGCAGTTTCAGCAGTTTCAGCATCAGCAGCCTAGGCAGTGGCAGAATCGTCAACAAGGGCAGAATCGTCAACAGGGGCAGAATCGTTATTCAGTGTATGGGGGCAACCCCAATATGATTCCGGTGGCTCCTTGTGCTACATGTGGTGGACATCACCCAGGGAGAGCTTGTTATAAACAGTCTGGGGCATGTTTCTTATGTGGTTCGATGCAGCATAGGGCTAAGGATTGTCCGGCATCGCGGAACACTGGTGGTGGAGGTAGTGGTAGTGGTGGTCAGCAGAATCAACAGAATCCTTCAGGCAGAGTGTTTGCACTGACTTCTAATCAGGCAGCAGCTCATTCAGGTACCGTTTCAGGAACACTTCTTGTTGGTAAACGTGATGCTTATGTGTTATTTGATACTGGTTCGACTCATTCTGTTGTGTCTTTATCATTTGTTCGTCATCTTGGTGTTCTTCCATCATTATTATATCCTCGTATGTCTATTGCTACCCCAATGGGGAATTCCGTTATTATTTCTGATGTGTACCGAGAGTGTCCGATAGTTGTTGGGGATAGAAATTGTAAGGTTAACTTGTTTCCGATGGAGATGCATGACTTTGACATTATTTTGGGTATGGATTGGTTGAGTGAACATCGAGCTACAATTGACTGTCAAGGGAAGAGGGTGATCTTTGGGGATGCAGATAAACCAGAATTTATAAATCAGGGTTCTCAACCGAAAGGAGAGGTTAAAATGATTTCAGCTCTAAAGGCGAGTAAACTTTTGTCTAAGGGCTGTGATGGCTATCTTGCTTTCGTGAAGGATAGGTCTAAGGATGAGCCTCGCATCGAGGATTATCCAGTTGTGAATGAATTCGCAGACGTGTTTCCCGATGAGCTACCAGGGTTGCCACCACAGCGAGAGGTGGAGTTTACTATTGAACTTGTTCCAGGTGCAGAGCCTATTTCTAAGGCGCCATACCGAATGGCACCATTAGAGTTGCAGGAATTGAAAGAACAGTTACAAGAGTTATTGGATAGAGGATTTATCAGGCCAAGTGTATCTCCGTGGGGTGCCCCAGGTGTTGTTTGTGAAGAAGAAGGATGGTTCCATGAGGTTGTGTATTGATTACAGGGAGTTGAATAAGGTGACTATCAGAAACAGGTATCCTTTGCCACGCATTGATGACTTGTTCGATCAGTTGCACGGGGCGAAGTACTTTTCAAAGATAGATTTGAGATCGGGTTATCACCAGTTGCGAGTAAGAGATGAAGATATTCCGAAGACAGCATTTGGTACTCGTTACGGGAATTATGAGTTTCTTGTGATGTCCTTTGGGTTGACGAATGCTCCAGCGGTATTTATGGATTTGATGAATCGTGTCTTTCATGATTATTTGGATAAGTTTGTTGTTGTCTTTATCGATGATATCTTGATATACTCTAGGAGTAAGGAGGAGCATGAGGAGCACTTACGTACTGTACTTGAGATCTTGAGGGATAAGAAATTGTTTGCAAAATTTTCAAAGTGTGACTTCTGGTTAGAGCAGGTGGCATTTTTAGGGCATGTTGTGTATGCTAGAGGGATTGAGTTGGATCCTGCGAAAGTCGAGGCTATCACTAATTGGCCGAGACCTAGAAATGTGACAGAGGTGAGGAGTTTCTTGGGTTTGGCAGGTTACTATAGGCGCTTTGTGGAGGGTTTCTCGTCCATAGCTTTGCCGATGACTCAACTGATGAGAAAGGGTGTTAAGTTCGAGTGGAATGATGATCGTGAGAAGAGTTTCCAAGAGTTGAAGAAGAGATTGGTGACGGCTCCTATACTTGTGTTGCCATCAGGGAGTGGAGGATATCAGGTTTATAGTGATGCTTCTAAGAGAGGATTGGGTTGTGTTCTTATGCAACATGGGAAGGTGATTTCTTACGCTTCTAGGTAGCTTAAACCCTATGAGGTAAACTATCCTACGCATGACTTGGAGTTAGCAGCAGTGGTCTTTGCTTTGAAGATTTGGAGGCATTATTTGTATGGAGAGACTTGTGATATCTTCACTGATCACAAGAGTCTTAAGTACATTTTTACTCAAAAGGAGCTTAACATGAGACAACGGAGGTGGCTTGAACTTCTTAAGGATTATGATGCTAATATTCAGTACCATCCAGGGAAGGCAAATGTTGTGGCAGACACTTTTAGTAGGAAGAACTTGGGGAGTGTTGCATCTCTAATTACTCAGCCGCATCTTATTTCAGACATGGAGCGCTTTGGTATTGAGTTGTATTTTAGAGGATCAGGTGGTAGCATTGCTAGTTTGAGAGTGGAACCAAATCTGGTTTCAAGGGTCAAGGAAGCTCAAAAGAAAGATACAGGTTTGGATGTTATTAGATTGGAGGTGGCAGCTGGTAAGCAAAAACATTTTCGTGTTGATGATGAGGGTGTGTTATGGTTGGGTAGTAAATTGTATGTGCCTGCAGACTTGGCGATTTGCGAAGAAATTTTGACCGAGGCTCATAGTTCTTCATTCTCTATTCATCCAGGTTCCACTAAGATGTATAGAGATTTGAAGGAGCACTTCTGGTGGAGTAGAATGAAAGTAGACATAGCAGAATTTGTGGGGAAATGTTTTATATGTCAACAGGTGAAGATAGATCATCAGAGGCCTAGTGGATTATTGCAGCAGTTGGATATTCCAGTTTGGAAGTGGGAAAACATTACTATGGATTTTGTGACTCATTTGCCGAGGACCTTTAAGAAGAATGATGTTATATGGGTGGTGGTCGATCGACTAACTAAATCAGCTCATTTCTTGCCTATTAGAGAGACTACTCCTATTCATGAATTAGCAGAGATTTTTCAGCGAGATATTGTTAGACTTCATGGTGTGCCTGTGTCGATAGTTTCTGACAGGGATACGAGGTTTACATCACGTTTTTGGAAGGGATTCCAACAGGCTTGGGGTACGAGACTTAATTTTAGTACAGCTTTTCATCCGCAGACTGATGGACAGTCAGAGAGGACGATTCAGACATTGGAGGATATGTTGAGGGCTTGTGCTTTGGAGTGGACATGTGATTGGGATAAGTATTTGTATCTTGTTGAGTTTGCGTATAATAATAGTTGGCACGCGAGTATTGGTATGCCACCATTTGAGGCTTTATATGGTAGAAGGTGTAGAGCACCATCTTGTTGGGATGAGGTTGGTGAGAAAGTCATTGCAGGGCCAGAGTTAGTTAGAGTTACTAATGAGAAGGTGGAGCAGGCTAAGACAAGTTTGAAGGAGGATCGATCACGTCAAAAGAGTTATGCGGATCAACATAGGAAGTTTGGTGGATTTGAACCTGGTGATCATGTGTTCTTGAAGGTGTCACCTTGGAAGGGTGTTAAACGCTTTGGCATGAAAGGGAAACTTAGCCCGAGATATTTAGGTCCTTTTGATGTTATAGAGAAAGTGGGCGAAGTGTCTTATAGGGTTGCGTTACCACCGTAGTTATCTCATGTGCATAATGTTTTTCATGTGTCTATTTTGAGGGGCTACAAGTATCATCCGCTTCATGTAGTTCAGTATCCATTGCATATGATTAGAGAGGATCTTACTTGTGAGGAAGAAGCGGAAGCTATCCTAGCTCGAGAGGAGCGAGTTATGAGGAAAAGTACTATTCCTTTTGTGAAAGTCTTGTGGAAAAATCATTCTGAGAGAGAGGCTACTTGGGAATTAGAAGGATCTATTCGTGAGAGATATCCGCACTTATTCGATTCAGGTACGAGTTTTAGTTTCGTTTGATTCCGGGGACGGAATCCTTTTTAAGGGGATATATATGTAATATATGGGAATTTTAGATAATAATAATAATAATAATAATAATAATAATAATAATAATAATAATAATAGGATAAGGTTTATGATTTGAATTAATAAGGTTTATGATTTGAATTATTTTGTATTTACTAATAAAAGAAGAATTAGAATTATATATATATTTTTTATAATTAAATTTTATTTATTTTTAGAATTCTAATGGAAATAGGTGATTTAGTAGGCTGTATTTATATACATACTCGTCAGATTTTATTAAACCTAAAACCTTCACAAGAAGAGTAGCCGCGGAGGGAGAAAAACGAAACAGAGAAGCTACTCGGCGATTCCGTGTGTTCAACTACTGTCAGGTCTATGTCAATATTTTATACTAGTAGTTATGCATATTAGAGGTCTCAACATGCTTCTCTCTTAAATCTTTATAATAAGGCTTACTGTATGTTGGTGGTGTTATACTTTGTTTTGGTTTCTTGATTCAGAATATTAAAATTTTAAAATAATGTTTACATGGAGTTTGTTACTTAATTACATAGCCATAACATCATCCCTGTAGCCATGTGTTTGTAGTCAGCCGATGTATATTTTGTTTTACGGAATCAAGATTACATGTTTTAGTTTATAAATTGATAATAATGATGGTTATATGTAATATAAAATTATTAATAATCTATTTGTGAATTAGTGAGATAATTTGATGTATTTCTCTGGTTGTTGTTTTCTGTTGTAAACTTATATTACGAATAATTAAATGGATTACATGAATACTACTAGTTTTATTGTGATCTATTAATATTTATTTTGATATCATTAATATTTTACTTGAATTTTATATTAAATTTATGTTAGTAGCCGAGTATATTTTTTGTTTAGTTTTGTCAATTTTATTGTTTACGTCACTGGAAGGTTTGGTCACCTGGTTTCGCACATAACATGGGCAAGCACTTATGTTAAGGTTAGATACTGGCAGTTTAGTATATATTAGTGATATAGACTACGTAATGAGGTGTACATTCATTTAATTTAGTGTAATGTTACTAGGATAAATTATTAATGTATGTATTTATAATAACAATTATGGTTGATGTATATATTTATGTAAATGGGAAAGAATGCATAAGTAATAATAAATTATTATTTTGATTTTAGATCACGGGTCAGGAGTTTAGCGGGGTGTTTGCGAATTTCGTTAGTGTTTGAAGTTGCTATTTTCGAGGTACGGATTCTCTCCTCTTTTATTCAGCGCAACTCCTCTTAGAAATATTTAAATTAAATTCGTTTTGACCTCAAAATCTGCTCGTTTGATTTTGAATCGTTTTGAATATGAAAATTGTTTTGATTCTGAAAAGTATATTTAAATCTGTTTCGAAATACTTAAATATTTGTTTCTGCAATTTTTTTGATATTGCGTATATTTTATATCTGTTGGAAATATTGAGAATATCTGTTATGCGAGATTTTAAAATGTTTTGCGAAATATTATATTTGAACCCTTAGTGATATAGGGTATACTGAGTTAACCAGCTGTAGGGATACTACAGCCATGTCATTGCGGCACCAGTGACATGACACTTCCGTGACAGTGTGATTGGTCACGTCGTATCCTTCTAATAGCTCAGGTGGCGAGCTTTTGCGCATTTTGATATTTGTTTCAGGATACGTGGGTGCACCCAGATTTTATGATTTGTGATTTGTGATTTGATTTGACGGTGACGTTGTATATGCCGTACACGTTATCCGGTTTGTTACACACATTAGGTACCCTATGATGTGTGTATTTGTTTCTGTTATGTTCTGATCTCGGTATGAAATATCCTAACCCCTCGTTGCTTCAACCATAATTATTTTTAAATAAATGTTTTATTATAAACTGTCCAATATGAATATCTGTTTTCTGTTTTATAAACTGTATTCCAAATCCGTACTGGGCGATTGGCTCATACCGTATTCTTCTTCTGGCAGGTGCTTAGGGGGATCTGGGACTGTGTGATGGAGAGCCACCCCTTTATATCATTGATTAGGATTTGCAGACTTCTATCATTATTTAGACTTGAATATTATTGTAGACATTTTGGTTTTTTATATTTATTGCTTGAACCGTTTTGGAGGTTTAATATTATCTTGGAGATTATTAGACTGTTTATTTATTATTCAGAGATTATTTTAGTGCTCTGTTTGTAGGTTTAAGGTTTAATAAGTAGCCCCTCATTTAGATATAGATGGGGGTGTTACATCGGGGGACAGGAAGTAATTGTGGAAGACAAGAAAGATGAAGACATGGTGTCCAAAGAATGTTGGGTGCTCTATTTTGATGGAGCATCAAAAACAAAATCAAGTGGAGCAGGTTTGGTGCTACAAAGTCCTGATAGATTTCTCATAGAGTATGCACTAAAATTGGACTTCCCAACTACTAACAACGAAGATGAGTACGAAGCCCTGATAGATGGCTTGTGACTGACTGGAGCTTTGAGAGTTAAGACTCTGAAAGTATGTGGAGACTCGAGGTTGGTAGTTTCCCATGTAAATGGGGAGTTCGAAGCTAGAGATGAAGTCATGGCCAAGTATCTAAAACTTGTTAAGGCTATTATGACTCAGTTTGATGAATGTTATGTGGAACACGTTCCAAGAGAAGAAAACATGAAGGCTGACGCCTTGTCCAAATTTGCTTCTTCTGGAATAGAAAACTATGCAAGGACTGTGTACTTCCAAGTCTTGAAGACCCCAAGCATTAATGGAAAGTTGATAGCACCCATTGATGTGGCTAGCTGTTGGATGGATCCCATCAAATCTCATCTGGAAACTGGTTGGTTACCTAACGATACTTCAGAAGCACGAAAGCTATATATGAGAGCACTAAAGTATGCCCTGATTGAGGGAATCCTATACAAAAAGTCTTTCATCATCCCATACTTAAAATGCTTGAGACCCCAAGAGGCAGAATTGGCCCTAAGGGAAGTACATGAAGGAATTTGTGGGTAGCACTTGGGGGGCAGAGCCCTTGCTCATAAAATTACCTGTTTAGGTTTCTATTGGCCAAGCATGCTAGCAGATGCTAAAAGCTATGTGAAGAAATGTGAACGGTGCCAAAAGCATGCACCAGTGGTTAGGCAACCGCCCGAGATGTTGACATCCATAAACTCACCTATCCCATTTGCCATGTGGGGGATGGATATACTTGGACCATTTCCAATGGCAAGTGCGCAAAGAAAGTTCTTGATAGTGGTAATCGACTACTTCACTAAGTGGATTGAGGCTAAACCATTAGCCAAGATAACCACCAAGCAAGTAATGCATTTCTTCTGGGAAAATGTGATATGCAGATACGGGATTCCATGTATCTTGGTCACAGATAATGGAACTCAGTTTAACAACGAAGAATTCAAGAAGTATTGTGACGAGAATGATATCAAGTTACGTTTCACTTCTGTTGCCCATCCTCAAGAAAATGGGCAAGCTGAGGTTGCCAACCGAATTATCCTAGATGGACTGAAGAAAAGAGTTGAACGCTCTAGAAATACTTGGGTAGACAAATTGCTCCCCATATATGGGCATATCGTACTACTTGTAAAGTCACCACTATAGCAACCCCCTTTCTGCTGACATATGGGGCAGAGGCAGTGGTTCCAGTGGAGATTACTCACACATCTCCAAGAATCGAAGCTTATGAGCCAGAGACAAATGAAGAAGGCATGAGGCTGGCTTTAGATCTAATTGATGAGGTTAGAGATGAGGCAAATGCTAAGGTAGTTGAACATCAAAAAAGGGCATCTTTCTACTATAACCTAAGGGTTAAAGAGAGATTCTTCCGTCAAGGATACTTAGTCCTCTGAAAGATTGAGGAATCCGGGGTTGGACAAAAAGGCAAGTTGGCCCCAAATTTGGAAGGACCATATTGCGTCAAGAACGTATTTGGTTGAGGCTCATACAAATTAGAAACCCTCGAAGGGCATGAGGTGCCAAGGACTTGGCATGCCTCAAACTTAAAAGTTTATTATGTTTAGTGCATCCTAAAAGGATCCGCTAGTATGATAAGTAGAAATAAGGTTCGATTAAATAATGAGCTTCCTAGAAAGCATATGAAGGGTTGAACCCGTTTTGATTGGTAGAAACATCCTCAAAGCTTTGCCAAGACAAACTACAAATGAATGCAAAGGATAACATACAAAAGATGCATGTCAACTGCACAAATAGAGTTGAATACAACGAACCCTGAAGGGTGAATGTTGCTAATAAACATACAAAAGAAAGCCTAAGATGCCTATTGTTAATTAGCGAAAATTTCAAGCTCATGAGAAGTTTGATATGGTATACTTGAGAATGAATCACTACGAGTGCAGCCATCAGTAAGAACTCGTAAGGGTGAAAGGTTGAAACCCCAGAAATCTAAGACATTCAGTCCAAACCCAATCATTCGATATGCTCAATGAAAGGCTTGAAGCCAAAACAAGACGGTATAAGACATAAAAGGCTTATGCAAATGTCAAGCTAGCCTCGAATAAGGCAAAATCGTCGTAAATGTGTAGGTCGCTCCACACTTTACACCAAGACGATACTCGTGAAACACTAGTGTATATTAAAATCCCCAAAAAAGGGTAGTAAGTCCCAGGTAAGGGATAAAAAGACCCCAAGTCTCGAAAAAGACCGGTATAACTTCTATGAAATCCTAGTGCATTATCATAGAAGTTGGGGGGCAAATGATATGGGCTGAAAAATAATCCTAGAAGTGCAATTAATTACGTCTTAATTAGATCCAGATTGGTCTAAGAACACGGCCCAATAAGCAAGGCCCGAAACCCTAATTATTTATTAATTTCGTAATTAATAAATAGGGAAAATATACAGCTCAGGAAAGGAGTCCAAAATATGGTAAATTCATCAAAGAAGGATCCAGAATCCCAATTAAAAGAAATAATGAGTCATAGTCCTTATCAACAAAGAAAAGACTTGTCCACCAAGAAATACAATGTTTATCCATTATCAAAAAGGAGACTTATTCGCTAAGTCTCCTAAACTTACTCTAAATACGAGGCTCTAGACGCCTATATAAGGACCCTGCTCCTTCACAATAGAACTACATTTTGGACACAGCTCCGTATGTCATCTACGACGTTTTAGACTTCATCCTCGAATAAGGACATACAAGTCACTACGTCCTTGGTGTGCCCCTGCCGCCATAGCCCCGAGGGCAACACCAAGAACTACGTCTTTGGCTTGATTCTCAGTACTGATTGAGATACGTAGGCATCTTGTGAGGACCGATTTAGTCACGAAACACAAGAGCAGCCATTAAAGCTCGAAGCTCTCTTAAATCCTAGCAATTAATTTACAAGTACACTTTTTAATCCATAACACATATATATATATATATATATATATATATATAAAATTATTAATAACTAACCGATTAGTTTTTTTTTGCCAAAGTTTATATTCTTTTTTATATTTTCTAACTAACATGTCTTCTAACTAAAACCTAAAAAATATCACGGGCTATTCCATTTAGCAGCATAAAATACTAATATTATAAACACTACTCCCTCTGTCCCAGTGAGTTGTATACACTGGGGCTGGGCACGGAGACCAAGAAAAGATATAAAAAATGAGTAAAATTAGATGAAAAGTGGATAAAGTGGTGGGACCTATCAGTATTTAATAATAGATTTGAGATAATGGAGAAAAATAGTGGGTGTAATAGTGTTTTATATTATTATAGAATAGAGATAGTGGAGAAAGTAGTGGGTGTAATAGTGTTTTATATTATTAAAAGTTACTATTTTTGGAATGTATAGAAATGAGAGGGACATCCCAAAATGGAAAGTGTATAGAAATGAATGGGACGGAGGGAGTAATAATTAACCGATTATCTTTATTAGCCAAATAGTATATTTTTTTAATATATTTTCTAACTAAAATTTATCCTTTTTTAAAAATTATCAAAAACGACATATATATAATTATTAGTTAACTCGAATGCGACACTAAAAACTGAAAATTATATAAGGATAGTCGTATAAATTATAAAATCATGCCGAGTGAAATGAATTTTCAATATAATTTTCTTTAACAATTTAATATAGCAAATAAATGCATAAATCAATCATCAAAATATAAAAGCAGACAAGACAACATATTAAAATTATTATTTATAATATTAATTTTAAAAATATAAATAAAGATAAAATTTCGTCAAATATGTAGTATTATACTTTTTTTTCTTCAATATATAATAGATCTTGTATCTTATATATAACTAACAAAAAATAAATTAAAATTAAGTAAGAAAATATTTAAAAGTCACACTTGCAAAAGAAAATTTTATTAGTAGTTTGGTTAGTCGTTCTTTAATTTGTTCATTCAATAGTTAACATATTTATATCAGTGTTCTAAAAATCGGTGATTAATCGGGATTAATCGCCGATTAATCGCTAGACGGCGGGTCACCGAACTGATTAAGCGAAAATCGGTCAATTAATCATTTTTTCAGAAAAACGGGCAAAAATCGGCTGAATCGGTCGAAAATCGGGCTAATTATTAAAAATAGTTAAAATTAAAAAAAAATTAAAATTTTAAAAGGCAGAAACTTGATTAAACAATAGAAAAAAATATTATTTTTGTACATATAATTATAATTTTAGATGCCTAAATCATAAATTCTCTTAAATTGATCTCTAATTGAAAAGTTAAACCTTCAAAATTTTATGTATTACAATTATATAATATTTTTAACATATTTGCATAAATATATGATAATAACATATGTTTAGTTGAAATAACGAAACAATTATATATATATATAAAAATATAATTGTATTAAAAAAAATTATTAAAATTTATTCCGATTAATGATCCGATTAATCATTCCGATTAATCCCGGATTAATCCCTGGACGGTGCCTTCATCGATTAACTCCGATTCCCGATTTTTACAACACTGATTTATATATAAAAAATTAACTATGCTAATTAGAACGCATCTCTTAAACCTATTTATTTGGGTCATGTGATGAGACTTTATAAGTCGATATACTTGGACCAACTTACATGTTTATTTATTTAAAAATATTTTAGTACATCTCTAACGATATTTATTTAAGCATAATTATTACACATCAATTGTTAGGATTTATGGGTGATAGCTATGAGACAACTTAACTAGATTCTTTTTAATGCTTAATTTTATTAAGTATGAACATACTGTCACAGCCAGAGTATGTTCTTGTAACCATTTCGTTTGTTTTTAAATAAGAGTGTAAGTACATCTTGGTAGAAGTTCATTTATTTGTTCAAGCCTCAAGAAGTTCTCAAGAAGGACAGCAAGAATAAACCTTACTGTCATAGCACTGACAGTAAGGTTACAAGAAGACAACATGTTGCAAGTCACGATAGTAAATTCACTCTGACAGCAACATTGGCGGAAGCCCTCAGACAACAACTTTACCTTAGCCTGACAGCAAGCTTGGAAATCCTGACAACACCTTATGCAGGGATTTCTTACTGTCACCAAAAGCGCATTCTTGTGACAACAAGCTTAGCCATCAGGATACTGTCATGAAGGGACAATATTTGTATTGGGGTTCTACCCAGTCAAACATGTGACAGTTTGGATGTTCAAGAAACAAGCGTGCTGCAGTATCCCAACACTGCACCAACTCTGCAAGACTACGACCGAAGCTTCAGAGATCACAAGACAAAGCTCACCAATTCAAGAGTATGACAAATCTACATCTACTGAATTGTGTTAGCTAAATATAGAATGTTTCTAGATTGCTTTTTCCAGTACTGATAATTTGTTTGTATATCAATTTAGGAAAGACTCACGGGTAGACAATATGTAAGAAGCTGCCACATGAAAATGACAGAAGCTTCACAAACCCGTGATGATAGAGATAGGATTAGTTTACTTAGACTATCTCTCAATCCATTCTTAGTATCACTCGAGAAATCGAAGCTCAAGAAAACCAACATTTTTCTTGAGGTTGTAGCAACACATTGCAAAATAAATAAAACATTTATTTTGTGAGAAAAACTCGTGTGTCTACTTGTGTTTGCATTCCATAAACTGATAAACGTTAATCTTAGTTTTTGTTGTTGAAACGTAGATTGAGATTTATCAGTATTGCATTCAACCCCCCCTTCTGCAATAGTCAAGGACCAACAACTGGTATCAGAGCAGACAGATTATTCTACAAATCTGAGATCATGACAAGTATGCAGAAGTCAAGTAGCGTAAAGATTCCAGCGTTTGATAAGGAGAACTACAACGTGTGGAAAAGAAAAATCTTGTTGTTTATCAAAGCTGCGAATCCCTTATACTTGGGTATCCTCCAAAATGGTCCCTTTGTTCCACGGAAAGAGATTGAAGCCTCAACTGTGGACGGTGTTCTTGTTCCAGCCTACTGGGTCAACAAATTACCTTCAGAGTTTCTGGAGCCAGAAAAAGAGAAGGTGGCCTTGGATGATTACTTGCAACTCATCCTCCTGGATGCTCTCACTTTGGACAAAGCCATGTGTGGGAATGTCATTGGATGCTCATCAGCCAAGGACATGTGGAATAAGATTGAGCTGCTATGTGAAGGAAGTGAAGAAGTGAAAGACAATCAAAGACAAATTCTTATCTCACAGTATGAAGCTTTCATGGCAAAGTCAGGAGAAGATCTAACAACTATGTTTGAGAGGTTCAGTAAACTTCTGACTGAGCTACAGATTCATGGCAAATACTATGATAGGAAAGAGTTAAATGTTAAGTTCTTGCTCACACTTCCTGAGCATCTAGAGCACAAAATCACTGCCATAAGAGAAGGAAGAAATCTAAACAATGTTTCCCTTGAAACATTATATGGTGTGCTTAAATCATATGAGCTTGATTTTTTCCAGAAAAGAGCTATACAAGCTGGATTAAGAGGAAAAATGGGCAATATGTCTGGTGCTCTTGTAGCTCATGTGCCAAGAATCACTCAACCTATTGAAGGAATTCAAATCACCCAACCTGCTCCAGTACCTACTCTTAAGATTGAAGAGGTTGTGGATGATGATGAGAAAGTTGTGCTGTAAATAACTGATGTTGAAGATGAAGACTTCTATTCCATAGAAGAAATGGAAAAGATGGATAATCCAACAATGCGTTACATGGCTAAGAAGTTCAAAAACATAAGATTCAAGAGAAACAAGCCATTTAAGCCTCAAGGTCAAACATCAAGGTTCAGCAGAGGGAATTCTTCCAAGGTTGAAGGTGGTGCCACAAGAGGTGGTTACAAAACAAGGATGGTGGACAGATCCAAGTTTAGGTGTTACAACTGCAATGAGCTTGGTCATTTTGCTACTGAGTGCAGAAGACCAAATCAGAATCATAGGATGGATAAAGGGTCAAGTGGACACTTCAAGAAAGGACAAGGGAAAGCCTATGTGGCTGAGGGAAAATGTTGGGATGATTCTGATGATGAAGAGGAAGAGGAATATGTGAATCTAGCCCTCATGGCTAAGTCTGATAAGGTCTCCTCTAGCTCTCCAAGTTAGGTACCTTCACTTGTCTTACTTGAAATGTCTAAAGAAGAATACAAACAAACTGTTGAGGAATTGAGTGCTGAAATGTTTAATGTTCATACTAGTCTAACTGCAGCTAATGAAGAAATAGCTAGGTTAACTAAACTGAATGAAACACTCACTTCTGGGAATGTCATGCTTTTATTGAAGACCAGACGATTAGAATCTCCAGTACATGAGAATGCCAAACTTAAAAATGAATTAGACTGTGCTAAAGAAATTGAGAAGTTTCCAAAGAAAGAAATAAGTGAAAATGAATTCAAGATTAAAGCCTATAGAAACTCATCCAAACAACTTCAGGATCATCATGAGAAACACACAGAGGATCAAAAAGTAGGGATAGGTTTTGAGTATGGTAGAAGACCTGGTAAGGAAATTGTGAGTCCGGATTGTTCAACTGATGGTTCTGTCAAACCTCATGTTCTCAAGAAGATCAACAAACCAATCTTTAAACTTTCTGAACTTGAGTTTGATAAGGAAGCCATGCTCATCAAGCAACAACTTGATGATGAGGATGAAGGCATTGACAATACAACAGTTGATGGAAAAGATACTGTCACAATTCCTAAGATAGTAACTTCCCAGACAATCAGACATAATGTTCTAAAGATGCTGTCAATAATGGCAAGACAGTAGCTTCCAAAGATACTGTCAAGAGAGCTTCGTAGACAACAACCTCTAAACCTACTGTCAAGACAGAAGGTGTAAGAGGTACTGTCAAGAAAAGCTCGACAGCAACTTCAGAACATCCTGTTGACACAGTTACCTACAAGTCTAACAACATGAATGGTAAGTTAGGAAATGACAATGCTAATGTTGGTAGTGCTCCCAGAAAACTATGCAATAATTGTGGCTCTTCACATCACTTATGTTAGATCAGGATTCAATGATCGTCATGGTCTAGACTCAACTGATCAGGATTGCTGACGTCATCAGTATAACACGGTCATCAGTATTTGATCAAGCGTCAGTATCAAGATTGTCATCAGGATATCTATATCAGGACTATGATCAGGATTGATCATCACGACTGAAAGTTGATCAGGATTTCTATTTCGAGTCTAGTTAAATAAGGAAGCTTATTTTGTCGGTTCCTTATTTATAGTAATGAAGCTATCAATTTAGGATAGGTTTCAATCTTTGTAATTGATTAGAACTTATCATGCAATTGATAGAGAAGCTGTGTAGTATATAAACACAGTTTTAGGTTTCGATTTAGATAGATCACATACACGAGTATCTTTGTTACCTAGAAGTTCTCAAGAACATTAGAATTTATTGAGAGAGTTTGTAACAGTTTTATATCAGAATTAATAAATCTGTTATTATTCTTTCATATTTGTGATATATACTTTGATGAGTCGAGAATCTTATACAATTGTATTCAACCCCCCTTCTACAATTGTTTATCACTGGGCAACAATTGGTATCAGAGATGACTGATTTAAATTTGAATCAGATACGATCTAAGATGTCGACAACCAAGTATGAAAGTATGAAAATTCCCATCCTGAAGAAATCAAAATATCCAACATGGAAGGTAAAGATGCTGATGTATCTGGAGGCTATGGATCCTGATTACTTGGACAAGATTCGTGATGGACCATATATACCTACAAGGATCAAAGAACGAATAGAAACTGTACCTGAAAACTATGTGGTCAAGGCAAAGAGTGAATGGACTCCAGAAGAAAAAGTTCATGTACTGAGGGAGCCAAAGATAAAGAACATCCTGCACAATAGTCTTGATGCTGTCATGTCCAACAGAGTGATTGCATGCAAGTCTGCAAAAGAAATCTGGGATACTTTGGAAACTCAATGCCAGGGATCTGCATCTGTCAAGAAAAACAGAAGGGCTCTTTTGATTCAAGAATATGAACAATTCGATGCTAGACCTGATGAGAGCCTGACTAATTTATATGATAGATTTCTGACACTCCTGAACAGTTTATCTTTAGTTAACAAGGAATGTGAAACTGAAGATTCTAACACCAAGTTTCTAAGAGCTTTATCTGAAGAATGGGATACTCAGACCTCGATCATTAGACATCAGTATGATCTCAACACTGTGTCTCTTGATGAAGTCTATGGAATGCTAAGAACTCATGATCTTGAGGTTCAACAGAGAAAGAATAAGAAAAGCAGCAAGGCAAAGACCATTGCCTTGAAAGTAGAGGCTAAATCAAAAGAAAAAGCTATGGAGGTCTCTAGAAGGAAATCAAGAATAGTTGAGTCAGATCCTGATGACTCTTCATCAGATACTGATGGCAATCCTGATGCCAATACTGATGATGACTCTTCTGACTCAGACATGGAAGAGATGGTTGCTATGATTGTCAGAGGCTTCAAAAAGATGAAGTTCAGGAAGGCTAGAAGACAAGGCAACTTCCAGAAAAGGACCTTCAATGCAGACAAAGACAAGTATATCAAAAAGGACAGCAAGGGTAGCAAATCTGAAAAGTCAAAGGTTAGATGCTACAAGTGTAATGGTATGGGACACTTTGCTAATGAGTGCAAGAATACAAAGGCACTCATCACATCAAGCAAGGATTGGATGGACTCTGCCTCAGAATCTGATACTGAGGTGGTCAACTATGCCCTAATGGCCAATACTGATGATATTGTTATTCCTGATGATAAGGTACTAAATACTGTCTTTGATTTTGATACTGATAATGCTTCTGAGTTAAGACGTTTTCTAAAGTCATTGCATATTAGCTTTAGAAGTCAAACTGCTGAAAATACTAGAATCTTATCTGAGATGTCTGAACTTAGGAAAAGGAATGAGCATTTAGAAGCTGAATTTTCTCTTATGAAAAAAGTACAGATAGAATGTGATAATGCTAATCACATGTACTTAGATATGAAATTTAAATTTATTGCTTTTGAAAAGGAACTTGATAATGCTAATGAGAAAATCAGAAACTGGACAGACTCTGGAAGAAAATTTCATGAGATTAATACCTCTAAGAATTGGAAAGAGTGTCTAGGGTATAAGTTAGATGAAGATAAGAAATTGAAAGAGAAAATTGTTGTTGATGAGACAGTTAGTCCAAAAACCTATAGACATGTTATAGACAAAACCAAATCTAAGATTACTCCTGTTAATTTTGTTTTCGGTAAGGATTCCAATTCAACTTTTGAAAAGGGATCTACTTCTGTTCAAAGTGTTAAAATTATTAAGTCTAAACCTGTCATGAGTAAAGTTACTAAGAATGTAGGTTTACTGTCTCAGAAACAACTCAAGGATAAAATCTGTGAAGTTTCAGATAAGAAGAAGGAACCAAGTGTCAAAAGAAACAGGAATGGTAAAATTGGGATCAATAAAGAAAATGGTTATAAATATGTCCCAAATGCACCTAGAAAATGTTGCTTTAACTGTGGTAACTCTAACCATTTTGCTATTGATTGCAGAAAGAGTAAAAAGAAGGTTACTGAAATTCCTAGGTCTGATGTTAGGAATAGATCAGTATTTTATAAACCACAGAATTCCTGTTTTCATTGTGGTAGTAAATGGCATTCTATTTATACATGTGTAGAATACCATGACTTGTACTATAACTTTTATGATCCATTACCTAAGTTTAAAAATAGTGCAAATTCTGGTAGCCTTAAGAATGTCAATGTGAAGCATGCTTTTGTTAATACTGATACTGACAAAGAAAATCCTGATGGAGTTAATCCTGTCAGGACTGCTAAAGTCAGAAAGTCTTCTGCTGCTAAAATTAATAAAATGCATGGAAAAGGAACCCAACAAGTGTGGGTTCCTAAACATTCTAACTAGTGTTTTAACATTCTGATTGCAGGGCAAAAAGAAAAATGTGTTAGTCATGGATAGTGGATGTTCTGTGCACATGATTGGAAACAAGGCCCTGTTATCAGAATATGAGGAAAAAGCTGGCCCAACTGTGTCTTATGGAGATGGCAACATTGGACAAACTTTGGGATATGACAATATAATCATTGGAAATGTCATCATTGAAAAAGTAGCTCTAGTGAAGGGACTAAAACACAACCTGTTGAGTATTAGTCAAATCACTGACAGAGGTTATCATGTCAATTTCTATTCCACACATTGTGAAGTAGTCAGCAAAGAAACAGGAAAGATAACACTGACTGGCTACATGCATGGTAACATTTATGAAGCCAATATTCTCTCAAATACTGATGGCTCCCCTACATGTCTTATCAGTAAAGCGTCAGTAGATGAAAGTTGGAATTGGCACAAGAAGCTTTCTCATCTCAACTTCAGCAATATCAATGAGTTGGTTAAGAAAGATTTAGTGAGAGGATTACCTAAAGCTTTGTATACTCCCGATGGACTCTGTGATGCTTGTCAAAAGGCTAAACAAAGAAGGACATCATTCCAGAGTAATTCAGAATCCTCTATTGAAGAACCATATCACATGCTGCATCTTGATCTATTTGGACCAGTCAACATTATGTCCATCAGTAAGAAAAGGTACACTCTTGTAATTGTCGATGAATATTCTAGATTCACCTGGGTGTATTTTCTGCACAGAAAAGATGAAACTCCTGAAATACTTTTGGATCATGTGAGAATGATTGAGACAACCACAAAGTACAAAGTCAAGATACTGAGGAGTGATAATGGTACTGAATTCAAGAATTCAAAGATGGAAGAGTTCTGCAAGTACAAGGGAATTATTCAACAATTCTCTGCTCCTGGCACACCTCAGCAAAATGGAGTAGTTGAAAGGAAAAATAGAACTCTTATTGAAGCTGGCAGAACTATGTTGGAAGAAGCTAAATTACCTACATATTTCTGGGCAGAGGCAGTCAATACAGCATGCTATACTCAAAATCTCACTTTGATAAACAGACATGGTGTTACTCCTTATCAATCTCTCAAGGAGAAGAAACCAAGTTTGAAGCATCTGCATGTGTTTGGCTGTAAATGTTTTGTTCTCAGAACTCATCCTGAACAGCTAGGAAAATTTGAAACTAAGGCTGATGAAGGAATTTTCATAGGCTATCCTGCATCAAGAGCCTTTAGAGTTTTTAACTTGAGAACAAGAACTGTCATGGAGTCAATACACGTATCTTTTGATGATAAGAAGATAATTGGATTGAATGAAGACTCACATGATAGATTAGTTTTTGAAAATGAAGGTACCAAGGAACCTGTAGAAAATGAATCAGATCCTATCAATGCATCAGATACTGATGGGTCACCAAATCCTGATGATCCATCAAATCCTGATGAAACACCAATTCCTGATGGTGCTAATACTGATGATGCAAATAATGATGATTCATCTAGTAGTGCAAATGTTGAGGGGGAGCAACAGCAAACTGCTAGAAATTCTGAGTCTACTCAATCATCAGGTCAAAATTCTTCAGATACTGATTCAAGTGACAATACTGATAATCCATCAGGAGGAGATAGTAACAATTCAGGGGGAGCTTCTAATGAAACAAATTCTTCTATTCAAGATAACACCAATCCAGGGGGAGCATCTACATCAAGAAATGCCTTACCATCAGCAAGGAAATGGACTGCAAGTCATACTCCTGATTTAATAATTGGAGATCCTGATGCAGGTGTTCAGACAAGAAGTGCAACTCAAAATGAATGTCTATATAATAACTTTCTATCAAAGGAGAAGCTGATGCGAAAATCAGAAGTACAAAGACAAATTGACAACAACATTGCTGGTATTCTCTAGAAAATAAAATTTATACTTAGTTTGTGATTAAGTATTAAGTTTTAATTTTCAATCTTAATTCAATTTTTTTTGGGGTTACTAATCATCATCTTAAATATCAAATGCAATGTTACTAATAATTTGTACAGGAAATCAGAGAAGAAGAACAATTGAGAAATATGATCAATTTCATGAATACTTGGATATTCTTTACAAATGAAAAGGAAATTACATTGTTTCTTTTCTAGTCTATTTCTCTTTGCTGATAAGCAGGAATGCCCCTGTTCGATGGATCATAACCAGGCAAAAACTTCTTGAGCAGCTTCACAGTCCGTCCGGATTGGAAGGAAGTTGTCCACCAAGATCGGTCTAGGGTTCTCTTGTTCCATCCTTAAAGGACAAGGAGGGGAGCTGATGCACTTGAAGGCAGATCGTCACAGTGATCACCGGGACGCTTCCATGCCTCCACCTTGCACGAAGTACAAGCATCAAGTTTCCTCTTTCTTCTCCTCTCAAGCTCTCGCTCGAGTTCCTCATCCTCTTCATCATCATCATCGTCACCGTCTACTTCCTCATCTTCATTGACGATGACAAGATTGTCCAGAGGATTCCAATCAGGGTTTACCTGTTGGAAGTTGTGAAGGAGGACATCAGCCATTGCATTCACAATGGCCTCCTGTTCCTGAGGATCAGGAACAGGATATGGCTCTTCATTCTCTGCGATTTCATCCAGAGCCTCTTCCATTTCTTGCCAGATTAACTCGACATCATCGAGTTCCTCACCAGGTAAATCATTTTGTTGATTGTTTGCAGCCATGGAGAAAGAACGAATTCGAAAGGTTTGGGTAATATTTTTGTTTTCTCTGTGGAGAGGGTTGTGTGTTTTGATGATAAATGACAGTATTGATTGACATTCTCTATCTTTTATAGAGATTGTTTGTTTAGCATGCAGGTCACTTACTCAATCTCGAGGAGACTGTTCAGTTTCTCATGACTACTTTGCCTCGTTAATTGGTAAGAGTGTTCCAGTGGTTACTGCGTAATTAATTTTGTCATCATTAAAAAAAACATTTTTCAGGATTGTTGAAATAAATTTTGTTTTCTTAAAACAAAATTTTATTTTAAATGCATATCGAAAAATAAAACATTTTTCAATCCTGATAATGCAAATGGTTTTATAGGAAATGCCTTTATTCCTGATGAGGTCAGGTTTTTCTTACATCAGAAAATGCCTACTTGTTATGGTTTACTCTCTGATGCTATGGGGCAAGTCCAATCACACCTTGTTCCTGACCCAAGCATCCAACCCAAACAGTCAAAACAATCAACTGCCACCTCTATTATCTCTTAAAAGACTTTAGTTGTAAAATCTAAGAAATCAGCTAGATCTGCTGTGTCTGGAAGACAATCAGGATCAAAGGATTTCTCCTCTACATCACTCACCAAAAAGAAGAAACAAGGGGGTGTACAAGGGGTCCTGGTAAAGAAGGATGCTGAGATTGTTACTGTCAAGGGAGTTGAGGATGTTCAAGTAAAAAGAAAGTTGATTTTAAGAGATGAAACTGATTCTGAGGATGAAATGCCCATCTCCTCTAAATTTAAGATAATCAAGGAAGTTGCTGATACTGCTATTGAAGCTGTGGCACCATCATCTAAGTCACAGAAGAAAAGGAAATTATCTAAAAGCAGGTATCATATTCCTTTGGACACACAAACTACTGATGTTCAGGATCTATCAATTCTTGATGAGCAGTCAAATCATGATGCTCAAGCTAATCCTGACGTTGGTACTCCTGATTTCACTCCAACAAAAGTTGTCTCTATTTCTGACTCTCTAGCCAAATCCTCTCCCACTACAAGACATGTTGATATTTCATGGGAGAAGTATGGTGCTGCCGCTTCCAATCTTGGGTTTTTACATCAATTGGAGAAAAAAAGGAAAGCAGAGGAAAAGGTCTTTCAGAGACAGAAGAAGCTGAAAGGATCAAGCCCACAAGAACCTGAATCTCAATGTGATTCAGCAGTTACTGAAGATCCTGCCACACAAGAACTATTCAATCAAAGTTTGAGTGAAGTCTTAGCTATTGGAATGGTCCCATAAGAACCATTTTCTCAAAGGGAGAATGCAGAAATTTCTATTCCAGCCACACAAGAACCATCTAAAGATGCAGGCAAAGCTACAGCTTCTGAGGAATTTCCTGACAATGCTCAAGGGATTTCTGGTGAAAATGAAAGAATGGTCGAGGACACTGTCAATGAGGGAAGCACACAAGAACCTCCAACTCAAAGTGTTGAAGCAGCTTCAGAACCTCATGCTACACAATAACCATCAGTATCAAATCCTGATGCAAGCTTATCTCATCTTGACGATGTTGCTCCTGACGCTAGTGGTGCTACTGATAAGCCAATCCTGATACAACCACTAAGCTCAAGACCAATGACAGATTCTATCACAGCATCCCAGGATAAGCTAAAAGGTATTGCAACTACTCTTTTATCAAAAGGTCTCAAACATGAAATTGATTCTGTCAAGGCTGCTACAGAATTAGTGAGGACTGATATTTCTCAAAACTTCACAAAGGTGCCTATTGCTCTTTAACTAAGAATAGTGGAATCCCAAGTCAAGTCAGTCATTACTGAACAAATATCAATTAATAGCAGAATTGATTCACTTGATTCTAAGGTAACTGATATTCAACCTCTCTTGCCTTAATTTTGAATTTATTGTCAAATACTGATGTCAAAAAGGGGGAGAAGGTAAGTTCTACAAAATGTACACCTGATCTAGTATTAAGGAATAATGATGATGATACTGGAAATGATGGTGGTGACAAAGTTCTACAAGGAGAAAAAACCTCTGATGCTGCTGTTATGAAGACTATTCAAACTTCTCAAAGTCAAACAACGCAGTCAACTCATGTTTCTGATTCTGGAGTAAGGACAGTGAGAACATTGGTACAATCTCAGATCCTGATGGAAGAACAAATCCTGACAGGTGATCAAATCCTGATGACTGATCAAATCCTGACACCTGGTCATGGACATACACTTTCTACAATTCCTGAGGGTGATGAAGATGTAATCATTGAAAATCCTGAAGATGCTGCTAACCTATTCCAGAGTTTCAAAACAAAGAAAGGTGATGTTGTGACTCTTTATCATACTGATAAGAGGGTACAACAGTTGTTTTCCAGAAAGGCACTATCTACTGCGACTGAAGAATATCCTGATCTCTCTCATGAAGAGTTCTTAAATTCTCAAAGAGAAATGATGGAGAGTTTCAAGAATCCTGCTCCTGCTATAGGTAGAGGAGGCAGGGGTAGCAGAAGTGCTCAAAGAGGTAGAAGAAGCTCATCAACTCCAATTATGCCTAGACAAACAAGGTCTAGAGGATTAAGGATTGAAGAAATTCCTGAACCTACTCAAACTCTAGTAGTTCCTGACAGGTCTACTTTTGGTGATGATGAAATTGTTGAAGAAGAATCAAAATTGAGAAGAAAAACAAGACAATCAACTCTCAACAATACAAATCAAATTGAAGATTCTAATCCTGATACTGTTCCTGACACAGTTCAAGATCCTGATGAATCTGATATTCTACAAGAGGTTGATCTGTTAATACTTTCTACTGTGGTGGATTCTCACAACAAGGAAGTAGATGAAGAAGAAGAAGCCAGAAGAGGAGAAATCACAAGAACAACAAATAGAGATTTCAATCTCTATGTACAAAGGCTTAAACTCTCAAACAGAAGGTTGTGGAGAAATCCAAGCAGACAAGAACCTCAACTAGAAAGAAGCTATGCTTATGAGAAGGAAAAAGATAAGAAGTGGAAACACATTGACACACTTAGGTGTGATAGACCTATCAATTTTCAGTCTGGGAGAATTATCACAAGTACCTCAAGTGTTGCTGATTTTTCTGAGTCAGTTAGATCAAAAACACTCTGGTTTCAAATGTTCTCAAATCTGAGGCAAATGACAAACAATTCAAGAGGAGGTATTGGACACATGGATGCTGAATATCTGAATACACCTCATGTTAATCCCTATGCCTTGACTGAAATTGGAGGTATTTTAACTTCTGAAAACCTGAACAATTTATTATCTGTTGATATAGTAATAAATTGTCATGATGGTTCTGAAAAGAAAGAAAAGCTTCTGTATTTTATGAGAGATGGTTATGTGAAGATTCTATCCATTCAAGACTTGTTGGTGAAAACTACAAAGGAACTGAAATATGTTCATTATCTGTTAAGATGGAAGAATGAAGTGTGCAAAGTGTGGAGTGACATGATCTTGGTAACAATTAGAAGAAGACTGGATGGAAACAGAAATTTCAATGGTAATTATACTCCCATGTACTTAAATCAAAGAGGTCAAGATGTGGAAATGCAAAGGGGCACTGTTGTTAAAGAAGTGACTTTTGGCATGACTCAACTTACTCTCAATCCTGATGGGAAGGAAATTGCTTATCTTTTGCTTGAAGAGCACAATCTTCAGAGAAGCTCCATACAAAATCTAAGAGCAACTATCTACCAGATTAATGAGGAAGATGTAGAACTCATAAATCTTAAGGAAAGACTGATTCAAATTCTTGAAGAAAAAGAAGAAAATTTGTTATCCAACTTCTTGAAGATGAATCTGTTCTATCAAAGAATTTAAACAGATAAGTTGCTGCTGTAAATATTTTTACATTTCGTAAATATGTTTTTAACATCATTGAATCTAGGAATCTATACTTTATTTCACAAAGTATGAGATTGGGGGAGATTGTTAGATCAGGATTCAATGATCGTCAGGATCTAGACTCAACTGATCAGGATTGCTGACGTCATCAGTATAGCGACGTCATCAGTATAGCATGGTCATCAGTATTTGATCAAATGTCAGTATCAGGATTGTCATCAGGATATCTATATCAGGACTATGATCAGGATTGATCATCACGACTGGAAGCTGATCAGGATTTCTATTTCGAGTTATATTTGGAGTCTAGTTAAATAAGGAAGCTTATTTTGTCGGTTCCTTATTTATAGTAATGAAGCTATCAATTTAGGATAGGTTTCAATCTTTGTAATTGATTAGAACTTATCATGCAATTGATAGAGAAGATGTGTAGTATATAAACACAGTTTTAGGTTTTGATTTAGATAGATCACATACACGAGTATCTTTGTAACCTAGAAGCTCTCAAGAACATCAGAATTTCTTGAGAGAGTTTGTAACAGTTTTATATCAGAATTAATAAAGCTGTTATTATTATTTCATATGTGTGATATATACTTTGATGAGTCGAGAATCTTATACAATTGTATTCAACCCCCCTTCTACAATTGTTTATCATTGGGCAACAACTTAACTCATGTTTGTAAGAAACCAAAAGAGGTCAAAAACAATGTGACCATGATAGATGGTAACTTACATAGAACCCCCATTATGCATAGATCTATGGTAGTCTGCAATAATACTGACTGCATGCCGTGTAAGATAACTGCCATGAGTACTTATTTCAATTTACCTATTTCATCTACTGAACAATGTCTCTATATGCAAACTGTTGAGACTTCTGAGCCTACTGGAAACAGTAAAGAGGCTACATCCACTAAGAAGAAGACCAAGTCTAATTCTAAAGCTAAGTGGGTGAAGAAAGGAGTCCAACAAAAGATTCCTGATGTGACAGTCAAAGTTGAAAATGATGAATACTTTTGTGATATTGAATTAGCAGGACCTAACAAGGATTGGGTACCATATACCTCTTAAAAACAATTTGTTTTGCGGGGCAAGAATAAGAAGCAGGTCATGTAGATCATTGATAGTGGCTGCTCAAGACACATGACTGGTGATAAAGCCCTGCTATCACAATTTGTGGAGAAAGCTGGCCCAATCATAACAACAGCAAAGGTTACACAGTGGGATATGGATGTTTGGAAATTGGGAATGTTGTCATCAATGATATTGCACTTGTTGATGGATTGAAGCACAACCTGCTCAGTGTCAGCCAATTCAGTGACATGGGATTCAAGGTTGATTTTGACATGATGGTGTACAATATCTATCACAAGAAAGATGGAAGCTTCCCTCTCAAAGGGGTAAGGAAAGGAAGCCTATTTGTTGCTGACCTAAGCTCAACAAAGAAGGACAAAGTCTACTGTTTTTACAGTAAAGCTACTGTTAGTGACAACATGCTTTGGCACATGAAACTCTCTCACCTAAACTTCAAGACAATGAATATGCTGATGAAGAAGGAACTGGTAAGAGGACTACCTCAACAGGAATTCTGTCAAGAAGGACTGTGTGAGGACTGTCAAATGGGAAAATTGAGAAGAGCTGTGCATAGGTCAAATCAAGTCAACACCAACACAGAACCACTCAAACTAATTCACATGGATGTCTTTGGCCCAGTAAATGTTCCATCCTTAGCCAAGAAGAGATATGTATTAGTTATGGTGGATGATTATTCTAGGTACACTTGGGTGAAGTATCTAGAATCAAAAGATGAAGCTGCTTAAGTCATCATTGATCACTTAAGAGTTCTTGACAGAACTCCAAATGCCAAGGTTCAAATTCTGAGAAGTGACAATGGCACTGAGTTCAGAAATGCCACACTTGGTATTTTCTGCAAAGATGAAGGAATTGTGCAACAATTTTCTGCTACAAGGACACCACAACAGAATGGAGTTGTAGAAAGGAAGAACAGAACTCTCATTGAAGCTGCCAGAACTATGCTTCATGATGCAAAGTTACCTACATACTTCTGGGCAGAAGCTATCAACACAGCCTGTTATACACAGAACAAAACCTTGATTAACAAGACTCATGGGAACACTCCTTACTATCTGCTAAATGAAAAGAAACCTACTGTCAAGTATTTTCATGTGTATGGAAGCAAGTGCTTCATGATGAAAGACAACCATGAAAAGAAAGGGAAATTTGACACCAAAGCTTATGAAGGTATTTTCATGGGGTATGCTCTAGAAAGGACTGCTTACAGATGAAAGTGTAAATGTCACATTTGATGAAACCAAGTTTCCTGGATTGCATGAGGATGGTCAAATGCAGATTCTTAGATTTGAGAATCAAAAATACTTGAAGGAAGAAGAAATTGTTGATGAAGAACCCACATACACTCAAACTGTTGATCTTGAAAAAGATGCTGTCATTGAAAGTGATTGTGAAGCCCCCAAATCCGGGGTCAGGGAATTTGGTCGTCACGCTAAAATCTCAATCTAAAACAACCTGTTAAATATTACATCAATACAAATATAACATCTTCGACCCCAACTTTACCAAGAATCTTTAAAGGTTATAGTGCTAGAAACAAGAATCCAAAATTTCACAAACTTTAACTTCTTTTTACAACAATCTCTTTGCATATATCCTATAACGCTAGTATAACTTCGATGAGAAGTATACCAGGCCAAACTAATTATATACATAATAATATTTACTAGAAATCAACTTTATACAATAACCTTACACTAGATCCAAATGCTCTGCATCAACTCATCTTCCCAATGTCATCTTGACTCTTCTCGTTCCATAGTTATACAATTAAATACTGTTCGTTGTACTGAAATATCAAGGGTAACAAGCAAGAGTGAGCAAAAGAAGCTCAACAAGTATATAGTACTGCACAAGATAAAATAATGATGCAACAATATCTGAAAAGAAATCAACTCAACTGGGGAAAAATAATGGTGCAATAATAGCAATGTATGAAAATCAACTCAACTGGCAAAATGAACAACAATAATTGTGTCAAACTTTAAATTAGAATTGGATTTTTAATTTGACGCAACGAGTTAAAGTGGATGATCAGTCACACTAAAACTCCGGATCATGCCCTACGGTATGTCCAAATACTGAACTGGATCCAAGGCCACATTGGCCACATAATAATATTCATACTCTGACTGGCGTCTGCAGTCCTTAAAACATTTCATTTTAATAAAAACTTCCAATTCCAATCTAGTACTCAGATTAGGTGTTGGAACAATCGACTACCTGGTTAACTCAAATTAATGTTTTCAACTGTCTGATTCAGATTATCAAACTAGGTTAGGTTAAAACAAGTACATATGAATTAGGTTTCCAATGATAAAGAACCAGGATTAAATCTGGTAACCACAAGATACTGCATGATATGAATTATGAACCGAAATAGAACTGTCAAGTTAGAAATAAATAGGTTGTCTCAATCACAGGATGAGAATAGGAACTGGTTATGCAACAAGTAATTAAATGAAAATTGAAAACATGAATCTTGATACGATACTCTGAACAAAAGAGTACGAGTTAGTAAACTTGCCTTTGATCCTTAGCTATTACGTCAAGCCAAAGTTATACAATTATCTTCTTCTTCTTCTTCTGTCTTATGTCATCACAATTTTCTATTCTGATAACTCTTGGTTCTGGCGCATAAGCGGCTGCTATGAGTCCGCACTATCGAGATCGTGCCCGCCCAACTATTCACTAGTTAAATATAACATATAATTTAGCCTTTGGACTCAACTCTACTTAATATAAATATTTATAAACTTAAGCGAATGTATTTTCTACAGAAAATTGGGCATGACCTATTCGTAAAGTGGACGTTGCCCTGTTTAAAAAAAATACCAAAAATACTAACCCAATCATCCACGAACAATCCACAATTTATTCAATACGCAATTCATCTGCCTTGAATTGCAGTAAACATATAAGAAAATAATTCTGCATTGACTTGCAGTAAACATATAAGAAAATAATTCTGCCTTGACTTGCAGTAAACATATAAGAAAATAATTCTGCCTCGACTTGCAGTTACTTTATCCAGAAATAAACAATCACGTATAACATTTATCACGTAGCAATTCAAATAACTAATTCACATAATTCTCTATACTTCTCGTAACACATAACACATGATTGGACCGATAACTCTTATAATTATACAAATTAAGCTACACAATTATCACATAAACATATTTCATTCACGTATGCATTTAAACTAGCATATCATATCATATACAATTACCAAATAATAATCATATAATAGTCCTGCCAGAAATCCGGCAGCACTTACTCTATTTATATAATAATCCACCTGTTTTAAACTAATACCAACAATCAAGCATCAATTACAAACTAACATTTTTACATAACCTAACTTAATCAACTTCAACTCACAACTATAAATTAACATACTCAACTCGATATACCATTTAATCACATAGCAATTATCAGCTCATATGCCATTATACGATACCAAACTTATTATCATACTATCCGAATTAAAATCAGATTTAACTAATTAGAAAGATGGACATGTTATAGTATAAAGATGAACTCAAATGAAAACGTGTAAAACATAAAAAATTGTAGAAAACTCCGAGACCTTTCCAGAATGGTAAGGCTCGTTAAAAATGAACAATTAACGAGTTCAGAAACTTTAAAACAAGCTGCTGTAGAAACAGACTCAGCCCAGTTCACACATTTAATCACATACTGGTATAACTCATAACATATAAATGCACATAGCATTTAATCACACATTTACAATCACGTATAGAATATAAGATTTAAATAATCATTCATACTTTAAATCCGATTATCACTAGAATAAATAGAATTAATCAAAATCAATCAATTCAGTTAATCAAGCAATTAATAAAGTCAGGTAAATAATAAAATAATTTTGAAAATATTAATTAAATTTGATTTATAATTAATCGAGATTAAATAATAATTAATTAATAAAATTCACCAATTAATCACTCAATTAATTGATCAATTAAATCAATTGCATTATTATCTAAAACCGATTAAAAATAATCAAATCTAATTACTCTCCGAGATACCAATAATAATATACAATTAATAAGTATATAGAATTTACAAAATTTCGGCATGACCCATTCGTAAATAGGACTATCCACAAAATTTGCATGTACTATGCTACGCCCCCAGGCACAGGACGGACAACACCGTACAACACCAACAAACATCCTGTATACTCAATAGTAAATAAACAACATAAACTTCACAAACATCGAACTTTAACAAAATACCCAAATTTGGAATTAAACGAAAGTAAACTAAAATTACAATCAACAACCAATTTAGCACTAAAACAAACTCCACATATTAGCGCGTACAATAACAAGCTTTAAACAAATTCCCCATTTAAAATGTAACTAACTATATTAAAATCATAATAACACAAAAATTACATAGTGCTCTAAAGCAATTTAAACATAATATATATATATATATATTCGATTAGGGAATTACTAAACATAATTAAACTTACTACCCAAAATTAAACTC
This sequence comes from Heracleum sosnowskyi, assembly GCA_030848705.1. Lineage (NCBI taxonomy): Eukaryota > Viridiplantae > Streptophyta > Magnoliopsida > Apiales > Apiaceae > Heracleum > Heracleum sosnowskyi. The sequence goes on from CM061240.1 coordinate 19,240,226, forward strand.
TATACTAAAAGCAAATTTAAACATCACAATTATACATAAACGAGCCATAACAACTCGAAACAACTAAAATCGCAAACTAAAATTTGAACTTGCATAAATAATTTCGAATATCAACATACACATATATAAACGAGGCTAAAACTAACTTCCCAATTCAAATTAACTAACTTACTAAAATCATAATAATACTAAAATCAATTATGGCTTTAAAACAATTTAAACATAATAATGCGTATATAATCAATCATAAATAAATTCCCCCAACTCTAAAATCACCGAAACTAAATTAAACTTAAATCATATCAAACCAAATTCCGCACTAAACAATCTCCAACATATCAATACATGAATAATAAAACTGTAATTATAAAGCTGGGTTCGGAGCTCACCAAAACGGAACAAAACTCAAGCTTTCCACTTCGGAAATCACAATTTTTCGAACTCGAACCTCACCCAAACGCGATTTCTGAGCTGTTACAGTGAAGGGTAATGATTGGAGGCTTCGAAAACGGTGGGTGGGGGTCGCTGATAAGTGGGTATTTTATTCACTTAAAACGTTTCCGTATGGCTTAAAACGATTGTTTGTACTCGAGTTGTGGTATTTTTGATCTCTTTTAAGGGTATTGTGCAGGAATATCTATCACAGGTGTAATGGGAATGAAGCGGAGCAATCGGAATGCAATTTGGAGCTAAAACGAAGAAAATGGAAAAATTCGTCTTCCTGGACAGAAGGCACGGCGCGGCAGCGCCGTTTTTGAGCTTGCCTATGGCGCGGCAGCGCCGCATGAAATCTATGGCGCGGCAGCGCCGCTCTCCTATGTAACTGTGGCGCGGCAGCGCCAGTCTGTCTGACGAAATTTCCTGTTTTGAACCCGATTTGCTGATTTTTCGAGTTGAAGTCAAATTACAATTCAGTACGACTTGTTGCACCTGGAGGCATATAAAAAGAGAAGAAAACCCTAGAGAACGGAGAGAGACACATACCACATATTATATACAGAGTTTTAAAGCACGAAGAAGCAAGGAAGAAGATAGTTTTCAATTTATTCTTGTATTCTTTCTAGCTTGTGGATGCTTGGTTTGGGTGTATTCTTTAGAACCTTTGATAATTATTCCAATATTGATTCGTTTTCTTCAATCATGTTTACATTAGAACCCATGGTGACGATTAGTTTGATTATGAACTAATTCGTTGTCATGGGGTTTTAGCGGATTTATTCATGAAGTTTATTTGTTGAATTTTCTTGATGCCTATAGTGTGATTGATGCGATATCCTATCATGGTTGTTTTAATTCGTTATAGGAGAGTAGCTAACTCCTGTAATTGTGTGTTAATTCTTATTGAAGCGAAAGTGGATTTAAGAGTTTAGAACTTGCCATGCTAGCATAGGTTTATGCGTGAGAATATCATTCGTAATTAGTGTCGTAACTCTAACCATTTTATGACGACTATGTGATCAATTGAATGCTTGTACTTCAACCATTATGTTTTCAATCTTTATAGACATATAGGGACTAAGCATAATTGGGAGACTAAGTGATTTCTATCTTATTTGTGGATTTTATTTAGGATGGTATTTGTGCAACGAAAGTTGGCTTATATCAGTTTTGTGTGTTCGATCAGGTATTAACAAATCACATGAAAGGGCTAGAGAATTGAAGACTATAGATGGATTGTTTAATGAAGTTAAAATTCCATGTTTTATTTGCATAAGTAATTCGACATAAATCTCAGTTCAAGTAGTTGATAATTAGTTATAATTCTTAGATTAATTATAGTGATAACAAAAATCCACTTTGTTATTTGTTTTAGCATCGGATAATAATCATACATTGGTGAGTGAATTAACTAGACAAACAACGAGTCCCTGTAGGAACGAACCTTATTTGCTATCTGTATTACTTGAGATCACGTGCACTTGCGTGTTGAGATTGGTCGTAACAAGTTTTTGGCGCCGCTGCCGGGGACTTCGGTTTTATTTGTTTAGTTTCAGTATTTACCATCAGTGGTCATTAAAGTTCGATGACTAGGACGTTTCTCACCAATTTTCTTGTTGGTGAATTTCAAGTACTTATTGAGAGTGTATGCGTACACGAGCTCGAGCACGTAGAGAAGAATTAGCAAGAAGAGAAGAACTAGCACGAAGGAAACTTGACTTTGAGAACATCAGTGTAGAAAACAATCGTGAATCAAAAGAAGATATGGAAGATCAAGCACAACCAGCGAAGGCTTTGAGTGAATTCTCTCAGCCAAAAGTGGAGGACATTCATACCAGCATTGTTCGTCCAGCTATTGGGGCAAATAATTTCGTGCTTAAGCCAAACATCATTCAGATGATTCAGCATACGGTTCAGTTTGGGGGTAGTCCTGCTGAAGATCCCAATGCTCATATTAGGGACTTTCTTGAGATCTGTGATACCTTCAAATTCAACGGAGTTACAGATGACGCAATCAGATTGAGGCTATTTCCCTTCTCTCTTAGGGATAAAGCCAAGAGTTGGTTACATTCTATGCCATCAGGTTCTATTAAAACATGGGCAGACTGTGCTCAAAAGTTCTTGACGAAGTATTTCTCCATGGCGAAGACAGCAGCTTATAGAAATTCTATTTCTCAGTTTGCTCAGCAACCCCAGGAATCTTTGGGGGAAGCTTGGGAAAGGTACAAGGAGATATTGGCACGTTGTCCTCATCATGGGATGCCGGATTGGATGGTAATCAACAATTTCTACAACGGATTAGGAGCTCAGTCAAGGCCTATGCTTGATGCAGCTTCTGGAGGAGCACTGTGGGCAAAAAGCTATGAGGATGCCTATAATCTTATCGAGATGATGGCAGCCAATGAGTTTCAGAATCCTACTCAACGCTTGCCACCTGCTAAAGTGGCTGGAGTTCTTGAATTGGATGCAGCTACTGCTATTGCTGCTCAACTCAAAGCGTTGACAATGAAGGTAGATTCCCTTTCTAATCTTGGGACTAACCAGGTTGCTATGGTGTGTGAATTGTGTGCAGGGGCTCATGACACGAATCTGTGTGCTATCTCAGCTGAATCAGCACAGTTTGTTAGTAACTTTCAGAGAACTCAGCAACCAGCACCTAATGTGTATCATCCTAACAATCGGAATCATCCTAATTTCAGTTGGAGCAACAATCAGGGTGGTGTTCAGCAACCACAAAATCAGCAGTTCAATGCAAGGCCATATAATCAGAACTATCAACCACCACCTTATGCTCCAAGGCAACCATTCATTCCACCGGGATTTCAACCATCTCAAGGGAATTCATTGAATCAGTCTGAGAAGTCTGAATTGGAAGAGCTTCGAATGATGTACAAGAGTCAGGCGGTGTCGTTGAAAACTTTAGAGAATCAGATTGGGCAACTAGCCAATGCATTGTTGAACCGTCAACCAGGAACGCTTCCGAGTGACACAGAGATGAATCCAGGCAAGAAAGATCACAAGGAACAGGTCCAGGCAGTAACCTTACGATCGGGGAAGATTCTACAAGGTCAGAACGAAGAAAATTCAGCCGAGGAAAAAAATGAAATTTCTGATCAGAATGTTCGGCGCGGCAGCGCCGCTGCCCAGTACAAAAACGGCGCGGCAGCGCCGGCCCTTCTGGAAGAAAAAAATAATTTTGACGCTGGGGTCGATTCTGTTCCTGATTTGGTACCTAATGCTACTCTCCCGACTCATGTAACTGGGAAGAGTGATAATTCTCAGAAAGTAGTAGAAGAAAAGGTGTTTCCACCTCCTCCATTCCCAAAACGAGTTCAAAGGCAAAAGTTTGACAAGCAGTTTGCTAAGTTCTTGGATGTCTTCAAGAAGCTTCAGATTAACATACCATTTGCAGAGGCTCTTGAGCAAATGCCGAGCTATGCGAAGTTTATGAAGGGCATTCTTTCGAAGAAATTGAAACTTGAGGAGCTAGAGACAGTTGCATTGACGGAAGAATGTAGTGCCATCTTGCAACAAAAGTTGCCACCTAAGTTGAAGGACCCTGGAAGCTTTACCATTCCATGTACTATTGGAGATCTCTCATTCAGCAAATGCTTGTGTGATTTGGGTGCAAGTATTAATCTCATGCCCTTATCAGTTTTCATGCAACTTGGTCTTCCAGAACCAAAGCCAACTACTATGACTCTGCAAATTGCGGACCGTTCAGTTACTTATCCTCGAGGAATAGTTGAGGATGTTTTGGTGAAGGTCGACAAGCTTATCTTTCCAGCCGACTTTGTTATTCTTGACTTTGAGGAAGACAAGAAGATCCCTATCATCTTGGGACGACCATTCTTGGCTACAGGTCGGACTCTTATTGATGTCCAAAAGGGAGAACTCACAATGAGGGTGAGTAATCAAAAGGTCATCTTTAATGTGTTCAAGGCTATGAAATTTCCGACAGAGGAGGAAGAGTGTTTTAGCTTGAATATGGTTGATACGGGTCAGAGAAAGGAGTTCGATCAGCTGTTGAGCAAAAATTCGGACATGCACAAGTTCGAGCATCACATCAGTGATTCCTTTGACAATTCTTCCATTCGAGATCTTTCGAATGTCAAGCTTGGAAGACTTCCACCACATTTGAAGTATGTCCTTCTGAATGATGAGTTGGTGATTTTTAAAGAGTGTGAAGATAATGTGTTGAGAATATAACGACCTAGAAAATTCGTTGTATTTAATTAAGTGTTTAATTGATTTTTAAATGCAAATTATGTGAATTATGAGATGGATATATTTTTGGGAAGTCAAGTTATGTGTGAAATCATGATTATGTGATTATATGATGATTGGTATATGTCGTATATGCTCGTGAATTTTATTTATATTTTTGGGAGCATTAAAAGTATTTTTAAAGTGCATTTTTAATCTTTTAAAATTCATATAAAATCGTTGGAGTTGATTTTAATCATGAAATCTTTTGTAATATCATCATTTTGATATGACTTAGTTTATAAAATTGGTGTGAATATTTAATTGGGTGATTTGATATTTTAAAATGATTTAAAAAGCATTATTTCACTTGAAGGACTTTTTCTTGTAAAATCTATATTAAATTCATTTTTGACTCTAAAATTATTTTAAAAATATGGGGATGTTCCTAATTTCACAAACTTCATTTTAGAAATTTTTATTTTATTTTTCTCCCCATCCTTTATTTAAATTCGATTTGAAAGGGATTAAAAATCAGTTTTTCAGAAATAAGTAAGTAGTAATTGTGATTTTACCATTTTGCCCCTGGGGCTATAAATACTACCACCGCCTCCTTTCTTCTTCTTCACCTGCTCATTTCATTGTTTCTTGTTTTCTTACTGTCTCTCTCATCTCTCTCTACTCGGTACCATCTCTCCTCCATTTCCCATCGATTCTTAGCTCGGTTGGAAGATTTGAAACCATACTTGTGTTCGGTTTTTCTTCCTCTATCTATTACCGTCGATGCATGTCATTTTTATGATGAGAAATTATAAAACCCTTTCGAGTTTTGCTTTGAATTCGAGTTGTGGGACTTGATTCTTGCAGTTTCAGTCGTGTTTTGTATTAATTAAGTGTGGGCAGAGGTTTGTGGAAGGAAACCCGATTTTCCGGGCACCTCCAAACCATTGCCGCCGTCGGCAATGAGCTCCGGCGAGCCGACGGGGACGATGATGATGCGTTTGAGTCCGATTATTGTGTTAATACCTATATTTAGTTCGATTTTGAGTTGCATGTGAAGAAATCGAAATGCATGTTCAAAATTTGATTTTTTCCCTTTTTAGAATTCGGTTTTGGAAATTTGTTTATGATGTTGTTTAATTGTTAACTTCGGTTTATAATGAATGCATGTTGATTTATTGTGTTAAGTGTGGTTAGTGTGAGATTTTGGATAGTTAAAAGTATAGATTTGGAAATTGTAGTGAAATTCCAAGTAATGGAATTGTTAACTTGTTTATTTGATAAATGCATGTATAAGGTTAGTGATTCTTGAAGAACATGAGTTCTAGTTGTAATATTGGATGGTTAGTTGTGAATGAGTTTGTGTTTGGAATGATTTATAAAGAAAAACATCATGCTGAATTTTTCCAGAAAAACTGCCTGTTCTGTTTTGCCATGTTTCGAAATGTTGCTGCCTGTTTTAGACAGAGGTCTTTGGATGTCAATGTTCTAAATTGAATCTAGTTTGTGCACGCGCTAATTTTGTATCGATAGGATTTACGAATAAAAAGTTATACTTGTTTTACTAAAAGATGCGCAGCTGAGATTTTTCTGTGCTTAGTACCTACTTTATACAGTTCGTTTTTATACTAAATAAAGTGTTCTGAAGTTGAAACTTTTATGCTAAGTTGGTTTTGTAATCAGGAAGTAGCCTGTCAAATTTGGTAATTGTTTGATTAGGTTTGGAATTATGAAAAATGTTTTAGTAAAGTATGCGCAGTTGACTTTTCTGCTTTTTGAGATGAAACATTGTTATAAAAGTATTAAGGATATAGTTAGCATTGGTTAAATTGATTTAAGGGATACCAAATGTGGTATGATTTGAAAGGTATATTATTATATGTATATATGTATAAGGAACATGTTATGTGTATTTAAATGACGATGTGAGTTTATACGGATGATTGTCTATTACGTGGTTATAATTGTTTTATGGTATAACTATTATATGTTTACGCGCTAGGATGCGTTTGGGTAGTTTAGAATAAAGGATTGACATCTTAGAGAGGGAATTCTAAGATAGATTATATTCTTTTGTAGAGTCCAAGGAAGTGGAACTTAGAGAGTTCAAGGAAGTGGAACTTAGGGACAAGGGAAAGACTAAGGTGGAAAACCAGTGATTGCTCATTACCCTTTTATCTACTTAAGGCAAGTAATACAAACTTGCTTTCGTATTTCGATTCCATTGTTTCATTTTGACACATATGAATTGTTATCTTGCCTTGATATACCTTTAATTTCTGAAAACACTTATTGTTCATTGATAACCCTTACCTTTGTTCATATATACCATGTTGAATTATATACCATGCTTTGTTTAGTTCTTTATCCCAAAACCTTTATACCCTGATCATATACATGAATTGAAACCTGATGACCTATAATTCCATAACCTGAATTTGATCATATACTTATTCAAACCCTTTTATACCTGAAAGCGAATACAGCTATACCTCATTTTAGTACATTTCCAGAACATACCCAATGATAAATATTTCTTATATACCACTAATAGAAATCCAGATTGTTTTGATTGAACTTATCTGATTTCCAAAGGACTTCTTTATATCTGAAGATGTTTTTAAAAGGAATAAAGTTTGAACTCATTTAAATTCTGATTTATGGTTTCCACGGATTCCTAAGATTGGAGGCGTAAGAGGCCGAGTAACGCCGGTCCAGCACTTTTTAATTATAATAAATGGACTAGGGATGGACTAGTCTAAAGGCCAATGTGTTGCCTAATGGGACCCAATTCAAGGACCAGAGGGACTGTGTGTCCGGTATGGGGACTTTACGTGGCTGATCACCCGTATTGTCCGGTGCGTTGTGAAAAATCTCCAAAATTACTTATTGTTTTCTTGAAAAGGATATCTTGAAAATGAAATTGGTTTACCCTTTGAAATTGCATGTTTATGCCATTATTCTGATAGATCCTTAATGTGGATTCTGCTAAAACCATGCCATATATATTGATATTGGAAACTGTTTTGAAGCTATATATTCAATTCATTGTTTTGATAATCCCTTGATACGGATTTTGCTATACCCATGTCATATATATATTGGAACTGTTTCCCAGTGGATAACTGTATGGACATTATTATTACTTGCTGGGCATTTGGCTCATTCTTTTTCCCTATTCTAACCCACAGTGAAACGAGAAGATGGTACGTACGTTTCAGACAGCTAGGAAGTCTTCTCTTAGGGTTGTTTTTGGGATGCCAGCTCAGGTAGGTGATGACCACACCTAGAAGGTGTTTTGTAATAGAGAACATAGAACTTTTAAGAATGGTTGTAATAACTTTTGAGACTTATATTATGTATCAATGAATTAGATAGTGGATGCTTGTTTCACACCATCAACTGTTTAAAGATCCAGGGTAGAGTTGGGGTCAAGTCTGCATGCTTTTATTATTGTTTATGGGTTTATTATGTATAAAGGTTGTAGTGACTCCCCGATCATGACCCCGGATCGGGAGGGCGTCACAGGTTGGTATCAGAGCGGTCAGTTTTTGGTCACTGAAACAAGCCAGGATTAGGTGTAACAATAATAAAGGAATATAAGGTGAGAAGTAAGACTTAAGCTTATTGGGTAAGATAGGATTTGTAGATGCAGGTTACTTTTAGGATGAGTATTAGTAGAATTAAGATAACCCTTTACCATTTAAGTATCTTCTTGGTTTATTATTGTGTTGCTACAGATAATGGCTGTTTCGAGAGATTACCCTTCATCTGAGATTCCTTTTTTTCCTAAGCCCTATCCGTCAGTATCAGTGTATACACCCGGCCAAGTGGAGATTTACATTACCCTTTGGGTAAATTTCTTTTCTGATAGTATAGTTGCAAGTCAAGGCAGATTTATATTTTTTGTGAAAGGGATTGGAGATGGATGGAATATTGAATGGATTATGGATTATGTATGGATGATTGAGTTAGTATTTGAGATATTTTTTAAACAGGGCATAGTCCATTTTACGAATAGGTCATGCCAAATTTTCTACAGAAATATTAGCTTAAGTTACGCACTTTCATGTTAAATAGTATTCCGACATATCGAGCGAGTATACGCTGGAACCATCTGAAGATCGGGATTACGGACGAGGAAACTAATTCGAAGCTGGAGGAATCAATCGGAGAATCAGACTACCAGTTCAGAAGACATCACTTGTAGATCCTTATGTACTTTACAGAATTTCATCTGCACCGCGGAAGCTATAGGAAACACCACGCCAGGTGTCGTATCAAGTGTGGTTAGAGTTGAGCGAGAGTAGAATCCCCAAGATAACGTCTAGAAACACTTAGATAGATTCTTTACGATATAATAACGATTTTCCCCCGCGATAGAGACATTCATCCAGAGAAGTGGCCTAAGTGTAGATTCTTTCTTCATTCAAGATATCATACAGTTGATTTACTAGCGGGACATACCTATAAGCTTAGACTAGAAATTAAATCCCCTAAGGACCATCTACATGAGACAAGGCGTGATTACCTCCATTCGTTCGATGTAAGGATAAGTCTGTTCACGACTAGTCATTGATTTTATTCAATTTTATCTTATTTAAAAAAAAAAAAAAGAGAAAAAAAGATTCAATTTTTTTTCAATTCTATTATTTTATTCTTTACGAAATACCTCTATTGTTCAGGGGCTACTTGATCCAAAATTATATAAACCTTTGGAACTCTTAAACCTTTCCTATGTTCCTCTTAAATTTTCTGATCCACCTTGTTGTAACTGAGATGAACAACCCTATATATATAGGGGATTCAGGTACTTTCTATCTGTGTGATAGAAGTCCGGTGGGACGCCACTGGTTGTGTGTTTGTCATGGAAGTACTAAAGGTTGGCCACCTTCTGTACCTTGTTGTTTAAATCGACAAATGCAACCTGATAAAGTTCGATGATCATTTTGATCTCTTAGTTTGATTCTTTTTACCAGAAATTCTTACTAAACATACTTGTCATATATCCATATCTATTGACACCTTCCGATCTATTGATTCATTCTATCGGAAACTCTTAGAGGTATCAGCGATTTGAAGTTGCAAAGGTGAATGACGATATTCTGAGTGTTAAGCTGTACTTATGTTGACGGGAAACTGTTTTGATCAAAAATGGGAAATTGTTTTAAAAGGAAGGATTGTATGTCGAGTCAGATTGCTCATTAGACTTACAACACGATGTCAAGGTTTATTATTACCGAGAGTTTGGTATGGATAATGAGAAGGTAACAAGGATATATGAATACTAATCACGTTGAAGTAAGAAATAAAGTGATTGATCACAAACAGAAGAAGCTAGAAAAAGGGAAGCCAGAGACACCGGAAGGAAGCCAACAAATAGGGAACTTTCAGAACCATTTCAATATAAGGCCTGAGTTTCAGTCAAATAGGAATGTTGGATTCGGAAGACCAGAAACTGGAAGTGATGGGCAAGGGAACCGTCCACAAGATTTGGATCAACAAAGACCTCTGAGACCTCCGATACCAGAATGCAGAACTGGTGGAAAGAAGCAACTAGGAGTTTGTAATTAGATCAATATGGTACGTTATAAGTGTACTCAGAGAGGACACTACGCCAATGAGAGCCATAAACCAAAGGCAAGAGTTACGTGTAACAAATGTGGAGAGGTGTGACGTTCCTTAAGAGATTGCAATCGTTAAGTCCAGTAAGCAATATGTTAAGGATGAATGGACCACCATTTACTAAGAAACCAAGGACAAGAACCCTTAATATGACCATGAGCGATGTAGTGAAAATAAGGATGTAGTTACAGATACGTTTCATATAGATTACGGAAATGCCAAAGTGTTAATTGATTCTGGAGCAACTAGATCTTTTATATCTGAAAGATTCCTTGATAAATTGAAATGTGAGATAAAACCATTGGAAAAGGCGTTAGTAATAGAAGTGGCTAACCATGATAGAGTTCCCGTAGACCAAGTGTGTCCTAATTGTAAAATAGAGATCGATGGATATCTTTTTCATGCGGATTTGATACCGTTCAAAATGGGAGAATTCGATGTTATCCTAGGAATGGATTGGTTAGTAGATTGCGATGCGCAGATTGAATGTAGGAAAAAGCAAGTAAGATTGCGTGTGGACGAAGATCAAGAAGTGGTATTTCAAGGTCAAAGACAAACTAGGAAATTCTTAACGTTTATGCAAACGACGCGACTACTTCGACAAGGTTGTGAAGCTTATTTGGCTCATGTTGTAGATGTGGAGAAGCAAGTATTAAAGATGGAGGAGATACCGGTTGTAAATGAGTTCCCTGAAGTTTTTCCTGACGAACTACCCGAATTACCTCCAGATCGAGAAGTAGAATTTACGATTGATTTGGCACCTGGATCGGAACCAGTATCAAAGGCACCTTACAGAATGGCACCGGCAGAGATGAAGGAATTGGCTACGCAGCTACAAGATCTTTTGGATAAAGGAGTTATAAGGCCTAGTGTATCGCCATGGAGAGCGCCAGTGTTATTTGTCAAAAAGAAAGACGGAAGCATGAGATTGTGTATAGATTATCGAGAACTTAACCGGTTGACGGTAAAGAATAAGTACCCGTTACCGCGAATCGATGATTTATTTGATCAACTCAAAGGAGCAGCATATTTTTCAAAGATTGATTTAAGATCCGGATATCATCAACTGAAGATCAAACCTGAAGACGTCTCAAAGACTGCTTTTCGCACGAGATATGGACATTACGAATTTTTAGTGATGCCATTTGGATTAACTAATGCCCCGGCTGTGTTTATGGATTTGATGAACCGAGTGTTTCGAACGTATTTGGATAAGTTTGTGATTGTATTTATTGATGACATCTTGATATATTCAAAGTCTTCGGAAGATCACGCGGAACATCTAAGGATTGCATTGGAAATCTTGAGGAAGGAAAAGTTATATGCAAAGTTTTCGAAGTGTGAATTCTGGTTAGAGGAAGTACAATTTCTTGGACACGTTATTAGTCGAGAAGGAGTGAGAGTGGACCCTGCCAAGATTGAAGCTGTGGTTAATTGGGAAAGACCAAAGACCCCTACTGAAGTGAGAAGTTTTCTCGGATTAGCTGGATATTACCGGAGATTTGTTCAAGATTTTTCAAAGATAGCTACACCGTTAACTGCATTAACTCGGAAGAATGAGAAGTTTGTTTGGACTGAGAAATGTGAAGAAAGTTTCCAAGAGCTGAAAGGAAGATTAGTGACTGCACCAGTGTTAGTCTTACCAGATGATCAAGGAAATTTTGTTATCTACAGTGATGCTTCACACAAAGGATTAGGATGTGTTTTAATGCAACATGGAAAAGTAATCGCGTATGCTTCACGACAACTCAAACCGCACGAACGAAAGTACCCAACTCACGATTTGGAATTAGCAGCTATCGTGTTCACGTTGAAGATTTGGAGACATTTCCTCTACGGAGAGAAGTGTGAAATCTATACGGATCATAAGAGCTTAAAGTATATATTCACTCAGAAGGAGTTGAACATGAGGCAACGGAGATGGTTGGAGCTAATTAAGGATTATGATTGTAGTATTAACTATCACCCGGGAAAAGCGAATGTTGTGGCGGATGCGTTAAGTCGAAAGGAGAGATTGAATTTGTTCACGATACCTAGAGAATTGCTTCAAGAATTTGAGAAGTTGAAACTGGAAGTTTTTGATTCGGAAGTTACTGACGAGGTTCTCAACGTTATGACGTTTCAACCGGAACTGTTGGAAAAGATACGAAGATGTCAGGAGGAGGTTATGAATCAAGAGATGAACACATTGACTGGTGAAGAGATCTGTACACAAAGGGATGACAAAGGAGTTTTGAGATTTTCTACAAGGATATGGATTCCAAATGTGACAGAATTGAAGAATGAAATCTTGCGAGAAGCCCATAGTTCACAGTACTCAATTCACCCTGGTAGCACGAAAATGTATCGAGATTTGAAGGAACATTTCTGGTGGCCTGATATGAAAAGAGAAATTGCCGAATGGATAAGTAAGTGTTATACTTGTCAACGAGTCAAAGCCGAACATCAAAAGCCGAGCGGACTATTGCAGCCATTGGATATTCCTGAATGGAAGTGGGAACATCTTGCCATGGATTTTATTGTTGGACTACCGAGGACAAAAGCTAATCATGATGCCATATGGGTAATTATAGACCGTCTGACCAAGTCTGCACATTTTCTCCCAATCAATGAAAGATTTTCACTGGATAGGCTAGTACATCTATATCTGAAGGAAGTTGTGACACGCCACGGAGTTCCAGTAACCATTGTGTCGGACCGTGAACCAAGGTTTAACTCCCGATTTTGGAGACAATTTCAAGAATGTCTGGGTACCAAGCTTAAGATGAGTACCGCTTATCATCCACAAACTGATGGCCAAAGTGAACGAACAATTCAAACCATTGAAGACATGCTTAGAGCCTGTGCACTGGATTTTAAAGGAAGTTGGGATGAGCATTTACCGTTAGTAGAGTTTTCGTACAACAACAGTTATCACGCAAGCATTGGAATGCCACCGTATGAAGCTTTGTATGGAAGGAAATGTAGATCGCCTGTATATTGGGAAGAAGTTGGAGAACGAAAAGTTTTAGGACCCGAGCTAGTACAACAAACGAAGGAAAAGATTGAAATCATTCGGAAAAGGCTAGTTACGGCGCAAGACAGACAACGGAAGTACGCTGACCAAGACAGGAAGGATCTGAATTTTGAAGAAGGAGATCAAGTGTTGTTAAAAGTGTCGCCATGGAAAGGAGTTACAAGATTTGGCAAGAAAGGGAAACTTAGCCCGAGATATGTAGGACCATTTGAGATACTGAGGCGTATCGGAAAAGTCGCATATGAGTTAGCGTTACCACCGCACATGGAGCATATTCATAACGTTTTTCATGTTTCGATGCTTAAGAGATTTAATCCTGATGCGAATCACGTGATCGAATATGAACCTTTTGAGATTCAACCTGATTTGTCATATGTAGAACAACCTGTAGAAATTCAGGATCATATGGATAGGAAATTAAGGAATAAGATTGTTAAGCTAGTTAAGGTTTTGTGGAGGAATCCCAAGGTTGAGGAGTCGACTTGGGAACTTGAGAGCGAGATGCTTGAAAAGTATCCGCACCTATTTTCATAAGGTTAGATTCTGAGGACAGAATCTTTTTAAGGGGGGAAGGCTATAACGACCTAGAAAATTCGTTGTATTTAATTAAGTGTTTAATTGATTTTTAAATGCAAATTATGTGAATTATGAGATGGATATATTTTTGGGAAGTCAAGTTATGTGTGAAATCATGATTATGTGATTATATGATGATTGGTATATGTCGTATATGCTCGTTGTAAGAACCCGAAATTTTCGGTAGAATTAAAAAAAAAAAAAAGGGGGAATAAGGATTTCAATCACAAGTACTTTGTAAATAGAAGGGATGGACTGACCATCTAAATAAGAACAATCTATCTGGAAAATGGGAATATAATATTCCAAGAAAGAAAAGTGTTCTCATGTCATCCAAATCGATATCTGTTATGCATTCGACAACTCCGTAAACAAGATAGAGTATGCCTGAGGAAGCACTAGAATATTTTCTAAGTACAAGAAAGGTTGGAATTGATATTGATTTATAAGATTGTGGTGAATAGTGAATTCCTCTAAGATGAGAGGGTGATCACACTACACTATATATGAGTTTATAAATGGAACTTTGGAAGTTGGATTAGTAGTCCCGAATGTAAATAAGTGTATGTAAATGTCGTCAGAATCAGCATTCGAAGACTTTCAGTTTTCTCCGAAATTCCACCAGATGAACGAGGATTTGAGAATTGTGATATTGAAGTAAAGGAATTAGAGAATAAGATACATGAGATCATAAATATGAGATTATTATCAAGTACTGGAATACTAAGGATGTTTAGAGAAATCATTTCAAAGGAGCTATAGCAGAACCATTGGGAATGTCTAACAAAGTTGAGCAGAATCGGATCAATGAGACATGAATTAATTTAAGTACGAGATTGATGAATAGTGATCCGACACAAGAACCCTATGAAAGTGGAATTTATGAGGGAGAATAATATTTAAGGAATTAAGGATTCGTCGGAATAAGAGGATAAGAAATTCTGGAATTAAAATGATTGAAGCAGTCTAAGATGACTCGAAGTGAATAGTAAAATGTTTCGAACTCCGATTGGAATGAATTTTAAGAGCAAAACTTGGTTAATATATTAATTAGTGAAATGCGAAGTTGGAAAGTGGATATAAGTTAAAGAACTCGAGAAAGTTGGAGAAAAGAATGGAATAAACGAGAAACGAAATGCGAGCGTTATCAAAAAGAAGCTTCTAGAGAAAGCTATAATAAAGCAAAAGGGCAAAATGGTCATTGGCACTTATATATCAGCCAAGATAAGGATAAAGCAAACATAATCTTCATTACTTTTCTAGAAAAATCCGAAGGAAGAATGGGAGAAAAATGGAGGAGGAAGAAATGATCATAACTCGAGATTCTGTGGTCCGTTTTTGGCGTTCTACCACTCAAATCGAAGCTCTCGAGAAGCCCGATGTAACCATGGTAAGCAAATACTTCGAAACTGTGATTTACCCAGTCGATTTAGTGCTTAACAGTTGGAGAAGATGATGAATAGTAACTTGTATTTTGTTTTGTTTTGTTTTGATAATGAGTTTGTAGCTTCCAAAGGTTGTATTAAGCAAGGAACTAAGGTTGTACAAGGATTATAGCAGCAAGCAAGCTTGAGGAAGGTATAAAACCATTTCTCCTTTTATGATTAAGTTGGATTATTGAAGTTTTATGCTTGATTGTAGTTAAGGATTGATTAAGGAGCATGTTTGCATGATTTTAAGATTGTTTAGTACATGACTTGTGGATTTGATTGTGGTTGGGTATGAAACTTGGTTTGGACAGATTATGCATAGAATTAATATGTGTTTTGATTGATTGGTGGTTGGTTATAGTTATGGAGTTATAAGGAGGTGTTTTAAATTTTGGATTCGCGTTATAGCGCCGTCACCATGTCGAAATTGCCTTAGGATGTTTAGGCAGTTTTATCAGAAAAGTTTGAACCATGTAAAGTGTGCTAACTGACCATATTCTTGTAGGTCTTGTAGTGTAGTTTGTTTGAGCGAAAGAATCGAGGCATTTCGATTTACGGTTTAAGAGAAAAGTTGATTTTAGTAAAAGCAGTTTCGAAAGACGAAGTAGAAGTTTAAGTGAAATTTGAACCCAAGATCAAGGTCCTTAAAAATGGAATTAGGACAAGATTTTAAATATGATACTAACATGGACAGTTAGTAAGCCTTGTGCGAAGGTTTCGAATCAAAAAGATTATTAGTTGATTTTATAAAAATGTTTCAGCCGAGGTCGCGTAAGTGAAAACTACTAAGAACATGACTTAGAAACCGATGTTGTGAATGGTTAAGTATAACTTGGATATGAGGATGGATTTCGAACCAAACTTATGATATAAGTAATGGATGAATAACATGGACTTAGTATGACGTTAGAGCAAGCAAGTGATGCCTTGGCTGTGCTTCATTTACGTGTTTAAGCATTGGGTTATAAGTGGTTTATCGAGGGGATTAATTGTGTGCTTTCGTTTGACTTTGTCCAGATGGTTCGACATGGTCACGAGCATTATCGCCTCTCGAGCATCAGGCAAGTTTTCTCATGATATACAGTATTTTTTTTAAGTACTATATTCTGATATATGCATATGATAGATGCAAGTTTTCAAACCCATGTTCTTATGAACTGTGGTTAAGATAAGTAAAAGTTTTGAGATATATATGTTCATGATTTGGAAATGATATGATGATGTTAAGTATAAGTTGGATTACAAGCTATGATTATGGATATGTATATAAGTGTTCATGTCAAGGAAACCCTCAGTGAGAGGTATTTACTGAATGATTGTATTAAGGACCGGGAATGGTATCAGTTGTTATCTAGGGTTATACTACTATGTTATCTTCATTTTTCAGACAGTACTTTCTTAAAGAAATGTTTGGAATTTATTTTTATTAATTATATTCTTTATGAAATATAATTTTGAATAAATATTAAAGCTAAGTTTCTTAAGGAAGTATTTCATGTAAATTATTATTTAACCCTAGATAACTAATAAAGTTTCATTCTAGTAGTTAGAGAAGGTTCCCAAATCTATTTTCCTTTTAAGTCTATATTCAGAAAGGCTTAAAGGTTCGCTCAAACTTCAAAGATATATGGAACCTTACTCAAGTTTTCATGTTTATTTAAAAAGGCATACCCGGTCTGAAATCTTTTAAAAGCCATCTACCAGTTTGGTAAATTATTATCAAAATGATTTTTATTACTTCCTCAACACTCGAGGAGTAAGCTCAGTGGAATAAGTTATGACCATGAACAAGCATCAGCTTGGGAAATATGGGCGAATTTTCCTTTCCAACCAAGTATGACTACTTTGTGGAGTTGTACACCGGTGAAAAAGGAAAAGGAAACTTATGTTTCAATGTTATGGATTCATTCGAACTTGTGGGGATAAGGGACTGAGTAGCGCCGGTCCCCTAAGGAAATGGCAAATAGACCGACGGACTATGAACGGGTCTGCTATTTCCTTAGATTGTGTGCATGTTTGCCCGACCGTAGGGTTGAGACTTAGTACAGGTTCTGCTATTTTCTCCCCTACAACCGATGGCGGGGAGCAGTAGGTCAGTCAGATACTGTCTACCCTTCCCTCTACGTAGAAAAACAAGGATCATGATGGGATACGCTCTGCGACTGATCATCGTAGGGGTATTCCTGGCGCTCAGCGTCTCCATTGATAGTTCATCCAAGGAAGAAAATGTTTTATGCAAGTTATCAAGAAAAGATCATGTTTCATGACAGTTTTCAGAAAAGAAAAGTTGTTCAAGTCCATGAAAGTTGTTTAAGTTCATGAAAGTTATGCAAGTTTATTTGAGTTTAAGCAAGCTTACTCAAAGTTATACAAGTATACAAGTATACAAGTTTTGTGCAAGTATATGAATTTACGAAAGGTTTATGGTTTTATGAAATGGATTTGCATCATGTACATTGTCTTATTTTCCAGACTATGTTATGAGGTAAATATTTGACATAAAAGATGATATGGAATTTTCCTTATAACTTCATCTTTTAAGTTATATATTGATAATCTGCCTATATTCTATATAGCAGATATTTTATGGTAAAGATATGATTTCGGTAATGAGATATTTTGACAAACTATTTTCGTATACCCACTTTATTTCTGGGTTAAACAAAAGACAGAAGTATGCCATATTTTCATTACCTTGCTGAGCTATTGCTCACTCTTGCCATTACTTTATATATATTATATAGCAGCGGAGCAGGATGCCAATGGGATGGCACACCCCTAGCACGACATTTTAGAAACAGTTCAAGCAGTGAACCTGGGAATAGTACAAGCCAAGGGGATCAGACTACAGCTTTTGGCATTCAGTTTATGAATAGACATGAATGGTATAAGAAGGCTGTGAGCATCAGAAGGCTAAGTTGGTATTGTAACAATATTTAGAATTTGTATCAGTATCAGATTTTAAAGACATTTGGGTATTGTAATAAGAAGTATTTATTCCGCAGTTGTTGTATGGTGTCGTTTCTGAGACTCTAACCTGTGTGTGTGTGTGTGTACATGTAAGACATATGTTGTGGGGTCATGAGCAGGTGAATTATGTACAGTGTGAGTAATACAGGTAAGGCATGGAGTACATGGATTGTGACAACTCTAAATCCCTGACCCCGGATTTGGGGCTGTTACAGAGATGGTATCAGAGCTTTAGGTTACAGTCCTCAGAAACGATAGGAGATTGAGTCTTACAATACCTTTAAGAATGATAAGGACATCTAGAGCTCAGGTTGAGTTCGTAGTCAGGTTAGAGGATATGACCCTGACTGTTTAAGATGAAGCCCGAGAGGGGACTTCTTCTGGAAAACCAGACTTAAGACTTCATGGCTAGTCACCTCGATTAGTATGAGTTATAGATTGATGGGACTCCGAGATACCAGATTCCAAGGCCTTCGAGTAGGCATTGGATGGTGTGCTTCTTGAAATGGACGGAGACCCGATAAAGGAAGATCCATAGGAGGATCTAGAGGAAGACCCCATGGTGGGTCAAAGGAAGAATCTTGTAGAAAATGTGCCGATTGATAAAGATGTGGTGTGTTACTTGAGGCTTAATAATAAGACAGGATAAACCTTCAAGGGATGAATAAGTGACGAGACGAGAGTTTAAGGATCGTTCATGACTCATCAAGAGTATGACAAGGAAAGTGGAGTAGAGTCTCCAAGCAGAAGAGGTAGAGGCAGTACAGTCAGTATCAGTGGATTGATTCGACTTGAACGAAACTTATTACTCGTAGTTGGTTACAGTTGCCCATAAGGAGACGGCATACGTAAGGACCAAGGTGTTCAGATTTTTGCGAACGATTGAGGGTACTTAGTTGCCTAAGGATAGTGAAAGGAATTGCTTTGGCTACAAGGTTTCAATCCCCCACGACCAGCGATTCCACTGGAAATAGTGTCTATTACATCGTTGAGGGATTTTGTTATTTCAAGGAGAATTTGGGTATATGTACCATGCAAATGTTATTGTAAGGCAAGCACGCTAAGGTGAAATCGAGAACGAGATTACCACTCTCAGGAACCAGGAAGGAATTATGAGGATGGAACAGAAAAGTCGGAAATTAGACCCGAGCATTACTAGCAGGTAAATAGAATAATCAAGTTTCCCTGATTTTGGAAGGGAATTCAGTAAATTTTTTTTGGCAAACCTTGTCTTTCTGATTACCAGAGAATGTCACCAAAGAGAGTGGAGATTAGAGCGAACCATGTGGATTGGATAAGATAGCCGTTATGTGGTTTGGTGTACAGACCCTGATGGATATAATTGATTGTAGAGATAAAATGATGAGGTTGAGATGGGGCGGTAAAGGTGAAATATATGTAAGGACCAAGACGGACTGAGAAGTTCCGGGATTGACGTAAATGAAAAGGCTATTGTGCCAAAAGTGTTAAGCTTATGTAGCGCACGGGATTGATATGGGAGAATGAATATTGGGTATAAGGATGATTGAAATGCAGACCAGATTTAAGCCTGTAGATTCTAACGATCTTCCAGAGTATCGCCCAGTCGACATGAGGAATTGTCAGTACTATAGGCGACAGCGGTATCGAAGTCTTCTTATAGAACAGAACGCTTACTTAAGATGTTTGCGCCGGGTTGAATAAAACCCCCTGCGATTGCAAATGTTGATGGTTGAATTCTTAGCGACTATTATAAGTCGGCAATGACGTAAGTATCGAACAACTTAGGGTGCGTGGAAAGGAAAAGCTTTAGAATTGAACGAATATCCATCAGAGGAGCCGACATAAAAGGCATCCGTAGAGACCTTGGTAGTACCCTCCCCATTTGCAAATTATGTGGGGTACCTCCCCAATCTATGATCTATCTTGACCTCTCTCCAGGAAAGAATTCTGATAAAGGGTATATTCCCTCTTCGAAGTTGTTTTATAACACTTGTGTTAAACCATATTCAGTTTCAATTGTGCCAGAGGCTATCACAATGCCTACTTTCAGGCTTTCGAAGCCCTGTCAAATGATGTTATTCAAGCTTTCACTTTTCTTCAAATAATGAATGACCCTATGGTGATACCTCACCACTTATTTGTTAAGTACCAGTATCTTTTGGTTATTCTTTTCTTTGCGATTCTTTGGAAACCGCACCTTTGGAATCTGTTCAATTTTAATCCAAGGTGTTCCTTTGAGAAATATTGTTTAAAAGACGATAATCATTAGATTGATATCGAATTGCTTTCATACTTTTCAACTTTCACTGAGATGAACAACCCTATATTTATAGGGGCTACAAGGACTATCTGTCTGTGTGATAGAAGTCTGATGGGACGCCATCACTTGTAAGTTGTGAAATACAAGAAGGCTAATTACCTTTAGTATGTCTCAATTGAGGCACACAACGTTGAGTTCTTATGATCATATTGATCTCTCGGTAAAATTCTCTTACCTCCAATAAGGTTACCTTAAAACTCATAACCTTATGATCACCAGTGTGTGACATTTTCTTTGATATGGGGGCTGTCTTTTCAAGGCCCCATAATTTTTGTTATCCTCATTGAATTCTAAGGGGAGGCCACCCAGGTCAAATAAGTCAAAATTCGCTAATAGGAATTAGATTCGCAACGAAATTGCTTATGACAGGAGCGGATCCCTAAGACGAATAGACTGTTAGTGACATATCAACGAAATTGGGTATTCTCCCAAGGATATTATGATAATGGAAAGCGTGTCAATCGATATGTGAAAGGAATAGCGGTATGCCGTGAACTCCAGTGACAACGGTGTTAGATGGATGCCCTATAGTGAAATTGAGATTTTAGAGGAGTGTTTACAAATGGACACTACCTCTGGGTTAGCAAGATAAGTACTGGTGATGGAGTCAGAGGGAGCTGGTATTGTGACTTGAGAGAGGTGCAGCGTGTGTTGTTTTAGAGGAATAATTTTCGGAAATATATGAAGACCCGGATGAAAATGAAGGTTAAAGAGTTAAAACAAGAAACCATAAATGTGACCGAGTATTCAGAGTATAATGGGAATGACAAAGGGTTAGTGATTCAGTTACAAGAGTGGTGGTATAAGGGTGTAATGAGACCCAGTGTACCACCATGGAGAATAGGTACCTTTGTAAATGATTGTTTGACCAACGGAAGAATGCTGTGTATTTCCAAATTTATTCAAGGACTGGGTATCCCCAGTGGGAAGATAAATCCGAGGATATAACCAAGACTGCGATTCGTACTATGAATGCACACTTCGAGTTTTCAGTGAGGTTATTTTGGGTTGACTAATGCACCCACAAATTTTATGGAATGGGATGAAGTGGCTTTGAGTTATCTGTGATAGAATATAACATGAGATGGAGGAATGGCTAGAGTTGACCGAGGATTATGACTGTAAGATACACTACCATCCGGGGAAGGCCAATATGGTGGCCGATACCTTAATTAAAATGAGACAGAGATGGATCCTGAATGATTGGGAAATTAAAGAATGAGATTTTACACGAAACTCAAGTTAGCTCAACAAACTGGAAGGACAAAAGGTTTCACCAACAAGCGGCTAGTGACAACCAAGACAAACAGAGAAAGTATGCGGACTAAGCCGCGAGTATAGAGATAGTACTGCTATGGATAAGCTAAATGGCATGTTGATGAATGACAAGCAAGTTTATGCGAGTGTATTTCTGTGCAAACAAGATAGAAAGTGGGAGGTCAGAGATTCATAATGTGGAAGGTATTTTCATGGAAAGAAGTAATGAGAATTAGAGAGAAAGGCAAAGCTGAGTCCTAGATACATTGGACCGTTTGAGATCTTAAGGCGAAACAGAAGGTTAGCATATGAATTAGCACTGACAAAATCTGCAGCAAGTTCGCAACGTGTTTCATGTTTTGATACTAAGACCATACAAGTCAAATGCTAAGCATATAATGGAATTCGAGCATGTAGATATGCAACCAGACTTACCCTATGTGGAGTAATCAATGGAATGTTAGATCAAAAGGAACAAGTGCCCCAAAACAAGGTCATCAAGCTCGTCAGAGTTGTGTGGTAGAATCATAACGTGGAAGAATCAACTTGGAAGTTAGACGGTGAAATACTAGAGATATACCACCATTTGATTCAGACAGATTCCGGGACGGAATCCTTTTAAGGAGGGGAGAATGTAAGAACCCGAAATTTTCGGTAGAATTAAAAAAAAAAAAAAAGGGGGAATAAGGATTTCAATCACAAGTACTTTGTAAATAGAAGGGATGGACTGACCATCTAAATAAGAACAATCTATCTGGAAAATGGGAATATAATATTCCAAGAAAGAAAAGTGTTCTCATGTCATCCAAATCGATATCTGTTATGCATTCGACAACTCCGTAAACAAGATAGAGTATGCCTGAGGAAGCACTAGAATATTTTCTAAGTACAAGAAAGGTTGGAATTGATATTGATTTATAAGATTGTGGTGAATAGTGAATTCCTCTAAGATGAGAGGGTGATCACACTACACTATATATGAGTTTATAAATGGAACTTTGGAAGTTGGATTAGTAGTCCCGAATGTAAATAAGTGTATGTAAATGTCGTCAGAATCAGCATTCGAAGACTTTCAGTTTTCTCCGAAATTCCACCAGATGAACGAGGATTTGAGAATTGTGATATTGAAGTAAAGGAATTAGAGAATAAGATACATGAGATCATAAATATGAGATTATTATCAAGTACTGGAATACTAAGGATGTTTAGAGAAATCATTTCAAAGGAGCTATAGCAGAACCATTGGGAATGTCTAACAAAGTTGAGCAGAATCGGATCAATGAGACATGAATTAATTTAAGTACGAGATTGATGAATAGTGATCCGACACAAGAACCCTATGAAAGTGGAATTTATGAGGGAGAATAATATTTAAGGAATTAAGGATTCGTCGGAATAAGAGGATAAGAAATTCTGGAATTAAAATGATTGAAGCAGTCTAAGATGACTCGAAGTGAATAGTAAAATGTTTCGAACTCCGATTGGAATGAATTTTAAGAGCAAAACTTGGTTAATATATTAATTAGTGAAATGCGAAGTTGGAAAGTGGATATAAGTTAAAGAACTCGAGAAAGTTGGAGAAAAGAATGGAATAAACGAGAAACGAAATGCGAGCGTTATCAAAAAGAAGCTTCTAGAGAAAGCTATAATAAAGCAAAAGGGCAAAATGGTCATTGGCACTTATATATCAGCCAAGATAAGGATAAAGCAAACATAATCTTCATTACTTTTCTAGAAAAATCCGAAGGAAGAATGGGAGAAAAATGGAGGAGGAAGAAATGATCATAACTCGAGATTCTGTGGTCCGTTTTTGGCGTTCTACCACTCAAATCGAAGCTCTCGAGAAGCCCGATGTAACCATGGTAAGCAAATACTTCGAAACTGTGATTTACCCAGTCGATTTAGTGCTTAACAGTTGGAGAAGATGATGAATAGTAACTTGTATTTTGTTTTGTTTTGTTTTGATAATGAGTTTGTAGCTTCCAAAGGTTGTATTAAGCAAGGAACTAAGGTTGTACAAGGATTATAGCAGCAAGCAAGCTTGAGGAAGGTATAAAACCATTTCTCCTTTTATGATTAAGTTGGATTATTGAAGTTTTATGCTTGATTGTAGTTAAGGATTGATTAAGGAGCATGTTTGCATGATTTTAAGATTGTTTAGTACATGACTTGTGGATTTGATTGTGGTTGGGTATGAAACTTGGTTTGGACAGATTATGCATAGAATTAATATGTGTTTTGATTGATTGGTGGTTGGTTATAGTTATGGAGTTATAAGGAGGTGTTTTAAATTTTGGATTCGCGTTATAGCGCCGTCACCATGTCGAAATTGCCTTAGGATGTTTAGGCAGTTTTATCAGAAAAGTTTGAACCATGTAAAGTGTGCTAACTGACCATATTCTTGTAGGTCTTGTAGTGTAGTTTGTTTGAGCGAAAGAATCGAGGCATTTCGATTTACGGTTTAAGAGAAAAGTTGATTTTAGTAAAAGCAGTTTCGAAAGACGAAGTAGAAGTTTAAGTGAAATTTGAACCCAAGATCAAGGTCCTTAAAAATGGAATTAGGACAAGATTTTAAATATGATACTAACATGGACAGTTAGTAAGCCTTGTGCGAAGGTTTCGAATCAAAAAGATTATTAGTTGATTTTATAAAAATGTTTCAGCCGAGGTCGCGTAAGTGAAAACTACTAAGAACATGACTTAGAAACCGATGTTGTGAATGGTTAAGTATAACTTGGATATGAGGATGGATTTCGAACCAAACTTATGATATAAGTAATGGATGAATAACATGGACTTAGTATGACGTTAGAGCAAGCAAGTGATGCCTTGGCTGTGCTTCATTTACGTGTTTAAGCATTGGGTTATAAGTGGTTTATCGAGGGGATTAATTGTGTGCTTTCGTTTGACTTTGTCCAGATGGTTCGACATGGTCACGAGCATTATCGCCTCTCGAGCATCAGGCAAGTTTTCTCATGATATACAGTATTTTTTTTAAGTACTATATTCTGATATATGCATATGATAGATGCAAGTTTTCAAACCCATGTTCTTATGAACTGTGGTTAAGATAAGTAAAAGTTTTGAGATATATATGTTCATGATTTGGAAATGATATGATGATGTTAAGTATAAGTTGGATTACAAGCTATGATTATGGATATGTATATAAGTGTTCATGTCAAGGAAACCCTCAGTGAGAGGTATTTACTGAATGATTGTATTAAGGACCGGGAATGGTATCAGTTGTTATCTAGGGTTATACTACTATGTTATCTTCATTTTTCAGACAGTACTTTCTTAAAGAAATGTTTGGAATTTATTTTTATTAATTATATTCTTTATGAAATATAATTTTGAATAAATATTAAAGCTAAGTTTCTTAAGGAAGTATTTCATGTAAATTATTATTTAACCCTAGATAACTAATAAAGTTTCATTCTAGTAGTTAGAGAAGGTTCCCAAATCTATTTTCCTTTTAAGTCTATATTCAGAAAGGCTTAAAGGTTCGCTCAAACTTCAAAGATATATGGAACCTTACTCAAGTTTTCATGTTTATTTAAAAAGGCATACCCGGTCTGAAATCTTTTAAAAGCCATCTACCAGTTTGGTAAATTATTATCAAAATGATTTTTATTACTTCCTCAACACTCGAGGAGTAAGCTCAGTGGAATAAGTTATGACCATGAACAAGCATCAGCTTGGGAAATATGGGCGAATTTTCCTTTCCAACCAAGTATGACTACTTTGTGGAGTTGTACACCGGTGAAAAAGGAAAAGGAAACTTATGTTTCAATGTTATGGATTCATTCGAACTTGTGGGGATAAGGGACTGAGTAGCGCCGGTCCCCTAAGGAAATGGCAAATAGACCGACGGACTATGAACGGGTCTGCTATTTCCTTAGATTGTGTGCATGTTTGCCCGACCGTAGGGTTGAGACTTAGTACAGGTTCTGCTATTTTCTCCCCTACAACCGATGGCGGGGAGCAGTAGGTCAGTCAGATACTGTCTACCCTTCCCTCTACGTAGAAAAACAAGGATCATGATGGGATACGCTCTGCGACTGATCATCGTAGGGGTATTCCTGGCGCTCAGCGTCTCCATTGATAGTTCATCCAAGGAAGAAAATGTTTTATGCAAGTTATCAAGAAAAGATCATGTTTCATGACAGTTTTCAGAAAAGAAAAGTTGTTCAAGTCCATGAAAGTTGTTTAAGTTCATGAAAGTTATGCAAGTTTATTTGAGTTTAAGCAAGCTTACTCAAAGTTATACAAGTATACAAGTATACAAGTTTTGTGCAAGTATATGAATTTACGAAAGGTTTATGGTTTTATGAAATGGATTTGCATCATGTACATTGTCTTATTTTCCAGACTATGTTATGAGGTAAATATTTGACATAAAAGATGATATGGAATTTTCCTTATAACTTCATCTTTTAAGTTATATATTGATAATCTGCCTATATTCTATATAGCAGATATTTTATGGTAAAGATATGATTTCGGTAATGAGATATTTTGACAAACTATTTTCGTATACCCACTTTATTTCTGGGTTAAACAAAAGACAGAAGTATGCCATATTTTCATTACCTTGCTGAGCTATTGCTCACTCTTGCCATTACTTTATATATATTATATAGCAGCGGAGCAGGATGCCAATGGGATGGCACACCCCTAGCACGACATTTTAGAAACAGTTCAAGCAGTGAACCTGGGAATAGTACAAGCCAAGGGGATCAGACTACAGCTTTTGGCATTCAGTTTATGAATAGACATGAATGGTATAAGAAGGCTGTGAGCATCAGAAGGCTAAGTTGGTATTGTAACAATATTTAGAATTTGTATCAGTATCAGATTTTAAAGACATTTGGGTATTGTAATAAGAAGTATTTATTCCGCAGTTGTTGTATGGTGTCGTTTCTGAGACTCTAACCTGTGTGTGTGTGTGTGTACATGTAAGACATATGTTGTGGGGTCATGAGCAGGTGAATTATGTACAGTGTGAGTAATACAGGTAAGGCATGGAGTACATGGATTGTGACAACTCTAAATCCCTGACCCCGGATTTGGGGCTGTTACACTCGTGAATTTTATTTATATTTTTGGGAGCATTAAAAGTATTTTTAAAGTGCATTTTTAATCTTTTAAAATTCATATAAAATCGTTGGAGTTGATTTTAATCATGAAATCTTTTGTAATATCATCATTTTGATATGACTTAGTTTATAAAATTGGTGTGAATATTTAATTGGGTGATTTGATATTTTAAAATGATTTAAAAAGCATTATTTCACTTGAAGGACTTTTTCTTGTAAAATCTATATTAAATTCATTTTTGACTCTAAAATTATTTTAAAAATATGGGGATGTTCCTAATTTCACAAACTTCATTTTAGAAATTTTTATTTTATTTTTCTCCCCATCCTTTATTTAAATTCGATTTGAAAGGGATTAAAAATCAGTTTTTCAGAAATAAGTAAGTAGTAATTGTGATTTTACCATTTTGCCCCTGGGGCTATAAATACTACCACCGCCTCCTTTCTTCTTCTTCACCTGCTCATTTCATTGTTTCTTGTTTTCTTACAGTCTCTCTCATCTCTCTCTACTCGGTACCATCTCTCCTCCATTTCCCATCGATTCTTAGCTCGGTTGGAAGATTTGAAACCATACTTGTGTTCGGTTTTTCTTCCTCTATCTATTACCGTCGATGCATGTCATTTTTATGATGAGAAATTATAAAACCCTTTCGAGTTTTGCTTTGAATTCGAGTTGTGGGACTTGATTCTTGCAGTTTCAGTCGTGTTTTGTATTAATTAAGTGTGGGCAGAGGTTTGTGGAAGGAAACCCGATTTTCCGGGCACCTCCAAACCATTGTCGCCGTCGGCAATGAGCTCCGGCGAGCCGACGGGGACGATGATGATGCGTTTGAGTCCGATTATTGTGTTAATACCTATATTTAGTTCGATTTTGAGTTGCATGTGAAGAAATCGAAATGCATGTTCAAAATTTGATTTTTTCCCTTTTTAGAATTCGGTTTTGGAAATTTGTTTATGATGTTGTTTAATTGTTAACTTCGGTTTATAATGAATGCATGTTGATTTATTGTGTTAAGTGTGGTTAGTGTGAGATTTTGGATAGTTAAAAGTATAGATTTGGAAATTGTAGTGAAATTCCAAGTAATGGAATTGTTAACTTGTTTATTTGATAAATGCATGTATAAGGTTAGTGATTCTTGAAGAACATGAGTTCTAGTTGTAATATTGGATGGTTAGTTGTGAATGAGTTTGTGTTTGGAATGATTTATAAAGAAAAACATCATGCTGAATTTTTCCAGAAAAACTGCCTGTTCTGTTTTGCCATGTTTCGAAATGTTGCTGCCTGTTTTAGACAGAGGTCTTTGGATGTCAATGTTCTAAATTGAATCTAGTTTGTGCACGCGCTAATTTTGTATCGATAGGATTTACGAATAAAAAGTTATACTTGTTTTACTAAAAGATGCGCAGCTGAGATTTTTCTGTGCTTAGTACCTACTTTATACAGTTCGTTTTTATACTAAATAAAGTGTTCTGAAGTTGAAACTTTTATGCTAAGTTGGTTTTGTAATCAGGAAGTAGCCTGTCAAATTTGGTAATTGTTTGATTAGGTTTGGAATTATGAAAAATGTTTTAGTAAAGTATGCGCAGTTGACTTTTCTGCTTTTTGAGATGAAACATTGTTATAAAAGTATTAAGGATATAGTTAGCATTGGTTAAATTGATTTAAGGGATACCAAATGTGGTATGATTTGAAAGGTATATTATTATATGTATATATGTATAAGGAACATGTTATGTGTATTTAAATGACGATGTGAGTTTATACGGATGATTGTCTATTTCGTGGTTATAATTGTTTTATGGTATAACTATTATATGTTTACGCGCTAGGATGCGTTTGGGTAGTTTAGAATAAAGGATTGACATCTTAGAGAGGGAATTCTAAGATAGATTATATTCTTTTGTAGAGTCCAAGGAAGTGGAACTTAGAGAGTTCAAGGAAGTGGAACTTAGGGACAAGGGAAAGACTAAGGTGGAAAACCAGTGATTGCTCATTACCCTTTTATCTACTTAAGGCAAGTAATACAAACTTGCTTTCGTATTTCGATTCCATTGTTTCATTTTGACACATATGAATTGTTATCTTGACTTGATATACCTTTAATTTCTGAAAACACTTATTGTTCATTGATAACCCTTACCTTTGTTCATATATACCATGTTGAATTATATACCATGCTTTGTTTAGTTCTTTATCCCAAAACCTTTATACCCTGATCATATACATGAATTGAAACCTGATGACCTATAATTCCATAACCTGAATTTGATCATATACTTATTCAAACCCTTTTATACCTGAAAGCGAATACAGCTATACCTCATTTTAGTACATTTCCAGAACATACCCAATGATAAATATTTCTTATATACCACTAATAGAAATCCAGATTGTTTTGATTGAACTTATCTGATTTCCAAAGGACTTCTTTATATCTGAAGATGTTTTTAAAAGGAATAAAGTTTGAACTCATTTAAATTCTGATTTATGGTTTCCACGGATTCCTAAGATTGGAGGCGTAAGAGGCCGAGTAACGCCGGTCCAGCACTTTTTAATTATAATAAATGGACTAGGGATGGACTAGTCTAAAGGCCAATGTGTTGCCTAATGGGACCCAATTCAAGGACCAGAGGGACTGTGTGTCCGGTATGGGGACTTTACGTGGCTGATCACCCGTATTGTCCGGTGCGTTGTGAAAAATCTCCAAAATTACTTATTGTTTTCTTGAAAAGGATATCTTGAAAATGAAATTGGTTTACCCTTTGAAATTGCATGTTTATGCCATTATTCTGATAGATCCTTAATGTGGATTCTGCTAAAACCATGCCATATATATTGATATTGGAAACTGTTTTGAAGCTATATATTCAATTCATTGTTTTGATAATCCCTTGATACGGATTTTGCTATACCCATGTCATATATATATTGGAACTGTTTCCCAGTGGATAACTGTATGGACATTATTATTACTTGCTGGGCATTTGGCTCATTCTTTTTCCCTATTCTAACCCACAGTGAAACGAGAAGATGGTACGTACGTTTCAGACAGCTAGGAAGTCTTCTCTTAGGGTTGTTTTTGGGATGCCAGCTCAGGTAGGTGATGACCACACCTAGAAGGTGTTTTGTAATAGAGAACATAGAACTTTTAAGAATGGTTGTAATAACTTTTGAGACTTATATTATGTATCAATGAATTAGATAGTGGATGCTTGTTTCACACCATCAACTGTTTAAAGATCCAGGGTAGAGTTGGGGTCAAGTCTGCATGCTTTTATTATTGTTTATGGGTTTATTATGTATAAAGGTTGTAGTGACTCCCCGATCATGACCCCAGATCGGGAGGGCGTCACAGAGAAGGTGGAACAAGGATGATGAGGTAAAAGAGTGTTCGTATCAATCGACGGAGAAGCATAAACACCTTAGAGGTGTAAAGAAGAAAAAGAAAAAATCGATTGGTGGAAAAGTCAAGGTGAAGTTTGATTTGGAAAAGATGTGGGAAGAAAGCAAGAAGGTTATCAAACAAAGGGTGAATGGTCCTTCTGCTAAGGACAAGTCAAATGCGATCTTCGAGCCACCATGATTTGATTCACATTTGTCCGGCTAAATGACATTAACGACAGCGCTTCGTGGGAGGCAACCCATGTGTTAGGTATGTTTCTACTATCTTTTTATTACCTTCAATGAGGACATTGAATATGTTAAGTTTGGGGGTGATGTATGGGTTTGTATAGTTAGTGTGTGTCTCATGTAGGATTCATATTGCATGTGTAGTTGTAGTTTATTCGTAGTTTTGCATGTTCATGTCATATAGGGCATTCTGTTTGCATAGTTTTTATTTATCATGTGAGTCCATTTTAGTTGCATGCATATTTCATGATCCCGTAGGACTTGACTATTTCCGTTGGTGAGTCGATGTTGATTGGAGTGTGGTTGTAATGAATAGAGGGTTGATTAAGTTTCTAAGTATTGACTTGCATGCCAGAAACCAATCTATTTCATAAGTCTCATTGGTTGCTTTTGAATTTGATCAGACCATGCTTGTTTGGTGTTAGAATTTAACCACTTGTTTACATTTAGAATGTTGGCTAGTGTTAGATATAATTGCTAATGTTTGTTTATCAGTGTTTAAGCAACAGGTACTGACAAGAGTTTATCAGAAGCCGATCAGAGTTTAGTTAAACTCTGATAGGGTGAAGAGTTTAAAGGAAGCCGGTCAGAGTTTATTTAAAGTCTGACAAGGTGATAGTTGAATTAGCTGTCGGTGCAGAATTGAAGATTCTAGAAGCAATACATTCTGAAGATGGAAAGATGCAGAATATATTGATACAGCTAAGGAAACAGGATAGAAGATAAGAAGCAATCCTTAATTGATATGAATTGTATAGCTAACTTGTAGGAATATCAATTAGAGAAGGATTGTATGTAGCTGTGTACTATATAAACACAGATAGGTTATCCCTAGAAGGGACGCGATCATTGAGATATTATTTGTGTAACCTAGAAGCTCTTTATGATTCATTAACATCATAAAGAGAGAAGCTGTTAATAAGATTACAGTTTTATTGATTCATAAACAGTGTTATTAATTATTGTTATTCTCATACATACTTGATTATATTGTGTATTCGGCCTAACAATTGGTATCAGAGCCAAGGCTGTTTAATATATACAGTTTTACGATTAAAACACAGTAATAATCATGTCTGAAGAAAATCAAAATCAAGTTCCTCCTGTGGCTGAACAGGTTAAGCCAAATTCTGTGAGTCGATATGAAACTATCAGGGTTCCAATTCTCAGGCCAATAGAGTATCCAATATGGAAGGTGAAGATGACCATGTTTCTGGAGGCTACAGATCCAGAATATCTTGACAGAATCAATAATGGTCCTCATAAGCCAACTAAATTATCTCCTGCTGTTGGTGATAAAGAACAGACACTGATTCCAAAGGAAAAGAAAGATTATACTCCTGAAGACATCTCATCAATTGCAAAGGATGCAAAGGTTAGACATCTACTCCACAGTGCTTTAGATAATGTTATGTCTAACAGAGTAATTGGCTGCAAAACGGCAAAGGAAATCTGGGATGCTTTGGAAGTAAGGTGTCAAGGAACCACTGCTATAAAGAAGAACAGGAAGACAATACTCACACAGGAGTATGAGCACTTTGATTCAAGATCTAATGAAACCTTGACTGAGACTTATGACAGGTTTTGTAAATTACTGAATGATCTGTCTCTGGTTGACAAAGAATATAATCTTGAAGAGTCAAATCTCAAGTTTCTCTTATCTCTACCTGAAAAATGGGATCTGAAGACGACCTCAATCAGAGATAATTATGATCTTGATGATACAGATCTTGATGAGATTTATGGCTTGTTAAAGACTCATGAACTCGAGATAGATCAAAGAAACAGAAGATCAAGCAAGAAGACAAAATCTGTTGCTCTCAAAGTTGAGGAGAAGCTCATTGAAAAGAAGGAATCATCAAAGAAGAAAGCCAAGGGAAAGGCTTTAGTCATTAAATCTGAAAGTGAGTCATCAAACTCTGATGATGACTCAAACTCTGATGAAGCTTCTGACTCTGAGGATGATGAAGAACAGTTGATGCAAATGGCGGCATTGATGGTGAAGACCTTCAAGAAGATGGGATTCAAGAACTTCAAGAAAGGAAAGAGATTCTCAAGGAGAGATTCAAATTCTGAGAAGAAGAATTTCAGAAAGTCTGATGGAAAAGATACCAAGTCTGGAAAGAAGGACAAATCTGAGATTCAGTGCTACAAGTGCAAAGAGATGGGTCACTATGCTCCAGAGTGCAAGAAAGGAAAAACTGGAAAAGCACTCGTCTCTAAAGGCAAAGACTGGGCAGATACTTCAGATTCTGATGATGGAGAAAATTATGCTCTTATGGCAACTGTCAAAGATGAGACTGAATCATCAGAAAATAAGGTACCCCTAACTACTTATGCGTATGATACTGATAATATTTCTGAATTAAGAATTTATCTTAAGAACATACATGTTAGTTATAGGGATCAGACTTTAGAGAATGAAAGGATTAAATCTGAGAATCTTAGTCTTAAAGAAAGAAACAAGTTTCTTGAAAGAGAACTTGAGAATATGAAGCAGACTCAAAAAGAAAGAGATGATGCTGTTTATGTGGAACAGGAGTTGCTTAAAAGGTATAGGCAACTAGAATCTGATTTAGAGAAGGAAAGAAAAATAATTAAAACTTGGACTAATTCTGGCAGAGATACACATCAAGTTTTTCAAACAGATGCTGTAGGTTTAGGATACAGTGAGGAAGATGAACTTAGGTTTCAAGATAAAATTAAGTTTAGAGCTTTCACAAGTTCATATTCGACTCCTGTAACATTTGTTCCTGAATCTGGAAAGTTAACATCTGCAGTTGTGAAAGAAACTGTTATGGAGCCAGTTGAAACTTGTGTTGAACAAGTAGATACTGAATCTAAAACAGAGAAGCCTGTTGAGTTAGAAGCTGTTAAAGAACCAATAAGAGTCTGTGAAAAACAGGTTAATGTTGGTTTAATGACAGGAAAACAGTTTAAACATAAGCTCAAAGAGGTTAAGTCTGCCATGAAACCTAAAGGGTCCAAGAGAAATAGGAATGGAAAAATAGGCATAAACAATAGAAATAATTATTTGCCTAATGCTGGTGCTTTAAGGAAAACATGTTACAGTTGTGGTAGTTCTAATCATCTTGCTAGATTTTGCACTAAGAACAAGCATATTAATTCTTTACCTTCTACTTCAGAAGTAAAGAATGATTATGTTAGAATAAAACCACAGACCTTATGCAAACATTGTGGGAGCACTTGGCATTCCATTTACACATGTAAGAGTTATCATGCAATTTATCATAATTACTATGAGCTAAAACCCAACTTGAAGTGGGTTAGAGCAAACTCTGCTAGTGTAAAATCTGACAATGTTAGTTTAAATTCTGAGAAAGTTGATTCCGCTGCAAAAGCTAACACTGTTAAGAAAGGCAAAGGGTCCAAGCAAGTCTGGATCCTTAAAACTAACACTTAGTGTTTGTTTGTGATTGCAGGGTATAATAGAGAGCACACTTATCTTGGACAGTGGATGCTCAGGACATATGACCGGAAATAAAGCCCTGCTATCAGACTTTGTGGAGAAGGATGGCCCAAAAGTTTCCTATGGAGATGGCAACGTAGGACATACTCTGGGATATGGCAACATTAATCTTGGAGGTGTCATCATCACTAATGTAGCTCTAGTCTCAGGACTCAAGCACAATCTGTTATCTGTGAGTCAAATCTGTGACAGAGGAAACCATGTAGATTTTCATAGTGAATACTGTGAAGTTATCAGTAAATCTACTGGAAAAGTTGTTCTAGTTGGACACAGGCGCAACAATATTTATGAAGCAAGTTTGGTAACAAACTCTGATGGAAAAACAGTGTGTCTGACTGCAAGAATGTCAAATGAAGAGAGTTGGAATTGGCATAAAAAGCTCTCTTATCTCAATTTGAACAACATTAATGAGCTGATAAGAAAGGATCTTGTAAGAGGACTCCCAAAATCAACACTCAGTCTAAATGGCCTATGTGATTCCTGTCAAAAGGCCAAACAAAGGAAGTCATCTTTCAAGAGCAAAACTGAATCTTCAGTAGTGGAACCTTATCATCTTCTACATGTTGATCTTTTTGGACCAGTGAATATAATGTCAATGGGCAGAAAGAAATATGCTCTAGTAATTGTTGATGAATATACTAGATATACATGGGTGTATTTCTTGTCAAAGAAGGATGAAACTGCTCAAATTCTAATGGATCATGTAAATCTACTGGACAAAGGATCACAGCACAAAGTCAAAATAATAAGGAGTGATAATGGAACTGAATTCAGAAATTCATTCATGGAAGCTTTCTGCAAGGAAAGAGGGGTGAAACAAGAATTTTCTGCACCTGGCACTCCACAGCAAAATGGTGTAGTTGAAAGAAAGAACAGAACTTTAATTGAAGCAGCCAGAACTATGCTTGAAGAAGCAAAATTACCAACATACTTCTGGGCAGAAGCTGTTCAAACTGCTTGTTTTACTCAAAATGCTACACTGATCAACAAGCATGGGAAAACACCATATGAGATGGTGAAAAATAAGAAGCCAAATTTGAAATATTTTCATATATTTGGATGCAAATGCTTTGTGTTGAAGACTCATCCTGAACAGTTGACAAAGTTCGAGTTAAAAGCTGATGAAGGAATTTTTGTTGGCTACCCACTGTCAACAAAAGCATTCAGAGTTTACAATCTAAGAACTAAAGTGATCATGGAATCCATACATGTGTCATTTGATGACAAGAAAATAATTGGACTTGAAGACAAGGATGGATATGATCAACTACGTTTTGAAAATGAAGATCTACTCTCTGATGATATAAACTCTGATGAAGCAGGGTTGACAAACTCTGACGAAGCATACTCTGAACCTCTACTGGTAAATACTGGAGAAACTGATAATTCTCAAATTGAACAAAATAGAGAACCAGTTGAGGGGGAGCGTGAAGAAGCTCAACATGACACAGCAAGTGAGTCAGTTGAGGAAACTGATTCAAACTCTGACAATTCAAACTCTGAGTCATCAAATTCAGGGGGAGCCTCAGAGAATGTAGAAAGTCAACATATGAATCAGGAGAGCATGGATCAAGGGGGAGGATCCAACAGTGATGCAAGAAACCACTTACCATCAGCAAGAAAGTGGACACAGGCACACACACCTGATCTCATAATTGGAGATCCTGATGCTGGTGTAAGAACCAGAAGTGCAACAAATAATGAGTGTCTGTATCATGCTTTCTTGTCTCAAACTGAACCAAAGAAAGTGGAGGAAGCTCTTCAAGATGCTAATTGGATTACAGCAATGCAAGAAGAGTTAAATGAATTTGAAAGAAATGAAGTCTGGACACTTGTACCTAGACCAAAGAACAGATCAATTGTAGGTACAAAGTGGGTTTTCAGAAACAAGACTGACAGTGATGGTGTGATTACAAGGAATAAGGCTAGACTTGTGGCAAAAGGTTATTCACAACAGGAAGGAATTGACTATGATGAAACCTTTGCTCCAGTTGCAAGACTGGAGGCTATAAGGATTTTTTTGGCCTATGCTGCACACAAGAAGTTTAAAGTCTTTCAGATGGATGTGAAAAGTGCTTTTCTCAATGGGAAGCTTGAAGAAGAGGTATTTGTTGAACAACCACCAGGATTTGTAGATCCCAAGCATCCAGATTATGTCTACAGGCTTGACAAAGCATTATATGGCCTAAAGCAAGCACCAAGAGCATGGTATGAAACTCTTGCTCAATTTCTTTTAGAAAGTGGGTTCACAAGAGGTACAATTGATAAAACCTTGTTTTATTTCAATTCTGGTGATGATTTGCTTTTAGTTCAAATTTATGTAGATGATATTATTTTTGGATCTACTAATGACAAACTTTGTAAGAAGTTTGCAAAGCTTATGCAATCCAGGTATCAAATGAGCATGATGGGAGAGCTTAGTTATTTTCTAGGCTTACAGGTCAAGCAAACAGATGATGGGATTTTTATCAATCAAGCAAAGTATACCAGAAATCTTCTAAAGAAATTTGGTATGCTTGATAGTTCATCTGCAACAACTCCCATGGCTACAGCAACGAAGCTTGACAAAGACACAGGAGCCTCAGTAGATATGACTAACTACAGAGGAATGATAGGGTCTTTACTGTATCTTACAGCAAGTAGACCTGATATCATGTATGCAACATGTCTTTGTGCAAGATTTCAAGCAGATCCTAGAGAGCCTCATCTAACAGCTGTAAAAAGGATTTTCAAATATCTCAAAGGCACCATAACCTTGGGTTTGTGGTATCCTAGAGAATCAGAGTTTAAGTTGATTGGTTACTCTGATGCAGATTTTGCAGGCTGTAAGATAGACAGAAAAAGTACAAGTGGAAGCTGTCAATTTTTAGGTGACAGATTGGTTTCTTGGTACAGTAAGAAACAGAAATCAATTTCTACATCCACTGCTGAAGCAGAGTATATAGCAGCTGGTAGCTGTTGTGCACAGATTTTATGGATGAAGAATCAATTGCTGGATTATGGGTTAAGGTACTCTAAAATTCCTATTTTCTGTGATAACCAAAGTGCTATTGCTATGACAGGAAATCCAGTACAGCATTCCATGACCAAGCACATCAGCATAAGATATCATTTTATCAGAGAACATGTGGAAGAAGGGAATATTGAGCTTCATTTTGTGTCTACAGACCAACAACTTGCAGATATCTTCACCAAACCTTTGAGTGAAGCTACTTTTACAAGATTGGTAAATGAACTTGGAATGATCTCTGGTTCTGACTAGAGATACGGGTCAGACTCAAAATTTATACATGTTTAATTCTTGTTGCTCATGATTCCTTGCATGTGTTAACTGTTATATGAACCAGCATGTTAAACTCTGATGATAAACTCTGTGAAGTGTTAGTCATACTCTGAAAGCATACTCTGAAGATAGACTCTGTTGGTCATACTCTAATAATTACAGTTTAAATGCTATACTCTGATTGTAATTTTGTCTGAAACATATGGACCAATGAAGAAATTTGTATGAAGCATAATTCTCAGTAAGTAACTGTGAATCCTTAAGAGTTGTATAGACTCTGATCTCAAAAATGTGCAGTAAGCTAACACAGCATGATACTGTCTCAATATTTATAGCATCTCTTAGTTTATTGATCCTATACACTGAGTCTGTATTAGCTGTTTGCATTTTCTCTCATAAGTTAATTATATTTACTGATGACAAGTCTAAACTCTGATTATTAATTTCAAATAATTCACCCTCAAATTCAAAAGATGCCAAACAGAGCACAAATTCCTTTGAGATCATGTTGTGCCTAGGACGATCCAGGAACTTATTGTATGAAATAAGGGCTAAAATCTTTGATTTTTGGTGACTAGTGCCAACCACTGATTACTGGAAAAATAAAAAAAAAAATAATAAAAAATTAAAAAAAATAAAAAAAAATAGATAAATTAAGGGGGTGAAAAATAAAAGACATATCCAAATGAAAGGATATCAGTAATACAGAGTTTAGATATAAAATCAGATTTTATGTTATACATGAGAGTTTAGGTAACCAGTTTTTACTACTTTAGATTGTGGATTTTATGCACTTTGAGATGGTCTAAATACTGTTTTCGGTAAACTCTGCTACTACACACACATATTTTCACAACTGTACAGTTTGAGAAAAGAGTTTATTGACAAAGAAGGACAAATGGTAAACACTGATGTTTTGTGTGAAATACGCCGAGGTTACTTTATTTTAATCTCTGATGGTTAAAATAATTTCCTTGTTTCAGACAGTTTATGATTTTGGGTTTAGTCATTTGTTTTTCGAAAAAGTGTGATTGAACAAAGAAAAGATAGAGTTTGTTGCTATTGAGTAAGTTTATTAAGTCCTGTTTGTGATTTGTATTGCTGCTGAGTATGTTAGTTAATTGGTTAAAGTTTTTTTTTGTCTTTCCAATTACTAGGTAAAATTGATAATACTGAAAGTAAAGCAATAAAATGAGTCTTTTTCATTAATTGATTCAAACTCTGTTACATTCAGTCAATTACATACTCATGCTTAGCTAATCTTTCTGGTACATACTAATCACTATGGTTACAAAAGAGAAAATCTATTTAACCAGGACAAGTACTTGAATGCTATCCAACATCGAAGCAGAAGAGCTAGAGCCAGAAGCTATTGTGCTCTACTACTTCTGATGATAGCTACCCAGTTGCTCATCTGGTCATTATACCATTTGGGATAGCATGAAATCCTCCTAATGATGAATCATCATCATCATCTTCTCGGGATCTCTTTCTGCTTTGCAGCTTGCAGGATTCTAAGAAGAGGTTTTCTTTTGAACCCGACAAGAAACTCAGTTGAAAAAGCATGAAGCAGATCTCCATGGCATCTTCATCTGCGAGGATTGGTGCATCATATGGTCCTGGACGGAAGATGTATACATGAGGGTTGGAGAAAGGCCCTTCGGCTATTTCATCATCTACGATAAGGCCTTCATCATTCAAGAATGAGAGAACAAGAAACTCATCGATAAGATAGTTTTCTTGTTGCTGCCAGTTCATGTTCAAAAACTCTTCCACATCCAGGAATTCGAAAGTTCCAGCCATTTTGGTGTATAGTAAGTTTAAGATATGAAGCCTGTTGTTACATTGCTTTGGTATTTAAAGCATTCAAACAGGGTATCTGAAAGGTTTTTCTTGGAGATTGAAAGGTTTTCGAAGCGCTTGGGATACTAAGGTGCGGAGTTTCGAGACAGTCATTATTATTTTGACTGTTGAGTTCTTTGTTCTTTATTATTTAAATTGATAATTTTATTATTATTGATTTTTTTTCTTTTAAGCGAATATTTTGAGTGTTATATGTGATGACAGGTGTCTCCACGTTTGCACGTGTGTATAGGAAGTTGTTAGATACAGCTGTTAGTGTATTCACGTTTGACATCTGTCCCACTAACATACTTCTAATCTTTACAGTTATTATTTAATACACTACATACACACGATTCAATCTTTTACGCATTTCATCTTCTCATAACATTTTACTCACACACAAACACTCAAACACTTTCAAAGCCCAGTACTTTTTGTTTTCAAATCTGACAAATGGCAACTACAGCGTTTATCGCTTCTGAATTAGAATTTGTCCCAAATAACTACTCCGCTCCTGTAGCAAATGAGAACGCACCGGAGGCGTTTCATTTGATTCAGAGTTTCTTGTCAAACTCTGATATTGGCACTGCTCTCACCGCACCATCGAAGCTGTCTGCAACACAAATCAAATCTTTTTGGCAGACAGGTGTTTATGATAATGGAGGAGAGTCTGGATCTCCATCTATCATTTTTCAATATGAGGACAATGACTATGCTGTTACTCCTACTACTGTTCGTGATGCTTTGGGTCTTGAAGATTTCAATTCGTTCACAGTTGCTGTTGGAGATTCTGAGTTAGTAAGAATGATGCGAGAAATAGGTTACTCTGGACCACTGACAAAGATTGGTCAATTGAAGCGACCGCTCTTGCGAAAGGAATGGAGTTTCTTTTTCGACTGCATTACAAGAGCGTTCGGGAAAAAGTGCACAAACTAGGATGCAATTCCCACTGATAGTTTACAGATCGGGTATTCTCTTCTCTATGGCAGTCAATTTGATGTTGCTAGATTAGTTTTAACTAATATTGGTGAGAAAATGCTAGAGAATAGAAATGTTGTTTACTTCTCTAGGTTTTGTCAATTGATATTCAATCATTGCTGCCCTGATGTTGAGATTTTAGATGAGGATGTAATTCTTTCATTTAAATTGCACAAACGTATATTCTCTGATCTTATCAACAAGGACAACAAGAAAGGAGAAGTTGGTCCTTTAATGTTCCCTGCATC
This sequence comes from Heracleum sosnowskyi, assembly GCA_030848705.1. Taxonomy (NCBI): domain Eukaryota; kingdom Viridiplantae; phylum Streptophyta; class Magnoliopsida; order Apiales; family Apiaceae; genus Heracleum; species Heracleum sosnowskyi. Next base: position 19,280,623 of record CM061240.1, read on the forward strand.
TGTGCAACAATTTCTTGACAACTTACAACAGCAACATGTCTCAAATACTGAAGCTGGACCTTCTGTATCTCAACCACAGAGGTCAAAGAGATCTAAAGTTCGAGCAGTTAAGTCTAACTTGCAACAAACTGAAGCTGAGGTATCAAATGTTGATGCTGTGCCTCAGAGAAAAAGAATGAAGAAAAAGAGAGCCCAACGACCAAAGACTGTTGCAGACTCAGATACTGAAGCTGATGAAGAAACTCTTCATCAGAGAAAGAGAAGATTAGTTGCTACTCAACTTTTTGGTGATATTATTGCCAATATGAACAAAGTTCCTGAGGAAAATGAAGCTCCTGAAGCTTTTGTTCAGGAAGAAGCTGCAAATCCAGAAGCTGTCAATCAAGACAGGCTAAATACTGATGATATTGAAATGGATTTTGATAGAGAAGCTCCTACATCAAAGGCTAATGATGTAGTTGAGGAAGCTGCTGCTCATTCTGACAGCAGAATTTTTGATCTTGAAGAAAATGTAAAAGAAGCTGATCAAGCTACTACAGAATTGGTAGAAACTATTGCTTCCCACACAGAAATCATTTCTCTTGATTTTGAGAAAGGTGAGGAAGTTGATCAGATTAGAATTGATCATCCTACAGAAGCTGTTGCTGAATCTGCTGATGCAACAGAGAATGTTCCTGTAGCAGCAGAGTTTGTTGCAAACTCTGAAGATGCTCTTGTTCTTGAAGCTCTACAACAATCAGTTGTTGAGATTGTTCAGCGAGAAGCAGAGGTGATTGCTAAAGCAAACTCTGATATTCCTGAAACTGTTGCAGAGAAAGTCAATGATGAAGCTGCACAGTTAGAACATGAAATCACTGCTGAACATGTTCCTGAAGAGATTGCAAGAGAGGATGACAATGTTAATGCTAGTCCTGCTCATTCACCTTCACACATATCTGACGTTCAAGCCAACTCTGATGAAGAAAGAGAGTTCAATAGGGCTACTGAAGAACATTTTCAAGAGATGTACTTTAACAACTGGACAGCAGCAGATTGTATTTTCACTTCACAAAGGGCTGCTGATTTAACTGCTAACTCTGTTAAAGAGATTTCAAATCCTGAACTTCTCAGTCATTTCAAAGCAACTGTTGTTCAAATCAAATCATTAAACAATCGTTTTGATGCTTCTGATAAGATGATTGAAAGGTTAAGGAATGATATAGCTACAAGAGAGCTTACACAGCAGAAGGACAAATCTCTATACATCTCTTTGTGTAAAGAGCAAAAGACTTTAAATTCTAGATTGTCGAAAGTTGAGGAGAATCAGACTGCTATGTCTGCTCAACTAACTTCAATTTCTAATGCTCTGGAGTTGCTGACATCAGTACTACTTTCTGATGATGTCAAAAAGGGGGAGAGTGTACCAAGTGACAAATGCAAAGACACTCAAGCTCTGAGACGGAGGGATGATGGTAATGATGGTGGAAGCAAGGGAGGTGAATCTGAAAAATCTGAAAAGAGTTTAGGCTTAAGACCAAGATCAAGATCAAAAAGATCAAACTCTGAGAGAAGATCAAACTCTGGCAAGGAAAAAGTAATTTCTGCCAGTGGTTCAAGGCTCAAAAGTTTGATAAACACTGATAAGCCTAGTACTGATGAAGAAGTTGCTGCTAAATTATTTATAGCAGAACATGGAAAAGATGTTACAATTGAAGATATCCAAGCTGAAGAGCAAATGCTTGCTGAAGAACACAGGAAGAATCTTGAAGCTGGGATATACAAAAAGAAAGAAATCAAGGCTCCTAGAAAGAAAGAAACTGGAATTATCATTAAAGAAAATACTCAACAGAGTATACAATACACCAGGAGGCCTATGATTAGAAACTCTGATAAGGGTAAAGGCAAAATGATTGAAGAGCCTAACCTGAAGGAGAAAGAATATTCAACCTCTGACATTGCTCAAGTTGAAACAAGATTACCAAAATCAACCTCTGACGCTGCTCAAGTTGATGATACTATTGAAGTTAAGCCAGCCTCTGACAAGGCTCAAGCTGTGCAAACTCAGCTAGCTCCACAACTCCAAGGTATTTTTAGAAGACCTGTACTATCTGAAGCTCTGACACTTCAACCTGTGGATTTTTCTCAAACCAGGACTGTACTTGGAAAAGAAACTTTTGATAAAGCTGGTTTAGGTTCACATAGGGAGAAGAGAATAAACAACAGATCTGGAGATCAATCATCATTGGCAGTATCTGGCACTATTACTCAAGAGAATCTTGATATGCTAGACTCTGTTCAGTTGATATTTCACAAGGGTTTGAAGAAAGATTTTCTGTTGTATTTTATGAATGATGGAAGAGTTTACAGAGTTGCAGAGTCTGATATAGATCTCAAATCTTATCAAGAATTGGAGTATGTTCTGTACTTGTTAAAAGTCAAAAACAGAAACACTCACAATGCTGCTACATTTATAAGACAAAAGATGCAAAGATCTAAGGTGATGCTTGGAGGAGGAATTTCAAAGGTATACATTCCTAAGTATAGAGATGCTTATGGAAATGTTATAGAAATGAAGAGAAACAGTACAAGACTAAGGACTGATCTGGGAGTTAAAGTCTTAGAATTCAATCAAGAATCTGATAAAGCACATTATATTAGGCTAGGGAATGAGATGAGGAAGAATTCCATCTATTCTCTGAGAGCTGCTATTTATCAGACTGGTGAATCTGATCCAGAACTCAAGGAACTGAAAGAAATCATGGTTGAAGAGCTGGAAAAGGCTGAAAGAAGACTTCTAATTGATTATCTCAGGACAGTGCCTGATATTCAAGAAATCAAATAAAGTCTGACTGTAAGTTTTTAATATTTTCTATTCTAAGTCAAATTTAAACTCTGTTTTTAAATTAAACTCTGTTATATGTTAAACATTGCATTTGTTAAAAGATTTTGACATCATCAATTATATGTTTAACTTGTACATTTTATTATGAACAAGTTGGGGGAGATTGTTAGATATAATTGCTAATGTTTGTTTATCAGTGTTTAAGCAACAGGTACTGACAAGAGTTTATCAGAAGCCGATCAGAGTTTAGTTAAACTCTGATAGGGTGAAGAGTTTAAAGGAAGCCGGTCAGAGTTTATTTAAAGTCTGACAAGGTGATAGTTGAATTAGCTGTCGGTGCAGAATTGAAGATTCTAGAAGCAATACATTCTGAAGATGGAAAGATGCAGAATATATTGATACAGCTAAGGAAACAGGATAGAAGATAAGAAGCAATCCTTAATTGATATGAATTGTATAGCTAACTTGTAGGAATATCAATTAGAGAAGGATTGTATGTAGCTGTGTACTATATAAACACAGATAGGTTATCCCTAGAAGGGACGCGATCATTGAGATATTATTTGTGTAACCTAGAAGCTCTTTATGATTCATTAACATCATAAAGAGAGAAGCTGTTAATAAGATTACAGTTTTATTGATTCATAAACAGTGTTATTAATTATTGTTATTCTCATACATACTTGATTATATTGTGTATTCGGCCTAACAGCTAGATTCTTGAAAACGAAGGAGCACTTATGTATAAGTTTGGGGGAAACCAGGGATTTCATGCTAGTTGTAATAAAGGCTAGGCGTCAAATGGCTAGTAGCCGGCTCATTGGTAAAAAATGAGTAGTCTAGGGTGGATGAGAAAAAAGGCAAAGTGCACTCATTCCGAAATTGTTGAAAAAAAAAAAGAAAAAAAAAAGAAAAAAAAGTTGAAAAAGAAAAAAAAAGAAGAGTTGTTTTTATGCAGAATTGATCAGGTTGAGCTCTTTAGTACTCGAGCAAGTAAGTTCTTTGGGGACTTTGTGCCTAGTGACCTAAGACTTTTCCGGTCTGGGATCCGCTAATCTAACGCTCGCTACATGGGTATTATTGTATAAGCCTTTTGGGGGTCTCATCCGTTGCACGGTCAAATAAGCATGTGTGTTGTGCGTAGTTGTTTTTGTGTAATAAAGCATGAATTCCTGTCTAACTCAGATGGACTGCGAAGGTGTCTCTTAAGAGTTCTTGTGTCTAGCGTTCATTCTGTTTGTAAGCTTGTGGTTGTTTTGGCTAAGAGTAGGTATGGTCTTGATTTAGTTTGGGAGTATATTGGTGAGCATCGCACACACGCACGTTTCTGTGTTTGTCTTGTTGGTCGATGGGAATTTGGTCGAACTCTGTTTGGAAGACTGTGTTCTGTGAGATGTTGGCTCGTTGATTGGTTTTGGTTGGTTTGAAGGGATCGTTGCATTTTCATATAGTTTCATACATGTAGTTAGTTGCATTTGTAGTTGCATTGTTAGATGGATTTTGTGGGTACATTCACTATAGGCCCTCACGAGACCTTACTCGTCCACTAGGGCTGCCTAGGGGTTTAAAGGGCTTGTTGCATATGCCAAATGCAACCGTGATCACCTACGGAAGTGGTACTAGTTAGTTGTAATAAATTGTTTGTTTATGCTCGAGGACGAGTATCAGTTTAAGTTTGGGGGTGTGATAAGTGGGTATTTTATTCACTTAAAACGTTTCCGTATGGCTTAAAACGATTGTTTGTACTCGAGTTGTGGTATTTTTGATCTCTTTTAAGGGTATTGTGCAGGAATATCTATCACAGGTGTAATGGGAATGAAGCGGAGCAATCGGAATGCAATTTGGAGCTAAAACGAAGAAAATGGAAAAATTCGTCTTCCTGGACAGAAGGCACGGCGCGGCAGCGCCGTTTTTGAGCTTGCCTATGGCGCGGCAGCGCCGCATGAAATCTATGGCGCGGCAGCGCCGCTCTCCTATGTAACTGTGGAGCGGCAGCGCCAGTCTGTCTGACGAAATTTCCTGTTTTGAACCCGATTTGCTGATTTTTCGAGTTGAAGTCAAATTACAATTCAGTACGACTTGTTGCACCTGGAGGCATATAAAAAGAGAAGAAAACCCTAGAGAACGGAGAGAGACACATACCACATATTATATACGGAGTTTTAAAGCACGAAGAAGCAAGGAAGAAGATAGTTTTCAATTTATTCTTGTATTCTTTCTAGCTTGTGGATGCTTGGTTTGGGTGTATTCTTTAGAACCTTTGATAATTATTCCAATATTGATTCGTTTTCTTCAATCATGTTTACATTAGAATCCATGGTGACGATTAGTTTGATTATGAACTAATTCGTTGTCATGGGGTTTTAGCGGATTTATTCATGAAGTTTATTTGTTGAATTTTCTTGATGCCTATAGTGTGATTGATGCGATATCCTATCATGGTTGTTTTAATTCGTTATAGGAGAGTAGCTAACTCCTGTAATTGTGTGTTAATTCTTATTGAAGCGAAAGTGGATTTAAGAGTTTAGAACTTGCCATGCTAGCATAGGTTTATGCGTGAGAATATCATTCGTAATTAGTGTCGTAACTCTAACCGTTTTATGACGACTATGTGATCAATTGAATGCTTGTACTTCAACCATTATGTTTTCAATCTTTATAGACATATAGGGACTAAGCATAATTGGGAGACTAAGTGATTTCTATCTTATTTGTGGATATTATTTAGGATGGTATTTGTGCAACGAAAGTTGGCTTATATCAGTTTTGTGTGTTCGATCAGGTATTAACAAATCACATGAAAGGGCTAGAGAATTGAAGACTATAGATGGATTGTTTAATGAAGTTAAAATTCCATGTTTTATTTGCATAAGTAATTCGACATAAATCTCAGTTCAAGTAGTTGATAATTAGTTATAATTCTTAGATTAATTATAGTGATAACAAAAATCCACTTTGTTATTTGTTTTAGCATCGGATAATAATCATACATTGGTGAGTGAATTAACTAGACAAACAACGAGTCCCTGTAGGAACGAACCTTATTTGCTATCTGTATTACTTGAGATCACGTGCACTTACGTGTTGAGATTGGTCGTAACAGTCGCGTTTCTGGTCGGAAGGCGGCGGCTGATGTGGTGGCGCGGTGGCGTTGACACGCGCGCGAAGAGAAGCAGTATGTTTTTCTTTTCTTTTTTGCTCCTGTACGTGTATGTGTGGTGTGTTGTGTATTAGTTAGTTTAGGAATTAGTTAGGATAAGGTTAGGTTAGGTAGTGTCATTAATTAACACAAAAATAATTGCACCTAACGTTAAATTGCCTGGCACTGGAAAATAAATTGTGAACGAACAATTCTAAAAAAAAATACTCCGTAATATAAAAACAATTCCCAACCACTAAAATATTTTTAGCACGAAATTATAACTTCCACTCAATTAGCGGATAAATATCAAAAAATTTATTTACTCTAAAAATTGAAATAATTATGCACAAAACTTTTATAAAGCCCGGATTTTACAGAATTTCAAAAATATTGAATACTATTATAACTCACCCAAATACCAATGGGGCACAGATAAGATACCGGGTAAAATTTTGGTACTAATAAAATACCACTTTGATATAAAAAATTCCCAAATATTCTAAATCTTACAAAAATGTAAAAATACTAAATTTTGGAATTATTTTATAATTTAAACAAAATAAAACTTTGAATCCGAATAGAATATCGGATAAATATTTGGCGCAACTAAAATACCGATTCGATCCTCAAAATTCTAAAACAAACTCAATTTGACAATGTCAATAAAATAATCATCTTTCACAAAAATTTTAAATAAAATGTACACATGATACCATTCCTCCTCTTTTGAGAAAAACAATAAAATATTTAAATAATAATATTAATAAACCCTGAAAATTCGGGTTACTACAGTGATGCTAATCAAACTCCAGCTCAGTCACAGACTATTTCAAGAAATATTCAAAATGAGGGTGACTCTGGAGATATTGAAGAAAATGGTAGAGACAATTGCCCTGGTGAAGACTCAGTTCCCCAAACTGAGGCTACTGTTTCAAGTCAAACAAGAAGCTTGCCTAGAACCACAAGGTGGAACAAGGATCACACAAATGACCTAATTATTGGAGATCCTTCTTCTGGGGTGAGAACCAGGAACAATGTTTCTGCTGACAACATGTTTTCCTGCTTTCTGTCTCAAGTGGAGCCAAAAGCTATTGATGAAGCATTGTTGGATTCTGATTGGGTGATTGCTATGCAAGAGGAACTCAACTAGTTTGAAAGGAACAATGTATGGAAATTGGTTCCAAGACTAAAGGGAAAATTAGTTATTGAAACAAAGTGGGTATTCAGAAACAAATTGGATGAAAATGGAAATGTGACAAGGAACAAGGCAAGGCTAGTAGCTAAAGGTTACTGTCAATGGGAAGGTATAGACTATGATGAGACATTTGCACCTGTTGCTAGACTTGAAGCTATAAGGATCTTCCTAGCCTTTGTTGCACACTGTAACTTCAAGGTGTTCCAAATGGATGTCAAAAGTGCTTTTCTAAATGGAGAGTTGGAGGAAGAAGTGTATGTTGAACAGCCTCCAGGTTTTGAAGATGCTAAAATGTATGATTTTGTGTACAAGCTGTTCAAAGCACTTTATGGTTTGAAACAAGCTCCAAGAGCCTGGTATGATACCCTCTCTGCCTTTCTATTGGAAAACCAGTTTACAAGAGGTGTAGTAGATAAGACTCTATTCTACAAGCATCATGGCAAAGACATTATTTTGGTTCAAATCTATGTTGATGATATCATCTTTGGTTCATCAAATGAGAAGCCATGTGAGAAGTTTTCATCTCTAATGAGAAATAAGTATGAGATGAGCATGATGGGAGAACTGTCATTCTTCCTTAGTTTACAAGTTCTTCATAAAGATGATGGAATTTTCATTTGTCAAGCAAAGTATGTCAAGGAACTTCTCAAGAAGTTTAACCTAGAAGATTCATCACCTACCAAGACTCCCATCTCTACATCAACTAGTTTGGATCTAGACTCCAAAGGGAAGAAAGTGGACTCTAGTGCCTACAGAGGCATGGTTGGATTTCTTCTCTATCTAACTGCTGGCAGACCTGACATAATGTTTGCTACATGTCTCTATGCAAGATTTCAAGCTGATCCAAAAGAGTCACACTTGGTAGCTATCAAGAGAATTTTTAGGTACCTCAAGGGCACTCCTAATCTAGGCCTTTGGTATCCTAAAAATACTGGATTCGAGCTAGTAGGGTACTCTGATTCAGATTATGCTGGATTTAGGATTGACAGAAAGAGTACAACAGGAAGCTGTCAATTTCTTGGTGGAAGATTTGTGTCATGGTTTAGTAAGAAGCAACATTCAGTTTCTACATCTACTGCAGAAGCTGAATACATTGCAGCTGGAAGTTGCTGTGCACAAATTCTGTGGATGAATAATCAACTGTTGGATTATGGTCTAGTGTTATATAATATTCCCATCTACTATGACAATACTAGTGCCATAGCCCTCTCAGACAATCCTGTTCAACACTCTAGGACAAAGCACATTGATATTAGACATCATTTCATAAGAAAGCATGTTGAAAGAGGAACTGTGAAGTTGATCTATGTCCCTACAAAGAAGCAACTTGCAGACATCTTTACAAAACCACTAAATGAAGCAACCTTTAACAGGTTGGTAAGTGAATTGGGAATGCTAAATCTGGTATGTTAACTTACTAGTTTTTACATTTTCATATTTGCATGTAGCTTGTGACAGTAACCTAAAAGTCACTGTCATGAGAAGTTACTGTCACACAAGTTCTTATTCTCTCTGATAGCATATTTGTTATGACTTTGTTGAATTGATTTTTGTGTTAGTCATGCTGTCAGTAATAAAACTTTGTGTCATTAACTTGGATAACCTCAAAGTCTGTAATTTTTGGTCAAAGACTTTGTTTTGATTGGCTGTTGTGTGTTAATTGTTGGTTTAGTGGAGAACATGCATATTAATTGCACTCTGTGGCAGTTGTATGGGTACTTTGAACTGTTGACCATTTATCTTCCTTTTACCTAGTATGCCTATAAATTGAACCTTAGGTCATATTTGTGAATCATTCAGAAAAGATAAAATGGAAAACAAAGTAGGAATAAAATACAGGCCTAAGATTAGTACATAGTCTCCATTTAAAGAAGAAGTTGAAGAATTATTTGATGAGTTAGAGGATCTTCTCGATGAGGATAATGAGAAAGAACTTGCTATAAAAGCCACTGAAGAGGCTAAGTGGCAAGAACATGATAAGGAGTTCAAAGCACTCCTCAAGGAAGAAGGAACCATAGAAGAAGAAGAAGTTAGGGCAGAATTTCTAGAATTGATTAAGAAAACCTGTAATGAATAGATGCATTAATTAATTGTAGTAATTTCACCTTTCGTTTCTTTTAATAAAATTATCAATTTCCTTCTGCAGTTCCTTATTATTTGCTATGTGTCAGTTTTGATTAAGTTGATTAATCTAATGTGCCTGAATAATGAATCTGTTATCTATTACATAATTGTGAATGGTATGTATTGAGTTAAGTACATTAATGACAACATTCATTAAAACTCATGACAATTACTGTTTTTCCAAGAACGTTATTGTCATCAAGAAAAGAACTGTCACGGAACTTCATGACAGCTAGTTTCTTGACAGCATTAAATAACATACTGTCAAGAGCTTTAATAGATACTGTCATCAAAGTACTTAACGATGGCAGTAAGTTTTTCGCGACAATGTTACTGTCAAGACAAACCTACTGTCATCACCCAAATGTCACTGACAGTTTGTTTCAGCGCACAGGTTACTGTCAACATTAGTGGACCGTTAAAATTGCAAATTCAACCTCCACGTTGACAGAAATTAAATGGAGTAACCCACGTGGAGGTGTTATTGGGTATTAGCACGATTCCAAATATCCCCTTTTTCAGCTAAACGCTTGAACTGCTCTTTATACATCAGTTAATCAGACAAAAGCAAACCTGACACAGAACAACCAAAAGCAAACAAACTTTCTGCTAAATTTCTCTCTCTACTCACTCAACATACTCATTTTCTCTCTCTTCACAACAATGGCACCCAAACAATCAATTTCTCAGACCAACTTTGCTGGCATCATCTCTCCAAATGATGCTGGTGAGGGCTTCAAAGGGCTTGTTTCTTTCATGAATAAGTCCTATCTTGGGTATGCAATTACCTCAACCCCTATCCTTGACCTAGACAGGATAGAGAACTTCTGGGAATCTGCTGTTGCTCAAGGAGATGGTGACAACACAACCATTCAGTTCAAAATCAAGGAGCACAGTTACATTCTCACTATCAAGGGCATCAATGCAGCTCTGGGAATTGTGCTAGAACCAGGAAAGACTTACACTGAGCTTGCTAATGATGAGACCTTGAAGAAGCTCTTCTTGCAAATTGGGTATTCTGGACCCATTCTTGAAGAGGGAACAACAAAGTGGTACCCTTCTGGTGAAATGGATAGGAAGTATCTAAGAAAGGAGTGGAGCATGGTGTTTGATGCAATGGTAAAAGTGTTCTCTACCAAGACCACTGGCTGGAATGGGATTCCCACCTACATCAAGAAGCTCACTCACTCTCTTGTTCATGGGTACAAAGTGGATGTTGGAAAGCTACTCATGGCACATGTAAAGGCTGCCATAGGTAAGAAGGTAAACATCTATCCTCGCTTTCTAATGTTGTGTATTAATTCTTTGTGTGATTTTGATGAAAATGCCCCCCGTTTAGAGGTGTGCAGTGTCTTGAAAAGAAATACACACACAACTCTCACTTCACTGAATTTGAATGCACATATTCCACTATGCTTCACCAAACACATGGTTGATCAAGTGCCCTACCTTGATTTTCCATTGCCTTCTGGTTATGCCTCCTTCACTCTTGAGGATGAGGCTGGATTAGACCCAAATTCAGCTAACCCCCATTCTACCCTATACACTCAGCCTAGGTTCTCTAGACTTCCCAAAGTTCAGAGACAAGCCTTGCAAGAAACCAGAAAAAGACCCTTAGAAGCTGATGTTTGGTGGTAGTGTTGAGAGTCAAGAGGGAGTTCCTGCACCTAGTGCAGCAAATAAGGAAGGTAGTCAAACAGAATCCACAGTGGTTCCTCTTGAGCCTAAGAAGAAGAGAGCTAAAAGGGCCAAAACCACTGTTAGCCACCCTGCAGTCTCCCAAAAGACTGTAGAGGAACAAAGGGCAGTAAACACCTCCCTAGATGTTCCTTCTCAACAAGGGATGTAACAGCCCCAAATCCGGGGTCAGGGATTTAGGGTTGTCACAATCCATGTACTCCTTGCCTTACCTGTATTACTCACACCATTCATAATTCACCTGCTCATGACCCCACAACATATGTCTCTCTCTCACACACACACACACAGGTTAGAGTCTTAGAAACGACACAATACAACAACTGCGGAATAAATAACTTTTATTACAATACCCAAATGTCTTTTGAATCTGTTATTGATACAATTTCTAAGTATTGTTACATTACCAGCTTAGCCTTCTGATGCTCACAATCCTCTAATACCATTCATGTCTATACATAAGTTGAATACCAAAGCCGTAGCCTGATTCGATTGGTTCGTACTACTCCCGGGATCACTGCTAGAAACTGTTTATGGGAACGCCTTGCGAGGTATGTGCCGTCCCATAGGCATCCTGCTTCGCTGCTATATAATATATATAAAATAATAGCAAGAGTGAGCGATAGCTCAGCAAGGTAATGAAAGTATGGCATAATTCTGCCTTTTAATACAACCCAGAAATAAAGCGGGTATAAGACAGTAATTTGTCAAAATATCTCGATACTGAAATTATTTCCTTATCGGAATGTATTCCAAAAATAGTACCATTGTGGTATTTCAAATATCATCTCCATAATATTCTGCAAACTTTCGATATTCATACTATGAACAAAGTTCTAGTATAGTATAAAAGATGAAATAACAAGGTACCTCAGTATATCCTTTCCGTAAAATATCTGCTATATAAATATAAGCAGACTATCAACATATACTTGAAAGATGAAGTTATAAGAAAATTCAATATCATCTTTCATATCAAACATTTACCTCATATCATAATTTGGAAATAAATACAATGTAAATTTATTCCCAATTCATTTTCTAAACTCATCTGATCACGTATATCCTGTAGATAAAATCATATACTTTTCGTAAATTCATACTCTTCCTTATAAACTCATATACTGGAATATACTGGATTACTCTTGAGTAACCTTTCTGAAAACTTTCATGAAACTGAATAGCTGGAATAAACTATCCTTCTTTGAAAACTTTCATGAAACTGAATAGCTGGAACAAACTTTCTTTTTCTGATATCTTGCATGAAACATGCTCTTTCATGGATGCTGAACTGTAAATGGAGATTCTGGGCGCCAAGGATACCCCTACGATGATCAGTCGCAAGCTGTATCCCCCTGATCTTTTTCTACGTAGAAGGGAAGAATAGACAGTATCTGACTGACCTACCTCCCCGCCAATCGGTTGTAGGCAGGAAGTACAGACCCGTTTCACCAGTCCGTCGGCCTGTGACTCTCCTATGAGGAAGAACAGACCCGTTTCACCAGTCCGTCGGCCTGTTGCTCTCCTCTTTCCTACGGTCCGACAATTTCTGATAAACTAAGGGAAGAACAGACCCGTTCACCAGTCCGTCGGCCATATTGTAATTCCCTTAGGGGACCGGCGCTACTCAGTCCCTTACATACTCTCCAAGTTCGAGTAAATCCATAACACTGAAACATGAAGTTCCTTTCCCTTTTTCCCCAAGAATACAACTCCACAAAGTAGTCATATCTGGTTGGAAAGGAAAATTCACCCATATTTCCCAAGCTGACGCTTGTTAATGGATGCAACTAATTCCACTGATCTTACCCCTCGAATCTTGAGGAAGTAATCAAAATCATTTTGATGGTAGTAAACCAGACTGATAAATTCATTGATTTAAAAAGGCTTAGGACCGGGCAGTCCACTGGAAACATACATAAAATCTTGAGAAAGGTCCCATGCATTTGTAGTTTGAGCGAACATTTAAGTCTTTCTGAATATAGACTTAAACGGGAAATAGATTTGGGAACCTTCTCTATTTATAATAAAAATTGACTGAAATATACTTTATTAGCTATCTAGGGTTTAAAATAGTTTTCATCAAATATTTCCTTAAGAAGTAGGGCTTTAAATAATTAATGCAAACTATATTTAATAAAGAATATTTATTTAGAAATAATTCTCAAGTACTTTCTTATCAAAAAGGGTAGATAACAACTATTCATCATATATTTAAAATATACCCTTAATAGATTACACTCCAAATGATCTTAAATTTGTAAACCACTTATCGAGATTAATTGTAATAACACAATAAAATAACCCTAGATAGCAACTGATACCATTCTTAGTATGTAAAATAAATATAGAGAATATATAATATATCTCTAGATAACAACTGATACCATTCCCGGTCCAAAGTATAACCCCCTACTGAGGGTTTTGCTTAGCACATCAGCTCCAAAATATTACTATATCCATAGCTTATAAGTTCAACTGGTATCAATACTTTGATTTAGCATCATAGAAATCATTTCGAAATCATACACATATAGCATATATCTCAAATTCTTTAGTTATCACCACAACAGTTCTAAAAAGGTATAAGTTTGAAAACTTGCATCTAGTATATGCATACTTCAAAATATGGTTTTAGAAACTTGCACGATACTTGGAACAAAGAATATATATACATAGATATATTTCTGAATCAACAAGTATTAGACATTCGAAAATATGCCCACTCTAACAATAGAGTAAGGGTTAGTAAACTTGCCTGATGCTCGAGAAGTGATAGGGGTTCACGACGATGCCGGACAATCTAGACAAAGTCAAAGAAACGCACGATTAATCCCCTGGATAATCCACTTGTACTCAATGCTTAAACACGTAAGCGAAACACAACCAAGGAATTACTAGCTCATTATAGACTCATACTAAGTCCATGTTTAATCGACGATTACTTAAGTCGTAGGTTTAGTCCGAAATCTATCTTCGAATACAAGTTATACTTAACCATTTGCAACATCGGTTTCTAAGTCATGCTCTTAGTGGTTTTCACTTGCGCAACCTCGACTAAAATATTTTTATAAAATCGAAAAATAATCCTTTTAATCCGAATCTTTTTCGTGAGCCTTCCTAACTGTCTCTAGTATTATTCTTCAAAGGTTCACATTTTAATATGGCTTCTAAGTGGTCCAAATATAGCCTCAAAGTGGCTGACCAGAGAAGGGTTGTTTCTCCGAACGACGTTTACTAAAACTCACTTTTCTCTTAAACCGTAAATCGTAACGACATGATTCTTGCGCTCACGTAAACTAGAAACAAAGCTCTCAACACTCATGTTCATCATTGAACCAAAAGAGGCAGTTGTTAGGAATATGTTGTTCTTGATGATAATTATAAAAACACTTAGTAGATTTTGTATTAAGTCATTTTGTAACTGTCAACGGAATGGCATGCTTTGCAGTGTTTCGTTGACAGGTAGCTCATCAACGGAATGAGTGTTGTAGCAATTGCACTGTACAATACTTCACAGTTTGATATGCATTTTGTTGTATGTACTAGATAGGTTTTCTAAGTCATGTTGACTAAGTAATAGATAGGCAAAATAGGTTGGTCAATTGTAAGTATATCATGCCTTGTAATTTTGCCTAAGTGAAGACATGTCAACGGTATAAAGATTACTCTATCAACGGAACAAGGATACACCATCAACGGAATGAAGTTTACTCATCAACGGAATGGAGTTTACTCATCAACGAAATGGAGAATAAAGCTATCAACGAAACACATCTCCCTGCTATCAATGAATCATTATTGCTTTTCTGAATAGTTGACAAAGTGATAGTGACAGTTTACTGAACAGATCTAAAGGTGATGTGGAAGTGTACTTTGCATTGGAAACCATTAAAATGGACATGGGGAATAAGGAAACATCCCAGTTTTCCATTAGGGTCTTGGGAGTGATCATAATAAGCATAAAGACAAAAGCAAGGATCTCCAAGGACCACTGGACAAAGGGATGAAAAGCAAACTATTGGCGGTTACCTTCAGTGTACTTTAGCGTAGCCAAAAATAGTATTGTAAACTTGGGGAATATATAACCATGTGTAGCAGTTAAGATAGAGTGAGAGAAGAAAAACAAATAGTTTGTATTAGCTATCTTTGAGAGCATTCTTCTCTACAACTCTGTAACTGAGCAGCTGTGTACTTTTGTATCACAGATTATTTCCGCAATAAAAACACTTCAGTTGGATCATCAAACAATCCAACTGAATTATTTATATCTTGTGTTTTTATTTATTCAGTTCAGTTTTATTTTAAAAAGTGTTTTAAGTTTAAGAAAATATCAAGAATTGTATTCAACCCCCCCTTCTACAATTCTGTTAGGTCATTTGGGATTAACAATTGGTATCAGAGCAAGCTTCTAACAAACAAGAAGTTTAAAGATCAAGACCAAAAACAGAAACCATGGTGAAGAAGGATGCAGGTGTGAAGATACCAGTTTTTGATAAGGACAATTACTTTCACTGGAAAGTAAAGATGCATTTACATCTCATGTCTATGGATGAGAGATATGTATACTGCATTGAGAAAGGTCCACACGTTCCCATGAAGTTTGCATCTAGAGTTGGAGTGCCAGATGATGCTCCTGATGTAGAAATTCCAAAACTTGTCTCAGAATGGACTATTGAAGATCTTGCAGAAATCCATAAAGATAAAAGAACCATGAACATTCTGTTTAATGGTTTGGAGCAAGAGATGTTTGACAATGTCATAAACTGTACGACCTCCAAAGAAGTATGGGACACTGTTAGAACTCTCTGTGAAGGTACTGAGCAAGTTAGGGAAAACAAAATGCAGCTCCTTATACAACAATATGAGCATTTTCATTTTAAAGCTGGTGAAACCTTAAATGACACTTTTAGTAGGTTTCAAAAGCTTTTGAATGGATTAAAGTTGTATGGGAGGATCTATCAAACCAAGGATTCAAACCTTAAATTTCTTAGAGCTCTTCCAAAAGAATGGAAGCCTATGACTGTTTCTCTCAGAAACACTCAAGAGTACAAAGACTACACTCTTGAAAGGCTTTATGGAACCTTGAAGACTTATGAGCTGGAAATGGAGCAAGATGAGGAAATTGAAAAGGTACAGAAGAAGGGTGGATCTATTGCATTGATTGCATCTGTGAACCAACTGGAAGATGACACTGAAGAAGCTGCAAAGGCCACAACTAGTCGAGCTAGTTGTAGAAGTGATGTTAGCAAGGGTAAAGGTAAGATGACAGAAGAAGAAGAACCAGAATCAGCCAACTTGGATGACTTAGATGAGATTGATGAACACATTGCTTTTCTGTCAAGAAAATTCTCTAAGTTCAAGTTCAAGAGAAACTCAGAAGCAAGGCCACCAAGGAGAGACTTTCAACCTAACAAAAGTAACTGGATTGAAAAGTCTAAATCTAAATGTTTCAATTGTGGAATGCTTGGTCACTTTGCTGGTGACTGCAGAAAGCCCAAGATTGAGAAGAGCAACAGGAAATTTGAGCCTGTTGATTATAAAAAGAAATACTTTGAACTTCTCAAGCAAAAAGAAAAGGCTTTCATGTCTCAGGAGTATGATTGGGCTGGTAATGGCGAAGATTCTGAAGATGATGTTGAATATGTCAACTTGGCTCTTATGGCTAACAATCATGAGCAGGAAGCAAGCTCCTCAAGCAACCAGGTAACAATTACTAATCTTTCTGAGCTTTCTAAAGAGGAATGCGATAGTGCAGTAAATGAAATGTCTACTGTATTGTATAATTTGCGTGTTACTCTTAAATCACTTACCAAACAGAATTCAAGAATAAAAGAGACTAATTTGCTCTTAAGTGATAGGAATGCAATGTTAGAAGCACAGCTCATTGAATTTGAGAAAATGAGATGTGTTAGTAGGGATGCTAAGAAGGAACTTGAGAACGTGTTACAAAGGGAAGAAATTCTTAAGACACAGCTTGAAATAGAACAAAGTGTGATTGCTAAATGGAAAGATGCCAGGAATGTTGCTACCAACATCATTAATGTTCAAGGTATGGAATCTTTCTGTGAACAATCATGGAAAAAGAACAAAGAGAAACTAGGGTATGTTTGTGAAACCTTAGAATCAGAAACAGAGTCAACAAACAACAATGATCATTTGTTGAAGGTTGATATGTCAACGGAATGCAATGTTCCGTTGACAGATGAACCATCAACCGATCAGGGTGTTTCGTTGACAGAGAAAAGAAAAGATGAACTCACTAGACTTAATAATAAGTATGGTCCTGTCACCAAGAACTTTGTTCAGGGTGAGTCTAGTAAATCAAAGAAAGTTGAGAAGCCTGTTGAGAGAGCTAATGTAGGTCACTTATCTAACAAGCAATTGAAAGATAAGTTAGAGAATGTTCAAGTTGAGGCTAAGGGAAATAAAAGGAATAACAGGAATGGCAAAGTAGGAATTAACAAACACAACAATTACACACCTGATAAATATGCTCCTAGAAAAACATGTGTTAATTGTGGAAGTGTTAGTCATTTATCTACTAACTGCAAATCTGTTAAGAAGACTGTTAAAGTGAAAATTCCCAAGCCTGCAATGAATAGTTCCATGCCTACAATGCCTGTTATGCCTAACATGTTTGCTCCATATGCACAATTTCAAAATCCATATGCCAGCATGCCATTTGTGTCTAATCCATACATGAATATGTTTAATGTGCCACAAATGCCATGGAATATGAATAACATGTTTGTTCCTCCAATTATGCATGCTAAGAATGAAAATGTGAGCAATCCTCAGAAATCAACACCAAGGATAAAGATTGATTTAAATCAATCTGAGCCCAAGGTGAAAAATGATATAAAAGGAAAAGTAAAGGCTAACAAAACAGGACCCAAGGAAACTTGGGTACCAAAATCGACTTGATTTGGTTCTATTATGTGCAGGGAGACAAAAGGAATCTTTGGTACTTGGATAGTGGTTGTTCAAGACACATGACTGGTGATTCTACCCTGCTCACAGAGTTTCAGGAAAGAGCTGGCCCTTGTATTGCTTTTGGAGATGACAGCAAAGGCTACACAAAGGGATATGGCTTGATTTCAAAAGAGAATGTCATCATAGATGAGGTTGCATTGGTGGATGGTCTTAAGCACAACTTGCTTAGTATCAGCCAACTTTGTGACAAAGGATTTGTAGTTACTTTTTCTAAAGAAGCCTGTGTTGTTTCTAAAGGAGGAAACAACAATGTGGTAATGACTGGATTCAGAAGAGGGAATGTGTACATTGCTGACTTTAGTAGCACAAGTTCAGAAACCATCACTTGTCTTTTCAGCAAGGCAAGCAAGGATGAAAGTTGGCTATGGCACAAGAAATTATCTCATCTGAACTTTAAAGTTATGAATGATTTGGTGAGGAAAGATCTTGCTAGAAGAATTCCACAAGTGGAGTTTTCCAAGGATGGTTTGTGTGATGCCTGTCAAAAAGGGAAACAAAAGAAGGCATCATTCAAAAGCAAGACAGAGTCATCAATTGTCCATCAGCTTGAGTTGCTTCATATGGATTTGTTTGGCCCTGTAAATGTCATGTCTATTTCGAAGAAGAAATATTGTCTTGTGATTGTTGATGATTTTTCTAGATTTACATGGACTTTCTTTTTGCTCTCCAAGGATGAGGCAAGTGAAATCATTATCAATCACATCAAGATGGTAAACAATCATCCTGACTTGAAAGTAAGAAGGATTAGGAGTAACAATGGGACAGAATTCAAGAATTCAAGCATGAAGGTGTTCTGTGAAGAAAATGGTATTTTGCATGAGTTTTCAGCAGCAAGGACACCACAGCAAAATGGTGTAGTTGAAAGGAAAAACAGAACACTTATTGAAGCTGCAAGGACAATGCTAGATGAATCAAAGTTACCAACTTATTTTTGGGCTGAGGCAGTTAATACAGCTTGCTTCACTCAGAATATTTCTTTGATTAATCAGGCCAAAGGAATGACCCCTTATCAGCTACTCAAAAGAAAGAAGCCACTATTGGATTTTCTTCATGTCTTTGGATGCAAGTGCTTTGTTCTGAGAAATCAAGCTGAGCATTTGGGGAAATTTGAAGCAAAGGCAGATGAAGCAATATTTGTGGGTTATGCAGCAGGGAAAGCCTACAGAGTCTACAATCTCAGAACCAACATTGTTATGGAATCTGTACATGTTGTTTTTGATGATCTCAAAATTCAGGGTCTCTGTGATGAAGGTTTCCATGAAAGTCTCTCTTTTGAGAATGAGGAAGGAGAACAAATGGATCATGATAAGACTATTGAGAAACAGTCCAAAGCTGTTGTATCTAGCACAGATGAAAGCAGCAGTGAAGATGAAATTGCTGCATTAAGATTGAAAAGAATAGCTGCTAGTAGACCAAATGGTCATTCCGTTGACAGTCAGAATGAGCGTTTCGTTGACAGTCAAAATGGTCATTCCGTTGACAGTCACAGAAATGCTTCCAGGAGTGATCAATTAGGGACAACAAACTCAGGGGGAGTTTCTCAAGGACAAATATCTATTCTAGGCAATCATGATCATGAAGCTACTTCTTCAAGAGCAGATCTACCTCCCTCAAGGAAATGGACTAAAGATCATCCCTTTGAACTTATTATAGGTGATGTGTCTTCAAAAGTCCAAACTAGAAGAGCAACTCAAGAAGAATGTCTATATAGCAGCTTTCTGTCTCAAGATGAGCCAAAGAAAGTTGAGGATGCACTTCTAGATCCAGATTGGGTCTTGGCTATGCAAGAAGAGCTAAACCAATTTGAAAGGAACAATGTTTGGAAGCTGGTGCCCAAGCCTAAGGACAGGAGTGTCATAGGCACAAAATGGGTGTTCAGAAATAAGATGGATGAAAATGGCATAGTCACAAGGAACAAAGCTAGATTGGTTGCAAAAGGCTACTCACAGGAAGAAGGAATTGATTTTGATGAAACCTTTGCTCCTGTTGCAAGACTAGAAGCAATAAGGATTTTCCTAGCCTATGCAGCCCATGCCAATTTCAAGGTCTATCAAATGGATGTGAAGAGTGCTTTTCTAAATGGGGAATTGGAAGAGGAGGTGTATGTAAGTCAACCTCTTGGTTTTGAAGATGATGATTTTCCAGAATATGTATACTTCCTCCTCAAAGCACTCTATGGTTTGAAACAAGCACCTAGAGCCTGGTATGACACACTTTCACAGTTCCTCCTTGAGAATCACTTCACTAGAGGTACTGTAGATAAAACTCTTTTTCACAGGGTTGTGAATGGTTCTACAATACTTGTTCAAATATATGTAGATGACATAATTTTTGGGTCTACATATGAAAAACTTTGTCAAAAGTTTGCCAAGCTTATGCAAAGTAAGTATGAAATGAGCATGATGGGAGAGTTAACTTATTTTCTTGGTCTTCAAGTAAAGCAAGTTAATGAAGGCATTTTCATTAGTCAAACCAAGTACATTAATGATTTGTTAAAGAGGTTTAACTTAATGGAATGCTCTCCTGCCAAAACTCCCATGCCTACTGCCACCAAACTTGAATTGAATACTAAGGAAAAATCTGTGGACATTTCAGGTTACAGAGGCATGGTAGGCTCACTTTTATATTTAACAGCTAGTAGACCTGATATTATGTTTGCTACATGTCTATGTGCTAGATTTCAGGCTGATCCTAGGGAATCCCATTTAGTTGCTATTAAAAGAATTTTCAGATATCTCAAAGGAACACCAAACCTTGGCATTTGGTATCCTAGAGAATCTGGTTTTGAACTAATTGGTTATTCAGATGCAGATTTTGCAGGGTGTAAAATTGACAGGAAAAGCACAACAGGCACCTGTCAATTCTTAGGAAACAAGCTTGTATCATGGTTCAGCAAGAAACAAAACTCAGTTTCCACCTCCATAGCTGAGGCTGAGTATATTGCAGCTGGAAGTTGTTGTGCACAGATTTTATGGATGAAAAATCAACTACTTGATTATGGAATAAGAGTTGAGAAAATTCCTATTTTCTGTGACAACACTAGTGCCATTGCCATTACTGAGAATCCAGTGCAGCATTCAAGGACCAAGCACATTGACATCAAGTACCACTTTATTAGAGAACATGTTATGAATGGTACTGTGGAGTTACATTTTGTTCCAAGTGAACAACAACTTGCAGACATCTTTACCAAGCCACTTGATGAATCCACATTCTCAAGATTAGTAAGTGAGCTAGGTATGCTAAATTTCTCTTAATTATTTTGAGATTTTTGCAAGTTAAAATGCAGCCAGGAACTTGCTATAATTTTTCTGTGAATTGATTTTCTCAGGAAAAGGTGAAATTTTGTCTAAGTCAAAATTACTATGTCAACGAAACGCACCATTTCGTTGACAGTCTTAGCATTTTTCTGGGTGTTTCGTTGATAGCTCTTTTATATCAACGAAACGCAGCTTTATCAACGAAATAAGACTGGACTTTAACCGCCCAATCCTGATTCGTTGATGTAGCGCTTTTTAATCTGAACCGTTGAAATTTCACGTTCTTTATCACGATCTATACATACACCCCTGTAAGTATAAATCGTGGTAATATTTAATTCTAACGGTTACTTTTTAAGCCAATCAGGTAATTTAGATTAATTATTGGACTTAATTTCTGAGAATTTTTGGGGGAGTATTTAAGAAATTTTAATTTCTTTATTTCATTTCTACCTGTTCTCAAAAATTCCAAAAGTTTTTCTATCTTCTTCTCTCTAACAAGCAATACAGCTCGAAGCTTTTCCTCACTCAACAATGGCACCCATAGTCAAGCTTATGTCTGCTGGTGGGTTCATCTATGAGAAGAACAATTCTATTCCATTTGTTGTTAAGGAGAGTCCGAACAGCATCTTTTTCAAGATGATGGACTTCATGAGGAACTGTAAGTTGGGGTATGTGATGTTTCACTCTACACCACTCTACAATGAAATAATCGAGGAGATTTGGACCTCATGTGAGTATAGTGGAACAAACGGCACACTGCAATTCACTCTTCAAGGTAATGAGTACATAGTTAATTCTGATGTTTTGCAAGCATGTTTACATATTCCTGATAATAACTGTGATGCTTTGCCTACTAACACTGAAATAACTACCATGCTAAATTCTATAAACTACTCTTTGCCTACTGATAACTTAGGTAAGATAATTAGGAGAGGTTTGGTTAGGGAATACAGTTATTTAGCTGATGCATTCATTAAGGTCTTTTCTGGAAAGATTAGTAATTTTGATGCATTAACTAACTCTATGTTAATTCTCCTAACCATGCTTCTAAATGATAGATATTACAACTTTAGCACCCAACTTATGTATGAAATTGGTGCTAAGTTGGGTGATAAGGCAAATAGGAAGAAAAATATCTATTATGCAAGGTTTCTGATGATGCTGGCTAATCATGTTAGTCCAGCACCATTAGTTATCTCTAACCCTACTGCCAGGTTTGAGTGCTTTGTACAAGAGAAGAGAGTATTGACAGACATACTGAGGCTGAACCACAATGGTGATGTTCCAGTGGTGTATCTGCCAATCATTGAGGTAACTACTGCTGTCCCTGTTAGTATAGCTGTTACTTCCATTGTTTCATCCAACCCAGTTGCTATGGAGTCTGTAGCTGTGACCCAACAGGCTCCTGCCCCAACAACAAAACCAAAATCTAAGAAATCCTCCAAGCCAACCTCAGGTGCTTCTCAAAAGGCACCTGTTGTAAAAACTACCACACAACCTAAGGGGAGTGAGTCTGGAGTTGTGAGAGGTGAGGGAAGGGGTGAACATAAAAGAAACCCCAAGAATAAGGAAGGTGAGGTAAGAGTTTCCCAGCCAAGCCCCATTGTGTCTTCCCAACAAGGCACAATGAGTAAAATGGATTTAAACACAAGTCTAATTGCATCCTCCCAAAAGGATGTAATTATTGAAACAAGCTCTCAACCTAGAGCACAGTCCAAAAGGGTAAGGGACACTTCAAGCCCACAGTCTACATTTTCCCAATACCAAAGGAGAGTGAAGCAAAAGTCCAAGGGTTCACAGGGTGCACACACACTGGAAGCAACACTTCCAGTTTCTCAAATTCAGTTTGATGTAACCCCTATTATCACTCTGGGGTTACAGTCCCATTCTCTAAACATCAATCTTGAATTATCTCCATCAAATTCACCAACTCAATCTTTAGATGTGGACATGATCCATACATCTATTCCTGATTCTCCAACTCTAATCTTGGAGAAGCCCCACTCTGAAGCTGGTGGCCATCACTTGTTAAGTGATTTGTTGGGCCATCAACCAATTTTTCCTGAAGTTGCAAGGGGATCTGTGGACCAAACTCTCAAATCAATCACCACAGACTCTACTGTAACTTCTCATTCTCAAAGTGCTTTCTTGACTTCATCAACGAAACAGTCTATTTCGTTGACAAGTGTTTCTCCATCAACGGTATCCATACCGTTGACAGTTCAAACTACCATTCCGTTGATAGGTCATTCTACACCCCTTATTGAAAATCTAGTTGTTTCCACAACTAGTGTAGATGACCTGGTGGTAGTTGAGACACTTTTAGGATTGAGAGGGAGTGAAACTGAGAGGATGGCTTGCAGCCAGGCAAAAGGAGAGAATGAGAGTGAGAGGCTGGCTATTTCTTCCAGCCAGGCAAAAGGAGAGATTGAGGGTTCCACCTTAGTAGGTGAAGGTGAGGGTGTGAGAGGTGTGAGCCATGGGGAGCCCATGATGCAAGAAAATAGAGGAGAGAGAGAAGGGACTACAGGAGTCATAAGGGAGGAAGCAGCCATTGCTAGTGAGTCAATGGAGGTCAATGAGGGAGAAAGGGAACTTACTTTCCAAGAGCATTATCAACAAACTCTGGATAGTATTTCTCTGGATCCTGAGACCTTTACTCATCCTGTGTCAGCCTATCAAGTTTTGGCTCAACAGGGCAATGTGGAGGCAAAGAGGTCACTCCAACTAATTCATACAACTGCATCAATGCAAAGAGCAAAGGATGCCTTGACCAATCTATCTCCAGGAGCTGCAGCAAGTGGTGAGTTTGATTTCTCTGATGATGAGGACAGCTTTGGTGACAATCAGGTGGCCACTACTTCACAGACTGGGACTTCTGTGGTGCCTCCTACACCAAACTGGCTTTCTCAAGATTTACAAGGAAGGATCTCCCTGGATGCTGCAATCACAAGGCAGTACAATGAGGCCTATCTGGCTCATGAGTCTGCAAATGCCAATGACAAGAAATTCTACAAGGCTATTATGGATTCACTGGAAATCCAAAGGCTACAGATGATGCAGACAAGGATTGAGGCTAGAGAAATCAAGGACTCAATTAGCAATCTCAAGGATGCTAATGACAGGAGGCTAGATGAAAAGCTTCCTCTTCTCACTGTGTCCAAGATGAACAGGTTTTTCTCTAAGGAACCTGAGGTGGCTACCTCCTTGAAGACTCTCTCTTCTAGAGTGGACAAGGTGGAAGCTACTTTATCTCAGATACAAAAGGAACAGGAGAAGCAGACACAACTGTTGGCCCAGCTAGTGGCAGCTCAAGGACTCCCAGTCATCTCTCTTGATGATAACAAAAAGGGGGAGAAATCTAAGGAGCTATACATTCAAATCACAAAGGTTATGGTCCCAGCCATTTCCCTGCCAAAGGAGCCACTAGCTATGGGGGAGTCAGGCAAAGTTAAACTGGACAGCATTGACCTGATTCAGCAAGCATCTATGAAGCTACAGCTTGCTGAACAGATTAAAGACCACTGGTCCAGGATAGATGAAAGCATCAAGAAGTTAGCTGATTCTTCAAAGACTTCAGATCCATCAACGAATCAAGCTTCTTCTACAGAGCCATCAACGGATGCCATGGTTTTAGCATCAACGGAATGGGAGCCACAGACCAATTCTTCATATAAGGTAGAGCCCCTTCTGCATGGAGTCACTCGAGGATCAAGGAAGGAGAAAGGACAAACTTCATGCATTAGGGATGTGGAACAAGCTACATTGCAAAGAAGCTTATCTCCCAAGTCTCCTGCTAAACCAAAGGGCAAAAATACAGAAAGGACTTTCTATCCTGCACCTTACCCAGATGAGCACAAGCTTCTTGGTCTTCTCATCACAAAAAGCAAGGAAAGCAATGATTATGAGGTAAGGAAGCAAAGGGCAATTGTCTACAGGAATGGATAACAAATCTGTGTTTGGGTTGGTCACCCAAACTTTGCTGAAGCTAAAGCTGAAGAGTCAGAAAGAGCAGCAATGCAAGCACTTGCAGTTGCTCAATCTCTTGATGAAGAAGAAAGACAGCAAGAAGAAAAAGCCAGAGAGGAAAGGAGTGCAAAGAAGAGCACAAGGCAACCAAAGGCAAGAGCTAGGAGAAATATAGCCTTTGAGAATGATGACTCTCAGAGTATTGCATCAGACTCTTCTGTACCAACTGCACCTCCAACAATTCTTGATCCAGCTCTAAGGGAAAAGTTAGCCTGTGATCCTAAACATCCTGTTAATTTCCATGATCAGCCAATTGAGCCAAAGGAAGAGCCAATTGAGTTTGATGAGGCCAACTTTCCAAAATTCCTCTTTGAGATGGATCCAAAGAAGAAATCTAAGCAAAGGGCTACCAAGGCTAAGCCAATTCTAGTAAGGAGACCACAAGCTGAAAAACCTCCTACCAACCCAGAAGACTTCATCTACATTGCTGATATCAGGGAGGAGTCTAACCTACACATCATTCTTGATGACCTAGTTGAAGTGAGAGGAATTGCAGCTTCTTACAAACTACCAGAGAGATTTGTGTTTGTCTACAAGGGTGGGAGAGAACAGGTTTGGCCTCTACATAGAATTCTGGGAGAAGACTATCAGACACTGCTTTCTGTGTTCAAATGCCTGAAGAAAGATTTTGGTTTTACCAAAACAGCTAAGTCTGAAGTTGTTTCCAAAATCTGCCAAATCAAAGCTAGCTGGAACAAGCCTGGTGCACTTCCCAGAGTATTGAAGGTCCCTCAAACAGGAAAGAAAATTCATCTCCAACCTTTTTGGATGATGGAATTCAGAGACAAGGACAACTGTAGAAGATTTTTCAGAATAGAAGACCAACTGGAGAAG
Organism: Heracleum sosnowskyi; assembly: GCA_030848705.1. Taxonomy (NCBI): domain Eukaryota; kingdom Viridiplantae; phylum Streptophyta; class Magnoliopsida; order Apiales; family Apiaceae; genus Heracleum; species Heracleum sosnowskyi. The sequence goes on from CM061240.1 coordinate 19,306,725, forward strand.
GCATCCAATGAAACTCTAAGATTAATGCAATCCAAGTTGGGGGATCAAGATGAAGAAGAGAAGATTTTCTACAGAAGACTTCAAGCTCAGATTGAGGAGAACAATGCAAGAAAAGGGAAGAAAACAAGACCACAGAGGCAAAGATGAAAAATCTGCTCAGTCTAGAGGAGCAACTCTGTGCACTTGTTTTGTAAGATTTTCTACTTTGTATTTTAATTAAATGAAGCTCAATGCAATTTCTACTTTTAACATGTGTAATTTGACTGAGTGTTTTTGTTATCATCAAGGCTCTTGATTTATGGCTGTTATTCTATCAGTCATAAATTGGGGGAGATTGTTAGGAATATGTTGTTCTTGATGATAATTATAAAAACACTTAGTAGATTTTGTATTAAGTCATTTTGTAACTGTCAACGGAATGGCATGCTTTGCAGTGTTTCGTTGACAGGTAGCTCATCAACGGAATGAGTGTTGTAGCAATTGCACTGTACAATACTTCACAGTTTGATATGCATTTTGTTGTATGTACTAGATAGGTTTTATAAGTCATGTTGACTAAGTAATAGATAGGCAAAATAGGTTGGTCAATTGTAAGTATATCATGCCTTGTAATTTTGCCTAAGTGAAGACATGTCAACGGTATGAAGATTACTCTATCAACGGAACAAGGATACACCATCAACGGAATGAAGTTTACTCATCAACGGAATGGAGTTTACTCATCAACGAAATGGAGAATAAAGCTATCAACGAAACACATCTCCCTGCTATCAACGAATCATTATTGCTTTTCTGAATAGTTGACAAAGTGATAGTGACAGTTTACTGAACAGATCTAAAGGTGATGTGGAAGTGTACTTTGCATTGGAAACCATTAAAATGGACATGGGGAATAAGGAAACATCCCAGTTTTCCATTTGGGTCTTGGGAGTGATCATAATAAGCATAAAGACAAAAGCAAGGATCTCCAAGGACCACTGGACAAAGGGATGAAAAGCAAACTATTGGCGGTTACCTTTAGTGTACTTTAGCGTAGCCAAAAATAGTATTGTAAACTTGGGGAATATATAACCATGTGTAGCAGTTAAGATAGAGTGAGAGAAGAAAAACAAATAGTTTGTATTAGCTATCTTTGAGAGCATTCTTCTCTACAACTCTGTAACTGAGCAGCTGTGTACTTTTGTATCACAGATTATTTCCGCAATAAAAACACTTCAGTTGGATCATCAAACAATCCAACTGAATTATTTATATCTTGTGTTTTTATTTATTCAGTTCAGTTTTATTTTATAAAGTGTTTTAAGTTTAAGAAAATATCAAGAATTGTATTCAACCCCCCCTTCTACAATTCTGTTAGGTCATTTGGGATTAACAGCAGTTAAGTTTTCGGATTCTAGGCAGTTTATAGAGTTACCGAAAATCGGGCATTACGACGGCTTAAAATCGAATAATCCAATTTTGTCACAACATAACCAAGCCACACCGGGCATACCATACATCCACAATCTCAAAAAAACAACCATCATACACCTCTAAGATCAGTTGTGAGGCTCAAATCCAACACCCATCATTTTACACATTTCACAAAGTTAAATAACAACTAAAATACTTAAATATGATCTCTTAAGGTTATAACATCAAAACAATCATCAAAACTCATATGAACTCAAAGGGGCAGAGGTGTTTATACCTTCCTTGAAGCTTTCCAAGCATCAACAATGGCTAATCTAGGCTTGGGGGTGCTTGGATGATCCTTATATAGCTTGAACTCATGGAAACAAAACCATAAAAACAAGTAGTTACTATTCATCATCTTTCTTAGTCACTAAAATCGGACGGGTAAAACACAGAGGTGAGGCGATCGCTTACCATGGTTGCGTAGAGCTTCTCGAGAGCTTCGATTTGAGTGGTGGAACGCCAAAAACGGACAAGGGAATCACGAGTTATGAGCATTTCTTTCTCCACCATTTTCTCCCCCTCTCACTCTCGGGTTTTCTCTTCAAAATGGGGAGAATTCTCTTTTTTTTTCTTTTTGTTTTGATAACTAGATAAGAATGCTGATATTTGTATAAAAAGTGGCGAGTCATCACATTTTGGTGAGTCACCAGGACACGTGTCGCGCATGCATGCGTTTGGTTAAAGTAGCTTTACTGGTTCGTTTCTTTTCACATGGATGATCCAAATGTTGCATCCCTCAAATTAATCTTGTTACATGTTACTTCCATGTCTATATTTAATCCTGTAAATGTTGCCTTGTTCCTCTTGAAACGATTCGAAATATTTTCCAAAAAGAGCGAATAAAACTCTACGCGATTTTCGCAGTGAATAGTAACTATTCACTATTCACTCCAACAATCGAATCCTTAAATCGACTTTAATAAAATAATAAAGTTCCAAAATATTAAATCCTCAATTTTAATATCTCATTTCTTGAATATAATAATATATAATTCGTTGCCCGGTCAAATACTATACCAAAATAAAATTTGGAATTTCTGAATTCCGATCGTCTTTGCATTCACTTATTTACTTCGTAGATCACTAATATGACTTCGGAACGTCCACACTACGTCTCATACATAGGTGACATGAAAAATTTTCTTAACCCTCAAAATCACTATTCATCCACCAATATCACTATTCACTGCTGCACTTAATCATAATAAGAAAAGTTTTAAATTTTACCAAAAAATCGGGTTATTACAAGGGACATCTATTGAAAGTGGCCTGTCTCCCAAGGCACCCTGTACAGAGTCTGCAAAAGAAAAGAGAGATAAAAGAAAAAGAGAGGTGAGCATAAAAATGAGAGGCAGCCAAATGAGCTAGCAAAAGGTGAGGGACTAGAGCATGTCCAGAGTGAACTTGAGGGAGCCATAAATGTTCAGGCACTAGGCCATGAGAGTTCTTCTGTGAGAAGTGATGAGATCAATCAGAAAAACACTGAGAGTGTGAGAAACCCCACAGCCTCCATGCCCCATTCTTTTCCTTCCCCTCCAAGAAGGTTAAGAATTGGTGGCCCCTCTACTGCTAACAGACTGGAAGCCCTAGAGCACATGTGTCACTCCATGAAAACTAAGCTTGACAGCCTGTCTACCATGGTGGCCTCTGGTTTCTCTAGCATTCAGGAAGCTATTCAGGCTCTATCTGCAACTATTGATGCTGCCAACTTACCTAAGGGGGAGAAAAGGGCAAGATCAGAATTTGATCCAGAATTTCTATAACGACTCAGAAAAACGCTTGTACAATATTAATATTTAATAATATTTGAGATCTATGATATGTGAATATTGTGTGAAAGGTGGATATTTGAAAATGTGATGATTAGGTGTTTACTTGGTGAATGGTATGGATTAAAATATATGTGTATGCTTTTAATTGCATTTTATATGAATTTCTTATTAAAAATTAGTTCTTTTTGACCTTCCGGGAATTTTATAAAATCATAGGAGACTCTTTTTATTGTGAAATCTTTTTCACAACCTTTATTTTATATTCTAGTATTTTCTAAAATTAATGGAGGAATTTAGTTTTGACTTTAAGGATTTAAAACGGATTTTATGAGTTAAATATCATTTTTGTGATCAAAACTTTGAAAATTCATATTTAATTCAATTTTGATCATAAAAATATTTTAAAAATATGGGTGAGCTTGTAAATTCGTATTCTTTATTTTAAAAATAAAATTTTGATTTTTAGACATTATCTTCATTTTATTTCGAATTTTAGAAAGGCATTATATTTGTTTTCTTTTAATAAAAATCAGATTTTGGAATTGTTAAAGTACAGTTTTGCCCCTGGGCTTATAAAACCCCTGCACCCAGTTTTTGCCCCTTTCTCCACTTGCCGTTCAACTCTCTCTTCTCCATTTTTCTCTCTCGGTTTTCTTCTCTGTAAATTTTCTCTCTCTCTCTCATTCTCTCAAATATGTTGATACTTATAAGATTATATGTATATATATATGCGCATATGTGTGTATATGTATGCGTGTGTATGGCTGAGTGTTCGTGGGTGTGCGATTCGATTTGCATGCAGAATTTTCTTGTGTGAATCGGTTGTATCGAAGCCCGAAATCATTGGTTATGTGACGATTTTGTGTTTAGTGTGTTGTTCGATTGTTATTGGCGAGGTTTGTGAAGGAAACCCGATTTTCCGAGCAACTCCAAATCATGCCGCCGTCGGCAATGAGCTCCGGCGAGCCGACGGGTACGATGATGATGCTTTTGAGTCCGATTCTCTTATTAATAATAGTATTTAGTTAAGTTTTTGGTTGCATGTAAAGGAATTGTATTGCATGTGTATATTTCGATTTTTATCCAAGAAATTGATTTGAGAATTTGATTGTATTGGATGTTTGATGTGTAAGTTCAAGGTTGTAGTGATTGCATGTTAATTATTGTGTTAAGTTAAAGAATTTCAGATTATACATGTTTGATATTTGATTGTAAATTGAAGATTTCGATTTGGGGTTTTTTTTGGATTAGAGGTGTAGTACTCGTGTTAGTGATTGTTGATGCTAATTGATTTTAAATGCATAAATTGAGTACTCCTCCTTAAGGTTCTGATTTATTAGTGTTGTGGCAGCCTAAGGAGTTGAGAATTGTTGATTGGTTGTAGTAGAGATTATGTTTGTGGATTGGTTTTGTATAGATATATGCCATGTTGAATTTCCAGAAAACTGCCTGTTCTGTTTTGCTAAATTGCGAATTGTTGCTGCCTGGTTTAGACAGAGAGTCTAGGATGTAATTGTTCTAATTAGAGTCTAGTTTGTGCACGCGCAAACCTTGTATCGATAGAGTTAACGAATAAAAAGTTATGTGTGTTTTACTAAAAGTTGCGCAGCAGGGATTTTTCTGTGTTTCAGCACCTAGTTTATACAGTTCGTTTTTAATCGAAATAAAGTGTTCTGAAGTTGAAACATTTTTGCTAAGTTGAGTTAGTAATCAGGAAGTAGCCTGTAAAATTTGGTATTTGTTTGACTACTTTTGGATTTTTTAAAAATGTTTTAGTAAAGTATGCGCAGCAGATTTTTCTGCTCTTTGAGATGAAAACATTGTTGTAAAGGTGTTAGTGATATGGTTGGCATGATCAAGTGGACTTAAGGGTATGCCAAGTGTGGTATAATATGAAAGTCAGATTATATATTGTTATATGTTTATATAAAGTGAGTATGTTGTGTGTATTTAAATGGCGAGGTACGCTTAAATGAGTTGTTGCCTATTACATGATTATAAATGTTATGTGATATAACTATTATGTGTTTACGCACTTAGGATGCGTTGGGTAGTTAGAATAAAGGTTAGCATTTTAGAGAGGGCATACTAAGATAGAATATATTCTTTTGTAGAGTCCAAGGAAGTGGAACTTAGAGATAAAGGAAAGGCCAAGGTGGAGAACCAGTGATTTCTCATTACCCTTTTTAACTACTTAAGGCAAGTAATACAAACTTGTTTTCCTATTTCGATTCCATTGTTTCATTTTGACATATATGAATTGTTATCTTGCCTTGATATACTTTTAATTCTGAAAACACCTATTGTTCATTGATAACCCTTATCTCTGTTCATATATACCATGTTGATCTGTATACCATGCTTTGTTTAGTTCTTTATCCTTAAACCTTTATACCCTGTTCATATCCATGAATTGAAACCTAATGACCTATGATTCTATAACCTGAATTTGATCATATACTTATGCATTCCCTTTTATACCTGAAAGTGAATACACCTAACTCTTATTCTAGTACATTCCCAGAACATACTCGATGATAAATATTTCTTATATTCCACTAATAGAAATCCAGATTGTTTTGATTGAACTTATCTGATTTCCAAAAGACTTCTTTATATCTGAATATGTTTTAAAAAGGAATAAAGTTTAGACTCATTTAAATCCCGATTTGTGGTTTCCACGGATTCCTAAGATTGGAGGCGTAAGAGGCCGAGTAACGCCGGTCCAGCACTTTTTAATTATAACAAATGCACTAGGGATGGACTAGTCTAAAGGCCAATATGTGCCTAATGGGACCCAATACAAGGACCAGAGGGACTGTGTGTCCGGTATGGGGACTTTACGTGGCTGATCACCCGTATTGTCCGGTGCGTTGTGAAAAATCTCCAAAAAAATTACTTAATGCTTTTCTTGAAAACAGATATCTTGATAATGAAATTGGTTTACCCTTTGAAATTGCCTATTTATGTCATTGTTCTGCTAATCCCTTGATATGGATTATGCTAAAACCATGCCATATATATTGATATTGGAAACTGCTTTGAAACTGTATATTCAATTCATTGTTCTGATAATCCCTTGATTTGGATTCTGTTATAACCATAACACACATATTGATATTGGAACTGTTCCCCAGTGGTTAACTATATGGTCATATTATTACTTGCTGGGCATTTGGCTCATTCTTTTTCCCTGTTCTAACCCACAGTTAAGCGAGAAGATGGTACGCACTTTTCAGACAGCTAGGAAGTCTTCCTATAGGGTTGTTTTTGGGATGCCAGCTCAGGTAGGTGATGACCACTTGTAGACGGTGTCTTGTAAGGAGGGAACATAGAACTTTTAAGACATAGTTGTAATAACTTTTGAGACTTATGTTTATGTATTAATGAATTAGATAGTGGATGCTTGTTTCATACCATTAATTGTTTAAAGATCCAGGGTAGAGTTGGGGTCGAGTCTGCATGTTTATATTATTGTTTATGGGTTTAATATGTATAGAAGTTGTAGTGACTCCCCGATCATGACCCCAGATCGGGAGGGCGTCACAGGTTGGTATCAGAGCGGTCAGTTTTTGGTCAATGAAACAAGCCAGGATTAGGATCCCTATTAATAAAAGATGATTAAGATAGTTATGAAAGGAGTAGGAATCTGTTAGGATATTAGATTGATAGATGCTAAGTAGCCACGGTAGGCGTAAGTACTTTCTTTTAAGATTAAGTCTTTAGGATTAAGATAACCTGTTATTATATAAGAATCTATATCTATATTGTTATCGCAGGAGATGGACGTTAGTGGTGGAGACACACCCCCTCACCCATCTATCACATCATCTGACCCTATGCATACTTTTTCTGATCATGAGGAGGATCCAGTGGAGATAGATAGACCTAGTGTTCAGGCCGTTGAGCTACCATTTGCACCTGTACCTGTTCGGACTACTATCCCTTGGAGAGCCGCATCTTTTGATTCTCGTGTTTCAGTCATGGGAGATCCTGCACCTACTTTTCTTCATGCACATGTAGACCAGATGTCTGATGAGGCGGACCGTCGTGTTGCTGCTACTGAGGCAGAGTGGGAGGATAGGATTCGTACTGTAGAGGAGACAGCGCGAAAGCACCTAGCTGAGGGACCCGTTACTGTTGATGCTTTAGAGGAGGCCAGGAGAGTGACTAGGATTGTTAGCTGGATGATGTGTGAGCTGAAAGCTGTTCGTGGTGGACGAGACTAGAGATGGTTGGATTCTAAGAGTGGGACATCTGTTAGAGCCCATTGGTTTTAGTATTGATTATTTGCACGGATGACTACTAGTTGTTAGGATGTTTTCCCGTTTTCCTAGTACTAGTAGACAGTATTATATTATATGCTTTGACATTGGCTTTGCTATGACTTTATGGGGTGATCATGTACCATGTCATCTATTGTACCTGACTCATATCTTTACATTATGCACGTACTTTTCTTATACCTTGCTTTAAACTGTTATACCATTTATTGTTAACCTGATCCTATAATACATATGCTTACCCTGTTTACCCCGTTACGGAGACGAGCAAGTTATCTAACAATATGGCTAAAAGTTTTAAATTTTTGTGTTGCATACAGTTTTATAAACGTTTTCAAAAAAAAAAAAAAGAGTATTGTGGTATATATATGCATATTGTTTCATAAATTGCTTATCTCTTATCAGAAAAATGCCACCAAAGAAAAAGACTACTGCTTCTACTCAACAAACAACCGATACCGAGGCCCAGAACCCGGTAGACCCAACTATAACTCAGATACTTCAATTACTCCAACAACAAACTGCTGCCTTGACTCAACAACAACAACGAAATGTTCAACCTTTGACAACCTTTAAATCATTTCAAGCTGTCCACCCACCTGAATTCAAAGGTACTCTAAACCCTGTTGAGGCGAAATCATGGTTAATCGACATTGAGAAAGCTTTTGCGTTAGTTAAGGTTGGGGAAGATCAGAAAACTAAATTTGCTAGTTACTACTTGAAGGTAGAAGCTAATTTTTGGTTGGAATCTGTGAAGCTAGGAGAAGGAGAAATTACTTGGCAAAGATTTACGGAACTATTTCAGGAAAAGTATTTACCAAGGTACCTATAAGATCAGTTGGAAGTTCAGTTCTTAGAATTAAGGCAAGAAGGGATGAGTGTGGCAGATTACGAAGCCAAATTTACTGAATTGGCAAGATTTGCACCTAGGTACGTAGGAGATGATGTCAGTAAGGCTAGAAAGTTTCAACACGGATTAAAGCCATGGTTAAGGAGTAGAGTTGCAGCTTTTGAGTTGAGAAATTATATTGCGGTAGTACAGAAAGCGATGATCATTAAGGGCGAAAGCGAATTAGTTCAAAAGGAAAAATTTGGAAAGAAACGAAAGTTTGGAGAATCGGAAAGAAGCCAAGGTGATGAAGGACAAGGAAGTTCTCAGAATAGGAAAATGTTTGGAAATAATCCAGGAGGAGATAGGAATTTTCAGAAACAGAGGAGTGGATTTGGAAGTTCAGACAAGAAACCTCAAGGAGGAAAGCCGCCAACTATCACGGGAAAGCCGTTTATACCAGAGTGCAAGACGTGTGGTAAAAGACATTCGGGAATCTGTAACAAGTTGAACATCACATGTTTTAAATGCAACAAGAAGGGACACTATGTTGATGGATGTCCAAGTTCAAAGCCAGGAGGACTACCATGTTTCAAGTGTGGAAAAGCGGGACATTTTGCGCGGGAATGTAAGGAACCGGTCCAATCTGCTAATGTACTTAGGCTCAATGCACCACCAACACGGTCACATTCATCTCAACCTCGAGCAAGAACTTTTAATATGTCAATCAATGAAGCGGTTCAGGACAGAGATGTGGTAGCAGGTACGCTTCCTGTGAATTCTGTTAAAGCTAAAGTGTTAATTAATTCTGGAGCAACTAGATCTTTTATATCTGAAAGATTCCTTGATAAATTGCAATGTGAGATACAACCTTTGGAAAGGACGTTAGTAATAGAAGTGGCTAACCAGGATAGAGTTCCCGTAAACCAAGTGTGTCCTAACTGTAAAATAGAGATCGGTGGATATCTTTTTCATGCGGATTTGATACCGTTCAAAATGGGAGAATTCGATGTTATCCTAGGAATGGATTGGTTAGTAGATTGCGATGCACAGATTGAATGTAGGAAAAAGCAAGTAAGATTGCGTGTGGACGAAGACCAAGAAGTGGTATTTCAAGGTCAAAGACAAACTAGGAAGTTCTTAACGTTTATGCAAACGACACGACTACTTCGACAAGGTTGTGAAGCTTATTTGGCTCATATTGTGGATGTGGAGAAGCAAGTGTTGAAGATGGAGGAGATACCCGTTATAAATGAGTTCCCTGAAGTTTTTCCTGACGAACTACCCGGATTACCTCCAGATCGAGAAGTAGAATTTACGATTGATTTGGCACCTGGAGCGGAACCAGTATCAAAGGCACCTTACAGAATGGCACCGGCAGAAATGAAGGAATTGGCTACGCAGCTACAAGATCTTCTGGATAAAGGAGTTATAAGGCCTAGTATATCGCCGTGGGGAGCGCCAGTATTATTCATCAAGAAGAAAGACGGGAGTATGAGATTGTGTATAGATTATCGAGAACTCAACCAGTTGACTATAAAGAATAAGTACCCATTACCGCGAATCGATGATTTATTTGATCAACTCAAAGGAGCAGCCTATTTCTCAAAGATTGATTTAAGATCTGGATACCATCAACTGAAGATCAAACCTGAAGACGTTTCAAAGACTGCTTTTCGCACGAGATATGGACATTACGAATTTTTAGTGATGCCATTTGGATTAACTAATGCCCCGGCTGTGTTTATGGATTTGATGAACCGAGTTTTTCGAACGTATTTGGATAAGTTTGTGATTGTATTTATTGATGACATCTTGATATATTCAAAGTCTTCGGAAGCTCATGCGGAACATCTAAGGATTGCATTGGAAATCTTGAAGAAAGAAAAGTTATATGCGAAGTTTTCAAAGTGTGAATTCTGGTAGGAGGAAGTACAATTTCTTGGACATGTCATTAGTCGAGAAGGAGTGAGAGTAGACCCTGCCAAGATTGAGGATGTGGTTAATTGGGAAAGACCAAAGACCCCTACAGAAGTGAGAAGTTTTCTCGGATTAGCTGGATACTACCGGAGATTTGTTCAAGATTTTTCAAAGATAGCTACACCGTTAACTGCACTGACTCGGAAGAATGAGAAGTTTGTTTGGACTGAGAAATGTGAGGAAAGTTTCCAAGAGCTGAAAAGAAGATTAGTGACAGCACCAGTGTTAGTCTTACCAGATGATCAAGGAAATTTCGTTATCTATAGTGATGCTTCACACAAAGGATTAGGATGTGTTTTAATGCAACATGGAAAAGTGATCGCGTATGCTTCACGACAACTCAAACCGCACGAACAAAAGTACCCAACTCATGATTTGGAATTAGCCGCTATCGTGTTCGCGCTGAAAATTTGGAGACATTATCTCTACGGAGAGAAGTGTGAAATCTACACGGATCATAAGATCTTAAAGTATATATTCACTCAGAAGGAATTGAACATGAGGCAACGGAGATGGTTGGAGCTAATTAAGGATTATGATTGTAGTATTAACTATCACCCGGGAAAAGCGAATGTTGTGGCAGATGCGTTAAGTCGAAAAGAGAGATTGAATTTGTTCACAATACCTAAGGAATTGCTTCAAGAATTTGAGAAGTTGAAACTAGAAGTTTATGATTCGGAAGTTACTGACGAAGTTCTCAATGCTATGACGTTTCAACCGGAATTGTTGGAAAAGATACGAAGATGTCAAGAGGAGGTTATGAACCAAGAGATGAACACATTGACTGGTGAAGAGATCTGCACCCAAAAGGATGACCAAGGAGTTTTGAGATTTTCTACAAGGATATGGATTCCAAATGTGACAGAATTGAAGAATGAAATCTTGCGGGAAGCTCATAGTTCACAGTACTCAATTCACCCTGGTAGCACGAAAATGTATCGAGATTTGAAGGAACATTTCTGGTGGCCTGATATGAAAAGAGAAATTGCCGAATGGATAAGTAAGTGTTATACTTGTCAACGAGTCAAAGCCGAACATCAAAAGCCGAGCGGACTATTGCAGCCATTGGATATTCCTGAATGGAAGTGGGAACATCTTGCCATGGATTTTATTGTTGGACTACCGAGGACAAAAGCTAATCATGATGCCATATGGGTAATTATAGACCGTCTGACCAAGTCTGCACATTTTCTCCCAATCAATGAAAGATTCTCACTGGATAGGTTAGTACAGCTATATCTGAAGGAAGTTGTGACACGCCACGGAGTTCCAGTAACCATTGTGTCAGATCGTGATCCAAGGTTTAACTCCCGATTTTGGAGACAATTTCAAGAATGTCTGGGTACCAAGCTTAAGATGAGTACCGCTTATCATCCACAAACTGATGGCCAGAGTGAACGAACAATTCAAACCATTGAAGACATGCTTAGAGCTTGTGCGCTGGATTTTAAAGGAAGTTGGGATGAACATTTGCCGTTAGTAGAGTTTTCATACAACAACAGTTATCACGCAAGCATTGGAATACCCCCGTATGAAGCTTTGTATGGAAGGAAATGTAGATCGCCAGTATATTGGGAAGAAGTGGGAGAACGAAAAGTTTTGGGACCCGAGCTAGTACAACAAACGAAGGAAAAGATTGAGATCATTCAGAAAAGACTAGTTACGGCACAAGACAGACAACGGAAGTACGCGGACCAAGACATGAAGGATATAAGCTTTGAAGAAGGAGACCAAGTGTTGCTAAAAGTGTCGCCATGGAAAGGAGTTACGAGATTTGGCAATAAAGGGAAACTTAGCCCGAGATACGTAGGACCGTTTGAGATACTGAGACGTATTGGAAAAGTTGCATATGAGTTAGCGTTACCACCGCACATGTAGCACATTCATAACGTTTTTCATGTTTCGATGCTTAAGAGGTTTAATCCTGATGCAAATCACGTGATCGAATATGAACCTTTTGAAATTCAACCTGATTTGTCATATGTAGAACAACCTGTAGAAATTCAAGATCGTGTGGATAGGAAATTAAGGAATAAGATTGTTAAGTTAGTTAAGGTTTTGTGGAGGAATCCCAAAGTTGAAGAATTGACTTGGGAACTTGAGAGCGAGATGCTTAAAAAGTATCCGCATCTATTTTCATAAGGTTAGATTCTGGGGACAGAATCTTTTTAAGGGGGGAAGGTTATAACGACTCAGAAAAACGCTTGTACAATATTAATATTTAATAATATTTGAGATCTATGATATGTGAATATTGTGTGAAAGGTGGATATTTGAAAATGTGATGATTAGGTGTTTACTTGGTGAATGGTATGGATTAAAATATATGTGTATGTTTTTAATTGCATTTTATATGAATTTCTTATTAAAAATTAGTTCTTTTTGACCTTCCGGGAATTTTATAAAATCATAGGAGACTCTTTTTATTGTGAAATCTTTTTCACAACCTTTATTTTATATTCTAGTATTTTCTAAAATTAATGGACGAATTTATTTTTGAATTAAGGATTTAAAACTGATTTTATGAGTTAAATATCATTTATGTGATCAAAACTTTGAAAATTCATATTTAATTCAATTTTGATCATAAAAATATTTTAAAAATATGGGTGAGCTTGTAAATTCGTATTCTTTATTTTAAAAATAAAATTTTGATTTTTAGACATTATCTTCATTTTATTTCGAATTTTAGAAAGGCATTATATTTGTTTTCTTTTAATAAAAATCAGATTTTGGAATTGTTAAAGTACAGTTTTGCCCCTGGGCTTATAAAACCCCTGCACCCAGTTTTTTCCCCTTTCTCCACTTGCCGTTCAACTCTCTCTTCTCCATTTTTCTCTCTCGGTTTTCTTCTCTGTAAATTCTCTTTCTCTCATTCTCTCAAATATGTTGATACTTATAAGATTATATGTATATATATATGCGCATATGTGTGTATATGTATGCGTGTGTATGGCTGAGTGTTCGTGGGTGTGCGATTCGATTTGCATGCAGAATTTTCTTGTGTGAATCGGTTGTATCCAAGCCCGAAATCATTGGTTATGTGACGATTTTGTGTTTAGTGTGTTGTTCGATTGTTATTGGCGAGGTTTGTGAAGGAAACCCGATTTTCCGGGCACCTCCAAATCATGCCGCCGTCGGCAATGAGCTCCGGCGAGCCGACGGGGACGATGATGATGCTTTTGAGTCCGATTCTCTTATTAATAATAGTATTTAGTTAAGTTTTTGGTTGCATGTAAAGGAATTGTATTGCATGTGTATATTTCGATTTTTATCCAAGAAATTGATTTGAGAATTTGATTGTATTGGATGTTTGATGTGTAAGTTCAAGGTTGTAGTGATTGCATGTGGGGCTGGTGCATGGTTGTAAGATTGCTAGGGGGGCTCCGAGTGTCACTCAATTACTCTTCGCTGACGATTGTTACCTTTTTTTCAGAGCAACAAGGAGTGAAGCTAATACTATGAAGGCAGTTTTGAATAGATATGAAAGGTGCTCGGGACAAGCTATTAATTATAGAAAGTCGAATATCATTTTCAGTCCAAGCACGAGTAGGGAGGACAGGACTTGGCTTTGTACAAACTTGGAGGTGGAGGAGGTAGAGAGGCCTGGTAAGTATCTGGGAATGCCTATGTTTATAGGTAAGAATAAGCGCGCTGCTTTTGGTTTTTTGGCGGAGAAAGTTAGTCACAAATTACAGGGGTGGGCTCATAAGGAGTTATCTAAAGAAGGTAAGCTTACCTTATTGAAATCAGCTGCTCAGACAATCCCAAATTTTTGGATGTCTTTATTTCAGATTCCTTACAATATTTGTGATGATATTGAAAAGGCGATGAATGGCTTCTGGTGGGGTAAAGGATCTTCTGGAAAGGGTATTAGGTGGTTCTCTTGGGAAAAGATTTGTACTTAAAAAATGATTGGGGGTCTTGGGGTGAAAAGCTTATACAATTTCAATGTCTCTATGCTGGCAAAACAGGGATGGAGGCTGCTAAATAATTGTAACCCTCTTGTGTCGGCTATTATGAAAGCTAAATACTATCCTGCAATTGACTTCTTAAATGCTGAGATTGGGGGGAGTCCCAGTTATATTTGGCGTAGTATTTTGGCTGCTAAAGATGTTATGAAAGCAAGTTGTCGCCGAAGGATTGGTGATGGATCATCTACATATATATGGAAAGTTCCTTGGTTACCGGATAAAGAAGATGGATGTGTGTCGACCGATCTACCAGTTCAGCTCAGAGATACTAAAGTGCAAGGTTTAATGGATATGGAAGGACGTCACTGGGATGAGGAGGTGATTTGTGATATTTTTAATGATAGAGATATTGAGTTAATAAGAAAGATTCCTATTCCTATAGCTAGTTGTGAAGATACCTGGTTTTGGCTAAGGGATGAAGAAGGCAAGTTTACAGTGCCAAGTTGCTACCGATGGCTGCAAGGAGAGCATGATGCTACTTATTTATCTTTTTGGAAGAAGCTTTGGTCTTTGCGGATGCCTGGGAAGGTGGCAAATTTTGTCTGGAGAGTCTGTAAGGGGTGCTTACCAACAGCGATGGCTTTAAAAACAAAAAAAGTCAATATCAGTGATAGTTGCCCATGGTGTAATACTGGTAAGGAAACGGATATGCATGTGTTGTTTCACTGTGATTTTGCAAAAACGGTTTGGCAGCTTTCTGGGTGCCAGGTTTTAAGCACGATTATACAGGATGATTCTGTGTTTGATGTGCTGAGAAGGTTATTTGATAGTGTTTCAAGAGATCAGTGTATATGGGTTTGTTTGATTTGTTGGAGTATCTGGAATCGGAGGAACAAGTGGGTTTGGGATAAGGCAAATGGTTCCGCTTTTGGAGTTAAAGCAGCTGCAATGTTTTTGTTGCAGGATTGGAAGAAAGCTCATGAAGTGCAGGTAAGCACTCAGTCTGGTAGAAATATCATAGCTGATAAGAAATGGAGAAAGCCTCCTGATAACTGGTTTAAAATAAATATGGATGCAACAGGAGTTTGTAATGGGTTCATTGGCTTTGGTTGTGTTATTCGGAACTCTCAGGGGCAATTCATTGGCGCGAGATGTGGGCGGATTAGAGGAAATTGGAGTCCAAAGGAGGCTGAGGCCTTAAGTTTAAAGGAAGCAATCACATGGATAACGCAACTGAGGTTGGACAGATGCATTTTTGAAACTGATTCTCAGAGCTTGGCTTTAGCTTGTTACAGTCAAGATGGTTATGCTTACTTCAACACTATTGTGGGTGATTGTAAGTTAGTCTTAAAGCACTTTCATCATGTGCTAGTTAAGTTTGTTTTTAGATCTGCGAATTGTGTGGCTCATGAGCTAGCTCGAACTGCACATTCTATGTCTGATCTCGGAGAGTGGCATGTCACTCCTCCTTTTTTCTTAAATCATGTACTTGAGTCCGATTTAGTTGGTTAATGCAAGTACGTTTTTCTTCAAAAAAAAAAAGTTAAAGAATTTCAGATTATACATGTTTGATATTTGATTGTAAATTGAAGATTTCGATTTGGGGTTTTGTTTGGATTAGAGGTGTAGTACTCGTGTTAGTGATTGTTGATGCTAATTGATTTTAAATGCATAAATTGAGTACTCCTCCTTAAGGTTCTGATTTATTAGTGTTGTGGCAGCCTAAGGAGTTGAGAATTGTTGATTGGTTGTAGTAGAGATTATGTTTGTGGATTGGTTTTGTATAGATATATGCCATGTTGAATTTCCAGAAAACTGCCTGTTCTGTTTTGCTAAATTGCGAATTGTTGCTGCCTGGTTTAGACAGAGAGTCTAGGATGTAATTGTTCTAATTAGAGTCTAGTTTGTGCACGCGCAAACCTTGTATCGATAGAGTTAACGAATAAAAAGTTATGTGTGTTTTACTAAAAGTTGCGCAGCAGGGATTTTTCTGTGTTTCAGCACCTAGTTTATACAGTTCGTTTTTAATCGAAATAAAGTGTTCTGAAGTTGAAACTTTTTTGCTAAGTTGAGTTAGTAATCAGGAAGTAGCCTGTAAAATTTGGTATTTGTTTGACTACTTTTGGATTTTTTAAAAATGTTTTAGTAAAGTATGCGCAGCAGATTTTTCTGCTCTTTGAGATGAAAACATTGTTGTAAAGGTGTTAGTGATATGGTTGGCATGATCAAGTGGACTTAAGGGTATGCCAAGTGTGGTATAATATGAAATTCAAATTATATATTGTTATATGTTTATATAAAGTGAGTATGTTTTGTGTATTTAAATGGCGAGGTACGCTTAAATGAGTTGTTGCCTATTACATGGTTATAAATGTTATGTGATATAACTATTATGTGTTTACGCACTTAGGATGCGTTGGGTAGTTAGAATAAAGGTTAGCATTTTAGAGAGGGCATACTAAGATAGAATATATTCTTTTGTAGAGTCCAAGGAAGTGGAACTTAGAGATAAAGGAAAGGCCAAGGTGGAGAACCAGTGATTTCTCATTACCCTTTTTAACTACTTAAGGCAAGTAATACAAACTTGCTTTCGTATTTCGATTCCATTGTTTCATTTTGACATATATGAATTGTTATCTTGCCTTGATATACTTTTAATTCTGAAAACACCTATTGTTCATTGATAACCCTTATCTCTGTTCATATATACCATGTTGATCTGTATACCATGCTTTGTTTAGTTCTTTATCCTTAAACCTTTATACCCTGTTCATATCCATGAATTGAAACCTAATGACCTATGATTCTATAACCTGAATTTGATCATATACTTATGCATTCCCTTTTATACCTGAAAGTGAATACACCTAACTCTTATTCTAGTACATTCCCAGAACATACCCGATGATAAATATTTCTTATATTCCACTAATAGAAATCCAGATTGTTTTGATTGAACTTATCTGATTTCCAAAAGACTTCTTTATATCTAAATATGTTTTAAAAAGGAATAAAGTTTAGACTCATTTAAATCCCGATTTGTGGTTTCCACGGATTCCTAAGATTGGAGGCGTAAGAGGCCGAGTAACGCCGGTCCAACACTTTTTAATTATAACAAATGGACTAGGGATGGACTAGTCTAAAGGCAAATATGTGCCTAATGGGACCCAATACAAGGACCAGAGGGACTGTGTGTCCGGTATGGGGACTTTACGTGGCTGATCACCCGTATTGTCCGGTGCGTTGTGAAAAATCTCCAAAAAAATTACTTAATGCTTTTCTTGAAAACAGATATCTTGATAATGAAATTGGTTTACCCTTTGAAATTGCCTATTTATGTCATTGTTCTGCTAATCCCTTGATATGGATTCTGCTAAAACCATGCCATATATATTGATATTGGAAACTTCTTTGAAACTGTATATTCAATTCATTGTTCTGATAATCCCTTGATTTGGATTCTGTTATAACCATAACACACATATTGATATTGGAACTGTTCCCCAGTGGTTAACTATATGGTCATATTATTACTTGCTGGGCATTTGGCTCATTCTTTTTCCCTGTTCTAACCCACAGTTAAGCGAGAAGATGGTACGCACTTTTCAGACAGCTAGGAAGTCTTCCTATAGGGTTGTTTTTGGGATGCCAGCTCAGGTAGGTGATGACCACTTGTAGATGGTGTCTTGTAAGGAGGGAACATAGAACTTTTAAGACATAGTTGTAATAACTTTTGAGACTTGTGTTTATGTATTAATGAATTAGATAGTGGATGCTTGTTTCATACCATTAATTGTTTAAAGATCCAGGGTAGAGTTGGGGTCGAGTCTGCATGTTTATATTATTGTTTATGGGTTTAATATGTATAGAAGTTGTAGTGACTCCCCGATCATGACCCCAGATCGGGAGGGCATCACAATTTCACCCCAGGAAAGATGGTGCATCTCAGGGGGAGCCTGCTTCTAATGAGGAATCAAGAAGTAAGGGGGAGTCTGCAGCTAAGGGGAAATCAGAGTCTACAAAGAAGAAAAGGGGAACAAAAGGAGATTCAGGGAGTAAGGGGGAGCAAGAGCAAGAAGCTGGAAATCTCTTTGAATATGAGATGGCTGGAGAAACAGTTTTAATGTCTAAAGAAACACTGGAAGCAATGCATGGGAATGCTCCATCCAAAAGACCAGTACTACCTCCTGTGACAATAAGAGAGCCAACTCCAATGCCAAAGGAGAATTCCCTTGAAAAGAAATGGAGAGAACATGAGGAGCAAAATAGACTGGGAAAAGGGAAAAACAAGATGCATGAATACATCGTGTCAGGAAACACATGGAGTGAAGGAACATAGTTCAGTCAGGAAGAAGCTAATGCTTTGATGGCTGACTACATGGAGAGCACTCTAAAGAATCATGATGAGGACTTTGGGAGCTTTGTTGGAACCTAGCAGAAGGTTGAATAACTGCTCAACTTTGCTAAGGGAGAAGATCATTAGTGTATGTGTGAAGATCAATGAAGAAAAGAGGTGGGCCATTGATGTGTTCCTGAACAATGGAATATCTATGTTCATCACTATGCAGCTGTTGCAGAGCCTTCCAACAAAGGTGCTAACTGTGATGAAGAAAAAAATCAAGGCAAACCACACACCCTTCAATGAGATTCTGCAATTGCTAATGATGAACCTAATCTAAGAGAAGTCTACACCAATCCATTATGTGTCTACTATGCATCTACCACAAGGGATGGCAAAAAGAGTTGTGCATACATGAGTCTAGGAGGCACTTCCACAATGGAGTCAAAGTCAATTCTGAAGGTGCTAGACATGATTCTCAACTCTAAAGCCAACAAGGAAAGAGCTCTAGCTGTCAATGCAATCTATGATTTGCTGGTGAAAAGAAACAAGGAATTGAGCTCCACAATGAAGAAGATGATCATCCAAGCAAATTCCAAAAGAGCTGATCAAGGAGAAAGCTACTCCTTTGATGTTCCTTTTGATGATAATGATGAGTTGGATGGAAGTGGAGGAACTAAAGAAGCAGGAAATGCTAGAGGAAGTACTTCTGGGAATATTGGAACTAAATCCCAGAAGGAAAATAAAGAAGAAGCTCCTATGCAAGAAAAGAAAGATTCTGGAGTTACAGAAGAAGAGGAGTCTGAAATATTTGAAGCTTTGGAGGCAAATATCTTGAGATGTGCTATAGATAGTATAAATGCTAAAAAATATACTGTCACCAAAGAAGCTATCACAGAAAACATTGTCCTGAAAGAAGCTATCTTAGAAGATGCTGTCATGAAGGACACTGTCATGGAAGAAGATACTGTCTTGAAGGACACTGTCGAAGAAGTTGCTATCAAGGATGGAATCAAGCCTACTGTCAAACCAAAAAGGACAAAATCCTTAGCCAAGGCTTGGTTTTCTAGACAGGAACCTGAACCTAAGGAGACTTCTAAAACAAGGAAAGGAAAGACCAAGTACTTAGGAATTCAGAAAGCTACAGGGCTATGCAGAAATCCGAAGAAGCCTCTTCAAGTCAAATACCCAAACTCTTTTGAAGTACAACATGCAAAATCCAAAGAAATCAGAAGTGTTAAAGTGGAGTTAGATGCCAATCAGGAAGCAAGCATGTACACTCTCTGGTGGGATTCATCAAGGTCCATAAAGGTGGATACAGACTTCATCATGGAAATTGAGTCAATTTCTGTGGATGACATCCCTATGATTGTAAGAACAAAGGTCAGGAGAAGGATTGATTACTTCTTCTTGGACAGAATGGTGGAGCTACTCCAAAGCTATGACACTGTACCCAACAAGGTCATGGAACATGGTCTGAAGTACAAGGATGAAGGGGATATGGAATTCTATCAGAAGTTTGGCATGTTTGAAGATCATGATGATTATGACATTGCTCACTTGTTGGAGTATTCTGATGAAGAGGTAGCTGATTATGAAGAGGATATTCCTGAAGAAGAGGTGCAAACCCAACCAGGTCAAGAAGGACCTTCAAATCCTGCAGCAAGAAATGCCACTGAAGATATGGAAGATTCATTCTTGAATAAAAGCAAAGAAGCCAACAGGGTGGAGAGTGAAGGACCCAATTACAAATCATGTATGATTGAGAATCCTCTGAGAATCAAGTTCATACGGGAAGAGATTCCTGTGAGAAGCTTTCATAAACTCAAAACCAGTGTCCTGAAAGACTCAAAGCTGGATAAATCAAGGAGAAAAACCCTGAATGCATATCCTGGAAGAAGATTTAAACTTGTTGAAGGCATACTGAAGTTCAGAACTCATGCATTTGGTAAAGACTTGTGGATGGATCTTCAGGATGCTAAGGTATGTCTCTCCAAGGCAGTCCAAAAGCACATTGATGAGATTGAAGATGAGGCTATCTCTCCTGATGAAAAAGCATTGGCGGAAGGACTCAGAGAAGTTCTTAAAGAAGCTCTCAAAAGAAAGGATGAAGCAAGACAGAAAAGGAAATCTGAAGCTAAGTGAAAATCTTTTGTCAATTCTGATCTTGTTAGTTAAGTTGTCAACATGTATTAATTGTAAATTTGTTGTTATTGTCCATAAAAACAAATTGGGGGAGATTGTTAGGATTTATGGGTGATAGTTATGAGACAACTTAACTAGATACTTTTTAATGCTTAATTTTATTAAGTATGAACATACTGTCACATACTGACAACTTCCTGAAGTACTTTTCCTGTCTATTTTGCATCCTGCAAAATCAGCATCTGAGTAACCACACAACCCAAAATCTGATTCTCTTGCATACCAAAGGCCAAGTGAAGGAGTGCCTTTGAGATATCTGAAAATTCTTTTGACTGCAATCAGATGGGGTTCCCTAGGTTTTGCTTGAAATCTTGCACACAGACAGGTTGCAAATATGATATCTGGTCTACTTGCAGTAAGATACAATAAGGAGCCAATCATTCCTCTGTAGTGAGTTACATCTACCTCAGCACCTTGATCAGGATCAAGTTTGGTAGCTGTAGCAATAGGAGTTGTTGCAGTATCACTATCTTGCATGTTCAACCTTTTCAATAAATTCCTTGTATACTTTGAGTGATTGATAAAAATGCCATCATCAGTCTGTTTAACTTGAAGACCAAGAAAGTAACTCATTTCTCCCATCATGCTCATTTGATATCTTGACTGCATAAGCTTAGAAAACTTTTCACACAGCTTATTGTTTGTTGACCCAAAAATGATATCATCAACATAAATATGAACTAAAAGCAAATCCTTACCATGATTCAAGTAAAATAGAGTTTTATCAATAGTACCTCTTTTGAATCCACTTTCCAGTAAAAATTGAGCTAAGGTTTCATACCATGCTCTTGGAGCTTGCTTTAGTCCATAAAGTGCCTTATCCAATTTGTAGACATGATTTGGATATTTAGGATCAATGAAACCAGGAGGTTGTTCAACATATACTTCTTCCTCCAGTTCACCATTTAAGAAAGCACTTTTAACATCCATCTGGAAAACCTTGAATTACTTGTGAGCTGCATATGCCAGAAAGATCCCGATGGACTCTAGTCTTGCAACAGGAGCAAAAGTTTCATCATAGTCAATTCCTTCTTATTGAGAATACCCCTTTGCAACTAGCCTTGCTTTGTTTCTGATTATTACACCATATGAATCAGTCTTATTCTTGAAAATCCATTTTGTACCAACAATTGACCTATTCTTTGGTCTTGGTACTAGTTTCCAGACTTCATTCCTTTCAAATTCATTCAATTCTTCTTGCATTGCAGTAACCCAATCAGCATCCTTAAGTGCATCTTCAACTTTCTTAGGCTCCTCCTTGGATAGAAAGTTATGATTAAGACATTCATTCTGAGTTGCACTTCTTGTGTTAACACCTGCATCAGGATCCCCAATTATCAAATCAGGAGTATGATCTCTTGTCCATTTCCTTGCTGGTGGTAAATTATCCCTTGAAGTAGATGCTCCCCTGGATTGGTGTTATCTTGATTAGAAGAATTTGCTTCAGTAGAAGCTCCCCCTGAATGGTAATTGTCACCTCCTGATGGATTATCAGGATTGTCACTTGAATCAGTATCTGAAGAATTTTGTCCTGATGATTGAGTAGACTCAGAATTTGTAGCAGTTTGTTGTTCCTCCCCCTCAACATTTGTACTACTAGATGTGTCAACATTATTTGTATCATCAGTATTAGCACCGTCAGTATTTGGTGCTCCGTCAGGATTTGGTGTGTCATCAGGAATTGATGACCCATCAGTATCTGATGTATTGTCAGGATCTGATTCATGTTCTTCAGGTTCCTTGGTAGCTTCATTTTCAAATATCAAACTATCATGTGAGTCTTCATCAATTCCTGTTATCTTCTTATCATCAAAACATACATGTATTGACTGCATGACTGTCCTTGTTCTCAAATTGAAAACTCTAAAGGCTCTTGATGCAGGATAGCCAATGAAAATTCCCTCATCAGCCTTTGTTTCAAATTTCCCTAGTTGTTCAGGATGAGTTCTGAGAACAAAACACTTACAACCAAACACATGCAAATGCTTCAAACTAGGTTTCTTCTCCTTGAGCATTTGATAGGGAGTTACACCATGTCTGTTTATCAATGTGAGATTTTGTGTATAGCATTCTGTATTGACTACTTCTGCCCAGAAATATGTAGGCAATTTAGCTTCTTCCAACATAGTTCTGCCAGTTTCAATAAGAGTTCTAGTTTTC
This sequence comes from Heracleum sosnowskyi, assembly GCA_030848705.1. Classification (NCBI taxonomy): domain Eukaryota; kingdom Viridiplantae; phylum Streptophyta; class Magnoliopsida; order Apiales; family Apiaceae; genus Heracleum; species Heracleum sosnowskyi. Next base: position 19,329,665 of record CM061240.1, read on the forward strand.
CTTTCTACTACTCCATTTTGCTGGGGTGTGCTAGGAGCAGAGAATTGTTGAATAATTCCTTTGTATTTGCAGAACTCTTCCATCTTTGAATTTTTGAATTCAGTACCATTATCACTTCTCAGAATCTTGACTTTATACTTTGTGTCTGTCTCAATCATTCTCACATGTTCCAACAGTATTTCAGAAGTCTCATCTTTTCTGTGCAGAAAGTACACCCAGGTGAATCTAGAGTATTCATCAACAATAACAAGGGTGTATCTTTTCTTACTGATGGACATTAAGTTGACTGGTCCAAATAGATCAAGATGTAACATGTGATATGGTTCTTCAATAGAGGATTCATATTTACTTTTGAATGATGTCCTTCTCTGTTTAGCTTTTTGACATGCATCACAGAGTCCATCAGGAGTATACAGTGCTTTAGGCAATCCTCTAACCAAATCTTTCTTAACCAACTCATTGATATTGTTGAAGTTGAGATGAGAAAGCTTCTTGTGCCAATTCCAACTTTCATCTACTGAAGCTTTACTGATGAGACAAGTATGAGAGCCATTTGTATTTGCTTGAATGCATGTTGGCTTCATAAATGTTACCATGCCTGTAGCCAGTGAGTGCAACTTTTCCAGATGCTTTGCTGACTACTTCATAATGAGTAGAATAGAAGCTGACATGATAACCTCTGTCAGTGATTTGACTAATACTCAATAGGTTGTGTTTTGTCCAATGTTGCCATCTCCATAAGACACAGTTGGGCCAGCTTTTTCTTCATATTCTGATAACAGGGCTTTGTTTCCAGTCATGTGCACTAAACATCCACTATCCATGACTAACACATTTTTCCTTTTTCCCTGCAATCAGAATAACAATTCACTAGTTAGAATTTTTAGGAACCCACACTTGTTGGGTTCCTTTTCCATGCATTTTACTAAATTTAGCACCAGAAGACTTTTTGACTTTAGCAGTCCTGATAGAATAAAATCCATCAGGATTTGCTTTGTCAGTATCAGTATTAACACATGCATGCTTCACATTGAAATTCTTAATGATACCAGAATTTGAACTTTTATTAAACTTAGGTAAAGGATCATAAAAGTTATGGTACAAACTATGGTATTTTTCACAAGTATAAATAGAATGTCATCTACTACCACAATGAAAACAGGACTTCTGTGGTTTATAAAATATTGATCTACTCCTAATATTAGACTTAGGAATTTCAATAACTTTCTTTTTACTCTTCCTGCAATCAATAACAAGATGATTAGAGTTTCCACAGTTAAAGCAGCATTTTCTAGGTGCATTTGGGATGAACTTGTAGTTATTCTCTTTATTAATCCCAACTTTACCATTCCTGTTTCTCTTGACAGTAGTTAATTTTTGTTTACCAATTGCATCACTAATTTTATCCCTAAGTTGTTTCTGAGACAATAAACCTACATTCTTCTTTTCAGTTTTCTTGACAGGTTTAGACTTCACATTAGAGACTGAGTTATCAGAAGTAGATCCCTTTTCAAAAGTAGAATTGGGATCATTACCAAATACAAATTTAACAGGTTTAATCTTTGATTTGGTCTTGTCTATAACATGTCTATAGGTCATTGGACTTACTGTCTCATTTATTACAACTTTCTTTTTCAATTTATTATCCTCATCTGACTTATAACCTAGACACTCTTTCCAATTCTTAGAAGTATTGATTTCATGAAATTTCCTTCCATAATCTGTCCAGGTTCTGATTTTCTCTTTAGCATCCTCAAGTTCTTTTTCAAGAGCAGTACATTTAAATTTCATCTCCAAATACATATGTTTAGCATTATCACATTCTATCTGTACTTTTTTCATAAAAGAGAATTCAGTTTCTAGATGCTCATTCCTTTTCCTAAGTTCAGACATTTCAGATAAGATCCTTGTATTCTCAGCAGTTTGACTTCTAAAGCTAATATGAAATGACTTTAGAAAATGTCTTAACTCAGAGGCATTATCAGTATCAAAATCAAAGACAATATTTGGTACCTTGTCATCAGGAACAACAGTTTCATCAGTATTGACCATTAGGGCATAGTTGACCACCTCAGTGTCATATTCTGATGAAGAGTCCATCCAATCCTTGCTTGAAGTGATGAGTGCTTTAGCCTTCTTGCACTCAGTTGCAAAGTGCCCCATTCCATTACACTTGTAGCATCTAACCTTTGACTTGTCAAATTTGCCACTCTTGTTGTCCTTTTTGTTGTACTTGTCTTTGTCAACATTGAAGGTCTTTTTCTGGAAGTTGCCTTGTCTTCTAGCCTTCCTGAACTTCATCTTCTTGAAGCCTCTGACTATCATAGCAACCATCTCTTCCATGTCTGAGTCAGAAGAATCATCATCAGTATTGGCATCAGGATTGCCATCAATATCTGATGATGAGTCATCAAGATCTGACTTAACTATTCTTGATTTCCTTCTAGAGACCTCCACAGTTTTTCCTTTTGATTTAGCCTCAACATTCAAGGCAATAGACTTTACCTTGCTGCTTTTCTTATTCTTCCTTTGTTGAACCTCAAGATCACAGGTTCTCAGCATCCCATAAACTTCATCAAGAGACACAGTGTTTAGATCATATTGATGCCTAATGATTGATGTTTGTGTATCCAATTCTTCAGGTAAATCTCTCATAAACTTGGTATTAGAATCTTCAGAAACATACTCTTTGCCTACTAGTGATAGATTGTTCAGGAGTGTCAGGAATCTATCATACATGTCAGTAAGGCTCTCATCAGGTCTTGCATTAAATTGTTCATACTCTTGAATAAGTAGAGCTAGCTCTTCTGTTTTTCTTGACAGATGCAGATCCTTGGCATTGTGTTTCCAAAGTGTCCCAAATTTCTTTTGCAGATTTGCATGCAATCACCCTGTTAGACAAGACAGCATCAAGACTATTGTGAAAGATATTCTTTATCTTTGCATCTCTGAGAACGTCAGCTTTCTCTTCATGAGTCCATTCACTTTTTACCTTGACCACGTAGTGTTCAGGTACAGTATCTGTTTGTGCAACTATTCTCGTAGGAATATATGGTCCATCACGTATCCTGTCCAAATAGTCAGGATCCATAGCCTCCAGGTACATCAGCATCTTTACTTTCCATGTTGGATATTCAGTTTTCTTCAGGATGGGAATTTTCATGCTTTCATACTTTGTCGACATCTTAGATCGTATCTGATTCAAACTTAAATCAGTTTGCTCTGATACCAATTGTTGCCCAGTAAATAACAATTGTAGAAGGGGGGTTGAATACAATTGTATAAGATTCTCGACTTAATAAAATATAAATCACAAATATGAAAGAATAATAACAGCTTTATTAAATCTGATATAAGACTGTTACAAACTCTCTCAAGAAATTCTGATGTTCTTGAGAGCTTCTAGGTTACAATATATTCATGTATGCAACTGATTAATTAAAATCAAAACCTAAACTGTGTTTATATACTACACTGCTTCTCTATCGATTATAAGATAAGTCCAAATCAATTACAAACTATATTGAAACATATCCTAACTGACAGCTTCATTCCTATAAACTAGGAACCAACAAAATAAACATCTTTCTTTAAGTAGACTCCATAAATAACTCGAAGTTGTAATCCTGATCAGCTTCCAGTCCTGATGATCAATCCTGATCATTGTCCTGATAGTAATCTTGATAGCAATCTTGATACTAACGCTTGAACAAATACTGATGACGTTAGCAATCCTGATCAATTGAGTCTAGATCCTGACGATCATTGAATCCTGATCTAATTTTTTTTTTCAAACCGATTTAATTGGGTAGGATTGAAAAAATGCTTTCAACTCGGCAAATACAACCCATAAACACCCCTAACTCTGATTCACACTTTTTACGATACTAATTTTCAATATATTATAAATTATATTATATTTGTGTATCAATACCTAAATAACCTATATAAATCATATAAAAATTTACAGTATAAATAATATATATATATAGGCAAGTGATCAAATAGAAAACAAATTTAAAATGAAAACTAGAAACTAATTTAAACCCTTAGATTAATCTAATCTAATGGCCCCCTAGAGGCACAACACACAACTAAAATACACACTCCCATACACAATCCCACCAAATCCCCTTCGTTTTTAATTTGATTTTTTCCATCAATCGGTGAGCTTTTTTTGAAATCCGACTTCAATGTATTTTTCTCCATCTTCCATCGATCGATTTGCATACCATATGTGCTATACTTCGACGTGATTTAATAAATTTTTTATTTAGTTTCTAGTTTCTAGTCTAAGATAGATTTCTATTGGAGTAAGACCTTGTATATATATTGTTGGGTGTTATACTGAACTATTCGTTTGAAGTATATAACATTGTCCATTTTATTGAGAATCTTGATTGCATATTATTACATTGTCTGTTTATTATATATTGTGGATAATCTAGTATCAAATGGGATAACAGAAGATTAGATTATCAGTGTCTATATATAATATAATAAAGGTTCACAGTCTAAGTGGTATTAGACAAACCACTGGAATGACTGAAGTATTATTCGAGAATAAATTATCTTGACTATTGAATAATACTTGTATATTTTGTGTATATTGAACATGATCAAAATATTAGAATTGTTTTTATATTCTGACAATAAAGAAGAACTAAGATTCTATGATATTATTATTGCTTAGGTTCTTAATCCGGATGTAGTGATTGACACTTGTATGCAATGCACATGCTTTGATTCATATGTGATGTAATTAATTATTAATTACAATATTATGTATTGAGCAATGACATTGCATGCAGAGTGAGATATTAATTACAAAAGGAATCCATTTCCAGATTATATTCGGGTTGATGATGTCCTCTTGAAAGCTCATTAAGATAATTATGTAAAGCCCTGCAGGCAGATTAATTTCTGACATAATTATAAGGTTGAGTGGATGATCAAGGATAAATAAGATATTAATTAAATTAATTGTCAGTGATTAATTTAATTAATGGACATGCGACATCTTAAACGTGGGGAATTTAATAAGCAAATAATATAAGAGCTGAATTAAATAATAAAAGAATTGCGGTATTAGGAACGGTAGGGCAAATATTAATTCTTTAGTGGATTGAATTAATATTTAATGACATTGGGCTTGACCCGGAATGTCATTGGAAGGCCCGACCTAATTGTCCATGATCCCTACTGAAGCCTATATATATTCTCGTTCTCCTTAAAGCTGAAAAAAATATACACAACAGAAATTGAAATTGAGACCTAGGTGTAGCCGCACGCAGCTAGGGTTTTGGAATTTCAAGGCTTTGAGGAGAGGAAACTTTGAGAGATCGATGGCCGCACTTCGCTCAAAGGGAATTAAGGAATTCAGTAGAAGACGTGGAATTGAATCGCTTGTGTCGTAGCGATTAAGGTTAATCATATTTTCGAACTCTTTAATTTATATCATAAAACGCAGCACCGTGATTTATATGTTCCAACAATTGGCATCAAGAGCTTGGTTCTAGGGTTCTGCTTTTTATGATATGATGTCCTTGTCGTAATTATATATGCATGTATATAGTGGTTGCTCGTATGTATTTTGTGATGCAGGTTGCTACCCACTATTATGGTCATGTTTTTATACTTATGTGATTAGATCCCACGTGATTTATCGTGGTTACTATTTATGCGATTGGATCCCACATGATTTATCCTGGTTATTGTATTTGCGATTGTTAATCATGAGGGTTGATCGTGTATGTTTTCTTGATTTCTGTTATAAGATTGTAATCAAGTAATTCAATTTGTTTTCGAGTTAGATTATGATATATTGTAATAGAATAGGTCAATTTTGTTTGTATGTAATTGTTTTATCAACAGAGCTCCAAGAGAAGAAGTTCTTCCGCTGCTATTTGCTGGTTTCTGAGGAGATTCGTTGATTTTGTGTACTGTGTCCGAATTTTCCCGAAAATACCTTTTCGGAAAGGGAAAAAGGGCGTCTGAACAAAACTGAGGAAATTATCTAATCCATTATTGTTTGTATGTAATTTAACACTAAGAAAATTATGAATTGTATATATGTCACCCATCGTGGCGTATGATTTATGGTGTCTGGTAGTGTTAAGGATATTACTAGAACAAACTTCTTAAATTAATCACGAATATTGAAAGGTAAGATCACCCTAACGTGACATACCAAGTTTCATAGAATTCGAGAAACTAATTGGACACTCCTTGATTGATGTTGATAATGGATATTTCTGACTAGGTTGTTGGGTATTAAGTAAGACCGATGTGACTTCTCCAAAAATATCTGGGATTTATCTATTGATACATCAAACGGAAAGGTCTCATTTAAGGGATCAATTTAAGATTTAAATAATGGTATACACTTAGCTATGAAAGATAGTAAGAGACCACCCTAACGTGGCATACTATTTAGTAATAGGACTGGAGTAACATTTAAACAAATATAGGTGGTATATATGTCACCCATCATGGCGTACCAGATACTTATGGTGTTTAAGTGTAAGTACATTAGTCTTAATTAATAGTTAGAGGAGTCTATAGGTATTAAGTTTTTATGTGCGATATTCTAATTATGTGTTATATATATGATTCTCAGGATAGAATGAGCTTTAATCCACTTTTCACCATACTTAAGTATAACAAACTTACCAGACCTAACTATATTGAATGGAAACGCAATTTGGACATAGTGTTGACGGCTGAGGACTACAAATTTTGTACTATTGAACCCAAACCGGATCAGCTTGCTGCCGATGCTCCGAATGAAGATAATGAGTATTATAAGAAGTGGATTAAGGCAGATGAGATGTCGCGATGTTACATTCTGGCAGCAATGTCGGGTGTTTTGCAGCATCAGCATCAGGCCATGACCACTGCTGGGGATATGCTTTTTAATCTCAAGGAACTTTTCGGAGATCAGATAGGGCTACTAGGCAAGTAGCAATGAAATCTGTAATAAACAATCAGATGACTGAAGGAACACCTGTAAGGGACCATGTTCTTTTAATGATGTCTCATATAAATGAACTGGAGGTCCTTGGTGCTGAGATTGATGCGGAAACACAAATCGATATCATCCTTATGAGTTTGCCCAAAGGCTTTGAGCAGTTCCGCTTGAATTACAATATGAACAAGAGGTCGTATAGTCTTGCGGAACTTTTGATAGAGCTTCAGGCAGCTAAAGGATTGTTTCAGCAGAATGTTCAAATGAATGTGTTCGCACAAAATCACGCAAGCGTACGCGGTCAACAAGTAATATATGAAAGTAGAGTTCGTTCCCACAGAGACTGCTTTGGTTACTAAAGTTATGCACTTATGCAACAATGTATGGCTATTGTTCAATGCTAAGACAAGTATCAAAGTTTGTGTTTTGATTAACTAAATTATCTAAACAAATTACCAAGACTATATTAAACTAAAGATTGTTGTTGAATTACTTATGAGAATAAAACATGGGATCCTAACTTCATCTAGAGCCTTTTGTCTTTAATCAATGTATGTGACGGTTGTTGTAAGAACCCGAAATTTTCGGTAGAATTAAATTTTTTTTTATGATAAAGTGCATCAGTGAATATATTAATGATTAGTGGTTGCAACCACAATGTGTTAATGATTTTGAGATTCAAGATTATAAAATGAATATGGATTTCAGTTACAAGTACTTTGTGAATAGAAGGGATGGACTGACCATCTAAATAAGAACAATCTATCTGGAAAATGGGAATATAATATTCCGAGAAAGAAAAGTATTTTCATGTCATCCAAATCGATATCTGTTATGCATCCGACAACTCCGTAAACAAGATAGAGTATGCCTGAGAAAGCACTAGAACATTTTCTAAGTACAAGAAACGTTGGAATTGATATTGATCTACAAGATTGTGGATGAATAGTGATTTTGAGGATTAACAAAGTTTTTCATGCCACCTATGTACGAGACGTAGTGTGGATATTCCGAAGTCATATTAGTGATCTACGGAGTAAATAAGTGAATGCAAAGACGATCGGAATTCAGAAATTCCAAATTTTATTTTGGAATAGTATTTGACCGGGCAGCGAATTATATATTATTATATTCAAGAAATGAGATATTAAAATTGAGGAATTGAGGATTTAACATTTTGGAATTTTAGTATATTATTAAAGTCGATTTAAGGATTCGATTGTTGAAGTGAATAGTGAATAGTTACTATTCACTGCGAGCATCGCGTAAAATTTTATTCGCCCTTTAGAAAATATTTCGAATCGTTTCAAGAGGAATAAGGTAACATTTACGGGATTAAATATAGACAAGGAAGTAACATGTAACAAGATTAATTCGAGGGATGCAACATTTGGATCATCCATGTGAAAAGAAACGAACTAGTAAAGCTACTTTATCCAACTCGTGCATGTGCGACACGTGTCCACTGACTAAGCACTAAAGGTGATGACTCACCCCTCTCTTATACAAAAATCAGCATTATCTTCATTATTAACCAAAACAAAGAAAAGAAAAAGAAGAAGGAAAATTCGGGAGAAAAGAGAGAAGAAAAATGGTGGAGAAAGAATTGATCATAACTTGAGTTTCTCTCGGCGGTTTTTGGCGATCCACCACTCAAATCGAAGCTCTCGAGAAGCTCTATGCAACCATGGTAAGAGCTCGCTTCACCTCTGTGTTTTACCCATTCGATTCAGTGATTAACAGTTGGAGAAGATGATGAATAGTAACTTGTATCTTGTTTTGTTTTGTTTTGATAATGAGTTTGTAGCTTCCAAAGGTTGTATTAAGCAAGAATCTAAGGCTACATCAGGAGTATGGCAGAAAGCAAGCTTGGAGGAAGGTATAAACCTCTGCCCCTTTGAGTTTGATATGAGTTTTGAAATGGTTTTGATGTTATGTAAAGTTAAGAGCATGATTAAGTAATTAGATGAATTGTTGGTTGAGTTTGGAGAATGGGTTATGAATTTATTGTGATTATTCATGGAGGATTTGACTGAGTGGAGGGTGTATAAGGTGGATGGTGAGTTTGGGATTGTTTGGTATTGATTTGAGTATGTTTTGAAAATGGAAAACGTTACGATTATAGCCGTCGTAATGCCCGATTCCCGTTAACTCTAAAAACTGCCTAGAGTCCGGAAACTTAACTGCCTCTTTTGGTTCAGTGAGGAACATGAGTGTGTAGAGGTTTGTTTCTAGTTTACGTGAGCGCAAGAATCATGCCGTTACGATTTACGGTTTAGGAGAAAAGTGAGTTTTAGTAAACGCCATTCGGAAGAATGACTCATCTCTGTTCAGCAACTTTGAGGATATATTTGGACCACTTCGGAGCCATATTAAAATGTGAAACTTTTAGGAATAATACTAGAGACAGTTAGGAAGGCTCACGAAAAAGATTTGGATTAAAAAGATTATTTTCCGATTTTATAAAAATGTTTTAGTCGAGGGCGCGCATGTGAAAACCACTAAGAGCGAGACTTAAAAACCAAGGTTCCAAATGGTTAAGTATAACTTGGATTTGAGGATGGATTTCGAACCAAACTTATGATATAAGTATTTAACGGATAACATGGACTTAGTATGAGCCTATAACGAGTTAGTAATTCCTTGGTTGTGTTTCGCTTACGTGTTTAAGCATTGAGTTATAAGTGGTTTATCGAGGGGATTAACCGTGTGCTTTCGTTTGACTTTGTCTAGATTGTTCGACATGGTCAGGAGCCCTATCACCTCTCGAGCATCAGGCAAGTTTACTAAACCTTACTCTATTATTAGAGTGGGCATATTTTCGAATGTTTAATACTTGTTGATTCAAAAATATATCTATATATATATTCTTTGTTCCAAGTATCGTGCAAGTTTCTAAAACCATATTTTGAAGTATGCATACACTAGATGCAGTTTGCTTATTCCATGCTATGTTTTCCATTAATTATACTAATGATGCATACAATATGATATTATGCATGTTTTCAAACCTTACATCGCATATAGATGTAATGGTACTAAAAATGTTGAGACGTAATATATGCATATGATAGATGCATACAAGTTTTCAAACCTATGCTTCTATAAACTATTATTGTTGTGATAATAAAAGATATTGAGTTATATGTTAGGTGTTCATGATTTCGAAACGATACGTATGATGCTAAGTAAAAGTTATTGATCTGAGTTGAGCTTATAAGCTATGGTTATAGCAGTAATTTTTTTGAGCTGAGATGTTAAGAAAACCCTCAGTAGGGGAGATATATACTCAGTATTTAAACGACGGACCGGGAATGGTATCAGTTGTTATCTAGAGATATATTATATATTCTCTATACTTATTTTACATACTAAGAATGGTATCAGTTGCTATCTAGGGTTATTTTATTGTGTTATTACAATTAATCTATTAAGGGTATATATTTTAAATATATGATGAATAGTATTATCTACCCTTTTGTTAAGAAAGTATTTAGAAATTATTTCTAAATAAATATTCTTTATTAAATATAGTTTGCATTAATTATTTAAAGCCCTACTTCTTAAGGAAGTATTTTGTGAAAACTATTTTAAACCCTAGATAGCTAATAAAGTATATTTCAGTCAATTGTTATTATAAATAGAGAAGGTTCCCAAAATCTATTTTCCGTTTAAGTCTATATTCAGAAAGACTTAAATGTTCGCTCAAACTACAAATGCAAGGGACCTTTCTCGAGATTTTATGGTTGTTTCAAGTGGACTGCCCGGTCCTAAACCTTTTTGAAACTACTCCTTCACCAGCTTTGTATCCAACTATCAAAAATGATTTGAATACTCCTTCAAGACTCGAGGAGTAAAAGTAGTGAAATCAGTTGTATCCATGAACAAGCATCAGCTTGGGAAATATGGGTGAATTTTCCTTTCCAACCAGATATGACTACTTTGGGGAGTCGTATACTTGGGGAACAAGGGAAAGGAACTTGATGTTTCAAAGTTATGGATATTCTCGAACTCGGAGAATGTGTAAGGGACTGAGTGGCGACCTGTCCCCTAAGGGAATTACGCATAGACCAGCAGTCTATGAGCGGGTCTGTTCTTCCCTTAGATGATTATCAGATAGTGCCCGACCGTAGGATGAGAGAAGAGTATCGGAGGCCCCTAAGGAATGGGTACCCCTAAGGAATGGGTATGCTCTTCCCCCTACAACCGATTGGCGGGGAGGTAGGTCAGTTAGCGTCTGCCCTATTTTCCCTTCTACGTAGAAAAACAGCAGTGGGGAGTTGCCTTACGACTGATCATCGTAGAGGTATCCCTGTCGCCTAGAATCTCCAGCTAGAGTTCACCATCCATGAAAGAGAAAGTTTTATGCAAGTTATTCATGAATGATCATGTTCTAAGCAAGTTTCCAGAAAAGAAAAGTTACTCAAGTTTATTCCAGTTCATGCAAGTTTATTCAAGTTCAGAAAGCGGATTGGAAATATTTTGCCTTGTCTTTATTTCCAGAATATGATATGAGGTAAATGTTTGATATGAAAGATGATATTTGGAAATTCCTATAACTTCATCTTTTATTTTATGAGTTATGACTCTGATAAAACCTGATTAAGGATATATATGTATAAGTGGATTTTGGGTTATGGAAACCTTATATTGAATTTCCTTATAACTTCATCTTTCAAGTATATGTTGATAGTCTGCTTATATTTTATATAGCAGATATTTTACAGAAAGGATATACTGAGTATCTTGTTATTTCACCTTTTATACTATACTAGAACTTTGTTCATAGTATAAACATTGAAAGTTGCAGAGTATTATGAAATGATATTTGAAATACCACAATGGTACTATGTTTGGAATACATTCCGATAAGAAAATGATTTCAGTATCGAGATATTTTGACAAGTTATTGTCTTATACCCGCTTTATTTCTGGGTTGAATTAAAGGCAGAATTATGCCATACTTTCATTACCTTGCTGAGCTATCGCTCACTCTTGCTATTATTTTATATATATTATATAGCAGCGAAGCAGGATGCCTATGGGACGGCACGTACCTCGCAAGGCATTTCCATAAACAGTTTCAGCAGTGATCCCGGGAGTAGTACGAACCAATCGAATCAGGCTACGGCTTTGGTATTCAACTTATGTATAGACATGAATGGTATTAGAGGATTGTGAGCATAAGAAGGCTAAGCTGGTAATGTACCACTACGTAGAAATTGTATCAGTAACAGATTCAAAAGACATTTGGGTATTGTAATAAAAGTTATTTATTCCGCAGTTGTTGTATTGTGTCGTTTCTGAGACTCTAACCTGTGTGTGTGTGTGTGTGTGTGTGAGACATATGTTGTGGGGTCATGAGCAGGTGAATTATGAATGGTGTGAGTAATACAGGTAAGGCAAGGAGTACATGGATTGTGACAACCCTAAATCCCGGACCCCGGATTTGGGGCTGTTACAGAGATGGTATCAGAGCTTTAGGTTACAGTCCTCAGAAACGATAGGAGATCGAGTCTTACAATACCCTTAATAATGATAAGAACGTATAGAGCTCAAATTGAGTTCGTAGTCGGGTTAGAAGACATGACCCTGACTGTTTAAGATGAAGCCCGAGAGGGGACTTCTTTTGGAAACCGTACTTAGGACTTCATGGTTAGTCACTTCGATTCGTATGAGTTATAGATGGATGGGACTCTGAGATACCAGACCCCGAGGCCTTCGAGTAGGCATTTAATGATGCGCTCCTTGAGATGGATGGAGACCCGATAAAGGGAGATCCATAGGAGGATCTAGAGGAAGACCCCATAGTGGGTCGAGGAAAGAATCTTGTAGAGGACGTGTTGATTGATAAAGATGTGGTGTGTTACTTGAGGTCTAATAATAAGACCGGACGAACCTTCAAGGGATAAATAAGTGACGAGAGTTTAAGGATCGTTCATGATTCGTCAAGAGGTATGACAAAGAAAATGGAGTAGAGTCTCCAAAGCAGAAGAGGTAGAGGCAGTATAGCCAGTATCAGTGGATTGATTCGACTTGAACGAAACCTGTTACTTGTAGTCGGTTATAGTTGCCCATAAGGAGGCGGCATGCGTAAGAACCAAGGTGTTCAGATTTTCACGAACGATTAAGGGTACTCAGTTGCCTAAGAATAGTGTAAGGAATTACTTTGGGCTATGAGATTTCAATCCCCCACGACCAGCGATCCCACTGGAAATAGTGTCTATTACATCATTGAGGAATTTTGGTATTTCAAGGAGAATTTGGATATATGTACCATGCAAATGTTATTGTAAGGCAAGCACGCTAAGGTGAAATCGAGAACGAGATTACCACTCTCAGGAACCAGGAAGGAATTATGAGGATGGAACAGAAAAGTCGGAAATTAGGCCCGAGCATTACTAGCAGGTAAATAGAATAATCAAGTTTCCCTGATTTTGGAAGGGAATTCAGTAAATTTTTGGCAAACCTTGTCTTTCTGATTACCAGAGAATGTCACCAAAGAGAGTGGAGATTAGAGCGAACCATGTGGATTGGATAAGATAGCCGTTATGTGGTTTGGTGTACAGACCCCGATTGCCATAATTGATTGTAGAGATAAAATGATGAAGTTGAGATTGGACGGTAAAGGCGAAATATAATTAAGAACCAAGACGGACTGAGAAGTTCCGGGATTGACTTAAATGAAAAGGCTATTGTGCCAAAAGTGTTAAGCTTATGTAGCGCCCAGGATTGATATGGGAGAAGGAATATTGGATATAAGGATGATTGAAATAGAGACCAGATTTAATCTTGTAGTTTCTAACGATCTTCCGGAGTACTGCCCAGTCGACATGAGGAATTGTCTTTGCTATGGGCGACAACGGTATCGAAGTCTTCTTATGGAACATAACGTTTACTTGGGATGTTTGCGCCTAGTCGAATAGAATTCCCTGCGATTGCAAAGGTCGATGGTTGAATCCTTAGCGACTATTATTAGTCGGCAATGACGTAAGTATCGAGCACCTTAGGGTGTGCCTGGAAAAGAAAAGCTTTAGAATTGAACGATTATCCATTAGAGGAGCCGACGTCAAAGGCATCCGTAGAGACCTTGGTATTACCCTCCCCATTTGCAAATTATGTGGGGTACCTCCCCAATCTATGATCTATCTTGACCTCTCTCCAGGAAAGAATTCTGATAAAGGGTATATTCCCTCTTCGAAGTTGTTTTATAACACTTGTGTTAAACCATATTCAGTTTCAATTGTGCCCGAGGCTATCACAATGCCTACTTTCAGGCTTTCGAAGCCCTATCAAATGATGTTATTTAAGCTTTCACTTTTCTTCAAATAATGAATGACCCTATGGTGATACCTCACCACTTGTTTGTTAAGTACCAGTATCTTTTGGTTATTCTTTTCTTTGCGATTCTTTGGAAACCGCACCTTTGGAATCTGTTCAATTTTAATCCAAGGTGTTCCTTTGAGAAATATTAAAGACGATAATCATTAAATTGATATCGAATTGCTTTCATACTTTTCAACTTCCACTGAGACGAACAACCCTATACTTATAGGGGCTACAAGGACTATCTGTCTGTGTGATAGAAGTCGGATGGGACGCCATCACTTGTAAGTTGTGAAATACAAGAAGGCTAATTACCTTTAGTATGTCTCAATCGAGGCACACAACATTAAGTTCTTATGATCATGTTGATCTCTCGGTAAATTCTTTTGCCTCCTATGAGGTTATCCAAAAAAAAACTTATAACCAGTGTGTGACGTTTTCCTTGATAGGGGAGCTGTCTTTTCAAGGCCCCATAATTTTTGTTATCCTCATTGAATTCTAAGGGGAGGCCACCCAAGTCAAATAAGTCAAAATTCGCTGATAGGAATTAGATTCGCAACGAAATTGCTTATGACAGGAGCGGATCCCTAAGACAAATAGAATGTTAGTGACATATCAACGAAATTGGTTATTCTCCAAAGATATTATGATAATGGAAAGCGTGTCAATCGATATATGTGAAAGGAATGGCGGTATGCCGTGAACTCCAGTGACAACGGTGTTAGATGGATGCCCTATAGTGAAATTGAGATTTTGGAGGAGTGTTTACGAGTGGACACTACCTCTGGGTTAGCAAGATAATTACTGACGTTGGAGTTAGAGGGAGCTGGTATTGTGACTTGGGAGATGTGCAGCGTGTGTTGTTATAAAGGAATAATTTTCAGAAATATATGAAGACCCGGATGAAAATAAAAGTTAAAGAGTTAAAACAAGAAACCATAAACTGTGACCGAGTATTCAGAGTATAATGGGAAGGAAAGGGTTAGTGACTCAGTTACAAGAGTTGCTGTATAAAGGTGTAATAAGACCCAGTGTACCACCATGGAGAGCCCGGTGTTGTTAGCACAAGATTTTGTATCGAACCTCGAGGGTTGTATGAGTTCGACATGGAAAATAGGTACCCTTGTAAATAATTGTTTGATCAGCGGAAGAACGCTGTGTATTTCCAAATTTATTTAAGAACTGGGTATCACCAGTGGGAAGTTAAATCTGAGGATATACCCAAGACTGCGATTCGTACCAGGAATAGACACTTCGAGTGTTCAGCGAAGTTATTTTGGGTTGACTAATGCACCCACAAATTTTCTGGAATGTGATGAAGTGGCTTTGAGTTATCCGTGATAGTAGATAACATGAAATGAAGAAATGGCTAGAGTTGACCAAGGATTACGATTGTGAGATACACTACCATCCGGGGAAGGCTAATATGGTGGCCGATACCTTAATTAAAATGAGACAGAGATGGATTCCGAATGATCAGGAATTAAAGGATGAGATTTTACACGAAACTCAAGTTAACCCAACAAACTGGAAAGACAAAATATTTCACCAACAAGCGGCTAGTGACAACTAAGACAAACAGAGAAAGTATGCGGACTAAGCCCGCGAGCATAGAGATAATACTGCTATGGATAAGCTAAATGGCATGTTGATGAATGACAAGCAAGTTTATGCTGGTGTATTTCTGTACAAATAAGATAGAGAGTATGAGGTCAGAGATTTGTAATGCGGAAGGTATTTTCATGGAAAGAAGTAATGAGAATTAGAGAGAAAGAAAAGCTGAGTCTTAAATACATTGGACCGTTTGAGATTTTAAGGTGAATCGTCAGGCTAGCATACGAACTAGCACTAACCCGAATCTGCAACAAGACCGCAACATGTTTCATGTTTCGATGCTAAGACCATACAAGTCAAATGATAAGCATATAGTGGAATTCGAGCATGTGGATATGAAACCAGACTTACCCTATGTGGAGGAACCAATGGAATATTAGATCAAAAAGGAACAAGTGCTCCAAAACAAGGTCATCAAGTTCGTCAGAGTTATGTGGCAAAATCATAACGTGGAAGAATCAAATTGAGAGCTAGAGGGTGAATTACTAGAGAAATACCACCATTTGATTCAGACAGATTCCGGGACGGAATCCTTTTAAGGAGGGGAGAATGTAAGAACCCGAAATTTTCGGTAGAATTAAATTTTTTTTTATGATAAAGTGCATCAGTGAATATATGAATGATTAGTGGTTGCAACCACAATGTGTTAATGATTTTGAGATTCAAGATTATAAAATGAATATGGATTTCAGTTACAAGTACTTTGTGAATAGAAGGGATGGACTGACCATCTAAATAAGAACAATCTATCTGGAAAATGGGAATATAATATTCCGAGAAAGAAAAGTATTTTCATGTCATCCAAATCGATATCTGTTATGCATCCGACAACTCCGTAAACAAGATAGAGTATGCCTGAGAAAGCACTAGAACATTTTCTAAGTACAAGAAACGTTGGAATTGATATTGATCTACAAGATTGTGGATGAATAGTGATTTTGAGGATTAACAAAGTTTTTCATGCCACCTATGTACGAGACGTAGTGTGGATATTCCGAAGTCATATTAGTGATCTACGGAGTAAATAAGTGAATGCAAAGACGATCGGAATTCAGAAATTCCAAATTTTATTTTGGAATAGTATTTGACCGGGCAGCGAATTATATATTATTATATTCAAGAAATGAGATATTAAAATTGAGGAATTGAGGATTTAACATTTTGGAATTTTAGTATATTATTAAAGTCGATTTAAGGATTCGATTGTTGAAGTGAATAGTGAATAGTTACTATTCACTGCGAGCATCGCGTAAAATTTTATTCGCCCTTTAAAAAATATTTCGAATCGTTTCAAGAGGAATAAGGTAACATTTACGGGATTAAATATATACAAGGAAGTAACATGTAACAAGATTAATTCGAGGGATGCAACATTTGGATCATCCATGTGAAAAGAAACGAACTAGTAAAGCTACTTTATCCAACTCGTGCATGTGCGACACGTGTCCACTGACTAAGCACTAAAGGTGATGACTCACCCCTCTCTTATACAAAAATCAGCATTATCTTCATTATTAACCAAAACAAAGAAAAGAAAAAGAAGAAGGAAAATTCGGGAGAAAAGAGAGAAGAAAAATGGTGGAGAAAGAATTGATCATAACTTGAGTTTCTCTCGGCGGTTTTTGGCGATCCACCACTCAAATCGAAGCTCTCGAGAAGCTCTATGCAACCATGGTAAGAGCTCGCTTCACCTCTGTGTTTTACCCATTCGATTCAGTGATTAACAGTTGGAGAAGATGATGAATAGTAACTTGTATCTTGTTTTGTTTTGTTTTGATAATGAGTTTGTAGCTTCCAAAGGTTGTATTAAGCAAGAATCTAAGGCTACATCAGGAGTATGGCAGAAAGCAAGCTTGGAGGAAGGTATAAACCTCTGCCCCTTTGAGTTTGATATGAGTTTTGAAATGGTTTTGATGTTATGTAAAGTTAAGAGCATGATTAAGTAATTAGATGAATTGTTGGTTGAGTTTGGAGAATGGGTTATGAATTTATTGTGATTATTCATGGAGGATTTGACTGAGTGGAGGGTGTATAAGGTGGATGGTGAGTTTGGGATTGTTTGGTATTGATTTGAGTATGTTTTGAAAATGGAAAACGTTACGATTATAGCCGTCGTAATGCCCGATTCCCGTTAACTCTAAAAACTGCCTAGAGTCCGGAAACTTAACTGCCTCTTTTGGTTCAGTGAGGAACATGAGTGTGTAGAGGTTTGTTTCTAGTTTACGTGAGCGCAAGAATCATGCCGTTACGATTTACGGTTTAGGAGAAAAGTGAGTTTTAGTAAACGTCATTCGGAAGAATGACTCATCTCTGTTCAGCAACTTTGAGGATATATTTGGACCACTTCGGAGCCATATTAAAATGTGAAACTTTGAGGAATAATACTAGAGACAGTTAGGAAGGCTCACGAAAACGATTCGGATTAAAAAGATTATTTTCCGATTTTATAAAAATGTTTTAGTCGAGGGCGCGCATGTGAAAACCACTAAGAGCGAGACTTAAAAACCAAGGTTCCAAATGGTTAAGTATAACTTGGATTTGAGGATGGATTTCGAACCAAACTTATGATATAAGTATTTAACGGATAACATGGACTTAGTATGAGCCTATAACGAGTTAGTAATTCCTTGGTTGTGTTTCGCTTACGTGTTTAAGCATTGAGTTATAAGTGGTTTATCGAGGGGATTAACCGTGTGCTTTCGTTTGACTTTGTCTAGATTGTTCGACATGGTCAGGAGCCCTATCACCTCTCGAGCATCAGGCAAGTTTACTAAACCTTACTCTATTATTAGAGTGGGCATATTTTCGAATGTTTAATACTTGTTGATTCAAAAATATATCTATATATATATTCTTTGTTCCAAGTATCGTGCAAGTTTCTAAAACCATATTTTGAAGTATGCATACACTAGATGCAGTTTGCTTATTCCATGCTATGTTTTCCATTAATTATACTAATGATGCATACAATATGATATTATGCATGTTTTCAAACCTTACATCGCATATAGATGTAATGGTACTAAAAATGTTGAGACGTAATATATGCATATGATAGATGCATACAAGTTTTCAAACCTATGCTTCTATAAACTATTATTGTTGTGATAATAAAAGATATTGAGTTATATGTTAGGTGTTCATGATTTCGAAACGATACGTATGATGCTAAGTAAAAGTTATTGATCTGAGTTGAGCTTATAAGCTATGGTTATAGCAGTAATTTTTTTGAGCTGAGATGTTAAGAAAACCCTCAGTAGGGGAGATATATACTCAGTATTTAAACGACGGACCGGGAATGGTATCAGTTGTTATCTAGAGATATATTATATATTCTCTATACTTATTTTACATACTAAGAATGGTATCAGTTGCTATCTAGGGTTATTTTATTGTGTTATTACAATTAATCTATTAAGGGTATATATTTTAAATATATGATGAATAGTATTATCTACCCTTTTGTTAAGAAAGTATTTAGAAATTATTTCTAAATAAATATTCTTTATTAAATATAGTTTGCATTAATTATTTAAAGCCCTACTTCTTAAGGAAGTATTTTGTGAAAACTATTTTAAACCCTAAATAGCTAATAAAGTATATTTCAGTCAATTGTTATTATAAATAGAGAAGGTTCCCAAAATCTATTTTCCGTTTAAGTCTATATTCAGAAAGACTTAAATGTTCGCTCAAACTACAAATGCAAGGGACCTTTCTCGAGATTTTATGGTTGTTTCAAGTGGACTGCCCGGTCCTAAACCTTTTTGAAACTACTCCTTCACCAGCTTTGTATCCAACTATCAAAAATGATTTGAATACTCCTTCAAGACTCGAGGAGTAAAAGCAGTGAAATCAGTTGTATCCATGAACAAGCATCAGCTTGGGAAATATGGGTGAATTTTCCTTTCCAACCAGATATGACTACTTTGGGGAGTCGTATACTTGGGGAACAAGGGAAAGGAACTTGATGTTTCAAAGTTATGGATATTCTCGAACTCGGAGAATGTGTAAGGGACTGAGTGGCGACCTGTCCCCTAAGGGAATTACGCATAGACCAGCAGTCTATGAGCGGGTCTGTTCTTCCCTTAGATGATTATCAGATATTGCCCGACCGTAGGATGAGAGAAGAGTATCGGAGGCCCCTAAGGAATGGGTACCCCTAAGGAATGGGTATGCTCTTCCCCCTACAACCGATTGGCGGGGAGGTAGGTCAGTTAGCGTCTGCCCTATTTTCCCTTCTACGTAGAAAAACAGCAGTGGGGAGTTGCCTTACGACTGATCATCGTAGAGGTATCCCTGTCGCCTAGAATCTCCAGCTAGAGTTCACCATCCATGAAAGAGAAAGTTTTATGCAAGTTATTCATGAATGATCATGTTCTAAGCAAGTTTCCAGAAAATAAAAGTTACTCAAGTTTATTCCAGTTCATGCAAGTTTATTCAAGTTCAGAAAGCGGATTGGAAATATTTCACCTTGTCTTTATTTCCAGAATATGATATGAGGTAAATGTTTGATATGAAAGATGATATTTGGAAATTCCTATAACTTCATCTTTTATTTTATGAGTTATGACTCTGATAAAACCTGATTAAGGATATATATGTATAAGTGGATTTTGGGTTATGGAAACCTTATATTGAATTTCCTTATAACTTCATCTTTCAAGTATATGTTGATAGTCTGCTTATATTTTATATAGCAGATATTTTACAGAAAGGATATACTGAGTATCTTGTTATTTCACCTTTTATACTATACTAGAACTTTGTTCATAGTATAAACATTGAAAGTTGCAGAGTATTATGAAATGATATTTGAAATACCACAATGGTACTATGTTTGGAATACATTCCGATAAGAAAATGATTTCAGTATCGAGATATTTTGACAAGTTATTGTCTTATACCCGCTTTATTTCTGGGTTGAATTAAAGGCAGAATTATGCCATACTTTCATTACCTTGCTGAGCTATCGCTCACTCTTGCTATTATTTTATATATATTATATAGCAGCGAAGCAGGATGCCTATGGGACGGCACGTACCTCGCAAGGCGTTTCCATAAACAGTTTCAGCAGTGATCCCGGGAGTAGTACGAACCAATCGAATCAGGCTACGGCTTTGGTATTCAACTTATGTATAGACATGAATGGTATTAGAGGATTGTGAGCATAAGAAGGCTAAGCTGGTAATGTACCACTACGTAGAAATTGTATCAGTAACAGATTCAAAAGACATTTGGGTATTGTAATAAAAGTTATTTATTCCGCAGTTGTTGTATTGTGTCGTTTCTGAGACTCTAACCTGTGTGTGTGTGTGTGTGTGTGTGTGTGTGTGAGACATATGTTGTGGGGTCATGAGCAGGTGAATTATGAATGGTGTGAGTAATACAGGTAAGGCAAGGAGTACATGGATTGTGACAACCCTAAATCCCGGACCCCGGATTTGGGGCTGTTACAGTTGTGAAAACTAATCGGACAACACGAAATCAGTACACGCTACCTTTCAGTATACGTATACCAAACCACTCAAACATCCACAAAAGAGATAGAAGTTGGGCAGACACCAATTATGCTTAGACCCTATATGTCTATAAGATTTGAAAACATAACGGTTTAACGAGCAAGTTATCCATTCAGATTACATAGGGCAAGTAAGATGGTTAAAATCACCTACGAATCATGCATGACAAACATACATAAACCTATGCTAGCATGGCAAGTTCTAAACCTCTATATCCACTTTCGCATTCAATAGAGATTAACAAACAACTTAGATGTTAGCTACGCATCCAAGAAGAATAAGCACAACCAAACTAGGATATAAATTAGCCATCACACACACACATCTTTAAAACAATTAACTACTAAAATCCATAGATAAATCCGTTTAGAATCCCACGACGACGATTAGTTCATAACCTAACCGTTCATCATCGTGGGTTCTAATGAAAACATGATAATAATAAGTCTAGAATACTGAATAAAAGTGCTAGGGTTTATGAAAGAACAAACGAGAATCCAAAGTATCGCCTAATTAGAAGAATACAAAGATAAATTGAAAAGTAGATCTTCATAATCAGCCGTCTTCTTGTTCTCCTCACCGGTGATTGGATATATAGATAAGTATATGGTTGTATATCTCAGAAATCGTCCACCAAGTGCTTAAATAGGCCTTTCTGCTGACTTGTTGCTGCTGGTTTCCTTTTCAGAATCGAAGTTGCCTTTTTCCAGAATGTTTCAGCGGTGGGCGCGCCTGAAGGGGGTGGCCGCGCTTGAAATGATTTCACCTAGGGCGCGGGCGCGCTTGGAGGGGGTGGCCGCCCCTGACCTTCTGTGAAATTTCTCCAAAATCTTGTTCCTTGACAATTCATGCTCTCTTCACTCCACAACCTCTTGACTTCCTCAACAATGATCAAATAGCACCACATAACCCTAGAAACTTCACCACACTGCTGACGAAGCAATTCTGCATACTTAACACAAAACACATCAAAAACACCATGTACTTGAGAACAAACGATCAATTTAAGCCGATTTAGGGTGTTCCAAGTAGATATGAAATCCACTTATCAGAATGTGGCTGAGAAAGGTTCTTCTTCTAAACCGAAAGGCAAGAAGAAGAAGAAAAAGGCTCAGGAACAAAAAGTTGTGAAACCATTGGGAGTTCAAAATGCTTTGAAGAAGCCTAAGGGCAAGTGCTTCAGGTGCAAGCAGTCGGGTCACTGGAAACAGGATTAGCCTCTTTCTAAGAAGAACAAAACTAGTATGTCTCTTTCTCTAGTTACGGAAACATATATAGCGACTATATCTACGAGCACTTGGTGTGTAGATACAGGAGCCATTGACCATGTTTGTAATTCCATGCAGGGGTTCCACCAATCCAGAATGCTTAGAGATGGCGATATATATGTGTTCATGGGTGATGCTACGAAAGTAGCAATAGTTGTAGTGGGAGACGTTACTTTATCTTTTGGTTGTAATAAGATTTTAGTTTTGAACAATTGTCTTTATGTACCTTCTTTTAGAAGGAATTTGATTTCGGTTTCTAAAATTGTTTTGGATGGTTATAATGTTTGTTTGGATCGTAATGTTTCTATTATGATGAATAAACAAGTTATAAGTTCTAGTACATTGGAACATAATTTGTACATTATTAATCCTAGACAACCTCAACCTCAACCTGCACTGCAACTGCAACATAGGGTATTAAATAACACATCTTTTATCACTAATAAAAGAAAGGAGCCTTCTAGTTTGAACCAAACACTTCTTTGGCACTTCAGATTAGGTCATATTAAGTTGAGGAGGATTCAAAGACTGGTAGTAGACGGGCCTTTAAGCTCATTGGTAGTTGGTAGTAGAGCCATTTACAGTAAGTGAATCCTGCTTGGAAGGTAAAATGATTAACAGACCTTTAAATGCAAAGGGGAATAGAGCTAAAGAAGTGTTAGAGTTGGTTCATACTGATTTATGTGGACCTATGAATATCCAAGCAAGAGGTGGTTATGAGTATTTCGTCACTTTCATTGACGATTATTCAAGATATGGGTACATTTACTTGTTGCGCCGTAAGTCTGAGTTATTTGATAAATTCAAGGAGTACAAATCTAAAATGGAGAAACGACTTGGTAAAAGTATCAAGTCACTACGATCAAATCGTGGTGGCGAATACCTTCTTGGAGAATTTAGGGAATATTTATCAGAACATGGGATCACATCCCAGTTGTCTGCACCTGGCACACCTCAGCAGAACGGTGTAGCAAAGAGAAGGAACCGAACTTTGTTGGAGAGTGCTAGATCGATGATGAGTTATTCAGATTTACCCAAGTCGTTTTGGGGATATGCTTTAGAAACATCGACTTACCTTCTGAACCTAGTACCTTCTAAGTCGGTTCATAAGACTCCGATAGAATTGTGGACTAGTGACAAGCCAAGTCTAAGACACATTCGGATTTGGGGTTGTCCAGCACATGTGTTGAACAAGAACGCGACTAAGTTAGATTCTCGTACAGAAGTGAGGTTGTTTGTGGGCTATCCCATGGGAACGAAAGGCTATTTGTTTTATAGTCCTAAGGATCAGGATGTCATTGTTAGCACCAATGCTAGATTCTTAAAGGAAGACTATATAATGAACCACAAACCCATGAGTACTATTGTTTTGGAGGAATTAGTGGGAGGAACAGATAATCCTAATGTGCCGATAGTACAAGTAGAACAACCACAAGTAAATGCACAACCTATCACTAATACCGCACCAGTGCTTCATCGTAGTGGGAGGGTTGTTCAACAACTTTAGAGATTCATGTTTTTGGGAGAGTCTTCGGACTTAGTCTCTGGTGAACATGATGAGGATCCCAGGACATACGAAGAAGCACTACAAGATAATGATGCAGACCTATGGCATAAGGCTATGCAATCTGAGATGGAATCTATGTATTCCAATCAAGTCTGGTAGCTCGTGGAACCACCCAAAGGTGTAAAACCCATTGGATGTAAGTGGATCTATAACAGAAAAAGAGGATCTGAAAAAAGGTGAAAGCTTGGAAGGCAAGACTTGTTGCAAAAGGGTATACTCAGAAAGAAGAGATCGATTATGAGGAAGCTTTTTCGCCGGTAGTTATGCTTAAGTCAATCCGGATTCTTTTGTCTATAACAGCTCATCTCGATTATGAGATTTGGCAAATGGATGTCAAGACAACTTTCCTTAATGGAAGTCTTGAGGAAACCATCTATATGCAGCAACCAGAGGAATTCATTAAGGAAGGCCAAGAGCATTCAGTGTGAAAGCTTAAGAAGTCTATTTATGGACTAAAACAAGCTTCCAGGTATTGGAATATTCGTTTTGATCAGGCAGTCTAGTCATATGGATATGATCGGAGTCCAAGCGAAGCGTGGGTGTATAGGTAGAGTGAGGGAAATGTAGTGATTTTTCTAGTGCTATATGTAGATGAAATTTTACTCATTGGAAACAATGTAGAGATGTTGTCATCAGTTAAGCCATGGTTGTTCAAACAATTTGAAATGAAGGACTTAGGTGAAGCCGCATACAACCTTGGGATCAAAGTAATAAGAGATCGCAAGAAAAGGATGTTGGCTTTATCTCAAGAACCTTACATTGATGAGGTATTGGCTCGTTTTAACATGCATGACTCTAAGAAGGGTAATTTACCTTTCAGACATGGAGTTTCTCTATCGAAGGAGCAGTGTCTTATGATACCTAAAGAGATAGAGAACATGAAATCAGTTCCTTATGCTTCAGCATGTGGAAGCTTAATATATGTGATGTTATGTACGAGGCCAGATATTTGTTTTGCCGTGGGCATGTGTTAATCCCAAATGACCTAACAGAATTGTAGAAGGGGGGGGGGGGTTGAATACAATTCTAGATATTTCGAAACTTAAAACAACTTTCAATAATAAAACTGTACTGAAATAAAAACACAAACAAATATCAAATTTCAGTTGGATGTTTTGAGGGTCCAACTTAGATAATTTTTATTGCGGAAATAATCTGTGTTACAAAAGTATCACAGCTGCTCAGTTCTTGATTGAGAGTGAGAGTGCTATTTACAGAAGCTAATACAAACTAATTTTATCTCACTCTTTTATTTCTCAAATGAACTGCTACACTTGGTTATATAATCCAAGTTTGCAATGCTATTTTGGCTACTCTAAATTAATCTAGAAGTAACTTTCAGTAGCTTGCTTTTCATCCCTTTTGTCCAATGGTCCTTGGAGATCTTTGTTAGTTCAGAATTCAATGATCGTCAGGAGCTAGACTCAACTGATCAGGATTGCTGACGTCATCAGGATTACATGGTCGTCATGATCAAGATACATATCAGGACTGGGATCAGGATTGATCATCAGGACTGGAAGCTGATCAGGATTCCTACTTCGAGTTATATTTGGAGTCTAGTTAAACATGGAAGTTTATTCTGTCGGTTCCTGGTTTGTAGAATGTAGCTATCAATTATAGATAGGTTTCAATCTTTGTAATTGATTAGGACTTATCATTGATAGAGAAGCTGTGTAGTATATAAACACAGTTTTGGTTTCGATTTATGTACGTGAACATAATCGAGTAGAAGCTCTCAAGAACATAGAATTTCTTGAGAGAGTTTTTGTAAGCTAGCAGCTCTCAAGAACATCAGAATTTCTTGAGAGAGTTTGTAACAGTTTTATATCAGATTTAATAAAGCTGTTATCTTTATTTCATATTTGTGATATATACATTAAGAAGTCGATTATCTTATACTATTGTATTCAACCCCCCTTCTACAATAGAGTATTACTGGGCAACAATTGGTATCAGAGCAAACTGATTTAATTCTGAATCAGATACGATCTAAAGATGTCGACAACCAAGTATGAAAGCATGAAGATTCCCATCTTGAAGAAATCAGAATATCCAACATGTAGGGTAAAGATGCTGATGTACCTGGAGGCTATGGATCCTGACTATTTGGACAGGATTCGTGATGGACCATATATTCCTACAAGGATTGTAGAACGAACAGATACAGTACCTGAACATTATGTGGTCAAGGCTAAAAGTGAATGGACTCCAGAAGAAAAAGCTCATGTACTGAGGGAACCAAAGATAAAGAATATCTTACACAGTAGTCTTGATGCTGTCATGTCAAACAGAGTGATTGCATGCAAGTCTTCAAAAGAAATCTGGGATACTTTGGAAACTCAGTGCCAGGGATCTGCATCTGTCAAGAAAAACAGAAGGGCTCTTTTGATTCACGAATATGAACAATTTGATGCGAGACCCGATGAGAGCCTAACTGATCTATATGATAGATTTCTGACACTATTGAACAGTTTATCTTTAGTTGACAAGGAATATGAAACTGAAGATTCAAACACCAAGTTTCAAAGAGATTTACCTGAAGAATGGGACACTCAGACATCGATCATTAGACATCAGTATGATCTTAACACTGTGTCTCTTGATGAAGTCTATGGGATGCTAAGAACTCATGATCTTGAAGTTCAACAGAGAAAGAACAAGAAAAGCAGCAAGGCAAAATCAATTGCTTTGAAAGCAGAGGCTAAATCAAAAGGAAAAGCTATGGAGGTCTCTAGAAGTAAAACAAGAATAGTTGAGTCAGATCCTGATGACTCTTCATCAGATACTAATGGCAATGCTGATGCCAATACTGATGATGATTCTTCTGACTCAGACATGGAAGAGATGGTTGCTATGATTGTCAGAAACTTCAGAAGGATGAAGTTCAGGAAGAATAGAAGACAAGGCAACTTTCAGAAAAAGGCTTTCAATCCAAACAAAGATAAGTATATCAAAAAGGACAACAAGGATAGCAAATTTGACAAGTCAAAGGTTAGATGCTACAAGTGCAATGGTATGGGTCACTTTGCTTCTGAGTGCAAGAAGACAAAGGCACTTATCACATCAAGCAAGGATTGGATGGACTCTTCCTCAGAATCTGATACTGAGGTGGTCAACTATGCTCTAATGACCAATGCTGATGTAACTGCTGCTCCTGATGATAAGGTACTAAATACTATCTTTGATTTTGATACTGATAATGCTTCTGAGTTAAGACGTTTTCTAAAGTCATTACATATTAGCTTTAGAAGTCAAACTGCTGAAAATACTAGGATCTTATCTGAGATGTCTGAACTTAGAAAAAGGAATGATATATTAGAAGCTGAATTTTCTCGTATGCAAGAAGTACAAAAAGAATGTGATAATGTGAATCACATGTATTTAGAGATGAAATCCAAATGTACTGCTCTTGAAAAGGAACTTGAAAATGCTAATAAGAAAATCAGAACCTGGACAGACTCTAGTAGGAAATTTCATGAGATTAATACCTCTAAGAATTGGAAAGAGTGTCTAGGATATAAGTCAGATGAGGATAAGAAATTGAAAGAGAAAATTGTCATTGATGAGACAGTCAGTCCAAAGACCTATAGACATGTTATAGATGCAACCAAATCTAAGATTACTCCTGTTAATTTTGTTTTTGGTAAGGATTCCAATTCTACTTTTAAAAAGGGATCTACCTCTACTCAAGGAATTAAAATTATAAAGTCTAAACCTGTCATGAATAAAGTCACTATGAATGTAGGTCTATTGTCTCAGAAACAGCTTAAGGATAAAATCTGTGAGGTGACAGATAAGAAAAAGGAAGCTACTGTTAAGAGAAACAGGAATGGTAAAGTTGGGATCAACAAAGAGAATGGTTACAAATATATCCCAAATGCACCTAGAAAGTGTTGTTTTAACTGTGGTAACTCTAATCATCTTGCTATTGATTGTAAGAAGAGTAAGAAGAAGATTACTGATATTCCTAAGTCTGATGTTAGGAATAGATCAGTATTTTATAAACCACAGAAGTCCTGTTTTCATTGTGGTAGTATATGGCATTCTATTTATACTTGTAAAGATTATCATGAGTTGTACTATAACTTTGATGATCCATTGCCTAAAGTTGATAAAAATAGTGCAAACTCTGGTAGCATTAAGAATGTCAAGTTGGAACATGCTTTTGTTAATACTGATACTGACAAAGCAAATCCTGATGAAGTAAATCATGTCAGGACTGCTAAGGTCAGAAAGTCTTCTGCTGTAAAAGTTAATAAATTGCATGGAAAAGGAACCCAACAAGTATGGGTTCCTAAATGTTCTAACTAGTGTGTTTCTATTCTGATTGCAGGGTAAAAAGAAAAATGTGTTAGTCATGGATAGTGGATGTTCTGTGCACATGACTGGAAACAAAGCCCTGTTATCAAAATATGAGGAAAAAGCTGGCCCAACTGTGTCTTATGGAGATGGCAACATTGGACAAACCTTGGGATATGGCAATATAATCATTGGAAATGTCATCATTGAAAAAGTAGCTCTAGTGAAGGGACTAAAACACAACCTGTTGAGTATTAGTCAAATCACTGACAGAGGTTATCATGTCAACTTCTATTCCACTCATTCTGAAGTAGTCAGTAAAGCAACAAGCAAGATAGCATTGACTGGCTACAGGCATGGTAACATATATGAAGCCAACATTCAATCGAATACTGATGACTCCCCTACCTGTCTGATCAATAAAGCTTCAGTAGATGAAAGTTGGAATTGGCACAAGAAGCTTTCTCATCTCAACTTCAGCAATATCAATGAGTTGGTTAAGAAAGATTTAGTGAGAGGATTACCAAAAGTGTTATATACTCCTGATGGACTCTGTGATGCATGTCAGAAAGCAAAACAAAGAAGGACATCATTCCAGAGTAAATCAGAATCCTCTATTGGAGAACCATATCACATGCTACATCTTGATCTATTTGGTCCAGTCAACATCATGACCATCAGTAAGAAAAGGTACACTCTTGTAATTGTTGATGAATATTCTAGATTCACCTGGGTGTATTTTCTGCACAGAAAAGATGAGACTCCTGAAGTTCTGTTGGATCATGTAAGAATGATTGAGACAACCACAAAGTACAAAGTCAAGATACTAAGAAGTGATAATGGTACTTAATTTAAGAATTCAAAGATGGAAGAGTTCTGCAAATACAAATGAATCATTCAACAATTCTCTGCTCCTGGCACACCTCAGCAAAATGGAGTAGTTGAAAGGAAAAATAGAACTCTTATTGAAGCTGGCAGAACTATGTTGGAAGAAGCAAAATTACCTACATATTTTTGGGCAGAAGCAGTCAACACAGCATGTTACACTCAAAATCTCACATTAACAAACAGACATGGTGTTACTCCTTATCAGTCACTCAAGGAAAAGAAACCAAGTCTGAAGCATCTGCATGTGTTTGGCTGTAAATGTTTTGTTCTCAGAACTCATCCTGAACAGCTAGGGAAATTTGAAACAAAGGCTGATGAAGGAATTTTCATAGGCTATCCTGCATCAAGAGCCTTCAGAGTTTTTAATTTGAGGACAAGGACTGTCATGGAGTCAATACATGTATCTTTTGATGACAAGAAGATAGCTGGAATCAATGAAGACTCTCATGATAGATTGATTTTTGAAAATGAAGCTACCAAGGAACCTGAAGAAAGTGAATCAGATCCTGTCAATACATCAGATCCTGATGGGTCACCAAATCCTGATGACACACCAGATGCTGATGGTGCAAATACTGATGATGCAATCAATAGTGATACTTCTAGTAGTGTTAATGTTGAGGGGGAGCAACATCATTCTACTACAAGTTCAGAGTTAACACAATCATCAGGACAGAATTCTTCAGATACTGATTCAAGTGATGATCCTGATAACTTATGTTAGATATAATTGCTGATGTTTGTTTAATCAGTGTTTAAGTAACAGGTACTGTTCAGAGTTTAGTCTGAAGTACTTATCAGAGTTTACTGGAAGCCAGTCAGAGTTTGTTAAAGTCTGACGGGGTGAAAGTTGATTTAGCTGTCGGTGCAAATCATGAAGATTCTAGAAGCAATATATTCTGAAGATGGAAAGAAGCAAAATATATTGATACAGCTAAGGAAACTGGACAGAAGACTGAAGCAATCCTTAATTGATAATAATTGTATAGCTAACTTATAGGAGTATCAATTAGATAAGGATTGTGTAACTGTGTACTATATAAACACAGATAGGTTATCCCTAGAAGGGACGCGATTATTGAAAACATTATTCTTGTAACCTAGCAGCTCTTGTGATTCATTAACATCACTAAGAGGAGAATTATTTATATAATTCAATAGTTGATTCATAAACAGTGTTCTTAATTGTTATTATTATTCATATATTGATTATATTTTGTGTATACCTGGCCTAACAATTGGTATCAGAGCCAAGGCTGATTAATATATACAGTTTAACGATCTAAACACAAGTATAATCATGGCTGACAACTCTCAGGAAGGTTCTAATGCAGGTTCTAATACTCAGAAGATTCAACCAACTTCTGTAAGTCGATATGAGACAATAAGGGTTCCAATCTTAAGACCAGCTGAATATCCTATATGGAAGGTAAAGATGACCATGTTTCTGGAAGCCACAGATCCAGAATATCTTGACAGAATTAATGATGGTCCTCACATGCCAACAAAACTAGCTCCGGTTTTCTCAGGTCAGGAACAAAAGACTGTTCCAAAGGAGAAGAAAGACTATACTCATGAAGACATCTCATCAATTGCAAAGGATGCAAAGGTTAGACATCTACTTCACAGTGCCCTAGATAATGTTATGTCTAACAGAGTTATTGGCTGTAAAACTGCCAAGGAGATTTGGGATGCTTTAGAAGTTAGGTGTCAAGGAACGAGCGCCATAAAGAAGAACAGGAAAACCATACTCACACAGGAGTATGAACACTTTGATTCAAGATATAATGAAACTGTGACTGAGACATATGACAGGTTCTGTAAATTGTTGAATGATTTGTCCCTGGTTGATAAAGAATATGAACTTGAAGAGTCGAATCTCAAGTTTCTCTTATCCCTACCTGAAAGATGGGATTTAAAGGCGACAACAATCAGAGACAATTATGATCTTGCAGAAACAGATCTTGATGAAATCTATGGGTTGCTCAAAACTCATGAACTGGAGATAGATCAAAGAAACAAAAGATCTGGAAAGAAGACAAAATCTGTTGCTCTCAAAGTTGAAGAGAAGCCTGTCAAGAAGGAATCATCAAGGAGGAAAGCCAAAAGAAAGGCTTTAGTCATTAAATCTGATACTGAGTCATCAAACTCTGATGATGGCTCAAACACTGATGATGAAGCTTCTGATTCTGAGGATGATGAAGAAGAGATGATGAGAATGGCTGCTTTAATGGTGAAGACTTTCAAGAAGATGGGATTCAAGAACTTCAAGAAAGGAAAGAGATTCTCCAGAAAAGATTCAAACTCTGATAAGAGAAATTTCAGAAAGTCTGATGGAGGAAATACAAAGTCTGGAAAGAAAGACAAGTCTGAGATCCAGTGCTACAAGTGTAAGGAGATGGGTCACTATGCTCCAGAGTGCAAGAAAGGAAAATCTGAGAAAGCACTCATCTCTAAAGGCAAAGACTGGGCAGATACTTCAGACTCTGATGATGCAGTAAATTATGCTCTTATGGCAACTGTCAAAGATGAGGCTGAATCATCTGAAAACAAGGTACCCCTAACAACTTATGCTTATGATACTGATAATATATCTGAATTGAGAATTTATCTTAAATATGAAGCAGATTCAAAAAGAAAGAGATGATGCTGTTTATATTGAACAGGAGTTGACTAAGAGATATAAGCAGCTAGAATCTGATCTAGAAAAAGAAAGAAAAATAATCAAGACTTGGACAAACTCTGGAAGAGACACTCATCAAGTGTTTCAGACAGATTCTGTAGGTTTAGGCTATTGTGAAAATGATGAACTTAGGTTTAAAGACAAGGTTAAGGTTAAACCACAACTTAAACCTGTGAAATTTGTTCCAGAGTCCACTAAGTTAAAATCTGTTGTAGTAAGAGAAGCTGATATGGAATCAGATGAAACCTGTGAAAGACAGGAAAATATTATAACAGAAAATCTTATGGAAATAGAAGCTGTTAGAAAGCCAGTAAAAACTTGTGAAAAACAGGTTAATGTTGGCTTGATGACAGGGAAACAGTTCAATCATAAGCTCAAAGAAGTAAAGTCTGCCATGAAACCAAAAGGGTCCAAGAAGAATAGGAATGGAAAGATAGGCATAAATAAAAGAAATAATCATTTGCCTACTGCTGCTGCTCCAAGGAAAACATGTTATAATTGTGGTAGTACTAACCATCTTGCTAGATTTTGCAATAAGAACAAAGATATTAATTCTTTACCTTCTACATCAGGAGTAAAGAATGATTATGTAAGGGTTAAACCACAGACTTTATGTACACACTGTGGGAGCACTTGGCATTCTATTTATACTTGTAAGAGTTATCATGCTATTTATCATAACTACTATGAGCTAAAACCCAATCTGAAGTGGGTTAGAGCAAACTCTGCAAGTGTAAAGTCTGACAATGTTAGTTTAAACTCTGTTGATAGTGATTCCGCTGCAAAACCTAACAATGTTAAGAAAGCCAAAGGATCCAAGCAAGTCTGGATCCTTAAAACTAACTCTTTGTAATTGGTTGTGATTGCAGGGCATAAAAGAGAGCACCCTTATCTTGGACAGTGGATGCTCAGGACACATGACTGGAAATAAAGCCCTACTATCAGATTTTGAGGAGAAGGCTGGCCCAAAGGTTTCCTATGGAGATGGCAACATAGGACGTACTATGGGATATGGCAATATCAATCTTGGAAGTGTCATCATCACCAATGTAGCTCTAGTCTCAGGACTCAAGCATAATCTGCTATCTGTGAGTCAAATCTGTGACAGAGGAAACCATGTAGATTTTCATACTGAACACTGTGAAGTTATCAGTAAATCTACTGGAAAAGTTGTTCTAGTTGGACACAGGCGCAACAACATTTATGAAGCAAGTTTGGTAACAAACTCTGATGGAAAAACAGTGTGTCTGTCTGCAAGAATGTCAAATGAAGAGAGTTGGAAATGGCATAAGAAGCTCTCTCATCTCAATTTGAACAACATCAATGAGCTAATAAGAAAGGATCTTGTAAGGGGTAGAAAGAAATATGATCTAGTAATTGTTGATGAATATACTAGATATACATGGGTGTATTTCTTATCAAAGAAGGATGAAACTGCTCAAACTCTGATGGATCATGTAAATCTACTGGACAAAGGATCACAACACAAAGTCAAAATTATAAGGAGTGATAATGGAACTGAATTCAGAAACTCAATCATGGAAGCTTTCTGCAAGGAAAGAGGAGTGAAACAAGAATTTTCTGCACCTGGAACTCCACAGCAAAATGGTGTAGTTGAAAGAAAGAACAGAACTTTAATTGAAGCAGCCAGAACTATGCTTGACGAAGCAAAATTGCCAACTTATTTCTGGGCAGAAGCTGTTCAAACTGCTTGTTTTACTCAAAATGCTACACTGATCAACAAGCATGGGAAAACACCATATGAGATGGTGAAAAATAAGAAGCCAAATTTGAAATATTTTTATATATTTGGATGCAAATGCTTTGTGTTGAAGACTCATCCTGAACAGTTGACCAAGTTCGAGTTAAAAGCTGATGAAGGAATCTTTGTTGGCTATCCATTGTCAACAAAAGCTTTCAGAGTCTGCAATCTGAGAACTAAAGTGATCATGGAATCCATACATGTGTCATTTGATGACAAGAAAATAACTGGACTTGAAGATGAAAATGAATATGATCAACTACGTTTTGAAAATGAAGATTTATTCTCTGATGATGTAAACTCTGATGAAGCTGGTCTGACAAACTCTGACGAAGCATACTCTGAACCTCTACTGGTAAATACTGGAGAAACTGGAAATTCTCAAATTGAACAAAATAGAGAACCAGTTGAGGGGGAGCGTGAAGAAGCTCAACAAGACACAGCAAGTGAGTCAGTTGAGGAAACTGATTCAAACTCTGACAATTCAAACTCTGAGCCATCCAATTCAGGGGGAGCCTCAGATGCTGTAGAAAGTCAACATATGAATCAGGAGAGCATGGATCAAGGGGGAGGATCCAATAATGATGCAAGAAATCACTTACCAACAGCAAGAAAGTGGACACAGGCACACACACCTGATCTCATAATTGGAGATCCTGATGCTAGTGTGAGAACTAGAAGTGCAACAAATAATGAGTGTCTGTATCATGCTTTCTTGTCTCAAACAGAACCAAAGAAAGTGGAGGAAGCTCTTCAAGATGCTAATTGGATTACAGCAATGCAAGAAGAGTTAAATGAATTTGAAAGAAATGAAGTCTGGACACTTGTACCTAGACCAAAGAATAGATCAATTGTAGGTACAAAGTGGGTTTTCAGAAACAAGACTGACAGTGAAGGTGTGATTACAAGAAACAAGGCTAGACTTGTGGCTAAAGGTTATTCACATCAGGAAGGAATTGACTATGATGAAACCTTTGCTCCAGTTGCAAGATTGGAGGCCATAAGAATTTTTCTGGCCTATGCTGCACACAAGAAGTTTAAAGTCTTTCAGATGGATGTGAAAAGTGCTTTTCTCAATGGGGAAGCTTGAAGAAGAAGTGTTTGTTGAACAACCACCAGGATTTGTAGATCCCAAGCATCCAGATTATGTCTACAGGCTTGACAAGACATTATATGGACTAAAGCAAGCACCAAGAGCATGGTGTGAAACTCTTGCTCAATTTCTTTTAGAAAGTGGGTTCACAAGAGGTACAATTGATAAAACCTTGTTTTATTTCAATTCTGGTGATGATTTGCTTTTAGTTCAAATTTATGTAGATGATATTATTTTTGGATCTACTAATGACAAACTTTGTAAGAAGTTTGCAAAGCTTATGCAGTCCAGGTACCAAATGAGCATGATGGGAGAGCTTAGTTATTTTCTAGGCTTACAGGTCAAGCAAACAGATGATGGGATTTTTATCAATCAAGCAAAGTATACCAGAAATCTTCTAAAGAAATTTGGTATGCTTGATAGTTCATCTGCTCCAACTCCCATGGCTACTGCAACAAAGCTAGACAAAGACACAGGTGCTACAGTGGATATGACAACCTATAGAGGCATGATAGGGTCTCTTCTGTATCTCACAGCAAGTAGACCTGATATCATGTATGCCACATGTCTTTGTGCAAGATTTCAAGCAGATCCCAGAGAGCCTCATCTAACAGCTGTAAAAAGGATTTTCAAATATCTCAAAGGAACCATAACCTTGGGTTTGTGGTATCCTAGAGAATCAGAGTTTAAGCTAATTGGTTACTCTGATGCAGATTTTGCAGGCTGTAAGATAGACAGAAAAAGTACAAGTGGAAGCTGTCAATTCTTAGGTGACAGATTGGTTTCTTGGTATAGCAAGAAACAGAAGTCAATTTCCACATCCACTGCAGAAGCAGAGTATATAGCTGCTGGTAGCTGTTGTGCACAGATTCTGTGGATGAAGAATCAGTTGCTGGATTATGGTTTGAGGTACTCTAAAATACCTATTTTCTGTGATAACCAAAGTGCTATTGCTATGTGTTATTCCCAAATGACCTAACAGAATTGTAGAAGGGGGGGTTGAATACAATTCTTGATATTTTCTTAAACTTAAAACACTGATAAAATAAAACTGAACTGAATAAACAAAAACACAAGATATAAATAATTCAGTTGGATTGTTTGATGATCCAACTGAAGTGTTTTTATTGCGGAAATAATCTGTGATACAAAAGTACACAGCTGCTCAGTTACAGAGTTGTAGAGAAACACTGCAAAGCATGCCATTTCGTTGACAGTTACAAAATAACTTAATACAAAATCTACTAAGTGTTTTTACAATTATCATCAAGAACAACATATTCCTAACAATCTCCCCCAATTTATGACTGATAGAATAACAGCCATAAATCAAGAGCCTTGATGATAACAAAAACACTCAGACATATTATCCATGATAAAAGTAAAAATTGCATTGAGCTTCATAAAGTTTTAGACATAAAACAAGACTTACAAGACTAATGCCCAAATGTGCTCCTCTAGACTGAGCAAATGATTCATCTTGGTCTTCTTTGAGGCATAGTCTTCTTCCCTCTCCTAGAGTTGTCCTCCTCAATCTGGACCTGTAGCCTTCTGTAAAAGATCTTCTCTTCTTCATCTTGATCACCAAGCTTGGATTGCATGAACCTTAGAGTTTGATTAGATGCCTTATCCAGCTGGTCTTCCATCCTGAAGAACCTTCTGCAGTTGTCCTTGTCCTTAAATTCCATCATCTAGTAAGGTTGAAGATGGATCTTCTTTCCTGTTGAGGGCACTCTCAGCATCCTGGGAAGAGCCTCAGGCTTGTTCCAGCTAGCCTTTATTTGACATATCTTGGAGACCACCTCAGACTTGGCTGTTTTGGTGAAGCCAAAGTCTTTCTTCAAGCATCTAAACACTGTGAGTAGTGTTTGGTAGTCTTCTCCTAAAATTCTGTAGAGAGGCCATATTTGTTCTCTACCACCCTTGTATGTGAAAACCAATCTTTCAGGTAACTTTTGAGAAGCTGCAATGCCCCTTACTTCCACCAGGTTGTCTAAATCAAGATGTAAGCTGGATTCTGAAGGAATATAAGGATGAGCGGAAGCATGAAATAACATTTTATTTCGTAAAATCCATATATCGCACATATAGAAAACTGTAAAATGATGTGGAATCAAAATCTTACCTTGAAAAATCGAAGCTTTGAATCGAGATGATCGTTAGCAGTAGCTTCTCAGAGTGTGAAGCCCTCTACCGGTATCCACCAAGAATAATTCTTCGATGAAGCTTTTTATAAAACTTGAAGCTTTATAAAAATGGAGGTTTCCTTTTTCTTTTGAGAGAGAGAGAGAGATGAAGAAGAAGGAGAGGCAACTAGGTTTTTCACAAAAACAAAAGTGTATCTAACTCATCTCATCTCATCCTTTATATAGGGCTCAAGTAGGGTTAATATATTTAATATATCAATATATATTAATATATAAATCCCTCACTTTCTCTTATAAAATGTTTAAATAATAATTAAAACTATTTTAATCATTATTATTATTCTCTCTCAAAATACCTTCATCAATAAATTAATCTTTTTATGGTGTGACCCTGTAGGTTCAATATTAAGCCGGTAGTAGAAATAAATAATAATAAACTTTTTATTTATTATTTATATGAATTCTAAAATTCATTAAATATAATTAACTGATTAATTATATTTATTCTACATCGTGAGTGATGCTTCTCAACATATCGCGACTATCCGGATAATATGAATTCACTGCTTAGAATACCAAGAACCTGTCAGTGACTAGTTACAGTACAATCAATTCCTTCTACCCTACAATATCCCGATTAAATACAAGGCACGGAACTCGTGTCAAGCCTATCAGATTTAATCATATGATTTCTTATTCATAATGCAAAGTTCATATTAATGCAAATTAGAAACTCCTTTCTAATTTCATTCACTCTGGCCAGAGATTCCAGAACTCGCATACTAAGAATAACATAGGATATTCACTTCCTATACTGGAAGGGGTAGATCCTCTATTGACGTTAACTATCTCCATACACAAATCCCTATGCCCAGAATAGACCTAATGGATGTCCTTGAGACTAAGGACTAAACCAAAGCACAGTTCATTATATACAAGATAACTTTAATGATCTCAAGTCTAAGGACACTTGTACAACTATCACTCAGTGAACAACTATCGACACGTGAGTAATCTCCATTAGTTGTCCAACTACTCGAGTCATGTTCAGTGAACTTATTCCCTAATAAGCACCTACATACTAGCTATAGTGTCACCACACAAATGCCTATGAGAACAGACATCCTCCTGAAGGGAGCAAGCATAGTATGTACCAATCTTTGCGGATTCACTAACTTCCGATTAGTTATCCTATGATCAGGAACTGTTTAAGTCTAGAGTTATCATCTTCTAGATCTCACTATTACAATCTCATTATAATTCTAGAAGCTTTACTCTAAACTATGGAACATCTTATTTAAAAACACTTTAAATAGATAAAGCCCGTAATAAAAACAAAACAAGTCTTTTATTAATATAAACGAAATCAAATAAGAATACAAGAAAGTTCTTCCTAACTCATCATACATGATTGGATTTAGGACAAAACACTTTCAATCTCCCACTTGCACTAAAGCCAATCACCCTGGTATCTAATACCCATCTTCTCTTTATGACGATCAAAGTGAATCTGAGACAATGACTTTGTGAGTGGGTCTGCTACGTTGTTATGTGTGTCAACTCTCTCAATCTTGACATCTCCTCTTTCAATGATTTCCCTAATCAAATGAAAGCGCCGCAAAACATGTTTGGAATTTTTATGAGACCTAGGTTCCTTGGCTTGTGCTATTGCTGCGTTGTTATCACAATACATCACAATAGGCTCCTCAATGCTAGGAACAACTCCCAACTCAGAAACAAATTTCCTCATCCAAACGGCTTCTTTTGCAGCCTCACTTGCAGCTATATACTCTGCTTCCGCTGTGGAGTCAGCTGTTGTAGACTGTTTGGAACTCTTCCAACTAATCGCTCCACCATTCAGAGTAAACACGTACCCTGACATGGATGTGCTATCATCACTTTCTGATTGAAAACTAGAGTCAGTATAACCCTCTATTTTCAACTCAGATCCACCAAAAACAAGAAAAATATCCTTAGTCCTTCGCAAATACTTAAGGATGTTCTTCACTGCTTTCCAGTGGTCTTCACCTGGATTGGACTTATATCTGCTCGTCACACTAATTGAATGAGCAACATCAGGCCTAGTACATAACATCGCGTACATGATAGATCCTATTGCCGAAGCATAAGGAATCTTACTCATACGCTCCCTTTCTTCAGGTGTCTTAGGAGACATCTTCTTGGAAAGGGATACTCCATGGCTCATTGGTATGAGACCTCTCTTGGAGTTTTCCATGCTGAACCTTTTAAACACTTTCTCGATGTATGTACCCTGGGTAAGACCTATCATTCTTCTAGATCTATCTCTATAGATCTTCATACCGAGAATGTAGGATGCTTCTCCCATGTCCTTCATAGTGAAGTTCTTTGATAGCCACACTTTGACTGATTGTAGCATCGGTATATCATTTCCTATAAGAAGTATGTCATCCACATACAATACAAGAAATGTTACCGCGCTCCCATTAACCTTCTTGTAGACACATGGTTCATCTATGTTTTTGATAAAACCAAACTCTTTGATTGTCTCATCAAAACGAATGTTCCATCTACGAGAAGCTTGCTTTAACCCATATATGGTTCGTAGCAACTTACACACTAGGTGTTCATTCCCTTTGGAAACAAAACCCTCTGGCTGTGTCATATACACTTCCTCTTCAAGTTTCCCATTGAGGAAGGCCGTTTTCACGTCCATTTGCCAGATCTCATAGTCGTAGTAAGCAGCAATCGCAAGCAAAATCCGAATTGATTTTAACAGGGCTACAGGCGAAAAAGTTTCATCAAAGTCAATCCCTTGCCTTTGTCTGAATCCTTTTGCCACGAGCCTGGCCTTATAGGTCTCCACCTGGCCATCTGCTCCAATCTTTCTCTTGTATACCCATTTGCACCCAATAGGCTTCACATCTTTAGGTGCTTCAACCAAAGTCCAAACTTGGTTGGTATACATAGATTCCATTTCGGATTTCATGGCACTCTGCCATTTCTCTGAGTCAATACTACTCATAGCCTCATTATAGGTCATAGGGTCGTCATCATCAATGATTGACAACTCATTGTCATTCTCAATGACAAGGCCATAATACCTCTCAGGTTGGCGAGACACTCTCTCTGACCTACGAATGGGCTGTTCCACAGAAGGTTGTTCTTTCTGAATAGGTACTTCCTCTTGAACCGTAGTAGTTTGTGCTTCTTGAACTTCATCAAGTTCAATTTTGCTCCCACTGTTTCCTTCAAGGATAAACTGTTTTTCCAAGAAGGTAGCATGTCTGGAGACAAACACCCTATGATCGGTGTAAAAGTAATACCCTAAAGTCTCTTTAGGATATCCCACAAACCTACATTTTACGGATCGAGATTCCAGCTTATCAGGGTCGACTTTCTTGACATAAGCTGGACATCCCCAAATCTTAACGTGTTTAAGACTCGGTTTCCTTTCTTTCCATATCTCATATGGAGTTTGAGGAACAGATTTGGAAGGCACCTTATTCAGTAAATATGCTGAGGTTTCCAATGCATAACCCCAAAGTGATACTGGAAGATCTGCATAGCTCATCATGGATCGAACCATGTCTAACAAAGTTCGATTTCTCCTTTCAGATACCCCATTCAACTGTGGAGTATATGGAGGAGTCCACTGAGAGACTATACCATTTTCTTTGAGATAATCTAGAAACTCTCCACTCAAGTATTCACCACCTCGATCTGATCGAAGAGTTTTAATACTATGTTTGGTTTGTTTCTCCACTTCATTCTTATATTCTTTGAACTTTTCAAAGGCTTCAGACTTGTGTTTCATCAAATACACATATCCGAATCTAGATCGATCATCTGTGAAAGTAATGAAGTACGAAAATCCACCCATGGCTTGCGTAGACATCGGTCCACATACATCTGTGTGTACCAATCCTAGCAAATCTGCAGCCCTCTCTCCATGTCCACTAAATGGAGATTTGGTCATTTTACCCAATAGACAAGACTCGCATGTAGGATATGATTCAAAATCAAAGGGGTCAAGTAACCCTTCCTTATGCAATGTCCGAAGTCTATTTTCACTAATATGACCAAGTCTGCAGTGCCACAAATAGGTGAGATTTTCATCATCCCTTTTCCTTTTATTAGTACGTTCAATTTGTAGTAAATTATGCTCTACGTCACATACATACAGACCATTATTTAAAATACCACTACCATAAAGAACATTATCTCTAAGAATTGAACATTTATTATTCTGAATAACAAACGAAAATCCAGCCAAGTCTAACATGGGAATAGAAATAATATTCCTCACAATCGAGGGAACAAAATAACAATTATTTAAAACAATAGTCTTGCCCGTAGGTATATGTAAATCAAATGATCCTACAGCTTCAGCAGCAACTCTTGCTCCATTTCCCATCCGTAGAATCACTTCCTCTTCCTCAAGAGTCCTACTTCTCCTTAGTCCCTGCAACGAATTGCAAATGTGAGAACCACAGGCGGTATCTAATACCCAAGTAGAAATTTGATTTAATGACATATTCACTTCAATCATGAACATACCTGAACTAGAAGCGGCAGTCTCACTACCCTTCTTCTTTTTCAACTCTGCAAGGTAAGCCTTGCAGTTCCTCTTCCAGTGCCCCACCTTGTTACAGTGGAAGCAAACAGCTTTGCTCTTGGGGTCTTCAGCTTTTGGTGGAACCGGCTTTTTCTCACCTACTTTCTTCTTCTTGGGATGGTTCTTCTTCCTTTTCTTAGGATTGGAACCTTCACCAATTAGAAGAACAGAACTCTTCTTAGAGGGAAAATTCAATTCCGCAGTCTTCAACATGTTGTGGAGTTCAGCCAGGCTGACGTCCAGCTTATTCATGTGAAAGTTCACAACAAACTGCGAAAACGAATCTGGGAGCGATTGCAAGACCAAGTCTTGGTTTAGCTCCCCATCCATGACAAAACCAAGTTGTCCAAGACGTTCAATCAAATTGATCATCTTAAGTACATGGTCATTCACAGATGTTCCCTCAGACATCCTACAACGGAACAGCTCCTTCGATATCTCATATCGAGCTGTCCTCCCTGCCACATCATACAACTCTTGTAGATGTGTTAGGATAGTGTGAGCATCCATATGCTCATGCTGCTTCTGTAGCTCAACGTTCATGGAAGCTAGCATGATACATTGAGCAACATTTGCATCATCTATCCACTTACGATACACAACATGTTCATCATCATGTGCATCATCAGCAGGTTCAGTAGGCTTAGGTGAGTTAAGCACATATTCCAGCTTCTCAACCCTGAGAACAATTTTCAGGTTTCGAAGCCAGTCAGCAAAATTGGGACCAGTCAATTTGTGAGCATCCAGTATGCTCCGGAGTGATAGTGCGGAAGACATAATGTATATAGTAAATCTGTAAATGATAAACACATAACAACACTTAGCAAATATTCAATTTCATTTTAAAACACTATATGAATCGGGTCTTTATTCATAAGTGGCTCCCACTAGTTTATCTAATTTATACAACCCCCTAAGTGGAAAAATTAAGCATTCATAATGCTAGTGGGTTTAGGGATCCTACATTCCATCACACAACCTCGGCTGTGGCACGAAACGCCATGTGATGTTCAGTAGGCAGACAACTCTTGTCAATTACATCTCATGTTATTCCCTAATAAAACTTTAGCCTCTTGAATAATTGAGTCACGGCTGTAGCACGACAAACTCAATATTCTAAGTCAAGTCTAACCCAACATTTCGTACAATTGAATCAGTCTCCAATAGCCCACGGCTGTGGCACGTAACGACCATTAGATTCTAATTCATTGTACACATCTCTATGTAATAGATAAGTATTTCTTATCTCGAAATCAAAGCCCTCGGCTGTAGCACGAAACGACAATGATTCAAAAATAAGAACTACTCTCTACCATGTTGGAAGGCTATGACCGACACAAGCCCGTTGTGTCATTGGCCAATTACTACTTGATATTATTTAATTTTAGAGGGATTATATTATGTTACAACCATAATCATATTACTAGGAGATTCTCTTTTTCTTGAACAAAATACAATTATGATATTTAAATGAAAAATTCCCAGTGTGTTGGAGGGGTCACATCGGTCCCGCTTAAAACCCAACGGCCTAGACAGAAATTTTCATTTTCAACATCAAAAGAGTATTTCACTCTATGTTTCATAAACATAAGAATCTCATGGTTGTACTCATAATATTATTGTTAAGGCAAGAAACGATTCCTATTCTAGATTTTCTAGAGCACGCCTTATATTGATTTAAGTTCACCTAAATCTATCATCGCATGGTAAATCTAGGCATATATCTCATATATAAAAATAAATAAACAAGTAAGCATGCAAGTAATATCATGTCATACAATGATATAATGATGTATGGATTTATTATAGTATTTAAAAGCAATTAAAACAATTAATACATGCTTTAAAACACATCCGGGAATATAAACAGTTCCAAACTTTTATATAAAAAATATTTGACCACTCCATTAGATCCGTCTCGGAAAAACGAATCCAACGGTATATTGCACGCCCAAAACGGAGTTACCAAACTCCCAAAAAATCAAATTTAATGTGGACAGAGGGGCTGTAACGCATGACGCTCATGCGTTACAACAATTAAAAGCTATTAATTGTGTAACGCATGACGCCCATGCGTTACAAGGTCTGTAACGCATTCCCGGAATGCGTTACACCCTTCCCAGCGAGTGCGCGCCACGCGCGCGCGGCCAGCAGCAGTTTTTTTTTTTTTTTAATTTATATTATTGTAACTCCTCTAGCTTTTATTACACTAAAAAAACACAATTAATAAAAAAAACATTTTTTTTATTTAATGCTAAGTAAGTTACAACATTTCTATGCTATAAAGCATTTAAAACACACAAAAAAAAACTGCCTAGCCATTAATGCATTTATTGTTATTATTATTTCATTTTAATATTAATAAATTA
Source organism: Heracleum sosnowskyi (assembly GCA_030848705.1). Classification (NCBI taxonomy): domain Eukaryota; kingdom Viridiplantae; phylum Streptophyta; class Magnoliopsida; order Apiales; family Apiaceae; genus Heracleum; species Heracleum sosnowskyi. Next base: position 19,373,767 of record CM061240.1, read on the forward strand.
ATTAACAATTAATTAATAAATTAATAAAAAATCAAAATAATATGATTTATGAAATCAAACAAAAGCAAAAATAAGCAAGTATCTATGGGGTCCTTGTGCAAATTTTAATTCATATATTTCAACATGCATAATTATTTTATGAATTTTAATTAAAACAATTTTTAAAAATTCATATCAAATAATCTACACATCACAAAATTATGAAAAAAATACCTAGATGATCCACAACACTTGTAGAACCCAGATCAATGGTCAAAATCTCATGCAAATCATATTTCGAATTAATTCATAATTAAATCTAAATATACTTGCAAAAATCATAATAAATCCATACATGCATCAAAAAATCTAAAATTTTCACATGATTCTCTATATGCAACAAACTTGCTCTGATACCATTGAAGGAATATAAGGATGAGCGGAAGCATGAAATAACATTTTATTTCGTAAAATCCATATATCGCACATATAGAAAACTGTAAAATGATGTGGAATCAAAATCTTACCTTGAAAAATCGAAGCTTTGAATCGAGATGATCGTTAGCAGTAGCTTCTCAGAGTGTGAAGCCCTCTACCGGTATCCACCAAGAATAATTCTTCGATGAAGCTTTTTATAAAACTTGAAGCTTTATAAAAATGGAGGTTTCCTTTTTCTTTTGAGAGAGAGAGAGAGATGAAGAAGAAGGAGAGGCAACTAGGTTTTTCACAAAAACAAAAGTGTATCTAACTCATCTCATCTCATCCTTTATATAGGGCTCAAGTAGGGTTAATATATTTAATATATCAATATATATTAATATATAAATCCCTCACTTTCTCTTATAAAATGTTTAAATAATAATTAAAACTATTTTAATCATTATTATTATTCTCTCTCAAAATACCTTCATCAATAAATTAATCTTTTTATGGTGTGACCCTGTAGGTTCAATATTAAGCCGGTAGTAGAAATAAATAATAATAAACTTTTTATTTATTATTTATATGAATTCTAAAATTCATTAAATATAATTAACTGATTAATTATATTTATTCTACATCGTGAGTGATGCTTCTCAACATATCGCGACTATCCGGATAATATGAATTCACTGCTTAGAATACCAAGAACCTGTCAGTGACTAGTTACAGTACAATCAATTCCTTCTACCCTACAATATCCCGATTAAATACAAGGCACGGAACTCGTGTCAAGCCTATCAGATTTAATCATATGATTTCTTATTCATAATGCAAAGTTCATATTAATGCAAATTAGAAACTCCTTTCTAATTTCATTCACTCTGGCCAGAGATTCCAGAACTCGCATACTAAGAATAACATAGGATATTCACTTCCTATACTGGAAGGGGTAGATCCTCTATTGACGTTAACTATCTCCATACACAAATCCCTATGCCCAGAATAGACCTAATGGATGTCCTTGAGACTAAGGACTAAACCAAAGCACAGTTCATTATATACAAGATAACTTTAACGATCTCAAGTCTAAGGACACTTGTACAACTATCACTCAGTGAACAACTATCGACACGTGAGTAATCTCCATTAGTTGTCCAACTACTCGAGTCATGTTCAGTGAACTTATTCCCTAATAAGCACCTACATACTAGCTATAGTGTCACCACACAAATGCCTATGAGAACAGACATCCTCCTGAAGGGAGCAAGCATAGTATGTACCAATCTTTGCGGATTCACTAACTTCCGATTAGTTATCCTATGATCAGGAACTGTTTAAGTCTAGAGTTATCATCTTCTAGATCTCACTATTACAATCTCATTATAATTCTAGAAGCTTTACTCTAAACTATGGAACATCTTATTTAAAAACACTTTAAATAGATAAAGCCCGTAATAAAAACAAAACAAGTCTTTTATTAATATAAACGAAATCAAATAAGAATACAAGAAAGTTCTTCCTAACTCATCATACATGATTGGATTTAGGACAAAACACTTTCAGATTCTTCCCTGATGTCAGCAATGTACATGCAGTCCTCTGGATTTGTAGGGGGTTTCTGAGATTGTGGCTTCCTCACAAATACTGGCTTTGCCTTGACAGCCCTTTTCTTTGTCTTCATTGGTTGATCCTTTTCAAATAGGTACTTTGGAAAATAGGCTTCATCAAATTCAATAGGCTCCTCCTTTGGCATGATTGGTTGATCATGAAAGTTGACAGGGTGTGCAGGGTCACAGGCCAACTTTCCTCCAATAGGTAGATCAATAGGAATTTGATGTGCACTTGTTGTGGAAGGGGCTTGAGCAGTGTCCAGAGAGTCCTCTTTTTCAAAGTTCAGATTCCTCTTAGCTCTAGCCTTTGGTTGCCTTACACTTTTCCTTGCTGGTTCAGCTTCATTAGCTCCATCCTTGGCTTTTTCTTCCTGAAAGGTCTCTTCATCTTCAAGTGCTTGAGCAACTGCCAATGCTTGCATTGCTGCCCTTTCAGATTCTTCAGCCTTGGCCTTTGCAAAATTTGGGTGACCAACCCAAATGCAGATTTCCTTGTTGTCCCTGTAGATGATGGCCCTTTGATTCCTTATGCTTGGATGATTGCTTTCCTTGCTCTCAATGATCAGCTTCCCTAGGACTTTGAACTCATCTGGCTTTGGAGCAGGATAAAATATCCTTTCAATGTTCTTGCCTTTGGGTTTGGCAGGTGATATTGGAGACATCCCTCTTGCATCCACATTCTTAAAGCATGAATATTGACCCTTCTCATTTCTTGAATCTTGAAAGATTCCATGCTGAAGGGGCTCTATAGCATAAGAGCTCTTGAACTGTGGCTCCATTTGTACAATCACCATTGCATTTGTTGATGGCTGATCTGTCTTTGAAGATTCAGTAATGTTCTTGAACCTTGCTTCTATGTTGGACCAGTGATCTTTGATTTGTTCTGCAAGTTTCATCCTCATAGAAGCTTCCTGGATCAGGTCAATACTATCCTTTTTCTTCTTTCCAAACTCCCCCATTGCTAGTGGCTCCTGTGGCAGTGAAATGGCTGGGACCAACACCTTTGTGATTTGAATGTTTAGCTCCTTAGATTTCTCCCCCTTTTTGTTAGCATCAAGAGAGATGACTGGGAGTCCTTGAGCTGCCACTAGCTGAGTGAGTAGCTGAGTTTGCTTCTCCTGTTCCTTCTGCATTTGAGAAAGTGTAGCTTCCACATTGTCCACTCTTGTAGAGAGAGTTTTCAAGGATGTAGCCACCTCAGGTTCCTTAGAGAAAAACCTGGTCATCTTGGACACAGTGAGAAGAGGGAGCTTTTCATCTATCATCCTGTAGTTAGCATCCCTGAGATTGCTAATGGAGTCCTTGATTTCTGTAGCCTCAATCCTTGTCTGCATCATTTGTAGCCTTTGAATTTCCAGAGAATCCATGATGGCCTTGTAGAATTTCTTGTCCCTTGCATTTGCAGACTCATGAGCTAGATAGGCCTCATTGTACTGCCTTGAGATAGCAGCATCTAGAGTGACTCTTCCATGCATACCCTGAGAAAGCCAGCCTGGTGTGGGAGGCACCACAGAAGTCCCAGTCTGTGAAGTGGTGGCCACCTGTAGATTATCACCATAGTTGTCCTCATCATCAGAAAACTCAAAGTCTCCACTTGCTGCAGCTCCTGGAGGTAGATTGGTCAAGGCATCCTTTGCTCTTTGCATTGATGCAGTAGTATGAATTAAGTTGAGTGACCTTTCTGCTTCCACATTGCCCTGTTGAGCCATAACTTGATAGGCTGGCACAGGATGAGTAAAGGTCTCAGGATCCAGGGAAATACTATCCAGAGTTTGTTGATAATGCTCTTGGAAAGTAAGTTCCCTTTCTCCCTCACTGACCTCCATTAACTCATTAGCAATGGCTGCTTCCACCCTTATTTCTCCTGTAGTCCCTTCTCTCTCTCCACTCTTTTCTTGCATCATGGGCTCCCCATGGCTCACACCTCTCACACCCTCACCTTCACCTACTAAGGTGGTGCTCTCAATCTCTCCTTTTGCCTGGCTGGAAGAAATAGCCAGCCTCTCACTCTCATTCTCTCCTTTTGCCTGGCTACAAGCCAGCCTCTCAATTTCACTCCCTTTCAAACCTAAAAGTGTCTCAACTACCACTAAGTCATCTACACTAGTTGTGGAAACAACTTGATTTTCAGTAGAAGGTGTAGAATGACCTATCAACGAAATGGTAGTTTGAACTGTCAACGGTATAGGTACCGTTGATGGAGAAACACTTGTCAACGAAAGAGGCTGTTTCGTTGATGAAGTCAATAAAGCATTTTGAGAAAGTGAAATTACAGTAGAATCTGTGGTGATTGATTTGAAATTGGGGTCCACAGATTCTCTTGCAATTTCAGAAAAACTTGGTTGATGGCCCAACAAATCACTTAATAAGTGATGACCATCAGCTTCAGAGTGGGGCTTCTCCAAGATTAGAGTTGGAGAATCAGGAAAAGATGTATGGATCATGTCCACATCTAAAGATTGAGTTGGTGAATTGGATGGAGATAAATCAAGATTAATGTTTAGAGAGTGGGACTGTAACCCCAGAGTAATAATAGGGGTTACATCAACCTGAATTTGAGAAACTGGAAGTGTTGCTTCCAGTGTGTGTGCACCCTGTGAACCCTTGGTCTTTTGCTTCACTCTCCTTTGGTATTGGGAAAATGTAGACTGTGGGCTTGAAGTGTCCCTTACCCTTTTGGACTGTGCTCTAGGTGGAGAGCTTGTTTCAATAATCACATCCTTTTGGGAGGATGCAATTAGACTTGTGTTTAAATCCATTTTACTCATTGTGCCTTGTTGGGAAGACACAATGGGGCTAGGCTGGGAAACACTTACCTCACCTCCCTTATTCTTGGGGTTTCTTTGATTTTCACCCCTTCCCTCACCTCTCACAACTCCAGACTCACTCCCCTTAGGTTGTGTGGTAGTTTTTACAACAGGTGCCTTTTGAGAAGCACCTGAGGTTGGCTTGGAGGATTTCTTTGATTTGGATTTAGTTGCTGGGGCAGGAGCCTGTTGGGTCACAGCTACAGACTCCATAGCAACAAGGTTGGAGGAGACAATAGAAGTAACAGCTATACTAACAGGGATAGTAGTAGTTACCTCAATGATTGGCAGATACACCACTGGAACATCACCATTGTAGTTCAGCCTCAGTATGTCTGTCAATACTCTCTTTTCTTGTACAAAGCACTCAAACCTGGCATTAGGGTTAGAGATAACTAATGGTGCTGGACTAACATGATTAGCCAGCATCATCAGAAACCTTGCATAATAGATATTTTTCTTCCTATTTGCCTTATCACCCAACTTAGCACCAATTTCATAAATAAGTTGGGTGCTAAAGTTGTAATATCTATCATTTAGAAGCATGGTTAGGAGAATTAACATAGAGTTAGTTAATGCATCAAAATTACTAATCTTTCCAGAAAAGACCTTAATGAATGCATCAGCTAAATAACTGTATTCCCTAACCAAACCTCTCCTAATTATTCTACCCAGATTATCAGTAGGCAAAGAGTAGTTTATAGAATTTAGCATGGTAGTTATTTCAGTGTTAGTAGGCAAAGCATCACAGTTATTATCAGGAATATGTAAACATGCTTGCAAAACATCAGAATTAACTATGTACTCATTACCTTGGAGAGTGAATTGCAGAGTGCAATTTGTTCCACTATATTCACATGAGGTCCAAATTTCCTCAATTATTTCATTGTAGATTGGTGTAGAGTGGAACATTGCATAGCTCAACTTGCAATTCTTCATGAAATCCATCATTTTGAAGAAAAGTCTGTTCGGGTTTTCCTTTGCAACAAAAGGGATGGAGTTGTTCTTCTCATAGATGAACCCTCCAGCAGACATAAGCTTGATTATGGGTGCCATTGTTGAGTGAGATAAAGCTTCGAACTGAGTTGCTTGTTAGAGAGAGAAAGAGAGAGAAAAGCCTTTGGAATTTTTGAGAGCAGGTAAAAAAGAATTAAAGAAAATAGAATTTCTTAAATACTCCCCCAAAAATTCTCAGAAAATGAGTCCAATAATAAAAGTAAATTACTGGATTGGCTTAAAAATATAACCGTTACTCTTAAAGTATTACCATGATTTATACTTACAGGGATGTATGCATAGATCATGGTAAAAGACGTGTCAGTTTTCAACGGTTCAGATTAAAAGCGCTAAATCAACGAATCAGAATTGGGCGCTTAAAGTCCCGTCTGTTTCGTTGATACAGCTGTGTTTCGTTGACATAAAAGAGCTATCAACGAAACATCCAGAAAAATGCTAAGATTGTCAACGAAATGGTTTGTTTCGTTGGCATAGTTATTTTGACTTAGACAAAATTTTACTTTTTTTCTGAGAAAATTAAATCACGGAAAAGCATAGCAAATTTCTGGCTGCATTATGACTTGCAAATATCTCAAAAATAATTAAGAGAAATTTAGCATACCTAGCTCACTTACTAATCTTGAGAATGTTGATTCATCAAGTGGCTTGGTAAAGATGTCTGCAAGTTGTTGTTCACTTGGAACAAAATGTAACTCCACAGTACCATTCATAACATGTTCTCTAATGAAATGGTACTTGATGTCAATGTGCTTGGTTCTTGAATGCTGCACTGGATTCTCAGTAATGGCAATGGCACTAGTGTTGTCACAGAAAATAGGAATTTTCTCAACTCTTAATCCATAATCAAGTAATTGATTTTTCATCCATAAAATCTGTGCACAACAACTTCCAGCTGCAATATACTCAGCCTCAGCTGTGGAGGTGGAAACTGAGTTTTGTTTCTTGCTGAACCATGACACAAGCTTGTTTCCTAAGAATTGACAGGTGCCTGTTGTGCTTTTCCTGTCAATTTTACATCCTGCATAATCTGCATCTGAATAACCAATTAGTTCAAAACCAGATTCTCTAGGATACCAAATGCCAAGGTTTGGTGTTCCCTTGAGATATCTGAAAATCCTTTTAATAGCAACTAAATGGGATTCCCTAGGATCAGCCTGAAATCTAGCACATAGACATGTAGCAAACATAATATCAGGTCTACTAGCTGTTAAATACAAAAGTGAGCCTACCATGCCTCTGTAACTTGAAATGTCCACATATTTTTCCTTAGTATTCAATTCAAGTTTGGTGGCAGTGGGCATGGGAGTTTTGGCAGGAGAGCATTCCATTAAGTTAAATTTCTTTAATAAATCATGAATATATTTTGTTTGACTAATGAAAATGCCTTCATTAACTTGCTTCACTTGAAGACCAAGAAAGTAAGTTAATTCTCCCATCATGCTCATTTCATATTTACTTTGCATAAGCTTGGCAAACTTTTGACAAAGTTTCACATCTGTAGACCCAAAGATTATGTCATCTACATAAATTTGAACAAGTATAGTAGAGCCATTCACAATCCTGTGAAAAAGAGTTTTATCTACAGTACCTCTAGTGAAGAGATTCTCAAGGAGAAACTGTGAGAGTGTGTCATACCAGGCTCTAGGTGCTTGTTTCAAACCATAGAGTGCTTTGAGGAGGAAGTATACATATTCTGGAAAATCATCATCTTCAAAACCAGGAGGTTGACTTACATAGACCTCCTCTTCCAATTCCCCATTCAGAAAAGCACTTTTCACATCCATTTGATAGACTTTGAAATTGGCATGGGCTGCATAGGCTAGGAAAATCCTTATTGCTTCTAGTCTTGCAACAGGAGCAAATGTTTCATCAAAATCAATTCCTTCTTCCTGTGAGTAGCCTTTTGCAACTAGTCTTGCTTTGTTCCTTGTGACTATGCCATTTTCATCCATCTTGTTTCTGAACACCCATTTTGTGCCTATTACACTCCTGTCCTTAGGCTTGGGCACCATCTTCCAAACATTGTTCCTTTCAAATTGGTTTAGCTCTTCTTGCATAGCCAAAACCCAATCTGGATCTAGAAGTGCATCCTCAACTTTCTTTGGCTCATCTTGAGACAGAAAGCTGCTATATAGACATTCTTCTTGAGTTGCTCTTCTAGTTTGGACTTTTGAAGAAACATCACCTATAATAAGTTCAAAGGGATGATCTTTAGTCCATTTTCTTGAGGGAGGTAGATTTGCTCTAGACGAGGTAGCTTCATGATCATGATTGCCTTGATTGGATATTTGTCCTTGAGAAACTCCCCCTGAGTTTGTTGCCCCTAAATGATCACTTCTTGAGACATTTCTATGACCTTCCACGGTATGACTGTTTTGGCTGTCAACGAAACGCTCATTTTGACTGTCAACGAAACCACCATCTTGAATGTCAACGAAATGACCATTTGGTCTACTAGCAGCTATTCTTTTCAATCTTAATGCAGCAATTTCATCTTCACTGCTGCTCTCATCTGTGCTAGATACAACAACTTTAGGTTGTTTCTCAGTAGTCTTAACATGATTCATTCGATCTCCTTCCTCATTCTCAAAAGAGAGACTTTCATGGAAACCTTCATCACAGAGACCTTGAATTTTGAGATCATCAAAAACAACATGTACAGATTCCATAACAATGTTGGTTCTGAGATTATAGATTCTGTAAGCTTTCCCTGCTGCATATCCCACAAATATTGCTTCATCTGCCTTTGCTTCAAATTTCCCCAAATGCTCAGCTTGATTTCTCAGAACAAAGCACTTGCATCCAAAGACATGAAGAAAATCCAATAGTGGCTTCTTTCTTTTGAGTAGTTGATAAGGGGTCATTCCCTTGGCCTGATTAATCAAAGAAATATTCTGAGTGAAGCAAGCTGTGTTAACTGCCTCAGCCCAAAAATAAGTTGGTAACTTTGATTCATCTAGCATTGTCCTGGAAGCTTCAATAAGTGTTCTGTTTTTCCTTTCAACTACACCATTTTGCTGTGGTGTCCTTGCTGCTGAAGACTCATGCATAATACCATTTTCTTCACAGAACATCTTCATGCTTGAATTCTTGAATTCTGTCCCATTGTCACTCCTGATCCTTCTTACTTTCAAGTCAGGATGATTGTTTACCATCTTGATGTGATTGATAATGATTTCACTTGCCTCATCTTTAGAATGTAAAAAGAAGGTCCAAGTAAATCTAGAAAAATCATCAACAATCACAAGACAATATTTCTTCTTTGAAATAGACATGACATTTACAGGGCCAAACAGATCCATATGAAGTAACTCAAGCTGATGGACAATTGATGACTCTGTCTTGCTTTTGAATGATGCCTTCTTTTGTTTCCCTTTTTGACAGGCATCACACAAACCATCCTTGGAAAACTCCACCTGTGGAATTCCTCTAGCAAGATCCTTCCTTACCAAATCATTCATAACCTTGAAATTCAGATGAGATAATTTCTTGTGCCATAGCCAACTTTCATCCTTGCTTGCTTTGCTGAAAAGACAAGTGATGGTGTCTGGACTTGTGCTACTAAAGTCAGCAATGTACACATTCCCTCTTCTGAATCCAGTCATTACCACATTGTTGTTTCCTCCTTTAGAAACAACACAGGCTTCTTTTGAGAAAGTAACTAAAAATCCTTTGTCACAAAGTTGACTGATACTAAGCAAATTGTGCTTAAGACCATCCACCAATGCAACCTCATCTATGATGACATTCTCTTTTGAAATCAAGCCATATCCCTTTGTGTAGCCTTTGCTGTCATCTCCAAAAGCAATACAAGGGCCAGCTCTTTCCTGAAACTCTGTGAGCAGGGTAGAATCACCAGTCATGTGTCTTGAACAACCACTATCCAAGTACCAAAGATTCCTTTTGTCTCCCTGCACACAATGAAACCAAATCAAGTTGATTTTGGTACCCAAGTTTCCTTGGGTCCTGTTTTGTTAGCCTTTGCTTTTCCTTTTATATCATTTTTCACCTTGGGCTCAGATTGATTTAAATCAACTTTTACTCTTGGTGTTGATTTCTGATTGCTGCTCACATTTTCATTTACAGCATGCATATTTGAAGGAACACACATATTATTCATATTCCATGGCATTTGTGGCATACTAAACATATTCATGTATGGATTAGGCACAAATGATATGTTAGCATATGGATTCTGAAATTGTGCACATGGAGCAAACATGTTAGGCATAACAGGCATTGTAGGCATAAGATTATTCATTGCAGGCTTGGGAATTTTCACATTAGCAGTTTTCTTAACAGATTTGCAGTTAGTAGATAGATGACTAACACTTCCACAATTGACACAAGTCTTTCTAGGAGCATATTTATCAGGTGTGTAATTGTTGTGTTTGTTAATTCCTACTTTGCCATTCCTGTTATTCCTTTTATTTCCCTTAGCCTCAATTTGAACATTCTCTATCTTATCTTTCAATTGCTTGTTGGACAAGTGACCTACATTAGCTCTCTCAACAGGCTTCTCAACTTTCTTTGATTTACTAGACTCACCTTGAACAAAGTTCTTGGTGACAGGACCATACTTATCATTAAGTCTAGTGAGTTTCTCTTTTCTTTTGTCTGTCAACGAAACAGCCTGAACGGTTGATGGTTCATGTGTCAACGGAACATCGCATTCCGTTGACATATCAACCTTCAACAAATGATCATTGTTGTTTGTTGACTCTGTTTCTGAATCTAAGGCTTCACAAACATACCCTAGTTTCTCTTTGTTCTTTTTCCATGATTGTTCACAGAAAGATTCCATACCTTGAACATTAATGATGTTGGTAGCAACATTCCTGGCATCTTTCCATTTAGCAATCACACTCTGTTCTATTTCTAGTTGTGTCTTAAGAATTTCTTCCCTTTGTAACACGTTCTCAAGTTCCTTCTTAGCATCCCTACTAACACATCTCATTTTCTCAAATTCAATGAGCTGTGCTTCTAACATTGCATTCCTATCACTTAAGAGCAAATTAGTCTCTTTAATTCTTGAATTCTCTTTGGTAAGTGATTTAAGAGTAACACGCAAATTATATAATACAGTAGACATTTCATTTACTGCACTATCGCATTCCTCTTTAGAAAGCTCAGAAAGATTAGTAATTGTTACCTGGTTGCTTGAGGAGCTTGCTTCCTGCTCATGATTGTTAGCCATAAGAGCCAAGTTGACATATTCAACATCATCATCAGAATCTTCACCATTACCAGCCCAATCATACTCCTGAGTCATGAAAGCCTTTTCCTTTTGCTTGAGAAGTTCAAAGTATTTCTTTTTATAATCAACAGGCTCAAATTTCCTGTTGCTCTTCTCAATCTTGGGCTTTCTGCAGTCTCCAGCAAAGTGACCAAGCATTCCACAATTGAAACATTTAGATTTAGACTTTTCAATCCAGTTACTTTTGTTAGGTTGAAAGTCTCTCCTTGGTGGCCTTGCTTCTGAGTTTCTCTTGAACTTGAACTTAGAGAATTTTCTTGACAGAAAAGCAATGTGTTCATCAATCTCATCTAAGTCATCCAAGTTGGCTGGTTCTGGTTCTTCTTCTTCTGTCATCTTACCTTTACCCTTGCTGACATCACTTCTACAACTATCTCGACTAGTTGTGGCCTTTGCAGCTTCTTCAGTGTCATCTTCCAGTTGGTTCACAGATGCAATCAATGCAATGGATCCACCCTTCTTCTGTACCTTTTCAATTTCCTCATCTTGCTCCATTTCCAGCTCATAAGTCTTCAATGTTCCATACAGCCTTTCAAGAGTGTAATCTTTGTACTCTTGAGTGTTTCTTAGAGAAACAGTCATAGGCTTCCATTCTTTTGGAAGAGCTCTTAGAAATTTAAGGTTTGAGTCCTTAGTTTGGTAGATTCTCCCATACAACTTTAATCCATTCAGAAGCTTTTGAAACCTACTAAACGTGTCATTTAGGGTTTCACCAGCCTTAAAGTGAAAGTGCTCATATTGTTGTATAAGGAGTTGCATTTTGTTCTCCCTTACTTGCTCAGTTCCTTCACATAGTGTTCTGACAGTGTCCCATACTTCTTGGGAGGTTGTACAGTTTATGACATTATCAAACATCTCTTGCTCCAAACCATTAAACAGAATGTTCATGGTTCTCTTATCTTTATGGATTTCTGCAAGATCTTCAATAGTCCATTCTGAGACAAGTTTTGGAATTTCTACATCAGGAGCATCATCTGGCACTCCAATTCTAGATGCAAACTTCATGGGAACGTGTGGACCTTTCTCAATGCAGTCTACATATCTCTCATCCATAGACATGAGATGTAAATGCATCTTTACTTTCCAGTGAAAGTAATTGTCCTTATCAAGAACTGGTATCTTTACACCTGCATCCTTCTTCACCATGGTTTCTGTTTTGGTCTTGATCTTTAAACTTCTTGTATGTTAGAAGCTTGCTCTGATACCAATTGTTATTCCCAAATGACCTAACAGAATTGTAGAAGGGGGGGGTTGAATACAATTCTTGATATTTTCTTAAACTTAAAACACTGATAAAATAAAACTGAACTGAATAAACAAAAACACAAGATATAAATAATTCAGTTGGATTGTTTGATGATCCAACTGAAGTGTTTTTATTGCGGAAATAATCTGTGATACAAAAGTACACAGCTGCTCAGTTACAAAGTTGTAGAGAAGAATGCTCTCAAAGATAGCTAATACAAACTATTTGTTTTTCTTCTCTCACTATCTTTCTAACTGCTACACTTGGTTATATATATTCCCAAGTTTACAATACTATTTTTGGCTACTCTAAAGTACACTAAAGATAACCGCCAATAGTTTGCTTTTCATCCCTTTGTCCAGTGGTCCTTGGAGATCCTTGCTTTTGTCTTCATGCTTATTATGATCACTCCCAAGAGCCCAATTGAAAACTGGGATGTTTCCTTATTCCCCATGTCCATTTTAATGGTTTCCAATGCAAAGTACACTTCCACATCACCTTTAGATCGGTTCAGAAACCTGTCACTATCACTTTGTCAACTATTCAGAAAAGCAATAATGATTCATTGATAGCAGGGAGATGTGTTTCGTTGATAGCTTTATTCTTCATTTCGTTGATGGTGTTTCTCTTGTTTCGTTGATAGAGTAATCCTCATACCGTTGACATGTCTTCACTTAGGCAAAATTACAAGGCATGATATACTTACAATTAACCAACCTATTTTGCCTATCTAGTACTTAGTCAACATGACTTAGGAAACCTATCTAATACATACATCAAATGCATATCAAACTGTGAAGTATTGTACAGTGCAATTGCTACAACACTCATTCCGTTGATGAGCTTCCTGTCAACGAAACACTGCAAAGCATGCCATTTCGTTGACAGTTACAAAATAACTTAATACAAAATCTACTAAGTGTTTTTACAATTATCATCAAGAACAACATATTCCTAGCACTATGACAGGTAATCCAGTACAGCACTCCATGACCAAGCACATCAGCATAAGGTATCATTTTATCAGAGAACATGTGGAAGAAGGAAACATTGAGCTTCATTTTGTGTCTACAGACCAACAACTTGCAGATATCTTCACCAAACCTTTGAGTGAAGCTACTTTTACAAGATTGGTAAATGAACTTGGAATGATCTCTGGTTTCGACTAGAGATACGGGTTAGACTCAAAAACTATACATGTTTGATTTTATGCTCATGATTCCTTGCATATGTAAACTGCTAAGAGTACCGGTGTCATAAACTCTGAAAGTAAACTCTGATGCTAAACTCTGTTAGTCATAAAGTGTTGGTCATACTCTGATAGTAAATCACTGATAGTTACAGTCTAATGCTATACTCTGATTGTGATTTTTTCTGAAACATATGGACCGATGAAGAAATTTGTATGAGGCATAATTCTCAGTAAGTAATTATGAATCCTTAAGAGTTATATAGATTCTGATCTCAAATCTGTGCAGTAAGTTCACACAGCATGATACTGTCTCTATATTTATAGCATCTCTTAGTTTATTGATCCTATACACTGAGTCTGTATTAGCTGTTTGCACTTTCTCTCATAAATTAATTGTATTAACTGATGAAAAGTCTAAACTCTGACAATTAGTTGCAAATATTTCACCCTCAAAACAAAAGATGCCAAAAAGAGCACAAATTCCTTTGAGATCATGTTGTGCCTAGGAAGATCCAGGAACTTATTGTATGAAGTAAGGGCTAAAATCTTTGATTTTTGGTGACTAGTGCCAACCACTGATTACTGGAAAAATTAAAAAAAAAAATTATTATAAAAAGGGGGTGAAAATAATAAAAATATCCAAATGAAAGGATATAAGAAGACAGAGTTTAGATAAGAATCAGATTTTATTTTATATATGAGAGTTTGGGCAATCAGTTTTTACTGCTTTAGTTTGTGGATTTTATGCACTTTGAGATGATCTAAATATTGATTTCGGTAAACTCTGCTACTGCACACACAATTATTCACACCTGTACAGTTTGCGAAAAGAGTTTATTGACAAAGAAGGACAAATGGTAAACACTGATGTATTGTGTGAAATATGCCGAGGTAACTTTGTTTTAATCTCTGATGGTTAAAATGATTTCTTTGTTTCAGACATTTTATAATTTTGAGATTAGACATTTGTTTAGAAATTCGAAAGAGTATGATTACAAACGGTTCATATTTGTATTAAACAGAGGAGAGAGAGGTTGAGTGTTTTGAACAATGTGAAAAGCGGTAATTATGGCTATTTTTACTGCGTGTGTGTATTGGAAGTTGTTACATACAGCTGTCAGCGTATGCATGTTTGACATCTGTCCCACTCACACATTTTTTCAAAGACGCCTGCTGTGTGTAGTAATGATTAAAACGATTGGGTTTTAATTTTCACAGTTATTATTTAAACTTACTACACATAAACGGTTCATTCTTTTACACACTTCATCTTTTCATAAGTTTTTACTCACAAACACTGTCTCAAACACTTTCACTGCATACATTCTACACTTTTCTCTGTCTTATTTCTTGCTTTCTTCTAAACTTTTCTAATGGCTACTACAATGTTTACTGCTTCTGGGTTAGAATTTGTTCCAAATAACTATGCTGCTCCTTTGGCAAATGAGAACGCACCGGAGGCGTTTCATTTGATTCAGAATTTCTTGTCAAACTCTGATATTGGCACTGCTCTAACTGCACCATTGAAGCTGTCTGCATCTCAAATTAGAACTTTTTGGCAGACAGGAACTTATGACGATGGAGGAGAGACTGGGTCTCCGTCCATAATCTTTGAATTTCAAGAAGAAGAATTTACAGTTACTCCAACAACTGTTCGTGATGCTTTGGGCCTTGAGGATTTCAATGCTTTCACAATTTCTGTTGGAGATTCTGAGTTGATTCGTATGATGAGAGAAATTGGCTACTCTGGACCACTGACAAAGATTGGTCAATTGAAGCGACCGCTCTTGAGAAAGGAATGGAGTTTCTTTTTCGACTGCATAACAAGGGCGTTCGGGAAAAAGTGCACAAACTGGGATGCAATACCCACTGATAGTCTGCAACTCGGGTATTCTCTTCTTTATGGAAATAATTTTGATGTTTCCAGGCTAGTTCTGACTAATATAGGTGAGAAAATGACTGAAAATAGAAGTGTAGTTTATTTTGCACGATTCTGTCAGTTGATATTCTCTGAATGTGTTTCTGGGGTAGAAATAGCTGAGAATGATGTGATTCCTTGTTTTAAGTTACATAAACGCATATTCTCTGATCTAACTAATAAAGATAACAAGAAAGGTGATGTGGGTGTTTTGTTGTTGCCTGAGTCTGTGCAACAATTTCTAGTCCAGTCACAACAACAACAACTCGCAAACTCTGAAGCTGGACCTTCTGTGTCTCAATCACAGAGGTCAAAGAAGTCTAAGTTGAGAGCTGTTAAGTCTGCAAGAGTGAAGCCATCAGAAAATGAAACTGGGGTATCAACCACTGATGGTATGCCTCAGAAGAAAAAGTTACAGAAAAGAAGGGCCAACAGGCCAAATTCTGATGAGGAGAGTGAAGCTGATGATGAAACTCTTCATCAAAGGAAAAGAAGATTGGTAGCAGCACAATTATTTGGTGCTGAGAATGTTTCTTCAAAAGTTGTTGAAACTCCTGAAGTTGAGTTTTAGGAGGATGAAGCTGTCAATGTGGACAGAGTTTCTATGGAAAATGTAGCTCCTGAAGTTGTTCTTCAAGAGGAGATTTTTGACACTCCTGTGCCTACTGAGGACAGAGTAAATGCTGATGTTGGTATGATGGATTTTGAGAGAGAAGCTCCTACATCAAAGGGTGATGATGTAGTTGAGGAAGCTGCTGATCATTCTGACAGCAGGGTTTTTGAAAATGAAGCTGGGGCAATGGATTTCTTTGTTGATGAAGATATTCTAGATGCACATCCTACTATCAGTATTTGTGATACTGAGGATGTAGCAGCTGATCAAGCCACCTTGGTCATTGAAGACTCTGTTGCTTCTCACACAGAGATTCTTTCAGTTCACAATTTACATTCTGACAAAGGTGAGGAGGTTGATCAGAGGATAGAAGTTGCTACAGAGCCAATTCTTGATGAAGCTGTAGCAGAGAATGTACAAGAGGCTGCTGATAAGCTAAACTCTGAGGATATTATTTTTCTTGAAGCTTTACAACAATCTGTTGTTGAGATTGTTCAAAAAGAAGCAGAGTTTGATACTAATGCACACTCTGATAATCCAGAAAGAATGGCCGAGAATGTTCCTGCAGAGAATACAGCAGAGGATGACAATGTTGAAGATAGTCCTGCTCATTCACATCCTGATATACAAGAGGAGTTATCTGATATTCGAGCAAACTCTTATGAGGAAAGAGAGGTCAATCGAGCTACTGCTGAGCATTTTCAGGATATGTACTACAAAAGATGGGCAGCTGCAGATTGTATCTTTTCTGCACAGAGGGCTGCTGATTTTCTTGATGATTCTGTTAAGAAAATTTCTTCTCCTGATGTACTTGCAAGTATAAAGGCAACTGTTGTTCAAGTCAAATCTCTTAATAATAGATTTGATGAGAATCAACAGATGTTTACAAATCTTAGGAATGAATTTTCTATCAGGGATACAACTTTGAAGCTTGACAGATCATATTACTCTACAATGTTCAAGCAGCAAGCTAAGGACTCTGACGACATAAAGCAGAGGCTTGTTAAAGTTGAAGACAATCAGACTGCAATGTCTGCACAATTGAACTGTTAGATATAATTGCTGACGTTTGTTTATCAGTGTTTAAGCAACAGGTACTGACCAGAGTTTATCAGAAGCCGGTCAGAGTTTAATTAAACTCTGACAGGGTGAAGAGTTTAAAGGAAGCCGGTCAGAGTTTATTTAAAGTCTGACAAGGTGATAGTTGAATTAGCTGTCGGTGCTGAATTGAAGATTCTAGAAGCAATATATTCTGAAGATGGAAAGAAGCAGAATATATTGATACAGCTAAGGAAACAGAATAGAAGATAAGAAGCAATCCTTAATTGATATCAATTGTATAACTAATTGTTAGGAGTATCAATTAGATAAGGATTGTATGTAGCTGTGTACTATATAAACACAGATAGGTTATCCCTAGAAGGGATGCGATCATTGAATATATTATTCTTGTAACCTAGAAGCTCTTTGTGATTCATTAACATCACCAAGAGAGAATTATTTAATATAATTCAGTTTGTTGATTTACAAACTTGTGTTCTTAATTATTATTCTCATACGTACTTGATTATATATTGTGTATTCGGCCTAACAATTGGTATCAGAGCCAAGGCTGTTTAATATATACAGTTTTACGATTCAAACACAGTAATAATCATGTCTGAAGAAAATCAAACTGCTCCTAAGGCTGAACAGGTTAAGCCCAATTCTGTGAGTCGATATGAAACAATCAGGGTTCCAATTCTCAGGCCAGTAGAGTATCCGATTTGGAAGGTGAAGATGACCATGTTTCTGGAGGCTACAGATCCAGAATATCTTGACAGAATTTATGATGGTCCTCATAATCCAACCAAACTAGCCCCTGTTGTTGATGGTCAAGAACAAAAGACTGTTCCAAAGGAAAAGAAAGATATGACTCCTGAGGACATCTCATCAATTGCAAAAGATGCAAAGGTTAGACATCTTCTCCACAGTGCTTTAGATAATGTTATGTCTAACAGAGTAATTGGCTGCAAGACTGCCAAAGAGATATGGGATGCTCTAGAAGTCAGATGCCAAGGAACAGGTGCTATCAAGAAGAATAGGAGGACCATACTAACTCAGGAGTATGAGCACTTTGATTCAAGACCTAATGAAACCTTGACTGAGACTCATGACAGATTTTGCAAACTCTTGAATGATCTGTCTCTGGTTGATAAAGAATATGAGCTTGAAGAGTCTAATCTCAAGTTTCTGTTATCTCTACCTGAAAAGTGGGATCTAAAGACAACCACAATAAGAGATAATTATGAGCTTGCTGATACAGATCTTGATGAAATCTATGGGTTATTGAAAACTCATGAACTGGAGATAGAACAAAGGAATAGAAGATTGAGTAAAAAGACAAAATTTGTTGCTCTCAAAGTCGAGGAGAAGCCCATTAAGAAGGAATCATCAAGGAAGAAAGCCAAGGGAAAGGCTTTAGTCATTAAATCTGAGAGTGAGTCATCAAACACTGATGATGACTCAAACTCTGATGAAGCTTCTGACTCTGAGGATGATGAAGAACAAATGATGCAAATGGCTGTATTGATGGTGAAGACCTTCAAGAAGATGGGATTCAAGAACTTCAAGAAGGGAAAGAGATTCTCAAGGAAAGATTCAAACTCTGAAAGGAGAAGTTTCAGAAAGTCTGATGGAAGGGAGACCAAATCAGGTAAGAAGGATAAATCTGAAATCCAGTGCTACAAGTGTAAGGAGATGGGTCACTATGCTCCAGAGTGCAAGAAAGGCAAAACTGAGAAAGCACTCATCTCTAAAGGCAAAGACTGGGCAGATACTTCAGACTCTGATGATGGAGAAAACTATGCTCTTATGGCAACTGTCAGAGATGAGACTGAATCATCTGAAAATAAGGTACCCCTAACTACTTATGCTTATGATACTGATAATATATCTGAGTTAAGAGTATATCTGAAAAGTGTTCATGTTAGCTATAGGGATCAGACTTTAGAAAATGAGAGAATTAAAGCTGAGAATCTTAGTCTTAAAGATAGAAACAAGTTTCTTGAAGGAGAACTTGAAAGCATGAAGCAGATTCAAAAAGAAAGAGATGATGCTGTTTATGTAGAACAGGAGTTGCTGAAAAAATATAGGCAACTAGAATCTGATTTAGAGAAGGAAAGAAAAATAATCAAGACTTGGACAGATTCTGGAAGAGACACTCATCAAGTGTTTCAGACTGATTCTGTAGGTTTAGGTTATTGTGAAAATGATGAACTTAGGTTTAAAGACAAGGTAAAGGTAAAACCACAACTTAAACCTGTGAAATTTGTTCCAGAAGCCAATAAGTTAAAATCTGTTGTAATAAGGGAAGCTGATATGGAATCAGATGAAGCTTGTGAAAAAAAGGAAAATATTATAACAGAAAATCTTATGGAAGAAGAAGCTGTTAGAAAACCAGTAAGAACTTGTGAAAAACAGGTTAATGTTGGCTTGATGACAGGAAAACAGTTCAATCATAAGTTGAAAGAGGTAAAATCTGCCATGAAACCAAAAGGGTCCAAGAAAAATAGGAATGGAAAAATAGGCATAAATAATAGAAATAATCATTTGCCTACTGGTGCTGCTCCAAGGAAAACATGTTATAGTTGTGGTAGTTCTAATCATCTTGCTAGATTTTGCACTAAGAACAAACATATTAATTCTTTATCTTCTACATCAGGAGTAAAGAATGATTATGTAAAGGTTAAACCACAAACTTTATGCAAACACTGTGGGAGCTCTTGGCATTCCATTTATACTTGCAAGAGTTATCATGCTATTTATCACAACTATTATGAGCTAAAACCCAATCTAAAGTGGGTTAGAGCAAACTCTGCAAGTGTAAAGTCTGACAATGTTAGTTTAAACTCTGTTGTTAGTGATTCCGCTGCAAAAGCTAACACTGTTAAGAAAGACAAAGGATCCAAGCAAGTCTGGGTCCTTAAAACTAACACTTAGTGTTTGTTTGTGATTGCAGGGCATAAAAGAGAGCACACTTATCTTGGACAGTGGATGCTCAAGACACATGACTGGAAATAAAGCCCTGCTATTAGACTTTAAGGAGAAGGCTGGCCCAAAGGTTTCCTATGGAGATGGCAACATAGGACATACTCTGGGATATGGCAATATCAATCTTGGAAGTGTCATCATTACAGATGTAGCTCTAGTCTCAGGACTCAAGCATAATCTGCTATCTGTGAGTCAAATCTGTGACAGAGGAAACCATGTAGATTTTCATAGTGAATACTGTGAAGTTATCAGTAAATCTACTGGAAAAGTTGTTCTAGTTGGACACAGGCGCAACAACATTTATGAAGCAAGTTTGGTAACAAACTCTGATGGAAAAATAGTGTGTCTGACTGCAAGAATGTCAAATGAAGAAAGTTGGAATTGGCATAAGAAGCTCTCTCATCTCAATTTGAACAACATAAACGAGCTAATAAGAAAGGATCTTGTAAGGGGACTTCCAAAATCAATACTCAGTCTAGATGGCCTATGTGATTCTTGTCAAAAGGCCAAGCAAAGGAAGTCATCTTTCAAGAGCAAATCTGAATCTTCAGTAGTGGAACTTTATCACCTTCTACATGTTGATCTCTTTGGACCAGTGAATGTGATGTCAATGGGCAGAAAGAAATATGCTCTAGTAATTGTTGATGAATATACTAGATATACATGGGTGTATTTCTTGTCAAAGAAGGATGAAACTGCTCAAACTCTGATGGATCATGTAAATCTACTGGATAAAGGATCACAGCACAAAGTCAAAATTATAAGGAGTGATAATGGAACTGAATTCAGAAACTCAATCATGGAAGCTTTCTGCAAGGAAAGAGGAGTGAAACAAGAATTTTCTGCACCTGGAACTCCACAGCAAAATGGTGTAGTTGAAAGGAAGAACAGAACTTTAATTGAAGCAGCCAGAACTATGCTTGATGAAGCAAAATTACCAACATACTTCTGGGCAGAAGCTGTTCAAACTGCTTGTTTTACTCAAAATGCTACACTGATCAACAAGCATGGGAAAACACCATATGAGATGGTGAAAAATAAGAAGCCAAATTTGAAATATTTTCATATATTTGGATGCAAATGCTTTGTGTTGAAGACTCATCCTGAACAGTTGACAAAGTTCGAGTTAAAAGCTGATGAAGGAATCTTTGTTGGCTATCCATTGTCAACAAAAGCATTCAGAGTTTACAATCTAAGAACTAAAGTGATCATGGAATCCATACATGTGTCATTTGATGACAAGAAAATAATTGGACTTGAAGACAAGGATGGATATGATCAACTACGTTTTGAAAATGAAGATCTATTCTTTGATGATATAAACTCTGATGAAGCAGGTTTGACAAACTCTGACGAAGCATACTCTGAACCTCTACTGGTAAATACTGGAGAAACTGGAAATTCTCAAATTGAACAAAATAGAGAACCAGTTGAGGGGGAGCGTGAAGAAGCTCAACAAGACGCAGCAAATGAGTCAGTTGAGGAAACTGATTCAAACTCTGACAGTTCAAACTCTGAGCCATCCAATTCAGGGGGAGCCTCAGATGCTGCAGAAAGTCAACATATGAATCAGGAGAGCATGGATCAAGGGGGAGGATCCAATAATAATGCAAGAAACCACTTACCAACAGCAAGAAAGTGGACACAGGCACACACACCTGATCTCATAATTGGAGATCTTGATGCTAGTGTGAGAACTAGAAGTGCAACAAATAATGAGTGTCTGTATCATGCTTTCTTGTCTCAAACAGAACCAAAGAAAGTGGAGGAAGCTCTTCAAGATGCTAATTGGATTACAGCAATGCAAGAAGAGTTAAATGAATTTGAAAGAAATGAAGTCTGGACACTTGTACCTAGACCAAAGAATAGATCAATAGTAGGTACAAAGTGGGTTTTCAGAAACAAGACTGACAGTGAAGGTGTGATTACAAGAAACAAGGCTAGACTTGTGGCTAAAGGATATTCACAACAGGAAGGAATTGACTATGATGAAACCTTTGCTCCAGTTGCAAGATTGGAGGCCATAAGGATTTTTCTGGCCTATGCTGCACACAAGAAGTTTAAAGTCTTTCAGATGGATGTAAAAAGTGCTTTTCTCAATGGGAAGCTTGAAGAAGAAGTATTTGTTGAACAACCACCAGGATTTGTAGATCCCAAGCATCCAGATTTTGTCTACAGGCTTGACAAGGCATTATATGGACTAAAGCAAGCACCAAGAGCATGGTATGAAACTCTTGCTCAATTTCTTTTAGAAAGTGGGTTCACAAGAGGTACAATTGATAAAACTTTGTTTTATTTCAATTCTGGTGATGATTTGCTGTTAGTTCAAATTTATGTAGATGATATTATTTTTGGATCTACTAATGACAAACTTTGTAAGAAGTTTGCAAAGCTTATGCAATCCAGGTACCAAATGAGCATGATGGGAGAGCTTAGTTATTTTCTAGGCTTACAGGTCAAGCAAACAGATGATGGTATTTTTATCAATCAAGCAAAATATACCAGAAATCTTCTCAAGAAATTTGGTATGCTTGATAGCTCATCTGCTACAACTCCCATGGCTACAGCAACAAAGCTAGACAAAGACACAGGAGCCTCAGTAGATATGACAAACTACAGAGGAATGATAGGGTCTTTACTGTATCTTACTGCAAGTAGACCTGATATCATGTATGCAACATGTCTTTGTGCAAGATTTCAAGCAGATCCTAGAGAGCCTCATCTAACAGCTGTGAAAAGGATTTTCAAATATCTCAAAGGAACCATAACCTTGGGTTTGTGGTATCCTAGAGAATCAGAGTTTAAGTTAATTGGTTACTCTGATGCAGATTTTGCAGGCTGTAAGATAGATAGAAAAAGTACAAGTGGAAGCTGTCAATTTTTAGGTGACAGATTGGTTTCTTGGTACAGCAAGAAACAGAAATCAATTTCTACATCCACAGCAGAAGCAGAGTATATAGCAGCTGGTAGCTGTTGTGCACAGATTTTATGGATGAAGAATCAATTGCTGGATTATGGGTTAAGGTACTCTAGAATACCTATTTTCTGTGATAACCAAAGTGCTATTGCTATGACAGGTAATCCAGTACAGCATTCCATGACCAAGCACATCAGCATAAGGTATCATTTTATCAGAGAACATGTGGAAGAAGGAAACATTGAGCTTCATTTTGTGTCTACAGACCAACAACTTGCAGATATCTTCACCAAACCTTTGAGTGAAGCTACTTTTACAAGATTGGTAAATGAACTTGGAATGATCTCTGGTTCTGACTAGAGATACGGGTTAGACTCACTTTTTATGTTCATGATTTCTTACATGTGTTAATTGTTATGTGCACCAGCATGTTAAACTCTGTGAAGTGTCAGTCATACTCTGAAAGTAAACTCTGATGCTAAACTCTGTTGGTCATACTCTGATTGTTACAGTTTAATGCTATACTCTGATTGTAATTTTGTCTGAAACATATGGACCAATGAAGAAATTTGTATACAGCATAATTCTCAGTAAGTAACTGTGAATCCTTAAGAGTTGTATAGATTCTGATCTCAAATATGTGCAGTAAGTTAACACAGCATGATACTGTCTCTGTATTTATACCATCTCTTAGTTTATTGATCCTATACACTGAGTCTGTATTAGCTGTTTGCATTTTCTCTCATAAATTAATTGTATTAACTGATGAAAAGTCTAAACTCTGACTATTAATTGCAAATAATTCACCCTCAAATCAAAAGATGCCAAACAGAGCACAAATTCCTTTGAGATCATGTTGAGCCTAGGAAGATCCAGGAACTTATTGTATGAAATAAGGGCTAAAATCTTTGATTTTTGGTGACTAGTGCCAACCACTGATTACTGGAAAAAAAAATATATATATATAATAAAGAAAGGGGGTGAAAAACAAAAGATATATCCAAATGAAAGGATATCAGTATACAGAGTTTAGATATAAAATCAGATTTTATGTTATAAATGAGAGTTTAGGCAACCAGTTTTTACTACTTTCGTTTGTGGATTTTATGCACTTTGAGATGATCTAAATATTGATTTCGGTAAACTCTGCTATTACACACACATATTTTCACACCTGTACAGTTTGAGAAAAGAATTTATTGTCAAAGAAGGACAAATGGTAAACACTGATGTATTGTGTGACATATGCCGAGGTAACTTTGTTTTAATCTTTGATGGTTAAAATAATTTCTTTGTTTCAGACATTTTATAATTTTGAGATTAGACATTTGTTTTTCGAAAAAGTATGATTTGTGACGGATCCATTTTGCATTAAACAGAGAAAAGAAAGAGTGTGTTTGATAACTCCTGATGGTGATTAGTAGCGCTGATGAGTATGTTAGTTTACTGTTTAAAGTGATATCATTTCTTTCACTTTACAATTACTATGTGATACTGATATGTAAAACAAAAAAAAATGGATCTTTCTCATTAATCGATTCAAACTTTGTTTACATTCAGACAAGTTCATACTCTTGTCTAGCTACTTGTTCGATTAACAGGTTATTATACCATCTGGGATTTTCAAGGCTTGACAACTCCCTGATGTTGAATCATCATCATCATCCTCTCGAAATCTCTTTCTGGTTTGCAGCTTGCAGGATTCCAAGACGACTGTCTTCTTCGAACCCTTCAAGTAGCTCTGATAAAAGAGCATCATACAAATCAAATCAAATCAAATCAAATCAAATCTTTCTGGCAGACAGGTGCTTATGATAATGGAGGGGAGGCTGGGTCACCGTCCATCTTGTTTGAATATGAGGGTCATGAGTTTGTAATAACTCCAACAACTGTTCGTGATGCCTTGGGTTTTGAGGATTTCAATGCCTTCACAATCTCTGTTGGAGATTCTGAGTTGGTCCGTATGATGAGAGAGATTGGATACTCTGGACCATTAACGAAGATTGGGCAATTGAAAAGGCCATTTCTGCGCAAGGAATGGAGTTTCTTTTTCGACTGTATCACCAGGGCATTCGGAAAGAAGTGCACCAATTGGGATGCAATTCCCATTGATAGTCTGCAAATCGGGTACTCGTTACTTTATGGTGCTAACTTTGATGTTGCTAGATTAGTCTTGACTAATATTGGTGAGAAAATGCAAGAGAATAGGAATGTTGTCTATTTCTCTAGATTTTGTCAATTGCTATTCAACATTTGTTGTCCTGATGTTGAGATTTTAGATGAGGATGTTATTAAATCATTTAAATTGCATAAACGCATATTTTCTGATTTAACTAACAAAGATAACAAGAAAGGGGATGTTGGTGCTCTTCTCTTACCTGAGAGCGTACAACAGTTTTTAGCAAATTCTACCCAACCTGCAAAGCCTCAACAAGAAACAGCACAACAAACTCTGATCTCATCAACACTTCAAACTGTTGAGGCTGGACCTTCTGTGAGGTTAAAGAAGTCAAAGACAAGAGCATTTAAAAGAAAAGTAAGGGCACAAAGACCTCGTTCTGACGAAGCAAGGGTATCTGCTAGTGAAGATGAAGCAGAGGATTCTCAAACTCTGAGCAAAAGAAGAAAGCTTGTAGCCACTTATCTTTTTGATGAGGAGGAAGAAGCTGAATTGCCTGTAAACTCTGAAGTGGTAATTCAGGAAGCTGTTCTAAGGGAACCTACTGAAGCTCCTGCATCAGAGAATGCGGAGATTGTAGCTGTTTCTCAAGATACTCCTGCAATTGTCGTTGAGGAGGAGATTCTAAATGCTAATGAGGACAGAGTGTTTGTAAACACTGAAGCTCCTGAAGTGTTTGTTCAGGAGGATGCTGCAAATGCTGAAGCTGTCAATTTAGACAGGATCCATACTGATGCTACTATGATGGATTTTGATTTTGAAGCACACACTTCTTTACATTCTGATCATTATACAGAGGGTGTGGAAGCTGATCAAGTAACTGATCAGGTAGAAGAATCTCTGGCCACTCACACTGAAATTATTTCTTGTGATCTTGACAAAGGTGAGGAGGTTAATCAGATGATCAAAGTCACAGAGAAAATTGTTGAAGCTGTGACAGAAAAGGAACAAGAGGCTGCTGATGAGCTAAACTCTGAGAATATTATTCTTGAAGCTTTGCAACAATCTGTTGTTGAGATTGTTCAAAGAGAAGCAGAGGTTTTTGCTCAGGTTCACTCTGATATTCCTGAAGCTGTAGCAGAGAAGAAAATTGATGAAGCTGCACAGTTCACTGCTGAAAATATTCTTATTGAAAATGAAGCAGACAATAATGAAGAAGCTGGAAATGATGCTGAGGGTTCTCATTCACACCCTAGCATTCAAGTTTCATTGGCTGATGATGTCAATAGTGATGAAAGAAGGGAAGTCAATAGACAGACAAATGAGCATTTCCAGAATATGTACTACAACAAATGGGCTGATGCAGATTGTGTCTTCTCAGCACAAAGGGCTGCAGATTTACTATCTGATTCTGTCACGAAGATCTCAAATACTGATGTACTTACAAGCTTACAGGCAACTGTTGTTCAAGTCAAATCTCTTAACAATAGATTTGATGAGAATCAACAAATGCTTACAAATCTAAGGAATGAAGCCAGTATGAAGGATCTTACTTTTAAGTCTGACAGAACTTTTTATTATTCTATGCTCAAACAGCAAGCCAAGGATTCTGAGGAAATTAAGGAGAGGCTTGGGAAAGTTGAGGAAAATCAGAATGCAATGTCTACTCAACTGAATTCCATTTCTAATGCCATTGAATTGCTGACATCAGTATTACTTTCTGATGATGTCAAAAAGGGGGAGAGTGTACCTAAAGACAAATGCAAAGACACTCAAGCTCTGAGACGGAGGGATGATTCTACTGATGGGGGAAACAAAGAAAATAAAAGAAAGGTTATTGTTCAAAGGCAAAGAAGGACAAGAGTAAACTCTGAAAGAGAAATAAACTCTGAAAAGATAAACTCTGGTGGCCAATCTACTTCAAATCTCAAGAGTTTAGTTGTTTCAACTAATCCATCTACTGATGAAGAGATTGCTGCTAAGATATTCATGAAAGAGCATGGAAAGAATGTTACTATTGAAGATATCCAGGCTGAAGAGCAAATGCTTGCTGAGGAACATAAGAAAAATCTTGAAGCTGGAATCTACAAGAAAAAGGAAATCAAGGCTCCTAGAAAGAAAGAAGTTGGTATTTCTATCAAAGAGAATATACAACAGAGTATACAATATACAAGGAGACCTGTGATTAGAAACTCTGATAAGGGAAAAGGCATAATGATTGAAGACCCTAACTTGAATAAGAAGTTTAAATCAACCTCTGACATTGCTCAAGTTGAAACAAGATTAGCTAAATCAACCTCTGACGCTGCTCAAGTTGATGTTTCTATTGAAGATATGACAACCTCTGACGTTGCTCAAGTTGTACAGAAATCTACACTTCTTCCAGGATTCAGCAAACCAACAATTCTTGAAGACTTAAAGCTTGAAGCTGTAAATTTCTCAAAAACCAGAACAGTATTGGGAAAAGAAGCATATGATAGATCTGGACTGGGTTCACACAGAGAGAGAAGAACAAATATCAGATCTCAAGATCAATCATCACTGGCTGAATCTGGTACTATTACTCAAGAAAATCTTGATATGCTAGACTCTGTTCAAATGATCTTTCATAAGGTGTTGAAGAAGGAATTTTTGTTGTACTTTATGAATGATGGAAGAGTTTATAAGGTTGCAGAGTCTGATATAGATCTCAAATCTTATCAAGAATTGGAGTATGTTCTGTACTTGTTGAAAGTCAAAAATAGAAATACTCACAATGCTGCTTCAGTCATCAGAGAAAAGATGCTAAGATCGAAGATGATGCTTGGAGGAGGAGTATCAAGTGCATATATTCCCAAATACAGAGATGCACATGGGAAGATTGTTGAGATGAAAAGAAACAGTGCTAAGTTCAGAACAGCACTGGGTACAAAAGTTCTTGAATTTAATTTAGAATCTGATAAAGCTCATTATATCAAGCTAGGGAATGAGATGAGGAAGAATTCCATCTATTCTCTGAGAGCTGCAATTTATCAGACTGGAGAATTTGATCCAAAGTTGAAAGAAGTGAAGGAGATCATGGTAGATGAGCTGGAAAAAGCTGAAAGGAGGCTACTTATTGGCTATCTCAGGACAGTGCCTGATATTCAAGAGATCAAGTAAAGTCTGACTGTAAGTTTTTAAGATATTTTCTATTCTAAGTCAAATTTAAACTCTGTTTTAAATTAAACTCTGTTACATGTTAAACACTGCATTTGTTAAATGTTTTTGACATCATCAATTATATATTTAACTTGTACATGTTATTATGAACAAGTTGGGGGAGATTGTTAGATATAATTGCTGACGTTTGTTTATCAGTGTTTAAGCAACAGGTACTGACCAGAGTTTATCAGAAGCCGGTCAGAGTTTAATTAAACTCTGACAGGGTGAAGAGTTTAAAGGAAGCCGGTCAGAGTTTATTTAAAGTCTGACAAGGTGATAGTTGAATTAGCTGTCGGTGCTGAATTGAAGATTCTAGAAGCAATATATTCTGAAGATGGAAAGAAGCAGAATATATTGATACAGCTAAGGAAACAGAATAGAAGATAAGAAGCAATCCTTAATTGATATCAATTGTATAACTAATTGTTAGGAGTATCAATTAGATAAGGATTGTATGTAGCTGTGTACTATATAAACACAGATAGGTTATCCCTAGAAGGGATGCGATCATTGAATATATTATTCTTGTAACCTAGAAGCTCTTTGTGATTCATTAACATCACCAAGAGAGAATTATTTAATATAATTCAGTTTGTTGATTTACAAACTTGTGTTCTTAATTATTATTCTCATACGTACTTGATTATATATTGTGTATTCGGCCTAACATGAACTCCATTTCCAATGCTCTGGAATTATTAACTTCAGTGTTTCTACCTGATGATGTCAAAAAGGGGGAGACTATTTCAAAGGACAAATGCAAGAGGACTCCAACCTTGAGACGGAGGGATGATTCTACTGATGGTGGAAGTAGAGAAGCAGAGAATAGGTCTAAATTTGCTCAAGAGATAGGGAGACAAAGGTCAAAACAGACAAACTCTGAGAGGATAAACTCTGGTGGTCAATCTTCTTCAAGACTCAAGAGTCTAGTGATATCATCTAATCCAACTACTGATGAAGAGATTGCTGCTAAGATATTTCTAGAAGAGCATGGTGGTGAAGCCACAGTGGAAGATATGGATGCTGAGATGAAGCTTCTTGCTGATCAACATAAGAAAAAGATTGATTCTGGTACTTATAAGAAAAAGGCTAAGGTTCCTAGAAAGAAGGAAGTTGCAATCTCTATCAAAGAGAATACTCAACAGAGTTTGCAAAACTCAAGGAAGCCTGTGATAGCAAACACTGATAAGGACAAGGGTAAACTGGTAGAAGAAAGACAGTTACCAAGGAAGAATTATTCAACCTCTGACATTGCTCAAGTTGAATCAAAATTTATTAAATCAACCTCTGACGCTGCTCAAGTTGATGTTTCTACTAAAGTTGTAACAACCTCTGACAATGCTCATGTTGTGCAAACTCAACTAGCACCTCAACTCCAAGGTACTTTTAGAAGACCTATACTTCCTGAAACTCTGAAGCCAGAAACTGTTAACTTCTCAGAAACCAGAACTGTATTGGGTAAAGAATCTTATGATAAATCTGGATTAGGTTCACACAGGGAGAAGAGAATAAACAACAGGCCTGGAGATCAATCATCACTGGCAGTATCTGGTATTATTACTCAAGAGAGTCTTGATATGCTAGAATCTGTTCAGATGATATTTCATAAAGTGTTAAAGAAAGAGTTTTTGTTGTATTTTATGGCTGATGGAAGAGTTTACAAGGTTGCAGAGTCTGACATCAATCTCAAATCTTATGAAGAATTGGAGTATGTTCTGTATTTGTTAAAAGTCAAAAATAGAAGTACTCATGATGCTGCTTTAGTTATCAGAGAAAGGATGCTGAAATCAAAGATAATGCTTGGAGGAGGAGTCTCGAGTGCATATATTCCTAAGTACAGAGATGCTTATGGAAAGATTGTAGAAATGAAAAGAAACAGTGCAAGACTAAGGACTGATCTGGGAGTTAAAGTCTTAGAATTCAATCTAGAATCTGATAAATCATATTTTATTAGGCTAGGGAATGAGATGAGGAAAAATTCCATCTATTCTTTGAGAGCTGCAATTTATCAGACTGGAGAATCTGATTCAGAATTGAGAGAATTGAAGAAAGTTATGATTGAAGAGCTGGAAAAGGCTGAAAGAAGACTTCTCATAGATTATCTCAGAACTGTTCCTGATATTCAAGAAATCAAATAAAGTCTGACTGTAAGTTTTTAAAGTTTTCTGTTCTAAGTTGAAATTAAACTCTGTTATGATTAAACACTGCATTTGTTATATGTTTTGACATCATCAATTATCTGTTTAACTTGTACATTTTTATTATGCACAAGTTGGGGAGATTGTTAGATATAATTGTTGATGTTTGTTTAATCAGTGTTTAAGTAACAGGTACTGTTCAGAGTTTAGTCTGAATTACTTATCAGAGTTTACTGGAAGCCAGTCAGAGTTTGTTAAAGTCTGACGGGGTGAAAGTTGATTTAGATGTCGGTGCAAATCATGAAGATTCTAGAAGCAATATATTCTGAAGATGGAAAGAAGCAGAATATATTGATACAGCTAAGGAAACTGGACAGAAGACTGAAGCAATCCTTAATTGATAATAATTGTATAGCTAATTTATAGGAGTATCAATTAGATAAGGATTGTGTAACTGTGTACTATATAAACACAGATAGGTTATCCCTAGAAGGGACGCGATTATTGAAAACATTATTCTTGTAACCTAGCAGCTCTTGTGATTCATTAACATCACTAAGAGGAGAATTATTTATATAATTCAACAGTTGATTCATAAACAGTGTTCTTAATTGTTATTATTATTCATATATTGATTATATTTTGTGTATATCTAGCCTAACAACTTATCAGGAGGAAATAACAATAATTCAGGGGGAGCTTCAAGACAAGCAAGTTCTTCAAATCAAGATAACACCAATCCAGGGAGAGCATCTACGTCAAGAAACAATTTAACACCAGCAAGGAAATGGACTGCAAGTCATACTCCTAATTTGATCATTGGGGATCCTGATGCAGGTGTTCAAACAAGAAGTGCAACTCAGAATGAATGTCTATACAATAACTTTCTATCCAAGGAGGAGCCAAAGAAAGTTGAAGATGCACTTAAAAGATGCTGATTGGGTTACTGCAATGCAAGAGGAACTGAATGAATTTGAAAGAAATGAAGTCTGGAAACTGGTACCAAGACCAAAGAATAGATCAATTGTTGGTACAAAGTGGATTTTCAAGAACAAGACTGATTCTGATGGAGTAATAATCAGAAACAAAGCAAGACTAGTTGCAAAGGGGTATTCTCAACAAGAGGGAATTGATTATGATGAAACTTTTGCTCCTGTTGCAAGACTAGAAGCCATCAGGATATTTCTTGCTTATGCAGCACATAAGAAATTCAAGGTTTTCCAAATGGATGTTAAAAGTGCTTTCTTAAATGGAGAACTGGAGGAAGAAGTCTATGTTGATCAACCTCCTGGTTTCATTGATCCTAACTATCCAGATCATGTCTACAAATTGGATAAGGCACTTTATGGACTAAAGCAAGCTCCAAGAGCATGGTATGAAACTTTAGCTCTATTCTTACTGGAAAGTGGATTCAAAAGAGGTGCTATTGATAAAACTCTATTTTATTTGAATCATGGTAAGGACTTGTTGTTAGTTCAGATTTATGTTGATGATATCATTTTTGGGTCAACAAACAATAAGCTTTGTGAAAAGTTTTCCAAGCTTATGCAGTCAAGATATCAAATGAGCATGATGGGAGAAATGAGTTACTTTCTTGGTCTTCAAGTTAAACAGACTGATGAAGGGATTTTTATCAATCAGTCTAAATATACAAGAAATTTATTGACAAGGTTTAACATGCAAGATAGTTCTCCTGCTACAACTCTCATAGCTACAACTACCAAACTTGATCCTGATCAAGGTGCTGAGGTAGATGTAACACACTATAGAGGAATGATTGGCTCTTTATTGTATCTCACTGCAAGTAGACCAGATATCATGTTTGCAACCTGTCTGTGTGCAAGATTTCAAGAAAAACCTAGAGAACCCCATCTGATTGCAGTCAAAAGAATTTTCAGATATCTCAAAGGCACTTCTTCACTTGGCCTTTGGTATGCAAGGGAATCAGATTTTGGGTTGTGTGGTTATTCAGATGCTGATTTTGCAGGATGCAAAATAGACAGGAAAAGTACATCAGGAAGCTGTCAGTTTTTGGGTGGAAGACTAGTTTCATGGTTCAGTAAAAAGCAAAAATCCATTTCCACTTCAACTGCAGAAGCTGAGTACATCGCTGCAGGAAGTTGTTGTGCTCAGATAATGTGGATGAGAAATCAGTTGTTAGATTATGGCCTGTCATACTCAAAAATCCCTATTTATTGTGATAACCAAAGTGCTATTGCAATGACAGGAAATCCAGTTCAACATTCTCTTACTAAACACATCAGTATTCGATATCACTTCATAAGAGAACAAGTTCTGGAAGGAACAATTGAACTTCACTTTGTTCCTACTGATCAACAACTAGCTGATATATTCACCAAGCCACTACCTGAAGCTACTTTCAATAAATTGGTGAATGAACTTGGAATGATGAACTTTGAGAATTTCTGAGGAAAGCTACAGAGAGGAAATCCTGATAACTGTCAAATCCTGATGGTTATTCAGAAAGGTATGTTTTCTTTGATCAAATCCTGATAGGATGTTATCCTGATAGGATGTTATCTTGACAGGAAGTCAACTGGTCAAATCCTGATGCTCAGATATTGAAGCTGGTATGAAAACCAGAAGTTCTAAGACAATTTGTCAACAACACTCCTGGTAAACTCTGACAAATAAGATCATTACTTAGTCTTTGATTAAGTTATTAAGTCTTAATTTTCAATTACAATTATATTTTTGTCAGTGATTACTATTCGTTATATTATGTATCAAATGCAGTGTTACTAACAAATTGTGCAGGAAAAGTAAGAAGGACAAGAACAATTGAGCAAATTGATAGTTTTCATTAAATCTTGAAGATTCTTTACAAATGAAAATGGAAATTACATATTCTTTTCCTAGTCTACTTTTCTACTCAGGAACACGTGCCCTGCAAATAAGCATGAACACTCCTGATGGATCATAACCAGGCTTTGATCCATCTAGGGCTTCTCTTGTTCCATCCTTAAGAGACAAGAAGAGGAGCTGATTTACTTGAAGGCGGATCGTCACCGTGATCACCGGGACGCTTCCGTGCCTCCAACTTGCATGACATAGAAGCATCACGGATTCTCTTCTTTCTTTTCTCAAGCTCTCGGACGAGCTCTTCATCATCTTCATCCTCGTCCTCTTCCTCATCCTCATCCTCTTCATAGATGAGGTTATCAAGCGGATTCCAGTCAGGATTGGCCTGCTGGAAATTGTGCAACAGCACATCGACCATTGCGTTAACAAAGGCTTCGTGTTCCTGAGGGTCAGGAACTGGTTGAGGCTCTTCATCTTCTGCAATTTCTGCAAGCACCTGATCCAACTCCTGCCAGATTATTTCTAATTCATCGAGTTCTTGATCAGGTAAGTCGTTTTGTTGTTGGTTGGCAGCCATTGAAAAACAAAGAAGGTGAAAGGTTTTCGTAAGTTTTTCTCTGGAGAGGGTTTGTGTTTTATAGATATATGATGTTATGCTTAACAGTTCTATTTTATAGAGAATGTGTGTTAAGGATGCAGGTCATTTTTGTTTATCGAGGCGACTGTTCAGTTTCTCATAATTACTTTGCCTTGGTAATTGGTAAGAATGGTTACATGGGTATTATGCTATTTGTTTTGTAATCATTTTTTAAAAAAAACAGCATTTATCAGGATTGTCAAAATAAATTTTGTTTTCATAAATAAAATTTTATTTTACTTCATATTAAAATTTTTGCGTTTTTCAATCCTGATAAGGCAAATGGTTTCATAGGAAATGCTTTTATTCCTGATGAGGTTAGGTTTTTCTTGCATAGGAAAATGCCTACTCGTTATGGTTTAATTTCTAATGCTATGGGGCAAGGCCAATCACACCTTGTTCCTAACCCAAGCATTCATCCTAAACAGTCTAAACAGTCAACTGCCACCTCTAATGTCTCTCAAAAGACTTTAGTTGTAAAAGCAAAGAAGTCAGCTAGAACTGATGTGTCAGGAAGGCAATCAGGTTCAAAGGACTTTTCCTCTACACCTATCACTAAAAAGAAGTTACAAGGGGGTGTACAAGGGGTCCTGGTGAAGAAAGTTGCAAAGGGAGGTGAGGCTGTTTCTGTTAAAAGAAAATTAGTTCTCAGGGATGAGACTGACTCAGAGGATGACTTACATATATCCTCTATGATGAATGTGAATAAGGAAGTTGTTGATACTGCTACTGCAGCTGTGGTTCCATTGTCTACACCACATAAGAAAAGGAAGTTATCAAAAAGCAGGTATCATATTCCTTTAGAAAAGAAGCAGGATACTGATGTACAGGACACTTCTACTCTGAATGAGCAATCAGTTTCTACTGCTCAAGCAAATCCTGATGTTAGTATTCCTGATGCTGCACCAAGTCAAGTGGTTAATATTTCAGACTCTCCAGCACAGGACTCTCCAACAAAAAAACATGTTGATATTTCATGGGAGAAGTATGGTGCTGCTGCTTCCAATCTTGGGATAAAACATCCAATGGAAAAGCTAAGGAAGGCAGAAGAGTTAGTCTATCAGAGACAGAAGAAACTGAAAGGATCAAGCCCACAAGAACCTGAACCTCAAAGTGGTTCAGCAGCTCTTTCTGATGATCCAGCCACACAAGAACCACTCAATCAAAGTTTGAGTGAAGGCTTAGCTAGTGGAATGGTACCACAAGAACCATTTTCTCAAAGGGAGAATGAAGACATTGACATTCCAGCTACACAAGAACCATCTTCTCAAAGTGAAGATGCAGGCCAAGCTACAGTTTCTGAGAAATTTCCTGACAATGCTCAAGGGATTTCTGGTGCAGATGAAGTTCAAAGATTGGTCGAGGACACTGTCAATGAGGGAAGCACACAAGAACCTTTGACTCAAAGTGTTGAAGAAGCTTCTAAACCTCAAGCTCCACAAGAACCATTGGTAGCAAATACTGATGCAAGCATATCAAATCCTGACGGTGTTCATCCTAACGCTAGACAGCCACTTCGTTCAAGACCAATGGATCATCCTATCACAGATTCACAGGATAAAATGAAAGGTATAGCTATTCCTGATCCTGATGATATTCATAGTACTGATGATGATGACTCTGATGATAGTGATGATAATGAGAATCGAAAAGAGAAGGAACAGCTTGCTACAGCACTCAAAATTAGTCTTGGAACTAATTTTGGTTCATCAAGTACATATATGGCTGGCAAAGCTTCCACTGGGAAAGATCAGAGACAAGATTTTTCTATTCCTTCCTTTAATCCTGTTGAGGCACTTAGACAGAATGAATGGAACAATTCATGGCACAGATCTGATGAATCTGTAAGTTATTCTTCTGCTTTGGAACATGCCTATGATGCAGTGAAATCTATAGAGAATCAAGACTTGAAGAATCATCTGAAGGCTACAACTCTATTATCCAAAAGCCTAAAAAGTGAGATTGATTCTATCAAGAATTCAACTGAGTTGGTGAGGAATGATATTTCTCAAAATTTTACAAAGGTGCCTACTACTTTTCAGCTAAGGGTAGTAGAATCCCAAGTGAAATCTGTTATTTCTGAACAAACCTCGATCAACAGAAGGATTGATTCTCTGGATATCAAGGTAACTGACATTCAAGCCTCTCTTTCCTTAATTTTGAATTTATTGTCAAATCCTGATGTCAAAAAGGGGGACAAGGTTAGTCAGACAAAATGCACACCTGATCTAGTATTAAGGAATAATGATGATGATACTGGAGATGATGGTAGTGACAAAGTGATACAAGGAGAAACCTCTGATGCTGCTGTTATGAAGTCTACAATTCAAACTTCACAAAGTCAAACAACGCAATCAACTCATGTTTCTGATTCTGGAGTTAAGACAGTAAGAACGTTGGTGCAATCTCAGATCCTGACCGAAGAACAAATCCTGACACCTGGTCATGGACATACTCTTGCTACAATTCCTGAAGGTGGTGAAGATGTGATTATTGATAATCCTGAAGATGCATCAAATTTATTCCAGAAGTTTTCTACAAAAGATGGCAGAATTGTTACTCTATATCACACTGATAAAAGAGTTCAACAATTATATGCAAGAAAAAGCACTCTCTACAGCAAGTGAAGAATATCCTGATCTCTCACATGAAGAATTCTTAAGACAACAGAGAGAAATGATGGAAAGCTTTAATAACCCTGCTCCTGTTAGAGGTAGAGGAGGCAGAGGTAGGAGAGGAGCTAGAAGAAGTAGAAGAGGTTCTTCAACTCAAACAATACCTAGACAGACAAGGTCTCGAGGGTTAAGAATTGAAGAAATTCCTGAACCTATTCAAACTCTAGTAGTTCCTGACAGATCTACTTTTGGTGATGATGGAAATATTGAAGAAGAACCTGAATTGAGAAGAAAATCAAGAAAATCAACTCTCTACAATACAAATCAAATTGAAGAATCTAATCCTGATGTTGTTCCTGATGATATTCAAGATCCTGATGATTCTGAAATTCTGCAAGAGATTGACTTGATAATTTTATCTACTGTGGTTGATTCTCATAACAAGGAAGTAGATGAAGAAGAAGAAGCCAGAAGAAGAGAAATTACAAGAAGAACCAGTAGAGATTTCAATCTCTATGTACAAAGGCTTAAACTCTCAAACGAAAGAGTGTGGAGGAACCCAAGCAGACAAGAATCTTCACTGAAAAGAAGCTATGCCTTTGAAAAGGAAAAGGATAAGAAGTGGAAACATATTAGCACATTAAGTTGTGATACACTTATCAATTTTCAGTCTGGAGGAATTATTACAAGCGCTTCAAGTGTTGTTGATTTATCTGGGATGGTTAGATCAAAAGCACTCTGGTTAAAGATGTTTTCAAATCTGAAGCAATTGAAAAGTAATTCAAGAGGAGGTATTGGACACAGGGATGCTGAATATATAAATATGTCATATGTTGATCCTTACTCCTTAACTGAAATTGGAGGTACTTTAACTTCTGAAAACCTGAACAATTTACTAGCTGTTGATATAGTTATAGATTGTCATGATGGTTTTGACAAGAAAGAAAAGCTTCTGTACTTCATGAAAGATGGTAGTGTGAAGATTTTATCTATTCAAGATCTGCTGATGAAAACTACACAGGAACTGAAATATGTTCATTATCTTTTGAGATCGAAGAATCAAATATGCAAAGAATGGAGTGACATGATTTTGTCAACAATAAGAAGAAGACTGGATGGAAACAGTAATTTCAATGGTAATTATACTCCCATGTACTTAAATCAAAGAGGTCAGGATGTGGAAATGAAAAGGGGTACTGCTGTTAAAGAAGTAAATTTTGGAATGACTCATCTTACTCTCAATCCTGATGGGAAGGAAATTACTTATCTTTTGCTTGAAGAGCATAGTCTTCAGAGAAACTCCATATTGAATCTCAGAGCAGCTATCTACCAGATTAATGAGGAAGATGAAGAACTCAGAAATCTTACGGAAAGACTGATTCAAATTCTTGAAGAAAAAGAAGAAAATTTGTTATCCAACTTCTTGAAGATGAATCTGTTCTATCAAAGAATTTAAACAGATAAGTTGTTGCTGCAGATTCTGTACATTTTGTATATATATTTTTGACATCATTGAATCTTAGGAATCTATACTTTATTTCACAAAGTATGAGATTGGGGGAGATTGTTAGTTCAGAATTCAATGATCGTCGGGAGCTAGACTCAACTGATCAGGATTGCTGACGTCATCAGGATTACATGGTCGTCAGGATCAAGATACATATCAGGACTGGGATCAGGATTGATCATCAGGACTGGAAGCTGATCAGGATTCCTACTTCGAGTTATATTTGGAGTCTAGTTAAACATGGAAGTTTATTCTGTCTGTTCCTGGTTTGTAGAATGTAGCTATCAATTATAGATAGGTTTCAATCTTTGTAATTGATTAGGACTTATCATTGATAGAGAAGCTGTGTAGTATGTAAACACATTTTTGGTTTCGATTTATAGGGGGAACATAATCGAATAGAAGCTCTTAAGAACATAGAATTTCTTGAGAGAGTTTTTGTAAGCTAGCAGCTCTCAAGAACATCAGAATTTCTTGAGAGAGTTTGTAACAGTTTTATATCAGATTTAATAAAGATGTTATCTTTCTTTCATATTTGTGATATATACATTAAGAAGTCGATTATCTTATACTATTGTATTCAACCCCCCTTCTACAATAGAATATTACTGGGCAACAATCTTGGCTTTTGTCTTCATGCTTATTATGATCACTCCCAAGAACCTAATTGGAAATTGGAATGTTTCCTTATTTCCAATGACCATTTTGATGGCTTCCAATGCAAAGTACACTTCCACATCTCCTTTTGATCTGTCAGAAAACTGTCACTATCACTTTGTCAACTATTCAGAAAATTAATAATGATTCGTTGATAGCAGGGAGATGTGTTTCGTTGATAGCTTTATTCTTCATTTCGTTGATGGGTAATCTTCATTTCGTTGATGAGTAATCTTCATTCCGTTGATAGAGTAATCTTCATACTGTTGACATGTCTTCACTTAGGCAAAATTACAAGGCATAATATATTTACAATTAACCAACCTATTTTGCCTATCTAGTACTTAGTCAACATGACTTAGAAAACCTATCTAATACCTACAACCAAATGCATATCAAACTGTGAAGTATTGTACAATGCAATTGCTACATCACTCATTTCGTTGATGAGCTACCTGTCAACGAAAGCTGCAAAGCATACCATTTCGTTGACAGTTACAAAATGACTTAATACAAAATCTACTAAGTGTTTTATAATTATCATCAAGAACAACATATTCCTAACAATCTCCCCCAATTTATGACTGATAGAATAACAGCCATAAATCAAGAGCATTGATGATAACAAAAACACTCAGACATATTACAAATGATAAAAGTAGAAATTAATATTTAGGCTAGACTCCTCCCTGATGTCAGCAATGTACATGAAGTCTTCTGGATTGGTGGCAGGTTTCTCAACTTGTTGTCTTCTCACAAATAATGGCTTATCCTTAACATCCCTTTGCTTTGCTTTCTTCTCTGCATCCATTTCAAATAGAAACTTTGGGAAGTTAGCCTCATCTAGCTCAATTTGCTCTTCCTTTGGCTGAATTGGCTGATCATGAAAGTTCACTAGATGTTCAGAATCACAGGCTAACTTTTCTTTGAAGATTAGATCAGGAAAAGTTGAAGGTGCAGCTTTTGTAGAGGAATCTGTTGTTGTGCTTTGAGAGTCCTCTTTGTCAAGGGACAGATTCCTTTTAGCTTTCTGTTTACGCTGCCTTGTACTTTTATTTTTCTTCTCAGCTTCATTGGATTTTTCCTCTTGTTGTCTTTCTTCTTCATCAAGAGATTGAGCAACTGCAAGAGCTTGCATAGCTGCTCTTTCTGACTCCTCAGCCTTAGCCTCAACAAAATTTGGGTGACTAGCCCAAATACAGATTTCTTGTCCATTTCTATAGACAATTGCTCTTTGTTTCCTTATCTCAGGATCATTGCTCTCCTTGCATTTGATGACAAGCTGTCCTAGAACTTTGAGCTCATCTGGATAAGGTGAAGGATAAAAAGTCCTTGCAATGTTCTTGCCCTTTGGTTTAGCAGGAGATTTTGGGGATAGGCTTCTTTGAAGTGTAGCTTGTACCACATCCCTAATGCATGAAGTTTGTCCCTTTTCTTTCCTTGGACCTTGAGTAACTCCATGTAGAAGGGGCTTTACTTCATAGAAAGAATTAGTCTGTGGCTCCCATTCCGTTGACACTAAAACCATGGCATTCGTTGATGGTGTTGTAGAAGTAGCTTGATCGGTTGATGGATGTGTGTTCTTTGCAGTTTCAGCTATCTTCTTGATTCTTGCATCTATGCTAGACCATTGGTCTTTTATCTGTTCTGCAAGTTGTAGCCTCATAGATGCTTGCTGAATCAGGTCAATGCCATCAATTTTATCCTTCATTGACTCCCCCATTGCTAATGGCTCCTGTGGTAAGGAAATGGCTGGGACCATAACCTTTGTGATTTGAATGTCTAGCTCCTTAGATTTCTCCCCCTTTTTGTTATCATCAAGAGAGATGATAGGGAGTCCTTGAGCTGCCACTAGCTGGGCCAAGAGTTGTGTTTGCTTCTCCTGTTCCTTTTGCATTTGAGATAGAGTAGCTTCCACCTTGTCCACTCTAGAAGAAAGAGTCTTCAAGGAGGTAGCCACCTCAGGTTCCTTAGAGAAAAACCTGTTCATCTTGGACATAGTGAGAAGAGGAAGTTTTTCATCAAGCCTCCTGTCAGTAGCATCCTTCAGGTTCTGAATAGAGTCTTTAATGTCATTAGCTTCAATCCTTGTCTGCAACATCTGTAGCCTCTGAATCTCCAAAGAGTCCATGATGGCT
This sequence comes from Heracleum sosnowskyi, assembly GCA_030848705.1. Lineage (NCBI taxonomy): Eukaryota > Viridiplantae > Streptophyta > Magnoliopsida > Apiales > Apiaceae > Heracleum > Heracleum sosnowskyi. Next base: position 19,414,595 of record CM061240.1, read on the forward strand.
TTGTAGAATTTCTTGTCATTGGCATTTGCAGACTCATGAGCCAGATAGGCTTCATTGTACTGCCTAGTGATTGTAGCATCCAGGTTGATTCTTCCATGCATATCCTGAGAAAGCCAGTTTGGTGTAGGGGGCACCACAGAAGTCCCAGTCTGTGAAGTGATGGCCACCTATAGATTGTCACCAAAACTGTCATCATCATCAGAATAATCAAACTCACCACTTGCTGCAGCTCCTGGAGACAAATTGGTCAATGCATCCTTTTCTCTTTGCATAGATGCAGTTGTATGGATTAGGTTGAGTGACCTTTCTGCCTCCACATTGCCCTGTTGAGCCATAAGTTGATAGGCTGGCACAGGATGAGTAAAGGTCTCAGGATCCAGGGAAATACTATCCAGAGTTTGTTGATAATGCTCTTGGAAAGTAAGTTCCCTTTCTCCCTCATGAACCTCCATTAACTCATGTGTAATGGCTGCTTCCTCCCTTATAGCTCCTGTAGTCCCTTCTCTCTCTCCACTATATTCTTGCATCATGGGCTCCCCATGGCTCACACCTCTCACACCCTCACCTTCACCTACTAAGGTGGAACCCTCAGCCTCTCCTTTTGCCTGACTGGAAGAAATAGTCAGCCTCTCACTCTCAACCTCTCCTTTTGCCTGGCTGCAAGCCAACCTCTCAAATTCACTCCCTCGCAATCCTAGAAGTGTCTCAACTACCACTAGATCATCTGCACTAGTTGTGGGAACAACTTGATTTTTAATAAGAGGTGCAGAATGAACTATCAACGGTATGGTAGTTTGAACTGTCAACGGTATGGATACCGTTGATGGAGAAACACTTGTCAACGAAAGAGACTGTTTCGTTGATGAAGTCAAGAAAGTATTCTGTGAAAGTGAAATTACAGTAGAATCTGTGGTGATTGATTTTAGAGATGGGTCCACAGATCCTCTTGTAGCTTCAGAAAAAGATGATTGATGGCCCAACAAATCACTTAACAAGTGATGACCACCAATTTCAGAGTGGGGCTTCTCCAAGAAAAGAGTTGGAGAATCAGGAATAGATATGAATGGATCATATCCACATCTAATGACTGAGTTGGTGAATTTTGTGGAGTTGGTTCAAGATTGATGTTTAGAGAATGGGACTGTAACCCTAGAGTAATGATAGGGGTTACATCAAACTGAATTTGAGAAGCTGGAAGTGTTGCTTCCACTGTGTGTGCACCCTGTGTGACCTGGGATTTTTTCTTCACTCTCCTTTGGTATTGGGAAATTGTTGACTGTGGGCTTGAAGTGTCCCTTACCCTCTTGGAGTGTGCTCTTGGAGGAGATCTTGTTTCAATAATTACATCCTTTTGGGAGGATGCAACTAGACTTGTGCTTAAATCCATATTACTCATTGTGCCTTGTTGGGAAGACACAATGGGGCTTGGCTGGGAAACACTCACCTCTCCCACCTTATTCTTAGGGTTTCTTTGATTTTCACCCTTCCCTCACCTCTCACAACACCAGAATCACTCCCCTTAGGTTATGTAGTGGATTTTACAACAGGTGCCTTTTGAGAAGCACCTGAGGTTGGCTTGGAGGATTTCTTTGATTTTGGTTTTGTTGCAGGGACATGAGCCTGTTGGGTCACAACTACAGACTCCATAGCAACAGAGGTGGTTGAAGTAACAATTAAACTAACAGGGTTAGAAGTGGTTACCTCAATTGTGGGTAGATACACCACTGTGACATCACCATTGTGGTTGAGTCTCAGTATATCTGTCAAGACCCTCTTCTCTTGCACAAAGCAGTCAAACCTGGAAATTGGGTTAGAGATAACCAATGGTGCTGGACTAACATGGTTAGCCAACATCATCAGAAATCTAACATAATAGATATTCTTTTTCCTATTAGCCTTATCACCCAACTTAGCACCAATTTCATACATAAGTTGGGTGCTAAAGTTATAATATCTATCAGTTAAGAGCATGGTAAATAGAATCAACATAGAGTTAGTTAATGCATCAAAGTTACTGATTTTTTCAGAAAAGACCTTAATGAATGCATCAGCTAAGTAACTATATTCCCTAACCAAACCTCTCCTAATTATCTTACCCAAATTATCAGTAGGCAAAGAGTAGTTTATAGAGTTAAGCATGTTAATCATTTCAGTGTATGTAGGCAAAGCTAAGCAGTTATTTTCAGGAAGGTGAAGGCATGCTTGCAATACATCAGAATTGACAATATACTCATTACCTTGAATGGTGAATTGCAAAGTGCAGTTTGCTGCACTGTACTCACAGGAGGTCCAAATCTCCTCTATGATTTCATTGTAGAGCGGAGTTGAGTGAAACATTGCGTAGCTCAGTTTGCAATTCATCATGAAATCCATCATCTTGAAAAAGATTCTGTTCAGGCTTTCCTTGACAACAAAAGGAATGGAGTTGTTCTTTTCGTAAATGAACCCTCCTGCTAACATGAGTTTGACTATGGGTGCCATTGTTGAGTGAAGAAAGCTCGAACTTTGATTTGCTTTGAGAGAGAAGAAGTAAGAAAGCCTTTGGAAATTTTAAGAGCGGGTAGAAAAGAATTAAAGAAAACAAAATTTCTTAAATACTCCCCCAAAATTTCTCAAAAATTATGTCCAATAATAAATATAAATTACTGGATTGGCTTAAAAATCTAACCGTTACTTTTAAAGTATTACCATGATTTATACTTACAGGGGTGTATGCATAGATCGTGGTAAAAGACGTGTCAATTTTCAACGGTTCAGATTAACTACGCTATATCAACGAATCAGAATTGGGCGTTTAAGGTCCCGTCTATTTCGTTGATAAAGCTGCGTTTCGTTGACATAAAAGTACTGTCAACGAAACACCCAGAAAAGTGCTAAGACTGTCAACGAAATGGTGCGTTTCCTTGACATAGTAATTTTGACTTAGACAAAATTTCACTTTTTCCTTAAAAAATTAATTCACAGAAAAACATAACAAATTTCTGGCTGCATTGTAACTTGCAAAAATCTCAAAAATAATTAAGAGAAATTTAGCATACCTAGCTCACTTACTAATCTTGAGAATGTTGATTCATCAAGTGGCTTGGTAAAGATATCTGCAAGTTGTTGTTCACTTGGAACAAAATGTAACTCCACAGTACCATTCATAACATGTTCTCTAATGAAATGATACTTGATGTCAATGTGCTTGGTCCTTGAATGTTGTACTGGATTCTCAGTAATGGCAATGGCACTAGTGTTGTCACAGAAGATAAGAATTTTCTCAACTCTTAATCCATAATCAAGTATTTGATTTTTTATCCATAAAATATGTGCACAACAACTTCCAGCTGCAATATACTCAGCCTCAGCTGTGGAGGTAGAAACTGAGTTTTGTTTCTTGCTGAACAATGACACAAGCTTGTTTCCTAGGAATTGACAGGTGCCAGTTGTGCTTTTCCTGTCAATTTTACATCCTGCATAATCTGCATCTGAATAACCAATTAGTTCAAAGCCAGATTCTCTAGGATACCAAATGCCAAGGTTTGGTGTTCCTTTGAGATATCTGAAAATTCTTTTAATAGCAACTAAATGGGATTCCCTAGGATCAGCCTGAAATCTAGCATATAGACATGTAGCAAACATAATATCAGGTCTACTAGCTGTTAAATATAAAAGTGAGTCTACCATGCCTCTGTAACTTGAAATGTCCACAGATTTTTCCTTAGTATTCAATTCAAGTTTGGTGACAGTAGGCATGGGAGTTTTGGCAGGAGAGCATTCCATTAAGTTAAATTTCTTTAACAAATCATGAATATATTTTGTTTGACTAATGAAAATGCCTTCATTAACTTGCTTCACTTGGAGACCAAGAAAATAAGTTAATTCTCCCATCATGCTCATTTCATATTTACTTTGCATAAGCTTGGCAAACTTTTGACAAAGTTTTTCATCTGTAGACCCAAAAATTATGTCATCTACATAAATTTGAACAAGTATAGTAGAGCCATTCACAATCCTATGAAAAAGAGTTTTATCCACAGTACCTCTAGTGAAGTGATTCTCAAGGAGGAACTGTGAAAGTGTGTCATACCAGGCTCTAGGTGCTTGTTTTAAACCATATAGTGCTTTGAGGAGGAAGTACACATACTCTGGAAAATCATCATCTTCAAAACCAGGAGGTTGACTCACATACACCTCCTCTTCCAATTCCCCATTCAGAAAAGCACTCTTCACATCCATTTGATAGACCTTGAAATTGGCATGGGCTGCATAGGCTAGGAAAATCTTTATTGCTTTTAGTCTTGCAACAGGAGCAAAGGTTTCATCAAAATCAATTCCCTCTTCCTGTGAATAGCCTTTTGCAACCAATCTAGCTTTGTTTCTTGTGACTATGCCATTTTCATCCATCTTGTTTCGGAACACCCATTTTGTGCCTATAACACTCCTATCCTTAGGCTTGGGCACCAGCTTCCAAACTTTATTTCTCTCAAATTGGTTTAGCTCCTCTTGCATAGCTAAAACCCAATCTGGATCTAGAAGCGCATCCTCAACTTTCTTTGGCTCATCTTGAGACAGAAAGCTACTATATAGACATTCCTCTTGAGTTGCTATTCTAGTTTGGACTTTTGAAGAAACATCACCTATGATGAGTTCAAAGGGATGATCTTTAGTCCATTTCCTTGAGGGAGGTAGATTACCTCTTGAAGAAGTAGCTTCATGATCATGGTTGCCTTGATTAGATATTTGTCCTTGAGAAACTCCCCCTGAGTTTGTTGTCCCTAAATGATCACTCCTAGAAGCGTTTCTATGACTTTCAACGGAATGCCCATTTTGACTGTCAACGAAACTCTCATTCTGACTGTCAACGAATCCTTCATCATTACTGTCAACGAAATGACCATTTGGTCTGCTAGCAGCTATTCTTTTCAATCTTAATGCAGCAATTTCATCTTCACTGCTGCTTTCATCTGTGCTAGACACAACAACTTTAGGGTGTTTCTCAATAGCCTTAACATGATTCACTTGATCTCCTTCCTCATTCTCAAAAGAAAGACTTTCATGAAAACCTTCATCACAGAGACCTTGAATTTTGAGATCATCAAAAACAACATGTACAGATTCCATAACAATGTTGGTTCTGAGATTATAGACTCTATAAGCTTTCCCTGCTGCATATCCCACAAATATTGCTTCATCTGCCTTTGCTTCAAATTTCCCCAAATTCTCAGCTTGATTTCTCAGAACAAAGTACTTGCATCCAAAGACATGAAGAAAATCCAAGAGTGGCTTCTTTCTTTTGAGTAGTTGATAAGGGGTCATTCCCTTGGCTTGATTAATCAAAGAAATATTTTGAGTGAAGCAAGCTGTGTTAACTGCCTCAGCCCAGAAATAAGTTGGTAACTTTGATTCATCTAGCATTGTCCTTACAGCTTCAATAAGTGTTCTTTTTTTTCCTTTCAACTACACCATTTTGCTGTGGTGTCCTTGCTGCTGAAAATTCATGCAAAATACCATTTTCTTCATAGAACATCTTCATAGTTGAATTCTTGAACTCTGTCCCATTGTCACTCCTTATCCTTCTTACTTTGAAATCAGGATGATTGTTTACCATCTTGATGTGATTGATAATGATTTCACTTGCCTCATCTTTGGAGTGCAAAAAGAAGGTCCATGTAAATCTAGAAAAATCATCAACAATCACAAGACAGTATTTCTTTTTTGAGATGGACATGACATTTACAGGGCCAAATAGATCCATATGAAGCAACTCAAGCTGATGGACAATTGATGACTCTGTCTTGCTTTTGAATGATGCCTTCTTTTGTTTCCCTTTTTGGCAGGCATCACACAAACCATCCTTGGAGAATTCCACCTGTGGAATTCCTCTAGCAAGATCTTTCCTCACCAAATCATTCATAACCTTAAAATTCAAATGAGACAATTTCTTGTGCCATAGCCAACTTTCATCCTTGCTTGCCTTGCTGAAAAGACAAGTGATGGTGTCTGGACTTGTGCTACTAAAGTCAGCAATGTACACATTCTCTCTTCTGAATCCAGTCATTACCACATTGTTGTTTCCTCCTTTAGAAACAACACAGGCTTCTTTAGAAAAAGTAACTAAAAATCCTTTGTCACAAAGTTGGCTGATACTAAGCAAATTGTGCTTAAGACCATCCACCAATGCAACCTCATCAATGATGACATTCTCTTTTGAAATCAAGCCATATCCCTTAGTGTAGCCTTTGCTGTCATCTCCAAAAACAATACAAGGGCCAACTCTTTCCTGAAACTCTGTGAGCAAGGTAGAATCACCAGTCATGTGTCTTGAACAACCACTATCCAAGTACCAAAGATTCCTTTTGTCTCCCTGCACACAATAAAACCAAATCAAGTTGATTTTGGTACCCAAGTTTCCCTGGGTCCTGTTTTGTTAGCCTTTGATTTTCCTTTTATATCATTTTTCACCTTAGGCTCAGATTGATTTAAATCAACCTTTATCTTTGGTGTTGATTTCTGAGGGTTGCTCACATTTTCATTCACAGCATGCATAGTTGGGGGAACAAACATGTTATTCACATTCCATGGCATTTGTGGCACATTAAACATATTCATGTATGGATTAGGCACAAATGGCATGCTAGCATAAGGATTCTGAAATTGTGCATATGGAGAAAACACATTAGGCATAACAGGCATTGTAGGCATAGAAACATTCATTGCAGGCTTAGGTATTTTCACATTAGTGGACTTCTTAACAGATTTGCAATTAGCAGATAAATGACTAACACTTCCACAATTAACACATGTTTTTCTAGGAGCATATTTATCAGGTGTGTAATTGTTATGTTTGTTAATCCCTACTTTTCCATTCATGTTATTCCTTTTATTACCATTAACCTCAACTTGAATTTTCTCTAACTTGTCTACCAATTGCTTGTTAGACAAGTGACCTACATTTGCTCTTTCAACAGGCTTCTCAACTTTCTTTGATTTACTAGACTCACCTTGAACAAAGTTCTTGGTGACATGACCATACTTGTTATTAAGTCTAGTGACTTCTACTTTCTTTTTCCCTGTCAACGAAACACCCTGATCGGTTGATGGTTCATCTGTCAACGAAACCTTGCATTCCGTTGACGTATCAACCTTCAACAAATGATCATTGTTGTTTGTTGACTCTGTTTCTGATTCTAAGGTTTTACCAGCATACCCTAGCTTCTCTTTATTCTTTTTCCATGATTGCTCACAGAAAGATTCCATACCTTGAACATTAATGATGTTGGTAGCAACATTCCTGGAATCTTTCCATTTTGCAATCACACTTTGTTCTATTTCAAGTTGTTTTTTAAGAATCTCTTCCCTTTCTAACACTTTCTCAAGTTCCTTCTTAGCATCCCTACTAACACTCCTCATTTTCTCAAACTCAATGAGCTGTGCTTCTAACATAGCATTTTTATCACTTAAGAGTAGATTAGTCTCTTTGATTCTTGAGTTCTCTTTGGTAAGTGATTTAAGAGTAACACGCAAATTATATAGTACAGTAGACATTTCATTAACTGCACAATCGCATTCCTCTTTAGAAAGCTCATAAAGATTAGTAATTGTTACCTGGTTGCTAGAGGAACTTGCTTCCTGCTCATGATTGTTAGCCATTAGAGCCAAGTTGACATACTCAACATCATCATCAGAATCTTCACCATTCCCAGCCCAATCATACTCCTGAGACATGAAAGCCTTTTCTTTTTGCTTGAGAAGTTCAAAGTATTTCTTTTTATAATCAACAGGCTCAAATTTCCTGTTGCCCTTCTCAACTTTGGACTTTCTGCAGTCTCCAGCAAAGTGACCAATCATTCCACAGTTGAAACATTTAGACTTAGACTTTTCAATCCAGTTATTTTTGCTAGGTTGAAGGTCTCTCCTTGGTGGCCTTGCTTCTGAGTTTCTCTTGAATTTGAACTTAGAGAATTTCCTTGAAAGAAAGGCAATGTGTCCATCAATCTCATCTAAGTCATCCAAGTTGGCTGGTTCTTCTTCTTCTTCTGTCATCTTGCCTTTACCCTTGCTAACATCACTCCTACAACTAGCTCGACTAGTTGTGGCTTTTGCAGTTTCTTCATTGTAATCTTCCAGTTGGTTCACAGATGCAATCAATGCAATAGATCCACCATTCTTTTGTAGCTTCTCAATTTCTTCATCTTGCTCCATTTCCAGCTCATATGTCTTTAGGGTTCCATAAAGCCTTTCAAGAGTGTAGTATTTGTACTCTTGAGTGTTTCTCAGAGAAATAGTCATAGGCTTCCATTCTTTTGGAAGAGCTCTAAGAAATTTAAGGTTTGAATCCTTGGTTTGATAGATCCTCCCATACAACTTTAATCAATTCAAAAGCTTTTGAAACCTACTAAACGTGTCATTTAGGGTTTCACCAGCTTTAAAATGAAAATGCTCATATTGTTGTATAAGGAGTTGCATTTTGTTCTCCCTAACTTGCTCAGTTCCTTCACAAAGTGTTCTAACAGTGTCCCATACTTCATTAGAGGTTGTACAGTTTATGACATTGTCAAACATCTCTTGCTCCAAACCATTAAACAGAATGTTCATGGTTCTTTTATCTTTATGGACTTCTGTAACATCTTCAATAGTCCATTCTGAGACAGGTTTTGGAATTTCTACATCAGGAGCATCATCTGGCAGTCCAACTCTAGATGCAAACTTCATGGGAACGTGTGGACCTTTCTCAATGCAGTCTACATATCTCTCATCCATAGACATGAGATGTTCTTTACTTTCCAGTGAAAGTAATTGTCCTTATCTAGAACTGGTATTTTCACACCTGCATCCTTCTTCACCATGGTTACTGTTTTGGTCTTGATCTTTAAACTTCTTGTATGTCAGAAGCTTGCTTTGATACCAATTGTTAATCCCAAATGACCTAACAGAATTGTAGAAGGGGGGGGGGGGTGAATACAATTCTAGATATTTCGAAACTTAAAACAACTTTCAATAATAAAACTGTAATGAAATAAAAACACAAACAAATATAAAATTTCAGTTGGATGTTTTGAGGATCCAACTGAGATAATTTTTATTGCGGAAATAATCTGTGTTACAAAAGTATCACAGCTGCTCAGTTCTTGATTGAGAGTGAGAGTGCTCTTTACAGAAGCTAATACAAACTAATTTTATCTCACTCTTCTATTTCTCAAATGAACTGCTACACTTGGTTATATAACCCAAGTTTACAATGCTATTTTGGCTACTCTAAATTAATCTAGAAGTAACTTCCAGTAGCTTGCTTTTCATCCCTTTTGTCCAATGGTCCTTGGAGATCTTGGCTTTTGTCTTCATGCTTATTATGATCACTCCCAAGAACCTAATTGGAAATTAGAATGTTTCCTTATTTCCAATGACCATTTTGATGGCTTCCAATGCAAAGTACACTTCCACATCTCCTTTTGATCTGTCAGAAAACTGTCACTATCACTTTGTCAACTATTCAGAAAAGTAATAACGATTCATTGATAGCAGGGAGATGTGTTTCGTTGATAGCTTTATTCTTCATTTCGTTGATGGGTAATCTTCATTTCGTTGATGAGTAATCTTCATTCCGTTGATAGAGTAATCTTCATACCGTTGACATGTCTTCACTTAGGCAAAATTACAAGGCATAATATATTTACAATTAACCAACCTATTTTGCCTATCTAGTACTTAGTCAACATGACTTAGAAAACCTATCTAATACCTACAACCAAATGCATATCAAACTGTGAAGTATTGTACAATGCAATTGCTACATCACTCATTTCGTTGATGAGCTACCTGTCAACGAAAGATGCAAAGCATACCATTCCATTGACAGGTACAAAATGACTTAATACAAAATCTACTAAGTGTTTTATAATTATCATCAAGAACAACATATTCCTAACAGCATGGTCAGTAGATATCAGTCTAATATAGGTCAGGAACATTGGAGTGCAGTAAAAACAATACTTAAGTACCTGCGAAGGACTAAGAAGTATATGTTAATTTACAAGGCCTCGGACTTGTTGCATGTGGGATATACCGATTCAGATTTCCAGACAGATAGGGATAAGAGGAAGTCAACCTCGGGGTGTGTTTTTACTTTAGGAGGTGGAGCCGTAATTATGTGAAGCCCAGCAGGTAGATTAATTTCTGACATAATTATAAGGTTAAGTGGATGATCAAGGATAAATAAGATATTAATTAAATTAATTGCCAGTGATTAATTTAAATAATGGACATGTGATATCTTAAACGTGGGGAATTTAATAAGCAAATAATATAGGAGCCGAATTAAATAATAAAAGAATTGTGGTATTAGGAACGGTAGTGCAAATATTAATTCTTTAGTGGATTGAATTAATATTTAATGACATTGAGCTTGACCCGGAATGTCATTGGAAGGCCCGAACTAATTGTCCATGATCCCTACTGAAGCTTATATATATTCTCGTTCTCCTTAAAGCTGAAAAAAATATACACAACAAAAATCGAAATTGAGACCTAGGGGTAGCCGCACGTAGCTAGGGTTTTGGAATTTCGAGGCTTTGAGGAGAGGAAACTTTGGGAGATCGAAGTCCACACTTTGCTCAAAGAGAATCAAGGAATTCATATGTATATATGTATATATATACATATATATGTATATATATATATATTTAATAAACATTTTTATTTTTGTTTACTTAGATTTTCGAAAAATATTACATAATTTTTCAATATATATATAATTTAAGCCAATTAAACCGACCCAACCTGACCCAAATCGATGTACAATTAAGAGTTGGGCCACGAATTAATATTTTGTGTGGTGGGATGAAATTTTTTCAAACCGATTTAATTGGGTCGAATTGCAAAAATGTTTTCAACTCGGCAAATACAACCCATAAACACCCCTAACTCTAATTCACACTTTTTACAATACAAATTTTAAATATATTCTAAATTATATTATATTTGTGTAACAATACCTAAATAACCGATATAAAGTATGAATCATATAAAAATTTACAGTATAAATAATATATAATTAAAAAAACAAGTGAAATAAGAATTTATAAATATAATTGAATACATAATTATATGTAGAATAACGAAAATTTGTAAAAATGGAGTTATATAAATAATATGAACTAACATTTAATTTACTGAGAAGGAAAATTAAAAAAATTGAATAAACATGTTTTTATAAATAATATAAAACAACTTGTTATTTGTTCAAAAATTAAAATAATATATATATAAGAGTGTAGTTTATCTAATAATATTTTTATAATAAACTCAAACTCAATGTTACGCACTTGGCCATTAGATAAAATTATATTAGAAGGTTTGGAATACGATTATCAATGTTCACTCAAATCTAATCTACTTTAGCTTAAATAATAAAGGGTTGACATTTCTGTAATTTTTAAATATATATAAGAGTAAAATAATAAATTTATAGCTATTTTGTTACTTTTTTTGTCTTTAGTTGGCTTTTAATATATACAAAGTAGATAAAATAAAAATATACATTAAAATTTTGAACCAAAAAAATAAAGTTATATAAATAATATAACCCAACATTTTAGTTGAACAAAAAAAAATAGGACAAAAAAAGGTGATTTGGCTTATCCAATAAGATTTTTAAGTTAAACCTAAAAGTAAATGTAGCACAATGGTTATAACATGAGTTTCCATGACAAGGTGAGAGGTTCGATTACTAAGAGCAATAGAATTCTTTTATTTTTACATAAATGATAGTGGGATGACAAGTTTGTAATTTTTCAATAAATAAGGACAAAATCGTCATTTCACAGCCATTTTATTGGCTCAAATTGCCCCTAAACGACCTTTAATATATATATGTAGCTCTATTTTTCTAGAGTTTCACTATTTTAATTCAATTCGAATTTTTAGGGAAGACAATAAATATATAAAATTCAATCCTATTTAAAATTTATTTAAACAAAATTAACTTCTTTTTTCAACTGAATTAAAAAAATATTTATCTATTTTTATGGAGCTCCTAAATTTGAATTCAATAAAATTAAATTTTCTTATTTACATTTGAGTTTTTAGGGGAGACATTCCTTATTTACGCTTGAATTTTTAAGAAAGACATTAAATATATAATAGTCAATTCTATTTAAAATTTAATTAAACAAATATTACCTTTTTTCTCAATTAACTTAAATCCTATTTAATTTTTAATCTATTTTCTAGAGTTTCACTATTTTAATTCAATTCAATTTTTTAGGAAAGACAATAAATATATAAAAGTCAATCCTATTTAAAATTTAATTAAACAAAATTAAATTCTTTTTTCAACTAAATTAAAAAATATTTATCTATTTTTATAGAGCTCCTCAATTTCAATTCAATAAAATTAAATTTTCTTATTTGCAGTCGAATTTTTTGGAAAAACATTCCTTATTTACACTCGAATTTTTAGGAAAGACAATAAATATATAAAAGTCAATCCTAAAAATATCTTATGTTATATATATATAAAGGAAAACCCCTCGTGAGCTGAGCTCTCAGATCTTACGAAAAATATTTATCTATTTTTCTAGAGCTCCTCAATTTTAATTCAATAAAATTAAATTTCATTATTTACATTCGAATTTTTAGGGAAGACATTCCTGATTTACACTCAAATTTCTAGGAAAGACAATCATCAATATACTTATATAAAGGAGAAAACGAGGGCGGTGAGGTTGCGTCTCATAAATTGCTTCAATGCATTTTTCTAATTTTCTCAATTTTTTGAATTAAATGTATCAAAGATTAGAAAAAATCTCAATTGCCTTTAAAATGTTTACTAATAGATGAAACTAATGATTAAAAAAAATATCTCAATTGCCTTTAAAATATTTTCTAACGGGGAAAACTAAAAAAACTCAATTGTCTTTAAAACATTTACTAATAGAGAAAACTAAATATACAAATTTAATATTCTTGCATAATATGAAATTCGACTTTTAAATCAAAGTAGTAGGAAGTGTCATTCCCAAAGAAAAAGAGGGCGAAAAGGAATTCACAAGGCAACATCCGAGATGGGTGGATCCAAAAGTTTTAGTGACAAGCTGAGTTGGGAAATGAAGGGGCGATTAAGAAAGCACTGAACCAAATCCATGTCACGAGCCTAGCTGTAAGTTCATCAAATCGGGATCAGAAGTTGAAGGAGATTTAGTGGAGAGTGTGGTGAAAGCAAATGAAAATTGGGTAGACAAAGAGACTAGAGAAGCAATAATGGAGGGGAAGGAATGAGCTATGTGGGAAGCGCTAGACATGACTCATAATAGAAGTCTTGAAACAAGAATGGAGAAAGTGGATAAGAATGACAAACAGATAAAAACGTTTGCTGAAGTTGTACTGGAAGGGAAGTATAAAGTGAAAAATGTTCAATTGTTTGGGGTAGAGGGAGATGAGGTAGTGAATGACAAAGGGGGTAAATGGGTTAAAGTGGAGAAAAAGAGGATAAACGACATTATACTACCTAGAAAAAAGGATAGATTCAATAACAGGTATGGTTTCATATTTGCATATAATGAGCATGAGGCCGAGCAGATCATCACTAGATTTAATGACAAGAAAATTATGAATAAAAGGCTGGTGATTAGCATAGCTAAAGGAGTGATAAAAAAAGGAGGTGAAGTATGCCATGAAACATATAGAATGAGGTGACCAAACTGACAAAAAGAGTGTAGGAAGGGAAATTAAAGATAAACATGACAAAGTTCAGAGAAGTGATAGAGTGGTGAAAGAAAGCAAGGTGGAAGTAGTTGAAACACTCTCAGAAAAATTAATTTTGGAGAGCATATTGTTTATTGATGTGAAGGAGATTGGAAGAAACAAATTCCTTTTTTCTTTTGATGATGAAGAGATCAAAACATATATGGATTGGAATGTACTTAGTCCATGGTTTGCGGAGTTTAAAGAAGTGAAGGAGGAAGATTTATTAATTCTGCGGATGGCAAATATGGAAGTTATTGGTTTACCATGGACGGCTTGGTCGGAAAACAATATTAGGAAACTTGTACTGCGAAGGAGGATGAGTGGATTGGGTGGAGGGGAGACATGGATTCCAACAAAAGAATCACAAATCCGGTGATAAAACTTAATACGTTCAAAATGGACAAACTCAATATAAAAGTAGCAGTGAAGCTTGAAGGGGGAGAATTTATCGTAAGATTAAAAGAAAGCAGTAAAATGGTGTTCCAATGGGGTAACGAAGAAAATGAGAGAAGAGTTGCTAGCTAGTCAGAATATTCAGTCGGGTCGAAGGGCGATTTTGGGCGAATGTCTCGGCGTCTCGCGTACGCGAGGCGACCTGGGCGAGGAATTTTATTACCTGTTAATTTAATATTATTTATTGATTTAATTTAACAATATCAGTATTTATTTGTAACAGCTCAACGAACTGGGTCAAGATTTATATTAAATCATGAATGATCAGTTCTTGGATCAAATCCTGATCGCTATTGATCCTGATGGCCTGGGTCAGTACTTGGAGTTAAATCCTGATGACTATTGATCCTGATGGCCTGGGTCAGTACTTGGATCCTGATGGCAGGTCCAGTCCTGACGAAATCCTGATGGTCGGTCAAGTACTGATGTCACTCCTGACGGACAGCAAGTCCGGCTTGAGTAAGTACTGATGATGATCAAATCCTGACGGACCAGGAAATCCTGACTGAGCTGTAACTGATATTAAATACTGATGACAACTGTTATGATAATTAAATCAGAATATTTAGTATTAAATGTCATATCTTCAGTTACAATATTTGGTCTGTTACGTTTTATTTTGTATAATATATATATACAAAACATAAGGTTTGAGAGGGACTAGAGGATATACGTAACTCTGAAAACCCTAGCAACTATCATCTTCTCTGTTTTCTCTCAACACAACATACAGATTAAAATACATAGTTCGTTGGCGAACTGAGGTGTTGGTCGCTGTTGATCATTGCCATTTCTGTGAGTGGATTGATCTGTGCTATTTTATCCTGGTAGTGATATTGCTGCAACCCAACACAGCGTAAGTGGGGCAATAATCTCTTCAAGAACAGTCAAGACTTCTCTAAGATTTGGCGACTCAGCTGTTCATTCTCTATCAGTACTTGTTAAAAGCTACAGAGAGATAAGTAATTCTTTCTTATCTTGTTATTTACAGTCTCTGATTATTATCTTGTTTGTTTTGTTTATATTTGTCTGTTGTTGTTAATATAATATATATATAACTGCCGTATTGTTACTGTGTAGTTAGTGAATTATACCCAATAATCTTGAAGATATTATTCAGTGTCTAGGACTTCCTAGGTCGATCAAAGCAACATGGACTAGGATAAAGTGTCTAGTTGAACCCCTTTCAGCGTTACTTGTGCAAGTTTCTTAGTTAAAATAAAGGTTCTCGGACCTCTTTTTTAGTGCTGATTGTGAGAGCATTTAAAAAACATCGTCTAGCTGTAATTCAAGAATCAAAGCTTTCCGCGAGAGCTATCCTGTTTGTGATCAATTAGCTTTGAAGCATAAGTACATGGTATATCTGTGTATGCTAATTTGGTTGTACAATTATCTATTGACTCTGAGTCTCTATTGACTCTGAGTCTCTGACCATTACATTTATCTCATGTTAAATGTGATTTTATCTTCTCCACTCTCTTTCAATACACCAGTGTTTAAGCATACATAATCCCTTCTTTAAGATTATCTAATCTTTCCTAGTGGCTTATGCATGGAACTATAAAAGTCGTTACGTTGTTATTTTCTAGCTAAGTTCGTACGACTAAGAGAGGAACATAAGTATTTTACGTTGAATATATTAAAAAGCATAAACCATATTTTTGTTATGTCAGATGATGCATAAACAAACGCCGCTAACAGAAGCATATGGTATAGACAAACACAAAAACAACAATTGAACATGAAACACTTCATTTATTCAAGACCTTGTTAATTTCATATGTGAGATGGAGTCACTTATTTAATTTTGCATGCGCAAATGGATAGCATAACTTATTACAATGGTCTAGATTCTTGATCCAGAAAGCTCTGCAGTTTAATAGAGAGTATTTATAGACCATGTCTGCCGATCTGTAGGCGAATCTGCAGAGCGTACACCAGTTTCTGTGTTGTAAGTTTTATTAACTTGCAGAACATGTGTGTTGGATGCATCGGAAATGCTGCCATCTAAATTGAATAACCATCGTTCGCCATTACCTCCACTGCAAGAAGTATCACCAGTTTCGGAAGGTTTTGAGGTGATGCAGTAAACGGTATTAGTGCTAGGTCGGACAGTACCGTCTGGATAAAGTTCCCATTTCTCCACATTTGTGTTTGTGCACTGCACCAATTTTAAAGTACCAGTATGCATACACTTGCTTTCGAAGCCAACGATAGGGGTCACTACAGGTTCAGTGTTGTTGCCGAGGCGCCAACCCTGGCTTGATGCATAAGTATTAGTTTCTAGAGTCAACTTACTGTACACGCTCCCATGGAAAGCGCTCAATACTAATCCATACTTGAGATTTTCTATGTTGCCATTATCATTTATTTTCCACTTGATGGCATCAGGCACAGGCGCTGTTGCACAGTTATGGATATTCACATACTGTCCGGCTGTAAGACCACTTGCGTACAAGCACTTTCCCCCAGACTGAATGGTCCCGTCCTTCTTAATAGTCCAAAGTTGATTGGCTGCGTAGGTTTCATTGTGAAGAGACTTACATGGATACAAAATTATTGAGTCTCCGTCGTTGAAATTATTTAATTCTACATCAACACAATACTTATTGCGGCCACGGATCATGACAGTATATTCTGGAATATTTTGACAAGTAGAAGCAAATGGGGGGACAGATGTAGCTGGATGGCAGAAGAAAAGAATGACCCCAATATTTAAACGTAAAGTTAAAAAGACTGAGGTGATGGGCACTTCCTGATTAGAACCATCGGGTAACATAAAAGGAGGATAGATTAAGCCGCCAATTGAATTTGTAATTCTATTGCAGAGGCTTATCCAGTTGTCCTCAAAGGCGATCATGGCAGCAGTCGGAAGGAACACGTCACTTTCAACGTCTGAAATGTATTGCAGCACAAGCTTCTCTACATACCTGCAGGAGTTGCACATGCAAGCTTATGAACAATATTGTCATTTACATAAAATTTTCGTTTCTAAATTTGTAAAACTGGGGTGTCACTTGAAAGTTGAAACATGTATCTTGATCAGTGCTTGTAGCATTCAGTCGCGAATAATTGAATTGTGTAATATACTTTAGTATACCTGTATCGTACAGCTTCTGGGATCATCTGAATGACAATCAGCAAGGAAGAAGCCCAAGCAGAGAATTGTTTGTCATAAAGAGCCTGGATAGCTTTATCTAGTTCCCTCATGCCTAACTTAATACTTTTTCTGGTAGTGCCTGCGGCTTTCTCCATATCCGAGTAGGTTTCATTGAAATGAATCAAGTAACGCTTAGTGCCTGTAAACAAATTAGATGTTTCTGGACCATAGTGACTGGGAAAGAAATAAGAATCGTACCCAACACGAAAACCAACTAAATTAACATTGACTTTGTCTATTGCCACTGTAATGCTTGCCCCAGCCGAATTGTAGAGTGTCACCAGAACATATCGATCTGCATCTGCACTTGTCCAACTGGATGCTTCTCGGAGCTGGGGTATGCCATAGATTGTGGCTTGGCTTCCCATCTCATATCGAAGCTTCTGAATGAAATCACCGTACGTTGTTTCGCTGGCACCACGAACGTAAAAGGGAACCACACAAAAATATTTGGGTCGAAGAGCATTCACGCAGATGCTACTAGCAAGCCATGCTGCAGCAAAGGCAAACACAAAGAACCTTAATAGTGTTATTGACATTACTTCCTGCCTGCAAAAACATGGATAAACACATGAAATTTAATATCATTTTAATCATCATTAAAAATAAAGAATTCACAAATGTGAAATTATACAAAAAAAATTATCAACTTGAACTATTAGATAGCATGAGTTAAAACTTACATTGTGAGAATCTTGGTGTGTAATCTTTAGGTTCTTATCCAGCTATTTATAGATGTTTTGCTTCCAAAAACAATATTTTTTACTTGATCTAATTTAAACGTGAGTGAAACACATAATTAGATTTTTAAGTAAAAAAACAATTTTTAAGAGGTAATTCTTCAAAAACCAACTAACTGCTAGCAGCTTACGAATATTGTAATCAAAATAGGCAAATAAACGATTAAATTTACTTTACAACTAGTTGATAGTATATAGCAATGATTAACTCCTGTTCTTTAATTTGTTTACTTTAGTCATAAATCTGAATCAATGGGTAATCAACTGTTCATGCATCACTAGAAGTCAGAACTAATTATGCATCACGAAGCTGCAGGTATGCACAAAAAAACCCTTAGGACCAGGTTTTATTCGGGTTTTTTAACAATTGGGTCGGACTTCTTCTAAAATACTAGGCCCGTTTTAGATCCCTAAGCCGGACCGGGCCGGGCCGGGCTTTTTTCCGGGTTTTTTTTTTTTTTTTTATATATATTTTTGCAAAGTTAATATATTAGTATAAAAAAAAAACAAAGTTTTACAAAAAAAAATAACCCCTCAAAGGTTACACCCATCAACTATTATAATCCATAATATATAATAAAAGACACCACGATACCTAATACTAAAAAACTATTAGCCTAATGTTTTATCATAAAACATCGGTGCAACTCAAGAACTTTATAGTCATAATGTGCGTTATTGAACTTAACCTCACTGTGAGTCATATAAATCTTCTCGTACATGACCATTTCAAGAATCACATACACTACACTCAATAAATCTTCTAGAAAGAAGGGTTTGTCCAACATATTGTTGATTTTTCTTAGGCTCATGATTCTTCACATTCCCTTAATTGTTAAGTTTAATATTCTTGAAATTTATTTAAAATATTATAATTTTTCAGATTTTATCTATAAAAATTCGGGTTTTTATTCAGATCTCTCAAAAAGCCCGGACTTTATCCGGGATTTTCAAAAACCCAGACTTTTAACTGGGCTTTTCGGGTATCGGGTCGGGCCGGGCTTGATGAAAAATAATAGGCCAATTTAAGACCTTCGGGCCGGGCCGAATCGGGTCAGGCTTTTTTCGGGCCGAACTTTTCGGGCTTTTTTTCGGATCGGATCGGACCGGATTTCGGGTTTTAGGCTTTTTTTAACATCTCTGCTAAGTACTTGATGCAAGACATGATTAATAAAGGTGTTAGGTTCATTTTATTAGAGCATCTCCTATGGGAAGAATTTAACAAAAAAAATTTATACGATACATTATAAACATAATTTTTGTAAATTGTGAAATTTCAATCATGCAAAAATTTTGATTAAAATTATAGGCAAGCTAACATTGGCCAAATTTTTCTAAAGATTTTCTAAAGAGCCGATTCATTAAATTTTAACTTATTATTATTTTATATTATTTTAGTCATTCATTTTAGCCAATCCCGTCTTCTTACACCTTAAAATTTAACAAAATTAAAATTTGCATACTAAAATTATTGTACAATTATATTTAAATATTAGAGATCTAATGTTATCAAATACCCCCTCTTTTTGTTTTTGTGTATTTGACGTTTAACTTTTCTCCACACATTTTTATGTCCTTAATCATATAGTTAAAATAATGTGGTGGATTAAAAAACGTACTTGTATATTAAAAAATGTACTTGTATATTAATTGCTAGGATTAATGAGCTTTCGAGCTTTAATGGCTGCACTTGTGTTTCGGGACTAAATCGGTCCTCACAAGATGCCTACGTATCTCAAATCGTTATTGAGAATCAAGTCAAAGACGTAGTTCTGATTGTAGGATCAGGGACCTTATATAGGCGTCTGGAGCCTAGTATTTATGGTATGTTTAGGAGTCTTAGCGAATAAGTCTCCTTTTTGTTATTGGATAAACATTGTGCTACTTGCTGAATAAGTCTTTTCCTTGTTGATAAAGACTATGACCCATTAATTGGGATTCTGAATCCTTTTTTGACTAATTTACCATATTTTGGTCTCTTTTGATGAGCTGTATATTTTCCCTATTCATTAATTACGAAATTAATGAATAATTAGGGTGTCGGACCTTAAATATCGGTCTTTCCATTGAAAAATCAATTATATTTCTATAATTAATTTTTTGTCCATATCATTTGCCCCCCAACTTCTGGGAAAATCTCCTTGGGGTTTTTGTAGAAGTTATGACGTGTTTTTTCTCAAAATTTTCCATTTTTAAGGGAATTTTCGACCTCAAATTAGGTCATTTTCGACCAGGAAATTCGACCAGGAATAGTTCAATTTCGACCAGGAAATTCGACCAGGAATGGTCCCAGGTCAAAGGACTCGACCTCAAATTCCTAGTCATTTTCGACCAGGAACGTTCGACCAGGAATAGTTCAATTTCGACCAGGAAATTCGACCAGGAATGGTCCCAGGTCGAAGGATTCGACCTCAAATTCCTAGTCATTTTCGACCAGGAACATTCGACCTCAATCATTCTTTTTTCGACCTCGATTTCAGTCCCAGGTCGATGGTTTCGACCTCGAACTACAGGTCTTTTTCGACCTCGTGGCTTCGACCTCGATTTAGGGTCTTTTCGACCTTGATCTTGGTCCCAAGTCGATTGCCACAAGCTCGAACTACAGGTCTTTTTCGACCTCGATCAGACTTTTTTTGACCTCGATTGGTTGTGAGGTCGAAGTTGTCGACTTCGATCCACAAGCCATTTTCGACCTCGATGTGACGACCTTGATTCCATACATTTTCGACCAAGATTTCCTAGGTCATTTTCGACCAGGAATTCCTAGGTCATTTTCGACCAGGATTTCCTAGGTCATTTTCGACCAGGATTTTATGATTCCTTGGATTTATTTTGGTGCGAGGTCGAACAATACGACCTCAATTTCCAATGTATTTTCGATCTCGTTTGTTCGATCTCAACCCCGTGTCTCTTCGACCTCGTTTTTGGTGTGAAGTCGAATGCTTTGTCCTCATTTTCAAAGTCTTTTTCAACTTTGAACCTTCGAGCTCAATCAAGGGTCTTTTCGACCTCATTTTGGTGCTAGGTCGATTGATACGAGCTCACTTTCTAAGCCATTTTCGACCTCGAGCCTTCGAGTTCAATCAAGGGTCTTTTCGACCTCATTTTTATAATTTTCGTGCCTTATTTTGATGCGAGATCGACGAATACGACCTCGATTTTGTGTGTATTTTCGACTTGGGTCTTACGACCTCGATTTAAGGTTTTTCGACCTTAAATCTTTAGTTTTTTCGCTTTATTTGGGAGCGAGGTCGTTGAATACGACCTCGTTTTCTCATATATTTTCGACCTGGGTCGTACGATTTCGGTCTAAGGTCTTTTCGACCTCGATTCTTTATTTTTGCCTTGGCTTTATTTCCAATTAGCACGAATTTTTATTTAATTTTCATGCTATTGGGCCTTAATGGGCCTTAATTTGTTTGGGCTTCGAATTTGCCTGAGACCCAAATTATTTGGGCTTTTATTTCTATAATCCATAAATGGATTTGTGGGCCTTAACCGGCAATAGACGGTTGCCCTACCTTAACCGGTTGGGTTTCCAGTCACTTCAATTATAAAAGAGTGGAATTTCCACTTTGTTCTTCACTTCATACTTTCATCTTTCCAAAATTTCTCTCTAGTATTCTTAGTTTTCTCTCCGTAGTAAGGCGATTTCCGGTGAGTTTATTCACGGTGGTGTTCTTATTTTTCTGGGATCAATCTTCATCCCTTGAAGATTTCTGGGTTTAATCTTCATCCGTTGAAGATTTCTGGGATTTCTTTGAAGCTTTCCTGGGAATTTCTTTGAAGATTTGAAGATTTGAAGTTTTTTCTGGGATTTCTTTGAAGATTTTGAAGATGTCTAACTGAACTGCTCAACGCCTTCAAAAGATGAATCAAGCTTCTAAAAGAGGTATCATCATTCGTTCTTCTCATATGTCTCTTCAAGATATGATTTTAGAACGTAGTGATGAATACCCTTCTGTTTCGCACTTAGATTCGTTTGATTGTAGCAATAAATTTCACGAAATCGATTTGATTAGAGACTATAATAAAATGTATAGGGTTAAGTCCCCCTATAGGTTAGTCCCAGCCGGCCCAGGGGACCGTTCCTGCCATTGGCATCCTGATGCTCTATGCATTTATAAGGATGCCATTGTTGTGGGACTCAGGTTTCCCTTTCATGAATTCATTCCCAGGCTTTTGGCTGATGTTGGGATTAACCCTTGCCAACTTCCTCCAAACGCCTGGAGAATCATTATTTGTTTCATTGTTCTTTGTTTGAAGAACAATTTTCCTCTTTCTGTTGCCTTATTTAGGAAAATATTCCAGTTTAAAAATAGCTCTACCGTTACCTTGGGTTGGGTTTATATCAACCATCGTCCTTCCACTCCACCCATTTTTCATCCGAAATCCATCCCCGATAATAACCCGAGATGGAAAAACGAAGTTATGTATTTAGTTTGGGAAGGAGGGGATTGGGGTACCGTTTTTCGTAGATCCTTTAGTAGGGTTTCTGATGGTAGCCCCGGTAATATAACTCTGAATGATGAGGAGGCCCATGCCTATGCCGAGCTCACAAAAGATGATTATGCTACAATGGCTAGGGTACTCCTGGACGAGTTTCAGCTTAAGTCCTTGGGAATTTCAAACGTTTCTGATAAGGGTAATTCTCACCTCATATTCTCCTCTATTTATTTAAGATTGACTTATACCAACTGTCTCTTTCCTTGTGTTTTTTGCAGCTGCGGTCTTTATCAATAAGACCAACGAGCCCCAAGATGGAGAGACAATAAGGATGAAAAGGGCTCGCTTGGGGGGGAAGGATCCCCGTGCTGCAAGCGTTCCAGCCTTTATAAGGCCACATGTGGACCTTACTGATGAGGTTGAGGGTCCTTCCTTGGCCAATAGTTCAGTTTGGCGCCCCAATTGGGGTCTTAGGAAGAAGGACACTGTAGTAGGGGTGTCTAAGCACGCTGTCGAATGGTCCTATCATTCCTTGACTCCTTGTGATTACAAGGATTTTGTTTCTAACTCCACTTTGGAGGGTGTGGAGCATGCAGGCTCTCAGGCGATTGCTGTTGTAAGTTGCTTTCTTCCTTTTTTCTTTGTAGTTTTAACATGTTTCAAGTTTTATATCTTGTATTGACTTGCAACTTGTTTGTAGGCTAATGCCAACTTCCAAGGGGCTATCTTTCAAGCCAAGGCTTGGCGCTCATCTTCGGAGGCCAACCAAGGCAAGTTTGAGAAGTCCCAGGAGGAGGTGGGCTCGCTAAGGGCCACATTGGCTAGGAAGGAGAAGGAGTTAGCCGACTCTTAGGCTGAGCTGGTGTCTTTGAGGAAGGGCAAGGATGACTTTATCGACGAGTACCTTGACTCCTCGGAGTACAAGGACTTGATTGATAAGCATGACGAGCTCCTCTTCCCAGTTCAGTATACTAAGGGATGGGATGGCGCTCTTGCTGCTGTTTTGGAGAAGATGCCTGGATGTCTCACCATCTCTGATTTTCCAAGCCTTTACACTCCTACTCCTTTAGAGTTAGCTTTGGCTGGAGAGGATGACATGGAGGAAGATGACAGGATCTTCGACCTGGATCATGCTTCTCCACCTGGTCAGGCTGCCAGGGATGATTATGTTGCCACTCACTCTGGCTCTGCTTTAGAGGGAGAGGAAGAGGAGGAGGAGGACGTGGACAAGGCAGATTAGATGATGTAGTTCTTTCTTTCGTAGTTTTTATTTATGGCCTTTCATGGCTTGTACTGTACTTTCAGCCTATGGGCTTAACTTTTATTTAAGCTTTCGTTCAGCCTTATTTATATCTTGTGGCCATTCATGGCTTGTGTTGTTTTCTTGCTTCTTGAATGTTGGTCAATACTCATAGTATATAAGCTTAAAACATGAAAATGCTGAATTTATTCATAACTTGAAAATGGGATCAACCCTTACATAGTACCCAAGTTTAAAACTTGGGTTGGTTTTATCAAACCTTATTTATAGTAGTGAGTTCACTTGGGAAACACCTTAAACATAATAAATTTTCAAATTGGAGGCATGCCAAGTCCTTGGCACCTTATGCCCTTCAAGGGTTTCTAGCTTGTATGAGCCTCGACCAAATACGTTCTTGACGCGATATGGTCCTTCCCAATTTGGGGCCAACTTGCCTTTTTGTCCAACTCCGGATGCCTCAATCTTTCGGAGGACTAAATCTCCTTGTCGAAAGAATCTCTCTTTAACCCTTAGGTTGTAAGAGAAAGATGCTCGTTTCTGATGCTGAACTATCTTGTCATTTGCCTCATCTCTAACTTCATCAATCAAATCTAAGGCCAGCCTCAAGCCTTCCTCATTTGTTTCTGGCTCATAAGCCTCAACTCTTGGAGACGTGTGAGTAATCTCCACTGGAACCACTGCCTCTGCCCCATATGCCAACAGAAAGGGGGTAGCTCCAGTGGTGACTTTGCAGGTAGTACGATATGCCCAAAGTATGGGGATCAATTCGTCTACCCAAGTGTTTCTGGAGCATTCAACTCTTTTCTTCAGTCCATCTAGGATAATTCGATTTGCAACCTCAGCTTGCCCATTTGCTTGAGGATGGGCGACAGAAGTGAAGCGCAACTTGATATCATTCTCATCACAATATTTCTTAAACTCATCGTTGTTAAACTGAGTTCCATTGTCTGTGACCAAGATACGTGGAATCCCGTATCTGCATATCACATTTTCCCAGAAGAAATGCATCACTTGCTTGGTGGTTATCTTGGCTAATGGCTTAGCCTCAATCCACTTGGTGAAGTAGTCGATTGCTACTATCAAGAACTTTCGTTGAGCACTTGCCATTGGAAATTGCCCGAGTATGTCCATTCCCCACATGGCACAAGGGATTGGTGAGTTCATGGATGTCAACATCTCTGGTGGTTGCCTAACCACTGGGGCATGCTTCTGGCACCTTTCACATTTCTTTACGTAGCTTTTAGCATCTGCTAGTATGCTTGGACAATAGAAACCTAGACGAGTGATTTTATGGGCAATGGATCTGCCCCCCAAGTGCTGCCCACAAATTCCTTCATGTACTTCCTTCAGGGCCAATTCTGCCTCTTGAGGTCTTAAACATTTTAGATATGGAATGATGAAAGACTTCTTGTATAGGATTCCCTCAATCAGGGTATACCTTAGTGCTCTGACGTATAGCTTTCGTGCTTCTGAAGTGTCATTGGGTAACCACCCAGTTTCTAGATGAGATTGGATGGGATCCATCCAACAACTGCCAACATCAATGGGTGCTACCAACTTTCCGTTGATGCTTGGGGTCCTCAGGACTTGGAAGTAGACACTCCCTGTATAGTTTTCAATTTCGGAAGAAGCAAATTTAGACAAGGCATCAGCCTTCACATTTTCTTCCCTTGGAATGTGCTCTACATAGCATTCGTCGAACTGAGTCATGATGGCCTTGACAAGTTTCAAGTACTTGGCCATGACTTCATCTCTGGCCTCAAATTCCCCATTCACTTGGGAAACCACTAGCCTCGAATCTCCACATACTTTCAGAGTTTTGACCCTCAAGGCTCCAGCCAGCCCTAAACCAGCTATCAGAGCTTCATACTCAGCCTCATTGTTTGTCGTTGGGAAGTCAAGTTTTAGTGCATACTCTATGAGGAATCCATCGGGACTTTGTAGCACTAAACCGGCTCCACTTGATTTTGTTTTTGATGCTCCATCAAAATAGAGCACCCAATATTCTTTGAAATCCATCTCTTGATCTTTTTCATCCTCCACTATTACTTCCTGCCCCCCGACTTCTTGGTTGTCAATGGTACATTCAACCATGAAGTCAACAAGTGCTTGAGCTTTTATGGCCGTTCGAGGCTTATAATTGATGTCGAACTCGCCCAATTCAATGGCCCATTTGATCAACCTTCCACTGACTTGAGGGCTATGTAAGATGTTTCTCAGAGGTTGATCAGTCAAGACCTCTATCTTGTGAGCCTGGAAGTACGGGCGTAGCTTTCTTGAGGCCATTATCAAGGCTAAGGCAAACTTCTCAATCGTTGAGTAGTTTATTTCCGCCCCATGTAGAATCTTACTCACATAGTAGATGGGTTTCTGAACCTTCAATTCTTCTTTTACCAAAACGGCTCCAAGGGCTGTGCTAGAGACCGCCAAGTACAAATAGAGAATTTCCCCTGGCTTGGGCTTTGCCAACAGTGGTGCCTCAGCCATGTATTTCTTCAGGGCCTCAAAGGCCTCTTGGCTTTCAGTTGTCCATTCAAAAACTTTCACTTTCTTGAGTGCTTTAAAGAAGGGTAAACACTTCTCTCCTGACTTGGAGATGAATCTTCCCAATGCTGCCACTCTTCTTGTTAGTTTCTGGACATCCTTGACAGTCTTTGGTGGTTCCATGTCTAGAATTGCTTTGATTTTGTCGGGATTGGCCTCGATTCCTCTCTTGGAAACCATCAGGCCTAAAAACTTTCCCGATCCTACACCAAAGGCACACTTAGCTGGATTCAACATCATCTTGTGGTGCCTTAGCACTTCAAATGCCTCTCGGAGGTGCTCAATTTGATCGACATTATCGAGGCTCTTGACTAACATGTCATCTACGTAGACCTCCATGGTTTTTCCAATTAGGTGTCCAAAAATTTTGTTCACCAACCTTTGGTAGGTTGCCCCTGCATTCTTAAGTCCAAGTGCCATGACTAGATAACAGAAAACACCAAAGTCAGTGATGAATGATACCTTGGAGATGTCATCCTTGTGCATTTTGATTTGGTTGTATTCACTGAAGCCATCCATGAAGCTGAGCATCTCGTGTCCAGCTGTAGCAGCTATTAATGCATCAATCCTTGGTAAGGGAAAACAATCCTTAGGACATGCATCATTCAAGTCAGTGAAGTCCACACACATCCTCCATTTTCCATTGGCCTTTTTGACCATCACGGGGTTAGCCAACCATTCTGGGAATTGTATCTCTTCAATGAACCCGGCCTTTAGAAGCTTTTCAACTTCTTGGTTAATGGCCTCTTGCCTTTCTGGAGAAAAATTTCTCTTCTTTTGTTTCACCGTCTTTCTTTCAGGATCCACATTTAACTTGTGAGTTATCAATTGGGGATCAATCCCTGGCATGTCAGCCGCCGTCTAAGCAAAAACGTCATTATTCTCTTGAAGAAAAGATATGAGCTTGCTTTTCAATGGCTCAGGTAGTAGTGCCCCAACATATGTCACCTTTTCCGGTTCACCAGGGACTAAGGGAATGGGGATTAAATCCTCAGCTGATTTCCCTCTTCGGTCCTCATTGTCACTAGTATCCATGTCTTCAATTGGAAGAACTTGTCCCCCGATTCCATCATGCCTTAACGCGGCTACATAACAACTTCTAGCCATCTTTTGGTCTCCTCGTTCTTCACCAATCCCATTCCTCGTTGGGAACTTGATTTTTAGATGATAATATGAGGCAACAGCCTTGAACGCATGAAGACCAGTCCTTCCCAGGATTGCATTGTATGTCGAAGTTGCCTTTATAACTATGAAGTTCAGCATTTGAGTAGATGTATTCATCCCTTGTCCCATGGTCATTGGGAGTTGGATAGTGCCTTCCACTTTTGATTCCACCCCATTGAATCCGTATATGGGCATATTTGAGGGTGTTAACTGAGAATCAGTGTAACCCATCTTGATAAAAGCATCATGGAACAAGATGTCCACTGAAGCTCCATTGTCGACCAAAACTCTCTTGGTTTCAGAATTTCCTATCACAGGAACGATGACTAAAGGATTATCGTGGGGAAACTTCACTCCCTCCAGGTCTGAATCATCAAAACCTATTGATACTTCTGTTCGGGCACGCTTCGGTGCTTCTCCAACCACGGTCGTTACTTCTCGAGCATAAGCCTTTCTTGAGTTTCGGGAGGACCCAGCAGCAGTTGGTCCTCCGAATATCATGTTGATAACTGGACCTCGGTGCTTAGGGTTACGATCTTGGTCGTTGTCCCTTCTGTCATAATCCTTCCTTTCATAATTTCCTCTTTGACTCCCTTGATTTCCATCTTTGGTGAACTTGCTGAGTTTTCCTCTTCGTATCAGAAATTCAATCTCATCTTTCAATTGCCTACAATCGTCGGTGTCGTGACCGACTTCTTTGTGGAACTGACAGAACTGATTTTGGTTCCGTTTGGACATGTCAACCCTCATTGGCTTCCGCCATTTGAGATCTCCTTCCTTAGCTATCTCCATCAGAATTTGACTCCTGGGAGTGTTCAATCTTGCATATTCCGTAAACTTTGGCCCAAAATTGTTTCTCTTGGGTGGAGAATCAGAGTCCTTTGATGTTCTGGGAAACTTTTCCTTGACGTCGTATTCCTGAGTTTCGTTTCTTTTCTTTGAGTTTCCACTACCACCAGCAGTGGGTTCATACTTTCTCATGCTTTCTTCAGCCTTGATATACTTTCCGACTCTATCTTGGAACTTCAGCATGCTCTCGGGAGGATGTTTAGCTAACGACCTTTTGAAGTGGTCATCAGTAGTTCCTTGCTGCAGGGCTATCATAGCCACTCTGTCCTCCAAGTCCGGGACTTTCAAAGCCTCCCGAGTGAACCGATTGATGTAGTCCCTTAGGGCTTCATTCTTTCCTTGCTGGATTGCCATGAGTGACGCAGAGCTTTTCTCATGCACCCTTCCACTAATGAATTGATTGATAAAAACTTTGCTTAGTTCCTTGAAAGACCCAATTGAGTTGGGAGGAAGACGGCTATACCAGCGTTGGGCCATGCCTGCCAGGGTTTGTGGAAACGCCCTACATTTGACCGCATCGTTGGTTGGCTGCAACAGCAGTGCATTGGAGAAGGTCCTTACATGATTTGTGGGATCGCCCGTTCCATCATAGGCTTTGATCGAAGGCATCTTGAATTTTCTGGATATAGCCGTTTTCATGATATCTTGAGTAAACGGTGGTGTAGGATCATCAGGATCTCCTAGGGGCAACAAAATATCAGGATCTCCTAGTTCCTTGCCGGTGGATCCAAGTTGATTATCGGGATCCCTTCAGTCGTTCGGCCTTGAGATTGAGCGGCCTCCTCCTCAACAAGGAGTTTCTTGAGTCTTGCAGTCTCTACCTCATGGGCTACAATTTTCTCCTTAGTAGTTTGGGGTTGATCCCGATTTGTCTGGGAAGAACGTCTCCTTCTTGGGGCGACATCATCCCCAGTTGTATAACCCTCATCCTCGGTGTATGGGTCCGAGTAATCTTGAACGAAAGGGGTCTGGCGAGTTTGTTGATTTTGGGGTCCCAGACCTTGAATATAAGGGGGCACATATGCCTCATGGTAGATTGGATTAGTTCCACTACCACCCGCCATGGGTCGAGGGGGCATGCCATATCTTGGCATCCCCAAAGTCTGATTCGTGTAATGAGGGAGATCAGTAGTATGGAGTTGAAGGCTTCTCGGTGCATTCATGATGAGTGGAGAAGTCGAGATTGGTTGCTGGTGAACGGTCTCTTGTGGATTAGATCCATGAATGACCATCTGCAGGGGATTCGTCCCTTCAACCGAAATTGGGATTTCCGGTCCTTGAGTTTTGGTGGGGATATTCGCCCCTTGAGTGCCAGTAGTCGGCGGTGGTTGATTTCCGTGAGTATCAGCCTCAGAGGTGATAGAGCGATCCTCAGGAGTTTGAGTATCCCGAGCCGTTCTTCGTGTGTTTGCCTTGGTTGATGTTGTCTTCCCACAGACGGCGCCAAATGTTGTGGATTAAAAAACGTACTTGTATATTAATTGCTAGGATTAATGAGCTTTCGAGCTTTAATGGTTGCACTTGTGTTTCGGGACTAAATCGGTCCTCACAAGATGCCTACGTATCTCAAATCGTTATTGAGAATCAAGCCAAAGACGTAGTTCTGATTGTAGGATCAGGGACCTTATATAGGCGTCTGGAGCCTAGTATTTATGGTATGTTTAGGAGTCTTAGCGAATAAGTCTCCTTTTTGTTATTGGATAAACATTGTGTTGCTTGCTGAATAAGTCTTTTCCTTGTTGATAAAGTCTATGACTCATTAATTGGGATTCTGAATCCTTATTTGACTAATTTACCATATTTTGGTCTCTTTTGATGAGCTGTATATTTTTCCTATTCATTAATTACGAAATTAATGAATAATTAGGGTGTCGGGCCTTAAATATCGGCCTTTCCATTGAAAAATCAATTATATTTCTATAATTAATTTTCTGTCCATATCAAATAATAATTTTTAATTTTTTTCAATAAAATATATAATTTAAATATAAAATATATCACTAATTTAAATTATGTGATAATATACATATAATTAAAACTATTACACAACATATATATATATATATATATATATATGTATATATGTATATATATATATATATAATTATTAATAACTAACCGATTAATTTTTTTTGGGAAAATAAATTCTTTCGTCCTTAAACTATATGCCGTTTTTGGTTTAGGTCCTTGAACTATACGAAAAAATATTATGGTACCTAAACTTTCAAATTTTTTGATTCTCGTCCTTCCGTCCAAAAACGATGACGTGGCAATTACGTGAAAATCGAAAAATCTTGGAATGGAGTGAAATTTTGATATGTTAATTTACTACTGCTTACAAGAACCTGTGTGGTGAAAATTTTCAATTTCGAGTTCACTAACGTATAGAAATTGCCACGTCATCCTTTTTGGACGGAAGGACGAGAATCAGAAAATTTGAAAGTTTAGGTACCTTAATATTTTTTCGTATAGTTCAAGGACCTAAACCCAAAACAGCATATAATTTAAGGACGAAAAAATTTATTTTCCCATTTTTTTTTGCCAAAGTTTATTTTTTTTTATTTTCTAACTAACATGTCTTCTAACTAAAAACTCAAAAATATCACGGGCTATTCCATTTAGCAGCATAAAATACTAATAATTAACCAATTATCTTTATTAGCCAAATAGTATATTTTTTTAATATATTTTTTAACTAAAATTTTTCCTTTATTAAAAATTATCAAAAATGACATATATATAATTATTAGTTAAGTCGAATGCGACACTAAACGCTGAAAATTATATAAGGACAGTCGTATAAATTATAAAATCATGTCAAGTGAAATGAATTTCAATATAATTTTCTTTAACAATTTAATATAGCAAATAATTGCATAAATCAATCATCAAAATATAAAAACCAAACAAGATAACATATTAAAATTATTATTTATAATATTAATTTAAAAAATATAAATAAAGATAAAATTTCGTCAAATATGTAGTATTATACTTTTTTTCTTCAATATATAATAGATCATGTATCTTATATATAACTAACAAAAAATAAAATTAAAATAAAATAAAATAAAATAAAAATTAAGTAAGAAAATATTTAAAAGTCACACTTGCAAAAGAAAATTTTATTAGTAGTTTAGTTAGTTGTTCTTTAATTTGTTCATTCAATAGTTAACATATTTATATCTTAGTTCTAAAAGTCGGTGATTAATCGGGATTAATCGCCGATTAATCGCTAGACGGTGGGTCACCGAACTGATTAAGCGAAAATCGGTCAATTAATCGTTTTTTCAGAAAAACGGTCAAAAATCAGCTGAAT
The DNA here is from genome assembly GCA_030848705.1 of Heracleum sosnowskyi. Taxonomy (NCBI): domain Eukaryota; kingdom Viridiplantae; phylum Streptophyta; class Magnoliopsida; order Apiales; family Apiaceae; genus Heracleum; species Heracleum sosnowskyi. Next base: position 19,446,259 of record CM061240.1, read on the forward strand.
CGGTCAAAAATCGGATTAATCGGTCAAAAATCGGGCTAATTATTAAAAATAGTTAAAATTAAAAAAAATAAAATTTTAAAAGGCAGAAACTTGATTAAACAATAGAAAAAAAAATATTATTTTTGTACATATAATTATAATTTTAGATGCCTAAATCATAAATTCTCTTAAATTGATCTCTAATTGAAAAGTTAAACCTTCAAAATTTTATTTATTACAATTATATAACATTTTTAACATATTTGCATAAATATATGATAATAACATATGTTTAGTTGAAATAACGAAATAATTATATATATGAATATAATTGTATTTAAAAAATATTATTAAAATTTATTCCGATTAATGATCCGATTAATCCCCGATTACCCGATTAATCCCTGGACGGTGCTTTCATCGATTAACTCCGATTCCTGCTTTTTACAACACTGATTTACATGCTTATTTATTTAAAAATATTTTAGTACATCTCTAACGATATTTATTTAAGCATAATTATTACACATCAATTAAAATAATATACTAATAAAGTATATTGTTTTAATTAGTATAATATATTATAATTAATTATCATAAATTACTCTAATTATTTTAAAAGCAGACCTAATTATTTGAAAAACTTATTTAAATAGTCCTATTTATTTTGAAATGTTATTTATTATTTTTAACATGTCTTATTATTATAATTATAAATTGCAATAAAAAATATATTTAGAGACCTACTCAGTTTTTTAACAAATTCATTTAATATCCAACTAATAAAAATATTATACACAAACACAAATAATAAATTAACTACTATTAAATAATCCGTGCATCGTACGAGTTATAGGCTAGTGTATATATATATATATATATAATATTTAATTGATCCCCACTAATCATTCTAATAATCTCTAATTATTCAATTTAATCCATAATTAATACATCCACGGATTACTCCAATTATGATTGTTCATGATTTACCAACCTGATCAAACTGAACCAACCCGCTCTCTCTCTTTTCGGCCGACCAAGCCAAGCCTACCCAACCAGATTTAAGTTACAAATTTTGTTCAATAATATTTATATACACACGCACGCACATATATATACAAATTATATACAACTATACATTATATGATATATCGTTTTTCAATTATAGATGTGCTTACATTTTGTGCATATGCACACGATTTACAACATAATTTACATTACTAAAATTCTAATGTTAATCAAACTAAAACAATAGTACTAAAATCCTAATTTATACGTATTTTTACAATGTTCTTAAAGATGGAAATCGGCATTAGTCGGTAAAGTTATCTTGTAGTGATTAATCGGATTTATTAAACATCTATCCTTCGTCCAATATTTGATATTTAAGTGTTAATATTTACATAAAAGAACGGCATATCATTACTCCATACTTGTACATGAACGAAAGGAGTAATTCAATTTGAAAGAACAACTGTATATTAAAGATTTAGTCAATAAATCAATAGATCATCCTCAAATAATTGTAAATATATTGTTTATTTTTTAAAAAAAAAGTTAATTCTTTTTTAATATTTTTTTTTAATTTTTACCGATTAAAACCGATTTTTTACCGTCTCGACCGATTAAAACAAACTGCTTTTAAGAAACTAATTTAAGTCAATTAAACCGACCCAACCTCACCCAAATCGATGTACGATTCAGAGTTGGGTCACGAATTAATATTTTGTGTGGTGGGATGAAATTTTTTCAAACCGATTTAATTGGGTCGGATTAAAAAATGCTTTCAACTCGGCAAATACAACCCATAAACACCCCTAACTCTGATTCACACTTTTTACGATACTAATTTCAATATATTCTAAATTATATTATATTTGTGTATCAATACCTAAATAACCTAGATAAATCATATAAAAATTTACAGTATAAATAATATATATATAGGCAAGTGATCAAAAAGAAAACAAATTTAAAATGAAAACTAGAAACTAATTCAAAACCTTAGATTAATCTAATCTAATGGCCCCTAGAGGCACAACACACAACTAAAATACACACTCCCATACACAATCCCACCAAATCCCCTTCGTTTTTATTTTGATTTTTTCCATCAATCGGTGAGCTTTTTTTGAAATCCGACTTCAATGTATTTTTCTCTATCTTCTATCGATCGATTTGCATACCATATGTGCTATACTTCGACGTGATTTAATAAATTTTTTATTTAGTTTCTAGTTTCTAGTCTAAGAGAGATTTCTATTGGATTAAGACCTTGTATATATATTGTTGGGTGTTATACTGAACTATTCGTTTGAAGTATATAACATTGTCCATTTTATTGAGAATCTTGATTGCATATTATTACATTGTTTGTTTATTATATATTGTGGATAATCTAGTATCAAATGGGATAACAGAAGATTAGATTATCATTGTCTAAATATAATATAATAAAGGTTCACAGTCTAAGTGGTATTAGACAAACCACTGGAATGACTGAAGTATTATTCGAGAATAGTTTATCTTGACTATTGAATAACACTTGTATATTTTGTGTATATTGAACATGATCAAAATAATAGAATTGCTCTTCTATTCTGACAATAAAGAAGAACTAAGATTCTATGATATTATTATTGCTTAGGTTCTTAATCCGGATTTAGTGATTGACACTTGTATGCAATGCACATACTTTGATTAATATTTGATGTAATTAATTATTAATTACAATATTATGTATTGAGTAATTACATTGCATGCAGAGTGAGATATTAATTACAGAAGGAATCCATGTCCAGATAATATTCGGGTTGATGATGTCCTCTTGAAAACTCATTAAGATAATTATGTGAAGCCGTGCAGGCAGATTAATTTCTGACATAATTATAAGGTTGAGTGGATGATCAAGGATAAATAAGATATTAATTAAATTAATTGTCAGTGATTAATTTAATTAATGGACATGCGACATCTTAAACGTGGGGAATTGAATAAGCAAATAATATAGGAGCCGAATTAAATAATAAAAGAATTGCGGTATTAGGAACGGTAGTGCAAATATTAATTCTTTAGTGGATTGAATTAATATTTAATGACATTGGGCTTGACCCGGAATGTCATTGGAAGTCCCGACCTAATTGTCCATGATCCCTACTGAAGCCTATATATATTCTCGTTCTCCTTAAAGCTGAAAACAATATACACAACAGAAATCGAAATTGAGACCTAGGGGCAGCCGCACGCAGCTAGGGTTTTTGAATTTCGAGGCTTTGAGGAGAGGAAACTTTGAGAGATCGATGGCCGCACTTCGCTCAAAGGGAATCAAGGAATTCAGTAGAAGACGTGGAATTGAATCGCTTGTGCCGTAGCGATTAAGGTTAATCATATTTTCGAACTCTTTAATTTATATCATAAAACGCAGCACCGTGATTTATATGTTCCAACAATTGGCATCAAGAGCCTGGTTCTGGGGTTCTGCTTTTTATGATATGATGTCCTTGTCGTAATTATATATGCATGTATATAGTGGTTGCTCGTATGTATTTTGTGATGCAGGTTACTACCCACTATTATGGTCATGTTTTTATAATTATGTGATTGGATCCCACGTGATTTATCGTGGTTACTATTTATGCGATTGGATCCCACATGATTTATCCTGGTTATTGTATTTGCGATTGTTAATCACGAGGGTTGATCGTGTATGTTTTATTGATTTCTGTTATAAGATTGTAATCAAGTAATTCGATTTGTATTCAAGTTAGATTATGATATATTGTAATAGAATAGGTCAATTTTGTTTTTATGTAATTGTTTTATCAACGGAGCTCCAAGAGAAGAAGTGCTTCCGCTGCTATTTGCTGGTTTCTGAGGAGTTTCATTGATTTTGTGTACTGTGTCCGAATTTTCCCGAAAATACCTTTTCGGAAAGGTAAAAAGGGCGTCTGAACAAAACTGACAAAGTCACTCCCGCGGATATAAGGCGTTTGACGTCGGTTACAGCCTGAAAATAGCGATTTGTTGTTTTTAGAAATTGAAGTTCGATATGCACTACTGTGGTTTGGATTAAAATTTGGGTGAGGCCATAATAGTGGATGGTTTATTAATATGTTTTACATATTGATTATGAACTTGTTTTGATTATTGCTATTATACGTGCCTTATATGTGTTTCATGGCATGTGATACTAACCTTAATATTCTAGAACGACATGGACATATGGTTATGTTTATTATGCTTAATCATGATGTGTATCTTGTTATGTTATACGTGATTTGTATTGGTCTTTGTGATTCATGTGGACTTCGAAGAAATAACATAGAACGATGCATCTAGATTAAAATTCTCACAAGTAAAATACTAAGTGGGAGAGGGGTATTTAATTTGATATTAAGTACCATGGTCATCCATTATTGTTTGTATGTAATTTAACACTAAGAAAATTATGAATTGTATATATGTCACCCATCGTGGCGTATGATTTATGGTGTCTGGTAGTGTTAAGGATATTACTAGAACAAACTTCTTAAATTAATCACGAATATTGAAAGGTAAGATCACCCTAACGTGACATACCAAGTTTCATAGAATTCGAGAAACTAATTGGACACTCCTTGATTGATGTTGATAATGGATATTTCTGACTAGGTTGTTGGGTATTATGTAAGACCGATGTGACTTCTCCAAAAATATCTGGGATTTATCTATTGATACATCAAACGTAAAGGTCTCATTTAAGGGATCAATTTAAGATTTAAATAATGGTATACACTTAGCTATGAAAGATAGTAAGAGACCACCCTAACGTGGTATACTATTTAGTAATAGGACTGGAGTAACATTTAAACAAATATAGGTGGTATATATGTCACCCATCATGGCGTACCAGATACTTATGGTGTTTAAGTGTAAGTACATTAGTCTTAATTAATAGTTAGAGGAGTCTATAGGTATTAAGTTTTTATGTGCGACATTCTAATTATGTGTTATATATATGATTCTCAGGATAGAATGAGCTTTAATCCACTTTTCACCATACTTAAGTATAACAAACTTATCGGACCTAACTATATTGAATGGAAACGCAATTTGGACATAGTGTTGACGGCTGAGGACTACAAATTTTGTACTATTGAACCCAAACCGGATCAGCCTGCTGCCGATGCTCCGGATGAAGATAAGGAGTATTATAAGAAGTGGATTAAGGCAGATGAGATGTCGCGATGTTACATTCTAGCAGCAATGTCGGGTGTTTTGCAGCATCAGCATCAGGCCATGACCACTGCTGGGGATATGCTTTTTAATCTCAAGGAACTTTTCGGAGATCAGATAGGGCTGCTAGGCAAGTAGCAATGAAATATGTAATAAACAATCAGATGACTGAAGGAACACCTGTAAGGGACCATGTTCTTTTAATGATGTCTCATATAAATGAACTGGAGGTCCTTGGTGCTGAGATTGATGAGGAAACACAAATCGATATCATCCTTATGAGTTTGCCCAAAGGCTTTGAGCAGTTCCGCTTGAATTACAAAATGAACAAGAGGTCGTATAGTCTTGCAGAACTTCTGATAGAGCTTCAGGCAGCTAAAGGATTGTTTCAGCAGAATGTTCAAGTGAATGTGGCTGAGAAAGGTTCTTCTTCTAAACCGAAAGGCAAGAAGAAGAAGAAAAAGGCTTAGGAACAAAAAGTTGTGAAACCATTGGGAGTTCAAAATTCTTTGAAGAAGCCTAAGGGCAAGTTCTTTAGGTGCAAGCAGTCGGGTCACTGGAAACAGGATTATCCTCTTTCTAAGAAGAACAAAACAAGTATGTCTCTTTCTCTAGTTACGGAAACATATATAGCGGCTATATCTACGAGCACTTGGTGTGTAGATACAGGAGCCACTGACCATGTTTGTAATTCCATGCAGGGGTTCCAGCAATCCAGAATGCTTAGAGATGGTGAGATATATGTGTTCATGGGTGATTCTACGAAAGTAGCAGTAGTTGCAGTGGGAGACGTTACTTTATCTTTTGGTTGTAATAAGATTTTTGTTTTGAACAATTGTCTTTATGTACCTTCTTTTAGAAGGAATTTGATTTCGGTTTCTAAAATTGCTTTGGATGGTTATAATGTTTGTTTGGATCGTAATTTTTCTATTATGATGAATAAACAAGTTATAAGTTCTCGTACATTGGAACATAATTTGTACATTAGTAATCCTAGACAACCTCAACCTGCACTGCAACTGCAACTACAACATAGGGTATTAAATAACACATCTTTTATCACTAATAAAAGAAAGGAACCTTCTAGTTTGAACCAAACACTTCTTTGGCACTTAAGATTAGGTCATATTAACTTGAGGAGGATTCAAAGACTGGTAGTAGACGGACCTTTAAGCTCATTGATAGTGGAGCCATTTCCAGTAAGTGAATCCTGCTTGGAAGGTAAAATGACTAACAGACCTTTTAAGGCAAAAGGGAATAGAGCTAAAGAAGTGTTAGAGTTGGTTCATACTGATTTATGTGGACCTATGAATATCCAAGCAAGAGGTGGTTATGAGTATTTCGTCACTTTCATTGACGATTATTCAAGATATGGGTACATTTACTTGTTGCGCCGTAAGTCTAAGTGCTTTGATAAATTCAAGGAGTACAAAACTAAAATGGAGAAACGACTTGGTAAAAGTATCAAGTCACTACGATCAGATCATGGTGGCGAATACCTGCTTGGAGAATTTAGGGAATATTTATCAGAACATGGGATCACATCCCAGTTGTCTGCACCTGGTACACCTCAGCAGAACGGTGTAGCAAAAAGAAGGAACCGTACTCTATTAGAGAGTGTTAGATCGATGATGAGTTATTTGGATTTACCCAAGTCGTTTTGGGGACATGCTTTAGAAACATCGACTTACCTTCTGAACCTAGTACCTTCTAAGTCGGTTCCTAAGACTCCGATAGAATTGTGGACTGGTGACAAGCCAAGTCTAAGACACATTCGGATTTGGGGTTGTTCAGCACATGTGCTGAACAAGAACGCGACTAAGTTAGATTCTCGTACAGAAGTGAGGTTGTTTGTGGGCTATCCCATGGGAACGAAAGGCTATTTTTTTTATAGTCCTAAGGATCGGGATGTCATTGTTAGCACAAATGCTAGATTCTTAGAGGAAGACTATATAATGAACCACAAACTCATGAGTACTATTGTTTTAGAGGAATTAGTGGGAGAAACAGATAATCCTAATGTGCCGATAGTACAAGTAGAACAACCACAAGTAAATGCACAACCTATAACTAATACCGCACCAGTGCTTCATCGTAGTGGGAGGGTTGTTCAACAACCTGAGAGATTCATGTTTTTGGGAGAGTCTTCGGACTTAGTCTCTGGTGAACATGATGAGGATCCCAGGACATACGAAGAAGCACTACAAGATAATGATGCAGATCTATGGCATAAGGCTATGCAATCTGAGATGGAATCTATGTATTCCAATAAAGTCTGGGAGCTCGTGGAACCACCCAAAGGTGTAAAACCCATTGGATGTAAGTGGATCTACGAGAGAAAAAGAGGATCTGATAAAAAGGTGAAAGCCTGGAAGGTTAAGACTTGTTGCGAAAGGGTATACTCAGAAAGAAGGGATCGATTATGAGGAAGCTTTTTCGCCGGTAGTTATGCTTAAGTCAATCCGGATTCTTTTGTCTATAGCAGCTCATCTCGATTATGAGATTTGGCAAATGGATGTCAAGACAGCTTTCCTTAATGAAAGTCTTGATTAAACCATCTATATGCAGCAACCAGAGGGATTCATTAAGGAAGGACAAGAGCATTTAGTGTGAAAGCTTAAGAAGTCTATTTATGGACTAAAACAAGCTTCCATGTATTGGAATATTCATTTTGATCAGGCAATCCTGTCATATGGATATGATCAGAGTCCAAGCGAAGCGTGGGTGTATAGGAAGAGTGAGGGAAATGCAGTGATTTTTCTAGTGCTATATGTAGATGACATTTTACTCATTGGAAACAATGTAGAGATGTTGTCATCAGTTAAGCCATGGTTGTTCAAACAATTTGAAATGAAGGACTTAGGTGAAGCCGCATACATCCTTGGGATCAAAGTAATAAAAGATCGCAAGAAAAGGATGTTGGCTTTATCTCAAGAACCTTACATTGATGAGGTATTGGCTCGTTTTAACATGCAGGACTCTAAGAAGGGTAATTTACCTTTCAGACATGGAGTTTCTCAATCGAATGAGAAGTGTCCTACGACACCTAAAGAGATAGAGAACATGAAAGCAGTTCCTTATGCTTCAGCATGTGGAAGCTTAATGTATGCGATGTTATGTACGAGGCCTGATATTTGCTTTGCTGTGGGCATGGTCAGTAGATATCAGTCTAATACAGGTCAGGAACATTGGAGTGCAGTAAAAAAACAATACTTAAGTACCTGCGAAGGACTAAGAAGTATATGTTAATTTACAAGGCCTCGGACTTGTTGCATGTTGGATATACCGATTCAGATTTCCAGACAGATAGGGATAAGAGGAAGTCAACCTCGGGGTGGGTTTTTACTTTAGGAGGTGGAGCCATAATTATGTGAAGCCTAGCAGGCATATTAATTTCTGACATAATTATAAGGTTGAGTGGATGATCAAGGATAAATAAGATATTAAATTAAATTAATTGCCAGTGATTAATTTAATTAATGGACATGTGATATCTTAAACGTGGGGAATTTAATAAGCAAATAATATAGGAGCCGAATTAAATAATAAAAGAATTGCGGTATTAGGAACGGTAGTGCAAATATTAATTCTTTAGTGGATTGAATTAATATTTAATGACATTGGGCTTGACCCGGAATTTCATTGGAAGGCCCGAACTAATTTTCCATGATCCCTACTGAAGTTTATATATATTCTCGTTCTCCTTAAAGCTGAAAAACAATATACACAACAGAAATCGAAATTGAGACCTAGGGGCAGCCGCACGTAGCTAGGGTTTTGGAATTTCAAGGCTTTGAGGAGAGGAAACTTTGGGAGATCGAAGTCCACACTTCGCTCAAAGAGAATCAAGGAATTCAGTAGAAGACGTGTGATTGAATCGCTTGCGCCGTAGCGATTAAGGTTAATCTTCTTTTCGAATTCTTTAATTTATATCATAAAACGCACCACCGTGATTTATATGTTCCAACATATATATAATGAACATTTTTAATTTTTTTTACTTAGATTTTCGAAAAATATTACATAATATTTCAATATATATATATATATATAATTTAAGCCAATTAAACTAACCCAACCTGACCCAAATCGATGTACAATTAAGGGTTGGGCCATGAATTAATATTTTGTGTGGTGGGATGAAATTTTTTCAAACCGATTTAATTGGGTCGAATTGCAAAAATGCTTTCAACTCGGCAAATACAACCCATAAACACCCCTAATTCTGATTCACACTTTTTACAATACAAATTTTAAATATATTCTAAATTATATTATATTTGTGTATTAATACCTAAATAACCGATATAAAGTATGAATCATATAAAAATTTATAGTATAAATAATATATAATTAAAAAATACAAGTGAAATAAGAATTTATAAATATAATGGAATACATAATTATATGTAGAATAACGAAAATTTGTAAAAATGGAGTTATATAAATAATATGAACTAACATTTAATTTACTGAGAAGGAAAATTAAAAAAATTGAATAAACATGTTTTTATAAATAATATAAAACAACATGTTATTTGTTCAAAAATTAAAATTATATATATATATAAGAGTGTAGTTTATCTAATAATATTTTTATAATAAACTCAAACTCGATGTTACGCACTTGGCCATTAGATGAAATTATATGAGAAGGTTTGGAATACGATTATCAATGTTCACTAAAATCTAATCTACTTTAGCTTAAATAATAAAGGGTTGGCAATTCTGTAATTTTTAAATATATAAGAGTAAAATAATAAATTTATAGCCATTTTGTTACTTTTTTTTGTCCTTAGTTGGTTTTTAATATATACAAAGTAGATAAAATATAATTATACATTAAGATTTTGAAAAAAAAATAAAGTTATATAAATAATATAACCCAACATTTTACTGGAACAAAAAAAAAAGGACAAAAAGAGGTGATTTGACTTATCCAATAAGATTTCTAAGTTAAACCTAAAAGTAAATGTAGCACAATGGTTATAACATGAGTTTTCATGAGAAGGTGAGAGGTTCGATTACTAAGAGCAATAGAATTTTTTTATTTTTACATAAATGATAGTGGGATGACAAGTTTGTAATTTTTCAATAAATAAGGGCAAAATCGTCATTTCACAGCCATTTTATTGGCTCAAATTGCCCCTAGACGGCCTTTAATATATATAAGTAGCTCTATTTTTCTAGAGTTTCACTATTTTAATTCAATTCGAATTTTTAGGGAAGACAATAAATATATATAATTCAATCCTATTTAAAATTTGATTAAACAAAATTAACTTCTTTTTTCAACTGAATTAAAAAAATATTTATCTATTTTTATGGAGCTCCTAAATTTTAATTCAATAAAATTAAATTTTCTTATTTACATTTGAATTTTTAGGGGAGACATTCCTTATTTACGCTTGAATTTTTAAGAAAGACATTAAATATATAATAGTCAATTCTATTTAAAATTTAATTAAATAAATATTACCTTTTTTCTCAGTTAACTTAAATCCTATTTAAATTTTAATATATTTTTCTAGAGTTTCACTATTTTAATTCAATTCAAATTTTTAGGGAAGACAATAAATATATAAAAGTCAATCATATTTAAAATTTAATTAAACAAAATTAAATACTTTTTTCAACTAAATTAAAAAATATTTATCTATTTTTATAGAGCTCCTCAATTTCAATTCAATAAAATTAAATTTCCTTATTTACAGTCGAATTTTTTGGAAAGACATTCCTTATTTACACTCGAATTTTTAGGAAAGACAATAAATATATAAAAGTCAATCCTAAAAATATCTTATGTTATATATATATAAAGGAAAACCCCTCATTAGCTGATCTCTCAGATCTTACGAAAAATATTTATCTATTTTTCTAGAGGTCCTCAATTTTAATTCAATAAAATTAAAGTTCATTATTTACATTCGAATTTTTAGGGAAGATATTCCTGATTTACACTCAAATTTCTAGGAAAGACAATCATAAATATACTTATATAAAGGAGAAAACGAGGGCGGTGAGGTTGCGTCTCATAAATCGCTTCAATGCATTTTTCTAATTTTCTCAATTTTTTGAATTAAAAATATCTCAATTACTTTTAAATCAAAGTAGTAGGAAGTGTCATTCCCAAAGAAAAAGAGGGCGAAAAGGAATTCACAAGGCATCATTTGAGATGGGTAGATCCAAAAGTTTTAGTGACAAGCTGAGTTGGGAAATGAAAGGGCGATTAAGAAAGCACTGAACCAAATCCATGTTACGAGCCTAGCTGTAAGTTCATCAACTCGGGATCAGAAGTTGAAGGAGATAGATTTAGTGGAGAGTGAGGTGAAAGCAAATGAAAATTGGGTAGACAAAGAGACTAGAGAAGCAATAATAGAGGGGAAGGAAGGAGCTATGTGGGAAGCGCTAGACATGACTCATAATAGAAGTCTTGAAACAAGAATGGAGAAAGTGGATAAGAATGACAAACAGATAAAAATGTTTGCTGAACTTGTACTGGAAGGGAAGTATAAAGTGAAAAATGTTCAATTGTTTGGGGTAGAGGGAGAGGAGGTAGTGAATGACAAAGGGGGTAAATGGGTTAACGTGGAGAAAAAGAGGATAAAATACATTATACTACCTAGAAAAAAGGATAGATTCAATAACAAGTATGGTTTCATAATTGCATATAATGAGCATGAGGCCAACCAGATCATCACTAGCTTTAATGACAAGAAAATTATGAATAAAAGGCTGGTAATTAGCATAACTAAAGAAGTGATAAAAAAAGGAGGTGAAGTATGCCATGAAACATATAGCAGGAGGTGACCAAACTGACAAAAAGAGTGTAGGAAGGGAAATTGAAGATAAACAGGACAAAGTTCAGGGAAGTGATAGAGTGGTGAAAGAAAGCAAGGTGGAAGCAGTTGAAACACTCTCAGAAAAATTAATTTTGGAGAGCATATTGTTTATTGATGTGAAGGAGATTGGCGGAAACAAATTCCTTCTTTCTTTTGATGATGAAGATATCAAAACATATATGGATTGGAATGTACTTAGTCCAGGGTTTGTGGAGTTTAAAGAAGTGAAGGAGGAAGATTTATTAATTCTGCGGATGGTAAATATGGAAGTTATTGGTTTACCGTGGACGACTTGGTCGGAAAACAATATTAGGAAACTTGTACCGTGAAGGAGGATGAGTGGATTGGGTGGAGGGTAGACATGGATTCCAGCAAAAGAATCACAAATCCGGTGATAAAACTTAATACGTTCAAAATGGACAAACTCAATATAAAAGTAGTAGTGAAGCTTGAAGGGGGAGAATTTATCGTAAGATTAAAAGAAAGCAGTAAAATGGTGTTCCAATGGGGTAACGAAGAAAATGAGAGAAGAGTTGCTAGCTAGTCAGAATATTCAGAGGGAGCAATCTGAGGAAGAAAAAGAAATGAAGGGTGCAGGAGGGAGTAAACAAAATTTTTACTAGTCTTGAATATGAAAAACGTATTGACCTGGATGTGTTATCGAGTCCAAATGGAAATAATATAATGACAAAAGAAGAAGTGGAAGTAGAGGACATGAATGGAAGAACAAAATTAGGGGTAGAGAAAGTGAGAGGCTCACAAGAATGTAGTACTCTTGTCTTCTCAGTTCCAGAAACACCTTCAATAAGTAAAGTGGAAGAGGGGGTAGTTCGGAAGGTAGAACTAGAATTCAGAGGATGGACCGAAGCGGACACAGAAAGTGAGAACACGTCAAGATCAGTAACGAAGCAATGAAGTGAGGATGAAAGTGATGGAGTTATAAATGTAGATATAGTGGATGAGATCTCTTCTCAAAACTCGTTTTGTAAGACTTTGAAGGAACTGAGAATTAAAAGTAAGAGAGGAAGACCACGGAAGAAGGGATTGAATAGGAGAAATCCATTTGATTTTAAGCTAATACCGAGGAATCTTTATGGTCGAAACAGTAAAGGAAGAAAAAAAGGAATTCAAAGGGAGAAAACAGAGGATGAGGTAAAGAAGGTTTCTAAAGAGTGTGAGAAAGAAAAAGAAGGAGAAGGGGGATGGGAAACATAGAACTAAGAACAGCTAAAATTGTGGATTCGGCTACACTAATGGGTCTGGAACTTCCGGAAGGGGTTGAAGCCGCAACCAACAAAATTGCAGAACAAATCATAGAAGGAAAAATTTAATAAAGGGGTGTTCTTTGTTAAGGAGTCTATATAGGTTGATTAATGGAAATAATTAGATTATTGAGCTAGAATATCAGGGGGCTGGGTCCGTCAGAAGCAGAAGGAATCTGAGAGATTTAATGGGAAAAAATAAAGCCAATATAGTTTGTATTCAGTTAACGAAATGTGGAGATTGGTCAGATAAAATGATAAATAGTATATGGGATTCAGACAATCATGGGTGGATGTCTCAGAGTGCAATTGGTATGTCAGGAGGGATTCTAGTGTCATGGGATAAGGATTTATATGAAGTGATGAACCAGAAAAAGGAGAGACATTGGATGTGGCTACACCTTAGGGTCAGAAACTCAGGGAACCAATTTATGTTGTTCTTTCTGTACGCCCCTCAATGTATAGAACATAAATGTAATAACCCGAAGTCGTATTAGCGTTCTATTATGTAAATGAGTGAATGCAAAAGCTGTTAGAATCAGAAGAATAGCATTTTCTGTTTTCTCCGAGATTCCACCAGAAACTGAAGGATTAATCATTATTTAGATAAATTGGAGGATTTTAATTTATCAATTCCATGGATATGGATTTAACAAAGGTATTAAGATATCAAGTATAAGAGTATAAGAGTACCATGTACAAGATTAAATCAAGAAGGCAACATAGAAGCATCCATGTGAAAGCAACCAAGTTATTTACAAATGGTTTGGCATCTTTTTAAACCCAAAGCCTTTATTAGATCATCAACACTTGTCCAATAGTGAGGTAAGCATTCTTATGTCATCTAACCAAGCCTATCACTACACTTTACTTCACAATTATCAAAACCAACCAAGCAAAACATCAAGAAAATCTCACCTTCCCCCCCCCCCCCCCACCACCACCAAGCACTCGAGTTTTACAAAGATGAAAGGATAAATTTTTCAAAAGCCTACTTCCAAGCTTCTAAAAATTACAAGTAATAGCTCTTTGGAAAGATATTGATTAGATTAAGAAGAGCAACAAGTTTCATCATCATCCATTAAGGTTAGCATGATCAAATCCTTGTGCAAAGTTTAGGCATGAATAGTAACTAACTTGTGTTTTTGATTTTCTTTTGTAAGTTTAAGGCTTCTAAGGTTAATTCAAGGCTCAATAAAGGATTGTAAGCTATTGTTAATGTGTTTAAGGAATCAAGGAAGGTATAAACTCTTTGAACCCTTAGTTATAAATTGATTTATGTGATGAGTTTTGAGTTAGTTTATTTTAGTATGGTTATATGGATTGATGGTTGGTTTTGGTGGATGATCGTTGTTATTTTGTTGGTTGATTGTGTAGATATTGGTTTTGACTATTTTTCTTGAGGTTTATAACTTAGTTGAGATTTTGGATGAGTTGGTTTGATGATTGGTTTGATTGGGTAATGATTTTGACGTAGTTTAAAATATGGAAATCGTTAAGTTATAGCCGTCGTAATGCCCGTTTGCATTTAGCCCTGTTTTGAGTTACAAATCCGAGAGGATTACCCACTGTTAAAAATGACCACTGCCTATGGTTACGTAAATGTCAGTTTCTAGTTTATTTTGGCACGAGAATCATATCTTTTAAATTTACGGATTAGGAGATATTCACATTTTAGTAAAAGCTACGCGACGATAAAACTTTCTGCACCTCCACTGTCCTAAACAGAGCATTCGGGAATTTCACCCCCTGACCAGAAAAACATTTTGAAACATTTTGTTCTAGACATTCTCTAGATCATGCACCCGAAAACGTTGTATCAATAGAGTTAACGGTTAATGAGTTATGAGCGTTTTAGTAGAACTACTGCAAATAGTAAAACTCCGTAGTTGACTCGATTTTTAAAATGCGTTTCACTTATTTAAAATCACGTTTTCCAAATCAAGATATTTTTGATAAATATTACAAATATTCAAGAAGCTCCTTGAGGTGGTTTCGTAATTAATTAATAATTTTCCGATTTATTAAAAGTGTTAGAGTGCGAGTTGAAAAATAGTGATTTTATGGAAAGTCAACTCTAGAGGTATTACTTTGACCATCCGTTTTGGCTAAGTAAGAAGGGTAACATCGAGTCGACTAAAACACGAAACTTGTTACGGATTATCAAGATAATGTATTGGTGTGAAGAACGAGATTAGAAATGATTATTAAACGGTATAGAAGATCGTAAGTTAAGCGGACCCAAAAGAGTGAAAGTCAGGTAAAATGGAGTTTACTTAGAATAAGTGAATTGTCAATCAAGTGACTAATTAAATTAAGGTTATGTGTTTTCTTGGTAGAGGTTCCAGGACTAGAAGAGAGACATCCAGTTAGAGCTTGGACATCAGACAAGTCTAACTAACTCTTACTCTATTGTTCAGAGTAGGTATATTTTCAGATATTTAATACTTGTTTATTCAATTATATATACACTCTTTTGATCAGAGTATCGGGGCAAGTTTTCTAATTCTATGTTTTACTTATGAAAATATCTTTTGAGCATGTTTATGCAAGTTTCTGTTTCTTAAAACTCAAATATAATATTTTTATATCATGTTGTGTTTACTGTTTTGAATATCAAATATATACTCGTTACCATATGTTATGAACTTTATGCGTTAAGGTTTAAATAAAGTATACCTTGTACATAAATAATATCTTAAGTTTGACTTCGAACGTCGACTCTAGAAATAGAGTGCGTCGGTCCAAAATAGATTTGACCGGGGAGCGGTATATTCTTTTGATGAAATATGATTATGAAAACCCGAATGGTTCTTCGGGAAAAAGTCTAGGTACTTACGAATAGTTAATGAATATTATTTATTAAAAACATTTATCTTGGATTAGATATTATATGTAAATATTTAATAAACATTTTAACTTTCCCGAAAATATTTAAAACATTATTTCAAAGTTATCCAAGATTCTCCAACTTTTATATTGAGACATTTCCACACTTAAAGTTCTCTATAAAACCCACGGTCATGGTTAGCTCAAGCAGCGTTGTTTTCAAGTAAGAATCGATCGACCGAGGTCGGACCTTAACTTCTTGTTTTTCTATTCAAAACGATTCTCAAAAAGAATATAAAAAGGGGACTCTGGCGTGAGCATGACCGTTGACGAACGATCCCGAGTTTAGTGTAAGAGGCCGTTAGCCGGGCGGTCCATCAATTATTGGTCGTATGCGCCAGGATGATTACAGATGAAGTTCTCATCCAGGACGATTACAGATGGAGTTTTTGTCCAGGGTAATTACAGATGGAGTTTTTGCCCTTCTACTAGTAGAGAAGACCCGCGATGGATATGGATATGGTGACTGATCATCGTCAATCCATGTCATGTTTTGTTTTATATAAGTCCTATTCCTTCCAATTGGAAATTGATATTAACATTGTAACGAAAGCCAAGGGGCTAAGTTACCGATAGTGCTATAAGAACTAAAGGTTGTTCTTTTAACAAATGATTTTGTTTATTTATTGATGAAAGACAAACAGTATTTTAAAACTTGTGAACTAGTGTTGTTCATCTCGCAGTATATAGAACTGCGTACTTGTTGATTTCTAAAAACCGTGTTAACTCACTGATAGTGTCTTTCTAAATAATGAACTAAATATGTTCATATGGTAGTATCCCAAACTTCATAGTATGATTACTTTCAATAGAAAACTATGTACTACTTTTATATTGTTGGAACATGAAATACTTCATTTATTCAAGACCTTATTAATTTTACATGCGATATGTAATGCTTGTTTAATGTTCACTATCTGAAAATGGATAGCATATAACTTGATCCAGAAAGCTGTGCAGTTTACTAGAGAGTACTTAAAGACCATGTCTGCTGATCTGTAGGCGAATCTGCAGAGCGTAAAACAAGTCCTACGTCCTTAAGGTTATTAACTTGCAGAACATTTTTATTGGCCGCATCAGGCACAGGCGCTGTTGAACAGTTGTGGATATTCACGTATTATCCGGCTGTAAGACCACTTGCGTACAAGCACTTCCCCCCAGATTGAATCGTCCCATCCTTTTTAATAGTCCAAAGTTGATTGTCTGCCTTATCAAGAGACTTACATGGATACAAAATTATTGAGTCAACACAATACTTATTGCGGCCAATCGGGTAACATAAATGGAGGATAGATTAAGCCGCCAATTGAATTTGTAGCTTGGCTTCCCATCTCATGTCGAAGATTCTGAATAAAATCACCGTACGTTGCTTGGCTGGCACCACGAACATAGAAGGGTACCACACAATAATATTTTGATCGAAGTCCATACACACAAATGCTACTAGCCAGCCATGCTGCGGAAAATGCAAACACAAAGAACCTTGATAGTGTTATTGACATTACTTCCGGCCTGCAAACATGCATGAACACATAAAATTAGTATCAGTTTTATAGAGCTTAAACAAGCTATTAATCTAACACTTTTATAAAAGTTCTGATTTTGAACTATAAGTAAACTCTTACATTGTAAGAATTCTAATTTGTGTGGAACATAAGGTTCAAGTGGAGCTATTTATAGATGTTTTGCTTCCAAATACTATTTTTTACCTCAACTGCATTTTAAAGAGTTAATTCTACAAGAAGCACCTAAGATAATAATCAGTATAAAATAATACATAAAATATTTGAGGAAGCTAATGTGATCGATAAGCCTTTTCTGCTTATGCATCAAATGTTGGCCTCTGCACTTAGAGATGTTAAGGTGATAAGCGAACATCTTTCTGCTGATATCTTTGTATTGTTATATACTTATATTATCCAAGCAATGACTTCTACTAACACCTCGAGGTTTTACATATGTCTGCGACCTCTCTGTACTGTTAATAGTATAGTAAATATGTCAGTGCATATTCGGTCAGTTCTTATTTACTTCTTTTTTTACAGTTGAGCTCAAGGAACATGTTACTTTCCCCTGGTTAGGACTTCCTAGGTCTATCAAAGCAACATGGACTAGGATAAAGTGTCCAGTTGAACCCCTTTCCGTGTTACTTGTGCAAGTTTCTTAGTTAAAATAAAGGTTCTCGGATCTCTTTTTAAGTGCTGATTGTCAGAGTTTATGTCAGAGCATTTAAAAAACATCGTCTAGCTGTAATTCAAGAATCATGCTTTCCGTGAGAGCTATCCTGTTTGTGATCAATTAGCTTTGAAACATAAGTGGTCAATATGCTAATTTGGTTTTACTATTATCTATTGACTCTGAGTCTCTGACCATTACATTTATCTCATGTTAAATGTGATTTTATCTTCTCCACTCTCTTTCAATACACCAGTGTTTAAGCATACATAATTCCTTCTTACCATATTCTAATCTTTCCTAGTGTCTTATGCATGGAACTATAAAAGTCGTTACGTTGTTCTTTTCTAGCTAGTTGGTACGATTAAGAGAGGAACATAAAAATCTAAATGCAGAATGCGTTTATAGAGCAGAAACCATATTTTTGTTTGGTGAGATGATGCATAGACAAACCCTGCTAACAGAAGCATGGTATGGACAAACACAATAACAATAACAGAACATGAAAAACTTCATTTATTCAAGACCTTATTAATTTTACATGTGATATGTAATGCTTGTTTAATGTTAGCAATCTGAAAATGGATAGCATAACTTATTACATGGTCTTGATTCTTGATCCAGAAAGCTCTGTAGTTTACTAGAGAGTACTTATAGACCATGTCTGCTGATCTGTAGGTGAATCTACAGAGCGTACAACAAGTCCTACTTTAAGGTTATTATTTACTTGCAGAACATTTTTATTGGCTGCATCGGAAATGCTTCCATCGTAATTGAATAACCATCGTTCGCCATTACCTCCACTGCACAAAGTTTTACCATCTTGGGAAGGTTTTGAGGTGATGCAGTTAGCGGTATTAGTGCTAGGTCGGACTGTACCATCTGGATAAAGTTCATATTTCTGCTGTTTTGTGTTGCTGCACTGGGCCATTTGCAGAGTATTAGGGGAAGATGTTTGCCAACACTTTTTTTGGTAGCCAGTAATAGATGTCACTACAGGTTTAGTGTTGTTTCCGAGGCGCCAACCCTGGCTTGATGCATAAGTATTAGTTTCTAGAGTCAACTTACTGTACATGCTCCCACGGAAAGCGCTCAATACTAATCCATACTTGAGATTTTCTATGTTGCCATTATCATTTATTTTCCACTTGATGGCATCAGGCACAGGCGCTGTTGCACAGTTATGGATAGTCACATTCTGTCCGGCTGTAAGACCACTTGCGTACAAGCATTTTCTCCCAGACTGAATGGTCCCGTCCTTCTTAATAGTCCAAAGTTGATTGGCTGCGTAGGTTTCATTCTGAAGAGACTTACATGGATACAAAATTATTTTGTCTCCGTCCTTGAAATTATTTAATTCTACATCAACACAATACTTATTGCGGCCACGGATCATGACAGTATATTCTGGAATGTTTTGACAAGTAGAAGCAAATGGGGGGACAGATGTAGCTGGATGGCAGAAGAAAAGAATGACCCCAATATTTAAACGTAAAGTTAAAAAGACCGAGGTGATGGGCACTTTCTGATTAGAACCAACGGGTAACATAAACGGAGGATAGATTAAGCCGCCAATTGAATTTGTAATTCTATTGCAGAGGCTTATCCAGTTGTCCTCATAGGAGATCATGGCAGCAGTTGGAAGAAACACGTCACTTTCAACGTCTGAAATGTATTGCAGCACAAGCTTCTCTACATACCTGCAGGAGTTGCACATGCAAGTTTATGAACAATATTGTCCCTTACATAAAATTTTCGTTTCCAAATTTGTAAAACTGGGGTGTCACTTGAAACATGCATCTTGATCAGTGCTTGTAGCATTCAGTCGCGAATAATTGAATTGTGTAATATACTTTAGTATACCTGTATCGTACAGCTTCTGGGATCATCTGAATGATAATCAGCAAGGAAGAAGCCGAAGCAGAGAATTGTTTGTCATAAAGAGCCTGGATAGCTTTATCTAGTTCCCTCATGCCTAACTTAATACTTTTTCTGGTAGTGCCTGCGGCTTTCTCCATATCCGAGTAGGTTTCATTGAAATGAATCAAGTAACGCTTAGTGCCTGTAAACAAATTAGATGTTTCTGGACCATAGTGACTGGGAAAGAAATAAGAATCGTACCCAACACGAAAACCAACTAAATTAACATTGACTTTGTCTATTGCCACTGAAATGCTTGCCCCAGCCGAATTGTAGAGTGTCACCAGAACATATCGATCTGCATCTGCACTTGTCCAACTGGATGCTTCTCAGAGCTGGGGTATGCCATAGATTGTGGCTTGGCTTCCCATCTCATATCGAAGCTTCTGAATGAAATCACCGTACGTTGTTTCGCTGGCACCACGAACGTAAAAGGGAACCACACAAAAATATTTGGGTCGAAGAGCATTCACGCAGATGCTACTAGCAAGCCATGCTGCAGCAAAGGCAAACACAAAGAACCTTAATAGTGTTATTGACATTACTTCCTGCCTGCAAAAACATGGATAAACACATGAAATTTAATATCATTTTAATCATCATTAAAAATAAAGAATTCACAAATGTGAAATTATACAAAAAAAATTATCAACTTGAACTATTAGATAGCATGAGTTAAAACTTACATTGTGAGAATCTTGGTGTGTAATCTTTAGGTTCTTATCGAGCTATTTATAGGTGTTTTGCTTCCAAAATCAATATTTTTTACTTGATCGAATTTAAACGCGAGTGAAACACATAATTAGATTTTTTAAGTAAAAAAACAATTTTTAAGAGGTAATTCTTCAAAAACCAACCAACTGCTAGCAGCTTACGAATATTGTAATCAAAATAGGCAACAAAACGATTAAATTTACTTTGCAAAAGAAACAACTAGTTGATAGTTTATATATAGCAATGATTAACTCCTGTTCTTTAATTTGTTTAGGCTTAATGACCTTTTAGCCCCTGAGGTTTACTCCCATATACCCATTAGCCCCTGAGGTTCAAAAGTGTACCTTTTAGCCCCCGAGGTATGAATTTCGTACCTTTCGACCCTTAAACCCGTTTCGTAAACCTCTATAAAACCTCGTAAACCTCATAAACCCGTTTCGACCCTTTTAGCCCCTGACAGTTTTGCCCTCATAAACCTCGTACCTTTTAGCTAAACGGGTTTTATGAGGTTTACGAAACGGGTTTAAGGGTCGAAAGGTACGAAATTCATACCTCGAGGGCTAAAAGGTACACTTTTGAAAGACAGGGGCTGATGGGTATATGGGAGTAAACCTCAGGGGCTAAAAGGTCATTAAGCCATTTGTTTACTTTAGTCATAAATCTGAATCAATGGGTAATCAACTGTGCATCACTCAGAACTAATTATGCATCACTAAGTAGTGATGCATGAACATATATGGTTAATAAAGGTGTTAGGTTCATTTTATTAGAGCATCTCCCGTGTGTTATTAGAGCATCTCCCGTGTGGGAAGATCTTAACAAAAAAATTCTATACAATACATTATAAACATAACTAGTGTAACAGTCCGTGCAAGGCACGACCCTGCATATAAACGCCAAAGTTATGAACGATAAATCATGCAATTGTAAATTTGAGAGTGTAAGATGAGAATCTTTATCTTTGCATGATGGGAAGTAACAACCCGTGCAAGGCACTGCCCTGCATATAAACGCCAAAGTTATGAACGATAAATCATGCAATTGTAAATTTGAGAGTGTAAGATGAGAATCTTTATCTTTGCATGATGGGAAGAACTGGTTTGCATATCAATTACGATTACAACTGTCCACAATTTTATTTTTTTGTCAAATACAACTGTCCACAATTAACCACACAACATTGTGGATTTGTTATAAGTGAGAAAATAAATACATAAAGACTGCAAGGAACGGATAAAGGAACCAATTGAGTTGTCCCCTAGAGCCCGGATATTCCATTTTCGCAGTATAGGAGGATAATCTGCAAAAGCACTTTGCTTCTGGCTAACATGCACTGATTAGGAAGAACAAATTGAATATCTCCTTGGTGCATTATTGCCCACATGTCTTCCAGTAAATTCCCAAAACCATGGCCCTACAACATCCACATGTTTGATCATGGCTAGGGCTGTTCACGAACCGAGCTGTTCGCGAACAAGCTCGAGCTCGGCTCATTAAGGGCTCGACTCGGCTCGGTTCGTGAACAGCTCGAGCTCGAACACAAAATCGAGCTCGTTAAGAAAACGAGCTCGAGCCGAGCTATTAGTGAGCTCGACTCGAGCTCGACTCGAACTCGGCTCGAACTCGTTCGGCTCGAAATCGGCTCGATTAAGCTCGAAAAAATGAGACATCCTGTAAATTTTTATAGTACTTGCTGCATACCATTAGGTTCATTATGAGGCTACCAGCTTAAGTTCTTTAAGTCTTTCAATATTACATCTCAAATATTTAAAAACAAAATACATTGGAGAATTTAGAATTAATTCCAGAATCAAGAACCAAAAATCTTAAAAAAAAAGTTCCCCAGATTCTGATGGCATGTGGCAGCATTTCACAGAGCTAGGCAACCCTCCTGCTGTTGCTGGGATTACTACATTTAGAAGCTGAAACAAAACAGAAACTTAAAACATACGTCGTCAACAGCTAACAATCCAAATACAATTCATAATTCAATTTCGACATAAACAGAACCTAAACTTTTTTAAACTAAAAGACGACAATCAGAACATTCAAGCATACGTCAACAATTAACAATCCAAATACAATTCATAATTCAATTTCGACATAAACAGAACCTAAACTTTTTTAAACTAAAAGTCGACAATGAGAACATTCTGAAATAAATTCTGACCGTTTAGTGTTCCTCAGTAAACACATCCAAAGATAAGTTTTAACCTCACTGAAACTAGTTGCAAGCAGCTAAAAAATTGACCACGTATATCTTAACTACAAGAACATTAACCAACACAACTGATACACTAGTTAAGTTAGTTACTATTTTTAATTCGAAGTACAAAAACATGTCTTTTTAAAGTATAAAGGAGCACTAGGGAGGGGTGGGTATTTCACCATTTAGGATTTTCCGTTTATCTTTTAGTTACTTTAAAGTTGAGTATTTCTTGTTACTTCGACATATATTAATTCAATCATAGTTAATTTATCTTGCTGGTTAGAGTAAACATATGAATCGAAAATTATAAAACTGATTACATAACTAAATCAACCATCACCAAAAACAAAAAGTTTACTTAAATGAATAAAGCCGAAAAGTATCTATAAACAGTAGGAAATAGTATCAAACAACATAAAACAAAAAATTATAACAAATATATTGCTCGGAGTAGGGGATACCAGTGAAATGACGGAGTTTAATATTGGCCTGAGCACGATCGACGTAGAGCTCGGGGTGTTTAGGATTAAGAGAGATGGCTTGTGTGTACAAGTCAACTGCCAATAAGTTTGTAAGTATAGATCGATTTGGTTGCGATTTAGGGTTTGTAATTTAGGGATTTAGGGATTTAGGGAGAAGGAGAAGGAGAAGGAGAAGTGGAGAACCGGAGAAAGTCAGAAAGATAATTTAGGGATTCAGCCTTTAGGGTTGTTTAGATTATTGGTTTGGGCTAAGTTTTTTTTTAGTTGGGCCAAGATAATTGGGCTTAGTGGTTTGTAATTTTTTTTATTCTTAACGAGCTGTTCGATAAGGGCTCGTGTGCGATTCGGCTCGTTAGTGTTCGATAAAAGCTCGTGTTCGACTCGTTAGTTAACGAGCTCGAGCTCGAACACATGTTTTTGTGCGATAAGAAAGCTCGGCTCGGCTCGGTTCGTCAGAAAAAAAATGAAGCTCGACTCGTTAACTTCAAAGCTCGACTCGGCTCGGTTCGTGAACAGCTCTAATCATGGCTGCCCAGACCCAATATTAAATTGTTCTCAACTGCAGTAGTAAGACCAAGAGAAATAAAATAATAAGAGCAGAACAAAGAACCAAAGTGAATTAGGTTTGGTACTTAAGCGCAGGGGACAAATATAAATCTAAAAAACAAACTAATCAGGGAACTCAAGGAAACTCATCTTCTTCATGTCAATGCTATGACGTAGACGCCGTGACAATGGGTAGTCCAGCAGTTTTACACACCAAGATAGATATCGGTTACATGAAGCATGCAAGGCATAATCATATTAAAAATCACATCCAAGCAACCGCCAAAAATTCTGAGAAGTATTATTATTACACCAACATCCTATTTTGTGGGCGACAAGATTGACTGTTATTGCGCAGCTTATATGATGCATTATCCACAACACAAAACTATGATCAAATTCTTAATAAGGACAAATCACTCATTCTGAAAAATACTTGCACAAGAGCTATGCAGGCTGTTCCATTGTTTGCGTTTTACTATTTATGGCCTTGTTTTCTTTTTCTTTTTGCCAAGACAGCCATACAGGCTGTTCATTGTTTGTGTTTTACTAATCATAGTTACGTTAATTCTCCTCTTTTTGTAACCTAACCGTAAAGAAGCATTCGCTTTTTTAATAAGTTGTCCAAGTATTGCACAAATAATTAGATGTAATCATTCAAGTATGATGCATCACGACATATCACTGAAAGTGAATAAGGTAAGCTCTAGTTTTATTTCTTTTCTAAAATATCTATTTCTTTACATTTTAAAGTTTATTAATTTGGAATCTGAAGCAAATAATATCATCTAGAATTGTTCAAAATCTTATCTAACTCTCATTTATTTCCCAATCAATTTTATTTAGCCCCTGAGTGAAAATAGATTATAGAGTAATGCTCTTTCCATGTCGGGGAGTTGACAAAATTGTAAAAGAGTGAAGCCCGTTAAAGCATGTACCTGCGGAATTCGCTCCTCCAACATCAGATTTTCCAAGATCCTCGTCCGAAGCATCATTTTCCACTGTTTACATCTAAGAGGCGGCTTTGTCCTCCCCATGAGGAGCCATTATAGACATTGAGTGTATGCACACTAAAATAAAAAAATCAAAATAAATCTACAATGTGCATGCTGCTCGTAGAGACGGTGAGTGTGAACAGGTTATGGCAAAAGAACATTCAGGTTGCAAATATTACAATAGCAAGGGCGATATCACTCAAGAAAAGCATAAAAATTAATAAAACTTCCATTCAGATAAACAAGTTTATAAAGAAACTAATAAAGTGACATTCTAATGAAACAATTGGCATATATAATAACTTGACAAACTGTATGACACGGTAGACAAGGACGACTGCAAATCAATGTCAAAACCAGAAAACTTCATGGTATGATATATGTAATTATTTCTACAAATAATTTTGCCTGCAAGGTATAAGAATTATTTATATTGGAATATAAAGCGCATGATCTCCTCCAAGTGTGCGTAAAACTTTATCTTCCTCTCATTTTTTTCCACTAAGTTTAATTGAGCCACATACAAGAGGCAATGCAGGCATATTGCAGTCAATTATGTGCAGTGTGAGGGAGATAGAAAACAAATAAACCACAATTGACAAATGCACAAGAAATTGTAAATCATATTTAAACTGCAAAAATTTGCAGTTATTACATGCAGTCATATGGGGGGTCGGAGACTGTACTGGTGCACTGATGAGTTCACGGAGAAATTAAAATCTCCATCAAATGCATGTGCCCACAGAGCTTTTGCAGTGCATATTATCTGAATGGAAGTTTATAATAGGAATGGCACTAAGTATTAAAACAGAATATCTTGTACACAATTAAATTTAGATTACCCACAAAGACACTTCAACAGTCTCCGCTCTTACACCATCTCTTTGGTCAGGAAAATTTTAAGCCTCCCTTTCTTCCTCCGCGTTTGATCCATTGAAGAAAGGTGCTACAAACTGCAGTGCTGAAACTGCGCAATGAAACACCATGGATTAGTGATTTATCACAATTTTTTCCTTGTTTTGAGACATATAAGCATTTGATAAATAATATTTCCAAGGGAAATAAGGACCTGAATTATATTTTCAAACCCACGGGCACGCTTTTCTACCACGTTAAATATACCTAATCATGTACAAGAGCCGGGAATAAAATTGGAAAAAATTACTTTTCAGAATCTGTGTACAAACTGGTGTGGGATAATACTTCGGGGCTGCAAACCATTTCGAGGAAGATGTAATCAAATATAGCTAAATAGACTGGTATTAATATAATATTCTGGGGCCTACAAACCATTTCAAGGACAAGGTAATCAAACATATCTTAAACGGTCATTTGTGAGATACAATTCACATTTTTTGTATGTTTATCCATCAAAATTGTACATTTTAATGCAATAGAACATGTTGACATTTCAAGAACAGGGGGTAACATACCGATATTTGATAGCGTAAGATGTGGACAATCACCTATCAACACTAAAACTAAAGGTAGCAAGGAAACATATTACTATATTATCAGAGCCACATCAATATCTGCAATCTATACAACAAGATAAAAGTCGTGAAGAACTGATAAGAAATTTAAGAGTTCACTTCATTTACGTGGGGCCCTTATAAGCTAATCTCACTTACTTTTCTCATATGTTTCCTTTTTGTGTAATTATTGAACAAAAGAGTTTTATGTGAGGCTAAACTTTCCAGGACATTCACCTGATTGTGTTACTAAACTATTTGGACTACTTTAGCTGCATACAGGAGAAAGCACCCAGATAAGTTTAAGCCTCAATTTGAAGAAAACGAGCAAATATATATATTTGCAAGAAAAAAATAAGATTCTTACCAACTATATTAATTTTTGAATTCTTGAATTATTTTTGAAGTCAATAAACAAATCAGTTTTTTTATATTTAGGGATAAACTCTACGCGTTTAGCTTATTATAGGTTTGCAAAACCTATACATTACCGGTTTAAAAATATCCACTTAAACATTAGCTATGAGTTTAGTTCAATCCAAACTGATACCATATTTTGACAAATCAAAGGACCCATAACTATGACGCTTAAATAATCTCCACACTACAAGAATAATTGAATCAGACAAGGCTTTTTGCCCGTTGTTTGATGCCCTAGAAAACCGTTGTCTATTGAGATGCCGTCTGTTACGCAGCTCAGACAACGGACGCGTCCGTTGTCTGATTCCCTACAGACAACGGTTTTGGTCTTAGAAAACGTTGTCTGAAACGCGTGAACAACAACGGTTGTTGTAGAAACCATTGTCTGACAAATAAATCAACAATTGTTTATTAACTAGAAAATGTTGTTATTTTAATTTTCAGACAAGGCTTTATTTTCCAAAAGAGTGTTGTGTGATCTAAATATTTACGACGGTTTTAGTAGAACAACCCCATTGTCTTAATAGTTTAACACAATGGTTTCCTTTCTAAAAACTGTTGTCTATTCTTGACTTGCACAATTGTTTTCTTTAAATACCTGTTGTCTGAAAGCTGTTAGGCAATGGTTTTTTTTAACAAGAAGTTGTTACCTAGCTTACTAGACAATGGTTTCATAGAAAATTCAACACATTGCCTAGTACAATGCTTGACAACAGTTTTCATTATAGTCCAATTACCTAAAATAACAAGAGACAATGGTTTTATATAACAAATTAAAAAACCAAACTGGCAATATAAAGAAACCAAACTGACAATATAAAGAAGCCAAACTAAAACCAAAACAAACAGCCATTCCATTCCATCGTGTTCAATAAACCATTACAACCAACACATCCAACCAAGTAAAATTCACGAACTAATTAAGTTAAATATGTTCAACAACATCAGATTTTCGGATGCACATACTCCAAAAGTAGAGACTGAAACCTTCACTTAAGTTAAATAGTTACGCCATTACATGTCCATAGCAAATCAGTTAGCCTCTTCTTCGTCTTGGACAGTTTGGGAGACCTGTCCTGTTCTCGGTGGCCAGGAAGATGGTCACCTTCTTTAGTTCAACTTTAGGAGGAGGTTCTTTATAGAAACTTGGCATAGGAGTGGCTTTAAATTTCAAGCTCTTCCTTAATCTTTTAATTTCTGCCTCCTGGCTTTCCTACAATGGAACACACAAAATGAATCAATAACTTGAAAACTGACAGAGTATTGAAATGAAAGTATTTAAAGTAGCAAGTGTTGAGCCATTTATAGTTGCTTCGGAATAGCCTTCTGGTCGATGCCTAGATGTTATCAGGTAGGTCACAGGTCCAAATTATAACAACAGCCTCTTTACACCAAGAGAGGATAAAGCTGTGTAAGATATCGGACATTTCCCTGTTGAGTAACCTATAGCTTTTGCACTTACTAACGCTTACTGATATAGACTGCAACATTAATCAATGCAGTTTCAACAAAAAAATAGCAGAAACGTGCAATTTAACTGTAGAAACATAGCAGTTTGATAGCAGAAATGGAGCAGAATTGCAGAGAATAGGACATTTTCACTTCAGAAATATAGCAGAATTGCAGAAAAATAGGTCTAACATACGATGTTCATAATTTGTGCAACTTCCAAAGGAAAATGTGTAGGTCCGTAAGTAGGAAACATTACTTGAAGCAGGGATCGCAAATGAGTGATGGCTAAACTTGGATTATACACCAGACAAATAATGCATATATTCTGAAGCAGGGATCGTAAATGAGTAATAGAGAAATGATGACAAGTTACCTGAGGACAATAGTAAACTGACAATGGAGAATCAACCGATGGAGTGCTTTAGGCACCGAGCTCCTAGTGCTTTGGGAGAAAAAAATGAAGGGATTTGAAAAGCTAGAAGAGAGTACCCTGTTGCAGTAATGTCTGCTCCCGTTCCCTGTGAATTGTGAAAAATGAAATATGCTCCGATTTTATGCTATCATAGAATGGACAAGCTACATAACCTCCACCTATATATGCTATCATGTCCTTGGCATTATATTGAAATTTGTAAACCTTGAATCTGAGATAAAAATCTTAATTACTGGTTAGGACTCCAATTTAGTTCTTCATGAGCACATTAAAATTGCACTAGGATTTGATATGCAGTTTTAGAATATCAACAAGTTCCTTTAAGCCAAATCCAATGCATCAAGTCATCAACAAAAGGTTTGTAGAAGAGCAATAATGTTGCTCAAATCTAAAGCAAAAGCATTGTTCAGCATGAGCAAGTAACAGAGGAGATTACAAGATAATTGCTTATTAGTGCAATGTTAAATTTGCCCACCCGTTTTTCTGTTTTCGTAACTTCTGGAGAATCATTATACACCTGATCTTCAAGAATCTGCAATATTTGTAATGCCAATTTGAAGGTTTTTCATGATGTCATAATACAGAAAGCGGACAGAAGTTCTGGATTGTTACAAATAAACAATGATGCTTAACATACCAGTCTTCTGATACTGACTGTTTCCTAGGATTCTCATTTATCTTCAGATCTCTGTATAAAAAAAATTACTTTAAAATAATGGAGTTTCTCTGCGGTCATGTATGCGTGAAGTGATACAAGGGTCAGTATAAATGTGGAACTATCATTAACGTGACATAAAATGCGGAAGTATTCTCACTTGAAGTAGGTAGCAGCCACTTTTTCTACATGTGAGTTGGCTTCTTCGTTTCGAGCCCTGCAGAAAAGTATAACTGAAATTACCAATTTAGCAAAAATGAAAAGGCGACAATGAGAACTACCTTAATGGGAAACATCAATGTCTTTTTATTTAGCTAATGAAAACACAGTTGTCTTGATGGGGACAAAAACATACGGGGAAAAGCAGCCAACGATAGTTGTAATTCGTCGCCCTTCTGTACGGAAACGGTCAATACTAAAGACGTACCAACTGAGGATCCTGTGTGTCACCTTTAAGGGGCCTGATTGCATCCCTTCTCTAGTGATCGCAAATCTTCAAAATCATCTTGAGAGTAAAAAGTGGCTACCCCGGTGAAGGGAAGTGATGCATTAGAGTAGAACTTCCACATGTGATTAAGGTAACTGGGATTGCTTATCCTTGCACCATCTTTATAAGGAACAGACATCAGACAATTGTTGCCGAAAACAAGACAAGAGTAGTTGACCAAGGAATCATTTGAAGTCAGAGGCCTCCTGAAAAGACTTGATGTAATGGGACACCAACACTCATTTGCGATCCCGCATCTGTTCTGAGAAGTTAACCACAAAGACAGATTATGACAATTAAAGTAATACCATATATTTCAGAAAAGGAAAAACAAACGGAGTCTAATGCTAAATATGCAATTGGCTAAACTCAGACACCGTTCACCATTTCTTTTAGTTAAAAAACATACAGGATTAAATGTTGCAGATGTAGCATGTTCAATATCTTCCTCTTCAAGAATGCCAACTTCTACAAGTTCCAACATCTCTTTCACCTTATCTGTAAACAATGAAAATACATAAGCTAAATCAGAAAATTAACAGCAGAACATTAATAGCAGCACAATCCATGGATCAATTCATGATTTCGAATATTATGAAGATAGATTTATACCTCAAACACTTTCGAGTACAAAGCCTGCTTCGATTAAACCCAACTCAAACCCTAATTGAATCCCTCCACCATGCTTCAATTAACCAGTGCAAACCCTAATTTAACTCCTCAATTAAGCTTCGATTAAGCAACGCAAACCCTAATTTAAACCTTAATAGACAGAGAGTGAGAAGCGAGAAGAGAACCCTAATTTAAACTCTATTAGACAGAGAGTGAGAAGTGAGAAGCTAGAAGAGAGGATGAGAAGTGAGAATGAGAGAATGAGAGTGAGAGTGAATACTTTCCCCCAATTTTCACCAATTTCCCCCGCCCAGTGTTTTCCCCAATTTCCCCAATTTCGTTTGCCGCTCGATGTTTTTGCCCCCAATTTCATTTGGCCGCCTACTGATATAATTTCTGTTCTTTAAACAAAATTATTACAAATTTATTCTAATAAGTTTGATATTAAATTATAATTATAATTCATTATTTTAATTATTTCGTTTTTACAATCTATTTTTAAATCTATTGTTAAAATTAGTTTTGCAAGTTGTTACTTTCTCTAATTAATTTTTTATTGGTTTTAATCAAAATTTAATGATTTTGAATTTTTTTTTTAAAAACCTTTTCTAATATAAATTTTGTTAATACCTTTGCCTAACTTATTTTTTACACTTCTTTGAAGATACCGAACATGTTATTGATTGAAAATTTTATAAAATAATACTTATAATAATAGATTGTGCTTAGGGTTTTGTGGTTTAGGGGTTACGATTTAGGGGTTACGACTTAGGGGTTATGTTAGTTTACACACGAAATTATGTAAGTCATGTATAAGCGAGACTGTACGCCATTCCCGACTTGTATGTTTAGTAAATTGTGCGGTGTCCTTGGTCCGACAAAGAAAAATATGTACATTTTATATGTTGTTAAGTATAATAACGAGGATAATACGAAAGTCTTAATATGATAAGAGAACTACAAACTATGATATCCGGCTTAATTAAGAATATTATCCTATAATTAAGTGTGTCAATTAAACATAAACTTTATTATTCAAACAAAGTTCACAATTAAAGTTTGTCACGAACGAGAAATTCAAAAAAAAAAAAAAAGTCACACAACTGTTTTTAAGTTGTAAAACTGTTGTAGTAAAATCATTCAGACAACAGTTTATAAATAAAAAACCGTTGTGGTAATCACACAACGGTTTCTACAAAAAAACCGTCGTGGAAAGTAAGTACAACAAAGGTTTATTCTTAAAAAAACCGTTGTGTGTTTTTTTTATAAAAATTTTGTTAATACCTTTGCCTAACTTATTTTTTACACTTCTTTGAAGATACCGAACATGTTATTGATTGAAAATTTTATAAAATAATACTTATAATAATAGATTGTGCTTAGGGTTTTGTGGTTTAGGGGTTACGATTTAGGGGTTACGACTTAGGGGTTATGTTAGTTTACACACGAAATTATGTAAGTCATGTATAAGCGAGACTGTACGCCATTCCCGACTTGTATGTTTAGTAAATTGTGTGGTGTCCTTGGTCCGACAAAGAAAAATATGTACATTTTATATGTTGTTAAGTATAATAACGAGGATAATACGAAAGTCTTAATATGATAAGAGAACTACAAACTATGATATCCGGCTTAATTAAGAATATTATCCTATAATTAAGTGTGTCAATTAAACATAAACTTTATTATTCAAACAAAGTTCACAATTAAAGTTTGTCACGAACGAGAAATTCAAAAAAAAAAAAAAAAAGTCACACAACTGTTTTTAAGTTGTAAAACTGTTGTAGTAAAATCATTCAGACAACAGTTTATAAATAAAAAACCGTTGTGGTAATCACACAACGGTTTCTACAAAAAAACCGTCGTGGAAAGTAAAGTACAACAAAGGTTTATTCTTAAAAAACCGTTGTGTGTTTTTTTTTATAAAAATTTTGTTAATACCTTTGCCTAACTTATTTTTTACACTTCTTTGAAGATACCGAACATGTTATTGATTGAAAATTTTATTAAATAATACTTATAATAATAGATTTTGCTTAGGGTTTTGTGATTTAGGGGTTACGATTTAGGGGTTACGACTTAGGAGCTATGTTAGTTTACACACGAAATTATGTAAGTCATGTATAAGCGAGACTATACGCCATTCCCGACTTGTATGTTTAGTAAATTGTGTGGTGTCCTTGGTCCGACAAAGAAAAATATGTACATTTTATATGTTGTTAAGTATAATAACGAGGATAATACGAAAGTCTTAATATGATAAGAGAACTACAAACTATGATATCCGGCTTAATTAAGAATATTATCATATAATTAAGTGTGTCAATTAAACATAAACTTTATTATTCAAACAAAGTTCACAATTAAAGTTTGTCACGAACGAGAAATTCAAAAAAAAAAAAAAGTCACACAACTGTTTTTAAGTTGTAAAACCGTTGTAGTAAAATCATTCAGACAACAGTTTATAAATAAAAAACCGTTGTGGTAATCACACAACGGTTTCTACAAAAAAACCGTCGTGGAAAGTAAAGTACAACAAAGGTTTATTCTTAAAAAAACCGTTGTGTGTTTTTTTTATAAAAATTTTGTTAATACCTTTGCCTAACTTATTTTTTACACTTCTTTGAAGATACCGAACATGTTATTGATTGAAAATTTTATAAAATAATACTTATAATAATAGATTGTGCTTAGGGTTTGTGGTTTAGGGGTTACGATTTAGGGGTTACGACTTAGGGGTTATGTTAGTTTACACACGAAATTATGTAAGTCATGTATAAGCGAGACTGTACGCCATTCCCGACTTGTATGTTTAGTAAATTGTGTGGTGTCCTTGGTCCGACAAAGAAAAATATGTACATTTTATATGTTGTTAAGTATAATAACGAGGATAATACGAAAGTCTTAATATGATAAGAGAACTACAAACTATGATATCCGGCTTAATTAAGAATATTATCCTATAATTAAGTGTGTCAATTAAACATAAACTTTATTATTCAAACAAAGTTCACAATTAAAGTTTGTCACGAACGAGAAATTCAAAAAAAAAAAAAAAGTCACACAACTGTTTTTAAGTTGTAAAACTGTTGTAGTAAAATCATTCAGACAACAGTTTATAAATAAAAAACCGTTGTGGTAATCACACAACGGTTTCTACAAAAAAACCGTCGTGGAAAGTAAATTACAACAAAGGTTTATTCTTAAAAAACCGTTGTGTGTTTTTTTTATAAAAATTTTGTTAATACCTTTGCCTAACTTATTTTTTACACTTCTTTGAAGATACCGAACATGTTATTGATTGAAAATTTTATAAAATAATACTTATAATAATAGATTGTGCTTAGGGTTTTGTGGTTTAGGGGTTACGATTTAGGGGTTACGACTTAGGGGTTATGTTAGTTTACACACGAAATTATGTAAGTCATGTATAAGCGAGACTGTACGTCATTCCCGACTTGTATGTTTAGTAAATTGTGTGGTGTCCTTGGTCCGACAAAGAAAAATATGTACATTTTATATGTTGTTAAGTATAATAACGAGGATAATACGAAAGTCTTAATATGATAAGAGAATTACAAACTATGATATCCGGCTTAATTAAGAATATTATCCTATAATTAATTGTGTCAATTAAACATAAACTTTATTATTCAAACAAAGTTCACAATTAAATTTTGTCACGAACGAGAAATTCAAAAAAAAAAAAAGTCACACAACTGTTTTTAAGTTCTAAAACAGTTGTAGTAAAATCATTCAGACAACAGTTTATAAATAAAAAACCGTTGTGGTAAACTACAGAATGTTCTTTGGTTGTTTGGTTGTTTGGTTTTGCCTTTGAAATTGCAAACTACAGAATGTTCTTGTGAATTAGTGTTAATGTATGCAGTATTGATTGGTTTTGCCTTCGAAACTTTGGCAGGGGGTTTACTTCTTTATATTATTTTTTTTTAATTTTTTTAACTATCAGACAACGGTTTATGTAAGCTAAACAATTGTGTGACAGCAACATATTTAACAGCAAAATCCATTGTCTCTAAGATTTCAATTGGACAACGGTATGCAGAAACTGTTGTGTGAATTAAGTATAGTCCACATACAAGTAAAACACTTGTCTGATTCTAACAACGGTTTACAAAACCATTGTCTGAATTCAGACAATGGTTTTGTAAACCGTTGTTAGAATCAGACAAGTGTTTATTCAAACTGTTGTGTGACATCCATTTAAGTAACCAAAAAAAAAAACACTTGTCTGTTTTTAACAACGGTTTATGAAACACTTGTCTGACCTTTCTTCAAACAACGGTTTTATAATTCCGTTGTGTAAAGCCTCTGCTTTACTCCTTCTAATAGACAATGGTTTTAGAAACCGTTGTGGAAGTTCTTTCAGACAATAGACAGATTTTGCAAAAACAAAAACCGTTGTGTGAAAATTTCAAACAATGCTTTTACTGCCGACCGTTGTCTGATAAGTGTTGTCTGTTTCAGTTTTTCTTGTAGTGCCACCATATAATCCTTAGCAGCACTTACTATACACAACTTGATTTTGCGTAAGATATGCCAGGAAGGGCAACGAAACACAAATAACACGAGTAATAACCATTCATAATTGTTCAAAATGAGGCGTATGTTATAATTTGTTTCTTTAAATCACTTATCCAACATAAAATCACACACCAATGCTCATGTAAACTTTACAAACTAAAAGAGGTGCGAGATAAACAAATTTTATCTATAATCCAAATGAGCTGCAAGCATCCGGAGTTTTTAAAGATTATTGTTTGTTAGGAATGAATATCACTTAGAAACTAGACAGAGGGGGGGTGAATGGACGGTTTGATAGATTTTTGCTTTCTTGAAACTAAAGATAAACCGTATATGATTATGCTATGTAATATGCAGAATGTAAACAACACACACAATCACTTTAATCTACTTTGTATTAAGTAAATTAAATACTACAGCTTTCCAAGAAATTCACAATCGAATTTCTGGCTTCTAAACAAGAACAGTTTGTATCTTGTTTGCTTACAGAGAAAAGAGTGCTTAAGATAAAACTTTGTGTCTCTCTCTTGCAGCTAACAATAGGGTGTGCATGATATATATATAAGTCCTATACAAACTAGTGCACGCACCTATTTTTACACAGTTACCCCTAGCTGAAAGTCCAACTTGTCCTGACATAAGAAGTTAACTGTGTCAGGAAGAACCACCTGCTTTTCGGAGTCTTTCCCGTTTCTGTAGTTGCTTATCTCTTATCTTTCTCTCCAAGTTTAGCTGTAGATTTGCCATCTGTTCTTTGGACCACTTTGCCAGAACAAATGCTTCAGTATTTGTCTCCTTTGATTCTTGGTTCTGTACCTTGATTTGTCTTGTTATAAATGGCTAAGTGTTGATATCGTGAACTCCACTTCATTCCTGACTTCGCGATGTCCCTTGTGAAGACTACGCGATATGGCCTTTGAAGACTTTGCGACATAAGCCATTTGATGACTATGCGACATAGGTCATTTGACAACTATGCGACATAAGCCATTTGAGGACTATGCGACATAGGTCATTTGATGACTATGCGACATAAGCCATTTGAGGACTATGCGACATAGGTCATTTGATGACTATGCGACATAAGCCATTTGAGGACTTCACGATCTAGGCATCTTTGACTTTGCTGACTTCAACACTTCACGACATGAGTCTTGAGGACTTCTCGACATAGTACAAAATCGACTATGCGATATAGCACTTCTCGACATGGATATTGGTGACTTCACGACATAGCTTTCTTCTGACTTTGCTATATAATGCCTCAGACAAATTTCTGCAACTTATTACTTCAGGGCCTTATTCATCTCTATCCTGCTGCATGAACACTTCTGAACTTCTACCAGGACAATTATTCAATGGCCTATATACAATCTAGATGCAAGAAACTTTACTAAGCTCATTATAATTCAGAGCATACATAATCAAGCTAATGTTCATGAGAACAAGACAAGTACATTGAGAGACCTATACTATATCCCAGTGATAGAATTCACTAGGTCATGTAGTGTGACATAGTCACATAGTGTAGGCTTGTTAATAGTGGTATTTAGACATGTCCTGAGCCTAACAATCTCCCCCAAATTGTGAGTAAGATCCTTAGGCACAATTTCATGTCTGATAACAAGCCTAACTAAACATAAAAAGAAATAGATATTTAGGAGAATAGAATGATGAACAGAATTTGATAACAACTTGGAAGTTTAAGCTTACAGAATTTCCTCTTGAGCTACATGGCTTCTGTTCTCAATTGTTTCTCTTGTAAATCATCATAAATCTTCTTCTTCCTTATTTCTTCTCTTCTCTTCATGTCAATTATGGCTTCTTGAAGTTCTTCTCTTGCAATAAGTTCTTCAATAAGAGGAGAGTCTTTTAGATCATCAATTGCAGCTTTGAGGGCACTTTCCACATATGAATCCAGAAACTCCATCCTTATCTTGATTTTGCCTCCAAGAGAATTTTTGTATTCCACAACATAAGGATTTTGTTTTACCCTGCAAAGCCCTTTCTTTCTCAGCTCCTTTGCTATTTCCTCCATTTCAGCCATTTCTTTCTCTTTCTGAATTATCTTCTTTTCATTTTCCTTTCTCAGGTTTTCTTCATAATCAGAGTGCATCTTCATGAACCTGGCAATCTCTATTTTCCACATCCTTTCTTCCTTTTCTTCAAAGTTCAGTAAAGCATTTATTCTTTCAAGTTCATACTTAGAGAAGTATTGCCAGCCTCCTTGCTTCATTATTCTTTCTCTTCCATCAGTGTACTTGATCTCTAGATGATCTAGCTTCACCTTGACTTCAAAGATCCTTTGAGCTCTCAGAAATGCTAGGGCATCTTCATCATAGTCTTCATCTAGTGGAAACACATTGATGCCAACAACATTGGTGAGTTTTCCAGTTTTCCTTGTTATCCTTATTCTTCTGGGTACACTCTTGATCTTCATATGCTTCACAAGAGGTACCTTTCTGGAACAAGGTGACTTTGTCTTTAGTGCCACATCATTTGGAAGTAGCTTCATTCTTTTGCCCTTGATCCAGTGTAACACTCCATTGGCTGTGACCTTGTGGAAGTGTCTTTTTAGAGTTGTTGTGGTTTTTCTTCCTTTTAGTGGCAAATCAGTAGTCTTGAATCTTGATTTTGTAGGATCATTACTAACAGTATCAACCCTAGACTTAGAGCCTTGTGTTCTGGTTGAGATACTGCTAGCAATGTCCTTGACTTGCTGATTTCCACCCTTCTTCTTTCCAGCATCTCTCTTCTCCTCACTGTCTTTGCCACTCTTCTCAGCATCTTTAGATTTGGAAGTTTTGCTCTTGTTTCCTGCATTAGCTCCATCCTTATCACTCCTAGATTGGTTCCTCCTTCTATACCTCTTATCCTCATCATCATCATCACCATCTTTCTTCTTGCTATTTTCTTTGAGAGACTCGGGAATGACTCCATGAATCAAGAAGGATTGTAAAGTGTGAATCATTTCTAGCTCTTCTGCTGTTTTGACTGCTTTCTTAGCCCTGAGCATTTGCAACACCTGGTTGATTCTAGCATTATTCTTCATTGTCAAGTCTGAGGGAATCACCGGTTGGTCAATGCTGCTGTCTTGAGATAGACTTTGGAAGATTATTGTCCTTGGCTTGGAGATAACCTCAGGCAATCTTTGATGTTGGTCTATCTTCAAGTCATCAAACAGTCTCTTGTTGTTTTCCCCATCCTTTTCAATCAAATCCAGAATTATTGACAGCTCAGTAAATCTCAGTTTCTCCAGAGTTTGAAATGCTAGATGCCACAAGCAGTTGTCCTTGCTCACCATGATAACTTCTCTTAGATGTACATCCTTGATTTTCCTTACTGCCACAGTGAAGTACTTAATGCTTTCCTTGATCTTTTCTCTGTAGACCCTTGCATCTTCTTGAGCATTGCTATAGATGGCTTTCAGAAACTCCAGGAAGGCCTCATCATGATAGATGTTTGAATTGGCAACTTCCTGTAGCTTGGCCTCAGTTATGATTGTGGCTTTGATAGGTTTAGCACTTGAAGTAGGTTGAGGAGCTGAAATGTCCTTTGGCATGGTAGAGGGATGGAAGGTAGTTGTGACTATGCTTCTTTGACCTTGAGCACTGATGACATCCACAGAGGGAAGTATGATTGGCTTTATGGTTTCTTCAATGAGTTTGCCCTTAAGCTTTTGCTGCTTGGCAGGTACTCCCCCTCTCTTTTTCAGAATGACCTCTTTTTCTTTCTCCCCCTTAGGCTTGGAATCAGACAAGATGTCTTGAGCTTCACCAGGGATAGGCAGGTTCATTTGTCTCATCATGAAAGTCATCATTTGTTGTTGCACTAACAAGATATTAGATGTGTTGTTGCCTTGGTCATCCAGCTTGTCATTGAGCTTGTTTAAGGATTCAGAAAGCATCCTGTTTTCATCCTTTAGAGAGGCCACTTCTCTTTCTAGACCATCCACTTTAGAGAATAGTTGCTGAGATTTGAAAGAATTGAGAGATTGATCCTTGATCTTGGCAAAGTAAAATTTGGAGAGGTTTGACATAGGGACCTCATCCACCAATTTGTCACCATACTGATTCTTCCACATTACATTCATCATATCATTAGAGGTTATGTTGGCTTTGACTTGATTTTCCAGTGTGGTAGCCAGTTTCTTGATGTTGTCTGTGACCATGGCAAGAGAAAGATCCATCATGTTGACATTAGAAGAGGTTTTCTGGACTTCTTTGAGGATGCCATCCACCTTGGGAAAATCAGAGAGATAGGAGTTTCTTAGTTGAGTGAGGGATCTATCTATCTCCTCCTTTATAGAATAGATCTCTGATTGAAGCCCTTTCCCAAGATAGTGCAGAGCCTTCAACTGATTCTTGTAAACATCATTAACAGCATCATAAATTGCAGCTGGAGAGAGATCCTTTGCATTGGAGCCCAGAGAAGTTAGGTATTCTTCTCTTAGAAAAGTTAGGGCATCCTTGAGTTTGAGAGTTCTCTTAGCATCCAACCAGGCATCCACATTTCCCTCTGGTTCAGCTTTATCCACTATCTTCTCCTGCTGAGATGCAACATCCTCCTTGTGGCAAAGTAAAATAGCTTCATAATCAGCATTTGGTAGATTTGAGGTGAGGAGATGTTGATCAACTATCTTTGAGAACTCATCAATCTGTGCCACATTAAGATGTTGAATGTCTTCTTCTGTCAATTTGGAAGGCACGGATGATGATCCTGAAGGCCTGTCATTTTGCACAGGCTTCAGCCATTCTGACATGGTGGCCTGTGTAACGCCCCCAAATCCGGGGTCAAAGGATTTGGTCGTCACACTGCACTCTTAATCCAAACAACCTGTTCAATATAAAATCAACACAAGAATAATAATATCTGTGACCCCAACTCTACCAAGAATCTTTAAAGGTTATAGTGCTAGAAGCAAGAATCCAAAATTTCATTACAACAATCTTTCTTCTTTACAACCATTCTCTTTACACAAATTCTAATACACCAGTATAACTTCGATAAGAAGTATACCAGGCAACTATCTTATACAATAAATTATTCAATAGAAAACATCTATATACAAAACCTCTCACTAGCTCCAATGCTCTGGATCAAAACGTCTTTACGCTAATATCTTTCCCCATCTCTGATCAGCTACGCGGACAACTCTCGCCAACCCACCTTCTTTCTGGCAGGCTAAAATATATATAAATAAAACAAGTATGAGCGAATGAATTGCTCAGCAAGCGCATTATTAAATATAATACGAAAGGTTTCCAAAATAAACTTTGGATTTTCAAATAACAACTTTTGTTTTTGAACAATTATAATCTTTAAAACTTTCAAATTAAGTTTGGTAATTTACCACAATTTCTCATTCAGTTTCTCGCAACCGAATAGTTTTAAAACGCAAAAGATTTATATTGGTCATTACGATGACCGAATCAACAATAACTACAATAGTATGTAGAAAATATGAAGTAAATATATCTCATACGTCTTCAAGACCATAGCTTGTACAAAAATACTAATTTTTAAGGTAACAGATCTATTCACAACATTTTCTGAAACCAACAACTCTGGAAGGTTAGAATAATCAAGGGTAAGAATGAGCCAACACGCTCGGTCAAGGAATAAAGAACGCACTTCAAGACTTCAACATGGTATCGACTGGATATGCGGTATGAATAAAACTCATCAAGATAGATATCTCACGACTGCCAATGGAATCAAGGAAGTGGATTTCGACTATTTGGAATCCAAATGAATTAAGAGTAAGTGATTTCAGCAAGATTGAAACCACCATTTATTAATCAACAACCAACAATTTTACGCAACGAATAAACCTGAATATCAGGTCATAACTCACAAGTACAAAACATATGGATGTAACTCATCCCAGAAATAAGAATTAATATTAGAATTGGATTTTTAACATTTATCAAATCAAAGTTGTGCTGCTGGCCAGCCACGCAACAACCCCGGACTAGCTCATGCATAGTCCTCTACGGATCCAAGGCCAATCTGGGCCTAAATTACATCGACCATAAATGGCCCGACCAATAATTGGTCCATTTTTAAAAACATTCCAATCCTATATTTTATACGTCAGGTGTCAGAACAATTGACAACCTTCCTTCGACAATCAGGTGTCGGAAGAATCGACAACCTAATACAACAATTGCTGGAAAACTCACGTTCCAGGAAACAGTTCAATTATGAAGAATCCATTAAGGAATAACAATATAATCTAGTATCGACGAGATCGACACAATATGGGGAGGTGCACATGAAAAGTGACAATATAATAAGCATCGACGAGTTCGATGTAACAACTGGGATATAATGAAGAATAAACAATGACATGCTCAACAAGATTAAATCTGATATGAAACAGGCATTATGATATCAACAGAATTTGCAATAACTCAATATGGAATAGGGTTCAAAGAACAGGCTCTAGATGGCCTTAACAGTCCAAATCATCACATTATGGAAGAATTAGTTAAGATTCAACAATCTGGTAAGTGACAAGAAAGTCAAGTTCAAGTTTAAGAAAAATTCAGGGTGAAGTTTATAAATGAAGAAAACAAAGGTTTATTAACTTCTGGCAGAAATAGTTCAAGTCCTTCGAACATATACTTATAATAGATAAGCCTCGTATTTGAAGGAAGTAAACTAAATCATGCACAGCATAAATGAATTCGAATCAGGGAATGGATCAGATGATCGCATTAACAAGAAATGATAATAATACTTGCAAGGGTGCAGGATGGAAAAATGGAATACTTGTAGAACAAGTACCACAACTTCGGAATTAAAAATAACGTTTTCAACATAGGGTTCGTAAGTTCCCACTCATCTAGGGTTGGCAATATTCCAACCTAATATTTTAAAATCATGTCTTTTAAAAGAAAGCCTTAGTATACGGCCCATAATTATCTCTTCAAACTTTTCAATATAATAAGTATATCTTTCCAATCAATATGAAAATATGAATCTAAACTCAAAAGGTATAAAAGAGTACTCGTCAATTTACGAGATTAAATAACATACTTGCAATTCAATGCAAAAGAAATCAACATTTGAAAATTTAGTAATAAGCATTCAACATGCATACTAATAATTCAAGATAATATCCCTTAATTAATAAGCAAGGGTATAAACACTTGCCTCTGGTCCTTAGCTATTTCGTAACGCTGAAACAATACGATGCCCTCCTTATTCTATCTTATCGCACGATTCGCTACTTCCGTCCTTCTTTGCTTTAACGCTCTTGCGAATACCACTAGTCTGCTTCTACCATTTCGAATCCACGTGCCAGCCTCGATAGTCAAACATGAGACGGTACTTAGTCTTCAACGTATAATCCTCATATTTCATAAATGATTGTAACTTAACTTCGACGCACTTACCGATCTTACCGATATCTTTGTTGCATAAACATCCACATCTCAATTGATAGACCAATCGCAATCAACCACATAAGTAATCCACGTAACTCGCTTGACGACAATCCCCATACTATAAAAAGTCAACATCCAAGTCAACGGCCTCGTAAATCTCACTTTCTAACATAACCGACAAATTTCTATCCCATCTACCCCTCGTGATAACATTAGACACAACCAATTACTCAAACAAGTCTCAACACAATTTATTCGCATGCATGACTCAACAACAGATAATTCACATCATTCACATAATACATTTAAACAAGTAACCGGTTACGTATCGGACGCCCGGTCTAATTTACGATATTAAAAACTCAGACACTAGCCCTAGTACGGGCATATACGGACTATAAAACACATTACACAACTCATACAAACCATATAGCACTTATAACTATTTTTAAAACATCACACGAAACTTATTTGAATTTAAATAAGCCACAAACAATTTTTAAATCAAAAATCGGATTTTTAAACCCAATATAAGTATTTTAAATGCAAATAAATCAATTAATAAAATTAATTGACACTCTTTTAAATGCTCAAACTATTTTTAAATAAATAAACCAAGCTAGAAAATAATTAAACTTAATTTTAATTAATTAAATCTAATTAATAATTAATTATTAAGAATTAACTGATTAAAAGAATTAATCAATTAATTAAATAAATTAACTATTAATCAAAAATAATTAAAATAATTAAATTTAATCAATTTTCGAATTTAATAAATATTTATGAATTTATAAAATTTTCGGAATAATAAAATGTATTTTTAAATCAAAGATATGATTTTTAGAATTATAAAACTATTTTTGAATTATTTTTTTAAAATAAAAACCCAGAAACACTTTTCTGGAAATGGATTAGGGTTTGTAAGATCAAACCGGGTCGGGTTAGGGTTTTGAAACCGGGTCGCCAAGAACACAAACGGGTCGCCAAGA
This sequence comes from Heracleum sosnowskyi, assembly GCA_030848705.1. Lineage (NCBI taxonomy): Eukaryota > Viridiplantae > Streptophyta > Magnoliopsida > Apiales > Apiaceae > Heracleum > Heracleum sosnowskyi. Next base: position 19,489,948 of record CM061240.1, read on the forward strand.
ACACGTCACCGGAAACTGGGTTTCCCAGTTTCCGGCCGACGTCCGGCCAACCCACCAGTTTCCGGCGACCAAAAACCAAACCAAACACACAGATTTTTATGCGAAATTCACAGGAATGTCTCAACGTTTACAGTACCGAGCCCAGTTAACTAAAATCACATCAAAATCGTTCAAAACGAACGGAAAGAAAACGGCGGCGCCGTTTCCGGCCAACCCAAATTCTACACCAAATCAAAAACCGATTACACGGTTCAACTCTAAACTCACAGATCTATCTAATCGCTAGAACACAATCAAGAAACAGTTAGCCGATCAAAATCCCGATCAAACTCCGGTGAACTTACAACTTTCCGATTAGCTCGAAATCTTACTCAAAATCCAAATTAAAAATCATACACATACTCTGCATCACATAATAAACACAACTATGCCATCAATTTGCAAGAACAATCAATAATAAAGATTCCCCCAAATTAAATCAAAAATTCGAAATAAATAATTAAATTAAAAATCGGAAAAACTCAGAAATCATACCCACATGAATTTTGATGGTGGATTTAGGTAGAGGATGATGAGAGATTCGATTTGGTTACAAGAACATCGAAATCGGAATCCGATAACGCCTTCAAAATTGAGTTTGATTCTCAAGAACACGAAGAACACGTTTCAGGGGTTTTTAACTTTTTAACTGTAATTATGCTTTATTATACGCAAAACAAAGTACGATTTGCCTTTTTATATTAAACGGAAAATAATACCCCAAACGACATTTTTGGATCGATACTGATCCGATAGATCGCTTTAAATATAATTTAACAAAATAAACGCTTTAAATCTTTAATAAAGCAGAATACACGTTTCACGAGACGATAAGCATCCATAAAGTACGGATAACTACAAGTATCGTTTAATAATAGATATACGAACCAAAATACTTCTATTACGAATATTTTCGAATACTTTCCATTTTAACGAATGAAATATTGGTACGAACGATATACCAATCTCCCGAATAATTTGGGAACGATCCAAATTTTCTTTTCAATAATTAAAATAAAATAAAATAGTATAACATCCTTTTCAAACTAATTTCAAATTCCCCACACATTTCACATAGCATCACAATATCACATATTCAATCATTTAACGAATAACTTAGCACGTTTAAACAGATAAATCATTTAATAACTCTTAATATGAAATTAAAATTTCATTTCACATCATATAATAACACGTAATTTTCCCGGATCTTACATCCTTTCCCCCTTAACAGGATTCTGTCCTCAGAATCAACTTGCGCAAACACAGGTGGATATTTTCCAACATCTCATTCTCAAATTCCTAGGTTGACTCTTCAACCTTAGGATTTCTCCTCATACTCACACTAATTTGACTCCTCTATTACTCATCACTCTCTCATACTGACTCAATATCTCAATTGGTTACTCAACATAGAACAATTTAACTAAATCTCTATAGGTTCGAATTTTATGAAATACACTTTGAATACACCACTCATGGAGTGGTACGCAAACTTATACGCAACTTTCCCAACACACAGTAGATCGACGTAAGGTAGCATTTCAAAATTGTCATAATAACTGTTGTCGTAAGGAAATCTAATCATCTGTAAATGGTCCTTCCAATTACCTTAAAATTTTAGTACACAACCATAGTCTGTCTGAATTCTTTAATTAAGTCGCAGATCTCTGTCAAATACATTTGAACCCTTCATTCCATGCCGTACTATTACCTCATTCAAATAGCTAGAGATGAACCAATTCATCTAATAAATATCTCTCGTTAATCGGTCAATAATAACTCAAATAACATCATGATTAGCTCTAAGCCTTAGCAACTCTACTACAAAGTCTATCTTAATATGTTTCCACTTCCATTCAGGAATCTCTTTAGTTGTAATCGTCTACTATACCTCTGTTACTCTGTCTTCATTTTCTAGCATCCCAAGCATTTAAATACTCACCAACATTAATATCCTTTTAAACCTCTTATATATCCTTTACATTTCCTTCTTATCCATTATACTCTCTCGCTCCTTCCTGTAATTGAATTCCATTTCTCTTTCCATAACTCTTTCCTTTATGTAGCCCTTTCTCTTTAATCAATCCTGGTTGAATCCTTACTTCCGTCATTTCTTTTTGTTAATCTCTTGTTATCATAACCTCAAAGCTCCATTCTTTCTACTCCTTGTACCGAAGATGTTTACGTCTCTAATCTTCCTCTTTCTACTCATACTATCAGCCATCCATATTCTTGGGTCAACTTTATCTACCTCCAATATATCTAACAACTACTTTCAACGATCACATACCTTTCATATCAATTAAATCTTCAGCTGAAAACAACCCCTCATTACCTTATCCATTGTCTTTAAATCCTTATCAACACCTCTTCATCTTCTTTTCCTATCTACAATTGTGAGAATATTCCTTATCAACTTGGTGACTTAATCCCATATCTTTAAAATTGTTCTACTTAGTCCTAAGAACTTAATCAATCTCCATCTGATTCCCAAATAATTTAGAAGATACATTCACAGTAACACTCAGGAAACCTTTTTCCATGGTTCCATCTCATTTCCCAAACAGCTTGATCAACTCGACATTATCTTGATTCTCATTCTATACATCCACATTGGCTAGTAAGATCTACCTTAACTATCGTGAGCAAAAGACTTGCAATCATATCATACAATCCTGAAATACTCAAAGATCAACTCATTCTCCATTATTAGTCTATCATCAAATCTTAAAAGTTCTTCTCATTGAGACAAAAACCTATTATGTCCATCTTCCACAACACGGGATATCATTAGCACAATTACACATTTTTCCCCAATTTCCAATCAACTTTTGAATCATCTAACTTCACCTCTTCCACATCGTAACATTAATCGATAGAGAGAGAACAACTGGCTCCGTTATATGTTACTAGTATTCTAATCGCATCGTAATCCGCTTTCGCTCGTGGTAATTCAATCGCAAATTCTTCGTTCATTATGGTAGCGTAAATTTCAGTTCACCCTAATGGCATACCTCCCAGATTATTTGGTATAACAAAAATTCATGATATTTTGAAGTGAAAAGATTCTATATCGTAGCAAATGTCCCACAATTGGGGTTACCAAATCTGCATATTCCAAAGCAAACATTATTGGAAGTGAAAGAATTACTGAGAGATCAATTTGATCACATGAACTCAATGTTGTGTGTCTCTATTAAGACAGTACTAAAGGTAATTAGCCTTCTTGTATTTCACAACACACAAGTGACGGCGTCCCGTCAGACTTCTATCACATAGACAGATAGTCCTTGTGTCCCCTATAAATAGGGTTGTTTACCTCAGTTGGAGTAGAGAAATATGAAAGAAGTTTAGAGTCAGAATGACAACCAGGGCCTTTCGATAAGAAATCTTAAATACACACCTTGGATTGAAATTGAATAGATTCCAAAGGTGTTATTTCAGAAAAGAAGAACAACCAGAAAGGAAGTATCAACAAATAGTGTTACATTACAATTAGAGTTATCCACTCCGGAAGAATGAAGGAGTTGGAATTTAAATAACATATTTTTCAACAAGCCTCAAAATTTGAAATAGATATCACAACAACCTCTGATGCAATTGCAAACATGATTGATCGAAAGTATCAACTACAAAGTCAAAAGGTGGAATATATCCATCAACACGGGTTCCTCTTAAAGGAATGCCAAATATTTCATTAGGATGGGAAGGTATTACCAAGGTCTTCACATATGCCTCCTCCGTCGACTCCTTCGATAGCTCGTTATTCGATTTCAGCCCTTCTTCTCCACGTTATTCGATTTCAGCCCTTCTTTTCCACGTCATTCGATTTCAGCCCTTCTTTTCCACGTCATTCGATTTCAGCCCTTCTTTTCCACGTCGCAAGATTATCAATATCGTACGTCGTCGTCGACTCGTAATAGTCCTTGAAGATTCCGCCTTAGACATCTACAAACGCAAGAAGTTCTATCCATTTCAGCACAACTATATCAATCAAATACCTCCATCTCAACTCACTCAGCGGTACTATATCCAATAGTCCAACACAAACTCTAAATGAGCTCTGACGTTCCTTATATAACTATATACACTCCCACACACTCTCGTTTCTAGTTTTACTATAACCCTTGCTCTGATACCAACTGTAACGCCCCCAAATCCGGGGTCAAAGGATTTGGTCGTCACACTGCACTCTTAATCCAAACAACCTGTTCAATATAAAATCAACACAATAATAATAATATCTGTGACCCCAACTCTACCAAGAATCTTTAAAGGTTATAGTGCTAGAAGCAAGAATCCAAAATTTCATTACAACAATCTTTCTTCTTTACAACCATTCTCTTTACACAAATTCTAATACACCAGTATAACTTCGATAAGAAGTATACCAGGCAACTATCTTATACAATAAATTATTCAATAGAAAACATCTATATACAAAACCTCTCACTAGCTCCAATGCTCTGGATCAAAACGTCTTTACGCTAATATCTTTCCCCATCTCTGATCAGCTACGCGGACAACTCTCGCCAACCCACCTTCTTTCTGGCAGGCTAAAATATATATAAATAAAACAAGTATGAGCGAATGAATTGCTCAGCAAGCGCATTATTAAATATAATACGAAAGGTTTCCAAAATAAACTTTGGATTTTCAAATAACAACTTTTGTTTTTGAACAATTATAATCTTTAAAACTTTCAAATTAAGTTTGGTAATTTACCACAATTTCTCATTCAGTTTCTCGCAACCGAATAGTTTTAAAACGCAAAAGATTTATATTGGTCATTACGATGACCGAATCAACAATAACTACAATAGTATGTAGAAAATATGAAGTAAATATATCTCATACGTCTTCAAGACCATAGCTTGTACAAAAATACTAATTTTTAAGGTAACAGATCTATTCACAACATTTTCTGAAACCAACAACTCTGGAAGGTTAGAATAATCAAGGGTAAGAATGAGCCAACACGCTCGGTCAAGGAATAAAGAACGCACTTCAAGACTTCAACATGGTATCGACTGGATATGCGGTATGAATAAAACTCATCAAGATAGATATCTCACGACTGCCAATGGAATCAAGGAAGTGGATTTCGACTATTTGGAATCCAAATGAATTAAGAGTAAGTGATTTCAGCAAGATTGAAACCACCATTTATTAATCAACAACCAACAATTTTACGCAACGAATAAACCTGAATATCAGGTCATAACTCACAAGTACAAAACATATGGATGTAACTCATCCCAGAAATAAGAATTAATATTAGAATTGGATTTTTAACATTTATCAAATCAAAGTTGTGCTGCTGGCCAGCCACGCAACAACCCCGGACTAGCTCATGCATAGTCCTCTACGGATCCAAGGCCAATCTGGGCCTAAATTACATCGACCATAAATGGCCCGACCAATAATTGGTCCATTTTTAAAAACATTCCAATCCTATATTTTATACGTCAGGTGTCAGAACAATTGACAACCTTCCTTCGACAATCAGGTGTCGGAAGAATCGACAACCTAATACAACAATTGCTGGAAAACTCACGTTCCAGGAAACAGTTCAATTATGAAGAATCCATTAAGGAATAACAATATAATCTAGTATCGACGAGATCGACACAATATGGGGAGGTGCACATGAAAAGTGACAATATAATAAGCATCGACGAGTTCGATGTAACAACTGGGATATAATGAAGAATAAACAATGACATGCTCAACAAGATTAAATCTGATATGAAACAGGCATTATGATATCAACAGAATTTGCAATAACTCAATATGGAATAGGGTTCAAAGAACAGGCTCTAGATGGCCTTAACAGTCCAAATCATCACATTATGGAAGAATTAGTTAAGATTCAACAATCTGGTAAGTGACAAGAAAGTCAAGTTCAAGTTTAAGAAAAATTCAGGGTGAAGTTTATAAATGAAGAAAACAAAGGTTTATTAACTTCTGGCAGAAATAGTTCAAGTCCTTCGAACATATACTTATAATAGATAAGCCTCGTATTTGAAGGAAGTAAACTAAATCATGCACAGCATAAATGAATTCGAATCAGGGAATGGATCAGATGATCGCATTAACAAGAAATGATAATAATACTTGCAAGGGTGCAGGATGGAAAAATGGAATACTTGTAGAACAAGTACCACAACTTCGGAATTAAAAATAACGTTTTCAACATAGGGTTCGTAAGTTCCCACTCATCTAGGGTTGGCAATATTCCAACCTAATATTTTAAAATCATGTCTTTTAAAAGAAAGCCTTAGTATACGGCCCATAATTATCTCTTCAAACTTTTCAATATAATAAGTATATCTTTCCAATCAATATGAAAATATGAATCTAAACTCAAAAGGTATAAAAGAGTACTCGTCAATTTACGAGATTAAATAACATACTTGCAATTCAATGCAAAAGAAATCAACATTTGAAAATTTAGTAATAAGCATTCAACATGCATACTAATAATTCAAGATAATATCCCTTAATTAATAAGCAAGGGTATAAACACTTGCCTCTGGTCCTTAGCTATTTCGTAACGCTGAAACAATACGATGCCCTCCTTATTCTGTCTTATCGCACGATTCGCTACTTCCGTCCTTCTTTGCTTTAACGCTCTTGCGAATACCACTAGTCTGCTTCTACCATTTCGAATCCACGTGCCAGCCTCGATAGTCAAACATGAGACGGTACTTAGTCTTCAACGTATAATCCTCATATTTCATAAATGATTGTAACTTAACTTCGACGCACTTACCGATCTTACCGATATCTTTGTTGCATAAACATCCACATCTCAATTGATAGACCAATCGCAATCAACCACATAAGTAATCCACGTAACTCGCTTGACGACAATCCCCATACTATAAAAAGTCAACATCCAAGTCAACGGCCTCGTAAATCTCACTTTCTAACATAACCGACAAATTTCTATCCCATCTACCCCTCGTGATAACATTAGACACAACCAATTACTCAAACAAGTCTCAACACAATTTATTCGCATGCATGACTCAACAACAGATAATTCACATCATTCACATAATACATTTAAACAAGTAACCGGTTACGTATCGGACGCCCGGTCTAATTTACGATATTAAAAACTCAGACACTAGCCCTAGTACGGGCATATACGGACTATAAAACACATTACACAACTCATACAAACCATATAGCACTTCTAACTATTTTTAAAACATCACACGAAACTTATTTGAATTTAAATAAGCCACAAACAATTTTTAAATCAAAAATCGGATTTTTAAACCCAATATAAGTATTTTAAATGCAAATAAATCAATTAATAAAATTAATTGACACTCTTTTAAATGCTCAAACTATTTTTAAATAAATAAACCAAGCTAGAAAATAATTAAACTTAATTTTAATTAATTAAATCTAATTAATAATTAATTATTAAGAATTAACTGATTAAAAGAATTAATCAATTAATTAAATAAATTAACTATTAATCAAAAATAATTAAAATAATTAAATTTAATCAATTTTCGAATTTAATAAATATTTATGAATTTATAAAATTTTCGGAATAATAAAATGTATTTTTAAATCAAAGATATGATTTTTAGAATTATAAAACTATTTTTGAATTATTTTTTTAAAATAAAAACCCAGAAACACTTTTCTGGAAATGGATTAGGGTTTGTAAGATCAAACCGGGTCGGGTTAGGGTTTTGAAACCGGGTCGCCAAGAACACAAACGGGTCGCCAAGAACACGTCACCGGAAACTGGGAAACCAAGTTTCCGGCCGACGTCCGGCCAACCCACCAGTTTCCGGCGACCAAAAACCAAACCAAACACACAGATTTTTATGCGAAATTCACAGGAATGTCTCAACGTTTACAGTACCGAGCCCAGTTAACTAAAATCACATCAAAATCGTTCAAAACGAACGGAAAGAAAACGGCGGCGCCGTTTCCGGCCAACCCAAATTCTACACCAAATCAAAAACCGATTACACGGTTCAACTCTAAACTCACAGATCTATCTAATCGCTAGAACACAATCAAGAAACAGTTAGCCGATCAAAATCCCGATCAAACTCCGGTGAACTTACAACTTTCCGATTAGCTCGAAATCTTACTCAAAATCCAAATTAAAAATCATACACATACTCTGCATCACATAATAAACACAACTATGCCATCAATTTGCAAGAACAATCAATAATAAAGATTCCCCCAAATTAAATCAAAAATTCGAAATAAATAATTAAATTAAAAATCGGAAAAACTCAGAAATCATACCCACATGAATTTTGATGGTGGATTTAGGTAGAGGATGATGAGAGATTCGATTTGGTTACAAGAACATCGAAATCGGAATCCGATAACGCCTTCAAAATTGAGTTTGATTCTCAAGAACACGAAGAACACGTTTCAGGGGTTTTTAACTTTTTAACTGTAATTATGCTTTATTATACGCAAAACAAAGTACGATTTGCCTTTTTATATTAAACGGAAAATAATACCCCAAACGACATTTTTGGATCGATACTGATCCGATAGATCGCTTTAAATATAATTTAACAAAATAAACGCTTTAAATCTTTAATAAAGCATAATACACGTTTCACGAGACGATAAGCATCCATAAAGTACGGATAACTACAAGTATCGTTTAATAATAGATATACGAACCAAAATACTTCTATTACGAATATTTTCGAATACTTTCCATTTTAACGAATGAAATATTGGTACGAACGATATACCAATCTCCCGAATAATTTGGGAACGATCCAAATTTTCTTTTCAATAATTAAAATAAAATAAAATAGTATAACATCCTTTTCAAACTAATTTCAAATTCCCCACACATTTCACATAGCATCACAATATCACATATTCAATCATTTAACGAATAACTTAGCACGTTTAAACAGATAAATCATTTAATAACTCTTAATATGAAATTAAAATTTCATTTCACATCATATAATAACACGTAATTTTCCCGGATCTTACAGCCTGAGCCAAGTAAGAGCTAGTGCTAGGCACTTCATGAGATGTAAGATTTTGAGTCTCCTCCAGCCTTGGAATGGCTGTAGAGTCTGATGTTGTCTCCATTGAAATGGGATGTGTTACAACATCAGCCCTATTTGTCTGTGAGGACAGTTCCACACCCCTAAGGATGGGAGAATTTGACACAGAGTCTCCAGTTAGAACTGGTGAAGCCTCTGTGTTTTTGTTGGTGTCATTAGAATATGCCCCAGCATGCATTTCCTGACCAACCAAATGTGGGTCCTGGGTGGTGAGCATAGTGCCAAGCACCATGTCACTTGAAAGGGGCTCACTCACAGAAACAGGAAGTGAGTGATCAAGTTCAAGATTGTCATAAGAATGACTTTCTTGATTTGAAGAAATTTGAGATGCAGATTCTGGAAGAAAAGATGTGTTTAGAGTAGATTTGGGCAACTCCCCCTGAGGAATAGGAGGAGTTTCAATAGTGATGTGCTCTCCACTCTGTGTAGTACCACCCTTATTACCACTGGGGTCAAGAGTGAGTTCTTGACCCTGTGCAGACTCTGTACAGGTTGCAGTGGGGAGGCTGCTCTTTTCAATGCCAATGACCTGTTGAGAGGCCATTGACAGTAACAGGTGTACCCCTTTTGCCACATCTGAATGCTGTTGGGAGGATTCAGTGGTAGGTTTGGATTTTGATTTCTTACTGTGTCTGGTGAGAGGTGACTCAGGATTCTCACTTTCTATCTCTACAGATTCATTTACAATAGCAAGGGGTCTCTTCTTGGTCTTCTTTTTAGTAACACCAACCTTTTGAGAGATTGATGCACTTGGCTCCCTAACTTCTAAAGTGGTGTTTATAGTAGGGTTACTGGATGTGATGGGAAGGCTGGGGTTAGACTGTGTAGCTCCTTCAGTCTTAGCCTCCCCTGTCCAGGAAAGTTCATGGTATATTGGCTTAGCAAGTTGATATGATTCAAATGTGTCCTGCATATGCTGGGTCACACTTAGAATCACATCAACTTGATTCCTTGTGTCCAATGACCCAAATAGAATCTTGGACATGGACTTGGAATAAACCATTTTATTTTTATTTATACCCTCTAGTTCATGTATATTAGAATCAAGATAATTTAAAATACATTGAAGGAAACGAGGATAAAAGATTTCATTACCTCTACCACGAACTGTCCTCCCTAGCCTTTGAGCCAATTCCTTGAGGATAATTGCTCCAACATTTATCTCCTGATTGTGGGCTAGGGAGTAGGCCAGCTTCACAGCAATGTGACTAATGTGGTCCCATCCTGTCTTCCTGCATAAGAACACCTTTTGGAGTGTATAAAAAAGAAACGACTGCTCCCTCCTGACATGCTTCTTGTTCAACTTAGCCATGTCAACTTTATCTGCATACTTGATGAGGTCCAAGAAAGCGACCATCTCATCATCACTAGCTTCAGCATCATGACCCTCAACCTTGAACCCCAGGGCCTCGTTAATCTCCTTCTCCCCAAACTGGAAGGACTTGCCCCCAATTGTACAACTCACCTCTTGAAACGAAGTCCCATCCTCCTTCGCCATTGTTGCAACCAACACTGTTCTCCAGAACCCTTCCAATACATCGCATACAGAGTGGGGTTAAGGGTCAAGGTTTGGCGGAGGTAGGAGGTGTTTAAGAACCGTACAAAGCACTTGTACCTAGGGTTTGCCTCCACCTCAGAGGGAATTGAAAGTAGATTTGTTTCTTTGGGAATGGTTAGAGGAATTGAGGATGATACTGCTTGAGATTTGGGTGCCATTTTAAGATTGAGAGTGAAGAAGAGAGTAGAAAATTTGAGTTTAGGTTTGAGAATTGAGAGTAGTAGACAAGATGAAAAGTTGTGAACGGTTAGAAATGAGTATTTATATGATAGAGACACTGCGATATGGAGTTATGAATATGTACAGACTAATTGTATGTCGCGAAGTCTCAAAATGGCCTGTACCGCAAAGTCTTGCAAAGTATATCGCAGAGTCCTGAAATGAACTATGTCGCAAAGTCTTGAAGATAGAAGGATTTTGGGTGACTTTGAGATATAGTGAAAATACCCTGTCTAAAACTCTCTTTTTGAAATTTCAAGCATTTTGTCAGACTTAAATCAGAAATTGAAATAAAATAAATTTAAATCAAAATTCTGTCAAATATGGAGACTTGTCGATATAGTTATTCTGAGTCGCAAAGTATTTAAAATGAACTATGTTGCAAACTCATGAAATGAACTATATCGCAAAGTCTCACAATTTCAACAGTTTGCGATATAAGTCTGTTTGATTTGTACTATGTCGTGAACTCTCAAAATCATCTATATCGAGATGTCTCAAAAGCTCACAACTTCACAACCAAATATGATTTTGAAAAATATGCAGTAAAATACTGAAATATTTATAGATCATATCTCAGCTAATTTTCACTCCAAATAAATAGAGCATTTAGATATAGTGAAAATTTACTGCTGCAACTAAATTAACTGGCACATTTACTTAGAACAACTAAATGAAGGATTAAGCATTCCAATTTCACTCACAATTCTGTTGAAGACAGCTACATTTAGAGGTTTAGTAAATATGTCAGCTAATTGTTTCTCTGTTAGAACATAAGAGACTGCTATAGTGCCATTTGCTCCATGTTCCCTAATGAAATGGTACCTTATCTCAATGTGCTTTGTAGTAGAATGATTAACAGGATTAGCTACTATGTATATTGCACTAGTATTGTCACACATCAGAGGAATGTGTTCTAACACTAGTCCATAATCCATGAGTTGATTTCTAATCCAAAGCAATTGAGCACAGCAGCTTCCAGCAGCAATATATTCAGCCTCAGCTGTATATGTTGCTGTGGATTGTTGTTTCTTGCTAAACCAGGACACTAACCTTTGACCTAAGAATTGGCAGCTTCCAGAGGTGCTCTTCCTGTCAATTCTGCATCCAGCATAATCAGAGTCTGTGTAACCAACCAGGTTGAACCCAGTGCCTTTTGGATACGATAGCCCAAGATTAGGAGTCCCTTTCAGATACCTGAAGATTCTTTTGATAGCCATCATATGAGATTCCTTAGGATCAGACTGGAACCTTGCACAGAGACAAGTGGCAAACATGATGTCTGGCCTGCTAGCTGTGAGATAGAGTAGTGATCCAACCATTCCTCTATAGACCTTGATGTCAACTTTCTTGCCTTTCTTATCTTCCTCTAGCTTGATTACAGTAGACATAGGAGTTTTTGCTGGAGATGACTCTTCTAAACCATATATCTTTAAAAGATCCTTGACATACTTAGATTGGTTTATAAAGATGCCATCCTCCTTTTGATGTACTTGCAGGCCTAGGAAGAAGGTTAATTCTCCCATCATACTCATCTCATATTTGCTTTGCATCAACTTAGAGAACCTTTCACAGAGTTTTTCATTTGAAGAGCCAAAGATGATATCATCCACATAGATTTGAACAAGAATGATATCATTTCCATGCTTCTTGAAGAATAAGGTTTTATCAATTGTTCCTCTGGTAAATTGATGCTCAAGAAGAAATAGAGATAGAGTCTCATACCAGGCTCTTGGTGCCTATTTGAGTCCATAGAGTGCCTTGAGTAGTCTATACAGAAAGTCTGGGAAGTTTTCATTTTCAAAGCCAGGTGGTTGAGATACATAAACTTCTTCAGCAAGATCACCATTGAGAAATGCACTTTTCACATCCATTTGATACACCTTGAAATCTGAGTGAGCTGCGAAAGCCAGGAAGATTCTGATGGCTTCCAGTCTAGCTACAGGTGCAAATGTCTCATCATAGTCAATGCCTTCTTGTTGACAGTATCCTTTGGCAACCAACCTTGATTTGTTTCTAATCACCACTCCTTCTTCATCCATTTTGTTTCTGAACACCCATTTGGTGTCAATAACATTCTTTCCTTCTGGAGGTGGCACTAGCTCCCATACTTTGTTCTTCTCAAATTGATTTAATTCTTCTTGCATAGCAACAATCCAGTCAGAATTCTTCAAAGCTTCTTCAATTACTTTTGGTTCTTCTTGTGATAGAAAGCAGCTATACAGACATGTATTTATTGTTGCCCTTCTTGTTCTCACACCCTCACCAGGATCTCCAATGATTTGATCCCTAGTGTGGGCTCTGTCCCATTTCCTTGTATGACCTTGTTCATTTCCTTGACTTGTTCCAGGATCATTTTGATTGACAGTTGCATTCTCTTCTTCTCCCCCTGTGTTTGTGAACCCTTGCACAGGTGTTTGAAGAAGATCATCAACTTCAAGAGTTTCATTTTCTGGAACAGTTTGAGCAGGAGGTTCATCTTCACTTTCAGTTGCCTCTAGATATCCTTGATTTTCAAATCTTAATGGCACACTGTCTTGTTCACTTGTTTCAAGTCCAGGAATTTTCTTGCCATCAAAGGTAACATTCATGCTTTCCATGACTTTGTGTTGCTCAGGTACAAATACTCTGTATGTTGTCCTTTCCAGAGAGTATCCAATGAAGATACCTTCAAATGCCTTTGCATCAAATTTTCCAACATGCTCAGAGGTATCTTTCATCACAAAACACTTGCTTCCAAACACATGCAGATGCTTGAAGGATGCTCTTTTTCCAGTCATTAATGAGTAAGGAGTTTTTCCAGACTTCTTATTGATCAATGTTCTATTTTGCACATAGCATGTTGTGTTAACAGCATCAGCCCAAAAGCTAGTAGGTAGCTTTGCATCCAACAACATTGTCCTTGCAGCTTCAATGAGAGTTCTATTCTTTCTCTCAACTACTCCATTTTGTTGAGGAGTTCTAGGAGCTGAAAACTGTTGAGAAATTCCTTTATCTTTGCAAAACTCATACAACGTTGAATTTCTGAACTCAGTCCCATTATCACTTCTCAAAGCAACTACAGAGGAACCAGAGCTTTGTGCTTCTCTATCAACTCTCTTGATATGCTCTACAATGACTTGGGGTGCTTCATCCTTAGAGAATAGAAATTTCACCCAGATATATCTTGAATAATCATCAACCATCACTAGAGCATATTTCTTCTTGGAAAGGGACATTACATTCACAGGGCCAAATAGATCCATGTGAATTAGCTGCAGAGGTTTTGAGTTTGTATTGAGCAATTTGTTTTTATGACTTGATCTTTTGATCTTCCCTTTCTGACAAGCTTCACATGCTCCATCTTGCACAAATTCCAGTGCAGGCATATCCCTGATGAGTTCTCTCTTTGTTAGAGAGTTCATTGCCTGAACATTCAAGTGAGACAGTTTCTTGTGCCATAGCCAGAATTCCTCATTTGTGGCCTTAGTGTAGAAACAACAAATTTCTCCCTTGTCTGCAGCCTTGAGATCAGCTACAAACAAGCTTCCTTTCTTCACACCAGTTAAAACAACTTCACCACTTCCTCTTTTTGAGATTAGACAATGATCTTCATCAAATTCCACTTTGAAACCCCTGTTTGTGAATTGTCCAATGCTCAAGAGGTTATGCTTCAGTCCTTCAACAAATGCTACATCTTCAATAATGACATTTTCAGATTTGACACTGCCATATCCCATGGTATAACCAATGTTGTCATTTCCAAAGGTTACTGATGGGCCAGTCTTTTCCTCAAATTCTGATAGCAGGGCTATATCACCAGTCATTTGACTTGAGCATCCACTGTCCAAGATCCATATGACTCTTTTATTCCCGTTGCCCTGCATTCACAAGGTAACCAAGTTGTTTTTGGTACCCACACTTGGTAGGGTCCAGTTGATTTAGAAACATTTTTGTTAACAGTTCTTCTGTCATAAATTGCATTCTTCACAGTAGGAGACTTCACTTTGTTTGTGGCTTTGGAGTTTACACTCTTAGGCTCACATGAAGTTTTCACCCTCTCAACCTTGATTGGGGATCCTGTCCTGTGAGTGTGCGTATGTGTGAGTGATTCACAAGATTGTGCATAATCAAGTTTATGCTTAAGAGATAAACAATTAGCAATCACAGTCACATAGCATGTCATGCAGTTTGAATTACCACAGAAAGAATCATGAATAGAATTTAAACCTACAGAATGGTTACTCAGGTTATCAACTTCAACATTCACTTGTTTATTACACTTATGAGTCAAATGATTAACAGATAGGCATTTCTGACACTGTTTCCTAGGAGCATATGGCACATAAGCATAGTTGTTACTCTTGTTGACACCTATTTTGCCATTTCTGTTTTGTTTCTTTTTCTTAACAACTTCCTTTTTGACCTTAGGACTCTTGACAAGGTTGTCTTTGGTTTCTTTCTGAACAACAGACTTAGGGGAGGAAGAACTGTCTTTAGCAGCCTCATCTTCTTCAAGTAGTTGTTGTTTGATGACCAGTAGTTCTTCATCAAACTCAACAATACTCTTTTTGAAAATGGGCTTTTCAACACTTGACAGTATGGTTGGGACATTTTTGTTTGTAAAAGATTCTTTTCCTTTGCCCTTGGACTTTTTCCTTCCCTTATCATTTTCATAATCAAAACCAACTCCAACCTTGCAGTCTTCAGTGTGTTCCTTGTGATAGGTTTGAATAAGCTCAGAGGAGTTCTTGAAGCTTCTTAGTTTCAATTCATTTTCAGCAATTTGTTCTCTAAGAGCTTTTTCTATTTGTTCAACACAAATCACTTTGTTTTTAAGATACTCAATCTCCTTTTTCAAACCATCAAGGCTCACAACCATTAACTCAAGTTCCTCATTCTTTTCTGTAAGCTCAAGATTTCTAGCAGTTAGTCTATCAATTTCTTCATTAGTTACTAACATGCTAGTATGAATATTGAACATCTCAGTACTCATATCTTCAACAGTTTGCTTATATTGAAAGGGAGTCATATCAAGAGAAGTAAGAATAGGTACCTGACTTGAAGAATCACCATCATCAAAAAATGCCATCAAGGCATAGTTTGAGTACTCTTGTTCTTCTTCTTCATCAGAGTCATCCCAGCACTTTCCCTCAGCAATAAAAGCTTTACCCTGTTGTTTCTTGAGTAGAGCCTCATACTTAGCTTCAAGCTCTAAGTATGCTTTATCCTTCTTGACCTGTTTAGGCTTTTTGCACTCAGTGGCAAAATGGCCAAGTTCATTACAGCTATAGCACCTTATCTTGGTTCTATCCACACTTCCAGACTTGTATCCTCCTTTAGCAGCACCAGCAATCCCTTTCCCTTTATTGAAGGTGTTTGAACCACTAGATCCACCAGCATTTCCAGCATTGAACTTTGACCTAAATGGCTGCTTTCTTTTAAACCTTATGTTAGGATACCTCCTGGCCATATAGGCAAAAGATTTGTTTTCCATCTTGTCCAGTTCTTCTATGCTGTAAAATTCCTCATCCTCAGGCAAATCATAGACAGCTTGGGTCTCATCACCAGTGTCTTCAACTTCCAGTTCCTCAATCTTGACTTGACTGACTTTAAGAGATTCCATTCTTTGACTTAGGTTGTCAGCAATAAGGGCACAAGAAGTATTTGCCATTAATCCTTGTTTAGCTTGAATAGATCTCTTTTGGAACAACTCTAGCTCATAAGTTTTCAAAACACCATACAGCACATCAAAACCAATCTTTGTTAGATCTCTTTCTTTGAGTGAAGAGATCCTTGACATACTTAGATTGGTTTATAAAGATGCCATCCTCCTTTTAATGTACTTGCAGGCCTAGGAAGAAGGTTAATTCTCCCATCATACTCATCTCATATTTGCTTTGCATCAACTTAGAGAACCTTTCACAGAGTTTTTCATTTGAAGAGCCAAAGATGATATCATCCACATAGATTTGAACAAGAATGATATCATTTCCATGCTTCTTGAAGAATAAGGTTTTATCAATTGTTCCTTTGGTAAATTGATGCTCAAGAATAAATAGAGATAGAGTCTCATACCAGGCTCTTGGTGCCTGTTTGAGTCCATAGAGTGCCTTGAGCAGTCTATACAGAAAGTCTGGGAAGTTTTCATTTTCAAAGCCAGGTGGTTGAGATACATAAACTTCTTCAGCAAGATCACCATTGAGAAATGCACTTTTCACATCCATTTGATACACCTTGAAATCTGAGTGAGCTGCGAAAACCAGGAAGATTCTGATGGCTTCCAGTCTAGCTACAGGTGCAAATGTCTCATCATAGTCAATGCCTTCTTGTTGACAGTATCCTTTGGCAACCAACCTTGATTTGTTTCTAATCACCACTCCTTCTTCATCCATTTTGTTTCTGAACACCCATTTGGTGTCAATAACATTCTTTCCTTCTGGAGGTGGCACTAGCTCCCATACTTTGTTCTTCTCAAATTGATTTAATTCTTCTTGCATAGAAACAATCCAGACAGAATTCTTCAAAGCTTCTTCAATTACTTTTGGTTCTTCTTGTGATAGAAAGCAGCTATACAGACATGTATTTATTGTTGCCCTTCTTGTTCTCACACCCTCACCAGGATCTCCAATGATTTGATCCCTAGTGTGGGCTCTGTCCCATTTCCTTGTATGACCTTGTTCATTTCCTTGACTTGTTCCAGGATCATTTTGATTCATAGTTGCATTCTCTTCTTCTCCCCCTGTGTTTGTGAACCCTTGCACAGGTGTTTGAAGAAGATCATCAACTTCAAGAGTTTCATTTTCTGGAACAGTTTGAGCAGGAGGTTCATCTTCACTTTCAGTTGCCTCTAGATATCCTTGATTTTCAAATCTTAATAGCACACTGTCTTGTTCACTTGTTTCAAGTCCAGGAATTTTCTTGTCATCAAAGGTAACATTCATGCTTTCCATGACTTTGTGTTGCTCAGGTACAAATACTCTGTATGTTGTCCTTTCCAGAGAGTATCCAATGAAGATACCTTCAAATGCCTTTGCATCAAATTTTCCAACATGCTCAGAGGTATCTTTCATCACAAAACACTTGCTTCCAAACACATGCAGATGCTTGAAGGATGCTCTTTTTCCAGTCATTAATGAGTAAGGAGTTTTGCCAGACTTCTTATTGATCAATGTTCTATTTTGCACATAGCATGTTGTGTTAACAGCATCAGCCCAAAAGCTAGTAGGTAGCTTTGCATCCAACAGCATTGTCCTTGCAGCTTCAATGAGAGTTCTATTCTTTCTCTCAACTACTCCATTTTGTTGAGGAGTTCTAGGAGCTGAAAACTGTTGAGAAATTCCTTTATCTTTGCAAAACTCATACAATGTTGAATTTCTGAACTCAGTCCCATTATCACTTCTCAAAGCAACTACAGAGGAACCAGAGCTTTGTGCTTCTCTATCAACTCTCTTGATATGCTCTATAATGACTTGGGGTGCTTCATCCTTAGAGAATAGAAATTCCACCCAGGTATATCTTGAATAATCATCAACCATCACTAGAGCATATTTCTTCTTGGAAAGGGACATTACATTCACAGGGCCAAATAGATCCATGTGAATTAGCTGCAGAGGTTTTGAGTTTGTATTGAGCAATTTGTTTTTATTACTTGATCTTTTGATCTTCCCTTTTTGACAAGCTTCACATGCTCCATCTTGCACAAATTCCAGTGCAGGCATATCCCTGATGAGTTCTCTCTTTGTTAGAGAGTTCATTGCCTGAACATTCAAGTGAGACAGTTTCTTGTGCCATAGCCAGAATTCCTCATTTGTGGCCTTAGTGTAGAAACAACAAATTTCTCCCTTGTCTGCAGCCTTGAGATCAGCTACAAACAAGCTTCCTTTCTTCACACCAGTTAAAACAACTTCACCACTTCCTCTTTTTGAGATTAGACAATGATCTTCATCAAATTCCACTTTGAAACCCCTGTTTGTGGATTGTCCAATGCTCAAGAGGTTATGCTTTAGTCCTTCAACAAATGCTACATCTTCAATAATGACATTTCCAGATTTGACACTGCCATATCCCATGGTATAACCAATGTTGTCATTTCCAAAGGTTACTAATGGGCCAGTCTTTTCCTTAAATTCTGATAGCAGGGCTATATCACCAGTCATTTGACTTGAGCATCCACTGTCCAAGATCCATATGACTCTTTTATTCCTGTTGCCCTGCATTCACAAGGTAACCAAGTTGTTTTTGGTACCCACACTTGGTAGGGTCCAGTTGATTTAGAAACATTTTTGTTAACAGTTCTTCTGTAATAAATTGCATTCTTCACAGTAGGAGACTTCACTTTGTTTGTGGCTTTGGAGTTTACACTCTTAGGCTCACATGAAGTTTTCACCCTCTCAACCTTGATTGGGGATCCTGTCCTGTGAGTGTGCGTATGTGTGAGTGATTCACAAGATTGTGCATAATCAAGTTTATGCTTAAGAGATAAACAATTAGCAATCACAGTCACATAGCATGTCATGCAGTTTGAATTACCACAGAAAGAATCATGAATAGAATTTAAACCTACAGAATGGTTACTCAGGTTATCAACTTCAACATTCACTTGTTTATTACACTTATGAGTCAAATGATTAACAGATAGGCATTTCTGACACTGTTTCCTAGGAGCATTTGGCACATAAGCATAGTTGTTACTCTTGTTGACACCTATTTTGCCATTTCTGTTTTGTTTCTTTTTCTTAACAACTTCCTTTTTGACCTTAGGACTCTTGACAAGGTTGTCTTTGGTTTCTTTCTGAACAACAGACTTAGGGGAGGAAGAACTGTCTTTAGCAGCCTCATCTTCTTCAAGTAGTTGTTGTTTGATGACCAGTAGTTCTTCATCAAACTCAACAATACTCTTTTTGAAAATGGGCTTTTCAACACTTGACAGTATGGTTGGGACATTTTTGTTTGTAAAAGATTCTTTTCCTTTGCCCTTGGACTTTTTCCTTCCCTTATCATTTTCATAATCAAAACCAACTCCAACCTTGCAGTCTTCAGTGTGTTCCTTGTGATAGGTTTGAATAAGCTCAGAGGAGTTCTTGAAGCTTCTTAGTTTCAATTCATTTTCAGCAATTTGTTCTCTAAGAGCTTTTTCTATTTGTTCAACACAAATCACTTTGTTTTTAAGATACTCAATCTCCTTTTTCAAACCATCAAGGCTCACAACCATTAACTCAAGTTCCTCATTCTTTTCTGTAAGCTCAAGATTTCTAGCAGTTAGTCTATCAATTTCTTCATTAGTTACTAACATGCTAGTATGAATATTGAACATCTCAGTACTCATATCTTCAACAGTTTGCTTATATTGAAAGGGAGTCATATCAAGAGAAGTAAGAATAGGTACCTGACTTGAAGAATCACCATCATCAAAAAATGCCATCAAGGCATAGTTTGAGTACTCTTGTTCTTCTTCTTCATCAGAGTCATCCCAGCACTTTCCCTCAGCAATAAAAGCTTTACCCTGTTGTTTCTTGAGTAGAGCCTCATACTTAGCTTCAAGCTCTAAGTATGCTTTATCCTTCTTGACCTGTTTAGGCTTTTTGCACTCAGTGGCAAAATGGCCAAGTTCATTGCAGCTATAGCACCTTATCTTGGTTCTATCCACACTTCCAGACTTGTATCCTCCTTTAGCAGCACCAGCAATCCCTTTCCCTTTATTGAAGGTGTTTGAACCACTAGATCCACCAGCATTTCCAGCATTGAACTTTGACCTAAATGGCTGCTTTCTTTTAAACCTTATGTTAGGATACCTCCTGGCCATATAGGCAAAAGATTTGTTTTCCATCTTGTCCAGTTCTTCTATGCTGTAAAATTCCTCATCCTCAGGCAAATCATAGACAGCTTGGGTCTCATCACCAGTGTCTTCAACTTCCAGTTCCTCAATCTTGACTTGACTGACTTTAAGAGATTCCATTCTTTGACTTAGGTTGTCAGCAATAAGGGCACAAGAAGTATTTGCCATTAATCCTTGTTTAGCTTGAATAGATCTCTTTTGGAACAACTCTAGCTCATAAGTTTTCAAAACACCATACAGCACATCAAAACCAATCTTTGTTAGATCTCTTTCTTTGAGTGAAGAGATCCTTGACATACTTAGATTGGTTTATAAAGATGCCATCCTCCTTTTAATGTACTTGTAGGCCTAGGAAGAAGGTTAATTCTCCCATCATACTCATCTCATATTTGCTTTGCATCAACTTAGAGAACCTTTCACAGAGTTTTTCATTTGAAGAGCCAAAGATGATATCATCCACATAGATTTGAACAAGAATGATATCATTTCCATGCTTCTTGAAGAATAAGGTTTTATCAATTGTTCCTCTGGTAAATTGATGCTCAAGAATAAATAGAGATAGAGTCTCATACCAGGCTCTTGGTGCCTGTTTGAGTCCATAGAGTGCCTTGAGCAGTCTATACAGAAAGTCTGGGAAGTTTTCATTTTCAAAGCCAGGTGGTTGAGATACATAAACTTCTTCAGCAAGATCACCATTGAGAAATGCACTTTTCACATCCATTTGATACACCATGAAATCTGAGTGAGCTGCGAAAGCCAGGAAGATTCTGATGGCTTCCAGTCTAGCTACAGGTGCAAATGTCTCATCATAGTCAATCCCTTCTTGTTGACAGTATCCTTTGGCAACCAACCTTGATTTGTTTCTAATCACCACTCCTTCTTCATCCATTTTGTTTCTGAACACCCATTTGGTGTCAATAACATTCTTTCCTTCTGGAGGTGGCACTAGCTCCCATACTTTGTTCTTCTCAAATTGATTTAATTCTTCTTGCATAGAAACAATCCTGACAGAATTCTTCAAAGCTTCTTCAATTACTTTTGGTTCTTCTTGTGATAGAAAGCAGCTATACAGACATGTATTTATTGTTGCCCTTCTTGTTCTCACACCCTCACCAGGATCTCCAATGATTTGATCCCTAGTGTGGGCTCTGTCCCATTTCCTTGTATGACCTTGTTCATTTCCTTGACTTGTTCCAGGATCATTTTGATTCATAGTTGCATTCTCTTCTTCTCCCCCTGTGTTTGTGAACCCTTGCACAGGTGTTTGAAGAAGATCATCAACTTCAAGAGTTTCATTTTCTGGAACAGTTTGAGCAGGAGGTTCATCTTCACTTTCAGTTGCCTCTAGATATCCTTGATTTTCAAATCTTAATAGCACACTGTCTTGTTCACTTGTTTCAAGTCCAGGAATTTTCTTGTCATCAAAGGTAACATTCATGCTTTCCATGACTTTGTGTTGCTCAGGTACAAATACTCTCTATGTTGTCCTTTCCAGAGAGTATCCAATGAAGATACCTTCAAATGCCTTTGCATCAAATTTTCCAACATGCTCAGAGGTATCTTTCATCACAAAACACTTGCTTCCAAACACATGCAGATGCTTGAAGGATGCTCTTTTTCCAGTCATTAATGAGTAAGGAGTTTTGCCAGACTTCTTATTGATCAATGTTCTATTTTGCACATAGCATGTTGTGTTAACAGCATCAGCCCAAAAGCTAGTAGGTAGCTTTGCATCCAACAACATTGTCCTTGCAGCTTCAATGAGAGTTCTATTCTTTCTCTCAACTACTCCATTTTGTTGAGGAGTTCTAGGAGCTGAAAACTGTTGAGAAATTCCTTTATCTTTGCAAAACTCATACAATGTTGAATTTCTGAACTCAGTCCCATTATCACTTCTCAAAGCAACTACAGAGGAACCAGAGCTTTGTGCTTCTCTATCAACTCTCTTGATATGCTCTATAATGACTTGGGGTGCTTCATCCTTAGAGAATAGAAATTCCACCCAGGTATATCTTGAATAATCATCAACCATCACTAGAGCATATTTCTTCTTGGAAAGGGACATTACATTCACAGGGCCAAATAGATCCATGTGAATTAGCTGCAGAGGTTTTGAGTTTGTATTGAGCAATTTGTTTTTATTACTTGATCTTTTGATCTTCCCTTTCTGACAAGCTTCACATGCTCCATCTTGCACAAATTCCAGTGCAGGCATATCCCTGATGAGTTCTCTCTTTGTTAGAGAGTTCATTGCCTGAACATTCAAGTGAGACAGTTTCTTGTGCCATAGCCAGAATTCCTCATTTGTGGCCTTAGTGTAGAAACAACAAATTTCTCCCTTGTCTGCAGCCTTGAGATCAGCTACAAACAAGCTTCCTTTCTTCACACCAGTTAAAACAACTTCACCACTTCCTCTTTTTTGAGATTAGACAATGATCTTCATCAAATTCCACTTTGAAACCCCTGTTTGTGAATTGTCCAATGCTCAAGAGGTTATGCTTCAGTCCTTCAACAAATGCTACATCTTCAATAATGACATTTCCAGATTTGACACTGCCATATCCCATGGTATAACCAATGTTGTCATTTCCAAAGGTTACTAATGGGCCAGTCTTTTCCTCAAATTCTGATAGCAGGGCTATATCACCAGTCATTTGACTTGAGCATCCACTGTCCAAGATCCATATGACTCTTTTATTCCCGTTGCCCTGCATTCACAAGGTAACCAAGTTGTTTTTGGTACCCACACTTGGTAGGGTCCAGTTGATTTAGAAACATTTTTGTTAACAGTTCTTCTGTCATAAATTGCATTCTTCACAGTAGGAGACTTCACTTTGTTTGTGGCTTTGGAGTTTACACTCTTAGGCTCACATGAAGTTTTCACCCTCTCAACCTTGATTGGGGATCCTGTCCTGTGAGTGTGCGTATGTGTGAGTGATTCACAAGATTGTGCATAATCAAGTTTATGCTTAAGAGATAAACAATTAGCAATCACAGTCACATAGCATGTCATGCAGTTTGAATTACCACAGAAAGAATCATGAATAGAATTTAAACCTACAGAATGGTTACTCAGGTTATCAACTTCAACATTCACTTGTTTATTACACTTATGAGTCAAATGATTAACAAATAGGCATTTCTGACACTGTTTCCTAGGAGCATTTGGCACATAAGCATAGTTGTTACTCTTGTTGACACCTATTTTGCCATTTCTGTTTTGTTTCTTTTTCTTAACAACTTCCTTTTTGACCTTAGGACTCTTAACAAGGTTGTCTTTGGTTTCTTTCTGAACAACAGACTTAGGGGAGGAAGAACTGTCTTTAGCAGCCTCAACTTCTTCAAGTAGTTGTTGTTTGATGACCAGTAGTTCTTCATCAAACTCAACAATACTCTTTTTGAAAATGGGCTTTTCAACACTTGACAGTATGGTTGGGACATTTTTGTTTGTAAAAGATTCTTTTCCTTTGCCCTTGGACTTTTTCCTTCCCTTATCATTTTCATAATCAAAACCAACTCCAACCTTGCAGTCTTCAGTGTGTTCCTTGTGATAGGTTTGAATAAGCTCAGAGGAGTTCTTGAAGCTTCTTAGTTTCAATTCATTTTCAGCAATTTGTTCTCTAAGAGCTTTTTCTATTTGTTCAACACAAATCACTTTGTTTTTAAGATACTCAATCTCCTTTTTCAAACCATCAAGGCTCACAACCATTAACTCAAGTTCCTCATTCTTTTCTGTAAGCTCAAGATTTCTAGCAGTTAGTCTATCAATTTCTTCATTAGTTACTAACATGCTAGTATGAATATTGAACATCTCAGTACTCATATCTTCAACAGTTTGCTTATATTGAAAGGGAGTCATATCAAGAGAAGTAAGAATAGGTACCTGACTTGAAGAATCACCATCATCAAAAAATGCCATCAAGGCATAGTTTGAGTACTCTTGTTCTTCTTCTTCATCAGAGTCATCCCAGCACTTTCCCTCAGCAATAAAAGCTTTACCCTGTTGTTTCTTGACTAGAGTCGCATACTTAGCTTCAAGCTCTAAGTATGCTTTATCCTTCTTGACCTGTTTAGGCTTTTTGCACTCAGTGGCAAAATGCCCAAGTTCATTGCAGCTATAGCACCTTATCTTGGTTCTATCCACACTTCCAGACTTGTATCCTCCTTTAGCAGCACCAGCAATCCCTTTCCCTTTATTGAAGGTGTTTGAACCACTAGATCCACCAGCATTTCCAGCATTGAACTTTGACCTAAATGGCTGCTTTCTTTTAAACCTTATGTTAGGATACCTCCTGGCCATATAGGCAAAAGATTTGTTTTCCATCTTGTCCAGTTCTTCTATGCTGTAAAATTCCTCATCCTCAGGCAAATCATAGACAGCTTGGGTCTCATCACCAGTGTCTTCAACTTCCAGTTCCTCAATCTTGACTTGACTGACTTTAAGAGATTCCATTCTTTGACTTAGGTTGTCAGCAATAAGGGCACAAGAAGTATTTGCCATTAATCCTTGTTTAGCTTGAATAGATCTCTTTTGGAACAACTCTAGCTCATAATTTTTCAAAACACCATACAGCACATCAAAACCAATCTTTGTTAGATCTCTTTCTTTGAGTGAAGAGATTCTTGGTTCCAAATGATCTGGTAGAGTTAGCAAGAACTTCATGTTAAGCTCTTCTGTCTCATAGTGTTTGTCATAGAGTTTGAGCTCATTTATCAGCTTGTTGAACCTCTCAAACACTTCTGTGATTCCCTCCTTTGGCTGAGCCATGAAAGCTTCATACTGTGAAACAAGAATCTGTTTCTTATTCTTTCTTACTTCAGGAGTTCCTTCACACAGCACTTCTATGAGATCCCACATCTTCTTAGCACTTGTACAGTGAGCCACAGTGCCATACATGTTGAAATCCATGGATTCACAAATGATAAGTTGAAGATGTCCATCCAGTGCTACTTTCTCCTTTTCAGGATCAGTGTATTTTGAGGGGTCTTTGGGCACATGTTTTGCTGGTACTATTTCAGTGCCATTGGTTGTTTCACCAATTTTAATCATTGGGACAAAGGGACCATGCTTTAGTATGTCTAAATACATGGGGTTAGAAGCTTTGATGAAAAGCAACATCTTCTTTTTCCATAAACTGTAGTGCTCCTTGTTAAAGGGAGGAATCTTGATACTGCTTAGTTTCTGTGAACTCATTCTTGATCTTTTCCTGTTTGTACGTTAACAGCCTACGCTCTGATACCACTTGTAAGGAATGAATATCACTTAGAAACTAGACAGAGGGAGGGTGAATGGATAGTTTGATAGATTTTTGCTTTCTTGAAACTAAAGATAAACTGTATATGATTATGCTATGTAATATGCAGAATGTAAACAACACACACAATCACTTTAATCTACTTTGTATTAAGTAAATTAAATACTACAGCTTTCCAAGAAATTCACAATCGAATTTCTGGCTTCTAAACAACAACAGTTTGTATCTTGTTTGCTTAAAGAGAAAAGAGTGCTTAAGATAAAACTTTGTGTCTCTCTCTTGCAGCTAACAATAGGGTGTGCATGATATATATAAGTCCTATACAAACTAGTGCACACACCTATTTTTACACAGTTACCCCTAGCTGAAAGTCCAACTTGTCCTGCCATAAGAAGTTAACTGTGTCAGGAAGGACCACCTGCTTTTCGGAGTCTTTCCCGTTTCTGTAGCTGCTTGTCTCTTATCTTTCTCTCCAAGTTTAGCTGTAGATTTGCCATCTGTTCTTTGGACCACTTTGCCAGAACAAATGCTTCAGTATTTGTCTCCTTTGAATCTTGGTTATGTACCTTGATTTGTCTTGTTATAAACGGCTAAGTGTTGATATCGTGAACTCCACTTCATTCCTGACTTCGCGATGTCCCTTGTGAAGACTACGCGATATGGCCTTTGAAGACTTTGTAACATAAGCCATTTGATGACTATGCGACATAGGTCATTTGACAACTAAGCGACATAAGCCATTTGAGGACTATGCGACATATGTCATTTGATGACTATGCGACATAAGCCATTTGAGGACTATGCGACATAGGTCATTTGATGACTATGCGACATAAGCCATTTGAGGACTTCACGATCTATGCATCTTTGACTTTGCTGACTTCAACACTTCACGACATGAGTCTTGAGGACTTCTCGACATAGTACAAAATCGACTATGCGATATAGCACTTCTCGACATAGATATTGGTGACTTCACGACATAGCTTTCTTCTGACTTTACTACATAATGCCTTAGACAAATTTCTGCAACTTATTACTTCAGGGCCTTATTCATCTCTATCCTGCTGCATGAACACTTCTGAACTTCTACCAGGACAATTATTCAATGGCCTATATACAATCTAGATGCAAGAAACTTTACTAAGCTCATTATAATCCAGAGCATACATAATCAAGCTATTGTTCATGAGAACAAGACAAGTACATTGAGAGACCTATATTATATCCCAGTGATAGAATTCACTAGGTCATGTAGTGTGACATAGTCACATAGTGTAGGCTTGTTAATAGTGGTATTCAGACATGTCCTGAGCCTAACATTGTTTATAATGCACGTGGGTCTGTTAAATACAAAATGTATTGGTATTAGTTGTTGCTAACTACATGTCCAAGGACTGTTTGAGTTGCAGTACTAAACACAGTGTATGTGTTCTGACAAAGAAAGAATGGCCAGGATTATATATATTAAATTTTTTGCCATGCCATATGTCTACACATATGTTGTCTCAAATATTGCCTAGAATTAGGTTAATTAGCTGTAACAGATGTTTCTTTACTGGTAATGGTCTTTTTTCAAAGCATTATGAACTTTGGTTAAGTGAGCGGAGATACTTCTCTAATGTACACGAGCTTTGTTTATTTTCTGGTATAATTCATGTAAATCCTAGGTTGCACTTGCTAATTTTAATGTTCTACAATGCCATATCAAATACACGAAAAAATATACTTACAGTTACTCATACAGGGAAACAAAGTCAATTAAGTTTCAACTTTGTCAGTTGTAATTACATCTATTAGTGAGCAGATAAACAAATCAATTATGATGTTTTTATAACAAATGAACAAATTCTAAAGATGTTGGCCAAAATAAGCACATAATATAGATGGAAACAAAAGCTTTGCACACCTAGCAAGAACAACCCAGACCAAATTATCAGCAAGTTAGCCAATTAACATAAACAAGAACAAAATCACATATCATAATTACGGGAAATAAAATGCACCAATTAATAGCCCAAAATGTAGTGGAGAAATCTAATACCGATGATCGTTTTTGGGTATATGACCGCATCACTCTTGCAGATGAATCCGACAATGTAATTGTGTATTAGATAATGACGAGCACCTCCACACAAAAAGTAGCAGAAGCAAGGACAGGCAAGCACACACAAAGATCGAAGGTCATTCTTGGGCATATCGGCGGAACACTATATCTATAAATTTGGGGATGAAACTATGTAGCGGACGCTGTGTAATCAAATGGATGTTCTTGTTATTCCCGTGAAATAAGGTTAAATTGGTATTTTTATAGCTACTATTTTAAAACTTTTTGGCCTTCTGTCTAGTTTTACAATGTATGTATTTCTGTAAATACCAAAATGATCAATGATCACCTACACATCACCCTATCGTCTTGTAGATTTACAATATACAAGATGCATAGTCTACAGATATCAGTTGCTCCACAAATCATGTCTGGGAACACAGAAACCTTATAAAAACAGGTGTATTAAATTGCACAAGGAGCAGTATCGTTAAAATATTGAAGAACATGACATTCAAATATTGAAAATATCACATATTATTGTCCACTTAACAGACTTATAGTTGAAATTATTCAGATTTAATATCTGATCTAATTATAGATTTGTAGAAAGCAGGAAATGCATTCCACATACCTCATTTACTCGCAAATCATGACCAGACCTTAGATGTATGCTAGAGTAAGATATGTTTTATGCCATCATCTACAGATCCATCAACAATATCTATATCGTCCAGCTTAGTATTTTTTGATTCAGCTGTATCAGAAATTGAGGAAGGTATTGTCACTGGATGAAGATGTAGCATGTAAGATGTGGACATGAAAATCAAGTTCATGTTGGCATAAGCCCCCAGTTCCTTTGATTTTCTAGAATGTGTCGGGCACAACAAAGCTAATCTTCTCGACTAAGAATAATATAAGTAGTAGCAGGCCAATTAGTTGGGGGGACTCATGAGTCATGACACTTATTCAATACCTACAAGGTTCAAAAGATGTATATAAATGTGATAACTTAACCAAGAAAGGGCCTTCATGAACTGAGACATGAGCGCATAACCATATATGACTATTAGCAAATTGTGTTAACGTATACACTAAACTCATAAGCAAAAGGTACGCCAACAAAGTGGACAACAATTGTGACTATAATATGATTATATATTGAATCTAAGTAATCAACCTAACAGTAAGTGTTTCAATTTTTTACTTATCATACTCTAACTGGAAGTAGGACATTAAAATATAGGACCACTCTTGACTACTTAGAAAAATCAGTAGCATTTGTTATTTTAGATCCAAGAATTAGGAAACTCGTGGCTACTCAAATATCATAGTGTCCCAATTACATAGCCCATGATAATTCTATACAAAATTGGGAAAATCGGGGATGCACATAATTTTGTAACTATACATACAAAACATGTAAACATCAATTCAAATTGAGATTGACGCAAAGCGTACTAGTGTAATTGCAAAGGGATTGAACAGATTAGTGCACAGAGATGATGATCAGTGATAACATCGGGCGAGACAAAGAGTTTAGTGTAGTAGTGACAGACTTGTAAATCTGCAAAACCCTGGGGTAATGGCATTTTAGATATTCTGGCTTTTTCAGGGCTATTGTGGTAATTTCGCACCCCAGTTTTTTGTCTCAATTTGCCCCTAGACGGGCTTTAATATATAGAAGTAGATTTGTGTAAATTGTGAAATTTCAATCATGCAAAATTTTTTATTAAAATTATAGGCAATCTAACATTGGCCAAATCTATCTATCTATACTCTATACTAAAAGCAGAAACCCTTGATGGTATGTCATGTATACCGCGGTATACATATAATTATTAATTTAATTAATTTAATATAATTGATTTAATTTCAAATTAACTATTATTAAATTAAAAATTAATCTCTTTACTAAAACTAGAAACCCCTATTAATTGTGTGGTATGTCATGTAGATATACTTAATTAGTTTTAAAAATAAGCAGAAACCCCTTCTTAATGGTATGGTATGCCATATATACCGTGGTATACATATAATTATTAATTTATTTAATTTAATATACTTGATTTAATTTCAAATTGACTATTATTAAATTAAAAATTAATCTTTTTACTAAAACTAGAAACCCCTATTAATGGTGTGGTATGTCATGTAGATATGCTTAATTAGTTTTAGAAATATTGTTAATATAAAAACTAATCTATACTTTTAAAATCATAACTCCCTCTTACAGGTATGATATGTCATGTATACTACGATATACACATATAATTATTAGTTTAATACATAATTAATTTAATTCAAAATGAATATAATTATTACTATTAAATTAAATTAATTGCCAAAAATAGTCAAGTTACATACTAGCAGTGAAGTATCATACTTATGTACTAAAAGTAAACTCCAACAAAAATACTACTCCCTGTCCCAACCATTTCTTTACACTTTCCTTTTTGGGATGTCCATCTCAATTCTTTACACTTCTGAACTTTCCAAAATTAGTAAACTTTTATAAAATAAAAATCAACTACTTCCACTACTTTCCACCACTATCCTTACTTTATACATTAAATATTGATTGGTCCCACCACTTTACCCACTTTTTCTACTTTTTCCACTACTTAATTATTTTTTCTTAACCTCCAAGTCCAACCCAAATGTAAACAAATGGGTGGGAAGGAGGAAGTACATTGTTTCCATACAATGTTTTTGCTCCTAAAATTTTTTAATACGGATAATGATAAGTTGGTAACTGATAAACTTAATAAATCTATACTCTATATTAAAAACAGAAACTCCCTCTTAATGGTATAGTATGCCACGTATACCGCAATGTACATATAATTATTAGTTTAATTAGATTAATATAATTGATTTAATTTCATATTAATTATTATTTAATTAAAAATTAATCTCTGAATTTAAAGCAGAAACCCCCTCTTAATAGTATGGTATGCCATATATACCGCGATATACACATAATTATTAACTTAATTAGTTTTAAAAATATTGTTAGCTTAATTCCAAATTTATTTAATTATTGTTATTAAAATATAAACTAATCTATACTTTTTAAAAACATAACCCCCTCTTAAAGGTATGATATGTTATGTATACTACGGTATACACATATAATTATTAATTTAATTAGTTTAATGCATAATTAGTTTAATTCAAAAATATAATTAACATTATAAGATTAAATTAATTTCCAACAATAACAAAGTTGTATACTAGAAATCTACCAACAACTTGGTGCTTGAATTGATATCGGGAGGATTGTTTGAACTGATATCGGAGGGGTAAATATCACACTTAAACACTTAAAACATTATGTACTAAACGTAAACTCAATCACAAATATTACATTGTTCTCATACAATGCTTTTTTGCTACTAAAAAGTTTTAATACGCATAATGGTAAGTTGGTAACTAATAAACTTAAGAAATTTTTTACGTAAGAGTAAATAATGGAATTTAAACATCATTCATTAACATTACCTATACATTAGACCCAAGAGCTCTTGCCTGAACACCCACCAGCACATAAGAAGCATTTCTTTATTAGTAAAATAATAATTAATTTAAAAAGAATAATTAATTTCTATTTTCAAATTTGTAAAAAATTGCATAATAAAAATTTATAATACAATTAATAAAAAAATTGATTAATACAATTAATATAAAATTGCATAATAATACAATTAATATATACGCTATATTTATAACTATTACCTTTTATACTATAAGTTATACAATAACTCTGTATTAATGTAATTACTATCTATCTTACTATTACGGTACTATTACGGATGTGTATTTCATCCGTTCGATCTCGATATTGTTGTGGATTAAAAAACGTACTTGTGTATTCAATGCTAAGATTTAATGAGCTTCGAGCTTTAATGGCTGCACTTGTGTTTCGAGACTAAATCGGTCCTCACAAGATGCCTACGTATCTCAATTATTGCTGAGAATCAAGCCAAAGACGTAGTTCTGATTATAGGATCAGGGACCTTATATAGGCGTTTGGAGCCTAGTATTTATGGTATGTTTAAGAGTCTTAGCGAATAAGTCTCCTTTTTGTTATTGGATAAACATTGTGTTGCTTGCTGAATAAGTCTTTTCCTTGTTGATAAAGGCTATGACTCATTAATTGGGATTCTGGATCCTTCTTTGACTAATTTACCATATTTTGGTCTCTTTTGATGAGCTGTATATTTTCCCTATTCATTAATTACGAAATTAATGAATAATTAGGGTGTCGGGCCTTAAATATTGGCCTTTCCATTGAATAGTCAATTATATTTCTATAATTAACTTTCTGTCCATATCATTTGCCCCCCAACTTCTGGGAAAATCTCCTTGGGGTTTTTGTAGAAGTTACGATGTGTTTTTCCCAAAATTTTCCATTTTTAAGGGCATTTTTGACCTCAAATTAGGTCATTTTCGACCAGGAATCAAGTCTTTTTCGACCAGGATTTCGTCCAGGATTCAAGTCTTTTTCGACTAGGATTTCGACCAGGAATGGTCCCAGGTCGAAGAATTCGACCTCAAATTCCTAGTCATTTTCGACCAGGATCGTTCGACCTCGATCACTCTTGTTTCGACCTCGATTTTGGTCCCAGGTCGACAGTTTTGACCTCAAATTCCTAGTCATTTTCGACCAGGATCGTTCGACCTCGATCATGGGTCTTTTCGACCTCATTCCATCTTTTTTTCGACCAGGATTTTATGATTTCTTGGATTTATTTTGGTGCGAGGTCGAACAATACGACCTCAATTTCCAATGTATTTTCGATCTCGTTTGTTCGACCTCAACCCCGTGTCTCTTCGACCTTGTTTTTGGTGTGAAGTCGAATGCTTTGACCTCATTTTCAAAGTCATTTTCGACTTCGAGCCTTCGAGCTCAATCAAGGGTCTTTTCGACCTTATTTTTCTAATTTTTGTGCCTTATTTTGGTGCAAGATCGACGAATACGACCTCGATTTCGTGTGTATTTTCGACATGGGTCTTACGACCTTGATTTAGGGTTTTTTCGACCTTAAATCTTTAATATTTTTCGATCTCGTTTTGGGAGCGAGGTCGTTGGATTCGACTTCGTTTTCCTATATGTTTTCGACCTCGGTCGTACGACTTTGATTTAATGTTTTTTCGACCTCAAATCTCTGATTTGCCTTTGGCTATATTTTCAAATTTTTGTTTGAGTCTAAATTTGATCTCAAATTATTAATGGGCCTTGAATTTTTATTCATTGGGCCTGAACAAGCCTCGAGCCTTATTGGGCCTTACTGTTTTGGGCTTCGAATTTGCCTGAGACCCAAATTATTTGGGCTTCGATTTCTGTAATTCATAAATGGAATTGTGGGCCTTGACTGGCTGTAGACGGTTGCTCTTCCTTAACCGGTTGAGTTCCCAGTCATTTCGATTATAAAAGAGTGAGATTTCTATTTCATTTCTCACTTCATACTTTCAAGTTTCTAAAAAAATTTCTCTAGCTTTCTCATTTTATCCCGTAGTAAGGCGATTTCCGGCGAGGTTTTTGTGGTGGTTTTCTGGGTTCAACCTTCTTCCGTTGAAGATCTTCTGGGCTCAATCTTCATCCCTTGAAGATTTTCTGGGCTTAATCTTCATCTCTTGAAGATTTTCTGGGTTGCAGTTTGAAGATTTGAGGATTTAAAGATTTTTCTGGGAATTTCTTTGAAGATTTGCAGATGGCTGGCCGTACTGCTCAACGTCTCCAGAAAATGAATCAAACGTCTAAGAAAGGTATCACCATTTGTTCTTCTCATATGTCGCTTCAGGATATGATTTTAGAACGTAGTGATGAATACCCTTCTGTTTCGCATTTAGATTCATTCGATTGTAGTAATAAATTCCACGAAATCGACTTAATTAGGGACTATAACAAGATGTATAGGATTAGGTCCCCTTATAGGTTAGTCCCAGCTGGCCCTGGGGACCGTTCTTGCCATTGGCGTCCTGATGCACTTTGCATTTACAAGGATGCCATTATTGCAGGACTCAGGTTTCCCTTCCATGAGTTTATTCCCAGGCTTTTGGCTGATGTTGGGATTAACCCTTGCCAACTCCCGCCAAACGCCTGGAGAATCATTATGTGTTTTATTGTTCTTTGTTTGAAGAACAAATTTCCTTTATCTGTAGCTTTATTTAGGAGAATTTTCCAGTTTAAGAATAGTTCAGCCATTACTCTGGGTTGGGTTTATATTAACCATCGGCCTTTTACTCCTCCCATTTTCCACCCAAAATCCATCCCTGATAATAATCCAAAGTGGAAAAATGAGTTCATGTATTTAGTTTGGGAATGAGGGGACTGGGGTACCCTTTTCCGTAGCTCTTTCGCTAGGGTCTCAGATGGTAGCCCAAGTGACATTGTTTTGAACAATGAGGAGGCTCGTGCCTATGCCGAGCTTATCAAAGATGATTATGCTACCACAGCTTGGACGCTCCTAGATGAGTTTCTGCTTAAGTCCTTGGGACTTTCAAATGTTTCTGAAAAGGGTAATTTTCACCTCATATTTTCCTTTATTTATTTAAGATTGTCTTATAACGACTGTTTCTTTTCTTGTTTTTTGCAGCTGCGGCCTTTATTAACAAGACCAACGAGCCTCGGGATGGAGAAACAGCAAGAATGAAGAGGGCTCGTCTAGGAGTTAAGGATCCCCGCGCTTCAAGTGTCCCAGCCTTTATAAGGCCTCATGTGGACCTCACTGAAGACGCTGAGGGTCCTCCCTCAGCCAAGAGCTCAGTTTGGTGCCCCAACTGGGGTCTTAGGAAAAAAGGCACCATGGTGGGGGTGTCTAAGTATGCTGTGGAGTGGTCTTATCATTCCTTGACTCCTTGTGACTACAAGGACTTTGTCTCCAACTCCACTATAGAGGGAGTAGAGCACGCAGGCTCTCAAGCTATTGCTGCTGTAAGTTATTTTCTTCCTTTTTCTTTGTAGTTTACTAATGTATTTCAAGTTTTTATTTTGTATTGACTTGTAGCTTGTTTGTAGGTTCATGCCAACTACCAAGGGGCTCTCTTTCAAGCCAAGGCTTGGCGCTCATCTTCTGAGGCCAACCAAGGCAAGTTTGAGAAGTCCCAGAAGGAGGTGGGCTCGCTGAAGGCCACTTTGGCTAGGAAGGAGAAGGAGTTGGCCGACTCCCAGGCTGAGCTGGTGTCTTTGAGGAAGGGCAAGGATGACTTTATCGACGAGTACCTTGACTCTCAGGAGTACAAGGACTTTATTGATAAGCATGACGAGCTCCTCTTCCCAGTTCAGTATACTAAGGGATGGGATGGCGCTCTTGCTGCTGTGTTGGAGAAGATGCCTGGATCTCTCACCATCTCTGATTTTCCAAGCCCTTACACTCATACTCCTTTGGAGTTAGCTTTGGCTGGAGAGGATGACATGGAGGAAGATGACATGATCTTAGACCTAGATCATACTTCTCCCCCTGGTCAGACTGTCGGGGATGATTATGCTGCCACTCACTCTGGCTCCGCTTTAGAGAGAGATGAAGAGGAGGAGGATGCCATAGACAAGGCAGCTTAGATGATGTAGTTTTTCTTTTGTAGTTTTATTTATGGCCTTTCATGGCTTGTACTGCACTTTCAGCCTACGGGCTTAACTTTTATTTAAGCTTTTGTTCAGCCTTTTTATATTCTCGACTTAACATGTCTTATCAGAATGCATTGCGTATATAATGAAATCATAAGAATATGGAATTCATAACTTTGAAAATGGGATCAACCCTTACATAATACTCAAGTTTAAAAACTTGGGTTGGTTTTATCAAACCTTATTTCTAGTAGTGAGTCCACTTAGGAAACACCTTAAACATAATAAACTTTCAAATTAGAGGCATGCCAAGTCCTTGGCACCTCATGCCCTTCAAGGGTTTCTAATTTGTAGGAGCCTCGACCAAATACGTTCTTAACGCGATATGGTCCTTCCCAATTTGGGGCTAACTTGCCTTTTTGTCCAACTCCGGATGCCTCAATCTTTCGAAGTACCAAGTCTCCTTGCCGAAAGAACCTTTCTTTAACCCTTAGGTTGTAGTAGAAAGATGCCTTCTTTTGATGTTCAACTATCTTGGCGTTTGCCTCATCTCTAACTTCGTCAATTAGATCTAAAGCTAGCCTCAAGCCTTCTTCATTTGTTTCTGGTTCATAAGCCTCAACTCTTGGGGAGGTGTGAGTAATCTCCACCGGGACCACTGCTTCTGCTCCATAAGCCAATAGAAATGGAGTTGCCCCAGTGGTGACTTTACAAGTAGTACGATATGACCAAAGTATGGGGAGTAATTCGTCTACCCAAGTGTTTCTGGAGCGTTCAACTCTTTTCTTCAATCCATCTAGGATAATTCGATTTGCAACCTCAGCTTGCCCATTTGCTTGTGGATGGGCCACAGAAGTGAAGCGCAACTTGATATCATTCTCATCACAATACTTCTTGAATTCATCGTTGTTAAACTGAGTTCCATTGTCCGTGACCAGGATTCGTGGAATTCCATATCTGCATATCACATTTTCCCAGAAGAAATGCATCACTTGCTTGGTGGTTATCTTGAATAAAGGTTTAGCCTCAATCCACTTGGTGAAATAGTCGATTGCTACTATCAAGAACTTTCGTTGAGCACTTGCCATTGGAAATGGCCCGAGTATATCCATTCCCCACATGGCAAAGGGGATAGGTGAGTTAATGGATGTCATCATCTCTGGTGGTTGCCTAACCACTGGTGCATGTTTCTGGCACCGTTCACATTTCTTTACATAGCTTTTAGCATCAGCAAGTATGCTTGGCCAGTAAAAACCTAGACGAGTGACTTTATGAGCAAGGGCTCTGCCCTCCAGGTGTTGTCCACAAATTCCTTCATGTACCTCCCTTAGGGCCAATTCTGCCTCTTGGGGTCTCAAGCATTTTAGATAAGGAATGATGAAAGACTTCTTGTATATGATTCCTTCAATTAGAGCATACCTTAATGCTCTCACATACAACTTTTGTGCTTCTGAAGTGTTGTTGGGTAGCCACCCAGTTTCTAGATGAGCTTTGATGGGATCCATCCAACAACTGCCAACATCAATGGGTGCTACCAACTTTCCGTTGATGCTTGGGGTCTTCAAGACCTGGAAGTATACATTCCCTGCGTAGTTTTCAATTTCAGAAAAGGCAAACTTAGACAAGGCATCAGCCTTCACGTTCTCTTCCCTTGGAATGTGCTCCACATAGCATTCATCAAATTGAGTCATGATGGCCTTGACAAGTTTTAGGTATTTGCCCATGACTTCATCTCTGGCTTCAAACTCCCCATTTACTTGGGAAACCACTAGCCTCGAGTCTCCACATACTTTCAGAGTTTTGACTCTCAAGGCTCCAGCCAACCCTAGGCCAGCTATCAGGGCTTCATACTGAGCCTCATTGTTTGTCGTTGGAA
The DNA here is from genome assembly GCA_030848705.1 of Heracleum sosnowskyi. Classification (NCBI taxonomy): domain Eukaryota; kingdom Viridiplantae; phylum Streptophyta; class Magnoliopsida; order Apiales; family Apiaceae; genus Heracleum; species Heracleum sosnowskyi. The sequence continues at coordinate 19,527,421 of CM061240.1, forward strand.
AGTCAAGTTTTAGTGCATACTCTATGAGGAATCCATCAGGACTTCGTAGCACTAAACCGGCTCCACTTGATTTTGTTTCTGATGCTCCATCAAAATAGAGCACCCAATATTCTTTGAACTCCATCTCTTCATTTTTCTTGTCTTCCATTATTACTTCCTGCCCCCCGACTTCTTGGTTGTCAATGGTGCATTCAACCATGAAGTCAGCGAGTGCTTGAGCTTTTATGGTCGTCTGAGGCTTATACTTGATGTCAAATTCTCCCAATTCAATAGCCCATTTAATCAATCTTCCACTAACTTGAGGGCTATGCAAGATGTTTCTTAGAGGTTGATCAGTCAAGACCTCTATCTTGTGAGCCTGGAAGTAGGGGCGTAGCTTTCTTAAGGCCATTATCAAGGCTAAGGCAAACTTCTCAATCGTTGAGTAGTTTATTTCTGCCCCATGTAGAATCTTGCTCACATAGTAGATGGGTTTCTGAACCTGCAATTCTTCTTTTACTAAAACGGCACCAAGGGCTGTGCTAGAAACCGCCAAGTACAAATAGAGAATTTCCCCTGGCTTGGGCTTTGCCAACAGTGGTGCCTCAGCCATGTATTTCTTCAGGGCCTCAAAGGCCTCTTGACTTTCAGTTGTCCATTCAAAAAATTTCACTTTCTTGAGTGCTTTGAAGAAGGGTAAACACTTCTCTCCTGACTTGGAGATGAATCTTCCCAATGCTGCCACTCTCCCCGTTAGTTTTTGAACGTCCTTGACAGTCTTTGGTGGCTCCATGTCTAGAATTGCTTTGATTTTGTCGGGATTAGCCTCGATTGCTCTCTTGGAAACCATCAGGCCTAAGAACTTTCCCGAGCCTACACCAAAGGCACACTTAGCTGGATTCAACATCATTTTGTGGTGCCTTAGCACTTCAAATGCCTCTCGGAGGTTCTCAATGTGATCGGCCTTAACAAGGCTTTTGACTAACATGTCATCTACATAGACCTACATGGTTTTTCCAATTAGGTGTCCAAAAATTTTGTTCACCAATCTTTGGTATGTTGCCCCTGCATTCTTAAGGCCAAATGCCATGACTAGATAACAGAAAACACCAAAGTCAGTGATGAACGATACCTTGGAGACGTCATCTTTGTGCATCTTAATTTGATTGTACCCACTGAAGCCATCCATGAAGCTAAGCATCTCATGTCCAGCTGTAGCATCTATTAACGCATCAATCCTTGGTAGGGGAAAACAATCCTTAGGACATGCATCATTCAAGTCAGTGAAGTCCACACACATTCTCCATTTTCCATTGGCTTTTTTGACCATTACGGGGTTAGCCAACCATTCCGGGAATTGTATCTCGTCAATGAATCCGGCCTCTAGAAGCTTTTCCACTTATTTTTTAATGGCCTCTTGTCTTTCTGGAGCAAAATTTCTCTTCTTTTGTTTCACAGTCTTTCTTTCATGATCCACATTCAACTTGTGAGTTATCAATTGGGGATCAATCCCTGGCATGTCGGCCGCTGTCCAAGCAAAAACGTCATTTTTCTCTTGAAGAAAAGATATGAGCTTACTTTTTAATGGCTCAGATAGTAGTGCTCCAACATAAGTCATTTTCTCCGGTTCACCAGGGACTAAGGGAATTGGGATTAAATCCTCAGCTGGTTTCCCTCTTCGGTCCTCATTGTCGTTGATGTCCATGTCTTCAATTGGGAGAACCTGCCCCCCGACTCCATCAGGCCTTAACGCGGCTACATAACAACTTCTAGCCATCTTTTGGTCTCCCCGTTCTTCACCAATCCCATTCCTCGTTGGGAATTTGATTTTCAGATGATAGGATGAGGCAACGGCCTTGAACGCATGAAGACCAGTCCTTCCTAGGATTGCATTGTAGGTCAAATTTGCCTTTATAACTATGAAATTCAACATTTGAGTAGACGTATTCAACCCTTGCCCCATTGTCATTGGGAGTTGGATAGTGCCTTCCACCTTTGATTCCACCCCATTGAATCCGTATATGGGCATATTTGAGGGTGTTAACTGAGAATCAGTGTAACCCATCTTGATAAAAGCATCGTGGAACAAGATATCCACTGAAGCTCCATTGTCGACCAGGACTCTCTTTGTCTCGGAATTGCCAATCACAGGTATGATGACTAGAGGGTCATCGTGGGGGAACTTCACCCCTTCCAAGTCTGAATCATCAAAGCCTATTGACACTTCTGTTCTGGCACGCTTTGGTGCTTCTCCAACCACAGTCATTACTTCTCGAGCATAAGCTTTTCTTGAGTTTCGGGAGGACCCAACAGCAATTGGCCCTCCGAATATCATGTTGATTACCGGCCCTCGGGGCTTGGGATTCCGATCTTGATCGTTATCCCTTCTGTCGTAATCCTTCCTTTCATAGTTCCCTCTTTGGCCCCCTTGGCTTCCATCCTTAGTGAACTTACTGAGTTTTCCTCTTCGTATAAGAAACTCAATCTCATCTTTTAGTTGTCTACAATCGTCGGTGTCGTGCCCGACTTCCTTGTGAAACCGACAGAATTGGTTTTGGTTCCGTTTGGACATGTCAGCCCTCATTGGCTTCGACCATTTGAGATCTCCTTCCTTAGCTATCTCCATCAGAATTTGACTCCTGGGAGTATTCAATCTTGCATACTCAGTAAATTTTGGCCCAAAATTACTTCTCTTAGGTGGAGAATCAGAGTCCTTTGATGTTCTGGGGAACTTCTCCTTAACGTCGTACTCCTGGGTTTCTTTCCTTTTCTTTGAGTTTCCACTGTTGCCAGCAGTGGGTTCATACTTTCTCATGCTTTCTTCAGCCTTGATGTACTTTCCGGCTCTATCTTGGAGCTTCAGCATGCTCTCGGGTGGATGTTTAGCCAAAGACCTTTTGAAATGGTCATCAGTAGTTCCTTGTTGCAAGGCTATCATAGCCACTCTGTCCTCTAAGTCCGGGACTTTCAAAGCCTCCCGAGTGAATCGATTGATGTAGTCTCTTAGGGCTTCATTCTTTCCTTGACGTATTTCCATGAGCGATGCAGAGCTTTTCTCATGCACCCTTCCACTAATGAACTGATTGATGAAAGCTTTGCTTAGTTCCTTGAATGACCCAATAGAGTTGGGAGGTAGACGGCTATACCAACGTTGGGCCATGCCTGCCAAGGTTTGTGGAAACGCCCTGCACTTGACCGCATCATTGGTTGGATGCAACAGCAGTTCATTGGAGAAGGTTCTTACGTGATTTGCGGGATCTCCCGTTCCATCATAAGCCTTAATCGTTGGCTTCTTGAATTTTCTGGATATGGTGGCTTTCATGATGTCTTGAGTGAATGGAGGTGTAGGATCATCAGGATCTCCTAGGGGCAACAAAACACTAGGATGACCCCTTGGGGCTTTAGCCCTCTTAGTCCTTCTTGGCGTTGGGTCCAAGTTGATTATCGGGACTCCCCCAGTTGCTCGGCCTTGAGCGTTGGTAGCCTCCTCCTCAGCAAGGAGTTTTTTGAGCCTTGCAGTCTCTGTTTCATGGGCTGCAAGTTTCTCCCTAGTAGTTTGGGGTTGTTCCCGATTGGTTTGGGAAGAACGTCTCCTTCTTGGGGTAACGTCCCTCTCATCTCCTGTTGAGTAATTCTCGTCCTCGGTATAGGGGCCTGAGAAGTCTTGAATCAAAGGGGTTCGTCTTGTTTGGGGTCCCAGACCTTGAATATAAGGGGGCACGTATGCCTCATGGTAGATTGGATTAGCTCCACTACCGCCAGTTGGGGGTCGAGGGGGCATGCCATAGCTTGGCATCCCCAAAGTCTGATTCGCGTATTTAGGGAGATCAGTAGTATGGAGTTGAAGGCTCCTCGGGGCATTCATGAGCAGCGGGGAGGTCGTGATCGGTTGCTGGTGAACGGTCTCTTGTGGATTAGATCCATGATGACCATCTGCAGGGGATTCGTCCCTTCAACCAAAATCGGTATTTCCGGTCCTTGAGTGTTGGTGGGGATATTCGCCCCTTCAACGCCAGTAGTTGGCGGTGGTTGATTTTCGTGAGTATCAGCCTCAGAGGTGACAGGGCGATCCTCAGGAGTTTGAGTATCTCGAGCTGTTTTTCGTGTGTTTGCCATGGTTGATGTTGTATTCCCACAGACGACGCCAAATGTTGTGGATTTAAAAACGTACTTGTGTATTCAATGCTAAGATTTAATGAGCTTCGAGCTTTAATGGCTGCACTTGTGTTTCGAGACTAAATCGGTCCTCAAAAGATGCCTACGTATCTCAATTATTGCTGAGAATCAAGCCAAAGACGTAGTTCTGATTGTAGGATCAGGGACCTTATATAGGCGTCTGGAGCCTAGTATTTATGGTATGTTTAGGAGTCTTAGCGAATAAGTCTCCTTTTTGTTATTGGATAAACATTGTGTTGCTTGCTGAATAAGTCTTTTCCTTGTTGATAAAGGCTATGACTCATTAATTGGGATTCTGGATCCTTCTTTGACTAATTTACCATATTTTGGTCTCTTTTGATGAGCTGTATATTTTCCCTATTCATTAATTACGAAATTAATGAATAATTAGGGTGTCGGGCCTTAAATATTGGCCTTTCCATTGAATAATCAATTATATTTCTATAATTAACTTTCTGTCCATATCAGATATGTTCCCCACCTCAATCAGATCGGTAATTTGGGGAATTGTTCGGGTTCGAGCTCGAGCAGGAATAGCCAGATATATAGAAATAATTTGGAAACTTCTTTTCATTGAAACACAATAGTACTAAAACTCAGGTTCGATTTGCTGTTGCTACTACATAATTATACAATTTATTTATTTATTAAATTTAACTTCTTTGATTTCACCAGGATTCGATTATCATAACTATTTAATTAAATAGTCTTTATTTATTATAGACTTTCATTTAAATTTCACATTAAATTCTACAAATCAACATATTTAAATTAATAATGTAATTACTATCTCTCTTAATATTACGGATGTGTATTTCATCCGCTCGATCTCGATATGTTCCCCACCTCAATCGGGTCGGGAATTTGGGGAATTGTTCGGGTTCGAGCGGGAATGACCGGATATATAGAAATAATTTGGAAATTTCTTTTCATTGAAACACAATAGTACTAAAACTCAGGTTCGATTTGTTGTTGCTACTACATAATTATACAAGTTATTTATTTATTAAATTTAACTTCTTTGATTTCACTAGGATTCGATTATCACAACTATTTAATTAAATAGTATTTATTTATTATAGACTTTCATTTAAATTTCACATTGAATTCTACAAATCAACATATTTAAATTAATATTTATTAATTATTTTTATACTCAATATTCAAATTTTATTTTAATAATTTAATTTTTATTCTCGATCCGTGTTTCGCTAAATTTCACATTGAATTCTACAAATCAACTATTTAAATTAATATTTATTACTTATTTTTATACTCAATATTCAAATTTTATTTTAATAATTTAATTTTTATTCTCGATTCGTGCTTCGCACGGGTTATAGGCTAGTTTTTCTAAAGAGCTGATTCATTAAATTTTAACTCATCATTATTTTATATTATTTTAGTCATTCATTTTAGCCAACCCCATCTTCTTACACCATAAAATTTAAGAGAATTAAAATTTGCATATTAAATTATTGTAAAATTATATCTAAACTTTAGAAATCTAATGTTATCAAATACCCCCTCTTTTTTTTTTTGTATTTGACATTTACCTTAAAAATCTCTTAAAATTTCTCTTCAAGTCAAATTACCTTATTAATATTTTCTTAAACTTTCTCTTCATCAACTTAAAGTTATCATGTTTTTATTCTCCTAAATTTTTTGTTCCTGTTCTAAAATTTATCCTAAAGTCATATTATCATCTTAATTTTCTTCTAAACTTTGTTTTACATATATAAAATGCAAGTTTATATTTTTTTTCTTTAAAAATAAAAATAAATTTAATTATCTCTTAAATATTGACGAATAGAGGAAATTAAATATATCACCTAAATATTTTACTAATTTTCTTATTCAAGTAATTATAATTTATGCTTAACGATTTAACTATTAGAATGAGAGAGCCACTCAGATTAAACATGTTTAAGAAGAGAGCCAGCGGAGTAAACATGTTTAACGAGTGCGGTTTATTAAGAAAATTTTTTAATTACCTTATATTCTTTTAAACTTTCTCCTAAATCAAATTACCATCTTAAAATTCAACTAAAATTTCTCTTTTAATTAATTAAGATGGATAAAAATATAGAACATGGATTATAATGTTAATTTGAAGTATGCAGGGGCGGCTTAAGATCTGGAGGCCTAAAGCAAACTGAAAAATTGAGGCTCTTTATAATTTTTATATATTTTATAATAAATTATTATATATATAATGTATTTCTATTTTTAGTAGCTACATTCAAATTTCCTATGGAACATGAAAGTAATCACCAAACAGTAAAAAGTTTAAGGAACCGGACATAAATGCATTGGGGAAAAAAATAGGTTAAAAATTTACTTTTACTTGTTTAGTTTTTCATAGGAATACAAGTAATTCTAAAAGTCAATCAAAGGTACTTCTTAGGTTTTCTAGAAAGTTTTATGATTTCTGGAAAATGAATAATTTAATTATTATAGAGTAGTTATCATTAAAATATTTTTTTTGTAAAAAAATAAATCTCACAATAAAATTTAAAACTATGATCTATTCGTAAATAACTTATTTTTTCAATTTCTATCAAGTTTTTTTATTTTGTGGATTGGGTAAAATAAAGTAATAAAAATTATAAATAACAATACATGTGTCATGTGTGTATGCATTTGGAGACCTAAAGCAATTGCTTCTCCTGCCTAATGGAAGCACCGCCCCCGAAGTATGGTGTCCATATTTTTCATTTTTTCCTCACTTTTTTTTTATTTTACAAATATCCTCTTTCATTTCATTCTTAACAAACTAAAGTAGAACTCAAAATCCCTATTTTGTTTATAATTGCTATCAGAAAAGTATTATATCTTACCTTTTGTTTCAAATATTTTCTTAATCTCTCGTTATTTTCATTTAATTTTTTTAAAACATTTCATTACTTTCATTTAATTTCATTTTATCCAATGATGGTTTATCCAATTTTTAGCCACAAAATCTATACTTTAAAGTTCACCCATCAATCAATTTTAGTTTAAAAGTTCATTTCTTTTTATACAAGATACTTATAGTACTACAACCTTGATGTTTCTTGAACATTCTACAACACTCTGAACCGACTTAATCTCTAGAACTTTCCACAACCCTCTTCGCATCTTCCACTTCCTCCTATAAAATGTGTCTACTCATTTCACACTGTTAGTCACACAAAACAAGCAGCTAAAATCTAAAGCTCATTCATAATTTTCAGTTCTTCACTTAATCACTCAAAGCATATCAAATGGCTTCTTCACTTGCACTCCGAAGATCAGCTTCTCTGTTCCGCAATCTCCTCACTTCTCATGCTCGTGCCACTCCTGTTGCGTCTCGATTTTTCAATACTAATGCTCAGATGACCACTTTTGATGATGATGATCGGAGAGATGTTGATGTTGATCGTCGCTCTGATCGCTCTGTTAATCGCCGTGGTGACTCCTTCTTTCCAGGTTTGTTGCTATTTTACTCTTTTCATATCTTAAGATGTTAGTTAATATTATAGTGTCAGTGTTTGTAGTAGCGGAACCAGGATTTTATAATTAGTGAACAGTAACAGAACACTGTTTTTGTTAAGTCCTGTTTTCGCCGTTCTTTTATTTTGTTTTTTTTAAAATTTTTGTTTTGCTATTGAGTTCTGATTAGTTTGATGTGAATTACAGATTTTTTCAATCCATTTGCGCCTACACGGAGTCTCAGCCAGATGCTGAATTTCATGGACCAAATCGCTGACCGTGGACTTGGACCAGTGACTACTCATAGAGGCTGGGATGTGAAAGAGGACGACGAGGGTTTGAAGCTGCGGATGGACATGCCTGGAATTGACAAGGAGAAAGTGAAGATATCAGTGGAGCAAAACACACTGATAATTAAAGGCGAAGAGGGAGAATCAGAAGGCGAAGAGGGGAGGAGGTATAGCAGCAGAATTGAATTGCCTCAGAATGTTTACAAGGTTGATGAGATTAAGGCGGAGATGAGAAATGGTGTGTTGAAAGTTCGGGTTCCGAAAGTGAAGGAAGAAGAGAGGAAGGATGTGTTCCAGGTTCAGATTGAGTAAGAGTCAGGTTTAGTTCTGGAGTTGTGTATTGTAATGGTAGTCAAGCTGTTTCGGTTTGAATAAAAGAGATTTCTATATATTGATCAAGTGAAGTAGTTGAGAATGTTAACTTCCTTCTTGTTACACTTTTGTTAGTGGCTGGTTTTGAATTTTTTCTGTTGTCGTGAATTAGCATTGTTTCCTTTTTTTAACTTAAAAAAACAAAAAATGCAACTTCAACTCACTGGTGAAGCAATTAAACACAGATCTTTAGGGAATGGTTTCAATTAGTAGGAAAATGTTATGAAATTTTAAAAAACCTGACTTATTTATATACAAATTTTGAATCAATGATTTGTACAAGAAAAAATGTTAGCGATGCCAAACTATCTATTATTTTTTATCTTATGCCAACGGAATTCGACGAAGGAAATCAATTGGTAGTTACAAACAGATTGCTAACGGATTTTAAAAGTTTGAAAAGTTAAAATTCTATCAACCGAAACTCAACAGATCACTAACGGATGTTTAATAATGAAATATTTTCGTTGGCAGAATAGGCGAAAAATGCGCGCCCAAATATGCCAATGGAATAGCTATAGTTTGCCAACAGATATTTGTCAATGAAATAGTAATGATATAATAACTGTTTAGTAATGAATTGTCAACCCATTACTAACGGAAGTTACAACTCTTGTTCCATTAGTAGTGTGTTACAATTTTTAGATCGGTTAAATTGTATTCGTTATTATTTCGTTGGTAATATTAATTCTAAAAAATTTCCCTCGATTTGGTCTTTTGATTTTTTTAAAATATTTATCGACGATCCAACTGTACGGATATGAAAATCTATCAATTTTAATGATATTTCAAAAATTTTGGGAAAAAATAATTTATTTGGTTTAAGATTTTAATAGTCATTTAGTACGTTAACTATTACTTCTAACTAGTGTTTTCTCCCGAATTGGTGTTTCGATTTTTTTTAAAATATTTATTGACGATCCAACTATATGGATGTAAAGATCTATGTATTACAATGATGTTTCAAAATTTTTGAAAGATAATAAATTTATTTGGTTTGAGATTTTAAGAGTCAACTAGCATGAAAACCCGTGCAAGGCACGGGTCACTATTTAGCATAATTATTTTAACTTCTATGTAGTTCGGTGTTTATGATAATTTATAGATCGTTTGACAGATGTCTCATTGTGGGTACAAAAGCTGGACTTGATCTCTGTAGTGAGATAGTTAGCGTTGAAAAGTATCATTGGTTGAGGTGTTTTTGAGTTAAGAAATGAGTAAATTCGATACTTATGATATTTGTTATGTGTAAGATCTATGTCAGAATATAATTATCTTACATACAGACATTAACCTACACGATTTTACTAATTTAGCTCATTGATCGAATGATACATTTTCTTGTTTGTGAAATGTAATTTGCATTGTAAAATGTGTACAATGAAACATTTTCTTGTTTGTGAAATGTAATTTGCATTGTAGAATGTGTACATTCATAATATTAAAATTTAATATATAATAAATTTTCTAGTATGTTCACGTGAATTAAGTACATTTCCAATGAAATCAAGAACCGTTAGATCCACAGTCATTAGATCTTTTCAATCAAATCAATGGGAATCGTTAAATAAAATACTACAAATTTTATATATAGTACCTTTTATATTTTTTATAACTAAAATTTCTTTTTTCTAACAACGTTATCTATCTATCTATACTATTATATAATAGACGGAACAATAAAAGTTTGGTTGGTAGTCTGGTCCCCCATGGTTTGTTCACTCATTCCACACCGGTTAGATATTTCCAATCAAATTAATGAAAACCGTTAGATAAAATACTAAAAATATTAAATAGAGTACCTTTTATATTGTGTATAGCTAAAAATATTATATAGAGTACTTTTTATATTTTTCAACTAATTTTTTTCATACAAATTTTACAAATAAGGACAAAATAGAAATCAATTAGAACCGTTACATAAAATCCTAAAAATATTATATAGAGTACCTTTTATATTTTTTCAATAGTTAAATTATCTCACCTATTATAAGATTATGTTAATCGATATAATAATAGATACCAAATACTCCTCTACTCACGCGACACACACGCATACATATATATATTTTTTTAAAGTAAACACAGGGGAAATTTAAATATTTTAAATTAAATAAAATGTCATTGTTGAGTGGATTCAAACTTGGGTCTATACAATAATTTGCACCTCCTCTTACCACCACACCACTCAATTACATGTGTTGTAAATTACACACATCATATGTGTGTGTGTTGCTTGAATAGAGAAATATTTGATATTATTATTTCTCTACTCAAGCGACACACACACATATGATGTGTGTAATTTACAACACATGTCATTGAGTGGTGTGGTGGTAAGAGGAGGTGCAAGTTATTGTGGAACTCAAGTTCGAATCCGCTCAATATCAATTTTTTTAAGACTAATAAACATAAGGGCAATTTGGACATTTCAAATGCATTAAAATGTCTTGCCAATTTAGCATGAATAAAATGTCCCCCAATTAATTGACCCATGTTGGGCTATTATTAATATAAAGATTAGTACTTTGACTTGTACTTCTGACTAGTATTTCCTCCCGAATTGGTGTTTCAATTTTTTAAAACATATTTATCGATCATTCAACCGTATGGATGTGAAGATCTATCTATTACAATGATGTTTCAAAATTTTTGAAAAATAATAAATTTATTTGATTTGAGATTTTAAGAGTCAATTACTACTTTGACTTGTACTTCTAACTATTGTTTCCTTTCGAATTGGTGTTTCTCTTTTTTAAAAAATATTTATCAACAATCTAACCGTATTGATGTGAATATCTATCTATTTTAGTAATATTTCAAAAAAAATCAAAAGTAATAAATTTATTTGGTTTGAGATTTTAAGAATCAATTAGTACTTTGACTTGTACTTCTAACTAGTGTTTCCTCCCGAATTGGTGTTTTGATTTTTTTTTTAAAATATTTATCGATGATCCAACCATATGGATGTAAACATGTATCTATTCTAATGATATTTCAAAAATTATGAAAAATAATAAATTTATTTGGTTTAAGATTTTAAGAGTCAATTGGTACTTTAACTTGTAGTTTTAACTAGTGTTTTCTCTTGAATTGGTGTTTGGATTTTTTTAAAAATATTTAACGATGACCCAATCGTACGGATGTGAAGATCTATCTATTATAGTGATATTTCAAAAAAATTGAAAAATAATAAATTTATTTGGTTTGAGATTTGAAGAGTCAAATAGTACTTTGACTTGTACTTCTAAATAGTGTTTTCTCCCGAATTGGTGTTTCGATTTTTAAAAAAATATATATTTATAAACAATACAACCGTATTTTATTAAAATATAAGTAAATTTTCATATAAAATCTTTTTAAAATATTTTATATTTTCATAATTGTAATTGGAAAAAATTACTTAGAAAAGATAAGTTTTATACCATTGTTACTAAAAGTAGATAAATCTCTTATAAAATTTTACTATGTTTAAATATTGAACTCTAAAATATTTTAAAATATCTAATTTATTTAACAAATTTTGCTAATTGCTAATATACTGTATGCAACTAATAATAAATTTTACAAATGCTGAATATTTTATTTTGTCAATAAAATGACATAGGTGTTGAGTGTAGCCAACGTGGCAATTTATTATTGGAGAACACCATAGCACTCAAATTGACATCCTATAATCAACTTATAGCCCTTGATTAATTGAAGAGGGCATCAGACGGTTGTGACTTTGAGCAAATTAAAGTAGAAACCCGCAATCTCTCTCATATAATTCACCCCGTCTCATGTTCTCTGCTCCATTATTATCTCCCCATCTCCAACTACTCACATTCATATTTTTTTATTTTAACTTGGTTGCCTCAACAATATTTTCGAAGGTCACAACTCATAACCATAATATACACATATATACACACATATACACAGACAATTCTATATATTCGCAGTTGTATTATCTCTCTAATTCTCCACGCACAAGCAATTCTATATTTGATTTCATAAAATGACTTCGAGACAAGAAAAAAACCGGCTTCGAAGAGATATAAGTTCAAGAAATACGGCGCCTGCCCTCATTCTCTAAAAATCAAGACTTCGCTGACAACAATAAGATAAATGAAACATTTTCTTGTTGTAGTTTTGTAAAAATTTAATTATGTTATTATATATGTCAATTTGAAGAAACCTTAATCCAATCTTCCTGAAATTTTCTATCCGAGCTTGTTAATTCAATTTTGCTATTTTTTGGTTAGTTTGATATTTGTATGTATGAATCGTATCTGTTAATGGAATTCATTGCGGACATGTGTAAGGATTGGAATGTAATAAACGGAATCTGGGTTCATAAATATGCATATTTGGATATTTTTTTGTATAATATAGTCTATTTGATTCAAATATGGTTTATCTGTTAGGAAATTGTCACTAAATTTAACAATGAAAATTTCATTTATATTTGGCTACTAATAATACCAACATATTATTCGTTAGGTAATTATTACTAAAATTAACGACATTCTCCGTTTGCATTTGGTTGCTAATATTGCCAATAGAATATCCATTACGAAGGTGGTTGGAGTATGGTTATTTGTGAAAGCAAGTATTCTGTTATTCGGATATTAGTATTCCGTTGTTAAGTTCATTAACGAAAATCAATCTGTTAGCAGAGACTTCCCAACGGCGTATATACCCACATATGTTATCCGTGATCATTCCGTTGGTATGATGACTTACTAACGGATTTTCTTAACTTACCAACGGAATTTTTCGTTGTTCGAACTGGATTTTATTATAGTGTATTTTGCGTACGTACGTTTATATTTATTGATTAAAATAAATCGTATCATGTTATTTAAGAAATTTTTTGAAATTTTTTTTGGGCATTTAACGTTACTCTAGTACCGTTACTTAAATGTTTTCTATAAAACAAGATAGAAATCATAGAAAATGGTCAATCGTGCTCTTTGGTAATTATAAATTTCTTTTAAGAAAACAAAAAAAGAACAGAAATTATAGAAAATGAACGGTCGTATTCCTCGGTAATTATAAAATAGAAACGGTTTGTCTCGGTTTGACTCTTTGAATCTTGGACTAAATTTGTGCTTATGTTTGTTTTTCTCCGATATCTAATTCACAATTATTTTTTTTAAACGGTCTAATTCACAATTTTGAAAGACGATTGACAACCTGCACAATAAATAACAAACTAGCTTTATAGCCCGTGCGAGGCACGGGCATGCTCTAGTTATTTTCGGTTATGTTGGTCTCATCGTTTGGTGGAATGCATGTAGAAGAAAAGACATAAGCATGTAACAGTATATCAGTAGGAAATATGTCGAAGGTTTGATGATACATGTTTTAAAAAATCCCAGTCTATAAGGTTGTTATTATGACCTGAGTAGGCGCAAATATTTTGACTAATTAACATGTTTTGTTGGCATGCACGACCCTTCTGTACTGCAAGATTTCGTCGGTTATAATTTTGCCAATCATATTTGAATGAGAAGATGGTTTTAGTGTCACTTTGAAAGAGTATCGGGCGTCTTTTACCATTTCCATTGCCTGGGGGAACGTTGGCACTCCATTTACCTGTTTGTAGTTCATGGGGGTAGTTGTGACCTTGTGTACTGCAAGATTTCGCCGATTATAATTTTTCCAATTGTATTTGAATGAGAAGATGGTTTTAGTGTCACTTTGAAAGAGAATTGGGCGCCTTTTATCATTTTCATTGCATGGGGGAACGTTGGCACTCCATTTACCTGTTTGTAGTTCATGGGGTAGTCGTTAAGTGGGTGTTGTAAAATTTGATCGGTGTGCATAATAGAGTAAAAATGAGTTACTATAGAGGATAGGTTAGTTGAAGGTAAGGCGTGTAGAAGTACAAGTTGTATTAGTATGTGTGGATACACTATTTAAACGAATGCATACCACTTTGCCCGTTTTAAGAAGGGTCTCCTTGCAGACACGTTGAATACAATAATTGTACAGTTGTGGATATAATTTATTTTAGAAAACTATTACTTATACCTTTCAAGATAATTCTAAACTGATTCGTGATAAGTTACTCGTTTCACCTTACAATTGCCACTTGACACAAATAATTTAACATTTAGTACTTTTAATATTTTATCATAGATATTCAAAAAAATTAAACCGATTTAGTTTAGATTTGATTTAGTCGTACGATGACAACTTCAACTTTCTTGTAAAAATCTCCAACACAAACTTTTTTATTAATATACAAATATAAAACTCTTTTGCATTTTTCGGGTTCAATACTTTATATACTATAGTGCATTTTTCGAAAATGATCAACGTATAAAATTTATCTATCGAAGACGAGATTTATAATATATTAGATCATAATAAAACTACAGTTTTAATCTTTTAGTAGCTAAAATTTCAAAAATGCATATATAATTATAAGTTGTTAATATCTTATAATGAAACAATAATAAATGTAAAATAATGATAAAATCCATTTTTACGCTTATTATATATAAGGATATAATTGAAAAGAAAGTAAATATGTTGATAGTTTTAAATTTAAAAAAAAATATTAAAAAAAAAGTATAATAAGTGATATTGGATATAGATGTCAACATTTATCACACTATCACCTAGGTCATGGTTCAATTCACATTAAAAAGAAATTTTTTTATCATCAATATACAATTGGAGGGATAATTTATTAATCTAATATCATCAATATAATATTGAAAGGGTAATTTAGTAATCTATTATATAAGGGTAATTTAGTAATTTTATGATGAATAAATTGTCTCACGAACCCCCCGTGCAAGGCACGGGATCGCTCTAACCGACAGAACTTTATGTTATTTTGTGACGATATTTTCTAGTTCACGTCAGTTTAATTTTGCGATGATAAGTATTCTTCAGTTTGTTGTGGTGATCCTGCCACCAGTTTGAACTTTTTGGTGACACTATGTGACATGATTGTGAAGATTTGCAAGGAAGATCGGTTTGGTATTAGTCCAAAAAAGATTTTGTTCTTAGTTGAATGTATTTGATGATTAGTTTTATAAGCTAATTAATAATCAGACAAGAATTAGTTAAATGTGTCAAATAAAGGCTCCATTTCAAAAGTAGCAATACTCTCCGGGCTCCATAATTCTCTATAAGCGGTCGGAGTAGTATACTTGTCCTTAATGCATGAGGTGGCAGGATTGAGATGCACACAAATTCGTATTCGGAAAAAACTGTTCGAACTGGTTAAAAAAATCGGAAAAAAACTGATTAAAAAAAAGTCCACCTCAATTGGATCCAGCCCGCAGGCTTAAACGAATCGCATATTTTTCACAAAACCCCGATCCGGTTCGAGCCGAATAAACCCAAATTTAATCTCGATTTGGACGTAGTCTTGATCAGGATAAAAGTCCAATCCAAAAAGTTAGAATTTTCAATTAAATCTCGGATAAAAGCTTAAATTTTTCAATTAAATTCGAAAAAATAAAAAAAAAATTGAAGTTAAAGTTAAAGTTAGCAATATCTAAAATAATTTGTAAAAATCCGATTTGGCCCCTCCTGACCCGACCCTATCTACAGGTATAAATATTTTAGAGGAAATTTGTCTCGATTTAAAAAAGCCCGGTCCTATCGGATATCGAAAAATCCGACCTGAATCCGGATTACGTTCATCTCTATTCAGGGTAACAACTATAGAGGTGCTTATATTATTACTTATATGTATGAACATAGTTGAGACAAAATGATTACTATTTTGTATTATTGGATGCTCGGACTAAAAAGTGATATTATGTGACTAAAAATGCATTTGTACTTTGTCTTAAAATTGTGAATAGAAAGGAAGAAACATAATTAAATTTAATTAAAGAGATACGTGTCTATTGGATATACTTTATACCAATAACCACTTTTATTAATAATCAGACAAATGAAATTATCATGAAAGAATCTTGAATAAAAACTAAAGTGTAAAATAATATTTATGAAAGACATTACCATACTAATGGGTTTTATACCACAACAAAAAAGCTCAAGTAGCTAAATGGTTAAATTGGTGACTTGAAATTCTTAGTAATTAGTATTGAAGTGTCTTAGGTTCGATTCCCATCAAGATGAAAATTTTCTTACATTTTTATAACATTTGACTTTGGAGGGGCAGTTATGTAATTTCAAGTTGTTGAATAAAATGTTTCACAAAGTCCTTGTTGCAGTATAAGATATATAATAGATGATGCAAATATAACATTCATACTGTATGTCATTTTATATAAACAAATACAGGCGCATCATTTACTTCATCAAAATCATATAGCATCCGATCACGCTACAAAAATGCAAATTAAACACACTTCATCTTTATGCTAAATAGCATAAATAAATGATGATCAAGACGCTTTTAGTTCAAATTATATTCAGCAAAAGATTAATTAGACATTTTTAATAATTAAAATAAGCATTTCCAAATGGAGTATCCATTTAAATATGAAGTATTTTTTTAGCAAATTGGTTTACACTTTTCTCTCCCTCCCAAATTTTTACATTTCAAATTATTTTCAAAATTAATAAAGTTTTATAATATAAAAATGAGTAATTAGCAGTTTGCACCCCTTTACTTTGGACGTTTTTTCGATTTGATCCTGAATAATGTTCTGTAGCAGAATGCACCCCTATGTTTAATTGTCGCTTCGATTTGCATCCTCTTGACCAACTACCGTTAATTTTGACTGTTAACCTTAACGGCCAGGGTTATTTGGGTAATTAGCCAGGATAATTTCCTATTTATTTAACGGGGGAAATTGTAAATTTGGGGGAAATTGTAAATTTTTATTGTTCTTGATAATTGATAGTCGGATTGTGTTTGTTATGAAATTTATAACATGATTATGATTTTTGATTTAATTTTTGAGCTTGAATTCGAGTTATTCGGAAATTTAAGGGTCACCGGATTTTCTTTAAGTTTTTGGCCGGAATTGAACCTCGGTAATTCAGTTGTTAATGACACTTATGCCACAGAATAGATCGTAGAATGGTGATTATATTCATGTAAAAATATTCGAGTTTGGTGTTCATCTTTGGGGTGGTTGGAAACGCGGCGGTGCCGCCGCCGGCGAGCCTTGGGCTCGATTTTTAGCCGTTTTGGTTGATGTTTTGTTGGGTATTGATTGTGTTATGAAGGCCTGTGATTTCCCATAAGAAAATCGGGCATTTTGGAGGTCGTTTCGAACGATTTGGGCTCGGCGACGGCGAGACTATCGGCCGGATTCTGGAATTTTCCAGTTCCGGTGAGGTTGTTTGTCCGATTCCGGCGAGTTTCTTGATTAAGCCACCGTTTGATCCATTTGGTTAGTAAAGTATTTCATGAATAGTGTTTATGGGATTTATTTTCCAATTTTACCCATGTTCTAATTAACGGTGACAGACAATATGAACGGAATTTGGTTAAAGGGGTGCAAATCGAAGCGAGAATGAAACTTAGAGGTGTAAACTGCCAAAACATATAGTTTGAGACTAAATCGCAAAAGCGCCCAAACATAAGGGGTACAAAATGTTAATTACTCTATGAAAATTAACTACTTTCACTATTTTCTTACTTTGCTTATGAAAAAAATCAAAAAATTGAGATACATCTTTCTGCGTCATGTACAAAGTAAAAGATGAATTCAGTAGGTTTCTTATTTGCTTCCTTGGTTTCGATATCCTCCAAAATTAATTGCAAAACCGAAACACCATTCCAGTAATTAATTCAACCAGATATAAATAAGAAAGAAAAATTCAAGTAGCTTATATCTTTGTAGTTTGTATACATGAATTAATAATTCAAATTCATTAATCAAAATTTATATCCCCAACCCATATATAAAAAAAAATTGGTGATGCTTCCCATTAACTCCTTATATATAATAAGCGTAAGGAGATCTTATCCAAAACTTTAGTCGGTCACTGTACTACCAAAAGTATATGATCTGTTGGATTATAAAACTATAAATATTCAAATAGATGAGGACCGTTAGATATAATATTAAAAATTGTATTTGATTAATAATAGGATAGTATTTAAATACTAAAAGGTGTATTTTGATAATTTAAACCAATTATAAATAGGTTTTCTATATTGAATAGAAATCTTTATGTAAAAAATCGTAATTATCTTTTCTCTTTAGTTTATGGATAGTTCCAGTTAGATAATAATTATTAAACCATCATTAAATTAAAGATAATTTTGTTAGCTTCGCGTGGGCTATAAAATTGTTAAAATCTGTTGTATAAAACTCAAGATAGAGCCCAAACAATAAAGTGATTATCTAAATTTTAATAATTTTTTTTTTAATTTAAACCAATTATAAATAGGTTTTCTATATTGAATAGAAATCTTTATGTAAAAAATCGTAATTATCTTTTCTCTTTAGTTTATGGATAGTTCCGGTTAGATAATAATTATTAAACCATCATTAAATTAAAGTTAATTTTGTTAGCTTCGCGTGAGCTGTAAAATTGTTAAAATCTATTGTCTAAAACTCAAGATGGATCTCAAACAGTAAAGTGATTATCTAAATTTTAATAATTTTTTTTATTATTGTAGCACTAATTTAATTTTTCCCTAATTCTTTTAAATTTATAAATTCTATGTTTATTTCAATAAAATATTAAAATCAATTTAAGAAAAAATTAAAATCGATCTGGTCCGTGTACGACCACTATACGACCAAATTAATTATTATAGTTAGATCTTAAATAGATCGATGAGAATTGTTAGATCTAATATTAAAAAGTGTATCTGATTAATAACATAATTATATTTAAATGCTAAAAAGTGTATTTTGATAATTTAAAATTTTTCTATGTAAAAATTCTTAAATATCTTTTCTCTTTAATTTATGTATAGTTCGAGTTAGATAATAATTGTTAAACCAAATAGCAGATAACAATTCATATCGATTACAATATTAAAAATTATCAATATAATGCTCATGTATATCATATAACAATGATACATGTGGACCCTGCTTATAAGAGACTTACGAGAACTCATGTACATGAATAAATTTAAACATTTTTTTTCTGAAGGAACATAACAACTTGATTAATCCAAATTATAATTATATTATTTTACATATAACAAACATAAAAGGATAATATCAAAATATTATTAAAATATTGAGGGTTTCATATTCATAAACAATAATTTTGAATATAATACTTAACCATCTTTTCTTTTCGGTTTATGGGTAGGTCAACTGGTCAAGTTAGATAATAATTATTAAATCATCATTAAATTAAAGATAATTTCGTTAGTTTCACATGGGTTGTAAAATCGTCAAAATTCAATTTCTTAAAACCCAGGATAGAACCCAAATAGTAAAGTGAGTATCTAAATTTTAATAAATATTTTTTTATAATTGTAGCACCAATTTATTTATTTTTCCACTAATTCTTTTAAATATAGAAATTTTATCTTTATTTCAATAAAGTATTAAAATAAATTAAGAACAAATTCAAATCGATAAAAACTATAATAATATGAGAACAAAATTTTATATAATCATAATATAATTTTTATTCTGTTAAATAATTTTAAAGTAATAATGTATTTTAAAATTGTATATACACTATAAATAAAACTGAACATTAAAAGTAAAAACAGTTAGTAAGATACTTATATCAATATGTACTTGATATCCTTATTATATTAAACTCTTTTATATAATAAGAATAATATGGATTTATCCAAAATTTTGATCGTAACAACCAAATTAAAAAGGACTATTAGATCTTAACTAGATAAATGAAAATCGTTTGATCAAATATTAAAAAAGTGTATTTTATTTATAATAGGATTATATTTAAATTCTAAAAAGTGTATTTTGATAATTTAAACCAAATATACCAAATATAAATAAGTTTTCTATATTGAATAAAATTCTCCATGTAAAACATTCGTGACTTTCTTTTCTCTTCCATGGACAATTCCAGTTAGATAAAAATTGTTAAACCATCTTTTAATTAAAAATAATTTAATTAACTTCACGTGGGGTGTAAAATCGTCAAAATCTGATTTTTAAAACATAATATAAAGCCCAAATCAGTAAAGTGAGTATTTAAATTCTAATAATGATTATTATGTCATCATTATTTTAAGAGAAAATGCCCAAAATACCTACCAAAAAGGGGTGGACTGCCCAAAATACCCACCAGCGGAATGTTCCGCCCAAATACCCGCTGAATACGCACGTCAGACATGCGTATTCAATTTTTACAAAGGATGTGCATGTCTGAGATGCGTATTCTTTGTTTTTTCAAAAAGTGTATACGCATGTCTGACATGCGTATTCCGTAAAACATTTACAAAGAATACGCATGTCTGAGATGCGCATTCTTTGTAAAAACAGTATACGCATGTCTGTATTGCGTATTCCGTGGATATTTAGGGGGGAGCATCCCGCCGGTGGGTATTTTGGGCAAAAAACTGATTTGGTGGGTATTTTGGGAGCTCACCCTTATTTTAACGCCAATTTAATTACTTTTTTCTAACTATTTTAAATTTAGAAATCTATGTTCAAAATTTAAAATCAATCTAAAAAAAATTCAAATCAACAAAGAATATAATAATATGAGGATAAAATTTTATAAAATTGTGCATATTTTTTATCCTATTTTATTAAGTTATAGATCATAACTAATCAAATATAATTTATTATTAAATAATAAATTATACACAAATGGTGATTTTGTTTTATAAGCACTCATAGAGACCTAATTTCATTGTTAGCAGAACTATATTAAAAAAAACCTAACGTTTTTAACCTATTTTGAAATTCGAAACTTTAAAAGTTCATATTAAAAAAAAAACCATATTTTGAAATTGTAGACTCAGCTACAGAACATACCTAACTTTTTTAACCTATACACCTTGTAAATTATTAAATTCGAAACTTTAAAAGTTTGTTAATCAATTAGTATAGTACTTTTCTGAAAAATCGTACTTTACAAAAAATATTATCAAATAACCTATGTCTGAAAGAAAAAAAATGAAAAAAATCTTAGATCATTCTACATGATAATTTTACTGTTATATGTAACGTTTCTCAACAATTTAATTTGAAAGATCCAACGATTATGGATTGAGTGATCAAACAAAGCGACCACACTTATAAGAAAGCTTTCATTATTTAGTCTTTAATATAATAACATTGATATTTACGGGATATACTATAAAAAATGAATTTTATACAGAATTTTGATTGTCACGGTGTACTACTTTAAAAGAAGAACTATTACAAAAAAATATATATTTTAATTGATAATTTATTTTCTCAAAAGTTCAAAGTTCCGGCATCATTAACATATTACAAAAAAAAAAGAGTATATTATATTTTAGCAATAAATATTTAAAAAAATTAAAAATTAAAAAATTATAAATATTAAGAAAAATTAATGATGTTATCATGGTAGTTTGGTCATAAATACCGCCAAAACATTCTCAACCGTTAGATCCAATTCTTTTAAAAATAGATGATCAAGATTATATCATATAAAAAGAAATTATTATCTAAAAATGATATAAGTTAAAAGATATTATATTAGGATTGGATTTTCCAAAAAGTTAAAACATAAAAATAGTTGTAATTAAATAAGGAAACTCATTTCTAACCAAAATAATAAAAATCGTTTAATCTTAAATAGATAGGTGAAAACCGTTAGATTTAAAATTAAAACCTGTATTTGGTTAATAAAAGTTATTCTAATAATCTAAACTACATATAAGTTAAGTAGATTTCCTAAATCGAATAGAATTCTCAACATTAAGTTTCGTCACTTTATTCTCTTTTTAGTTTTAGAATAGTTTTTAATTGAAAAAAAAACTATTTAACCACAACTAAATTAAAGATTATTTTGTGAATTTCATGTGAACCGTAAAATTGGCCTAATCTAACTTTTATAACTCAATATAAACAAATATTAAATTGAGTGTGTAAAATGTAATAAATATCAAATTTTTAACTATAATTTTTTTTTGGCTAAATCTTTTTAACAATAATTTAATCATGTAAACTAATAACTTTTAAATATTAAAATATTCATAAATAAATATAATTATAAATATTAAAAAAACAATCGTGTGTTGCATTGCAATAAAAATATAATTATAAACAGAATAATTATAAATAAAATTTAAGTAACCGTGCATCGCACGGACTATAAGCTAGTACATATAAAGATACATATTATGAACAAATTCTCCCATTAATAGAAAATAATTAAAAAACAAAAATAAATACTAAAATTGTATTTCACACCAAAACAAAAGTTTGTATCGTAATACGGAAGTGATACTGATTGTGCGCAGATGTAGGTATATATCGTCCCTCTCCAAGGTGGTAAGTGTAGACGAAAAGTTATGGATATTGTCGGATATAAAATGCATAATTTTAAGGTGGGGCATAACTGTGATTTTTCATTAGATAAGGGTATGTTAATAAATTCGTAAAGAGTTTTTTTTCTTCTCAAAATGCCCTTATATTTGATCATGTTCTTCTATTATATATAGAAGAGATGGATATATTAATCAAATATATAACATATTATATAATATATTTTATGTAAATAAAGAATTTAAAGATGAAATTGCCAATTTTTACTCTTATCTTTTTAATTTTAACTTTATAAAAAGAACTATTTTTTAGTTATGAGTAATATGTATATTTTGATTTATTATATGAGTCCGACCTTCGATCAGATAATTCGAAATCCAAACAATTATGATAGCGATTGACCTAGAAAAAATTCGACTTCAAAGACGAACCGATTCAAATTTGAAAAAGATTTATAAATTCAGATATGAATTTTGGCCAACCGCTTCCCTTTAACAGGCTTACTAGAAAGTGACAACAATTTCAATTACGATAGGAAGATGTTGTAGTCAAATTTAAAAATTTGGACTTATTTATATTCAAGTTTCATATCAATCACTGATACAAAAAATAATGCTACAAATTTTAAAAGTTGACATAAAATTTTATTCTAATATTGTTATGTCAATTTTGAAATGATAAATTTTCTAGCATGTATATATATATGAGTTTACAAATTTAAATTAATTATATCTCGTATAATGGTATTTGAGAAATTTTACAAAACTTTTTTTTAATTATGTGACTAGAAGAAGGCATTTTGTTAAATTTATTTTGTACTATATCATCAAAGTTTGGGATAATTCCGGTAAAAGTAGTAGCAACTAAAAAGTTGTGCTCCATAATAATATAATAATAGCTGTGCTCCTTGCAACTCTGAGAGTTTTTGACTAAATTTCTGATTATATTTTGTTTTTCTCCGATATCTAATTCATAATCTTCGAAGACAATAAATTGTTAATAATATATATTTATTACCAACTACACGTAGTTAACATATTACAATTGTTGAGATGCAAATGTAACATTTTTCTGTCATTTTATATAGCACGATCACGCTCCAAACATGCAAATTTGACACACTTAAATGATGATCAATACACTTTTAATTTAAATTATAATTAGCAAAAAAATATTTTTAATAATTAAAAAAAACAGTAGATACCCCAAAACTTGTACAAAGATATTTGTTTTCAAATGCTAACTAATGTGGTGCACGTATAATGAAGTATCCATTTAAATATAATATTTATTTAGCAAATTGGTATATTTTTGAAAACAAATAATTCAAAGTTGGGATTCATCTTTCTCGGTCTTTCTCGGTTATGGTCATTTGTTAAATTTGAAAAAAAAAAAATTGAACTAGTAGAATTTCTGGATGATTTGGACGAATTGTTTATCTGAACATGAACATATGAATGAATAAGATTTAGGGCTGTAAACGAACAGAGTCGAGCCGAGTTTTGTCCGAATCGAGCCGAGCTTGATGTTTTTTAAAAATGAACAGAGTCGAGCCGAGCTTTCTAATCGAACGAAAAGTGATGTTCAAGATCGGCTCGTTAATAAACGAGCCGAACACGAGTTTGTTCACGAACATTTCGAGTCGAGCCGAACACAAACCGAACTCGAGTCGAGTCGTGTTGTTCACTTATAGTTCGTACTTTTATACTCAACCAAATCCAATTTTTAAAATTACTTACTCGATTTACCGTCTCGCGCCTAAAATCACATATTAAGAATACACGATTATGTTTGAATTTCAATACTAAAGTTAATTTATTTTCTTCTAATAATCATATTAGGTTAATATTTGTATTTATGAGTAATCAAACCTTACTCACTTCACCTAATAACAATAGTTAAAATAAAACAATTTTATCACCAACTTAGAGCCTCTCTATCTTGGCTTTTAACTTGAAATTTGAGTAGCCTAACAACTTTTTATTCCAAGATACTATTATTAACCTTAAATTCACTAAAAATCTCATCTTTCTCCTTAATTTTAAGAGGTACGAGCCACTTTTAAATAATATTATATAATAAATTAATAAGACAAACTCTTTTTCTCTATTCACTTTCTTTTGTAATTTTATTAATGCAACTTATAAATTTTAATAATGAAAAACTAATTTGGTTTGGATATAATGAGTTTAACTTTTGGTAGTACGTTGATGTGATACCTTTTAGATATAACAAATACAATTCACTATTCAACCACAAATAACTAAAATAGATTGTAATTAAGTTTTATTTAACATATTCAAATTGTTAAGGATATTATGAAATTCACAATTTATAATTAGTTAAACGAATCGAGCCGAGTTTAACGAGTTCGAGCCGAGCTCGAGCCGATCCCGAGCAAAACGAGTCGAGTTCGAGTCGAACAGGTGTAAAGCTCGGCTCGAGCTCATTTACAAACCGAACACATTTTCATGTTCAAGCTCTTGTTCATTTAGTAAACGAACCGAGCCGAGTCCATCTAAAACGAGTCGAGCTCGAGTTTTGTTCACGAACGGCTCTGTTCACTTACAACTCTAATAAGATTGTTTGTTGCTAGATTTGTACTCCCTCTGTCCCAATCAATTGTATACATTGGGGACGGGGGTTCGGCACGCATTTTAAGGCTCCTATAAATTATACTTTCATAATTTTTTTTTTAAATTTGTTTTCTTCTGAATTAAAATTTAACGTTGAAATTTTTATTCAGAGAAAAAATAATTTAAAAATAAGTTGTTGAAGTATACTTTATATACACCTTAAAATGTGTGTCAAACATTGAAAAAAAACTGTATAGAAATGAGTGGGACGGAGGGAGTACAAATTTTCTGGATGATATTAATATACTATGATACTCAATTAAATAATTGATAGTGTTTTAAAAACAAAATAAAAGATATTTCATATTACATATTAAAAATAGAATTTGGAGTTTCTAAATGTCACAATAGAAAATTTTTCTATTAGTGCGGTCTATAATCACATTTAATCGATATTTTTAACGATCCAACCGTACGGATGTGAAGATTACGTCAAAATATAGTTGTATAATATTATTTATGCAAATTTAAGTTGTAGAGTATTGATTTTATTATGATATTATTTTCATATATAATGTTTACGGTAGAGATTGATCGATTGTGTTTTGTTAAAAAAATGATTGATCTAAATTACTAAAACATTTAAAATTTGAAAATTTATTTATTTTCACTAGATACATAAATCAATACGGTTGAATTTCTAATTAAATATTGTAAATTTGGGATGTACTAGTAGAAAATTTTTCTAGTATGACATTTAGATACTCTTTTCCCTCAAAAATAAATATTAACAAAATTGTGATAAAAAGAAGAGTACTCTATTTAATAGCAACATTATAATATTTTATACATATCTATACTATTATATTAAAGACGAAACATTGAAAGTTTTGTAGTCCGGTCATGAAAGTTTTTGTAGTCTGGTCACTCTATTCATAGCCGTTAGATATTTTTGATCAAATCATTGAGAACCGTTAGATAAAATATTAAAATTAGTATATAGAATATCTTTTCTATTTTTCCTAAATAAAACATCTTATTTTCCAAAAATATCACGGGCAGTTTCATTTAATAAAATAACATAATAAGGTTATAATTGCTAATAAATAACTCATTACCATTTTTAGTCAAAGTATATATTCTTTTTTATATTTTCTAACTAAAATTTCTACTTTTCTATTTTTCCTAAATAAAACCTCTAATTTTCCAAAAATATCACGAACAGTTCTATTTAATAAAATAAAATAATAATATTATAATTATTAATGACTAACCAATTAGCTTTTTTTCCAAAACGTATATTCTTTTTTATATTTTCTAACTAATATTTCTCTTAACTAAAATCTCAAAAATATCACGGGCTATTCCATTTAGTAGCATAAAATACTAATTTATGAATATCTCTCTCTATCTATACTATATTATCAAAGACGAAACATTGAAAATTTTGGTACCTGTTTTTTGATACGATATTTGCCTTATTTAATTGTTTATTTAATTATTATAATCAGTTACCCTTTAAATTAAATTATATTACCATTTTTTTCTAAAAAAATCAGGGGCAATTTCCTTTTCAGCTAAAACGTGTTACTTTTTCTATTTCCTTTGCTAAAATCCTTCATTTTTCAAATATATCACGAGAAAACCCTTACATATTTACTTTAAAATCTATTTTAATACTTTTAATTGACAATTACCTTTTTCAACTAAAACATGTCATTTTTTCTATTTTTCTTACTAAACTCCCTCTTTTTTCAAAAATATCACGGGGAAATCGTTACTTTTATATTTTAAAATTCAACGAAAACATGTTACTTTCTATTTTTATTACTAAAACCCCTCTTTTTCCAAAATATCACGGAAAACCCTTATTTATTTTAAAATTCATTTTAATTATTTTAAAATGTTTAACACGCCTACATATTTTTTTTA
Source organism: Heracleum sosnowskyi (assembly GCA_030848705.1). NCBI lineage: Eukaryota > Viridiplantae > Streptophyta > Magnoliopsida > Apiales > Apiaceae > Heracleum > Heracleum sosnowskyi. Next base: position 19,554,550 of record CM061240.1, read on the forward strand.
ATAAATTCAATTAATAAAATATAAAATATTAATAATAAAATTAACAATTATTAAAAACAACCCGTGCATCGTACAGGTTTTAAGCTATATAATTAAAGACGAAACATTAAAAGTTTGGTAGTCGGATAGACGGACGGTCGGTACTTAGTGATTTTACTTAATTACCCTTACTTATTATTTTTTTAAAACTATCACTAAATAATAACATTATTTATAACCAATTACCTTTTCAGCTAAAATACATTACCTTTTTTTATTTTTTTTCTTACAAAATCCTCTCTTTTTCTAAAAAAAACACGGGCGATTATAATTTTTAACAAAAACATGCTACTCTTTCTATTTTTCCTTACTAAAACCCCTCATTTTCCAAAAATATAATGGGCAAACCCTTACTTATTTATTTTAAAATCTATTTTAATACTTTTAATTATGTTACTTTTCTATTTTTTTTCATTTTCTAAAAAAATTATTATTAAATAATAATATTTTTATAACCAACTACCTTTTTAGCTAAAATACAATATCTTTTCTAACAAAATCTTCTCTTTTTCTAAAAAAAATCACGGGCAATTAACTCTTTCAACTAAAACATGTTACTCTTTCTGATTTTTCTTTACTAAACCCCTCATTTTCTAAAAATATTCTGGACAAATCCTTACTTATTTATTGTGAAGCCTATTTAAATACTTTTAATTACGGGCACTTACCTTTTCAGCTAAAACATGTTATTTTTTCTATTTTTCCTTACTAAGACACCTCCTTTTCCAAAAATATCACGGGCAAACAGTTATAAATCTATTTTAATACTTTTAATTATTTAAAAAAGTTTAACACGCCTACTTATTTTTTTTAGCAAATGCAGATTAATATAATTTTAAATAATAAATAATAAAAATAATAATTATTAATAATAATCTGTGCATCAAGTTTTTGTACTCTGGTCACTCCAATCATAACCGTTAGATATTTATGATCAAATCGATGAAAACCGTTAGATAAAATATTAAAATTGTTAGATAGAATATTTTTTCTATTTTTTCTAACTAAAACATCTCATTTTCCAAAAATATCGCAGGCGGTTTCATTTAAGAAAATAACATAATAAGGTTATAATTGCTAATAACTAACTCATTACCATTTTTAGCCAAAGTGTATATATTCTTTTTCATATTTTCTAACTAAAATTCCTACTTTTCTATTTTTCCTAAATAAAACCTCTCATTTTCCAAAAATATCACGAACAGTTCTATTTAATAAAATAAAATAATAATAATATAATTATTATTGACTAACCGATTAGTTTTTTTTTTCAAAACATATATTCTTTTTTATATTTTCTAACTAATATTTATCCTAACTAAAACCTCAAAAATATCACGGGATATTCCATTTAGTAGCATAAAATACTAATATTATAAATCTATATATCTATCTATACTATCAATATTATTATATAATAGACGAAACATTAAAAATTTGGTTGGTCGGTATGGTACGTTGTGATTTTACTTAATTGCCCTTAATTAACTATAATTCGTGTTTTTACTTAATTAACCTTACTTATTTATAGAAATATATTATTAAATAGTAATATTACCTATTTATAACCAATTACCTATTTCACCTAAAATATATTATTTTTTCTATTTTTTATAACAAATTCCCCTACTTTTTCAAATATATCACGTGCAATTACCTTTTTTAACTTAAACATGTTTGTTTTTCTATTTTTCTTTACTAAAACCCCTCATTTTCCAAAAATATCTCATAAAAACCTTTAGTTATTTATTTTTAAACCTATTTTAATCTTATAATTATTTTTTAAATTTTTTTTACCTATTTTAACATGTCTACTTATTTTTCTTAACAAATGCAATTACTAAAAATATTAAAATATAAATAATCAAATATCTATTTATAATCAATTATCTTTTCAGCTAAAACACATTATATATTTTTTCTCACAAAGTCCATCATTTTCTAAATATATCACGGGAAATTGTCTTTTACAATTTAATTTTTCTATTTTTCTCACTAAAATCCATTTTTTTCCAAAAATATCACAGGAAACTCTTTACTTATTTATTTTAAAACGTATTTAAATACTTTCAATTATTAAATTTTAAAACCTCATTTTCCAAAAATATCACGGACATTTACCTTTTTAAACTAAATATATGTTTATTTTTTTATTTTTTTCTTAATAAAACCCCTCATTTTTCAAAAATATAACGGGTAAACCCATACTTATTTATTTTAAAATTTGTTTTAATGTTTTTTAATTAATTAAAAGTGTTTAGCTATTTTAACATGCCTAATTATTTTTTGCACAATTACAATTAATAAAATATTAAAAAAAATAAAATAACAATTAACAATCCGTGCATCGCACGGGTTTTAAGCTAGTATTTATTAAAACAAAAATATAAGTTTTCCAAAAATATAGAATTCACACGCACACATTAATACATATTTTGTTTTAAAAATATGATATTAACATCACATGAATTAAACAACGGCACATATCGAAACTAGAATAGGTTGAAGGACGGGTTCAAAGACATATTTTAGCAGAGTAAAGTGCACTTTATGTATCTGTAGTTTGTAGTTTGTCAGATCACTTTGGATACTCTACTTCAGAAACTACCACTTGCTATACCGAAATTTCAGTTTCGTAACATTATATGTATTTCAATTAAAATAACATTAAAATGCAAGGGTAAAATAGGCTTTATGTCATCATCTTCTTCATCAAACCCATTTTTACCATTGATGAACCTTTTGAGAAATTAGAACTTTAATATTTCATTCATTTCTTAATGAAATCGAATCATTTTAGTTGTAACAAAATGATCTCTTTCTCCTCTACAAATTGATATCGATTTTGGCTATGAAAGATTAACTTGAAGAAATTTTCATATTTAGATTCTAAATATTATAAAAATATCTGAATTTCTTGAAATTATTCTTTCATAGTCAAAATCAATATTAATTTGTAGAGGATAAAAAGATCATTCTGTTGCAACTTAAATGACTCGATTTCGTTAAGAAATGATTGAGATATCCAAGTTTTAATTTCTTAAAAACTTCATCAATGGTAAAAATGGGTTTGATGAAGAAGATGATGACATAAAGACTATTTTACTCTTGCATTTTAATGTTATTTTAACTGAAATACACATAATGTTACGAAACTGGAATTTCAGTATAACAAGTGATAGTTTCTGAAGTAGAGTATCCAAAGTGATCTGACACACAAACTGCATGCAGGTACACAAAGTGCACTTTACTCTATTTTAGCAGCATTAGTCCAGAAGAATTTTGGTCTCGTCCAGATTATATCTAGCTTAAATATAATAGAGTAAAGTGCACTTTGTGTACTCGTACTTTAGTCAAGACACCACTTGCAATACTATAGTTTAAAATCGAGCAGTTGCAATATCAATGTTTGTATTTCAATGCACTTTGTTGTATTCCGTTAATTGAGGTTAACTCCGTTATTAATTTAGGGAGTAAAGTGCATTTTGTGTACTCACACTTTACTCTAAAGTGCATTTTGTGTACTCGCACTTAACTCTAAATTTTAAACTAAAGTATTGCAAGTGATGTATTGAGCAAAGTGCGGGTACACAAAATGCACTTTAGAGTAAAGTGCGAGTACACAAAATGCACTTTACTCCCTAAATTAATAACGGAGTTAACCTCAGTTAACGGAATACAACAAAGTGCATTGAAATACAAACATTGATATTGCAACTGCTCGATTTTGAACTATAATATTGCAAGTGGTGTCTTGACTAAAGTGGGAGTCACAAAATGCACTTTAGTCAATATAATAATGCAAATGACCTGAATGAAAACTCGTCCACAAAAATATTCATTCAGATGTTGTTCATATGTTAACAAATGGATGCGAAGTAAAAGATGAAGAATTTAGTACACCTATGTATCACTACTCTGCTTCCATAAAACCACATTTACAAAACTTTTGTAATTCTTTCGACCTGTAGCCTGTGTGGTTGTATTCGATGACCGTTCTAAATCTTCGGTAATCATCGGATGAAGTGGTATGCTTAGAATGAAACGACTCAAACGAGGTAGGAAAGAACATGAATTGTTGGACAACTTTTTCACCATAATGAATTGTAAAGATACATAGAAAACACAAGAAATCGCTTTCCAGTAAGAAATCGATGCAAGGGTGTACTTCAAGAATCATAGCTGGTTTAGTATTACGCGAAAACGGATCATAGAGGTGACATTCCAACACTTTATTAGTAGAATAAGGAATGCTTACCAGCCATGGTAGAGAATATGCTTGGGGTGTTGAACTATATTTTGTGGCAAGCCAATCCTTGCAAACCGCATAAAAACGAACGCAATTGGAAAATTGTAATTTTCGAGTAACTTCTATCAGTAAATCCGTTGGAAGTTCACTCCATCTTCTTGTCTCTGTTTCAGCTTTTTTCTTGGTTTAATGACCTTTTAGTCCTTAAAATATAATACATTGTACCTATCAAATCCTCGAGTTTTAAATCGTACCTTTTAACCTCTAAAATACTGAAAAAAGTCAAATTGACCCTACCTTGTAACAGTACATATTTAATGTCTGTTTTTTGCCCCTAAAAAATGTATTGTTACATTTTTTTTGAAAATCTGTAACGATATAGGGGTCAATTGGACTTTTCTTATTACTTTAGGAACTAAAATGTACGAGTTGAAATTTGAGGATTTGATGAGTACACCGCATTAAATTTTGAGGGCCAAAAAATCCATTAAGCCCTTTTTCTTTTCATTTGTTTCTTTTAGGGATGTTCACGAACATGGTTGTTCGTGAACAAGCTCAAGCTCGGCTCGTTAAGGGCTCAGTTCGGCTCGATTCGCTTAAAACTCGAGTTCGAGCTCAAACACAAAAAAAATGTTTCTTAAGAAAACGAGCTCGAGCCGAGCTATTAGTGAGCTCGACTCGAGCTATCCTCGAACTCGTTCGGCTCGATAAAACTCGAAAAAATGAAATATATTCGATATATTTTTATAATATTTGTTGTATTTTCTAACATTTTAAATTAAAATTGCAATTTATAGTACGTGTATTTTAGGTTTAATGGGAATTGATTGGGGAATTGGGTTGGGCCTGGAAAAAAAATATTTTAGTTCGTTAGACCAAGAAAAATTAACCTTTTTTATCTATAAAATTGTAAGTTTTAATAAGCTCGGCTCGACTTGGCTCATTTTTGTTCGATAAAAACTCGTGTTCGGCTCGTTAGTTAACTCAAACACGAATTTTGTGCGATAAAAAAGCTCTGCTCGGTTCGGTTCGTCAAAAAAAACGTAAAATTCAACTCATTTATATCAAAACTCGACTCGGCTCGGATCATGAACAAGATTTCTTTCTCCGGCTCTTTTAATTTGACTGGCCACCAAAACATATCTTTGACTCAATTTCAGATGATGAATTGATGACATATAATGAGACTGATATACTATTTACTGCACACATACAGTAACTTGATCAAAACTAGTGTTCAACACTTATCATTTAATTTCCAATTTTTGTTATTTCACATGTAAGTTCTGTAGTTACCCAAAGTATTGCAGATTTACAGTACGGGACTAGTGATGAAATTATGGAAAATAATGAAATATACAAGTTTTAAAAAAATTAAAAAATTGAAGTTTATATAGAAAGAGGTGAAGTTTATTTCAATCATTTTCCTTTAGAAAAATCTATATTTCTCTTAAAAATCTAGTAAAATATCCCAAAAGTTTATAATTAATGTTGTTCAAATAATTAAATATATAAGCTAAAAAAATCAAAAATGAAAATTAAATAATGACACAGGTAAATTATAAAATTGATTAAAATTGGTAGTAGTATTTGTTTACATTTGATTTTTAAATGTTAACGACTTAGAGTTTTTATACGTTAGAACTCGTATTTTAGTATTCACCTAGCATATATTATATATATACCTTATTCAAATTGACGACTCTGTTATTATACCAATAGCGCGAACTAAAGAAGGTCTACCCTACATGGTTGAATTTATTTTTGTGTGATGTGCTTTTCTCCAATACCTAGAAATCTAAAATCGTTTACTTCATTAAAATGTTTTATCATGTCAAAAAAGATATACAATTCTCCAATGTGTTTTCCTCATAAAAAACCAACATCATATATATATACTCCAGGAGAATGATATAGCTTGATATCACGCAACCAACATGCAAGTTTAAACACACTCCATTTCTATCGTAAATGACATGAATAAAAGGTGATTTCTGAAAAAGAATTTTACAAGTAAACAAATTACCAAAACAAAGTTTTTTCTTTTATGAAAAAATGTGTTAATTTCTTGTTGGAATGGACATCAAACATACATGAAAATAGATACAATTATTTTCGAATGATCATGTTGGCCATTAACGGATTTGAATTAGTTGTTTTGACTAGTAGATTTGAATTAGTTGTTCTGACTAGCGAATTTGAGTAAACTATTTCACGTGAATATGTTTGATAATTAGCTGTTTGAATTAGTTTTTTGTATTTTAACTATTACACATCTACACTCCTGTAAATGAAAAATCTTTTTCAAATAATTTTTTCAAAATTAACATATTAAGTCCAAACCGCTATTTCAATCCTCTAATTATCACCACCCACATTAAAGGTTTCGTCTGATCAATCTCTAATTTGACTCAAAACTCTAATTTAACTCAAATATCTGAACATGGCCGAGTTCAAATTAAATGTATACTAATACTTTGTTAAACACGTCTGTATACATATCCATTATACCACAAGAACAGTGAGTTCTGTATTATAGAGACGCTTTAGTATCTGCTGCTTCTAGAAATATATTGGTCATGATATATAGCCCAAAGTAGTACACGAAGAAATCAGTATGTCATATTATAGAGAGACATTGATATACTAATGTTTTGGAGATTTCTTAAATCATGAAGTTCACAATCCAAAAAAATGTAATTTTCTTGCATCTTCTATCGATAAATTCATTGGAAGTTATTTAGCAAAAAAAGAAACAAAATTCATTGGAAGTTCACTTCATTTGTTAACCACTGAAGTTCAGCCGTTAGATTGTTTGGAGTGGATGGTTTGTACTGGACGAGTGAAAATTTGCTGGAAGAGTTAGAAAAATCTTCTGGACACTGAGTTTCACTCACAAACCTATAAACATATTTATTTGTGTTCATGGGTTGTGAAATTATTTGTTAAAACTGAGGTTGATTTCTATTTGTGTAATATTTGTTAAAATATTATTCACTCCGTTTTACAATACTTAATTTATTTATTGCACGTACTTTGAGGTTTTAAAAAACATTCTTTTAATTTAATTTTTCTGAATTAAAATAAACATTAAATTTTTTATTTACAATAAAATTTTAACAAATTAATATATAAAACTATCTTTTTATACATCTTAAAATACGTAAAAAGGTCAAAATGACTAAACTTTTGCGCCCGACAAAGTATTATTTATTGCATAATATAAAATATAATTTAATATAGTATAAAATATAATATAATTTCAATTAATTTTATAAGTTGTACAAGATTTTTAATTATCAAATGATATCACTCATCTAACATTCAAATTATTACTCATCCAAAAATATTAATCATACATAATTTATGATCTAAATCTAAACAAATGACAACTACAAGAAAAAAGGCTAAAAGCCACTAACAAAAAACGGTGGATTTTAGCTATACGTGACCGTTTTTGGTGGCTTTTATACTAAAAGCCACCGGAGGTCCTCGATGGGTTTTAAAGTGGTGGAATTTATAATATGCGGTGGAATTTATATAAAAGCGACTTCAATGTCGGTTGCTTTTATTTAGAGACAAATTTTAAAATCACCACTTTAAAATTTTGCGAAAATTTGAATTTTCCGCCCAAATATTTTGCGAAAATTTGAACTTCCCGCTCAAAGGATTTAATAAATTTGAATTTCCCGCTATGGAATTTAAAGTCACCATAAATAGTGGCTTTTATATGGTATTTGGAAGAATTATTACAACCAAATGCAGTGGAATTTAGATGATCAATTCTAAAAAAAAAATGGCAGCACATGTTTGTTCTATTTGTTTCTAACATGTTCCACACTTTACCAATTTCACAAACCATTAAAATACATCGTAGTATAATACAAGAAAGGGGACATAAAATTTAACAATAACAAAGACAGTGGATCACAAATAAATTTAAGTTACATAAGTCCCACAAATCCATTAAAACTAACATAGCAGCATCCCTTAAACTACCATACAAAGTACCAAAATACTACATAAATTTTAAGATAATAAGTCTTGATCCCATAGATGGCTGAGAAGCAGCAAATACCAAAATAAAAAGAGTAACATTCGTGCTAATACTATTCGTAAATAGGACACTGAACCAAATTCCTGTCGTCGTCCTCCCGTCCAAATTCCATCTCTAATAAAAGTCGATTCTGCTCCACTGGATCCATTTCTGATTGATTACCCTATATAAACAAAGCATAGTACAACATCAATGAATTTAACAAAAACTACCGGAAGCATAAGATTTAAATGGAAAGACGACAAAAGAAATTATATACATTTCCAGATAACCTAGAATGTAATGACTAGATAAAGTTCATGGTATAAAGAGGGCAATAACAAAGACCAGATCCGGTTCAGATGTAATTCCAAGGTATGAATTAATATTACTAGACAGAAGGAGTCGCAAATTCCAAATTAATATTAACCCTTCTGTCAAATGAATTTTCCTTTCCTTTTTTTCTCGGTGAAGCAATCTTCTGTCAAACAATTCATATAGAATAAAGTTTAAGCAACATATATTCCATTAATACAATATATTCAGATAATTAAAAACATTCTGTCCATTAGGACCATTACGATTCTTACACCATCGCACTTTTCATGAAGCACTTTGATTTTTGAGAGAAGTGCCAGTATGTTCTAACATTATTGACAAGACCAAAGTTTTCCGGACCATTGGCATAAAGAAGTTCGAAATACAAGAATCTTGACCTCGCTTTTTCCAAGGGTAAAAAGATAAATTATTTTCAGAATCAACAGGAATATTTGCCATGTCAGATCGTAAATGTTAAAAAACAGACATGCAGTAAAAATAGAGTTAATATAATGTAAGAATCAACCACACCAATACTTATATATAATGCAAACCTTACAAAGTTTACTAAATAAATAACAATTTTTAAAAAATTGAAATTTATAAAACAATCAGATAAGCCCCGAACATAAAAATTTCCACAAGAATGGCAGTAAATAAATATATGAGTGTGCAAGCATTATATATGCATCTATGTACACACTATGTGGCGCCATCAGAAATTGTGTGGTTTAAATTTAGAACCATAGTCGCATAGAGGTCTCTAGGTTGGATGTTAAGAACAAGAAGACACATTTTGGAGAGTAAATGGAAGGGAAAAAAAGAGTAAAGGGAAGGAACTCTTAAAGAGACAGATAAGTAAAACTGATCCTTAAAATATTAAAAATCGTGAATGGCAGTATTTGAACCTGGGAGGGCAGTGCCTACATGGACGCATATCATTTTATATTTTAGACATGGGTTCTAATGAAATTAAGAGATGTGATTTACACAATATCATAATTAATCACTTTGCCTGCCTTCTCACTATCATCTCGCATGGACATATTATTAGCAAATATTTGAACTGGATACTACCCAAGGCAAAAGAACAGATTTAATGCGACTCAAAGAATCATAAGTGTTACGAAGGTATGGTATTAGTTTAATTTTTACAATTTTACTACTTAATTTTAGCAGTTGTCTAACACATGCTCATAACAAAAGAAGAAAACAGACTAATTGTATATCAATTGCTTCACTAAATTGTGTAGCCAAGTACTCCTTACGCAACTGCTCAAAATATAAAAATAGAGCAAGTGTTACCTCCAAAATAACTTTCTTGCAGTTCTGCATCACTTGATCAATAACCTCACCCGCAATCCGCAGATATTGATCCCATGATGATTGTTGTATCGGATCAGCTCTATCCAGAAAAGTTGTAGTTGCTAATTTCTCCAACACTTCATTTAGTTGGGCGCGTGGCACCTGATCTAGGCCCTCCATGGCGCTGACTGCAGTTGTCACCTCTGATAGCACCCTCCGAATAATAAAGTATGCATTATCTGGAATGCTGGTTTGAGAGGACTGAGTGGACTGAGATGGATTTAATCTAGCTGCCTCGTCTGCTCCAATTAGCTCTGATAAAGTACTTCGAGGAAACAACATGGCCTTGTTTTTCTTTGGCTTTATGGCCTGCATAAGGAGACACAAGTCTCGCTTCCTTTGGCTATCCGGAGATAAAGGTTCCTCTGGTTCCGGTTGAGAGCTATTCGCGGCCTCTAAAGCTTCCTACATTTTACAATATGCAACAAATAATGGAATCACAAAGTGATTAAGATCTAATAAAGATAAATATAAGAACGCATCATGGCTATGGACTAAATAAAGTCTGCAACAAACCATTATCTTTTTTATTGCCGGCTCATCAATGTTGTAGACATACTTAAAAAATTCCAAATTAGACATAGGAGTCTCCAGTTTAGCATCCAACTCCTACAAGATATATCAAACAATTAGACGAAATATGAAGTGCTATAATAAAGTCCAGAATACTCTTTTATAATTATATTAATTGTTTTAAAAGAATAATATATATGTTTAATCAGTACCTGTAACAAAAATAAGACAAAGTAAAATGCAAATATAGTACTTTAATTTATAACGGCAATGGACAACCAGATAAAGCAATTGTGCAACATAATATATTTAACTTTCGATAATCAGACATGGCACTAAATGAAGTAAAAAAAAAACAGATTATACCCATCGTCTCACGCAAAAGGGAATGGCCCCGCTTTTGTGCCCAAAGTCCAACTTGGAACGATTTTTCTTCCCATTATCCGAAGCATTTTGAAAATTTTCAGTCTCCCAATGCTTAGCGATGCTTTCCCATGCACCCTCGTTAAAATAATGTGGCCTCGCCATGGCTCTGGTTGCACGAGTGTAGCCTAGACTCTTGGCTATTCTTACTCTTTCATTTGCTCGAGTCTTCTCCTTACTAAGTAGTTGCTTCCAGTTATTTCGTATATGGGCTTTAAAATATCTGTCTCCTTCTTCATCAGTACATTCATAGTTGTAGTAAACCTGCAAAATTAAACAAAATAGACAAAAGGCTTAACACCAATTTTAACTCTAAAATGTACCAACTTATAAGTACTAAAATACCCTAAAATCAATTGCACAACTATCCAGAAAAGCTTCTCTATTCATTCCACTTGTATTTACGGTATCTTTATCCCAAAGAGTTCGAATTATAGACAATAGAGTTTTCTTGTAATGAGGTTCAACGATACTGCAATAGTTAAGATAATAGAAAAATCAGATAACAAATAACAAGAAATAACAATTCTAACGAAAAAAATTATCAATTTATATTACCATCCATCAATAAAGTGAACAGTTCCCAGCTTAGGTCCTTCATTTATTGGTCTCTTTTGATGATCACCTTGTGAAGCATTCCGCTAAAATCTCTCAACAATACTTGCAATATCCTCTTCATCTGTGCCACCATTTTCAATTTCCATAAAATTTTCATTGTCCCTTCCCACCTCTCCTCCATCTCCTCTGCCCCTGGCCCCTCCTATTCCTTTGTCTCCTCCATCTCCTCGTCCCCTAGCCCCTCCCCTTCCCCTTCCCCTTCCCCTTCCTCTTCCCCTTCCGCTTCCACTTTCCCCATTGCTAGTACTAGCCCCCCCAACTGCCATGAGAACCATAAAAGCAATCAGCAACCAAATTTGACTCCCAATCTGTAGCAAACATAAGAAATACGAACAATTAGTAAGAAATGAAACAAATTGGTAAAAACCAACTTTCATAACAAAGCGTAAAAGAAGAACTGAATTAAATTAAATTTCCTTACAACTCACTTTAGTGGTACTATATTCTTGCGCGTCTGCGTAGCTGAGCAAGCAAAAGAACGAAAGTGCGCGTACCATAAACTGAATCTGGTGCACAAACCGAAATAGATTCAATCATTAACATGAACTCCCTCCAAAAACAAAGTATTAACTTGAACTATTTTAATCGAGGAGTACTAAAAAAATCTGTTATACAAATAAAAAAAACAATAGAAAGGAAACCTAATCCCAGATTGTAGCAACAAGCACAAATAAAAGTATCTGCTTGTCGAATATGAGTAGTAGATTTACCATGTTACTAAAAAAAATTAGATTTATCTCCTTAATTAATGTAGTTACCTAGCAAGAGAGTGGTATGAGTTTATATTTTAATCGATGCATTAATACAATTATTAGCATCCATAAAATGCAGGTGTTAATTATCAGATATGCAATTGTCAATTGAACCAAGTTGAATAGCTACATTACATTTAGCCGATATGAATAGCTACATTACAAGTAAGCTTCTCAAAATAGAAACAACATGGATACTAAGATTGACAGTGGCCCATTACAAATCATTAAGAAGGAGCTCTGTATTTTTCAACAATGTAAAAAAATAAGTAAAACTGAACAGAGAAACCTCTATACAGTGAAACAAGAACGCAAAACTTATATACAAGAACATATAATAATTGTCTTTGGAATCCACAAGTCACGGTGTATGCCTAGTTCCTTGCAATCTTTTCTTGAGTTCAAGTTGTCTTTGAACTTCTTCTTATCATCAAGTAAGGTGTGGAATATATTGTCAAATACATTTTTCTCAGTGTGCATGACATCGATGTTGTGATGAAGGCTCAACGTCTCCCAATATGGAAGCTCAAAGAATGGAGAAAAATGTGTCCAATTGTGTGTCACTCCATAATCTCTCGGCTTTTGCTTGATTGTTTTTCCTGGAGGAGGAAACTGTATCTGCTCACAAAGTATCTTTGCTCTTAATTCCGAATGTAGAGTTGAAACTGAATGTCTCTCACACATTCCAAACTTTGTGCTCCTTCTCAGTGGATCATCCGCTTCCAAAAAATATCGAGTTGTGCCATAGAAAGTTGGTTTACCACCATTCTTGAGTTGTTTTGCTTTTACTTCTCCAATGCATACTGGGCATGACAACTTACCTTTAGTTGACCATCCACTAATCATACCAAGTGCTGGAAAGTCATTGATCGTCCACATCAATGCTACTCTCATCATGAAATTTGAACGTGATACCCGATCATATGTTTCCACCCATGTACACCATAACATCTTCAAATCATCAATTAGTGGTCGGAGATAAACATGAAAGTCTTTTGTTGGATCATTCGGTCCAGGAATAAGGAGAGACATAAACATGTATGGTGCTTTTGTGCACATGGATGGTGGAAGATTATAAACAACAGCAATCACAGGCCATACAGTATATTCCCTTGCATGTGCATCTCGAAAAGGATCAAAACCATCAGTAGCAAGGCCTATCCTAACATTTCGTGATTCTTTTGCAAATCTAGGGAATCGGTGATTAAATTGTTTCCATTCATCTCCATCAACTGGATGACTTAATTGACCTTCAACTGCAACTTTATCATGGTGCCATGTCATACATTTTGCAGTCTTCTCAGACATGTATAATCGTTGTAGTCTCTTTGCAATAGGAAAGTACCTTAAAATCTTCCTCGGGATCAAGCTTTTCTTAGGATCCTTCTGAGCCTTGTATCGAGTTTCAGTACATATATCACAACATGTTTTGTTACTATCTTCTTTGTAAAACAACATGCAATCATTCACGCAAGCATCAATCTTTTCATATCCCATGCTCAACCCACTTATCATTTTCTTCACATCGTAGTATCTTAGGGGCAACTTACGTTCTTCAGGCAAGGCTGATCCAATAAGTTCAAGGAGGTCATCAAATCCCTTATTACTAACACCATGTTTGTGTCTAAACTGGAGTAGCTTGTTCACAAATGTTAATGTTGTGAACCTTTCACAATTTGGATAAAGTGCATCAGTAGCATTGTCAAGCATCTTATAAAAATGTGTTGCTGTTGCGGTCAGTTCTTCATCATCATTCTGAAAATATCTATTTGCCTCGGCGAAATCTTCAAGCATTTCACGCGCATCATAAAAATCATCATGTGCGTTACCAACATTTCTGGAACTCGTTCCAGTATCATCACGTGATCTATCACTCTCCCCGTGAGAACTCCATGTTGTATACCCCGGCATAATGCCATGTCGATACAAATCCAATATCACATCATCGGGATATTTGATATAATAATTTCCATATTTTGTGCATGGACATCTTATTCTCCCCTTTGAATCTTCCGTTCGTGCAACTGCATATCTAATGAAATCTTCAACACCAATTTTGTAGTCATCCGTAATTTTTTTATTCACATCAAATCGACGATTCATCCAACTACGATTGGATGCCATCTATAAGGTGGGCATATAGTTTTATTAGTCATCAATTATTAATTTACAAAAATAAAACAAAATAAAATCACCATGTGTACACTAAATATATAATTTTATCACATCTATTTGGTCATTTTTAAATGAGTAGCTTATGTTGATAGTTGCACATAAATATTTTTTAATTATAACACATCATTTCTCATAGAATTAGCAACAAGTATTTATCATTTCATTGAAACATAATCAAGTATTATTACAATTACATAAGAAATGAGCAATAACTATCATTTAAAATTAAGATGCCCCTAAATAGTTAGTTTAAATCGTCGTTGTTAAAGACAACAAGAATGAACACATACATATTTATGTTTTTCATAATTATAACACATAATTTTTCAATAAAATTAGCAACTAATATTTAGCATTTTATTCAAATACAAACAAGTAACATTGCCATGACAAAAATAAATAAACAAAAACTATTATGGAAATTATTTAAAGTAAGGAAACAATACTTACTTGAAATTAGTAGATGTTTGAGCTTAGAGAATGAGGGAAAAATGGTGGAAAGATGAAGGAAAAACCATGAAAAGAAGGAAGGGAAAAAGTGTGGACAAGAAGTGAGAGGAAGAGATAAGGCAGTGCGTGTTTGAAGTTTGGGTCGAATAAATTCCACCGCTGACCGTTTCTTTTATTAAATTCCACCGCTGACAGTTTCTTTTATTAAATTCCACCGCTAGCTGTTGTTTTTATCAAAATGACCGTTACTGCCAATACAAAATCCACCTACTGGTTTTGCAGTGGCTTTTAGTGTTTGATTTTTAAATTTACATTAATCTAAAATTTAAAAAAAAAATATAATTTACAAGAAATTATCACTTTAATTATTTTAAATTTTGCATATATCCATCGTACTTCGTAATTTTTACATCGGTAAGTTTGGATTATCTATTTTTATTTTCGAATACTATGAATATGCTAACCCCTAAACCCTGAATTCAAACCCTAAACGCTACATTTCAGGATGATGATATGTTGTTCAACGTATGTTAACTACTTTTTTTGTTACACCTTCGCGTTATCATAGTAGACGTCGTTTAAAAATATTGAGTAAATGGTAAAGTATAAGTTGGTTATAAGATGTTAGACGTTCAGGTACTACAAATATGTTAATCCTTATGTTCAAACCTGTTTTCAACACAAAAACCTATATTTTTTATCAAGATAATGTGTTCGCCAATTTATTATCAAGATTTTTTCTATTATATAGTTGTATTATAAGTAATTAGAAATTTTAATAAGTAACTTAGATATTTTGGTACAATTTTCACATTTTTCAAAAATTATTACAAATTTTTCTTTGAAATAATTCAATAAATATAAATGAATAGATTTTATAACCCTATTTCAGATTATCTTCATTTTATTTATGAAAGAGTTACATTAAACAAATATTATTAAATATTTATATTAAATATTTGAATAAAATGTTCATGTATTTAATATCATATAATTTTTTTCCTTATAATATTAAATAAAATCCACCCAAGCCTTTTCATTTTGTTCGCTCAATTTCGGCGGGTGAAAGGCATATGTTTAGGCCTATTAATATTCCGAGGAAACAACTTAATTTAAACAAGTATGTAATAAGTAAATAATAAGTTAATATGTCACAGGAATCTCAGAGAGTTTCATCTGTCAAGAGAATGGAGAACCAAAGTCATCTACAGACTTGAAGTTATTCTACATTGAAAAAGTTCAATTTATTGTTCAAGCCTCAGTGAAGTATTCAAGAAGGTGGATTTACTACAGTGACAGAGATTTCTAGTTGGTGACAGAAGAAGTACAGGATACAGAGTTTAGTCAAAGCTAGAGATAAGAAGCCACAGCTTTAAATGTTTTAAAGATGAAGAATTATCATTGAATTCAGTTATTCATGAAACCAGACAGTGCATCGAATGATGACATCAATCAGTGGAATTAATTCATCTATTTTTAGTGGTCTTCAGAAGATAGAGGGATACTATGTTGTTAAGTTATCTTCTTTTAAATTGTTAATCAATTTAATTAATAAATTAATTCTCTCAGAATTAATTTATTTATTAAATTAATTAATTAATTAATTTGGTTGTTTAAATTATTTATTAACTTAATTCTAGAAAAGAATTAATTTAATTTACAATTTAATCTAACTAAATTACTTAATAGAAATTATCTTAATAACTAGTATGACCTATATTATTCTCGGTATGACCTTGTTTTATTTAAGGCAGGTCATACCGAATTTATTCAGGTCATACAAGGACAGTTTGGTAGGTCATACAAATTGCTTTTCAGGTTCTATCAAATAGTTGGTAGAAAAACTTCAGGTCATACCGGACAGTTTTTGAAGGTTCTATTTGATGAAGCAGGTTCTACCGAACTTTATTCTGAGGTCATACAAGTGTTTTTGATTGTTTTAATAAATCATTTTGATTTATTTAAAAGGTCATACAAGGCAAACTAAATGATATATATGACCCGAGGCTGTGCAGAAGACAAGACGCTGAAGAAAAGACACAGAAGCATTAAACATAAAAACTCTCTCAACTGTCTTATTAACTTCAACTGAAAAGCAAATTCCTTCCGGCCAGTGAATTAAATTCTTGTTTGTTTGTAACATTAAATCTTTGAGAATCAATTCACTTGTATTGCTTTGATTATCTAACGGATTTTTATCCCTAGAATTTATCTCGAACTTGCTCTTAGCATTCGATCTTTTTATTACAATTATTAGAAAAGTTCATGTCGAATTTATTCTAAATTTGTATTAATTAGTTTGAGATAAATACTTTGTAATCCTTATTGTATTTGCAACACCCTTCAAGTTTAATATAAGTTATATTTAACTTGAATCTTGTTTCATTTATATTCCGCATTAATTTGTTCTCAATTGTTATATTATTCAAAGGACAAATTCGATAAATCGGTATAGTTTGTATTCAACCCCCCTTCTACAAACTTATCAGGACCTAACAATTGGCATCAGAGCCTTTTGATTGATATACAAATCAAAGATCCAATTGTTTTGAGATTTTTCTTAAACTCTGATTTTTTATTTTTCTTAAAAAATCTCAAAAGATGTCTACTACACAGAAAGTGGGTACAGTCAAAATCCCAATGTTCAGCAAGGAGCATTATCCAATGTGGAAGAAGAAAATGCTCCTATTTCTTAAGGTTGCAAATCCTAAATACATTGATGTGCTGAAGAACGGTCCCAAAGTCCCTATGATTATTGAGGGAGAACTCATTGAGAATAATGTTGTGACTAGGGTTGCTAGAATGTACCCTAAAGATTCCAAGGATTACACTCCTGATGAGAAAGAGGATGTTACCTTGGATTCCTGTCTTCAGTTGATCCTTATTAATTATCTTGTTCCTATCATGCATAATCATGTCCTAAATTGTGATACTGCCAAACACATTTGGGCAACCATAGAGATAATCAATGAGGGGACAGAGGAAGTTAGGGAGAATATGCTGGAAATTCTCACCTCACAATATGAGCATTTCATATCAAACCCTGGTGAAGGTATCTCTCAGGTTTTTGAGAGATACAACAAATTAATCAATGATCTGAATCTCAATGGGAAGCACTACACCAACAAGGAGATTAACAAGAAGTTCCTTCTTACACTTCCACCTCATTTGGAGTACAAAATATCTGCCATTAGAGAAGCAAGAGATATGAATGAGATTGCTTTGGAGAGATTGTATGGTGTTCTGAAGACCTATGAGCTGGAGCAGATTCAACAAAGGGAGCTGTATGGAACTGGGAAGATTGTTAGTACTTCTACTGCACTGGCTGCTGAAGTCCCACATAAACTGGAAGTGAAGGCTGTTCAACCTTCCAGTTCTAACATGAATGTTATTGATGCTGAATATGGATTAACATCCAGTGATCAATCTAGTGGTGACTTCTATTCTTTAGAAGAACTTGATCAGCTGGAGGATGGTGATTTGGCTTTGATAGTCAGGAAGTTTGGGAAGTTCAGATTCAAGAGAAATCCCAATCTTAAGTTCAGGCCCAGATTTCAGAGAGGTGGATCTTCCTCTTCAAGTGGCACAAGGGGTGGCTACAAAACTAGAACTGTGGAAAGGAGCACAATCAGATGCTACAATTGCAATGAGTTGGGTCACTTTGCTACTGAATGCAGAAAGCCAAAGCAAGTGACTAGAAACACATTTGATTCTAGCAAGAAGAACAAGATTGGGAAAGCCTATGTTGCTGAGGGAAAGAGTTGGGATGACACTGACAGTGATGAAGAAGCAGGTGAGATTGGGAACCTTGCTTTAGTGGCTAAAGAGGCAAGCACTTCATCTGCATACATGTCAGAGGTAAATTTTACTAATACTGAAATGATTCGTCATCTTGGTGGCACCTTAGAGTGTGCACGCACTGAAAATGATAGAATAATTCTTTTAAACACAAATCTTGAAAATGAAATAAAAGAATTAAAACTAGTGCATGTTAATCAGGATGAACTTATTGAGAAAATTGCATTTCTTGAGAATAGGGTCAAATGTTATATTCAACTGGAAACCATTCTTAAAGAAAAGAATAGTGAGCTTAATACTAAAGCCAATGCTTACTTTAATTCTTGCAAGACTGCTAAAGAGATTCTCAATAAACAAGCTATGGGTAATCATGTCAGTATAGGTTATGATTATAATGAGGCCATTGGATTGCTTGGAATTAATTCCCCTTGTAGAGTCAGATCTGAAGGAAGGGGTGTTCCATATGTGCTTAAGGGTATTGAAACACCCTTCTGTAAGGAGTCCGAGGCAGATCATTTGAATGAATACTCTATCATCATTGCAGAGGAGATTCGTGAAGAAGATCTTGCTTTGGAAGTTGAACAGTCCAAAAAGTGTATATCTGATATTCCAGTCAAAGTTGCTACAACTAAAAAGACTAAATCAGATATCCATAAGTTGGATCAAAACAACTGTAGAAATAACATGCCTGTTGTTAATTATTCTCATAAAGCATGTGGTGTGATTAATTGCATGTCTTGTGCTTTCAATGTTATGTATGCTTATTTTAATAGTAAGCATGTATCTAGTGATAAGACTGCTCCACGTCAACATGCTAATAATAAGAAGCATGTTAAATCTAAGACTACTAGTCCTCCTAAGACTAGAGTGGATTCATTTATCCCTAAGCCTACTCAGAAATGTGTTAAGGCTGGCTATAAATGGAAACGCTCTTTTGTGAAAAAGGATGAAGTAGTTGTAGCTAAAAAGGTTGTTTTGCCTGACAAAGGCCAGTTCTTTAAGTATGCCGGACCCAATCAATTTTGGGCTCCGAAGAAGGTCTAATCAATTTGATATTGCAGGGAGTTAAACAGGTAAACCGTGTTATGTGGATTCTTGACAGTGGTTGTTCAAGGCATATGACCGGAGATAGAGCCCTGCTATCAGATTTGGTTGAGAAAGCTGGCCCAGTAGTTACCTTTGGAGATAACAGCAAGGGTATTACGAAAGGATATGGATGTTTGAAGTTTGGAAATGTTATCATTGAAGATATATCATTTGTGGAAGGTCTGAGATTCAATCTTCTCAGCATCAGTCATTTCTGTGACAGAGGATATGCTGTTTCCTTTGAAAGAGAGAAATGTCAGATCCTTCACAAGAAGAATGGAAAGCCTACTCTTCAAGGAGTAAGGAAAGGTGACTTGTTCATAGCTGATCTGCACTCTGAATCTCAAGATGAAGTTAGATGTTTCTATGCTAAAGCTTCATCAGATGAGAGTTGGCTATGGCACAAGAAGATGTCTCACCTTAACTTCAAAACCATGAACTCTTTAGTCAAGAGGGAATTGGTTAGAGGTTTGCCTCAGATGGAATTTACACATGAAGGACTGTGTGAGGCATGTCAGAAAGGAAAGTCAAAGAAAGCTTCTCACAAGGGCACTGACACATCATCAATAACTGAACCACTTCAGCTACTGCACATGGATTTGTTTGGTCCAGTTAATGTGATGTCCATGTCAAAGAAACAATATGCACTTGTGATTATTGATGACTTTTCTAAATATACATGGGTTTTATTCCTACATTCCAAGGATGAGACCCCACACCTGGTGATTGACCATATAAAGTTGATTGAGCTGGATTCTAGATTCCCTGTGAGAGCCATAAGGTCAGATAATGGTACTGAATTCAAGAATGCAATTCTAAATGACTTTTGTGCTGATAAAGGAATAACAAGACAGTATTCTGCCCCTAGAACTCCTCAACAAAATGGAGTAGTGGAAAGAAAGAATCGTACATTGATTGAAGCGGCAAGGACTATGTTAAGTGAGTCTAAACTTCCAATGTACTTTTGGGCTGAAGCAGCAAATACAGCTTGTTATACTCAGAATCGAACTTTAATCAACAAGGACTTAATGAAGACTCCGTATGAGATCATGAAAAACAAGAAACCAACTGTCAAGTACTTTCATGTATTTGGAGCAAAATGCTTTGTGCTTTTAGATGACAATGTTAAACGTGGCAAGTTTGAGGCCAAGGCACAAGAAGCTATTTTTGTTGGTTATTCCAGAAGATCTTACAGAGTCTACTTGGTTGGTAGTCACACAGTAAAGGAAAGTGTCAATGTTACTTTTGATGACACTAAGCTCCCTAATATCCAAAAAGAAGACACATCTGAAAAGCTGAAGTTTGATGACTTGCCAGACTCAGAATCAGATGATGTAGCCCCACCTGAAGTTATTGCTGGTAATGATAATAACAATGATGATAATGATCATGGTGGTGGTGGTGGAAACACTGGTAACAATGGAGATACCACTAACACTGGAAAAGAATCATCAAGGCAATCAAGCAACAACTCATGGGGAGCAAATGAAGGATCATCTAGTCACTCACAACATCAAAGTGAATTTCAAGGCGAATCATCAAGATCAAATCTTCCTAGACAGACGGTATGGAATAGAGCTCATCCTTTTGAGCTGATCATTGGTGATCCAGAGGTTGGAGTTAAAACTAGAAGTGCTACTCAGAATGAATGTCACTATTCAGCATTTCTATCTGAAATGGAGCCAAAGAAAACTGAGGAGGCACTGACTGATCCAGATTGGGTGATTGCTATGCAAGATGAACTCAATCAGTTTGAACAACAACAAGTCTGGAAACTGGTACTCAGGCCAAGAAACAAGAAAGTAGTTGGTACAAGATGGGTATACAGAAACAAGCTAGATGAGGATGACATTGTTACAAGGAACAAGGCAAGACTGGTTGCACAAGGGTATTCACAAGCTGAAGGCATTGATTATGATGAAACCTATGCACCAGTGGCTAGACTTGAGGCCATCAGGATGTTCTTAGCATTTGCTGCTTATTCCAAGTTTAAAGTCTATCAAATGGATGTTAAGAGTGCATTCCTGAATGGTGAGCTTGATGAAGAAGTGTATGTGGAACAGCCCCCTGGCTTTGAAAATCAGGAGCTGCTGGACTTTGTGTACTTTCTCTTCAAGGCTATCTATGGTCTCAAACAAGCCCCAAGAAAATGGTATGACACTCTCTCTGGTTTTCTTTTAGAAAATGGTTTTGTTAGAGGTATCATAGACAAAACTCTTTTTTCAAAGAAACATAAAGGTGATATGATATTAGTCCAAGTCTATGTGGATGACATCATATTTGGGTCTACTAATGATGATCTCTGTAAGAGATTTGCTAAGCTAATGCAGAGTAAGTTTGAAATGAGTATGATGGGTGAGCTGAAGTTCTTTCTTGGATTGCAAGTAAGTCAAAGGTCAAATGGTATATTTATTTGTCAATCCAAGTATCTCAAAGAACTCCTCAAGAAATATCACATGGAGGATTCAGCATCAGCAAGGACTCCATCTTCAACAGCCATCAAACTTGGAGCTTCTGACAAATCTATCAAGGTAGATGTTACAAGCTACAGAGGTATGATTGGCTCCTTACTCTATCTTACTGCTAGTAGACCAGATATTATGTATGATACATGCTTGTGTGCAAGGTTCCAAGCGGACCCCAGAGATGTACATCTCGTTGCTGTGAAAAGAATCTTGAGATATCTTAAGGGTACACCTAATCTAGGTATCTGGTACCCTAAAGATTCTGGTTTTAATCTTGTTGGATATACAGATTCTGATTATGCAGGTAGTGTTGTGGATAGAAAGAGTACCTCTGGGAGTTGTCAATTCCTAGGAGGTAGGTTGATTTCCTGGTATAGCAAGAAACAACAAACAGTTTCCAATTCAACAGCAGAAGCTGAATATATTGCTGCTGGAAGCTGTTGTGCTCAGATCTTATGGATAAGGAATCAATTAAAGGACTATGGCTTTGCATTAGACAAAATTCCCATTCTGTGTGATAATACAAGTGCCATAGCAATCTCTAACAACCCTGTGCAGCACTCAAGAACGAAGCACATTGATATCAGGTATCATTTTATCAGAGAGCATGTTATGAATGGAACTGTGGAGTTACACTTTGTACCCACTGAAGAACAGACTGCAGATATTTTCACTAAATCTGTTGACGAATCCACATTTACCAGGTTAGTTGGTAAATTGGGTATGTTGAACAGTCTTAGTGATTGACAATGTCTCTGGTAGGTTTGTTCTTATCTAAATCATTTTCTCTTGTCAATTTAAGATATTAAATATTGCCAATCCATGTTTATTGTTTAAAGCTTGTTAATTTAAATATTCTGAATAATTTATTTTCTTTAAAAATATCTTTCTCATTTTTTTTGTGGAGAAATGTATTTTTATTGAAAATATATTTATTTAGAATCATTTAAGTTTTTTTTCAGATTGTAAATATTGTTGTTTAAATTTTTCTGCAGGTTTATATTAGTTTAATGCCTTTTCATAATTTTCTGCATATTTTTCTAGAATTTATAGAATTCTTCTATGAATTTTTCTAGTTTTAATGTAAATATGTTTTTTTATATATATAAACAGTTTTCTGCATTTTATTTTTCTGATTGTTATTTGTTTTCTTATTTTATTGTCAAATAAAATTCGGTATGACCTTAGGTTTGGTCATATTGGAATTTTATTTTATTTTCTGTTTATTTTTTATTTGTTAGATTTCGGTATGACCTTCTCCCAGGTCATATTAGAACTCGGTATGACCTATCTTAAGGTCATACTGGTTTGTTATTTTATTTTTATTATTATTATTCAGTTTTTAATTTAATTTTTCTCGGTATGACCTGAATAACTGTTGGCTATTTCTCGGTATGACCTCTATCAAAAACTCGGTATGACCTGCCTTTAGGTCATACCGAGCCCATCAGTAGTTCTGCCTATAAATAGCTGATAACCTGAAGTTCTTTTTCTCTCATTCCTTTCTAACTCAAGTTTTTACTTAGTTAACTTTGCTCTAGTTTGTGTTTTATTCCTAGAACAACGAACTATTGCAAATTTTTCTTGTGAATTACTTGGGATTTTATTTCTTCTCTGTTTAATATTATTATTAATTACTGCTTTATTTTATTTTATTTTCTTATTTTTTTTTAAATGGCTGCTGAGTTTGTTGTTGAACGTTTTAATAATTACGTTGGCTATTGTGATCCCCTTAAGTGTTCTGTTGAACGTTTTAGGCCGTGGATTCGATTTTTAAATGAACAATCAATTGTTAGCTATGCTATCACTGCTTCTGTTGATTTAAAGATTGAACCCCTTCGTCTATTATGCTTAACTGCTGTTGTTGCTGAAGATATGCAATCTTTCACGTTCAATATTTCTGATGCTCAGTACACAGTAACTAAGGAGATCTTTTGTCAAGTACTTCATTTTCCACTTGATAATCTTGTTGAATTCCCTACTGATGACAAGTTAGTTCAATTTTTCTCTAGTATTGATTACCAAGGAAATATTGTTCTTCCTCGTCTGAATAAGGGTAATCCAGCATGTGAGTGGGATTTGTTCTTTGACTGCCTAGCCAAAGTTTTTAGTAATTCTATCAAAAACAACTTTCCAGTCATCACTTCTGTCTTACAAAACATTGCCTATGATGCTGTTTTCAACCTAAGATTGGACATAGGAACTCTTGTGTGGGATCTATTGATAAGGAGGATTTTCAATTACACTAGAGATATTGAGAATGGAAAGAAAGTTAGATGCTTTTATTCTCGTTTCCTTTCTTTAGTGTTGAATCATGTTCTTTCTGATGAACATAAAACACTTTTTCAAAACACTCCTTTTCAAGTCCCCGCACACACTAATCCTTCCATATATTCAACTTTGTCCACCAGTTCCAGGTCTGGAAGGAGACCCGTAGTTCCACAATCATATCTGCGAGAGATTCTGCAACCACAGTTACCTCTTCTCTTTATTGAACATCCAGTGGTTGGATCCTCGTCAGAAGGAACTTCAATGGTGCCTCCTAACACCATGGCACTTCAGGTAATATATCCTCTCTCAACTGCTCCACTAACCCAAGAGGTTCTTAGGATTGACCAAGGGATTGTAGAACCACAATCTCTGTCCCCGGTCATAGAGCTACACACAGAGTCAAATCCATTGACCGCTCCCCTAGAACAACCAGCTACAACAAGATTGAGAGAACAACTTGAAGTAGATTTTAATGTGAGTGATCCCACAGCTCTGCCTCCTCCACTAAAGAAGATAAGAACACTCCTTGAGGCATCTGTAAGCCAGTCTGTATCCTCCCAAAAGGATATGGATTCTCAAAAGGCCAATGAACAGTTACTAGAGACATCCTCTCAACAGGATGAATCTATTGAATTTCGCCATCAGGCCTTGGCATTCTGTACAGAGTCAAGCACTCTCCCATTAATCACAATGGGAGCAAATACTTCTGAAACTATAGTAGAGACTCATTCACAGGACACTATGAGAGGAGAGCACATAGGAATGCTTGTTGAAACAGTGCCTACCATTGTCACGGTAGAAGAGCCTTCACAGGCTTTAGAGGGAAAATCTGGTTCTTTGCCCACTATAACAAAACCATTTTATCCCCTCCCAGAGGGAACATCTCTGGCTCCCCTAAGGGATTCTTCACTCGCAGTTTTAGCTGGAGAAAGTGAAGGGCAACATGGTAAGTCCATCCCTGAAGCAATTCAGTTTTCAATTTCAGATGAATTTTTGGACTTTACCATGGATTGGGATTCGCGAACTCCCATTGCACCACCAGTGACCTCTCAAGAAGGGGCTATGGTGATTTTTTCTGCAGGTACTTCAACTCCAAACAAAGATGGACAGCTAGTGGTTAGTTCTGAGAGACAAACACAGAGCGATACACAAGCACATGAGGTGAGTGAAACACCATCGAGAGAAATTGAGATGAGTGCACACAATGACACATACACTGCTTCTTTATTGGCTCAAATAGCTGGTCTGCAGAAACAACTCCAAGAGACCCAGGATGAAAAAGAAATTCTTAAGGCACAAGTGGTTGAACAGTCTTCTTCTTCCACCTCTGTAACTAATCAGCTGGGTCATATTAGAGATGACATAGAAGGAGTGAAGGTCACATTGATCCCCAAAATGAATGTTGTTCAAGAATCACAGGTATTGATGGCTTCAGATATGTCAGAGCTGATAGTTTCTAATGCTGAGATCAGGGAGGCTGTCAAGCAGATTCCTATTATTTCAACTAGGGTAGACTCAATTCAGGAGACTGTTGATGAACATCAGTGGTTCAATGATGAGAGGTTTGCCAAACTTGAAGGAGGGATGCAACATCTGAACGAGGGCATGAAACATCTGTATACCATGATCATGAACTCACATCAACCCAATGCTTATCAGAAGAAATTCTTTGAGGGTGATGATGATGAAGAGGACAATGATGGCAAGGATGAAGCAGGAGGAGAAGAAAGTAAGAAGAAGGAGGATCCCAAGTCCACTAAAGATAAATCTGTAGAGGATTCCTCAACTAAGGGGGAGAATAAGGGTGGAGTAGCTGGAGGTCAAGAAGGAGTAAAGGATAAGGGGAAAGGAAAAGCTGTTGATCAAGAAGGAGTGCTACCTGATGATGAGTTTGTTTTTCAAGGTGAGCAAGAATATACAAAGTCTGATAGTGATCAAGCAGATGGTGAAGAAGGTGAATTGAATGTGGAGGACTGGGATGATCAAGATGATTTGTACAATCCAGATCCTGCCTTTGAAAGGGAGATTCTCAAGGAAAGGGCAGAAATAAGGAGGAGAGAAGAGGAGAATGTTAGAGTAGCTGATATCATCTCCCAGAAGCTTAAAATTCAAAAGGCTGAGCATGAAGTCAAACAAAGTCTTCATAGTCTTAAAGTCAAGGATAGGAGGATGGACATCAAGTTGAAGATTGGAGAGAGATGGGATCAGGCAAGGGAGTTATTTGCAAAGCCCCAGAAGTCTTCTAACAATGATGCTCAATTCTTAAAGGTATTGAAATCCTTTAGCAGTGCTAACCCTGATAATAACATGTACATCAAGGCTTTGAAGAAAGAGATTACCAGGGTAGGTATTGGTTATAGTAGAGTGTTAGAAGAACCCCAAATCTTTGTCTCTTGTCAGAATGTAGGGTCATTCATTGTTTCATTTGACCTTCTGGTGAGAAGAACTGTATCAGAACTCTGGGTGTTGATTTGCAAGACACTTTAAACTTCTCATCTCAACGTTCTTCTGAATGAAAGACTAAGGGAGTATGCCAGCAGAAACAGTCCTCAAACTATAGATGTGCCACTTGAAGTTAAATTCTACCAAGGCACTTCTGTTCAGACTGTAGGACTAGTTCCAGTATCCTTAGCTTCTGTTACTGCCACAAGATTAGTTCACACTGAACATCTGCTAAGGACTTCTGGTTTTGCTTCTGAAAAGAAGACTGAGTTTGCTGACATCATCAAGGAGTACTGTGAGCACAAAATCAAGAGATATTCTCAACTCAAGAACAGACTCAAGAAAGTTACTCCTCAACCAATCATGCCATCAAGTTTTGCTTCTGAATCAGATAAAGTTCTTGATGAAGAATTGTTGGAAAAGCTAGAAGAAATTGAAGAAAGTGAAGAAGAAGAAGGAGAAATCAGTGAAGGAAGCATAAGTTTTTAATGTATACATCTTTGTTATGCTTAGGTAGATCACGATAGAATCTATGTTATCACTTGTTCAGGCTAGAGGAACAACTATCTTGTATTTATCTGTTATGTTTGAATCTGGAATTGTTATATATAAACCAGAACTTTTCGTGTTATTTACTTGGCTCTTAAAAGTCATTTCTATTTCTTGTTTAAGTTAGTTGAGTTATCCTCTATGTATTTGATTGTTATTCTCTAACAAACAAATAGGGGGAGATTGAAAGACATATGTTTAAGCCTATTAATATTCCGAGGAAACAACTTAATTTAAACAAGTATGTAATAAGTAAATAATAAGTTAATATGTCACAGGAATCTCAGAGAGTTTCATCTGTCAAGAGAATGGAGAACCAAAGTCATCTACAGACTTGAAGTTATTCTACATTGAAAGAAGTTCAATTTATTGTTCAAGCCTCAGTGAAGTATTCAAGAAGGTGGATTTACTACAGTGACAGAGATTTCTAGTTGGTGACAGAAGAAGTACAGGATACAGAGTTTAGTCAAAGCTAGAGATAAGAAGCCACAGCTTTAAATGTTTTAAGATGAAGAATTATCATTGAATTCAGTTATTCATGAAACCAGACAGTGCATCGAATGATGACATCAATCAGTGGAATTAATTCATCTATTTTTAGTGGTCTTCAGAAGATAGAGGGATACTATGTTGTTAAGTTATCTTCTTTTAAATTGTTAATCAATTTAATTAATAAATTAATTCTCTCAGAATTAATTTATTTATTAAATTAATTAATTAATTAATTTGGTTGTTTAAATTATTTATTAACTTAATTCTAGAAAAGAATTAATTTAATTTACAATTTAATCTAACTAAATTACTTAATAGAAATTATCTTAATAACTAGTATGACCTATATTATTCTCGGTATGACCTTGTTTTATTTAAGGCAGGTCATACCGAATTTATTCAGGTCATACAAGGACAGTTTGGTAGGTCATACAAATTGCTTTTCAGGTTCTATCAAATAGTTGGTAGAAAAACTTCAGGTCATACCGGACAGTTTTTGAAGGTTCTATTTGATGAAGCAGGTTCTACCGAACTTTATTCTGAGGTCATACAAGTGTTTTTGATTGTTTTAATAAATCATTTTGATTTATTTAAAAGGTCATACAAGGCAAACTAAATGATATATATGACCCGAGGCTGTGCAGAAGACAAGACACTGAAGAAAAGACACAGAAGCATTAAACATAAAAACTCTCTCAACTGTCTTATTAACTTCAACTGAAAAACAAATTCCTTCCGACCAGTGAATTAAATTCTTGTTTGTTTGTAACATTAAATCTTTGAGAATCAATTCACTTGTATTGCTTTGATTATCTAGCGGATTTTTATCCCTAGAATTTATCTCGAACTTGCTCTTAGCATTCGATCTTTTTATTACAATTATTAGAAAAGTTCATGTCGAATTTATTCTAAATTTGTATTAATTAGTTTGAGATAAATACTTTGTAATCCTTATTGTATTTGCAACACCCTTCAAGTTTAATATAAGTTATATTTAACTTGAATCTTGTTTCATTTATATTCCGCATTAATTTGTTCTCAATTGTTATATTATTCAAAGGACAAATTCGATAAATCGGTATAGTTTGTATTCAACCCCCCTTCTACAAACTTATCAGGACCTAACAGCGGGAGTTTTCCCGCCCAACAGGCCAGACTTAAAAGCGACCGCAAGAACTAACCGGTGACTTTTATTACTAAATTCCACCGCGTAAAAGCGACCGAAAGCAATTCCACCGCACAAATCGACCGGCTTTAAATGCCACCGAGGTCGGTGGCTTTTAGGTGCTGACCAAAAGAAACTTTGGTTGACCTTAAAAGCGATGACGTTTGGTGGAATTTAAGTACGGTCGCTTTTGTGTGGTGACTTTTAGCCTTTTTTCTTGTAGTGGACCACTAAGTTTCATGCTTGTTCTGTTTCTTTTTTGAATTTTTGAAAAATTGATCCCTAAATTTCATGCTTATTCTTTTCATTTGTTTTTTTCTCCAAATCTTTGAAAATTAGGGGGCACCAAAACATTTCTTCGTCTATTCTATCTCAATGTTGATGATAATAAGATTGATGTTCTATTGACCTGAAGTAACTTGGTTTTAATTTATAGAGATAATACTATTAAGATTAGGCTTCATCTCTTACCTGGTTGTTTAAACTATTAATACTTTAAACTCAATGCTTATCTAATTTATAAATTCTACTAAAAATTCCGTTCTTACTTTTAACACATACCGAGTTTATTGGAAATATTTCTTAATTTTTAACTTATGTAAAATTTAATTCATGCACAAAGATGCTTATGATGACCACATTTTTTGTTTCTTCTTCGGTACAAATATTAATATATGAAAAGTCAAAAATTAAATAGCAACGCAATGTTTATCTAGCTATATTTGGTTTTCTCCAATTTCTTAGAACCAATATCGTCTACGAGTATACAACTAAAATAACTTACATTTTTTTATACAACGTCTATAACATCATATATATATCATTTTAAGTACAACACATTTTTCATGAAATCATAAGAAATGCTAGCATATCAAACATGTAATTAATTTAACACTTCGTTCCTATGTTAATAATTGGAACCCTAAACTACAAAAAAGCGAACACAAATGTTTTTCTTTTTAGGAAGAAATGAATTCATTTATGTTGAATGGACATCATACGTGAAAATAGGGTGTGTAGAAAAATTCTTGAATGAACATGTCAAATGTAATGTGTAAGCATCTCCATAACTCTGCTATTTTCCAGGACATTTGTAATAATACTTTGTTAAACACATCTGAGTACATATCTGATCTACCACAAAAACAGTGAGCTTGTGTGTTGTAGAGGGACTTTCTGCTGCTTTCACAAACACATTGGCCATGAAATATATTCCAAATTAGTTGCATTGCTTCTAACAAGACATGAAGAAAGCAGAATGTCTTGTTACACTCGAGTCAAGTGTGAGGATTATCGAAATTTACTTAAAAATTACAAGATTTATAAAGAAGATGCAGCAGAAGATGAGGAATTCAGCACTCCTATGATATGGATCGGTATCTATATCGCTGCAGCATCACTACTCTGCTTCCTTGCAACCGCGGCTGATGTGTTCCGAGGATTCATGGAAAGGAAACTTTGGTTCCCATGCAAATTTATCACTCTTAATGCGGTCTCCTTGACGTTATTAGGTGTAGCAATGAAACTTCCCTTGGATCTAAATAGTTCAATGCCAGGCCAAGCTGATCAGCTTGTGAAGCTTAGCAGTTCTGTTTTTTTGTGTACTATTATGGGAAATTATTTGCCTTCTTTAGGCGCTCTACACGACGAGGGAATTCTTTCTAATGTAGTGGCCTTGGCTATTCTTGTTATCACCCTTGTTGTGAATATAGGCATAGAACTCGATACAGGTGTAATTTACCATGATTTGTACATAGAATATATTTTGGTTTCATTTTTCTTGATGATTTTGTTAGTGGTTCTCTGTTTCTCAGCTGTGGCAGTTCCAACTACGAAAAAGTATCTAGAATGGAAATACAGTGAGCTACATAGAGTAGCGTTCTATAAACCAGAAGAAAACAAAGGAAGATTGATTAGAGTGGAGAAACTTATTGAAGATATCAGAAAGTATTGGATGATGGTTCAGACGGGGAATCCTCAGTTTGTTTTGGCGCGATCAGTGACTTGCGCTGCTGCTGGAGTTGTCTGCCTCTTCGCAGCTTTCATTTTAGCTCAGGCAGAAATCAGATTGTTTTTCAAGGGTGGAGTCAATTGGTATGTTAGCAGTTCGAGTTACAAGTATTCAACACTTGCAACTCTCGGAATTCAATCTATCGGGGTGATTGTTGGTACCATTGGACCCGCATTTAGGTGGTTTATTGGCACAAATTACAAATACTCGCAGAAAGCAAGTATCAATAATTTGCGAAGAGAATTTATGATAGAGAGTTATTGGATACAAGGCCTGAAAGATTGGAGGGAGAAACCTATGGATGTAAGGATTCATAGTCGCAAATTTAGGAAGTTTTTGCAAGTTTCTAAGAATATGACAGTCACTATCTGCATTGCGATTCAGATATTCATTCTTTTAGCAAGCAAAACGGTCCGAGTCGTCTCCATTTTGAGCTTGACACCGGTTCTCTCGTGTTGCTACTACTGCAAAAAGTTAAAGAGAAAACTCATTTCTGAACATACTAATTGTAATAATCAAAAGTCACACAAAATAGGCTCTGCAGAAGAAATGGAACTTGGACGTTACGTTTTGTTGCTTGAAGGTGAAGAAGAATTACCCACAAGAATCTTGAATCGCATTTCTGATGCTGTGAATCGGTTGATACATATTGCTAGAAGAAACCGGCCCAGAAGGCTAAAGAAGCTTATAGATAAGTCTACAAGCTTCCAAGGGGTAGCAGAGTTTGATAGCGACCAAATTGAATGTCTACATTGTGAAGAGCCCCCAAACGTTTGGAGTCTTCCGGTGGTGACGTTGACAAGCATTGCCATCGCACTTCCAAATGTTAGAAAGAGCACTGTTAAAAAGTTGATAAAAAGAGTGAGAGAGGGCCTTTTGTACATTGGCCTTGTAGAGAAAAGTCTTGATGTCAATGGAGATCTGCTGAACATTATAAGTGCTGCAGATTTTTTGTGGATAGGCGTTGACCTTTATCGTAGTTGGCTAGACATTGATCTACTGAAAATGTCTGAAGAAGGAAGTACATGCTCAGAGAATATTGGTAGTCTAAGTGAGATGGCTGAACGAATTGTTATGAAATTTAAGGGAAAATTGAGTGAAGCTGGTCCAAGGGAGATTCCTCTTAATTGGCCAGCCAAGGTGATTGCTGCAAATTCAATGTACAGAATCAGCAAAACTATACTTCTAGATCCCCAGTGCAGTACTTACAAAGCAGAGGTCAAACTGTTCGACAAAATATGTACTATGATTGCGGATATAACAGGTGCATGTCTTACCAACTTACCGCGTGTCATCACACTCAAGTGCTCTCATAGCGCGATAGAAAACAGAGAAGATAATGTGAAGCTTGCAGCCTCACTTCTAGGTGAGACTGAAGAGATTCTGAAAAGAGTTCAAAGACACGAGCTTCCTGATCTCAACAACGATCAATTCGCATACATTGATGAGTGGCGCTTTTCGTTCAGAAGTAAAAATACCTGGAGGCCTTTAAGCCCCTCATCCAATGAGTACATATCTGTTGGTTCTTCTGAGGTGCATATAGATATTGAGTAGGATTTTTTACTCAAAGTGTTTTAATGTATGAAGTAGATTATCATTCTATTAGATAAATATAATAGACAGTTGAAAAAATGTTGCATATTTCTTAATCACTAGTTACTGTGGAAGATAACAAGTGATTCCATTCCCATCACTTTATGATTCCTATTTAGAATACTGGTATTTAGCGGGGGTCAAATGAGCGGTCCGTGCGAGCCGGGCTTGACACTGATCTGGAATATGCAAGTTCATTTCTGGTTTTATTTTCTACAATCTTCTACATCAAACTAGAGAAAACTAACCCAAAAACCAAAAAAGAAAATTCAAGTATTGACTTTGAATTGTCATATTAATAAGAGTCAATCCTGGGAGCAAAGGGACCAATTATATAAGTTGATGGGTCAAATAGAATAGTGTTTCACTTCTAGTGCAGCCACATAAATAAACATTACTATTATGTGGTGTTCTAAAAATCGTTCAATTTTTCAAAAATCGCTCAAAAATCGTTAATTTATCGTTTAAAAATATTTGACCGATTCGATTTTTGAAATCCGATATATCGCTATGAATTATTTTAAAATGGTTTATTATATTATATATAAGGCTAATATATTAAATATATTTAAAATATTACAATTTATCCGATTTTTGTTCCGATTTATCATTCCGATAAATCCCCGATTTGCCGATAAATCACTATACAATAACTCAACCGATTTGTTCCGATTTTCAAAATCTACGACCATACTCTTAGGTAGCTAAGCAAAAGTTTATGTGTTGACTAGAAAGTTTCAAGTAGAGTTCAAGAATAGTAAATTCAAGAAAAAAAAAACATATACCAAGATGGGAAAGCTAGGCTGCTCCTCTGATGGCTACTTGAATGACTCGAAATTCAGCGAGCCGATGCCATGGATCGGTATCTATGTAGCAGCAGCATCTGCACTGTGTGCCTTGGCCATGTCTGTAGATGTAGTCCATGCCTTTCGATACAGAAAATTCTGGTTCCCTTGCAAGTTTTTCTCTCTTAATGCAACATCTCTGACCCTTATTGCAGTGGCTGGTAAACTGTCTGTTGATCTCAACACCTCCATGCCACGATCTCAAGATCAGCTTGCGAAACTTAGCAGCACTGTGTTCATCTGTACTATCATGGGTAATTTCATGCCTTCACTAGGAACTACGGAAGATAAAGAATTATTAATGAATATTATGGCTCTGGGAATTCTTGTTATAACTGCCATAGCGAATATCTGTATCCAATTAGGCACGGGTGTTATTTATGTTTTCTGGAAAGAACATATTTTTGTTACGTTTATGATGCTTGTTTTGCTGGCGATTTTATGTTCTTCAGCTCTAGCTGTTCCAAGTACTAAGAGTTACCTACGGATGAAATATAGTAAAACACATAAAGTAGCTGTCAGTGAATGCTTAAAGAACAATGAATTTAAACAAATTAGAGAAAACCTAAGCAAATGTTGGATGATGGCTCATACTTGTGATCCACAGTTTGTGGTAGGGCGTTTAGCAACATGTACAGCTTCAGGGGCTTTCTGTCTTCTAAGTGCTGTGACTTTAGCAGAAGCCGTACTTAGAGCCTACCTGATGCCCTGGTCTTTTAAGTTTTGTCGTGGCGAATCTGAGTATAATTGGTCCACTACTTTAATTTTAGCAACTCAGATCTTAGGAGTGGGAGTAGGAACTATTGCACCCGCTGCTAGATGGTTTACAGCCATAAAATTTAGGTGCCTAAAGAAATTTAAAATGGTTGACAAGACCGAGTTTGAAGTGGAGAAGTACTGGATCCAGAAGCTGGTTGAGTGGAAAGAGCGTCCATTAGCTTCACAGAGATTGGGGCGGAGAGGGAGAAGATTCGTGCACAATTTGAAGTATCAAACTTTAAATTTTTGTATTGGTATGCAGTCAGGGATAGTGTTGATTAGCAAATTAGTCAGATTAATTTCAATCTTTTTTGTGGGTCAGTTATTGATGTGCTGGTACAGCTGCACAGAATTAAAGAGGTTTCTCAAAACCCACGACACTTCTTCATGCAATGAACTAGAGTCCGAGACACAACACAGACCAGAATTTCATCTCAGCCGTTATGTTGTGCATCTTCAAGGAGAGGAAGGATTAGTACATCTGATGATCGCACAGGACTGTGATGCTACCAGTCATTGGTTTGAGATGGGGGTAAAAAACCAGCCAAAACATCTCATACAACTCCTGGAGAAATCTCTGTATTCGAAAGAGCTCAAGGGGGTGAACGAGTTTGACAGCAACCAGGTTCCTTGTCTGGATTTGGAAGAACCTCCAAACTCTTGGGCTCTTCCGGTTGTGACATTAACAGCTATTGCAGTTGCAATTCCTAATATTAGTCATCAAGCAGTTAAAAGGTTGAAATACAGTGTCCATGAAGCCTTAGTGTACATACGGGTGGTAGAAAACAACCTGGTGGACCCTAAAAAAGACAAAAAAAATTCCAGGGAAGCAGCAGAGATTGTATGGTTAGGTATTGATCTGTGTGACAAGTGGCTAGATGTTAATTTACGTGCGAAGGCCCGTGAAGGGAAAGATCAGAAGGACATACTCGAGGAACTGTCAAATGTAGCAAAGAAAAAGTTTAAAGAAGTAAAGCAGAACGACTTGAATCGATGTTTAAGTGAAGCTCCTTCCAAATGGCCTATCAATGCAATGGCTGCAAATTCTATGTATAGAATATGTCAATCAATTCTGCAGGACTACCAATTCAAGTCCGGGGGAAGCAACGAAGTACTGTTTGAGAAGCTGTCTGTTATGATCTCTGATATTATCAGTGCTTGCCTTACTAACTTGAAACATGTGATAACCAAACATTGCAACTGCAGCTCAATTGAAAATAAAGAAGACAATGTCCGATACGATGTTATCTTACTTGGCCAAACAGAAAAGATAGTGAAAAATCTTGAACTAATACCAACCCCAGGGTTGACTCCAGATTTGAGGGCAGACATTGATCATTGGCGTTCTCTGAACAATTCTAAGGGCATCCTGGACTACGGTTGTACCGGTAAAGACACAAGCAGTGATTCTTTTACTCTATCTGACATGCACATATCCATTGAGTAGAATCAAATGCCTGCAGTTGGAAAACAAAGCCAAGTTAATATTCACTCTGTTTGATACAAGGTATCCAGCTTTGCGTAGAACAATTTGCTTCAAGATACTTATTTCATGAGATTATCCCAGGGACTATTGTTTGTTAATTTGTTTAATCAACGGGAAACAGAGGCCAAGTTTTGTCAAAGTCAGATCACTTCTTGATTTCAGCGAGCAATGTTGTGCATTGCAGCTAACAAATCACCTGTAAATACATAAGAGAGTATAAATCAATACATGCTGAGCCTTGTAAATTGTGTACAAATATGAAAATTTGCAGTTTGATTGTTACTTATTAGTAATAATACTCTTCTATTACAGATTACATGTGACTTAATCTGTTCCATTACATTACTGTGCAGCAGAGGATACCTCTTTCTAGAGAAGACATCATTACTGTGTTAAACAGAGAGGTAATGGGAGAGCATGTATTTCAGCTTCCAGTTACTGTCTTAATTTTATTCTTTTAATCAGAATGATCTTCATTGGAATGCGTTGTACAGTTTCCTGCACAATGACACCTAGTAACAGTGTTGCTAGAACAATTTATATCGGAGAGTACTATGCTGTCAGTTGATTTTCTTGCGCTTAATCTAATGAAGTAGATACGTATAGAATTTAGGTGACTTTCTGGAAAATATATATTACAGAACAAGTTTCAGCACTTGCTCTTAATGGTTTTAGCAGGTTAAAGAAAACAAATTAAACCCAAAGTGAAGAATAAGTCTTCACTAAGGTCGTTTGGATAAAGGGATTTCAATTCAGTTAACGGGAATGAGAATGAGATTGCACAAAACCATTTCCGTTAATTTCAAATCCCATTATCCAACGGCCACTGAGTTCACAACGATTATGCTCACAAGAACTTGAAACGGAGTTGATTAAGAAATGTGGGAGTCCCAATCTGTACAAGTCAAAGCCAAAAAAAATTGTCTTTATCCTGCTCCAACTTGATATGACTCCAGTATAACCAATGAAACATAGATTTATACATGGACAGGGATCTCAATCTCTGTAAGCAATCAAATTAATTCTACAATTGCGTCGTGGTGAAAAATCTATTGATCTGCCATTGGACGGTGGGGTTGTGGTATCGGACACTAAGCTTGTCCTGATTCACATGGCGATCTGAGCATGAAACTTTGTCCCCCACAGGCAGTCCAGTCCCTACTTGCATTCCACTCCCTGTAGGACCTGCATGTTTCAACTAGTGAATTGTCCACTGAATTAATGTCGAATGTATAGAAACTTGCGCTATCTCGTATATGATTTTGAACAAATGGATCTTTCTATGTAAGCTGGAGCTCTTGTAAGTCCGTAAATACGAAACTCAAACTAGAACTACCTACGTCAGTGGTAACAGTCATGCAGATGCTCTTGTCTCCGAAACCTAAAAGAGAAATTATGCACAATCTTCTGAAGTTGATCCATGGTCGATCAGCTTTTAGATTTGATTGATGAACCACTTATAGACACTTAATTAGCTACATAGTTCACAATCAAATAATACAATGATGATCATAAGCTAAATTGAGCTACCTCTACTTGAATCATTCAGCGTTCTGGGGAAACAAACACCGTAAAACTACATCAACCAATCCAGTAAATTTTTGCGCAACAAAGAATGGAGTACTCCTCCATCGACCACATGGGACTGTCAACTAATCTATCCCGAGGACTAGAGAATGGATGTGTCCAGAATATTTCTCTATATGGCTCAAATGTTCCGTTTAAATGCCAGGGAGGGTTTTTTTTCTAAGATTCTTGATTTTATAGGTTTGTTCTGTTCAATTTTCTGCTCATTTTCTTAAAGAAATGAAATAGCATATATACTTACTGACTGGTCTAAATATGGCCTCAGTTTGTTCATCTTCTGTGGTTTTTACTGGAGAAATGAAAAAATCAACTAAATTCCAACAAAGTTACTTCCTTTTCCCATCCATATCATATCTTAGTGTCAGAAATATCTTTCGCTGCCTCATTTCTTGTACTCATTCCATGCATCTACGTACTCCATAATGCTGGTTAATCCAAAGGGTCCCTTGATTGATTAAAAAGTGATGAAGAGGGGACAAAGAAGAAACCAAAAATCCTAGATTTCATTTTCGATCTTCATCAACACTGAACACTTGCATGTTCTCTATAACAGCCCTAGCAAACCTCATTAAATGCATTTCCTTCCCTCCTCACTACTTATATGCTACATGGAAACTCCGAACCCTGATCATACTCAGAACTCGTCGTCCAGCTACAAACATCTTATAGTTGCAGATAATTATATATCCTTCTTAAGAATCATCTCTCAGCAAACATGTTGAAACTTGTTTCTATTCTTCCTCTAGTTCTACTTCTTTCTCTGCATGCATGTAACGCTCGCTATCTAAGCTTAACTGGCAAAAGAAATGGCAGAAAATCTCACACAATTGTCAAGGTAAGCCCACTATATAGATAGTTTCTAATCATGCAGTCAATTATAATATATCTGGCATGCGAGAATAGGCAACTGACTAATCTGCTTTCTGGAGCTGCAGGATCTGCAGAGCAAACACCTCCCTAGTCCTTCCACACTGACACACTCCGAGCCAAAAGTAGTCCAAGCACGAGAAGAGCACACTGCTGTTGCCGAAGAACTCACAAATACAGCGGTGGAAAAAGATTTAGAGCTAATTATCCTGAAAAAAGATGATAAGAAAGGTATTGAATCTATTATGTTATTCCTTTGTTCAGGTTAGACTATATATTTATTATTTAGCATGCAGAGCCAGTGGAGACCATGCAGAACCCATTTACTTACATCTGCAGCACCTGATTTAACTACTGAACTCGATCTAATTGCCATAATCTTTTCATAATTGTAACTACAACTTGCAGAACAGACCCAGTAAAACCCAGATACTATACAAATTAAAGGTGTAGTTAGGTTAGTTTTGTCTAATTTCTAGCTAGTCTTCTTTAGACTTGCGTGTTCAAAATGTACAAGTTCTTAATGCTCAGACTCCTGACACATGCATGCCTCCTTTTCCAACTTCTAAAGACAGGTCTAACGTCGATGCCATCCATGTATACCCTTGTCTTCTGAGTTTAAAAAATAGTATATTCCATAGCTAGCATACCAAAAATAAAATTTTCCAATTTCTAGGATGAACTTATCTAGATAAAACAGATTTCACCTACTGAAAACCAGAACCTCAAGCTACACATAGTACAACTTAGATGTCACAACACTTATAGTTTGTTTGTACATATGAAAGTTTAAAAACTTTGAGATTCTTATTGTTCATATAAATGAATATCCATATCCATATCCATCCTAGAAAACAAAGTTTAGAGTAATATAATTATACATTCCTTAAAAAACTCAAAAAACTACTACCATATCTGACTTTTAATATTTAATTCTGTTTTGACGTGCAGGGGGAGAAGTTGAAATATCACATCTGAAAGAGGCAACACAGCTAGAGGTATTAACTTTAAGGTTTCATATTTTGATATTAGATGCTCTAAGTGTATAGCTCTTGCTTCTAACCTGGACATGTACACATTCATTTGTTTTCTCTTAGGGATGGAGGAGGCATGTAAGGTCAACAATAGAATCTTCTCCGAATGAAGCCAGAGTAACTGAGGACTCCAAAGAGAGCGAAATCGTAGACAATGTGGTAGCTATGGATTATGCTCAACCCCATCGAAAACCACCTATTCACAACAGAAAACTATAGATCTCATTCCTACACCAGTCATGGGTGATATGTGACCAGTAACCCAACTGCAAACACCAAACTTTCACATATGAAAACTACAAATCTTAATCATAGCAAAAATTACTATTCCATTTCCAATTCTTGTATAACCATGTCAGGTTAATTATACGCAGTAACTTTATATACATAATTTACTGTAACAGAACATTATACATATAAAAGTATATACAACGCCTTTAACTTTTAAGAAGTGTGTCTTTAAGTAGAAATTTAACTTTTTTATTCCTTCGAATAATTTTGAAAATCACTACGGAACAAAAATCAAATAGTGGCCACAGGCCAGTGTTTCTTCACTCCATAACAAGTTGTAGCTAACAGTAATATTGTGGTGATGGTCCCTTGTTGTGTCTTTTCTTTATATTTAATATGAGTAGCCTACACAGAAAATGGATGTCTTGTCTTTTCTTCTTCTAAACAGAGATGATGTACAGGTGTTGGTTGGTTTTCATTAAATGAAGACGGTTATACTAAACTTTCTACAGTTTCAGTTGCTTCCGCAACTGTTATGCCTTCTTTTTCCCATATATGAATGAGCTTGAGAAGCTAGTAACTTCTACGAAATCACAGCAAAATTTCATCGGCCACAATATTTTTCACTAGGTTCTTCCAACAAAAAATAATAGAATTCTATACGAATTCGTTTACTTGTTTCCTTCATGTAACAAATTAAGGGAATTATAAAAAGAAAAGAAGTTGACCAAACTAATCCTCCAAACAATATCGACAATCTTCCAAAGCTGGAAGTCTGGAACCACACTGTAGAAGAAGTCAATAATAATGGCGGTTTATAGTTTCAGTTTCAGGCAGACAAATTACCATACAATCGTAGTCTCTGCGAGCCTTGCACCAGGTCCTGCTAGCAGTTAATGATTTATTCACATTGCACGTTAAGAACTGCTGCAGCTCACAATAAAAGGGTTTAGATAGTTGATAAATTCAGATGTTCTAATTCCCAGTTTCAAATCAATCTCTCCACCTCCCAACCAAAAGAAATCGGGATTAAGTTTTACAATTGCTTCATCCAAAATCACCTGTAACAATACACAAGTTACCTGTTAAACACTCCCATTATATTCTAATA
Source organism: Heracleum sosnowskyi (assembly GCA_030848705.1). Lineage (NCBI taxonomy): Eukaryota > Viridiplantae > Streptophyta > Magnoliopsida > Apiales > Apiaceae > Heracleum > Heracleum sosnowskyi. The sequence continues at coordinate 19,595,280 of CM061240.1, forward strand.
AACTATAATATTGTATACTATTCCCTCTTCTACCAATTATATGTAAATGAACAATTACGCCTTCCTCGTTCTCATGTTGTGTTAACAACAAAAAGATTAGGAAGAAGGCTTGGTATGCAAGAGTTGACCTCAATATTATGTTATGTAGTTGGACTAGGATAATGTTCAAGTCATTTTGTATGACCAATCTAGTCAAAGTTGCCTTAAACTTGAACATGCATGATGCATCTATAGTTCATTTTGCTAGTACAAAATCGAGCATATGATAGGTATTTATATTGTTTGAACGTATACATACAGTGGCTCAATAAATTCAAAATCTTCCACAACTCATGGTTTGCACTTGAGTTTGCATTAAACTTATTACGAAAGCTTAAGAAGCTCCCTGCTAAAACATAAATATATCAAATTTGATTTTAAGAAAAGGATGTATGACTCGGAGCACAGTGCATCTCTTGAAGTATTCTAATAGCTGGCTAATGGATTAATGCAAATAAAATTGACTCAACCATTAATTAACTTAATTTTCAGCAAGTTTAACACATGTAAATATGATTACCATCAATTTTAATTTCATTAAACATACAACTACCATGATATGACATATATGAACAACATTTAACATCAATTTAAAGGCTAAAAGCTTCTACATCAGTGAGATGAATTTAGTGTCATATTCAACAGCTTCTATAAATCTACACAGGAAGTCTATGATAGATGATGGATATTAATCATATACATGTTATGACTATCTGAATTCATTTATTTTTCCTCTTTAGAGCCTTTAACACTAAACAGACATGCCAAGAGAGAGAAGACAACACATGTTATGACTATCTGAATTCATCATACACAAAAGACAAAACAAATATGGAGAGAGAGAGAGAGAGAGAGAGAGAGAGAGAGAGAGAGAGAGAACACCCCTACTTATCTCCTCAAATTAACATGACATGAATTATGAAAGAGAAGGCAAGGATGATGACTGAAATTAAAGATCAAGGACCCCTTCCGCAAAAAATTTGTAAAACAAGAAATAGTATTTCAAGGTAGGTTGTTTGATTGGGAGATATGCAACAAATGTATGTGAGGTTGCTAGACAGCTTTTTGTAAGCACCGATATTGAAAGAGATTCAAACAACAAAAACCTTCGAAGAAAAACTGTTTTCCTCAATCGAGGCAAAGTAACATTTAATTTCTCCATTTGAAGTTATTAAAAGTTGGTGACTATGGCTGCATTAATGAATAATGCAAGAAGAAAAACAGAATAGAAGCCTAATGATTTGGCAGGTAGGAGATTCATGAAAAAAGGGGTTGTGAATATATAGAATACTTCAAGATTAGGGAAATCACTAATCAAAATATCAAAAGGTAATTTAATAAAATTTATATAAAACAATAATTTTATAATAAAACATACTTATACACTAAAATACTGCAGGGTTATATAAATAATACTACACTCAAATTGCTAGGTATAGGATTATGGAAAGCCAGAATAGAGGAGGGGTAGAAGGCTACAAAAGTCAATTTACCGGAATGTCAGTTTTCATGCCGATACATGTCACTCCATTGTGTTCATAACCAGTCAACATCCGAGATGACTCCTCTGGAGCAAGCCTCACTGCAGAAACAATGTATATCAAATGAAGGGTACAGTAGCCAGAGCCACATTTGAAGTGGATGTAACCATCTTATGCGATAAATGAGAAAATAGGAACTAACAGTAACCAGATAAGATGCACTATATTTTCGAAACATTTTTCAGTGCTGGAAAAAGACAACAAAAACCATTTGAGCTCTCTTTTATATGTTGGATTAACATTAGTGGGGTCTACAAACTGAATACTTGGACACTCAAATTCTTGATTTTCTCTGCTCATGTGATAGTACATAAGAGTGAAAGACAAAAATTGATAAACATGCCCAGATCAGATTATAATATACTTCTATCAGTTAAACTGTAAGCTCAACATTAACAATGACATCTTCTGTAGTAATTTTTAATCTACTTTGTGGGCAGTAATGGCTTTGTGTGATTAAGACCCTGTTTGGGTTTCTAAAACTTGCACTTGGGGACGGAGGGAGAGGGGGAGGGGGAGGGGGAGGGGGGGGAGAGAGGGTAGCAAGATGCTAATTACTTCACTTGAAAGTAGGGCTTGAAAAGGGTAACATGTTCGCAGACATTAACCTTACCTTTTTAGGGTTTAAAACTTGGAAAGGGATACTTGGCATGCCCTTCTCGAACCTAGTAAGATATTATTACATAAAAGTAAAACGCATACTTGCCTACACATGAAGTTTGCAAACTATTTATCTCTGGTTCAAGAGATTAAGAGTTCAAACTTACAATTGAATTTCTTTTTCGGTATTTTCCCGTCGTTAAGACTGTATAAAAAATTCTTCACAGTCTCGGCATTAAATCGAGCAGTATACTGCAACAAAAAGCTATAATATTAATGCTAAAAAGATTACTTAACGCACAGAATGGCTAGTCATATAAAATGAAATGAAAGATATTCAAACCTGCACAACAACGACATAATACTTCGACATGTTACGGTTACTACAGTCCGTGATACTTGATGGAGCTTGAGTATTTACCTGCACAAGAAAGTGCTACATTAATATGATAGTAGTAGTACTGTTAGGGGGCATAATCAAATATTTCTATCAGTTAGGGAATATACAATGTAAAAAAAAATTAGAAAGGATGGTTTGTAGTTCTCCAGGTTGGAAAGAAATAGAATAGGATATTATTCATTATCATAATAAGGACGTTATGATCATGAAGGTATGTGTTTGTGCAAAGTGTACCGAACAACTTTATTCTCAACTGACTGCAATTTGACAATCCCTTTTATCACAAACTAGTTTGAGTAGGAATAATCAGAAGATAAAAGTTTTAATGGCTTAGGCAAGAAATAATTCATTCACAGGTACAAGCTAATGCTAAGATTACTGGGCCAAAGACCAGGTCAAAGCATAAATAATCTTCCTGAATGAAAAAGCATGAAATCGTTAAGGATATAATGATCCTTATATCTATCGACAAGTTAACCATGCAGTATACCAATGACAGAACTACAAGCACTTTGGCATATTGCTTTTATCCGGTCTTTCAGTTGTGTAGACTTAATCACTTAATTTTTTATTTTCCAAAACAAGATAAAAAATTTACCTTGACATACAACTATTAAACATTTTCTATTTAAGTGAGAAACAATTTTCTTTTACAATCAAAATTTAACTAACCTCAGAACATTGTGTATTCGCAGTTTAAGAATTTCAATCTATTTTACCTTGCTACTTGGAGTTTTACTCTACGGAGCTGATACATGTACACTGTTACAGCTTATAATGGTAACAATGTTCTATGTTCACTGTTACATCTTATAATGGTAACAATGTTCTATGTTCTGGTCAAAATATAATACACTTGTGGGGCTGACAAAGATACATGACACATTCTTGATTGTAGCAACTTTACTAAAAGTCCATTACCTATAATTCAGTTTCTTTTGTTGAGTAAAATCAATATAGAATTAAAATACTAATGTCTGTTAAATGTAATATATATGATCCAATTAAGCCCTCCTATTAAACCGTTTGAACTTTGAAGATTTAGAAAAGTAGGTAACTAACATGGTATGCCTCAAGCTCCAACCCTCCTACTTTCAGTACTATCCTAGTGATCCACTCTTTAACCAAAAAAAGGAATTTCGGAAAAAGAAAAGGAACTCAAGTGAAGGGAATGTTAAATAGCATATAAGTTGCAATTAAACCCCTTTCTCAACAACTTGAGGTTTTAGGAGAGCCCCTAACTTTATGCTTAATATTATACACTATAAATCTTATCAAGTTGATGTGCAAAAGATGCAACTTCTAAACAACTCCAAGTAGTAAATATAATGTATCAGGAAACACACTCAGATATATAGGGTTTCAATAAGGATTGTCAAACGGATAATTCGGATACGGATTTGCCTGTATTGGAATACGAATCCGAAAATCTGAATTCGTATCCGTATCCAAATTCGAAAATATTTAATTAAAAATATCTGAATCCGAATCCGAATCCAACGGATACTATCCGGATACGGATAAAATCCGAATCCGATTTTTAATGAGAATTTTTTAGTTTTAATATTAAATTTTAATTCAAAAAAATTGAAAAAAATAATAAAAATTTTAAAAAAATTAGCTGAAGTAAAAGTTAAATTTATTTAAGTCTATCTTATTTTTTTCAAAAATTTATCTTTTTAGTATAATTTTATTTACGTTAAAAGATTAAATTTGTATAATATTTTCAAATATATGTCTATAATATGTTTACAATTACCTACAACTTATATAAATATATTATTTAATGATTTATATATATATATATGCATCTATATTCTATAAACCTAATAAAATAAATTCTAAATTATGTGTAATTATATATATAATTATAATATAATTATATATATTATTTTATCATATTTATTTAATTTCGGATTCGGATATTGTCCGATACAAATGTGCCTATAACCATATTTGTATCCGCAACTATCGAATTCGGATATGGAAATATTCGCTTTATTTCGAATACGGATAATATCCGCTTTATTTCGAATACGAATACAGATATTTCGAATGAATATCGGATTTTTCGAATTTTTTTGACAGCCCTAGTTTCAATGAAGCAACAACCAAATTAAAATGCTAACCAGTTGGAACAGCTGAGCTTCAACACATTAATAACTGGGATACAACATACTGAATATAGGAACAGGGTTCACGAGGTACATATCGGCCTGTTTGGCAAATAGCGGTTAACTGTTAGCGGTAGCAGATTGAATTAGTTGTTTTGACTAGCGGATTCGAGTTAGTTGTTCTGACTAGCTGATTAAATTAGATGTTTCACATGAATATGTTTGGCAATTAGTTGTTTGAGTTGGCTTTTTGTTTTTAACTAGACACATCTACAATCATCTAATTGAAAAAGCTCCTCCTAGTAGCTTTTTGAAAATTAGCTTATTGAGTCCAAACCGCTATTGCAATCCGCTAACTATGAAAAACCTACATTACAGGTTTCATTTGGTCAAACCTCTAATTTGGCTCAAACCTCTAACTTCTAACTTCCAAACAGGGCCATCGCGTACAGTTCAACATAACATACATATAACATTCATAAGTAAGGCCCAACATTATTATATTGTTGAATCCCAATTACATACTAGCTTATAACTTGTGCAATGTGCGGATGATTTGTTAAATATTGTATGACAATATTGTTATAATTTAACAAGGTTTTAATATAAAATGTTATATTGTATTCTAATAGGACTCTATAATTTATAATACTTTGTAATTCAAAAAGAGAACTAATTAAATTAGAAAGCCCACTGATAAAGGCTCAAAATAGTACTCAATGTACTAAACCTTACATATCATTTAGCTTACATATTAAACCTTCGTGGTTCTCATTTAGCTGGTTGTCAATGAAATTAGACCTTACATAAAGTACAACCTCTCTAAAATTATCTCCTACTAGATAACCTTACTAAATTGATTAAAAAAAATTGGTCTCAAGTACGTATCAGTGTTTTTTTTAATTCTAAAAGCCCGATCTTAGTGAAAACCTCGGTCCCAACATGGCATAAACTAATACAAATGATTATGTGTATATATTTTTTCATATACTTGATGAATTTATTAAACATTTCATGTATTCTTTGCTAGGCATGTTCGTCCAATAAAATCCATTATGTTCTCAATTGGCCTTTGCTACACTCGTCTTGTCATATTTAATAAAATCCATTATGTTCTCAATTGGTCTTGGTCTTTGTTACACTCGTCTTGTCATATTTATGAGAAATGGTGTTAAATTCAAGAAATTTATATAACTTACAAATAAATCTTCTAAAAATTCAAAAAACTATTATAAACTCTTAGCAGATATACATTGTGTATTGCACGCATTAAGTGATTTAAAACACAATCTTAATCATAGACAAAAAAAAATGTAAACTCAAAAAATATGTTAACCTCTCTAAAATGATATTTATTGCCCCAAAAAATATCATTTTAGAGAGTTCTAAAGTGATATTTTCATGTCCGAAAAATATCACTTTAGAAAGGTTCTACCATAAAACTAAAGGGGGTAAGGAAGGATACCAGAACAATGCTCTTGCAAAGATGATGAATAGAAGCAGCACCAACAACATCACGTCTAGTCTCTAAACTCCAATCGTAATAATCAAATGACACTCTCTTGAACTTAAAGTCTTTTACGCCATTCTCTAATAACAAATTAGAGAGACGAGCTTCGGTGGTCGTGCCGGAGAAATTAACTTTACTGGTGGCGCCGTCGCCGCCATCGGAGACGGACGGAGATTGAGTGATGCCGGCGAGGAGTTCGAGGTCGGATATTCGTTGGAGAATTTGGGTTTGGACACGCTCTAGCTCCGATAATGCTGCCGTGGTCTCCATGTATCTTTCGTTTGCTATTTGCTTAATTTCTGCCGTTTATGTCTAAATAGTAAATTCTAATACACTAGTGTGTGTAATTCATTTTATTTTGAAAATCTTAATCATCGTAGTTCAAAATTAGAGATGTTAAAAAAAAGTGAAATCAGAAATCCGGCCCGATTCGATTCACAAAAAAGCATAAAAACTTGGTTCCTACTATTTTTCATCAAGTCCGATCAAGATAAAATTCGGGCTTTTAGAGAAAATCAGGATAAAAGTCTGGTTCGGTCCGGTCTGGATAAAAGTCCGGGCTTTTTAAGAGATTTGGATAAAAACTCGATTTTTTACAGATAAGATTTGAAAATTTATAATATTTTAAATAAATTTCAAGAATATTAAACTTAGTAATTTAGGTAATATGAAAAATCACGAGCCTAAGAATAATCAACAATATGCAGGACAAATCTTTTTTTCCATAAGATTTATTGAGTGTAGTATACTTGCTTCTTGAAATATGGTCATGTAGGAGAAGATTTATATGGCTCATGGTTAGGATAAGTTTAATAACGATATTATGAGTAGAAAGTTCTTGAGTTGCACTAATGTATTATGATAAAACATTAGGCTAATAATTTTTTAGTATTAGCTGTCGTGGTTATGTATTCAGGATTATAATAGTTGAGGGGCTTTAGGGAATATTTATTTTTTTTGTATAACTTTGCTTTTGTGTATATTAATATATTAAATTTGCAAAAAAAAATAATTATATATAAATTAGAAAAAGCCCGGCCCGGCCTGGCCCCGCCCGAGGGCCTAAAATAGGCCTCATATTTTAGAGGAGGTCCGGCCCGGCCCGAATAAAGCCCGACCCGAAGGGCTTTTTGTGTATCTCTATTCAAAATACCCATATTTCCGGTAGGGAATGGGTAATAAACTACTATTTTTACTATTTAAACTACAACTTTAATTTGTAGACATTTTAATTACATAATTACTCGTGATTTTTCAATGAAGTTTATTGAATCTTAAAACCCGTGCGATGCACAGATCGTTTTAATAAATTGTTATTTTTTTAGTTTTAATATTTTATTAATTGTATTTGTTAAAAAAATAGGCATGTTAAAATATGTAAAAAAATTTATAAAATTAAAAGCATTACAATAGGTCTTAAGATAAATAAGTTAGGATTTACCCATGATATTTTTGGGAAAGCAGGGGTTTTAGTAAGAAAAAATAGAAAAGATAACATGTTTTAGTTGAAAAGGGTAATTGTCCGTAATATTTTTGCAAAATGAGAGAATTTTATTGGAAAAAATAGAAATTTCGTTTTAATATTTTATTTTTGTAATTTGTTAAATAAATAAGTAGGCAGGTTAAAATATGTAAATATTTTTAAATAATTAAAAGCATTAAAATATGTTTTACAATAAATAAGTAAGGGGTTGCTTGTGATATTTTTGGAAAATGAGATATTTTAGTAAGAAAAAATAACATGTTTTAGTTAAAAAAAGGTAATTAGCCGTGATATTTTTGCAAAATAAGAAGATTTTATTGAAAAAATAGAAAAAGTAATGTGTTTTTACTGAAAAATGTAATTGGTTATAAATAGGTACTGTTATTATTTAATAATATTTTTTTATAAATAAATAAGGGTAATTAGGTAAAAACACTTACCGCACCGACCTACCAAACTTTTAATGTTTCGTCTATTATATAGAAGTATAGAATTGTGTCATTTACATGTGTATTGGAGCTTAAATATCAATTTATGGAACTTATTTATCAATTCCCTTTCCAGTAATATATGGATTTGATCTTCTAATTTTGTTTTGTAAATTAATTACGTTCTGAATTCAATTCTCGATCAGCTCCGAGATTTGAGATTTGTTAGAACAAATATTCATTTATAAAATATATAAGTTTAATTATTTAAAAAAAATATTACTAAACTATTTTTTTATCTAGAGAAGTTAATAGCTCAAACCATTGTTCTAAAATACAAAAATCGACATTAGTCCGTTAAGACATCTTGTAATGATTAATCGAATAATCGGTAATTAATCAGATTAATTAATAATCGGACCATTAATTGGTGGAAACTTATTTAATAAATAATAATATATAATTTTATTTTTGATGCCACCAAACTTTCAAAAGAATTATAAAAGAATATCACATCATTAGTCCAATTTTAATATTTAAATGTTAAGATTTATATAAAAGAACAACATTTCATTAGTCCATACCTGGTATGAACGAAAAGTGTAATTTAATTTGAGAGAATAATTGGTATATTAAAGATTTAGTTAATAAATCACTCGCATACCAATATAATAGTCAATACATTGTTTATTAACTTTTTTTTAAAAACAATTAACTATTTTTTAAATTTTCTAGAAAAATCTAATTTGTTTTTCAACTTTGACCGATTAATACGGATTTTGACCGTCTCAATCGATTAATTCCGTCTCGCCCGATTTTTAACCGACTTTTTAAAAAATCTTTATTTGACCTGATTTCCGCTTAATCAAAACGCAGATCGTCCGTCTACCGATTAATCGACCAATTAATCGATTAGTCGATCCATTTCCAGAACATAGGCTCAAGCGGTAAATATTTTATCCCTTATGATCTCGGATCATGTCTTCGATTTTCTGTCCTACTTGTTATGAGAGAATTTTGGTACAACACTTCGAATATAAATTGCTGAAATGATTAATTTTATCCTTGGTTTTCGGATAGTAGTTGCAGGTACGCACATGCACAATTTCAGCTTCCACTGCCGGAGCAGGTGGAGGAATGTAGTGTTTACGGGCTAAATTGACTAGGTTGCCGGATAATAGTGGCTGAGCAGACCTCTACTCGGCCGGACAGATTATCCGAAATAATCACTTAGGTTACACTTGCCTTTGTTTATAGTGAGTGAAAGTTCGAACACCCCTTGCCAACGCCTGCATATCCTATTTATAGGAATCAAGCCTTTATTTAGTTATGTTATAAAGCACTTATGTTTCTTGTGCAATCAAAAACCTCCTAATAAGCCATTCGAGAGGTTTGAGCTGATCCAACCACTTCCAAGTGAGCTCCAAGTGTCCCAACTCAAGTGTGACACTAGATACTTGTATTTCCATGAAATCTTTAATAATTATCTCTATATTTATATACATATACCATGTATATATGATGATTATCACGTTTATAGTGATATAATCCAGCCAAGAGTCCATTACTTGAAGACATTCCTAAATCCCTAAAAGATCGGTAACAGAATCCTTGTAGAACTCTAACTCTGTCAGGTGGAGGTGGAACAACAAACGTACCTTCATATCAGGAGGAGGTGGAGCCACTTGAGTACCCCCTACGTCACCCTAATCAAACCCCAATCCTATACAAACCATGCATATTGGGCCTATAACACATGTGGGTCTCAAACTAAGCCCTTAGCATATTTTGGGGCACAACAATTACCCCCGGTTCCTTTTAGTCGTAAAATGCAAAAGGAATCATTTTCCAATAACCAGGTACAGCTACATTCAAATTAGAAGCTAAGGAGCTCCAACTACGCACTTCTGTCCTGCAAAAATATTTCCACCTCTTTATTCTTTTTAACTCACCCAAAACAAATCCATTTACTACTTCTCTTTTCCTGATGCAAGTTTCTCAGACGATACCAGCTTTCGGCAAGCCCCCCATATTCTGATCATCACCAACTAACAAAACCCAGTCAATGTATATTTTTTACTTCACTTTCATTTTTAATGCCTGAATTCAAGTTGCATGCCTCAGTACTTGCCTATGTATACTTAGTACTTACATATGTTTTTATGCACACAATCCATGGATGCATGTCTGTAGCAATTTATATATCCTTTGTGCCAAATGAATTCCCGTTTGACTATTGATGTAGATAAAACCTTTAATTCTCGCTTGTTCTTCAATTTTTTTACCCAAAAATTGACTTTGAATTTCAAAACTTCGATCCAATCACTTACAATCCTGAGATATGCCTTTTCTTATTCATGCATCCCTGATCTGTAATCTGTTTGCATCGATATATACTTGAAATTGGTTACATGTAGATTGCTTAAGCACTACCATGGTAGTTGTTACTTGTCGTTTCGAATTCTCTTCATAGATTAATTGTAAGGATTAGCTTTAGATAGGTTCTTCCCCATTAGGATGTTAGCGATTCACTTAAAATCGCACCTCTTCTGAGGTGAGCACCCCTAACAGTTGTACATGTCCTTAGGTTTAGATCTACATCCACCTTTCGAGACAATTTTTATCATTCCTTGGCATGAACTCTTTATGCCTACTACACGTTTGAGTGTATGTCTCATATGACTACCTCTGAGGTATGGTTTCACATCCCACAAGCTAACAACACCTGCCACACCCCAATCCTACTTTCACCTATTTCCAGGTAAAAATAAATTTTAAACCTTATTCATTCTCGTTACCCAAGACACTGTCTATTCTTGAGAAGAGATGGTTAGCAACTAGCTCACTCCTACTTGGCATTTTGCAGATGTCAGGTGGATCTGTTGTGGATAGCTTTCAATATTCCGACTCCAATGAGGTTCAACCTCCCGGGTCACCAGATTCATATTCTTCACCAGCTCGAATCTCTACTACTTCTTAAATTGACTTTCCAATAACTATAAGTGACAGGACCCGGTCGAAAGTTAGAGTGAGTGATCCAGAGCGTGCTAGCATTACTCTAAAAACAAGACTATTCTCTCATAGAACCAAGGACACTAGACCAATAACCCTGAATCTGTCTTCCTCAGATGAACATCAAGACTAGCCAGCCACTGATGATACAGCTCCAATTGAAGAAATCACCTTAAATCCTGATGAAAGCCAAAAGAATGCTCCCTTGGAAAATCCTTTTTCAAACCTCACCTGTGAAAACCTTAATTCCATTATGACCATAGCCAAAATCGAGAGCCTTCGTCAAAGATTCCATACTGGATGTAGCTTGGTGGCACCTGCAACTGGTGAAAGGTGCCACATGTTCGATAACTTCGAGCCTGATCAAGCTATCCCTAAGGTTGTCCTGTCCGCATAATTTTTTAAGTTGGGATTGTCTCTCCCTCTGCACCCATTCATTAGGGAGGTTCTCGATTATTACGAGATTGCTCCAATCCAGCTAACCATCAATTCATATCAAATGGCAATGTGTATGTACGCCTTGTACGATAAATAATTCAACAAAAAACTTTCAGCACGTGAACTTGGGTATTTTTATCAGTTAAAGCCAACCGAGAAGAATTCAGGTTTCTTTTATCTGACCGCATAGGGAGTCCATGATGGTAAATGTATTAAAGGTAACAAACAGAGGATGTCGGGGTGGCTCCAGCAATTCCTCTTTTGCTATGACTACCCGTCGTTAAGAATTGAATTTAACTTAGCCGTAATAAGTATTCCACCTATAGGGACCTTTCCTTTTCTCCTAGCTGATTTAAATTAATGTCCATACTCATACGTATCTCTTTCATGTACCTCTTATAGAGATACCAGCAATGTCATCTTTGAAAGGTCAGACACTCATCAAGGCCCAGAAAGCCCTAGAGTTATCAGCAGAGCTAGAAGATGGTTATATTCTGCTTACACGTGACATGTTATTGAAGTGTGGGTTTATCCCAGGTGGAGGTACTCACATCCCAACTGCCGTTGCTGGTGAAGTTGTAGTTACAGATCCTGAGAACCTAGGTCTTCAGGTGTACTTATATTTTTTGTGCCATACGTGCATCATCCATGCATCTTTATTGCTCATAATTTGTCATGCCTTCCTTACATATATTTTATTGTCTATTTCGTACCATATGTAATTATATATCTACAATGTTCCTCACCATCTCCATTTTTTTTGTATAGATATGGCCTCCAGTGTTCCCACATTTATCCAACAGTCACCCAATTATGATGATCTCTTCAAAGATGAAGATGAAAAAGCTACCCATATTGCTGCCACCCCAACCTCCAAGGTTAAACAAGCCTCGCCTGCCTGGGAAAAGTCCTCCACCTCCTCAAAAAGGAAGTTTCCTCCACCTACTGATTCCTCAAAAGCTTCTGGCTCCCGTTCGTCAAAAAATCCAAGGCAAGCCCCCTCCCAAGGAAGTAGGGTTTATGGACCTTATATGCAAAAATTCTTTGTCATGACAGGTGATCAGATTCCGGAAGAGACGGTGGCCAAATGGGACAGAATGAGTATCGTGGAGGCTGCCAAAGCCATTTCTCTATCCAATACGGAAAGCCTTTTCCACTATCTAAAGAATGAGGAGGAGATTGTGGAGGCAGATCAAGGAGACCAGAAGTTGAAGGAGAGGTGAAACATATGAAAGTTTCAGTCAAAGCCAAGGACGATGAGATAAAACAGCTAAAAAACGCTAACCAGAAGCTCAAAGCCATTGAAGCCAAGTTACTGAAAGAGAAGGAAAAGTTGAGTTCCATCATAATCAATCTGGACGTGCATAAGGACAATCTCGTAACTGATCATGCCAATCAGGTGCATGAGTTGGAGCTAAAGGTTGATGAATTGGTTATTGATGTAGCTGTTGTAGAGTCCGCCCAGAAAGAGGAGAAGAGGGCCAGGTACCAAACCGGTTACAATAATGGGATAAGGGACTACATTACGTCCACTTACAAAATTTTCTCGAATCTAGACTGGTCCCGGTATGGTAAGGACGTCCTCAAAATCATCAAAGACAAAGAAGTTTCTGAATCCACCAAGGACGTAGCCGAGCAGACCCCAGAAATGGAGGTGTCTACCAAGGAGACCGAGGTGGAGGTGCATGTGGACGAGCAGGATGTCGTCCAGCCAACTCCCGGCGGTACCACAAGTGAGGTGGCTATCGATAGCCCAGTTGTTTAAGTTCCTTTTTAAGTTTCAATCCAAGAACACTAATACCCAACCTTGGGTAAGTTTTAACGGTTTTATTTTGATAACATTCATGGCGCATGCGCCATTGCTTTGAATTATTCGGATGAGGGTGTTGGCACCTCAGAATGCTTCACAAGTTTTTATTCATAATTTTCCCCTTCCATGACATTACTTTCATTATGTTAATTCTATGTTACTTTAATTTGCCATGCCGACCATACATGTTTGTATATTTTAGGCCTATCATGCCAGTTACACACACACACACACAGCTAATGATGATTATATTAGATGCACATATATGTTTAGCTGAACCTATCATGATAGGTGCATATATATGCGTAGCTGTTTTCCAGCTATAACCATTTATCCAGCAAGGCATATACTTATGGTAACAAAACATGTAGTTGAATTTATTAATGCCATGTTCAAATAGCCTATTGAAATCATCCAAGTTTGGATTGATGTTAACCAAATAACTGATAATATGACTCAATGCCATTGTAATGAAGCTAAGTATAGCTACACATATTGATTTTAAGACTTAGGCATACACAAATACACTAAAATTCTAAAATGTCTTCAAACTTTAACCAAGTTAAACATACACCTAATCCTTTAGGTGTAATATTTTTTTATTAATCATTCTTTATGAACCTTTAAAGAATTTATAATCATCCATATAAAAATCCATAATACCTTATGCGCACATGCGCATTCCAATCCAGGTGTGTGTGTGTGTGTAAGAGCTACGCATGCCTAGGTTGCTAGGTACCATATATGCTTAAACCAAATCCTAATATGTACTTGAACCAAGTCCTGGTTTTTCCATGTGTATTTGAACCAAGTCCTGGTTTTTTAATGGGTAGCCTGTAATCGGGCTCCCACACAATTATTCATACGCATTGGCTCTTCATGTGCCTAATGTCCTTAGGATTCATATCAACCTGTTAGAGCAGCTTTACGTGCGTACCTATTAATACAGGAGCTCCACATGCCCGGGGTTATGGGATCCATGTGAACCTGTGCAGGAGCTTACATGCACCCAATCCGTTAGGTTTTGTATAGTCCTAAAGAAATTAATAGGGTTTATTCGTAGCGTTCATTATGTAAGGACCTCGAGCCTAGTCCTCTAGGATCCATGTGAACCCAAACAATTTTGCTCTTCATGATCCATGAGTACGCACCATTTGCACCCCATAATCCACAGGTAAGCACCAATCCGTACCTCATAATCCATGAGATTTGCAGCCATCCGTACCTCATAATCCAACACTAATCCGTACCTCATAATCCATGAGGTACGCACCATTATCTAATCCAAAAAATTAAAATTTTAAAATCTGGTAATTTAACCTTATAGTCATGGGGAGGTTCATATACCAACTACCCCTAGTTCTTTAACATATATTCAATTATGATGAAGAACTAAAATAAAAACCAACCATTCATGCATAAAGATGTTCATACATATTCCATGTAAAACATAAATCAATCCAAACACCATAATGTACAACCATACATAACCATATAAGTCAAACATCAAATCCTTTATTCATATCATGACATCATATCATATCGTTGAGGTGTACATGCACTACCCCCCAGAATCTCATTGACCACTGTTCCTTTTCTTGATACATGCTCTTTTACTTTTACAGTCTTCAAAATAAGTTGAGCAGAAAACAATCTATTAAGATGTTTCTGTGTACCTGTCTCACCAACATAATCTGTCAATGAATGAGGATCAGCTACATGCTTGACTGCACTAGAAGTATCTCCTTGAGTATGACCAATTCCAGTTTTAATTATTGCAGAACGAGCCTGATTTTTCTGTGACCACTTCCATCATCATCATCACCATCACCATCCTTCTTTTTAGAAAGGCTTGTCTCTTTATCATCATTTTTACAAGAACTTGCTTCAATTCTAGACTTGCTCCCTCCATTATCCCCCTTTTTGACATCAACAACAGGTGGAAGATATGGTGGTATATTGAGAACATTAGTCATGTGTCCAAGCATATCCAAAATTAGAGCTTGATTGCCAAGAATAGTAGCATGTTGTCTTTGAAAAGAACTCAATCTTGTCTCCACTGACTCCTGATTAGAAGCAATATCACCCAAAGCAGCTGTAGTAGAATCTTGAAGATTAGTTATAGTCTTAGAAAGCTGTACTAGCTGCCCTTGAGTTTGCAAAACAGAAACATCCATGCTAGTAACTTCAGAATGAAGTGTACTCAAAGAAGCATGAATAGTATCCAAGCTAGGAGTTTCATCTATATGAGAAGACTCAGCATGCTCTTCAGCTTACTGTCTGGAGATAGAAAGAGAAACATGATCAAAAACATAATGATCAGAAATACCAAAGGTATCAAAGAAAACCCTGCTAGCTCTTGATTGATGTTGTAAAGCAACTCTGTCTGCATCAATTTTAGGCACTACTGATGAAGGTTGATCACCATCTGAATCAGAGTCAGAACTTAAAAAAGATCTATCAGAGTGACCTGGTGATAATGGATGATTTCTAAGACTTAGTTGCAAAGGTGGATTTTTATCCAGGGCAGAAGACCTATCCATTCTTTGAATTTGAGAAATAACAGAGAAGTTTTCAGTAGGTATTCCCAATTTGAAAGCTTCCGTCTCGGAATAGGGTCATTGTTGTTGAAAATACAATGCATCTGCATCCATAATCTTAGTTGCCTTGGAGGACTCTGTACCGTGTACAGCTGCATTTGGTGAATCATTAACAGAGTCTAAAGGATAATCAAGATATAACACACCTGGTGTAGACTCTAAATGTTTAAGAACATCCTCCATTGAAGAAGTAGAAGGAGAAGAACTAGTAACAATAGCTGAGACTTCAACAGAGACTGACTCCTCCAAAGAGTGATCAGGGTCTGAAGAATCAGGAAGTACGACACTTAAAGGAAGTGCATCAATAGGAATACTTGGATCCACAGCCAGTTGTTATTGAGATTGATAAGATAAGTCTTCTAGCCTCCTCTCCATTCTTCTGTTGATTGAATCAGCCACCCTCTTTGCATAGGCTTTCTTCTAAACTTCTGGATTTGCATTATGAACTTCCAATCTTGTCTTTCAAACATCTTCATGAGCTGAAAAGTTCCGCTATCAATACCAGTATCAGCTTCAACATTGGCATCCCAGGAGCTAGGGAATAATTGATCCCCGAAGTCAAAGTTTGGCTTTTTACCTAATCTCTCAGTCTCACCATGGGGTTGGGCACCCATGTTCTCATACTCACTAAGGTTTTCTAAAACCTTGTCACTCTCTACCTCTCTTTTTGCCTGGTCAGGAGCCAGCCTCTCAGTTTGTGGCTCAATGGCCATCTTTTCAATTTTCACTCAATTTGGGGACTGTGCTCTCAGATCCTACAGAAAAAAGGGGGTAGAGAAGAGTTGTGTACCAGAAGCTCTTTGGTGGTGGGGATCCTCTTGAATTGTCTGAGGGCTAGAGGTTTCCACCAAAGGCTAAGTATCACTAGACCCTGAACCCTTACACACTTCTGTCTTATCAGTGTCCAATGGCTCCAGTACGTCACCTTCAGAATCCTGTATAGTTTCAGACACCCTCAGTAATACTTCATGAGGTGTCAAAATGTCTACAGAACCATCATGAGGTGTTGTTGAATGAGACTCTCCCTCAAAGGGAATAGACTCTGATAGAATTCTACTTTGAATTTCTTCATTTACATCTATCATAGTCTGATCCACAATATCATGGGAATTCTCAACAATAGTATCAGTCACCAGAGAAGGTCTATCAGCTTGAGCAATGACTCAACTAGCACCTTTCCTCTGACTAGGTGGTTCTTGTGTTTATGAGTCTATCTGTTCACCTTTACAACTGTCCACCACTGGTGCAACAGTTCCCTCTCCTGACTACAAACCTCCCCCCAAATCCTCCAGAGTTGTACTCCTTTTAGATTCACTCCTTCAACTGTCAGGATAAAGAAACTTAGATCTGAATTTTTTATAGTATACTGCATGGAGAGCCTAATCAAAGGTATGGTTGAATCTGGATTGAAGTTCCTGATAGATCCCCTGATAATGCTATTCTTTGAGAAGATCTATTCTTATTATAAAAGTAGGATAAAGAAAAGTATAAGCAGGAGGTATAATTTTATCATTCAGGTAATCAAGAACTTCCTGAGAATGGGAGAATCTCATTGTAATAGCTGCAAAAGCTTGATTATAAGACAAATTGTGATCCCATATTACATCATCAGCCAAAACTGGTTGTTGATCCTCCTCCTCAGTTGCAGCCTCAGTAACAGACCCTGATCTGTTTTTCTTCTTTTCCTGCTTCAAAGGTCTTGAAGCTGGTTGATCTAGATCTGGTTGAGTAACCATAGGTATCTTTTCATTTCTTTCAGCAATAACATCCTCATCAACAGAAATAATAGATGGGGTAAAGAGATAGTTGTAGACATACTGAACAACTAACTTTTGAGAGATTTTGAGATCTATCAACTTTTACCACACCTTTTTGTGAGAACTAAGAAGTTGCAGAACCTTAGAGACTTGAGTATAAGATTGTTTATCATGCATAGGTTGCACTAAAGAGTAGAGAGTTACAAGTGCATCATCAGAAGGTATAACTGTGTGATAGATTAAGTCCATTGCAGTCTTCTTAGTTAAACCTGCCCAAAATACCTCATCACCAGAGTCTGAGGATGTGTGAGACTCTGATTCAGTATTAGACCCTGGCAAGGTAGTAGGAATTGTTCTATCAGAGTCTGGTTCTAAAGGAACCATTGGGACTCCTTGTGTTTCTGACACAACTGACTCAATATTTGTGTGTGAAGGTGTGAAATGAACTTTTTTCTTCCCTTTACGTTTATACTGAGCAAAAGATTGAGCAGGGGTTGACTGCTGTGCAGACACAAGTGTATCAGTCCCTGGGATAGGACTTTTTACCAAAGATATAGTCTTTTGAGAGACTATAGCCAGTTTCTGAGGTGATCCCTTTTCAGAGACTATAGACTTTTGAGAGTCTACAGTTGCAGGCTTATTAGAGATTAAGATAGCCAATGAATCCTTCATTAAAGAAAGACCTTCTGTCACCTCATGCTCTATGAGATTGGTTTCATCATCACTATCAAATTGCATTCTCAACCTTCTTCTTTTTACAACTGGGGCCTTTTGAGTGACTGCAGAGGTTGGTTTAGAACAAGAGGTTGACCTTTTTGAAGTAGGGAGTTTGGATGGTTTAGGCCTTTTGGTTGATGGTTGAGTTGTGTTTGGGTTAGGCATAAGGGTTCTCCATTACTTGTTCCTGTGCCACAACACCTCCAAAAAGTGGAGTATACACATCAGAATTAAAAGTGATGAGTTGTTGATTCATTACCTCAGGTTAAACCATGGCAGGTGGCGGTTTACCTTCACCTTGAAGTCTTGACTCTAACTTGGTATGTTCCCTAGTAAGATCCTTGAATAATCTAGGATGTTGAACATAACAATCAACTTATTGCTGGTCATCCAATTGTTCGACCAGGTTAGGTACAAGGTGATGAACAATCATCATAAAAGACCTATGATAATAGATTTTTGTATTCTACTTTGTCCTTACTTTGCTACCAATCGGCACAAGCAACAAATTTGCAATATCTATAGTTCTATTGGTTAGCAAAATGTAGCCTATCTGACTTGTAATGGATGTAATGACATCAAAGCCAGTAAAGGCTTTAGCTATTTGATCAAAGAAGAAATTTCATTCTTTTCTCAAACAGTTTCTTAAGTCATTTAAATCACCAACATAATTTAAAGACATATACATTCTAATCAAATCATCATCACTAGCATAAGAATCAAATTCAGCCTTAACAGGTAATTCCAAAGCTTCATTCAGTACTTTATGAGTAATTACATAAGTATAAGTTTCAAATTTGAAAGTAAGTTTACCATTCACATAGGAAGCTGATTCCTATGTTTTACAAACCGCTTCAAGAAGAAACTCAGGAGTGCATGTGAGAGCAAAGTTCAGAGAACCCTGAGTTAAGAAGTCAATTATGGGGTGAAAATCTTCATGTGCCTTGTCCTTTGCATGTATTGAAGTAACATGATTTGTTGTCATGAATTCAAAGTCTCCAAAGACAAAAACAATTGATTTTGGACCTCTCAACATTGTAGAAACAGTAGCCATTGTTGTGAATTTGGGAATTAGGGCTCGAAGATATAGAGCTCCTTATGTATATATAATGTGCACTTTGATAAAACTTGTAAGAAATCAAGGATATGATTAGCACAATATATAAATTAAGCAACTTGCTTGATAATGGTGCTACAAATAAGCAACTACTTGCAATAGTGGGTTAAGAAAAAGGAAATAACCGAAAATTCAGGTAACATTACCCACGTGCAAATTCAAAGTCTAAAAACGCGTAAGTATTCTAACCGACCTATCTTGTGATGCTTGATTTTTTAGAGTCTATAAACTGATTACACATGCGTGCAAAAAGTATTAAAAGACTTAGAATAAAATAAGAAAAATTAGGAATTAATCAGATATTAATCCTTTTTAATTTTTCTTGCCACTTCAAAATGCAAAGTACTGATGGTAATCTGAAAAGACTCCTCGAGACTTTCCAATACCCTGCATTGTTTCAATGTATCTCTATAAAAACAAGAGAAACCATGAGTCTCTCTATCCTTTTTCCATTATCTTTTCCATAGAAAAATACTCTGTAAAAATATCTTTTTCCATGGCTTCAAATAACCCTCTTGATGTGCCTATTCAAGAGTTCGAGGCTCTTGATCACGAAGAACAAATCACACATTTGTTTCAAGAGCTTGAACAAGCTCTAGAAGAAGAAGAGGCTGTTCTAGAGCCTGTTCCAGAAGTTCCTCCACATTAACAAGTTGATCTTCTTGAGGGTGTGATGGATATTCTCCTCCTTCACTTTATGCAAGAGCATCCTGATCTTGCTGACCTTGATGAGGATGAATTGTTTGAGCTCCTCATTCAAGAGGAAGAGGAAGAGATAGATAGAAAAAAAAAAGGCGCTTGATGCCTGTGTTCCTTGCAAAGTGTAGGCGTCCAAGAGGAAAAAGGACGAGGATAAAGATCCACCATCTATAGGATGTCAGTTACTTGTTAGCCTTGATCCCCTCCTTGCTTTCTGAATGAATGGCTAAAGATGTCAAGAGAATCCTGTTCTACAAATCCTTTAACTCCCTGAGAATGTGACATGCCTGATGGACTGTGAAGCTACTCAGTGGAAGTTTCAGGATGGGATGGTTGTTCTCTCTTACATTCATGGTCCAACTCAACCATGACAGGAGCTTCATGCTTATTTGTAGGGCATCCTAGTCTTTATCTTTAGTACAAAGTAGCATAGAAAAGCATCCTAGTCTTTATATTTAGTACAAAGTAGCAAATAAAATCCATGTAATTTCCTTTCCTTTGTAATGAATTTTCAAGAATTAATGAAATTATGCTTTTTCTATTGTGCTGTCTCTTCACTGCTTTTGTTTGTCCTGCAAAATTGATTAGTAATAGAACTGCAACAAATATACTTGATATGTTTTGATATAGACTATGTAAGTGTTAAAATATAAGTGAACAATAACCCTCAAATACTTAATCAGAGACTAAGCAGAGTCTATGTTGATAGGGTCTATAAACAGTTCATTACTATTGTCAAGGTAAAATTGAATCTAGTCATGCATATAACATTATCACATAGATTAAGAACTTATCAAAATCTATAACTAGAATTCAATACCTTGCTGCAATTGTTAAGATTAACAGACACTTAAAAATTTAGCATTCCTAACTCACTGACCAATTTGACAAAGGTAGCTTCATCAAGTGGCTTAGTAAGTATGTCTCCAATCTGTTTCTCAGTTGACACATATTGAAGATCAATTGTATCATTCTCTACATATTCTCTTATAAAGTGATACCTGACTTCAATGTGTTTAGTCTTGGAATGTTGGACTGGATTTTCTACAATTTTAATGGCACTAGTATTATCACAAAACAAAGGAACTCTGGATAAATTCATACCAAAGTCCAACAACTGATTTCTCATCCAAAGTAACTGAGCACAACAACTTCCTGCAGCTATGTACTCAGGTTCTGCAGTTGATGTAGAGACAGACTATTGTTTCCTGTTAAACCAAGAGATAAGTCTGCTTCCTAGAAATTGACAGGTTCCGGTAGTGCTTTTCTTGTCAACTTTGCATCCTGCATAATCAGATTCTGAGTAGCCAATTAGTGAAAAATCAGAGTCTCTAGGGTGCCATAATCCCAGATTAGGTGCTCCCTTAAGATATCTGAAAATTCTGTTCACAACAATTAAATGAGATTCCTTAGGATTAGCTTGGAATCTGGCACACAAACAAGTAGAGAACATTATATCTGGCCTACTAGCAGTCAAGTACAACAATGAGCCAATCATGCCTCTATAACTAGACACATTCACTGCTTTTCCTTCTAGATCGGAGTCTAGTTTAGTTGCAGTAGGCATGAGAGTCTTTGCAATTGAGCAATCTTGCAAGTCAAACTTTTTCAAAAGATCTTTAACATATTTTGACTGATTAATAAAAATTCCATTATCAGTCTGTTTGACTTGAAGACCTAAAAAGTAGTTTAGTTCTCCCATCATGCTCATCTCATACTTAGACTGCATAAGCTTACTAAATTTAGCACAAAGTTTTTCATTTGTGGAGCCAAATATAATGTCATCAACATAGATTTGAACTAAAAACAAATCACCAAGCCCTTGGTGCCTGCTTTAGTCCATAGAGTGTTTTGTCCAGCTTGTAGACATGATCTGGAAACCTTGGATCAATAAAGCTTGGAGGTTGTTCAATATACACCTCCTCATCCAATTTTTCATTTAAAAATGCACTATTCACATCCATCTGGTACACTTTGAATTTTGAGTATGCAACAAATGCAAGAAACATTCTGATTGTCTCAAATCTAGCTACAGGTGCAAAGGTTTCATCATAATCAATTCCTTCTTCTTAAGAGTATCCTTTTACCACCAATCTTGCCTTGTTTCTTACAACTGTACCAGTTTCATCAAGTTTATTTTTGAAGACCCATTTTGCACCAATGATTGATCTTCCTTTTGGTCTTGGTACAAGTTCCCAGACTTTGTTTCTTTCAAATTGATTTAATTCTTCCTGCATTGCAATTATCCAATCAGGATCTTCCAAAGCTTCTTCTACCTTCTTTGGCTCAAGTTTTGGAAAAAAACAGCTATGAAGACATTCATTTTGAGTAGCCCTCCTTGTCTGGACTCTTTTGGTTGGATCACCAATTATTAGGTCTTCACTATGATCTTTAGTCCATTTTCTTGCTGAGGGAAGATTTCTTCTTTCTGACTCTCCCCCTAAGTGTATGGACTCTTCCTCCATGTGAGAAGCATCTCCATTTTGTTTTCTTAGTTGCTGAAGAGTGAGACTCTGATGTAGTAGACTCCGAAGATCTAGACCCTGAATGTCTAGTACCAGTTTGTGAAATGCTTGTAGATCCATTTTTAAAATTCTCCCCCCTGAGTTAAATGCCCTGGTTAAGAATTAACTGATGGAGGTTGCATACTTTCTTCCTCTTCACTTGTGTCATTGTACACATCCTTCTTATTTTCAAACTATAGTATTTCATGACTTTGTTCAGGATGGAGTTCAACTTGCTTTTTGTCATCAAAAGCAACATGGATTGACTCCATTATAGTTTGAGTTTTCAGATTGTAAACTTTGAAGGCCTTTGTTGAGGAAGTATATCCAAGAAAAATAGCTTCATATGCCTTGGCTTTAAACTTTTCAAGTTTCTTAGGATGAACCTTGAGAACAAAACACTTGCATCCAAAGATGTGAAAATGTTTCACACTTGGCTTCTTGTTCTTGATCATCTCATAGGGAGTTTTTCCATGTTTGTTAGCTAGTGTGCAATTTTGAACAAAACATTCAATGTTAACAGCTTCAGCCCAGAAATAAGTTGGAAGCTTTGAATAAGCTAACATGGTTCTGGCTGCTTCTATGAGAGTTCTATTCTTTCTTTCTACAACACCATTTTGTTGAGGAGTGCCTGGTGCTGAGAATTGTTATGAAATTCCTTTCTCTCTGCAGTAAGAGTCTATTTCAGTATTTTTGAACTCAGTGCCATTGTCACTTCTGAGAATCTTCACCTTGAACTCAGAACTCTTTTCAATAAGTGAAATGAGATCAAAAATGAGTTGAGGAGTTTCACTTTTGTTTGCTAGGAAGTATGTCCATGTGAATCTTGTATAATCATCAACTATCACACGTGTAAATTTCTTTTTGTTGATTGACATAATGTTTACTGGACCAAAGAGATCAAGATGTAGCAGATGAAAGGGCTCTAAGATTGAATTCTCAGTTTTACTTTTGAAGGAGGTCTTTCTCTGCTTTCCTAGCTGACATGCATCACATAGTCCATCTTGAACAAAAGTAGTCTTTGGAAGTCCTCTCACCAAGTCATGATTAGCCAAGTAATTTAACTTCTTAAAGTTGAGGTGAGATAATCTTTTGTGCCATCTCCAGCTTTCTTCAGTAGATGTCTTACTAATAAGACCTTTCATTTGTCCATCCAGTGAATCATCTAAGCTGGCTTCATATATATTTCCTTGTCTTCTTGAAATTAACACAATATTTCCATTTTCTTTGTTGGTAACTCTGCAAGCTTCACTGTCAAAGGTAGAGAGAGATATACCCTTTATCACTGAGTTGACTGGTGCTGATTAGTGAATGTTTCAGCCCTTCAACTAGTGCTATATTTTCAATGATGACATTTCCCAGTACAATTGAGCCATATCCCAAAGTATCTCCTTTGTTTCCATCTCTAAAAGAGACTTCTGGACCAGATTTTTTCTCAAAATCTATTAACAGGGCTTTCTTTCAGTCATATGTCCTGAGCATCCACTATCAAGAATAAATGTATGCTTCTTCTTGGTGCCCTGCAAATAATAAATGACTAGTTAGACTTTTTGGGGATCCAATTTTGATTGGATCCTGTTTTTCTTTTTGAGTGACTAGTCTTCCTCTTTGATTTTGTTTCTTCAACTTTAAACTGACCCTTATCTGAATCTACACTAGACTATGTCTTCACAATCTTCTTATGACTTGGTGTATTTTCTTTCAGTGAGTAGAAGTCATAATATAGATCATGATATTCCCTACACATGTATATAGAGTGTAATTGGCTTCCACAATGATAACATGAATTTTGGGGTCTGTACTGAATTTTCAGAGTCTTGGGAGATCTAGACTCTGAACCCTATGAAGGTTTCTGTTTACAGTCTACAGACAGGTGATTATGATTACTACATTTGAAACATTTCTTCCTTGGGGCATCATGAATTCTTTTATAATTGTTCTCTTTATTAATTCCTTCTTTCCCATTTATGTTCATTTTCACTTTTTCAGACTCTGAAACATTTGCAATTTTCTGTTTCAGTTGAGAATTAGATAGAAAACCTATATTCACTCTCTTAGTCTTTTCTGATGTCTTGGAGACATGTTCCTAATTTTTGAAGATAAGAGGAGTTCCTTGAGTGTCTACAAACTTGACAGGTTTAGCTTTAGGCTTTTCAGGTTCTGCCTTCCTTGATGCAACAACTTCATTACTTTCAATACTTACATGTTTCTTTCCCTCACTTTTGTCATAACCTATTCCATTGGTTTGACCAGTAACTTGATTCTGGATTATAGTGTGAGTCTTTTTACCTGAAGTATTCCAAAGCCTAACTTGTCATTTTCTTCTTCTAGTTCTTTTCTGATATAATCATAGGCCTTAAGTACTACACCATGATCATGTTTGACTTTAGCAGCCTTATTCTTGAACTGATTCATCTGAACTAACTCAATTTCAAGAAAACTATTTCTTTTTACCAGCTCATCATTCTTTTCCTTAAGATTATTTCTCTCACTAGTTAGATTTCTGAAGTTTTCCATAAAAAATTTTAAATTTAGCTCTAATTGATTGAATACCTTCAAAATCTAAACTATCAATGTAATCAAGAGAGAATAATGATACCTTTTCAATAGCTAGTTCCTTTGGTGAAGATGGGTTGTCAGTAGAGATAGCCATTAATGCAATATTTTCATAATCAAACTCATCTTCAGAATCACTTGAGTCAGCCCAATCCTTTTATGTCACCATGAGAGCTTTGCCACTTCCAACTTGTCTGCTGTTTGGCTTCCTACATTCTCCAACAAAGTTTCCAACAATGCCACAGTTAAAGCATTTAACCTTGGACATGTCAATCTTGACTATTGACTTCTAACTATTGTCTTGATTCTTGTTTTTTTTTCTGGATGATGGTCTCTTCCTGAATCTTCTTTTATTGAACCTTTCTTTCCTAAAAGTTTTGGCAAAGAGAGTCATAAGCTTTTCCATATATGCTTCTGAGTCACTGGTATCAGAGTCTGAATCATTAGACTCTAATTCCTGAATCAATATCTTCTCTTTCTAATTCTTTGAACTTTTGACAGATGATTCTTCTTCCAAATCCTTTAGTAGTTTTTCTTTTTCCTGTTGAATGGAGAGTGCAATGCTTCTATTTTTGCCTTCATCTCTTTGTTCCAACTGTTGCTTATTTAGTTCCCAGTTTCTCAGTTTCCCAAAGATCTCTTCCAATGTTATTTCATCCATATCATTGGCTTCTTCAATATCAGATATCTTTTCAGTATAGTATCCAGAGAGAGACTTCATAAACTTGGCATTCACATCTTCTTTATCATAGTACTTGTCATGAATCGCCATAACATTTATAAGCTTGGTGAATCTGTCATAAGTTTCAACCCGAGTCTCTCCGCTTTTAGAAGTAAAGTGTCCATACTCCTGGATAGCAAAGCCTTGTAATTCTTTCGCACAGGCTTGGTGCCTTCATAGTGCACCATCAACTTATCCCACATCTCTTTTGTTGTTGTTCAAGAGAGAACATTGTGAGAACAGTGTCAAGACTATTAAATAATAAGTTTCTTACCTTTGCATTCTTGAGTATACTAGCTTTATCTTCTGGAGTCCATTCAGTCTTTGTCTTATTAACAGTGCGGTCTCCTACAACCTTTCCTTCTTCATTAGTTGCAACAACTACTTTTGTTTGTAAAATTAACATCTTGACTCTCGAGTGAGTATATTCACCCCTCTTGAGTATGGGGATTTTAGTATTGCCATCTTTGTATCCAGACATGTTTTTGATCTTCTTGATTCGAACTTAATCAAACCTTCTCTAATACCACTTGTTAAACCAGAACTACTTGTAAAGGGGGGGGGGGGGGGGGGTTTGAATACAAGTAGTACTAATATGTTTGTTTTTGTGTTTTCTTGTTTAATGAACAGAATAATAAATATGCGGAATTGAAATAACACAAACAAAGATGCTGCAACAATGATTTATATTAAATAATCAAAGTTAAAAACTCTACCAGGGATGTACAAATATCCTTAGCAGCTACTTTCTGTAAACAATGTTACAGCTGCAAACTCTCAATGTAAAACCTAATATGATCTCTAGGTTTCGACACACACATATTACAATGTAGAATGAGAGTATTTATACAATTTTCCTATCAACTAAACAACAAGTAGATCAATCACATGAATCATGCGATTCTGTCCCATCTGTTTAGGTTGACAGCTTCAATCATCCAGCCTTTCTGATAAGAACATATCTTCTACAGATTCTTGATAATGATTTGAGCTTATCTAGTGATCTATCTTCAAAGTTAACAGAAGTTTCCATAATCTGCAGAAAGCTTTATAGACTCTTACAGACTGCAGACTCTAACAGTTTCACAGACTCCTATCATAGACTCTTGTAGCAGTAGACTCTTCCTTGTACTCCAGTAACACCATCATCTTCATTCCTAACAAATAGCAGCACGAAAGTTAAGGATATAGAACACATAATAGAACTATAACATGCTATATAAAGTTTAGTTCCAGAATATAAATATGTTTTAACCTTAAATTTGTATCTTGTTAGGGGAGAGGCTGCTAAATAGTTACTTTATTACTAAAATATATTTTTTTTTCATTAAAACAATAGTAAGCAAATTAGGATAAACAATACTCTCATGTTACATGTCCTAATAGAAAATCATTAGCTCTAGATGCTCCCACGCCCCAGACCCCAAATTAGTACAAATGATGAAGAGTGTACAATCTAAAGAGATATTTGTATGCCTCTGATCTTTTTCTTTTTAGATAAAAATATATTAGCATTTTTAAAATTTGAAAGATATTACCAGCTTGCACGCACAAAATCTTAAGAGAGTAAAGAGAGAAGAAAGTGGCAATTTTTAAGTTGAAAATTTTATTCGACTTTAGAAATTTTCATGTAAGCTACCTGTTATATCCATGATAGTAGAATTGAATAAGAATAAAAGCTAGTTGCTCGTTGACGTTCAATAGCGCAAGCATTTCCATCTACTCTATGTGCTCGAGTCTCTTCTGCTACAACAACGAGGTAAAATTAATAGTGAAGAAAATGTCTTTATAACAAATTACAACTTTCTTTTTATTAGAAGCCTATGAAATACCTTTGGTTTTTCAATAGCCATAGTTATGGCACTGTATTATATGAGGATGTGTAGGTGATGCAGTCCATCCTTACTTATCAGCGGTACTTTTTCCTGTTGCAAGAGCCATAGTTATGGTACTTTAGTCCCGCTTTGCTCATTCATAGTTTTTTTCGTGTCCTCTTTAAATCGTCCACAGTTGTTCCCGGACCATGTATGGTCACGACCAGTTACAGCACCACATAGCCAACTAATCAAGAAAAAATATAGTCAAAGGAGATTATTGATAAAAAGAAAAGAAACAAATTATTGACAAGGCTACACCCACCATTCTCCGATACAGGTTTGTGACACTTAGGACAAGGCTTTGTATGAACTGTCAGCCAATTAACTATTTTCATACCCATCTCTGCATTTTTTGTTGTTGTGACATTATCAGAGAAAATACTACTCTTGAAAAAAAAAATTAACTCGGACTGAAGTTTACATTGATCTTATTTATTATCAGAGAAAACATGAATTAGAATTTGTTGTTAATTGAAGAAAACAATTAAGAAGCTCATTTCAATAGCTAGGCATTGACCAGATGTTGCCTTCTCTATTAACAATTTGTAGCAGCCATGATTTAACATTTAACATAGTAGCCTACAAAATAATTAACATATAAGAACACATACACATGCATAATTGAGTTGAATAGAACCAACAGAGAAAGGAAATTTATCCAAATGCCAAACCTTTTTCCGGACAACGACAAATATACATAAGAACTATTTTAAACATGGGCCACAAATAGAACCAGATTATAGACTAATGTAGATGAATAAACAGAAAAAGGAAAAAGTCTCGTGATACCACAATATTCCACTAAATCAATAATGGAAGCATAAAGTTCTTTTCTAGAAACTAGAGGATACAAGAATCAAAAGATATAGCTCTTGGAATCAACAACTCTTACCTAAACAATACCACATCAGAACTGAATCAACTATGCACAACAACAAAAAAAACTTATAAAAACTGACCTTACGTAATCCAGAATATTCTGAAATTTTTACCAGTAAACGAGGACCCTTTGTACCAAGACATATCCAAAAATCAGCCATAAAAAGTTGTTTTGACCCTCAAAACAATCCTCCCAATTCACATGCTCTGTTCTGATTTTGCACTGTTTATCTATTTGCTGGAAGAGACTTTAATTAGATAAATCCTTCAAAAAGAACGAAAAAGGTAATTATAGCTAGCACAATGCTATATTTGTATGATGTAGTTTGTGAAATGACTGAATGTGTCACAATTAGTATGAGAACTTTACAAACATAATACAAAATTAGCTTACATATTTGTATGAGAATTAACACGAACTTAACAAAAAATTAATACAAAATTATCATTTCTGGGCAATTTACATCAGGTGAAGCTCATGCACAAAATTACTCTAAAATTAGCACAAAATTCTCATTAATTAACACAAAACCCACTAATTACTAACACCAAATTAGCCATAATTTAGAACAAATTAATAATTAATAACACAAAAGAACAAGAAAATTACCTTAAACAATCTGAAATATTCGAATACCAGCTTTAATCTGCACAAAATTAAGAGAAAACCATTAGGAGCACAAAATGTAATCGAACATGTAACTTGCGTATACATATAATCAAAAATTTTATCATACATACATATATGCATATACCTATATAATCAGACATAATCGAAACAAGTTGGGTCATTTACCTTTAATTGAAGATTTATTTGAATCTTTTTTTAATTATTTTTGGGGTTTTGAGGGATTTGACAGAGTTGTGAGAGGGATGAGCGAGAGAGATGAATTCATACAATAATCCAATAAAATATATTAAGAAAAGTTAAGTACTTTACCTCCAATCGAAATTTTGAATTGAGTCCAACTTTGCTCTAATTAGTTTGGGGGTTTTCACAACTTTGCTAAGCTAACGTATTATTCAACCGATGATTTCAATAACAAAATTTTAAAATTGAATTTATGGTTGATTTTAGTTGTAAATATAGCTGTAAATCATATATATTTTTTAAATATTTTTAAAAAAATTCGTATTTTAGAAAAAGTTTTTCCCTTATTTATTTCAAATTAAATAACTAAAAAATTATATAACTAGTTTAAATTAATACGAAAGTAGAAATCGGGTTTATTGGTTGACATTTGGATCAATTCGGGCAGTCAAACCCCACTTTTGACCATTTGTGATTTATTTTCGGGGTTTACTGACAGACTTATTTTATTTTATTTTGATAGGTGGGTATGACTTACTCCTATGAGTTATGACCAGTAAACTGTATAATGCACATATTAAATTGTTTTTCTTTTTTATTGTTTATCAAAAAAGAGACGTTTCATTAATTAATAAATTGAAAATACATATCACAAGAGTAACGGATATTCAGGGTTTTTTTCATCCCCAAAATACGTTTCAACGTTTCTTTCTGATTCTACCGTGTTCTTCTTTTTTTGAAAAGATATAGTTTAAAAATTACTTTTGTAAGAACATCTTGAACGATAAGATAAAATAGTGATTGTCTAAAATTCTAAAATTTGATTAATTTGTAAGGTGGTCTACTCTAATGGAATTGGTTATAGTAATTGATTATATTTTAAAATAGTATGTTATTATTATTTCCGATTGTTATAAATAGAATATATTACTTTTGATATGATAAAAGATGTCGTAGAAAATTGCTACACGTCTCTATAGTTTCAGACTTTTAGCAAATATAGCCTAACAAAATCAGGAGAAAATTACCTTTTTTTTTATTTAAAAGATATAATTTATTGAAAATACTAGTTTGTAATCTGTATAGTGCATGTATGCCTAACAAAATAAGGAGAAATTTCAAGAGAAAAATAGGAAAGAAGCCACTAGACAAGTCGCATCTGTGGTATTGCTTCCTACAGACGGCCATTTGCATCAGCAAACTACAATTCTGCCCAACAAGTCTAGAACCTGTCTATCAAGAAATTTAAGTACGGAAACATCCGAGAATTTGATATTATAGAAGTCTACGTGCATCATCGACGAACACAAGTCCTTTTTCCATTATTCCTTACAATCTAGAAGAAATATAAATGGTCTTAAAGCTCGTGTCAAATTGTCAATGCTTTCATACATGGCTTTTATAACATATATTTATTGACCATAGAATGGAAGAACAGAACTTTCCAAAATCTTCCTTTTTCTTGACCCACAATCCATCTTAATGGTGTTATATATACCTGCAAAACCCTTCTTGTAACTTATATAAACACAGTCATAAATAAATACATTTCATATTTCAAGAAATTCCTACAATATGCATAAAATTCCATCATCATCAAGCTTAGGTCCAGGAGGCCTAGACTTAGCTCCTTCATTCTTTAAAGCCATACAAAACACATCTCCTCCATCACCTACCAAACGCCACACCAAAATCTCTGTCATTGGTGTAGGCAATGTTGGCATGGCCATTGCACAAACCATCCTCACTCAAGACCTAGTCGACGAGCTTGCTCTCGTCGATGCTAACTCTGATAAGCTCCAAGGTGAGATGCTGGACCTGCAACATGCGGCTGCTTTTCTTCCACGTACCAAGATTCAGGCCTCTCTGGACTACTCGGTTACTGCGGGGTCAGATTTATGTATTGTCACAGCTGGAGCTAGACAGAATCCTGGAGAGTCTAGGTTGAACTTGTTACAGAGGAATGTTACGATGTTTAAGAGTATTATTCCACCGCTTGCTAAGTACTCACCCGAGGCAATATTGTTGATTGTTTCTAATCCGGTTGATGTGCTTAGTTATATTGCTTGGAAGCTTTCCGGATTTCCAGCTAACAGGATTATCGGGTCTGGCACGAACCTAGATTCGTCTAGATTCCGTTTCCTCATTGCTGATCACCTTGACGTTAGTGCTCAAGATGTGCAGGTGAACTTTTACTTCTCTATTATCAAACACCCCCTTAATTTTAAAATTAGCTAGTGCCAATTGTTGTATGATTTGACACGAATTTCGTCAGGTTCTAATCCTGAATTCGTAATGTTTTCGACTAACCGATACTAATGTAATTGTTGTAACAGGCCTACATAGTTGGAGAACACGGTGACAGCTCAGTGGCACTATGGTCAAGCATTAGTGTCGGAGGCGTACCTATTCTAAGCTTCTTGGAAAGGCAACAAATAGCCTATGAGAAAGAAACACTAGAGAAAATTCACAAAGAAGTTGTGGAAAGTGCATATGAAGTGATAAGCTTAAAAGGTTACACATCTTGGGCAATTGGCTATTCGGCGGCTAGCTTGGCTCGAACCATACTTAGGAACCAACGGAGGATCCATCCGGTCTCGGTGCTCGCTACCACCTTCTACGGAATCGATGAGGGTGAGGTTTTTCTAAGCTTGCCGGCACAGCTTGGCAGAAGTGGAGTATTGGGGGTGACCAATGTACATCTTAGTGATGAGGAAATTAAACAGCTGAGGGAGTCGGCTAAAACTATTATGGAGGTGCAGGACCAGTTGGGTATCTAATTGGATTGGGCACGTCTAATATTATTCAATAATTGATCCATGTATGACATGGTCGCATTTCATTTGTAGTTTAATTCATTGATACAGCTGCTGTATTTTTTAATATTTTGTTACCGTTGAATTTCATGTTAAAACCGCACCATAGTTATCCCTGTATTTAGATACTCAACTCGTATATAATACTGTACAATAAAAATCATACACATATACTAGTCGAAATGAACTGGGATGAACAAAATTAAAGTTACGGAAAGGGAAAACACACTGCATTTGAGTAAGCCGAAACGGGAAACACACTGCAGACCGGAAACGGGAAACACGCTGCAGATCTTAACATTAGTAATTTAGTATGAACGCAACTACGTGCATACCTACATACGATCTACTTTGTTTAATTATTAATTTATTTTAATTTTTAAGTGCCTGCATATAGCACAGCAAGTACCGGCACTTACCTGCTGCAGGACTTCACACAAACAGGAGGTACCATATGACTTGATACACTTACAGGCTACGGTGACAGACTTATATGAAATGAAGCTTTGGAGAAGAAGTAAAGCAAGGAAGAAGAAGAAGTATGTATTCAGAAAGCTTAAGAAAGAAGTTACATCAGGTATGTTCCTTTTATACAATTCTATATCCTAACTGAATGTTCTAGAGAATGATACATACAGGTGAGTAAGTCTATGAACCCTAACAGAATCCAGCTCAGCACATAACAAACTTTCCCGCCACTTTTACATTTAAACTTGAGTGCACAGTAGATGTTTGTCATAATGTCTAGACTACTGTTTCTTTATTCTGTATCTTCATCTATATTGTCATCTATATTTGTAACATCCCCCTCAAGTTGGAGGGTTTGAAGAGGTTGCAAACACCCAACTTGGATAGTAGAGAGAGTAATTGAGTGGAGGAAAGAGCTTTAGTATAAATGTCAGCAGGCTGTAAGGAACAGGGTATATGAGCGTAGTAATCATCCCAAGCTGAAGCTTTTCACGCACAATGTGACAATCATGCTCAATGTGTTTAGTGCGTTCATGACACTACGCCATAGATGGCCTATCGCAACAAATTAGGGGGGGTGTTACCATATTGAATGTTACTATAGCTATACAATTTTTGTGCTATCGTAACGCAGTGATTTTGGGTGTTACCAAAATCATGAAACTATGTTACTATAGTTGTAAAAGGTGTTACACTCGGCAACACGGTAAGGTGTGTTACCTTAGAGTATAGTATTAATTAACAAATTAAATTTTATTTATAATTATTAGTTTGATTATTGTTTAAATTTAAAAGTAAATAATTATAATAAAATCATTAAAGTTATCATTGGAAAAATTAATATTCCATCAAATTATTGAATTATTTATATTTCATAAAATTTAAAATATTTTTAATAAATTTAGAATTAAAATATTTTAAAATAATATTCAAGAATTATTAAATTTTGAATAAAATCATTAACAATTTTATTATAGAACATAATAATTTGTAAAAACTGTGAATTGTTATAAAATAATAAAAATAATGAATTTAATATAAATAAATTTGTAATTATTTTTTAAAAAAACTAAGAAAGGAAAAGTTGGTTCAGAAGGTGTAAATTAGTGAGATGGCCTGAGCGGCAACGAAAAACACAGAGCGGCAAATGAAAAATTAGAATTGGGGAAATTGAAATTGGGGCAAATACTCCCACTTCTCTCTCCTTCTCTGTATCTCTCCATATCTCTCTCCCTCTCTATGTCTCTCTCTTTGTATCTCTCTCCCCTCTCTCCCTCTCTTATCTCTCACCACACATTCATCTTTGTCCACTAAATCATCTCTCACGACTCACTCGTCTCTCAGGGCTTCACAAAAGTAATTAGGGCTTCACTCATCTCGCTAATCTGAGATTCGGGTTTTGGTTCAACATCTACGGCTCAATCTGCGCTTGGTTTCGATGGCTCAGATTCAGACTACAATTTGTGTATTCATGTTGATTTTTGTGTAAAACTGTTAACTTGGTTATTCGGGATTCAGAATGCACACAAAATCTGTTGATTTTGGCTCAATCTGTTGAAGGATTGAGGATTGTTAATGGAAGCTTCTTCAGTACACGAGCTATGTAGATACGTGAGCGTAATCTTTCTTTCTACAGTTAGTATTCTTATTTTCTTTATTTTCGCAGTTAGTATTCTTTCTTTCTTTATTATTCAACACAAAATATAAGAAGATAACTACAATTATTGCCTAAATATGTGGGTAGCGTTAACAATTGTGCCTAAAGGTGTAATATTTCCTTTATCAGGTAACTCAATTTTCCATCCTTATATTTTCTTATTTTCAATTCGATTGTGCCTCTTTTGTTCAATTGCACTAGGGTTTCTATTTATTTTAAGAAACGTTGATTAAGCACACGAGTCTACTGAGAATGTACATGCTTCAGATTTTTCTTGTAGCTATATTGTGTTTACAGGCTTCTTTCAAACTCCAACTTTGGTATCTTTACAATGTGTTCTTCATGTGGAAATGTGTTCTTCAGATTTTGTTCTTTTGTGCTAGGCATTGTGAGTCACAGATATAACAATTTGGAAGCACATTGTGAGTCTATTACTGACTAAGTTAGCTTTCAGATTATATATCGCCATAATATACTTTTACTTGAGAATATTAAAACTTGCTGATTAGGATTTTGCAAATTCAAATGACATGCTTCTGAGAAGAAAACTTTTTCGTCTAAATGTGAATTTTGCTACTTTCACATTATTGGCTTTTCACAATGCAATACTTATTTCAACTTCTTTGTAACTCAATGATAGTTTAACTCAATGATAGTTTAAACTGAACTGGACTAATTAATCTGATTTTATATACTTCTGCGAGGGTGTTTCTTCACAAGTTCTGGAGGCTTGAGGAGTTTGTTTCGAGCACCCTTTGAATGAACTAAAGCCAGTGCCAAAAGTAGACAGGTCAGGCGATGTGTGTGGCACAACCTTTAATTATGAACGTTATTGGTTAAATGTTATTGAACTTCTCCATCTGTTATCGGTGAGCAAATCTTAGACAGACCTTTGATATAGCCATGAATCAGCTGCTTACAGTTTTATTTAATTTGGTACATTTGAATTTCAGGATCTGTAAAATAAGAGTATTATCGAGAGATGCTTGTTTGATGCTACCATCTTTTGTTGTTTTAAAAAAATAGATAAATATTGTTTTTCGTGATCAATTTCTCTCTACACATAAATGTGTTAGCAGGGAACCTACTAGTCAATGACATGAGCCGTGAAATTTCTTAATGTTCTTTGAAAGGAGAGATCGGCCCCTGTAATTATACGAATCAGATGCGGAAAGAATCAAGGTCATATAGGAATCGTGTAAGTTTCTAAACTGAATTTTCGGGACTGAAATGGAGTAATACTTCTACTTTATTTTCTATAGACATCGTAATTCATAAATATTTTACTAGTTTTTAGTTTTTACAATGACAATTAAAGATGATGTTATCTCAATGCAATAATTTTTTCACCTTGTATATATTGATGCTGTTGGGACTTTATCGCAAAGCACTGAATGTTGGTCACATTCCGGTGAACTAATATTTTTATCGGTGTGGAGCAGCACCCTGATTTTCATATTTGTAAGCGCTTACTATTTTGATTCAATGGTTTAGTGGCCTATGTATTTTTGGAAACTAATCCAGCACTTTATATAATCAATGTAGGTCTTGTCAAACAGTAGGATTGGTGCAACAACCTTGAACACTGAAAGTTACTGCTCACATAGTGTGTTTGCTTATGTTGTTGACTGACGGTGCAAGGTTAGAAACTTAAATACTGTAAATGTAGAGTCTATTCATTACAAGCAGATTTGTTTCCGATGCTTTATTATGTAATCATGTACATATATGTATATATTCTATTAATTGTTCTATTTGTGTTAAAGTAGTGGACACCGTACTGTAAAATTACTAAATTCATTTTTGTTTTAATTTGTAGGGTATCGCAGGTGACTTGAGTTGTTTTAAGTCGAGAAAAATAAATCTTGTTGATCTGCCAATGATAAAAGCTAATAAAGGCAGCCAAAGATTGTCTGAAGGAAGCAGGGAATATTTATTGTTTACTTTCCCAGCTAGGGTATGGCTTTGCATTGTTTTACCATTATTTTACATTCCCAATACATTTTTACATTCATAGTCTTGCTATTGATCATCATTTGTGTGCGTGATGTGTGTGTTTACTGAACTTTAGTTCAAATTATTTTGAAAAGGAAACATGTTCAAATTCTCATGTGTTCAACCAAATAGTGACAATACCTGTATGATTATTTGTTTTAATATTCTTATCGTATAGTTTGCTGTCTATCAGTTTATGTTCTATGTGTGATATTTTTATGCATTATTGTTATGCAGGAATGCCAATGACAGAGGATACGTGCATACGAGTGTTAACAAAAAAGACAAGGATGCATCTTGTTGATGAAGTGGAAGGTCCAAGATAGAAGTGGATTGTCTTTAGTCGGTGTTAGTGGTTAATGTAGTTGGTTTATTATATGTAGCTGGTGTTGATAGTTGATGTAGAATGAAAACATGAATTGATATAGTTTGGTTTTTACTGGAAAATGTAATATTTAGATAGTACATTTTTATTTTGTTAAACTAAAGTTTGTACAAAATATGTTGCACATGGCTTTTATATGGTAACTCTTAGTTTGTTGTACTTGGTAATATAAGGTGTTACAATAGACTGAGCAAGACTCACCTATGTGGGCTCTAATATGGGCCCCACATGTGGGGCCCACGTGTGGGTCCCATTTTCTGGTTTCTGCAAAAATGTAATATCTTTGGTAACACAGAATGTATGTTGCTATAGAATGTTTAATGTGTTGCTGTAGATATGTATAGTAACATAGTTTGCTATGTTACTGTGACGCCCTCCCGATCTGGGGTCATGATCGGGGAGTCACTACAAACTCTATACATAAATAAACCCATAAACAATAATATAAACATGCAGACTCGACCCCAACTCTACCCTGGATCTCAACAGTTGATGGTGTGAAACAAGCATCCACTATCTAATTCATTAATACATAACATAAGTCTCAAAAGTTATTACATCCATGACTTAAAAGTTCTATGTTCTCTATTACAAAACACCTTCTAGATATGGCCATCACCTACCTGAGCTGGCATCCCAAAAACAACCCTATAGGAAGACTTCCTAGCTGTCTGAAATGTACGTACCATCTTCTCGTTTCACTGTGGGTTAGAATAGGGAAAAAGAATGAGCCAAATGCCCAGCAAGTAATAATATGACCAAACAGTTATCCACTGGGAAACAGTTCCAATATCAATATGTATGACATGGGTATAAAAAAATCCGTATCAATGGGATTATCAAAACAATGAATTGAATATATAGCTTCAAAACAGTTTCCGACATCAATATATATAGCATGGTTTTAGCAGAATCCATATAAAGGAATTATCGGAACAATGGCATAAATGTGCAATTTCAAAGGGTAAACCAATTTCATTTTCAAGATATCCGTTTCAAGAAAAGCATTAAGTAATTTTTTGGAGATTTTTCACAACGCACCGGACAATACGGGTGATCAGCCACGTAAAGTCCCCATACCGGACACACAGTCCCTCTGGTCCTTGTATTGGGTCCCATTAGGCACACATTGGCCTTTAGACTAGTCCATCCCTAGTCCATTTATTATAATTAAAAAGTGTTGGACCGGCGTTACTCGGCCTCTTACGCCTCCAATCTTAGGAATCCGTGGAAACCATAAATCAGAATTTAATTGAGTCTAAACTTTATTCCTTTTTTAAACATTTTCAGATATAAAGAAGTCCTTTGGAAATCAGATAAGTTCAATCAAAACAATCTGGGTTTCTATTAGTGGAATATCAGAAATATTTATCATCGGGTTTGTTATGGAAATGTACTAGAATGAGAGTTAGGTATATTCACTTTCAGGTATAAAAAAAGTTTGAATAAGTATATGGTCAAACTCAGGTTATAGAATTATAGGTCACCAGGTTTCAATTCATGTATATGATCAGGGTATAAAGGTTTAGGGATAAAGAACTAAACAAAGCATGGTATACATTTCAACATGGTATATATGAACAAAGATAAGGGTTATCAATGAACGATAAGTGTTTTCAGGACTAAAGGTAAATCAAGGCAAGATAACAATTCATATGTGTCAAAATGAAACAATGGAATCGAAATACGAAAGCAAGTTTGTATTACTTGCCTTAGGTAGCTAAAAAGGGTAATGAACAATCACTGATTCTCCACCTTAGTCTTTCCTTTGTCTCTAAGACCCACTTCCTTGAACTTTCTAAGTTCCACTTCCTTGGATTCTACAAAAGAATATATTCTATCTTAGAACGCCCTTTCTCAAATGCCAATCCTTTACTCTAAACTACCCAACGCATCCTAAGCGCGTAAACACATAATAGTTATACCATAATACAATTATAATCATGTAATAGGCAATCAACCATATAGTCTCACATTGTCATTTAAATACACATAACATGCTCCTTATACATATATATATACAATAATATATCTTTCAAATCATTCCACACTTGGTATCCCTTAAATCAATTTGGTCATGCCAACCATATCCTTAACACTTTTACAATCAATGTTTTCATCTCAAAAACTGAAAAATCTGCTGCGCATACTTTACTAAAACATTTTTCATAAATCCAAATATAATCCAACAATTACCAAATTTGACAGACTACCTCCTGATTACTAACTCAACTTAGCATAAAAGTTTCAACTTCAGAACACTTTATTTAGATTAAAAACGAACTGTATAAAGTAGGTACTAAGGCACAGAAAATCCCTGCTGCGCAACTTTTAGTAAAATAATCATAACTTTTTATTCGTAAATCCTATCGATACAAGGTTAGCGCGTGCACAAACTAGATTCAATTTAGAACAGTTAATGCCTAGACTCTCTGTCTAAAACAGGCAGCAACATTTCACAATTAATCAAAACAGAACAGGCAGACAGTTTTTCTGGAATTTCAGCATGATGTATGTCTATACAAAACCATTCCACCATTATAATCTTTCCCATAAATAACCATCCAATATCAAAACTAGAACTCATGTTCTCAAGAATTTACCCAAAACTTATACATGCATTTATCAAATACCCAAACTAACAAGTTAACAATTCAAATACTTGTAACTTCACTAAAATTCCCAAATCAAAACCTTTAACCATCAAAAATTCGAACTTAACTAAACTTAACACAATTAATCAACATGCATTCACTATAAACCGAGATTAACAATTAAACATCAACATAACAAATTTTCAAACCAATTTTATAAAAGGGGAAAAATCGAAATATGCACATGCAATTCGATTTCTCAACATGCAATTCATAACTTCACTAAATACTAGTTTTAATACAAAAATCGGACTCAAGAATATCATCATCGTCCCCGTCGGCTCGCCGGAGCTCATTGCCGACGGCGGCATGGTCGGAGGTGCCCGGAAAAAAAAAATCGGGTTTCCTTCACAACCTCACCAGTAATAATCTAAACAATCTCCTTGTCACAGAATCATCACAAAACAAAGGTTCGGGATTGAATCAAATCAAAATCGCCAAAACCCCTTTTTGCATGCAACTGATACACACGCACACACACTGCCATACACATACACACACCCACGATTACACATATATGAGAGATTGAGTGAGAATGAGAGGGAGAGAGATTTTACAGAAGAAAATCGAGAGAGAGAGTTTTTGCCGAGAGAGAAAAATCGAGAGAGAAAGAGAGAAGAGAGAGTGATGAACGGTGAAAGAAGAAAAGGGGAAAAACTGATTGCTGGGGTTTTATAAGCCCAGGGGTATTTTAGTAACTTGCTAATTCCAAAATCTGATTTTTAAATAAGAAAACCCATATAAATGCCTTTCTAAAATTCGAAATAAAATGAAGATAATATCTAAAAATCACAATTTTATTTTTAAAACAAAGAATACGAATTTACAAGCTCCCCCATATTTTTAAAATAGTTTTATGATCAAATTTGAATTAAATATGAATTTTCAAAGTTTTGATCACATAAATGATATTTAACTCATAAAATCGTTTTTAAATCCTTAAAGTCAAAAATAAATTCCTCCACTAATTTTAGAAAATACTAGAATATAAACTAAAGGTTGTGAAAAAGATTTCACAATAAAAAGAGTCTCCGATGATTTTATAAAATTCCCGGAAGGTCAAAAAGAACTAATTTTTAATAAGAAATTCATATAAAATGCATTTAAAAGCATACACAAGTATTTTAATCCATACCATTCACCAAGTAAACATCTAATTATCACATTTCCAAATATCCACCTTTCACACAATACTCACATATCATATAACTCAAATATTATTAAATATTAGTATTGTACAAGCGCTTTTCTGAGTCGTTATAACCTTCCCCCCTTAAAAAGATTCTGTCCTCAGAATCTAACCTTATGAAAATAGATGCGGATACTTTTCAAGCATCTCGCTCTCAAGTTCCCAAGTCGATTCTTCAACTTTAGGATTCCTCCACAAAACCTTAACTAGCTTAACAATCTTATTCCTTAATTTCCTATCCATATGATCCTGAATCTCTACAGGTTGTTCTACATATGACAAATCAGGTTGAATCTCAAAAGGTTCATATACGATCACTTGATTTGTATCAGGATTAAATCTCTTAAGCATCGAAATATGAAAAACGTTATGAATGTGCTCCATGTGTGGTGGTAACGCTAACTCATATGCAACTTTTCCAATACGTCTCAGTATCTCAAACGGTCCTACATATCTCGGGCTAAGTTTCCCTTTCTTGCCAAATCTCGTAACTCCTTTCCATGGCGACACTTTTAGCAACACTTGGTCTCCTTCTTCAAATCTTATATCCTTCCTGTCTTGGTCCGCGTACTTCCGTTGTCTGTCTTGTGCCGTAACTAGCCTTTTCCGAATGATTTCAATCTTTTCCTTCGTTTGTTGTACTAGCTCGGGTCCTAAAACTTTTCGTTCTCCAACTTCTTCCCAATATACAGGAGATCTACATTTCCTTCCATACAAAGCTTCATACGGTGGCATTCCAATACTCGCGTGATAACTGTTGTTGTACGAAAACTCTACTAACGGCAAATGTTCATCCCAACTTCCTTTAAAATCCAGTGCACAAGCTCTAAGCATGTCTTCAATGGTTTGAATTGTTCGTTCACTCTGGCCATCAGTTTGTGGATGATAAGCGGTACTCATCTTAAGCTTGGTACCCAGACATTCTTGAAATTGTCTCCAAAATCGGGAGTTAAACCTTGGATCACGGTCCGACACAATGGTTACTGGAACTCCGTGGCGTGTCACAACTTCCTTCAGATATAACTGTACTAACCTATCCAGTGAAAATCTTTCATTGATTGGGAGAAAATGTGCAGACTTGGTCAGACGGTCTACAATTACCCATATGGCATCATGATTAGCTTTTGTCCTCGGTAGTCCAACAATAAAATCCATGGCAAGATGTTCCCACTTCCATTCCGGAATATCCAATGGCTGCAATAGTCCGCTCGGCTTTTGATGTTCGGCTTTGACTCGTTGACAAGTATAACACTTACTTATCCATTCGGCAATTTCTCTTTTCATATCCGGCCACCAGAAATGTTCCTTCAAATCTCGATACATTTTCGTGCTACCAGGGTGAATTGAGTACTGTGAACTATGAGCTTCCCGCAAGATTTCATTCTTCAATTCTGTCACATTTGGAATCCATATCCTCGTAGAAAATCTCAAAACTCCTTGGTCATCCTTTTGGGTGCAGATCTCTTCACCAGTCAATGTGTTCATCTCTTGATTCATAATCTCCTCTTGACATCTTCGTATCTTTTCCAACAATTCCGGCTGAAACGTCATAGCATTGAGAACTTCGTTGGTAACTTCCGAATCATAAACTTCTAGTCTCAACTTCTCAAATTCTTGAAGCAATTCTTTAGGTATCATGAACAAATTCAATCTCTCCTTTCGACTTAACGCATCTGCCACAACATTCGCTTTTCCTGGGTGATAGTTAATACTACAATCATAGTCCTTAATTAGCTCCAACCATCTCCGTTGCCTCATGTTCAATTCCTTCTGAGTGAATATATACTTTAAACTTTTATGATCCGTGTAGATTTCACACTTCTCTCCGTATAGATAATGTCTCCAAATTTTCAGTGCGAACACAATAGCTGCTAATTCCAAATCGTGAGTTGGGTACTTTCGTTCGTGCGGTTTGAGTTGTCGTGAAGCATACACGATCACTTTTCCATGTTGCATCAAAACACATCCTAATCCTTTGTGTGAAGCATCACTGTAGATAACGAAATTTCCTTGATCATCTGGTAAGACTAACACTGGTGCAGTCACTAATCTTCCTTTCAGCTCTTGGAAACTTTCTTCACATTTCTCAGTCCAAACAAACTTCTCATTCTTCCGAGTCAGTGCAGTTAACGGTGTAGCTATCTTTGAAAAATCTTGAACAAATCTCCGGTAATATCCAGCTAATCCGAGAAAACTTCTTACTACAGTAGGGGTCCTTGGCCTTTCCCAATTAACCACAGCTTCAATCTTGGCAGGGTCTACTCTCACTCCTTCTCGACTAATAACGTGACCAAGAAACTGTACTTCCTCCAACCAGAATTCACACTTTGAAAACTTTGCATATAACTTTTCCTTCCTTAAGACTTCCAATGAAATCCTTAGATGTTCCGCATGATCTTCCGAAGACTTTGAATATATCAGGATGTCATCAATAAATACAATCACAAACTTATCCAAATACGTTCGAAAAACTCGATTCATCAAATCCATAAACACAGCCGGGGCATTAGTTAATCCAAATGGCATCACTAAAAATTCGTAATGTCCATATCTCGTGCGAAAAGCAGTCTACGAAACGTCTGCAGGTCTGATTTTCAGTTGATGGTATCCAGATCTTAAATCAATCTTTGAAAAAATAGGCTGCTCCTTTGAGTTGATCAAATAAATCGTCGATTCGCGGTAACGGGTACTTATTCTTTATAGTCAACTGGTTGAGTTCTCGATAATCTATACACAATCTCATACTTCCGTCTTTCTTCTTGACAAATAAAACTGGCGCTCCCCACGGCGATATACTAGGCCATATCACTCCTTTATCCAAAAGATCTTGTAGCTGCGTAGCCAATTCCTTCATTTCTGCCGGTGCCATTCTGTAAGGTGCCTTTGATACTGGTTCCGTTCCAGGTGCCAAATCAATCGTAAATTCTACTTCTCGATCTGGAGGTAATCCGGGTAGTTCGTCAGGAAAAACATCAGGGAACTCATTTACAACTGGCATCTCCTCCATCTTCAACACTTGTTTCTCCACATCCACTGAAGGAATATAAGGATGAGCGGAAGCATGAAATAACATTTTATTTCGTAAAATCCATATATCGCACATATAGAAAACTGTAAAATGATGTGGAATCAAAATCTTACCTTGAAAAATCGAAGCTTTGAATCGAGATGATCGTTAGCAGTAGCTTCTCAGAGTGTGAAGCCCTCTACCGGTATCCACCAAGAATAATTCTTCGATGAAGCTTTTTATAAAACTTGAAGCTTTATAAAAATGGAGGTTTTCCTTTTTCTTTTGAGAGAGAGAGAGAGATGAAGAAGAAGGAGAGGCAACTAGGTTTTTCACAAAAACAAAAGTGTTTCTAACTCATCTCATCTCATCCTTTATATAGGGCTCAAGTAGGGTTAATATATTTAATATATCAATATATATTAATATATAAATCCCTCACTTTCTCTTATAAAATGTTTAAATAATAATTAAAACTATTTTAATCATTATTATTATTCTCTCTCAAAATACCTTCATCAATAAATTAATCTTTTT
The DNA here is from genome assembly GCA_030848705.1 of Heracleum sosnowskyi. Classification (NCBI taxonomy): domain Eukaryota; kingdom Viridiplantae; phylum Streptophyta; class Magnoliopsida; order Apiales; family Apiaceae; genus Heracleum; species Heracleum sosnowskyi. The sequence goes on from CM061240.1 coordinate 19,639,601, forward strand.
ATGGTGTGACCCTGTAGGTTCAATATTAAGCCGGTAGTAGAAATAAATAATAATAAACTTTTTATTTATTATTTATATGAATTCTAAAATTCATTAAATATAATTAACTGATTAATTATATTTATTCTACATCGTGAGTGATGCTTCTCAACATATCGCGACTATCCGGATAATATGAATTCACTGCTTAGAATACCAAGAACCTGTCAGTGACTAGTTACAGTACAATCAATTCCTTCTACCCTACAATATCCCGATTAAATACAAGGCACGGAACTCGTGTCAAGCCTATCAGATTTAATCATATGATTTCTTATTCATAATGCAAAGTTCATATTAATGCAAATTAGAAACTCCTTTCTAATTTCATTCACTCTGGCCAGAGATTCCAGAACTCGCATACTAAGAATAACATAGGATATTCACTTCCTATACTGGAAGGGGTAGATCATCTATTGACGTTAACTATCTCCATACACAAATCCCTATGCCCAGAATAGACCTAATGGATGTCCTTGAGACTAAGGACTAAACCAAAGCACAGTTCATTATATACAAGATAACTTTAACGATCTCAAGTCTAAGGATACTTGTACAACTATCACTCAGTGAACAACTATCGACACGTGAGTAATCTCCATTAGTTGTCCAACTACTCGAGTCATGTTCAGTGAACTTATTCCCTAATAAGCACCTACATACTAGCTATAGTGTCACCACACAAATGCCTATGAGAACAGACATCCTCCTGAAGGGAGCAAGCATAGTATGTACCAATCTTTGCGGATTCACTAACTTCCGATTAGTTATCCTATGATCAGGAACTGTTTAAGTCTAGAGTTATCATCTTCTAGATCTCACTATTACAATCTCATTATAATTCTAGAAGCTTTACTCTAAACTATGGAACATCTTATTTAAAAACACTTTAAATAGATAAAGCCCGTAATAAAAACAAAACAAGTCTTTTATTAATATAAACGAAATCAAATAAGAATACAAGAAAGTTCTTCCTAACTCATCATACATGATTGGATTTAGGACAAAACACTTTCAATCTCCCACTTGCACTAAAGCCAATCACCCTGGTATCTAATACCCATCTTCTCTTTATGATGATCAAAGTGAATCTGAGACAATGACTTTGTGAGTGGGTCTGCTACGTTGTTATGTGTGTCAACTCTCTCAATCTTGACATCTCCTCTTTCAATGATTTCCCTAATCAAATGAAAGCGCCGCAAAACATGTTTGGAATTTTTATGAGACCTAGGTTCCTTGGCTTGTGCTATTGCTGCGTTGTTATCACAATACATCACAATAGGCTCCTCAATGCTAGGAACAACTCCCAACTCAGAAACAAATTTCCTCATCCAAACGGCTTCTTTTGCAGCCTCACTTGCAGCTATATACTCTGCTTCCGCTGTGGAGTCAGTTGTTGTAGACTGTTTGGAACTCTTCCAACTAATCGCTCCACCATTCAGAGTAAACACGTACCCTGACATGGATGTGCTATCATCACTTTCTGATTGAAAACTAGAGTCAGTATAACCCTCTATTTTCAACTCAGATCCACCAAAAACAAGAAAAATATCCTTAGTCCTTCGCAAATACTTAAGGATGTTCTTCACTGCTTTCCAGTGGTCTTCACCTGGATTGGACTGATATCTGCTCGTCACACTAATTGAATGAGCAACATCAGGCCTAGTACATAACATCGCGTACATGATAGATCCTATTGCCGAAGCATAAGGAATCTTACTCATACGCTCCCTTTCTTCAGGTGTCTTAGGAGACATCTTCTTGGAAAGGGATACTCCATGGCTCATTGGTATGAGACCTCTCTTGGAGTTTTCCATGCTGAACCTTTTAAGCACTTTCTCGATGTATGTACCCTGGGTAAGACCTATCATTCTTCTAGATCTATCTCTATAGATCTTCATACCGAGAATGTAGGATGCTTCTCCCATGTCCTTCATAGTGAAGTTCTTTGATAGCCACACTTTGACTGATTGTAGCATCGGTATATCATTTCCTATAAGAAGTATGTCATCCACATACAATACAAGAAATGTTATCGCGCTCCCATTAACCTTCTTGTAGACACATGGTTCATCTATGTTTTTGATAAAACCAAACTCTTTGATTGTCTCATCAAAACGAATGTTCCATCTACGAGAAGCTTGCTTTAACCCATATATGGTTCGTAGCAACTTACACACTAGGTGTTCATTCCCTTTGGAAACAAAACCCTCTGGCTGTGTCATATACACTTCCTCTTCAAGTTTCCCATTGAGGAAGGCCGTTTTCACGTCCATTTGCCAGATCTCATAGTCGTAGTAAGCATCAATCGCAAGCAAAATCCGAATTGATTTTAACAGGGCTACAGGCGAAAAAGTTTCATCAAAGTCAATCCCTTGCCTTTGTCTGAATCCTTTTGCCACGAGCCTGGCCTTATAGGTCTCCACCTGGCCATCTGCTCCAATCTTTCTCTTGTATACCCATTTGCACCCAATAGGCTTCACATCTTTAGGTGCTTCAACCAAAGTCCAAACTTGGTTGGTATACATAGATTCCATTTCGGATTTCATGGCACTCTGCCATTTCTCTGAGTCAATACTACTCATAGCCTCATTATAGGTCATAGGGTCGTCATCATCAATGATTGACAACTCATTGTCATTCTCAATGACAAGGCCATAATACCTCTCAGGTTGGCGAGACACTCTCTCTGACCTACGAATGGGCTGTTCCACAGAAGGTTGTTCTTTCTGAATAGGTACTTCCTCTTGAACCGTAGTAGTTTGTGCTTCTTGAACTTCATCAAGTTCAATTTTGCTCCCACTGTTTCCTTCAAGGATAAACTGTTTTTCCAAGAAGGTAGCATGTCTGGAGACAAACACCCTATGATCGGTGTAAAAGTAATACCCTAAAGTCTCTTTAGGATATCCCACAAACCTACATTTTACGGATCGAGATTCCAGCTTACCAGGGTCGACTTTCTTGACATAAGCTGGACATCCCCAAATCTTAACGTGTTTAAGACTCGGTTTCCTTTCTTTCCATATCTCATATGGAGTTTGAGGAACAGATTTGGAAGGCACCTTATTCAGTAAATATGCTGAGGTTTCCAATGCATAACCCCAAAGTGATACTGGAAGATCTGCATAGCTCATCATGGATCGAACCATGTCTAACAAAGTTCGATTTCTCCTTTCAGATACCCCATTCAACTGTGGAGTATATGGAGGAGTCCACTGAGAGACTATACCATTTTCTTTGAGATAATCTAGAAACTCTCCACTCAAGTATTCACCACCTCGATCTGATCGAAGAGTTTTAATACTATGTTTGGTTTGTTTCTCCACTTCATTCTTATATTCTTTGAACTTTTCAAAGGCTTCAGACTTGTGTTTCATCAAATACACATATCCGAATCTAGATCGATCATCTGTGAAAGTAATGAAGTACGAAAATCCACCCATGGCTTGCGTAGACATCGGTCCACATACATCTGTGTGTACCAATCCTAGCAAATCTGCAGCCCTCTCTCCATGTCCACTAAATGGAGATTTGGTCATTTTACCCAATAGACAAGACTCGCATGTAGGATATGATTCAAAATCAAAGGGGTCAAGTAACCCTTCCTTATGCAATGTCCGAAGTCTATTTTCACTAATATGACCAAGTCTGCAGTGCCACAAATAGGTGAGATTTTCATCATCCCTTTTCCTTTTATTAGTACGTTCAATTTGTAGTAAATTATGCTCTACGTCACATACATACAGACCATTATTTAAAATACCACTACCATAAAGAACATTATCTCTAAGAATTGAACATTTATTATTCTGAATAACAAACGAAAATCCAGCCAAGTCTAACATGGGAATAGAAATAATATTCCTCACAATCGAGGGAACAAAATAACAATTATTTAAAACAATAGTCTTGCCCGTAGGTATATGTAAATCAAATGATCCTACAGCTTCAGCAGCAACTCTTGCTCCATTTCCCATCCGTAGAATCACTTCCTCTTCCTCAAGAGTCCTACTTCTCCTTAGTCCCTGCAACGAATTGCAAATGTGAGAACCACAGGCGGTATCTAATACCCAAGTAGAAATTTGATTTAATGACATATTCACTTCAATCATGAACATACCTAAACCAGAAGCGGCAGTCTCACTACCCTTCTTCTTTTTCAACTCTGCAAGGTAAGCCTTGCAGTTCCTCTTCCAGTGCCCCACCTTGTTACAGTGGAAGCAAACAGCTTTGCTCTTGGGGTCTTCAGCTTTTGGTGGAACCGGCTTTTTCTCACCTACTTTCTTCTTCTTGGGAGGGTTCTTCTTCCTTTTCTTAGGATTGGAACCTTCACCAATTAGAAGAACAGAACTCTTCTTAGAGGGAAAATTCGATTCCGCAGTCTTCAACATGTTGTGGAGTTCAGCCAGGCTGACGTCCAGCTTATTCATGTGAAAGTTCACAACAAACTGCGAAAACGAATCTGGGAGCGATTGCAAGACCAAGTCTTGGTTTAGCTCCCCATCCATGACAAAACCAAGTTGTCCAAGACGTTCAATCAAATTGATCATCTTAAGTACATGGTCATTCACAGATGTTCCCTCAGACATCCTACAACGGAACAGCTCCTTCGATATCTCATATCGAGCTGTCCTCCCTGCCACATCATACAACTCTTGTAGATGTGTTAGGATAGTGTGAGCATCCATATGCTCATGCTGCTTCTGTAGCTCAACGTTCATGGAAGCTAGCATGATACATTGAGCAACATTTGCATCATCTATCCACTTACGATACACAACATGTTCATCATCATGTGCATCATCAGCAGGTTCAGTAGGCTTAGGTGAGTTAAGCACATATTCCAGCTTCTCAACCCTGAGAACAATTTTCAGGTTTCGAAGCCAGTCAGCAAAATTGGGACCAGTCAATTTGTGAGCATCCAGTATGCTCCGGAGTGATAGTGCGGAAGACATAATGTATATAGTAAATCTGTAAATGATAAACACATAACAACACTTAGCAAATATTCAATTTCATTTTAAAACACTATATGAATCGGGTCTTTATTCATAAGTGGCTCCCACTAGTTTATCTAATTTATACAACCCCCTAAGTGGAAAAATTAAGCATTCATAATGCTAGTGGGTTTAGGGATCCTACATTCCATCACACAACCTCGGCTGTGGCACGAAACGCCATGTGATGTTCAGTAGGCAGACAACTCTTGTCAATTACATCTCATGTTATTCCCTAATAAAACTTTAGCCTCTTGAATAATTGAGTCACGGCTGTAGCACGACAAACTCAATATTCTAAGTCAAGTCTAACCCAACATTTCGTACAATTGAATCAGTCTCCAATAGCCCACGGCTGTGGCACGTAACGACCATTAGATTCTAATTCATTGTACACATCTCTATGTAATAGACAAGTATTTCTTATCTCGAAATCAAAGCCCTCGGCTGTAGCACGAAACGACAATGATTCAAAAATAAGAACTACTCTCTACCATGTTGGAAGGCTATGACCGACACAAGCCCGTTGTGTCATTGGCCAATTACTACTTGATATTATTTAATTTTAGAGGGATTATATTATGTTACAACCATAATCATATTACTAGGAGATTCTCTTTTTCTTGAACAAAATACAATTATGATATTTAAATGAAAAATTCCCAGTGTGTTGGAGGGGTCACATCGGTCCCGCTTAAAACCCAACGGCCTAGACAGAAATTTTCATTTTCAACATCAAAAGAGTATTTCACTCTATGTTTCATAAACATAAGAATCTCATGGTTGTACTCATAATATTATTGTTAAGGCAAGAAACGATTCCTATTCTAGATTTTCTAGAGCACGCCTTATATTGATTTAAGTTCACCTAAATCTATCATCGCATGGTAAATCTAGGCATATATCTCATATATAAAAATAAATAAACAAGTAAGCATGCAAGTAATATCATGTCATACAATGATATAATGATGTATGGATTTATTATAGTATTTAAAAGCAATTAAAACAATTAATACATGCTTTAAAACACATCCGGGAATATAAACAGTTCCAAACTTTTATATAAAAAATATTTGACCACTCCATTAGATCCGTCTCGGAAAAACGAATCCAACGGTATATTGCACGCCCAAAACGGAGTTACCAAACTCCCAAAAAATCAAATTTAATGTGGACAGCGGGGCTGTAACGCATGACGCTCATGCGTTACAACAATTAAAAGCTATTAATTGTGTAACGCATGACGCCCATGCGTTACAAGGTCTGTAACGCATTCCCGGAATGCGTTACACCCTTCCCAGCGAGTGCGCGCCACGCGCGCGCGGCCAGCAGCAGTTTTTTTTTTTTTTTTTAATTTATATTATTGTAACTCCTCTAGCTTTTATTACACTAAAAAAACACAATTAATAAAAAAAAACATTTTTTTATTTAATGCTAAGTAAGTTACAACATTTCTATGCTATAAAGCATTTAAAACACACAAAAACAAAACTGCCTAGCCATTAATGCATTTATTGTTATTATTATTTCATTTTAATATTAATAAATTAATTAACAATTAATTAATAAATTAATAAAAAATCAAAATAATATGATTTCTGAAATCAAACAAAAGCAAAAATAAGCAAGTATCTATGGGGTCCTTGTGCAAATTTTAATTCATATATTTCAACATGCATAATTATTTTATGAATTTTAATTAAAACAATTTTAAAAAAATTCATATCAAATAATCTACACATCACAAAATTATGAAAAAAATACCTAGATGATCCACAACACTTGTAGAACCCAGATCAATGGTCAAAATCTCATGCAAATCATATTTCGAATTAATTCATAATTAAATCTAAATATACTTGCAAAAATCATAATAAATCCATAGATGCATCAAAAAATCTAAAATTTTCACATGATTCTCTATATGCAACAACCTTGCTCTGATACCATTAACGGAATATAAGGATGAGCGGAAGCATGAAATAACATTTTATTTCGTAAAATCCATATATCGCACATATAGAAAACTGTAAAATGATGTGGAATCAAAATCTTACCTTGAAAAATCGAAGCTTTGAATCGAGATGATCGTTAGCAGTAGCTTCTCAGAGTGTGAAGCCCTCTACCGGTATCCACCAAGAATAATTCTTCGATGAAGCTTTTTATAAAACTTGAAGCTTTATAAAAATGGAGGTTTTCCTTTTTCTTTTGAGAGAGAGAGAGAGATGAAGAAGAAGGAGAGGCAACTAGGTTTTTCACAAAAACAAAAGTGTTTCTAACTCATCTCATCTCATCCTTTATATAGGGCTCAAGTAGGGTTAATATATTTAATATATCAATATATATTAATATATAAATCCCTCACTTTCTCTTATAAAATGTTTAAATAATAATTAAAACTATTTTAATCATTATTATTATTCTCTCTCAAAATACCTTCATCAATAAATTAATCTTTTTATGGTGTGACCCTGTAGGTTCAATATTAAGCCGGTAGTAGAAATAAATAATAATAAACTTTTTATTTATTATTTATATGAATTCTAAAATTCATTAAATATAATTAACTGATTAATTATATTTATTCTACATCGTGAGTGATGCTTCTCAACATATCGCGACTATCCGGATAATATGAATTCACTGCTTAGAATACCAAGAACCTGTCAGTGACTAGTTACAGTACAATCAATTCCTTCTACCCTACAATATCCCGATTAAATACAAGGCACGGAACTCGTGTCAAGCCTATCAGATTTAATCATATGATTTCTTATTCATAATGCAAAGTTCATATTAATGCAAATTAGAAACTCCATTCTAATTTCATTCACTCTAGCCAGAGATTCCAGAACTCGCATACTAAGAATAACATAGGATATTCACTTCCTATACTGGAAGGGGTAGATCCTCTATTGACGTTAACTATCTCCATACACAAATCCCTATGCCCAGAATAGACCTAATGGATGTCATTGAGACTAAGGACTAAACCAAAGCACAGTTCATTATATACAAGATAACTTTAACGATCTCAAGTCTAAGGATACTTGTACAACTATCACTCAGTGAACAACTATCGACACGTGAGTAATCTCCATTAGTTGTCCAACTACTCGAGTCATGTTCAGTGAACTTATTCCCTAATAAGCACCTACATACTAGCTATAGTGTCACCACACAAATGCCTATGAGAACAGACATCCTCCTGAAGGGAGCAAGCATAGTATGTACCAATCTTTGCGGATTCACTAACTTCCGATTAGTTATCCTATGATCAGGAACTGTTTAAGTCTAGAGTTATCATCTTCTAGATCTCACTATTACAATCTCATTATAATTCTAGAAGCTTTACTCTAAACTATGGAACATCTTATTTAAAAACACTTTAAATAGATAAAGCCCGTAATAAAAACAAAACAAGTCTTTTATTAATATAAACGAAATCAAATAAGAATACAAGAAAGTTCTTCCTAACTCATCATACATGATTGGATTTAGGACAAAACACTTTCATCCACTACATGAGCCAAATAAGCTTCACAACCTTGTCGAAGTAGTCGTGTCGTTTGCATAAACGTTAAGAACTTCCTAGTTTGTCTCTGACCTTGAAACACCACTTCTTGATCTTCGTCCACATGCAATCTTACTTGCTTTTTCCTACATTCAATCTGTGCATCGCAATCTACTAACCAATCCATTCCTAGGATAACATCGAATTCTCCCATCTTGAACGGTATCAAATCCGCATGAAAAAGATATCCACCGATCTCGATTTTACAATTAGGACACACTTGGTCTACGGGAACTCTATCTTGGTTAGCCACTTCTATTACTAACGTCCTTTCCAATGGTTTTATCTCACATTTCAATTTATCAAGGAATCTTTCAGATATAAAAGATCTAGTCGCTCCAGAATCAATTAACACTTTAGCTTTAACAGAATTCACAGGAAGCGTACCTGCTACTACATCTCTGTCCTGAACTGCTTCATTGATTGACATATTAAAATTTCTTGCTCGAGGTTGAGATGACTGTGACCGTGTTGGTGGTGCAGTGAGTCTAAGTACATTAGCAGACTGGACCGGTTCCTTACATTCCCGCGCAAAATGTCCCGCTTTTCCACACTTGAAACATGTTAGTCCTCCTGGTTTTGAACTTGGACATCCATCAGCATAGTGTCCCTTCTTGTTGCATTTAAAACATGTGATGTTCAACTTGTTACAGATTCCCGAATGTCTTTTACCACCCGTCTTGCACTCTGGTATAGACGGCTTCCCCGTGATAGTCGGCGGCTTTCCTCCTTGAGGTTTCTTGTCTGAACTTCCAAATCCACTCCTCTGTTTCTGAAAATTCCTATCTCCTCCTGATTGACTTCCAAACCTTTTTCTATTCTGAGAACTTCCTTGTCCTTCATCACCTTGGCTTCTTTCAGATCCTCCAAACTTTCGTTTCTTTCCAAATTTCTCCTTCTGAACTAATTCGCTTTCGCCCTCAATGATCATCGCTTTCTGTACTACCGCAGTATAATTTCTCAATTCAAAAGCTGCAACTCTACTCCTTAACCATCGCTTTAATCCGTGTTGAAATTTTCTAGCCTTACTGACATCATCTCCTACGTACCTAGGTGCAAATCTTGCCAATTCCGTAAATTTGGCTTCGTATTCTGCCACACTCATCCCTTCTTGTTTTAATTCTAAGAACTGAACTTCCAACTGATCTTGTAGGTACCTTGGTAAATACTTTTCCTGAAATAGTTCCGTAAATCTTTGCCAAGTAATTTCTCCTTCTCCTAACTTCACAGATTCCCACCAAAAATTAGCTTCTGCCTTCAAGTAGTAACTAGCAAATTCAGTTTTCTGATCTTCCCCAACCTTAACTAACGCAAAAGCTTTCTCAATGTCGATTAACCATGATTTCGCCTCAACAGGGTTTAGAGTACCTTTGAATTCAGGTGGGTGGACAGCTTGAAATGATTTAAAGGTTGTCAAAGGTTGAACATTTCGTTGTTGTTGTTGAGTCAAGGCAGCAGTTTGTTGTTGGAGTAATTGAAGTATCTGAGTTATAGTTGGGTCTACCGGGTTCTGAGCCTCGGTATCAGTTGTTTGTTGAGTAGAAGCAGTAGTCTTTTTCTTTGGTGGCATTTTTCTGATAAGAGATAAGCAATTTATGAAACAATATGCATATATATACCACAATGTAAACTCTTTTTGAAAACGTTTATAAAACTGTATGCAACATAATTTTTTTTTTTTTAAAACTTTTAGCCATATTGTTAGATAACTTGCTCGTCTCCGTAACAGGGTAAACAGGGTAAACATAGGTATTATAGGAACAGGTTAACAATAAAAGGTGTAACAGTTTAAAGCAAGGTATAAGAAAAGATATGAGTCAGGTACAATAGATGACAGGGTACATGATCACCCCATAAAGTCATAGCAAAGCCAATGTCAAAGCAGATATAATATAATAATGTCTACTAGGAAAAATGGAAAATATCCTAATAGCGAGTAGTCAAGCGTGCAAATAACCAAAACTAAAACCAATGGGCTCTAACAGATGTCCCACTCTCAGAATCCAACCATCTCTAATCTCGTCCGCCACGAACAGCTCTCAGCTCACACAGCATCCAGCTAACAATCCTAGTCACTCTCTCGGCCTCCTCTAAAGCATCAACAGTGACTGGTCCCTCAGCTAGGCGCTTTCTCGCTGTCTCCTCTACAGTACGAATCCTATCCTGCCACTCCGCCTCAGTAACAGCAACACGACGGTCTGCCTCATCCGACATCTGGTCTATAAGGGCCTGAAGCTCGGCATTCTGTCCGGAAAGGGTCTCTAGGTCTCTAGCAAGGTCTACATGAGCATGAAGAAAGATAGGTGCAGGATCTCCCAAAACTAAAATACGAGAATCAACAGATGCTGCTCTCCAAGGGATAGTAGTCTGAACAGGTACTGGTGCAAATGGTGTCTCAACGGACTGAACACTAGGACTACCTATCTCCACTGGGTCCTCCTCATGATCAGACAAAGTATGCATAGGGTCAGATGATGTGATAGATGGGTGAGGGGGTATGTCTCCACCAATAACGTCCATCTCCTGCGATAACAATATAGATATAGATACTTATATAATAACAGGTTATCTTAATCCTAACGACTTATCTTAAAGGAAAGTACTTACGCCTACCGTTGCTACTTAGCATCTATCAATCTAATATCCTACTAGATTCCTACTCCTTGCATAACTATCTTAATCACCTTTTATTAATAGGGATCCTAATCTTTTATTAATAGGGATCCTAATCTTTTATTAATAGGGATCCTAATCCTGGCTTGTTTCAGTGACCAAAAACTGACCGCTCTGATACCAACCTGTGACGCCCTCCCGATCTGGGGTCATGATCGGGGAGTCACTACAAACTCTATACATAAATAAACCCATAAACAATAATATAAACATGCAGACTCGACCCCAACTCTACCCTGGATCTCAACAGTTGATGGTGTGAAACAAACATCCACTATCTAATTCATTAATACATAACATAAGTCTCAAAAGTTATTACATCCATGACTTAAAAGTTCTATGTTCTCTATTACAAAACACCTTCTAGATATGGCCATCACCTACCTGAGCTGGCATCCCAAAAACAACCCTATAGGAAGACTTCCTAGCTGTCTGAAATGTACGTACCATCTTCTCGTTTCACTGTGGGTTAGAATAGGGAAAAAGAATGAGCCAAATGCCCAGCAAGTAATAATATGACCAAACAGTTATCCACTGGGAAACAGTTCCAATATCAATATGTATGACATGGGTATAGCAAAATCCGTATCAATGGGATTATCAAAACAATGAATTGAATATATAGCTTCAAAACAGTTTCCGACATCAATATATATAGCATGGTTTTAGCAGAATCCATATAAAGGAATTATCGGAACAATGGCATAAATGTGCAATTTCAAAGGGTAAACCAATTTCATTTTCAAGATATCCGTTTCAAGAAAAGCATTAAGTAATTTTTTGGAGATTTTTCACAACGCACCGGACAATACGGGTGATCAGCCACGTAAAGTCCCCATACCGGACACACAGTCCCTCTGGTCCTTGTATTGGGTCCCATTAGGCACACATTGGCCTTTAGACTAGTCCATCCCTAGTCCATTTATTATAATTAAAAAGTGCTGGACCGGCGTTACTCGGCCTCTTACGCCTCCAATCTTAAGAATCCGTGGAAACCATAAATCAGAATTTAATTGAGTCTATGTTAGATCAGAATTCAATGATCGTCAGAAGCTAGACTCAACTGATCAGGATTGCTGACGTCATCAGTATTGCATGGTCATCAGTATTTGATCAAGCGTCAGTATCTTATTGATCATCAGGATTCCTAATCAGACTATGATCAGGATTGATCATCAGAACTTGAAGCTGATCAGGATTCCTACTTCGAGTTATATTTGGAGTCTAGATAAACATGGAAGTTTATTCTATTTATTCCTGGTTTGTAGAATGTAGCTATCGATTAAGGATAGGTTTCTATCTTTGTTATTGATTAGGACTTATCTTGTTATTGATAGAGAAGCTGTGTGTACTATATAAACACAGTCTTGGTTTCGATTTATGTATTCATTCGAGAGAGAACATAATCGAATAGAAGCTCTCAAGAACATAGAATTTCTTGAGAGAGTTTTTGTAAACTAGCAGCTCTCAAGAACATCAGAATTTCTTGAGAGAGTTTGTAACAGTTTTATATCAGATTTAATAAAGCTGTTATCTTTCTTTTCATATTTGTGATATATACATTAAGAAGTCGATTATCTTACACTATTTTATTCAACCCCCCTTCTACAATAGATTATTACTGGGCAATAATTGGTATCAGAGCAAACTGATTTAATTCTGAATCAGATACGATCTAAAGATGTCGACAACCAAGTATGAAAGCATGAAGATTCCCATCTTAAAGATATCAGAATATCCTACATGGAGGGTAAAGATGCTGATGTACCTGGAGGCTATGGATCCTGACTACTTGGACAGGATTCGTGATGGACCATATATACCAACAAAGTTCGTAGAACGAACAGATACAGTACCAGAACATTATGTGGTCAAAGCTAAAGCTGAATGGACTCCAGAAGAAAAAGCTCATGTACTCAGGGAACCAAAGATAAAGAATATCTTGCATAATAGCCTTGATGCTGTCATGTCAAACAGAGTGATTGCATGCAAGTCTTCAAAAGAAATCTGGGATACTTTGGAAACTCAGTGCCAGGGATCTACATCTGTCAAGAAAAACAGAAGGGCTCTATTGATTCAAGAATATGAACAATTCGATGCAAGACCTGAAGAGAGCCTGACTGATCTATATGATAGATTCCTGACACTATTGAATAGCTTATCCTTAGTTGACAAAGTATATGAAACTGAAGATTCAAACACCAAATTTCTTATAGCTTTACCTGAAGAATGGGATACTCAGACCTCAATCATTAGACACCAGTATGATCTGAACATTGTGTCTCTTGATGAGATCTATGGGATGCTAAGAACTCATGATCTTGAAGTTCAACAGAGAAAGAACAAGAAAAGCAGCAAGGCAAAGTCAATTGCTTTGAATGTAGAAGCTAAATCAAAAGGAAAAGCTATGGAGGTATCTAGAAGTAAATCAAGAGTAGCTGAGTCAGATCCTGACGACTCTTCATCAGATACTGATGGCAATCCTGATGCCAATACTGGTGATGATTCTTCTGACTCGGACATGGAAGAGATGGTTGCTATGATTGTCAGAAACTTCAGAAGGATGAAGTTCAGGAAGAATAGAAGACAAGGCAACTTTCAGAAAAAGACCTTCAAAGCAGACAAAGACAAGTATATCAAAAAGGACAGCAAGGGTAGCAAATTTGACAAGTCAAAGGTTAGATGCTACAAGTGTAATGGTATGGGTCACTTTGCTTCTGAATGCAACAAGACAAAGGCACTCATCACATCAAGCAAGGATTGGATGGACTCTTCCTCAGAATCTGATACTGAGGTAGTCAACTATGCGTTAATGGCCAATGCTGATGTAACTGCTGCTCCTGATGATAAGGTACTAAATACTATCTTTGATTTTGATACTGATAATGCTTCTGAGTTAAGACGTTTTCTAAAGTCATTACATATTAGCTTTAGAAGTCAAACTGCTGAGAATACTAGAATCTTATCTGAGATGTCTGACCTTAGAAAGAGGAATGAGATATTAGAAGCTAAATTTTCTCGTATGCAAGAAGTACAAAAAGAATGTGATAATGCTAAACACATGCACTTAGAGATGACATCTAAATGTACTTCCCTTGAAAAAGAACTTGAATATGCTAATGAGAAAATCAGAACCTGGACAGACTCTGGTAGGAAATTTCATGAGATTAATACCTCTAAGAATTGGAGAGAGTGTCTAGGATATAAGTCAGATGAAGATAAGAAATTGAAAGAGAAAATTGTCATTGATGAGACAGTCAGTCCAAAGACCTATAGACATGTTATAGACTCAACCAAATCTAAGATTACTCCTGTTAATTTTGTTTTTGGTAAGGATTCCAATTCTACTTTTGAAAAGGGATCTTCTTCTACTCAAGGAATTAAAATTATAAAGTCTAAACCTGTCATGAACAAAGTCACTAAGAATGTAGGTCTATTGTCTCAGAAACAGCTTAAGGATAAAATCTGTGAGGTTACAGATAAGAAAAAGGAAGCTACTGTTAAGAGAAACAGGAATGGTAAAATTGGGATCAATAAAGAAAATGGTTATAAATATATCCCAAATGCACCTAGAAAGTGTTGTTTTAACTGTGGTAACTCTAATCATCTTGCTATTGATTGTAAAAAGAGTAAGAAGAAAATTGCTGAAATTCCTAAGTCTGATGTTAGGAATAGATCAGTATTTTACAAACCACAGAATTCCTGTTTTCATTGTGGTAGTCTATGGCATTCTATTTATACATGTAAAGAGTATCATGATTTGTACTATAACTTTTATGATCCATTGCCTAAGGTTGAAAGTAGTACAAAGTCTGATAGAACTGAAAATGTCATAGTGAAGCATGCTTTTGTTAATACTGATACTGACAAAGCAAATCCTGATGGAGTAAATCCTGTCAGGACTGCTAAAGTCAAAAAGTCTTCTGCTGTTAAATTTAATAAAATGCATGAACAAGGAATCCAACAAGTGTGGGTTCCTAAACATTCTGACTAGTGTTTTACTATTCTGATGCAGGGTAAAAGGAAAAATGTGTTAGTCATGGATAGTGGATGTTCTGTGCACATGACTGGAAACAAAGCCCTGTTATCAGAATATGAGGAAAAAGCTGGCCCAACTGTGTCTTATGGAGATGGCAACATTGGACAAACCTTGGGATATGGCAATATAATCATTGGAAATGTCATCATTGAAAAAGTAGCTCTAGTGAAGGGACTAAAACACAACTTGTTGAGTATTAGTCAAATCACTGACAGAGGTTATCATGTCAATTTCTATTCCACACATTGTGAAGTAGTCAGTAAAGCAACAGGAAAGATAGCACTAACTGGCTACAGGCATGGTAACATATATGAAGCCAACATTCTCTCAGATACTGATGGCTCCCCTACATGTTTCATCAGTAAAGCTTCAGTAGATGAAAGTTGGAATTGGCACAAGAAGCTTTCTCATCTCAACTTCAGCAACATCAATGAGTTGGTTAAGAAAGAGTTAGTAAGAGGATTACCTAATGTCTTATATACACCTGATGGACTCTGTGATGCATGCCAAAAAGCAAAACAAAGAAGGACATCATTCCAGAGTAAATCAGAATCCTCTATTGAAGAACCATATCACATGCTACATCTTGATCTGTTTGGTCCAGTCAACATCATGTCCATCAGTAAGAAAAGGTACACTCTTGTAATTGTTGATGAATATTCTAGATTCACCTGGGTGTATTTTCTGCACAGAAAAGATGAAACTCCTGAAGTTCTGTTGGATCATGTGAGGATGATTGAGACAACCACAAAGTACAAAGTCAAGATTCTGAGAAGTGATAATGGTACTGAATTTAAGAATTCAAAGATGGAAGAGTTCTGCAAATACAAAGGAATCATTCAACAATTCTCTGCTCCTGGCACACCTCAGCAAAATGGAGTAGTAGAAAGGAAGAATAGAACTCTTATTGAAGCTGGCAGAACTATGTTGGAAGAAGCTAAATTACCTACATATTTCTGGGCAGAAGCAGTCAACACAGTATGCTATACACAAAATCTCACATTGATAAACAGGCATGGTGTCACTCCTTATCAGTCACTCAAGGAGAAGAAACCAAGTCTGAAGCATTTGCATGTGTTTGGCTGTAAATGTTTTGTTCTCAGAACTCATCCTGAACAGCTAGGGAAATTTGAAACAAAGGCTGATGAAGGAATATTCATAGGTTATCCTACATCAAGAGCCTTCAGAGTTTTTAATTTGAGAACAAGAACTGTCATGGAGTCAATTCATGTATCTTTTGATGATAAGAAGATAACTGGAATCATTGAAGACTCGCATGATAGATTGTTATTTGAAAATGAAGCTTCCAAGGAACCTGAAGAAAGTGAATCAGATCCTGTCAATTTATCAGATACTGATGGGTCACCAAATCCTGATGACTCACCAGGTACTGATGGTGCTAATACTGATGATGCAAACAATAGTGATACAACTAGTAGTGCTAATGTTGAGGGGGAGCAACGGCATTCAACTACAAGTTCAGAGTCAACTCAATCATCAGGACAGAATTCTTCAGATACTGATTCAAGTGAAGATCCTGATAACACATCAGGAGGGCATAGCAATAATTCAGGAAGAGCTTCAAATCAATCAAATTCTTTCAATCAAGATAACACCAATCCAGGGGGAGCATCTTCTTCAAGAAACAATTTGACACCAGCAAGGAAATGGACAAAAGATCATTCTCCTGATTTGATAATTGGAGATCCTGATGCAGGTGTTCAAACAAGAAGTGCAACTCAGAATGAATGTCTATACAATAACTTTCTATCCAAGGAGGAGCCTAAGAAAGTTGAAGATGCACTTAAAGATGCTGATTGGGTTACTGCAATGCAAGAAGAACTGAATGAATTTGAAAGGAATGAAGTCTGGAAACTGGTACCAAGACCAAAGAATAGATCAATTGTTGGTACAAAGTGGATTTTCAAGAACAAGACTGATTCTGATGGAGTCATTATCAGAAATAAAGCTAGACTAGTTGCAAAGGGGTATTCCCAACAAGAGGGAATTGACTATGATGAAACTTTTGCTCCTGTTGCAAGACTAGAAGCCATCAGGATATTTCTTGCTTATGCAGCACATAAGAAATTCAAGGTTTTCCAGATGGATGTTAAAAGTGCTTTCTTAAATGGTGAACTGGAGGAAGAAGTTTATGTTGAACAACCTCCTGGTTTCATTGATCCTACATATCCAGATCATGTCTACAGACTGGATAAGGCACTTTATGGACTAAAGCAAGCTCCAAGAGCATGGTATGAAACCTTAGCTCAATTCTTACTGGAAAGTGGATTCAAAAGAGGTGCAATTGATAAAACTCTATTTTATTTGAATCATGGTAAGGAGTTGCTGTTAGTTCAGATTTATGTTGATGATATCATTTTTGGGTCAACAAACAATAAGCTGTGTGAAAAGTTTTCCAAGCTTATGCAGTCAAGATATCAAATGAGCATGATGGGAGAAATGAGTTACTTTCTAGGTCTTCAAGTTAAACAGACTGATGAAGGGATTTTTATTAATCAGTCTAAATACACAAGGAATTTACTGACAAGGTTTAACATGCAAGACAGTACTCCTGCTTCAACTCCCATAGCTACAGCTACCAAACTTGATCCTGATCAAGGTGAAGAGGTAGATGTAACTCACTACAGAGGAATGATTGGCTCTCTATTGTATCTCACTGCCAGTAGACCAGATATCATGGTTGCAACCTGTCTATGTGCAAGATTTCAAGCAAAACCTAGAGAACCACATCTGATTGCAGTCAAAAGAATTTTCAGATATCTCAAAGGCACTCCTTCACTTGGCCTTTGGTATGCAAGGGAATCAGATTTTGGGTTGTGTGGTTATTCAGATGCTGATTTTGCAGGATGCAAAATAGACAGGAAAAGTACTTCAGGAAGTTGTCAGTTTTTGGGTGGAAGATTAGTTTCGTGGTTCAGTAAAAAGCAGAAATCTATTTCCACTTCAACTGCAGAAGCTGAGTACATTGCTGCAGGAAGTTGTTGTGCTCAGATAATGTGGATGAGAAATCAGTTGTTAGATTATGGCCTGTCATACTCAAAAATCCCTATTTATTGTGATAACCAAAGTGCTATTGCAATGACAGGAAATCCAGTTCAGCATTCTCTTACTAAACACATAAGTATCAGATATCACTTTATAAGAGAACAGGTTCTGGAAGGAACAATTGAACTTCACTTTGTTCCTACTGATCAACAACTAGCTGATATATTCACCAAGCCACTACCTGAAGCTACTTTCAATAAATTGGTGAATGAACTTGGAATGATGAATTTTGAGAATTTCTGAGGAAAAGCTACAGAGAGGAAATCTTAATAACTGTCAAATCCTGATGGTTATTCAGAAAGGTATGTATCTTTGATCAAATCCTGATAGGACTCAATCCTGACAGGAAATCAATTGGTCAAATCCTGATGTTCAGATATTGAAGCTGGTATAAAAACCAGAGATTCTATGCTAATTTGTCATCAACACTCCTGGTAAACTCTGGACAATTAGATTATTACTTAGTCTTTGATTAAGTTTTCAGTCTTAATTATCAATTTCAATTTCATTATTATCAGAGTTTATTATTTATCATCTCTATATCATTATGAGTGTTACTAACAAATTTTGCAGGCAAGTACAGGAAGAAAACAATTGAGAAAATGGACAAATTTCATTAATACTTGAAGATTCATTACACATGAGATATGGAAATCTCTTCAGGACAAAGCTTAAGAAGGAATGGAATTTCTTCTTTGATACAATCAGCCGCTGTTTCCTGAACAAGACATCAAATTTTGATGCTCTTTCATCAGGATCTCTTAAAATTGGGTACTCTCTTATCCATTCTACAGTGTTTGATTATGGGTCTTTTATCTTAAAAGCTTTAAGTGATAGGAAATCAGATAAATTGGGTTCTGTCTGTTTTCTTAGATTTTTACAGTTGATATTTAATCACTTATGTCCTAATGTTGTTTTTGAGGATGATGTAGTTCTACCAATCTGTAGAATTACTGAGAATAATATTAAGTCCTTAGTCAACAGTGATAAGGCAAATGGTTTCATAGGAAATGCTTTTATTCCTGATGAGGTTAGGTTTTTCTTACATCAGAAAATGCCGACTCGTTATGGACTACTTTCTAATGCTATGGGGCAAGGCCCAACCCACCTTGTTCCTGACACAAGCATGCAACCTAAACAGTCTAAACAGTTAACAACCACCTCTACTGTCTCTCAAAAGACTTTAGTTGTAAAATCAAAGAAATCAGCTAGAACTGATGTGTCTGGAAGACAATCAGGTTCAAAGGATTTTTCCTCTACACCACTCACTAAAAAGAAGATACAAGGGGGTGTACAAGGGGTCCTGGTGAAGAAAGCTGATAAGGTTGTTAAGGATGTTCCTGTGAAAAGGAAGTTAAGGTTGATTGATGAAAGTGATTCAGAGGATGACTTACCTATATCCTCTGTGATGAATGTGAACAAGGAAGTTGCTGATACTGCTACTAAAGCTGTGGTACCTTTATCAAAACCACAAAAGACAAGGAAATTATCAAAGAGCAGGTATCATATTCCTTTGACAGTGCAAATGAAGGATACTGATATTCAGACATCAAATCCTGATGAGTCATCTACTCCTGATGCTCTAGAAAATCCTGATGTTAGTATTCCTGATGCAACAACAAAAGTTGTCTCTATATCAGACTCTCCAGCCTCTCCATCTCAGATTAGAGAAATTTCTTGGGAGAAGGTTTCTACAACTGCTTCCTTGGTTGGTCTCACACCTACATCAAAGAAAAAGAGGAATGCAGAAGAGTTAGTCTATCAGAGACAGAAGAAGCTGAAAGGATCAAGCCCACAAGAACCTGAATTTCAGAGTAATTCAGCAGCTATTGTTGATCCTGCCACACAAGAACCACTCAATCAAAGTTTGGGTGAAGGCTTAGCTAGTGGAATGGTCACACAAGAACCATTTTCTCAAAGGGAGAATGAAGACATCAACATTCCAGCTACACAAGAACCATCTTCTCAAAGTGAAGATGCAGGCAAAGCTACAGCTTCTGTTGAAAGATTGGTCGAGAACATTGTCAATGAGGGAAGCACACAAGAACCTTTAACTCAAAGTGTTGAAACAGCTTCTGAACCTCAAGCTCCACAAGAACCATTGGTAGCAAATACTGATGCAAGCATATCAAATCCTGACGATGTTCATCCTGACGCTAGTGGTGCTCCTGATAATGAACCTATTTTGATACAGCCACTTCGTTCAAGACCAATGGATCATCCTATCTCAGAATCACAGGATAAACTGAAAGGTATTGCAATTCCTGATCCTGCTATATCTCATGGTTCTGATGATGATAATTCTGATGATGATAGTGATGATGATAATGAGAATCGAAAAGAGAAGGAATAGCTTGCTACAGCACTCAAAATTAGTCTTGGAACTAATTTTGGTTCATCAAGTACATATATGGCTAGCAATGCTTTCACTGGGAAAGATCAGAGACAAGATTTTTCTACTCCTTCCTTTGATCCTGCAGAGGCATTTAGACAGAATGAATGGAACAATTCATGGCACCAATCTGATGAATCTATCAGTTTTTCTTCTGCTATTGAACATGCCTATAATGCAGTGAAATCTATAGAGAATCAAGACTCGAAGAATCATCTGAAGGCTACTACTCTTTTATCCAAAAGCCTGAAAAGTGAGATTGATTCTATCAAGGGTTCAACTGAAAAAGTGAGGACTGATATCTTTAATAATTTTACAAAGGTGCCTACTACTTTACAACTGAGGGTAGTGGAATCCCAAGTGAAATCTGTTGTTTCAGAACAAACCTCAATCAATCAAAGAATTGATTCTCTGGATACTAAGGTAACTGAAATTCAAGCCTCTCTTTCCTTAATTTTGCAATTATTGTCAAATCCTGATGTCAAAAAGGGGGAGAAGGTTATTCAGACAAAATGTACACCTGATCTAGTATTAAGAAATAATGATGATGATACTGGAGATGATGGTGGTGACAAAGTGATACAAGGAGAAACCTCTGATGCTGTTGTTATGAAGACAATCCAAACTTCTCAACGCAATCAACTCATGTTTCTGATTCTGGAGTTAAGACAGTAAGAACATTGGTGCAATCTCAGATCCTGACGGAAGATCAAATCCTGACACCTGGTCATGGACACATTCTTGCTACAATTCCTGAAGGTGATGAAGATGTAATTATTGATAATCCTGAAGATGCATCAAATTTATTCCAGAAGTTTTCTACAAAAGATGGCAGAATTGTTACTCTATATCACACTGATAAAAGAGTTCAACAATTATATGCAAGAAAAGCACTCTCTACAGCAAGTGAAGAATATCCAGATCTCTCACATGAAGAATTCTTGAGACTACAAAGAGAGACAATGGAAAGCTATACTGCTCCTGCTAGAGGTAGAGGAAGCAGAGGTAGGAGAGGTGCTAGAAGAAGTAGAAGAGGTTCTTCAACTCAAACAGTACCTAGACAGACAAGGTCTAGAGGGTTAAGAATTGAAGAAATTCCTGAAGCTTCACAAAATCTAATAGATCCTGTTATCAAGGATATCATGGAGAAAGAAGACAAAGAATTTGTTGAAGAAGAACCTGAATTGAGAAGAAAATCAAGTAAATCAACTCTCAGCAATACAAATCAAATTGAAGATTCTAATCCTGACAATATTCAAGATCCTGACGAATCTGAAATTCTGCAAAAGGTTGATTTGATAATCTTATCTACTGTTGTTGATTGTCACAACAAAGAAGTAGATGAAGAAGAAGAAGCCAGAAGAAGAGATATTACAAAAAGAACATATGAAGATTTCAATCTCTATCTACAAAGGCTTAAAGTTTCAAATGAAAGACAATGGAGAAATACAAGCAGGCAAGAATCTTTACTTGAAAGAAGCTACACTCATGAAAAGGAGAAAAACAAGAAGTGGGAACACATAAGTACACTGAAGTGTGATACACCTATCAATTTTCAGACTGGTGGAATTATTACAAGTGCTTCAAGTGTTGTTGATTTGTCTGATATGGCTAGATCAAAAACACTCTGGTTAAAGATGTTTTCGAATCTGAAGAAAATGTCAAGTAATTCAAGAGGAGGTATTGGACACAGGGATGCTGAATATCTGAATATGTCATATACTCCTTAACTGAAATTGGAGGTACTTTAACTTCTGAAAACCTGAACAATTTATTAGCTGTTGATATAGTTATAGATTGTCATGATGGTTTTGAAAAGAAAGAAAAGCTTCTGTACTTCATGAAAGATGGTAGTGTGAAGATTCTATCTATTCAAGATCTGCTGATAAAAACTACACAGGAACTGAAATATGTTCACTATCTGTTAAGATGGAAGAACCAAGTGTACAAAGTATGGGCTGACATGATTTTGTCAACTATAAGAAGAAGACTGGATGGAAACAGTAATTTCGATGGTAATTATATTCCCATGTACTTAAATCAAAGAGGTCAGGATGTGGAAATGCAAAGAGGTACTGCTGTTAAAGAAGTAACTTTTGGTATGACCCAACTTACTCTCAATCCTGATGGGAAGGAAATTGCTTATCTTTTGCTTGAAGAGCACAGTCTACAGAAAAGCTCCATACAGAATCTCAGAGCAGCTATCTACCAGATTAATGAGGAAGATGAAGAACTCAGAAATCTTAAGGAAAGACTGATTCAAATTCTTGAAGAAAAAGAAGAAAGTTTATTATCCAATTTCTTGAAGATGAATCTGTTCTATCAAAAAGCTTAAACAGATAAGTTGTTTCTGAAGATACTCGTACATTTTGATACATGTTTTTGACATCATTGAATATTTGGAATCTATACTTTATTTCACAAAGTATGAGATTGGGAGAGATTGTTAGATCAGAATTCAATGATCGTCAGAAGCTAGACTCAACTGATCAGGATTGCTGACGTCATCAGTATTGTATGGTCATCAGTATTTGATCAAGCGTCAGTATCTTATTGATCATCAGGATTCCTAATCAGACTATGATCAGGATTGATCATCAGAACTTGAAGCTGATCAGGATTCCTACTTCGAGTTATATTTGGAGTCTAGATAAACATGGAAGTTTATTCTATTTGTTCCTGGTTTGTAGAATGTAGCTATCGATTAAGGATAGGTTTCTATCTTTGTTATTGATTAGGACTTATCTTGTTATTGATAGAGAAGCTGTGTGTACTATATAAACACAGTCTTGGTTTCGATTTATGTATTCATTCGAGAGAGAACATAATCGAATAGAAGCTCTCAAGAACATAGAATTTCTTGAGAGAGTTTTTGTAAACTAGCAGCTCTCAAGAACATCAGAATTTCTTGAGAGAGTTTGTAACAGTTTTATATCAGATTTAATAAAGCTGTTATCTTTCTTTTCATATTTGTGATATATACATTAAGAAGTCGATTATCTTACACTATTGTATTCAACCCCCCTTCTACAATAGATTATTACTGGGCAACAGTCTAAACTTTATTCCTTTTTAAAACATTTTCAGATATAAAGAAGTCCTTTGGAAATCAGATAAGTTCAATCAAAACAATCTGGGTTTCTATTAGTGGAATATCATAAATATTTATCATCGGGTTTGTTATGGAAATGTACTAGAATGAGAGTTAGGTATATTCACTTTCAGGTATAAAAAAAGTTTGAATAAGTATATGGTCAAACTCAGGTTATAGAATTATAGGTCATCAGGTTTCAATTCATGTATATGATCAGGGTATAAAGGTTTAGGGATAAAGAACTAAACAAAGCATGGTATACATTTCAACATGGTATATATGAACAAAGATAAGGGTTATTAATGAACGATAAGTGTTTTCAGGACTAAAGGTAAATCAAGGCAAGATAGCAATTCATATGTGTCAAAATGAAACAATGGAATCGAAATACGAAAGCAAGTTTGTATTACTTGCCTTAGGTAGCTAAAAAGGGTAATGAACAATCACTGATTCTCCACCTTAGTCTTTCCTTTGTCTCTAAGACCCACTTCCTTGAACTTTCTAAGTTCCACTTCCTTGGATTCTACAAAAGAATATATTCTATCTTAGAACGCCCTTTCTCAAATGCCAATCCTTTACTCTAAACTACCCAACGCATCCTAAGCGCGTAAACACATAATAGTTATACCATAATACAATTATAATCATGTAATAGGCAATCAACCATATAGTCTCACATTGTCATTTAAATACACATAACATGCTCCTTATACATATATATATATACAATAATATATCTTTCAAATCATACCACACTTGGTATCCCTTAAATCAATTTGGTCATGCCAACCATATCCTTAACACTTTTACAATCAATGTTTTCATCTCAAAAACTGAAAAATCTGCTGCGCATACTTTACTAAAACATTTTTCATAAATCCAAATATAATCCAACAATTACCAAATTTGACAGACTACCTCCTGATGACTAACTAAACTTAGCATAAAAGTTTCAACTTCAGAACACTTTATTTAGATTAAAAACGAACTGTATAAAGTAGGTACTAAGGCACAGAAAATCCCTGCTGCGCAACTTTTAGTAAAATAATCATAACTTTTTATTCGTAAATCCTATCGATACAAGGTTAGCGCGTGCACAAACTAGATTCAATTTAGAACAGTTAATGCCTAGACTCTCTGTCTAAAACAGGCAGCAACATTTCACAATTAATCAAAACAGAACAGGCAGACAGTTTTTCTGGAATTTCAGCATGATGTATGTCTATACAAAACCATTCCACCATTATAATCTTTCCCATAAATAACCATCCAATATCAAAACTAGAACTCATGTTCTCAAGAATTTACCCAAAACTTATACATGCATTTATCAAATACCCAAACTAACAAGTTAACAATTCAAATACTTGTAACTTCACTAAAATTCCCAAATCAAAACCTTTAACCATCAAAAATTCGAACTTAACTAAAGTTAACACAATTAATCAACATGCATTCACTATAAACCGAGATTAACAATTAAACATCAACATAACAAATTTTTAAACCGATTTTATAAAAGGGGAAAAATCGAAATATGCACATGCAATTCGATTTCTCAACATGCAATTCATAACTTCACTAAATACTAGTTTTAATACAAAAATCGGACTCAAGAATATCATCATCGTCCCCGTCGGCTCGCCGGAGCTCATTGCCGACGGCGGCATGGTCGGAGGTGCCCGGGAAAAAAAAATCGGGTTTCCTTCACAACCTCACCAATAATAATCTAAACAATCTCCTTATCACAGAATCATCACAAAACAAAGGTTCGGGATTGAATCAAATCAAAATCGCCAAAACCCCTTTTTGCATGCAACTGATACACACGCACACACACTGCCATACACATACACACACCCACGATTACACATATATGAGAGATTGAGTGAGAATGAGAGGGAGAGAGATTTTACAGAAGAAAATCGAGAGAGAGAGTTTTTGCCGAGAGAGAAAAATCGAGAGAGAAGAGAGAGTGATGAACGGTGAAAGAAGAAAAGGGGAAAAACTGATTGCTGGGGTTTTATAAGCCCAGGGGTATTTTAGTAACTTGCTAATTCCAAAATCTGATTTTTAAATAAGAAAATCCATATAAATGCCTTTCTAAAATTCGAAATAAAATGAAGATAATATCTAAAAATCACAATTTTATTTTTAAAACAAAGAATACGAATTTACAAGCTCCCCCATATTTTTAAAATATTTTTATGATCAAAATTGAATTAAATATGAATTTTCAAAGTTTTGATCACATAAATGATATTTAACTCATAAAATCGTTTTTAAATCCTTAAAGTCAAACATAAATTCCTCCACTAATTTTAGAAAATACTAGAATATAAACTAAAGGTTGTGAAAAAGATTTCACAATAAAAAGAGTCTCCGATGATTTTATAAAATTCCCGGAAGGTCAAAAAGAACTAATTTTTAATAAGAAATTCATATAAAATGCATTTAAAAGCATACACAAGTATTTTAATCCATACCATTCACCAAGTAAACATCTAATTATCACATTTCCAAATATCCACCTTTCACACAATACTCACATATCATAGAACTCAAATATTATTAAATATTAGTATTGTACAAGCGCTTTTCTGAGTCGTTATAGTTACCGCAGGGGTCTTCATTATGTTACTATAGACCCCTGTAGCAACTGCTGAGAACCTAACACGGCTCTGATGTTACCATAGCCCTTTTTGGGGCTATAGCAACGCGAAACTGGGTTTATAGCAACATAGTTTGTTGGTTGCAATAGGCCATCTATGGCGTAGTGTGAAACACAGAGTTGGAGGCAATGTATAAGGCAGACTTGCTGTCACAGAACAAGGTAACATGAGTAATTTTGTAGTAACCAAACGTATGAAATAAACTGAGTAGCCATACTAACTCACAGCATGTATCAGCCATGCACTTGTACTCAGCCTCAGCTGAAGAGCGAGATACAGTATGTTGCTTTTTGCATTTCCAAGAAATCAGGGAGTCCCCAAATTTAACACAGTAGCCAGTTAAGGAATGTCTGGTTTGTTGACATCCACCCCAGTCTGAGTCACAGTAAGCTTGAAGCATAGGTTTAGAGTTAGCAGACATAAGAATGCCCTGACCAGGTGAACCTTTGATGTATCTGATAACTTTGAAAGCAGCAGTAAGATGATCAAAGCGAGGCTGAGCTATGAACTGAGATAACACTTGCATAGAGTAGCATAAGTCAGGTCGAGTGACTGTGAGATATAATAAACGACCAACAATTCTCCTATACAGTGAGCAATCAGAGTCAGACAGAAAAGCACTCTCATTCTTTTGAAAAGAATGATTTTGCTCCATAGGAATTTTGGAAGGCTTAGCACCAAGTAGACCAGTGTCAGCTAATATATCCATAGTGTATTTTTCTGATGAAGATAGATTCCAGAAGATGATTTTGCTACTTCAACTCCTAAGAAAAATTTGAGATCACCCAAGTCTTTAACTTTGAACCTAGAACTCATGAATTGAATACTAGTCTGAATAACATACTTACTGCTCCCAGTAACAAGAATTTCATCCACATAGACCAAGACAGCAACAAATGCAGAAGATGTGTGCTTAGTGAATAAACTGTTGTCTGAGTGAGATTGAGTGTAACCTACAGACTTTAGAGCAGTAGAAAATTTAGTAAACCAGCATCTGGGAGCTTGCTTGAGGCCATATAAAGACTTGACCAGTTTACACACCCAATTAGATGAGTCTGTGATACCATTTAGAGCAGGTATAGAAGATAGTTGAAAGTAACCAGGAGGCACTCTCATATACACTGTTTCTTGAAGATCACCATGCAAGAAGGCATTAGTGATGTCAAGTTGAGAAATAGACCATCCTTGAGCAGCTGCAATTGCAACTAACAGTCTTACTGTTGTCATTTTTGCCACTGGGGCAAAAGTTTCAAAATAGTCCAACCCATAGGTTTGTGTAAAACCCTTAGCCACTAAACGAGCTTTGTACCTTTCAACTGAGCCATCAGGATTATATTTGACTTTAAACAACCATTTACAGTCAACAATGTGCTGATTGGGAGGTTTTTGAACCAACTCCCAGGTATGATTACTTTCAAGGGCATCTAGTTCAAGTTTCATGGCAGTAAGCCATTTAGAGTATGTACAGGCTTGTTTATATATGTATGGTGTGGGAATAGAAGCAGTAGCACACAAGTATTTATGATATGATGGAGTAAAAACATTGTATGACATGTAGTGTTGAATAGGATAGGAACAAGTGTTACCTGTGACAGCCCCTGCAGATGAAGAAGAGACATTGGTGGTTGTGATTGGAAGACCAGTAAAATCCTTAAACTTGGCTGGTATGACTTTATGCCTGGATGGTTTAGATAAAGCAATAGGTACTGTATTCTGAATCTGAGAGGAATGATCAGTATCAGCATTGGATGGAGTAGGGTTGTCTAAAACAGGAGTTGTGTCCAGCAATGTGAGATTACTAGGATTTTGTATAATTATAGACTCGATGTCAGTAGCCAGAGGTGAATCAGGAAAGATGTGTGAAGAGGATGGAGTAGAAAATACAGGAAAACAAGAATTAAAAGGTTGAGAATGGCAAGATTGGTGAAAATGAAAACAGTCTTCTACAAATATTATATCCCTGGAAATATAACATTTTCTTGTAGCAAGTTCAAGAACTCTGTATCTTTTTTTATTGAAAGGATATCCAATGAATACACACTTGAGAGATTTAGCAGAGAATTTGTTTTTAGGAGAATATAAGTCAGATATGTAGCATAGACACCCAAAATTTTTAAGAAGGGAGTAATCTGGGAGCTTGTTAAACAGAATTTCATATGGTGATTTGAAATTAAGCACAGATGAAGGTAGTATGTTTATGAGGTGAGTGGCAGTAAGAATACAATCTCCCCATAGGTTAATAGGAAGATTACTTTGAAGTTTAAGTGACCTAGCAACATTAAGAAGATGTTGATGTTTTCTCTCTACTACCCCATTTTGTTGGGGAGTATGAGGACAACTGTTTTGATGGATAATTCCCAAAGATGCAAGATGAGTAGATAAATCATGATTAACAAATTCTGTTCCATTATCTGTTTTAAGAGTTTTGATTGTTGTTTGAAACTGATTTTGAACATAGGGCAATGAAATTTTTGATAAGATTAGATACTTGAGATTTATCAGTAAAAAGAAATACCCAGGTACATCTTGAAAAATCATCCACTATGGTCAAGAATTAATTACATTTTCCATGAGTTACATGCTTATAGGGACCCCAAACATCACAATGCACTAATTCAAATATACTAGTGGTAACAGACTTACTGATAGGAAAACTAGGTCTGACTTGTTTGGAAAGATGACAGATTTCACACTGAGAATTTGACTGAAACATTTTTAAGAATAGAGGAAATATGACCTAATAGAATGCTAGAGGGATGACCAATCCTACAATGCCAATTATCTGATGGAGTACTATTAGCATTGATATGATGAACTTGCGTAGAAGCAATCTTGTAGCTGTGAAGTTTGTACATGCCTTCTTCTAACTCACCAATCTCTCTCTCCATCTGTAATGCAGGGACCTGTAACATACATTTTGAAGACAGAAAAATAATTTTGCAAGACATGGATTTGGTTAGTTGTGGTACAGAAAGAAGATTACATTGGAAATTAGGTACCACTAATACATCATGTAAATACAAGAAGGATGACAACTGTACAGTGCCAATATGACTGACATTTGAGATATTCCCATTTGGTAAATGAATTTCAGAATGTACTGGTGTGGATGTAGTGAGTAGATGAAGATAAGGTGTAATATGATGTGTGGCACCTGAGTCAATTATCCAGGTATGTTGAGGTGACTGAGATTGTGCATGATTGGAAAAAACTACTAGGTTTGTGTGATATTGAGGAATACCTGCACAGGAGTTGGTAGCATAGGTTATCCAGGGAGCATAATTGGCAGCAGGAGATTTCATTTTGGACTGAAGCATGTTGATCAGTTGCTGACATTGAGTATC
This sequence comes from Heracleum sosnowskyi, assembly GCA_030848705.1. NCBI lineage: Eukaryota > Viridiplantae > Streptophyta > Magnoliopsida > Apiales > Apiaceae > Heracleum > Heracleum sosnowskyi. Next base: position 19,669,494 of record CM061240.1, read on the forward strand.
AGACAAATTGTCATTGTTAAGTGTAGTATCAGCTGTAGTAGACTCTGAATTCAAAGTTCCACCAGATTGTATCACATTAGTTGCCTGCACGTTAGGTTTCTTGCCTGTAGTAGGCCTTACTTTAGGTTTTGGTTGACCATACATCATGTGCCAATCAGGATATCCATGAAGTGCAAAGCACTTATCTCTAGTATGTCCTATAAGTTTGCAGTAATCACAGATGATGGAGGAATCTAACACCTTCCTGTCATCTTTCTTTGCAGTGAATCTATTCTTGCTATTGCCATTGTTATTATGAAATCCAACTCTCACATTCATAGCAGCATTATCAGATATAAGATTGACATGATGTACACTATCTCTCTGATTTTCCTCTTGTAACAACATAGCATAAGCATGACTTAAATCAGGGAGTGGACTCATTAACATCATTTGACCTCTTATGGATGTAAATTGCTCATTAATCCCCATCAGAAACTGACTTAGTTTCATCAATTGCTCATATTGAGTCAGTTTTTGAGTATGATGACAATTACAGGTAGTAGAGGCACAAGTACATATAGGTATAGTAGCTAAATTCTCTAACTCATCCATAAGGTCTCAAAATTGAGTAAAGTACGTAGTGATAGATTTACTACCTTGCGTTAATGAAGCTAGTTCCTTTCTTAAATTGAACAATCGAGGAACATTATTCTGTGCATATCGATGTTAAAGATCATCCCAGATTTGTTTTGCAGTTGACTTATAAACAACACTCTTACGAATATCAGAAGAGACAAAATTGAGAATCCAGGAGATTACCAGATCATTACTACGCATCTAGAGTGCTAATTGAGGTGATCCTGCATCTGGTTTGACTTGAGATCCATCAATGAATCCAAGCTTGAGTTTTACAGAAAGTGCTATGGAAACTGATCGACTCCAATGATGATAGTTTTGATCAGTTAGTACTTCACTAACAAGTGATAAGCCAGGATGATCAGAATTGCTTAGATAGTATGGATAATTGATGTCAATAACAGAATTAGTAGCCATTGAAGATGAGTTTTGTGTTGAAGACAATGGAACAGTTGAAGTGGTTACAGCGGAAGCATATGATCGCATTACGTAATGAAGGACGATCAGAACAAATCTTAACCTTGCTCTGATACCATGACAGATTTATATGAAATGAAGCTTTGCAGAAGAAGTAAAGCAAGGAAGAAGAAGAAGTATGTATTCAGAAAGCTTAAGAAAGAAGTTACATCGGGTATGTTCCTTTTATACAATTCTATATCCTAACTGAATGTTCTAGAGAATGATACATATAGGTGTGTAAGTCTTTGAACGCTAACAGAATCCAGCTCAGCAGATAACAAACTTTCCCGACACTTTTACATCTAAACTTGAGTGCACAGTAGGTGTTTGTCATAATGTCTAGACTACTGTTTCTTTATTCTGTATCTTCATCTATATTTGTAACATACAGCCCGAGCAAGAACAAGTGTAGAGATAATAAAAACCTATGCAGTCTGTACCTAAATCGCCATCTAGCTGAAACGCATGTTTGAATCGTGTTTCCCATCTATAGACAAGAAGTATATTGCTTTTGTTGTCTTTATCGTTGTCCTTGTTGTCGATTAATATCATAGAGGCCTCCTCAGTTTCAGCACAGCCCTACATGGTGCCCCCTGCATAGTAGAGATGACAAACACCACTAGACCATATTGTACTAGCAGTAGCAGCTGCACGGTGTCTTGATCTATATTTTTTACATATGTGTTTTCACTATGAATTATCAGTCGTGGCTATGTGTCGGTCGAAGCAGTTCTAAGCAGAACCTTTTATAGGTGAATGTGCGATTTAAGGATTCTTTTTTTTCGCACGGTAATTAAATGTGAGCCAATACCACATAAATTTGTTGTTATAATTTTGGTTGTTTGGTTGATCAAATGATTAATCATAGATCGCTTAAGTACAGTGATGGCCTCCGGAACCGCTGTCGCGGTCTTACGGCCTACGGAGAAAGAAATCAAACTGAGGAGTTTCCATCCCCGTAAAGAGCCCTGACTACGGAATCCGTAGTCCCGTTCCCCGTAGCCAGGTTCCCAGTCACTAGACACGTGTTGACCTTGCATGAACCAGTCACCCCCGGGGCCCAAAAACCAGCCCAGAAACTCTCCACCTGGGGCGTAGGCTACGCCAGTCACCTAATCTACGGGGATGTAAGCTAACATACAGGCACCTGGCTGAAGCCTCGTCACCTAGTCTAGGCTGTAGACCTCCAGGTGGCAAAGGCCCCTGCCCCCTATAAAAGGAAAGGAGCTTACGACCATCATTTGGCGCCGCTGCCGGGGAAGAATATTTGCAACTATTACAACAACGACCGCGAACACCACAGGAAGCATGAGTTATGAATCAAGTAATCGGAGTCGTTCATCAAGATCAACGAGGTCCTCACCCTCCTCTCCGTCCAATTCTCATACTAGCAGCCAATTTTCTAACTTGCGGGCCCGACAGAGGTATATGCACGAACAAATGGACAGGTTGACAACACATATGGCCAGAAATAATTACGGTGCTCATCACCCGCCATACTACCCAGAAAACATCACGCCGCCATTTAATACACAGCAACCAGAGCACCGTGGGTCATACTAGTCAGGTTCGTCATCAAGGAGAACCACCTCTCGACAAACTTCAAGTTCTAACCGGAGCGCTCCATACCTGGGAAGCCGCTCCTCTTCTGGATCGCAAAGGACAGTATTTCCAGAGTCTTCCGGGTATGGAGGACCTGAGAGACGTAGGTCGCAACGAGAACGCACTCCCGTGTCTCGCCACAGAAGAAGGTCTAGGACCCCCGTACGTCGTAGGCGTACCCCCCATCATAATTCAACAGAAAGCTCAGTCCCGTCATCCTGAAGATCAGGAAGAGATGATGGCAAGACTGGCCAGGCTAGAGGGAATGGCGACGACACCTTTCCTGGAAATAAGCACTGGAAGGTCGTCTTTTACTGAAATCCTGGAAGCAGTGCAAGTAGACCAAGGGGTGAAAATCACCGGACTGGAATCTTTTGACGGTACTTCTGACCCTAATGATCATTTGAGTTATTATGAAAATTTGATGATTTGTCACAGATACAATGATATCACCAAGTGTCTTCTATTCATATCCACGCTCAAGGCATACGCTCGAACGTGGTTCTCAAGACTATCTCAGAGGAGTATTAACTCTTGGGAAGAGCTTAAGGTAGCCTTCCTCGCCAAATTCCGTATCAACACTCCATATGTCGTCCACACCATATCTCTGGAAAATGTTAAGCAAGAACGTGGAGAATCTTTGAGAGATTACATTGAGAAATTCAAGACGATGGCATCGAAGGTAAGAGAGCTATGACCAACTAATGTCGTGGATTCTTTTATCAGAAACATGAATTATCAAGATTGCAGAGATTGCTGCAAGGAGTTATACAACAAAGAACCCGCAGACCTTTATGAAGCCTACGGGATTGCGTCGGCGTACATTGCGACCGACGAGAGAATCAGGGCCTACTACCCCAGTTCTAGGGATGAAGCCTCCGGGTCTGGGCATACAACAATGCAAGTCGAGGGGATGGAGGATTTTAGGGGAAAGGGTCAGAAGAATTTCCCCTCGGACAGGCGGTCTCGCCCTCGTCAAGCCCGGGAAGAACCTAGCTTCACCCCACTGAACAAAAGCCCCTCTGTCATCCTAAGGGAAATCCGAAGCCAAGATTATTTTCAAGCACCCCCTCCCATGAGGACCCCTGCGGACAAAAGAGACAGATCATGATTCTGTGATTACCACACCATCATTGGACATAACACTGATGAATGCACATCTCTCAAGTATTTCCTGGAGAGGCTTGTAAACAAAGGATTGAGGAGGAACTACCTCCGCACGGTCAGCAATACCCTTCCACAGCCACAACCTCCAGTTTCCAACCCCCCAACCTAAGCGGGTAATTGATATGATCATAGGAGGGGATCCTCCCCTGACAAAAACATATGAAGTGCTTCAACTGGAAACGTCACAAAGAGCCTTCACGTATTCAAAAACTCCCATTTCTTTTATAGATGATGACTATCCGGAAGAGGATGTGTGCCGTAGTGGCCCCCTTACGGTTCAGTTAGATATTGCTGATCAAGACGTCCGGAAGGTGCTTAAAGACAAAGGCTCTTCCATAGACATAATCTTTCGACACACTTTGAGGAGAATGGATCTGGGAGAGAGACAGGAAGAACAGAAGGCCGAAGACATGCGGGGACCTCTCTATGGTTTTGGTAATAATGCGGTGCCCATTCAAGGGACCATTGACTTGCCCACAACATTTGGAACCCCCCCACAAGAGGTAACCGCCCTTGTCAAATACTACATTATCGATATTGCTTCTTCGTATAATGTCATTATAGGGAGACTTACTCTGTTTTTCTTGGGAGCCATTATTTCGACCCCTCATATGAAAGTGAAGTTCCCTACGGGTTGGGGTTCGGGGGAGTTAAGATATATCTGACAGCGAAGCATCTAGTCTCTATTATTTGGTTTCCCTGTGCCTGGCTCAAACCAATCCCATCACGGTTCATGAACCTGTGGCTTCGATCACATACACCCTGTCCTGTATGAATACGCTAAGTAGGCCTCCTAAAGAAGACCCCCTCGCCATGGGGCAAATGATGGCCTCCGGAACCGCTACCGCGGTCTTACGTCCTACGGAGAAAGAAATCAAACCGAGGAGTTTCCATCCCCGTAAAAAGCCCTGACTACAGAATCCGTAGTCCCGTTCCCCGTAGCCAGGTTCCCAGTCACCAGACACGTGTCGACCTTGCATGAACCAGTCACCCCCGGGGCCCAGAAACCAGCCCAGAACTCTCCACCTAGGGGCATAGGCTACACCAGTCACCTAATCTACGGGGATGTAGGCTGACAGACAGGCACCTGGCTGAAGCCTCGTCACCTAGTCTAGGCTGTAGACCTCCAGGTGGCAAAGTCCCCTGCCCCTTATAAAAGGAAAGGAGCAATTTCCCGGGGGGGGGGGGGGCTAAGGCGAATTTGAGGAAAAAAAACAGAACACTCTCAAATAATCTTCTGATGATCGCTACAGATTAACCTTAAAATCCTTACGGCCATCATACAGAGATATAGACAATTCCTCAACCACTGGCAACGATGCAGCTATTGTACTGTCAAACACAACTACAACATTATATGATCGATTTGACTATAAAAATTACTATTTAATTTAATAAATGAATGAGCCAATAACATTCATCAACTAATTCATGCTTACATTTCTACGTCCAATTTGTAACACATAATTTCGAAGTGACAACTCTAGTTTATTTACGTATAACTAGCTGATAATCGGTGCCAAGCACGGAACAAACATGAGTCGACATTAAAATATTAATATTAATAAATTATTAAAAAATATTATTAAAAAATATTATAAAAAAATGTACTTGTCGAGAACTAAATGATAAAAAAAATATAATAAATAAATCACCATTTAAATATGTAGTTAAAGATAATCGAATAGTGGATAAAGCTAAAGAAATTAAAGTAAATAAATAAATCTTGTATGATTACATAGATGCAAATAATCGAACTCTCGATGAAACTAATGAATTTGAAGTAAATAAATATATTTTGTATAATTACTTATAGTTGCAAGGAATCAAAGTGAGCTGATAAATCTAACGAATTTAAAGTTATAAATAAATCTTGTATAATTACGTAGTTGCGAGAAATCGAACTCAAATTTAATGATAACCAAATTTAATACTTTGGTACTCCCAAATTTAGTACGTTAGTACCGCGCGCCATTTAAACATTATTTTTCTTATTAATAAAGAGTATAAATTACCTTGACCTTTTATGTAAGGTGAAGATTAAATTATGAACACACAATGATTATTAACACAGTATATATTAGTATATATGCTTGTACTCAAGTGAGAACCCCAATTAAAATGAGAACTGAGATCTAATCTCAGCCCTCTATATTATAAAGAGCTCTTTTATTCATCTCTCTCTCTCTTTTTCTCTAACATTTTAAAAGGTCGATGTTTAAAACACACCATCTTCCTTCGAATCTTTAAAAAAAATTCGAAATCATCTACGCCTTAGACTCTCATCTCCATGTCGGCTATTGAGCATTATGATAGTATATCTAATGAAGTTTTTGAAGGTATCAAGAAGACGACGATAAAGATCAATTGAAGTTTCAATTCACCGCTATTAACATTCAACGAGAATGATGTTGGTTATATAGGCTAGTGAAATGATGACGACGACTCAGATCTGGTGAATTTGATACTACTACAAATTCAAATATGAATCTTTTTAGTGATTTTGCGCTCATAAATTTTAATGATTTGGGTACAAAAATTGGTGATGTTTCTTTAAATTTTGGTTATTTGGATTCAAATATGGTGATTCTTGAGGTGTTGTTGGTGATTGTAATATAAATATTTTTGATTTAAAATTGGTGATTAAGTAAGCGAAGATGACGCTGTGATTATGGTGGTGGATTTTGTATTAATGATATGGATTTAGATTTGATAATTCACATGATGACGACGATGTAGACATGGTGATGTGGTGGCGGTGACTTTGTGGTTGGTGATGATAAAAATTATCGTGGTGGTGCAGTGGTGGTCATCGTGATTCTTGTGATTGTGATGTTAAGGCAGTGCAAGGGGTGGATGGTGGCAAAGTGACTGTGGTGTAGTAGTAGGTGGTCGTTGCCAACAAGCATCTACATAAATATATTGTATTGTATTTGTTCAATTTATTCAATATGATATTGGTGATTTTAGATGGTCGGAGTGATGACCGGAGGTGGGTGATGGCCGGAATTTGTGCAGAAAATGGTAAGAAGATGGTGGTGATTTTTATTTGACGGTGGTGATTTTTATTTGGCGGTGGTGATTTTAATAATGATGTTGGTGATTTAGTGTTGATCACCGGATGTGGTGGTCGCCAGAAATGGTGGTAGGCGGTGGTTGGAGGTAGGGCTGTCAATGGATCGGAAATCCGATCTGATCCGATCCGAAGGCTAATGGAGCGGATATGGATCACTAGAAAATAAATCCGATCCGTTAAAAATCCGATCCGGTAACGATCCGATCCGATTAGTATCAGATATGGATTTAACATGATCCGATCCGTTAACGATCCGATCCGATTATTTTATATATTATATATATATAATTTATATATTATATATAATATGTTATATATTAAATATATCATATATTTTTACCAATTAAGTCAAAATAGTTCTCTTTTACTTGTATAAACTAGACCTCTCTTTTATTTATAAAATTGACACAAAAGACAATGAAATGTAAGGCACATAAACTAACTTCAGATTTGTTGATGAACGATTACAAACTTACAATGGTTGTTTGACAAGCAATCGTATTTAGGATAGTTGGACATTTAAATTTTGTGTTTTAGTTCTCGGATTGTAATTAGGTTTTAATTTATTGTGTAATCTGTAAATTAATGTTGATGTTAAATTTGCATTTCAACTCTGTGAAATATTTAGTGATGTTTGAATTTGAGTAAAATATGTTTTTAAAATATTAACGGATCGGAGCTCCGATCCGTTAACCGTGATCCTAACGGATCCGGATATGGATCGGGCTATTAAAAATCCGGTTGTGATCCGATCCGAATCCGGTAAAATTAAATGATTCAGGATATGGATCAAGGCCGATCCGATCCAGATCCGATCCATTGACAGTCCTAGTTGGAGGTAATGGGTGGTTGGAGTATAAAAAAGATAATTGTGAAATATTTAAATATTAATAAAATTAATGAGTGGTGAGAGATTAATATAGAGTATATATATGAGTGGCTAGGATTAAATATCATATCTCACAATAGTGGAGGTTCTCAATGGAGCGCGACTCTTAGTATATATTAGGTGGAGTCTAGATTTATTTGAGTGATCTTGAGAAAAATAAAATAAATTAAACTGAAATTTTTAATATTGATAAATTTAAAAACCAAATTCAAACACATTGTTTGATATATAACAATTAATCAATATATTTATATAAAAGAGAAGACGATGGTGGTGAGGTGGCACCTCTCAAATCGCTTCGATCTATTTTTATAATTTTCTCAAATTTTTGAATTATTAAATGTTAAAAGATTCGAAAATATATCAATTGACTTTTAAAATTTTTACTAATGGAGGAAACTAAATATACATTTATAATATTCTTGCCTTCAAAATCTTTATTAATGGAGGAAACTAAATGTACAATTCTAATATTCTTGTCTTTAAAATCTTTACTAATGGAAGAAACTAAATTTACAATTTTAATAGTCTTTTAAATTATTTTATTAGAAAATATCTTAATTGCCTTTTAAATTTGTACTAATGGAGGAAAGTAAATATACAATTTTAATATTCCTGTCTTTATAATATTAGATAAATTCTCAATTTCCTTCTTACTATTTTCTAATGGAGGAAACTAAATATAGTATGTTAATATTTCCTAAATGCCCTCTATTGATCCAATTTATTTACAATTTTTTTAATGGGATAATTATCAAAATCATAATTCATTTGGTTCAAATGTATCAAATTAGTCACTCATTTCAAATATGACTTAATTTAGTCACTAATTTGAAATTTCGTATCAAAGAGACCATGTGCATGTGACTAAATTGATATAAAATTTTACTCTTTTAATGAATAAACTAGCATAATAACCCGTGCGAGGCACATGTTACCTTATAGCATTAGACAAAAAATTGTGTACTTTACATTTCACTTTACATTTAAAATAACAAATTTTACATCTGTTTCTTCTCTCTTGCCCAAGATTCACATATCATCTAGATTCTTTTCTAACCTAATAAACAGATGCTTTAAGTTTCCGGCAATTGCCTGCCACCAAATTTCTTAGCATGAGGCGCTCTGGTGCCGGCATCTGCCATATTATCTCTCTACTCCCACATACCTAATATCTTAAATTTTACTTCTTTATGGTATTTTTCCAACTCGTCAATTGTGTGTTTTCTCTCAGCATGATGCAATCTCTTTACCAGCCTAGCTAGTCCTTCCTGCAAAATAGAATGTTAATGCTTATGGTTCGTTTGAACTTCAGGACATGTAAGGTAGGAAAACAATAGGTCATCTGTATTTTTTATAGTGATAGCCATAGGAAAGAACATTTGATAAGCGCAGAACGTAAGATTCCTATATATCACACAAACTCAATGTGAGCAACAATGCTTAATCTTAACTTGCAGTTGATTTCCCTGACCCTTTCTGTAAGTCTGTCAATTAATATCGAGTATAAATTGAATCACCGGATTAAGATAACAATGGTGGATTCTTTAAATTTTTAATCACCTGATTAGGATGACAATGATGGATTCTTTAAAGCTGGATTGTCCTCCAATATCATAGGTCATATAAAAAATTATTAATTTGGAAAGTATATAACAAATGGATACCATGAACATAGACCATAAGTTTACTTGTTATCGGCTGGGCATTTATACATCATACAATTAATTGACATATAACACTAGTATAAGATATGAAAGGAAAAGCTAATCTGAGAGGAAAAAAAGTGTACTTAAAATGCATACCTTGAGCATGTTAAGTCAGCTTCTATATCAACCAAAGTTACCAGTAATAGTCCCAGTGCCTTGTCCTTTACTTTTTCCACCTGAAGGCTGAAGTTATCCTCTATCATATTTAAAAAAGAAATGAATATTTTAATATATATATATTTGAGTAATTATTAATTTATATTTTCATTGGGCCCTTAATTGTTTTTAAATTAATATCTTATGCATTCAGTGAAATATTATTTTATCCTATTGGCCCAAGTTGGGACCGAAAAAATATATTACTTGAGCGAGGTTATTACTTTATTGATTAGTATTTTATCGAAGTTTATTTTTATACAAAAAATATGGCTAATATCAGCCAATAACAAATCCATAATTAAACTATTCATTCATAATCAATTGTCTTTCACAAATCCATAATTAACCTATTCATTCATAATCAATTGTCTTTCACAAATCTGACTGCCACACAAAATGAGGGCAAAATCATGTGTGAAGACTAAATTTACTACTCAGAGTCTCAAACATCAAATAAAAGTAATATTGCAGCCATACAGAGTTGTCATTAGGCGTCTTTAGATAACTAAGCCTGGTTATTTGTCTTGGACTCTGTTACTACAATTCCTACACAATCATACGAATCTTGCATGTTGTACTACTATAATCAGCATTTACAAGTAACAACATATTAGTTGGACGAAATGGGAAGAAAGGGTATAAATCATAAAATTATATGGAAGAAGATCAAAATTGAGCTACTCAGCCATTCCCACAGATCGTCTCACGTCCCCACGAAGTCCGATTTCTAAATTTCTAATCTCCAAAGCACGCTGACAGAAAAAGAACTCAGGTTCATGAATACACTAATACACAGAATTCAACTTGGATTGATAGATTGATACAATGATATGGATAATCATTAAGTGACTCGAAAATGCACAAATTCCATCTACAGCACTATGTCACCCATAAATAAAACTCAACCGCCAATTTCAGTCAGGGACATTATAGAGGTGGAAAAAGCCTAGTAAGGGTTCTCACAATGCAATTTAGAACGGACAGGGGCAATTTTGTCATGGGAAATAAAATGGCTAACTAATGTAGAGGTAATAAAATGTTTCAGGAATTATGTGCGATTGGGATTTCTTTTGCATCCTAAGTTGTTTCCCTTTCAAAAATAGGTATCTTATTAACAAAGTGGTGTGAGTATGCAGTTGTTAATTCCAATAATGTAATTTTATCAGATGCGCTGGCCGCTAGGATGTCAAAATGATACCTGAAAATGTGGATGTCCGGTGAGAAGTTTCACGATGAGATGCCGGACATCTGTGCAAGATCACGTGACTGGCTTATAAGTTATAAGTTTTGTTGCAGCAACAGTACATACGTTAGAATAAGCTTAATTGACGTGCTGTAAAAATATTCCACCCTATTTACAAAGTAGTAGAAAATACTTCTTTCCGAAATTTATAATACCTCTGGGTGATAAATTGAAAGTTGTACACTGAAAGAACTTCATAAAATCTTCATATGGAAATTAAATCTACAACATATGATGAAAGAACACGATCAAATGAGATAACTTATATAAAACCTGAGTGATGGACTGTATCATCCCATCTATTCCATGAACCCTTGTTACTCTAAGTAAGTCATCCTACATGATTTAAAAATATTCTTTAGACTATCAGTGTACATTAAGATTTAAAACATTGTTCTATACCAAGGAAAATTGCAGGATACAAAAAAACTGGTAAACATGCATGTAAAAGTTCAAAGTTGTTGCAAGTGTGGGCTGGAACAAATTCTTTTAACTTATAATTAAAAGATATTAGTTTAATACTATACTAAAAGAATTGCAGTAGATAAATGGGATTTTATTATAAGAATATATTTGTAGGAAAAAAACATATAAATCTACTATACGTAGCTAGAGTCTTAAGTAGTTAACTCAGGACCGGTAGTTTAAAAAGGAATTAGAGTAAGATAGTTGAATATTAGTGCCAGAGTGGTTATTACGTATGTCATTGAGGGGGGGGGGGGGAATTCTCCATTGGCCTTTTCCAGGTTTGAATCAGGGCATCTACGTTTTACGCTTTGCAATTTGCATTGTGTGCACTAGTTGGGTAGATTTGCCTACAAGATAAGGCAACAAAGTCAGCTCAAACTATGAAGGCAAGGAGGAAAGAGAGGTACACAGAGTTACTATCAGTATAAACATTTAACTACCTGTAAAACATAACTTGCTAGGCCAAGATGGGTTCACTTGCCAATTTATAAACTCACTCCTAATTAATAAGTTTAAACAGGGAAACAACCACTATATTTGTAGTCTAATGTTGGCAATTCTACATATTTCATCAAATACAAATTTGTTATTACCTAGATCAAAATTAATTATTCCATTTCATTGTCATCTGGTACGCTCACGTTATATTGAAAAGGTCCTTGCAATCTTGTTATTAATCAGGACTCTATTAAGCATTGCCCGTCATTCCCAGAATTAATGGATGTCCTCAAGGCCTATTTTATTGAATAAAATTTAAGCAAAGATAAAAAGCATGCAAATAATAGAAATAAAAACATATATGTGAATAGAAAAAAACTATGTGGTTTGTAGTATATCAATCACCAATTGTTAAGACTATATCCTCATGAGAAAAATTAAAAGGAGTTTACAATAATTTTAAATAAAAAGAACCAAAATCACCTTAGAGTCTCTGAAACTTTAGCGACGGGAAAGAAAATAATTAGCTTATTTGATCCTTGACCATCTAATTGCTCCCTATGCACGTTCCACCCTGACCGGCAGGCATTATTCCTCTACCTTGATAATCTCTGTCGTTCTAAAACTTCTTAAGTCACGGCAACTGAAGGCATCCCCTCCACATATTCAACTATAATGTGCGAACATAAATGTCAGAACACACACAAAAGACCAATTCGTATTCCTTCTCATTATCCACTAACTATTTTCATTTTAAAAACCTAACTTGAAGAAAACATTCATAGACTTGGCAACCCTTTTTTAAACCTTTATTGGAATTTTGGGTGTATGTGTCCATATAACCAAACCTATACCACGGACATCATAAGTAGACAAACATGAGACTAAATAACTCCATATAGAAGTCGAAAGAATCACATTTGACCAATCAATTATCAAGACTATACATCCCCAAAATTCATAAGACAAATCATGTAATAACAGGACAGAGAACTATGTGTAACTAATAAATTGCTAATTTATCAAATTCAAGTGAATCCATCAAGCCCTAAATATCACACATTATTTAATCCAAAACTACCAAACATATATTTAAAGTTTTGCAATTACCACGAAATTAAACGAGACAAAAAGAAGACGACAAAGCATAGATCATGCAATTACAAATGACACCCTTAGAATCTATTTGTTGATCTATACCAATGAGGCACCTCTATGCCGAACATGACTATCGCTTTCAAATTTTTGATTCCCGAACCCCAGATATGAAAAAGTTATGATATTCAGATTGTTCCAAGAACTCTGCCTTCCCCAAATCCAAATGTGAAATCACGTTATGGCCATTTGTAAAGGGAGTGCTTCGACATTAGCACTGTAGGAAGTGGCGAAAATGCCTTTTCACATGGAATGATATGTCTCGTCAATTTCTCTGCTTTGCCGATCGCATAAGGGCATAAAGAAACTGCTGGAAATAGCCCAAGTATTGAACGTTGCCGAGCCGAAACAAATATCAAATTTAAGTAAAAAAAACTTTGTTAATCACATGAGCAGGCATGAAATCAAGGTGCAAGGCCATAAAACGCTTACTAGGCTTGCAAAATAGAAATATAAATATAGTTTCACCAAAGAGCAATGACAAACCAAGAGTGTATAATGCATAATCTAACTAAACAATTAAAAGTCATAACACTTTGACATGAACCTAATCAAACGATTTAAAGCCATAACATTTGGGGAAAGTAAGTTTCGACTTAGTGTGAATAACATCCATTTTCTTATAATTAGTGCCCCTAAAATTTAATGATTGTTTTGACAATCATAGCTTACAAAGAAACCAATGTTCATATGAAAGTTTTGAAATTACTTTTTGAATCATATACTATAAAAGTGTATGTAACAGGAAACACAATAGGAACAAAAGGTGCAAACCATACAATTACCTAAGAGACGGGCATAATTGAGATTTTCAGCCATACCAACACGATCGCCAATTTTGTGATCCCTAAAGCGTGCTGACGAAAAAAGATTCCTGATTGAAGAATACACCAACACACAAAATTCTACTACTTGATTTGATAGATTGATACAATACGATGATAAACACCTAACACATACATACAGTATGATGCATTCCACGCCGGACACAAACACGATATGGGGCAACTATGCGTCAAACAGTTTCTTTGTAGATAAATAGGCAAATTCATCTTTTCACGGCATTAAAAAATCTCATGAATATTTTCTCCCTGTTGGCGTGCGAGGCACGGGTTACCTTCTAGCATTAGACAAAAAAATGTGTACTTTTCCTTTCACTTTACATGTAAAATAACAAATGTTACATCTGTTTCTTCTCTCTTGCCCAAGATTCACATATCATCTAGATTCTTTTCTAACCTAATAAACAGATGCTGCAAGTTTCCAGCAATCGTCTGCCACCAAATTTCTTAGCATGAGGCGCTCTGGTGCCAGCATCTACCATATTATCTCTCTACTCCCATATACCTAATATCTTAAATTTTACTTCTTTATGGCATTTTTCCAACTCGTCAATTATGTGTTTTCTCTCAGCATGATGTAATCTCTTTACCAGCCTAGCAAGTTCTTCCTGCAAAATAGAATGCTAATGGCTCGTTTGAACTTCAGGACATGTAAGGGTAGGAAAACAATAGGTCATATGTATATTTTATAGTGATAGCCATAGGAAAGAACATTTGATAAGCGCAGAACGTAAGCTTCCTATATATCACATTTTTGAAATGAGTGACTAATTTGATACATTTGAACCAAATGAGTGATGACTTTGATAATTATCCCATTTCTTTAATACTATCTTTCAAGGAAGGAAGTTAAATATGTTATGTTAATATTTCCCTAAATTGTCAAAGTCCATTTTACTTACTAATTCCTTCCTAATATCTTCAAATGGAGGAAATTAAATATATTATATTAATATTCTCCTAAACTTACTCCACAAGTTCAATTTATTTAAAAAAAATTATTTAATATCTTTTAATCGAGTAAACTAATAAAGAAGACAATTTGAGAGGTGCTAGATGACTTAGTAGAAAATATCTAAATTGACTTTTAAATCTTTAATAATAGAAATATTAATTACCTTATATTCTCCTAAACTTTCTTCTTAAGTCAAATTACTATCTTAATATTGTTCTAAAATTTATCTTCAAGTCAAATTACCATGTTGATATTTTCTTAAATTTTCTTTTGAACTTAAAGTTACCATTTTAATATTCTCATATATTGTTTCTTGAAGTTCTAAAATTTATCTTGAAATCATATTATCATCTTTACATTCTCCTAAAAAAATAATTAGAAATTATGTTCTCATAAATTTTTTGTTTAAAAACCTACGTTTAATTTATCTATATGTTTTAAATTTACATTAAAAAATCAATTTTTTTTAAAATTTTACCTTCTAATTATGTAGAAGATAATACTTAGAGAAAATGCAATTTTCTATAAAATTAAATAAAATATAGAAGCCTTATTTTCTTTTCATTTATTTTCTCGAGTACCTGTATTTTAAACAATAAAAATTAGAATTTTGAAAAATATTTGAATTAAATTTTATGCTATAATAAAATTGATTATGTAATTGATTAAGTAATTAGTTTGTTTTCTGTTCAATTTGGTAACAACGAGAAATCGGGTCATTGGGAGTAAACATGTTTAACGAGAGAGCAATTCATTAGGAGAAGCATATTATATGCTAGAATTTAATATTTATGTTAATTATTTATTTTAAAATAGAAGTTTCAATATAAAGTTTTTAAAAAATAAAGTGATAAATATACTAATATTTGATATAATATTAAAATAATGAAATATATTAAACAATTACCATTTCCAATTATTATTCAAAATTTAGGTAATGAACAACACTAAATGGAGAATTTAAAAGAAACCTTAATTTCATGTTATAAATATAAATTTGTTTAAAAACATTCTTTGTAAAATAATTTTTAGAAAAAATTGGAGAAATTATTATAAAGTCGTTGCTAAGCAGCAGCTTAGTAAACTAGTATCAATCAATCAATATACTTATATAAAGGAGAAGACAATGACGGTGATGTAATATACGATTATCTCTACTAATCCAATTTATTTACTAAATATACGATTTTAATATTTTTACCTTTAGAATCTTTACTATTAGAGAAAACAAATTTTTGGATTGATAAAAATTACATATTAGACAAATGTTGTGGATTAAAAACTGTGCTTGTAAATTAATTACTAGGGTTTAGAGAGCTTCGAGCTTTAATGGCTGCACTCGTGTTTCCGGACTAAATCGGTCCTCACAAGATGCCTACGTATCTCAAATCGTTATTGAGAATCAAGCCAAAGACGTAGTTCTTGGTGTTGCCCTCGGGGCTATGGCGGCAGGGGCACACCAAGGACGTAGTGACTTGTATGTCCTTATTCGAGGATGAAGTCTAAAACGTAGTTCTAGGGGTGCCTTTGTGGCTTGTTGCGCCTTCGAGGCGTTGTGACGTATGGAGCTGTGCCCAAAACGTAGTTCTGATTGTAGGATCAGGGTCCTTAAATAGGCGTTTAGAGCCTAGTATTTATGGTATGTTTAGGAGTCTTAGCGAATAAGTCTCCTTATTGATAATGGATAAACATTGTATTTCTTGCAGGATAAGTCTTTTCCTTGTTGATAAAGGCTATGACTCATTAATTGCCTTTAATTGGGATTCTGGATCCTTCTTTGATGAATTTACCATATTTTGGACTCTTTTTATGAGCTGTATATTTTCCCTATTTATTAATTACGAAATTAATAAATAATCTAGGTTTTGGGCCTTAAATACTTGGCCTTTCCAAAGAATCAGCAATTATATTTCTATAATTACTTTTCTATCCATAGCATTTGCCCCCCCCCCAACTTCTGGGAAAATCTCCTTGGGGTTTTCGTAGAAGTTATAACGTGTTTTTCCTCAAAATTTTCCATTTTTAGGGCATTTTCGACCTCAAATTAGGTCATTTTCGACTTCCTTTTCGACCAGGAAACAAGTCATTTTCGACCTCAAATTCGACCAGGAAACAAGTCATTTTCGACCTCAAATTCGACCAGGAAACATGTCATTTTCGACCTGGGTCATTCGACCTCGATTCCTCATACTTTCGACCTCATTTTGCAGGTCATTTTCGACCTGGGTCATTCGACCTCGATTCCTCATACTTTCGACCTCATTTTGCAGGTCATTTTTTACCTTGGCCATTCGACCTTGATCCCTCATACTTTCGACCTCAAATTGGTGCGAGATCGAATGCCTCGAGCTCATTTTCTGGGCCATTTTTGACCTCGAGCCTTCGAACTCGATCCAGGGTCTTTTCGACCTTAGATCTTTAATTTTTGTGCCTTATTTTGGTGCGAAATCGATGGATACGACCTCGATTTCTCGTATATTTTTGACTTCGGTCGTACGACTTCGTTCTAAGGTTTTTTCGACCTCAAATCTTCAATTTTTCGTTTTTATTTGGGAGCGAGGTCGATGGATACGACCTCGATTTCTCATGTATTTTCGACCTTGGTCGTATGATTTTGTTTTAGGGTCTTTTCGACCTCAAATCTTTTATCCTTGTTTTTGCCTTGGTTTCAATTCAAATTTCATTCTTTCTTGGGCCTTAACTAGCCCAATTTTTAATTGGACTTAAATTATGCTAGCCTTGGGCCTTATTGGGCCTCATTGTTTTGGGCTTCGAATTCGCCTGAGACCCAAATTGTTTGGGCTTCAATTTCTATAATCCATAAATGGATTCGTGGGCCTTAACTGGCTATAGACGGTTGCTCTTCTTTCAACCGGCCCATTGACCGGCTGTTGCCCCTATAAAAGGGTGAAATCTCACTTGTTTCAACTCACTTCTCACTTTTCATTTCTCAGAAATATTCTGCTAAATTTTCTCCAAAAATCTCTCTGCAAAGCTCTGCTAGGGTTCTGTGGCAAGGCGATTCCCGACGAGGTTTTCTATTTAAACTCACCGGTTTCTGGGTTCTTTTGAAGATTTAAAGATTTCTTGAAGATTCTGGGTTCAAATTGGTTGATCGCGCTTCCCAACGTCTATGATAATGCACTAGGATTTCATAGAAATTATACCGGTCTTTTTTGAGACTTGGGGTCTTTTTATCCCTTACCGGGGACTTACTACCCCTTTTTGGGGATTTTAATATACACTAGTGTTTCACGAGTATCGTCTTGGTGTAAAGTGTGGAGCGACCTACACATTTACGACGATTTTGCCTTATTCGAGGCTAACTTGACATTTGCATAAGCCTTTTATGTCTTATACCGTCTTGTTTTGGCTTCAAGCCTTTCATTGAGCATATCGAATGATGGGGTTTGGACTGAATGTCTTAGGTTTCTGGGGTTTCAACCCTTCACCCTTACGAGTTCTTACTGATGGCTCCACTCGTAGTGATTCATTCTCAAGTCTATCATATCAAACTTCTCTTGAGCTTGAAATTTTCGCTAATTAACAATAAGCATCTTAGGCTTTCTTTTGTATGTTTATTAGCAACATTCACCCTTCGGGGTTCGTTGTATTCAGCTCTATTTGTGCAGTTGACATGCATATTTTGTATGCTTTCCTTTGCATTCATTTGTAGTTTGTCTTGACAATGCTTCGAGGATGTTTCTACCAATCAAAACGGGTTCAACCCTTCATCTTCTTTCCAGGAAGCTCATGATTTCATCGAACCATATTTCTACTTGTCATACTAGCGGATCCTTTTAGGATGTACTAAACATAATAGACTTTCAAATTTGAGGCATGCCAAGTCCTTGGCACCTCATGCCCTTCGAGGGTTTCCAATTTGTAGAAGCCTCGACCAAATACGTTCTTGACGCGATATGGTCCTTCCCAATTTGGGGCCAACTTGCCTTTTTGCCCAACTTCGGATGCCTCAATCTTTCGGAGGACTAAATCTCCTTGTCGAAAGAATCTCTCTTTAACCGTTAGGTTGTAATAGAAAGATGCTCGTTTCTGATGCTGAACTATCTTGGCATTTGCCTTATCTCTAACTTCATCAATCAAATCTAAGGCCAGCCTCAAGCTTTCCTCATTTGTTTCTGGCTCATAAGCCTCAACTCTTGGAGACGTGTGAGTAATCTCCACTAGAACCACTGCATCTGCCCCATATGCCAACGGAAAGGGGGTAGCTCCAGTGGTGACTTTGCAGGTAGTACGATATGTCCATAGTATAGGGAGAAATTCGTCTACCCAAGTGTTTCTGGAGCGTTCAACTCTTTTCTTCAGTCCATCTAGGATAATTCGATTTGCAACCTCAGCTTGACCATTTGCTTGAGGATGGGCGACAGAAGTGAAGCGCAATTTGATATCGTTCTCATCACAATATTTCTTAAACTCATCGTTGTTAAACTGAGTTCCATTGTCTGTGACCAAGATATGTGGAATCCCGTATCTGTATATCACATTTTCCCAGAAGAAATGCATCACTTGCTTGGTGGTTATCTTGGCTAATGGCTTAGCCTCAATCCAATTGGTGAAGTAGTCGATTGCTACTATCAAGAACTTTCGTTGTGCACTTGCCATTGGGAAAGGTCCAAGTATATCCATTCCCCACATGGCAAATGGAATTGGTGAGTTTATGGATGTCAACATCTCTGGTGGTTGCCTAACCACTGGTGCATGCTTCTAGCACCTTTCACATTTCTTCATGTAGCTTTTAGCATCTGCTAGCATGCTTGGCCAGTAGAAACCTAGACGAGTGATCTTATGGGCAAGGGCTCTGCCCCCCAAGTGCTGCCCACAAATTCCTTCATGTACTTCCTTCAGGGCCAATTCTGCCTCTTGAGGTCTCAAACATTTCAAATATGGAATTATGAAAGACTTCTTGTATAGGATTCCCTCAATCAGGGTATACCTTAGTGCTCTCACATACAGCTTTCGTGCTTCTGAAGTGTCGTTGGGTAACCACCCAGTTTCCAGATGAGCCTTGATGGGATCTATCCAACAACTAGCAACATCAATGGGTGCTACCAACTTTCCGTTGATGCTTGGGGTCCTCAAGACTTGGAAGTATACACTCCCTGCATAGTTTTCAATTTCGGAAGAAGCAAATTTAGACAAGGCATCAGCCTTCACGTTTTCTTCCCTTGGAATGTGCTCTACATAGCATTCGTCGAACTGAGTCATGATGGCCTTGACAAGTTTCAAGTACTTGGCCATGACTTCATCTCTGGCCTCAAATTCCCCATTCACTTGGGAAACCACTAGCCTCGAATCTCCACATACTTTCAGAGTTTTGACCCTCAAGGCTCCAGCCAGCCCTAAACCAGCTATCAGAGCTTCATACTCAGCCTCATTGTTTGTCGTTAGGAAGTCAAGTTTTAGTGCATACTCTATGAGGAATCCATCAGGACTTTGTAGCACTAAACCGGCTCCACTTGATTTTGTTTTTGATGCTCCATCAAAATAGAGCACCCAACATTCTTTGGAGATTATGTCTTCAACTTCCTTGTCTTCCACTATTGCGTCCTGCCCCCCGACTTCTTGGTTGTCAATGGTACATTCAACCATGAAGTCAGCAAGTGCTTGAGCTTTTATGGCCGTTCGAGGCTTATACTTGATGTCAAATTCGCCCAATTCAATGGCCCATTTGATCAATCTTCCACTAACTTGAGGGCTATGCAAGATGTTTCTTAGAGGTTGATCAGTCAAAACCTCTATCTTGTGAGCCTGGAAGTACGGGCGTAGCTTTCTTGAGGCCATTATCAAGGCTAAGGCAAACTTCTCTATGGTAGAGTAGTTTATTTCTGCCCCATGAAGAATCTTACTCACATAGTAGATGGGTTTCTGAACCTTTAACTCTTCTTTTACCAAAACAGCTCCCAGGGCAGTGTTGGATACTGCCAAGTATAGATAAAGAACCTCTCCTGGTTTTGGTTTGGCCAATAGTGGTGGCTCAGCCATGTATTTCTTCAGGGCCTCAAAGGCCTCTTGGCTTTCAGTTGTCCATTCAAAAAATTTCACTTTCTTGAGTGCTTTAAAGAAGGGTAAACACTTCTCTCCTGACTTGGAGATGAATCTTCCCAATGCTGCCACTCTTCCCTTTAATTTCTGGACATCTTTGACAGTCCATGGTGGCTCCATGTCTAGAATTGCTTTGATTTTGTCAGGATTGGCCTCGATTCCTCTCTTGGAAACCATCAAACCTAAAAAATTTCCCGAGCCTACACCAAAGGCACACTTAGCTGGATTCAACATCATCTTGTGGTGCCTTAGCACTTCAAATGCCTCTCGGAGGTGCTTAATTTGATCGGCCTTCTCGAGGCTCTTGACTAACATGTCATCTACGTAGACCTCCATGGTTTTCCCAATTAGGTGTCCAAAAATTTTGTTCACCAATCTTTGATATGTTGCCCCTGCATTCTTAAGTCCAAATGCGATGACTAAGAAGCAGAAAACACCAAAGTCAGTGATGAATGATACTTTGGCGATGTCATCCTCATGCATCTTGATTTGATTGTATCCACTGAAGCCATCCATGAAGCTAAGCATCTCGTGTCCAGCTGTAGCATCTATTAGTGCATCAATCCTTGGTAAGGGAAAACAATCCTTAGGACATGCATCATTCAAGTCAGTGAAGTCGACGCACATCCTCCATTTTCCGTTAGCTTTTTTGACCATCACGGGGTTAGCCAACCATTCTGGGAATTGAATTTCCTCAATGAACCCAGCTTCCAAAAGTTTATTAACTTCCTGTTTAATGGCTTCAAGCCTCTCTGGATCAAAATTCCTCTTTTTCTGTTTCACCGTCTTCCTTTCAAGATCCACATTCAGTTTGTGAGTTACCAATTGGGGATCAATCCCTGGCATGTCGGCCGCTGTCCAGGCAAAAACGTCATTGTTTTCTTGAAGAAAAGACGTGAGTTTTCTCTTTAATGGTTCGGGCAGTAGTGCCCCAATATAAGTCACCTTCTCTGGTTCTCCTAGGACTAGGGGAATTGGGACCAAGTCCTCAGCTGGTTTCCCCTTTCTGTCCTCGTTGTCGTTTGTATTCATGTCTTCAATGGGGAGAACCTACCCCCCGATTCCATCAAGCCTTAGCGCGGCTACATAACAACTTCTAGCCATCTTTTGGTCTCCCCTTTCTTCTCAAATTCCATTCCTCGTTGGGAACTTGACTTTCAAATGATAAGATGAGGCAACGGCCTTAAACGCATGAAGACCAGTCCTTCCAAGGATCGCGTTGTAGGTTGAAGTTGCCTTTATAACTGAAAGACGTGTGTCCTAAATCCAATCATGGATGATGAGTTAAGAGATACTTTGTTCAATCTGATTCAAGTTTGTTTAATTTAATAAAATGGTAATATGTTTTATAACGGGCTTTATCTATTTAAAGTGTTTAAATTAGATGATCCATGGTTTAGAGTAAAGCTTTAATGGATTATGATGAGATCATTATAATGAGACCATAAAGATGAGAACTCTAAACTTAAATAGTTCCTGGTCGTAGGATAATTAATTGGTAGTTAATTAATCCGCAAAGATCGGTACATACTATGCTTGCTTCACTATGAAGGATGTCTGTTCTCATAGGCATTTGTGTGGTGACACTATAGCTAGTATGTAGGTGCTTATTAGGAATAAGTTCACTGAACATGACTTGATCAGTTGAACAACTAATGGAGTTCACTCATGTGTCAGTAGTTGTTCATATAGTGATGGTTGTACAAGTGTCCTTTGACTTGAGATCATCATAGTCATCTTGTGTACACTGAACTATACTTTGGTTTAGCTCTTAGTCTCGAGGGACAATAATTAGTGCTCTTCTGGGTATAGGAATTTGTGCACGAAGATAGTGAATGATCAATAAAGGATCTGCCCCTTCCAGTGAAGGAAGAGAATGTCCTATGTTATTCCATTTATGCTAGTTCAGGAACCTCTGGCCAGAGTGAATGAAATTAGAAAGAAGTTTCTAATTTGCATTAATCGGAACTAGACATAGTGAATAGGAAAGCATATGATTAAATTAGATAGGCTTGACACGAGATCCATGCCTTGTATTTAATCGGGATATTGTAGGGTAGAAGGAATTGATTGTACTGTAACTAGTCACTGACAGGTTCTTGGTATTCTAAGCAGTGAATTCATATTATCCGGATAGTTGCGATATGTTGAGAAGCATCACTCACGATGTAGAATAAATATAATTAATCAGTTAATTATATTTAATGAATTATTAGAATTCATATAAATAATAAATAAAAGTTTATTATTATTTATTTCTACTACCGGCTTAATATTGAACCTACAGGGTCACACCATAAAAGATTAATTTATTGATGAAGGTATTTTGAGAGAGCAAGTTATTTTCTAAATAGTTTAGAAAAGGAAATAATGATTAAAATAGTTTTAATTATTATTAAAGCATTTTATAAGATAAAGTGTGGGGTTAATATATATATATAAAGATATATTAAAAAACCCTAGGAGAGCCCTATAAATAGAATGAGATAGTTCATTCTAAATGACTAGAGTTTTTGTGAAAACCTAGTTGCCACCCTCTTTTTCTTCTTCATCTCTCTCTCTCTCAAAAGAAGAAAAACTCCATTTTTATAAAAGCTTAGTTTTATAAAAAGCTTCATCGAAGGATTATTCTTGGTGGATACCGGTAGAGTGCTTCACACTCTGAGGAGCAACTGCTAGAATCCATTTTATAAAGCTTCGATTTTCAAGGTATGGTTACGATTCCCCTCGATCTAGATTTTATATGTTTTTCTATATGTGCGATACATGGGTTTTACGGAATAATTGTTATATCACGCTTCCGCTCATCCGTAAATTCCTTCAATGGCATCAGAGCTAGGTTTTGCATATAGAGATTCATATTAAAAAAATTCAGATTTTTTTATACATGTATGGATTTATTATGATTTTTGCAAGTATATTTAGATTTAATTATGAATTAATTCGAAATATTATTTGCATGAGATTTTGATCATTGATCTGGGTTCTACAAGTGTTGTGGATGATCTAGGTATTTCTTTCATAATTTTGTGATGTGTAGATTATTTGTTATGAAGTTTTTAAAATCGTTTTAATTAAAATTCATAAAATAATTATACATGTTGAAATATATGAATTAAAATTTGTACCAGGACCCCATAGATGCTTACTTATTTTTGCTTTTGTTTGATTTCAGAAATCATATTATTTTGATTTTTTATTAATTTATTAATTAATTGTTAATTAATTTATTAATATTAAAATAAAATAATAATAACAATAAAGGGCATTAATGGCTAGAGGAGTTTTTTTTTAAGTGTTATAAATGCTAAGTTAGTGTTTTAATGCTAAAGAAGTTACAAGCATTAAATAAAATAGCATAGAATTGTTGTAACTTACTTAGCATTAAATAAATAATTAAAAAAAAAACTGCTGGGAAGGGCCTGTAACGCATGTCGGGAATGCGTTACAGGGCCTGTAACGTGTGCGCGTCATGCGTTACACATTTAATAGCTTTTAATTGTTGTAACGCAGGAGCGTCATGCGTTACAGCCCCTCTGTCCACATTAAATTTGATTTTTTGGGAGTTTGGTAACTCCGTTTTGGGCGTGCAATATACCGTTGGATTCGTTTTTCCGAGGCGGATCTAATTGAGTGGTCAAATATTTTTTATATAAAAGTTTGGAACTGTTTATATTCCCGGAAATGTTTTAAAGCATGTATTAATTGTTTTAATTGCTTTTAAATACTATAATAAATCCATACATCATTATATCATTGTATGACATGATATTACTTGCATGCTTACTTGTTTGTTTATTTTTATATATGAGATATATGCCTATATTTACCATGCGATGATAGATTTAGGTGAACTTAAATCAATATAAGGCGTGCTCTAGAAAATCTAGAATGAGAATCGTTTCTTGCCTTAACAATAATATTATGAGTACAACCATGAGATTCTTATGTTTATGAAACATAGAGTGAAATACTCTTTTGATGTTGAAAATGAAAATTTCTGTCTAGGCCGTTGGGTTTTAAGCGGGACCGATGTGACCCCTCCAACACACTGGGAATTTTTCATTTAAATATCATAATTGTATTTTGTTCAAGAAAAAGAGAATCTCCTAGTAATATGATTATGGTTGTAACATAATATAATCCCTCTTAATTAAAATTTATATCAAGTAGTAAATGGCCAATGGCACAACGGGCTTGTGTCGGTCATAGCCTTCCAACATAATAGCAAGTAGAGTTCTTATATTGAGGCATTGTCGTTTCGTGCTACAGCCGAGGGCTTTGTTTTGAGATTAAGAGATACTTGTCTATCACATGAGATGTGTATGATAAATTAGGTTTCAATTGTCGTTACGTGCTACAGCCGTGGGCTTTTGGAATTCTAATTTAATTATGCAAGATGTTGGGTTTGACTTGACTTAGAATATTGAGTGAGTCGTGCCACAGCCGAGACTCAATGATTCAAGAGGCTAAAAGATAATAAGGAATAACATGAGATGTAGTTGACAAGAGTTGTCTTCCTATGGAACATCAAATTGCGTTTCGTGCCACAGCCGAGGTGATGTGATGGAAAATAGGATCCTTAATCTCACTAACATTATGAATGTTTAGTTATACATATAGAGGGTTGTATAACTTAATAAAATAGTGGGAGCCACCAATGAATAAAGACCCGATTTATATGGTGTTGTAAGAATAAAATTGAATATTTACTTAGTAGTTTTGTGTATTCACTAATAGAATTATATATATACTATAATTTCTGCACTATCACACATCGTAGTAGAATAACACGTTGACTTATCCCGAATATGCTGATGAACTTTGAAACTTGAGAAATGTTCTCAAGAATGAAAAGTTAGACGAAATGTTTAACTCGTTAATACAAAGTGTCTTATTTGTGATGCACATGGAGATGTGTATGAGACCAAGTGCAAGAGGTCTAATAATGCAAATGTTGCAAAGTAAACCAAACTGATGTCTATGAGCTTGAGACTGTGCAAATAGTATGAGCACAAGGACATTCAGGGCTACCTTGTTGCTTCTATAAGAGTTGTAGAATGTGATAAATAAGACGATTCAATATAGGATATCGAATGAGCTATTCCATAATAGTTATGTTGAGGGTTGATCTATGAATAATCATAGACTCAAGACAATCAATTTGATTGATCGTCTAGGGTAGGTTGATTTTGTCATAGATGGAAGCTAAGTCGAGATATGATCTTGAATTAGCTTCCGGATACGAACTCGCAAATTTGTTGTGAACTCTTACATGAAAAGGTTGGATATCAGATTGTCTGAAATCTACTTCATGTTAAAGATTGTTGAGATGTATTTCCTTCTTAGAGAGCTTTGTTCTTCAGACTGGTAACGGTTCTGGAATCAAGTAGTGGGAGATGAACCATACCATCAAGAAGAAGTTTGTTAGTGAGTGATAACATAATTAGTCAAAGGCTAAGTTTGACTCCAAAAGCAAAAGAGTTTGTTGCCACCTATCAAAGGTGGGTTATTGGAAGATCAACTACAAGAGTTGTCTTGTAGAGTTGAAGAATTAGAGAAATTTAGTGGGACTGAAACTTCTCATTTTGAAATAGGGACTATGGAATAGAGGTAATGGAAATCCAAAGAATTATAGGCTTGTTTGCACGAGTGAGAAGAGTATTCGCTTGTTGCATGGTGATGGGTTACAAGAACCATATGATTATTGAATCACATTATGCATGCGAAACTCGTCTCACTCGAAAGACCACTATATCTCTATTTTCTTGAAATAAAGAGATAATGAGCAACAAAAGTGTTAAAATTAGTACACATAATTGTATGTGCACCAGTGACAACACATGCCAGAAAAGGATTCACACGCTTCATTAGAATTCACGGATATGATCCGGATTCATATATATGTATTTGGTACAATACAAATTCGAATCTTTTGGAGTGTTTCAAAATGAATAATAATGAAATACAAAACAAAACAGCAAGTGTTGGGACTCTTTGATAAGATCAAAAAGATATACACTTGAGTGAGTGTTTTGAGGTTATCTCAAATCTTAAGTTTAAAGCTTCACGTTGGACAGATCCTGAGATTCTACAGGTAGATGGAATGTACGAAGGAGCGAACTAACTTTGTTAGACATCATTCGGTTCATGTTAAGCTAAATTGATCTTCTAATATATGTTTAGAGTTGAATTTTATAAATATCAGTATATCTGCTGAATATAGTATCTTCTTAATCTGTTCCTAAGTTGTCATATGAGATATGTAGTGCAAGGAACACAAGTCTTAAACTTGTTAAGATTTGGGATGTCTAGCTTATGTCAAAATGTTTGATTTGATAAGCTAGATGGTAGATCCAAAATGTAAGTTTGTGAGATATCCTAATGATAGTCAAGGATGTTGGTTGAATATTCTACTGAATATAGTGTGTATGACATACTGCCTACTTAGAGGAATTGTTCATTCTAGAAGGGTTCAGTGGGAGGAAGGTTGAACTTAACTAAGTTCAAACACCACAAATTACAAAGGTTCTATAGGAAGAACATTTTCAGACAAGATAACTTTTTTTAGGTTAGCTTAAGTATAGGTCTTGATATTTTATCACCAACCTGAGAGGTTGACTGCCTTGTCATTAAGAATGACAATGAGTTGTCAATTATATGATAATGACCTTATGACCTATACTAAAGCTATGAGTTATGACTCGGAGAAATGGCATAGTACCATGAAATCCGATATAGATTCAATGTACATCAACCAAGTATGGACTATGGTTGAGGACCTAAAGGTGTCATAACTGGAAGGGTACAAGTGAGTCTATAAAAGGGAGATTGGAGTGATTGGCTGGGTAAAGACTTATAAGTCCTTGCTTATTGTGAAAGGATTCAATCAAAGCAAAGAGATTGACCTTGATGAAAAAAAATTCACATGAAGTAGTGCTCAAGTCTATTCGGATTTTGTTTGCGTTTGCGGCTAGTAATACTATAATATCTAATAATGGTCGAACGGTCGACCCTCCTCGATAGGAAAATTGAAGAGATGTGTAGTTGACACAATTAGAGGGATTTATTGCTATGAGTAGCAAATCTATGGTCTAATAGCCACGACAATCCATTTATGAATTGAAGCAAGCTTCTCAATGATCGAACATCTGTTTTGATGAGACAATCAAATAGTTTGATTTTATCAAAGACAATGATGGATCATGGATCTACAAGAAGGTTAGTGGGAGCGTGATGACATTCCTAATAATGTATGTGACATACTTATGATAAGGAATGATGTATCGACGCTAAAATTAGTCAAAGTGTGGTTATCTAACATATTCTCTATAAAGGACTTGGGAATGGCTTCCTATGATATAGGAATGATAATTTATAGGATAAACCAAGTGTTGGGCTAAACCCAAAGTGTGTACATCATTTATATGCTAAGATGTTTAGCATAAATAACTCCAAGAAGTTACTTGAATTGTCAAGTCACGGAGTTAGTTTCTCCAAGATAGTGTCTTTCTACGACATCTGAGGAGAAATGACGTATGATTAAGATTTATTATGCTTCGGCAAATGTATCTATCAAAATACCGGATGTACTATACAAGACTTGATGATCGCTAACTCACTAGGCGAGATAAGCGAGCACTAGTCTAGTCCTTGAGAAGCGCGATAGTAAGCTGGAAGAACGTCCTTAAATACTTTCGAAGAATTAAGGACATCTTTCTTGATTATGGTGGATCCAAAATGAAAATCGAGTGTTATAAACACTATGATTTTCTTAGGACAAATGTGATAGAAAATCCATGTCAAAATAGGTGTTAATTCTGAATGGATGAGCGGTTTGTTGGAAGAATTCCAAGCAGCTTAAGATAACTGATTCCGAAGTGGAAGCACTATATGTATATAGCTATAAGTGAAGCTGCAAAGGAGGTTCTTTGGATAGCGAAACCTGTTTTCGCTGGTTAGACATGGTTCCTAGAATAAGATTTATATTGTTGTATCGGTACAACATATGGTAGTAGCGCAGGCTATGGAACCTAGGTTTAATCAGGGATTCAAGATCCAAGTTGCGGCACTTTCATATGATATATGAGATCGTTGAAAGTAGAGATGTTTAAGTCAATATTGACTTGACACCCATAACTACATAGTAAAGACCATTTACTAAACCGTTATTTGAAAATCGCTTTCCCCCTTCTGTCCTCGTTGTCGTTTGTATTCATGTCTTCAATGGGGAGAACCTGCCCCCCGATTCCATCAAGCCTTAGCGCGGCTACATAACAACTTCTAGCCATCTTTTGGTCTCCCCTTTCTTCTCAAATTCCATTCCTCGTTGGGAACTTGACTTTCAAATGATAAGATGAGGCAACGGCCTTAAACGCATGAAGACCAGTCCTTCCAAGGATCGCGTTGTAGGTTGAAGTTGCCTTTATAACTGAAAGACGTGTGTCCTAAATCCAATCATGGATGATGAGTTAGGAGATACTTTGTTCAATCTGATTCAAGTTTGTTTAATTTAATAAAATGGTAATATGTTTTATAACGGGCTTTATCTATTTAAAGTGTTTAAATTAGATGATCCATAGTTTAGAGTAAAGCTTTAATGGATTATGATGAGATCATTATAATGAGACCATAAAGATGAGAACTCTAAACTTAAATAGTTCCTGGTCATAGGATAATTAATTGGTAGTTAATTAATCCGCAAAGATCGGTACATACTATGCTTGCTTCACTATGAAGGATGTATGTTCTCATAGGCATTTGTGTGGTGACACTATAGCTAGTATGTAGGTGCTTATTAGGAATAAGTTCACTGAACATGACTTGATCAGTTGAACAACTAATGGAGTTCACTCATGTGTCAGTAGTTGTTCATATAGTGATGGTTGTACAAGTGTCCTTTGACTTGAGATCATCATAGTCATCTTGTGTACACTGAACTATACTTTGGTTTAGCTCTTAGTCTCGAGGGACAATAATTAGTGCTCTTCTGGGTATAGGAATTTGTGCACGAAGATAGTGAATGATCAATAAAGGATCTGCCCCTTCCAGTGAAGGAAGAGAATGTCCTATGTTATTCCATTTATGCTAGTTCAGGAACCTCTGGCCAGAGTGAATGAAATTAGAAAGAAGTTTCTAATTTGCATTAATCGGAACTAGACATAGTGAATAGGAAAGCATATGATTAAATTAGATAGGATTGACACGAGATCCATGCCTTGTATTTAATCGGGATATTGTAGGGTAGAAGGAATTGATTGTACTGTAACTAGTCACTGACAGGTTCTTGGTATTCTAAGCAGTGAATTCATATTATCCGGATAGTTGCGATATGTTGAGAAGCATCACTCACGATGTAGAATAAATATAATTAATCAGTTAATTATATTTAATGAATTATTAGAATTCATATAAATAATAAATAAAAGTTTATTATTATTTATTTCTACTACCGGCTTAATATTGAACCTACAGGGTCACACCATAAAAGATTAATTTATTGATGAAGGTATTTTGAGAGAGCAAGTTATTTTCTAAATAGTTTAGAAAAGGAAATAATGATTAAAATAGTTTTAATTATTATTAAAGCATTTTATAAGATAAAGTGTGGGGTTAATATATATATAAAGATATATTAAAAAAAAACCCTAGGAGAGCCCTATAAATAGAATGAGATAGTTCATTCTAAATGACTAGAGTTTTTGTGAAAACCTAGTTGCCACCCTCTTCTTCTTCTTCATCTCTCTCTCTCTCAAAAGAAGAAAAACTCCATTTTTATAAAAGCTTAGTTTTATAAAAAGCTTCATTGAAGGATTATTCTTGGTGGATACCGGTAGAGTGCTTCACACTCTGAGGAGCAACTGCTAGAATCCATTTTATAAAGCTTCGATTTTCAAGGTATGGTTACGATTCCACTCGATCTAGATTTTATATGTTTTTCTATATGTGTGATACATGGTTTTTACGGAATAATTGTTATATCACGCTTCCGCTCATCCGTAAATTCCTTCAATAACCACGAAGTTCAGCATTTGAGTAGATGTATTCATCCCTTGTCCCATGGTCATTGGGAGTTGGATAGTGCCTTCCACCTTTGATTCCACTCCATTGAACCCGTATATGGGCATATTCGAGGGGGTCAACTGAGAGTCTGTGTAACCCATTTTGATAAAGGCATCGTGGAACAAGATATCCACTGAAGCTCCATTGTCAACCAAGACTCTTTTTGTTTCGGAGTTGCCTATCATAGGTATGATGACAAGAGGATCATCGTGGGGGAACTTCACCCCTTCCAAGTCAGAATCATTAAATCCTATTGACACTTCTCTTCTGGCACGTTTCGGTGCTTCTCCAACCACAGTCATTACCTCTCGGGCATAAGCTTTTCTTGAGTTTCGGGAGGACCCAACAGCAGTTGGCCCTCCGAATATCATGTTGATGACTGGCCCTCGGGGCTTAGGGTTACGATCTTGGTCGTTGTCCCTTTTGTCGTAATCCTTCCTTTCATAGTTTCCTCTTTGACTCCCTTGATTTCCATCCTTGGTGAATTTGCTGAGTTTTCCTCTTCGTATCAGAAACTCAATCTCATCTTTCAATTGCCTACAATCATCGGTGTCATGACCAACTTCTTTGTGGAACCGACAAAACTGATTTTGGTTCCGTTTGGACAAATCAGCCCTCATTGGCTTTGGCCATTTGATATCTTCTTCCTTGGCTATCTCCATCATAATTTGACTCCTGGGAGTATTCAATCTTGCATATTCTGTGAATTTTGGCCCAAAATTGTTTCTCTTGGGGGGAGAATCGGAGTTCTTTGATGTTCTGAGGAACTTTTTCTTGACGTCGTATTCCTGAGTTTCTTTTCTTTTCTTTGAGTGTGGGTTCATACTTTCTCATGCTTTCTTCAGCCTTGATATACTTTCCGGCTCTATCTTGGAGCTTCAGCATGCTCTCGGGTGGATGTTTAGCCAACGACCTTTTGAAGTGGTCATCAGTAGTTCCTTGTTGCAGGGCTATCATAGCCACCCTGTCCTCTAAGTCTGGGACTTTCAAAGCCTCTCGAGTGAATCGATTGATGTAGTCCCTTAGGGCTTCATTCTTTCCTTGCTGGATTGCCATGAGTGATGCAGAGCTTTTCTCATGCACCCTTCCACTAATGAACTGATTGATAAAAGCTTTGCTTAGTTCTTTGAAAGACCCAATTGAGTTGGGAGGAAGACGGCTATACCAGCGTTGGGCCATGCCTGCCAAGGTTTGTGGAAATGCCCTACACTTGACCGCATCATTGGTTGGCTGCAACAGCAGTGCATTGGAGAAGGTCCTTACATGATTTGCGGGATCTCCCGTTCCATCATAGGCTTTGATCGAAGGCATCTTGAATTTTCTGGATATAGCCGTTTTCATGATGTCTTGAGTAAACGGTGGTGTAGGATCATCAGGATCTCCTTGGGGCAACAGAATACTAGGATCACCCCTTGGGGCTTCGGCCCTCTTGGTTCTTCTTGCCGGTGGATCCAAGTTGATTATTGGGATCCCTTCAGTTGTTCGGCCTCGAGATTGAGCGGCCTCCTCCTCAGCAAGGAGTTTCTTGAGCCTTGCAGTCTCTGCCTCATGGGCTGCAATTTTCTCCTTAGTAGTTTGGGGTTGATCCTGATTTTTCTGGGAAGAACGTCTCCTTCTTGGGGCGACATCCTCCCTAGTTGTATAACCCTCGTCTTTGGTGTATGGGCCAGAGTAATCTTGAACGAAAGGGGTCTGGCGAGTTTGGGGTCCCAGACCTTGAATATAAGGGGCCACATATGCCTCATGGTAGATTGGATTAGTTCCACTACCGCCCGCCATGGGTCGAGGGGGGATGCCATAGCTTGGCATCCCCAAAGTCTGATTCGTGTATTGAGGGAGATCAGTGGTATGGAGTTGAAGGCTCCTTGGTGCACTCATGAGCAGCGGGGAGGTCGTGATTGGTTGCTGGTGAATGGTCTCTTGTGGATTAGATCCATGAATGACCATCTGCAGGGGATTCGTCCCTTCAACCGAAATCGGGATTTCCAGTCCTTGAGTGTTGGTGGGGATATTCGCCCCTTGAGTGCCAGTAGTCGGCGGTGGCTGATCAGCCTCAGAGATGATAGAGCGATCCTCAGGAGTTTGATTATCCCGAGCTGTTCTTCGTGTGTTTGCCATGGTTGATATTGTCTTCCCACAGACAGCGCCAAATTTTGTGGATTAAAAACTGTGCTTGTAAATTAATTACTAGGGTTTAGAGAGCTTCGAGCTTTAATGTTTGCACTCGTGTTTCCGGACTAAATCGGTCCTCACAAGATGCCTACGTATCTCAAATCGTTATTGAGAATCAAGCCAAAGACGTAGTTCTTGGTGTTGCCCTCGGGGCTATGGCGGCAGGGGCACACCAAGAACGTAGTGACTTGTATGTCCTTATTCGAGGATGAAGTCTAAAACTTAGTTCTAGGGGTGCCTTTGTGGCTTGTTGCGCCTTCGAGGCGTTGTGACGTATGGAGCTGTGCCCAAAACGTAGTTCTGATTGTAGGATCAGGGTCCTTATATAGGCGTCTAGAGCCTAGTATTTATGGTATGTTTAGGAGTCTTAGCGAATAAGTCTCCTTATTGATAATGGATAAACATTGTATTTCTTGCAGGATAAGTCTTTTCCTTGTTGATAAAGGCTATGACTCATTAATTGCCTTTAATTGGGATTCTGGATCCTTCTTTGATGAATTTACCATATTTTGGACTCTTTTTATGAGATGTATATTTTCCCTATTTATTAATTACGAAATTAATAAATAATCTGGGTTTTGGGCCTTAAATACTTGGCCTTTCCAAAGAATCAGCAATTATATTTCTATAATTACTTTTCTATCCATATCAACAAATTTTCAGTTTCCTTCTTACTATTTTATAACGGAAGAAACTAAATATACTATGTAGATATTCTCCTAAACGTTCTCTACTAATCCAATTTAATACTAATTTCTTTCTTACTATTTTTCAAGAAAGAAAGTTAAATATGATATGTTAATATTCCCATAAACTTTCTAATCAAGTCCAATTTATTTAATAATTTCTTAATACTATCTTCTAATGGAGGAAACTACGTATACTATATTAATATTCTCCTAAACTTATTTTACGAGCAAATTTTATTTACTATTTATTTTAGTATTTTATAGAATATTTTTTAGAATAATTTAGAGAAATTATTACAAAGCCGCTGCGAAGCGCAGCTTAGTAAACTAGTATACTTATATAAAGGAGAAGATGAGGGCGGTGAGGTGACAACTCTCAAATCGCTTCGATCTATTTTTTTAATTTTCTCAATTTTTTGAATAATTAATGTTAAAAATTCGAAAATGTCTCAATTGACTTTGAAAACTTTATTAATTGAGGAAACTAAATATACAATTATAATATTCTTACCTTCAAAATCTTGATTAATGGAGGAAACTAACTATACAATTCTAATATTCTTGCCTTTAAAATCTTTACTAATGGATGAAACAAAATTTATAATTTTAAAGTCTCCTAAATTATTTTATTAGAAAATATCTTAATTACCTTTTA
Organism: Heracleum sosnowskyi; assembly: GCA_030848705.1. Classification (NCBI taxonomy): domain Eukaryota; kingdom Viridiplantae; phylum Streptophyta; class Magnoliopsida; order Apiales; family Apiaceae; genus Heracleum; species Heracleum sosnowskyi. Next base: position 19,703,915 of record CM061240.1, read on the forward strand.
AATTTTTACCAATGGAGGAAAGTAAATATACAATTTTAATATTCTTGGCTTTATAATATTAGATAAATTCTCAATTTCCTTCCTACTATTTTCTAACGGAAGAAACTAAATATAGTATGTTAATATTCTCCTAAACGCTCTATACTAATCTAATCAATCAATCAATACTTATATAAAGGGGGCGGTGAGGTGGCGGCTCTCACATCGATTCAATATATTTTTCTAATTTTCTCTAATTTTTGAATTAATTATATCAAAGATTAGAAAAAGTCTCATTTGCCTTTTAAATCTTTACTAATGAAGTAAACCAAATATACATTTATAATATTATTGCGTTTAAAATCTTTACAAATTGAGGAAAGTAAATATACAATTTAAAATATTCTACTAAAATTTTTATTAGAAAATATCTCAATTGTCTTTTAAATCTTTACAAATGGAGAGGAAACTCAATTGCATTTTAAATCATTAGTAGTGGAAATCTTATTAACCTTATATTCTCCTAAGATTTTTTATTAACTCTAATTACTATCTTAATCTTAATATTCTACTAAAATTTATCTTTAAGTCAAATTACCATGTTGATGTTCTCATATATATTTTCTTTCCTAAATTATTATTTATAAAAATACTTAATAACATAGCAAACTAAATATATTATCTTAATATTTTCTTGAATTTTCTATTTAAGTCTGTTATGGAATGAAAAGTAGGTTTAGATATTGGCGGCGGTATTCAATGTAAGGTAGTGGACAAACGTGTCTTAATGGCTGCACTCGTGGTTCGTGACTACACAGGTCCTCACAAGATGCCTACGTATCTCAGTTATCACTGAGAATCAAGCCAAGAAAACGTAGTTCTAATGTTGAGGGGTTAGGCCCTTTATATAGGCGTCTGGAGCCCTAAAATCGTGGTAGAATTAGGTTACTTGGTGGCCAAGTAGCCGCCTTTGAATAGTGGATAACTCTTATCAGAATTAGTTTCCATATTGGAGTTGGTTTCCATGTTGGACGTTGTATTGGAAGCTTCCTAGTGGTTGGATATGAACCAAGCCCATGCCTTAGTGGTTTAAAACAAGGGTTGGACCTTGGCCCAATTGTTGACTACGAATTTTATCATCATAGTCATGGTTCCAGGCCTCATTAATGGGCCTCACATTTGGACCATCTTAAGTATATTTATTGCAACATTAAATGTGTCCTTAGGGCTTTATTTTAACCCATATCATTTGCCCCCCTAACTTCGAGGAAAACTGATCAGGTTTTTCTTGAAGTTAAGTTAACTAATTTTGAATGGCCCGCCTCGGGTATGGCCCTTCGGGGCCTAAAATACACTAGTGTTTCACGAGTATCGTCTTTTAGCGTGAAATGTGGAGCGACCTACACATTCACTATGATTTAGCCTTATTCGAGGCTTTATTTCTATTGACTGAGAACACTTATTAACTAAGTTATCAAGTGTAGCCAACTTTTATTAGCAAAAGTTTGAGTTTTGCTAAAATTTGGCTAACTCCGGGGACAATCACTGAACATTGCCCTAAACGGGTTATGTTTGGTGGGCAACGAGCCCTTAATGGCGCTATATGGCGCCAAACGACGTTAAATGGCGTTAAACGACGTTAAACGGCGTTAAACGACGTTAAATGGTGTTTAAAGGAGTTAAACGATGCTAAACGGCACTAGAACGGTGCTAAACGGTACTAAACGGTGCTATACGGTCATCAAATGTCAAAAGACAGAAAACGACGAAAAACGATGAGAAACAACAAAAAACGTCGAAAAACGGTGGAAATTTTCGGTCCAGCCGGAGGCCCCCCGGGGTGCCAAGCCAGCCAGCCCTGGTCGGCCAACAGCCTCCCAACGGCCTGGTCGGCCAGCCCTGGTCGGCTGAAGGCCTTCCAGGTGCTTGGTCGGCTGGCCCTGGTCTGCTGGGGCGTGGTTGCCTGGTCGGCTAGGGCACAGCGGTCTGGTCGGCCTCGCCTAGTCGGCTGGGGCGTGGTGGCCTGGTCGGCCTGGCCTGGTCGGTTGGGGCATTGGTTGGCCGCGTCTCGGGCGCGCTCGGGCCCTGGTCGGCCGCGTCTCGGGCGGCTGGGGCGCTGGTCGGCCGCGCCTGGTCGGCTGGGGCGCTGGTCGGCCGCGTCTCGGGCGTGCTCGGGCGCTGGTCGGCCGCGTCTCGGGCGGCTGGGGCGCTGGTCGGCCGCGCCTGGTCGGCTGGGGTGCTGGTCGGCCGCGTCTCGGGCGGCTGGGGCGCTAGTCGGCCGCGCCTGGTCGGCTGGGGCGCTGGTCGGCCACGTCTCGGGGGCGCTCGGGCGCTGGTCGGCCGCGTCTCGGGCATGATTCCAAGCATCCAAGCATGAAACCATGATTTAAACATGGCTAGTCATTGGGGGCTAGTCATCCGGGGCTAGTCATCCGAAAACTTCCAACGGAGGCTCTAGTCATCCGGGGCTAGTCATCCGAAAGCTTCCAACGGAGGCTCTAGTCATTCGGGGCTAGTCTTCCGGGGTTTTTAACGAAGTTACCCAACTAGGTTAGGCAAATTATTGTACTTAATCCTTAATTAGGATTAAACTTTGCTTATTTAAGCAAATCATGCTTATTTAGACTTAAATCCTCAACTAGTAGCTTTATATAGCTCCAGGCTGCATTTTCATTCATTTTCTTCGTTCTTATTTAAAAGAATAGAAGTTTTGGTTCGACTATATGAACTTCTTCTGTCATTTTATCATTGAAATGTGACTTGTTGTCACAGGTGACCATTTTCTCTAAAAGAGAGGTGAGTGAGCTCATTCTACTCACACCTTCATTTGCAAACTTCTCTATTGCATTTTTCTCTCTAGCATTTTCTCTGGTTTAGTGTGGTTTTCAACCAAGAAATCTTCTTTGAGTCAAGTACCCATCTTTAAATCATGGCTGATCAACGAGTAGCTGGTCCATCATCCGCTGTTGCTCAGAGGGTGGCTGCAAGAGCCAGACAAGGTAATCATCTTTCATGTGTCCCAGTTGTTATAGATGAACCCTTACCTACTTTGTTTGAGTTAGTAAACCAAATGGGGGATGCCTTTCCAAACAATGCTGAGTTAGATTCATTAAAGTTTCCAAGTACCCTGGGGAGCGCTGATGTGAAGAAGCTCAGAAAGAGGTATTCTTTCCCCCTTGATCTTAAGATAGAGGTTCCCGGGCCAGGTGATAGAACTTGCAATTGGCATCCGGAAAGGTTGTTTGTTTACAAGGACACTATAGCGGCTGGCCTTAGATTTCCACTCCACCCTTTCGTGGTGAGGTTGTTAGCGGAGTTGAGGATTAACCCCTGCCAACTATATCCAAACTCTTGGAAGTTCATTTTTATCTTCATGGCAAGATGCTTGAAAGAAGGGATTTCATTGAGTGTTCCTATTTTCAGAAGCATTTTTGTGCTCAAAAACAGCCCAGCCACCCGGAAAGGGTGGGTTTCTATTCAACATCGTTCGAATGTCAACCACATTTGTAACAATGCCTCTCTCCCCGACTCCATCCACGAATGGAGGCATCATTTTGTTGTGCTCTATTGGAAGGGGGAGATTGGGGCCAGTATTTTAGGTCTAGTTTCAATCACATGGTGGATTTTGGGAGCCATATCAATGAGCTCAAGTCCCATGAATTCCCTGACAGGGATGAACTTATAACGGGTTGCGAAGATGTTCATTATCGCTCTTTCCTGACTGAAAGGATCATGGTCGAAGTTGGAATGAGTAGATTGTCGTTGGAGGGTAATTTTATTGTTATTCCTTGTTTTGAAACACGCTTATTCTTATTCCAATGTTTATGCCTTGTAATTTTCAGTTGTTGATAACATTGACAAAGAGCCGGCAAATAATGAGCAAGTTACCAAGAGGATGGCTAAGAAAGCCGAGCTTGCTGCCAATCCTCCACCTTCCAAGGTTCCAGATTTCCTTACTCATTCTCAGAAAGCTGGGAAGAGATTTAGGAATTCGGAGGGCATTGTCAAGACTGCCTTTCAACCCTCGTGAGGGATATGTGATCAAGAATCCATTGCCAGGAGTTCTATGTTGGCCATGGAGTGGTCTAGGTTCTCCATTACCCCCCCCCCCCTGACATGGTGAACTTACTTGCACGTTCGGGGTTGGAAGAGACTGAACAGTTGGGGAACCAAGCTATGTATCAGGTTATCATTTACTTGTTTCATTTTAGCTACTTGTCTTCCACCATTCCTTGTTTATTGACTTGCTTTTATCTTTTGTCATAGATGAATTCCTATTTCCAGACCTCCATTCATCAAGAGAGGACTTTGAGAGATGATTTAAAGGCTTCTAACAAAGAGAAAAGTCGAGCTCTCAAAGAGGCGAAGGAATGGGAAACAAGAGCTTATGCTGCCGAGGAGGATGCCTCCTCCTACAAGGGAAAGTATGAGGCTTTGGAGAGCAAGTCTCATTAGGGAATCGAATAGGTGGTTGACAACTACCTGAATTCTGATGGTTTCCTTGAATTCATGGACCAGCATGACAATGAAGTTTGACCCACTTTCCTTTCAGTTGGTTGGAACCAGGCAATTTCGGCTGTCCAACAGTCTTACCCGGGATTAGTCAAACCCTCTAAGTTCCCTAATCCTTGGGTTCCTGTTGTTGAGGCTGGCGATGATCCAACTTCCGATTCGGAAGAGGAGGAGGCAGAAGAGGAAGAGGAGGAAGAGGAAGAAGAAGAGGAGTCTCAGTCATCCCAGTCTAGGGGCAGGCGCTCTGCCAGTCCTGTTGTTGGAAAAGGGAAAGGTATGGCTCACCCTGCTGAGGGGAAACGTAGGGGAGTAATTCGTGAAGAAAAAGAGTCTTCCTCCGGTTCAAGCGGTAGCTCGTCATCTAGACGAAGAAAGTAGTAAGCAAGAATTCTCCTTTGTGTTTCTGGCCTTGCAAGGCTTGTAGCCGTATGTGGATTTTATTATTTCCGTTCATGGCCCTTCGTTGGCTTTTCAAACTTGATTTTAATCATTTGTAACCTTAACTTGAGGATCCTTTGGGACCTCTATTATCTCTACCCCTTGTTTTGCTTTCATGGTTTACTTCTTATTTTGTTTACTTATTTTCGGTACTTATGGTTGCACATATCGAGTGTTGGTACATAAAGCAAGACATAAGAAAATAGACATGCATTGGAAACAAAGCAAGGACGGGTTCAACCCTTTTATAAATAAAAAGCTGTAAAATATGGGCTACATGCCCTGAAATGGTTTCAATGAACCTTAGGTCTACCAAACATTAAGTTGCATCCCGAAAGGATAATTAAACATAGTAGATTTTGAGATTCGAGGTGTGCCAAGTACGAGGCACCTCAATCTCATTCAAGGTTTCAAGCTTGTAAGCTCCTCGTCCAAGGGTCTTTTTAACTCGATACGGCCCTTCCCAGTTGGGTGCTAGCTTTCCTTTCTCTCCTACTCCCGATGGTTCTATTTTTCTGAGAACCAAGTCTCCTTGTCGAAAGAACCTTTCCTTAACCCTTCGGTTGTAATGGAAGGAGGTTCGTTTATGATATTCTACATTTCGAGCGTGTGCTTCATCCCTGATTTCATCAATTAAGTCGAGTGCAAACCTCATTCCTTCTTCATTAGTTTCTTGTTCAAAAGCTTCAATCCTTGGTGATACATGTGAGATCTCTAAAGGTACAACAGCTTATGCTCCATAAGCAAGCATGAATGGGGTTGTTCCAGTGGTAACTTTGCAAGTGGTACGATAAGCCCACAGTATAGGCAGTATCTCGTCCACCCAAGTGTTCCTGGAACGTTCGACCATTTTCTTCAATCCATCTAGTATGATTCGATTCGCGACCTCTACTTGCCCATTTGCTTGAGGGTGGGCAACCGAGGTGAATCTGAGCTCAATTGCGTTCTCTTTGCAATACTTCCTGAATTCTTCATTGTTGAACTGTGTTCCATCATCTGTAACAAGGATGCGAGGTATCCCGTACCTACACATGATGCTTTCCCACAGGAACTGAGCAACTTGCTTGGTGGTTATCTTGGCCAAGGGTTTGGCCTCAATCCACTTAGTGAAGTAATCAATTGCCACTATCAGAAACTTACGTTGTGATGTAGCCATAGTAAAGGGACCAAGTATATCCATTCCCCACATAGCAAACGGAATTGGAGAGTTGATTGAGGTCAGCATCTCAGGTGGTTGTCTAACCACTGGTGCATGTTTCTGACAACGATCACATTTCTTAACAAAATCCTTGGCGTCGTTCAGCATTTCGGGCCAATAAAAGCCTAGCCTGGTTATCTTATGAGCAAGGGCTCTGCTCCCCAAGTGTTTCCCACAAATCCCTCCATGGACTTCTTCAAGTGCTTCTCGTGCCTCTTGGGGCCTTAGACATTTGAGGTAGGGGGTCACAAAAGACCTCTTATAAAGTAGCCCTTCAATCAAAGTATACCTCAATGCTCTCACAGACAACTTGCGTGCCTCTTGGGCGTTATCAGGGAGCCATCCAGTTTCAAGGTGAGCCTTGATTGGATCCATCCAACAGCCTCCTATATCAATGGGAGCCACAAGTTTCGAATCAATAGTAGGGGCCTTCAAGACCTGAAAGTAAACACTTCCCGAGTAATTCTCAATTTCAGAAGAAGCAAATTTAGAAAAGGCATCAGCCTTCATATTCTCCTCTCTGGGGATGTGTTCCACATAGCACTCATCAAACTGAGTCATAACAGCTTTCACAACTCTCCTATACTTAGCCATAGTTTCATCCCTGGTTTCAAACTCACCATTAACTTGCGAGATAACCAACCTTGAATCTCCACATACCTTCAGGTTCTTGACCCTCAGAATTCTAGCCAAGCCTAAACCAGCTATCAAGGCCTCATACTTAGCTTCGTTGTTGGTTTTAGGGAAGTCCAACTTCAAAGCGTACTCGATTGTAAACCCATCGGGGCTTTGCAAAACTAAGCCTGCACCACTTGACTTTGTTTTTTATGCTCCATCAAAATAGAGTATCCAGCGATCTTTCAGATCAAGCTCATCATCCTTATTTTCAACTTCAAGTGCCTCATGGGGTACTATCTCTTGCCCCCCGACTTCTTGGTTGTCAATGGTACATTCAACCACGAAGTCAGCCAATGCCTGAGCCTTAATGGCTGTTCGAGGCTTATATTTGATGTCGAACTCTCCTAGCTCAACTGCCCATTTAATCAGCCTTCCACTGGCCTTTGGACTATTTAGAATTCTTCTCAAGGGTTGGTCCGTCAGGACTTCAATTTTGTGCGCCTGAAAGTAAGGGCGTAGCTTCCTTGAGGCCGTGATTAGTGCCAAAGCGAACTTCTCAATAACAGAATAATTCAATTCTGCCCCATGCAAAATTTTGCTTACATAGTAGACTGGTTTCTGAATTTTTCGTTCCTCCTTTACAAGGACAGAACCGAGAGCTTGATCGGAGGCTGCTAGGTAAAGATAAAGGGTATCTTCCGGGCTTGGTTTGGCCAGCAACGGGGCCTCATCCATGTACTTCTTGAGCTTTTCAAAGGCCTCTTGACTTTCTGATGTCCATTCAAAATCCTTGACCTTCTTCACAGCTTTGAAAAACGATAAGCATTTGTCCCCAGACTTTGATATAAATCTCCCTAAGGCTGCAACTCTTCCGGTCAACCTCTGAACGTCCTTAACAGAACGAGGAGGCTCCATGTCGAGGATAGCTTTGATCTTATCAGGGTTAGCTTCAATGCCCCTCTTAGAGACCATAAGACCCAAGAACTTTCCTGATCCTACTCCAAAAGCACACTTGGCAGGATTTAGCATCATCTTATGGTGCCTCAGCACTTCAAATGCTTCCTTCAGATGCTGGATGTGGTCGTCTTTAAACAAACTCTTAACGAGCATGTCATCAACGTAGACCTCCATGGTTTTTCCAATCAAGTGGGCAAAGATCTTGTTAACTAGGCGTTGATAAGTCGCCCCTGCATTCTTTAGTCCAAAAGCCATGACAAGGTAGCAAAAGACCCCAAAATCAGTAATGAATGATATCTTGTCTGTGTCATCCTTGTGCATCTTGATTTGGTTGTAACCACTGAAACCGTCCATGAAGCTCAGCATTTCATGCCCTGCAGTAGCATCTATCAAGGTGTCAATCCTTGGTAGCAGGAAGCAATCCTTGGGACAAGCATCATTCAAATCGGTGAAGTCTATGCACATCCTCCACTTCCCATTGGCTTTCTTAACCATAACCGGGTTCGCCAACCATTCTGGAAATTGGATTTCTTCAATGAATCCAGCTTCTAGGAGCTTTTCAACTTCTTGTTTTATGGCCTCTTGCCTCTCTGGTTCAAAGTTCCTCTTCTTCTGTTGTATCACCTTTCTTTTTGGATCGACATTGAGCTTGTGAGTTATCAGTTGGGGATCAATCCCTGGCATGTCGGCAGCCGTCCATGCAAATACATCATTGTTCTCTTGTAGGAACGTGATCAACTCGCCCTTCAAAGGTTCTTTTAGTAGTGCTCCAATGTAAGTCACCTTTTCAGGTTTGAGGGGATCCAATGGAACAGGAACCAAATCCTCAGCTGGCTTCCCTCTATGGTCCTCATCTTCTCTAACATCCATGTCTTCGATAGGGAGAACCTGCCCCCCGACTTCGTCTGGCCTTAACGCGGCTACATAACAGCTCATTGTCGTCTTTTGATCGCCTCTTTCTTCTCCAACACCACTCCTGGTTGGGAACTTGACTTTTAGGTGGTAGGTTGAGGCCACAGCCTTAAAAGCATGAAGTCCAGTTCTTCCAAGGATGGCGTTATAGGTCGAGGATGCTTTGATTACCACAAAATTCAACATTTGAGTTACTTATTTTGGTTCCTTACCAGTAGTCATAGGCAACTGAATTGTGCCTTCAACTTTAGATTCTACCCCGTTAAACCCGTATTTGGCATATTTGAGGGGATCAGTTGAGAATCATTATACCCCATCTTCAAGAACGTGTCATGAAAAAGGACGTCAACAGAGGCTCCATTGTCTACCAGGACTCGTTTCACTTCGTTGTTTCCAATCACGGGGGCTATCACCAAAGGATCGTCATAGGGGAACTTCACCCCTTCAAGGTCCGAGTCATCGAATCCAATCGACATCTCATTTTTTGCACGCTTGTGTGCTTCTCCAACAATATGCATTACTTCTCGAGCATAAGCCTTTCGAGAATTTCTAGTGGTTCCGGTCGCGGTTGGCCCTCCTGAAATCATGTTGATCACTGGCCCTCGGGGTTGTGGGTTACGTCCTTGATCTCGGTCCCCATCCCTTCTATCATAATCTCTCCTAGGGGGGTTCCTGTCCTCGTCCTTGGTGAATTTGTTCAATTTCCCTTTTTAAATTAAAAACTCAATCTCATCCTTGAGTTGCCTACAATCATCAGTATCATGGCCTGAGTCTTTATGATACCGACAATACTTGTTCTTGTCTCGCTTCTCAGGATCTCCCCTTAGTGGCTTCAGCCATCGGAAGTCTCTATCTTTCTCAATGTCATAAAGGATTTGACTCCTTGGAGCATTCAACCTTGCATATTCAGTAAATTTCATGCCTGGATTATTTTTCCTTGGAGCTGAATCAGAGTCTCTAGTTGTACGAGGATATTTGTCCTTGACATCATACTCTTGCTCCGTCTTTCGCTTCTTCGAGCCACCATTATTTCCACCATCTGTAGCGGGGGGTGTCAGTTTTCTTCATGCTTTCCTCAGCTTTGATGTACTTTCCAGCTCTTTGGTGGAGCTCAGCCATGCTCTTAGGGGGGTGTTTGGCCAATGACATCTTGAAAAAGACATCCGTGGTTCCTTGTTAAAGGGCTATCATAGCTACCTTGTTGTCTAGATCAGGTATATTTAATGTCTCCTTGGTGAAACGCTTGAGATAATCTCTCAATGTCTCCTTCTTTCCTTGGGTTAGATTCATGAGTGAAGCGGAGTTTTTCTCATGTACCCGTCCACTGATGAATTGGTTGATGAAAGCCATGCTCAGATCTCTAAAACAACTGATAGAGTTGGGCGGCAAACGACTATACCATCTTTGGGCCATGCCAGCCAGGGTTTGAGGAAACGCCCTACACTTAAGAGCATCAGTGACTGGTTGCAGCAACAGTGCATTTGAAAAAGTCTTTACATGTGTTGCGGGATCACCCGTACCATCATATGCCTTGATAGTAGGCATTTTGAATTTCCTTGATACATGGGCTGCCATTACCTCTTCAGTGAAGGGTGGAATAGGATCGTTTAGGTCACCCAGTTGCATTAAAACACAGGGATCTGACCTGGGAATCTCTGTTCTTGGAGTCCTAGCTCTTCCTTGCTTCCTTGAAGGTCTTTCCAAATCAATTATAGGAACATCTCTTGCCCCTTGGTTCAAAGGCTGAGTTTGCCTTCTTTGCTGCTCTATCTCCATGTCTTTCTTTAGTTTCTGAATCTCAGCCTCATGAGCCCTTATTCTCTCCATGGCAGTCATGGGTGCCCTTGCAATTGCCCCCCCCCCCCGAGTCCTTCTTTCAAGTGGCTCCTTGCTGGCTCTTCTTCTCCTGGGTGCTTGATCTCGACCTTCATCAGACGAGTAGTCGTCAGAATAGGGCCCGGAATAATCCAAGTACCTTTGTTCAGGGGCAGTTCCTAATCCTCGAATGTAGGGTGGTTTATATGGTTCATGCACTACACCATAAATGGTCTACTACAACATTTAAAGGTGATGTTGCCTTTGATTTTGTTGGCTTTGCCATGCATATTTTTGGCTACTACAACATTATCAATTTGGTGTTGACATAGGCATCGAAACAGTGTTGCTATAGATGTAAAGTGTTGGCATGTTGGCGTAGGTATGAAATTGTGTTGCCATAATTTTGTAGTAAACATATTTTTTTTTCCTTTTAACTAAAACTTAAAATATTCATTTTTTATTTGACGTAAGAATTAATTAATTTAATCGGATATTTTATAATTTCCATAAAAAAATTAAAATATGACAAAATAAGTGAATAATGAAATGAAAAATATTAAAATAATTTTTTTGAGATGAATTTTTTTATTTTATAATTATTAAATTATTATTCAACAAATTTAAGTAAATAATATTTTCTCTAAATGTATTTTTATGTTCTATTAAAAATTTTGATTGTGATAAAAAATATCCAAATACAATAGTATGAATATGTAAAAAGAAGTTGAACAATACATTAAAAATTTTAAACATTTTTTATAAAATCTAAAAAATATATTTATAAATTCGATATATAAAAAATAACATATATTATTTATAAAACATGAAAAACTGCTGAAAATTTGTTGAGCGGTAAAAAGACCGCCCAACCCAAAATTAGACAACCCGCTCTCTTTCACTACATCTCTCTCTAAAGTATAATTAAGAAGAATTAAAACGTTTTGGAGTGAAATAATCATATAATTATTATAATTCCTAAAATATTTTTTTTATAAATTTAAAATAAATAACTTTTCGTTTAAAAATATTATTTTAGATATTATCTTTGCAGGTGAAAAGATGAAATATTAGGAGAGCGGGCAAAATGACCGCCCAAATCAATTTTTTTGCTGAGCATTGCTAAATAATAAAAGACCCTTCCATTTTTTCTTCTCCCTCTTCTCTCTCGTTCAGATCTCTCTCTCCCCCACTCTGTACATCTCTCTATCTTTTCCATTTTTGTATTTTATTTCTTTGATTAATTGCTCTTTCTCCTCGCGTTCTCTTTGATTAAGGGCTTCTTCAATTTAGAGTTTTTTCGATTTGGGGATTTTTCGATCTAGGGTTTTTCCGATTTAAATAAGTTTCAGTTTTACAAGGTCTTTAATTTTGGGGTTCAATGCTTGTTCTAATTTGTTAAACTACTTTATTTTTTTGCAGTAGGGCTTCGATTTAGGGCTTCCTCTTCGATTTGGTTGTGTAATTAGTGTGTTTTATTAAGGTTTTAGCTTTGTTGTATGTTTTTATGTCATTTCACGGTAAATTTGTGATGGTAGGATGATGGTAATGAAGAGGCGGGTGGTGAAGTAAGCAAGGGCGAGAAGGCGAGGCTGCGGGAGATGCAAAAACTAAAGAAGCAGAAGATAAAAAGCTTCTGGATGCTCAAAATGCTGCAATTGATGCTGATATGGTATGTTTAGTTTGAATTCCTTACTATTTTTATTACAACTATATAAGTTTTGAGTGTGTAATGTAAAATGTATGTGTTTTGAGTTGTTTGCTTTGTTGGTATGGAAATGTAAAAATGCTGCAATTTGCTACCTTGTCAATTGGCATACGCTGTTGTGTGAAATATTTGTAAAACTCAAGTAGCATAAAGTTTTTTTTTGTTCGAGAATATATTGATCTTGTGCATCTATTTTATATGATGTAATATTTTTTTACTGTGTTCTACCATATCTTGTTACAGGTGTCGTTCCTAACCAAAATTTACCACCCTAACATTGACAAGGTTTGTTATCCGCCCGAGTAAATCTTTTGAATTTCAGTTTCCTCTCTGTTCTTTATTGAATTGGTGTCTGTATTGCAGCTCAGAAGGATATGTCTTGATATTCTGAAAGACAAATGGAGTCCTGCTCTTCAAATTCGTACTGTGCTGTTGAGGTAAAATAAGTGGCTATCTAGTTTGAAGTTTTTCCGTTCAGCCCAAAAAATCTGTAATATTGCCTAATACTCTGTTGCCTGTGCATTGCATTTAAAATTGTTACCGATGAACTGCTAATATCATCATTTTTGGTCTTGAATAGTGATTTTCATTTCAAACGATCAGCGATATATTGTTGTCTAATCCTTACTAGTTACTTACTGGTCTTGAAGTTGACATTATTAAGAAAAAGAGGGAGTACTTTGTGCCCAAGGCCATAAATATACAAATATTGAAACCAGGGTATGAGGGAGTACTAGTCATGAGCAGCATTATTAAAAAAAATCATAATCAAACTGTTGCTCAAACTGTAAATACTACTGCAACATACCTTTTGTTAAGGAGGACTCCCATTATTACCTTGTAATCATCATTGCGAAAATCTTATCATCTATGTCAAGTACGTAAATAATAACAAACTCATAAATGTAAAAAGACTGGGATTAAATTCTACGTAAAATGAAAATAGAAATATTTGTATGAAATCTGTTCATCTCTTTCAGACTGTGTCAACTTATTGACTAGTATAAATGAAATCTCATGGCAGGTGATTTTGCATACCCTGGTCTTGAAGTTGACATTATTAAGTAAAAGAGGGAGTACTAGTCATGAGCAGCATGGCAAGTATAAATGAAATCTCATGGCAGGTGATGTTACATACCATTGTTTGGTTAAGTTTTGTCTCGTCTCCTATTTAAGAACAGTGATAGTGGCTGCACTAATTTCCACAGTAGCTCTGACTGCAGGATTCACCATGCCAGGTGGATTTGATGACAACAATGGACTTAATTGTGTTGTCCAGCCCACCAAAATTGTTGTCTCACATCCTTTTCCTAATTTCCTATTATTATTATTATTAAAAATTAAAAAATCCTTCATTTTCTAACCTGCTCTTCTCTTCTCCTCTAGCAACCAGGTCTGTTAATTAATCCAATTGATTAGTACATCCTGCTTATGCTTCATAATTGTTGCTTACTTATTTAATTATCTCTCTATATTGTGTTGAATTAACCTTTTATTTTGTCCAATTTTTAAATTACATTAATCGGTTAGTTGATATATTTATGTATTGTAATTTGTGTGTATTTGTTGTTTGTATGATATGACTCACTGTCATTGTTTTCAGAGCTTCGTTAGGTCTACAGCTGCGTTCTCGCATCCGCGGACCTATGTTGCCAATCAAGTATATATACTTACCTTTGACTTGTTTTTTCGGTTTCTTATATTAGGTGTGTTTAAATCACTTTGGAGTTGCTACTTGTTTCTTGTGCTCATTCATTGCGTATTTCGTTTCCTCTAATTTTCATTTCATGCTTCATATAAATTATTAATATACTTCTTCTAGATGATCATAGGCCTTATAAACACTTGTATGATATTTGTGAATTTACAGACGCTATATCTTAAAAGAGGATTAGAACTTACGCACAACATTTGTAATCAAGGTAATCTGAATGGTTCTGCTAATTTTGACGCAAAAGTAATGTATAAATGCAAATATTATTGTTCCCTTGCTGAAGTTCTATATATGTGTATAGGCTGGTCAGATAATTCAAGGCCTCTAAGGTTAGTACAATCTTTACTTATTCTTTTTAATATGTTTTATAGTGTTACCACCTTAAGGATTATATTTTGAAGATGGTTGTTCACCTTATGTAATTGGTGTGCTGTAATGTCAATGTACTGTATATATGAATTTGGGAATCTGTTTCAGTAAATATGTACCTTTTTACAATTTAGTGTAATTGTTTCAAATTGAGATGCGACTTATTTAGTGTACCAGACTTGTAAAAGTTGAGATGCAACTTATTTAGTGTACCGGTTTCAGGTTGTAAATCTAAATATTTATTTACTATAAATATGACTTTCCTAAGTAATATTTATTTACTATAAATATGACTTTCCTATGTACAGGACATGGCAAACAAGATAAGAGAAACTCTGGTTAAAGAAATCGGTGCGAAAGTCAACAAGAAAGTTTGGCACCAACTCTTAGTTTAATTCTGGGATATCTTTATGTTTCAGACTACTTAGATATCTTTATGTTTTAGACTATGTTTTAGACTAGTTTGGTTGAATCGGGATTGTTGGTTTGGATAATTTTGTAGTATGATATTGTCTGGTGGAAATGAAAAAAACAGGTTGTGATATTGATTTGGTTGGTCTGTAATCTATATATACAAATTGTGTGTTTTTAATCGTAAATAGTAAAGTGTTGGCATTGATGCTATAAAGTGTTGGCAAACAGAACAAATAATGTATTAAAATGTTGCTAGAAAATGTTGCAGTAGATAAAAATTATGTTGGCATAAAAGTGGGACTCACATTGGACACTGGACCCCACAAGTGGGCCCCACATTGGACCTCACATGTTGCCCCAAATTGGACCCTACTGGTGGGGCCCACTTTGTGGGGACAGAGGTGGGTCCCACTTCCATTTTACAGAAAATATAACACAAAGGCAACATAGATATTATGTTGGTGTTGGGGTAATAATATTGTTGCCATAACAGTCTATTACAACACCAAAACTCATGTTGCCATAGAGGAGGATAATGTTGGCATAGACCCCAAAGCTAACATCAAAAAAACCAACACAAAAAAAGTGTTGGCTTTGCAATTTTTGGGCCTACAGCAACATATTTTGGACATACGCCAACAGTTTTCAGGGCTTGCCATAGGCCATTTATGGTGTAGTGATGGATTATGGGGGCATGGCCACTTCCTCCTGTTTCAGGGGGAAAGTTAGGTAGCCCGTAAGCAGGATTTGTGCTTATAGGGAGCACGGTTGTGGAGATCTGTGCTCCACGGGGGAGGTTGTGATCGAGCGGCGAGACAACCATCTGAAGAGGGTTTGTCTCATTCTGAGGTATGGAAGCTTGGGGATTCGTCCCTTGTGGTTGAGAAACCACCTCTGTGGTGATGGGCAACGTTCCTAGTGGTTGAGAAACCACCTATGTGGTGAGGGGTAACGACCCTGATTCCGTGGTGATCGGAACAGTGGTGGTGACAGTTGATCCAGTAGCGGTTGTTGTGCTCCGTATTATAGCCATGGTTGTTGTAAAGGTTCCCACAGATGGCGCCAAATGTTGTGGAACGAAAAGTAGGTTTAGATATTGGCGGCGGTATTCAATGTAAGGTAGTGGACAAACGTGTCTTAATGGCTGCTCTCGTGGTTCGTGACTGCACAGGTCCTCACAAGATGCCTCCGTATCTCAGTTATCACTGAGAATCAAGCCAAGAAAACGTAGTTCTAATGTTGAGGGGTTAGGCCCTTTATATAGGCGTCTGGAGCCCTAAAATCGTGGTAGAATTAGGTTACTTGGTGACCAAGTAACCTCCTTTGAATAGTGGATAACTCTTATCAGAATTAGTTTCCATGTTGGAGTTGGTTTCCATGTTAGACGTTGTATTAGAAGCTTCCTAGTGGTTTCCAACCACTGGACTGTATATGAACTAAGCCCATGCCTCAGTGGTTTAAAACAAGGGTTGGGTCTTGGCCCAATTGTTGACTACGAATTTTATCATCATAGTCATGGTTCCAGGCCTCATTAATGGGCCTTGCATTTGGACCATCTTAAGTATATTTATTGCAACATTAAATGTGTCCTTAGGGCTTTATTTTAACCCATATCAAAGTCAAAATTTAAAATTTTGAATAATATTATGGACAAGACGAGAGCGGTGAGATTGGCTCTTTAATCGCCTCTATCTTTTAAATTTTCCCGAATTTTAAGTTACTAAAATTTATGTTGAAATCAGATTATCACATTAATATTTTCTTTAAAAATCTATTAGAGATTATGTTCTCGTATTTTTTTGTAAAAAACCCCACAATTAATTTATATATATATTTTACATATATATTTAAAACATTTTCTTAAGTTTTACCTTCTAATTTATATAGAAGATAATACTTACAGAAAACACAAGTTTCTATAAAATAAAATAAAATATAGAAGTTTTATTTTATTTTATTTATTTTCTCGAGTATTACATTTTAACAATAAAAATTAGAATTTTTAAAAATATTTTAATTAAATTTTATGATATAATAAAATTGATTAATAGATAATGTAATTTATTTAGTAAATTAGTTTATCATATGTTTAAATTTGGTAACAACGAGAAAGCGGGTCATTGAAAGAAAACATATTTAACGAGAGAGCGATTAATTTGATATTGATGTTATATTATGTATTTTAAAATAAAAGTTAGAATATAAATTTTGAGAAAAATAAAAATAGTGATAAACGTTCTAATATTTGATATAATATTAAAATAATAAAAAATATTAGATAAATTCCCTTTTATATTTATTCAAATTTTATGTAAATGCCTATTTTGTAAAATATTGTTTAGAAAAATTTAGAAAAATTATTATAAAGCCGTTGCGTAGCGCGGCTTAATAAACTAGTACTTATATAAAGGAGAAGACGAGGGCGGGGAGGTGGCGTCTCTCAAATCGCTTCGATCTATTTATTTTTTTATTTTCTTAAAATTTTGAATTATTAATATTAAATATTCGAAAATGTCTCAATTGCCTTTAAAATCTTTACTAATGGAGGAAACTAAATATAAAATTTTAATATTTTTGCCTTTAAAATCTTTACTAATGGAGGAAAATAAATATACAATTTTAATATTCTCCTTAATTTTTTATTAGAAAATATCTCAATTGCCTTTTAAATCTTTACTAAGGCAGGAAACTAAATATACAATTTTAAAATTCTTGACTTTAGAATCTTTACTAATGGAGAAAATTAAATATACAATTTTTAATATTTTCCTAAATGTTTTATTTATGAATATACCTTACTAACATAAAAACTAAATATATTATTTTACTATCTTCTAATGCAGGAAACTAAGTATATTATATTAATATTTTCTAAACTTAACCTACGAGTCCAATTTATTTACCAATTTATTTTTTATTATCTTTTAATCGAGAAAAATAATAAAAGAGACAATTTGAGAGGTGTCACACGATTTGAGAGTGGCGTCTCTCAATTTTTCTTGATCTACTTTTCTAATTTTATCAAAATTTTGAATTAATAACATTAAAGGTTAGAAAATATCTAAATTATCTTTTAAATTGTTAGTAATGAAAATCTTAATTATCTTATATTCTCCTAAACTTTCTTTTTAAGTAAATTACTATTTTAAAGTAAATTACTATCTTAATATTCTCCTAAAATTTATCTTCAACTCAAATTACCATGTTGATATTCTTTTAAACTCAAAGTTACCATCTTAATATTCTCACTTTTTTTTCTTGAATTTTTAAAATTTATCTTGAAATTAGATTATCATTTTAATATTCTCTTAAAAACTATTAAAAATTATGTTCTCATATTTTTTTGTAAAACAAGCCACGTTTAATTTATAATATATGTTTTACATATTTATTAAAAATCATTTTTTAAGTTTTACCTTCTAATTTATATAGAAAATAATACTTATAGAAAATGCAAGCTTTTAATAAATAAAATAAAATATAGAAGTCTTATTTTATTTATTTATTTTCTCCAGTACCTATATTTTAAACAATGAAAATTAAAAATTTTAAATTAAATTTTATGATATAATAAAATTGATTAACAGATGATATAATTTATTTAGTAATTTTGTTTCTTATCTGTTTAGATTTGGTAAAATCGAGAAAGCGGGTCATTGCGAGAAAACATGTTTAACGAGAGAGCTATTCGTTAGGAAGAACATATTATATGCTAGAATTTAATATTGATGTTATATTATGTATTTTAAACTAGAATGAATTTTGAGAAAAATAAAAATGGTGATAAATATACGAATATTTCATAAAATATTAAAATAATAGAAAATATTAAAACAATTGACCTCTTTTATATTTATTCAAAATTTCGGTAAATGACCAAGACGAAATGAAAAATTCAAATTAAACCTTAATTTTTTGTTAGAGATATTATTTTATCTAAAAAATATTTAAAAGAATTTAGAGAAATGATTACAAAGCCGTTTGCGCGGCTTAGTATACTAGTTGATCCAAACAAATGATATTTAAGAATTTATTCAAGTCTGATTTTGATTTATTAGAGCATCTCCGGCCATCCAAAATTCTTAGCTAAAAGTGTGTGTGGCATGCCATAAATAGATATTTTAGAGAATATGTAAAAAAAAATCATTTCCAACAGGCTAGCTAAAAGTAAATCTATTGAAGTAAAACACCCCTAGATTTAACAAATTCTACGTAATCATTATTTTATATTATTTTAACTAATTATTTTAACTAACATCATTAAAAATGCTCTTATTAAAATTAAATAATATATTCTCATCAAACTAATCTAAATTATTATAATAGGATAGTAATTCAAGGCATTATTAAGTTGTCTTTCATGAAATGATATCGTCTTCGTGGGCATAAGAAATAGAATAAAAAAGGTAATTTAAGTGCCTCATGTAGCTAGTAAAATTTAAGATAAAGGAGTTGTGGTTTGATCGTTACGGCAAAATAATTGCTTCAGATTTAGTGGTATTAAGTGAAAGTATCGAGAATTAAAAGGAGGAGCACTTAACTTCAATGAGACTCTGAGAGTCGTTTTTTGCGGCACCTTGTCAATTCCTCTTTCTACCTCCATTCTTCTCTTCCTTTCCTTACCATATTCTTTCCTCCTTCTTTATTGCATCTCTGTCGAGCTTTGATGCGCTATCTTTTTGGGTTCGTATTAATTTGGAGAATTTTCGCTAAAAAATTTTGATGTGAAGTAAAGAGAGTCGAAGTATAAATATTTGAAAATTTAAATTATTTACAAAGAAAATGAAGACTCAATTGATATTTTGATAACTGATAAATAATAAAAGAGTCTCAACTAACTCGACTTTCTGTCTACTTATATCTATCTATCTATCTATTACTATATATTATATGCCAACACAAGGGTAAAAGTTGTCAATTAAATGGTCGCGAAATTACTATTTTACCCTTTTTTTAAAAAAAATAACAAAAATGTCACTCGTATATTATTATACAAAAATGTTTTATTAGATGTGTTTTGAACATCCAACCTCATTCCAAGCAGGGATGGCAATCGGGTCGGGTCGGCTCGGGTTTGGCATTATCCAAATCCAAACCCGATTTTTTTAATCATACCCGAACCCGGCCCGAACCCGAAAAATACCCGAAAATTAATATCCAAATCCAATCCAATGGATTTCGGTTCGGGTTTGGATATACCCGAAACCCGAAATTTTTTGAATTGGATTTAGATAATATCCGAAACCCGAAACCCGAAACCCGAAAATTATTGGATTTGGATAATACCCGAAACCCGAAAATAAAAATCCAAAATTTAAACAAATTTAACAGAAGTCAGCATTTCAGTAGAATTTAGCAATTAGCAATACAAGTCTCCAAGTCCAAGATACAACCTTTCCATGAGCATGACAAAATATCAACCGGATCCAAATTCCAAACATATTACAAACTCAAATTATTAAATAAGATGGTTCTCTCTGTAACAATGACATATATATATATATATAATGTTTATGTATACTACAAGTTCTCCCTGGAACTTGGTCACAAAAATAGTGACTATAATTACTTTGGTGTATATGAATTTAAATTAAAAATTTTCTTTTTTTTATATTTTTATTTAATTTTTCAAAGTGATTGCCCATAATGAAACATTAAGTTGTTAGACCTCATTTCTTCTTCTTTCGTCAGAATCATTACTTACATTGCTACTACTATTACTATTTTTTAGTAGTCTTATAGTGTTAATAGTAAGTGAGTACGATTACTTGGTTGTGTATAAATTTAGAGCATATGATATAGGGTATAGGGTATAAGGTTTATGGTTTAGGGGTTAGGAGTTATGGTTTAGGGGTCAGAGTTTAGGGTAAGTGGGTAACCCCTAAATTTTGAAATTTCTAATCTTTTTCTGATATATATATATATAGATCATTCCTCCATGAAGAACACTCTTATATAAAGAACAATAAAGAACACCATAGAATCTTACATAAATTGCATGTTGATTCTAATTTTCTCACCAAAAAAGGTTTATTACGAATAAAAATAGAATCTAACAAAAAATTAGAATCAAATGAAACATGATTACATGTAATTTCATTGTGATAAATATATATACAAGATTCTGTACTGGATTCGATACTGGATTATATGTAATGTTTAATTTTTAAATTTAGATGAAATTTTACGTTAAATTTGATATGTTAGGCTTAATTGTTGTTCAATTTTATGATTCTAATTTTAAAAAATCAATTTTTATGAAAAATAAAGTGTTTATGAGGGTGTTATTTATTATTTTTTATATAAGGTGTTCTTCCTAGAGTGCAACTATATATATATATATATATATATATATATATATATATATATATATATATATATATTCAGGTTTTTTTCGGGTTTCGGGTTCGGATCGGGTTTCCGGGTTTCGGATATTCGGGTTTTTTTTTCGGGTTTCGGGTTCGGATCGGGTTTCGGATTTCGGGTCGGGTTTCGGATCAGTATACGTAAAATCCAAATCCAAATACAAAAAATTTCGGGTATAAAAATCAAATCCATATCCAAATCCAAATCCAAAAAATCGGGTTCGGTATATCCAAAAATTCGGGTTTCGGATCGGGTATCCATCGGGTCGGATAATTTTGCCATCCCTAATTCCAAGATATCCATGGGCTTAACCACTATGCTACATGCCTTTTTGAGTTTATTTCAAAAAACTTATTAGATAACCCACGCCTTTTATCTCTTATATTATTATTTTTACTTTGATGTTTGAATAAATAAAATATTGGTTTGAATTATTTATATAAATTTGTTTTTCTTTTTTCTTTTTCGTAATTTTATATATCTATATATTCAATCACTATATATTAATACAGTTGTATGTTTTCAATTTAATATATATTAATTATGTTGATTATTTTTACCCTTTTTTTTGAAAAATAACAAAAATGTCACTCGTATATTATTATACAAAAATGTTTTAATAGATGTGTTACTACAAAGAATGGAACATCCAACCTCCTTCCAAGATATCAATGAGCTTAACCACTATGTTACATGCCTGATATGGTCAGAAAAATAATTATAGAAATATAATTGACAAGTCAATGGAAAGACCGATATTTAAGGCCCGACACCCTAATTATTCATTAATTTCGTAATTAATGAATAGGGAAAATATACAGCTCATAAAAAGAGTCCAAAATATGGTAAATTCATCAAAGAAGGATCCGGAATCCCAATTAAAGGCAATTAATGAGTCATAGTCTTTATCAACAAGGAAACGAATTCTCCAGCAAGAAATACAATGTTTATCCAATATCAAAAAGGAGACTTATTCGCTAAGACTCATAAACATACCATAAATACTAGGCTCTAGACGCCTATATAAGGACCTTGATCCTACAATCAGAACTACGTTTTGGGCACAGCTCCATACGTCACAACGCCTCGAAGGCGCAACAAGCCATAAAGGCACCCCTAGAACTACGTTTTAGACTTCATCCTCGAATAAGGACATACAAGTCACTACGTCCTTGGTGTGCCCCTGCCGCCATAGCCCCGAGGGCAACACCAAGAACTACGTCTTTGGCTTGATTCTCAATAACGAATTGAGATACGTAGGCATCTTGTGAGGACCGATTTAGTCTCGAAACACAAGTGCAGCCATAAAAGCTCGAAGCTCATTAAACCCTCGCATTAAATTCGTAAGCTCAGATTTTATTCCACAACATTTGGCGCCGTCTGTGGGAAGACAACATCAACCATGGCAAACACACGAAGAACAGCTCGAGATACTCAAACTCCTGAGGATCGCCCTGTCACCTCTGAGGCTGATACTCACGGAAATCAACCACCGCCAACTACTGGCACTCAAGGGACGAATATCCCCACCAACACTCAAGGACCGGAAATCCCAATTTCGGTTGAAGGGACGAATCCCCTGCAGATGGTCATTCATGGATCTAATCCACAAGAGACCGTTCACTAGCAACCAATCTCGACTTCTCCACTCATCATGAATGCACCGAGAAGCCTTCAACTCCATACTACTGATCTCCCTCAATACGTGAATCAGCCTTTGGGGATGCCAAGCTATGGCATGCCCCCTCGACCCATGGCGGGCGGTAGTGGAACTAATCCAATCTACCATGAGGCATATGTGCCCCATTATATTCAAGGTCCGGGACCCTAAAATTAACAAACTCGCTAGACCCCTTTCGTTCAAGATTACTCGGGCCCATACACCGAGAAATGGGATTGGTGAAGAACGAGGAGACCAAAAGATGGCTAGAAGTTGTTATGTAGCCGCGTTAAGGCCTGATGGAATCGGGGGGCAAGTTCTCCCAATTGAAGACATGGATACTGACGACAATGAGGACCGAAGAGGGAAACCAGCTGAGGATTTAATCCCAATTCCCTTAGTCCCTGGTGAACCGGAGAAGGTGACTTATGTCGGGGCACTACTACCTGAGCCATTGAAAAGCAAGCTCATATCTTTTCTTCAAGAGAACAATGACATTTTTGCTTGGACAGCGGCTAACATGCCAGGGATTGATCCCCAATTGATAACTCACAAGTTGAATGTGGATCCTGAAAGAAAGACGGTGAAACAAAAGAAGAGAAATTTTGCTCCAGAAAGGCAAGAGGCCATTAAATAAAAAGTTGAAAAACTTCTAGAAGCCGGATTCATTGAAGAGATAGAATTCCCGGAATGGTCGGCTAACCCCGTAATGGTCAAAAAGGCCAATGGAAAATGGAGGATGTGTGTAGACTTCACTGACTTGAATGATGCATGTCCTAAGGATTGTTTTCCCTTACCAAAGATTGATGCATTAATAGATGCTACAGCTGGACACGAGATGCTCAACTTCATGGATGGCTTCAGTGGATACAACCAAATCAAAATGCACAAGGATGACATCTCCAAGGTATCATTCATCACTGACTTGGTGTTTTTTGTTATCTAGTCATGACATTTGGACTTAAGAATGTAGGGGCAACCTACCAAAGATTGGTGAACAAAATTTTTGGACACCTAATTGGAAAAACCATGGAGGTCTACATAGATGACATGTTATTCAAGAGCCTCGATAAGGCCGATCACATTGAGCACCTCCGAGAGGCATTTGAAGTGCTAAGGCACCACAAGATGATGTTGAATCCAACTAAGTGTGCCTTTGGTGTAGGCTCGGGAAAGTTTTTAGGCCTAATGGTTTCCAAGAGAGGAATCGAGGCCAATCCCGACAAATTCAAAGCAATTCTAGACATGGAACCACCAAAGACTGTCAAGGATGTCCAAAAACTAACGGGAAGAGTGGCAGCATTGGGAAGATTTATCTCCAAGTCAGGAGAGAAGTGCTTATCTTTCTTCAAAGCACTCAAGAACGTGAAAAATTTTGAATGGACAACGGAGAGCCAAGAGGCCTTTGAGGCCCTGAAGAAATACATGGCTGAGGCACCACTGTTGGCAAAGCCCAAGCCAGGGGAAATTCTCTATTTGTACTTGGCGGTTTCTAGCACAGCCCTTGGAGCCGTTTTGGTAAAAGAAGAATTGAAGGTTCAGAAACTCATCTACTATGTGAGTAAGATTCTACATGGGGCAGAAATAAACTACTCAACGATTGAGAAGTTTGCCTTAGCCTTGATAATGGCCTCAAGAAAGCTACGCCCGTACTTCCAGGCTCACAAGATAGAGGTCTTGACTGATCAACCTCTGAGAAACATCTTACATAGCTCTCAAGTCAGTGGAAGATTGATCAAATGGGCCATTGAATTGGGTGAATTCGACATCAAGTATAAGCCTCGAACGACCATAAAAGCTCAAGCACTCGCTGACTTCATGGTTGAATGTACCATTGACAACCAAGAAGTCGGGGGGCAGGAAGTAATAGTGGAGGATGAGAAAGATCAAGAGATGGATTTCAAAGAATATTGGGTGCTCTATTTTGATGGAGCATCAAAAACAAAATCAAGTGGAGCCGGTTTAGTGCTACAAAGTCCTGATGGATTTCTGTTAGGTCCTGATAAGTTTGTAGAAGGGGGGTTGAATACAAACTATACCGTTTTATCGAAATTTGTTCGTTTAAGATTAAACAATTTAGAACAAATTAATGCGGAATAAAAACATAAACAATATTCAAGTTAAATAGAAACTCTATTAAACTTGAGGAGTGTTACAACTTTGATCACTGATTACAAAGAACTTAATAAAACAAATCTAGAATAAATTCGACATGAATTTATCTATTTTTGTAATAAAAAGGATCGAATACTAAAAAGTAGTTCGATATAAAATCTAGGGATTATGATCCGCTAGAAAGCTAAAGCAGTACAAGTGAAATGATCCTTATGAATTTAATGTTATGATCAAGTCAAGAATTAATTCACTGAGTAAAAAGAAATGCTTTGCCGTTGAAGAAGTTATGAAGACAGAGAGAGAAATGTAATGTTTGAGGTTTCTGTGTCTCTTTCTTCAGTTGTATTGAATGATATCTAAAGCCTTCGAATTGCCTTGTCTTTAAATGCACTGCATTACTTTTCTTTTAATCCACTTGCAAGCCACTTGACAGATTGTAGAAATGCCTTGGAAGACTAGCAGAAAAACTATGCTTTTGTTCTTGGAAGACTTTCGGGAAGACAACCAATGAACTAAGAATACAACCGGGAAGACTAGCATTGTATTAAGAAGACATTCGGGAAAACTTAACTTTGGCTTAGGAAGACAATCGGGAAGACTCACTTGTGAGTCTTCCTAGTTTAAAAACTAAGTCTTCCTAGTGCAAAAACTAAGTCTTCCTAGTTCAAAAATATTCTAATTTAAATAATCAACTAAATAAATTATGTATTAAATTAATTCTTTGCAGAATTAATTTAATAAATAATATACTTAATAATATTAATTATTTATAAGAGAATAAATAGAATTAGTTGACTTCTCAATTAATTCCAGAATCACTTAAAACTTAGATAAATAACAAACACAATAGTACGTTGACACTCGATGTACTGTCTGGTCCATGAGTGACTAACGACAATGTCTGTTCTTTATCTATTTAACTTTAAGCAGTGATTCACTACCTTCTCATTCAAGAACTCCGTAATCAGTATCTTTTTCTGTCACCACTTGAAATCTCTGTCACTTTAATAAATCCACTGAGCTTGAATACTTCATTGAGGCTTGATCAATAAATTGAGCTTCTTTCAATGTAGAATCACTTCAAGTCTGTAGATGACTTTAATCTTCATTCTTTGACAGATATAACCTTCTGAGATTCCTGTGACAATTGATTTTTATTATTTACTTATTACATCTTAATTAAAGTTGAGTAGAATCCTCGGTGTTTACAAATAGGACTAGACATATGCCTTTCAATCTCCCCCTATTTGTTTGTTAGACAATAACAACCAAATACTCTAGAGGATAACTCAACTAAAACAAGAAAAGATAAGACTTTTAAGAGCCAAGCAAATAATAAAATGTTCTGGATTAAATATAACAATTTCCAGATTCAAACAGTAAAGATAAATACAAGATAGATGTTCCTCTAGACTGAACATATGAATACATTTCCCTATCTTGATTTACCTAGCTCTAAAGATATAACATTTACAAATGAGCTAACTACATCATGCCTTTAGTCTCTAATTTCACCTTCTTCAGCTTCTTGTAAGGTGACTAGAAGATCTTTGTTAAGGACACGATCACTTTCAGAAACCACACCACTTGGCATTACTGGTTGATTGGTGATCTTCTTCAATCTATTCTTCATCTGAGCATATCTTGGAATTTTCTCCATGCAGTAGTCTGAAATCATATCAGCAACTTCAGACTTCTCTACAGAAGCAAACCCAGAAGTTCTAAGAAGATTCTCCAACTTCACCAGTTGCATAGCAGTCTGTAGCTTCATGGAATCAGGATCCAGCCTCACAGTTTCTAAAGTTGTACCTCTATAGATTTTGACTTCATAAGGAAAATGTACAACTTGAGGACTGGCCTTCATAGCAGAATCTCTAAGCCGGTCATATAGAAGCTCATTC
This sequence comes from Heracleum sosnowskyi, assembly GCA_030848705.1. NCBI lineage: Eukaryota > Viridiplantae > Streptophyta > Magnoliopsida > Apiales > Apiaceae > Heracleum > Heracleum sosnowskyi. The sequence continues at coordinate 19,730,591 of CM061240.1, forward strand.
AAGCAAGAAGATCTCTTTACTTTACTCATCAGAATCCACAATTCAGATAGAGATCTTCTTTGTAGGAGGTCAAGAGAAATGGTGAATGACCCTTCAAGAGCACTTGAGACATAAATGAACAGTTCTTGCCTCACTTGATCAAATGCAGACGTAATCCTTATGATATCTTCCTTCAATGCCTTCATATATAATGAGTTGTCTGGATTAACCGTTCTGATCTTCTCAAGCAGCTTCATAAAAGTAGCATCATTGTTTGTGCCTCTCTGAGGGATATCAAACATCTCCCTTGCCTTATCCCACTTGCTTCCTTGCTTCATCCTCACATCCAATCTCCTTTCTTTGACATGAATACTATGAAGACGTTGTTTGTCTTCATGTTCAGTCTTTTGAATTTTCAGCTTCTGAGATATGATGTCTGAGACCTTGGCATTTTCATCCTCCTTTCTCCTTAGCTCTGCTTGCTGTTTCTTCAACTCCTTCTGAAACAAAGGGTCAGGTGTATATAGATCAGCTTCATCCTCCCAATCCTCAAAGTTTGCTGCCTCCTCAACCTCCTCCTCACCAAAAGCTTCTTCAGGTATGGTCTTCTCCAGATCACCAGATGTGTCATAATGGAAGTCATCCTGTTCACCATGGTAGTAGTAGGCATCATCAAAGACAGTATCCTCCAGTGATTGTTTACCTTTTCCCTTATCCTTTCCAGAAGCTCCTCCAGCTTCTCTGTTTCCTCCTTCTTTCTCCTTCTCCCCCTTAGTTGAGGAATCCTCTACAGTTTGAGCTGTGGAAGCCCTAGGATTCACCTCAGATGTTTTCCTTATCTCTCCTCTTTCTCTCCCATCTCCTCCTTCATCAGCATCATCATCCTCATCATCATCTCCCTCAAAGAATGTTCTTTGATCTTCAGTAGGTTGATGTGAATTCTTGATCATATTGTATAGGTGCTTCATTCCTTCATTGAGATGCTCCATTCCTCCTTCTAACTTAGACATCCTTTCTTCATTAAACCTCTGGTTTTCATCAGTTGTTTGCAGAATAAAGTCCACCTTGGTAGAAATAGCAGCAATCTCCTTGACACTCTCCGATATCTGAGCATTTGACGTTGTAAGATCAGAGATGTCTGAAGCCACCAGTACTTGAGATTGTTGGATTGAATTCAGCTTTGGGAGTAAATTATTCTTCAATCCTTCCAGGTCATCTTTCACAGTACCCAGCTGATTTGATACAGAGGTGGTAGATTGAGCAACCACTTGTGCTTTAAGAAGATTGTTCTCAGCCTGGGTTTCTTGTAACTTCCTTTGTAGATCAGCTAGCTGGTTCAACAAAGCAGTGTTTGTGTCAGTGTGTGCACTCACCTCAATTGCTCTCAGTGGTGTTTCACTCAACTCACGTGCTTGTGTTTCACTCGGTGTTTGATTCATATCTCTCACCACTAACTGTCTGTCAAGATTCTCAGTAGATGTACCTGCAGGAAAAATCACCCTAGCCCCTTCAAGAGAGGTCAGTGGTGGTGCAATGGGAGTTCGCAATTCCCTATCCCTGAATGAGTCTGTCAAAATATTTGACATTGTATACTGAATTTCTTCAGGGACAGACTCATCAAGTTGCCTTTCACTTTCTCCAGTATAAACTGCGAGTGAAAAATCCCTTAGGGGAGCCAGAGATGTTCCCTCTGGGAGGGGAGAAAATGATTCTATTGTTAGGCCGAATACACAATATATAATCAAGTATGTATGAGAATAACAATCAAGAACACAGGTTTGTAAATCAACAAACTGAATTATATTAAATAATTCTCTCTTAGTGATGTTAATGAATCACAAAGAGCTACTAGGTTACAAGAATAATATATTCAATGTTCGCATCCCTTCTAGGGATAACCTATCTGTGTTTATATAGTACACAGCTACATACAATCCTTATCTAATTGATACTCCTATAAATTAGCTATACAATTATTATCAATTAAGGATTGCTTCAGTCTTCTGTCCAGTCTCCTTAGCTGTATCAATATATTCTGCTTCTTTCCATCTTCAGAATATATTGCTTCTAGAATCTTTATCTTTGCACCGACAGCTAAGTCAACTTTCATCCTGTCAGACTTTAACAAACTCTGACCGGCTTCTATATAAACTCTTCACCCAGTCAGACTTTACCAAACTCTAACTGGCTTCTATGTAAACTCTGATATGTACCTGGGACTTAAACACTGATAAACAAACGTCAGCAATTATATCTAACAATCTCCCCCAACTTGTTCATAATAAAATGTACAAGTTAAAAAGATAATTGATGATGTCAAAACATATAACAAATGCAGTGTTTAAAATATGTCAGAGTTTAATTTTAAAACAGAGTTTCAATTTAACTTAGAACAGAAAACATAAAAACTTACAGTCAGATTTTACTTGACTTCTTGAACATCAGGTACTGTCCTGAGATAATCAATCAACAGTCTTCTTTCAGCATTCTCAAGTTCAGCTATCATAATCTCTTTCAGCTCCTTATACTCTGGATCTCCTTCACCAGTTTGATATATGGCAGCCCTCAGAGAATAGATACTGTTTTTCTTCATGTCATTCCCTAGTCGAATGTAATGAGCTTTGTCTGACTCTAGGTTAAATTCTAAAACCTTTACTCCAAGTGCAGTTTTAAATCTAGCACTGTTTCTTTTCATTTCCACTATTTTTCCAGCATGATCCCTATACTTTGGAATATAGACACTTGACACTCCTCCTCCAAGCATAGCTTTAGATCTCAGCATCTTCTCTCTCAACACTTGAGCAACATCATGAGTGTGTCTGTTCTTGAGATCTGTTATTTGTTCTTCTCTCTCTGTGTGAACCCAGTCCAGATTTATCAAAGGCTTCTTTTCCCAATACTGTTCTGGTTTTTGAGAAATTTACAGCTTCAAGCTTTAAGTCTTCAAGAATTTTTGGTTTGCTGAATCCTGGAAGTAGTGTAGATTTCTGTACAACTTGAGCAACGTCAGAGGTTGTCATATCTTCAATAGAAACATCAACTTGAGCAGCGTCAGAGGTTGATTTAAACTTCTTATTCAGGTTAGGCTCTTCAATCATCACGCCTTTACCTTTATCAGCATTTGAACCACTAGGCCTCCTTGAGTACTGTAAACTCTGATCAGAGTTTACATTCTCTTTGATAACAATTCCTTTTTCTTTTCTCCTTGGAGCCTTGATTTCCTTCTTCTTGTAAATTCCAGCTTCAACATCTTTCCTGTGTTCTTCAGCAAGCAATTGCTCTTCTGCCTGGATATCTTCAATAGTAACATCTTTACCATGTTCTGCTAAGAATAACTGTGTAGCAACTTCTTCATCAGTAACTGGAGATTTAGAGGAAAGAAGTAAACTTCTAACCCTTGAAGAAGACTGCCCTCCAGTGTTTAATCTTTTTCCATCAGCATTTGTCTGAGCATCAGAGTTTGGCCTCCTCCCTTGCCTTTGAACATTCTTTGATCTTGGTTCTTTATCTTTTGCACCACCATCAGTGGTATCATCCTTCCGAGTCAGAGTTTGAGAGATCTTGCATTTGTCTTTAGATACTCTCTCCCCCTTTTTGACAGCATCAGAAATCAATACTGATGTGAGCAATTCAATGGAATTTGCAATTTCATCCAACTTAGTTGACATTTTGACTTGATTTTCTTCAACGTTGGACAACCTGGAATCAAAATTCTTCTGATCTTTACACAAAGAGATGTATAGAGATTTGTCATGTTGCTGTGTAAGCTCTCTTTGAGTAATATCATTCCTCAATCCTGTAATCACCTTGTCAGAATCATCAAAATGATTGTTCAATGATTTGATTTGTACAATAGTTGCTTTGAGATGACTGAGAAGTTCTGGATTTGTAATCTCTTTGGAAGACTTTGTGACAAAATCTGCAGCTCTTTCATTGGAAAAGATAGTATCCTTGCTTGACCAATTTGAGAAGTACATATTCTGAAAATGTTCTGCAGTAGCACGATTGACTTCTCTTTCTTCTTCAGAGTTTGCTTGAATGTCAGACAACTCTACTTGTATATCAGGATTGGAATGAGCAGGACTAGCTTCAGCATTGTCATCCTCTGCTTCATTCTCTGTAATGACATTCTCTGCCACTTTTTCAGGATCATCAGAGTGTGCATTATTACTAAACTCTGCATCTCTTTGAACAATCTCAACAACAGATTGTTGTAGAGCTTCAAGAACTAGAGCATCCTCAGAGTTTGCAACAAACTCTGCTTCAAAAGGAACATTGTCTGTTGTATCCTTTTCAACAACATCAGGATTTGCAGTTTCTGTAGCAACAGCTTCTGTAGCATTAGCAGCTAAAGTCTGATTGACTTCCTCACCTTTCTCAACTTCAAAAGTAAGTATTTCTGTGTGAGAAGCCATAGATTCTTCAATTCTCACAGTATCTAGATCAGCTTCCAAACCCTCTGTAAAATGTTCAGAGTTTAAAGAGGTGTTTGCTTCAACTTCCATATAAAATCCTTGAGACTCAAAAATCCTGCTATCAGAGTGATCAGCAGCTTCCTCAACTACATCATCAGCATTTGATGTAGGAGCTTCTGTTGCAGTATTTACTCTGTCCTTAGTAGGCACAGTAGTATCAAAAATCTCCTCTTGTACGTCAGGAGTTACAAGCTCCATAGAAACTCTGTCCTCAAAGACAGCTTCATCCTCTTGAATCTGAACTTCAAGATTTTCTACAGCTTTGGAAGTAATATCCTCAACACCAAATAGATGTGCTGCTACTAATCTTCTTTTTCTCTGATGAAGAGTTTCTTCATCAGATTCAGTCTCTTCATCAACTTCAGCAACAGACTTTAACCTGTTAGCTCTAACTTTTCTTTTCTTCCTTGAAGTTTCAACAGAGGTTGACCCCTCAACATCATCAGTATTTAAAGTTGTAGCAGCCTTGAAAGCTCTGTGCTTAATCCTCCCTCCAGTCTTTTGTCTTGGAGCTACTTGAGTATCATTGTTTATCTGCTGTGGTTGCTGTTGTGGTTGAGGTTGAGGGTTTAAAAACTGATGAACCCTCTCAGGTAACAACAACTCACCAACATTGACTTTCTTCAAATCCTTATTTGTAAGGTCAGAGAATACCCTTTTATGCAATTTGAATGAGGGAATTACTTCCTCCTCATTAATCTCAACATTATTAACACAAGCAGAGAATAAAATCTGACAAAATCTAGAAAAGTAGACTACATTCCTATTCTCTGTCATTTTCTCTCCTATATTCATCAAGACAAGTCTAGCAAAATCGTAATTATTACCAAAAAGAAGTGAATACCCGATTTGTAGACTATCAATTGGAATCACATCCCAATTGGTACATTTCTTCCCGAACGCTCTGGTTATGCAATCGAAAAAGAAACTCCATTCCTTTCGTAAGAGCGGTCGCTTCAACTGGCCTATCTTGACTAAAGATCCAGAGTATCCAACGGCTTGCATCATTCTTTGAAGGTCAGTATCACTAACAGCAATGGTGTACGCATCAGATTCTGCAAAACCCATTGCTTCACGTACAGTTCCTGGAGTAATGACATACTCTGTCTCTAGAAACTCAAAAACAATCGATGGAGTTCCAGAATCACCACCGTTATCATATACACCAGTTTCCCAGAAAGCTTTGATCTGAGATCCATAAAGCTTTGCAGGCTCCACTAAAGCACGCCCAATTTCCGATTGAGCAAGGAAATTTTGCAATAAATGAAACGCCTCCGGTGTGTTCTCATTGCTAAGAGGTGCTGCATAGTTATTTGGGACAAAGTCTAATCCAACAGAGGTAAACATGGAGGTTGCCATTAGAAATCAGAGATTAAGAGTAAGAAAGTGTATGAGAAAGATTATGCAGAAAAGTGTTTGTAGAATTGTGTGAGTGAAAAGTATGTGTGAAAATGATAAGTGAGTAAAAGATTAGACGTTTGTGTGTGTATTGTATTAATATGAGATTAAAAATAAAAAAAAACTGAACAGTTTTTAATCATTAATACACAACTGTCTTACTCCTGTAATTATGTGAGTGGGACACGTGTCACACATGCAGTTACTGACAGCAAATAAGTGACAATTTTCAATGCGCATGCGCAGTAAAAACAGCAATAATTACCGCCTGTTACACTTTTCTAGGCATTAACCTCTTGAACAACTGTCCAATCATACTCTTTTTAAATTTTCAAAACAAATGTCTTTTTCTCAAAATTATAAAATGTCTGAAACCAACAAAATTTATTTTAACCATCAGAGATTAAAATTAAATTACCTCGGCGTAGAGTACACAAATCATCAGTGTTTATCAATTCTCCTCCTTTATACATAAACTCTTTTCACAAACTGTACAGGTGTGTGTATTGGTGTGTGAATTAGCAGAGTTTACTGAATATAAATATTTAGACCATCTCAAAGTGCATAGAATCCACAAACTAAAGCAGTAATAACTGGTTGCCTAAACTCTCATGTATAAAATAAAATCTGATTCTTATGTCTAAACTCTGTATACTGATATCCTTTCATTTGGATATATCTTTTATTTTTCACCCCCGTTCTATATATGCTTTCATATATATTTTTAATTTTTTTTATTTATTTATTTATTTTTCCAGTAATCAGTGGTTGGTACTAGTCACCAAAAATCAAAGATTTTAGCCCTTATTTCATACAATAAGTTCCTGGATCTTCCTAGGCACAACATGATCTCAAAGGAATTTGTGCTCTGTTTGGCATCTTTTGATTTGAGGGTGAATTATTTGCAATTAATAATCAGAGTTTAGACTTTTCATCAGTTAATACAATGAATTTATGAGAGAAAATGCAAACAGCTAATACAGACTCAGTGTATAGGATCAATAAACTAAGAGATGCTATAAATATAGAGACAGTATCATGCTGTGTAAAATTTCTGCACATTTTGTAATCAGAGTTTATAATACTTAGAAGGATTCATAATTACTTACTGAAAATCATGCTTCATACATTTTTCTTCATCGGTCCATGTGTTTCAGACAAAATTACAATCAGAGTATAACATTAGACTGTAACTATCAGAGTATGATTGTCAGAGTATGACTAACAGAGTTTACTTATCAGAGTATAACATGCTGGTACAAATAACAGTTAATACATGCAAGGAATCATGAGCATAAAAATCAAACATGTATAGTTTTTGAGTCTAACCCGTATCTCTAGTCGAAACCAGAGATCATTCCAAGTTCATTTACCAATCTTGTAAAAGTAGCTTCACTCAAGGGTTTGGTGAAGATATCTGCAAGTTGTTGGTCTGTAGACACAAAATGAAGCTCAATGTTCCCTTCTTCCACATGTTCCCTGATAAAATGATACCTTATGCTGATGTGCTTGGTCATGGAGTGTTGGACTGGATTACCTGTCATAGCAATAGCACTTTGGTTATCACAGAAAATAGGTATTTTAGAGTACTTCAAACCATAATCCAGCAATTGATTCTTCATCCATAGAATCTGTGCACAACAGCTACTGTTAGGAATATGTTGTTCTTGATGATAATTATAAAAACACTTAGTAGATTTTGTATTAAGTTATTTTGTAACTGTCAACGAAATAGCATGCTTTGCAGTGTTTCGTTGACAGGAAGCTCATCAACGAAATGAGTGATGTAGCAATTGCACTGTACATTACTTCATAGTTTGATATGCAGTTTGTTGAGTACTAGATAGGTTTTCTAAGTCATGTTGACTAAATGGTTAGATAGGCAAAATAGGTTGGTCAATTGTAAATATTTAGTGCCTTGTAATTTTGCCTAAGTGAAGACATGTCAACGGAATGAAGATTACTCTATCAACGAAACAAGGAAGCTCATCAACGAAACAAAGAATAAAGCTATCAACGAAACACATCTCTATGCCATCAACGAATCATTATTGCTTTTCTATACAATTGACAAAGTGATAGTGACAGGTTCCTGACAGATCAAAAAGGAGATGTGGAAGTGTACTTTGCATTGGAAACCATTAAAATGGACATGGGGAATAAGGAAACATCCCAGTTTCCAATTGGGCTCTTGGGAGTGATCATAATAAGCATGAAGACAAAAGCAAGGATCTCCAAGGACCACTGGACAAAGGGATGAAAAGCAAACTATTGGCGGTTACTCATTGTACTATTAGTGTAGCCAAAAATAGGGTTGTAAACTTGGGTTTATATAACCAAGTGTAGCAGTTACTTTATTTGTGTGAAGAAAAACAAAGAGTTTGTATTAGCTATCTTTGAGAGCATTTTTCTTCTCTACAACCTTGTAACTGAGCAGCTGTGTACATTTGTATCACAGATTATTTCCGCAATAAAAACACTTCAGTTGGATCATCAAACAATCCAACTGAATTATTTATATCTTGTGTTTTTATTTATTCAGTTCAGTTTAATTTTATAAAGTATTTTTCAAGTTAAAGAAATATCAAAATTGTATTCAACCCCCCCCCTTCTACAATTCTGTTAGGTCATTTGGGATTAACAATTGGTATCAGAGCAAGCTTCTAACATACAAGAAGTTTAAAGATCAAGACCAAAAACAGAAACCATGGTGAAGAAGGATGCAGGTGTGAAGATACCAGTTCTTGATAAGGACAATTACTTTCACTGGAAAGTAAAGATGCATTTACATCTCATGTCTATGGATGAGAGGTATGTAGACTGCATTGAGAAAGGTCCACACGTTCCCATGAAGCTTGATTCTAGAGTTGGATTGCCAGATAATGCTCCTGATGTAGAGATTCCAAAACTTGTCTCAGAATGGACTGTTGAAGATGTTGCAGAAGTCCATAAAGACAAAAGAACCATGAACATTCTGTTTAATGGTTTGGAGCAAGAGATGTTTGACAATGTTATCAACTGTACAACCTCTAAGGAAGTATGGGATACTGTTAGAACTCTCTGTGAAGGAACTGAGCAAGTCAGGGAAAATAAAATGCAACTCCTTATACAACAATATGAGCATTTTCATTTTAAAACTGGTGAAACCCTAAATGACACGTTTAGTAGGTTTCAGAAGCTTTTGAATGGATTAAAGCTGTATGGGAGGATCTATCAAACTAAGGATTCAAACCTTAAATTTCTCAGAGCTCTTCCAAAAGAATGGAAGCCTATGACTGTTTCTCTTAGAAACACTCAAGAGTACAAAGACTACACTCTTGAAAGGCTTTATGGAACCTTGAAGACTTATGAGCTGGAAATGGAGCAAGATGAGGAAATTGAAAAGGTACAGAAGAAGGGTGGATCTATTGCATTAATTGCATCTGTGAACCAACTGGAAGATGACAACAAAGAAACTGCAAAGGCCACAACTAGTCGACCTAGTTGTAGGAGTGATGTTAGCAAGGGTAAAGACAAGATGACAGAAGAAGAAGAAGAATCAGAACCAGCCAACTTGAATGACTTAGATGAGATTGATGAGCATATTGCTTTTCTGTCTAGGAAATTCTCTAAGTTCAAGTTCAAAAGAAACTCAGAAGCAAGGCCACCAAGAAGAGACTTTCAACCTAGCAAAACAAACTGGATTGAAAAGTCTAAGTCAAAATGTTTCAATTGTGGAATGCTTGGTCACTTTGCTGGAGACTGCAGAAAGCCCAAGGTTGAGAAGGGCAACAGGAAATTTGAGCCTGTTGATTATAAAAAGAAATACTTTGAACTTCTCAAGGAAAAAGAAAAGGCTTTCATGTCTCAGGAGTATGACTGGGCTGGTAATGGTGAAGACTCTGATGATGATGTTGAATATGTCAACTTGGCTCTTATGGCTGACAATCATGAGCAGGAAGCAAGTTCCTCAAGCAACCAGGTAACAATTACTAATCTTTCTGAGCTTTCTAAAGAGGAATGCGATAGTGCAGTAAATGAAATGTCTACTGTACTATATAATTTGCGTGTTACTCTTAAATCACTTACCAAGGAGAATTCTAGAATAAAAGAGACTAATTTGCTCTTAAGTGATAGGAATGCAATGTTAGAAGCACAGCTCATTGAATTTGAGAAAATGAGATGTGTTAGTAGGGATGCTAAGAAGGAACTTGAGAACGTGTTACAAAGGGAAGAAATTCTTAAAACACAACTTGAAATAGAACAAGGTGTGATTGCAAAATGGAAAGATTCCAGGAATGTTGCTACCAACATCATTAATGTTCAAGGTATGGAATCTTTCTGTGAGGAATCATGGAAAAAGAACAAAGAGAAGCTAGGGTGTGTTGGTGAAACCTTAGAATCAGAAACAGAGTCAACAAACAACAATGATCATTTGTTGGAGGTTGATATGTCAACGAAATGCAATGTTTCGTTGACACATGAACCATCAACCGATCAGGCTGTTTCGTTGACAGACAAAAGAAAAGAGAAACTCACTAGACTTAATGACAAGTATGGTCCTGTCACCAAGAACTTTGTTCAAGGTGAGTCTAGTAATTCAAAGAAAGTTGAGAAGCCTGTTGAGAGAGCTAATGTAGGTCACTTGTCTAACAAGCAATTGAAAGACAAGGTAGAGAAAGTTCATAATGAGGCTAAGGGAAATAAAAAGAATAACAGGAATGGCAAAGTAGGAATTAACAAACACAACAATTACACACCTGATAAATATGCTCCTAGAAAGACATGTGTTAATTGTGGAAGTGTTAGTCATTTGTCTACTAACTGCAAATCTGTTAAGAAATCTGCTAATGTGAAAATGCCCAAGCCTGCAATGAACAGTTCCATGCCTACAATGCCTGTTATGCCTAACATGTTTGCTCCATATGCACAATTTCAGAATCCATATGCTAGCATGCCATTTGTGTCTAATCCTTACATGAATATGTTTAACATGCCACAAATGCCATGGAACATGAATAACATGATTGTTCCTCCAACTATGCATGCTATGAATGAAAATATGAGCAACCCTCAGAAATCAACACCAAGGGTAAAGATTGATTTGAATCAATCTGAGTCCAAAGTGAAAAATGGTACAAAAGGGAATGCAAAGGCTAACAAGACAGGACCCAAGGAAACTTGGGTACCAAAATCAACTTGATTTGGTTTTATTGTGTGCAGGGAGACAAAAGGAATCTTTGGTACTTGGATAGTGGTTGTTCAAGACACATGACTGGTGATTCTACCCTGCTCACAGAGTTTCAGGAAAGAGCTGGCCCTTGTATTGCTTTTGGAGATGACAGCAAAGGCTACACAAAGGGATATGGCTTGATTTCAAAAGAGAATGTCATCATAGATGAGGTTGCATTGGTGGATGGTCTTAAGCACAATTTGCTTAGTATCAGTCAACTCTGTGACAAAGGATTTTTAGTTACTTTTTCAAAAGAAGCCTGTGTTGTTTCTAAAGGAGGAAACAACAATGTGGTAATGACTGGATTCAGAAGAGGGAATGTGTACATTGCTGACTTTAGTAGCACAAGTTCAGACACCATCACTTGTCTTTTCAGCAAAGCAAGCAAGGATGAAAGTTGGCTATGGCACAAGAAATTATCTCATCTGAATTTCAAGGTTATGAATGATTTGGTAAGGAAAGATCTTGCTAGAGGAATTCCACAGGTGGAGTTTTCCAAGGATGGTTTGTGTGATGCCTGTCAAAAAGGGAAACAAAAGAAGGCATCATTCAAAAGCAAGACAGAGTCATCAATTGTTCATCAGCTTGAGTTACTTCATATGGATTTGTTTGGCCCTGTAAATGTCATGTCTATTTCAAAGAAGAAATACTGTCTTGTGATTGTTGATGATTTTTCTAGATTTACATGGACTTTCTTTTTGCACTCTAAAGATGAGGCAAGTGAAATCATTATCAATCACATCAAGATGGTAAGCAATCATCCTGATTTCAAAGTAAGAAGGATTAGGAGTGACAATGGGACAGAATTCAAGAATTCAAGCATGAAGGTGTTCTGTGAAGAAAATGGTATTTTGCATGAGTTTTCAGCAGCAAGAACACCACAGCAAAATGGTGTAGTTGAAAGGAAAAACAGAACACTTATTGAAGCTGCAAGGACAATGCTAGATGAATCAAAGTTACCAACTTATTTTTGGGCTGAGGCAGTTAACACAGCTTGCTTCACTCAGAATATTTCTTTGATTAATCAGGCCAAAGGAATGACCCCTTATCAGTTACTCAAAAGAAAGAAGCCACTATTAGATTTTCTTCATGTCTTTGGATGCAAGTGCTTTGTTCTGAGAAATCAAGCTGAGCATTTGGGGAAATTTGAAGCAAAGGCAGATGAAGCGATATTTGTGGGATATGCAGCAGGGAAAGCTTACAGAGTCTATAATCTCAGAACCAACATTGTTATGGAATCTGTACATGTTGTTTTTGATGATCTCAAAATTCAAGGTCTCTGTGATGAAGGTTTCCATGAAAGTCTCTCTTTTGAGAATGAGGAAGGAGATCGAATGAATCATGTTAAGGCTACTGAGAAACAGCCTAAAGTTGTTGTAACTAGCACAGATGAAAGCAGCAGTGAAGATGAAGTTGCTGCATTAAGATTGAAAAGAATAGCTGCTAGTAGACCAAATGATCATTTCGTTGACAGTCATAATGGTGGTTTCGTTGACAGTCAAAATGAGCGTTTCGTTGACAACCAAAATGGTCATACCGTTGACAGTCATAGAAATGGTTCTAGAAGTGATCATTTAGGGACAACAAACTCAGGGGGAGTTTCTCAAGGACAAATGTCCAATCAAGGCAATCATGATCATGAAGCTACCTCGTCTAGAGCAAATCTACCTCCCTCAAGAAAATGGACTAAAGATCATCCCTTTGAACTCATTATAGGTGATGTTTCTTCAAAAGTCCAAACTAGAAGAGCAACTCAAGAAGAATGTCTATATAGCAGCTTTCTGTCTCAAGATGAGCCAAAGAAAGTTGAGGATGCACTTCTAGATCCAGATTGGGTTTTGGCTATGCAAGAAGAGCTAAACCAATTTGAAAGGAACAATGTATGGAAGCTGGTGCCCAAGCCTAAGGACAGGAGTGTCATAGGCACAAAATGGGTGTTCAGAAACAAGATGGATGAAAATGGCATAGTCACAAGGAATAAAGCTAGATTGGTTGCAAAAGGCTATTCACAGGAAGAAGGAATCGATTATGATGAAACCTTTGCTCCTGTTGCAAGACTAGAAGCAATAAGGATTTTCCTAGCCTATGCAGCCCATGCCAATTTCAAGGTCTATCAAATGGATGTTAAGAGTGCTTTTCTAAATGGGGAACTGGAAGAGGAGGTGTATGTGAGTCAACCTCCTGGTTTTGAAGATGATGATTTTCCAGAGTATGTGTACTTTCTCCTCAAAGCACTCTATGGTTTGAAACAAGCACCTAGAGCCTGGTATGACACACTTTCACAGTTCCTTCTTGAGAATCACTTCACTAGAGGTACTGTAGATAAAACCCTTTTTCATAGGATTGTGAATGGCTCTACAATACTTGTTCAAATTTATGTAGATGACATAATTTTTGGGTCTACAGATGAAAAACTTTGTCAAAAGTTTGCCAAGCTTATGCAAAGTAAGTATGAAATGAGCATGATGGGAGAATTAACTTACTTTCTTGGTCTTCAAGTAAAGCAAGTTAATGAAGGCATTTTCATTAGTCAAACAAAATATATTTTTGATTTATTGAAGAAGTTTAACTTAATGGAATGCTCTCCTGCCAAAACACCCATGCCTACTGCCACCAAACTTGAATTGAATACTAAGGAAAAATCTGTGGACATTTCAAGTTACAGAGGCATGGTTGGCTCACTTTTATATTTAACAGCTAGTAGACCTGATATTATGTTTGCTACATGTTTATGTGCTAGATTTCAGGCTGATCCTAGGGAATCCCATTTAGTTGCTATTAAAAGGATTTTCAGATATCTCAAAGGAACACCAAACCTTGGCATTTGGTATCCTAGAGAATCTGGTTTTGAACTAATTGGTTATTCAGATGCAGATTATGCAGGATGTAAAATTGACAGGAAAAGCACAACAGGCACCTGTCAATTCTTAGGAAACAAGCTTGTGTCATGGTTCAGCAAGAAACAAAACTCAGTTTCCACCTCCACAGCTGAGGCTGAGTATATTGCAGCTGGAAGTTGTTGTGCACAGATTTTATGGATGAAAAATCAACTACTTGATTATGGATTAAGAGTTGAGAAAATTCCTATTTTCTGTGACAACACTAGTGCCATTGCCATTACTGAGAATCCAGTGCAGCATTCAAGAACCAAGCACATTGACATCAAGTACCATTTCATTAGAGAACATGTTATGAATGGTACTGTGGAGTTACATTTTGTTCCAAGTGAACAACAACTTGCAGACATCTTTACCAAGCCACTTGATGAATCAACATTCTCAAGATTAGTAAGTGAGCTAGGTATGCTAAATTTCTCTTAATTATTTTTGAGATATTTGCAAGTCATAATGCAGCCAGAAATTTGCTATGTTTTTTTTTCTGTGAATAAATTTTCTCAGGAAAAGGTAAAATTTTGTCTAAGTCAAAATTACTATGCCAACGGAATGCACCATTTCGTTGACAGTCTTAGCAGTTTTCTGGGTGTTTCGTTGATAGCTCTTTTATATCAACGAAACGCAGCTTTATCAACGAAATAAGACGGGACTTTAACCGCCCAATCCTGATTCGTTGATTTAGCGCTTTTTATCTGAACCGTTGAAATGTGACACGTCTTTTACCACGATCTATGCATACACCCCTGTAAGTATAAATCATGGTAATACTTTAAGAGTAACGGTTATATTTTTAAGCCAATCCAGTAATTTACATTTATTATTGGATTCATTTTCTGAGAATTTTTGGGGGAGTATTTAAGAAATTTTAGTTTTATTATTTCTTTTTACCTGTTCTCAAAAATTTCAAAGGCTTTTTCTCTCTTCTTCTCTCTATCAATCAATTCAGTTCGAAGCTTTCCTTTAATCAACAATGGCACCCATAGTCAAGCTAATGTCTGCTGGAGGGTTCATCTATGAGAAGAACAACTCCATCCCTTTTGTTGTCAAGGAAAACCCGAACAGTCTGTTCTTCAAAATGATGGATTTCATGAAGAATTGCAAGTTGAGCTATGCAATGTTTCACTCTACACCACTCTACAATGAGATAATCGAGGAGATTTGGACCTCATGTGAGTATAGTGGAACAAACTGCACACTACAATTCACTCTTCAAGGTAATGAGTACATAGTTAATTCTGATGTTTTGCAAGCATGTTTACATATTCCTGATAATAACTGTGATGCTTTGCCTACTAACACTGAAATAACTACCATGTTAAATTCTATAAACTACTCTTTGCCTACTGATAATCTGGGTAGAATAATTAGGAGAGGTTTGGTTAGAGAATACAGTTATTTAGCTGATGCATTCATTAAGGTCTTTTCTGGAAAGATTAGTAATTTTGATGCATTAACTAGCTCTATGTTAATTCTCCTAACCATGCTTCTAAATGATAGATATCACAACTTTAGCACCCAACTTATGTATGAAATTGGTGCTAAGTTGGGTGACAAAGCGAATAGGAAGAAAAATATCTATTATGCTAGGTTTCTGATGATGTTGGCTAACCATGTTAGTCCAGCACCATTAGTTATCTCTAACCCTAATGCCAGGTTCGAGTGCTTTGTGCAAGAAAAGAGAGTATTGACAGACATACTCAGGCTGAACCACAATGGTGATGTTCCAGTGGTGTATCTGCCAATCATTGAGGTAACTACTACTATCCCTGTTAGTGTAGCTAACTCCTCTACTGTTTTACCTTCCAATGTTGCTATGGAGTCTGTAGCTGTGACCCAACAGGCTCCTACCCTAGCAACAAAACCTAAATCAAAGAAATCCTCCAAGCCAACCTCAGGTGCTTCTCAAAAGGCACCTGTTGTAAAAACTACCACACAACCTAAGGGGAGTGAGTCTGGAGTTGTAAGAGGTGAGGGAAGGGGTGAACATCAAAGAAACCCCAAGGATAAGGAAGGACAGGTTAGTGTGTACCAGCCAAGCCCCATTGTGTCTTCCCAACAAGGCACAATGAGTAAAATGGATTTAAACACAAGTCTAATTGCATCCTCCCAAAAGGATGTGATTATTGAAACAAGCTCTCCACCAAGAGCACAGTCCAAGAGGGTAAGGGACACTTCAAGCCCAAAGTCTACATTTTCCCAATACCAAAGGAGAGTGAAGCAAAAGTCCAAGGGTACACAGGGTGCACACACACTGGAAGCAACACTTCCAGTTTCTCAAATTCAGTTTGATGTAACCCCTATCATTTCTCTGGGGTTACAGTCCCATTCTCTAAACATCAATCTTGAATTATCTCCATCCAATTCACCAACTCAATCTTTAGATGTGGACATGATCCATACATCTATCCCTGATTCTCCAACTCTAATCTTGGAGAAGCCCCACTCTGAAGCTGGTGGCCATCACTTGTTAAGTGATTTGTTGGGCCATCAACCAATTTTTCCTGAAGTTGCAAGGGGATCTGTGGACCATTCTTTAAAATCAATCACCACAGACTCTACTGTAATTTCTCATTCTCAAAGTGCTTTCTTGACTTCATCAACGAAACAGTCTATTTCGTTGACAAGTGTTTCTCCATCAACGGTATCCATACCGTTGACAGTTCAAACTACCATTCCGTTGATAGTTCACTCTGCACCTTTAATTGAAAATCAAGTTGTTCCCACAACTAGTGCAGATGATCTAGTGGTAGTTGAGACACTTCTAGGACTGAGAGGGAGTGAAACTGAGAGGCTGGCTTGCAGCCAGGCAAAAGGAGAGAATGTGAGTGAGAGGCTGGCTATTTCTTCCAGCCAGGCAAAAGGAGAGATTGAGAGTTCCACCTTAGAAGGTGAAGGTGAGGGTGTGAGAGGTGTGAGCCATGGGGAGCCCATGATGCAAGAACAGAGTGGAGAGAGAGAAGGGACTACAGGAGAAATAAGGATGGAAGCAGCCATTGCTAATGAGTTAATGGAGGTCAGTGAGGGAGAAAGGGAACCTACTTTCCAAGAGGTTTATCAACAAACTCTGGATAGTATTTCCCTGGATCCTGAGACCTTTACTCATCCTGTGCCAGCCTATCAAATTATGGCTCAGCAGGGCAATGTGGAGGCAGAAAGGTCACTAAATCTAATTCATACAACTGCATCAATGCAAAGAGCAAAGGATGCCCTGACCAATCTACCTTCAGGAGCTGCAGCAAGTGGAGAATTTGAGTTTTCTGATGCTGAGGACAGCTATGGTGATAATCTACAGGTGGCCACCACTTCACAGACTGGGACTTCTGTGGTGCCTCCTACACCAGGCTGGCTTTCTCAAGGTATGCATGGTAGAGCCACTCTAGATGCTGCTATCTCCAGGCAGTACAATGAAGCCTACTTAGCTCATGAGTCTGCAAATGCAAGAGACAAGAAATTCTACAAGGCCATCATGGATTCTCTGGAAATTCAAAGGCTACAAATGATGCAGACAAGGATTGAGGCTACAGAAATCAAGGACTCTATTAGCAATTTCAGGGATGCTAACTACAGGATGATGGATGAAAAGCTCCCTCTTCTCACTATGTCCAAAATGAACAGGTTTTTCTCTAAGGAACCTGAAGTGGCTACCTCCTTGAAGACTCTCTCTTCTAGAGTGGACAAGGTGGAAGCTACTTTATCTCAAATGCAAAAGGAACAGGAGAAGCAGACTCAACTTTTGGCCCAGCTAGTGGCAGCTCAAGGACTCCCAGTTGTCTCTCTTGATGATAACAAAAAGGGGGAGAAATCTCAGGAGCTAACCATTCAAATCACAAAGGTGCTGGTCCCAACCATCACATTGCCACAGGAGCCACTAGCAATGGGGGAGTTTGGAAAGAAGAATAAGGATGGCATTGACTTGATCCAGGAAGCTTCTATGAGGATACAACTTGCAGCACAGATCAAAGATCATTGGTCCAACATAGAAGCAAGGTTCAAGAAAATTACTGAATCTTCAAAGACAGATCAGCCATCAACAAATGCAATGGTGACTGCACAAGTGGAGCCACAGTTCAAGAGCTCTTATGCTATAGAGCCCCTTCTACATGGAGTCATTCAAGGACCAAGAAAGGAGAAAGGACAAACTTCATGCATTAGGGATGTGGAAGAAGCTACATTACAAAGAAGCTTATCTCCCAAGTCTCCTGCTAAACCAAAAGGCAAAAACATAGCAAGGACTTTCTATCCTGCACCTTATCCAGATGAGCTCAAACTACTTGGACTTCTCATCACAAAAAGCAAGGAAAGTAATAATCATGAGATAAGGAAGCAAAGGGCAATTGTCTACAGGAATGGACAACAAATCTGTGTTTGGGCTGGTCATCCAAACTTTGCTGAAGCCAAGGCTGAGGAATCAGAAAGAGCAGCTATGCAAGCTCTTGCAGTAGCTCAAGCTCTAGATGAAGAAGAAAGACAGCAAGAAGAAAAAGCCCAAAAGGAAAGGAGTGAAAAGAAGAGTACAAGGCAACCAAAGGCAAGGGCTAGAAGAAACATAACCTTTGAAAATGATGACTCTCAGAGTATTGCATCAGACTCTTCTGTACCTCCAACAATTCCTGATCCATCTTTAAAGTTAGCCTGTGATCCCAAACATCTTGTTAATTATCATGATCAGCCAATTGAGCCAAAGGAAGAGCCAATTGAGTTTGATGAGGCTAACTTTCCTAAATTCCTTTTTGAGATGGATCCAAAGAAGAAATTGAAGCAAAGGGCTGTCAAGACAAAGCCAGTATTTGTGAGAAAGCCACAACCTCAAAAACCCCCTTCAAATCCAGAGGACTGCATGTACATTGCTGACATCAGGGAAGAATCCAGCTTGCATCTTGAGTTAGACAACCTGGTGGAAGTAAGGGGCATTGCAGCTTCTCAGAAGCTACCTGAAAGATTGGTTTTCACATACAAGGGTGGTAGAGAACAAATTTGGCCTCTCTACAGAATTCTAGGAGAAGACTACCAAACACTACTCACAGTGTTTAGATGCTTGAAGAAAGACTTTGGCTTCACCAAAACAACCAAGTCTGAGGTGGTCTCCAGAATATGTCAAATAAAGGCTAGCTGGAACAAGCCTGAGGCTCTTCCCAGGATGCTAAGAGTGCCCTCAACAGGAAAGAAGATCCATCTTCAACCTTTCTGGATGATGGAATTCAAGGACAAGGACAACTGCAGAAGGTTCTTCAGGATGGAAGACCAGCTGGACAAGGCATCTAATCAAACTCTAAGGTTTATGCAATCCAAGCTTGGTGATCAAGATGAAGAAGAGAAGATCTTTTACAGAAGGCTACAGGTCCAGATTGAGGAGAACAACTCTAGGAGAGGGAAGAAGACTATGCCCCAAAGAAGACAAAGATGAATTATTTGCTCAGTCTGGAGGAGCACATTTGGGCATTAGTTTTGTAAGTCTTGCATTATTTCTAAAAACTTTATGAAGCTCAATACAACTTTTACTTTTATCATGTGTAATATGCCTGAGTGTTTTTGTTATCATCAAGGCTCTTGATTTATGGCTGTTATTCTATCAGTCATAAATTGGGGGAGATTGTTAGGAATATGTTGTTCTTGATGATAATTATAAAAACACTTAGTAGATTTTGTATTAAGTTATTTTGTAACTGTCAACGAAATAGCATGCTTTGCAGTGTTTCGTTGACAGGAAGCTCATCAACGAAATGAGTGATGTAGCAATTGCACTGTACATTACTTCATAGTTTGATATGCAGTTTGTTGAGTACTAGATAGGTTTTCTAAGTCATGTTGACTAAATGGTTAGATAGGCAAAATAGGTTGGTCAATTGTAAATATTTAGTGCCTTGTAATTTTGCCTAAGTGAAGACATGTCAACGGAATGAAGATTACTCTATCAACGAAACAAGGAAGCTCATCAACGAAACAAAGAATAAAGCTATCAACGAAACACATCTCTATGCCATCAACGAATCATTATTGCTTTTCTATACAATTGACAAAGTGATAGTGACAGGTTCCTGACAGATCAAAAAGGAGATGTGGAAGTGTACTTTGCATTGGAAACCATTAAAATGGACATGGGGAATAAGGAAACATCCCAGTTTCCAATTGGGCTCTTGGGAGTGATCATAATAAGCATGAAGACAAAAGCAAGGATCTCCAAGGACCACTGGACAAAGGGATGAAAAGCAAACTATTGGCGGTTACTCATTGTACTATTAGTGTAGCCAAAAATAGGGTTGTAAACTTGGGTTTATATAACCAAGTGTAGCAGTTACTTTATTTGTGTGAAGAAAAACAAAGAGTTTGTATTAGCTATCTTTGAGAGCATTTTTCTTCTCTACAACCTTGTAACTGAGCAGCTGTGTACATTTGTATCACAGATTATTTCCGCAATAAAAACACTTCAGTTGGATCATCAAACAATCCAACTGAATTATTTATATCTTGTGTTTTTATTTATTCAGTTCAGTTTAATTTTATAAAGTATTTTTCAAGTTAAAGAAATATCAAAATTGTATTCAACCCCCCCCCCTTCTACAATTCTGTTAGGTCATTTGGGATTAACAGCTACCAGCTGCTATATACTCTGCTTCTGCTGTGGATGTAGAAATTGATTTCTGTTTCTTGCTATACCAAGAAACCAATCTGTCACCTAAAAATTGACAGCTTCCACTTGTACTTTTTCTGTCTATTTTACAGCCTGCAAAATCTGCATCAGAGTAACCAATTAGCTTAAACTCTGATTCTCTAGGATACCACAAACCCAAGGTTATGGTTCCTTTGAGATATTTGAAGATCCTTTTTACAGCTGTTAGATGAGGCTCTCTGGGATCTGCTTGAAATCTTGCACAAAGACATGTTGCATACATGATATCAGGTCTACTTGCAGTGAGATACAGTAAAGACCCTATCATTCCTCTGTAGTTAGTCATATCTACTGAGGCTCCTGTGTCTTTGTCTAGCTTTGTTGCTGTAGCCATGGGAGTTGTGGCAGATGAACTATCAAGCATACCAAATTTCTTTAGAAGATTTCTGGTATATTTTGCTTGATTGATAAAAATACCATCATCTGTTTGCTTGACCTGTAAGCCTAGAAAATAACTAAGCTCTCCCATCATGCTCATTTGATACCTGGATTGCATAAGCTTTGCAAACTTCTTACAAAGTTTGTCATTAGTAGATCCAAAGATAATATCATCTACATAAATTTGAACTAAAAGCAAATCATCACCAGAATTGAAATAAAACAAGGTTTTATCAATTGTACCTCTTGTGAATCCACTTTCTAAAAGAAATTGAGCAAGAGTTTCATACCATGCTCTTGGTGCTTGCTTTAGTCCATATAATGCCTTGTCAAGCCTGTAGACATAATCTGGATACTTGGGATCTACAAATCCTGGTGGTTGTTCAACAAATACTTCTTCTTCAAGCTTCCCATTGAGAAAAGCACTTTTTACATCCATCTGAAAGACTTTAAACTTCTTGTGTGCAGCATAGGCCAGAAAAATTCTTATGGCCTCCAATCTTGCAACTGGAGCAAAGGTTTCATCATAGTCAATTCCTTCCTGTTGTGAATAACCTTTAGCCACAAGTCTAGCCTTGTTTCTTGTAATCACACCTTCACTGTCAGTCTTGTTTCTGAAAACCCACTTTGTACCTACTATTGATCTATTCTTTGGTCTAGGTACAAGTGTCCAGACTTCATTTCTTTCAAATTCATTTAACTCTTCTTGCATTGCTGTTATCCAGTTTGCATCTTGAAGAGCTTCCTCCACTTTCTTTGGTTCTGTTTGAGACAAGAAAGCATGATACAGACATTCATTATTTGTTGCACTTCTAGTTCTCACACTAGCATCAGGATCTCCAATTATGAGATCAGGTGTGTGTGCCTGTGTCCACTTTCTTGCTGTTGGTAAGTGGTTTCTTGCATCATTATTGGATCCTCCCCCTTGATCCATGCTCTCCTGATTCATATGTTGACTTTCTACAATATCTGAGGCTCCCCCTGAATTGGATGGCTCAGAGTTTGAACTGTCAGAGTTTGAATCAGTTTCCTCAACTGACTCACTTGCTGTGTCTTGTTGAGCTTCTTCACGCTCCCCGTCAACTGGTTCTCTATTTTGTTCAATTTGAGAATTTCCAGTTTCTCCAGTATTTACCAGTAGAGGTTCAGAGTATGCTTCGTCAGAGTTTGTCAGACCAGTTTCATCAGAGTTTACATCATCAGAGAATAAATCTTCATTTTCAAAACGTAGTTGATCATATTCATTTTCATCTTCAAGTCCAGTTATTTTCTTGTCATCAAATGACACATGTATGGATTCCATGATCACTTTAGTTCTCAGATTGTAGACTCTGAATGCTTTTGTTGACAATGGATAGCCAACAAAGATTCCTTCATCAGCTTTTAACTCGAACTTGGTCAACTGTTCAGAATGAGTCTTCAACACAAAGCATTTGCATCCAAATATATGAAAATATTTCAAATTTGGCTTCTTATTTTTCACCATCTCATATGGTGTTTTCCCATGCTTGTTGATCAATGTTGCATTCTGAGTAAAACAAGCAGTTTGAACAGCTTCTGCCCAGAAATAGGTTGGTAACTTTGCTTCATCAAGCATTGTTCTGGCTGCTTCAATTAAAGTTCTGTTCTTTCTTTCAACTACACCATTTTGCTGTGGAGTTCCAGGTGCAGAAAATTCTTGTTTCACTCCTCTTTCCTTGCAGAAAGCTTCCAAGATTGAGTTTCTGAATTCAGTTCCATTATCACTCCTTATAATTTTGACTTTGTGCTGTGATCCTTTGTCCAGTAGATTTACATGATCCATCAGAGTTTGAGCAGTTTCATCCTTCTTTGACAAGAAATACACCCATGTATATCTAGTATATTCATCAACAATTACTAGAGCATATTTCTTTCTGCCCATGGACATCACATTCACTGGTCCAAAGAGATCAACATGTAGAAGATGATAAGGTTCCACTACTGAAGATTCAGATTTGCTCTTGAAAGATGACTTCCTTTGCTTGGCTTTTTGACAAGAATCACATAAGCCATCTAGACTGAGTATTGATTTTGGAAGTCCCCTTACAAGATCCTTTCTTATTAGCTCATTAATGTTGTTCAAATTGAGATGAGAGAGCTTCTTATGCCAGTTCCAACTCTCTTCATTTGACATTCTTGCAGTTAGACACACTATTTTTCCATCAGAGTTTGTTACCAAACTTGCTTCATAAATGTTGTTGCGCCTGTGTCCAACTAGAACAACTTTTCCAGTAGATTTACTGATAACTTCACAGTATTCAGTGTGAAAATCTACATGGTTTCCTCTATCACAGATTTGACTCACAGATAGCAGATTATGCTTGAGTCCTGAGACTAGAGCTACATTTGTAATGATGACACTTCCAAGATTAATATTGCCATATCCCAGAGTGTGTCCTATGTTGCCATCTCCATAGGAAACCTTTGGGCCAGCCTTCTCCTTAAAGTCTGATAGCAGGGCTTTATTTCCAGTCATATGTCCTGAGCATCCACTGTCCAAGATAAGTGTGCTCTCTTTTATACCCTGCAATCACAAACAAATTCTAAGTGTTAGTTTTAAGGACCCAGACTTGCTTGGATCCTTTGTCTTTCTTAACAGTGTTAGTTTTTGCAGCGGAATTACTATCAACAGAGTTTAAACTAACATTGTCAGACTTTACACTTGCAGAGTTTGCTCTAACCCACTTCAGATTGGGTTTTAGCTCATAATAGTTGTGATAAATAGCATGATAACTCTTGCAAGTATAAATGGAATTCCAAGTGCTCCCACAGTGTGTGCATAAAGTCTGTGGTCTAACCCTAACATAATCATTCTTTACTCCTGATGTAGAAGGTAAAGAATTGATATTTTTATTCTTTGTGCAGTAATTAGCAAGATGATTAGAACTACCACAATTATAACATGTTTTCCTTGGAGCAGCACCAGTAGGCAAATGATTATTTCTTTTATTTATGTCTATCTTTCCATTCCTATTCTTCTTGGACCCTTTTGGTTTCATAGCAGATTTTACCTCTTTCAACTTATGATTGAACTGTTTTCCTGTCATCAAGCCAACATTAACCTGTTTTTCACAAGTTTTTACTGGTTTTCTAACAGTTTCTAATTCCATAAGATTTTCTGTTATAATATTTTCCTGTTTTTCACAGGCTTCATCTGATTCCATATCAGCTTCCCTTATTACAACAGATTTTAACTTATTGGCTTCAGGAACAAATTTCACAGGTTTAAGCTGTGGTTTTACCTTAACCTTGTCTTTAAACCTAAGTTCATCATTTTCACAATAACCTAAACCTACAGAATCAGTCTGAAACACTTGCTGAGTGTCTCTTCCAGAATCTGTCCAAGTTCTGATTATTTTTCTTTCTTTTTCTAGATCAGATTCTAATTGCTTATATCTTTTCAGCAACTCCTGTTCTACATAAACAGCATCATCTCTTTCTTTTTGAATCTGCTTCATATTTTCAAGTTCTCCTTCAAGAAACTTGTTTCTATCTTTAAGACTAAGATTCTCAGCTTTAATTCTCTCATTCTCTAAAGTCTGATCCCTATAGCTAACATGTACGCTTTTCAGATATACTCTTAATTCAGATATATTATCAGTATCATAAGCATAAGTAGTTAGGGGTACCTTATTTTCAGATGATTCAGTCTCATCTCTGACAGTTGCCATAAGAGCATAATTTTCTCCATCATCAGAGTCTGAAGTATCTGTCCAGTCTTTGCCTTTAGAGATGAGTGCTTTCTCAGATTTGCCTTTTTTGCACTCTGGGGCATAGTGACCCATCTCCTTACACCTGTAGCACTGGATTTCAGATTTATCCTTCTTGCCAGACTTGGTCTCCCTTCCATCAGACTTTCTGAAACTTCTCCTTTCAGAGTTTGAATCTTTCCTTGAGAATCTCTTTCCTTTCTTAAAGTTCTTAAATCCCATTTTCTTGAAGGTTTTCACCATCAGTGCAGCCATTTGCATTAACTCTTCTTCATCATTCTCAGAGTCAGAAGCTTCATCAGAGTTTGAGTCATCATCAGAGTTTGATGACTCACTTTCAGATTTAATAACTAAAGCCTTTCCCTTGGCTTTCTTCCTTGATGATTCCTTCTTAATGGGCTTCTCCTCGACTTTGAGAGCAACAGATTTTGTCTTTTTACTCAATCTTCTATTCCTTTGTTCTATTTCCAGTTCATGAGTTTTCAATAACCCATAGATTTCATCAAGATCTGTATCAGCAAGCTCATAATTATCTCTTATTGTGGTTGTCTTTAAATCCCACTTTTCAGGTAGAGATAACAGAAACTTGAGATTAGACTCTTCAAGCTCATATTCTTTATCAACCAGAGACAAATCATTCAATAGTTTGCAAAATCTGTCATAAGTCTCAGTCAAGGTTTCATTAGGTCTTGAATCAAAGTGCTCATACTCCTGTGTGAGTATTGTCTTTCTGTTCTTCTTAATAGCACCTGTTCCCTGGCATCTGACTTCTAAAGCATCCCATATCTCTTTGGCAGTCTTGCAGCCAATTACTCTGTTAGACATAACATTATCTAAAGCACTGTGGAGAAGATGTCTAACCTTTGCATCTTTTGCAATTGATGAGATGTCCTCAGGAGTCATATCTTTCTTTTCCTTTGGAACAGTCTTTTGTTCTTGACCATCAACAACAGGGGACAATTTAGTTGGCATATGAGGACCATCATAGATTCTGTCAAGGTATTCTGGATCTGTAGCCTCCAGAAACATGGTCATCTTCACCTTCCAAATCGGATACTCTACTGGCCTGAGAATTGGAACCCTGATTGTTTCATATCGACTCACAGAATTGGGCTTAACCTGTTCAGCCTTAGGAGCAGTTTGATTTTCTTCAGACATGATTATTACTGTGTTTGAATCGTAAAACTGTATATATTAAACAACCTTGGCTCTGATACCAATTGTTAGGCCGAATACACAATATATAATCAAGTATGTATGAGAATAACAATCAAGAACACAGGTTTGTAAATCAACAAACTGAATTATATTAAATAATTCTCTCTTAGTGATGTTAATGAATCACAAAGAGCTACTAGGTTACAAGAATAATATATTCAATGTTCGCATCCCTTCTAGGGATAACCTATCTGTGTTTATATAGTACACAGCTACATACAATCCTTATCTAATTGATACTCCTATAAATTAGCTATACAATTATTATCAATTAAGGATTGCTTCAGTCTTCTGTCCAGTCTCCTTAGCTGTATCAATATATTCTGCTTCTTTCCATCTTCAGAATATATTGCTTCTAGAATCTTTATCTTTGCACCGACAGCTAAGTCAACTTTCATCCTGTCAGACTTTAACAAACTCTGACCGGCTTCTATATAAACTCTTCACCCAGTCAGACTTTACCAAACTCTAACTGGCTTCTATGTAAACTCTGATATGTACCTGGGACTTAAACACTGATAAACAAACGTCAGCAATTATATCTAACATCTATTATTGGTGGCGAAGAATCAGATTTTCCCTCTGATGCCTGTGAAGGCACTTCTACCGTAACTATGGTAGGTTCTGTTTCAAAGTCAAAAGTAAAGTGCTCTCTTGTCATGGTGTCCTGAGTGTCATCTATATGGATATCTTCTCCCATTGTGAGTAATGGGAGTGTGCTTGACTCAGTACAAGATGCCATGGCCCTATGGCGAATTTCAATAGATTCATCCTGTTGAGAGGATGTCTCCAGAGACTGTGTAGTGGCCATATCAATGCCCATATCCTTTTGAGAGGATACAGATGGGCTTACAGTTGTCTCCCTATAGGTTTTTCTTTTCTTTAAGGGTGGAGACAGAGCTGTGGGAACACTCATTTCAGGTATATCACTAACCTTTCTTGAACTGGTTTGAACATTAGGCTCAGATTGTGTTTCAGGAGTGTCTGACTCTCTGTTTGGCTCTATGACCTGGGTCAGAGACTGTGGTTCTACAATCTCTGGGTCAGCCCTAACAACCACTTGGGTTTCAATTGAAGTACCAGAAGAAGAACCAAAGTTAGGAATAACTACCTGCAGTGGTACTGGATGTGGTTCGGGAACTTGTTCACCAAAGATAGGAAGATTAATGAATTGACTCATCAATGGTGAAACAAGAACAGGTATATTGAGGAATTTGGATGAGACGTCAAGTCTGGTGTAGAATTTGGTGTCTGTGGTTGGAGAGGTTTCAAATCTAGCTTCTCGAAACAGTTCTACCTGCTCAGCAGTGAGAAGATGATTAATGATAAGAGTTAGAAAGCGAGGGTACCAACACCTTACTTTCACACCATTATCAGAATCTCTCCTAGAGTGAGCAAGCCTGTTGAGCAATAGGTTCCACAGAATCTCAGCAAAGTTCAATCTACGACCAAATACTATAGCATAGGCAATATATTGATTAAGACTGGTAATGCAATGAAAGTTTGTTTTTGTGCAGTTACCAAATACCCTAGCTATAGTATCAAAGAACAGATCCCATTCCCTTACAACAAAAGTTTTTGACAATTTCACCATTTGAAAGGGACCCTGATAATGAATATTCACAAAGAACTGTGTTAACTCATCATCAGTGGGTAATGGATCAAACCTGTCCTTTGGAAAATGCAACACATCACAAAATAAATCAAAAGTAACTGTATATTGCTGGTTTAAGATATTGAAAGTAAAAGATTTTGAATCTTCAGCAATAACAGCACTTGAACACAACATCCTTAATGGATCAATTTTCAGAAGTGCATTGGCACAAATAGCATAACTAACACATGTATTGCTATTTAAAAATTGAATCCACGGTCTAAAACGTTCCACTTTACACCTAGCCGGATCAAAATACCCAACAAAATTATTTAAAACTAGTTCAAAATTATTAGGATCCATTTTAAATAAGACACTTAAAATTTTAATTAATTAAAAATAAAAATAAAATTTTAGGGATTTTTAGAATTAATTAAAATTACAAAAATCCACAAAATTAAATTTTACCAAAATTAATTACTTTGCAAATTTTAGATCCTAAAAAAATTCGAATTTACACTTTGAAATGCAAACTAAATTGGGTAAGTGATTTCAAGAACACACACACAGTAAACACACACAGACAAAAACAAGGATCAGTTAATCACTCAAGAATCACTTAGAAAATCAAGAATATTCAAGTCGAAATTTTGACAGCAATTCGACTCAAAACTTAATATTGAAGAACAAAGTGATTTTGCTAAGTAAAAACTTGAGCAATATGAACAGATTCAAGGATTTCTGCAGAAACTGAGAGAATTCGAAAGGGGAGAGTTTGAAAAACTTGAAAACCGAAAAGAAATTGTTAAGGCAAAAAGTGTGTGTATGTACGTGTGTATCTATATATATATAATAGAATAATTAAAACAAATTAAAACTAAAAAGAAAGGAATACTTACCGTTTGTACTGGGAAGACAATCGGGAAGACTTAGGATAGTCTTCCCGGTAGTCTTCCTAGTACAAACTAGAAAGTCTTCCGGAAATAAATAAAAGAAAATTCTGAAAATAAAACTAATTAAATTAAGTCTTCCCGATAGTCTTCCTAGTTCAAAAAACTGGGAAGACTTCGAAAAAGACTTAAAATAAAAAGGAAAAAACAAAAAACAAAAAGAAAATATTTCTTGTTTTCCCGGTAGTCTTCCTAGTGAAAAACTGGGAAGACTTAGGAAAAATTCAGAATTTAATTCGAATATTTACAGAAAATGCTGAAAAACTTAGAAAAATGCATGAAAAATATATAAAATTCTAGAAAAATTCACAGAAAATTCCATAAATCCTAGAAAAATATGCAGAATATTAGAAATGCATAAAATTAATATAAACTTGCAGAAAAATTCAAACAACAATATTTACAAACTGAAAAATACCTAAATAATTCTAAATAAATATATTTTCAATAAAAATACATTTCTCTACTTAAAAAATATGAGAAAAATATTTTTAAAGAAAATAAAATATGTAGAGCTATTTAAATACACAAGCATGTACTATTAAATGAGAATTGGCAGTAAATATCAGTTAAATGACAAGTGAAAATGAATTTTAAAAGAACAAACATGACAGAGATATTGTTAATCACTAAGACTGTTTAACATACCCAATTTACCAACTAACTTGATAAATGTGGATTCGTCAACAGATTTAGTGAATATATCTGCAGTCTGTTCTTCTGTGGGTACAAAATGTAACTCCACAGTTCCATTCATGACATGCTCTCTGATAAAATGATACCTGATATCAATGTGCTTCGTTCTCGAGTGCTGCACAGGGTTGTTGGAGATTGCTATGGCACTTGTATTATCACAAAATATGGGAATTTTGTCTAAGGCAAAGCCATAGTCCTTTAATTGATTCCGTATCCATAAGATCTGAGCACAACAGCTTCCAGCAGCAATATATTCAGCTTCTGCTGTTGAATTGGAAACTGTTTGTTGTTTCTTGCTATACCAGGAAATCAACCTACCTCCTAGGAATTGACAACTCCCAGAGGTGCTTTTTCTATCCACAACACTACCTGCATAATCAGAATCTGTATATCCAACAAGATTAAAACCAGAATCTTTAGGGTACCAGATACCTAGATTAGGTGTACCCTTAAGATATCTCAAGATTCTTTTCACAGCAACGAGATGAACATCTCTAGGGTCCGCTTGGAACCTTGCACACAAGCATGTAGCATACATAATATCTGGTCTACTAGCAGTAAGATAGAGTAAGGAGTCAATCATACCTCTGTAGCTTGTAACATCTACCTTGATAGATTTGTCAGAAGCTCCAAGTTTGATTGCTGTTGTAGATGGAGTCCTTGCTGATGCTGAATCCTCCATGTGATACTTCTTGAGGAGTTCTTTGAGATACTTGGATTGACAAATAAATATACCATTTGACCTTTGACTTACTTGTAATCCAAGAAAGAACTTCAGCTCACCCATCATACTCATTTCAAACTTACTCTGCATAAGCTCAGCAAATCTCTTACAGAGATTATCATTAGTAGACCCAAATATGATGTCATCCACATAGACTTGGACTAATATCATATCACTTTTGTGTTTCTTTGAAAAAAGAGTTTTGTCTATGATACCTCTAACAAAACCATTTTCTAAAAGAAAACCAGAGAGAGTGTCATACCATTTTCTTGGGGCTTGTTTGAGACCATAGATAGCCTTGAAGAGAAAGTACACAAAGTCCAGCAGCTCCTGATTTTCAAAGCCAGGGGGCTGTTCCACATACACTTCTTCATCAAGTTCACCATTCAGGAATGCACTCTTAACATCCATTTGATAGACTTTAAAATTGGAATAAGCAGCAAATGCTAAGAACATCCTGATGGCCTCAAGTCTAGCCACTGGTGCATAGGTTTCATCATAGTCAATGCCTTCAGCTTGAGAATACCCTTGTGCAACCAGTCTTGCCTTGTTCCTTGTAACAATGCCTTCCTCATCTAGCTTGTTCCTGTATACCCATCTTGTACCAACTACTTTCTTGTTCTTTGGCCTGGGTACCAGCTTCCAGACTTGCTGTTGTTCAAACTGATTGAGTTCATCTTGCATAACAATCACCCAATCTGGATCAGTCAGTGCTTCCTCAGTTTTCTTTGGCTCCATTTTAGATAGAAATGCTGAGAAAAGACATTCATTCTGAGAAGCTCTTCTAGTTTTAACTCCAACATCTGGATCACCAATGATCAACTCAAAAGGATGAGCTCTATTCCAAACAGTCTGTCTTGGAAGATTTGATCTTGATGATTCACCTTGAAATTCACTTTGATGTTGTGAGTGACTAGCTGATCCTTCATTTGCTCCCCCTGAGTTGTTGCTTGATTGCCTTGATGATTCTTCTCCAGTGTTGGTGGTATCTCCATTGTTACCAGTGTTTCCACCACCATCACCATGATCATTATCATCATTATTATTATCATCACCAGCAATAACTTCAGGTGGGGCTTTATCATCTGATTCTGAGTCTGGCAAGTTATCAAACTTCAGCTTTTCAGATGAGTCTTCTTTTTGGATACTGGGGAACTTAGTGTCATCAAAAGTAACATTGACACTTTCCTTTACTGTGTGACTGCCAACCACGTAGACCCTGTAAGATCTTCTGGAATATCCAACAAAAATAGCTTCTTGTGCCTTTGCATCAAACTTGCCACGTTTAACATTGTCATATATAAGCACAAAGCATTTTGCTCCAAATACATGAAAGTACTTGACAGTTGGTTTCTTGTTGTTCATGATCTCATACGGAGTCTTCATTAAGTCCTTGTTGATTAAAGTTCGATTCTGAGTATAACAAGTTGTATTCGCTGCTTCAGCCCAAAAGTACGTTGGAAGTTTGGACTCACTTAACATAGTCCTTGCAGCTTCAATCAATGTACGATTCTTTCTTTCCACTACTCCATTTTGTTGAGGAGTTCTAGGGGCAGAATACTGTCTTGTTATTCCTTTATCAGCACAAAAGTCATTTAGAATGGCATTCTTGAATTCAGTACCATTATCTGACCTTATGGCTCTAACAGGGAATCTAGAATCCAGCTCAATCAACTTCACATGGCCAATCACCAGGAATGGGGTCTCATCCTTGGAATGTAGGAATAAAACCCATGTATATTTTGAATAGTCATCAACAATCACAAGTGCATATTGTTTCTTTGACATGGACATCACATTAACTGGACCAAACAAATCCATGTGCAGTAGCTGAAGAGGTTCAGTTATTGATGATGTATCAGTGCCCTTGTGAGAAGCTTTCTTTGACTTTCCTTTCTGACATGCCTCACACAGTCCTTCCTGTGTAAATTCCATCTGAGGCAAACCTCTAATTAATTCCCTCTTGACTAAAGAGTTCATAGTTTTGAAGTTAAGGTGAGACATCTTCTTGTGCCATAGCCAACTATCATCTGATGAAGCTTTAGCATAAAAACAATTAACTTCATCTTTGAATCCCGAGTTCATATCAGCTATGAACAAGTCACCTTTCCTCACTCCCTGAAGAGCAGGCTTTCCATTCTTCTTGTGTAGGATCTGGCACTTCTCTCTTTCAAAGGAAACAGAATATCCTCTGTCACAGAACTGACTGATGCTGAGAAGATTGAACGTCAGACCTTCCACAAATGAAACATCTTCAATGATAACATTTCCGTACTTCAAACAGCCATATCCTTTCGTAATACCCTTGCTGTTATCTCCAAAGGTTACTACTGGGCCAGCTTTTTCAACCATACCTGATAGCAGGGCTCTATCTCCGGTCATATGCCTTGAACAGCCACTGTCAAGAACCCATATAACACGGCTTACCTGTTTAACTCCCTGCAATACCAGATTGATTAGTCCTTCCTCGGAACCCACACTTGATTGGGTCCGGCATACTTAAAGAATTGGCCTTTGTCAGGCAAAACAACATTTTTAACTACAACTACTTCAACCTCTTTCACATAAGAGTGTTTCCATTTATAGCCAGCCTTAACACATTTCTGAGTAGGCTTAGGGATAAATGAATCCACTCTAGTCTGAGGAGGACTAGTAGTCTTTGCTTTAACATGCTTCTTATTATTAACATGTTGACGTGGAGCAGTCTTATCACTAGATACATGCTTTTTATTAAAGAAAGCATACATAACATTAAAAGCACAAGACATGCAATTACTCACACCACATGCTTTATGAGAAGAATTAACAGCAGGCATGTTAGTTCTACAGTTGTTTTGATCCAACTTATGGATATCTGATTTAGTCTTTTTAGTTGTAGCAACTTTGACTGGAATATCAGATATACACTTTTTGGATTGTTCAACTTCCAAAGCAATATCTTCTTCACGAATCTCCTCTGCAATGATGATAGAGTCTTCATTCAGAGGTTCTGCTTCGGACTCCTTACAGAAGGGCGTTTCAATACCCTTAAACACATATGGAACAACCTTTCCTTCAGATTTGAATCTACAAGGGGAGTTAATTCCAAGCAATCCAATGGCCTCATTATAACCATAACCTATACTGACATGATTACCAATAGCTTGTTTATTGAGAATCTCTTTAGCCGTCTTACAAGAGCTAAAATAGGCATTAGCTTTAGTCTTGAGCTCACTAATCTCTTTCTTAAGAATGGTTTCCAGTTGAATATAACATTTAACCCTATTCTCAAGAAAAGCTATTTTCTCAACAAGTTCATCCTGATTAACATGCACTAGTTTTAATTCTTTTATCTCATTTTCAAGATTTGTGTTCAAAAGAATTATTCTATCATTTTCAGTGCGAGCACATTCTAAGGTGCCACCAAGATGACGAATCATTTCAGTATCAGTAAACATTACCTCTGACATGTGTGCAGATGAAGTGCTTGCCTCTTTAGTCACTAAAGCAAGGTTCCCAATCTCACCTGCTTTTTCATCACTGTCAGTGTCATCCCAACTCTTTCCTTCAGCAACATAAGCTTTCCCAATCTTGTTCTTCTTGCTAGAATCAAATGTGTTTCTGGTCACTTGCTTTGGCTTTCTGCACTCAGTAGCAAAGTGACCCAACTCATTGCAATTGTAGCATCTGATTGTGCTCCTTTCCACAGTTCCAGTTTTGTAGCCACCCCTTGAGCCACTTGAAGAGGAAGATCCACCTCTCTGAAATCTGGGTCTGAACTTAAGATTGGGATTCCTCTTGAATCTGAACTTCCTAAACTTTCTGACTATCAAAGCCAAATCACCATCCTCCAGCTGATCAAGTTCTTCTAAAGAATAGAAGTCACCACCAGATTGATCAATGGATGTTAATCCATATTCAGCATCAATAACATTCATGTTAGAACTGGAAGGTTGAACATGCTTCACTTCCAGTTTCTGTGGGACTTCAGCAGCCAGTGCAGTAGAAGTACTAACAATCTTCCCAGTTCCATACAGCTCCCTTTGTTGAATCTGCTCCAGCTCATAGGTCTTCAGAACACCATACAATCTCTCCAAAGCAATCTCATTCATATCTCTTGCTTCTCTAATGGCAGATATTTTGTGCTCCAAATGAGGTGGAAGTGTAAGAAGGAACTTCTTGTTAATCTCCTTGTTGGTGTAGTGCTTCCCATTGAGATTCAGATCATTTATTAATTTGTTATATCTCTCAAAAACCTGAGAGATACCTTCACCAGGGTTTGATCTGAAATGCTCATATTGTGAGGTGAGAATCTCCAGCATATTCTCCCTAACTTCCTCTGTCCCCTCATTGATTATCTCTATAGTTGCCCAAATGTGTTTAGCAGTATCACAGTTGAGAACATGATTATGCATGATTGGATCAAGACAATCAATAAGGATCAACTGAAGACAGGAATCCAAGGTAACATCCTCTTTCTCATCAGGAGTGTACTCCTTGGCATCTTTAGGGTACATTCTGGCAGCCCTAGTCACAACATTATTCTCAACGAGTTCTCCCTCAATAATCATAGGGACTTTGGGACCGTTCTTCAGCACATCAATGTATTTAGGATTTGCAACCTTAAGAAATAGAAGCATTTTCTTCTTCCACATTGGATAATGCTCCTTGCTGAACATAGGGATTTTGACAGTACCAACTTTCTGTGTAGTAGACATCTTTTGAGATTTTTAGGAATAAGATAAAAAATCAGAGTTTAAAAGAAAAATCTCAAAACAATTGGATCTTTGATTTGTATATCAATCAAAAGGCTCTGATGCCAATTGTTAGGTCCTGATAAGTTTGTAGAAGGGGGGTTGAATACAAACTATACCGTTTTATCGAAATTTGTTCGTTTAAGATTAAACAATTTAGAACAAATTAATGCGGAATAAAAACATAAACAATATTCAAGTTAAATAGAAACTCTATTAAACTTGAGGAGTGTTACAACTTTGATCACTGATTACAAAGAACTTAATAAAACAAATCTAGAATAAATTCGACATGAATTTATCTATTTTTGTAATAAAAAAGATCGAATACTAAAAAGTAGTTCGATATAAAATCTAGGGATTATGATCCGCTAGAAAGCTAAAGCAGTACAAGTGAAATGATCCTTATGAATTTAATGTTATGATCAAGTCAAGAATTAATTCACTGAGTAAAAAGAAATGCTTTGCCGTTGAAGAAGTTATGAAGACAGAGAGAGAAATGTAATGTTTGAGGTTTCTGTGTCTCTTTCTTCAGTTGTATTGAATGATATCTAAAGCCTTCGAATTGCCTTGTCTTTAAATGCACTGCATTACTTTTCTTTTAATCCACTTGCAAGCCACTTGACAGATTGTAGAAATGCCTTGGAAGACTAGCAGAAAAACTATGCTTTTGTTCTTGGAAGACTTTCGGGAAGACAACCAATGAACTAAGAATACAACCGGGAAGACTAGCATTGTATTAAGAAGACATTCGGGAAAACTTAACTTTGGCTTAGGAAGACAATCGGGAAGACTCACTTGTGAGTCTTCCTAGTTTAAAAACTAAGTCTTCCTAGTGCAAAAACTAAGTCTTCCTAGTTCAAAAATATTCTAATTTAAATAATCAACTAAATAAATTATGTATTAAATTAATTCTTTGCAGAATTAATTTAATAAATAATATACTTAATAATATTAATTATTTATAAGAGAATAAATAGAATTAGTTGACTTCTCAATTAATTCCAGAATCACTTAAAACTTAGATAAATAACAAACACAATAGTACGTTGACACTCGATGTACTGTCTGGTTCATGAGTGACTAACGACAATGTCTGTTCTTTATCTATTTAACTTTAAGCAGTGATTCACTACCTTCTCATTCAAGAACTCCGTAATCATTATCTTTTTCTGTCACCACTTGAAATCTCTGTCACTTTAATAAATCCACTGAGCTTGAATACTTCATTGAGGCTTGATCAATAAATTGATCTTCTTTCAATGTAGAATCACTTCAAGTCTGTAGATGACTTTAATCTTCATTCTTTGACAGATATAACCTTCTGAGATTCCTGTGACAATTGATTTTTATTATTTACTTATTACATCTTAATTAAAGTTGAGTAGAATC
The DNA here is from genome assembly GCA_030848705.1 of Heracleum sosnowskyi. Lineage (NCBI taxonomy): Eukaryota > Viridiplantae > Streptophyta > Magnoliopsida > Apiales > Apiaceae > Heracleum > Heracleum sosnowskyi. Next base: position 19,766,632 of record CM061240.1, read on the forward strand.
CTCGGTGTTTACAAATAGGACTAGACATATGCCTTTCAATTTCTCATAGAGTATGCACTAAAACTTGACTTCCCAACGACAAACAATGAGGCTGAATATGAAGCTCTGATAGCTGGCTTAGGGCTGGCTGGAGCCTTGAGAGTTAAAACTCTGAAAGTATGTGGAGATTCGAGGCTAGTGGTTTCCCAAGTAAATGGGGAATTTGAGGCCAGAGATGAAGTCATGGCCAAGTACTTGAAACTTGTCAAGGCCATCATGACTCAGTTCGACGAATGCTATCAAGTTGCGCTTCACTTCTGTCGCCCATCCTCAAGCAAATGGGCAAGCTGAGGTTGCAAATCGAATTATCCTAGATGGACTGAAGAAAAGAGTTGAGCGCTCCAGAAACACTTGGGTGGACGAATTGCTCCCCATACTATGGGCATATCGTACTACCTGCAAAGTCACCACTGGAGCTACCCCCTTTCTGTTGGCATATGGGGCAGAGGCAGTGGTTCCAGTGGAGATTACTCACACGTCTCCAAGAATTGAGGCTTATGAGCCAGAAAAAAATGAGGAAGGCTTGAGGCTGACCTTATATTTGATTGATGAAGTTAGAGATGATGCAAATGCCAAGATAGTTCAGCATCAGAAACGAGCATCTTTCTATTACAACCTAAGGGTTAAAGAGAGATTCTTTCGACAAGGAGATTTAGTCCTCCGAAAGATTGAGGCATCCGGAGTTGGACAAAAAGGCAAGTTGGCCCCAAATTGGGAAGGACCATATCGCGTCAAGAACGTATTTGGTCGAGGCTCGTACAAGCTAGAAACCCTCGAAGGGCATGAGGTGCTAAGGACTTGGCATGCCTCAAATTTGAAAGTCTATTATGTTTAAAGTGTGTCCTGATTGGACTAACTACTAGGACAAATAGAAATAAGGTTCGATGAAATCATGAGCTTCCTAGAAAGCAAATGAAGGGTTGAAACCCCAGAAACCTAAGACATTCAGTCCAAACCCCATCATTCGATATGCTCAATGAAAAGTAATTATAGAAATATAATTGACAAGTCAATGGAAAGGCCGATATTTAAGGCCCGACACCCTAATTATTCATTAATTTCGTAATTAATGAATAGGGAAAATATATAGCTCATAAAAAGAGTCCAAAATATGGTAAATTCATCAAAGAAGGATCTGGAATCCCAATTAAAGGCAATTAATGAGTCATAGCCTTTATCAACAAGGAAAAGAATTCTCCAACAAGAAATACAATGTTTATCCAATATCAATAAGGAGACTTATTCGCTAAGACTCCTAAACATACCATAAATACTAGACTCTAGTCGCCTATATAAGGACCCTGATCCTACAATCAGAACTATGTTTTGGGCACAGCTCCATACGTCACAACGCCTCGAAGGCGCAACAAGCCATAAAGGCACCCCTAGAACTACGTTTTAGACTTCATCCTCGAATAAGGACATACAAGTCACTACGTCCTTGGTGTGCCCCTGCCGCCAAAGCCCCGAGGGCAACACCAAGAACTACGTCTTTGGCTTGATTCTCAATAACGAATTGAGATACGTAGGCATCTTGTGAGGACCGATTTAGTCTCGAAACACAAGTGCAGCCATAAAAGCTCGAATCTCGTTAAACCCTCGCATTAAATTCGTAAGCTCAGATTTTATTCCACAACATGTTTATTAAGAACTCCTTTTTATATGTACTAGCTTAAAATCCAATTCATAAATTATTTTTAATAATTATTATTTTTATTATTTACGTTTTAATATTTTATTAATTGCATTTGTTAGAAAAAATTAAGTAGGCGTGTTAAACTTTTTCAAATAATTAAAAATATTAAAATAGTTTTAAAAGTAAATAAGAAACGATTTGTCCGTGATATTTTTGGAAAAGGAGGGGTTTTAGAAAAGAAAAATAGAAAAAGTAATGTTGAAAAAGATAATTGACCGTAATTATAAATATTAAAATAGTTTTAAAATAAACAAGCAAGAGCTTTTCCGTGATATTTTTGGAAAAGGAGGTGTTAAGAGAAAATAGAAAAATTAACATGTTTTAGTTGAAAAAGGTAATTGTCGATTATTTTTTAGAAAAAAAGGGGATTTTGTTAAAAAAAAATTAGAAAAAATAATATATTTTAGCTGAAAAAGTAATTAATTATAAATAAAATTATTATTTAATAATATTTTTTTTAAAAATAAATAAAAATAATTAAGTAAAATTACTTATTATCAACCGAAGAACCAAAAGTTTCGTATTCATCAGTTGAGTTGGTGTTGTATAACTTTAAAACTAAACTAACGCACCCCTTTTTTGAAATATGGATATATTGTTGATCCGTCTGCATCGTTTCACAACAATGATAATAATCAAGTTTTGTAGTAATAAATTAATTATGTTAATTACTCTATGAAACGTAATTATTAAAAAAAAAAAGAAAAAAAAATTATAATAGAGAAGTTTTTCAAAATATGTTTAACATATTAACTTATAACCAGTGTGAAACATGATTATTTTTAAATATTTTTATTATTTCAACAATTTTAACATCCCGTGCATTGCATGAGTTCATGTATATTATACTATTATTCTCCTAAACTTATTTTATTAATTCAATTTATTTACTAATTTATTTCTTATCATTTTTTTAATCGAGAAACATATTATGGAGACAATATGAGAGGCGCTAGACGATATGAGATGCGCCTCTTAAATTGTGTTGATGTATTTTTTCTAATTTTCTCAAAATTTTGAATTAATGATATTAAAAGTTATAAAATATCTAAATTATCTTTTAAATATTCAGTAATGAAAATTTTAATTACCTTATAGTCTACTAAACTTTCTCCCAAATAAAATCAATATCAATATAATTATATAAAGGAGAAGACGAGAGGCTTGTGAGGTGGCGCCTCTCAAATCGCTTCGATCTATTTTTCTAATTTTCTCAATTTTTTGAATTATTAAAATCAAAAATTCGAAAATATCTCAATTGCCTTTAAAATATTCACTAATGGAGGAAACTAAAATATATCAATGACTTTAAAATCTTTATTAATGGAGGAAACTAAATATACAATTTTAATATTTTTCTAAATTTTTTGTTAGACAATATCTCAATTGTCTTCCAAATATTTACTAAACGAAGAAACTAGATATAAATTTTATTTCCTTTAAAATAGAATATCTCATTTGCCTTTAAAATATTCACTAAATGAGGAAACTAAAATAAATTAATTGGAAAACTAAATATACAATTTTAATATTTTTCTAAACTTTTTTGTTAGACAATATCTCAATTGTCTTCGAAATCTTTACTAAAGGAGAAAACTAAAGATAAATATTCTTGCCTTTAAAATAGAATATCTCAATTATCTTTAAAATATTGACTAATGGAGGAAACTAAAATATATCAATTGGCTTTAAAATCTTTATTAATTAAGGAAACTAAATATACAATTTTAATATTTTCCTAAATTTTTTTGTTAGACAATATCTCAATTGCCTTCCAAATCTTTATTAAAATAGGAAACTAAATATAATTATTCTTACCTTTAAGATATTTACTAACGAAGTAAACTAAATATACACACCCCTATATAAATTTTAAAGTTGCAAAGCCAAAAAAATATATTTTCTTTTCATGTATGTATGTGCTGTTAATTGGTTTCATCGTGTTTTTGTTTTTGGTCTAATATTAATATCCATGTTAGTGACATGTTTGGTTTATCTTTGCATAAATAGTTCTCCAAGATTGTAAGTTGTTAGTGACATGTTTGGTAGTTTTTCTGTTATTCATATGTACCGGTACATATACAACAACGAGAGAGAAGTCATGGAGGGAGCCTAACCGTCCAGTTAATCAGAGTACAATGTATTATTTTAATTTAAATATCAAAGGTGCACAAGCTCTAAATATAACATACATAGAAAAGTGATGTCATATTAGTTGAAAACTTAATTTATGTTCTACTTTAACAAATATTTGTATTGTTTATTGATTTTAGAATATTTGCAAAAGTTCTGTTGTACTACAAAGAAGATGAATTTGATGACGTTAGTTGTATTATCGAATTAAGAAAGTGGATGTATGTACCATAACGTTTTGTACATATCAATTCTTATTCACACGAATCTCTGGTTGAGATTATACGTAATTTAATTTAGTTTTTATATTTTGATAAAAGTGACATATATATTGTCTCTTTTTGTGTAGTTTATCTCATCGTTATTGAATGTAGGTTATGGTCCAAAATTCCTCAAAAAGAAAATTTTAAAAATTTATCTTTAAGGTTATAAAGATAAGTTTTTGTAACTATTGTATTATACGTTAAGAATACAAAACAAATTTGAAAATTATGTAATTTATATAGTAGATTAATGTGTTATATATTAAATTTGGTAATAACGAGAAATCGGCTCATTGGAGGAAAAATCTTTAAAGGGAGGGCGGTTCATTAGGAGTATCGTATTATATACTAGAATTAAATATTGATATTGTATTATGTATTTTAAAATATAAGTTGGAATTTATATAAAAAAATGGTAATTAATATAATAATATTCAACATAATAGTTAAATAATGAATATATTAAATAATTGTCTTTTTCTATATTTATTCATAATTTTCGTGAATGCTCGATACAACACGGAAAATCCAAAAGAAACTTTATGTTATAAATATAATTATTTATTTCATTTGAAAAGAATTTTTGTAGAATGTTTTTAATTTTTATAAAGAAATTAGTAAACTAGTTACTCAAAAACTAAAATCCAAATGGTTATGAAACGTCGTCGTATTAGTAAGATCTAATTCACTCAATTCTTGAAATACAGCAGCTTCACTGGTGAAACATACCAATTGACCTCAATTCAAACAACACTTCGAAATGGCAGCTCGATTAAGCCACGTGGCGTCTCGTATCATGGCCTCAAACGGCGTCGTTTCACGTTCAACCATCTCATCTCTTCGTCTCCGGTCCGGCATGGGCCTCCCCGTCGGCAAACACATCGTCCCCGATAAACCCGTAATTATCTCTCCTAATTATACACAAATGTTTTTTTAATTAATTTAATTTGCTGTAATTTAAAAGATATTAAATTGGGTATGTTTTGAAACCCTAATTAGAAATTTATTTGATTTATAGCTTTCTATGAATGATGAGCTGACTTGGGACAATGGAACTGCATTTCCTGAGCCTTGTATTGATCGAATTGCGGATACTGTCGGAAAGGTGGATTTTTGTTTAGTTCTTTTTAATTTGTCGATTTCGGGATTATAGATTGTGTTTTTTGTGGCTTTTGTGATGTTGATTTGGAGTGGTGGTGTGTTTTTAGTATGAAGCGTTGGCTTGGTTATGTGGAGGTTTGAGTTTCTTTGCGGCGCTTGGAGCTATGGCTGTTTTGAATGACAAGGCATCAAAGATACCTTACGTAAGTTGTTTTTGAGTTTTGACTAGTGTGGTATGTGTGTGTCTTTGTTTTTATGAATGCTGAGTACGTTTGTTAAATTTTTGTTGATAAACTGTTTTCTTCGAGTACGAACTTGTCTTGTTTTGTTGTCTGCTTAAGTGTATTAAGGGGAAATTTATTTAAAGGTCTAAATTTTTTGGAGGCGTAATGTAATTCCAGGATAAAAGGGGTTTGTTGTTGCACTAGTTGAACAAAGTAATTTCGAAAGAAGGATGTAGATACAAGGTTCCTTTGTTTCTAAAATGAATACAGAAATGTATAGGCTCAATTATAAAAGTTAAAATTTTGAAGTGTCAATTTTTTTACTTCTTAGGTCACTTTTTGATTGCAACTTCACGTGTTACGACAAATAAAATTACCTGTTTAAATGCCAATCAGTATTCTATGGCCATTTAAGGAACTATATTTGCTTCCCTGTAGTCCACAAAGACTCTAGATGCACCAACAATGTATAACAATGTAATGCTTTTTCTGATAGATGGTAGGATTATTTTTTCTGATGGGGGTCTGCAAGTCGTAAGGAGAGTAGTTTGTTGAAAGTTGGCAGTCAGCATATCTACCTCTAAGAGGGCATCTTGTTCGCTATGTCTTTGAATATTTTCTAGGGAATGAGTTTTGTGTTAAATCAGATTGTAGCGAGCAAGTTTTGTGTTAAATCAGGTTACAGGGAGCACATTTTGTGTTAAAAATGATTTTGGATGCATGAGAACTATTCTGTAATCTATTCCAACATGGTTCTTGTAATAGAAAATTCGAGCCATTTGACTTTTAAATTTTCTCTCATCCATAAGAAGTTGACTGTTACCGAAAAATTGGTCCAAGTGGCTGACTCTTCTCGGATTGGCGGCCCGAAGGGGTTTAAGAAATTGTAGAGAGGTTGAGCGGAATCCCTATTCTTGGTTCCAATTTTTGTATGATGTGTTCTTATAATCCAAATCACATGATTGTTCAACAATTGTGCCTTCATTAAACCTTCTTCCTCTAATGTGTTAGTGTCATTCTATCGGGTCTATTCCTAGTGATTTTGTCTAGGTTTCAGGATAAGCAACTAATATGTATTCCCTATCAAAGTTATGTCTATCTTGATAAAAGATTAAAAGTGATCATCATCTCTCTACTTGTGACTTTTAAACTAATAAGTTACAAATCAGTTTTTTTTGGCTTGCTTGCCAATATGTCTCATTTGTTTCGTTTGGAGCTTACAAATGATGTTTACACTTATAAGCTTCTACAAACATTACCTTAGTAGCTAGTACTTTTTGGATCATGTACTTCCCTATGTTAATGTGCGGAATAGATCCTAGGTATGTAAACTGGTTGCTCATTTTGGGAATTTTGTCTGCCAAGTATTAGTGTGTCATGACTCAGGAGCCATACCCTTGCTAAATTTGCTTTGTACATCCGGGACCAACTAAGCCCCTGTCTTAAAGAACTTTTCTCCAGAATTCCAATTAGAAGATGAACTTCAGGTGTACGGTAATAGAAGATTCTCGATTTGCATGTATACAATTGTGTTCTTTCTCGCTGCCTAAGGGATTTTCGTTGCAATAGAAGGCATTAGAGCAACTCCAATGCAACACTATAACATCAAAATGGTGTAACTTTTGGTGTAAAACCCACTCCAATGCAACATTATAATAGTGTAGAAATTACACCAAATGAATAGTATGACATCAAATTTGGTGTCAAAAGTACATTTGGTGTAATTTTTACACCAATTTGGCGTTTTTCATATTGCCTATTATACCCTCGTACTAGTTAACAAAAACAAATGTATCCCTTCATACCCTATTTATATCCTATTATATGCCAAACAAGATACTTACTTTGAAAAAGTAAAAACCAACATGTCTTCTTTTAGACTTTTAGTGTAAGATATAGTGTAGATGGATTGGAGTTGTTTATATGAATGGTGTTATTTTAACACTAAAATAGTGTAAAAACTACACCATTTTAGTGTTATGAATTGGAGATGGTCTTATAGGCTTTTCTAAGAGAGCGGGTGAACTTAGAACTTGGCACTTGTTTCTTGGTTAGAAGGTCGGTATAAATTTGATAAGTGTCTTTCATATTTATATCGCTGAAGCAGGGGAGGTCTGGGTAAATGAAATAGGTACCTATCCATGCACGGCATCAGTCCAATTGCAAATGAAGCACTAGGTTCTTCACCAATTAATAATCGCTTAAATTTAAAATGATTTATATACTTGTAACTCATTTTATTTTCTTGGCGTTCTCTTTTCAGACATTAAGGCTTTATTGTCTAAACGTCCGGGGGCAACTTGCGTGCCTTTCGGTTAGATGATACTTTGAATGAAAGAAACTCTTTTCTCCGTATCTTGTATGTTTACTCCGGATATTGTATTCGATTTAATTTCTTTTATGGAAAGGTTCTCATGACAAAAAAAAAATGATTTATATAAGATTCTAAACTTGGAGTTTAAGTTAAAATCTTAAATTAAACTAAAATCATATCTACTTCCTAATAGTAATAGTACAACTAACATAATTTGATAAATAAACGATTATTTAATCTTAATATAATCATAATAAATTATAAACAAGTGATGCGCCCTCTTCATGTTGTGTGGTACCACAGATCTGCTAGCAATTGTATATTTGATCTGCGATGTGACGTCTTTTCTGTATATATTTCTTTTGGTTTAGTATAATTTTGTATACTTTAAACTTCACTTGCTTAACAAAAGAAGTATAATCATTAGTAAATTTACTGATAGTTTCCACTGTCTATAGATAAGGGTGGCATCATTTGACATAACCCGAATCCCGACACAGAAAAGCATGAATTTGGGTTGAGTATTTTGAGTTTCGGGTCGGGTTCCGGTTGGGTAAAAGTGTAGCTGAAAAAATTGGGTGAGTTTTTGGTTGATGTTGACCCGAAAGACCTGAACTTGACCCGAAAATTTAATATATATTATAAATAATATAAAATGTATAAATTTACATTACAATATTACATAATTGTATACATGTCACATGTGTGATATATGTACATATTATTTAAATAATTTTAATTCATATATCATATTATAGTTGCTATTATATTTTTTTTAATATTTTATAAATAATATCAGTTTATATAAATAAAATATTAATTGTTAATAATTTTCAGGTCAAAACAGGTCATTTCGGTTTGATTAGGTACTAACAGGTCGGGTTTGGATTGAAATTACCCGAAATTACACCCCTATCTATAGAGATCAAAGTCAGATTTGGATTTTACATATGCTTTTGCAAGAGTCCTAAAATACCAACCGATTACACTGGTGTTGTTACTTGTTACATTTCTTATTCCTTTTTTTTTCTTTTGATCTGACCTTTATAACTTTCTGGAGGCAGAGTGTACCTGGCACTGTAAGAAACATATGGTGTTGTACTCTTTTTTTTTCCTTTGCTAATTTTATGGTCTTATACTCTTATTCTAATTTCTTAAAACATCGAACTCTCTATTTACATTTGTATCGTACAAGTACTGAGAAGGTAAGTAAGAAGCAGCTGACTGCTAGAAAATGAGAAGGGTAGTTGGGGGCAAGGAAGAGAAAACAGATATTATTCATGCTTGAACGAGAAACTGTATATACATGTTTTACTTTTGAATTGGTACAATACTGTACTGATACTATATTAGTTTATTTATTGTTTTTGTTCAATTTTCTAGAGCTTGAATTGATGATACTTTTTCTTTCTGTTTTGACCAGACACCCAAGGTTTACCCATATGATAATCTTAGAGTGGAGCTTGGTGGAGAACCATAGTGCATTTTTCTACCACCAGAAGCGGCAAAAGTTTTCAAATGTGTGTGCTCGTGTTTGCATTCTAGTGTTATATTTGTTATAAAATAATGTCTCTTTCTCAAATTAACATCCAACGAATTAGCTTGATCAGAAGTGCTTCAAGCATGCTGTGTCCTTTCACTGAATTAGAAACTTCATGCAATGTTCTGTATTTTTGCAAAGGTGTAGAATTTCATCCTTCTTATTATGACAATTGAAGACTATGGTTGGATTCTTATAATAATATCTGCATGCGTCAGTCCTGATTCAATCACTCGATTTAGAGAAAGGCATACAGATGTTGAATAAGTTGAAAGGAATTTACGAGTCCCTGCTAGTTCTAGTTTTTAATAAATTGGCTTAGTAATAGGTGTGATATGGCTAGAGGAGAGCTTACTCCTTGAAGAGTTTGTAGTAAAACATAACCATGGTTCTGCTGGTGTGATATGGCTAGTGGAGAGATTACTCCTTGAAGAGTTTGTAATTAAACCTATCCATGGTTCTGCATTTTAAGTTTTAAATTAACCAAGTACGGATGTGAGCTTCATGTGCATTTAGGAACACCAAAGTTTTCATGGAGAGTACTAGTGTCTTTTGAAATCTTGTTGAAATAATAGTTGTCTCATGTCTGTATGACCTGTTTTGTTAAAGTTGCAGTTGAAATTTGTCTACAGCAATTTATGCAAAGTGAAATTGGGGTAGGGGCGGCACGAACGAATTGTTCGGTTTTAGTAGTAACTAGCCGATAATCCGTGCGAAGCACGAATAAAAATAAAAATAAAATTATTAAAGAAGAAATTTAAAATATTGGAAATAAAAATAATTAATGTTTTATTTAAATATGTACTTGCATAAAATTTAACATGAAATTAATATGAAAGTCTATAATAAATAAATATTATTTAATTATGCAGATAGAAAGAATCAAATATTTGGTAAAATCAAAGAATTGAAATTAAATAAATAACTAACTTATATAATTATGTAGTTGCAGTGAATCGAACACGAGTTTGGAATGAAAACAATTAATTTAAATATATCGTACTAATCAAAATTTGGTTTTGTAGTATTGTGTTGCAACGAAAAATAGTTTTTCTTATCAATAAAGTTCCCGATCCCCGAATAATTTTATTATAATTCTCTCCATTCCTGCCACAAATCCCCGAGTTGTTTTTATACTTTTCTCTGTTCCTGTCATGAACACGAATAACTTCTCAAATTCCCGTCCCGAATGGGTCGGAGAACATAGCAAAATCGACGGAACGGATAAAATACCATATGTAGATGTTAGAAGTAAGAGAGATACCCAAATTTGACTTTGTACTATTGTGTTTCAACAAAAAAAGAGTTTTCCTTATCAATAAAGTCCTCAATCCCCGAATTATTTTTATATACTTCACTCCGTTCCCGCCACCAATCCCTGAGTAGTTGTTTTCATACTTCTCCCTGTTCGGAAACGAATAATTCTCAAATTTTGATTTTATGTTAACATAATTAACATAAAGTGGGATATCTAATTTTTATTTTATAATAAATCTTATTTATATTAATTTAGAATTATGTTAATTATATTAATATAATAATTATATGGTTACCGTTGTATATGTCATAATATACCATTAAGAGTGAGTTTTTAATTTTAATAAAGTATTAAAGATTAACTTTTAATTAAATAATAAATCTTATTATATTAATTTAGAATTATGTTAATTACATTTAGATTATTAAGATACCTAGCATGATAGCCCGTGCAAAGAACGTGCACCATTTAAATTCATAAAATGTTGTTTTGATTTTATTAGATAGAGATTTATAATTTTTGAAACACTGTACGTCGTTAATGTGGTATTTTTTATGGATGCCGACAATAATTCAAATTTCTTATTTGAATTTCATATATGATCATAACAATACAATCACATCTAGCAATTTTAAAAAACATAACTTGAAATTATTAAAAAAATATGTAATTTAAAAGTCTAATCATGAGTTAGTAGACTCACATGTTTGTATATAAGTAAGTGCTAAATAAGATCATTTACATAAATAAGAAGCGAAAACTAATCATGGTCACACATTCAAATCTAATTTACATCTCAACCATCACCCATATCCACTCTTATGTCCCTTCCATTATCGGCGACCTTACACACCATCACTTACTTTATACCGCTGTTATCACCATCTCATTCCATTTGCATCATCATTCATGATATATACACACATATATGTAATGTGTGTGAGTGGGTGAGATAGGGGGATTGTGTATATTAAATCATAATTACTCTACGATCTTTTGTTGTCATCGAATCGACCATCACTCCTAAAGTAACTTATGAATATGTTTGTCGCAAATTCCAGTCTCATTCCTGACCACACCTCCAGTAATTCATTCATCATTCTCTCAATAGATCTGAGTTTGTAACGCCGTTCGATGTCATTTTCACTCATTCTAATACCGTCAACACCATCACCAACAACTTTTTTACACAATTTCAAATTTGGAATATTCTTGTTATTTGTGTTCAATTTTTTTAGTGATTTACGTTTAAATTTTGGTAATTTAAGTTGAATTTCTAGTGATTTGCTTTGATGATGGTGATTTTGGTGGTGTTCATGTGGTTACAAATAAAAATCTGGTGATTTTGGTAGAGGTGTGGTCGTGGTGGCGGCGGCGTGGTAGTGATCATGTGACAGTGATTTAATATTCTTGTAGTTTATATTAAAATTAGCTAAAATTTTGGTTTGTATTCATGTTCATTGTGATATATTATCTACTAAGTAGCATATTTCAATAATAGATTTAGACGTTTTAAATTATTTTTAATATAGTATCTATAATCTATTTTTTAAGTAAAGTGCATTATGTGTACTTGCATTTTATGTATCAGACCACTTTGGATACCACAGTTCTGAAAGTACCACGGGCTATACTGAACTTCACTTTTCGTTACACTTTGCACTTTTCCATCAAATCCTATTAACACCGTCTGTCAGTTTGGGGGCAAAAAAGACTTTTAATATGTAATGTGTCACTTGTGCAGTACATGTATCCACACTTTACCCTTTTCATAACATTACAACTCCAAATTGCATTCCTTGAAAAAGATGTATACGAATCTAAAGCTAATCCTTTCCTTGTACCAATATCTATATACGTAATACTTGTAAAAGTTAAACTGCAGTGCTTAAACTTAACTACATCATATAATAGTTGTGATACATCAAGGGAGACATTTTTCAAAGTACATTTCTATAATTGCTTTTTTTGTTAGCCGGTGGTCGAATTTAGTACATATTCTGTAAGTTGTAAAAATGTGGTGCATCTTTATTGGAGGAAATCTCTTCCTTTATATTATATCTGTGTCCTAGTATACACTCTTTTAGTTTAAGCTATTCTCGCTTCAGTGCTTAAAACTGAAGCTTTAAATTCGAAATTTTTCCTCTGATTTATTTCTGTTATTGATTTCAGATATGAAGCGTGGGTCATTTATAATTTCCTTTCCTTGTGCCTGGATTGGGTTGGTGGTCCATGATCTGTTGTGTTAAGTTTAAATGGTCGTGTTTTGAAACCAAATCGGTGTCTAATGACATGCTGCTTCCATCCCATTCCACTTGATGGGTGAGTTGTTTACAGAGTTGACCATCTCTTGGAGTAATCGGGTACCTGATGTATGATGACCTTCTAAGTATAAATCTTTTGTGATTCTGCATTAATAAGTTTAAGCCATGATTTTGAGTAATCAACAACATTGGGTGCTTCTGTGTGTATATAGGCATTTGTAAAATGTCTTTTTTGCCCCCAAGCTGACAGACGGTGTTAATGGGATTTGACGGAAAAGTGCAACGTGTAACAAAAAGTGAAGTTCAGTATTGTCTGTGGTACTTTCAGAACTCTGGTATCTAAAGTGGTCCGACACATAAAGTGCAAGTATATATAATGCACTTTACTCTAAATATTTCTGAACTAACTATGTGTTTTATCTAAATATTTATCTAATAACTAATATGAATTCCAAATCTCATCTACAATAATTTTTATTTTTTTCCTTAAATTATCTTTTTATCGACTATTAAAATATTTTTCCTAATAATAGTGAGAGTGGGGTGTAATCGAGTCGAGTCGAACACTGCCAGACTCGAGCTCAAACTCGATAAAAAAGTTCTGTCAAGCTTGAATTCGAGCTCAAGTTCAACTGGTCCTTCAATTTTAACCTTGAAACTTGACTCATAAAACTTGAAATCTTGAATCGATTTAACCTGTTTTGAAAAAAAGTTTGAAGATAAATGGTTCGACTTGGGTTCAACTCGATAAAATATATAAATTATACAAAATATTGAATATTTACTTTGAAATATATTTATAATTCTTAAAAAAAATTAAATATTAAAAGTTCGATTAGTATCACGAACCTCAAGAATCGAGTAATTTAAAACTTGAACTTTGCTCGGTAAAGTAGTTAAATAGCAAAAGCTCGAGCTCCGCGAATACTATCAAACTGAATTCAAAAATCTTACTAGCTGATATTGAGTAACTCGAAAACTCGAATTGAACCTATTTAAAAAAAATTTGAATATGAACAATCCGGCTCAGGTTTGACTCGATAAAACATACGAATTAATGAAAATATTGAAGATTATAACAATAGCTAACTCGAGTTCAACTCAAATACTATCAAACTGAATTTGAAAATTTTATTTGCCGAGATCAAGTAACTCGAAAGCTCAATTGAACCTATTTCAAAAAAAGTTTGAATATGAACAATTCGACTCGGGTTTGACTCGATAAAATATATGAAAATAAAAATATAAAACATTATAACTAATGAGTTCTTTGTGTATATAGTTAATGATTCATAAAAAGGTTCTAAAAATTTATTTGGTGTAGTGGTTTGAGATGTGAATATAATTTACTTTTTTAATATTAATATGATGGAAGGGCGAATTAGTAAATTACTAAATAAAAAAAGTTTGAATATGAACAATTCGGCTCGGCTTTGACTCGATAAAATATATGAAAATAAAAATATAAAACATTATAACAAATGAGTTCATGGTGTATGGAGTTAATGATTCATAAAAAGGTTCTAAGAATTTCTTTGGTGTAGTGGTTGGAGATGTGAATATAATTCATTTCTTTAATATTAATATGATGGAAGTGCGAATTAGTAAATTAGTAAATAGTCTTGAAAGGACTTGTTGGCCTATAATATATGTAATTGTTATGGAATAAAATCGAGGGCGTATTTAATACATACATTTATTGCTAGGGTTTGGGAGCTTCGAGCTTTAATGGCTGCTCTTGTTGTCGGGGACTAACTCGGTCCTAACAAGATGCCTATGTATCTCTAGTGTTTAGAGAATCAAGCCAATAAAACGTAGTTCTTGGTGTTGCCCTCGGGGCTATGGCGGCAGGGGCACACCAAGGACGTAGTGACTTGTATGTCCTTATTCGAGGATGAAGTCTAAAACGTTGTAGATGACGTATGGAGTTGTGTCCAAAACGTAGTTCTGAGATGAGGGTTCAGGCCCTTTATATAGGCATTTAGAAGCCTAGTGGATAAGTTTTGATTTCCTTGAAGGATAAATCTTATCCTTGACGGTGGATTAGTATTGACTTTCTTGAAGGATAAATCTTATCCTTGACAGTGGATAAGTATTATCACTTCCTTGAAGGATAAGTCTTATCCTTAACGGTGGATAAGGATTAATTCTAGATCCTTCCTTGTAGGAGTTGTTTCCATATCATAACGGACTTGTATTGAAACAAGCCCACTTGTATTAGAATAAGTATGTATTGGACGTCTCCTAATACATGTTGTACTTCTAGCCCAAATATTAATTACTAAATTAATATTTAATTAGAGTTTCTGGCCTTATTAATGGGCCTTATTTATGGACCAACTAGATTTAATTAATGCAATATTAATTATGTCTTTAGGGTTATTTTTAACCCATATCATTTGCCCCCCAACTTCTATGATAATGCACTAGGATTTCATAGAAGTTATACCGGTCTTTTCGAGACTTGAGGTCTTTTTATCCCTTACCTGGGACTTACTACCCTTTTTGGGGATTTTAATATACACTAGTGTTTCACGAGTATCGTCTTGGTATAAAGTGTGGAGCGACCTACACATTTACGACCATTTTGCCTTATTCGAGGTTAACTTGACATTTGCATAAGCCTTTTATGTCTAATATCGTCTTGTTTTGGCTTCAAGCTTTTTATTGAGCATATCGAATGATGGGGTTTGGACTGAATGTCTTAGGTTTCTGGGGTTTCAACCCTTCACTCTTACGAGTTCTTACTGATGGCTCCACTCGTAGTGATTCATTCTCAAGTCTATCATATCAAACTTCTTCTGATCTTGAAATTTTTGCTAATTAACAATAGGCATCTTAGGCCTTCTTTTGTATGTTTATTAGCAACATTCACCCTTCGGGGTTCGTTGTATTCAACTATATTTGTGCAGTTGACATGCATATTTTGTATGCTTTCCTTTGCATTCATTTGTAGTTTGTCTTGGCAAAGCTTTGAGGATGTTTCTACCAATCAAAACGGGTTCAACCCTTCATCTGCTTTCTAGGAAGCTCATGATTTCATCGAACTTTATTTCTACTTGTCCTACTAGCGGATCCTTTTAGGATGCACTAAACATAATAAACTTTTAAGTTTGAGGCATGCCAAGTCCTTGGAACCTCATGCCCTTCGAGGGTTTCTAGCTTATACAAGCCTCGTCCAAACACATTCTTGACTTTGTAGGGCCCTTCCTAATTAGGGGCTAATTTTCCTTTCTGTCTAACCCCGGATGCTTCAATCTTTCTGAGAACCAAGTCTCCTTGACGAAAGAACCTTTCTTTAACCCTTAGGTTGTAGTAGAAAGATGTTTGCTTTTGATGTTCCACGATTTTGGCATTTGCCTCATCTCTGACTTCATCAATTAGATCAAAAGCCAACCTCATACCTTCTTCGTTCGATTCAGGCTCAAAGGCACCTACTCTTGGGGAGGTATGAGTAATCTCCACTGGCACCACTGCTTCTGCCCCATAGGCTAACAGGAATGAAGTTGCTTCAGTAGTAACCTTTCAAGTGGTACGATATGCCCAAAGTATAGGGAACAACTTGTCCACCCAAGTGTTCCTTGAGCGTTCAACTCTCTTCTTGAGTCCATCTAGGATGATTCGGTTGGCCACCTCGGCTTGTCTGTTTGCTTAAGGATGAACAACTGATGTGAATCGCAACTCAATGTTGTTCTCCTCACAGTACTTCTTAAAATCTTCATTGTCAAACTGCTTCCTATTTTCCGTGACCAGGATTCGTGGGATTCCATATCGACACATTACACTTTCCCATAGAAATTGCAATACTTGTTTGGTGGTTATCTTGGCTAGAGGTTTAGCCTCAATCCACTTACACTGTGTTTGGTTGGGAGGAATGAATTTTGTTAGGAATGGAATGAAAATGAGGATGGAATGATGGGAGAATGAAAATGGTTGAATGGAATGATGATTCAAAATTCTTGTTTGGTTCATCTTTTTTGTGGTCGGAATGGAATGGATCATTCCATTCTTTGAGTTGTTTAGTTACTCAAAGGAATGGAATGAAATTTTTCTTTTTGGGTAATTTTATTCATGTAAACCTTTCTTTTTCAGATTCAAAAAAATGAATACCCCTGTTCAAAAAAATGAATACCCCTGTGTAAAACAATTAAAATATAAATAGAACCAAACTTACACATCTTTAAAGAAAAAAATAAATACAAAACATTCAACAGAAAAAATGACAATCTAGAACTTCAAAATATATTGTTTTATGCATCACCATTCACCGGTGTCTTTATGTAAACCCAAAATAAATCGAAAGATTTATCAAACACAGTTCCATCAAATGTTACCAGAAAAAGCACAAAGGACATAAAAAACAAAGTTTGTTCTCAAATCTCATTATCTATAATTTTTTCATGGTGTACTAGTTTGTTACCAGAAAATTTGTGCTTATAACACTCATTTTTTCATGGTGTGCTAGTATGTATAGAAAAATCGCAACTTGTTCAATTACATTCATATATTTGGTATCGCGTATATATCCTCTTGACTCAAGGGTAAAACACAATCTATGAAATGTCCTTATATTCATTCTAAGATTTTTAACAAAAGTAGCATCACTTCGATTAACTAACCTATCAACATAGTGAATTCTGTCCATCTTAAAAATGGTATACCTCTGTCTTAATGTTACCCTTGTCCCTAACACAACAATCATTTGAAAAAACCAAGATATTGAAGCAATCATTTTCAGCCACACCATATAAAGCATAATTCTCTTTCTTCGAATATAATTTCTTCTACTTAACGGGAGCCGTGCCATGACTGCATATATAATCAGATAGTTCTTAGAGGTTTTTTATCAAACACGTAATACGCATTCTACAAAACACCTAAAAACACAATATATTTATATATATATATATATATATATATATAAGCATATACACATAAATGAATCATCTCAGCATATACAAATCAAAAATTCAATATATACATAAATCGAAAAACAAATGAAATGTATATACACACACAAACAAGCTACAAATACACACAATAAGCTAACATAAATCTGATGAAGAATTTATATAAATCAATATATTTCAAACCTGTTTAGATAATGTCGATTTCGATTTGAAATTCGTCTCCAAAGTCCAAACTATAAATCGATCGGTGAATTACACAAAAATTGGACTGAGAGAGTAGAGATAGAGGGAGAGAGAGAGAGGGAGAGAGAGGGAGAGAGAGAAGGGGGAGAGAGAGAGAAAAGAGAAATGAGTGAATGCGTGGCTATTATTTTCGATTAGGGTATCCGGATTAATTAATGAATGGGACTTTCCATTCCTTTGGTCCAACCAAACAACAAATTTCATTTTTGAATGGAATGGGCCATTCTATTCCCTCCTCAAACTTTTCCTTTCAGCCCAACCAAACACAGTGTTAGTGAAGTAGTCAATTGCCACTATCAAGAACTTCCTTTGTACACTTGCCACTGGAAATGACCCAAGTATGTACATGCCCCACATGGCAAACGGGATTGGTGAGTTAACTGATGTTAAAATCTCGGGCGGTTGCTTAACCACAGGTGCATGCTTTTGACACCGTTCGCACTTCTTCACATAAATTCTTGGCATCAGCCAGCGTATTAGCTAGCAGATTAGGCCAATAGAATCTTAAGAGGGTCATCTTGAATGGTCTTGCCCCCCAAGGGCCGCCCACATATTTTCTCATGAACTTCATTTGGGGCTAACTCGGCCTCTTAGGGGCCTCAGGCACTTCAAATAAGGGATAACAAAATACCTTTTGCATAGAATTCCTTCGATCAGAACGTACCTATACTTGTAAAGATAAATTTCGTGCCTCCAAGGCATTATCAGGAACCCATCCAGTTTTAAGATGGCTTTGATTGGATCTATCCAAAAGCCACCAATGTCAATAGGTGCTATCAGTTTTTCATTGATTCTTGGGGTCTTCAAGACTTGGAAGTATACACTTCCGGCATAGTTCTCTATCTCAGAAGAAGCAAATTTTGACAAGGCATCGGCCTTCATGTTTTCTTCTCTAGGGATGTGTTCCATATATCATTCATCAAACTGGGTCATGATGCCTTTCACAAGCTTCAGATATTTTGCCATGGTTTCATCCTTAGCCTCAAATTCTCCATTTACTTGTGAGACTACCAATCTCGAGTCGCCGCAGACTTTGAGAGTATTAACTCTTGAGGCCCCAGCCAAACCTAAGCCGACTATCAAGGCTTCATACTCAGCTTCATTGTTTGTTGTCAGAAAGTTCAACTTTAGTGCATACTCAATGAGAAATCCATCGGGACTTTGTAGCACTAAACCTGCTCCGATTGATTTTGTTTTGATGCCCCATCAAAATAGAGCACCCAGTATTCCTTAAATACCATCTCTTCATCTTGTTTTTCAACTTCTTTGCCTCTAAGGGTACTACTTCCTGCCCCCCGACTTCTTGGTTGTCGATGGTAAATTTAACCATGAAGTCAACAAGTGCCTGTGCTTTAATGGCCGTTTGAGGCTTATACTTGATGTCAAACTCTCCCAACTCAATCGCCCATTTGATCAGTCTTCCGCTGACCTTAGGACTATGCAGGATGTTTCTTAATGGTTGGTCAGTCAAGACTTCTATCTTATGCGCTTGAAAGTACGGGTGTAATTTTCTTGAGGCCATGATCAAGGCTAAAGCAAAATTTTCTATCAGAGAGTAGTTTACTTCTGCTCCGTACAGAATTTTACTCACATAGTAGATGGGTTTCTGAACCTTTGATTTTTCCTTCACCAAAACAGCTCCCAAGGCGGTGTTTGAAACTACCAAGTATAGATAGAGCGTTTCTCCAGGTTTTGGTTTTGCCAACAATGGTGCTTCAGTCATGTATTTTTTCAAGGCCTCAAAGGCTTCTTGGATTTCTGCTGTCCACTCAAAAATTTTCATGTTCTTCAATGCTTTGAAGAAGGGTAGACACTTTTCCCCTGACTTGGAGATGAACCTTCCTAATGATGCCACTCTCCTAGTCAGTTTCTGAACATCTTTAATAGAGTGTGGTGGTTCCATATCCACAATTGATTTAATTTTGTCGGGGTTGGCTTCAATTCCTCGTTTAGAGACCATCAGACCCAAAAACTTGCCTGACCCTACGTCAAAGGCGCACTTGGCAAGATTCAACATCATTTTATGGTGTCTCAACACTTCAAATGCCTCTCGGAGGTGCTCTATATGATCGGCCTTATCGTGGCTTTTGACTAACATGTCATCCACGTAAACCTCTATGGTCTTGCCAATGAGATGTTTGAAAATTTTGTTCACTAACCTTTGGTATGTGGCACCTGCATTCTCGAGTCCAAAGGCCATAACTAAGTAGCAGTAAACACCAAAATCAGTAATGAATGATATCTTGCGAATGTCATCCTTATGCATCTTGATTTGGTTGTATCCGCTGAAGCCATCTATGAAGCTTAGCATTTCGTGCCCTGCAGTGGCATCAATTAAAGTGTCGATCCTTGGTAGGGGAAAACAGTCTTTAGGACATACATCGTTCAAGTCCGTAAAGTCTACGCACATTCTCTACTTTCCATTGACTTTCTTGAGCATTACCAGGTTAGCCAACTATTCAGGGAATTGAATCTCTTCAATGAATCCTGATTCTAAGAGCTTATCTACCTCTTGTTTTATGTCCTCTTACCTTTCTGGAGCAAAGTTCCTCTTCTTTTGCTTCACTGTCTTCCTTTCGGGATCTATGTTCAACTTGTGAGTTATCAATTGGGGATCAATCCCTGGCATATCAGCTGTTGTCCAAGCAAAAACATCTTCATTCTCTTGGAGGAAAGATATAATCTTGACCTTCCAGGGTGTAGGCAATAGTGCTCCAATGTAAGTGACTTTATCTGGTTCTCCTGGAACTAAGGGGATAGGGATCAAATCCTCAGTTGGCTTTCCCCTTCTATCTTCATCATCCCTTGAATCCATGTCCGCAATTGGGAGAACCTGCCCCTGACTCCATCAGGTCTTAATGCGGCTACATAGCAACTTCTAACCATTTTCTGATCTCCTCGCTCTTCACCAACCCCGTTCCTTGTAGGAAACTTTATTTTCAAGTGGTATGTTGAGGCAACAACCTTAAAGAATGAAGGCCAGTCCTTCCAATGATTGCATTATAAGTAGAGGTTGTCTTTATAACCAAGAAGTTCAACATTTGAGTCGTTGTCTTCGAGCCTTACCCTATAGTCATGGGGAGCTGGATTGTGCCTTCAACCTTTGATTCGACTCCATTGAATCCGTAGATAGGCATGTTTGAGGATGTCAACTGTGAGTCAGTATATCCCATCTTGATAAAAGCATCGTGGAATAAGATATCCACATAAGCTCTATTGTCAACCAGAACTCTCTTGGTTTCAGAATCACCTATCATAGGTGTGATGACCAATGGGTCATCATGAGGAAATTTTACCCCTTATAGGTCAGAATCATCGAAGCTAATAACAACTTATGTTTTGGCACTCTTTGGTGCTTCTCCAACAACAGTCATTACCTCTCTAGCATAAGCTTTTCGTGAATTCCTGGAAGAGCCAGCCGCAGTCGGTCCTCCAAATATCATGTTGATAATTGGACCTCGGGGTCTAGGATTACGATCTTGATCATTATCCTTTCTGTCATAGTCTTTCTTCTCATAGTTTCCTCTTTGGTTTCCTCGATTCCTATCCTTAGTGAACTTATCTAGTTTTCCCCTTCGGATCAAGAATTCAATTTCGTCCTTCAGTTGTCTACAATCGTCGGTGTCATGACCAACTTCTTTGTGGAACCAACAAAATTGGTTCTTGTTTCTTTTCTCCATATCAGTCCTCAGTGGCTTCGGCCATCGAAGATCAGCATCTTTCTCAATGTCCATCAGGATTTGACTTCTAGGAGCATTCAATCTTGCATACTCCGTGAATATTTGTCCGGGATTACCCTTTGTTGGTGCAGGATCAGAATCCTCTGTTGTTCTGGGGTACTTGTCTGTTGCATCATACTCTTGAGTCTCCTTCCTCTTCTTTTCGTTTCCATTACCCCCAATATTCGGTTCATATTTCCTCATGCTCTCCTCAGCTTTAATGTACTTTCCAGCCCTGTCTTGTAGCTTCAACATGCTTTCAGGGGTGTGCTTTGCCAAAGACCTTTTAAAGTGGTCGTCAGTGGTTCCTTGTTGCAGGGCTATCATGGCCACTTTGTCTTCCAGATCCGGGACTTTAAGAGCCTCCCTGGTAAATCGATTTATGTAGTCCCTCAAAGATTCATTCTTGCCTTGTTGAATTCCCATGAGAGATGCTAAACTCATCTCATGTACTCTCCCACTAACAAACTGGTTGATGAACGCCTTGCTCAACTCCTTAAAAGACCCAATAGAGTTAGGAGGGAGACGACTGTACCAACGTTGAGCCATGCCCGCAAGGGTTTGTGGAAACGCTCTGCACTTGACTGCATCATTAGTAGGTTGCAACAATAGTGCGTTAGAGAAGGTTCTCTATAAAGTCGAAATGTAATTAAAAAAAAAAATAAAAAAAAAAGAATAGCAAGGTCTTCTGTTCCATCGTAGGTATTGATCGTGGGCATCTTGAATTTTCTTGAGATAAAAGCATCCATGTTTTCATTGATGAATTGAAGAGTTAGATCGTCATGATATGTTGGAGGGCTCAAGTCATTGGGGTCAGCCCCTTAGGTATCAACCATTGTCCTTCTCGGGGTCTCATCCAAGTTAATAATAGAGGGGATCCTAGCCCTTGGGGGCTGCATAGCCTGTTGTCCTTCTAGATCTTGCTACAAATTCTGAATACGCGTTTTATGAGCCAATTTCTTCTATACTTTGTGGGTTCATTCCCCTAGCCCCTTGGGTTTAGAAACGCCATCTCTGCCCATAGGCTATTTGCCTGGATGCCTCCTTCTAGGATCATTAGTCGAGGTTTCATCATTCGTGGAGAGGAGTCAAGCCTCTAATGTAATGAGAAACATACCCTCATAAGTTTGATGAGAGTGAACGCTTCCTTCAGAAGTTGGAAACAGAGATAACCCTTAAGCGGTTTTTTGAATTGCTCGTGGAGGCAATACGATGATAGAAACTTGCAGCCCTTGTGGTGCACTATCAACTAGGGGTGAAATCACTATATAAAGTTGGAGATTTGACCCTCAAATTTGGGGATCTTGAATCATCCTTTGAGTTCGAGGGTTAGCACCTTGAGTGCATCCCTTGGGGAATCTTCCCTTGAGAATTTGTACCATGAATGTTCGTTCCTTTTAACCCTCGGGGTTGTGGATGACCATTCCTTGTAGTGGTATCCCTTTTAGAGTGTCTCCTTTTTCGGGAATGAGAATCCTTATTAGTGGATTCGTTCATATCAGTTGTATATCGACCAGAAAAATCATCGTTTCCTGTCTTTGGGGGCTCCAAGCCTTGAACATAAGGGGATTCATAACTCTTATTGATTTGTGGAGGAGGAAGATCGATGTTACTTCCTCCTAGTATGGGCAACCCATATACCAGATCTCGGGTTTGAGCAATTCAAGGGGGGTGCATTAGTGATAAAGGGCGCAGTCATGCCTTGTATTTTTGAATTCTCTTTCTAGGATGAGGGATTCGTCCCTACAGGCACGATTTCTAGGTGTTTTGGGATCGACCCCTAGTGGATTCAATCCTTGATGTTGGAATTGGGGATTCGACTCTCGGAGATTCAATCCTTGAGTAGTCGCTGTAGGGGAATCCGTCCCTTGTGCAGAAGTTGAAGCGAGATGGTTCTCGACGTCGAACGTCAAAACCTGAGTTATTGCTGGTGGTTCGTCACCACAATTGTTTCTCCGTGTATTCATCATGGTTGATATCCATTTTTCCCACAGACGACGCCAAATGTTATGGAATAAAATCGAGGGTGTATTTAATACATACATTTATTGCTAGGGTTTGGGAGCTTCGAGCTTTAATGGATGCTCCTGTTGTCGGGGACTAACTCGGTCCTAACAAGATGCCTACGTATCTCTAGTGTTTAGAGAATCAAGCCAATAAAACGTAGTTCTTGGTGTTGCCCTCGGGGTTATGGCGGCAGGGGCACACCAAGGATGTAGTGACTTGTATGTCCTTATTCGAGGATGAAGTCTAAAACGTTGTAGATGACGTATGGAGTTGTGTCCAAAACGTAATTCTGAGATGAGGGGTCAGGCCCTTTATATAGGCATTTAGAAGCCTAGTGGATAAGCATTGACTTTCTTGAAGGATAAATCTTATCCTTGACAGTGGATAAGTATTATCACTTCCTTGAAGAATAAGTCTTATCCTTGACGGTGGATAAGGATTAATTCTAGATCCTTCCTTGTAGGAGTTGTTTCCATATCATAACAGACTTGTATTGAAACAAGCCAACTTGTATTAGAACAAGTCTGTATTAGACGTCTCCTAATACATGTTGTACTTCTAGCCCAAATATTAATTACTAAATTAATATTTAATTAGAGTTTTAGGCCTTATTATATAATGGGCCTTATTTATGGAACAGCTAAGTTTAATTAATGCAATATTAATTATGTCTTTAGGGTTATTTTTAACCCATATCAGTAATATATATGAAAATAAAAATGTAAAACATCATAACAAATAAGTTATTGGTGTATGTAGTTAATGATTCATAAAAAGGTTCTCAAATTTGTTTTGGTGTAGTAGTTGGAGATGTGAATATAATTCATTTTTTTTAATATTAATATGATGGAAGAGCGAATTAGTAATATTATATATGTATAGGGGTGGCAATATCAGACCCGACCCGACACGAATTCGACCCGAAAAGTATGAATTCGGGTTGGAGTTTTTCGGGTTCGGGTCGATTTCGGGTTCACCCAAAAATGACCCGAAAAATTCGGGTCATTTTCGGGTTACCCGAAACTTACCCGAAATAATAAATATATTCTGAAAATACCTATATTTTATATTATTTTTCTTTTATTTGTTATTTAAATTAATATATATTCTATTGCAATAATTTTAAAATTAATTTATATGATCAAAATATAATTTATTTATTTTTTATATTATATAATTTATATTTATTAAATAAATAATAATTATTTCAGGTTGGGTTCGTGTTACTCATAAATTTTCGGATTGGGTTCGGGTTGAGTATTCTGACCCATTAAAATTTCGGGTCGGGTTGGGTCAAATTTGTGACCCGAGTCTGTCAACCCGACCCAGAACCCGAAATTGCTAGCCCTATATATGTAATATAATATAATATACAATGGATGGATGAATGAGTTTTAAAATAAAGTTTAAATAACATACACATTTAAGTATGAGGTAAATGAGCTTCAAAATTTTATCCAATGGGCTGCTAGCATGATGGTTGAGGTGGTAGCATAAAATACCTCAATTTTTGCTAGTAACAATATTTTTAGTATATTTATACATTATAGGGGTATATCAATAATTTACTAAATAGTATATCGCGATATACATGACATACCATAACATTAAGAGAGTTTCTGCTTTTAATAAAGATGATAAAAATAATATGTATACTACGACATACATGACATACCATACTATTAATCCTACTAGGAGGGGATTTATGTTTTTAATAAAGAGCATAGATAGATTGTTGGCATCGTTTTAAGTACTATTTTATGTTCTGTTCACACACACATAACAGAGTAAATCTGTGAAGGTTAGATAAGTCTTTCGTTCAATTCCCCTCCCTGATACTAGAAGAATAATTTGACTTGTTAAAAGATCCTAAACCTCCAAATAATGGACTTGATCCCAACTTTGAGCTTGAACGGATCGCTAAAGACCATTATACAAGTTGACACTGAGTATTAACAAATGTATAACAATCACTCACGGGGTAACTAATCCAAGGATTAGTTGTCGATATGGCCACGAGTGAACAGTATTTTGAATAATGTTAATTTAGCTGAATGTCTCGTTATGAAGTTGGCAATGAGAGTGAGTTATTGTCTCCTTGGTATAGCTGAACTAATTTTGTACTAATTTTGTGTAGAAATGGTACATCCACATACAAATTTGTAAAAATGGTACAGGGCGTCACATAAGGTGACGACCCTGCCAAAATTCGCTAATTGAGATGACGAGCACTTTTTTATTTTTATTTGTTTTTTGTTTTTAAGCTTTTCCTAATGTTGTTTTAGTTAGTAAAAATTGGTTGACCATTTCTAAAGAACAATTAAAATAGTTTATTAATAATCATTTTGAAATTTTGAAAAAGCAAATAATTTTTCTTTTATTTTTTTGTTCCCTACTATTTGACAAGACTAAACTCTAATTTGTTAATAATTATAATTTATTGATTATGTGAAAATATAAAGAGTTATTTTTATAAATTAAATAATAATAAAATTTAATTTTTAATACTTTTAATTTGAGACTAAATTATTTATAAGTAAAACTATTAATTAAATATACATGTCAAAATAAGGAAAAAAATTAAGATGTCAATATGTGGTATAAAAGTTTTAAAATTTTTATTAACGTGAAAGTAATTAAATTGTAGTTACTTTTTTTTTGAATTAAAAAAAAATATAAGTTATGTATAAAAAATAAAATTATAAATATTAAGTATAAATAATTAAAAAATTAAGTTATATGTAAAAATTTGTAATTAGAAAATTACAAATAATAAGTATAAATAATTATAAGAGGCTATATTTTAATTATAATTAAGGATAAAAAAAATAATATTATAAAACTTATTATATCATGATCAACTTTATACTATTATTAAAATTAATATTATTAAAAATTTTAAATATCATGATCAACTTTATACATTTTATGTGCTTCAAAAAACTTTATCTAGAAATTATAATTTATTTTAATTTTAATAAATTAAAAAATTACACAGTATAAAAATAGTTTGATATAATTTACAAATAAGTTATAATTTCTAAATAAAGTTTTTTAAGCACTAAATCATATAAAGTTGATCCCGAGTTTTATAATTTTAAATAATATATTCTACGTTGACTATAGATCACGTTAGAGCAATTTAATAATTTATAATGTTAATTTTTATTTTTATACGTAACCTATATTTTTTTCAAATACAAAAGAAATCATTACAATTAGCTACTTTCACATTAAAAGAAAAAAGTTTTATAATTTTAAATAATATATTCTACGTTGACTATAGATCACGTTAGAGCAATTTAATAATTTATAATGTTAATTTTTATTTTTATACGTAACCTATATTTTTTTCAAACACAAAAGAAATCATTACAATTAGCTACTTTCACATTAAAAGAAAAATTAAATTTTTATACCACGTATTGATATCGCGAATTGTTTTCCTTATTTTGAGATGTATATATTTAATTAAAAATGTTACTTATAAATATTTTGTCTCACATTAAAAATAATAGAAATTATATTTTTTATATTTAATTAATAAAAATAATTCTTTATATTTTCACATAAATAATAAATTATAATTATTAACAACTAAGAATTTATTCTTGTCAAATAGTAAAGAATAAAAAAAACAAAAAACAAATGTTTGACATTTCAAAATAAATATTAATAAACTATTCTAATTATTTTCTAGAAATAACCAATCTTTTTTTACTAACTACAAGAAGAAGCAATGCTAGGAACAAGGGAAAAACAAAACAAATATATATATATAAAGAGGAGTCGCGAGATGAGATGACGCCTATACCAATTTTGCAAAAATAACTTGATTCTGGAAAACATTTGCTTAGAAAAATATTTTTCAGGAAAATAACTTATTTTCCTGCGTTTGGTAACAACTAAGAATTATTAACAACTAAGAATTTATTTTTGTCAAATAGTAAAGAATTAAAAAAACAAAAAACAAATGTTTGACATTTCAAAATAAATATTAATAAACTATTTTAATTATTTTCTAGAAATAACCGATCTTTTTTTTACTAACTACAAGAAGAAGTAATGCTAGGAACAAGGGAAAAACAAAACAAATATATATATATATAGAGGAGTCGCTGGCGCCTATACCAATTTTGCATCGTGAAAAATAACTTGATTCTGGAAAACATTTGCTTAGAAAAATATTTTTCAGGAAAATAACTTATTTTCCTGCTTTTGGTAAATATGAGTGGAAAATATTTTTTTGTGTTTGTTTAGCACTTTGAAAATATTTTTCAAAACCATAAGTTATACTTTATTTAAAAAAAACTCATTCACTATTCTGATTTATAATATATTTTTCAAAAAATTTCCAATATTATCACAAAATTCATTTATAATTAAATTACATATATTTCAAGAGAAATTGTATTTTTTTTCAAGACTAACCATTTTTTTGATAAAGACGAATCAAATTGTATACGAATAAAATATAAATAAAAATTTGCAAAATGTTGTTTAAAGTGTTTAAAATGCAAATGATTGTCTTAATCCTGTTTTAACATAAAATAAAAAATGATACAAACATCCCAAAAACAATCCACTAAAAAATACAAATTAATGACAAAGGTCTCTAATACCAAATATTTAACTACAGTGTAACATTGCTTGTGTAACATTGCTTTAACATGTACAAAAGTGCACAATTAAATTAAAGTGAAAATATAACAAGGCCACCTTCATTGTCAACAGCTCAATATTACATCAAACCAGTGTCAGAAAAGAAATAAAAAAAACTAGTTACTGTAATTCATTGTAGCTTTTTAGATGACTTCCGTAGTGGGTTGATGTTTGTTACTCCCTCAGTCCGTCCCAGTGAATTATATACACTAAGATTGGACACGTAAAATTAGATGACTATCAATATTTAATAATAGATTTGAGATAGTGGAGGAAGTAGTGGGTGTAATAGTGATTTATATTGTTATAGAATAGAGATAGTGGAGAAAGTAGTGAGTGTAATAGTATTTTATATTATTAAAAGTTACTATTTTTGGAATGTATAGAAATGAATGGGACATCCAAAATGAAAAGTGTATAGAAATGAATGGAACGGAGGGAGTAATATATAGTGAGAGAAAAATGCTCCTAATTAGGTTATGAGGAGAGTTATATGAATTTATAGTATATTTTAATGCAAATTTGTAAATATTTGATTAAGTTCTATAATTATAATGTAATTACAAAATTTATCCCTATCAATATTGAACTTTCCAAAATAAGTAAAACCCTGCAAATATTGAAATCAACACCCATATATGAAACGTAGTTTTAGTTCGATCTATTTCAAATCATTTCTATTTTGGAATTGTTTTTAAATAAAATTTAATTTGACAACATATTCATCTATATTTTGACTCAATGTTATCTTCTGCATGATTATTTGTAAAATATAAATTATTATATTATTAAAACTCAGCTTGCATAACATTTGGCAAATTCCTGGCCCAGATGGTTCCTATTTTATTAGTATGAAAGTTACCAGGTATACACGTGACACATCAGCATTTGATAAAATTTTTGGGATTTTTTGCATTTTTCATAGTAAAAATATCTAAAATCATTATAACTCAAACTCATAAGTTTAAAACACCAATTTGTAGAGCCTTAGAACTCAAAATTCACCGAAGAGAGCTTTTATAGAGCTTTACTGAAAATATCTAGAGTTTCATTAGAGATTTACTCTTGTCCTTTGCTCTTGTTTTGGACCTGCCCACAGGGGTCATAGTTCACAAGATCACTTCGTGAAACGTGCTTATAAACTATTCAAAAGCATGCATGTTAGTACAGTGTGTGATTACATGTAGCAAACACAGCCAAGCTAAACCATCTTTCTCCCAGTTTGAGCCAACAGAAAACACACCAAGACAAACTAAACACTCCCATGCTTGGCTGTCTTTTCAGAGAGACCTCAAATCTATGCAGTTATTATCAAACAGACAGATCATACATTACCAAATTTTATGCACTAATTTTAGTCTGTTTCAAATATCAACACCAAATTATGGAGATTAGAAGACTCAAGAAGCCAAGATTAGTGATTTCATGAAACTAGTTAGACTAGCTAATTTTGCTACTGCATGTAAACTAATTAGGTTCACGGATGATCTGAAACACTCACGGACTGAGCATTGAATTTCGTAAAGTAGGGAGAAACATCCAAATAAACTTTCCAATTTAATTCATAAATTTCTTGAAGTCCTCTAAGTAATAATGCTAGACATAGTCATCCTTATCATGTACTTGCTATATTATGCACACAATCACCAATACTTCATCATCCAAGTGAAAGAAAACCCGCCCTTTCGAAACCCTAAAACCTAATCATGGGTTCGAAAGTTTCAGCCATGTTTTTCATATGCATCATTTGCATGTTAATGGCGTTGCCACCAATCTACGCTTGTGGCTACTGTGAGCCACCGCACCCACCATATCACCACCCTAATCCACCACACCATGGAAAAGGAGGGAGCCCTAAAGGCTCACCTCCCACACATAAGCCACCAACACATAATCCGCCTTCACATAAGCCACCTACACATAATCCACCTTCACATAATCCGCCTTCATATAAGCCTCCTACACATAATCCGCCTACACATAATCCGCCTTCATATAAGCCACCTACACATAATCCGCCTTCACATAATCCGCCTTCATATAAGCCTCCTACACATAATCCGCCTTCGTATAAGCCACCTACACATAAACCACCGGTACATAAGCCACCGGTGGTCCTCCCACCAATTGTTATGCCTCCACCGATTATAGTTAATCCACCTATCGTTATGCCTCCTGTTGTTAATCCGCCTATCGTTATGCCTCCAGTCATAATGCCTCCAATAACTAATCCTCCAGTAATAATCTCACCGCCTACCACACCAACGTATCCACCTTACACTAGCCCTCCTCCATCCGGGGGCGGAGGCGGTGGCGGTGGAGGTGGAGGTGGAGGCGGTGGTGTCCCGGGCATTAAACCACCACCAACTTCTATGCCAACTTGCCCGATAAACGCACTAAAATTAGGGCTTTGCCTGGATGTTCTCGGAGGTTTGGTGCATGTAGGGTTAGGAAACCCGGTTGAGAATGTTTGTTGTCCAGTGCTTCAAGGGTTGCTTGAGCTAGAAGCAGCTGTGTGTCTATGTACTACTATAAGGCTTAAGCTGCTTAACCTGAATATATTTATTCCACTTGCTCTTTCCGTACTAGCTACATGTGGGAAGACTCCTCCACCTGGTTTTGTATGCCCTCCTCTGCCCCCTAGCTAATTAAGTTGCGCTTTTAACTAGTGCATGTAATTTTCGCTGCTTTGAGTTTATCTGTAGCTTGTAAGATTTCTCAAGTTCATCGCTATCGTTGTTTTGTACTCTCTTAATGCAAGAACTAAATCTTCAAAATATCAAGTTGATGCCATACATTCGTTCTGCATCTAGGATTCACTATTTTTATGTTCTCTTGCGTACCTTTTTATGTTCCTCTTGCGTAGTTTTTACAAAAAAAATAATTATAATTAAAATGAGCGTTTTTTTATCTACTAATTAATTTTCTTACAGTAGTTGCTTGTTCTTCAACTATAATATAAAGGTAGATGGTTCACGACCAACAATTTTTATAATATACAGTCCCCATGCATTCACATCAAAATCCTACTTTACACATACGACTGAAAGTTTTCGCGCCGTAACCCCTAATTTAAATGCAATTAAGGAACTAAATCTGAAATCATTATTAGAGCATGTGCAATACATTGTTTCTGGATAGACATCTAGTTGCTATTTTTTGTTCACGGGATTGTATAGAAGGAATAGTACTGTAGGACAGATTAACAGATGATGATACTTAATAATTGATTAGACATAATCACATACTTCCAAATAGATTATAAAAGAATTACAGAAGCATCAGTGCTTGTAATTTGACCTTCTTCCGAATTCCGATTAATTATTTATTTGTTCGTTATATTGTTGCTCTGCAAAGAGTACGAAACAACTAACAGCAGCCATGAATCGGTCAAGTTACTGCAGGTGAACAATAATATTAAAAAAATACATTGGAACAGATTAATGAGAAATAGTAATTAAATTGAAAATGAGTTTTTGATTCCAGCTTTTCAAGAAAGGAAGTACAGAACTTTGCTTTTCGCAAATCAAATTAAGAAATAAACAGCGACCAAACATTTTTTTAGTTTACATCAAGCTACAAAAGTAGCAGAAGATTTATTCAATGTCGCAAGCTCCATGTCGCTCCACCAAACGATCATCACCCGGGAAATCCAAGGATGAGAGTTTACCAAGATTTAAAAACATAGCCGAACCATGACAACAAGTAGATCATGAAAGCACAAAGCAAATAAGAAGTGCGGAAACACTTGAGATTCTTATGCACATTCAAAGCCATTTGGGACTTGCTTGCCACAGTTGTTAAGAACTAAGCTGAGGGCAACAGGAATATTGAGCTTGATTCCCAAAATGTTGGCTTTAATGGCAGTGCAGAGGCAGAGTGCGGCTTCAAGGTTGACAAGGCCTTCTAGAAGGCTGCAACATGGGAGTGTGGGTGGAGATCCGATCACAACATTGTTAACCAAATTGAGGACATCAGCACAGACACCTAATTTTAGGGCATCTTTAGGGCATTTTCCTGCTGATGGATATGGAGTTGGTGTTGGCTTGGGCCTAGGACCAGGGCAAGTGTCACATGAACTGACTAGCGAAAAGAAGAGAATGTTGAGGGCGAAAAAGAGAGCTACTGAAGCAGTGTTTTTGGAACCCATCTCTCGAGTATATCGAACACTTAGCGAAACAGTGGAGAATATATAGCTAGTGTTGATCAGAGGTTTAATTAGAAGTGTTTTTACTTCTGAGTTCTGATGGATAAGTTTGTAATCAAAATGAGGATTTTATAGGGAATTTTTTGAAGAACTTGAGCTGGCAAGCACAAAAAAATTAGTTAGACATTTAGATCATACATGTGGGGTGGCGCTATATATATACAACTTGACATGTTCGATCCCGAATAAATTCAATAAATTGTATCTGGAATTCCTAATAAATTGGTCCAGGATCATGTCACGGACTCACGGGCATTGTTAACACCAAATTATACGTACAGGGGCTCTCCTACGTAATTAATATATGATCATAATTCCAAAACAGGATAGATTAACTATTAGGATCTCATACCAACCGCAATTTAATTTGATTCCTCTGTAAGGTATCTGGACTGATAAAGATCGACAAGCACAAACACAAAATTGGACATCTTTCAAAGTGTTATGCCATATTTCGGTTGCCTCAATTATCTTCTAATTTCCCAATATTAATCTGATAATAATTATTGCTTAACCACTAAGTAATATCCTCTCTCTGAAACGAGGAAACAATCAATCTAAATCAATCGATTACTAAAAAATATCTCCAAACGATTCTTTCAAATCAGGAAAGAATCACAACGCTAATATAACTCTAAAAAGATAAAATCAACTTATCTCAACATATCCCTTAACAATCACAGGGATTAAAAACACTATTCTATCACAGAACTGCGTTGGCTTGATCCATATATATAAACAGGGTACGCAGACATCTTGGAATAGGATCCGACACATCTAACAAGTCGAGACACCTTTCAAGTCCAGCCCCCAAACATCCAAAAATCCCAAATCCCCCTATTTTCATAATTCGTTATTCCAGCAATCCCCGAAATTTGTTATCATCAAATTCCTCCGTTAACAATTGACGCTAGAAGGAGGGGATAATTTTTGATTGTGGAGGACAATCAATCTATACAATACACATGGGGTTATTATGGATCTGGAGCAACTTTAATGGAGGAGCAGAACAGTGGAGGCGTTCGTTCGTCGTTTTATTCAAAATAAAGATAAGTTTTCTTATGATTTTGTCCGTACAAATAAGCTATCTTATAAAATTCGTAGTAAATTTATTACATGTTAGATTTTGATGATTTTTTATGATCCGAAAAGATTTTGTGATTTCCTACAACTTTCGTTCTTGGTGTTTTCTGAGATTATGTTTCGATCTATTCTCGAAATCACAAAACATAATCAGATCCCGTTTTTCAGTATTGAGAAGTTAATCAGAAGACGTTTTATTTGATTCCCGATTCGTTATAAGTCCGTTTCTGACGAGCCATATATCATCGGAAAGATCTTTTCGTTTCCTGCAACTTTCATGTTTTGTGTTTTCCAAGAAAATATCGTTTACAGGGCCAAAAAGGAAAAAAACAGATCTGGACAGATTCTGAATCATGGATATGTTAAAGGATTGTGATGCGATATTAGCAACACATGATTTGATTACTTCACTAGCTCATGCATGGACAAAAATAAGTGTGGAAGATCCTTATTTGATAAGGGTAATGTTATCGAAAGCTCTCTCTTCCAAGAAGGATAATATTTTTGAAGACCCTCTATCGAAGATGTTAATATTTTTGAAGGCCCTTCTTTAAGGTGTTGCTTGGAAATTATTTTTGAAGGCCCTTCTTTAAGGTGTTGCTTGAGAATTATTTTTGAAGGCCCTTCTTTAAGGTGTTGCCTGGAAATTATTTTTTAAGGCCTTCTTTATGAAGGTGTTGCTTGGAATTATTTTGAAGGCCCTTCTTTGTGGAAGGTGTTGCTTGGAGTACCTTGGTAAACCCGTACTTCCGGGGTGCTTATCTGTACTTCCGGAAAGCTCACCAAGAAGAGAGTTCTACCTCTTAAGAAGGCGAGGTTACACTTCCCTTTTCTTAAACTCTGCTTTGCATAGAGTGTATAAGAAGGCGAGGTTACTCTTCTCTTTTCTTAAACTCTGCTTAGCATAGAGTGTGTAAGAAGGCGAGGTTACTGTTAGGAATATGTTGTTCTTGATGATAAGCATAAAACACTTAGTAGAATTTGTGTAAAGTCAATTTTGTAGCTGTCAACGAAATAGCATGCTTAGCAGTGTTTCGTTGACAGGAAGCTCATCAACGAAATGAGTGTTGTAGCAATTGCATTGTACAATACTTCACAGTATGATAGGCATTCTATTATATGTTTTAGATAGGTTTTCTAAGTCATGTTGACTATGTACTAGATAGGCAAAATAGGTTGGTTAATTGTAAATATGTAATGCCTTGTAATTCTGCCTAAGTGAAGACATGTCAACGGTATGAAGATTACTCTGTCAACGGTATGGAGTTTACCCATCAACGAAACGAGGGAAACACCATCAACGGAATGAAGAATGAAGCTATCAACGAAACACATCTCCTTGCTATCAACGAATCAATGTTGCTTTTTGAACAGTTGACAAAGTGATAGTGACAGTTTACTGAACAGATCTAAAAGGAGATATGGAAGTGTACTGTGCATTGGAAGCCATCAAAGTGGATACTGGAAATAAGGAAACATTCCAATTTCCAATAAGGCTCTTGGGAATGATTATAATGAGCATGAAGACAAAAGCTAAGATCTCCAAGGACCATTGGACAAAAGGAATGAAAAGCAAGCTACTGATGGTTACTACTATTATTCTTTAGTTTAACCAAACGTAGAATTGTAAACTTGGGATATATAACCAAGTGTAGCAGTTACTTTAGGATTAAGAGAAGAAACACAAATAGATTGTATTAGCTATTTTGAGAGCAATTCTTCTCTACAACCTTGTAACTGAGCAGCTGTGTACTTTTGTATCACAGATTATTTCCGCAATAAAAACACTTCAGTTGGATCATCAAACAATCCAACTGAATTATTTATATCTTGTGTTTTTATTTATTCAGTTCAGTTTTATTTTATAAAGTGTTTTAGTTTCAAGAAAATATCAAGAATTGTATTCAACCCCCCCCTTCTACAATTCTGTTAGGTCATTTGGGAATAACAATTGGTATCAAAGCGAGCTTCTAACATACAAGAAGTTTAAAGATCAAGACCAAAAACAGAAACCATGGTGAAGAAGGATGCAGGTGTGAAGATACCAGTTCTTGATAAAGACAATTACTTTCACTGGAAAGTAAAGATGCATTTACATCTCATGTCTATGGATGAGAGGTATGTAGACTGCATTGAGAAAGGTCCACACGTTCCCATGAAGCTTGATTCTAGAGTTGGACTGCCAGATGATGCACCTGATGTAGAGATTCCAAAAACTGTCTCAGAATGGACTGTTGAAGATATTGCAGAAGTTCATAAAGACAAAAGGACCATGAACATTCTGTTTAATGGTTTGGAGCAAGAGATGTTTGACAATGTTATCAACTGTACAACCTCTAAGGAAGTATGGGATACTGTTAGAACTCTCTGTGAAGGAACTGAGCAAGTCAGGGAAAATAAAATGCAACTCCTTATACAACAATATGAGCATTTTCATTTTAAAGCTGGTGAAACCCTAAATGACACGTTTAGTAGGTTTCAAAAGCTTTTGAATGGATTAAAGTTGTATGGGAGGATCTATCAAACCAAGGATTCAAACCTTAAATTTCTTAGAGCTCTTCCAAAAGAATGGAAGCCTATGACCGTTTCTCTCAGAAACACTCAAGAGTACAAAGACTACACTCTTGAAAGGCTTTATGGAACCTTGAAGACTTATGAGCTGGAAATGGAGCAAGATGAGGAAATTGAAAAGGTACAGAAGAAGGGTGGATCTATTGCATTAATTGCATCAGTGAACCAACTTGAAGATGACAATAAAGAAGCTGCAAAGGCCACAACTAGTCGATCTAGTTGTAGGAGTGATGTTAGCAAGGGTAAAGACAAGATGACAGAAGAAGAAGAATCAGAACCAGCCAACTTGGAGGACTTAGATGAGATTGATGAACACATTGCTTTTCTGTCTAGAAAATTCTCTAAGTTCAAGTTCAAAAGAAACTCAGAAGCAAGGCCACCAAGAAGAGACTTTCAACCTAGCAAAACAAACTGGATTGAAAAGTCTAAGTCAAAATGTTTCAATTGTGGAATGCTTGGTCACTTTGCTGGAGACTGCAGAAAGCCCAAGGTTGAGAAGGGCAACAGGAAATTTGAGCCTGTTGATTATAAAAAGAAATACTTTGAACTTCTCAAACAAAAAGAAAAGGCTTTCATGTCTCAGGAGTATGATTGGGCTGGTAATGGTGAAGATTCTGATGATGATGTTGAGTATGTCAACTTGGCTCTTATGGCTGACAATCATGAGCAGGAAGCAAGTTCCTCAAGCAACCAGGTAACAATTACTAATCTTTCTGAGCTTTCTAAAGAGGAATGCGACAATGCAGTAAATGAAATGTCTACTGTATTATATAATTTGCGTGTTACTCTTAAATCACTTACTAAAGAGAATTCAAGAATAAAAGAGACCAATCTGCTCTTAAGTGATAGGAATGCAATGTTAGAAGCACAGCTCATTGAATTTGAGAAAATGAGATGTGTTAGTAGGGATGCTAAGAAGGAACTTGAGAACGTGTTACAAAGGGAAGAAATTCTTAAAACACAACTTGAGATAGAACAAGGTGTGATTGCAAAATGGAAGGATGCCAGGAATGTTGCTGCCAACATAATTAATGTTCAAGGCGTGGAATCCTTATGTGAGCAATCATGGAAAAGGAACAAAGAGAAGCTAGGGTATGTTGGTGAAACCTTAGAATCAGAAACAGAGTCAACAAACAACAATGATCATTTGTTGAAGGTTGATATGTCAACGGAATGCAATGTTTCGTTGACACATGAACCATCAACCGATCATGCTGTTTCGTTGACAGACAAAGAAAAAAATAAACTCACTAGACTTAATGACAAGTATGGTCCTGTCACCAAGAACTTTGTTCAAGGTGAGTCTAGTAAATCAAAGAAAATTGAGAAGCCTGTTGAGAGAGCTAATGTAGGTCACTTGTCTAACAAGCAATTGAAAGACAAGGTAGAGAAAGTTCATAATGAGGCTAAGGGAAATAAAAAGAATAACAGGAATGGCAAAGTAGGAATTAACAAACACAACAATTACACACCTGATAAATATGCTCCTAGAAAGATATGTGTTAATTGTGGAAGTGTTAGTCATTTGTCTACTAACTGCAAATCTGTTAAGAAATCTGCTAATGTGAAAATGCCCAAGCCTGCAATGAACAGTTCCATGCCTACAATGCCTGTTATGTCTAACATGTTTGCTCCATATGCACAATTTCAGAATCCATATGCTAGCATGCCATTTGTGTCTAATCCTTACATGAATATGTTTAACATGCCACAAATGCCATGGAACATGAATAACATGATTGTTCCTCCAACTATGCATGCTATGAATGAAAATATGAGCAACCCTCAGAAATCAACACCAAGGGTAAAGATTGATTTGAATCAATCTGAGCCCAAAGTGAAAAATGGTACAAAAGGGAATGCAAAGGCTAACAAGACAGGACCCAAGGAAACTTGGGTACCAAAATCAACTTGATTTGGTTTTATTGTGTGCAGGGAGATAAAAGGAATCTTTGGTACTTGGATAGTGGTTGTTCAAGACACATGACTGGTGATTCTACCCTGCTCACAGAGTTTCAGGAAAGAGCTGGCCCTTGTATTGCTTTTGGAGATGACAGCAAAGGCTACACAAAGGGATATGGCTTGATTTCAAAAGAGAATGTCATCATAGATGAGGTTGCATTGGTGGATGGTCTTAAGCACAACTTGCTTAGTATCAGCCAACTTTGTGACAAAGGATTTTTAGTTACTTTTTCAAAAGAAGCCTGTGTTGTTTCTAAAGGAGGAAACAACAATGTGGTAATGACTGGATTCAGAAGAGGGAATGTGTACATTGCTGACTTTAGTAGCACAAGTTCAGACACCATCACTTGTCTTTTCAGCAAGGCAAGCAAGGATGAAAGTTGGTTATGGCACAAGAAGTTATCCCATCTGAATTTCAAAGTTATGAATGATTTGGTGAGGAAAGATCTTGCTAGAGGAATTCCACAGATGGAGTTCTCCAAGGATGGTTTGTGTGATGCCTGTCAAAAGGGAAAACAGAAGAAGGCATCATTCAAAAGTAAGACAGTGTCATCAATTGTCCAGCAGCTTGAATTGCTTCATATGGACCTATTTGGCCCTGTAAATGTTATGTCCATCTCAAAGAAGAAATACTGTCTTGTGATTGTTGATGATTTTTCTAGATTTACATGGACTTTCTTTTTGCACTCTAAAGATGAGGCAAGTGAAATCATTATCAATCACATCAAGATGGTAAGCAATCATCCTGATTTCAAAGTAAGAAGGATTAGGAGTGACAATGGGACAGAATTCAAGAATTCAAGCATGAAGGTGTTCTGTGAAGAAAATGGTATTTTGCATGAGTTTTCAGCAGCAAGAACACCACAGCAAAATGGTGTAGTTGAAAGGAAAAATAGAACACTTATTGAAGCTGCAAGGACAATGCTAGATGAATCAAAGTTACCTACATATTTTTGGGCTGAGGCAGTTAACACAGCTTGCTTTACTCAAAATATTTCTTTGATTAATCAGGCCAAAGGAATGACCCCTTATCAGTTACTCAAAAGAAAGAAGCCACTATTAGATTTTCTTCATGTCTTTGGATGCAAGTGCTTTGTTCTGAGAAATCAAGCTGAGCATTTGGGGAAATTTGAAGCAAAGGCAGATGAAGCAATATTTGTGGGATATGCAGCAGGGAAAGCTTACAGAGTCTTTAATCTCAGAATCAACATTGTTATGGAATCTGTACATGTTGTTTTTGATGATCTCAAAATACAAGGTCTCTGTGATGAAGGTTTCCATGAAAGTCTCTCTTTTGAGAATGAGGAAGGAGAACAAGTGAATCATGATAAGGCTACTGAGAAACAGCCTAAAGTTGTTGTATCTAGCACAGATGAAAGCAGCAGTGAAGATGAAATTGCTGCATTAAGGTTAAAAAGGATAGCAGCTAGCAGACCAAATGGTCATTTCGTTGACAGTCATGGTGGTGGATTCGTTGACAGTCAGAATGAGCGTTTCGTTGACAGCCAAAACGGTCATACCGTTGATAGTCATAGGAATGCTTCTAGAAGTGATCAATTAGGGACAACAAACTCAGGGGGAGTTTCTCAAGGACAAATATCCAATCAAGGCAATCATGATCATGAAGCTACGTCTTCAAGAGCAAATCTACCTCCCTCAAGGAAATGGACTAAAGATCATCCCTTTGAACTTATTATAGGTGATGTCTCTTCAAAAGTCCAAACTAGAAGAGCAACTCAAGAAGAATGTCTATATAGTAGCTTTCTGTCTCAAGATGAGCCAAAGAAAGTTGAGGATGCACTTCTAGATCCAGATTGGGTTTTAGCCATGCAAGAAGAGCTAAACCAATTTGAGAGAAACAATGTTTGGAAGCTGGTGCCCAGGCCTAATGACAGGAGTGTTATAGGCACAAAGTGGGTGTTCAGAAACAAGATGGATGAAAATGGCATAGTCACAAGGAACAAAGCTAGATTGGTTGCAAAAGGCTATTCACAGGAAGAAGGAATTGATTTTGATGAAACCTTTGCTCCTGTTGCAAGACTAGAAGCAATAAGGATTTTCCTAGCCTATGCAGCCCATGCCAATTTCAAGGTCTATCAAATGGATGTGAAGAGTGCTTTTCTGAATGGGGAATTGGAAGAGGAGGTGTATGTAAGTCAACCTCCTGGTTTTGAAGATGATGATTTTCCAGACTATGTGTACTTCCTTCTCAAAGCACTCTATGGTTTGAAACAAGCACCTAGAGCCTGGTATGACACTCTCTCACAGTTCCTCCTTGAGAATCATTTCACTAGAGGTACTGTAGATAAAACTCTTTTTCACAGGGTTGTAAATGGCTCTACTTTACTTGTTCAAATTTATGTAGATGATATAATCTTTGGGTCTACAGATGTGAAACTTTGTCAAAAGTTTGCCAAGCTTATGCAAAGTAAGTATGAAATGAGCATGATGGGAGAATTAACTTACTTTCTTGGTCTACAAGTAAAGCAAGTTAATGAAGGCATTTTCATTAGTCAAACAAAATACATTCATGATTTATTAAAGAAGTTTAACCTAATGGAATGCTCTCCTGCCAAAACTCCCATGCCTACTGCCACCAAACTTGAATTGAATACTAAGGAAAAATCTGTGGACATTTCAAGTTACAGAGGCATGGTAGGCTCACTTTTATATTTAACAGCTAGTAGACCTGATATTATGTTTGCTACATGTCTATGTGCTAGATTTCAGGCTGATCCTAGAGAATCCCATTTAGTTGCTATTAAAAGAATTTTCAGATATCTCAAAGGAACACCAAACCTTGGCATTTGGTATCCTAGAGAATCTGGTTTTGAACTAATTGGTTATTCAGATGCAGATTTTGCAGGATGTAAAATTGACAGGAAAAGTACAACTGGAACCTGTCAATTCCTAGGAAACAAGCTTGTGTCATGGTTCAGCAAGAAACAAAACTCAATTTCTACCTCCACAGCTGAGGCTGAGTATATTGCAGCTGGAAGTTGTTGTGCACAGATTTTATGGATGAAAAACCAACTACTTGATTATGGATTAAGAGTTGAGAAAATTCCTATCTTCTGTGACAACACTAGTGCCATTGCCATTACTGAGAATCCAGTGCAGCATTCAAGGACCAAGCACATTGACATCAAGTACCATTTCATTAGAGAACATGTTATGAATGGTACTGTGGAGTTACATTTTGTTCCAAGTGAACAACAACTTGCAGACATCTTTACCAAGCCACTTGATGAATCAACATTCTCAAGATTAGTAAGTGAGCTAGGTATGCTAAATTTCTCTTAATTATTTTTGAGATATTTGCAAGTTAAAATGCAGCCAGAAATTTGCTATGTTTTTCTGTGAATGAATTTTCTCAGGAAAAGGTAAAATTTTGTCTAAGTCAAAATTACTATGCCAACGGAATGCACCATTTCGTTGACAGTCTTAGCAGTTTTCTGGGTGTTTCGTTGATAGCTCTTTTATATCAACGAAACGCAGCTTTATCAACGAAATAAGACGGGACTTTAACCGCCCAATCCTGATTCGTTGATTTAGCGCTTTTTATCTGAACCGTTGAAATTTGACACGTCTTTTACCACGATCTATGCATACACCCCTGTAAGTATAAATCATGGTAATACTTTAAGAGTAACGGTTATATTTTTAAGCCAATCCAGTAATTTACATTTATTATTGGATTCATTTTCTGAGAATTTTTGGGGGAGTATTTAAGAAATTTTATTTTTATTATTTCTTTTTACCTGTTCTCAAAAATTCCAAAGGCTTTTTCTCTCTTCTTCTCTCTAACAAGCAATTCAGTTCGAAGCTTTCCTTTAATCAACAATGGCACCTATAGTCAAGCTTATGTCTGCTGGAGGGTTCATCTATGAGAAGAACAACTCCATCCCTTTTGTTGTCAAGGAAAACCCGAACAGTCTGTTCTTCAAAATGATGGATTTCATGAAGAATTGCAAGTTGAGCTATGCAATGTTTCACTCTACACCACTCTACAATGAGATAATCGAGGAAATTTGGACCTCATGTGAGTATAGTGGAACACACTGCACACTAAAATTCACTCTTCAAGGTAATGAGTACATAGTTAATTCTGATGTTTTGCAAGCATGTTTACATATTCCTGATAATAACTGTGATGCTTTGCCTACTAACACTGAAATAACTACCATGTTAAATTCTATAAACTACTCTTTGCCTACTGATAATCTGGGTAGAATAATTAGGAGAGGTTTGGTTAGAGAATACAGTTATTTAGCTGATGCATTCATTAAGGTCTTTTCTGGAAAGATTAGTAATTTTGATGCATTAACTAACTCTATGTTAATTCTCCTAACCATGCTTCTAAATGATAGATATCACAACTTTAGCACCCAACTTATGTATGAAATTGGTGCTAAGTTGGGTGACAAAGCAAATAGGAAGAAAAATATCTATTATGCTAGGTTTCTGATGATGTTGGCTAACCATGTTAGTCCAGCACCATTAGTTATCTCTAACCCTAATGCCAGGTTCGAGTGCTTTGTGCAAGAAAAGAGAGTATTGACAGACATACTCAGGCTGAACCACAATGGTGATGTTCCAGTGGTGTATCTGCCAATCATTGAGGTAACTACTACTATCCCTGTTAGTGTAGCTAACACCTCTACTGTTTTACCTTCCAATGTTGCTATGGAGTCTGTAGCTGTGACCCAACAGGCTCCTACCCTAGCAACAAAACCAAAATCAAAGAAATCCTCCAAGCCAACCTCAGGTGCTTCTCAAAAGGCACCTGTTGTAAAAACTACCACACAACCTAAGGGGAGTGAGTCTGGAGTTGTGAGAGGTGAGGGAAGGGGTGAACATCAAAGAAACCCCAAGGATAAGGAAGG
Source organism: Heracleum sosnowskyi (assembly GCA_030848705.1). NCBI lineage: Eukaryota > Viridiplantae > Streptophyta > Magnoliopsida > Apiales > Apiaceae > Heracleum > Heracleum sosnowskyi. The sequence goes on from CM061240.1 coordinate 19,809,714, forward strand.
ACAGGTTAGTGTGTACCAGCCAAGCCCCATTGTGTCTTCCCAACAAGGCACAATGAGTAACATGGATTTAAGCACAAGTCTAATTGCATCCTCCCAAAAGGATGTGATTATTGAAACAAGCTCTCCTCCTAGAGCACAGTCCAAAAGGGTAAGGGACACTTCTAGCCCAAAGTCTACATTTTCCCAATACCAAAGGAGAGTGAAGCAAAAGTCCAAGGGTACACAGGGTGCACACACACTGGAAGCAACACTTCCAGTTTCTCAAATTCAGTTTGATGTAACCCCTATCATTACTCTGGGGTTACAATCCCATTCTCTAAACATCAATCTTGAATTATCTCCATCAAATTCACCAACTCAATCTTTAGATGTGGACATGATCCATACATCTATTCCTGATTCTCCAACTCTAATCTTGGAGAAGCCCCACTCTGAAGCTGGTGGCCATCACTTGTTAAGTGATTTGTTGGGCCATCAACCAATTTTTCCTGAAGTTGCAAGGGGATCTGTGGACCATTCTTTAAAATCAATCACCACAGACTCTACTGTAATTTCTCATTCTCAAAGTGCTTTCTTGACTTCATCAACGAAACAGTCTATTTCGTTGACAAGTGTTTCTCCATCAACGGTATCCATACCGTTGACAGTTCAAACTACCATTCCGTTGATAGTTCACTCTGCACCTTTAATTGAAAATCAAGTTGTTCCCACAACTAGTGCAGATGATCTAGTGGTAGTTGAGACACTTCTAGGACTGAGAGGGAGTGAAACTGAGAGGCTGGCTTGCAGCCAGGCAAAAGGAGAGAATGTGAGTGAGAGGCTGGCTATTTCTTCCAGCCAGGCAAAAGGAGAGATTGAGAGTTCCACCTTAGAAGGTGAAGGTGAGGGTGTGAGAGGTGTGAGCCATGGGGAGCCCATGATGCAAGAACAGAGTGGAGAGAGAGAAGGGACTACAGGAGAAATAAGGATGGAAGCAGCCATTGCTAATGAGTTAATGGAGGTCAGTGAGGGAGAAAGGGAACTTACTTTCCAAGAGGTTTATCAGCAAACTCTGGATAGTATTTCCCTGGATCCTGAGACCTTTACTCATCCTGTGTCAGCCTATCAAATTTTGGCTCAACAGGGCAATGTGGAGGCAGAGAGGTCACTACAACTAATTCACACAACTGCATCAATGCAAAGAGCAAAGGATGCCTTGACCAATCTACCTCCAGGAGCTGAAGCAAGTGGAGACTTTGATTTCTCTGATGATGAGGACAGCTATGGTGATAATCTACAGGTGGCCACTACTGCACAGACTGGGACTTCTGTGGTGCCTCCTACACCAAACTGGCTTTCTCAAGATATGCATGGTAGAAGCAATTTGGATGCTGCTATCACAAGGCAGTACAAAGAAGCATATCTAGCTCATGAGTCTGCAGGACCAAGAGACAAGAAATTCTACAAAGCCATAATGGATTCTCTGGAAATTCAAAGGCTACAAATGTTGCAGACAAGGATTGAGGCTACAGAGATCAAGGATTCAATCAGCAACCTTAGGGCTGCTAATGATAGGAGGCTAGATGAAAAGCTTCCTCCTCTCACTGTGTCCAGGATGAACAGGTTTTTCACTAAAGAACCTGAAGTGGAGTCCTCCTTGAAGACTCTCTCTTCTAGAGTGGACAAGGTGGAAGCCACTCTATCACAGATGCAAAAGGAACAGGAGAAACAAACACAACTATTGGCCCAGCTAGTGGCAGTTCAAGGACTCCCAGCCATCTCTTTTGATGATAACAAAAAGGGGGAGAAATCTAAGGAGCTAGACATTCAAATTACCAAGGTTATGGTCCCAGCCATTTCCCTACCAAAGGAGCCATTAGCAATGGGGGAGCTTGGCAAGCAGCAAAAGGATGGTATTGACCTTATACAAGAAGCTTCTATGAGGATGAGACTTGCAGAACAAATCAAAGAACATTGGTCCAACATAGAAGCAAAGTTCAAGAAGATTACTGAAGATAAGGACTCAAATCCATCAACGGAACAGCCATCAACGAATGCCATGGCAATAGCATCAACGGAATGGGAGCCACAGACAAATTCTTTCTATCAACAAGAGCCCCTTCTACATGGAGTCACTCAAGGACCAAGGAAGGAAAAAGGACAAACTTCATGCATTAGGGATGTGGAACAAGCTACAATTCAAAGAAGCCTATCTCCCAAGTCCCCTGCTAAACCAAAGGGCAAAAACATAGCAAGGACTTTCTATCCTGCACCTTATCCAGATGAGCACAAGCTTCTTGGTCTACTCATCACAAAAAGCAAGGAAAGTAATGATTATGAGATAAGGAAGCAAAGGGCAATTGTCTACAGGAATGGACAGCAAATCTGTGTTTGGGCTGGTCATCCAAACTTTGCTGAAGCCAAGGCTGAGGAATCAGAAAGAGCAGCTATGCAAGCTCTTGCAGTAGCTCAAGCTCTAGATGAAGAAGAAAGGAAGCAAGAGGAAAGCACTAGAGAGGAAAGGAGTTCAAAGAAGAGCACAAGGCAACCCAAAGAGAGAGCTAGGAGAAACATAGACTTTGAGAGTGCTGATTCTCAGAGTACTGCATCAGACTCTTCTTTACCTATTGCACCTCCAACAATTGCTAATCCAGTTTTTGAGGGAAAGTTGGCCTGTGATCCTGCACATCCTGTCAATTTTCATGATCAACCAATCATGCCAAAAGAGGAACCAATTGATTTTGATGAGGCATACTTTCCAAAGTTCCTGTTAGAAAAGGACCAACCAATGAAGACAAAGAAGAGGCCTGTCAAAGCAAAGCCTGCTTTTGTGAGAAAGCCACAATCTCAAAAACCCCCTTCAAACCCAGAGGACTGCATGTACATTGCTGACATCAGGGAAGAATCCAGTCTACATCTTGACTTAGACAACCTGGTGGAAGTAAGGGGAATTGCAGCTTCTCAAAAGTTGCCTGAAAGACTAGTGTTCATATTCAAGGGAGGTAGAGAACAAGTGTGGCCTCTCTACAGAATTTTAGGAGAAGACTATCAAACACTACTCTCAGTGTTTAGATGCTTGAAAAAGGACTTTGGTTTCACCAAAACAGCCAAGTCTGAGGTGGTCTCCAAAATCTGTCAGATAAAGGCTAGCTGGAACAAGCCTGAGGCTCTTCCCAGGATACTTAGAGTTCCCTCAACAGGAAAGAAAATCCATCTTCAACCCTATTGGATGATGGAGTTTAAGGACAAGGACAACTGCAGAAGATTCTTCAGAATGGAAGACCAGCTGGAGAAGGCATCTAATCAAACTCTAAAGCTGATGCAATCCAAGCTTGGTGATCAAGATGAAGAGGAGAAAATCTTCTACAGAAGACTACAGGCCCAGATTGAGGAAAACAACTCCAAGAGAGGGAAGAAGACTATGCCACAAAGAAGTCACAGATGAAACATTTGCTCAGACTAAAGGAGCACTTGTGGGCATTAGTCTTGTAAGTCTTATATTTTGTCTATAAAGTTTTGAAGCTTAATACATTTTCTACTTTTGTAATTTATGATGTATCTGAGTGTTTTTGTTATCATCAAGTCTCTTGATTTATGGCTGTTATTCTATCAGTCATAAATTGGGGGAGATTGTTAGGAATATGTTGTTCTTGATGATAAGCATAAAACACTTAGTAGAATTTGTGTAAAGTCAATTTTGTAGCTGTCAACGAAATAGCATGCTTAGCAGTGTTTCGTTGACAGGAAGCTCATCAACGAAATGAGTGTTGTAGCAATTGCATTGTACAATACTTCACAGTATGATAGGCATTCTATTATATGTTTTAGATAGGTTTTCTAAGTCATGTTGACTATGTACTAGATAGGCAAAATAGGTTGGTTAATTGTAAATATGTAATGCCTTGTAATTCTGCCTAAGTGAAGACATGTCAACGGTATGAAGATTACTCTGTCAACGGTATGGAGTTTACCCATCAACGAAACGAGGGAAACACCATCAACGGAATGAAGAATGAAGCTATCAACGAAACACATCTCCTTGCTATCAACGAATCAATGTTGCTTTTTGAACAGTTGACAAAGTGATAGTGACAGTTTACTGAACAGATCTAAAAGGAGATATGGAAGTGTACTGTGCATTGGAAGCCATCAAAGTGGATACTGGAAATAAGGAAACATTCCAATTTCCAATAAGGCTCTTGGGAATGATTATAATGAGCATGAAGACAAAAGCTAAGATCTCCAAGGACCATTGGACAAAAGGAATGAAAAGCAAGCTACTGATGGTTACTACTATTATTCTTTAGTTTAACCAAACGTAGAATTGTAAACTTGGGATATATAACCAAGTGTAGCAGTTACTTTAGGATTAAGAGAAGAAACACAAATAGATTGTATTAGCTATTTTGAGAGCAATTCTTCTCTACAACCTTGTAACTGAGCAGCTGTGTACTTTTGTATCACAGATTATTTCCGCAATAAAAACACTTCAGTTGGATCATCAAACAATCCAACTGAATTATTTATATCTTGTGTTTTTATTTATTCAGTTCAGTTTTATTTTATAAAGTGTTTTAGTTTCAAGAAAATATCAAGAATTGTATTCAACCCCCCCCTTCTACAATTCTGTTAGGTCATTTGGGAATAACAGTTACTCTTCCCTTTTCTTAAACTCTGCTTAGCATAGAGTATTTAAGAAGGCGAGGTTACTCTTCCCTTTTCTTAAATTCTGCTTTGCATAGAGTGTTTAAGAAGGCGAGGTTACTCTTCCCTTTTCTTCAACTCTGTTTTGCATAGAGTGTATAAGAAGGCGAGGTTACTCTTCCCTTTTCTTAAACTCTGCTTTGCATAGAGTGTATAAGAAGGCGAGGTTACTCTTCCCTTTTCTTAAACTCTGTTTTGCATAGAGTGTATAAGAATGCGAGGTTACTCTTCCCTTTTCTTAAACTCTGCTTTGCATGAGTGTATAAGAAGGCGAGATAATTATCTTATTCTCATTCTCCTACACTTACAAAGTTACTCGTACATATGTTCTTCTCACATCTCGCATGTTGTCTTTCTCGCAAGCACAGACATATTACGGGCACATCATGTTGTCTCTCTCGATTTTACAGGCATATTACGGGTAATTATCTTCTTCATATTATTTGCTAATCTTCTACTCCTAGTTGTTTCATTGACTCAGGAAATTCGGAAGATCAAAGCACACTTAGTTCTCCAGTCCATCAAGCTGCACTGAAGAACTGAGGGGTAGTTGTTATGCCATATTTCGGTTGCCTCAATTATCTCCTAATTTCCCAATATTAATCTGATAATAATTATTGCTTAACCACTAAGTAATATCCTCTATCTGAAACGAGGAAACAATCAATCTAAATCAATCAATTACTAAAAAATAACTCCAAACGATTCTTTCAAATCAGGAAAGAATCACAACGCTAATATAACTCTAAAAAGATAAAATCAACTTATCTCAACATATCCCTTAACAATCACAGGGATTAAAAACACATCTAACAAGTCGAGACACCTTTCAAGTCCAACTCCCAAACATCCAAAAATCCCAAATCCCCCTATTTTCATAATTCGTTATTCCAGCAATCCCCGAAATTTGTTATCACCAAATTCCTCCGTTAACACAAAGTATTACAAATCCTTCCTCTAATACTTGAATGTATTAGACGAGTTGATTATTTTATGTATAACTACCTTTACATCTTAAAATTTTCGATAAGTTGGTTAGTTAATATCACATGTTGGACTTGTACAATTCATAATATTCTGTAAATTGTGTATGATGTCCGTGATCGATTTTTTGACTCGAAAATGAGTTTTGGTGTTGAAAAATTCCGTACCATGCATACGCATTTCATATATGGGTTATGGAATCTGTAGAATTTACCATCTCTCTTGGAAATAAGTATTTTGGTTGATAACTAAGCAAGCACAAACTGATTTTATATCATAGGTGAAGAAAGCATTACTTTGATATGTATTTTGGAGAAGAAGAATGTATATTTCATTCCACTTGATCTTATCATAATAGCAGTTTTCTCTATATAGAGGGTACTGGAGTACTAAATGAGAAATAACCAACTTGCCACATATGCAAAGTGGTCCATACAAGTAACTAATTATTGGAACAATAAATGACTGTAAAAACAGAATAACACAAATTGAGTTGTGTTGCTCTTTTAATACTCCCCTTCAAGCTGATGAAGGAGCTGTAGGTGAACTTCCCAGCTTGCTGATATGTTTGGTGTGGAGCTTCACAAGCAAGACTTTAGTCAGTATGTCTGCCACTTGATTAGAGGAGGAAACATGTTCAGTTTGAATAACTCCAGCCTTGAGTTGATCCCTTACATAGTGACAATCAATGTCGACGTGCTTAGTTTTCTCGTGCAAAACTGGATTGGCAGCTATTGCTATTGTAGCTTGGTTATCACATTTGAGCACAGTTGGAGGCAGATTTTTTAGACCAAGATCCTTAAGTAGTGCAGATAGCCAAGTGACTTCACACGTGGTGAGAGCCATGTCCCTGTATTATGCTTTAGCAGATGAGCGAGCAACCACACTTTGCTTCTTCATTTTCCAGGAGATAGGGGACTGGCCAAGGAACACACAATAACCACTAGTTGATCTTCTTGTAGAAGGGCAACTCGCCCAATCCGAGTCACAGTAAGCTTTGAGTTTAGCAGCAGACTGAGATGCTCAGAGGATTCCTTGAGATGTGCTCCCAAATAGATAACGCAACAGTCTCATTGCAGCTTGCATATGGACAGAAGTGGGACTCTGGATAAACGGAGAAAGAGTTTGGACAGTGAATGTGATATCAGGTCGTGTAATCGAAAGATATATAAGTTTGCCCAGCAGTCTTTGGTAGGGTGTTGCATCAGTAAGGAGGTCACCCTTGTCTTGTGCGAGTTTCAAGTGGCAAGCCATAGGTAACTGCAGAGGTTTAGCAAGAATCATACCATATTCTTTCAGGATGTCATTAACATATTTTTTCTGAGAAAGAAAGAACCCATCAGGCGATCGATGGATTTCTACCAGAAAATAATGAAGTTGACCCAAGCTCTACATATTAAAGGTCTAGGACGACAAGTGCTGCAACTTCTCAATTTCAGATATACTATTTCCATAAATTAATAAGTCGTCTACATAAATCAAGATCAAAGTAACAGTAGAAGCAGACGTTTTATTGAACAAACTGTGATCTGATTTGGATTGAAGAAATGCCATCTGCAGCAGTTTTGAGGATAGTTTGTTGAACCACAGCCTTGGGGCTTGCTTGAGTCCGTTCAAGGATTTTAGTAGCTTGCAGACTAGGGAGGGATCAACCTTAAGAATGAGTGTGGGATTATCCAATTGCTGAATTCTGCAGCCTTCATGGGTATAACCAGTAGTCATCTTCATGTATATAGTTTCAGATAATTCACCGTGAAAAAATGCATTTCTTACATCCATCTGAATTGTATGCCATTCCTGCATAGCTGAAACAACCAACAACGTCCTTACAATGGTCATTTTTGCCACGGGTGCGAAAGTATCAAAATAATCCTCTCCATATTTTTGTTTGCACCCTAAAATGACAAGTCTAGATTTAAATCTATCAATGCTACCATCAGGGAGAAACTTTGTTTTGTACAGCCACTTGCAGCCAATGGTTGTTTTACCAGGTGGCAATGTAGTCACAACCCAGGTCTTATTCATCTCCAGATCATCTAATTCACAGTTCATAGCTTGAACCATTGAGGTGATCTGACAGCGTCGTTAAAATGTGTGGGATCTGTGGTTTGAGTCAGGGTGGATAAAAAACAATGGAATGTAGGTGTTATGACAGAAGTAGTAGTAATACTAATTGGCTGAGCTGTTTGAACAGAGTTGACAACAAATTGATTAAGCCAAGAAGGGGTTTTATGAACTCTAGATGATCTCCTAGGTTCTGGTGGTGCATTAACAAGAGGGCTAGGAGGAGAATGTTGAGTTGTCTCATTATCAGAATTAATGAACCTGTCAAAATAGTTGTGCAATAAATCATCATGAGCAGTGATCATAGGAGACGGGGAAGGGAGAGGCTGCATAAAGTTAGATTTTGATTGACACTGAAAGGGGAAGACATTTTCGTGGAATATTACATCCCTTGAGATAAATATTTGATTTGTGTGAAGGTTTAAAAGTCTATAACCTTTTTTGTGCGCAGGGTATCCCATGAAGATAGTTGGGACAGCCCTTGGAGAGAATTTGTCAATTGAAGGTTGAGGGTTGCTTGCAAATGCAAGACAACCAAAGATTTTGAAGTGTTCATAGGTGGGTTCTTCTTCATAAAGACAAGGATATGGGGTTTTATTATTTATCACTGGTGAGGGTAAACGATTGATATTGTGAAATGAAGTCATCACACACTCCCCCCAAAAAGACAAAGGCACTGCAGATTGAAAACGAAGGGCCCTAGCTATCTCGAGTATGTGCCTATGTTTACGCTCTACTCGAGCATTTTGTTGTGGTCATCGAACACAAGAATTTTGGTGGATTATACCATGGGCGTCAAAGAAATGTTTACAAGAAACATCATCAAATTCTAACGCGTTATCAGACCTGATGACTTTGATTTCTTTGTGAAAATGGGTATTGACATAGTTAAGGAAGGTTTCAAGTGTTTTCAAGGACTCGGATTTATGTTCTAACAAATATACCCATGCATGTCTAGTATGATCATCAACCAAGGTCAAGAAATAGCGAAATTTACCCATAGTGCATACCTTATACGGACCCAAGACATCTATATGCACCAAATCAAAGGAATGCATGGCATGAGAATCACTTACATGAAAAGGTAATTTCATAAACTAAGACATGGGGCATGTTAAACAAACTTTGGAAGGTTTATGAGAGGGGATGTTAATACCAGATATGAGTTTAATCTTAGCTTGAGGGGCATGCCCAAGCCCGTGGTGCCATAATTCCATAGGATCAGCAATGTCAGGTGATTTCAAAGGGCTTTTATTCTCTGTTGCAGACACTGCATTAGCAAACTTGACATTTGTATTGGTGGTTAGGTAATATAGACCATTTTTTGATTGGCCACCGCTTTGACTTCATCAGTGCAATTATCAGTGATGACACACTGAGATGTGCTGAAGGAGATTTGACAATTGTTATCTGTTAGAAGTTGTCGAACTAACAAAAGATTATGTTTGAAGACAGGAACACACATCACTTTCTGCAGACGGAGGCCCATATCGAGGTTCACACTACCTATTTGTGTGACAATTGCAGAGTCACCAGTTGGGAGTGTGATTTGAGTTGATTGCAACAAAGGAATAGGATCAATGAGGTTTGCCAAGTTCGGTGTCATGTGAGCCGAAGCTCCAGAATCGATGATCCAAGAAGTATTATCAAGTAAGGATCCAATAGTATTACAAGATATGATGCCTGAGAAGTGTTGATCAATTTCATCATCAGTATATGATTCCTTATAATTCTCTATCATTTTTGCAAGCTGAACTAATTGATGTGGTGTAAATAGAGGTGAAGGGTCAGAAATAGGTTGCTAGATGTATTAGAGCCCACAGTGGCAGCCATAGCTTTATGAGAACTTTGCTTCCATTTGTTACCAGACTGAGTGAAGACAGGTTTGGTCCTGGGAGATGGTTTGCTGGCTGATTGAGTACCCAGATTACTAGGATGTTGAGGATGCCATTTGGGAAAGCCAATGACAGTCCAACAACGATCTCCCCTGTGACCCTTACCTCCACAAGCAGAACAAACAACATGAGGTCTTTCCAATGAAGTCTTACTAAACATAGCCGAAAGATCATTATCCACCTTACCCAAATTTAACAATTCACGCTGGGCTTCCTCTTGCTGTAGAGCAGCTGAGGCAACTTCAACAGTAGAGAGAGGGTTTAAAAGCAAGAAATGACTACGTTCGGAATTGTAGGTTTCATCCAAGCCATTTAAGAATTGAAACAATTTAGTTTCGTCTTGTTGTAAAGCTATATCATCTAAAAGTTTAGTGACCTCTTCATTAGGTGTACTGATAGTAGGTAAGCAATTTAAAGAATCTAATTCAACACAAAGAGATTTCATCACAGTGTAATAATCATTAATAGATCTGGAGTTTTTTTTCAACTCATATAAGTCTTTGTTAATCTTGTATTTTCTCGACCCATTAGTGAGGGCAAAGCGTTTTTCAAGATTCAACCATATATCTTTTGTAGAAGTCATAAACATAACCGATTTCATTATAGAGGGTGAGACATTTTGAGTTAACCAGGCAATTACCATATTGTTGCAGGTCTCCCAAAGCTCCCCTTGTACCTCATCTGTAGGCTTTGCAATGGTTCCTTTAACAAAACCAAGCTTACGTTTTGAGCCCAGGCTGATTTCTATAGATCTGCGCCATGCTCGATAATCGAAAGATCCTTGTAGCTTCTCCACTTGAATGGAGTTTGTTCCAGCAGAGGGGTGGAGGAATAATGGGTTTACCATATCCTGACAAGTAAGTCTACCAGGAGTTGATGAATTAGTAGCCATAGAAAGACTATCAAGAAACGATCTGTAAAGAAAAGCGATAATAGAAATGCTTGATAACTAATCAAGCACAAATTGATTTTACATCACAGGTGAAGAAAACATTACTTTGATATGTATCTTGGAGAAGAAAAATGTATATTTCATTCCACTTGATCTTATCAGACCCGTCTCAAACTTTACATGGGCTCTGTGCTAATTATAAATTTGGACCCTTAATTTATTCAAAATTTAAACAAGCTATATATAATAAATATATTTCCAACACTTTTACAGGCGTGATATTTGAAGAGACATTAGAGTAGTTATTGATTATGGGCGTGAGTAACTGAATAAGTCAATTTTGATGGAATTTTGCTGATAATTAGATGGACATATATAAAATATTTACATGAGATTTTCTGATTTGGGGGTCCTGTGTTATTGGGCTCCTTGCACACCCTCCATGGACATATATAAAATATTTACATGAGATTTTCTGATTTGGGGGTCCTGTGTTATTGGGCTCCTTGCACACCCTCGTGGAAGGCCCTGATCTTATCATAATAACAATAGTCTCTGTATAGAGGGGTACTGGAGTACTAAATGATAAAATGAGAAATAACCAACTTGCCACATATGCAAAGTGGTCCATACAAGTAGCTAATTATTGGAACAGTAAATTACCATAAAAAGAATAACACAAAATGAGTTGTGCTGCTCCTTTAATAGTTATGATATAAAATCCGGTATTTATATCATTGTTCCATAATACTACTCATTCGCTCTTCAATATCTAGAGAATCCAGCAAAAAAGAAGTACACAACAGCTCCCGACGGATCTGGAGTTATCAGTAAGAAATCTAAAGAATTTAGTTCTGTTAATCTCAAGTGTTCATCTTCTTTGGAAAATACATGCCAGTTTATATTTCAATAGTGACTTGGAAATAAAAATGACATGTTAAGTTGTGGAAAGAGTCAAAAGGGAAAGTCTACTACTCAAATTTTTTGGAAATTGTTTCATTAAATGCATGGGTTGTTTGAAGAGTCTTTTCTCTGGTGGTGGTACCTTTCGGAAACATTAATTTTGAAATGCTCCGTCAACTAAGGTAGGCTGGAAAGACTTTTGTTGCTAAAAACTTTCTTCATAATCTGAAGTGACATACATACAAAGATCAACATAACTCTGTTTTCGTAAAGAATAGCACATCATTTGATATCGATAAATACAAAGATTTACAACAGAGTAGCAGAGATGACTGCACAATTAGTGCTACAAATTATGCTAGTGTTGCTATTTAGACAAGAAGCATTGGCTCAAGAAAGTTCTCGAGGAAAGCCTGGATGTCAGCAAAAATGTGGCAGCCTTCTAATTAGTTATCCGTTCGGGCTTGGAGCCTCTTGTTCTGCTGACCGGACATTCGAATTATCTTGCAACAAATCTTTTAATCCACCAAAAGCTTTCCTTGTGGATAACAATCTGGAGGTGCTGTATATATCACTGAAGGCAGGCACAATTCGCGTCAACACTCCAGTAATAACAGATTGTATGAATACAAACATTGATCAAGTCTTTAATTTACGTGGCCCCTTTACATTCTCAGCCACTCAAAATCGATTCACTGCCATGGCATGCAACAATATTGCTTTAATATCCCAACAAGGGTTGGATGTTGGAATGTGCACGTCATTCTGCAATATTACGGGAAGAGATAACAGTTGCTATGGGATCAACTGCTGTCAAATAGGAATTCCTCCATCTTTGAAGATCATCAATGCATCTTTAAGGAGCATCGAATCTACAAATGATCAAAAAAGATGCAGGTCTGCATTCATAGTAGATCAAAATTGGTTCGGGAACTTGACAAATATCTACAGCGTGCAAAAACTGGAACAAGTTCCTGCTGTGCTGGATTGGAGACCATATGGTTTCTGTCATTCATTTGGACCAGTTAATTCCTCCTTATGTGGAAGCAATACTGTATGTACAAATCAAAGACTATGTTCCTGTATTGAAGGGTATAAAGGAAATCCATATTTGCCGGATGGATGTCATGGTAAGGTTTTGCATTTAATTTACTAATTTGCATCTTCAATCGTATATACAGTAATCACAATCTTCGTATAATGTGGCAGTTGATAACAAAGTTATGCGACATCCAGTTAGTATTAACTTCAATCGATTGTTCAGCAGTATGTAATTCACCCATGTAAACCATTTATGTATAATTACATTTTCTGAATGTCAGACATTGATGAGTGTGCAAATGATTCCAATAGATGTCAGCAGATCTGTACCAATACGCCAGGAAAGTACAAGTGCTCGTGCATAGATAGTTGGGAACCTGAAGGACAATATAAATGTATGGAGAAGAAGAAGACAATGGGCCCTTACGATTATAAAATATTTACTCCAACAGTCTGGCTATACGGTACACTCTCAGACAATTTTACGGATTAGTCTTGACTACAATTAGTATAACTGACAGGATCGATTTTTAAGAGTTGGCTGGAGACTTATAGGTCATTCAAAATGCAGATGTCTTATATATGTGTTAGGACTTTGATAATTACATGCAGTGTGAACAACGGGTCTATGAATCTAAACATAAGATTGAACTCAAGTAAATGGTTTCAGTCAAATACAGTGTGAACCTCGTACGGGTTCACAAAAAATACTTGTTCATCCTAAAAAAATTTCAAGTAACTTACATTTTGAGTGATTAAAGTTTATATTCAAGTTAGTTTGCATAGTCATCACTTCTTCACTATGATTGGTATTGCAGTAATTTGTATCAGTTTAGTACTGGCACCTTTGTCAGTGTGTCTGTTCAAAGTATTGAAACGAAGAAAACAACGTAAAATCAAGGAGAAGTTTTTCAAGAGAAATGGAGGTATGCTATTACATCAACAAATGTCATCTAGTGAAGGTAATGTCGAGACAAACAAATTATTTAGTTCAAAGGAGCTGCACAAAGCAACCAACCACTACAATGTAGATCGAATCCTTGGACAAGGAGGACAAGGTACTGTATACAAAGGAATGTTGCCAGATGGAAGAATAGTAGCAGTAAAGAAGTCCAAAATAGAAGATGAAAGAAAACTTGAAAATTTTATTAATGAGATTGTGATTTTATCACAATTAAACCACAGGAATGTCGTAAGGCTGCATGGATGTTGCTTGGAGACAGAGGTGCCTTTACTGGTTTATGAATTTATACCTAACGGAACACTTTTCGAGTATCTCCATGACCACAGTGAAGAATTTCAACTTACATGGGAAGTCCGCTTACGTGTGGCCACGGAAATTGCAGGAGCTCTCTCCTATCTACACTCTGCCTCATCAATTCCAATATATCATCGAGATATCAAGTCTTCAAATATTCTTTTGGACGAGAAGTACAGAGCAAAGCTTGCAGACTTTGGAACTTCGAAATCAATTTCAATTGATCAAACACATGCCACAACAAAAAGAGTACAGGGTACATTCGGTTACTTTGACCCGGAATACTTCCGATCAAGCCAATTTACAGATAAAAGTGATGTTTATAGCTTTGGGGTGGTTCTTATTGAACTCTTGACAGGACAGAAACCAATCTTGGCACCTACATCCGACAACGAAGAACGAAGTTTAGTAACACATTTTATGTTGGCAATAGAAGAAAATCGTATAGTAGATGTCGTTGATTCGCAAATTACGAAAGATGGTAGGAAAGAAGAGCTCATTACATTTGCTAAACTTGCATATAGATGCTTGAACTTTAGTGGGAGGAGAAGGCCTACAATGAAACAAGTTTCGGCTGAGCTTGAGAGTATTAGAATGTCAGATGGATCAGCTACTGCCCAACAGCACAGTGAAATTGTTGCATATTCAGTCGTAACTGAGCAAATTGATGCTTGGGACCTAACTTCAACTTCTATTAGTTCCTCTGCATATAACAGTCTCACTCAAGGCCGCTCCTAAGAATTTTGAGGTGGAAGGCAAAAAGTTGATATGAAGAATTTCATTTCATTTTTGGATTCCAATGCATTTAAAATGATCAAAATATCTCATTTTATGATATTTTAATATGCCTGAAATTTGATTTCTGATACGGTCAAAAACCAATGTGCTTCTTGAAGATGTTTATGTACTCATTAATTTTTTTACAATGCAGATGCAGATGCCGATGCATAGCTGATACAATTTTAATTTTTTATTTTTTGAGAATAAGAGATCCTAAAAAAATTTCAAAATTTTTAAATGACATATGATAATTTTTCATTCGGGAACACATATTGATGCAGGTTTTATGGATGCATTACCTTATAAAAATTATACAAACTGAAATTTAATCCACAAAAATTGATTATTTAGTAAATAAAAGTTTAATCAAGTTTTACAAACAACATTTCACCAAATATGCTAAATGAACTTGAGTATGATGGCAATTGAAAACAAACTTACTTTGACAATAGGCAATGATTTTTTAGATGAAGTTGACATTCAATGTATTGTAGATAATTTGTTACAGAACCACCTGTGAGAAGATGAGAAGAACATCTCTTTTTCTCCTTTTAAATTGATTAATATATTTATCATTTACAACGTCCTAAAATAATATATTTTATTTTGAAAATTATATTTTTATATATAATTGGTATAAGGCAGTTAATATGGTATAATTTGATATGACATGCTCATCACTAACTATTTGCTAAACAATTTCTTACAGTACTAATTGTCTGCTAAAAAATCTCTAAACAATTTAACAACATTAACTGATAAAAGGTAGTATTTTTAGAAAAATAAGAGATTCGAAGAACTAATATAAGTTTAAAATTAAGTGATTTGAAATATGTACAAATCTAAAATTTCATACAAGATATATTAGTAAATCCCATTAATTTCAATTATTATAAAAAATAAAAATAATGCAATTGAAATTAAATACTCATATAAATATATTATAATTAAAATTTTTAAATTAACATTGTAATATTAGAAATCGGGATGAAATAAACTACTAATCAAACTAATAATACAGTATTTTAAATCGATTCATTTTCAAAATATATTCACACTAAAAGTTATCAAATTTAACTTTGAAAAAAATATAAATGAACAGAAAAGTAACCAATTTTTAAATTGATTTAAAAAATATAAAAATCAAGAACATATATTACCAAAAATACAAAATAAATCAAAATAATATATGAAATAAATTGTTTGATCAACTTAATTATTTACTAAAAACTTTATAAAATTGAAATTAAGTTAGGTTAATATTTTAGAGAAAAAAATAATATTACAAAAAAAATTATATTAATATTTTATAAAGAATCGGAAAAATTCAAAGGTATAATAAAGCTAATAATCATTATTCAAGTAAAATTTAAGGGCCAAATTTAAAATTTCTCACTGGCCCTGAAACTTTTTGTCCCACGCCTGCTTCTGAATAGATTACAAAAGAATTACAGAATCCTCATTGCTTGTAAACCTTCTTCCGATTATTTTTATTTAATTTTAAGCTCAGTTTATTTCAATAGTTATTTATTCTTTCGTCATACTGCTGCTCTGCAATAAGTACGTAACAGCTAACAGCAGCCATGAATCGGTCAAGTTACTGCAGGTGAACAATATTAATAATTAACTTGAAACTGAGTTTTTGATTCAACCATTTCATGAAAGGAAGTACAGAACTTTGCTTTTTGCAAATCAAATTAAGAAATAAACAGCGACCATTTTCACTTTACATCAAGCTACAGAAATGTAGCAGAGAAGATTTATTCAATGTCGCAAGCTCCATGTCGCTCCACCAAACAATCATTCCCAGGAACTCCAAGGATGAGAGTGTACCAAATAAGAAGTAGAAGATTAAAGCATAAAACAAATAAGAAGTTCGGAAACACTTAAGATATTCTTATGTACATTCAAAGCCATTTGGGACTTGCTTGCCACAGTTGTTAAGAACTAAGCTGAGTGCAATAGGAATATTAAGCTTGATTCCCAAAATGTTAGCTTTAATGGCAGTGCAAAGGCAGACTGCGGCTTCAAGGTTGACGAGGCCTTCTAGAAGGCTGCAGCATGGAAGTGTTGGTGGAGATCCGATCACAACATTGTTAACCAAATTGAGGACATCAGCACAGACACCTAATTTTAGGGCATCTTTAGGGCATTTTCCTGCTGATGGAGTTGGAGTTGGAGTTGGAGTTGGCTTGGGCTTAGGACCAGGGCAAGTGTAACATGAACTCACTAGCGAAAAGAAGAGAATGTTAAGGGCGAAAAAGAGAGCTACTGAAGCAGTGTTTTTGGAACCCATCTCTCAACTGTATTGAATGCTAAGCGAAAAAGATAGAGAATAGCTAGTGTTGATCAGAGGTTTAGAACTGTTTTTTGGTCTGATGGATAGGTTTGTAATCAAAATGATGAATTTATAGGGAAGTTCTGTTAAGAACTTGCGCTGGCAAGCACAATAATGTAGTTGGACCTTTGGATCACATACGTGATCGCAATATTGTACAACTTGACATGTTCGATTTCGAATAAATCTGAATCCAATAAATTGTACCTGGAATTCCTATCATTTCTTTGATAAATATAATTATAAGTTGCAGTTAATTAAATGCTAGATGGTCCGGTCATGTCACGGGCATTCTTAACAACAAACTATAGTACTAGCTGGCCGGGACTCTCCTACGCAATATATGATCATAATTTCAAATATGATAGATTACCTCTCAAGACCTCAAACCACCTGCTAATTAATTTGATTCGTTCGGAAGATAGCTACACTGATAAAGACAAGCCTTGCTTTAAAAATATCCTGTAGCTTGCAGAATAACAATATTGCCAAAGGGCGAACACCAAAATGCAAACAATACACTTGCATACAGTAATATAGAAAATCTATACTCTTTATTAATAAACAAAACAATGTGAAAATAACGCGCTGTACTAAAGTATCAAAGTACCAAAAATACGAAATTTGGTTATCACTAAATGTAGGTTCGATTTCTGGCAACTACATTATTTTACAAGATTTATTTACTTTAAATTTCGATTCCTTACAACTACGTAATTATATAAGCTTTATTTATTCACCTTAAATTCATTAGCTTCATCGAGGTTCGATTCCTTGCAGCTACACAATCGTACATAATTTATTTATTTACTTTAATTTCTTTAGCTTTATCCACAATTCAATTGTCTATAACTAAATAATTAAATAGTGATTATTTATTATATTATTTTTATCATTCAATTCTCGATAAATACATTTTTTTAATAATACTTATTAATAATTTATCAATATTAATATTTTAATATGAACTCATATATTCGACCCGTGCTTGGCACGGGTTATCGGCTAATAATTAATAAATAAATAAGGTAGGTAACAAAGAGAAATACAAAAAAGACAAAAATGGAGAAGCCTAAGTTCGAAATATTAGGGTGTGTTCAATATTGGATGGAATGAAAGGGGCAAAATGAAATAAAATTTGTACTCCCTTGGGAAAAATGTTTATAATTTTAATTCCTTACTTCATTCCTTTTCAAATAATTTAAACTAGAAATCTATCACATGTTTAGGAAGAAATGCTTAATTCTCGTTTTTCATGATTTTCCTTACGATCTTTCTCATAAGAAATTTTCACTCTCTCATATTTATTCACTATCTCTCGTAAATTTTGTTTACAATTTTCATTCCATTCCTTTCTCATTCCATTATCTCCAAGTGAACATTGGCCATACGTTCAATGCTAATGTCAAAATAGATGTAGTGTAACAGCCCGACTTTTCGGACTATTAAATCTAAATACAAAACTTAAATAAAACATAATACTTTATTTGATAAACCAAAATTTACGAAAAGTCAAACGCAGCGGTCAAACTTAACGATAATCCAAAATCATAAAAACGGAGACGCAGCTCCATAAACCAATATTCAATGTCTAACAAATAATCAAATTTATTCAAATGGTCTTTAAACAAAATCAAATTGCACGAAATCCAGATTCCACATCCTTATTCTTACTAAGCTTCCACATTGAACCTGAAATATAGGGAAAGGGATGAGCTACACAGCTCAACAAGTACAATTGACAAACAGATATTCTTAAAAATCAATGGGCGGTTTTATTAAAACAGATTTGGTCAAAATATAATAAGTTGCAAAACCTTTGCAAAATTGACCCAGCCCAAAGTTTACATTTTAAAAATCCAGAATTTAAAACAGATACAGAATTTAAAGCAGATACAGAAGCATAAGTAGAAACAGAACGAAAATCGAAATACCACAGTCTTGCTCTACGGTCACACTTTCCCAGTAGCCGGGATCTTATTCTTATTCTTATACGCCACACTTTGCCAGTGACCGGCATCTAAGATTCAATAATTACGCCCCCTTAATAGGTATCTGAAGTTGCACACTTGTGCGCCTACTAAGGGTATATAAGGCTAGTTCCGGAACTATAGCGTAAATTACGAACGGGTTCGAAACGTAGAGACTGTGTTCTAAAATTCAAATACTTATATCTTATAAAATTCGAAACACAATTCTTATATCTTATACGAAAATCTGAAGATCACAATATAAATATATTTTTCAAAAACGAAAAGTAAGTCAAAAGTACTTACCTCAAAGTCGACACTTAAAATCCGAAATTACTGATACGAACAAATCCTATAATTAAATTAATAACCAGAGACAATTAATCATATATTCTATAAACAAATTTGTACATGCTCGTTAAACAAGCAGACACTTAATCACATAAAACAGACTGCTAGAGACTATTCTAACAAATGATACGAAGGAGACATAAATGGGCTTAACGGGCCAACATATCACACCAGTGACTTAATCAAGCTAACATGTACAATTATCAACAGCACCACAAATCCATTTCATTTTTAACAAGCAATTTATACACGTAAGTCAAACACTTTTTATTTTCTTTTTAACTTAACACTTGCATGCACCGTAAACTAATATGTTATTAAACTAATGACCACTAACAACATTGTTAACAATTAACTAACCACTGAATAACAACATGCAAACGTTTTTTTTTAATTAATCAATTAATCAAAATTTAAAGGTTTTAAATATAATGTACATGGAACAAGAATTTTGGCCATTAATCTGTCGTACAAGTACATGTACTAAATTCAAATAATCACATTTTTCTTTTAAGTAAAATAATATAGTAAAACTAGAAAATGGTCATGAATTTAATCATAAAATTTTCAATCAAATCTTCACATCAAAAACTAACATATTTAATTAATATAGATATCAAGTTATAAAACATATTTCTTGTAACAATCAAATAAAATAATATTAGAATCTACTAAAATTCTATTTTTTTTTTCAAGACAACAAGTAATAATAATAAAATAATGAAAAGAAACCTCAACAATCATCCTAAACTAAAGTATATGATACTCTAATTCAATTCGTAACAGTAGCTATATATGGTGTGTTCTAGTTTTATTATTAAAAGGATCATTAACAATTAAGAAAATACTAATAATACACATAACTATACATTATGCACACTGACACACTAGCTAGCAAATGGGTGCATGACAATTGGTGATTATAAAGTCAACTGTCTCGATTTTTAACAAAACACAAGCTTCGTATATGTATATATTCATTTAGAAATCTATGACAAAATGAAAGAGTAAACGTACACCTAATAAGGATAGCAGGAGATCATACGAGAGACAGTAATTTAACATTGGTAAAACCAGGAGCAATCACACAAGCCTTTAAAATTATTTACAATTCAGACGACATGGCAACAGATGTGTAAAATAATTTAACATGATTCCAAAATTCATGTAAACATAAACAGTGGCATATAAAACACTATTCGCGAGGTTTCAATGAAAACACGGACACAAACCTGCAGAGGCTGATGATGAAATCTGTACGAGTTTTTTTTTTCTATTCCTAAGGTTAATTATATAGTCACACAAAACCCTAAAATCAATTAGGTAAGGCTATAATCATTTTCTAAAAATTGTCCAATCTCTTTACTAATATCTAAATTAAAAATATTCTAATTAACACAAATATCTCAATTTAACAGATATTGATTATCTAAAATATTCTAATTGATCTCATCCTTAATACAGAATCTTATCTTTTATTCAAAATAATTAGTGCCACAAATTTCTAAAATTTATAACTAAAATAATTATCTAATTAATTAAATAAAATAAATCACGGATTTTACAGTCTTCCCTCCTTAAAAGAATTTGGTCCCCAAATTCTCAAAATTTAAAAGAAAATAAGTCACACGTGAAAAGAAATGGTACCTTAGTTACGATTATTGGTGCGACTTCCCGTGAGCATAAATACACGTTGAGGACCGGTGTTTTTATCTGCTCCCTTCCTTGGTGGTGGATTGTGTGGGCACTCAGAAATCTTGTGTCCTACTTTTCCACAGTGAAAACAGGCGCTTGTGTTCCATCGGCAGTCCTTGTCTGGATGGTTCTTACCGCACCTCGAACATTTCTCTCGAACACCCTGGCCTCCAATCCGGTCGTACTCATGTTGCTTCTTGAAGGGTCCCATTTGAGACGAAAATTCACTACTTGGAGCGAACCTCTTCTTGTTCCAATTGTCCGTTGCTTTATCAGATTCTGCCAAGCCCCTCTCGATCACTAAAGCCTTGTTGAGGACAGCCTCGTACGTCTGAAGTTCAAACGACGCTACAGCATTTCTGATGTCGCTTCGAAGTCCCTCTTCCAATCTCCTTGCTTTGCTGGTTTCATCCGAGATCAAAGTAGGTGCATACTTTGAAAGCTTCGCGAATTCTGCTTCATATTCGATGACAGTCTTCCTTCCTTGCTCGAGCCTAATGAAGTCCCTCTCTTTCTGCAGACGAATGGTTCTAGGAAAGTACTTGTCTTCTAGCGCCTTCTTGAACTTTGCCCATGTATACGGTTCGTGTTCTTCTTCAGTGGTTGCATTCTCGTTCTTTCTTTTCTCCATGAGCCACCAGTCGTAAGCGATTCCTTGTAGTTGATACACAGCTAAGGTGACCTTCTGTTCCTCATTGCTGCTGAGAAGTCCGAAAGCTTTTTCCATCTCCTGTATCCACATCTCGACTATGGCCGAATCAGTTGCTCCATCGAAAGTTGGTGGGTTCAAACGCTTAAACTGAGAGACGATATTTTGCTGCCTTGGCTGCTGATTTACGAGCACAACGAGAGTTTCAGCTAGTTGATCAAAGACGTTCCCATCTTCATTGTTGTTGCCACCTCCATTATTATTGCCACCATGATCGCCCGGGTTTCCATTGTTGTTCTGATTGCTATTCTCTCCGTCCATATTTTCTAAAACAATAAAATAACACTCAAATACTAAACTTAAAACGATATCTAAAGAGGTAAAACACAATCTTAAATCAAATACTTAATTTATTCCAACAAATTCAAATATCAAAATAAAACCAAATCATAGAGTTTCTCATAACTAAGCATTCATAGTAGCTAAGGTCTTATTCAAAAACTATCTCTCACGCTCTCGTAACTAACGACATTGCAATAAAATCAAGCATAAAAGCGTTCTAGTTTCTTCTCCACGTCCTTCTGCGTCTTCTTGACCCATCTTCGAGTCTCCATAAAAATACTCTTAATTGTTTTTTCTTGTCCTGGGCGACACCACCTCCTCAATGACATTCTGCAGACCTTGTGGACAACCCTTTCCACCGTTGCTGTTCGGGCTTGTAACGTATCTAATGCGTCATTTATCTTTTTATCATTGAGCGCCATCCTATCCTCGTAGAGCTCGCTCAGCGTCCTCAAATATTGAATTTCGGCGTCTCTTGGATCTTCCTCTAAGGACTCATCAACGGCTTCATCGGGGTGAGGTCGGTTCACAGAATCGTCACTCTTGTAGCCATGCTCGCTAGGGTCCTCCTCGGTACTATAAGATACCTTCTTGCTAAACGAATCGTTTCCTGACATCTACAAAATTTCGAGATAACAAAATAACTTTATATCATAAAACATAAGGTCAAGCTCACATGTCAAAATTAATTCACTAATCCAAAGGTCAAATCCTATATGACAGTCTAAAGGATCGCGCCCTAGGGAATACACTAGTCCCATACCTAGTACATTCCGAAGGAAAGCCTGCTCTGATACCAACTGTAACAGCCCGACTTTTCGGACTTGATATGGACAGAAAAGTAATTATAGAAATATAATTGACGGTCCAATGAAAGGGCTCGATATTTAATGCCCAAATCCCTGATTATTTATTAATTTCGTAATTAATAAATAAGGAAAATACACAGCTCATAAAAGAGTCCAAATATGATAATATCTTCATAGAAGGATCCAGAATCCCAATCAAATAATATGATGAGTCACAGCACTTATCAGATAAGGATAATACTTGCCTGCTAAGTAATATACTCCTTATCAGTTATCAATAACGAGACTTATCAGTTAAGACTCCTAAACTTACTCTAAATACAAGGCTCCTGACGCCTATATAAGGACCCTCGTCCTTCATTCTAGAACTACGTTTTATTGACTTGATTCTCTATACAGCAGAGATACGTAGGCATCTTGTGAGGACCGATTTAGTCCCGAAACACAAGAGCAGTCATAAAAGCTTGAACGCTCATAAACCTTAGCATTTAATTTACAAGGTACGTTTTTTAATCCATAACATTTGGCGCCGTCTGTGGGAAGAAAACATCAACCATGTCAAACACCCGAAGAACAACTCGAGCTTCTGAAGAACTTCCTATCACCTCCGGGGCTGATACTCACGGAAGTCAACCACCACCAGTTACTAGTACTGAAGGGACGAATATCCCCACCAACACTCAAGGATTTGAGATCCAAATTGAAGGGACGAATCCCCTGTAAGTGGTCATTCATGGATCTAATTCACAAGAGACCACTCACCAGCAAGCAATCACAACCTCCCCACTACTCATGAGTGCCCCGAGGGGCCTTCAACTACACACTACTGATCTCCCTCAATATGTAAATCAGACCCTGGGGATGCCTACCCATACCAGGCCCCCTCGACCCCCGGTGGGCGGTAGTGGTACCACTCTGGTACACCATGAGGCTTACGTCCCCCCTTACGTCCAAGGTTTGGAACCCCTGAACCGACAAACCCAAACTCTTCAAATGTTTCGAGACGATTTCTCTGGGCCTTACACTGAGGATGAAAATTATAATACTGATGATGACTATCCCCCGCGAAGGAGACGTTCTGCAAACAAGGAGCCAACCACTCAGGAAAGGATTGCAGCCCATGAGGCAGAGGTTGCAAAACTCAAAAAGAAGTTAGAGGAGGAAGAGGCTGCAAGAGCAGCCGGGAAGACTCCAGTAATTAATCTGGATCCTACTCCTCCGAGATCCAGAAGGGTTGAAATCCCAAGAGGAGATCCTACTGTATTGTTGCCCTTAGGAGATCCTGACGATCCTACACCACCTTTCACACAAGAGATAATGAAAGCCACTATATCCAGGAAGTTTAAAATGCCAACCATCAAAGCTTATGATGGAACGGGTGATCCCGCAAATCATGTAAGAACCTTCTCAAACGCACTGCTGTTGCAGCCTGCCAATGACGCCGCAAAGTGTAGGGCGTTCCCACAAACTCTAGCGGGTATGGCTCAACGTTGGTATAGTCGCCTTCCGCCCAATTCTATTGGATCCTTCAAAGAGCTGAGTAAGGCATTCATCAATCAATTTGTTAGTGGGAACATACATGAGAAAAGTTCTGCCTCTCTTATGGCGATTCAACAAGGCAAGAATGAAACATTGAGAGAATACTTGAGTAGATTCACTAAGGAGGCTATAAAAGTCCCAGATTTGGAAGATAAGGTGGCTATGATAGCCCTACAGCAAGGAACTACTGATGACCACTTCAGGAGGTCTTTGGCCAAACATCCCCCCGAAAACATGTTGTCACTGCAAGATAGAGCTGGGAAATATATCAAAGCTGAGGAGAGCATGAGAAAGTACGAACCCATTGCCTGTAGCAATGGAAATTCAAAAAAGAGAAAGGATGCTCCAGAATATGATGCAAGAGAGAAGTATCCTAGGACATCAAAGGATTCAGATTCACCACCCAAGAAAAGCAATTTTGGGCCAAAGTTCACAGAATATGCAAGATTGAATACTCCCAGGAGTCAAATTCTGATGGAGATAGCAAAGGAAGAAGATATCAAATGGCCGAAGCCTATGAGGGCCGATGTGTCAAAAAGAAATCAAAACCAATACTGTCGGTTTCACAAAGAAGTTGGCCACGAGACAGATGACTGCAGGCAGCTGAAAGATGAAATTGAGTTCTTGATTCGAAGAGGAAAGCTTGGTAAGTACACCAAAGATGGAAACCAGGGAAGTCGGAGAGGAAATTATGAAAGGAAAGACTACGATAGACGGGACAATGATCAAGACCGAAATCCCAAGCCCCGAGGGCCTGTCATCAATATGATATTTGGAGGGCCAACTGCGGCTGGACCTTCCAGAAACTCCAGAAAAGCTTATGCCCGTGAGGTAATGACTGTGGTTGGAGAAGCGCCGAAGCGTGCCAAGACTGAAGTATCTTTGAATTTTGACGATTCAGACCTTGAGGGAGTGAAATTTCCCCATGATGACCCTCTGGTCATAGTACCTGTGATTGGGAACTCAGAAACAAAGAGAGTTCTTGTTGACAATGGAGCTTCAGTGGACATCTTGTTCCATGATGCTTTCATCAAGATGGGTTACACTGACTCTCAGCTAACACCCTCAAACATGCCCATATATGGGTTCAATGGAGTAGAATCGAAGGTAGAAGGCACAATTCAACTCCCAATGACAATGGGACAAGGTTCGAAGACATCTACTCAAATGCTGAATTTCATAGTTATTAAGGCAACCTCAACCTACAATGCAATTCTGGGAAGAACGGGACTTCATGCATTCAAGGCTGTTGCCTCGTCCTATCATTTGAAGATCAAATTCCCTACAAGGAATGGGATTGGTGAAGAAAAAGGTGATCAGAAAATGGCTAGAAGCTGTTATGTAGCCGCTTTGAGGCCTGATGGAGTTGGGGGGCAGGTTCTCCCAATTGAGGACACGGACATCAGAAACGATGAAGAAAGGAGAGGAAAGCCAGCTGAGGATCTTGTTCCCATCCCCTTGATCCCAGGAGAACCAGACAAGGTCACCTACATTAGAGCTTTACTACCTGAATCTACAAAAAGTAAGTTGACATCCTTTCTTCAAGAAAACAGTGATGTATTTGCTTGGACAGCAGCTGATATGCCAGGGATTGATCCCCAATTGATAACACACAAATTGAATGTGGATCCTGAAAAGAAAACAGTGAAACAAAAGAAAAGAAATTTTGCCCCGGAAAGGCAAGAAGCTATCAAGCAGGAGGTAGAGAAACTCTTGGAAGCAGGCTTCATTGAAGAAATTCAGTTCCCTGAATGGTTGGCTAACCCAGTGATGGTCAAAAAGGCTAATGGAAAGTGGAGAATGTGTGTAGACTTCACCGACTTGAATGATGCATGTCCCAAGGATTGTTTTCCCTTACCGAGGATTGATGCTTTGATAGATGCCACTGCTGGGCACGAGATGCTAAGTTTCATGGATGGCTTCAGTGGATACAACCAAATCAAGATGCACAAGGACGACATCTCCAAGGTATCGTTCATCACCGACTTTGGTGTTTTCTGTTATTTGGTAATGGCATTTGGACTTAAGAATGCAGGGGCAACATATCAAAGATTGGTGAACAAGATTTTTGAACCACTGATTGGTAAAACAATGGAAGTTTATGTGGACGACATGCTAGTCAAGAGCCTCGACAAGGCAGACCATATAAAGCATCTTCGAGAAGCATTTGAAGTGTTGAGGCACCACAAGATGATGTTAAACCCAGCGAAGTGTGCCTTCGGGGTTGGCTCAGGAAAATTTTTAGGTCTGATGGTCTCCAAGAGGGGAATCGAAGCTAACCCCGACAAGATCAAGGCAATCCTAGACATGGAACCACCCAAGTCTGTTAAGGATGTGCAGAAATTGACAGGAAGAGTTGCTGCTTTGGGAAGACTCATCTCCAAGTCAGGAGAAAAATGCTTACCTTTTTTCAAAGCACTCAAGAATGTGAAGAATTTCGAGTGGACACCTGAAAGCCAAGAAGCCTTTGAGGCCCTGAAGAAATACATGGCTGAAGCACCACTGTTGGCAAAACCAAAGCCAGGAGAAATCCTATATTTGTACTTGGCAGTATCCGACACTGCCCTTGGAGCTGTTTTGGTAAAGGAGGAATTGAAGGTTCAGAAACCCATTTACTATGTGAGTAAGATCCTGCATGGGGCAGAAATAAACTACTCTACCATAGAGAAGTTTGCCTTAGCCTTGATAATGGCCTCAAGAAAGCTACGTCCGTACTTCCAGGCGCACAAGATAGAGGTTTTGACTAATCAACCTTTAAGGAACATTCTGCACAGCCCTCAGGTTAGTGGAAGGTTGATCAAATGGGCTATTGAGTTAGGAGAATTTGATATCAAGTATAAGCCTCGTACGGCCATTAAAGCTCAAGCACTCGCTGACTTCATGGTTGAATGTACCATTGACAACCAAGAAGTCGGGGGGCAGGAGGTAGTAGTGGAAGACAGCAAAGATGATGACATGGTGTCCAAGGAATGTTGGGTGCTCTATTTTGATGGCTCATCAAAAACAAAATCAAGTGGAGCTGGTTTAGTGCTGCAAAGTCCTGATGGATTCGTAATAGAGTACGCACTAAAACTTGACTTCCCAACGACAAACAATGAGGCTGAGTATGAAGCTTTAATTGCTGGCTTAGGGCTGGCTGGAGCCCTGAGGGTCAAAACTCTAAAAGTCTGTGGAGACTCAAGGTTAGTGGTTTCTCAAGTAAATGGAGAATTTGAAGCCAGAGATGAAGTCATGGCTAAGTATCTGAAACTTGTCAAAGCCATCATGACTCAGTTTGATGAATGCTATGTGGAGCACGTTCCGAGGGAGGAAAATGTAAAGGCTGATGCCTTGTCTAAATTTGCCTCTTCTGAAATTGAAAACTATGCAGGAAGTGTATACTTCCAAGTCTTGAAGACCCCAAGCATCAACGGAAAGCTGGTAGCGCCCATTGGTATTACCAGTTGTTGGATTGATCCTATCAAAGCTCATCTGGAAACTGGGTGGCTACCCAGCGACACTTCAGAAGCACGAAAGCTATACGTCAGAGCACTAAGGTATGCCCTAATTGAGGGAATCCTATATAAGAAGTCTTTCATCATTCCATATCTGAAATGTTTGAGACCTCAAGAGGCAGAATTGGCCCTAAAGGAAGTACATGAAGGAATCTGTGGGCAACACTTGGGGGGCAGAGCCTTAGCACATAAAGTCACCCGTCTAGGTTTCTATTGGCCAAGCATGCTTGCTGATGCAAAAAGTTATGTGAAGAAATGTGAACGGTGCCAGAAACATGCACCAGTGGTTAGGCAACCACCTGAGATGTTGACATCCGTAAACTCACCTATCCCTTTTGCTATGTGGGGAATGGATATACTTGGGCCATTTCCAATGGCAAGTGCACAAAGAAAATTTCTGATAGTAGCAATCGACTACTTCACCAAGTGGATTGAGGCTAAACCTTTGGCCAAGATAACCACCAAGCAAGTGATGCACTTCTTTTGGGAAAATGTGATATGCAGATATGGAATTCCACGAATACTGGTCACGGACAATGGAACTCAATTCAACAATGACGAGTTCAAGAAGTATTGTGATGAGAATGATATCAAGTTGCGCTTCACTTCTGTTGCCCATCCTCAAGCAAATGGGCAAGCTGAAGTTGCAAATCGAATTATCCTAGATGGACTGAAGAAAAGAGTTGAACGCTCCAGGAATACTTGGGTAGACGAATTGCTCCCCATACTATGGGCATATCGTACTACTTGTAAAGTTACCACTGGAGCTACCCCTTTCTTGTTGGCATATGGGGCAGAGGCAGTGGTTCCAGTGGAAATTACTCACACGTCTCCAAGAGTTGAGGCTTATGAACCAGAAGCTAATGAAGAAGGCTTGAGGCTAGCTTTAGATCTAATTGACGAAGTTAGAGATGAGGCGAATGCCAAGATAGTTGAACATCAGAAACGAGCATCTTTCTACTACAACCTAAGGGTTAAAGAGAGATTCTTTCGTCAAGGGGACTTAGTCCTTAGAAAGATTGAAGCATCTGGAGTTGGACAAAAGGGAAAGTTAGCCCCAAACTGGGAAGGGCCCTATCGGGTCAAAAATGTATATGGACGAGGCTCGTACAAGCTGGAAACTCTGGAAGGGATTGAAGTACCTAGAACTTGGCATGCTGCAAACTTGAAAGCTTATTATGTTTAAGTGTTTCCCAAGTGGATTCACTACTAGAAATAAGGTTCGACGAAACCAATCCAAGTTTTTAAACTTGAGTATTATGTAAGGGTTGATCCCATTTTTAAAGTTATGAATTCCATATTCTTATGATTTCATTATATATGCAATGCCTCATGATAGACATGTGAACTAAGCATGCAAAATCAAGAAAAGCTAAAATAGACTTACTAAGAAAGTTAAGTTAAAACCCCGAAGGGTAAGTTCAGAAAAGAACATAAATAAAGATAAAAGCCACGCAGGGCCAACCTATGCTATATCATCCTGAGGAATCTCCTCCTCTAAGTTAAGGGGAACATCATCCTTAGCAGCATCACCCAAATCTCCATCTCTAACTGGCTCAGAATCCAGAAAGAGCTCAGAATCATCAATGGGCTGAGAAATGGGGATGGCAGTATCCATGATAGTGTCCTTGGATGCCCCAGATAAATCAGGAACGGGGAACTTATCCAAAGACACTCCTTCGATCTTCGTTCCCAGCTCTTCAATGATGGATTCCCAACAATCCTTGAAAGTGCTAGGAAAGTTAGCATCATACTCAGCATTAAGGAGATCATCAAACTCCTTAGATGCTCTGTACTCAGCAATAACATCCTCACGACCTCTTTGGAGTTGGGCCTCCAGCTGCCTAACCCTCTCCTTCTCATCTACAAGCTCCCTCTCAACTCCTCTGAACATCTCAAAGTTCGAGGTAGAGGAAGCAAAATATCTGTCCCTGTCCCTCTCAGCAATCAGCTTTTCAGCTCGAACTGCCTTCAAGTTGTGAAGGGCAGCTTGGTGATAGGTGTTAGCCTATAAAACAAAGGCATATATTTTAAAATGAACAATTAAAAGAAAGATCAAACAAAAGTGAAAATTACTTACAGAAGCAAGGGCTTGGGCCCCAAGAAGCTCAATCTGAAGATCCTCCGAGGATTCCACGACATGGGCCACGTCCCGTGGAGTGACCACATTCCTAGACCACTCTGCCGCAGCCCTGGAATCACCGACTACGGTATCCCTGTTAAGCAAACCCCATTTTACCACAAATGGGTTGGGATCCTCGTCAACAAGTACAGGTCGCTCAGCCAAAAAAGCAGGCACCTTCTCCACAGCAGGGGATCCATCAACGGCCTTCTTCCGCTTGGAAGGCCTATCTATCTCCACGATCACCGCCTTAGAGGCGTGATCCTCCCTCCTCTTGAAAATAGCATTCAAGGCAGTTTTGGCTGGATAGAAAAAACAAGCGTTACAATCATATTATATGACAACAAAGAATAAAAGAAAGAAAGTTAATTTATATACCCCGAGGCTCAAGGGTGCTAAGCCCCATAGCTTGAAGGTTATCCTCAGAAATTAGGAGATTGCAATGATGCAAGCAATCATCCGTCAGGAGTTGAATTACCGCAAGATCATCTACCCCTAATTTGAGGGACCTTAAAGAACCATCCGTAGCCCTTGTGAAGTTAGGACAAAAATAATTGTTCCAATCATCCCCATCTAAGTAAATATAAAACCACTCTTTTTTCCACGAAGGAAGAGAGTCGGGAGAAGAACCAGAAACGAAGCAACTACGGTTTAAGGTTCGATATTGAATCTTAACCCAACTTATATCATCTGGAGCATTTACAAATTTAAAGAGATATCTAAATACGGATACACTAGGTTCTACCCTATGATTCATGCATTGGGCCAAGAAGCAGTATATGAATCTCCACCCATTGGGCATTAATTGTGTGGGACAGATTTTGACCTCAGCTAATAAACGAAGAACAAACGGGTGAGGAGGAAGGCGAAAGCCAGAATGAAAAGTTTCCTTGTACATCCTAATGGCCCCAGGCTTAGGATAACAGGCCCTATCATTTGGGCCAGGAGCTACGGCCCTATAAGGGGCCTTTATGCCGAAAAGAACGGAAATATCATCAACTCTACTCTGTTGGTATTTAGAAGGAATATTATGGGCCTCTAAATGAAGAAGATTTGGGAAAGCATCCCCAAAATCAGAAAGTAAATCCCTAAGGGAAAAAACATTTGCATGAACTAGAGATTTTGGAGGTGGATTACCTCGATTTGCTCTGGCAGGGCGAGAAGGTTGAGATAACTGGGATTGAGATGAGCTTGAATCCGCCATTAAAATCCTTCCGAAGAATGCCTGAACCCAGAAAACTTGGTGGAGAAGATGAAGATTGAAACGGAAACTGGAAAATGCACGGTGGCTTGAATGCCGGAAATCGCTTTACCACGGAACCCTAGCAGAGCTTTTCTAAGGAAAGTTTCTGAGAAAATTTAGTAGAATGATTTTGAAGTGTGGAAAATGGAAGTTCTACTCCACTCAATTTATAGAAGTAATTGCCGGTGACAACGTTCCAATGAACCGCCTATAGACGGTATCTGGACCTGGAACAGGTCATTGGGCCTATCATAGGCGGGAAGCCCAAACAAATTCAAAATTTGAATTGCAAGTTCTAGAAGAACCTGGAAAATCGCTAGGCGGGAAGTCCAAATAAATTTGAATTGGAAGTTCTAGAAGAATCTAGAACATTCAACATATAAAAATATGTATGGTTTAAATATTAACCAAACAAAGGAAAAAGTCCCGACACAAGGCCCAATTTCGAAAAACTTATGTTCAATGTTCCCTTGGCGTTCATGCCAACGCCAAGAAACTTATTAAGGAAAGCTTCTAAAAAGCACGCCTAGGAGACATAGTTTCTAGGCATGGCAACCTAGAATGTCTCTTAGGCGGGGATACCAACGCCAAGAAACTTATTAAGGAAAGCTTCTAAAAAGCACGCCCAGGAGACATAGTTTCTAGGCGTGGCAACCTAGAATGTCTCTTAGGCGGGGATACCAACGCCAAGAAACTTATTAAGGAAAGCTTCTAAAAAGCACGCCCAGGAGACATAGTTCCTAGGCGTGGCAACCTAGGACGTCTCCTGGGCGGGGGGATGCACGCCCAGAAGCTCTTTGAGCCATCCTTTCAAAAGCCCACGCCCAGGAGACATAGTTCCTAGGCGTGGCAACCTAGGACGTCTCCTGGGCGGGGGTATGCACGCCCAGAAGCTCTTTGAGCCATCCTTTCAAAAACCCACGCCCAGGAGACATAGTTCCTAGGCGTGGCAACCTAGGACGTCTCCTGGGCGGGGGTATGCACGCCCAGAAGCTCTTTGAGCCATCCTTTCAAAAACCCATGCCCAGGAGACATAGTTCCTAGGCGTGGCAACCTAGGACGTCTCCTGGGCGGGGGTATGCACGCCCAGAAGCTCTTTGAGCCATCCTTTCAAAAACCCACGCCCAGGAGACATAGTTCCTAGGCGTGGCAACCTAGGACGTCTCCTGGGCGGGGGTATGCACGCCCAGAAGCTCTTTGAGCCATCCTTTCAAAAACCCACGCCCAGGAGACATAGTTCCTAGGCGTGGCAACCTAGGACGTCTCCTGGGCGGGGGTATGCACGCCCTGGACACATAAATAAAGGAAAAATAATTGTTATTAATTATTTTCCAGGAAAGTGGAGCAAAAGTTCGTGGAAAATAAGATCTCGAATCTCGAAAAATGACAATTATAACTTCTACAAAAAAAACCTCGAGAAAGGTCAATATAATTTCTACGAAAGCTTAAAAAGTTTTCCCAGAAACTGGGGGGCAAATGATATGGACAGAAAAGTAATTATAGAAATATAATTGACGGTCCAATGAAAGGGCTCGATATTTAATGCCCAAATCCCTGATTATTTATTAATTTCGTAATTAATAAATAAGGAAAATACACAGCTCATAAAAGAGTCCAAATATGATAATATCTACATAGAAGGATCCAGAATCCCAATCAAATAATATGATGAGTCACAGCACTTATCAGATAAGGATAATACTTGCCTGCTAAGTAATATACTCCTTATCAGTTATCAATAACGAGACTTATCAGTTAAGACTCCTAAACTTACTCTAAATACAAGGCTCCTGACGCCTATATAAGGACCCTCGTCCTTCATTCTAGAACTACGTTTTATTGACTTGATTCTCTATATAGCAGAGATACGTAGGCATCTTGTGAGGACCGATTTAGTCCCGAAACACAAGAGCAGTCATAAAAGCTTGAACGCTCATAAACCCTAGCATTTAATTTACAAGGTACGTTTTTTAATCCATAACAGGACTATTAAATCTAAATACAAAACTTAAATAAAACATAATACTTTATTTGATAAACCAAAATTTACGAAAAGTCAAACGCAGCGGTCAAACTTAACGATAATCCAAAATCATAAAAACGGAGACGCAGCTCCATAAACCAATATTCAATGTCTAACAAATAATCAAATTTATTCAAATGGTCTTTAAACAAAATCAAATTGCACGAAATCCAGATTCCACATCCTTATTCTTACTAAGCTTCCACATTGAACCTGAAATATAGGGAAATGGATGAGCTACACAGCTCAGCAAGTACAATTGACAAAACGATATTCTTAAAAATCAATGGGCGGTTTTATTAAAACAGATTTGGTCAAAATATAATAAGTTTCAAAACCTTTGCAAAATTGACCCAGCCCAAAGTTTACATTTTAAAAATCCAGAATTTAAAACAGATACAGAATTTAAAGCAGATACAGAAGCATAAGTAGAAACAGAACGAAAATCGAAATACCACAGTCTTGCTCTATGGCCACACTTTCCCAGTAGCCGGGATCTTATTTTTATTCTTATACGCCACACTTTGCCAGTGACCGGCATCTAAGATTCAATAATTACGCCCCCTTAATAGGTATCTGAAGTTGCACACTTGTGCGCCTACTAAGGGTATCTAAGGCTAGTTCCGGAACTATAGCGTAAATTACGAACGGGTTCGAAACGTAGAGACTGTGTTCTAAAATTCAAATACTTATATCTTATAAAATTCGAAACACAATTCTTATATCTTATACGAAAATCTGAAGATAACAATATAAATATATTTTTCAAAAACGAAAAGTAAGTCAAAAGTACTTACCTCAAAGTCGACACTTAAAATCCGAAATTACTGATACGAACAAATCCTATAATTAAATTAATAACCAGAGACAATTAATCATATATTCTATAAACAAATTTGTACATGCTCGTTAAACAAGCAGACACTTAATCACATAAAACAGACTGCTAGAGACTATTCTAACAAATGATACGAAGGAGACATAAATGGGCTTAACGGGCCAACATATCACACCAGTGACTTAATCAAGCTAACATGTACAATTAGCAACAGCACCACAAATCCATTTCATTTTTAACAAGCAATTTATACACGTAAGTCAAACACTTTTTATTTTCTTTTTAACTTAACACTTGCATGCACCGTAAACTAATATGTTATTAAACTAATGACCACTAACAACATTGTTAACAATTAACTAACCACTGAATAACAACATGCAAACGTTTTTTTTTAATTAATCAATTAATCAAAATTTAAAGGTTTTAAATATAATGTACATGGAACAAGAATTTTGGCCATTAATCTATCGTACAAGTACATGTACTAAATTCAAATAATCACATTTTTCTTTTAAGTAAAATAATATAGTAAAACTAGAAAATGGTCATGAATTTAATCATAAAATTTTCAATCAAATCTTCACATCAAAAACTAACATATTTAATTAATATAGATATCAAGTTATAAAACATATTTCTTGTAACAATCAAATAAAATAATATTAGAATCTACTAAAATTCTATTTTTTTTTCAAGACAACAAGTAATAATAATAAAATAATGAAAAGAAACCTCAACAATCATCCTAAACTAAAGTATATGATACTATAATTCAATTCGTAACAGTAGCTATATATGGTGTGTTCTAGTTTTATTATTAAAAGGATCATTAACAATTAAGAAAATACTAATAATACACATAACTATACATTATGCACACTGACACACTAGCTAGCAAATGGGTGCATGACAATTAGTGATTATAAAGTCAACTGTCTCGATTTTTAACAAAACACAAGCTTCGTATATGTATATATTCATTTAGAAATCTATGACAAAATGAAAGAGTAAACATACACCTAATAAGGATAGCAGGAGATCATACGAGAGACAGTAATTTAACATTGGTAAAACCAGGAGCAATCACACAAGCCTTTAAAATTATTTACAATTCAGACGACATGGCAACAGATGTGTAAAATAATTTAACATGATTCCAAAATTCATGTAAACATAAACAGTGGCATATAAAACACTATTCACGAGGTTTCAATGAAAACACGGACACAAACCTGCAGAGGCTGATGATGAAATCTGTACGAGTTTTTTTTTCTATTCCTAAGGTTAATTATATAGTCACACAAAACCCTAAAATCAATTAGGTAAGACTATAATCATTTTCTAAAAATTGTCCAATCTCTTTACTAATATCTAAATTAAAAATATTCTAATTAACACAAATATCTCAATTTAACAGATATTGATTTTCTAAAATATTCTAACTGATCTCATCCTTAATACAGAATCTTATCTTTTATTCAAAATAATTAGTGCCACAAATTTCTAAAATTTATAACTAAAATAATTATCTAATTAATTAAATAAAATAAATCACGGATTTTACATGTAGATATTGCTATAATATAAAATCAAAAAGTAATTTTTGATGTCAAAATAGAACTTATGGTCCTGGTTTTAAAATAGCACCAACTAGATCCAAATTTACCTACTTTAAATTTAAAATTATTGTTGTCACCATTACTTTAATTTTTCATTTCCCTCCTTCTAACCATGTGATAATTATAATTTATAGTTATGGCTATAGCATTTTTTCTATTTTAAAACCAAGTATAGCATTGCCTTTGAGGGGTAAGTTTTAAATTTTTTTATTAGAGAAATAACACCTCTTTTAGCATTGCATTGGACTTTCTCTAAGTTATCAATCTCCTCGGTTTATTATCATCACATGATTACTTTTATAGTTTAATAATTAAAAACGAGAAGGCATAAAATCAAGAAAATGTAACCATAATTTAAGTAGCCGGTGTAAAAATTTTTAAGGTGTTGACCGACATGAGCCATAACTTCACAATAGTATGATATTGTTCCAAAAGGTCTCATTACTAATGGAGTTTATTGGCTGATTATATACAAGAGAATTATCTCTTCTCTTATCGATGTGCTACTTGGGTTGACACTATTCAACAATTATATATCTGTATGACCAAAAATCACAAATCTTCTGACCACAACACCGTTGCTATCACCAGCGAGACACACCGCACCGTAATGGGAAGACTTTCGACACAAGAACCAACATCTTACCGTCGCAGCCTGTTATCCCAAGATTCAACTCCGGAATCATGGGAACTAATACCATTTGTTAACTTCACATTATTATGATATTATCCATTCGGGCCGAGCCCGCATAAATTTGTTTTTAACACATTCCAAAAATCCTCATTACTAATGGAGTTTTATTGGCTTCTTATATATAAGAGAATTATTTCTCTTTTATCGATGTGGTATGCTACCCAACCTAGCTAAGTTGTCGTAGGAAGGATATAGGATATAAACAAGATGGATATTTGAACAACTGCTTTATTGATATAACTGCATAAGGCTTACAAATTGAAGAGATACAAAGAATAGACTAACGGGACAATACTTAAACATAACCTTCCTACAAACCAGGAACTACTCTCCAGGTTTATCTCCACTACACTCCTCAAACTACTGAACCACTAGACCTATTTAGCTGCACACGTACTATGCATACACCTGACTTATTCAAACATAATAAAACATACATACTCGATTATAACAGACTTTCAGACAAGCTTAGATTATTATCAATACCCCAACATATCCTCCCTTAATCTAAGCATGACTGAGATTTTTAACTCCCAAGAGTTTACGCATCTTCTCGAATCGATCAACTGCCATGGCCTTTGTCAAAATATCCGCTCGCTGTTTATCAGTCCGTATGTGCTTGACAACAATCAAACCCTTTTCAACACATTCTCGTATAAAATGATAACGCACATCTATGTGTTTACTGCGCCCGTGAAACATTGGATTTTTAGCCAAGTCTATTGCCGATTTGTTGTCAATGTATATGACTACAGGTCCTGCCTCAATGTCACAAATCTGACCGAGTAATTTCTGCAACCATATTCCCTGGCACGCGGCGGCTGTAGCTGCCATAAACTCAGCTTCACACGAAGATAATGCCACGCACCTCTGCTTTTGTGACACCCATGTGATCAAACTCTCGTCCAAGTAGAAAGCCATTCCACCAGTACTCTTCCTATCAGTCAAATCTCCTGCCAAATCACTATCAGAAAATCCAGAAAGCAGATAATTTCCATGTCCCTTCGAGTATACTAAACCATAGTTCAACGTCCCCTGCACGTATCTCAGAATCCTTTTTACTGCACTTTGATGTAGCACAGTAGGTCGCTCCATAAATCTGCTCACTACTCCTACCGCATAAGCGATGTCAGGACGTGTGTTTACTAAGTACCTCAATCCCCCTATCATGCTCTTGAATTCGGTGGCATTCACAGCTGTTCCTCTTTCATCCTTGTGCATTTGGACTTTAGGCTCCATAGGGAAATTTACTGGATTACACTCAGACATCCCAGCTTTTTCAATAACCTTTTTAGCATATGCCGACTGTTTTAACTCGATGTAACCCCCTGTTTGCATCACTTCAATTCCCAGATAATAAGACAGCAGCCCAAGATCAGACATTTCGAATTCTTTACCCATCTGATCCTTGAATTTCACAATGCTATTCACCCTCGTGCCAGTGATAATTAAATCATCGACGTACACTCCGATAATCAGTGACTCCTTTCCGTCTCTTTTTGTGTACACAGCGTGCTCCATCGGGCATTTTATAAACCCAAGCTTCTCGAGACAATTCTTCAGTTCCATGTACCAGGCTCGAGGAGCCTGTTTTAGCCCATACAAGGCCTTAAACAACTTATAGACCTTCCTTTCTTGCCCTGGTTTCACATATCCCTCCGGTTGATTTACATAGACCTCTTCATACAGCCTTCCATTTAGAAATGCCGACTTTACATCCATGTGATGTACTTCCCAGTCATTTTTAGCTGCAAGTGCCAGTAACAAACAAACTATTTCTAATCTCGTGACTGGAGCGAAAACCTCTTCAAAATCAACTCTGTATTTCTACACATATCCTTTAGCGACCAAGCGAGCTTTGTGATTCACAATTTTACCAGTAGTGTCCCTCTTCATTTTAAATACCCACTTCAAATCTATGGCTTTATGTCCCGGAGGTAGGTCTGTCAGTGCCCAAGTTTCATTCCGTTCTATTGCCTTGATTTCACAATCCATAGCCTCCTGCCATTCCTTTTCTCGCACGGCATGTTCATAATTAGCTGGTTCATCAATTCCAGCTAGCAGCAGTTCCTCCTCTGCTTCAATCACCTCTGTTTCATTGTAGATATCACTGATGTTACGAAAGTTTCTGGGAGGTTCGCTGTCATCACTTGAATCAGTTGCATCACCACTGCCAACAGAAGCCTGCGTTGGTGGTGTTTGTGGTGTCTGTGAGTCATTCTCAGTTTCAGTTTGTTCCTCTCCCGTATCATCATTTGATGAAATTTCAATTTCCATATCAAACTGTAAACCCTCCACCGCAAATGATGATACTGATTCACCACTTGGTGCCTCTGACCATTTCCACCCTTCTTTTTCTTTGAAGACTACATCTCTGCTGATATGTATTTCTCCAGTAAGTGGAACATAAAGTCGATAGGCCTTAGTCCCTGATTCACGACCAAGATGTACAACGCACTTACTTCTGTCATCCAATTTTCTCAAACGAACACTAGGAATCTTCATGTACGCTATGCACCCGAAAACTCTCAGATGATCCACTTGTGGCTTTACCTGAGTCCAGGCTTCGTATGGCGTTTCTCCGGCCACTGCTCTCGTGGGCAACCTGTTCAATAAATACACAGCATGTCGAATAGCTTCACCCCACATATAGGCTGGCATACTGAGCTCTTTTAGCAAACTTCTTCCCATAGCCACCACCGTTCTCTTGCGTCGCTCTACAATTCCGTTCTGTTGAGGAGAATAAGGTGCCGTATAGTGTCTAACGATACCCATATCTTCGCAGTACTTTGTGAATTCATGCGAGCAAAACTCTCCCCCTGGATCCGTCCGTAGCACCTTAATCTCTTGCTTTGACTCTTTCTCCACCAGAGTTTTGAAGTTTTTAAAATGTGAGAAAGCTTCATCCTTGGACTTCAACATATAAACCCACATGGCACGGCTGTAATCGTCGATAAGCAGCAGAAAATACTTGTTTCCAGTTGGAGTACATGGTGATATAGGTCCACAAATGTCACCGTGTATTAACTCCAAGCGTTCCTTGGCCATGAAATATGTTTTGCTGGGAAAAGGTCGTCGTGCTTGCTTGGACATCAAACATCCTCTACAAGCACTGTTGGGTTGAGAGAGAGCAGGCAAACCTCGAGCCATTCCATTCCTTGACATAAGTAACATAGCTCTAAAATTCACATGGCCCAGGCGTGAATGCCATAGCCAAGAACTTTCTTCAGCCTTTGTCAGCAAGGCCATATTTCTGTCTGCAGGTACAATGACTTTGTACAATCTATTTTCTGCTTTCTTTACTTTCATAACCAAATCTCCAGTAGCATTATATAACCACAAATATTCACCCTTTATGACAACTTTACTACCGTTTTCCGACAATTGGCCAATACTAATTATATTATTGCACAAACTAGGAATAAAGTATACCTCCTTGAGCACACAAATCTTTCCTTCATCAGTTGTAATTTGGATTGACCCCTTTCCTTGTATTGCAACTGTGGATCCATCGCCAAATCTTACTTGTCCAATCAGACCTTCGTTTAACTCCAAGAACCTTGAGCGTTGACCCGTCATATGATTTGAAGCCCCATTGTCAAGATACCACACACTTGAGTCTTCGAGTTTCTTCCTCCCTGCTGTGTTCAACATTGGAATCATACCTGACTCGTTAAGCAGAATGAGCTCAGGCTGTTTTTCACCGCACTTTGCAAGTAGTAGTGTGGGTTCGTCATCCTTGCATAACAAATTCACCTCACTCTGTTGATCCCTTTCTCTCTTGGGCTTGCGACACTCAGCTGCATAATGGCCATAAGCACTACAGTTGAAACACCTTACTTTTCCTCTATCTCGACCTCCTCGTACAAAATCCCTACTTCTGCTTTCACCATTGTTGCCTCCTTTGTTTTTCTGTTTTAGCCACTCCTCCCTCGTGAGAAGTAATTTCCCGTCCTGATTCTCCCTTTTCATCCATTCTTCTTCTGTGAGAAGAAGTTGCTGTGCACCAATGTTCTCCTCTTTTCCACGCAATCTCTCTTCGTGTGCCTTGAGGGATCCAACTGTCTCTTCTACATACATTTTTTCCAAGTCGCCAAACTGTTCGATGGCCGACGCTATCTGCAAAAATTTTGTGGGCACTGCTCGGAGAATTTTCTTCACCACATATGCTTCTTCAATCTTTTCTCCCAGGGCCCGGATATTTGTTACCAAGCCATTCAATCTCATGCAAAAATCATCAAGTTGTTCCGTCTCTCTCATAACTAGTGACTCAAATTCTGCTTTGAGTGTTTGAGCTTTCGCTTTCTTCACCTTGTCTGCACCCAAATTCACTGTTTTAATCGCCTCCCATGCTTCCTTCGATGTCTTCTTCTCTGAAATTGACAATAGTAAGTCCTCAGGGATTCCTTGATAAATTATGGCCAATGCTCGCTTGTCAACCTTGTCATCAACAGCAACCTTAGGATCCTTGGAGTCTATAGCTTCCCATACGCCGTGTGCCTGCATAAAGACTCGCATTTTCAAAGCCCATGCCGTATAATTGGTTTTTGTTAACATTGGATAGCTTAAACCGAAAGAGCTTTCTTTGGCTTTACTGGGTTCCATTGTTGGTTCTGTTTTTCTTTAGGCTCTGATACCAGATATAGGATATAAACAAGATGGATATTTGAACAACTGCTTTATTGATATAACTGCATAAGGCTTACAAATTGAAGAGATACAAAGAATAGACTAACATGACAATACTTAAACATAACCTTCCTACAAACCAGGAACTACTCTCCAGGTTTATCTCCACTACACTCCTCAAACTACTGAACCACTAGACCTATTCAGCTGCACACGTACTATGCATACACCTGACTTATTCAAACATAATAAAACATACATACTCGATTATAACAGACTTTCAGACAAGCTTAGATTATTATCAATACCCCCAACAAAGGATCCATCATAATTATAACATGATTATACTATTCAACATATATATTATTATCAGCCGATATGCAATCCACGATTTTAAGATAGTATTATTGGTGTTTTTGTTTATTTGGAAAATTTAAATAATTAGTGAATAAACAATAAGATTTTAACTAAGATTTGTAGAAATTGTTAAAAAAATGTGATATTTTTATAACATGACTAGTATCACTAGTTATATAATGTACAATAAAAATAGTTTTGTTTAGAGTATTTTTAGAAATAATTATTTTGACCTATTTGTATCAAGCATGTTTGTAAATAATTTTTTTATATAAATGCATTTGTGTGTAAATATTGTTATGTTTTTTAGACTAGCGATGTATAAAGTGTTAGGTCATGTATATTAAGGAAATTAATAAAATAAATTGTTAACGAATGTTAAGCCTAAAATAAAATTGAGACTTACCTGCATCAACATGACATCAGAGTGATACACGTACATATATAATAAAATATGGAGAAATTGTCAAAAATACTACTTTTTCTAAGTTTTTTTTTCAATTTTACTTTCTTATGAAATTATTTTCAAAAATACGGTATGCAACTAGATGCAACCAAAAAATATTTTCAAAAAATACGGTATGCAACCAACGCAACAAGATGCAACCAAAGCAACCACATGCAACTAGATGCAACTTTTTAAAAAATAATTGAAAAAACAGCTAAGAATTCAAAAAAAAAAAATTAATAAAAGGGGTAAACTTGTGGTCTTGTTTACCCTGGGTCAATAGTTAACTTTTGGGGTTCAATGTTTCTATTTTGGATTTTAGAAATATTAATACGGACTTAAACTCTAAACCTTAACCTACCCTGATTTTCGGGTTGTTTACAACCCGGACGCCGGAAAAATATCATTACTAACAAGTTGCATCGGGTTGATTCTGGTTGCAAAAGTTGCAGAAAGTTGCAGATGGTTGTATCTGATTCTGATTGCAAAAGTTGCACATGGTTGCATCTAGTTGCAGACCGTATTTTTGAAAATAATTTCAAAAAGATAGTATTTTTGCAAAAAGTTCAAAAAATCATAGTATTTTTGAAAAAAAAACATTTAGGGGTGGGTATTTATGAAAAAAGCTCTAATATATGAGGTGATAACTATTAGATAATAATAAAAAAATGGTGACAAATTATTTTTACTAGAGAATAGTGTTAGGGACCATTTGTTTACCTCGTGCTGAATAAGCTCAGCTGATCGATTCCCTTTGTTTGGTTCGTGCCATTTACAACATGAATGATTCATAATTACTGATTCTGTTCCGATTGAAAATTGTAAAAGAATCATTCATAGAAATCTGAATACCCATGCGACCCTTTTCTTTAATTATTTTAAGTTTTCTTCAAACTACCTTGCCTTTCTTTTGTCTTTAATTATTTTAGTTTTTGTTTTTTTTATAATATTCTTACAATAAAATTTTAAAATATTTTATGTGATAAATATATAAATTTAAAAATTAAATATTGTTCAGATATTACACAAATTATTTATCAAACAATATTATTCCTTCAGAATTCAGATTCTCATCCGTTCAGATATATTAACCGTTCATATATTAATTATTCAAATTTACCAAATGAACCGTAGGTGAATTTGGTCATACACGAAGTTGAACTCCGAGAAATCCATACCTTATCACATCAAATACATAAATTCAACTCTGGATTTGACCCGTTAGTGAATGTTGGCTTCCCCTATAAATATTAAGAGAGTCTTTTCATTTTTTTCCACGCCAACACAATTCACCTATATGGCTATACATATAATTGTAAAAGCAGTGGAAGAGGCAATAGTCACTCAAAGCGTTGAAAAAAAAGTAGCAATCATTCAACTCCCCTTACAAACTAAAAGATCGTGTAGAGAAGACAATTATAATACAGTGAAGAGGTAATTTCTTGTGAGTAACTAAGGACAGAGGCAAGTTTCCACCTATCTTTGAATCTTGCTAATTTATTATATAAATTCACTGTTATTTTTCTTCTCCTACAGGTTCAATATCATGTTCACCTACTCCTTGTTCATATTAAATTCCTTATTTTGAGTACCTTTTTAAAATGTACTATAAATGACCTACTATTTGTCTTTTCTTTATTGAAGCACATTAACTTAATTTGTATTCAAGAACCTAGTTATAATTAAAGATTGACTTAATTGCACTTTAGTGGCTCGAACTATAATTTTTTGGCAGAAAAATGGTCGAATTATTAATTTAGCCACTTTAGTGGCCGAATAATTTATTTCTTAACACTTTATTGCATTCCGTCATGTCAGTTGGACGGCGTTACAGTGTGAAAGGGGTATTTTCGTCACATCAGTCTTCTCACTTGCTCTTCCTGTTAACAAGTACTCAGGAGCCAACTACCCCATTGTTCCAGCACTTTCCTTACACAACTTGTTATGACATTTTTTACTACTCTTGTCCGAGTTATGTGCCACACTGATTTTGGACTTCCGGTGCTGGCTATTATTCCGATATAACCTCCGGCGTCTCCGATGGAATCATCATCCGGCGAAATAACAAAAGCTAGACCACCACCAATAGAATCTGGGTTGAGATTAGACACCGAGAATGTGAAATAAGTAGTGAAGCTCGCCGGAATATGAGTTTCTTGAGACCGGAATCTAATTGGTTTAGAATACACGACTCTCCGG
The DNA here is from genome assembly GCA_030848705.1 of Heracleum sosnowskyi. Taxonomy (NCBI): domain Eukaryota; kingdom Viridiplantae; phylum Streptophyta; class Magnoliopsida; order Apiales; family Apiaceae; genus Heracleum; species Heracleum sosnowskyi. Next base: position 19,853,576 of record CM061240.1, read on the forward strand.
CACCGGAATTGGGGACTCCGAGATCGCGAGTGAGCCACACGCTCCCATTGGTTCAATGGGCATCACCCAGAAGCTTTAAGCTAGAAAGAGTCACTGTTCCAAAGTCAAACTCATTAGCCTTATCAGTTGCAACATTGCCGGAAAAACAAAGGACTCAGTAGCCTTATCAGGCAGTCCGACAATCTTCTTGGATGCCCCTGCTGCAGCACCAGGTCCTGCACCTGAGCTGCCTGTGGATGCCAAGACACAAATGACACGATTCATCGAGGCCACCATGGTAATTGCCAGCCAAAAATCTGATTGTGGGAATAAAAGTAAACTGACGAAAATACCCCTTTCACACTGTAACGCCGTCCAACTGACATGACAGAATGCAATAAAGTGTTAAAATATAAATTGTTCGGCCACTAAAGTGGCTAAATTAATAATTCGGTCATTTTTCTGCCAAAAAATTATAATTCGAGCCACTAAAGTGCAATTAAGTCTTAAAGATTTGGTAATCCAACTTTGTTTATAACCTCAACACTTGAGGACATTTGAAAGGTCACCACATGATGTGACTACAAATAGTACATTAACTTGCAGTAATAAATTTATGGCTAGTTGAGCCAATACACGACGTATGCTGGTCGTTGAGCGCTAAAGGTCTAATCTCCCTTGGCGATGATATGTGAATGAAAGTAAGAAGTTATGATTATGGGTTGGTTACCATTGTCCGTTTACTTAAACATAATTTCTTCCAAGATTTAATCTCATTACTTATATTTGACCTTGTAATCTCTTGGCTTGCTGACCTTTTTTTAGCTCACTACTTGCAGTTATTTATTTTTGTTACAGTTAGGTTTGATCATGGCCAGACGTCCATTTCGTGGAATGAGAAATTGTGTTGATTTTATAGTATTGATTAAGATTCTGATGACTTACTCTAAGACAAAGTAGTGTGCACTAGAATAATTTTTTTTATTATTGTAATGTTTAATAAAACTATATATTGTCAGTTTGTTGGTTGATGTACTCGGTTATAGGTTAAGATCTTGGTGTCTACTATGCAGACGTGTGTTGTAAACACCTTTGGAATATTATATTACATTTTATTTATGGGTTAAATATCAAAGTGGTCACTGAAGTGAAGACCATATCTCACTTTCATCACTGATCTCAACGAGGTATCACTTTAATCACTAAAGTCGTCATAAATATCAAACGGGTACCTCTAAATATGTGTTCGAAAACTAAAAATAATTTATATCGAGTTCTACACATATTTCTTGAATCCTACCGCAACCAAATGAAAAGTTGTGAACTCTAGTATTTATGATATTATATTTAGATTTTAAAAAATTTATTTACTATTTATTTTTAATTTTATAGTTATTTACTTTGATTTAATTAAAAATAAATAGTAAATGAATTTTTTAAAATCTAAATAAATTATCTGAAATACTAGAATTCATAACTTTTCATTTGGTTGTAGTAGTATTGAAGAAATATGCGTAGAAATCGAGAAAAGTTATTTTTACTTTTCGAACACATATTTAGAGTTATTTGTTTGATGCTTATGATGACTTTAGTGATTGAAACGATACCCCGTTGAGATCAGTGATGAAAATGATATATGGTCTTCACTTCAATGACCACTTTGATATTTAAGCTTTTATTTATATAATATTAGTGTGCATTACTATCGGGGTGTGATAGAATGGTATTAGAGTCGTATATTTATATACTAGGAATTTACTTCTTTTGTGATATAGACCTGAGTATAAACCTAGTTATAATAATAAATTAAATAATTAACTAGGTGTCTGCAGAGTCTATAGTTTATAATGGTGAACATGTGTATATTTTCATAAAAATAATTGTACTCTAGGGATTTGCATAAGATATATAAAATGATATATAATTAAATATAATACATGTTTAAGAAGTTTTTTTTTTGTAAAACTGATGTAACATTAGAGACGTTGACATCTTATTGTGGTTGTGTTTAATTTGTTTATGTAGATTATGGATGCTCAAGGACCACCAGTTCCACCCCCCATCTCTACTAGCTATGTATGATGAAGAAGGTTGGTTTATAAGAAACCAAGTGCCACAGCCCGTAGATATTCCTGAGACAGAAAGTGAGGAGAATTCAAGTGAAACTGACTTTAGTGATGACCTTAGTGATTCTGAGTCTTACAATTCTCAAGAATATACAATACCTCTGTAATGAATTATCTATTGTAACCACACTAACAGCAATTGTGTAACGTAATTGATGCCGATGGATCTACTGCATAAACAAGCAATAATAGTACTGATAGAACTGATAAACGAGGACTTTCGAGTAGCCTCCACTCCCAAATCCCTAATTGGGTTTTACAAAATAAATATCTTCATAGTCTATTTTCTCTAATTTCCGATACTTATCCTTCTTTGGATGGAATGGTCACTTTCGCCCTTGGACGACGTCATTGGTAAGATATGAGTATTGGGTTTTTTTCTTGCATATTGGGCTGCTTATTGGGCTGCATTACATTACCCCGCGCCCAAAGAGTCACCTTGTCCTCAAGGTGAAAGTCAGGGAAGCATTCTTGAATGACATCTGATTCCTCCCAGGTGGCCTCAAAGTCTGGTAAATGTTTCCACTTGAGCAGCACCTCCGTATTAACCCCTTGCTCTCTCGTACGAGTTCGAACAACTAGTAATTCCTCCGGTTCTACCATCATTTCCAGATCCTAATTCAGAGTTATAGGTATTATGGGAAAACTAGGACCAAGACTTATGGCCCTCTTTAACTGGGATGTCCAACTTATAAGCAACTTCACACAACCTTGCTACCACAGAAAATGGCCCATATAAACGGGCTGCTAATTTCTCAAATGGTCGTTTGGTAATAGATTGCTGACGGTGTGGCTGCAATTTCAAGTATATCTGCTCCCCGATAGTAAATTGATCATCCCTACGGTGGCCATCCGCCTTCGTCTTCATAAGTTGATGTGCCCGGAGTAGATGGAATTTCAAATCATCCAAAATAGCATCACGCCTCAGTAAGGATGTGTCCACTGGTGTATGGCACTTTCCCATTCGTTGAAGGTGTGGTGGTTCCCTACCATATAATGCCTGAAATGGTGACATTTTTGTAGCGAGGTGGGGAAATGTATAATACCAAAACTCGGCCCACGGTATCCAATTCGCCCACTTCCGAGGTTGACCAGCTACAAAACAACGAATGTACGTCTCCAAACATTTAATCACCACCTCCGACTGTCCGTCGGTTTGTGGGTGATATCCAGAACTTCGTTTAAGTGTGGTTCCTTGCAATCTAAATAGTTCTCTCCAAAAAGTGCTCATGAAAATCCTGTCTCGGTATGATATTATTGATAGTGAAAACCCGTGCATGCGGACTATTTCAGAGACAAACATCGTAGCTACGGTCAATGCTGAAAATGGATGTTTTAACTTCAAGAAATGGGCATACTTCGACAATCGGTCTACTAGCACCAAAATTGTATCCCACCCCTTAGAAGTGGTCAGGCCTTCGATAAAGTCCATGGAAATTTGATCCCAAACCTGCGTTGGAACTTGTAATGGTTGCAAGAGGCCTGCCGGACTCTGAGTTGAGGCTTTGTATTGCTGGCATATGACACACTATCGCACATACATGGCCACATCACGCCTCATCCCTTGCCAATACCAATCTGTCGCTAGTCCGAGATATGTCTTTAAATCCCCAGAATGCCCCCTACACACGAATCATGATACTCCTTTAATAAAACTCCCATAAACTTTGAATTCTTTGGTATTACTACCCTTTTTTTATACAGTAGTCGCCCATCCTCTACGGTGAAACCAACCGCCAACTGTTTCCTCTGTAGAATATCCTCCTTAAGTTGTGACAATAACTTATCCTTCTCCACCTCTTGTAATACTTCAGTCTAATCTATCCAACTAGATGAAACCATGTTGCTCAAATTGACCTCTATTTCCCCCTTCGAGACAGGGCATCGGCTGCTCGGTTCACAATACCCGGTTTATAAACAATTTCAAAATCGAACCCCATTAATTTACTCACCCAATGCTGGTAGTTCGAACCCACCTCTCCTTGCTGCATAATAAAACGGAGACTTTGCTGGTCCGTGTGGACTCGAAAATGCCTGCCCATTAAGTAGTTTTTCCACTTCAAGATTGAAAAACATATGTGTAACCGCCTTAGAATTTTTGAATTGTAAATTATTATCAACATGTGAATACGATCAATTTTAAATGTGCGTGATAATTGTTTAATAGGCTCTTTGTGCTAATTAGAGTAGCCTTAAATTTATTTTGTTTAAAAGAGCTATTTAAATTTTTTTTACATTTATTTCTAGTAATAGCAATTGAGATTTTATTTAGCAATGATGATCTTGGTATAATGTGATTTAAGTGTAAGTTCATATTTTAGTTATACTTATTTGAGATAAAAAAAATATTTCTTTGATATAGACCTATAATTTTGAAATTTCTTTATGTGCAATAATTGTTACGTGCTTAAAATGTGAATTATGTGCTTGGTGAATAATTAGTTAATTGTGAATGTGGTTTCTAAATTTTATTTAAGTGCTCTGAGAATTTATTTGGGTCATAAAATATTTATATTAAATTTAGAGAATGCTTTAATTATTTAATTAATAGCTTAAAATATTTCTTAGCATTACCTTTATTCTATTTTAGTTTTAAACTCATGATTTAAATTTTATAATCACTTAATTATTTTAATTATTTATTTTGAGGGATGCTACACCTTCTAGATTATTTATTTTCAGTGGGTAATTTATTTATTTACCTAGGAAGTAATAAAATTTTATTTAAAATTGTTCTTGAGATAAAAAGGCATTTTATTTGATTATTTCTATGTAAGTGCAATTTTATTTAATCTATAAAAATTATTTGTAGAATAATATTTCTACTTGATCTAGAAGTGGGATTATAAATTTACACCATAGCCCTTGATTTTATCATTTAAACATTTTTATTAGTTGGACAATTTTGTAATCTCATGATTTAATTCTAGAACTAGGTAATAGATAATATTATTATACATTACTTTTAAATCACTTTCTACACACTTCTATTTTATTTCTTTAAAAGCCCACCCACCCCCACTCCTCTCTCATTTTGTCTCGGCTCTCTCTTCCCGGTTTCTTCTTCTTCTTCTTCTTTTCTTCTTCTCCCTGAGACCTCTCTCAAACACTCACTTCTATCACTCTACATGTTTAATTTCGAGTTTTACTACCATTCTCAAATTGGGGTTTTTCGGAAGTTAGGGATTTTGGGTTCTTTTTCTACATGCAATGGTTGTTTATGAGTTTAGGGGTCCATTCTCGATGAGACCCATGATTTTGGGCTCATCCGAGAAGAACCCGACCATGATCTTAGTAAGTTGATTGTCTTGTATGTATACATGTAAGACTTGATTGTGTGTATTTTGGCTATTTTGAGTAGTAAAAGTAAATGCATGTCTTTGCTTTTGTGAAATTTGGTGATTTTAGTAAAAGTTTGATAATGGGTTTTAATTCTTTTTAGGATGTGATTGATATTTGAAGTTGGATAATTGGTAATTGTAAGTTATGATGGTTGCATGTTGATATTTTATGAATTTGGGGTTTTAAGCAATAGATACATAATGGGTCATGATTACTTGTAAGTAAAAGTGATGTTTGTGGTTGGACTATTGCAAATTAGAGGTCATATAAACTTGCATGTTGGATTTTTAGTAATTTTGGATCTAGGTGATGAGGGTTTTGATTATTGGTGTGTATAAGTGTTGTATATAGTTTATAATTAGTGATTAATGGTTAAGTAGAGTTGTATGTGAGTTTTTATGGTAAAGATTGAATTCTTATGTGATGGGTAGTTTTAAACTTATAAATTCTTAGTTAATTAGAGATGTCTTGATGTGATTTGGATTTGTTAGTGGGAGTTAAGGTGGAATGGTGGTGTTGGATAAAGACACCGAGAGGAAGAGATGGAGAGAGATAAAGAGAGAGGCCGAGAGGAAGAGATGGAGAGAAATAGAGGGAGATCCGAGAGAGAGATGGAGGGAGGGAGGATGTGAAGGATTTGAGTTTAAAATTGTGAGTATGGGAGTGTGATTTAAAATAGGATTTTGAGTAAGTATGTGTGTGTACTTTCAAAATGTGTTTTTTTGGGTGTGTGTGTTACTTTAAAATGTGATTTTGGTGTGAGTTGTTCAAAAACATGATTTTCTAAAGGTGTGAGTGTGTTATTCAAAAATAATATTTTGTGAGTGATTTAAAATACGATTTAAAAATGTGTGTGTGCGTAGTCTTTTAAAATGTGTTCACTGTGTGTTCTTTCAAAATTGTGTTCTTGTGTGTGTGTTATGTTTACAAAAATGTGTTCTTATGCATGGAATGGTGAATGTAGTTATGCCAAGAGTGTGAGGTGTGTTTATGTTGCTTGTGTGAGTGTGTGATGATATGGTTAGGCCATAAGGCCGAGGGAGAGATGAGAAGGAGGGAGAGGCCGAGAGGCCGAGAAGAAGAAAGGAGGAAGAAAGGAAGAATAAAGGAGAAGTGTTGGTGGTTGGTTTTGTAATCCCATAGTTTTATTTAAATTTGATTTTGAGTGGTATGTATAGTCAAGTTGTGCTAATTGCATAGTTGTAATTTAATTCAAGTCGTCGTTAACTTAGTGATGGCATATGTGTTGGATTGACTAGTTGGTCATGGTTTGTTAAAAGGTTGGGTTACTATGTATGTATTGAACCAATGTGATAACATTATGTGGTTTCTATAATTCCTAAAGTACGTATACATGGATTATGTGATTAAATGTTAATGTTGTCCAAGAATGTAGATAGAGTTATTAAAGTACTTTGTTTTGAGACTTTCCCGTCATAAGATTGAGGGATGTCATGCGATGTCGTTAAGCGATATATGCTAAGTGACTACATGTTTAAATGATAATTAAAGTTGTAAAGACGCTATGTGCTTCATTATTGTATATATATAAATAAGTTCATGTAATTGTATGACGATGGGGTAGAAGTACTTAGAGATACGTAAACAAAGCTGAGGTACTAAGTGATAAAGACTAAGACGATATTATACCTTTATATAGGTACGAGTAGGAAGCCAGGAAAGGAGCCCGTGTACGTAAAGTCAGAGTGGTGTACAAGTTATTGAGTTAGATTATCGGCTTTGAGGCAACTGTCTATTCCCTCCACTTATTGTTCAAGTGGTAGTTTTCTTAAATTATGATGCAAATGGTATCTTTTGATTATATTGCAAGTATATGTTCTACTTTTACTTATCCTTTCCTTACCATTATGCAATTGTTCTCAATATCATGTCATTGTACCTCTTTTTACCTTGCTCTTTCTGATAAAACCTACAATTGTTCCTTCACCTTTGCTTTATTCATATAAACCTTTCTCTTGACCTATATTTTGTCAACCTTTGTTAACTTTTGAATACCCGAAGCATACTTATTCCTTTGCTCATTTACTTACCATGTTTTTCAATTATCAAATTTTCAAACCCTTGCAATAAAATCTTGAATTAGCTTGTAACCTGAAATGAATGATGGAAATGTTGAAAGCCTCTTATTAAATTAATCCCTTTGTTGAATTACTTATGAATGGAACAAACTTTGACCGTGGCGGCGGTCCTGGTTACTTATGTATGTATTTTATGGCCAATGTGTGCCTATGGATCCTGAATGTTAGGGCCTTGTGAAAACATGGTCTGGAGCTTTACGTGGCTGTTCAGCCGTATAGCTCGTACCGTCTTATCAGAAGTTCCAATTCATTTGTTTACCCTTTTCTTTGAAAAAGAAACTTATATCTTGAAACTGAATTACTCGATTGATTATCAAGTTGATGGATTATCAAATGAAAATTTTTTATATTGATTTCACTTGCTGGGCAATTTTTGGCTCACTCTTGTTTTTATTATTCCCTAACATTTCAGTTAGGAATGGAGTATGCCGTTTTCGAGTAACCGCTAAGAGGACCGTGAGAAGGCCTGATTCGAGATTTTAGGTTCTATGTTGCCAGGAAGATAGAGTTCATTTTAGATCTCACAAATGGTTAGATAATGACAAATGGTTTGTAATAAGACTGAATTAGATGTTGTAATAAACTTTGATATTTTAAGATTCTTGTTTCATACCATAACCTGTGATCGATCCTTTGTTGAGGGGTCGTCTGTATAATTATGTTTTATTCAGAGCGATAGTGGAACCAAATCCTGACCCCGGATTTGGGGGCGTCACAATATGGCCATTAGTTCTTTCTCGTAAATGGATTTCAATTGAGCCCTCTTCCCCAACACGTGGCTGAAATAAGACACCGGTCGACTCTTTTGCATCAAAACTGCCCCTACCCCGTACCCGGAAGCATCCGTGTCAATCACAAAGGGTATGGTGAAATCTGGCATTGCTAGCACCGGGGCTTTTACCATTGCTTGTTTGAGGGCAGTAAAGGCCGAAGTAGCTGCTGGGTTCTACCCGAATTGATCTTTCTTCAATTGTTCTGTTAAGGGCCTTGCTATTTGTGCATAATTTTCCACAAACTTACGGTAGTATCCCGTGAGCCCCATAAAACCTTGAAGTGCCTTGATGTTTCGGGGTTATGGCCATTCTGAAATTGCTTGAACCTTACTTAGATCATCTGCTACCCCCTTATTTGACACCACATACCCCATATATGCGACTTCACTTTTACCGAACTCACATTTTTTAAAATTTGCATAGAGCTCGTGATGGGCCAAGGTTCCTAAGACTGCTGCCACATGTTCCTTGTGTTGTTCTGGGCTGGTACTATATATTAAAATATCATCGAAGAACACTAAAACAAACTTCCGGAGAAAAGGCTTGAAAACTTCATTCATAAGGGATTGAAAAGTGGAGGGGGCGTTGTCAACCCGAATGGCATTACTAAGAATTCGTAATGCCCTTCATGTGCCTGAAACGCTGTCTTGTATACATCGTCGTCCCTCATTCGAATTTGGTGGTACCCAGCCTTGAGATCCAGTTTGATAAACATTGAAGCCCCATTTAATTCGTCTAATAGCTCGTCAATTACGGGAATTGGATATTTATCGAGCACCGTCTCTTTATTGAGTGCCCGATAATCTACACAGAACCTCCATGACCCGTCCCTTTTCTTTACCAACAATACGGGACTTGAGAAAGGGCTGCTTGACGCTTGAATGATACTCACCTCTAGCATTTCCCTCACCAATCTTTGTACTTCATCTTTTTGAATTTGAGGGTAGCAGTAAGGGCGTACACTTACCGGGTTGCTGCCCTCCTTGAGGACAATAGAATGTTCATGTCTTCGTATTGGGGGTAGGCCTTCGGGGTTCTTGAATACCTGTTGATAGTGAGTGATTATAGGCTGGAGAAATTCGGGCACTGCACTTGACTCTTCTTTTTGTTCAGTTCCCGTACATGGCTTGGAGTCGAGCTTGCTTAGTTCAATTAACATCCCCCCTGCTTCTTTCTTTATTGTTCTCAACATTGCTGTAATATCCCGGAATTTTTTTTGTAAATTTAATAGATTAAAATTTGCTAGAAATTAGAATTAGAAGTGGATTAAAATTTACGATAATTATATAATTTGATTTTGGAATAAAAATATAGAATTAATGAGTCTTGCTAATTTAATTTTGTTGGGCTTTAGTTTAAAGTTTTAGTTTGCCCAATTTAATTAAAATTGACCTATACATATCTAGATACGAGCGTATTAAACAAAAGAGATGAAAACCCTAGCATCGGTAAAGAAAAGAGACGCCGCTAGAGAGAGAAAGAGAGAGATGAGAAGAAGAACGTGAAAAGAGGAAGATTCATAACAAGTTTAGAAGAAGAGGTAACGATTCTTTAATTCTCTTGTTATTCGTGTTATTTTACGTGTATGATATTTGATTTATTTTGATTATGTCAAGGATCTTTGTATATTCTCTTAAGTATTTGTATATGTGTATAATTTGATGTATATCCATGAGTTATTTGTTATATTAATTTTCGTCGTATGATTACTCCAATTTCGTATGTATATGTTTGGATTCTGAATTCTTATAAAATTCGTATCGGATTCGTTATTAATTGGATTCTTATGATATTAGACTCTGTGAAAATGTATTTGAATTATCTACAACTTTGATTCTTTGTGATTTCTGAAATTAGGTATGTAGATATGAGTTTTTCTGGGATTTATTGACCAGCCAGTATGTTTTCGAAACTGAGAAATCTAACTTTGAAAATTCATAGTAAATTGAGTCTTTATCCAAAAATTATGAGCGATACTATTCTGGAAAGCTCTTTTCGACCTCTGCACTTTGTGTTTCTTTCCTCTTACTATTTCTATGATTGCGATGTCTTAAACGTCGAAATACTAACCTGATCAGCGGCTGATTCTGTTATGCAGTCCGCAAATATCTATGTTCTGAGTTCGTTACTTGTCCGTTTTTAACGAGCCTTATCATTCTCGAAAGGTCTCGGAATTGCCTACGTTTTTCGTGTTTTGTACTTTTTCAGATAAAGTCATTTTCATAGAGTAATTTGTCAATTTCTAGAACTGGTCATAACTGATTTTGTTAATAATGGTCTATTTTGCAAGATGTTTTGGTGTCTGGTTTTTGAAATTCCATTCATTAAGTTATATGTAAGCGTCGCATGTGTTCTATTAAGGTGGTGTGAACATTATTTGACTTTGATTGGTTTAATAAAATTATAGGATTTGCTCGCATTGATTTCGGTATTTGATCGCTTTTGAGGTAAGTACTTTTTGACTTACTTTTATTTTCGGAAAAGATATTTTGAGGTAAGAATATTGTTTCGAACTGTATAAGATATAAGATACGAGAATCTTTTGAATCCCTCAGTCTCTACGTTGCGAACCCGTTCGTAATTTACGCTATAGTTCCGGAACTAGCCTTAGATACCCTTAGTAGGCGCACAAGTGTGCAACTTTAGATACCTATTAAGGGGGCGTAATTATTGAACTTTAGATGCCGGTCACTGGCAAAGTGTGGTGAAAGAATAAGAATAAGATCCCGGCTACTGGGAAAGTGTGGCCGTAGAGCAAGACTGTGGTATTTATAAGAATTTCGTTTCAGTTGATTCTGCTTCTATTTTAAATTCTGTATTTTTGAAATTATAAACTTTGGGTTGGATTTGTTTACGCAAAGGTTTTCAAAATTATTATTGTTTTGAGAAAATCTGTTTTGCTAAAACACCCACTGATTTTTGAGAATATCTGTAAGTCAATATGTTACTTGCTGAGCTGTGTAGCTCACTCTTTCCTAACATTTCAGGTTTCGATTTTGTCGGGCTGTTACAGTTGGTATCAAGAGCAGGCTGTCTTTCGGAGTGTGTTAGGTATGAGACTAGTACACTTTCTAGGATGTGTTTCGGTGGACCATAGATTCAGTTTGACTTGTAGAAGATTAGTGGGTAGACGTGTCATGTGATAGGATTGTTGTGAATTTGGGGACCAAATTCTTTTTAAGGAGGATAGTTTGTAATATCCCGAATTTTTTTTTGTAAATTTAATAGATTAAAATTTGCTAGAAATTAGAATTAGAAGTGGATTAAAATTTACGATAATTATATAATTTGATTTTGGAATAAAAATATAGAATAAATGAGTCTTGCTAATTTAATTTTGTTGGGCTTTAGTTTAAAGTTTTAGTTTGCCCAATTTAATTAAAATTGACCTATACATATCTAGATACGAGCGTGTTAAACAAAAGAGATGAAAACCCTAGAATCGGTAAAGAAAAGAGACGCCGCTAGAGAGAGAGAGAGAGAGATGAGAAGAAGAACGTGAAAAGAGGAAGATTCATAACAAGTTTAGAAGAAGAGGTAACGATTCTTTAATTCTCTTGTTATTCGTGTTATTTTACGTGTATGATATTTGATTTATTTTGATTATGTCAAGGATCTTTGTATATTATCTTGAGTATTTGTATATGTGTATAATTTGATGTATATCCATGAGTTATTTGTTATATTAATTGTCGTCGTATGATTACTCCAATTTCGTATGTATATGTTTGGATTCTGAATTCTTATAAAATTCGTATCGGATTCGTTATTAATTGGATTCTTATGATATTAGACTCTGTGAAAAAGTATTTAAATTATCTGCAACTTTGATTCTTTGTGTTTTTTGAAATTAGGTATGTAGATATGAGTTTTTCTGGGATTTATTGACCAGCCAGTATGTTTTCGAAACTGAGAAATCTAACTTTGAAAATTCATAGTAAATTGATTCTTTATCCAAAAATTATGAGCGATACTATTATGGAAAGCTCTTTTCGACCTCTGCACTTTGTGTTTCTTTCCTCTTACTATTTCTGTGATTGCGATGTCTTAAACGTCGAAATACTAACCTGATCAGCGGCTGATTCTATTATGCAGTCCGCAAATATCTATGTTCTGAGTTCGTTACTTGTCCGTTTTTAACGAGCCTTATCATTCTGGAAATGTCTCGGAATTGCCTACGTTTTTCGTGTTTTGTACTTTTTCAGATAAAGTCATTTTCATAGAGTAATTTGTCAATTTCTAGAACTGGTCATAACTGATTTTGTTAATAATGGTCTATTTTGCAAGATGTTTTGGTGTCTGATTTTTGAAATTCCATTCATTAAGTTATATGCAAGCGTCGCATGGGTTCTGTTAAGGTGGTGTGAACATTATTTGACTTTGATTGGTTTAATAAAATTACAAGATTTGCTCGCATTGATTTCGGTATTTGATCGTTTTTGAGGTAAGTACTTTTTGACTTACTTTTATTTTCGGAAAAGATATTTTGATTCTGTTTTGAATTTCGTATAAGATATAAGAATATTGTTTCGAACTGTATAAGATATAAGATACGAGAATCTTTTGAATCCCTCAGTCTCTACGTTTCGAACCCGTTCGTAATTTACGCTATAGTTCCGGAACTAGCCTTAGATACCCTTAGTAGGCGCACAAGTGTGCAACTTTAGATACCTATTAAGGGGGCGTAATTATTGAACTTTAGATGCCGGTCATTGGCAAAGTGTGGCGAAAGAATAAGAATAAGATCCCGGCTACTGGGAAAGTGTGGCCGTAGAGCAAGACTGTGGTATTTATAAGAATTTCGTTTCAGTTTATTCTGCTTCTATTTTAAATTCTGTATTTTTGAAATTATAAACTTTGGGTTGGATTTGTTTACGCAAAGGTTTTCAAAATTATTATTGTTTTGAGAAAATCTGTTTTGCTAAAACACCCACTGATTTTTGAGAATATCTGTAAGTCAATATGTTACTTGCTGAGCTGTGTAGCTCACTCTTTTCTAATATTTCAGGTTCGTACATTACGGAAGCATATTGAGAATGTGAATGTGAACTTGTGAATTTCGTGCTACGTGGTTTGATGCAATTTATTGGATAAGATTTATTGTGCTATTAGAATAATTTTTTTGTTAAATGCAAGATACTGATTATTGGAATTGTGAAGCTGCGTCTCCGATTTTATATTTTTTATTATTAAGTTTGACCGCTGCATTTGACTTTTGTGCAATTTTGTATTTATTGAATAAAGAAATGTATTTTATTTTAGTTTCGAATTTTGAATTAATAGTCAGAAAAGTCGGGCTGTTACAATTGCCTTGAGTGAAATCTTACTATGACGCAAGGTTGGATCACCCTTTAAAAACACCATTTGACTGCCCACCTTGAATTTCATCAATTGTGTCTTCCAATTTGTGGTCATCGGGCCTAATTTTTAAAGCCATTAGACCCCTAGTATAACATCAGAATTTCCCAATTCAAAAATCAGAAAATCGTCAACCACATCCAAGCCTTCCAACTTTAGCAGAACTCCCTTGCACTCCCATGCTCCTTGTATAGACACCCCATTACCTAGACAGACCCCAAAATCCCTTGTGTTGGTCACCGGAATCCCCAACTTTTGTACCATCTCTATGGAAATAAAATTGTGGGTCACCCCGCGGTCTAGCATAACTATCACCTCCTGTCCCCCAATATTTCTGACCATTTTCATTGTCTTGGGCGACGTCAATCCAACTACTGAATTAAGTGATACTTCCACAACTGGTGTTGCCGAGATCTCTTCACACTCCATCTGAGTACCCTCTTCGTGTAACAACTCCCCTTCGTCATCTTCCTGTGCTAGAAACACATTCAACTCCTTCCTTTTACACCTATGTCCCGCCACCCATTTATCGTCACACCTGAAAAACAACTTTTTTTCTCTTTTAAACCGTAGTTCCTTGTCTGATAAATGCCTGATTTTTCCGACTGGCTTAGCTATTGGTATCAGTCCCCTAGTGGACTTAGTAGTAAACATGTCAGCGGAATTACTATTCGATGTCGACGACGACCACAAACTTTGATTAGTTGACCCTGCACCAAACTGATTTGACAAGGTGTGAATAATTGGCCCCTGTGCAGTAAAGGGGCTCACATAGGAGTGTGTGGGGTTTTTATTTGCGAGTGACAATGGTGGAGAAAATGCTGATTTATAAGAGCTCAAATAAGGATTCTTACCTCCGCCTTGTCGTAATGCTCGTAAACGGTTAGTTTCCTCCACTTTTAATGCTAACTCCATAGCTTGCTCCAAACTGTGAAGTCCCAACATTCGTACCTCCGCTCTGATATCCTCACGTAGTCCATTAACAAAATGCCCCAAAAGAATTTGCTCTGGGATTCTGTTATTCCTAGACAATGAACCAAGATTGTAGAAGGGGGGGGGGTGAATACAATCTTTAAAATTTCTTTGATTCTTGATAGTGAAAATGTGAAAGTAAAAATAAGAACAGAAAAACAAGCAAGAAAAAATCACAAGAATTCAAAATTCAGGTGGATTGTTTTATCCACCTGAGAGATTTTTATTTGAAGAAATATCTGTGATGTTTATGAATAAACACACAGCTGCAAATACACAATTCTAACTTCAGCAATTTACAAAGGATATTGCTTTGTGCTCTCTAAATTGCCTAACTGATTCCTTACCCTAGAATTATGCTTCACTTGGTTATATATCCCAAGTTTACAAGATATTTTGAACAGTCAATAATACAAAAAGTAAATCTGTTCAAGATCCTTGTTTCTCCATTCTGAGTAGTGGTCCATGTGTTGGTAGCTTGCTCTTCTTGGCTGATTGTCTTTTATGGAAATGCTACATTTTGACCACACAAACAGAATGCTACTTCTTCCCGTCACCTTTCCAGAAATACTGGCTTCCATGCTTTGTGTAGTCTGTCAACCCACGTGCACTGTCTGACTTGTCCCTTTCAGAAGGTGTGTATCCGTAGAAGCTACTTGAGTTGTATCCGTTGACAGTGTCTTGATCACATTCGTAGACAGTTATTATTGTTATCCGTAGACAGTACATTGTCCACATCCGTTGAAGGCTAATTAAGCTATCCGTTGACAGTTAATTTCATTTATGCAAAATTACAAGGCATAAACTATTTACAATTAGCCTCCCTATTCTACATATCTATTAATAGTCAACATGACTTATTTAGCCTAACAAGATTACTTCAACTTCAACATCAGAAATACAAAAGCATGTTACATTGAGTCTTATCCGTAGATAAGCTTCCCATCTACGGATACTGCATAAACATGCTATCCGTTGATGGCTACATTTTACCTATACAAATTTTTACTAAGTTAATTTAGTTATCATCAAGAAACAACATAGTTCCTAACAATATCCCCCAATTTTTGTCTGGTTGAGAATCAGACATAAATTAAGAGTATTGATGATAACAAAACCACTTCCAACATATAGACAGTAACAATAAAAATTGTATTAAGCTACATAAATGAAAAACTGAAGAGTAGAGATAGTTACATAGAGAGTGCTCCTCTAGTCTGAGCAAATTTAATTCATTTTCTTCTCTCTTGGAGGTTGAATCTTCTGTCTCCCTTCCTTAGCATAATTTGCCTTGATTTGATCTTGAAGCTTTTTGTAGAATGCATCTTCTTCAGCAATTTTTGGATCCAGCTTGCCTTGCAACCATCTAAGGTACCTGGTACTAGCCTTAGACAATTGATCTTCAATCCTGAAGAATCTTCTACAGCCCTTTTCATCCTTGAATTCCATCATCCAGTAAGGTTGAAGATGGATTATTTGTCCATTGAAAGGGATCTTCAGCTTTCTGGGCAAACTATCAGGAGAATTCCAGCTGCTACTGATTTCCTCAATTTTCTTCAAAATAGCACTCCTTGCAACCTCAGAGAATCCCCTTGTGTTCTTGAAGCCTGAGAAGACTTTCACCAAGGTAGAATATCCTTCATTCCGCACTTGTTGCAGGGGCCACACTCTCACCTTTCCTCATTTGTAGACAAAAGTTAGTCTTTCAGACAGATCCCTGAACTTGTTTGTGCCTCTTATTTCACTAACTTCATCATAGAATAGATCCATGGTTGAGTACTCCTATATTTCTGTAATGTACAAAAATTCTGCCTTGTTATCAACTGGCTTAGCAACTTTTGGTGCAACATTCAGCTTGATTGGTCCTTGTTGAATTCTTTTCACTTGTTCCCTTTTCCTTGACTTCTTTTCAGCTTCAATTATGAATTTATGGAAAACCAAGTTTTCAAACTCAACAGGCTCTTCTTTAGGCTCTACAGGAGTCTCATGGAAGGTGGTTTGAGATTGAGTTGTAGCTGTAATAGGGTCTTCAGAGAAAATCCTCCTCCTTGTATCTCTCTTCTCTTCTACTTTCTCAGGAGAGACAGGCCAATGTGAGATTTGCTTCCATCTGGTTGGCTTGGACTTAGGCATTGTCTTCCTTTTCTTCAATTTCCTTTTAGTAGGGGCCTCTTCCTCTACAGCCTCACTACTTTCTTCCTCCATTTCCCTCAGAAGTTCTTGGGCCAATCTATCTTGTTTCTCAGGTGTAGATTCATAGCCCTAGGGATTGGCTTCTTTCCTTATTCTGGAAATCTCTTCTGCTTTGGCTTCATTGAACCTGGGATGGCTGCTTGTGATATGAATATCTTTACCATTTCTGTAGATAACAACCAACCCTTGTCTCAGCTCTATGTCATTGGTAGACTTGAGATTCCTGATAAAAGCTGCTAGCACCTTAGACTCATCAGGCTTGGGAAATGGATAGTCCACTTCTAATTTGATCTTGCCATGATGTCTTGGTGGTGATCCAGTCCTGCCACTAAAGATAGGTTCAAACTCCTTGACACTTGAGTGTTTAGCATCATATTCCTTTTGAAAAATAATGGTATTAGGAGTGAGAACTTTCAGGATGGTTGTGTGGACAAGATGGCTGCTTGAGGATGAAGTCATAACCTTGAAGATGAATTCCTTGATCAGCCTTTCTGAGTTGAGAAAGACTTGAACATCCTTAGCTTGAGACCACCTTTGTGAGTTGAAACTCACTTGGATTTGCTATTATTTTAGGTGACTCCCCTAGCTCCCCTGGTTCCCCTAGCTTCCCCTGGCTTGATGGCACACTTTTGGTTACTGTTTCAGAGACCACTAGTGCACTATCCCCCCTTTTGTTATCATTAAGGGTTTGAGTAACACCAGTAGCCTGCAGTAACTGTTGCAGAAGCTGAGTCTGTAGATTCTGGTTAGCCGGTAAGGTGTCCATTTGCTTCTCCATCTTATCCATCCTCTCAGTAAGGGCATCCACATCCTTCAGCAACTTATCTTGCTTGAATCTTTGAGATGTGAAAGGAGCAACAACATCAACTCTTCTTGCTAATGCATCCTTCACCCCATCAAGATGGACTTTGATGTCATCAGTGTTGGCTCTTTGTTGAAGGATGTGGGCCTGATGAAGCTAAAGTGATGCCACAAAGTTCTGAACTGTGGTGGCATGCAAGGGATTGGATGTTTGAGCTTCACCATGTACCCTTTGATAATTCTTGAGAATGACTGCTTTGGTGTCTTGATGGACAAAGGAATTTGAAAACAACCAAGTAGGCATCTCTTGGAGAGTGGAAGGGCCTTCATCTCTTCCTTCACCATTTTCAGAATCATCATTGTCTTCATCATAACTAAAATCTTCACCAGCTCCTGGAGACAGATTTTGAATTGCTTCTTTTGCCCTAGACATTGATTCAGTAGTGTGTACCAAATTCAACATCTTTTCTGCCTCCACATTTCCCTGTTCAGCCAAGATTTGATATGCTGGATTAGGATGAGTAAATGTCTCAGCATTCAGGTTGACTTGATCCAACTCATTTTGATATTCAAGTTGGAACAGTCTCTCCCTGTCTGCATCACTGACATTCATTGACTCACTAGCAATGGCTGAGTCTTCCATCCTTATAGCTCATGTACCTGCTTTTCTCTCAATTTCTCTCTGTTCTTGCATCAGGGGATCCCCCTGGCTCACACCTTTCACACCCTCACCTTCACCTACTAAGGTGGAATTCTCAGTACTCACTTTTACTAGATTTGAAGAAATAGTTTGTCCCTCTGTCTCTCCTTCTCCTTTTGCCTAGTTGCAAACCAGCCTCTCACTCTCAGTGGCTTCACTCCCTTTCCTCAATTCTAAAAGTGTTTGAACTACTACTAACTCATCCACACTTGAAGTTGTAATGTTTGAAGTTTGAAGTGCAAGTGTGGAAAGAGTATCCGTTGAGGTAGTAGAAGTATATGTCAACGGATAGTTGATTTGGGGCATATCCGTAGACAGACAAACATTTGTCAATGGATGAGAAATATCCGTTGATGAAGGAAAAGAGGTAGCTCTAGAAATGGAGACTAAGGCTGAATCTGTGGAGATTGATTTTAAATTGAGAGCCACAGATGTAGCCAGAGTCTTAGAAATGATAGATTGGTGGTCCAACAAATCATCAATAAGATGATGACCACCAATTTCCGAGTGGGGCTTCTCCAAGAAGGTTAAAGATGGAGAATCAGGGATAGATGTGTGAATCATATCCACATCCAAGGAGAGAGTAGGTGAGCTTGGTGTTTTTGTTTTAGTTTGAATAGTTAAAGAATGGGGTTGTGACTCCACATTTACTGGAGCCACATCAAACTGAATTTGAGATGGTGCCATTGGCACCGTGTGTGATCCCTGTGCAACCCTAGATGGTTTAGACCTCTTTCTTCATGTATAGGCCACAGATGTATCTGTGGGGCTTCTCGTGTCCCTATCCCTCTTGTGCTTTATCCCTGGTTGGGGACTATTTTCAATAGCAACATCCTTTTGGGAGGATGCCACTAGGAATGTGATTCATTCCTTTTCAACCACTGCATCTTTTTGAGAAGATACAGGGTGGCTAGGCTGGGACACACTTATCTCACCTTCATTGTTCTTGGGGTTTCTTTGATGTTCACCCCTTCCCTCACCACTTACTACCTCCTTCACACTCCTCTCAAGGGATTGGGTAGTTTTTGCAACAGGTGTCTTTTGAGAAGCACCCGAGGTTGGCTTTCTGGATTTTGATTTGGGAATTCTAGAGGTGGCCACTTAGGTAGGAGGCTGTTGGATAGTTCCAGCCTCCATGGTGGCACTGGATATCAAAGAAGTAACAATAGAGGTAGGAAAAGTTGAGGAGATTACCTGACTCACTTGTGACTCTTAAGCTGCATTGAAAATTGGTGGATACACCAATTGAACCTCCTTGTTGTGGTTCAGCCTATTCAAGTCCTCAAGGACTCTCTTATTTTGAACCCAACATTCTTTGGAGTTTGCAGGGAATTGGATCACCAAGTTACCTTCTACATGGTTAGCTAGCAACATAAAAAATCTAGCATAATAGATATTTTTACTTCTAGATGCTTTATTCCCTAATTTAGCACCTAGTTCATAGAGAATTAGGGATCCTAGGTTATAAAAGCTATCACTTAGAAGCATATAAGCAATATCAAGCATAGAGAATAAAAATGCATCATAGTTGGTAATCTTACCAGAAAACACTTTAAGAATGGCATCAAAGAAAAAGCTCCATTCTTTGACCATGCCCTTCCTTTAAATCTTACTTAAATTATCACTATGCTTTTCTAACCTATTGTTTTCAGGCAAATTTAAGCAAGCAATAATAATGTCACTATTAATCACATGTTCCTTACCTTGAAGAACAAAAGTAATGGTAGCATTGACAGAATCAAATACAGTTGATTCCCAGATAGCTTCAATTACCTCAAAATATAGTGTGGGGGCTTTGATTATAGCTTTTGAGAGCTTGCAGTTCTGGAAAAACCTCATCATAGTGTGATATGATGCGTTCTTCTCTTCGAAGTCCACCGGAGCTATGAAATTATTCTTCTCGTATGTGAAACCAGTGAGTGACATTGTTTTGTTGGTTGGTGCCATTGACGTAAGCTTTTAATTTACAGAGAGAGATTTTTGCTTTGAGAGAGAAGAAGGGTTCCTGCCTTAGTGAATTTTGAAAAAGATAGAAAATGATTAAATGAGAGTAAAATTCAATTTATACTTCCCCAAAATAATTCACTAATAAAATCAGAATAATTGAAAGAAATTATCTGATTGTGCAAGAAAGTAACCGTTTAAAAGTAATGGACTAAAAAGTAAAGCCACGAATTTACTGTAATTACATGCATGTATTGTACACATGTAATTACGGATAAGATTGTGACTTTAACAGTTACGATTAAACTAAACTATCTACATATAGGATTTTACCTTTTAGGATTCGTCATCCGTAGAGGTGAAAAGTGGTATCCGTAGATAAAGAAAATCCAGTGTCAGAAATGACCATCAACGGATAAGGATATCCGTAGAGGGAGAAATTTTGACTTGGACACAATTATTCTTTTTCAGAGAGCTTTAATTCTCATGAAAATCATGTTGACATTGGCTGCATAACAAATTATTAGACATTTAAATAAATTAAGAGTAGTTAAGCATACCTATCTCACTTACCAACCTTGAGAATGTTGATTCATCAAGTGGCTTGGTAAAAATGTCTGCAATTTGCTACTCACTTGGAACAAAATGAAGTTCCACAGTACCATTCATCACATGTTCCCTGATGAAGTGATACTTTATGTCAATGTGCTTGGTCCTTGAGTGTTGCACTAGATTCTAAGTTATGGCAATTGCACTAGTGTTGTCACAGAATATTGGAATCTTATTAACTGTTAGACCATAGTCTATTAGTTCCAAGTGAGCCAACCATGCCTCTATAGCTTGAAATGTCCACAGATTTTTCCTTAGTATTCAATTCAAGCTTAGTGGCAGTTGGCATGGGTGTTTTGGCAGAAGAGCAATCCATTAGATCAAACTTCTTCAATAGATCAAAGATATATTTAGTTTGACTAATAAAGATTCCTTCTTTCACTTGCTTAACTTGTAAGCCAAGGGAATAGGTAAGTTCACCCATCATGCTCATTTCATTTTTACTTTGCATAAGTTTGGCAAACCTTTTACAAAGCTTCTCATATGTAGACCCAAAGATTATGTCATCTACATAAATTTGAACAAGTATGCTAGAGCCATTAACATTTCTAAAGAAAAGAGTTTTGTCAACAGTACCTCTAGTGAAGTGATTCTCTAAAAGAAACTGTGAAAGAGTGTCATACCAGGCTCTAGGTGCTTGCTTCAGTCCATAGAGTGCCTTGAGTAGGAAGTAGACAAATTCAGGATAATTTGGATCTTCAAAACTAGGAGGTTGACTGACGTACACCTCCTCTTCCAGTTCCCCATTCAAGAAGGCACTCTTGACATCCATTTGATAGACTTTGAAATTGGTATGAGCTGCATAGGCTAGGAATATCCTTATTGCTTAAAATCTAGCAACAAGGGCAAATGTTTCATCATAATCTATTCCATCTTCTTGAGAGTAGCCCTTAGCAACCAGTCTAGCTTTGTTCTTTGTGACAATGCCATTTTCATCCATCTTGTTTCTGAATACCCACTTTGTACCTATAACACTTATGTCTTTAGGTTTGGGTACCAGCTTCCACACTTTATTTCTTTCAAATTGATTTAGCTCTTCTTGCATAGCTAATACTCAACCAGGATCTAGAAGAGCATCCTCAACTTTCTTTGGTTCTTCTTGAGAAAGAAAGTTGTTGTATAAACATTCATCCTGAGTAGCTCTTCTAGTTTGGACATTTGAGGATGCATCACCAATGATCAGTTCAAATGGGTGATCCATTGTCCATTTTCTTCTTGTTGCAGGTGTAGGTCTTGAAGATGTAACATCATTCTCATCAGCATGATCATGTGAGGTTGATTCTTGACTCAGAGAAACTCCCCCTGAGTTTATTGGGGTGGTTACTCTGTGTTGTGATCCACCTACGGATGCTCAATTTTGGCTGCCTACGGATGCTCCATTTTGGCTTCCTACGAATGCTCCATTTTGGCTTCATACGGATGCTCCAATTGTCCCTTCTATAGATGGCTCATTTGAACTTGAGTTATCCATATTTGAGATAATCATTCTTGGAGGTACTGATTCATCCACACAATCATCATCTTCATCATCATAATAGAGACCTTCCACCTTATTCTCAAACCTGAGAGTTTCATGAAAACCCTCATCAGTAAGACCTTGAATTCTGGCATCATCAAAAAAAACATGTACAGATTCCATAACAATGTTGATTCTGTGATTAAAAACCCTGTAGGCTTTTCCAGCTGCATATCCCACAAAAGTGGCTTCATCTGCCTTTGACTTAAATTTTCCAAGATTTTCACCTTGATTTCTCAATACAAAACATTTGCATCCAAAGACATGTAGAAAATTCAAGGATGGTTTCCTTCCTTTGAGTAGCTGATATCGAGTCATCCCCTTTGCTTGATTGATCAAAGAAATATTTTGAGTGAAACATGTAGTATTAACTACTTCAGCCCATAAATAAGTAGGTAACTTTGATTCTCCTAGAATTTTTCTTGCAACCTCAATTAGAGTCCTATTTTTCCTTTCTACCACTCCATTGTGGCGTTCTTGCGGCAGAAAACTCATGAATGATTCCATTCCCCTCACAAAACAGCCTCATTGTTGAATTCTTGAGCTCAGTGCCATTGTCACTCCTGATTCTTCTTACTTTGAGATCAGGATGATTGTTAGCAGCCTTGATGTGATTGATTATGATTTTACTTGCCTCATCTTTGGAGTGCAGAAAATATGTCCATGTAAATTTAGAAAAATCATCCACAATCACAAGACAATATCTTTTCTTTGAAATTGACATGACATTTACTGGTCCAAACAAATCCTTGTGTAACAGCTGTAGAGGTTGCTCAATTGATGAATCCAGCTTGCTTCTGAAAGAAATCTTCTTTTGCTTCCCTTTCTGGAAAACATCACAAAGTCCATCCTTGGAAAATTCCAACTGAGGAAGTCCTCTTACTAGGTATCTTCTTACCAGATCCTTCATAGACTTGAAGTTCAAATGTGACAGTCTTTTGTGCCATAGCCAACTCTCATCCTTGCTTGCTTTACTCAGAAGACAAGTGATAGAATCTAAACTTGTTGAATTGAAGTCAGCTATATACACATTACCTCTTCTGTATCCTGTCAACACCACATTGTTGTTTTCTTTGTTGGAAACAACACATGCTCCTTGATTGAATGAAACTGAGAAACCTGTATCACACAGTTGACTAATACTCAGCAAATTGTGCTTAAGTCCATCAACTAGTGCTACTTCATCAATGATGACATTCTCCTTTGAAATCAAGCCATATCCGTTAGTGTAACCTTTGTTGTCATCTCCAAAGGTAATGCTAGGGCCAGCTTTCTCCACAAACTCTGTGAGCAGGGTAAAACCTCCAGTCATGTGCCTAGAACAACCACTATCTAAGAACCATAGATTCTTTCTGTTTCCCTGTACACAACAAAACCAAATCAAGTTGATTTTGGTACCCAAGTTTCCTTGGGCCCTCTCTTGTTAGCTTTAGCTTTGCCTTTCTTGTCATTTTGCACCTTAATCTCAGGTTGACTTAAATCAACCTTGACCCTGGGTGTTGACCTCTGAGAGACAACATGCTGAGGATGTTCATATGCATACATGTTTGATGCAGGCATTTGAGAATTTTGTGCATACATAGCATTTATGTGTGGCATGCTCCATGTCATTTGTGGCATTGTGAATGCATTCATATAAGGATTTGAAACAAATGGCATGTTGGAATACAAATTTGATGCTTGATCAGTATGTGCAAACATGTTATGCATAGCAAACATAGGCATATTGGGTACAGGCATTGGCATTTGAACAGATGGAGTTTTAACAATTTTCCAGTTGGTAGATAAATGATTAACACTACCACACTTTACACAAGTTTTCCTAGGAGCATACTTAAGTGTATAGTTGTTATGTTTGTTAATCCCTACCTTACCATTTCTGTTTTTCTTTTTGACCTCAGCCTTGACCTCTATATTCTCAACCTTGTCCTTCAATTGCTTGTTGGACAAGTGACCTATGTTGACATCCTTAGCTTTGGTTTTGCTACCTTCTCCCTGAACAAAGTTTTTGCTGGTTGGACCATACTTTTTGTTCAGCTTCTCAAGTTTCTCTTGACTAACAGTAGATGTACACTTTTTTTGGACAAGTCACTTCCGTAGAGGTGTTGTCTATCAACGGACGCTCACTATCCATAGAGGTATTACCCATCAACGGATGCTCACTATCCGTAGAGGTGTCATCTCCTAGATTCTCAACATCTAGTTTCTTTTTATCTTTTCTTGCTGATTCCTTGTAGAATGTATCCACACCTTGAGCCTTAATAATATTTGTGGCAACCTTCTTGGAATCAGTCCATCTAGCTATTGTTTCATGTTCTTTAGCTAACTGTGCTTTGAGAATTTCTTCTCTTTTAAGCATAATCAGCAAATCATCCTTGGCAACTTGACACTCTACTCTTATTTTCTCAAACTCAATAAATTGAGTTTCCAGAACTGCATTCCTATCACTTAAAAACTGATTAGCATCTTTAATCCTGGTGTTTTCAATTGTAAGTGATTTAAGAGAAATACGCATATGATACAATTCAGTGGACATGTCATTAATTGCATTATTGCATTCCTTAGTAGAGATCTCAGAGAGATTGGTGGTAATTACCTGATTGGATGATGAACTGGCCTCCTGCTCACTTGAATCAGCCATCAGTGCAAGGTTCACAAATTCAGTGTCCTCCTTAGAGTCATTTCCATCTTCACCCCAGTCATAGTCGTGTGTTATGAATGTTCTACCCTTTTGCTTGAGAAGATCAAAGTATTTCTTCTTGTAATCAACAGGCTCAAATTTCTTGTCACTCTTCTCGGCTTTTGGTTTTCTGCATTCATTGGCAAAGTGACCTCCCATTCCACAATTGAAACATTTAAATTTGGACCTCTCAACAAAGTTCTTGTTTGTTTGAGAGTCCTTTCTGAATGGTTTGGACACATCGGGATTTCTCTTGAACTTGAGCTTTGAGAATTTTCTTGATAGAAAAGCTAAATGTTCATCTAGATCATCCATTTCCTCTTGATTGGAGGGCTCACTTTCTTCAATCATCTTTCTTTTGCACTTTCTTGATTTAGCTCTACCTTCACAAGCACTTTGGCTTGGTGTAGTTTCAGCAGCTTCTTCTTTCATGTCCTCAGCCTTTTCAACACTTGCTACTAAAGCAACAGATCCAGTTTTCTTTTGGACCTTCTCAATTTCTTCATCCTGTTCCATTTCCAGCTCATATGTTTTTAGGGTTCCATTCAGCCTCTCAAGTGTAAAGTCCTTATACTCTTGAGTGTTTCTCAAGGAAACATGCATAGGCTTCCACTCCTTTGGCAAGGCTCTGAGAAATTTAAGATTTTAATCCTTGATTTGATACACTCTTCCATACAACTTCAATCCATTCAGCAATTTTTGAAATCTACTAAAAGTATCATTCAAAGATTCTCCACTCTTGAAGTGAAAGTATTCATACTGTTGTATGAGGAGCTACATCTTGTTTTCCCTTACCTGCGCAGTCCCTTCACAGATGGTTTGGACAGTGTCCCAAATCTCCTTTGTTATAGAACAGTTAATAACATTTTCAAACATGTCAGAATCACGACCATTGAACAAAATATTCATGGCCTTCTTTTCTATATGAACTGCAATGGCGTCCTCAGGAGTCCATTCTGAAGGTAACTTTGGAATGGTACTTGGAGCTCATGCAAGTTATTGAGCTATTGAGGTGTTTGTCTTCATTGGAACATGAGGGCCATGATCTATGCACTCTACATAACCTTCATCCATAGACATTAGATGTAGTCGCATTTTTACTTTCCAGTGAAAGTAATTTTCTCTATCAAGAACTGGTATTTTGACTCCATGATCCTTCTGACCCATGATGCGTATGTCTTTAGATCTTTAAACTTCTTGTGTGTTAGAAGCTTGCTCTGATACCAATTGTTATTCTCAGACAATGAACCAAGATTGTAGAAGGGGGGGGGGGGGGGGGGTTGAATACAATCTTTAAAATTTCTTTGATTGTTGATAGTGAAAATGTGAAATTAAGTAAAAACAAGAACATAAAAACAAACAAGATAAAATCACAAGAATTAAAAATTCAGGTGGATTTTTTTGTCCACCTGAGAGATTTTTATTTGAAGAAATCTCTGTGATGTTTATGAATAAACACACATCTGCAAATACACAATTCTAGCTTCAGCAATTTACAAAGGATATTGCTCTGTACTCTCTAAATTGCCTAACTGATTCCTTACCCTAGAATTATGCTTCACTTGGTTATATATCCCAAGTTTACAAGATATTTTGAACAGTCAATAATACAAAACGTAAATCTGTTCAAGATCCTTGTTTCTCCATTCTGAGTAGTGGTCCATATGTTGGTAGCTTGCCTTTCTTGGCTGATTGTCTTTTATGGAAATGCTACTTTTTGACCACACAAACAGAATGCCACTTCTTCCCGTGACCTTTCCAGAAATACCGGCTTCCATGTTTTGTGTAGTCTGTCAACCCACGTGCACTGTCTGACTTGTCCCTTTCACAAGGTGTGTATCCGTAGAAGCTACTTGAGTTGTATCCGTTGACAGTATCTTGATCACATCCGTAGACAGGTAGTACTATTATCCGTAAACAGTACATTGTCCACATCCGTTGAAGGCTAATTAAGCTATCCGTTGACAGTTAATTTCATTTATGCAAAATTACAAGGCATAAACTATTTACAATTAGCCTCCCTATTCTACATATCTATTAATAGTCAACATGACTTATTCAGCCTAACAAGATTACTTCAACATCAGAAATACAAAAGCATGTTACATTGAGTCTTATCCGTAGATAAGCTTCCCATCTACGGATACTGCATAAGCATGCTATCCGTTGATGGCTACATTTTACTTATACAAATTTTTACTAAGTTAATTTAGTTATCATCAAGAAACAACATAGTTCCTAACAGATTCTGTCCAAGGGGGCTGCTAACTCAATAAACTTGTTGTGAAACTCTACAACGGACCCGGTCTGTCTCACAGCCAACCATTGTTCACAAAGGGAGCGGGGTGAAGGGGACGGAACTGTTTCAACATTAGGCTTCACATCTCGTTCCAACTCCTTATAGGCCGACAACTATTTTCCCATTGATACCACACTAACGCTTTTCCATCAAAACCTACCACTATAGCCTCCAACTTCTCCTCTTCTGTGAGTCTATAAAAGGTGAAGTACCTTTCTTCTCGTAAAATCCACCCGTCCGGGTTGTGTCCATCGAAAACCGGTAAATCTAATTTTCTTTAACCCTTGCCCCCCAACTGTGTGAATATGCCCAGACCCACTACCATTACCTTCTCCATGGTTGTCCTTTGATGTAGTGTCCATTATTTTCAAGGATGTAAGTGCAGATCTAATTTCGGACTGAAACTCCTCTTGACTCCTTCGTACCTCTTGAATTAGGGTTTCATTGGCATCTCTGACTTTATCCATTCGCACACGGAGCCTTTGAGTTACTTAGTCCAAACTCGTCGTGATTTGAGCTACTAGGATTTGTTACATATCGGCGGCGGCTCTGTTCACAGCCTATGTGACTTCTTTTGACAACGAGCTTTGTAAGGCCGCCGCCGCTTCTTCAACTAACTCGATTCGTGAAGCTTCTCTTTTTTCTGGTTGAGGTGCCATAATAAGATGCTCTGATACCAGATTTGTAATGAATTATCTACTATAACCACACTAACAACAATTGTGTAACGTAATTGATGCCAACACGATGGATCTACTGCATAAACAAGTAATAATAGTACTGATAGAACTAATAAATGAGGACTTTCGAGTAGCCTCCACTCTCAAATCCCTAATTGGGTTTTACAAAATAAATATCTTCATAGTCTCTTTTATCTAGTTTCCGATACTTATCCTTCTTTGGATGGAATGGTCACTTTTTCCCTTAGACGACGTCGTTGGTAAGATATGAGTATTGGGTTTTTTTCTTGCATATTGGGCTGCTTATTGGGCTGCATTACAACCGCTTGAATTTAGTAGTATAATAACAATTGCATGCAAACCAGTGATTGAGCAAGATGTTGTGAAAACAGACAATGATAGGCTGAGAGCTCGTGTTAAGTGGCTTGAAGGTCGATTATAGGATAGCGAAGTTAAGGCTGATTTGCACAACTATGTTCACTACCGTACCTATCAATTTCAACTTCAAAGAGTCAATTCCACCTCTTACAACTGATCCTAATAGTGTGTCTAGGATGATGTCTCGTTATCATAATTTGTGTTTATCAGTGTTAATTAACCAATCGCTCTAAAACCTTAAGATATCAAAGGAAGATCCCAACATGATCTTATACTCTTATTATATAATATTATTCAACACTCTCACTCAATCGTGTGATACCTCTCGTTAATACTGACCAGAGAGACAACATCAAACAGATAAGCAAATATTTAAATTAAATAACGTAACATTCTGATTTTACCAGTGGGATAGAGATCAGTCTATTGTTGAAGCGCGAAGCGCCTGTTTTATAGGCCGCATAATTTTTAGACAGTTTGGTGTTATATGAATATGGAAACCATAACTTAGCAAAAAAAAAAGAGCATATAAACAATAACAAAAGTAGCATATTTTTCTTAAAAATGTATTTATGCATTAATTATTCATACATAAAATGCTTATATTGTACATTTATTTATTTATTTTTGAAAAAACATAGGACACACATATCTTGTAAATGTGTACACTTACAAAATAGATTTTTTTATAAAAATAAATAAATTTATTTTTAGCAGCATACACGCATGCTGGATCTAATTGGATGAGTTACATGAATACTAGTTTATAACCCGTGCAAAGCATGAGTTATTTTTAATTTGTTTATAGGATAATATAATATTATATTTATATTGTTAGCGATATTCAAACTTTGGACTTTTAAATAGAACAAATTTTAGTATTAAATCTAAAATAATATGTTTATATCGTATAATATTATAAATATTAATTTTAATATGTTGTTGTCCGGATTTAAACCTTGGACCTTACAGACAACAACTTTTTAGTATTAAATCTAAATTAAAATGTTGTTAGTGAGATTCAAATCTTAGACATCTATATTAACATATATTAAATATTAACCTATTTAAGTATATTTAAAGTTTTAAATATTAAATTTAAATAAATATGTTGTTAATGAGTTTCAAACACTTGATCTTTTAAAGTACTTTGAAAAAATATCTCTCCCGTTATTATTATAGAAGTATAGTTGTAGAACTTTACATATATAATTTTTTTAATCTAATATATTTGATATGGGCTGAAAAATAATCCTAGAAGTGTAATTAATTACGTATTAATTAGACCCGGATTGGTCCAAGAACACGGCCCAATAAGCAAAGGCCCAAAACCCTAATTATTTATTAATTTCATAATTAATAAATAGGGAAAATATACAGCTCAGAAAAGGAGTCCAAAATATGGAAAATTCATCAAAGAAGGATCCAGAATCCCCGATTAAAAGAAATAACGAGTCATAGTCCTTATCAATAAGGAAAAGACTTATTCATCAAGAAATACAATGTTTATCCATTATCAAAAATGAGACTTATTCGCTAAGTCTCCTAAACATACTCTAAATACGAGGCTCCAAACGCCTATATAAGGACCCTGAATAGAACTACGTTTTGGACACAGCTCCCTACGTCATCTACTACGTTTTGGACACAGCTCCATACGTCATCTACAACGATTTAGACTTCATCCTCGAATAAGGACATACAAGTCACTACGTCCTTGGTGTGCCCCTGCCGCCATAGCCCCGAGGGCAACACCAAGAACTACGTCTTTGGCTTGATTCTCAGCACTGATTGAGATACGTAGGCATCTTGTGAGGACCGATTTAGTCACGAAACACAAGAGCAGCCGTTAAAGCTCGAAGCTCTCTTAAACCTTAGCAATCAATTTACAAGTACACTTTTTAATCCATAACAATATTGTACATGGAAATCGATCCCTAACAATACTTTCTTATTATCCCGTTTAAGTTTTATAACTTTGAAATTGTAAATATTAAAATTTATATGTTATTGATGTGATTAGAACAATTTAACCTATATTAACATATATTAAGGTCATTGTTCAGAGAACCATCTTATACAAAGAATCGGAGAGAATCGTTTGTTCTACCACAGAATCTCTTAAATAATTTAAAATTTTTATTTCACAAAATATAAAATTTGATTCTAATATAGAATATTAATTATATATATATTATAAAAAATGAAACATTCAAAATTTTATTAAAAAATGATTCTACTGTAGAATCATTTTAATGATTTTTGAATAAAAAAAGTAGTGTAATTTTATTTTTTTGATTTACTAATTGATATTTGTAATTGTATTTAACAAAATTTGGAATAAATATATGTTTTATATATATTTATATAGTGGTTTTCTCCCGGACTCTATATAAGAAGTTCTCTCTAGAATGTTACTCCATATATTAATATATTCAGAGTTTTAAATATTAAATAAAACTAGCCTAAAAACCCGTGCGAAGCACGGGCCTGCTTATTTACTGAAATAATATATCGCACGAAAATGTATATATATCGAAACAATTTTGTAATTAAAATTAATTTTGAATTTATCTTATATTTGTATAAATTTTTTTTAATTTTTTTTAATATTTAATAAGATTTCACAAAATTTGGAAAAAAAATCTATAAAATAAAGATCAAATTATTATTTTCATTTGACAAAATATTAATTTAGTTTTAAATGTCGTGAAATGCATTTTATCAAATTCAACAATTAAATATAATCTAAATGATTATTTTAGTATAGTTGTTCATATATGATATGGATGTATCTAAACTAATGTGTTTTTAACGAAATGACAATATACTTGTAAATAAAATATAAAGTTGGTCAGGTACGTAAGACTACACACCGTGATCACATCTTAAAATCTTTTAGTCTAAAGTCCGTATATAACATTAGTGTATGTAAATTAATATGATAACGTAACTGTGCCAAACCCAAGGCTTTGGGACTTGTTCATAGTGAGTATTATTGATATTAAGAACAAATAGAAACAATGTAAAATTTGAAACACGGTCGAACTATTGTTCTTGTTGCAATTATAATCAGGTTTACCGGAGTTTTCTATGTTGGAGAAAGTATAATTTGTAAATAGGTATTTTGCCTTAGTAGTTGTTGTTTGTTTTTCAGCGATCAATTGATTTGGTTTTTTTTATTTTTTTGCAGTCTAGAATATAAATCGTTAAATGCACACAATGTTGTTGTAATATAATCGAACACATGTGAATGAGATAGAGGATTTTAAAAAGAAGCTGAAGGTTGGTGCATCTTTGCATACTCTCACAAGACAAATACTTTGGGAGATGAGCACCTATTGCAATATGGAGTATTCATATCACGTGTTTATTTTTTTAACTTGGGAACTGATTTCGCACTTCTCTCTTGTGTCCATCACTGTATTAAATTATATGATCACACTTAGTACTTTAATAATATGTTTGGAATGTCGTTTTACAGTTACAAATTTTAATCCAATTTTTTTTATAAATGATCATCGTGTACTAATAATAATGTATTTTAACTTGACTATATATATGTATTTTATGTAATTAATTAAGCGTTAATAATATCGAATTCAAAATTCAAATCTCATTTCGATTAATTTAATATATATACATATATATTGGCGACCGGAACGCCCTTAAATTCATATATATATATATATATATTGAAATCGTAGATCCAACCATATATTTGAAAAAAGATTACATAATTGTTTTTTAGTATATTAACTTATGTACAAATTGGCATGGTTAATGATGCAATTTATAATTTATAGGATATAAAATTTGAGTCTTTGTCTACTTGATACAAATAAATATTATTTACAATATAAAAGTAATTCTATTATTTTTGGGTCAATTTTAGAACAAGTTGTTTTCGTGCTTATTTATTTATGTTTTTTTTTATATGTTATTATTTAAAAGATAATTGAAATAGAGTCCAAAATTTAAATCTCATATATATTAATTTGATTAAATATTTTTCGATCCAAACTCCTTTAAATTCACATTGTGTTTTTTTTAAATCGTAGATGCAATCATACAAACGAAACAGTAGTTACGTAAAAATTGTTAAATGTATTAATTAAGTTACTTACAAATTACAAATTAGTGCATAGATGATGCAAATTGTAATTTATATATAAAAAATATGAACCACTATCTATGTATAGTTGCATGGTTACATTTGCAAAAAACAAAATATGTTATAGATGAAAACATTCGTCTACTATTTTTAAAAACATTTAAAAGAAATTAAAACATTCGGCTATATATGTATTATTTCGACCGAAACGTTCTTAAATTCAAATTATTTTTCTTAAAAAAATTGTAAGTTCAATCATATAGATGAAAAGATGACGTAATAATTATCGAGTATATTAATTTATGAAAAAATTTATATGATAGACGACGCAATTTGTAATCTAATACGATATAAAGTTCAAACCGTTATATATTTAATGCAAATAAATAAAATTTATAATATTAAAATAATCTTATTTTCTACGGGTGAAATTTATAATATTTTGTGTAATTTGTTATTTTTGTACGATCTTTTCTTTTAGTACCGTTAGATTTACAAAAAAAATATGAAAAATATTTATGTAAATCATTTGTGTAGATAGATTCCCTATCTTGCGAAGTAAATTACAAAATTGTCGGTATATAACATAGGCGATGCAGTCTTAACATTGTCAGATATAAACGTAGGGCTGAGACTTATTACAAAATCTATTAATATTATTTAAAAGTCATCCATGCGGCGTCTCACTCAATTTTTTTACTTTTAAAATTTTATAAAAATTTTATACTCTAATCTTATATGTTATCTATAATCTTATTATTATGTAGAAATTATATGTTATCTATAATCTTATACTCTTTTAAAATTTTATTTTTTATATCAATCATTTAAAATAAAAGAAAGAGAATCGTAGAGTATGTTCAATCCATTAAAATATTTTTGGTAATTATATACAATGCAATATTTTATAAATAATATAAACCAACATTTTATTTATTTAAAAATAAAAAATTATAAAAAAGAAGATGAGAGAAGAAGAGAAATTAACATTAATAAGATTTTAAAGAAAACTTAAAACAAAATGTACTATGCTACTTATGCATGAACTTGATTAGAGAAGATTAATGGTTCAATTTACTACACTAACATAATCTTATCTACTATTTGCATAAATATAAAAGAGTTGACGTTTTTGTAATTTTTTAGCATGTAGGGGCAAAATCATAAATTCAAGGTATTAAAATGACATATATCAATAATTTAAATTGATAAAAGAGAATTGTAGATTATGTTCAATTGCTAAAAATATTTATTATAACTATGTATTGTGCAATATTCTAAAAATAATATAAATCAATGTTTATTAACTCAAAAAATAAAAAAATTGGAAGAAGAGGTGGTTTATCTAATAAGAGTTTGAATATAAACTCAAAACAAAGTGTAGCACAGTTGGTTATGACATGAGTTTAACATGGATATGGTAATGGTTCGATTCCCATCATTAACATAATTTCACAATTTTTACATTTTTATTAAAGAATGGTATTTTTGTAATTTTAGAAAATATAAGGGTAAAATCGTAACTTCACAGCCATTAAAATGACAAACTTTGCCCTTTGTTGGCTTTTAATATATAGAGAAAGATATGTTGTTCATAGTTTCGTACCATGGTTTTATAGTACTTTTAAATTATCTATCTTACTATTATAGATCTCTCTATATGTAATTTTTATTTAATATGTTGTAGATGGAAATCGATCACTCGCCCGATCACTCGACCGATAAAAATATTCTCTTGTTATCCATCTTACACTTATTAAAATATTCTCTTTCATTAGATAGTTTTTTTAGATTTTTAATGGAGGAAATAAAGAATTCCTAAATTTGAAAAAATAACTAAATATGAGCTAAAAGAAAATAAAAAAAACAATATTTATTATCCTTACATAATTATTCTTTACTTAATTTTTATTATTTTGGTACTTGGCTTAAACTTTTATATCGATCGTATCTTTGTATACCGTATTCCTTCGATTTTGTATTAATATTCTGATTTTGATAAAAAAAATTAGATCAATAAAAATTATTTTGATCCATCTTCAATTATAAAAATTTACGTTTCAATTATAACATCGTTAATATGTTTTTTTTATTCTAGTGTATAAAAACAAAGCACTTCGTTGTATTGATTTAAATTCTTTCAAAAATATATTATTTAATATTGAATATATTATTTAATTAATTTAACTTATTATTATTAAATAATTTTTAAATATCCTTGTGCGCACCGAAGGGAGGAATATGTAAAGTTGTGAGTAGACCATGTATTTGTTTTGAGTTGGTTATTTTGTATCATACGCCATCTCCGATTATCAATACAGTAAATCATTTTTATATTAAAGATTTGAATTATTTTTAAATTATAATAGCTTTTGTCATACTAATTATTACCCACGTGAATTAATTAGTATGTATTATCAAACAGTATAATTGTAGATTAAAACGTAGTCACTAGCAATCAATCTCTTGACTTAAGGTAATATTCTCTTATTCTGGCTCTTACTCGAATTAGGTATAGGGCTTGGATTTTCTAAAGGACACAATATAATATGTTTTTATAATTAAATTAATATTTTTAACGATCGGATCGTACGGATGTGAAGATTACGTCAAAATATAGTTGTAAATTTTTTTTTATTCAAATTTAGTCGTGGAGTATTGACTTTATAATGATATTATTTTCTTATATAATATTTACGGTAAAGATTGATTTATTATTATTATTATTTAAAATGATTAATCCAAATTATTAAATCATTTGAAAATTTGGAATTCAATTCATTTTTATAAGCTATTTACATCCGTACGGTTGTATTTTTAATTAAATATTTATATAATATAAATTTGAGGCACACTTATAGAAAAAATTTCTATTATGACTTTTAGATACTCTTTTCTCAATTATCTAATAAAATATAATAATATATGATTTTTATTATATCAAATGTAATTAGTTTTAAGTTTATAATAGAAATATTAATGGACCATAATAATACACGCACTACAACAAAAACGGCTAAATTCAACCGTCACGATTCGGTTGAATTTAATTTATATTCAACCGGAGACGGTTGTATTTAATATAAATTCAACCGCAACAAACCCGTTGAATTTAAGGCCGTTGAAATTAACCTTCCGGTTGAATTTAGGGTTAAATTCAACCATAAACAGTTGATTTTATGAAAATTATTTTCAACCATAAATGGTTGAAATTTTTTTGGCCAATTATTGAGATTTTCAAAATTTTAAATTTGGTGTAAATTTTAAAATTTCAAATTTGGTGTAAAATTTCAAATTTCAAATTTGGCGCCTAAACTACATTAATTCAACAGAATATGGTTGAATCTATAAATTCAACCGGATCTTGTTAAATTTGTAAAGGCAACCAAATTCAGTTGAATTTAACATGACCCGATTTTAAAACAAACAAAGCAGAACTGCCGGCCTAGTTATAACTTTTGTTATCTTGTACATTATGTTACTATGATTTAAAAATTAGTTACAATACTTTTTAGTGTTATTAAAGTTTACAAATATAACAAGACCCATGTTTCATATGTTATTCAAGAACAAAGAAAATTCCAAATTAAGCTCTCTATTAATTAATAATGATTTCATTACACAGGGAGAAATACAAATTTAACTAAAGGTTCCTAATTGCATTTAAAAAAAATCATTTTCTTCCTTGGTTACTTGAATGGAATTGGTCAACGGAGCTTCTTTGGTCACCGGAAATTCTTTAGTTGTCGGAGTAGTTTTGGATGCCGGAATTGAATTAGCCATCGGAGTTATAATTTCACGAGTTGATTCTATAGGTGTTTGCCTTGTACGAAGCATAGATCTTTAGGAGAATAATTTTTGTGTGTATATATAAATATATGTGTGTGTGTAAAATAGTATAAAATGTGTTTATGGGTGTGAGATAGAGATAGTAGGGGTGAGGTGAGGGGAAGGAGAGAAAATGAAGATAGAATGAAAAAAGTGTGTGTTAATTGTTATGTATGTGAATATATATGGAAGGATTTTGCTGTGACAAATTTGGATCGTTGGATTGTTGTTTATTGGTTAAATCTGAAGCGTTGAATTTTTTTCACGAGGATTGCTGACATGGCACCGAGTACAAATTCGACTAGATATGGTTGAGTTTATAAATTCAACTATTTCAGGTTGAATTTATAAATTTAACCAATTGTGGTTGAATTAAAAATTCTTATAAATTCAACCAAAATTAGTTGAATTTAAGTTAAATACAACCATAACTGGTTTAATTTATAAAATCAACAAAATTTGACTAAATTTATAAATCTAATCGAATTAAAGTTGTTAAAATATTTAATTATATTTTATCCAAAATTTTGGTCAGTCTGGTCCTCGGTACCGCCAAAATAATCTTAACCATTAGATCTAATATTTTTAAAAATAAACGATCAAGATTATATCATATATAAATAAAAATTATTATCTAAAAAGGATATAAGTCAAAAGTGGAAGTATTAGTATTAGAATTGGATTTTAAGTAATTATAACTATTACATATCAAAATAAAAAGGAGCATTAGATTTAAAACAAATAGATGATAATCGTTCATAGATGAGAATCGTTGGATCGAATATGAAAAAGTATATTTGGTTGTTAGTTGAATTATATTAAAAAATACTAAAAAATATATCTTGATAATTTAAACCAAATACATGAAAATTTCCTAAATCAAATAGAATTCTCGAAGTAAAAATTTGTCACTTTCTTCGATTTTTAGTTTTGGTGTAGTTTTAATTGTAAAAAAAATTGTTAAACCATCATTAAATTAAATATTATTTTGCTAAATGTTAAAATAAATAGATGAAAACTGTCCATGTAATATTAAAATTTGCGGGTGATCTTATCCAAGACTTTGGTTTATGTACCGTCAAACTAATAAGGACCGTTGATTTTGAAATAGATAAATAGAAACCGTCATATCTAATATTAAAAAGTGTGTTTGATTGTTATTAGAATTATATGCAAATACTAAAAACTGAATTTTAATAGTATAAACAAAAAATGAGTAGATTTTCTATGTAAAAATTCATAACGTTATCTTCTATTCGGGATCCTGAGTAATTTTAGTTGAATAATAATGATTGAATCATCATTAGATTAAAAATAATTTTATTAATTAATATAATTTTAAATTTTAAAAAACAACCATGCATTGCACGGGTTATAAGCTAGTATATAATAGTTACAATTACTTTAATGTTTTACATACACTCATCAATTTTAACAATCTAAACATACATACCGCTCGATTGTTTGAAATCAGATCGGTACTAATTTGATTCATAAGTACTGATTGAATTCAGTTTTTATGATTTGAATTATATTTAATTTATTATTTTGACTAAATTCATTAAAATTTATAATTTCAATCAAATAAAATTTGAATTTCTTATAAATAGGGGTGTAAATGAGGCAAACCGATACGAACTCTCGAGTGATCATGTGTCGTTTGTTAAAAAATTATCGAACTCGAGTTCGAGTTCAAGTTTCAAAAATTGTGTTTGAAGCTCGGTTCATTAAAGATTTAATAAGTGTAGTTCAATTGATAAAAGTAAAGAATGTATATTAATAATCAAATGTGTGTGTAATTTAAGTTATCGAATGTGTTTGTGAACTATTAATAGACTTATGTATCGAGTGTATTCACGAACACCTTAACGAACATGTTCATGAACACATTAACGAACATATTCACAAACACAATAATCGAATTTGTTCACGAATCGGTACAGTTCGAATTCGTGTTTTTTGATTTGAATTACGTTAATGTTTTAAATTTGAATAAGTATACTCGAATCTATCGAATCTATGAAGTTAAACAAATTTGAATTTGTTATGATAGTAATATTTCATAGTTAAAATTTAATATCAATCTATGAACGGTTAAAATTTCATAGTTAAATTTTATTATAATAGTTGTATACAATGGTCATGGTCTAAGTAATTGTAATATGTAAAAAAAATAAAGTAATAATATTTGGTTAAATTTTAATATTTATAAAAAATATTTTAATATGTAAAATAAAATAAAGTAATAATATTTGGTTGAATTTATAAATTCAACCAAATCTTATTAAAATAAGTTTTAACGACTTGACTTGCTCTAGGCGGGAAATTCTCCGCTCATTTAGTGTGGGATATAAATTCAACGGACTATGGTTGAATCTATAAATTCAACCGATATTGGCCGAATTTACTTTTGATAGTTTGAATGACTCTGAGCGGGAAAATTTCCGCCTATTTTGTTTGGATATAAATGCAATCAAATATGGTTGAGTTTATAAATTCAACCAAATATGATTGAATTTGGTTTCGTTGATTTAAATTACTTTAGGCGGGAAGTTTCCCGCTTATATGGGTAAAATATAATTTCAACTAAATATGGTTGTATTTATAAATTCAACCGATATTGGTTGATTTTATATACAAATTCAACCGGCTAAATTCAACCAGAAACAAATTCAACCGCATTGGGTTGAATTTATATTTTAGTCAACGTAAATGCAAGTTGACTATAAATTCAACTAGATACGGTTGAATTTAATGACGGTTGAATTTATCCGGTTGAATTTGACCGCTTTTTCTAGTAGTGACGAGGTACATGATACTTAATATATTTATTGTATACATGATTAACTTTGATAGGCTGAGAAAGTGGTCAGCCTCAAGCTCTCAATGTATACGTTGTTTGGTACAAAAAATTGTTACAAAATTACATGTCATAGGTGATGTGGCAATTTGGAATGTTTTGATTGGTGTTGTTGGTGTGAATGCAGGGGTCCACTTATTATTAAAACGAATCAGGAATTGCCATGTGTATTTGGGAAGAATTTTGGGAACAAATTTGGGGCCCCTTGCATTTTCCTTATTAACGAAAGCTTACGCGCGTTTTGATTATGCTTTGAAAGTAGAATATATAATTAATATATAGTAGATGAAAATATATAATTAATATGTAGTAGATAGGAATCGAACTCTTACTCTACGGTGGTATTTTTTTTATTATCTCTTTTATTCTTACTAGCTTATAGCCCGTGCGATGCACGGTTATTTAAATTTTATTTATAATTATTTTGTTTATAATTATATTTTTATTACCCATGCAACACACGATTGTTTTTTTAATATTTATAATTATATTTATTTATGAATATTTTAATATTTAAAAGTTATTAGTTTACATGATTAAATTATTGTTAAAAAAGATTTAGTCAAAAAAATTATAGTTAAAAATTTGATATTTATTATATTTTACACGCTCAATTTAATATTTGTTTATATTGAGTTATAAAAATTAGATTTTGCCAATTTTATAGTCCACATGAAATTCACAAAACAATCTTTAATTTAGTTGTGGTTTAATAGTTCTTTTTCAATTAAAAACTATTCTAAACTAAAAAGAGAATAAAGTGACGAAATTTAATGTTGAGAATTCTATTCGATTTAGGAAATCTACTTATATGTAGTTTAGATTATTAGAATACCCTTTATTAACCAAATACAGTTTTTAATGTTAAATCTAACGGTTTTCACCTATCTATTTAACATTAAACGATTTTTATTATTTTGGTATTAAATGAGTTTCCTTATTTAATTACAACTATTTTTATGTTTTGACTTTTTAGAAAATTCAATCCTAATACAATATCTTTTAACTTATATCATTTTTAGATAATAACTTCTTTTTATATGATATAATCTTGATCATGTATTTTTAAAAGTATTGGATCTAACGGTTGAGAATGTTTTGGCGGTATTTAGGACCAAACTACCATGATAACATCATTAATTTTTCTTAATATTTATAATTTTTTTAAATATTTATTGCTAAAATATAATATACTCTTTTTTGTAATATGTTAAAGATGCGGGAACTTTGAACTTTTGAGAAAATAAATTATCAATTAAAATATAATTTTTTTTGTAATAGTTCTTCTTTTAAATTAGTACACCGTGATCAAAATTCTATATAAATTTCATTTTTTTATAGTATATCCGGTAAATATCTATGTTATTATATTAAAGACTAAATAATGAAAGATTTCTTATAAGTTAAGTTTGGTCGCTTTGTTTGATCACTCAATCCATAATCGTTGAATCTTTCAAATTAAATTGTTGAAAAACGTTAGATGTAACAGTAAAATTATCATGTAGAATGATCTAAGGTTTGAAACTACCAACAACATATTAAATTTATTGGTTTTTTTGAAAAATAAGAATTTTTTCATTTTTTCTTGCAGACATGTTATTTGATAATATTTTTTGTAAAGTACGATTTTTCAGAAAAGTACTATACTAATTGATTAGCAAACTGTTAAAGTTTCGAATTTAATAATTTACAATGTATATAGGTTTAAAAAGTTTGGCCTCTTCTGTAGCTGAGTCTAAAATTTCAAAATAAGATTTTTTTTTAATATGAATATAGTTCTGCTAACAATGAAATTAGGTCTCTATGAGTTCTTATAAAACAAAATCACCATTTACGTATAATTTTTTATTTAATAATAAATAATATTTGATTAGTTATGATATAAAACTTAATAAAATAGGATTAAAAATATGCACAATTTTATAAAATTTTATCATCGTATTATTATATTCTTTGTTGATTTGAATTTTTCTTAGATTGATTTTAATTTTTGAACATAGATTTCTAAATTTAAAATAGTTAGAAAAAAGTAATTAAATTGGTGTTAAAATAATGATGACATAATAATTATTATTAGAATTTAAATATTCACTTTATTAATTTGGGCTTTATCTTGTGTTTTAAAAATCAGATTTTGACGATTTTACACCCCACATGAAGATAACTAAATTATCTTTAATTAAAAGATGGTTTAACAATTTTTATCTAGGTGGAATTGTCCATGGAAGAGAAAAGAAAGTCACGAATTTTTTACATGGAGAATTCTATTCAATATAGAAAACTTATTTATATTTGGTATATTTGGTTTAAATTATCAAAATACACATTTTAGAATTTAAATATAATCCTATTATTAATAAAATAATTTTTTTTTAATATTTGATCTAACGATTTTCATTTATCTAGTTAAGATCTAATGGTCCTTATTAATTTGGTTGTCTACGACAAAAATTTGGGATAAGATCCCTATTATGATTATTATATATAAGGATTTAATATAATAAGGATATCAATTAAATACTGAAATAAGTATCTTACTAACTGCTTTTATTTTTAATGTTTCGGTTTTATTTACAGTGTAAATAAAATTTTAAAATACATAATTACTTAAAAAATATTAAATAGAATAAAATTTATGTTATGATTATATAAAATTTTATTCTCATATTATTATATTCTTTATCGATTTGAATTTGTTCTTAATTAATTTTGATACTTTATTGAAAAAAACATAAAATTTCTATTTTTAAAAGAATTAGTGGAAAAATAAATAAATTGGTGCTACAATAATAAAAAAAAATTATTTATTAAAATTTAGATACTCACTTTAATATTTGGGTTCTATCATGGGTTTCAGATTTTGAATTTTGACGATTTTATAACTCATGCGAAACTAACGAAATTATCTTTAATTTAATGATAGTTTAATAATTATTATCTAACTTGACCAGTTGACCTACCCATAAAATAAACTGAAAAGAAAATATGGTTAAGAAGTTTTACACAAAGAATTCAATTCAATATAGAAAACCAATTTACAATTGGTTTAAATTATCAAAGCACACTTCTTAGTATTTAAATATAATCCTACTATTATACATAAATTCAAGAGAAAAGATATTTAAGAATTTTTACATAGAAAAAATTTAAATGATCAAAATACACTTTTTAGTATTTAAATATAATTCTATTATTAATCAGATACACTTTTTAATATTAGATCTAACAATTCTCATCGATCTATTTAAGATCTAACTATAATTATTAATTTGGTCGTATACTGATCGTACACGGACCAGGTCGATTTTAATTTTTTCTTAAATTGATTTTAATATTTTATTGAAATAAAAAAAGAATTTATAAATTTAAAAGAATTAGGGAAAAAAAATTAAATTGGTGCTACAATAATAAAAAAATATTTATTAAAATTTAGATAATAACTTTACTGTTTGGGCTCTTGGGCTCTATCTTGAGTTTTAGACAACAGATTTTAACGATTTTACAGCCCACGCGAAGCTTACAAAATTATCTTTAATTTAATGATGGTTTAATAATTATTATATAACTGAAACTATCCGTAAAATAAAGAGAAAAGATAATTACGAAATTTTACATAAAGATTTCTATTCAATATAGAAAACCCATTTATAATAGGTTTAAATTATCAAAATACACCTTTTAGTATTTAAACACTATCCTATTATTAATCAAATACAATTTTTAATATTATATCTGACGGTCCTCATCGATTTGAATATTTATAGTTTTATAATCCAACGGATCGTATACTTTTGGTAGTACAGTGACCGACCAAAGTTTTGGATAAGATCTCCCTTACGCTTATTATATATAAGGAGTTAATTATATAATAATATAAAATTCGTTTTAGAGGCCTACCTTGTCGTATGTAAACCTTTTTTTAAGTAATGCTAAAGGTACCAAAAATTGGTCCCAAAATTCTTCCCAAATGACATGACATGATGGCTTGTTTTGATTTGAGGGTGTATGCACGCACGGCCCATATTATCAGTGGAAAAGATA
This sequence comes from Heracleum sosnowskyi, assembly GCA_030848705.1. Lineage (NCBI taxonomy): Eukaryota > Viridiplantae > Streptophyta > Magnoliopsida > Apiales > Apiaceae > Heracleum > Heracleum sosnowskyi. Next base: position 19,896,868 of record CM061240.1, read on the forward strand.
CCAATTATAGAAGAATTTGGAAACAATTTTGCGACAACTTTTGGGACCTCTAGCGTTATTATTATTATTTTTTCATATCAAATCATGGTTGTAAAATCTACAATTGGATCTTGGATGAGGTATCGATCAGAAATTAATTGGCTCATCGGAGAGTAAAAAGGATTAACCGAGAATATTGATATATTTTGATATTATATTTGAATTATATATATATATATATTTAATTAACCTTATTTACAATAAATATATACCATCAAGAATAATTTGTAGTGATTACTTGAATTTAAAATCTTTTAAATCGTCAAGGGTCTCATCTTTTGATGAGTTTTTGTGTGTCTCATCTATTAGTGAGTTTTTAATTTTTAAACCAAGTTTTTTTTCAATCTGCTTTACGGTTTCTTTCTGATTTGATGGTGAGTTCTTCATGAGGCAAGAATCTAGAGGAAGAGTATGCAAACCTCTCTCTGAATGATGATGATGAGGATGGTCTCATTCCGGAAGACATCCCTGAAAGTACTGATAAGGAAGGGCTGGATAGATGCTTGGTGGGAAGATTTTTCACTAATAAGAAAGTAAATTTTATGGCCATGCAGGACACATTATCGTCGATTTGGAGGCCGGTTAAAGGCGTGTTCATAGAGGAAACCAATCAGATGAATATGTTTTTGTTTAAGTTTTTTCATGATCGTGATATGCAAAAGGGTGCTAGATGATGGTCCGTGGACTTTTAATCAACAAGTTCTTTTGATTAAGAAGATCAATGCAGATGAGCAGTTAAAAGATGTCAATCTATCGGAGTTATGTATGTGGGTTCAGATATATGATGTACCTATTGGTTTCAAATCTGAGGTTATCTTGAAATCTATAGGTAACTTTGTGGGGAGATTTTTGGAAGCGGATCCAAAGAACTTTCAAGGAATGTACAGGAATTATTTACGAATCAGGGTAGCCATTGATATTCTTCGTCCTTTGAAGAGTCAGATGAGAATTAAGAAATCAGGGGGAGAATGGATGTGGATCTTGGTTAAGTATGAACGGCTTCCATCCTTTTGTTTCTACTGTGGCAAGATAGGTCATACAGAGAAGTTTTGTGAGGACTTGTTCGATAACCCTCAAAGAGATGAAATGAGAAAATATGACAGTTCTTTACGGGCTCCACTAAAGAAACAAGGTGTAAGTAAGGAGAATACATGGATCAGGGGGGCCGATGGTGCAGTATTAATTCCGGTGAGGACGAACGATAAGGAGAGGGCAGATGGAGGACATGAGACGTACAAGAAGAAGGATAGCGGAGATCACGCTAAAGATGATCATAATTCCAGTAAATCAGGGTTTTCAAAACTGATGGGCGAGATTAGGGGAGGGGATCAAGCTAAGGCAATTACATGTGTTGAGCCGAAAAACTTGATTATTTTGAATGAGAGGCGGGAAAAAGATATTGTTGAGATGAGGACAGATGGGCTTGCTATAATGGTTCCTAAAAGACGTAGAGTGGATGACCCAGTCACAGAAAGGCTCAATAATGAAGTGGACTTTGAGGACGATGTTATGATAGAATCTCATAAAGAAGGTAAACATGATCCAAAAAACTTGTTATTGGCGGGTGCTGCTGGGCAGGCCCACCACGCATTATGAGTGTATTAAGATGGAACTGCCGCGGGGTTGGGCTCCCTTGGAATGTTCGGTTCCTTAAAGACATGGTACGTCATGAGAAGCCTGCATTTATTTTCTTATGTGAGACTATTGGTAGGAAAGATAGAATGGATTGGATTCGAAGGCAACTGGGTTACGAAGGTATGATTGTGGTCGAACCGCAGGGTAGAAGTGGGGGCTTATCTATTCTTTGGAAGGAGAGGGATCAGGGTAATTTACTCAGCTATTCCCAAAGTCATATTGACATTGAAGTCAGAGTTGAGGGCATGGAGGCATGGAGGTTAACTGGAATTTATGGGGAGCCAGTTCGAACTAATAGGAAGAAAATGTGGGATTTGTTGAGGCACCTTGCTAGAGACTCAAACTTGCCTTGGGTTGCTATAGGAGATATGAATAATACTTGTTCGCATAATGATAAACAAGGGGGAAATCCTTACCCGAGTAGTTTGATTGATGGTTTTAATGAAGCTTTAATGGATGCGGGGTTAATACATATGAATTTAACAGGGCATCAGTTTACGTGGGAGCGTGGTAGAGGGACAAGTGATTGGATAGAAGTTCATCTGGACAGAGCACTAACGACTGATAAGTGGTTAATTATATTCCCTGTTGCAAAATTATACAATCTGGAGGGGTCAGAATCTGATCATAGCCCTTTATTACTTGTTCCTAAGCGATATGAAAGTATACAAATTTGCTCACGTTTCAGGTTTGAGAATGTGTGGCTCTCTAAACCAATGTGCTTGCAACTGGTGAAGGACAGCTGGGAGGAGAACACTGACATTGACATTCAGGAAAAGGTTAAATTATGTGGAGAAAAGTTGGTAGTATGGGGGAAAGAGATTACTGGGGATTTTGCAAAAAGAATTCGCGAATGCAAAGCTGATTTAAAACGTTGGAGAGAAAAGAGAGATGTACAGGCCATTCAGAATTACAACGAGACGAAGAAAAAGTTATTTCTAATTCTGGATCAGCGTGAAATTTTTTGGAGACAACGGTCGAAGCAATTATGGTTGCAGTCTGGAGATCAAAACAGTAAGTATTTCCATGCCATGACAAGTACAAGACGTAGAACAAACCAGATTACTAAGTTGCAAAATGAGGATGGAGAGTGGAGAGACTGGGGTAGTGGTTTGGCAGAGTTGATTACTAAGTATTATGAGGAGTTATTCAGTGCAGCTCAGAATGAATGGGAAGAAGTGATCGACTGTGTTCCAACGACAATTACAGAGGAACAAAATTGTGAATTACTAAATGAGGTAACAGACGAGGAAGTAAAAGGGGCCCTGTTTCAAATGCATCCAGATAAGTCCCCCGGACCGGATGGAATGACGCCAGCATTTTTTCAAAAACACTGAGTGATTGTTGGTAAGGATATTATTTCACTGGTGAAAGAGTTCTTTGGGCAAGGTAGGACGAAAGATAATCTGAATGAAACAAATGTGGTTTTAATTCCAAAAAAGAAGAGTCCTACAAAGATGGGCGACCTGAGACCCATTTCATTATGTGATGTTTTGGCTAAGGTCATTACAAAAGTGCTTGCAAACCGAATGAAGGAGGTTCTTGAGGTATGTATTTCAGATAATCAGAGTGCATTTATTCCGGGACGACTCATATCAGATAACATAATGATATCGTATGAAGTTATGCATTATCTGAAACGAAAAAGGAGAGGAAAGGAGGGTTATATGGCTTTGAAGTTAGACATGAGTAAAGCGTATGATAGGGTGGAGTGGAACTATTTACGGGCCATATTGAGGAAAATGGGTTTTCACGATAGATGGGTGCAGTTTATTCTTCAGCGTGTCACTTCGGTTTCGTACAAGATCATACATGGTCATAATATTATGGGTCCTATTCAGCCAAGTAGGGGAATTAGGCAAGGAGATCCCCTTTCTCCTTACCTTTTTATTCTGTGTGCTGAAGGATTATCAGCTCTGATTAGAAAGTATGAGATGCGGAAGTGGTTAAGTGGTATTAAGGTTTGTAACAAGGCTCCAAGTATAACACATATGTTATTTGCTGATGATAGTTATATGTATTGTAAGGCCAGTGAGGAACAGGCGAGCAGAGTGGTAAATATGCTTCAGGTGTTCGAGAAGGCTTCAGGACAGAAGGTTAATCAGGTGAAATCATCCGTGTTTTTTAGTGCAAACATGAACACTGATAGTCGTGCTATGATATGTGACAAGTTACAGATGTTGGAAGCAGATGATCGAAGCACGTATTTGGGACTACCTAATACACTGGGGCGTAATAAATCAGTTTTACTGGGTTTCCTGAAAGATAAGGTGAACAAAAGGGTAGCTAGCTGGGATGGAAAGCTGATTTTAAAGGCTGGTAAAGAGGTGTTGATCAAATCAGTGGTTCAAACGCTGCCGAGTTATACGATGATTGTGTTTCTGTTGCCACTTGGAATTACAAAGGATATACAAAGAAGCATGGCGAGATATTGGTGGAGTTCGAAGTCAAACAATGAAAAAGGAATTCATTGGATGAGTTGGGATCATATGAGTCATCATAAAGCAGTGGGAGGGATGGGGTTTAGAAATTTACGGGATTTTAATCTTGCACTATTGGGGAAGCAGGGATGGAGGTTTCTTGTCAAACCTGAGATTTTAGTGTGTAGGATGTTCAAGGCTCGATACTTTCCCTCTACTAATTTTTTGAGTTCGAACCTTGGAAGCAACCCTAGTTTTGTGTGGAGAAGTGTATGGGAGGCTAATGATTTAGTTATAGCTGGAGACAGATGGTTGATAGGAACTGGTGAGAAGATTGATATTATTAATCAGCCTTGGTTATTAGATGATCAAAACCCATGTGTCACTACAGAATCTGAATCCTTACAGCAGAATAAAGTTTCATCTCTAATGTGTATGGAGCACAAAGCATGGGATAATGAAATCATTGAGGATCTTTTCAATGTTCGTGACCAGCAATGTATAAAGAGTATTGTTCTTTAGAATGCGGTGGACGAGGATAGATTGTTCTGGAAGTATGAGGAGTCATGAAATTATTCTGTGAAGAGTGCTTATAGGCTGATTCAAGTTCAGAAAGGTATGGGGTATACGGAGTACAATGGTAGCTTATGGAGAAGGCTGTGGAGAATCAAGGCCCCTCCAAAGGTGTTAAACCTGGTTTGGCGTGCACTGTCGGGATGTCTGCCTACGAATATTATGTTGCAACAAAAACATGTTCCGGTTCTAGGTACATGTCCAGTTTGTGAAGGGGAGAACGAATCAATTTATCATGCTTTGGTGTTGTGTCCTATTACAGCACAGTGCTGGCAGAGGGCATTACCTGAGATAAGTTCAGTGGTGGGAGATGACTTTTTTACGTGGTTAAACTAGGTGTTATCTCAACTTAATGCAGGTAAGTGTGCAGAGGCTTTTACCTTATGTTGGTTAGTGTGGAAAGCAAGGAATGAAAAAGTCTAGAAGCAAAGAAAGATTCGAGTAAATACCGTGGTGGCGTCAGCAACACAATACCTTAAACAATGGAAAGAAGCCCAGAGTAGGTCAACTACTTTACTTTCTCAGCCTATTTTGGCAGGAGATGGTGTTAGTCTTTGGATTAAACCTCAGGAAGATACAATTAAGGTGTCAGTTGATGCAACTGTGTTTTCGGAGTCATCTGCGTTTGGTATAGGTATGGTGGCTAGGAATTCGAGCGGATATCTAGTGCAGGCTAAGGCTAAACTTTTTCAAGGAACTTCTACACCTGCATTAGCAGAAGCCATAGCCATTAAAGAGGCTTTGAGTTGGATGAAAGAGGAGCAATGGGGGAAGGTAATCATTGAATCTGACAGCTTAGTAGCAGTTCAGGCTATCAGAAGTCAGATTCCAATGTGATCTTTATTCGGGAAGGTTGTGGAGGAATGCAGGAACCTTTTTAAGGTTTTAAGTACAACATCGTTGTTTTTTCTAAAACGGTCTGCTAATGAGGCTGCTCACTACATTGCGAGAGAGTCTTATTCTTTTCTAGATCGAGTTCTTGTTGGGAGTTTTGTTCCCATCGAGTTTTTATCTATTTTACAAGCTGATTTAGCTCATTAATAAAATTTCTCAACTTTACGTCAAAAAAAAAAAATCTTTTAAATCTAAGTATCGGTAAAATATATTTAGGCTTGGGACTAGAGCATGTTTCACATGAACTGACGAGAGTACAGAAGAGAATGTTGATGGACAAGAAGAGTGCTAATGTTGCATTGTTTTTCGAACCCATTTTTTCAAGTCAGAGGAAGGATATAGCAAGACTTAAAGTTAATATTAATCGAACTAGCTTTATAACCTGTGCAAGGCAGGGTATGATCTAAATTTATATTTTGTTGAACTTTTTACATTTTTAAAAAATAAATTATTTGTCATTTTAGATTTTTCTTTTTCTTTTTTTGCTTTCGATTTGTAATAGGACCTACCCTTGTTCATAAAAAAATGTAAAATGAAAGAATTTTGATTTTTTGAATTTTGCAATAGTCATGATTAATTATGGACGTTCATTGTTTTGGAAGAGATAGTTAATGAATTAAGAAGAAATTGAGTTGATTTGCATCAGTTGCCTTAATTTTATATGTTGTGTCTATAATATACACGCTAGTAACTGTCTTTTTCATTAATTTCATTAAATGCGTAAGAGTTAGTTACATTGTTCGGCATATATTTTTTGGTTTTGACGTAAATAAGGTGTAACGAAGGACCAAAGTATATACACGACAAGTGTATATAGATGTTGGGCACGAACACAGTACCACACGCTTAATCTGATAATCATGTTTAGAAACGATGAACCAAAGTTGTTAATTTAGACAATGTCTTAAAATTTTCTTTTCAGATCAATTTGATAATTGTTGTCCATTGACTCTATTGATTGCGTGTTACTTTTCGTTTCAAGCGATTTATTGTTTTTTTCTCGAACTTGTCTTATCATTGGGGGCAGGAACTAACGTTGTAGATGTTGAGTTTATATGCATTTAATATAGTGTATATGTCATGTCCATCTTGATTGTATGGGGTAATTTATACTTCGAATAATTCTTGTGTACAATGTTGTTGACTATTTGAGTAATATCCTCGGTGATTTTTTCTTACGTGTGGACATGTGTTTATTAGTTTAATTATCATGTTCAAAATATTATTGAGTGTAGTATATTATTTCCCTTGAGTGTTAATGCAACTATATAATAGTAAGACCTGACCGACTTAAAATATGAATCTTTCAATTGGAACATCTACAAATCGCTCAACTTTCTTCTTGAAAAGAGTGAAAGTTGTTATTTAAGCATTTTTCATGCCTACAGTTGTCCTACTTAAAGTACGTATGTATTTCAGAAGATATGGCGAATATAATGTTTGTATTTTGTTCTATTTTCACTTCATTTTTTAATACCTAATTTATTTAGGTCATCGAACATGCACTCCACCTGATATCTAAAGTGTCTTTTTCTTTATTTTCACACAATAACATAATACTCTTTTCAGCATCAATTGATCAAAGTTGCACTTTGATCCTCAACTTCATTTAGCTAATTAAAAAATTTGTTAATTTCAGTAACCAAAAGCATAGAGGGACTCTAAATTTGCAAATTTTATTAGATTTTCTGAAATTTTTTATTGTTTTGCGTGTTAAAAGTGTTTTGTAATGATTTATTTGAATGTTGACAAAAGTCATGTGTTCTCATCAGTTAATTTGTTGAATTGTTGAATGAAGTGTTATAATTTAAGTAAATGCTTGTTTTTATTTGTTTATGTGCACATTTAAACTCATTTTTGTTATAAATGTAATATTAAAAGTTTGATAGACGATACATTCGAAAACTAAAAGTCGGAGATGATTGATAATTTTTTAATATTTCTGGAATTAAATATAATTATAGATATTAATTATCTAATTATTTAAGTAGTAGAAATATAATTGTAAATTCCTATATTTAATAACAACGGAATAATAAATATAGATGTATTAATGATGATTAATGAATTAGATGTATTTAATAGATACATTAATTATAGAATTATTATTATATAATAAATAAGGGTAATATAGTAATTATATATCAATTTATTTGTCTCAAGTAAATTAATATTAAATTTATTATTTGATGCCGACACTAATACATAAGAACCCGCGTTATAAATTATACTGATGAATTATTAATTTGAAAATGGTTAGAGCTGGCAAACACATTGAATACACAAAAATATTTGGATGCTTATAAATTATGATTATGATTGCTTTTTATACCAACAAATTGATCGCTTAGATTTGGATTTTTATGCCTTATTCTACTGTTGACACACATGTAGGGGAATTATTCTCTAACATTAATGGCATTCTCAATCATTCATCTATGTTTGCTTCCGTGACTAATACTATAGGAATCGGTTTACTATGTATATCAGTGGATAACCCTAAGCAAGGTCTAGTTAATTTATTTAAAAATTAAATTATTTATTTAATATAAATAAAATTATAATTATAATATAAATTTTAGATGAGTAAAAATAAAAAAAATTATTTAATTTGTTTATAATAACATAGTATTATTTATCCATTTTCAATAGTGCAAATTCTGCGTAAATTGATGAGAAGGTAAACATGAATTACAACATTCAAATTTCAGAAGTCAAGCAAATAAGTCAATTATTATGGAAACAAATTAATTATAATATAAATTTTAGATGGGTAAAAATAAAAAAAGTTATTTAATTTGCTTATAATAACATAGTATTATTTATCCACTTCTAATAGTACAAATTCTGCGTGAATTGATGAGAAGGTAAACATGAATTACAACATTCAAACTTCATTAGTCAAGCAAATAAGCCAATTGTTGTAGAAACAAATTATTGTGGGAGTAGAAAAAAAAATTAAAAAAATTGCACATGTTATTCAGTTTGATCGAGCATAAAACTAATAATTATACTCAAAATATACTCAAGAGAGTGAGTTAGAAGGAGAATGATACCTAGAGATTAGATGTTAGTAAATGTTCAATACAAAGATAGATTAAGATAACAAATTCAGGGGTATAATATAGATTGAGATTAGTATCTTGATTCAGCAACTAAGTGATTATAATCGAGTTTGACGAATCTTGATTCAACAACTAAGTGATTATAATCGGATATGTTGAATCTTGTTTCAACAACTAAGTGATTATAATTGGGTTTTCAACAACTAAGTGATTATAATTGGGTTTGGTGGCTGACCTAATTGTGATTATGACACTGATGTATATAATAATAATATAATATATTTGATACAATAATAATACTATAATATATTTTAGATTAATATTATTCAGTGATAGATTGAGATTGGTATATTGATTTAATAACTAAGTGATTATAACGCGGCCCAGTGGTAATCTAATGTGGCGCTGATGGTATAATAATATAATATATTTTAGTACAATAATAATATTATAATACATTTTAGATTAATATTTTTTTAAAACATAGAATTTTATGTGAGATACGATTTTTATATGAGATAATTTGCTTTTTGTTTTTTAAATAATATAGAACTCTACGTGATATATGATTTGTAAGTGAGATATGATTTTAGGGGTGAAATAAAAAAAAATGTGAATCAAATTTAATAACATTAAAAAGGGGTTTAAAAGGTTATAGATATAGTACTATAATGTTTAATTTTATAAGTAGTTCTATATAATAAATCTTAAAATTTTGTTGGGAGGAAAACAGTTTTTTGTTTCGGAAGTTTAACCAAGCAAAATATAAGTGTTCATGGGTTATAGGGGGTGAGACTTTAATTGAACCTGAGAGAATTTTGAAAAATAATGAGTAAATTAATTAATCACCTGCGAAAGACTCGAATATTCCTCTCAAATTCCTTGTGTAGGTCACTCTTGTGAAGCTAAATACGATATACATGTGGGAGAGTTCGCACGCTAATAATTAATTATATAATTGATATTATTCATCTCGCGATCCAGACTAGATTGCATCCAATAAACAAGATTGCTCAAAATTTTCAGATTACGAGGAACCTCCTCCACCTTGACCTATCGGAGATAAATACAAAATCTGGACCTGTCAGCATAGATTTGGTTAATTTAAGATAGTTTTATGGAATCACTATTTGTCGACTGTTATGTTCTGATTTTTTTTGGTATAAGGCTTTAGTGGGATGAAACCAGATCTGGTAAGACAGACAAACTGCACGAAATTCAAATCAAATTCCATTATTCATGTAATTTAATTTATCGCTAATGGGGAATAGGGATGGGCATTCTCCCGGTCCGGTCCCCGTTTTGAATGGGTAGGGAAATCGGAGAATTTTTCGGGTTCGGGACAGGGATGAGGACAAATTTATTAAAAATTCAGGGATCGGGTGGAACCAGGATTAAGGTCTTCCCGTCCCGATCCCCGTCTCCGCTTCCCGAACCCCTTTTATTTTAAAAAAATAATTATATTTTACATGTATATTAAATAAATTATCAAAAATATATACATGTACTTCGGCTCATTTTAATAAAGGGTTAAATATCAAAGTGATCATTGAAATGAAGACCATATGTCATTTTCATCACTGATTTCAACAGCGTATTACTTCAATCACTAAAGTCATCATAAATATCAAATGGATACCTCTAAATATATGTTTGAAAAGTAAAAATAATTTATATCGAGTTCTACACATATTTCTTAAATGCTACTGCAACAAAATGAAAAGTTGTGAACTTTAATATTTATGATATTATATTTAGATTTTAAAAAATTTATTTACTTTTTATTTTTAATTTTATAATTATTTAGTTTAATTTAATTAAAAATAAATAATAAATGAATTTTTTTAAATCTAAATATATTATCTGAAATACTAGAATTCATAACTTTTAATTTGGTTGCACTAGAATTGCAGAAATATGTGTAGAACTCGAGAAAAGTTATTTTTACTTTTCAAACACATATTTAGAGTTATCTGTTTGATGTTTATCATGACTTTAGATATTGAAACGATACCCCATTGAAAGTGATATCAGGTATTTACTTCAGTGACCAATTTGATATTTAATCATTTTAATAAATTAGAGTGCATATTCAAGTTTCGCTACACTACGAGATCAATTAGGTAATTTTATAAAGAAAAACAAAGAATGTTGAACTAATAATGTAAACAAATTCAAAGTAAGTATAGAAATAATTCTAGTTTAAAACTTAATTGTAGGTAACAAAATAAGTAAAAGCTATGATAATTTTTAACATATTTTCATACTAAATTTACTAAAGTCTTATTGTTTCATCCGATCAGACCACAAAATAGGGTAAATGAAACCGCAAGAAAAGGCCCTTATAATTAAGTGTGGAGTAATATGTAGACTAATTAACAGAGTGTTGGAGAGTTAAACACACCATTTTCAAAGAAAAATTGCATGGGTAAATGATGATTAAGTAGTGTTTTTTCATTGTAAAGCAATAATCCAGAAACATGTGAGTCAACAGTAGAACCCATCATGAGATAAGCCGCAAAAATCCAAATTCACATGAGAATTTGTCTCTAATTGTCTCTAATTCATATATACGAATCCATTTATTTGTGTGAAAAATAGTGTATTTGCCAGCTCGGCCCATTTTCAACGGCAGATATTGCGGGTACAATTTCGAAAAACTAGTATTTTTCTATGCTATAAATAAGAAACCCTACATACAAACTCTTCACCCAACACACAAATTTAAACTTCAAGTGTCTTGCTATCCTCTAAACTTGCAGGTCATGGGTTCCAAACAAACTGCAGCAATAGCTCTCTTTTTGTCCATTAACATTCTCTTCTGTAGCCTAGCCAGTTCCTGTGAAACATGCCCTACTCCCAAGCCTAAGCCCAAGCCGACTCCAACTCCGTATCCATCAGCAGGAAAATGCCCTAGAGATGCCCTCAAATTAGGTGTTTGTGCTGATGCCCTCAAGTTGGTTAATAATGTTGTCATTGGATCTCCACCCACTCTCCCATGCTGCAGTCTTCTTGATGGCCTCGTTAACCTTGAAGCCGCGGTTTGCCTTTGCACTGCCATTAAGGCCAATCTTCTTGGTATCAAGCTCAATGTTCCTGTCGCTCTCAGCTTAGTTCTCAACAACTGCGGCAAGAAACTTCCAAATGGTTTCAAGTGTACATAAATAATATTTGATGTATGCTTCAGACTTTCTTCATTTCGTCGGCGTGCGGCCACTTGAAACGATCCTTTAGTAGGACGTACGTGTGTGTGTGTTTCAGTAATTCGGTGTAATTGAACATTTAATTATTTATCGGTTGTTGATATCGTGTATGTTTTTCTTGTGTAATAATGAATGAGCGAGACTTGGCTTTCGCTCGCTTTTTCTTGCAACTTGTATATGTTTTGGTCTCATGTTCGGGTGAAGAGATCATCAAACAGATTAATTCTTATGCCATATTTTTGGTATAGGTTGATAATATGATATGATTTTGGTAAGCCTGTTTTCTTAATAATTTGAGATTTTAGGAGAACTAATAACTTAAGATGATATAGAACTCTTTGGTTGCGGGAGGTCTCAAGTTCGAGTCCCTCCTACCGTCAATATTCTCATTATTTATTGAAAATATTGAAATTGTGTGCTATGGAGACCCCAAAAAGGACGAGATCTCCACCTAGTAATAAAAAATTAGACCGAACGCTAGATCCAAAAAGGAACGAATCACATAAATCCACTCTTCTAACTATAAATGGACTTTGGAGTGAGTGGATGTTGATAATATGATAGATAGTGCTTCCCTAATCTTGAGGTTTTAAAAGAACCGATTATTTTACCTTATACTATTAATCTAATAATAATAATTAATTACTGAATTATTCTCACTCAAGAAAATGTACCTTATACTATTAATCTAATAACAATAATTACTTACCGAATTATTCTCTCTCGAGAAAATAATCACAATAACCTACTTAATATATAAAATTAATTAATTTACTAAGCCGCGCTTCGCAACGGTTTTATAATAACTTCTCCAAAATTTTCTAAAAACTATTCTACAAAAAATGTTTTTAGACAAAATTATATTTTTATAACATGAAATTAAGATTTCTTTTAAATTCTCCGTTTAGTGTTGTTCATTACCGAAATTTTGAATAATTATAGAAAAGGGTATTTGTTTAATATATTTCATTATTTTATTATTATATCAAATATTAGTATATGTATTACTTTATTTTTCTAAAACTTTATATTGCGACTTCTATTTCAAAATATATAATTAACATAAATATTAAATTCTAGCATATAATATGTTCCTCTGAATCGCTCTCTCGTTAAAACATGTTTTCTCGCAATGACTCGCTTTCTTGTTGTTACCAAATTCAACATAAAACAAACTAATTACTTAATTAATTACATCATCTATTAATCAATTTTATTATATCATAAAATTTAATTCAAATTTTTATTGTTTAAAATACAGGCACTCGAGAAAATAAATGAAAAGAAAATAACTCTTCTATATTTTATTTTATAGAAAATTGCATTTTCTATAAGTATTATCTTCTACATAATTGGAAGGTAAAATTTTAAATAAAATAATTTTTAATGTATATGTAAAACATATTGATAAATTAAGCGTGAGTTTTGTTACAAACAATTTATGTGAACATAAATTCTAATAATTTTTTTAGAAGAATGAAAATATGATAATCTGATTTCAAGATCAATTTTAGAACTTCAAGAAAAAAATATATGAGAATATTAAAATAGTAACTTTAAGTTCAAAAGAAAGTTTAAGAAAATATCAACATCATAATTTGATTTGAAGATAAATTTTAGGACAATATTAAGATGATAATTCGACATAAGAAGAAAGTTTAGGAGAATGTAATTAAGATAATTAATATTTCCATTACTAAAGATTTAAAATCAAATTTAGATATTTTCTACTCAAATCTTCTAGCACCTCTCAAATCGTCTTCTTTATTATTTTCCTTGACTAAAAAATATTAAATAAACATTAGTAAATAAATTGGACTCATGGAGTAAGTTTATGATAATATTAATATAATATACTTAGTTTCCTCCGTTTGAAGATAGTAGGAAGGAATTAGTAAATAAAATAGACTTGAAAGTTTAGGGAAATATTAACATAACATATTTAACTTTCTTCCGGTAGTATTAAAGAAATGGATAATTATCAAAGTCACCACTCATTTCAAATGTATCAAATTATTCACTCATTTAAAAAATGACTCAATTTGGTAACTAATTTGAAAACTTGTATCAATCTTCTTTCTATTAATAATAGCCCAACATGGGTCAATTAATTGGGGGGACATTTTATTCATGTTAAATTGGCAAGACATTTTAATGCATTTGAAATATCCAAATTGCCCTTATGTTTATTATTCTTAAAAAAATTGATATTGGGTGGATTCGAACTTGGGTCTCCACAATAACTTGCACCTCCTCTTATCACCACACCACTCAATTATATGAGTTGTAAATTACACACATCATATGTGTGTGTCGTGTGAATAAAGAAATATTTGGTATTATTATTATATATCTATTTTATTATAGCCCAATAAAAGCAATGATTCATGAGACATTTAATCTAATCTAAATTGGTGAGACATTTTATTTAATTTAAAATATCTAAATTTCCCTTGTGTTTACTCTTTTTTCTAAAAAAAAAAATTGTTAATGAATGGAATCGAACTTGGGTTTATGCACTAATTTGCTCATCTTCCTACCATAGCACTACTCAGTCATACATGTTCTATATCAAACACATTATATGTATATGTGTGTGTCGCGTGAGTAGATGAGTATTTGGTATCTATTATTATATCGATTAACATAATCTTATAATTGGTGAGATAATTTAACTATGAGATATTTTGTGCATGATTTGAACTGACTAACTTGCCTCTGTGTTTATTATTTATTAGAAAAAGTTGTTTGTAGAAATTGAACTTGAGTTTATCTATTAACTAAAACATCTTTAAATCACTATATAAAATCACAGATTTTTAGAATTTCACGCGAAATATGTGAGTGTCATTTGATAAAAGACATTTTATTTAACTTCAAAATATATCAAATAACTACGATGCAAATTACATTTCACAAACAAGAAAATGTATCATTCGCTCAATGAGCTAAATTAGTAAAATTGTGCAGGTTAATGTCTTGTATGTAAGATAATCATTTTTTGACATAGATCTTACACATAAAAAATATCATAAATATATCGAATTTACTCATTTCTTAACTCAAAAACACATCAACCAATGATACTTTTCAACGTTGATTATCTCACTACGGAGATTAAATCCAGCTTTTGTACCCACAATGAGACGTCTGTCAAACGATCTATAAATTATAATAAACACTGAACTACTTAGAAGTTAAAACAAGTATGCTAGATAGTGACCCGTGCCTTGCACGGGTTTTCATGCTAGTTTAGTCATTAAAAGAGTAACATTTTATCTTAATATAGTCATTGACAGATGGTCTCCTTGATACGAAATTTTAAATTAGTGACTAAATTAAGTCATTTTTTAAATGAGTGACTAATTTCATACATTTGATTCTTTGAATCAAATGAGTGATGATTTTGATAATTATTCCATTTTTTAAATAAATAAATTGGATTGGAGGGCGTTTAGGAGAATATTAACATACTATATTTAGTTTCCTTCGTTAGAAAATAGTAAGAAGGAAATTGAGAATTTATCTAATATTATAAAGACAAAAATATTAAAATTGTATATTTAATTTAATCCATTAGTAAAAATTTAAAGGACAATTAAGATATTTTCTGATAAAATAATTTAGGAGACTATTAAAATTGTAAATTTAGTTTCTTCCATTAGTAAAAAATTTAAAGGCAATAATATTAGAATTGTATATTTAGTTTCCTTCATTAATTGGGTGCTAGCTTTCCTTTCTCACCTACTCCAGATGCCTCTATCTTCCTGAGAACCAAGTCTCATTGTCGAAAGAACCTTTCCTTAACCCTTCGGTTGTAATGGAAGGAAGTTCGTTTCTGATACTCTACATTTCGAGTGTGTGCTTCTGTTGCCCAGTAATAAACAATTGTAGAAGGGGGGGTTGAATACAATTGTATAAGATTCTCGACTTAATGAATTATGAAACAAATATGAAAGAATAATAACAGCTTTATTAAATCTGATATAAAACTGTTACAAACTCTCTCAAGAAATTCTGATCTTCTTGAGAGCTTCTAGGTTACAAAATACTCGTGTATGTGATCGATATAAATCGAAACCTAAACTGTGTTTATATACTACACAGCTTCTCTATCAATTACAAGATAAGTCCTAATCAATTACAAATATTGAAACCTATCCTAAATTGACAGCTTCATTCCTATAAATAAGGAACCGACAAAATAAACTTCCTTATTTAACTAGACTTAAAAACCAACTCGAAATAGAAATCCTGATCAGCTTCCAGTCCTGATGATCAATCCTGATCCTAGTCCTGATATAAATCCTGATGATAATCCTGATACTGACGCTTGAGCAAATACTGATGACCATGCAATACTAATGACGTCAGCAATCCTGATCAGTTGAGTCTAGATCCTGACGATCATGGAATCCTGATCTAACAATCTCCCCCAATCTCATACTTTGTAAAATAAAGTATAGATTCCTAGATTCAATGATGTCCAAAACTTATTTACAAAATGTACAAGTATTTACAGCAGCAACTTATCTGTTTAAATTCTTTGATAGAACAGATTCATCTTCAAGAAGTTGGATAACAAATTTTCTTCTTTTTCCTCAAGAATTTGAATCAGTTTTTCCTTAAGATTTCTGAGTTCTTCATCTTCCTCATTGATCTGGTAGATAGCTGCTCTGAGATTTTGAATTGAACTTCTTGGTAGACTATGATCTTCAACTAGGAGGTAAGCAATTTCCTTCCCATCAGGATTAAAAGTAAGTTGCTTCATGCCAAAAGACATTTCTTTAACAGCAGTGCCTCTTTGCATTTCCACATCTTGACCCTGTAGATTTATGTACATGGGAGTATAATTACCATTGTAATTCTTTCCTTCATGAAATCTTCTCCTTATTGTTGACAGAATCATATCACTCCATTCCTTGCACACTTTGTTCTTCCATTTTAACATATAATGAACATATTTCAGTTCCTTTGTAGTTTTCACCAGTAGATCTTGAATGGATAGAATCTTCACACTACCATCTCTCATAAAATACATAAGCTTCTCTTTCTTTTCAGTACCATCATGACAATCTATAACTATATCAACAGCTAATAAATTGTTCATGTGTTCAGAAGTTAAAATACCTCCAATTTCAGTCAAGTCATGAGGATCAACATGAGGTGTATTCAGATATTCAGCATCCATGTGTCCAATACCTTCTCTTGAATTGTTTGCCATTTGCCTTATATTTGAAACATTTGTAGCCAGAGTGCTTTTGATCTATATGAATCAGAAAAATTAGCAACACTGGAAGCACTTGTTATAACTCCACTACTAGAATTTGAGTAGGTTCAGGAATTTCTTCTATTCTTAAACCTCTAGACCTTGTTTGTCTAGGCATTGATTGATTTGATGAGCTTCTTCTACCTCTTCTAGCACCTCTCCTACCTATGCCTCCTCTTCCTCTAGTAGGAGCAGGGTTATTAAAACTCTCCATCATTTCTCTCTGTTGATTTAAGAATTCTTCTTGTGAGAGATCGGGATATTCTTCACTTGCTATAGTGAGTGCTTTCCTTGCAAACAATTGTTGAACTCTCTTATCAGTGTGATAAAGAGTAACAACATTACCATCTCTTGTTTTGAAGTTCTGGAATAGATTTGATGCATCTTTAGGATTGTCAATGAGCACATCTTCATCACCTTCAGGAATTGTAGCAAGAGTTTGTCCATGACCAGGCGTCAGGATTTTATCAGTCATCAAGATTTGATCACCTGTCAGGATTTGTTCTTCCGTCAGGATCTGAGATTGCACTAATGTTCTTACTGTCCTTATTCCAGAATCAGAAACATGAGTTGACTGCGTTGTTTGACCTTGAGAAGTTTGAATTGTAGATTTCACAACAGCAGCATCAGAGGTTTCTCCTTGTAGAACTTTGTTATCACCGTCATTTCCAGTATGATCATCATCATCATTATTTATCAATACTAGATCAGGTGTACATTTTGTCTGAATTACCTTCTCCCCCTTTTTGACATCAGTATTTGACAATAAATTCAAAATTAAGGCAAGAGAGGTTTGAATGTCAGTTACCTTTGTATCAAGAGAATCAATTCTGCTGTTGATGGAAGACTGTTCATTAATGATTGACTTAACTTGGGATTCTACTACCCTGAGTTGAAGAGCAGTAGGCACCTTTGTAAAGTTCTGAGAAATATCAGTCCTCACTCTTTCAGTTATTTCCTTGACAGAATCAATTTCATGCTTGAGGCTTTTGGATAAAAGAGTAGTAGCCTTCAAATGATTCTTCATATCTTCATTCTCAATCAACTTAGCAGCATTAAAAGCATGGTCCAAAGCATATGGATAACTAACAGAGTCATCAGACCTGTACCATTCATTGTCCCATTGATGCATTCTCAGCTGCTCAGCAGGATCAATCTTAGAAGGACCAGAAAAGTCTTGTCTAAGATCCTTTCCTGTAGTAGCCTTGCCAGTCATGAAAGTACTTGAAGAACCAAAGTTGGTTACAAGACTAGATTTAATAGATGTGGCAAGCTGATCATTCTCTTCATTATTATCATCATCATTATCATCAAGATCATAATCATGAGTAACATCAGGATCAGGAATAGCAATACCTTTAAGTTTGTCCTGTGATGCTGTGATAGAATCTGTCATTGGTCTTGAGCTAAGTGGTTGTATCAGGATTGACTCAGCATCAGGAGCACCACTAGCATCAGGAGCAACACCGTCAGGATTTGATTGGCATGCATCAGTATTTGCTACCAATGGTTCTTGTGGAGCCTGAGGTTCAGAAGCTGCTTTAACACTTTGAGTTAAAGGTTCTTGTGGGCTTGATCCCTTCAGTTTCTTTTGTCTCTGGAAGACCTTCTCTTCTTCCTTCCTCTTCTTCTCTATTGGATGTGTAAACCCAAGATTGGAAGCAGCAGCACCAAGCTTCTCCCATGAAATATCAACATGTCTTGTAGTTGGAGAGGCTTTGGCTGGAGAGTCTGAAATAGAGACAACTTTATTTGGAGTACCATCAGGATTACCAACGTCAGGATTTGCTTGAGCATCAGGATTTGACTGCTCATCAGGAATTGAAGTATTTTGTCCATCAGTATCCTTCTTCTTTTCTAAAGGAATATGATACCTGCTCTTTGATAATTTCCTTTTCTTCTGTGGCTTAGATGATGGTGCCACAGCTACAAAAGCAGTATCATCAACTTCCTTTTTTAACTTCAACTTAGAGGATATTGGCATATCATCCTCAGAATCCGTCTCATCCCTTAGTGTAAGACCCCAGATTTTGGGTAGAATTAAAACTTTTATTATATGTTGATGTAAATATGGATAGTGGCAATGACTTTGAGAATCAAGTTATGAAATGAATATGAATTTCGGTTTTCAAACATTTTGAGAATAGTAAGAATGGACTGAACATATAAATAAGAACAATCAATCTAGAAGATAAGAATACAATACTCCAGGGAAGGAAAGTATTTTTATGTCATCCAAATCAATATCTGGAATACATCCGACAACTCCGTAAACAAGATAGCGTACGCCCGAGAAAGCACTAGAACGTTTTCTAAGTGCAAAGAGTAGAGAGAAAATAGATCAGGAATATTGGAACGGATTTTGATCCAAAGTATTATAGAAAAACCACTGATGAATAGTAACTCTTCATTTAAAAGTTTTTCAGACCACCCTATATGCGGGACGATATAATAAACTTTCAAAGTCGCATTAGTGATCTACGATGGAAATAAAAGAATGCAGAAGCTGTCAGAATCGGAAAAATAGCATTTTTCGTTTTCTCCGAAATTTCACCAAAAACGGACTAAATAATTATTATTTGAGGATATTTAAGGATTTAAATTATTAATTCCATGGATATGGATTTGATAAATGAATTAGAAGTATCGAGAACGATTTCGGTAAAATACCTCGATAGAACCCTCGAGAAACCTTGCGAGCGTTCTACGAAATTAAACGAACCAGAAAAGCTACTTTATTCCAAGCCAATGCATGTTTGCCAAGTGTCAAGACAATAAGAGACCAAGGGTGATGACTCACCACATTGGATAAATATCAAGTAATTAAACAAGATAAGAAGAAAAAGAAAAAGGAAGAGAAATTTCGGGAGAGAAGAAGAAAGAAAAATGGGAGAGAAAGAAATGATCATAACTTGAGATTCCGTTGTCCGTTTTTGGCGTTCCACCACTCAAATCGAAGCTCTCGAGAAGCCCGACGTAACCATGGTAAGCAATCGCCTCACCTCTGTCATTTACCCTTCGATTTCAGTGAGTAACAGTTGGAGAAGATGATGAATAGTAACTTGTATTTTGCTTTGTTGCTTTTGATATTGAGTTTGTGGCTTCCAAAGGTTGTATTAAGCAAGGATCTAAGGTTACATAAGGAATATAGCAGCAAGCAAGCTTGGAGGAAGGTATAAACCTCTGCCCCTTTGAGTTTTATATGAGTTTTAAAGTGGTTTTGATGTTCATGTAAAGTTAAGATCATGATTAAGTGATTTAGTGATTATTTGGATTTGTTTGAATGTGTAAAATGATGGGTGTTGGATTTGAGCCTCCCCACTGATCTTAGAGGTGTATGATGGTTGTTTGTTGAGGTTGGAGATGTATGGTATGCCCGGTGTGGCTTGGTTATGTTGTGACAAAATAGGATTATTCGATTTTAAGCCGTCGTAATGCCCGATTTTCGGTAACTCTATAAACTGCCTAGAATCAGAAAACCTAACTGCCTCTTTTGGTTCAGTTATGAACATGAGTGTGTAGAGCTTTGTTTCTAGTTTACGTGAGCGCAAGAATCATGTCATTACGATTTACGGTTTATGAGATATGACCATTTTAGTGAAAGTGGTTCAAGGAATGAGATTGCAGAAATGTACCAACTTTGTGGCTATGTTTGAGACCCTTAAGAGTTGTTTTAAAATATGGAATTTTGTATTGAAGTGTCAAGGGCAGTTACGAAGGTTTGTACGAAGGTTTCGAGTCCAAAAGATTATTTTCCGATTTTATAAAAATGTGTTAGCCGAGGTTGCGCAAGTGAAAACCACTAAGAACATGACTTAGAAACCAAGGTTGTAAATGGTTAAGTATAACTTGTATTCGAGGATCGATTTCGGACTAAACCTACGACTTAAGTAATTGTCGATTAACATGGACTTAGTATGAGCCTATAACGAGCTAGTAATGCCTTGGTTGTGTTTCGCTTACGTGTTTAAGCATTGAGTACAAGTGGATTATCCAGGGGATTAATCGTGCGTTTTCTTTGACTTTGTCTAGATTGTCCGGCATCGTCGCGAACCCCTATCACTTCTTGAGCATCAGGCAAGTTTTCTAAATCTATACTTTGAAGTATTGATTATATATTACTGCTGTTGCCATGTGTGGAGTTATACAGTTGTGCGATACATGTTATATATTGTATAAAATAGAGTTTGATTTGGATTTATGTATGAGCTTTGAGATAAAGTAGTTATAAACCGGCATACCTTGTAGCTCTAGAGATAAGAGCATACTTCTTGTTTTCGACTCTAGACCGGGAGTCAGTATTTGAGATATGGAGATAGCCGTGGAAACCCGGAGGGATTCCAGCGGCAGTGTACTAATTATTTTGAGGACTGCTATTATTAAACATTAATTATATTTCTAGAAAGTATTAATTACCTGGAAATGATTTGAGGAATGTTATTTGAATATTACCTCATTCAGAGGTTGTTACTTGGAAATGATTTGGTAATTGGCTTATAAGCTAGATATGGGATATCAGTTATAAGCCAGGTTTTATAAAGGCCCTAGGTTAAGGGCGTATGATATTTCTTAAGATCAGTAGTGATTATAGTTTGTGTATAATAAAGGTTATTTTTCCGATAAAGATATCGGGTAACCGTTATTCGAGGATTAATTATTTTTATTTAAGAATATTATTTATTAATATTCATTTGAGGATTATCGACTTACAGAATATTATTTATATACATTTGAGGATTATCGACTTACAGAATATTATTTATATACATTTGAGGATTATCGACTTACAGAATATTGTTTATATTCATTTGAGATTTATTTAATTAATGAATATTACTTTTGAATATTCATTTGAGATTTAATTATTTAAAGGATATTATTTTCGAATATTCATTGGAGGTTCACTTATTTGAGAAATATTATTTTTAATATTCATTTGAGGATTATTTATTAATGAATATTATTTTTGAATATTCATTTGAGGATTATTTATTAATGAATATTATTTTTGAATATTCATTTGAGGATTATTTATTAATGAATATTATTTTTGAATATTCATTTGAGGATTATTTATTAATGAATATTATTTTTGAATATTCATTTGAGGATTATTTATTAATGAATATTATTTTTGAATATTCATTTGAGGATTATTTATTAATGAATATTATTTCTAAATATTCATTCGAGGTTTGTTTATTTGATGAATATTATTTTCGAATATTCATTTGAAGGTTTACTTGTTTAATAAATGTTATTAATTGTTTTCCAATCAAAAAGAGGTTCCCAAAACAATGTTTTTCCGTTTAAATCTGTCTTTTAAAGAGGATTTAAATGCTCGCTCAACTATCAAAAATATGGGAAACCTGATTTAAGTGACTACTACTCTTTTTAAACTCTCAATTCAAAAACTGTCAGGGGACAGATATTTTCTTGGAGCAATTTAATTGCTGCCAGTCTAATGTTGTGTTACCACCTCAATGATCGAGGGGTAAATTCATGGAACAAGTCGATATCCATTAATAAGCATAGCTTGGGAAATATTGGAGAATCTTCCTTTCCAACCTAGATATAACTACTTAGTGGAGTCGTATCAACAAGTATCACACTTGGGGAAAGGAGGACGATCTTTACGTTTCAGAGTCATGGATTTCATCTGAACTAGGAGCAAAGTGTAAGAGGTCGAGTCGCGCTGATCCATCATTTTATTGCCCCAAATGGGCCGGGAGATCCAGAAAGGCGGTAGACAATGTCAGGCTGTCGTGATACTTCCATCTACATGTAGAAAACATATAATTTTGTTGTACAAACCTGCTACTGATCATAGTAAGGTTGGTACGACGGGCGCGGAGAAGGCTCCAGTATTGGTTCATCATCCAATTTGGATATTCCTGCAACATGTATTGGGGTGAAGAACCAATCGTGTTGGCAGGGGGTCGAGAAGTGTTTGGAATTGAAGTGACAATAAATCCATGCAACTTCATCTTTTATTTTATGAGTATGACCCTGATAAAACCTGATTAAGGATATATATGACTCTGTGGATACCTTACATAACATGAGTTATGGTAAGGGAGTTGTTATACTGAATCATCTTATAACTTCTTTAAGTTATGTGTTGATATTCTGCTTACATAGCAGATATTTTTGGAAGAGTTATATTGGTTTACTTTGAAACCTTATCTTTTATATTATACTAGAACTTTGTTCATAATATAGCAAAAGCTTGCAGAAATATTATGAAATGATAATTGAAGTACATTAATGGTACTGTTTTTGGGAATACATTCCGATAAGGAAATGATTTCAGTATCGAGATATTTTGACAAATTATTGTCTTATACCCACTTTATTTTTGGGTTGAATTATAGGCAGAATTATGCCACACATTCATTACCTTGCTGAGCTATCGCTCACTCTTGCTATTGTTTTATATATATTATATAGCAGCGAAGCAGGATGCCAATGGGTCGGCACATACCTCGCAAGGCGTTTCCGTAAACAGTTTCTAGTAGTGATCTCGAGAGTAGTACGAACCAATCGAATTAGGCTACAGCTTTTGGTATTCAACTTATGTATAGATATGAATGGTATGAGAGGATTGTGAGCATCAGAAGGCTAAGTTGGTAATGTAACATTACTTAGAAATTGTATCAGTGACAGATTCAAAAGACATTTGGGTATTGTAATAAAAGTTATTTATTCCGCAGTTGTTGTATTGTGTCGTTTCTGAGACTCTAACCTGTGTGTGTGTGTGTGTGTGAGACATATGTTGTGGGGTCATGAGAAGGTGAATTATGAATGGTGTGAGTAATACAGGTAAGGCAAGAAATACATGGATTGTGACAACCCTAGATCCCTGACCCCGGATTTGGGGCTGTTACAGAAATGGTATCAGAGCGTTAGGTTACAGTCCTCAGAAACGATAGGAGATCGAGTCTTACAATACCTTTAATAATGATAAGAACATCTAGAGCTCAAATTAAGTTCGTAGTCGGGTTAAAGGACATGACCCTGACTGTTTAAGATGAAGCCCGAGAGGGGACTTCTTCTGGGAAACCGTACTTAGGACTTCATGGTTAGTCACCTCGATTCGTATGAGTTATAGATGGATGGGACTCTGAGATGCCAGATCCCGAGGCCTTCGAGTAGGCATTTGATGATGCGCTCCTTGAAATGGACGGAGACCCGATAAAGAAAGATCCATAGGAGGATCTAGAGGAAGACCCCATAGTGGGTCAAGGAAAGAATCTTGTAAAGGACGTGTTGATTGATAAAGATGTGGTGCGTTACTTGAGGTCTAATAATAAGACCGGACGAACCTTCGAGGGATAAATAAGTGACGAGACGAGAGTTTAAGGATCGTTCATGATTCATCAAGAGGTATGACAAGGAAAATGGAGTAGAGTCTCCAAAGCAGAAGAGGTAGAGGCAGTATAGCCAGTATCAGTGGATTGATTCGACTTGAACGAAACCTGTTACTCGTGATCGGTTATAGCTGCCCATAAGGAGGCGGCATACGTAAGAACCAAGATGTTCAGATTTTCACGAACGATTAAGGGTACTTAGTTGCCTAGAATAATGTAAGGAATTGTTTTGGGCTATGAGATTTCAAACCCTCACGACCAGCGATTCCACGGGAAATAGTGTCTATTATATCATTGAGGGATTTTATTATCTCAAGGAGAATTTTGGGTATATGTACCATGTAAATGTTATGGTAAGACAAGCACGCTAAGACGGAATCGAGAACGAGATTTACCACCCTCAGGAAACTGGGAAGGAATTATGAGGATAGAACCGAAAGGTCGGAAATCAGATCCGAGCATTACTAGTAGGTAAATAGATTGATCAAATTCCCCTGATTTTGGGAAGAAATTCAACAAATTTTGGTAAACCTTGTCTTTCTGATTACCAGAGGATGTCACCAAAGAGAGTGGAAACTAGAGCGAACCCTGTGGATTGGGTAAGATGGACGCTATATGGGCTGGTGGACAGACCTTGATTGCTACAATTGATTGTAGAGATAAAATGGTGAAGTTGAGATTGAACGGTAAATGCGAAATGTATTTAAGGACCAAGACGGACTGAGAAATTCCGGGATTGACTTAAATGAAAAGGCTATTGTGCCAAAAGTGTTAAGCTTATGTAGCACACGGGATTGATATGAGAGAAGGAATATTGGGTATAAGGATGATTGAAATAGAGACCGAATTTAAGCTTGTAGTTTCTAACGATCTTCCGGAGTACCGCCCAGTTGACATATGGAATTCGTCGTTGCTATGGGCGACAACGGAATCGAAGTTTTCTTATAGAACAGAACGCTTACTTGAGGTGTTTGCGCCTAGTCGAATAGAATTCCCTGCGATTGCAAATGTTGATGGTTGAATTCTTAGCGACTATTATAAGTCGGCAATGACGTAAGTATCGAGCACCATAGGGTGTGCCTGAAGAAGAAAAGCTTTAGAATGGAACAATTATCCATTAGAGGAGCCGACATAAAAGACACCCGTAGAGACCTTGGTAATACCCTCCCCATTTGCAAATTATGTGGGGTACCTCCCCAATCTATGATCTATCTTGACCTCTCTCCAGGAAAGAATTCTGATAAAGGGTATATTCCCTTTTCGAAGTTATTTTATAACACTTGTGCTAAACCATATTCAGTTTCACTTGTGCCAGAGGCTGTCACAATGCCTACTTTCAGGTTTTCGAAGCCCTGCCAAATGATGTTATTTAAGCTTTCACTTTTCTTCAAATAATGAATGACCCTATGGTGATACATCACCACTTGTTTGTTAAGTACCAGTATCTTGTGGTTATTCTTTTCTTTGTATTTTCTTTGGAAAACCGCACCTTTGGAATCTGTTCAATTTTAATCCAAGGTGTTCCTTTGAGAAATATTGTCGAAAGGCGATAATCATTAAATTGATCTCGAATTGCTTTCATACTTTTCAACTTCCACTGAGACGAACAACCCTATACTTATAGGGGCTACAAGGACTATCTGTCTGTGTGATAGAAGTCGGATGGGACGCCATCACTTGTAAGTTGTGAAATACAAGAAGGCTAATTACCTTTAGTAATGTCTCAAGTGAGGCACACAACGTTGAGTTCTTATGATCATGTTGATCTCTCGGTAAATTCTCTTACCTCCAATAAGGTTACCTTAAAACTCATAACCTTACGATCACCAGTGTGTGACGTTTTCCTTGATATGGGAGCTGTCTTTTCAAGGCCCCATAATTTTGTTATCCGTATTGAATTTCAAGGGGAGGCCAACCAGGTCAAATAAGTCAAAATTCGCTGATAGGAATTAGATTCGCGACGAAATCACTTATGACAGGAGCGAATCCCGAAGACGGATAGAATGTTAGCGACATATCGATGAAATTGGTTTATTCTCCCAAGGATAATATGATAATGGAAAGCGTGTCAATCGATATATGTGAAAGAAATAGTGACGTGCCGTGAACTCCACTGACAACGGTGTTAGATAGATGCCCTATAGTGAGATTGAGATTTTGGAGGAGTTGTTTACGAATGGACACTACCTCTGGGTCAGCAAGATAAGTACTGATGATGGAGTCAGAGGCCCCCTTCTACAATAGAGTATTACTGGGCAACAAGTATCTGATGGAGTATCAGTATCTGATTCCATTTCTTCAGGTTCCTTGGTAGCTTCATTTTCAAAAATCAACCTATCATGTGAGTCTTCATCAATTCCTGTTATCTTCTTATCATCAAAAGATACATGTATTGACTCCATGACAGTCCTTGTTCTCAAATTGAAAACTCTAAAGGCTCTTGATGCAGGATAGCCAATGAAAATTCCCTCATCAACCTTTGTTTCAAATTTCCCTAGCTGTTCAGGATGAGTTCTGAGAACAAAACACTTACAGCCAAACACATGCAGATGCTTCAAACTAGGTTTCTTCTCCTTGAGCATTTGATAGGGAGTTACACCATGTCTGTTTATCAAAGTGAGATTTTGTGTATAGCATGCTGTGTTGACTACTTCTGCCCAGAAATATGTAGGCAATTTAGCTTCTTCCAACATAGTTCTACCAGCTTCAATAAGAGTTCTATTTTTCCTTTCTACTACTCCATTTTGCTGGGGTGTGCCAGGAGCAGAGAATTGTTGAATAATTCCTTTGTATTTGCAGAACTCTTCCATCTTTGAATTCTTAAATTCAGTACCATTATCACTTCTCAGAATCTTGACTTTGTACTTTGTGCCTGTCTCAATCATTCTCACATGATCCAACAGTATTTCTGGAGTCTCATCTTTCCTGTACAGGAAATACACCCAGGTGAATCTAGAGTATTCATCAACAATTACAAGAGTGTACCTTTTCTTACTGATGGACATTATGTTGACTGGTCCAAATAGATCAAGATGTAGCATGTGATATGGTTCTTCAATAGAGGATTCAGATTTACTCTTAAATGATGTCCTTCTCTGTTTAGCTTTTTGACATGCATCACAGAGTCCATCAGGAGTATACAAAACTTTAGGCAATCCTCTAACCAAATCTTTCTTAACCAACTCATTAATATTGCTGAAGTTGAGATGAGAAAGCTTCTTGTGCCAATTCCAACTTTCATCTACTGATGCTTTACTGATGAGACAAGTAGGAGAGCCATCAGTATTTGCTTGAATGTTGGCTTCATAAATGTTACCATGTCTGTAGCCAGTGAGTGCAACCTTTCTTGATGCTTTGCTGACTACTTCACAATGAGTGGAATAGAAGTTGACATGATAACCTCTGTCAGTGATTTGACTAATACTCAACAAGTTGTGTTTTAGTCCCTTCACTAGAGCTACTTTTTAAATGATGACATTTCCAATGATTATATTGCCATATCCCAAAGTTTGTCCAATGTTGCCATCTCCATAAGACACAGTTGGGCCAGCTTTTTCCTCATATTCTGATAACAGGGCTTTGTTTCCAGTCATGTGCACAGAACATCCACTATCCATGACTAACACATTTTTCTTTTTACCCTGCAATCAGAATAACAAAACACTAGTTAGAATATTTATGAACCCACACTTGTTGGGTTCCTTTTCCATGCATTTGTCTAAATTTAGCAGCAGAAGACTTTTTGACTTTAGCAGTCCTGGCATGATTAAATTCATCAGGATTTGCTTTGTCAGTATCAGTATTGAGAGATGCATGTTTCACATTGACATTCTTAATGATACCAGAATTTGTACTTTTATTAAACTTAGGTAAAAGATCATAAAAGTTATAGTATAAACTATGGTATTCTTCACAAGTTTAAATAGAATGCCATTTACTACCATAATGAAAACAAGACTTCTGTGGTTTATAAAATACTGATCTACTCCTAACATCAGACTTAGGAATTTCAGTAACTTTCTTTTTACTCTTCCTGCAATCAATAGCAAGATGATTAGAGTTTCCACAGTTAAAGCAGCATTTTCTAGGTGCATTTGGGATAAACCTATAGTTATTCTCTTTATTAAT
The DNA here is from genome assembly GCA_030848705.1 of Heracleum sosnowskyi. Lineage (NCBI taxonomy): Eukaryota > Viridiplantae > Streptophyta > Magnoliopsida > Apiales > Apiaceae > Heracleum > Heracleum sosnowskyi. The sequence continues at coordinate 19,925,464 of CM061240.1, forward strand.
CTCAACTTTACCATTCCTGTTTCTCTTGACAGTTGGTAGATTTTTTTTACCAATTGCATCACTAACTTTTTCCCTAAGTTGTTTATGAGACAATAAACCTACATTTTTCTTTTCAGTTTTCTTGACAGGTTTAGACTTCTCATAAGAGACTGAGTTATCAGAAGTAGATCCCTTTTCAAAAGTAGAATTGGGATTATTACCAAATACAAATTTAACAGGCTTAATCTTTGATTTGGTCTTGTCTATAACATGTCTATAGGTCATTGGTCTTACTGTCTCATCTATAACAACTTTCTTTTTCATCTTCTTATCATCATCTGACTTATAACCTAGACACTCTTTCCAATTCTTAGAAGTATTTATTTCATAAAATTTCTTTCCAGAATCTGTCCAGGTTTTGATTTTCTCTTTAGCTTCCTCAAGTTCTTTTTCAAGAGCGGTACATTTAAATTTCATCTCCAAATACATGTGTTTAGCATTATCACATTCTATCTGTACTTTTTGCATAGAAGAGAATTCAGTTTCTAGATGCTCATTCCTTTTTCTAAGTTCAGACATCTTAGATAAGATCCTAGTATTCTCAGCAGTTTGACTTCTAAAGCTAATATGCAATGACTTTAGAAAACGTCTTAACTCAGAAGCATTATCAGTATCAAAATAAAAGACAATATTTAGTACCTTATCATCGGGAACAGCAGATTCATCAGTATTGGCCATTAGGGCATAGTTGACCACCTCAGTGTCAGATTCTGAGGAAGAGTCCATCCAATCCTTGCTTGAAGTGATGAGTGCTTTAGCCTTCTTGCACTCAGTTTCAAAGTGCCCCATTCCATTACACTTGTAGAATCTAACCTTTGACTTGTCAAATTTGCCACTTTTGTTGTCCTTTTTGTTGTACTTGTCTTTGTCAGCATTGAAGGTCTTTTTCTGGAAGTTTCCTTGTCTTCTAGCCTTCCTGAACTTCATCTTCTTGAAGCCTATGACTATCATAGCAACCATCTCTTCCATGTCTGAGTCAGAAGAATCATCATCGGTAATGGCATCAGGATTGCCATCAGTATCTGATGATGAGTCATCAGGATCTGACTCATCTATTCTTGATTTCCTCCTAGAGACCTCCATAGCTTTTCCTTTTGATTTAGCCTCAACTTTCAAGGCAATGGATTTTGCCTTGCTGCTTTTCTTATTCTTCCTTTGTTGAACCTCAAGATCATAGGTTCTCAGCATCCCATAAACTTCATCAAGAGACATAGTGTTTAGATCATACTGATGTCTAATGATTGATGTTTGTGTATCCCATTCTTCTGGTAAAGCTCTTAGAAATTTGGTGTTAGAATCTTCAGATACATACTTTTTGCCTACTAGTGATAGATTATTCAAGAGTGTCAGGAATCTATCATACAAATCAGTAAGGCTCTAATCAGGTCTTGCATCAAATTGTTCATACTCTTGAATAAGTAGAGACCTTCTGTTTTTCTTGACAGATGCAGATCCTTGGCATTGAGTTTCCAAAGTATCCCAAATTTCTTTTGCAGATTTGCATACTATCACCCTGTTAGACATGACAGCATCAAGGCTATTGTGAAGGATATTCTTTATCTTTGCATCTCTGAGAACGTCAGCTTTCTCTTCAGGAGTCCATTCACTTTTTACCTTGACCACATAGTGTTCAGGTACAGTATCTGTTTGTGGAACTATTCTTGTAGGAACATATGATCCATCACGTATCTTGTCCAAATAGTCAGGATCCATAGCCTCCAGGTACATCAGCATCTTTACCTTCCATGTTGGATATTCAACTTTCTTCAGGATGGGAATTTTCATGCTTTCATACTTTGTCGACATCTTAGATCGTATCTGATTCAAATTTAAATCAGTTTGCTTTGATACCAATTGTTGCCCAGTAATAAACAATTGTAGAAGGGGGGTTGAATACAATTGTATAAGATTCTCGATTTAATGAATTATGAAACAAATATGAAAGAATAATAACAGCTTTATTAAATCTGATATAAAACTGTTACAAACTCTCTCAAGAAATTCTAATGTTCTTGAGAGCTTCTAGGTTACAAAATACTCGTGTATGTGATCGATATAAATCGAAACCTAAACTGTGTTTATATACTACACAGCTTCTGTATCAATGACAAGATAAGTCGTAATCAATTACAAAGATTGAAACCTATCCTAAATTGACAGCTTCATTCCTATAAATAAGGAACCGACAAAATAAACTTCCTTATTTAACTAGACTTAAAAACCACCTCGAAATATAAATCCTGATCAGCTTCCAGTCCTGATGATCAATCCTGATCCCAGTCCTGATATAAATCCTAATGATAATCCTGATACTGACGCTTGAGCAAATACTAATGACCATGCAATACTGATGATGTCAGCAATCCTGGTCAGTTGAGTCTAGATCCTGACGATCATTGAATCCTGATCTAACAGCTTCGTCCCTGACTTCATCAATTAAGTCGAGCGCCAACCTCATTCCTTCTTTATTAGTTTCTTGTTCAAAGGCTTCAATCCTCGGAGATGCATGTGAGATCTCTAGAGGTACTACGGCTTCTGCTCCATAAACAAGCATGAACGGGGTTGTTCCAGTGGTGACTTTGCAAGTGGTACGATAAGCCCAAAGTTTAGGTTGTATCTCGTCCACCCAAGTGTTCCTGGAGCGTTCGACCCTTTTCTTTAATCCATCCAATATGATTCGATTCGCAACCTCTACCTACCCATTTGCTTGAGGATGGGCAACTGATGTGAATCTAAGTTCAATGGCGTTCTCTTCACAATACTTCATGAAGTCTTCATTATTGAACTGTGTTCCATTATCCGTAACAAGGATGCGAGGTATTCCGTACCTACACATGATACTTTCCCATAGGAACTGAGCAACTTGCTTGGTGGTTATCTTGGCCAAGGGTTTGGCCTCAATCCACTTAGTGAAGTAATCAATTTCCACTATCAGAAACTTCCTTTGTGTTGTAGCCATAAGAAAGGGACCAAGTATGTCGATTCCCCACATAGCAAACATAATTGGAGAATTGATTGAGGTCAGTATCTCAGGTGGTTGTCTAACCACTAGCGCATGTTTCTAACAACGATCACACTTCTTAACAAAATCCTTGGCGTCATTCAGCATCTCAGGCCAGTAAAAACCTAGCCTAGTTATCTTATGAGCAAGGGCTCTGCCCCCCAAGTGTTGTCCACAAATCCCTCCAAGGACTTCTTCAAGTGCTTCTCGTGCCTCTTGGGGCCTTTGACATTTTAGGTACGGTATCACAAAAGACCTCTTATAAAGTAGCCCTTCAATCAAAGTATACCTCAATGCTCTCAAAGACAACTTGCGTGCCTCTTGGGCGTTATCAGGGAGCCATCCCGTTTCAAGGTGAGCCTTGATTGGATCCATCCAACAGCCTCCAAAATCAATGGGAGCCACAAGTTTCGAACTAATAGTAGGGGCCTTCAAAACCTGGAATTAATCACTTCCCGGGTAGTTCTCAATCTCAGAAGAAGCAAACTTAGACAAGACATCAGCCTTCAGGAACGTGTCATGGAAAAGGACGTCAACGGAGGCTCCATTGTCTACAAGGACTCGTTTCACCTCGTTATTTTCAATCACGGGGGCTATCACCAAAGGATCATCACGGGGGAACTTCACCCCTTCAAGGTCCGAATCATCGAATCCAATCGACATCTCAGTTTTTGCACGCTTGGGTGCTTCTCCAATAATATGCATTACTTCTCGGGCATAAGCCTTCCGGGAGTTTATAGTGGTTCCGCCCGCGGTTGGCCCTCCTGAAATCATGTTGATCACTGGCCCTCGAGGCTGGGGGTTGTGGCCTTGACTTCAATCTTCATCTCGATTATATTCTTTCTGAGGGGCACCCATGTCCCCATCTTTGGTAAACTTGTTCAATTTCTCTTTTCGGATCAGAAACTCAATTTCATCCTTGAGTTGCCTACAATTATTAGTATCATGGCCCGTGTCTTTATGGTACCTACAATACCTATTTTTGTCTCTTTTATCAGGATCTCCCCTTAGTGGCTTCGGCCATCGGAAATCTCTATCCTTCTCAATGTCATAGAGGATTTGGCTCCTTGGAGCATTCAACCTTTCATATTCAGTAAATTTCGTTCTTGGATTGCTTTTCCTTGGAGCTGAATTAGAGTCTTTAGTCGTACGAGGATATTTGTCCTTGACATCATACTCTTGCTTCGTCTTTCGCTTCTTCGAGCCACCATTATTGCCACCACCTCTAGTGGTGGTGTCAGTTTTCTTCATGTTTTCCTCAACCTTGATGTACTTACCGGCCCTTTGTTGGAGCTCAGCCATGCATGCTCTCAGGGGGTGTTTAGCCAACGATATCTTGAAAAAGACATATGTGGTTCCTTGTTGAAGGGCTATCATAGCTACCTTGTTGTCTAGATCAGGTATATTCAATGTCTCCTTGGTGAAAAGTTTGAGATAATCTCTCAATGTCTCATTCTTTCCTTGGGTTAAATTCATGAGAGAGGCAGAGCTTATCTCATGTACTCGTCTATTGATGAATTGGTTGATGAAAGCCGTGCTCATATCTCTAAAACGATTGATAAAGTTGGGCGGCAAACGACTATACCATATTTGAGCCATGCCTGCCAGGGTTTGAGGAAACGCCCTACACTTAAGGGCATCTGTAACGGGTTGCAGCAACAGTGCATTCGAAAAAGTTCTTACATGGGTTGCGGGATCACCTGCACCATCATATGCCTTGATAGTAGGCATCTTGAATTTCCTTGATACACGAGCGGCCATTACCTCTTCAGTGAAGGGAGGAATGGGATCGTCTGGGTCACCTAGTTGCATTAAAACATGGGGATCTAACCTGGGGATCTCCGTACTTGGAGTCCTAGCTCTTCCTTGTCTCCTTGAAGGTCTTTCTAAATCAATTACAGGGACATCTCCCGCCCCTTGGTTCAAAGGTTGAGTTTGCCTCCTTTGCTGCTCTATCTCCATGTCCTTCTTTAGTTTCTAGATCTCGGCTTCATGAGCCTTTATCCTCTCTATAGCAGTCATAGGTGCCCTCGCAGTTGTTCCCCAAGTCCTTCTTTCAAAGGGTTCCTTTCTAGCTCTTCTTATCCTAGGTGCTCGATCTCGACCTTCATCAGTCGAGTAGTCGTCGGTATAGGGTCTGGAGTAGTCAAGGTATCTTTGTTCATGGATGGGTCTCAAACCTCGAATGTAGGTTGGTTCGTATGGCTCATGGACTATGGGGGCATGACCACTTCCTCATGTTTCATGGGGGTAGTTAGGCAATCCATAAGTAGGGTTGGTGCCCATCAGAAGCACGGTAGTGGAGATCTGTGCTCCATGAGGATGACTGTGGCCGAGCGGTGAGACAACCATCTGAAGGGGGTTTGTCTCGTTCTGAGGTATGGAAGTTTGGAGATTCGTCCCTTGTGGTTGAGAAACCAACTTCGTTGTGATGGGTAACGTCCCTAGTGGTTGAGAATCCACCGTTGTAAGTGGTAACGACCCTTGTTCCGTAGCAATTGGAACAGTGGTGGCGACAGTAGATCCAGTGACGATTGTTGTTCTTCGTGTGTTAGACATGGTTGTTATTCGTGTCCCACAGACGGCGCCAAATGTTGTGGAACGAAAAGTAGGTTTAGATAGTGACGACGAGTATTTAATGATGGGTTGTGGACAAACATGTCTTAATGGCTGCTCTCGTGTTTCGTGACTGAACAGGTCCTCACAAGATGCTTACGTATCTCAATTATCACTGAGAATCAAGCCAAGAAAACGTATTTCTAATATTGAGGGGTTAGGCCCTTTATATAGGCGTCTGGAGCCTTAGAATCGTGCTAGGGTTAGGTTACTTGGTGGCCAAGTAACCTCCTTGACAGTGGATAACTCTTATCAGAATTAGTTTCCATGTTGAAGTTGGTTTCCATGTTGGACGTTAACTTAGAAGCTTCCCAACGGTTTCCAACCAATGGGTTGTTTATGAACCAAGCCCACGCCTTAGTGGTTTAAGACACGGGTTGGACCTTGGCCCAATTACTGACCACGAATTTAATATCATGGTTAGGGTTTCGGGCCTTGTTAATGGGCCTCGTATTTCTACCATTCAAAGTCTAATTAATGCAACATTAAAGGTGTCTTTATGGCTTTATTTTAGCCCACATCAATCACGGACAAATCTTTAGTTATTTATTTTAAAACTTATTTTAATACTTTTAATTATTTAAAAAAGTTTACCTATTTTAACATGCATGCTTATTTTTTTTTTAACAAATGCAATTAATAAAAATATTAAAACGTAAATAATTAAATAGCAACTATTAAAACTAATCTGTGCATCGCACGGGTTTTAAGCTAGTATATATAAATAGTGAACACAATATTTTACAAATTAACATATATAAACAATAAGATAAACTGTTGGCATATTTTTATGCCGATTATGTATCATATTTTCTTGAGCCGGCCCCTGTTACACTATATACATATAGATAAAATACTAAAAATATACAGTATATAATAAATTTAAGTATTAACCACCGCTTCAAACTTCAAATATTCGTATTATCACATAAATTATAAAATTTTTAAATATCCCTAGACTTTATATGTCGATTTTGTGTCATGTTTTTTGAGCCGACTTATGTTATAATTACATATAAATAAAAACACTAAAAATATACAATAATAAAATTTAAGTATTAACCACCGCTTCAAAATTCAACTATTAGTATCATAACAAAAATTACAAATTTCTGAAGTATCCATATACTTTATATGTCGATTTTGTGTCATACTTTCTTTAGCCGACGCTCATTGTATTAAATACATATAAATTAAAAATTTGAAAATCAAGCAATAATAAAATTTTAATTTAGTTGAGGGTGAAAGACCCGATTACCCTTTTCTATGAACTGGAAGCCCAAAATACCCGATGACGGTAACCGCCGCCTAAAATACCCCCGAAACACGCAATGCTCATATGTGTGGCCTGCTATACGCATTCAATGTACGCGCAAAGTGTCTTCGTAGTCTCTTCCCATCATAACACACGTATTTGTTATCCGCGTATTCGGTATCCGCGTATTTGCTTGCGTGTATATTCTAAAGAATGCGCATTATGTAGATGCGTGGAGCTTGTTATACGCGTTACATGCGAGCATAATCTTGTCAACGCGGATACATATGGTGCCTTCTAATTCCCATCCCAGGAGTTACAAATAACTGGACACACACCATTAACCATCAACCACCGCCGACCGGAGCAATATTTTTAATATTTCCAAATTTGAACATAATTTGAACCCATTCCCAAATTTCTAATATTTTTATTCATTGATAAAAAAACCTTGCAAAACACTACTTATTTTGAAGATAAGATTCTGGGCAAGTTATTTGTATTATTGTATGTTTGATCAGAGCTATGGATGTGTAAAAATTTTAGATGGAAGTTGGATGAGAAAGAACAAAGTGATGTGTGGATGAGAAAGAACAAAGTGATGGGTGTAGTATACACATTGCTGGTAGAATTCTTTTAGGACTGGGATATTAAAAATATTGCAATTACTACAAAATAGAGTACGCATCTTGCAAGTGCGCCTTTAGTGGGTATCTAGGGCACTCGCCACCGACAAAATGTAATTTGGGCTCATCATATTAAATAATAGAATATTTTGGGCAATTTCTCTTTAGTTGTGAAAATAAGTTAATTTTGTTTAATTAAACTAGCTTATAGCCCGATACACGGTTACTTAAATTTTATTTATAATTATTCTGTTTATAATTATATTTTTATTACCCATGCAACACACGATTGTTTTTTTAATATTTATAATTATATTTATTTATGAATATTTTAATATTTAAAAGTTATTAGTTTACATGATTAAATTATTGTTAAAAAAGATTTAGCCAAAAAAAATTATAGTTAAAACTTTGATATTTATTATATTTTACACGCTCAATTTAATATTTGTTTATATTGAGTTATAAAAGTTAGATTTGGCCAATTTTATAGTCCACATGAAATTCACAAAATAATCTTTAATTTATTTGTGGTTTAATAGTTCCTTTTCAATTAAAAACTATTCTAAAACTAAAAAGAGAATAAAGTGACGAAATTTAATGTTTAGAATTCTATTCGATTTAGGAAATCTACTTATATGTAGTTTAGATTATTAGAATAACATTTATTAACCAAATACATGTTTTAATGTTAAATATAAAGGTTTTCACCTATCTATTTAAGATTAAACGATTTTTATTATTTTGGTTAGAAATGGGTTTCCTTATTTAATTACAACTATTTTTATGTTTTAACTTTTTGGAAAATCCAATCCTAATATAATATCTTTTAACTTATATCATTTTTAGATAATAACTTCTTTTTAAATGATATAATCTTGATCATCTATTTTTAAAAGTATTGGATCTAACGGTTGAGAATGTTTTGACGGTATTTAGGACCAAACTACCAGGATAACATCATTAATTTTTCTTAATATTTATAATATTTATAATTTTTAATTTTTTTAAATATTTATTGCTAAAATATAATATACTCTTTTTTGTAATATGTTAATGATGCGGGAACTTTGAACTTTTGAGAAAATAAATTATCAATTAAAATATATTTTTTTGTAATAGTTCTTCTTTTAAAGTAGTACATCGTGACGATCAAAATTCTGTATAAAATTCATTTTTTTATAGTATATCCCGTAAATATCTATGTTATTATATTAAAGACTAAATAATGAAAGCTTTCTTATAAGTGTAAGTGTGGTCGCTTTGTTTGATCACTCAATCCATAATCGTTGCATCTTTCAAATTAAACTGTTGAGAAACGTTACATATAACAGTAAAATTATCATGTAGAATGATCTAAGATTTGAATCTACAACAACATATTAAATTTTACAGGTTTTTTTTGAAAAAAAAGAATTTTTTTCATTTTTTTTCTTTCAGACATAGGTTATTTGATAATATTTTTTATAAAGTACGATTTTTCAGAAAAGTACTATACTAATTGATTAACAAACTTTTAAAGTTTCGAATTTAATAATTTACATGTATATAGGTTAAAAAAGTTAGGCATGTTCTGTAGCTGAGTCTACAATTTCAAAATACTGTTTTTTTAAATATGAATATAGTCCTGCTAACAATGAAATTTGGTCTCTATCAGTGCTTATAAAACAAAATCACCATTTGCGTATAATTTATTATTTAATAATAAATAATATTTGATTAGTTATGATCTATAACTTAATAAAATAGGATAAAAAATATGCACAATTTTATAAAATTTTATCCTCGTATTATTATATTCTTTGTTGATTTGAATTTTTCTTAGATTGATTTTAATTTTTGAACATAAATTTCTAAATTTAAAATAGTTAGAAAAAAATAATTAAATTGGTGTTAAAATAATGATGACATAATAATCATTATTAGAATTTAAATACTCACTTTACTGATTTGGGCTTTATCTTGTGTTTTAAAAATCATATTTTGACGATTTTACACCCCACGTGAAGATAATTAAATTATTTTTAATTAAAAGATGGTTTAACAATTTTTATCTAACTGGAATTGTTCATGGAAGATAAAAGAAAGTCACGAATTTTTTACATGGAGAATTCTATTCAATATAGAAAACTTATTTATATTTGGTATATTTGGTTTAAATTATCAAAATACACTTTTTAGAATTTGAATATAATCCTATTATAAATAAAATACAATTTTTTAATATTTGATCAAACGATTTTCATTTATCTAGTTAAGATTTATTGTCCTTATTAATTTGTTTGTCACGATCAAAATTTTATATTTAATGTTTCGGTTTTATTTATAGTGTATATAAAATTTTAGAATACATTATTACTTTAAAATTATTAAACAGAATAAAAATTATGTTATGATTATATAAAATTTTATACTCATATTATTATAGTCTTTATCGATTTCAATTTGTTCTTAATTTATTTTAATACTTTATTGAAAGAAAGATAAAATTTCTATATTTAAAAGAATTAGTGGAAAATTAAATAAATTGGTGCTACAATTATAAAAAAAATATTTATTAAAAATCTACTCACTTTACTATTTGGGTTCTATCCTGAGTTTTAGAAATTGAATTTTGACGGTTTTACAACCCATATGAAACTAACGAAATTATTTTTAATTTAATGATGGTTTAATAATTATTATCTAACTTGATCAGTTGACTTACTCATAAACCGAAAAAAAAAGATGGTTAAGTATTATATTCAAAATTATTGTTTATGAATATGAAACCCTCAATATTTTAATAATATTTTGATATTATCCTTTTATGTTTGTTATATGTAAAATAATATAATTATAATTTGGATTAATCAAATTGTTATGTTTCTTCAGAAAAAAAATGTTTAAATGGAGTTCTCCTAAGTCTCTTATAACGTAGGTCCACATGTATCATTGTTAGTATGATATACATGAGCATTATATTGATAATTTTTAATATTGTAATCGATATGAATTGTTATCTGATATTTGGTTTAACAATTATTATCTAACTCGAACTATACATAAATTAAAGAGAAAAAATATTTAAGAATTTTTACATAGAAAATTTTTAAATTATCAAAATACACTTTTTAGTATTTAAATATAATTCTATTATTAATCAGATACACTTTTTAATATTAGATCTAACAATTCTCATCGATCTATTTAAGATCTAACTGTAATAATTAATTTGGTCGTATAGTGGTCGTACACGGACCAGATCGATTTTAATTTTTTCTTAAATTGATTTTAATATTTTATTGAAATAAACATATAATTTATAAATTTAAAAGAATTAGGAAAAAAAAATTAAATTGGTGCTACAATAATAATAAAAAATTATTAAAATTTAGATAATCACTTTACTATTTAGGCTATATCTTGAGTTTTAGACAACAGATTTTAACAATTTTACAGCCCACGCGAAGCTAACAAAATTATCTTTAATTTAATGATGGTTTAATAATTATTATCTAACTGGAACTATCCATAAACTAAAGAGAAAAGATAATTACGATTTTTTACATAAAGATTTCTATTCAATATAGAAAACCTATTTATAATTGGTTTAAATTATCAAAATACACCTTTTAGTATTTAAATACTATCCTATTATTAATCAAATACAATTTTTAATATTATATCTAAGGGTCCTCATCTATTTGAATATTTATAGTTTTATAATCCAACGGATCATATACTTTTGGTAGTACAGTGACCGACCAAAGTTTTGGATAAGATCTCTCTTACGCTTATTATATATAAGGAGTTAATTTTAAATAGAATTGACTTTTATATATTTAATGTCTTCCCTAAATATTCGAATTGAATTAAAATAGTGAAACTAAAAAAAAAATTAAAACTTAAATAGGAATTAAGTTATTTGAGAAAAAAAATGTAATATTTTATAAATTAAAATTTAAATAGTATTGACTTTTATATATTTATTGTCTTCCCTAAAAATTCGAATTGAATTAAAATGGTGAAACTCAAGAAAAATAGATTAAAACTTAAATATGATTTAGGTTAGTTAAGAAAAAAAGTAATATTTATTTAATTAAATTTTAAATATATTGACTTTTATATATGCCGATTTTGTATAATATTTTCTTCATTCGACGCCAATTGCACTAAATACATATAAATTAAAAATAATAAAATTAAGCAATAATAAAAATTTAATTATTAACCACCGCTTCAAACTTCAACTATTTGTATTATCACAAAAATTACAAATTTCTTAAATATTCTTAGACGTTATAATAAAACTTTTTTAGTGCGTACATGTGCATCATTATAATATAAAAGTTTAATCATGGAAACATAATCGATTTTTATATAATCGTTGTCCTTCCTGTTAATTTGAATGTAAGTAAGGGATTTCAATTTTATTTTAGTTAAGAAAAAAACTTAATATTTGTTTAATTGAATTCTGAACATGATTGATTTTTATATATTTATTGTTTTTACTATGAATTTGAATGTAAATAAAGAAATTCAATTCTCTAAATATGATTAATTAAAAAATTATGAGATAATGGTATAGAATAACTCTAATTAATTGCAAAAATCACAAAAAGAATATATCAAAAACTATATAAAAATATAACATTCAATATAATTATTATTAAATACAGAAATCAACTAAAAGAAATTAGAAAAAATTGTATCCACACACTCTTGTGCACCCTATTACAATATACAATAGGTCTCTATTTGTGTTCCAACATATCCGATAGTAGAAAAATTCTCTACCTAAGCGTTTTCAAATTCATATTTTCAATAGTTTTTTTCGAAAATCCAACCGTACGAATTAAAAGATTACGCAAAAATTAGTGGTTATACAAAATTACATAGAAATTGAATTTGTATATGATGCAATTTTAAATCAAAAAATGATACAAAATCTGAGCCGTTACATTCATATTGTAAACGATATATAAAATATCATGTTAAATTAAATGTAATGTTAAAACATACAAACGGTTATCATCAATATGCAATTTTATTAATGCACGCGAAATATCATAAAATCCTCAAATTTATTTTTGACGTGAGGAGAAGTAATTAGTATGCCATACTTTTATAGACAATTTCAGATATAATATAAAGATTAAATAAAGATTAAATTCTAAATAGGAATATAATATAAAAATTTATAAAGATTAAATGCTAAATAGGATTGTAATATAACGTTAAAATAAAGATTTAATTCTAAAAAATATTGATTTTTATATATTTATTGTCTTCCCTATAAATTTGAATCTATGTAAGATAATTTATTTTTTATTGAATAAAAATAGAGAAACTCTAGAAAAATATATTAAAATTTAATAGGATTTAATTTAGTTGAGTGCTATGGATTAAAAAACGTACTTGTGAATTTAATGCTAAGGTTTAATGAGCTTCGAGCTTTAATGGCTGCACTTGTGTTTCGAAACTAAATCGGTCCTCACAAGATGCCTACGTATCTCAATTCGTTATTGAGAATCAAGCCAAAAACGTAGTTCTGATTGTAGGATCAGGGTCCTTTTATAGGCGGTTGGAACCTTGTATTTATGGTACGTTTAGGAGACTTAGCTAATAAGTCTCCTTATTGATAATGGATAAACATTGTATTTCTTGCTGGAGAAGTCTTTTCCTTGTTGATAAAGGCTGTGACTCATTAATTGGGATTCTGGATCCTTCTTTGATAAATTTGCCATATTTTGGACTCTTTTCATGAGTTGTATTTTTTTCCCTATTTATTAATTACGAAATTAATAAATAATCAGGGTTTTGGGCCTTAAATATTAGACTGTATTCTTGGACCAATCTAGGTCTAATTAATACATCAATAATTATATTTCTAGGGTTATTTTTAGCCCATATCATTTGCCCCCAAATTTCTAGGAAAATATTTCAAGCTTTCGTAGAAATTATATTGACCTTTTTCGAGATTCAGGGTCTTTTTATCCTTTACCTAGGACTTCATTTACACTAGTGTTTCACAAGTATCGCCTTATTGCAAAGTGTGGAGCGACCTACACATTTACGACGATTGCTGCCTTATTCGAGGCTAATTTGACATTTATATGAAATATTCCTAATATTTAAGGAATTTCCATGTACCCACGGGTATTTTTAATGATTATTCCTAATATTTTAGGAATTTTCACGTACCCACAGGTATTTTTAATAATTATTCCTAATATTTTAGGAATTTTCATATACCCACATGTATTTTTAATAATTATCCCTAATATTTTAGGAATTTCCATGTACCCACAGGTATTTTTAATAATTATTCCTAATATTTTAGGAATTTTCATGTACCCACATGTATTTTTAATAATTATTCCTAATATTTTAGGAATTTCCAAAGCTCAGGGGTGAATTTGTCATATTTGAAACTTCAGTGGAGAATTTGTCAATTTCTAAACTTCAGGGAAGAATTTGTGAACTACTCAGAACTTGGGGTACTAAACTGCAGTTCGGCAGTTTAGTACCATTTTGCAACCAGGTCGATCAAATCGACCTCATTTGAGGCCCCTGACTCACGACCTCATTTGAGGTCGAATGAAATGTATATATTTTTTTATAAATATTATTATTCAATAATAATATTTTCATTTTACCCACTTTTATTAAGGGTAGTTTCGACCTCATTTTGAGGTATTTTATACCTCATTTTGAGGTATTTTAGACCTCATTTTGAGGTATTGTCGACCTCATTTTCGACCTCGAACCCAGTCTTTTCCGACCTCATTTTCGACCTCGAAAGGTCCTAGGTCGAAGTCTTCGACCTCGTTTTTCCGTGCTTTTTCGACCTCGGTTGTTCGATCTCAAACCCAGTCTCCTTCGACCTCATTTTTGAGGTATTTTAGACCTCATTTTGAGGTATTGTCGATCTCGATTTTCGACCTCATTTTTGAGGTATTTTAGACCTCAATTTGGTCCTGCGTCGCACGAATCGACTTCAATTTTCTATGTTTTTTTTACCTCAGCCTTTCGACTTCAGTCTAGGGTTTCTTCGACCTCGGTTTCGACCTGAAATTGGTCTTAGGTCGAACGAATCGACTTCAATTTTCCATGTGTTTTCGACCTCAGCCTTTCGACTTCAGTCTAGAGTTTCTTCGACCTCGGTTGGTTCCAACAACACCAAACGTGGCTTATGGATCCAAGAACTAACTTGAGTTCTAACACTTTGACCTCATTTGAGGTTTCAACAACGCCAAACGTGGCTTATAGATACAAAAACTAACTTGAGTTCTAACACTTTAGACCTCATTTGAGGTTTCAACAACGCCAAACGTGGCTTATAGATACAAGAACTAACTTGAGTTCTAACACTTTGACCTCATTTGAGGTTTAAACAACGCCAAACGTGGCTTATAGATACAAGAACTAACTTGAGTTCTAACACTTTGACCTCATTTAAGGTTTCAACAACGCCAAACGTGGCTTACAGATGCAAGAACTAACTTGAGTTCTAACACCTTACACCTCATTTGAGTTTTAAACAACGCAAAACGTGGCTTATAGATACAATAACTAACTTGAGTTCTAACACCTTAGACCTCATTTGAGGTTTCAACAACGCCAAACGTGGCTTATAGATACAAGAACTAACTTGAGTTCTAACACTTTGACCTCATTTGAGTTTTAAACAACACCAAACGTGGCTTATAGATATAAGAACTAACTTGAGTTCTAACACTTTGACCTCATTTGAGGTTTCCACAACGCCAAACGTGGCTTACAGATACAAGAACTAACTTGAGTTCTAACACCTTAGACCTCCTTTGAGGTTTAAACAACACCAGACGTGGCTTATAGATACAAGAACTAACTTGAGTTCTAACACCTTAGACCTCATTTGAGGTTTCAACAACGCCAAACGTGGCTTGAATTTTTGTTTTCGGGTCGAATAGTAACGACTTGGATTGAGATTGGAGCCATTCATCCTCGTTTGAGGTTTTAGCAATGCCAAACGTGGCTTATAGGTAGAGGACCTGATTTTGAGGTTCAACATCTTAATTTTCACATTGAGAGGTCTTCATGAACGAAGATAGACATAACGTTTCACTCGTTTCTTTAATTTGAGCTTCCAGTATATCGAATCGAATCTCGTTCTGAGCTCTACTTCCTCGAATTTTCAGGGGTTTCAACCTGTATATTAACCTTCTTCCAATAGGCCTCTTTAGGCTTTTAGTTGAGCTTGTAACATAACTCTTTGATCCTTCGGGATCTTCTATCCATGCATGTTATTTATGCATATTATGTTTCTTCGTTCTGGCATTCACTTATATTTATTTAGCTTATCTTTTGTAAGGCAATTCCTAGTACTTGGCCTCTTGAATGGGCTGGCACTTTGATCAAGTGTTATTGGTACAACTTGTTCTTTAGTAGAACAATAAGGAAATACTCAAACAAAGATAAGTAATAAAATAGTGAATGAGAACTTGAAATATTTCCTTTTAAAAAGAGGGTTCGACCCTTACATAGTGCTTTACTTCCTACTAAGAGCTTAAGAGCTCAGAATGGTTTCGTCGACCTTATTGCTACTTGTACTATTAGTGGATCCCTTAAGGAAACACTTAAACATAATAAACTTTTAAATTTGAGGCATGCCAAGTTCTTGGCACCTCAGTCCCTTCAAGGGTTCAGGCAATAATGCTCCAATGTAAGTGACTTTGTCTGGTTCTCCCGGGATTAGGGGAATAGGAATTAGATCCTCGGTTGGCTTTCCCCTTCTTTCTTCATCGTCTTTTGAATTCATAACCTCGATTGGGAGAACCTGCCCCCCCCCCCCCCCCGACTCCATCAGGCCTTAACGCGGCTACATAGCAATTCCTAGCCATCTTTTGATCTCCTTGTTCTTCACCAACCTCGTTCCTTGTTGGGAACTTGATTTTCAAATGGTAAGTTGAGGCAACAGCCTTGAATGCATGAAGGCATGTCCTACCAAGGATTGCATTATAAGTCGAGGTTGCCTTTATCACCACGAAGTTCAGCATTTGAGTTGTTGTTTGTGAACCTTGCCCTATTGTCATAGGGAGCTGAATAGTTCCCTCTACTTTGGATTCAACCCCATTGAACCCATATATGGGCATGTTTGAAGGAGTCAGTTGTGAATCGGTATATCCCATCTTGATGAAGGCGTCATGGAACAGAATGTCCACGGAAGCTCCATTATCTACCAGAACCCTCTTAGTTTTAGAGTTTCCTATTACACGTATAATGACCAACGGGTCGTCATAGGGGAACTTCACCCCTTCAAGATCAGAATCATCAAAGCTAATAGCCACTTCTGTCCTGGCACGTTTCGGTGCTTCTCCCACAACAATCATTACCTCTCGGGCATAATCTTTCCTTGAGTTTCGGGAGGATCCAGCAGTAGTCGGTCCTCCAAATATCATGTTGATGACAGGCCCTCGGGGCTTAGGATTACGATCTTGGTCGTTGTCCCAACTATCATAGTCTTTTCTTTCATAGTTTCCTTGTTGATTTCCTCGATTCCCATCCTTAGTGAACTTATCGAGTTTTCCTCTTCGGATTAAGAACTCGATTTCATCTTTCAGTTGTCTACAATCGTCGGTGTCATGACCAACTTCTTTATGGAAACGACAGAATTGATTCTTGTTTCGTTTCTCCAAGTCGAATCTTAGTGGCTTTGGCCATCGAAGATCTTCTTCCTTCTCAATATCCATCAGAATTTGACTTCTTGAGGTGTTCAACCTTGCATATTCATTGAACCTGGGTCCAAAGTTGTTCTTTTTAGGTGGAGAGTCAGAATCCTTCGATGTCCAGGGATATTTGTCCCCAGCGTCATATTCTTGAGTCTCCTTTCTCTTTTTTCCGTTTTCACTTCCCTCAATAGTGGGTTCATATTTCTTCGTACTTTCCTCGGCCTTGATATACTTTCCGGCTCTATCTTGGAGCTTCAACATGTTTTCGGGTGGATTTTTTGCCAAGGATCTCTTGAAGTGATCATCAGTAGTTCCTTGTTGCAGGGCTATCATAGCTACTTTGTCCTCCAAGTCCGGGACTTTCAGAGCCTCCCTAGTGAATCGATTTATGTATTCCCTTAAGGATTCATTCTCACCTTGCCTGATTCCCATGAGGGATGCAGAACTTTTCTCATGCACCCTCCCACTTACAAATTGGTTGATGAACGCCTTACTCAACTCTTTGAATGATCCAATAGAATTGGGAGGCAAACGGCTGTACCAACGTTGTGCCATGCCCGCAAGGGTTTGCGGAAACGCTCGGCACTTAACCGCATCATTGGTTGGCTGCAACAGCAGTGCGTTGGAGAAGGTTCTCACATGGTTAGCGGGATCTCCCGTTCCATCATAAGCCTTGATCGTTGGCATCTTGAATTTTATGGAGATGTTGGCTTTCATGATGTCTTATGTGAAGGGCGGTGTTGGATCATCAGGATCTCCTAGGGGCAACAAAACAGTGGGATCACCCCTTGGGGCCTCAGCCCTATTGCTTCTCCTTGGTGTTGGGTCGAGGTTGATCACCGAGACTCTTCCTTGATTTTGTGTCCTTGCGGCATCCTCTTCTGCCAATAACTTTTTGAGTCTTGCAGCCTCGGCTTCAAGGGACGCAAGTTTCTCCTTAGTAGTTTCTCGATTGGTTTGGGAGGAACGTCTCCTTCTTGGGGCAACATCTTTCTCATCTCCTATTGAGTAATTCTCATCCTCGGTATAGGGACCTGAGTAGTCTTGGAAAGGGTTTCGCCTAACTTGGGGTCCCAGACCTTGGATGTAAGGAGGCATGTATGCCTCATGGTAGATGGGATTAATCCCACTGCTGTCCGCCGAGGGTCGAGGTGGCATACCATAGGTTGGCATGTCGAGAGTTTGGGTAGCATACTGGGGGAGATCCGTGGTGTGAAGTTGGAGACCACGTGGTGCGTTTGCAAGCAGCGGAGTGGTTATGATTGGTTGCTGGAGAGTGGTCTCTGGTGGATCTCGTCCATGAACGACCATTTGTAGGGCATTCGTCCCTTCAGCGGTAATCGGGACTTCCGGTCCTTGAGTGGTGGTAATGGGGGCGTCTGCCCCTTCAGTGCTAGTGATTAGTGGGGGTTGGCTCCCCTGAGTCTCTGTTGTAGAGGTAATTGGGAGTCCATTAGAAGTTTGAGGATCGCGAATTGTTCTTCGTGTGTTTGCCATGGTTGATGTTGTGTTCCCACAGACGACGCCAACTGTTATGGATTAAAAAACGTACTTGTGAATTTAATTCTAAGGTTTAATGAGCTTCGAGCTTTAATGGCTACACTTGTGTTTCGAGACTAAATCGGTCCTCACAAGATGCCTACGTATCTCAATTCGTTATTGAGAATCAAGCTAAAGACGTAGTTCTGATTGTAGGCTTAGGGTCCTTATATAGGCGTCTGGAGCCTTGTATTTATGGTACGTTTAGGAGACTTGGCTAATAAGTCTCCTTATTGATAATGGATAAACATTGTATTTCTTGCTGGAGAAGTCTTTTCCTTGTTGATAAAGGTTGTGACTCATTAATTGGGATTCTGGATCCTTCTTTGATAAATTTGCCATATTTTGGACTCTTTTCAGGAGCTGTATTTTTCCCTATTTATGAATTACGAAATTAATAAATAATCAGGGTTTTGGGCCTTAAATATTAGACCGTATTCTTGGACCAATCTAGGTCTAATTAATACATCAATAATTATATTTCTAGGGTTATTTTTAGCCCATATCATTGAGAAAAGAAGTCAATTTTGTTTAATTAAATTTTAAATATGATTGACTTTTATATATTTATTGTCTTTCCTAAAAATTTGAATTGAATTAAAATAGTGAAACTAAAAAAAATAGATTAAAACTTAAATAGGATTTTAAGTTAGTTGAGAGAAAAGGTAATATTTGTTTAATTAACTTTTATATATTTATTGTCTTTCCTGAAAATTCGAGTGTAAATAAGGAATTTCTTCCCTAAAAATTTGAATGTAAATAAGGAAATTTAATTTTATTGAATTAAAATTGAGGAGCTCTAGAAAATTAGATAAATATGAATCGAGCTATTCTAGAACTCCTGAGGTTTTCCTTTATATATATAATATAATATAATATAATATAATATAATATAATATAATAAAGAGAAAGATATATATATATATATATATTGATTCTTTCCGCGATGTCATCGATGAATACAATCATAACAAAATTGCGTGAAATCAAGCAAACTAAGCAAGTGAGATATTTCTAAACTTCAGCCCTAAATCCTAATCCTTTTAAAAAGCCATAAAATATACATTTTCGATAAGATTGATTTTACTTGCATATGCTCTTAATTTATATAAACATGTGAAATAAAATTACCTTGAATTGGCAAATCATCTGCATTTGCTCGTAAGGTATTTACAGCTGTAAGGTCGTTTATAATCACCGGTGCATGTGCAATATCGGTCTTACAAGGTCAGGAAAATGTCATTGGCTTGCATTAATATTAGTGGATTGCGTCGTATAATGAAATTTTAAAAGAGTGCTAATGTTGATGTTGGAATATTTGGTAGTTAATGTGTAAATATTCTTGTTAGCTAAGATCATGAGATTGATTGATATGCTCAGCCGTAAATATTGGTATAATTGATCTCTGTCTTGTGATAGAAGTATTTTCCTTTCTTGAGTAGAATGCCTCTTATATATGAGGTAGCTGTATAGCCTTCTTTTGTATTATGAATGAAATCTTTTCTTTACACACAAGTAACATGGTATCAGAGCGTATACCTACCGGAATTCAAGAGGCTCTTGCAGATCCGAACTGGTCAAATGCTATTCAAGAAGAAATGTCTGCTTTACAAAAAAATCATACCTGGAGTCTTGTTTCACGTCCAAAATGAAAAATGACTGTGGGTTGTCGATGGTATTTACTATTAAATATAAGGATGATGGTACGATTGAACGATACAAAGCAAGACTAGTCGCCAAGGGATACACTCAAACATATGGGGCGGATTATCACGAAACATTCTCTCCAGTAGCTAAATTAAATACTATTAGAGTTTTACTTTCTCTTACAGCAAACTTAGATTGGTCGTTGCACCAATTTAATGTAAACAATGCTTTTTTACATGGGGAACTTGATGAAGAAGTGTTTATGGATATTCCACCAGGTTTCACAGCTGAAAGTTGTGGTGTTGTTTGTAAGCTACTAGGTACATTGTATGGGCTGAAACAATCACCACGAAAATGGTTCGGAAGGTTTAGCAAGGCTATGGTGAAATATGGTTTTCATCAAAGTAACTGTGATCATACATTGTTCTTGAAGCATCATAATGGAAAGATTACTGCTTTAATAATATATGTGGATGATATGATTATAACAGGAAATGACACAAGTGAAATAAGAAAGCTAGAAGAACAACTTGCTGCAGAATTCGAGATGAAAAACTTGGGTGATTTAAAATATTTTTTGAGTATAGAAGTGGCCCGATCATCTCGAGTAATTTTCATATCTCAAAGAAAATATGTATTAGATCTTCTAGCTGAAGTCGGGATGCTCGATAGCAGACCAATTGATACACCAGTAGCTCTTAATCAGAAGCTTGGAGAATCACTTGACCAGGAGCCAGTAAACAAAGAGAAGTATCAAAAAGATAGTTGGGAAGTTAATTTACTTGTCGTATACACGCCCGGATATTGCATACGCTATTAGTATTGTAAGCCAATACATGCATAATCCTCGAAAAAGTCATATGGATGCAGTTATTCGTATACTTCGATATTTGAAGTCTTCCCCAGACAGAGGAATTATGTATATGAAGAATGGTCATACTGAGATAGATGGGTACACTAACGTTGATTGGGGAGGGAGTATATCTGATAGTAAATACACATCTGGGTATTTTACATTTGTTGGAGGAAATCTAGTTACTTGGAGAAGCAAGAAATAAAATGTGGTTACTTTGTCAAGTGCAGAAGCGGAGTTTCGAGGAATAGCTAAAGGACTTTGTGAATTGTTATGGCTTAGAAGGCTGATGAGTGAACTTGATTTATCACCTTCCACATAGATGAATTTATTTTGTGACAACAAAGCAGTAATACAGATTTCTCACAATCCAGTTCAACATGATCGAACAAAACATATTGAAATTGACACACATTTCATAAAAGACTATCTTGAGAAGAAAATCATCCGCTTTCCTTTTGTCAAATCTGAAGAACAGTTGGCAGATATGCTTACAAAAGCAATATCAAGCAAAAGCTTTTACAGTAGTTTAGACAGGTTGGGCATTGAAGATATCTATGCACCAACCTGAGGAGGAGTGTTGGAATATTTGGTAGTTAATGTGTAAATATTCTTGTTAGCTAAAATCATAAGATTGATTGATATGCTTAGTTGTAAATATTGGTATAATTGATCTTTGTCTTGTGATAGAAGTATTTTCCTTTCTTGAGTAGAATGCCTCTTATATATGAGGTAGCTATATAGCCTTCTTTTGTGTTATGAATGAAATCTTTTCTTTACACAAGTAACCACTACAACAAATCTGGCCAATTACGACGGAAAACTTATGACGGAACCGCTGGGCGCGCCAAACTTATGACGGAATTACAAATCTGTCACAAATGTGACCATTTACGACGAAAAACTTATGACGAAATTGTTGGACGCGCCGAACTTATGACGGAATTACAAATCCGTCGTTAATCTGACCATTTACGACGAAAAATTTATGATGGAATTTTTGGTTGCGTCGAACTTATGACAGAATTACAAATGAAAAACATTTCTGTCGTAAGTTAATCTGGGCAATTATGACGGAAAAACATTTCTGTCGTAAGTTAATCTAGGCAATAATATTTTTAAATAAATTTACGACGATTTTTCCGTCATAAAAGAGTTGTTGGGGTGGTAAATTCAAAATTTTCCCAAAAACATTTGGCGGTAAATTAAAAAATTTCCCAAAAAATAGGCGGGAAATTCAAATTTTTGGAGTCTAATAACTTATGACGGATTCCGTCGTAAGTTAGCACATGTGTTTTTCGTGTTTCAATTTTTTTTTTTGAATTTTTTTGACGATTCAACTAATTCATATATTTGAGTGATATTTTTAAAATATTTAGGAGAAATTACCTTTATTCTGTTTAAGGTTATAATAGTCAACTTGTGATTTAATTATTATTCTATCTAGTGTTTAGTCCAAGATTGAAGTTCCAATTTTTTGTATATATTTCTCGACAATCCAGCCGTATGGATGTCAAGATTTTAAACCGTATGGATATCAAGATTTATATTTTTTAGTGATATTCCAAAAATATTAGAAAAAAAATAAATTTATTTAGTTTGAAATTATAATAGTAACTAGTTATTTAACTAGTACTTCTTACTAGTGTTTAATCTCATATTGGCATTTTGATTTTTAAAAGAATATTTAATGACGATCCAACCGTATGGATGTCAAGATATATATATTTGAGTGATATTCCAAAAATATTAGAAAATTTAGAATTTATTTGTTTCGAGATTATAGTAGTCAACTAGTGATTTGACTATTACTTGTAACTAGTGTTTAGTCTCGGATTGTTGTTTTGATTTTTTTAAAAATATTTCCTGAATATCTAACCGTGTGGATATCAAGATTTATATGTTTGAGCGATATTCCAAAAATATTAGAAAAAATAAATTTATTTGGATTGAGATGATAATAGTCACTAGTTATTTGACTAGTACTTATAATAAGTGTTTAGTCCCATATTTATATTTTAATTTTTTAAACATTATTTACTGACGATCCAACCATATGGATGTCAAGATTAATATATTTGAGTGATATTCCAAAAATATTAAAAAAAAAAGAATTATTTGTTTCGAGATTATAGTAGTCAACTAGTGATTTGACTATTACTTCTAACTAATGTTTAGTCTCGGATTGGTGTTTTGATTTTTTACAAAATATTTCTCGATGATCTAACCGTATGGATATCAAGATTTATATATTTGAGTGATATTCCAAAAATATTAGAAAAAAATAAATTTATTTGTTTCGAGATTAGAATAGTCAACTAGTGATTTGACTATTACTTCTAACTAGTGTTTAGTCCCGGATTGGTGTTCTGATTTTTCTAATTTTTAATTAAAAAATAATATTAAAAAAGGTGGATCCCATAGAAAAAGTAGGCCCCACTAATTTTTCTAATTTTTAACCCTAAACCCTAAACTCGAATAATTTTTTAATTGATTTATTCGACGATCCAACCATACGGATTTTAATCGGTACTTATTCTAGTTTTGGGAAAAAATAATTAAAAAATATAAAGGTCTGGTTATGCCGCATCTTCCCAGAAATGTTGGAACAATACTGCTTCCACGAACGGGACATGTGTCAGATTCACTGAATAATTTTTTTTAAATGATTTCTTCGACGATCCAACCGTATGGATGTTAATCGGTACTCATTCTAGTGTTGAGAAAAAATAATCAAAAAATAAAAAGGTCCGGTTGTGCCGCATCTTTTCAAAAACATTGTAAAATGTTTCCCCCTTAAACGAAAATTATTACGAGCACCCTTCCCCCCACCCCCCCCCCCCCCCCCCGTAATTAATTTTTCTCTCGCATTCACTCTTCTATATTAATTTTCAATTAGGGTTTCGATTGGTTCAGGATTTCAATTATTACAGTCACTAGTTATTTGACTAGTACTTCTTACTAGTGTTTAGTCCCATAATGGTATTTTGATTTTTTTAAAACTATTTACTGACGATCCAACCGTATGGATGTTAAGATATATATGTTTGAGTGATATTACAAAAATATTAGAAATTTTAGAATTTATTTGTTTTGAGATTATAGTAGTCAACTAGTGATTTGACTAGTACTTCTAATAAGTGTTTTGTCCCATATTGGTATTTTGATTTTTTTTTAAAATATTTACTGACGATCCAACTGTATGGATGTCAAGATTTATATGTTTGAGTGGTATTCCAAAAATATTAGAAAAAAATAAATTTATTTGTTTCGACATTACAGTAGTCAACTAGTGATTTGACCAATACTTCTAACTAGTGTTTAGTTCCGGATTGGTATTTTGATTTTTTTTTAAAAACTTCTCGATGATCTAACCGTATGGATATCAAGATTTATATGTTTGATTGATATTTCAAAAATATTAGGAAACAATAATTTTATTTGTTTCGAGATTAGAATGGTCAACTAATGATTTGACTATTACTTCTAACTAGTGTTTAGTCCCAGATTGGTGTTTTGATTTTTTTAAAAATATTTTTTGACGATCTAATCGTATGAATATCAAGATTTATATGTTTGAGTGCTATTCTAAAAATATTAGAATAAAATAAATTTATTTGATTTGAGATTATAGTAGTCAACTACTTGTTTGACTAGTACTACTAACTATTGTTTAGTCCCATATTGGTATTTTAATTTTTTTTAATTGATTTATTCGACGATCCAACCGTACGGATGTTAATCGGTACTCATTCTAGTATTGGGAAAAAATAATCAGAAAATAAAAAGGTCTGGTTGTGCCACATCTTTTCAAAAAGATTGTAAAATGTTTCCTCCTTAAACGAAAATTATTACGAGCACCCTTTGCCCCCTTAATTAATTTTTCTCTCGCATTCACTCTTCTATATTAATTTTCAATTAGGGTTTCGATTGGTTTGGAATTTCAATTATTATAGTCAACTAGTGATTTGACTAGTAATTCTGAGTAGTGTTTAGTGGAGGACGGTGTTCCAATTTTTTTAAAAACATTCTTGATGATCCAACCGTATGGATGTCAAGATTTTTATGTGTGATTACTATTTCAAAAAAAATAGAAATAAATATTAGAATTTGGTTTGAGATTATAGCAGTCAACTAATGAATTGACTAGTACTACTAGTGTTTAGTCCAGGATTAGTTTTCCAATTTTTTAAAAAATATTTTTTGACGATCCATCCATATGGATGTTAAGATTTTTATGTTTGAGTCATATTCCAAAACTTTCAAAAAAATAAAAATAAATTTTGATCCGAGATTATAGCAGTCAACTTGTGATCTAACTAGTAATTCTAACTAGTGTTTAGTTCGAGATTGGTGTTCCAAATTTTTAGAAAATATTTCTCGATGATCTAGCCGTATGGATGTCAAGATTTTTATGTTTGAGTGATATTCCAAAATTTTCAATAAAACAAAATAAAATTTGGTTTGAGATTATAACAGTCAACTAGTGATTTGACTAATAATTCTGACTAGTGTTTAGTGGAGGATCGATGTTCCAATTTTTTTTCATTATTTTAGGTCTGGTTTGTATATATTTTGATTAAAAAATAAAAGATCTTCATAATATAAAATAATACTATAAATTAAAATCTACAACAAAATTTTTATAAAAAAATTATTAATTAAAAAATATCTAAAAAGTAGTACGAATATAAAAAATGGGGTGGGTGGGTGAGAGCGAGGGCAAAAATTTGGGGAAAAATTGAATTGACCGCCTCCTGAAAACCTAAAATAGCGCAGCTTTCTCCTATCCTTTTTACTTCTCATCTCATCTCTCACATCGCGGCTGCTGCTATACATCAATTATTAGTCCTCATCGCGCGACCTCTTCACTCTATCAACTAAAACGAAACTGAGCCCTAATTTCACTGCACATGTTCCTCCAATTAGAAGCAACATCTTCGTTTTTCATCTTAATTCGATTATAGGTACTCTCTCTCTCTCTCCACCTATATATATGTATGTATAGTTTGTGTGTATAGTGTTATCTTGTTCTATACTTTTGTGTACGCGTATTCATAATTGTACTGATTTTGGTGACTTTGTGTTGCGATTTGTGGATGTGCTCTTAATATATATTGTACTGATAAGAGTTGAGTGCATCTGATTTTGATGTATTTGTTAGTATCACAATGATTTTTAGTAGAGAAACTAGTGGCAGAACTCATATTGTCTTTTTGTAATGAAAGTGATGAAAAGCCCAAAAGCCCTGATTAAGTGCATTAACCATCATCAATCAATTATTCAATTTGGATCGAGCTTTCAAATCAAAATTTGAGCGACTATTGATCCGTAAAAAATTGACTCAGTCTATTCATGTTTACATATACAAGTTTTGTCCATTTTATAACAACTTAGAACTCTAATTCGAACCCAAATAATTCAGACATTATCAAAGGAGAGAGATATTCGAGGAAAAAGAGCTAGGTGCGAAAAGGAAAGCTTTTTGGTTGTAGTAATATTTCTTCGTAATTAGTTGTAATTTCGAATTATAGTAGTATTATTTGACAGAACAAGTATACAATGGTATGCATACAAGTATAATAAACAAAGGAAGTATAATAACAGAGCTTCTTTTTCCATGAATACAAGTTTTATACAACGCGTTAGTGTTTATTATGGACATTAAGCACATCAAGCATAACCAGGAAGATAAACAACAGTGATCTGAGTAACGAAACTCCAACAACAGCCACCACTTTGTTCCATCTTACATGTTTATTGCCTTCGTGGCCGATGTATTCAACAGCTGCAGCAGCTCCATTGGCGGAAGCTAGGACAACAACCATGGTCAGGTCAAGCATGATGATGGCCTTTGCCAAGCCTCCATTTTTTCTCCCTTTATTTGCCAATGTCAGGATCAAGGAGACACCTCCATATGAGGTACATGTTTTCCGTTCGACATACCTCTTGCAACTTCTTATGTTCCAATGTTCAATAAAGTAATGTTACAAACAACTTAGCTTCTTCGACTACTACTCTGTGTTTTGCCTATCTTTTTCACTTCAGCTATGCATATACGACATATGTGAGTTATTATAATCAAACTTGATTAAATTATGTTCTCATTTAAGTTACTGTCTATTCTGCTGATGCTTGCTAGTTTGCTGTGAATTTTCAATATTTGTTTATGTGAAAGCCTGATCTAGTTATTTTTACTTCATTTCCTACTTCCCAATTGATAACCCTAAGTATGCCTGGTTTGGTTTGGCTATGGTAGTGAAAGAAGTCTATTAATAAAATCTCAATAATTGTATAGGTATTTACATTCATGATAGGCCTTTTGTACATAATATAGCACTGTATTGAGGAATCCACTAAGAAAGGCCAGATTCCAACTTGGGTTCATGGAAAGTCTGTAAGCACAGAACTTCAAAAACACTCAAATTACATATTTAATAGTATAACGTAAACATAGATCCAGACAAAATAAACTATTTACTGGCTTTCTGTCAGCTTAAAACCAAATAATCTTTAGACAGAGTATTCTGTACGCACCTCTGAGGGAAGCATCGAGAACTTTAATTGCAATGGTCATCAATGGCCAACAGTCCAAGCAAACATCAGCTCCTGAGCAACAATATCTGACATCATCATAATCTGTCATATCCTGTTGTGCAGAGAGAAAATAAGATATTAATGCTGATACACTGTAAATTTCTATGCAAGTTTCTGCATGATTTGTATTGTGAATGCATAATTATTCTACTTACTATATCAAAAACTAACTCCCTTTCCACTAGAGTAAACACATTATCGCCAGCTTGAGCATAGGCATGCCTCTTTGCAGGCTGAATTAGAGATTAATCATCAATTTTACCATGGGGAAAATAATTGAAAGTACAAAGGGAAGGCATATAAAGAAATTTTTACATCAACACTGTAAACAGGACTAATATCATGATGTCTGTTTCATTTTCATAATTATAAACTGTTATAACTATTTAGCTTGGTTGTATTTCCACAGCATTTGAGCAATTTGCTTAAATCATAATTTTAATGCAATTTAGATATCTAAAACATTAGAAGTTCAGAACTTCAGATGATTGGTTTAAGTGTTTTTTTTTATTGCTTAGTTTTAGTTTTTGAATGTTTCCTTTTAAATTATTATCTGAATTAGAGCCAAACTGTAATATGAACTTCTTTTTTATATAGCATGCAACACTTGATTAAACAACTGTAGTATGGTAGGTCCTAGTTGGGCTCTAGTGAATTTGACTTGTGGCATAAGAGTCAATGTCATTTAACTATTTAAGCAGTAAATAAATTGCTGACAATTTTTTTTATTTGTACAGAATTTGAGGTGGACCCTCTAAAGAGTTCAGAAAGTGAGGAAGGCGGGGGCCTTATAGCCCCACAGGAGGCGTTCAACCGGATTGCTGATGTCGTTCAAGAAGCTGTTAAAAAGATGAAGATGGTGGAAGAGGAGAAGTTGCGGATGGTGAAGAAAGCCCTATTGGCTGTTGAGGCTTGTGATCAAGAGCTTAAGGATAAAGCTAGGGAGGTGGCGGCACTGAAAATGGATTGTTAGAGAAAGAAGCAGCAGATTGATGAACTTGATAGCATTGTACGGCTCAAACAGGTTGAGGCTGAATCAGAAAAATCAGAGGAGGATTATGTTTATATTTGATGATTTAAACTTTTGTGTGATCGAATATGGATTTGTGACAATATTTATGTAACTTTGGTATTTTTATATTTGGATTCGTTTAATTGTGTGGATGCCTGTTACAAACTTTCATGTATGATTGTGGTGTTCCAACAGATTTTCCGTCGTAAAATATGAATTTATGATGATATATTTCGTCGTAAGTTCATTTATTAATTGATTGAAAAATATGGGTCCCACACAGGAACTTATGACGAAAAGGTATACTTGTGACGAAAACTATACTTATGACGAAAGCTATTCTTGTGACGAAACTGCTAATTATGACGAAAAACATACTTGTGACGAGAATGACATTTGTGACGAAAATGCGAACTTAAGACTTGAGCAAAAATGACGAAAATTTTCCGTCATAATTGGACCAATTACGACGATTTCAGTGTAAAATTTCCGTCATAATTGTCCAGATTTGTTGTAGTGAACAGATATGGCCTATCATAAATATAATATAAGTGTAAACCAAATTATGGATCTTTCAAACCTAACATATTAAATAGGCTAGTGGCCTGATTTAGCCTAAATTACGGTTTAGCATAATGTTCATTAAAAGGTGCGTAAAGACGAATTAGGTAATTTTATAAAGAAAAACAAAGAATGTTGAACTAATAATCTAAACAAATTCAAAGTAATTATAGAAATAATTCTAGTTTAAAACTTAATTGTAGGTAACAAAATAAGTAAAAGCTATGATAATTTTTAACTATTTTCACACTAAATTTACTAAAGTCTTATTGTTTCATCCGATCAGACCACAAAATAGGGTAAATGAAACCGCAAGAAAAGGCCCTTATAATTAAGTGCGGAGTAATATGTAGACTAATTAACAGAGTGTTGGAGAGTTGAACACACCATTTTCAAAGAAAAATTGCATGGGTAAATGATGATTAAGTAATGTTTTTTCATTGTAAAGGAATAATCCAGAAACATGTGTGTCAACGGTATAATTAGAACTTGGACCGTGTCGTGTATTTTCGTGTTTTCGTGTATTTAATATAAAATTCATATTCGATCCGTTTTGGATTCGTGTACTAAATTTGAAACACATATTCAATTCAAAACGTGTCGTGTACTTTACGTGTCGTATACGTGTACATTAAACAAAAATATAAATTTAATTTAATTAAAATTTATATATTGTAAAACTATTTTAATTATGTAAATTTTTATGAAATGTGTATTAAATATTTATTACATACAATTTTACACAAATTTGTAAATATAACTTATACAAATAAATGTATACTTCTTATATAATTAATGTATAACTCACTGTCAATTAGTCGTGAAACTTTTATTTATTGTTTATATGTAATTGCTTATATATTTTCTAAATATGTAATATTATAAATAATATATATTTTTAAAATTATTTATTTATTTCATTAATTCGTGTATTTTCGTTCTGTGTCGTGTACCTATTGTGAAAATCCAAACCCGACACTAATTATATTCGTGTACTTTCGTGTTCGTGTACCAAATTTTTGCATTCAAACACTAATTATCCGTGTCGTGTTCGTATCATATTCACGTGTCATATACCAAATTCTCAGGTCCAATTAGAACCCATCATAAGATAAGCCTCAAAAATCCAAATTCACATGAGAATTTGTCTCTAATTCATATATACGAATCCATTTATTTGTGTGAAAAATAGTGTATTTGCCAGCTCGACCCATTTTCAACGGCATATATTGCGGGTATAATTTCGAAAAACTAGTATTTTTCTATGCTATAAATAAGAAACCCTACATACAAACTCTTCACCCAATTACACACAAATTTAAACTTCAAGTGTCTTGCTATCCTCTAAACTTGCAGAGTCATGGGTTCCAAACAAACTGCAGCAATAGCTCTCTTTTTGTCCATTAACATTCTCTTCTGTAGCCTAGTCAGTTCCTGTGAAACATGCCCTACTCCCAAGCCTAAGCCCAAGCCGACTCCAACTCCGTATCCATCAGCAGGAAAATGCCCTAGAGATGCCCTCAAATTAGGTGTTTGTGCTGATGCCTTCAAGTTGGTTAATAATGTTGTCATTGGATCTCCACCCACTCTCCCATGCTGCAGTCTTCTTGATGGCCTCGTTAACCTTGAAGCCGCGGTTTGCCTTTGCACTGCCATTAAGGCCAATCTTCTTGGTATCAAGCTCAATGTTCCTGTTGCTCTCAGCTTAGTTCTCAACAACTGCGGCAAGAAACTTCCAAATGGTTTCGAGTGTACATAAATAATATTTGATGTATGCTTCAGACTTTCTTCATTTCGTCGGTGTGCGGCCACTTGAAACGATCCTTTAGTAGGACGTACGTGTGTGTGTGTTTCAGTAATTCGGTGTAATTGAACATTTAATTTATCGGTTGTTGCTATCGTGTATATATGTTTTTCTTGTGTAATAATGAATGAGCGAGACTTGGCTTTCGCTCGCTTTTTCTTGCAACTTGTATATGTTTTGGTCTCATGTTCGGGTGAAGAGATCATCAAATGGATTAATTCTTATGCCATATTTTTTATATATGTTGATAATATGATATGATCTTCGTAATCCCGCTTTTTTAACATTTTGAAATTTTAGGAGAACTGATAACTTAACATAATATCAGAATTATGATTGTGGGAGGTCTTAAGTTCGAGTCCCTCCTACTGCCAATATTCTCATTTTTAATAAAAAATATTGAAATTATGTTCTATGGTGGGCCCAAAAAGAGACAAAAACTCCACCTATTAATTAAAAATTAGACCGGACGCTAGGTTCAAAAAGGAACGAACCACATAAATCCACTCTTCGAATCATAAATGGGTTTTCGAGTGAGGGGATATTGATAATATGATATGATCGTGATAAGCTCACTTCCCTAATCTTGAAGTTTTAAAAGAACCGTTATATATACTATTAATCTAATAACAATAATTAATTACCGAATTATTCTCACTCGAGAAAATATACCTTATACTATTAATCTAATGACAATAATTACTTACCGAATTATTCTCTCTCAAGAAAATAATCACAATAACCTACTTAATATATAAAATTAATTCTTTCCACGATGTTATCGATGAATAAAATGATAACAAAATTGCGTGAAATCAAGCGAACTAAGCAAGTGAGATATTTCTAAACTTCAGCCCTAAATCCTAATCCATTTAAACATCCATAAAATATACATTTTCGATAAGATTGATTTTACTTGCGTATGCTCTTAATTTATATAGACATGTGAAATAAAATTACTTTGAATTGGAAAATCATCTGCATTTGCTCGTAAGGTATATATTTACAGTAAGGTCGTTTATAATCACCGGCGCATGTGCAATTCCGGTCTTACAAGGTCAGGAAAATGTCATTGGCTTGCATTAATATATATTAGTGGTTTGCGTCGTACGTATAATGAAATTTTAAAAGAGTGCTAATGTTGATGTGGCCTATCATAAATATAATATAAGTGTAAACCAAATTATGGATCTTCCAAACCTAACATATTAAATAGGCTAGTGGCCTGATTTAGCCTAAATTACAGTTTAGCATAAATATTTATTCTTGGAAGAACACTCTCTTCCGAGAGAACTCCATATTAAGCTATACCATTTGACTGAACTGTCCATATGATCATATGTTAGAAATTAGGCGGTGACAAGGGCTGTATCAGACATTCATCATCGAAAAGGCCCTATATAATTGTCATGCTGATAAGAAGTAATAAATAATTAAAATCATCGTTCCAAAATGATATGAATTTTTAGGTTTAAATGAAACTTCTTGATATGAGAAATTAATACAAAAGTGAAAAATCACTTAACATCTTGCCGAGAGGGTCATATTTGAAATTTTTAACAGATCGATCTTCTAAGATTTATAGTTGAACATCACCATGTGTTTACAGTTTTACTAAATTTTAATTTAATAAATACAATTAGATTATTTAGAACTTATTAAAATTTTAACTAAACACCCTTAAAATTTTAAAATTAGGCCATATTTGATATTGTTACAGGTATATATGCTGCATCAGAAAGCCTACAAAAGGTCAATGAGGAAACAAGTCAAGATGGTGTGGGTCAACATAAGGACAGCTAAGCAAGCAAGTGGATAAAAGGAAAAAAGTTTGTTATATCTTTCTGTTAGAAATAAGCTGTAATATATAAGAGAACAATAGGGTCCTCAGATTGGTAACAAAAGATATTCAAGTAATATTCAAACAATGTAATTCTCTTCTGGTTTCAGTATTGGGTATTTGAATGCTTCGTTATATTTGACACGGTATCAGAGCCATCCATCGATCAACACCCATGACCTCTCAGTTAAGCTCTTACTCATTTCCTCTCAATTATTCAGTGTCTTACGTGTGCAATCTGTACGTATTTGTTGATTACATATTTCAGTGATTGATCAGTTGGTATTAGTGTTAGATATATATCAGTCTACATCTAGTACTCATATTTCATCTTGTTGAGTCTTGATTTACTCATCTTTCTCTTACACCTTTTATCAAACACCATGGCTACCATGGCTTCTTACGCTTCTGTTACTACTGGCTCTATATCTACCACAATTGATACACAACACCCTTACTATGTCCACCCATCTGATAACCCCGGCATGAATTTAACTAATATTGAGTTAAATGAACACAATTATTCTCAATGGAGTCGATCCATGAAGATTGCTCTTTCTTCAAAACTTAAATTGGGCTTTGTTGATGGTTCATATGTCAAACCTACTACTCCACCTTTGTTAGTGTCTCACTGGACACGATGTAATCATATGGTGATCTCTTGGTTGCTAAATTCTATTAGTCCTGATATTCGTAGTAGTGTGGTGTATATGAGCTCTGCTAAGCAGATTTGGGATGAACTTGGGATGCGTTATGCTCAGAGTAATCTACCGAAATTGTTCAGTTTACGTAAAGAAATCTCACAAGTGTCTCAAGGCTCACTGTCTATTAGTTCTTATTATACCAAGTTTAAAACACTTATTGATGAGTTGGAGTGTTTGGCTACTAAACCAAAGTGCACATGTAATCTGTGTGATTGTGAAGTTAATAGTAAACTTGTTGTTTATGATCAGTCTGTGAATTTAATTCACCTTTGTACGTAGACAAATCTTACTTATGAAACCTATTCCTACCCTGAGCCAGTGCTATAATATGCTGCTTCAAAAAGAAAGTCAAAGAGATCCTACTCACTCTGCTGGTATACCACCCAACAACATGGCTATGTCTGTTAAAACCAACAGATTCTCTGGTGTGAATGAGGCAAGGAGATCTGCCAAAACTAGTCTGTCTTCAACTACTAGCAAGAAACTACCTAATGATACCTCTCTGTACTGTGACTATTGTCACTTTACTAGGCATGTCAAAGATACTTGTTTCTGTCTTCATGGTTATCCGTCATGGCATAAACTTTAAGGAAAACCTAAACTCAAGCCTCGTATTGCTTCTAATCGACCCTCATTGGCTGCAACTTTTACTTCTGGTCAAGATGATGATTTCAGGGACTCTACTCCTAACACTATTGACTCCCCTACAGGGTGTGGACTCTCAGACTCTCAATACAAGCAGTTGTTGTCTATGTTACAAGCTGGTCTCAAGGAAAGCTCACCTAATGCTAATTCAGTGAACACTGGTCAGTTTAATCCAGGGTACTTTGCAGGTACCTTTCATACAAGCAACAATGTATTTCCTCATTTAAATACTGTTGATACTACCACTACATGGATCTTAGACACAGGAGCAACAGACCACATTACTCCTTATCTTCAATTACTGTAAAACCTTCAGCCTTGTTCCTTTGTGCTGTATTTGCCAAATGGTCAAAGTGCCCATGTCACTCATAAGGGCACAATTAATCTTTCCCCTCAGATACAGCTGAAGGATGTTCTGTGTGTACCTAGTTTTGCATACAATTTACTTTTGATTTGCAAGCTCCTGGCAGCTAATGAGTTATGTGTTCACTTTACTGCTACTTCTTGTTATCTACAGGCTCCTACATGGACTCAGAAAGTAGAGATTGGTAGGAATCATGATGGCATATACATTTACTCACCTCTTGCAACCACAGGTCAGTGTCAGACACCCCCTCTCACTACTGTGTGTACAGCTATGCTCTCTCATTCAGATGTCAATTTGTGGCATGCTAGGTTAGGTCATATACCTACTAATATACTCAAAATACTTGATGTTAAGTGTCAGAAAACTCAACTTGCTACTTGTGATAGTTGTCACTTTGCTAAACAACACAATCAAACAACTTAAATAATCACTCTCAAATACCTCAATCAACCTCTTACCTGCAGACTTCTCAAGTCTCTATATGGCCTTAGACAAGCACCAAGGTGCTGGTTTCTTAAACTGTGCTCTGCCCTGCTTAAATTTGGGTTCAAACAATCATCCATTGATCATAGTTTGTTTATTCTTACTACTACCAAGGCAACAACTGTTCTTCTTGTGTATGTGGATGACATGGTTTTAGCTGGTAATGATACCACCTCTATCACCTCAGTAAAATCATTCCTTGCCTCTCAGTTCAAAATCAAAGACTTAGGTTACCTTAAATACTTTCTGGGAATGGAATTTGCCAGATCCTCAGCTGGCATCTACATGAATCAACGCAAGTATACAATTGATCTCCTTCAAGATGCTGGTATGGCTGACTGTAAGCCTTCTATCATCCCCATTGAACAAAATCACACTCTGTCTCACCCCAGTGATGAACCTGATATCTTCAATGTGTCTCTTTATAGACGTTTGGTAGGCCGACTCATCTATCTCACCATTACCCGACCAGATATCTCCTATACAGTTCATCTACTAGCTCAATATATGGCCCATCCTAAGAATATACACTTACAAGCAGCTTTAAAATTGCTTAGATACTTAAAAGGTACTCGTGGTCAAGGTATACTCTTGTCTTCTTTTGGCCCTTTAACTCTTCAAGCATTCTGTGATGCTGACTGGGGGAGCTGTCACACCACTCGACGGTCTGTTACGGGCTACTGTGTCACCCTTGGTTCTAGTCTTATCTCTTGGAAGAGCAAGAAACAAGCTATTGTTTCTCGCTCTTCTGCTGAAGCAGACGCTACACCATAAATGACCTACTACAACATTTTGAGCTGATGTTGGCTTTGATTTTGTTGGCTTTGATATGCTAATCTTTGGCTACTACAACATTGTAATTTTGGTGTTGGCCTAGACATCAAAGTATGCTGTTGTAGATTAAAAGTGTTTGCACGTTGCAATAAGTATGAATTTGTGTTGCCATAGTTTTGTCATAAACAAAATATTATTTTATTTACATAAATAAAAATGTTTATTTTTATTTGACGTAAAATGTAATTGACTTTGATAAATATAATTAAGAAATTTTTATAAAATTTAAAAACATGTTAAAAAAGTGAATGATTATATTTTTATAACTACCAAAGTTACTTTCTTAGAAACTTTCAACTAAATCAACTTTAAAGAAGAATTTTTTAATTGCATAAATATATACTTATCCCATTTTTATTTAAATGTAATTTTGGACAAAGACTTGGTAAATCAACCAAATTTTAATGTAATATTTAATTAATATATATATATATATATATATATATATATATATATGAAATTATATTGCACATATTATCATTTGTAAGTTTAAAAATATCTAATTATATATAAATAATTGTTGAACTACTAAAATTTAGTTTATTTAAGTTAAATTTGCTAAAATTATTTAAATAAAAAACACTAAATATAATATAGGCGCACACTGTCTCTTTCTGCGAAATAGATGAAAAACAGAGTGAGCGGCAAAAAGATTGCTATTTCCAAATTTTCGCCAAACAAACACCCCGCCCTTACTCTCCTACAATTCCACAGATCTGTGATATTTTTTTCATTCTCTTTTTCTCGCTGCTTCTCTCTCTCTCGGACTCTCTCTTCTCTCTCTCTATATGCCCTCTCTCTTCTTTCTCGGTATTTATATAATCTATACATATATAAAAACTACTTTGATTTTAGCCTTCTTCGATCAATTTGAATGTTTCTTTGGTTAAGATATTTCTCACTATTTTGTAATTGATTTAGGGCTGATTCTGAATCTTCAATTAGGAATTAGGGCTTCAGTATGGGTTCAATTTGGGGCTTTAATTCAGGTTCATATATAGGGATTTAGGGTTTCGGTTTATGGATTTGAGGTAGAGCTTCTTTCTTTTCAGGTAGACTCTCTCACACTTTAGTTCCATTTTATTGTGTGTAAGGTTATATATATTGTTTCATAACGTTTTGATTTTAGGATGACCGTGATATGTGATTTGGGGCTTCGATTTGTTTCGAACGGGTCATTGATCTTATGTATTGGTCCACAATTTTCTGCTTTCTTTTTTTATTTTTTTCATTTTAAGTATTGGGTCATTCGATTAATTTTTACGTGAATTTAAGTGTTGGGTAATTGTGTATAAGTGATATATGTGATATGTTGTATGAGAGTGAAGTATATATGTGGTATTGCTTATGGCTCTGTTTCTCCTTTCCAGCAGAAGCTTTCGATTTCCTATCATTTTTTAGCAAGGGGGAGATGGATACAGTCATACACTCTTCTCCCCGTGCTTTTAATTAGGTCCCAATAAGAAACGTTGATGTCTTGTTGATCTTAAGTCATTGTAAGACTCCAACTCTAAAAAATGAGAGGTGGTCAATTTTGCAGAAGTTATGGTATCTTTTGTAAACGTCTAACTCCAGTCATCTCTTAAACAAGTTCTAATTTCGTTTTTAACTGTAGACAATTGCTTCTGTGATATTATATTTCTTCGTTCATCGGTCATTTTGTAGTAACTTGCACTTATTGTTTACTTCTTCTAACGGTTTATGATGTAACGCGACGAGAAACTTTTACAAACTTGTCAAAAATATGGGCAAATGAAGTAGATTTCTACTCTAGGAATCCCCAGAAATGTATCAAGATACTCGTTGGCAACAAAGTTGATAGGGTTAGTAGAATAGGACGTCAGTCTTCTATTAATTATCCTAGGCATATAACATACCTTAATCATTGTATGTTTTCCATTGTATGTTTAGCACATGTTGTTCTTACATTATATAAACAATCTAAAAATTCTAATGTTCTACAAATAGCATCTCCATTCGTTTATGGTTATAACTCTCAAGCTTGCGCTTTCTGTGAGAGTTTCTTTTCGGTCATTTATGGTGAAACTAGTACTGCAACTAAAACAAAGAGCTGCCACACTCTACCCTAGGGTGCGGAAACTTCCAGAAATTCTCTGGTGACAAAGACAGGTCACACTTCTTAGTCATATCCTCAAAAGCTTCCACTCTCCACATGCTACCTGAACTACAGCTAAAAATGGCAAGGATGCTTCAGAAGTTGTGTAGGAACCTCAAAAGGTAAGATAATATCCTTGCAGGTGCTGAAAGTGAAAACAAAAACATTATAATGGAAGTGCTAATATAGTAATCTCTAGTTGTAAGCTTATCATCAACTACTGTAACCTTATTTTTTCTATTTTGAGTATTTATGTAGCTATGTGCCAACTAGTATTTTTTAGCTGTTTATCTCTCAAATTCCTGTAGGTCTCTAATTTTCATCAGTTCTGCTATTAACCATTTAATTATCTCTAATTGCAGTTTGAAGCTGAATCTATATATGGTTCTAATTGTAGTGCCTTATGATAGCATGTCGGCTGTTCCTACAGGTATTCATATATTACAAAACCAAAACCTTTTACACTGGTCTTACTAAATCTTACTAAATGATTGCAACAGATTTCACTGGTCTGTCTGGAAGTTGTAATTTAAATTGTTTTGAGTAGGAGTTGCCAAGGGGTGATGAGGAGCACAGAATCACTACAAGAAAATGGTCAATAGACATCAGTTTCTGACCGATGTCTATGTTGTTTGCCAACCGATGTCTTTGTCGGTGATGTCTATCTTAGACATCGGTCAGAAACCGATGTCTATTTAGCTCTAAGACATCAATTTTCTAGCAAATAAATTGATGTCTATTGTCATCTTAGACATCATCCTATACTGATGTCTAATGAACTTATAAACATCAGTATTTACAGAAAAAATGTGATGTATATCTTTGTGTTAGACATCAGTTTTTCCACAATAAAATTGATGTATATTTAAATCTTAGACATCAGTATTTATTAAAATTTTGATGTATTCGTTACCATTAGATATTAGTTTCTGAGCTTATATTATATAAACCGTTGTCTATCCAAGCGTAAAAAAAAAAACTGGACCATTCACTATATATATGCAACCATTTATATTACATCATTCAGAAAATACATCCAACCACAAACACATCAATCCGCAAAACTAACTACACATCCATCATCATCCTTCCGTAAAATTAACTACACATCTGAAATTAAGTAAATTTTTACTAAACACTACATGTACCAGCTGAATAGACACAATCAAAGGAATAGAACATGGAGGAAAGGTAGTACAATATGCAATCTCTTACTATAAAAATGATAATAATCTCCTTTATCCTCCCCTTTCACGCTCTCCAAATGTAAAGAATCTAGAAGCTAAGCTGCAGGCTTGTACAATTTCTCCACCATCTTCCTGTATTCTACAAAAGATCAAAAAATAGATGGATCCTCAGAAAGCAGTTAAAGTTGGCAAAAATAAAAAAGAACTCACATGAAACAAGTGTTCCACATATCTACCACATTCATGTCAGGATCCTCTTTACATTTCATATAAATGTTCTAGTTTCTAGTAAATACAAATTGAAATGCATTATATCCTTTTAAAAAGCACATAGAAGGCTCCCCCAATTCACAGATGAACTGAAGTATTGAAGGAAAAGAAGGATCTTATTCTGCATGCCAATTGACATTAAAAAAATGAAATGAAATATACATCTGCATGGTACTATAGAGCTGAAAATAATATGAGATAACATTCCTAAAAGGAGACACGCATATGGTATTTAGTGATACATAAACAAATGCAACTGCTAATGTGGGGAATAACTTGCCTGGCCAGCTAGCACATCAGCTATATACAAAAATCATCACGTGCATCAATGATGTTCAAGTGTGATGAAACTGAAACTTTAGGCAGTGAAACTGAAACCTTCCTGGCAGTCAAAACTCCAGACAGCGTCATGAACTCAATCACATTCGCTTTCACCAAACCAGATGAGAAGATGAAGTTGGATGCTGCCAAAGTTGCATGGCCGCAAAGTTCGACCTGTAAGGAGACATTATATACAGAGATGAATAGTAGCAAGTGCTTGTGAATTATGATGAGCTAGATACCAATGACTCATTGAGAGATTGGTAAATTCGATACAGAAAAACCCACTATCTTTGTATATCTTAGCTAGTACACATATTATTTGTTTGGACCCTTATTAGATTAAAGCAACCACTACCTGGGGGTATCCACTAAAACATTGTCTAATTTCTACATAGAATGACAAAGTAGCAAAAATATGGCATGATCAAGTAAAAAACATGGTCACTTAATAATTACAATATTACAAATTACGAACGTCTACACAACGAAAATGATTAAATTACAGGTTTGACCTTGACACTCTGTCTTCTATATCATTTATACAGAGCATGTCACTCGTGCTGCTAAAGGTACGCTCCTTTTCAAACAGATTGAGTGGATCTACTGCTTAATATCATGATGTTTATAGACGGAGAATAACTATTTTTTTGTTATAGAAGCTGAATACTCATACCTAGCCTGTAAAATATGGAAATTCATAGGAAATAAGTACTCACTAGAATATAAAAGGATCTAGTTTAACCGCTCATTCTCTCATGCACAAAAAGAACTATTCTCCTGCTTTAGAAAAGTATAAATCTAAAAAAAGAGAATAAAAAACCACATAAATATGACTTCACTCCCAGCAAGACCAGTTTTTTCTGCAAATACTTTACGTACACAGGCTGCATATCTTGCGGACCAAAATCCAAAGGTCCTTAATATTCTTGGTAATCATTTTAAGAAATCAGAATCATCAACCATTTATGTTTCCTTTTTCTTCAAACCAATGGGCCAGGACAAATTCCCATCAGCTTTATTTTAAATAGAGAAATAACTTTTGTTTGCATAAATTTGATTCACAAATCAAAGAATCATCAAAAGAAATTCAAATAAGGATTTGTACTAGATGCACAAATTAAACTATTTTAAATAAATTCATTTATTCTCCATGTGGTCACCACAAAAATGTCAAATGCTCCTCTTATCATTGGTTAATCCAGTGATATGTTTGAGTGTGTGCAAGAGTCTAGTAAGATTTGTTGCAGTGCAGCAGAAGGTCATGGGTACAGAGCAGAGAAGATAAGGCCCTGTTGCTTCCAATGGTCTAATTATTTCCTAGTTGGTTATAAATTGAACTAATGCTGATGATTTGTCAGTTTGGCTCTTTGAGTCATCAACACTTTTAAGCTTTAACTAGTTCAGAAGATTTTGCAACTAAGAATATATTTGTAATAAAGTAAAACAAATGCATTTGAAACTATTAGAACAACAGAAACGTCTGTAAGTAAATAGACGTTTAGAATAAAATATGTAACAGTACTCACAGAAAACATGCGACCATCTTTCGTTAATGCAACTGAATGAGTGCCCCCACATGAAACCTGCATAAAGCATCATACAGATTACATAAAATGCTACATTTGTTAAATTATGATCCAGTGTAGATCGAGAGATAACTCGGTTTATTTTCACTATTTACAGTAATAAAAAAATCTACACTACAAAGAGAAATAAAATAGGACATACGAGATTTTAGAAACAACTCAGTTTGTCCAATCCCTATTTCCTTATCTAAAACGTATCAAATCAACTCGGTTGTTCATAATAACACAGGAAACTAACTAGTAAGACCTTTCATGCATAAATCACTTGAATAATATCCTCCTCAACTAGAAGTTGAACCTTTTGGTGAACCATTTTACTGCTCTTGTCATCTCCGAATCCAAGCCTATCGTGTTCACCAAAATTGAATAATATTATTGCAGCCTGTTCCACAAAAAACAAAACAAAGAAGCTAACATCAGAAACCCAATAACATCGAAAAGTAAAAGCCAACTTTAAAACCCTAGAACCCCAATTTGTGAAAGACGAAAAACTCGAAATAGGATACCCTAGATCATCAAATCACATATATATAAAACAATAATCAACACAGAAATGAACAATAATTGATCAAAATTGCACGAATTATCAACAATTAGATCAAACCCTAAAATCAATTTCGGATCCAAATAGTGAAAAATACAAAAATTGGGCAAAGACAACGAAATCCACTTTTATGAACCATCAACATCAATTAGAGAAATAAAAGAGTACCTTTTGAGAACAGATTGGGTATCGACAGATTTGAGCACCAATTCTTTAACAAAACGATTTCGAGGAAACAAATCGATTTTGAGAGTTGAGATGAGAGATTTCCACTTTGATTTCGAGATGAACAGTGGATTTAGGGTTCTTGATTTTAGGGTTCTTGAGAGAGGTCTTTAGTCGGGGTGAGGTGAGAGTTGTGAGAGTTGTGAGTTGTGAGATTTTTAGTTTTTAATTTTGTCTGAAAAAATATTAGAAAAGAGGGGGAAAACAAAAATATTAGAAAAGAGGGGGAAATTGGTTTAACGGGGAAAATTTTGGCTAAGGGGGGAAATATTGGACAAGCGCGTTTTTTTAAAGTGTACCTAAGACATCGGTTTGACAACGAGGTGATGTCTGAAACACATATAGACATCAGTTATTTTACAACCGATGTAATAATCTCTTTTTACATCGGGCTCATCTACAACCGATGTGAAATCAGTGATGTCTATTAACATTTTTCTTGTAGTGAATAATCATCCTCTCAATCAGATTTTTTGCTACTTTTTGTTGCACATTTGTGTCTGCAATTATCTTTACTTTTTAAGAGCTGTTACATATGTTTTTTTCCTGAGTACTGTCTTCTCCTTTGGACAGGTCGGTGGTAGTGGCACCAATCCATTTGTACTATCAATGGATATTCATTTAAAATTGATGTTATCAATTTATTTAAAGAGAGGGATATTCATTCTAATGTATTTCTCGGTAGTGGAGATGAACAAAAGTCATCCCTTCAAATTGGCAGCACTTCAACTGATCGTATGAAGGAAATTCTTGATCTTGGTACAGCAGTCCACCTAACAGTTTCTTCTGATCAGGTAGAATCATGTTAGTATTCCCTACAATTCTTTAAAGAATATTTTATTTTGTTTTCGCTACTCGAGATTGAATCATCTGGACAAATGCATCTGATGCCTGAGAATCCAAGTGTTCTGTACCAGCTCTATTGCAGAATACCTCTCTCAAGATCTCCCAGACAAATTGTCAGCTGATGATATTTACTTAAAATATCATGTGGTTCGGTATGAGTAAGATTCCTAAAACAAGACTTGATTCTGAATTTCTGACCTAGCCAATTTCTGACTTAAAATGCTTGAACTTGTTTGTAGGTTCTTCTGCTGCAGAATGGTCACAGGAGTTCGATTTTCCTGACTAGTTTGATCAACAGATACCTGATACAGAGAGCTGAAGTTGATGGTGGTAGCCAAACCATATGTAGTCCACAACTCAAATGACATCCTTACAAGTTACAATTGTTGACCATGTTTAGTGTTCTATCATTCATGAATCATGTTTGTTAAATTATTAGAGTATTTTGTTTGTTTTGTTTGTTAAATTATTAGAGTATTGTAAGTTTGGATTATTATGTAGTCTGATGTTATCTGGTGGGAATGAAAAAACAGGATGTGTTGTTGATTTGATTGGATCTGGTATTTATATATACAGATTGTGTGTTTTTAATTGTAAATAGAAAACTGTTGCTATTGATGCTATAAAGTGTTGGCAAATAGAACAAATAATGTATAACAAAATGTTGCTAGAGCTAAAAATTGTGTTGGCATAAATGTGGGACCCACACTGGATCTCAAATTGTACCCACATTGGACCCCACAGGTGGGGCCCACTTTGTGGGCCAACGGTGGGTCCCACTTTGTGGGCCAGCGGTGGGTCCCACTTCATTTTACTGAAAATATAACACCAAGGCAACATAGATATTTTGTTGGTATAGGGTAACAATATTGTTGCCATAGCAGTCTATTACAACACCAAAACTCATGTTGCCATAGAGGAGGATAATGTTGGCATAGACCCCAAAGGCAACATCAAAAAAACCAACACATAAAAAGTGTTGGCTTTGCAATTTTTGGGCCTACAGCAACATATTTTGGACATTTGCCAACAGTTTTCCGGGCTTGCCATAGGCCATTTATGGTGTAGTGAGAGTATCGAGCAATGGTTGATACAACCTGTGAATTAACTTGGTTGATGTCTTTGTTCAAAGAATTTAACCTTAAATTGGATAGTACGCCCATTCTCTACTGTGACAATCAATCTGCTCTATATATTGCTTCCAATCCGGTTTTTCATGAACGGACGAAGCACATTGAGATAGATTGTCACCTCATTAGACAGAAACTTCAAAATGGAACTCTGATTACTGCTCACTTATCTACATCTGAGCAGCCTGCTGATCTGTTAACTAAAGGCCTCTCCAGTGCTCATTTACAATATCTTCTTGGCAAGTTAGGTGTTCTTAATTTCTTTTCCACTCCTAACTTGAGGGGGAT
This sequence comes from Heracleum sosnowskyi, assembly GCA_030848705.1. Lineage (NCBI taxonomy): Eukaryota > Viridiplantae > Streptophyta > Magnoliopsida > Apiales > Apiaceae > Heracleum > Heracleum sosnowskyi. Next base: position 19,970,098 of record CM061240.1, read on the forward strand.
GTTACATGTATATATGCTGCATCAGAAAGTCAACAAAAGGTCAATAAGGAAACAAGTCAAGATGTTGTGGGTCAACATAAGGACAGCTAAGCAAGCAAGTGGATAAAAGGAAAAAAGTTTGTTATATCTTTCTGTTAGAAATAAGCTGTAATATATAAGAGAACAATAGGGTCCTCATCAGATTGGTAACAAAAGATATTCAAGTAATATTCAAAAAATGTAATTCTCTTCTGGTTTCAGTATTGGGTATTTGAATGCTTCGTTATATTTGACAGATATTACTGTTGCAAAAAGTAATAATTGTTTAGTCATGAAAAACATGCAAAAAAAATCTTTTAGTAATTTTTGAAAACAACATTTTGCATTTTATAAGCGTTTTTGTCCTAAAACCCTATTCCAGAGAAAGTAGTTCTCTTATGCTTTAACTTTTAAGTTCTTATCAAAAAAGTCTATTTTTGGGATGAGGCGTAAATTACGTGGGCCGCATAATTTTGTTGTTTGATCTTAAGTTACCTATCACTTTAAAATTTAAGAGGTTAGAGCAAAGCCAAAATCCTAATTGAAACTTTATAATCCCGATTTTTATATTATAAGTTTTGTTTGGGATTGCTGTTAAAAATTGTAGTGCTGTTAAAAATTGTTGTGCTATTGAAAAAAGTGCTGTTAAAATAAGTGTTGTTGTAAAAATCAGATAACTGTTTGGTAATATTTTTGATATGTGCATGTTTTGGTATATAATATAAAAAATTAATGTTTTTGGTGAGTTTTGACGTTGAAACCAGTAGTTGCTTCCGCAAAAGCACCTGCTTTCTCTAAAAACATCTTTTCAGCCAAAATTATTTTTCAAAAAAGCAGCTTTTAAATTTTACCAAACATTTTTTTAGCTGTTTTTCAGAAAAAAACTGTTGGAATGCCAAACGGAGCCATAGTCTAAAAATCACTTCAATTTTTAACAACATTACTTCCTAACAAAACCTTAATAAAAACGTACACAGTCTTCGTTCTCCATCATATCCATGAAATTAGCTAAACTTCACATCGTTCCGTGCTAAAATGTAACTGTACTGAAATGGAATAGGAGTTGGGGGATGATGCCATAGGATGCATGGGCTGCATTTATTGAAAAAAATCAGTTATAAAATAGCAGACTCTTTCGCCTAAATAATTTTTCTCTGATATATATATGTATAGAGCCTTAACGATGTCTAAGTTGCTAGCTAAAACACAAGTTGTTCAATTGTAATATACGTACATTGTTTAGGCTCCTAGAAGAAAAAACAGAGAAAAACAAATAAATGGCACTAGAAGTATCACAAGTGGATACATCTCTCCGAGATGCTTGGGACAACAAAGGCTGTGCTGCTAAAAGATCCACCACTGGTGGCTGGACCAGCGCGGCCATGATTTTAGGTCTTCTTGAGCTTCGTCAATCTTATGCAGCTATTTTTGAAGCTATTTTTATATTTATACAAAATTATCTTTCTACTTCAGTTTTAGTAATCATGATCATCTTATAGGGGTTGAAGCATGTGAAAGATTGACTACACTGGGCATTGCTGTTAATTTGGTGACTTACTTAACCAGCACCATGCATTTAGGTAATGCTATCTCCGCCAACATTGTCACCAATTTTGTTGGAACCTCCTACATTCTCTGTTTGCTCGGAGGATTTTTCGCTGATACTTTCTTGGGAAGGTATGATTCTGATAAGCTCGTCTCAAGCTCGTCTCTGAACACCTTTACGTTTTAGGAGAATTGGTAACTTAACATATAATAGTTTCATCTATATTACCAGCTCATAACCCGTTCGAAGCACGGGCCGAGATTAAAATATTAATTGAATTGGGATAAAACCAAAAAAAAAATCAAATTAATAAATCTTTTGAATTATGTAGTTATAGAGAATTGAATACGGATGAAATCAAAGAAATCAAATCAAATTAATAAATCTTGTTTAATCATGTAGTGGTAGGGAATCGAACCTGAATTTTGTGTTAACCAAATTTGGTACTTTTACGCGTCATTTATACATTGTTTTGCTTATTAATAAAGAGTTTGCTTATTAACAAAGATTATAGACGTAGAATTTTGCATTACAGAAGCACCATACTGATTAAGGCTTTAAAATGTTCATCCTTTTAAAATTATCTCTTTATAGGTACCTGACCATTGCCATATTTGCCACAGTCCAAGCAATTGTAAGTACTTCATTTTTCTTGCATTTAAAAAATGTTGTTTGCATGTCTAATCAGTCTTTAGTTTGTAAAATATTATAGGGTGTGACAATATTATCGATCTCGACCATAATCCCTAGCCTTCGGCCTCCAAAATGCAAACTTGGTGAACCATCATGTATCGCAGCAAGCGGTATGCAACTAGCAATTCTTTATACAGCCCTATACCTAACTGCATTTGGCACCGGTGGTTTAAAATCAAGTGTTTCCGGGTTCGGTTCAGATCAATTCGATGAAACGGATAAAGAAGAAAGAACCCTGATGACCAACTTCTTCAGTTGGTTCTTTTTCTTTACAAGCATTGGATCACTTGCAGCTGTGACTGTATTTGTGTACATACAAGATAAACTAGGTAGGCCTTGGGGTTATGGTATATGTGCATGTGCAATTGTGATTGGCCTTTTAGTATTTCTATCAGGTACAAAAAGATACAGGTTCAAGAAACTTTCAGGTAGCCCTTTAACTCAGATTGCTTGTGTTTGTATTGGTGCTTGGAGAAAGAGACATATGGAAATACCATTGGACTTGTCGCAAGAAAACAAGCCCAAGCTACCACATAGCAAGCAGTTCTTGTAAGTTTCCAGTTGCGTGCGCGTACATATATCTGTCCCTATATATATAGACCAAAGTCATATACACATCGCCAGAATTTTATATATAATTATTCTGAAATTTCAGACGATTTTTTAAAATTATTTTGGTGATTTACTTTGTTTCTCTTTCTCGCGGTTCTCATTTTGTTTTCATCTTAGAGCATGAGATAAGGAGGTAACATTTACATATAAATGAAGTTGACACCCAGTTTAGTTTTATGGGATGTCAATTTAGTCACCGTTTGCCATTTTATTTGACACCCCAACATCTTCAATAAAATGCTAACAAAGGTGTTATGACACGTCATGTCATATTGCGTTGGCATCCCTTTTTGCACCCTCTATCGGAGATGCAGTACTAACAAGTTTAAAAGAGGAAGTTCGTGCACAGTTACTTGTGTATATAGCTAACTCTTCCGCCAGCTACGAAGATAGTTAAGTATTCCTGTAAGTGTAATTCCGGTTGGTACATGAAAAGCTGCACTCAACTTATCTTGATTCTAGTCCATGTTCAAATCTGCATGAATGTTGATGAGTCATCCAAAAAGAAAATCAATTGCCAGGCCCGCAGTTTTGTTCTCACCTTTCCACCGTTTTTTGGTTCTCACTCTAACCGAAGCCAATATGTAATTGTAAAAAAGAAATAATTAAAAAGAACAGAGTATAAACCCTGGTCATCTAGCTTTTTCTTTTCCTTCTATTTAATTATAATAGAATCTAAATGTTGTTGTTGTTTTATGATCATGAACTCGTGATTAGTTGTTTACAGAAAAGATGTTTGTATTAAGAATACCGGTTTCTTAATCTATTACAGGTTCTTGGACAAGGCAGCCCTCATTGATGACAAACATGAAATTTCCGGTAGCAAAACTCTGGTGATGAATAAATGGTACCTTTCAACTTTAACAGATGTTGAGGAAGTGAAACAAGTGATTAAAATGTTACCAATATGGGCAACCACAATAATGTTCTGGACAATTTATGCACAAATGACCACATTTTCAGTTTCACAAGCTACCACCATGAATCGTCAGATCGGCAAATCTTTCAAAATTCCAGCAGCCGCCTTATCTGCTTTCTCTGTTGGTAGCATCCTCATAACTGTCCCACTGTATGATTGTATTGTCACACCAGTAGCTCAGAAAATATTTAAGAATCCCCAAGGGCTCACTCCATTGCAACGTATAGGAGTAGGACTTGTTCTATCAATATTAGCAATGGTGGTAGCAGCATTTATTGAAATCAAAAGACTGAATGTTGCTAAATCACACGATTTAGTTGATGATCCAACCGTCTTACTTCCCATAAGTGTGTTTTGGTTAATTCCACAGTTTTTCTTTTCTGGAGCTGGCGAGGCATTTACCTATACTGGACAGCTTGATTTTTTCCTAAGGGAGTGTCCTAAAGGAATGAAAACTATGAGCACAGGGCTGTTTTTGTGTACACTCTCATTGGGGTTTTTCTTGAGCTCCATTTTAGTTACCATAGTTCACAAGATTACTGGAGGTGATGAGCCTTGGCTAGCTAATAATCTCAACCGAGGGAAACTCTATAATTTCTACTGGTTGCTGGCAATAATGAATGTTTTCAACCTGGGTATGTATTTGCTTTGTGCTAGATGGTATGAATACAAGGACAAAACTCAGGCCGAGGAGGGAAGAGTATTGGAAGATGCAGAACTTAGTTGCCAGGCTTAAGGACTTTCATGTTAAGATCATTCTCATCTTCTACTCTCTTAAATTCAGTGTAGTATGTATATATATCATTAAAATGAAAATTGGTTCCTGGCATAAAGATCAAAGATCAGCCTATATATACAATCATTGTAGTAGCATTATATATGTATGGTTAAACTAAAACAAGCATCGCTCTTTCTTTTCTCTTCTTTTCTCTATCTGCAAAGCATTACATTTTAATTATTTCTAGCAACGAAATACAACTAATAATCTAATTAAATGATGAGCCAAAGGCTACTAAATTGAAATCCAATTACGAACTATAACAAATTAAGAGACGAAGAGATCGTCAACAAACTATATAAATCACAGCAGAAAACTATGACACGAGAATCTTGATATTGATGTAAAATCTCATTGAGTCTACCATCGTCCATCCCGGGCCATAATATGCCCACGACACAACATGATCATTGGGGTAGAATGTGCAAGGCTACCTCTTAATTTGTACTAGAAAGTTTTCTGTTACTGCATAAGTTGAAAAGATGTGCACAATTGGGTAAGGAGAAATTCTAAGAACATGCATCTGAACAATGAAATTTGCCTATGGGTTTACATCCCCACAACAGAGGCTGCAGTTCAGTACAACCTATATATCCAGTATAGAATAATTCAATATATTCAAAGATTCCCGAATTGTAAAAGAGAAATGGACTATTATTGAACATTTAGTTTGAAAAAAAAACAGAGAAGTTACCTCTTTGAAATCAGGACACCTTGTTTGAATTAACCACGGCATCGCTGAACTCGCCAAATATATCTGGGCAGTCATTCCATTTTCCCGTCTCTCGTGCTTCCCAATAACCACCAGCATAGTGGAAGGAGGATTCCTCACTTTCTCTTCTAAACCACCTGGACTTCCAGCCATTTTCTTGTATTTTTCTCGACTGTAACAAAACAAAAGAATTTTTATTTGTATCCATGAAAAAAATTACAACAGAAATAGAAATAAAAAAGCATGTGTGTGCGCACCAGCATATATGCGTATATTTATTGATACACTAATAAAAACATTTACAATTATATACAGAACTTTATATGATTGTTATGGATGAGAACATAATTTAAAGAATGGAGGGATAAAAATGAACTGGTCGGTAAATTCAAGGCAGTCTAACGAACTAATATCTTCTAAAGATTTAAAGCCCACAAAAAAATTGAAACACGGATAACGTTTTAAGAGTACATTCAAATGCCAACTGCAGCTAATATAATCATAATTTTGAGTTTGAGTTTCATCTGGAAATCAGTGATTGTAATGGTACAGAAAAAAGCATATTACATACCATCCTCTGCCGTGTTTCCAACCTTAGCTTCTCTTCATTTGCCTTGTCATACTCACCATTCTCTAGATGTCGTTGATCTGGTCTAAGTCTTGAATCCGTACATGGAAGCATCTCCTTAATCCGTGATCAAATACCCGGAATCAGACAAAGCTAGAAAAGACAATTAGATATATATAAGAGGAAAGAGAAGATGCATATGAAATTATTGTTCAATATGTCATCTCTACCTGTAGTCCTGGTGTTAACTCATTTAGTGTGATCGCGAATGGCGTTAAGTTGTACCGCGTAAGATTAGAAGGCGTGTCATTCCTCTTCCAGAGCAAAGATGCATCAGAAAAATCTTTCGTCTTGATACTCCCGTCTCCTTCTGTATAATACATGCTATCATCCCACTTCCCGCAAAGTGTAGCAACTTTTTTTCCAGAGACATCTTCAACAAATCCATTAACCTGTACATGAAGTACGATCTCTTTATAGTGCAGCAGCATTCAAACATGTAATGATCTTACAAGTGTCCTAAATCTTAGGTCAAGGCAGCCACACAGGTAGAATTATCCATCAATAGCGTTTTAATTACTGACTTTAAGCGCCTAAGTTTTTGTAAAATAACAGAGGGAACTGGCACATGGAAGATATCCTTATTTACCTGACGAGGATTTCGATCTAGAATAGATTGCTCTTTGAACTTGAGTTTGCATGAATACTGGCGGTTACCACTTATATGCATAATCCCATGGTGGTCACAATATAATTTACCAAGGATAAGATTATAAATGGTAGTTGTGACCTGAGAAAATCATAGCAACTTTAAGATTATTTTCTACTACAGATTACAGAAATCAAAATGAATCCGCAGAATGAGACACTAGATACTTATTATAAGCAGAAACATTATATGTGCTCCATACCTTGCTCCATTGAAAAATCTCGCCATCATCAAACTCTAGAGTAAGTGTTCCAACAGGATCAAGCTGAATCGATCTTCCCCAGAATTTTGATCTAAGGTTGCTGTCCCCCCAAAATTTCCACCGTTTTCCCTCTGAGTGACAGGCAATGATGGTTGGATGATGACTTACCTGTTTCAAGTAATTAAAACATATTAAGTTTTAAAAGAGTACAAGACAGCGTACAAAGAGCATTTGTCTATTAATCTGGACTTTGCAAATGTTGGTTTTTTTTTTTATCAATTTGTCTACATTTCATTTATGCCTTTCAATCTAGCACGCAATAAACTGTGCTAAAACAAACAAGTAGAAATGAGACCCTTTGTTTCAGAAGTAACTATCTCTCGAGCAAATCAAACCCAAATTTTGTTACAATAATACTACAATTTTTCCAGCACAAATGTGCATAATGAGACATTAACTCCTGATCTATTTAGGATGTAACTGAGGAAGCTTTGAAATAATGATCAACCTTCAGTAATTCTATATTTGATACTTTAATGAAAAGGAGGGGTGGGAGAATGACGTTTCAGTGCTTTTCTTGCTTCATGCATACCTTTTCAGAGAAGAATCGTAATCCTTTATCAGGATAGTCAGCTTCATAAGTTTCCCCTAACATAGGATTGAAGGGTTTACAATGCCGGCCATCAGATGATGCATATCCGGAAACCGCAAAAGCAGCAACATTCAGTATTCTTAGGAGACTGTTGCCCTATAAGCATCATACAAATAGATCAATAGTCTAAAAGATAATAAATAAGAATGACAGACATGTCTAAGAGAACTACTTATAACATTAATTATCACAATACATCTCACATAAGAAAACAGGTTATAATTTTGAAAGATAACAAATGAGAATGACCAGTATCTCCAAGAGAACAATTAACACAGGTATACTCTTTCCAGAATCCAGTTTTTGAGTAACATAAAATTTGATCTCCCAAAAACATGACATACCATCAACCAGAGAAACTACTACTGAATTTAATATTGGTCGCCTCAATACTAGTTAGAAATGGGGTCAAGGAGATGAGGTACATTACATGGACTCAAATTGTGAGCAAAGTCTGGTGGATATTTCTAAAAAATAATATTTGAGGCCTTCCAAAAGCTAAATTATCCCTACTCTAGAAGTTATAAGAAAATTCACTTTTAAATAGCAACGCAAAAACAGAGTTATGCATTTATATGCGCCCAGAAATATATTACTGATAGGCCATTCACAAGTTTATGTGGGAAAAAACTGGTTTAATTTTCATTGATGACTAGATATCCGTAAGTAGTTACAGCAAATATCTATCAGGAACTCAGGAAGTGGTGTGCAATTACAGTTAGTTACTACAGTTTAACTGAGAGGCAATATCTAGTAAATTCGACAGAGTAGTAAAGTCGAAGGTAGTTATGATTTATCTTACATTAGGAAGACACATAATTATAAGAAACTTGATTGAACAAGACACCGCAAGAAGGAACAGTAATGGATTGTACCTCTTTCCCATGCTCATATGCCCGATCTAAAAGGTAAGAATACTCCAATTCCTCAAAGCATTTCTGGAGAGAAGATATTGGCTCATTAAAATATACAGGAAGACAGACACGACTCAGATCCTTGCCCACCATATCCTTGATCATAGACCAAAGACTGACCCCTTTCTCCTTTTCAACTGGATCAGGTAGCCTTTTTCTCCTCACAATGTCAGGATATCTGGAGTCGCCAGTATCAGTTTTATAATTTATTTTGTTTGGGTCATTAAGTTGACTTTCATTTTTGTCATTGTTCATTGTGTGATCTCCAGAACTAGTGGTTGTTTCAAGGAAATTCTCCTTGGTGTCAAAAAAGTATGTTTCCTCTTCATCTGACACTTCATCAAGTTCTTGTTTCTCGACATCATCCGATGATTCAGTTGTGCTGTATTCTGCATGACAGAGTCATATACCATAGTGGTAAGTATTCAAACTACAATCTTATTCATATCCTTAGCAATTCAACTTAACTTAAAGAGAACTAATGCAAATGACTAGTGAGTGTTGGTTCTTGGAGGTAAGACATGGTAAATTTTGTGCAACTAGATAGTTTAAATGTAAAGATATGTATGTAACATGTAAATTATCCTCGGTAGTATTGACTGTACGTTGTACTGTTATATAAATTGGTCTGAGTACACAATATGTGACTACTAAATTAAGAGTTACCTTGGCCTCGTTTGTTTCGTCAATTTTATAATTACACAGGAACTCATGTTTCCGTGTAACTTAGTTACAATCATAGGTTCCAAGGTTATTCAAAATTTTGTGTTTGGAAGATTATTATGTAACTAGAAATTACGTTGTTTTTTTGGTAAATAATTAATGAATTTACATTAGATAGCTATGTAACTTGGAGTGACCATGGGGAACCTTGGTAACTAAATTTCTATATTTTGGGGTAACTGTTAAAACCTTGGAATTTTGAGTTACCTTGTCAAATTTAAAACACAATGAACCAAACACTATAACTCAATTTTAGTCCAAGGAACTTCTAATTACGGAACTTGGTTACATCGAAACAAACGAGGCCCTTGTTGGACTAATTGAAAAGATGGTGACTTTAAGAAATTATATGTGATGTAACAGGAAGAACAATGGCTAGTTTGAATCTTCAGTACGCTAAAAGGTGACAAGAGCATAGAAACAAGGTGGTGGAAGAAAGAAGGATTCTCACGTAGACCTATACCATTCAGAAAGGAAATCTAATGCATCATCACTCCAAAATAATTCAAGTTTTTGTTTTAACACCAAAGTTGCTCTTCAGTCAAATTCAATTTAATTTACCCCTAGATCCAATAGATAAAGGACTAATTATGTAAAACAAAGGGTGCTAGTAAAAGAGTCTTTCAGGGGTCCTAAACTTGACAACTGCAAACGTTTTAGTCATTTTCTAATAAAATGCATGTTATCATTTTGACCACAAATGTATTACATAGAGATGTTGACGACGAAAGTAATGACTAATGAGGACACATGAATTGAAATTGGGATCTCAAATGTAAGATCCCTTTAGGAGCCTGAGCACAAGTCATCAGAAAATGCTAATAAAATTGACCAGACGAATAACACCTTAACTCAAGACACTACAGTATCAAACTTATACAGTGTAACCAGTTTCAAAACTTGGCAAATACTGCATTCAAGTTTATGCTTGGCTTTTCCCCAGTTTCTTCTTTTGTCTGTGTGTGTGTGCGTGTTTCAATCACAGACCATTTACTTACCACGCCCTACTCCATATTCATTCTTTGATAAGTGATATCCACCATCCTGAACACCAGAGGTTTCAGCTTCAAAATTGGTCGCCTTAACATGCAAAGATAGATATGATTAGGTAACTAAAGAATCTTGCATTTAGGCAAGTATTTTATTAGTATAGACAAAATCATTTAAAATTAACATAACTACGCAAAGTACATTTCACTCAAAAACACAAATTAAGTTACACTTTGAGAAGCTTCCTGACGTTAGTTTGTTAGGTTACAACTTACAGTGTCAAAAATATATTGATAATATACAAACAATCGGTTAAAGTAAATAAAAACATAAGCTTTATTGTGTTTTTGGCCTATAGCTTGAAAGATACCTAGTGCATGTGTGTATTATGTTAGTGTCTAATGCACCCTAGCTCATCATGTTTGATCCTGTAAATACTTTACAGGTACAGTTTGACTGAATGGGGCTTGGGACTGAACAATAAGTTACTTATCAAGTAGGTATCATAGATAAGTTATCCGTGTTGCAGGCGTAAATTTCATATCCAGGACTTCATGTCCAGCATCGAAATCATGCTTACACCTTGAATGCCCAGAAATAGATATTAAAACTTTTGCCTTTAAGAAAACTTACCTCTAATTGCCTTAATGTGTCGAGCAAATTGGATCGCTCTTCACAAAGAACTTTAACTTGTCCTTCTATCTCCGAAAACTCTGAGAGCATAATCTGCTCACAGTCCTTGACAAGTGTCTCACTGATCCCATCTTCAAGCAACCGTTTCTTAAGCTTTGCAGTAGATATAGACAAGTCATTTGGTACAAGAGAAAAATTTTCATTTAATGGTCTTAGTGAAAAAAGACTTCTAGTCGAAAATAATGCTTTTATCCAATCCACCCTCTCTTTCCTGGAGTGTGTCCTCAGATGAAGGGTCTTAGTAGCAGTAAATATGTAAAACCGTCTATTGTCTGACTTACTCTCTCTAAATGAAGAGATCTGCTAAGAAAATCAAAGAAAAGGATTTCAGAAGCATACAAGGAAAGCCAGCTTTCTACAATCTTATATTCTACATGAACTAATATTAACAAAGCAACAATCCTTATAATTTCACTATAAAAAATAAGCATCATCAAATAACCCCACTTGCAGTAACCAGTAATTTCTGAATATTAAGCTCCATATCAGGGAAACATCATATAAAATTTAAACTAAATTTGCAAGAAGAACAATATCATAAACCAAAGCTGGAGGTAGATGTGGCACCTAGGTGCGTACGCCATCCCAAAATCTTGAACAATCCGAAATTTTTTTCTACATATAATCTAAATTTTATAATACTTTTTCCCATCCATCCACAACCAAACAGTTGACACATTACACATTATATAAAAGCACTAGTCTGAAAGGTCTATATCACCATAGTACGAACAGTCAATATGCAACATAATATATAATCAAGTCACCTGCAAATATAACCCCAAATGGATCCAAACCCACAGCCAGAACAATATGACACAAAATGGTGAAATCCTAAACCAATCTTTGATATTCAAAGACAAAGAATTCAAGAATATCCCTTTTTCCGAGTATCCAAGAGCACTTTATGCCTAGTCTCAAGATACAAATAAGTCCCCATAAAATTGGTAGATCCACCATTTGATCTGTATGCAGTTGTTTTTATTATCTTGAGTATTAGTAAAAAACAAAATGGAATTATACTAAAGAGCTGATATAATATATAGAAAAAGATGCTGAAGGGTTCAGTTCATTAACATTTTTGCAGTGACAGAGAGAACCGGCCAGAAACAAGATTGAAAAATGTATTGTACAGGCAAAGAATAAAACAAATACAGTTTTCAAGAAAGAAAAGAAAGGCCCTATTATTTTCGAGACTTAAAAACCAAGAAAGATTAAAACAAAAAATTGATTGATTAAAGTGTAAGTCTCAAAACACAATACAAAGAAACCTAATCTCACAAAAATAGCCAGGACAATATCATGCATCATGGCCACAAAACAATCTACTTGAGCATTAATAAGACTATTCTAATAAAGACTAAAACAAAACTTTCTATACACACTACTTGCACAAATGAAGAAAAGAAACTAGTGGTTAATGAAGTCCCAAAGCTCAGATATCTAGATATTAAGCTCAGAAATTAATTACAAAGAGTCCTTTTCAATTTTCATGATTCAAGGGGTACTTGAATATTATGATTAGTCACATTTCTCCCGAATACAAACACAGACAATAAACTGTCTGAATGTGTCTGTTGCAAGTTCCAAACAAATGGAGTATTACTTACAACCAATTTTTGGTGCTTGGATTCATTATTATGTGCGGAAATTATTAAAGCGCAACTACTAAATTTTAATAAGTGCGGTAAATATACTGAGCAACATACAACCGAAAGTTAATAAATATTATGCATACAATAAATTAGTTCTTCATACATCGGAATTATTTAATTTATAGAGATCATAATTACATTTTATATATTACTATTAAAATCGAAAAAATAATTCTGATTATTTATCGAGATTCTATATACATTACCTTAAGATGGACAATTCCAGGGGGTTTGGTTTGAACTTTACTTCCACCTGAGCTGTTAAGACGCGACAATCGACCCGAAGAAGCATCACCAATGATCCGAACATCGTCACCAGAACTCAAAACATCTCGATTTTCGACACGAAGCTTGGAGTAAGAAATGACACCGTTACGGAGAATAAACCAGCGAGATCTCCATCCTTTACCGTAATTAGTCCACTTATATAATACTCCAGCGAAGCAACTCGCCGACTCAGATCCAGCATTGCCGTCGGAGAGAAGTTGTGGAACGTCGGAGATTGGTAAGTCCGGTGAGTGATCTCCGATCGGTGAATTGTCAAGTGTTATGCAACATAGAGGATGCATTTGTTTTACGCGCATTGCTGTGTGAGATGAGGTGATCGGAGTTAAGTTGAGTTTAACAAGTTATTGAGATCGGTGTATGTGTTTTTTAAATGTATACGCGAGAGAGAGAGAGAGAGAGAGAGAGAGAGAGAGAGAGAGAGTTGAAGTAAAGAGAAACTTGTAAGACTAATTAAGGAATTAAAGTAGGTAATTTATTCGGTTGTATATATATCGGTGTATGTATTTAACAAACTTGTACCGCCATTTTTATTTTTTTCAGAGAGAGAGAGAGAGAGAAAGGAGAGAGAACGAGAGAGAAGAGAATGAAATGTTGCGATGGCACTTGTATTTATACTGTGGAAATTGGAATATGCAGAAAATTAAGTAGTCATGAATAAAAAGCTGGACCGACGGCTTGATATATTTTCATATAGAAAAATGTAGGGAGTACTAAGGGCCTGTGGCAACACTCCCTTACTGTTTGGCAACACTCCCTTACCTATTATAAGTCGGGTCACTTTATTTGATAATGATAAGTCGAATCAAATCATCAACATTTTACTTAACTTATCAACTTATTTTTTGATTTCTTTATTTTTTTAATATTTTATATTTTTATATTTGTGTTTTTAAATATTTTTTTAATTTAAATTACAAGTGTTGAAATCATTGTATTTAAAAATTATTTTTTCAAATTTAATTTAGCAAATTCTTCACTAACTTATAAATAAATTTATCCAAACACCCGTATAACTTATAAAAATTTATCAACTTATCACTTATATGACACTTACTCATTTTAAGCTATAAGTCAATTTTTTTGTGATATTCCAAACACGCACTAAATTAGTTCAAAATGATTCCCAAATATTGGTATATTTGTTGGAATAATAAATGTTTTAATAACAAATAAGTTCTTTGTATTTACACTTAAGCAAAAAATTATATTACACAAAAACAACTCAATTTTGTACTTATAGCATTACTCTTTCATGTATTCTCAGCAGAGAATGACAGATGTCCTTATAAGTTGTATTGATTTTATTTTTGATTTGAAACTTTAAATGTATTATCTTATATAATCCATGATTTACTTCGGTTATTGGAATATTTTGCTATTATTTAAATTATAATTTTTACTTTTACTTTTAGTTTTTTTTATAATGTTTTAAGATAGGATTTTACTTTTATTTATATTTTGAAAAATAATATTTTCAAATGTAATGTTTATATGTTGTTGCCGGGAATCGAATCTTAAATTCTTGTATAACTTAATTTTTATAAATATTTAATTTTAATATAATGTTGGAGGGATAGAGTGACTTTTGTATATAGAATAATTTTTAGTGTCAAATCTTACTATTCTTATCGATTTGGTTTGAAGGATCCGTTATGATCCAAAGAGATAACCAAAAAGAATGATTAATAAAATTACAAATTATAATCATGTTTGTCTATTATAGTTTGTATAGATTACAAACAAGTTTTATTATAAATTGCTTTTAAAAAAAGTTTTGCCACAAATTCAGTATTTTATTATTAAATAAATGAAAATTTTAGAAATAACTTGTAAGTTTTGATTGTTTTTAGTACATTTTAGATATTATTTTAAATTTTTGCTAAATAAAGTACTTATTGGGTATGGGCTTTCATTGTTGAACATATGTCCATGCTTAATTAATTCTTTTTTTTTTTGCTAAATTTAATTAATTCTATTTTCTTGAACTTTGTTAATTTAATCATGTGAATGTTGCAACTGACAATATTTTCAACGAGATTTGGAATTTTAAATTTATTCATACTTTGCTATTTTATATATAATTTAATGATAATTATTTGTTTTCATCTAATTGATAAACTCGTCTCTCAATTTTCATGTTCTCCTAAAGAGAAAAACAAAGCATTGGACATGTACATGGTCTCCTATACGAAGTAAACATACGTCTCCTGACAAGAAAGAACAAAAACAAATAAGAATGTACCTTGCAGCTTCCCCTTATTGCTTTAGAATTACACAAGTGATTACCTAAAGTTAGATTCCTAAAGTGAAACCATTACATGTTGTATATAATATCAGCATACTGAACTATGTTTACATGTTGTATATTAACTCCTTATCTATAATAAACGCGTAAGTTAGATCTTATCCAAAACTTTGGTTAGTACTAACAAAAGTTGGATTATAAAACTAAAAATATTCAAATAGATGAACACCGTTAGATATAATATTAAAAATTGTATTTGATTAATAATATGATAGTATTTAAATACTAAAATCTGTATTTTGATAATTTAAACCAATTATAAATAGGTTTTCTATATTAAATAGAAATCTTTATGTAAAAAATCGTAATTATCTTTTCTATTTAGTTTATGGATAGTTCCAGTTAGATAATAATTATTAAACCATCATTAAATTAAAGATAATTTTGTTAGCTTCGCGTGGCTGTAAAATTGTTAAAATCTGTTGTCTAAAACTCAAGATAGAGCCCAAACAGTAAAGTGATTATCTAAATTTTAATATTTTTTTTAATTTAAACCAATTATAAATAGGTTTTCTATATTGAATAGAAATCTTTATGTAAAAAATCGTAAATATCTTTTCTCTTTAGTTTATGGATAGTTCCAGTTAGATAATAATTATTAAACCATCATTAAATTAAAGATAATTTTGTTAGCTTCGCATGGACTGTAAAATTTTTAAAATCTGTTGTCTAAAACTCAAGATAGAGCCCAAACAGTAAAGTGATTATCTAAATTTTAATATATTTTTTTAATTTAAACCAATTATAAATAGGTTTTCTATATTGAATAGAAATCTTTATTTAAAAAATCGTAATTATCTTTTCTCTTTAGTTTTAGTTTATGGATAGTTCCAGTTAGATAACAATTATTAAACCATCATTAAATTAAAGATAATTTTGTTAGCTTCGCGTGGGCTGTAAAATTGTTAAAATCTGTTGTCTAAAACTCAAGATATAGCCCAAACAGTAAAGTGATTATCTAAATTTTAATAATTTTTTTTTATTATTGTAGCACCAATTTAATTTTTTTCCTAATTCTTTTAAATTTATAAATTCTATATTTATTTCAATAAAATATTAAAATCAATTTAAGAAAAAATTAAAATCGATCTGGTCCGTGTACGACCACTATACGACCAAATTAATTATTACAGTTAGATCTTAAATAGATCGATGAGAATTGTTAGATCTAATATTAAAAAGTGTATCTGATTAATAATAGAATTATATTTAAATACTAAAAAGTGTATTTTGATAATTTAAAATTTTTCTATGTAAAAATTCTTAAATAGCTTTTCTCTTTAATTTATGTATAGTTCGAGTTAGATAATAATTGTTAAACCAAATATCAGATAACAATTCATATCGATTACAATATTAAAAATTATCAATATAATGCTCATGTATATCATATAACAACGATACATGTGGACCTGCGTTATAAGAAACTTAGGAGAACTCCAGTACATGAATAAATTTAAACATTTTTTTCTGAAGGAACATAACAATTTGATTAATCCAAATTATAATTATATTATTTTACATATAACAAACATAAAAGGATAATATCAAAATATTATTAAAATATTGAGGGTTTCATATTCATAAACAATAATTTTGAATATAATACTTAACCATCTTTTCTTTTCGGTTTATGGGTAGGTCACTGGTCAAGTTAGATAATAATTATTAAATCATCATTAAATTAAAGATAATTTCGTTAGTTTCACATGAGTTGTAAAATCGTCAAAATTCAATTTCTAAAACTCAGGATAGAACCCAAATAGTAAAGTGAGTATCTAAATTTTAATAAATATTTTTTTATAATTGTAGCACCAATTTATTTATTTTTCCACTAATTCTTTTAAATATAAAAATTTTATTTTTCTTTCAATAAAGTATTAAAATAAATTAAGAACAAATTCAAATCGATAAAGACTATAATAATATGAGAATAAAATTTTCTATAATCATAACATAATTTTTATACTGTTTAATAATTTTAAAGTAATAATGTATTTTAAAATTTTATATACACTATAAATAAAACCGAAACATTAAAAGTAAAAGCGGTTAGTAAGATACTTATATGAGTATGTACTTGATATTCTTATTATATTAAACTCTTTTATATAATAAGCATAATAGGGATTTATCCAAAAAATTTATCGTGACAACCAAATTAATAAGGACTATTAGATCTTAACTAGATAAATGAAAATCGTTTGATCAAATATTAAAAAAGTGTATTTTATTTATAATAGGATTATATTTAAATTCTAAAAAGTGTATTTTGATAATTTAAACCAAATATACCAAATATAAATAAGTTTTCTATATTGAATAGAATTCTCCATGTAAAAAATTCGTGACTTTCTTTTCTCTTCCATGGACAATTCCAGTTAGATAAAAATTGTTAAACCATCTTTTAATTAAAAATAATTTAATTATCTTCACGTGGAGTGTAAAATCGTCAAAATCTGATTTTTAAAACACAAGATAACGCCAAATCAGTAAAGTGAGTATTTAAATTCTAATAATGATTATTATGTCATCATTATTTTAACGCCAATTTAATTACTTTTTTCTAACTATTTTTAATTTAGAAATCTATGTTCAAAAATTAAAATCAATCTAAGAAAAATTCAAATCAACAAAGAATATAATAATAAGAGGATAAAATTTTATAAAATTGTGCATATTTTTTATCCTATTTTATTAAGTTATAGATCATAACTAATCAAATATAATTTATTATTAAATAATAAATTATGTGCAAATGGTGATTTTGTTTTATAAGCACTCATAAAGACCTAATTTCATTGTTAGCAGGACTATATTGATATTAAAAAAAAACCGTATTTTGAAATTGTAGACTCAGCTACATAACAGACCTAACTTTTTTAACCTATATACATTGTAAATTATTAAATTCGAAACTTTAAAAGTTTGTTAATCAATTAGTATAGTACTTTTCTGAAAAATCGTACTTTACAAAAAATATTATCAAATAACCTATGTCTGAAAGAAAAAAAATGAAAAAAAATCTTTTTTTTTCAAAAAAAAACCCCGTAAATTTTAATATGTTGTTGGTAGATTCAAATCTTAGATCATTCTACATGTTATATGTAACGTTTCTCAACAATTTAATTTGAAAGATCCAACGATTATAGATTGAGTGATCAAACAAAGCGACAACACTTATAAGAAAACTTTCATTATTTAGTCTTTAATATAATAACATAGATATTTACGGGATATACTATAAAAAAAAATGATTCTATACAGAATTTTGATCGTCACGGTGTACTACTTTAAAAGAAGAACTATTACAAAAAAATATATTTTAATTGATAATTTATTTTCTCAAAAGTTCAAAGTTCCCGCATCATTAACATATTACAAAAAATAGTATCTTATATTTTAGCAATAAATATTTAAAAAAATTAAATATTATAAATATTATAAATATTAAAAAAAATTAATGATGTTATCCTGGTAGTTTGGTCCTAAATACCGCCAAAACATTCTCAACCGTTAGATCCAATACTTTTAAAAATAGATGATCAAGATTATACTCCCTCCGTCCCACCCAATTCTTTGCATTGGGGGACGGGGACTCGGCACGCATTTTAAGGCTCCTTTAATATATATTTCGATAAATTTTTTTAAATTTTTTTTTCTTCTGAATAAAAATATAATGTTTAAATTTTTATTTAGAAAAAGAAAATTTTAAAAATAAGTTGTAGAACTATACTTTATAGGAGCCTTAAAATGCGTGCCAAGCAGTGTAAAAAACTGTAAAGAAATGGATGGGACAGAGGGAGTATCATATAAAAGAAAATTATTATCTAAAAATGATATAAGTTAAAATATATTATATTAGGATTGGATTTTCCAAAAAGCTAAAACATAAAAATAGTTGTAATTAAATAAGGAAACCCATTTATAACCAAAATAATAAAAATCGTTTAATCTTAAATAGATAGGTGAAAACCGTTAGATTTAACATTAAATCCCGTATTTGGTTAATAAAGGTTATTCTAATAATCTAAACTACATATAAGTTAAGTAGATTTCCTAAATCGAATAGAATTCTCAACATTAAATTTTGTCACTTTATTCTCTTTTTAGTTTTAGAATAGTTTTTAATTGAAAAAGAACTATTAAACCACAACTAAATTAAAGATTATTTTGTGAATTTCATGTGAACCGTAAAATTGGCCAAATCTAACTTTTATAACTCAATATAAACAAATATTAAATTGAGCGTGTAAAATATAATAAATATCAAATTTTTAACTATAATTTTTTTGGCTAAATCTTTTTTAACAATAATTTAATCATGTAAACTAATAACTTTTAAATATTAAAATATTCATAAATAAATATAATTATAAATATTAAAAAACAATCGTGTGTTGCATTGTAACAAAAATATAATTATAAACAGAATAATTATAAATAAAATTTAAGAAACTGTGCATCGCACGGGTTATAAGCTAGTAATATTATAATGTTAGCATACTAAAATATATTTTTATATCAAATGTGATTGTAGTATTTTATTTTAATGTTACAAATGAATGAAAGATATAAGTCACATATTTTTCGTTTGATAGTTAGTTTTTTTATTTACATTTCATGGTTTCAAATGTGATGGGAGTGCTTGTTTCTTAATTAAAAATAAACTATTTGAGAAAATCGCGCTTCGCAACAGTGTTATAGATTTAAACTCTAACTATAAAATTACAGCAATTATTCATTTCTTTCTAAAAAGTCGTCTTACCGTTAAACACAATTTCCTTGTTAGGATCGAAATCCCAAATTTTATATGTTGAATACTTTTCTTATATATTAATTTAAATGTTAACATACTCCATTCTGATGAGCCGTTTTCTCGTTGAAAAAATACTTATACAAATTTGCACTTCTGTTTTAATTTCAAAAAAAAACTTTTAACTATGTCTTACAAACACAAATTCTACTTTGTTAGTCATAGAGCCATTTTTGTTAACATCACTACGCCATAAGTGCTCATAAAAAATACTTTTTTTGAGTGTTGCATGCCAAGCGTTTCAAAAGATAGCTCAATTTTGATCTTTTGCAACACTGCTCTAATGATATTGCATTAGGCATACATTTGGTGTTGCGCACTAATTTTAGCATTTTAGTTGCAACACCTTTCATGGTGTTGCATTTAGGTCTAATCTTTTTAATAATTATAACTAAACTTGAATATATTTCAACAATGATATTAAACATATGATAAGTTTTTTACTATTAAAGTTTAATATATAAAATATTATAAATTTAATTAACTAATATAAGTGCATATTATAAATATTATAACTAGAAATTGAATAATCATTTAACAAATACATTTCTTTTAAATTAATTCCTTTTTATAAAAAAACAAGAGTTGACCAAATAAATAAGTTATAATTTATAAATTCAAAGGTAATTATTTATTATTGTTTTCCAAATTATATATATTTATTAGATTTAAAATGGACATTTTTAACAAAATTGAAAATTCAGAAAAATTGTGAAAATAAAAATTTATGAAATTAAAAGAAATTAAAAATTGCAAAAAATGAAACGCGCCTATCTAAAAATTCTGTGAAATATTTTTCCGGCAAAAACCCCGCCTATCAACAAAATTTTCATTCTCTCCCTTAAACAAAACTTTCATTCTCTCCTTCTCGCTCTCCGGTCGACCCTCTCATTTTCTTTAAACAAAAATTATCGCTCTCTCTTTCAACCCTCTCATTTTCTTTAATTTTCAAATTGATTTTGGTTTGAAACCTCTCAGTTTCGGTTAATCAATTGAATTTGGCTTTTGTTTCTTCAAATTGGAGCTTCTTGAATTTGGGGCTTCTTCAAATTAGGGTTTTTTCAAATTAGGGCTTTTTCAATTGATTCAGTATCTTCACTTAGACTTTAACTAACTAGGGTTTCTTTTCAATTTCAGGGCTTCTTTAGTGGATTTCGGCTTCTCTAATTAGGGCTTCAGTGGATTTGGGGCTTTTTCGAAAGGTAATTGGGGCTTCTCTAATTAATTAGGGTTATGTGGATTTGGTGTTTGTTTTTGTTATGATTATATCTATATGCGCGTATGATTATATCATTTATGTAGCTCTTTGTTATTTTAAGCTCTTGTTAGTGCTTTTTTTCTTAATGTTTTCTTAATGGTTATATATATATATATAGGTATCGATTATAACCTGCATCTTACTGTATTATGTGTGTAATATGTTAGTAATGTAGGTAACATGTGCCTTTTTGAATCTTTTATGTAATTTTTTTGATAAATTTGAAATTATATCTGTATGTGAAGTGTCTGAAATATGTTAATGAAATCTGCTTGATTATTGATTGTTGATTTATCTGAATTGTTTATATTAGTGTGCGCTGATTTGGTTCGTGGTGCCAAGTTGTCTGATGAGGTACTGTCATTGCTTGATATGGACATACACATAAATTATGTTTGTATCTGTTCTTCGATCTTTTTTTGCCATTTGATACTGAATGTAGATTTTAGATCCAACAATCGTATCTCACATTTTTTTTCCATATGGCAACTTAGTAAAATTGCTCCTTTTAGGCTTTGCTGGTTTTTTTTTACTTAAATGTGATTGATGTGCAAATGAATATTTCCCGTACGTTTATAGCATTCATCTATACACTTATTGTAGTGTATGCATGTGTGTGTCCATAACTTAGTAAAATTGCTCCTTTTAGGCTTTGCTAGTGATGATTGTGTGTATCCATGCATGTGTGTATCTGATTTTTTTTTTGCTCATGCCATCTATTTCCTCAAAGTAAGAAAGCCATATTTCTCCATGGTTCAGGCTAGGCTTAGAGAGGCAGCTTCTTTGGAGAAACACGTGCTTCTAAAAAATCTCAGAGACGCCCTTGAGTCACTCAGAGGACGTGTGGCGGGTAGAAACTAAGATGATGTAGAAGAGGCTATTGCTATGTTAGTTCAATGCTATACTCAAGTATCAATTCTGTACAAGTTGATTTTTCTCTTAGAAATGCCAAATGGACAGGTTGGAGTCAGCAGTACATTTGTTCCTTTTTGTGATGCAGATATACATATGGAAGCGAACATTGCATTCATTTGTATATGTAACTAAATCTTTACAACTCAAGGACCCTGGGAGAAAAAGTTGAATTCCTTTCTTGTGGAAGCTTCATCATTCTGTTTGGTTTAATATACTATAATTACTTAGCAAAACATATTAATTGGGTAAGTTAATCTGTCAATGATAGAAACAACTTACATAGTACTGCTGGAATGCTCACCTTTATTCTTTTGCACTTTTAAGAGACTTCAATTCTCAAATATATTTTCCTTCCTTATTCTGGCACATTGATTTGATCTGGCTTATCTTTATGTAGCATTAATTGAACTATACTGCTTCCTATGTTACATTAATTGACTGACATGATACATTAATCTCCGCTACACCTATACTTCTAATATATATGTACCTGGAAAAAATAGTAAAATGTAGTCATTCCAGGTTGAAGCTTTAGCAGTTCATTTGACTCAAAGAGAGGGAGAGCCGATTCAGGAGAAGACGGAAGTGAAGAAGCTGGCGAATTTTCTGAAGCATGTATATTTTTGCATGTGTGTTTGCATATATTATGACTCTTCTGTCCTTGTTCTCTCTATCATTATTCATAATAAATTTATTGATGAACTTTAATCATTTTCATCGTGGTTATTGCATAACAAAATTCTGAAAAACTTAACACACCAGCACCTGTTTATACGATTTCACTGGTGGTGCAGAGTTCATCTGTTTTGCGTTGGCGACTTAAAATAACTATCAGCGGTGTAAAGATAGAATATAATTTGTATCTTAGCAAACCTAACCAAAATATACACACCAATTAGCTAAGCGAAGTAACATTTCCATCATAGCCACTTAATGTTAAATGAATATAGTATTAGTAGCATAAATTTAATGATTATTAGATTGGATGGTGAAGTACTGTCATAAGTTATACTAAAGTAGCATGTATTGCAAAGTCAGTGTACTGAAAATCAAACAAAAGCTCAGCAATAGAACATTAATTGGAAATTTTCATTTTTTTATAATATTTAGTGCATGAGTTACCTATAAAAAGCTCTCTGACTACCAATGTTAATCTTGAATATATGTGTTACAGTTCTAACTTCTATGCAAATGACCATTTAGCATGACTTATTTAATGGATTAGTAGCAACTCATACATATATGACATACTCTACTTTAGTACTAAAATGATTCGACCAATTTCTTCAATACTGGACTGCTCTTGACACTGTCATTTTCAACTCAGAAATTGGTATATTGCATACTATTACGCCACGCCTATTTTAACCCTTTAAGGTGTGCATCTCTATTTACAATATCACCCGGTCGCCAGTTGCTTTTACCAAATTGTTATACACCTGTGTATGTTTTATGTCGTTACCAACCCGGGGAATGACATAACTTACTGTTACAGTATCCAATGTGCCAGAAGGTGCACTATCTTTGGCCTGCAATGCAAGTACTCTGGCATATATCTTTGCTTCATAAACATCATACATGCAATCTTATCTTTCAGACCAACACAGTCGAGATCGTGTGTTATTGGTAAGTATGTTGCCTTGTGATCGTTCTGAAAATTTACATCAGTATGCATATACTTGTAATTTGACTTGTTTTGCTTCAGCCTTCTGCTACAAGGAAGTATGGCTGGCATATCAACACATATGTGAAAGTATTGGATATGATTGGCGTAAAGCTTTCAGCCCTGAACCAGATCAAGGTATACTTGTTATGTTACATCTTTATGATTTATTATAACAGATTCCTTAAACTTTCTTCAATTAAAGCATTGTCATCTATCTTGGATATCTTAAAAACAGATACTTTATTAGACTTGACTATGCATATCCGGTTTTATAACTTTTATCATCATTAAAAGTAGAGAATGATGAATCAGAAGCACTTCCCTTTCACAGCCACGGCTTCATATTAGTATCCCGAAATATACTTTATTCTCTGCACATTATAGCATCGGTTGGGATGTATTATTAAATTACGGATATTATCAATTCCAAGTTTGATAATCTTCATTTTCCTTTCAATACATTGTCATAACTTTCTAGAGAATCTTGCTTATTAAATTCTATTTTTGTTGTGCAGATTTTGACTGCTATATCAACCATAGATGACCTTAACCATAGATTTTGACTTCTATATACTTTAAATTTCTTATCAAGACATAATCACTTCTATTGAAACAGCTTCTGATCTATGGTTTGTTATGGTTTCCAGGATTTTTTGTTGACCCGATTTTCTTCAAAGCAACTAAGGATGAAGGTTCTCTCAAGTCGCCAAAGCTGCGTTGATCTGACTAACAATATCAATGTAATAATGAATCTGGAAAAGGCGGATTATCTGATGAAGATGCAAAGCTTATTAATGAAAATACTAGTGCACAAATTAGATCTTTTTTAATCATAATTTGTAAATGTAGTTTAGTATGTTTTTGGATGCCTTGTTATTTTTGATGGGATGAAGGATATTTGGATGAAATTCATACATGTAACAAATAATACAAAATATTTATTTAAAGCTTTGCATTTGCCTTTTTGTTAATATTGCATTAAAAAATATATCCAGTGAGACCCACTGCTGACGTGGCAGTACAGGGCCCTAGCTGATGTGGCACCACCGTGGACCCCAGTGATGTATTGATCTTCAAGTCTTAGGCAACACGATGTGGTGTTGCCCTTATATGCTAGTCGTGTTGCAATTGCTCCCTAATGCAATACAGATGTAGTGTTGCAGTTGTGAGTAAAAGCGTTGCATTATATGTCTTAGGCAACGGCCGTATTGGCAACATGCACTTGGTGTTGCATTTTAAGTTTGGCAACACTACTTGGGCCAATAGCAACTGTAAAGAAGCATTGCCTATGAGAACTTATGGCGTAGTGATGCATCTAATAACAAGTCTATAGTATTGTGTCACTTTGTGTCACTTACTTGACCATTTAACTAGAGGATCCCTTTGTTTCCAAAGGTTCTACATTCTGTAATCTCAATATGTGTAACTATGAAATAAGCTCTAATTTTGACTTGGAAGAAGATCACAAGATCATGTCTCAAGACATTTAAAGACAAAGTTGAAGAATAAATGAGTTAAAATATTGAAGGATGAAATTTGTCTAAGTGATAATTCTAGAAGTCAATTTACACTGATTCAAGAAGTGCTAAAAGTGAAGATTCGAGAAGTCAAGTATATTGATTCGAGAAGCCAAAAAATGAACTAATTCGAGATGTCAAGGATTCCAGAAGTCAATATACCGATTCGAGAAGTACTAGTGTTACTGGTTCGAGAAGTGAAGATAGCCGATTCGAGAAGTGATGTTGTACTGATTCGAGAAGTCAATTCGAGAAGTCAATTTACACTGTTTCGAGAAGTCAAGATATCGAACCAAGTATTTCAGATATATCGAATGGGGGACTTAGCAAAATTCTCTAATTAGCAACATACAAAGTTTTGGAGACAAAGAATCAAATCAAACCAAGGCATATGCAATGGTCACAATCGTTGCAATATGCACATAGAAAGTCTACAAAGAATCTCAGAGAGTCAATCAAAGGAAACAGCTAAAGTTGTGGATCTAGCAGTATGCAAAACAAAATGAAGTTCACAAGATGCCAACTTTCACCAAAATAGTATAGACATAGTTTGGATAACTTTTTGTCTATTACTTGTTTTGTAAATGCAAGTTGTACACAATTTATAAGTACACAGCTTGCTTAGCTTTAGTTATAAGTTTTTCATAGATATTCAAGTTATATCTCTCTGAGAAAAATAAATTGAGAATTCAAGTTCGAATTCATAGTTTGTAGCACCTTTCAATCTAATACAAAATTAGATTAAAAGTGATTTTGTGTGTTGTTCTTTTTCCGTATATTTCAGTATACAACAAACAAAATCAAGCTGCAAGTAAACTGATTCAAAAACGAAGATAATTAAAGATATCACTGATTATATATTCACCGCCCCCCCCCCATCTATATTATCTTCTAGTGAAACTCATACTCAATATACTTCCAATGGAACTTTTATATATATATATACTTCTTATAAATTCGAACTCTTCTACTCTATAAATTCGAAAACCTATTATACTTCCGATAGAACTTTTAACTATATGTTTATCCTATAAATTTGAACTATTCTCCTTTATAAACTCGAACACTTATTACACTTCAAATATAACTTTTATTTATATGTCTTCCCTATAAATTCGAACTCTTCTTCTCTATAAATTTGAACACCTATTGATTATTCTACTTCTAATATGTAAAGGATATTTTTTAATTTAGTATAGTACATAAAATTCTAAAATTTTAGAAAAATAGATTGAGGTGATCTTAGAGTGTTAGATCAGGATTCAATGATCATCAGGATCTGGACTCAACTGATCAGGATTGCTGACGTCATCAGTATTGCACAAGCGTCAGTATCGGGATTGCTATCAGGATTGCTATCAGGACTGTGATCAGTATTATTACCAGGACTGAAAGCTGATCATGATTATAACTTCGAGTTAAATATGGAGTCTAGTTAAAGAAGGAAGTTTATTTTGTCGGTTCCTAGTAAATAGGAATACAGCTGTCGGTTAGGATATGTTTCAATATAGTTTGTAATTGATTTGGACTTATCTTGTAATCGATAGAGAAGTTGTGTAGTATATATACACAGTTTAGGTTTTGATTTTATATCAATCACATACACGAGTATATTGTAACCTAGAAGTTCTCAAGAACATCAGAATTTCTTGAGAGAGTTTGTAACAGTTTTATATCAGAATTAATAAAGCTGTTATTCTTTCATATTTGTGATTTATATTTTATTAAGTCGAGAATCTTATACAATTGTATTCAACCCCCCTTCTACAATTGTTTATTACTGGGCAATAATTGGTATCAGAGCAAACTGATTTAATTTGAATCAGAAACGATCTAGAGATGTCGATAACCAAGTATGAAAGCATGAAGATTCCCATCCTGAAGAAAACTGAATACCCTACATGGAGGGTAAAGATGTTGATGTATTTAGAAGCAATGGATCCTGAATATCTGGACAGGATTCGTGATGTTCTATATATCCCTACGAGACTTGTTGGACAAAAAGATACTGTACCTGAACACTATGTGGTCAAGGTAAAAAGTGAGTGGACTCCAGAAGAAAAAGCTGATGTTCTCAGAGATGCTAAAATAAAGAATATCCTGCACAACAGTCTTGATGCTGTCATGTATAACAAGGTAATTGCATGCAAGTCTGCAAAGGAAATTTGGGATACTTTGGAAACTCAATGCCAAGGATCTGCATCTGTCAAGAAAAATAGAAGGGCTCTACTGATTCAAGAGTATGAACAATTTGATGCTAGACCTGATGAGAGCCTTACTGACATGTATGATAGATTCCTGACACTCCTTAACAATCTATCTCTAGTTGGCAAAGAATATGTATCTGAAGATTCTAACACCAAGTTTCTGAGGGCTTTACCAGAAGAATGGGACACTCAAACCTCGATCATTAGACACCAATATGATCTAAACACAGTGTCACTTGATGAAGTTTATGGGATGCTAAGAAACAATGATCTTGAGGTTCAACAAAGGAAGAATAAGAAGAGTAGCAAGGCAAAGTCTATAGCCTTGAATGTTGAGGCTAGATCAAACGGAAAAGCTGTGGAGGTCTCTAGAAGAAAATCAAGAGTGGTGGAGTCAGATCCTGATGACTCATCATCATATACTGATGGCAATCCTGATGCCAATACTGATGATAATTCCACTGATTCAGACATGGAAGAGATGGTTGCTATGATAGTCAGGGGCTTCAAGAAGATGAAGTTCAGGAAGGCTAGAAGACAAGGCAACTTTCAGAAAAAGACCTTCAATGCTGACAAAGACAAGTACATCAAGAAGGACAACAAGAGTGGCAAATTTGACAAGTCAAAAGTAATGTGCTACAAGTGTAATGGAATGGGGCACTTTGAAACTGAGTGCAAGAAGGCTAAAGCACTCATCGCATCAAGCAAGGATTGGATGGACTCTTCCTCAGAATCTGACACTGAGGTGGTCAACTATGCCCTAATGGCCAATACTGATGAAACTGATGTTCCTGATAAAAAGGTACCAAATACTGTTTTTGATTTTGATACTAATAATGCTTCTGAATTAAGACGTTTTCTAAAATCATTGCATATTAGCTTTAGAAGTCAAACTGCTGAAAATACTAGGATCTTATCTGAGATGTGTGAACTTAGGAAAAGGAATGAGCATTTAGAAGCTGAATTTTCTTTTATGCAAGAAATACAAAAAGAATGTGATAATGCTAAACACGTGCATTTAGAGATGAAATTTAAATGTACTGCTCTTGAGAAAGAACTTGAGTTTGCTAATGAGAAAATCAGAACCTGGACAGACTCTGGAAGGAAATTTCATGAGATTAATACTTCTAAGAATTGGAAAGAATGTCTAGGATATAAGTCAGATGAAGATAAGAAATTGAAAGAGAAAGTTGTTATAAATGAGACAGTTAATCCAATGACCTATAGACATGTTATAGACAAGACCAAAACAAAGATTAAGCTTGTTAAATTTGTATTTGCTAAAGATCCCAATTCTACTTTTGAAAAGGGATCTACTTCTGCTCAACAAGTTTCAAATGCTAAGTCTAAACCTGTTAAGAAAAATATAGGTTTATTGTCTCAAAAACAACTTAAGGAGAAAGTGTGTGAGGTAACAGGTAAACAGAAGTCACCTAATGTCAAAAGAAACAGGAATGGTAAAGTTGGGATTAATAAAGAGAATAATTATAAGTTTATCCCAAATGCACCAAGAAAGTGTTGATATACCTGTGGTAACTCTAATCATCTTGTTATTGATTGTAGGAAGAGTAAAAAGAAGGTTACTGAGATTCCTAGGTCTGATGTTAGGAATAAATCAGTATTTTATAAACCACAGAAGTCTTGTTTTTATTGTGGCAGTAAATGGCATTCTATTTACACTTGTGAAGAATACCATAATTTATACCATAACTTTTATGATCTTTTACCTAAGTTTAATAAAAGTGCAAATTCTGTTAAATCTAAGAATGTCAATGTGAAGCATGCATCTGTTAATATTGATACTGACAAAGCAAATCCTGATGGATTCTATTCTGTCAAGACTGCTAAGGTCAAAAAGTCTTCTGCTACTAAAAGTAATAAAATGCATGGAATGAGAACCCAACAAGTGTGGGTTCTTAAAAATACTAACTAGTGTATTTTTGTTTGATTGCAAGGTAAAAAGAAAAATGTGTTAGTCATGGATAGTGGATGTTCTGTGCACATGACTGGAAACAAAGCCCTGTTGTCAGAATATGAGGAGAAAGCTGACCCAACTGTGTCTTATGGAGATGGCAACATTGGACAAACCTTGGGATATGGCAATATAATCATTGGAAATGTCATCATTGAAAAAGTAACTCTTGTGAAGGGACTAAAACACAACCTATTGATTATTAGTCAAATCACAGACAGAGGTTATCATGTCAACTTCTATTCCACACATTGTGAAGTAGTCAGCAAAGTTTCAGGAAAGGTTGCTCTCACTGGCTACAGGCATGGTAACATATATGAAGCCAACACTCACACCAATACTGATGGCTCTCCTACTTGTCTCATCAGTAAAGCATCAGTAGATGAAAGTGGGAATTGGCACAAGAAGCTTTCTCATCTCAACTTTAGCAATATCAATGAGTTGGTTAAGAAAGATTTGGTTAGAGGATTACCTAAAGCTTTGTATACTCCTGATGGACTCTGTGATGCTTGTCAAAAGGCCAAACAGAGAAGGACATCATTCAAGAGTAAATCTGAATCCTCTATTGAAGAACCATATCACATGCTACATCTTGATCTATTTGGACCAGTCAACATTATGTCCATCAGTAAGAAAAGGTACACTCTTGTAATTGTTTATGAATATTCTAAATTAACCTGGGTGTATTTTCTGCACATAAAAGATGAAACTCATGAGATACTGTTGGACCATGTGAGAATGATTGAGACAGGCTCAAAGTACAAAGTAAAGATTCTGAGAAGTGGTAATGGTACTGAATTCAAGAATTCAAAGATAGAAGAGTTCTGCAAATACAAAGGAATTATTCAACAATTTTCTGCTCCTGGCACATCCCAGCAAAAATAGAGTAGTTGAAAGGAAAAATAGAACTCTTATTGAAGCTTGCTGTTAGGTCCTGATAAGTTTGTAGAAGGGGGGTTGAATACAAACTATACCGTTTTATCGAATTTGTTCTTTAAATGATTTAACTGTTTAGGAACAAATTGATGCGGAATAAAATGAAACAAGATTCAAGTTAAATAAAACTATATTAAACTTGAAGGGTGTTACAAATGGTACTGAATACAAGATTGAATCTCAAATAAATTAAAACAAATCTAGAATAAATTCGACATGAATTTATCTATTTTTGTAATAAAATGATTTAACAATATTTGATCATTTAAGATTCGTTCTAGGGATAAAAATCCGCTAGATAGTCAAAGCAATACAAGTAATCAACTTCTAGTGGTTTGGATTTAACAATACAAACTAGAATTAATTGCTTGAGAAGAAATAAGATTTAATGCTTCTTGTGTTCTTGAGAGTAAATGCTTCTGTTCTTTCTTTTTGTTCAACTGCTTCTTTTTCTGTTCTGTGTGTCAATTAATTCAAATCAATTAAGCCTTGTATGACCTCCAACTGAACTCGGTAGAACCTGTGAAGATCACTATGACCTGCCAACACAATTTCTAATTCTCGGTAGAACCTCAAAAGAACATTGTATGACCTTGAAAAAGTACATAGTATGACCTGCAAAAAGACTTAGTATGACCTAATTAAATAGTTCAGTAGAACCTAGAATCAGGTCATACCGAGCTTTCAATATAGGTCATACCGAGTTTCTTAGAATATTAAACATAGGTCATACTAGTTCATTTTCAGAAAATCCTTTTAATTTAATTAGTTAGATTAAATTATAGATTAACTTAATTCTTTTAAATAGAATTAATTTAATAAATAATTTAAACTACTAACCTAATTAATTTAATAAATAAATTAATTCTGATAGAATTAATTTATTAATTAAATTAAATTAATAAATCAAATAAGATAACTTTAAAGCCTTGCATTTCTCTCTCTTCTGAAAACCACTGAATAGAGATGATTTAATTCCACTGATGATGTCGTCATTCGATGCACTGTCTGGTTTCATGAATAACTGACTTCAATGATAATTCTTCATCTTTAAAACATTTAAAGCTGTGGCTTCTTTTCTTTAGCTTTGACAAAACTCTGTATCCTGTACTTCTTCCGTCACCATCTGGAAATCTCTGTCACTGTAGTAAATCCACTATCTTGAATACTTCACTGAGGCTTGAACAATAATTTGAACTTCTTTCAATGTAGAATAACTTCAAGTCTGTAGATGACTTTAATACTCCATTCTCTTGACAGATAAAACTATCTGAGATTCCTGTGACATATTAACTTATTATTTACTTATTACATACTTGTTTAAATTAAGTTGTTTCCTCGGAATATTAACAGGCCTAAACATATGCCTTTCAATCTCCCCCTATTTGTTTGTTAGAGAATAACAATCAAATACCTAGAGGATAACTCAACTAACTTAAACAAGAAATAGAAATGACTTTTAAGAGCCAAGTAAATAACAAGAAAAGTTCTGGATTTCATTTAACATTTCCAGATTCAAACATTAAAGATAATTACAAGATAGATGTTCCTCTAGACTGAACATGTGTTTACATTGATCCTATCTTGAAATACCTAAGCTCTATACATATAACATTTACAGACTAGAGCTTCTTCAAATTTCAGACTCCATCATCTCTCCTTCTTCAAGTGCTTCAAGCAAATCCTTGTCCAGAATACGATCAGATTCAGAAGTAATACCACTAGGTCTGACAGGTTGAGCTGTGACTTTCTTCAGCCTATTCTTCATTTGATGATATCTCTTTATATTGGCAATGCAATAGTCTTGAATCAAATCAGCAACTTCTGTCTTCTCTTGTGTAGCAAACCCTGTTGTCCTCAACATATTCTCCATATAGACAAGATGCCTGGCAGGATAATCTTTCAAAGAGATGGGGTCCATACCACAAGTTTGAAGTGCCCTTCCTTTATAAAATTTAACTTCATATGGCACATCCACAACTTGAGGACTAGCCTTCATTGCAAAGTCTCTTAACTGATCATGCAGCAGCTCAGCTAATGGAGAAGTTCTTTTTACCTTGCACATGAAGACCCATAGTTCAGAGAGAGTTCTGCTTTCCAGAAGATTGAGAGACACCAAGAAGGTTCCCTCATTGTGAGTGTAAACATAGATCTTTAACTCCTCTCTAACTCTGTCATATCCAGTTGTGATCCTTGAAATCTCTGCATGAAGAGCTTTCATATATACTGTGTTGTCTGGATTGACCTGTCTATACCTTTCCAACATCCCAAGAAACTTTGCATCATTATTAATTCCTTCTTGATGTGCAAACATTTCTCTTGCCTTGTCCCATTCCACTCCTTGCTTGAGCCTTACATACAATTTTCTATCACTGGCCTTCAGATTGTGAAGCCTTTGCTTTTCTTGTTGCTCAGCTTTTTGAATGACAAGATGCTTGGAAATGATGTCAGATACCTTTGCATTTTCCTCCTCTCTCCTCTTCAAATCAGCCTTTTGTCTCACCAACTCAGCTTCAAAGGCAGGATCCACTACAGGTTCATCTTCCCAGTCAGCATAGTCAGCCTCTCCTTCAACTTCTACCTCACCAAAGATATCTTCAGGGGCTTCAGATTCAACATCATCAAATACTCCCTCTTCATCTTGATAGTAGTCAGCATCAGAAAAAGTTAACTTCTGCTTCCCTTTATCCTTTGCAGAACCAGAACCTCCAGCTTCTCCTCCTTGAGCTTCTCCTCCTTGTAACTCCTTCTCCTTATTCTCCCCCTTAGTTGAGGAATCCTCTAAAGATTTAACTTTATCAGTTTTAGGATCCTCCTCTTTACCTTCTCTTTCTCTTTCACCATCCCAATCACCATTGCCCCCTTCATCATCATCACCCTCAAAGAATTTCTTCTGTTCAGCATTGGGTTGATGTGAGACCTTGATCATATTATACAGATGTTTCATGCCCTTGTTCAGATGTTGCATCCCTCCTTCAATCTTGGTAAACCTCTCATCATTGTACCACTGATGTTCATCAACAGTCTCCTGAATTGAGTCTACCCTGGTTGAAATATTAGGAATCTGCTTGACAGCCTCCCTGATCTCAGCATTAGAAACCAGAAGCTCTGACATATCTGAAGCCATTAACACCTGTGACTCTTGAACAGCATTCAGCTTTGGAACCAATGTGACCTTGACTCCTTGTAACTCATCTCTAATATGACCCAGCTGATTAGTGACAGAGGTGGAAGAAGAAGACTGGTCAACCACTTGTGCTTTGAGAATTTCCTTTTCAGCCTGGGTCTCTTGAAGTTGTTTCTGTAAACCAGCTATTTGAGCCAATAATGAAGCAGTGTATGTGTCATTGTGTGCACTCATCTCAATTTCTCTCGATGGTGTTTCACTCACCTCACGTGCTTGTGTATCGCTCTGTGTTTGTCTCTCAGAACTAACCACTAGCTGTTTATCCATGGTTGGAGTTGAAGTACCTGCAGAAAAAATCACCATAGCCCCTTCTTGAGAGGTCACTGGTGGTGCAATGGGAGTTCGCGAATCCCAATCCATGGTAAAGTCCAAAAATTCATCAGAAATTGAAAACTGAATTGCTTCAGATATAGACTTACCATGTTGCCCTTCACTTTCTCCAGTTGAAACTGCGAGTGAAGAATCCCTTAGGGGAGCCAGAGATGTTCCCTCTGGGAGGGGAGAAAATGATTCTATTATTGGGGGCGAAGAACCAGATTTTCCCTCTGAAGCCTGTGAAGGCTCTTCTACCGTGACAATGGTAGGCACTGTTTCACCAATCACTCCTATGTGCTCTCCTCTCAGAGTGTCCTGTGCAAGAGTCTGTACTAATGTTTCAGAAGTGTTTTCTCCCATTGTGAGTAATGGAAGAGTGCTTGACTCTGTACAGAATGCCATGGCCTGATGGCGAATTTCAATAGATGCATCCTGTTGAGAGGATGTCTCTAGTAACTGTTCATTGGCCTTTTGAGAATCCATATCCTTTTGGGAGGATACAGACTGGCTAACAGATGCCTCAAGTAGTGTTCTTCTCTTCTTTAGTGGTGGAGGCAGAGCTGTGGGATCACTCACATTAGTATCTACTTCAACTTGTTCTATGAATCTTGTAGTAGCTGATTGTTCTAGGGGAGCGGTCAATGGATTTGACTCTGTGTGTGGCTCTATGACCGGGGACAGAGATTGTGGTTCTACAATCCCTTGGTCAATCCTAAGAACCTCTTGGGTTAGTGGAGCAGTTGAGAGAGGATATATTACCTGAAGTGGCATGGTGTTAGGAGGTGCCATTGAAGTTCCTGCTGACGAGGATCCAACCACTGGATGTTCAATAAAGAGTAAAGGTAACTGTGGTTGCAAAATCTCTCGCAGATAAGATTGTGGAACTAGGGGTCTCCTTCCAGACTTGGAGCTTGTGGACAAAGTTGAATAAATGAGAGGATTAGTATGTGCGGGGACTTGAGAAGGAGTGTTTTGAAAAAGGGTTTTATGTTCATCAGAAAGAACATGATTCAACACTAGAGAAAGGAAACGAGAATAAAAGCATCTAACTTTCTTTCCAGTTTCAATATCTTTAGGGTAATTGAAAATCCTCCTTATCAAGAGATCCCACAGAAGAGTTCCTATGTCCACTCTCAGGTTATAAACAGCAGCATAGGCAATGTTTTGTAGAAGAGAAGTTATGACGGGAAAGTTGTTTTTGGTAGAATTACTAAAAACTTTAGCTAAACAGTCAAAGAACAAATCCCACTCACAAGCTAGATTACCCTTATTCAACCGAGGAAGAACAATATTCCCTGGGTAATCAATACTAGAGAAAAATTGAACTAACTCAGGATCAGTAGGGAATCTAACAAAGTTATCAAGTGGAAAATGAAGCACTTGACAAAAGATCTCCTTAGTTACTGTGTACTGACGATCAGAAATAGTGAATGTGAAAGATCGCATATCTTCAGCAACAACAGCAGTTAAGCATAATAGACGAAGGGGTTCAATCTTTAAATCAACAGAAGCAGTGATAGCATAGCTAACAATTGATTGTTCATTTAAAAAATGAATCCACGGCCTAAAACGTTCAACAGAACACTTAAGGGGATCACAATGGCCAACGTAATTATTAAAACGTTCAACAACAAACTCAGCAGCCATTTAAAAATAAATAATAAAATTAAAAATATTACTAGAATAACACAGCAATTAATAATAATAATTATCAGAAAAGAAATAAAATCCCAAGTAATTCACAAGAAAAATTTGCAATAGTTCGTTGTTCTAAGAATAAAACACAAACTAGAGCAAAGTTAACTAAGTAAAAACTTGAGTTAAAAAGGTATGAAGAGCAAAAGAACCTGAAAAGCATTGGTATTTATAGAGATTGGTTCTGCTGAGCTCGGTATGACCTAAAGGGAGGTCATACCGAGTTTTGCTTAAGGTCATACCGAGCTTTCCTGGAGGTCATACCGAGAAAACAAAGAAAAAACAGATTAATTAAAAGAATAGAATTCAATATGACCTCTAAGATAGGTCATACCGTGTTTTTGAAGTAAAATAAACAAACAAAAAAATTCGAATATGACCAAGCTAGAGGGTCATACCGAGAAAATCAAACTAATAAACTGAATATTTAAAAAAACATAAATAAAATCCAATATGACCTGACAAGAGGTCATACCGAGTTTATTTACAAGATAATATAAACAGAATAATAAAATCATGCCAATATGACCAAAAGGGCAGGTCATACCGAGCTATAAACTAACAGAAGCAGCAAAAACTAAGAAATAATTCACCTTATATTCTAAAAACAGTTTAAACCTACTGCATAAAAATAACAAAAACTTAAAATTACTATAAACCTGCATAAAAATCTGAACAAAAATATTTATAATCTGAAAATAACTTAAATGATTCTAAATAAATATAATTTCAATAAAAATACATTTCTCCATGGAAAATGAGAAAAATATTTTTAAAGAAATTAAATTATTCAGAATATTTAAATTAACAAGCTGTATACAATAAACATGGATTGGCAATATTTAACATCTTAAAATCAAACAAGAGAAAATGATTTAGTTAAGAACAAACCTGGAGATATTATCAATCACTAAGACTGTTCAACATACCCAATTTACCAACTAACCTGATAAATGTGGATTCGTCAACAGATTTAGTGAAAATATCTGCAGTCTGTTCTTCAGTGGGTACAAAGTGCAACTCCACTGTTCCATCCATAACATGCTCTCTGATAAAATGATACCTGATATCAATGTGCTTTGTTCTCGAGTGCTGCACAGGGTTGTTGGAGATTGCTATGGCACTTGTATTATCACAAAATATGGGAATTTTGTCTAAGGCAAAGCCATAGTCCTTTAATTGATTCCGTATCCATAAGATCTGAGCACAACAGCTTCCAGCAGCAATATATTCAGCTTCTACTGTTGAATTGGAAACTGTTTGCTGTTTCTTGCTATACCATGAAATCAACCTACCTCCTAGGAATTGACAACTCCCAGAGGTGCTTTTTCTATCCACAACACTACCTGCATAATCAGAATCTGTATATCCAACAAGATTAAAACCAGAATCTTTAGGGTACCAGATACCTAGATTAGGTGTACCCTTAAGATATCTCAAGATTCTTTTCACAGCAACGAGATGAACATCTCTAGGGTCCGCTTGGAACCTTGCACACAAGCATGTAGCATACATAATATCTGGTCTACTAGCAGTAAGATAGAGTAAGGAGCCAATCATACCTCTGTAGCTTGTAACATCTACCTTGATAGATTTGTCAGAAGCTCCAAGTTTGATTGCTGTTGAAGATGGAGTCCTTGCTGATGCTGAATCCTCCATGTGATACTTCTTGAGGAGTTCTTTGAGATACTTGGATTGACAAATAAATATACCATTAGACCTTTGACTTACTTGCAATCCAAGAAAGAACTTCAGCTCACCCATCATACTCATTTCAAACTTACTCTGCATTAGCTCAGCAAATCTCTTACAGAGATTATCATTAGTAGACCCAAATATGATGTCATCCACATAGACTTGGACTAATATCATATCATTTTTGTGTTTCTTTGAAAAAAGAGTTTTGTCTATGATACCTCTAACAAAACCATTTTCTAAAAGAAAACCAGAGAGAGTGTCATACCATTTTCGCGGGGCTTGTTTGAGACCATAGATAGCCTTGAAGAGAAAGTACACAAAGTCCAGCAACTCCTGATTTTCAAAGCCAGGGGGCTGTTCCACATACACTTCTTCATCAAGTTCACCATTCAGGAATGCACTCTTAACATCCATTTGATAGACTTTAAAATTGGAATAAGCAGCAAATGCTAAGAACATCCTGATGGCCTCAAGTCTAGCCACTGGTGCATAGGTTTCATCATAATCAATGCCTTCAGCTTGAGAATACCCTTGTGCAACCAGTCTTGCCTTGTTCCTAGTAACAATGCCATCCTCATCTAGCTTGTTTCTGTATACCCATCTTGTACCAACTACTTTCTTGTTCTTCGGCCTGGGTACCAGTTTCCAGACTTGTTGTTGTTCAAACTGATTGAGTTCATCTTGCATAGCAATCACCCAATCTGGATCAGTCAGTGCTTCCTCAGTTTTCTTTGGCTCCATTTTAGATAGAAATGCTGAGAAAAGACATTCATTCTGAGAAGCTCTTCTAGTTTTAACTCCAACATCTGGATCACCAATGATCAACTCAAAAGGATGAGCTCTATTCCAAACAGTCTGTCTTGGAAGATTTGATCTTGATGATTCACCTTGAAATTCACTTTGATGTTGTGAGTGACTAGCTGATCCTTCATTTGCTCCCCCTGAGTTGTTGCCTGTTTGCCTTGATGATCCTTCTCCAGTGCTGGTGGTATCTCCATTGTTACCAGTGTTTCCACCACCATCACCATGATCATTATCATCATTGTTATTATCATCACCAGCAATAACTTCAGGTGGGGCTTCATCATCTGATTCTGAGTCTGGCAAGTTATCAAACTTCAGCTTTTCAGATGAGTCTTCTTTTTGGATACTGGGGAACTTAGTGTCATCAAAAGTAACATTGACACTTTCCTTTACTGTGTGACTGCCAACCACGTAGACCCTGTAAGATCTTCTTGAATAACCAACAAAAATAGCTTCTTGTGCCTTTGCATCAAACTTGCCACGTTTAACATTGTCATCTAAAAGCACAAAGCATTTTGCTCCAAATACATGAAAGTACTTGACAGTTGGTTTCTTGTTGTTCATGATCTCGTACGGAGTCTTCATTAAGTCCTTGTTGATTAACGTTCGATTCTGAGTATAACAAGCTGTATTCGCTGCTTCAGCCCAAAAGTACGTTGGAAATTTGGACTCACTAAGCATAGTCCTAGCTGCTTCAATCAATGTACGATTCTTTCTTTCCACTACTCCATTTTGTTGAGGAGTTCTAGGGGCAGAATACTGTCTTGTTATTCCTTTATCAGCACAAAAGTCATTTAGAATGGCATTTTTGAATTCAGTACCATTATCTGACCTTATGGCTCTAACAGGGAATCTAGAATCCAGCTCAATCAACTTCACATGGCTAATCACCAGGAATGGGGTCTCATCCTTGGAATGTAGGAATAAAACCCATGTGTATTTTGAATAGTCATCAACAATCACAAGTGCATATTGTTTCTTTGACATGGACATCACATTAACTGGACCAAACAAATCCATGTGCAGTAGCTGAAGAGGTTCAGTTATTGATGATGTATCAGTGCCCTTGTGAGAAGCTTTCTTTGACTTTCCTTTCTGGCATGCCTCACACAGTCCTTCCTGTGTAAATTCCATCTGAGGCAAACCTCTAACTAATTCCCTCTTGACTAAAGAGTTCATAGTTTTGAAGTTAAGGTGAGACATCTTCTTGTGCCATAGCCAACTATCATCTGATGAAGCTTTAGCATAAAAACAATTAACTTCATCTTTGAATCCCGAGTTCAGATCAGCTATGAACAAGTCACCTTTCCTTACTCCTTGAAGAGCAGGCTTTCCATTCTTCTTGTGAGTGATCTGACACTTCTCTCTTTCAAAGGAAACAGCATATCCTCTGTCACAGAACTGACTGATGCTGAGAAGATTGAACGTCAGACCTTCCACAAATGAAACATCTTCAATGATAACATTTCCGTACTTCAAACAGCCATATCCTTTCGTAATACCCTTGCTGTTATCTCCAAAGGTAACTACTGGGCCAGCTTTCACAACCACATCTGATAGTAGGGCTCTATCTCCGGTCATATGCCTTGAACAGCCACTGTCCAGAATCCACATAACTCGGTTTACCTGTTTAACTCCCTGCAATATCAGATTGATTAGTCCTTCTTCGAGCCCAAAATTGATTGGGTCCGGCATACTTAAAAAACTGGCCTTTGTCAGGCAAAACAACATTTCTAACCAAAACTACTTCATCCTCTTTCACATAAGAGCGTTTCCATTTATAACCAGCCTTAACACATTTCTGAGTAGGCTTAGGGATAAATGAATCCACTCTAGTCTGAGGAGGACTAGTAGTCTTTGTTTTAACATGCTTCTTATTATTAACATGTTGACGTGGAGCAGTCTTATCACTAGATACATGCTTTTTATTAAAGAAAGCATACATAACATTAAAAGCACAAGACATGCAATTACTCACACCACATGCTTTATGAGAAGAATTAATAGCAGGCATGTTAGTTCTACAGTTGTTTTGATCCAACTTATGGATATCTGATTTAGTCTTTTCAGTTGTAGCAACTTTGACTGGAATATCAGATACACACTTTTTGGATTGCTCAGCTTCTAAGGCAACATCTTCTTCATGAATCTCCTCAGCAATAATGATAGAGTATTCATTCAGAGGCTCTGCCTCAGACTCCTTACAGAAGGGTGTTTTAATACCCTTAAGAATATAAGGAACAACCTTTCCTTCTTCTCTGACTCTACAAGGTGTATTAATACCAAGCAATCCTATAGCCTCATTATAATCATAACCTATACTGACATGATTACCAATAGCTTGTTTATTGAAAATTTCTTTAGCCGTTTTACAAGAGTTGTAATAGGCATTAGCTTTGGTTTTGAGCTCACTAATCTGATCTTTGAGAATGGTTTCCAGTTGAATATAACATTTAACCCTATTCTCAAGAAAAGCAATTTTCTCAGTAAGCTCATCCTGATTAACATGCACAAGTTTCAAATCTTTTAATTCCTTTTCAAGATTTGTGTTTAAAAGATTTATTCTATCATTTTCAGTGCGTGCACAACTTATGGTGCCACCAAGATGATAAATCATTTCAGCATCAGTAAAGGTTACCTCTGACATGTATCTGGATGAAGTGCTTTCTTCTTTAGCCATTAAAGCAAGGTTCCCAATCTCACCTGCTTCTTCATCACTGTCAGTGTCATCCCAACTCTTTCCCTCAGCAACATAGGCCTTCCCAATCTTGTTCTTCTTGCTAGAATCAAATGTGTTTCTAGTCACTTGCTTTGGCTTTCTGCACTCAGTAGCAAAGTGACCCAACTCATTGCAATTGTAGCATCTGATTATACTTCTGTCCACAGTTCCAGTTTTGTAGCCACCCCTTGTGCCACTTGAAGATGAAGATCCACCTCTCTGAAATCTGGGTCTGAACTTAAGATTGGGATTCCTCTTGAATCTAAACTTCCCAAACTTTCTGACTATCAAAGCCAAATCACCATCCTCCAGCTGATCAAGTTCTTCCAAAGAATAGAAGTCACCACCAGATTGATCAATGGATGTTAATCCATATTCAGCATCAATAACATTCATGTGAGAACTGGAAGGTTGAACAGCCTTCACTTCCAGTTTCTGTGGGACTTCAGCAGCCAATGCAGTGGAGGTACCAACAATCTTTCCAGTTCCATACAGCTCCCTTTGTTGAATCTGCTCCAGCTCATAGGTCTTTAGCACACCATACAATCTCTCCAAAGCAATCTCATTCATATCTCTTGCTTCTCTAATGGCAGAAATTTTGTGCTCCAAATGAGGTGGTAGGGTAAGAAGGAACTTCTTGTTAATCTCTTTGTTGGTGTAGTGCTTCCCATTGAGATTCAGATCATTGATTAATTTGTTGTATCTCTCAAACACCTGAGAGATACCTTCACCTGGATTTGATCTGAAATGCTCATATTGTGAAGTGAGAATTTCCAGCATATTCTCCCTAACTTCCTCTGTCCCCTCATTGATTATCTCTATTGTTCCCCAAATGTGTTTGGCAGTTTCACAATTTAGAACATGATTATGCATGACAGGATCAAGACTCTCAATAAGGATCAACTGTAGACAGGAATCCAAGGTAACATCCTCTTTCTCATCAGGAGTGTACTCCTTGGGATCTTTAGGGTACATACTAGCAGGCCTAGTAACAACGTTATCCACTGTTATCTCTTCCTCAATAATCATAGGGAGTTTGGGACCTTTCTTCAGCACATCAATATATTTAGGATTTGCAACCTTAAGAAATAGGAGCATTTTCTTCTTCCACATTGAATAATGCTCCTTGTTGAACATTGGGATTTTGACAGTACCAACTTTCTGTGTAGTAGACATCTTTTGAGATTTTTAAGAATAAAATAAAAAATTAGAGTTTAAAAGAAAAATCTCAAAACAATTGGATCTTTGATTTGTATATCAATCAAAAGGCTCTGATGCCAATTGTTAGGTCCTGATAAGTTTGTAGAAGGGGGGTTGAATACAAACTATACCGTTTTATCGAATTTGTTCTTTAAATGATTTAACTGTTTAGGAACAAATTGATGCGGAATAAAATGAAACAAGATTCAAGTTAAATAAA
Source organism: Heracleum sosnowskyi (assembly GCA_030848705.1). Taxonomy (NCBI): domain Eukaryota; kingdom Viridiplantae; phylum Streptophyta; class Magnoliopsida; order Apiales; family Apiaceae; genus Heracleum; species Heracleum sosnowskyi. Next base: position 20,012,200 of record CM061240.1, read on the forward strand.
ACTATATTAAACTTGAAGGGTGTTACAAATGGTACTGAATACAAGATTGAATCTCAAATAAATTAAAACAAATCTAGAATAAATTCGACATGAATTTATCTATTTTTGTAATAAAATGATTTAACAATATTTGATAATTTAAGATTCGTTCTAGGGATAAAAATCCGCTAGATAGTCAAAGCAATACAAGTAATCAACTTCTAGTGGTTTGGATTTAACAATACAAACTAGAATTAATTGCTTGAGAAGAAATAAGATTTAATGCTTCTTGTGTTCTTGAGAGTAAATGCTTCTGTTCTTTCTTTTTGTTCAACTGCTTCTTTTTCTGTTCTGTGTGTCAATTAATTCAAATCAATTAAGCCTTGTATGACCTCCAACTGAACTCGGTAGAACCTGTGAAGATCACTATGACCTGCCAACACAATTTCTAATTCTCGGTAGAACCTCAAAAGAACATTGTATGACCTTGAAAAAGTACATAGTATGACCTGCAAAAAGACTTAGTATGACCTAATTAAATAGTTCAGTAGAACCTAGAATCAGGTCATACCGAGCTTTCAATATAGGTCATACCGAGTTTCTTAGAATATTAAACATAGGTCATACTAGTTCATTTTCAGAAAATCCTTTTAATTTAATTAGTTAGATTAAATTATAGATTAACTTAATTCTTTTAAATAGAATTAATTTAATAAATAATTTAAACTACTAACCTAATTAATTTAATAAATAAATTAATTCTGATAGAATTAATTTATTAATTAAATTAAATTAATAAATCAAATAAGATAACTTTAAAGCCTTGCATTTCTCTCTCTTCTGAAAACCACTGAATAGAGATGATTTAATTCCACTGATGATGTCGTCATTCGATGCACTGTCTGGTTTCATGAATAACTGACTTCAATGATAATTCTTCATCTTTAAAACATTTAAAGCTGTGGCTTCTTTTCTTTAGCTTTGACAAAACTCTGTATCCTGTACTTCTTCCGTCACCATCTGGAAATCTCTGTCACTGTAGTAAATCCACTATCTTGAATACTTCACTGAGGCTTGAACAATAATTTGAACTTCTTTCAATGTAGAATAACTTCAAGTCTGTAGATGACTTTAATACTCCATTCTCTTGACAGATAAAACTATCTGAGATTCCTGTGACATATTAACTTATTATTTACTTATTACATACTTGTTTAAATTAAGTTGTTTCCTCGGAATATTAACAGGCCTAAACATATGCCTTTCACTTGCAGAACTATGTTGGAAGAAGCTAAATTACCTACATATTTATGGGCAGAAGCAGTCAATACAACATGATATACTCAAAATCTCACACTGATAAATAGACATGGTGTAACTCCCTATCAAATGCTCAAGGAGAAGAAACCTAGTTTGAAGCATCTGCATGTGTTTGGCTATAAATGTTTTGTTCTCAGAACTCATCCTGAACAGCTAGGGAAATTTGAAACAAAGGCTGATGAGGGAATTTTTATTGGATATCCTGCATCAAGAGCCTTTAGAGTTTTTAATTTGAGAACAAGAACTGTCATGGAGTCAATTCATGTATCTTTTGATGATAAGAAAATAACTGGAATAAATGAAGACTCTCATGATAGATTGATTTTTGAAAATGAAGCTACCAAGGATCCTGAAGAACAAGAATCAGATACTAACACTTTATCAAATACTGATGGGTCACCAAATCCTGATGACTCACCAGATCCTGATGACTCACCAAATCCTGATGGAGCACCAAATACTGATGGTGATGATACTGATGGTACTAATTCTGATGGTGCCAATGCTGATGATGCAAATAATGGTGACAATACTAGCATTGCAAATGTTGAGGGGGAGCAACAACAAACAGTTACTAGTTCCGAATCTACTCAAACAATAGGACAGAATTCTTCAAGAAACTGATTCAAGTGACAATCCTGATAATGAATCAGGAGGCGACAACAACAATTCAGGGGGAGCTTCTAATGAAGCAAATTCTTCTAATCAAGACAACATCAATCCAGGGGAGCATCTACCTTAAGGAATGATTTACCACCAGCTAGGAAATGGACAAGAAGTCATACTCCTGATTTGATAATTGGGGATCCTGATGCAGGTGTTAAAACAAGAAGTACAACTCAGAATGAATGTCTCTATCATAACTTTCTATCCAAGGAAGAACCTAAGAAAGTAGAAGATGCACTTAAGGATGTTGATTGGGTTACTGCAATGCAAGAAGAATTGAATGAATTTGAAAGAAATGAAGTCTGGAAACTGGTGCCAAGACCAAAGAACAGGTCAATTGTTGGTACAAAATGGATTTTCAAAAACAAGACTGATTCAGATGGTGTAATTATCAGAAACAAAGCAAGGCTAGTTGCAAAGGGGTATTCTCAACAAGAAGGAATTGACTATGATGAAACTTTTGCTCATGTTGCAAGACTAGAGGCCATCTGGATCTTTCTGGCATATGCAGCTCATAAGAAATTCAAGGTTTTTCAGATGGATGTGAAAAGTGCCTTCTTAAATGGTGAACTAGAGGAAGAAGTCTATGTTGAACAACCTCTTAGCTTCATTGATCCAAAATATCCAAATCATGTCTACAGATTGGATAAGGCACTCTATGGACTAAAGCAAGCTCCAAGAGCATGGTATGAAACCTTAGCTCAATTCTTACTAGAAAGTGGATTCAAAAGAGGTACTATTGATAAAACTCTGTTTTATTTGAATCATGGTAAGGACTTGTTATTAGTTCAAATATATGTTGATGATATCATCTTTGGGTCAACAAACAATAAGCTATGTGAAAAGTTTTCCAAGCTTATGCAGTCTAGATATCAAATGAGCATGATGGGAGAAATGAGTTATTTTCTTGGTCTTCAAGTTAAACAGACTGATGATGGCATCTTTATCAATCAGTCAAAGTATACAAGGAATTTATTGAAAAGGTTTAACATGCAAGATAGTGCTACTCCAAGTACTCCCATGGCTACAACTACCAAACTTGATCTCGATCAAGGTGCTGAGGTAGATGTAACTCACTACAGAGGGATGATTGGCTCTTTATTGTATCTCACTGCAAGTAGACCAGATATCATGTTTGCAACCTGTCTTTATGCAAGATTTCAAGCAAATCCCAGGGAACCTCATCTGATTGTAGTCAAAAGAATTTTCAGATATCTCAAAGGCACTCCTTCACTTGGCCTTTGGTATGCAAGGGAATCGGATTTTGGTTTGTGTGGTTACTCAGATGTTGATTTTTCAGGATGCAAGATAGACAGGAAAAGTACTTTAGGAAGCTGTCAGTTTTTGGGTGGTAGACTAGTTTCTTGGTTCAGTAAAAAGCAAAAGTCTATCTCCACTTCAACAGCAGAAGCTGAGTACATTACTGCAGGAAGTTGCTGTGCTCAAATAATGTGGATGAGAAATCAGTTGTTAGATTATGGCCTGTTATACTCCAAGATCCCTATTTACTGTGATAACCAAAGTGCTATTGCAATGATAGGAAATCCAGTTCAGCATTCTCTTACTAAACACATTAGTATTAGATATCACTTCATAAGAGAACAGGTACTAGAAGGAACAATTGAACTACATTTTGTTCCTACTAATCAACAACTAGCTGATATATTCACCAAGCCACTGCCTGAAGCTACTTTCAACAAATTGGTGAATGAACTTGGAATGATGAACTTTGAGAATTTCTGAGGAAAGCTACAGAGAGAAAATCCTGATGACTATCAAATCCTGATGGTCACTCAACAAGGTATGTAATTTTGATCAAATCCTGATAGGACACAATCCTGACAGGAAGTCAACTGGTCAATCCTGATAGACAGGTCAGCATTTCATTGCTTAATTTGTGCCTGATTTTTCGTCAGTAACTGATGAGAAACGTTTGAGTTTTTAAGTTGGACAACTGTATACGCGCGTGTGTCACACTGATAGATACATACACATAGATATACATCAAAAGCGGCGCAGTTATGTTTAATTACGCACGTAATTTGGTCCACTAATTATTTGTGCACGAATCATATTTTGACACCTGTCATTGAGAGTAATATTTTGTTTTAAAAAAATACATTTGATTTTCCAAAAATTACTGATTACTCTCTCATCATCAGTTTTTGCTATTCATATTCTCTCTGTGCTCTCGAATCCTAGTTTCTTAATCTCTATTCTCAAGCTTTCTGTATTGTATCAATGGCATTTTCATCATTCATAAATAAACAAACAGAGTGGTGTTACTTTTGCCACTAATAATTTTGTGGTTGTTTTAGACCATCAGGAATTGCCAAATGAGTTCCATGTTATTCAAGATTTCTTAGCTTCAAGTCCATTGAAGTTTGCACTAACAGAACCTGCAAGTGTTTCTTTTAAGTCGGTGACGCAGGTGTGGAATACGGCTGTTTTTGGCAAAGGGCCAACGGGAACAATACTGATGAATTTTGAATTCAAAGGTGTTACTTATCATGTTACTCCGACTATTGTTGAAGAGGCTCTTCATTTGCCTGTTCTGGGGTGATAGTATTCCTGATAATGTTACAGACTCGACACTCTTTAAGTTTGTTACAAAGCTTGGCTACAATAGGGAAGTTAAGAGGTATGGAAACCTCTTCAGGACAAAACTTAAGAAGGAGTGGAATTTCTTCTTTGATACCATCAGTCGCTGTTTCCTGAACAAGACATCAAACTTTGATGCTCTTCCATCAGGATCGTTCAAAATTGGGTATTCTCTAATCCATTCTACAATGTTTGATTATGGTACTTTTGTTTTAAAAGCTTTAAGTGATAGAAAATCAGATAAGTTAGGCTCTGTCTGTTTTCTTAGATTATTCCAGCTAATTTTTAATCACTTATGTCCTAATGTTATTTTTGAAGAGGATGTGATTCTACCTATTTGTAGAATTACAGAGAATAATATTAAGTCCTTAGTCAACAATGATAAGGCAAATGGTTTCACAGGCAATGCCTTTATTCCTGATGAGGTCAGGCTTTTCTTGACAGAGAAAATGCCTACTTGTTATGGATCAGTTTCTGATGCTATGGGGCAAGGCCAATCACACCTTGTTCCTGACACAAGCATCCCTCCCAAACACTCCACAACCACCTCTACTGTCTCTCAAAAGACTGTAGTTGTAAAATCAAATAAATCAGCTAGATCTGATGTGTCTGGAAGGCAATCAGGATCAAAGGATTTCTCCTCTACACCACTCACCAAACAGAAGAAACAAGGGGGTGTACAAGGGGTCCTGGTACAGAAGGCTGAGACGGTTGAGGAGGTTTCAGTGAAAAGAAAGTTGGTTTTAAGGGATGAGACTGATTCTGAGGATTATATGCCATTGTTATCCAAATTTAAGCTGAACAAGGAAGTTGCTAATACTGCTAGCGAAGCTGTGGCACCAACTGCAAAGCCACAGAAGAAAAGAAAGTTGATCAAAAGAAGGTATCATATTCCATTGAAGAAACAGGATACTGATGGACAGGACATTTCAATTCCTGATGAGTCATCAATTCTTGATGCTCCGTCAAATCCTGACGTTGGTATTCCTGATGATACACCAAGTCAAATTGTATCAATCTCAGACTCACCAACCAAGGCTTCTCCACCATCAAGAATTCTGGAAATTTCATGGGAGAAGGTTGGTGTTGCTGCTTCCAAGCTTGGGTTTACTCATCCCATGGACAAGAAAAGGAAGGCAGGTGAGTTTGTTTTTAAGAGACAGAAAAAACTGAAAGGATCAAGCCCAAAAGAACCTGAACCTCAAAGTGGTTCAGCAGCTACTGATGATCCAGCCCCACAAGAACCACTTACTCAAATTGTGAGTGAAGGCAAAGCTAAAGGAATGGTCCCACAAGAACCATTTTCTCAAAGGGAGAATGAAGACATCAACATTCCTGCCCCACAAGAACCATCCTTTCAAAGTAAGGATGCAGGCAAATCAGCAACAGTTTCTGAGGAGTTTCCTGACATTGCTCAAGGGACTTCTAATATTCTTGAAATGGAAATCTTGGTCGAGGACACTGTCAATGAGGGAAGCACACAAGAACCTCTAACTCAAAGTGTTGAAGCAGCTTATGAACCTCAAGCTACACAAGAACCATTGGTAGAAAATACTGATGCAAGCAAATCAAATCCTGACAGTGTTGCTCCTGATGCTAGTGGTGCTCTTGATGTTGACCCAATCCTAATTCAACCACTAAGCTCAAGGCCAATGAAAGATCCTATCTCAGAATCCAAAGATAAATTGAAAGGTGTTGTTCCTGATGCTGATAATGCTGATGATTCTGGAGATAGTGATGATGATAATGATGTTGAGAAAGATCAGCTTGCTACATCACTAAAATCTAGTCTTGGAACTAATTTTGGTTCTTCAAGCACTTTCATGGTTGGCAAGGCTACTACAGGAAAAGACACTAGACAAGACTTTTCTGGTCCTTCTGCTACAGATCCTGCTGAACAGATAAGAAGACATGAATGGGATAATGATTGGTACAGGTCTGCTGATCCTGTTAGCTATACATGTGCTTTACAACATGCTTCTTATGCTGCAAGCTTGATTGAAAATGATGATGTTAGGAATCACTTGAAGGCTACAACTCTTTTATCTAAGAGCCTCAAGGATGAAATCGATTCTGTGAAAGTTGCTACTGAACTTGTGAGGACTGATATTTCCAAGAACTTGACAAAGGCACCTACTGATTTTTAACTAAGAGTAGTGTTGGAAAGTGATGATTTAATGAATGTATCAGGATCGAGTGGCATCAGTACTTACATCATCAGTAGCTGACGACTGATGATGTCATCATCAGTAGTGGATCAAATCAGGAGTTATGATGATTGATATTGTTCCATGATTTCAGGAGAAGATTGATTTGCCAGGATATGTATCACTGAAGCTGTTACAGATGATAAGAGACAAGAAGATCAATCTAATTAAATAGGGATTATCTTGTAACAGAATGTGTAGCTGTGTTTGTATATAAAATATAAACATAGAATAGGTTTTACGGGAGTGATAACTTACACGAGTATTTTGTAAACCTAGCAGCTCTTAAGAACTCATAGTTTCTTGAGAGAGTTTGTATCAGTTTTTATAAAGATTAATAAAAGCTGGTATTGATTGTTTTATATATCTGTTTATTCGATTATTTAGACAGATTATATTCAACCCCCCTTCTATAATTGATTGGTATCAGAGCAGACTGATAAATCTTACAAATCAGAAACGATCAAGATGTCAGGAAACAGGTATGAAACAATGAAAATTCCAATGTTGAAGAAATATGAATTCTCAACATGGAAAGTCAAGATGACGATGTATCTGGAAGCTTCAGATCCTGATTATATTGACAGGATAAATGATGGAGCATTTGTTCCAACCAAGCTGGTTGCTGCAACTGAGATGACTCCTGCTAACGTGATTCCGAAAGAAAAGAAAGAATGGACGCTTGAAGACAAGGCAGCAGTGCTGAAAGATGCAAAGGTTAGAAATATTTTGCACAATAGTTTAGATACTGTTTTATCTAACAAAGTTATTGCCTGTAAGACTGCTAAGGAAATATGGGATGCCTTGGAAGTTCAATGTCAAGGAACTGAAGAAATTAAGAAGAATATGAGAGGTATTCTTATTCAAGAATATGAACAGTTTGAAGAAAGGAATAATGACGATATAACAGAAATCTATGATAGATTTCTCACTTTGTTGAATGAGCTCTCGCTTGTGGGAAAAGTGTATGACGTTGAAGACTCAATTGTCAAGTTTCTAAGGTCTCTACCTATGGAATGGATAAATCAACAGAATCTTATAAGACACACTTATAGGATGAATTTGATGACACTTGATGAGATCTATGGCATGTTGAAAAAGTATGATCTGGAGATCAAGCAGAAGGAAGGTGTTAAATCGAAATCAAAATTTGTGGCTTTAAAGACTGAATTAAGAGAAAAGCATGTGAATCAAAACAAATTGAAGGCCAAAGCACGAGTAGCTATGGAATCAGATACTGATACTGATGCAGATGACAGTACTGATGAGGAGTCAGAAGATGATTCTAACAAAGAACTAGTGCAAATGATGGTCATGATGGTTAAAGGTTTCAGAAAGATGAAGTATGGCAAGTTCAGAAAAGATGGAAGGACTTCAAAAGGAAATCAATACTCTAATAAGAAGAGCAAGTTCAAGAAGAATGATCTTTCCAAAGTCAAATGTTTCAATTGCGACAAAATGGGGCACTATGCGACAAACTGCAAGAAGCCCAAGACTGGAAAGACTTCTGGAAAGGCACTTGTCACTTCAAGCAAAGGATGGTTGGATTCCTCTGATTCTGAAGAAGAGGAAGAAGTTAACTATGCACTAATGGCTGCAGTTGAGGAAATTTCTGAAAAGGTACCTGAAACTACTTATGTTTTCGATACTGATAATATGTGTGAACTGAAATCATTTATGAAAAACATGCATATTAGCTATCATAATCGGTCTAAAGAAAATATCAAAATCTTAAGTGAAGTAGCTGATATTAAGAAAAGGAATGATTATTTATATGTTGAGTTAGAAGTTTTGACAGATACTAAGAACTTGTGTGATAAACTCAAAAGGATAGAGATTGAACATATGCTAAAAATAGAGTCTCTAGAAAAGGAGTTAAAGAAAGAAAGAGAACAAATTAGAGTGTGGACTCATTCTGGTAAACAGACTCGTCTACTCATGAATGATAAAAATTGGAAGAAGTGCTTAGGATACAAAAAGAACAAGGAAAAAGAAAAAGAAAAAGTCACTTTATCCACACACATAAAGTTTGTTCCAGAAAGTGAAATGAAAAACAACTCCACATTTGAAGAAGGATCAAGTTCAAGTACTAAGGTAATTTCTGAGGAAGAAATGACAGACGAATTAGTTTCTAATATAGAGATTGAATCAATCTCAAGTGAAGAAACTAAATCTAATGAATCATCTGTCTCTAAAATTAGCACTGACACTCCCATTAAAATTCATGCTAAAATTAGTACTGATCCTGTTGAGAAAAGTGTCAAGAAAGAAAAGAACATAGGTCATCTCTCCTCTGGAAAGTTAAAGAAGAAAATTAGTGTAGTTACTGGTATTAAAAATGAGAAAATTCCTAAAAGACATAGGAATGGGAAACAGGGGATTGACAAGTCTAATGATTATTAATATATTCCCAATGCTCCAAGAAAGACATGTCATACCTGTGGTAATACTAATCATCTTGCCATTGATTGCAGGAAGAGTAAAAAGAGGAGAGTTGATATTCCTATATCTGATGTTAGGAATAGAAAAGTTAGCTATAAACCACAGAATCCATGTTCTCACTGTGGTAGTAGTTGGCATTCAGTTTACACATGTACCAGTTATCATAATTTGTATCATGACAATTATGTTCCTTTGCCCAAATTCAATAAAAGTGCAAATTTTGATAACAAATTAATTTTGTCATCTATGCATGTGTATGTTAAGAAAAACTCTGTTAAATCAAGTTCAACTGAGGCAAAATCAGTTGAAAATGTTTTAAAGAAAAATTTTGCTGCAATTCTTAACAAGAAGTTGAAAAATAGAACCCAACAAGTGTGGGTTCTTAAAAGTTCTAACTGATTGAGGTACTTATTGCAGGGAAACATGAAAAATGTTCTAGTTCTGGATAGTGGATGTTCAGGATATATGACTGGAAATAACTCCCTGCTGTCAGATTTTGAGAAGAAAGTTGGCCCAAAGGTTTCCTATGGAGATGGCAATATAGGACACACTTTGGGATATGGCAATATTGTGATTGGTAATGTCATCATTCAAAATGTAGCTCTGGTAGAAGGACTGAAGCACAATCTCTTGAGCATCAGTCAAATTACTGACAGAGGTTATCACGTCAATTTTTATGAAAATCATTGTGAGATAACTAACACGAAGGATGGAAAAGTGATTCTTACTGGTTATAGACGTGGTAACATATATGAAGCAAATTTGCACTCTGCTACTGATGGAACAATGACGTGTCTGTTGTCAAAGGCATCAATAGATGAAAGTTGGAGCTGGCACAAGAAACTATCTCATTTGAATTTCAACAATATCATTGAGTTAGTTAGAAAAGACTTAGTGCGAGGTCTTCTGAAGGCAATGTATTCTCCCGATGGATTATGCTACTCCTGTCAAAAATCAAAGCAAAAGAGAATCAGCTTCAAAAGTAAATCAGAATTCTCAATAGATACAGCTTATCACTTGCTTCATCTGGATCTTTTTGGCCCCGTGAATGTGATGTCTATCAACAAGAAACGATATACACTGGTAATCGTTGATGATTATACAAGGTTCACATGGGTTTACTTCCTTCACAAAAAGAGTGAAACTCCAGACATTCTGATAGAACATGTCAAATTACTAGAGACTGGATCTAATAATAAAGTCAAGGTTCTTAGAAGTGATAATGGAACTGAGTTTAAGAACTCAACAATAGAGGACTTCTGTAAATCAAAAGGAATTGTGCAGCAATTCTCTGTTCCCGGAACTCTACAACAAAATGGAGTAGTTGAAAGAAAGAACAGAACTCTAATCGAAACTGGAAGAACAATGTTGGAAGAAGCTAAATTACCTACTTATTTCTGGGTAGAAGTTGTCAACACTGCATGCTATTCTCAAAATTGCACCTTAATCACAAGGCATGGAAAAACTCCATATCATATGGTTAAGGGGAAGAAACCGAGCGTACAACATCTGCATGTGTTTGGTTGCAAGTGCTTCATTCTGAGAAATCATCCTGAACAACTTGGAAAGTTTGATACAAAAGTAGATGAAGGAATTTTTGTCGGTTATCCAGACACAACAAAAGCATTCAAGGTATATAATCTGCGAACCAAGATTGTTAATGTCTCAGTAAATGTATCGTTTGATGACAGGAAGATTACTGGAATTGCCGAAGATACTCATGAAGAACTGATTTTTGGAGATGAACTAGAATGTGATAGTAGTAGCTGTGATGTTGAGGGGGAGCCTGTTACTGCAACAAATTCTCCTGATACTGCTACTGACGAACAGTTTACAGACAATTCTTCTATGAGTACTGTTGGAAGTAATGATACTGATGGTACATCAAGAGACAGTAGTCAGGAAAATTCAAACTTCAATGAAGCTACTCAGGCAACAGACTCAGGGGGAGCTTCTCACACAACTCAAGATAGTTCTTCTAGACAAGGCACTAATGCAGGGGGAGCATCAAGTGCTAGGACTCAGTTACCACCAGCAAGAAGATGGACACAAGCTCACACTCCTGATCTAATAATTGGAGATCCTGACACTGGTGTTCAGACTAGAAATGCTACTCAGAATGAGTGTCTCTTTCATAACTTCTTATCTCAAGAAGAACCAAAGAAAGTGGAAGATGCTTTAAAAGATACTGATTGGGTAACAACTATGCAAGAAGAACTAAACGAGTTTGAAAGAAATGAAGTATGGAAACTTGTTCCAAGACCCAAAAATAGATCTGTTGGGGGAACTAAATGGGTCTTCAGAAACAAGACTGATTTTGATGGAGTTATTACAAGGAATAAAGCTCGACTTGTAGCAAAAGGTTATTCTCAGCAAGAAGGTATTGATTATGACGAAACCTTTGCTCCAGTTGCAAGACTTGAAGCTATCAGGATATTCCTAGCATATACTACACATATGAAGTTTAAAGTCTTTCAGATGGATGTAAAAAGTGCTTTCTTGAATGGAGAACTGGAGGAAGAAGTGTACGTTGAACAACCTCCAGGATTTGTTGATCCCAAATATCCAAATCATGTGTATCGATTGGATAAAGCACTATACGGACTTAAGCAATCACCAAGGGCTTGGTTTGAAACACTCACTCAATTTTTTCTTGAAAGCGGGTTCACAAGAGGTACCATTGATAAAACCTTGTTTTACATTCAAAAAGGTAAAGATTTGCTTTTAGTCCAGATATATGTTGATGATATCATTCTCGGGTCTACTAATGACAAGATGTGTCAAAGATTTGCTAAGCTAATGCAGTCGAGATATCAAATGAGTATGATGGGGGAGATGAGCTATTTCTTGGGACTACAAGTAAAACAGACTGATGAAGGAATTTTTATAAATCAATCCAAGTACACCAGAAATTTGCTCAAGAAGTTTAATATGCAAGACAGTGCTACTGCCAATACTCCCATGGCTACTGCCACCAAGCTTGATTCAAAGGAAGGAATTGAAGTGAATGTAACAAGCTATAGAGGAATGATTGGTTCTCTCTTATATCTCACTGCAATTAGACCGGATATCATGTTTGCTACTTGTCTCTGTGCGCGGTTTCAGTCATAACCAAAGGAACCACATCTCATAGCAGTTAAAAGGATATTTCGATATCTGAAAGGAACACCAAACTTGGGCTTATGGTATCCCAGGGCATCAGACTTCACTCTAATAGGTTACTCTGATGCTGATTTTGTTGGATGCAAGATAGACAGGAAAAGCACTTCTGGGAGCTGTCAGTTCTTAGGTGGTCGTTTGGTTTCATGGTTTAGTAAGAAGTAGAAGTCAATCTCGACTTCAACTACTGAAGCTGAGTACATTGCTGCAGGAAGCTGCTGTGCTCAGATTCTCTGGATGAAAAATCAGCTGCTGGATTACGGTTTGCACTTCTCTAAAATCCCTATTTATTGTGATAATCAAAGTGCTTTTGCAATGACAGGAAATCCAGTTCAGCACTCGTTGACCAAGCATATTAGTATCAGGTATCAATTTATTCGTGAGCATGTTATGGAAGGAGCAATTGAGCTTCACTTTGTTCCTACTGATCAACAATTGGCTGATATCTTTACTAAGCCTCTGTCAGAAGTTGTGTTCACTAAACTTGTGAATGAACTAGGAATGATCACAAATGAATAAGTCTTGATGCCTGGTACTGAGACTGATAATATCTCCTACTGATAAGTACTGCTGGTTAGTTCAATTTTTTCTTCTTGTATTAAGTGATATCCTTTCTTTCACTTTGCAACTAGTGGGGAGTCTGATTGTTTAGTTCTGATGATTGTTTTCATGCTGAAAACAAACTGGTCTCAAATGATTTGTGAACATCAGACAAACATGCATTCATTCAAATATATAAAGTACATTGATAAAGAAAATAATGGATCTATTCATTCATTCAAAAACTCTTTACATTGACTTTATACAATATCTCCTATTCTTGTCTAGCTAATCTCTCTCTTCAATATTATCTAGTATACTTATTACAGAGAGATGCCTTACTAGGACAAGTACTTGAATGTTATCCATCAGAGGTGACACAGGTAGAGTCAGAAGCTATTGTGTGCTCTAACCTCTGATGACAACTACTTGTATATTCAGGTGGAAAGAATACCAGATGAGATGTCAATCACTTGACATCCCCCTGATGTTGGATCTTCATCTTCATCTCATCTTCTCTTTCTCGCTTGCAACTTACAGGGTTCAAGGGAAATCTCATCCTTGGTACCCTCCAGGTAGCTTTTGCGGAGGAGCAAAAGACAGGCGTCGGCAGCAACTTCCTCTGATAGGATTGGATCATCGAATGGACCGGGTCGAATGATGTGGGCGTAAGGGTTTGATATTGGACCCTCAGCTATCTCATCATCCATGATGAGTCCTTCTTCATCCAGAAAGATCAATGCAAGCAACTCATCAATGAGATAGTTTTCCCGTTGTTCCCACTCCATCTCAAGGAACTCTTCAATAGGCATAAACTCAAATACTCCTGCCATATGATTTGCAATTTGTTTGTTTGTGTATGATTTTTAGATCTCCACAAATGACAGGACTTTATAGGCTGAGTCAGGAAACTGAAAGGTTTTAGCTATAGGGATTATGAAGCGTATTGAGTTCCAAGACATCATTTATTGACTGTTGGACTCATCCACACTTCCATTTTCTCTCTCTCTGAGCAATATTTTTAAATCGATAAATTCATTTTTATTGATTTTATTCTAATAGCTAAATGCAGGGAAATGTCTAAAATATAGCTGACTAACAGGTGTCAACTCGCGTGATTGTCACGCGCTATACTATACAACCGTTGTGTATAGCGCTGTAATCACGCGTCCTCAGAAATCGTGCATTGTCATTCTTTACACGATAAGTGTCCAGTATCATCATTACTCTTATTTTTCGGAAGATATTGATGCTAACTATACTCAAAAGATATTGTCACACTCACAACTTATTCTCTAATATTTTCTTGTAATAATATACTTTTCTCCCGCAAATTTTATCTCCCAACAATGGCATCAATTCACTTTTCGGCTTCAACAAACAAAAATCTCACAAATGATGGTGTTCTCTTTGTCACGAACAACTATTCCGCAATTCTGGATAAGACGAAGGCTCCGTCTGAATTTCACCTAATTCAGGATTTTCTAGCCTCTAGTTCAATTGGGTTTGCTCTGACTGAACCCAAAGCAATTTCTGCACAAGCGGTGATGCAGATTTGGAGCACTAGTTCAATTGGTAAGTGCTTCATGAATAAGAGTTCAAACTTTGATGCTCTCACTCAAGCCACAAAAAACATTGGGTACTCTCTCATCTATGGTTATGACTTTAATATTGCTAGCATGCTTATTGATTCCATAGGAAGTAGAATAAATGAAAATCGGGAAATTGTCTACTTTGGTCGATTTCTTCATTTGATTTTTAAGTACTTATGCCCTAATGTGGCTTTTCAAAATGAGAGCTTGTTACCTGTGTTTCAGAATACTCCTCGCTCCTTTCAGGAGTATATGTTAAAAGGTAAACAAATGTTTCAAGGTGATGTTGTGTATCCTGAACAGGTCAGGCAGCTTCTGAGACAGAGACTGCCTACTGTTTATGGATTGGATTCTAGTACTATGATTCAGAGTTCTGATGCTGATACCCCCTCTGGATCTAACCCAAGTACACATCTTAGATAATCCTCCAAACACTCAAATCCCACCTCTGTTGGCTCTCGACAGCAATCAGTTGTAAGACATACAAGGATTGCCAAATCTGTGCGACATTCTCAGTCGTCAGGATCACAGACCTTGTTACCTCACCATACTGATACTCTGGAGAAACAAGGTGATCAAACAGTTGGTATGGCATCAAAAATATTGGCCTCACGAAGAAAACATACAACTGTTGTTGATACTGATGATGACAATTTTCCTCTGTCATCGATTTTTAAGATATCATCTGTTGTGGCGGCACATGACATTCCTAATCCACTCCCGTCTCCTAAACGACGCAGACTAAAGAAATCCAGTATCTCCTCTCATTTTGCTGCTGTCGATGCTCTCCACAAATCTCTTCATGACAGTACTACTACTGATGATCCTATCAGTACTGCTCCGGATAGAACCTTCACTTCTGATACCGGACTTGATCCTGATGTAGTACTTTCTCATGTTGCTGACTTATCTGTTGTGCTACCTTCACCTAAAAAAGTGGTTGTTTCTGACTCCAGTCCACCTGTATCTCCACAGGCACGGAAAGTTGATATGTCCTATGATCGAATCAAAAGACTGGAACATGCTGCCAGAAAAGAAATTGCTGAGGTTGTTGGTCAGAAAAGGAAAATTTGTTTTGAGAGAACAAAGAAAAGGAATGTCAAAGCACGACCATCCTCTGCTCTTATTGTTGATCTGGATACACAAGAACCTGGTTCTCAAAGTGAACTAGCGGTCCAAGTAGATCATGCCCCACAAGAACCATCTGCTCAAAGGGTCGATGCAGACATGGAGCAGTTACATCAATTCATTCAAAGATCTTCAGAGTCACATCCTGACAGTCCTCAAGGGACTCTGAAAGATGACATCATTGCTCACTTTGATGATCAAATTCGTGAGGGAAGCACACAAGAACTTACATGTGACTTTGATGTAGCAGCTTCTGAACTTTTGGTCCCACTAGAACCATCTCCTGATGAAGATCACTCTCAAGGACAGGACACATAAGAACTTCCAGTATTCTCTACTGAAGTAGTCCCCATTTTCCAGGCTCCACAAGAACCTTTCATTCAATGTATGGAAGCATGCCAGACTGATGAAAGTCAAGCTCTTATGATTCAACCATTGTCATATCTTCCTTTGGAACTTGAGGAATCGGGTAATATCATTAATCCTGATACAGCTATGGTTGTTTACTCTCCCGGTGTCAGGATGACTATTGATAGACCCTTAATTGAGGGAACCCCTATCAGTATGACTGCACTCTACCCTTCTCTGCCATCTCTTATTTCTTCGTTTCTGGGTGCTCTGAGCCTTTTTCGTGAGAATGAGAGAAAAGATTTAGAGAAAAACAGAATTATTGAGAGGCAGTCTCCCGAACTGGCAAAAGGAGAGGTAGAATTGAGTGTGGATGCTATGCATACCAGTGAGGAAAATCTGACTCTTAAAAGTTCAGATACTGTGTTAGTGAGCAGTGATGAGATCACTGGAAAAGAAAAGAGAGATTTAGAAATCATTGATTTTTCTGCAGGCACATCCTCTAATCCTGCAGGTTCTTCTTCTCCTTCCAATCAGGATCCGCAGTCAAGCTCTATTTCAGGTTCTGATGACTCTGATTCTGATGATTCTTCCACTGATATACTAACAAGTCACAGACGAGCTCAGTGGAGTCATTCTTGGACTGATCATGCCTCTCCTGTTGGGATTACTAATGATCATCATCACTTGGCTACTGCTTTTACGCAGATTACAAATTCAGATCTTCAAACTCATCTCAAAGGTACTTCTCTCATGCTTAAAGCTATCTTTGAAGAGATTGTTGATGTCAAGACTTCACATGCCAAGAGTATTGTTGATGTTGTGAATGAACATGCCCAATCTGTTGCTCGTCAATCAAGAGACTTCTCATGTGTTCACAAAGATCATGTCTCTCTTGAACAACGAATTGCAACTCTGGAGAAAAATGTTGATTCTATGGATGCTAAGCTGGACTTACTTATCTCTACTCTTGTTCCTGATGCTGATACTGATGCCAAAAAGGGGGAGAAAGTAGTGTCAACCAAATGCTCTCCGGAATTAGCACTTCAAAGAAGGGATGATGCTCCTGATGGAGGCTCCAGTCAGAAACAAGCATCTACTGACCCTGTTACTAGGACACGAATCTCTGTGTCTAAACAAAGTCAAAGATAGCAGTCAACTCAAGTCTCTGGATCTGGTTCTAGAATGCAATCTCATGATATTATAGTGACAACTGCTGAGCAGGCAAAAAAGTTTCATCAAACTGTGAATATTGATGGAACAGAATATACTGTGCACTATAAAGATCCCAGACTTGAAGCATTTAATGAACAGCAAGCAAGGAAACTTCTTCAAGAAATGTATCCTGATGAGGATGTGGAAGAAATGGTGGAAGCTCAAAGGATAGAGTATGAAATGCTGAATTCACATAAAGGAGAGTTGTCAGAAGTGGAAAGAGAGGTAACAAGTCTAGAGGTAGGAATCATGGTAGAGGAAGAGGAAACGCTACCAAACTAATCTCAGAACCTCAAAAATGTATTGTGATCAAAGAAGGATCAAATACTGGTGCAAAGAAATCATCTGAGTTACCTACTATTTCTGTGAAAGGAAAAGGAAAGGAAGTTCTTGAAGGTCCATCTCAAGTGACAGTTACTGAACAAATCTCTGCAGAATCACATGAGGAAGACGAAAAGGACGATGATATTCC
The DNA here is from genome assembly GCA_030848705.1 of Heracleum sosnowskyi. Taxonomy (NCBI): domain Eukaryota; kingdom Viridiplantae; phylum Streptophyta; class Magnoliopsida; order Apiales; family Apiaceae; genus Heracleum; species Heracleum sosnowskyi. The sequence goes on from CM061240.1 coordinate 20,029,869, forward strand.
GTTAGTTCAAAGAAGAAGAAGAAATGAAGATTCAAAGCATGATAGACAGATATTTCTTGTGAGAACGTTGTTGAATGTAGAAGCAGCTAAGCAGGAAGAGAGAGACTATTTTAAGTCTTTGCAACGACGAAGCTTCACTAAATCAGGAGCCATGCTACAAGACTATTTGAGAAATAAAGAAGATGCTGCAAGGAGCTCAAGGAATTCTTATGGATTCAAGAAGATTAAAAGTTACAAAGGAAGAGGCTATGATGTCAGGGAAGATAAATCTCATCTTCATATCAATGAAATATTCAAATCAAGCGGACATCTCAAAAGTCTCTCTGAAATTCCTGGTTTTAGTGGATCTGGAAGATTCAAGAGGTCCTATGAAGATTTTGTGAAAAAGAAGAATGAATGTCGAAGTACAGGAACACATGGAGGAATTGGACATCCTGATGCAGAAATAACTCCTCAAGCTACGTCATATGATCAGGCATGTTTAACAGAAAATCTGAGTGACAAGTTGACTCAGAAACATCTTGATAAATTGATCTCTGTTAAAATGGTCTATGATGTTTTTGATGGAAATCTACCTCAAGAAAAGATGGTTTATTTTCTCAAGGATGGAACTACGTTTGTGTTGACATCTCAAGGAAAAATCTGGAAGAATTGAGGTATGTGCTATATCTGTTTGTTCCTAAAGATGATCTGTGTGCTAAGTGGAGAAAGAAGATTCAGTCTAGTATTGATCTACAATTGATGGCACTAAACTCTAAAGATAATAGATATGTTCCTAAATACATTGACATGGATGGACATGAAGTCGAAATGAAGAAGGGCAGTGCGTTTATTGAAACATCTCTAGGTATTACACATTTGACCTTTAGTCCTGACAGTGAGAGGTTAAAATGTATATATTTAGATGAAAGAATGCTGAAAAGTCTCATTGAAGATCTGAGAGCTGCAATTTATCAGACAGATAAAGATAATGAAAGGTTGAAGAAACTTAGAAGGAAAATGATCGACTTGCTGTTGGAAGAGGAAGATGAGTTGATGAAGAAGTTTCTTCAGAGAAATACAGGATTTGTAAAAGTTTATGATTTTGAAGAATATCTAAGGCAGAATTCTCATCTGTATCCTGCGAGTATTTGATGGAAATTTTGGCATCATTAAATCAAGGGAATTTATGCTTTATTTCAGAAAGTATAAATTGGGGGAGATTGTTGGAAAATGATGATTTAATGAATGTATCAGGATCGAGTGGCATCAGTACTTACATCATCAGTAGCTGATGACTGATGACGTCATCATCAGTAGCTGACGACTGATGATGTCATCATCAGTAGTGGATCAAATCAGGAGTTATGATGATTGATATTGTTCTATGATTTAGGAAAAGATTGATTTGCCAGGATATGTATCACTGAAGCTGTTACAGAAGATAAGCGACAAGAAGATCAATCTAATTAAATAGGGATTATCTTGTAACAGAATGTGTAGCTGTGTCTGTATATAAACACAGAATAGGTTTTACGAGAGTGATAACTTACACGAGTATTTTGTAAACCTAGCAGCTCTTAAGAACTCAAAGTTTCTTGAGAGAGTTTGTATAAGTTTTTATAAAGATTAATAAAAGCTGGTATTGATTGTTTTATATATCTTTTTATTCGATTATTTAGTACGATTATATTCAACCCCCCTTCTATAATCGACATCTACCGGGTAACAAGTAGTGGAGTCCCAAGTTAAGTCACTAATTACTGAACAGTCCTCCATCAACAAAAGAATTGACTCATTGGATTCTAAGGTAACTGACATTCAAACCTTTATTTCCTTGATTTTGAATTATTATCAAATCATGATGCCAAAAAGGGGGAGAAGGTAAGTCAGACAAAATGCACACCTGATCTAGTATTGAGAAAGAATAATGATGATGATCATACTAGACATGATGGTGCTGACATGGTACTACAAGGACGAACCTCTGATGTTACTATGGTGAAGTCTACAATTCAAACTTCTCAAAGTCAATCCATGCAGTCAACTCATGTTTCTTATTCTGGAGTTAGAACAGTAAGGACATTGGTGAAATCTCAGATCCTGACGGAAGAGCAAATCCTGACAGGTGATCAAATCCTGACACCTGGTCATGGAACCTTATCTACAATTCCTGAAGGTAATGAAGATGTTCTCATTGAAAAACCTGAAGATGCTACAAATCTATTCCAGAAGTTCAAGACAAGATATGGTAATGTTGTTACTCTTTATCACACTAATAAGAGAGTTCAACAATTATTTGCAAGAAAGACACTTTCTACAGCTAGTGAAGAATATCTTGATCTCTCACATGAAGAATTTCTAATTCAACAAAGAGAAATCATGGAAAGCTTTAATAATCTTGCTCCTCCTAGAGGTAGAAGAAGTGTCAGAAGAGGTGCAAGAAGAGGGAGAAGCTCATCAAATCAATCTATGCCTAGACAGACAAGGTCTAGAGGAGTAAGAATAGAAGAAATTCCTGAGGCTTCTCAAACTCCAATAGCTCCTGATACTCTATCTATTAGGACTATTATTCAGCAAGAAGATCAAGAAAGAGATGATGGACCTCAATTGAGAAGAAGACCAAGACAATCAACACTCATCAGTAATACAGCTCAAATTCCAGATTCTAATCCTGACATTGCTCAAAGTCCTGATGAATCTGAAATTTTATAAGAGGTTGATTTGTTAATTTTATCTACTGTGGTTGATTCTCATAATGAAGAAGTGGATGAAGAAGAAGAAACAAGGAGAAAAGAAATCACAAGAACAACAAATAGAGATTTTAAGCTCTATGTGCACAAGCTCAAAAGTTCAAACAGATTGTTGTGGAGAAATTCAAGAAGACAACAACACAAAATAGAGAAGAGCTATGTTCTTGAGAAAGAGAAAGACAAGAAGTGGAAACATATTGACACATTAAGGTGTGATAGACCTGTCAATTATCAGTTTGGTGGAATTGTAACAAATGTCTCCAGTGTTGCAGACTTTTCTAGTTCACAAAGATCCAAAGCACTCTGGTTACAAATGTTTTCAAGCTTAAAGCAAATGCCACACAATTCAAGAGGAGGTATAGGTCACAGAGATGCTGAGTTTCTGAACATGCCATATGTTGACCCTCACTCTTTGACTGATATTGGAGGTAATTTAACTTCTGAACACCTGAACAATTTATTAGTTGTTGATATAGTTATAGATTTTCATGATGGTACTGAAAAGAAAGAGAAGCTTCTGTACTTCATGAAAGATGGAAGTGTGAAGATTATGTCCATTCAAGAGCTGTTAGTCAAAACTACAAAGGAACTGAAATATGTTCATTATCTGCTTAAATGGAAAAATAAAGTGTGCAAGGAATGGAGTGATATGATTCTTTCAACTATAAGGAGAAGATTTGATGAAGGAAGGAATTAAAATGGTGATTATAATCCCATGTACTTAAATCTAAAAGATCAGGATGTGGAAATGCAAAGAGGCACTGCTATTAAAGAAATGTCTTTTGGCATGAAGCAACTGACTCTTAATCCTGATGGGAAGGAAATTGCTTACCTCCTGGTTGAAGATCATAGTCTACCAAGAAGTTCAATTCAAAATCTTAGAGCAGCTATCTACCAGATAAATAAGGAAGATGAAGAACTCAAAAATCTTAAGGAAAGACTAATTCAGATTCTTGAAGACAAATAAGAAAGTCTATTGTCAAGCTTCTTGAAGATGAATTTGTTCTATCAGAAAATCTAAAGATAAGTTTGCTGCAGTAAATACTTGTACATTTTGTAAATAAGTTTTTGGCATCATTGAATCTAGGAATCTATACTTTATTTTACAAAGTATGAGATTGGGGGAGATTATTAGATCAAGATTCAATGATCATCAGGATCTTGACTCAACTGATCAGGATTGCTGACGTCATCAGTATTGCACAAGCGTCAGTATCAGGATTTCTATCAGGACTGTGATCAGTATTATTATCAGGACTGGAAGCTGATCAGGATTACAACTTCGAGTTAAATATGGAGTCTAGTTAAAGAAGGAAGTTTATTTTGTCGGTTCCTAGTAAATTGGAATGCAGCTGTCGGTTAGGATATGTTTCAATATAGTTTGTAATTGATTTGGACTTATCTTGTAATCGATAGAGAAGCTGTGTAATATATATACACAGTTTCGGTTTTGATTTTATATCAATCACATACACGAGTATATTGTAACCCAGAAGCTCTCAAGAACATCAGAATTTCTTGAGAGAGTTTGTAACAGTTTTATATCAGAATTAATAAAGCTGTTATTCTTTCATATTTGTTATTTATATTTTATTAAGTCAAGAATCTTATACACTTGTATTCAACCCCCCTTCTACAATTGTTTATTACTGGGCAACATAGAGGCGCCACCTAACCTCCCGCATATCCTTCTTTTGAAATCCCAAATTTTATATATTGAATACTTGCCTTGTATAGTAATTTTCATGTTAACATACTCTATTTTAATGAGCCGCTCTCTCGTTGAAAAAATACTTATATAAATTAACACTTCTATTTTAATTCCAATAGAACTTTTACCTATATATGTCTTACTGTTGGTCCTTGACTATTGCAGAAGGGGGGGGGGGTTTGAATGCAATACTGATAAATCTCAATCTACGTTTCAACAACCAAAACTAAGATTAACGTTTATCAGTTTATCGAATGCAAACACAAGTAGACACACGAGTATTTCTCACAAAATAAATGTTTTATTTATTTTGCAATGGGTTGCTACAACCTCAAGAAAATGTTCGTTTTCTTGAGCTTCGGTTTCTCGAGTGATTGTTACAAAGAATGGATTGAGAGATAGTCTTAGTAGACTAATCCTATCACTATCAACACGGGTCTAGTGAAGCTGCTGTCATTTTCAAGTGGCAGCTTCTTACAAATTGCCTACCCGTGAATCTTTCCTAAATTGCTATACGAACAGCTTATCAGTACAGAACAAAGCAATCTAGAACCATTCTATATTAAGCTAACACAATTCAGTAGATGTAGATTTATCATACTCTGGAATTGGTGAGCTTTGTCATGTGATCTCTCAAGCTTCGGTCTTAGTCTTGCAGACCTGTTGCAGTGTTGGGATACTGCAACACGCCTGTTTCTTTTTTTCTTTTTTTTGTCAAGAGGAAACTTTTCCATTGATAAATAGTATCAAAGATACAAAGTCCGGAGGAACAGAGTTTCCTTCATTCAAAAAAGTATATCATCTAGCCGAAAAGTAAGCAAGTACTCCCGGAAGTTTAGACAATATCACATTTAATGTCTGAAAAGATAACCCACCAAAAGAAGGCCTCGTTAAAACCTCGCAAGAGTAAAACCCTATGGGAAAAAACTCAAGAAGGAAAAAGAGTGCCCTACATCGTTTACAAAAGACTAAAATAAAGACTAATTAGAGCTTCTTGTAATTTTGTGATTCCACAATGTCATCCATTATTATAGCAGCCTTGCCTTTGGTTTTGCTCTATACCTTTGTGCTCCTTTACTATATCGGACATCCCAAGTATCCTGAAATTAAGATAAATAAATGAACAGAACATAAGTGCATAAATACTACAAAAAAAATATAACTTTATTCTAACTCGTATAAAATATAACCATTTAAAAGTAAAATAACCCGTATAAAATATAATTTAATAAAAATAAGAGATCTAACCAAAGGAATCCCTGTTTCTTGACCATCCAAACTGTCACAAGTTTGACTGGGTAGATCCCCAATACAAATGTTATCCCTTCATGATAGTATCCTGATGGCTAAGCTTGCTGTCACAGGAATGCGCTTTTGGTGACAGTAGGAAATCTCCGTAGAAGGTGCTGTCAGGATTTCCAAGCTTGCTGTCAGGCTAAGGTAAAGTTGATGTCCGAGGGCTTCCGCCAATGTTGCTGTCAGAGTGAATGTACTGTCGTGACTTGCAACATGATGTCTTCAAGTAACCTTACTGTCAATGTTGTGACAGTAATATTTATTTTTTCTGTCCATCTTGAGCACTTCTTAAGGCTTGAACAAATAAATGAACTTCTACCAAGATGTACTAGAATCTTATTTGCAGCAAACAAAAACGGTTACATAGACATACTCTGGCTGTGACAGTATGTTCATACTTAATAGAATTAAGTACATAAAATATCTAGTTAAGTTGTCTCATAGCTATCACCCATAAATCCTAACAATCTCCCCCAATTTGTTTTTATGGAAAATAACAACAAATTTACAATTGATACATGATGACAACTTTACTAACCAAGATCAGAATTGACAGAGAATTTTTACTTAGCTTTAGATTTCCTTTTCTGTCTTGCTTCATCCTCTCTGTTGAGAGCTTCCTTAAGAACTTTTATGAGCTCTTCCACCAGTGCTTTTTCATCAGCAGAGATAGCCTCATCTTCAATCTCATCAATGTGCTTTTGAACTGTCTTGGAGAGGCATACTCTAGCATCCTGAAGATCCATCCATAAGTCTTTGCCAAATGCATGAGTTCTGAACTTCAGTGAGCTTCCAAAAACTTTGAATCTACTTCCAGGATATGCATTTAGGGTTTTTCTCCTTGACTTATCTAGCTTTGAGTCTTCACCCTTTCTCCTTTGGAGAATGCCTTCAATCTCAGAAGAGCATTGGTGTTCCAATGGATGGATTGATCCAATCACCAAGTAGAGTAAGTCTTTCAGGGCACTGGTTTTGAGTTTGTGAAATCTTCTCACTGGAATCTCTTCCTATATGAACTTGAATCTCAGAGGATTCTCAAGCATACAAGATTGGTAATTGGGTCCTTCACTCTCCACCTTGTTGGCTTCTCTGCTTTTATTCAAGAATGCATCTTCCATATCTTTAGTGGTTTCTCTTCTTGTAGGGTTTGAAGATTCTTCATGACTTGGTTGGGATTGCACCTCTTCTTTAGGAAGATTATCTTCATACTCAGCTATTTCTTCATCAGAGTATTCGAGCAAATGAGCAATATCAGCATCATCATATAGTGACCATTCCCCAAATTTCTGATAGAATTCTTCATCTCTCACAACTTTGTATGCCAAAACGTGGTTCATGACTTTCTCAGGGACATTGTCATAACTTTGCATTAGATTGACCATCCTTACCAAGTAGAAGTAATCAATTCTCCTTGTTTCTATTCTCCTACTGTATGAAAGAGTTTCTGATACATCATGTGATGTTACCTCCATGGAAAAATCCTTTTTAACTATCACAAATCTTGATGCATCAAACCAAAGAACATATTCAGTTGCTTCTTTATTGCTATCCAACTTCACCTCGACATTCCTGATTTGTGCAACTTCCTTTTCCAAAAGATCCAGAGAGCTGTAAAGTTTTGATTGGATAGGCTTCCTCAGTTTCCTACCAAGCCCAGTAGCTTTCTCCTTTCCTGAGTACTTGTGTTTTCCTTTCCTTTCTTTTGTAGTCTTCTCAGGTTCAGGTTCCTGTCTAGAAAACCAAGCCCTTGCTAATGATTTTGTCCTTTTAGGTTTGATAGTAGGCTTGATTTCATCCTTGACAGCATCTTTGTTGACAGTATCCTCCATGACAGTATCTTTCTTGACAGTGTCTTCTGTGACAGCTTCTTTCATGACAGCTTCCTTGAGGATAGTGTCTTCTGTGACAGCTTCTTTGGTGACAGTGTCTTTTTCAGCATTTATACTGTATATAACACATTGTTAGGTCCTGATAAGTTTGTAGAAGGGGGGTTGAATACAAACTATACCGTTTAATCGAATTTGTCCTTTAAATGATTTAACTGTTTAGAACAAATTAATGCGGAATAAAAACTGAAACAATATTCAAGTTAAATAGAAACTCTATTAAACTTAAGAGGTGTTACAATTTTGATCACTGATTACAAAGAACTTAATAACACAAATCTAGAATAAATTCGACATGAATTTATCTATTTTTGTAATAAAAAGGATCGAATACTAAAAAGTAGTTCGATATAAAATCTAGGGATTATGATCCGCTAGAAAGCTAAAGCAGTACAAGAGATACAATTCTTATGAATTAAATGTTGAAGAACAATCAAGAATTAAATCTCTGGCGAATTTTGTAGCTTGACAGTTGAAGAAGTAATGAAGAGAGAATGTAATATTTGTTGCTGTCTTTACTTCTGTGTTAACTGATCATCTTGAATGTCAACTGCCTTGTTTTCCTTTATACAATTTACTTGTTCTTTGTTTCACACGCGCCAATCCACTTGCAGAAAGTAATTGGAAGACTTGCTGAAAAACATTTCTTTTTGCCTTGGAAGACAATCGGGAAGACAAGCATTTGTATTAAGAAGACATTCGGGAAGACAAGGGAATGGCCTAGGAAGACTTTCGGGAAGACTCACTTGTGAGTCTTCCTAGTTCATTTTTCTAAGTCTTCCTAGTTCAAACCTAAGTCTTCCTAGTTCATTTTTATTCTAATTTAAATAATTAACTAAATAAATTATGTATTAATTTAATTCTTTGCAGAATTAAATTAATAAATAATATACTTAATAATATTAATTATTTATAAGAGAATAAATAGAATTAGTTGACTTCTCAATTAATTCCAGAATCACTTAAAACTTAGATAAATAACCAACACAATAGTACGTAGACACTCGATGTACTGTCTGGTTCATGAGTGACTAACGACAATGTCTGTTCTTTATCTATTTAACTTTAAGCAGTGATTCACTACCTTCTCATTCAAGAACTCCGTAATCAGTATCTTTTTCTGTCACCACTTGAAATCTCTGTCACTTTAATAAATCCACTGAGCTTGAATACTTCATTGAGGCTTGATCAATAAATTGAGCTTCTTTCAATGTAGAATCACTTCAAGTCTGTAGATGACTTTAATCTTCATTCTTTGACAGATATAACCTTCTGAGATTCCTGTGACATCTGATTTTTATTATTTACTTATTACATCTTAATTAAAGTTGAGTAGAATCCTCGGTGTTTACAAATAGGCCTGGACATATGCCTTTCAATCTCCCCCTATTTGTTTGTTAGACAATAACAACCAAATACCTCTAGAGGATAACTCAACTAAAACAAGAAAAGATAAGACTTTTAAGAGCCAAGCAAATAATAAAAGGTTCTGGATTAAATATAACAATTTCCAGATTCAAACAGTAAAGATAAATACAAGATAGATGTTCCTCTAGACTGAACATATGAATACATTTACCTATCTTGATTTACCTAGCTCTAAACATATAACATTTACAAATGAGCTAACTACATCATGCCTTTAGTCTCTAATTTCACCTTCTTCAGCTTCTTGCAAGGTGACTAGAAGATCTTTGTCAAGGACACGATCACTTTCAGAAACCACACCACTTGGCATTACTGGTTGAGTGGTGATCTTCTTCAATCTATTCTTCATCTGAGCATATCTTGGAATCTTCTCCGTGCAGTAGTCTGAAATCATATCAGCAACTTCAGACTTCTCTACAGAAGCAAACCCAGAAGTTCTAAGAAGATTCTCCAACTTCACCAGTTGCATAGCAGTCTGTAGCTTCATGGAATCAGGATCCAGCCTCACAGTTTCTAAAGTTGTACCTCTGTAGATTTTGACTTCATAAGGAAAATGTACAACTTGAGGATTGGCCTTCATAGCAGAATCTCTAAGCCGGTCATATAGAAGCTCATTCAAGCAAGAAGATCTCTTTACTTTACTCATCAGAATCCACAATTCAGATAGAGATCTTCTTTGTAGGAGGTCAAGAGAAATGGTGAATGACCCTTCAAGCGCACTTGAGACATAGATGAACAATTCTTGCCTCACTTGATCAAATGCAGACGTAATCCTTAGGATTCCTTCAATGCCTTCATATATAATGAGTTGTCTGGATTAACCGTTCTGATCTTCTCAAGCAGCTTCAGAAAAGTAGCATCATTGTTTGTGCCTCTCTGAGGGATATCAAACATCTCCCTTGCCTTATCCCACTTGCTTCCTTGCTTCATCCTCACATCCAATCTCCTTTCTTTGACATGAATACTATGAAGACGTTGTTTGTCTTCATGTTCAGCCTTTTGAATTTTCAGCTTCTGAGATATGATGTCGGAGACTTTGGCATTCTCATCCTCCTTTCTCCTTAGCTCCGCCTGCTGTTTCTTCAACTCCTTCTGAAACAAAGGGTCAGGTGTATATAGATCAGCTTCATCCTCCCAATCCTCAAAGTTTGCTGCCTCCTCAACCTCCTCCTCACCAAAAGCTTCCTCAGGTATGGTCTTCCCAAGATCACCAGATGTGTCATAATGGAAGTCATCCTGTTCACCATGGTAGTAGTAGGCATCATCAAAGACAGTATCCTCCAATGATTGTTTACCTTTTCCCTTATCCTTTCCAGAAGCTCCTCCAGCTTCTCTGTTTCCTCCTTCTTTCTCCTTCTCCCCCTTAGTTGAGGAATCCTCTACAGTTTGAGCTGTGGAAGCCCTAGGATTCACCTCAGATGTTCTCCTTATCTCTCCTCTTTCTCTCCCATCTCCTCCTTCATCAGCATCATCATCCTCATCATCATCTCCCTCAAAGAATGTTCTTTGATCTTCAGTAGGTTGATGTGAATTCTTGATCATATTGTATAGGTGCTTCATCCCTTCATTGAGATGCTCCATTCCTCCTTCTAACTTAGACATGCTTTCTTCATTAAACCTCTGGTTTTCATCAGTTGTTTGCAGAATAAAGTCCACCTTGGTAGAAATAGCAGCAATCTCCTTGACACTCTCCGATATCTGAGCATTTGACGTTGTAAGATCAGAGATGTCTGAAGCCACCAGTACCTGAGATTGTTGGATTGAATTCAGCTTCAGGAGTAGATTATTCTTCAATCCTGCCAGGTCATCTTTCACAGTACCCAGCTGATTTGATACAGAGGTGGTAGATTGTGCAACCACTTGTGCTTTCAGAAGATTGTTCTCAGCCTGGGTTTCTTGTAACTTCCTTTGTAGATCAGCTAGCTGGTGCAACAAAGCAGTGTTTGTGTCAGTGTGTGCACTCACCTCAATTGCTCTCAGTGGTGTTTCACTCAACTCACGTGCTTGTGTTTCACTCGGTGTTTGATTCATATCTCTCACCACTAACTGTCTGTCAAGATTCTCAGTAGATGTACCTGCAGGAAAAATCACCCTAGCCCCTTCAAGAGAGGTCAGTGGTGGTGCAATGGGAGTTCGCAATTCCCGATCCCTGATTGAGTCTGTCAAAATATTTGACATTGTATACTGAATTTCTTCAGGGACAGACTCATCAAGTTGCCTTTCACTTTCTCCAGTAAAAACTGCGAGTGAAAAATCCCTTAGGGGAGCCAGAGATGTTCCCTCTGGGAGGGGAGAAAATGATTCTATTTGAGTTGGCAAAGAATCAGATTTTCTCTCAGATGCCTGTGAAGGCACTTCTACCGTAACTATGGTAGGCACTGTATCAAAATCAAAAGTAAAGTGCTCTCCTGACATGGTGTCCTGAGTGTCATCTAAATGGATATCTTCTCCCATTGTGAGTAATGGAAGTGTGCTTGACTCAGTACAAGATGCCATGGCCCTATGGCGAATTTCAATAGATTCATCCTGTTGAGAGGATGTCTCCAGAGACTGTGTAGTGGCCATATCAATGTCCATATCCTTTTGAGAGGATACAGATGGGCTTACAGTTGTCTCCCTATAGGTTTTTCTTTTCTTTAAGGGTGGAGACAGAGCTGTGGGAACACTCATTTCAGGTATATCACTAACCTTTCTTGAACTGGTTTGAACATTAGGCTCAGATTGTGTTTCAGGAGTGTTTGACTCTCTGTTTGGCTCTATGACCTGGGTCAGAGACTGTGGTTCTACAATCTCTGGGTCAGCCCTAACAACCACTTGGGTTTCAATTGAAGTACCAGAAGAAGAACCAAAGTTAGGAATAACTACCTGCAGTGGTACCGGATGGGGTTCGGGAACTTGTTCACCAAAGATAGGAAGATTAATGAATTGACTCATCAATGGTGAAACAAGAACAGGTATATTGAGGAATTTGGATGAGACGTCAAGTCTGGTGTAGAATTTGGTGTCTGTGGTTGGAGAGGTTTCAAATCTAGCTTCTCGAAACAGTTCTACCTGCTCAGCAGTGAGAAGATGATTAATGATAAGAGTTAGAAAGCGAGGGTACCAACACTTTACTTTCTCACCATTATCAGAATCTCTCCTAGAGTGAGCAAGCCTGTTGAGCAAAATGTTCCACAGAATCTCAGCAAAGTTCAATCTACGACCAAATACTATAGCATAGGCAATATATTGATTAAGACTGGTAATGCAATGAAAGTTTGTTTTTGTGCAGTTACCAAATACCCTAGCTATAGTATCAAAGAACAGATCCCATTCCCTTACAACAAAAGTTTTTGACAATTTCACCATTTGAAAGGGACCTTGATAATGAATATTCACAAAGAACTGTGTTAACTCATCATCAGTAGGTAAGGGATCAAACCTGTCCTTTGGAAAATGCAATACATCACAAAATAACTCAAAAGTAACTGTATATTGCTGATTGAGAATATTGAAAGAAAAAGATTTTGAATCTTCAGCAATAACAGCACTTGAACACAACATCCTTAATGGATCAATTTTCAGAAGTGCATTGGCACAAATAGCATAACTAACACATGTATTGCTATTTAAAAATTGAATCCATGGTCTGAAACGTTCCACTTTACACCTAGCCGGATCAAAATACCCAACAAAATTATTTAAAACAAGTTCAAAATTATTAGGATCCATTTTAAATAAAACAATAAAATTTTAATTAACTTAAATAAAAATAAAATTTTAGGGATTTTTAGAATTAATTAAAATTACTAAAATCCACAAAATTAAATTTTATCAAAATTAATTAATTTTCAAATTTTAATCCTAAAAATTCGAACTATAAACTTTTAAAAGAAAAATGGAATTGGGAAAATGAATCTCAAGAACACACACAACTCAGTTAAACACACTACAATTCCACTTTCACAGAAATGCAAAGATCACTCAAATACAAACTCAGCACATTCAAGAACACTTAAGTCGAGAAAAAAAATGAAAATTTGGACAGCAATTCGACTCTAAATCTTGAGTTGAAAGAACAGAAATGGTTATGCTAAGTAAATACTTGAGCAATATTGATTATGAACACAGGTGACTGCAAAGCAAAAGAGAGAGAATTCGAATGGGGTGAGTTCAACAGTTGAAAGAAAGAAAAAAAATGAAAACTGTAAAGGCAGAAATGAATATGTGCGTGTATCTATATCTATATATGAATAAAATAGATAAACTGTAAAAGAAAAGAATGAACCGTTTTTTTTTTTTAAAATTTGTATTGGGAAGACAATCGGTAAGACTTAGGATAGTCTTCCCGGTAGTCTTCCTAATACAAATTAGTAAGTTTTCCGGAAAATTGAATTAAAGAAAAACAGAAATAAAACTAATTAATTTAAGTCTTTCCGATAGTCTTCCTAGTTCAAAAAACTGGGAAGACTTAGGAAAAGACTTAAAATAAAATAGAAAAAACAAAAAAACAAAATGAAAATATCCCTTGTTTTCCCGGTAGTCTTCCTAGTGTAAAACTGGGAAGACTTACCAAAAAATTCAGAATAAATTCGAATATTAACAGAAAATGCTGAACAAAACTTAGAAAAATGCATGAAAAATATATAAAATTCTAGAAAAATTCACAGAAAATTCCATAAATCCTAGAAAAATATGCAGAATATTAGAAATGCATAAAATTAATATAAACTTGCAGAAAAATTCAAACAACAATATTTACAATCTGAAAAATATCTAAATAATTCTAAATAAATATATTTTCAATAAAAATACATTTCTCCACTTAAAAAATATGAGAAAAATATTTTTAAAGAAAATAAAATATTCAGAACCATTTAAATCAACAAGCATGCAATTATTAAATGAGAATTGGCAGAAAATATCAATAGATGACAAGAGAAAATGAATTTATTGAAAGAACAAACATGACAGAGACATTGTTAATCACTAAGACTGTTTAACATACCCAATTTACCAACTAACTTGATAAATGTGGATTCATCAACAGATTTAGTGAATATATCTGCAGTCTGTTCTTCTGTGGGTACAAAGTGTAACTCCACAGTTCCATTCATGACATGCTCTCTGATAAAATGATACCTGATATCAATGTGCTTCGTTCTCGAGTGCTGCACAGGGTTGTTGGAGATTGCTATGGCACTTGTATTATCACAAAATATGGGAATTTTGTCTAAGGCAAAACCATAGTCCTTTAATTGATTCCGTATCCATAAGATCTGAGCACAACAGCTTCCAACAGCAATATATTCAGCTTCTGCTGTTGAATTGGAAACTGTTTGCTGTTTCTTGCTATACCAGGAAATCAACCTACCTCCTAGGAATTGACAACTCCCAGAGGTGCTTTTTCTATCCACAACACTACCTGCATAATCAGAATCTGTATATCCAACAAGATTAAAACCAGAATCTTTAGGGTACCAGATACCTAGATTAGGTGTACCCTTAAGATATCTCAAGATTCTTTTCACAGCAACGAGATGAACATCTCTAGGGTCCGCTTGGAACCTTGCACACAAGCATGTAGCATACATAATATCTGGTCTACTAGCAGTAAGATAGAGTAAGGAGCCAATCATACCTCTGTAGCTTGTAACATCTACCTTGATAGATTTGTCAGAAGCTCCAAGTTTGATTGCTGTTGAAGATGGAGTCCTTGCTGATGCTGAATCCTCCATGTGATACTTCTTGAGGAGTTCTTTGAGATACTTGGATTGACAAATAAATATACCATTTGACCTTTGACTTACTTGTAATCCAAGAAAGAACTTCAGCTCACCCATCATACTCATTTCAAACTTACTCTGCATTAGCTCAGCAAATTTCTTACAGAGATTATCATTAGTAGACCCAAATATGATGTCATCCACATAGACTTGGACTAATATCATATCACTTTTGTGTTTCTTTGAAAAAAGAGTTTTGTCTATGATACCTCTAACAAAACCATTTTCTAAAAGAAAACCAGAGAGAGTGTCATACCATTTTCTTGGGGCTTGTTTGAGACCATAGATAGCCTTGAAGAGAAAGTACACAAAGTCCAGCAGCTCCTGATTTTCAAAGCCAGGGGGCTGTTCCACATACACTTCTTCATCAAGTTCACCATTCAGGAATGCACTCTTAACATCCATTTGATAGACTTTAAAATTGGAGTAAGCAGCAAATGCTAAGAACATCCTGATGGCCTCAAGTCTAGCCACTGGTGCATAGGTTTCATCATAATCAATGCCTTCAGCTTGAGAATACCCTTGTGCAACCAGTCTTGCCTTGTTCCTTGTAACAATGCCATCCTCATCTAGCTTGTTCCTGTATACCCATCTTGTACCAACTACTTTCTTGTTCTTTGGCCTGGGTACCAGCTTCCAGACTTGCTGTTGTTCAAATTGATTGAGTTCATCTTGCATAGCAATCACCCAATCTGGATCAGTCAGTGCTTCCTCAGTTTTCTTTGGCTCCATTTTAGATAGAAATGCTGAGAAAAGACATTCATTCTGAGAAGCTCTTCTAGTTTTAACTCCAACATCTGGATCACCAATGATCAGCTCAAAAGGATGAGCTCTATTCCAAACAGTCTGTCTTGGAAGATTTGATCTTGATGATTCGCCTTGAAATTCACTTTGATGTTGTGAGTGACTAGTTGATCCTTCATTTGCTCCCCCTGAGTTGTTGCCTGTTTGCCTTGATGATTCTTCTCCAGTGTTGGTGGTATCTCCATTGTTACCAGTGTTTCCACCACCATCACCATGATCATTATCATCATTGTTATTATCATCACCAGCAATAACTTCAGGTGGGTCTTCATCATCTGATTCTGAGTCTGGCAAGTTATCAAACTTCAGCTTTTCAGATGAGTCTTCTTTTTGGATACTGGGGAACTTAGTGTCATCAAAAGTAACATTGACACTTTCCTTTACTGTGTGACTGCCAACCACGTAGACCCTGTAAGACCTTCTGGAATATCCAACAAAAATAGCTTCTTGTGCCTTTGCATCAAACTTGCCACGTTTAACATTGTCATCTATGAGCACAAAGCATTTTGCTCCAAATACATGAAAGTACTTGACAGTTGGTTTCTTGTTGTTCATGATCTCATACGGAGTCTTCATTAAGTCCTTGTTGACTAACGTTCGATTCTGAGTATAACAAGCTGTATTCGCTGCTTCAGCCCAAAAGTACGTTGGAAGTTTGGACTCACTTAGCATAGTCCTAGCTGCTTCAATCAATGTACGATTCTTTCTTTCCACTACTCCATTTTGTTGAGGAGTTCTAGGGGCAGAATACTGTCTTGTTATTCCTTTATCAGCACAAAAGTCATTTAGAATGGCATTCTTGAATTCAGTACCATTATCTGACCTTATGGCTCTAACAGGGAATCTAGAATCCAGCTCAATCAACTTCACATGGCCAATCACCAGGAATGGGGTCTCATCCTTGGAATGAAGGAATAAAACCCGTGTGTATTTTGAATAGTCATCAACAATCACAAGTGCATATTGTTTCTTTGACATGGACATCACATTAACTGGACCAAACAAATCCATGTGCAGTAGCTGAAGAGGTTCAGTTATTGAAGATGTATCAGTGCCCTTGTGAGAAGCTTTCTTTGACTTTCCTTTCTGGCATGCCTCACACAGTCCTTCCTGTGTAAATTCCATTTGAGGCAAACCTCTAACTAATTCCCTCTTGACTAAAGAGTTCATAGTTTTGAAGTTAAGGTGAGACATCTTCTTGTGCCATAGCCAACTATCATCTGATGAAGCTTTAGCATAAAAACAATTAACTTCATCTTTGAATCCCGAGTTCAGATCAGCTATGAACAAGTCACCTTTCCTTACTCCTTGAAGAGCAGGCTTTCCATTCTTCTTGTGAGTGATCTGACACTTCTCTCTTTCAAAGGAAACAGCATATCCTCTGTCACAGAACTGACTGATGCTGAGAAGATTGAACGTCAGACCTTCCACAAATGAAACATCTTCAATGATAACATTTCCGTACTTCAAACAGCCATATCCTTTCGTAATACCCTTGCTGTTATCTCCAAAGGTAACTACTGGGCCAGCTTTCACAACCACATCTGATAGCAGGGCTCTATCTCCGGTCATATGCCTTGAACAACCACTGTCCAGAATCCACATAACTCGGTTTACCTGTTTAACTCCCTGCAATATCAGATTGATTAGTCCTTCTTCGGAGCCCAAAATTGATTGGGTCCGGCATACTTAAAAAACTGGCCTTTGTCAGGCAAAACAACATTTCTAACTAAAACTACTTCAACCTCTTTCACATAAGAGCGTTTCCATTTATAGCCAGCCTTAACACATTTCTGAGTAGGCTTAGGGATAAATGAATCCACTTTAATATTAGGAGGATTAGCAGTCTTAGCTTTAACATGCTTCTTACTATTAACATGTTGACGTGGAGAAGTCTTATCACTAGATACATGCTTACTATTAAAATAAGCATACATAACATTGAAAGCACAAGACATGCAATTATCCACACCACATGCTTTATGAGAAGAATTAATAATAGGCATGTTAGAACAATTGTTTTGATCCAACTTATGGATATCTGATTTAGTCTTTTTAGTTGTAGCAACTTTGACTGGAATATCAGATATGCACTTTTTGGATTGCACAGCTTCTAAAGCAACATCTTCTTCATGAATCTCCTCAGCAATAATGATAGAATATTCATTCATAGGCTCTGCCTCAGACTCCTTACAGAAGGGTGTTTTAATACCCTTAAGTATATATGGAACAGCCTTCCCTTCAGATTTGAAGTTACAAGGGGAATTAATTCCAAGAAGTCCAATAGCCTCATTATAATCATACCCTATACTGACATGATTACCAACAGCTTGCTTATTCAGAATTTCTTTAGCAGTCTTACAAGAACTGAAATAAGCATTAGCTTTGGTCTTAAGCTCACTAATCTGATCTTTGAGAATGGTTTCCAGTTGAATATAACATTTAACCCTATTCTCAAGAAAAGCAATTTTCTCAGTAAGTTCATCCTGATTAACATGCACAAGTTTCAATTCTTTTAATTCCTTTTCAAGATTTGTGTTTAAAAGTTTTATTCTATCATTTTCAGTGCGTGCACAACTTATGGTGCCACCAAGATGATAAATCATTTCAGCGTCAGTAAAGGTTACCTCTGACATGTATCTGGATGAAGTGCTTTCCTCTTTAGCCATTAAAGCAAGGTTCCCAATCTCACCTGCTTCTTCATCACTGTCAGTGTCATCCCAACTCTTTCCCTCAGCAACATAGGCCTTCCCAATCTTGTTCTTCTTGCTAGAATCAAATGTGTTTCTAGTCACTTGCTTTGGCTTTCTGCACTCAGTAGCAAAGTGACCCAACTCATTGCAATTGTAGCATCTGATTATACTCCTGTCCACAGTTCCAGTTTTGTAGCCACCCCTTGTGCCACTTGAAGATGAAGATCCACCTCTCTGAAATCTGGGTCTGAACTTAAGATTGGGATTCCTCTTGAATCTAAACTTCCCAAATTTCCTGACTATCAAAGCCAAGTCACCATCCTCCAGCTGATCAAGTTCTTCTAAAGAATAGAAGTCACCACCAGATTGATCAATGGATGTTAATCCATATTCAGCATCAATAACATTCATGTGAGAACTAGAAGGTTGAACAGCCTTCACTTCCAGTCTCTGTGGGACTTCAGCAGCCAATGCAGTAGAGGTACCAACAATTTTCCCAGTTCCATACAGCTCCCTTTGTTGAATCTGCTCCAGCTCATAGGTCTTCAGCACACCATACAATCTCTCCAAAGCAATCTCATTCATATCTCTTGCTTCTCTAATGGCAGATATTTTGTGCTCCAAATGAGGTGGTAGGGTAAGAAGGAACTTCTTGTTAATCTCCTTGTTGGTGTAGTGCTTCCCATTGAGATTCAGATCATTGATTAATTTGTTGTATCTTTCAAAAACCTGAGAGATACCTTCACCAGGGTTTGATCTGAAATGCTCATATTGTGAAGTGAGAATTTCCAGCATATTTTCCCTAACTTCTTCTGTCCCCTCATTGATTATCTCTATGGTTCCCCAAATATGTTTGGCAGTTTCACAATTTAGGACATGATTATGCATGATAGGATCAAGACTCTCAATAAGGATCAACTGAAGACAGGAATCCAAGGTAACATCCTCTTTCTCATCAGGAGTGTATTCCTTGGGATCTTTAGGGTACATTCTAGCAGCCCTAGTCACAACATTATTCTCAACAACTTCAGGATCAATAATCATAGGGAGTTTGGGACCACTCTTCAGCACATCCAAGTATTTAGGATTTGCAACCTTAAGAAATAGGAGCATTTTCTTCTTCCACATTGGATAATGCTCCTTGCTGAATATTGGGATTTTAACTGTCCCCACTTTCTGTGCAGTAGACATCTTTTGAGATTTTTAGAATAAAAATAAAAAATCAGAGTTAAGAAAAAAATCTCAAACAATTGGATCTTTGATTAGTATATCAATCAAAAGGCTCTGATACCAATTGTTAGGTCCTGATAAGTTTGTAGAAGGGGGGTTGAATACAAACTATACCGTTTAATCGAATTTGTCCTTTAAATGATTTAACTGTTTAGAACAAATTAATGCGGAATAAAAACTGAAACAATATTCAAGTTAAATAGAAACTCTATTAAACTTGAGAGGTGTTACAATTTTGATCACTGATTACAAAGAACTTAATAACACAAATCTATAATAAATTCGACATGAATTTATCTATTTTTGTAATAAAAAGGATCGAATACTAAAAAGTAGTTCGATATAAAATCTAGGGATTATGATCCGCTAGAAAGCTAAAGCAGTACAAGAGATACAATTCTTATGAATTAAATGTTGAAGAACAATCAAGAATTAAATCTCTGGCGAATTTTGTAGCTTGACAGTTGAAGAAGTAATGAAGAGAGAATGTAATATTTGTTGCTGTCTTTACTTCTGTGTTAACTGATCATCTTGAATGTCAACTGCCTTGTTTTCCTTTATACAATTTACTTGTTCTTTGTTTCACACGCGCCAATCCACTTGCAGAAAGTAATTGGAAGACTTGCTGAAAAACATTTCTTTTTGCCTTGGAAGACAATCGGGAAGACAAGCATTTGTATTAAGAAGACATTCGGGAAGACAAGGGAATGGCCTAGGAAGACTTTCGGGAAGACTCACTTGTGAGTCTTCCTAGTTCATTTTTCTAAGTCTTCCTAGTTCAAACCTAAGTCTTCCTAGTTCATTTTTATTCTAATTTAAATAATTAACTAAATAAATTATGTATTAATTTAATTCTTTGCAGAATTAAATTAATAAATAATATACTTAATAATATTAATTATTTATAAGAGAATAAATAGAATTAGTTGACTTCTCAATTAATTCCAGAATCACTTAAAACTTAGATAAATAACAAACACAATAGTACGTAGACACTCGATGTACTGTCTGGTTCATGAGTGACTAACGACAATGTCTGTTCTTTATCTATTTAACTTTAAGCAGTGATTCACTACCTTCTCATTCAAGAACTCCGTAATCAGTATCTTTTTCTGTCACCACTTGAAATCTCTGTCACTTTAATAAATCCACTGAGCTTGAATACTTCATTGAGGCTTGATCAATAAATTGAGCTTCTTTCAATGTAGAATCACTTCAAGTCTGTAGATGACTTTAATCTTCATTCTTTGACAGATATAACCTTCTGAGATTCCTGTGACATCTGATTTTTATTATTTACTTATTACATCTTAATTAAAGTTGAGTAGAATCCTCGGTGTTTACAAATAGGCCTGGACATATGCCTTTCACACATCTTAAAATATTTGCCTCCAAAGCTTCAACTGTTACAGACTCCTCTTCTTCTGTAACTCCAGCATCTTTCTTTTCTTGCACAGGAGCTTCTTTTTCATTTTCCTCCTGGGATTTAATTTCAACATTCCCAGAAGTGTTTCCACTAGCATTTCCTGCTTCTCCAGTTCCTCCACTACCATCCAACTCATCATCATCATCAAAAGGAACATCATAGGAGCAGCTTTCTCCTTGTTCAGCTCTATTGGAGTTTGCTTTGGAGATCATTTTCTTCATTGTAGAACTCAGTTCCTTGTCCCTTTTCACCAGCAAGTCATAGATTGCATTGACAGCACGAACTCTTTCTTTGTTGGCTTTAGAGTTGAGAATCATGTTTAACACCTTCAAAATTGACCTTGACTCCATTGTTGAAGTGCCTCCTAGACTCATGTATGCACATCTCCTGCTACCACTTTTAGTGGTATTTTCATAGTAGACACAAAATGGATTGGTGTAGACTTCTGGAAGTTTCTCTGAAATTAAATTCAGCATTTGTAGATGTAAAATCTCATTGAAGGCTGTATGGTTTGCCATGATTTTGTTCTTCATCACAGTTAGCACCTTTGCAGGAAGACTCTGCAACAGCTGCATAGTAATGAATATGGATATTTCAGTGTTTAAGTACACATCAATAGCCCGCCTCCTTTCTTCATTGATCTTTACACATACACTGGTGATTTTCTCTTTAAGCAAAGTTGAGCAGTTATTCAACCTTCTGCTATGCTCCTTCATAGCTCCCTCAACTATCTTGTAGAAGTCCTCATCATGATTCTTCAAAGTACTTTCCCTGTAGTTAACCATCAAGGCACTGGCATCTTCCTGACTGAATTCTGTTCCTTCACTCCAAGTGTTTCCTGACAAGATGTATTCAGGCATCTTGTCTTTCCATTTTCCCAGCCTGTTCTGCTCCTCCTTTTCTCTCCATTGTTTTTCAAGAGCACTCTCCTTTGGCATTGGAGTTGGCTCTCTTATTGTCACAGGAGGTAATATTGGGTTCTTGGAAGGAACATTCCCTTCAATTGCTTCCAAGGCTTCTTTGGTCATTAGAACTATTTCTCTAGCCATCTCATACTCAAAGAGGTTTTCAGCCTATTGCACTTGCTCCCCCTTATTTCCTGAATCTCCTTTTGTTCCCCTTTTCTTCTTTGCATACACTGATCTTCCTTTGGCTGCAGACTCCCCCTCACTCCTTGAAGCCTTCTTAGAGACAGGCTCCCCCTGAGCAACATCCTGCTTGGGGACACCTTCTGATTCTGATCTTTCCCTTCCTGATTCTGATCTTGCCCTTTCCTCCCCCTAAGGTAAGTTGGCAGCATCAAGACTTGCAGAAAGAACTTGAATGGCTTCCTGAATGGTAGAGAATCCAGAGGCCACCATGGTAGACAGGCTGTCAAGTTTGGATTCCATGGACAGACACCTGTTCTCTAGAGCTTCCAACCTGAGTGTAGTAGAGGGGCCACCTGATCTTAACCTTCTTGGGGTGAGGGAAAAGATTGGGGCTTGGAGGCTGTGGGGGTTCTCACACTCTCAGTGTTTTTCTGAGTGATCTCATCACTCCTCACAGAAGAACTCTCATGGCCTAATGCCTGTAAGTGTGAGGCTCCCTCAAAATCACTCTGGACATGCTCAAGTCCCTCGCCTTTTGCCAGCTCATTTGGTTGCCTCTCATTTTTATGCTCACCTCTCTTTTCTTTTATCTTTTTTTTTGCACACCCTCACTCATCCTAGATGCATGGGTATGAGCAGTACTTACATGCAATGAAGAAGATGGTTTAGAGTGTACCTTTAAGAACTGAGATAGTGGCACATCATCATCAGAGACATCTTCAACTATGACAGCATCAAAATCAGGTTGAACAGAGGTGACATGAACTTTGCCAGGAATGTTAGTGTCAGTTGGAAGATTGACAGTAGGTTCCACTGCATCTTGGACAGCAGGTTTGGTTTTGACAGCAACTTCAACTGAGTCCTCGACAACAGGGTCACCTGTGACAGCAACATTCACAGTGTCTTTGACAGCAACTGAGGCTATGACAACATCTTCCCTAAGGTAAGATGCTCCTTGGAGATTGAACAAGGTACTGGTTGTTTCACTTTCTAGCAGAGTTGTACCTTGCTCTTTCTCAGTGTTTGAAGGAGTAGTGTCCATTTCACTTTGAGAAATGGGTTCTTGTGGACCACTAGATGGGGACTCATCCATGATTGGAGATGGATGATCAAAACCTGAAGGGTTGGGACTATCCCCCTCTCTAGGTTGTGGAGAAGAAACAAATGAGTGTGTAGGGAAGGAGGAAGGTGAAAGTGGAGAAGAGAATGATGGTTGCTTCTCAGATGGAACTTGAGAAGCATCAATAGGGGAAGTGAAATCCTCACTGTGTCCTGACTCCATGTGTGTTTCTGCAAGTGGAGGCTCCTCATGAGTTGGAACATGAGGTTGTGCAGACTCTTTACAAGGTGTCTTGGGAGACAGGCCAATTTCAATAGATGTCCCTTGTTTGAGAAGGAACACCTAGGGAGGAGTTTATTTCCATATTTTCCTCTACATTCTTTTGGGAGACTGCAGGGAGGCTGACAGTGGTTTTGGTCCTCTTAGATCTCTTCTTCTTAGGCTCAGGAGGAACCAATGTGGGTTCTAGTGGACTACCTTCCTTATTTGCTGCACTAGGTGCAGGAACTCCCTCTTGACTCTCAACACTACCACCAACACCAGTCTCTAGGGGTCTTTTTCTGGTTTCTTGTAAGGCTTGTCTCTGTACTTTGGGAAGTCTAGAGAACCTAGGCTGAATGTATGGGGTAGAATGAGGGTTAGCTAAATTTGGGTCTAATCCAGCTTCATTCTCAATAGTGAAGGTGTCAAAACCAGAAGGTAATGGAAAATCAAGGTCAGTCACTTGATCAACCATGTGTTTGGTGAAACATAGTGGAATATGTGCATTTAAATTCTGTGAAGTGAGAGTTATGTGAGTGTTTCTTTTCAGTACAGGGCACACCTCTAAAGGAGGGGCATTCTCATCAAAGTCACATAAAGAATTAATGCATAACATTAGAAAGCGAGGATAGATGTTTAACTTCTTACCTATGGCAGCCTTGAGGTGTGCCATGAGCAGCTTTCCAACATCCACTTTGTACCCATGAACAAGAGAGTGAGTGAGTTTCTTGATGTAGGTGGGAATCCATTCCAGCCTGTGGTCTTAGTAGAGAACACTTTCACCATAACATCAAACACCATACTCCACTCCTTGCGGAGATATTTCTTGTCCATTTCACCACAGGGGTACCATTTTGTTGTTCCCTCTTCAAGAATAGATCCAGAATACCCAATCTTCAAGAAGAGCTTCTTCAGGGTCTCATCACTAGCAAGCTCGGTATAAGTCTTTCCTGTTTCTAGCACAATTCCCAAAGCTGCATTGATGCCCTGAACATTGAGAGAGTAGTTGTGCTCCTTGATTTTGAACTGAATGGAGGAGATGTCACCATCTTCTTGAGCAACGGATGTCTCCCAGAAATTTTCAATCCTGTCTAGGTCAAGAACAGGAGAAGAGGTAATTGCATACCCAAGGTAGGACTTATTCAGGAAATAAACAAGCCCTTTGAAACCCTCACCAACATCACTTGGAGAGTAGTTGCCAGCAAAGTTGGTTTGTGAAATTGATTGCTTGGGGGCCATTTTTGCTTGTTGAGAGAAGAAAGAAGGTAGAAGATGAATTGCTTCGAGAGAAGAGAAAGGAGAGTGTTGTGTTTGCTTTTTGAGAACAGTTGTATGTTTGATGAATTTAGAGGGAAGTTTAAGCGTTTAACAGACAAAATGGAAAAGTGAAATCGTGTCTTAACCCAATTAACAGTCACGTGGGTTACTGGTTGATTTCTCTCTCCTCGTGGAGGATGCGTGTCCAATTTTAACGGTCCACTACTTTGACAGTAACCTGTGCGCTCAAAACAACCGTGTCAGTAACTTTGGTGTGATGACAGCATGTTTTGCGTGACAGAAACATTTCGCGCAAAACTTACTGTCATCGTTAAGTTCTCACATGACAGTATCTTATACAAATCATGACAGAAAGTTGTTTACTGCTGTCGAGAAGCTAACTGTCAAATAACCGTGACAGCTACTTTTCTTGATGACAGCAACCTTTGCAGGAAAATAACAACTGTCGAGACTTTGTATTGAAACTGTTATGATTAAAAACTTAATTTAAGAGACACCAGTTAAACATATGCAATATTTATTACTGATTCATCATTCATTCATAACAATATTCAACCAATTAAGCAATTAACCACACATACATCAAGCATTAAGAAACTACAGAAGAAAATGGATAAATTTTATTAATTGAAGAAGGGTAAATGACTACAATTGGTGAGATTAACTATTCATTACAGTCTTTCTTAACCAATTCTAGAACTTCTGCCCTAACTTCCTCTTCTGAGGTTCCTTCTTCCTTGAGGAGTGCTTGAAACTCATTTTCCTCTTCTTGCACCTTAGCCTCCTCAACGGCTTTGGCAGCAAGTTCTATTGCTTCTTCCTCATCGAGGGCGTCCCACAACTCATCAAACAGAGCTTCCACTTCTTCATTGTAAGGCTCACTTCCATAAGACTTTGGCCTGTATTCGATTCCTACTTTGTTTTCCATTTTACCCTTTTTCTAAATGATTCACTAATATGGCCTAAGATTCATTTTATAGGCATACTAGGTTAAGAGGGATGTAAACGGTCAACAGTTTGGAATACCCATACAACTACCACATATTGCAATTAAGTGATGTCTACCACTAATCCAATAATCAAAGCAAAACTGACCAATCAAGGAAGTTCCTTGACCAATTTCAACATTAAAAACCATGCAAGTTAATGTCATACGGAATCTAACTCTCATGTAAAGGACTAGCACAAAATTCAATTTAACAAAGTCAAAGTAAACGTGCTATCGAAAACAGATAGAGACTTAGGTAGACAGTAACTTTCTCATGACAGCAACTTGTTAGGATTACTGTCACAAGCTTCAATGAAAAATTAGAATGGAAAAACTAGTAAGTTAACATACCAGATTTAGCATTCCCAATTCACTTACCAACCTGTTAAAGGTTGCATCATCCAATGGTTTTGTGAAGATGTCTGCAAGTTGCTTTTCTGTAGGGACATAGATCAACTTCACAGTTCCTCTTTCAACATGCTCTCTTATGAAATGATGTCTAATATCAATGTGCTTTGTCCTACAGTGTTGAACAGGATTGTCTGAGATGGCTATGGCACTAGTGTTATCACAGTAGATAAAGATATTATTTAACACTAGACCATAATCCAACAGTTGATTCTTCATCCATAGAATTTATGCACAGCAACTTCCAACAGCAATGTATTCAGCTTCTGCTGTAGATGTAGAAACTGAATGTTGCTTCTTACTAAACCATGACACTAATCTTCCACCAAGAAATTGACAGCTTCATGTAGTGCTCTTTCTGTCAATCCTACACCCAGCATAATCTGAATCAGAATACCCCACTAGCTCAAATCCAGTGTTTTTAGGATACCAAAGGCCTAGATTAGGAGTGCCCTTAAGATATCTAAAAATCCTCTTGATAGCTACCAAGTGTGACTCCTTTGGATCAGCTTGAAACCTTACACAGAGACATGTAGCAAACATTATGTCAGGTCTGATAGCAGTTAGATAGAGAAGTGATCCAACCATGCCTCTGTAAGCACTAGAGTCCACTTTCTTCCCTTTGGAGTCTAGATCCAAACTAGTTGAAGTAGAAATGGGAGTCTTGGCAGGTGATGAGTCTTCTAGGTTGAACTTCTTGAGAAGTTCCTTGACATACTTTGCTTGACAAATGAAGATTCCATCATCTTTTTGAAGAACTTGTAAACCAAGGAAGAATGACAGTTCTCCCATCATACTCATCTCATACTTGTTTCTCATTAGAGATGAAAACTTCTCACACAGCTTCTCATTTAATGAACCAAAGATGATATCATCAACATAGATTTGAACCAGAATGATGTCTTTTCCATGATGCTTGTAGAATAGAGTCTTATCTACTATACCTCTTGTAAACTGGTTTTCCAAAAGAAAGGTTGAGAGGGTATCATACCAGGCTCTTGGAGCTTGTTTCAAACCATAAAGTGCCTTGAACAACTTGTACACAAAATTATGCATTTCAGTATCTTCAAAACCAGGTGGTTGTTCAACATACACTTCTTCTTCCAACTCTCCATTTAGAAAAGCACTTTTGACATCCATTTGGAACACCTTGAAGTTACAGTGTGCAGCAAAGGCTAGAAAAATCCTGATAGCTTCAAGTCTGGCAACAGGTGCAAATGTCTCATCATAATCTATCCCTTCCTGTTGACAGTAACCTTTAGCTACTAGTCTTGCCTTGTTTCTAGTCACATTTCCATTTTCATCCAGTTTGTTTCTGAAAACCCACTTTGTCTCAATAACTGACTTTCCCTTTGGTCTTGGAACCAACTTCCATACATTGTTTCTTTCAAACTGGTTGAGTTCCTCTTGCATAGAAATCACCCAATCAGAATCCAACAATGCTTCATCAATTGCTTTAGGCTCCACTTGAGATAGAAAACAGGAAAACATGCTATCTGCAGAAATATTGTTCCTGGTTCTCACCCCAGAAGAATGATCTCCAATAATTAGGTCATTTGTGTGATCCTTGTTCCACCTTGTAGTTCTGGGCAAGCTTCTTGTTTGATCTGAGACAGTAGCCTCAGTCTGAGGAACTGAATCTTCACCAGGACAATTGTCTCCACCATTTTCTTCAACATCTCTAGAGTCGCCATCATTTTGAGTATTTCCTGAAATAGTCTGTGACTGAGCTGGAGTTTGATTTATATCACTTTCAATGACAGCATCTTTTTCAGTTTCTACAGTTTGAGTAAATGTAGGCTCTTCATCAACAATTTCTTCTTCTTCCAAGTATCCTTGATTCCCAAATCTAAGAATTTGCATTTGACCTTCTTCATGCAGTCCAGGAAACTTGGTTTCATCAAATGTGACATTCACACTTTCATCTATGATTCTGTGTTCCAAGAGATAGACTCTGTAAACAGTCCTTTCTAAAGCATAGCCCATGAAAATGCCTTCAAAAGATTTGGTGTCAAATTTCCCTTTCTTTTCATGGTTGTCTTTCATCATGAAACATTTGCTTCCAAACACATAAAAATACTTGACAGTAGGTTTCTTTTCATTGAGCAGATAGTAAGGAGTGTTCCCATTAGTCTTGTTGATCAGGGTTCTGTTCTGTGTGTAACAGACTGTGTTGATAGCTTCTGCCCAGAAGTATGTAGGTAACTTTGCATCATGAAGCATAATTCTGGCAGCTTCAATGAGAGTTCTGTTCTTCCTTTCTGCAACTCCATTCTGCTGTGGTGTCCTTGCAGCAGAAAATTGTTGTACAATTCCTTCATCTTTGCAGAAATTACCAAGTGTGGCATTTCTGAACTCAGTACCATTGTCACTTCTTAGAATTTGAACTTTGGCATTTGGAGTTCTGTCAAGAACTCTTAAGTGATCAATGATAACTTGAGCAACTTCATCTTTTGATTCTAGATACTTCACCCCAAGTATACCTAGAATAATCATCCACCATAACTAATGCATATCTCTTCTTGGCTAAAGATGGAACATTAACCGGTCCAAAGAGATCCATATGAATTAGTTTGAGTGGCTCTGTGTTGGTGTTGATTTGCTTTGACATGTGCACAGCTCTCTTCAATTTTCCCATTTGACAGTCCTCACATAGTCCTTCTTGACAGAATTCTTGTTGAGGTAGTCCTCTAAATAATTCCTTCTTCATCAGCATATTCATTGTCTTGAAGTTGAGGTGAGAGAGTTTCTTGTGCCAAAACATACTGTCACCAACAGTAGCTTTACTGTAGAAACAGTAAATCTTATCCTTCTTTGTTGAGCTTAGGTCAGCAACAAACAGGCTTCCTTTCCTTACCCCTTTCAGAGAGAGGCTTCCATCTTTCTTGTGATAGATATTGCACACCATCATGTCAAAATCAACCTTGAATCCTATGTCACTGAATTGGCTGACACTGAGCAGGTTGTGCTTCAATCCATCAACAAGTGCAATATCATTAATGACAACATTTCCAATTTCCAAACAGCCATATCCCACTGTGTAACCCTTGATGTTGTCTCCAAAGGTTATGATTGGGCCAGCTTTCTCTACAAATTGTGATAGCAGGGCTTTATCACCAGTCATGTGTCTAGAGCAGCCACTGTCAATGATCCATATGACCTGCTCCTTATTCTTACCCTGCAAAACAAATTGTGTTTAAGAGGCATATGGTACCCAATCCTTGTTGGGTCCTGTTACTTCAGTATCACAGACATAATCAACATTTTCAACTTTAACCATCACATCAGGAATCTTTTGTTGGACTCCTTTCTTCACCCACTTTTCCTTAGAATTAGACTTGGTCTTATTCTTAGTGGATGTAGCCTTCTTACTGTTTTCAGTAGGCTCAGAAGTCTCAACAGTTTGCAAGTAGGTACATTGTTCAGTAGATAAAATAGGTAGATTGAAACAAGTACTCATAGCAGTTATCTTGCATGGCATACAATCAATGTTATTACACACCACCATAGATCTATGCATAATGGGGGTTCTATGTCAGTTACCATCTTTCATGGTCACATTGTCTTTGACCTCTTTTGGTTTCTTATAACAAACATGAGTTAAGTGATGTGAGGAGCCATAGTTATTGCATAGTTTTCTAGGAGCATTACCAGCATTAGCATTGCCATTTCCTAACTTACCATTCCTGTTTCTAGACTTGTAGGTAACTGTGTCATCATGATGTTCTAAAGTTGCTGTCGAGCTCTTCTTGACAGTACCTTTCACACCTTCTGTCTTGACAGTAGGTTTGGAAGTTACTATCTTTGAAGCTCTCTTGACAGTATCTTTAGAAGCTACTGTCTTGCCATTATTGACAGCATCTTTAGAATATTCTGTCAGATTGTTTGGCAAAGTTACTGTCTTGGGGATAGAGACATCATCTTTTCCTTCAATTATTGAACTGGCAATACCTTCATCCTCATAATCAAGTTGTTGCTTGATGAGCATGGCTTCCTCATCAAACTCAAGTTCAGAAAGTTTGAAAATTGGTTTGTTGATCTTCTTGAGGACATGAGGTTTGACAGAAGCATCAGTTGAACAATCCTGACTAACAATTTCCTTACCAGGTCTTTTGCCATACTCAAAACCTATCCCTACTTTTTGATCCTCTATGTGTTTCTCATGATAATCCTGAAGTTGTTTGGATGAGTTTCTGTAGGCTTTAATCTTGAATTCATTTTCACTAATTTCTTTCCTTAGAAACTCCTCAATTTCTTTAGCACAGACTAATTCATTTTTGAGTTTAGCATTCTCCTGTGTTAAAGATTCTAATCGACTGGTCTTCAGCAAAAGCAAATCATTTTCAGAAGTGAGTGTTTCATTCAATTTAGTTAACCTAGCAATTTATTCATTAGCTTCAGTTAAACTAGTATGAACATTGAACATCTTTGCACTCAATTCCTCAACAGTTTGTTTGTATTCATCTTTAGACATATTAAGTAAGACAAGTGAGGGTACCTGACTTGGAGAGCTAGAGGTGGTCTCTTCAGATTTAGTCATGAGTGCTAGATTCACATATTCCTCTTTCTCTTCATCATCAGTATCATCCCAGCACTTTCTTTCAGCCACATAGGCCTTTCCCTGTCCTTTCTTGAATTGTCCACTTGACCCTTTATCCATCCTCTGATTCTGCTTTGGTCTTCTGCACTCAGTAGCAAAATGACCAAGCTCATTGCAGTTGTAACACCTGAACTTGGATTTGTCCACCATCCATGTTTTGTAACCACCCCTTGTGGCACCACCTTCAACCTTGGAAGAATTCCCTCTGCTGAACCTTGATGTTTGACCTTGAGGCTTAAACGGCTTGTTTCTCTTGAATCTTATGTTTTTAAATTTCTTAGCCATGTAAGCCATGGTTGGATTATCCATCTTCTCCATTTCTTCTAAGGAGTAAAAGTCTTCATCTTCAACGTCAGTTATCTGCGGTACAACTTTCTCCTCATCATCCACAACCTCTTCAATCTTAAGAGTAGGTACTGGAGCAGGTTGTGTGACTTGTGTTTCTTTACTAGGTTAAGTGATTCTTGGCACATGAGCCACGAGAGCACCTGACATATTAGCCATCTTTCCTCTGGATCCAGCTAGAATAGCTCTTTTTTGGAAAAACTCAAGCTCATATGATTTAAGCACACCATATAAAGTTTCAAGAGAAATATTGTTCAGATTTCTTCCTTCTCTTATGGCAGTGACTTTGTGATCAAGATGCTCAGGAAGTGTGAGCAAGAACTTGACATTTAACTCCTTCCTATCATAGTACTTGCCATGAATCTGTAGCTCAGTCATCAGTTTACTAAACCTCTCAAACATTGTTGTTAGATCTTCTCCTGACTTTGCCATGAAAGCTTCGTACTGAGAGATGAGAATTTGTCTTTGATTGTCTTTCACTTCTTCACTTCCTTCACATAGCAGCTCGATCTTGTTCCACATGTCCTTGGCTGATGAGCACCCAATGACATTCCCACACATGACTTTGTCCAAAGTGAGAGCATCCAGTAAGATGAGTTGCAAGTAATCATCCAAGGCTACCTTCTCTTTTTCTGGCTCCAGAAACTCTGAAGGTAATTTGTTGACCAAGCAGGCTGGAACAAGAACACCATCCACAGCTGAGGCTTCGATTTCTTTTCGTGGAACGAAGGGACCATTCTTGAGGATACCCAAGTATAATGGATTCGCGGCTTTGATAAACAACATGATTTTTCTTTTCCATACATTGTAGTTCTCTTTATCAAAAGCTAGAATCTTTATGCTACTTGACTTCTGCATACTTGTCATGATCTCAGATTTGTAGAACAATATGTCTGCTCTGATACCAGTTGTTGGTCCTTGACTATTGCAGAAGGGGGGGGGGGGGGGGGTTGAATGCAATACTGATAAATCTCAATCTACGTTTCAACAACCAAAACTAAGATTAACGTTTATCAGTTTATCGAATGCAAACACAAGTAGACACACGAGTATTTCTCACAAAATAAATGTTTTATTTATTTTGCAATGGGTTGCTACAACCTCAAGAAAATGTTCGTTTTCTTGAGCTTCGATTTCTCGAGTGATTGTTACAAAGAATGGATTGAGAGATAGTCTTAGTAGACTAATCATATCACTATCAACACGGGTCTAGTGAAGCTGCTGTCATTTTCAAGTGGCAGCTTCTTATAAATTGCCTACCCGTGAATCTTTCCTAAATTGCTATACGAACAACTTATCAGTACAGAACAAAGCAATCTAGAACCATTCTATATTAAGCTAACACAATTCAGTAGATGTAGATTTGTCATACTCTGGAATTGGTGAGCTTTGTCATGTGATCTCTCAAGCTTCGGTCGTAGTCTTGCAGACCTGTTGCAGTGTTGGGATACTGCAACACGCCTGTTTCTTGAACATCCAAACTGTCACAAGTTTGACTGGGTAGATCCCCAATACAAATGTTATCCCTTCATGACAGTATCTTGATGGCTAAGCTTGCTGTCACAGGAATGCGCTTTTGGTGACAGTAGGAAATCTTCGCAGAAGGTGCTGTCAGGATTTCCAAGCTTGCTGTCAGGCTAAGGTAAAGTTGATGTCCGAGGGCTTCCGCCAATGTTGCTGTCAGAGTGAATGTATTGTCGTGACTTGCAACATGTTGTCTTCAAGTAACCTTACTGTCAATGTTGTGACAGTAATATTTATTTTTGATGTCCATCTTGAGCACTTCTTGAGGCTTGAACAAATAAATGAACTTCTACCAAGATGTACTAGAATCTTATTTGCAGCAAACAAAAATGGTTATATAGACATACTCTGGATGTGACAGTATGTTCATACTTAATAGAATTAAGTACATAAAATATCTAGTTAAGTTGTCTCATAGATATCACCCATAAATCCTAACACTTACAAACACCAATTTTATTTCCAATAGAATTTATTTATTTATTATGTATTTTATAAATTTGAACTCTTCTACTCTACAAATTCGAAAACCTCTCATACATCCTATAGAACTTTTAACTATATGTCTAACCTATAAATTTGAACTATTCTCTTTTATAAACTCGAACACTTATTATAGTTCAAATATAACTTTTATTTATATGTCTTCTCTATAAATTCGAAATCTTCTCCTCTATAAATTCGAACACCTATTCTATTTCTAATACGTTAAAGGATATTCTTTTATTTAGTAGTACATAAAATTCTAAAATTTT
Source organism: Heracleum sosnowskyi (assembly GCA_030848705.1). Lineage (NCBI taxonomy): Eukaryota > Viridiplantae > Streptophyta > Magnoliopsida > Apiales > Apiaceae > Heracleum > Heracleum sosnowskyi. Next base: position 20,063,150 of record CM061240.1, read on the forward strand.
AGAAAATTAGAAAAATAAATTGATGTGATTTTAGAGGCGCCACCTTACCTCCCGTGTATCCTCATTTATATATATATATATATTGAGACTTGTGCTCACATGAGAACCCTCATTATTGTGAAAACTGAGATCTAATCTCATCCACATATTTTGAATAACTATTTTTAATCTAGACCACATAATTTAATGTAACTAATTCTCATCTCTTTCATCCCACCTATCACATTTTTTATTATACATACACATACAAATATACACACACACCACCCAGCTAATTTTATCCGATGATTTCATCTTTTCCGACGAGTTTGTCTCCGTCGATTTCTGTGTTTCATCGTCGTCGCTGTCTTCTCCCAGATTTGTGCTTCAGTTCTGTTGAGTGTTGAAGATCAATTCTAAGCAGTTCTGCCATGGCGATTGCGATCAGTTCTATGTTTATCGAGTGATTAAACACTGAGCTTTAGCGTTTCTGATCTCCCTCTCCTTTTTCAGCGAACGGCGGCACAGCCGAAACGATGATGGTAGGAGATCTGGAACGATTCCGATGAGCTTCGCGATTCCGGCGAGCTCGTCTCGAATCTTTTATGGCGGTGTTGTGGTGGTTGGCGCCACAGGAGGATGGTGACAGTTATGGCATGTAGAAGGTGGTGATTAATGGTGGTTGCGGTGGTGGATGGGTGGCGATGAAGGGAGGTGGAGAGTGGAGAGAGATGCAGTGGGTGGAGGAATATTTGTGTGGCGGGGTGGTGATTTTTGATAACAGATGGTGATTTATGATGACAATATGTGGTGATTTGTATTTTTCGGTGGTGATTTTTTGTTTTCCGGTGGTGGTCGGAGATGGCTGGAGTGGTTGATGGGCGGCGATGGAGGGAGGTGGAAAGTGGAGAGAGGTGGAGTGGGTGGAGGAATATTTGTGTGTCGGGGTGGTGATTGTGTTTTCCGATGGTGATATTTTGTTTTCCAGTGGTGGTCGGAGGTGACGGCAATGTGGTGATTTTTTGTTTTCCGGTGGTGATTTTTTGGGTTGACGCGAATTGATCGTCGGAGATGGTGACTAGATTTAGTGATGGCCGAAAATGGAGGTTCCCGGTGGCCGGAGTTGGTGGATGGGTGGGGGTGGTGTAAGATTAAAATATTAATAAAGTTAATGAGTGGTGGGAGATTAATATAAGGTATATTAATGAATGATTATGATTAAATCTTATATCACACAATAGCAGGGGTTATCAATGGAGCGCGACCCTATATATTGATATCTCCAAAAATATATAATTGGTAATTAATTTTGGGAAAAATCTTTATTTTTTAATTTAAACACAATCAAGGCAAATTATATAGGATCCCAGACGAATATTATATATATTAATTAACATTTCTCGAAGAACCACTTATATAATACATACATACATATTTCAATCATTAAATCAAAAAAAAAAATGTTACACTATTTTTCTTATTTGACTTGTTAAAAATCATTTAAAATAGTGAATAAACGGTTCAAAATTATTTTAGAGTAGAATCAAATGTAGAACAATTTTTTGAAATCTTTTTGTAAAGTTTTTTATGGTTAATAATATCAAATAAATCATCTGTTATCCAAATTTAAAATGATTTTAGAATAAGTCAAATCAAAATCAATTTTTATTCAAATTATAAATAGAATAATAAATGGTTAATTTAATTTATTTTTTGCTAAATAGAATAATGTTCTGATCAAATTTTTAAAAATAATCTATGCAGTACAATCAAATTTGTCGTACCATCTAGCAACAAAAGAAAACATTTACAGTACATTATCTATGTTTGTGTCTAATCTATAGATGGTAGATTTAGTGGCTTAATCTTGTATCCTAGTCCAACTCTTACACATATGATTGGCGTACAGATATGCTAGATTTATACTCCTACATTATCTTGTAAATTGCAAGTTAGTTGAGACTACTGTGGAATAATAACTTTCACGATACATGTAAAGTAGGATTTTTAATAACCTATGTACAAGATATGTTACAAAAATTATATGCTCTAAATCATCATCCAACTTTGACATGATTTAAATACAAAATGAGTACCCATCAAATGACACTTATTCTGATCCAGAAAATTGCAGGAATCAAACAAAATAATTTAACAGTGGTGAATAAAACAACCAATGGGTTGAAACCAACAGGGATTTGAGGGGTAAAATGAATAAAGAACAGCAAATCAAATCACAAACACTCACTCCCAAAAATAATGGTGTCAACACTTTGTGAGACCAAGATCATCTGTAATATCGTCTACCCATGTGTTCATGTAGTAATAGGTATCGACTTTTTAAATTTCTCATAACCACATTTTAATTCCTTTTATATCTTGATGGTGGTTGGGTGGTCAGTGTAAAAATATGGTTCAGACTTGAGATTATTAAAGCTTGATTAATTAGATAAGTCATGCATATATAGACTCACAAGTCTCTTCCAAATTAAACCATCATTTCAAACAAATGGCTAAACTACTTCTAAGTGTCGCATTGTAAGAAAGAACTAAGAAGAATCAATCTCACTTGACAACCAAGTCTATGTAAGTAGACCAAGTTGTCATTGGTATATACACGTGTCCTAGATCTTTGTTAACCCCACTAACTTGATCTTGTTGAGATTATCTTTAGTGATAAATAGCATATAACCTAACTATAAAAGTTTGGGTAAAATTTAAAATTATTGTTTATTACTTAAAGTTGCTTGAAATTATAAATTATAAATAAAAATTTTAAGTTAATATCTGTTTGGGTAATTTTATATTATGATTAACTTATGATATATTAAAAATATATATAAAAAAAAGTTTGATAAATAATATATATTTGAAATATGATATTAACTTTTATCAAGTAAAATTACAAAAATAAAATAAGTTGTTCAAAAAAGTACATCCGACCAACTTTTGACTTTAAGCTATTTTTTTAACCTTAAGTCATTTTCTCTCTTATTACACAAGCATACATTTTTTAACTTAAAGTCAAAAATCACTTTAAGTTACGATAAACAGTAACCAAACAGTCTTTATATCAACTTAAGGGGTTATTTTTTTCAGTTATGTAAACGTCATTTTACTGTGTTTCACCGTGTTTTACCAAAACATGATTTTTCTTATTATTAATAAAGAGTATAGATTCGAGAGTTACATTACCATGGGCACATTAGCGTTAGTAAGACGGTAGAGCATGTTCTACCTAAAATTCACCAACTAAAAAAAAAATTGAATACAAGTAGCGAAACAACTCTATATATAATAACTCTATTGATATAAGGTTTTTTTCTTTATTGTGAGATGTTAAAAAACAAATTCGTGGGAATTAAACTCTTATCCAAAAAAGATAATATCATACAAATGTAAATTTAAAGATGTGCGACTCAACAAAAACAACATTAGCAAAGGGGAGCAGCCTACACTACAATTTCGGCCAACATGCAAAAAATTGATAGAAATTTGAGTTTTTAGCCCGGCTACATTTCAAATGTTGGAATTTTAACCAAATCTTATTATTACATTACATTATGAGCGTGTTTGGGTATCACAAAAAAGTTGATTTATAATTTAAAATGAATAAGTGCTTTATAAGTGCTAAGTTGATGAATTTTTATAAGTTATACGGGTGTTTAGATAAATTTACTTATAAGTTAGTTAAGAGTTTGCTAAATTAAATTTGAAAAAATAATTATTAAATACAATGATTTCAACACTTGCATTTTAAATTAAAAAAATATTTAAAAACATAAAGGTAAAAATATAAAGTATTAAAAAAATAAAGAAATCAAAGAATAAATTGATAAGTTCATTAAAATGTTGGTGATTTCTAACATTAAACTTATCAATTTATAAATTATAAATTATCAAATAAACTGAAACTCTTATAAATTTATAAGTCATAAACCGACTTATTATTGCATACCCAAACAGACTCTATATTAGCTCTGCTATTAAAATTTAGAAAGTGCCGAACTTTAGGCAAGTGAAGTGAGATTCGTAACATTAAAATGTCAACAAAAGTTTATTAGGAGTCCAGAAAAATGAGCTAAAAACGTGCAAGGGACCGTAAAACCATCTCCGATCAAGGACACTAAAATAGTGTCACTATAACATTATTTTGGTGTCAAAAAGACATCATTCATAAAATGAACTCAAAGACATTGTACTTGTCACTAAAAAGAATATTTCACCTAACTTTGTTCATTTTTTATATGATAAATATCTTCTTATTTATCATTATGAATTTATGATTTTATTTTTATAATTAAATCTAGTGTTTTGTTTATAATTCATGATTTAAAAAAATTTTGTGAAAGTTTAATGTAAAAAAATTAAAAAAAATAAAATTTAAAAGATTAGAATAAAAAGATACCAAAAAATATTTTAGAATTAACAAGAGTCAAGAAGAAAAGAAGTTTCAATTGATAAAATCTTAAGTTAAAATTTACAAAAACAACTAACTTTAGTAGGATATAGATGGAAGGAATTTGTTTTGTTAACAAATATAGGGGTATTGTTGGAATTTTGAAAGTCACCAAATTTGACGTCAAAAATCACCGAAGGTACTTTTGTCACCAAATTTGGTGACCCAAAACTCATTTGATGATCTTGAGTCACTATTTTAGTGTTCCATTAGAGTTGTTTTGACACTATATTTATCACTATTATAATGATTTAGTGTCCGGTTGAAATTGTTCTAATGGATTGAACAACATGGTGGCTATCAAGTCCATGTTTCGCACGTACTTTGACAACAATACTATTTTTCCTATAAAAAGTCTGAAAAATCACCCTCCGTCTCCACCTAACTCTCTAGCTAATGAATTACTAGGATTTACAGTTGGGAAACAACTCATAATAGCACTAAAAATACTTACACGCTATCCACTATGTTTTCTTCTTTATGCATGCCTGGATAATGCTGTGTTCCAGAATTTTATTTGAGAAAAGAGAAAAGAAGAGAAAACAAACAAAAAATTATGGAGTAAATTTTTTCTTGTGTGCTCCCGAGTTTAGGGTAAAGAGAAAGTAATAGAAAAAAAGGACATATCAGGTAATTTTAAACAGATTGTGTGAGAGATTCTTTCCGAATTACCTCATTTTTTAAAAGAAAGTTATTGGAGAAAATTTTAGAAAATTTTATTTTCGGATCATTTCTCCTTTTTTTTTAAAAAATCGGGAGCAAACTTCCGAAAGAAAATTTTGAAAATCTCCTTCCCTTTCTCTTCGATTTTATCATTTTTAAAATTTTGGAGCACAATGTTAAAGATTTTGACTAATGTAGTCGGTTCGCGAGTGTTTGAATTATCAATAAAACTTGTAACATTAGTATTCGAGATAGAAGACAAGCGAATGAGTACCTTTCTGGATGACAAGGTCACAAAAATATGTACTCTTTATTAATTAAATAAGTAATACAATGCATAAATAATGCGCGGTATTAAAGTATTAAAATATTAAATTTGGTTATCACTAAATCTGGAGTTCGATTCCTCAAAATTACGTAGTTATACAATTTTTTTTTTTAGATTTGAATTATTTGGCTTCACCTAGGTTCAATTCCTTACAAATACGTAATTATACGAGATTTATTTATTTACTTTAATTTCATTAGCTTATTTATTTACGGTACAAAAGAACCAAAATTTGGTTATCACTAAATTCAAGTTGGATTCCAAAATTTATCTACTTTAGATTATTTAACTTAACCTAGGGTTCAATTCCTTACAAATACGTAATTAAGGTTTAATTATTTTAAATTATTTAGTTTCACCCAAGTTCGATTCCTTACAAATACGTAATTATACAAGATTTATTTTTTTATTACTTTAATTTCATTAGCTTATTTACTTTAATTTCAATCGGGGTTCAATTGTCTGTATCTACATAATTAAATAGTATTTATATATTATATATTTTTATCAGTTGTCTACAAGTACATTTTTTAACAATATTGATTAATAATTTATTAATATAAATATTTTAATATGGGTTAATGCTAGGTCCAGCTTGGTACGGGATTGAATTTATAACATTATTCATAATAGTTAATACCGCAGAGTGCAGACTATCAGAAATCAATGCAGTCAGTCATTTTGGCGATAAGATCCAGGTCTGGCAGAACATGAAAGCCTTTATATGCTCTCTCCAGGAAACATAGCTCATCAGAGGTAACAAAATCATTATAATCTAATATTATCGAACTCGTTGCCTCACAGAACGAAACCGAAAAAATAAAATAAAAAATGCTAATGAATTGAATACAAAGAGAGGTACCTAGACTTGAGCTTTAATGGATTATAATTGGCGGGGCATTGTCAGAGCATCTCCAACGGTGTCAGCTAAAATCGTTGGCTAAAATAATATAATATACTGATTATGTAAAATTTGTTGAACCTGTAAGATATTGTGCTCCAATGAAGTTGACTATATTTTAAAAATAGAATGTTATTATTATTTTAAGTTGTTAAAAATAGAATATATAATTAGAATATGGTAACAAATGAGGTGGAGTTTTACTACAGGTCCCAGAGGTTCGACAAAAATAGTCAATACGAAGTGGTTGGTTATATTTTTGACTAACAGTAATGTTCCATTGTAGTTGAGAGAATTTTACATGTTCTCTAAATTTTTTATTTATGGCATCTTATTTATACTTTTAGCTAAGGGTTAATTGAAGATGCTCTGGTACAATTTGGCTGATCTGTCTTCATCTCTACAAAATCTCTCTCAGTATCTATGGATGTTTCTCTGACTTTCCCTGCCCATGTTTTCTTTAACAGTCACCAAACTTGGTACTGTACATTTGTAATAGACATAAACAGCTAGCTTATCTCTTTCACCTGCATGTCTACCACTTAATCAGTCAATATATACATTGATTTCTAGTGGTCCATCAACATTTAATTGTATACCAACCATTTGAGCTGGTTGGCCTTTTTTCCAGAATCCAGTTCAATGTGTCGATGGAACGAACCAGAAAAGGTCTCGTTTGTTTGTACAATTTTGCATCTGGTTTCTGGAGATAAATAGCATCTGACATGAGAAGTTGTATTTATAGAGCTAAATGCAGACTACTCATGAAATTCAGTAGCTTTGTTCTAGGTTAGTCCACGACAGTGATCAGAGTAAAATGACCAAAGACTCAGTCAATTTACCATTTCCATGGAAAGCATAATAGTGGAAGTCTGGTTCCTGGCTTATCAGAATTATCAAAGAGAATTAGAGAATTGAATTGCACTAACATGTCCAAGTCATTCAATAATTCAAAACACTATACCCTCATTTCCATAGCAATACAGAAAATCTACATCAACAACAGACAGCCAAATTCATAACAGTAATCTACGGGACCAGACATAAAGACAAATTACATGCATGCTTACAAGAAACATCAGAAGAAGATAAGAAATAATAATGTTTAGTGTCCTTGCTCTGATAAATCAACTAAAAGACACCGGAGATAAATTCAAAACTACACTTCTGGAAAACAACATGTTGAACGGTATATTTTTATAGAATTCCAAGACAATTTAAGTTAACTAAAAGACACCGGAGATAAATTCAAAACTACACAAACTTAGACTCGAAAGTTGACAGGCCCTCCTCGATAAATTTGAAACTGGGATCCATTTTGTTCCCCTAAGGCAACCACATAACGACCACATGTATCAATCGATGTTCATGTAGAGGTTAAATCATACCCCAGGAACATCAAGAGCTTCATGACAACCACAATCTCTATTAATGGGACTTGATATTTTTCCTCTCCTGGAGACAACAAATCACAAAATCCTAAAAATCAGCTAACGAATCAACTTAAAGCTATCGACAACACAGGTCCATCTCAAATATTTACAAGAATTTCGTATTTTTTGATCGCCTCTCATTTCCCCGATGCCATCCTCAGTCGGGAACTTCAATTTGAGATGAGATATTGACGCCACCGCCTGGAAGGAAGTGAGGGCTGGCCTTCCGAGGATAGCATTGTAGGGGCTTTCCACCCGAACCACATAGAACTTGACCTGCTTTTCCACAGTATATGGAGCTTTACCCAAAAGAACAGATAGAGTGATAGTACCTTCGATAGGGACTGGCTGATTCCCGAAGCCGTATAGGGGAGCTTCGTGGCAGGGCTCCAGCTGTTCGCCTCCAAGGTTCATTTTGCTATACGTCCGATGATACAGAATGTTTACCGAACTTCCACCGTCTATCAGAGCTTTCCATATTTTGTTCTGGCCAATTACCGGGTTGATGAGCAAAGGGTCTTCGTGAGGCCAAATCACATCTTCATAGTCATCTTCGGTGAACATGATCGGCATCGCCTGTTTGGCTGATTGAAACTGGTATAAGTTGTAAACCTGCTTTACGTACCTTTTCTTTGCGGTCTTGCTATCTCGCCCCAAAGTGCTCCCACCGAATATAGTCTTTACTTCGCCCCTATACCTTTCGACCTCTTCGGGCTCCTTTCGTTTGTCTTTCTTCGGGGCCAATTTATCCCTCAGGTCTTTGACGAACTTGTTTAGCTCTCCATCCTTTATCATCTTCTCTATCAGCTTCTTTAAATGGTAACACTCATTAGTATTGTGACCCCTGTCTTGGTGGTAGTCACAGTACTTGTTGCCATTCTTTTTGTAATCAGGCATCTTCATTCTGGTTGGGCGAACGAAACCAGGTTTTCTTTAATTTCATGGAGAATTTTTGAGATTGGTGCATTCAGGGGGGTGAATGATGTGCCATCTCTATCTCTTCTTCGTTCGGCGCCCTTATCTCGTCCTTTAACATCGTCTCGACGGTCCTCGTATCTTTTTCCAGAATCATATCTGTCATGTACTTTTCTTCCTCTGTCTTCTCTTCTGCTTTCTTTATACCCTCCAATCGATTCCATCTTCCTTCAGATACTTTCTCCCCTCAAGTATATATCATTCAGAGATTTAGGGGGAATATCATAAAGAGAAGATCGGAGTTTTTTACCTTTGATGGGGTCCAATCCTGCTGACAAGAACCCAACGGCCTTTACTTTGTCCAAATTTGTCACCATTCCAGCCTCCTTTTTAAACCTAGCCAAATAGTCTCCCAGCTCTTCGTTCGGCCTTTGCCGACAGTGGATCAAAGCTTCTGTATCCTTCTCTCTTCGGCATAAGTGCGAATAGTGCCTAAAGAATTTCCTTTTCAGCTGATCATAAGAGCATATTGACCTTGGTTTCATTGACCTGTACCACATGGTGGCTGGACCTTTCAGATACGTCTTGAACATCTTACAAAGCATGATGTCGCAATGTCCCATTCCCGTCATAAGGGACTCATACTTCTCACAATGATCCTCGGGATCACCTTTCCCATTAAACTCATTCATCTTCGGGAATTGTCCTCCCGAGGGGGGTCGATACTGCTCAATCTCTTCCGATACAACCGGCTCATGACTAACTCTGCGATGCCAAACATCGCCTTCTCCATGCGGCTCAACCTGTCTTTCATGCGAGGACCCTCCTCCTCGTCGGTGTCCGAACGGACAGTAACTTTCGAACGGATCCTTCGGGGGTATGATTCAGAGTCCGAAGACCCATCTTCATCATTATGCACCCTTTTTTCCCTCCTATGACTGGTCTGTATCAGTATCTGCTCTCCAGTCTCCACAGCACCTTGGAGAGCTTTCTCCTCGGCGTCTAGCTCGGCTCTTCGCCTCTTGATCGCTTCTAGCTTAGCAAGATCCTCTTCCCTCTTCTTCGCCCTAGCTTGTGCTTCGGCTTCTAGCCTTTCCTTTTCTCTCTGCTTCCCACTTTTGGCAGCAGTTTCCTTACGCCATTTAAGAATCATGGCTTTTTGCTCTTCGGGAGTAGGCATTGGTCCCTCCTCCAACTCATCATCAAAATTGAGAATTCGATTAATAGGATGCGTAGTTGTAGAGGGACCTTGGCGATGAGTCTCAGCAAAATCGAGTGCCCTATCCTCAGAGCTGTAAATTGCCATCGTTCTCAGCTAATGTCACAAAATTTGCTTACACGTTCCCACAGACGGCGCCAAATGTTGGAACCAGTTTTCTGTCGGGTCGGACTCCAAGGATCTCTTCGGGTCGACCTGCCAAAAGAGAAGAATGCGAGGGGTTTGGCTCCCGATTCACCTCCGGTGTGAGAATCAGTTAGAGGTTCCGGTAAGGTTTTAATGAACGTGCAAGTATTTGTGTGTGTCAAGAATAAGTATTATCCATAGAATGAAACCTGTTACGTTCTTTTATAGATACTTTGGTACCAGCTCGTTCGGATCCCTCGGGGGCGTCCGTCCACGTACGTTGACCGATTCTTCCGCCTAAAAGAGCGGGCGACTCGGTCATGCAACGATCAGATGCAACAAACCGTTCCAAAGGAATGGACCTTGGCTGTTCAACCCAAGTACTCGGCCCGATCAGAGTTCAGCCCAATAACTGTTGGGCCCCCAACAAGGAAGCCACCAATTTTCAAAGTATAGGTTAGAGTTGATATACCAATTTAAACTTGTAAGAGTTATGGTTTTAATAAGAAGCCATCTATTTCTTTTCCAAAGTATAAGAGTTACGTGTTTTATTGGCATCTAACAGTAATGTCTGCTAGAAAAAACCAAAATTTAAATGCGTTTCACAATGACAAACTTTTTCCCATTATCACACAAATTAGATTGATAAAATTGGTGAATGGATTCATAGAAAGACTAACACGATAGTTGCTCATATAATACTGAATCACATTTACTGGGTTGATATCCCTAGTCCATGACGCTTAACTGTTACTGCACTTATAAATCAAGAGTTCTTTTCTTCTTGGGATAGGCTTATAGCTAGTAAATCGCACACAATCTTGACCTGCCAAATCTTTGTTATTTTGATAAAAACATCTAACAAATTCTATCGTTCGACAAATAGGATGATGCTAAGCACAATTATTTTTCTGATTTCCTCCATCATGTTTCCCATTGTGTTCGTAAATGTACCAATCTCGAATTTGTAAAATGTGACCATTTCTCTGTAAAATTTGTCTATATCTATGTATTGGCCTAAAATTATATTGGAGAGAGAGAGAGAGAGAGAGAGAGAGAGAGGAAAATATCAAGAACCAGAGGTGCTGAAATTTTGAATCATAAGGAGTTCATTCGAGTATGTATGAAATTAATATCAAGAGTAAAATTAGCTCCATCAATAAGCCTACGAAATGTACTATACAAAAATTTAAGGCCAGATACCATGCAAACAGTGATGATGGATGGTCTGCTCACTGGTTTTCCGGTTGTCACTAAATTTCACGAACCATCCCCACATCAAAGCCTCTCTGATGACATTTTTCTTTAATGCAACTACTAGAGCATCAAGATTCTAGTTACTGTAAATTTCTCATAGAAGTTATGGTTAAATTCTTAATGTCAACTTAACGCGTAAAGAAGTATTAGGTGATTAACTACGTGAGGTCATTCTTAGGTTCAACTATCCCTAGAAAAAGTACCTTTCAAGGTGATTATGCTGCCTAGCAAAGAGTAATAAGAAACTATGCATAATTTCACCTCCAACGTACTATGGAGAAACTGATAAGAAGATAGGGGTCCCTTGGGGCTTAGGACACACCATCCCATTAGACCACACTGTTGCGTAATTAGAGGAGCATACACACACAGACGCACTGAATTAATTAAGTGAATCTAGTCTCTTGGGCGGGCTGAAGTTTTGAGGGCTTAGTAACATCTATCTCAAGACTTTAAGGGTAACAGACCTACACAAGAGCGAAAGCCAAAAGGCATTTTAGTTTTACTAAAAGACCTTTAAGAGAAAAGTTGGGATCACACCCCCATCTCTGAGACCAAAAAACGGGGTGAACAACGTAAACCAGCGAAGTAGCACTAGAATCAGGAACCCTGTGACTTGGACTAGTTTTCTTTTCCCACCAAACCTAAGTAGCAATATCCACCTAGCCAACCAAAAAGGAAGGTGAAGAGGAAATATTCAACCAATGCTTAAATGGGCATGAGGGGGAATCTGAAAGAACCTTGGATAGCATTTGTGACTCATAATCTTTTATCTTGTAATAAATTTAAGGGCTCTTGAGGACTGAAAAATCATTACTACTCAAGAATTCAGGGAAGTTATTCAGAAATAGATAAATGGCAATCTGGAGGCCCTCTAATGTACAAATATTCTTGCAAAATGGTAAATTAAACCGTATCACCAATTCCAGTTACTAATGAGATTCGACCAGAACATATAGTGGCTTCCCCTTCAATCGGTCACGCCCCTGAAACATCAAAAAATATAAAGTAATTTAATGAAAATCCTACATAAAATAATCATAAAGATGAATATCAGAATATCCATTAGTTGATTACAGATAAACTGCTTCTCTACCAAAGACTACTTTTCATACCCAAGTAACAAATTTTTCATGCATTAGAAAACAATACAATTAAAAGAAATAGTTTAATGCATCTGATTCAGGCTCAGACGGTCATGAGACAAACTCGGGAGGATGAGTGAGTACTTTACAAATATATAGCAAGTTTAACTCATCCAGCAATTTAACCTTTTAGTGGTCTAGTTAACATCAGGGACAGAATGATGTTCCTTGGGGATCTTACAAGAAACAAAAGTTGGCCTTGTGGTAGGCAAACTTCAGAAAGAAAATCAAATATTAATTTACAAGAAGTTGGCTTCTGTATTATGTTATCATCAGTACGCATTCTAATTCAGTATTATATGCTCATAATAATTGGTTAAATATCTTGTCAAAGTATGAGTGAAGATGTTTTTGTAAGGCTTATTAGTTATTACCATCCTTTGACATTTTAACTGTAAGATAACAGTCTCATGACCCAGACACCCTCAACTATACCCAGATAAGCATGTAGTAGGTTCCAAAGATCAGTGTGACAATAACATGTTCAGATAGATTTACATCCAGATCCAAGGCAAAAATACCATGCAGCAGGCATTAAAGAAGTTGATATCAGGTAACATAATTGTAAAGGTTACATCATCATTATAACCGCAGAAATAACTCGCCATCTGTATAGCCAGTATGATACTCGGACTTGGGTATGAAAATTAGGGACACACCGACACTGTACTATTCTTGGACACTGGTATGCGAACAAGGCAGAATTTATTATTAAACAATTGTATCATATAAAATTTCTTAGCAATAATTAACAATAGAACTCAGATTAAACATGATTACATGACACTGTAAAAAACATTTCGCCTCTTCTATTTCTTTTCTCATTTCTCCTTTATTTGTTCTTATCTATTTTTTTCGTCGTAAGTTCATCTCATCTCTGGTCTTTCAGTAGGCCAAAATGTCAACATTTCAGTCAAAGGATCCGACACGGAATAAGTGTCATGTTCATGTGTAAGAGTGTCTAATTATATTGGTACATCGACTAAAATGTTAAGGAGTAACACAATTAGCCATTACTCTTACACACAAGAGGCTTATTTTTTTTCCCCTCGCTACTCTAGGACTCTAGGATTGATCTATCCCTACACCATTCAAAACATAATTGACCATTCTTACGGTATAAGAGAATGTATGTTTTCGCAGCCACAGTAATGGCAAGAAAATATGATAAACAGTTGAAAGAGACATGGTATGTATATAAATATATGTTAGGGTGTCCCGTAGCTTTAGTGCTAGGGTTGAATATTGGGTTACAAGTGTGTGGGAGGTCCGCACTCTACGAGCTAGCATTTGGAATTTGAGATAGGAAATTTGGTATCACAACCAAGTGAATTCAGGTTGCAGCAATCTCATTAAGTTGACAGAGTGACAGGATAAGATTTCTCTCTTCAAGAGAGGCGCAGGGGGAGAGGGAAGGCGAGGGCAGGATACATATGACCAGAAGGAAATACGCATGAAGAGATTGCTTTGAAAATTATCGTAAGTGAGGTAGCTTTTGGAGTTGGAATCAGTTTAATAACACATAATAATGCATGTGTTGGTACATGCACATGTTATAACATGACACTTTACTACAGTAAGAAATACTGTTTTACTGGACTGATGGGCAAGGGTCTTAAAATAAGACCCAGTGGCTATGGAGCAGAATCGGTAGCAGATCCACAGGAGAAAACTATTTTTTGAATCTGTAAGAGAGAGAAGACTCACCTTTAAATCTGGCAGTTCAATCAGACATGCACATTCAACAACTTCGGCACCAGCACGTTCTGTAGAAACAGAAGTTAGATTTGTATGCATTATCAGTGATTTCTAATTAGATATAAATTATGCATTACTAAAACATGTTAAATCACGTAAAATATGTAATGACGATCTAGATCACAGGGCATCCTAGAAAGCTTGAGCCGGTTTAGAAGGACAACACGAAGAGTGATTACGTATTAAGCATTGTTTGAATACAAAACATCAGTGACCAGTGACCCACTTGATATATGTACAGTGACCCACTTGATATATGTACGATAATGTGCACCAATCTGCGGTTTTCATGATTAGGAAAGTCAACAATGAGTTGCAATAGTTTGTACTTTGTATAGAAAGTAACAGCACTGGGCAAACCCCTGTCTCTTTATAACTATATTCAATAGAATGAGTGGCTGGAAACTCAATGAAGCTTAAACAAACGGTTGATTATCAAACTGGTAACTGCAATTGCGCATATATATCAAGTGAGTCCCTCATTTCCAAACGCTCTCCCTCGACTCATTCATCTCAGTACATGGCAAACTGTTAAAATTTCTGTTGAAACAGACAGGAACTTTACAGTTTGCAGCCTCCCTCGCGTGGCTACAGGCATGGCATGTAGGGTGGCTTTGTAAGAGATAATTTGTATTTTGTTTGACACAAGGACAAGTTAGAACTGAATTTAATACAAGGACCGACGATATTAAGCATTAAATCAATAATTCAAACCCACTGCAGAAAAGTACACATCAGCCATACCTCTGACAATTTGACACAAGACAAAAGAATAGAGCAGGCCCACAAAATAGAAAATTTGTACAATCATGAACACCAATCTTAAAAGAAAATGTACATCAGAAGGAGACAAGACCACTCACAATCAGTAGATATGACCGCATGAAGAGGAAGAAGAAATTGTGGGGTGGATGAAAGTAGTAGTAAATAATTAACATTATTATTGTAGTGGTGTGTATTTGTGTTCCACTTATTTGACAAAGAAGCGATATCAGTGACCAGTACAACACTTTATAGTATCTCTTTTCTCTCTCATTCCCTATCACTTTTACTTGTTGGACATGCAATGTATTTAAGGCAGGGTCCAGTTGTTTATGTTTCCATTTGTTTTAACTAAAAAATTAACAGAGCATTCCTTAGCTGAGATGATTGTGTTAAGTGAGGCCATTCTGAAACCAGTGATCCGCGTGATATTATGATATATGTGCATGACTTCAGTATTAAGTTTGATAACTAAAGCTTAGAAGTATTCAATTATTTTAGCTGACGAATACACCCTAATCGTTTTGAATTCTTAATCATAAAATAATAGCATTCATTGAGCACCACATGGGATGATGCTATATTGTTGCAGAAATTTTTTGATTGTCCAGAAAATTAAAAAGATAATCAGGTTCATAAAAAGCATGATACAATCATACTAAAACATGGATAGAGCACATATAAACTTGATGAAGAAAGCTTATAGACCATGCACAATAATAGCAAGTTAATATAAAATAACAATGTCTTCAACTTTTAAAGCACGGATGATTTAGAAGAGAAACTATTTAACCTTAATTTAAGCTTTAAACTGGATATGGTCAGGGAATTGCCATGACCACATTACCAGAGAAAATCTCTAAAAATAATCCTAAACAGATTACTTGTTAGTAGGAGTTGAGAAGTACCCAGTAAATTCATGGCAGCACAGAGGGTGCCTCCGGTAGCAATTAAATCATCAACCACCAGAGCTCGTTCACTAGGTTCAACTGCTCCAATGTGCATCTCAAGACAATCTCTTCCGTATTCTAGAGTATACTCTTCTGATATAACTTTGCCTGCAGTCATAATATGATAACATAAAAACATGATAACTAACAGAATTACAGAACTTTATGAAGCACCATATACAATATATTTAATATAATTGTCATAACAATCAAATCACAGAGTGAATATGTCTAGGTGCACATTTGAAAGACCACAGGACCATAGACATCATTTACTACAATCTGCAAGATGACAAGGTATACCAGGCAACTTTCTTGGTTTTCTCAAAGGAACAAATTTTGCTCCTATCGCTAATGCTATGGGAGGACCGAATATGAAACCGCGAGCTTCTATACCTGGAAAATCAAAAACATCCACAGTTTAGCATTTGGTATGAAATTCGAGACCAACATACAATTCTGTTATAGATGATACTTGTTGAGAACACGCTATTCAGACAAGATCCGATGTGTATATGTAACCAAGCACAAAGGCAGATGGCCATATGGATAACAGTTTCTGTGACATCCATTTGTCAGGAACATTGCCATCTTAATATCAGATGTGAGCAGGAAAGATACTAGTAAAGGGAGGGAAAATCAATTACACAATCATGATAATATGTTTGAAGAGGTAATCAAATGACTGGGAAAGAATAAGGAACAAACTAATAAATTGAACCATTATTTTCTTTTTTAACTACTTTGTTTTGAATTCTTTGCACTGAATTCGTTATCATTTTGTTCTCATGATTATCTGTATATTTTTTATATATCTTGTCATTTGGATCTAATTGTCTTCTAGCAACCTATAATTCTTCCAATGGATACAAATTAAAACTCTATTACCTCAAACTACGTTTGTTACAAGAGCACTTTATTCCTAAAATCTCCAATATAGTGTAATCATCATGTGAACACTCTACTTGTCCTTTAAATAAGTTCTTATACAGAATGAGTTTTGATTGCTAATAATTATCCATAAAAACTGCACTTGAACTGTGTTATCTCATATATGTTTATCACACAAGCACTTGATTCTTATAAATGCAGTTGAAAATCTTTAAAATGTTAAGCATGATTATGGTTAACGACTTTACAGGGACAAAAAAACTGTTGCTTAAAAGAATTTCTTCAATTAAAAATCACAAATCAATGCTACTCAAGCTGCATATACTATATGACATGACACATATCAATGCTACTCAAGCTGCATATACTGTTAAGTGTGGAACATGCTATGAAATGATTAAAGCAGAAAGGCACTAAGGAATCAAGTTATTAACTTAATAAACAGATGTTGACTATGAAACCTGCTGATGGATATATTATAATAAAATGCCATTATCTTTAACAACAGGAAATTAATTTTTTACCATGTGATTTATATTAAATGTAAGTGCCATAACAAGATAAGACATATATTACCACGTAGGTACACAAAGAGGGAATACACTATAGATGCATTAGGCCAAAACAAGGACCAATAAATTTGCATGCAAATCATTCCAATTCTCATATACAGTATATGCATATATATTTATATTTATATTTTCATGTATATACATATAAATAATGAGATTGTAAGCCAACATCCCCTAGGTGATAGTGAGCCCATAATATAAGTAGTTTTCCTGGTGATCAATATACTCTAGTACAAACGAGACAGAACTGATCAGGGTTTAATCTATGATAATATGCCTTGATAGGAATCGAACAGTACATACACACTCCGGCCCTGAACCTCCCCTTGCAATAATGGATCAAACTTGCAGTTTTATACATATTGCTTCAAAAAAGGAGTGTTGAGAAAAATATTGATGAACTATATTCGAAACAGAGTTCAATGCAGTGTTAAGCAACTAAAAGGATTTTGAGCCAAAAGGACAAAGCAAGCCACTACTTAAAGTGGACTCCAGGTCTGTGATAAAATCTTTCCAGCAATAGATTGATATCAGAAAATTCATATAGCACTCAAAACTCAGTCATCATAAATCCAGGAAAATTGCATTACCCGAAATCATAAAATAATGGAATCAAACAAATTAGGGCCAATCCAAGACCCCATAAGTACACAAGTGGGTCTACCTAAGGTGGGCATGCATTACCAACCACCATTATCCACCCAAAATTAAATCCAGCACAAGCCCAGAAAATACTCTTTGCCACTTATAATCCGTCCGAAAAAAACTAATCCACAAGACATTCCACTACTACTACCACCACCCAACAAACACAAATCAGAATAAAGTCTATAAATCTATAGTCACTTCCATAAGAGCATACAAAAAGTCACTCAAATTATATGCAAATTTAGATTCAAGACAATGTGTACAAAATCGAACCCAACAAGGACACCAGGGTCCAAAAAAATTTATGTAACACTCAAATCTCCCCCAAAAGTTAAAAAGTTGTGACACCATATATTCCAATTTCACATACATTTAAAAAAAAACATGCATCCATGTATTTGTCTGTGTAGCCAAAAAATGAGAAATGTACTACAATCAATAGACACAAAGTACACAAACAGTAATACATGAAATGTCATACATATATATACATACACATAAACACATTCTAACTGGAACAACTAAGACCCACTTTTATGAGAAGGATCCCCACTTTTTACACCAACTCAAATATATTACCAAAAAAAATAAAAAGATTAAATCTTTACACTTCACTCCAATAAATTAGTAAACTACAGAGAAAAAGATTAAA
The DNA here is from genome assembly GCA_030848705.1 of Heracleum sosnowskyi. NCBI lineage: Eukaryota > Viridiplantae > Streptophyta > Magnoliopsida > Apiales > Apiaceae > Heracleum > Heracleum sosnowskyi. Next base: position 20,081,808 of record CM061240.1, read on the forward strand.
TCTTTACACTTAAACTCCAATAACTTAATAAACTACAGTGAAAAATATTAAATCTTTATACTTAACTCTAACAAATTAGTAAATTAAAAACAAAAAGATTGAACTTTTACACTTGAATTTCAAAATTTAATACACTACAGAGAAAAAGATTAAATCTTTACATTTAACTCTAACAAATTAGTAAATTAAATATAAAAAGATTGAATTTTTACACTTGAAGTCCCAAAAATTAGTAAATTAAAAAGAGAAAGATTGAATTTTTACCAGCAACAACAGAAATGTTCTTGTTTTTGTATCTTTCAACAAACAAATCCACAGTGTTCTTGAAAGCTTTTGGATCCAATAACAGTGTAGTTATGTCTTGAAACATAATCCCTGTAATAAAAAAAACCCCATTAAAATTATATTCAAAAAAATTAAGTAATAAAAAAAATAAAAATAAAAACCTGGTTTGGGAAAATTGGGAACAACACGAATTTTAGATTTGATGTCATGGATACGAGGATCATCAGTGCAAGAAGCTGACATTGTAGTGAAATAGAGTGAGCTAGCTAAGTGTTCTAACTCACTCTATATATATTTTACTATATGTTTTGTATGTATAACTAGTTGTTCATGCTGGAAGAGAACCAGGAGAGGGGAGGGAAAAATAGTGAGAGTGGGGAAGAAAGGGGGTTTATAGGAATTTTATAGAGGGCAGAACAGGAATGATACTCAAGTTAAGATAGTTGATGATAAAAATATCATTTTTTTAAATATTAGGAGACCAGAATACTTGTTTTGAAAATTTTGACCAAATATACTAGTCTATTACGTATTTGAAAAATGAGTATTACTATTACGCATTTGAATTTGAAGAATGGGCATCATATGTTTTTCCAAAAAAGAAAATTGAAAAACGTGATACGAATTTGGAAAATGTGTATCACCCATGCATCATTGGTGTTACGCATTTGTCAAATGCGTATCAGGTCAAGTTTATTTTATTTTTATTTTTTTGGAAACTATTTTTTAATTTTATTTATATGTAATACCCATTTTTGAAATGCGTAATATTTTTACCCAATTATGAAATGCGTAATAAAGTGATATTTTTGGCCAAAAAATTTAAAAATGATATTCTTGTCACTTAGTCTAAAAAATTGATATTTATGTCATTGTTTCGTTAAGGTACAATCTTATAAAATTGAGAAAAAATTACAAAAACATCCATTGTTTTGATAAAATTAACAAAAATAATCATTCTGGAAAAAATGACTAATTTTATCTTTTGGGATACTCCACTGATAGTTGGGTATCCTAATTTATATCAGATACTCCACTGGTAGTTGGGTATCCCATATACAAAATACTCCACTCACAGTTGGGTATTCCATATATATGGGATACTCTACCGACAATCGGGTATTCCATCGGGTAAAGGTGACCAAAATTTTAAAAACAGATATTTTTGTTAATTTTGTATGAAAAAAAGGTCAAAGTTGTCTTTAAAATTGATTCTTTCTCCTAAATGTTATCAATATATATACAAGTAAATTTTGATAAAATAGATTTTTTTAAAATTAAATCAATAATTTTTTCCAAAAAAATCTCTTAAATGTTTATGGGTTCTTTTTTAGTTAGTAACTGTTAGGTCCTGATAAGTTTGTAGAAGGGGGGTTGAATACAAACTATACCGTTTTATCGAATTTGTCCTTTGAATAATTTAACAATTAAGAACAAATTAATGCGGAATATAAATGAAACAAGATTCAAGTTAAATATAACTTATATTAAACTTGAAGGGTGTTGCAAATACAATATGGATTACAAAGTATTTATCTCAAACTAATTAATACAAATTTAAAATAAATTCGACATGAACTTTTCTAATATTTGTAATAAAAAGATCGAATGCTAAAAGCAAGTTCGAGATAAATTCTAGGGATAAAAATCCGCTAGATAATCAAAGAAATACAAGTAATCAACTTCTAGTGGTTTGGATTTAACAATACAAACTAGAATTAATTGCTTGAGAAGAAATGAGATCAAATGCTTTTCTTCTGTTCTTGAGAGAAATGCTTCTGTGTCTTTTGATAATCTGAGTTCTGCTCTTTTTGATTAACAGTTTTATTTGTTATACAGCCCTCGGTTCATATATCATTTTAATGTAACTGTATGACCTGTTAATAAAATCGGTATGACCTTATTAAACTGTACAACACACTTGTATGACCAAGTAATCAAAACTCGGTAGAACCTGCTCCTTCAAAAGAACCTGCAAAAACTGTCCGGTATGACCTCAAATTTTTCTAACAACTATTCAGTATGACCTGACAACTTTTTCGGTAGAACCTGAAAAATGACCTGTATGACCTGATTAAATTCGGTAGAACCAAGCTTCAGCAATAGAACCTGCACAGTATGTTCGGTATGACCTGAAGTTTTTCTCCCAACTTTTCGGTAGAACCTCCAAAAGTAACTTGTATGACCTACTGTACTGAACCTGTATGACCTTAGAAAAGAACCAGTATGACCTAGGATAATTCGGTAGAACCTTGTATTAAAAATGCTAGGTCATACCGAGTTTAGAGCTAGGTCATACAGGTTTAAGATATTTTCTTTTAATTAATTTAGTTAGTTTAAATTCTAGATTAAATTAATTCTTTTATAGAATTAAGTTAATAAATAATTTAAACAACTAACTTAATTAATTTAATAAATAAATTAATTCTGATAGAATTAATTTATTAATTAAATTGAATTAATAAACAAAAAGAAGATAACTTAAAAACATAGCATTCCTCTATCTTCTGAAAACCACTGAATATAGATGATTTAATTCCACTGATTGATGTCGTCATTCGATGCACTGTCTGGTTCATGAATAACTGACTTCAATGATAATTCTTCATCTTTAAAACATTTAAAGCTGTGGCTTCTTTTCTTTAGCCTTGAATAAACTCTGTATCTTGTACTTCTTCTGTCACCAACTGGAAATCTCTGTCACTGTAGTAAATCCACTTCCTTGAATACTTCACTGAGGCTTGAACAATATTTTGAACTTCTTTCAATGTAGAATAACTTCAAGTCTGTAGATGACTTTAATACTCCATTCTCTTGACAGATAAAACTCTCTGAGATTCCTGTGACCTTTAATCTAATATTTACTTATTACATTCTGGTTTAAGTTGAGTAGAATCCTCGAATTACAAATAGGCTATAGCATATGCCTTTCAATCTCCCCCTATTTGTTTGTTAGAGAATAACAACCAAATACCTAGAGGATCACTCAACTAAAACCAAGAAAAAGATAAGACTCTTAAAACTAAGTAAATACTAGAAAATTCTGGATCAAATATGACATTTCCAGATTTCACCAGTATACCAGTATGGATAAATACAAGACAGATGTTCCTCTAGACTGAACATATGATAACATTGAACCTGTCTTGATTTACCTAAGCTCTATATACATATAACATTTACAAAACAGAGCTAATTTACCTTTACTCCCCTGAAACTCCTCATTTGCCTTTTATCTTTTTCAGCTCCCTTTTCCTAGCTGCTCAAAATTCTCTAGAAACTTCTCCCCCTTAGTTGAGGAATTCTCTACAGATTTTACTTTATGAGTATCTGAAGCCAGTAGGAGTTGAGATAGTTGATGGAGTTGATCTTGGGAAGTAACTTTGTCTTCAAGATTTCCTTGAGCAGTCCCAGCTGATTGTTGACAGAGGTGGAAGAAGAAGACCGTTCAACCACTTGTGCTTGAAAAAGTTTCTTTATCAGCCTGGGTTTTGAATAGATGTTCCTGTAGATCAGTTATGTGAGCTAACTACATTGCAGTGTATGTGTCTGTGTGTGCACTCACTTGAATTTCTCTTGTAAGTGTATCACTCATCTCACGTGCATGTGTTTCACTCAATGTTTGACTCTTATCACTCAACATTAGCTGTCTGTTTGCTCCTTTCTGATCAGTACCTGCATTGAAACTTACCCTAGCCTCTTCAAGAGAGGTCAGTGGTGGTGCAATGGGAGTTCGCAAATCCCGATCCTCAATCATGTCTATCAAATCACTTGGATTTGAAATCTGAATTGCTTCAGTGATAGACTGACCAAGTTGCCTTCCACTTTCTCCAGATAAATCTGCGAGTGGAAAATCCCTTAGGGAGCCAGAGATGTTCACTCTGGGAGGGGAGAAAATGATTCTATTAAATGTGGCAAGAATCAGATTTTCCCTCTGATGCCTGTGAAGGCACTTCTACCGTAACAATGGTAGGCACTGTGACCAGTTGCAGGTGCTCTGCTTTCACTGTGTCCTGAGTTTCATCTAATGAAATTGTTTTCTCCCATTGTGAGTAATGAGAGTGTGCTTGACTCAGTACAAAGTGCCATGGCCCTATGGCCAATTTCAATAGATTCATCATGTTGAGAGAATGTCTCTAGAAACAGTTTATTGGCCATTTCAAAGTCCATATCCTATTGAGAGGATACAGATGGGCTGACAGATGCCTCAGTATATATTGAATATCTTTAGAAGAGGCAGAGATGTGGGATCACTCACTGTTTCAATCAAAATACTTCTTTGTTTAACAGTTGATTTCTGTTTAGGCTGAGAGGTCAAGTAATTAAGTTGTAGACTCATTGTTTGGCTCTAAGACCTGGGATAAAGATTGTGGATCTACAATCCCTTGGTCAGCCCTAACAACCACTTGGGTTCAGCAACAGTAGAAGAAGTTGATTGAGAGATAGAAAGTAATACCTGAATTGGATTTGGCACTGAATTTCCAGCTAAGCAAGAGCTAGATCAGAAATAATATATACAATATATTTACAAAAACAACTAAGATAAATAGTAAATAAAAGATAATAAATAATAAGCAATAAAAATAAAATACAATAATAATAAAAAAAATATTTACAGGAAACTATTTACATGCAACTATTTACAAACTTTAGAAAACTGCAAAATATTATAGAAGTGCATAAAAATAATATAAACTTGCAGAAATATTTAAACAACAATATTTACAATCTGAAACTAACTTAAATGATTCTTAAATAAATAAATTTTCAATAAAAATTAGTTTCTCCACTTAAAAAATATGAGAAAAGTATTTTTAAAGAAAATAAATTATTCAAAATATTTAAATTAACAAGCTTTATACTCTAAACAAGAATTGGCAAAATATATCATTCAATATCAGCAAGAGAAAATGATTTTGAAAGAACAAACATGACAGAGATATTGTTAATCACTAAGACTGTTTAACATACCCAATTTACCAACTAACTTGATAAATGTGGATTCGTCAACAGATTTAGTGAATATATCTGCAGTCTGTTCTTCTGTGGGTACAAAGTGTAACTCCACAGTTTCATTCATGACATGCTCTCTGATAAAATGATACCTGATATCAATGTGCTTTGTTCTCGAGTGCTGCACAGGGTTGTTGGAGATTGCTATGGCACTTGTATTATCACACAAAATAGGAATTTTGTCTAATGCAAAGCCATAGTCCTTTAATTGATTCCTAATCCATAAGATCTTAGCACAACAGCTTCCAGCAGCAATATATTTAGCTTCTGCTGTTGAATTGGAAACTGTTTGCTGTTTCTTGCTATACCAGGAAATCAACCTACCTCCTAGGAATTGACAACTCCCAGAGGTACTCTTTCTATCCACAACACTACCTGCATAATCAGAATCTGTATATCCAACAAGATTAAAACCAGAATCTTTAGGGTACCAGATACCTAGATTAGGTGTACCCTTAAGATATCTCAAGATTCTTTTCACAGCAACGAGATGTACATCTCTAGGGTCCGCTTGGAACCTTGCACACAAGCATGTAGCATACATAATATCTGGTCTACTAGCAGTAAGATAGAGTAAGGAGCCAATCATACTCATTTCAAACTTACTCTGCATAAGCTCAGCAAATCTCTTACAGAGATTATCATTAGTAGACCCAAATATGATGTCATCCACATAGACTTGGACTAATATCATATCACTTTTGTGTTTCTTTGAAAAAAGAGTTTTGTCTATGATACCTCTAACAAAACCATTTTCTAAAAGAAAACCAGAGAGAGTGTCATACCATTTTCTTGGGGCTTGTTTGAGACCATAGATAGCCTTGAAGAGAAAGTACACAAAGTCCAGCAGCTCCTGATTTTCAAAGCCAGGGGGCTGTTCCACATACACTTCTTCATCAAGCTCACCATTCAGGAATGCACTCTTAACATCCATTTGATAGACTTTAAAATTGGAATAAGCAGCAAATGCTAAGAACATCCTGATGGCCTCAAGTCTAGCCACTGGTGCATAGGTTTCATCATAATCAATGCCTTCAGATTGTGAATACCCTTGTGCAACTAGTCTTGCCTTGTTCCTTGTAACAATGCCATCCTCATCTAGCTTGTTCCTGAATACCCATCTTGTACCAACTAATTTCTTGTTCTTTGGCCTGGGTACCAGCTTCCAGACTTGCTGTTGTTCAAACTGATTGAGTTCATCTTGCATAACAATCACCCAATCTGGATCAGTCAGTGCTTCCTCAGTTTTCTTTGGCTCCATTTCAGATAGAAATGCTGAAAAATGACATTCATTCTGAGTTGCACTTCTAGTTTTAACTCCAACATCTGGATCACCAATGATCAGCTCAAAGGGATGAGCTCTATTCCATACAGTCTGTCTTGGAAGATTTGATCTTGATGATTCGCCTTGAATTTCACTTTGATGTTGTGAGTGACTAGTTGATCCTTCATTTGCTCCCCCTGAGTTGTTGCTTGATTGCCTTGATGATTCTTCTCCAGTGTTGGTGGTATCTCCATTGTTACCAGTGTTTCCACCACCACCACCATGATCATTATCATCATTGTTATTATCATTACCAGCAATAACTTCAGGTGGGGCTTCATCATCTGAATCTGAGTCTGGAAAGTTATCAAACTTCAGCTTCTCAGATGAATCTTCTTTTTGGATATTAGGGAGCTTAGTGTCATCAAAAGTAACATTGACACTTTCCTTTACTGTGTGACTGCCAACCAAGTAGACCCTGTAAGATCTTCTAGAATAACCAACAAAAATAGCTTCTTGTGCCTTTGCATCAAACTTGCCACGTTTCACATTATCATCTATAAGCACAAAGAATTTTGCTCCAAATACATGAAAGTACTTGACAGTTGGTTTCTTGTTGTTCATGATCTCATACGGAGTCTTCATAAAGTCCTTGTTGATTAAAGTTCGATTCTGAGTATAACAAGCTGTATTCGCTGCTTCAGCCCAAAAGTACGTTGGAAGTTTGGACTCACTTAACATAGTCCTAACAGCTTCAATCAAAGTACGATTCTTTCTTTCCACTACTCCATTTTGTTGAGAAGTTCTAGGGGCAGAATACTGTCTTGTTATTCCTTTATCAGCACAAAAGTCATTTAGAATGGCATTCTTGAATTCAGTACCATTATCTGACCTTATGGCTCTAACAGGGAATCTAGAATCAAGTTCAATCAACTTTACATGGTCAATCACCAGGTATGGGGTCTCATCCTTGGAACGTAGGAATAAAACCCATGTATATTTTGAAAAGTCATCAACAATCACAAGTGCATATTGTTTCTTTGACATAGACATCACATTAACTGGACCAAACAAATCCATGTGCAGTAGCTGAAGTGGTTCAGTTATTGATGATGTGTCAGTGCCCTTGTGAGAAGCTTTCTTTGACTTTCCTTTCTGACATGCCTCACACAGTCCTTCCTGTGTAAATTCCATCTGAGGCAAACCTCTAACCAATTCCCTCTTTACTAAAGAGTTCATGGTTTTGAAGTTAAGGTGAGACATCTTCTTGTGCCATAGCCAACTTTCATCTGATGAAGCTTTAGCATAAAAACAATTAACTTCATCTTTGGATCCCAAGTGCATATCAGCTATGAACAAGTCACCTTTCCTTACTCCTTGAAGAGCAGGCTTTCCATTCTTCTTGTGAAGGATCTGACACTTCTCTCTTTCAAAGGAAACAACATATCCTCTGTCACAGAAATGACTGATGCTGAGAAGATTGAACTTCAGACCTTCCACAAAAGATACATCTTCAATGATAACATTACCAAACTTCAAACAGCCATATCCTTTCGTAATACCCTTGCTGTTATCTCCAAAGGTAACTACTGGGCCAGCTTTCTCAACCACATCTGATAGCAGGGCTCTATCTCCGGTCATATGCCTTGAACAGCCACTGTCAAGAATCCACATAACACGGTTTACCTGTTTAACTCCCTGCAATATCAGATTGATTAGTCCTTCCTCGGAACCCACAATTGATTGGGTCCGGCATACTTAAAGAATTGGCATTTGTCAGGCAAAACAACATTTTTAACTAAAACTACTTCAACCTCTTTCACATAAGAGCGTTTCCATTTATAGCCAGCCTTAACACATTTCTGATTAGGCTTAGGGATAAATGAATCCACTCTAGTCTGAGGAGGACTAGTAGTCTTTGCTTTAACATGCTTCTTATTATTAACATGTTGACGTGGAGCAGTCTTATCACTAGATACATGCTTACTATTAAAATAAGCATACATACCATTGAAAGCACAAGACATGCAATTAATCACACCACATGCTTTATGAGAAGAATTAACAGCAGGCATGTTATTTCTACAGTTGTATTGATCCAACATATGGATATCTGATTTAGTCTTTTTAGTTGTAGCAACTTTGACTGGAATATCAGATATACACTTTTTGGACTGTGCAACTTCCAAAGCAATATCTTCTTCACGAATCTCCTCAGCAATAATGATAGAGTATTCATTCAGAGGATCTGCCTCAGACTCCTTACAAAAGGGTGTTTCAATACCCTTAAGCACATATGGAACACCCCTTCCTTCAGATCTGACTCTACAAGGGGAATTAATTCCAAGCAATCCAATGGCCTCATTATAATCATAACCTATACTAACATGATTACCAATAGCTTGTTTATTGAAAATTTCTGTAGCCGTTTTACAAGAGTTGTAATAGGCATTAGCTTTGGTCTTAAGCTCACTAATCTGATCTTTGAGAATGGTTTCCAGTTGTTGATACAATTTAACCCTATTCTCAAGAACTGCTACATTTTTAGTGAGTTCATCTTGATTAATATGCACTAGTTTTAATTCTTTTATTTCCTTTTCAAGATTTGTGTTTAAAAGAATTATTCTTTCATTGTCAGTGCGTGCACAACTTAAGGTGCCACCAAGATGACGAATCATTTCAGTATCAGTAAATTTTACTTCATACATGTTGGGTGAAGATAACATGGACTCAAAGAGTTTGTCTCCTTTTGCCATGAGCGCAAGATTTCCAACTTCTTCATCTTCACTGTCTGTATCATCCCAGCTCTTTCCTTCAGCAACATAAGCTTTCCCAATCTTATTCTTCTTACTAGAATCAAATGAGTTCCTTGTCACTTGCTTTGGCTTTCTGCATTCAGTAGCAAAGTGACCCAACTCATTGCAATTGTAGCATCTGATTGAGCTCCTATCCACAGTTCCAGTTTTGTAGCCACCCCTTGTGCTACTTGAGGAGGAAGATCCACCTCTCTGAAATCTGGGCCTGAACTTAAGATTGGGATTCCTCTTGAATCTGAACTTCCCAAACTTCCTGACTATCAAAGCCAAATCACCATCTTCTAGCTGATCAAGTTCCTCTAAAGAATAGAAGTCACCACCAGATTGATCAATGGATGTTAATCCATATTCAGCATCAATAACATTCATGTTAGAACTGGAAGGTTGAACAGCCTTCACTTCCAGTTTCTGTGGGACTTCAGCAGTCAATGCAGTAGAAGTACTAACTATCCTCCCAGTTCCATATAGCTCATCCTGTTGAATCTGCTCCAGCTCATAGGTCTTCAGAACACCATACAGTCTTTCCAAAGAAACCTCTGTAAGATCTCTTGCTTCTCTAATGGCAGATATTCTGTGCTCCAAATGACGTGGAAGTGTAAGTAGGAACTTCTTGTTAATTTCCTTGATAGTGTAGCGCTTCCCATTGAGATTCAGATCATTGATTAATTTGTTGTATCTCTCAAAAACCTCAGAGATACCTTCACCAGGGTTTGATCTGAAATGCTCATATTGAGAGGTGAGAATTTCCAGCTTATTCTCTCTAACTTCCTCTGTCCCCTCATTGATTATCTCTATAGTTTCCCAAATGTGTTTGGCAGTATCACAGTTTAGGACATGATTATGCATGATAGTATCAAGACAATCAACAAGGATCAGCTATAGACAGGGATCCAAGGTAACATCCTCTTTTTCACCAGGAGTGTAATCCTTGGGATCTTTAGGATACATCCTAGCAGCCCTAGTAACAATGTTATCCTCTTTTAATTCTTCCTCTATAATCATAGGAAGTTTTGGCCCATTCTTCAACACATCAATGTATTTAGGATTAGCAACTTTAAGAAATAGGAGCATCTTATTCTTCCACATTGAATAATGCTCCTTGTTGAACATTGGGATTTTGACTGTACCCAATTTCTGTGTAGTAGACATCTTTTGAGATTTTTAGGAAAAATAAAAATTTCAGAGTTGAAAAAAATCTCAAAACAATTGGATCTTTGATTTGTATATCAATCAAAAGGCTCTGATGCCAATTGTTAGGTCCTGATAAGTTTGTAGAAGGGGGGTTGAATACAAACTATACCGTTTTATCGAATTTGTCCTTTGAATAATTTAACAATTAAGAACAAATTAATGCGGAATATAAATGAAACAAGATTCAAGTTAAATATAACTTATATTAAACTTGAAGGGTGTTGCAAATACAATATGGATTACAAAGTATTTATCTCAAACTAATTAATACAAATTTAGAATAAATTCGACATGAACTTTTCTAATATTTTTAATAAAAAGATCGAATGCTAAAAGCAAGTTCGAGATAAATTCTAGGGATAAAAATCCGCTAGATAATCAAAGCAATACAAGTAATCAAGTTCTAGTGGTTTGGATTTAACAATACAAACTAGAATTAATTGCTTGAGAAGAAATGAGATCAAATGCTTTTCTTCTGTTCTTGAGAGAAATGCTTCTGTGTCTTTTGATAATCTGAGTTCTGCTCTTTTTGATTAACAGTTTTATTTGTTATACAGCCCTCGGGTCATATATCATTTTAATGTAACTGTATGACCTGCTAATAAAATCGGTATGACCTTATTAAACTGTACAACGCACTTGTATGACCAAGTAATCAAAACTCGGTAGAACCTGCTCCTTCAAAAGAACCTGCAAAAACTGTCCGGTATGACCTCAAGTTTTTCTAACAACTATTCAGTATGACCTGACAACTTTTTCGGTAGAACCTGAAAAATGACCTGTATGACCTGATTAAATTCGGTAGAACCAAGCTTCGGCAATAGAACCTGCACAGTATGTTCGGTATGACCTGAAGTTTTTCTGCCAACTTTTCGGTAGAACCTCCAAAAGTAACTTGTATGACCTACTATACTGAACCTGTATGACCTTAGAAAAGAACCAGTATGGCCTAGGATAATTCGGTAGAACCTTGTATTAAAAATGCTAGGTCACCGAGTTTAGAGCTAGGTCATACAGGTTTAAGATATTTTCTTTTAATTAATTTAGTTAGTTTAAATTCTAGATTAAATTAATTCTTTTATAGAATTAAGTTAATAAATAATTTAAACAACTAACTTAATTAATTTAATAAATTAATTAATTCTGATAGAATTAATTTATTAATTAAATTGAATTAATAAACAAAAAGAAGATAACTTAAAAATATAGCATTCCTCTATCTTCTGAAAGCCACTGAATATAGATGATTTAATTCCACTGATTGATGTCGTCATTCGATGCACTGTCTGGTTCATGAATAACTGACTTCAATGATAATTCTTCATCTTTAAAACATTTAAAGCTGTGGCTTCTTTTCTTTAGCCTTGAATAAACTCTGTATCCTGTACTTCTTCTGTCACCAACTGGAAATCTCTGTCACTGTAGTAAATCCACTTCCTTGAATACTTCACTGAGGCTTGAACAATAAATTGAACTTCTTTCAATGTAGAATAACTTCAAGTCTGTAGATGACTTTAATACTCCATTCTCTTGACAGATAAAACTCTCTGAGATTCCTGTGACCTTTAATCTAATATTTACTTATTACATTCTGGTTTAAGTTGAGTAGAATCCTCGAATTACAAATAGGCTATAGCATATGCCTTTCCGTAACATTTTTAATAAAAATATAAGTCCTTGTGTATATACATATGTGTCCATAAATTAAATCAATATTATGTTTGTGTCACATTATTATGTACAAGTTTTGGGAGAATTTGTTGTGTTATCTAGTATGTATTACTCAATGTTATATATAAACATCAGTATGTTGAGAAAATGACCAAAATAACTTAAATTCGGTGAAACATTGCCCAAATTGCCACATTTCGGGAATTATGCCCGTATTAACCAGATGTATCCGCATACTCCATATGCGTGTGTTCTGTATGCATATTCAGTACATACACTTATGCACATGTATCAACCATCAGTGTGTTATTTGTTTAGTTTCCTTCTCCACTCAATCCTTTATTCTCCACCGAACACTCATATGACACATATATATAATATATGGTTAATTACGTACATTCATGTAGACACCCAGCAGTATATATAATTGTAACTATTTGCTGCACCTTCCTTACATTTCACCATCATCTCCAATATCATCACTCCATGGTCTACAAACACATCATATCTGGACCAAAATCATGGCAGGCAACCGATTTGGCATTACAATTCGATTTAAGCTTCTGATCTAGCCGAGTCCACCGTGGGACAATCTATGCGCATCACACGTATGTGTATACAAACTCAACGCATCTGGACTATGCATATACTTTCAATTTGCTGGTTGGGTAGCAAAAGACACGCATCCATATCATGCGTAAAGAGGCTGCGCATCCCGAAAATGCGTATAGAAAATGTGATTTTGGGCACTCTACCCGCGCGTGGGTATTTTGGATAGGCCTGGAGCGAAAAATGATATTTTGGGCTTTTATGCTATCATTATAATTGATATGAATAATTTATATTTTTGATCTTAAATCCATGGTTATATTCTATTATTTTATTTTGATAAATAATATTCTTCTGTTATAAATGAATATATGTGTCTTATCTATTATAATCAAATATGAATAATTTGTGATTATTTATAAAATTTGAAAATTTGAATATCATTGAAGACATTTAAAAATCTATTTTTAATAGTACAATAAATTTTTTGGTCTTTTTGGGAATATTTTCTCACTCTAATTCTAGTGGAATTTGAATTTATTGCGTAATATTGAATTAAATTTTGAACTTCTTTAAAATTAGGTTTAAATCTTTTATTTTAATTTCGAAGTAAATAGTATCATATGTGATAATTTAGATAATCCAACATAACATATCATAATTTGTTAGTCTAATTGATATCCCTTCACATAAATTCTTGATATATTTTTTTTAAGCATTATAGATTTTATAGATAATAACGGGAATCCAAGAAAAACCCGGCTCAAAAAGCAAGTTTACGCTTGTAAAAAACAAGCAAAGTTCATCAACATATTACATCAAAACAAGAAACCTAATAGTTAAAATACATGATCATCAGAGTCAATCACAGTAGCCTCATCAGAGTCAGTTACAACTGCCTCAACGCTTTGTAGCAATATAGACATGAGCATCAACATGTCCAACATCACTCCCATCAACAGCTCCAGAGCTTCCCTGCAAAGTGTGATCCCTCTTTCTCTTATAATTACTTTCTTGGGTACCCTGCATAGCCATGTCACTTTGAAGGACATCCTGAATATTTCCTCCAACATCAGCACCCTTTGCACCACACTTGTCAGCTTCCTTGCGTTCTGCATCTCTCCCAATCATCATCCCAGAGTTTTCATGCTCTGACTGGACACACTTTCTCTTGTGGTGAACCTGTTGGACACCCACTCTCATCTTTGTTTCAGCAACATCGTCTTCCTCAGATCCGGGGCCTTTTTCCCTCCCTTGATTTACACTTTCAACCAGTGGTTCAGCCAGCCTCCCGGGACCAGTAAGAGTAGCATCTTGATGTTCCACACCAGCACGTTTGCATCGCATCATGATTCATCGGGTTAGCAATCTGATTAACTTCCTGGATACCAGCATCTATTCCCATGCTTTGATACCCCATCCTCAGAGTCATGATCAGGCTCAAAATCATATTCAAATTCTGCAATTTTCAATCTAGAGCTTTCCGCATCGCTATCGGAACTATGCACATTGTCATGGTACATACTAATACCAGAATCCTCCTCAACCAACCTGAAAGTTTGAGGTTCCCCATCCGTATCCAGAAAACACTCTTGTAACAGGTCACAAATACCACTATGTGCCACACAACAGTATCCACAAACAGAAGGGCACTCATAGGTCAGAAAAACCTTGGATTTCCTATTAACAGCATAAACATCAACCAGAATGAAGTTCTGGAGAGGATCCAAAACTCCAACCTCAATAAGCATACGAGCTTCAAGACTCGGTTCATTTCTAACCGCAGCTCTGTGTGTACCCCTGTCCATACCAATAAGCTTACCAACCGCTAATCCCAACAGGCACAAACCCTTAACCGTCCAATAGAGAAAGGGCACTCGAGAGAACCTAACCCAAACTCTCGCCTTATCATTGACATTAATATTAACCGAAGTATATAACATTGTCCATTTTATTGAGAATCTTGATTGCATATTATTACATTATCTGTTTATTATATATTGTGGATAATCTAGTATCAAATGGGATAATAGAAGATTAGATTATCAGTGTCTGTATATAATATAATAAAGGTTCACAGTCTAAGTGGTACTAGACAAACCACTGGAATGACTGAAGTATTATTTGAAAATATGGGAAACCTGATTTAAGTAACTACTACTCTTTTTAAACTCTCAATTCAAAACTGTCAAGGGACAGATGTTTTCACGAAACAATGTAAAGGCTGCAAGTCAAATGTTGTGTTACCACCTCAACGATCGAGGGGGTAATTTCATGGAACCAGTCGATATCCATTAACAAGCAATAGCTTGGGAAATGTTGGAGAATCTTCCTTTCCAACCTAGATATAACTACTTAGTGGAGTCGTATCAACAAGTGTTACACTTGGGGAAAGGAGGACGATCTTTACGTTTCAGAGTCATGGACTTCATCTGAACTAGGAGTGGTGTAAGTGGTCCAGTTGCGCCGACCCATCCAACTTTTATTGGCCCAACCGTTGGCCGGGAGGTCACTGTAAGGCGGTAGACAATGTCAGGCTGTCGTGATTCTTCCATCTACATGTAGAAAACTATTTGAGCGGTGCGACCTGCTACTGATCATAGCAAGGTTAGGCACAGCGGGCGCGGTAGCAACTCCTGTATTAGTTCATCATCCAATTTGGATATTCCTGCAACATGAATTGGGGTGAAGAACCAACCATGTTGGCAGGGGGTCGAAAAGTGTTTGGAAATGAAGTGACAATAAATTCATGCAACTCCGTCTTTTATTTTATGGGTTGTGACTCCGATAAAACTTTATTCAGATTATATAAATGCATAAGTGGATTTTGGGGTTACGAAAGCAGTATATTAATTTTCCTCGTAACTTCATCGTTTATATTATACTAGTTCCTTATCTGTTTAAGGCATATCATGTGACTACAGAAATATCTTTGAACTGCTATTTATTAGTAATCTGTTATAGATTATTTTGGTGGGCTTTATTGCTCACCCTTGCTTTGTTTATTATATCACAACAACAGCTAGAGCAGATGGCCCGGTTCAAGTACACCCTGCGCAAGCGAGTGGCAGTCGTCAGAGAGTTACCCGCCGAGGTTGTGGCCGCCATAGCTGAGGTAGTGGTAACTAGTAGCCTAGGCTACAGCTTTTGTTTCAGACTTATTTATATTTATGATTAATGTAATCAACGGCAAGAATTATTAAGCGTACTCTGTAATCTTTTGGGTTGTAATAACTTATAATTTATGGATCCTATGGCTAGTTACTTATTCCAATTTCATCTCTGGGACTATAACTAGTTGTGTGTGTATGGCGATGATATTGTGGGGTCACAGCATGTAGTTTAATTATTTTGATTCAAGTGCAAGTATTATTAATGGGAATTGAGACCGTAACGACCGGATCCCCGACCCCGGATCTGGGGCTGTTACATGATGAATGGTACTGTGGAACTTCATTTTGTTCCAAGTGAGCAGCAAATTGTAGACATTTTTACCAAGCCACTTGATGAATCAACATTCTCAAGGTTGGTAAGTGAGCTAGGTATGCTTAACTTCTCTTAATTCATTTAAATGTCTGATAATTTGTTATGCAGCCAGTGTCAACATGATTTTCATGAGAATTAAAACTCTCTGAAAAAGAAGAATTTTGTCTAAGTCAAAATTTCTCCCTCTACGGATATCCCTATCCGTTGATCGTCATTTCTGACACTGGATTTTCTTTGTCTACGGATACCATTTTACACCTCTATGGATATCGAATCCCAAAAGGTAAAATCCTATCCGTAGATAGTTTTGTTTTAATCGTAACCTTTAAAGTCACAATCTTATCCGTAGTTACATGCGTACAGTACGTGTATGTAATTACAGTAAATTCGTGGCTTTACTTTTCAATCCATTACTTTTAAACGGTTACTTTCTTGCCCAATCAGATAATTTCTTTCAATTATTCTGGTTTTATTAGTAAATTATTTTGGGGGAGTATAAATTGAATTTTACTCTCAGTTAATCTTTTTCTATCATTTTCCAAAAATTCTCTAAGGCAAGAAACTATCTTCTCTCTCAAAGCATAAAGCAAAAATCTCTCTCTGTAAATTGAAAGCTTACATCAATGGCACCAACCAACAAGACAATGTCTCTCACTGGTTTCACATACGAGAAGAACAACTTCACAGCTCTGGTGAACTTCGAAAAGAAGAACGCATCATATCACACTATGATGAGGTTTTTCCAGAACTGCAAGCTCTCAAAAGCAATGTTTGAAGCCCCCAAACTATACTTTGAGGTAATTGAGGCAATCTGGGAATCAGCTGTGTTTGATTCTGTCAATGCTACCATTACCTTTGTTCTTCAAGGTAAGGAATATGTGATTAACAGTGATGTTATAACTGCTTGCTTAAATTTACCTGAAAACAATAGGTTAGAAAAGCATAGTGATACTGACGTGATTAACATGCTGAATCTGATAAACTATGCTTTACCTACGGATAATTTAAGTAAGATTCAGAGAAAAGGCATGGTCAAATAATGGAGCTTTTTCTTTGATGCCATTCTTAAGGTCTTCTCTGGTAAGATTAGCAACTATGATACAGTTACATTCTCTATGCTTGATATTGCTTATATGCTTCTAAGTGATAGCTTTTATAACCTAGGATCCCTAATTCTTTATGAACTAGGTGCTAAATTAGGGAATAAAGCATCTAGAAGTAAGAATATCTATTATGCTAGATTTTTCATGTTGCTAGCTAACCATGTAGAAGGTAAGTTGGTGATTCAATTCCCTGCAAACTCCAAGGAGTGTTGGGTTCAAAATAAGAGAGTCCTTGAGGACTTGAATAAGCTGAACCACAATAGGGAGGTTCAATTGGTGTATCCACCAATTTTCAATGCAGCTCAAGAGGCACAGGTGAGTCAGGTAATCTCCTCAATTGTTCCTACCTCTATTGTTACTTCTTTAATTTCCAGTGCCACCATGAAGGCTGGAACTGTCCAACGGCCTCCTACCCAAGTGGCCACCTCTAGAATTCTCAAATCAAAATCCAGAAAGCCAACCTCAGGTGCTTCTCAAAAGGCACCTGTTGTAAAAACTACCTGAATCCTTTAGGGGAGTGTGAAGGAGGTAGTAAGTGGTGAGGGAAGGGGTGAACATCAAAGAAATCCCAAGAACAAGGAGGGTGAGATAAGTGTGTCCTAACTTAGCCAACCTGTATCTTCTCAAAAGGATGCAGTGGTTGAAAAGGAATCAATCACATCCCTAGTGGCATCCTCCCAAAAGGATGTTGCTATTGAAAATAGTCCCCAACCAGGGACATAGCACAAGAGGGATAGGGACACCAGAAGCCCCACAGATACATCCAAGGCCTATGCAAGGAGAAAGAGGTCTAAACCATCTGGGGTTGCACAGGGATCACACACAGTGTCAATGGCACCATCACAAATTCAGTTTGATGTGGCTCCAGTAAATGTGGAGTCACAGCCCCATTCTTTATCTATTCAAGCTGAAACAGAAACACCAAGTTCACCTAATCTCTCTTTGGATGTGGATATGATTCACACATTCATTCCTGATTCTCCATCTTTAACCTTCTTGGAGAAGCCCCACTCTGAAATTGGTGGTCATCATCTTTTTGATGATTTGTTGGACCATCAATCTATCATTTCTAAGACTCTGGCTCCATCCGTGGATCTCAATTTAAAATCAATCTCCATAGATTCAGCTTTAGTCTCCATTTCTAGAGCTACTTCTTTTTCTTCATCAACGGATATTTCTCATCCGTTGACAAGTGTTTGTCTGTCTACGGATATGCCTAAAATCAGCTATCCGTTGACATACACTTCTACTACCCATACGGATACTCCTTCCACACTTGCACTTCAAACTTCAAATATTACCATTTCAAGTGTGGATGAGTTAGTAGTAGTTCAAACACTTCTAGGATTGAGGGAAGGGAGTGAAGCCACTGAGAGTGCGAGGCTGGTTTGCAACCAGGCAAAAGGAGAGGGAGAGAAAGAGAGACAGACTATTTCTTCCAGTCTGGTAAAAGTGAGTACTGAGAGTTCCACCTTAGTAGGTGAAGGTGAGGGTGTGAGAGGTGTGAGCCAGGGGGAGCCCCTGATGCAAGAATAGAGAGAAATTGAGAGAAAAGCAGGTACAGGAGATATAAGGATGGAAGACTCAGCCATTGCAAGTGAGTCAATGAATGTCAGTGATGCAGACAGTGAGAGATTGTTCCAACTTGAGTATCAAAATGAGTTGGATCAAGTCAACCTGAATGCTGAGACATTTACTCATCTTGATCCAGCCTATCAAGTCTTGGTTGGACAGGGCAATGTGGAGGCAGAAAGGATGTTGAATTTGGTACACACTACTGAATCAATGTCTAGGGCAAAAGAAGCAATTCAAAATCTGCCTCCAGGAGCTGGTGAAGGAGAAGATGAAGGCCCTTCCACTCTCCAAGAGATGCCTACTTGGTTGTTTTCAAATTCTTATGTCCATCATGACATCAAGGCAGTCATTCTCAAGAATTATAAAAAGGTACATGGTGAAGCTCAACCATCCAATCCCTTGCATGCCACCACAGTTCAGAACTTTATGGCATCACTTTAGCTTCATCAGGCCCACATCCTTCAACAAAGAGCCAACACTGATGACATCAAAGGCCATCTTGATGGGGGTGAATGATGCATTGGAAAGAAGAGTTGATGATGTTGCTCCTTCCACATCTCAAAGATTCAAGCAAGATAAGTTGGTGAAGGATGTGGCTGCCCTTACTGAGAGGATGGATAAGATGGAGAAGAAAATGGACACCTTCCTGGCTAACCAGAATATACAGACTCAGCTTCTGCAACAGTTACTGCAGGCTACTGGTGTTACTCAAACCTCTGATGATAACAAAAAGGGGTGGAGTTCAAGTAAGGGGGAGAGTGCACTAGTGGGAGTCAAAGGTGGTGTGCCATCAAGCCAGGGGGAGCCACCTCAAATCATAGCAAATCCAAGTGAGTTTCAACTCACAAAGGTGGTCTCTCCTCAAGCTAAGGATGTTCAATTCTTTCTCAACTCAGAAAAGCTAATCAAGGAATCCATCTTCAAGGTTGTGACTTCATCTTCAACAAGTTCAGTTCATGTCCACACAACCATCCTGAAAGTTCTCACTCCTGATACCATTATTCTACAAAAAGAATATGATGTTGAACACTCAAGTGTCAAGGAGTTTGAACCAATCTTCAATTGCAGGACTGGATCACCACCAAGACATCATGGCAAGAACAAATTAGAAGTGGACTATCTATTCCCCAAGCCTGATGAGTCTAAGGTGTTAGCATCCCTTATCACAAATCTCAAGAATACCAATGACATAATGCTGAAACAAGGGTTGGTTGTTATCTACAGAAATAGTAAAGAAATTCACATCACAAGCAGCCATCCCAGGTTCAATGAAGCCAAAGCAGAAGAGATTTCCAGAATAAGGAGAGAAACCAATCCCCAGGGTTTTGAATCTACACCTGAGAAACAGGCTAGATTGGCCCAAGAACTTTTGAGGGAAATGGAGGAAGAAAGTAGTGAGGCTGTAGAGGAAGAGGCCCCTACTAAAAGGAAATTGAAGAAAAGGAAGACAGTGCCTAAGACCAAGCCAACCAGATGGAAGCAGAGATCACATAGGCCTGTCTCTCCTGAGAAAGTAGAAGAGAATAGGGATACAGGGAGGCGAATTATTTTTGAAGACCCTATTCCAGCTTCAACTCAATTTCAAAACACCTTTCATGAGACTCCTGTAGAGCCTAAAGAAGAACCTGTTGAGTTTGAAAACTTTGTTTTCCCTAAGTTCATAATTGAAGATGAAAAGAAGTCAAAGAAAATGGAACAAGTCAAAAGAACTCAACAAGGACCAATCAAGCTGAATGTTGCACCAAAAGTTGCCATGCCAGTTGAGAACAAGACAGACTTTTTGTACATTGCAGAGATACATGAGTACTCAACCATGGATCTCTTCCTTGATGAAGTTAGTGAAATAAGAGGCACATACAAATTTAGAGATCTGCCTGAAAGACTAACCT
This sequence comes from Heracleum sosnowskyi, assembly GCA_030848705.1. Taxonomy (NCBI): domain Eukaryota; kingdom Viridiplantae; phylum Streptophyta; class Magnoliopsida; order Apiales; family Apiaceae; genus Heracleum; species Heracleum sosnowskyi. The sequence goes on from CM061240.1 coordinate 20,102,650, forward strand.
TTGTCTACAAAGGAGGGAAGGTGAGAGCATGGCCCCTACAACAAGTACTGAATGAATGATATTCTACCTTGGTGAAAGTCTTCTCAGACTTCAAAAACACAAGGGGATTCTCTGAGGTTGCAAGGAGTGTTGTTTTGAAGAAAATTGAGGAAATCGGGAGCAGCTGGAATTCTCCTGACAGTTTGCCAAGGAAGCTGAAGATCCCTTTCAATGGACAAAGAATCCATCTTCAACCTTACTAGATGATGGAATTCAAGGATGAAAAGGGCTGTAGAAGATTCTTCAGGATTGAAGATCAATTGTCTAAGGCTAGTAACAAGTATCTTAGATGGTTGCAAGGCAAGCTAGATCCAAAGTTCTACAGAAAGCTTCAAGATCAAATCAAGGTAAACTATGCTATGGGAGACAGAAGATTCAACCTCCAAGAGAGAAGAAAAGGAATTAAATCTGCTCAGTCTAGAGGAGCACTCTCTATGTAACTATCTCTACTATTCAGTTTTTCATTTATGTAGTTTAATGCAATTTTTACTGTTAATGTTTATTTGTTGGAAGTGGTTTTGTTATCATCAAGACTCTTAATTTATGTCTGATTCTCAACCAGGCATAAATTAGGGAAGATTGTTAGGAACTATGTTGTTTCTTGATGATAACTAAATTAACTTATTAAATATTGTACAATTAAAATGTAGCTATCAACGGATAGCATGCTTATGCAGTATCCGTTGATGGGAAGCTTATCTACGGATAAGACTCAATGTAACATGTTTGTGTAATCCTGATGTACAATCCTGATATGCAATCCTGAGAAACAATCCTGATGAAATCCTGATGTGCAATCCTGATATGCAATCCTGATGTACAATCCTGATGTGTAGTCCTGATGTATATTCCTGATTTGTAATCCTGATGTTAAAGTTGAGGTATTAGTTTTTAGGCTGAATAAGTCATGTTGACTATTAATAGATATGAAGAATAGGGAGGCTAATTGTAAATAGTTTATGCCTTGTAATTTTACATAAGTGAAATTGACTGTCAACGGATAGCAACATTAGCCTTCAACGGATGTGGACAATGTGCTGTCTATGGATAGCAATACTAGCTATCTACGGATGTGATCAAGATACTCTCAACGGATAAAACTCAAATAGCTTCTACGGATACACACTGTACTTGTGAAAGGGACAAGTCAGACAGTGCACGTGGGTTGACAAACTATATAAAGCATGGAAGCCAGTATTTCTGGAAAGGTCACGGGAAGAAAGTAGCATTATGTTTGTATGGTCAAAAGTAGCATTTCTATAAAAGGCAATCAATCAAGAAGGGCAAGCTACCATCACATGGACCACTACTCAAAATGGAGAAACAAGGATCTTGAACAAATTTACTTTTTGTATTATTGTCTGTTCAACATATCTTGTAAACTTGGGATATATAAGCAAGTGAAGCATAATTCTAGAACCAAGAAATCAGTTAGGCAATTTAGAGAGCAAAAGGCAATATCCTTTGTAAATTGTTGAAGCTAGAATTGTGTATTTGCAGCTGTGTGTTTATTCATAAATATCACAGGGATTTCTTCAAATAAAAATCTCTCAGGTGGACAAAACAATCCACCTGAATTTTTAATTCTTGTGCTATTTTATCTTGTTTGTTTTTCTGTTCTTGATTTTACTTTCTAATCTTTACTATCAAGAACTAAAGAAATTTTAAAGATTGTATTCAAACACCCCCCCCCCCTACAAATATATAATTTTAATATTCTACCTTTAATTTGCCTTTAAAATGTTTACTAATGGAATAAACTAAATATACAATTTTAATATTCTCCTAATTTTTTTATTAGAAATTATCTAAATTACCTATAAATCTTTAAAAATTGAAAGCTTACTTACCTTATATTCACCTCAACTTTCTTCTTAAGTCAAATCACTATCTTAATATTTTTCTAAAATTTATATTCAAGTCAAATTATTATGTTAATATTCTCTTAAACTTTCTTTAGAACTCAAAATTACCATCTTAATATATTTTTTCTAGAAATTTTAAAATTGTCTTGAAATCAGATTATCATCTTATTGTTGATCTCATAAAAATATTATTACAAATTATGTTCTCATAACTATTTTGTAAAATATCCCACGTTTTATTTATCTATATGTTTTACATATACTAGCCTATAACCCGTGCAAGGCACGGGCCTTAAAAAATAATAAACTAAAAAATTTAAAGTGAACGGAAAATATTAAATAAAATAAAAATTAATTTGATAAATTATAAAATAAAAAACTTAAATATTAATTGGAACATAAAAAAATATAAAAAAATACAAATGGGGCCGAGAAGATAAATGAGGTATTACTAATAATATTTTATAGTAAAATAATATTAATAATAATGACAAATAGAAAAACTAACATGTTTTAATTAAAAAAAGTAACTGCCCATAATATTTTTAGATGTGTTTTAATTATATTAATTGTATTTTAAAAAAAAAATACGTTCACTTATTAAAATAGGTAAAAAAATTTAAATAATTAAAAGTATTAAAATAGGTTTCAAATATCAATACTATTATATAATAGACGAAACATTAAAAGTTTGGTTGGTTACGTTGTGATTTTACTTAATTGCTCTTAATTAACTGTACTTCGTGTATTTACTTAATTAACCTTACTTATTTATAGAAATATATTATTAAATAATAATATTACATATTTATAACCAATTAACTTTTTCACCTAAAGTACATTATTTTTTCTAACAAATTCCCCTAATTTTTTAAATATATCACGAACAATTACCTTTTTACTAAAACATGTTAGTTTTTCTATTTCTTTACTAAAACCCCCCATTTTCCAAAAATATCACGGACAAATATTTAGTTATTTATTTTTAAACCTATTCTAATATTATAATTATTTTTTAAAAGTTTACCTATTTTAACATGTATACTTATTTTTTTTAACAAATGCAATTACTAAAAATATTTAAAATATAAATAATCAATATAACCAATTACCTTTTCAGCTAAAACAAATTATAGATATAGATAGTATAGATATAGATAGTACCGAAAACCAAAAACTAACCGAAAACCAAAATTTTTAATGTTTCGGATTTAATAATATAGTATAGATAGTATAGATATTAAAAATTATTTTTTTTAATTTTACCTTCTAATTTGTAGAGAAGATAATACTTACAAAAAATGCAATTTTTTACAAAATAAAATCAAATATAGAAGTAATTCATTCATTTTCTCAAATACCTGTATTTTAAAAAATAAAAGTTAGAATTTTTAAATATATTTAAATTGAATTTTATGATATAATAAAATTGATTAAAAGATGATGTCATTTATTTAGTAAATTAGTTTATTATCTGTTTTGATTTGGTAATAACGAGAAAGTGGGTTACTAGAAGGAAACATGTTTAACCAGAGCGATTCATTATGATGAGCATATATATGTTTGAATTTTATATTAATGTTATATTATGTATTTTAAAATAAAAGTTGGGATATGAATTTTGATAAAAATAAAAATGGTGATAAATATATTAATTTTTGATATAATATTAAAATAATGAAAAATATTAAACAATTATCCTTTTCTTTATTTATTCAAGATTTTGGTAATTGATCAAGATGAAACAGAGAATTCAAAAGAAATCTTAATTTAATTTTACAAATATTATTTTATCTAAAAATATATTTTGTAAAATAATTTTTAGAAAAATTATTACAAAGCCGCGAAGCGCGGCTTATTAAACTAGTATACTTATATAAATGAGAAAACGAGGGCGGTGTGGTGGCGCCTCTCAAATCACTTCGATTTATTTTTCTAATTTTCTCAAAATTTTGAATTATTAATATTAAATATTCAAAAATATCTCAATTTTCTTTAAAACTTTTATTAATGAAGGAAACTAAATATAAAATTTCAATATTTTTGCCTAATAATTTTTTCTAACGTAGGAAACTAAATATAAAATTTCAATATTTTTGCCTTTATAATTTTTTCTAACGTAGAAAACTAAATATATAATTTTAATATATCTTAATTGCCTTTAAAAATTTTAATAATTGAGGAAACTAAATATACAATTTTAAAATTTTTGTCTTTAAAAACTTTACTTATTAAGGAAACTAAATATACAATTTTAATATTCTCCTAAATTTTTTATACATGAATATATTTACTAACATCGGAAACTAAACATATTATCTTAATATTCTCCTTATCTAAGTTTAAAATTTTGAAATATATTATAGAAAAGACGAGGGCGGCTCAAATAGCTTTGATTTATTTTCCAAATTTTCTCAAAATTTTGAATTATTAATATTAAAAATTCAAAAATATCTCAACTGTCTTTAAAACATTTACTAATGAAGGAAACTAAATATATATTTTAAAATTTTCCTAAATTTTTTATTAGAAAATATCTTAATTTATTTTAAATCTTTAATAATGGAGAAAACTAAATATACAATTTTAATATTTTTGTCTTTAGAAACTTTACTTATTAAGGAAACTAAATATACAATTTTAATATTCTTCAAAAAAAATTATATATTAATATTTTTACTAACATTGGAAACTAAATATATTATCTTAATATTCTCCTGATCTAAGCTTAAAAGTTTGAAAATATTATGGAAAAGACAAGGGCGGCTCAAATAGCTTTGATTTATTTTCCAAATTTTCTCAAAATTTTGAATTATTAATATTAAAAATTCAAAAATATGTCTATTGTCTTTAAAAGTTTTACTAATTGACGAAACTAAATATGTAATTTTAATATTCTAGATTTGATAACAACAATAAAGCGGATTATTGGGAGAAAACATGTTTCAGGATAGGGTGAGCAAAAAAACCGAAAAACTGAAACCTAACCAAAAAACCAAACTGGAAAAAATCGATACCGAAATTAATATTAAAAAACGGTACCGAAACCGAGTCAAAACAATGGTTCGATTTCAGTTACGGTTTTAACCAAAAAACCGAACCGAAAATGTATTTTAATATACATATATTATTAAATTATTTTAGTGTTTATGTAATAAAATATGTATTGAATTTTTATTTTTTAAATCGTATATATTATATCCTTATATATAATAAGCGTAACAGAGATCATATCCAAAATTTTAATCATGTACCGCCAAACTAACATGGATCGTTGATCTGAAATAAATTAATGAGAACCGTTAGATCTAAAATTAAAAAAGTATTTTTTATTGTTATTAGAATTATATTCAAATACTAAAAGTGAATTTTAATAATATAAACTAAATATAAGTAGGTATTCTAATTTGAATAAAATTTCAATGTAAAAATTCGTAACTATATTCGAATCGAATTTTCCAAAATTCTAAACTAAAAAGTAGTTATAATTTAATAAGGTGATCAGTTTAATTGATAGGTAAATTATACTTAATTTGTATTATATATAAAAATAATAAGCAACACTAGATCTTCAAATAGATAGATGAGAACCGTTAGATTTAATATTAAAAAGTGTATTTGATTATTAGTATAATTAAATTCAAATATTGAAAAAGGTATTTTGCTTTTAAACCAAATATAATTAAATTGAATAAATATATAAAAATTATAAATAAATATAATTACAAATATTTAAAAAAGAACTGTGTGTTGCACGAGTTATAAACTATTATTATATAACACAGGCACTGGACTCGAGTACTACAAAAAATTGAATTACAATACTTAAATATGTTGCAAGCCACAATATAACATATTATACATTAAAATTCATAATTTTCATATATAAAATAATTCTATACTTAATATATAATATATTATACTGTAGCTTATAACATATTTAAATACTGTAATTCATTTTTTTGTAGTCTCAACTCTCAAGCCCAGTGCCTGTGTTATATACAAAAGAGTCTTATACTCATCTCCGGTTCGAGTATTATGGAGTATAGTCTTTCAGCAGATAGTTTTGTTAAAAAATTGTACATCATCTCTGACTTTAATTATAAAGTAACAAATATTATTTTATTGTATATTTTGAAATTATTTATAGATGAATAAAAATTGGAAAAAATCAAAATCGATAAACGATTAACCAAATCGAAAAAAATTGTTCCGAACGGTTCGGTTACAGTTAATAGCTAGAAACCAAATCGAACCAATATACACTGTTTGGTAACGGTTTTCGATAAAAACCGAACCAAATCGACCGATGTACACCCCTAATTCAGGAGCATATTATATACTAGAATTTAATATTGATGTTATATTATATATTTGAAAATATATGTTGGATATGAATCTCGAGAAAAATAGAAATGGTAATAAATATACTATTATTTAATATGATATTAAAATAACGAAAAGTATTAAACAATGTGTTATTCAAAATTTCAGTAAATGACTCAGACAAAATGTAGAATTCAAAAGAAACATTAATTTTATGTTAGAAATATTATTTTATTTAAAATATTGTTTAAAGAATATTTTATAAAAAAAATTAGAAAAATTATTACAAAACCGTTGTGAATCGCTTAGTAAACTAGTTTAATGTTATTTTCTTAGAGTACGTTTATTTAAATATTAAATTAATATCAAAATAAATTCGTTTGATATCATAATTTTTCATATATTAAATCTATATCAAATTGTATTATTTATGTTAGGAGTGTTCGCGGTGCGGGCGGTGCGATTTTTTTCTAAAATCACGGACCAACCCGCACATGCGGTTTGGTTAAAATTTTAAACCGCGACCGTACTGCGTAACTTAGAAACCGCGTAAATCACACCACATAAATGCGGTGCGGTCTATACGGTCTAATAATATCAATATAAAAATTATAATAAATTGCAAAAATTAAAGGTTACAATGAAATTAAAATATGAAGTCAAACTATCAAATAAAATAGAATTGAGATTTGAAATAACGATAGATTGTTCTTAGCAGTGACACTATAAATGAAATAACAATGGCTAAACATCAAAGGATCATCCCCATAAAAGAAAAGAAAAAACGGTGCAAAAAACTGTGAACATATAGTGTATACTGCATATAGATGAAAAAGTGAAATAGATGAAAAAGTGAAAGTGAGAGGCGCAACTACAATTAAAGATTAGGGTTTAAGAGGAAAGGAAGAAACGGACTGACCCAAAAATTAGAAACAAATTATAAATGGAATGGGGCAAAAAGTCAAATATATATGTTTATAAAAAAATATTATTATTATTATAGTAATATGCATCACACCGCGCGAAAGAATTTTCAACCCACAAACCGCACTGTATCACGCTGTTTGGCTTAAATGCAAACCACGACCGCAGCATGAAAGATGTAAACCACGCGGGGCGATACAGTATGATATGAGACAGACGATTTGTACGGTTTATACGGTTTGATGAACACCCTAAGTAGACCTGGCAATTCGTGTCGTGTCGTGTACTTTCGTGTCGTGTACTTTCGTGTTTCGTGTACCAAGAGGCTAAACCATTAACGAAACGAAATAAGTTCGTGTACCCATTTTGCAAAACGAAAACGAAACGAAAAATTTCGTGTAAACACGAAACGAAACGAAAAGTACACGAAATTTTTCGTGTACTTATCGTGTACACGAAAAGTACACGAAAAATATACGAAAACGAAAACGAAAACGAAACAAAAAGTACACGAAAGTACACGAAAGTACACGAAAAGTACACAAAAACGAAAACGAAATAAAAATACATACAATATTTTAAGTATATAATTTTGTATAAAAATAATACATACAATATTTATTTATGATATGTATATATAATTTTAAAATATTTATTTATTTATTTAATTATTTCGTGTACTTTCGTTTCCTGTCGTGTACCCAAGGGTAAACCCAAAACCGACACTAAATTCGTTCATGTAATTTCGTGTTCGTGTATTTTCGTGTTCGTGTACCGAAAAGGTTAAACCAAACCCGTAATTTTCGTGTCGTTTTCATATCGTGTTTTCGTGTCGGGTACGAAATTACCGGCTCTAACCCTAAGTTATGTTATTTGATGTCATGCCAAACTAATAATAGAGGTTAAGTTTCAATATCAAATTAAAGATGGTTGGGGTACACATGCTTCTCTATCCTCCATAATTTGGAAATCTCTTCATCATTGACGATTATAAATATCAACATATTATACTCGTACAAGTCTCAAGATTTTCAAACTCTTCCGTGTTTTAACATGTATCGATAGCTCCACTTGACCAAAAATAATTATCATTAGCAAATGTTACTCCCTCCGGCCCCTCAGTTCTTTACAACAGGAGTTGGGTACATATTTTAAAACTTCCTTAATATATATTTTAATAAATTATTTTAAATTTTTTCTTCTTCTAAATAAAAATATAATGCTTAAAATTTTAAAAATAAGTTGTAGAGTTATATTTTATAAAAATCTTAAAATACGTGATAAACTGCGTAAAAAAACAATAAAGAAATGAAAGAAACTGAGTATATTTAGTGTTACTTTCCTACCCAAATCATTTGGACTTGCACAACTCCAATGCATCGCTACTACTACTAAAATTATCATTTCAATACATCGCAATCCTGCATATGTCTCTGTCGTGAATAAGTTTATTGAAAGGCAATAGCACATAGTACACATGATCATTATGCTTCAGTTTGTTCCTTTTGGCCTTATTGCAAGAATCAGTGGCTGCTAGGATTCGGAAAATTAAGATGTACGCAGATATTACAACTATGATTAGTATCGAGTTTTGTCCACGGATAACTTAATCATTTATCCATCCAAATGACACATCTAAGGCTCTTTCCCTCTTTTAGCAACTCAAAAGCTTTGTTGATATCTTCCAGGCTTACTTCGTGAGTCACAAACTTATCTAGCTCCAGCTCCTGAAGGTTTCATGACAACATAAGAGCACATTTTCGAGAAAAAAGTATAAGCGAAAGAAATCTTATAGTTACCAGATTACCTTGTCCATGTAGCGTTTTAGCAGCAACTGAATGTCGGATTTAGGCTTAAGATTTCCAAATAGGGAACCCACGAGAGTTTTTCCATGATGGAGAACTTCATAAGAAGTGAAGCTCAATAATGCCCCTGGCTTATCCACTCCCACCACAATTGTCTTTCCCCATCCCTGCATTAACATCAATAAAACTTTTAAGGGACTGCTATCATTTTAGGAGCTACTTTGAATGTTTGTGTTCTTTCATGAATTCTCTGGACTGGTAACTTCAAGTACACATAACTTCAAGCAAACCACATGGAAGAAAAAAAAGAGGCTACAAATAGTAAGTTAGGTGGTATCAATATCTCCTCTTCTTAGTGTAAACTGTAAACCTAACAATGTCAAAGATTGAGATATAACATGTTGACTCGCAAGGAAATGAGTCAGTTTTTTATTTGAAAATTGTGAGACTGCTTTTCTGTCCTTAAATGAGAAAGGAGGGTGGAAAATAAAGGATACCATTCGGCAGCAAGCATTTGCTTCATGCACCAAGGATGCCATACCAACGCATTCGAAGCAATAATCTGCACCACCGTCAGTCATCTCCATGATCACCTGCTTAGAAAAAAATTCTGTTTTATTGATCTTCATGCTGCAAGTTGCTTATAATGGTAAAATATCATGTTCCATGAGTTCTCCACTTTTGACTTCACATTGCTTAAACCCAATTAACTGAATCGTGCATGCACGATGAGACAAAAGTTGGGGTGGGTGGGGGGGGGGGGGGGGTATATTATGCGGAAAACAACGTAAAGGCAACATAATTTCAACCAAATTAACTGAATTCTGGGACAAAAGATAATTGAAATCAAGCAACATAACACTAAGCAAGCTCAAATCTGTAGTATGCAGAACAACATCGGTCAACATTCCAAATGGAACAACTTCACCTGTAAATGTATATGATCGGCTACAGAATATGTTGTAAAACAAGGTAGGTATTACATATCTCGAATTACGATGAGCAGCTGTATTTGTTACAAGTACAAAAGTCTTACAGAAGATCAATAAAATTATATCCAATACATGAAAGATATAGACGATGTTAACAGTAATTGCATTTGTACACTCCTTGATATAAAAGCTTAAAGAGATAAATGTAAACTAAATGTGCACAAGTATTGTACCTGGCTCACAGGTTTATCCCCACAGTTCTTGGAATTGACAAAATCAGTGAGCCCAAACTTTTTCCCTATGCGAGGATAAAAAATTGCATCAGTAAATTTATAACAAAAGAGTACCAAAGGAGCAGAGCTCGGAGATTTCATATTTACAAGAAGCATATGTTCTCATGAGCATAATGGTCAAGGAGTAAGATTTTGTTAAATTTCATTACCTACTTCATGCTTGTCCTCGTTCACATCCACACCGATAATTCTTTTAGCTCCACGTAGTCTTGCTCCCTCTGCAACCTAAACAATCAGTTTTTCAAGTTATAATAATGTCCCAGCAAAGCCATAACTTGATAATTTGATTTTTCTCAAGCAACAGATTAGACACTTGATAGAGCATACCGCTAACCCAATCACGCCAAGCCCAAATATAGCCACAGTAGACCCTGTTTCAACATCTGCAGTTTTCAGAGCAGCACCAACCCCTGTAAAAAGGATTCTCCTTTAGTTACAAATCTAATATCATTGGAGACATAAAGAAAAAGCAGCTACCACAAAATATAACTTTTGTAATTCTAATAACGCTAAAAATTCATTCGTAAAAACCATCAATACCAGTTGAAACACCACAACTGAGAAGGCATGCTCTATCCGGAGGAATTTGCGTATCAACCTTAACTATGTGAGCAACATCAACCACCGTGTACTGACTGAAGCTGGAGATGAACAGAAAATGATATATAGTATCTCCCTTAAGGTCAGTAAATCTGCTTGTCTCCTCTCTATGCATCCAGGGACCTACTTTAAATGGAAGTTTTGAACATATGTTGCTCTTGGGGGACTTGCAAGTATTACATTCTCCACAATCGGGCAAAAAGATTGGAACCACAGTGTCCCCTTCAGCTACATCATGGACATCCTCCCCAATGCTTTCTATTATCCTTTTTGTTAGAAACACCAAAATAAAGAAAGAGCTTCAGACAGCACCAATTAAACTACTTCAACTTTCACACTATCATGTACTTGTAATATTGCGGACTATATAAACAGATGTTATGAACCTCAAAATACTTAAGAAACCAAACAATCTGACAGAAGTATAATTTCAGACAATTCCAGTAACAGTTACATTTCTTGCTCCGTAAATATTAAATTTTTATTTATAACAAAATAAATAAATAATGCCTTAAATTTACATAATCTTTGTATCTCATCAGAGTGTATATTGAGAATCAATACAGACTACAGAGTCCAGCATCATTCTGCTACTATTGTGCTCTACTTTCTTTTTCTTCATACTTCTACTCTGCTTATGTATTGACTAAATTCTCCGTTCTAAAAATTAAAATCGGCTTAGTTAATCGCTTGACATAACCGCTAACCATCTTAGTAGGAAAAAACGAAAAAAATTGTGGCAAGATTAGGGAAAAGATTTTTCTAGATTTAGAATGTAGCGTAAATTTGGTGAACATCTATGTTTCTACGCTCATGCCTGTCAACATGTGACTTAGGACCAAAAACACAACTCCTCTATACCCTACTACAGGCAATTGTTTTTAGAACCGAAGAATAATTCAACCATGTATTCAACACTAGCAAACACTCCCTAGAGAACAAAAACAAAGCCAACTGAAATGAATAAAGTAAATAAAACGAATAAGTTGTTACCCATATGATTCGTGTCCAAAAATCCTAGGAAAATATCCGGGAGGATCCTTCAAAATAGAAGAGATGGAAAGTAATAATTACTATCGTAATGTTAATTAAACAAAAAATTGAGGAAGATAAATAAGGAGTACATACTTTCAATTCCCAGAAAGTGACATCGCTATGGCAAAGAGAGCTGCATATGATTCGAACTCGAACTTCACCACTTTTAGGAGGGGCTACTATTATTTCTTCAATCACCAATGGTTCACCTGCAACCGCAGCTGAACCAACAGCAAACATATACGTAGGTTTACGTTTCACTACAAACTATCTTAACTTTGGTATTACACGAAACATGTACAAATAATTAACCAGTCACATTGGAATTAAACACGTACAAATAAATTTAGCAGCTTTGCAACGAATGGGCCTTCCGGCTGTTTTGGTGTCCATGTGTGTAAAACACTAAAACTAGTTGAATTTGAGTTGAACTAAAAATGGACACATTTCAAGTGAAGTGCAGAAGTGTTGAAACTTGGAAGTTTGGCTTGTTGAAAATGGACCCCTCTATGATTATACGACTTTATCACGTGATTCTCGTTACCAAACCAGCCTTGCCACATATTCTCGAATCTAAATCTAAACGACAAAGACATTGATTTTAAATAACTCTAGGATAATAGGCTCATGATCTGATACTGGGGCATGAACAACCTTCAAATTGTGAAAGGGAAATTTACTCCACCAACTGTCAGTAGCAAAACTGCGGTCAAGCTTTTCTCGAACCCACGCATCAGTACCTCTTCCATTCTCCCATGTAAACTTACCCCCAAGTAGATTTAGTTCTGACAACAGACACTCATCAATAACATTACGAAACCCGTCCATCAGGCATTGAGGATGTGAAAGCTTCCCATACTTGTCCGACGCAAACAGCAGATCGTTAAAATCTCCCCATTAGTAGTTTGGTAATCGTCTTGTATCGAATGCCAAGCAACTTCGATCCTTTTTTTCCCCAATTTATAGTTTTTTCGAAGCAAAGTTGTGATGGGTTCACTGTTCTGAAGATCGTTGTAAAAATATCTAATTTTTCTGAAAATTGGTCAAAAAATATTTTTTGGAAAAATCGGTTATTAATTGAATTTAGGCACGTCTAGACAGTCTAGGCGGGATTAATCGATAAAAATTTAGACTGAATCAATCAGGTTTAGACGGAATTAATCGGTCAAAATTTTAAAAAAGGGTCAAATTTAAAATTTTAATTATAAAAAAAATAATTTTTTTAAACTTACACATTAAAGGAGTAATTCACCTATTATATTTGATAATAAAATATAAATGTCTATGTTTTTACTTGTATAAATTATATTTTTCAATATTATATAAAATATTATATTTAAATACATCCGATTAATTGTCATCTAGCCGATTAATTACTAGAAGATAAGTTAACTGCATATACCGCCTAACGTTTTTTAGAATTTTGGATGGGTTGCTATTACAATATTGTAATTTTGTAAATATTATTTAGTTAGTTATACTATCTTTTTCGGGTTAAATGGCATTTAGGTCACTAAACTGACTAGTAACTTTCAATTGGGTCATCGAACTGAAAAAGCTTTCAATCAGGTCACTAAACACAGGAACATTTTCATTGTAATCACTAAACACATAAAAAATTTCACGAGCGTTAAGTCTCGTTGACTTTTTCCGGTGGACATTCTTCGTGTTCTTCATGAGTGTGTATGTGGGATGAGTGTACGTGGGAATTTTCTCTAAAACCTAAGTGAGATATTTTATAAAGAAGTAAAACCTAATTGAAAGAGTGTATAAAGAGGGGAAATGGGTAATAGAATTGGGGAATTTGGGTAACAATCATGTCGGATCCTTGCCACTTTGGACAAAGATTAGCTATGTCAACTTGATTACTCATCTTTCCGTCCGTTTTTTAACGTCTGTTACGGTTAGTGACCTGATTGAAAATTTTAAATTGACTTATGACCTGATTGAAAGCTTTTTCAGTTCGATGACCCAATTGAAAATTACTAGTCAGTTTGGTGACCTAAATGCCATTTAACCCTATCTTTTTCTTCCAGATTAGCTTCTTAAGATCAACACTAAAAGTTGATCTTCTTACGGTATCGAAACAAGGTTTCCTCATCTTATTTATTTTATTCCGGATTTTTCAGACAATTCGTTCGTGTCGTGTATTTTCGTATCTTTCGTGTAATGAATCCTAAACACAAAACCGACCCGTTTAGGTTCGTGTTCTTTTCGTGTCGTGTATTTTTTGTGTCGTGTTTCGTGTAATTTAAAAAAAAAATTATATGAATAAAAATTTTAAATATTAAAATTTTCAGTTAAATTTTTAAAAATATGTATTTACATCATATTTACAAATTATGTATAAACATATATTAAATATTAATTTATATAATATAAATATTAAAATATATGATATAAATATTAATATTAATATATAAATATAAATATTTATTTATTTATTTATTTATTTATTTCATGTAATTCGTGTCATGTACCCAAAAGATAAACACAAAACCGACACTAAATTTCGGTCGTGTACTTTCGTGTCGTCTACTGAAAATGCAAACATAAACACTGAATTTTCGTGTCGTGTCATAAATTATCGGGTTTACTATATGTACATTTGAAATATGAATGTTCGGAACTTGGATCATTTTGATTAATCTATACTCTTTATTAATAATAAAAAAAAACAATGTGTAAATGACGCACATTAAATTTGATTGTCACAAATTTCAAGTTTAATTTAAGAAACCCGAGTTTAATTCCCTATAACTATGAGATTAACAAAATTTATTTATTTGATGTAATATCTTTGGTTTCATCTTGGGTTCGATTTCCTATAACTACATAATTCAAAAATATATTGATTTGATTTTTTTTTGATTTTATTCCAATTTTAATCAATATTTTATTCTTCATCCATGCTTTTTACGGGTTATCTACTAGTATGTCTTAAACTAATTCAATTTTATGTAATTGACCATGATATTTTGGAATAAGAGGAGATTTTGTTTGAAAAAATAGAAAAATAAAGTGCTTTAACTGAAAAAGGTAATTGATTATAAATAAGTAATATTATTGTTTAATAACAATCAACCAGTTATTATTATTTATTAATTAGAATAAATGACCGAAAATTAGAAAATCAAAACTTTGAATGAAACGACTATTATATACTCCCTTCGTCCAATTTTTATTGTCCGCAATCAAAAATTCACCTTTTATTCAATCATGCTAAATAAAAAAAAATAGTTACCAAATAATTGTATTATTTTTTTATAAAATTTAATATAATTAACACATAATTTATCATATTAATTGAATAATTATTTTGGGACAAGCGAAAAAGAAACTAGTGGACAATAAAAACGGGTTTCAATTTTAATCAATACTAGCCTATAACTCGTGCGATGCACGGATTGTTTAATAGTTATTAACTTATTATTTATGTTTGTGTATAATATTTTTAGTAATTGGATATTAAATAAATTTGTTAAAAAACTAAGTAGGTCTTTAAATATATTTTTATTAAAATTTATAATTATAATAATAAGACATGTTAAAAATAATAAATAACCTTTCAAAATAAACAGGACTATTTAAATAAGTTTTTCAAATAATTAGGCCTACTTTTAAAATAATTAGAGTAATTTGTGATAATTAATTATAATATATTATATTAATTAAAAATTATATACTTTATTAGTATATTATTTTAATTGATGTGTGATAATTATTCTTAAATAAATATCTATAAAGATGTACTAAAATATTTTTAAATAAATAAGTCCGTAAAATTGTCCAAGTATATTGACTTATAAAGTATAAGCTCATCACACAATCCAAATAAATAAGTTTAAGAGATGCGTTATGTTGGTCCTTGACTATTGCAGGGGGGGGGGGGTTTGAATGCAATACTGATAAATCTCAATCTACGTTTTCAACAACAAGAACTAAGATTAAGGATTATCAGTTTATCAATTGCAAACACAAGTAGACACACGAGTAATTCTCACAAAATAAATGTTTTATTTATTTTGTAATGTGTTGCTACAACCTCAAGAAAATGTTTGTTTTCTTGAGATTCGGTTTCTCGAGTGATTACAAAGAATGAATTGAGAGATAGACTAAGTAGGCTAAACCTATCACTTTCAATCACGGGTGTGAAGCTGCTGTCATTTTCAAGTGGCAGCTTCTTACAATTTGCCTGCCCGTGATTCTTTCCTAAATTGCTATACAGACAGCTTATCAATACATTACAAAGCAATCTAGAAACATTCTATTTTAAGCTAACACAATTCAGTAGATATAGATTTGTCATACTCTGGAATTGGCGAGCTTTGTCATGTGATCTCTCAAGCTTCAGTCATAGTCTTGCAGACCTGTTACAGTGTTGGGATACTGCAACACGCCTGTTTCTTGAACATCCAAACTGTCATGAGTTTGACTGGGTTGTTTACCAATACAAATGTTATCCCTTCATGACAGTATCCTGATGGCTAAGCTTGCTGTCACAGGAATGCGCTTTTGGTGACAGTAAGAAATCCCCGCTAAAGGTGCTGTCAGGATTTCCAAGCTTGCTGTCAGGATAAGGTAAAGTTGCTGTCAGAGGGTTTCCGCCAATGTTGATGTCAGAGTGAATGTACTGTCGTGACTCGCAACATGCTGTCTTCAAGTAACCTTACTGTCAATGCTGTGACAGTAGTATTTATTCTTGCTGTCCATCCTGAGCACTTCTTGAGGCTTGAACAAACAAATGAACTTCTACCAAGATGGACTAGACTCTTATTAACATCAAACAAAATGGTTACAAAGACATACTCTGGCTGTGACAGTATGTTCATACTTAATAAAATTAAGTAAGTAAAGTATCTAGTTAAGTTGTCTCATAGCTATCACCCATAAATCCTAAAAATCTCCCCAAATTTGTTTTCATGGACAATAACAACAAATTTACAATTAATACATGCTGACAACTTAACTAACAAGATCGGAATCTAACAAAAGATTTTTACTTAGCTTCATATTTCTTTTTCTGTCTTGCTTCATCCTCTCTGTTGAGAGCTTCCTTAAGAACTTCTCTGAGTCCTTCCACCAGTGCTATTTCATCAGGAGTGATAGCCTCATCTTCAATCTCATCAATGTGTTTCTGGAGTGTCTTGGAGAGACATACCCTAGCATCCTGAAGATCCAACCATAAGTCTTTGCCAAAGGCATGAGTTTTGAATTTCATAGTGCCATTAAAGTCCTTGAATCTACTTCCAGGGTATGCATTCAGAGTTTTTCTCCTTGACTTATCCAGCTTTGAGTCTTCACCCTTTCTTGCTTGAATAATGCTCTTAATCTCAGAAGAGCATTGTTGTTCCAATGGATGAATTGATCCAATCACCAAGAAAAGTAAGTCTTTCAGAGCACTGGTTCTAAGTTTGTGAAAGCTTCTTACTGGAATCTCTTCCCATATGAACTTGATTCTCAGAGGATTCTCAAGCATACAAGATTGGTAATTGGGTCATTCACTCTCCATCCTGTTGGGTTCTCTGCTTTTGTCCAAGAATGTATCTTCTGTATCTTCAGTGGTTTCTCTTTCTGTAGGCTCTGAGGATTCTTCTTGACTTGGTTGGGTTTGCACCACTTCTTCAGGAACATCATCTTCATACTCAGCCATTTCTTCATTAGAATATTCAAGTAAGTGAGCAATGTCATTATCATCATATAGTGATCATTCTCCAAACTTCTGATAGAATTCTTCATCCCTCAGGGCTTTGTATGCCAACACATGGTTCATGACACTTTCAGGGACGTTGTCATAACCTTGCATTAGATTGACCATCCTTACCAAGTAGAAGTATTCAACTCTCCTTGTTTCTGTTCTCCTTTCATTGAAAGAGTTGCTGATACATTATATGATGACACTTCCATGGAAAAATCCTTTTTGACTTTCACAAGTCTTGATGCATCAAACCAAAGAACATATTCAGTTGCTTCATTGTTGTTATCCAACTTTACCTCGACGCTCTTGATTTGATCAGCTTCTTTTTCCAAAAGATCCAGAGAGCTGTAGAGTTTTGATTGGATAGGCTTCTTCAAATTCCTTCCAAGCCCAGTGGTTTTCTCCTTTCCTGAGTACTTGTGTTTTCCTTTTATTACTTTTGAAATCTCCTCAGGTTCAGGTTCCTGTCTAGAGAACCAGGCCCTTGCTAAGGTTTTTGTCCTCTTTGGCTTGACAGTAGGCTTGATTTCTTCTTTGACAGCATCTTTGTTGACAGTGTCCTCCATGACAGTATCTTTCGTGACAGTTTCTTCTGTGACAGCTTCTTTGATGACAGCTTCCTTGAGGACAGTGTCTTCTGTGACAGTCTCTTTGGTGACAGTATCTTTTTCAGCATTTATACTGTCAATAGCACATCTTAAGATATTTGCCTCCAAAGCTTCAAGAATTACTGACTCCTCTTCTTCTGTTGCTCCAGCATCTTCCTTTTCTTGTACAGGAGCTTCTTCTTTATTTTCCTCTTAGGACTTTGATCCAACATTCCCAGAAGTGCTTCCACTAGCATTTCCTGCTTCTCCAGTTCCTCCACTACCATCCAACTCATCATCATCATCATGAGGAACCACATAGGAGCAGCTTTCTCCTTGTTCAGTTCTGTTGGAGATTGCTTTGGAGATCATCTTCTTCATAGTAGAGCTCAGTTCCTTGTTCCTTTTCACCAACAAGTCATAAATTGCTTTGACAGTAAGAACTCTTTCCTTGTTGGCTTTGGAGTTGAGAATCATGTTTAACACCTTTAATATTGACTTTGACTCCATTGTTGAAGTGCCTCCTAGACTCATGTATGCACATCTCTTGCTACCACTTTTGGTGTACCTGCATAGTAGACACAAAATGGATTGGTTTAGACTTTTGGGAATTTTTCTGAAATTAAACTCAGCATTTGCATATGCAAGATCTCATTGAAGGCTGTACGGTTTGCTGTGATTTTGTTCTTCATTACTGTTAGCACTCTCGCTGGAAGACTCTACAGCAGCTGTATAGTAATGAACATGGATATTCCAGTGTTTAAGTACACATCAATAACCCACCTCCTTTCTTCATTGATCTTTACACATACACTGGTGATTTTCTCCTTGATCAAAGTTGAGCAGTTACTCAATCTTCTGCTAGGCTCCTTCATAGCTTCATCAACTACCTTGTAGAAGTCTTCATCATGATTCTTCAGAGTACTTTCCCTGTAGTCAACCATTAGGGCATTTGCATCTTCTTGGCTGAACTCTGTTCCTTCACTCCAGGTGTTTCCTGGCAGGATGTATTCAGGCATCTTGTCTTTCCCTTTTCCCAACCTATTATGCTCCTCTTTTTCTCTCCATTGCCTTTCAAGAGCACTCTCCTTTGGAATTGAAGTTGGCTCTCTTATAGTCACATGAGGTAGTATTAGCTTCCAGGGCTTCTTTGGACATTAGAACTGTTTCTCCAGCTATTTCATATTGAAAGAGATTTTCAGATTCTTGCATTTGCTCCCCCTTACTTCCTGAATCTCCTTTAGTTCCCCTTTTTCTCTTAGCAGGCACTGATCTTCCTTTAGCTGCAGGCTCCCCCTCACTCCTTGAAGCCTTCTTTGAGCCAGGCTCCCCCTGAGCAACATCCTGTTCGGGGATACCTTCTGTTCCTGATTTTGCTTTTTGAGATTCTGATCTTACATTTTTCTCCCCCTTAGGTAAGTTGGCAGCATAAAGATTTGCAGATAGAGCTTGAATGACTTCCTAAATGGCAGAAAATCCAGAAGCCACCATGGTAGACAAGCTATCAAGTTTGGATTCCATGGACAGACACCTGTTCTCTAGAGCTTGCAACCTGAAAGATGTAGAGGGCCACCTGATCTTAACCTTCTTGGGGGTGAAGGAAAAGATTGGGGCTTGGAGGCTGTGGAGGTTCTCACACTCTCAGTGTTTTCTGAGTGATCTCATCACTCCTCACAAAAGAACTCTCATGGCCTAAGGCCTGGACATGTGTGGCTCCCTCAATTTCACTTTGGACATGCTCAAGTCCCTCACCTTTTGCCAGCTCATTTGGCTGCCTCTCATTTTGATGCTCACCTTTCTTTTCTTTTATCTCTCTTTTCTTTTGCACACCCTCACTCATCCTAGATGCATGGGTATGAGCAGTACTTACATGCAATGAAATAGATGGTTTATAATGTACCCTTAAGAACTGAGATAGTGGCACATCATCATCAGAGACATCCTCGACAGTTACAACATCAAGATCAGGCTGTGAAGAGATGACATGTGCTTTGCCCTGAATGTTACTGTCAGTTGGAATATTGACAGTATGTTCCACTGCAGCTTGGACAGCAGGTTTGGTCGTGACAGCAACTTCAACTGAGTCCTTGACAGCAGAATCACCTGTGACAGCAACATCCACAGTGTCTTTGACAGCAACTTGGGATGTGACAGCATCTTCCCTGAGGTAAGATGCTCCTTGGAGATTGAACAAAGTACTAACTGTTTCACTTTCTAGCAGAGTTGTACCTTGCTCTTTCTCAGTGTTTGAAGGAGTGGTGTCCATCTCACTTTGAGAAATGGATTCTTGTGGACCACTGAAGGGGGGCTCATCCATGATTGGAGATGGATGATCAAAACCTGAAGGGTTGGGACTGTCCCCCTCTCTAGGTTGTGGAGAATAAACAAATGAATGTGTATGTAAGGAAGAAGGTGAAAGTGGAGAAGAGAATGATGACTGCTCCACAGATGGAACTTGTGAAGCATCAAAGGGGGAAGTGAAATCCTCACTGTGTCCTAACTCCATGTGTGTTTCTGCAAGTGGAGGCTCCTCATGAGTTGGAACATGAGGTTGTGCAGACTCTTTACAGGGTGCCTTGGGAGACATGCCAATTTCAATAGATGTCCCTTGTTGAGAAGGCACATCTAGGGAGGAGTTTATTTCCCTTGATTCCTCTACTGTCTTTTGGGAGACTGCAGGGTGGCTGACAGTGGTTTTGGTCCTCTTAGCTCTCTTCTTCTTAGGCTCAGGAGGAACCACTGTGGGTTCTGTTTGACTACCTTCCTTATTTGCTGCACTAGGTGCAGGAACTCCCTCTTGACTCTCAACATTATCACTACCACCAGTCTCTAGGGGCCTTTTTCTGGTTTCTTGTAAGGCTAGCCTCTGTACTTTGGGAAGTCTAGAATGAGGGTAGAATGAGGGTTAGCTGAATTTGGGTCTAATCCAGCTTCATTCTCAGTAGTGAAGGTATCAAACCAGAAGGTAATGGAAAATCAAGGTCAGTCACTTGATCAACCATGTTTTTGGTGAAACATAGTGGAATATGTGCATTTAAATTCTGTGAAGTGAGAGTTGTGTGAGTGTTTCTTTTTAGTACAGGGCACACCTCCAAACGAGGGGCATTCTCATCAAAGTCACATAAAGAATTGATGCACAACATTAAAAAGCGAGGATAGATGTTTACCTTCTTACCTATGGAAGCCTTGAAGTGTGCCATGAGCAGCTTTCCAACATCCACTTTGTACCCATGAACAAGAGAGTGAGTGAGCTTCTTGATGTAGGTGGGAATTCCATTCCAGCCTGTGGTCTTAGTAGAGAACACCTTTACCATAGCATCAAACACCATACTACATTCCCTGCGGAGATATTTCCTGTCCATTTCACCAGAGGGGTACCATTTTGTTGTTCCCTCTTCAAGAATAGGGCCAGAATACCCAATCTTCAAGAAGAGCTTCTTCAGGGTCTCATCACTAGCAAGCTCAGCATAATCCTTTCCTGGTTCTAGCACAATTCCCAAAGCTGCATTGATGCCCTGAACAGTGAGAGAGTAGATGTGCTCCTTGATTTTGAACTGAATGGAGGAGATGTCACCATCTTCTTGAGCAACGGCTGTCTCCCAGAAATTTTCTATCCTGTCTAGGTCAAGAACAGGAGTGGAGGTAATTGCATACCCAAGATAGGACTTATTCATGAAATAAACAAGCCCTTTGAAACCCTCACCAGCATCACTTGGAGAGTAGATGCCGGCAAAGTTGGTTTGTGAAATTGATTGTTTGGGGGCCATTTGTTTTGCTTGAGAAAAGAAGAGAGAAGGTAGGAGATGAATTGCTTGGAGATAAGAGAAAGGTGAGTGTTGTGTTTGCTTTTTGAGAACAGTTGAATGTTTGATGAATTTATAGGGAAGTTCAAGCGTTTAACTGACAAAGTGGAAAAGTGAAATCGTGTATTAACCCACTTAGCAGTCACGTGGGTTAATGGCTAATTTCTCTCTCCTCGTGGAGGATGTGTGTCCAATTTTAACGGTCCACTAATTTGACAGTAACATGTGCGCTCAAAACAACCGTGTCAGTAACTTTGGTGTGATGACAGCATGTTTTGCGTGACAGAAACATTTCGCGCAAAACTTACTGTCATCGTTAAGTTCTCATATGACAGTATATTTTACGAGTCATGACAGAAGGTTGTCTACTGCTGTCGAGAAGTTAGCTGTCAAAGAATTGTGACAACAACTTTTCTTGATGACAACAACCTTTGCGGGAAAATAACAACTGTCAGGACTTTGAATTGAAACTGTTATGATTAAAAACTTAACTGAGGAGTCACCAGTTAAACATTTAAAATATTTATTACTGATTCATTATTCATTCATAACAACATTCAACCAGTTAATCAATTAATCAACACACACAGGAAGCAAATAGAAACTGCAGAAAGAGAAGTTTTATTGATTTAATTAAATGAAGAAAGGAAAATGCTACAATTGGTGAGATTAACTAATCAGTACAGTCTTTCTTAACCAATTCTAGGACTTCTTCCCTAACTTTCTCTTCTGAGGTTCCTTCTTCCTTGAGGAGTGCTTGAAACTCCTTTTCCTCTTCTTGCACCTTAGCCTCCTCAGCGGCCTTGGCTGCAAGTTCTTTTTCCTCTTTCTCATCGAGGATATCCCATAATTCATCAAACAGTGCTTCTACCTCTTCATTGTAGGGTTCACTTCCACAAGGCTTAGGTCTGTACTTAATTCCTACTTTGTTTTCCATTTTACCCTTTTTCCAAATGATTCACTAATATGGCCTAAGATTCATTTTATAGGCATACTAGGTTAAGAGGGATGTAAACGGTCAACAATTTGGAATACCCATACAACTACCACATATTGCAATTAAGTGATGTCTACCACTAATACAACAATCAAGGCAAAACTGACCAATTAAGGAGAATCCTTGACCAATTTCAATTTTAACAAACATGCAAGTTAGTGTCATACAAAAATCAACTTTCAAGTAAGAGACTAGCACAAAATTCAATTTTAACAAAGTCAAATTAAACGTGCTGTCGAAAATAGATAGAGACTTAGGTAGACAGTAACTTTTCTCATGACAGCAACTTCTGAAGTTGTTACTGTCACAAGCTTCATTTGAATAAAAGAATGAAAAACTAGTAAGTTAACATACCAGATTTAGCATTCCCAATTCACTTACCAACCTGTTGAAGGTTGCTTCATCCAGTGGTTTTGTAAAAATGTCTGCAAGTTGCTTTTCTGTGGGCACATAAATCAACTTCACAGTTCCTCTTTCAACATGCTCTCTTATGAAATGATGTCTGGTATCAATGTGCTTAGTTCTAGAGTGTTGAACAGGATTGTCTGAGATGGCTATGGCACTAGTGTTGTCACAGTAGATAGGGATATTATTTAGCACTAAGCCATAGTCCAATAGTTGATTCTTCATCCACAAGATTTGTGCACAGCAACTTCCAGCTGCAATATATTCAGCTTCTACAGTTGATGTAGAAACTGAGTGTTGCTTTTTACTGAACCAGGATACCAATCTTCCACCAAGAAATTGATAGCTTCCTGTAGTGCTTTTTCTGTCAATCCTACATCCAGCATAATCTGAATCAGAATACCCCACTAGCACAAATCCAGTGTTTTTAGGATACCAAAGGCCTAGATTAGGAGTGCCCTTAAGGTATCTAAAAATTCACTTGATTGCTACCAAGTGTGACTCCTTTGGATCAGCTTGAAACCTTGCACAGAGACATGTAGTAAACATTATGTCAGGTCTGCTAGCAGTTAGATAAAGAAGGGATCCAACCATGCCCATGTATGCACTAGAGTCCACTTTCTTTCCTTTGGAATCTAGATCCAGACTAGTTGAGGTAGAGATAGGAGTCTTGGCAGGTGATGAATCTTCTAGGTTGAACTTCTTGAGAAGTTCCTTGACATATTTTGCTTGACAAATGAAGATTCCATCATCTTTATGAAGAACTTGTAAACCAAGGAAGAATGACAGTTCTCCCATCATACTCATCTCATACTTGTTTCTCATTAGAGATGAAAACTTCTCACACAGCTTCTCATTTGATGAACCAAAGATGATATCATCAACATAAATTTGAACCAGAATGATGTCTTTGCCATGATGCTTGTAGAATAAGGTCTTATCTACTACACCTCTTGTAAACTGGTTTTCCAATAGAAAGGCAGAGAGGGTATCATACCATGCTCTTGGAGCTTGTTTCAATCCATAAAGTGCCTTGAACAGCTTGTACACAAAATCATACATTTCAACATCTTCAAAACCAGGTGGCTGTTCAACATACACTTCTTCCTCCAACTCTCCATTTAGAAAAGCACTTTTGACATCCATTTGGAACACTTTGAAATTACAATGAGCAGCAAAGGCTAGGAAAATCCTGATAGCTTCAAGTCTGGCAACAAGTGCAAATGTCTCATCATAATCTATCCCTTCCTGTTGACAGTAACCTTTAGCTACTAGCCTTGCCTTGTTTCTAGTCATATTTCCATTTTCATCCAGTTTGTTTCTGAAAACCCACTTTGTCTCAATAACTGACTTTCCTTTTGGTCTTGGAACCAACTTCCAAACATTGTTTCTTTCAAACTGGTTGAGTTCCTCTTGCATAGTAATCACCCAATCAGAATCCAACAATGCTTCATCAATTGCTTTAGGCTCCATTTGAGAAAGAAAACAAGAAAACATGTTGTCAGCAGAAACATTGTTCCTGGTCCTCACCCCAGAAGAGGGATCTCCAATTATTAGATCATTTGAGTGATCCATGTTCCACCTAGTGGTTTTGGGTAGGCTTCTTGTTTGATTTGAGACAGTAACCTCAATTAGAGGAACTGATTCTTCAACAGGGCAATTGTCTCCACCATTTTCTTCAATGTCTCCAGAGTCACCATCAATTTGAGTATTTCCAGTGATGGTCTGTGACTGGGATGGAGTTTGATTGACATTATCTTCATTGACAGCATCCTTTTCTGTTTCAACAATTTGAGTGAAAGTAGGTTCTTCATCAACAACTTCTTCTTCCTCCAAGTATCCTTGATTCTCAAATCTAAGAATCTGCATTTGACCTTCTTCATGCTCCAGGAAACTTGGTTTCATCAAATGTGACATTCACACTTTCATCAATGATTCGGTGTTCCAAAAGATAGACTCTGTAGGCAGTCCTTTCTAAATCATACCCCATGAAAATGCCTTCATAAGCTTTGGTGTCAAATTTCCCTTTCTTTTTATGGTTGTCTTTCATCATGAAACATTTGCTTCCAAATACATGAAAATACTTGACAGTGGGTTTCTTTTCATTGAGCAGATAGTAAGGAATGTTCCCATGAGTCTTGTTGATCAAGGTTCTGTTCTGTGTGTAGCAGGCTGTGTTGATAGCTTCTGCCCAGAAGTATGTAGGTAATTTTGCATCATGAAGCATAGTTCTAGCAGCTTCAATGAGAGTCACGTTCTTCCTTTCTACAACTCCATTCTGCTGAGGAGTCCTTGCAGCAGAAAATTGTTGTACAATTCATTCATCTTTACAGAAATTACCAAGAGTGGCATTTCTGAACTCAGTCCCATTGTCACTCCTTATTATTTGAACTTTGGCATTTGGAGCTCTTTCAAGAACTCTTAAGTGATCAATGATGACTTGAGCTGCTTCATCTTTTGATTCTAGATACTTCACCCAAGTATACCTAGAATAGTCATCCACCATAACTAATGCATATCTCTTCGTGGCTAATGATGGTACATTGACTGGTCCAAAGAGATCCATGTGGATTAGTTTGAGTGGTTCAGTGGTGGTGTTGACTTGCTTTGATATGTGCACAACTTTCTTCAGTTTTCCCATTTGACAGTCCTCACACAGTCCTTCTTGACAGAATTCATGTTGAGGTAGTCCTCTCACTAGTTCCTTCTTCATCGACATATTCATTGTTTTGAAGTTGAGGTGTGAGAGTTTCATGTGTCAAAGCATACTATCACCAACAGTGGCTTTACTGTAAAAGCAGTAAATCTTGTCCTTCTTTGTTGATCTTAAGTCAGCAACAAACATGCTTCCTTTTCTTACTCCTTTCAAAGAAAGGCTTCCATCCTTCTTGTGATAAATGTTGCACACCATCATGTCAAAATCAACCTTGAATCCCCTGTCACTGAATTGGCTGACACTGAGCAGGTTGTGCTTCAATCCATCAACAAGTGCAATATCATTTATGACAACATTTCCAATTTCCAAACATCCATATCCCACTGTGTAACCCTTGTTGTTGTCTCCAAAGGTTATGATTGGGCCAGCTTTCTCTACAAATTGTGATAGCAGGGCTTTATCACCAGTCATGTGTCTAGATCAGCCACTGTCAATGATCCAAGTGACTTGCTCCTTATTCTTGCCCTGCAAAACAAATTGTATTTAAGAGGCATATGTTACCCAATCCTTGTTGGGTCCAGTCACTTCAGTATCACAAGCATAATCATCATTTTCAACTTTAAACATCACATCAGGAATCTTCTGTTGGACTCCTTTATTCACCCACATATCTTTAGAATTAGACTTGGTCTTCTTCTTAGTGGATGAGGCCTTCTTACTGTTTCCAGTAGGCTCAGAAGTCTCAACAGTTTGCAAGTAGGTACATTGTTAAGTAGATGAAATAGGCAGATTAAAACAAGTACTCATGGCAGTTATCTTGCATGGAACACAATCAATGTTATTACACACTACCATAGGTCTATGCATAATGGGGGTTCTGTGTAAGTTACCATCTAGCATGGTCACATTGTTCTTGACCTCCTTTGGTTTCTTACAAACATGAGTTAAGTGATATGAAGAGCCACAATTATTGCATAGTTTTCTAGGAGCATTAGCATTGCCATTTCCTAACTTACCATTCCTGTTTCTAGACTTGTAGGTTATTGAGTCAACAGGATGTTCTGAAGTTGTTGTCGAGCTTTTCTTGACAGTACCTTTCATACCTTCTGTCTTGACAGTAGGTTTGGAAGTTGCTGTCTTTGAAGCTCTCTTGACAGTATCTTTAGAAGACACTGTCTTGCCATTATTGACAGCATCTTTAGAACATTATGTCAGATGTTTGGCAAAGTTACTGTCTTGGGGATTTTGACAGCATCTTTTCTGCCAAATGTTGTACTGTCATTGCCTTCATCCTCATCATCAAGTTGTTGCTTGATGAGCATGGCTTCCTCATCAAACTCAAGTTCAGAAGGTTTAAAAATTGGTTTGTTGATTTTCTTAAGGACATGAGGTTTGACAGTAGCATCAGTTGAACAATCCTGACTAACAATTTCCTTACCAGGTCTCTTGCCATATTCAAAACCTATTCCTACCTTTTGATCCTCTGTGTGTTTCTCATGATAATCCTGAAGTTGTTTGGATGAGTTTCTATAGGCTTTAATCTTGAATTCATTTTCACTAATTTCTTTCCTTAGAAACTCCTCAATTTCTTTAGCACAGACTAACTCATTTTTCAGTTTAGCATTCTCCTGTGTAAAAGATTCTAATCGATTGGTCTTTAACAAAAGCAAATCATTTTCAGAAGTGAGTTCTTCATTCAATTTAGTTAACCTAGCAATTTCTTCATTGGCTGCAGTTAAACTAGTATGAACATGAAACAACTCTGCACTCAATTCCTTAACAGTTTGTTTGTATTCATCTTTAGACATATCAAGCAAGACTAGTGAGGGTACCTGACTTGGAGAGTTAGAGGAGGCCTCTTCAGATTTAGCCATGAGTGCTAAATTCACATATTCCTCTTCTTCTTCATCATCAGTATCATCCCAGCACTTTCCTTCAGCCACATAGGCCTTGTTAATCCCAAATGACCTAACAGAATTGTAGAAGGGGGGGGGGGGGGTTGAATACAATTCTAGATATTTTAAACTTAAAATTAACTTTCGAAATTAAACTGAACTTGTAAAATAAAAACACAAGCAATTAAATAATTTCAGTTGGATTGTTTGATGATCCAACTGAAGTGTTTTTATTGCGGAAATAATATGTGATACAAATTGTGCACAGCTGCTCAGTTACAAGAATGTTGAAAAGAAATGCTCTCAAAAATAGCTAATACAATCTATTTGTTTTTCTTCTCACAATTCTAAAGTAACTGCTACACTTGGTTATATAACCCAAGTTTACAACACTACGTTTGGCTAAACTACAGTACAATAGTAGTAACCATCAGTAGCTTGCTTTTCATCCTCTTTGTCCAATGGTCCTTGGAAATCTTTACTTTTGTCTTCATGCATATTATAATCATTCCCAAGAGCCTTATTGGAAATTGGAATGTTTCCTTATTTCCAGTAACCATTTTGATGGCTTCCAATGCAAAGTACACTTCCATATCTCCTTTTAGATCTGTTCAGTAAACTGTCACTATCACTTTATCAATTATTGAAAAAGCAATAGTGATTCGTTGATAGCATGGAGATGTGTTTCGTTGATAGCTTTATTCTTCATTCCGTTGATGGTGTATTCCTCGTTTCGTTGATAGAGTAATCTCTATTCTGTTGACAGACTAATCTTCATACCGTTGATAGAGTATTCTTCATTCCGTTGACATGTCTTCACTTAGGCAAAATTACATGGCATAATCTATTTACAATTCACCAACCTATTTTGCCTATCTTATACTTAGTCAACATGACTTAGAAAACCTATCTAATACATACAACAAAATGCCTATCAAATTGTGAAGTATTGTACAATGCAATTGCTACAACACTCATTTCGTTGATGAGCTTCCTGTCAATGAAACACTGCAAAGCATGCTATTTCGTTGACAGTTACAAAATGACTTTACACAAATTCTACTAAGTGTTTTATGTTTATCATCAAGAACAACATATTCCTAACAATCTCCCCCAATTTATGACTAATAGAATAACAACCATAAATCAAGAGACTTGATGATAACAAAAACACTCAGATACATCATAAATTACAAAAGTAGAAAATGCATTAAGCTTCATTATATTTTAGACAAAATATAAGACTTACAAGACTAATGCCCAAAAGTGCTCCTCTAGCCTGAGCAAATGATTCATCTGTGTCTTCTTTGTGGCATAGTCTTCTTCCCTCTCTTAGAGTTGTTTTCCTCAATTTGGGCCTGTAGCCTTCTGTAGAAGATTTTCTCCTCTTCATCTTGATCACCAAGCATGGATTGCATAAGCTTTAGAGTTTGATTAGATGCCTTATCCAGCTGGTCTTCCATTCTGAAGAATCTTCTGCAGTTGTCCTTATCCTTAAACTCCATCATCCAGTATGGTTGAAGATGGATCTTCTTTCCTGTTGAGGGCACTCTAAGCATCCTGGGAAGAGCCTCAGGCTTGTTCCAGCTAGCCTTTATCTGACAGATTTTGGAGACCACCTCAGACTTGGCTGTTTTGGTGAAGCCAAAGTCCTTTTTCAAGAATCTAAACACTGAGAGTAGTGTTTGATAGTCTTCTCCTAAAATTCTGTAGAGAGGCCACACTTGTTCTCTACCACCCTTGAATATAAAAACTAGTCTCTCAGGCAATTTTTGAGAAGCTGCAATGCCCCTTACTTCCACCAGGTTGTCTAAGTCAAGATGCAGACTGGATTCTTCCCTGATGTCAGCAATGTACATGCAGTCCTCTGGATTTGCAGAGGGTTTCTGAGGTTGTGGCTTTCTCACAAATACTGCCTTTGCTTTGACAGTCTTTTTCTTTGTCTTCATTGGCTGATCCTTCTCAAGTAAGAACTTTGGAAAGTAAGCCTCATCAAATTCAAAAGGCTCCTCTTTTGGCACTATTGGTTGATCATGAAAGTTGACAGGATGTGCAGAATCACAAGCCAGCTTTCTCTCTAAAAGTAGATCACCAGGAATTTGATGTGCTTTTGTTGTGGAAGAGTCTTGAGCAGTGTCCTGGGAACCTTCTCTATCAAAGTTCAGATTCCTCTTAGCTCTAGCCTTTGGCTGCCTTGCTCTCTTCTTCTCCTTTCCAGCTTCCTTAGCTTCATCCTTGGCCTTTTCTTCCTGTAGGGTTTCTTCATCTTCAAGTGATTTAGCAACTGCAAGAGCTTGCATTGCTGCCCTTTCACATTCTTCAGCTTTGGCCTTAGAAAAATTTGGGTGACCAACCCAAATGCAAATTTGCTTGCTATCCCTGTAGATGATGGCCCTCTTGTTCCTTATGCTTGGATGATTGCTCTCTTTGCTTTCCATGATCAGCTTCCCTAGGACTTTGAACTCATCTGGCTTTGGTGGAGGATAAAATATCCTTGCAATGTTCTTGCCCTTGGGTTTTACAGGTGATAATGGAGATATCCCTCTTGCATCCACATTCCTAAAACATGAAGCTTGCCCTTTCTCATTCCTTGAATTTTGAAAGACTCCATGCTGAAGGGGTTCCATGACATAGGAACTCTTGAACTGTGGCTCCCATTCCATTGATGGTTGATCTGTTGATGGATTTGAGTTCTTTGTAACTCCAGCTATTTTCTTGACCCTTGCTTCTATGTTGAACCAATGTTCTTTGATTTGTTCTGCAAGTCTCATCCTCATTGAAGCTTCCTGTATTAGATCAATACCATCCTTTGGCTTCTGTCCAAGCTCCCCCATAGCTAATGGCTCTTCTGGTAAGGAAATGGCTGGGACCAAAACCTTTGTGATCTGAATATCCAGCTCCTTAGATTTCTCTAGCTCCTTAGATTTCTCCCCCTTTTTGTTATCATCAAGAGAGATGACTGGGAGGCCTTGAGCTGCCAAAAGCTGGGTGAGTAGCTGAGTTTGCTTCTCCTGTTCCCTTTGCATGTGAGAAAGTGTAGCCTCAACTTTGTCCACTCTAGAGGACAGAGTCTTCAAAGATGAGGACACTTCAGGTTCCTTGGAGAAAAACCTGTTCATCTTGGACACAGTGAGAAGAGGAAGCTTTTCATCTAGCCTCCTGTCATTAGCATCCCTGAGGTTGCTGATGGAATCTTTGATTTCTGTAGCTTCAATCCTTGTCTGCAACATCTGTAGCCTTTGAATTTCTAGGGAATCCATGATGGCCTTGTAGAATTTCTTGTCCATTGCATTTGCAGACTCATGAGCTAGATATGCCTCATTGTACTGCCTTGTGATAGCAGCATCTAGAGTGCAGCCTCCTTGCATATCCTGAGAAAGCCAGCGTGGTCTAGGAGGCAATAAAGAGGCCCCAGTCTGTGAAGTAGTGGCCACCTATAGATTGTCACCATAGCTGTCCTCATCATCAGAAAAGTCAAAGTCTCCACTTGCTGCAGCTTCTGAAGGTAGATTGGTCAAAGCATCCTTTGCTCTTTGCATTGATGCAGTTGTATGAATTAGATTTAGTGACCTCTCTGCCTCCACATTGCCCTATTGAGCCATAATTTGATAGGCTGACACAGGATGAGTAAAGGTCTCAGGATCCAGGGAAATACTATCCAGAGTTTGTTGATAATGCTCTTGGAAAGTAAGTTCCCTTTCTCCCTCACTGACCCTCATTAACTCACTAGCAATGGCTGCTTCCATCCTTGCTGCTCCTGTAGTCCCTTCTCTCTCTCCTCTATATTCTTGCATCATGGGCTCCCCATGGCTCACACCTCTCACACCCTCACCTTCACCTACTAAGGTGGTACACTCAATCTCTCCTTTTGCCTGGCTGGAAGAAATAGCCAGCCTCTCACTCTCATTCTCTCATTTTGCCTGGCTGCAAGCCAGTCTCTCATTTTCACTCCCTCTCAACCCTAAAAGTGTCTCAACTACCACCAGGTCATCTACACTAGTTGTGGAAACAACTTGATTTTCAATAAAGGGTGTAGAATGGCCTATCAACGGAATGGTAGATTGAACTGTACACGGAATGGATTCCGTTGATGGAGAGACACTTGTCAACGAAAGAGGCTTTTTCGTTGATGAAGGCAATGAAGCATTTTGAGAAAGTGAAATTACAATCGAATCTGTGGTGATTGAAGTGAGATTGGGGTCCACAGATCCACTTGCATTTTCAGAAAAAATTGGTTGATGGTCCAACAAATCACTTAATAAGTGATGACCATCAGCTTCAGAGTGGGGCTTCTCCAAGATAAGAGTTGGAGAATCAGGAATAGATGTATGGATCATGTCCACATCTAAAGATTGAGTTGGTGAATTTGGTGGAGATAATTCAAGATTTATGTTTAGAGAATGGGACTGTAACCCCAGAGTAATAATAGGGGTTACATCAAACTGAATTTGAGAAACTGGAAGTCTTGCTTCCAGAGTGTGTGCACCCTGTGTACCCTTGGATTTTTGCTTCACTCTCCTTTGGTATTGGGAAAATGTAGACTGTGGGCTTGAAGTGTCCCTTACCCTCTTGGAGTGTGCTCTTGGTGGAGAGCTTGTTTCAATAATCACATCCTTTTGGGAGGATGCAACTAGACTTATGTTTAAATCCATGTTACTCATTGTGCCTTGTTGGGAAGACACAATGGGGCTAGGCTGGGACACACTATCCTCTCCTTCCTTATCCTTGGGGTTTCTTTGATTTTCACCCCTTCCCTCACCTCTCACAACTCCAGAAACACTCCCCTTTGGTTGAGAAGTAGTTTTTGCAACAGGTGCCTTTTGAGAAGCACCTGAGGTTGGCTTTGAGGATTTCTTAGATTTAGGTTTTGTTGCTGGGGCAGGAGCCTGTTGGGACACAGCGACAGACTCCATGGCAACATGGGTGGGTGAAACAATAGAAGTAACAATTACACTAATAGGGTTAGATGTAGTTACCTCAATGATGGGTAGATACACCACTGGGACATCACCATTGTGGTTAAGTCTCAGTATATCTGTCAAGACCCTCTTCTCTTGCACAAAACACTCAAACCTGGAAACAGGGTTAGAGATAACTAATGGTGCTGGACTAACATGGTTAGCCAACATCATCAGAAACCTAGCATAATAGATATTCTTTTTCCTATTTGATTTATCACCCAACTTAGCACCAATTTCATACATAAGTTGGGTGCTAAAGTTATAATATCTATCAGTTAGGAGCATAATTAAGAGAATCAACATAGAATTAGTTAATGCATCAAAATTACTAATTTTTCCAGAAAATACCTTAATGAATGCATCAGCTAAGTAACTATATTCTCTAACCAATCCTCTCCTAATAATCTTACCCAAATTATCAGTAGGCAAAGAGTAGTTTATAGAATTTAGCATGTTAATCATTTCAGCATATGTAGGCAAAGCATTACAGTTATTTTCAGGAATATGTAGACATGCTTGCAATACATCAGAATTAACTATATGCTCTTTACCTTGAATGGTGAATTGTAGTGTGCAGTTTGTTCCACTATACTCACATGAGGTCCAAATCTCCTCGATTATCTCATTGTAGAGTGGTATAGAGTGAAACATAGCATAGCTCAACTTGCAATTCTTCATGAAATCCATCATTTTGAAAAAGATTCTGTTTGGGTTTTCCTTGACAACAAATGGGATGGAGTTGTTCTTCTCATAGATGAACCCTCCAGCAGACATAAGCTTGACTATGGGTGCCATTATTGAGTGAAGAAAAGCTTCAAACTGAATTGCTTGTTAGAGAGAAAAAGAAAGAAAAGCCTTTGGAATTTTTGAGAACAGGTAGAAAAGAATTAAAGAAAATAGAATTTCTTAAATACTCCCCCAAAAATTCTCAAAAACTAAGTCCAATAATACATGTAAATTACTGGATTGGCTCAAAAATGTAACCGTTACAATTAAAGAGCTACCATGATTTATACTTACAGGGGTGTATGCATAGATCGTGGTAAAGGACGTGCAATTTCAACGGTTCAGATTAAAAGCCCGATATCAACGAATCAGATTAAAGGCGTTTTAATGTCCCATCTATTTCGTTGATAAAGCTGCGTTTCGTTGATATAAAGGTGCTATCAACGAAACACCCAGAAAAGTACTAAGGCTGTCAACGAAATGGTGCGTTTCGTTCACATAGTAATTTTGACTTAGACAAAATTTCACTTTTTCCTTAGAAAATTAATTCACAGAAAAACCTAGCAAATTTCTGGCTGCATTTCAACTTGCAAAAATCTCAAAATAATTAAGAGAAATTTAGCATACCTAGCTCACTTACTAATCTTGAGAATGTTGATTCATCAAGTGGCTTGGTAAAGATGTCTGCAAGTTGTTGTTCACTTGGAACAAAATGTAACTCCATAGTACCATTCATAACATGTTCTCTAATGAAATGGTACTTGATGTCAATGTGCTTGGTCCTTGAATGCTGTACTGGATTCTCAGTAATGTCAATGGCACTAGTGTTGTCACAGAAGATAGGAATTTTCTCAACTCTTAATCCATAATCAAGTAGTTGACTCTTCATCCATAAAATCTGTGCACAACAACTTCCAGCTGCAATATACTCAGCCTCAGCTGTGGAGGTGGAAACTGAGTTTTGTTTCTTGCTGAACCATGACACAAGCTTGTTTCCTAGGAATTGACAGGTTCCTGTTGTGCTTTTCCTGTCAATTTTACATCCTGCATAATCTGCATCTGAATAACCAATTAGTTCAAAACCAGATTCTCTAGGATACCAAATGCCAAGGTTTGGTGTTCCTTTGAGATATCTGAAAATTCTTTTAATAGCAACTAAATGGGATTCCCTAGGATCAGCCTGAAATCTAGCACATAGACATGTAGCAAACATAATATCAGGTCTACTAGCTGTTAAATATAAAAGTGAGCCTACCATGCCTCTGTAACTTGAAATGTCCACAGATTTTTCCTTAGTATTCAATTCAAGTTTGGTGGCAGTAGGCATGGGAGTTTTGGTAGGAGAGCATTCCATTAAGTTAAATTTCTTTAACAAATCATGAATATATTTTGTTTGACTAATGAAAATGCCTTCATTAACTTGCTTCACTTGGAGACCAAGAAAATAAGTTGTTAGGCCGAATACACAATATATAATCAATATATATATAAGAATAACAATCAAGAACACTATTTATGAATCAACAAACTGAATTATATAAATAATTCTTCTCTCAGTGATGTTAATGAATCACAGAGAGCTGCTAGGTTACAAGAATAATAATTCTATGTTCGCATCCCTTATAGGGATAACCTATCTGTGTTTATATAGTACACAGCTACATAATCAATCTCTAATTGATATTCCTATGAATCAGCTATACAATAGTTATCAATTATGATTGCTTCTGTCTTCTGTTCCGTTTCCTTAACTGTCTCAATATATTCTGCTTCTTTCCATCTTCAGAATATATTGCTTCTAGAATATTCAATTCAGCACCGACAGCTAATTCAACTATCACCACGTCAGACTTTAACAAACTCTGACTGGCTTCAATGTAAACTCTCATCCTGTCAGACTTTATCAAACTCTGACTAGTTTCTTGATAAGCTCAAACTCTGATGTACCTGTTTCTCAAACACTGATAAACAAACATCAGCAATTATATTTAACAATCTCCCCCAACTTGTTCATACAAAAATGTACAAGTTAAAAAGATAATTGATGATGTCAAAACATATAACAAATGCAGTGTTTATAACATAACAGAGTTTAATCTTTAAAACAGAGTTTAAATTTAACGTAGAACAGAAAACTTAAAAAAAAAACTTACAGTCAGACTTTACTCAATTTCTTGAATATCAGGCACTGTCCTGATATAGTCTGTAAGCAATCTTCGTTCAGCTTTCTCCAGTTCAGCAATCATAATCTCCTTTAGTTCTTTATACTCTGGATCTGTTTCACCAGTTTGATATATGGCAGCTCTTAGAGAATATATGCTGTTTTTCCTCATTTCATTTCCGAGTCTTATATAATATGATTTGTCTGACTCCAAATTGAATTCCAAGACTTTGATACCCAGTGCTGTCTTGAACTTTGCACTATTTCTTTTCATCTCAACAAGATTTCCATAAGCATCTTTGTACTTAGGAATGTAAGCACTTGTAATTTTAGCACCACTGAGAACCTTTGCTCTCATCATCCTTACTCTCAAAACTTCAGCAGCATTTTGAGTCCTTTGATTTCTGACTTTGAGTAGATATAAGACATATTCTAACTCTTCAGCCATTTTCAAATGTATATCATTTTCACCTATTCTGTATACTCTGCCATCATTCATGAAGTATAACAGAAAGTCCTTCCTAGGTCCCTTATGATAAATTAACTGAACAGACTCTAGCTTGTCAAGGCTCTCTTGAGTAACCCCAACACCAGGTTCTGCCAGTGAAGTTTGATCCATTGGACTGTTATTTATCCTCTTTTCTCTGTGTGATCCCAGACCTGATTTATCCCTTCCTTCCTTGCCCATAGTAGTCCTACTTTGCAGTATGTTAACAGAACTAGGGTTCAGAGTTTGTGGTAGAGTTGGTCTTGTGAAAGTGTTTAGCAGTTGAGAAGAGAGTGGTGTTTGAACAACTTGAGCAACGTCAGAGGTTGTCAATTCCTTAGTAGATCTATCAACTTGAGCTTTGTCAGAGGTTGATCTAGCTTCAAAAACTTCAACTTGAGCTTTGTCAGGGGTTGAATAATTCTTCTTTGGTAACTGTCCTTCTTCTTCCAGTTTACCCTTACCCTTATCAATATTTGCTATCACAGGCCTCCTTGAGTATTGTATACTCTGTTGAGAAGTTTCCTTGATGGAAATACCCATTTCTTTCTTTCTAGGAACCTTGACAGCTTTCATCTTGTAAGTACCAGCCTTTAATTTCCTCTCATGCTCTTCAGCAAGACTCAGCATTTCAGCTTCCATGTCTTCAACTGTAGCTTCATTACCATGTTCTTCTAAAAACATCTTAGTAGCAATTTCTTCATCTGTCAATGGATTGGCTGAAATAATTAAACTCTTAAGTCTTGAACCACTGGCAGAGTTTGAGATTCCTTTACCAGAGTTTGTCAACATATCAGAATTTAATCTTGATCTTCTTTGCCTTTGAGCAGAAATTAAATTTCTTTCAGTTTCCTTGCTTCCACCATCAGCAGAATCATCCCTCCGTCTCAGAGTTTGAGTGTCTTTGCATTTGTCATTTGGTACATCATCAGAAAATAATGCTGATGTCAGAAACTCTAACGCAGTAGAAATAGAAGTCAGTTGTGCAGACATTGCAGTCTGATTCTCCTCAACTTTCCCAAGCCTCTTCTTAAGTTCATCAGAATCCTTGGCTTGCTGCTTGAACATTTCATAATAATAAGACCTATCAGTCTTCAAAGTGAGATCCCTTATACCAACTTCATTTCTAAGATTAGTAACCACTGTTTGTGTTCATCAAACCTATTGTGTAAGGCTTTGACTTGAACCACAGTGGCCTTTAGACTTGTAAGAACATCAGAGTTTGAAATATTCTTTACAGAATCAGATAGAAAATCCGCAGCCCTTTGTGCTGAAAATACACAATCTGCATCAGCCCATCTGTTATAGTACATATTCTGGTAATGCTCATCAGTCTGTCTATTAATTTCCCTTGCTTCATCAGTATTTACATCATCAGACAATGAAACTTGAATACTAGGGTGTGAATGAGAACCCTCAACATCATTTTCAGCTTCTTCATCAATGTGTGTTTCATGTGCAGCAGGAACATTTTCAGCAGTAAATTCATTATGTAAATGTGCAGCTTCAGGAATCTCAGAGTTTAAAACAAACTCTGTTTCAACAGGAACAGACTCTGCCATAGCTTCATCTAAGTTCTCTACAGCAGCTGCAGTAGTGATCTGTTCAGCTTTATCAATCTCAGAGTTTATAACAAACTCTGCTTCTTTGAGAACATTCTCTGTTGCATCCTTGTCATCAACAGCAGAATGTGCAGCAACAGTTTCTGTAGCATTAGCAGCTAAAGTCTGATCGACTTCCTCACCTTTCTCAAATGCAAAAGAAAAGATTTCTGTGTGAGAAGCCATAGATTCTTCAATAACAACTGTGGCTTGATCAGCTGCCACACACTCTGTTTCAGGATCAGAATTTACAGAGTTGTGTGCTTCATTATCCATATCAAAACCTTGTGGCTCAAAAATCTCAGCCTCTGTTTCAGCATTTGCCAAGTCAGGCACAGAGGCTGCTTCAACATTTTCTGTAGCCTCCTGAACAATAATTTCAGGAGCTTCATCTGCAATCTCAACATTTGCTCTATCCTCTGTGGGCATAGTAGCTTCATTTGCAGCTTCCTGAATCACAACATTGGAATCTTCTTGTAATTCAGCTTCATCCAAATTATCAAAAAGATAATTGGCTACTAACTTTCTCCTCTTGACAAGCACAGCTTCTTCTACATCAGACTCTCTTGCTTCATGTGAACGAGGTCTGTGTGCTCTTTTCTTCCTCCTTGATGGACCATCAGACTGCGGTAGAGAGCTTGACACACCAACCTCAGTAGCTGGCTTCACAGACTTTGAAGATTTGAAAGCCCTGTGTTTGGTCCTACCACCAGTCCTTGGTTGTTGAGATATGGATTGAATAGGTTCAGAGTTTAAAAATTCACATTGAGGTTGAGTTGGAGATGGAGAAGGAGCTTGTTCAGGTGGATTAATTTGATCATTGACAAACTGTTGCACAGAAGCAGGTAGCAACAGGTCTCCAACAACCCCTTTCTTAATATCTTTATTAACAAGATCAGTAAATACCCTCTTATGTAATTTAAAACAAGAAACATCTGCTTCAATTACTTCTACTCCTCCAACACAATAAGAGAACAAAATCTGACAGAATCTTGAAAAATAGACTACTCCTCTATTCTCTGTCATTTTCTCTCCCAAATTATTCAAGACAAGTCGTGCAAAATCAAAATGATTATCAAATAAAAGAGAATACCCGATTTGCAGACTGTCTGTAGGAATAGCATCCCAGTTTGTGCATTTCTTGCTAAATGTCCTTGTGATGCAGTCAAAGAAGAAGCTCCACTCCTTCCTTAAGAATGGTCGTTTGAGCTGTCCAATCTTCGACAAGGGTCCAGAATACCCAATCTCTCTCATCATTCTTATCAAGTCCTCATCACCCATTCCAATTGTATACGAAGAAAATTCAGGAAAACCCATTGCAGCGCGAATGGTTCCAGCAGTAATTACATACTCTGCATCTTCATATTCAAAAATAATGGATGGGTTGCCTGTCTCACCACCATCATCGTACAATCCTGTTTCCCAGAACGCCTTTATCTGTGAACCAGAAAGTTTTGTTGGTTCGACTAAAGCACGCCCAATTGCTGACTGAGCAAGAAAATCTTGTATCATATGAAACGCTTCTGGTGCATTAGCAGAATTTAGTGGTGCTGCGTAGTTGTTAGGAACAAATTCTAACCCAGACGAAACAAAAGCTGTAGTCGCCATTAGTAAGATTTGAAAAAGAATCAGAGAATAAGATTAGTAAGCTCAAGAAAATTTGACTCAGAAAGTGTTTGAGTGTTTGTGTGAATGACTGTAGATTGCAAATGTGTAAGATGTGAAAAGTGTAAGCAGTTGTGTGTATAATGTATAAATATTAGCATTAAAATTAAAAACTGAAGAGTTTTTAATCATTAAAACTCACAACTGTCGTACTTGGAAATCATGGGACATTTACACATGACAGACAGCAGTATTTGATAGTTTCCAATGCGCATGTGCAGTAAAAACAGCAATAAATACCGCCTTTCACACTTATCAAACACACTTTTTCTTTCCTCTGTTTAATACAAATTAGAACCGTTACCAATCATACTCTTTTATTTTCAAAACAAATGTCTTTTCTCAAAAATCATAATATGTCTGAAACA
Organism: Heracleum sosnowskyi; assembly: GCA_030848705.1. NCBI lineage: Eukaryota > Viridiplantae > Streptophyta > Magnoliopsida > Apiales > Apiaceae > Heracleum > Heracleum sosnowskyi. The sequence continues at coordinate 20,142,479 of CM061240.1, forward strand.
AACAAAATTTATTTTAATCAACAAAGATTAAAATGAAATTACCTCGGCGTAGAGTACACAAATCATCAGTGTTTACCAATCCTTCTCCCTTATAAATAAACTCTTTTCACAAAATGTACATGTGTGGATATTTGTGTGTGAATTAGCAGAGTTTACTGAATATGAATATTTAGACCATCTTAAAGTGCATAAAATCCACGAACTAAAGTAGTAAAAACTGGTTGCCTAAACTCTCATGTTTAACATAAAATCTGATTTTTATATCTAAACTCTGTATACTGATATCCTTTCATTTGGATATATCTTTTATTTTTCACCCCCTTTATATATATTTATTTCAATTTTTTTTTTTTTTCCAGTAATCAGTGGTTGGCACTAGTCACCAAAAATCAAAGATTTTAGCCCTTATTTCATACAATAAGTTCCTGGATCTTCCTAGGCACAACTTGATCTCAAAGGAATTTGTGCTCTTTTTGGCATCTTTTGATTTGAGGGTGAATTATTTGCAATTAATAATCAGAGTTTAGACCTTTCATCAGTTAATACAATTAATTTATGAGAGAGAATGCAAACAGCTAATACAAATTCAGTGTATAGGATCTATAAACTAAGAGATGCTAGAAATATAAAGACAGTATCATGCTGTGTAACATTTCTGCACATCTTATAATCAGAATTTATAATACTTAGAAGAAATCATGATTACTTACTGAAAATCATGCTTCATACATTTTCTTCATCGGTCCATGTGTTTCAGACAAAAATCACAATCAGAGTTTAACATCAGAGTTTAACCGACAGAGTATGATTGACAGAGTATCACTAACAGAGTTTAATGGACAGTGTTTACCATCAGAGTTTAACATACTGGTGCACATAACAGTTAACACATGCAAAGAACAAAGAGCATAAAAGCATGTATAAAGTTTTGAATCTAACCAGTATCTCTAGTCAAAACCAGAGATCATTCCAAGTTCATTTACCAGTCTTGTAAAGGTACTTTCATTCAGAGGCTTGGTGAAAATATCTGCAAGCTGTTGGTCTGTAGATACAAAATGAAGCTCAATATCTCCTTCTTCCACATGTTCCCTGATAAAATGATACCTTATGCTGATGTGCTTGGTCATGGAATGCTGTACTGGATTACCTGTCATATCAATAGCACTTTGATTATCACAGAAAATAGGTATTTTAGAGTACCTTAATCCATAGTCCAGCAACTGATTCTTCATCCATAAAATCTGTGCACAACAGCTACCAGCAGCTATATACTCTGCTTCTGCTGTGGATGTGGAAATTGATTTCTGTTTCTTGCTGTACCAAGAAACTAATCTGTCACCTAAAAACTGACAGCTTCCACTTGTACTTTTTCTATCTATCTTACAGCATGCAAAATCTGCATCAGAGTAACCAATTAATTTAAACTCTGATTCTCTAGGATACCACAAACCAAGAGTTATGGTTCCTTTGAGATACTTGAAAATTCTTTTCACAGCTGTTAGATGAGGCTCTCTGGGGTCTGCTTGAAATCTTGCACAAAGACATGTTGCATACATGATATCAGGTCTACTTGCTGTGAGATAAAGAAGAGACCCTATCATTCCTCTATAGTTTGTCATATCTACTGAGACTCATGTTTCTTTGTCTAGCTTTGTTGCAGTAGCCATGGGAGTTGTAGCAGATGAACTATCAAGCATACCAAATTTCTTGAGTAGATTTCTGGTATATTTTGCTTGATTGATAAAAATCCCATCATCTGTTTGCTTGACCTGTAAGCCTAGAAAATAACTAAGCTCTCCCATCATACTCATTTGATATCTTGACTGCATAAGCTTGGCAAATTTCTTACAGAGTTTGTCATTAGTAGACCAAAAAATTATGTCATCCACATAGATTTGAACTAACAGCAAATCATCACCAGCATTAAAATAGAACAAGGTTTTGTCAATTGTACCTCTAGTGAACCCACTTTCTAAAAGAAATTGAGCCAGAGTTTCATACCATGCTCTTGGTGCTTGCTTTAGTCCATATAATGCCTTATCAAGCCTATAGACATAATCTGGATGTTTGGGATCTACAAACCCTGGTGGTTGTTCGACAAACACTTCTTCTTCAAGTTTCCCATTGAGAAAAGCACTTTTTACATCCATCTGAAAGACTTTGAACTTTTTGTGAGCAACATAGGCCAGAAAAATTCTTATTGCCTCCAATCTTGCAACTGGAGCAAAAGTTTCATCATAGTCAATTCCTTCCTGCTGAGAATAGCCTTTTGCCACAAGTCTAGCCTTGTTCCTTGTAATCACTCCATCACTGTCTGTCTTGTTTCTGAAAACCCACTTTGTACCAACAATAGATCTGTTCTTTGGTCTTGGTACAAGTGTCCAAACTTCATTCCTCTCAAATTCATTTAACTCCTCTTGCATTGCTGTTATCCAGTTAGCATCTTGAAGAGCTTCTTCCACTTTCTTGGGTTCTGTTTGAGATAAGAATGCATGAAACAGACATTCATTATTTGTAGCACTTCTAGTTCTTATACTAGCTTCTGGATCTCCAATTATCAAGTCAGGTGTATGGGATTGTGTCCACCTTCTTGCTGTTGGTAATTGGCTTCTATTATCATTATTAGATCCTCCCCCTTGATCCATGCTTTCCTGATTTTCTTGATCAGTTGCATTCTCTGAGGCTCCCCCTGAATTGGATTGCTCAGTATTTGAACTTTCAGAGTTTGACTCAGAGTTTCTGTTTGATTCTTCATTTGACTCACTTTCAGAATTTGAGTCATTACTTTTAGTAGTTTCTGAAGTTTCTTCACGCTCCCCCTCAACTGGTTCTCTATTTTGATCTGTCAGAGAAAATTCTTCAGTGTTTACCAGTAGAGGTTCAGAGTATGCTTCGCCAGAGTTTGTTGGATTTGCTTCATCAGAGTTTACGTCATCAGAGTTTAGATCTTCATTTTCAAATCGAAGTTGATCATGATATTCTACATCTTCTATTCCAGTTATCTTCTTGTCATCAAATGACACATGTATAGATTCCATGATCACTTTAGTTCTCAAATTGTAAACTCTGAATGCTTTTGTTGACAGTGGGTATCCAACAAAAATTCCTTCATCAGCTTTTAAATCAAACTTGGTCAGCTGTTCAGGATGACTTTTCAACACAAAGCACTTGCATCCAAAAATATGAAAGTATTTCAAATTTGGCTTCTTATTCTTCACCATCTCATATGGTGTTTTCCCATGCTTGTTGATCAGTGTGGCATTTTGAGTAAAACAAGCTGTTTGAACAGCTTCTGCCCAGAAATAAGTTGGCAATTTTGCTTCCTCAAGCATTGTTCTGGCAGCTTCGATTAGGGTTCTGTTCTTTCTTTCAACTACACCATTTTGCTGTGGAGTTCCAGGTGCAGAAAATTCTTGCTTCACTCCTCTTTCTTTGCAGAAAGCTTCCATTACAGAATTTTTGAATTCTGTTCCATTATCACTCCTTATGATTTTCACTTTAAACTCTGATCCTTTGTCCAGTAACTTCACATGATCCATTAATATTAAGGCAGTTTCATCCTTCTTTGCTAAGAAATACACCCATGTGTACCTAGTGTACTCATCAACAATAACTAGAGCATACTTCTTTCTACCCACTGACATTACATTTACTGGACCAAAAAGATCAACATGAAGAAGATGATAAGGATCCACAATTGAAAATTCAGATTTGCTCTTGAAAGATGACTTCCTTTGCTTGGCCTTTTGACAAGAATCACACAGGCCATCCAAGCCGAGTGTTGACTTTGGAAGCCCCCTTACAAGATCTTTTCTAATCAGCTCATTAATGTTGTTCAAGTTTAGATGAGAGAGCTTCTTATGCCAATTCCAACTCTCTTCATTTGACATTTTTGCAGATAGACACACAGTTTTTCCTTCAGAGTTTGTTACCAAACTTGCTTCATAGATGTTATTGTGCCTCTGTCCAACTAGAACAACTTTTCCTGTAGATTTACTGATGACTTCACAATGTTCAGTATGAAAATCTACATGGTATCCTCTGTCACAGATTTGACTCACAAACAGCAGATTATGCTTGAGTCCTGAGACTAGAGCTACATTGGTAATGATGACACTTCCAAGATTGATATCGCCATATCCCATTGTGCGTCCTATGTTGCCATCTCCATAGGAAACCTTTGGGCCAGCCTTCTCCTCATAGTCTGATAGCAGGGCTTTATTTCCAGTCATGTGTCCTGAACATCCACTGTCCAAGACTAGGGTACCTTCCCTTATGCCCTGCAATCACAAACAATTACAACGAGTTAGTTTTAAGGATCCAGACTTGCTTGGATCCTTTGCCTTTCTTAACATTGTTAGCTTTTGCAGCGGAATCACTATTAACAGAGTTTAAGCTAACATTGTCAGACTTTACACTTGCAGAGTTTGCTCTAACCCATTTCAAGTTGGGTTTTAGCTCATAATAATTGTGATAAATTGCATGACAACTCTTACATGTGTAAATCGAATGCCAAGTACTCCCACAATGAGTGCATAAAGTCTGTGGTCTAACCCTAACATAATCATTCTTTACTCCTGACTTAGAAGATAAAGAATTAATATTTTTGTTTTTCTTGCAAAATCTGGCAAGATGGTTAGTACTACCACAACTATAACATGTTTTTCTAGGAGCTTCAGAATTAGGCAGATATTCATTTCTCTTATTAATGCCTACTTTACCATTCCTATTCTTCTTAAACATTTTCTGTTTGTTAACAGATTTTACCTCTTTAAGCTTATGGTTGAACTGTTTCTCTGTCATTAAACCAACATTAACCTGTTTATCACAGATTTTTACTGGTTCCTTAACAGCTTCTACCTCAATCTTATTCTCTGTTATTGAACCAACATTAACCTGTTCTTCACAAGTTTCAACTGGTTCCATAACAGCTTCTTTCACAACAACAGACTTTAATTTACTGTATTCAGGAACAAATAGCATAGGTTTAAGTTGTGGTTTCACTTTAACTTTATCTTGAAACCTTAGTTCGTCTCCCTCAGAGTAACCTAAGCCTACAGTATCTGTCTGAAAAACCTGATGTGTGTCTCTTCCAGAATTTGTCCAGGTTTTAATCACTTTTCTCTCTTTTTCCAACTCAGATTCTATTTGCCTATATCTTTTAAGCAATTCCTGTTCAACATAAACAACATCATCTCTCTCTTTTTGAACTTGTTGCATGTTAACAAGCTTCTCTTCAAGAAATTTATTTCTTTCTTTAAGACCTAGATTCTCAGATTTGATTCTCTCATTCTCTAAAGTCTGATCCCTATAGCTAACATGTATGCTTTTAAGATAAATTCTTAACTCAGATATATTATCAGTATCATAAGCATAAGTTGTTAGGGGTACCTTATTTTTAGATGACTCAGCTTCATCTTTAACAGTTGCCATGAGAGCATAATTGATTCCCTCATCTGAGTCTGAAGTGTCTGCCCAGTCCTTGCCTTTAGTGATGAGTGCTTTCTCAGATTTTCCTTTCTTGCACTCTGGAGCATAATGACCCATCTCTTTACACTTATAGCACTGGATATCAGACTTGTCCTTCTTTCCAGACTTGGTATCCCTTGCATCAGACTTTCTGAAATTTCTCTTATCAGAGTTTGAATCTCTCCTAGAGAATCTCTTTCCTTTCTTGAAGTTCTTGAATCCCATCTTCTTGAAAGTCTTTACCATTAAATCAGCCATCTTCAACATCTCTTCTTCATCATCCTCAGAATCAGAAGCTTCATCATCAGTATTTGAGCCATCATCAGAGTTTGATGACTCGCTGTCAGATTTAATGACTAAAGCCTTCCCTCTGGCTTTCTTTCTTGAAGATTCCTTCTTGACATGCTTTTCTTCAACTTTGAGAGCAACAGATTTTGACTTCTTGCTTGATCTTCTGTTTCTTTGCTCTATCTCAAGTTCATGAGTCTTGAGCAATCCATAGATTTCATCAATTTCTGTATCAGCAAGTTCATAGTTATCTCTTATTGTGGTTGCCTTCAAATCCCATCTTTCAGGAAGTGATAAAAGAAACTTGAGATTTGATTCTTCAAGATCATATTCTTTGTCCACAAGAGATAAATCATTCAACAGCTTACAAAATATGTCATATGTCACAGTCAAAGTTTCACCAGATCTTGAATCAAAGTGCTCATACTCCTGTGTGAGTATAGTTTTTCTGTTCTTCTTTATAGCACTTGTTCCTTGACATCTGACTTCCAGAGCATCCCAGATCTCTTTGGCAGTCTTGCAGCCAATAACCCTATTAGACATAACATTATCTAGAGCACTGTGAAGAAGATGTCTAACCTTTGCATCCTTTGCAATTGATGAGATGTCCTCAGGAGTCAGATCTTTCTTTTCCTTTGGGATAAGCTTCTGTTCTTCATCAGCAACAACAGTAGAAAGTTTAGTTGGCTTATGAGGACCATTGTAAATTCTGTCAAGGTATTCTGGATCTGTGGCTTCCAGAAACATGGTCATCTTCACCTTCCAGATAGGATATTCTGTTTGTCTGAGAATTGGAACCCTGATTGACTCATATCTGCTCACAGAGATTGGTTGAACCTTTTCAGTATTGGAACCTGTTTGATTGTTTTCAGCCATGATTATACTTGTGTTTGAATCGTAAAACTGTATATATTAATCACCCTTGGCTCTGATACCAATTGTTAGGCCGAATACACAATATATAATCAATATATATATATAAGAATAACAATCAAGAACACTATTTATGAATCAACAAACTGAATTATATAAATAATTCTTCTCTCAGTGATGTTAATGAATCACAGAGAGCTGCTAGGTTACAAGAATAATAATTCTATGTTCGCATCCCTTATAGGGATAACCTATCTGTGTTTATATAGTACACAACTACATAATCAATCTCTAATTGATATTCCTATGAATCAGCTATACAATAGTTATCAATTAGGATTGCTTCTGTCTTCTGTTCCGTTTCCTTAACTGTCTCAATATATTCTGTTTCTTTCCATCTTCAGAATATATTGCTTCTAGAATATTCAATTCAGCACCGACAGCTAATTCAACTATCACCACGTCAGACTTTAACAAACTCTGACTGGCTTCAATGTAAACTCTCATCCTGTCAGACTTTATCAAACTCTGACTAGTTTCTTGATAAGCTCAAACTCTGATGTACCTGTTTCTCAAACACTGATAAACAAACATCAGCAATTATATTTAACATAAGTTAATTCTCCCATCATGCTCATTTCATATTTACTTTTCATAAGCTTGGCAAACTTTTGACAAAGTTTTTCATCTGTAGACCCAAAAATTATGTCATCTACATAAATTTGAACAAGTATAGTAGAGCCATTCACAATTCTATGAAAGAGAGTTTTATCAACAGTACCTCTAGTGAAGTGATTTTCAAGGAGGAACTGTGAAAATGTGTCATACCATGCTCTAGGTGCTTGTTTCAAACCATAAAGTGCTTTGAGAAGGAAGTACACATAGTCTGGAAAATCATCATCTTCAAAACCAGGAGGTTGACTCACATACACCTCCTCTTCCAATTCCCCATTTAGAAAAGCACTCTTCACATCCATTTGAAAGACTTTGAAATTGGCATGGGCTGCATAGGCTAGGAAAATCCTTATTGCTTCTAGTCTTGCAACAGGAGCAAATGTTTCATCAAAATCAATTCCCTCTTCCTGTGAATAGCCTTTTGCAACCAATCTAGCTTTGTTCCTTGTGACTATGCCATTTTCATCCATCTTGTTTCTGAACACCCATTTTGTGCCTATGACACACCTGTCTTTAGGCTTGGGCACCAGCTTCCAAACATTGTTCCTCTCAAATTGGTTTAGCTCCTCTTGCATGGCTAAAACCCAATCTGGATCTAGAAGTGCATCCTCAACTTTCTTTGGCTCTTCTTGAGATAGAAAGCTACTATATAGACATTCTTCTTGAGTTGCTCTTCTAGTTTGGAATTTTGAAGAAACATCACCTATAATAAGTTCAAAGGGATGATCTTTAGTCCATTTTCTTGAGGGAGGAAGATTTGCTCTTGAGGAAGTAGCTTCATGATCATTATTGCCTTGATTGGATATTTGTCCTTGAGAAACTCCCCCTGAGTTTGTTGTCCCTAATTGATCACTTCTAGAGGCATTTCTGTGACTGTCAACGGTATGACTATTTTGACTGTCAACGAAACGCTCACTTGGTCTGCTAGCAGCTATTCTTTTCAATCTCAATGCAGCAATTTCATCTTCACTGCTGCTTTCATCTGTGCTAGATACAACAACTTTAGTCTGTTTCTCAATAGCCTTGACATTATTCATTTGATCTTCTTCCTCATTCTCAAAAGAAAGACTTTCATGGAAACCTTCATCACAGAGACCTTGAATTTTGAGATCATTAAAAACAACATGTACAGATTCCATAACAATGTTGGTTCTGAGATTATAGACTCTATAAGCTTTCCCTGCTGCATATCCCACAAATATTGCTTCATCTTCCTTTCCTTCAAATTTCCCCAAATGCTCAGCTTGATTTCTCAGAACAAAGCACTTGCATCCAAAGACATGGAGAAAATCCAATAGTGGCTTCTTTCTTTTGAGTAGTTGATAAGGGGTCATTCCTTTGGCCTGATTAATCAAAGAAATATTTTGAGTAAAGCAAGCTGTGTTAACTGCCTCAGCCCAAAAATAAGTTGGTAACTTTGATTCATCTAGCATTGTCCTTGCAGCTTCAATAAGTGTTCTGTTTTTCCTTTCAACTACACCATTTTGCTGTGGTGTTCTTGCTGCTGAAAACTCATGCAAAATACCATTTTCTTCACAGAACACCTTCATGCTTGAATTCTTGAATTCTGTCCCATTGTCACTCCTAATCCTTCTTACTTTGAAATCAGGATGATTGCTTACCATCTTGATGTGATTGATAATGATTTCACTTGCCTCATCTTTAGAGTGCAAAAAGAAAGTCCATGTAAATCTAGAAAAATCATCAACAATCACAAGACAGTATTTCTTCTTTGAGATGGACATGACATTTACAGGGCCAAATAGATCCATATGAAGCAACTCAAGCTGTTGGACAATTGATGACTCTGTCTTGCTTTTGAATGATGCCTTCTTTTGTTTCCCTTTTTGACAGGCATCACACAAACCATCCTTGGAGAATTCCACTTGAGGAATTCCTCTAGCAAGATCTTTCGTCACCAAATCATTCATAACTTTGAAATTCAGATGAGACAATTTCTTGTGCCATAGCCAACTTTCATCCTTGCTTGCCTTGCTAAAAAGACAAGTGATGGTGTCTGAACTTGTGCTACTGAAATCAGCAATGTACACATTCCCTCTTCTGAATCCAGTCATGACCACATTGTTGTTTCCTACCTTAGAAACAACACAGGCTTCTTTGGAAAAAGTAACTAAAAATCCTTTATCACAAAGTTGGCTGATACTAAGCAAATTGTGCTTAAGACCATCCACCAATGCAACCTCATCTATGATGACATTCTCTTTTGAAATCAAGCCATATCCCTTAGTGTAGCCTTTGTTGTCATCTCCAAAGGCAATACAAGGGCTAGCTCTTTCCTGAAATTCTGTGAGCAGGGTAGAATCACTAGTCATATGTCTTGAACAACCACTATCCAAGTACCAAAGATTCCTTTTGTCTCCCTGCACACAATAAAACCAAATCAAGTTGATTTTGGTACCCAAGTTTCCTTGGGTCCTGTTTTGTTAGCCTTTTCTTTTCCTTTCATATCATTTTTCACCTTTGGTGTTGATTTCTGAAGGTTGCTCACATTTTCATTCACAGCATGCATAGTTGGAGGAACAAACATGTTATTCACATTCCATGGCATTTGTGGCACATTAAACATATTCATGTATGGATTAGGCACAAATGACATGTTAGCATATGGATTCTGAAACTGTGTATATGGAGCAAACATGTTAGGCATAACAGGCATTGTAGACATAGAAGCATTCATTACAGGCTTGGGCATTTTCAAATTAGTAGTCTTCTTAACAGATTTGCAGTTAGTAGATAAATGACTAACACTTCCACAATTAACACATGTCTTTCTAGGAGCATATTTATTAGGTGTGTAATTGTTATGTTTGTTAATCCCTACTTTGTCATTCCTGTTATTCTTTTTATTTCCGTTAGCCTCAACTTGAACTTTCTCCACCTTGTCTTTTAATTGCTTATTAGACAAGTGACCTACATTAGCTCTCCCAACAGGCTTCTCAACTTTCTTAGATTTACTAGACTCACCTTGAACAAAGTTCTTGGTGACAGGACCATACTTGTCATTTAGTCTAGTGAGTTCTTCTTGTTGCCCAGTAAATAACAATTGTAGAAGGGGGTTGAATACAATTGTATAAGATTCTCGACTTTATATAACACAAATATGAAAGATCAATAACAATAATAATAACAGCTTTATTAACTTTGATATAAAACTGTTACAAACTCTCTTAAGAAATTCTGATGTTCTTAAGAGCTGCTAGCTTACAAAAACTCTCTCAAGAAATTCTGTTCTTAAGAGCTTCTCTCCGATTATGTTCTCTCTCTGATGAATTATCTCTCGTGAATGAATACATAAATCGAAACCAAAACTGTGTTTATATAGTGCACACAGCTTCTCTATCAATAACAAGATAAGTCCTAATCATAATAAAGATAGAAACATATCTTTAATCGATAGCTGCATTCTACAAACCAGGAACAAATAGAATAAACTTCCATGTTTATCTAGACTCCAAATATAACTCGAAGTAGGAATCCTGATCAGCTTCAAGTCCTGATGATCAAACCTGATCATAGTCTGAGTAGGAATCCTGATGATCAATAAGATACTGACGCTTGATCAAATACTGATGACCATGCAATACTGATGACGTCAGCAATCCTGATCAGTTGAGTCTAGCTTCTGACGATCATTGAATTCTGATCTAACAATCTCCCCCAATCTCATACTTTGTGAAATAAAGTATAGATTCCAAATATTCAATGATGTCAAAAACATGTACCAAAATGTACGAGTATCTTCAGAAACAACTTATCTGTTTAAGCTTTTTGATAGAACAGATTCATCTTCAAGAAGTTGGATAATAAACTTTCTTCTTTTTCTTCAAGAATTTGAATCAATCTTTCCTTAAGATTTCTGAGTTCTTCATCTTCCTCATTAATCTGGTAGATAGCTGCTCTGAGATTCTGTATGGAGTTTCTCTGTAGACTGTGCTCTTCAAGCAAAAGATAAGCAATTTCCTTCCCATCAGGATTGAGAGAAAGATGAGTCATGCCAAAATTTACTTCTTTAACAGCAGTACCCCTTTGCATTTCCACATCCTGACCTCTTTGATTCAAGTACATGGGAGTATAATTACCATCGAAATTACTGTTTCCATCCAGTCTTCTTCTTATAGTTGACAAAATCATGTCACTCCATTCTTTGTACACTTGGTTCTTCCATCTTAACAGATAGTGAACATATTTCAGTTCCTGTGTAGTTTTCATCAGCAGATCTTGAATAGATAGAATCTTCACACTACCATCTTTCATGAAGTACAGAAGCTTTTCTTTCTTTTCAAAACCATCATGACAATCTATAACTATATCAACAGCTAATAAATTGTTCAGGTTTTCAGAAGTTAAAGTACCTCCAATTTCTGTCAAGGAGTAAGGATCAACATATGACATATTCAGATATTCACCATCTCTGTGTCCAATACCTCCTCTTGAATTACTTGACAATTGCTTCAGATTTGAAAACATCTTTAACCAGAGTGCTTTTGATCTAACCATCTCAGATAAATCAACAACACTTGAAGCGCTTGTAATAATTCCACCAGACTGAAAATTGATAGGTGTATCACAACTTAATGTGCTAATATGTTTCCACTTCTTGTCTTTTTCCTTTTCAAAAGTGTAGCTTCTTTCAAGTAAAGATTCTTGTCTGCTTGAATTTCTCCATTGTCTTTTATTTGAAACTTTAAGCCTTTGTAGATAGAGATTTAAATCTTTATTTGTTCTTCTTGTAATATCTCTTCTTCTGGCTTCTTCTTCTTCATCTACTTCTTTGTTGTGACAATCAACAACAGTAGATAAGATTATCAAATCAACCTCTTGCAGAATTTCAGATTCGTCAGGATCTTGAATATTGTCAGGATTAGAATCTTCAATTTGATTTGTATTGCTGAGAGTTGATTTACTTGTTTTTCTTCTCAATTCAGGTTCTTCTTCAACAATTCCATCATCACCAAAAGTAGATCTGTCAGAAACTACTAGAGTTTGAATAGGTTCAGGAATTTCTTCAATTCTTAACCCTCTAGACCTTGTCTGTCTAGGTACTGTTTGAGTTGAAGAACCTCTTTTACTTCTTCTAGCACCTCTTCTACCTCTGCTTCCTCTACCTCTAGCAGGAGCAGTATAGCTTTCCATTGTCTCTCTTTGTAGTCTCAAAAATTCTTCATGTGAGAGATCTGGATATTCTTCACTTGCTGTAGAGAGTGCTTTTCTTGCATATAATTGTTGAACTCTTTTATCAGTGTGATATAGAGTAACAATTCTGCCGTCTTTTGTAGAAAACTTCTGGAATAAATTTGATGCATCTTCAGGATTATCAATAATCACATCTTCATCACCTTCAGGAATTGTAGCAAGAATGTGTCCATGACCAGGTGTCAGGATTTGATCTTCCGTCAGGATCTGAGATTGCACCAATGTTCTTACTGTCTTAACTCCAGAATCAGAAACATGAGTTGACTGCGTTGTTTGACTTTGAGAAGTTTGGATTGTCTTCATAACAACAGCATCAGAGGTTTCTCCTTGTATCGCTTTGTCACCACCATCATCTCCAGTATCATCATCATTATTTCTTAATACTAGATCAGGTGTACATTTTGTCTGAATAACCTTCTCCCCCTTTTTGACATCAGGATTTGACAATAATTGCAAAATTAAGGAAAGAGAGGCTTGAATTTCAGTTACCTTAGTATCCAGAGAATCAATTCTTTGATGGATTGAAGTTTGTTCTGAAACAACAGATTTCACTTGGGATTCCACTACCCTTAGTTGAAAAGTAGTAGGCACCTTTGTAAAATTATTAAAGATATCAGTCCTCACTTTTTCAGTTGAACCCTTGATAGAATCAATCTCACTTTTCAGGCTTTTGGATAACAGAGTAGTAGCCTTCAGATGATTCTTCAAGTCTTGATTCTCTATAGACTTCACTGCATTATAGGCATGTTCAATAGCAGAAGAAAAACTGATAGATTCATCAGAATTATGCCATGAATTGTTCCATTCATTCTGTCTAAATGCCTCTGCAGGATCAAAGGAAGGAGTAGAAAAATCTTGTCTCTGATCTTTTCCAGTAAAAGCATTGCCAGCCATAAATGTACTCGATGAACCAAAATTAGTTCCAAGACTAATCTTGAGTGCTGTAGCAAGCTGTTCCTTCTCTTTTCTATTCTAATTATCATCATCACTATCATCATCAGAATTATCATCATCAGAACCATGAGATATATCAGGATCAGGAATTGCAATACCTTTCAGTTTATCCTGTGATTCTGAGATAGGATGATCCATTGGTCTTGAACGAAGTGGCTGTATCAAAATAGGCTCAGTATCAGGAGCACCACTAACGTCAGGATGAACATCGTCAGGATTTGATATGCTTGCATCAGTATTTGCTACCAATGGTTCTTGTGGAGCTTGAGGTTCAGAAGCTGCTTCAACACTTTGAGCTAAAGGTTCTTGTGTGCTTCCCTCATTGACAATGTTCTCGACCAATCTTTCAACAGAAGCTGTAGCTTTGCCTGCATCTTCACTTTGAGAAGATGGTTCTTGTGTGACCATTCCACTAGCTAAGCCTTCACCCAAACTTTGATTGAGTGGTTCTTGTGTGGCAGGATCAACAGTAGCTGCTGAATTACTCTGAAATTCAGGTTCTTGTGGGCTTGATCCTTTCAGCTTCTTCTGTCTCTGATAGACTAACTCTTCTGCATTCCTCTTTTTCTTTGATGTAGGTGTAAGACCAACCAAGGAAGCAGTTGTAGAAACCTTCTCCCAAGAATGTCCTCGAATCTGAGATGGAGAGGCTGGAGAGTCTGATATAGAGACAACTTTTGTTGTTGCATCAGGAACACGAACATCAGGATTTGATGTCTGAATATCAGTATCCTTCATTTGCACTGTCAAAGGAATATGATACCTGCTCTTTGATAATTTCCTTTTCTTTTGTGATTTCGATGAAGGTACCACAGCTTTAGTAGCAGTATCAGCAACTTCCTTGTTCACATTCATCACAGAGGATATAGGTAAGTCATCCTCTGAATCATTTTCATCAATCAACCTTAACTTCCTTTTCACAGGAACATCCTTAACAACCTTATCAGCTTTCTTCACCAGGACCCCTTGTACACCCCCTTGTATCTTCTTTTTAGTGAGTGGTGTAGAGGAAAAATCCTTTGAACCTGATTGCCTTCCAGACACATCAGTTCTAGCTGATTTCTTTGATTTGACAACTAAAGTCTTTTGAGAGACAGTAGAGGTGGTTGTTAACTGTTTAGACTGTTTAGGTTGCATGCTTGTGTCAGGAACAAGGTGGGTTGGGCCTTGTACCATAGCATTAGAAAGTAGTCCATAACGAGTAGGCATTTTCTGATGTAAGAAAAACCTAACCTCATCAGGAATAAAAGCATTTCCGCACAAAATATTTTGCCATATCAGGATTGAAAAAAAATGTTCAATAAGATTAAAATAAAATTTTATTTAAGAAAACAAAATTTATTTTAACAATCCTGAATAGCGTTTTGGTATAAGAAAAATAACCAAATTAATGATCATAGAATTAAAACATGCTTACCAGCAAACGAGGCAAAAATATTTATGGAAAACCGAACCGTCTCCTTGAGATTGTAAAAATGACCTGCACCCTTAATACACATTCTCTATAAAAGAGAACTGTTAAGCATAATCATCATATATCTATTAAAACACAAACCCTCTCCAGAGAAAAACTTACGAAAACCTTTCACCTTCTTTGTTTTTCAATGGCTGCCAATAATCAAAACGATTTACCTGATGAGGAATATGATGATCTCGCATTAATCTGGCAAGAGATGGATGAGGCTCTGGCTGAGATTGCAGAGCACGAAGAACCACAACCTGTTCCTGATCCACAGGAGCATGAAGCATATATCAACGCAATGGCTGAAGTCCTTCTCCATAACTTCCAGCAGGTAAATCCTGATTGGAATCCTTTTGAAAATCTCATCGTTGTCAATGAAGAGGATGAAGACGATTGGGATGATGAGGAGGAAGATGATGAAGAGCTCGTCCGAGAGCTTGAGAAACGTAAGAAGAGAATCCGTGATGCTTGTACGTCATGCAAGTTGGAGGCACGGAGGCGTCCCGGTGGTCACGGTGACGATCCGCCTTCAAGTGCATCAGCTCCTCTTTGTGTCTCTTAAGGATGGAACAAGAGACCTTCCAGTTCTGATGAACTGTGAAGCTGCTCAGGAGCATTCATGCTAATTTGCAGGGCACGTGTTCATGCTTATCTGTAAAGCACGAGTTCCTGAGTAGAAAATAGACTAGGAAAACAAATATGTAATTTCCATATTTCATGTGTAATGTATCTTCAAGTATTAATGAAATTTGTCTATTTTCTCAATTGTTTTCTTTCTGTTCTTGCCTGCAAAATTTGTTAGTAACACTCATAGTGATATAGATATGATAAATAATAAACTCTGATAATAATGACATTGATAATTAAGACTGAAAACTTAATCAAAGACTAAGTAATAATCTAATTGTCCAGAGTTTACCAGGAGTGTTGATGACAAATTAGCATAGAACCTCTGGTTTTCATACCAGCTTCAATCATCCGAGCATCAGGATTTGACCAGTTGACTTCCTGTCAGGATTGAGTCCTATCAGGATGTGATCAAAGAAAACATACCTTTCTGAATAACCATCAGGATTTGACAGTTATCAGGATTTCCTCTCTGTAGCTTTTCCTCAGAAATTCTCAAAATTCATCATTCCAAGTTCATTCACCAACTTATTGAAAGTAGCTTCAGGTAGTGGCTTGGTGAATATATCAGCTAGTTGTTGATCAGTAGGAACAAAGTGAAGTTCAATTGTTCCTTCCAGAACCTGTTCTCTTATAAAGTGATATCTGATACTTATGTGTTTAGTAAGAGAATGCTGAACTGGATTTCCTGTCATTGCAATAGCACTTTGGTTATCACAATAAATAGGGATTTTTGAGTATGACAGGCCATAATCTAACAACTGATTTCTCATCCACATTATCTGAGCACAACAACTTCCTGCAGCAATGTACTCAGCTTCTGCAGTTGAAGTGGAAATAGATTTCTGCTTTTTACTGAACCATGAAACTAGTCTTCCACCCAAAAACTGACAACTTCCTGAAGTACTTTTCCTGTCTATTTTGCATCCTGCAAAATCAGCATCTGAATAACCACACAACCCAAAATCTGATTCCCTTGCATACCAAAGGCCAAGTGAAGGAGTGCCTTTGAGATATCTGAAAATTCTTTTGACTGCAATCAGATGTGGTTCTCTAGGTTTTGCTTGAAATCTTGCACATAGACAGGTTGCAAACATGATATCTGGTCTACTGGCATTAATCCATAAAGTGCCTTATCCAGTCTGTAGACATGATCTGGATATGTAGGATCAATGAAACCAGGAGGTTGTTCAACATAAACTTCTTCCTCCAGTTCACCATTTAAGAAAGCACTTTTAACATCCATCTGGAAAACCTTGAATTTCTTATGTGCAGCATAAGCAAGAAATATCCTGATGGCTTCTAGTCTTGCAACAGGAGCAAAAGTTTCATCATAGTCAATTCCCTCTTGTTGGGAATACCCCTTTGCAACTAGTCTAGCTTTATTTCTGATAATGACTCCATCAGAATCAGTCTTGTTCTTGAAAATCCACTTTGTACCAACAATTGATCTATTCTTTGGTCTTGGTACCAGTTTCCAGACTTCATTCCTTTCAAATTCATTCAGTTCTTCTTGCATTGCAGTAACCCAATCAGCATCTTTAAGTGCATCTTCAACTTTCTTAGGCTCCTCCTTGGATAGAAAGTTATTATATAAACATTCATTCTGAGTTGCACTTCTTGTTTGAACACCTGCATCAGGATCTCCAATTATCAAATCAGGAGTATGATCTTTTGTCCATTTCCTTGCTGGTGTCAAATTGTTTCTTGAAGTAGATGCTCCCCCTGGATTGGTGTTATCTTGATTGAAAGAATTTGATTGATTTGAAGCTCTCCCTGAATTATTGCTATGTCCTCCTGATGTGTTATCAGGATCTTCACTTGAATCAGTATCTGAAGAATTCTGTCCTGATGATTGAGTTGACTCTGAACTTGTAGTTGAATGCCGTTGCTCCCCCTCAACATTAGCACTACTAGTTGTATCACTGTTGTTTGCATCATCAGAATTAGCACCATCAGTACCTGGTGAGTCATCAGGATTTGGTGACCCGTCAGTACTGGATGAATGGACAGCTTCTGATTCACTTTCTTCAGGTTCCTTGGAAGCTTCATTTTCAAATAACAATCTATCATGCGAGTCTTCAATGATTCCAGTTATCTTCTTATCATCAAAAGATACATGTATTGACTCCATGACAGTTCTTGTTCTCAAATTAAAAACTCTGAAGGCTCTTGATGTAGGATAACCTATGAATATTCCTTCATCAGCCTTTGTTTCAAATTTCCCTAGCTGTTCAGGATGAGTTCTGAGAACAAAACATTTACAGCCAAACACATGCAGATGCTTCAGACTTGGTTTCTTCTCTTTGAGAGACTGATAAGGAGTGACACCATGCCTGTTTATCAATGTTAGATTTTGTGTATAGCATGCTGTGTTGACTGCTTCTGCCCAGAAATATGTAGGTAATTTAGCTTCTTCCAACATAGTTCTGCCAGCTTCAATAAGAGTTCTATTCTTCCTTTCTACTACTCCATTTTGCTGAGGTGTGCCAGGAGCAGAGAATTGTTGAATGATTCCTTTGTATTTGCAGAACTCTTCCATCTTTGAATTCTTAAATTCAGTACCATTATCACTTCTCAGAATCTTGACTTTGTACTTTGTGGTTGTCTCAATCATTCTCACATGATCCAACAGAACTTCAGGAGTTTCATCTTTTCTATGCAGAAAATACACCCAGGTGAATCTAGAATATTCATCAACAATTACAAGAGTGTACCTTTTCTTACTGATGGACATGATGTTGACTGGACCAAACAGATCAAGATGTAGCATGTGATATGGTTCTTCAATAGAGGATTCTGATTTACTCTGGAATGATGTCCTTCTTTGTTTTGCTTTTTGGCATGCATCACAGAGTCCATCAGGTGTATATAAGACATTAGGTAATCCTCTTACTAACTCTTTCTTAACCAACTCATTGATGTTGCTGAAGTTGAGATGAGAAAGCTTCTTGTGCCAATTCCAACTTTCATCTACTGAAGCTTTACTGATGAAACATGTAGGGGAGCCATCAGTATCTGAGAGAATGTTGGCTTCATATATGTTACCATGCCTGTAGCCAGTTAGTGCTATCTTCCCTGTTGCTTTACTGACTACTTCACAATGTGTGGAATAGAAATTGACATGATAACCTCTGTCAGTGATTTGACTAATACTCAACAAGTTGTGTTTTAGTCCTTTCACTAGAGCTACTTTTTCAATGATGACATTTCCAATGATTATATTGCCATATCCCAAGGTTTGTCCAATGTTGCCATCTCCATAAGACACAGTTGGGCCAGCTTTTTCCTCATATTCTGATAACAGGGCTTTGTTTCCATTCATGTGCACAGAGCATCCACTATCCATGACTAACACATTTTTCTTTTTACCCTGCATCAGAATAGAAACACACTAGTTAGAACACTTAGGAACCCATACATGTTGGGTTCCTTTCTCATGCAATTTATTAATTTTAACAGCAGAAGACTTTTTGACTTTAGCAGTCCTGACAGGATTTACTCCATCAGGATTTGCTTTGTCAGTATCAGTATTAACAAAAGCATGCTTCACTATGACATTTTCAGTTTTATCAGACTTTGTACTACTTTCAAACTTAGGCAATGGATCATAAAAGTTATAGTACAAATCATGATACTCTTTACATGTATAAATAGAATGCCATAGACTACCACAATGAAAACAGGACTTCTGTGGTTTATAGAGTACTGATCTATTCCTAACATCAGACTTAGGAATATCAGTAATCTTCTTCTTACTCTTCTTACAATCAATAGCAAGATGATTAGAGTTACCACAGTTAAAACAACACTTTCTAGGTGCATTTGGGATATATTTATAACCATTCTCTTTATTGATCCCAACTTTACCATTCCTGTTTCTCTTAACAGTAGCTTCCTTTTTCTTATCTGTAACCTCACAGATTTTATCTTTAAGCTGTTTCTGAGACAATAGATCTACATTCTTAGTGACTTTGTTCATGACAGGTTTAGACTTTATAACTTTAATTCCTTGAGAAGAAGAAGATCCTTTTTCAAAAGTAGAATTGGAATCCTTACCAAAAACAAAATTAACAGGAGTAATCTTAGATTTGGTTGAGTCTATAACATGTCTATAGGTCTTTGGACTGACTGTCTCATCAATGACAATTTTCTCTTTCAATTTCTTATCCTCATCTGACTTATATCCTAGACACTCTTTCCAATTCTTAGAGGTATTAATCTCATGAAATTTCCTACCAGAGTCTGTCCAGGTTCTGATTTTCTCATTAGCATATTCAAGTTCTTTTTCAAGGGAAGTACATTTAGATGTTATCTCTAAGTGCATGTGTTTAGCATTATCACATTCTTTTTGTACTTCTTGCATACGAGAAAATTCAGCTTCTAATATCTCATTCCTTTTTCTAAGGTCAGACATCTCAGATAAGATTCTAGTATTCTCAGCAGTTTGACTTCTAAAGCTAATATGTAATGACTTTAGAAAACGTCTTAACTCAGAAGCATTATCAGTATCAAAATCAAAGATAGTATTTAGTACCTTATCATCAGGAGCAGCAGTTACATCAGCATTGGCCATTAACGCATAGTTGACTACCTCAGTATCAGATTCTGAGGAAGAGTCCATCCAATCCTTGCTTGATGTGATGAGTGCCTTTGTCTTGTTGCATTCAGAAGCAAAGTGACCCATACCATTACACTTGTAGCATCTAACCTTTGACTTGTCAAATTTGCTACCCTTGCTGTCCTTCTTGATATACTTGTCTTTGTCTGCTTTGAAAGTCTTTTTCTGAAAGTTGCCTTGTCTTCTATTCTTCCTGAACTTCATCCTTCTGAAGTTTCTGACAATCATAGCAACCATCTCTTCCATGTCTGAATCAGAAGATTCATCACCAGTATTGGCATCAGGATTGCCATCAGTATCTGATGAAGAGTCGTCAGGATCTGACTCAGCTACTCTTGCTTTCCTTCTAAAGACCTCCATAGCTTTCCCTTTTGATTTTGCTTCTACATTCAAAGCAATTGACTTTGCCTTGCTGCTTTTCTTGTTCTTTCTCTGTTGAACTTCAAGATCATGAGTTCTTAGCATCCCATAGATCTCATCAAGAGACACAATGTTCAGATCATACTGGTGTCTAATGATTGAGGTCTGAGTATCCCATTCTTCAGGTAAAGCTCTAAGAAATTTGGTGTTTGAATCTTCAGTTTCATATACTTTGTCAACTAAGGATAAGCTGTTCAATAGTGTCAGGAATCTATCATATAGATCAGTCAGGCTCTCTTCAGGTCTTGCATCGAATTGCTCATATTCTTGAATCAATAGAGCCCTTCTGTTTTTCTTGACAGATGCAGATCCCTGGCACTGAGTTTCCAAAGTATCCCAGATTTCTTTTGAAGACTTGCATGCAATCACTCTGTTTGACATAACAGCATCAAGGCTATTATGCAAGATATTCTTTATCTTTGGTTCCCTGAGTACATGAGCTTTTTCTTCTGGAGTCCATTCAGCTTTTGCTTTGACCACATAATGTTCTGGTACTGTATCTGTTCGTTCTACGAACTTTGTTGGTATATATGGTCCATCACGAATCCTGTCCAAGTAGTCGGGATCCATAGCCTCCAGGTACATCAGCATCTTTACCCTCCATGTAGGATATTCTGATATCTTTAAGATGGGAATCTTCATGCTTTCATACTTGGTTGTCGACATCTTTAGATCGTATCTGATTCAGAATTAAATCAGTTTGCTCTGATACCAATTGTTGCCCAGTAAATAACAATTGTAGAAGGGGGTTGAATACAATTGTATAAGATTCTCGACTTTATATAACACAAATATGAAAGATCAATAACAATAATAATAACAGCTTTATTAACTTTGATATAAAACTGTTACAAACTCTCTTAAGAAATTCTGATGTTCTTAAGAGCTGCTAGCTTACAAAAACTCTCTCAAGAAATTCTGTTCTTAAGAGCTTCTCTCCGATTATGTTCTCTCTCTGATGAATTATCTCTCGTGAATGAATACATAAATCGAAACCAAAACTGTGTTTATATAGTGCACACAGCTTCTCTATCAATAACAAGATAAGTCCTAATCATAATAAAGATAGAAACATATCTTTAATCGATAGCTGCATTCTACAAACCAGGAACAAATAGAATAAACTTCCATGTTTATCTAGACTCCAAATATAACTCGAAGTAGGAATCCTGATCAGCTTCAAGTCCTGATGATCAAACCTGATCATAGTCTGAGTAGGAATCCTGATGATCAATAAGATACTGACGCTTGATCAAATACTGATGACCATGCAATACTGATGACGTCAGCAATCCTGATCAGTTGAGTCTAGCTTCTGACGATCATTGAATTCTGATCTAACACTTCTTTTCTTATCTCTGTCAATGAAACATCCTGATCCGTTGATGGTTCATCTGTCAACGAAACAGGGCATTCCGTTGACATATCAACCTTCAACACATGATCATTGTTGTTTGTTGGCTTAGATACTGATTCTAAGGTTTCACCAACATACCCTAGCTTCTCTTTGTTCTTTTTCCATGATTGTTCACAGAAAGATTCCATACCTTGAACATTAATGATGTTGGTAGCAACATTCCTGGCATCTTTCCATTTAGCAATCACACTTTGTTCTATTTCAAGTTGTGTTTTAAGAATTTCTTCCCTTTCTAACACGTTTTCAAGTTCCTTCTTAGCATCCCTACTAACACACCTCATTTTCTCAAATTCAATGAGCTGTGCTTCTAACATTGCATTCCTATCACTTAAGAACAAATTAGTCTCTTTTATTCTTGAATTCTATTTGGTAAGTGATTTAAGAGTGACACACAAATTATATAGTACAGTAGACATTTCATTTACTGCACTATCGCATTCCTCTTTAGAAAGCTCAGAAAGATTAGTAATTGTTACCTGGTTGCTTGAGGAGCTTGCTTCCTGCTCATGATTGTTAGCCATAAGAGCCAAGTTGACATACTCAACATCATCATCAGAATCTTCACCATTACCAGCCCAATCATACTCCTGAGACATGAAAGCCTTTTCTTTTTGCTTGAGAAGTTCAAAGTATTTCTTTTTATAATCAACAGGCTCAAAGTTCCTGTTGCCCTTCTCAACCCTGGGCTTTCTGCAATCCCCAGCAAAGTGACCAAGCATTCCACAATTGAAACATTTAGATTTAGACTTTTCAATCCAATTACTTTTGCTTGGTTGAAATTCTTTCCTTGGTGGCCTTGCTTCTGAGTTTCTCTTGAATTTGAACTTAGAGAATTTTCTTGACATAAAAGCAATGTGTTCATCAATCTCATCTAAGTCATCCAAGTTGGCTGGTTCTGATTCTTCTTCTTCTATCATCTTTCCTTTACCCTTGCTAACATCACTCCTACAACTAGCTTGACTAGTTGTGACTCTTGCAGCTTCTTCATTGTCAACTTCCAGTTGGTTTGCAGATGCAATCAATGCAATAGATCCACCTTTCTTTTGTACCTTTTCAATTTCTTCATCTTGCTCCATTTCCAACTCATATGTCTTTAAGGTTCCATAAAGCCTTTCAAGAGTGTAGTCTTTGTACTCTTGAGTGTTTCTGAGAGAAACAGTCATAGGCTTCCATTCTTTTGGAAGAGCTCTAAGAAATTTAAGGTTTGAATCTTTGGTTTGATAGATCCTCCCATACAACTTTAATCCATTCAAAAGCTTTTGAAACCTACTAAATGTGTCATTTAGAGTTTCACCAGCTTTAAAGTGAAAATGCTCATATTGTTGTATGAGGAGTTGCATTTTGTTCTCCCTTACTTGCTCAGTTCCTTCACAGAGTGTTCTAACAGTATCCCATACTTCTTTGGAGGTTGTACAGTTTATGACATTGTCAAACATCTCTTGATCCAAACCATTAAACAGAATGTTCATGGTTCTTTTATCTTTATGGATTTCTGCAACATCTCCAATAGTCCATTCTGAGACAAGTTTTGGAATTTCTACATCAGGAGCATCATCTGGCACTCCAACTCTAGTTGCAACCTTCATGGGAACGTGTGGACCTTTCTCAATGCAGTCTACATACCTCTCATCCATAGACATGAGATGTAAATGCATCTTTACTTTCCAGTGAAAGTAATTGTCCTTATCAAGAACTGGTATCTTCACACCTGCATCCTTCTTTACCATGGTTTCTGTTTTTGGTCTTGATCTTTAAACTTCTTGTATGTTAGAAGCTTGCTCTGATACCAATTGTTAATCCCAAATGACCTAACAGAATTGTAGAAGGGGGGGTTGAATACAATTCTAGATATTTTAAACTTAAAATTAACTTTCGAAATTAAACTGAACTTGTAAAATAAAAACACAAGCAATTAAATAATTTCAGTTGGATTGTTTGATGATCCAACTGAAGTGTTTTTATTGCGGAAATAATCTGTGATACAAATTGTACACAGCTGCTCAGTTACAAGAATGTTGAAAAGAAATTCTCTCAAAAATAGCTAATACAATCTATTTGTTTTTCTTCTCACAATTCTAAAGTAACTGCTACACTTGTTTATATAACCCAAGTTTACAACACTACATTTGGCTAAACTAAAGTACAATAGTAGTAACCATCAGTAGCTTGCTTTTCATCCTCTTTGTCCAATGGTCCTTGGAAATCTTTACTTTTGTCTTCATGCATATTATAATCATTCCCAAGAGCCTTATTGGAAATTGGAATGTTTCCTTATTTCCAGTAACCATTTTGATGGCTTCCAATGCAAAGTACACTTCCATATCTCCTTTTAGATCTGTTCAGTAAACTGTCACTATCACTTTATCAATTATTGAAAAAGCAATAGTGATTCGTTGATAGCATGGAGATGTGTTTCGTTGATAGCTTTATTCTTCATTCCGTTGATGGTGTATTCCTCGTTTCGTTGATAGAGTAATCTCCATTCCGTTGACAGACTAATCTTCATACCGTTGATAGAGTTCTTCATTCCGTTGACATGTCTTCACTTAGGCAAAATTACATGGCATAATCTATTTACAATTCACCAACCTATTTTGCCTATCTTATACTTAGTCAACATGACTTAGAAAACCTATCTAATACATACAACAAAATGCCTATCAAATTTTGAAGTATTGTACAATGCAATTGCTACAACACTCATTTCGTTGATGAGCTTCCTGTCAACGAAACACTGCAAAGCATGCTATTTCGTTGACAGTTACAAAATGACTTTACACAAATTCTACTAAGTGTTTTATGTTTATCATCAAGAACAACATATTCCTAACAGGCCTTTCCCTGTCCTTTCTTGAAATGTCCACTTGACCCTTTATCCATCCTCTGATTCTGCTTTGGTCTTCTACACTCTGTAGCAAAATGACCAAGCTCGTTGCAGTTGTAACACCTGAACTTGGATATGTCCACCATCCCTGTTTTGTATCCACCTCTTGTGGCACCACCTTCAACTTTGGAGAAGTTCCCTTTGCTGAACCTTGATGTTTGACCTTGAGACTTATATGGCTTGTTTCTCTTGAACCTTATGTTCTTGAATTTCTTAGCCATGTAAGCCATGGTTGGATTATCCATCTTTTCCATTTCTTCTAAGGAGTAGAAGTCTTCATCCTCAACATCAGTTATCTGCAGTACAACTTTCTCCTCATCATCCACAACCTCTTCGATCTTAAGAGAGGGTACTGAAGCAGGTTGAGTGATTTGAGCTTCTTCACTAGGTTGAGTGATTCTTGGCATATGAGCCACTAGAGCACCTGACATATTAGCCATCTTTCCTCTGGATCCAGCTAGAATAGCTCTTTTCTGGAAAAACTCAAGCTCATATGATTTAAGCACGCCATATAGAGTTTCAATAGAGATATTGTTCAGATTTCTTCCTTCTCTTATGGCAGTGACTTTGTGCTCAAGATGCTCAGGAAGTGTGAGCAAGAACTTGACATTTAATTCCTTTCTATCATAGTACTTGCCATGAATCTGTAGCTCAGTCATAAGTTTACTAAACCTCTCAAACATTGTTGTTAGGTCTTCTCCTGACTTTGCCATGAAGGCTTCATACTGTGAGATAAGGATTTGTCTCTGGTTGTCTTTCACTTCTTCACTTCCTTCATACAGCAGCTCGATCTTATTCCACATATCTTTGGCTGATGAGCACCCAATGACATTCCCACACATGGCTTTGTCCAAAGTGAGAGCATCCAGTAGGATGAGTTGCAAGTAATCATCCAAGGCTACCTTTTCCTTTTCTGGCTCCAGAAACTCTGAAGGTAATTTGTTGACCCCATATGCTGGAACAAGAACACCATCCACAGTTGAGGCTTCAATTTCATTACGTGGCACGAATGGACCATTCTGGAGGATTCCCAAGTATGATGGATTCGCAGCTTTGATAAACAACATGATTTTTCTTTTCCATACATTGTAGTTCTCCTTATCAAAAGCTGGAATCTTTATACTACTTGACTTCTGCATACTTGTCATGATCTCAGATTTGTTGAACAATCTGTCTGCTCTGATACCAGTTGTTGGTCCTTGACTATTGCAGAAGGGGGGGTTGAATGCAATACTGATAAATCTCAATCTACGTTTTCAACAACAAGAACTAAGATTAAGGATTATCAGTTTATCAATTTCAAACACAAGTAGACACACGAGTAATTCTAACAAAATAAATGTTTTATTTATTTTGCAATGGGTTGCTACAACCTCAAGAAAATGTTTGTTTTCTTGAGCTTCGGTTTCTCGAGTGATTACAAAGAATGAATTGAGAGATAGACTAAGTAGGCTAAACCTATCACTTTCAATCACGGGTCTTGTGAAGCTGCTGTCATTTTCAAATGGCAGCTTCTTATAATTTGCATGCCCGTGATTCTTTCCTAAATTGCTATATAGACAGCTTATCAATACATTACAAATCAATCTAGAAACATTCTATTTTAAGCTAACACAATTCAGTAGATGTAGATTTGTCATACTCTGGAATTGGCGAGCTTTGTCATGTGATCTCTCAAGGTTCAGTCGTAGTCTTGCAGACCTGTTACAGTGTTGGGATACTGCAACACGCCTGTTTCTTGAACATCCAAACTGTCACGAGTTTGACTGGGTTGTTTACCAATACAAATGTTATCCCTTCATGACAGTATCGTGATGGCTAAGCTTGCTGTCACAGGAATGTGCTTTTGGTGACAGTAAGAAATCCCCGCTAAAGGTGATGTCTGGATTTCCAAGCTTGCTGTCAGGCTAAGTGTAAAGCATAATGTAACATAAGATCTAAAAGAGATAACTACAACTCAACAAAGGACAAGACAGACAATAATATTATCAGAAGCACAGGAATCCAGAATCAAAGAAGAAAAGGTAAACTCAAAAAATCAAAATACGTTATGTATTCTTGAAGTCCGTAAACAGGTCACGGAAAGAAGTTCATGAAAATGTTCAAGCCTCAGTGACAGAAAAAGAAACAAGACTTTCAAGACAACAGAAGTACGTGAATGATTTAGGGTTCAGTACCACAGGATTCCAGTGATTTAATTGAAGCAACCAGAACGACAAGGGACGTATCAGCAGCATTGTATTGAAGACATAAAATAAGAATTGATCAAGTGTTATTCATCTGTGAACCAGACCAGTTGCACCAGGTGACGGCACTAAAAAGATCAAGTTGTTTTATCGTCTCAGAAGAAATTGATACAGTCTATTTCTTAAACACCCAGAAGCTCAGTGGAATCATTTATGGACTAAAGACAAGAAAGAGAAATTCGATGGTTTTTCTAATTGAAAAACTATCGAATGGTAGTTGAAATGATTAATTAAAAACCAAAGTAAATTAGTTTGGCATCCGATAGTTTTGATTTAAAAACTATCGAATGACAAATTAATTTATTTAATTCGATGGATTTTTATTCATTCGATGGTTTTTTATTATGGGAGCAGGTGAAAAGAATTCCTTTTCTGAAAGGTTGATGAAGATCCAACGGCCAGGATTGTTTCTACAATTCTCATTCGATGGTTTTTCAAAACAGTCTACAATTAATACAGAGAGAAGATAGTGTCTTCTTCAGCTAAGGCATTCAATACAGATACATTACTAAGAGAGAGAGAAGAGCCGGAGAAATTATCATAGAAATTAATAGTGCTCAGAACTTGATTATTGTTGTGTATTTGTGATACCTTAAACTCATTGAAGCTAATCTACGGATTAGAAATTGTAGCACCCCTCGAGGATTATATTTATAAAAAGATATATTCCCCGAAACTTGATTTGGTTTGGTGTGTTTGATTTCGTTATAGAACTAAAAGAATAATCCGCGAACGAAATTAAATTATTTGTGAGTATCGTATTCAACCCCCCTTCTACGATACTTTGGACCTAACAATTGGTATCAGAGCTACTTGATTGATATACAAATCAGATCCGGTGAAAGAGACCAAAATCAAACGTAGCGTGAAAATTCAGAAGCAAATTTTTTAACTTTCAAAATTTTTCATTTAATTGGAATTTCTTGAATTTTAAACAATTTGAAATTTTCAAGAACCATGAGTGCTCCAAAGACAACCGCTGGTATTAAAGTTCCCCCGTTTACAAGAGATGACTTTGGTTTGTGGAAGATGAAGATGCTGTTATTTATCAAGGCATCTAATCCGTTGTATATTAGCATATTAGAAAACGGACCGTTTGTGCCAGTAAAATCAGTTGGTGAATCTACAGCCCCTGATGGTAGCAGGATTCCTCAAGGCACCCAACCTAAGGATATTAGTGAATACACAGATTCTGACAAAGAACTGATTCGACTGGACACTGGTTTAATGTTGATATTGGCGGACTCCGCAGACAAGGAGATGAGCTATCAGTTGATGAACTGTACAAGCGGGAAACATATGTGGGATACCATTAATGTAATAATGGAAGGAACTGAAGACGTGCAGGAAAACAGATTGGACATCCTGACTTCTCAATATGAAGCGTTTAGGTCACTGCCAGGAGAAAGTATAACTCAGGTCTTTGAGAAATATACTAGGTTACTCACTGAATTGGCAATGAAAGGAAAGACCTATCCACTGAGGGAAACAAACAGGAAGTTCATGATGACGCTGCCCCATCATGTAGAACACAAGTCATCATCCATAAGGGAAAGAATTGACTTCACAAAGATGTCACTTGAGATGATCTATGGGAAGTTGAAGACCTATGAGATGGAACAGGAACAGAGAGGGATAATCTACGGATCAGGGACAGTGGAAAGCAAGCACAATGCACTTGTGAAATCAGCAGCACTTGTAGTGGATGAACCAACAAATTCTGAGATCCAGGTTCAAACCTCTAGAGCTGGAAAGGAGGTGATAATAGAAGCAGAGATGGATTCTGTGAATCTGGGTGTTGATGAAAGTGATTACTACACCCTAGAAGAGCTTGAGCAAATGGAAGACAAAACCATGGCGTACTTAGCTGCAAAGTTTAGTCATATTCGTTTCAAGAGAAACCCTAAGTACAAGTTCAAGGGCTCAACCAACAGATTCCAGAAAAGCAATTATACACCTAGTACAGGCTTTAAAGGAGGCTACAAGACTGGCATGATTGACAGAAGTAAATCAAGATGCTACAACTGTAATGAGTTAGGGCATTTCGCCACTGAATGTCGGAAGCCTCGTCAAGCAAGAGACATGAAAGATGTCTATGGAAAGAAAGATTCTTATGATGAGTTGAAGAAGGAGAATGCCAAGCTTAAACAGCAATTGGAGGCACTCTCTGGAAAGCAGAAAGGGAAAGCTTATATAGCAGAGGGAAAGCACTGGGATGATACTGATTCGGATGAAGAGGAGGAATATGTAAATGTTGCTCTAATGGCTGACTCTTCAGAGGAATCACCTCAATCATCTCAGGTACCTATCTTAACTACAATTGATATGTCTAACTCTGAGTACAAGAAAACTGTGCAAGATCTTAGTGTAGAATTGTTTAATGTACACACAAGCATGCTAGCATCAGAAATGGAAAATGCTAAACTAGTTCTTAAGGTTAAAAAGCTAGAATCTAAAAATGAAGAACTAGAGCTTGTAGCTGTAACATTAGAAGATCTTAAGCAGAAGAACGAGTACTTAGAGAACAAGGTCAAGTGTAATGATGAGATAGAGACTATCCTCAGGAAGCAGATTTCAGACTTAGAACTGAAGCTGAATGCTTTTAAGAATTCCGCTCTTATTGCCAAGGAGATCATTGATACTCAGGTTGTAGAGAATAAAACTGCCATAGGACTTGACTATAACAAGAAAGCTGGTAAGAAGATTTTGGAGTTCCCTAAGACACCGTCAGCTGTCAAAAGGAATACTCCACATGTTCTTAAGAATGTTGATTGTCCAGTGTTTGTTAAGCCCTTTGCTCCACTCTTTAATGAGGATGACCTTTTCATAGCGCAAGAATTGCTTGAGGAGGATTTAGTGAAGGAAACAGAGGTAAAGACTGAGTTGCCTAGGAAATCAGTAAAAACTGCTTTACCTAAAACTGAAGTAGGTGGCTCAGTTAGTAATGTTAAAAAGAACAGGAATGGGAAGAAGAAGATTATTAATCAGGAATCTGTTCCATTTTCTCCCATTGCATCTAGGAAGTTTTGTACTGTTTGTAATTCTGCTGGACACCTTGCACATGCATGTAAAAAGGTTAAAGTAGAAACTGTCAATACTTCTGAAATGCATAACATGTCTGACATGCCTGATCTTCATAAACCCTGTGGAAAGAAAGAGTGTTTGCTATGTAAGTACAACATCATGCATGCTTATTTTAAGTTGATGAATGAAACTAGCAAAAGCACTGATAATGTGAAATCCACAGATTCTATGAATGTCAAACAGGATAAGACTAAATTGAATGTTACTCATGTTAAATCATCTAAACCTTCAGGACCCAAACAATTTAGGGTACCAAAGTCCGCTTAATCAATCTGTGATTGCAGGGTAAGGTTAAAAGCTCAAAGGTCATGTGGATTCTGGATAGTGGATGTTCTAGACACATGACAGGTGAAGAGTCCCTGCTTACAGAGGTGGTTAAGAAGACCGGCCCGATTGTAACCTTTGGAGATGACAACAAAGGATTTACTACGGGATATGGTAAATTGAAAGCTGGAAATGTCATCATTGAAAACATCTCTCTTGTTAAAGGATTAAAGCACAATCTTCTAAGCATCAGTCAGTTATGTGATAAAGGCTACAATGTAGACTTCAGAAAGGACAAGTGCTTGATCTCCAACAGGAAGGATGAGAAGCTTACTCTACTGGGAGTGAGAAAAGGAAACCTGTTTATAGCCGACTTAAGTTCTACCAGTGAAGGAGAAGTTACATGTTTCTATGCAAAGGCATCTTCAGAACAAAGTTGGCTATGGCATAAGAAGCTCTCACATTTGAACTTCAAAACTATGAACTCTTTGGTAAAGAGAGAGTTAGTGAGAGGGTTGCCCCTGATGGAATTCAATCAGGAGGGACTATGTGAAGCATGTGAAAAGGGGAAGTCGAAGAAAGCATCACATGGAAGCAAAGGAATGACAAGCATTACTGAACCATTACAGCTGATTCATATGGATTTATTTGGTCCAGTCAATGTCATGTCACTTTCAAGAAAAAGATATGCATTGGTGATGGTGGATGACTACTCCAAGTACACGTGGGTGTTGTTCATACAATCAAAGGATGAAGCAACACAACTAATCATTGATCACATCAAGAAGGTAGAAGTGGAAGCTAAGCTACCTGTGCGGACAATCAGATCAGACAATGGAACTGAATTCAAGAATGCAGTTCTTAATGATTTCTTCTCAGAGAAAGGAATATCAAGACAGTATTCAGCACCAAGAACTCCACAACAGAATGGAGTAGTGGAAAGGAAGAACAGGACCTTGGTTGAAGCAGCAAGGACCATGTTGAGTGAATCAAAACTTCCCACTTACTTTTGGGCTGAAGCAGTGAATACAGCTTGCTACACTCAGAATCGTACCCTGATTAACAAAGATCATGAAAAGACTCCGTATGAGTTAATGGCCAACAAGAAGCCAACACTGAAGTATTTTCATGTGTTTGGTGCAAAGTGCTTTGTACTTAAAGATGGAGAACATCTTGGCAAGTTTGATGCCAAAGCAGATGAAGGCATTTTTCTGGGCTATTCTCTGGAATCTAAGGCGTTCAGGGTATATGTGATTGAAGATAAGAAGGTGTTGGAAAGCTTTAATGTAACATTTGACGACACCAAGAAACCAGGCCTGCAAACTGGAGAGAACTCTGAATCCTTGGTATTTGAAAATCTATCAGGAGATCTCTCTGACAATGAAGAAGTACCTGAAGTTGTTACAGTTATTAATAATAATGTTAATGATAATGACTCTGGACAAAGTGGTGACCAAAGTGGAGATCCTCAAAATTCTACAGGATCCACTAGTCAGTCTACAGAATCATCAGATCAAACCGTCAACAACTCAGGGGGAGCAGGAGAAGGATCAACTAGTCACACTCCACAACATCTAGAACAAGGAGAATCATCAAGATCGCATCTGCCAAGACAAAGGGTATGGAATAGAGATCATCCCTTTCACTTGATCATTGGTGATCCGGACACATGAGTGAGAACTAGGAGAGCATCACAAAATGAATGTCAGTATTCTGGGTTTCTTTCAGAAACAGAACCTAAGAAAGTTGAAGATGCTCTAGATGATCCAGATTGGGTAATTGCTATGCAAGAAGAACTCAATCAGTTTGAAAGGCAGAAAGTTTGGAAGCTGGTACCCAGGCCTAAGGGAAAATCTGTTATTGGAACAAGATGGGTATTCAGAAATAAATTGGATGAAGATGGCATTGTAACGAGAAACAAAGCCAGACTGGTTGCTAAAGGTTACTCTCAAGAAGAGGGTATAGATTATGATGAAACCTATGCACCAGTAGCAAGACTTGAGGCCATCAGAATGTTTCTGGCATTCGCAGCACATTCCAATTACAAGGTATATCAAATGGATGTGAAGAGTGCTTTTCTGAACGGGGAGTTAGAAGAAGAAGTGTATGTGGAACAACCTCCAGGTTTTGAGGATTCAAAACTGGCAGACTTTGTGTACTTTCTATTCAAAGCTCTCTATGGACTCAAACAAGCTCCGAGGACATGGTATGACACTCTCTCTGAATTCTTACTTGAAAATGATTTTACAAGAGGTGTAGTAGACAAAACTCTCTTTGTCAAAAAGCATAAAAATGATTTGATATTGGTGCAAGTATATGTTGATGACGATCTACTAATGATGATCTATGCAAGAGATTTGCTAAGTTAATGCAGAGTCGTTATGAAATGAGCATGATGGGTGAATTGTCATTCTTCCTTGGACTGCAAGTATACCAAAGATTGGATGGTATATTTATTTGTCAGTCCAAGTACATCAAGGATCTTCTTAAGAAGTATCAAATGGAAGACTCATCTACAGCAAAGACTCCTATGCCAACTGCCACTAAGCTTGATAAGGATGAAACTGGTAAGAAGGTTGACATCACAGGCTACAGAGGTATGATAGGCTCATTACTTTATCTCACTGCAAGTAGACCAGATATAATGTTTGCAACATGCTTGTGTGCTAGATTTCAGTCTGATCCTAAAGAATCTCATCTAATAGCTGTTAAGCGAATATTTAGATATCTTAAGGGGACCCCAAATCTTGGAATTTGGTACCCTAAAGATACAGGATTTGATCTTATTGGATACACAGACTCTGATTTTGCAGGTTGTAAGATTGATCGGAAGAGTACTTCAGGAAGCTGTCAGTTTCTTGGAAGAAGATTGGTTTCCTGGTATAGCAAGAAGCAGCATTCAGTGTCCACATCAACAGCTGAGGCTGAATACATTGCTGCTGGTAGCTGCTGTGCTCAAATATTGTGGATGAGAAACCAACTCCGTGACTATGGACTTTTGTTGACAAAGATTCCAATCTTTTGTGACAACACAAGTGCCATAGCAATCTCTAACAATCCAGTGCAACACTCGAGGACGAAGCACATCGACATCAGGTATCATTTTATCCGAGAGCATGTCATGAATGGAACTGTGGAGTTACATTTTGTACCCACAGAGGATCAAATTGCAGACATCTTTACTAAACCACTTGATGAATCCACTTTCAATAAGCTGGTTGGTGAACTTGGGATGTTAAATCTTTCTGATTAATTTATTTTGATTAGAAGTCAGTAACTGCAGAGAGTCCTGGTAAATACATGAGTTTAAGAATTGCTATATCCTTAGGACTCATGAGTTTATTTTCTGGAGCAATTCTCGTAGTTAGGATTATTATACTAATTTGATGTCATAATTATGGATGATATATCTTCTGGCATTTAATTAGTTATTAATTCTAAAAATTATTTAAGTGCTAATATTTGTTCTAAATATTTAAGCATTTATCTAATTTGAATTAATTTACATTGTTTTTAACATTGTAGATTAATGCAGCATAATTAATTGGATTTTAATTGATTAATATCAGTCAATGATATTTAGTTGATTTTAGTCTAAGAAAATTGTGAATTTTCTGTTAAGAATTGATTTTGGTGAATTTTAACAAATTTATTAAAATTAAAGTTTGACAGGGAATACCAAAAGTCTGATTTTTAAAACAAGAACAGGTTTAAAAAAAAAAAAGGACAGAAGCAAAAATATCGAATTTAAGGAAATTCGATAGTTTTTCAAAGTCCAATGATAAATCTATCGAAATTAATTTCGATGGTTTTTGAAAAGGAAACAGAAAATCTATCGAAAAATTTCTCGATAGTTTTTGAGATTCTTTTAAATATAAAAAAAATATATCGAAGTGGATTTACTGAATTAAATATTTAAATCCTCGATAGTTTTTTTAAAATCAAAATGAAAAATATATTGGGAGGATTTAATTTTTCAATAATTAAACTCCTCGATAGTTTTTCAAACAAACTGTTCTCGATAGTTTTTCAAAATTTTCACAGCTCGATAGTTTTTCAAAATTCAAAGTACAAAAACCCTCGATAGTTTTTCTGTAAACCTTTTAAATTCTCAAAATTCAAACACCTCGATAGTTTTCAAAAATCTATCGAAGTTCAGTGACAGGTTTACCCCTTGCAGAAAACCATCGAAGGTACTTCCAAAAACTATCGAACAATGAAAAGTCAAAAATACCCCTGACAGATCAGTTTGTATGTATATGGCCCTTGGACGTTTTCATTTGTCATTTTACAGATCTCAGAGTTATATACATACTTACATACATTTTCAAAGTAACAACAAGACAAAAGCTCGATACTTTTCTTAGTTTTAACCGAGAAATCTACACAGTAATATCAATTTTACAGTGATATCATTTGAAATAGTGAAATATCTGATAACTGTGTGTTTATCTGTGGTTGTGGTTAGAAAACTATCGAATACCAAAGTGTTCGATTGATAAAAGAATTCTTGATTAGTTTGTTTTGATTAGGATAAGTTTCTAAGGAAGCAAATCTTAATTAAAATCACTGGTCTTGATTTCAAACATTAGGGTTTTTGATTTGAGAGCTTTACTTGTTCAAATTTGTGTAAGTGATAAAAGGGGAGTTTTTGTTAAGTTTGATTAATTAGTGATAATGAATTAAATTCAAGTGAAAAATAGTTTTGGTTTAATTAATTTTCTGGAAATTTAAAAAATGGCTGGAGAATTTATTGTTACCAAAAATAATCATGTCTCGTTTCAAAATCTGCAATCCATAACGAATCCTCAAATTCGTGCATGGGCAGAGTTTTTGAATATACGTTCATTAGTGGCATACGCTGTAAGTACTCCTGTGGTCCTTTGCATTGATCAATTGACTGCGTTGTACACAACCGCCACGGATACAACTGAGAATAACATACGGTCCTTTAGTTTTGTTGTGCCAGGGGGCAGAACAATAAGGGTGATGGAACATGACTTCAATAGAATTCTACATTTTCCAACAAAAAACCTTGTTCCGGATCCCACAACTGAGGAAATACATGCTTTTTTCACTCTTATCAGAAGTCAACAACCTAACTTCTTGGTGGGAGAGTTCTTAAAGCATTACCTGCCAAAGCCATGGAACTTTTTCTTTCACACCCTCATACATGTTTTTACTGCCAAGCTTACAAATCTGCATGGTATTCCCTTATTCCTTCAAAAGATAGGGTTTGCCATTGCGAACAATAGGCATATTAACATAGGACGGATAGTGATTGATCAAGTCGTCATGTGCATGGGATCACTGGATGAAAGAACAGGCATAAATGAAGATGTGCTCTGTTTCTATCCTAGATTCCTACAGCTAATTCTCAATGATGTCTTAACAGATAATGAGCGTGAGACATTTGAAGATGAGGACACCATGGAGTGTACGAAGATGAAGAGCAATGCCATAACCGCTCTGATAAGGAAGAACAACTATCTTCCAGGGGTACCCACTGTTCTAACTGAATATCTAAGAACGGTGCCCCTTCCTCTTCTACCCCCAGGGGAACAGGTAATTGAAGGTAATATTCCTCAACCTGAACCTGAAATTGGTCCTGAACCAATGGATGTTGATCCAGAGCCCTCAGTGGCCATTCCAGACCAGGAGGTTGCAAACCCACAACCTCTAACCACGGTCGAAGAGCCTTTGGACGAGCCAAATGAAACCACAATCGAAGCTCCTTCTCCTACTATACCCAGTAAAGAACCATCCCTGAGTGTAGAGGGAGATAGTGCCAAAGCAGCACCACATAAGGAGATACACCCTTCAATAGCAGCTCTGCCTTCCTCTAAAAGGAGAAGAACAGAAACCGAGGCAACTGCTGATACTTCATTTCTCTCAGCCAAAGCGCCCTTTATCGATTTTTCTGATGCTGATTGGGCTACGCTAACAAAAGCAGTATCTGAACCAATAGCTCAATCAATTAAGGAGGAATTGACGGAAGCAACTGGTGTTCCGACCATATTACGGTCAGGTTCACTGGTTGAAGGTTCTAAGAACCAAGGGTCTTCACAGACGTCGAGAGAAGGCTTTGACCTAAATGCACAATCTAAAGGGTCATTGTCTACCTCCCCAGATGGAACATATCTGGATCCTGCGGGTAAAGGGTCTGACGTAGGTGCAGATCGGCAACTCGGTGACGATGAATCAATTACTATTGAGGAGTCAGCTGAGGAAAAGTCTTCATAGACTATTGGGGAAGATTCGGGATCTCTGCTGTTAAAAGAGCCTGTTTCTAACCCCCTAGAGATTCCAACTCTAGATCCTTCAAAGGATATATCATCCACGGATGATCAGCAACTTGGTATAACCAAGGACGGGGACTTGCGAAGCCCCATTGCACCACCGGTGACCTCCTTAAGGACGGCTACGGTGTTTTCTGCAGGTACAATCAGCACAGAGGATTTGAGTGAAACACAAACACTTACACCTGGCCTGAGTGGGAAAGGAAAAATGAGTGAAACACTAACAGAAACTGTGAGTGTACACCCAGAGCCAAATGTGAGGAGTGACACCCAAACCCTACCTCATATAGATGATTTGCTGTTACCAACAGAGAAAGAGCTACAAGTTCAATCTTCCCTCAAGGAGATGACAGTTCGGGACAAAGATGGAAATCCATTATTCAAGGTTCCACTGCGACCTTCCTTTGACCAAGGGATCTCCTCCAGTCAAGACAATGTTTCTTTAAAGTCTATTCAAGAGAAAGTTGACTTGGCTGCAGCTGATTCCAGAAGAACATTCAGGGTCATTGGCAGTGCATCTGGCACTATAACAGGTACAAAACAGGCAGTGGACTCCTTAAAGAAGGAAGCAATTGAGGAACTGGTCGAATTGAGGATGGACGTCAAGGAACTAAAAGATGGATTCATGAACGAAGTAAGTGCTTTGTCTCAAGGACATGAAGCTTTAAGAGAGGACGTTCTGGTTATCCGGGATGGTCAAGCGCGGGTAAAAGATGCAATGAATACCCTTTCAAGAGTGGAGTCTAAGCTGAACAAGAGGCTGGATCATATAGAAAAGACTACCAACTCAAGACTGGACAACATTGACCTGTCGCTAGCTTCTATGAATGCAATGAATAAGCAGCTTATGGAGTTTTTGGAGAATCAAGGTGACGGAGTGCAGTCGATATGGAGTATGCTAAAGCAACAACAATCTGGGCAACCTGGTCCTTCCTATCAGCAACCTGATCCTTCTGAAGCCTTTTATGCTGAGGATACTTTCGTCGAGGATTCCTCAACTAAGGGGGAGAAAGTTGGAGAAGGGGAGAAGGATAAATGGGGAGTTTGGGAGACAGTTGAAGCTATTCCTATCAGGCAGTACTGGATTGAAGAACTTGTGGACAAGGAAAAGAGTGAAGAGGAATTTGAGGTCATGCCAGAGCAACCTATTCAAGAGGAGCATGAGCCATATTATCCAGAGCCCGTGGAACATCCTATCTGGGAGGATATTATGGAAGAAGCAAATTCTCTGTCACAAGAAGAAGAAGCTGCCTTGGAAGCTGTAAGAGCCCAGAGAGCTGCAGTTGATGCCAGGCAAGCTGAGAAAGAAACACAGCAAGCAATTCTGAGAAGTGAAAAACTGAAGAGAGTCAAAGTGTACAATGAAGTGAGGAGGAAGAAGCTGATAGATCTGGCAAAGAAAGATGGTACTGAATGGGAAATGGCTTACAAAACCTTTTGCGGAGTTGAAGAAGGACTACAAGTCAACGACAATGCTGAGGTGGAAGTTATTATTCAGGACATCAGAAGTGCTAATCTTGAAGATCAGACTTACTTTAAAGCACTGAGAAGCTCTATAATCTGTCTGAATGCTGGGGTGAAAGCAAATGGTGCCTGGAGCTTATTGATCAGTTTTCTGGAGAAAGGTACATTTGTAATTTCAACTAAGTTTTTAGAACAGAGGACCTATACAGAATTGCAGGCTATACTCATCAAGATCCGCAGAACTACAAGGTTAAATGAACTGCTCCGAGAGCATGTTAAGGAGATCGTGCTGAAAGTCAGTCCAGAGATCACTCAAGATCCTCCAATGGTTAGATTCATGACGAATGACTTGTTCAGAATCTGCTATTTGACTGAGGACAAACTGAGGGACTACCCAAGCAACTATCTAATCTCAGTTGAGAAGTATCTTAGATCCACTGGATTCTCATCAACGGAGAAGGACAAAGCAGCAGACACTCTTAGAAGATTTCTAATGGAGAATGTTCCTTACTATAGGAAAAGAGTGGAAAGAGGATTGGAAGTGCATACCAGACTGCCAAACATGCCAAAGCTAAACAAGAAAGATGTTAACATTGCATGGTTGTGGGCTGGAGTGGGTCAAGAGGTTGAGTATATTGGAAGACACATCCGAGGAGCAATCCTTAAACCTGGAGAACCACTGCACTATCTATCAGTGATTGATTATCAAGCTGCTAACTCCAATCCAGTGATTGAAGAAGGTGAGATCGAATTGGACTGAAGACAAGAAGCAAAGAACAAAAGAACTGTCAGCTCAGTCTAGAGGAGCAACTTAATTGTATAAAGTTTAATTGTTTTTTGATTTATGAAATCTGGAAATGTATATATATCTGATCCAGAATGCATTAATATTATTACGCTGTCTTACTTTAAGTAGTTTCATGTTTCCTTAGTTAGTTGAGTTATCCTCGAAGTATTTGCTTGTCGAACTCTATCCAATCAAATAGGGGGAGATTGTAAAGCATAATGTAACATAAGATCTAAAAGAGATAACTACAACTCAACAAAGGACAAGACAGACAATAATATTATCAGAAGCACAGGAATCCAGAATCAAAGAAGAAAAGGTAAACTCAAAAAATCAAAATACGTTATGTATTCTTGAAGTCCGTAAACAGGTCACGGAAAGAAGTTCATGAAAATGTTCAAGCCTCAGTGACAGCAAAAGAAACAAGACTTTCAAGACAACAGAAGTACGTGAATGATTTAGGGTTCAGTACCACAGGATTCCAGTGATTTAATTGAAGCAACCAGAACGACAAGGGACGTATCAGCAGCATTGTATTGAAGACATAAAATAAGAATTGATCAAGTGTTATTCATCTGTGAACCAGACCAGTTGCACCAGGTGACGGCACTAAAAAGATCAAGTTGTTTTATCGTCTCAGAAGAAATTGATACAGTCTATTTCTTAAACACCCAGAAGCTCAGTGGAATCATTTATGGACTAAAGACAAGAAAGAGAAATTCGATGGTTTTTCTAATTGAAAAACTATCGAATGGTAGTTGAAATGATTAATTAAAAACCAAAGTAAATTAGTTTGGCATCCGATAGTTTTGATTTAAAAACTATCGAATGACAAATTAATTTATTTAATTCGATGGATTTTTATTCATTCGATGGTTTTTTATTATGGGAGCAGGTGAAAAGAATTCCTTTTCTGAAAGGTTGATGAAGATCCAACGGCCAGGATTGTTTCTACAATTCTCATTCGATGATTTTTCAAAACAGTCTACAATTAATACAGAGAGAAGATAGTGTCTTCTTCAGCTAAGGCATTCAATACAGATACATTACTAAGAGAGAGAGAAGAGCCGGAGAAATTATCATAGAAATTAATAGTGCTCAGAACTTGATTATTGTTGTGTATTTGTGATACCTTAAACTCATTGAAGCTAATCTACGGATTAGAAATTGTAGCACCCCTCGAGGATTATATTTATAAAAAGATATATTCCCCGAAACTTGATTTGGTTTGGTGTGTTTGATTTCGTTATAGAACTAAAAGAATAATCCGCGAACGAAATTAAATTATTTGTGAGTATCGTATTCAACCCCCCTTCTACGATACTTTGGACCTAACACTAAGGTAAAGTTGCTGTCAGAGGGCTTCCGCCAATGTTGCTGTCAGAGTGAATGTACTGTCGTGACTCGCAACATGCTGTCTTCAAGTAACCTTACTGTCAATGCTGTGACAGTAGTATTTATTCTTGCTGTCCATCCTGAACACTTCTTGAGGCTTGAAAAAACAAATGAACTTCTACCAAGATGTACTAGACTCTTATTAACAGCAAACAAAATGGTTACAAAGACATACTCTGGCTGTGACAGTATGTTCATACTTAATAAAATTAAGTAAAATATCTAGTTAAGTTGTCTCATAGCTATCACCCATAAATCCTAACACGTTATAATGAGCATAGTTAATTTTTTATATATAAAATTATAAATATGTTTACTATTGAAGGAACAAATGAAAGAACGACTAACCAAACTACTAATAAAATTTTCTTTTGCAAGTGTTACTTTTAAATATTTTCTTACTTAATTTTTAATTTTTTAATTTTAGTTTTTGTTAGTTATATATAGGATATAGTTGATCTAATATATATTAAAGAAAAAAAAGTATAATAATACATATTTGACGAAATTTAAATTTTATTTATATTTTTAAAATTAATATTATAAATAATAATTTTAATATATTGTCTTGTTTGCTTTTATATTTTGATGATTAATTTATGCATTCATTTGCAATATTAAATTGTTAAAAAAATTATAATGAATATTTATTTGACTCGACGTGATTTAATAATTTATAGGATTGTTCTTGTCTAATTTTCAGCTTTTAGTGTCGCATTCGAAGTAACTGATAGTTATATATATGTCGTTTGTTTTAGCTAGATAAAATATTTTAAAAAAAATATTATTTGGCTAAAAAAGTAATCGGTTAATTATTAGTATTATAATATTAGTATTTTATGCTACTAAATGAAATAACCCGTTATATTTTTCAGGTTTTAGTTAGGAGACGTATTAGTTAGAAAATATAAAAAGAATATACACTTTGACAAAAAAAGCT
Organism: Heracleum sosnowskyi; assembly: GCA_030848705.1. Lineage (NCBI taxonomy): Eukaryota > Viridiplantae > Streptophyta > Magnoliopsida > Apiales > Apiaceae > Heracleum > Heracleum sosnowskyi. Next base: position 20,183,862 of record CM061240.1, read on the forward strand.
AATCGGTTAGTTATTAGTAATTATAATATTTTTATTTTATTTTATTAAATATAACTGCCCATGATATTTTTAGAAAATAAGATGTTTTAGTTAGAAAAAATAAAAAAGTAGAAATTTTAGTTATAAAAAAAATATATGTTTTGGCTAATAAAGGTAATTGGTTAATAATTAGTAGTTTATGTTACTAAATGAAATTGCCCCTAATATTTTGAGGTTTTAGTTAAGAGAAATTTTAGTTAAAAAATATAAAATGGAATATACATTTTGGGAAACAAAACTAATCGGTTAGTGATTAGTAATTATAATATTATTAATTTATTAAATAGAATTGTCCGTGATATTTTTGGGAAATAAGAGGTTTTAGTTAAGAAAAATACAAAATTAGAAATTTTAGCTAGAAAATATAAAAAAGAATATACACATTGGCTAAAAAAGGTAATAGATTAGTTATTAGCAATTACTAGGGAATTAGCCCGTGCTACGCACACGTACGAAATATTTAAAATATATTTAAGTTAGTTATAATATTTCATTTATATTGAAAATTTAGGATATAGAATGATAGTAATTTATATTTAGAATAACACAAAATATAATATAGAAGAAAAACAAATTTAAAAGAAGAAATAATAGTAATTAAAATTAATGGAGATTTGTTAGTAAAATTTATAAAGTGTGTTGGACACATGAATTAAAAATAAAGGTAAATATTTATATAATAAAACAATTATAAAATTAAGTAACATTGAGATGCAAACATTATTTTTCTTGCCGCAAATTAAAGGTCTTCAAATTTTTTTTATGTAATTTTCAATTTTATTCTCTTCGGATTCATGCAAACTGGTTAGAATTTACATAAAATATCTCATTACAATCAACATTTATAAAATTTATATTTTGGAAATCAATATTGACAATCTCTATAAATTTATTTGAATGAGAAGTTATGAAAAAGTAATAAAAAATTGAAAATTTTGACGAACAAAAATTAAATGTATAAAGCATTTATTACAATCCGTCTGATGCTATCTAATTCACACGTTATCATTTGAAAAAAAAATATGGGAAGAGAAACATATAAAGTTTTATAAAATTTTCGAACACTAACCGTGAATAGTGTCACCATGCTTTGATCTTTATTCCTAATCTCCGTAATTAATGTAAGTAATATATTATACATGCATTTTGAATAAATTAAAAAAAAAAACAATATCTATAAATTTATTTAAATTTTGAACTATTTTACCGACTATTTTGTTCCATGTTATATAAGAATGAAAGTATGTAAAGTACAATAATTTTGAAGTAATTTTATAGAGAAAGATTTCTCGGCATCACCGTCTGCGATAACTCGTATCATATATACAAAAAAACGTAAGAAATACGATACAATATATTTTAAAAAATATAATTTTTTAATCTAACTTCTATTTATCCACAATTTATTAACAATAATAAATAAAAATAATTAAACTTAGTAATTTTTGTATGTAATAATGAGATAAGATAAATGTAATTAAGATAATGTGACTCTGAAAATGATAAAAATTGTAAAAGTTAGTGCAAAATAATTTTTTGTACTATTATACTCATTGTTCATAGAGTTAAGACTTCAATTCTTAAATAAACAATTAATACAAAATAAATACAAAATACAAAATAAATTGGAATAAATTAATTTTTTTGATAAAAAGATTTGCATCGAACTATTCTCAGATTTCTTATTCTTTTTATTTTTTTTTTGGAAAGTGATGATAAATTGGTTTAGCATTACTAAAATTTTATTATATCACATACTTTACTTTCATTGTAGGTATGCATAAAAAAAAGAATCGTATAAAAAGACATATAAAATTTTGAGTTAGAAGATTTCTCGTTAACGGCGCCCATAATTTTACATACTCCCCCCGTCCCACTAATATTTGCCACGTTTATTTTACCACATTTTTTTCGGTGAAAATAAAATATAGTTTGGTAACTTTTTTTTCAGAATTAAAATTTACTCTTAAAATATTAATTCGGAAAAAGAAAATTTTGAAAAAAAGTTATGGAAATATATTTTATTTGCAACCAGAAATGCATGTAAAACTTAGGATGACCAATATTAGTGAGACGGAGGAGTACATTGTATCAAAAAAGCTAAAAAAGATTGAAATTTTTATTGGACCAATATATACATTGTCCAAACTTGAAAAAATAGTGTCAAAATATATTAAATTTAAGGGAGAAAATAATATTAATTAACCTGGAATTAAAATATATAAATCAATTCAAAATAATTAAAAATCATTATATTATATATGTATTTACATTATAAACATACATTAAAAAAATAGATTTTTGATGGTCAAGTTTGGTGTCACTTTAAACACAAATAAAAATGAAATATTATTCGACAAAATATGAAACTAAATTTACAAAAAATAAACGTAGATAACAATTATCTGATTAAACAAATAAACATAAACATATGAAAAATATGTGGAGAGGACGAAGATTAGCCCGAGTGAGCAGTCAAGTCGCATATTATATTTAAAATTGTCAACAAACTTCTATCAAAATTTTCATCAAACATATCAACCGTATAACCAAAATATACACAATAATAAATTACTGTAAAATTGTCCGAGAAATAGATGAGACTATAAAGATCAGTATCGTAATTTTTAAGTTAACAATTTTTACCTAATTTAGAGAACACGTATCTCTAAAATATGATTATTGGAATCAATTGAGACTTTTTCACCACTATAAAATATGTATCAAAACAAAAACATGAAAAATATCGTAAAATAAGAGATATACATGTTTATATATAAAGCTCCAACTCACAGAGAGAAATAAAAATGGAGAAGAAGAAAAGAATGAAAATGCATGGATTTAAAATCTAAGAAAGATAAATTGAGGACAATCAAAAATTTGAAAGTAATAACAAAAAAATGTTGATAAAGCAATCAAGATTGTTAAATATGTCTTAAATTTTGTGGATATCTAATACAATATTCATGTATAATATCACATATATACTGATTGCATGAAATGATGATATATGGCTGATAGAATCTTTAATACAACGTGACAAAATCACGGTTTCGAAAATCTTAAAAATCTAAAATTGAAGAAAATCAAGGATATGAAAACAATAACAATTTAAATTTCAGAAAAATAGAATTAAAGTGGATTGAAAATAATCAAATATCGTTAAATATCCCTTTAATTGCATATAAATGTGATACAAAACTTATGCATCAATATCAAATAATTAGATCTGATAGCTTGAAATTATGATATGTGATAGGTACATATTACTATTAGGAGGAAAAGATTTGAGAGATTAATTAATAATTTAAAGAACTGGACTGAAAATGGATAATTCATGAATTATGCAAACCATGATACAAAATAAGCTTGCAAATTCTAATAAATAAAACATAGGTAAATTTTGTTATTGTTATAAATGGGATAATAAGAAAATCACTTTTGTATTGAAAATAAAGACTTTTCCCTGGTACTCATTAAGAATATATAGACTTTTTATGTTAGAACAAAGAGAATTAGATAAACGAAATTTGAAGTTGAAAAAGTGGTAACAATTAAGGAGTGATATAAAACAGGTTATTATATGGATATCGTTTATTGATTGATTGACAATATAAAAATATTAAAAAATTCAGTGAAAGGTTTCTCGGCGTCGCCTAACGGCGACACCTCGCAATTCAAACACTATACAAATTAAAAACTCAACAAAGAAAAAACATAAAAAAAACTAAATATTTAGGATGTAAAATTACTATATGTGGCACAATATCATTGTTAGGTCCAAAGTATCGTAGAAGGGGGGGTTGAATACGATACTCACAAATAATTTAATTTCGTTCGCGGATTATTCTTTCAGTTCTATAACGAAATCAAACACACCAAACCAAATCAAGTTTCGGGGAATATATCTTTTTATAAATATAAACCTCGAAGGGTGCTACAATTTCTAATCCGTAGATTAGCTTCAATGAGTTCTACGCTATTCATAATCAATACATTGATCGAATTCTGAGCACTATAAATTTTCTATTCTTCTCCGGCTCAGAACTCTCTCTCTGTTATTGCTACTATGGAAATAGGCAGACTGAAGAAGACACTCTCTTCCTCTGTATAATTGTAGACTGCTTTTTCTGAAAACTATCGAACCAAAATTAAAGAATTAATCTTGGCCGTCCAATTTCCATCAACCTGACAACAAATAAACTTTTCACCTGCTCCTCAATTTAGAAAACCATCGAATTATTAAAAAGAGTTTTCCATCCGATAGTTTTTAAATAAAAACTATCGAATTTAAAAGATCTTTTGTAATAATTCAAGTGGGCTCCATTTAACCATTCGATAGTTTAATTTTGGAAACAAAAAAAAACTATCGAGCTTTTACTTTTTACTTTTGAGATTCTTTAGAAAAGTTTTCGATGGTTTTTTCTTTAAAAAAGAAAAAACTATCAAGTCACTTTCTTTTTCAGAAACCATTTCATTTCTTTATGTCACCTTCGATGGTTTTTATAAACAATAAAACCATCGAACTCTTTTCCTTGTCCTTGACCTTTTAGAAAATCCATTCAGCTCCTTGGTGTTTAAGTTTTAGACTGTATAAATTTCTTCCGAGACGATAAAACAATTTGATCTTTTAGTGCCGTCACCTAGTGCAACTGGTCTGGTTCACAGATGAATAACACTTGATCAATTCTTCTTTTATGTCTGCAATTCAATGCTGCTGATAAGTCCTTTGTCGTCGTGGTTGCTTCATCACTGGAATCCTGTGGTACTGACTCTAAATCATTCACATACTTCTGTCGTCTTGAAAGTCTTGTTTCTTTTGCTGTCACTGAGGCTTGAACATTTTCATGAACTTCTTTCTGTGACCTGTTTACGGACTTCAAGAATACATAACGTATTTTGACTTTTTGAGTTTACCTTATCTTCATTGATCCTGGATTCCTGTGCTTCTGTTAATATTATTGTCTGTCTTGTCCTTGGTTGAGTTGTAGTTATCTCTTTTACATCTTATGATACATTATGCTTTACAATCTCCCCCTATTTGATTGGATAGAGTTCGACAAGCAAATACTTCGAGGATAACTCAACTAACTAAGGAAACATGAAACTACTTAAAGTAAGACAGCGTAATAATATTAATGCATTCTGGATCAGATATATATACTTTCCAGATTTCATAAATCAAAGAACAATAAACCTTTTCACATTGAAGTTGCTCCTCCTGTCTGAGCTGATAGTTCTGTTGTTCTTTGCTTCTGTTTTTCAGTCCATTCCAATCTCACCTTCTTCGCTCATTGGATCGGAGTTAGCAGCGTGATAATCAATCACTGATAGATAGTGCAGTGGTTCTCCAGGTTTAAGGATTGCTCCTAGGATGTGTCTTCCAATATATCCAACCTCTTGACCCACTCCAGCCCACAGCCATGCAATGTTAACATCTTTCTTGTTTAGCTTTGGCATGTTTGGTAGTCTGGTATGCACTTCCAATCATCTTTCCACTCTTTTCCTATAGTAAGGAACATTCTCCATTAGAAATCTTCTAAGAGTGTCTGCTGCTTTGTCCTTCTCCGTTGATGAGAGTCCAGTGGATCTAAGATACTTCTCAACTGAGATTAGATAGTTGCTTGGGTAGTCACTCAGTTTGTCCTCAGTCAAATAGCAGATTCTGAACAATTCATTCGTCATGAATCTAACCATTGGAGGATCTTCAGTAGTCTCTGGACTGACTTTCATCAAGATCTCCTTAACATTTAGCCTTGTAGTCCTTTGTATCTTGATGAGAATCACCTGCAGTTTTGAGCTGCTTGGTGTCTTTCTTTTAGTGATAGAGAATTTGCTTCTTTGGCTCATGCTCCTCCTGATTCGGTTGCTCTCGCATGAATTCAAATCCCTCTTCACTTTCTTCTTCTAGTACATGTCCTCAATCCAATACTGTCTAACTGGAATGACTTCATTGGTTCCCAAACTCCCCATTTGTCCTTGTCCCCTTCTCCAACTTTTCCATTTATCCTTATCCCCTTCTCCAACTTTCTCCCCCTTAGTTGAGGAATCCTCGAAGAAGTTATCCTCATTCCAAAAGGTAGTAGAAGGATCAGGTTGTTGTTGTGAAGGTCCGGGTTGTTGGTTCCTCAGCATATTCCAAATAGACTGTACCCCGTCACATTGATTCTCTTTGACATCAGTCCTCAATTCGACCAGTTCTTCCATAGTGGATTTCCTTGATTGTTGTGAACTGTCATCTCCTTGAGGATGAATTGAACATGTACCTCTCGGTAATAGCAAATCATCGATATTTGTAAGGGTTAGGGTGTCACTCCTCATGTTTGGCTCTGGGTGTACACTCACAGTTTCTGTCAGTGTTTCACTCATATTTCCTTTCTCACTCAGGCCAGGTGTAAGTGTTTTTGTTTCACTCATTCCCTTAGTGCTAGTTGTACCTGCAGAAGAAAACACCGTAGCCGTCCTTAAGGAGGTCACCGGTGGTGCAATGGGGCTTCGCAAGTCCCCGTCCTTGGTTAAACCAAGTTGCTGATCATCTTTAAATGATATATCCTTTGAAGGATCTAGAGTTTGAATCTCTAGGGGGTTAGAAACAGGCTCTTTTTAACAGCAGAGATCCCAATCTTCCCCAATAGTCTGTGAAGACTTTTCCTCAGCAGACTCCTCAATAGTAATTGATTCATCGTCACCGAGTTGCCGATCTGCACCTACGTCAGACCCTTTACCCGCAGGATCCAGATATGTTCCATCTGGGGAGGTAGACAATGACCTTTTAGATTTTGCATTTAGGTCAAAGCCTTCTCTCGACGTCTGTGAAGACCTTTGGTTCTTAGAACCTTCAACCAGTGAACCTGACCGTAATATGGTCGGAACACCAGTTGCTTCCGTCAATTCTTCCTTACTTGATTGAGCTATTGGTTCAGATATAGCTTTCGTTAGCTTAGCCTAATCAGCATCAGAAAAATCGATAAAGGGCGCTTTGGATAAGAGAAATGAAGTATCAACAGTTGCCTCGGTTTCTGTTCTTCTCCTTTTAGAGGTAGGCAGAGCTGTTGTTGAAGGGGTGTATCTCCTTATGTGGTGCTGCTTTGGCACTATCTCCCTCTACACTCAGGGATGTCTATATACTGGGTAGAGTAGGAGAAGGAGCTTCGTTTATGTTTTCATTTGGCTCGTTCAAAGGCTCTTCGACCGTGGTTAGAGATTGTGGGTTGCAATCTCATGGTCTGGATGGCCACTGAGGGCTCTGGATCAACATCCATTGGTTCAGGACCAATTTCAGGTTCAGGTTGAGGAAATTACCTTCAATTACCTGTTCCCCTGGGGGTAGAAGAGGTAGGGGCACCGTTCTTAGATATTCAGTTAGAACAGTGGGTACCCCCGGAAGATATTTGTTCTTCCTTATCAGAGCGGTTATGGCATTGCTCTTCATCTTCATACACTCCAGTGTGTCTTCTCTTTGGCGAATGTCTCACGCTCATCATCTGTTAAGATATCATTGAGAATTAGCTGTAGGAACCTAGGATAGGAACAAAGCACATCATCTATGCCTGTTCTTTCATCCAGTGGTCCCATGTCAGGTAATGCTTAAGGAACTCTCCCACAAAGAAGTTAGGATATTGACTTCTTATGAGAGTGAAGAAAGCATGTATCTCCTCAGCTGTGGAATCTGGAACATGCTGTTAAAGTCATGTTCCGTCACCCTTATTGTTTTGCCCCCTGGCACAACAAAACTGAAGGATCTTACGTTATTCTCACTTGTATCCGTGGCGGTTGTGTACAACGCAGTCAATTGATTGATGCAAAGGACTACGGGAGTACTCAAGGCATATGCCACTAATGAACGTGTGTTCAGAAACTCTGCCCATGTACGAAACTGTAAATTCGTAATGGCTTGCAAGTTTTGAAACGAGACATGATTAGTCTTGGTTACTTTTAAACCAAAACTAAAACCAATTTAATTTAATTAATTATTACTAATTAATCAAACTTGACACAAAATACCCTTAAAACAAAATTACCCCTTTTTCTTAATAATCACAACTTCGAATCACTAATATCTAGAACCCTACTTTTGGTAACACAAATAATCAGAATTATCTGAAGAAATCAATTGTAAACAATTAACTTCTAAAGAACAATAGTGAAAATAGTTTTCTTAGAAACAAGTTCTTGAGGCAGTGATGTTCTTGGTTATATGTATTCTAGTAAGTATAAACAAAAGCCCTTAGATCTGAAAAAAAACGTAAGGGGTTGTTAAATACTTATTGAATTGACAGGGGCAATATTGTCTTTACAGTTCAATAGTTTTTAATAGTATGTTCGATGGTTTTCAGTTGGGGGTAAAACTGTCAACTTTACTTCGATAAATTTTGAAAAATAACGAAGAGTTTGAAAATCAGAAATTAAAAAGTTTTTCTGAAAAACTATCGAACATGTTACCTTTTAAAGCTTGAAAAACTATCGAGGTATTTATTTTGGAAAAACTATCGAGGAGTTTAATTATTGAAAAATTAAATCCTCCCGATAGATTTTCACTTTGATTTTTAAAAACTATCGAGAATTAAATATTGAATTATATTAATTCACTTCGATAAATTTTTAAAAGACATCTCAAAAACTATCGAGAAATTTTTCGATAGATTTTCTTTTTCCTTTTCAAAAACCATCGAAATTAATTTCGATAGATTTATCATTGTACTTTGAAAAACTATCGAATTTCCTAAGATTCGATATTTTTTGCTTCTGTTCAAATTCTAGAACCTGTTCATGTTCTAAAATTCAAACTGTTTTATTTCCTGTCAAGTTTTAATTCTAATAAATCTTTTCAAATTTACCAAAATCAATTGTCAACAGAAAATTCACAATTTTCTCAGAATAAAATCGACTAAATATCATTGAATGATATTAACCAATTAAAATCCAATAAATTATGCTGCATATTTATTTTATGTATTTTAAATTATGGAGCAAATAAGATATTGAACTGCTTCAATTTCCATAATTCAAATTTCATAAAATAAATAAAAATAAATTAATACTAAGTATCTATGAGCTAGATATTAGCACTAAATTATTAATGTGAGGACTGGATGTTTGAAGACATGCTTTTGAAAGAGATGATACCTGTTGTCAAGGTGCATTGTCGTGGAGTGGTCCACAGAGTTGTTGGAGAAGAATTTATTTCCTTTTATTATAAAAAGAAATCAATCTTCCTCCACGAAGTTGACAGCTTCTAGAGATGCTTCTCCTGTCATTTGGGTTGACAGCTTCCAGAGATGCTTCCCCTGTCTTTCTTACAACCTGCGTATTTTATATCTAAATAGCTAAACATGTTAACAAGTATCTTTAGGTTACCATATTCTGAGATTTGGTATTCCCTTAAGATATCTAAGAATCATGTTAATAGCTATAAGACTAGATTTTCTTCCACTCGGAACCTTGCACATTGGCAACTTGAGAATAAAATATGTGGTGTCAATTTGCAGCTAATAACTTAATGAGACGCATACCTCTCTAGCTTGTCATTTCTGTCTATTACCTGATTTGTCCTGATCAAGCTTTAGTGGCTGCTGTTGGCAGGGAGTCTTGGCATGTCTAGAATCTTCTCAATTGTGCACATTCAAAAGATTCTTGACTTACTTTTATTTCCATCACTCTTTTGGCTTACTTGTGCTCCTAAAAGAATTATTCTTCTAGCTTGCTCAAAGTAATTCCAAAAAGAATTGCAACTTTCCCAACTTACTCATCTCGTACATTCTCTGTAGTGACTTGGCAAAAATTCTTGCACAAGTTTTCGTTAATAGACCAACATATAATATAATCATGATATCACTGCACATATATGACATTATGTTTGTGCCTTATGACGACTCTAATAAATTCATATTCTGTAAAAGTTCAGTTAGAGTGTCATACCATGTCTTTGACGATTGCTTGAGTATTGATACCAGTTCATACCAACCTGTAGTGATCTTGTGAAGAGAAGTTATACAACGTCCAATTGATCTGCCACAACAAATGTCATGATCTGCTGTACATTGACTTCTTCTACTATCTCACCAACCAGGAGTGCACTTGAACATATTCACCAATTTGAATATGCAGTAGGTGCCAGATATATCCTGATATCCTCAAGTCTCGTCACCGGTGCTTCTTGTTAGATCCTGCTTCCTAATAGTAACCTAGCATCCAGTTTGGCCTTGTCCCTCATAACAATGCCAATGTTGTCCAGTGTCCTGGATACCCATTTTGTTCCAATAACAGATTTTCCCTTAGGCCTGGGTACCAGCTTCCAAACTTTCTGCCTTTCAGATTGATTGAGTTCATTTTGCTTTGCAATCACCCAATCTGGATCCATCAGAGCTTCTTTACCTTTCTTTGTTTCTTCTTCAGAAAGAAAACCAAGAAAATAATCATTCATACTATATAGCTCCAGTCTTTACTCCACCACTAGGATCACTAAGAACTAGACATCAGGAATGATATTGAATCTAAACCCTTTGTCTTGACAGATATGTTCTTGAAGTGTCCTCTTGATTTTCATTGTGGTGTTGATCTGACTAATTGATCCTTCTTTTGCTCCCCCTAAGCTGTTGCTGGGATTTCCTGAGAATCCTTATCCTTGCTGAGTGGTTCTGTTGAAGTACTGAGCTGTGTAGATAAACTACCATTACCACTGCTTGGATTTGAATTATCATTACCATAATTTCACACATAACAGCTGAGAGCTTGGAGTTGTTGAACATCATATCCAGACTTTCAATCACCTCTTGTTGATTAATCAAATTTACCTCGTAGGCTTATTCCACTGATTAGCCGAGTAAAATATCCTCATGAGCCTTAGCTGCCAATCTTGCCAAGATGCTTACTTGTAAAACATTTTCCTCCAAACCCCTGAAAGAAATTCAGTGTTTGCTTCTATTGGCCATCAGGGAAATGTGATTAACCTCATCTGTGATGTCCTGTCCTTCAGATTGAACAAACAACACCAGTTTGTATTAAGAGTAGTCATCAACCATCACTGAAGTATATCTTTACTTTGTTGTAGACAAGACATTAACTAGTCCGTAGAGTTCCATACGTATCATCTGAAGCGGCTCAGTAATGCTTATCACATTATAGCTTTTCTGTGATGTTTCTTTGACTTCCCTTAATGACATGCCTCATATATTTCATCTAGCTTGAATCCCAGATGAGGCAGTCCTCTCACCAACACCATCTTTAGAAAAGAGTTCCTTGTATTGTCATGCAAGGGTGAGAGCTTCTCAACCTTCCTGCTTGAGATAAAACACTGCTCCTTCATTGAAAAAAGATTTGTGCTTTGAATCTTCAGCAAGAAAGTTGCTTCTAATTGATATCCTTGACTCCAATTATCAGTTGTTATCAATGATACCAATTATTGTAAACATGATGACATTCCATTTCAAACGTAGCCTTGTCCCGTGATGAAAACCTTTGCTGTCATCTCCAAAGATTATTAACGGAACAGCTTTCTCAATCACATTTGATGGCAAGTTCTTTCTTCGATCATATGTCTTCAGTAGTAAAGACCAAGAAAGCATATAAATCGATTAACCTGATTTGCCTGCACTCACAAATGGATTGACAGTTCTTGGTACCCAACTTATTTGCTTGGGTCCAGATGGATTAGAGATTTTGCTTTTAAAAGTGGTAACAACAGCTTCAACCTATACATGCTTATTCTTATCTCTGACTGACCTTGCAGTCGTTGCTCTAATGTAATTCTTTAAACATGCTTTTTCTATGATTAATGCAAGTACTAAGAGATGCATTCATAATCTTTAAATAAGCAAACATGTTAAAAATAATAAATGGCATACATTGAGCATTTTGACATTGCAGATAAGAGATGTGCAAATTAGGCATCTTAGAAAATTCAGTACTTTCTACTTTAACCAATATACACAAGTGTAACAGGTAGCAAGTAGATTTACATATATTCAATAATTTTCTAAGCACACATGGAATAAAAGAATTAACAATTAAATCACTAATTCTATCTAATCCACTCTGTTGTTGTATGGCATCTAACTTTCTCTATTACCTAGGTCAGTTTTAGATACAGCTTGGTGTTCTACAAATTCTACTGACTCTAAAGGTAATTCCTCCATCCTTCAAACTGATTATCCCTTAACAAACAATTCAGAATAAATGAGCAAATCTTGTTCTACTAGGGATACTGAAACTTAGCTTAACTAAGGTCTTATGTGCCAGAAACTTAACCCCTAAAACTAAGAGTTGTTTCTTAAGAAAGCTTCTATCTCACTTGCAAATCTTATTCTTCAAATATTCATACACATATATATGATCACTATGTACATGCGTTGAATATTGAGAATTAAATACTGCATTGGTTCAAGGAAAAGATACCTGAGATATGTGAGGTGAATCATCTTCAGAGATTGATATGAAAGCAAGATATCCATGATTTTCTCGTCATCTGATCCATCCCAACTCTTTCCTTAAGCAACATAAGTTGTGCTGATGCTTCTTCAACAAAGCATTCCACTTCTGTTTCAGCTAATTAACTGAGTCCCTATTCTTCTTTGTTTGTTAGGCTTCTTCATTGTGTAGCACACCCTGATAGCTTCTCGTTACATAGTTCTTATCATAGTTGAAACTATCAGTCTTGATTTTGTTACCATCTCAGTCTGTAACTACCTCTTGAACTGAATCCTGAAGAATCTTTGCTTCATAATAAAAAAGCCTGATCCATGGATGTGGCTTTTGTACTCCTTCTGAATCTGATGTGACTAAACTTCCTTGACAAGTGAAACACTGATCTTTAGTCTAGTCTCTCGAGGTTTTCTACCTGAGCTTCTTCTGATTCAGCTACTAGTAATTCTTCTATTCTGTTCTGAGGTTCCAACATTAATAAACGATACTGAGATATTTGTTTGTCCGTTCAATTCTCTAACACCCTTTATTCCTCCCTTCATAATCTCTTTTGATTAAATCTCCTTAAAAAAAATATATCCGTAGAAACTTCTTCCTGAAATCAGCTTCATGGTCATCTTTTTCTTCGAAAGATAAAAATCAGTTTAACACCCGGAGGAATCTTCTTCTACAAGCCCTTGAGCACCCTCAATTTAATACTTAAGAAAAATTTAAATATTCAGAATTTTTAAATTTCCTTAAAAATAAATTAATCAAAAATAAATATTTACAAAACATTTAATTTTCAAGAATTTCGAATTCTTAAAAATTAAATCATGTAAATTAATATTTAAGAAAAATTAGAATTTAAGAAATTTTTTAACAAAAATTCGAAATAAATAAATAACTCAGAAATATATTAATTCGGGGTGTTTTTGTAAAGCTGGCCAATTCAAGCACTTGATTGTTTTTTAAAACAAAAAGGATTAGGCTGACCACTTTAGAAAAACTAAGAAACAAAAAAACCACTTCGATAGTTTTTTAAAAAAACTATCGAAGTCACTTACTTCTCAGACTCAAAAATATTTGGCCACCTAAATTGACTACACTTCACAAATTCTAAGGGGTCTCTTTAGCACACTACAAATTGCTCTGTGCCGCACCTCTAAAATAAATTCATAACATAAATTAAATTTACTTAAGTTTAAAATATAAATTTATTTAACTTGAATTTATAAAATAAATTTATTTAAATTAAGTTAATCAAATAAACTTATTCAAGATTAAATAATGAACTCATTTAAATTAAATTTATAAGATAAATTCATTTTAACTTAAATTTATAAAATAAACTTATTAAAATATAAATTTATAAAATAAATTTATTTAGAAGTTGGCCTCCTCAGAATTCTTGTCTGACTGGTCTAAAATACCCGGATCTAATCTGTATGTCGATTAACAAGCTCTGATACCAATTGTTAGGTCCAAAGTATCGTAGAAGGGGGGGTTGAATACGATACTCACAAATAATTTAATTTCGTTCGCGGATTATTCTTTCAGTTCTATAACGAAATCAAACACACCAAACCAAATCAAGTTTCGGGGAATATATCTTTTTATAAATATAAACCTCGAAGGGTGCTACAATTTCTAATCCGTAGATTAGCTTCAATGAGTTCTACGCTATTCATAATCAATACATTGATCGAATTCTGAGCACTATAAATTTTCTATTCTTCTCCGGCTCAGAACTCTCTCTCTGTTATTGCTACTATGGAAATAGGCAGACTGAAGAAGACACTCTCTTCCTCTGTATAATTGTAGACTGCTTTTTCTGAAAACTATCGAACCAAAATTAAAGAATTAATCTTGGCCGTCCAATTTCCATCAACCTGACAACAAATAAACTTTTCACCTGCTCCTCAATTTAGAAAACCATCGAATTATTAAAAAGAGTTTTCCATCCGATAGTTTTTAAATAAAAACTATCGAATTTAAAAGATCTTTTGTAATAATTCAAGTGGGCTCCATTTAACCATTCGATAGTTTAATTTTGGAAACAAAAAAAAACTATCGAGCTTTTACTTTTTACTTTTGATATTCTTTAGAAAAGTTTTCGATGGTTTTTTCTTTAAAAAAGAAAAAACTATCAAGTCACTTTCTTTTTCAGAAACCATTTCATTTCTTTATGTCACCTTCGATGGTTTTTATAAACAATAAAACCATCGAACTCTTTTCCTTGTCCTTGACCTTTTAGAAAATCCATTCAGCTCCTTGGTGTTTAAGTTTTAGACTGTATCAATTTCTTCCGAGACGATAAAACAATTTGATCTTTTAGTGCCGTCACCTAGTGCAACTGGTCTGGTTCACAGATGAATAACACTTTATCAATTCTTCTTTTATGTCTGCAATTCAATGCTGCTGATAAGTCCTTTGTCGTCGTGGTTGCTTCATCACTGGAATCCTGTGGTACTGACTCTAAATCATTCACATACTTATGTCGTCTTGAAAGTCTTGTTTCTTTTGCTGTCACTGAGGCTTGAACATTTTCATGAACTTCTTTCTGTGACCTGTTTACGGACTTCAAGAATACATAACGTATTTTGACTTTTTGAGTTTACCTTATCTTTATTGATCCTGGATTCCTGTGCTTCTGTTAATATTATTGTCTGTCTTGTCCTTGGTTGAGTTGTAGTTATCTCTTTTACATCTTATGATACATTATGCTTTACAATCATCCATTAAAAATGTATATATCAATAAAACACTTGATTTAAGTACTCTAATTTGATTGAGTAATAAACAAAAAAGGAAAGAAATTGAATGTATATATCAATAAGACCCTTGATTTAATTACTCTAATTTGATTGAGTAATCAACGAAAAAGAAAAGAAATTGAATTGAATGATCTTTTAAAATTTTAAAAATTATGAGATCGGATGATTTGAGTGTTGAGATGATACAAATTATAAAATTGAAAATTCGAAATATATATCAAATAGTAATTAATTTGCCATAAAACTTCAATTAAAGTCTTCTCGGTGTCGCCTAACAGCGATCTCTCGCAAGTTGAACCACATACATTTTAAAACTCAACGAAAAGAAAGATTAAGTAACGAAATACATATGATGTAAATTACTAAGTGTAGTATCAATGTCACCCACCAAAATGTGTACATATTTTTGTTTATAACAAAATACTATAATTATTTATTATATATTGCATATGTTATATAATTAAAATATTTTAAATAAATATAAGTGTAGCATACACGTAAACATATAAAACATTTAACATCCGAAAGAGGCACAAACTACTAAAAGAAATTAAAATTACAAACATAAAAAATTAATCCAAACAAATGTAATTATGAGTCACAGAGTAAGTCACAATTATAGGAATATCTCAAGTTGCAATCATTATACTAAATATCATAAACATAAAAAGAAGTATGATTAAACATCTATGTTAGGCCGAATACACAATATATAATCAATATATTTATGAGAGTAACAATCAAGAACACTGTTTATGAACAATAAACTGAATTATATTAAATAACTCTTCTCTCAGTGATGTAAAATATCACAGAGAGCTGCTAGGTTACAAGAATGATAATTCACGTATTCGCATCCCTTATAGGGTTAACCTATCTGTGTTTATATAGTACACAGCTACATAGAATCAATCTCTAATTGATATTCCTATAAATTAGCTATACAATTTATATCAAATTAGGATTGCTTCTGTCTTCTGTTCTGTTTCCTTAGTTATCTCGATATCTCTTTGCTTCTTTCCATCTTCAAAGAATATCGCTTCTAGAATCTTTATGTAAGCACCGACAACTAAGCAAACTCTCACCCCGTCAGACTTTATCAAACTCTGACTGGCTTCCAGTAAACTCTGATGAATACCTGTTGCTTAAACACTAATAAACAATCATCAGCAATTATATCTAACAATCTCCCCCAACTTGTGCATGATCAAATGTACAAGTTAAAAGATAATTGATGATGTCAAAACAAATAACAAATGCGTGTTTATAACATAACAGAGTTTAACTTTTACTTAGAACAGAAAACTTTAAAAACTTACAGTCAGCCTTTACTTAATTTCCTCAATATCAGGCACTGTCCTTAGATAATCTATCAACAGTCTTCTTTCAGCCTTTTCTAACTCATCTATCATGATTTTCTTCAATTCTTTCATTTCTGGATCACTCTCTCCAGTCTGATAGATGGCAGCTCTCAGAGAATAGATGGTATTCTTCCTCATCTCATTCCCTAGCCTGATATAATAAGTTTTGTCTGACTCCAAGTTAAATTCCAAAACTTTAGTTCCAAGTGCTGTTCTGAACTTAGCACTGTTTCTCTTCATTTCTATCAGATTCCCATGGTGATCTCTGTACTTAGGAACATAAGCACTTGAAACACCTCCTCCAAGAAGAACTTTTGATTTCATCATTCTGTCTCTTAAAACTAGAGCAGCATCATGAGTACTTCTATTTTTGATCTTAAGAAGATATAGAACATACTCTAGCTCTTCCCATAGCTTCAGATGAATATCATCTTCTCCAATTCTGTAAACTTTTCCATCATTCATGAAGTATAATAAAAACTCCTTCTTCAATCCTCTGTGGTAAATCATCTGAATAGACACTAGTTTGTCAAGGTTTTCTTGAGTAACCCCAACACCAGGTTCTGCCAGTGATGTAAGATTTGCAAGATTATTATTAATTCTTTTCTCCTTGTGTGAACCCAAACCAGACTTGTCATAAGATTCTTTTCCGAGTACTGTTCTGGTTTGTAGAAAGTTCACATTTCCTGGCTTCAGAGTTTCATGAAGTACAGGTCTTTTGAAACCTTGGAGTAGTGGAGGTAACTGAGTTTGCACAACTTGAGCATTGTCAGAGGTTGGCACAATTTTAACAGAACTATCAACTTGAGCAATGTCAGAGGTTGATTTATTTAGTCTTGATTCAACTTGAGCAATGTCAGAGGTTGAATAATTTTTCTTTAAAAACTGTCCTTCTTCTTCCAGTTTTCCCTTTCCTTTTCCAGAAGTATCTACTGTAGGCCTCCTGGAATATTGTATACTCTGTTGAGTATTTTCCTTGATAGAGAGTGCAATTTCCTTCTTCCTAGGAGCCTTAACAGCCTTCTTCTTATAAGTACCAGCTTCAACTTTCTTCTGGTGTTCTTCAGCAAGAAGCTTCATCTCAGCATCCATATCTTCCATTGTGGCTTCACCACCATGCTCTTCCATAAACAGCTTAGCAGCAATCTCTTCATCAGTAGTTGGATTTGATGAAATCACTAGACTCTTAAGTCTTGAAGAAGATTGACCACCAGAGTTTATTCTTTCAGAGTTTGTCAAATTTCTAGCAGTTTTTGACCTTTTCGCTCATTCTTTGCTTCCACCATCATTTCCATCATCCCTCCGTCTCAGAGTTTGAGTCCTTCTGCATTTGTCTTTAGGAACTCTCTCCCCCTTTTTGACATCATCAGGAATAAGTATTGATGTCAGCAACTCTAAAGAAGTAGCAATTGAATCAATTTTTGCAGACATTACAGTTTGATTTTCTTCCACCTTTATTAATCTGGAGCGAAAATCCTTCTGTTCTTGACACAGGGAAACATATAAGGATTTATCCTTCTTCAGTGTAACCTCCCTGGTAACTATGTCATTTCTCAGACCACCAATAACCTTGTCAGCAGCATCAAAGTGATTATACAATGATTTGACTTGGACAAATGTGGCTTTGAGATGAGTTAAAAGCTCAGGATCTTGAATCTCTTTTGAAGACTTGGTCACAAAATCAGCAGCTCTTTCATCAGAAAATATGGTTTCTCTGCTTGACCAATTAGAAAAATACATATCTTGAAAGTGAGCTTCTGTAGCATGTTGAGCAGCAACTCTTTGAGATGTATCAACAGAGTTTGCAGAAGAATCAGCATTAGAAGAATCAAGAGCATCTTCTTCAGCATCATCTTGTGCTCCCTCATTAAGATCAGAGTTTACAACAACATTTTCTGCAGCTTCTTCAACGATATGCTCTGCAGTAATTTCAACTTTCTCTGCTACTGCTTCATCTTTCTCAGCATCTTCTTCTACTGCTGGAACAGTGTCTTCTTCTATAATCTGCTTCTCAGCATTTTCAACAATCTGCTCAGGAGAGACAGATTTTGCTTCCTGATCAACCTCATCACCAACTTCAAGAACTTGATTAGCGACAGAGAGAATCTCTGTATGAGTTGCCATTGAATCTTCAAGTACCAGAGTGGCTTGATCAGCAGCCACACCTTCAGTTTCATCAAATTCTTCAAGATTATCAGAGTTTATAGAAGGGTGTGCTTCAAAATCCATGTCAAGAAAATTATCAACAAAAGTATCAGCATTTGTAGTATCTTCTCTGACAACATCATTTTCTTGAACACAATCATCCACATTAACTCTGTCCTCTGTGGGCACAGTAGTTTCAACATCAGGCTCCTTAGTAACAACATCAGGATCTACAGTAGCATCCTGAATCACAACATCAGGATCGACATTCTGTTCATCCTCAAGAATAGCTTCAGCAGGATCAGTCTCAGGAACAACTTCAGTATCTAACTCATCAAATAGATAGTCAGCTACCAGTCTCCTTCTTCTATGATGTAAACGTTCAGAATCTTCCACATCATCAGACCGTGGTCTCTTTGCTCTGCTCTTCTTAGATGTACCAACAGAGTTTGGCACAGAGGTTTTAGATACCCCAACCTCAGTAGCTGGCTTAACAGACTTTGTAGGTTTAATAGCCCTATGTTTGACTCGACCACCAGTACGTATTGGTTGAGATGGAGCAGCATCAGTGTTTACTGGTTCTTGTTGTTGTTCTGTTTGGATAGAAGCATCCAAAAATTGTTGCACTGATGCAGGTAGTAAAAGATCACCTACATTACCCTTTTTAACATCCTTATTCACAAGATCAGAAAATATACGCTTGTGTAACTTAAATGAGGGAATTACATCCTCCTCAGCTATCTGAACTCCATCAACACACAGAGAAAAGATTAATTGACAGAATCGAGCAAAGTAAACTACATTCCTATTCTCTGTCATCTTCTCACCAATATTAATAAGAACCAGTCTACCAAAATCAAAATGAGTACCATGGAGAAGAGAATACCCAATTTGTAGACTATCGATTGGAATAGCATCCCAATTTGTACACTTCTTTCCAAACGCCCTTGTGATACAGTCGAAAAAGAAACTCCACTCCTTCCTCAAGAATGGACGCTTCAAATTACCTGTCCTTGCCAAAGGCCCAGAGTAACCAATCTCTCTCATCATACGCTGGAGATCAGAGTCACCAACAGAAATGGTGAATGCATTGAAATCCTCACATCCAAGAGCATCTCGAACAGTAGTTGGAGTAACCACATACTCTTGGTCTTGATACTCAAAAACAATTGACGGAGTGCCTGATTCACCTCCATCATCATATACTCCTGTTTCCCAGAATGATTTGATTTGAGTACCAGATATCCTTGTTGGTTCCACCAAAGCTTGACCGATATCAGATTGAGAAAGAAAATTTTGAAACAGATGAAATGGTTCTGGTACGTTTTCAGTAGATAGTGGTGCTGCGTAGTTGTTAGGAACAAAATCGAGACCAAAAGACTGGAACATAGTTGTTGCCATTAGAATATTTCAAAGAAATCAGAGATTATGCTTCAAGAAAGTGTTTGAGAGATTTATGCAGAAAGTGTTTGTGAATATGCTTGTGTGACAGTGAAGTATGAATTGGAGTAAATTGTGAAAAGTTCAAACGGATTTGTGTATTGTATATTAATACAAAAGAAAAGAATTAAAAACTGAACAGTTTCTAATCAATACACACAACTGTCTTACTCCGTAATTCGTGTTAGTGGGACACGTGGCACACATACAATGACTGACAGCAGTAATTACCAGTTTCCAATGCGCATGCGCAGTAAAAATAGCAATAATTACTGCCCATTACACTTTTCTAGACACCCAATCTCTCTCCTCTTTTTTAATACACTCTTGAACAACTGTCCAATCATACTTTTTTTAATTTTTAAAACAAATGTCTTTTCTCAAAATCATAATATGTCTGAAACAGAAAATTATTTTAATCATCAGAGATTAAAATTAATTACCTCGGCGTAGAGTACACAGTTCATCAGTGTTTACCAATCCTCCTCCTTTATAAATAAACTCTTTTCACAAAAATGTACAGTTGTGAGTATATGTGTGTAAATTAGCAGAGTTTACTGAATATGAATATTTAGATCCTCTCAAAGTTCATAAAATCCACAAAATAAATCAGTAAAAACTGGTTGCTCAAACTCTCATGTACAAAACAAAATCTGACCTCATCTAAATTCTGTACATTATTATTTTCACCCCCTTTGATTTTTTTTTTCTTTTTTTTCTTTTTTTTTTTAATTTTTCCAGTAATCAGTGGTTGGCACTAGTCACCAAAAATCAAGGATTTTAGCCCTTATTTCATACAATAAGTTCCTGGGTCTTCCTAGGCACAACATGATCTCAAAGGAATTTGTGCACATTTTGGCATCTTTTGATTTGAGAGTGAAATATTAGCAACTAATCATCAGAGTTTAGACTTTTCATCAGTTAATTTAATTAATTTATGAGAGAAAGTGCAAACAGCTAATATAGACTCAGTGTATAGGATTAATAAACTAAGAGATGTTATAAATATAGAGACAGTATCATACTGTGTAAAATTTCTGCACATTTTGAGATCAGAATTTATATCACTCAGAAGAATTCATGATTACTTACTGAGAATCATGCTTCATACATTTTCTTCATCGGTCTTTATGTTTCAGACAAAATCACAATCAGAGTTTAACTTCAGAGTTTAATCATCAGAGTATGACTGACAGAGTTTGTGTAACAGAGTATGACGAACAGAGTTTGACAAACTGGTACGAATGACAGTAAACATATGCAAAGAAATATGAGCAACAAGTCATAGAGTATAGATTTTGAGTCTAACCAGTATCTCTAGTCGAAACCAGAGATCATTCCAAGTTCATTTACCAGCCTTGTAAAGGTAGCTTCACTCAAAGGTTTGGTGAAGATATCTGCAAGCTGTTGGTCTGTAGACACAAAATGAAGCTCAATATTTCCTTCTTCCACATGTTCCCTGATAAAATGATACCTTATGCTGATGTGCTTGGTCATGGAGTGCTGTACTGGATTACCTGTCATAGCAATAGCACTTTGATTATCACAGAAAATAGGTATTTTAGAGTACCTTAATCCATAGTCCAGCAATTGATTCTTCATCCACAAAATCTGTGCACAATAGCTACCAGCAGCAATATACTCTGCTTCTGCTGTGGATGTGGAAATTGATTTCTGTTTCTTGCTGTACCAAGAAACTAATCTGTCACCTAAAAGTTGACAGCTTCCACTTGTGCTTTTTCTGTCTATCTTACAGCCTGCAAAATCTGCATCAGAGTAACCAATTAATTTAAACTCTGATTCTCTAGGGTACCACAAACCAAGAGTTATGGTTCCTTTGAGATATTTGAAAATTCTCTTCACAGCTATTAGATGAGGCTCTCTGGGGTCTGCTTGAAATCTTGCACAAAGACATGTTGCAAACATGATATCTGGTCTACTTGCTGTTAGATAAAGAAGAGACCCTATCATCCCTCTATAATTTGTCATATCTACTGAGGCTCCTGTGTCCTTGTCTAGCTTTGTTGCAGTAGCCATGGGAGTTGTGGCAGATGAACTATCAAGCATACCAAATTTCTTGAGAAGATTTCTGGTATATTTTGCTTGATTGATAAAAATCCCATCATCTGTTTGCTTTACTTGTAAGCCTAGAAAATAACTAAGCTCTCCCATCATGCTCATTTGGTATCTCGACTGCATAAGCTTGGCAAATTTCTTACAGAGTTTGTCATTAGTAGACCCAAAAATTATGTCATCCACATAGATTTGAACTAACAGCAAATCATCACCAGAATTAAAATAGAACAAGGTTTTGTCAATTGTACCTCTAGTGAATCCACTTTCTAAAAGAAATTGAGCCAGAGTTTCATACCATGCTCTAGGTGCCTGCTTTAGTCCATATAATGCCTTGTCAAGCCTGTAGACATAATCTGGATGTTTGGGATCTACAAATCCTGGTGGTTGTTCAATAAACACTTCTTCTTCAAGTTTCCCATTGAGAAAAGCACTTTTTACATCCATCTGAAAGACTTTAAACTTCTTGTGTGCAGCATAGGCCAGAAAAATCCTTATTGCCTCCAATCTAGCAACTGGAGCAAAGGTTTCATCATAGTCAATTCCTTCCTGCTGTGAATAGCCTTTAGCCACAAGTCTAGCTTTATTCCTTGTAATCACTCCATCACTGTCTGTTTTGTTTCTGAAAACCCACTTTGTACCAACAATAGATCTGTTCTTTGGTCTTGGTACAAGTGTCCAGACTTCATTCCTCTCAAATTCATTTAATTCCTCTTGCATTGCTGTTATCCAGTTAGCATCTTGAAGAGCTTCTTCAACTTTCTTGGGCTCAGTTTGAGACAAGAATGCATGAAACAGACATTCATTTGTTGTAGCACTTCTAGTTCTCACACTAGCTTCTGGATCTCCAATTATCAAGTCAGGTGTATGAGCTTGTGTCCACCTTCTTGCATTAGGTAATTGGCTTCTATTATCATTATTAGATCCTCCCCTTGATCCATGCTCTCCTGATTTTCTTCTTGACCATTTGCATTCTATGAGACTCCCCCTGAATTGGACTGTTCAGAATTTGAACTTTCAGAGTTTGACTCAGAGTTTCTGTTTGATTCTTCATTTGACTCACTTTCAGAATTTGAGTCATTACTTTGACAAGTTTCTGAAGTTTCTTCACGCTCCCCCTCAACTGGTTCTCTATTTTGTTCTGTCAGAGAAAATTCTTCAGTGTTTACCAGTAGAGGATCAGAGTAAGCTTCGTCAGAGTTTGTTGGATTTGCTTCATCAGAGTTTACATCATCAAAGTTTATATCTTCATTTTCAAATCGAAGTTGATCATGATATTCTTCATCTTCTATTCCAGTTATTTTCTTGTCATCAAATGACACATGTATTGATTCCATGATCACTTTAGTTCTCAGATTGTAGACTCTGAATGCTTTAGTTGACAGTGGGTATCCAACAAAAATTCCTTCATCAACTTTTAAGTCAAACTTGGTCAACTGTTCAGGATGAGTTTTCAACACAAAGCATTTGCATCCAAAAATATGAAAATATTTCAAATTTGGCTTCTTATTCTTCACCATCTCATATGGTGTCTTCCCATGCTTGTTGATCAATGTTGCATTTTGAGTAAAACAAGCAGTTTGAACAGCTTCTGCCCAGAAATAAGTTGGCAATTTTGCTTCATCAAGCATTGTTCTGGCAGCTTCGATTAAGGTTCTGTTCTTTCTTTCAACTACACCATTCTGCTGTGGAGTCCCTGGTGCAGAAAATTCTTGCTTCACTCCTCTTTCTTTGCAGAATTCTTCCATGATAGCATTTCTGAATTCAGTACCATTATCACTCCTGATAACTTTCACTTTATACTGTGATCCTTTGTCCAGTAGCTTTACATGATCCATCAGAGTTAAAGCAGTTTCATCCTTCTTTGCTAAGAAATACACCCATGTGTACCTTGTGTACTCATCAACAATGACTAGAGCATACTTCTTTCTGCCCAATAACATTACATTTACTGGACCAAAAAGATCAACATGAAGGAGATGATAAGGATCCACAACTGAAGATTCAGATTTACTCTTGAAAGATGACTTCCTTTGCTTGGCCTTTTGACAAGAATCACACAGACCATCTAAGCTGAGTATGGACTTTGGAAGTCCCCTTACAAGATCTTTTCGAATTAGCTCATTGATGTTGTTCAAGTTTAGGTGAGAGAGCTTCTTATGCCATTTCCAACTCTCTTCATTTGACATTTTTGTAGACAGACATACAGCTTTGCCTTCAGAGTTTGTTACCAAACTTGCTTCATAGATATTATTCCGTCTGTTTCCAACTAGAACAACTTTTCCTGTAGATTTGCTGATAACTTCACAGTATTCAGGTTGAAAATCTACATGGTATCCTCTGTCACAGATTTGACTCACAGATAGCAAGTCATGCTTGAGTCCTGGGACATGAGCTACATTTGTAATGATGACACTTCCAAGATTGATATTGCCATATCCCATAGTACGTCCTATGTTGCCATCTCCATAGGAAACTTTTGGGCCAGCCTTCTCCTCATAGTCTGATAGCAGGGCTTTATTTCCAGTCATGTGTCCTGAACATCCACTGTCCAAGACTAGGGTACTTTCCCTTATGCCCTGCAATCACAAAAAATCACAAAGAGTTAGATTTAAGGATCCAGACTTGCTTGGATCCTTTGGTTTTCTTAATATTGTTAGCTTTTGCAGCGGAATTACTATCAACAGAGTTTAAGCTAACAGTATCAGACTTTACACTTGCAGAGTTTGCTCTAACCCATTTCAAGTTAGGCTTCAACTCATAATAATTGTGATAAATAGCATGATAACTCTTGCAAGTATAAATGGAATGTCAAGTGCTCCCACAGTGTGTGCATAAAGTTTGTGGTCTAACCCTAACATAATCATTCTTTACTCCAGACTTTGAGGGTAAAGAATTAATATTTTTGTTTTTCCTGCAAAAACTGGCAAGATGGTTAGTACTACCACAACTATGACATGTCTTTCTAGGAGCATCAGTATTAGGCAGATAATCATTTCTTTTATTAATGCCTACTTTTCCATTCCTATTCTTCTTGGACACTTTCTGTTTGTTGACAGACTTTACCTCTTTAAGCTTATGGTTGAGTTGTTTTTCTGTCATCAAACCAACATTGACCTGTTTATCACATATTTTTACTGGTTCTTTAACAGCTTCTCTCACAACTACAGATTTTAGTTTACTGGATTCAGGAACAAATTCCATAGGTTTAAAATTTGGTCTAACTTTAACTTTATCTTTAAACCTAAGTTCATCTCCTTCACAGTAACCTAAACCTACAGTATCTGTCTGAAAAACTTGATGTGTGTCTTTTCCAGAATTAGTCCAAGTTTTAATTACTTTCCTCTCCTTTTCCAACTCAGATTCTATTTGCCTATATCTTTTAAGCAATTCCTGTTCAACATAAACAACATCATCTCTCTCCTTTTGAACTTGTTGCATGTTAACAAGCTCTTCTTCAAGAAATTTATTTCTCTCTTTAAGCTTAAGATTCTCAGATTTAATTCTCTCATTTTCCAGAGTCTGATCTCTATAACTAACATGTATGCTTTTAAGATAAATTCTCAATTCAGATATATTATCAGTATCATAAGCATAAGTTGTTAGGGGTACCTTATTTTTAGATGACTCAGATTCATCTTTGACAGTTGCCATGAGAGCATAATTTACATCCTCTTCTGAGTCTGAAGTGTCTGCCCAGTCTCTTCCTGTAGAGATGAGTGCTTTTTCAGATCTACCCTTCTTGCATTCAGGAGCATAGTGACCCATCTCTTTGCACTTGTAACACTGGATCTCAGACTTGTCCTTCTTTCCAGACTTGGTATCCCTTGCATCAGACTTTCTGAAACTTTTCCTCTCAGAGTTTGAATCTTTTCTTGAAAATCTCTTCCCTTTCTTGAAGTTCTTGTTGAAACCCATCTTCTTGAAAGTCTTCACCATCAAAGCTGCCATCTTTATCAACTCTGCTTCATCATCCTCAGAATCAGATGTTTCTTCAGTGTTTGAGTCATCATCAGAGTTTGATGACTCACTCTCAGAGTTTATGACCAAAGCTTTTCCCTTAACTTTCTTCTTTGATGTTTCTTTCTTTTGATGCTTCTCTTCAACTTTAAGAGAAACAGATTTTGACTTCTTGCTTGATCTTCTGTTTCTTTGCTCTATCTCAAGTTCATGAGTTTTGAGCAACCCATAGATTTCGTCAATTTCTGTATCAGCAAGATCATAGTTATCTCTTATTGTGGTTGCCTTCAAGTCCCATCTTTCAGGAAGAGATAGAAGAAACTTGAGATTTGATTCTTCAAGATCATATTCTTTGTCCACAAAAGATAAATCATTCAATAGTTTGCAAAACCTGTCATATGTCTCAGTCAAAGTTTCACCAGATCTTGAATCAAAGTGCTCATACTCCTGTGTGAGTATAGTTTTTCTGTTCTTCTTTATAGCACTTGTTCCTTGACATCTGACTTCCAGAGAATCCCAGATCTCTTTGGCAGTTTTGCAGCCAATAACCCTATTAGACATAACATTATCTAGAGCACTGTGAAGAAGATGTCTAACCTTTGCATCCTTTGCAATTGACGAGATGTCTTCAGGAGTCAAATCTTTCTTCTCCTTTGGAATAAGCTTTTGCTCTTCGCCAACAACAATAGTCGACAGTTTAGTAGGCTTATGAGGACCATTGTAGATTCTATCAAGGTATTCTGGATCTGTGGCTTCCAAAAACATGGTCATCTTCTGTTAGGCCGAATACACAATATATAATCAAGTATGTATGAGAATAACAATCAAGAACACAAGTTTGTAAATCAACAAACTGAATTATATTAAATAATTCTCTCTTAGTGATGTTAATGAATCACAAAGAGCTACTAGGTTACAAGAATAATATATCAATGATCGCATCCCTTCTAGGGATAACCTATCTGTGTTTATATAGTACACAGTTACACAATCCTTATCTAATTGATACTCCTATAAATTAGCTATATAATTATTATCAATTAAGGATTGCTTCAGTCTTCTGTCCGTTTCCTTAGCTGTATCAATATATTCTGCTTCTTTCCATCTTCAGAATATATTGCTTCTAGAATATTCAATTCAGCACCGACAGCTAATTCAACTCTTTACCCCGTCAGACTTTAAATAAACTCTGACTGGCTTCTGATAAACTCTGATGATCACCTGTTGCTTAAACACTGATGAACAAACGTCAGCAATTATATCTAACAATCTCCCCCAACTTGTGCATAATAAAAATGTACAAGTTAAACAGATAATTGATGATGTCAAAACATATAACAAATGCAGTGTTTAATCATAACAGAGTTTAATTTTAAAACAGAGTTTAAATTTAACTTAGAACAGAAAACATAAAAACTTACAGTCAGACTTTACTTAATCTCTTGAATATCAGGAACAGTTCTGAGATAATCCATGAGAAGTCTTCTTTCAGCCCTTTCCAGCTCTTCAACCATAACTTTCTTCAATTCTCTCAACTCTGGATCAGATTCTCCAGTCTGATAGATAGCAGCTCTTAGAGAATAGATGGTATTCTTCCTCATCTCATTCCCTAGCCTGATGTAATAAGCTTTGTCAGACTCCAGATTAAATTCCAAAACTTTAGTTCCAAGTGCTGTTCTGAACTTAGCACTATTCCTCTTCATCTCCACCAGTTTTCCATGAGCATCTCTGTACTTAGGAATATAAGCACTAGAAACACTTCCTCCAAGAAGAACTTTGGACTTCATCATTCTATCTTGTAAAACCAGAGCAGCATTGTGAGTATTTCTATTTTTGATTTTGAAAAGATATAGAACATACTCAAGCTCTTCCCATAGCTTCAGACTAATATCATCTTCTCCAATTCTGTAAACTCTTCCATCATTCATGAAGTATAATAAAAAGTCTTTCTGAAGTCCCTTATGATGAATTAACTGAACAGACTCTAGCTTGTCAAGGCTCTCTTGAGTAACCCCAACACCAGGTTCTGCCAGTGAGGTTTGATCCATTGGACTGTTATTTATCCTCCTTTCTCTTTGTGATCCCAGACCTGATTTATCTCTTCCTTCCTTGCCCATAGTAGTCCTACTTTGCAGTATGTTAACAGAACTAGGGTTCAGATTTTGTGGTAGAGTTGGTCTTGTGAAAGTGTTTAGTAATTGAGAAGAAAGGGGTGTTTGAACAACTTGAGCAACGTCAGAGGTTGTCAATTCCTTAGTAGTTCTATCAACTTGAGTTTGGTCAGAGGTTGAATAATTCTTCTTTGGATTAGGCTCTTCAATCAATATGCCTTTACCTTTATCAGAGTTTGCAATCACAGGTCTCCTTGTATATTGTATACTCTGTTGAGTATTTTCTTTGATAGAAATTCCAGTTTCTTTCTTTCTAGGAGCCTTGATTTCCTTCTTCTTGTAGATTCCAGCTGCAAGATTCTTCTTGTGTTCCTCAGCAAGCATTTGTTCTTCAGCCTGGATATCTTCAAAGGTAACATCTCTTCCATGCTCTTCTAAAAACATCTTAGTAGCAATCTCTTCATCAGTAGATGGATTAGCTGAAACAGCTAAACTCTTGATTTTTGAAGACGATTGACCACCAGAGTTTATTCTCCTTTCAGAATTTGTTTGAGCATCAGAGTTTGATCTCTTCCCTTGCCCTTGAACATAAATTTGCTTCCTCTCAGTTTCCTTGCTTCCACCATCAGCAGAATCATCCCTCCGTCTCAGAGTTTGAGTGTCTTTGCATTTGTCTTTTGGTACACTCTCCCCCTTTTTGACATCATCAGAAAGTAGTACTGATGTCAGCAATTCTAGAGCATTTGAAATAGAGTTCAATTGTGCAGACATTGCAGTCTGATTCTCCTTAACCTTTCCAAGCCTCTTCTTAATATCATCAGAATCCTTGGCTTGCTGCTTAAACATGACAGAATAATAAGACCTGTCAGTCTTTAAGGTAAGATCCCTTATACCAACTTCATTCCTCAGATTAGTAACCGCTGTTTGAGTTTCATCAAACCTATTGTTTAAGGCTTTGACTTGAACCACAGTGGCATTTAGACTTGTAAGAACATCAGGAGAAGAAATTTGCTTAACAGACTCATTAAGTAAATCAGCAACCCTCTGTGCAGAAAAGATACAATCTGCAGCTGCCCATCTTTTGTAGTACATTTCCTGAAAATGCTCAGCAGTAGCTCGATTTACCTCTCTTTCCTCATCAGAGTTTGCTTGAAAATTAGATAACTCCTCTTGTATATCAGGATGTGAATGTTCAAGACTATCTTCAACATTTTCATTCTCTGCTGTATTCTCTGCAGGAACATTCTCAGCCATTCTTTCTGGATTATCAGATTGTGCATTAGTATCAAACTCTGCTTCTTTTTGAACAATCTCAACAACAGATTGTTGCAAAGCTTCAAGAATAATATTCTCAGAGTTTAGCTTATCAACAGCCTCTTGTTCATTCTCTGCTACAGCTTCATCAAGAATTGGCTTTGTAGCAACTTCTATTCTCTGATCAACCTCCTCACCTTTGTCAGAATTTAAATTGTTAACTGAAAGAATCTCTGTGTGAGAAGCAACAGAGTCTTCAATGACTAAGGTGGGTTGATCAGCTTCTACATCCTCGGTATCACAAATACTGATAGTAGGATGTGCATCTAGAATATCTTCATCAACAAAGAAATCCATATTCTCAAAAACTCTGCTGTCAGAATGATCAGCAGCTTCCTCAACTACATCATCAGCCTTTGATGTAGGAGCTTCTATCTCAGCATTTACTCTGTCCTCAGTAGGCACAAGAGTGTCAAAAATCTCCTCTTGAAGAACAACTTCAGGAGCTACATCTTCCATAGAAACTCTGTCCATATTGACAGCTTCATCCTCCTGAAACTCAACTTCAGGAGTTTCAACAACCTTAGAAGAAACATTCTCAGCACTAAATAAATGGGCTGCTACCAATCTTCTTTTCCTTTGATGAAGAGTTTCATCATCAGTTTCACTCTCCTTATCAGCATCATCAGACTTTGATCTGTTGGCCCATCTTTTCTTTAACTTTGTCTTCTGAGGCATATCATCAGTGTTTGATACCCCCGCTTCAGTATTTGATGGATTCACTCTAGCAGACTTAACAGCTCTTAACTTAGTCTTCTTTGACCTCTGTGATTGAGACACAGAAGGTCCAGCTTCAGAGTTTGCAAGTTGTGATTGTTGTGAGTTGACCAGAAATTGTTGCACAGACTCAGGTAGCAACAAAACACCAACATCCCCTTTCTTGTTATCCTTATTAGTTAGATCAGAGAATATGCGTTTATGTAACTTAAAACAGGGAATCACATCATTCTCAGCTATTTCTACTTCAGACACACATTCAGAGAATATCAATTGACAGAATCTTGCAAAATAGACTACACCTCTGTTTTCAGTCATTTTCTCACCTATATTATTTAGAACTAATCTAGCAAAATCAAAGTGATCACCATAGAGTAAGGAATACCCGATTTGCAGACTATCTGTAGGAATTGCATCCCAATTGGTGCATTTCTTCCCGAAAGCTCTAGTGATGCAATCAAAGAAGAAACTCCACTCCTTCCTCAAGAATGGACGCTTCAATTGACCCACTTTGGCCAACGACCCAGAGTATCCAATATCTCTCATCATCCTTAGCAGTTCTCCATCGCCAACAGAGATTGTATAAGAGTTGAAATCTTCAAGGTTCAGAGCATCATGAACAGTCACAAGAGTAACCACAAACTCTTGATCTTGATACTCAAAGATAATTGACGGTGACCCTGTCTCGCCTCCATTATCATAAGTGCCTGTCTGCCAAAAGCTTGTTATTTGAGATGCAGACAGCTTCAATGGTGCGATGAGAGCATGACCAATGTCAGATTTAGCTAAGAAATTCTGTATTAAATGAAACGCCTCTGGTGCGTTCTCATTTGCCAACGGAGCAGCATAGTTATTTGGAACAAACTCAAGTCCAGAAGCAGTGAAAGCAGTTGAAGCCATTAGTAATATCAGGAAATAAACAGAAAATAGCTTCAAAGAAACGAGAGAGTTTAGTAGAGAAAGTGTTTGTGAATTTGTGTGAGTGAAACTAGAATACAATTGGAGTAAGTCGTGAAAAACTGTAACGGTTGTGTGTATAATGTATAAATAGAAAATTTAAAATTAAAAACTGAACAGTTTTTAATCATTAAAACACAACTGTCTTACCCCGTGTACTGTGTAAATGAGACACGTGTCACACCTGCAATGACTGACAGCAGTAATTGACAGTTTTCAATGCGCATGCGCAGTAAAAACAGCAATAATTACCGCCTGTTACACTCTTCTAGGAAATTAACCTCTCTCCTCTGTTTAATACAAATTATGACCGTTACCAATCATACTCTTTTATTACAAAACAAATGTCTTTTCTCAAAAATTATAATATGTCTGAAACAAACAAAATTTATTTTAATCAACAAAGATTAAAATGAAATTACCTCGGCGTAGAGTACACAAATCATCAGTGTTTACCAATCCTCCTCCTTTATAAGTAAATTCTTTTCACAAAATGTACAGGTGTGTAAATTTGTGTGTGTGTTAGCAGAGTTTACTGAATATGAATATTTAGACCATCTCAAAGTGCATAAAATCCACAAACTAAAGTAGTAAAAACTGGTTGCCTAAACTCTCATGTATAACATAAAATCTGATTTATATCTAAACTCTGTATTCTGATATCCTTTCATTTGGATATATCTTTTATTTTTCACCCCCTATATTTATTTTTTATTTTTTTATTTTTTTTTTCCAGTAATCAGTGGTTGGCACTAGTCACCAAAAATCAAAGATTTTAGCCCTTATTTCATACAATAAGTTCCTGGATCTTCCTAGACACAACATGATCTCAAAGGAATTTGTGCATATTTTGCATCTTTTGATTTGAGGGTGAATTATTTGCAATTATAAAATCAGAGTTTAGATTTTTATCAGTTAATACATTTAATTTATGAGAGAAAATGCAAACAGCTAATACAAATTCAGTATATAGGATCTATAAACTAAGAGATGCTAGAAATATAAAGACAGTATCATGCTGTGTAAAATTTCTGCACATCTTGTAATCAGAATTTATAATACTCAGAAGAATTCAAGATTACTTACTGAAAATTATGCTTCATACATTTTCTTCATCGGTCAATGTGTTTCAGACAAAAATCACAATCAGAGTTTAACATCAGAGTTTAACCGACAGAGTTTATTCACAGAGTTTACTGACAGAGTTTAACATACTGGTGCACTAACACATGCAAAGAACAAAGAGTATAAAATCATGTATTGAGTTTGTGAATCTAACCAGTATCTCTAGTCAAAACCAGAGATCATTCCTAGTTCATTTACCAGTCTTGTAAAGGTACTTTCACTCAAAGGCTTGGTGAAAATATCTGCAAGCTGTTGGTCTGTAGACACAAAATGAAGCTCAATATCTCCTTCTTCCACATGTTCCCTGATAAAATGATACCTTATGCTAATGTGCTTGGTCATGGAGTGCTGTACTGGATTACCTGTCATAGCAATAGCACTTTGGTTATCACAGTAGCATCAGGATCTCCAATTATGAGATCAGGTGTGTGTGCCTGTGTCCACTTTCTTGTTGTTGGTAAGTGGTTTCTTGCATTATTATTGGATCCTCCCCCTTGATCCATGCTCTCCTGATTCATATGTTGACTTTCTGCAGCATCTGAGGCTCCCCCTGAATTGGATGGCTCAGAGTTTGAACTGTCAGAGTTTGAATCAGTTTCCTCAACTCACTCACTTGCTGTGTCTTGTTGAGCTTCTTCACGCTCCCCCTCAACTGGTTCTCTATTTTGTTCAATTTGAGAATTTCCAGTTTCTCCAGTATTTACCAGTAGAGGTTCAGAGTATGCTTCGTCAGAGTTTGTCAGGCCAGCTTCATCAGAGTTTACATCATCAGAGAATAAATCTTCATTTTCAAAACGTAGTTGATCATATTCATTTTCATCTTGAAGTCCAGTTATTTTCTTGTCATCAAATGACACGTGTATGGATTCCATGATCACTTTAGTTCTCAGATTGTAGACTCTGAATGCTTTTGTTGACAATGGATAGCCAACAAAGATTCCTTCATCAGCTTTTAACTCGAACTTGGTCAACTGTTCAGGATGAGTCTTCAACACAAAGCATTTGCATCCAAATATATGAAAATATTTCAAATTTGGCTTCTTATTTTTCACCATCTCATATGGTGTTTTCCCATGCTTGTTGATCAGTGTAGCATTTTGAGTAAAACAAGCAGTTTGATCAGTGTAGGATCATGTTCCGGGTTTGCTTTCGCTTGCTTTTCCGATGAAATTTCCACCGAATTATAAGAAGGTTTATAGGTATGGTGGACAAATTGATAATTTTCAGAAAAGAGTTTATTTGTCACCGTATGCTGATGCTAGTGAGCTTACAGCTGGTTCACAGGAGTTTGATAAGAGGGTTGTTGCGGTAATGCATGAAATGTTGAGTTTTATGAATGAGAAGAGATTGGTTACTGATCATCTTACTCATTTTAGGAGGGAGTTTGTGATGCCACAGAAGTTGATGAGGCTCTTACTAAAGCATTTTGGTATTTTTTATGTTTCTGAGAGAGGGAAGAGGTTTAGCGTGTTTTTGACTGAAGCTTACGAAGGTTCAGAGTTGATTGAGAAATGTCCTATGGCTATTTGGAAGGAGAAAGTACTAAGGCTTGTTGGTTGTAGAGGAAGAAAGAAGAAAGTTGAAACTTTTGATGACTTGTCGGATATGGAAGATAGGGATTTGTTTGAGAGTGACTCTGAGGAAGATATTCTCAGTATTGCACCTGTGCAGGAGGAGACCTTAAATGCTCATGATGATGTTTCATGTTCTGAACATTCTGAGATGGAGATTGGGGATGTTTGCAGTGCTTACAAGGATACATAGATACATTTTGTACAGGTTTTAAACTTTTTGGTATTAAGTAGTTTCTTGATTTTAAAGCTTCTGAAAGTGTTTTGCCTTTTAACTTAATTTTAATGGATGTTTTTTTTCCTAATTTTGCCGTAAAATGTAACTGAGTAGCTGAACTCTTAGAAGTTACGGTTTAACACGTATTGTCATTTCCGATAATAGTGTTTCCGTTGAGTATTTAGCTTGTTATAGTGACTCTCTGTAATCTTAACTAGCAGATGTCTTCACTATAATACTACCTTCCCTTCAGTTTACACATTTGCTTTTAAGTTGGGAATCTATGATTCTGCATTTTTTTATATCTTCCCATTTGTGCTGCTGGTGCAACCTCATCAAGTCATCATGTTCAGCATATTAATACTATGCAGTCAGGAGGGAGTTCGCTTTACCCAACTAACTTTTTGATAACAAGGCAGAAACCCCTGACCCGGCCTCATTCTATAAAGCAGCAGCAGAGGAGTTGGTTATATAAGTCAGCCTCGTAACTGCACTCTGTCTTGTCTTGAATGGGGAAGTCGCTCTTTGATCTGCGGAATAAGACCTACGGCAAGTAAGAAAAGGTGCATAAGAGAAGTTTAGTGTTCTAGAAAGAGGTGCTAGCAAGTGAGTATACTTACAGGGAGAGGTCTACTCACTCGCTTTCAGGAATAGCACTTCTTCGCCCAATGCTACTTCTGAGATAAAGAGATAGATGGGAATAACAACTATGATACAGCAGATACAACTTCTACCTCTGCGCGGGACTACTATGATACAAAACGTGTGCAAAGAGAACGGGATACAACTTCTACTAATGCACCTTATAGCACTTCTTCTGATAGCTATGATGGCAACAACTATGATACAAAGACTTCTTATGATGCACCTTATAGCACTTCTTCGCCTACCTCTAGCTCTGGCACCAAGACTACTTCTGATAAGTGATAACACCTCCAAATCCAAATCTTTTCTCTTTTTAAAAAATAAATGCAATGATTAATGATTGTGGCATCATTTATTGCGGTTATGTGGGCAGCAAGTATTCCTATACCTGGTCGAATACCCAAATACCTGGTCGAATACCCAAGAGTGGGGCTGTGTCAAAGCCAAAATTGACTGAGTTGGTTCCATATGCATTTTTCTCTGGATCATCTAATGCATCTCCTCCTTTTACTGTTCAAGTCCATTTGAGCGAAACTTGCCGCCAACTCGATCGAACCAAGGTGGAGCGATATCCAAGAAAGCATTTAGTGTTTTGGTCATAGAGGGTGAATCCAAAGGCCAGGGCAGCCAAACTTTAAATGTTTCATCTTTAGTAATACTAGCTTATAACCCGTGCATTTGCACAACTCTTTTTTTAATATTTATAATTGTATTAATTTTATGTTATTTTAAGATTTTATTTATTATGTTTTATACGCTCAATACATAATTTATGTTCTAAGCTCTAAAAATCATATTTAAAAACAAATTTACGACCCACATAAAATTCACAAAATAATCTTTAATTTAGTGATAGTTTAACAAAGGGTTAAATATCAAATACATCACGAGTTGTGTTCAAATGTATCAAATTATTCACTCATTGCAAAAATGACTCAATTTAGTCTCTAATTTAAGATAAATTAGTGATAAATTAATTGATAAATTAATAATTTATTAAATTATTAATATATTAATAATTTATTAATTTATTGAGATATATCATTTTAAAATTTTATGACATACAGTTCTCAAAATTATAGATTTTATAAATTTATATATATTGTGATTTCATTTATAAATACTCAAAAAAAATTCATAAATTTGAATAAATAATATTTGTGAATTTAAGTAAATTGAATAGATTCAAAAATTTATTTAAATCATTAGTAGTGGGAAATGAGAAAGAAGATGACGTAAGCGGTCTCACGAATAAGAAGATTTAAGATGAAGTAAATTTAGGAAGCAAGTTATTATAAAAATGCATCCTAGAACATATATCTGTAATTTCGATGTAATATGCAATTATTAATTAATATATTACATGGGACGCTTTAATACAAATGTATTATCTTACAAATTTAGCAAATTATTAATTTATATTAAAGGGTCCAAGTAGGGACTACAAAAAAATATTAATTAATCGATATTATTAATTTATCGAGTATTAATTAATCGAGGTTTTACTATAACTTGAAACAAAAACAAAGCAATTTATAAATTTTTTTATTTGTTATTTAGAATAGTATATTATGCCCCGTTTAATACTTTAAAAAGTAGTTTTTTATAACTTAAGATTTCTTAAATTGATAAGTTAAAATTTTGATTTGAGTTATTATCAGTTCGAGTGATTTTATCGTTAATATATAAATTATGTGTTATTAAAAATAGAAAAATAAAAAAAATTATGTTGATATTAAAATAGGAAATTAAATTAAATTATTTTACAGTGTACTTTTAATCATCTTCCAATTTTTAATTTTATTTATATAAATTTAAGTATTTTTTTACTTGGTACATAAATATATATCTTTTTAAAATTTAAATTGAAATTAAGTTGCTCACAAGCTTTTATAACTAAAAAGTAAAACCTGTTAAAATAGTGTGTTTTTAGTTTCTACGTAACAGTCCTGAAAATTTCCTTCGAGCAAGGTTTCTCGTTCAGGCATTAAGACAAACAGGTTGGTGACAAATATAAACCCGCCATATTCTCACTGTTGTATCAAACAATCATGGCCGCTAAACTGATAAAGATGAAAACTTTATCATTCTTCAAAGCAAACAACAATGCAAACAACCCCATTTCACATTTCTCGCTCATTCGTTCAATGACAACCAGCAAAAGAGTGCAAGACCGAAGCGAAAAGAAGCGAATACATGACCTGGAAATAGCCACAGAGAAGTGGAAAATCATTTCAAAAGTGTTGTTTTTGATTGAAACTATGAAACAGGAGCCTGAACAAATTATCTCTGTAAGATCACTTGATCAGTATAGGAGACAGATTAATTTGCCTAAGCCTCATAAGATATCAGATTTTCTTCGAAAATCTCCGAAACTGTTTGAGCTTTATAAGGACCAGAAGGGTGTTTTGTGGTGTGGATTAACAAGAGAAGCTGAGGAATTGGTGGAAGAAGAGAGGATTTTGGAAGTGACTAGTGAAAAGGCTGTGGAGTATGTTTGTAGATTGTTGATGATGTCGGTCGATAAGCGGATTAAGTTGGAAAAGATTGCTCATTTTAGGAGAGATTTGGGGTTGCCTTATGATTTTAGGAAGAATTGGGTGTTTAAGTATCCGGAAAATTTTAGGGTTGTGAAAGATGAGGATGAAGTTGAGTTCTTGGAGTTGGTTACTTGGAATCCGAGTTGGGCTATTACGGAATTGGAGAAGAAGGTTTTGGGTTTATCGACATTGGATGATTCGGTTAAGGATCATGTTCCGGGTTTGCTTTCGCTTGCTTTTCCGATGAAATTTCCACCGAATTATAAGAAGGTTTATAGGTATGGTGGACAAATTGATAATTTTCAGAAAAGAGTTTATTTGTCACCGTATGCTGATGCTAGTGAGCTTATAGCTGGTTCACAGGAGTTTGATAAGAGGGCTGTTGCGGTAATGCATGAAATGTTGAGTTTTATGAATGAGAAGAGATTGGTTACTGATCATCTTACTCATTTTAGGAGGGAGTTTGTGATGCCACAGAAGTTGATGAGGCTCTTACTAAAGCATTTTGGTATTTTTTATGTTTCTGAGAGAGGGAAGAGGTTTAGCGTGTTTTTGACTGAAGCTTACGAAGGTTCAGAGTTGATTGAGAAATGTCCTATGGCTATTTGGAAGGAGAAAGTACTAAGGCTTGTTGGTTATAGAGGAAGAAAGAAGAAAGTTGAAACTTTTGATGACTTGCCGGATATGGAAGATAGGGATTTGTTTGAGAGTGACTCTGAGGAAGATATTCTCAGTATTGCACCTGTGCAGGAGGAGACCTTAAATGCTCATGATGATGTTTCATGTTCTGAACATTCTGAGATGGAGATTGGGGATGTTTGCAGTGCTTACAAGGATACATAGATACATTTTGTACAGGTTTTAAACTTTTTGGTATTAAGTAGTTTCTTGATTTTAAAGCTTCTGAAAGTGTTTTGCCTTTTAACTTAATTTTAATGGATGTTTTTTTTCCTAATTTTGCCGTAAAATGTAACTGAGTAGCTGAACTCTTAGAAGTTACGGTTTAACACGTATTGTCATTTCCGATAATAGTGTTTCCGTTGAGTATTTAGCTTGTTATAGTGACTCTCTATAATCTTAACTAGCAGATGTCTTCACTATAATACTACCTTCCCTTCAGTTTACACATTTGCTTTTAAGTTGGGAATCTATGATTCTGCATTTTTTTATATCTTCCCATTTGTGCCGCTGGTGCAACCTCATCAAGTCATCATGTTCAGCATATTAATACTATGCAGTCAGGAGGGAGTTCGCTTTACCCAACTAACTTTTTGATAACAAGGCAGAAATAGAAGTCTAAAGTTCATTTTAATGTATTATGTTGTTTTGATAAATTTCTTTTGCTGCAGCAAGAGGGGTGGTGGTCATATGAATTTTGTTATAAAAAGAAGTTGCGGCAAATACATTTAGAGGATGACAAGGTAGCGACTCGTAGAATCATATATCAATTAGCCATTGTTTGCAGTTAGTTTTATTTTCCTAAAATTTTGTGTCATCCTGTATGCATGGCATGAAAGGGCCTACTTCATTGTGCTTGGGAATTTTGTACCAACATGGGAACAACAGTATCCATAATTTCTGAAAATCACCATGTAATTTAGCAAGTTAAAGTGATTTTAATCCAAAATCACTCCTGAAATGTTCTTGATATGCATCTAGTTTCTTGAATCTCCCATTTTTTGGTCAGTCGGCCTTTTTTTTCCTTTGAAGTTGGCATGAATTCATCTTAATGTTTGTA
Source organism: Heracleum sosnowskyi (assembly GCA_030848705.1). NCBI lineage: Eukaryota > Viridiplantae > Streptophyta > Magnoliopsida > Apiales > Apiaceae > Heracleum > Heracleum sosnowskyi. Next base: position 20,222,991 of record CM061240.1, read on the forward strand.
AAATATACGTACATTGTAATGCTTGTTTTGTTTTTAGGTAGTTCAAGAGTTTGTTTTGGGTGTGTATGATGATGAAGCTACAGCTGCTTACAACCAAAACCTCTCTGACATATCCACACTGAAAGATCCTCGCTCGAAAGATGCATCACAAAGGTATAATGCTTTAGTGAAAAGATGTAAATGTGTGACTTACAAAGTGTACTAGAGAGATGGTCTTAGACATATTTTCGAATGAAAATTTGTTGTAATTAACAATGCTGATACAGGTATCATGCCCATCAATACACACATGGAACTAAGTGTGATCTCACCAACCAACCTCGAGAAACAGAGGTATGACATATTTTTGTCTCATTTAATGTTCTATCATCGAGCTCTACATCACTTCACTATGTCTTTTAGGTGAGATATGTTTGCTCTGAGCCTAGAGCTATGATTAGCTCTATTACTGAGTTGTCCACATGCAAGTATGCGCTCACAGTCCAAGGCCCAATGTTATGCAAGCACCCGTAAGTCTCTCTCTCTCTCTCTGTTAAACATTCACACACCAGACTCATGTTTCTAGTTGCTCAAACCTGGAACATACAATATTATCATTAATTATATTTTAATTATGGCTGATGTGTGCATCTTATATAGATATTAAAAAAAATAATAAATTATGGTAACGCTAAAAGATAACCTGTGTGAGGGCACACTTGTACAATCTTTTGTCAACATGTTAATTAATCACAAATCTTTTTATATTATTTATTCACTTGTATAGTCTTTCGTTGACATATTAAGCAATTACATATCTTTTTATATTATTTATTAACTCGATAATTACTTTTTATTTATAAAAATTATCTTCAGAATGTTAGACTTAAAATAATTTATCTTTTAAACTCCGGTCTGCTGGTCTGGGAGGTTGTGCATACTGGTCTGGGAGGTTGCACATGTATTCATAATCTCACGAAATGTCATAATATTAGTTGGAACTTTTCTTGTTCTTTTAATATTTTACAAGAGCAACAAGGTAAGAGCAGCAAAAGGAGAATATAGCGATACTATAATCTTAAGAGAATCTAAATCGATGTGCAAGAATACCCGAGGTAGTTTTATAGTAAAAGTCAGTGTAAAAATACCCTAAAAGAGGGGGGCAAAAAAAAAAGAGCTGGTAACTAGAGGTAGTTATATAAAATTAAGACAAGCAGGCCTTGAAATGGCTTATCATCAATGACCCACTTACGGGGACATAAATAAAATCACTACTCTGATGTTCTTTACTGAAAGCTAGCCAAATAGTATCATTAACCTTACCTTTAGTTTGCAGACTGAGAACCTCATACTGTCTTGAAGCTGTATGCAAAAGATATACTGTTCTCGCTAAATAAAAATAGAAGTACCAGAATTATTTGGATACATCTTTAAATTTATAACATGACAGAACAGTTACCTAATTATAAATCATTGGAGCATGTATTTCACAAGTCTCACTAATTTAAGTAAATTATCTCATCTCTTTTATCTGTCAAGTCTCACTGCTTTATAATAGAATATGACTCTCTTTGGCATACAAGTATAAATGAAAGATAAGGGGACAAGGATATATGTTGCTACGAAATTAATATCTTGGAACAGGAAAAAATATTAATTAATTGATAAATTAATAATTTATTAAATTATTAATATATTAATAATTTATTGAGATATATCATTTTAAAATTTTATGACATACAGTTCTCAAAATTATAGATTTTATAAATTTATATATATTGTGATTTCATTTATAAATACTCAAAAAAAATTCATAAATTTGAATAAATAATATTTGTGAATTTAAGTAAATTGAATAGATTCAAAATTTTATTTAAATCATTAGTAGTGGGAAATGAGAAATAAGATGAAGTAAGCGGTCTCACGAATAAGAAGATTTAAGATGAAGTAAATTTAGGAAGCAAGTTATTATAAAAATGCATCCTAGAACATATATCTGTAATTTCGATGTAATATGCAATTATTAATTAATATATTACATGGGACGCTTTAATACAAATGTATTATCTTACAAATTTAGCAAATTATTAATTTATATTAAAGGGTCCAAGTAGGGACTACAAAAAAATATTAATTAATCGATATTATTAATTTATCGAGTATTAATTAATCGAGGTTTTACTATAACTTGAAACAAAAACAAAGCAATTTATAAATTTTTTTATTTGTTATTTAGAATAGTATATTATGCCCCGTTTAATACTTTAAAAAGTAGTTTTTTATAACTTAAGATTTCTTAAATTGATAAGTTAAAATTTTGATTTGAGTTATTATCAGTTCGAGTGATTTTATCGTTAATATATAAATTATGTGTTATTAAAAATAGAAAAATAAAAAAAATTATGTTGATATTAAAATAGGAAATTAAATTAAATTATTTTACAGCGTACTTTTAATCATCTTCCAATTTTTAATTTTATTTATATAAATTTAAGTATTTTTTTACTTGGTACATAAATATATATATCTTTTTAAAATTTAAATTGAAATTAAGTTGCTCACAAACTTTTATAACTAAAAAGTAAAACCTGTTCAAATAGTGTGTTTTTAGTTTCTACGTAACAGTCCTGAAAATTTCCTTCGAGCAAGGTTTCTCGTTCAGGCATTAAGACAAACAGGTTGGTGACAAATATAAACCCGCCATATTCTCACTGTTGTATCAAACAATCATGGCCGCTAAACTGATAAAGATGAAAACTTTATCATTCTTCAAAGCAAACAACAATGCAAACAACCCCATTTCATATTTCTCGCTCATTCGTTCAATGACAACCAGCAAAAGAGTGCAAGACCGAAGCGAAAAGAAGCGAATACATGACCTGGAAATAGCCACAGAGAAGTGGAAAATCATTTCAAAAGTGTTGTTTTTGATTGAAACTATGAAACAGGAGCCTGAACAAATTATCTCTGTAAGATCACTTGATCAGTATAGGAGACAGATTAATTTGCCTAAGCCTCATAAGATATCAGATTTTCTTCGAAAATCTCCGAAACTGTTTGAGCTTTATAAGGACCAGAAGGGTGTTTTGTGGTGTGGATTAACAAGAGAAGCTGAGGAATTGGTGGAAGAAGAGGAGAGGATTTTGGAAGTGACTAGTGAAAAGGCTGTGGAGTATGTTTGTAGATTGTTGATGATGTCGGTCGATAAGCGGATTAAGTTGGAAAAGATTGCTCATTTTAGGAGAGATTTGGGGTTGCCTTATGATTTTAGGAAGAATTGGGTGTTTAAGTATCCGGAAAATTTTAGGGTTGTGAAAGATGAGGATGAAGTTGAGTTCTTGGAGTTGGTTACTTGGAATCCGAGTTGGGCTATTACGGAATTGGAGAAGAAGGTTTTGGGTTTATCGACATTGGATGATTCGGTTAAGGATCATGTTCCGGGTTTGCTTTCGCTTGCTTTTCCGATGAAATTTCCACCGAATTATAAGAAGGTTTATAGGTATGGTGGACAAATTGATAATTTTCAGAAAAGAGTTTATTTGTCACCGTATGCTGATGCTAGTGAGCTTACAGCTGGTTCACAGGAGTTTTATAAGAGGGCTGTTGCGGTAATGCATGAAATGTTGAGTTTTATGAATGAGAAGAGATTGGTTACTGATCATCTTACTCATTTTAGGAGGGAGTTTGTGATGCCACAGAAGTTGATGAGGCTCTTACTAAAGCATTTTGGTATTTTTTATGTTTCTGAGAGAGGGAAGAGGTTTAGCGTGTTTTTGACTGAAGCTTACGAAGGTTCAGAGTTGATTGAGAAATGTCATATGGCTATTTGGAAGGAGAAAGTACTAAGGCTTGTTGGTTGTAGAGGAAGAAAGAAGAAAGTTGAAACTTTTGATGACTTGCCGGATATGGAAGATAGGGATTTGTTTGAGAGTGACTCTGAGGAAGATATTCTCAGTATTGCACCTGTGCAGGAGGAGACCTTAAATGCTCATGATGATGTTTCATGTTCTGAACATTCTGAGATGGAGATTGGGGATGTTTGCAGTGCTTACAAGGATACATAGATACATTTTGTACAGGTTTTAAACTTTTTGGTATTAAGTAGTTTCTTGATTTTAAAGCTTCTGAAAGTGTTTTGCCTTTTAACTTAATTTTAATGGATGTTTTTTTTCCTAATTTTGCCGTAAAATGTAACTGAGTAGCTGAACTCTTAGAAGTTACGGTTTAACACGTATTGTCATTTCCGATAATAGTGTTTCCGTTGAGTATTTAGCTTGTTATAGTGACTCTCTGTAATCTTAACTAGCAGATGTCTTCACTATAATACTACCTTCCCTTCAGTTTACACATTTGCTTTTAAGTTGGGAATCTATGATTCTGTATTTTTTTATATCTTCCCATTTGTGCTGCTGGTGCAACCTCATCAAGTCATCATGTTCAGCATATTAATACTATGCAGTCAGGAGGGAGTTCGCTTTACCCAACTAACTTTTTGATAACAAGGCAGAAACCCCCGACCCGGCCTCATTCTATAAAGCAGCAGCAGAGGAGTTGGTTATATAAGTCAGCCTCGTAACTGCACTCTGTCTTGTCTTGAATGGGGAAGTCGCTCTTTGATCTGCGGAATAAGACCTACGGCAAGTAAGAAAAGGTGCATAAGAGAAGTTTAGTGTTCTAGAAAGAGGTGCTAGCAAGTGAGTATACTTACAGGGAGAGGTCTACTCACTCGCTTTCAGGAATAGCACTTCTTCGCCCAATGCTACTTCTGAGATAAAGAGATAAAGAGATAGATGGGAATAACAACTATGATACAGCAGATACAACTTCTACCTCTGCGCGGGACTACTATGATACAAAACGTGTGCAAAGAGAACGGGATACAACTTCTACTAATGCACCTTATAGCACTTCTTCTGATAGCTATGATGGCAACAACTATGATACAAAGACTTCTTATGATGCACCTTATAGCACTTCTTCGCCTACCTCTAGCTCTGGCACCAAGACTACTTCTGATAAGTGATAACACCTCCAAATCCAAATCTTTTCTCTTTTTAAAAAATAAATGCAATGATTAATGATTGTGGCATCATTTATTGCGGTTATGTGGGCAGCAAGTATTCCTATACCTGGTCGAATACCCAAATACCTGGTCGAATACCCAAGAGTGGGGCTGTGTCAAAGCCAAAATTGACTGAGTTGGTTCCATATGCATTTTTCTCTGGATCATCTAATGCATCTCCTCCTTTTACTGTTCAAGTCCATTTGAGCGAAACTTGCCGCCAACTCGATCGAACCAAGGTGGAGCGATATCCAAGAAAGCATTTAGTGTTTTGGTCATAGAGGGTGAATCCAAAGGCCAGGGCAGCCAAACTTTAAATGTTTCATCTTTAGTAATACTAGCTTATAACCCGTGCATTTGCACAACTCTTTTTTTAATATTTATAATTGTATTAATTTTATGTTATTTTAAGATTTTATTTATTATGTTTTATACGCTCAATACATAATTTATGTTCTAAGCTCTAAAAATCATATTTAAAAACAAATTTACGACCCACATAAAATTCACAAAATAATCTTTAATTTAGTGATAGTTTAACAAAGGGTTAAATATCAAATACATCACGAGTTGTGTTCAAATGTATCAAATTATTCACTCATTGCAAAAATGACTCAATTTAGTCACTAATTTAAGATTTTGTGTCAAGGACATCACATGGGAATGACTAAATTGATACAAAATTTTAACATGTTAATGACTAAGTTGATACAAAATTTTAAATTAATGACTAAATTGAGTCATTTTTGCAATGAATGACTAATTTGATACATTCGAACATAATGAATGATGTATTTGATATTTAACCCGTTTAACAAATCATTTTCCAATTAAAACTACCCTGAAACTGAAGAAAGAATAAAATAACGATTTTTACATTAGTTCTATTCAACTTAGGAATAAAATTAAAATAAAAAAAAACCAACTCAACTTACGATTAAAGTATAGACCAAGAATCAAATGAACCTACTCAACTTAGAATTTGAAGTTATGAATTTTTACATTGAGAATTCTAGTTAACTTAAAAAACATACTCATATTTGGTTTGTATTATTAAAATAAATCTTTTTAATATTAAATCTAAGGGTTCTCATTCATCTATTTTAAGATCAACTGTCCTTATTGATTTGGCGGTACAGGACCAAAGTTTTGGATAAGATCCGTCTTACGCTTATTATATATAAGGATATATAAGGATTTAATTTAATGTAATATGAATTGAATATTAGTATTAATGGAACTGGTATTTTTATTAAGTTCTAATTACTTCTAATCCAATTCTAATACTAATACTCCCACTTTGATTTATATCATTTTTAGATAATAATTTCTATTTTTATATGATATAATCTTGATCGTTTATTTTTAAAAATATCAGATCCAACATTTGAGATTGTTTTGGCGGTATTGAGGACCAACCAAAGTTTTGGATAAGATCTCTTTTATGCTTATTGTATATAAAGATTTAATAGTATAGATAGATAGGTAGGTGAAACTAGAAACATCCGCGCACGGACTCCTACGGCCTCGTTTGGTTAGATGTAACCCAGCAAACTAATCTGTAGTTCCTTGGAAGTCACCCGAGTTACGTTGTTTGGTTGTATGGTTTTAAAATTAAACCAAGGAACTCGGAGTTCCCAGGAATTCATAGTTAGTATAAAATACATGAATCTAGCTACCTTACTCTACCACGGTCACCCTGAGTTACAGAGTTGTTAATATTTCTTTTTCATATCAAATACTACATGTTCTACAAATTAACTACAAAAATATAAAAATATATGTCAAAATGTTAATAAAAATTAAATATTAATTAATCTTTATAATATGATAACATTTATATTTATAAATTAACCCCAATTTTTTTTAAATATTAAAATACATAAATTGAGTCTTTTTAATAATATTGTAATCCATACATGTTAAATTTTATTTCTTAATTAATATAACTTATAATAACATTATATGAATATAAATATATTACTAGCTATTAAAGGGGTCATATTAATTTTAAGTTAAAATTTAATAAAATCATATTAATATCATGGTCAAGTCACCTTGTTTATTTCTATTATGTCATCATTGTTATCACGGGTGAACATTTATAAAAGAATGACAAAAAGTTAAGGTTAATCATGTATATTTACATGGATACACAACATTAGTCACCAAACACAGATTTTAAGTATCCAAGAAACTACATGCAAGAAATTTGAAGTTACATGTGTAACTCTAAAAATCAGCCAAACAAACGAGGCCTAAATCTCATACAGAAATAGGTCATAGTATTACACAGTATGAGGACCATTTGTTGTCAAATATTTTTTTCCCGTTTCTATAAACCTTTGATTTAAAGTTTATCTTTATCAGAATATTTACTACAACTTTATCTTCCTTTACATTATCGGTGAATGATGCATTTCCTACTTTTTCCAGAGCTTTTGTTCCTGCGGTATTATTGGGCGAATCAAAGTCTAATGTGAATGATCAATCTTCAAACACATGACCAACCAAGTGTAAGCATTTCTTAGTTTGTTTTTGACACAGCTATATATGATGGTTATGTTTGCCTGTAAAAAAGTGGAGTCGGAAGAATATAGTCCATGTTGTTGACAAAAATCCGTACTTTTATTTGTTTTTAAGTCATAAAAGTTTTCTTTGTGGTGCTTAAGATTAGTGTGTATCATGTACGAGTTTGTTGTGCTTAGGGTCTGTCCAGATGAAAGGAATATAATTAAATATAGATGCTTTAATTTTTAAGATTCAGGCAAAACTCTGGAGGGATTGATTCATTATAATTCCGAAACCACTGGAAAGAAGAGGAAGATGGGTTGGTGGGACTGTATTTTGACTATTAATGTTAGGTCCAAAGTATCGTAGAAGGGGGTTGAATACGATACTCACAAATAATTTAATTTCGTTCGCGGATAATTCATTGAGTTTTATAACGAAATCAAACACACCAAACCAAGTTTCAGGGAATATATCTTTTTATAAATATAAACCTCGAAGGGTGCTACAATTTCTAATCCGTAGATTAGTTTCAATGAGTTTAAGGTTACACAAATTCAATACAATGATCAAGTTCTAAGCACTATTAATTGTCTGATAATTTCTCCGGCTCAATTCTCTCTCTCAGTAATGTCTCTGTGTGTTTTGCCTTAACTGAAGAAGACATTTCTTCCTCTGTTAGTAATTGTAGTCTTTTGATTTGAAAACTATCGAACCTTAATTGAAGAATCAATCTTGGTCGTCCAATCTTCATCAACCTGTAAAACAAGTCACACTTTTCACCTGCTCCCTAATTTAAAAACCATCGAATGTATAAAGTATTTTACCATTCGATAGTTTTTATTTAAAAACTATCGAAAAGCAAATTACTTTACACTTGGTTTTCTTTTAACTTCTTGTATCATGTTCGATGGTTTTCTAAATAGAAAAACCATCGAACTCTTTTCTTGTCTTTGACTTTTAAGAAAAGATTCTGAGCTCCTGGGTGTTTATGTTTTAGACTGTATCAATTTCTTCTGAGACGATAAAAGAACTTGATCTTTTCAGTGTTGTCACCTAGTGCAACTGGTCTGGTTCACAGATGAATAACACTTGATCAATTCTTCTTTTATGTCTTCAATTCAATGCTGTTGATACGTCCCTTGTCGTTCTGGTTGCTTCAATTAAATCACTGGAATCCCGTGGTACTAACCCTAAATCATTCACATACTTCTGTCGTCTTGAAAGTCTTGTTTCTTTTGCTGTCACTGAGGCTTGAACATTTTCATGAACTTCTTTCCGTGACCTGTTTACGGACTTCAAGAATACATAACGTATTTTGATTTTTTGAGTTTACCTTTTCTTCTTTGATTCTGGATTCCTGTGCTTCTGTTAATACTATTGTATGTCTTGTCCTTTGTTGAGTTGTAGTTATCTCTTTTACATCTTATGTTACATTATGCTTTACAATTAAGTTGTTTAAGGATATTGTATTATCAAGCGTCTCCCCAGCACATGGTATCGCTTGATAAAGATTGATATTGTCTGCAGTTTTAGGTGTATTCCATTTCTGGGGACAAGTGTTTCATGCAAGTCTGCAAGGTTTTTCTTATACCATGTCTGGTGAGACCTGGAAATGGTATAGACCGGCAGATTGAGAGAAAGCTCTGATCCACAATAATATTGAACATGTGCAAAGCTTATTAGAGTAAATCATGTAAACACTTGGATAGGCTCATATACATAACATGTTTTCAGTAGATACTCCAACCTTTAACATTATACTATTCAGTTTGAATGTATTTTTATTCTTGCCATCTCAAATCTTGAAACCACACAATTGTTGAGTTGAGAAAAAGGCTTCAACCTTTTTAGACCCCAACTCAAATTCTTGAAATTTGTGTGGTGGGTTTTAATGTTTTTAGTAATTTTGTTAGCTAAATGATAGACTCTTTGAATTAACAGCTACTTATGGTATCATACACCAGATCCCACTAACACTTCTGATGTAATAGGTTGTTGGAATATCGAAACAGGCTGCACAAAAGGGAAGCTTTAATATATATTATAGGCTGCAACTGAAAATAAAAAAACTCAATATAAATTAGGTAGAAGGCGTACACTCGGAACAAATAATCATGGCAGGTTCCTGACTTGCCTATAAAACTCAAACTAAAGTCATGGTGAACTATCTAGTTTTTGAACATTAGTTTTACATTACTTTCAAGATCATTTTTTACTTGTTACAGTTGCACCTGTGGTTGCTGGTTGGTCCTACATTTTTGCAATCGTGTGCCTGCATCTAAATCTAATAGGTTGTCGAGGATCTCAAGGTCGTGACTTCTCATGCCTCGAATCTCTCTCACATTTTTCTGTTTTTTAGCCTTCCTCTAGTTTTATTTTATCATCTTTGTGTTCTATACTTTCATACATATAATACTGGTGATTTAAATGTACAATTCAAGCGAAAAACGAAAAGTGTTGATGTCCTGAGCCAATTTATTCTCCAGCAGATAGTATGTAATCGTAATCACCTCCTAACTTTATTAAATTCTTATACTTGTATTCAATCTAGCTTGTAAATTTTGATTTGAAGTGATCAACTTCTTTTTTTTGTAACTACATGACATTTGGTGTTCCTAGATATAGTCATTGGTCTTAATTTGTGATTTTGATGTTATTACTTTATTCATTTTATAAATCTAATATTATCAAGAGACAAGCCACATTGTCCAAAAGGGGTGTTGTATTTCTAGAAAAAACAAAAAAATAATAATCATGAACTACCAATGTTCTACGGAATTTTAAAGTTGATGTCATTACTTTCTTAGACACCGGAAAACTCTTTAAAAATGTTGTGACTTTGAATTGTTTTTTCAAGGAGTATAGTGGATCTCTCTAAATTTTTCTGGTATGCATACTTATTACTTATAAGTTGGTATGTTTGCCAAGTTGAATAGAATGGAGTTTGTGAAGATATGAAAGTGAGTGACGCGGGCCTGATTTGGATTCATATACGTTGAATTCGTTCTTTGTGTGAGGAAGAAAAGTGGAAAGAAGCTTGCCAACTTTACGAAAAGATGATAGAGAAGGAAAGTCTTCCACAAAAAAGTCACGTTTGAAACGCTTTAAAAGGGATTAGTACTATCTGATACGTCGAGAATACAGAGAAGACTCAAGAAAATCTTGAGTAAAAGTCTATCACTTTTGGTTTAAGAGAAATATCACTTCAAACTTCAAAGCCATATAGAAGGTGACCTGAAATGATATCTTTCAAGGTATCATAACAAAATATATTTACAGTATTCTCCTTCAGCTGATGTATTCCATGCACGTATTAACTGAACAATCAGACAATCAGTGGCGTTCAACTCATTTGTACATAGCTGCAGTAATGCCTCTCAAGAGCTTGCCAATCCTCTTATCAACTGTAATAGTAGATTACTAATACTACAACATTTTTGCTCCTTGTCTTAATTTGAATTTATCATCTTTCATGTTTTACCAAAAAAATAGTATAGTCTTTATAATGCATGTTGATTCTTTTTCTTAGATAAGTAAAGTTAGTCTCTTTTTAATATTACAAACATTAGTTCATACTATTCCTCAAGAATATATGATCTGTCTCTCCTTGACCTGAGATTCAACTTTTACCTGAATATTAAAGAAATAACTACAAAAGTAAAGGAATTATAACATATTGACGGTGTGGGTAATGTGCAAAATTTTAGAAATTAAAAATAGAGGACACTCACTATTACACTCTGAAATATGCTTGAAGAATGGGAAGTGTTGCATGTTTGGAATGAAAATGTTGTTTTTCTTGTTTTTTTTTTATTTTTCATATCTAAATAAATTATCACTTGATCTCGTTAATTTTAAAAAATTGAGAACATTAATTTGTAGTATATCATGTTGGTCCTCGTGTATTGCAGAAGGGGGGATGAATGCAATACTGATAAAATTCAATCTCAATTTCAACAACCAAAACTAAGATTTAACGTTATCAGTAATATGTATGCATTCAAAAACAGTATGGTCTAAAGACAAGTTTCACAAAATAAATGTTTTTATTTATTTTGCAAAGTGTTGCTACAACCTCAAGAGAGAATTCTTGAGCTTCGGTTTTCTTCAAGATACTTACTTGCTTTCGTTACGTACCTAGAATGAATTGATAGTCTAATTATAAAACTAATCCTATCACTGTCAACACGGGTTTGCGAAACTATTGTCATTATCAAGTGGCAGCTTCTTACAAAATGTCTACCCATGTGACTTTCCTAAATTGCTAATATGTCAGATATACATTACAAAGAAAGCAACCTAGATTCATTCTATTTCCAGCTAAAACAATTCAGCAAATAGAGACTTGACCTTGCTCTTGAATTGATTCGCTTTTGTTTTGTAGTGCTTGAAGTTTCTGTCGTAGTCTTGCAGACTTGGTGCAGCTTAGGGATACTGTAACACGCCTATTTCTTGAACATTGAAACTATCACGGGATTTGACTGAGAAGATACCTAGAACAGGAATCTTTCTCGAGACAGTTACTTTTGCCGCAAAGCTTGTTGTCACAGGAATGTTCTTTTGGTGACAGTATGAGTTCCCCGCATAGAGTGCTGTCGAGGTTTCCAAACTTGCTGTCGAGGGCTAAAGTTGCTGTCGCGTAGTCTTCCGCCAATGTTGCTGTCAGAGTGAATATGATGTCGTGACTTGCAACATTCTGTCTTCTTGTAATCTTACTGTCAATGCTTATGACAGTAACCTTTATTCATGCTGTCATCTAATATGCATTCTTTGAGGCTTGAACACAGCAAGTGAACTTCTTCCAAATTACACAACTAACATGACATTGCATACTGATTACAAGAACATACTTTGGCTGTGACAGTATGTTCTACTTAATTAAAAAATTAAGTACATACAAGGTTAAGTTGTTTCTATGCTATCACCCATAAATCCCAACAATCTCCCCCAATTTGTTTTTATGGATAATAACAACAAATTTACAATATATGCTGACAACTTAACTAACAAGATCAGAATGGATTAAGAATTTTTTACTTATCTTGAGATTTCCTCTTCTGTCTTGCTACATCCTCTCTTTTGAGAGCTTCTACCAAGCAGCCTCTTAGACCTTCTACAAGAGAGATTTCAGCAGGAGTGACTGCAGCATCTTCTATTTCTTCAATGATCTTCTTGATAGTAGGAGAGATAAGAGAATTAGCATCCCTGAGATTCATCCATTGCTCTTGATCATATGGATAGCTTCTGAAGTGGAGTTCTTCATGAATGAGCTTGAATCTACTTCCAGGATAAGCATTGAGAGACATCCTCCTTTCCTTGTCCAGCTTTGAACTTTCTCCTTTTCTCCTTTTCTCCTTTCCAATATTTCCTCTATCTCATCAGAACAAATCTGCTCCAAGGGATGAATTGATCCAGCTACCATATACTGTAAATCCTTCAGAATAGTTGTTTTTAGCTTGTGCAAGCTGCAAACGTAGATTTCTTCTTTTAGGTACTTGATTCTTAAGGGATTTTCCAGCATACATGTTTGATAATTTGGAGCTTCACTTTCTGCCTTGTTGGCAGTCTTGCATCTTTCCAGGAGTTCAGCTTCCTTCTTATCAAGTTCTGACTGATATTGAGAATATTGAGAAGAGTCAGGTCTTTTGCTTGGCTTGGGTTGCCCTTCCTGAGTTGGTTGGGTTTTCCCTTCTTCTGTGGGTAAATCATCATGTTAGGCCGAATACACAATATATAATCAATATATGTATGATAATAACAATTAAGAACACTGTTTATGAACAATAAACTGAGTTATATTAAATAACTCTTCTCTCAGTGATGTAAAATATCACAAAGAGCTGCTAGGTTACAAGAATAATGTATTCAGTATTCGCATCCCTTTTAGGGTTAACCTATCTGTGTTTATATAGTACACAGCTACATACAATCTTCTAATTGATATTCCTACAAATTAGCTATACACTTAATATCAAATTAGAATTGCTTCTATCTTCTATCCCGTTTCTGTAGCTATCTCAATATATCTTGCTTCTTTCCATCTTCAAGATATATTGCTTCTAGAATCTTGAAGTATGCACCGACAGCTAAATAAACTCTCACCCCGTCAGACTTTAACAAACTCTGACTGGCTTCTAGCATAAACTCTGATAAGTACCTGTTTCTTAAACACTGATAAACAATCATCAGCAATTATATTTAACAATCTCCCCCAACTTGTGCATAATAAAAATGTACAAGTTAAAAGATAATTGATGATGTCAAAACATATAACAAATGCAGTGTTTATAACATAACAGAGTTTAACTTTTACTTAGACAGAAATCTTAAAAAAAACTTACAGTCAGACTTTACTTAAGTTCTTCAATGTCAGGCACTGTCCTGAGATAGTCTGTTAGTAGTCTTCTTTCAGCTCTTTCCAGTTCAGCAATCATAATCTCTTTCAGCTCCTTAAGTTCTGGATCTCTTTCACCAGTCTGATATATGGCAGCCCTCAGAGAATAAATGTTGTTCTTGTTCATTTCATTTCCAAGTCTGATATAAAAAGGCTTATCAGATTCTAGATTGAACTCTAAGACTTTCATTTCCAGTGCAGTTCTGAACCTAGCACTATTTATCTTCATCTCTACTAGCTTTCCAGAAGCATCTCGATATTTAGGAATATAAGCACTTGAGATTCTGGCTCCGAGCAAAACTTTCGACTTCATCATTCTCTCTCTTAAAACTCGAGCAGCATTATGAGTACTTTGATTTTTCACTTTCAGCAAATATAACACATACTCTAGCTCTTCCCATAGCTTTAGATGAATGTCAGCTTCTCCAACTCTGTAAACTCTTCCATCAGCCATAAAATATAACAGAAACTCCTTTTTGATTCCTCTGTGATAGATCATCTGAACAGACTCTAACTTGTCAAAACTTTCTTGAGTTACCCCAACACCAGGTTCTGCCAGTGATGTATGATCTAAAGGACTGTTATTTATTCTCTTCTCTCTATGTGAACCCAAACCAGATTTATCATAAGATTCCTTTCCTAACACTGATCTGGTGTGAAGAAAATTCACATTTTCTGGCTTCAGAGTTTCATCTTTAGTTGGTTTCCTGAAAATACCTTGAAGTTGTGAAGAAATCAATTGAGTTTGTACAACTTGAGCAGTGTCAGAGGTTGTCACAACTTTAACAAAATTATCAACTTGAGCCTTGTCAGAGGTTGATTGATTTAGAGCAGATTCAACTTGAGCAATGTCAGAGGTTGAATAGTTTTTCTTGGTCACTGTATCTTCTATCAACTTTCTTTTGCCCTTACCAGATACATAATATGTTGGTCTTCTTGAGTATTGTATACTCTGTTGAGTATTTTCCTTGATAGAGATACCCAGTTCTTTCTTCCTTGGAGCTTTTACATCTTTCTTCTTGTATTTACCAGAAGCAATTTTCTTTCTATGCTCTTCAGATAGCATCTTCATTTCAGCTTCCAAATCTTCAACTGTAGCTTCACCATCATGCTCTTCTAAAAACAGCTGAGCTGCAATCTCTTCATCTGTAGTTGGTTGAGAAGAAACCAATAGACTTTTAGCTTTTGAAGTAGATTGAGCTTCAGTGTTTGCTCTTCCAGAGTTTGTCAACTTAGCAGAGTTTGACCTAAGTCTCCCTTGCTCTTGAATAACTCTTGACCTTTTCTCTACTTCTTTGCTTCCACCATCATTTGCATCATCCCTCTGTCTCAGAGTTTGAGTTCTCTTGCATTTGTCTTTAGAAACTCTCTCCCCCTTTTTGACATCATCAGGAATCAGCACTGATGTCAGCAAATCCAAAGATGCAGCAATAGAATCAATCTTTGCAGACATTGCATCTTGATTTTCTTCAACTTTTAGTAATCTTGTCTTCAAAGCTTCTTGTTCTCTAGAGAAAGATAGTTTTTCATGTTTCAAAGACAGCTCCCTTGCAGCAACATCATTTCTCAGTCCAATAACATCTTTTTGAGTGACATCAAAACGATTGTTAAGAGACTTTACTTGTACAATTGTAGCTTTTAGATGTGCAAGTAGCTCTGGATTCTGAATAGTTGTAGCAGTCTTTGACACAAATTCAGCTGCTCTTTGCTCAGGAAATATACATTCATGACTTGACCAATTGGCAAAGTACATGTCTTGAAAATGAGCTTCAGTAGCACGCTGATTTTCCTTTACAGACTCTGCAGGTATTGAGACATGATCATCAGAGTCTGAAAGAGTAACATTGATCCCAGAGTTTGCATGATCAGAGTGTACTGAAGTATTATCATCATTGTTAGAAACAACTCTGTCATCAGCAACATTCTCTGCTACAGGCTCTGCAGCTTCTTCAAAAATATTCTCTGCAGTAACTTCAACAGTTAGCTGTGCAGCTTCATCAGGAATTTGCTCTGCAACCTCTTTAATCTCAGAGTGAACTTTATCAGCATCTGCTTCTTCTGCTATAATCTCTGCTGTAGCTTCATCAATTTTCTCAGCAGCAACTTCAACAATCTTCTCAGAAGAGACAGATTTTGCTTCTTTATTAACTTCTTCACCCAACTCAGGAATTTGATTAGTAACAGAAAGAATCTCTGTATGAGTTGCCATAGACTCATCAACAACAAGAGTTGTTTGATCAGCTGCCACATCCTCAGTGTCACAAACACTAACTGCAGGATGTGCTTCAACTTCCTCTTCAAAATCCATCTCCATAATTGGTTCAAGAAAAATCATCATTAATTTCAACATTTGCTGCAGTATTTAAATGATCTTCAATTACAACCTCAGGAGCTTCAATTTGTACTCTGTCCTCTGTAGGCACAGTAGCTACAGCATTGACATCAGAATCTAATTCATCAAAAAGATAGTCAGCTACCATCTTCCTCTTCTTGACATGAGTAGTTTCATTTTCAGCAGACACCCTATTCTCATCAATAGCAGGTCTGTGTGCCCTCTTCTTCTTCCTTGAAGTACCAACAGAGTGTGGTAAACTATCAGCATTTGCATATTTTGCAGCCTTTACAGCCTTAAAAGCTCTATGCTTAATTTTACCCCCAGCCCTTGGTTTTTGAGATGTAGATGGAAGAGGTTCAGAGTTTAAGAATTGTGGTTGAGGTTGTAGAAATTGTTGAACTAAGTCAGGAAGCAACAATTCACCTACATTGCCTTTCTTGATATCCTTATTCACAAGATCAGAGAATATACGCTTGTGTAATTTAAAACATGGAATAACATCAGCATCAAGAATCTCTACCCCACTAACACATGCAGAAAATAAAATCTGACAGAATCTAGTAAAGTAAACTACTCCCCTATTTTCTGTCATTTTCTCTCCTATATTATTTAAAATAAGTCTACCAAAATCAAAGTTATTACCATAGAGCAGAGAATACACTATTTGTAGACTTTCTGTGGGAATGGCATCCCAGTTGGTGCACTTCTTTCCGAACGTTCTTGTGATGCAATCAAAGAAAAAGCTCCACTCTTTCCTCAAGAACGGTCGCTTCAACTGACCTATCTTAGCCAGAGATCCACCATAGCCTATGTCCCTCATCATCCTCAGTAAATCAGCATCACCAACTGCAATGGTGTATGCAGTATGTTCACCAAGATCCATAGCCGCACGGACTGTACCAGGAGTAATGACATACTCTTCTTCTTGAAATTCAAAGACAATGGATGGGGTTCCAGAATCACCACCATCATCATAAATACCTGTCTCCCAGAAGATTTTGATTTGCAATCCAGAAAGCTTCTCTGGTTCTACTAGAGCACGCCCGATTGGAGATTGGGCAAGAAAATTCTGAATGAAATGAAACGCCTCTGGTGCGTTCTCATTTACTAATGGAGCAGCATAATTGTTAGGTACAAATTCAAGTCCAGAAGATACAAAAGCAGTAGATGCCATTAGGATAATTTGAAATAAAACAGAGTTTAAGCTTAGAAAAAGATGCAGAAAAGTGTTTGACAATATGCTTAGATGAAAACTGTGATGTGAATTGAGTAAGTCTGTAAAAGATTTGAAAGTTGTGTGTATAATGATTAAATAAGGACCAAAACTGAAGAGTTTAATCATTAATAATCATTAAGAAACACAGCAGGCTTACTCGTGAAGTGTGTAATTTAGACAGTTGGCATATATGCATTAAGTGACAGCAGTTATCACGGTAGTTTCCAATACGCATGCGCAGTAAAAATAGCAATAATTACCGCCCATTACACTTTCCTAGACACTCAACCTCTCTCCTCTGTTTAATACAATTTTGAAACGTTGTCCAATCATATTCTTTTGAATTTTCAAAATAGATGACTTTTCTCAAAATCATAATATGTCTGAAATAAAAATTATTTTAATCATCAGAGATTAAAAAAAAATGACCTCGGCATAGAGTCACAGTTCATCAGTGTTTACCAATCCTCCTTCTTTATTCACAAACTCTTTTCACAAACTGTACAGGTGTGAATATTTGTGTGTGACTTAGCAGAGTTTATTGAATATAAATATTTAGAGCATCTCAAGGTGCATAAAATCCACAAAATAAAGCAGTAAAAACCGGTTGCTCAAACTCTCATATTCAAACAAAATCTGATATCATCTAAACTCTGTTCTTATAAATCTATTATTTTCACCCCCTTCGAATTTTTTTTTTTTCCCAGTAATCAGTGGTTGGCACTAGTCACCAAAAATCAAAGATTTTAGCCCTTATTTCATACAATAAGTTCCTGGATCTTCCTAGGCTCAACATGATCTCAAAGGAATTTGTGCATATTTTTGCATCTTTTGCTTTGAGGGTGAAATTTTAGCAACTAATTATCAGAGTTTAAACTTTTATCAGTTAAAATATATAATTTATGAGAGAAAATGCAAACAGCGAATACAGACTCAGTGTATAGGATCAATAAACTAAGAGATGCTATAAATATAGAGACAGTATCATGCTGTGTAAAATTTCTGCACACATTTGAGATCAGATTTTATGTAACACAGAAAGATTCATGATTACTTACTAAGAATCATGCTTCATACTAGTTTCTTCATCGGTCCATATGTTTCAGACAAAATCACAATCAGAGTTTAACTGACAGAGTATGACTGACACATGAACATCAGAGTTTAACTGACAGAGTATGACTGACACATGAACATCAGAGTTTAACTGACAGAGTATGATTTCAGATTATGCCTAACAGCCTGGTATGAATGACAGTTAACATATGCAAAGAAACATGAGCACCAAATCAAGAAGTATAGATTTTGAGTCTAACCAGTATCTCTAGTCAAAACCAGAGACCATTCCAACTTCCAAGTTCATTTACCAGTCTTGTAAAGGTACCTTCACCCAAAGGCTTGGTGAAGATATCTGCAAGCTGTTGGTCTGTAGACACAAAATGAAGCTCAATATTTCCTTCTTCAACATGTTCCCTGATAAAATGATATCTTATGCTGATGTGCTTGGTCATGGAGTGCTGTACTGGATTACCTGTCATAGCAATAGCACTTTGATTATCATAGTAAATAGGTATTTTAGAGTACCTTAATCCATAATCCAATAACTGATTCTTCATCCACAAAATCTGTGCACAACAGCTACCAGCAGCAATATACTCTGCTTCTGATGTGGATGTGGAAATTGATTTTTGTTTCTTGCTGTACCAAGAAACTAATCTGTCACCTAAAAATTGACAGCTTCCACTTGTGCTTTTTCTATCAATCTTACAACCTGAAAAATCTGCATCAGAGTAACCAATTAGATTAAACTCTGATTCTCTAGGGTACCACAAACCAAGGGTTATGGTTCCTTTGAGATATTTGAAAATTCTCTTCACAGCTGTTAGATGAGGCTCTCTGAGGTCTACTTGAAACCTTGCACAAAGGCAAGTTGCATACATGATATCTGGTCTACTTGCAGTTAGATAAAGAATAGACCCTATCATCCCTCTGTAGTTTGTCATATCTACTGAAGCTCCTGTGTCTTTGTCTAGCTTTGTTGCAGTAGCCATGGGAGTTGTGGCAGATGAACTATCAAGCATACCAAATTTCTTGAGAAGATTTCTGGTATATTTTGCTTGATTGATAAAAATTCCATCATTTGTTTGCTTGACATGTAAGCCTAGAAAATAACTAAGCTCTCCCATCATGCTCATTTGATACCTGGACTGCATAAGCTTTGCAAACTTCTTACAGAGTTTATCATTAGTGGACCCAAAAATTATATCATCTACATAAATTTGAACTAATAGCAAATCATCACCAGAGTTAAAATAGAACAAGGTTTTGTCAATTGTACCTCTAGTGAACCCACTTTCTAAAAGAAATTGAGCCAGAGTTTCATACCATGCTCTTGGTGCTTGCTTTAGTCCATATAATGCCTTGTCCAACCTGTAGACATAGTCTGGGTGATTAGAGTCCACAAACCCTGGTGGTTGTTCAACAAACACTTCTTCTTCAAGTTTCCCATTGAGAAAAACACTTTTCACATCCATCTGAAAAACTTTGAACTTTTTGTGAGCAGCATAGGCCAGAAAAATCCTTATTGCCTCCAATCTTGCAACTGGAGCAAAGGTTTCATCATAGTCAATTCCTTCCTGCTGTGAATAACCTTTAGCAACAAGTCTAGCCTTATTCCTTGTAACTATTCCCTCACTGTCTGTCTTGTTTCTGAACACCCATTTTGTACCAACAATAGATCTGTTCTTTGGTCTTGGTACAAGTGTCCAAACTTCATTTCTTTCAAATTCATTTAACTCTTCCTACATAGCTGTTATCCAGTTAGCATCTTGAAGAGCTTCTTGCACTTTCTTGGGCTCTGTTTGAGATAAGAATGCATGATACAGACATTCATTTGTTGTTGCATTTCTTGTTCTCACACTTGCATCAGGATCTCCAATAATTAGATCAGGTGTATGAGCTTGTGTCCACCTTCTTGCAGTTGGAAAGTGGCTTCTTTCATTATTATTAGATCCTCCCCCTTGATCCATGCTCTCCTGATTTTCTTCTTGACCATTTGCATTCTCTGAGGCTCCCCCTAAATTGGATTGTTCAGTATTTGAACCTTCAGAGTTTGACTCAGAGTTTCTATTTGTTTCTTCAGCTGACTCACTTTCAGAGTTTGAGTCATTATTTTGAGAAGTTTCTGAAGTAACTTCACGCTCCCCCTCAACTGGTTCTCTATCTTGCTCTGTCAGAGAAAATTCTTCAGTGTTTACCAGTAGAGGTTCAGAGTTTGTATCATCAGAGTTTGTTGGATTTGCCTCATCAGAGTTTACGTCATTAGAGTTTAGATCTTCATTTTCAAAGCGAAGTTGATCATGATATTCTTCATCTTCTATTCCAGTTATTTTCTTGTCATCAAATGACACGTGTATAGATTCCATGATCACTTTAGTTCTCAAACTGTAGACTCTGAATGCTTTAGTTGATAGTGGGTATCCAACAAAAATTCTTTCATCAGCTTTTAAGTCAAACTTGGTCAATTGTTCAGGATGACTTTTCAACACAAAGCACTTGCATCCAAAAATATGAAAATATTTCAAATTTGGCTTCTTATTTTTCACCATCTCATATGGTGTTTTCCCATGCCTGTTGATCAGTGTAGCATTTTGAGTAAAACAAGCAGTTTGAACAGCTTCTGCCCAGAAATAAGTTGCCAATTTTGCTTCATCAAGCATTGTTCTGGCAGCTTCGATCAGAGTTCTGTTCTTTCTTTCAACTACACCATTTTGCTGTGGAGTTCCTGGTGCAGAAAATTCTTGCTTCACTCCTCTTTCCTTGCAGAATTCTTCCATTATTGCATTTCTGAATTCAGTACCATTATCACTTCTTTTAATTTTCACTTTGAACTGTGATCCTTTGTCCAGTAGTGTTACATGATCCATCAGAATTAGAGCAGTTTCATCCTTCTTTGCCAAAAAGTACACCCAAGTGTATCTAGTGTACTCATCAACAATAACTAGAGCATACTACTTTCTGCCCATTGACATTACATTTACTGGACCAAAAAGATCAACATGAAGAAGATGATAAGGTTACACAATTGAAGATTCAGACTTACTTTTGAAAGATGACTTCCTTTGCTTGGCCTTTTGACAAGAATCACACAGACCATCTAAGCTGAGTATTGATTTTGGAAGTCCCCTTACAAGATATTTTCTGATCAGCTCATTGATGTTGTTCAAGTTTAGATGAGAGAGCTTCTTATGCCATTTCAAACTCTCTTCACTAGACATTTTTACAGATAGACACACAGTTTTTCTTTCAGAGTTTGTTACCAAACTTGCTTCATAGATGTTATTGCGCCTGTGTCCAACTAGAACAACCTTTCCAGTAGATTTTTTGATTACTTCACAGTGTTCAGTATGAAAATCTACATGGTATCCTCTGTCACAGATTTGACTAACAGAAAGCAGATTATGCTTGAGTCCTGAGACTAGAGCTACATTTGTGATGATGACACTTCCAAGATTAATATTGCCATATCCCAGAGTACGTCCTATGTTGCCATCTCCATAGGAAACTTTTGGGCCAGCTTTCTCCTCATAGTCTGATAGCAGGGCTTTATTTCCAGTCATGTGTCATGAACATCCACTGTCCAAGACTAGGGTACTTTCCCTTATGCCCTGTAATCACAAACAATTACAAAGAGTTAGATTTAAGGATCCAGACTTGCTTGGATCCTTTGGCTTTCTTAACATAGTTAGCTTTTGCAGCGGAATTCTTATCAACAGAGTTTAAGCTAACTGTATCAGAGTTTACACTATTAACACTTGCAGAATCAACTTTAACCCATTCCAAATTGGGTTTCAACTCATAATAGTTGTGATAAATAGCATGATAATTCTTGCAAGTATAAATAGAGTGCCAAGTACTCCCACAGTGAGTGCATAATGTCTGTGGTCTAACCCTAACATATTCATTCTTAACTCCAGACTTGGAGGGCAAAGAATTAATATCTTTGTTCTTTCTGCAGAAACTTGCAAGATGGTTAGTACTACCACAATTATGACATTTCTTTCTAGGAGCATCAGAATTAGGCAGATAATCATTTCTCTTATTAATGCCTACTTTTCCATTCCTATTTTTCTTAGACACTTTCTGTTTGTTGACAGATTTTACCTCTTTGAGCTTATGTTTAACTTGTTTTTCTGTCATCAAACCAACATTAACCTGTTTATCACAGATTTTTACTGGTTCTTTAACAACTTCCTTTTCAAGTACACAGTTTTGCTTACTGGATTCAGGAACAAATTCCATAGGTTTAAAATTTGATCTAACTTTAACTTTATCTTTAAACCTAAGTTCATCTTCCTCACAGTAACCTAAACCTACAGTATCTGTCTGAAACACTTGATGAGTGTCTTTTCCAGAGTTTTTCCAAGTTTTGATTATTTTTCTTTCTTTTTCCAACTCAGATTCTAGTTGTCTAAACCTCTTAAGCAACTCCTGTCATAAACAGCATCATCTTTTTCCTTTTTAACTTGTTGCATGTTAACAAGCTCTTCTTCGAGAAATTTATTCCCCTCTTTTAGCTTAAGATTCTCAGATTTAATTCTCTCATTCTCTAAAGTCTGATCTCTATAACTAACATGTATGCTTTTAAGATAAATTCTCAATTCAGATATGTTATCAGTATCATAAGCATAAGTTGTTAGGGGTACCTTATTTTCAGATGATTCAGATTCCTCTTTGACAGTTGCCATGAGAGCATAGTTTACATCCTCATCTGAATCTGAAGTGTCTGCCCAGTCTTTTCCTTTAGTGATGAGTGCTTTTTCAGATTGTCCTCTCTTGCACTCTGGAGCATAGTGACCCATCTCTTTACACTTGTAGCACTGGATCTCAGACTTATCTTTCTTTCCAGACTTAGTATCCCTTCCTTCAGACTTTCTGAAACTCTTTCTTTCAGAGTTTGAATCCTTCCTTGAGAATCTTTTTCCCTTCTTGAAGTTTTTGAAACCCATCTTCTTGAAAGTCTTCACCATCAAAGCAGCCATTTGCATCATTTGTTCTTCATCATCCTCAGATTCAGAAGAAGCATCAGAGTTTGAGTCATCATCAGAGTTTGATGACTCATGCTCAGAGTTTATGACCAAGGCTTTTCCCTTAGCTTTCTTCTTTGATGTTTCTTTCTTTATGAGTTTTTCTTCAACCTTGAGAGCAACATATTTTGTCTTCTTACTAGTTCTTCTGTTCCTTTGTTCTATCTCCAGTTCATGAGTTTTAAGCAACCCATAGATTTCATCAAGCTCTGTATCTGCAAGCTCATAGTTATCTCTTATTATTGTTGTCTTTAAATCCCATCTTTCAGGTAGAGATAAGAGAAACTTGAGATTTGACTCTTCAAGATCATATTCTTTATCAACCAGAGATAAATCATTCAACAGTTTACAGAATCTGTCATATGTTTCAGTTAAAGTTTCACCAGGTTTTGAGTCAAAGTGTTCATACTCCTGTGTAAGTATGGTCTTTCTGTTCTTCTTTATGGCACTTGTTCCTTGGCATCTGACTTCTAAAGCATCCCATATTTCTTTGGCAGTTTTGCAACCAATAACTCTGTTAGACATGACATTATCTAAGGCACTGTGGAGAAGATGTCTAACCTTTGTATCCTTAGCAATCGATGAGATGTCTTCAGGAGTCAAATCTTTCTTTTCCTTTGTAATAAACTTTTGCTCTTCACCAGTAATAACATTAGACAGTTTAGTCGGTTTATGAGGACCATTGTAGATTCTATCAAGGTATTCTGGATCTGTAGCTTCCAGAAACATGGTCATCTTCACCTTCCATATTGGATATTCTGCTGATCTGAGAATTGGAACCCTAATCGTCTCATATCGACTCACAGAAGTTTGTTGAACCTTTTCGGACTGAGTATCTGTTTGAACATTATTAGTCATGATTATACTTGTGTTTGGATCAACCTGTATATATTAAACAGCCAACGCTCTGATACCAATTGTTAGGCCGAATACACAATATATAATCAATATATGTATGATAATAACAATCAAGAACACTGTTTATGAACAATAAACTGAGTTATATTAAATAACTCTTCTCTCAGTGATGTAAAATATCACAGAGAGCTGCTAGGTTACAAGAATAATGTATTCAATATTCGCATCCCTTTTAGGGTTAACCTATCTGTGTTTATATAGTACACAGCTACATACAATCTTCTAATTGATATTCCTACAAATTAGCTATACAATTAATATCAAATTAGAATTGCTTCTATCTTCTATCCCGTTTCTTTAGCTATCTCAATATATCTTGCTTCTTTCCATCTTCAAGATATATTGCTTCTAAAATCTTCAAGTATGCACCGACAGCTAAATAAACTCTCACCCCGTCAGACTTTAACAAACTCTGACTGGCTTCTAGCATAAACTCTGATAAGTACCTGTTTCTTAAACATTGATAAACAATCATCAGCAATTATATTTAACACATCAAACTCATAGTACCAGTGATATGGTATAGGAGAAGCTGGTAGATCAGTTAGAATATCACCATCATCAAAATCTGTAAAATTGTAGCCAAATTTCTGATAGAACTCAGCATCCCTATCAGCCTGATATTTCAGAATATGTTCCATGACAGACTCTGAAACATTATCATAGCTCTCCAGCAACTCTACCATTCTTTCCAGGTAGAAGAAGTCAATTCTCCTTTTATCTATGGTTGACATGCTACCACCGGTTGATGTGGCTTCCAGATAGAAGTCCTTATTAACCTTGGCAGATCTTGATTCTTCCCACCACAGAATGTACTCAGTGACCTCTTGATTTGCATCCAGCTTAATCTCAACACTCTTGATTTCTTTAGATTGCATCTGTTGTATCTTAAGACTGTTAGGAGGTTCTGATTGAATTGGCTTCCTAAGATTTCTGCCAAATCCAGTGGCCTTTTCCTTTCCTGAGTACTTGTGCTTTCCTTCAGGTTTCTGTCTAGAAAACCATGCTTTTGCTTTAGCTTTCAGTCTTTTGGGCTTGGCAGTAGCTTTGGCTTCATCGTTGACAGAACCTTTCTTGACAGTACCTTTGTCGACAGTATCTTCCATGACAGCATCTTCTATGACAGTTTCCTTGTCGACAGTATCTTTGGTGACAACATCTTTTTCTGCATTTATGCAGTCAATAGCACATCTAAGAATGCTTGCCTCCAAAGCTTCCAGTATTCTTGGATCCTCTTCATCTGTTGCATCAGCATCTTTCTTTTCTTGACTAGGAGTTTCTTCATTGCCTTCATTCTGAGATTGAATACCAGTATTCCCAGAATTACTTCCACCGGCATTACCTGCATTTTCAGAAGCTTCACCACCTCCAATCTCATCATCATCATCATCATCATGAAAAGGAATATCATAGAGGCAGCTTCCACCTTGATCAGCTCTTTTGGCATTGGCTCTAGTGATTAGCTCCTTCACTCTAGCTCCCAGTGCCTTGTCTCTCAACACCAGCATTTTGTAGATCTCTTGAACAGCATAGACTCTTCCTGGATTGGCATTTGAGCTGAGTATTCTATTTAACACTTTCAGAATTATCTCAGTTTGCAACCTGGATGGACTGATCAAATTCATGTAGTTGTTCCTTCTTGTGCCATCCTTTGTAGTAGATCTGTAGAAAACACATGGTGGATTTGTGTAGACTTCAGGTAGCTTCTGTGTGATCATGTTCTGGATTTGAATATTCAATGTTTCATTGAATGGTGTTTGAGTTGCCTTGATCTTTCCCTTCATAGCACACAACAACTTTGTTGGCAGACTCTGCAATAACTTCATTGTGATGAAATAGGATATGCCAGAAGTGAAATAGATACTTACAGCCCATCTTTTCTCATCATTCACCATTACACTAACACTGATGATTTGATCCTTTAACAGTTTTGTGGTGTTGGTTGGACTGTTGCTTGGTGCATTCATTGCTTCTTCCACCAGACTGCTAAATTCAGTGTCATGATTGTGTAATGTGCTCTCCCTGTAATCCACCATAATAGTATTGGCTTCTTCTTGATCAAACTCAGCACCATTGGACCAAATATTTCCCTTCTGGATGGATTCAGGCAGTTTCCCTTTACCTTTCCCAAGCTTGTTTTGTTCCTCCATTTCTCTCATCTTTTCTGTAGAGCAGTTTCTTGAGTTGCTGAAGTTGGTTCTCTAATTGTCACAGGAGGTAGAATTGGGTGTCTAGATGCAGGTCTTCTTTGCATTGCATCTTGAGTTGCCTTAGACATTAACACCTTTTCACCATCCAAGTCAACTTCAACAAGATCTTCAGCTTTATCCTTTGGTTGTCCACTGCTTGGTTTGACTTGCTCCCCCTTTGTCATTGCTTTACTCTTGACTCCAGAAACTTGTTTTGCTCCCCCTTTGGTCTTCACAGTTACAAGCTCTCCCTGAGTTCCACCTGATTCCTGAATAGATATTGATTCTGATCTTGCTACCTTCTCCCCCTTAGTTGAGTTGGCAGCTACTAGGTCAGTAAGGAACTAGATAGAGAGTTGAGTAGCAGCAAAACCATCAACCACCAGTTGAGAGAGAGAGTCCAGTTTGGAGTTCAAAGTAGCACACTTTCCTTCCAGAGCTTCAATCCTGTTGCCAAAATTTGCAGAGGGGCCACCATGCCTTAACCTTCTTGGAGGGGAAGGAAAAGAAAGGGGCTTGGAGGCTATGGGGGTTCTCACACTCTCAGGGTTTTTTTGAGTGATCTCATCACTCCTCACTGTTTGACTCTCAAGGCCTAATGCCTGAATAGTGTGAGCTCCCTCAAGATCTCTCTGGACATGCTCAAGTCCCTCTCCTTTTGCCAGCTCATTTGGCTGCCTCTCATTTTTATGCTCACCTCTCTTTTCTTTTATCTCTCTTTTCTTTTGCACACCCTCACTCAACCTAAATGCATGGGTATGAGCAGTACTAACATGCATGGAATGAAAAGATTTAGAATGTACCTTCAAGAGTTTGGCAAGAGGTAGGTCATCATCAGAGGCATCCTCAATGGTTACAGCATCAAAATCTAGCTGAGAGGACTTGACAACATCTGTGGCAGGAATGTTACTGTCAGCTGGAGCGTGGACAGCAGGTTCTGTCATGACAGCATCTTTGGGATGTGGAGTGACAGTAGGTTCTGTGTTGACAGTAGCTTTCTCTCCACCCATGACAGCAGCTGTGTCCAAGACAACAACATTTCCAGTGTCTTTGATAGCAACAGAGGCTGTGACAGCATCTTCCTGAAGGTAAGATGCTCCTTGGAGTTCAGACAAAGTGTTGGCTATTTCATTTTCTGGCAAAATACCACTTTGCCCTTGCTCAGTGTTTGGAGGAGTGGTATCCATTTCACTTTGAGAAATGGGTTCTTGTGGACCACCAGATGGGGGCTCATCTACGATTGGAGATGGATGATCAAAACCTGAAGAGTTGGGACTGTACCATTCTCTAGGTTGTGGAGAAGAAACAAAAGAATGTATAGGGAAGGAAGAAGGTGAAAGTGTAGCAGAGAGTGGGGACTGATTCACAGGAGAAACATGTGAATCATCAATAGGAATAGAAAAATCCTCACTGTGCCCTAACTCACTGTGTGCTTCTTCAAGTGGGGGTTCCTCAGGTTGTGAACCATGAGTTTGTGCAGAGTCTGTACAGGGTGCCTTGGGAGACAGGCCAATTTCAATAGATGCACCTTGTTGAGAAGGCACATCTAGGGAGGTGTTTGAATCCCTTTCAGTAACCACAGTTTGTTGAGAAACTGCAGCTTGGATAACAGTGGTTTTGGTCCTCCTAGCTCTCTTCTTCTTAGGCTCAGGGGAAACCACTGGGGGTTCTGTTGGACTACCTTCCTTATTTGCTGTACTAGGTGCAGTGTCTCCCTCTTGACTAACAGAGCTACCACCAACACCAGCTTCTAAGGGTTCTGGATTCTTGCAAGGCTTCTCTTTGGGCTTTGGGAAGTCTAGAGAGCCTAGGCTGAGTGTATGGTGTTTGTAATATCCCTAAATTTTGTACATATTTGAAAATCACTGATGAATAGTAACTTTTCCATTTAAAAAGTTTTTCAGACCACCCTATATACGGGACGATATAATAAACTTTCAAAGTCGTATTAGTGATCTACGATGTAAATGAAGAAATGCAAAAGCTGTCAGAATCGGCAAAATAGCATTTCCGTTTTCTCCGAAATTTCACCAATAACGGACGGATTAATTATTATTTGAGAATATTTGAGGATTTAAATTATCAATTCCATGGATATGGATTTAATAAAAGAATTAGTAATATTAAAAACGTTACGGTAAACTACTTCGATAGAACCCTTAAGAAACCCTGCGAACATTTTTCGAGGTTAAGCGGAGACGGAACAACGAGACATTTACAGGATTAAATGTAGACATAGAAGTAACATGTAACAAGATTAATTCGAGGAATGCAACATTTGGATCATCCATGTGAAAGGAAACAAACCAGTAAAGCAAACCAGTAAAGTTACTTTATCTAAGCCAATGCATGTTGGACAAGTGTCACAAGATGAGACACCTAGAGCTATGACTCACCACCTTATACAAATATCTCATCAAAGTAATTAAAAAAGAAAAGAAAATAAATTCCCTCTTGAAGAACAAGAAGCTCTCGGCCAAAACCCTCCCAAACCTCAAGACCAACTTCCAAGCATCCATAATTCATGTTCTTGGATTCCAAAGCTTCCTAATTCCTAAACCAAGGTAATCTCTTAATCTTAGCATCATCCATGGAGTGTATCATGCTTAAATCTTAGGTCAAAGATGAACATGAATAGTGATTTTCAAGAACTAACTTTTGATTCTTGGTTTCTTTTGTTGATTCAAGCTACCTTAAGGTTATATAAGGGCTATACAAGGATTATTAGGCTCATATACACTCCAAGGAAGGTATAACTCTTGAAACCCTTGTTTATAAATTCGATTTATATGATTAGTTTTAAGTATAATTTAGTCGGTGTAATCGTAAGAACGATTAAGTGATTTTGATGAAAGTTTGAGGTTGGTTTGATAATAAACAAGTAGATGTTGGTTTTGACTGATTGATAATGGTTATGGATTGGTAATGAGGTTGAGGATTTGACTTGGTGATTTGGTTTGGATTGATATTGTAAGTTTATGATTAAACTTTGGAATCGTTAAAACATAGTCGTTATAATGCCCGATTTTCCGTAACCATGTTCTGTTTGTGATACCCGAAGCATAAGGACTTCTTTCCAAGGTCACCACTGCCTAGTATAGTGTAGGTCTTGTTTCAAGGTTCGTTTTGGTATAAAGATCATGTGAATCCTATTTACGGTTTAGGAGAAATGAGTGTTTTAATTAAGGATGTTTCGAGAAACTGAACTATACCACTTAGCTAACTTTGAGGCAATTATCAAACCCCTTAAGCGACTTATGAGAATGTGAAACTTTGTGTTAACATGCTAGATACGTTTAGGAAGACCCTCGAAAAGATTTCGGGTTAAAAGGATTTAATCTCTATTTTATAAAAATGTTCGAGTCGAGCGTGCGCAAGAGGATTCTTAA
Source organism: Heracleum sosnowskyi (assembly GCA_030848705.1). Classification (NCBI taxonomy): domain Eukaryota; kingdom Viridiplantae; phylum Streptophyta; class Magnoliopsida; order Apiales; family Apiaceae; genus Heracleum; species Heracleum sosnowskyi. The sequence continues at coordinate 20,253,073 of CM061240.1, forward strand.
GGAGTTAACTAGAACTCATGTTTTAGTTTAAAGTAAAGTACATACTTAGTTTCGTGAAAGTGTTTAAGTGATTAATCTTGGATATTTTGACTATGTATAGATCTTCGGATTGACTCGAGACACACTACCCCTACCTCACCACCAGGCAAGTTTTCAAAACCTATACTTACTGTTGTTGTGATAATAAACTGTTTTCATATATGATATGTAGATGCGATACATAAATTGCATGCTTGTTTTCGAACTGCTATATATAGCGATATTCGAGGATATGACTTGATGTGAGGCTTATAAGCTAGATATGGGATATCAGTTATAAGCCAGTTTTATTTATAATGCCCTGGGATAAGGGCGGGTGATTTTCTCTAAGAACATAAGTAATTATATTCTGTATATGTTAAAGATTATTTTCCGATAAAGATATCGGGTAACTGTTATTCGAGAATTATTTAATTAACGAATATTATTTTTGAATATTCATTTAAGGATTATTTATTTAAGGATTATTTATCTAAGGATTATTTATTTAAGAATTATTTATCTAACGAATATTACTTTCGAATATTCATTTGAGATTTCATTATTTAATGAATATTGTTTCCGAATACTCGTTTGAGGTTTATTAATTAATATTATTTTGAATATTCATTCGAGGTTTATTATTTAATGAATATTATGTTGAATATTCATTTAATCCTTACTTATTTAATGAATATTATATCTAAATATTCATTCAAGGTTTATTTACTTAATGGATATTATTTTCGAATATTCATTTGAGGGTTTACTTATTTAATAAATGTTATTAATTATTTTAAATCAAAAAGAGGTTCCCAAAATAATGTTTTCCATTTAAATCCGTCTTTTAAGAGGATTTAAATGCTCGCTCAACCATCAAAAATATGGGAAACCAGATTTAAATGTTGGCTACTCTTTTTAAACTCTCAACTCAAAACTGTCAGGGGACAGATATTTTCTCAAAGCAATTTAGTTGCTGCAAGTCTAATATTGTGTTACCACCTCAACGCTCGAGGGGTAAATTCATGGAACAAGTCGATATCCATTAACAAGCAACAGCTTGGGAAATATTGGAGAATCTTCCTTTCCAACCTAGATATAACTACTTAGTGGAGTCGTATCAACAAGTGTTACACTTGGGGAAAGGAGGACGATCTTTACGTTTCAGAGTCATGGATTTCATCTGAACTAGGAGTGGTGTAAGTGGTCCAGTTGCGCCGACCCATCCAACTTGTATTGCCCCAAATGGGCCGGGAGGTCACTGTAAGGCGGTAGACAATGTCAGGCTGTCGTGATTCTTCCATCTACATGTAGAAAACTATTTGAGCGAAGCGACCTGCTACTGATCATAGCAAGGTTAGGCACAGCGGGCGCGGTAGCAACTCCTGTATTGGTTCATCATCCAATTTGGATATTCCTGCAACATGAATTGGGGTGAAGAACCAACCATGTTGGCAGGGGGTCGAAAAGTGTTTGGAAATGAAGTGACAATAAATTCATGCAACTCCATCTTTTATTTTATGAGTTACGACTCTGATAAAACTCTACTCAGATTATATTTGCATAAGTGGATGTGGAGTTACGGGAACATTATATTAATTTTTCCCCGTAACTTCATCGTTTATGTTATACTAGTATCTTATCTGTTTAAGGCATAACATGTGGTTACAGAAATATCATTGAACTGTTATTTTGTCATAAACTATTTTGGTGGACTCTATTGCTCACTCTTGCTTTATTTATTCATATCACAACAACAGCTAGAGCAGATGGGCCGCATCAGGCACACTCCGCACAAGCGGGTAGCAGTTGTCAGAGATTTACCCGCTGATGTCATAGCCGCCATAGCTGAGGTAGTAGTAACCAGTAGCCTAAGCTTCAGTTTTTGTGTATCAGACTTATTTATATTATGATTAATGTAAGCAACGGCAAGAATTATTAAGCGTACTCTGTAATATTTTGGGTTTGTAATATCTTATAACTTGTGGACCCTATGACTAGATACTTATTCCAATTTCATCTCTGGGACTATAACTTGTTGTGTGTGTTTGGTATTGTTATCGTGGGGTCACAGCATGTAGTTTAAATTGTTTTGATTCAAGTGCAAGTATTATTGATGGGAATTGAGACCGTAACGACCGGATCCCCGACCCCGGATCTGGGGCTGTTACAGAAATGGCATCAGAGCTCTTGAGTTATAAACCCCAGAGATGATGCGACGTTACAATAATAAATTCACTAAGATAATAAGAACTCTTGCCAAGTTCGATTAATTCTACATGATGGGGCAGCATCATCATGAACTTCCTGTTTGATTCTCTCAGTGGATAGGTTTTTCCTTTCATTGCCAATTCATTGAGTAGCTTAGTATATTTCTCAAAGACCTGAGTTATACTTTCTCCTGGCAGAGACCTAAACGCTTCGTATTGAGAAGTCAGGATGTCCAATCTGTTTTCCTGCACGTCTTCAGTTCCTTCCATTATCAAATTAATGGTATCCCACATATGTTTCCCGCTTGTACAGTTCATCAACTGATAGCTCATTTCCTTGTCTGCGGAGTCCGCCAATATCAACATTAAACCGGTGTCCAATCGAATCAGTTCTTTGTCAGAATCTATAAATTCACTAATATCCTTAGGTTGGGTGCCTGAAGGAATCCTGCTACCATCAGGAGCTGTAGATTCACCAACTGGTTTCATTGGTACAAACGGTCCGTTTTCTAAAATACCAATCTACAACGGATTAGATGCCTTGATAAATAACAGCATCTTCATCTTCCACAAACCGAAATCATCTCTAGTAAACGGGGGAACTTTAATACCAGCGGTTGTCTTTGGAGCACTCATGGTTTCTGAAAATTTCAAATTGTTTAAAATTCAAGAAATTCCAATTAAATGAAAAAATTTGAAAGTTAAAAAATTTGCTTCGAATTTTCACGCTACGTTTGATTTTGGTCTCATTCACCGGATCTGATTTGTATATCAATCAAGTAGCTCTGATACCAATTGTTAGGTCCAAAGTATCGTAGAAGGGGGGTTGAATATGATACTCACAAATAATTTAATTTCGTTCGCGGATAATTCATTCAGTTCTATAACGAAATCAAACACACCAAACCAAACCAAGTTTCGGGGAATATATCTTTTTATAAATATAAACCTCGAAGGGTGCTACAATTTCTAATCCGTTGATTAGCTTCAATGAGTTTAAGGTTACACAAATTCAATACAATGATCAAGTTCTGAGCACTATTAATTTCTCTGAATTTCTCCGGCTCAATTCTCTCTCTCAGTAATGTCTCTGTGTGTTTTTCCTTAACTTAAGAAGACACATTCTTCACTCTGTATTGACTGCAGTCTTGAATTGAAAACCATCGAACCAAACTTGTAGAAACAATCTTGGCCGTTGGATCCTCATCAACCATACAAAACAAAACAAACTTTTCATCTGCTCCCTATTTAAAAACCATCGAATGGTTTAAATCAATTTACCATTCGATAGTTTTTAAATCAAAACTATCAAGTGCCAAATTGATTTACTTTGTTTTAAATAGAATTACCTTTAACACCATTCGATAGTTTTCACAATTGAAAAACTATCGAATTCTTTTTCTTGTCTTTTGTCCTTTAGTAATTACTCCTGAGCTCCTGGGTGTTTTAGTTTTAGACTGTATCAATTTCTTCTGAGACGATAAAACAACTTGATCTTTTTAGTACCGTCACCTAGTGCAACTGGTCTGGTTCACAGATGAATAACACTTGATCAATTCTTCTTTTATGTCTTCATTTCAGTGCTGCTGATAAGTCCTTTGTCGTTCTGGTTGCTTCGATTAAATCACTGGAATCCCGTGGTACTTAACCCTAAATCATTCACATACTTCTGTCGTCTTGAAAGTCTTGTTTCTTTTGCTGTCACTGAGGCTTGAACATTTTCATGAACTTCTTTCCGTGACCTGTTTACAGACTTCAAGAATACATAACGTATTTTGATTTTTTGAGTTTACCTTTTCTTCTTTGATTCTGGATTCCTGTGCTTCTGTTAATATTATTGTATGTCTTGTCCTTTGTTGAGTTGTAGTTATCTCTTTTACATCTTATGTTACATTATGCTTTACAGAGGTCATGCAAGAGCAACCAATTCAGGAGGAGCATGAGCCATATTATCTAGAGCCCGTTGAACATCCAATCTGGGAGGATATTATGGAAGAAGAAGCAAATCCTCTATCACAAGAAGAAGAAGCTGCCTTGGAAGCGGTAAGAGCTCAAAGAGCTGCAATAGATGCCAGGCATGCTGAAAGAGAAAGACACCAAGCAGTTCTAAGGATTGAAAAGCTAAAAAGATCCAAGGTGCAAGCTGAAGTGAGGAAGAAAAAGATGATGGATTTGGCAAGCAAGCATGGAAGTGAATGCGAGATGGCTTATAAAACCTTTTGTGGAGTTGAAGACGGATTAGAAGTCAACGACAATGCAGAGGTGGAAGTCATAATTCAGAACATAAGAAGTGCAAATCCTGATGATCATGTTTACTTCACTGCACTGAGGAATACTGTGATCTTTCTGAAAGCTGGGGTTAAAGCAAATGGAGCCTGGAACTTATTGATCAGTTTTCTTGAGAAAGGTACATTTGTGATTTCCACTAAGTTTTTAGAACAGAGAACATACACAGAACTGCAGGTGATACTCATCAAGATTCAAAGAACTACAAGACTAAATGAACTACTCCGTGAGCATGTTAAGGAGATCTTGATGAAAGTCGGTCCAGAGATTACTTAAGATCCTCGAATGGTTAGATTTATGACGAATGACTTGTTCAGAATCTGCTATTTGGCTGAGGACAAACTGAGAGACTATCCAAGCAACTATCTAATATCAGTTGAGAAGTATCTTAGATCCATTGGATTCTCATCAACGGAGAAGGACAAAGCAGCAGACACTCTTAGAAGATTTCTAATGGATAATGTTCTTTACTATAGGAAAAGAGTGGAAAGAGGATTGGAAGTGCATACCAGATTACCAAACATGCCAAAGCTAAACAAGAAAGATGTTAACATTGCATGGTTATGGGCTGGAGTGGGTCAAGAGGTTGAATATATTGGAAGACACATCCAAGGAGCAATACTTAAACCTGGAGAACCACTGCACTATCTATCAATGATTGATTATCAAGCTGCTAACTCCGATCCAATGATTGAAGAAGGTGAGATCGGAATGGACTGAAGAAAGAAGCAAAAGACAAAAAGAACTATCAGCTCAGACTAGAGGAGCAACTTCATTGTATAAAGTTTTATTGTTTTTTGATTTATGAAATCTAGAAATGTATATATATCTGATCCAGAATGCATTTAAAATTATTACGTTGTCTTACTTTAAGTAGTTTCATGTTTCCTTAGTTAGTTGAGTTATCCTCGAAGTATTTGCTTGTCGAACTCTATCCAATCAAATAGGGGGAGATTGTAAAGCATAATGTAACATAAGATGTAAAAGAGATAACTACAACTCAACAAAGGACAAGACAGACAATAGTATTAACAGAAGCACAGGAATCCAGAATCAAAGAAGAAAAGGTAAACTCAAAAAATCAAAATACGTTATGTATTCTTGAAGTCCGTAAACAGGTCACGGAAAGAAGTTCATGAAAATGTTCAAGCCTCAGTGACAGCAAAAGAAACAAGACTTTCAAGACGACAGAAGTATGTGAATGATTTAGGGTTAAGTACCACGAGATTCCAGTGATTTAATCGAAGCAACCAGAACGACAAAGGACTTATCAGCAGCATTGAATTGAAGACGTAGAAGAAGAATTGATCAAGTGTTATTCATCTGTGAACCAGACCAGTTGCACTAGTTGACGGCACTACAAAGATCAAGTTGTTTTATCGTCTCAGAAGATATTGATACAGTCTATTACTAAAAACACCAAGGAGCTCAGGAAGAATTATTATAAGTCAAAAGACAAGAAAATGATTTGATAGTTTTTCTATTTAGAAAACTATCGAATGGAATGAAAAGTGATTCAAAGAAAACCAAAATAAATCAATTTGGCATTCGATAGTTTTGTTTTAAAAACTATCGAATGGTAAAATGATTTATTTCATTCGATGGTTTTAAAATGGGGAGCAGGTGAAAAGTATTCTTTGTTTTTCAAGTTGATGAAGATCCAACGGCCAAGATTGTTTCTACAAGTTTGGTTCGATGGTTTTCAAATCAAAGTCTACAATTACAACAGAGGGAGAGTGTCTTCTTCAGTCGAGGTTTTTTCACAGTAGCAATTACGAAGAGAGAGATCAAGCCAGAGAGAAAATACTAAAGAATTTAATTCTTCTTGAACTCTATCATTTGTATTTATTGTGATTTACCTAGAACTCATTGAAGCTAATCTACGGATTAGAAATTGTAGCACCCTTCGAGGTTTATATTTATAAAACGATATATTCCCCGACTCTTGGTTTGATTTGGTGTGTTTGATTTCGTTATAGAACTGAATGAATTATCCGCGAACGAAATTGAATTATTTGTGAGTATCGTATTCAACCCCCCCTTCTACGATACTTTGGACCTAACAGTGAGGTTTGTGTAATCTTAAGTTTGATAGTGTAAGATGAGAAGTGTGAGTTGTGCAGAGTAGTAAGAAATTTTGTTGGCGAATAATGTAACTACTTTGAATGGCGAACGTACCCTTGTCAGGTTTTGAGACTTGTGCATATATTAATTAAATAATTTCTCGCTGAATTTGTTCATATATCGAAATAATTTTATAATTAAAAATACATTAGATGATAATATTTGCAATTTATCGTAAATTTGTAATATTGCGTACCGTTTTCATGAATCAAATACTCGTAAATTTGATTAGATTTAGTAATATTCAACTAATATTTATATGATAAAAGGCACATGATTATTTTTATCGATGTAAGAATGATTAGACAACATTAATGACTTGTGCCTATATATAATTTCCAAACAACTATTTTCTGGTTCCATCTTTTTTCCCCCTCAAATAGAGTGGGTTCATGTTATAATGACGTAAGTAAATGTTCTAACTCAATCATCATAAATAATTGAAATCCTAAATTTTAAAAATTTATATATAACTCAAATTGAATTATCTTATATATATTTCTCAAGATTCATGTATTTTGCTCGGTTATATAATTTTATAAATATATGGTACAAATTAATGAATTCTGAATCAACTATAATATATACTAAACTATAATAAACAAAATGGGGTATAATTTATTATTTTGTTCACAACTTATATTGGTTATCATTTTCAATCACAATCGATACTGATAGGTCTTTGAAGTCAAATTGATTGGAACATCTAGATGTATTACTAAAAGTTATGCTACATAGAAGTTTAAGGTTCGAATCTTATCAACCACATATTAAAATAAATATTTATTACAAATATGTAAAATTAACATTTACTCTGAGAGACTGATCCGACAGAACAACTCAAAAATTAAAAACATAAATAAAGTTAAAATACGTGAACCACTCGTTACTATATTTAATTTGATTATAATAATTTAAATAAAAAAGTAAAATAATACAAAAAATAACTCGTGCTTTGCACGTGTTATAAACAAATATATACTGATAAATATATCATTTTTAAAACTTATTTAAAAAAATTATAATGCAAATGTGATAATTTTATAAATGTCCAGAGATTATTCATCTATTTAAAAGTGAAAAATGACCATGATTTTGACATGGAGACTTATACGAGGTTATACTGTTTTTTTCAATACAAATATTGAATGAGATTTTTGTAATAATAAACTCACCTTTTTCACATACAAAAAATAAACTTTACTTGTATTTTATTGTGTCTTAGCTACAGTGTTTTAATTCGACGATGTACTCAAAGCCCACAAACCCTATTTAGAATTTCATTTATCAAAATGATTTTATGATATTACACATCCATTTAGTATATTATATAAAATTCTATTATTATTAAAGACTTATACTTTTTTTTAACATCATTCAATAATTTTTTACATACAATTTGAATTTTTATTGTTAAAACTTATAGTTTAATTGGTCGTCATTAATAGTTAGACAATTTTATAATGCTTATAATCGATAAAAAATCATATCTTATTTTCATCTTAAAACATAGATCTTGTTTTTGAGTTATCGTCTTTTTGGAATTAATTCAATTGTATCATCTACATTTTCAAATATTTATTTTTTTTTAGTCAAATTGTACATTTAAACCCCTCAAAGTCTAAATGTTTGATCAATAAAACATTTATAATTTAACTCAAATATTTGACATTTTATATACTTAAAAATTATGATATATATATTTCATATTTGATGTAGTTATATATTATGTATGATTTTATAGATAGAATTTAGATTTTTTTACCTAAATAGTATAATACATTTATATATATTGTTAGGTCCTGATAAGTTTGTAGAAGGGGGGTTGAATACAAACTATACCGTTTAATCGAATTTGTCCTTTTAGAATAAAACTGTTTAGGAACAAATTAATGCGGAATTAAATGAAACAAGATTCAAGTTAAATAAAACTTTATTAAACTTGAAGGGTGTTACAAATGGTACTGAATACAAGATTGAATCTCAAATAAATTAAAACAAATCTAGAATAAATTCGACATGAATTTATCTATATTTGTAATAAAATGATATAACAATATTTGATAATTTGAGATTCGTTCTAGGGATAAAAATCCGCTAGATAGTCAAAGCAGTACAAGTGAATGAATTCTATTGGTTTAGATTTAACAGAATAATTTTAGAATTAATTCACTGAAAAAGAAATGATTCGGCAGTGGCTTTTTCTTTTCTTCACAGAAGCTGTTCTTGATGATATTATGTTGATAATACTTCTGTCTGTCTCTTTCTTTTCTTTTGTACTTTAATCCACTTGACAAGAAAAGCCTGCACGTTTCTGCTTTTCATTCCACTAGGAATGACTATCAAAATAGTCTAAAAAAGACTATTTTTAAGCCTGGAATGACTATGCTTTGTACTGGAATGGCTATCAGAATTTAGGAGAATTAATTTAGAATAAACAAAAATGAACTAGGATGACTAGCGGGATGACTATCGGGATGACGATCCCTGATAGTCATTCCAGTTCATTTTAATCAAAATGACTTGGAATGACTAGCGGGATGACTATCCTGGGTAGTCATTCCAGTTCATTTTAATTAAGCAATTCTATTTTAATTTTAATTCTATTTTAAATTAATTCTACTAATTAATTTATTTCATAAATTAATTCTGATGAATTAATTTATTCAATAAATTAATTACTTAATTTATCTGTTAAATTAATTCTGAAGAATTAATTTAATAAATAAATTAATAACTAATTTAAAAGAGAATTTAAATTCTAATTCTATTTTAAATTAATTCTACTAATTAATTTATTTCATAAATTAATTCTGATGAATTAATTTATTCAATAAATTAATAACTAATTTAAAAGAGAACTTAAATTCTTACAAGATAGCATAACCAATCCTTGAACCACTGAAACTTGATGAAGAGTATCCATTGTCAGAGGTTGTCATTTGATGCACGGTCTGGTTCATAAATGACTAACTTCTATGTTTGTTCTTCATCTTGACTTTAAGTTGTGGTCCATTGTCTGCTTTTGACTGTTGATCAATCTTGGTAACCTGTACATTTGCTGTCACAAATCTGAAACCTCTGTCACTTTAATAAATCCACTTCTTTGAAGACTTCACTGAGGCTTGAACAAATAATTGAACTTCTTTCAATGTAGTATATCTTCAAATCTGTAGGATGACTTTAATCTGTATTCTTTTGACAAATATGATCTTCTGAGATTCCTGTGACTGTGACAATTGAATTATTACTTACTTATTACAAACTTGTTTAAGTTGAATCCTCGATGTAAACAAATAGGCCTAAACATATGTCTTTCAATCTCCCCCTATTCGTTTGTTAGAGAATAACAAGCAAATACCTAGAGGATAACTCAACTAACTAAACAAGTAAAAATAAGACTCTAAAAGTTAAGTAAATAATAACACAAAGTTCTGGATTTCATTAAACATTATCCAGATTCAAACAGTAAAGATAAATACAAGATAGATGTTCCTCTAGACTGAACATGTGTATACATTGGTCCTATCTTGATCTACCTAAGCTCTATACATATGACATTTACAGAACAGAGCTAATTTTCCTTTACTCCCCTGAAACTCCTCCTTTTCCTTTTATATCTTTTTCAGCTCCATTTTCCTAGCTTTTCCAAACTTCTCCCCCTTAGTTGAGGAATTCTCTACAGATTTAACTTTATGAGTATCTGAAGCCAGTAGGAGTTGAGATAGTTGATGGAGTTGATCTTGGGAAGTAACTTTGTCTTCAATATTTCCTTGAGCAGTCCCAGCTGATTGTTGACAGAGGTGGAAGAAGAAGACCGTTCAACCACTTGTGCTTGCAAAATTTCTTTATCAGCCTAGGTTTTGAATAGATGTTCCTGTAGATCAGCTATGTGAGCTAACTACATTGCAGTGTATGTGTCTGTGTGTGCACTCACTTGAATTTCTCTTGTAAGTGTATCACTCATCTCACGTGCATGTGTTTCACTCAGTGTTTGACTCGCATCACTCAACATTAGCTGTCTGTTTGCTCCTTTTTGATCAGTACCTGCATTGAAAAACACCTTAGCCTCTTCAAGAGAGGTCAGTGGTGGTGCAATGTGAGTTCGCAAATCCCGATCCTCAATCATGTCTATCAAATCACTTGGATTTGAAATCTGAATTGCTTCAGTGATAGACTGACCAAGTTGCCTTCCACTTTCTCCAGATAAATCTGCGAGTGGAAAATCCCTTTGGGAGCCAGAGATGTTCCCTCTGGAAGGGGAGAAAATGATTATATTTGATTTGGCAAAGAATCAAATTTTCCCTCAGATGCCTATGAAGGCACTTCTACCGTAACTATGGTAGGCACTGTAACCAGTTGCAGGTGCTCTGCTTTCATGTGTCCTGAGTTTCATCTAATGAAATTGTTTTCTCCCATTGTGAGTAATGAGAGTGTGCTTGACTCAGTACAAAGTGCCATGGCCCTATGTCGAATTTCAATAGATTCATCCTATTGAGAGAATGTCTCTAGAAACAGTTCATTGGCCATTTCAAAGTCCATATCCTATTGAGAGGATACAGATGGGCTGACAGATGCCTCAGTATATGTTGAATTACTTTTAGAGGAGGCAGAGCTGTGGGATCACTCACTGTTTCAATCAAAATACTTCTTTGTTTAACAGTTGATTTCTGTTCAGGCTGAGAGGTCAAGTAATTAAGTTGTAGACTCATTGTTTGGCTCTAAGACCTGGGATAGAGATTGTGGATCTACAATCCCTTGGTCAGCCCTAACAACCACTTGGGTTCAGCAACAGTAAAAGAAGTGTATTGAGAGATAGACAGTAATACCTGAATTGGATTTGGCACTGAAGTTCCAGCAAAGCAAGAGCTAGATCAGAAATAATATATACTGTTAGGCCGAATACACAATATATAATCAATATATGAATGAGAATAACAATTAAGAACACTTTTTATAAACAATAAACTGAATTATATTGAATAACTCTTCTCTTAGTGATGTAAAATATCACAGAGAGCTGCTAGGTTACAAGTATAATAATTCACGTATTCGCATCTCTTATAGGGATAACCTATCTGTGTTTATATAGTACACAGCTACATAGAATCAATCTCTAATTGATATTCCTACAAATTAGCTATACAATAGTTATCAATTAGGATTGCTTCTGTCTTCTGTCCGTTTCCTTAGTCATCTCGATATCTCTTTGCTTCTTTCTATCTTCAAAGAATATCGCTTCTAGAATCTTCAGTTAAGCACCGATAACTAAGCAAACTCTCACCCCCATCAGACTTTACTAAACTCTGACTGGCTTCTAGTATAAACTCTCATCCCGTTAGACTTTATTAAACTCTGACTGTCAAACTCTGATGTGTACCTGTTTCTTAAACACTGATAAACAAACATCAGCAATTATATCTAACAATCTCCCCCAACTTGTATATGATCAAATGTACAAGTTAAAAGATAATTGATGATGTCAAAACATATAACAAATGCAGTATTTATAAAATAACAGAGTTTAACTTTAGAACAGAGTTTAAATTTAACTTAGAACAGAAAACTTTTAAAAACTTACAGTCAGACTTTACTTAATCTCTTGAATATCAGGCACTGTCCTGACATAATCTGACAGCAATCTTTTCTCAGCTCGATCTAGTTCAGCAATCATATCCTTCTTCAGCTCCTTCAATTCTGGTTCATCTTCACCAATTTGATAAATGGCAGCCCTCAAAGAATAGATGTTGTTCTTGTTCATTTCATTGCCAAGTCTGATATAAAAAGCCTTATCAGACTCTAGATTGAACTCTAGAACTTTCTTATCTAGTGCAGTCCTGAATCTAGCACTATTTTTCTTCATTTCCACCAACTTTCCATGTGCATCTCTGTACTTGGGAATGTATATGCTTGAAATTCTAGTTCCACTTAAAGCTTTGGATTTCATCATCCTTTCCTTCAAAACTTGAGCAGCATCATAAGTACTTCGATTCTTCACTTTGAGTAAGTATAACACATACTCGAGTTCTTCCCAAAGTTTTAAATGAATATCAGATTCACCAATTCTATACACTCTGCCATCAGCCATAAAGTATAGCAAGAATTCCTTTCTGATTCCTTTGTGAAAAATCATCTGAACAGACTCTAGTTTGTCAAGGCCTTCTTGAGTTACCCCAACATCAGGTTCTGCCAGAGATGTATGATCTAAAGGACTTGTATTTATTCTCTTTTCTTTATGTGAACCCAAACCAGATCTATCAAAAGATTGTTTTCCCATAACTGTTCTGGTTTGTAGAATATTCACATGGCTAGGCTTCAGAGTTTCAGATAATGAAGACCTTGTAAACATTCCTTGAAGTTGTGGAGATTTTAATTGAGTTTGTACAACTTGAGCAGTGTCAGAGGTTGTCACAACTTTATCAGAAATATCAACTTGAGCCTTGTCAGAGGTTGATTGAATTTGAGCAGATTCAACTTGAGCAATGTCAGAGGTTGAATAATCTTTCTTTTTCAGGTTAGGCTCTTCAATCATTATGCATTTACCTTTATCAGAGTTTGAACCACTAGGCCTCCTTGAGTACTGTAAACTCTGATCAGAGTTTACATTCTCTTTGATCACTATGCCTTTTTCTTTTCTCCTCGGAGCCTTGGTAATCTTCTGTTTATGGATTCCAGCTTCAACATTTTTCTTGTGTTCTTCAGCAAGCATTTGCTCTTCTGCCTGGATATCTTCAACAGTCACATCTTTACCATGCTCTGCTAGAAACAACTTAGCAGCAATCTCTTCATCAGTAGTTGGATTTGATGAAATCACTAGACTCTTAAGTCTTGAAGAAGATGATTGACCACCAGAGTTTATCTTCTTTCCAACAGTTGTCTGAGCATCAGAGTTTGATCTCCTCCCTTGCCCTTGAACATTCCTTGTTCTTGGATTTTGATCTCTTGCACCACCATCAGTAGTGTCATCCTTCCGAGTCAGAGTTTGAGAGCTCTTGCATTTGTCTTGAGATACTCTCTCCCCCTTTTTGACATCATCAGAAAGCAAAACTGATGTGAGCAATTCCAAAGAGTTTGCAATAGCATCCAGCTTAGTTGACATTGCAACTTGATTCTCTTCAATTTTGGACAACCTAGAATCAAAAACCTTCTGATCTTTACACAAAGAAATGTATAGAGATTTATCCTTCTGCTGTGTAAGTTCTCTTGCAGCAATATCATTTCTTAAACCTTCAAGAACCTTGTCAGAAGCATCAAAACGATTGTTTAATGATTTGACTTGGACAATTGTGGCTTTAAGATGACTAAGTAGTTCAGGATTTTTAATCTCTTTGGAAGACTTGGTCACAAAATCAGCAGCTCTTTCATCAGAAAATATGGTTTCTCTGCTTGACCAATTTGAAAAATACATTTCTTGAAAATGAGCATCTGTAGCTCTTTGAGCAGCAACTCTTTCAGAATGATCAACAGAGTTTGCAAAAGAATCAGCATTAGAAGAATCAGGAACATCTTCTTCAGCATCATCTTGAGCTCCCTCACTATTATCAGAGTTTGCAACAACATTGTCTGCAGCTTCATTAGTAACATTCTCTGCAGTAGCTTCAGTATTTAACTGTGCAGTTTCTTCAAGAACTTGCTCTGCAACAGCTTCAATATTCTCAGAGTTTACATTTCCAAAAACCTCTGCTTCTTCAGGAACAGCCTCTGCTGTATCTTCATTTATCAGCTCTACAGCAGCTTCAACAACTTGATCAACCTCTTCACCCATTTCAGGAGCTTGATTAGTGACAGAGAAAATCTCTGTATGAGTTGCAAGTGACTCATCTAAAACCAGGGTGGGTTGATCAGCTGCCACATCCTCAGTGTCACAAACACTGATAGAAGGATGTGCTTCAAATACTTCTTCTACTTCCAATTCCAGCATTGGTTCAAGAAGATCATCAATAACAGAGTTTGATCTGGCTTCCTCAGGCACAGCAGCATTTGCAGATGGATCTTCAATCATAACCTCAGGATCTTCAACATCCTCTTCAGTATGTACTCTATCCTCTGTGGGCATAGTAGTATAAACATTTGCAGCAGCAGGATCTTCATTAACTTCAGAAATGTGAACATCTTCAGGAACATCAGAGTTTGACAAGTAACGCTGTACCAAGTGAAACGCCTCCGGTGCGTTCTCAGTGTTTAACGGAGCTGCATAGTTATTTGGCAAGAATTCTAACCCAGAAACAACAAAAGCTGTAGTTGCCATTAGTATATATCAAAGAAATCAGAGATTATGCTTCAAGAAGGTGTTTGATAGATTTGTGCAGAAAGTGTTTGTGAATATGCTTGTGTGACAGTGAAATATGAATTGGAGTAAATTTTGAAAAGTTCAAACGGATATGTGTATTGTATATTAATACAAAAGAAAAGAATTAAAAACTGAACCGTTTCTAATCAATACACACGACTGTCTTACTCCGAGAATCATGTTAGTGGGACACGTGGCACACATTAAATGACATACAGCAGTAATTAACAGTTTCCAATGCGCATGCGCAGTAAAAACAGCAATAATTACCGCCTTACACACTTATCAAAACACGCAACCTCTCTCCTCTGTTAAAAACAAATGTTTTTCCTCAAATTACGAAATGTCTGAACCAAAAAGTATTTATTTTAATCATAAGAGAAAAATAATTGACCTCAGCGTATAGTCACAACACATCAGTGTTTACCAATTCTCTTTCTTTGTTAATAATCTCTTTTTCTCAACATGGACAGGTGTGTATATTTGTGTGTGTATAGCAGAGTTTACTGAATATGAATATTGAGAGCATCTCAAGGTGCATTAAATCCACAAATTAAATCAGTAAAAACTGGTTGCCCAAACTCTCATATGTAACACATATTCTGATGTTATCTAAACTCTGTACTTCTATTTGAATTTATTTGATTTCACCCCCTTAATAAAAAAAAAAAAAATTCGTTTCTTTTTCAGTAATCAGTGGTTGGCATTAGTCACCAAAAATTTGACAATTTTAGCCCTTATTTCATACAATAAGTTCATGGGTCTTCCTAGGCACAACATGATCTCAAAGGAATTTTGTGCATAATTTGCATCTTTTGCTATGAGGGTGAAACTTTTGCTTCTAATTATCAGAGTTTAGATTTTTATCAGTTTATACATTTAATCTATGAGAGAAAGTGCAAACAGCTAATACAGACTCAGTGTATAGGATCAATAAACTAAGAGATGCTATAAATATAGAGACAGTATCATGCTTGTGTATAATTTCTGCACACATTTGAGATTAGATCATATATAACTCAAAAAGATTCATGATTACTAACTGAGAATCATGCTTCATACAAGTTTCTTCATCGGTCCACATGGTTCATACAAAAAATCACAATCAGAGTTTAACATCAGAGTTTAACCGACAGAGTATGACAGACAGAGTATGTTTAACAGAGTATATTTTTCAGAGTATGCTTGACTGGTATGAATGACAGTTAACACATGCAGAGAAATATGAGCACTGAATCACATAAGTAAAAATTTTGAGTCTAACCAGTATCTCTAGTCAAAACCAGAGATCATTCCAAGTTCATTTACCAGTCTTGTAAAAGTACCTTCACTCAAAGGCTTGGTGAAGATATCTGCAAGCTGTTGGTCTGTAGACACAAAATGAAGCTCAATATCTCCTTCTTCCACATGTTCTCTGATAAAATGATACCTTATGCTGATGTGCTTGGTCATGGAGTGCTGTACTGGATTACCTGTCATAGCAATAGCACTTTGATTATCACAGAAAATAGGTATTTTAGTGTACCTTAATCCATAGTCCAGCAATTGATTCTTCATCCACAAAATCTGTGCACAACAGCTACCAGCAGCAATATACTCTGCTTCTGCTGTGGATGTGGAAATTGATTTCTGTTTCTTGCTGTACCAAGAAACTAATCTGTCACCTAGAAATTGACAGCTTCCACTTGTGCTTTTTCTGTCTATCTTACAGCCTGCAAAATCTGCATCAGAGTAACCAATTAATTTAAACTCTGATTCTCTAGGATACCACAAGCCAAGAGTTATGGTTCCTTTGAGATATTTGAAAATTCTCTTCACAGCTGTTAGATGAGGCTCTCTGGGGTCTACTTGAAATCTTGCACAAAGACATGTTGCATACATGATATCTGGTCTACTTGCTGTAAGATAAAGAAGAGACCCTATCATCCCTCTATAGTTTGTCATATCTACTGAGACTCCTGTGTCTTTGTCTAGCTTTGTTGCAGTAGCCATGGGAGTTGTAGCAGATGAACTATCAAGCATACCAAATTTCTTGAGAAGATTTCTGGTATATTTTTCTTGATTGATAAAAATCCCATCATCTGTTTGCTTCACCTGTAAGCCTAGAAAATAACTAAGCTCTCCCATCATGCTCATTTGATATCTTGACTGCATAAGCTTGGCAAATTTCTTACAGAGTTTGTCATTAGTAGACCCAAAAATTATGTCATCCACATAGATTTGAACTAACAGCAAGTCATCACCAGAATTAAAATAGAACAAGGTTTTATCAATTGTACCTCTAGTGAACCCACTTTCTAAAAGAAATTGAGCCAGAGTTTCATACCATGCTCTAGGTGCTTGCTTTAGTTCATATAATGCCTTATCAAGCCTGTAGACATAATCTGGATGTTTGGGATCTACAAACCCTGGTGGTTGTTCAACAAACACTTCTTCTTCAAGTTTCCCATTGAGAAAAGCACTTTTCACATCCATCTGAAAGACTTTAAACTTTTTGTGAGCAGCATAGGCCAGAAAAATCCTTATTGCCTCCAATCTTGCAACTGGAGCAAAAGTTTCATCATAGTCAATTCCTTCCTGCTGAGAATAGCCTTTTGCCACAAGTCTAGCCTTATTCCTTGTAATCACTCCATCACTGTCTGTTTTGTTTCTGAAAACCCACTTTGTACCAACAATAGATCTGTTCTTTGGTCTTGGTACAAGTGTCCAGACTTTATTCCTCTCAAATTCATTTAACTCCTCTTGCATTGCTGTTATCCAGTTAGCATCTTGAAGAGCTTCTTCCACTTTCTTGGGCTCTGTTTGAGATAAGAATGCATGATACAGACATTCATTATTTGTAGCACTTCTAGTTCTCACACTAGCTTCTGGATCTCCAATTATCAAGTCAGGTGTATGAGCTTGTGTCCACCTTCTTGCTGTTGGTAATTGACTTCTATTATCATTATTAAATCCTCCCCCTTGATCCATGCTCTCCTGATTTTCTTCTTGACCATTTGCATTCTCTGAGGTTCCCCCTGAATTGGACTGTTCAGTATTTCAACTTTCAGAGTTTGATTCAGAGTTTCTGTTTGATTCTTCATTTGACTCACTTTCAGAATTTGAGTCATTTCTTTGAGAAGTTTCTGAAGTTTCTTCACGCTCCCCCTCAACTGGTTCTCTATTTTGTTCTGTCAGAGAAAATTCTTCAGTGTTTACCAGTAGAGGATCAGAGTATGCTTCATCAGAGTTTGTTGGATTTGCTTCATCAGAGTTTACGTCATCAGAGTTTAGATCTTCATTTTCAAATCGAAGTTGATCATGATATTCTTCATCTTTTATTCCAGTTATTTTCTTGTCATCAAATGACACATGTATAGATTCCATGATCACTTTAGTTCTCAGATTGTAAACTCTGAATGCTTTAGTTGACAGTGGGTATCCAACAAAAATTCCTTCATCAGCTTTTAAGTCAAATTTGGTCAACTGTTCAGGATGACTTTTCAACACAAAGCACTTGCATCCAAAAATATGAAAGTATTTCAAATTTGGCTTCTTATTTTTCACCATCTCATATGGTGTTTTTCCATGCTTGTTGATCAGTGTAGCATTTTGAGTAAAACAAGCAGTTTGAACAGCTTCTGCCCAGAAATAAGTTGGCAATTTTGCTTCCTCAAGCATTGTTCTGGCAGCTTCAATTAATGTTCTGTTCTTTCTTTCAACTACCCCATTTTGCTGTGGAGTTCCAGGTGCAGAAAATTCTTGCTTCACTCCTCTTTCTTTGCAAAATGCTTCCATTACAGAATTTTTGAATTCTGTACCATTATCACTTCTTATGATTTTCATTTTAAACTGTGATCCTTTGTCCAGTAGTTTTACATGATCCATCAGAGTTAAGGCAGTTTCATCCTTCTTTGCTAAGAAATACACCCAGGTATACCTAGTGTACTCATCAACAATGACTAGAGCATACTTCTTTCTGCCCAATGACATTATATTTACTGGACCAAAAAGATCAATATGAAGAAGATGATAAGGTTCCACAATTGAAGATTCAGATTTACTCTTGAAAGATGACTTCCTTTGCTTGGCCTTTTGACAAGAATCACACAGACCATCTAAGTTGAGTATCGATTTTGGAAGTCCCCTAACAAGATCTTTTCGAATTAGCTCATTGATGTTGTTCAAGTTTAGGTGAGAGAGCTTCTTATGCCATTTCCAACTCTCTTCATTTGAAATTTTTGCCGACAGACATACAGCTTTTCCTTCAGAGTTTGTCACCAAACTTGCTTCATAGATATTATTCCGTCTGTTTCCAACTAGAACAACTTTTCCTGTAGATTTACTAATAACCTCACAATATTCAGGTTGAAAATCTACATGGTATCCTCTGTCACAGATTTGACTCACAGATAGTAAGTCATGCTTGAGTCCTGGGACAAGAGCTACATTTGAAATGATGACACTTCCAAGATTGATATTGCCATATCCCATAGTACGTCCTATGTTTCCATCTCCATAGGAAACTTTTGGGCCAGCTTTCTCCTCATAGTCTGATAGCAGGGCTATTTCCAGGCATGTGTCCTGAACATCCACTGTCCAAGATAAGAGTGCTCTCTTTTATGCCCTGCAATCACAAACAATCACTAAGTGTTAGATTTAAGGATCCAGACTTGCTTGGATCCTTTGGCTTTCTTAACATTGTTAGTTTTTGCAGCGGAATTCTTATCATCAGATTTTAAGCTAACAACATCAGAGTTTACACTATCAGAGTTTACACTAGCAGAATTAGCTTTGACCCACTTCAAGTTGGGCTTTAACTCATAATAGTTGTGATAAATAGCATGATAACTCTTACATGTGTAAATTGAATGCCAAGTACTTCCACAGTGTGTGCATAAAGTCTGTGGTCTAACCCTAACATAATCATTCTTTACTCCTGACTTGGAGGATAAAGAATTAATATTTTTATTTTTCTTGAAAAAACTGGCAAGATGGTTAGTACTACCACAATTATGACATTTCTTTCTAGGAGCATCAGAATTAGGCAGATAATCATTTCTTTTATTTATGCCTACTTTTCCATTCCTATTTTTCTTGGACACTTTCTGTTTGTTGACAGACTTTACCTCTTTGAGTTTATGGTTGAGTTGTTTTTCTGTCATCAAACCAACATTGACCTGTTTATCACAGATTTTTACTGGTTCTTTAACAGCTTCTATCTTAATCTGACTTTCTGTTATTGAACCAACATTAACCTGTTTATCACACATTTCAATTGGTTCCATAACAGCTTCTTTCACAACTACAGATTTTAGTTTACTGGATTCAGGAACAAATTCCATAGGTTTAAAATTTGGTCTAACTTTAACTTTATCTTTAAACCTAAGTTCATCTCCCTTACAGTAACCTAAACCTACAGTATCTGTCTGAAACACTTGGTGAGTGTCTTT
Source organism: Heracleum sosnowskyi (assembly GCA_030848705.1). Lineage (NCBI taxonomy): Eukaryota > Viridiplantae > Streptophyta > Magnoliopsida > Apiales > Apiaceae > Heracleum > Heracleum sosnowskyi. Next base: position 20,273,433 of record CM061240.1, read on the forward strand.
TCCAGAATTAGTCCAGGTTTTAATTACTTTCCTCTCCTTTTCCAACTCAGATTCTATTTGCCTATATCTTTTAAGCAATTCATGTTCAACATAAACAGCATCATCTCTCTCCTTTTGAACTTGTTGCAAGTTAACAAGCTCTTCTTCAAGAAATTTATTTCTCTCTTTAAGCTTAAGATTCTCAGATTTAATTCTCTCATTTTCCAAAGTCTGATCTCTATAACTAACATGTATGCTTTTAAGATAAATTCTCAATTCAGATATATTATCAGTATCATAAGCATAAGTTGTTAGGGGTACCTTATTATCAGATGACTCAGATTCATCTTTGACAGTTGCCATGAGAGCATAATTTACATCCTCTTCTGAGTCTGAAGTATCTGCCCAGTCTCTTCCTGTAGAGATGAGTGCTTTTTCAGATCTACCCTTCTTGCATTCAGGAGCATAATGACCCATCTCTTTGCAATTGTAGCACTGGATCTCAGACTTGTCCTTCTTCCCAGACTTGGTATCCCTTGCATCAGACTTTCTGAAATTTTTTCTCTCAGAGTTTGAATCTTTTCTTGAAAATCTCTTACCTTTCTTGAAGTTCTTGTTGAAACCCATCTTCTTGAAAGTCTTCACCATCAAAGCTGCCATCTTCATCAACTCTGCTTCATCATCCTCAGAATCAGAGATTTCTTCAGTGTTTGAGTCATCATCAGAGTTTGATGACTCACTCTCAGAGTTTATGACCAAAGCTTTTCCCTTAGCTTTATTCTTTGATGTTTCTTTCTTTTGATGCTTCTCTTCAACTTTAAGAGCAACAGATTTTGGCTTCTTACTTGATCTTCTGTTTCTTTTCTCTATCTCAAGTTCATGAGTTTTGAGCAACCCATAGATTTCATCAATTTCTGTATCAGCAAGATCATAGTTATCTCTTATTGTGGTTGCCTTCAAATCCCATCTTTCAGGAAGAGATAGAAGAACTTGAGATTTGATTCTTCAAGATCATATTCTTTGTCCACAAGAGATAAATCATTCAATAGTTTGCAAAACCTGTCATATGTCTCAGTCAAAGTTTCACCAGATCTTGAATCAAAGTGCTCATACTCCTGTGTGAGTATAGTTTTTCTGTTCTTCTTTATAGCACTTGTTCCTTGACATCTGACTTCCAGAGCATCCCAGATCTCTTTGGCAGTTTTGCAGCCAATAACCCTATTAGACATAACATTATCTAGAGCACTGTGAAGAAGATGTCTAACATTTGCATCCTTTGCAATTGACGAGATGTCTTCAGGAGTCAAATCTTTCTTCTCCTTTGGAATAGTCTTTTGTTCTTCACCAGCAACAACCATGGATAGTTTGGTGGGTTTGTGAGGACCATCAATAATTCTGTCAAGATATTCTGGATCTGTGGCTTCCAGAAACATGGTCATCTTCACCTTCCATATATGATATTCTGCTGATCTGAGAATTGGAACTCTGATTGACTCATATCTGCTCACAGAGATTGGTTGAACCTTTTCAGTATTAGAACCTTCCTGGTTTTCTTCAGCCATGATTATACTTGTGTTTGAATCTTAAAACTGTATATATTAATCAGCCTTGGCTCTGATACCAATTGTTAGGCCGAATACACAATATATAATCAATATATGAATGAGAATAACAATTAAGAACACTTTTTATAAATAATAAACTGAATTATATTGAATAACTCTTCTCTCAGTGATGTAAAATATCACAGAGAGCTGCTAGGTTACAAGTATAATAATTCACGTATTCGCATCCCTTATAGGGATAACCTATCTGTGTTTATATAGTACACAGCTACATAGAATCAATCTCTAATTGATATTCCTACAAATTAGCTATACAATAGTTATCAATTAGGATTGCTTCTGTCTTCTGTCCGTTTCCTTAGTCATCTCGATATCTCTTTGCTTCTTTCCATCTTCAAAGAATATCGCTTCTAGAATCTTCAGCTAAGCACCGATAACTAAGCAAACTCTCACCCCATCAGACTTTACTAAACTCTGACTGGCTTCTAGTATAAACTCTCATCCCGTCAGACTTTATTAAACTCTGACTGGCTTCTTGTTAAGCTCAAACTCTGATGTGTACCTGTTTCTTAAACACTGATAAACAAACATCATCAATTATATCTAACATATACAATATATATACACACACAACTCAGACAAATAGAAAACAAAAGATAATCAATAAAAATAAAATAAAATAATATATATACAGAATACAATAATATATAAAGAATAAAGATAAAAACTATTATCATTATAACTGGCATGACTATCGGGATGATTATGGAATAGTCATGCCGATAGTCATTCCAGTTCAAATGACTAAAACAGAATAAGTAAGACAGAAAAAAAATCTAATTAAACTAAGTTCTAATAATAATAGAATGACTACTGGAATGACTATGTAAGATAGTCATTCCGATAATCATGCTAGTACAACCTAGCACAGACAAAAAATTTAATTAAACAAAATGCAAAAAACTGTTAGCAAAACAAAGAAGAATAACAGAATTAAAATAAATAAAATATCAAACCTGTTACAGAAAAATGCAACTAAAAAATAAAATAAAATACAACCTAATATTCACAGTGCAAACAAAAAAAATGCAGAATAAACATTAAGCAACAGAATATTTTTACAGAAAATGCATTAATATTTACAGAAAATGCAAATAAAGCAGAAAAATATGTACAAACAAAATAAAATTGCAGAATATTATAGAAATGCAACAAAAATATATAAACTTGCAGAATAATTTAAACAACAATATTTACAATCTGAAACTAACTTAAATGATTCTTAAATAAATAAATTTTCAATAAAAATAAGTTTCTCCACTTAAAAAAGAATATGAGAAAAGTATTTTTAAAGAAAATAACTTATTCAGAATATTTAAATTAACAAGCTTTATACTCTAAACAAGAATTGGCAAAATATATCATTCAATATCAGCAAGAGAAAATGATTTTGAAAGAACAAACATGACAGAGATATTGTTAATCACTAAGACTGTTTAACATACCCAATTTACCAACTAACTTGATAAATGTGGATTCGTCAACAGATTTAGTGAATATATCTGCAGTCTGTTCTTCTATGGGTACAAAGTGTAACTCCACAGTTCCATTCATGACATGCTCTCTGATAAAATGATACCTGATATCAATGTGCTTCGTTCTCGAGTGCTGCACAGGGTTGTTGGAGATTGTTATGGCACTTGTATTATCACACAAAATGGGAATTTTGTCTAATGCAAAGCCATAGTCCTTTAATTGATTCCGTATCCATAAGATCTGAGCACAACAGCTTCCAGCAGCAATATATTCAGCTTCTGCTGTTGAATTGGAGACTGTTTGTTGTTTCTTGCTATACCAGGAAATCAACCTACCTCCTAGGAATTGACAACTCCCAGAGGTACTCTTTCTATCCACAACACTACCTGCATAATCAGAATCTGTATATCCAACAAGATTAAAACCAGAATCTTTAGGGTACCAGATACCTAGATTAGGTGTACCCTTAAGATATCTCAAGATTCTTTTCACAGCAACGAGATGTACATCTCTAGGGTCCGCTTGGAACCTTGCACACAAGCATGTAGCATACATAATATCTGGTCTACTAGCAGTAAGATAGAGTAAGGAGCCAATCATACCTCTGTAGCTTGTAACATCTACCTTGATAGAATTGTCAGAAGCTCCAAGTTTGATGGCTGTTGAAGATGGAGTCCTTGCTGATGCTGAATCCTCCATGTGATACTTATTGAGGAGTTCTTTAAGATACTTGGATTGACAAATAAATATACCATTTGTCCTTTGACTTACTTGCAATCCAAGAAAGAACTTCAGCTCACCCATCATACTCATTTCAAACTTACTCTGCATAAGCTCAGCAAATCTCTTACAGAGATTATCATTAGTAGACCCAAATATGATGTCATCCACATAAACTTGGACTAATATCATATCACTTTTGTGTTTCTTTGAAAAAAGAGTTTTGTCTATGATACCTCTAACAAAACCATTTTCTAAAAGAAAACCAGAGAGTGTGTCATACCATTTTCTTGGGGCTTGTTTGAGACCATAGATAGCCTTGAAAAGAAAGTACACAAAGTCCAGCAGCTCCTGATTTTCAAAGCCAGGGGGCTGTTCCACATACACTTCTTCATCCAGCTCACCATTCAGGAATGCACTCTTAACATCCATTTGATAGACTTTAAAATTGGAGTAAGCAGCAAATGCTAAGAACATCCTAATGGCCTCAAGTCTAGCCACTGGTGCATAGGTTTCATCATAATCAATGCCTTCAGCTTGAGAATACCCTTGTGCAACCAGTCTTGCCTTGTTCCTTGTAACAATGTCATCCTCATCTAGCTTGTTCCTGAATACCCATCTTGTACCAACTACTTTCTTGTTCTTTGGCCTGGGTACCAGCTTCCAGACTTGCTGTTGTTCAAACTGATTGAGTTCATCTTGCATAGCAATCACCCAATCTGGATCAGTCAGTGCTTCCTCAGTTTTCTTTGTCTCCATTTTAGATAGAAATGCTGAAAAATGACATTCATTCTGAGTTGCACTTCTAGTTTTAACTCTAACACCTGGATCACCAATGATCAGCTCAAAAGGATGAGCTCTATTCCATACAGTCTGTCTTGGAAGATTTGATCTTGATGATTCGCCTTGAAATTCACTTTGATGTTGTGAGTGACTAGATGATCCTTCACTTGCTCCCCCTGAGTTGTTGCTTGATTGCCTTGATGATTCTTCTCCAGTGTTGGTGGTATCTCCATTGTTACCAGTGTTTCCACCACCACCACCACCATGATCATTATCATCATTGTTATTATCATTACCAGCAATAACTTCAGGTGGGGCTTCATCATCTGAATCTGAGTCTGGCAAGTTATCAAACTTCATTTTCTCAGATGAATCTGCTGTTTGGATATTAGGGAATTTAGTGTCATCAAAACACTAAACATCAAACTTGCCACGTTTTACATTTTCATCTATAAGCACAAAGCATTTTGCTCCAAATACATGAAAGTATTTGACAGTTGGTTTCTTTTTGTTCATGATCTCATACGGAGTCTTTATTAAGTCCTTGTTGATTAAAGTTCGATTCTGAGTATAACAAGTTGTATTCGCTGCTTCAGCCCAAAAGTACGTTGGAAGTTTGGACTCACTTAACATAGTCCTAGCAGCTTCAATCAATGTACGATTCTTTCTTTCCACTACTCCATTTTGTTGAGGAGTTCTAGGGGCAGAATACTGTCTTGTTATTCCTTTATCAGCACAAAAGTCATTTAGAATGGCATTCTTGAATTCAGTACCATTATCTGATCTTATGGCTCTAACAGGGAATCTAGAATCCAGCTCAATCAACTTTACATGGTCAATCACCAAATGTGGGGTCTCATCCTTGGAATGTAGGAATAAAACCCATGTATATTTTGAAAAGTCATCAACAATCACAAGTGCATATTGTTTCTTTGACATGGACATCACATTAACTGGACCAAACAAATCCATGTGCAGTAGCTGAAGTGGTTCAGTTATTGATGATGTGTCAGTGCCCTTGTGAGAAGCTTTCTTTGACTTTCCTTTCTGACATGCCTCACACAGTCCTTCCTGTGTAAATTCCATCTGAGGCAAACCTCTAACCAATTCCCTCTTGACTAAAGAGTTCATGGTTTTGAAGTTAAGGTGAGACATCTTCTTGTGCCATAGCCAACTTTCATCTGATGAAGCTTTAGCATAAAAACAATTAACTTCATCTTTGGATCCCAAGTGCAGATCAGCTATGAACAAGTCACCTTTCCTTACTCCTTGAAGAGCAGGCTTTCCATTCTTCTTGTGAAGGATCTGACACTTCTCTCTTTCAAAGGAAACAGCATATCCTCTGTCACAGAAATGACTGATGCTGAGAAGATTGAACTTCAGACCTTCCACAAAAGATACATCTTCAATGATAACATTACCAAACTTCAAACAGCCATATCCTTTCGTAATACCCTTGTTGTTATCTCCAAAGGTAACTACTGGGCCAGCTTTCTCAACCAAATCTGATAGCAGGGCTCTATCTCCGGTCATATGCCTTGAACAACCACTGTCAAGAATCCACATAACACGGTTTACCTGTTTAACTCCCTGCAATACCAGATTGATTAGTCCTTCCTCAGAACCCACACTTGATTGGGTCCGGCATACTTAAAGAATTGGCCTTTGTCAGGCAAAACAACATTTTTAACTAAAACTACTTCAACCTCTTTCACATAAGAGCGTTTCCATTTATAGCCAGCCTTAACACATTTCTGATTAGGCTTAGGGATAAATGAATCCACTCTAGTCTGAGGAGGACTAGTAGTCTTTGCTTTAACATGCTTCTTATTATTAACATGTTGACGTGGAGCAGTCTTATCACTAGATACATGCTTACTATTAAAATAAGCATACATAACATTGAAAGCACAAGACATGCAATTAATCACACCACATGCTTTATGAGAAGAATTAACAGCAGGCATGTTAGTTCTACAGTTGTTTTGATCCAACTTATGGATATCTGATTTAGTCTTTTCAGTCGTAGCAACTTTGACTGGAATATCAGATATACACTTTTTGGACTGTGCAACTTCCAAAGCAATATCTTCTTCACGAATCTCCTCAGCAATAATGATAGAGTATTCATTCAGAGGATCTGCCTCAGACTCCTTACAGAAGGGTGTTTCAATACCCTTAAGCACATATGGAACACCCCTTCCTTCAGATCTGACTCTACAAGGGGAATTAATTCCAAGAAATCCAACGGCCTCATTATAATCATACCCTATACTGACATGATTACAATAGCTTGTTTATTAAAAATCTCTTTAGCCATTTTACAAGAGTTGTAATAGGCATTAGCTTTGGTCTTAAGCTCACTAATCTGATCTTTGAGAATGGTTTCCAGTTGTTGATACAATTTAACCCTATTCTCAAGAACTGCTACATTTTTAGTGAGTTCATCTTGATTAATATGCACTAGTTTTAATTCTTTTATTTCCTTTTCAAGATTTGTATTTAAAAGAATTATTCTTTCATTGTCAGTGCGTGCACAACTTAAGGTGCCACCAAGATGACGAATCATTTCAGTATCAGTAAATTTTACCTCAGACATGTTGGGTGAAGATAACATGGACTCAAAGAGTTTGTCTCCTCTTGCCATGAGCGCAAGATTTCCAACTTCTTCATCTTCACTGTCTATATCATCCCAGCTCTTTCCTTCAGCAACATAAGCTTTCCCAATCTTATTCTTCTTACTAGAATCAAATGAGTTCCTTGTCACTTGCTTTGGCTTTCTGCATTCAGTAGCAAAGTGACCCAACTCATTGCAATTGTAGCATCTGATTGAGCTCCTATCCACAGTTCCAGTTTTGTAGCCACCCCTTGTGCTACTTGAAGAGGAAGATCCACCTCTCTGAAATCTGGGCCTGAACTTAAGATTGGGATTCCTCTTGAATCTGAACTTCCCAAACTTCCTGACTATCAAAGACAAATCACCATTCTCCAGCTGATCAAGTTCCTCTAAAGAATAGAAGTCACCACCAGATTGATCAATGGATGTTAATCCATATTCAGCATCAATAACATTCATGTTAGAACTGGAAGGTTGAACAGCCTTCACTTCCAGTTTCTGTGGGACTTCAGCAGCCAATGCAGTAGAAGTACTAACTATCCTCCCAGTTCCATACAGCTCATCCTGTTGAATCTGCTCCAGCTCATAGGTCTTTAGAACACCATACAGTCTTTCCAAAGAGACCTCTGTAAGATCTCTTGCTTCTCTTATGGCAGATATTCTGTGCTCCAAATGACGTGGAAGTGTAAGTAGGAACTTCTTATTAATTTCCTTGATAGTGTAGCGCTTCCCATTGAGATTCAGATCATTGATTAATTTGTTGTATCTCTCAAAAACCTCAGAGATACCTTCACCAGGGTTTGATCTGAAATGCTCATATTGAGAGGTGAGAATTTCCAGCTTATTCTCTCTAACTTCCTCTGTCCCCTCATTGATTATCTCTATAGTTTCCCAAATGTGTTTGGCAGTATCACAATTTAGGACATGGTTATGCATGATAGGATCAAGACAATCAACAAGGATCAGCTGTAGACAGGGATCCAAGGTAACATCCTCTTTTTCACCAGGAGTGTAATCCTTGGGATCTTTAGGATACATCCTAGCAGCCCTAGTAACAATGTTATCCTCTTTTAATTCTTCCTCTATAATCATAGCAAGTTTTGGTCCATTCTTCAGCACATCAATGTATTTAGGATTAACAACTCTAAGAAATAGTAGCATCTTCTTCTTCCATATTGAATAATGCTCCTTGCTGAACATTGGGATTTTGACTGTACCCACTTTCTGTGTATTAGACATCTTTTGAGATTTTTAGGAATAATAAAAATTTCAGAGTTTAAGAAAAAATCTCAAAACAATTGGATCTTTGATTTGTATATCAATCAAAAGGCTCTGATGCCAATTGTTAGGTCCTGATAAGTTTGTAGAAGGGGGGTTGAATACAAACTATACCGTTTAATCGAATTTGTCCTTTTAGAATAAAACTGTTTAGGAACAAATTAATGTGGAATTAAATGAAACAAGATTCAAGTTAAATAAAACTATATTAAACTTGAAGGGTGTTACAAATGGTACTGAATACAAGATTGAATCTCAAATAAATTAAAACAAATCTAGAATAAATTCGACATGAATTTATCTATATTTGTAATAAAATGATATAACAATATTTGATAATTTGAGATTCGTTCTAGGGATAAAAATCCTCGAGATAGTCAAAACAGTACAAGTGAATGAATTCTATTGGTTTAGATTTAACAGAATAATTTTAGAATTAATTCACTGAAAAAGAAATGATTCGGCAGTGGCTTTTTCTTTTCTTCACAGAAGCTGTTCTTGATGATATTATGTTGATAATACTTCTGTCTGTTTCTTTCTTTTCTTTTGTACTTTAATCCACTTGACAAGAAAAGCCTGCACGTTTCTGCTTTTCATTCCACTAGGAATGACTATCAAAATAGTCTAAAAAAGACTATTTTTAAGCCTGGAATGACTATGCTTTGTACTGGAATGACTATCAGAATTTAGGAGAATTAATTTAGAATAAACAAAAATGAACTAGGATGAATAGCGGGATGACTATCTGAAACCTCTGTCACTTTAATAAATCCACTTCTTTGAAGACTTCACTGAGGCTTGAACAAATAATTGAACTTCTTTCAATGTAGTATATCTTCAAATCTGTAGGATGACTGATATGGTCAGAAAAGTAATTATAGAAATACAATTGACTGGTCAAACAAAAGGCCGATATTTAAGGCCCGACACCCTAATTATTCATTAATTTCGTAATTAATGAATAGGGAAAATATACAGCTCATAAAAAGAGTCCAAATTATGGCAAATTGATCAAAGAAGGATCCAGAATCTCAATTAAAGGCAATTAATGAGTCATAGCCTTTATCAACAAGGAAAAGACTTATCCTGCAAGCAATACAACGCTTATCCAATATCAAAAAGGAGACTTATTCGCTAAGACTCCTAAACATACCATAAATACTAGGCTCCTGACGCCTATATAAGGTCCCTGATCCTACAATCAGAACTACGTTTTTGGCTTGATTCTCAGTAATAATTGAGATACGTAGGCATCTTGTGAGGACCAAATTAGTCCGGAAACACGAGTGCAGCCATTAAAGCTCGAAGCTCATTAAATTCACAAAGCACGTTTTTTATTCCACAACATTTGGCGCCGTCTGTGGGAAGACAACATCAACCATGGCAAACACACGAAGAACAACTCGCGATACTTCAGCTTCTGAAGAACTTCCTATCACCACCGGGGCTGATACTCATGGAAGTCAACCACCGCCAACTACTGGCACTGAAGGGACGAATATCCCCACCAACACTCAAGGACATGAAGTCCCAATTACTGCTGAAGGGACGAATCCCCTACAAATGGTTATTCATGGATCTAATCCACAAGAGACCGTTCACCAGCAAACAATTACGACCTCCCCGCTGCTCATGAACGCACCTCGTAGTCTTCAACTTCACACTACTGATCTCCCTCAATACGCAAATCAGACTTTGGGGATGCCCGGCTATGGCATGCCCCCTCGCCCCACAGCAAGTGGTAGTGGCACTAATATAGTGCATCATGAGGCTTACGTGCCCCCTTACGTACAAGGTTTGGAACCCCAAAACCGTCAAACCCAAACTCGTCAGATGTTTCGAGACGATTTCTCTGGGCCTTACACTGAGGATGAAGGTTATACAACTGGGGACGATGTTGCCCCAAGAAGGAGACGTTCTCCTCAAACCAATAGAGAACGACCCCAAACTACAAGGGAGAAATTAGCGGCCCATGAAGCCGAGACTGCAAGGCTCAAGAAGCTACTGGCTGAAGAAGAAGCCGCAAGGACACAAAACCGAGGAACGGGAGGAGTCCCTATAATCAATTTGGATCCACCGTCAAGGAGAATCAATAGGTCTGAAGCCCCAAGGGGTGATCCTACTGTATTGTTGCCCCTAGGAGATCCTGATGATCCTACACCACCATTTACTCAAGACATTATGAAAGCTACTATATCCAGGAAGTTCAAGATGCCAACCATCAAGGCTTACGATGGAACGGGAGATCCCGCAAATCATGTAAGGACTTTCTCCAACGCACTGCTGTTGCAGCCGACCAATGATGCGGTCAAGTGTAGGGCGTTTCCCCAAACCTTGGCGGCATGGCACAACGCTGGTATAGCCGTCTTCCTCCCAACTCAATTGGTTCTTTCAAAGATCTAAGTAAAGCCTTCATCAATCAATTCATTAGTGGAAGGGTGCACGAGAAAAGTTCTGCGTCACTCATGGCAATCCGGCAAGGACAGAATGAAGCCCTAAGGGACTACATCAATCGATTCACTAAAGAGGCTCTGAAAGTCCCGGATTTGGAGGACAAAGTAGATATGATAGCCCTGCAACAAGGAACTACTGACGACCACTTTAAAAGGTCGTTGGCTAAACATCCACCCGAGAGCATGCTGAAGCTCCAAGATAGCGCCGGAAAGTATATCAAGGCTGAAGAAAGCATGAGAAAGTATGAGCCCCCTGCTGGTGGTAGTGGAAACTCAAAGAAAAGAAAAGAAACTCGGGAGTATGACGTCAAGGAAAAGTTTCCCAGAACATCAAAGAATTCTGATTCTCCACCCAAGAGAAATAACTTTGGACCAAAATTTACGGAGTATGCAAGATTGAACACTCCCAGGAGTCAAATCCTAATGGAGATAGCTAATGAGGAAGATATCAAATGGCCAAAGCCAATGAGGGCCGACTTGTCCAAACGGAACCAAAATCAATTCTGTCGGTTCCACAAAGAAGTCGGTCATAACACCGACGATTGCAGGCAATTGAAAGATGAGATTGAGTTTCTGATACGAAGAGGGAAACTCAGCAAATTTACCAAGGATGGAAACCAAGGAAATCAAAGGGGGAATTATGAAAGGAAGGATTATGACAGAAGGGATAACGATCAAGATCGAAATCCCAAGCCCCGAGGGCCAGTTATCAACATGATATTCGGAGGACCAACTGCTGCTGGGTCCTCCCGAAATTCGAGAAAGGCTTATGCCCGAGAGGTAATGACTGTGGTTGGAGAAGCACCGAAGCGTGCACGAACAGAAGTGTCAATAAGTTTTGATGATTCAGACTTGGAAGGGGTGAAGTTCCCCCACGATGATCCTCTCGTCATAGTACCTGTGATAGGCAACTCCGAAACAAAGAGAGTCCTAGTCGACAATGGAGCCTCAGTGGATATCTTGTTCCACGATGCTTTTATCAAGATGGGTTACACTGATTCTCAGTTGACACCCTCGAATATGCCCATATATGGGTTCAATGGAGTGGAATCAAAGGTGGAAGGCACTATCCAACTCCCAATGACCATGGGGCAAGGAACGAATACATCCACTCAGATGCTGAACTTCATAGTTATAAAGGCAACCTCAACCTACAATGCGATCCTTGGAAGGACGGGTCTTCATGCGTTTAAGGCTGTTGCCTCATCTTACCATCTGAAACTCAAATTCCCCACGAGGAATGGGATTGGTGAAGAACGGGGAGACCAAAAAATGGCTAGAAGTTGTTATGTAGCCGCGTTGAGGCCTGATGGAGTTGGGGGGCAGGTTCTCCCCATTGAAGACATGGACACTAGTGACAATGAGGACCGAAGAGGGAAACCAGCTGAGGATTTAATCCCAATTCCCTTAATCCCGGGTGAACCAGAGAAGGTGACTTATGTTGGGGCGCTACTGCCCGAGCCATTGAAAAGCAAACTCACATCTTTTCTTCAAGAGAACAGTGACGTTTTTGCTTGGACAGCGGCCGACATGCCAGGGATTGATCCCCAATTGATATCTCACAAATTGAATGTGGATCCAGAAAGGAAGACAGTGAAGCAAAAGAAAAGAAATTTTGCTCCAGAAAGGCTTGAAGCCATTAAGCAAGAAGTAAATAAGCTTTTGGAAGCTGGGTTCATTGAGGAAATCCAATTCCCAGAATGGTTAGCTAACCCTGTAATGGTCAAAAAAGCTAACGGGAAGTGGAGAATGTGCGTCGACTTCACCGACTTGAATGATGCATGTCCTAAGGATTGTTTTCCCTTACCAAGGATTGATGCTCTAATAGATGCCACTGCTGGGCATGAGATGCTAAGTTTCATGGATGGCTTCAGTGGATATAATCAAATCAAGATGCATAAAGATGATATCGTCAAGGTATCATTCATCACTGATTTCGGTGTCTTTTGTTTCTTAGTCATGGCTTTTGGACTTAAGAATGCAGGAGCAACCTATCAAAGATTGGTGAATAAAATCTTTGAGCACCTAATTGGAAAAACCATGGAGGTCTACGTAGATGACATGTTAGTCAAAAGCCTCGATAAGGCCGATCACATTGAGCACCTCCGAGAGGCATTCGAAGTGCTGAGGCACCACAAGATGATGTTGAATCCAGCTAAATGTGCCTTTGGCGTAGGCTCGGGAAAGTTCTTAGGCCTAATGGTTTCCAAGAGAGGAATCGAGACCAATCCCGACAAAATCAAAGCGATTCTAGACATGGAACCACCAAAGACTGTTAAGGATGTCCAAAAACTAACAGGAAGAGTGGCAGCATTGGGAAGATTCATCTCTAAATCAGGAGAAAAATGCTTGCCTTTCTTCAAAGCACTCAAGAAGGTAAAAGACTTTGAATGGACGACTGAAAGCCAAGAGGCCTTTGAAGCCCTGAAGAAATACATGGCTGAGCCACCACTGTTGGCAAAACCCAAGCCAGGAGAAATTCTCTATTTGTACTTGGCGGTTTCTAACACAGCTCTTGGAGCCGTTTTGGTAAAGGAAGAATTGAAGGTTCAGAAACCCATCTACTATGTGAGCAAGATTCTGCATGGGGCAGAAATAAACTACTCAATGATTGAGAAGTTTGCCTTAGCCTTGATAATGGCCTCAAGAAAGCTACGCCCCTACTTCCAGGCTCACAAGATAGAGGTCTTGACTGATCAACCTCTGAAAAACATCTTGCACAGTCCTCAAGTTAGTGGAAGACTGATCAAATGGGCTATTGAATTGGGCGAGTTCGACATCAAGTATAAGCCTCGGACGGCCATAAAAGCTCAGGCACTTGCTGACTTCATGGTTGAATGCACCATTGACAACCAAGAAGTCGGGGGGCAGGAAGTAATAATAGAAGGCAAAGAAGATGAGGAAATGATCTCCAAAGAATGTTGGGTGCTCTATTTTGATGGAGCATCAAAAACAAAATCAAGTGGAGCTGGTTTAGTGCTACGAAGTCCTGATGGATTCATAATAGAGTACGCACTAAAACTTGACTTCCCAACGACAAACAATGAGGCTGAGTATGAAGCTCTGATAGCTGGCTTAGGGCTGGCCGGAGCCTTGAGGGTCAAAACTCTGAAAGTATGTGGAGACTCGAGGCTAGTGGTTTCCCAAGTAAATGGGGAGTTTGAGGCCAGAGATGAAGTCATGGCCAAGTACTTAAAACTTGTCAAGGCCATTATGACTCAGTTCGACGAATGCTATGTGGAGCACATTCCAAGAGAGGAAAACGTGAAGGCTGATGCCTTATCTAAGTTTGCCTCTTCTGAAATTGAAAATTATGCAGGGAGTGTATACTTCCAAGTCTTGAAGACCCCAAGCATCAACGGAAAATTGGTAGCACCTATTGGTATTACCAGTTGTTGGATTGATCCCATCAAAGCTCATCTGGAAACTGGGTGGCTGCCCAACGACACTTCAGAAGCACGAAAGCTATACGTCAGAGCACTAAGGTATGCCCTAATTGAGGGAATCCTGTACAAGAAATCTTTTGTTATTCCATACTTAAAGTGCTTGAGACCTCAAGAGGCAGAATTGGCCCTGAAGGAAGTACATGAAGGAATTTGTGGGCAACACTTGGGGGGCAGAGCCCTTGCTCATAAAGTTACCCGTCTAGGTTTCTATTGGTCAAGCATGCTTGCTGATGCTAAAAGCTATGTGAAGAGATGTGAACGGTGCCAGAAGCATGCACCAGTGGTTAGACAACCACCAGAGATGATGACATCCATTAACTCACCTATCCCCTTTGCCATGTGGGGAATGGATATACTCGGGCCATTTCCAATGGCAAGTGCTCAAAGAAAGTTCCTGATAGTAGCAATCGACTACTTCACCAAGTGGATTGAGGCTAAACCATTAGCCAAGATAACCACCAAGCAAGTGATGCAATTCTTCTGGGAAAATGTGATATGCAGATATGGAATTCCACGAATCCTGGTCACGAACAACGGAACTCAGTTTAACAACGATGAGTTCAAGAAATATTGTGATGAGAACGATATCAAATTGCGTTTCACTTCAGTTGCCCATCCCCAAGCAAATGGGCAAGCTGAGGTTGCAAATCGAATAATCCTGGATGGACTAAAGAAAAGAGTTGAGCGCTCCAGAAACACTTGGGTAGACGAATTGCTCCCCATACTTTGGGCATATCGTACTACTTGTAAAGTCACCACTGGGGCCACCCCCTTCTTGTTGGCATATGGGGCAGAGGCAGTGGTTCCGGTGGAAATTACTCACACGTCTCCAAGAGTTGAGGCTTATGAACCAGAAACAAATGAAGAAGGCTTGAGGCTATCCTTAGATCTAATTGACGAAGTTAGAGATGAGGCAAACGCCAAGATAGTTGAACATCAAAAGAAGGCATCTTTCTACTACAACCTAAGGGTTAAAGAAAGGTTCTTTCGACAAGGAGACTTGGTTCTCAGAAAGATTGAGGCATCCGGAGTTGGATAAAAAGGGAAGTTGGCCCCAAATTGGGAAGGACCATATCGCGTCAAGAACGTATTTGGTCGAGGCTCATACAAGCTAGAAACCCTTGAAGGGCATGAGGTGCCAAGGACTTGGCATGCCTCCAATTTGAAAGTTTATTATGTTTAAGGTGTTTCCTAAGTGGATTCACTACTAAGAAATAAGGTTTGATAAAACCAACCCAAGTTTTTAAAACTTGGGTACTAAATAAGGGTTGAGCCCATTCTTCAAAGTTATGAATTATATATTTCATCATGTTTTGAATGCATTACATACTGATAGATATGTACAAAATGCTAACTAAACATGCAAAATCAAGAGGCAAGAAAACAACACAAGCCATGAATGGCCACAAAAAATAAGTAAAACTAAACTTGATAAAAGTTTAAGTTAAGCCCGTAGGCTGAGAATACAGAAAAGAAAATACAAAGCCACGAATGGCCATAAGTAAACTACAAACTATGGCTGCGCTTTACCATCCTTGTCTCCCACATCTGTCTCCTCCCCCGAGCTAGAGCTAGAAGATTGCTCGTCAGCATCATGGTCATCAGCAGATGTGTCACCAAGGGGAGATGAATGCTCTGGATCTAAAATCCTAGCATCCTCCTCCATATCATCTACTCCAGCCAAGATACGCTCCAAGGGAGTAGGAGGGTGAGGAGCAGGAAAGTCAGCAGCATCAAAGACTCCAGGATGCTTGGCCAAGATAGCCTGAACAGCGTCCTCCCATCCTGACGTATGCTGGACTGGGAAGAGAATATCGTCATGCTTCTCGATCAAGTCCTTGTACTCCTGAGAGTCAAGATACTCATCGATGCAATCATCCTTACTCTTCCTCAGCCCAACAATGTCAGCCTGAGCTTCAGCAAGCTCTCTCTCCTTCCTAGCAAGAGTCTCTTTGAGAGACTTCACCTCCTCTACGGACTTCTCCAGCTTAACCCGGTTAGCCTCGGAAGAGGTACGCCAGGCCTTGGCTTGGAACAATACCCCCTGGAAGTTGGCATTGGTCTGCCAAAAAACAAAAGTTAGAAAAATATAAGCAAAGACTTCAAAGAAATAGCTAAGGTAAAGAAAAATTACCGCAGCAATAGCCTGGGCACCTAAGTGCTCAGCACCCTCAAGAGTGGAGTCAGCCACAAAATCCTTGTAATCACAAGGGGTAAGAGAGTGGTATGACCAGTCCACAGCATGCTTGGACACCCCAGTAATGGTGTCCTTCTTCCTAATACCCCAGTTGGGGCGCCACACTGAGGACTTGGCAGACACAGGAATGTCAGCCTCGTCTCCAGGGATCTCGGAAGGCATCAAGAAGCTGGGGACACTAGTCTTCCCCCTTGGATCATCTCCAAGCCTAGCCCTTTTCATCATGGATGTCTCCACATCCTTGGGCTCATTGGTCTTGTTGATATGGGCCGCAGCTGCAAGAAAAACCAAAAAATGGTTAATAGAAAATCACAAAGAAAAGGGAAATAGACATGAAGAAAAAGGATAAGTGAAATACCCTTATCATGAACAGTGGAGAGCCCAACAGACTTGAGAACAAACTCATCCAGTAGCTCCCAAGCCACGTTAGTCCCATTATCCTTGATAAGCTCTGAGTAGGCATGAGATTCCTCCTCATTCAAGACAATGTTGCTGGGACTACCATCAGAAACTCTCCCAAAAGATCTACGGAACAGAGTTCCCCAGTCCCCACCTTCCCAGACAAGATACATAAACTCGTTTTTCCACTTGATGTTATTGTCTGGGATAGATTTTGGGTGAAAAATGAAAGGGAAGCCTACCCTATGGCTTATATATACCCAACCCAAGTTGTTGGCAGAGCTATTTTTAAACTGAAAAATCTTCCTAAACAAAGGTACAGAAAGAGGGAAATTTCTACGAAGGCATAAGACCATGAAACAATGGATTATCCTCCAAGCGTTTGGGGGTAATTGGCTAGGGTTTATTTGAACATCGGCCAAAAGCCTAGGTATAAACTCATGAAAGGGGAACCTAAGGCCGGCAACTATGGCGTCCTTATAGATACACAAGGCATTTGGCCGCCAGTGACATGAACGGTCACCGGGGCCAGCAGGAACAAGCTTCAAGGGAGCCTTTACCCTATACATCTTATTATAATCTTTTATCATATCTACTTCATGAAATCTATTGCTACAGTCATACGAATCTAAAGCAGATACTGACGGGTATTCATCCCCACGTTCATTAATCATATCATGCAAAGACATGTATTTTGAACGAATAGGAATGGGGGTACCTCTTTTTGATGCAGAATTCATCTTCGAGAGACGTTGGGAAGCGCGATCAGCCATTTCAAACCCAGAATCTTCAAAAAAAAATCTTCAAATCTTCAAGAAAATTGCCCAGAAATCTTCAAGGAAACCCAGAATCTTCAAAAGAAACCCAGAATCTTCAAAGAAAATCTTCAAATCTTCAAGTAAAAACCTAGAAAACGGTGAGAAAATCTCGCCGGGAATCGCCTCACGACAGAACCCTAGCAGAGCAATCTAGAGAAAATTTCGAAGAAAATTTAGCAGAGTAACTTTGAGAAAGTGAAATGTGTAGAATGAATGGAAACAAATGAGAACTCACCCTTATATAGGAGTGAAAGCCGGTCAATGGGCCGGTTGAAGGAAGGGCAACCGACATTAGCCGGTACGGCCCATAAAAAGGCTAAAAGCCCAATTAACAACTTTGAACAGTGAAAATCCTGGGCCCAACAAAGCCCATTGCAAAAATAAATCACATTCTAATCGATTGAGTTCGAATAAAGCCCGAAATGGCTCTTGTATTCGATCACAATCCTGGTCGAAAGGCTAAAAAGCCCAATTTCAATAAAGGCTAAAGGCCCAATTTCAAAAAAGGCTAAAGGCCCAGTAAAGGTCTTAGGCCCAAATTGAGCCCAATATATGTGGGCCTTAAAAGTCTAAAACGAACCAAGTATTTGACCAGAATCATGGTCGAATGAGTTCGAACAAAGCCTGAAATGGCTCTCGTATTCGACCACAATCCTGGTCGAAAGGCTTAAAAGCCCAATTTCAAAAAAGGCTAAAGGCCCAGTAAAGGCCTTAGGCCCAAATTGAGCCCAATATATGTGGGCCTTAAAAGTTCTAAACGAACCAAGTATTCGACCAGTTTTATATCTACATGCATCGTCCTATGTTAATTCTTCGAGGTCCACATGTTATCATAATAACAAGACAAAGAACACATAACATAGAAGAACATGGCATGACGATCAACATAATAAAACACATCCACTATTATGGCCCCAGAAAATTAGCTACGAATTCTTTCGTTGAAAATTTCCCGAAATCTTCAGGAGCCCATTTGGAGGCCTAAACAGCGTCAGAATGGGTCGAAAAATCGGGGAATGGTTCTTTATATACATTCCAGCCTGTTCGTCTCGTTCTGCCATTTCCGAAAAGTGCTTATTCACCCAAATCGGACATCGTATGCAAAATCTGCAGCCAAAACAACGAAGCTCCCATGAAAACAGTATGGCGCAGCGGAAGAACCATATATTCACCTGGTCGAATGAGTTCGAACAGGGCCCAATATTGAAGTCATGATCGACCACAATCCTGGTCGAAATCATTCGACCCGGGAGGAAAAATGCACATATGTTCGACCAGAAACCTGGTCGAAACCATTCGACCAGGGGGGAAAGTGCACACATTTCTCGACTAGAATCCTGGTCGAAATCATTCGACCAGGAGGCAAGATGGAAGCCAAAATTCGACCAGAAACCTGGTCGAAACCATTCGACCAGGAGGTGAAATGACAAGCTTCTTCGACCAGAAACCTGGTCGAAACCATTCGACCAGGAGGTGAAATGACAAGCTTCTTCGACCAGAAACCTGGTCGAAGCTATTCGACCAGGAGGCAAATTCAAAGCAAAGTTCGACCAGAATCCTGGTCGAAGGAGTTCGACCAGGACCCAAAAGTGAGGTCGAATTCGACCAGGATCCTGGTCGAAAATGACCTGAAAAATTCAAAAATCGATTTATCTTCCAGGGAATTGATGAAAAATCCCGATTCCTGTTTTGGAAAATTATAAAATTGGTTTAGAACTATATGTTCGTCAAACCAAGCCACGATACGGAAGAAAATTTCGTAACTCCTGAATGAAATAACTTCTACGATAATCCAAGAGAGATTTTCCTAGAAGTTGGGGGGCAAATGATATGGTCAGAAAAGTAATTATAGAAATATAATTGATTGGTCAAACAAAAGGCCGATATTTAAGGCCCGACACCCTAATTATTCATTAATTTCGTAATTAATGAATAGGGAAAATATACAGCTCATAAAAAGAGTCCAAATTATGGCAAATTGGTCAAAGAAGGATCCAGAATCCCAATTAAAGGCAATTAATGAGTCATAGCCTTTATCAACAAGGAAAAGACTTATCCTGCAAGCAATACAACGCTTATCCAATATCAAAAAGGAGACTTATTCGCTAAGACTCCTAAACATACCATAAATACTAGGCTCCTGACGCCTATATAAGGTCCCTGATCCTACAATCAGAACTACGTTTTTGGCTTGATTCTCAGTAATAATTGAGATACGTAGGCATCTTGTGAGGACCAAATTAGTCCGGAAACACGAGTGCAGCCATTAAAGCTCGAAGCTCATTAAATTCACAAAGCACGTTTTTTATTCCACAACAATGACTTTAATCTGTATTCTTCTGACATATATGATCTTCTGAGATTCCTGTGACTGTGACAATTGAATTATTACTTACTTATTACAAACTTGTTTAAGTTGAATCCTCGATGTAAACAAATAGGCCTAAACATATGTCTTTCATATATACAATTACCTATTTTAGTCAAAGTGTATATTCTTTTTTATATTTTCAAACTAAAATTTTTACTTTTCAATTTTTTCTAACTAAAACCTCTCATTTTCCAAAAATATCACGGGTAGTCCTTTTTAATGAAATAAAATAATAATATTTATAATTACTAATAACTAATCGATTAGCTTTTTTCCAAAGCGTATATTCTTTTTTATATTTTCTAATTAAATTTTTTCCTAAGTAAAATCTCACATGCAAATTTCATTTAGTAACATAAAATAGTAATATTATAAATATTAATAATTAACCGATTACCTTTGTTAGCCAAAACATATATTCTTTTATATATTTTTTAACTAAAATTTCTCATTTTCTAAAATTATCGCATACGGCATCTATCTATACTATACTATTATATAAGAGCCGAAATATTAAAAGTTTTGATTTTGATTTTCGATAATTTATTCTATTTAATCTATTTATCTATACTATTATATAATAGCCGAAACATTGAAAGTTTTGATTTTCGATTTTCTCACATATATAACATAACTACAAACTCTTTTAATTATATTTTACTTAGAATTCAAAAACATGACCTTTTTTTAGAAAATATTTATATTTATATTTATATATATTACAACAAAATATATTGATAATTTTGACGGTTATCTTGACTGACATGCTTACTAAGCTAATAAACTTTTATAAAATCTATAAGTTTTTTTAGATTTAAAGTAATAAAGTAGTACTTTTAATTCTTTTTGAAAAGTTATCATTTTCAAAAGTATTAAATTCTCAAAAAATTTAAAAGTAAATTTCAAAATTAATATTAAAGTCGTCCGTTCTTTGCACGAGTTATAGGCTTGTATATATATAATAACATAAATAAAAAATACATATTTATATAAATAATATGGACCAATATTTTCTTTACCCAAAGGTTCAAAATAAAAAAAGAATATAGAATTAGAGGAAATGATGTGACTCATCTAATAAAATCTTTATATAAAACTCAAAAAACAATATTGCGTAGTGGTTATGCTTTGGACTTCTTAGAAGTAGATGGGAGGTTCGATTCTCTACATTAACAAATATTTATATATTTTTGCATAAAAATATAACAATAGTATTTTTGTTATTTTTCAAAAAATATGGGTAAAATTGTAAATTCACAAGCATTAAAGTGACAATTTTTGCCCTTGTGTTAACATATATAATATATAGTAATAGGTATCACCATTTATTTAGGAACAGAGGTAGTAGAAAGTAAGAAAGAGCCGCACATAAGTACAAAATCAAACGGTACACAAATAGAATAGCTCACTATTTAACAATGTACGATTACTGATCGGAGAGTGAAAGATGTCCGCTCCGAATTTCATTACATAATCACATCTAGAGTTTTGGGCATCTCTATGTTGCCGAAAGCGACTATTTAAGATTTTATCTTCTGTTCTTACGAAATTTTGTGATGTGCAGGCGCAGCTAGGGCCTAGGGTGGCGTTGCCCCTGGCCCACTAGTTTTCTATGACTTGTATCAAAAAAGGTTCATTGGCCTACCTTTTTCCACTAATTATTTTAGCTCTTGATCACGACTAAATGTGAAAATGCATGTTGTCAGATATTTGATTCATGAATGATTAACGAAATTTGTTACATAATGACATTAGGAATCTCAGTTGAATTAACTATTAATTTTTGGACTAGTTATATGAAATTAAAGTTTTGTTTCTTTTATTTGATTAAATCATTCATTTCTTAAATTTTCATATCATTTTTATTCTGTTAATTTCATAGTTTTCGTTCCTGTTTCAATTGCAATTCCCACTTTTTATTAAAACGTGCACTTAATACTCCCTCCGCCCCCCTCAATTTTTTACATTGAGGGGATGATACGGAGGTTAAGAAAAATTATAAATTAATAAGGAAAAGTAAGAAAAATGAGTAAAGTGGTGGGATCAATCAATATTTAAGGAAAATAGTGAATGTGATTGGATTTTATATTATAAAATGTTATTATTTTTGATATGTAAAGAAATGAGAGGGACGTACCAAAAGGGAAAGTGTAAAAAAATGAGAGAGACAAAGGGAATATTATAGTAATAGAAGAAAATAACATTTCTTTACTGCTTTCTTTCCTTCTTTCAACACCCAAGGTGATAATATATAATATGTATAATGTTTTTAAAATAATATATTTCTGATATTTTTTAAGAGTCTTGATTATAACTGAAAACTGATATTATTAAACTTTTCATAAATAAAAATTTATAACTACATTACCAAAAAAACAAAAAGAATAATTATATTTATTATGCTGCCAAACATTTTTATATTTTCAAAAGTTCAAGATTTAAATTGAGTTAACCCAAGTTAAAGTTAAGATCATAAATATTAGAGTAATGCTAGAGGTACCGAATTGGGTACCGAAATTTGGTACCGAATGATGTGACATTGATGATGTGACAATTTAGAATGATTTTATTGGTGAAATTAATATGAATGCAGGGGTTCCATTATTATTAGTCAATCAGAATATAACACATAATATTCGGTACTAATATTATTCCCCTAAAATGTCAGGTCCTTTTCACTCCAAAGGTAGGACTTCTATATTTGGAGGTCTCGGGTCAGCATTTTGTTGGGACTTCATAAACTTAAAGAAAAATGTTCATCCACAAATAATTGTTAGTATTTACTGTAAAAATATATATCATGAAAAAGTTTTTACAATATGGATAAATAATGAGTTCTTATATTCATGTCAAAAACTCTACTCTATATATATTACAGAAAGTTTATGCTGGTACGTGTTTTTACGGTAAACGCTGTTAACCCAAGCTTAAATTATACTCCCTCTGTCCCCCTCATTTCTTTACACTTTCCTTTTTGGTACGTCCCTCTCATTTCTTTACATACCAAAAATAGTAACATTTTATAATATAAAATTCAATCACATCCACTACTTTCCTCCACTATAACTACTTTATACCCACTTTATACATTAAATATTGATTGGCCCCACCACTTTACTCATTTTTCTTACTTTTTCCTATTAATTTATATTTTTTCTTAAGTTCCGTGCCGTCCCCCTATTTTAAAGAATTGAGGGGGACGGAGGGAGTATAAGGTACTTTTTTTGTGCATAGTTATTTACTACTTCTTTCGAAAATTTGAAAAAGAGACCTAGGTGGCAAACCCAATGTTCAACCGTACTTACTTTTTCCTGATTGGGCCAAATTCAATTTCCCGTTATATACATAAAGTGTAATAAAAGCATCTCCAACTGTTTTAGTTAAACTTTTTGGTTAAAATAGTATAATATACTCCTTCTGTCCCCTTCATTTTTTTACACTTTCCTTTTTAGTACGTTCCTCTCATTTCTTTACATACCAAAAATAGTAACATTTTATAATATAAAATCCAATCACATCCACTACTTTCCTACACTATACCTATTTTATACCCACTTTATACATTAAATATTGATTGGCCCCACCACTTTACTCATTTTTCTTACTTTTTCGTATTAATTTACACTTTTTCTTAAGCTCCGTGTCGTCCCCTACTTTAAAGAATTGAGGGGGACAGAGGGAGTACTGATTATGTAAAATTTACTGAACCTGTGAGGTGATGTGCTTCAACGGAGTTGGCTATTTCAGTTGGCTATATTTTGAAAATAGTATATTTTCATTATTCAAGTTGTTATAAATAGAATATTTATTATCTCAATATGGTAAAAGATGATGTGAAAGTTTGCTACAGGTCGTTACAGGTTCAAAAAATATAGTCAACATTATAAGGTTGACTATAATTTTACCTAAGGGCTATGTTCCATTGGAGTGCATCTTTATTTTACAAATTCTCTATAATTTTAATTATGATATGCCACGCAGATATTTACGGAAGGATTTTTTAGCTTTGGAGATGCTCTGTCTTTCTTAAGCTCAACTCGAGCTTTTCTGGACCATATCATATCCTCGAGATGGCCCATCACATCTTGATCTAGCTAGCCCAATTTCAATTTTTTATTTTTTTTAAGGGTAAAATATTCATTAATCTTAATCAACATGATATTTACAATAACAATCAAAATTAAACCAATCTCTTCTAGATATAATAGGAGAACACAAGGGTGTAAAGAGCAAATAAAATCCCCGTGAAATTACAATTTTACCCTTTTATATTTTGAAATTACATGGCATATCATTACCCTCTTGTCTAAAGAAAAAAAAATGAGTAAATAATATTTTTGTGCAGAATCGAACCCTGACCTTCCCTAAGCAAATCATTCTTATTACCATTGAGCTACATGACTCCTTTTGGTTTTAAGTGAAAAATCACATTACATAAACTTCACATCATTCTTAATCCTATATTAATTATTATTTAAACTTTTAAGTAAAAATCAAGGTGATTAATAATATTTATTAAATTTTATTTTTTAAATTCTTTTTTTAGAGTATGTTTGCAAAAAATATTTATAATATTTATTTTTTAATTATTAAAATATCATACAAAACTATATACTACCAATCTTATAAAATTTTTATATTAAGTTTCAAAAACAATATTAAGTGTGGTATATTTTTATCTTTCCTTTAGTTTAAAATAAATATTTCGGTTGTGTAACTTTAACTATAATATATTCTATTTTCTTATATAATGGTCTAACTTTTCTTGTACTATACGATATATTTAAATTATTAAATCATACTTATTGATTTCTATAAAATCTCTTTAAAATTTTATAAGAAAATTAGTTTGATAAATCATGATATATAATTTATATTTTAAATTTAATTTAATATTTTAAATAATAATTCAAATTAATATTTATTTAAAATAAGAGGTAAAATAAATATTATTGTAATTTAATTGTATTTGTTATGGATTAAAAAACGTACTTGTGAATTTAATGCTAAGGTTTAATGAGCTTCGAGCTTTAATGGCTGCACTCGTGTTTCCGGACTAAATTGGTCCTCACAAGATGCCTACGTATCTCAATTAATGTTGAGAATCAAGCCAAAAACGTAGTTCTGATTGTAGGATCAGGGACCTTATATAGGCGTCTGGAGCCTAGTATTTATGGTATGTTTGGGAGACTTAGCGGATAAGTCTTCTTTTTGATATTGGATAAGTATTGTATTTCTTGCTGAAGAATTCGTTTCCTTGTTGATAAAGGTTATGACTCATTAATTGCCTTTAATTGGGATTCTGGATCCTTCTTTGACCAATTTGCCATAATTTGGACTCTTTTTATGAGCTGTATATTTTCCCTATTCATTAATTACGAAATTAATGAATAATTAGGGTATTGGGCTTTAAATATTGGCCTTAGGTTTGACCAGTCAATTATATTTCTATAATTACTTTTCTGACCATATCATTTGCCCCCCAACTTCTAGGAAAATCTCTCTTGGATTATCGTAGAAGTTATTTCATTCAGGAGTTACGAAATTTTCTTCCATATCGTGGCTTGGTTCGACGAACGTATAGTTCTAAATCAATTTTATAATTCTCCAAGACAGGAATCGGGATTTTTCATCAATTCCCTGGAACATAAATTGATTTTTGAATTTTTCATGTCATTTTCGACCAGGATTCTGGTCGAATTCGACCTTGATTTTAGCTCCTGGTCGAACTACTTCGACCAGGATTCTGGCCGAAATTTGCTTCCATTTTGCATCCTGGTCGAATACTACTGTCAGTTTGCCTCCTGGTCGAATGCTTACGACCAGGTTTCTAGTCGAAGTAGAGCCTCATTTCCCCCCCCTAGTCGAATAGCTTCGACCAGGATTGTGGTCGAACAGGACTTTCATTTTGCATCCTGGTCGAATGATTTCGACCAGGTTCAAGGTCGAACATGGCTTTCATTTTGGTGCCTGGTCGAATGATTTCGATCAGGAACATGGTCGAATGTGACTTCAATTTTGGTGCCTGGTCGAATGATTTCGACCAGGAACATGGTCGAACGAGACTTCAGTTTTGGTGCCTGGTCGAATGATTTTGACCAGGAACATGGTCGAACGAGACTTCAGTTTTGGTGCCTATTCGAACTCATTCGACTAGGATTCTGGTCGAATACTTGGTTCGTTACAGACTTTTAGGGCCCACATATATTGGGCTTCATTTGGGCCCAAGGATTTTAGCAATTGGGCCTTCATCTTTTTATTGGGCCTTTAGCCTTTTTTAATAATTGGGCTTTTATCCTTTCGACGAGATTTTTGGTCGAATACAAGAGCCATTTTGGGCTTTATTCGAACTTATTTGATCAGAACTTTGATCGAAAATGTAGTTTAGTTTTTTTTGTAATGGGCTTAGTTGGGCCCAAAGATCTTCACTGTTCAACTTTATCAATTGGGCTTTTAGCCTTTTATGGGCCGTACCGGCTAATGCCGGTTGCCCTTCCTTCAACCGGCCCATTGACCGGCTGTGATCCCTATATAAGGGTGAGTTCTCATTTGTTTCCATTCATTCTTCACATTTCACTTTCTCAAAGTTACTCTGCTAAATTTTCTCCGAAATTTTCTTTAGATTGCTCTGCTAGGGTTCTGTCGCAAGGCGATTCCCGGCGAGATTTTCTCACCGTTTTCTGGGTTTTCACTTGAAGATTTGAAGATTTTCTTTGAAGATTCTGGGTTTCTTTGAAGATTCTGGGTTTCCTTGAAGATTTCTGGGCAATTTTCTTTGAAGATTTGAAGATTTTCTGGGTTAGAAATGGCCGATCGAGCTTCCCAACGCCTCCAAAAGATGAATTCCGCTTCAAAAAGAGGTACACCCATTCCTATTCGTTCAAAATACATGTCTTTGCATGATATGATTAATGAACGTGGGGATGAATACCCGTCAGTGTCTGCTTTAGATTCGTATGATTGTAGCAATAGATTTCATGAAGTAGATATGATAAAAGATTATAATAAGATGTATAGGGTAAAGGCCCCCTTGAAGCTTGTTCCTGCCGGCCCCGGTGACCGTTCATGTCACTGGCGGTCAAATGCTTTGTGTATTTATAGGGATGCCATAGTTGCTGGCCTTAGGTTCCCTTTTCACGAGTTTATTCCTAGACTTTTGGCAGATGTCCAAGTCAACCCTTGTCAATTACCTCCAAATGCCTGGAGGATAATTAATTGTTTCATGGTTTTATGCCTTCGTAAAAACTTTCCTCTTTCTGTACCTTTGTTTAGAAAGATCTTTCAGTTTAAGAATAGCTCAGCCAACAACTTGGGTTGGGTGTATATAAGCCATAGGGTAGGCTTCCCTTTCATTTTTCACCCCAAATCAATCCCAGATAATAACCCCAAATGGAAAAATGAGTTCATGTATCTTGTATGGGAAGGAGGGGACTGGGGAACCCTGTTCCGTACATCTTTTGGGAGAGTTTCTGATGGTAGTCCCGGTAACATTGTCTTGAATGAGGAGGAGCTCCATGCCTACTCAGAGCTCATTAAGGATAATGGGACTACCGTGGCTTGGGAGTTACTGGACGAGTTCGTCCTCAAGTCCGTTGGGCTCTCTACTGTTCATGATAAGGGTATTTTTGCTTATCCCTTTTCATTATGCCTATTTTTCTTTCTTTGTGATTTTCTGTTAACCATTTTCTGGCTTTTCTTGTAGCTGCGGCCTTTATTAACAAGACCAATGAGCCCAAGGATGTAGAGACATCCAGGATGAAAAGGGCTAGGATTGGGGATGATCCCAGGGGGAAAGCCAGTGCTCCCAGCTTCTTGATCCCTTCTGTGGATGAGGTGGACATTCCTGTGTCTGCCAAGTCCTCAGTGTGGCGCCCCAACTGGGGTATCAGGAAGAAGGACACCATTACTGGGGTGTCCAAACATGCTGTGGACTGGTCATACCACTCTCTTACCCCTTGTGATTACAAGGACTTCGTTGCAGATTCCACCCTTGAGGGTGCTGAGCATCTTGGGGCTCAAGCTATTGCTGCGGTAATTTTCTTTACCTTAGCTATTTCTTTGAAGTTTCTGCTTATATTTTTCTAACTTTTATCTTTCGGCAGACCAATGCCAACTTTCAGGGGGTATTGTTCCAAGCTAAGGCTTGGCGTACCTCCTCTGAGGCCAACAGGGTCAAGCTGGAGAGGTCTGAGGAAGAGGTGAAGTCTCTTAAGGAGACTCTTGCCAGGAGGGAGAAGGAGCTTGCTGACGCTCAGGCTGATATTGTTGAGCTGAGGAAAGGCAAGGATGATTGCATCGATGAGTACCTTGACTCTCAGGAGTACAAGGACTTGATCGAAAAGCATGACGAGATCCTTTTCCCAGTCCAGCATACTTCAGGATGGGAGGACGCTGTTCAGGCTATCTTGGCCCAGCATCCTGGAGTCTTTGATGCTGCTGACTTTCTTGCTCCTCACCCTCCTACTCCCTTGGAGCGTATTTTGGCTGGAGTTGACGATATGGAGGAAGATGCTAGGATTTTAGTTCCAGAGCATTCATCACCCCTCAGTGACGCTTCTGCTGATGGTGCTGAGGATGCTGGTGAGCATTCTTCCAGCTCTAGTTCAGGGGAGGAGACAGATGCGGAAGTCAAGGATGGTGACGCGCAGCCGTAGTTTGTAGTTTCTTTATGGCCATTCATGGCTTTGTATTTTCTTTCTATGTATTTCCAGCCTTTGGGCTTAACTTAAACTTTTGTAAGTTTAGTTTTATTTATATTTTGTGGCCGTTCATGGCTTGTGTTGTTTTCTTGCCTTTTGCATGTTTAGTTAGCATTTTGTACATATCTATCAGTATGTAATGCATTCAAAACATGATGAATAGGAGTATATAATTCATAACTTTGAAGAATGGGCTCAACCCTTACATAATACTCAAGTTTTAAAAACTTGGGTTGGTTTTATCAAACCTTATTTCTAGTAGTGAATCCACTTAGGAAACACCTTAAACATAATAAACTTTCAAGTTGGAGGCATGCCAAGTTCTTGGCACCTCATGCCCTTCAAGGGTTTCTAGCTTGTAGGAGCCTCGACCAAATACGTTTTTGACGCGATATGGTCCTTCCCAATTTGGGGCCAACTTCCCTTTTTGTCCAACTCCGGATGCTTCAATCTTTCTGAGAACCAAGTCTCCTTGACGAAAGAACCTTTCTTTAACCCTTAGGTTGTAGTAGAAGGATGCCTTCTTTTGATGTTCAACTATCTTGGCGTTTGCCTCATCTCTAACTTCGTCAATTAGATCTAAGGATAGCCTCAAGCCTTCTTCATTTGTTTCTGGTTCATAAGCCTCAACTCTTGGGGAGGTGTGAGTGATTTCCACTGGGACCACTGCCTCTGCTCCATAAGCCAATAGGAATGGAGTTGCCCCGGTGGTGACTTTGCAAGTAGTACGATATGCCCAAAGTATAGGGAGTAATTCGTCTACCCAAGTGTTTCTGGAGCGTTCAACTCTTTTCTTTAGTCCATCAAGGATGATTCGATTTGCAACCTCAGCTTGCCCATTTGCTTGAGGATGGGCGACAGAAGTGAAGCGCAACTTGATATCGTTTTCATCACAATACTTCTTGAACTCATCATTGTTAAACTGGGTTCCATTGTCCGTGACCAGGACTCGTGGAATTCCATATCTGCATATCACATTTTCCCAGAAGAATTGCATCACTTGCTTGGTGGTTATCTTGGCTAATGGCTTAGCCTCAATCCACTTGGTGAAATAATCAATTGCTACTATCAAGAACTTTCTTTGAGCACTTGCCATGGGAAATGGCCCGAGTATATCCATTCCCCACATAGCAAAGGGGATGGGGGAGTTAATGGATGTCATCATCTCTGGTGGTTGCCTAACCACTGGTGCATGTTTCTGGCACCGTTCACATTTTTTGACGTAGCTTTTAGCATCAGCAAGTATGCTTGGCCAATAGAAACCTAGACGAGTGACTTTATGAGCCAAGGCTCTGCCCCCCAAGTGTTGCCCACAAATCCCTTCATGCACTTCCTTTAGGGCCAATTCTGCCTCTTGAGGTCTCAAGCACTTTAAGTACGGAATAACAAAAGATTTCTTGTATAGGATTCCCTCAATTAGGGCATACCTTAGTGCTCTGACGTATAGCTTTCGTGCTTCCGAAGTGTCGTTGGGCAGCCACCCAGTTTCCAGATGAGCTTTGATGGGATCAATCCAACAACTGGTGATACCAATGGGGGCTACCAACTTTCCATTGATGCTTGGGGTCTTCAAGACTTGGAAGTATACACTCCCGGCATAGTTTTCAATTTCAGAAGAGGCAAACTTAGACAAGGCATCAGCCTTCATATTTTCCTCCCTTGGAATGTGCTCCACATAGCATTCATCGAACTGAGTCATAATGGCCTTGACGAGTTTTAAGTACTTGGCCATGACTTCATCTCTGGCCTCAAACTCCCCATTTACTTGGGAAACCACTAGCCTCGAGTCTCCACATACTTTCAGAGTTTTGACTCTCAAGGCTCCAGCCAGCCCTAAGCCAGCTATCAGGGCTTCATACTCAGCCTCATTGTTTGTCGTCGGGAAGTCAAGTTTTAGTGCATACTCTATTAGGAATCCATCAGGACTCTGTAGCACTAAACCAGCTCCACTTGATTTTGTTTTTGATGCTCCATCAAAATAGAGCACCCAACATTCTTTGAAGGTCATTTCCTCATCTTTCTTATCTTCCACAGTTACTTCCTGCCCCCCGACTTCTTGGTTGTCAATGGTGCATTCAACCATGAAGTCAGCAAGTGCTTGAGCTTTTATGGCCGTCCGAGGCTTATACTTGATATCAAACTCTCCCAATTCAATGGCCCATTTGATCAATCTTCCACTAACTTGAGGGCTATGCAAGATGTTTCTTAGAGGTTGATCAGTCAAGACCTCTATCTTGTGAGCCTGGAAGTAGGGGCGTAGCTTTCTTGAGGCCATTATCAAGGCTAAGGCAAACTTCTCAACCATTGAGTAGTTTATTTCTGCCCCATGTAGAATCTTGCTCACATAGTAGATGGGTTTCTGAACCTTTACTTCTTCCTTTATCAAAACAGCTCCAAGGGCTGTGTTGGAAACCGCCAAGTATAAATAGAGAATTTCCCCTGACTTGGGTTTTGCCAACAGTGGTGCTTCAGCCATATATTTCTTCAGGGCCTCAAAGGCCTCTTGACTTTCAGTTGTCCATTCAAAATTCTTCACTTTTTTGAGTGCTTTGAAGAAGGGTAAACACTTCTCTCCAGACTTGGAGATGAATCTTCCCAAAGCAGCCACTCTTCCCGTCAGTTTCTGGACATCCTTGACAGTCTTTGGTGGTTCCATGTCTAGAATCGCTTTGATTTTGTCGGGATTAGCCTCGATTCCTCTCTTGGAAACCATCAAGCCTAAAAACTTTCCCGAGCCTACACCAAAGGCACACTTGGCTGGATTCAACATCATCTTGTGGTGTCTTAGCACTTCAAAAGCCTCTCGGAGGTGCTCAATGTGATTGGCCTTATCAAGGCTCTTGACTAACATGTCATCTACGTAGACCTCCATGGTTTTTCCAATCAGGTGCTCAAAGATTTTGTTCACCAACCTTTGATAGGTTGCTCCAGCATTCTTAAGCCCAAAAGCCATGACTAAGAAACAGAAGACACCAAAGTCAGTGATGAACGACACTTTGGCTATGTCATCTTTGTGCATCTTAATTTGATTATATCCGCTGAAGCCATCCATGAAACTTAGCATCTCATGCCCAGCAGTGGCATCTATCAAGGCATCAATCCTAGGTAAGGGGAAACAATCCTTAGGACATGCATCATTCAAGTCGGTGAAGTCGACGCACATTCTCCACTTCCCGTTAGCTTTTTTGACCATCACAGGGTTAGCTAACCATTCTGGGAATTGGATTTCTTCAATAAACCCAGCTTCTAAAAGCTTATTTACTTCTTGCTTAATGGCTTCAAGCCTCTCTGGAGCAAAACTTCTTTTCTTTTGTTTCACTGCCTTCCTTTCTGGATCCACATTCAATTTGTGAGATATTAGTTGGGGATCAATCCCTGGCATGTCAGCCGCTGTCCAAGCAAAAACGTCATTGTTCTCTTGAAGAAAAGAAGCGAGTTTGCCTTTCAATGGTTCGGGCAGTAGTGCCCCAACATAAGTCACCTTTTCTGGTTCATCCGGGACTAAGGGAATTGGGATTAAATCCTCAGCTGGTTTCCCTCTTCGGTCCTCATTGTCACTAGTGTCCATATCTTCAATGGGGAGAACCTGCCCCCCAACTCCATCAGGCCTCAACGCGGCTACATAACAGCTTCTAGCCATCTTTTGGTCTCCCCGTTCTTCACCAATCCCATTCCGAGTGGGGAATTTGATTTTCAGGTGGTAAGATGAGGCGACAGCCTTAAACGCATGAAGACCCGTCCTCCCAAGGATCGCATTGTAGGTTGAGGTTGCCTTTATAACTATGAAGTTCAGCATCTGAGTGGATGTATTCGTTCCTTGCCCCATGGTCATTGGGAGTTGGATAGTGCCTTCCACCTTTGATTCCACTCCATTGAACCCATATATGGGCATATTAGAGGGTGTCAACTGAGAATCAGTGTAACCCATCTTGATAAAGGCATCGTGGAACAATATATCCACTGAGGCTCCATTGTCGACTAGGACTCTCTTTGTTTCGGAGTTGCCTATCACAGGTGTTATTCCCAAATGACCTAACAGAATTGTAGAAGGGGGGGTTGAATACAATTCTTGATATTTTCTTGAAACTAAAACACTTTATAAAATAAAACTGAACTGAATAAATAAAAACACAAGATATAAATAATTCAGTTGGATTGTTTGATGATCCAACTGAAGTGTTTTTATTGCGGAAATAATCTGTGATACAAAAGTACACAGCTGCTCAGTTACAAGGTTGTAGAGAAGAATTGCTCTCAAAATAGCTAATACAATCTATTTGTGTTTCTTCTCTCCTTTTTTTAAAGTAACTGCTACACTTGGTTATATATCCCAAGTTTACAATTCTACGTTTGGTTAAACTAAAGAATAACTGTAGTAACCATCAGTAGCTTGCTTTTCATTCCTTTTGTCCAATGGTCCTTGGAGATCTTTGCTTTTGTCTTCATGCTCATTATAATCATTTCCAAGAGCCTTATTGGAAATTGGAATGTTTCCTTATTTCCTGTATCCACTTTGATGGCTTCCAATGCAAAGTACACTTCCATATCTCCTTTTAGATCTGTTCAGTAAACTGTCACTATCACTTTGTCAACTGTTCAAAAAGCAACATTGATTCGTTGATAGCAAGGAGATGTGTTTCGTTGATAGCTTCATTCTTCATTCCGTTGATGGTGTTTCCCTCGTTTCGTTGATGGGTAAACTCCATACCGTTGACAGAGTAGTCTTCATACCGTTGACATGTCTTCACTTAGGCAGAATTACAAGGCATTACATATTTACAATTAACCAACCTATTTTGCCTATCTAGTACTAAGTCAACATGACTTAGAAAACCTATCTAAAACATATAACAGAATGCCTATCATACTGAGAAGTATTGTACAATGCAATTGCTACAACACTCATTTCGTTGATGAGCTTCCTGTCAACGGAATGCTGCAAAGCATGCCATTTCGTTGACAGTTACAAAAATGACTTTACACAAATTCTACTAAGTGTTTTATGTTTATCATCAAGAACAACATATTCCTAACAATCTCCCCCAATTTATGACTGATAGAATAACAGCCATAAATCAAGAGACTTGATGATAACAAAAACACTCAGATACATCATAAATTACAAAAGTAGAAAATGTATTAAGCTTCAAAACTTTATAGACAAAATACAAGACTTACAAGACTAATGCCCACAAGTGCTCCTCTAGTCTGAGCAAATGTTTCATCTGTGACTTCTTTGTGGCATAGTCTTCTTCCCTCTCTTGGAGTTGTTTTCCTCAATCTGGACCTGTAGCCTTCTGTAGAAGATTTTCTCCTCTTCATCTTGATCACCAAGCTTGGATTGCATCAGCTTTAGAGTTTGATTAGATGCCTTCTCCAGCTGGTCTTCCATTCTGAAGAATCTTCTGCAATTGTCCTTGTCCTTAAACTCCATCATCCAATAAGGTTGAAGATGGATTTTCTTTCCTGTTGAGGGAACTCTAAGTATCCTTGGAAGAGCCTCAGGCTTGTTCCAGTTAGCCTTTAACTGACAGATTTTGGAGACCACCTCAGACTTGGCTGTTTTGGTGAAACTGAAGTCCTTTTTCAAGCATCTAAACACTGAGAGTAGTGTTTGATAGTCTTCTCCTAAAATTCTGTAGAGAGGCCACACTTGTTCTCTACCACCCTTGAATGTGAACACTAGTCTTTCAGGCAACTTTTGAGAAGCTGCAATTCCCCTTACTTCCACCAGGTTGTCTAAGTCAAGATGTAGACTGGATTCTTCCCTGATGTCAGCAATGTACATGCAGTCCTCTGGGTTTGAAGGGGGTTTTTGAGATTGTGGCTTTCTCACAAAAACAGGCTTTGCTTTGACAGGCCTCTTCTTTGTCTTCATTGGTTGGTCCTTTTCTAACAGGAACTTTGGAAAGTATGCCTCATCAAAATCAATTGGTTCCTCTTTTGGCATGATTGGTTGATCATGAAAATTGACAGGATGTGCAGGATCACAGGCCAACTTTCCCTCAAAAACTGGATTAGCAATTGTTGGAGGTGCAATAGGTATAGAAGAGTCTGATGCAGTACTCTGAGAATCAGCACTCTCAAAGTCTATGTTTCTCCTAGCTCTCTCTTTGGGTTGCCTTGTGCTCTTCTTTGAACTCCTTTGCTCTCTAGTGCTTTCCTCTTGCTTCCTTTCTTCTTCATCTAGAGCTTGAGCTACTGCAAGAGCTTGCATAGCTGCTCTTTCTGATTCCTCAGCCTTGGCTTCAGCAAAGTTTGGATGACCAGCCCAAACACAGATTTGTTGTCCATTCCTGTAGACAATTGCCCTTTGCTTCCTTATCTCATAATTATTACTTTCCTTGCTTTTTGTGATGAGTAGACCAAGAAGCTTGTGCTCATCTGGATAAGGTGCAGGATAGAAAGTCCTTGCTATGTTTTTGCCCTTTGGTTTAGCAGGGGACTTGGGAGATAGGCTTCTCTGAATTGTAGCTTGTTCCACATCCCTAATGCATGAAGTTTGTCCTTTTTCCTTCCTTGGTCCTTGAGTGACTCCATGTAGAAGGGGCTCTTGGTGATAGAAAGAATTTGTCTGTGGCTCCCATTCCGTTGATGCTAGTGCCATGGCATTCGTTGATGGCTGTTCCGTTGATGGATTTGAGTCCTTATCTTCAGTAATCTTCTTGAACTTTGCTTCTATGTTGGACCAATGTTCTTTGATTTGTTCTGCAAGTCTCATCCTCATAGAAGCTTCTTGTATAAGGTCAATACCATCCTTTTGCTGCTTGCCAAGCTCCCCCATTGCTAATGGCTCCTTTGGTAGGGAAATGGCTGGGACCATAAACTTGGTAATCTGAATGTCTAGCTCCTTAGATTTCTCCCCCTTTTTGTTATCATCAAAAGAGATGGCTGGGAGTCCTTGAGCTGCCACTAGCTGGGCCAATAGTTGAGTTTGTTTCTCCTGTTCCTTTTGCATCTGTGATAGAGTGGCTTCCACCTTGTCCACTCTAGAAGAGAGAGTCTTCAAGGAGGAATCCACTTCAGGTTCTTTAG
Organism: Heracleum sosnowskyi; assembly: GCA_030848705.1. Taxonomy (NCBI): domain Eukaryota; kingdom Viridiplantae; phylum Streptophyta; class Magnoliopsida; order Apiales; family Apiaceae; genus Heracleum; species Heracleum sosnowskyi. Next base: position 20,309,329 of record CM061240.1, read on the forward strand.
AGAAAAACCTGTTCATCCTGGACACAGTGAGAAGAGGAAGCTTTTCATCTAGCCTCCTATCAGTAGCATCCCTAAGATTGCTGATTGAATCCTTGATCTCTGTAGCCTCAATCCTTGTCTGCAACATTTGTAGCCTTTGAATTTCCAGAGAATCCATTATGGCTTTGTAGAATTTCTTGTCCCTTGCTCCGGCAGACTCATGAGCTAGATATGCTTCTTTGTACTGCCTTGTGATAGCAGCATCCAAATTGCTTCTACCATGCATATCTTGAGAAAGCCAGTTTGGTGTAGGAGGCACCACAGAAGTCCCAGTCTGTGCAGTAGTGGCCACCTGTAGAGAGTCACCAAAGCTATCCTCATCATCAGAAAAATCAAATTCTTCACTTGCTTCAGCCCCTGGAGGTAGATTGGTCAAGGCATCTTTTGCTCTTTGCATTGATGCAGTTGTGTGAATTAGTTGTAGTGACCTCTCTGCCTCCACATTGCCCTGTTGAGCCAAAATTTGATAGGCTGACACAGGATGAGTAAAGGTCTCAGGATCCAGGGAAATACTATCCAGAGTTTGCTGATAAACCTCTTGGAAAGTAAGTTCCCTTTCTCCCTCACTGACCTCCATTAACTCATTAGCAATGGCTGCTTCCATCCTTATTTCTCTTGTAGTCCCTTCTCTCTCTCCACTCTGTTCTTGCATCATGGGCTCCCCATGGCTCACACCTCTCACACCCTCACCTTCACCTTCTAAGGTGGAACTCTCAATCTCTCCTTTTGCCTGGCTGGAAGAACTAGCCAGCCTCTCACTCACATTCTCTCCTTTTGCCTGGCTGCAAGCCAGCCTCTCAGTTTCACTCCCTCTCAGTCCTAGAAGTGTCTCAACTACCACTAGATCATCTGCACTAGTTGTGGGAACAACTTGATTTTCAATTAAAGGTGCAGAGTGAACTATCAACGGAATGGTAGTTTGAACTGTCAACGGTATGGATACCGTTGATGGAGAAACACTTGTCAACGAAATAGACTGTTTCGTTGATGAAGTCAAGAAAGCACTTTGAGAATGAGAAATTACAGTAGAGTCTGTGGTGATTGATTTTAAAGATTGGTCCACAGATCCCCTTGCAACTTCAGGAAAAATTGGTTGATGGCCCAACAAATCACTTAACAAGTGATGGCCACCAGCTTCAGAGTGGGGCTTCTCCAAGATTAGAGTTGGAGAATCAGGAATAGATGTATGGATCATGTCCACATCTAAAGATTGAGTTGGTGAATTTGATGGAGATAATTCAAGATTGATGTTTAGAGAATGGGACTGTAACCCCAGAGAAATGATAGGGGTTACATCAAACTGAATTTGAGAAACTGGAAGTGTTGCTTCCAGTGTGTGTGCACCCTGTGTACCCTTGGACTTTTGCTTCACTCTCCTTTGGTATTGGGAAAATGTAGACTTTGGGCTTGAAGTGTCCCTTACCCTTTTGGACTGTGCTCTAGGAGGAGAGCTTGTTTCAATAATCACATCCTTTTGGGAGGATGCAATTAGACTTGTGTTTAAATCCATGTTACTCATTGTGCCTTGTTGGGAAGACACAATGGGGCTTGGCTGGTACACACTAACCTGTCCTTCCTTATCCTTGGGGTTTCTTTGATGTTCACCCCTTCCCTCACCTCTTACAACTCCAGACTCACTCCCCTTAGGTTGTGTGGTAGTTTTTACAACAGGTGCCTTTTGAGAAGCACCTGAGGTTGGCTTGGAGGTTTTCTTTGATTTTGGTTTTGTTGCTAGGGTAGGAGCCTGTTGGGTCACAGCTACAGACTCCATAGCAACATTGGAAGGTAAAACAGTAGAGGTGTTAGCTACACTAACAGGGATAGTAGTAGTTACCTCAATGATTGGCAGATACACCACTGGAACATCACCATTGTGGTTCAGCCTCAGTATGTCTGTCAATACTCTCTTTTCTTGCACAAAGCACTCGAACCTGGCATTAGGGTTAGAGATAACTAATGGTGCTGGACTAACATGGTTAGCCAACATCATCAGAAACCTAGCATAATAGATATTTTTCTTCCTATTTGCTTTGTCACCCAACTTAGCACCAATTTCATACATAAGTTGGGTGCTAAAGTTGTGATATCTATCATTTAGAAGCATGGTTAGGAGAATTAACATAGAGTTAGTTAATGCATCAAAATTACTAATCTTTCCAGAAAAGACCTTAATGAATGCATCAGCTAAATAACTGTATTCCCTAACCAAACCTCTCCTAATTATTCTACCCAGATTATCAGTAGGCAAAGAATAGTTTATAGAATTAAGCATGGTAGTTATTTCAGTGTTAGTAGGCAAAGCATCACAGTTATTATCAGGAATATGTAAACATGCTTGCAAAACATCAGAATTAACTATGTACTCATTACCTTGAAGAGTGAATTGTAGTGTGCAGTTTGTTCCACTATACTCACATGAGGTCCAAATCTCCTCGATTATCTCATTGTAGAGTGGTGTAGAGTGAAACATTGCATAGCTCAACTTGCAATTCTTCATGAAATCCATCATTTTGAAGAACAGGCTGTTCGGGTTTTCCTTGACAACAAAAGGGATGGAGTTGTTCTTCTCATAGATGAACCCTCCAGCAGACATAAGCTTGACTATAGGTGCCATTGTTGATTAAAGGAAAGCTTCGAACTGAATTGCTTGTTAGAGAGAAGAAGAGAGAAAAAGCCTTTGGAATTTTTGAGAACAGGTAAAAATAAATAATGAAAATAAAATTTCTTAAATACTCCCCCAAAAATTCTCAGAAAATGAATCCAATAATAAATGTAAATTACTGGATTGGCTTAAAAATATAACCGTTACTCTTAAAGTATTACCATGATTTATACTTACAGGGGTGTATGCATAGATCGTGGTAAAAGACGTGTCAAATTACAACGGTTCAGATTAAAAGCGCTAAATCAACGAATCAGGATTGGGCGGTTAAAGTCTCGTCTTATTTCGTTGATAAAGCTGCGTTTCGTTGATATAAAAGAGCTATCAACGAAACACCCAGAAAACTGCTAAGACTGTCAACGAAATGGTTCGTTTCGTTGACATAGTAATTTTGACTTAGACAAAATTTCACTTTTTCTTAAGAAAATTAATTCACAGAAAAACATAGCAAGATTCTGGCTGCATTTTAACTTGCAAATATCTCAAAAATAATTAAGAGAAATTTAGCATACCTAGCTCACTTACTAATCTTGAGAATGTTGATTCATCAAGTGGCTTGGTAAAGATGTCTGCAAGTTGTTGTTCACTTGGAACAAAATGTAACTCCACAGTACCATTCATAACATGTTCTCTAATGAAATGGTACTTGATGTCAATGTGCTTGGTCCTTGAATGCTGCACTGGATTCTCAGTAATGGCAATGGCACTAGTGTTGTCACAGAAAATAGGAATTTTCTCAACTCTTAATCCATAATCAAGTAGTTGGTTTTTCATCCATAAAATCTGTGCACAACAACTTCCAGCTGCAATATACTCAGCCTCAGCTGTGGAGGTAGAAACTGAGTTTTGTTTCTTGCTGAACCATGACACAAGCTTGTTTCCTAGGAATTGACAGGTCCCAGTTGTACTTTTCCTGTCAATTTTACATCCTACAAAATCTGCATCTGAATAACCAATTAGTTCAAAACCAGATTCTCTAGGATACCAAATGCCAAGGTTTGGTGTTCCTTTGAGATATCTGAAAATTCTTTTAATAGCAACTAAATGGGATTCTCTAGGATCAGCCTGAAATCTAGCACATAGACATGTAGCAAACATAATATCAGGTCTACTAGCTGTTAAATATAAAAGTGAGCCTACCATGCCTCTGTAACTTGAAATGTCCACAGATTTTTCCTTAGTATTCAATTCAAGTTTGGTGGCAGTAGGCATGGGAGTTTTGGCAGGAGAGCATTCCATTAGGTTAAACTTCTTTAATAAATCATGAATGTATTTTGTTTGACTAATGAAAATGCCTTCATTAACTTGCTTTACTTGGAGACCAAGAAAGTAAGTTAATTCTCCCATCATGCTCATTTCATATTTACTTTGCATAAGCTTGGCAAACTTTTGACAAAGTTTCACATCTGTAGACCCAAAGATTATATCATCTACATAAATTTGAACAAGTAAAGTAGAGCCATTTACAACCCTGTGAAAAAGAGTTTTATCTACAGTACCTCTAGTGAAATGATTCTCAAGGAGGAACTGTGAGAGAGTGTCATACCAGGCTCTAGGTGCTTGTTTCAAACCATAGAGTGCTTTGAGAAGGAAGTACACATAGTCTGGAAAATCATCATCTTCAAAACCAGGAGGTTGACTTACATACACCTCCTCTTCCAATTCCCCATTCAGAAAAGCACTCTTCACATCCATTTGATAGACTTTGAAATTGGCATGGGCTGCATAGGCTAGGAAAATCCTTATTGCTTCTAGTCTTGCAACAGGAGCAAAGGTTTCATCAAAATCAATTCCCTCTTCCTGTGAGTAGCCTTTTGCAACCAGTCTAGCTTTGTTCCTTGTGACTATGCCATTTTCATCCATCTTGTTTCTGAACACCCACTTTGTGCCTATAACACTCCTGTCATTAGGCCTGGGCACCAGCTTCCAAACGTTGTTTCTCTCAAATTGGTTTAGCTCTTCTTGCATGGCTAAAACCCAATCTGGATCTAGAAGTGCATCCTCAACTTTCTTTGGCTCATCTTGAGACAGAAAGCTACTATATAGACATTCTTCTTGAGTTGCTCTTCTAGTTTGGACTTTTGAAGAAACATCACCTATAATAAGTTCAAAGGGATGATCTTTAGTCCATTTCCTTGAGGGAGGTAGATTTGCTCTTGAAGACGTAGCTTCATGATCATGATTGCCTTGATTGGATATTTGTCCTTGAGAAACTCCCCCTGAGTTTGTTGTCCCTAATTGATCACTTCTAGAAGCATTCCTATGACTATCAACGGTATGACCGTTTTGGCTGTCAACGAAACGCTCATTCTGACTGTCAACGAATCCACCATCATGACTGTCAACAAAATGACCAGTTGGTCTGCTAGCTGCTATCCTTTTTAATCTCAATGCAGCAATTTCATCCTCACTGCTGCTTTCATCTGTGCTAGATACAACAACTTTAGGCTGTTTCTCAGTAGCCTTATCATGATTCACTTGATCTCCTTCCTCATTTTCAAAAGAAAGACTTTCATGGAAACCTTCATCACAGAGACCTTGGATTTTGAGATCATCAAAAACAACATGTACAGATTCCATAACAATGTTGATTCTGAGATTATAGACTCTGTAAGCTTTCCCTGCTGCATATCCCACAAATATTGCTTCATCTGCCTTTGCTTCAAATTTCCCCAAATGCTCAGCTTGATTTCTCAGAACAAAGCACTTGCATCCAAAGACATGAAGAAAATCTAATAGTGGCTTCTTTCTTTTGAGTAACTGATAAGGGGTCATTCCTTTGGCCTGATTAATCAAAGAAATATTTTGAGTAAAGCAAGCTGTGTTAACTGCTTCAGCCCAAAAATATGTAGGTAACTTTGATTCATCTAGCATTGTCCTTGCAGCTTCAATAAGTGTTCTGTTTTTCCTTTCAACTACACCATTTTGCTGTGGTGTTCTTGCTGCTGAAAACTCATGCAAAATACCATTTTCTTCACAGAACACCTTCATGCTTGAATTCTTGAATTCTGTCCCATTGTCACTCCTAATCCTTCTTACTTTGAAATCAGGATGATTGCTTACCATCTTGATGTGATTGATAATGATTTCACTTGCCTCATCTTTAGAGTGCAAAAAGAAAGTCCATGTAAATCTAGAAAAATCATCAACAATCACAAGACAGTATTTCTTCTTTGAGATGGACATAACATTTACAGGACCAAATAGGTCCATATGAAGCAATTCAAGCTGCTGGACAATTGATGACTCTGTCTTGCTTTTGAATGATGCCTTCTTCTGTTTTCCCTTTTGACAGGAATCACACAAACCATCCTTGGAGAACTCCACCTGTGGAATTCCTCTAGCAAGATCTTTCCTCACCAAATCATTCATAACTTTGAAATTCAGATGGGATAACTTCTTGTGCCATAACCAACTTTCATCCTTGCTTGCCTTGCTGAAGAGACAAGTGATGGTGTCTGAACTTGTGCTACTAAAGTCAGCAATGTACACATTCCCCCTTCTGAATCCAGTCATTACCACATTGTTGTTTCCTCCTTTAGAAACAACACAGGCTTCTCTGGAAAAAGTAACTAAAAATCCTTTGTCACAAAGTTGGCTGATACTAAGCAAGTTGTGCTTAAGACCATCCACCAGTGCAACCTCATCTATGATGACATTCTCTTTTGAAATCAAGCCATATCCCTTTGTGTAGCCTTTGCTGTCATCTCCAAAAGCAATACAAGGGCCAGCTCTTTCCTGAAACTCTGTGAGCAGGGTAGAATCACCAGTCATGTGTCTTGAACAACCACTATCCAAGTACCAAAGATTCCTTTTGTCTCCCTGCACACAATAAAACCAAATCAAGTCGATTTTGGTACCCAAGTTTCCTTGGGTCCTGTCTTGTTAGCCTTTGCATTCCCTTTTGTACCATTTTTCACTTTGGGTTCAGATTGATTCAAATCAATCTTTACCCTTGGTGTTGATTTCTGAGGGTTGCTCATATTTTCATTCATAGCATGCATAGTTGGAGGAACAATCATGTTATTCATGTTCCATGGCATTTGTGGCATGTTAAACATATTCATGTAAGGATTAGGCACAAATGGCATGCTAGCATATGGATTCTGAAATTGTGCATATGGAGCAAACATGTTAGGCATAACAGGCATTTTAGGCATGGAACTGTTCATTGCAGGCTTGGGCATTTTCACATTAACAGATTTCTTAACAGATTTGCAGTTAGTAGATAAATGATTAACACTTCCACAATTGACACATGTCTTTCTAGGTGCATATTTATCAGGTGTGTAATTGTTGTGTTTGTTAATTCCTACCTTGCCATTTCTGTTATTCTTTTTATTTCCCTTAGCCTCAACCTGAACTTTCTCTAACTTGTCTTTCAATTGCTTGTTAGACAAGTTACCTACATTAGCTCTCTCAACAGGCTTCTCAACTTTCTTTGATTTACTAGACTCGCCTTGAACAAAGTTCTTGGTGACAGGACCATACTTGTCATTAAGTCTAGTGAGTTTATCTTTTCTTTTCTCTGTCAACGAAACAGCCTGATCGGTTGATGGTTCATCTGTCAACGAAACATTGCATTCCGTTGACATATCAACCTTCAACAAATGATCCTTGTTGTTTGTTGACTCAGTTTCTGATTCTAAGGTTTCACCAACATACCCTAGCTTCTCTTTGTTCCTTTTCCATGATTGCTCACAGAAGGATTCCACGCCTTGAACATTAATTATGTTGGCAGCAACATTCCTGGCATCCTTCCATTTTGCAATCACACCTTGTTCTATCTCAAGTTGTGTTTTAAGAATTTCTTCCCTTTGTAACACGATCTCAAGTTCCTTCTTAGCATCCCTACTAACACATCTCATTTTCTCAAATTCAATGAGCTGTGCTTCTAACATTGCATTCCTATCACTTAAGAGCAGATTGGTCTCTTTTATTCTAGAGTTCTCTTTAGTAAGTGATTTAAGAGTAACACGCAAATTATATAATACAGTAGACATTTCATTTACTGCACTATCGCATTCTTCTTTAGAAAGCTCAGAAAGATTAGTAATTGTTACCTGGTTGCTTGAGGAACTTGCTTCCTGCTCATGATTGTCAGCCATAAGAGCCAAGTTGACATACTCAACATCATCATCAGAATCTTCACCATTACCAGCCCAATCATACTCCTGAGACATGAAAGCCTTTTCTTTTTGTTTGAGAAGTTCAAAGTATTTCTTTTTATAATCAACAGGCTCAAATTTCCTGTTGCCCTTCTCAACCTTGGGCTTTCTGCAGTCTCCAGCAAAGTGACCAAGCATTCCACAATTGAAACATTTTGACTTAGACTTTTCAATCCAGTTTGTTTTGCTAGGTTGAAAGTCTCTTCTTGGTGGCCTTGCTTCTGAGTTTCTTTTGAACTTGAACTTAGAGAATTTTCTAGACAGAAAAGCAATGTGTTCATCAATCTCATCTAAGTCCTCCAAGTTGGCTGGTTCTGATTCTTCTTCTTCTGTCATCTTGTCTTTACCCTTGCTAACATCACTCCTACAACTAGATCGACTAGTTGTGGCCTTTGCAGTTTCTTTATTGTCATCTTCAAGTTGGTTCACAGATGCAATCAATGCAATAGATCCACCCTTCTTTTGTACCTTTTCAATTTCCTCATCTTGCTCCATTTCCAGCTCATAAGTCTTCAAGGTTCCATAAAGCCTTTCAAGAGTGTAGTCTTTGTACTCTTGAGTGTTTCTGAGAGAAACAGTCATAGGCTTCCATTCTTTTGGAAGAGCTCTAAGAAATTTAAGGTTTGAATCCTTGGTTTGATAGATCCTCCCATACAACTTTAATCCATTCAAAAGCTTCTGAAACCTACTAAACGTGTCATTTAGGGTTTCACCAGCTTTAAAATGAAAATGCTCATATTGTTGTATAAGGAGTTGCATTTTATTTTCCCTGACTTGCTCAGTTCCTTCACAGAGAGTTCTAACAGTATCCCATACTTCCTTAGAGGTTGTACAGTTGATAACATTGTCAAACATCTCTTGCTCCAAACCATTAAACAGAATGTTCATGGTCCTTTTGTCTTTATGGACTTCTGCAATATCTTCAACAGTCCATTCTGAGACAGTTTTTGGAATCTCTACATCAGGTGCATCATCTGGCAGTCCAACCCTAGAATCAAGCTTCATGGGAACGTGTGGACCTTTCTCAATGCAGTCTACATACCTCTCATCCATAGACATGAGATGTAAATGCATCTTTACTTTCCAGTGAAAGTAATTGTCTTTATCAAGAACTGGTATCTTCACACCTGCATCCTTCTTCACCATGGTTTCTGTTTTTGGTCTTGATCTTTAAACTTCTTGTATGTTAGAAGCTCGCTCTGATACCAATTGTTATTCCCAAATGACCTAACAGAATTGTAGAAGGGGGGGTTGAATACAATTCTTGATATTTTCTTGAAACTAAAACACTTTATAAAATAAAACTGAACTGAATAAATAAAAACACAAGATATAAATAATTCAGTTGGATTGTTTGATGATCCAACTGAAGTGTTTTTATTGCGGAAATAATCTGTGATACAAAAGTACACAGCTGCTCAGTTACAAGGTTGTAGAGAAGAATTGCTCTCAAAATAGCTAATACAATCTATTTGTGTTTCTTCTCTCCTTTTTTTAAAGTAACTGCTACACTTGGTTATATATCCCAAGTTTACAATTCTACGTTTGGTTAAACTAAAGAATAACTGTAGTAACCATCAGTAGCTTGCTTTTCATTCCTTTTGTCCAATGGTCCTTGGAGATCTTTGCTTTTGTCTTCATGCTCATTATAATCATTTCCAAGAGCCTTATTGGAAATTGGAATGTTTCCTTATTTCCTGTATCCACTTTGATGGCTTCCAATGCAAAGTACACTTCCATATCTCCTTTTAGATCTGTTCAGTAAACTGTCACTATCACTTTGTCAACTGTTCAAAAAGCAACATTGATTCGTTGATAGCAAGGAGATGTGTTTCGTTGATAGCTTCATTCTTCATTCCGTTGATGGTGTTTCCCTCGTTTCGTTGATGGGTAAACTCCATACCGTTGACAGAGTAGTCTTCATACCGTTGACATGTCTTCACTTAGGCAGAATTACAAGGCATTACATATTTACAATTAACCAACCTATTTTGCCTATCTAGTACTAAGTCAACATGACTTAGAAAACCTATCTAAAACATATAACAGAATGCCTATCATACTGAGAAGTATTGTACAATGCAATTGCTACAACACTCATTTCGTTGATGAGCTTCCTGTCAACGGAATGCTGCAAAGCATGCCATTTCGTTGACAGTTACAAAAATGACTTTACACAAATTCTACTAAGTGTTTTATGTTTATCATCAAGAACAACATATTCCTAACAACAGGTACTATGACAAGAGGATCATCGTGGGGGAACTTCACCCCTTCCAAGTCTGAATCATCAAAACCTATTGACACTTCTGTTCGCGCACGCTTCGGTGCTTCTCCAATGACGGTCAGTACCTCTCGGGCATAAGCTTTTCTTGAGTTTCGGGAGGACCCAGCAGCAGTTGGCCCTCCGAATATCATGTTGATCACTGGCCCTCGGGGCTTGGGATTCCGATCTTGATCGTTGTCCCTTCTATCATAATCCTTCCTTTCATAGTTCCCCCTTTGGCTACCTTGGCTTCCATCCTTAGTGAACTTGCTGAGTTTTCCTCTTCGTATCAGAAACTCAATCTCATCTTTCAATTGCCTACAATCGTCGGTGTCATGACCGACTTCTTTGTGGAATCGACAAAACTGATTTTGGTTCCGTTTGGACAAATCAGCCCTCATTGGCTTTGGCCATTTGATATCTTCTTCCTTGGCTATCTCCATCAGAATTTGACTCCTGGGAGTATTCAATCTTGCATACTCCGTGAACTTTGGCCCAAAATTATTTCTCTTGGGTGGAGAGTCAGAATTCTTTGATGTTCGGGGAAACTTTTCCTTGACGTCGTACTCTTGAGTTTCTTTTCTTTTCTTTGAGTTTCCACCGTCGCCAGCGGTGGGTTCATACTTTCTCATGCTTTCCTCAGCCTTGATGTACTTTCCGGCTCTATCTTGGAGCTTCAACATGCTCTCTGGTGGATGTTTGGCCAACGACCTCCTGAAGTGGTCATCAGTGGTTCCTTGTTGCAGGGCTATCATAGCCACTTTGTCGTCTAGATCCGGGACTTTCAAAGCCTCTCGTGTGAATCGATTAATGTAGTCCCTTAGGGCTTCATTCTTTCCTTGACGTATTGCCATGAGTGATGCAGAACTTTTCTCATGCACCCTTCCACTAATGAACTGGTTGATGAAAGCCTTGCTTAGCTCCTTAAAGGACCCAATAGAGTTGGGAGGTAGACGGCTGTACCAACGTTGAGCCATACCCGCAAGAGTTTGGGGAAACGCCCTACACTTGACCGCATCGTTGGCTGGCTGCAATAGCAGTGCATTGGAGAATGTCCTTACATGATTTGCGGGATCTCCCGTTCCATCATAGGCTTTGATCGAAGGCATCTTAAACTTTCTGGATATAGCCGTTTTCATGATGTCTTGAGTAAACGGTGGTGTAGGATCATCAGGATCTCCTAGGGGCAACAGATTACTAGGATCACCCATTGGGGCTTCAGCCCTCTTGGTCCTTCTTGGTGGATCCAAGTTGATTATCGGGATTCCTTCAGTTGTTCGGCCCCGAGTTTGAGCGGCCTCTTCTTCAGCAAGGAGTTTTTTGAGCCTTGCAGTCTCTGCCTCATGGGCTGCAAGCTTCTCCCTAGTAGTTTGGGGTGGCTCCCGATTTGTCTGTGAAGAACGTCTCCTCCTTGGGGCGACATCCTCCCCAGTTGTATAACCCTCATCCTCAGTGTATGGGCCAGAGAAATCTTGAATAAGAGGGGTCTGACGAGTTTGTTGATTTTGGGGTCCCAGACCTTGAATATAAGGGGGCACATATGCCTCATGATAGATTGGATTAGTTCCACTACCGCCTGCCATGGGTCGAGGGGGCATGCCATAGCTTGGCATCCCCAAAGTCTGATTCGCGTATTGAGGGAGATCAGTAGTATGGAGTTGAAGGCTCCTTGGTGCACTCATGAGCAGCGGGGAGGTCGTGATTGGTTGTTGGTGGACGGTCTCTTGTGGATTAGATCCATGAATGACCATCTGCAGGGGATTCGTCCCTTCAACCGAAATCGGGATTTCCGGTCCTTGAGTGTTGGTGGGGATATTCGCCCCTTCAGTGCCAGTAGTCGGCGGTGGCTGATCAGCCTCAGAAGTGTTAGGGCGATCATCGGGAGTTTGAGTATCCCGAGCTGTTCTTCGTGTGTTTGCCATGGTTGATGTTGTCTTCCCACAGACGGCGCCAAATGTTATGGATTAAAAAACGTACTTGTGAATTTAATGCTAAGGTTTAATGAGCTTCGAGCTTTAATGGCTGCACTCGTGTTTCCGGACTAAATTGGTCCTCACAAGATGCCTACGTATCTCAATTAATGTTGAGAATCAAGCCAAAAACGTAGTTCTGATTGTAGGATCAGGGACCTTATATAGGCGTCTGGAGCCTAGTATTTATGGTATGTTTGGGAGACTTAGCGGATAAGTCTTCTTTTTGATATTGGATAAGTATTGTATTTCTTGCTGAAGAATTCGTTTCCTTGTTGATAAAGGTTATGACTCATTAATTGCCTTTAATTGGGATTCTGGATCCTTCTTTGACCAATTTGCCATAATTTGGACTCTTTTTATGAGCTGTATATTTTCCCTATTCATTAATTACGAAATTAATGAATAATTAGGGTATTGGGCTTTAAATATTGGCCTTAGGTTTGACCAGTCAATTATATTTCTATAATTACTTTTCTGACCATATCAGTATTCTACATGTGAAAACTTTGAATTAGAAAAATGGATTAAAAGTTTAAACTATAAGAATATATACAAATCATATTTATTCACAATAATTTATTTAATATACATGAAAATATATAATATTTTTGTTAAATATAGAAATTGGGGACCAGGAAGCGTGGCAGGGAGACACTAATCCCTGACCCCATCCCGATCCCCGAAATTTTTACATATTTTTTCTCGATCGCCAGAAAAGTTCTCATTCTCCGCCCGAAACAGGGCAGAGAATGGATTGGGGTTTGACGGGAAGGGGTGAATGTTTATCTCTACAATAAGCATTATTATATAGCACATATCGATAAAATATATACATTATATTTATGAATATTCTTCTTATGTATACAAGCATAGGGCCGGTGCAATGCAAAGATAACTTTTAAATTTGTTATCTTATATGTATTTTAATAATTTATTTTATATTTATATTTTTTTAACGAAGATGAACTTATATTTAAATAGTTTTATGTGATTGTTGAACTCGATGTTGAATTGACGTATGTGTTTTAGTTTGAGCGTGATTAAATTGTGTTTCAATAATTTTGTGTTTAATAGTATTTAAAAATATTTTTTAATTAAAATTGTTATTTTTAATAAATCAAGGTCAAGTTGCAAAAGTAAATGGATTAAAGTGCAAATATCAAAATATGAGTATCATTCTAACCGACCGACTACATTATATTTTGATCAAAATCGTTGTTTTTAATAAATTAAGGTTAAGTTGTAAAAACAAAAGAACTAAAGTGCAAATACCAAAATACGAGTACCGTACCGACTGATTACAAAACTTTCAATGTTTCGGTTTTAATAATACAATATAAATAGATAGATATAATAAAAATAAGTAGATTTATAATTAGATTGGATGCATTGTGTATATGAGACATTTTTAATTATTATCACATGAATTTTAATGTCATTTTATGGAAGAAAATAATTAGTTATTTGGAATTGATTAATATATACATATATATAACATATGAAAACTATTTGTTTTGAATTAAAATAATTTAAAAGATGAGATAATAAAAATAAATAGATAGTATAACAAAAAAAATTAAACGAATTATATGGTCATGTTGAAATGGTTAGACAATATAAACACATAAATTTTGGTTGGAAAAATACTTGATGAAACTAATTTGTGTAAAAAATAAATAGATAAAAATATACAGTCCAATTAACAAATTTTAGAAAACAAGATATTATATAGCATACAAAAATATTATGATCGGATCGATCACATTATACACCCCGGGTTATTTAAAATCATAGGCCCCGATCAATCAAATCATCTATATAAATTAAAGTAAGTATATTATAACGAGACGAACAAAATATGTACAAATATAACTAAATATAATATTTAAACAGCAAAGAATAAAATTTTATTTTAATCACTAGAAAATGACCGTGCCTTGCACAGGTTCATGCAACAAAATATGAGAATTGAAATTATAATAGCAAATAATATTTCACGAATGTTAATATCATTATCAGTTAGACATACCCAGGTCATTTAAAGATAATTATGTTTTAAAATTTTAGTAGTAAAATAAAAAAATTATTGTATTTGAAAATTATTTATATATATATATATATATATAAAGAACTAATATTGACAATAGATTGAAATATTATTAAATTAAAATATATTGTAACACCTGAGTCTCACATCGAGAAATGTGGGGGCTTTAGTACAGTTTATAAGACAAAGTACAACTACTAAGTGCACCAACAATCCTGATCTTTTGGAGATCTGTGGTGGGTTTGTGGATTACCCACGTTATTGCATTTGGGCCAATTGGTTGACAGTTGATTTGTGAAGTTGCTGGAGGTGGAGACACGAAGACTGGTGGTATTATTTCATAATGGACTGAGATCCAGAGGTGGGGACATAAACTAGCCAGTATTATCTCACAATCGCTAGAGATGTACGATCTTGGACCTATGAGCTATCCGTTCAGATCTAACGATGCCGTCAAGAGTTTAAGTGGGGGAGTTCGTACCACTCGAGTCTCAAAATTGAGAAGAGTTGGGACTTTAGTTCAGTTTATAACACAAAGTATTACTAAAAATTGCACAAACAAATCATGATCTTTTGGAAACTTGGGATGTGTTTGTGGATTACCCAAGTTGTTGCATTTTGGCTAATTACTTGGCACTGAATTTTTCGATGTTTTGAAAGTCTGAAAGACAGAGGAAGCGAAAAAAAGGAAAAGAATGCTTAAAATCAACAAATTGCAAGAAAAGATATGAACGAGTTAGAAAGAAAGTTTTAAGAACTGAAAGCGCAAGACCTAAGTAGAGTATTAGAAGATTTATGAAGGCTTTTAATCAAAATCAGTAATAAAATCTACTCTCCAAAATGTAACATCTTGAAGAATTGGAAGAAAATTTAGGATTGCAATGTTCTAAAACTCATCTAGAACACCCAGTATCTATTCTATTCCGCAAAAAAAATTGTAAACTAACATAATAGCTATTCGTAATACTCGTATTAATTTCTAAATTAAAAACTTGAACATACTTAAATAAACACCCAATAGCTACATATACCATCAGTAAAAAAACTCTATATATATCAATCATATACTTGAAACGATAATGATCATGAATAAAATAATTTATAAACACAATTTAAGTTAGCGGGCCGTGCCTCGCACAGACTTTTATGCTAGTATATATTTAATGATCAAATCAAGATTTTCATTACTAAAACTATAATCGTTGAATAGATTTTTCATTGTGGTGTGTTGCATTTCTCACTCGCGAAAATATACAACTTTTTTAGAGATACAATGTAATGATTTGGTTTAATCGTGATCGATAATGTGTATC
Organism: Heracleum sosnowskyi; assembly: GCA_030848705.1. NCBI lineage: Eukaryota > Viridiplantae > Streptophyta > Magnoliopsida > Apiales > Apiaceae > Heracleum > Heracleum sosnowskyi. Next base: position 20,324,797 of record CM061240.1, read on the forward strand.
TGATTTGTTAGAACATATTCGAAAAATGAATCATAATCAGGATATAATTTAAACCTATATCAACAAATCATTATAAACATTCTGCAAATTTATGATCTCGGACATGAAAATATAACCAAACTTCCAAAAAAAAACTTTAGGGACAAAATTACAAAATATATTATCGAATAAAAGTGTAAAACGGAATCTTCAAAAATAGAAAATAGAAAAAATATCGTAAATGATTGAACAATGATCGCCCGTATATCCCCACTTGCAATAAACACCCATCTCACAACTCACCCAACCATGCCAATCCCGAACCCGACCCGGCTCCGCCACGTCGCCGTAATCGGCGCCGGAGCCGGCGGTCTCGCCGCCGCACGTGAGCTCCGACGCGAAGGGCACTCCGTCGTCGTCTTCGAGCGCGAAACAAATCTCGGCGGCACCTGGGTCTACGACCCAAGAACCGAGTCGGATCCTCTTGGATTCGACCCGACCCGAAATACAATCCACGGGAGTCTTTATGCTTCTCTAAGAACCAATTTGCCGAGAGAAGTAATGGGTTTTCGAGATTACCCGTTTGTGTATTCGACCCGACCCGGAAGGGATCCGAGAAGGTACCCGGGTCATAGAGAAGTGAGGGAGTATTTGAATGATTATGCTAGCGAGTTTGGACTTGGTGAGTTGGTGAGATTTGAAACTGAGGTTCTTGAAGTGGGGATTTTAGAAGGTGGAAAGTGGAAAGTTAAGTATGGGAATAAAGGGAAAGTTGATGATGAGGTTTATGATGCTGTGATTGTGTGTAATGGACATTATACGGAGCCCCGGATTGCGGATATACCCGGTAGTTGTTTGCCTAGTGCACTATGGTTTTCGTATTTTTTACAACTTGCTAAATTTTGATACATTTGAATTTATGGTCTTAAAGGAATGAAATTTTGCTAAATGTGTTAATTTCGGTCATATTAGGATTTATCGGAAATTTTTGGATTTTGTGGTCGGAGAATGAGTTGTGTTAGTGTGTTATTTTAGACTTTGTTACAACAATGTGTGTGAGACTGTCAGTGAGTGTGTATTGTGGTTGCATAATGTGAACTTGATTATTACTAAAGATTGATGATGTGTTATGATATTGGTAAAGATGTCGGACATGATTTGTGTTTTGATTGTTGTATGCTAAAAATGTGTTAGGAATTGATGCATGGCCGGGGAAGCAAATTCATAGCCACAATTATCGTGTTCCTGATCCCTATGAAAATCAGGTAGGTATCATGTTATATTTCTTGATATTTTAATCCTGTTGCGATGAGATTTTTTTTGCTTTTATAAACTACGCAGCAAAAAAGAATTTCATACCTTTATTATGTGGTTCACATGTTTGGTGCTGGAGATTGACTTCAGGAATCAAATAATAGTTGATTGTAAATTATATTGATGTTTTTTTTTTGGAAATTGTACTACTTTTACTGCAACCGATGATATTCGAATTGAAAACCTCATGCTTATGCATTCATCAAGATGTAGGATCCGTGAATTTTAGATAATGCAGAGATTTTCATATGATTAGCATTCAGTTATTAGTCTAGTGTAGCATGTTGGATAAGTGGCTAATTGTTCTGTATGCGTTGTCAGGTTGTAATTATGATAGGAAGTGCTGCAAGTGCTGTTGATATTTCTCGTGATGTTTCCAGGGTTGCCAAAGAAGTCCATATTGCATCAAGATCAAATAAAGACGGAAACTCGAGCAAGTTACCTGGCCATGATAATATATGGCTTCATCCAATGGTATTAATCTGATACTCACCAGATGTGGGAGGCTATGATAGGAAGTCTTTTACGGGTATCTTTTGAAACTTTTTGCTAGTAGATAAATTGATCACAATTGCTGACATCATCTGTACCAAATTACCCATGCAGATAGAAAGTGTGCGAGAAGAAGGTACTGTCATATTTCAAGATGGAAGTGAAGTCCATGCAAACATTATCTTACACTGCACTGGGTATGTCCTTGCAGCGATTAGGCTTGTGGCTTATTCTATACGTTTAATGAACTGTAAATTCGTTGCACACATTAATAAACCCCAATGGCCACTTTTTTTAAATCAGGTACAAGTACCATTTCCCTTTCCTCAAAATCAATAACATTGTGACTGTTGATGACAATCGTGTGGGGCCACTTTATAAGCACATTTTCCCACCTACATTAGCCCCTTGGCTCTCTTTTGTTGGTCTACCTTGGAAGGTTGATATCATCTTTGTATTATCTTGTTGTACAGCGAGTTTTGTTGGATTTCTTTAGCTTATTGTACTGTGTTTTACCATGAGAATATTACATAAACTTTCTGTATACTTTATTCCAGGTTGTGCCTTTCCCATTGTTTGAATTCCAGAGCAAATGGATAGCAGGCGCTTTATCTGGAAAATTCACACTTCCTTCTCCGGAGGAGATGATGAAAGATGTTGAAAATTTCTACTCATCCATGGAAGCTTCTGGTATTCCCAAACGATACACCCATAACTTGGCTAGTTATCAGGTATACTTTTCAGTAGAAATGAAGCTGCTTAAGTTATCTTCTTAACGGTGAACATTGTTATATTTGGCTTGGAAGCATGTGTTAGGAATAAACTTGTCACAATAGTATCAAGGTTCATCACATTATTTTTATATAACTTGGTAGGTACATATGTAGCTAGCCGTGAATATAGTTATAGTAGTAAATATAAGAGTAAATAGCAGTTTGCACCCCTTTACTTTGGGCGTTTTTTCGATTTGGTCCTGAATAATGTTCTGTAGCAGAATGCACCCCTATGTTTAATTGTCTCTTCGATTTGCACCCCTTTGACCAAATTCCGTTAATTTTGACTGTCACCGTTAATTAGAGCAGGGGTAAAATTGGAAAATAAATCCCAGAAACACTATTCATGAAATACTTTACTAACCAAATGGATCAAACGGTGGCTTAATCAAGAAACTCGCCGGAATCGGACGAACAACCTCACTGGAACCGGAGAATTCCAGAATCCGGCCGATAGCCTCGCCGCCGACGAGCCCAAATCGTTCGAAACGACCTCCAAAATGTCCGGTTTTCTTATGGGAAATCACAGGCCTTCATAACACAATCAATACCCAACAAAACATCAACCAAAACGGCTAAAAATCGAGCCCAAGGCTCGCCGGCGGCGGCACCGCCGCGTTTCCGGCCACCCAAAGATGAACACCAAACTCGAATATTTTTACATGTATATAATCGCCATTCTACGATCTATTCCGTGGCATAAGTGTCATTAACAACCGAATTACCGAGGTTCAATTCCGGCCAAAAACTTAAAGAAAATCCGGTGACCCTTAAATTTCCGAATAACTCGAATTCAAGCTAAAAAATTAAATCAAAAATCATAATCATGTTATAAATTTCATAACAAACACAATCCAACTATCAATTATCAAGAACAAATCCACCATGATTATTCACATAATACTGTTAAAATCTAAATAAATAGGAAATTATTCGGGCTAATTACCTAAATAACCCTAGCTGTTAAGGTTAACAGTCAAAATTAACGGAATTTGGTCAAAGGGGTGCAAATCGAAGTGACAATTAAACATAGGGGTGCATTCTGTTGCTACAGAACATTATTCAGGACCAAATCGAAAAAACGCCCAAAGTAAAGGGGTGCAAACTGCTATTTACTCTAAATATAAAGATAAAGATAATAAAAGATAAGAAGTTATAGATGTATCTGTGTGCATTTATGACCTTTAGCTTTTACTCTTTTACTTAATTATACAACCCAGTGTATCTACTGTCTAACTATACAAAGTTACAACTCTTTATTGTGTGGTTGAAAGTATTCACCCGAAATACTGGGTAAATGTTATAAAAAAATTGATCTAAACTAGAGATATGATTGTAATAATTCTAGCATTCAATACATAGCTCTAAGAAGTCAAAATTTATCTTCAACTTCGAAATATATGAGTTATATATATTCAGTGTTTATAATTAAATGGAGATAATTCTATGAAAAAGGTAAATGCAACTCTTCAAAATGAATATAAATTCTTATCAAGATTAGGGAATTGTTAATTAGTAGCACCACCATCCTAGAGATTAGCAAGTCTTCAGTTCTATCAATGGTTGATTTTGCTTGAGGACTGAGGAGCAATTGATCTCAATGTAGTAAATGTAGTCAGAGTAAGAGAAAGGGAATCGACTTGGCACAAACTGATACATATAGGCCTTAGACACTAAGTTAAAACTGGATTAGGGATAGCAATCGGGTTGGGCCGGGTTTGGCAAAATCCAAACCCGATATTTTTACCGTACCCGAAACTGACCTGAATCCGAAAAATACCCGAAAATTGAAATCCAAACCCGATTTAATGGATTTCGGATCGGGTTTGGAAATACCCGAAACCTGAATTTTTTTGGATTGAATTTGGATAATACTCGAAACCCGAAAAAACAAGTATACTTACTCTTAAAATACAGCATTACACAATTCAAATATTCAATGACCATGACCATGCCTCGTTAAGGTTTACAAGAACTGTTTAAATACTTTTTTAAAAGAGTAAATTACAACCACTTTAAGTTTTTCAAAAAAGGTAAATTAATTGACTAGTTCAACAATCATCAATCATCATCATTGCATAAGGAATCCTTGAATGACAAAGATAAATTAACTAAAATATAGTATATTTTGTTATAATAATATAAATATAAATGCAAGGGTTATATATACTTACATTAATTAAAAAAAGAAGTGTGTTTGTACTTAAACTAGGAGAAAGATTTCTCCGAAGTATAGAATACAATGGGTCGAACTTGTTTAAATTATTTTTATTTGATAAATTTGTTAATTATATTAAAGAACTATAGCATACCAAATCGACAACCGACCAATTATTCTAAGTTTTGCTTATAATAGTATTTTATAAATACGTAAAATATATATTATAGTGTATAATATACATATATATATATTCGGGTTTCGGATTCAGATCGGTTTGGATCGGGTTTCGGATTTCGGATCGGTATGTCTAAAATCCAAATATTTTTGGGTTTAAAAATTAAATCCAAATCCAAAAAACCGGGTTTGGTAAATCCAAAATTTCAGGTTTCAGATCGGGTATCCGTCGGGTCGAATTATTTTTCCATCCCTAAACTGGATGCAATATGCATTCCAATCAAGTAGCTGCAAGCCCCCTGTGGCATACAGTTGCACCAATACTATCTAAGCATTAGTTCATTGCTTCGATGGAGTTATACACTGTGCGAGTATTTAAATTCCTGCAGTTGACCATTAGGAGAAAAAGTAGCAACAAGTCCTCTTCTCCTACATATGGCAATTCCTTGGAATTTTTGCCACTTGAAACTTTGTGCTAGTACACACCTGAAGATACTTATGTAGTTAGGTAGCTATAGTTTAGCTCCTTGAGCAAGAATGTCCTTTTACGTCCTTACTCCTTAGTTATAGGGTTGATTGCTTTCACTTTTCTTGTTTGCTCAGTTATCAGTAACATATCATCCATCATATTTTATTTCCATCTACTAAGTTTGTGATCGTACCTCTACTGCACTATACATGCCTTAAATTAGTTATTCAACTTTTGAATTCAGTTTCCTGAGTACTAAAAGGTGAGTGGCATGTTTAAAACTTTACATGTTTTTCTGTACAGTATGAATATAATGATTGGCTTGCTGCGGAGTGCAAGGCTGCACCATCCGAAGAATGGAGAAAGGAAATGTATGTCTTGGCATCAGAGAGCAAGATAATTCGACCAGAAACATATCGTGATGAATGGGATGATGAACACCTAATTGTACAAGCTCATGAAGACTTCCAAAATAACTCCAAGGAGGCAAAACATCTTATCAAGGGCTGATCATTATGTCATCACTAAACCATTGTAAATTGTCGTAATATTTTTGTCAAACAGATCATTCATATCATTGTTGTACACTGGGGTGATAGGTTGCTGTAAAATTTGTACAAACCTTATGTTATTGTAACAAAAAAGACTGTAATAAAAACTTACATGTCATTGTATGGTACCTACTATAGCCATTTAGGTTTGGGCAGTTGAGCTAACCACTTTTGGATACACAAAGCATGATATTGAAACCAATTTTATTAATCAAGAACCACTTACAACTCACATTATTATATAAGATTAATGTAATTTTAAGAGAGGATTTCTTACCACCTCTCAACAAACAACCAAAATGGAGACAAATAGTAAATAGCTTGTCAACTTTGAACTTGGAATTGAATCACATTCTTGCTTGGTATTTTGATTAAAATCATTAATCATGTGGGTTGCACACTTGCACTGCTCTCACATGCATTTCTGTTCTTCTTCATAGAACTGCAGTTCTGTGGTGTGCTATAATTTTTGGTGTGCTATAGTTTCCTAAGGAGTGAGTTCAAGCAACCAATACTAACCGATACTATTTTACATCAGTCAAAATAGTGAAAACTACCACATTAGGCAATTGATCCCCAAAAGTTATGGGAGGAAGAGGTGTTTGATTCTCTAACTTTTAACCAGCCCCACTAGTTATAATCAGGTAGTATAGTTTATATTTCAGTCCCCGCTAAAATTAAGAAAAAAGTCACATATAATTATCTTAGTCAATATTTGTATTTTTTTATTTTTTATTTTTTATCTTTTAATTTCTTAAATGTGCATATGTTTTATATAATTCAAAAAATTCTCTTACAATTTTTTTAGTGTCATGTCAAAATTATGTTCCTCTTATTTTAATATTGATGCAGACATTTAAATTACGTTTATCTTATTTTAGTTATTATTTTTTAACTATTAAAATATAAATTTGAATCCAATAGATGACACCAAAACTTTTATGAGTAATTTCTAGTATCGTAAAAAAGTTGTCTAATAATTTTAAAATTTTGTTTTCTAATATATGTTAACTCTTGTGTATTTTGAAACTATTGTTGTTATTTAGTTTTAGAACGGGATAAAATTCTCCTTAAAAAACTAATTATCATCCATAAATTTTAACTTTTTTTTACCATAATTTAGCCCTCACTACTCAATTTTTCTGACTTCGCCGCTGGTTACTATTGAAATCTGAAAAAACCTTAAACCCTTTTACGCGTTTAACATACTTTATCCAATTTTGACAATAAGTCAAGGATATTATCGTTGAAGAATACAAGCAATTATTGAGAAGATGTTGGTGCTTCACAACAAGTCATAGAATTTGAACTACACACATAAAAATAACAAACAACCACCCATTTCTTAAAAAACATGCCATTTTTAGTATGTTATATATAGTAGCCTCCTTTGAACTAATATATTTGAATTTCATGAAAATTAATAATTTAGTGAATATTATTATGTAAAAAGGGTTGAAAAGACATATTTATATAAAAAAAATAAACTATAAAAAAATAAAAAAGACGGAGAGAGTAACATTTAAATTTCTAATTACATCAAGGGATTAAGGAACAGAGGAGCGAGGCGGAGAACATAAAACAAGAAATGATGAAATTTTTAACTTAATTTTGACCCACCGGATAATTCATATTTTGGTTTGGTATTTATATTTGGTTTGGATATGATCCACATATATTATTTGACCCATTATAATCTATATTAACTCCTTATATATAATAAGCGTAAGGAAGATCTTATCCAAAACTTTGGTTGGTCACTGTACTACCAAAATATACGATCCGTTGAATTATTAAACTATAAATCTTCAAATCAATGAGGACCGTCAGATATAATATTAAAAAATTGTATTTGATTATTAATAGGATAGTATTTAAATACTAAAAGATGTATTTTGATAATTTAAACCAATTATAAATAGGTTTTCTATATTGAATAGAAATCTTTATGTAAAAATTCGTAATTATCTTTTCTCTTTAGTTTATGGATAGTTCCAGTTAGATAATAATTATTAAACCATCATTAAATTAAAGATAATTTTGTAAGCTTCGCGTGGGCTGTAAAATCGTTAAAATCTGTTGTCTAAAACTCAAGATAGAGCCCAAACAGTAAAGTTATTATCTAAATTTTAATAAATATATTTTTATTATTGTAGCACCAATTTAATTTTTTTTTCCTAATTCTTTTAAATTTATAAATTCTATTTTTATTTCAATAAAATATTAAAATCAATTTAAGAAAAAATTAAAATCGATCGTCCGTGTACGATTACGACCAAATTAATAATTATAGTTAGATCTTAAATAGATCGATGAGAATTGTTAGATCTAATATTAAAAAGTGTATCTGATTAATAATAGAATTATATTAAATACTAAAAAGTGTATTTTGATAATTTAAAATTTTTCTATGTAAAAATTCTTAAATATCTTTTCTCTTGAATTTATGTATAGTTTCAGTTAGATAATAATTATTAAACCAAATATCAAGATAACAATTCATATCGATTATAATAATACATGTGGACCCTACGTTATAACAGACTTAGGAGAACTCCTGTACATGAATAAATTTAAACACTTTTTTTTCTGAAGGAACATAACAATTTGATTAATCCAAATTATAATTATATTATTTTACATATAACAAACATAAAAGGATAATATCAAAATATTATTAAAATATTGAGAGTTTCATATACATAAACGATAATTTTGAATATAATACTTATATTAAAATGTGTATTTGATTAAAGGTATGATTATATTTAAATACTAAGAAGTGTGCTTTGATAATTTAAACCAATTATGAATTGATTTTCTATATTGAATTGAATTCTTTATGTAAAACTTCTTAACCATCTTTTCTTTTCAGTTTATTTTATGAGTAGGTTTGGTCAAGTTAGATAATAATTATTAAACCATCATTAAATTAAAGTTAATTTTGTTAGTTTCGCATGGGTCGCAAAATCGTCAAAATTCAATTTCTAAAACTCAGGATAGAACCCAAATAGTAAAGTGTGTATCTAAATTTTAATAAATATTTTTTTATTATTGTAGCACCAATTTATTTATTTTCCACTAATTCTTTTAAATATAGAGAAATTTTATGTTTCTTTCAAAAAAGTATAAAAATTAAATTAAGAACAAATTCAAATCGATAAAGAATATAATAATATGAGAATAAAATTTTATATAATCATAACAAAAATTTTATTATGTTTAATAATTTTTAAGTAATAATGTATTTTAAAATTTTATATACACTGTAAATAAAACCGAAACATTAAAAGTAAAGTTAGTAAGATACTTATATCAGTATATACTTGATATCCTTATTATATTAAATCTTTATATATAATAAATCCTTATTATACTTATAGTAAGCCCAAATTAGTAAAGTGAATATTTAAATTCTAATAATAATTTTTATGTCATCATTATTTTAATACCAATTTAATTACTTTTTTCTAACTATTTTAAATTTAGAAATCTATGTTCAAAAATTAAAATCAATCTAAGAAAAATTCAAATCAACAAAGAATATAATAATACGAGGATAAAATTTTATAAAATTGTGCACATTTTTAATCCTATTTTATTAAGTTTTAGATCATAACTAATCAAATATTATTTATTATTAAATAATAAATTATACGTAAATGGTGATTTTGTTTTATAAGAACTCATACATACCTAATTTCATTGTTAGCAGGATTATATTCATATTAAAAAAAAAACCGTATTTTGAAATTTTACACTCAGCTACAGAGGCCAAACTTTTTTAACATATATAAATTGTAAATTATTAAATTCGAAACTTTAAAAGTTTCTTAATCAAATAGTATAGTACTTTTCTGAAAAATCGTACTTTACAAAAAATATTATCAAATAACCTATGTGTGCAAGAAAAAAAATGAAAAAAATTCTTTATTTAAAAAAACCCTATAAATTTTAATATGTTGTTGGTAGATTCAAAACTTAGATCATTCTACGTGATAATTTTAGTGTTATATCTAACATTTTTCAACAATTTAATTTGAAACATCCAACGATTATGGATTTAGTGATCAAACAAAGCGACCAAACTTATAAGAAAACTTTCATTATTTAGTCTTTAATATAATAAAATAGATATTTATAGGATATACTATAAAAAATGAATTTTATACAGAATTTTGATCGTCACGGTGTACTACTTTAAAAGAAGAACTATTACAAAAAAAATTATATTTTAATTGATAATTTATTTTCTCAAAAGTTCAAAGTTCCCACATCTTTAACATATTACAAAAAAGAGTATATTATATTTTAGCAATAAATATTAAAAAAAATTATAAATATTAAGAAAAATTAACGATGTTATCATGGTAGTTTGTTTCTAAATACCGCCAAAACATTCTCAACCATTAGATCCAATACTTTTAAAAATAGATGATCAAGATTATATCATATAAAAAGAAATTATTGTCTAAAAATGATATAAGTTAAAAGATATTATATTAGGATTGGATTTTCTAAAAAGTCAAAACATAAAAATAGTTGTAATTAAATAAGGAAACTCATTTAATACCAAAATAATCAAAATCGTTTAATGTTAAATAGATAGGTGAAAACCGTTAGATTTAACATTAAAAACTATATTTGGTTAATGAAGGGTATTCTAATAATCTAAACTACATATAAGTAAATTTCCTAAATCGAATAGAATTCTCAACATTAAATTTCGTCACTTTATTCTCTTTTTAGTTTTAGAATAGTTTAGCGTGTAAAATATAATAAATATCAAATTTTTAACTATAATTTTTTTGGCTAAATCTTTTTTAACAATAATTTAATCATGTAAACTAATAACTTTTAAATATTAAAATATTCATAAATAAATATAATTATAAATATTTAAAAAACAATCGTGTGTTGCATGGATAATAAAAATATAATTATAAACAGAATAATTATAAATAAAATTTAAGTAACTGTGCATCGCACGGGCTATAAGCTAGTATTATAAATTTTTGCATAACTCATTCCTTAGGTTCGGTATCCATATTTAGGTTCAGATGAAATTTTTAACTTAATTTTGACCCACCGGATAATCCATATTTTGGTTTGGTATCCATATTTGGTTTGAATATGATACACATCTATTATTTGACCCATTATAATTATATAGAAAGTTCGTATATAAATGTAAACATCGTTAATATAGTTTTTAATATTTATGGTAAGTTTTATTAATAAAAATTTGAATTCAGATTTTGATTTTGTTAATCTCATTAATGCATATTATCACATAGAATATAATATAACACAATACCTTATTATTAATTTTACTTTTATATGTATTTGTTATATTATATAAAAATAATATTGTATTTATATTTTTTATTTCAAAATCATATTATTTAATTTTAAATATAAAATTTTAAAATATCGTATGCGTAGCGCGGGCTATAACCTAGTCCACATCTAATCCCCTATTTTTTTTAAACTTCCTCAGTTTACGTGGAGGTGGAATGCCGGGTAAAATAAGTGTTATTATAACGACCAAGTACAAATTGTAATTGTCATATTTACACTCAATATAAGTTTGATGCTTAACATCGAAGTGTTAGAGTAAGAATTTTGTGAAGTCTAAAGGTTATACTTATTAGTAGTATAAATAACTGTTGAGATAAGAGTGCTAATCTAGATTGTTATATCTAGGAAAAATAGATTGTTTTGTCACTAAAGTACTATATGGTCTTTTAGAAACTTACCACCGAACAATAATTTTACTCAAAATTATCACTAACGTTACAGACGTTTGTCATTTTTGCCATTCCGTTAAATTTAGTAAGGGAAAATAGATTTTTTTATCACTCAACTATTGAGTTTTTTATAAAGTAATCATTGAACTATCAAATAATTAATTTTAACCATTAACCTTACATTAGTTTTTGTTTCTAGTCATTCTGTTAATTGTGTCGTTAATGTGTCGTTGAAATAGTATTAATATGATGAATAGACAGATATTATTGCATAATTATTAAAAATTAGATACTAAACATGAATAGAGAGATATTATTGCATAAATTTTATTATCTTTTCATAAATCAACTCAATAATATTGAAATCATTTATCTTGTTAATAATATTCGTTTAAAACTTATCATATTAAACAAAAGATTAATGAAATTATATATTTTTATTAAAAACATAATATTATTATATATATGTATAAATGTTTTAGATTCGTATCATTGATTTTTAAGATTTCATAAACCAAATTTGACAAAAAAAAAAAAGAATAGATATCTAATTTATTCTTTTCGATCAATATCTAGATATTTTGAATTAAAATATTAGATTCTAAATCAAAAAAAATTATCTTGAAAATTTTACAATACCAAATTGGGGAAAAATAATTATTTGGAAAATATTATGTGGAAGATTAAGTCCAAATCAATGTTATTTTAACTGAGATTTCATTTATATTTAACGGAATGATTAAAAACAATAATACATGTAACGTTAGTGGCTATATTTAATTATTTAAATGTCCATTGGTTACTTTCTAATATACACAAGAGTTCAGTGGTAAAAACATCTATTTTTCATTATTTTTTTAAAATTTAAATGTTAAATTTAACGGAATGACAAAAATCACAAACGTCTGTAACGTTAGTGATAATTTTGAGTAAAATTATTGTTCGGTGGTAAGTTTCTAAAAGACCATATACTTTAGTGACAAAACAATCTATTTTCCCTTATATCTATTGATAGAACTGTTCGGAACGAGTGAAACTTGGAATACGTATCTTGGACTCTAAATAAGTTTACTAACCCTTACTCTATTATCAAATTACCATTTCATTGAAAGTAAAAATTAAATCAGGATAGGACGAAAAGGATGAAATGCCTAGGCATGACATACTCCCTTTGTCCAACTCAATTTTTTACATTTTTTTTAGAATGTCCCTCTCAATTGTTTACAATTCTAAACTTTTCAAAAATAATAAATTTTTATAATATAAAAATCAACTACTTTCATTACTTTATCCGCTATACTAATTTTATACATTAAATATTGATTGGTTCCACCACTAAATTCACTTTTTTCTACATTTTTTTCCTCTATTTTATTAGTTTTTCTTAATTTCCGTACCCAACCCAAATGTAAACAAATGGATAGGAAAGATGGAGTATGTGTCTAGCTATTAAAAAAAAGATTAATTATGTTAATAGAAAAAATGAACATTTCATATCTATGTGGCAAGTACACATCAGCTTATACATGAATGTATCTATTCTTCAAAACCAGCAAAGTCATTGGTACACAAAATAAATCTTAGCATAGGGAAACTACACATTTAGTACTACTACAACAGTACTACTATTAACTTCATTTAACTTGTTCTAGTTGGGGTTTTAACATACCATCCAATTGTTTTTCATCTTCTTCGGTTTCTCCGAAACATTTCAAAAAATCCCATAAAAAACCCCCCCTTTGTTTCTTCATTCTTTTATTCTTCCTATTAATTTTCTTTCATGGGCTGTCTTGTTCTTCAATACCATCTTCTTGTTCTATTCTCACTAAGCTAAAGATCCTAGCTTTATCACTTTTCTTGTATCAAATTACATAAAGTTTTGATCTTTACATCTTTCTTGATATATAGATACACATATAGATACAAAAATGGCTAATGCATATGGGTTCTTTACACCTTCAGTGCAGAGTGTTAGAGGGAAGATTAATCAACCATTTGGTGTTTATGGATCTGGGTTTTGTTCCTATAAGGGAATGACTACAAGGGTATTGTGTTCTAGCAGTGTTGAAGGTGTAGAAAAGCTTGGTTCTGGTTCTGAATCTAGAGTGCCCAGGTGAGTTGTAGGTTGTTTTTTGTTGGTTTAGTATTGGTTGGTGTTTGGTTTGGTGGTTATGTTTTGTGGAATTTATTGTCATTTAAATTAAGAATGGTGGTGTAGTTTAGTTTGAAATTTGTTGTTAGATAGCTTAAACATGAAATCTTGAATTTTTGACTAGAAGGGTGTTTTGTATTGGTTGGTAAGTGTTTTGGGGGAGCGGAATAGTGTTTTTGGATTCTTTGCCTAAAAAGTTTGCCTTTTTTCGATTTTTCCGACTCAATTGCCATTTGGGTTTGAGGGATTTTGAAATTCATTTGCAAAGTTTGGGTGTACTTGAAATCGATAAAAAATTATAAATGCAGCTTCATTAGCTTTTTACGATCATGGTCTTAGTATTCTGCCTGATTAACAGATGATTACATTTACTACTATCTTAGAGTTATATCAATTGAACTGGTTTGAATTTTAGAGGAGTGAAATATTAAAGACACAAAACTTCCCTATGTCTCTGTGATTAACATATGATATAATTTATTAGAAGTTGTGAAGTGTAGGGATCTAGGCAGTACCAGAACTTAGTGAAGGTAAAAATTTAAGACATTTTTTAGTGACTGTTAGTTGGGGTTCTTGACCATTGGTAATTTTGAAGAAATGAAGGATTCATAGAAAAGTACTAGGTAGTAAAGAGAGGTTAACTGTCAAAGACTAATCAATGACAAGATTGTACATTTGTACTTGATTCAGACTTCTGAAATCTGAAAAAGATTGGTGTAGTAAATGAACACTTGTGTACACAAGTGTAAATGTAATGAGACTTGTCAAGGTGGTAACTGTTTTTCCCTCAACAATTTAATGCGTTTAGTTTCTTAGATCATGCTGACTTTGTTGTAGGTGAGAGGGAAAAAAACCTATAAGTCCATGAATGGGACAAAGTTGTGCGTATGCGTAAGAGTCACAAGTAGCTTTGTTCTGTGTCATTTGGCGTAAAAAAGAAATATACAAATGATTCAAAAAATGTGTAAAATATTTTGTGTAGGAAAAATGATGCAATTGAGGCTTTTTTTGTTTGCCTGCCTGTGTAAAATATTTTTCTACAGAAAAAATGATGCAATTGAGGCTTTTTTGTTTGCCTGCTCACGTTAATTTTGTATTACGACGTGTCTCTAAGATGTGACTAGGTTGTTGCTTATTTCGTATATATATTTGCATGTCTCAGGGTCCAATAATACACAATTTAAACATAATTACTTATATTTAATTCATGCTGTAAGAATGATTATTTTACTTCACTCTCCAAACCTTTAGGGCACTCTTATGACTTTGGTGTAAATGTTCCTCAAAAGTTTCATCATCTTCAGGCAAACCTTTTGAAATTTACCATTTATAGTCATTTGCAATTTTGTTTTTTGATTTTGCGTTTAGCAGAATGTTGGTCAATAACTAAAAATGTGAGAAACCTCTATTCTCTGATGCTGGTTTTAATTATTAATGTTCATAGATTTGTCAGTAAAGGCTGCAAGCTTGTTGGATGTGGTTCTGCGGTACCAAGTTTAAAGGTGTCCAATGATGATCTTGCGAAATTTGTAGAAACTAATGATGAATGGATCTCTACTCGCACTGGAATACGAACTAGACGGGTTATTTCAGGTGAGAATTTTCTAGATTCCATGATTGCTTTAATAAATTTCCGGATAAACAATTCAAAGTCGAATAGATGTCTTGTGATTTGGGAATGAGCTCCATCACCTTTCCCAGAGAATATATAGGAACATGGTAGCACTTAAGTGCTAATCTTTGTCAAGTATTTAACTCTTTATGATCATTAAATGGTTAAACAAACTTGCATACTATAATCTTGGTGAAGTTCGAAGGTAGAGTTGAGAGACTACATACTGTATACATAAGCTATAGGGGTATGGGTCATGCCTATCTATGTAAGTCAGCAAATGCATAGAGTATTGTATGTTTGTTTATAGTTGGAACTGAATTTGATTGACCATTTTATGCAAACCTGTGCCTAAAGGAAAAAATGCCTTTTTTATAATTTTAGGTCAGCTAGAGTTAAAGATCTTATTTTATTTGTGTCCATTGTTTAGTCTTTGGCATCGTGGAAGCATAAACCTTGCTAGAAGAGTAAAGTAGTCACAAGCTAAGTATGCTCAGTTTGGCATGTATAAATTACAGGGACAGATAGCTTAACAGGTCTAGCAGCGGAGGCAGCAAGAAAAGCTCTTGAGATGGCAGAAGTTCATCCTGATGATGTGGACCTAGTCTTATTGTGTACGTCGACTCCAGAGGATCTATTTGGAAGTGCTCCTCAGGTATTAATTAGAGATTTATCATCTCCACACATATTGAGTGGAAATAAAATTTTATGGTGTGGGATCAGGCAACACTTCAGTTAAATTAACATGAGATTCCAGCCCCCCCAACTGTATAATAAGTTTGTTTCATTCTTGTTTTTTATTACAAGTTTTAGGTGTTTTAGCTTAACATGTCTTCTGTTAATGAGTGTCGTTTTAATAACCCTCTGCCTGATTAGGATAATTATATCTTCCAGATGCTTTATCTTGCTCTTCTTCTTATTGATATCTAGATCCCAAAAGCACTTGGCTGCAAAAAGAATCCACTGGCTTTTGATATAACTGCTGCTTGTAGTGGATTCATCTTAGGTCTTGTATCGGGGTCTTCTTATATTCGAGGTAAAAATTTGTTTATAGATGTTAAAAGGTTTTGGCAATGGTCTAATATTGTCACATTTTTAATTCACAGAAATGAGTTTTGCTAATAAATGACTTGCAATGCATACGCAGGGTCTGGCTTTAAAAATGTTCTTGTAATTGGGGCGGATGCACTTTCCCGTTATGTTGATTGGACTGATAGAGGGACTTGCATCCTCTTCGGGGATGCTGCTGGTGCTGTATTGCTGCAGGTATAACGTTAAGGCTGTTGCTTTATCCTGAATCTAAGTTATTTGTAATATATTTAGTTTTAGTGGACTGGACACTGGAGCTTCCCTATGTGCAATTACAGAAGTCTTATGTGCAATATGTTAGTGGTGTTTCAGCTGTACTTGTTGAAATTAACTAAACTGTACCAAATTACCAATATCAGTAGATTTATCAATTTACAATTTCTGCTCACTTGCTGATCTGCTACAATCTTAGACAGGAATGTTAAATGTTTTAAATCTTAATCTCTAGACCCAAAAGGTTTACTCAGTTAAGTGCTTAATGAACTAGCTTTAGCATCATTTATATAAAGTGTGCATGAAGACTTTCTCTTGTTGGCGCAACTAAGCTAATGTCGACTTTCTCTTGTTGGTGCATACTAAACTAATACCGTTTTAATAGCTCTTCTACACTTAGAAAGGCATCTACCCTTACAAGGTTCACCGAATCTGTGTAGCTAACAGTCTAACACCTCAAAAGCAGTGCTGTAAAATTCAGAGATCGGTGAGGGCACCACTAAATGATTTTTCGAATTAATCAGGGAGTACACGGAATGATCAATCAGTGTCAGAGTCGGACGTATGAAGATAATTATTTATTTAGATTTAAGCATATATTATATAAGTATGAAGTCCACAAATAAAAATCTTATTACAGATAGAATGCTAATGCAATGCCAAAACTTCGTACTACATTTATTAGACTTTGAATTTTTTGTCCAAAAACTAGGGCTGTTCACGAACCGAGCCGAGCCGAGTTTTGATGTAAACGAGCCGAGCTTTACGTTTTTTTCTGACGAGCAGAGCCGAGCCGAGCCGAGCCGAGCTTTCTTATCGCACAAAATTCGTGTTCGAGCTCGTTAACTATCGAGCCGAACACGAGCTTTTATCGAACAAAAACGAGCCGAGCCGAGTCGAGCCGAGCTCATTAAAACAAGCCCAATTTTTCTTGATCTAACGAACTAAAACATTTTTTGTCCAAGCCCAATCCAATTTCCCAATCAATTCTCATTAAACATAAAATACACGTACTATAAATTGCAATTTTAATTTAAAATGTTAGAAAATACAACAAATATTATAAAAATATACCGAATATATTTCATTTTTTCGAGCTTTGTCGAGCCGATCTCGAGGCGATCGAGCTCGAGTCGAGTTCGAGCCGAGCTCGAGTTGAGCTCACTAATAGCTCGGCTCGAGCTCGTTTTCTTAACGAACATTTTTTTGTGTTTGAGCTCGAGCTCGAGTTTTAAGCGAACTGAGCCGAGTCGAGCCCTTAACGAGCCGAGCTCGAGCTTGTTCACGGTTGTTCGTGAACAGCCCTACCAAAAACTATAACAAAGACATTTACTATTACAATCAATGATTGAAGAATTTTATTTGAATTTTTGGGGTTTATAATATGAATTCGATTTTGACCCATTTTTTTTTTCGTATAATCCAATTTTTATACGGATTTTGGCCTGATTCTCTCAGTTGAGGTTCAGGATGGCCCATTTTGCAACCAATTTTGACCGATCATATCCATATTGGAGTAAGGGGACAGGACCCAAGTACTCGCCCAAAATTTCTGAAATTTAGCACACTGCGCAAAAACCAAAGTGTATATACTGTTGGACTCCACTATCTGTCGTGTCCAAGTTTGTACTAGCGGTATCGTACATGGCGATTATGTTGTTGATTTGAATGTAAGAGAAATTAGGAGACAGTTTATGCAGAGTATGATTGTTTCCTAATTGCAAAGTTGCAATATTTCTTGGCAATAAGCACCTGACAAGTTCTGCGTTGTCCGGCATCTATTATGATAACTATGTAAATCACCATGAATATATGTGTGTGTCCATGATAAAGTCAAAGAAGTGGAAAAGAATAGTGATTGGAAAGTTTTCTAGAGCTCCTTTGTTATTTTATATTAACGCTTCAATCTAGAATGACTTTGTACCTAATAATTAAGCAAGATTGCTAGAACATGTCTTGCATAATTTTTTTGGCGGGATATTCTCTCTATTAAAGCGGATAAGAGAATGGCGGTTACTTGTGCAGCTCTTACTAGGCTCATGAGATGAGGCTGACCGAAATGTAAAACCTAGCACTATTTCCTTTACCTGATAGGATTATTACATAAACTATGCGATTTCTTGTTATAACCATGTGCATTACTCTAGATTGCTTCAACTTTTCAAGTAATTCTATGTTGATTGCAATTTGTGCTAAATCTTGCATCTAAACTGATTTAGAAATACTTTGCAGGCTTGTGATATTGAGGATGATGCTTTATTTGGTTTTGACTTGCATAGTGACGGTGATGGCCATAGGTTCGTCCGTTACCTTAATAAAGATAGGATCCTTGTTTTTATGTATAAATTTGTCTTACGTTTCAAGAACTTTTGCAGGCACCTGCATGCCACCATAAAACAACAAGGATTGGACGATGCAGCAGCCTCTAATGGTGCAGCATCAGGGTTCCCTCCGAATCGCTCCTCTTATTCATGCATAAAGATGAGTGGTAATGACGTGTTCCGTTTTGCTGTTCGTGTGGTGCCACAGTCAATTGAATATGCACTACAGAATGCTGGTCTTACTGGGTCTAGCATTGATTGGTTACTGCTTCATCAGGTTTGAACCAACAATCACAAAATATACTTGATGAAACTATTGATTCTAATTTCTAATTACACGAATCAGACATTCATATTAAACCTGCATATCATGGCATTTAGAAATAAGGAAGAACCTTTTAATTTAAGAAATTTGTTAAATTTGAACCTGTATATTATCTACAACACCTTTTTCGTCCTTATGAACTTGCGTAATGTGGAAGCTTGTGTTACAAGCTGAATTTGTCTTGCAGCTTCAAAACACTGAAACTACAATCAGTAGCGCAACCTCACCCTGGTTAAAACAAATTCGGGCAAATATGCTATTACTCAATCGAATTAAAGTGAATATATTGTTATTCCTTGTGCAACATTTTTACTTCTTCCATCCAAGATTTGGAATATAATATCCGACTTGAAAAGGTTGAAATTACAATATGTAACTTGCATCTATGATTCCATTTAATTTTAACAATCTCATGAGTCATGAGTTTGAAAATATCCATGATTAATCTAGCAAAAAAGAAAAGAAAAATATCCATGATTTTTTTTGAACCCAAAAATATCCATGATTTTTTTTAACCCAAAAATATCCATGATTTATTTCCAAGAAATTAATATATTTTGAAATGGTGTATCACTCACCTAGTTCTATGCTATGTATATAATTTCTTGTTCCATCAAAATCAGGCAAACCAAAGAATCCTTGATGCAGTTGCTAATCGTTTGGAAGTCCCATTGGAGCGGGTTATATCAAACTTGGCGAACTATGGTAATACAAGTGCAGCGTCAATTCCGTTGGCATTGGATGAAGCTGTTCGAAGTGGGCAGGTGCAACCAGGCCACACTATTGCAGCAGCTGGATTTGGGGCGGGTTTGACATGGGGTTCTGCTATCATAAGATGGGGGTGAAACTAATTTCAGAAATCCTTACAGATAAAGAACTTAAAATCTTATATATCACAGCTCTTCAGGTCTTTCTTCCTGTTCAGATTAATGCATTTGCTTTAGGGGAGGTTGCCATTTCATCATCTTACTGGGTCATTTTTGTTTTTTAGTCCTCCAGGTTTTAAAACCATTTAGGATCAATAAAAATGTAATTTTTTTCCCCTCTATCAAAGTTTTTGTATTTAGTTAAAGAAACTTGTGCAATTATAGCTATCAAACTTTTTTGTTTCCAGCATATGAATCTTGTGCTATCACTTTGTGTTAACAACTCGTGCACAACTTTAAGCTCACTGTGTGTATATCATGTTTATATGTTAATGTCCTGGAAATCTTTTTTTTTTCTTTCTGCCCCTTCCCAAAGGGTGGGTCAGGAGCAGTTTATCATATATACGTGTATTAGTTCCTGCCGCTAAGGGCTAAAATCAAAACAAATAAATTTTGTTCCATTATTACCACTCCCTTCTGTGAATGGAAAAAATAGGATGAACGCAGATATGCAGAATTTAGTTGCTGTTAAATATTATGTGTCAAAATGTGAAATGCATAACGTATTCTAATTCAGTTACTGTTAATATTACACGGAAATATGTGAATTGCAAAACATTACCAGATTCTGCGTAAATTAGATTTGATGCTTGTTGGTAACTTCAGGGCTTAGGGAGTTCAGTGCAGTTGTGACGGTCCGTCAAGATGGTAACTTGAACTTGTAGCCTGTAAGAAGAAAAAGATAGTTTCATGAGTTTGCTTTGTTTCATGTTCAGTTGA
The DNA here is from genome assembly GCA_030848705.1 of Heracleum sosnowskyi. Taxonomy (NCBI): domain Eukaryota; kingdom Viridiplantae; phylum Streptophyta; class Magnoliopsida; order Apiales; family Apiaceae; genus Heracleum; species Heracleum sosnowskyi. The sequence goes on from CM061240.1 coordinate 20,345,818, forward strand.
ATGTCCTCGTCCTTGTGTCTGTTCATGTACGTTTTTCTCTTCATCTTTGTTCAATCCAAGTTTATAATGAACAGATCTGTTGCCTTGTATTCTATTAGTACTTTGTCAATGTTATCCTCTTCTATCAGAATTTCGATTGTGCAATCATGTTTTCCTACTATTTTTAGGATCATTGATAAATTGTTCTCCCCGTTTTCTTATATGATAAATAGGAAAATGTCAGAAATGATGCTTTTTGAGCCACTTAGGAAAATGTCAGAAAGAAGCCATTACCCCTTGTTTTATTAAATATTGTGCAAAGAATGTTACAAAAACAGTGTACTCACTAGCTCATTGAGCTCCAATTTCTTTGAGTCTAGATTGGATTCTTTGTAAAGTTCCCTTTATTGCAATATCAAATGCATCCTCTTTTTCACTCATACCAAGTGAACTTCCATGCTTTCTGTATATTACTCTAGGCAACATCTTCAAAACTTTTTCCCTCATCCTCCTAACTTCAGCTCTTGGTATACTTGTTAACACATCTAAAATCTTAAGCCCTTTAAAAACAACTTCGTCTTTCGGTATAAACACTGAAAACTCCTCATACTCGTCTTCTGGCAAATGCCATCCATACTGTGCTTTTGCTGACATTTTCTCGAAAAAAACTGGTATGCAGCCTGCAATGATCGAATCAAATGTTGAACGCCTCGTTGGCGTATCACTGGGAGGCTGTAAGCAAAAACTAGCTTGCAGCATTGGCTTCATGAACCTAATAGGATCATGCTCACAAATCCCATTAGAACAGTCAACAAACTGACATAGATTCGAATACCTTCCTTGAGTTTTATTACTCAGAGTAATATTCTCACATTCTAACCTAATACTTCGCCTTACATTCGGATTCGCGGATAATCCACCACCGCCTGCAAACAACATCAAAGTGTCCCTTCTTGATCTTCTTACCCTACTGACCCATGAATCAAAAAGTGCTAATTTTGGTGGATGAAATGAAGTTGGATATGGGATTGCCATTTCTTGATAAGGGTAAGCTCTAGATTCATAAGTTAACGCAGTTACATTATAGAATTCGGGCAATTCAAGAAATGAAGTACCCCAAATTGGTGGATCATTCGATAATGGCTGACAAAAATCCCAAGCTGGTCTAGCCATTACCAAAAAATGATCATGTCCGTGATGCCTTTCCCATATCTCGGGAGAATCAAGATGTCTTATGTAATGATACAAATCAAGACCATGTTGAAAACTTGTATTTTGTTCCGAGCCATACAAGTACTTAAGAGAATCTATTCCAGTGTAATAAGGGAGGAAGACAGCGGTGGCAACGGTTGGATCAGTGGTAAGACATTGGTATTCGAGAATACGACGATGAAAGATGAGTTCAAGCATGCGAGGATCAGTGCGGAACCATGAGTGAGAGTTGTTATGTGTTTTAAGGCCAAGGCCATGGTTTGAAATATAAGGACAAAAATTATCAAATGTATAATATTCTGAGCAGTTTGTGAGGAGGTCGAGATTGAAACGTGATGGAAGTTTTCTTATGTAAATCCAACGATCTTTGCATTCGGTTTCGAGATCTTGGGAGTTTGTGATCGAAATGAGTGTATAGAAAATGAGGGATATGATCAATGGTGGTGGCATTGTGTGGTGGTTTATTATTTTATTTTTTATGGGTGGTGGAGAGAAATAAGTGAGTGAGTGAGTGTTTACGTGTGTTTTTTGCAGGAGAAGGGGGATTTGTTGTTGTGGTTGTAGACTTGTTTTGGTGCCAAGTAATTCTTAAATTTGTTTCAGATTTTGAGAGAGAGAGAGAGAGAGAGAGAGAGAGAGAGAGAGAGAGAGAGAGAGAGAGAGAGAGGGTGCATTACAAATAAAAGAAAAGGCCACTAGCCCAGTATTGCAAATTTACTATTTTCATGATAATCTCCAATTTTCAAATTTTCTTTGCAAGTCATGGCTATCCATTATATCAAAACCACAAATTTATTCAAAAGCACCTAACCAGTTCCAAAAAAAAAACTTTCATATTTCTGAGCAATGAGGAAGACTGGATGGGCAATCTGATGACTCTGTCAGCCTTAATTTGCCACTACAATTTTTTGTTATGAATAGTTACATTCTTTCTTGTACTAGTCTTGTTTGTCTTTCTCTGAGTCATTTGTTTACAAAGATTTCAGTGACCAAAATGCTAAGATTAGCACTAAAATATGTGCTCCATTTTCACTTGGACCATTGTTTGTCTGGAATCGTCATTTGGAGTACCCTGCAATTATGTTCTTCCCCTCGGCCACTGCTGGGAGCCTAGTTTCATTCAAAGTTTTTCAACAACTGAAATTTGGTCAAAAAACGTGTATTGTCAGGACACGCAAGCCTGCCTGGTTTAACTTAACCAGGTCCGGCCGACCAGCCCCATGGTCAACACCGACAGGTAAATCATGCTAACTGTGCGGTAAGACCCAGTGGCTGGGCTTCCCTGCGATACGCAAGATACACCACACCCTGTTTTGGTCAAAGTTTCCACTGTCTCTCCAACACGGCTACACGCAGGGGGCGGGTGAGGTTCGAACCCGTGACCCTTTGGATCAACGCTAGGCCTCGTTTCCACTGAAATTTGCTAACTTTGATTTTGAATCATAGTAATTCTATCGGATTATATTTGTTAATTTTAGACAGGCTTGCCGGCTGCATTATTTTAATTCACTATATATGCTGTCAACTTACTATATAGGAGATATCCGTGATCACAGGGAATCAAATGTATATGTAAATATACAATACAAAGCACAAAACGATCAGTTCAATGGAAAAACAAAATGAATTACAAGAAAACAATCACTTCAACCGGAAAACAGTATGAACACAACAGAGAAATGGAGCCAACAAAAGATCACAAACTATTCCAAAACTATATAGATAATAGAAGTGGTAAATTTGTGAGTAGATGTAATGAAGAGTCTTAAGGGCTAGTGGTTGATGGCGGTGGAGTAAAGAACGAAATGGAGGGCATCGTTGTAGGAATATTAAAAGTTGGAAAAGATGGCATTGTGGTGGGAATGCTTGGGAGTGTAGTAGGGATAGTTGGTAGAGATGGTATAGTTGGAAAAGAAGTAGTTGGCATTGGTGGCAATGCTGCTTTGGGAAGGGTTGTCATTGCAGGCAGCGGAGGCAATGCGACCTTAGGCAGAGTCGGAGTGGTTGGCAGTGCTGCTTTGGGAAGGGTTGGCATTGTAGGCAGTGGAGGCAATGCGACCTTAGGCAGAGCAGGAATGGTTGGCTGTGAAGATTGCAACAAGTGACGTGCTGCAAAAGTCACATCCATGCACGAAACTGATAATGTTACGACGAAAGCTAGGAGAATTAGACTGTGGTTGAAAGCAGCCATATTTGACTTGATAAGCAAAAGTTGGTATGGTTAATTTCGTAGATATCCCAAGTAGTAAAAACTGCTGTGTTTTGAATTGGAGTGAAACATAATCTTAATCCTTATTTATATGAGCCAGAAAGGCTCAAGAGTCCAGAGTTTGATGAAATGTTGGTGGACAAGTGATTGTTAGTTTACCTTCTCAGCTAACATATCTGCAAAGTTTTGATTTGTTAACATGCCAAATGCTACGATTTTCTTACCCACCAGAACTAGATCAGTATTCCTCTTCATATTCACTACTAATGTGCAAGCAGACAGCAGATAAAATACGGAAAGGTAGTTTAAAAATCAACCAGAATATGACCTCGTTTTCCAACTTAGCTAACCTTAATTATCTCCATGATTCAGACTTGAGGCTTCTGATAAATACATTTAGTTCTTAGCAGTTTGCTTGCAACTAGCAAAAGTTACGCAAATAATAAAACTTTAGATGGTATAATACTTACTTCTCAAGACATACTATAGCTAGACAACTAGATAAGCTTTGTTTCAAGAAAAAAGAGAGTAATAGTCGAATTTTTAGAAGCTCCAACTCTGGAATAGCCCTTACTATTGATGACTTGACACTTGAATGAACTGTAAGCTTATCATATATCTCGTCTCCCAGACTTCTAGTATAAGCCATTCATTTGTGTTGGAAGACAACTTTATCAAACATTCCTTCGATTGACATATTTTTCCTTCTTTTGTTGATATGCTATCATATTCGGACCAACTTGTGTCACCAGAAATATTGAGATTATGCATCCCCTGCCTTTAGAGCACCTCATCAAGCGCTGAAGCCGTTGTAACTTTTTCATGATAGTTGTCCCCGGTGTTTACCAATCAGAAAATGCATTGGAATTCATAGCATGTGGCATTGATTTTATTATAGTTGTATACTTGTATCTGTAAATGTGATTACTATTGCTATAACTGTGGTTGTAGGAGTGTTAACATTATGTTTCTGAGAATATTATTTGAAATCTGAAACTGTGTTTTACGTGTCCTTATTATCGCTATACTGATCTTCTGTCTTGGTGTTTGTGTCATTGATAACATTGAAGTTTGAGATTAGGAACTATATGGTTAATTGACCATGATGCTGTTATTTTATCAAATGCATTTCTCTGTGATGACTGAAAAGGAAATAATTGAGTGAATTTCTGAGAGATCATTTTCATTTCATGTACACAACTAATAAGAGTTTAAATCTATATTAATACATCCAAGAACAAGAACGAAAAAGTATAGATATAATAATAACAGTAAGGGGGAAGACGGAGAAAATATCAAGTACATAGGTGAAGGCTAACATGGAACATTAACCTGTTCCAAGAGTATGCAAATAAATTTAACAAAGGAAGAAGATGAATCCATAAATAGACGGAACGGGAAATCTTAAGGGCTAGTGGTTGATGGTGGTGGAGTGAAGAACGGAATAGAGGGCATGGTTGTAGGAATATTAAAAGTAGGAAAGGATGGCAATGTGGTGGGAAGGGTAGGGAGTGATGCGGGCAGAGGAGGCAATGTCACCTTAGGGATTGTAGTAGGCATAGTTGGTAGTAATTAAGCACAACCATGGACGATCAAGGGAAGGTTATGAACAACAAGGGGAAGTAGTAAGTGATCTTAAGCACACTGAGAGCCTTGTTCCAGTAGAAGGTTATGAACAACAAGGGGAAGTAGTAAGTGATCTTACGATCAGGGAAGAAACAACGCACAACCATGGACGTGTCGTCTGGTAGCTTCTAACTATCAGCTATAAACAATTATAGTGACAGATATTATGCCTAACGCTTGTGTCACAGTGCACCGAGAGGCTGGACATGTAGGTCAATTAAAATGTTTGAACAAGTGAAGATAGCTAACATAGCTTCTGAATTATACGAGTAGTATTTTCTTTTATCGGATTATGTATTCCTTTTCATATGCAGTATTCAAGTATTCATTGCTTGATCTAATTGTGGCATTTTTCCTACTAAATATGTATCTGTTAATTCATATGTTTCTGAACAAGACTCTGTTAAACTTTGACATAATATTCAGAAGAAACCTATAGTTTATACTCTATCCTTGCAATGCTTGTTCATCTACTAACTTCAATTTTCGCATGCTCTGTCATTATGTTTCCCTCATTCGCATTACTAGATTTAGAGATACCTCAACTCTCATTTTTATTTAAGTCGCGTTATGGTGAATTAGATAAAGAGAATTGATTAGGATAGATGGTTAAGATATCGTATGAAATTAAAACAGTTTAAATCTTTCTTCCTGGAGATTTTCTTTTGATCCCAAACCTATCACTTTTTTCTCAAATAGCCATATGATATTTAGCCATATGGTTAGTTAGAAGTGACCACGTAGCTGTAAATCTGCGAATCACTCTTGATGTACTGACTATGCAAGGAAAGAATAACTTTGTAATGACTTATAAATTCACAAATGACTAGTACATAGGAGATGTTCTTCAACACAAGGAATCAAATGTATATTTATAGATACAATAGAAAGCACAAAACAACAACTTCAATGGGAAAGCAATATAAACGACAAGGGGGGACAGTAAAATAGAGGATAGAAACCAACATATAACCACGACCAATGTGGATTTTTCACTGGGAAATCTCAAGGGCTAGTGGTTGATGGAGGTGGCGTGAAGAAAGGGATGGAGGGCATAGTTGTAGGAATGTTAAAAGTTGGAAAGGATGGCATCGTGGTGGGATTGGTAGGGAGTGATGCGGGCAAAGGAGGCAATGTCACCTTGGGGATTGTAGTAGGCATAGTTGGTAGAGATGGTATTTTTGGAAGAGAAGTAGTTGGCATTGGTGGCAATGCTGCTTTCGGAAGGGTTGGCATTGCAGGCAGTGGAGGCAATGTGACCTTAGGCAGATTCGGAATGGTTGGCAATGTTGGTATAGTTGGCACTGTTGGCTGTGAAGATTGCAGCAACTGGCGTGCTGCAAAACTCACATCCATGCACAAAACTGATAATGCTAGGACTAAAGTTAGGAGAAGACTGTGGTTGAAAGTAGCCATCTATGATTTGGTGAGCAAAAGTTTGAATTACTTAACTTTCTTGATATCTGGAGTACTAAAATAGAATTGCTCTATTTTCAAGTGGAGTAAAACATAATCTTGATGGTTATATATATGAGCCAGCAATGCTCAGGAGTCCAGGATTTGATGAATTATTGGTGGATGAGCAATTGTTGGTTTACCTTCTCAGCTAACAACATTTACATACAGTTGTGAAATACTTGGGATCAGATTCGCGATGTACTGATTTATTAAAATGCCAAATGTACTTGAAAGAAGGCAATTGACCTAGGACTATCGATTTGTTGAAAACTGATTGCACCGTGTTTCATAAGTTTATATAAAGATATGTTATTTTGTGTTTAAATGAAAAAAGATACAAGTAATCTTGTTGAGAAGCTAGTTGAACTATACTCCATATTCTTACCCACCAGTCCTGTCATTTTTACTTGTGATGTATAAGTGGACATTTGAAGAGATGTTTAATTCTATTAAACATAAGGTCAATTGTGTAAAGGATTTTACACAACCAATAAAACAGAAGTTATTAGTGGCTTACAAGTTGCAAAGAGTCAAAATTAGTTAGAAAGTCAAAGTTAGTTAGAGTTAGTGGACTATAATAGACTATATATATATAGTCAATCTATTTGTAATCATTTAATCAATCATTATGGAATAACAAACTCATCTCCATTATCTCTTTATCTTTCTTCATCATTTCTCTGTAACAACTATGGTATAGATACAAGATAGATACAAAGTTTATTTTACTCTTTATGGTATCAGAGCCTTGTTGAAAGGCTAGTTCGGGTTTGAAGTTCATCGACGCAACATACAAGCACGATCTTCATACTTTCAGCACGATCCGCAGGTTCTATTTTCTTGAGAAAACAGTTTATAAGTTGATTGATTTGTTTTGGTTGATCGATTGAATCCGATACAAGTTGCTTAAATTGAGAATTGTGATTTGTTTTCGTTGATTTCGATCATTTATGCTTCTGTTCGTAATTGATTAGACGATGTTAGGTCAAAATTTGGGGAAATCATCACGTATTTCTTATGCTAATGCTGTGATGGGTGAAAATAGTCAAAATAATGCAGCAACTGATGCAGATGGTAGTGGTTCTAGGTCACGAAATGGTCTTGTTAATGATGTTAATGATGAAGTTTCTCTTGAATCGAATCTTCATCCTCTTTATCTACAAAACATAGATCATCCAGGATTGGTTCTTATTTCTAAGAAATTAACTGGAACTGATAATTTTGGTCCATGGAAACGATCTATCACCATAGCGTTGTCAGCTAAGAACAAAATTGGGATTGTAAATGGTACTTATCCTAAACCAGATGATAATTCTAGTCTTAGGGCACAATGGGATAGAGTCAATGACATGGTCATCAGTTGGATCTTCAACACTGTTTTAGATGAAATCAGTAATGGCATGGATTTTGTTACTTCTGCTCATGATATGTGGAATGAGTTACATGATCAGTTTTCAAGTATAAATGGTCATAGAGTGTATCAAGTTCTGAAAGAGATTCATGCTTTGGAGCAAGGTGATAAGTCTGTTGAGATTTATTATCACAAACTCAAAAATCTCTGGGATGAATATATGGGATTAGAATCTGTCATAGCTTGCAAATGTGGTTGTACATGTGGTTCCTACAAACTACATGAAGAAAGGGAACAAAGAAAGAAATTACTCCAGTTCCTGATGGGTTTGAATGACAGTTATTCTAATGCTCGAGGACAAATTTTGATGATGGTACCTTTAACTTCTATATCTCAAGCATTTTCTCTTATTAAACAAGATGAAAAGCAGAAACAGGGTTATCATATTTCTGTTCCTTTTGCTGGACATGTCAGTGATTCAACTGCTAGGGTAACTTAAAGTATGTCTACACCTGGTATCTCAAATTCTAAACAGCATGCTGCTAAATCGCCTTTGAAGTGCACCTATTGTAACAGGGAAGGGCACACCAGGGAGTTTTGTTGCAAACTAATAGGATATCCTGATAAGAAGAAAGGGAAACCTAAGCAGAATTCTCAGTCTCAGGCTACTGGTTTCAGACCTTTAACTCAAACTGCAACTGCTAATCATGTTGATGTTTTGAATACAGGACAGGGTAATAGTTCTGGCATTTCCAATTTCACACAGAAACCACCTACAGTTCAGGTTGTGTCACCTTCTTTGGAACAATTGCAAAACCAAGTTTCTCATATGAATCAAATGATGATTCTCATGCTGAACAAAAAGGGTAATTTCACTTCTCCTGAAGATCAGGTCAATTCTATGGCAGGTATGGCTTATTGTTTCCAAGTCTCTGTCCCTTTTAACTGGTCTGATATGTGGATTATAGATACTGGTGCATCTAATCATATGTGTTGTAATCAGAGTCTTTTGTCCAATCTTACCACTCTTTCCACACCTTTTAAAATTGCTTTACCTAACAAACAAATCATTGACATTCATCAATCTGGTACTGTCAAGTTAAATGAGCATATCACCTTGTTCAATGTACTTTTTGTCCCGCATTTCAATTGCAACTTGCTTTCAGTCTCTAAATTGACACAAGAAACTGGTTGCATAGTCAATTTCTTTTCACATGATTGTGTCTTTCAGGACCTGACTCGACAGAAAGTTCTAGCTACTGGTAATCATTGTGATGGTCTGTACTACTTCAATTCTTCAAATGTCAATTCTATTCCAACTTCTCCCTTGCTTGCTTCTGTCAATACTATCAGAAGGTCTTCTTCAGATGACTCTAGTTCTAAACTGTGGCATCTTAGACTAGGTCATCCTTCTACAAATGTAATGCAACATATAGATTCTATCAATGTTACTTCTTTGCCTTGTAATAATGTTTGTCCAGTTTGTCCTATTTCCAAACAGTGTAAATTGCCTTTTCCTAAACATAGCAATTCTTATGCTTCCAATGTTTTTGATTTGGTACATTTAGATGTATGGGGGCCTTATCACACACCTTCTCTTACTGGAGCCAGATATTTTTTAACCTTGGTTGATGATTACACTAGGGCTACCTGGGTTTTTCTTATGCCTAATAAACAAAATGTTTTTAGTATTTTTAAGAATTTCCTGGCATATACCAATAGCCAATTTCATAAACCAGTAAAAGTCATTAGAACTGATAATGGTAGTGAGTTTTTTAACTCCTCTTTTGATTCCTTTTTGGTTACTCTGGGGATTGTTCATCAATCTTCTTGTCCTTATACACCTCAACAGAATTCAAGGGTAGAAAGAAAGCATAGGCATCTGTTAGAAATGTCTAGAGCCTTAAGGTTTCACTCTGGATTGCCTATTCAGTTTTGGGGAGATTGTGTCCTTACTGCTGCTTATATCATCAATAGGTTGCCTACTCCAGTGTTAGGTTACAAATCACCTTTTGAGTTGTTGCATAATTCTGTTCCTGATTATTCTCAACTAAAGGTGTTTGGTTGTTTGTGTTTTGCCTCTATTCACAATCTAGATAAATTTTCTCCAAGAGCTGTTAGGGCTGTGTTCATTGGTTATCCATCTCATCAGAAAGGTTTCAAGTTATATAACTTAGAAAATCATTCTGTTTTTACTAGTAGACATGTTGTTTTTCATGAACATTCCTTTCCTTTTCATTCTGTCTCTTCTAAACCTACTCATTCACATTCTGCACCTTTCTTGGAGTGGTTGGATATCAATCCTAATTCTTTTCTGGTAAATCCTACTTCTATTACACCTCAAAGTAATTCTTCAGATAATTCTCCAGACCATTTTCTGGATTATTCTTCAGTTTATTCTCCACCTATTTCATCTCAGAAATCTATTTCTCATGATTCTTCTTTACCTATTTCATCTCAGATATCTATTTCTTCACATACTCAGGATTCTTCTGCTACATCTTTGTCACTTCCTGTAGCTAGACATTCCAGCAGACAGGTAAGTAAACCTAAATGGTGGAATGACTACCACATTCCTTCTGTCACTAGGGCATCAGCACATTTGGTAAATGCTGCTTTGCCCTCACCCATTGCTATTTCTGAACCACAACACTTTTATCAAGCTATTCAACATCCACAGTGGATAGAAGCTATGCAAAAAGAGTTACATGCACTTGAACAAAACAACACCTGGTCCTTAGTTTCTTTACCACCTGGCAAGAAAACTATTGGTTCTAAATGGGTATATAAAATTAAATATCATTCAGATGGAACCATTGATAGATATAAAGCCAGATTGGTAGCAAAGGGGTACACACAGTCTGAAGGTATAGATTACCATGATACTTTTGCCCCAGTGGCAAAAATGGTCACCATTAGGACTTTATTAGCAGTGGCTGCAGCAAAAGGTTGGGTTGTTGAACAGCTGGATGTAAACAATGCTTTCCTCCATGGAGATTTGCAGGAGGAAGTGTACATGAGTCTTCCTTTGGGTTACATTAATAATTCCAGTATACCTAACCTTGTATGCAAATTGATCAAGTCAATTTATGGTTTGAAACAAGCTTCAAGATGCTGGTTTCAGAAATTGGCTACATGTTTACTTCAGGCAGGGTATGTTCAGTCCAAGACAGATCATTCTATGTTTACTTTTAATCAAAATGGCATCTTCATTGTGGCTGTGATTTATGTGGATGATATTCTTTTATCTGGTAACAATCAAGCTGCTATCAATGATCTGAAACATTTACTGGATGTCAAGTTTAGTATTAAAGATTTGGGAAGCCTTAAATACTATCTTGGTTTGGAGTTCACTAGGAATGCAGATGGTATATTTGGTACTCAACAAAAATTCATTCATGATATGCTTGCTTCTGCAAATATGCTTGATTGCAAGCCATTGTCAGTTCCCATTGATCCACACTTGAAGTTGTTTGATAATTCTCAGTCTGGATCCTTGATAGAAAATCCTTCAGTTTATAGAGCTTTGGTTGGAAAGTTGCTGTATCTTAATTCTTGTAGACCAGACATCAGTTTTTCAGTACAGATGTTGAGCCAGTATCTTCATGCTCCCAGGGCCAAGCATATGGTGGCTTTAACCAGGGTTTTACGGTATTTGAAATGGACTGATGCTCATGGTTTGTTCTTTCCAGAAAATAATTCTCTCACTCTTCGAATGTATAGTGATAGTGATTGGGCAGGTGATGCTAATGACAGGAAATCAGTGGGGGCTTATTCTTTATTGCTTGGTGATGTTGCTATTTCTTGGCGTTCTAAGAAACAACAAGTCACTTTCAGAAGTTCTGCAGAGGCTGAGTATCGTGCACTTGCAGATGCTTCTTGTGAGGTTATTTGGTTTTTGAATCTTCTAGCTGAGCTTCATGTTGATGTCTAGCAGCCTATACCACTGTATTGTGACAACAAAGCTGCGGTGGACTTAACTGCGAATCCTGTTTATCATGCTCGAACAAAGCACATTGAGCTGGACTGTCATTTTATCCGTGAAAAGATTCAACTAGGCATTGTTTCTGTTCTTCAAATTCCTACTCTTCAGAATGTTGCAGATGTTTTTACCAAAGGCCTTGGCAAGGTTTTACATTGGACTTGTGCATCCAAATTGGGTTTGCTCACGTTTGGATCGCCTCCAATTTGTGGGGGGACTATGGGAGCTTCTGTCAATAGGGTGTCAATAGGGGGGCTGAAGAGATGTTTAATTCTATTAAACATAAGGTCAATTGTGTAAAGGATTTTACACAACCAATAAAACAGAAGTTACTAGTGACTTACAAGTTGCAAAGAGTCAAAGTTAGTTAGAAAGTCAAAGTTAGTTAGAGTTAGTGGACTATAATAGACTATATATATATAGTCAATCTATTTGTAATCATTTAATCAATCATTATGGAATAACAAACTCATCTCCATTATCTCTTTATCTTTCTTCATCATTTCTCTGTAACAACTATGGTATAGATACAAGATAGATACAAAGTTTATTTTACTCTTTAACATTACAATCTATCTCCACAGTTTCAGACTTAAGGCTTCACCTTAATTTTTAGCTCGCCCGCATATCATTGACTTAAGGTTTCTGAAAGCAATTTGCATATAACTAGCAAGCGCGCAGTGTGCAGTAAAGTATGTTTTTGTTAATCAACTACATATCCACGTGAATTATCATTCAATTGATGAACTTTGCTGGTCTCGTTCTGCTCAGGTGCTGCTCAAGTGCCTATTTATAGCGGGGCTGACTTCCCTCCCCTGTTCCAGATTGTCGAGATTTCTAATTTTTTCAAAGACGTTTGAGTGTGTTTAACTTGAAATAGTTTGAAATGTTAATGTTAGCATAAGTTCAAAAATCTACCAGTGTACTACATTTTTATGCTCAACAAGGAAACTGAAATTTCAAGTGCAGCATGACATAAATTCTTGAATCTGGTTGCACAAGTGAAAGAAATATCAATACTTTACTTAATTTTTGGATTGATTAGCTGGACTGATTCTGCTTACAAAATTGTGAAAATGTTTGTTGCTTGAAGTGGCTGTTAGAGTGAAACATTCTGTTCTTGAGCAAGTCCACTTTTCGGATATCGATTGATACTTATCTTCTAGAAATACTATGTTCCACTTATCCTCTGTATCATAGTTATACTGATCATCTATCAGTCTTGGTTTTTCTGTATTTTGGTTAGAGATTTAGGCATGACATGCAAGAAACATTTCTATTTTCTATTTTAATGTTTGTTGTTATAATTAAGCATATTCTTCTAGGTTGGGAACTATATCGTTACAATAGTCACAACTTTTATCAAATTAAAACAAAAGACTGCAGTTTTTTTAAAGGTTATTTGCTTGAATCTGAGTATGTTCATAAATTAAACTTTGAATGTCTACATCCAAAATTGAGTTGTGTACAACTAGAACACTCTCATAAGCGGACACTGCTGTTTATGGCTCGGAATAGTTGGTACTGTTGGCTGTGAAGACTGCAGCAAGTGTCGTGCTGCTAAACTCGTATCCAAGCTTGAAATTGACAATGCTAGGATGAAAGCTACGAAAAAACTGTGGTTGTAAGTAGCCATCTTTGATTCCATAAACAAAATCTTGTTTAAGTTAAATTAAATTTCTTGATCTCACTACTATCGGATGCTGTATTTTGAGTTGGAATGAAATGTAATTTTAGTGGCTATTTATAGGACTTAACCAATGCTGGAAGGGCTTCAGAGTTTGGCCAAATGTTGGTGAACAAGTAGCTGTTTGTTTACCTTCTCAGCTAATCAACTCCATAACCAGTTGCATATGTTTTATGTACAGGAGAAGTTGTAGTATACGAATTGAACAATATGACATATGTGGTTCCAAGAATGCCTTGACCTTGGGACAATCTACTTTGTTGAAAAAAAGATTTCAAAGTTAATTAGGTGTAACTCAGGAAAGGGGAACAATGTAGTTGAGAGAAGCTAAGTGACTGATAAGTTGTTTTAAGACCGGGCTCTATTTTATTTGGTGTTTTGATGGAACAGATGCTAGTTGGGTTTGTTGGGTTCGTAATGCTTGTTTGGCTTCGCGGTCTTGTTGAGTTTGTCAGATTTATCGGGTTTTGTCGGGCTTGTTGAATTTTGCGGATCTTTTCTGAACTTCACCGGAATCGCCTCAAAGCTCCCTGAAATGGAAATGCCTGCGGGGGTTATGTCCCCGTAAGCACCTCCAACGTGAGAATAAATATCTGGTATTCCGGTGGACGGAAATCATAATACAAGTATATAAATGTGTATTAATTTCTAGAGAGAGAAAGTAGAGAGAAGGTAGAGCAAAACCTATCAGAAATTGAATGTAGTGAGAGTGTAATGAATGTTGTGAACCTGCACATGACTGAATGTCCACGTGGGGGACAAGAGCTACAAATTAGGATCTTGGTTGGGATCAATGTCCACCTTGTGTCAGTTGCATTTTGTCCTGACGTTTGGACCATGTACTTGTGTCAGCTTTGTTACAGGTATCAGTATCTTGTCCTTATTAGCTTTGTATGTAATCTTGGTTGGGATCAATGTCCACCTTGTGTCAGTTGCATTTTGTCCTGACGTTTGGACCATGTACTTGTGTCAGCTTTGTTACAGGTATCAGTATCTTGTCCTTATTAGCTTTGTATGTACTTGTCTGTTGGGCAACATGTCATGTCTCATCTTTGTGAACTTGGTGGACCTTGCAGGCATTATAAACTTTGCAGACATTATTCTAAACTTGGACTTGATTTTAATTGATAAATTAATCCTTTACAAATCACACACCATCAGTAATCTAAACTACCACTTTCCCTCGAGTCACTAACCATAACCACATCTTCGTCACTGCAAGCAAGCATGGTTGTGAAAATCGAAAATCAGGACTAGTAAGTTGGATTTCAATTGAGTATTAATCGGAAGGAGCAATAATTGTATATATGTTTTGTTTGAACTAATTGAATACTCCCTCCGTCCCAGAAGGAAGTTAATATTTGAAAGAGAATGTTCGGCACGTGTTTTAAGGCTTCTTTAAAGTATAGTTTCATTAATTCTTTTAATTTTTTTTTTCTTCTGAATAAAAATTAAATATTTGGATTTATATTCAAAAAAGAAAAAACTTAAAAATAAATAATGGAACTATATTTTATAGGAGCCTTAAAGTACGTGCCGAGTCCTTCATTTCAAATGTTAACAAATGGATGGGACGGAGGGAGTATATGTTAATAATTTAATGTACTCGCCTTGCTTGTAATAAATTATATTATTCAAAACTAATTTATAGAAATTAATCAAATTTTAGAAATTGAATCATTTTCTTCAAGGCTGGTAAAAGTATTATCGAAAAATCGTCAAACACTGGTTATAACAAGCAAACAATGTTCATTGTGACACATATTTTATTAGCTATGTCATGTTATTAAAATGAAAAATAATGTTCACTAAAGGGCCAAACAATCCAGTGCTACCCGAGGGTACTATAATAGGCTGCAAAATATTTGGGCTTTCGTTGGTGAGGATAGTGTAAAATAAATAAAGAACATCCAGCCAATAATTTTGAGCCCCTAGTACCTTTTACTTATGAGCCCATTTTATATATTGTTTCCTTATTTTTGCTGAAACTTTCAGTGAAATCAACATTATTTGGTGTAATGGTGTTGAAGAAGAAGTTGCTTAATCAAGCACTAGTTTAAGCTTAAGCTTTTTGTTGACCCTAATATTCATTTAAATCCCACAAGGACTTGCCAAGATTCTCGATCTGTTTGAGGATGAGACCGGCAGAGAAAGAGCTGTTTGGTGTAACTACATGCACATGTGGTTGTTATCTAGCCTCACATGGAACATCTTGTAAATTAACAACGTTGGAAACATGTACAAGATGACTCATCGCTTTGACAGTCTGGTGTGCAATCTTTATATTTTCGTTAATGTTTTTTAAAAAGTTGTGATTTTGGATGCATTGATTACTTAATATGATATCAATATGATATCAGAACTCGGTTTAGTAAAAACCTCGGTTTACTCAAGTTAACTGTCTTTAGTGCCCAACTAGCGGGGTTATGGACATGTTATACAAGAAACAAATATTAGAAGAAGAATCTGTTCTGCTGCAGCCTGCAGATCATGGAACACATGGTCTTTGCATATTGCTGCTACCTTGGAAGCTGGAAAGAGTTCCATTATCAGCAACAGGAGGTTTAAATGCAAAATTTTAGATTTGCATTTGGGTTTAGTCCTGTTAAAACAACAGTGGAGTTCATGTTTTGAATTTTTTTAGGGAAATGTTATTTCCGAGTCTTTTTTTTTTTTAAAGTTCCAGAGCTAATTGTAGCATTTTGTATTATAATATGCTACAAATTATGAATGAAGGAGACATATGCTACACATATAGCTCTGAAAATTAAAAAAATTTGCTCTAAAAATAATATTTTCCTTTTTTTATTAACGCGTATTTAAATTTCTGTAGCACACTCCCAACATTCAACAAAAATGATTAAATTTGAAGACTTGAAGGAAACCTAAAATTTAACATTTGTGTTTATATTATCTTTACATGTCTTAAAGATCTGAGAACAGTGTTGTAAATAGTCTTATATGGATTATGGTAGAGATTAGTTGAACATGTAATAGTAAAATCCTAACTTTAAATAGACGGGCATTATTGGTTTATGACTAATCCCAGTTGATTTTAATTATGCTAGCTAGCCAAACATCTGTCTCCATCAGTGTTATTAATAAGTAATTATTAATAACTAAATGAGGAGGTAGCATGCAAGCATGTTTCATGAACAAAACACAAAAGCAATCGAGAGATCTTAACTTTTTTAATTTTTTTATAAACAAGTCACAGATGCATTATTAATCGAGTAATGCTAGAGAATTCAAAAAAATGTACATATACTGAAAATAATTTTTTCAAATATTTTTAAAGAAATATGCAATTATGTTGATTGCATATAGTTAATTGACACATGGTATAAACAAATATATGACAGAGGATCGATCCCTCAGCAAAAATGAAAATGACTGGACAAAGAGAGGCTGTTTAAAAAAAAATGAAAGTTGCCGAAATTTTAGGGATGGTATTCAATATATACTTTTAATGATTTTTAAGAATTTTAAAAGTCATGTGTTATTCAATTCTAACTTTTAAAGAGTATCTAAAAGTATGGTGTTATTGAATTAGTATTTTTAACAACTTTTAAAAAGTCATTAAAAATAAGGTGTTATTCAATTTATACTTTTAACAACTCTTTAGAAGTAGACTGTTATTCAAAAATTCATGAATTTTGAATAACAATTACTTTTAATGAATTTTAACTCAAAATATAACTAGAAATCTAATTTGAAAAGTTTTGAGGTTTGGGGTAAGATTTCGCATGACTTTTAAATTATTATTTTATTTTCTTCAATTTCATTTATTTCAGAATTTTGTCATTTCTCTCCCACAAATAGAATATCTTCTCTCTTAAAAGGATGGTTATTATCCCTTTGATTTTTTTTGGTCAAATATTATCTCTTTGATTTTATTAAATTATATTGATGTTGAATGTTAGAATTCTATTTTTCACTTGATTTTATATTATTTGGTTATTTGATGAGTCTAACCAAAGTGATCCCCTTTGGTTGAATTTCTATTTGTATTAATTATATAAATTTTTTTCGTTTAGATTTTGTTATAAAATTTTTTACTTTACGTAAAGAACTTTATTTTCTAGGTTTTAACATCGTCTTGAAAGTCACATTTTTTTATTTTCAGATATTAAAGTCTTATTGTCTAATCTTCTAGGGACACATTGCATATCCGAAGATGATATATCTTTGAAAATTTAAATTTTCTCTCCATGAAATATTGTTGTATGTTTATATATTCGTGACAAAAAAGTAATCATCTTTTCACTTATACATACACATATCCAAGATTAGAAATTAAAAATCAATAATTTAATAATAATCTATACTACTATTGTATATAAAAAGTAATTATTGGTGAAATATCAATAACTCGATCTTCTTGTTATATAATTTTTACAATAAATTTATTATTTATTACTTTTTTTATATATTACGTATTTATAATTTTATATTCATATTAATATAACTTATCAATCAAAAGTCAAGTAAAACTCCTCAAAAGTTATTAT
This sequence comes from Heracleum sosnowskyi, assembly GCA_030848705.1. Classification (NCBI taxonomy): domain Eukaryota; kingdom Viridiplantae; phylum Streptophyta; class Magnoliopsida; order Apiales; family Apiaceae; genus Heracleum; species Heracleum sosnowskyi. The sequence goes on from CM061240.1 coordinate 20,363,833, forward strand.
AGAAAATTCATTAGATGTAAATAAAACTCCTCAAAAGTCATTATAGAAAAGTCTTTAAAAATAATGAAGAAATGTACAAACTCCGTAGAAGTTATTAAAAGTTTATCAAATTATCAAAAGTCATTGACTTCTAAAAAGTCAATAAAAATCAATTGAATTTGTAATACAATACCACCCCCTAATTTAAGACTGACGCCCTCACATTCTCAATAATAATAGTCTGAATTCTTGCTGCAACTTCAACACTACATATTTTGTAGTACTTTGTAACATTTAAATTATCAATATCCACTGCATCATAAATGACCTTCTATAATCTTAGAAAAATGTTGCAGGAAAATGTTGCAGGAAGTGCAAAAAATATTGGCATAACCTCAAAAACAAAGATAATATTTTTTGAATTTAGTATTTTCGCTGTTGTCGTCGGCTCAATGCCAACGTTTTGTCATGTCTACGCTAACAAAAGTAATGGCTGTTGATAGGTCCATAATTTAATACATTTTTAATACCTATTTTATGTCTGTTTTCGTAATTTTATTATTTAATAAATTATTTTCTTTTGTTTTGTAGAAAAATAAATAAAATCATATTTCAAGCAGAAAAAGGTGAAAAAGGCAAGGAGATGGAAATAATTGAAGTCAAAAGGAAATTGGAGAAAAATTGGAAAAATTATCTAAGAAGAAAAAGGAATTGAGTAAATATTTTTAGAATCCGATTTGAAGTCAAAGAGCCCAAACCCATTATTTTTCCTATATATATATAGATCTCCTCTCTTGTATTTGAGACACCTAGAATTTTAGCTATTTGCTTCTCTGTTTTTATATTTTCGTCGGTGGTTATTATCCGACTTACTCTTTTGCTCTTGTTATTAATATATTATTAGTTCTTTTTTCTTTCCTGCGTTTACTGCTCTGACTGCTGCTATTTTCACCTGTTTATCTCATTAGACGTGATTCGTCTCTTTAGTTCTAATTATTCATAATTTTGCTGCCAATTTGTTGTTCGTTATACTAGTACTTCAATTGCATGGTTATTATATTACTTGTTACATGTTTGTCCACGTGAGTACATTAGCCATATATTAGGTTATTAATTTAATTAGGTTGATTTATGTTTCGTACTTGTTTTACATATAATTGTTCTGTTAGATTAATTATCATGCGTAGCTAAATCTCTTGTCCTAGGATGAAGATGAATTTAATTTAATTATTCTTGATATCTTCTTGTTCTTATTAATTAGTTCTCATGATTTTTCTTGGTGCTTAATTGTTCAATTGACAAAGTGATTTTGATATATTATTGTTACCGGATTTATTTTTTATAGCCTATGCTTGCTCCATGAAGTTTTGATAGATTATTGTTAGATAACAAGTTTCATAGTATATGTTTGTCTCGTTAATTGACATATCTTATTTGTGAAGAAAAGGGAATTGATTTTAGGGCGAGTTGATATTAATTGTGATTGATTAATGGATTCGGATTCCTAGGTTTTCCTTATCTAATTTTATTTGTTAATTAGGCTAAACAAATCTCATCTCAAATCTTATTTGTCTAGTTCGCCTAAGTTAATTGTTAGGGTTTTGAAAATGTTAACACTCCGATTTTAATGATGATGATTGTCTGAAAGTTTATTCAAGTGATTGATATAACTTAATCAGAAAAATGAATGTCTTAAACTGATTGATTTGATCTTACTTGATTTCAGGAGATTTGATTTTTCAAATCTAGATATTGTTATTGATGATTATCCTAATTGCTATTAATTAGGTTGAGACTTTGTCAAATCTATTTATCTTAAATATTGTCAATATTTCCAACAGACTCTAATCCTTATCTACTGTTTATAGCCGTTTCAGTTCAAATTCATAACATCTATATTTTCAGGAAGAATATATATACATTCAGATTGATGGTAACAACAGCTTCGAGCAATCAGATTCTATTCTTCTAAAAAGCATTCAAGATCAAATCAGTTCTGTTTTAGAAGATACATTATTCTTAAGTTGTATTAATTTCTTTATCTATACTTGTGTCGGGTTGTGACAAATAGATAGGATTACAAAATTCAACCTAGGTTGCTAGCGAGCTAGGGTTTCTGCTGCTAGTGGACAGTTGTGTCAAGGGAAGGGTTCTTCCAAGAGGTACTTATTTTGTAATCTGGATAAACTGTAAGTGTATTATTATTGTTAATAATATATTCTCTGTGCTAGTTGGCATAGGGACTTGGACGTAGGCCATAGATATTGATAGGGGCCGAACTAAGAGAAAAAGTCTTGGTGTTATTTATAATTCTGCAGAATATTTCTATTCAGTTATTGTTTTATATATAACATATTGAGACAGTTCCATTTAACAAAGAGACAGACTCTTTGTTCATTGAGACAGACTCATTCATATATTGTGCTTAGTTAATTTCAATTGGTATCAGAGCAGATGCATTTGACATTTGTTTTTAAGTGTTTATTTTGCTAGCGATCAATGGCACAATCAAATTGGCAAGAACGTCACTCAAACAACATCCCTCCTCTTCTTCTTGGAGCTGAAAACTACAATGATTGGAAGTTTCGTATGAAATTTTTTCTCCAGAAGGATGTCTATGAATGAGATGCGGTTGAAAATGGGATTATTATTCCTATGAAAGATGGAAAGCCCAAACCAGTCAAGGAACTCACTACTGATGAAGTCAATTCTCTGAACTACAATACACGAGCAATGAATTCTCTTTTAAATGGTTTAAGCTCAACTGAACTAAGGAAAGTTTCGGCATGCACGTCTGCTAAACAAGTCTGGGATACTATCAAAGTTAGTCCTGAAGGAACATCCAAAGTTCGTGAAGTGAAGCTGGATCTATTACTAAGTGACTATGAAAGTTTCAGATTTGAAAAGGATGAAAGTATTAAAGAAGCTCAGGGACGTTTTCTTATATTGATGAATTCTATTGCGCTACTCGAAAGACATATTCCACAGGCTGAAATCAATAGAAAGATTCTCCGATCACTGCCTAAGAAATTTGCACCTAAAGTTACCACTCTTCAAGACTCTACTTTAATCTCTGCTATGGAGACACTTACTATCTTTAGCGAATTGGAAGAATTTGAAAATAAATTACGCAGGTACGACGAGGAAGATGAACTTCCTAGAAAGAAGACACTGGCTCTTCATGCTGATGACTCTAATGAAGATTCTGATGAAGACATTGCACTTCTCACCAAGAAATTTCAGAAATATTTGGCCAAAAAGAAATCTGCAAGTCGATTCACTAAATTTAATACACCGAAGAAGGATGTCAAAAACAGTTCTAAAGACGACGCATGTTTTGAATGTGGAAAGAAAGGTCATTTCAAGAAGGATTGCTTCAAACTTAAGGCAAAACAGAAAGCTTCTGGATTTCAAGACAAAAGAAAGAATAAAGCTTTTCTTAATTGGAGCGATGATGAATCTGAAGTTGAAATAGATTCTGATGATGAAGTTGCTCAACTATGTCTGGCTGGCATTGAAAGCAATATCTCTGATAATGAAGAGGTAAATACTATTTCTCACTCCTCAAATTCTGATATTTCAAGAAATATGGTATTTTTGCAGGTACAAAACAAAAAATTACGAGAGAAAAATGCTTATCTAAAACAAACTCTCAACGAAGTTCTAAATGAGATGGATGATTCCATGAAAGATGAATTGCTTACAGAAGAAATCAGAGTTTTATCTGAGAAGGTTTCAAAACTTTCAGAAGAAAATGATTATTTGAGGAACGAAATAGAAATGAAGGATGCCTGTCTGATCACTCTGAAACAACAAACAACTACTGAAAGCAAGAAGACGAATACAGAACAACAGTTCTCTGATCTTCAGAATAAGATTGTACTTCTAAAGAAAGATTTATCAAAATTTGTTCATGGTGAAGGCACTCTTGATGCATTACTAGCTAAACAGAAATCATCCTTGGATAAAGAAGGTTTAGGCTACAGTTCAGTCAGAAAATCTGTCTTCCAACGAGGAAGTAAGAGAACAGTTTTGAAATATTCGATGCCTTACGAAAAATGCAAAGACTGTGGAAAGATATGGCATATATCTGCTCAATCCAACCTTTGTGGTATCAAGGACCACATCTCTAACCCTCACTCCACATGCAATATTGTTCAAATATGGATTAGAAAAGCTGATCGACATTTATATAACATTGTAGACACTAACAAATCAGGACCCAAAATGATATGGGTACCTAAAGTTAAACTATAAATGTTTTGCAGATCTGTTTGAAGGCTCATATACCCAGAAACAAATGGATCATAGACAGCGGTTGCTCTCGCCACATGACAGGAGACAAATCAAAATTTCTTTCCATAGATGCTAAAGATGGAGGTCTAGTTACTCTTGGTGATTCGACTAATGTTCGGATCATAGGTAAAGGTACCATAGGTAACGACAAGTTTTCCATTAATAATGTAAGGTTAGTTGATGGTTTAAGTATAATCTTATCAGTGTTAGTCAGCTAACAGATGCAGGTCATGATGTCAAGTTTGGTAAGAATATGTGTCTAATTAGTACTACTTCTAATCACACTCCTTTAATAGCCAAACGACAAGGCAATATCTTTGTATTAGATTTTGATGAACAGAAAAAAGAAATCTGCTTAGCTTCGATTCAAGATCAACAGAACTTGTGGCATAGACGCTTAGGTCACGTTCATATGGATCTTATCAACAAAATTTCTTCTCATTCCTTGGTAAGAGGTCTACCCAATCTCAAATATAAAAAGTCAGAACCTTGCACAACATGTCAGTTGGGAAAACAGGTTCGTACTTCTTTTAAAATTAAGAAACAGATATCAACAACTGTTCCATTGCAAATGTTACACCTTGACTTATTTGGACCAGAAAGGTATGTTAGCTTAAGTGGTAAGAGATATGCTTTTGTAATTGTTGACGACTTCTCTCGTTTTACATGGGTATTATTTTTGAGAACTAAAGATGAAGCCTTTGTAGAATTTCAAGATCTAATTTCTAATCTTGAGACCAAGTTTTCTGTTAAGCTTCGAACTATCAGGAGTGATCATGGAGGTGAATTTGAAAAGGATTTTGTCACATACTGCAAATCCAGAGGAATTACACATGAATTTTCTGCTCCTCGCACCCCACAACAAAATGGAATAGTCGAACGCAAGAATAGAACTCTTCAAGAAACTGCTCGAACATTACTGCATGAGAGTAAGCTACCTCGAAAATTCTGGGCTGAAGCGGTAAATACTTCTTGTTAAGTTCTTAATAGAGTTTTAATTCGTCCGATATTATTGAAAACTCCATATGAATTATTGAAACAGAAAACCCCTAACATTAGTTACTTTTAGAGTTTTTGGATCAAATTCATAACAACTATATTTTCAGGAAGAATATATATACATTCAGATTGATGGTAACAACAACTTCGAGCAATCAGATTCTATTCTTCTAAAAAGCATTCAAGATCAAATCAGTTCTGTTTTAGAAGATACATTATTCTTAAGTTGTATTAATTTCTTTATCTATACTTGTGCCGGGTTGTGGCAAATAGATAGGATTACAAAATTCAACCTAGGTTGCTAGCGAGCTAGGGTTTCTGCTGCTAGTGGACAGTTGTGTCAAGGGAAGGGTTCTTCCAAGAGGTACTTATTTTGTAATCTGGATAAACTGTAAGTATATTATTATTGTTAATAATATATTCTCTGTGCTAGTTGGCATAGAGACTTGGACGTAGACCATAGATATTGATAGGGGTCGAACCAAGAGAAAAAGTCTTGGTGTTATTTATAATTCTGCAGAATATTTCTATTCAGTTATTGTTATATATATAACATATTGAGACAGTTCCATTTAAAAAAGAGACAGACTCTTTGTTCATTGAGACAGACTCATTCATATATTGTGCTTAGTTAATTTCAGAAAATACATAGTCTCTGTGGATCGATCTGTGATTGCTACAACTAAACACTGTGCGCTTGCAGTTTACATTATTTTTAGTTTTTCACACATTAGATGTTGTAATAGACACGATTTAATAGGGCTATTGCAACACATTTGTAGATTGCAATACCTTGCAATATTATCGCAGAAAGTGATCTTATTATCCAACCAACAAAAATGCAAGTTTATTTGGACGACAATAGTAGATGCTAAAGAGAATATAATTTAGTACTTTTAGCATAAATTAAAGCTTTATTACATCGAAAAAGTTGTTTGAATTATAAGATTACATTACGAAAATGAGAATAATTATTTTAATATAGAACAGTACTGATGTGCTTTTCACCTAAACAACAATCACTAGTTACAGTAATTAGTTAAAGTTTTCTTGGTTGGTACTTTTGACAATAAGTGCCGTATTACATTTTTTTTAAAGCTAAGAGTACTATATCCTAAATACAAGTCATTAGGTGCAAATTTTAACATGTCAAGACTCAAGAGATACAAAAATGGTCACGAGTCTAACGCTTTTCTAAATTCAGAGAAAAACTTTTTATCTCTAATTTCTAACGATCGTTCGAATTAAAATTCAAAAATCTACCGGCTTCTCTAATTTTAACTTCTATTTTTGTAAAGTTTTTTTAGTTTTAACTTTTTTTTAACCATTTCATTTATATATTTGGATAGGGAGTAAACGCCTCGACTTGTGAGGCGCATGAGAAAACGTGGATACCATAGCCAAAGCTCAAGTTTATTATTGTTAAGTTAGGAATAAATCCAAATCTTAATAAAAACAAATTTCAAAGAGCAATACAAATTGTAACTTCAAACTTAAAATACAACTAGATTCATCGATACCTAAAATATTGTAGCCCATCACTAATAATTTCATCTGATCCAACAGTTTCACCTTTCTATTTCGCTTCCACATCAATCAACATGATTAGTAGCAGTTCTAGTTAGCTGAGAACGATGGCAATTTGTGACGTTAGCTGAGAACGATGGCAATTGATAGTTTTGAAGATAGGGCTCTCGGTTTCGCTGAGACTCATCGCCAAGGTCCCTCTACAACTACACCTCCTATTAATCGAATTCTCAATTTCGATGATGAGTTGGAGGAGGGACCAATGCCAACTCCCGAAGAGCAAAAGGCCATGATTCTTAAATGGCGTGAAGAAACTGCTGCCAAAGGGGGAAAGCAGAAGGAAAAGGAAAGGCTGGAAGCCGAAGCCCAAGCTAGGGCGATTAAAAGGCTCTCCAAGGTGTGCTGTGGAGAAGCAATTAAAAGGTGAAGGGCTGAGCTGGATGCTGAGGAAAAGGCTCTCCAAGGTGCTGTGGAGACCGGAGAACAACTATTGGTACATACCAGTCACAGGAGAGAAAAGAGGGTGCATAATGATGAAGATGGATCTTCGGATTCTGAATCACACCCCCGAAGGATCCGTTCAAAGGTGGTCGTACGATCGGATACCGACGAGGAAGGAGATCCTCGCATGAAAGACATGCTGAGCCGAATGGAGAAGGCGATGTTCGGCGATCGTAGAATTAGTCACGAGCCGGTAGTGTCGGAGGAAATCGAGCAGTATAGACCTCCCCCTGGAAGACAATTCCCGAAGATGAACGAATTCAATGGGAAAGGCGACCCTGAAGACCATTGCGAGAAGTATGAGTCCTTTATGACAGGCATGGGACACTGTGATGTCATGCTTTGTAAGATGTTCAAGACATACCTGAAGGGTCCAGCTACCATGTGGTACAGGTCAATGAAACCAAGGTCGATATGTTCTTACGACCAGCTAAAAAGGAAATTCTTGAGGCACTATTCGCACTTGTGCCGAAGAGAGAAGGACACCGAAGCTTTGATCCACTGTAGACAAAGGCCGAACGAAGAGTTGGGAGATTACTTGGCTAGGTTTAAGGAAGAAGCTGGAATGGTGACAAATTTGGACAAAGTAAAGGCCGCTGGGTTCTTATCGGCAGGACTAGACCCCATCAAAGGTAAAAAACTCCGATCTTCTCTTTATGATATTCCCCCTAAATCCCTGAATGATATATACTTGAGGGGTGAGAGCATCCGACGGAAGATGGAATCCATCGGGGGTGTTAGGAATGAATATCACCTAGAAACTAGACAGAGGGGGGGGGGGGTGAATGGATAGTTTGATGAATTTTTGGTTTCTTGAAACTAAGTATAAACTGTATATGATTATGCTATGTAATATGCAGAAAGTAAACAACACACACAATCACTTTAATCTACTTTGTATAAGCAAATTAAATACTACAGCTTTCCAAGAAATTCACAATCGAATTTCTGGCTTCTAAACAAGAACAGTTTGTACTTGCTTGCTTACAGAGAAAAGAGCTTAAGATAAAAACTATGTGTATCTCTTCTTTTTTGCTTACAGTGGTGTGTGCACAATATATATATTCACCTATACAAACTAGGTACACACAATATTACACAGCTACCCCTTCTGAAAGTCCAACTTGTCCTGCCATAAGAAGTTCACTGTGTCAGGAAGGACCACCTGCTTTTCGGAGTCTTTCCCGTTTCTGTAGCTGCTTGTCTCTTATCTTTCTCTCCAAGTTTAGCTGTAGATTTACCATCTGTTCTTTGGACCACCTTGCCAGAACAAATGCTTCAGTATTTGTCTCTTTTGATTCTTGGTTCTGTACCTTGATTTGTCTTGTTATAAACGGCTAAGTGTTGATATCGTGAACTCCACTTCATTCCTGACTTCGCGATCTCCCTTGTGAGGACTACACGATATAGCCTTTGAAGACTTTGCGATATAGGCCATAAGATGACTATGCGACATGGGTCATTTGACGACTATGCGACATAAGTCATTTGATGACTATGCGACATAAGTCATTTGACGACTATGCGACATAAGTCATTTGACGACTATGCGACATAAGTCATTTGACGACTATGCGACATAAGTCATTTGACGACTATGCGACATAAGGCTTCTGAGGACTTCACGATCTAGGCTTCTTTGACTTTGCTGACTTCAACACTTCACGACATGTGTCTTGAGGACTTCTCGACATAGTACAAAATGGACTATGCGATGTAGCACTTCACGACATAGATATTGGTGACTTCACGACATAGCTTTCTTCTGACTTTACTATATAATGCCTTAGACAAATTTCTGCAACTTATTTCTTCATGGCCTTATTCATTTCTATCCTGCTGCATGAACACTTCTGAACTTCTACCAGGACAATTATTCAATGGCCTATATACAATCTAGATGCAAGAAACTTTGCTAAGCTCATTATAACTTTGAGCATACATGATCAAGCTAATGTTCATGAGAACAAGACAAGTACATATAGAGACCTATACTATATCCCAGTGATAGAACTCACTAGGTCATGTAATGTGACATAGTCACATAGTGTAGGCTTGTTAATAGTGGTATTCAGACATGTCTTGAGCCTAACAATCTCCCCCAAATTGTGAGTAAGATCCTTAGGCACAATTTCATGTCTGATAACAAGCCTAACTTACATAGAAGGAAATTAAGTAACAGAGAGGACAATTTATGAACATTGAGATCAGGAATTTGATTACATAGAAAAATTGAAAGCTTACAGACTATCTTTGTTGCTCAGCAACTTCAGCTTCCAATTGCTTCTCTTGTAAATCATCATAAATCTTCTTTTTCCTTATCTCTTCTCTTCTTTTCATGTCTATGATGGCTTCTTGAAGTTCTTCTCTTGCAATCAGTTCTTCAATGAGAGGGGAGTCTTTTAGATCATCAATTGCAGCTTTAAGAGCACTTTCCACATATGAATCCAGAAACTCCATCCTTATCTTGCTCATGCCTCCATAAGAATTTTTGTATTCCACAACATAAGGATTTTGTTTTACCCTGCAAAGCCCTTTCTTTCTCAGCTCCTTTGCTCTTTCCTCCATTTCAGCCATTTCTTTCTCTTTCTGAATTATCTTCTCTTCATTTTCCTTTCTCAGGTTTTCTTCATAATCAGCATGCATTTTCAAGAACCTGGCAATATCTATCTTTCATGTCCTTTATTCTTTTTCTTCAAAATTCAGTAAGGCATTTATCCTTTCAAGCTCATACATATAGAAATATTGCCAGCCTCCTTGCTTCATTATCCTTTCTCTTCCATCAGTGTACTTGATCTCTAGATGATCCAACTTCACTTTGACTTCAAAGATCCTTTGAGCCCTCAAAAATGCTAGGGCATCTTCATCATAGTCCTCATCTAGTGGAAGCACATTGATGCCAATAACATTTGTGAGTTTTCCAGTCTTCTTTGTTATCCTTATCCTTCTGGGTACACTCTTGATCTTCAAATGCTTCACAAGAGATACCTTTCTGGAACAAGGAGAATCAGTCTTCAGTGCCACATCACTTGGAAGTAGCTTCATCCCTTTTCCCTTCATCCACTGTAACACTCCACTAGCTGTGACTTTGTGGAAGTGTCTTTTTGATGTTTCTTTTGTGGCTCCTTCTTTCTTCTGTGGCAATTCAGGTTCAGAAGTCTTAGATAATGATTTTGGAGGATCATTACTAACAGTACCCACCCTAGACTTAGAGTCTTGTGTTGTGGTTAAAGTACTGCTAGCAATGTCCTTGACTTGCTGAATTCCACTTCTTGTTCTCTTGGTTGTTTCCTTTGTCCCCTTAGAATCCCTCTTGTCATCATCAGCACCTTTTGTTTTCTTTGAGGGTTTGCTCCTGCTACTGTCACTTGGTCCATCCTTATCACTCCTTGATTGAGATCTCCTTCTGTAGGTTTTCTCCTCATCATCATCCTCACCATCCTTCTTCTTGCTCTTTTCTTTGACAGATTTAGGAATGACTCCATGAATCAGAAAAGATTGTAGAGTGTGAATCATTTCTAGTTCCTCAGCTGTCCTAACTCCTCTCTTGGCTCTCAGCATTTACAGCACCTGGTTGATCTTTGCATTGTTCTTCATTGTTAGGTCTGAGGGAATTACTAGTTGGTCAATATTGCTGGCTTGAGATAGACTTTGGTAAATTATTGTCCTTGGCTTGGATATAACCTCAGGCAATCTTTGATTTTGGTTCATCTTCAAGTCAGTATAAAGACTTTCATTGTTCAACCCATGCTTTTCAATCAAATCCAGAATGATTGACAGCTCAGTAAATCTCAGTTTCTCTATAGTTTGAAATGCTAGGTGCCACAAGCAATTGTCCTTGCACACCATGATTATCTCTCTTAGATGGACATCCTTGATTTTCCTTACTGCAACTGTGAAGTACTTGATGCTTTCCTTGAGCTTCTGTCTGTAAACCCTTGCATCTTCTTGAGCATTTCTGTAGATGGCTTTCAGAAACTCCAGGAAGGCCTCATCATGATAGATGTTTGAATTGGCAACTTCATGTAGCTTGGCCTCTGTGATAACTGTAGCTTTGACAGGTTTAGCATTGGGAGTAGGTTGAGCAGGCTGAGGAGTTGAGATGTCTTTAGGCATTGTGGATGGATAGTAGGTGGTTGAGATTGTGCTCTTCTGGCCTTCTGCACTTATGACCTCTACAGGGGGGAGGATTATTGGTTTGATTGTTTCTTCAGAAATTTTGCCCTTGAACTTCTGTTGCTTGGCAGGTACTCCCCCTTTCTTTTTCAGAATGACCTCCTTTTGTTTCTCCCCCTTAGGCTTGGAATCAGACAAGATGTCTTGAGCTTCCCCAGGGATAGGCAGGTTCATTTGTCTCATCATAGAAGTCAACATTTGTTGTTGCACCAACAGGATATTTGAGGTGTTGTTGCCTTGGTCATCCAGCTTGTCATTAAGCTGGTTTAAGGATGTAGCCAGTATCCTGTTTTCATCTTTCAGAGAGGCCACTTCTCTTTCTAGACCATCCACCTTGGAGAATAGTTGTTGAGACTTGAAAGAATTTAGAGATTGATCCTTGATCTTGGCAAAGTCAAATTTGGAGATGTTTGACATAGCAACCTCATCCACCAATTTGTCACCATATTGATTCTTCCAAATTACATTCAGCATTGCATTAGAATTGATGTTGGCCTTGACTTGATTTTCCAATGTTGTAGCCAGTTTCTTGATGTTGTCCGTGACCATGGCTAGAGAGAGATCCATCCTGTTGACATTAGAGTTGGTTTTCTGGATTTCTTTGAGGATGCCACCCACCTTGGGAAAATCAGAGAGATATGAGTTTCTTAGCTGAGTGAGGGATCTATCTGTCTCCTCCTGGATTGAATAAATCTCTGATTGAAGCCCTTTCCCAAGATAGTGCAGAGCCTTCAATTGATTCTTGTAGATGTCATTTACAGCATCATAAACTGCAGCAGGAGAGAGATCTTTTGCATTGGAGCCTAGAGAGGTGAGGTAGTCTTCTCTCAGAAAGGCTAGGGCATCCTTGAGTTTGATAGACCTCTTAGCATCCAACCAGGCATCCACATTTCCCTCTGGTTCAGCTGCATCCACTATCTTCTCCTGCTGAGCTTCAACATCCTCCTTGTGGCAAAGAAGAATAGCCTCATAATCAGCATTTGGCAAGTTTGAGGTGAGGAGGTGTTGAGCTATTTTTGAGAACTCATCAATCTGTGCCACATGGAGATCTTGAATGGCTTCTTCTGTCATTTTGGAAGGCACAGTTGATGATCCTGAAGGCCTGTCATGTTGCACAGGCTTCAGCCATTCTGACAAAGTGGCCTGAGCCAAGTGAGAGCTAGTGCTAGGCACTTCATGAGATGTGAGTTTTTGAGTCTCCTCCAGCCTTGGAATGGCTGTAGAGTCTGATGTTGTCTCCATTGAAATGGGATGTGTTACAACATCAGCCTTATTTGTCTGTGAAGACAGTTCCACATCCCTAAGGATGGGAGAATTTGGCATAGAGTCTCCAGTAAAAACTGGTGAATCCTCCATGTTTGTGTTGGTGTCATTAGGATATGCCCCAGCATGCATTCCCTGACCAACTAGATGTGGTTCCTGGGTGGTGAGCACAGTGTCATGCACCATGTCACTTGAGTTTGGCTCAATCACAGTATTGGATTGTGATTGATCAATGTCAGAAAAGTCATGTGAATGACTAATCTGTTGAGAATAAATGTTAGATGTAGATTCTGGAAGAGAAGTGTGGTGTAGATTAGAGTTTGGCAACTCCCCCTGAGAAATAGGAGGAGTTTCAAGTGTGATGTGCTCTCCACTCAATGTGTCAGCACCCTTATTTCTCCTAGGATCAAGAGTGAGTTCTTGATCCTGTACAGACTCAGTACAGGTTGTAGTGGGGAGACTACTCTTTTCAATGCCAATAACCTGTTGGGAGGCCATTGACAGTAATAGGTGTACCCCTTTTTCCACATCTGAATCCTGTTGGGAGGATCCAGTGGTAGCTTTGGATTTGGATTTCTTACTATGTCTGGTGAGAGGTGACTCAGGATTCTCACTTTCTATCTCTACAGTTTCTTGAATCACTTTTAGGGGTCTCTTCTTAGTCTTCTTTTTAGCAACATCAGTCTTTTGGGAGACTAATGCACTTGGCTCCCTGATTTCTACAGATGTGTTTGCAGTGGGGTTGCTGGATGGGATATGAAGGCTAGGGTTAGACTGTGTAGCTCCTTCAGTCTTAGCCTCCCCTGTCCAGGAAAGCTCATGGTATATCGGCTTAGCAAGTTGATATGATTCAAATGTGTCCTGCATATGCTGGGTCACACTTAGAATCACATCAACTTGATTCCTTGTGTCCAATTACCCAAATAGAATCTTGGACATGGACTTGGAATAAGCCATTTTAGTTTTATCTATACCCTCCAATTCATGGATATTTGCATCAAGATAGTTTAAAATAACTTGAAGGAAACGGGGGTAAAAGATTTCATTACCTCTACCACGAACCGTTCTCCCTAACCGCTGAGCCAATTCCTTGAGGATGATTGCTCCAACATTGATCTCCTGATTGTAGGCTAGGGAGTAGGCCAGCTTCACAGCAATGTGACTTATTTGGTCCCATCCTGTCTTCCTGCATAAGAACACCTTTTGGAGTGTATCAAAAACAAACGACCACTCCCTCCTGACATGCTTCTTGTTCAACTTAGCCATGTCAACCTTATCTGCATACTTGATGAGGTCCATGAACACAACCATTTCATCATCAGTAGCTTCAGCAGCATGACCCTCAACCTTGAGTCCTAGGGCTTCATTAATCTCTTTTTCACCAAATTGGAAGTGCTTGCCCCCAATTATGCAATTCACTTCCTGAAATGAGGTTCCATCGTCCCTTGCCATTGTTGCAACCAAGGCTGTTCTCCAGAACCCTTCCAACACATCGACATACAGAGTGGGGTTCAGGGTCAAGGCTTGGCGGAGGTATGAGGTGTTTAAGAACCGTACAAAGCACTTGTACCTGGGATTTGCCTCCGCCTCTGAGGGAATTGGGAGTAGATTTGTTTCTTTGGGAATGGTTAAAGGAATTGAGGATGATACTGTTTGAGATTTGGGTGCCATTTCAAAAGAGAGAGTGAAGAAGAGAGTAGAGAATTTGTGCTTAGGTTTGAGAGTTTGAGAGCAATAGACAAGATGAAAAGTTGTGAACGGTTAGAAAAGAGTATTTATATGATAGAGACACTGCGATATGGAGTTATGAATATGTACAGTCTATTTGTATGTCGCGAAGTCAAAAATAGCCTGTACCGCAAAGTCTTGCAAAGTATATCGCGGAGTCCTGAATTGAACTATGTCGCAAAGTCTTGAGGATATCAGAATTTGGATGACTTTGCGATATAGTGAAAATACCCTGTCTAAAACTCTCTTTATGAAATTTTAAGATTTTGTCAGACTTAAATCAAAAATTGAAATAAAATAAATTTAAATCAAAATTCTGTCAAATATAGAGACTTGTCGATATAGTTATTCTAAGTCGCAAAGTCATTAAAATGAACTATGTCGCAAACTCATGAAATGAACTATATCGCAAAGTCTCATAATTTTAACAGTTTGCGATATAAGTCTGTTCGATTTGTACTATGTCGTGAACTCTCAAAATCATCTATATCGAGATGTCTCAAAAGCTCACAACTCCTCCACCAAATATGATTTTTTTTTTGAAAAAATATGCAGTAAAATACTGAAATATTTATAAATCATATCTCAGCTAATTTTCACTCCAAATAAATAGAGCATTTAAACACAGTGAAAATTTACTGCTGCAACAATTAACTAGCATACTTACTTAGAACAACTAAATGAAGGATTGAGCATTCCAATTTCACTCACTAGTCTGTTGAAGACGGCTTCATTCAGAGGTTTAGTAAATATGTCAGCTAATTGTTTCTCAGTTGGAACATAAGAGACTTCTATGGTACCATTTGCAGCATGTTCCCTAATGAAATGGTACCTGATCTCAATGTGCTTTGTAGTAGAATGATTAACAGGGTTGGCAACTATGGATATTGCACTAGTATTATCACACATCAGAGGAATGTGTGCTAACACTAGTCCATAATCCATGAGTTGATTTCTAATCCAAAGCAATTGAGCATAGCAACTTCCAGCAGCAATATATTCAGCCTCAGCTGTGGATGTTGCAGTGGACTGTTGTTTCTTACTGAACCGGGACACTAACCTTTGGCCTAAGAATTGGCAGCTTCCAGAGGTGCTCTTCCTGTCAATTCTGCATCCAGCATAATCAGAGTCTGTGTAACCAACCAGGTTGAACCCAGTTCCCTTTGGATACCATAGCCCAAGATTAGGAGTCCCTTTCAGATATTTGAAAATCCTTTTGATAGCCATCATGTGAGATTCCTTGGGATCAGACTGGAACCTTGCACAAAGGCATGTGGCAAACATGATATCAGGCCTGCTAGCAGTGAGATAGAGTAGTGATCCAACCATGCCTCTGTAAACCTTGATGTCTACTCTTTTGCCTTTCTTGTCTTCATCAAGCTTGATTGCAGTGGACATGGGAGTTTTTGCAGGGGATGAGTCTTCTAAACCATATTTCTTCAAAAGATCTTTGACATACTTTGATTGATTTATGAAGATGCCATCCTCCCTTTGATGTACTTGCAAACCTAGAAAGTAGGTTAATTCTCCCATCATACTCATCTCATATTTGCTTTGCATCAACTTAGAGAACCTTTCACAGAGTTTTTCATTTGAAGAGCCAAAGATGATATCATCCACATAGATTTGAACAAGAATGATATCATTTCCATGCTTCTTGAATAATAGGGTTTTGTCAATTGTACCCCTGGTAAATTGATGCTCAAGAAGGAATTGAGATAGAGTTTCATACCAGGCTCTAGGTGCCTGTTTGAGTCCATAGAGTGCCTTGAGCAGTCTATACACAAAGTTTGGGAAGTCTTCATTCTCAAAACCAGGTGGTTGAGACACATAAACTTCTTCAGCAAGATCACCATTGAGAAATGCACTTTTCACATCCATTTGATACACCTTGAAGTCTGAGTGAGCTGCAAAAGCCAGGAAGATTCTGATGGCTTCCAGTCTAGCTACAGGTGCAAATGTCTCATCATAATCAATGCCTTCTTGCTGACAGTATCCTTTGGCAACCAGCCTTTCTTTGTTTCTAATTACCACTCCTTCTTCATCCATCTTGTTTCTGAACACCCATTTGGTGTCAATAACATTCTTTCCTTTTGGAGGTGGCACTAGTTCCCATACTTTGTTTTTCTCAAATTGATTCAATTCTTCTTGCATGGCAACAATCCAATCAGAAATCTTCAAAGCTTCTTCAACTACTTTAGGTTCCTCTTGTGACAGAAAGCAGCTATACAGACATGTATTCATTGTTGCCATCCTTGTTCTAACTCCCTCACCAGGATCTCCAATGATTTGATCCCTAGTGTGGGCTCTGTCCCATTTCCTTGTGTGCCCCTGTTCATTTCCTTGGTCTGTTCCAAGCTCATTCTGGTTGACAGTTGCATTCTCTTCTTCTCCCCCTGTGTTTGTGAACCCTTGCACAGGTGTTTGAAGAAGATTGTCAACTTCAAGAATTTCATTTTCTAGAACAGTTTGAACAGGTGGTTCATCTTCACTTTCAGAATCCTCAAGATAACCTTGATTCTCAAATCTTAATGGCACACTGTCTTGATCACTTGTTTTAAGTCCAGGAGTTTTCTTGTCATCAAAGGTAACATCCATGCTTTCCATGACTTTGTGTTGCTCAGGTACAAACACCCTGTATGTTGTCCTTTCCAGAGAGTATCCAATGAAAATACCTTCAAATGCCTTAACATCAAATTTTCCAACATGTTCAGAGGTATCTTTCATCACAAAGCACTTGCTTCCAAACACATGAAGATGCTTGAAGGATGCTCTTTTGCCAGTCATTAATGAGTAAGGAGTTTTTCCAGACTTCTTATTGATCAATGTTCTATTTTGTACATAGCATGCTGTGTTAACAGCATCAGCCCAAAAGCTAGTAGGTAACTTTGCATCCAACAGCATTGTCCTTGCAGCTTCAATGAGAGTTCTATTCTTTCTCTCAACTACTCCATTTTGTTGAGGAGTTCTAGGAGCTGAAAACTGTTGAGAAATTCCTTTATCTTTGCGAAACTCATACAATGTTGAATTTCTGAACTCAGTCCCATTATCACTTCTCAAAGTAACTACAGAGGAACCAGTGCTTTGTGCTTCTCTATCAACTCTTTTGATATGCTCTATTATGACTTGAGGTGCTTCATCTTTGGAGAATAGGAATTCCACCCAAGTATATCTTGAATAATCATCAACCATCACTAGAGCATATTTCTTTTTGGAAAGAGACATTACATTCACAGGGCCAAACAGATCCATGTGAATTAACTGCAGAGGCTTTGAGTTTGTATTGAGCAATTTGTTCTTATGACTTGATCTTTTGATCTTCCCCTTTTGACAAGCTTCACATGCTCCATCTTGCACAAACTCCAAGGCAGGCATATCTCTTATGAGTTCTCTCTTTGTCAGAGAGTTCATTGCCTGAACATTCAAGTGAGACAGTTTCTTGTGCCATATCCAGAATTCCTCATTTATGGCTTTAGTGTAGAAACAACAAATTTCTCCCTTGTCTGCAGCCTTGAGATTAGCTACAAACAAGCTTCCTTTCTTCACACCTGTTAGAACAACTTCGCCACTTTCTCTTTTTGAGATTGAACAATGATCTTCATCAAATTCCACTTTGAAACCCCTGTTGGTAAATTGTCCAATGCTCAAGAGATTATGCTTCAGTCCTTCAACAAATGCTACATCTTCAATAATGACATTTCCAGATTTAACACTGCCATATCCCATTGTATAACCAATGTTGTCATTTCCAAAGGTTACTGATGGGCCAGCCTTTTCCTCAAAATGTGATAGCAGGGCTATATCACCAGTCATGTGACTTGAGCATCCACTGTCCAAGATCCATATGACTCTTTTATTCCTGTTGCCCTGCATTCACAAAGTAACTAAGTTGTTTTTGGTACCCACACTTGGTAGGGTCCAGTTGATTTAGAAACATTTTTGTTAACAATTCTTCTGTCATAAGTTGCATTCATCACAATAGGATACTTCATATTGTTTGTGGCTTTGGAGTTCACACTCTTAGGCTCACATGAAGTGTTCACCCTCTCAATCCTGATTGGGGATCCTGTCCTGTGAGTGTGCATGTGTGTGTGTGATTCACTAGATTGTGCAGAATCAAGTTTATGCTTTAGAGATAAACAGTTAGCAATCATAGTCACATAGCATGTCATGCAATTAGGCTTACCACAGAAGGAATCATGACTAGAGTTTATGCTAGCAGAATGGTTACTTAGAATATCAACTTCAACATTCACTTGTTTGTTACACTTATGAGTCAAATGATTAACGGATAGACATTTCTGACATTGTTTCCTGGGAGCATTTGGCACATAAGCATAGTTATTACCCTTGTTGACACCTACCTTACCATTTCTGTTTTGTTTCTTTTTCTTAACAACTTCTTTCTTTGCTTTAGGACTCTTGACAAGATTGTCTTTGGTCTCTTTCTGACTGACAGATTCAGGAGAGGAAGAAGTGTCTTTAGCAGCCTCATCTTCTTCAAGAAGTTGTTGTTTGATGATCAATAGTTCTTCATCAAACTCAACAACACTCTTTTTGAAGATGGGCTGTTCAACACTAGACAGAATGGTTGGGGCATTTTTGTTTGTAAGAGATTCTTTTCCTTTGCCCTTTGCCTTCTTCCTTCCTTTATCATTCTTATAGTCAAAACCAACTCCAACCTTGCTATTTTCAGTGTGTTCCTTGTGATAGGTTTGAATAAGTTCAGAGGAGTTCTTAAAGCTTCTTAGTTTCAATTCAGTTTCAGCAATTTGTTCCCTAAGAGCTTTCTCTATTTGTTCAGCACAGATCACTTTGTTTTTAAGATACTCAACCTCCTTTTTCAAACCATCAAGGTTCACAACCATTAACTCAAGTTCCTCATTCTTTTCTGTAAGCTCAAGATTTCTAGCAGTTAGTCTATCAATTTCTTCATTTGCTACTAACATACTAGTATGAATATTAAACATCTCAGTACTCATATCTTCGACAGTTTGCTTATATTGAAGGGGAGTCATATCAAGAGAAGTAAGAATAGGTACCTGACTAGAATCACCATCATCAGAAAATGCCATCAAGGCATAGTTTGAGTACTCTTGTTCTTCTTCTTCATCAGAGTCATCCCAGCATTTTCCCTCAGCAATAAAAGCTTTACCCTGTTGTTTCTTGAGTAGAGCCTCATACTTAGCTTCAAGCTCTAAGTATGCTTTGTCCTTCTTGACCTGTTTAGGCTTTTTGCACTCAGTGGCAAAATGCCCAAGTTCATTGCAGTTATAGCATCTTATTTTGGACCTATCCACACTCCCAGATTTGTATCCTCCTTTAACTGCACCAGCAATCCCTTTTCCTTTGTTGAAAGAGTTTGAGCTACCTGAACCACCAGCATTTCCACTATTGAATCTAGACATGAATGGCTGCTTCCTCTTAAACCTGATGTTAGGGTATCTCCTAGCCATATAAGCAAAAGATTTGTTTTCCATCTTGTCCAGTTCATCTATGCTGTAGAACTCATCCTCTTCAGGTAAATCATACACAACCTGAGTTTCATCACCAGTGTCATCACTTTCCAGTTCCTCAATCTTGACTTGACTGATTTTTAGAGAATCCATTCTTTGACCTAGATTGTCAGCAATAAGGGCACAAGAGGTATTGGCCACTAATCCTTGCTTTGCTTGAATAGATCTATTTTGAAACAGCTCTAACTCATATGTCTTCAAAACACCATACAACACATCAAAACCAATATTTGTTAGATCTCTTTCTTTAAGGGAAGAGATTCTTGGTTCCAAGTGATCTGGAAGAGTTAGTAAGAACTTCATATTGAGCTCTTCTGTCTCATAGTGTTTGTCATAGAGTTTGAGCTCGTTTATCAGCTTATTGAATCTCTCAAATACTTCTGTGATTCCCTCTTTTGGCTGAGCCATGAAGGCTTCATATTGTGAGACAAGAATCTGCTTCTTGTTCTTTCTTACTTCAGTAGTTCCTTCACAGAGCACTTCTATAAGATCCCACATCTTCTTGGCACTAGTACAGTGAGCAACAGTGCCATACATGTTGAAGTCCATAGATTCACAAATGATAAGTTGAAGATGTCCATCCAATGCTACTTTCTCCTTTTCAGGATCAGTGTATTTTGAGGGGTCTTTGGGCACATGTTTTGCTGGTACTATCTCAGTGCCATTGGTTGTTTCACCAATCTCGATCATTGGAATAAAGGGACCATGCTTTAGAATATCTAAATACATGGGGTTAGAAGCTTTGATGAAAAGCAACATCTTCTTTTTCCATAAACTGTAGTGCTCCTTGTTAAAGGGAGGAATCTTGATACTGCTCAGTTTCTGTGAACTCATTCTTGATCTTTTCCTGTTTGTACGTTAACAGCCTTCTCTCTGATACCACTTGTTAGGAATGAATATCACCTAGAAACTAGACAGAGGGGGGGGGGTGAATGGATAGTTTGATGAATTTTTGCTTTCTTGAAACTAAGTATAAACTGTATATGATTATGCTATGTAATATGCAGAAAGTAAACAACACACACAATCACTTTAATCTACTTTGTATAAGCAAATTAAATACTACAGCTTTCCAAGAAATTCACAATCGAATTTCTGGCTTCTAAACAAGAACAGTTTGTACTTGCTTGCTTACAGAGAAAAGAGCTTAAGATAAAAACTATGTGTATCTCTTCTTTTTTGCTTACAGTGGTGTGTGCACAATATATATATTCACCTATACAAACTAGGTACACACAATATTACACAGCTACCCCTTCTGAAAGTCCAACTTGTCCTGCCATAAGAAGTTCACTGTGTCAGGAAGGACCACTTGCTTTTCGGAGTCTTTCCCGTTTCTGTAGCTGCTTGTCTCTTATCTTTCTCTCCAAGTTTAGCTGTAGATTTTCCATCTGTTCTTTGGACCACCTTGCCAGAACAAATGCTTCAGTATTTGTCTCTTTTGATTCTTGGTTCTGTACCTTGATTTGTCTTGTTATAAACGGCTAAGTGTTGATATCGTGAACTCCACTTCATTCCTGACTTCGCGATCTCCCTTGTGAGGACTACGCGATATAGCCTTTGAAGACTTTGCGACATAGGCCATAAGATGACTATGCGACATGGGCCATAAGTCATTTGACGAAGCAAATGAATTCGGCCTTCGGGCCAATGTGGATTTGTTGGAAGAAGAAAGAGAGGCGGCTCACCTAAGGAACTTGAAATATCAGCTTCAGGCAGCCCAATACTACGACACCGGAGTAAAGAAAAGGACCTTCATGGTGGGAGATTTGGTGTTGAGGGAATTGGCGACTTCTATGCCAGCTAAGCAGGGAAAACTAATGCCAAACTGGGAAGGCCCGTATAAAGTGACTGAGGTGGTTCGACCTGGTACCTACAAGTTAGCAACCACGTCTGGCGACCCGATCAAGAACACATGGCACGCATCCAGGTTACGAAGATATTACCAATAGCCTTCATCCAATCTAGAGGAATATGGCCGAACAAAAGGTGCTCGCCACTCAAGTTCTTATTTTCACTTCATACTAAGTTTTTTTTTTCTCTGAAAAGCATGTAAAGTTGAATAATTTATCAATAAAATACATGTTTCCCTGTTCTACTTATTTTATCAGTTATGCATTATAATGTTATAAGTCGGACATTTATCTGGGGACGACCAGAAACGATAAATGCCACAAGACTTCTTGAATAATGTTTCATAAATTTTGGCGATTGGATAACCAAACAGCCAAACTTTGGGAGAATCCAGACCATGTTAGGCGAAAAAGAAAGCCGAAGATACATATAATGGTTAAATTTTGTTTAAATTATGTTAAGGCAAAATGAAGCCGAAGACACATAAAACTGATTTAATTATGTTAAGGCGAAGTTGATAAGCCGAAGACACATAAATTTTTGTTAATTATGTTAAGGCGAAGTTGATAAGCCGAAGACACATAAATTTTATTAATTATGTTAAGGCGAAGTTGATAAGCCGAAGACACATAAATTTTGTTAATTATGTTAAGGCGAAGTTGATAAGCCGAAGACACATAAAATTTTGTTAATTATGTTAAGGTAAGATGAAACCGAAGACACATAAAATTCTGTTAAGGCAAAGATAAAACCGAAGACACATATAACACTCTATGTTAAGGCCGAAGCCGAAGGTACATAAGATTATTAATTATGTTAAGGCAACAATCGGCACTGAAAGAAGGTATAGATGACGTAAAACTTGGAAAATCCATTAGAAATGACAAAGTACATTCAATGCCCGAAGGCTACAAAAGTTTAGTGCCCGAAGGCGAAATAAAGTACACGAGGACAAAGAAAAGGCCCTAATCAGACAACTCTTCATCCTCGCCAGAAGACACGACAGGAGGCTCGTCCTCATCTGGGCGACCAAATGGATCAGTGAAGCCGGGCTCTACCAAAGCTGCATGGTCCAAGCCCATGGCGGTCGCCCTCCTCACGACCTCATCGTGGCCCATCTGATAACAGCGTTCCTCGGCGTTCAACCGAAGCTTGGTCTCCTTCCGGGCCATCTTCCTAGAAGCCTTCAGAGAAAGGTTGCGCTTGGTTAACCTGGCTCGGAGAAGGTCGACCTCTTTCTGCATCGCCTCCCGATCAGCCCTAAGCGCCGTAGCCTGCCCCTCTAGCCTCTCCACGTCACCGACGGCTTGCTGAAGAGCATTCTCTGACCTCACAGCTCGGACCTCCAGTTCCCGAAGCTGGCCAAAATTGCCCTCCATATCCTTCACCTTATCAGTGATGATAGCTGCCATTGGCGTCGCCTGAAAAAGAGAAACGAAACTCGGTTAAAAAAGCTGAGAAAATAGGAGAGAAAAAGACACACTATCTATGCTTACCTTTGAAAGGAATGCCATAAGATCGGCACAAGCATCGGCGAGACCCAACTTCTCGTAAGCAGGGCGATCATCCGGAAGCACCAACGCTCGGCATAAATCGGGAGCTATCTCCTTGATTTCTTTGGGGTCGGTCGTGGCGATGGAATCGGACTCCAAAACCGCCCACTTAGGGACGTATGTTTTTATGACGTCCCCTCTTCGAGCTCTTTTTCTAACCAGGGCAGACCCAGTCGCCTGCTCAGCACGGTCAGTTGGCGGGGGAGATGATGGGGCCGACTATTCATGCGCCTGTTTCTCGCCTACCTGGCGATCATCGTTGGGCGTGGCACCTGCCCCGGCCGCCTCCGCCGCTTCGGCCGCCCTAGCCGCCAGAGCTGCTTGCTCGGCCTCGAACTTGGCCCTTTTCCTCTCGACGATGGCTTGACGAGAAGACACTGTAAGAAGAAAAGAGAGGGGTTAACATTATCATTGAAAGTAAAAGCAGGAAAAGGGAAGTACAGAAAGAAGCATAATACAAAGGGTAGAGTGTGTTACCATTACCCCAGAGGGCGAAAAGCCACTGTTTATCCCGAAGGTCCTCTAAAGGGATTCGGTCCATGTTAAAGTTACATAGACGTTGGTATTCGTCCAGTTCTGCCCTCGATAGCGTGGGCTTAAACACTTGAACAGTGGGATCAACCACACGCTATTGAGACAAGGTAGCTATCTTCGGACCCGAGATATAACACCACTTATCGTGGATGCCCTTGTTGTTGGAATTTGTTTCCACCCACTCAGCCCTGTTGGTACGGCGGGCGATGGAGTAAAAACCCTTACTCTTACCATTCTTTCGGAAGTCGTGGTGGTGCCAGAACAAGGCGGGGGTTGGATCGACGTTGGCCGCAAGACATCGGCATTGAAAGCCGTTCATATGAAGGAACCCGTTCGGGTCCATCTGGCCTAAAGCTATCCCCATCTGGGCGAACAGTTGCTTCACCAGTGGGAGCATCGGGACCCGAAAACCGCATTTTAAAGCGGCCTCAGAGATTCCGGTAGCCACATTCCCGTACCCCTTCGGGACGGGAGGGTTGAACCATATCCGGTCAGCAGCTCTCGGCAGATATGTATGCCAGGCACCGGTCGGGATATCAAACTCTTTCGGCAACTTAGCTACTCTGTCCTCAGACAACCGAGTAGGGTGATTCGCCGCAGGGAATTCATCGACATCATGAAACGGATATCTGTCCGGGGATATGGATCTAGGAGACTGTCCCGATGTAGAAGTCGACCGATCCATAATTCCTGCATTAATATGAAGAAATTAGCCTTGTACTCGGACATGAGCAGGAAAGAGAAGAAAGAAAAAGTAAGTCGCCGAGTACAGAGGGCTTGGATCGGTCGGAGGGTTACTAACTAATAAGCCGAAGAAATAAGAGAGATCTCTAAAGCACTCCTCAGCCCGAAGACGGTTCTAAGGGCCAACCCATCCCGAAGATCGTTCTAAGGACAGATTCATCCCGAAGATTGTTCTAGGGACAAATTGGTCTCAGAAATTATTCCTAGGACGAATCTATCTACTGGTCTGACTACAAATCTATTTACGGGCATGTTTTCGTAAGCAAATGTATTCCCCAAACAAAAAGCATTTCTACGCCTAACAGCAATGCACACATTCAGTAAGGAAGACATGTGTGCTAAGTACAAAATGATTAATCGCACAAAAGGATGCAGAGAACTTACTTGTGATAAAAGCTGGAGGAGGATTTGAACTTGAGATATTGGAGATTGTTGTTAACTGCAAATAAACGTGCTGGAGAGAAACTGGCAAGATGAAGTTGCTTTTGAATATAGAAGTGGTATTGTTTGGGGGGGATTTTTTAACATTTATACGGGAGGGCATGTGACGTTTGGACAGTAAAAAGCGAATGCTTAATCTCAATCGTACGATCAAAGTCGTTTGGATTTCAACGGTGGTGATCCGGCATTAATTTCAAGAAAGTACGGCTGTCATTATTAATTACAGCACAATTCTCTAGGTGACGTGTCACGTCGGATAAACACGAAACTGTTGGATCTTATCCCGAAGAGAGTTGAAAAGATAGGACTCCGCACGCATCAACATCCGACCGAAGTCCAGGGACATGTTGGAGGCCCAACAGTATTCGGGCCAAATAATAAATGGGCCGAATAGCAGCTGGGCCCAATTGGCTTTACCGGACCGAACAGTTTCGTTGGGCTGTCATAGCCCATTTACTTCGGATAAGGTCATTGGCACTAGCCGTTGGTCGACTAGCCGTTGGTTGACTAAGTCTCCCACTTATTCAGGCGAAAGAATAGGACGACAAACGTGAGCGACTATTCCCGAATATCTCGGGCGAACGGTTACCAGAGTGCCTATAAAAGCACCTGATAGGTTTGAATGAAGGGAGACTCATTTTTTATGCTCACAAATACTTACACGTTCATTTAAACCTAATTGGAACCTCTAACTCATTCTCACACCGGAGGTGAATCGGGGGCCCAATCCCTCGCATTCTTCTCTTTTGGCAGGTTCACCCGAAGGGCTTCCTGGAGTTAGACCCGACAGAAAACTAGTTCCAACACTTACTTTTCTCTTTGTTCGCGTCATCCATAAGTTCATTGCATGTTCTTGATTCCCCTCATTACTTTTAGCATATATTCTTGTTCCTTTTCTTTTTTTCAATTGAACTTGCCACAAGGGGCCAAACTCTCCGGCGTCTTTAATCCTCTCAACAGCTTCCCCAATAATATCCTCATCAATTGTCATAACAACCAATCTAGCCAAGAAATTTTTTGACATAAATCGATTCTCAAGTGCATTCCAAAGGAATAACACTCCATTTGCATCTAACTCTGCAATCTTGGCATTTCATGTCATGCTCAAGACCGACATATACATGTATGAGCCAGCAAGTCAACTTAAATGATTATATATGTCATTTTAATATCTATGAATTTACGATTTTGCTCTTATATGTTAAAAAATTACAAAAAACACCTTCTCTTTTATATTTATGCAAAGAGCAGATGAAATTATGTTAGTGTTGAAAATCGAACCACTAACCTTGTCTAATCAAACTCATACCATAACCATTATACTATACGTTATTTTGAGTTTTCTTTAAAAATATTTTTAGATAAATCACATTTTCTCCTCTTCTACCATTTTTTTATTTTTACTTTTGAGTAAATAAAACGTTGGTTTATATTATTTATAGAATGTTGCATATTATATATTTCAAAAAAATATTTTAATGGATTGAGTATACTCTATATTTCTCTTTTGTCATTTTAAATGATTGATATAAAAAATAAAATTTTAAATAATATAAAATTATACATAAATGTAATCGATTCCTAAAAAAATATGAACTTATTTATATTCTCCTCTGTGTAGATATTAAACTATTGAAATAAAAAAATAAGATTTTTTTAAGAAATGTTTAATTTTGTTTATAAAATTATACATAATAAATGATTGTCTCGCATAATTTTTATGTATATAAAATTTTAAATACGCGAGTCATATTAGAGATTTTTGGTCGACCAACTATTTAGACTTTCAGCGATTTAAAAGTGTGATTGATCTAAAAACATATATATTAAAAGAAACTAAAATAATTGAATTTATGTTTTAAAAAAATGAGAACTCCAAAAATAGGATTTATGTTGTATATATAAAAAATAACATAATTAATATTCAATATAAAATGAAAAAGATATGTTTTTTTGAATTATAAATATTACAAAATTGCAATAATTATTCGCAATGACCAATTAGACTATAACTCAAAGTATGGTAATATCAATTTTAAATAGTATACTAAATTGATCAACTAATCAACATAATATATGATGGTTGAGTTATAACATATACTTAGATCAACATATGATGAAACCAAAAAGTTTCATTTTAAATATTATGTTGATGCATAGTCATTAAGGTCGTCTAATCATAATTTACATTGATAAAAATATTTGTAAAAATTCAAGTTGAGTTAAAAAATAATTCATATTATAAGAAAAGAACTGTTTTAATTTACCAAAATTTTAAAATAGAATTTTGATATTGTGTAATAAATTTTAGACTAAAACTAAACATTTGAGTTTAAAAATGTAAAAATATGTATGTAATATATATATATATATATATAAATGAGCTATACACCGCAAAGACGACTTTCATATAATATTAATAGTTTCATAATATATTTTCGCCTTACGTATATATCGATTTTTTATAAATGTACTCTAACTAAGTTAAAATCGCATTGGCTATGTTATATATTGACAATTTTCAAAAATATTTATTTATTTTATACTCAAATGTTCAATTTGATAAAGTTCCTTCATCAAAAACCATATTATTATATACTCAAAGGTTCAATTTGATAAAGTTCCTATCACGTCATCGAAAATCATATTAATATTTTAGCAATTAAATGTAATCATGCGATTATTATCGTATGGATATTTATCCAAATTTTATGAAATTTAATCAAGTTATAGAATATTTGGTTAATGTAATTGGTATGCCATATTACAAAAATACTATTATCATATGAGATAAAATCGAAATATTATCTTTTTTCGAATTTTAAATTACAAAATTATCTTAATATATAAACAATTTCGTGCGAGAAATTATTACAATGCACGTGCCTCGCACATACTTTTACGCTAGTTGCTATATTATATCACGTCATTTGAAACAATATTTTGAATTCAAATTTGTACATCTAATACTACTCCTAACTTTTAGCTAAAATTGATCTAGGAAGCAATTTACAAGGTCATGCACCTAACCCATGGCGTGAATTATTGGTTAATTTACAAGAACATCCGATTTGGTGTTTCAGTGATTAACAAGTTACAAGAGGGACTAATTTATGATTTTCGGGTGGTACAAAACGAACACACTAGACGGTGGTCGCTGTCTAATTAGAAAGAAGGCGGCCAAATGTTGTCTACCTTTTTGATACATTAACACATGATAATGAATCGATAATATCATTTGTTTTATTTGTTTGCCATAGTAATTCACCACTTTCGTTTATAATTTATCTCATTTTTTTAAGAGCATCTTCTTCAACATTGTTAATTAAAATGGTTGCTTGAAATAGTAAAAAAATACTGATTATGTAAAATTTGTTGAACATGTAAAGTAATGTATTTCAACGGAGTTGTCTATAATAGTTAAATATATTTTAAAAATAATTTTTTTTTATTATTTTAAGTTGTTATAAATAAAATGGGTTAAATATCAAATTAGTCATTGAAGTGAAGATCATATATCACTTTCATCACTAATCTCAACGGGGTATCGTTTTAATCACTAAAGTCATCATAAACATCAAACAAATAACTCTAAATATGTGTTCGGGATATAAAAATAATTTTTCTCGATATCTACACATATTTCTGCAATGCTACTGCAACCAAATTAAAAGTTATGAATTCTAGTATTTCAGATAATATATTTAGATTTTAAAAAATTCATTTACTATTTATTTTTAATTAAATCAAAATAAATAACTATAAAATTAAAAATAAAAAGTAAATAAATTTTTTAAAATCTAAATATAATATCTTAAATACTAGAGTTCGCAACTTTTCATTTGGTTGCGGTAGCATTCAAGAAATATGTGTAGAACTCGATATAAATTATTTTTACTTTTCAAACACATATTTAGATGTATTCATTTGATATTTATGATGACTTTAGTGATTGAAGTGATACCCTGTTAAGATCACCGATAAAAATGATATATGCTCTTCATTTCAATGATTACTTTGATATTTAACCCTAAATAAAATATATTATTTGAATATAACAATAAATGATGTGTAATTTAAATACGGAGTTTAGCCACCTAATATTTTAAATAAAGGTTTTACCTATTGAAAATGCTCTAACATTGTTGACGGTGTGCCCGGCCCCGGTGTCTTTGTTTCAACAAATCACATGCATTTGAGTTAGTTCACATCTGAAGTAGTTGACACGTTCATATCTTGTTATATACTCCCTCCGTCCTAGTGAATTCTATACATCGGGAGTGTGCACGTAGACTAAGAAAAAAATATAAAAAATGAGTAAAATTAGATGAAAAGTGAGTAAAGTGGTGGGACGTATCAATATTTAATAATAGATTTGAGATAGTGGAGGAAATAGTGGGTGTAATAGTGATTTATATTGTTATAGAATAGAGATAGTGAAGAAAGTAGTGGGTGTAATAGTGTTTTATATTATTAAAAGTTACTATTTTTGGAATGTATAGAAATGAATGGGATGTTCCAAAATGGAAAGTGTATAGAAATGATTGGGACGGATGGAGTATCATCAACCACATAATTAAACAAAAATTAATCATCATTTAAATCATTGTCTTGCGAAGTAAGTACATTTCTATGGACCCACGCAACTGGTCGTCCTTAACAATCACGACAAAGTCTAAACTCGTGGCTCCAACTCACTAACCTTTTCATTCTCAATCAATCACTCCTTCTCACGCCTTCACCTTTTCTAGAACTGATTGTGTGACTTGTGTCTATGTTTTTATGGTTTTCAAGTTGTATCACGATAGCTTTTTATTGAATGAATTACTTTGTATTTATGGTGTTTAGTTGCGTTTAAATTTATTCGTAATTAATACTTTCTTCGTCCCATTTTATAGGAACCACTTACATTTTCTTTCTTATTCATTTATGTTAGTAAAAAATTAATATTTAATATTTTCAGAAACCACCCAACAATTTTTTTTTTCAGAAACCATGGAACCTTTGCCCACAGTTAAAGACCTTGTGCATATAGGAGCTGTGGAAGTGAACTTTACGAAAGAAGGTACCATGTACCTTTCTCTCCTCCTAACAAAAACCAGGTAATTGTACAAATTGTAACCAGTAGCTTTTGTTTGGTACACCAATCAACCAAACAAACATGTGTCCATCTGAAAAAATAATTTAAGTTGTTTTGATTGTATTTGAGATTGATTTTAGTTGCATTTGAGGTTGCAATTGATTTAATCAGTGAAACTTGTTAAGCAACCTATTATACAATCAAATATGATTTTAATTATTTAATTTATATTATCTTATAATTAACTCCTTATCTATACTATATTATTAAAGACGAAACATTAAAAGTTTTGGTCGGTCGGTCGGTCGGTCGGTATTTGGGCCGATTCACGGGCCTATCTATAATCAATTTATTAATAACCAATTACCTTTTTTCACTACATTACCTATTTTATATTTATTTTTTAAACCAAACCAACTCATCTTCTAAAAATAAAACGGGCAACATATATATAATATGGTAATATTATTATATATTAATAACTGATTACCTTTTTCAGCTAAAACACATTATTTTTATATTTTTTACCTAAAACAACTCATCTTATAAATAGGACACATATATGGAAACCAAGTTATTGATAAACAATTACCTTTTTCACCTAAATTATATTACCTATTTCATATATCTATTTAACTAAAACAAATCATTTTCTAAAAATAAGACGGGCAATATATGTATAAAATTGTAATATTATTATATATTTATAACCGACAGCTAAAACACATTATGTGTTTTATATTTTCTAACTAAAACAACTTATCTTCTAAATATAATACATGCAAAATAAATATACAATTGTAATATTGTTTTATATAAATATTAATAAATAACAAGTTATTCTTTTCAGCTAAAATAAATTACCTCTTTTATATTTTCTAACTTAAACAACTAATTTTCTAAAAGTAATGCAGACGTATATATAAAAAATTAATATAATTTTATATAATTATTAATAAGTAATTAATTGTCTTTTTAAGGATATTACCTGTTTATATTTTTTAACTGAAACAACTCATGTTCAAATTAAAAATAACGCGGGCAAAAGATAGATATATTGGTAATATTATTATATTAAACTTATGAAATTCATGTTTATTATAATTTTTTTAACATTCAATTTAAACGAGACAATTAATTAAAATAAAAGTAATAGTATATTCAAATAAACTCGGTATATTGAACAAGCACATATTTTGATATTTGCACTTGAGTCCCTTTTTAGATTTTTAAAAGTAAAGAAATACGAATCATTAGATATGTTATTTTAAAATATTTTATATTTTAATATCTAAAATCCTACTATTGATTACGTCAATAATATATTAAATTTAAATATTATATTAATTTATAAATCCAATATATATATATATATATATTAAAATTTTATCAAATTATATATAATAACTAAAATCTAAATAAAAAATAAGAAAATATTAAAGAAAACCGTGCATCGCACGGGATATAAGCTAGTATATAATAAGCGTAAGGGAGATCTTATCCAAAACTTTGGTCGGTCACTGTACTACCAAAAGTATATGATCCGTTGGATTATAAAACTATAAATATTCAAATAGATGAGGACCGTTAGATATAATATTAAAAATTGTATTTGATTAATAATAGGATAATATTTAAATACTAAAAGGTGTATTTTGATAATTTAAACCAATTATAAATAAGTTTTCTATATTGAATAGAAATCTTTATGTAAAAAATCGTAATTATCTTTTCTCTTTAGTTTATGGATAGTTCCAGTTAGATAATAATTATTAAACCATCATTAAATTAAAGATAATTTTGTTAGCTTCGCGTGGGCTGTAAAATTGTTAAAATCTGTTGTCTAAAACTAGAGATAGAGTCCAAACAGTAAAGTGATTATCTAAATTTTAATAATTTTTTTTTAATTTAAACCAATTATAAATAGGTTTTCTATATTTAATAGAAATCTTTATGTAAAAAATCGTAATTATCTTTTCTCTTTAGTTTATGGATAGTTCCAGTTAGATAATAATTATTAAACCATCATTAAATTAAATATAATTTTGTTAGCTTCGCGTGGGCTGTAAAATTGTTAAAATTTGTTGTCTAAAACTCAAGATAGAGCCCAAACAGTAAAGTGATTATCTAAATTTTAATAATTTTTTATTATTATTGTAGCACCAATTTAATTTTTTTCCTAATTCTTTTAAATTTATAAATTCTATGTTTAGTTCAATAAAATATTAAAATCAATTTAAGAAAAAACTAAAATCGATTTGGTCCGTGTACGACCACTATACGACCAAATTAATTATTACAGTTAGATCTTAAATATATCGATGAGAATTGTTAGATCTAATATTAAAAAGTGTATCTGATTAATAATAGAATTATATTTAAATACTAAAAAGTGTATTTTGATAATTTAAAATTTTTCTATGTAAAAATTCTTAAATATCTTTTCTCTTTAATTTATGTATAGTTCGAGTTAGATAATAATTGTTAAACCAAATATCAGATAACAATTCATATCGATTACAATATTAAAAATTATCAATATAATGTTCATGTATATCATATAACAATGATACATGTGAACCTTGTGTTATAAGAGACTTAGGAGAACTCCTGTACATGAATAAATTTAAACATTTTTTTTCTGAAGGAACATAACAATTTGATTAATCCAAATTATAATTATATTATTTTACATATAACAAACATAAAATGATAATATCAAAATATTATTAAAATATTGAGGATTTCATATTCATAAAAAATAATTTTGAATATAATACTTAACCATCTTTTCTTTTCGGTTTATGGGTAGGTCAACTGGTCAAGTTAGATAATAATTATTAAATCATCATTAAATTAAAGATAATTTCGTTAGTTTCACATGGGTTGTAAAATCGTCAAAATTCAATTTCTAAAACTCAGGATAGAACCCAAATAGTAAAGTGAGTATCTAAATTTTAATAAATATTTTTTTATAATTGTAGCACCAATTTATTTATTTTTCCACTAATTCTTTTAAATATAGAAATTTTATCTTTCTTTTAATAAAGTATTAAAATAAATTAAGAACAAATTCAAATCGATAAAGACTATAATACTATGAGAATAAAATTTTATATAATCATAACATAATCATAACATAATTTTAAATAAAACCGAAATATTAAAAGTAAAAGCAGTTAGTAAGATACTTATATCAGTATGTACTTAATATCCTTATTATATTAAACTCTTTTATATAATAAGCATAATAGGGATTTATCCAAAATTTTGATCGTGACAACCAAATTAATAAGGCCTATGAGATCTTAACTAGATAAATGAATATCGTTTGATCAAATATTAAAAAAGTGTATTTTATTTATAATAGGATTATATTTAAATTCTAAAAAGTGTATTTTGATAATTTAAACCAAATATACCAAATATAAATAAGTTTTCTATATTGAATAGAATTCTCCATGTAAAACATTGGTGACTTTGTTTTCTCTTCCATGGACAATTTCAGTTAGATAAAAATTGTTAAACCATATTTTAATTAAAAATAATTTAATTATCTTCACGTGGGGTATAAAATCGTCAAAATCTGATTTTTAAAACACAAGATAAAGCCCAAATCAGTAAAGTGAGTATTTAAATTCTAATAATGATTATTATGTTATCATTATTTTAACGCCAATTTAATTACTTTTTCTAACTATTTTAAATTTAGAAATCTATGTTCAAAAATTAAAATCAATCTAAGAAAATTCGAATCAACAAAGAATATAATAATACGAGGATAAAATTTTATAAAATTGTGCACATTTTTTATCCTATTTTATTAAGTTATAGATCATAACTAATCAAATATAATTTATTATTAAATAATAAATTATACGCAAATGGTGATTTTGTTTTATAAGCACTCATAGAGACCTAATTTCATTGTTAGCAGGACTATATTCATATTAAAAAAAAACCGTATTTTGAAATTGTAGACTCATAACTTTTTTAACCTACATACATTGTAAATTATTAAATTCGAAACTTTAAAAGTTCGTTAATCAATTAGTATAGTACTTTTCTGAAAAATCGTACTTTACAAAAAATATTATCAAATAACCTATGTCTGAAAGAAAAAAATGAAAAAAATTCTTTTTTTTTTCAAAAAAAACCCTGTAAATTTTAATATGTTGTTGGTAGATTCAAATCTTAGATCATTCTACATGATAATTTTACTGTTATATGTAACGTTTCTCAACAATTTAATTTGAAAGATCCAACGATTATAGATTGAGTGATCAAACAAAGCAACCACACTTCATTATTTAGTCTTTAATATAATAACATAGATATTTACGGGATATACTATAAAAAAAAATGAATTTTATACAGAATTTTGATCGTCACGGTGTACTACTTTAAAAGAAGAACTATTACAAAAAATATATTTTAATTGATAATTTATTTTCTCAAAAGTTCAAAGTTCCCGCATCATTAACATATTACAAAAAAGAGTATATTATATTTTAGCAATAAATATTTAAAAAAATAAAAAAATAAAAAAATTATAAATATTAAGAAAAATTATTGATGTTATCCTGGTAGTTTGGTCATAAATACCGCCAAAACATTCTCAACCGTTAGATCCGATACTTTTAAAAATAGATGATCAAGATTATATCATATAAAAAGAAATTATTATCTAAAAATGATATAAGTTAAAAGATATTATATTAGGATTGGATTTTCCAAAAAGTTAAAACATAAAAATAGTTGTAATTAAATAAGGAAACTCATTTATAACCAAAATAATAAAAATCGTTTAATCTTAAATAGATAGGTGAAAACCGTTAGATTAACATTAAAACCTGTATTTGGTTAATAAAGGTTATTCTAATAATCTAAACTACATATAAGTTATGTAGATTTCCTAAATCGAATAGAATTCTCAACATTAAATTTCGTCACTTTATTCTCTTTTTAGTTTTAGAATAGTTTTTAATTGAAAAGGAACTATTAAACCACAACTAAATTAAAAATTATTTTGTGAATTTCATGTGAACCGTAAAATTGGCCAAATCTAAATTTTATAACTCAATATAAACAAATATTAAATTGAGCGTGTAAAATATAATAAATATCAAATTTTTAACTATAATTTTTTTTGGTTAAATCTTTTTTAACAATAATTTAATCATGTAAACTAATAACTTTTAAATATTAAAATATTCATAAATAAATATAATTATAAATATTAAAAAAACAATCTTGTGTTGCATCGTAATAAAAATATAATTATAAACAAAATAATTATAAATAAAATTGAAGTAACCGTGCATCACACGGGCTATAAGCTAGTAATAGATAAAACATTAAAAGTTTGGTCAGTCGGTTGGTACTAAGTGATTTTATTTAATTAGCCTTATTTATTTTTAAATAATAACATTATTTACAACCAATTATCTTTTCAACTAAAGTACATTACTTATTCTATTTTTTCTAACAAACTTCACCGGCAAATGACAATTATTTTTTTCAACTAAAACATGTTACTTTTTCTATTTTTCCTTACTAAAATTCCCCTTTTTCCAAAAATATCACGGGCAAACCCATACTTATTTATTTTAAAACATATTTTAATACTTTTAATTAAGGAAAATTACCCTTTTCAACTAAAAATATTATTTTTTCTATTTTTTCTTACTAAAACCCCTAATTTTCCAAAAATATTACAGGCAAACCATTACTTATTTATTTTAAAACATATTTTAATTTATTTAAAAAAGTTTAACACACCTACTTATTTGTTTTAAACAAATGCAATTAATAAAATATTAAAACGTAAATAATAAAAATAACAATTATCATAAACAATCTGTGCATCGCACAAGTTTTAAGCTAGTTTTTATAAGTTTCATTTGTGGTTGATTTTGGTTGATATTGGTTGCAAATATGGTTGCAGACCATTTTTTTTGCAAATATTTTCAAAAAAACTTGGTATTTTCGCAATTTTTTTAAAAAACAGTCTTAGGTATTTTTGAAAAAGAACCCGATGTATAGTCTCTACTAAAGTAAAATATAATATAATAATATATTTGATAAAATTATATAATTTTGTTTTAAAATTAATATTATAAATGATAATTTTAATTGCTGTTAGTAGAATTCGAACCTTATAAATGCAGACTCAAATATATACAATAATGTGATCAGTGAAAATATTTTTTGAAATTAAGTGGACAATGTATTTAAGTAAGAATAGTTAATTATGTGTTATTTGAAATAATATTTTCCAGATTGTTAAATTAAAATTCAAAAAACTAGGTCAATCTACAAGACCCCAAATTGATTTTTTTGAAATTGACTAAAATTTGAAGAGTGGATCATGGACGCCCATTTGCGGGACATTAATTTGCCTTTGTGTCCTCATAAATTGTGAAAATATTGGGGGTGACAGGGAGTCGAACCTTGGACCTCCCGCCGACCAGAGCTCTGATACCATGTTGAGTAACCAGTTTATCTAAAACCTTAAGGTGTTAGAGTAAGGCCCCAAATGGATCTTATACTATATTTTAACTATATAAAGTATAGTTATATAACTCAGTTTTAAAAAAAATTTTGAATAAAAATTTTAAACATTAAATTCTTTTCGGAAGAAATTTATTTTAAAAATAATTTATGAAACTATACTTAATAGGAGCTAAAAATGTGTGTCAAGCCCTCTATTTCAAGTGTAAAAAACCTAGGGGGACAAAGGGAGTAGCATAAAACCAGTACATATACAAGTTTATTATTTATTTTATAAATTATTAAAAAAATATGATATATGATATTTTTGGGTGTGTATTAATAAATTTTATATTTATTATTAATAATTGAAAGATATATAATATGATATTTTTAAAAATGTATTAGTGATCGAAAAATATAATATATTTGATATTTTTAGACATATTTACAGGGTCGATCCTAAGACGAACGCTTGATGCACCACTGATCGAGGCGCACCAAATTCTTTAAAAATATTATATATACTAGCTTATAGCCCGTGCGATGCACGGTTATTTAAATTTTATTTATAATTATTTTGTTTATAATTATATTTTTATTACGATGCAACACATGATTATTTTTGTAATATTTATAAATATATTTATTTATGAATATTTTAATATTTAAAAGTTATTAGTTTACATGATTAAATTATTGTTAAAAAAGATTTAGCCAAAAAAATTATAGTTAAAAATTTGATATTTATTATATTATACACGCTCAATTTAATATTTGTTTATATTGAGTTATAAAAGTTAGATTTAGCCAATTTTACGGTTCACATGAAATTCACAAAATAATCTTTAATTTAGTTGTGGTTTAATAGTTCTTTTTCAATTAAAAGCTATTCTAAAACTAAAAAGAGAATAAAGTGACGAAATTTAATGTTGAGAATTCTATTCGATTTAGAAAATCTATCTAACTTATATGTAGTTTAGATTATTAGAATAACCTTTATTAACCGAATACAGGTTTTAATGTTAAATCTAACGGTTTTCACCTATCTATTTAAGATTAAACGATTTTTATTATTTTGGTTATAAATGGGTTTCCTTATTTAATTACAACTATTTTTATGTTTTAACTTTTTGGAAAATCCAATCCTAATATAATATCTTTTAACTTATATCATTTTTAGATAATAATTTCTTTTTATATGATATAATCTTGATCATATATTTTTAAAAGTATTGGATCTAACGGTTGAGAATGTTTTGGCGGTATTTAGGACCAAACTACCAGGATAACATCATTAATTTTTCTTAATATTTATAATTTTTTTATTTTTTTATTTTTTTAAATATTTATTGTTAAAATATAATATACTATTTTTTGTAATATGTTAATGATGCGGGAACTTTGAACTTTTGAGAAAATAAATTATCAATTAAAATATATATTTTTTGTAATAGTTCTTCTTTTAAAGTAGTACACTGTGACGATCAAAATTCTGTATAAAATTCATTTTTTTTATAGACCATGGGCTGCTCTTCGGGTGGTGCGATGAGCAGACAGGGGTCCGAAGAGCTCTTGTTCATGAGCAAAGACCTTAAAAAAGGCTTATTAGGGATCTCCCCAAAGGGGATTTCTTTGGTACTTCGCTTCAGAGGTACAAAAGAGAACTAGGCGGGTTATAGATTTATATTCTAGCCTGGAGTCTAGTCTCTAGAATTTTAATACTCACTTTACTGATTTGGGCTTTCTCTTGTGTTTTAAAAATCAGATTTTGACGATTTTACACCCCACGTGAAGATAATTAAATTATTTTTAATTAAAAGATGGTTTAACAATTTTTATCTAACTGGAATTGTCCATGGAAGAGAAAAGAAAGTCACGAATTTTTTACATGGAGAATTCTATTCAATATAGAAAACTTATTTATATTTGGTATATTTGGTTTAAATTATCAAAATATACTTTTTAGAATTTAAATATAATCCTATTATAAATAAAATACACTTTTTAATATATATTATGCTTATTATATAAAAGAGTTTAATATAATAAGGATATTAAGTACATACTGATATAAGTATCTTACTAACTGCTTTTACTTTTAATGTTTCGGTTTTATTTATAGTGTATATAAAATTTTAAAATACATTATTACTTTAAAATTATTAAACAGAATAAAAATTATGTTATGATTATATAAAATTTTATTCACATATTATTATAGTCTTTATCGATTTGAATTTGTTCTTAATTTATTTTAATACTTTATTGAAAGATAGATAAAATTTCAATATTTAAAAGAATTAGTGGAAAAATAAATAAATTGGTGCTAAAATTATAAAAAAAATATTTATTAAAATTTAGATACTCACTTTACTATTTGGGTTCTATTCTGAGTTTTAGAAATTGAATTTTGACGATTTTACAACATATGTGAAACTAACGAAATTATCTTTAATTTAATGATGATTTAATAATTATTATCTAACTTGACCAGTTGACCTACCCATAAACCGAAAAAAAAAGATGGTTATGTATTATATTCAAAATTATTGTTTATGAATATGAAACCCTCAATATTTTAATAATATTTTGATATTATCATTTTATGTTTGTTATATGTAAAATAATATAATTATAATTTGGATTAATCAAATTGTTATGTTACTTCAGAAAAAAAATGTTTAAATTTATTCATGTTAGGAGTTCTCCTAAGTCTCTTATCACGCGGGTCCACATGTATCATTGTTATATGATATACATGAGCATTATATTGATAATTTTTAATATTATAATCTAATGAATTGTTATATGATATTTGGTTTAATAATTATTATCTAACTCGAACTATACATAAATTAAAGAGAAAAGATACTTAAGAATTTTTACATCGAAAATTTTTAAATTATCAAAATATACTTTTTAGTATTTAAATATAATTCTATTATTAATCAGATACACTTTTTAATATTAGATCTAACAATTCTCATCGATCTATTCAAGATCTATCTGTAATAATTAATTTGGTCGTATAGTGGTCGTACACGGACCAGATCGATTTTAATTTTTTCTTAAATTGATTTTAATATTTTATTGAAATAAACATAGAATTTATAAATTTAAAAGAATTAGGAAAAAAATTAAATTGGTCCTAAAATAATAATAAAAATTATTAAAACTTAGATAATCACTTTATTGTTTGGGCTCTATCTTGAGTTTTAGACAACAGATTTTAACAATTTTGCAGCTCACGCGAAGCTAACAAAATTATCTTTAATTTAATGATGGTTTAATAATTATTATCTAACTGGAACTATCCATAAACTAAAGAGAAAAGATAATTACGATTTTTTACATAAAGATTTCTATTCAATATAGAAAACCTATTTATAATTGGTTTAAATAAAAAAAATTATTAAAATTTAGATAATCACTTTACTGTTTGGGCTCTATCTCTAGTTTTAGACAACAGATTTTAACAATTTTACAGCCCACACGAAGCTAACAAAATTATCTTTAATTTAATGATGGTTTAATAATTATTATCTAACTGGAACTATCCATAAACTAAAGAGAAAATATAATTACGATTTTTTACATAAAGATTTCTATTCAATATAGAAAACCTATTTATAATTGGTTTAGATTATCAAAATACACCTTTTAGTATTTAAATACTATCTTATTATTAATCAAATACAATTTTTAATATTATATCTAACGGTACTCGTCTATTTGAATATTTATAGTTTTATAATCCAACAGTTCATATACTTTTGGTAGTACAGTGACCAATCAAAGTTTTGGATAAGATCTCCCTTACGCTTATTATATATAAGGAGTTAATAAGCTCAAAGGGCACTAAAAAGATAACAAATGTTAACATCTACTTATCTACTTTTATATATTAAATGGTGTCTAAGGGCAAATTGAGCCCAAAAAATGACTGTGAAATTACAATTTTACCCTTATTTGTTGAAAAATCACAAAAATGACACTTTTTATAAGTTATGCTAAAAATTAATTAATTTGTGTATACGTTAAGAATCGAACCCTTGACTTCCTCTTA
This sequence comes from Heracleum sosnowskyi, assembly GCA_030848705.1. Taxonomy (NCBI): domain Eukaryota; kingdom Viridiplantae; phylum Streptophyta; class Magnoliopsida; order Apiales; family Apiaceae; genus Heracleum; species Heracleum sosnowskyi. The sequence continues at coordinate 20,404,585 of CM061240.1, forward strand.
GCAAGTTCATGTCTTAATTACCGTGCTAAGTTAACTTTTGATTTGTAATTTAGAATTCATATTAGGTAAACCACATGATCTCCTTTTATTCTTTTCATAATATTAAATGGCGTCTAAGGGCAAATTGAGCCCAAAAAATGGCTGTGAAGTTACAATTTTACCCTTATTTGTTGAAAAATCACAAAAATGCCACTTTTTATAAGTTATGCTAAAAATTAATTAATTTGTGTGCACATTAAGAATCGAACCCTTGACTTCCTCTTAGCAAGTTCATGTCTTAACCACCGTGCTAAGTTAACTTTTGATTTGTAATTTAGAATTCCTATTAGGTAAACCACATGATCTCTTTTTATTCTTTTCATAATTTAAATTTTAAGTATATAGAACGTTGACTTATATTATTTATATACCATTATTTTTGTTTTCGTAACTTTATATATAACTACATATCCGATCATGTTTGTAATTTTTTTATTATACATGTTTCTTTTCAATTAAAAAATACCAATTATATTGTTAATTGATATAATTTATATTTATTTGAACTAGTCAAGTATTTATACATAAAATATAATAATAAAATTTGATCTAATATAAATTACATATTAGATACAAGGATCTCATTATTCGTTAGTTAATATTTTTTAAATTAATAAAGTTAGCGTTGATATTTATCATTAAATTATGAAATAATTATTATACAATTTGTTCGTCTCATTCATTTGTTAACAGTTTTATTTTCGAAATGTACACTCCTTTATTTTTATCTTTCCAAAAGACATATTATTCTTTATAACTTTAATAAATCTCACATGTCACTAATTTGTCCATTTTTTATCATTCATTCACCGTTCATATCTTTCACAAAAATTTGATTTATGACGCGAAAATTTAGTGTTTGATTTAATTTTTGATACACGAAGTTACACGAACACGAAAATAAATGATAAAAACGTATAATGTCTTAATGACATGTATTGTAGACTTTGTGATTATACAACAACCACTCATATATATTATGTATAATTCCGCCAAAAAAACCTTAACTCTCAATTTTTTTTAGTTAAGGGGTTGTCATTAACCAAAAAGTTGTTGATAAGACCCTCTTTACTGTTTTCTTTTGATTTCGTTTTCGATTTGTATAAGTATCTCATTATTGAGAGTTTTAGTACCCCGTTTAGTGGATTTTCTCTAACCATTCTTCGGGTTTGTTCTCTCTCCTTGTGAGAGTTTGGTTTGTTTTAGTATCCGGGATCGTAGATCTGTATGATTTATAATAGTGGTTCATTGATTTGGATTGTATGGAGTCGCAATTACGATTAATTGTTCGAATACGTATTGACGAATTAGATATATATATATATATATATATATATATATATATCAGCTGGTGAAATCACTCATATGATTGAGGGATCCCAACCACTTGCATTGATTTATAGAATTTATTATAAAACAATGAAAACTAATTTAAATATTCATGCACTTAGTAATGTCCAAAAGACAAAACTGTTTTAATTCAAAGTAGTACTAATGACGCTAATATCCAAGTACCAAAAACAATACTTTGGAAAGATATTAACCTTCCTAGTCAATGGGTCTTAGATAATGAAATACCTTATACACCATTAACAAGCGGTATAATGAATCTAGATAACATAAAACAATACTTAGATGGAACTGTTAGAATAAGTTTTGATAATTATAGGAAACCACTTATGTTAGAAGAAATTGGTAATCAATCAGTAATATCATCTAGAAAAGATTCCGATTTACTCAGTAAAGTAATATCATCTAGACAAGATTCTGATCTACTCAATAAAACAAATATATATATATATATATATATATATATATATATATATATATATATATATATATATATATATATATATATATATAGTCAAGTTCTATGGAGACCGTGATTTAGTTGGAGACTTGGAGACCATTTATGTTCTGCAACTTAAATAATGTGTAGAACATACTTTACATAACAAAAATCATCATCAAATTAGATATCTTTGCAGTATAAAATCATCAACAATTGAATATTTTTGTAAATCATGCATGTTATACTTGTACAACATTGTCATGCATATTACTTCATTTTAAATATTCTGCAAATAAGATATGTACATAATATCTTTGTAGAATTAAAATTATCATCAAATTGGATGTTTTATAGACCACATATGTCATGTTTACAAAATATTATTTTATAGAGCATTTTATGAATGTATTTTACTTGCAGAACATATATGGTCTCCAAGTCTCCAACAAAATAGTGGTCTCCATAGAACTTTACTATCTCTCTCTCTCTCTCTCTCTCTCTCTATATATATATATATATATATATATTGCACGACTACAACAGATTGATAGATTGTCTCTTTAAAAAGGCTGCAAACTTCAGCGATATGAACGAGTGATGTGCCACAATGAATGATTTGCTCAACAATCATAGCTCGGGGTGAAGAAAATTCTGATTTGATCTATTTTATTACGTGTTTGTTCTATTTTGATTATTTTTGTAGATGTCGTATGACCGTTTATTAATGAATTACTTGATTATCAAAAAAAATATTATGTATAAGATATAAAAAATTAAGAAAATTTGTAATATATCTTAAGATAGAATCTCATATACATGATTATCTTTTTTACAAATATACTTTTATTACATTAAAATCACATGAGTTTACAAACATCTATGTTATACACGAACAATTATGCCACAACAATTATTTATATTACACTTAATTGATCATTTTAATAAATTTCGTTTCACGACATTGAAAATTTAATTATTATTTGAGAAATTATTAATAATAATAATAATCATGTGATTATTATCATATAGATATATTGATCCAACTTTTTAAACCTGATCAAATTATAAAATATTTGGTTCATGAAAACGGCATACAATATTATAAAATTAATTTACAAATATAAAATAAAGTTGAAATACTATAATTTACCATGTATTTACTTATAAAATTATTTCGAAGATGCTGATTTATGCGAAAATTATTTCTGTATATGAACAGGCCCGTGCATCGCACGGGCTTCTACGCTAGTTTTTTTAAAATCTCAGGTAGCACTTATCTAATGTTGATGAAAAATTAAAAAATTAGTGTACGAAACTCAAAATCTATCTAAAAATTTATATGAGATTTGATATAAAATTCAGTAAATCGGGAATTAATCGAAATAATTATTCAGAGTAAAAAATAGATGTATTTTAATATTATAATATTATTTAACATATTATTATTATTTTATTACATATTTATTAACTAAAATGTATTTATCATGTCATAAAATCTATTATTAGTCATATTTTATTAATATATTAATTTTATTCTAATGATTTATTATAAATATTCCGATCAATAAATATTGGGAAAGATTAATCAGATTTTAAAATCGAATCGATAAGACATGTTGTAAAGAAAAAATCGGGTATTAATCGGTATAAACGAGGATTTTTAGAACCATGATTGTAAGTATTATTGTGAATGACTATGATTGATGAGATTACAAAAACCATAAAAGTACTTGATTATATAAACTCAAGAAATTAAGATAACTAAATTACCTAAATGTAACTTAATGAATTATTGTGAAAATGTTTCTTACTATCGTAGCATTCGAAATAACTTTTTCTAGGTTGAAATTAAATATAACCTAACTCAACTATCCATCATGTATGATATGGCAAATTGACTTGATTATATACATTCTTATCATTTGTGAGCTATGTTAGATATGCGTGCGAACGAAAGATAATACAGAGGGGGTTAATGTATTATCACCGATTTCTTGAACCAACAACAACAAGTAACTCTGTGTGTGATAGTGTTTGCGGAAATTTAAAGAACAACAAAGATTACTTTTCAATCTAATGGTGTTTTATTAGATTGTGTGTTACTACAACATGTGAATACAAAATTATTCTCAGCTTCGTTTTTCTCACAGAGATAGTTCTTGATTTACACTTGAAAAACGTTAACAGCTAAAGCGTGTGACCTGTGCACTTATAGAGACATGCACAGTTCACTTTTACAGATTAGGAATGTGACAAACTGTCCTAACCGTCTATGTCTAACCAAAATTTGCATAAGAGATTCTTCGCTGACATAGATCCACTTCTTTAGTTGGACCACCTTTGACTTGCACCGCAGTCAACTCAAGCTCCTCATTCCTCTTAGTGAGCCTAACATTCTTAGCAACAACCTTTGTAAGTTCTTCATTAGAGGCAGTTAAGCTAGTATGAATGCTAAACATTTCTACACTAATTTTTTCAACAGTAGCTTTATATTGCTCAGTAGATAGATCTATAGTGGTTAGAGTGGGAACCTGACTTGATGAAGGTGCATCCTCAATATTGTTTGCCATTAGAGCAAAAATGCAGAACTCAGCACCATCTTCATCCTCGTCAATGTCGTCCCAGCTCTTTCCTTCTGCAATGTAAGCTTTACTGCTACCGGACTTTCTCTTACTTCCAGTAGTCTGCTTAAGAAGAGCTTCATGTGTACCTTCCAGAGCTAGATATGCTTGGTCCTCTTCTATGCTTCGACAGTCATGTGCCATATGACCAATTTTATTGCACATGAAGCATCTGATTTTTGACCAGTCCACACTGCCAGCTCTCTTGCTTGAGTTGAAGCCATTAGTAGTGATTCTGAACTGCGCCTTTCCTTTGTCCCTGCACAAGGATGAGTTTTCACCAATCTTGGATCTAAAGGGTTGTTTCCTCTTAAACCTCAGATTTGGGAACTTCTTGGCCATAAAGCTAAAAGATTTGTTTTCCATATTTTCAAGCTCAGCCATGGTGTAGAACTCACTCGCATCCTTATGCGCCTTACTAATCATGTCACTGCTTTCTCCATCTTTTATCTCTTCAATCTTCAGCTTCCCTGTAGCCGCTTCAAGTTTCTTGATTAACTCATTTGCAATCAGGGCACATGAGGTGTTGACCATGTTACCCTGGTTGGCTTGAATAGCTCTTTTCTGAGTCAGCTCTAACTAATGAGTCTTCAGTACCCCATACAAAACATCATAAGAGACTTTTGTCAGATCTCTGTCTCTCAAGGAGTTCACTCTAGGCTCTAGATGGTTTGGTACTGTCAAGAGAAACTTCATGTGTATCTATTTGAAAGAGTAAACCTTGCCACTCAGCTGAAGGTCATTGATGAGTTTGTTGAACCTTTCAAACACCTCAGTGATTCCTTCATTTGGTTGAGCCATGAAGATTTCATATTGAGATATAAGGATATGTTTCCTGTTCTCCTTGACCTCCTCAGTGCCTTCACATAACACCTCTATCCTTTCCCACATATCCTTGGCGGTTGTGTAGGCTGAAATACTCCCGAACATTGATAGATCCATGAAATCAATAATGATGAGCTGCATATGACTGTCAAGGGCCACATTTTCTTTCTCAGATTCATTCCATTTGGATGGATCTTTCGGAACAATTTTACCAGGAGTGATGGTTGTCCCTTCAGTGACACTGTCAAAGTGTTCCATATGAACAAAATGGCCATGATTTAAAATCTCAGGATAAAGAGGGTTTGCAGCTTTGATAAACAGGAGCATCTTCATTTTCCACAAGTTGTAGTGCTCCTTATCAAACTGAGGGATCTTGATACTGCAAGTCTTTTGTGCACTCATCTTGATCTTTTACTGTTTGAAACAAGAGCCTGCTCTGATACCACTTGTTAGATATGAGTGCGAACGAAAGATAATACAGATGGGGTGAATGTATTATCACCGATTTCTTGAACCAACAACAACAAGTAACTCTGTGTGTGATAGTGTTTGCGGAAATTTAAAGAACAACAAAGATTACTTTTCAATTTAATGGTGTTTTATTAGATTGTGTGTTGCTACAACCTGTGAATACAAAATTATTCTCAGCTTCGTTTTTCTCAGAGAGATAATTCTTGATTTACACTTGAAAAACGTTAACAACTAAAGTGTGTGACCTGTGCACTTATAGAGACATGCACAGTTCACTTTTACAGATTAAGATTGTGACAAATTGTCCTAACCGTCTATGTCTAACCGAAATTTTAATAAGAGATTCTTCGCTGACATAGATCCACTTCTTTAGTTGGACCACCTTTGACTTCTCTCTCTGAGCTGCTCTATAGATTTCCCATGTGCTTCTACAAATTGTTCGACCACTTACAGAAGTACAAGGCTTACTGACTCTTTGTCCTGATGTTTAGAATTTGTCTTCTTCAGTTAACTTAAATTCCGCATTCGATAACTCTAGCTATGGGCCTATGGCTCACTCGACAACTGGACTTCTCGAATAAGTCATTTTCCTTACTTCTCGAATCACGTCAAATTGGACTTATCTAGTGTAGACTTCTCGAATCAGAATTCAGGCTTAACTAATCCTGGACAACTCGAATTAGTTCTCTTGACTTTTCGAAGTTGCTTGTCTGGACTTCTTTAATCTTCCTTCTTGACTTCTCGAATTTGGACTTCTCTAATCCGACAGTTCTGAACTTCTCTAACCTTTGCCTTAGAACATTTTCACTTCAACTCTTGTAACTTTTTTATTAAAGGCCTTATTTCTGAACATAAGGAGCATGATCAATGATGATCTTCTTCATAGACATTCTTATTACTTTTGGCCTATGTACAACCAGCTACATGAGTTGCAGTTACATAGTCTAGACTGAAAGGCATATGTTTACATCAAGGAATTAACTCAACATTAAACAAGTCTGTAATAAGTAAGTAATAATTCAAATTATCACAGGAATCTCAGAAGATTATATCTGTCAAAGAATGAAGATTAAAGTCATCTACAGACTTGAAGTGAGTCTACATTGAAAGAAGCTCAATTTATTGATCAAGCCTCAATGAAGTATTCAAGCTCAGTGGATTTATTAAAGTGACGGAGATTTCAAGTGGTGACAGAAAAAGATACTGATTACGGAGTTCTTGAATGAGAAGGAAGTGAATCACTGCTTAAAGTCAAACAGATAAAGAACAGACATTGTCGTTAGTCACTCATGAACCAGACAGTGCATCGAGTGTCAACGTACTATTGTGTTTGTTATTTATCTAAGTTTTAAGTGATTCTGGAATTGTTTAAGAAGTCAACTAATTCTATTTATTCTCTTATAAATAATTAATATTATCAAGTATATTATTTATTAATTTAATTCTGTAAAGAATTAATTTAATACATAATTTATTTAGTTAATTATTTAAATCAGAATAAATTTGAACTAGGAAGACTTAGGATTGAACTAGGAAGACTTAGTTTTATGAACTAGGAAGACTATCAAGGTTGTCTTCCCGATTGTCTTCCTAGTATAATCACTTGTCTTCCCGGTTGTCTTCCCTACTCATTTCTTGTCTTCCCGAAAGTCTTCTAAGGCAAATTGGTTTGTTTTTCTCTAAGTCTTCCAAAGGCAAAATGCATTCTGTCAAGTGGTGGCTTGTACATGGGTTTGCTAAAAGAAAAGCAATTGATATAAAAGGAAATGCAGAAGACTTGAAGACAAGTATATACACAGAACAAAAGAGACAGCAGCATTTAACATTACATTTTCTCTCTGTCTTCTTAACTTCTAAACTGCAAAGGCATTCATTTCTTCAAGTGAAATTAATTCTTGATTTGTTCCTCACATTAAATTCATAAGGATCATTTCACTTGTACTGCTTTAGCTTTCTAGCGGATAATAATCCCTAGATTTTATATCGAACTACTTTTTAGTATTCGATCTTTTTTATTACAAAAATAGATAAATTCATGTCGAATTTATTCTAGGTTTGTTTTATCAAGTTCATTGTAATCAGTGATCAGAATTGTAACACCCTTCAAGTTTAATAGAGTTTTATTTAACTTGAATATTGTTTCAGTTTTATTCCGCAATAATTTGTTCTAAATTGTTAAATCTTAAAAGGACAAATTCGATTAAAAGGTATCGTTTATATTCAACCCCCCTTCTACAAACTTATCAGGACCTAACAATTGGCATCAGAGCCTTTTGATTAATATACAAATCAAATATCCAATTGTTTTGAGATTTTTTCTTAAACTCTGAAATTTTTATTATTCCTAAAAATCTCAAAAGATGTCTACTACACAGAAAGTGGGTGCAGTCAAAATCCCAATGTTCAGCAAGGAGCATTATCCTATGTGGAAGAAGAAAATGCTCCTATTTCTTAAAGTTGCTAATCCTAAATACTTTGATGTGCTGAAGAATGGTCCCAAAGTTCCTATGATTATTGAGGGAGAACTGATAGAGAATCAGGTTGTTACTAGGGCTGCTAGGATGTACCCTAAGGATCCCAAGGACTACACTCCTGATGAAAAAGAGGATGTTACCTTGGATGCCTGTCTACAGTTGATCCTTGTTGATTGTCTTGATCCTATCATGCATAATCATGTCCTAAACTGTGATACTGCCAAACACATTTGGGAAACTATAGAGATAATCAATGAGGGGACAAAGGAAGTTAGAGAGAATAAGCTGGAAATTCTCACCTCTCAATATGAGCATTTCAGATCAAACCCTGGTGAAGGTATCTTTGAGGTTTTTGAGAGATACAACAAATTAATCAATAATCTGAATCTCAATGGGAAGCGCTACACTATCAAGGAAATTAACAAGAAGTTCCTACTTAAACTTCCACGTCATTTGGAGCACAGAATATCTGCTATTAGAGAAGCAAGAGATCTGGGAGAGATTGCTTTGGAAAGACTGTATGGTGTTCTGAAGACCTATGAGCTGGAGCAGATTCAACAGGATGAGTTATATGGAACTGGGAGGATAGTTAGTACTTCTACTGCATTGGCTGCTGAAGTCCCACAGAAACTGGAAGTGAAGGTTGTTCAACCTTCCAGTTCTAACATGAATGTTATTGATGCTGAATATGGTTTAACATCCATAGATCAATCTGGTGGCGACTTCTATTCTTTAGAGGAACTTGATCAGCTGGAGGATTGTGATTTGGCTTTGATAGTAAAGAAGTTTGGGAAGTTCAGATTCAAGAGGAATCCCAATCTTCAGTTCAGGCCCAGATTTCAGAGAGGTGGATCTTCCTCTTCAAGTAGCACAAGTGGTGGCTACAAAACTGGAACTGTGGATAGGAGCACAATCAGATGCTACAATTGCAATGAGTTGGGTCACTTTGCTACTGAATGCAGAAAGCCAAAGCAAGTGACAAGAAACACATTTGATTCTAGCAAGAAGAACAAGATTGGGAAAGCCTATGTTGCTGAAGGTAAGAGTTGGGATGACACTGACAGTGATGAAGAAGCAGGTGAGATTGGGAACCTTGATTTAGTGGCTAAAGAGGCAAGCACTTCATCTGCATACATGTCAGAGGTAAATTTCACTGACACTGAAATGATTCGTCATCTTAGTGGTACTATTTCTTGTGCACGCACTGAAAATGATAGAATAATTCTTTTGAACATAGCTCTTGAACAGGAGGTAATAGAATTAAAACTAGTGCATGTTAATCAGGATGAACTTACTGAGAAAATAGAATTTCTTGAGAATAGGGTTAAATGTTATATTCAACTGGAAACCATTCTCAAGGATCAGATTAGTGAGCTGAAGACTAAAGCTAATGCTTACTTCAACTCTTGTAAGACTGCTAAATAAATTATCAATAAACAAAGTATTAGTCAGACCGTAGGAATAGGGTATGACTATAATGAGTCTATTGGTAAATTAAGCATAAATACCCCTAATAGAGTCAGTCCTGAAGAAAGGGGTATTCCTGATGTGCTTAAGGGTATTGATAAACCTTTCTTTAGAAAGTCCCAAGCAGATACTCTGAATGAATACTCTATTATCATTGCAGAGGAGATTCATGAAGAAGATCTTGCTTTTGAAGTTGAACAGTCCAACAAGTGTATGTCTGATAAACCAGTCAAAGTTGTTGCAACTAAAAAGACTAAATCAGATATCCATAAGTTGGATCAAAACAACTGTAGTACTAACATGCCTGCTGTTAATTCTTCTCATAAAGCATGTGGTGTGATTAATTGCATGTCTTGTGCTTTCAATGTTATGTATGCTTATTTTAATAGTAAGCATGTATCTGATAATAAGACTGCTCCACGTCAACATGTTAATAATAAGAAGCATGTTAAAGCTAAGACTACTAGTCCTCCTAAGACTAGAGTGGATTCATTTATCCCTAAGCCTACTCAGAAATGTGTTAAGGCTGGCTATAAATGGAAACGCTCTTTTGTGAAAGAGGTTGAAGTAGTTGTAGCTAAAAAGGTTGTTTTGCCTGACAAAGGCCAGTTCTTTAAGTATGCCGGACCCAATCAAGTTTGGGTTCCGAGGAAGGACTAATCAATTTGATATTGCAGGGAGTTAAATAGGTAAACCGTGTTATGTGGATTCTTGACAGTGGCTGTTCAAGGCATATGACCGGAGATAGAGCCCTGCTATCAGATTTGGTTGAGAAAGCTGGCCCAGTAGTTACCTTTAGAGATAACAGCAAGGGTATTACGAAAGGATATGGCTGTTTGAAGTTTGGAAATGTTATCATTGAAGATGTATCATTTTTGGAAGGTCTGAGGTTCAATCTTCTCAGCATCAGTCATTTCTGTGACAGAGGATATGTTGTTTCCTTTGAAAGAGAGAAGTGTCAGATCCTTCACAAGAAGAATGGAAAGCCTGCTCTTCAAGGAGTAAGGAAAGGTGACTTGTTCATAGCTGATTTGCACTCAGGATCCCAAGATGAAGTTAATTGTTTTTATGCTAAAGCTTCATCAGATGAAAGTTGGCTATGGCACAAGAAGATGTCTCACCTTAACTTCAAAACCATGAACTCTCTAGTCAATAGGGAATTGGTTAGAGGTTTGCCTCAGATGGAATTTACACAGGAAGGACTGTGTGAGGCATGTCAGAAAGGAAAGTCAAAGAAAGCTTCTCACAAGGGCACTGACACGTCATCAATAACTGAACCACTTCAGCTGCTGCACATGGATTTGTTTGGTCCAGTTAATGTGATGTCCATGTCAAAGAAACAATATGCACTTGTGATTGTTGATGACTTTTCAAAATATACATGGGTTTTATTCCTACATTCCAAGGATGAAACCCCACACCTGGTGATTGACCATGTAAAGTTGATTGAGCTTGATTCTAGATTCCCTGTTTGAGCCATAAGGTCAGATAATGGTACTGAATTCAAGAATGCAATTCTAAATGACTTTTGTGCTGATAAATGAATAACAAGACAGTATTCTGCCCCTAGAACTCCTCAACAGAATGGAGTAGTGGAAAGAAAGAATCGTACATTGATTGAAGCTGCTAGGACTATGTTAAGTGAGTCCAAACTTCCAACGTACTTTTGGGCTGAAGCAGCAAATACAGCTTGTTATACTAAGAATCGAACTTTAATCAACAAGGACTTAATGAAGACTCCTTATGAGATCATGAACAACAAGAAACCAACTGTCAAGTACTTTCACGTATTTGGAGCAAAATGCTTTGTGCTTATAGATGACAATGTGAAACGTGGCAAGTTTGATGCAAAGGCACAAGAAGCTATTTTTGTTGGTTATTCCAGAAGATATTATAGAGTCTACTTGGTTGGCAGTCACACAGTAAAGGAAAGTGTCAATGTTACTTTTGATGACACTAGGTTCCCTAATATCCAAAAAGAAGACTCATCTGAGAAGCTGAAGTTTGATAACTTGCCAGACTCAGAATCAGATGATGTAGCCCCACCTGAAGTTATTGCTGGTAATGATAATAACAATGATGATAATGATCATGGTGGTGGTGGTGGAAACACTGGTAACAATGGAGATACCACCAACACTGGAGAAGGATCATCAAGGCAATCAAGCAACAACTCAGGGGGAGCAAATGAAGGATCATCTAGTCACTCACAACATCAAAGTGAATTTCAAGGCGAATCATCAAGATCAAATCTTCCAAGACAGACTGTATGGAATAGAGCTCATCCTTTTGAGCTGATCATTGGTGATCCAGGTGTTGGAGTTAAAACTAGAAGTGCAACTCAGAATGAATGTCATTATTCAGCATTTCTATCTGAAATGGAGCCAAAGAAAACTGAAGAAGCACCGAGTGATCCAGATTGGGTGATTGCTATGCAAGATGAACTCAATCAGTTTGAACAACAGCGAGTCTGGAAGCTGGTACCCAGGCAAAAGAACAAGAAAGTAGTTGGTACAAGATGGGTATACAGGAACAAGCTAGATGAGGATGGCATTGTTACAAGGAACACGGCAAGACTGGTTGCACAAGGGTATTCTCAAGCTGAAGGCATTGATTATGATGAAACCTATGCACCAGTTGCTAGACTTGAGGCCATCAGGATGTTCTTAGCATTTGCTGCTTATTCCAATTTTAAAGTCTATCAAATGGATGTTAAGAGTGCATTCCTGAATGGTGAGCTTGATGAAGAAGTTTATGTGGAACAGCCCCTGGCTTTGAAAATCAGGAGCTGCTGGACTTTGTGTACTTTCTCTTCAAGGCTATCTATGGTCTCAAACAAGCCCCAAGAAAATGGTATGACACTCTCTCTGGTTTTCTTTTAGAAAATGGTTTTGTTAGAGGTATCATAGACAAAACTCTTTTTTCAAAGAAACACAAAAGTGATATGATATTAGTCCAAGTCTATGTGGATGACATCATATTTGGGTCTACTAATGATAATCTATGTAAGAGATTTGCTGAGCTAATGCAGAGTAAGTTTGAAATGAGTATGATGGGTGAGCTGAAGTTCTTTTTTGGATTGCAAGTAAGTCAAAGGTCAAATGGTATATTTATTTGTCAATCCAAGTATCTCAAAGAACTCCTCAAGAAATATCACATGGAGGATTCAGCATCAGCAAGGACTCCATCTTCAACAACAATCAAACTTGGAGCTTCTGACAATTCTATCAAGGTAGATGTTACAAGCTACAGAGGTATGATTGGCTCCTTACTCTATCTTAATGCTAGTAGACCAGATATTATGTATGCTACATGCTTGTGTGCAAGGTTCCAAGCGGACCCTAGAGATGTACATCTCGTTGCTGTTAAAAGAATCTTGAGATATCTTAAGGGTACACGTAATTTAGGTATCTGGTACCCTAAAGATTCTGGTTTTAACCTTGTTGGATATACAGATTCTGATTATGCAGGTAGTGTTGTGGATAGAAAGAGTACCTCTGGGAGTTGTCAATTCCTAGGAGGTAGGTTGATTTCCTGGTATAGCAAGAAACAGCAAATAGTTTCCAATTCAACAACAGAAGCTGAATATATTGCTGCTGGAAGTTGTTGTGCTCAAATCCTATGGATAAGGAATCAACTGAAGGACTATGGCTTTGCATTAGACAAAATTCCTATTTTATGTGATAATACAAGTGCCATAGCAATCTCCAACAACCCTATACAGCACTCGAGAACGAAGCACATTGATATCAGGTATCATTTTATCAGAGAGCATGTCATGAATGGAACTGTGGAGTTACACTTTGTACCCACAGAAGAACAGACTGCAGATATATTCACTAAATCTGTTGACGAATCCACATTTATCAAGTTAGTTGGTAAATTGGGTATGTTAAACAGTCTTAGTGATTAACAATATCTCTGTTGTGACGCCCTCCAAACCCGGGGTACAGATTTGAGGAGTCATCCGACCAACGAAACACTATTTAACACATGCATAATATATAAAGACACAAATACCCCTTAACCAAGACCGCATCCAGATTATGGCAATGAACACAAGCTACTACAATCTTTTATTAATACAATACCAGTTTTATCAGAGTTATTACATCACAGCTAAAGTTCAAATCTAGACATCTAATCTAGAAAATCAAACAACAACTACCCTGCCAATGACAATGACTCGAGGGGTTCTCCTGGCTGCTGGTGAACTATCGGTCACGTTATGCCGACTCATACTCTCGCTTCACTGGAATATGGTTAGAAAACTACAAGCAAGAGTGAGCCAAAATTGCTCAGCAAACATCATATGAATCATTTCTATCACAGTTGTAAGGATATGAATTTATGATATCAGAATCAACAATATTTAGCTAACACATGCTTTGTATCAATAACAATTGAAGAAAAAGAATTAGAATTTGGCTTATACATTTTATTCAAATCAAAGGTTGTGCTGCTGGCCAGCCACACATCAACCCCGGACTAGCTCACGGCATAGTCCTCTACTGGATCCTAGGCCAATCTGGGCCTTAAGTTATTCCGACCATAAATATGGCCTGACCAATTACCGGTCCATTTTAAAAACATGCCAAATCTATCATAGGGTGTAAACAATAACATGCTCAATAAGATAAACTCAATGTATAATAATTGCAAAAGAGCTTCAACAGCTCAGTATCAAATGAAGATCGAGAAATAATCATGGAGTAATTTCAATGGTACAGTGTACTCATTCAATAAGGAAGTCAAGATTGATAATCGATAATCAATGACCGTAATCAATAGTCAACGATGGAAGTCAAATGATCAATGGTTGTCAATAATAATCAAAGGAGGATAATCAATAATAAATGGTGATAAACAATAATCAAGTGAATTGGAAATAAGGGTTTCCGATGCAGATCAAATCAAAGAATCAAGAATTTCTAAGGAAATGGAATCAGTTGTCCAAATGCGGTTAAAAGATTGATAATTTGGATTGTTCTGGGGATAACGGTATTCAAGTAATCAAGACAATAATAAATTTTATCACAAGTAAAGGCACAGATACTTGTCTGGTCTAAGCTGCTGTCGGATCGACTCTACTCACTCTACCTTTCCCTTTTCCTTGCTCCGGGAACTCGATTGTATAATTAAACAACTCATCACAATAAGTCTAACTATTCTCGTTCTACTCTCGACACTTATTCAATCAATAATCACATTTAAACAAGTAACCGGTTACGTATCGGACGTCCGGTATGATTTACGATATTTAAAACTCAGATATTTGCCCTAGTACGGGCACATACAGACTATAAAACACAACACACAATTAATAGGAACCATATAGCACTTATAAACATTTTTAAAACATCATACGAAACTTATTTGAATTTTAAATAAGTCACGATTAATATTTAAATCAAAACTCGGATTTTTTTAAATCCAATATAAACATTTTAAATGCAAATAAATCAATTAATAAAATTAATTGACACTCTTTAAATACTCAAACTATTTTTAAATAAATAAATAGGCTTGAAAATAATTAAACTGAATTTTTAATTAATTAAATCTAATTAATAATTAATTTTTAAGAATTAATTGATTAAAAGAAATAACCAATTAATTAATAAATTAATTATTAATTAAAAATAATTAAAATAATTAAGTTTAATCAATTTTCGGATTTAAAATAATAAATATAATTTTCCAGAATTTTTCTGATATTAAAATATATTTTTAAAATAAAAAAATGAATTTTTAAAGTTTTTAAACTATTTTCGAATTAAATTTAAAAATAAAATCCAAAAACAGTTTTCAGAAAATGAATTAGGGTTTTGAAGATTGAAACCGGGTCAAGTTTCGGGTAAACGGGTCGGGAAGAACGAATCCGGGTCGCCAAGAACAACCCACCGGATTCTGGGTTTTCTAGAATCCGGCCGGTGTTCGACGACCGGAATCTTTCATTCCCGATCACACACAAACAATTTCATAGGGCTTTTGTTTGCTTTTTCAAGACAAACATAACCCACACACAAACACATACGTACGATGCCAGAATCGAGTCCAGAATCCGGTCAAAGAAACCGTCGGGGAAGACTCCGGCCGGAAACCCGATCTCTCTCATTTCTACATGAAACTCTACGATTAATATCACAAAATGAAGCTTATAACTCACACAATCAAAGCCCCATATCAAAACTTATGTCAGATCAACAACAAGAACGAACGAAGTAAAAGAAAAATTCGGGTCAAAACCCGAAAATCAAACCCATCAAAATTGAACTCAAACATGAAATTAAATCATGGATTCTTGCTAATTAGAACCCTAGGAACATGTTAGAAGCAACCAATTGAATGGAGAATCAACAGAATGAAAATCCCCAAATTAATCAAGAACCCTAATTTAATTCGAATATTGAAAAATTCATAATAAATCGAAAAATTACCAGATGATGATGAGGTTGGAAGATTCTGAAACTAGAGATCAAGAGCTTTGATTTGAGTACAAGAACTTCAGATTTGGATTTCAATAACACCTTGAACGAATGGTTTGATTCTTCAAGAACACGAAGAACACATTTCAGGAATTTTTACTTTTTGATTATACGCAATGCAGATTATGAAGGTTATAAGGTATGATTCGTCTGTATATATTTTTGGAAAAATAATACCCCAAGGAACACCTTTGGATCGTTATAGATCCATTGGATCGTTTAAAAACCCTAATTAGGTTAAAATACGTTTTACGAGGAATAATCAGTTAAAAAGGTTGATGATCATCCAATTGATATATATATCATTATATAACTAATGCTCAAGAATACTGGGGCTATAACAAATGTAATATTGATATAAAACGATATATCCATCCCCTTAAGCAATTAGGGTTCGGAACAATTTTTCCCTTTTTGAACAAAACGAATTATTCTTGCAGAATCAAATAGGTAGGAATGAAATGATACGAATATCTCTCCCGATAATGATTCGAATACGAAAGACGAAGAGATAATAATTAATGTACGAAATTCCAACGGGGCCCTTGAATTATCAAAACGGGGCACAGATTTGAAGAAAATTCCAAATGACGAAATATTTGAAAGGGGCTTCCGACTCACCATTTAGCACATAATCACACAATAATTATCATTTAATAATATTCCAATACTCCACAACAAATATTTTTATATTAAATATATCATTTATTTAAATAATAAAATTCACGGATATTACATCTGTCATGTTTGTTCTTTCAAAAATTCATTTTCTCTTGTCATTTAAATGATATTTATTGCTAATTCTTATTTAATATTACATGCTTGTGTTAGTGTTAGTGCCCTAGAGACAATACAATTGTATTTCTGGGAAATACTATTTTGTAATTTAATAATGATTATGTTCTATTGATTATTCGACAACAATTATTATGTCTTTATTTACTGCGATATTAATGTTAGAGTAATAAATGTCCTTGGAATATTGAACACGTATTCTATATCTTTAAGTATGTGACTTGAAAATGAGATTATATGAATAGTGTTTATATTCCTAAAATATCCCTAATTAAGCATTATGAATTGGGACAATTATGATGCATAAAGATTAGTATGTTCGTTGACTAAATGACCACATCTCATTGGTCATAGGTATAGTGATACTAAAGTCAAGAACATAGGTGCATGTAATATTCTACATGGCACCGGATAGACCCACAGTGAGATTCTACATGGTAATTGTAAGAACCGGGAAACCGTGGGTTTATTTTTAGAGTTTAGTATAATTTCTTTTGTGATATTCGTGGATTTAAATCCGTTATGTGTTTAAATGTGGGGAAATTTTCGTTAAATGATCATATGTGTTTGTCCCATAAATGCTACGTGAATTTTGAGGTAATTAGATTGGTATTTAAAAAGTGAGTTATTTTATTTTAAAGTTATCGTAAATTTTTGAACGAAGAATTCCGTTCGTTTCGTAATTTTTCGGGAAATTGGTACATCATTTGTACCAATAATTCATTCGTTAAGGCGGGGGATATTTTTGAATAATTGTTATAAAGATATTTTGGCTCGTTCATCGAGATAGTCTTAAAATATCTTCGCGATTATCCGTACTTTTTGAGGATTATCGTTTTGTAACTGGTACGTTATATTCGAATAAAAACGATCCGATGGATCAATATTGAACCAAAAATATCGTTTGGGGTATTATTTTCCGTTAAATATAAATAGACGAATCGTAATTATTTTACGTATAATAAAGTATATAATATATCGATAAATACAAAAAAAATACCCGAAAACCCTAATCGTGTTCTTCGTGTTCTTCGTAATCGAATCAAAGATCGAAGGTGTTATCGGATTCCAAATTCAAAGTTCTAGTAACCAAATCAAAGCCCTTTTCATCCTCTATCATAATCCATCATCAGTTTTCAGTTTGGGTAAGGATTCGAATTTTTTCTGATTTTTATATTTTTGATTCGAATTATTAATTTGGGGAATTCCTTGTGGTTGATTGTTCTTGTTAATTGATTATATGAATAGATTGCATATGTTGAAAGGAACATGTTGGTAATTTTTATGTGATTTTTGAGGTTCTAAATCGAGCAAATCGGAAAGTAGTATAGTCGCCGGAGTTTTCTTAATTTTGCCGGATTTTGAGTTGTAGGGATCGGTACTTGATTTCGTTTCCGCCATTAAATAGATCGTTTCATTTAGAATCGATTCATATAATTAGTTTTTAGTTTGATGCTTGTTTTATGATGGCCGGAAAACGGAGCCACCACCGGCGGTCTTCGATTTTGGTACGATTAAGTCGCGTTTCCGGCGTGTTTTTGACGGATTGTGAGAGCCCATAAGTTCCTTAGTGAAAGCCCTTTTGTTTGGTAACGTTTTTGGTCGATTTTGACTCGCCGGGAACTGGGTTCGGGCGGCCGAAATTCCGCCGGCGGCGGGTGTTCTTGGCGACCCGAATCCGTTCTTCATAACCCGTTTCTTGACCCGAGTTCGATCCATTTTTCCCCAATTTCTTTACATGAACAGTGTTTCTGGATTTTATTTTTAAAATAAATCGAAAAATGGTTTTAAAAATTCTAAGAATCATATCTTTGATTTAAAAATACTTTTTAATATTCAGAAAATTTTATAAATTCATAAATATTTATTTAAATTCGAAAATTTATTAAATTTAATTATTTTAATTATTTTTGATTAATAATTAATTTATTTAATTAATTGATTAATTCTTTTAATCATTTAATTCTTAATAATTAATTATTAATTAGATTTAATTAATTAAAATTAAGTTTAAATATTTTCTAGCCTGATTTATTTATTTAAAAATAGTTTGAGTGTTTGGAAATTGTCAATTAATTTTATATTAATTGATTAAATTGTTTTAATCTTTATATTGGGAGAAATAGTCCGATTTTTGACCTAAAAATATTTTGAGGTTAAAATTCTTTGAAACAAGAGTCGAATATTTTCTAAAATTATTTCTTAGATGTTACGAGACTTATGTGATTTATTTATCATAATTAAATGACGATATGTGCTATGTGAATTATGTGAATTATTTGGTTGTTGAGTCATGAATGCTAATAATTGTTTAAGACTTGTTTAAATGTTTTAGTCGTGTTTAATATTATCACGAGGGGTAGTTAGAACAGAAATTTGTCGGTATTAATAGCAATTGAGATTTTGCAAGACTGTTGACTTAGATGTTGACTTTTATATTATAGAGACACTAGACGAGCGCGACTAACCAGGGTTGCATACAGTTGAGCAGGAACGTTAAACAAAGGCAAGTGTCTATACCCTTCATGTATTGTTCGAGTAATATTCTCTTGAATTATTATTATGCGAGTGTTTATACTCTTCACTTAATTTCCAAGTGTTGGTTCTTTTACACTGAACTGCAATTGTTATTATTATTATTATTTCTTGTTAATGCAGTTATCAGATTCAGTTCCTTATTCGAACTTATATATGTTATGTACAATCCGGTTTATTTCCTTCAGAATGTAAGGCTTATCTGTTATAAGTATACTTTTTGAAGGACTTGAACTATTTCTTTCAGTATTCGAACTTATATATGTTATGCATAATCCCGTTTATTTCCTTCAGAATGTAAGGCTTATCTGTTATAAGTATACTTTTTGAAGGACTTGAACTATTTCTTTCAGTATTCAATAAATCCTCTGATTGGTAGTCTTACTTATCAGATTCATATTGCCATGTTAAATGAGAAAAGTGTACTTATTTTGTTGAAACTGTGATTTAAGTTGTGAACCCGATAAGGGTAAAACTGTGATTTGAGTTGTGAGCCCGATAAGGGTGAAAACTGAGATTTGTTGAAAAACTAGGGTTTTATATTGAACCCATGAATTGGAAATGCATGACCGCGCGATGGTTGGAAATGCCTGACCGCGCGACGGTCGAGAGATGAATTTTGGCCAATAGCAATAAGTGCCGTGGGGCGGATAAATGCCCGGGAAACCCCAATATGTGATGAGCCTACTGTGTACCACAGTTTGGTTGGCGAGCTATGAGCGATTGATCGTCGGCTTAGCTCGTGTGAACGAATGGATTCCAATTCATTATTTTGATGATAAAGTGAGAAAAGTTACTTATATGATATTAGATTACTTTTAAAGTTGCGTATTGGTATTGATAATCAAGTTTCATTGTTCTTAAATTCCATTGAGAATTTCCTAATACCTGTTATGTACTGTTTTGTTAAATTTCATATTTATTGAATTATACATCGAAATTCAGAGTTATATTCTATCGCACTGGCTGAGCATTTTGGCTCATTCTTGCTTCTCTATTATTCTAACCTTTCAGATAGTTACGAGGATGTCTCACGTTAGGCGAGCAGCTAGGGTGAAGGTGAACCGTCAGGTTCCCAGGGTCCGTGGTCAGGTAGTAGTTTTGAGTTGTAACCGGTAATCGGGTTGTAAGGATGATGTAAGCATAAAACTGAATGAGTGTGTAAAACTTTTGTAGACATTTGGTTGTTAGCGTAATTCCTTATCGGGGTTACCCTAATAACATGGTGGTTTGTAATAACATTAGTAGTTGTGATGACTTGTTTCATATTATAACCTGTGCTCGATCCTTAGTATTTTCGGGGTCACTGTTATATTTTTAATGATATTTCCAGGGTTGTGATTTATATTGGTTGTGCGCTACCCGATCTTGACCCCGGGTCGGGAGGGCGTCAGAGGTTGGTATCAGAGCCACATGTTATGGTCACTGAAACAAGTATAGGGTATTGGATAGGGTTAAACAGTAGGTACTATGAGATAGTTCCATGTGAGATGATTATGTTGAGCAAACTCATATAGAGTTTGAGTTAAGATTATCGGATATAGTCTTGACTATTAGAGTAGAGAGTCAATGAGGATGTAGCATGTGATTCTTATGTTACACTACTGTTATGTTTCAGCCATCGGGCTCTAGCTCTTCACACTCGGAGTCAGACCCTTCTGAGCCTTCTGTTCCAGATCCACTGTCAGACCCTTCGGAGCATTTTGTTGCAGATCTACTAGTAGTACCCGATCTACCAGTTGTACCAGATCCACCAGTTGTGATAGCTCTACTAGTTGTACCTATTCCTGCTGTACCTTTGCGAGCGATACCCCCATCCCGTTCTCCACCTAGTTCAGAGTCCGTTAATGGACCCCCGTTCCAGTTTATCCCTGAGCCTATACCTTATCATGAGTATATGAGGGTAGCTGGAGAGCGAGACTTTTTGCATGGCCAGGTGAGAGAGATGGTACGTTGCCAGAGGCATGTGTCAGGAGCATCAGCAGTATTGATGGATCTTAGGGCATTGAGGATAGTCCTTGAGGTTAGACTTAGTCATATGGGCAGTACTAGCGGAGGAGAGCGAGATCCGTCAGAGATGAGTAGCTTGATGGATTATATCATGAGAGAGCTCCGGAGGATTGCACCTGATGAGGACTAGAGGCAGAAAGTCATGTGGTGAGCCAGACGAGATGGAGTCTCATGTACGGTAGTTAGTGGATTTCGTTCCGACACGTATATAGATGCGTTATATAGATATCAGCAGTACACTGGACTGGAGTGGAGCCGTTTTGTTATTGTATATAGTGGTACTGTTGAGATAGTGGCAGGTGTTTTCTTTTGGCTGTGTACTCTACTTCTGGTGTTGTTTTCTATCATGTACTTTTCTTTTATCATCAAAGTGTTTTCACGCTTGTACCCAGGTTATATGATGACCAAATTTTGTTGTGCCACAGTTGCTATCATTTTACATATTCCGCTATTTATCATTCAGTATCAAACCTGGCGTGTATGTTTATTTTGTCAGATCTTATTCCTATACCTTACTATCTTTTGCTCTATTTTGTCATACGCTGTAAGACAACATGTATGTTCATCCTATCAATTTTATTCATGTACCTTGTTCTACTTTGCTTTTCTTACAAAAGTTATGAAATCTTCTACCGCAATTATGCTGTGGTTAGAAACTCATCATTGTACTCTGTTGTATCTTGTTATGACAGAAATAATTCCTTGATTTCTAAATTCTTGTTAAACAAATTCTTAGTGTACAAGGCTTATCCAGCTACTAAATATATTGTTTGTTTTGTACCAGTTATCAAGTTTTGAATCACTTGATTAGAATGGATACACCAGTGGAACAAATTCTAGATCTTCTTCGTCAACAAACATCTGCCCTAACCCAACAGCAGCAGTGTTTGCAACAACAACAGATATGCCAGCAACAACCAGCCGTACCAACAATTACTTTTAAGTCGTTTCAGGCCGTAAAACCACCAGAGTTTAAAGGGACTGCAGATCCAGTGGAAGCAAGGGCGTGGTTAAAAGAAATGGAGAAGGCTTTTGCACTAGTGAAAGTTGGAGCTGACCAGAAGACGGAGTTTGCAAGCTATTTCCTGAAAACTGAAGCTAATTATTGGTGGGAGTCGGTGAAAGCTATGGAAGGCACAACGACAGTTACTTGGGAAAGGTTTACCGTGTTGTTTTTAGAGAAGTATTTTCCACGTTATATGCAGAATCAGATGGAGTTGAAGTTCTTTGAACTCAAGCAAGAAAATTTAAGTGTAACAGAGTATGAAGCCAAATTTACCGAGTTGGCAAGGTTTGTTCCAGAATTTGTCGACACAAATGAAAAGAAAGCTAGGAGATTCCAGCAAGGTTTGAAGCCGTGGATACGCAGTAGGGTGGCAGTGTTTGAGTTGGTCACGTATTCAGCAATAGTTCAGAAAGCTATGATTATAGAGGGAGAGAGTGATCAGTCACAGAAGGAAAAGGACAACAATAAAAGGAAGGCTGAGAGTCATGAACCAAATCGAGGGCAAGGGAATTTTCAGAATCGTTTCAACGGGAAGCTGGGATTCCAGGCAGGGAGGAATATGGGATTCAAGAGGCCAAATATCGGGAATGCTGGCCCAGGTACTCGTCTACCATTCGGGAATCAATCGGAACCAAATGGACCTCCGTTGCCAGAATGTAAGACCTGCGAAAAGAGACATACAGGAGGTTGTGTGAAGACTGATGTGATTTGCTTCAAGTGTAACCAGAAAGGACATGTCGCTAGGGAATGCTCAGCACCAACATGTTTCAATTGTGGGAAAATTGGCCATATATCCAGAAACTGTAAATCAACAGGACAACCTAATGCTAACCAGCCGAGAGCCAGAGTATTTAATATGAATATGGAAGATGTTGTCCAAGATACTGATGTGGTGACAGGTACGCTACTCGTAAACTCCGTACATGCTAAAGTGTTAATTACTTCGGGAGCTACCAAGTCATTTATTGCTGTAGATTTTGCTAGTAAATTGCGATGTGAAACCCGACCGTTAGATAAGGCTTTTAAATGTAGAAGTAGCAAATTTGGAACGTGTTCCAGTTAACCGGATTTGTCCGCATTGTGAGATTGATATTTTAGGCCATCGTTTTCTTGCTGACTTAATACCTTTCAAGTTGATTCACCTTTATTTAAACGAGATAAGAGTACATCATGGACTGCCAGTTTCAATCGTATCCGATAGAGATCCGCGGTTTAATTCAAGATTTTGGAGACAATTTCAAGAAGCCTTGGGAGCTAGAGAGTGATATGCGAGAGAAGTACCCTCATTTGTTTGCCTAGGTTGATTCTGGGGACAGAATCCTTTTAAGGAGGGAAGGATGTAAGAACCGGGAAACCGTGGGTTTATTTTTAGAGTTTAGTATAATTTCTTTTGTGATATTCGTGGATTTAAATCCGTTATGTGTTTAAATGTGGGGAAATTTTCGTTAAATGATCATATGTGTTTGTCCCATAAATGCTACGTGAATTTTGAGGTAATTAGATTGGTATTTAAAAAGTGAGTTATTTTATTTTAAAGTTATCGTAAATTTTTGAACGAAGAATTCCGTTCGTTTCGTAATTTTTCGGGAAATTGGTACATCATTTGTACCAATAATTCATTCGTTAAGGCGGGGGATATTTTTGAATAATTGTTATAAAGATATTTTGGCTCGTTCATCGAGATAGTCTTAAAATATCTTCGCGATTATTCGTACTTTTTGAGGATTATCGTTTTGTAACTGGTACGTTATATTCGAATAAAAACGATCCGATGGATCAATATTGAACCAAAAATATCGTTTGGGGTATTATTTTCCGTTAAATATAAATAGACGAATCGTAATTATTTTACGTATAATAAAGTATATAATATATCGATAAATACAAAAAAAATACCCGAAAACCCTAATCGTGTTCTTCGTGTTCTTCGTAATCGAATCAAAGATCGAAGGTGTTATCGGATTCCAAATTCAAAGTTCTAGTAACCAAATCAAAGCCCTTTTCATCCTCTATCATAATCCATCATCAGTTTTCAGTTTGGGTAAGGATTCGAATTTTTTCTGATTTTTATATTTTTGATTCGAATTATTAATTTGGGGAATTCCTTGTGGTTGATTGTTCTTGTTAATTGATTATATGAATAGATTGCATATGTTGAAAGGAACATGTTGGTAATTTTTATGTGATTTTTGAGGTTCTAAATCGAGCAAATCGGAAAGTAGTATAGTCGCCGGAGTTTTCTTAATTTTGCCGGATTTTGAGTTGTAGGGATCGGTACTTGATTTCGTTTCCGCCATTAAATAGATCGTTTCATTTAGAATCGATTCATATAATTAGTTTTCAGTTTGATGCTTGTTTTATGATGGCCGGAAAACGGAGCCACCACCGGCGGTCTTCGATTTTGGTACGATTAAGTCGCGTTTCCGGCGTGTTTTTGACGGATTGTGAGAGCCCATAAGTTCCTTAGTGAAAGCCCTTTTGTTTGGTAACGTTTTTGGTCGATTTTGACTCGCCGGGAACTGGGTTCGGGCGGCCGAAATTCCGCCGGCGGCGGGTGTTCTTGGCGACCCGAATCCGTTCTTCATAACCCGTTTCTTGACCCGAGTTCGATCCATTTTTCCCCAATTTCTTTACATGAACAGTGTTTCTGGATTTTATTTTTAAAATAAATCGAAAAATGGTTTTAAAAATTCTAAGAATCATATCTTTGATTTAAAAATACTTTTTAATATTCAGAAAATTTTATAAATTCATAAATATTTATTTAAATTCGAAAATTTATTAAATTTAATTATTTTAATTATTTTTGATTAATAATTAATTTATTTAATTAATTGATTAATTCTTTTAATCATTTAATTCTTAATAATTAATTATTAATTAGATTTAATTAATTAAAATTAAGTTTAAATATTTTCTAGCCTGATTTATTTATTTAAAAATAGTTTGAGTGTTTGGAAATTGTCAATTAATTTTATATTAATTGATTAAATTGTTTTAATCTTTATATTGGGAGAAATAGTCCGATTTTTGACCTAAAAATATTTTGAGGTTAAAATTCTTTGAAACAAGAGTCGAATATTTTCTAAAATTATTTCTTAGATGTTACGAGACTTATGTGATTTATTTATCATAATTAAATGACGATATGTGCTATGTGAATTATGTGAATTATTTGGTTGTTGAGTCATGAATGCTAATAATTGTTTAAGACTTGTTTAAATGTTTTAGTCGTGTTTAATATTATCACGAGGGGTAGTTAGAACAGAAATTTGTCGGTATTAATAGCAATTGAGATTTTGCAAGACTGTTGACTTAGATGTTGACTTTTATATTATAGAGACACTAGACGAGCGCGACTAACCAGGGTTGCATACAGTTGAGCAGGAACGTTAAACAAAGGCAAGTGTCTATACCCTTCATGTATTGTTCGAGTAATATTCTCTTGAATTATTATTATGCGAGTGTTTATACTCTTCACTTAATTTCCAAGTGTTGGTTCTTTTACACTGAACTGCAATTGTTATTATTATTATTATTTCTTGTTAATGCAGTTATCAGATTCAGTTCCTTATTCGAACTTATATATGTTATGTACAATCCGGTTTATTTCCTTCAGAATGTAAGGCTTATCTGTTATAAGTATACTTTTTGAAGGACTTGAACTATTTCTTTCAGTATTCGAACTTATATATGTTATGCATAATCCCGTTTATTTCCTTCAGAATGTAAGGATTATCTGTTATAAGTATACTTTTTGAAGGACTTGAACTATTTCTTTCAGTATTCAATAAATCCTCTGATTGGTAGTCTTACTTATCAGATTCATATTGCCATGTTAAATGAGAAAAGTGTACTTATTTTGTTGAAACTGTGATTTAAGTTGTGAACCCGATAAGGGTAAAACTGTGATTTGAGTTGTGAGCCCGATAAGGGTGAAAACTGAGATTTGTTGAAAAACTAGGGTTTTATATTGAACCCATGAATTGGAAATGCATGACCGCGCGATGGTTGGAAATGCCTGACCGCGCGACGGTCGAGAGATGAATTTTGGCCAATAGCAATAAGTGCCGTGGGGCGGATAAATGCCCGGGAAACCCCAATATGTGATGAGCCTACTGTGTACCACAGTTTGGTTGGCGAGCTATGAGCGATTGATCGTCGGCTTAGCTCGTGTGAACGAATGGATTCCAATTCATTATTTTGATGATAAAGTGAGAAAAGTTACTTATATGATATTAGATTACTTTTAAAGTTGCGTATTGGTATTGATAATCAAGTTTCATTGTTCTTAAATTCCATTGAGAATTTCCTAATACCTGTTATGTACTGTTTTGTTAAATTTCATATTTATTGAATTATACATCGAAATTCAGAGTTATATTCTATCGCACTGGCTGAGCATTTTGGCTCATTCTTGCTTCTCTATTATTCTAACCTTTCAGATAGTTACGAGGATGTCTCACGTTAGGCGAGCAGCTAGGGTGAAGGTGAACCGTCAGGTTCCCAGGGTCCGTGGTCAGGTAGTAGTTTTGAGTTGTAACCGGTAATCGGGTTGTAAGGATGATGTAAGCATAAAACTGAATGAGTGTGTAAAACTTTTGTAGACATTTGGTTGTTAGCGTAATTCCTTATCGGGGTTACCCTAATAACATGGTGGTTTGTAATAACATTAGTAGTTGTGATGACTTGTTTCATATTATAACCTGTGCTCGATCCTTAGTATTTTCGGGGTCACTGTTATATTTTTAATGATATTTCCAGGGTTGTGATTTATATTGGTTGTGCGCTACCCGATCTTGACCCCGGGTCGGGAGGGCGTCACAGTAATAAAGTCATTAGAATACCTCACAGTGATAATGGTGTAATGATCCTTAGACTTGAGATCATTATATTTCTATACGAGGATTAATATACTTTGATTACATTAAAAGTTACCTTTGACCGGGTGATGATAAAAGTGGACATCGGGTATATTATGAGTCGTATGAGAAGTATGAATGATAGATAAAGGATTTAACCCTCCTATTATTAGGAGAGATATTATTGGCCTCTTGATTGAGTGAGACTATGAAAAATGCATGGCCATGCTCAAATATTGATTTGATTAAATAGTCTACTCATTGATCAAGGAAACCTGGATTAAATGTTGAAGAGGATGACTAATAACATGGCTCGAGTTTAATCTATAATATTTGGTTAAAGGGATTATATTACACGGAAACATTAGTCACGAAAGGTTTAATTGGATCACCAATTATTATTATTACTTGGGTATCAATGATGTATTACTAGATGCCGCTCATTGTTTATAATTTTATTATGAGATATTAAAATTATTGCCAACGTAATAATAACCTAAAGGGTTACACAATAAGAACGTTTTAAAAGGAGTTTTATTTTAAATATCAGATTTAAATTAAAATAATTATAAATTCGAAATTGGTTAATTAATTAATTAAGTTGGACTTAGTTAATTAAATAGTATTTCGAATTTAACTCATTAAAAAACCCAAATCAGTTTGGTTTAGTTGAAGCCCAAGCTAATTAGGGTTAGGCCCAATCTCTCTGCCCTATATATACATAATGATGTATAGTTTTAGGGTTGGTTTTTTTTTTTATAATTCGGTTTTAAGATAGGCTAGAGAGAGAGAGAAGGCAGTTTTATTTGGCTAGTACCTGCTCCTTGGATCGTTGGACGATCGGACGTTCTTGTGGACGATTTAGAGACACAGATCTTGACGCAAGGGTTGTGTGGTGATTGCAATCAAGGACCTCCATCTTACAGAATTCGTAAAGCTCTTAACTGGTATGATTTCGTTTCTCCATAATCAGTCACAACTTATACATGGATCCTGCGTTAGGGTTTCGTAAATTTTATTGTTTTACGACTGTTTTTCGCTGCGTTTTTACATTGAAACCCAACAGCTTGTATATTTAAATAGCTCTGAATATTTTATTTTCCTTAAAAATATTTTTCTCATATTTTTTAGTGGAGAAATATATTTTTATTGAAAATATATTTATTTAGAATTATTTAGGTGTTTTTCAGGTTGTAAATATTGTTGTTTAAATAATTCTGCAAGTTTATATTATTTTTATGCAATTTTATATTATTCTGCATATTTTTCTAGAATTTATGGAATTTTCTGTGAATTTTTCTAGATTTTTATAAATATTTCATGCATTTTTATAAATTCTATGCATTTTTCTGTAATTATTCTATTTAATTCTTAATTTTTCCTAAGTCTTCCCAGTTTTATACTAGGAAGACTACCGGGAAAACTAAGAATTTTTCTGTTTTTGTTTTGTCTTTTCTGTTTTATTTTTAATTAATTTTAAGTCTTTTCCTAAGTCTTCCCAGTTTTTGAACTAGGAAGACTACCGGGAAGACTTAAAATTAATTGTTTTTTATTTCTGATTTTTGTTTTATTGATTTTCGGAAGTCTTCCTAATTTGAACTAGGAAGACTACCAGGAAGACTATCCAAAGTCTTCCCGATTGTCTTCCCAGTTCAAATAAAAAAAAAACCGTTCATATTTCTTTTCTTTTACAGTTTTATTGTTTTATTCTAATACATATATATAGATACACAGTACGCACAGCTTTTCTTTAATTTGCCTTATCATTTTTTTTTCTTTTCTTGTTTTCAAAACCCCCTCTTCGCATTCTATCATTTTGTGAGCAGAAAACCTTGATCCTTGTCCATTGTTGCTCAAGTTCTTACTTAGCAAAACTATCTGATCTTTCAAAATTAAACTGTTGAGTCGAATTGCTGCCCAAAATTTCAGTTTTTTTTTCGACTTCAATGTTTCTGAGTTTGCTTAGTAATCTTCTTGTGCTTTACTGATTTTTATGTTTCTGTGATAAAAGTGCCATAGTGTGTTAGTGTATATGTGATTGAGATCATTTGCCCAGTTCTTTGTGATAGTCAAAAGTGTTAAGTTCGATTTTAGGATTAACTTTTAAAATTGGTTAATTTTAATAAAATTTTAATTTTGAGGATTTTAATTAATTTTAATTAATTCTAAAAGTCCCTAAAATTTTAATTTTATTTTAAATTGATTAAAATTTCTTGTTTTATCAAAATGGATCCTAATTTTGAACTTGTTTTAAATAATTATGTTGGATATTTTGATCCGTCAAAGTGTAAAGTGGAACGTTTTAGACCGTGGATTCAATTTTTAAATAGTGAGACTTGTGTCAGTCATGCTATTTGTGCCAATGCACTTCTTAAAATTGATCCATTAAGGATGTTGTGTTCAAGTGCTGTTATTGCTGGAGATTCAAAATCTTTTACTTTCAATATTCTAAACCAGCAATATACAGTTACTTTTGAGTTATTCTGTGATGTGTTGCATTTTCCAAAGGACAGGTTTGATCCCTTACCCACTGATGATGAGTTATCACAGTTCTTTGTGAATAATCATTATCAGGGTCCCTTTCAAATGGTTAAATTGTCCAAAAGCTTTGTTGTTAGGGAATGGGATCTGTTCTTTGATACTGTAGCAAGAGTATTTGGTAACTGCACAAAAACAAATTTTCATTGCATTACCAGTCTTAATCAATATATTGCTTATGCTATAGTATTTGGTCGTAGATTGAATTTTGCTGAGATTCTGTGGAACCTAATGCTTAACAGGCTTGCTCACTCTAGGAGAGATTCTGATAATCATGTGAAAGTGAAGTGTTGGTACCCTCGCTTTCTCACTCTTATCATTAATCATCTTCTCACTACTGAGCAGGTAGAACTGTTTAGGGAAGCTAGATTTGAAACCTCTCCAACCACAGACACCAAATTCTACACCAGACTTGATGTCTCATCCAAATTCCTCAATATACCTGTTCTTGTTTCACCATTGATGAGTCAATTCATTAATCTTCCTATCTTTGGTGAACAAGTTCCTCAACCACATCCAGTTCCACTACAGGTAGTTATTCCTAACTCTGGTTCTTCTTCTGGTATGTTATTTCAAACCCAAGTGGTTGATAGGGCTGACCCAGAGGTTGTAGAACCACAATCTCTGACCCAGGTCATAGAGCCAAACAGTGAGTCAAACACTCCTGATACACAACCTGACCCAAATGATCAAACCAGTTCAAGAAGAGTTAGTGATATAGCTACAATGAGTGTTCCCACAGCTCTGTCTCCACCCCTTAAGAAAAGAAGAACCTATAGGGAGGCAAATGTAAGCCCATCTGTATCCTCTCAAAAGGATATGGACATTGATATGGCCACTAAACAGTTTCTAGAGACATCCTCTCAACAAGATGAATCTATTAAAATTCGCCATCGGGCCATGGCATCTTGTACTGAGTCAAGCACTCTCCCATTACTCACAATGGGAGAAGATAACCAAATAGATGACACTCAGGACACTATGCAAGGAGAACACTTAGATTTTGATTTTGAAACAGTGCCTACCATTGTTACGGTAGAAGTGCCTTCACAGGCATCTGAGGGAAAATTTGATTCTTTGCCAAATCAAATAGAATCATTTTCTCCCCTCCCAGAGGGAACATCTCTGGCTCCCTTAAGGGATTTTCCACTCGCAGTTTTTACTGGAGAAAATGGAAGGCAACCTAATGAATCCAACACTGAAGCAATTCAGTTTCAAATTCAATCTGATTTGGATTTCATTGGGGATTGGGAATTGCGAACTCCCATTGCACCACCACTGACCTCTCTTGAAGGGGCTAGGGTGATTTTTCATGCAGGTACATCTTCTGAAAATCTAGAAAGACAGTTAGTGGTGAGAGATATGAGTCAAACACCGAGTGATACACAAGCACGTGAGTTGAGTGAAACACCACTGAGAGCAATTGAAGTGAGTGCACACACTGACACAAACACTGCTTTGTTGAATCAGCTAGCTGATCTACAAAGGAAGTTACAAGAAACCCAGGCTGAGAATAATCTTCTGAAAGCACAAGTGGTTGCACAATCTACCACCTCTGTATCAAATCAGCTGGATACTGTGAAAGATGACCTGGAAGGATTAAAGAATACTCTGCTCCCGAAGCTGAATTCCATCCAAAAATCTCAAGTACTAGTGGCTTCGGACATTTCTGAATTAACAACGTCAAATGCTCAGATTTCAGAAAGTGTCAAGGAGATTGCTGCCATTTCTACCAAGGATTCACTTTATTCTGCAAACAGCTGATGAAAATCAAACGTTTAATGAAGAAAGGATTTCAAGGATAGAAGGAGGAATGGAGCATCTGAATGAAGGTATGAAGCACTTGTATAATATGATAAAGAAATCACATCAACCTACTGAAGTGCAAAGAACATTCTTTGAGGGAGATGATGATGATGATGAGGGTGAGGATGATGAAGGAGGAGATGGAGGAAATAGAGATGAAAAAGGAGCAATAAGGGGAAGAAGTGAGGTGAATCCTGGAGCTACTAAAGTAAAATCTGTAGAGGATTCCTCAACTAAGGGGGAGAATGTGGAGAAACAAGGAGGAAATCAGGCTGGAGGCTCAAACAAGGATTTGCTTGAAGCACTTGAAGAAGGAGAGATGATTGAGTCTGAAATTTGAAGAAGCTCTGTTTGTAAATATTAAATGTTTAGAGCTTAGGTGATTCAAGATAGGATAAATGTATTCATATGTTCAGTCTAGAGGAACATCTATCTTGTACTTACCTGTAATGTTTGAATCTGGATAATGTTAAATGAAATCCAGAACTTTGTGTTATTATTTACTTAGCTTTTAATGTCTTATTTCTACTTGTTTAGTTAGTTGAGTTATCCTCTAGGTATTTGCTTGTTATTCTCTAACAAACAAATAGGGGAGATTGAAAGGCATATGTTTAAGCCTATTTGTTTACATCGAGGAATTAACTCAACATTAAACAAGTCTGTAATAAGTAAGTAATAATTCAAATTATCACAGGAATCTCAGAAGATTATATCTGTCAAAGAATGAAGATTAAAGTCATCTACAGACTTGAAGTGAGTCTACATTGAAAGAAGCTCAATTTATTGATCAAGCCTCAATGAAGTATTCAAGCTCAGTGGATTTATTAAAGTGACGGAGATTTCAAGTGGTGACAGAAAAAGATACTGATTACGGAGTTCTTGAATGAGAAGGAAGTGAATCACTGCTTAAAGTCAAACAGATAAAGAACAGACATTGTCGTTAGTCACTCATGAACCAGACAGTGCATCGAGTGTCAACGTACTATTGTGTTTGTTATTTATCTAAGTTTTAAGTGATTCTGGAATTGTTTAAGAAGTCAACTAATTCTATTTATTCTCTTATAAATAATTAATATTATCAAGTATATTATTTATTAATTTAATTCTGTAAAGAATTAATTTAATACATAATTTATTTAGTTAATTATTTAAATCAGAATAAATTTGAACTAGGAAGACTTAGTTTTATGAACTAGGAAGACTATCAAGGTTGTCTTCCCGATTGTCTTCCTAGTATAATCACTTGTCTTCCCGGTTGTCTTCCCTACTCATTTCTTGTCTTCCCGAAAGTCTTCCAAGGCAAATTGGTTTGTTTTTCTCTAAGTCTTCCAAAGGCAAAATGCATTCTGTCAAGTGGTGGCTTGCACGTGGGTTTGCTAAAAAAAAATCAATTGATATAAAAGGAAATGCAGAAGACTTGAAGACAAGTATATACACAGAACAAAAGAGACAGCATCATTTAACATTACATTTTCTCTCTGTCTTCTTAACTTCTAAACTGCAAAGGCATTCATTTCTTCAAGTGAAATTAATTCTTGATTTGTTCCTCACATTAAATTCATAAGGATCATTTCACTTGTACTGCTTTAGCTTTCTAGCGGATAATAATCCCTAGATTTTATATCGAACTACTTTTTAGTATTCGATCCTTTTTATTACAAAAATAGATAAATTCATGTCGAATTTATTCTAGGTTTGTTTTATCAAGTTCATTGTAATTAGTGATCAGAATTGTAACACTATTCAAGTTTAATAGAGTTTTATTTAACTTGAATATTGTTTCAGTTTTATTCCGCAATAATTTGTTCTAAATTGTTAAATCTTAAAAGGACAAATTCGATTAAAAGGTATTGTTTGTATTCAACCCCCCTTCTACAAATTTATCAAGAGCTAACAACATACAATTAAACATAATAATCCGAACTAAAGAGTTTCCCAGCTAGGAGCATGACATTCCAGTATTATAGGTTAACTGTGTTGAGACGTGTCTCTGTAACTAACAAGCTCACTTTTTAATCTTATTTACATTTTTATTTGCTTTTGCTTGCGCATCTGTTAGAATATTTTCCTATCTATTTGCACCAAAAATTTTCTAAGCTTTCACATCTTCTCCTAATCTCAATTATCACTATTATGGCTAATATCGACTAGTATCTTCACTAATTTTAAGGACTAATTTTACAGGTCGACAAACTTGACCTAGAACATCCGTCAAATTTATCTAAG
Organism: Heracleum sosnowskyi; assembly: GCA_030848705.1. Taxonomy (NCBI): domain Eukaryota; kingdom Viridiplantae; phylum Streptophyta; class Magnoliopsida; order Apiales; family Apiaceae; genus Heracleum; species Heracleum sosnowskyi. Next base: position 20,438,540 of record CM061240.1, read on the forward strand.
CTAAGATCTAAAAAGATGTTTCGATAAACCACTTTTCTATAATGTTATAATTTTTATGATAATTTAAAAAAAGGGTCACCATTTTAAAATTTTGCCCAGGATACCCAAATTGCCACGGCCAGCGTGTCAGAAAAATTAATATGATTTAATTAAAAAAGTAATGTGTTTAAATTAAAAAAGACAATATTAGTGAGTGAACGACAATATTAATGAGTAAAATTTTTGTATAATTGGTATTTTTAGATATGTTTATTGAAGGTAATATGTTTTAATTAAAATTTAAAATGTTTTAATTAGAAAGACAATTGACTAGTTAATATTATTTAATTATTTAATTAGAATGAAAACCAAAACTGAAAATCAAAATCAAAAGATTTAATGTTTCGATAGTATAAATAATACACATGTAAAATATTTAGTAATTACGTAATCTTTTACGGATTTTGCACATATTTATAATTGTAAGTTTATATTACATTCCCTCTTAAAAGTATTACTTCACTTTCAAACATATATGCATATTAAGAAAATTTAATGTTATTGGAAATTTTATTTGTATCAATATTTAATTTATTTGTATATGTGAGATAGAATTGGTTCGGAAAAATAAAATAAAAGGTAGTCTTGCAAAGTTAAAAGGTTATATCAAAAATTAATATGTATATATAATTTTAAATAAATTAACATTTTAAAACTAAATACCATTACATGAATTATTAAAGTTGAAATATTAAAAATATCGTTGATAATTTCATTAATTGGTATGATCTTTTATATACAAATAACATATACTCCCTCAGTCCTCCTAAAAAAAAATGAGAGGACAGATGGAGTATATAACATATATTGGGGAATCCAAAAATCCTGGGACTTTGGAACGTAGAATGGGATTTTTTTAAAAATATTTGGGAGGGGGAGCTAGAACAAGAATTAGAATATTCTCATCTGATTTCCGAATCCAGACTGATTCAAATATTTGAAAAAATGATAGGTTTACCTTCATATTTGTTAAAATTTTAAAATAAAACTAATTAATATTCATTATTATAATTTTAAAAGTTTTGATCCATTTTATTATTTCAAAATTTTAACAGTATAATGTTATTTATTCAAAATAATTTAATTTTTGTATTTTAATTTTAATTATAAATAGATGTTAGTTTGAATTGTAATTTTGGAATACAATATTAAATTAGTTAACAACAGGGATATGGTTAAGAAATTTATGAATATAATGAAATTTTCACAATTCATATTAATTGTCATTAATAGATCGATGGTTATTTTCATAAGCACATTTTCCTTTTCGAATCATTTTCAGAAATATAATTAATTTCCTTGAAAATCTAGAAATCAATACTTTTAATCTTTAATTAAAAGATACTCCCTCGTCCCGCTCAATTGTTTACATTTGGGTTGGGCACGGAGGTTAAGGAATATAAGTAAAGTAAGGGAAAAAGTAAGAAGAATGAGTAAAGTGGTGGAACCATCAATATTTAAGGTATAAAGTAAGTAAGTGGAGGAAAGTAGTGGAAGTAGTTAATTTTTATATTATAAAACTTTACTATTTTTGAAAAGTTTTGGAATGTAAAGAAATAGATGAGACATCCCAAAAAGGAAAGTGTAAAGAAATGGATGGGACGGAGGGAGTAATATTTTATAAATTTTGGAAAGTAATATTTTACGGCTCCTATAAAGTATAGTTTTATTTATTATTTTATTTTGAATAAAAATTTAATGTTTGAATTTTATTCAATTTTTTTTAAATAAGTTATATAAGTATATTTTATACGAGTCTTAAAATGCTTGTCAATCAATGATAAAAACCTGTAAAGAAAAATGAGAGGGACAGAGAGGGTACCAAACACTTAACACATTAAAACTAAATTATTTAATTATTAAACACATCAGGGTTATAATTAACATTTTCCATAAAATATTAGTTACAAAAATGGTTTTTCGAATGAATAAAAGTTATCCAGTTATTTGAAGTTTTATTTATTTATCGAGGAAAAGAAACTTGAAATACATAACTTTTTCCAGATATTAAATATAATCGCTGTATTTTGATATAAAATAATTTTTAATACACATAATTTTTTATAATATAAAATAATTTTATTTAACAAGTTTTCCGTTCTCTAATTTATTGTGAATCGATAAATTAGCTCATGTTTTTATTATTTAAATTTAAATTTTAGTTTTTAGACATTTTAATTACATGATTATTCATGATTTTCATGATAAATGAAGTTAATTTAATTTAATTTTTATTATGTATAATTAATCATTTACATGTTCATTGAAATTTAAATATTTATTATTAGAGCTTATTTTTAAATTCCCAATTTATTTCTCTCTAAATATATAAACACAAAGTGAACTGACTGTGTGGGGTATACGAGAAAAGATCAAAAGACAATGAAATGTAAACTATATGGTCCACACTCCACAACTACAAGACATGTATTGTATAGTTACTTTCTTGATAAAGTAGGACACAGAAAAGTGCTAATCATAAATAAAGTTAAACAAAGGAAAGTACAAGTTGTCCAGCTTGGATTGTGGGACACGTGACTCATCACATCTTTCGAGGTGACTGCAGTAAAAGCCACCCACAGTTTTTACGTGACCTTTTCTACAAGTTTCTCACGCGCTTATGCTAAAAGTTACTACTATTATTTCTGAAAATAATTAAGAGAACAACGGTATGATAAATGATGATAATAATTACCAAAGAAAAATTAACTATGAATATATTTACTAATGAGATAATAAATAAAAAATGTTTCTATAAATTAAACCATCTAATTTCTTTTCTCTAGATCTTTTTGTTAATGTACTTGTAATTATTTATTATTTCTAGCTAGCTACATCTTTGTGGATTGTATAAGTATTTATTCGATTTGTTTGATCTATTTTAAATATAAAAAAAATTTTAGCACATAAACATCAAGCTTTTTTGGACACTTGCTCAAAATGAGTATTTTGTTAAAAAAGTATAGTCACACATATTAGATTATTATTGAAACAATAAAATAAATACCATTTTTAAAAAATTTGGCCAAAAATATCACTTTATTACGCATTTTAAAATTGAATATCACTATTACGCATTTGAAAAATGGGTATTACATAAAAAGAAAATTAAAGAAAAAATTAAAATTAAAAAAATTTGACCAGTTACGCATTTTGAAAATGCGTAACACCTTGAGTAAATGGGTGATACGCATTTGTCAAATGCGTATCTTTCTTTTCAATTTTTTTTTAAATTTTTATTTTGTAATTTTTTTCGAAAAAATACGTGTTATCTATTATTCAAATGCGTAATAGTAATATCCATTTTCTGAATGCATAATAGATTGATATTTTTGGCCAATATATTCGAAAATGGGTATTCTTGTCACCCGATTTTAAAAAAATGGTATTTTTGACCATCAACAACTATTATTAACTTATTATCTATGTAAAGTATGAATTATTTTGTACGTATTTATTGAACAAACAAATAGTTCAATAATTTTTAAAATAAGAGATATACTTTTGACAATATTTAGGAAAAATAATAATATAAACATTAAGTAATATTAAAATTTATATATTTTTCTTAAATTTGATTATATAAAAATTAAATATTAACATGTAATCGATGATATTTAAATTTGATAAATTTTTAGTAAATTGTGTTATAAATATTATATTTTATATGTTGTTGATTCGATTGAAACCTTTAACCCACGTATATTTGAAGTTTTAAATATTAAATTTAAATGTTGTTTATGAGTTTCTTGTGCTTGACTTCGGGTAATTGGTTATAAAAAAGATAATTATTTATAAATATATAATGTTATTATTTAACAATATTTTGTAATATATAAGTAGGGGTAATTAAGTGAAATAACCAAGTACCAAAAAACTGCTACCGTACCGACCAACATTTAATTTAATGTTTCGGCTATTATAGTAAAGTAATATTCTAGAGAAAACTCCTAAATCGGGGAACCCTATATAAATATAGAAAAATTTACAAAAAAATAACTTATTTTTTGGGAAAAAAATATAAAAAATACGGTTTTAGTTGTAAATGAGGTTGCAACAATTGCAAATGAGGTCGCAAACTAGGTTGCAATATATTTTTGAAAATAATTTCTGCAACTTAGGTATTTTTGAAAAAAGCCCATAAATATATATAAAACATATATTTATTTCATTTTTTTATTAAATATAATTATAAATTTCAATTAATAAATCAAAAAATAAAATTACACAACTTTTTATTAAAAAATCAATAAAAATTAGTGAAATAGTTCAAAGTGATTTTAAAATATAATCACAATTATTCAAAATAATTCTATATTAGAAATAAATTTAAAATCAATATTTTGTTCAAATTTAAATGTTTAATTTTTGTAAATTTATATGTAATTAATATTCTATATTAGAATCAAATTTTATATTTTGTGAAATAAATATTTTAAATTATTTGAAAGATCCCCTCCCGTTGTCCGATTCTTTATATAAGATAAGTTGGTTATGTGTAAACCATGAGATAGTATAGATATATAAAAGAATATAATGATAGAATTTATAAGATTGTTAATGTATACATATATTGAATTATAATATTAAAAAGTAAATGTTTGGTGAGGTGGTGAAATCTTTCTAACCAATGTTTAAAAATAATTTTTTTCAAGAGTATATGGTTTTGTTTAACTTAATATTTTTCATAAAATCATCTTTTAAAATGATTACTTTTAAATAAAGTTACTTGTTATTTGGAAAACAGAATGTAAAAATAATAATACAAAACATTTTTACTAATATATCTAATGGAAAATTCAATCGGATGGATGTAAATATATAGTAAAATCAAATAAATATGCAAATTTATAAGTAATTTATTGATTTGATTAATAATTTTTTTAACAAAATATTGATCGATCGACCTCTGTCGTTAATATTATATAATGAATTGTTATCATCATAAAATCCATACTCTACTACTTAAATTTTTTTAAATTGTTTTTTATAAGAATATTTTGACATCATATTCTCCAAACATTTAATTATAATCATCACTATCAACTAAGAACTAATTAAAACTTGTATACTATATCATAACAAGGTAAATATTTATTTTAAATATTATTTATGCAACATTTATTTATTTTCTAAATTAAAAAAATGAACAACCTAGTCACCTAAAATCTTTCAAAGGTGGAGCAACCTCAAAGCTCCAGCGCATGAGACCTACGTTGGCCTTGACGTAGCACCTAATCGTGTCAGTTGCCCACCTCAAACAACAAACCTAGCACCTTCCCGTATCTTTCCTGTGTAGTAAATAAATATATTATTTAATTGGTATATTATGATATTATATTTCAATATTCAATTTTTAATTAAATAATATCTGGTAAATATTTGGCATTCATAATTTATCTATGTACTTTTACATATACTTTAAAATATTTAAATAAATTATAATATTAATATTTTAAAAAGATACATATTCTTCATTTATATATTTCAAAGCACATAAAAATGAAATTAAAAATATAAATAAAACATACTAATATAGGGCATGGATCATACATGATTTAGGATACAAATCATATTTACTTTAGTAAATTTGTCTAGAAACTAGAATAAAGCAAAATAAAATATGTTATTCTTTTAAGTTTCATAAAATTAAAATTATAGTAATGTGTAAGGGGCTGTTTGTTTCCTGGCTGAAAACAAGGGAGGAAAAATAGGTGGGCAGTTACCTTGTTAGGCACGTGGAGAAATCAAACTCTATAAATACGCACCTATTTTCCTTCTTCTACTTCCCTTCTTCCCTCTCTCTCTCTCCCTCTCTCTCTCCCGGCTCTCTCTCTATTTCCCATTTGCAGTAGTTTTTCAGGTAATAATATTTATACACATATATTTCTTATTTACTGTTTTTATATATCTGTATGCATAATCTTAAATTTTACAGACACCCCTCTCCTTTTTTTTCTTTTCTTGAACTGGGCTATGATAATTTGCATAAATTATGTGTTTATATGGGTTTGAATCAGATGGAAGGGTTGGTCTTTTGTTAATTGAACAAAAGGATATCTATTTTGATTCTTGATAACATGTATTTTTTTTTGCAGTTTTTATGTTTAAAATTAGTGCTTTTTCTTAATTGTAACTGAGTTATGTAATGATGTTATTATAGAGATTCTCAAATTAATAAAATTAGTTTGTTAAATTTTGATTTATGAAGTCAGATGTAAGATTCTCTATTGTTTAGTTGTGTCCTTTCCTTTCTGTAGTTCTGGAAAAGATCTGTACTTTGGACATGCAAAGTTGTGAACTTTTTTGTCAATTACTACTATTTGTTGCTGCTTGACTTTGCCTTTATGTCATAAGTTATGTATGCATTTACATATGATTATTGTCTATTGATAGTGAGTGGTCTTTTTCCCAATTGAATACTGTTTTATTTTAATGCTTTCTTGTTGGTACTCCATGTGAGAACTATTGTTATGTATTTATATGTATATCTATAATATATTTGATTATGACCAGAATAGTCTTGATTAAGAATATACTATTTTGTCGGTTGCTGTAAAATATAAAAGATGTCCAAATTTAAACGGTTTCTTGGTGAATATAGTACTTGGTTCTACCAAGAGAAGATAGTAAGGACCATAGGATTCTGTGTTCCGAAAGTTACGCCTTCCTAAAAGCATCTATTTATGGTCTTTAACTTGATTTTGCGGATGCTCTATTTTTACTTAATGTCTGACTTTAATTCTGTAGCTTAATGTTGTCAGTATTTTAGTCAGCCATAAGCGGATAGTTTACAAGCTATTATTAATGGTAGAGTTGTGCTTTACTTATGAGAACAATTTGCCCAAATTTGGACCAGAATTTCTTTTAGCTGAAAGGGGGTAAATGTTCCCTTCAGTTCCATAACTTGCTTCACAGAGTCTTAATAGGAATTTAATAATACGTTACTTGATTCTTTCTTCACGATCTGGTGGTTGGTTTCCGATTTAGGAGTATATCTATGGAGGCAAACGTGTTTGGTGTCTAGTTGTTTCGTACTTGTTACGACAAAAGCGAAGTTCTTAGGAACTTATGATCATTGCCAAATTTGTAGAGCAGCTTTGTAAATGCATATTCATAGAGCATCTTCACTGAACTTCTTATATGTACAGGTCAATTTATTTTTTCCAAAAGCTGTACTGATCACTTACCAAATTAAAAGTAAATTATCTTTAATGGGGGACGGTCTACAACAAACGATTGTTGCAGCAAACCGTACCGCGGTATATGTATAGTAGGGTTTTAGGTGTGCATACATGGGATGCCCATCATTTACACGTACGGCGGTACGGTTTGTTATAACAATCGTTTGTTTTTGACCATCTGCCATTTTTAATTGGCTCCATATCTGGATTAATTAGAAAGAAACCATCAATTATGTGCATAAGGATCTAGGTAGTTTATTTTTATCACATATATCTTTATAGTACTCTGGATGAGTTCAGAATTTAAAGAAATCATGTCTTTGAAGTCATACATTGGATAAAGAGAACTGCTTAACAGTTTTCAGATACATGTTGACAATACAATTGGTTTTTGTGCCGAAACTTTTGCATCCAGTGTTCCTGATATGTTGGTAGTTACTTATTATTGCATACCCTGATGTGGAAACTGAGGATTTCATTAAATTGCATGTTCTGTGAACTTGGTCAACATAGTTTCATGGACCTGATAGATAAAAGAATTCGTGAACAAATCAATTGTAATTCGTATTTTTTTTGTCTGTGCCACATTTTGTTTAGTTAACATGTCAGTGTATAAATTAATCTTGAAGATAGAACACAAATTTTTTATTATGCCACCATGGAATTCAAATTTTATAAAAAAATAATTTGAACTTCATGATTTTTCGCTTTCTTGTTTCCAGGAAAAGCAAAGAGTTTAGTTACTTCCTTTTGCTGGCTACAGAGGATAGGATACACTGACCTCGACTTATTGGAAGCTTCAAGAAATAATGCTTCATTGCTTCGTATAGATGCAATATAACTCTGGAGATGAGGTTTGTTTTTTTTCTTGCTCTGTTTCGGAGTTTTTTATGCTAATAAGAACTAATTTACTAACATGTATGATCTGTTATCAGAGGGCTGGTATTACGTACTTGATGGACTTCTCTCCGAGTAGCAGTGACAAAAAAACATTAAAGAGGTGGTTTTTTATTGATAAGAGGGTTGGTTAGAGGGTTTTTTCTGTTCTTACTAAATCTTCCGACAAAGGCGCCTTCAAATATTAAGTATTTATTATATTTATCCTTGAAATATTTCTGCATTCTATGGATTTGAAAACGACGAAAGCATCCCCTGTCCTTGCGGATCCTTCTTCATCTCCTATAAGCAAGTCCAGACTAGGCATGTATTCTAGTTTGATGCCTCACTCACAGTCAGGAACATCATTTTCGTCTACCATACTGACTATACCAAGAAAGAAGCCGGCAAAGCTTGATGATGTTCGTTCCAATGGTTGGCTTGATGCTATGAAGTCATCCTCGCCTCCTCGCAAGAAGATACCAAAAGATCCCTTTGCTGGGGTTTCTTCAGATGATGGCGAGTGTGCTTATCAGTCGTGGCAGGTCTGCAGCTACTTTTTCTTATTTCTCATATTTCTGTAGTTCTGTAGACTACTCAAAACGTTAATTATATTGGTATTCTGTATTCTGTTCTCTTTATACTTTTCCTATTTCCAGCTCAAGTTTCCATCGGCCCTTTTCTCTTTTGAGAAAATCATAGAATATGCCAGGAATAAGAAGATAGTTATATTTCTAGACTATGATGGTACTCTTTCTCCTATAGTAGATGACCCTGATCGTGCTTTTATGTCTGCTGATGTAAGTGGCGAATTATTTTCCTTGTATCACATAAGTATTTTTACCAGCTGTATATGGATAATGAAGTCAATATTTTTCTTTGCCAGACGCGTTGTGCTGTTAAGAGCGTTGCGAAGCATTTTCCAACGGCAATCATAAGTGGAAGAAGGCGTGACATGGTAGTTGGATTATTCTTTAATTGTCCTATTACGGTTCTAACTATACGAGTATTTAGTTTCACTAGTGCGACATTTATTGTATTCAGTTGTGAAAAGTATCAATTTGCTGACTTGTGAATCTTTAGGTCTCTGAGTTGGTAGGATTAACAGAACTCTACTATGCTGGTAGTCATGGTTTGGACATTAAATTTCCTGTTAGAGACACCGCTACAGCACCCATTGACCATCTAAATTCTGAAAAATTCGCTGACCAGCAGGTTTGTGATTTACGCCATGTATTTTGCATCTAATGCAGCGTACTTGTGATCCTTTACATTTGTTTAGTCTACAACATCGTCTGTTAGTTACTCCGGTTAATGCGTGCAGGACAAGGAGGTTAATCTCTTCCAGCCTGCTAGAGAATTTTTGCCTATGATTGACGAGGTGAGCTGCTATACATCCAGCAATCCTGGCACAGTTAGAAAGCAACACCACTCATAAAATGTAACTTGGTGAAATTTGTTTTTTCTTATTACCTTCAGGTTTTTAGAACCCTTGTCAAAATAACTAGTGACATAACTGGTGCAATAGTTGAGAATCACAAATTTTGTGCATCTGTACACTATCGTAACGTAGATGATAAGGTGAGGAGTGCTCAACTTCTCCAAAGTTCATGTGTAATTCTTAACATTTGTTCTCTGATTCACATGTTTAGTAGTCCTAAAGTAGTTTTTCTTTTCTTCTACCTTATGAAATGCAGAGTTGGGAGACAGTTGCACAGCGTGTGCATGATGTATTAAAAGATTACCCTCGGTTACGACTAACTCATGGGCGGAAGGTAATTACATAATTACATGACTTACATCTATAATGATGTTATAATTTTCACAGTATGTCTTGTATTGTCTTATTTTCATGTAAACTATGCTTTAAGGTTATTTACTGGGGTTTCTTTCATCTCCATAGGTTTTAGAAGTTCGCCCTGTGATCGACTGGAATAAAGGGAAAGCTGTTGAGTTTCTGCTTGAATCAATGAGTAAGTTTTATTTAGTTCCATTCCAAATTGTCATGTTATTGCTAGTGTCTTCCCTCTTTTCTGTTGCTTGTAAATTTGATATATCTGATGTCTAGCAGATCTCGGTAATGGTGAAGATGTGCTTCCTATTTACATTGGAGATGACAAGACAGATGAAGATGCATTCAAGGTATATGACAGCTTTGTGGCAGATCAAAGATTCAGTTAGTGTTGTATTTTTCGTATCTAATGATGTGCGAGATCATAACTTATTGATGTCTACTTGACTAGGTACTAAGACAAGGTAACAGGGGTTATGGCATACTCGTATCTTCTACTCCAAAAGAGAGCGAAGCCTTTTTCTCGCTCAAGGACCCCGATGAGGTACATAAATGTTTACTTTCTATAACTTTGCATGTTCGTATTATCTTGTTATCTTTCCTGTATCAACTTTCAAGTATGCTTTGTGTGCGAAGCATATTGGCTAAATCTTCTAAAAGGTTGAACTGATTTTTAAATACAGGTGAAGAAATTCCTCAAGTCCCTTGTGCGATGGAAGGAGAGGAGCATGCTGTAGGTGTGTGTAGATACAATGAAAGGAGTGTTTGCAATGAGTCTGTTAGGATAGTTGCAAGATAATTAGAGATGCTCATTTTATTTGTTGTATAATAAAGCAGCAAAGTCTATTTAAAATTGCGTTTAATGTTTTCAAAAATCTTTTGTGTGCAATGGGAAACTTGCTTCTTCTGAGCTGGTTAGATTTCCCGGATCTGGCTGATTAATTTTCAGATGAATTTGAAAAAAATTATGTTTTATGGATACTTATGCATTATTGTTTAGACTCGTCGTATTTTTAATTTGGTACTGAATGTTGTTCAAATTATGTTAAATATGGCAATTGCTGTTGCAATGAGGATCTGTATTTGAATAAATGATCAAGCAAATAATAATTTACACTTTTCTTAGTTTTCGTAATCAATCCAAATATAAAGAATTGGGCGAGAAAGAGGAAATACATATTAAAGGATTATACAAGTATGCGAATTGACGATGGGAGAATTTACTCATCTTTTAAATATGCACTAGAGAGACTATGTAAATGCAGTGTATGCATGAACTTTCTAATTATTTCATGTGCAAACAATCTGTGCTCGAGTATTGTCTAAATCATTTTTACAGATTCTGAGAAATATATGTTTTCTTTTTTTGACAAGAAAAGAACCGGTTCCTATTTCATTCATAAGAACGACGCCTCAAATTGAGGTACAACAACAAGAAAGTGAATTTTTCTCTTAAAATCAAGAGAAAATTTACAATTCAGGGAAGTGAACAACAATAGGGGGATACTTTTTATAAACGCACACTAAGGGAATCACATCGAAACATCCAAAAATCTTACAGAAAATTCAAATTGATCGATTGTTTCACCTTAAGGCAGTGGGAGAAATCACACGAGTGAAATTGATTCAATTCCAATATAACTTTTAGAAAATTGATTCAATTCGAATATAGTCTGTTTATTAGCTACTAATTCACATTAAATTTTATTTTTTTGACGGGAAAAGAAACTTTCAATAAACTAAAGTCTTTTTTCATTTGTTAAATGAAATTAATCTTCTTAATCCGTGGATCGTAACAAAGAGATATACATGAGAGATGATTGAAACTAATTTTTTTTTAGTTTGTTTGTATTTTATTTATACTAGCTTATAACCCGTGCCAAGCACGGACCAAGTATGAGTGGACATTAAAATATTAGTATTAATAATTTATTAATAAATATTATTTAAAAATGTATTTCTCGAGAATTGAATGATAAAAATATATAATAAATAAATAACTATTTAATTATGTAGTTATAGACAATCAAACTGTGCATAAAGCTAAAGAAATTAAAGTAAATAAATAAATCTTGTATGATTACGTAGCTGAAAAGAATCTAACGCTCGATGAAACTATTGAATTTAAAGTAAATAAATAAATCTTGTATAATTACGTAGTTGTAAGGAATCGAACCCTGAATGAAGCTAAAATATTTAAATTAAATAAATCTTGTATAATTATGTAGTTGCGAGGAATCGAACCCGGGTTAAGTGATAACAAAATTTGATATTTTGGTACTTTAGTATCGCGCGCCATTTTCACATTGTTTTGTTTATTAATAAATATAGTATAGTATAGATACTCGTTCTCAGTAATTTATCCAATGTGTTTGTCATCATATTAATCTAAACCGTCTCATGTTAATAAGTTCAACAATTTTTTGATACTTTAGTTTTAGAGCATTTTGAATATTATTCTCAAAAGCGACACACGTATGTCGTTGTATGCGTGATGAATTACATTGCTAGTATGTGCGATGAGATAATGAAATTACTTTGAGTCGTTTAATGATGTAATAATTTTACATTAAGAAAAATATTACTTTCAACATTTGTCACTAGTGTATCATTCAACCAATTATCTCTAATTCAGTCGCACAATTTATTCTTGTGGAAGTCACGGCAGAAAATACTCTTTCTAGACTCGTCGTTGCAACCAGTAAAAGTAAGGCTTATAAGAGCATCTTCGATGAGAGCAATTTCTTAGCTAAAATTCAAATTTAACATGCCATAATTATGAATTATAAAAATGATGTAAAAAAAGATGCACTTCAATGGTCCATTCCTTTTAGCAAAAAATTTAGCCAACCTCCTTACGGTGGCTATATTTGCTGAACCTCTAGGGACCTGTAGCAATATTTCACATCATCTATTGCCTTATTAAAATGACATATTCTATTTTTAACGATCTGAAATAATAATAACATACTATTTTTAAAATATAACCAATTATTATAGACAACTCCATTGGAGCACAATACCTTATAGGTTCAACAAATTTTAAATAATCGTATTTTATCTTATTTTAGCTAACTAGTTTAACCAAAATCATTGGAGATGCTCTAAATTAGTTGATGAAATATTTGTTGGAAAATGTGGGTTCAAGTCCCACATTGATAAGTCATTTTGAGCATAAGGATGAGTGAGCCTCGGTTGCGTGTTCGTAGCGAGTTGTGCTTGGGTTGTGTTCTCCGTTACGAGAGCTTTCCAAGGCACGTTCAATCACTCAAAACGACTAAGGGATGGATGAGATAAGATGATCCAAAGTTGCTCCCTTAGAATGGAAATTTAAAGTAGTGTTGTAATATCCCACATAGAGAACATAATAGAACTTCTTTATGTTTATATAGCAAAACACATGTGACTTGTTTACTTGTGTTAGTCATGTGTTGCTCCATCACCTACGCGGGCGCGCAGGGGGGGGTGCAAATTGTGGGAGATCGAAGAGGATTTCGTTACCTCGCAAGCCTCGGGCTCGCTCGTGGGCGACCTGCGGACACGAATGCAGAAATATTTGGCCCGAATAATTACGGACCAGTTTTGCTAGCTTTTATTATTTCCATTGTGTTTTGGCTCAAACAAATTGACTGTTAAATTAATCTGATTTAATTTCGGATTAATTGATTTGGTTCAAATTAATTCGATATATTTACGGATATAATTTGTAACCGTTTTAATTAATTAACACGTTTTAATTAATTAAATGGAGTAGTGCACAGGTCATATATATATTTTAGTATAGATTAGGGTTAGACACACAATACACAGCCACCCTTGTTTTCTCTCTACCTGTCGGTGATAGATTCAATACTTGTTCCGGTTCGCCGAAGGTGCTGCATAGCTGCATCAGAAATCCGTTTTATCCTGGGAGGCTATTGTTCCGAACATACGGTGAGGGGCAAATACGCTTTAAGGAGACAGTTACGCACTGGACTCGGATTATAAACTGTATCCTACGTTTTCCTTCTGTCTCCTTCGTTTTCTTATATTTGCACAAACACGGTTCTGTATTTTTGCACAGATTGTCTAACAATATTTCCTGTTTAAACCATTTTTACCACAAGTTTATCAATCCCATCGAGATTCAAGAACCTCTTATCATTACTAACATCTTCAAAGTAATCAATAAGTGACAATTTAAGTGTCGTGATTTGCATCCGAGAAAATTCAAGTGAAAATAATTTTAGAAAATTTAATAATTTTTTCTTTGCCAAACGCACGAACAATGTTGTGGACCAAGACATCTCATACCTAAAAGTAGCTTCGAACAACACTTCTACTTGTGCTTAGAGCTGGTAAAATGGGTCTGGATCCGAAGTACCGAACCGAAATTCATAGAATCGAATCCGATTTTGTATCCGAATTAGTTAAACCGATAATTATTCGAAAACCGATTTGAACCGATCCGAAAATTATCCGAACCGAAAATTTAATCGAAAATTATCCGATCCGATTATGATCCGAACCGATCATAACCGAATAATAAATTATCCGAACCAAATATGATTCGAAATACGATATCCAATATAAATCCGAACTAAAAAAATGATGAATTCAGTTTTAGTTGAGTTATGATATTTACAAATCATAATCTACATATATTAGGCCACTTTTAATTCAATAAATTAATCTATTTATAAGCAAAATTCTTAATTAGAATAATTTAATGTCAAAAATATCATAGATATTTAATCAATATTTTTGAAAAAGTACTTTATTTTATATAAAAAACAATATATTTAATAATAAGATATTTTTAAAGTATTACAAATTAAAAAAAAATGAATGAGTAATGATCCGAAAAGATCCGAACCGAATTTGATCCGAACCTTAGCCACATGCTCAGGAGTCAGGACCCCTAAATATTCAGTTTTGACCCATATTTTGACATTATCTTATTCTCTTGCGAATATTCTAATGTAAATGTAAAAATCATAACACAACACCATTGTGATAGATCAATACAAAATTAGTACGGCTTGTGAAGTAAGAATTTTTGAACCACGTAAATCTTTGTCTTTTATGATTGTCATTTTTTTCTTTTTTAATCATTTTGGTTTTTGTTAATATAGAGATGGAGTCTACACTTCCTGCTGAGGTGGCAATACAGAATGGCAGGAAAGTTAGTTAACAATATAGATTATCTAGTATATAAGGCATAGAAGAGAGAGAATGTAACAACTTCTGAATATGTAACAACTTTGCTTATTGTTTTCTTCTAGCTTTAGCTTTCTATCAGAGTATTCATCAAGATGATACTATACATATAATAAAGACTTCTTCTTATTCTTTATGTTTAACAAACTATCATGGTATCAGAGCTACGATCATTTTTAATTCCGCTTTAATCTTCATCTTCCAGATCAATCTTTCTGAGTTTTTCTGTTCGTACAACAATGGCAACTTCATATTCTGCAGCAGCATCAGGTTCATCTTCAATTGGATCAGTAATTGACAATAATCATCCATATCTTACCTCCATCTGATCATCCAGGTATGATTCTGGTAACTGTTACTCTATCAGATCATAATTACAATCAATGGAGTCGGTCTATGAAAATTGCTCTTTCGTCCAAGCTCAAATTGGGATTTATCGACGGTTCGCTTGCTAAACCTATATCTACATCTCCATTGTTCATGTACTGGTCTCGTTGCAATGATATTATCACATCTTGGATCTTAAACACTGTTTCGCCTGAGATTCATCAAAGTATCATGTATATGGATTCTGTTCATGCTATCTGGTCTGATTTGGCTACTAGATTTGCTCATACTAATATTCCTAAGGTGTTTAATCTCAAGCGAGAATTAGCATACTTGAGTCAATGATCTATGTCTATCTCTGCGTATTTCACGAAATTTAGATCTCTTAATGATGAACTTGAAGCTATTGTTGATATGCCTAAATGCTCATGTCACAAATGCACTTGTGATGTCAACTCAAGGTTAATTGTTTTCCTGAAAGATAATATGATGTCTCAGTTTCTCATGGGACTTAATGATCAATTTACTATTGTTCGTGGTCATATCTTAATGCTAACTCCTCCACCTTCTCTGAGTGAGGCATATGGTATTCTCCTTCAAGAAGAGCATCAAAGAGAAAATAATTCTCCTGTTGTAATGGTTGACAGTGTTGCTATGGCTGTTAAGCAATATAATGAGTTTGGAAATAAGAATTCTAAACCTACTAAGAAGTCTTCCACTGATAAGTCTCATCTTAGCCGTGATTTTTGCAATTTCACTGGACATACTAAGGACACTTGCTTCTGTGTCCATGGATATCCTGAGTGGCATAAACTGTTTGGTAAACCAAAGCCAATTCCACGCAGGCAAAATGCTCAAGCAAATTGTGTTACTGATTCAGTTCATACTGTTGGTTCTAAATCTTCTGTTTTGAAAAACTCACCAATTTCTGAATTCTCTGATGCACAATGCAAGCAAATTATGAATCTCATTCAGGCTGGTTTTAAAGAATTGAATGTTTCTTCTCCTGGTTAGACATCATCATGGAATGCAACTAATACTGTTCATGCTGCAGGTACATTTCAACACATAGTCTGCACATATGTGTATTCTGTAGTCTCAGAATCAAAAGTATGGATACTTGATTCTGGAACTACAGATCATATCACACTTTTTCTTACTTTACTCACTGATCTTACACCTCTTACCTCTAATCTTCATTTACCTACTGGCCAATGTTCCCCAGTCACTCATAGTGGTAAATTGATTCTACATAAGGATTTAGTCCTGGATAATGTACCGTGTGTCCCTAGTTTTAGTTATAATCTTCTTTCCATACCAAAATTAACTCAGGATTCTAAATGCCTAGTTTCCTTTAATAACAAATCTTGTTTTCTTCAGGACCCTGTATCACAGAAGACCAAAGAGATTGGTTTTGAGCAAGGTGGCTTGTACCTACTTCATCAGGACAGGCTACTCTTAGACTCTTCTGTTCTTTCATCTCCTTTATTTTCTTCTCAATGTAATTCAGCTGTGAAACTTAGTTCTTTTCATCTTTGGCATGCCAGATTAGGACATCCATTTGTATCTTCTATGAAATTCTTATCTTCTAGTGGCTTGTATTCAGAAATGTGTAATATTGCCAACTGTGAAATTTGTCATTTAGCTAAGCAAACCAGGATTCCCTTTCCTCTTAGTCAAACCAAAAATAATGTTTTATTTGAATTGATTCATTTGGATGTATGGGGACCATATAAGCATAAAACTCATGGAAATTGTTCTTATTTTTTGACTATAGTTGAGTCTAAATCCAGAGCAACTTGGGTTTTTCTTTTCGATGATAAATCTCAAGTTAAAGATCTTATTTTGTCTTATCTTGCCTATGTCAACAATCAGTTTCATACCAATGTTCAAGTAATCAGTTCAGACAATGGTGGTGAGTTCATGAACAAATACTTAGCCACTGAACTTGCTAAATTAGGTATCATTCATCAGTCCTCTTGTGCTTACACTCCACAACAGAATGGTGTTGTGGAGAGAAAGCATATAACATTGTTAAATACTGCTAGAGCCTTACGAATCCAAGCTCACCTCCCAATCAGTTTCTGGGGTGACTGTTTACTCACAACCACTTATTTGCTTAATCGTACTCCAACTCAATTTTTAAATGGACTCACTCCTTATGAGATTTTACTAAATCTTAAACCTGATTATTCACATATAAGAATCTTTGGTACCATTTGTTATGCTTCTAATTTGTCACCTGTTAAAGACAAGTTTACTCCCAGAGCTCACAAATGTTTGTTTTTAGGCTATCCATTTGCGAAAAAGGCCTACAGAGTTATGGATATAGATACTAAGAAAGTGTTTTACACTAGAGATGTACACTTTGTTGAAGATGTTTTTCCTTTTACTGATATTCCCTCTACTTTTTCTTCACCTTTGTTTAACTCTACTGCTGAGGGGCATGATCTTGATCCTCTCACTGTTAGTGTTGAGATTCCTCAGTTACCTGTTACCACACCTGTCACCTCTGAAACCCTAATTTCTGCCTTACCTGAGTCTCATATTGAGTATAATCAGGATCATCAGGATCATCCAACTCATCAGGATCATCAGGATCGTTCAAATCATCAGGATCATCCAACTCAAGCTACGCATTCCTCACCATCTTCATCCCCTTATGTCCCTTCTCCTATACTTATTACTAGACCTCAAAGGGTCAGGACATTACCTGTTAAACTTCAGGATTACACTGGTCTTCCTACTCACCTTTGCAATCTTATTTCTTATACTAATTTCAGTCCATCCTATCAGCATTTTCTGGCAAATGTTGATTGTAATAACCCCAAATTTTGGACTTAGTTAATTTTTTTTATTTGATGAATTGTAAAATCCTGATGAATAGTAATTTTGTCGTTTAGAAAATTTTTAGACCACCCTATGTACGAGTCGGGATAATGAACTTTCGAAGTCGTATTAGTGATCTACTATGAAAATGAAGGAATGCAAAAGCTGTCAGAATCAGAAAAAGAGCATTTTCTGTTTTCTCCGAAATTTCACCTATTACTGATGAATTAATTATTATTTAAATATATTGAAGGATTTTAAATTATCAATTCCATGGATATGGATTTAGTAAAAGTATTAAGATATCAAGAACGTTTACGGTAAGCTACTTCGATAGAACACTTAAGAAAACCCTGCGAACGTTCAACGAGATTAAGCAGTAACCGAACAACGTGACGCCTATTGGATTAAATACAAGCATGAAAGTAAAATGTAACAATATTAAATCAAGGAATGCAACATTAGGATCATCCATGTGAAACCAAACAAAGAACCAAGCAAGTGGATCAAGAAGATGCTTCTTTAACACATTTCCAACTTGACCTTTGGCAAAACAAATGACACAAGCACACTACATCATCATTCTTATACTTATCCAAACACTTTAACCATTCCACTTTATCACAAAATATCAAGCAACCAAGCAAGAACTTTCCCCATCTTCAAGAAGAAAACATTCGGCCCATTTTTCTTCACCAAGGGTTTGATTTTCAAAATCAAACTTCCACTCATCCATAAATCATGATCTTGGATTCTAAAGCTTCCATATTTCCAAACTAAGGTATTCTCTTAATCCTAGAATCATCCATGGAGGTTAACATATTCAAATCCTTGATTTAAGATGAACATGAATAGTGGTGAATAGTAACTTTTCATGATTCTTGATTTTGTTTCTTAAGGATTAAGCTTGTTAAGGTTGGTTCAAAGCTCAAGGAAGGATTATAGACTATTGTTAGTGTAAATCAAGCATCAAGGAAGGTATAAACTCTTGAAACCCTTAGTTATAAATTGATTTATATGGTTAGATTTAAGTATAGTTTAGTTAGTTTGATTATAAGGATGAATGGTTGATTTTGATGAAAGTATGATGTTGTTTTGATGGTGAATAAGTAGATGTTGGTTTTCACTATGGTTGATGATGTTTATGGATTAGTCATGATGTTGAAGAAATGAGTTTGATGATTGGTTGGTTGATTATGTAAAGATGATGATTTAAACTTTGGAATCACTAAAACATAGCCGTCGTAATGCCCGATTTTCCTTAACCTTGTTTTGCTTGTGATATTCGAACCTAGTAACTTCTGCCCAAGATCACCACTGTCCATAATAGTGTAGGTCTTGTTTCAAGGTTCGTTTTGGTGCGAAGATCATGTGAATACGATTTACGGTTTAGGAGAAACATGTGTTTTAGTGTAAGGCGTTCGTAAAACCAAACCGTGCCACTTAGTCAACTTTGAGGCTATGAGCGAACCACTTAGAGGTCATAATAAAATGTGAAACTTTGTGATAACATGCTAGGTATGTTTAGGAAGACCCTCGAAAAGATTTCGTGCAAAAAGGATTAAATCTCAATTTTATAAAAATGCGTGAGCGAGCATGCTCGAGTAGAAGTTCTTAAGGAGTTAACTTGAAAATGGACTTTGTACTTGAGATAGTATATACTTAGTATGGTGAAAGCGTTTAAGTTATTAATCTTGAACCTTGTGTTGATTCTAGATTACTGGACCAACCTGAGACTTATTGCTACTTCGGGATTTCCAGGCAAGTTTACTAAAACCTTACTCTATTGTTCAAAAGTAGGTATATTTTCAAATGTATAATACTTGGTTATTAAAATGTTTATGTGTACTCTTGTTTCCAAGTATCGTGCAAGTTTCTAAATCTATACTTTGAAGTATTGACTATATAATACTGCTTTTGCCATGTATAAAATTTGACAGTTTTGCGATATATCTTATTTCTTGTTGAAATAGATTTAATCTTTGGATTATATAAAATCTTTTGAGTTAAGTAGTTATGAACCGGTTTACCTGGTAGCTCTAAATATAAGAGCATATTCATTGTTTTCGACTCTAAATCGGGAGTCGGTATTTTGATATATGTAGATAGCCGTGGAAACCCGGAGGGATTCCATCGGCAGAATACTATGTATTTTGAGGAATGTTATTTGAGTATTATCTCAGTCGAGAAATACTATTTGAATACTATTTCAGTTATATATGCTAATGGAAGGCATAACTGTTTTCGAAAGTATATTGTGATACTTGCTTTATGATTTGATTACGGGCTTCTAAGCTAGATATGAGATATTAGTTAGAAGCCAGGTTTTTGTAAATGCCCTAGGTAAAGGGCGTATGATTTTTATTCTTTAAACCAGAAGTAGTTATATTTTCTGTATATGTTAAAGATTATTTTTCCGATAAAGATATCGGGTATCGATTATTCGATGATTATTTATTTAATGAATATTATTTTGAATATTCATTTAATGATTATTTATTTAATGAATATTATTTTGAATATTCATTTAATCCTTATTTATTTAATGAAATATTCATTTAATCCTTATTTATTTAATGAATATTAGTTTGAATATTCATTTAATCCTTATTTATTTAATGAATATTATTTTGAATATTCATTTAATCTTTATTTAGTTAATGAATATTATTTTGAATATTCATTCAATCATTATTTATATAATGAATATTATTTTTGAATATTCATTTAAGGTTTATTTATTTAATAAATATTATTCGATTATTTATTAAATACTTTTAGCACGTTTTAAAATGAGTTATATTATTTAAAGTTTATCATCGACCTTCAATAACTATGAAGGATATTCTAAGTTGTATTATTAATTATTTTAAATCAAGGGGAGGTTCCCAAACACTGTTTTTCCATTTAAATCTACCTTTTAAGAGGATTTAAATACTCGCTCAACTACCAAAAATATGGGGAACCTGATTTAAGTGACTGCTACTCATTTTAAACTCTCAACTCAAAACTGTCAGGGGACAGATATTTTCTCGGAGCAATTTAATTGCTGCAAGTCAAATGTTGTGTTACTACCTCAACGACCGAGGAGTAAATTGATGGAACAAGTCGATATCCATTAACAAGCAATAGCTTGGGAAATATTGGAGAATCTTCCTTTCCAACCTAGATATAACTACTTAGTGGAGTCGTATCAACAAGTATTACACTTGGGGAAAGGGGGACGATCTTTACGTTTCAGAGTCATGGATTTCATCCGAACTAGGAGCAGTGTAAGAGGTCGAGTCGCGCCGACCCATCATTTTTATTGCCCCAAATGGGCCAGGGAGATCCAGAAAGGCGGTAGACGATGTCAGGCTGTCGTGTTCTTCCATCTACATGTAGAAAACATTTTTAGTTGTACGACCTGCTACTGATCATAGTAAGGTTGGGACAACTGGCGCGGTGATTACTCCAGTATTGGTTCATCATCCAATTTGGATAATTCTGCAACATGTATTGAAACGGACTAAGGATGACATCCTTGGTACAGGTTTACCGATCATGTTGGCAGGGAGTTTCTGCAACATGTATTGAAATGGACTAAGGATGAAATTCTTGGTACAGGTTTACCGATCATGTTGGCAGGGGGTTTTCTGCAACATGTATTGAAAGGGGCTAAGGATAACACCCTTGGTTCAGGTTTACCGATCACGTTGGCAGGGGGCTGAAAAGTGTTCAAAAATGAAGTTACAATAAATCCTTGCAACTTCATCTTTTATTTTATGAGTTATGACTCTGATGAAACATTACTCAGATTATATATGCATAAGTGGATTTTGGGTTACGGAAACCTTATATTATTTTTCCTCGTAACTTCATCTTTTATATTATGCTAGTATTTTATCCGTTTAATGCGTAGCATGTGGTTATAAAAATATTGAACGGTATGGTATTTTGAATCAATAAATAGGCTTTAAGCCTTGATTCTAATGTTAACCTCTATTTTAAAAAGATATGTCTTGAGTCTTGGTTTACCATACTGATACCAAGGATTTCCTAAAGGATTTACGAAGAGTATATGAGTATGATTATAAGTCATACGGTATTTTAAACGGTATACTATTTTGGGGTTAGACCCTAGTAGTGATAAAAGTTTTGATCCCATATGGATTATCTCCCTAAAAGGTTTAAAGATTTAAACTGGGATAGATTTCTTGTTGAGCACTATTAGCTCATTCTTGCTTTATTAAATCTTTCAGCCTGATGAAAACATTGCCGAATCCACCTCATGTTACGAGAGCAAGGGAATGGAGAGACCACCCTGGACTTAGTTGATGCAGGATGGATACTGTCGGTGTGAGCAGAATAGTTGCAGCTTGAACTAGTGAGAATTATTTTGAGTGGGTTTGTATTACTAAACCTTGTATATAATTGTGAGGTCTATTATTGTAACTTCAGGTAGAGGTTGTAAATAATAGATGAGATCCTGGATAGTACATTTGGGTTGTAATAACAAATGTTGGTAATTGTTGCTCATTTCCAAGGCTATAACTTGTGTGTGTGTGCGTAAGTGATTGGGGTCTTTGGAAGTTGTATTATGAGAATGTTGTAAGTAATGCAGGTATTGTATCATTGATGGAGCGTGACAACCCAGATTCCTGACCCCGGATCTGGGGGTGTTACATTGATCATGTTTCTGAACCAAAAACTTATAAACAAGCTAGTCAGTTCAAGGAATGGTGTGAGGCTATGACAATTGAGCTAACTGCCCTGGAAGCTAACAAGACTTGGTCAGTGGTGCCTTTGCCACCTGGAAAAAGAGTTGTTGGATGTAAATGGTTCTACAAAGTTAAATACAAACCTGATGGGACTGTGGACAGATACAAAGCACGACTGGTAGCAAAGGAGTTCACTCAAACTGAGGGCTTGGATTACTTTGAGACCTTTGCACCAGTTGCAAAGATGACAACTGTCAGAACTTTACTGGCCTTGGCTGCTATTTATAATTGGCCTGTTACTCAAATGGATATGGCAAATGCATTTTTAAATGGTGAATTATCTGAGGATGTATATATGGCTATTCCTCTTGGATATGATGTTCCTGCACATTTGGCATCTACTGCAAATTTAGTTTGCAAACTGCTTAAAACCTTATATGGCTTGAAACAAGCCCCAAGAGAATGGTTCCTTAAGTTCTGTTCAGTTCTGATTGCTTATGGCTTCCTGCAAACTCATTCTGATCACAACCTCTTCATTTTTCAAAAGAATCATACTATTGTGGCCATTCTTATATATGTTGATGATATCCTGATCACAGGTAATGATATTACTGTGATTCAATCTGTCAAGGCTCATTTGGCCTCCAATTTTCTTACTAAAGATCTGGGGCCTTTGAAGTACTTCCTTGGTATTGAGGCTGCCAGGTCTGATAAAGGTATTTTTTGAATCAAATGAAGTATACTCTGGATATTATTACAACTGTTGGTTTTACTGATGCCAAACCTGCATTGCTTCCCATGGATCAACATCACAATTTGTTGTCTGATACTACTTCACCATTTCTGGATAACATCACCACTTATAGGCAACTGGTGGGTAAACTTATTTACCTTACAATCACTAGGCCTGATCTTGCCTATTATGTTCATATTTTGTCTCAATTCTTAGCCTCTCCCAGAGTATGTCATCTGAATGCTGCCTATAAGGTGGTTCAATATCTCAAGACTACTATTGGCCAAGGTATTCTACTGTCCTCTTCTAGTGCTCTTACTTTGACTACTTTCTGTGATTCAGACTGGGCTGGTTGTCCTGAAACCAGATACTCCCTGACTGGTTATTGTGTCACTCTTGGTTCTTCACTTATTTCTTGGAAGGCTAAGAAACAACCTACCATCTCTCGTTCATCAGCTGAGGCTGAATATCGTGCCATGGCAGATGTCTGTTGTGAATTGCAGTGGCTCCTCAATTTGTTTACAGAACTCAAGTGCCCTTCTCTTACTCCTGTTACACTGTACTGTGATAATAAATCTGCACTGTACATTGCTTCTAACCCTGTATTTCATGAACGTACTAAGCATATTGATATAGACTGTCACATTGTCCGATCCAAGTTACAGCGTGGCATTATCAAAACAGCTCACCTCAGTACTATCTCTCAGCCAGCTGACCTCTTTACTAAAGCTCTGTCGGCTTCTGCTTTGCGTTTTCTTCTGTCCAAGATTGGGGTTCTTAACTTGTTTCAACCCTCAATCTTGAGGGGGGATGTTAATATAGAGATGGAGTCTACACTTCTTGCTGAAGTGGCAATACAGAATGGCGAAAAAGTTAGTTAGCAATATAGATTCTCTAGTATATAAGGCATAGAAGAGAGAGAATGTAACAACTTCTGAATATGTAACAACTTTGCTTATTGTTTTCTTCTAGCTTAAGCTTTCTATCTGAGTATTCATCAAGATGATACTATACATATAATAAAGACTTCTTCTTCTTCTTCTTCTTCTTTATGTTTAACAAACTATCAGTTTTTACTTTCGTCGGTGTTTACTCAACATATGATAATATTAAGCATGTCAAATAGATAATGATGTAGATTTGTCAATGTCTTGAATTTCGTTAATCCTTCTCAACTCAATAAAATTATTGTTTCTGAACAACCATAATATCATGCTTCTCACAAAATATTGTAACTTTAGTTATCAAGGTCACCTACCTTTCATTTCTTTGATAATGAACTTTTAGTGTCCTTAACAAGTTTCATTACATTAACAATATCTTGGTTTTTTCTTTGTAAAGCACACGATAACTCATTGTTAATTCATGGTCTCAGTTGCTAGTGCATTAACTTTAACTTTTGGTATATCTAGGGATGTTAACTTCTTATTTTCGATAGCTTGATCCGATACTAATATTTTGGTATTTCATCATAATTGACAGAAAATTCAAGAAGTGATAGAAAATTTCTACGATTTGTGATTCATCGGATTCATCATGTCCATGAAATGCTAATCCTTCACTTAAACAAAGTCCAATAATGCAATTGTTGCAACCAAATAATTTTGATAATCACTTCGATCTTATGCGATTTTGGTAGAAATACAAGTTTGAATGTGTTGATTTTGATTAAGTAAATATTGCCCGACTTTGACACATTTGTTGTGCATGTTACTATTATTATCAACGTGTTTCCTAAATTTTTGAAGCGCTTGTATATAATTGATAAAGCCTTCGGAGATATATGCATTGCCACCAGTTTGAGCTAGGGTTGTCAATTGAGTGAAATCCGATCGATTTCGGAGGCTAACGGAAAGAATATGGATTATTCTACAAAAATCGAATCAATATTGAAAATTCAATTCGATTAATACGAGATATGGATTTAATAAGATCCGATTAGTTAACAATCCGATTAGACTATTATATATATATATATATATATATATATATATATATATATATATATATATATATATATATATATATATATATATATATGAAAATGTTCAGTGTAGTCCACCTAAAGGTTAAACATGCATGTTAGACCAAATTTGTAGTACAATGGATTGACTTATATACTTACACTGAATTGCAATACAATAAATCTAAAAATTACAGTATAATTAATTTTGATTTACAAAATAATTTCATTTCGATTATGATCTTTTTTTAAAAGAAAAATTGTAGGTTGTCCAGAAATATAATGCATAAAATGTATACAAAAATAAAACTTAACAGTGCAATGCATAATGCAATACAATATATTTAGTAATGTGTGGTCTAAGAGATCTAATTTTAAGTGGTCTACATAGAATATAACTTATATATATATATATATATATATATAGTTGCACTCTAGGAAGAACACCTTATATAAAGAACAATAAAGAACACCATCATAAACACTTTATTTTTCATAAAAAATGATTTTTTAAAATTAGAATCATAAAATTGAACAACAATTAAGCCTAACATATCGAATTTAACGTAGAATCTCATATAATCCAGTATAGAATCCAGTACAGAATCTTGTATATATATTTATCACAATGAAATTACATGTAATCATGGTTTATTTGATTCTAATTTTTTGTTAGATTCTATTTTTATTCGTAATAAACCTTTTTTGGTTAAAAAATTAGAATCAACATGTAATTTATGTAAGATTCTATGGCGTTCTTTATTGTTCTTTATATAAGAGTGTTCTTCATGGAGCAATGACATATATATATATATATATATATATATATATATATATATATATATATATATATATATATATATATATATATACATACATACTAGCTTAGGATTTTGGTCCACAGCCCCCGTTGGTTAGGAAATACTACACAACCAACCCATCACAACCCTTTAAAAATGATCATATGGCTAAGGAAAAGCACTGCAACAATGATTCATTGCACCCCCCGCAATGATACATTGCTGGACCTCTTATATTTTTTTTACCAAAACTACCCTTTTGGGTTTAAAATCATATATATCCAAATAACTTGTATAAATATTACCTCTTATACTTGTTTAAAATCATATATATCCAAATAACTTGTTTAAAATCATATGTATGCAATATTACCACTGCACCAACACAAGTAACTTGTTTAAAAATGATTCTTACCAAATATATCCAAAAACAAGAATTTATTTATTATTTGTAAATTGAAAATTAATTGAATATCAACCTAAATAAAATGTAACTTTAGTCGTAAAGGTGTGTTGGATGTTTAAAGTAAATGAGCTAATGCACCCGGAGTCACGGATTTCGAACTCGACAAGTTTAATTTAATAAATAATATTATTTTTTAAGGTAAAATAAAAATAAGAATATAATAATATAAGGTAAAATAAAAATAAGAATAGTTAAAATATTATTTTTTGAGCTTAAAATTGAAATATAACATTGCTAGTAATTGTAAACAAAATATTTTATTTTTTTACAATCATAAATTACAACTAAGAAAGTGTATACATATTTAGGTCAATAGTCAGTAAACAAACGATTGTTTCACATATATTTGAGTATATTTCGATTAAATAACTTAATTTAAATACATATGATGGGAAAAAATATCCACAAATTAGCATCTAAGATATTATGAAATTTAAATGAATGTAATTTAATTTTTATATACATATTTAATATTAAAAGATAAAAAAGAATAAAAAAAAAGTAAGCTCCCGCATTGTTACATTACGGGGCCGCAATGAAACATTGCGGGGTACTTTGCTGCCGCAATGTAACATTGCTGCTACCGCAATGTTACAGTCCCACAAATATTTACATTTTTTTTACTAATCAACATTAATAACACTAGTTGGGGTAGTTGGTTAGCATTAAATCACTACGCCATAAGTGCTCATATGCAATGCTTTTTTAATGTGGCTGTAGACCAAAAAAGCGTTGCATTCAGCTTCATTTTCAAAAATGCAACACGAAATGGGCGTTGCATCCGCGGGCGTGGCCTTTGATATGTAATGCAACACTTTTGGTCATCTACTGCAACGGAGAGAAAGTATTGCATTATAAGTGTACTGCAACACCAAAATCAAGTATATTACCTCTTATACTTGTTTAAAATCATATATATCCAAATAACTTGTTTAAAATCATATGTATGCAATATTACCACTGCACCAACACAAGTAACTTGTTTAAAAATGATTCTTACCAAATATATCCAAAAACAAGAATTTATTTATTATTTGTAAATTGAAAATTAATTGAATATCAACCTAAATAAAATGTAACTTTAGTCGTAAAGGTGTGTTGGATGTTTAAAGTAAATGAGCTAATGCACCCGGAGTCACGGATTTCGAACTCGACAAGTTTAATTTAATAAATAATATTATTTTTAAGGTAAAATAAAAATAAGAATATAATAATATAAGGTAAAATAAAAATAAGAATAAAATATTATTTTTTGAGCTTAAAATTGAAATATAACATTGCTAGTAATTGTAAACAAAATATTTTATTTTTTTACAATCATAAATTACAACTAAGAAAGTGTATACATATTTAGGTCAATAGTCAGTAAGCAAACGATTGTTTCACATATATTTGAGTATATTTCGATTAAATAACTTAATTTAAATACATATGATGGGAAAAAATATCCACAAATTAGCATCTAAGATATTTTGAAATTTAAATGAATGTAATTTAATTTTTATATACATATTTAGTATTAAAAGATAAAAAAGAATAAAAAAAAAGTAAGCTCCCGCATTGTTACATTGCGGGGACGCAATGAAACATTGCGGGGTACTTTGCTGCCGCAATGTAACATTGCTGCTACCGCAATGTTACAGTTCCACAAATATTTACATTTTTTTTACTAATCAACATTAATAACACTAGTTGGGGTAGTTGGTTAGCATTAAATCACTACGCCATAAGTGCTCATATGCAATGCTTTTTTAATGTGGTTGTAGACCAAAAAAGCGTTGCATTCAGCTTCATTTTCAAAAATGCAACACGAAATGGGCGTTGCATCCGCGGGCGTGGCCTTTGATATGTAATGCAACACTTTTGGTCATCTACTGCAACGGAGAGAAAGTATTGCATTATAAGTGTACTGCAACACCAAAATCAAGTATATTACCTCTTATACTTGTTTAAAATCATATATATCCAAATAACTTGTTTAAAATCATATGTATGCAATATTACCACTGCACCAACACAAGTAACTTGTTTAAAAATGATTCTTACCAAATATATCCAAAAACAAGAATTTATTTATTATTTGTAAATTGAAAATTAATTGAATATCAACCTAAATAAAATGTAACTTTAGTCGTAAAGGTGTGTTGGATGTTTAAAGTAAATGAGCTAATGCACCCGGAGTCACGGATTTCGAACTCGACAAGTTTAATTTAATAAATAATATTATTTTTAAGGTAAAATAAAAATAAGAATATAATAATATAAGGTAAAATAAAAATAAGAATAGTTAAAATATTATTTTTTGAGCTTAAAATTGAAATATAACATTGCTAGTAATTGTAAACAAAATATTTTATTTTTTTACAATCATAAATTACAACTAAGAAAGTGTATACATATTTAGGTCAATAGTCAGTAAGCAAACGATTGTTTCACATATATTTGAGTATATTTCGATTAAATAACTTAATTTAAATACATATGATGGGAAAAAATATCCACAAATTAGCATCTAAGATATTTTGAAATTTAAATGAATGTAA
This sequence comes from Heracleum sosnowskyi, assembly GCA_030848705.1. Lineage (NCBI taxonomy): Eukaryota > Viridiplantae > Streptophyta > Magnoliopsida > Apiales > Apiaceae > Heracleum > Heracleum sosnowskyi. The sequence goes on from CM061240.1 coordinate 20,467,991, forward strand.
TTTAATTTTTATATACATATTTAGTATTAAAAGATAAAAAAGAATAAAAAAAAAGTAAGCTCCCGCATTGTTACATTGCGGGGCCGCAATGAAACATTGCGGGGTACTTTGCTGCCGCAATGTAACATTGCTGCTACCGCAATGTTACAGTTCCACAAATATTTACATTTTTTTTACTAATCAACATTAATAACACTAGTTGGGGTAGTTGGTTAGCATTAAATCACTACGCCATAAGTGCTCATATGCAATGCTTTTTTAATGTGGCTGTAGACCAAAAAAGCGTTGCATTCAGCTTCATTTTCAAAAATGCAACACGAAATGGGCGTTGCATCCGCGGGCGTGGCCTTTGATATGTAATGCAACACTTTTGGTCATCTACTGCAACGGAGAGAAAGTATTGCATTATAAGTGTACTGCAACACCAAAATCAAGTATATTACCTCTTATACTTGTTTAAAATCATATATATCCAAATAACTTGTTTAAAATCATATGTATGCAATATTACCACTGCACCAACACAAGTAACTTGTTTAAAAATGATTCTTACCAAATATATCCAAAAACAAGAATTTATTTATTATTTGTAAATTGAAAATTAATTGAATATCAACCTAAATAAAATGTAAATTTAGTCGTAAAGGTGTGTTGGATGTTTAAAGTAAATGAGCTAATGCACCCGGAGTCACGGATTTCGAACTCGACAAGTTTAATTTAATAAATAATATTATTTTTTAAGGTAAAATAAAAATAAGAATATAATAATATAAGGTAAAATAAAAATAAGAATAGTTAAAATATTATTTTTTGAGCTTAAAATTGAAATATAACATTGCTAGTAATTGTAAACAAAATATTTTATTTTTTTACAATCATAAATTACAACTAAGAAAGTGTATACATATTTAGGTCAATAGTCAGTAAGCAAACGATTGTTTCACATATATTTGAGTATATTTCGATTAAATAACTTAATTTAAATACATATGATGAGAAAAAATATCCACAAATTAGCATCTAAGATATTATGAAATTTAAATGAATGTAATTTAATTTTTATATACATATTTAATATTAAAAGATAAAAAAGAATAAAAAAAAAGTAAGCTCCCGCATTGTTACATTGCGGGGCCGCAATGAAACATTGCGGGGTACTTTGCTGCCGCAATGTAACATTGCTGCTACCGCAATGTTACAGTCCCACAAATATTTACATTTTTTTTACTAATCAACATTAATAACACTAGTTGGGGAGTTGGTTAGCATTAAATCACTACGCCATAAGTGCTCATATGCAATGCTTTTTTAATGTGGCTGTAGACCAAAAAAGCGTTGCATTCAGCTTCATTTTCAAAATGCAACACGAAATGGGCGTTGCATCCGCGGGCGTGGCCTTTGATATGTAATGCAACACTTTTGGTCATCTACTGCAACGGAGAGAAAGTATTGCATTATAAGTGTACTGCAACACCAAAATCAAGGAAATGCAACACCAATGAGTGTTGCCTTAAACACAGGACCACTTGCATGCCACGTCAGCAGTGGGGCCCACTCAAAGTCCACGTCAGTACCTGGTCCCACTTGCATGCCATATCAGCAGTGGGGCCCACGTGCCACGTCAGTAGGGGCCTTCATGCCACGTCAGCAGCGGGTCCACATGCCTTTATTAATGCAACGCTTTGTACTATCTTTTTAAACAGTAATTGTCTTGTAATGCAACAGTATATTTACTAATGCAACACCATTTTTTTTAAAAATGCAACATTAGGGAAAGAAAAATGCAACGCTTTAATTAAAATTTTGGCCATAACAATTTCGTACATAAAAGAAATCCATCCAAAACATTCATCATCCCATCGAAACCATTTCTACATACCAACCAAACCATGCAACCAAGGCACGTCCAAACAACAAAACAAAATACCTAAAATACTCATTACAAATTCTTCAAACATAAGTGCCAACACTAAGCACGTAGGATGAAGTAGATAACTTATAAGTGCAAACTGACCAAGTTCAAATATGAAGAACATTTACATAATTATATTACTAAAATTCAATGCCGTCTTGAGTCATAGGAGTACCATTGTCATCTTGGCCACTTGTTGGGGTGGCACTCAAGGGTCCAATATCAAAATTAAGATCTGGATTAGCTTCACGCAACTTTTTCAACATCAATGACATGTTCTCCTGCACTTTTTGGTTTACCTTCGCTTCCAAATCAGCCTCAAGATCTTGTCTTATTTTTGTGGTCAACTCATGCACATAATTTTCTGTAAGAGCAGGAGTTGAATTTTTTACACATTTTTTACCTTGCCTTCCCACTAGCCAGTTTTGTCCATGAGTCTTCCCACCAACGACAAGTGCATTTGCTTCAGCAATTTTTCCTGCATCTGCGCTGGAACCTCCGCCTACAAGGAAGGGGTATACCAATACATGAAATCATACATGAAATGAAACTACCATTGTATGATAAAATGTACTTACATATTTACAGAGTAAGGCAGTTCTCTTATACGTGTGAGGAAGGTCAGCATAATTACAACTTAGGACGATAATTTGAGAAGAAGAAATTATGTAAGAAATAATGATGAACAATAAGGCAGACTTAATAATAAAATGTGATGTGATTATTAGATTTATAATATATAGACTTGGTAAATAAATTATATAAACTATAAGGTAAATAGAAGGTATGATTATTAGATTTATAATTACCTTAAAATTAGAAATAAATAAACTATGAACACATTACCTTTATGACGATAAGTTTCCTGCCAGGCTACAGGATACAATACTATATAGTTAAACACATCTGTATGATAAATCAAACAAGAGACACACATGCACAATGACATTAGTTAAACAGATGCACGATATCAGTGCTATAGATTTAGCTCAAGCTGTTGAATTTCAAATCAGCAACACCTACCAATATATTGAATCTAAGGACAAGAGTTCCGATAGATACCTTTTATAATAGGAAGAGCTACGAATTCAAACACTTCAGCATGTTCTGATTCTGGATAGAACACTCTATCAAAGCTAAACTTTAACTCCTCATCTTTCTCATCCCACCGACAAAGAAAGTTATGCATCACTTGAAAAAAACTTGGAAAACCACACATATCGAACCATAAGCCGACTGCTATCCATATATATATATATATATATATATATATATATACACCACTGGAGCAATGATTAATTGCGGGGGTGCAATGATTCATTGCGGCAATAGTTTACCCTACATCTTACTGCATCAATGAAACATTGCGGGGGTGCAATGTTTCAACGCGACAACAAAAAGTTTGACAGAAACTTCAGTAGTGTTCCTCTGTTTTTATCTTACTGCAGGGGGTGCATTGTTTCAATACGGCAACAAAAAGTTTGATAGAAACTTCAGTAGTGTTCCTCTGTTTTCCTCTGTTTTTCCAGATGCTACTGCCTAATTTCTAAGGAAATTAACAACCAGCAATGTATCATTGCGGCATCAAAAAAAAAATTGATATTAAAATAAATTAGAAAAATAATATTTTGCATTTTTAAAAAATGAAATAATATTTTTATCATTTTCTCCTTTTTTTACTTAACTTCTAATTTTCCCTCTTTTTTCTACGATTTCTTTAATAAATTTAATACTAATATTTTTGCAATTAGAAAAATAAAAAATAATATTTTAACAATAATAAAAAAACTGATACTAAAATAATAATAAAAAATTAAAATTATTTCGGTTGTCATGGTATTTTGCATTTTTAAAAAATGAAATAATATTTTTATCATTTTCTCATTTTTTTGACTTCACTTCGAATTTTCCCACTTTTTTCTACGATTTCTTTAATAAATGTAATACTAATATTTTTTCAATTAGAAAAATGAAAAATAATATTTTAACAATAATAAAAAAAATGATATTAAAATAATAATAAAAAATTAAAATTATTTCGGTTGTCATGGTATTTTTCATTTTTAAAAAATGAAATAATATTTTTATCATTTTCTCTTGTTTTTTACTTCACTTCGAATTTTCTCTCTTTTTTCTACAATTTCTTTAATAAATGTAATACTAATATTTTTGCAAATAAAAAAATGAAAAATAAAATTTTAACAATAATAAAAAAAACTGATACTAAAATAATAATAAAAAATTAAAATTATTTCGGTTGTCATGGTATTTTGCATTTTTTAAAAATGAAATAATATTTTTATCATTTTCTCATTTTTTAAAAAAATGAAATAATATATATCATGGAAAGTGTACATGAAAAATGGGGGGAAATAATTTTTTTTTTGTTATGTAGGGTAGGGTAAACTATTGCCGCAATGAATCATTGCACCCCCGCAATGAATCATTGCTCTAGTGGTGTATTTAATGCTAACCAACTGCCCCAACTACCGTAATTAATGTTGGCTAGTAAAAAAATTGTAAATAATTGTGGGACTGTAACATTACGGTAGCAGCAATGTTACATTGCGGCAACAAAGTACCCCACAATGTTTCATTGCAACCCCCGTAATGTAACAATGCTGGAGCTTACTTTTTTTTTTTTAATTCTTTTTTATCTTTTAATCTTTAAATATGTATATAAAAATTAAATTACATTCATTTAAATTTCAAAATATCTTAGATGCTAATTTGTGGATATTTTTTCTTATCATATGTATTTAAATTAAGTTATTTAATCAAAATATACTCAAAGATATGTGAAACAATCGTTTTCTTGCTGACTATTGACCTAAATATGTATACACTTTCTTAGTTGTTATTTATGATTGTAAAAAAAATAAAATACTATGTTTACAATTACTAGCAATGTTATATTTCAATTTTAAACTTAAAAAATAATATTTTAACTATTCTTATTTTTATTTTACCTTATATTATTATATTATTATTTTTATTTTACCTTATGTTATATATTATTTTAAACAAGTATAAGAGGTAATATTGCATAAACAAGTTATTTGGATATATATGATTTTAAACCCAAAAGGGTAGTTTTGGTAAAAAAAAATATAAGAGGTCCAACAATGTATCATTGCGAGGGGTGCAATGATACATTGCGGGGGGTGCAATGATACATTGCTGAGTGCTTTTTCCTCAGCCGTATGATCGTTTTTAAACGGCTTTGATGGGTTGGTTGTACAACATTTCATAACCAACGGGGGCTGTGGAAGGGCACCCACTAGCTTATATCCCGTGCTATGCACATGTTACTTAAAAATTTTGTTTTTGAAATCTTTTGAATAATTATTTTTGTAAAAAATATTTTGATTATAATGGATTGTAAAATAATTAATTCCATATTTTAAGATAATAGGCCTTAGAGAGGTAATAAAGTAAAAAAAATAAAATAAGACATATCTATAAATAAAAATAATTAAAGGTTATTAAGTAAAACAATTAAATAAGACAAGTACCGTACCAAAAAACAGGCACAAAAAATAGTATAGATTTATGCTCTATTTTTTGAAAATCGGATTTGAACGATTTTGCAGACCACATAGACTCACAAAATAATCTTTAATTTGGTGATGATTTAAAATTTTGTTCAAATAAAAAATATCCTGAAACTGAAGAAAGAATAATGTGAAGAACTTTTTGCAATAGTTCTATTCAACTTAGGAATAGAATTAAAATAAAGAAAACCAACTCAACTTCAAATTACCAACAATCAAATAAAGCTACTCAACTTAAAATTAAAGTTACTAATTTTTATATGGAGAATTCTACTCAACTTAGAAAACCTTCTCATATTTGATTTATATTATTAAAATATTTTAATATTTATTAACAATGATTTAACGGTTCTCATTCATCTATTTTAAGATCAACGGTCCTTATTGATTTGACGGTACATGGACCAAAATTTTAGATAATATTTTTCTTACGCAGATTATATATAAGGATATATAATAATATAAATAGATAAGTTTAAAATTAATTATCATAAAATCAATTCGTAATAAAAATATAAATATATAAAGGGGTTTGATTGAATAAACTCGTAACAGCTGGACGAGAAGTCAAGAAGACAAGAACCCTCTGGAATAAACTAGAACATACTACAAATCGTCGGAGTCCTCAAATAATTTAAACTAGTCTAAACTGGACGATCCCCCGATGAATTTTATAATTTTTTTTATCTTACTATCTGTATTTTGATTATATAATTTTATCAGAAGAAAATAAATTTTTAAAAATTTATAATGTATGTATGATGTTATTGTAAGCATTTGTTTGTATTTTGATGATAATTTTTTTTAATATATTTTCAATGGGAAATATAAATATTTAATAATAATATTTTGTTGACGGGATTCGAACCTTGAACCCGTGGAGCATTTTGAATATGAAAAAAAAAATATTCTTTTAACATTACATCCAACAGTTTTTCTTTTATCTAAAGTATCAACGACCAACCAAATAGAATATAATTTTCTTATAATAATATAGTATAGATATATCAAATATATAATACATATTAACTCCTTATATATAATAAGCGTAAGGGAGATTTTATCCAAAACTTTGGTCGATCACTGTACTACCAAAAGTATATGATCCGTTGGATTATAAAACTATAAATATTCAAATAGATGAGGACCGTTAGATATAATATTAAAAATTGTATTTGATTAATAATTCGATAGTATTTAAATACTAAAATATGTATTTTGATAATTTAAACCAATTATAAATGGGTTTTCTATATTGAATAGAATTCTTTATGTAAAAATTCGTAATTATCTTTTGTTTTTATTTTATGGATAGTTCCAGTTAGATAAAAATTATTAAACAATTATTAAATTAAAGATAATTTTGTTAGCTTCGCATGGGTTGTAAAATCGTTAAAATCTGTTGTCTAAAACTGAAGATAGAGCCCAAATAGTAAAGTGATTATCTAAATTTTAATAAATATTTTTTTTTATTGTAGCACCAATTTAATTTTTTTCCTAATTGTTTTAAATTTATAAATTCTATTTTTATTTCAATAAAATATTAAAATCAATTTAAGAAAAAATTAAAATCGATCTGGTCCGTGTACGATCACTATAGGACCAAATTAATAATTACAGTTAGATCTTAAATAGATCGATGAGAATTGTTAGATCTAATATTAAAAAGTGTATCTGATTAATAATAGAATTATATTTAAATACTAAAAAGTGTATTTTGATAATTTAAAAGTTTTCTATGTAAAAATTCTTAAATATCTTTTCTCTTGAATTTATGTATAGTTCCAATTAGATAATAATTGTTAAACCAAATATTAAGATAACAATTCATATTGATTACAATATTAAAAATTATCAATATAATGCTTAACAATGATACACGTGAAGAGAACTCCTGTACATAAATAAATTTAATTATTCTTAACAATTTGATTAATCCAAATTATAATTATATTATTTTACATATAACAAACATAAAATGATAATATCAAAATATTATTAAAATATTGAGAGTTTCATATTCATAAACGATAATTTTGAATATAATACTTATATTAAAATGTGTATTTGATTAAAGGTGAGATTATATTTAAATACTAAGAAGTGTGTTTTGATAATTTAAACCAATTATAAATTGGTTTTCTATATTGAATTGAATTCTTTATGTAAAAATTCTTAACCATATTTTCTTTTCGGTTTATGGGTAGGTCAATAGGTCAAGTTAGATAATAATTATTAAACCATCATAAAATTAAAGATAATTGTTTTAGTTTCGCATGAGTTGTAAAATCGTCAAAATTCAATTTCTAAAACTCAGGATAGAACCCAAATAGTAAAGTGAGTATCTAAATTTTAATAAATATTTTTTTTTTGTAGCACCAATTTATTTATTTTTCCACTAATTGTTTTAAATATAGAAATTTTATGTTTCTTTCAATAAAGTTTTAAAATTAATTAAGAACAAATTCAAATCGATATAGAATATAATAATATGAGAATAAAATTTTATATAATCATAACATATTTTTATTCTATTTAATAATTTTTAAGTAATAATGTATTTTAAAATTTTATATACACTGTAAATAAAACCGAAACATTAAAAGTAAAAGCAGTTAGTAAGATACTTATATCAGTATATACTTGATATCCTTATTATATTAAATCCTTGTATATAATAAGTACTAGCTTAAAACCCGTGCGATGCACGGATTGTTAATTGTTATTTAATTATTATTTTTTTTAAATTTTATTAATTGTAATTGTGTAAAAAATAAGTAGCCATGTTAAAATAGGTAAACACTTTTAATTAATTAAAAACATTAAAACAGATTTTAAAATAAATATGTATGGGTTTGCCCGTTATATTTTTTGAAAATGAGGAGTTTTATTAAGAAAAAATAAAAAATGTAACATCTATTTAGTTTAAAAAGGTAAATGTCCGTGATATTTTTGGAAAATAAGGTTTTAAAATTTAATAATTAAAAGTATTTAAATATGTTTTAAAATAAATAAGTAAAGAGTTTTCTGTGATATTTTTGAAAAAAGAATGAATTTTAGTGAGAAAAATTAAATTGTAAAAGACAATTTCCTGTGATATATTTAGAAAAGGTGATATTTTGTTAGAAAAAATATATAATGTGTTTTAACTGAAAATGTAATTGATTATAAATAGGTATTTGATTATTTATATTTTAATATTTTTAGTAATTGCATTTGTTAAGAAAAATAAGTAGACATGTTAAAATAGGTAAACTTTTAAAAATAATTATAATATTAAAATATGTTTAAAAATAAATAACTAAATGTTTGTCTGTGTTATTTTTGGAAAAGGAGAAGTTTTAGTAAGGAAAAATAGAAAAACTAACATGTTTTAGTTAAAAAAAGGTAATTGTCCGTGATATATTTAGTTAAAAAAGGTAATTGGTTATAAATAGGTAATATTATTTTTTAATAATATATTTCTATAAATAAGTAAGGTTAATTAAGTAAAAACATGAAGTACAGTTAATTAAGGGCAATTAAGTAAAATCACAATGTACCATACCGACCAACCAAAGTAAGGTTAATTAAGTAAAATCACAACTTACCATACCGACCAACCAAACTTTTAATGTTTCGTCTATTATATAATAGTATTGATATGTTGCCCGTGTTACTTTTAAAAAATTAGTTGTTTAAATTAGAAAATAGAAAATTATATGACTTTTCTATATATATGTTGCTCGTGTTACTTTTAGAAAAATTAGTTGTTTAAGTTAAAAATAAAATAAAAAAGGTTATGTGTTTAGCTGAAAACGGTAAGTGATTATTTATTAATAATTATATATAACAATATTATCATTCCATATTTATTTTGCATGTGTTATATTTAGAACATGAGTTGTTTTAGTTAGAAAATGTAAAACATATAATGTGTTTTAGCAAAAAAAGGTAATCAATTATAAATATGTAATAATAGTACCATTTTATATATATATATTACCTATTTTATTTTTAGAAGATGAGTTATTTTAGTTAGAAAAAAAAGATAAAATAGGTAATGTATTTTAGCTGAAAAAAACAATTGGTTATAAATAAATTGGTTATATATAGGCCCGACCCAAATTATAGATAGGTCCGGCCCAAATACCGACCGACCGACGACCGACCAAAACTTTTAATGTTTTGTCTTTAATAAAATAGTATAGATAACAGAGATCTTATCCAAAATTTTGATCGTACGGTCTTGGACAACCAAACTAATAAGGACCATTAGATCTTAACTAGATAAATGAAAATCGTTAGATCAAATATTAAAAAAGTGTATTTTATTAATAATAAGATTATATTTAAATTCTAAAAATTGTATTTTGATAATTTAAACCAAATATACCAAATATAAATAAATTTTCTATATTGAATAGAATTCTTCATGTAAAAAATTCGTGACTTTCTTTTCTCTTTCATGGACAACTCCAGTTAGATAAAAATTGTTAAGCCATCGTTTAATTAAAGATAATTTAGTTATCTTCATGTGGGGTGTAAAATCGTCAAAATCTAATTTTTAAAACACAAGATAAAACCCAAATTAGTAAAGTGGGTATTTAAATTCTAATAATAATTATTACGTCATCATTATTTTAATGTCAATTTAATTACTTTTTTCTAACTATTTTAAATTTAGAAATCTATGTTAAAAATTCAAATCAATCTAAGAAAAATTCAAATCAACAAAGAATATAATAATACGAGGATAAAATTTTATATAATTGTGCATATTTTTTATCTTATTTTATTAAATTTTATATCATAACTAATTAAATATTATTTATTATTAAATAATAAATTATACGCAAATGGTGATTTTGTTTTATAAGAACTCATGGAGACCTAATTTCATTGTTAGCAGGACTATATTCATATTTAGAAAAACCGTATTTTGAAATTTTAGACTCAACTACAGAAGAGACCTAACTTTTTTAACCTATATACATTGTAAATTATTAAATTTGAAACTTTAAAAGTTTGTTAATCAATTAGTATAGTACCTTTTTGAAAAATCGTACTTTTTTGAAAAATCGTACTTTATAAAAAATATTATCAAATAACCCATGTCTACAAGAAAAAAAATGAAAAAATTCTTATTTTTCAAAAAAACCTGTAAAATTTAATATGTTGTTGGTAGATTCAAAACTTAGATCATGATAATTTTACTGCGTTTCTCAACAATTTAATTTGAAAGATCCAACGATTATGAATTGAGTGATCAAGTGACCAGACTTATAAGAAAACTTTCATTATTTAGTGTTTAATATAATAACATAGATATTTACGGGATATACTATAAAAAAATGAATTTTATACAGAATTTTGATCGTCACGGTGTACTACTTTAAAGGGTTAAATATCAAAGTGGTCATTGAAGTGAAGACCATATATCATTTTCATCACTGATCTCAACGGGGTATCGTTTCAATCACTAAATTCATCATAAACATCAAACAGATAACTCTAAATATGTGTTCGAAAAGTAAAAATAATTTTTTTCGAGTTCTACACATATTTCTTCAATAATACTGCAACCAAATGAAAAATTATGAATTCTAGTATTTCAGATAATTTATTTAGATTTTAAAAAATTCATTTACTATTTATTTTTAATTAAATCAAAGTAAATAACTATAAAATTAAAAATAAAAAGTAAATAATTTTTTTAAAATCTAAATATAATATCATAAATACTAGAGTTCATAACTTTTTATTTGGTTGCGGTAACATTCAAGAAATATGTGTAGAACTCGATTTAAATTATTTTTACTTTTTGAACACATATTTAGAGGTATCAGTTTGATATTTATGATGACTTTAGTGATTAAAGTGATACCTCGTTGAGATCAGTGATGAAAGTGATATCTGGTCTTCACTTCAGTGACCACTTTGATATTTAACCCCTACTTTAAAAGAAGAACTATTACAAAAAAAAAATTATATTTTAATTGATAATTTATTTTCTCAAAAGTTCAAAGTTCCCGCATCATTAACATATTACAAAAAAGAGTATATTATATTTTAGCAATAAATATTTAAAAAAAATAAATATTAAAAAAAAATATTAAAACAATTAATGATGTTATCCTGATAGTTTGGTCCTAAATACCAATAAAACATTCTTAACCGTTAGATTCAATACTTTTAAAAATAGACGATCAAGATTATATCATATAAAAAGAAGTTATTATCTAAAAATGATATAAGTTAAAAGATATTATATTAGGATTGGATTTTCCAAAAAGTTAAAACATAAAAATAGTTGTAATTAAATAAGGAAACCCATTTAATATCAAAATAATAAAAATCGTTTAATCTTAAATAGATAGGTGAAAACCGTTAGATTTAACATTAAAAACTGTATAATAGACGAAACTTTAAAAGTTTGGTCGGTCGGTATGGTACGTTGTGATTTTACTTAATTGCCCTTACTTAACTCTACTTCGTGTTTTTACTTAATTAACCTTACTTATTTATAGAAATATATTATTAAATAATAATATTACCTATTTATATCCAATTACTTTTTTCGCCTAAAATACATTATTTTTTCTAACAAATTCCTCTACTTTTTCAAATATATATCATGGACAATTACCTTTTCTAACTAAAACATGTTAGTTTTTCTATTTTTCCTTATTAAAACCCATCATTTTCCAAAAATATCATGGACAAATTTTTAGTTATTTATTTTTAAACCTATTTTTATATTATAATTATTTTTTAAAAATTTACCTATTTTAACATGTCTACTTATTTTTATTAACAAATGAAATTACTAAAAATATTAAAATATAAATAATCAAATTCCTATTTATAACCAATTACCTTTTCAGCTAAAACACATTATAGATTTTTTCTAACAAAATCCCTTCTTTTCTAAATATATAAGGGGAAATTGCATTTTTCAATTTTCTTTTTAAATTTTTCTCACTAAAATCCATTTTTTTTCTAAAAATATCACAAGAAACCCTTTATTAATTTATTTTAAAACGTCTTTAAATATTTTAATTATTAAATTTTAAAATTTCATTTTCCAAAAATATCACGGACATTTACCTTTTTAAACTAAATATATGTTACATTTTTTATTTTTCCTTACTAAAACCTCTCATTTTCCAAATATATTACGGGAAAGCCTTTACTTATTTATTTTAAAATCTGTTTTAATATTTTTAATTAATTAAAAGTGTTTAACTATTTTAACCTGCCTACTTATTTATTTAACAAATACAATTAAAATAATAATAATAATAAAATAATAATAAAATAACAATTAACAATCCGTGCATCGCACAGGTTTTAAGCTAGTTATTTTAAAAAATATCTAATACATAAACTATGTATTAAAAAGTAAAATTGATAAACATTAAGTTTTTGGCGCTACTTTTAGATTTGTTGCTTGCCGAAGAAAAGAAGTCGCAATCCACAAATTTGATCACTGTGTTACATTTAGATTTCAAAATTTATGTGTTATAATTGGACTATAACTTCTAAATTGATTTTTTACATTATATAATTTTCTTAAATTATTCAACGTAGGAATGAAGTTATAATTTTTTTAATATTAACATATCCTAACAATTAAATTCATTAACCGTGATCTTAACGAATCTGAATATTAATCGGATTATAAAAATTTTATCAAAAATCTGATCTCAATCCAAATCTGATAAAATAATTCAATGAATCGACATATGAAGCAAGACCAATACAATCTAGATCCCATCCACGGACAACCCTTCACTTTGAGAACCATTCATATGCTTAAAAATATAACAATAAAAATAATACGTCAAATCTTTTGAAATTATATCAAGCCAACTTGAAATATCTTTGAACTAAACATATGTAAATCTTCGTTTTTCGTTTCCACATTGACTTCAAATTCACTTTGTTTGATGTACGGCAATCCCATCCTAGGGCATGGCTTACTATTGTGATGTTGTTTAGATACAAATTCACTTTGTTTAATTTATTAAATTTTAAAGTAGTTTCTATGTAGTTCTATTCACTGAATTGTGCAGGAGTTGAAAAGCATAGTACTTATTTATAATTGTACAAGAGTCAAAGAGTTGTTGTATTATCTTTTTATATGTTATCTATACTATATTATTAAATAATTCAAAACATATCTATCTATTTTTTTTAACAAAATCACTGTTTTTCTAAAAAAAACACGGGTAATTATCTTTTTCAACTAAAACATGTTACATTTTCTATTTTTTCTTAGTAAAACTCCCTTTTATAAAAATATTACGGACAAACTCTTACTTATTTATTTTAATATTTTTAATTATGAGCAATTATCTTTTTCAACTAAATCATGTTACTTTTTCTATGTTTACTCGCTAAAACATTTCTTTTCCAAAAATATCATGAGTAAACCGTTACTTATTTATTTTAATATCTTAAATTATTTAAAAAAAGTTTAACACACCTACTTATTTTTTGTAATCACGGGCAATTATCTTTTTCAACTAAAACATGTTATTTTTTCTATTTTTCTTACTAAAACCTTTCTTTTCCATAAATATCACGGGCAAACTGTTATTATTTATTTTAAAACCTATTTTAATACCTTTATTTATTAAAAAAAGTTTAATACACCTACTTTTTTTTTAACAAATACATTTAACAAAAAATTAAAATTAACAATTATTAAAAACAACCATGCATCAAAGACTATTTATTAAAACATATAAATCTTACTGTAGGTAGAATGTTAGTACAAGACAACAGATTCAATATTCAATATCTTCACTATCTGTTCTGCACAAACTCCATTAATGGAGTAACCATACAAGCTCAATCATTGAGAGAGAAAGAGATCAGAACGAGAGAGATTTTAGTAAGTCTAACTAACTAGAAAACTCTTTCCATTCTGTTACATTTATACAGACTGTCACAAACTAGTTGTTGGCTAATGTGTAAGTACAAAAATACCCTTAACTAACTAACTAAAAATTAACTCCCTGAATCCACTTTGTTTACATCATCATCTGTCACTGTGTGCATTGAAGTAGATATATCAACAGCCCCCCGCAAGCTAGGCATGAGTGGAATCATGCCGAGCTTGGACTTAATAGCATTGAACTGAGGAGAGGGAAGAATCTTGGTAAGAGCATCAACAAGTTGATCATGAGTGGAAACATAAGCTAGCTGCAAAAGACCATCAAGAACTTTATCCCGTGTGAAGTGACAATCAATGTCAATGTGCTTTGTATGTTCATGAAAAACCGGATTCTTAGCAACATCGCAGATTGATTATCACAGTGTAACGTAACTGGAATTAAATCAAAGATGCCAAGTTCACCGAGTAAACGCACAAGCCAAGTAATTTCAGATGCAGCACTAGCCATGGCACGATACTCGGCCTCGGAGGAAGAACGAGATACTGTCAATTTCTTCTTTGACTTCCAACTTATGGGAGAATTGCCAAGTAGCATAACATAACCAAAAACCGACCGACGAGTATCTGAACAAGCCCCCCAATCAGAATCTGTGAATGCTTGCAAAGTTAAGCGATCAGAGGCTTTGAGAAGGATGCCTTGTCCAGCAGTAGCAGAAACATATGACAATACATGATGCAATGCTGTAAAGTGAGTGACAGTAGGAGCCTGCATATACTGACTAAGGGCTTGGACAGAAAAGGCAAGATCCGGGCGAGTATTGGTCAAAAAATTTAACTTCCCAACAAGGTAACTATATAAAGAAGGATCATGATAAAGAGAACCAGAATCAGATGTGAGCTTTAAGCCAAGTGGTAATGGAGTAGATACCTTCTTAAAAGTAGTAAAACCACTGTCGTGAAGAAGTTCCCTGGTAAATTTGCCTTGTGTAAGAGTGATGCCAACATCAGTATAACCAATTTCAATGCCAAGAAAGAAATTAAGATAGCCCAAATCCTTGATGCTGAAAACTTTATGCAAGTGAGCTTTGAGGGAATTAATGGACTGTAGATCAGTGCCAGTTAGTAAGATATCATCAACATATACAGCTGTAATTGTTATATGATCGAATTCCCTCTTGATGAATAATGAATAGTCACATTTAGATTGCTGAAAACCTTGCATAAGAAGCTCTTGTAACAATTTGGCAAACCACTGTCTACTTGCTTGTCGAAGACCATACAAACTCTTCTTTAAACGACAAACAAAATTCTGTGGATTTGGAATACCATCAGGCATTTTTCATGTACACCTCTTCAAACAAGTCACAGTGTAAAAAAGAGTTATTAACGTCAATCCGAAAAATCTTCCAACCCCGTGAAGCAGCCAAAGAAATTATAGTACGAACCGTGGCCATTTTTACAACAGGAGAGAAAATCTCTTGAAAATCAATGCCATGTTTTTGATTAAAACCTTTGGTTACGAGACGAGCTTTATAACGCTCAATAGTGCCATCAACCTTAAGCTTTATTTTGTATACCCATTTACAACCGATTGGCTTTTTACCAAGTGGTAAAAGGACAGTATCCCAGGTATTGTTCTTTTCAAGAGCTTGAATTTCAAGATGCATAGCTGCAACCCAATGAGGATTGGAAGCAACCTCAGTGTAAGTAACAGGCTCAACAAGTTGAGTAGTCATAGAAATAAGGGCTTTATGAGGTGATGGCAGAGAAGCATAGGAGACTAGATTACACCAATGAGAAGAAGCAGAAGCACAAACAAAATCTTTCAAACGAGTAGATGGAGCAATAGTTCGTGTGGAACGTCGCAGTGCTAAAGGTGGAAAATGTGTATCAGAAGCGAGTGATGGTGGAGACTGGGAAGATAGTGATGGTGTATGTGGTGGTGATGATTAAGAATTAGAAGAATGAGGTGACGAAGATGCAGTAGAAAGTGGAGATTGGGAAAAAACATCACAGTTAATATCATCAAAATGAAGAGGAACATCAGTATGGACAGGAAGAAAAAATGGAGAAGCACGAGATGTAGCAGAGAAATGAAATGGAAAGTGTCTTTCAAAAAACTTAACATCGCGAGAAATGAAAATTTGACGAGTCTTTAGGTTGAGCAATTTATATCCTTTTTGAGCAGGGGGATAGCCAATAAAAACTACAGGATCAGCTCGTGGTTCTAGTTTATGACGATTATGTTGAGAGGTCGAGACATAACATAGACAACCAAAGACTCGTAACTGATCATAATCTGGTTTAGTACCATATAACCGTTCATAAGGAGAAAGATTGTGTAAAGTAGTGAGAGGCATGCAGTTGATAAGGTATGCAGCACACTGCACACACTCACCCCAGTAGGAAATATGAAGTTTAGATTAGAACAGTAAAGCTCGAGCATTTTCCATAAGATGTTTGTGTTTACGTTCGACCACCCCATTTTATTGGGGTGTGTCACTACAACTTGTATGATGAAGGATGCCTAAAGTATTGTATAAAGTCAAAATAGAACCTTGACACAACTCTTTAGCATTGTTGGTTCGAATGATTTTAACACTAGTAGTGAATTGATTTTTAACAAAGATGAGAAATTTTGTTAAAATAGGAATTGAATCTGTTTTGGAATGCATCAAATGAACCCATGTAGATCTACTGAAATCATCGACGATGGTTAAAAAATATCTACAATTGTGATGAGTAGTATGTCGAAAAGGCCCTCATACATCCACATGTAGAAGTTCAAAATTACAAGAAGTTTTGATACAACTGGGAGAAAAAGAAAGACGATGTTGTCGAGCAGCAAGGCAAATACTACAGATGTAATCAGAAGAAAGAGATTTTATATCAACATTATTTTGAATTAAGCTAAGCTTGTGAAATGGGACATGCCCCATACGAAGATGTAAAAGTTTAGCTCTATTGATATGACTGAGGACAGCAAATCCAACAATTGGAGTAGACACAGAGATAGGATCAGAATGAGGAGACTGAAAAAGCTTTAAATCAGCAAAGTACAGACCATTTGTAAGGCTACCAAGAATGAGTGGTTGACTCATTGAAGGCACCTGAAGAAGACATTTGTCAATAGTGAAGTGGACAGAAAAATTGTGGTCGACACACAGTTTATGTATTGAAATAAGGTTGAATTTAAAATCTGGAACAAATAAGACATCATTGAGAATGATGGAATTAGTAAGATGTATAGTGCCTATATGAGTAACTGTGATTTGTGTGCCATCAAGTATGGTAATAGAATTATCTGAACCTTCCACTTGTCGAATTGAAGCAAACAAAGACATGGTATGACACATATGATCGGATGCACCACTATCTATGATCCAAGTACTTGTATTGGAAGAAGAGAGCAAATAATGTTTACCTACAAAGAGAGCATTGCTAATACTGTTTCCAGATGAATCATTTCCAGGAGAAGCATCATTTGGTATTTCTTGTTCTGTGATCTTGGTACTAAGAAGAGCCATCAGTTGGTTATATTGATCATTTGTAATAGGAGAATTCCCTGTATCACGAACAATACTTGAGTCAGTATCATCATTGGTGGCACAAGCAACATATTTTCGAGATTGCCCGGCCTTGAAACCTGGAGGGTATCCATTCAATTTAAAACATCTTTCCAGACTATGACCTGGGATCTTGCAATGGTCACAAAAGTAGTTAACTCGTTTAGGCTGAGAAGACCTTTGATACTGATTAACAGACTGAGTAGGATAAGGTTTCCGAGAAACAAAACGATTCTGAAAGTGTGGAGACTTATTGTCAAATCTTGTCCTCTCAGCAGCAAAAGCTACAGCCTCACTTAAAACTGGAGTCAAATTACTAATCTCCCTGTGTCGTTGTTCCTGAAGAAGCATTCTATAAGCCTGAGTAAAAGTTGGCATAACATCCATCAATAATATATGAGATCGCACATTAGCATACTGATTTGTCAACTTCATAAGAAATATCATAAGCCTTTGGTCTTGTTGTATTTTGAGGAACTTTTGAGTCAAATTACAAGTACAATTAGTACATGTACATGATGGCAGAGGCTTTAGATTGTCTAGTTCATCCCACAGTTTCTTCAACTGCGTATAATATTCAGCAACATGTAGATTAACCTGAGAAGTTTGAAAAACTTCCTGTTGAAGAGCATAAACCTGAGCAGAAGTTGCCTGACCATAACGTTCTTCAAGATCTATCCATATTTCTCTAGCACTGTCAATATACAAGATGCTTGCTGTAATTTGTGGTTCTAATACAGATATAATCCAACCAATAATCATGTTGTTACATCTGCTCCAAGACTTGTAACTAGGAGAAGCAGCTTCAGGTTTAGCAAGAGATCCATCAACAAAAACCATCTTATTTTTAGTTGTTAATCCTATAACCATAGGTCGCTTCCAATTTGCATATCCAGTACCATTGAACGGAGTTGACACTAATTTTAGACCAGTATGATCAGACGGATGCAGATAGTAGAATGAGTTTGGATCTCGATTTAGCTCCATTAACAACTTCTAATAGATTTTACAAAGATTTTGATGATATACAAACAATATACATCAACCGATAATGAAGAACGATTGAAGTTCAGGCAGACTGAGATTTAGAACATAACAGAATCAGAAATCAAACTTCCAGAACTATCATCATCATATCAAATCAGGACAACGAGAAATCGCAACAATGAATCTTTAGATCTAAAAAAAAATCGCAACAAAAAAGATTGCAGGATGATCACAGATTCACACAATTACTTACTAACTATAAGCTTCTTCAACAATAATCTGAACTTGATCAACTGTATCACTATCACACGAACACAATTCACGATCAAAATTGATACCTTGGGGAATTGTCGAAATAGAGATTGAAATTATCTTGAAGGATGACAAATGATCTTATTCTGCTCTGATACCATGAAACAAAATAGAAACAAGACAACGGATTCAATATTCAATATCTTCACTATCTGTTATGCACAAACTCCATTAGTGGAGTAACCATACAAGCTCAATCATTGAGAGAGAAAGAGATCAGAACGAGAGAGATTTTAGTAAGTCTAACTAACTAGCAAACTCTTTCCATTCTGTTACATTTATACAGACTGTCACAAACTAGTTGTTGGCTAATGTGTAAGTACAAAAATACCCTTAACTAACTAACTAAAAACTAACTCCCTGAATCCACTTTGTTTACATCATCATCTGTCACTGTGTGCATTGAAGTAGATATATCAACAAAACGAGACCAGATTAAGAACAAATATTAATACTCTGAGGATCAATTTCAAACAGTCAGTTTTTATTTTATATGAAAAGATAGCTAGCTAAATCAAGCTAATAGTTAAATCTGGGATTAAGTTAAGCGAAAGGTTAGCGCCACAGGCCGGAATTAAGAACTAGTTGCAACTCTGGAAGCCATCATTAATTCATTAGAAAATTGGACTGGGTACATAGACATTTCAGTTCTTAATTAGCACTTTTACACTTAATTCATTAGAAAATTGGACTGGATACTTTGAAACCTTAGTTTGCAACAAGTAGAAAAGGAGATAGGCGTTGAAGGAGCGTTAGCTAGCTAGTACGAAAACCAACGGCATTTCATTACTTAGTATGGAGAGACACCAACGTTAGCTGAAGTGAAAAAGCCATCTTTCATGAGGATATCTTCTGCATTTTCCTACAAACACCGAAAAACAAAAAAATTATTCAACATTTCGAAATATGTAAGCAACTCTAATTAGAAGCTTTCTCAAATTGACGTATTAATTAGATTCATATATACCTGTTGGCACACAGTAGTAGTGGTCTTCTTGGCAGTACTTGGATCAGCAGTCATGAGACCAAAATGGATGTGTGGAAAATGTGCCCACTTAAGTAAAATTGGAAAAAAGAAAAAGAAAAATAAGGAGTGTTTTAGATATTAGCGTAATCATCGTATCAAAAAGTTGGAACCCTAATGTTCATTTATTAGAAGAAAAACAAGGAGATGCTTACATTCTTCGCTGCAGCACTAAATGCTTCTCTGTGGCTGATATCTGGATTTGCTGCTTTGATTCGTTGAATTTCATCCCTTCATATTCACAGGCACACATATAATCACAGACATAAATAGCTGTATGCGTTTATACTGAAATGAAATGATGGTCCGATTGAAACTCACTTAATAAACCGATTGTAGGCAGAGGGGACTCGTTGTCTCTTCTCCGGAGCTGATACATAAGATTAATAAATCATATTCTTAAATTAATTCTTAAGATTTTGATGGAAATTGCAGCTCTCTTAAAACATGATTATTAATTTACTAGGGATTATTATATTTCTGTTTTGATGAAATCTTACAACTTGTTTAATTTCATTACAGATGATTTAATAAATTTCTCTAACATTGGCTAAATTTTAGTAGAAATTATCATTAGTATTTTTTAAGGAATGAATCAAACAATATCAGTATGTGTTTGACTCTAAGTTAAAATAAAGTAAAAAAATTTAAAAGATGTCACGTACGTCTGTTAATTACTGGATGCCTATGAATTTCATCAAACCCACCAGCTCTAGTTGATAGAGAGAACTCATTAATCAGATTAGCTTGATTGAACAGATAGTTCGGGTTTGAGTTTGGAATCTCTTCCTGCACATAGCGAACATGTGTACATACACAAAAACTTTTAATAAACTGTCTGAATCATGGGATTCGAAATCCATTTAATAATTTGAATGAAAAACAAGATTAAAATACAAAAAATATAGTAACATCTCATTCTCATTCCCATTAAACGGGTTAGATGATCATCATCCAAAGAATACCGACACGTACCAGAAGGTTGTGATGGCTAGGAGGAAAAAAGGAGTGATGACCCAAGTGAAGTTGATTAGAAGAAGGCAGTAGAAGTGCCCGCATGTTTACTGGCAGTAGGTTAGTGCAGTGGCCGCATCGCACTGTCACTGTCTTGAACAAACTAGAGGAAGGAACACTCACCTAAAAATCACAAATAAAAACTTAACAAACTTCTAAAATCACTCAAGTAAAATTTTGTGAAGAACAAATTAAAAACCCTAATGTAATTTTGGGAAAGTTAGTAACAAGGAGCTAATGGAATAAAAGATGAAATGAATACATAAAACATGGTAAATAAATGAAGAAGAGTATATAAATACAGCAAGGACAGTGTCGCAGATATTGCAATGGACATAACAGAGCTTCTCGGAGGATGGAGGAGGGAGATGGTCAGGAGATAACAAGGAAGAACTTGAGGAGAAAGAGGAGGAGGACATGGTCTTTGTTTTTCTTAACCCTTTTTTCTTTCTTTTTTGCAGAGGCCTATGATTTGATAGGAGTTGTTGATTTGATTGATGGATGGGTTGATTGATGGCTTGACAGATTAACCACCACCTTGGATCTGCTAGGTTTGATTATATACTAGTTTATATGAAGAAAGAATAAAAATAAAATAATAGAAAAAAGAAGTGCAATCTAGCAAGTGAAGGAATTGAAACTAGTCAAGATAGAGGAGGAGAAAGTGGAATGGTCTATTTGGTGCATAGTAACATTGTAGTGATAGATATGATTGAAAGTCAAGAAGGGGCCAATTCTTTTTCATGAGTCGGTCTTAAAGGCATAGTAACATAGTACAAGTTTATGGGTAGGTCTTAAAGGCATGAGTAATGGTCTTAAAGACGTAGTAACATAATTCCCGTTCATATAGTAACATTGTTTGTAGCATGATATCTATACTATATTATTATTAAAGACGAAACATTAAAAGTTTTGGTCGGTCGGTCGGTATTTGGGCCGATTCACGGGTCTATCTATAATCAATTTATTAATAACCAATTACCTTTTTTCACTACATTACCTATTTTATATTTATTTTTTAAACCAAACCAACTCATCTTCTAAAAATAAAACGAGCAACATATATATAATATGGTAATATTATTATATATTTATAACTGATTACCTTTTTCAGCTAAAACACATTATTTTTATATTTTTTACCTAAAACAACTCATCTTATAAATATGACACATATATGGAAACCAAATTATTGATAACCAATTACCTTTTTCACCTAAATTATATTACCTATTTCATATATCTATTTAACTAAAACAAATCATTTTCTAAAAATAAGATGGACAATATATATATAAAATGGTAATATTATTATATATTTATAACCGACAGCTAAAACACATTATGTGTTTTATATTTTCTAACTAAAACAACTTATCTTCTAAATATAATACATGCAAAATAAATATACAATGGTAATATTGTTTTATATAAATATTAATAAATAACAAGTTATTCTTTTCAGCTAAAACAAATTACCTCTTTTATATTTTCTAACTTAAACAACTAATTTTCTAAAAGTAATGCAGACGTATATATAAAAAAATTAATATAATTTTATATAATTGTTAATAAGTAACTAATTGTCTTTTTAAGGATATTACCTGTTTATATTTTTTAACTGAAACAACTCATGTTCAAATTAAAAATAACACAGGCAAAAGATAGATATATTGGTAATATTATTATATTAAACTTATGAAATTCATGTTTATTATAATTTTTTTAACATTCAATTTAAACGAGATAATTAATTAAAATAAAAGTAATAGTATATTCAAATAAACTGGTATATTGAACAAGCACATATTTTGATATTTGCACTTGAGTCCCTTTTTATATTTTTAAGAGTAAAAAAATACGAATCATTAGATATGTTATTTTTAAAATATTTTATATTTTAATATCTAAAATACTACTATTAATTACGTCAATAATATATTAAATTTAAATATTATATTGTTAGATTTATAAATCCAATATATATATATATTAAAATTTTATCAAATTATATATAATAACTAAAATCTAAATAAAAAATAAGAAAATATTAAAGAAGACCGTGCATCGCACGGGATATAAGCTAGTATATATATATATGTAGGTCATTGTTTTACAGAGAACCATCTTATTTTTAGAGAATCGAGAAGAATCATATATTCTATTATAAAATCTCATAAATAATTTTAATTTTTTTTACATAAAATATATAATCTGATTCTAACGTAGAATATTAGCATATACAAACTTTATAAAAAATTTAACATTTAAAATTTGAATAAATACATTGATTTTAAATTTGATTCTTCTGCAGAATCATTTTGGATAGATTTGATTCTACTGTAGAATCACTTTGGATTATTCGACTAATTTTCAATTATTTTTTTAAAAAAAGGAGTTTAATTTCATTTTTTGATTTAATAATTGAAATTTATAATCATATCTAATAAAAATGTGATAAAAATATGTATTATGAATATTTATGTAAAGGTTTTCTCCCGGACTCTATATAAAAAGTTCTCTGTAGAATATCACCCTATATATGTATAATGTACATTTTGCATGGTCATGTCAATGTACTTTTCTCATTCTACTGGAATTGTTTGGAACCTAATCTAGAGACCGAATTTTCTCTCCCATTTTTTCTCATGACCCAGTATTTGGTTTTTGCTTTTTTTTGTAAAAAAATTATATTCAAGTGCTCAATGTTCACACAATAAGATGAATACCTAATTTTAGTTACCAAGTATACAAATCTGTTACGTTTAAATTACATACAAATACACACGTGTAGTTAATATACCGAAATCCAAATAATGACAGAGAGTTCAAGATTTAAGAGAAAATCCTTTAAAAATGACATATTAGTTGTTAAGGGATATATTAATCTTTTTAATCCCTGTGATTGTTAAGGGATATCTTGAGATAAGTTGATTTTATCTTTTTAAAGTTATATTAGCGTTGTGATTCTTTACTGATTTGAAAGAATCGTTTGTAGATATTTTTTATTATTAATATTGGAAAATTAGGAGATAATTGAGGTAACCGAAAATATGGCGTAACAACTACCCCAGTTCTTCAGTGCAGCTTGATGGACTGGAGAACTAGGCGTGATTTAATCTTCCGAATTTCCTGAGTCACTAAAACAACTAGGA
This sequence comes from Heracleum sosnowskyi, assembly GCA_030848705.1. NCBI lineage: Eukaryota > Viridiplantae > Streptophyta > Magnoliopsida > Apiales > Apiaceae > Heracleum > Heracleum sosnowskyi. The sequence continues at coordinate 20,492,399 of CM061240.1, forward strand.
GTAGAAGATTAGTGAATAATATGAAGCACATAGGTACCCGTGATTTGCCTGTAAATGCGAGGGAGACAACATTATGTGCCCGTAATATGCGAGTACCAGTAGTCTTGCAAGTGTACGAGAATGAGCGGCTTTGTGTAGATAATGTTGCGCTTATCACTGTCAAGTTCGATTTTTCGAATCCACTATTCAAGAGATAGAAGTAGTAGAATGTAGTAGCAGTAGTAATGTGTTGAGATTGTATTCCAAGCATTATCTCGGAGGATCTTCTCCTTAAGAGGGAGGACTCTTCTCTCCATAAGAGGGAGGACTCTCTTCTCCATAAGAGGGAGGACTCTTTTCTCCATAAGAGGGAGGCCTCTCTTCTCCATAAGAGGGAGGATTTTTCTCACCTTAAGAGGGAGGGCTCTTCTCACCTTAAGAGAGCGAACTCTCTTCTCCATAAGAGGGAGGACTCTTCAATCCATAAGAGGGAGGCCTCTCTTCAGCTATAAGAGGGTGGACTATCTTCATCATAAGAGGGTTGACTCTTCTCTCCATAAGAGGGAGGACTCTCTTCACCTTAAGAGGATGGACTCTTCTCTTCATACGAGGGAGGACTCTTTTCTCAATAAGAGGGATGACTCTTCTCTCCATAAGAGGGAGGCCTCTTTTCACCTATAAGAGGGTGGAATCTCTTCACCATAAGTGTGTGGGCTCTTCTCTCCATAAGAGGGATGACTCTCTTCAACTTAAGAGGGTGTACTCTTCTCTCCATAAAAGGGAGGACTCTCTTCTCCATAAGAGGGATGACTCTCTTCTCCGTAAGAGGAAGGACTCTTCTCTCCATAAGAAGGAGGCCTCTCTTCGCCTATAAGAGGGTGGAATCTCTTCAACATAAGCGGGTGGACTCTCTTCACCATAAGAGGGTGGACTATCTTCGCCATAAGAGGGTGGACTCTCTTCTTGGTGAGCTTTCCGGAAGTACGGAAAAGCACCCGGGAAGTACGGGTTTACCAAGGTATTCCAAGCAGTACCCTCCTCATGGAAGGACCTTCAAAAATAAACTTCAAGCAACACCTTCCACAAAGAAGGGCATTCAAAAAATAATTTCCAAGCAACACCTTAAAGAAGGACCTTCAAAAATAATTTCTAAGCAACACCTTTATTAAGAAGGTCCTTCAAAAATAATTCCAAGCAACACCTTCATCAAAGAAAGACCTTTAAAAATAATTCCAAGAAACACCTTCATCAAAGAAGGGCCTTCAAAAATATCACACAGAGACAACCACAAAATCTAAGAATGTCCAATGATGATATGAATGAATGCATGATACGAATGATGCACATGATGATTAATGAATGCATGATGCGAATGATTCAGGGCTTTCAAAATAAGATTACCCTGAAGGGCCTTCACAAGACGATCACCCCATAGGGATTTTAAACAAGATTATCATCTTCAAAAGAGGGTCTTCTAAAATATTATCCTTCTCGAAAGAGGGTCTTCAAAAATATGATCCTCTTCGAAAGAGGGTCTTCAAAAATATTATCCTTCTTGGAAGAGGGTCTTCAAAAATATTATCAAAAAATTTATCCTTCTTGGAAGAGGGTCTTCAAAAATATTATCCTTTTCGAAAGAGGGTCTTAAAAAATATTATCCTACTTGAAAAAGAGAGCTTCCGAAAACATTACCCTTATCAGATAAGGACCTTTCACACTTATTTTAGTCCATGCACGAGCTAGTGAAGTAATCAAATCATGTGCTACGAATATTGCTTCACAATTCTTTAACATCTCCATGATTCAGATTCTGCCCATTTCTGTTTTTTACCTGTTTGGTCCTGTAAACGATATTTTCTTGGAAAACACAAAACATGAAAGTTGTAGGAAACGAAAAGAGCTTTCCGATGATATATGGCTCGTCAGAAACGGACTTATAACGAATCAGGAATCAAATAAAACGTCTGCTGATTAACTTCTCAATACTGAAAAACGGGATCTGATTATGTTTTGTGATTTTGAGAATAGATTGAAATATAATCTCAGAAAACACGAAGAACGAAAGTTGTAGGAAATTGCAAAAGCTTTTCAGATCATAAAAAATCATCAAAATCTGACATGTATTAAATTTACTACAAATTTTATAAGATAACTTATTTGTACGGACAAAATCATAAGAAAATTTATCTTAATTTTGAATAGAACCACGAAACACCGCCTCCATTGTTTTGCTCCTCCATTAAAGCCGCTCCAGATCCGATAAAACCCCCCGTATGCATGATGTAGATGATTTGATTGTCCTCCACAATCAAAAAATAATCCCCTCCTTCTAGCCCCAATTGTTAACGGAGGATTTTGGTGATAACAAATTTCGGGGATTGCTGGAATAACGAATTATGAAAATAAGGGGATTTGAGATTTTTGGATGTTTGGGGCTGGACTTGAAAGGTGTCTCGACTTGTTAGATGTGTCGGATCCTATTTCAAGATGTCTGCGTACCCTGTTTATATATAAGGATCAAGACAACGCAGTTTTGTGATAGGATAGTGTTTTTAATTACTGTGATTAAGGGATATCTTGAGATAAGTTAATTTTATCTTTTTAGAGTTATATTAGCGTTGTGATTCTTTCCTGATTTGAAAGAATCGTTTGGAGATATATTCTATGATTAATATTGGAAAATTAGAAGATAATTAAGGCAACCGAAAATATGACGTAACAAATTCTTCTGAAACTCGTTTGAAATTTGTTAAAGTTCGTATAATGTAAACGGAGAAAGTTGAGGTCATTGTCAGAATCGAAATATACAATAATGGTCTTTCGTCTAAAAAATTACCTGAGGTGTGTTGTTTAAAATTATATCTAGTGGCTCACAACTCACCAAATATTCGATGCATTGTAATTTGTCTATGTACCACTATTTATAAAAAATTAAATTTTAAATAATTCTTGAAAAATAAGAAAATGATTTTGGGCAGGTTTTTCATTCTGAAATTCACTAGACAACTATTAGAGTTACCTTTTTAAATTGGAATCCAACTCACTTGTCCAGTCACAAATGCTCACAACGCACCTATGATTTTGGAACTTCACGTATTTCTCGTTATCAGTTGTCTCTTAAAAATATAAGTGTATGTATATATAGTAACGACTTATCTCAAATCTTACTATGTGTCCTAACCTAATAAGAATAATCTACCGAACTACAAGTGATCCTAAACTCACAAGTGCAAATTGCAAAATTATCTTTAAAATTCACACCAACAGCAATAATTCATTAAATATAGAAAAAAAAAGCTCTCAAAATACACACTAAATCACATCCATCATTATTCTATGAGTACAGAGGCGGATCTAGGGGCCACGGGGTCCTGGACCCCTCCTAAGATTCCTAATATAACTGTATAGTATATATTTCAGATGTATTGTTCTCTAGTTTAGTTGGTTAGAACTCATGTATTCTTCACACAGTGCATGGATTTGAATCCCGTGCAATTGTTTTAACTAGGGTTCCCATAATTCCGGTGTATTGTTTCTCTAGATTAGTTGGTTAGAACAACTGTCTCCTTCCCACAGTATACATGTTTGAATCCTATACAATTTTTTTTGTTTACTTTTTTTTTTGGCCAACAGTGTTTACAATTTTTTTCGCCCCCTTATAATAAGTTTCTGCGCCACTGTATGAGTACAATCCTCTGAGTACAATCCACAAGAATACAGAGTGAGGAACTGCTTTCTCCCTTTACTTTCATCGCGCCCTAATTAGAAAAAGTTTACTTCACTTCCTTAGTCAATTATAATAATCATAAATATGTTTTCATTATGGGTGTTAATGGTGTGGGTGATGCGATTTTTACCAAAAATTACACACCAACTAGCGTATACGATTTAGATGATTTCTCAAACCATGTTCGGATCGCAAAAGCTTTAAATCACACAAACCGCATTACAAAAGGCGGTTTGTGCGGTTTGCATATTTAAAATTTAAATAATTTTCTATAAAGAAAAATAGATCAAAATAATAGTTAAGTTATCAATTTTTCATCAAGCATGAACTACAAATATTAGATTTCAATAATAAATATATTTAATATTTAAAATCAAACATGTGTATACCATACATTGAACCATTAAAATGAATGAAATGATTAGCTGAAAATTTAATATCTAGAATGTTCGATCTCAGTATTAGTTAGTTTAAAAGTATGAACTAGAATTAATGTCAGTGAAGTACTGTAGGTGAATAGGTCCACTACAACAAAACAGGGCATTTACGACGGAATTTTTACACTGATTCCGTCGTAAATGCCACCAATTACGACGGAATCGTTCCGTCGCTTTTGCTCAAGTAGAAAGTTCAGATTGCGTCACAAAGTCCAGATGCGTCGCAAGTTCAAGGCAAGGGGCCCACAGAACTTACGACGGAATATGGCGTCGTAAATACGAAAGTTACGACAGAAGTTCCGTCGTATTTACAAGCGAGGGACCCACTTACTAAAATTTTGAAACAAACTTGCGACGGCCATATTCCGTCGTATCTTAGTTATTTACGACGGAAAATTCCGTCGCAAGCTATTTAAATGGGCCCACCAGCTTGATAAAATATGGAAAACAAACAAAAAATAAAGTTATTTAATTACGACGGACTATGAACATTTGTCGTAAGTTAGCCCAATTTTACGACGAATTTCTCCTGATGAACATGCGTCGTAAATTAGCCCAGAAATACGACGAAGTTTCCGTTCCGTCGCAAGTTACCCAGAACTCCCATAAAACGACGGAATTCGTCGTAAGTTAAGTATTTAATTAAACAGAATTTGCTTGTTTTTCAAATTCCCAGCCATTTTCGGCTTCAAAAATCAATTCCTAAACCTGTCCAGTCATCCAAACAGAAGCCAACACTCTAATCTTAATATGCAACCAACCATTATACTCAATAAATCAAAATAACAAATGCTACATAATGAAAATACTCCATATTTACATAAAATAAGTCTTAAATTTAGAACTTGTTCAAACCAAATGTCAAACCATGCATCGTACAACAACAACAACAAAGTTAACTTAGCATACAAACATCAAAAGTCAAACATAAAAGTCACCCCTTAATAACAGGACCACCGCGAGAGACAACTTCATAAGGAGCACTCATATCATGATCATTATCGGATTCGGTACTCTCGTCATCGTTCGCATCATCATCGGGATCATCATCCTCAGCCGCTGGAGCCTTCCCCTACAAAAAATACAAGAAATATATGAAATGCAAGGAGTTGTATAGCCTAATTAATGTGACGGTAAAAACACTAGAGAGGTTTTACCTTTGCTGCTCCTGGTCCGTCCCTCTTATATATATTGTTTAGCACATCAACCGCAACCTGGATAATGGCATGTCGAGTCTCTCTAGCAATCGGATGGTCTGCAGGCAGCGAGGAGTCTCCTTCCACCACATCTCGTGCTAAGAGACGGATCTGCTCGGGTGTCAACATAAACTCCTCTGGATTGGCTCGGGCCATTGCTAGGGTCTCATCCACGACTCGCATGAACATGTCATCCTGTAAGCGAGCCAATGCAGATCTGCCGGAGCTTCCCTCGCCTTTTCGAGGCCGCGGGGGATGTCCATCAGACTCTGTGACTATATAACATAGATGTTTTAGTACCATGAACCAAAAATATGGGAGAATTGCATGTGAAATATATTAAGTAATATAACAGAAAAATACCATAAACATCAGAGACTCGAAGTTGAGGATGTCCAACAATCTTGTTCTTTCGAACACCTCCTACCGCCTCTATCCAAGCCTGGATATGGGTTTTTGTGGGATCAAGGCCTTTCTTTTCACAAATGCTAATATAACGCTCCTGAAATACAATTAACATTATATATAAAAGGTTAATTCATATACTACTAGGAATTTCATACATATACAACGAGGAATTGGTACATATGATTATACTACTAGAATACATATTACTCGATAAAATAGGTGTAATCTGAATACTTACAATGATCAATTTAGCCTCTTCAGTAATCCACTCACCCTTCCTCTCCTCGTCTTTCAAAGTGTGACACTCCTTATAAACCGCAAGTTCATCCAACTTGCCATTGTGTGCCTCGATATAATCCTGTTTAAAGATTTTATAAACAAACACCAATTAAATTGTAAATATAAAATAAAAGTAGACAATAAGATTCATTGTAGTCTATAATTAAGTTAAGTGTTATGCTAAAAACTACATACCCGGCGACGACGATCAAATGAACGCGCACCAGATGTATGAGGCGCTTTTACAGCTTCTCGGGCCTTCTTACCAGCGATAGACTTCTTCTTAAATTCATCACTCACCCAATACTCAGCTAATCTGGACCAAACACCAGGTTTCATATACAGGGGCCTGTGATCTGCATAAGTAGTCCCTTTAGCATCTGCAATCTTAATATCAGCTCTGTCCCTATCGTCAGAAAGTGTACGCCGTAAGTTATCACGCATGTGCGCACGTATGGAAGCCCTTGCCTCATCTTCAGTGGCAACTCTCGGATCATATGTGTAGTAGCGCTGCAAAAAAGAATAAGCGAAAGGCATAAGACAAAATAAAAAGACCATAAAACAAACATCATCTAATATATTTATATATATCAAAGATGTATGACGTACCAAGAACTCATTTATACACTTATTCCAGAATCCAGGAGATTTCCTATCAATTTCCAAGGCACCAACACAACCATCTGGCCAGAACATGCGCATAATCGCCAGTAAAGTTCGCAACGCCTGTGGACAATCTATCCTGAAATGTTGAAAGGGTCGACAACAAGGTCAGATACTCTGATAGATATGCAGTACCCGTTGCAGCTTTAAAATGGAGACACACTGTTGTACATTTATTCCTCCGTATCTCAAATATGCAACATGTCATCTATAAAAACATAAAATCACATTTGCAATTTTGCATCCAGATTCAGGCAGCAATCTGATGCATAGGTTTAAAACTTTTAACCGATGCATTTCTGTCGGATAAACGACACACTAAACCTGTAAACTAGCATGTACAAACAAAGGCAACATAAAGCAACTAAGTTCATGGCATTGGTTGTAGAAAAATCAAGTAGAGATCTGATGACATTGGATTCTCTATTTGATTTTTCACAATTGCCAAGAATTTTCAGAGAAACTACTTCTCTAGGAATTAGGGTTGGTTCACGTACATGGTACGTCTCATGCTTCTTTAGAAAGTGAATTGTAAACTAGATATTTCTTATTTTTAGTCAACTACACTTGCAGACATGAGGACTGGTTTTTCTGACTTTATCACACAAGGTCGTGATATAGCTAAAGAGTTCATTGAGCGTTCAAAGGAGGTTCAAAAGTAAGTTGAGGCATTTTTTTTTTTTACGATTGTATGAAAATAAATACTCGAGCACACATATCCATTGTGAATTAAACCCTGGATCTCTTGCTACCTAGAGGAGAGGGGTTGCTAAGGCTTAGCCTTGCAGTAGATTGCTTGCAGACTTGCAGTTAGTGCTCTGAAAGCTAAACACCAGATATCTTGTGGTTGCTCAGCTGTGTCCCTAGTTTTATATATGCTATCTGATTTCTGAGTTTTCGTTGAGTATACTTCATGTGATCATCTAGGATTGTGCATTCAGTACAAACTGAACTGGTAGTATGGTGTATATTTATCTGTACCAACTTAAGGTATAAAATTGAATTTATGAATTTTCAGAGTACTCAATTGATATATTTACACCATTTATACTTGTATATTATATATGCTTATTAGTTACTTTCTTATAATTTTAAAAAAGGATTAGCATTGGTTCAGAATTTTGTTTGGCAAATACAGAATAAGTTGTAAAAGAAAATAGTGAACTAAATTAAATATTTAGGTACAAGTCTGGTTCAGTATTTGGCATGGGATCATACCCTTCTGTCAAATTGTGTTCATCAGGAGCTTAATTCATCTGCCTCCAAACCTATACTAGGTAGTAGCTTGATATATTTTCTGGGGAAAGGAAACTGGATGCCTGGACTTGATGATAGGTTTAAGATCTTGATAATTTGACATTATTTTGTTTATCAATCCAGGAAATTGCAAGAGCAAAAGCAACAGCAACAGGGACGGCTGTGGCGACGTTGAAATATAGATATATGAAAAAGTTGATTTTGGGTGATGAAAACAACGGAAGCAGAATCATTTGATTGAGAATATAGGATTCCAAACGTCAGTGGACTACGGCCCCCTACGGCCTGTTAACAGGCCGTAGTCAGTGCGTTTTAGTGCAGTTAACAGTTGAAATAGGTATTATTACTAAAAGCAATCTCGGAGAAATTCATATAACTGATTGATTTAAGATTTTAATTTACACACCAGATCTAATTAATTAACTAAGCATATAAAAAATAATAAGAATCGAGAAAGTTGATAACTTACAAGTTACCCGCAATCCGAACAACCTTCCGCTCATGCTCATCGGGGTATTTACCAAATCCACCAGGAGAATAGCCCCGTGTCTTATGTTTGCGAGGATCAGAATCCACCCCCATTGCAAGAATCTGCCTCCCATCGTCGTCCCAAAGAAGACACTCAGAATTTATATCATCAACACGCCGACGTCGGCCTCCTCTTCTTGCACCTCCCCTGGCACCTTCACTGCAGCCTTCCCTGGCACCTTCATTTCTATCGCCTTCCCTAGCACCAGTACCACTACCCTCTCCGTCACCACATGAACCATTACTTTGCCCCCTAACACCACTACCATTGTCAATGTTGTCTCCCTGACCAACATTGCCATCAGTGTCTCCCAGACGACCACCACCACTGCCACTTCCTCGACCACCACTCCTACCTCGACCACCATTGCTGCCACTTCCTCGACCACCACTGCTGCCACTTCCTCGACCACCAGTATCACCCTGACCACTACCAGAACCCCTACCACTAGCAGCCCTCCTTCCCGCCATAATCACAATACTGAAATGAAGTCCAAACAAAACAAATCATTAGTAATTGTATGTATATTTGAGTCTTGCAAAAGATGACGTGGCCTTTACGACATGTAACAATTGTATGTATATCTCCGTAATTCATATATAATTTGCAAATAGAACACCAATATGAGACACTAGCACGCTAGAACACAATTGTAAATACTAGCACATATACCACATATATCACTTTTTATTCAGAAAAGTATACAAACCTGACTAGCACATATATCACTTTTTATAATTCAAAATCTTTTGCAAAATATACATCAGATTAACTCTATACCAAATTATATTCTTACACAGAGTATTGAAAAAAATTAACATATAGCTATAAAAGAAAAAAAAACATCCAATATTGCTAACCCAGTGAATAAATATAAAAGAACTTCAATAATCTTTTACCCAATGAATAAATATTGATTACCCAATGAACATCCAATATTGTTAACCCAGTTATATATATGCATACCCATCAACATATAGATCGATTACAAGCTGATTACATGTAAATACTTGTAGTTAATTATTAATACGACGGTATATATATATAGACTTGCATGTTATCGATAGTTAAAAAATAACAACTAGATCGAAGCAGAAAACGGAGACTTTACCTTGAAATCAGTAAGACGAGTGTTAAAATCATTTTTCTTGCAATAGGATTGTACCAGGAAAAAGAAAAGATCGATTCTAGGGCGTGTATATGCAGCAGCCGTGTATGATGAGAGAGTGAGAGACTTTTACTAAAAAGTAAAAAGGAGGAGGATGAGAGTTTTTTAGGTTTTTCGGAGTGGAACGACGTCGTATGAACACTTATTTCAATTATTCCCCAAATTTTAACCGCCAAACCTTACGACGGTTTCCGTCGTATGTTAATGTTTCAATTAAAAAAACGCAACTAGGAGTCGAACCGGGGTCTCTTGAGTACAATGAAGGCATACAAACCACCCGTGACAAATATTTCTTGTGTAGCTTTCGTGATTATTTAGACAATAGCTTAATACTTTACTTTTATAATTATACAATTTACTAAAATTTAAAAATCATTCATAAGCTTCTATATAATACTTCTTATATTTTGTATATACTTCACCAACATATGTAATTTAGAAATTAATTTAAAATTTTATGTAAAATATATAAGTTGGAATTGTGTTTATAGTTTAAATTGTAAGTACAACGACAATAATTACAATACGAGCATACAATACTTACCACTGTTGTTGGGATTTGTCAATTGATAGTAACTAAAATATGTAAATTAAAATAATTACACAATTAATCTTGTTTTCTTAATAGACTGTTAATGATACACGATGTACAGTAATTTATATGATATTATTTGTAACGTATTTTGACTTAAGATTTTTCTTGATGATTTCTGGTTAATGTCGTTGTCGATTTTTAGTAGATATATAGTATATTTTCATTGTATTAAAAACAATCTAAACTGATATCTATGATCGATCTATATCTTATAAGAATAAATAAGTAAGATCTCTTAAGAACCCTAAAACAACTTACGACGGAAAGCCAAAGAACAGTCGTCGTAAGTTACCCAGTATTACGACGCCATTCAAGATCCGTCGTAAGTTAAGAAGAAAAACAAAGAACAGTCGTCGTAAGTTACCCAGTATTACGACACCATTCAATATCCGTCGTAATTTAAGAAGAAAACAAAGAACTTTCGTCGTAAGTTGCCAAGAACAGACGTCGTAAATTACCCAGACTTACGACGACCAGTGTATTCCGTCGTAAGTTACCCAGAAAAAATAAAAAAACGCAACTAGGAGTCGAACCGGGGTCTCTTGAGTACAATGAAGGCATACAAACCACCCGTGACAAATATTTCTTGTGTAGCTTTCGTGATTATTTAGACAATAGCTTAATACTTTACTTTTATAATTATACAATTTACTAAAATTTAAAAATCATTCATAAGCTTCTATATAATACTTCTTATATTTTGTATATACTTCACCAACATATGTAATTTAGAAATTAATTTAAAATTTTATGTAAAATATATAAGTTGGAATTGTGTTTATAGTTTAAATTGTAAGTACAACGACAATAAAAACAAACATACAATGTTTAATATTGTTATTATGTGATGTTAGTTGATATGTAATTAAAATAATAACACAAATCTTCAATGCTATGAATCACAACGACGGGGGTATTGTCATTCACATAGCACTACATGTAACGAATTTTGATATTTGGTCCTCGGTGTTCCACCGATATATACGAGCATACAATACTTACCACTGTTGTTGGGATTTGTCAATTGATAGTAACTAAAATATGTAAATTAAAATAATTACACAATTAATCTTGTTTGCTTAATAGACTGTTAATGATACACGATGTACAGTAATTTATATGATATTATTTGTAACGAATTTTGACTTAAGATTTTTCTTGATGATTTCTGGTTAATGTCGTTGTCGATTTTTAAGTAGATATATAGTATATTTTCATTGTATTAAAAACAATCTAAACTGATATCTATGATCGATCTATATCTTATAAGAATAAATAAGTAAGATCTCTTAAGAACCCTAAAACAACTTACGACGGAAAGCCAAAGAACAGTCGTCGTAAGTTACCCAGTATTACGACGCCATTCAGGATCCGTCGTAAGTTAAGAAGAAAAACAAAGAACAGTCGTCGTAAGTTGCCAAGAACAGACGTCGTAAATTACCCAGACTTACGACGACCAGTGTATTCCGTCGTAAGTTACCCAGAAAAAATTGCAGCCTGGTGTTTTTTTTCTTCTCCTCCTCTTTCATATCATCAATTTCTCATCAACTTCAGTAACACAATTAAGATAAATTACAATTAAATCAAATAAATGACAGAATAAATATCTTTACAAATAACAATCATTACTAAGATTCATATAATTCAAATAAATGATGAAAAAAATATCTCCAAAATCCTATTAATTCAAATAAAAATAGAAATATGCCTAGAATGACATTAAATTCTAACTTTTTTGCACCAACACATCATATTATATATTTGCAAGATTCCCTAGCCTTTGAATCAATTAAAAAATTTGAATCGTGAAAAAAGTTAGTTTTAAATAGAGTTAATGAGCCGAAAATCCTATTAATTCAAATAAAAATAGAAATATGCCTAGAATGACATTAAATTCCAATTTTTTTGCACCAACACATCATATTATTTATTTGCAAGGTTCCCTAGCCTTTGAATCAATTAAAAAATTTGAATCGTGAAAAAAGTTAGTTTTAAATAGAGTTAGTGAGCCGAAAATCCTATTAATTCAAATAAAAATAGAAATATGCCTAGAATGACATTAAATTCCAATTTTTTTGCACCAACACATCATATTATTTATTTGCAAGGTTCCGTAGCCTTTGAATCAATTAAAAAAATTGAATCGTGAAAAAAGTTAGTTTTAAATAGAGTTAGTGAGCCGAAAATCCTATTAATTCAAATAAAAATAGAAATATGCCTAGAATGACATTAAATTCCAATTTTTTTGCACCAACACATCATATTATTCATTTGTAAGATTTCCTAGCCTTTAAATTTTTTACTCATCTTCCACTTCAATGCTATCATAACCGTCTTCTTCTTCTTCTTCTTCTTCTTCTTCTTCTTCTTCATTTTCCCTTGCATTTTCTTCATCTTCTTCAGTTTCCACTTCATTTTGTTGCACTCGTTCTTCTTCTGGACCTTCTTCCATTTCGTACTGCGAAAAGTCAATGAATAACGACCTCGAGGGAAAATCTAATGCAATGGTATTTGAGATTTCTTCTTGAAGAGGTTCTGCATCAACCTCTTTTGTTCTTCCACTCAACAATTGAGGCCTACATGTGATGATTGTGTGAATATTACTATCGGGGTTCTTCACACTAGGAGCATAGTACACTTGAGTGGCTTGACTTGCTAGAATAAAAACATCATCCCCTTTTAGTTTTGAAGTAAGATCAATTAGGAGCACTCCATTCTTGTCTTTCTTTACTCCTCTAACATGATCATACCAATGACATTTAAATAAAATCACTTGATTTCCGCCACCGTATGTTATTTTGAGAATCTCTTGCAAAGTCCCATAGTAATTGCTTCCACTATCACCATAACAATTACCTTTCACAAGTACCCCAGAGCTTGATCTTCCTAGATTGAATGAGTATCCATTGACTTTGCATCTTTTATAAGAAAGCACATAGGAAGTTGGGCCTTGCAACAAATATTGAAATTGTTTGTAACGATGGTGTACCTGAAATGAAATAGTTTCGTCAAACACATGTATATGAACAAATTTAGAAATTATAGAAGTTATTGTGTATAATAAAATACCTTGTTCTGCAACCATGTAGCTAAATGAGCCTTTAACATTGTATCCATCTCAGTATCACTCAATATATGTGCACTATGATTGCGAACCTCTTCTTCGAACATACTGAAAAAGTGACCATGTTAGTGCTGAATATTTAAATGTAATATAAATGAAAGAAAATATTTGAATGCTTACGTGATATAAGGTGCCAATTCATGTATGTTAGTGAGAATGTAATGAGCTGCGACCTTTAGGGAATCTTCATCTAAATTGTAACTGGTACATGCTCCCAAAAGCTCTACTGGATATGTGAATGCATCTAGTTTATTTGGATCCCGTGAGTGATCATCCACCACATTACGACCTAACAAGTTATGTGCTGTCTCAACTCCAGACTCGAAGTACATGGAGCAGAAATGTGTTAACTCTTCATGTACATACTTTTCTGCAATGGAACCTTCAACTCGTGCTTTGTTCCCCACTTTCTGTTTCATTTTACGTTGTAGCCTTTCAATGTTATACATCCATCGTGTTGGGACAGGGCCAGCGAGTCTACACTCTTCAGGCAAATGAACAGGAAGATGCTCCATTGGATCAAACATGGCTGGAAAGAATTTATTCTCTAAAGTACAAATAATCCCAGCTATGTTTTTTTCCATTTGCCTCAAATTTGATTCGAGTAGTGTAGTTGAGCACAAGTCTTTGAAAAAATTTGAAAGATCACAAAGTACTTTGTTTATATCATCCGGAAGAAGTTCACGAAATGCAGAAGGCAACAACTTCTGCATAAACACATGACAATCATGGGACTTCATGCCTTGGAATTTCAGCTGAGTTATCTTACAACATCTCTTCAAGTTTGATGAACAACCATCTGGGAGTTTCAATCGATGCACCCATTTACATAACAATTTCAGCTGATCTCGGGTGAGTTCGTATCTAGCTCTAGGCCTCTGCTTACCATTCATCCATAGCTCTTGCTTGATGCCCATTGCTTTCAAATCATCTCTTGAGTTTGTGGTATCCTTTGTTTTAGCACTACAGAGAATAGTATGAAAAATGGCTTCAAACACATTTTTCTCTGTATGCATGACATCAATGCAGTGACGCAGGCGCAATGAATCCCAATATGGCAGCTCAAAGAAGCTAGTGACATGTGTCCAGTTGTGTGAATCACCAAATCCAATTGCCCTTTCTTTGCTGTGTGGTTTCCCAGGTGGTGGAAAAATGATACCGGCAATCATGATCCGAACAGTCCGACCTTTTCGTCGGATATTTCGGCGTTTGTCTAGGAATCCCTTATGTAAACCATAAAAACTGGACTTCTTGCTGTGAGGTAGTTGCTTAGCTTTGACATCACCCATACAAACATGACATGCCATCTTCCCATGGGTTGACCACCCACTGACCATACCCAATCCAGGAAAGTCACTGATAGTCCATAGCAAAGCTGCACGCATCATGAAATTAGTCTTCGTAGAAGTATCAAAAGTTTGCACCCCAACTTGCCATAAATTAAACAACTCATCAATCAAAGGCCTAAGATAGACATTCAGATTCCTCACAGGATCATTTGGTCCAGGTACTAGTAGTGTCATGAACATGTATGGCTCCTTCATGGACATGGTATGTGGAAGGTTGTAGACAAGTAACACAACAGGCCAGACTGAATATATAGTAGAAGTAACATTGCTGTACGGGGGAAATCCATCAGTTGCAAGACCAAGTCTAACATTACGAATCTCTGCTGCAAAATCCGGATAGTTCTTATCAAATTCTTTCCATTCTTCTCCATCTGCAGGGTGACTAAGAACCCCTTCAGTCACTGTTCTGTTTTTGTGATACTTCATATGCTCAGCTGTGTGGGTACACATGTACAAACGTTGTAGGCGAGGAGTGATTTTGAAGTATCTTAAGATCTTTCTCGGAATGGTAATGCTCCCGCCATTAGTTGCATCTTTGTATCGGCTCAACTCACAATACTTGCAGTTTTCCAAATCATTATCATCACCATAGAACAACATGCAGTCATTCTCACAAGCGTGTATTTTTTCGTATCCCAAGTTCAACTTCTTGACCATCTTCTTCACAGCATAATAATTAAAAGGAAGTTTATGCCCCTCCGGAAAAACATCACCAAGTAAAAGGAGCAGCTCATCAAATGACTTATCACTACATTTATTATGATTCTTCCAATGTAGTAATCTCGTAACAAACTTCAGTTGCGAGTATTTGGTGTTGCCGGGATATATTGGTTCCCCGACACTATTCACATTGTCTAAAAATTTAGCCGCTTCCTCGTTCGGGTCCTCGTGATTGCTATATTCCTCTCCAAAATCTTCCCCTCTAAAGGCATCCCTCAACATTTCAAATTCATCAAACACATCTTCATGATAAATCATTTCTTCATCTCCCGGCCCACTTTCTTTTTCATGATAATGCCATACGGTGTAACTCTCAAGAAAACCGGTTGCAAATAAGTGAAACTCGACATTGGAAACGAGTTGAATGAGTTGATTCCTACATGTATTACACGGACATCGAATTAAAAGTTCCGGATTATTCGGATCCTTACTATTGTTTTTTGCAAATGTCAAAAAATCTTGAACTCCTTTAGTATATTCTTCCGAAAAACCATAACCACCGGGTTTAATTCGTTTAGAGATCCAACTAGTATCATAAGACATCTACAAATATATAAAAAAATACACATCAATAACACTAGTGCACACATATATATTGAACATGTAATGAACTTCAAAATAAAATACAAGCATATATATAGATGCATCAAAATAAAGTAGAGTGATTAAAAATTAAATTCTTACATTGATGATTGTTGTAATCGCGTTTCTTATGCCATTATATGAACTAAAATGATATGAGAAAGTGTTTTGTTAAAGAAAGAAGAGGGGGGAGTGTTTTGTTAAAGAAAGAAGAGGGGAGAAGCGGGTACTGGTTTTTTTACAGAGGCTAAGTTACGACGGATTTTATTGATTCCGTCATAAGTTGATTTTAAAATATAATTTAAAACGGCTAATTATGTAGGATACTTTACGACGGACTTCATAGATCCGTCGTAAGTTCAGTTACGACGTAAATTTCGTCGTATATTCGTTAAACAAACGACGTCGTTATGCTCCCACGAAATATTTGTTTTCTGTTAAATAATAAAAAATTCAACTTACGACGGACGAAGTAATCCGTCGTAAAGTAATACGACGTCGTTTTTCTTGGCGCGCTACTTTCCCTCCTTTTTATTTCGCTGATGTGAAAATTTATTATTAAAATAATAAACTTGCGACGGATTTTCTTGCCGTCGTAAGTAATTACGACGGTTTGCTTGATTCCGTCGTAAATTAGGCGCGCTTTTTTTTCCGTCGTAAGTTGGCCGTCGTAAATGCCCTGTTTTGTTGTAGTGGTCATTAAGTTAAACAATATGTACAATTGAAAATGATTTAGATATTAAGAAATTGAGCTCTCCTAAATAATTTATTTGTAAATTTTGTGTTCAAAAGATACGTTTGTATATTGTAAATATATTGTTATAAATGTGATGCCATGCAGTTTGAATCACCTTGTTAAAATCTCGAATCGTAACTCGCATCACACCGCGTGATTTACTAAAATCTCAACTCACAGTCGCACCACGAAAATTGGTTAACACCTTTAGCATATATGATGAAAATGTTTACCCAGTTAAACTGTCAATTTTTGATTATGGACACATATTTTGTATTATTATTTTATACACATATTTGTGAACTTTTTTTTTCTTGTCAGGACACATATTTGTGAATTGTGCGTGATATTCTACGTGATTATGTTATAAATATTGATATGATTTACCTTTTTTTGAAACTAGTAATTACGAATTTTTATTGTCTTGAATTTGATTGGTAATAATTTGATTGGTAATAATTTATACACTTTAAAATCTTAACGAAGCCTTTTAAGCCTATGAGAGTCGGCCGACCCATCTTCCCCTAACCCTAGCCCCAACATCTTCATCCCCATCCCCTTTCTTCCCATCTCCATCCCCATCCCTTTTCTTCCCATCTCTGTCCACACAACAACTTTTCTCTTGTTTTTTCAATTTTCTTTCAATAAAATCGAGATTTGTTCCACAAAACTCGCAAAATCCATTTGAATTTTTGGGTTTTTTCGTTTCGTTCTGTTTGAGTTATTAGGTGTGTGTTTGATGTGTCTCGCTTTGTGCGATGTGTTGGTTGTGTTGAAAATGAATTTTGCGGTGTATTGGGAGATTGGGATATCTCGCATCAACACCACTTTCGGCAGGTCTATAGCTGGTGTCCGGCAAGTAGATAGCTGGGGTGCGTTTGAAACGGTGGTAAAAATCGCATGTGCTCACCTCTCACAAAAAATATTTGTTCATAACATGAGGTATCTAAGCTTAGTTTTTGCAACTGAGTCCTCTGAACATTGCACTATCCATGAAGTTAATGTGAAGGTCAATTGTGAAGCTACTGTTTTCAGGGGAGATGCAAGCTGATTGCTCGGGAAACTGTTATCTTCATTTTTAATTTTAAGAATATTTGTATTCAATTAGTTAAGCAATCCGGAAACAAAACAACTAATTACTTAGTTTGTTTATTTGTTTTTCAACCTGGTTGCATGATCAGTTGGGGGTTTGTCCCGATTGAATATCTTTCAAAGTATTAATGAAATCTGCTCTATTTTTTGCAAAAAAAAAATTAAAAAAAAAATGGTGATTTATATGTTTTTTAATTGTATGTTTAATACGGTGTTCTGAAAGTTGGACACGTAATTTTACAATTAAAAGCAAAAAACAAAAAACAAAAAACAAAATAAGAAGTGTTAAAATTTGTTAGTGAATATGAGGAGTACTATCACAAGTATTATTAAAACTAGCTTATAACCCGTGCCAAGCACGGGCCGATCATGAGTCGATATTAAAATATTAGTAGTAATAAATATTATTTAAAAATGTATTTCTCGAGAATTGAATGATAAAAATATATAATAAATAAATAACTATTTAATTATGTAGTTATAGACAATCGAACTATGCATAAAGCTAAAGAAATTAAAGTAAATAAATAAATCTTGCATGATTATGTAGCTGCAAAGAATCTAACGCTCGTTGAAACTATTGAATTTAAAGTAAATAAATAAATCTTGTATAATTACGTAATTATAAGGAATCGAACCCTGGATGAAGCTAAAGAATTTAAAATAAATAAATCTTGTATAATTATGTAGTTGCGAGGAATCGAACCCGGGTTAAGTGATAACCAAATTTGGTACTTTGATACTTTGATACTTTAGTACCGCACACCATTTTCAAATTGTTTTGCTTATTAATAAAGATTATAGATTATAGATGCTATAACAACGGGTGTTAATTGTGAATTGAAGGTTGCGGCAATTAACAAATATGCGACCGACTGCCCGTGGTATGTAAAGTCTATTCAAAGCCTCTCAAACGGTTGTTACAAACACATCGAACTGCACAATACCAAAATATTAACGAGAAACATTTTAATTGCATGAAATATGAAGTTAGCACTTTTTGTAATGTGACATAAGATACGTAAGGCGGAAAAAAATCATTTTAGTATTAAAATTGTTTCTATAATGTGACATAGAGTCGCGATCAAGAGAGAACCTTAATATGACGCAAAATAATATAATTGTGTTCTTACAATAGAATTGTTATCAACTTTGCGATGTTCATATATCTACTAGCTAGCAGTAAAATTTTGGTAGTACCAAGTGTCTGCATGTATGCATATATACGTACAGTCTGTTCTTCATCTGTGGACTATTTACAAAGGAGTTCTGTCCAACATACGCATGGTGTTAGAAAAGAAGAGACCATGCATGATTCTCGTTCCCAATATTGTATTATTTGTGTGAGAGAGAAAGAGATAGAGAGATAAACACAAGCGGCGGATGTGGGGGGGAGAGAGGCGAGAAAGGGACGTTTCCATGGGGTTATATACTGATATATCTTTAGCCCCCTTCACCTGTTGTTATCGTAGTTTACAGGCGAGCCATTTATGTGTATCTATCTAAATTATTATATGCGCATTTTTTCAAGTAACCTTTACAAACACCATCACATAACCTAAACCTAACTCTCTGATCTCCAAGTCCTACTTTTCTCCCCCGGACAATAAGCCCATCCCTTTAAGCTCCATCTCCACCCTCTCCTTTCCGCCTCCTTAGGGTTCCTTTTCTGTTAATCTTTTCGATATTCATCGACCACTATCTTTATCTAAAAACGTTTATCTAACTAGGGAGCCTTATTTTTCGGGCTTTTTTTCAAAAAATTAAAAATGCAGTATGCAACCTTAATTATAACTGTATACGATATGCAACCTTGTAATTAATCTGCTCATATGCAACTATAAAATACATTCATAAATGAAGTGATATTCGTAGTCTCCTACCACATAATAAAGAAATAATTACAATATTATCTTTAATGATTTGACCACTCATTCTCTTTCTTTCTTACACATATACAGATACGTCTAGCTAGGGTCAGTACAGATAGACTGGATGGCTATTCACTTTACCACCTGTGTCGTCCTTTGATATATGTTTTTTATTTTCTTTCTTTTTGGCTTATACTCGAACGTTGATTTCGTTAGATTCTTGTCCAGTTTCTCACCACATTTCTAGGGTTTCGTTCCAATTCTTTAGTTTGAAAAACCACCCCTAAACTGTGGTAAAAAGATGAGATGCCATATTTCCACAAATAATAAATCAGTAGATTCACTATAGAGCTCTATATATTTCAGAACCATCGTCACTTTTAGCTTTTTGAGTATAAAAATTTTCTAGGGTTTACTACCCCTAAATAGTTCCTTTGGAGACATGTTTACAAACATTTACTCACAGCAGAAGCTGTAGCCTGTAGGTAGTACTATTTGTTACTGGCATGGGGTTTACTGTGCTGTAAATTTATTGTGTTCCAGATATAGAAAAAGTTGGAAAAGTTTGTTGTGCTTTTACAGACCATCAAAATGGTAAATTTAAATTTGAATGCACACCCAACATGATAATAAGTGGCACTTACTTTTGGCAGGGAACTGAATCCACGAGAGGACATCCTTGGATAGGATTCTGCCAAAAAGTCGATGATAAATTAATCACACTAGTAAGTAGACCGTGGACCTAGTTAATATTTGGGGATGATAACATTCATCTTGGTCCAATTAAAGATGGGTACTTTGGATCATTTAATACATACGGTTCAATTTTAATTTATTGTTATAATGAAAATTTGATATTCTAAGAGTGATCTCAGACAGTTATTAGAAAAAATCTAAACCTTTTATATGAAATTGTGTATCACAAAATCTTCGCTTTCTAGAAAATACACACTTTATAAATTGCTCCCTGAAACAAGATCAGTTGGTTGAACGTTAAAATCAACGAAACAAATATTTATCGATCTCAAGAGCAAGGACAAAAGAGGTACGGAAGAATGCAATCTAGCTAATTCGTGTAAAGAAATCTACTCGGACAACTAATCGATTACAGATTATTTGGAGCTGTAATTCGAATTAAGTAGCTGGTGAACACCTTGAGTTCGACCTCCTTCATCTGAGCTCGGATCGATTCGAGCTTGTATACAAGCCAAGTTCAAATACAAATTCAAACTCGTTTAATAAAACGAGTTGAATCGAGTATATATCGAACTCGATTAAGTCCGGTTTGAAATTCAAAAATCCGGTTCGTCTCGAGTTTGAGCTCGAACTAATTTCTAATTATATTAAGCTTGTTTAGATTAATCAAGCGACTTAACTCGTTCAAAAATACTTGGACTCGAACTCGTTTGTCAGCTATCCACTACTCTCTATCCCAATTAGTTCCCTACAATTATATATCTTAAACGATTTTAATAGGTTGTTTTTTGTAGTAACTTTAAAGTTCACAATAATATTAATTTAAAATATTATTGATGAGATTTGAAATTTATTTAATTATTTTAATATATTTAATATTAATTTCATAATTATTAAAGTCTAATTTGATGATGATATATTAGAATCTAACCCTATGAAAAGTAACTTACGTAAGATCGCTTTTAGACATTTTTTTTTAGAAAAATCTCTTCACTTAATAGATATGGTGTAATTATATCGTCGGGTAATTGTAAGATTGCAAAAAAATTATCAGCTACTTATTAGTTTGGAATCATACGATCTTATCGGTTTTTAAGACTCAAACGGAGTCGGATGAGACCTTGACAGGCCAAAATTGCTTCATAATAATGAAATAACCAACCTACTGTATATTTCGAAGCGGTAGTCAAGCATGCAAGATTCTATGGAACTCTCGAGCAGTTACATCTTTTGTTTGGAAAGGATACGGGGCCTTTTTCCTTTGTACGATGCACAATATGTTAGGTCTCAGACCGTGCAGCGGCATCTTGGATTCGATGTAGTAGACGAAATTGTCTGTGTGCTCCATATATAGGTTTTCACGGACAAAATAAGCTATTGAGTTGCAAGTAGGAGTGAGCAGAAAATCAAAAATAAATCTGAAATCGATCCGAAACCGGTGAAAACCGATCTGAATAAAACCGATCCGCATAAAAACCGAAACCGAAAAATTAAAAATTGAACCGATTTAAATTTCGGTTTTGGTTTTAGGTTCTAACCGAACCGAAAAAAACCGAACCGATCCGATCCGAATATTTAAATAAATAAATATTTTATATATTTTATATCAATTTTTAAAATAAATTAATTCATGTATAATTTTTAAGACATTCAAAAAAATAAAAGTTTTGGGCTAATGGGCCTAAAGTTACTTACTACACTTCAAGAGAAATGGGCAATTGTGACTGAATTTTAGTAAGTTTCAGTCGCAAGTTCAAATTGCGACAGAAATATTACATTTGCGTCGCAAGGTACTTTGTGACGGAACATTTGCGTCGCAATGTTAATATTTTATTATTATTATTCCCGTACAAGTAATCATTTAATATTATACTTTCCCGCTTCTAGTTTTTAGGCGGGTTAATTTTCCCGCTAAGACACCTTTTGACAGAAATCTTAAATATTCTGTCGTAAATATGAACTTGGGACGGAATGTAAAGTCCGTCGTAACGTACTTTGCGACAGATTGTCCGTCGTTAATTACTTTGTGACGGATTCTCATATATTCCGTCAATAGTTATACCTTGCGACAGATTCGGTCGCAAGTTAAGGCAGTTTATGCCGAAAGAGGCAGTAGACTTCATTTCTTTACTTCAACTCACCTCTCACATTTTTTTCTCCGATTTTTCACATTTTAGAGCTCAAAAAATTCACCAAATGCATCATTCTACTTGATTTCATGCATCAATGTAAGTAATTACTTTAATTACATGTTTGTTTAATTTAAATTCTTTTTATTGCACCTTTTATTTCAATTTTCTCAATTATTTAGTATATTAGTATGTATATATATATATATATATATATATATATATATATATATATATATGTGTGTGTGATTGATGCTATATTATATGTATTTGTAGATGTCTTTTAATCGTAATTGGATAAGTCGTCCTAATCAAAGAGGTGTAAATGGTTTTAGTCAAGATTTTTTAAATGGAATTAATGAATTTATTAGTTTTGCCGAGCGTAATTGCAAGGAAGCGGATGGGAGGATTAGATGTCCATATTGTACTTGTTATAATTCTACTTTAAAAAGTCTTGATGAATTTAGATTTGATATTGTGTCGAATGGATTTCTTCCAAATTACACATATTGGGATTCTCACGGTGAAGGTGATGAAGATTTGTATTCTAGCGAAAGTGATGAAGATTCGCATTCTAGTGACTCAAGAGATGAAATTGATGACGCTGATGATGATTTATTTGATCCGTCTGAGATGTCAAGGGATGCGGGCGGATTTGGTACTTGGGATAACATAGATCCGAACCATGGATCTCCTAGATTTTTTGGTTTGGAAAATGATGCAGAGGTTCCATTATATCATGCATGTGAGAATGATTGCATGTTGTTTTATGGTGATGACAGTGATAGACAAGAGTGCAGTATTTGTGGCACAAGCCGCTATAAACTGACGAAAGAGGGCAGTAAACGATGCATTCCTAGGAAGATTTTGAGATATTTTCCGCTTACATCGAGATTACAGTGATTGTACATGTCATCTCGCACTGCTGAGAGTATGAGGTGGCACAAGAATAGAGAGGTGACCGAGGGGATTATGACGCACCCGGCGGACGGGGAAGAGTGGAAACAGTTTGACATGAATTTTCCAGATTTTTCACATGACATTCGAAATATTAGACTTGGACTTGCTACTGATGGATTCTCTCCTTATAGGAACAAGTCTGCCAAGACTTATTCAGTATGGCTTGTTATTATGGTTGTGTACAATCTCCCTCCTTCTATGTGCATGAAGGATGCATACATGTACATCTCACTACTCATACCTAGGGATAAAAGCCCCACGAGAGACATCAATGTCTACTTGAGACCACTTATTGATGAGTTGAGACAGTTGTGGAGTGTTGGTGTAGAAACACATGATGCTTTTACCAAGACCAACTTCATTCTGAGAGCAGCCTTGTTGTGGACAATCAATGACTTTCCGGCGTTGGCAATGTTCAGTGGTTGGTCAACCAAAGGCAAGCTAGCTTTTCCAGTTTGTATGGGATGTGTCAGGGCCTCACAACTTCCTCACAGTCGAAAGTGCAGTTTCAAGGGCACGGTAAAAAAATTCAGAAGACCGGGCCATAATCAGACACGACAAATAGGGTGGCAAGTTCGTAATAAATGTGTAAGAATAGATTTTCCACCACATGGGAAAGGATCTGCAAAGTGTAGGGCGCAAGAACTTGGTGTGATTAATAATTTTACACATTTCTCCATTTTCTTTGAGCTTCCATATTGGGACTCTCTACGCCTGCGTCATTGCATTAATGTCATGCATACTGAGAATAATGTGTTTGATAATTTCTTTCACACAGTGACGGGCACCAAAAAATCCAAGGATACTAATAATGCAAGAGAAGATTTCAAAGCATGTGGCATTAGAGAAGAGTTATGGATGCGAGGCAATTCAAAACCCAAGGCACCATACACACTCTCTCGAGAGCAGCAACTTATGGTTTATACATGGATTAGCAGTCTAAAGATGTCAGATGGTTGTGCTTCAAATATTGCAAGATGTAGCAAGTTGGAAAAGAAGAAGTTAAGTGGGATGAAGACATATGATTGCCATGTTTTTATGCAAAAGTTGTTGTCTTCTGCTTTTCGTGGCCTTTTACCTGATGATGTGCATGAATCTGAAGGAGTTTGAGCTCAGGACACCTTAGGTTTTGGAAGAGATAATATATAAATGAAAGAGATCTAAAAGTATATAAAGGTGGTGTATGTAGGTGGAAATAACGCCTAAACCTTCTTGAGCTATTTTTGGACTAGAATTTTTTAATTTCACCGAAGGATTCTCTAACCCATATGACTAGGGAGACTATTCGCATTTTGAATCAAAAAAAGTAGCAGGTGATCCATATCAAAGATTAGGATTTAGGAGTTGGTAACTGTAAACATTAGTGTTGATTTCTAGGCAGTAGGAACACCCTAAATGGATTACACGTGTTGAGGTGAAAACTGCAATGACGTTTGCTTGAACTACATGTGGATGGTTACGGTCGAAAATATGCAACCATTATTAATCGTCATATTCAAATTGGGACATCGATCATGACCTGCATGTCACGTGTCATCAATCATACTCCGTATTCTCACCACCATGGGTCTTACTTTTCCGAGGACTATTTAGTAAATATTGATTGTATTGTGATTGAATGATAAATTACTTATAGTAGTAAAAGATGGCATACGTGCATGAATCAATACATTTAATCGGGATCAATATATTTATTATAACTGATAATTTTTAATATAAATTTGGCATATAAATTTGGTTACAAATATTTACGAAATATCACGTGTTATAAGTTGGTTACATCTCAATGTATCACTGTGCATTGACATCGATATCATCAATGAAAATATTTCATAATATACACATCATCTTTATAACAATTTTTGGTACCAAATTTGATAGCTCTAGCATTTATTCACGACAATTCATTTATTTTTATTTAGCATACGAGCTAATTTTTATTTATTTTCACTTTTGTGTGGATAATAAATCTAAATTTGTTATAAATTCGTAACATACTTTTGTTCCTTATTTGTAATATATGTAACTTATTGAAAAGTAGATATACTACTGTAATTTATATATTAAAGTACTGAATACTTGTTAAATGTGGAGGCGGGATTTTTTTTGCTGAAAATTTGAAAGGAGCGCCAAAATGTTCAATTTCATTTTGGAGCTTGGGAGGGCAATTTATTCACCTAGCCCTTTTACCTTTCCCAAATATCCCAACCACAGACTTCCCTCTTTTTCCCAACAGGTCAGCCGCCTCTCATCTCAATTTAACTTAAAAACCTAATCTCATGTATATCTATATTTTAAATCGTAATATTTCATTCATATGATCTTCAATTTCAGGTTCATCTCAAAAACTTTTGTCAAAGCTAATTGGATGCTGGTAATTGATTTTTTTGTTCTATTAGTAAGATTTTGTTTAAATTTGTGCATATACATATTGACATATTATTGATGTATTATAATCTGTGCTTTTGTCCATTATTTATTTTGTGTTGAATGCCTATGTGTTTGTTAATATGTCTGTTTTTGAAGTCATAAAGAAATATGAATTTGATTCAGAAATATGTGATTCTGAAGATTTGGATCTTGTTTGCGTATGTGGGGTGAATACACATATGATATATGCAAGGTCTTGTATGATATACATTATGTGATTGTAATGCAATGTGTATTAAGGTTCTTATTTGTCCTCTCGCTTGACCCTTTCTTGTATTTATTTATGCTACAATAACCTCCCACAAACATTCTAATTCCATACATGAAGAGAAGTTTCTTACAGTTGACTTGGAATGTAATAGAAAATCACTGGGAATGTATAAGAAGAGATTATTAGTTTGTACGAATATACCATAATTTCTAGCAGAAACAGTTTATGGGAGGATTTTAATTTTTAACATTTGGCGCAAAACCTTTTCTCTTTCTAGAAGCCTAGATTGCTTGATGATTAAAATTATTATTACTTGGTATTTAGTTATTTTAGTTCATTGGCACAAGTTTGAAATACTTGTCTACAATATCTATGTATTACTTGACCAATCTGTTTGTTTATATCTATGTTGTATTACAGTAAAATATGGAGAGCCTATATATTTTCAAACAGAGTGATCAACAACGATAACAACAGTCCCTTGTACATAACATACTGTGGTCACCGTCAACATCAGCTGAAGTGCTTTGTTAGGAGTCCATTCCAATGAGACAGGAAGCCTAAAGAAAGCAAGCCAAGCAGAGCACTTGGACTGATGATAGTGTTGTAATGAGCATGTAATATACGAGCATATGCACTAACTCAAGCCATTCCTAGTTCATGAAATCCTAACTATTTTATTGTAATGTTCTAATTTGTTTAAATATTGTAAAGTAATGATCGACTTCTATTGTAATCATATGACATATTTCAATTTTGTGTAATGCATATTGATGTTTCTATGTTTACTAGTGATTGTTTACTTTATTATTTGTTTGGGAATTAGGATTACAATTGTATAATTTGTATCATCTAACATGCTAGTGAAGTCATTCGAGGTTGTAATAGCACAACCAACTGAACTATGCTTTTGGTAATTTATAAATTCTCAGACAGAATATGTTGCACTTGTGACAGAACTATTGTGACAAAATTCGTCGCAACTTTAGGGAAATTTGCGACTAATTTTCTGTCGTAGTTTAGATTTCCCTTTTTTTAATATTATATTGTTCAAAGTGGGGGCCACTCATTACTTGAGACATATTAAAAATTTGCGACAGAATAAGAACTTACGACTCGGGCATTTGTGACGGATTTTTTCTGTCGCAAGTTGGGGCAATTGCGACAGATTCTTTATATTAATTCTGTCACAATTACCCTTTCCCCTTGTAGTGCTAGTTAATAGTTATAGTCACAGATTAAGTCCAGCACAGGTATAGATTAAGTCCATCACATGTATTCTGGTAAGCATTTCTATTTTCTATTCCAACCCGACTACAAAGTACAAACTACAAACCTAATAATCACAAATGCGAAATCGCGAAAGGGCAAAAGGGCAAAAGGCGAAGACTCAATTACTCAATTGTCATCGTCCATCGAAGACTCGAAGTCTTGAAACTGCAAATCACTAAATTGCTGTGGAGGGTGCACCATCTAATAATCAAATCTTGCAGCAACATACTCTGAACGAAACAACTGAACCTCAAGTGGTACGATACTCTGATTACTATCAATTTTAAATCTTAAATCGACATGTTTGTTCGATCATGTAGGATTTGAGATCTATTTTATTAGGTAATTTCTTTCGATAATTATGTGTCTAAACAATAAACTCTGAAGTCTGTACAATAAAGTGTAAAGTATGAATGAGTATGTTAAAAACAAATTTCTTAATTACTTATCAATATCATGTCTGCTGGTCTGAATTTCATATGTTCTAAAAAGTAATAGTTGGACAGAAGTTTTAATAATGTCAAAACTGGCTAGTTTAATTTTTTTTAGACATAAGCTATGTTTTCATATTATGGGTTATGTTGTTTAAATTTTAGAAGTATTTTCTTCATTTATAGATACATATGAATTTAGAAGATGAAGATGTAAAATTCGATGATAAACAAGAGAAAATATGCTCTGACAAGGCTAAAAAGGATATATGTGATGACAATGTTAAAAAGGGTTCACCAACTTGGGATTATTTTGATAGAATAGTTGGTTGTCCGGTAGGTAAGGAAAAGGCAAAATGCAAGTTATGTAAGGTGATAATTGGATGCTATTCACGAAATGGTACATCGGCAATGATGAATCATTTGAGAACGGCATGTCCTAAATCAACCTTACGTATTAATCTTGATAAATTACAAAAGACATTGAGGTTTGAAACAATATCAAAGGAAGCCAAACTTCAAACCGTTAAAACTCACACATTTAATCAAGAGAGGTTAAGGAAGAAAGTTATAAATTATAAGATTTTTTTTTAAATAATTAATCCCGTGTTTTAAGATAAACAAGAGCTAGCGATATGTTCATATTAAATTTAGATGGTTTTAAGTATTTCAATTATAATAAATTTGTAAAAGAGTCATGCCCATTTTAATAGGTTTTAAATAAGATAATGGTGATATAGTTATATTTAATTTTGCGCCAAAAATAAAAATAATTAAGTAAGACTAATTAAGTAAAAATAATTGGTATTTATTAATTAAATAGAATTGATGGTGCTAAAACATGTGTTCTTTTGTCAATACAATATTTAAAATTGTATATTTTAGTATTATTTTTCTAAATAAAAAATTAACAAATAAGGGTAATTAATTAAGTAAAAAGACGGAGTAACAAAAATAGGTACTCGACCAAATTTTTAATATTTCGTCTTTAATAATATAACTAGCTTAAAACTCGTGTGATTCACGAATTGACTTTAAGATTTGTTATATTATTATTTACGTTTTAATATTTTATTAATTCCATATGTTAGAAAAAGAAGTAGACAAGTTAAAATAGGTAAACTTTTAATTATCTATGATATTTTTGGGAAATCATGAGTTTTAGTAAAAATAAATAAATAATGTAACATCTTTTAGTTGAAAAGGCTAATTTTTTCGTGATATTTTTGGAAAAATGAGGGAATTTTGTTAGAAAAATGAAAAAATAATATCTTTTAGCTGAAAAATGTAATTGGTTATTAATAGATATTTTTATTATTTAATAATATTTTTTTATAGATAAGTAAGGGTAATAAAGTAAAATCACAAAGTAAAATCACAAAGTACCAAAAAACAGGTACCATACCGACCAAACTTTTAATGTTTCTTTTTAATAATATAGAATATATATATATAATCAGAAATTCTTGCTCAGAATTGATTTTAGTTCAGCAAAATAAATTATTTAAAAAGATGTAAAAAATCTTGTAGCAAAACAAATTTTTGCAGGATGGCAAGCTCACCTCTCTGCCTTTGAATTTGATATTCAATACATAAAATGGAAAAATAATTCTCTTGTTGATTATTTAACCCGCGAATTTTTGCAGGATGAATGATAACCCCTAATAGGAGAAGAGGTCGCGGCTATGGTCGTGGTCAAGGTTACGGGAGTAACAATATGTTACCTCGTTCAGAGATGATTGTTCCTCTTATAGGGGATTGGACAGTTTATAGCAATCGAAATAGAAATTTGCAGCAATTGTCTACACTTCCAAAAAAGGAAGATATACCTTCCTCCTCAATAACTAGTAAGATAACATCTTACAAAGATGCAGCAGCAAATGATGCTCCTCAAGAACAGGAATATTTTGAAAATCCTGTTACAGAACACATCCTGTATATTGAGGATGAAGATCTCAAAATGACTCCAAATGATGGATGGTCATTAAAAACCAGGTATCTCGAATCAAGAGGATATGCAGGATTTGAAGGTCAATCAAGGCATAATATGAAAATCTTACTCAAAGTTACTGAATCAGTAACAATTACTCATCATTATCAAAATAGTAATCCTGAAAGTTTTATAAGCTTTAGCAAATGTCATATCAATAAGATATTAATGCCCAGAGAATGAGGATTAAATCCTAATGGAGAAAAGGCTATAAAAATAGCAAAAGGAAAATATATTTACTTCAATTACTGGGATTATATCCAGGATTTTTTAAAAACCTTTTATTATCAAAACCCCAAGAATAAACATTCTTGGTTCTTTTATATTAACCCAGAAATTCTGGACAAACCAGTTCCAAATTGGTTTTATAAATTGTGGGCTAAAGTTGGTCCTTCTTTGGAAATCCTCCCCAAAGAACTTATGGAATATATACTCAATGGAGTAATTCTAGTATTTTAGTAAAAAATATAATATCTGATAGATTAATTTTTGGACAATGTCCTTTTCTCTTTTTTGCAAAATTTCAAATCCCATGGATTTGGAGATGGTCAGTTTCGATCTCTGTTAACAATTTGGACATTCCCATGCTAAGAAGAGATTTTTTCTACAAATGGTGGAATAAAATGACTACAAAAGATATTCAGAAAATAGCATCTAATATTAAGGTTGCTATTACCGAAAACAAGAACAAAGGTTCAAAATATCATGATCTGAATCAACTCTCTATGGACAAATTGAAAAATTATTTTCAGAAAAAATATCCTAAAAAATCTAGTGAGCAAATTATGGTGAGAGTGTTGGATTATATGAAAAATCAGTTTTTCAATACTTTCCCAACTAAAACAGGGAAAGATGAAGACGAGTCCATGAAGACTACCTCGTCTCAAGGATCAATGGATTCTAATTCATTTCAATGTTTAGCAGGTGAAACCCAGCCTGACGAACCTACTCCAGAAGATTTTTGGGATGCTTTGATTGGATCAATTCAGTCCAATAAAGGAAAGGGCCTAGTAAGCGAATTAAAATAATGATTCCTCAGTATAAGCTTTTTTATAAATTAAAAAAGCTTGATCAAAAGATTAATGATCTCCAGAAAAATTTGAATAATCTTCATATTAAATATGCGGAGGCCTCCTTAGAAGAAAGGCAGGATATAATCATCTTTGAAATTCAAAGAGACTTCGAAGCCTCTAAATATTATTTAAGAAGGCTCAGAAATAAAAAGATCATGAGAAATTCCTTCTACATTTATCTTCTCCAAGTATGTAATCTGACGGGATAAATCAGAAGGGCGATAGATATCTGCCAGCAATAAAGCCAAGCACATTATTTGAAGAAGGGAATTTGCATGTCTGCCACAAATAAAGTAGCAAAGCAATAATTCTTGCTTTTTAAAAAAAGTCTTTTGTTTGGTTATGTAAAGGTTTCATTATTTGATATGTCGATGGGCCCAAAGAGCACCCGGTATCAATAATGCTTACTTTTTCTTTATCTCTTTTAAAGTTGTTTGTTTTATTTTGAATTTTGTTAAAGTTAGTTGTCCTGGCTTAAATAGTAAAGCCATTGAATTCTCTATATATAGAAATTTATATGAGTGTAAGACACGCTTTTTTTGACAATAAAACTTTCTTTCTATAATCTCTCTGCTCATGTGCTGAGCTCCCTTTCTATAATTTCATATATATATATATATTATAAAAAAAATATTATAAATCTCAAAATACAAATATATATAATAAAAAGAAGCAATATTCTTAAAATAAATTATGCAAAACTTAAATAATTAAATACTAGCTTAAAACCCGTGCGATGCACGGATTATTATTAATAATTATTATTTTTATTATTTTTATTATTTATGTTTTAATATTCTATTAATCTGCATTTACTAAAAAAAATAAGTAGGCGTTTTAAACTTTTTTATATAATTAAAAGTATTAAAATAGATTTTAAAATAAATTAATAACTGTTTGCCCGTGATATTTTTGGAAAAGGAGGGTCTTAATAAGGAAAAATAGAAAAAGTAACCTGTTTTAGCCGAAAAGGTAAGTGTATGTAATTAAAAGTATTTAAATAAGCTTCACATTAAATAAGTAAGGATTTATCCACAATATTTTTGGAAAATGAGTGGTTTAGTAAAGAAAATCAGAAAGAGTAACATGTTTTAGTTGAAAAAGGTAATTGCCCATGATTTTTTTAGAAAAAGAGAAGATTTTGTTAGAAAAAATAATGTATTTTAGCTAAAAAGGTAGTTGGTTATAAAAATGTTATTATTTAATAATAATTTTTTTAGAAAATGAAAAAATAGAAAAGTAACATAATTAAAAGTATTAAAATAGATTTTAAAATAAATAAGTAAGGATTTGCCCGTGATATTTTTGGAAAATGAGGGATTTTAGTAAGAAAAAAATAGAAAGAGTATCATGTTTTTGTTAAAAAAAGATAATTGCTCGTATTTTCTTTAGAAAAATAGAGGATTTTGTAAGGAAAAAAATAAAAAAAGGTAATGTATTTTAGCTGAAAAGGTAATTGGTTATAAATAATGTTATTATTTAGTGATAGTTTTTCAAAAAAAATAAGTAAGGGTAATTAAGTAAAATCACTAAATACCGACCGTTCGTCTATCCGACTACCAAACTTTTAATGTTTCGTCTTTAATAATATAGCTTAAAACCCGTACGATGCACGGGTTGTTTTTAATAATTGTTAATTTTATTATTTATATTTTATATTTTATTAATTGCATTTATTAAAAAAAAAATAAGTAGGCGTGTTAAACATTTTAAAATAATTAAAAGTATTAAAATGAATTTTAAAATAAATAGGTAACGGTTTGTCCGTGATATTTTGGAAAAAGAGGGGTTTTAGTAATAAAAATAGAAAGTAACGTGTTTTCGTTGAATTTTAAAATATAAAAGTAACGATTTGTCTGTCATATTTTTGAAAAAAGAGGGGGTTTAGTAAGAAAAATAGAAAATATGACATGTTTTAGTTGAAAAATGTAATTGTCAAATAAAAGTATTAAAATAGATTTTAAAGTAAATATGTAAGGGTTTTCTCGTGATATATTTGAAAAATGAAGGATTTTAGGAAAGGAAATAGAAAAAGTAACATGTTTTAGCTGAAAAGGAAATTGCCCCTAGTTTTTTAAGAAAAAAATGGTAATGTAATTTAATTGAAAGAGTAACTGATTAAAATAATTAAATAAGGCAAATATCGTATCAAAAAATAGGTACAAAAAACAGGTACCAAAATTTTCAATGTTTCGTCTTTGATAATATAGTATAGATAGAGAGATATATTCATAATATTAGTATTTTATGCTACTAAATGGAATAGCCCGTGAAATTTTTTAGGTTTTAGTTAAGAGAAATATTAGTTAGAAAATATAAAAAAAATATACGTTTTGGAAAAAAAAAACTAATCGGTTAGTCATTAATAATTATAATATTATTATTTTATTTTATTAAATAGAACTATTCGTGATATTTTTGGAAAATTAGAGGTTTTATTTAGGAAAAATAGAAAAGTAGAAATTTTAGTTAGAAAATATAAAAAATAATATACACTTTGGCTAAAAATGGTAATGAGTTATTTATTAGCAATTATAACCTTATTATGTTATTTTATTAAATGAACTGTCTGTGATATTTTTGGAAAATAAGATGTTTTAGTTCGGAAAAATATAAAAGATATTCTATATACTAATTTTAATATTTTATCTAACGGTTCTCGTGATATATTTGAAAAATGAAGGATTTTAGCAAAGGAAATAGAAAAAGTAACATGTTTTAGCTGAAAAGGAAATTGTCCCTGATTTTTTAAGAAAAAAATGGTAATATAATTTAATTGCAAGAGTAACTGATTATAATAATTAAAGAAACAATTAAATAAGACAAATATCGTATAAAAAAATAAGTACAAAAAAACAGATACCAAAATTTTCAATGTTTCGTCTTTGATAATATAGTATAGATAGAGAGATATATTCATAATATTAATATTTTATGTTACTAAATGGAATAGCCCGTGATATTTTTGAGGTTTTAGTTAAGAGAAATATTAGTTAGAAAATATAAAAAAAATATACGTTTTGGAAAAAAAAAACTAATCGGTTAGTCATTAATAATTATAATATTATTATTTTATTTTATTAAATAGAACTATTCGTGATATTTTTGGAAAATTAGAAATTTTATTTAAGAAAAATAGAAAAGTAGAAATTGTAGTTAGAAAATATAAAAAAGAATATACACTTTGGCTAAAAATGGTAATGAGTTATTTATTAGCAATTATAACCTTATTATGTTATTTTATTAAATGAAACTGTTTGTGATATTTTTGGAAAATAAAATGTTTTAGTTAGGAAAAATATAAAAGATATTCTATATACTAATTTTAATATTTTATCTAACGGTTCTCAATTATTTGATCAAAAATATCCAACGGCTATGAATGAAGTGACCAGACTACAAAAACTTTCATGTCCAGTCTACAAAACATGTTTCGTCTTTAATTTAATATAATAGTATAGATACCTAAAGTTAATAGTCATAAACGAAAATGTTATACACAATTTTACACATTTCATATTTACCTTTTAATTCTCAAAATACATTAGTTTATTTTATATTTTTGAATATTAATGACACTGAATTTTGGGGTCTCCCCAGCTATCCAAATTACCAAATACATGAAAACAAAGAAAATGGATGACATAACTTTGTTAAGTTTGGGCCTCATTCCTGCTCATAGGGCCCGATGTGCACATTTTTAGAATTAATTATGCTAAACTTTCTTTATATTGAATTTGTAAGCAGTGTCGATTATTAGAATAACTCATAAAGGATCGAAAAAGGTTCTTAAATACTTACTTACTCCTCTACCAGAACAGTTTCTTTTTTACCAAAAAATCATGATAGGAGCTGATTATATATTTTTAAGATCAAAATACAAATAAATGTTAATAAAATAAGATAAAAAATACTAAAAAATCATATTAAAAAATACTATTATAATCAAACTACCATCTATTTGGTTGGTTGGTAGTTTGGTTCTCTAAATAATAACCGTTAGATATAAATATAGATAAATGAGAACCGTTTGATGTAATATTAAAAGAATATTATTTTCTTGGTATCTAAAATACTCCCACGTTCAAGATTCGAATCACATCAACAACATATTATTATTATTAAATATTTATATCATCTATTTTTCTAAACTACATTCAAAAGTTCAATATATTATTCCGTCGACAACATATTAAAAAATTTTAAGATCAAAATACAAATAAATGATAATAAAATAAGATAAAAAATAATAATAAATCATATAAAAATACTAAAATAATAAATTAAAAATACTAAAATCCATCCGTACATCGCACGGGTTATAGTCTTGTATATATATATGTAATATAATTTTACACAATTATTAATAAGTAACTAACTGTCTTTTTAAGGACATTGTCTGTTTTATATTTTTTAATTGAAACAACTCATATTCGAATTAAAAAAACACGGACAAAATATAGAAATAATGAAAATATTATTATATTAAACTTATAAATTCATGTTTAATATAACTAGTTTACTTAGCCGCGTTTTGCAGCGGCTTTATTATAATATCTCTAAATTTTCTCAAAAAATATTCTACAAAATACGTTTTTAAATAAAATAATATTTCTAATATAAAATTAAGTTTTGTTTTGAATATAAAGTTCTAGATCGTTCAATCAAAAACTATAATTATACCTTCAGAGCTATTAAAATCTTCCTTACCTCCAAATCTACTCCCAATAAAAAAAAATCAAAAAATATGAACAAACATCCTTTTTGTTGTTGGGAGAATTTTTTATTAATAATAATCTCTTTTTGTCAAAACAAATAACAACAAAAACAACAACAACCTCTTCCTTTTAAAAAAAAAATTAATGACATTTTCTCAATGTTTCTTATTTTTGTATTACTTTTGTTATAGATACACCGACTTATTGAATTTTGTTAAAAATGCACACACTAAATAAATTCTTCAGTCGAATAAATCTTAACATGATATTTTCCAAATACATACACTATAAATTTCTTAATATACAATTTTTATCTTTGAATTATCATGTATGAATTAAAGAAAATATTTTACTAAACGATATAATCTTTTCCATAAAAATTAGAGCAATAACTATATAAACGTTAAAAAACAATGATAAAATTTGTTTTTGAAGACATGATGAATTCTCCACTTTCGAGTTACATTGTATAGTATCAACTATTAACTATAAATTCAAAATTAATAACGTACACACATAAACATATAAATCAATTCATAACTGAATGTACATGAAAATCACCTTACTCGGCCTATTATTTTAAACTGATGAATCCCTTTCTTGTTAATCCATGTCTTAACTCAATCAACACTAATCGTGTATTAGGATACAAACAAACGTAATAAGATAAATAATATAAAGGAAAAAGTCTCATACTCATGTACTCATATACACACTTTTAACGTGAACAAACAAAAAAGTAAAGAAGAACAATGTCGACAACAAAAATTGCAGTAGACAATTAACAGAGTTTATGTGTATATTTATACTATTAATTAGTTGTTTGTATGAAAGTATTAAATGTAATTAATTATTTATTAAGTGATTACTTAATTTCTTATGCAAAACCGATCTAATTTCTTATGCAAAACCGATCTAATTTCTTAACTTATTATTTACCAATATGTTCTTGTATTTTCGTTAAGATGGTAATTTCATTTAAAAAGAAATATAATGAGAATATCTAGATAATAATAAAGGGAAGTTCAAAATAATGTAAAGTAATACACTTTTTTTTAATTTAGATATTTGAAGGCAAGAATATTATATTGTATATTTACTTTCTCCATTAGTAGAGATTTTAAATGCAAGAATATTATATTTATTTTCCTTAGTAGAGATTTTTCCTCCATTAGTAAAGATTTTAAATGCAAGAATATTGAAATTGTATATTTAGTTTTCAAAAATATTATATGTTTCCTCTATTAGTAAGTATTTAAAAGTTAATTGAGATTTTTTTGAATTTTTAATATTATTAATTCAAAAAATTGAAAAAATTAGAAAAATAGAACGAAGCGATCTGAGAGCGCCACCTCACCGCCTCCGTCTTCTCCTTTATATAATAGTATTGATTTTTTATAATATTCAATTTAAATAAGATAATTAATAAAAATTAAAATTAATAGCATATGTTAAAAAAAACTCGGCACAGGCACATATTTTGTTATTTGCACTTTAGTCACTCTTAGATTTTTTTAAGAGCAAATAAATACGAACCGTTAGATCTATTATTTAAAAATATTTTTCTATTTTAATATTTTTCTTATATTATTGTCAGATATATAAATCCAATTTTTTATATACACATATAAATATATATTAAAATTTCATCAAAAAAGATATAATTACAAAAGTATATAAAAATAATAAAATATTAAAGAAAATCACTGGATATAAGCTGATACTTATGTAATCTTTGGTTCGTTAAACATCATCTTTTATTTTTTTATGAATCTAATGTATAGGTTTACTGGATGTGGTGTCACATATGAAAATTAATTAATAGTTTTGCGTGAAACGAATAAAGCAATTAATAGTTTCTCGTGAAACAAATATATGATCAATTAAGTTTTTTATAAACTTTACCTTAGAAATCCCTGTTAGCTGATTAATGAAACCTTCGTATTCTTGATAGCTAAATGAAACCTTCGGACTGTTGATAGCTAAATAATGAAAGCATAAGAGCATCTCCAATGGTGATATGTATATTCATTATGTATAATAGTGGTTTTCTAAAATTTGTTGAACCTGTAACACAAATTATTAGGTAAAATGATTGGTTATATACTAGAAATACATGCAAATAATGATGTCATGATGATGTGTTCACTTTAGAGCTTGTGTAAAAAAATTTGTAACAAATTATCTACATTTTTAGATAAGGGGAGAGATGATTAGAGATGAGAAAAATAAAACTTTTAAGTAAAATCAATGCCACATCATTATTTTAGTTAAAAGGAGTGTAGCATTGAAGATGACGTTTGATGAGTGATAAAAATCCTTACTTCAAACCAACCAAAAAAAACAAGCAGAAAGATCATAAAAGATATAATAGCTATATATCAAAAACTTTGTAAAGTCTTAGAATTACACATGAAAAACATGGATTAATGAGACATGCTTATATACTAAAAGTAAAAGAATATAAGGAAATTACTCGGACAACATGCAATCTTTGTCTAATGTTAAAAGAAAGGTTTGTTACCTTACTTAATTTTCTCCATGCTTATGCACAATTATTTGTTAATTAGAGATTTTAACGAACATACAATATTTGTTTAATATTAAAGAAAGGTTTGTTACCTTGCTTAATTTTCTCGATGCTCGTACATAATTTTTTATTTTAATTAAGTATTTTAACTTTTTTGTCACTAAAAATTCGCTTTCTAAGAGGAATTATGATTTTAAAAGCTTAGGAGAATTTTAAAATTATATATTTAGCTTTCTTGATTAGTAAAGATTTTAAAGATAAGAATATTAAAATTGTATATTTAGTTTCCTGCATTAGTATAAATTTTAAAGGTAATTGAGATATTTTCGAATATTCAATATTAATAATTCAAAATTTTGAGAAAATTAAAAAAATAAATCGAAGCGATATTTGAGAAGCGCCACACCGCCCTCGTCTTCTACTCTATATAAAAGATTATTGATTGATTCATAATAAATTGTAAAATATTGTAAAAGATTATTTATGTTATATGAATCTCATATCACCAAAATACAAAATTTGGAGGAGCGAACCAATCAGCAAGATGGCTTAAAATTTTAAACACATGCATCAGTCTTTGCTTGTGTGTGTTTGTCTGGCGGGATGCACGCCCAATCATATTGTCTCGCTTCATGATTGCTTAAATGTGAGGGACTTTCATGCTTGACTTCAACTCAATTACTAATTATCATGCTTTGTAATTCCACTATATTGTTCCGTCCTTCCGGACAACGTACATTATTACTTCTTGTTTCTTATTTTTGGTGCATACTTATGGACTGCAGCATTCGGTGTCGTTTTGTTGGGGGTGCTATATATATACACCAATATTCTTCCGATATTTGAAAACAGCCACATCCCCCTTTTTTGTTCATATCATCTTTGACCATTTCACTTCCTAACTAGTCAGTATCCAGACGAGCTCATATTCATCTTTTGCATCATAAAGATATCCATGTCCTTTCTTCTAAATGTATAGTCTTCTTCATATACCCATTGATGTTGAACTTCAAGAGCTAGCTGTTGTAAACCAACGGTCATTTCTCGCTTTCTGGGACAAGCAAGGTTTGCTCATAATGTGTATTTCTTTGTGTTCATGAACATGCTGCAGCCTGCAGGTTTGTCTGTAATTTGAATTTATGCATTCAAATTTCACAAATTTCAAATTGTGACAACTGCAAATGTTTAGCGCTGAAAGCTTAACTGTTAGCAATGAATTTGTAGTATTGGAGAAATAGATATTGTTTATAGCTCTTTCACAAAAAGACATTACATACATGGAGTTAAAACCTTCATGCATTTTGTCATCAAATAGAACATTTAGTCATCAAATAGAATCTGGTACACAAAAAATGCTTTAAGGAACAACATTGTCTTTTGGCATCATTCTGTTGCTCTGACGAAAGACTACCCGGAAAGACTACCCCTATATAAGGTAGCTAGATTTTGCATTCTGTTTAATTTTTAAGCGTAGTATTGTTTTCTTCACAAGGCATAGCTAGTAAATATCATGCATGCATATATATCAGTAGTTTTCAAACCATCTGTGTGCATATTATTCTGGGGATAGGCATGCATGTTGCATGCCTGCCTTCTCGTGATGTTTTTCATGCTTTAAATTAGTATACTTCAGCTGTTTCAAATAAATTGTTTAAGAAATTAATTATATAAATACAATTACATATTTCTGTTTAATTTCGACTCTCAGCTGATAATTAAATCACTTGCTTTTTTTCCTTAAAAGAATTAACTGTTACTGTAAATATTGTGGTTCAAACTTAAATGACTTGGCGTGGCGGCTCACTAGCTACAAGAAGACATTCTTTTTTTCTTTTTTTGGTATGGTAAAAATGCTTGATTCATTTGTTCTACAGTTGAGAGAATAATTTCTACATGAAGCTAGACTGAAAAATGAAACACCGGAAAAAGAAGACTGTAATATTTAGCTTGCAAACCATATATATATAATATATTCCATTACATTTCCCATCAAAATGAGAGAAAAATTTAGCTTCAAATACAATTTTTGGGTTACAATGGAGGAAAAAATATAAAAGCAGTCAGCAATACATTTCAGATAATACATAGAAATTCAGTAATATGTCTTACTTAAAAGTTAAAACATGAAAACATATAATTACAAATGTATACATAACACATATATATGTCTTGAACAGCTATAATCCAAGCCGTCAACATATTAGTTTTATTATTTACAGCAATAACTGGATGAAAATATTTTCCCTTCATAAGGTTGTATGCTTCATAATTACTGCAGGTATGATGGAACTTCTGCATGCTGCATGCATGTAATCGATAATTCCAAATGAATATTTATAAAATGCTTCTACACTCCCTCTAGAATACCCCTTTCTTCATAATGTATAAACACAATAAAGGGATAATATTCGATCTTACTTCCATAGATCAATTTGACAACTCAAGGCGGAGAGGGAGTTGCTTTCGGAACCTGCATGATCATCGGCCCTCTTCATATCATTGCAAAACATGTTTATGTGTTCCAACACTTGATCATTTGAGCATGTTGTTTCTTTACTAGTTGTAGCATCTTGAGTATCGTGACCGAGTTGTGAAGCGACGAATTTGTCAAGTACCTGCCAATCAGTAACTTGATCCACTGCATGTTCATGAATAATATTGTTACTGCTACTACTACCGTAAAGCTGGGACCTCAGATTTTGTGTTTGGTTGCTATGTTGCATTTGCTCTTCATGTGTGAGTGTTGAGGATTGCTCGAATCCATATGGAACTACTGAGCTGCTGCTTAGACCTGCTGCAGAATGTGGGACTCTTGGACTTTCTAACTGAGGAAGTTGGAAGTATCGTTCATGAGGTCGGAAATACTGAAGCTGATCAAGCTCTTGTTTGCAAGAATACTGATGATTACGGAATGCTGTATAAGGCTCATGACTTATTTGCCTTGGTGATTCGAAATCTGGCATGAAAGAGACTTGATCGTCGTACCAGTTGCACAGTGGCTCGTGCTCATCCATCTTCCTTACTGTTGTTAATCTCTTCTTGAACACCCTACACACAACCCATCCTTCTTCCTGATGCAGTTCAATATTCAAAAAGATTCATCAGAAAAACACAATAACCTAATCAAAAAAACATTGTTGATTTTATTTGAATCATTTGTAAAAATATTGCAGTAATTATGTTTACGATATATGAAGAGATTAGTTAATAATTTCTTACTAACCTGAGGCGGTCCATTTTCATCTGTTTCTAGTCTATACTCGTGCATAATCCAATCCGATTTC
Source organism: Heracleum sosnowskyi (assembly GCA_030848705.1). Taxonomy (NCBI): domain Eukaryota; kingdom Viridiplantae; phylum Streptophyta; class Magnoliopsida; order Apiales; family Apiaceae; genus Heracleum; species Heracleum sosnowskyi. The sequence continues at coordinate 20,533,835 of CM061240.1, forward strand.
ATTCCATTTGGAGCACGACCTTTATAAAACACCAAGGTCTTTCTCATTCCAACTAAACTCTGCTTAGAGTATATAGCCTTGTCTCTTCCGGTAGCCTTCCAAAATCCTTGTTTTGTAGCCCTATTTGTTCGAGTTCCGGTTGGATACTTCTTGTCTTTATGACTAAAAAAATACCAATCATTTTGGTCCTCAGTCCCAAGCTTGCATAGTTCTGTTACATTCAAAAAAATAATGATTCCGGATTATTAATGATCACATATATTTTTCTCCTAAAGAAATAATTGCTGGTCATATATAGAGCAAATGTAAACATAGCTTCTTAAAATTTAAATGCATTTCAACATCATAAGCTAAAGTTGAATCCTAATTGATAAAGTGGATTTAAATATAAATGGTATTTACCTTCAAGATCCCAAGGCTCAATTCTATATAGATCAACATCTTTGATGACATCTAGATCGATTCTCTTCGAAGCAACCTTTTTCTTAAGGTAGTAATCAACAAGTTCTTCATCAGTAGGGTGGAATCTGAAACCCGGAGGGACATGTGAAAAAGTATCCATGTAGTTCTTGCGGGAAATTATAATTGATATGTACACTGCAGCTGCAAGGCAGAATCATATATATATACATGCTTAATATAAATCAAAATTTGTTGTTGCAGATATGATTGTTAATAACATGATATTAAAATTCAGAACTATTGCCTTGCAAACAGATACTAATGAACTAAACATTATTTCCTGCCTCTCCTGCTACAACTACACTTCAACTTTAAATTTGCGACCAAAATATCTAACTAATCAATGCACAAATTTATTTCAAACTCAATTATTGTGAAGAAATGGTGCCTCAAATTGCCTTAATTTTATGTAAATTGCCTTCCATGTAGATGTAATTCCCAACAAATAACTATATATCTAGTTTTCATATCTTCGCAAGGAAGCAGCCTTTACATGATGATATAGATAAAAACTACTCAATTAGTTTTCGCTTGAGGTACATGTTACATGTATAAAAAGCAAAAACTGTTTGGTCTACATGTTTGCTCCACTTAGGTCTAATTAAACTGATGAAGGCCTTAATTATTAATTTAACATATATGGATTATTAGCAATTTGCATTACTTTTGCTTTAAGTTTATGTGGTAAATATAGACTTCACATAAAGAAAAGTGAACCATCAAGACTTCTATAAGGAACATATATATGTAGACCTAGATTTTTATGATTACTTCCCTGTATCATTCTCTCATGGAAGTCTAAAAAAATAGTCTAGTAACTTCATTGGCATCCAGTACTATTTGTTAAGTAATCGATTCTTTTAAAAACTCAAGGTATTACGATAATGGATTAGCAAGATTATATAGTATATGTTAATACAAAAATTTACTGTCAGATCTGGGCGTAAATAACTAATTAATATATAATCTTAGACCAGAAAAACTGTATATGGAAATCAAAACAAAACACACATTAGAGAAATACTTTATAATGAAAAACATGTTAGAAATATAGCATCTACTAATACAAATGATCATACACCTTTAATTCCTGAAGAAGAAACTCTAGACATGCAGATCGAAAATAGAGGTAGAAAACAGAAGGAAATTAAACCCTAGGTATTATGCAACTGAAAGTACTATATGTTTAAGTGATCTGAGTTGAGAACTTGCCATGAATCAGCAACCGATCGAGAAGGAATGATCAACTGATCTACAGATCTTGAGGAGATTGGCTATCGCTCAAACAAAAGAAAGGGAGAGAAAAAGCAAATAAGATCTTATGCTTTCTCCTCCTCGGGAATTGAACCTAAAAAAAACACACATGATTTTATATAGTAGATCATTAGGGATCAAAGGTGTAAAGACATCCGTGTCATGTAGTCATTTTCTTATTATAAAAAAAATGTGTGACGTGTGATGTTTGTGTAGAAAAAAGCAAGTAAAATATGATATAGCTTTATCTTTGGGGTTGAGTTTAGCTTGATTGCGGGAAAAGCTTACTGATGAAAAACTAAAGGTGGAGGCGAAAAATAGTGGTAGTGTAATTAATTAATCTATTACCTCTCACCAGCTACTGATAATGACTCTGTATTCACTTGTTCATATAAAATATAGTCATTGTTGAAGAGAGAACCATCTTATATGTATATATAAAATACGATATATATATAAAATCTGGGAGAATCATATATTCTATCATATATAGAATCTCATAAATAATTTTAATTTTTTTTATATAAAATATATAATCTTATTCTAACTTAAAATATTAGTATATACAAACTTTATAAAAAAATTAACATTTAAAATTTGAATAAAAACATTGATTTTAAATTTGATTCTGCTGCAAAATCATTTTGGATAGATCACTTTGAACTATTTTACTAATTTTCAATTATTTTTTTTAAAAAAAAGAGTTTAATTTCGTTTTTTGATTTAATAATTGAAATTTATATTCATATCTAATAAAAAAATGTGATAAAAATATGTATTATGAATATTTATGTAATGGTTCTTTAGATTCTATATAAAAAGTTTTCTGTGGAATGTCACACCCTACATAAATATACTAACATTAACATGTATATACAAAATAATGGACCTCTCCAACAAAATATTAGAAAGAAATTCTACATATTTAAACCACAAATTAAGGTATCTGATTTAACATGTAAGACATATTTCAACTTTAATCACTTCTATTAGATTGTTTTTATTTGGAAATTGTTAAAATAATCTCTGATCAGCAAATGTCGTCCTTGTGAAAAAATGGTGACTTAATAGCCTGCCCTAAATATCCCATCAGAGTTTAGGGAGGTTAAAATATTTACTAAAAAGATTCTCAACTGTGTGTATTTGTATATACGTAAAAAAGAAACATATAGCAATTTCATACAAATGAAAAACATAATTCAGAAAGTGATCGAAACACTTAGGGCATTATTTTAATCACATGAAACTTGGATACATTTTCCTCGCTAATTAACATGACTTCAATACTCCGAACTTTCTCATTGAATAACCACTGATTTGCACATTCCCGTCTCAACAATATATAAAGTTGGTTTTAATAAAAATGACTTATGATAATTGAATGGTTAAGAATGTAAATTTGTATGTTAGAGCATCTCCAACTAGGGCTGTCAATGGATCGGAAATCCGATCCGATCCGATTCGATCCGAATGCTAATGGAGCGGATATGGATCATTACAAAATAAATCCGATCCGTTAAAAATCCGATCCGGTAACGATCCGATCCGATTAGTATCGGATATGGATTTAACATGATCCGATCCGTTAACGATCCGATCCGATTATTTTATATATTATATATATATAATTTATATATTATATATAATATGTTATATATTAAATATATCATATATTTTTACCAATTAAGTCAAAATAGTTCTCTTTTATTTGTATAAACTGGACCTCTTTTTTATTTATAAAATTGACACAAAAGACAATGAAATGTAAGACACATAAACTAGCTTCAGATTTGTTGATGAACGATTACAAACTTACAATGGTTGTATGACAAGCAAGCGTATTTAGGATAGTTGGACATTCAAATTCTGTGTTTTAGTTTTCGGATTGTACTTAGGTTTTAATTTATTGTGTAATCTGTAAATTAATGTTGATGTTAAATTTGCATTTCAACTTTGTGAAATGTTTAGTGATGTTTGAATTTGAATTTAAGTAAAATATGTTTTTAAAATATTAACGGATCGGAGCTCCGATCCGTTAACCGTGATCCTAACGGATCCGGATATGGATCGGGCTATAAAAAAATCGGTTGTGATCCGATCCGAATCCGAATCCGGTAAAATTAAATGGATCAGGATATGGATCAAGGCCGATCCGATCCAGATCCGATCCATTGACAGCCCTATCTCCAACGGTGTTCGTAAAATAGTTGGCTAAATATTGATTATGTAAAATTTACTGAATTTTACTCCTTAGCTATATTGATTCATTATATTTTAAAAATGACATATTATTATTATGTCAAGTTATTTTAAGTACGATATACTATTTTAATATGGTAATAATCGATGTGTAATTTTGCTACATAGATAAGTTCAGCATATATAACATGAGGTTATCTAAATTTTTAGCCAACAGTAATGTATCCTTGAATGACAAATTTTTTACACATTCTCTATAATTTCTATTTAAGATGCCATATGAATTTTTAACTAAAGACTCGTGATGATCGGAGATGCTCTTAATATATCATTTACGATGCTTTTAACCCGGTCCCAGCTTCTTCCAAGATTTTGAATTTCAGGAAATTGATGACTTGAAATTTACTCCTCGTGTTAATTGTAAGAAAGGAGGGTTAAGATGGTAAACACCTAATTAATTTTATTAGTAGTATGAGAATTCGTTTAAAATTAAATTAGTACATAATTAATCCAAAGTGCAGAGATTATTCATCATATTTCTCCCTTGCGAATCCTTTACGACTTACAGGGACCCCACAGGCCGACCCTCTGACTCCGACTACGACATTTCTCCGAATGTATAATTACTTTCCCAAAAATTTAGGGTTTTAATAGGTCTTGAGTTATTTATGCAAGTAGTATATCGTACATTCTGAATACACATATCAGCACCTTAAAAAAATTCGGCTATTTTAAGTTTTAGCCCCTTCTTAAATGAGAGAAAAATTATGTACTATAACTTGTTAATTAAAAAAGACATGCGAGATAAAAATTTGAATCTTGCAAGTCACTATATTGAATCACCAATTAAAATATAGAAAAAAGTTCTATACATACCACTATTTTATTAGAGATTTAGAAATTATTTATGTTCTGTAATCAAGATATTGTAAAATTTATTATATTTTTCTATCAAAAAATTGCAAAACATATTATTTTGCAAAGAATTTTTTATTGAAATCATTGTTTCAGTAAAAATCTTGAAAATTATGTATGTTTTACAAAATAAACATATATGTTCTACAAATTCAATATGTTTTACTAACAATAAGTTTTGCAATGTTGTGTTTGAAATACATATATAATTATAAAGATTTTCAATGAAATAGTAATTTTTATATAACATAATTGTTAAAATATTATATTTTACAAGATTTTGATTGCAGAACATATATGGTCTCCAACATCTCCAATAAAATGTGATCTTTATAGAATTCAACTCTATTAATATTATGAGAAATATAATACTACTATTTATAGAATGATCAGTTACTATGATTAGTTAAAAATTCTGTGTTTAATAATCTATACTTTTTATTAATAACCAAAATAATGTGTAAATGGCACACGGTACCAAAATACCAAAAGTACCAAATTTGATTATCATTAAATCCGGGTTCGATTTCTCACAACTACATAATTATACAAGATTTATTAAATTAAATTTTTTTTAGTTTCACCCAGAGTTTGATTCCTTATAACTACGTAATTATACAAGATTTATTTATTTACTATAATTTCATTAGCGTATTTACTTTATTAATAAAGAAATAATGCTTAATTGACGTACAGTATCAACATCATTAGTTTCATCCTGAGTTCAATTACATATAATTACATAATTAAATAATATTTATTTATTAAATATTTTTATTATTCAATTTTTTACAAGTACATTTTGTAATAATATTTATTAAAAATTTATTAATATTAATATTTTATTATCAACTCATGCTAGACTTGGCGAGGGTTATCTGCTGGTATGTAATAAGATCACTTTTGCAACCCGATGCTAATAGTATGTATAGGTGACCTCCTAAAGTGCGATACAGAGAAGTATTTTTGTATCAGTGACCAGAGTTATTTACACTGTTCATCTATTTTATTTCAATAAAAAAATCATTAAATAATGTTTTTCTTGTAAAAGGAGGTTACGATATCTATAAATCTAAAATAATAAAAATTTTACAGAGAGAATTTTTCAAAATCATAATAATTTTTCATATGAATAATGCCGTCGACTTGTGAAAAAACAATATCAGCCATAAAAAATTACACTAATGGCAAGTGGGCCTGCAAACAATATCATATAATGCATTAGCAAACGACTGATGGCTATTGGTGGGGCCGTCTTGGGTTAGTCTCTGATGATTAAACATGCAAAGTTTAAGTGCAGGCCTGTTGGGCTAATATGGCCCACACCGTTACTCCGTTCAAAGTGGCCACGTGTAAAATAAATTATTATATTTTCTATTGCTTTTGGTTAGTTAAGGAGTAAAGTGCAATTTGTGTACTCGCACTTTAGTCAAGACATCACTTGCAATACTATAATTCAAAATCGAGCACTTGCAATATCAATGTTTGTATTTCACCTCACTTTGTGCGTGTTTGAGGTATCACAAAAAAGTTGAAAAATATATTAAAATGAGTAAGTATCACAGAAAAGTAATTATAGAAATATAATTGACAAGTCAATGGAAAGGCCGATATTTAAGGCCCGACACCTTAATTATTCATTAATTTCGTAATTAATGAAGAGGGAAAATATACAGCTCATAAAAAGAGCCCGAATTATGGCAAATTAGTCAAAGAAGGATCCGGAATCCCAATTAAAGGCAATTAATGAGTCATAACCTTTATAGACAAGGAAAAGACTTATCCTGCAAGCAATACAATGCTTATCCAATATCAAAAAGGAGACTTATTCGCTAAGACTCCTAAACATACCATAGATACTAGGCTCCAGACGCCTATATAAGGTCCCTGATCCTACAATCAGAACTACGTCTTTGGCTTGATTCTCAATAACGATTTGAGATACGTAGGCATCTTGTGAGGACCAATTTAGTCCGGAAACACGAGTGCAGCCATTAAAGCTCGAAGCTCACTAAACCTTAGCATTAAATACACAAGTACGTTTTTTAATCCATAACATTTGGCGCCGTCTGTGGGAAAACAACATCAACCATGGCAAACACACGAAGAACAGCTCGGGATAATCAAACTCCTGAAGATCGTCCTATCACTTCTGAGGCTGATCAGCCACCGCCGACTACTGGCACTGAAGGGGCGAATATCCCCACCAACACTCAAGGACCGGAAGTCCCGATTTCGGTTGAAGGGACGAATCCCCTGCAGATGGTCATTCATGGATCTAATCCACAAGAGACCGTTCACCAGCAACCAATCACGACCTCCCCGCTGCTCATGAGTGCACCAAGGAGCCTTCAACTCCATACTACTGATCTCCCTCAATATGTGAATCAGACTTTGGGGATGCCAAGCTACGGCATGCCCCCTCGACCCATGGCGGGCGGTAGTGGAACTAATCCAATCTACCATGAGGCATATGTGCCCCCTTATGTTCAAGGTCTGGGACCCCAACAACAACAAACTCGCCAGACCCCTCTCATTCAAGATTACTCTGGCCCATACACTGAGGATGAGGGTTATACAACTGGGGAGGATGTTGCCCCAAGAAGGAGACGTTCTTCCCAAACAAATCGGGAGCCACCCCAAACTACTAGGGAGAAACTTGCAGCCCACGAGGCAGAGACTGCAAGGCTCAAAAAACTCATTGCTGAAGAAGAGGCCGCTCAATCTCGGGGCCGAACGACTGAAGGAATCCCGATAATCAACTTGGATCCACCAAGAAGGACCAAGAGGGCTGAAGCCCCAAGGGGTGATCCTAGTATTCTGTTGCCCCTAGGAGATCTTGATGATCCTACACCACCGTTTACTCAAGACATCATGAAAACGGCTATATCCAGAAAGTTTAAGATGCCTTCGATCAAAGCCTATGATGGAACGGGAGATCCCGCAAATCATGTAAGGATCTTCTCCAATGCACTGTTGTTGCAGCCAACCAACGATGCGGTCAAGTGTAGGGCGTTTCCACAAACCTTGGCAGGCATGGCTCAACGTTGGTATAGCCGTCTACCTCCCAACTCTATTGGGTCATTCAAGGAACTAAGCAAGGCTTTCATCAATCAGTTCATTAGTGGAAGGGTGCATGAGAAAAGTTCTGCATCATTCATGGCAATTCGGCAAGGACAGAATGAGGCCCTAAGGGACTACATCAATCGATTCACTCGAGAGGCTTGAAAAGTCCCGGACTTAGAGAACAGAGTGGCTATGATAGCCCTGCAACAAGGAACCACTGATGACCACTTCAAACGGTCGTTAGCTAAACATCCCCCCGAGAGCATGCTGAAGCTCCAAGATAGGGCCGGAAAGTATATCAAGGCTGAAGAAAGTATGAGAAAATATGAACCCACTACTGGCGGTAGTGGAAACTCAAAGAAAAGAAAAGAAACTCAGGAGTACGACGTCAAGGAAAAGTTTCCCCGAACATCAAAGGACTCTGATTCTCCCCCCAAGAGAAGCAATTTTGGGCCAAAATTCACAGAATATGCAAGATTGAATACTCCCAGGAGTCAAATTCTGATGGAGATAGCCAAGGAAAAAGATATCAAATGGCCAAAGCCAATGAGGGCTGATTTGTCTAAACGGAACCAAAATCAGTTTTGTCGGTTCCACAAAGAAGTCGGTCATGACACCGATGATTGTAGACAATTGAAAGATGAGATTGAGTTTCTGATACGAAGAGGAAAACTCAGCAAGTTCACTAAGGATGGAGGCCAAGGGAGCCAAAGGGGGAACTATGAAAGGAAGGATTATGATAGAAGGGACAACGATCAAGATCGGAATCCCAAGCCCCGAGAGCCAGTGATCAACATGATATTCGGAGGGCCAACTGCTGTTGGATCCTCCCGAAACTCAAGAAAGGCTTATGCCCGAGAGGTAATGACTGTGGTTGGAGAAGCACCGAAGCGTGCCAGAACAGAAGTGTTAATAGGTTTTGACGATTCAGATTTGGAAGGGGTGAAGTTCCCCCATGATGATCCTCTTGTCATAATACCTGTGATAGGCAACTCCGAAACAAAAAGAGTCTTGGTTGATAACGGAGCTTCAGTGGATATCTTGTTCCACGATGCCTTTATCAAGATGGGTTACACAGACTCTCAGTTGACGCCCTCAAATATGCCTATATATGGATTCAACGGGGTGGAATCAAAAGTAGAAGGCACTATCCAACTCCCAATGACCATGGGGCAAGGGATGAATACGTCTACTCAGATGTTGAACTTCATAGTTATAAAAGCGACTTCAACCTACAATGCAATCCTGGGAAGGACTGGTCTTCATGCGTTCAAGGCTGTTGCCTCATCTTATCATCTAAAAATCAAGTTCCCAATGAGGAATGGGATTGGTGAAGAACGAGGAGACCAAAAGATGGCTAGAAGTTGTTATGTAGCCGCGTTAAGGCCTGATGGAACCGGGGGGCAGGTTCTCCCCATTGAAGACATGAATATCAGCGACAACGAGGACAGAAGGGGGAAACCGGCTGAGGACTTGGTCCCAATTTCCCTAGTCCCAGGAGAACCAGAGAAGGTGACTTATATTGGGGCACTACTGCCCGAACCACTGAAGAGCAAACTCACGTCTTTTCTTCAAGAAAACCATGACATTTTTGCTTGGACAGCGGCCGACATGCCGGGGATTGATCCCCAATTGATATCTCACAAATTGAATGTGGATCCAGAAAGGAAGACAGTAAAACAAAAGAAAAGAAATTTTGCTCCAGAGAGGCTTGAAGCCATTAAGCAAGAAGTGAATAAGCTTTTGGAAGCTGGGTTCATTGAGGAAATCCAATTCCCAGAATGGTTGGCTAACCCAGTGATGGTCAAGAAAGCTAACGGGAAGTGGAGGATGTGCGTCGACTTCACCGACTTGAATGATGCATGTCCTAAGGATTGTTTTCCCTTACCAAAGATTGATGCTCTAATAGATGCCACTGCTGGACATGAGATGCTGAGCTTCATGGATGGCTTCAGTGGATATAATCAAATCAAGATGCACAAAGATGACATCGCCAAGGTATCATTCATCACCGACTTTGGTGTCTTCTGTTTCTTAGTCATGGCATTTGGACTTAAGAATGCAGGAGCGACCTATCAAAGGTTGGTAAACAAAATCTTTGAGCACCTAATTGGAAAAACCATGGAGGTCTACGTAGATGACATGCTAGTCAAGAGCCTCGATAAGGCCGATCACATTAAGCACCTCCGAGAGGCATTCGAAGTGCTAAGGCACCACAAGATGATGTTGAATCCAGCTAAATGTGCCTTCGGGGTAGGCTCAGGAAAGTTTTTAGGCCTGATGGTCTCCAAGAGAGGAATCGAAGCTAACCCCGACAAGATCAAGGCAATCCTAGACATGGAACCACCCAAGTCTGTTAAGGATGTACAGAAATTGACAGGAAGAGTTGTAGCAATGGGAAGGTTCATCTCCAAGTCAGGAGAAAAGTGCTTACCTTTCTTCAAAACACTCAAAAAAATGAAAAATTTTGAATGGACAACTGAAAGTCAAGAGGCCTTTGAGGCCCTGAAGAAATACATGGCTGAGCCACCACTATTGGCCAAACCAAAACCAAGAGAGGTTCTTTATCTATACTTGGCAGTATCCAACACTGCCCTGGGAGCTATTTTGGTAAAAGAAGAGTTAAAGGTTCAGAAACCCATATACTACGTGAGCAAGATCCTGCATGGGGTAGAAATAAACTACTCAACGATTGAGAAGTTTGCCTTAGCCTTGATAATGGCCTCAAGAAAGCTACGCCCGTACTTCCAGGCTCACAAGATAGAGGTCTTGACTGATCAACCTCTAAGAAACATCTTGCATAGCCCTCAAGTTAGTGGAAGATTGATCAAATGGGTCATTGAGTTGGGCGAATTCGACATCAAGTATAAGCCTCGAACGGCCATAAAAGCTCAAGCACTTGCTGACTTCATGGTTGAATGCACCATTGACAACCAAGAAGTCGGGGGGCAGGAAGTAACAATGGAAGACAAGGAAACTGAAGACGTAATCTCCAAAGAATGTTGGGTGCTCTATTTTGATGGAGCATCAAAAACAAAATCAAGTGGAGCCGGTTTAGTGCTACAAAGTCCTGATGGATTCCTCATAGAGTATGCACTAAAACTTGACTTCCCAACGACCAACAATGAGGCTGAGTATGAAGCTCTGATAGCTGGCTTAGGGCTGGCTGGAGCCTTGAGGGTCAAAACTCTGAAAGTATGTGGAGATTCGAGGCTAGTGGTTTCCCAAGTGAATGGGGAATTTGAGGCCAGAGATGAAGTCATGGCCAAGTACTTGAAACTTGTCAAGGCCATCATGACTCAGTTCGACGAATGCTATGTAGAGCACATGCCAAGGGAAGAAAACGTGAAGGCTGATGCCTTGTCTAAATTTGCTTCTTCCGAAATTGAAAATTATGCAGGAAGTGTCTACTTCCAAGTCTTGAAGACCCCAAGCATCAACGGAAAGTTGGTAGCACCCATTGGTATTACCAGTTGTTGGATTGATCCCATCAAAGCTCATCTGGAAACTGGGTGGCTGCCCAACGACACTTCAGAAGCACGAAAGCTATACGTCAGAGCACTAAGGTATGCCCTAATTGAGGGAATCCTATGCAAGAAGTCTTTCATCATTCCTTATCTGAAGTGTTTGAGACCCCAAGAGGCAGAATTGGCCCTAAAGGAAGTACATGAAGGAATCTGCGGGCAACACTTGGGGGGCAGAGCCCTTGCACATAAAGTCACCCGTCTAGGTTTCTATTGGCCAAGCATGCTTACTGATGCTAAAAGCTATGTGAGAAAATGTGAACGGTGCCAGAAACATGCACCAGTGGTTAGACAACTACCTGAGATGACGACATCCATTAACTCTCCTATCCCTTTTGCTATGTGGGGAATGGATATACTTGGGCCATTTCCAATGGCGAGTGCTCAAAGAAAGTTCTTGATAGTGGCAATTGACTATTTCACCAAATGGATTGAGGCTAAGCCATTAGCCAAGATAACCACCAAGCAAGTGATGCAATTCATCTGGGAAAATGTAATATGCAGATATGGAATTCCACGAGTCCTGGTCACGGACAATGGAACTCAGTTTAACAACGATGAGTTCAAAAAGTATTGTGATGAGAATGATATCAAGTTGCGCTTCACTTCTGTTGCCCATCCTCAAGCTAATGGGCAAGCTGAGGTTGCAAATCGAATTATCCTAGACGGACTGAAAAAAAGAGTTGAACGCTCCAGAAACACTTGGGTAGACGAATTGCTCCCCATATTGTGGGCATATCGTACTACTTGTAAAGTCACCACTGGGGCTACCCCCTTCTTGTTGGCGTATGGGGCTGAGGCAGTGGTTCCCGTGGAGATTACTCACACCTCTCCAAGAGTTGAGGCTTATGAACCAGAAGAAAATAGAAGAAAGGGAATTACCCTGATCAGAAACTTTTGAAAGTTTCAGAGACTTAAGTACAAACTCGTCCAGGAGCTCCCAGGCCATGGTGGCATAATCATCCTTGATGAGTTCAGCATAAGCATGGGCCTCCTCCTCAGTCAAAACTATGTCATCAGGGCTACCATCCGAAACTCTACTGAATGAGCTTTGGAATAAGGTGCCCCAGTCCCCTCCATCCCAAACTAGGTACATAAATTCACTCTTCCATTTGGGATTGTTATCAGGGATGGATTTGGGGTGAAAAATGGGGGGTGTCGAAGAACGGTGACTAATGTACACCCAACCCAAGGTGTTTGAAGAACTATTCTTAAATTGAAAGATCTTTCTAAAAAGAGCAACAGAAAGAGGGAATTTGTTTTTTAAACACAAAACAATAAAACACATGATTAATCTCCAAGCATTTGGAGGAAGCTGACAGGGATTGATTCATACGTCTGCTAGAAGTTGAGGAATAAAAGGGTGAAAAGGGAATCGAACCCCTGCAACAAGGGTACCCCTATAAACGCAAAGAGCGTCGGGGCGCCAATGGCAAGATCGATCCCCGGGACCAGCTGGGACTAACCTATAAGGTGGCCTAATTCTATACATATTCTTATAATCAGCAATTTTATCAGCGTCATGAAATCTATTGCTATGGTTAAAGGAATCCAAATGAGATACAGAAGGATACTCATCACTACGTTCTAGAATCATATCTTGTAAAGACATAGTAGAAGAACGGATAGTGATACCTCTTTTTGACGCTTGATTCATTTTCTGCAAACGTTGAGCAGAACGATCAACCATCTTCAAATCTTCAAAGAATATGCAGAAAATCTTCACCAAAAACTCAGAAAACCTTCAAGGGATGAAGGTGAAAGCCCAGAAATTCAAAGAAATTCCAGAAAATCTTCAACAGTTGAAGATAGAACCCAGAAAATCTTCAATGCAAACCCAGAAACCTTCTTGGGAAGAAGATTTGAACCCAGAAAAGCGTGAAAATTCCAGAAAATCTTCAACGAAGGAAGAAAAATTCCAGAAAAATAAGAACACAACCGTAAAAGACTCGCCGGAAATCGCCTTACCACAGAGAAAAAGAGAGAAAAACAGAGAGATTTAAGGAAAGTAATTTTTTGGAAAGATTTGAGTGAAGAGTAAGAAATGAAATCTCACTCTTTTATAGGCAAAGTGACTGGAATTCAACCAGTCAAGGAAGTCTAACCGGTTACAGCCGGTCAAGACCCATAATTATTCTTTGGGCTGCTGGAATTAAGGCCCAAAAAGTTAGGCCCAATAAAGGTCAAGGCCCAGCTATTGAATCCAGAGAAATTCAAGGCCCAAGGCCCAATATAAATGAAGCCCAAGAAAAAACCAAGGCCCAAATAAGGGTCAAGGCCCTGGGATTGGTCCTAAGAAAGGTACGAGGCCCAATATGGAATTAGGGCCCAAGAAATTGAAGGCCCAAAAATAAGTTAAAAGCCTGGAGAAATTCTAACTCATAATTAAGTTGGAAATAAACTCTAAGCAAGTTCGAAAAGTTGAGTTCGAAATTACCTTAAAAACCCAAATCGAACTAAACGACCTGAAACATATTTAAGGTCGAAAAACAAAATCGAGGTCGAAATTGTGCTAAGTCATAATCGATAAAACCTGTTCGAAATTGAACGGAAATTTCTGGTCGACAACTTCGATTTCAACACGGTTGAGGTCAAAACTGAACAGAAAAATGAGGTCGAAAAAGACCCTAATTGAAGTCGACAAATCGAGGTCGAAATTACATTGAAAAACCAGGGCGCAGGTCCCGACCTCGTTCCTATTTGAGTTCGAAAATGATGTGAGTCCTGTTCGAAAATCCTGGTCGAAAAAGATTAGGGTTGAGCTCAAAAAATCAAAGTCGAAATTGAACTAAAAATCTTGGTCGAAGGGTTCGACCTTATCCCACTTGAGGTCGAAATCCCAAACCAGAAATGAGGTCGAAAAGCAGTTAAAACGAACTCGAAGAATCGAGGTCGAGTTTGCACTGAAAATCGAGGTCGACGTGTTCGACCTCACCCCACTTCCTAGTCGAAAACGACTACAAAAATGAGGTCGAAAATATACTGAGTGAGATCGAAATAACCTGTTCGAATTTACACTGAAATTCCTGGTCGACAAGTACGACCTCAACCCAACCCTAGTCGAAATTTCTAGTCGAAAAAGTACTAGATCCTGGTCGAAAATTCCTAGTCGAAAAAGGCTTAAATTTTCTGGTCGACAGCTTCGACCTCGACACAGTCCTGGTCGAAAAAGACTTGGAATCCTGGTCGAAAATGACCTGGATTCCTGGTCGAAAAATACCTAATTCTTGGCCATTTTGGGGCTGAAAATGCTTTGAAAAAATGGGAAAATTCCGGGAAAAATATAAAATAACTTCTACGATAATCCAAGAGAGATTTTCTTAGAAGTTGGGGGCAAATGATATGGACAGAAAAGTAATTATAGAAATATAATTGACAAGTCAATGGAAAGGCCGATATTTAAGGCCCGACACCTTAATTATTCATTAATTTCGTAATTAATGAAGAGGGAAAATATACAGCTCATAAAAAGAGCCCGAATTATGGCAAATTAGTCAAAGAAGGATCCGGAATCCCAATTAAAGGCAATTAATGAGTCATAACCTTTATAGACAAGGAAAAGACTTATCCTGCAAGCAATACAATGCTTATCCAATATCAAAAAGGAGACTTATTCGCTAAGACTCCTAAACATACCATAAATACTAGGCTCCAGACGCCTATATAAGGTCCCTGATCCTACAATCAGAACTACGTCTTTGGCTTGATTCTCAATAACGATTTGAGATACGTAGGCATCTTATGAGGACCAATTTAGTCCGGAAACACGAGTGCAGCCATTAAAGCTCGAAGCTCACTAAACCTTAGCATTAAATACACAAGTACGTTTTTTAATCCATAACATAAGTCAATAAGTTCAGGAAAATGTACATTATTAACATTCAACTTATCAATATATAAGTTATAAGTTGAGGTCATAAGTCGGGTTGTCAAACACTCCCCATAAGCTCTTATTAACTTATAATGTATAAATCAAGTCAGCCAAACAGGCCCTTTGTTACATTCTGTTAACTAAGGTTAACTCTGTTATTAATTTAGAGAGTAAAGTGCACTTTGTGTACTCGCACTTTACTCTAAAGTGCATTTTGTATAACTACATTTTGCTCAAAACATCACTTGCAATACTTTAGTTTAAAATTTATAGTAAAGTGCGAGCACACAAAATGCACCTTAGACTCAGTTAACGGAATGCAACAAAGTTTAGTGAAATACAAACATTGTAATTGATATTACAAGTGCTCGATTTTGAACTATAGTATTGCAAGTGGTGTCTTAACTAAAGTGCGAGTACACAAAATCCACTTTACTCTTAAGGGGTGGAATTCAATACCAACTTTTAATGACTTTTAAGGATTTTAAAAGTCATGTGTTATTCAATTCTAACTTTTAAAGAGTATCTAAAAGTATAGTGTTATTGAATTAAGACTTTTAACAAGTTTTAAAAAGTCATTAAAAGTAAGGTGTTATTCAATTTAAACTTTTAACAACTCTTTAAAATTAGACTGTTATTCAAAAAGTCATGAATTTAGAATGACAATTACATTTAATGACTTTTAATGACTTTTAACTTAAAATATAACTAGAGATCTAATGTGAAAAGTCCTGAGATTTGAGGTAAGATTTTACATGACTTTAAAATTATTATTTTATTTTCTTCAATTTCATTTATTTCAGAATTTTGTCATTTCTCTTTCATAAATAGAATATCTCCTCTCTTAAATTATGAACGATGGTTGTTATCCCTTTGATTTTTTTTTTTGTCAAATATTATCTCTTTGATTTAACTGATTTACTTTTTAAATTGAAGTTTTTAGCTTCTACTATCTTTTTAGTTTTGATTTAAGATTAATTATTGTGTATTTATTTTGAATGTTAAGATTCTTAATATTCATATTTACACATATTCATTTGCAAAAAAACTTATTGAGTCCTTTTTTACTTATTTTTTTTTTTAAAATTTAATTAAATTATATTGATGTTGCGGGTTAGAATTGTACTTTTTACTTGATTTTATACCATTTGGATATTTGACGAGTCTAACCAGAGGGATCCTCTTTGGTTCGATTTCTATTTGTATTAATTATAAATTATATAATTTTCTTTTCGTTTAGATTTTGTTGTAAAAAAATTTACTTTACTTAAAAATTCTATTTTCTTAGTTTTAATGTCGTCTTTTCTCTCACGTGCGCTTGAAGTTCAGGGTGTTTATTTTCAGACATTAAAGTCTTATTGTCTAAAGTTTCTGGGGACACATTGCATATACTTCGGTTAGATAATAAACCTTTGAAAGTTTAAAATTCATCTACATACATATATCCAAGATTAAAAATTAAAAATCAATAATTTAATAATAATTTATATTACAATTGTATATAAAAAAATTATTGGTGAAATATCAATAATTCGATCTTCTTGTTATATAATTTTTAATATAAACTTATTATTTATTACATTTTTCCAAATGTTACGTATTTATAATTTTATATTCATATTAATATAAGTTATCGATCAAAAGTCATTAGATGTAAGTAAAACTCCTCAAAAGTCAATATAAAAAGTCAGTAAAAGTAATGATGAAATATACAAACTCTATAAAAGTCATTAAAAGTTTATCAAATCAAAAAAAGTCATTGACTTTTTAGAAGTCAATAAAAGTCATTTAAAGTTATAATACAATACCACCCCCTTAGTTTAATGGATTGTGCTTGTATGTGCCGATAAGTTAATCGAGCCCTTCACTTTTTGTAGCCTTAATTATGGAAAAAGTTTGGAATTTTCACATTCGATGCATTTATGCTATGTCTTACGTGGACATCTTAGCCATGTCACACATGATGCATATTCCACGTTGGCCCGTTGGCCTTGCCCAAGTGGCGCTTCTTCTCTTTCAAAGTTGACACACCAATATACTTGTTTAAGTACAAATATAGAGTATAATTAGGAATAATTGAAAAGTTAAGCCTGGTTTATTAGGCATTGTTGTGTGCTAATTCTATTCGTGTTTCATGGAGGAACATACTTTAAGGTTAAAGTAGGCTATTAGGGTTTCCTAAGTTATACTAATGCATGCATTTAACAATCAGTAGGGATTTAGTGACTAAATTATTACGTGACACTACCATAAATATGACAATTTTCGACTGCAAGAACTCTGATCGACGAGGAATATTATAGAAATATAATGTATATATGAATACTCGAACAAAAGGATTCGTAGAACAAAGAAAAGCAAATCTTACTACTTGACTAAAAAATAAAGATTAAAACGTATTTTAAACAGAGATACCCAAAAGAGTCTCCAAGAAAATAGCAACACACTCTCCTAACACAAAGCCACTACCTTATTGCTTCTTACAAAATCTCCAATGATCCTCTGACTAATTCTAATACTAACGTTCAGCTGCTAAACTAAATAACAACTTACTTAATTTATTTAGACTATGTTTAGATTAAACCAACACACACCCCCTTAATCTAGACATGCTTCAGTAACTTCTTGATTCTCAATAGCTCCATCATCTTCTCGAACCTGACTGCTGGCATAGCCTTTGTAAGAACATCTGCACGTTGCTTATCTGAACTGACATGTTTGATGACAATATCTCCACGTTTCACACACTCACGAATAAATGAAACCACACATCAATATGTTTACTACGACCATGAAAGACTGGATTCTTTGCCAGGTCTATAGCAGATCGATTATCCACATACAATTTAACTAGCCTTGCACCAGTATCAGTAATCTGGCTTAATAATTTTTGAAGCCAAATTCCTTGACACGCTGCTGCTGTTGCAGCCATAAACTCGGCCTCGCAAGATGATAACGCCAAACAACGTTGTTTCTGGGACACCTAAGTTATTAGACTTTCACTTAAATAAAATGCCATCCCCCCGGTACTCCTTCGATCATCATAGTTGCCAGCAAAGTCACTATCTGAATAACCAGATAACATATGATTACCTGTGCCCTTTGAATAAATTAGACCATATTCCAGCGTTCCTTTAATGTAACGAAGAACACGCTTCACGGCATTCATGTGCAGAGTAGTTGGTTGTTCCATGAATCGACTTATCATACCGACAGCATACGATATGTCTGGTCTCGTGTGTACCAGATAACGCAGGCCACCCACTAAGCTTCTGTACTGTGTAGAATCAACTGTCTTGCCTGTTTCATCTTTATGGAGTTGGATCTTTGACTCCATGGGATATTTGCTTGGATTACAATCAGTCATACCTGCTTTCTCTAGTATCTTCCTGGCATATACGGGCTGTCTTAACTCAATGTAATTCCTTTTCTGATCTACCTCAATACCTAGATAATAGGACCGCTTTCCCAAATCGCTCATGTCAAACTCTTCACTCATTTGCTCCTTAAATATGATAATATTAGTAACACTCGTACCTGTCACCAGTAAATCATCTACATAAACGCCAATAATCAATGATTCATTTCCTTCTCGCTTAGTATCAACTGCATGTTCGTATGGACATTTTGTGAACCCCGTCTGTTCAAGGAATTTCTTCAAGCGTGCATACCAGGCATGTGGAGCCTGCCTCAACCCATATAGTGCTTTCAACAATTTATACAATTTCCTTTCTTAACCCTTTATTTCGTAACCAACTGGTTGTAATACATATAGCTCTTCCTGTATTTCACCATTTAAGAAGGCTGACTTCACGTCCAGATGATGTACTTTCCAACCGTTCGTTGCTGACAAAGCAAGTAACAGGCGGACAGTTTCCAAACGTGTGACCGGAGCAAAAGCTTCTTCAAAATCTATTCCCTGTTTTTGTACATAGCCCTTTGTCACGAGCCTCACCTTGTATTTCACTATGACTCCATTTGCATCTTTCTTGATCTTAAAAACCCATTTCAACCCAATTACCTTATGACCCGTTGGTAACTCTGTTAGCTGCCAAGTTTTATTTCTTTCAATGGCCTCGAGTTCAGTCTTCATTGCTTGTCTACATTCCTTTTCGTGCACTGATTGCTCAAACGAACTAGGTTCTTCAATACTTAATAGTAACAAGTCATCAACCAATTCAATTTCTTCCGTGTCGTTATACACATCACTTAGAAGTCTGAAATTTCTTGGCTCGCTACTCATTGCGGAACCATGTTCACTTACTATAGATGACCCAGTTGTTGCACTTTCTTGGCCCTCTTGGCCCAGTGTAGGAGTAGTAGGTTCACCTTCTATTTTTTTATTAGATACTTCGCTCGCTTCTCCAACTGAATGTTCAGTAACTATGTACGACCCAGACTCTGGAAATACAAGCTCATTACCCATTTTCTGCTCCCAAGACCAAACTTTATCCTCTTGAAATACGACATCGCAACTAACACAAACAGTACCTTCATTTGGATCATATAATCGGTTGGCATTAGTTCCTGGCTCCTTTCCCAGATAAATAACTAACTTACTCCTGTCATCCAACTTTTGTGTATGTACAGATGGAATTTTCATATAAGCAATGCATCCAAACGTTTTTATATGCTCAAGATCTGGTTTGTTCCCTGTCCAGGCTTCATATGGTGTTCTCCCCCGTAGTACACGTGTTGGAAACCGGTTGAGCACATAAACTGAATGCCTCACTACTTCCCCCCACATGTAATACGGCAAATCTGAACCTTTTAGAAAACTACAAGTCATAGTTGCAACCGTTCGATTTCTTCGCTCCACCACCCCATTCTGTTGTGGGGTGTAGGGTGTTGTGTAATGTCTTTGCAAGCCAGCATCTTCACAGAATTTTGTGAACTCGTTCGAAAAAAATTCTTTTCCTCTATCCGTCCTGAGAATCTTAATCTTCTGGTTTGATTCGTTTTCAACAAGCAACTTAAACTTCTTAAAAACACTGAATGCTTCGCTCTTTATTTGTAACATGTAAACCCACATTTTCCTACTATAATCATCAACCAAGAGAAGGAAATATCCATTACCTGCTGGTGTTGAGGGTGAGATTGGTCCACAAATATCTCCATGCACTAACTCCAAAACTTGTTTTGCATTAAAGTTTTCCTGAGAGGGGAACGGTTTTCTCGTTTGTTTTGACATCAAGCAACCCTCACACTTCTTAGTTGGTTGCACCAGTTTAGGGAGACCATATTCCATTCCTTCTTTTGACATTAGTTCCATTGCCTGAAAGTTAACATGTCCAAGACGGGCATGCCACAACCATGTTTCCTCATCGGCCTTGTTTAGCAAACACAAAGACGTACTTTCTTCGAGACTGATCTTGTAAAGTCTATTCTCAGATTTTTTTTAACCTTCATTAGCAATCTTTCTTTCTCATCATAAACCCATAAATAATCACCACTTAGTATTACTCTATTACCATCCTCCGACAATTGACCAAGGCTAATTATGTCATTACATAGAGTATGGATATAATATACCTCTTTGAGAATCTTTTCTTCCCCGTTCTTATATCTGAATGAGATAATCCATTTGCCTTTAATGCTTACAGTAGATCCATCTTCGAATTTCACCTGCCTGGTCACCCTTTCATCCAGTTCCTTAAATTTTCCACGCTGGCCGGTCATATGATTGCTGGCCCCATTGTCCAGATACCAGACTTGTGATTCCCTCTGTCCTTCACTATTTGATCTTAGATTTGGAATCATCATTTCTTTCTTCAACAACATCGTCTCAGTCTTTGTTTATCCAACTTCCGCAATTAGCAGCGCTGGTTCATCTTCTTGGATTTGAGAAAAGTTCACCTCATTTTGCACATCTCTCTCCTTTCGTGGCTTGCGACACTCCGCCGCAAAATGCCCATAAGCCTGACAGTTAAAGCACCTCACTTTGCTTTTATCCCGTCCTCCACGATTTCTATCTCTGCCACGATATTCTCCACTACCCCAAGTTCCCTCTTTGTTGGTTCTCTTTAACCATTCTTCTCGGGTCAACAACAATTGTCCATTGTTGCACTCGTTTTTCCTCCATTCTTCCTCTGTCAACAGAAGTTTTCCTTGGCTTGTTTCAATCTGCCCTCGCAACCTCTCTTCATGAGCCTTCAATGAGCTAATAACTTCTTCCACAGACATCTCCTCGAAGTTCCCTAACTGTTCAATAGCAGATGCAATTTGTAAGAATTTAGAGGGAACAACTCTGAGTAGTTTTTTAACCACGTATGCTTCTTCTATTTTCTCTCCTAATGCTCTAATGTTGGTGACCAAACCATTCAATTTCAAGTAGAACTCATCCAGCTATTCTGTTTCTTTCATGCTCAATGCTTCGAACTCGCCTTTTAGAGTCCGTGTTCTAGCCTTCTTCACCTTATATGCGCCCAAATACATTGTTTTCACAGCATCACATGCCCCTCCTTAGATGTTTTCTTTTTAGCAAGAGACAATAGTAAATCCTCAGGAATTCCTTGATAGATGACAGCTAGCGCTCGTTTGTCAACCTTGTCTTCAACCACGACTTTAGTATCCTTAGATTCTATGGCTTCCCACACACCATGTGCTTGCATAAAGACTTTCATTTTTAAAGCCCATACAGTGTAGTTGGTGTTTGTTAACATCGGATAACTTAAGCCGAATGAACCTTCCTTAGCTTTGCTTGCTTCCATTATTAGTTGGGTATGAAATTTGTATAGCTCTGATACCAAGTGTAGAAATATAATGTATATATGAATACTCGAACAAAATGATTTGTAGAACAGAGAAAAGAAAATCTTACTACTTGACTAAAAAATAAAGATTACAACGTATTTTAAACAGAGATACCCAAAAGAGTCTCCAAGAAAATAGCAACACACTCTCCTAACACAAAGCCACTACCTTATTGCTTCCTACAAAATCTCCAACGATCCTCTGACTAATTCTAATACTAACGTTCAGCTGCTAAACTAAATAACAACTTACTTAATTTATTTAGACTATGTTTAGATTAAACCAGCAAATATTGGGTTAATACAAATCATTTTTGTGATCGATATAGAGTTCTGGAAAAGCTCGAACGACCATCAACAACAGGTAAGTAGGTACAGAATACCTAGGAGCCCGAGACAACTCTCTCTAAGGAACTCGGCAAAATAACCCCATCATAGTGTGAGTATACAATTACTTACACTTGATTAGTTGATATCTACGCAAATTATATATATATATATATATATGCGAATGTATGTAAATTTGGCATTAAATGATTTTATTTGTTGTAGTGGTGACAAATTCTACATTTAATATAGAAAAATATGTTTTATTTAAGAGTTAAAAGCACTTTGTGTACCTGCACTTTGCGTGTCAGACCACTTGGGATACGACATTTTAAAAACTCTCACTTGCAATACCAGACTTCCAAACTTTTTACAAGTTGTGTACCCCCGTCAAATATCTCTAACTCCGTTAATTTCTGTGAGGGTATTTCAGTCATTTGCAATTTAACTCAGTTAATTACCCCCAATTCATCTCTCCGTTCTCATTTTACAATCCTTTTCAATACTCATTTCCGATCTACAGACGGTGATCTGCGCTGCTGCTCTTCACAATGGTTTGGTTTCGAAGAGACCCAACTATATAAGGAAATCTACAAACCTAGTGAATGTCCTGATTATGGAGGTAAACATTTCTTACTTGTAATTAGGGTTTATATGTTATTAGGGTTTATGTATATTTTTCCAGTTAACATACTCATTTGCATGTTGTAAAGTACATTTTTTCATTTAACATGTTTTAGTTGCTCCCATGTGATTGAATACTGGTAAATACTTTGTGGTCCCATATGTTTGCTACATTGAGGAATATTGAAGTGAATGATGTTTTTTTATGTTTTTTTACCGTGGATAGTTTATTTACCAGTTATGCTTCCTTGATAGTGCTCTGTTTTTGGCATGTAAAGTTGTAATTTTTATTCATTATTGCAGTGGATTCAGAGCTTTTTAGTATTAAATTTCATCATGGGGGGGATTTTATTGAGAATCGTACTGAATATGTTGGAGGTTCTTTTGACTATATTGACTTATGTGATTGTGATACAATGAGCTTGATAGAGTTGCTTCATATGTGTAAAGAATGTGGTGTAATGGGTGCTCCCACTTTCTTCTATAAGTGGCCACAAACTGACATGGCAAGGGGCTTGCACACATTAGAATCAGATGCTGATGTTCTGGAGATGTGTGGGCTGCTTCCACCTTCAAAGATCATATATGTCTTTTCCATCACAACTAAGCCTCTTATGGTTCTGGATAGTGATGGTTTCACAACTCAAGAATTTGCCCCTTCACAGGACATAGATGTTGAATTTGTTGATCCTACTATAGATCAATTTGAACTAGTGGTTGCAGACCTGCTGCATAATCAATTTGGTAATGTAGTTAATGACATAGGGGATGCTGGAGATAGTGAAGGAGAAAGTGACGAGGACTATAATCCAAATGATGAGAGGGATGTGTTCAGTGATTGTAGTTTCTACTCAGATGGTTCTAACATAGATAACACTGATGATGAGGTGTGTAATCATAAGAATGAGAGGATTAAAAAGAGTAAAGATAGGGCAAAAGAGAAAGATAGGGCTAAAGAGAAAGATAAAGACAAAGGTTCTGTCAAAGCTAAAGACAAGGTTCCAATGGATGACCCATTCCAAATGCACAATGATAGTGAACAAGTAATTGAAAGTGAAGATGAAGGAGGAAATGCAAATGATGCTTCAAGTCACTATGCTTCAAGTGATGAAGAGAGGATGGCATGGAACTCATCTGATGAAGATGAAATAGCTTATCTTGTTTTTAATCACAAGACAGAGATGAAGGACCCTAAGTTTCAGCTGGGGATGTTGTTTTCAACTACTAAAATCTTTAGAGCTGCAGTGAGAAGACATGCTATAATGGAGAGGAGACCTATTAAGCAATGCAGGAACTATGGAAGTAGAGTGAAATTCATTTGTGAACGTCCCTGTGAGTGGAAGATATATGCATCTAAGTTGCCAAATACTGATACCTACCAGATTAAGGTATACAATCCCAAGCATATCTGCACTACAACATTTCATCAAAAACAAATAAATTCAAGATGGATAGTTGAGCATTATGAAGATGACATCAGAATGAATCCAACATGGCCACTATCTTCATTTCTGAAAAAAGTCATTAATGATTGGCATTGCCATGTTAGTATCTATGCAATTTCCAGGGCAAGGAGGGGAAGGCATTGGAGAAGATAAATGGAACACATGTTGACCAGTATGGCAGACTGTGGGAGTATGGAAATGAGTTGTTGAAGGTAATGCCAGATAGTACAATTAAGCTAATGACTGAAGATCAAGAATTGACAGATGGAAGGAAGAGATTTAAAAGATTTTATGTATGTCTTAGTCCATTGAAAAGGGGTTTTAGAAATGGTTGTAGACCTTTGCTTGGACTTGATGGTTGTCATCTAAAGGGGCCATATGGTGGTCAGTTACTTGCTGTAGTGGCCACTGATGCCAATGATGGCATGTATCCATTAGCATGGGCTGTTGTAGAAGCTGAAAATAATGAAAGCTGGAACTGGTTTCTGCAAAATATTAAGGATGATGTGAGAATTGAAAATGATGGTGCATTCACATTTATAAGTGACAGACAAAAGGTACCTTGTTATTGCAGTTGTTGACTTTACTATTCCACTCACATTATATGAAATCTTATAAAAAACCTATTTTTTTACAGGGCCTAATCAATGCATTGGAAGCAATCTTTCCAACTGCAGAACACAGGTTCTGTGTCATGCACTTATACAGGAACATGTGGAAGGACCACAAAGGCATTGGGGTTAGAATGTGTTTATGGTTGGCAGCTAGGGCCACTACTGACTACACATTTAATAAGCATATGGAAGAGCTAAAAAAGGTATTAAAAATTCACTATTGTCTTTGTATTGTGTATATGCAACTTTGTTAATATTCTCATATTTTATTTATTTACAGTTGTCAAAGAAGTGTTATGAATGGTTGAATGAGAAGCCTAGAAGCTAGTGGTCTAGAAGTGCATTTAGAAATATTTGCAAGAGTTACATGTTTGTTAATAACCATTGTGAGGTTTTTAGCAGTACAATAAGGAAATA
This sequence comes from Heracleum sosnowskyi, assembly GCA_030848705.1. Taxonomy (NCBI): domain Eukaryota; kingdom Viridiplantae; phylum Streptophyta; class Magnoliopsida; order Apiales; family Apiaceae; genus Heracleum; species Heracleum sosnowskyi. The sequence continues at coordinate 20,559,305 of CM061240.1, forward strand.
TAGAGATCTTCCAATTATTTCCATGCTAAAGTCAATTCACACTGATGTTATGGTGAGGATACAAAAGAGGAGAGACAAGATGCTCAGTAGTTATGCACTTAATCATGTGTGTCCTAATGCTATGAGAAGGTTTAATAAGTAAGTGAAATGCATTTACATTCATTAAAAATTTTGTTTTGGTTGTTATAAGCATGCTAACAACTGCAATGTGTTAGGGCAATTGATTAGAGCAAAGGTTGTCATGTTGTTTGGAGTGGAGGTGCTAGATATTTGGTTACAATGACTGTAGGTGGATATGAGATGGTTGTCGACTTGGATGCACACAAATGCGCCTGTAAGAAGTGGGAGCTTTCAGGAATCCCTTGTTACCATGCTTGTGCATGTATAGCATGGAGCAAAAAAACATTCGAGCCTTTTATTCACCTGTCATACAGCAAAGATATGTTCTTGGAGTGTTATTCCAACATAGTGGAGCCTATTTGTGGGGAATCTGAGTGGGAGCCTACAAGTTTCCCTAAGCCATTGCCACCTGAGCATAAGGTCCAACCAAGCAGACCTAAGAAAAAGAGAAACAAGGCTAGTGATGTTGTTGATCCTGGTGCAACTAGGCTGAAAAGACAAAATACAAAAATTAAGTGCACCTACTGTACTGAAACTAGTCATAATATAAGGACTTGCCAAGCCAGGGTAAGACTTATTAACTTTTATTTTCTTTGCTTTTTCATTGTTATACAGTATGTTAATATATAGTTGTGAAACAGGCAGTTGATAGAGCAAATGGTTGTGAAAGGCAAGTCAAAACAAGGACTAAGAGCTCTAAAAAGTCACCCTGCAAAAAACAAAATGAGGATGCCCAAGGTGGTGCAAATCAGAGTGGTGGAGGACATTCCAGTCAAGGTGCTGGAGGGAACCAAACTGGGCATGCTACTGCACATACCAGTCAAGGTGCTGGAGGGAACCAAACTGGACATGCTACTGAACATGCCAGTGAAGGTGTTCAAACTGCTAAGGCTAGTGCAAAAACCAGTAAGAGTATTGCAGAAGGAACCCAAGCTGGTGTATTTCGTAAGAAGCAACCAATGCCAATTGTGGAAAATACTCCACTTGGTATTCAACCACAGAAAACAAATACTAAGGGCCAAGGAACCGCAACAACTACGGAAAATATTGAGGCAAGAAGGAGGGCAATGCAAGCTAAGCTAAGGAAAAATCCAGTTTGGAAGATTTGAACACTTTCACATCTCTAAAAGATTTAGAACTTATCTAAACCAATATGATATCGACTAATGTATTTTGGATGTGGCAGACCTTAAATATTTTGTGGCACTTTGATTTTGTGCTTTTGACAATATGGTATTGACTAATGTCATATAATTGAACGCGATTATGTGGTTATTGAACGCGAGTGTCTTTTGTTATGTTTTGTGCTTTTGACAATTTCATATTTTGTGCTTGTGTACCAATTCCCATTCATGTTTATATGTAAAGAACGACAATTAAGTGAAATACATAAACCACAATCTAAACATTACATTACAACCATAACAAAGATTAAAGTACAAATTCACATAAAACTGAAAACAACAAATGTTACGCAGAGTTTTAGTGAACCAACATCAAATACATTACAAAAGCAAAGCTTAAAATAACCTAAACGAAGCTTTACTCTAAATCAAGGTCATCATAGTCATCAAATTCAACAATAGTGTCATCATTGACTGTGTTAACAGCCATATTCATCATCATACCAACACACATCAACATTCCAACAACTGCATCTCGCTTCTTCTTCTTGACTTTCTCCATCTCAACTTCATGCCATTGGGTGTACCGATCAAGCCTGCGGCGCCACTTCTCCTCCCTCTCAAACGAACGTTCCTGCAGCTCCTTAATTATCTCCAACGTACGGGGACCCATTGGTTCTTCATCGACCCACACCTTGTAGCCACACTCATCCCTCGAACAAGTCCTAAATTGCCTGTCGGCATTTGGCCCAAACCACTCAGTCTTCATCTCGCTCATTTGATCACAGTAACAAGCCAGATCGAGAATTGCATCAATTTCAGCGTATGTGCGAGCCATTTTCCTATTTCTGGGTAAATTGAAAATGCAAGGTGCAAGCTAGGGTTGTAGTGTGTATTTAGAGTCAGTGTATAACAATGAAAAGGGAACGACAAAATGTATAAATAGCTGAATTAACTGTGTTAAATTGCAAATGACTGAAATACCCTCACAGAAATTAACAGATTTAGAGATATTTGACGGGAGTACACAACTTGTAAAAAGTTTGGAAGTCTGATATTTTAAGTGAGAGTTGAGAGTTTTTAAAGTGCAGTATCCCAAGTGATCTGACACGCAAATTGCAGGTACACAAAGTGTATTTTACTCTTTATTTAATTATAAAACTAGTGATATAGCTAGGTATCTACGTATATGATGATAATTGTTTGAAAATGCAACTTTCTGATATACTATTTCTTTATGACCGCAGGACGAAGGACTATGTACATGGGAGGCCATTGATATGGAGTAAAGTTTAGGCAATATCTATTCTTCATTTCTACACGTAGATCGTACGTATATAGACGCTTTACCAGCTTTATAGAAACACACCAAAAATCACACCAAAACAGTAACACAGAGATCCCAGGAAAATAACACAGAAACACACCAAAACAATAACACAGGATATATGGTCTTTACGAAAGTAACGTTAGAGATCCCAAAATCACGAGTAATATCAAAATTGTTTCCAAGTATCGAGTGAAACATTTTGCATTGTCCCAAAAATTATGACGTTCGCACATAATTACTGAGCTCACCAGAAATAATTAGGGGGTTTTTCATCTCGGTAATGGTCTTAAACTCTTAATCATCACTACTTATTATATGTCTTAATTGAGTGAGACTACTTGTTAGTGCATATATATACTCCCTCCGCCTCTCTCATTTTTTTATAATTTTTTTACATTGATTAACACATATTTTAAGATTTCTATAAAGTATAGTTCTACAATTTATTTTTAAAATTTTCTTTTTCTAAATAAAAATTTAAACATTATATTTTTATTCAGAAGAAGAAAAAATTTAAAATAATTTATCGAAGTATATATTAAAGGAGACTTAAAATACGTGTCGAACCCCGTCCTCCAATGTAAAAAATTGAGGGAGACGGGAGTATTAATTTATACACAAGATAATCTTGTGTCGGAACACCTAACTAGTACATACCTGCTAATTCCTAATAGGCATTAACCCCAAACTAATTAGAGCTTGAAGATAAAAATGATTAACAGTAAGTTAATTACATGATTAAAAATTATATAACCATGCATGTTCATATAATAATGTTAGTTAGTTACAGACATAAAAATCGTGGAATTCACTTCTACTTCTACCAAATTAGAAGGGCCAAATTGCATAAAAATTAAAGTTGTAATTTAATGATTTTACTTTAGAGAGTTTTCAAATGATAGCAGGTTCAAAATAAAAGTGAATACTGGATTGTGATTGAATTGAAAAGTTGGTATGAATATGAACAAAACACATTTTGAGTTCGTGATCATGCCTTATTTTACAGTTCTTTTAATTTTCCTTTTCTCCTTAGATTTAAGCATGTCTTCAAATTCTAATGCTCCATTTTAATAGTTAATAGAGCTCCTCTTAATGGTCTAAGATCATGCATATTTACGGGGATGAAAAAAATAAAATGAAATATATTTATACAGGATAACTTACTGTTCGTATGTCTGGCATATTTTGAGCTCAACCCATAAAAACAAATTACGTAATACATTAACTCCTTATATATATATAAAAGTATATGATCCGTTGGATTATAAAACTATAAATATTCAAATAGATGAGGACCGTTAGATATAATATTAAAAATTGTATTTGATTAATAATAAGATAGTATTTAAATACTAAAATGTGTATTTTGATAATTTAAATCAATTATAAATGAGTTTTCTATATTGAATAGAAATCTTTATGTAAAAATTCGTAATTATCTTTTCTCTTTAGTTTATGAATAGTTCCAATTAGATAAAAATTATTAAACCATCATTAAATTAAAGATAATTTTGTTAGTTTCGCATGAGCTGTAAAATCGTTAAAATCTGTTGTCTAAAACTCAAGATAGAGCCCAAACAGTAAAGTGATTATCTAAATTTTAATAAATATTTTTTATTATAGCACCAATTTAATTTTTTTTCCTAATTCTTTTAAATTTATAAATTCTATTTTTATTTCAATAAAATATTAAAATCAATTTAAGAAAAAATTAAAATCGATCTGATCCGTGTACGATCACTATACGACCAAATTAATAATTACAGTTAGATCTTAAATAGATCGATGAGAATTGTTAGATCTAATATTAAAACGTGTATCTGATTAATAATAGAATTATATTTAAATACTAAAAAGTTTATTTTGATCATTTAAAAGTTTTCTATGTAAAAATTCTTAAATATCTTTTCTCTTGAATTTATGTATAGTTCCAATTAGATAATAATTGTTAAACCAAATATCAAGATAACAATTCATATTGATTACAATATTAAAAATTATCAATATAATGCTCATGTATATCATACTAACAATGATACATGTTACGAGAACTCATGTACATAAATAAATTTAAACACTTTTTTTTCTGAAGAAACATAACAATTTGATTAATCCAAATTATAATTATATTATTTTACATATAACAAACAAAAAAGGATAATATCAAAATGTTATTAAAATATTGAGGGTTTCATATTCATAAACGATAATTTTGAATATAATACTTATATTAAAATGTGTATTTGATTAAAGGTAGGATTATATTTAAATACTAAGAAGTGTGTTTTGATAATTTAAACCAATTATAAATTGGTTTTCTATATTAAATTGAATTCTTTATGTAAAAATTCTTAACTATCTTTTCTTTTCGGTTTATGGGTAGGTCAACTGGTCAAGTTAGATAATAATTATTAAATCATCATTAAATTAAAGATAATTTCGTTATTTCGCATGGGTTGTAAAATCGTCAAAATTCAATTTATAAAACTCGGGATAGAACCTAAATAGTAAAGTGAGTATCTAAATTTTAATAAATATATTTTTTATTTTTGTAGCATCAATTTATTAATTTTTCCACTAATTGTTTTAAATATAGAATTTTTATGTTTCTTTCAATAAATTATTAAAATTAATTAAGAACAAATTCAAATCGATAAAGAATATAATAATATGAGAATAAAATTTTATATAATCATAACATAATTTTTATTATGTTTAATAATTTTTAAGTAATAATGTATTTTAAAATTTTATATACACTGTAAATAAAACCGAAACATTAAATTAGTAAGATACTTATATCAGTATATACTTGATATTTTTATTATATTAAATCCTTAGAGAAAAGTTCCATGGAGACCTAAACTTAACCCTGGAGACCACATCTTACACCATTGGTTTCTATCTAATCGGTACATATTATTTTGTTTTACACACTTATAAATTGGTTGTATGTAGGCATATACAGCTTATACGTTAGTTAACTACAATATGCATTACATTCATTCTCACGTCTTCCATTTTTTTTATTCAAAAAATTTGCATAATTTTAATATTTTATGTTATTTTGTTTGCAAAACTTTTTACTTTCAATTATTGTATTCATAATTTTTTAGTGCAGTATATTATTATTTTAATTAGTGCATTACTTTAGTTGCAAAACATTATTATTTTACTATTTTATTCTTTATTTTTGCATAATTTTATTTTTTACACATTTTTTTCATTGTTATGCAGTAAGCATTGGTTTTTTTTTATTTGTAAAACATATTTTTTATATGCATAACTTTTTGTTTATAATATTTGCATCCTCCCAAATCCTCCCAACTTGCTAAATAAAATGTCGGATATTGTAGGTTTTAAGAACGTGGATGAACAACATGTGTAATTGTGTATAATAATATAATTTTGTTATGTTTAATTTTATGAAGTATAATAAAAAATGATGACCATTGAATTCAAGTTAATCTAAGGGTGTAGAATTGGTCTCAGGTCTCCACCTATTTGTTAGTCTCCGCTGAACCCATATAATAAACATAACATAGATCTTATCCAAAAAATTTTGATCGTACGGTCTTGGACAACCAAAGACCATTAGATGTTAACTAGATAAATGAAAATCGTTAGATCAAATATTAAAAAAGTGTATTTTATTAATAATATGATTATATTTAAATTCTAAAAAGTGTATTTTGATAATTTAAACCAAATATACCAAATATAAATAAGTTTTCTATACTGAATAGAATTCTCCATGTAAAAAATTCGTGACTTTCTTTTCTCTTTCATGGACCAGTTAGATAAAAATTGTTAAACCATCTTTTAATTAAAGATAATTTAGTTATCTTTATGTGGGGTGTAAAATCGTTAAAATCTAATTTTTAAAACACAAGATAAAGCCCAAATTAGTAAAGTGAGTATTTAAATTCTAATAATAATTATTACATCATCATTATTTTAATGCCAATTTAATTACTTTTTTCTAACTATTTTAAATTTAGAAATCTATGTTCAAAAATTCAAATCAATCTAAGAAAAATTCAAATCAACAAAGAATATAATAATACGAGGATAAAATTTTATAAATTTGTGCATATTTTTTATCCTATTTTATTAAATTTTATATCATAAATAATTAAATATTATTTATTATTAAATAATAAATTATACGCAAATGGTGATTTTGTTTTATAAGAACTCATAGAGACCTAATTTTATTGTTAGCAGGACTATATTCATATTTAAAAATACCGTATTTTGAAATTTTAGACTCAGCTACAGAATAAGCCTAACTTTTTTAACCTATATACATTGTAAATTATTAAATTCAAAACTTTAAAAGTTTGTTAATCAATTAGTATAGTACTTTTTTGAAAAATCGTATTTTATAAAAAATATTATCAAATAACCCATGTCTGCAAGAAAAAAAATGAAAAAAATTCTTATTTTTCAAAAAAACCTGTAAATTTTAATATGTTGTTGGTAGATTCAAACATTAGATCATTCTACGTGATAATTTTACTGTTATATCTAATGTTTCTCAACATTTTAATTTGAAAGATCCAACGATTATGGATCGAGTGATCAAGCGACCAGACTTATAAGAAAGCTTTCATTATAGTCTTTAATATAATAATATAGATATTTACGGGATATACTATAAAAAAATGAATTTTATACAGAATTTTGATCGTCACGGTGTACTACTTTAAAAGAAGAACTATTACAAAAAAAATTATATTTTAATTGATAATTTATTTTCTCAAAAGTTCAAAGTTCCCGAATCATTAACATATTACAAAAAAGAGTATATTATATTTTAGCAATAAATATTTAAAAAATATAAATATTAAAAAAAATTAATGATGTTATATCCTGGTAGTTTTGTCCTAAATACCGCCAAAACATTCTCAACTGTTAGATCCAATACTTTTAAAAATAGACGATCAAGATTATATCATATAAAAAGAAGTTATTATCTAAAAATGATATAAGTTAAAAGATATTATATTAGGATTGGATTTTCCAAAAAGTTAAAACATAAAAATAGTTGTAATTAAATAAGGAAACTCATTTAATATCAAAATAATAAAAATCGTTTAATCTTAAATAGATAGGTGAAAACCGTTAGATTTAACATTAAAAACTGTATTTGGTTAATAAATGGTATTCTAATAATCTAAACTACATATAAGTAGATTTCCTAAATCGAATAGAATTCTCAATATTAAATTTCATCACTTTATTCTCTTTTAGTTTTTGAATAGTTTTTAATTGAAAAAGAACTATTAAACCACAACTAAATTAAAGATTATTTTGTCAATTTCATGTGGACCGTAAAATTGGCCAAATATAACTTTTATAACTCAATATAAACAAATATTAAATTGAGCGTGTAAAATATAATAAATATCAAATTTTGAACTATAATATTTTTTAGCCAAATCTTTTTTAACAATAATTTAATCATGTAAACTAATAACTTTTAAATATTAAAATATTCATAAATAAATAAAATTATAAATATTAAAAAAACAATCGTGTGTTTCATGGGTAATTAAAATATAATTATAAACAAAATAATTATAAATAAAATTTAAGTAACCGTGAATCGCACGAGCTATAAGCTAGTTTATCAAATACGATGAGGTCCCTTAAATATCGAAAGTCACAAGCAAATCAGATTTTTGTGCCTACAATTAAAAAAAATCAAACAGATATGATACTTTTCTAAATATTTCTTGTATTTTTTGGTACTCCCTTTTAAAAAACTGTGCCTGTTCACGAACAACAAGCTCGATCTCGGTTCATTAAGGGCTCGACTCGGCTCGGTTCGTTTAAAACTCGAGCTCGAACTCGAACATAAAAAAATATTCGTTAAGAAAACGAGCTCGAGCCGAGCTATTAGTGAGCTCGACTCGAGCTCGTTCGGCTCGATAAAGCTCAAAAAAATGAAATATGTTTGTTATATTTTTATTATATTTGTTGTATTTTCTAACATTTTAAATTAAAATTGCAATTTATAGTACGTGTATTTTAGGTTTAATGAGAATTGATTGGGGAATTGGATTGGGCTTGGACAAAAAAAGATTTTAGTTCGTTAGACCAAGAAAAATTGGGTTTTTTTATCTATAAAAATTGTAAATTTTAATGAGCTCGGCTCGGCTCAGCTCGTTTTTGTTCGATAAAAGCTCGTGTTCGACTCGTTAGTTAACGAGCTTGAGCTCGAACACGAATTTTTTGTGATAAGAAAACTCGGTTCGGCTCGGTTCGTGAACTGTTGAAATATAGTATAAGATCCATTTGGGCCTTCCTCTAACACCTTAAAATTTTAGATGAGTCGGTTACTCAACATGGTATCAGAGTGATTCACTCTTCAACCCAAAAATGAGATTTCGAGGGAAGGGAACCTTAAGATTTTAGATGAGATGGTTACTCAACATAAACGGCCATACCTATGCCCCTAATCTTTCTAGCTTTTTTCTCAACGTCTACTTTTTGCTTCCATATTAAAAAAGAATATACTCCTAAAAAATTCAATTTTTCGAATGCCCTTATTCAAAAGCGGCTTGACATTAGGCCTCTGAATATGATATGACCTTATACATTTTAATTTTATGCCTTCAATAAGACTTTGAGCGGTAAACATCGTAGAATGATGTGTTGAGTAGGTTAAAGGCAGGAAGGTTAAATTTTACATGGTAGACCTAATCATTTACATGTAGCGTTGAAGAACATGATAAATACATTCTATTCGGCTTCTCTCCGTTCCCTTGAGAAGAATGATGAAATAATAATGGAATATTGAAAGTGAAGCCCGAAAGGGGCAAGGACATTTATAGTGGAGCTTAAATCATATCCATGCCACCTTGAAATTTCTGTCCAAACGTGAAAATCATCAAGCATGGATATTTTCTCTGGGAAGCTTGTACTGGAATAGCATTTATATATTTTGCTACAAAAACAATTATTTACGGCTGCGAGTACAAACTACTTTCATTGGTGCGACCGGGAAAGGGTAAAAATTATTTCAAAATGATTTTCTGACTAGTGTGAGTAGAATTTTCGAATTCCGAAAATCTCAAATTCGATTAATTGGTATCTGGCTGAGTTTGTACACTAATTTCGATTGCAATAAAAATAATTCAGTACTCATCAAATCGATCATACCAGGTCGGCTAAATTAGTGCTGTTACTATCGAAATCTATTGATTTTATTACGAAAATGATTGTCGGACCAATTAACTTTGTTCATCTTCTATACTGTAAACTGACAGGAATTCTAGATAGTTCATAAGATCTTAATCCACCTTCTTCGTATCCTGACCTACTATAGAAGTGATAGATCTTATCGGGTTTTTTCCTATTCGAGTTGTAATAAAGTCAATAAATTTCATGAAGCAAAACACTGTATTGATATGTAGCACTTCTTTATCTAATCTATAATTCTTTATTAATAAGCAAAACAATGTGAAAATGATGTGCGGTATAAAGTACCAAATTTGGTTATCACTTAACCAGGGTTCGATTCCTCGCAACTACATAATTATACAAGATTTATTTACTTTAATTTTTTTAGCTGCATTAAGGGTTCGATTCCTTACAACTACGTAATTATACAAGATTTATTTATTTACTTTAAATTCAATAGTTTCAGCGTTAGATTCTTTGTACCTACGTAATCATATAAGATTTATTTATTTACTTTAATTTCTTTAGCTTTATGCACAGTTCGATTGTCTATAACTACATAATTAAATAGTTATTTATTTATTATATATTTTTATCATTCAATTCTCAAGAAATACATTTTTAAATAAGATTTATTAATAATTTATTAATACTAATATTTTAATGTCGACTCATGCTCATTTTTAAATAATATTTATTAATAATTTATTAATACTAATATTTTAATATCGACTCATGCTCGGTCCGTGTTTGACACGGGTTATAAGCTAATTTTTTAACTAATTAAGCAAGGTCAGGCAAATATATGGCAACCAACGTCGTCTGAAGAGGACCAAATACATAGTACATACAACCAAGATATATACATGATACAACTTGGACAGAAAGTCAAATATTCTACAAAATTAATAGATTTCTGAAATCAGTGTTTCCTGATCCTGACTTCCGTAATTTGTGGAATCCTAGCCTGTACTTAGCCTGTACTCAGAATATAACCTAATATTTATAGAAACTTCTCAATAGTCTGCAATGTGTCTCGAAAATTTGCACCGGCGAATTATAGAATTTATAGATTCCATGTTCCAAAAAATTACTAATATATGATAAAGATAGACCTTTTCGTTGTGAATCTCCTTGGTCTTTGCCTCCATCACATGAGATGCACAAATTAGTTCGCTTCACACACAGCAGAACAATCGAATTAGATTTACGAGATAGATTTGAGAATAAATAAATATCGATACGTACCTTTTATGTACTGTTGTTCTACAGTATCATGCTTCAGAGTTCAGATCATGAGTCTCACTGTGATGGTAAGGTCATGTTTGACAATTAGCTGTTAGTTGATATCAGTTAGCTAATTGAGTTAACTGTTTAAAATAAAGAATTGGGTTAGTTGTTTTGACTAGCTAGTTGTTTTATATAAAATTGTTTGATAATTAGTTGTTCAACCATCTAATTAAAAAAAATTCTCAAAATAATTTTTTGAAAATTATTGTTTTGATAATTTGTTTTGATCAGAAATGCACAAAATGGGAAATAACGTAGGGTTGCCGTCTTGCCGAAGACTATATATATCAGAACCCTCGAAAGATTTCCTTGTTGATGCATTTCTGTTTAAGGTAGATTGCATTGCTATATACTTTACTTGCTACAAGCAGTCATACAAGCATCCTTCATTTCAAATCTGCTGACACCATGGTTGCAGATGTTTGCGAATGCTCGCATATGTTTCATCCCATATTCAGTTAACGGCCCGCAATGTGTCTCGAACATTTTAACCTGAAGTTTGTTTATAAATATCAACACATATATATATATCGTAGGAAAATCGAAATTGACAAGGTTGGAATTATAAGACAGATGTACAGGTCGGTGCAGTAATTTACCACTGATTTAAGGCAATCCCAGTCGTCGACGACGGGTAAGCCTGGTTCTCTTACGGCGTTGAGGATAGAATTGGCCTTTCCGGTTTCAAACAAAGCCTTCCCTATCATGCTTATGCTGTCATCCAAGTGTCTCCTTTGTGCCATTGTCTCCCTAATTTGCTTCAATATTTCGGTCCTCTTGTCTGAGTGTTTTGGTGAACTTTTGTACTGTGTTGAATTTAAATAAATATGTTAGAATCGCAGAGATTTTAAATCCAACATTAGAATTCTTAGAATGTCATCATTTAATTTCAAGTTCTTCCAGTCAGATTGGAAAGCTGGAGTTTGATTAAGCACATACCATTGCCCACAAGAAAAGAATGTCAGCTTCTCTCTGATCAATAGCATCCGTTCGCGTAGTTGTTTTAGCTTCGTTACTCTTAAAGGAAGGATGAAAACCTTGATAAAGATACACCTTTTCTTTCTGAATCTTCTTGGTCCCATACTCCATTACATGAGATGCAATAGATGTTCGCTTCTTGACCTGAACAAGTATCAAGATTTTCCGGTGCAGCACAATAATTAAGTAGAACACATAAAGGCTAGATTTGAGAATGTCCATACGTACCTTTTGGTATTGGTGTTCTATAGTCTCTTGCTTTAGATTATGAGTCTCGCTGTAATTACAAAGTTAATTATAGACTCGCGAGTTAAAGAAACTACATTAGTTAAAGAGATGATAATATGAAAACATATACCTGTCCTCCATCCAAGACACACTATACAAATCTCCTAGGCAAGTTGTATACTCTCGAGGTGGAGGATGATCCTTATAAGGAAGATGTTCATCGTCCTTAGGACAATACGCTCCATAGCTACTCTCAGTTGCATTCGACGCTGTCTGGACGTAAATGTTCATATCATCCGGCAGCAAACCTTGAAATATGCTGCCACTTTCACATGCTTCTACATATATGACCTGCACAAATACAAGAATCGCACATTCTTCTGATTTCGTCTAGTTGAAGAGATTCTAATGATGTCAAATGTTATTGGAAGAAAAGGTCCAGCAAACTAAAACAGAGTAGTACCATCTCTTTGTATGTCCGGGCCTTGTGCTTCTTTTTTAACACATGAATGAAATCATTAGCATACAGCATTTCAAGATTTGGCATTCCTGTAAACGAAAAATAACAACAGGCTAAGAACATTTGCATAAACCATAATGCATTACGTCGATCAAATTGTAAAAATCCTGAATGGGAATTGAACAATCATATATTGAATAATCGCAACCAAATACTCACCGAGTACTCCAGGCCCTCCATGGTCTGTGTAGTATATAAAAATTCTATCATTGGGTCCGCTGTCTACAACTTTTCCGCTTCCACCTTTAACCAAGCTTTTGTTACCAAGAATCACAGCAAACAAGTTATCTATTGTCAAATCCTTCCCTGTATAATCCTGCGCGAATATCATATCTTTAAATTATATGCTACTGTACTATACTTTCTCTACAATGGAAGATGTGTAGGACGAGCAATTGCACCTTAGGAACGCCAGCATAAACATCATGACCTCGAGGACTGTTTATAATAACACCCTTCCTTGGATTCAATTTATTATAAGCAATGTCGTCGTACATAAACACTACAATGTTCTCGTCCTTAAGTCCCCCTTTTTTCAGTATCTGATATGCATGGCACACGTCTGCCTGTATTAAACAATCCAACTCAACATTAATAGATATTGATTTACTTCCAAGTTCTGAATCATGATGGCACAATTGTACTAAACGAACTACTTTGATTTCGGATAAATTTTACCTGATGCCTGTAATTACCGTATCCATTTGAACCAGCAACAAGAACCGCCCAAGTGGTTCCTTCAACTTGGTCATCTGCCTCAGTAGCAGACTGTTCCATCGAGTCTAACTGGCTCAACGGTCCAGTTCGGGGTCTACTACCGTCCCAATCACCTTCACAATGTGGCAACAGTACCAACATTAACATTACCAGAATCAGATGAAACACAAACTTATAATCCGCCATTGAAAACCAAACAAGGAGTTTAAGGAATTAATTCAGCGGATGCTGCCTGAAGATGGAATGTTTTATGCCCTTTTATATACAAACATAAATGTACAGAACTGCATGCAGAACAAACGATGATGTTGAGGAGTTTTGCAATTTCTTTTAATCTTCCTTTTGTCACCAAACCAATCAATTTGTTTTAGCATAAATATTTAGTAAAACTGGTAGAAATTTCAGTAAATTAGTAAATTAAGCATGCATATTTTCTGGCAATGTCCAATTGAAATATTTGATTAACTTCCAAATTTGACATGGGGCAAATGTGCACCCTAATGAACTGCTAAACATGAACAATTACTCATGTTTCGTATTAAAATTTGGTTAACTTATCCCACGGAATACCATCTTTATACATCTTTCCGATCATTACTTGCTACAAGTTAAAGTACATAATGTCAAACTTCGTATACGCTAAATCACCTTAATTATGTGCTAATAATAATTAAACGATAATGGAAGCTAGAAACACAGGAAAAAACAAACTGCAGTGTGATTAACAAGAGGATCAGTTTTTCGCCACTAGACTAACATCTCAATTCTCATCAGCAGGTGTTGGTGCGCCAGTCCAATGCACATATATACAAATGTAACAAATCTAAAAGTTTACATGTACAGTGGGCTTTTTGGTGTACATAGGAGGCGCATCACGGTACCGCTTGCTTGTAACAAACGTTTGTCCTAGACCATCTACCTGATTTAGGTACTAATAATAAGCAATTATAAGGTTAAAAACAAACGGACTCTTCTGGTATCTGGTCATTTACAAAAACTACAGACAGAGATTCCTTTTCTTAAAAAACCAAAGAAAAGACGACAAGAGCCCACTAAAATTATGTACAAATCTGCAACTACTTTGTTTACTATATGGCATGTGAGGATCTCAGAAACAACTCAGAGTTTGCTCTGTTTTAAAACACATAAAAACCTTCTTTGGTTGAGTGCCTTCATTACCATTGTCGGCAGGAAATGTAAAAGTGATCCCATCTTAAGTCTAATTCAATATTAATACTTTGTTTTTCATCTCCTGGAAAATGTAAGATCGTCATAAAACAGATATCTTTTCTTCAAAAATATGTGTGCAAAAATGGGGTAAATTTGATTTCTGCATGCTTCTCAGAAGAAACTTCTATAAAAACATGTAGAAATATGATCCGTGGCATTATACCTTAGTCGGGTTTTTTTTTCTCTCGATGAAAACGGTAGATGATAAAGATCGAGTGTTTGAACCTCAGTAGATATAAGAGTGCATAATTGTTTAAACTTTTCAAATTGATTATGGTGCTGAATAAATAAGAGGACTTAAAATCTAATTGAGAATCATATTCAAGTGAAGAAAGGATACTGTTACGCCATATTTTCGGTTGCCTCAATTATCTTCTAATTTCTCAATATCAATCAATCAATATCTCCAAACGATTCTTTCAAATCAGGAAAGAATCACAACGTTAATATAGAAATTTGTTATCACCAAATTCCTCCGTTAACAGATACAGAGAAGTAAGTTAAAGCTCTTGAACATAATTTCAAACATAAACTGTACATAAGCACACTAGCAAAAGCCAAGATAGACTCTGAAAAAAGTCTTAACCACTTTGGTGGCTTCAACCAGCAACAAAACTGAACTTAAGAACTGACAGACAAACTTAAAAGAAAAAAAATTAAGCTATGGGATATTTGTGGCTGCAGCTTAGTGTCTTTCAGCAAACCTATTAACAAGTGCAAGCGCATTACTAGTAACTTGTGCGACAGTAACAATCCTTCTCTTAACAGCAGCCTTAACATTTCCTTCCATAAAATTCCCAGAAAAGCCATCAAAACAAGTGTTTTCATATGTTAGAGCAGCACTTACCCATGTCTGCACATTGCTCATGTGCCACATGAAGTCTTGAGTGCCCCGGATCTGACTCATCTCCTTCATCGATCTCGAAAGCTGATCAATTGTATCACCCATATTTTCAATACAATCTTTCACAGCTCTAAACTCTCTAGCTCTTATTCCTGACACTTTAGTCAATTTGGACACAAACATTTTAGTGAACCTCGCCTTGGCTAGGCTTACGGAGAGCGCTGCTTCTGCGAGTTGGCGCTCGTTCTGTTGGATTTTAGTGGCATACATTGACAGAGATTCGAAACATAAGACAGGATACAGAGTTGCTCTGCATGAAAGCCTGATGAAGTTTGTGGCACCACTGTTTGAGTTTGTGACAGCAGCAGACTCTGCACCATTGTTAGTCATGAAATGGCAAGACAACATAACAAGAAACAAGTAGTAAAGACCAAGATTTGCCATATTAATAGAGGGGGATAAGGAAAGAAAGTGATGAACTTGGAAGAACAAATGAGAGCTTAAAGCTTTATATATAGAGAAGAAAGTCTATTACATGTTTCTATGATTCTACATGAGTATGTATCCTCTCTTAGGTGTAATAGTAAGAAAGTATAAACAAAGAGTGGTTGTTATCTATTTGTCTTGTTGAACAAACATACTCACATGCATTCACTTGTGCACTTGTGCTTATTGCTTAACTTTTTTCTTGTTTTCTTTTATTCCTGACATGAAATTATATTTTTCTACAGCAACCAAAGCTTTTTGTTTGCTTACTACTTCATGAATTTTTGCTTATTTCATGACAGACTTTTCTAGTAGGTTGTGTTGATAAGGATCTAAGCTATATGTTGCCACACTGAAATGCTGAAGCGATCAAATAGCAACTAGCTATGCTCGTACACACACACAAATGCTATTAAAAGTTAAAACTTCGTATATTACTGCTTTAATTCTCTCAAAACCTTAGGCTCGGCTCGGCTCATTTTTGTTCGATAAAAACTCGTGTTAGGCTCGTTAGTTAACGAGCTCGAGCTCAAACACGAAAATATCGGCTCGGCTCGGTTCGTGAACAACCCTACCTCTATAATTGTATGGTCAAATAGATGAGTTAAAATAATGCTAACAGAGTGGAAGACATGTCGAGTTATTTGACATGGAATCACTTGGATGCTTGATTTATTTTAATTAACAACTTAAGTAAATATATGGTACAACCCTAGTCTCCCTACATCGTTTACCAGGATCTAACAACCCCCATGTTCTGATACTAGAATAATTTCATTACTTTGGATCATCTGAGTTGATGTTAATAGTTAATCAAATTTGCTTGTGACCTACTGTTAAAGTGTAAATTTGCTTGCATGAACAAATCACAAATGTTGTACTTGTACACCGATGAAATACATGAACTTAACCCTGTATTATTCCCCCATTTGAGTTGAGCAGATATTGATAAATACAAATATTGAATTTTCTAGCTAGTAGACAGCTTCCAGCAAACCATGCAGAGGAAGCGTGGCCACTGTGTGGGTAACCAATCCTACATTGGGCCAATGCATGAACCAAATAGTTTGATTGTGACATTTCTGGTCCTATTTAATTAGCAGTATGGCACAAACAGCCATTACCAGTTGCATTTATAAAATATATCCACCTAAAATAAATAACTCGTTAGTAACTTGTAAGTACCTGTTACATGGGATTGGTTAAGTAACCAGCTCTCAGAAAATCCGCAGTTGTTACGAAAAATCTTAATTGGATCATATATTATATTTAACGGTATCAAACTACACGTTTATATAGCACTTTTGCACTTCCATTGGTTAGAAGTTTGTGTAACAATTAGATACTGCAAGAAGAAGAAACTTTATATGGAAAGCTAGTCCCTTGTAAGCTGTATCTTCTTACTATCTAAAATTTTTCTTCCCAAACTCATTGATATATACATATATCATAGCTGAATACCTATTTTAAAATGCTGTTGTAGTTTCCACATGCAACATAAACTGGAAGGGTTGAGAGACAGGCTTTCAGTCTGTTATTATGTTTTACAATAATTACCACAGCTTGCTGGCAAATTTTAGTATAATGATTTGTCTTAATGAATCATGATTAGCAGGCAGAATCATTTGTCTTAATGAATCATGATCAGTAAGCAAAATCATTTGCACTTTCTTTATATGAAACACAACTGTTTGTTAATTGTTATTTCCTTCTCTGTTCCCCTTAACCTTAATTGGGCTACATCTGCATGGGCTGACATATTTTTTGTGTTGGATATCTGTGACAACCTTTTATGTATTCTCCAAGACCCTCCTGGCTCCCATTTTGCTTTTTTCTTATTATTGAAAGAGTTCACGAGTTACTTTTCGGCTCGTATTTTTCTTCGTTTGCTTCTCTTTCGATTAGTGACTGAACTAAAGATGAGTTAACCTAGACTTAGTCTTATTTATCTCAAATATTAATGTAAAATTCGAGACCCAAAATTTTCAAGTAATTAGAAGAGACATTATTTTGAACTCACACTAACTAAAGAAGAGCTAAGAAAAGCGTAAGCTATATTAAACAGCAACAGGAAGGGAGAATGATGGATGAAAGTGATCAGATTGCTACTTACATGGTAGAATCAGATAGTCAACTATTAGTCCATGCCATAAACAATGCCAGGTCTATTTCATCTCCTGACAGAGTGGACGTTTCTGATTGTATTACCTGTTAGAAAATCGAAAGTTTGAGGCATATTTTATATATGTTCTTGATAGAATTTTCGAAAAATAACAATTGGAGGTTGTTCCTTGTTATGAGGACTTAAACTTTCATGTTTGGATCTAAGACATTTTCTTAGTGGAATCCATAAATAAATTGAGTTGAAATAGGTTACTTGCATGAAATGGTTTATGTGGGTTGTTTAAGTTGAAATAACTTGTATCCCACATATAAATGGTAATGAGAGGTTGGTGGGTTTATATAGAACCATGTGCAAGAGTAGTGTACAACTACTAAGGCATGTGGGTGTGCATGGTGTTATTGTGTGCTTCACGCGCACACACACACGCGCCGCCGCCCACCACGCCACGACTCGGGTCGAAGGGCGAATGTCTCGGCGTCTCGCGTACGCAAAGCGACCTGGGCGAGGAATTTTAATACATGTTTATTTAATATTATTTATTGATTTAATTTAACATTATTTATTTGTAACAACTCAACGAACTGGGTCAGGATTTAATAATCCTGATGGACTAGGAAATTCTGCGAAACTGAAACTCATGTTGGTGCCATTGCTTCTGGGTCTGGTGTTACTATACCCACCATTGATTGGACCACGTACCGTTTCCCACAGCCTATCGATTTGTCAGGGATGCCTGATAAATTCGGTGGGGGTGTTGGTTTTTCTCGTTGGCATAAAAAGATGAAACTGTGGCTTACGGTAAAGGGTCTATGGCCGGTGGTGCAGTATGAGAAACCGGTTATTGATCAGGAAATGGCTGAAACTGTTAAGGCTTATGCCATGTGAGAGGAAAAGGATGGGGTGGGTAGGGCTGTTATACTGGCAGCTTTAATGAACACTCTATTTGATGGTTATTCATCTGATTCTTTCACTGCTAAGCTCTTATGGGAGAAGCTGAACCACACACATAATACTGACTCGCAAGGGTTGGAAAAGTATTATGTGGCTAGGTTTCTTGATTTTAAACTGGTGGATACAAAATCCATGACTGAGCAGGCACATGAGTTTGAAATGTTGGTGCATGCTTTAAAGGAGTCCGGAATGGATCTTCCTGAGAAGTTTCAGGTTATGGCTGTGATTGAAAAGCTCCTTAAGTCTTGGGAAGAGTTTGCTCTCTCCCTGAAAAGACAAAAATGAGAGATCACATGGACAAACCTAATGCTGGACATCTCTGTGCAGGAACAACACAAGTCCAAACAGGGACATGTGATAACTGCTGAACATGGGAGTTCGAAGGTGAATATAGTGACTGTTGGACAAAAAAGAAAGGCTATCACTAAGAAGGATAACACTAAACCTAAAACTGACAAGAACAAGGCTAAGAAACCAAAGACAAACAAACCTTGTTGGTCTTGTGGACAGGTTGGTCATTGGAGCAAGGACTGTCCTGTAAAGAAAGCTAAGAAACCTGTGGGAGCACAAGCTAATACTGTGTTTGGAACCACTGATGGGCCTGAGGTTAACATGGTTGTTGGTGAGGTTGTTGCCTCTGGAACCAATGACGGGTATGTTACCTACAACCATGTACTTCTTTCCACTTAACTATCACATGAATGGTTGATTGATACTGGAGCTAATGTACATATTTGTACTGATATTACTCTTTTTGTATCTTATCAACAGACTCATGGAGTGACAGTGACGATGGGGAATGCAAGTGTTGCTCAAGTTCATGGAATAGGAAACGTGGACCTGAAGTTTGCTTCTGGGCGTGTTCTATCCCTAACTAGAGTACACCATGTTCCTGATATTCGTAAAAACATAATAAGTGGAAGTTGTTTAGTTAAGAATGGTTTTGAACTTTCTTTGAAATGTAATAAAGTAGTTATTACACATACTGGTATATTTTTTGGCAAAGGTTACTTGTCTGATGGTTTATTTTTGATAAATGTTGAGCCTGTTTTGGGCAGTTTTATTAATTATAGTGTTGCACCTTCTGTTAATTGTGTTGAATCATCTGATTTATGGCATTCTACACTTGGTCATTTAAATTTTGGTGCTCTAAAGAATATGATTAATTTAGAGTTGATTCCAAAACATGTCATTGATAAGAAATCTAAATGTGAAGTATGTGTGACTGCTAAACACACTAGGAAACCCTTTCATAATGTTGCTAGGGATTCAGGAATATTAGATTTAGTACACACAGACATATGTGAATTTGGTGGCATGTTGACTAAGGATAAGAAACGATATTTTATTACCTTTATAGATGATTGTAGTAGATATTGTTATGTTTATTTACTTAGACATAAAGATGAAGCACTAGAAAAATTCATTATGTTCAAAAATGAAGCTGAAACATAAACTAGTAAAGTACTTAAACGTTTGAGATCTGATAGAGGTGGTGAGTATAGTAGTACCTCGTTTAATGAATTTTGCGCAAGCAATGGTATAGTTCGTGAGGTGACTCCACCATACACACCTGAGTCTAAAAGGGTGGCTGAACGAAAGAACAGAATCTTTAAAGATATGATTAACAGCATGTTTCTTAATTCTGGGTTGCTTAAGTACATGTGGGGAGAGGCTTTGAATACGGCTTGCCATATTCTGAATAGATTCCCTCTGAAACATATGGACAAGACACCTTATGAATTATGGAAAAGTAGAAAGACAAGTTTAAAGTATCTTCGTGTGTGGGGCTGCCTTGCAAAGGTGCTTGTCCCTGAACACAAGAGAAAGAAACTAGGTCCAAAAACTGTTGATTGCATCTTTCTGGGCTATATTGAAACCACTACGGCTATGAGATTTTTAGTGCTAAAATCTGACATAGACGGTATAGTGGCTAACACTATAGTTGAGTTTCGTGATGCAACATTCTTTGAGGATGTGTTCCCTATGAAGACTGGCATACCTTAAGATATTTCTAATGATGATCCTACTCACACATCGAGTTCTATTCCTGATCATGTGGAAAAGATGACAAATGTGGGGGAAAATCCTACTAGTAGTTCTACTCCTGACGAAGTAGATGAACCTAGAAGGAGTAAGCGTGCAAAGGTAGTCAAGGACTTTGGAAGTGATTTTGTTACTTACAATGTCGAGGATGAACCTTTAACTTTCCGACAGACCATGGATTCTTCGGAGTCAAGGCACTGGAAAGGTGCTGTAAAAAGTGAGATTGACTCTATTGTTTCTAATGGAACATGGGAGTTGGTTGATCTTCCTCCTGGGTGTACTACTATAGGATGTAAGTGGATCTTCAAAAGGAAGATGAACCCGGATGGCTCAATAGATAAGTATAAGGCTAGGCTGGTAGCTAAGGGTTTTAGGCAAAAGGAAGGCATTGATTACTTGACACATACTCTCCTGTTGCAAGGATGACTACAATCTGAATGCTTATAGCATTGGCTTCTGTACATGGTCTTATCATCCATCAAATGGATGTAAAGACAGCTTTTCTTCATGGTGATCTTGAAGAAGGGATTTATATGGATCAGCCTGATGGATTTGTTGCTTCTGGTAACGAAAGGAAAGTATGTAAGTTGATCAAGTCTATATATGGCTTAAAACAAGCTCCTAGAGACTGGCATAAAAATTTTGATGATACTGTTTTAGAATCAAAGTTTGTAGTTAATGAAAGTGACAAGTGTGTCTACTATATGGTTAAAGGAAATGAATATATTACCGTGTGCCTATATGTGAATGATATATTATTGTTTGGAACCAATATTGAGATTATTAACGAGACAAAAAGTTTCTTGAAAAGGCACTTTGAAATGAAGGATATGGGAGAGGCTAGTGTCATTCTTGGGGTCAAGTTGACACAGTCAACTGATGGAATAACCTTGTCACAATCTCATTATATAGAGAAATCTATACTTGAGAAGTATGGTTATTGGGAGTTAAGGTATTCTCAGATTATTGGGAGTTTGCAATATCTTGCTAATGTGACTAGACCAGACATTTCTTATTCTGTGTCTAAGCTAGCTAGATATACAAGATGTCCGAACAAGACTCATTGGGAGGCACTGGATAGAGTTCTTAGATATCTTAAGGGAACTATTTCCCTTGGTTTTCATTATCGAAGATTCCCTGGAGTACTCGAGGGATATAGTGATGCAAGTTGGATAGCTAAGAAATCCGGTACCAATGGAGTGACTGTATATTTGTTTACCCTAGCAGGTGGAGCAATATCCTGGAAGTCTACTAGACAGACTTTGATAACTCGGTCTACTTTTGAGGCTGAGTTGTGTGCACTAGATGCCACGGGGACGGAGGCTGAATGGTTGCATGGACTTATGTTAGTGTTACCTGTAGTAAGCAGACCGCTTCCAGCCATTGCTGTTCATTGTGATAGTCGTACAACTATCGACAAGATCAGTAGTGAAAAGTATAATGCTAAAACAAAGAGACATATCCAAGTTAGACTTAAGTCTATAAGGGGTCTAATTTCTGAAAGGATTATAGCTATAGAGTTCATTGGAACTCAGGATAATATAGCTGATCATTTGACTAAAGGACTTGAGCATGCAGTAGTCCTTAAGTCTAGGTTGGGGATGAGACTGATAGCCTTTACTATATACCTTGATACTCACGTATATGAGTCTATCCCCTGTAAACCTAAAAGGTACTGTTATTGCCAGTATAGCAAGAGTTATTTTGAACTCTGAATGGGGTCAAGTCATTTGACGAGATGATCGCAATACATCTATGGAGATGCCCGGCTAAGCGAATGTAATTGTGTGGGCGCAATTAGAGGAAAATGTTATTCCTTGAATCATTCGACGAACAGGATCGAGACAGGATGTTAGGTCCAAAGTATCGTAGAAGGGGGGGTTGAATACGATACTCACAAATTCTTCGATTTCGTTCACGGATAATTCTTTGTGATATAGTTCAAAATCAAATACTCCAAATCAAAACACGAGTCGGGGAATATATCATTTTATAAATATAAACCACAAAGGGTGCTACAAATTCTAATCCGTAGGATTAGCTACATTGAGTTCAGGTTAAACACAATCACTACAATAATAGAATTCTGAGCTATATTAAATTCTCTGTAAATTTCTCTATCAAGAACTCTCTCCTCGTAAATGATCTTTCTGTGTTCTGCCTTTAACTTAAGAAGAACACTTCTTCAAACTCTATTTATAGTCTTGATTTGAAAAACCATCGAACATAACGAATTGGTTTATTCCTTGCCGTTGGATCTTCATCAACTGATCAACAAAGTATTACTTTCCACCTGCTCCATTTAAAAAAAACATCGAATGAATTAAATCAATTTATCATTCGATAGTTTTTAATTCAAAACTATCGAATGTCAAATTGATTCTAAATGGTTTTCTGAGAATCACTTTTTATATCATTCGATAGTTTTCTAAACAGAAAAACTATCAAATCATTTCCTTGTCTTTTATCCTTTAATAAATCTTCTGAGCTCCAGGATGTTTCAGTTTTAGACTGTATCAATTTCTTCTGAGACGATAAAACAACTTGATCTTTTTAAGTGCCGTCACCTAGTGCAACTGGTCTGGTTCACAGATGACTAACACTTGATCAATTCTTCTTTTATGTCTTCAATTCAGTGCTGTTGATAAGTCATTTGTTGATCTGGTTGCTTCAATTAAATCACTGGAATCCCGTGGTACTAACCCTAAATCATTCACAACTTCTGTCGTCTTGAAAGTCTTGTTTCTTTTGCTGTCACTGAGGCTTGAACATTTTCATGAACTTCTTTCCGTGACCTGTTTACGGACTTCAAGAATACATAACGTATTTTGATTTTTTGAGTTTACCTTATCTTCTTTGATTCTGGATTCCTGTGCTTCTGTTAATATTACTGTCTGTCTTGTCCTTTGTTGAGTTGTAGTTATCTCTGTTTCATCTTATGTTACATTATGCTTTACAATCTCCCCCTATTTGATTGGATAGAGTTCGACAAGCAAATACCTCGAGGATAACTCAACTAACTAAGGAAACATTAAACTAATTAAAGTAAGACAGCTTGAATAATATTAAATGCATTTTGGATCAGATATATATACATTTCCAGATTTCATAAATCAAAAAACAATAAAACTTTATACAATTAAGTTGCTCCTCTAGTCTGAGCTGATTGTTCTTTTTGTCTTTTGCTTCTTGTCTTCAGTCCATTCCGATCTCACCTTCTTCAATCATTGGATCAGAGTTAGCAGCTTGATAATCAATCACGGATGGATAGTGCAGTGGTTCTCCAGGTTTAAGGATTGCTCCGTGAATGTGTCTTCCAATGTACTCAACCTCTTGACCCACTCCAGCCCACAACCATGCAATGTTAACATCTTTCTTGTTTAGCTTTGGCATGTTTGGTAGTCTGGGAAGCACTTCCAATCCTCTTTCCACTCTCTTCCTATAGTAAGGAACATTCTCCATTAGAAATCTTCTCAGAGTGTCTCCTGATTTGTCCTTCTCCGTTTATGTGAATCCAGTGGATCTAAGATACTTCTCCACTGATATCAGATAATTACTTGGATAATCTCTCAGTTTGTCCTCAGCCAAATAGCAGATTCTGAACAAGTCATTCATCATGAATCTAACCATTGGAGGATCATCAGTAATCTTTGGACCGACTTTCATCAAGATCTCCTTAACATGCTCACGGAGCAGTTCATTTAGCCTTGTAGTCCTTTGTATCTTGATGAGCATAACCTGCAGTTCTGTGTAGGGGTGTAAACGAGTCAAACAGTTCGTGAGCTACTCGAGTTCAGCTCGGAAAATATTCGAATTCGGCTCGGTAATAATCGAGCCGAGCTCGAGCTCGAGCTATTCGAATTATTTACCGAGCCGAGCTCGAGCTTCAAATTACTCGGCTCGTTAGGTTCGCGAGCCTAATCGAGTCTTTATTATTTTTAGTGTTTATATATTATAAATATATATTTTCATAAATATTTAGTATTTAGATATATTTTATATATATATAATCGAGTCGAACTCGAGCCATATAATCGAGTCGAACTCGAGTTGAACCTGTCACATTCGAGCTTTTGTCAATATGTGGTGATATCGATTCGAGCTTTCGAGCCGAACTCGAACATATCGAACTTTTTACGAGCCGAGCTTCGAGCTTGAAATTGAAGGCTCGGTCGAGCTCGAGCTCGAGCCCGAGTTCGAGCCCGAACTTTTTAGTCGAGCTCGAACTCGAGCCTGGCAGTGTTCGGCTCGGCTCGGCTCGATTACACCCCTAGTTCTGTGTATGTTCTCTGTTCAAAAAAATTAGTGGAAATCACAAAGGTACCTTTCTCAAGAAAGTTGATCAATATGTTCCAGGCACCGTTTGCTTTAACCCCAGCTTTCAGAAAGATCACAGTATTTCTCAATGTAGTGAAGTAAGTATGATCATCAGGATTTGCACTTCTTATGTCCTGAATTATGACTTGCACCTCCGCATTGTCGTTGACTTCTAATCCGTCTTCAACTCCACAAAAGGTTTTGTAAGCCACCTCCCAGTCAATACCTTCCTTCTGTGCTAAATCCATCATCTTCTTCTTCCTCACTTCAGCATACACCTTGAATCTTTTAAGCTTTTTACTCCTTAGAACTGCTTGTTGTATCTCTCTCAGCTTGCCTGACATCTATTACAGCTCTGTCAGCTTTCACCATCTCCAAGGCAGCTTGTTCTTCTAGTGACAGAGAATTTGCTTCTTCTTCCATATCATCATCCAAGATAGGATTTTCTATTGGCTCTGGATAATATGGCTCATGCTCCTCCTGTAGTGGTTGCTCTTGCATGATCTCAAATTCCTCCTCACTCTCTTCTTCTTGCACAATGTCTTCAATCCAGTACTGTCTAACTGGAATAGCTTCATTGGTTTCCCAAACTCCTCATCCAGTTGTTTGCCAACCTTCATTAGTCACTTCATTTGTTTCCCCTTCTCCAACTTTCTCCCCCTTAGTTGAGGAATCCTCGATGTAGTTATCCTTATTGTAAAAGGTAGTAGAAGGATCAGGTTTTTGTTGTGAAGGTCCGGGTTGTTGGTTCCTTAACATATTCCAAATAGACTATACCCCGTCACCTTGATTCTCCATGAACTCCATAATCTCCTTATTCATCTCATGCACAGAAGCTAGCTTCAGGTCAATGTTATCCAATCTTGAGTTGGTAGTCTTTTCAATGTGATCCAATCTCTTGTTTAGCTTAGACTCCACTCTTGAAAGGGTGTTCATTGCATCTTTTACCCCAGCTTACCATCCCGGATAACCAGAACGTCTTCCTTCAAAGCTTCTTGTCCTTGTTGCAGAGCATTAACTTCATTCATGAAACCATCCTTAAGCTCTTTGACATCAGTCCTCAATTCGACCAGTTCTTCCATAGCTTCCTTCTTCAAGGAGTCCACTGCTAGTTTAGTACCTGTTATAGTGCCAGATGCACTGCCTAAGACCCGATATGTTCTTCTAGAATCAGCTGCAGCCAAGTCAATCTTCTCTTGAATAGTCTTTAAAGAAGCATCGGCTTGACCAGAGGAGATCCCTTGGTCAAAGGAAGGTCTCGGTGGAACCTTGAATAGTGGATTTCCTTGTTTGTCGTGAACTGTCATATCCTTGAGGGTGGATTGAACATGTACCTCTCTTTCTGTCGGTAATAGCAAATCATCTATGTTTGGTAGGGTTAGGGTGTCACTCCTCACATTTAGCTCCGGGTGTGCACTCAACGTTTCTGTTGGTGTTTCACTAATTTTTCCTTTCCCACTCAGGCCAGGTGTAAGTGTTTTTGTTTCACTCAATCCCTTTGTGCTAGTTGTACCTGCAGAAGAAAACACCGTAGCTGTCCTTAAGGAGGTCACCGGTGGTGCAATGGGGCTTCGCAAGTCCCCGTCCTTGGTTAGACCAAGTTGCTGATCATCCTTGGATGATATATCCTTAGTAGGATCTAGAGTTTGAATCTCTAGGGGGCTAGAATCAGGCTCTATTAACAGCAGAGATCCTGAAACTTCCACAATAGTCTGTGACGACTTTACCTCAGTTAACTCCTCAATTGTAATTGATTCATTGTCACCGAGTTGCCGATCTGCACCTACGTCAGACCCTTTACCCGCAAGATCTAGATATGTTCCATCTGGGGAGGTAGACAATGACCCTTTAGATTGTGCATTTAGGTCAAAGCCTTCTCTCGACGTCTGTGAAGACTCTTGGTTCTTAGAACCTTCAACCAGTGAACCTGACCGTAATATGGTCGGAACACCAGTTGCTTCCGTCAATTCTTCCTTACTTGATTGAGCTAAGGGTTCAGATATAGCTTTTGTTAGCATTGCCCAATCAAAATCAGAAAAATCTGTGAAGGGTTCTTTGGATGAGAGAAATGAACTATCAACAGTTGCCTCGGTTTCTGTTCTTCTCCTTTTAGAGGTAGGCAGAACTGCTGTTGAAGGGTGTGTCTCCTTATGTGGTGCTGCTTTGGCACTTTCTCCCTCTACACTCATGGATGTTTGTATACTGGGTATAGGAGGGGAATGAGGTTCGTTTATGTTTTCATTTGGCTCGTCCAAAGGCTCTTCGATCGTGGTTAGAGATTGTGAGTTTGCAACCTCCTGGTCAGGAATGGCCACTGAGGGCTCTGGATCAACATCCATTGGTTCAGGTGCCATTTCAGGTTGAGGTGGAGGAATATTACCTTCTATTACCTGTTCCCCTGGGGGTAGAAGTGGTAGGGGCACCGTTCTTAGATATTCTGTGAGAACAGTGGGTACCCCTAGAAGATAGTTGTTCTTCCTTATAAGAGCGGTAAGGCATTGCTCTTCATTCTCATGCACTCATGTGTGTCTTTACCTTCAAATGTGTCCCGTTCATCGTTTGTTAACACATCATTGAGAATTAGTTGTAGGAACCTAGGATAGAAACAAAGCACATCGTCCATGCATATTCTGTCATCCAGTGGTCCCATGCACAGAATCACTTGATCAATCACTAACTTTCCTATGTTTATATGCCTATTGTTAGCAATGGGAAACCCTATTTTCTGAAGAAATAAGGGAATACCATGCAGATTTGTAAGCTTAGCAGTAAAAACATGGATAAGTTTATGAAAGAAGAAATTCCATGGCTTAGTCAAATAATGCTTCAGAAACTTTCCCACCAAGAAGTTAGGTTGTTGACTTCTAATGAGAGTGAAGAAAGCATGTATTTCTTCAGTTGTGGGATCAGGAACAAGGTTTTCTGTTGGAAATTGTAAAACCCTATTAAAATCATGTTCCGTCACCCTTATTGTTCTGCCGCCAGGCACAATAAAACTGAATGCACTAATACCATTCGCAGATGTGTCAGTGGCTGTAGTGTACAATCAATTGATCAATACAAAGAACTACAGGAGTACTCAAGGAATATGCCACCAACGATCGTGTGTTCAGAAATTCTGCCCATGCACGAAATTGTAAATTCGTAATGGCTTGCAGATTCTGAAACGAGACATGATTAGTTTTGGTAATAATAAATTCTCCGGCCATTTTAAATTTCCAGAAAATTAATTTTTTAAAACCAAAACTAATTTGACTTAAATTTAATTAATTATTTCTAATTAATCAAACTTTTGATAAAAATACCCTCTTTTTTTTTTAATTAAACACCTTAACCAAAAACAACTTCCTAAGCTTAGAACTCTTAAAATAAATTGATAATTGTTAAGTGAAAGTAACCCTTAAGAACCCTATTGAGTAATCAACCGAGTACTACTTTGATTCGAATTATCAAGGTATCCAAAGTTCAACTGTATCTCTCTCTCTCGATGGTTTTCTCTGGAAACCAATTAAAAAAACCAACAAAACTCAAGTGTACAGTGATTTCCCAGAAAAAAATGACTACAGTAAGAATGAATTCTTGAAGGTTTAAAAATCAGTAAACAGATCCAGAAACTATCGAGTATAGTTTTGTTCTTGGTTGTGTATCTCTTTGTAAGTATAAACTCGGCTATAGCTTTTCTTGAATGTATAAAATAATGAAAAGAAAAAAAGCTAAGGCATTGTTATATACTCTTTAAAACTGACTGGGTATAATTGTCTTTCTTTGTTCGATGGTTTTTGAATGTGCGTTCGATATTTTTCATTTAGGGGCAAAACTGTCAATTGTCGTTCGATACTTTTTGGAAAACTATCGAACGTTTTAAAAAACAGAATGTAAAACGTTTTGATGAAAAACTATCGAACTCGGTTTCTTTTAAAACTGAAAAACTATCGAACATCTTTATGAAAAGCATCGAGAATTTAGATATTTAATTTCATTAAATTCAATTCGATGTAATTTCATTAAATATCAAAAACCATCGAATAATGTCTTCGATATATTTTCTTTTCCTTTCAAAAAACCATCGAAAAAAGCTTTCGATAGTTTTTATCTTGTACTTGAAAAATCTATCGAATTATTTATAATTCGATATTTTTTGCTTCTTTTCAAATTTTAAAACATGTTCTTGTTCTAAAATTCAAAACTTTTGTATTTCCTGTCAAGTTTTATTTTGAATAAATCTTTTAAAATTTATCAAAATCAATTGTTAACAGAAAATTCACAATTTTCTTAGAATAAAATCAACTAAATATCATTAAATGATATTAATCAATTAAAATCCAATAAATTATGCTACATTAATCTACAATGTTAAAAACAAAGTAAATTAATTCAAATTAAATAGATGCTTCAATCATTAGAACAAATATTAGCACCTAAATAATTTTTAGAATTAATAACTAATTAAATGCCAGAAAATATATCATCCATAATTATGACATAAAATTAATACCATAATCCTAACTACGAGAATTGCTCCAGAAAATAAATTCACGAGTCCTAAGGATATAGAAATTCTTAAACTCATGTATTTACTAGGATTATCTGCAGTTATTGACTTCTAATCAAAATCAATTAGAAAGATTTAACATCCCAAGTTCACCAACCAGCTTTGAAAAAGTGGATTCATCAAGCGGTTTAGTAAAGATGTCTGCAATTTGTTTCTCTGTGGGTACAAAATGTAACTCCACAGTTCCATTCATGACATGCTCTCGGATAAAATGATATCTGATGTTGATGTGCTTTCTCCTCGAGTGTTGCACTGGATTGTTAGAGATTGCTATGGCACTTGTGTTATCGCAAAATATTGGAATCTTTGTCAACAAAAGCCCATAGTCACGGAGTTGGTTTCTCATCCACAAGATTGGAGCACAGCAGCTTCCAGCAGCAATGTATTCAGCCTCAGTTGTTGATGTGGAAACTGAATGTTGCTTCTTGCTATACCAAGAAACTAATCTTCTTCCAAGAAACTGACAGCTTCCTGAAGTACTCTTCCGATCAATCTTACAACCTGCATAATCAGAGTCTGTATATCCAATAAGATCAAATCCTGTATCTTTAGGGTACCAAATTCCAAGATTTGGGGTTCCCTTAAGATATCTAAATATTCTCTTAACAGCTATTAGATGAGATTCTTTAGGATCAGACTGAAACCTAGCACACAAGCATGTTGCAAACATTATATCTGGTCTACTTGCAGTGAGATAAAGTAATGAGCCTATCATACCTCTGTAGCATGTGATGTCAACCTTCTTACCAGTTTTATCCTTATCAAGCTTAGTGGCAGTTGGCATAGGAGTCTTTGCTGTAGATGAGTCTTCCATTTGATACTTCTTCAGAAGATCTTTAATGTACTTGGACTGACAAATGAATATACCATCTTGCCTTTGATACACTTGCAGTCCAAGAAAGAATGACAATTCACCCATCATACTCATTTCATAACGACTCTGCATTAACTTTGCAAATCTCTTGCATAGATCGTCATTAGTAGAACCAAATATTATGTCATCAACATATACTTGCACCAATATCAAATCATTTTTGTGCTTTTTGTAATAGAGAGTCTTGTCTACAACACCTCTTGTAAAATTATTTTCAAGTATGAATTCAGAGAGAGTGTCATACCATGTCCTCGGAGCTTGTTTGAGTCCATAAAGAGCTTTGAATAGAAAGTACACAAAGTCTGCCAATTTTGAATCCTCAAACCCTAGAGGTTGTTCCACATCCACTTCTTCTTCTAGCTCTCCATTCAGAAAAGCACTCTTCACATCCATTTGATATACCTTGTAATTGGAATGTGCAGCAAATGCCAGAAACATTCTGATGGCTTCAAGTCTTGCAACTGGTGCATATGTTTCATCATAATCTATACCCTCTTCTTGAGAGTAACCTTTAGCAACCAGTCTGGCTTTGTTTCTCGTTACAATGCCATCTTCATCCAGCTTATTTCTGAATACCCATCTTGTTCCAATAACAGATTTTCCTTTAGGCCTGGGTACCAGCTTCCATACTTTCTGCCTTTCAAACTGATTGAGTTCATCTTGCATAGAAATCACCCAATCTGGATCATCTAGAGCATCTTCAACTTTCTTAGGTTCTGTTTCTGAAAGAAACCCAGAATAGTGACATTCATTTTGTGATGTTCTCCTAGTTCTCACTCATGTGTCCGGATCACCAATGATCAAGTGAAAAGGATGATCTATATTCCATACCCTTTGTCTTGGCAGATGCGATCTTGATGATTCTCCTTGTTCTAGATGTTGTGGAGTGTGACTAGTTGATCCTTCTCCTGCTCCCCCTGAGTTGTTGACGGTATGATCTGTTGACCCTTTTGATTGACTAGTGGATCCAGTAGTAGTTTGAGTATGTCCACCACTATCAGCACTTGGTCCAGAATCATTATCATCATGATTATTATTAATAACTGTAACAACTTCAGGTTCTTCTTCATTGTCAGAGAGATCTCCTGATAAATTTTCAAATACCAAGGATTTAGAGTTCTCTCTTGTTTGCAGGCCTGGCCTTTTGGTGTCGTCAAATGTTACATTAAAGCTTTCCAACACCTTCTTATCTTCAATCACATATACCCTGAAAGCCTTAGATTCCAGAGAATAGCCCAGAAAAATGCCTTCATCTGCTTTGGCATCAAACTTGCCAAGATGTTCTCCATCTTTAAGTACAAAGCACTTTACACCAAACACATGAAAGTACTTCAGTGTTGGTTTCTTGTTGGCCATTAACTCATACGGAGTCTTTTCATGATCTTTGTTAATCAGGGTACGATTCTGAGTGTAGCAAGCTGTATTCACTGCTTCAGCCCAAAATTAAGTGGGAAGTTTTGATTCACTCAACATGGTCCTTGCTGCTTCAACCAAGGTCCTGTTCTTCCTTTCCACTACTTCATTCTGTTGAGGAGTTCTTGGTGCTGAAAACTGTCTTGATATTCCTTTCTCTGAGCAGAAATCATTAAGAACTGCATTCTTGAATTTTGTTCCATTGTCTGATCTGATTGTCTGCACAGGTAGCTTGGCTTCCACTTCTATATTCTTGATGTGATCAATGATTAGTTGTGTTGCTTCATCCTTTGACTATAAGAACAACACCCACATGTACTTGGAGTAGTCATCCACCATCACCAATGCATATCTTTTTTCTTGAAAGTGACATAACATTGACTGGACCAAATAAATCCATATGAATCAGTTGTAATGGTTCAGCAATGCTTGTCATTCCTTTGCTTCCATGTGATGATTTCTTTGACTTCCCTTTTTCACATGCTTCACGCAGTCCCTCCTGATTGAATTCCATCAGGGGCAACCCTCTCACTAACTCTCTCTTTACCAAAGAGTTCATAGTTTTGAAGTTCAGATGTGAGAGCTTCTTATGCCATAACCAACTTTGTTCTGAAGAAGCCTTTCCATAGAAACATGTAATTGCTCCTTCACTGGTAGAACTTAAGTCAGCTATGAACAAATTTCTTTTTCTTACTCCCAGTAGAGCAAGCTTCTCATCCTTCCTGTTTGAGATCAAGCATTTGTCTTTTCTGAAATCCACATTGTATCCTTTGTCACAGAACTGACTGATACTTAGCAGATTGTGCTTTAATCCTTCCATAAGAGAGACGTTTTCTATGATGACATTCCCAATCTTCAGATTACCATATCCCGTAGTGAATCCCTTGTTGTCATCTCCAAAGGTAACTATTGGGTCGGTCTTCTTAACCACATCCGTCAGCAGGGACTCTTCTCCTGTCATATGTCTGGAACAGCCACTATCCAGTATCCATATCACATTTGCACTTTGCACCTTGCCCTGCAATCACATATCGATTAAGCGGACTTTGGTACCCAAACATGTTTGGGTCCATAAGGTTTAAGGGCTTTAACAGGAGTAACATTTAATTCTGTCTTAACACCTTTTCCTTTCATGTTAACTGTGGGATTTTCATTGTTAGTGCTACCAGATGCATTCATTAAATTAAAATAAGCATGCATGATATTGTATGAACATAGCAAGCACTCTTTCTTTCCACAGGGTTCATGAAATTCAGGCATGTCAGACATGTTATGCAATCCATAAGTGACAGCAGTTTCTACTTTAACCTTTTTACATGCATGTGTAAGGTGATTAGCAGAATTACAAGTAGCACACAACTTCCTAGATGCAATGGGAGATGTATTAACAATATTCTGATTAACTACATTCAGCTTCCCATTCTTGTTTTTCTTGTTCTTTCTAACCTTGCTGCATATCTCAGTTTTAGGTTTTTCTATAATCACTGACTTCCTAGGCAACTCAGTTGACTCTTCCTTTTCTTTCCTTACATCCTCCTCAAGCAATTCTTGTGCTATGACTAAGTCTCCTTCTTCAAAAAGTCCTGACATAGGCTTAACAAAAACTGGACAGCTCACATTCTTGAGAACGTGTGGAATGTTCTTTTTGACAGGTTTAGATGTCTGAGGAAATTCCAAAACTTTCTTGCCAGCTTTCTTGCTATAGTCTAGACCTATTGCAGTCATCTTCCCTATGGTCTGATTATCAATTATTTCCTTTTGAATCAGGGCGGAGTTCTTATAAGCGTTCAGTTTCAACTCTAGGTCAGAAATATGCTTCCTTAGGATAGTCTCTATCTCTTCATTACACTTGACCTTGTTGTCTAAGTACTCAATCCTCTGTTTCAGACTTTCTATTGTGACACTTACAAGCTCTAGTTCTTGATTTCTAGATTCTAAATCCTTAACCTTTTGAACTAGTTTAGCATTTTCAATTTCAGATGCTAGCATGCTTGTGTGTACATTAAACAATTCAACACTTAAGTCTTGCACAGTTTTCTTGAACTCAGAATT
The DNA here is from genome assembly GCA_030848705.1 of Heracleum sosnowskyi. NCBI lineage: Eukaryota > Viridiplantae > Streptophyta > Magnoliopsida > Apiales > Apiaceae > Heracleum > Heracleum sosnowskyi. The sequence goes on from CM061240.1 coordinate 20,593,693, forward strand.
AGACATGTCAACTGTAGTTAGGATCGGTACCTGTGATGATTGAGGTGATTCCTCTGAAGAGTCTGCCATCAGGGCCATGTTCACATACTCTTGCTCTTCATCCGAATCAGTATCATCCCAGCTTTTACCCTCAGCTATATAAGCTCTCCCTTTCTGCTTTCCAGATGAGTTTTCTAGTTGTTGTTTCAACCTAGCATTTTCTTTCTTCAACTCATCATAAGAATCCTTTCTATCATAACCACCTTTCTTGTCTCTTGCTTGACGAGGCTTCTGGCATTCAGTAGCAAAATGCCCTATCTCATTGCAGTTGTAGCATCTTGACTTGCTTCTATCAATCATGCATGTCTTGTAGCCTCCCTTAGTTCATGTACTTGGTGAATAATTGCTTTTCTGAAATCTGTTGGTTGGTTTCCTGAACTTGTACTTAGGGTTTCTTTTGAAACGAATGTGGCTAAACTTTTCAGCTAAGTACGCCATGGTTTTGTCTTCCATTTGCTCAAGCTCTTCTAGGGTGTAGTAGACACTTTCATCAACACCCAGATTTACAGAATCCATTTCAGCTTCTATTATCACCTCCTTTCCAGCTCTAGGGATCTGAACCTGAACTTCAGAAGTTGTTGGTTCATCCACTACAAGTGCGGCTGATCTTGCGAGTGCAGAACTCTTGTTGTCCACTGTCCCTTGTCCGTAAATTATTACTCTCTGTTCCTGTTCCATCTCATAAGTCTTCAACTTGCCATAGATCATCTCTAATGACATCTTTGTGAAGTCTATTCTTTCCCTTATGGATGATGACTTATGTTCTACATGGTGGGGCAGCGTCATCATGAACTTCCTGTTTGATTCTCTCAGAGGATAGGTCTTTCCTTTCATTGCCAATTCATTCAGAAGCTTAGTATACTTCTTAAAGACCTGAGTTATACTTTCTCCTGGTTGAGACCTAAATGACTCATACTGAGAAGTCAGGATGTCCAATCTGTTTTCCTGCACGTCTTCAGTTCCTTCCATTATTAGATTGATGGTATCCCACATGTGCTTCCCGCTTGTACAGCTCATTATTTGATAGCTCATCTCTTTGTCTGCAGAGTCTGTCAATATAAGCATCAGACCTGTATCCAATCTAATAAATTCTTTATCTGTATCAGTGTACTAAGATAATTCCTTAGGAATAGAACTTCTAGGAACTCTAGTACCATCTCGAATTGTAGATTCTTCAATTGACTTCATTGGTACAAATGGTCCATTTTCCAGTATGCCAAGATACAAAGGATTTGGTGCCTTTATAAATAATAGCATTTTCATTTTCCACAGACCAAAGTCATCTCTTGTAAACAGGGGAACCTTGATACCTGCTGTTGTCTTTGGAGCACTCATGGTAGAAAATTTCAAATTGTTTAAAATTCAAGAAATTCCAATCAAATGAAAATTTTTGAAAGTTAAAAAACTTGCTTCAAATTTTCAAGATATGTTTGATTTTGGTCTCATTCACCGGATCTGATTTGTACGTCAATCAAGTAGCTTTGATACCAATTGTTAGGTCCAAAGTATCGTAGAAAGGGGGGTTGAATACGATACTCACAAATTCTTCGATTTCGTTCACGGATAATTCTTTGTGATATAGTTCAAAATCAAATACTCCAAATCAAAACACGAGTCGGGGAATATATCGTTTTATAAATATAAACCACGAAGGGTGCTACAAATTCTAATCCGTAGGATTAGCTACAATGAGTTCAGGTTAAACATAATCACTACAATAATAGAATTCTGAGCTATATTAAATTCTCTGTAAATTTCTCTATCAAGAACTCTCTCCTCGTAAATGATCTTTCTGTGTTCTGCCTTTAACTTAAGAAGAACACTTCTTCAAACTCTATTTATAGTCTTGATTTGAAAAACCATCGAACCAAAAGAACTAGTTTATTCCTGGCCGTTGGATCTTCATCAACCGATCAACAAAGTATTACTTTCCACCTGCTCCATTTAAAAAAAACATCGAATGAATTAAATCAATTTATCATTCGATAGTTTTTAATTCAAAACTATCGAATGTCAAATTGATTCTAAATGGTTTTCTGAGAATCACTTTTTATATCATTCGATAGTTTTCTAAACAGAAAAACTATCGAATCATTTCCTTGTCTTTTATCCTTTAATACATCTTCTGAGCTCCAGGGTGTTTCAGTTTTAAACTGTATCAATTTCTTCTGAGACGATAAAACAACTTGATCTTTTTAAGTGCCGTCACCTAGTGCAACTGGTCTGGTTCATAGATGACTAACACTTGATCAATTCTTCTTTTATGTCTTCAATTCAGTGTTGCTGATAAGTCATTTGTTGATCTAGTTGCTTCAATTAAATGACTGGAATCCCGTGGTACTAACCCTAAATCATTCACAACTTCTGTCGTCTTGAAAGTCTTATTTCTTTTGCTGTCACTGAGGCTTGAACATTTTCATGAACTTCTTTCCGTGACCTGTTTACGGACTTCAAGAATACATAACGTATTTTGATTTTTTGAGTTTACCTTATCTTCTTTGATTCTGGATTCATGTGCTTCTGTTAATATTATTGTCTGTCTTGTCCTTTGTTGAGTTGTAGTTATCTATGTTTCATCTTATGTTACATTATGCTTTACACAGGACCATTAACGTCTCAAAGCCGTAGATCAGCACCATAGCCTTTGATTTGTCGTCGTCTATGGAGTGTGGTTACACCAAACGGATAAAGATTCAAGGTGAAACATTCCATCTAGATCCGGTAGCCATCGAAGTAGAGGACATAGGAGGGTTCAAACCTGGAAGGGTACCGACTCTGAAAAACAAGTCATGATAAGGACCGATATGTAAGCATTTTTGTATGGATTGTAGGGGATTGTTAGAAAATGGAAAGTTTGAGCCATATTTTATATATCTTCTTGATGGAATTTCCGAAAACTAACAATTGGAGGTTGTTCCTTGTTATGAGGACTTAAACTTTCATGTTTGGATCTAAGACATTTTCTTAGTGGAATCCATAAATAAATTGAGTTGAAATAGGTTGCTTGAAATGGGTTATGTGGGTTGTGTAAGTTGAAATAACTTGTATCTCAAATAGAAATGGTAATGAGAGGTTGGTGGGTTTATATAGAACCATGTGCAAGAGTAGTGTATAACTACAAAGGCATGTGGGTGTGCATGGTGTTATTGTGTGCCTCACGTGCACACACACATGCGCGCGCCGCCGCCGCCCGCCTCGCCACGCCACGTCACGACTCGGGTCGGGTTGAAAAGCGAATGTCTCGGCGTCTCGCGTACGCGAGGCGACCCGGGCGAGGAATTTTATTACCTGTTTATTTAATATTATTTATTGATTTAATTTAACATTATCAGTATTTATTTGTAACAGCTCAACGAACTGGGTCAGTATTTATATTAAATCCTGATGGACCAGTTCTTGGATCAAATCCTGATAGCTACTGATCCTGATGGCCCGGGTCAGTACTTGGAGTTAAATCCTGATGACTACTGATCCTGATGGTCTGGGTCAGTACTTGGATCCTGATGGAGTTAAATCCTGATGGTAGGTCCAGTCCTGACGAAATCTTGATGGTCGGTCAAGTACTGATGCCACTCCTGACGGACAACAAGTATTGATGATGATCAAATCCTGATGGACCAGGAAATCCTAACTGAGCTGTAACTGATATTAAATCCTGATGACAACTATTATGGTAATTAAATCAGAATATTTAGTATTAAATGCCATATCTGCAGGTCCTTGTTGATCATTGTCATTTCTGTGAGTGGATTGATCTGTGTTGTTTTATCCTGGAAGTGATATTGCTGCAACCCAACACAATGTAAGTGAGACAATAATCTCTTCAAGAACAGTCAAGACTTCTCTAAGGCTTAGCGACTCAGCTGTTTCTTTATCTTTCAGTATTTGTTAAAAACTACAGAGAGATAAGTGTTCTTTCTTATCTTGTTATTTACAGTCTCTAATTATATTATTGTTTCGACCTTCGTGTTTGTTTCGTTTATTGGTTTTATCTGTCTGTTCTTGTTAATATAAATATATATAACTGTCCTATTGTTACTGTGTAATTAGTGAATTATACCCAACATTATCCTAGTCCGGAGTTTGACGAATATTTCTATTCAGTTTGTTAAACGATCCAGGAACAAAGTGTAATTACTTAGCAGGCCTGTCTTGTTCTAGTCCAGGTTGTATAGCCAGAGGGAGGGTGTCCCAACTGAGCTTCAGGCTACCTTGTTAGCGGATTTTACAAATTGAATTTATTTTTATTTTTCGACAAGGTGTGTCATATCGAATTGATTTTTTTGGTTCAAGCTGAAAAAAAAAAAGGACAGATAAGTTAAAATCACCACGAAATTATTCTTGACATTGCTTTCAATGTAAATATTCTTTGACCTTTCCACAATACACACAAATATTTTTCAGTTGCGTTTTCATTTGCCTAAAGTTGACGGTAACAAGTTATGTATAAAAAAGAAAGAAAAGAGTCCCCTGCTTATTATTCTCTGCTGCGACGAGTTAAATTAGTTGAATAATAGCAATACCATTGGCTTGGTCTTCGTGGAAGCTGCCGGCCGGTTGACCATGAAAGCATTTCCACCAGAGAACGGTCAGTAAATGAACATGATACGTCCACGGCTGCATTTTCACAATGACTATTCTCATGTATTTAAATAATATTTTCTCCGTCCCTCTCATTTTTTTACAATTTTTTAACTTGAGGTGGACGGAGGGAGTATCTAATTATAAAGTCCATGCTTTCATTTAGTTTTCATTTTTTTTTTTAGTTTCTATCAGCTAGAGAATTTCGCAAAAATGGGTTGTTATGGAAAAATGAAGACGTTGGTTCTTGCTGTGGCATTAGTGATCGCCATGACGGCGATCACATTGACGGAAGCGCAAGATCCATCTTGCGGTGCCGCACTCGTGCCATGCTCGGGTTATTTAAACGCAACAATGAAACCACCGGCTTCATGTTGTGATCCACTTAAAGAAGCGGTTGATAAGCAGCTTTCATGTCTCTGTAATCTGTATAATTCACCTGATTTGTTGAAGTCTTTGGGAATAAATGTCACTCAAGCTCTTCGTCTTCCTACTTTGTGCGGTGTGGCTGATAATCTCTGTCAAGGTGCTTTTCTAAATTTCTCTTTTTTTCATTTTAGTAGTTTAGAGTAATATGATGCTGATTTTTTGAAATTAAAATCTTGTGCGACAATGCGAGTTATTTATTAATAATTTTCTTAACAATTAGGGGGTATTGTCTAAGGCTTTCTATGGGCACTTTAAAACCCGAAATCAGCCTGATAGCGTTAAAGAAACAAAAACCTGAAAATGACACAGTATACACAACCAGATATACAATATTGTTATATATCACTTTTAAATATCAGTATGAATTAGTTTTTGTTGGTTGGAGGGTTCTTTCTTGAATCATTGTGATGGGTGGGAAGAAACAAAACAAGTAAAATTTAAACTTCTATGTGGAAATGGTGGTTGAGTTTTGATAAAGTGTAGGAAAGATGATGCAATGATAGGTGGATTTTAGGAAGAGGATGAAGGAGAATGATAAGATCCATAGAGGAACAGGATGTAGAATGGTAGTAAAATGGTAATGGATTGATATATAAGAATAGAGTATGCTGATAATGCAGATGGTTCAGGGCAAGGCAAACGTATGTTACAGCATATCATACTGCAGAAAGTTTTCGCAGTACATATAAATATGGAGCCCCTTGCATTCACACCAGAAACCCTACTTTACACATATCACGAAATCTTTTCGCGTTACGGTATGCTGTATCGGCCCCTTAGAAGTATATATACTTCTACTTGAGTGAAATGGCCTCAAACTTCCATTATAAAAACCCAAATTCATTCCATTTAGTGTAGTGTATGGACTATTTGGTTGTGAAGCTTTGAGAAGGAAAGAAGAGGACAAAAAGCTGTAAGGGACCAGTGGCTTTAGGAACTCTTTCTGTTAATGGCCTCATACGAATCAGTGTATTGTGTAATTGATTAAAGACTACATGAAATAGTTTCTTTGAACCAAAACGTTCCTTAAGAATTTTTGCAGTTTTGCTCCCATCAGACAATTTGTAGGACATTGTTGGTGGGAGCGTAAACTAGACTAAGCACACCTCCGACACGCTTAATGTGATTGATAACAGAGTTTTTAGTATACTTGTAGTATTTCCTTCTCTGAAGTTACCGGGATAGACCAGGCAGATCATGCCTTTAAACCCCAACCTTCTAAACTTGCAAATTGTTGCACATTATTAAATTTTTTGTTCAAACATGGCCTGCATTTTCAAGTTTCATGTTAATAGCTTCAAAATTTTGGATAATTATATTTTCAGATAACGATCAGTTACCTTAATTGATGTATTATTCTTACTTGATATCTTTCAGGTCAGAACAACACCAACACTTCTCCCAATGTGCCAGCATCAGGTATGTCTTCAAAACCAATTTTATGCAACAGTCGATCTGTTGCAAAATTTACAAAAAGGGTCAACCTATGTGGAATATTTTTTTAGTTGGCTTTGCAGCTCAATGATTGATATAACTAATGTTGTTTACGCCTTAAGCACATCGTGTGCATTTTGAAAGTTACTCTATTCTGAAAATATCACTCCGGCTTGTAATTTCTTCTATGATACATCTTACTGTGTTTGAAAGTTTAAGTGCATGTGAGGCTATTGTCGCTACACCTAGGACATACAAATGATAAATACAGTGTGTTGCATCTGAACTTGTGTAATTTGTAGTATTTCATTACCTGCACTTTGGTATCTTAAGTTCTGGAAATGACATTTTGCATCCAAGTTGTCCATTCCAGAATTGAGTAGTGTCGATTCCAGATATTTAGATACCAAAGTGCAATTAAGCCAAAGTTTAGGGAGACAAAATGCAAATATTTCATTCGTTAATGAAATTCATAGTGGTTCAGAAATTTTTACCTATTTTCCCATTACCATTTGTCTATATATGAACACAAATCAATGTGTACCTAAAGTACATATACATCTTGCTTGATCGGTTGTTCTAAAATCATAGATTTTTGTGGTGTGAAGTTTGCGAAGTTGCATGTTCAGCATAAGTATACCATCTTGACAATTTCACAACTTTCACCCTGATAGGGATTTATATGTATTGAGGAATAAAATGCAGGGTAGTTTAGTCATTGTAGTTGAATAGATATTAGGCTCTATATAAAGCCTCACTTAGTTTCACTTTTCGGCATATAATTAATTTGCAATGTAGTCGCTGAATAGAAACAACTATAATCGTAAATAAATATTTCTTATTCTTTCCTCGATTCTTCTTCCTTGTTCATCTATAAAGATTTAGACAAATCTGTATTATGTTTGTCATCATGGTATATCATGGTATCAGAGTCTAATATATATTCAACTACAATGACTAAACTACCCTGCATTTTATTCCTCAATAATATGCAAAGTCAATCCTTTGAAGTTTAACGATTTAGTAAAAAAACATGAGTATCATGTTCCTGTTATATTTTGAGTCCTATAATAAGGAGGCATCATAGAGCGTGCAACAAGAACCTCCACTTTTAAGCAAGATGGCCCTTGAAAAGATCCTCAATTATGTAGTATTCACCTTCTTTCAAGTTTAATAAAGGGTAGTTAGTAGCATTAGAAACTGGTTTAATCAGCTGCTCTATACAGTTGCATTCTAGATCCCGGATCAAGAATTACAGCTCTCCGGAGAAGAACTTACCTAATTCATAAAAAATGAAGTAAATATATGTATTACTGTGTATAAGTTTCTTCAATCCCTTAATAATATTGATAACCTCAATGTTTCTGTCAATAATATTTCTTAGCTTCTTTTTTTTCTTCACCTGGGAATTTCTGGTTTGCATGAATGAATACAAAAGATTAGAAGCAAGAGTGCTCTGTTTTTCTAACTAAATTGTCACTACAGGATCACCCAAGGACAAGGATAGCTCATCCAAGAATCACGCAGGAAGCTTAGCATCTACTGGTATATTTAACAGCTTATTGATATGGGCTTCTCTGATGCTATTTTAGAGGCATTCTTCCTATAACTATTCTAAGATAATCGATCCAGCCACTTTAGCATTCAGGTTCAGTCTTGAGCATTTTATGTAGCTTCGTCTTTTCATTGCAGAGAATTAGATAACTTCAATATTCTTTTTCACTACTACTTGCTTAGTCCACTGTAATCTAAATATAAATTTATATATTTGTCGTAAAGTTTTATGTTCTTGTGTTGATTTTGAAATAGACATTTGGTAGTTTCACCTGTAATGGCCTCATGACTCATAGCTATTGGCTAGTTTGTTCAAACTTGGTCGAAGAGTAAAAGGGAATCATATTTCTAATCCAGATTGTCAAAATAATACAAATTTTTTGTTTCATGTTCGACTGTTCTTATCTCTAGCTGCATTACTCAACTGCTAATATGATTTGTGGATTGTTGACTTGATTTTATAGGTGTAATGTGACTCTTTTTCCTCTCGTATTCTGACAGAGAATGTTGTTTAAAATGAATTAATAGAATATATATGAGCAAACCAACAAGGAAAGACTAGTCTCTTCTGTATTGTTTGATCAGAAGTGCCTACAATAATAAGACAGAATTTTATGAAAAACGTTTTCAATGTATTTCACGCCAATAAACATCAGTCTGGAATTAGAATAACCGGTAAATTCTATGGCAAAAATGGTGTGCGGCATGTTTCATACATCGGACAATTTGTGGGTATATATAACGCACTTGACAGTATCAGTCAATGCAATGTACCTGATTATACAGTTTACGGATGGGAGGTGTTTAAGGAGGATGAATTGCAGAATGGTGATGGTGGCAATAGTGTTGATGGTGATGATGGGGAGTCTAAGGGTGAGTGAAGGGCAAGATATTCCAGCATGCGCAACAAATGTGGTGCCATGCATGGATTTTTTAAACTTGACCACAAGACCTCCGGCTTCATGTTGTGATCCACTCTCCCAAGCCATTGTTAGACAGCTTTCATGCCTTTGCAACCTCTATACCACTCCTTCCTTTTTTGAATCTTATTCCATCAACTTCACCCTCGCAATTCGCCTTCCTTCTCTCTGCGGTATCTCCACTGATCTCACTACTTGCAAAGGTACTCCATCAGTTACCTTATTCATTACCACAGTACTTTCTCAAAACTAGAAATTATGTGTTAAATTAAAATATTATGCAATTTTAACAGGTGGGAAGAATAGGACTTCTTCATCCATGCCAGCACCAATAGGTAATTTACTTGAGAAATTATTAATGATTGCGTGCACCATCACTTGTTTAATCTTGTGTCCTTGATGCAGCACCACCTGGGAACAACGACGAAGACAACTCAACAAAAATTGATGTCGTAAACTCATCTGGAAACAACACCAACAGGAATGAATTCATGACTGTGTTATTACTAAGCTTGCTTTTGTTTTTCATTTCTTCATCCCTCCCTTAATTTCATGCATTACTAAATCTTGTTTAATTTGGGTTGAAGAGTGGAGATTTGCAATTAGAACACATATTCAAGTCTCTGGCTAGTCATCATGTACTTGTGTGTTGACACATAGATTTGCATTTTAAATATTGGTGTAAAAACCTATATATGAATTTTTATTTTTTTTTAATAATTAGACATATATATCTTATAAATGAGTATATGTCTTTAACAAATCTAGCATATAAACGAGAATTGAACTCATAACCTTAAATAACAAGATATAAGCTCTTAACCACTTCAGCAGAACTATTGACCAATGGGCCTTGTTATGTCTCATGATCAACGAAATGAAATGCAAGTGTCAACTTTGTCAAAAACATACAACTGTCCTTTTATTAATCTTCTTTTGTTAGTTTCATTTCATTTGACGAATTGTTTATATTCGTCTTCCACTATTCTTTTCTACTGAACATTTCTGTAAAAGGAATCAGCAAAAGATAAATCACTTTTCTGATATTGATCGTTCATTCCGCATCTATTACTTCTATCTATCTATCTATTTATTACTATATATAATAGGACAAAAGTTGTCAATTAAATGTCCGCGACACTCGTATATTATTATACAAAACAATTTTAATACATGTGTTACTACAGAGATTCAAACCTCCAACCTCCTTCCAATATATCTATGGGGTTAACCACTATACTACATGCCTTTTTGAGTTTGTTTCGAAAAACTTATTAGATAACTCACGTCTTTTATCTCTTATATTGTTATTTTTTACTTTGATGTTTGAATAAATAAAATGTTGGTTTGAATTATTTATATAAATTTGTTTTTCTTTTTTCCTTTTCAGCGAAATTACCGTTTTACCTTCTTTTTTAAAAAATAACAAAAATGTCACTCGTATATTATTATACAAATTTTTTTTAATAAATGTGTTACTACAGATATTCGAACCTCCAACCTCCTTCTAAGATATCCATGGGCTTAACCACTATGCTACATGTCATTTTGAGTTTATTTCAAAAAACTTATTAGATAACCCACGTCTTTTATCTTTTATAATATTATTTTTTTACTTTGATGTTTGAATAAATAAAATGTTGGTTTGAATTATTTATGTAAATTTGTTTTTCTTTTTTCCTTTTCATGCCACTTGTATATTATTATACATTTTTTTTAATAGATGTATTACTACAAATATTCGAACCTCCAACCTCCTTCCAAGATATCCATGGGTTTAACCACTATGCTACATGCCATTTTGAGTTTATTTCAAAAAACTTATTAGATAACCCATGTCTTTTATCTCTTATATTATTTTTTTTTTGCTTTGATGTTTGAATAAATAAAATGTTGGTTTGAATTATTTATATAAATTTGTTTTTCTTTTTTCTTTTTCGTAATTTTATATATCTATATATTCAATTACTATATATTATTGCAGTTGTATATTTTCAATTTAATATATACTAGCTTATATCCCGTGCGATGCACGGTCTTCTTTAATATTTTCTTATTTTTTATTTAGATTTTAGTTATTATATATAATTTGATAAAATTTTAATATATATATATATATATAGGGGGCTATTCTACTACAAACCATTCTTAGACTACAAACCTACAAACTAAATAAATTGTTTTCAAATCGCGTCGAAACATAGCACATATGGTATGCACATCGATCGTTGGGAGATGGATAAAAATACGGTGAAGTCGGATTTCAAAAAAAACTCTCCGATTGACGGGAAAAGTCAAATTAAAAACGAAGGGAGTAGGTGTGATTGAGTGTGGGAGGGTGTATTTTAGTTGTGTGTTGTGCATATAGGGGGCCATTAGATTATATTAATCTAAGGGTTTAGATTGGTTCTTAGTTTGTATTTTAAAAGAGGTTTGTATTTGGTTTATAAATCTAACAATATAATATTTAAATTTAATATATTATTGACGTAATCAATAGTAGTATTTTAGATATTAAAATATAAAATATTTTAAAATAACATATCTAATGATTCGTATTTTTTTACTCTTAAAAATCTAAAAAGGGACTCAAGTGCAAATATCAAAATATGTGCTTGTTCAATATACCGAGTTTATTTGAATATACTATTACTTTTATTTTAATTAATTATCTCGTTTAAATTGAATGTTAAAAAAATTATAATAAACATGAATTTCATAAGTTTAATATAATAATATTACCAATATATCTATCTTTTGTCCGTGTTATTTTTAATTTGAACATGAGTTGTTTCAGTTAAAAAATATAAACAGGTAATATCCTTAAAAAGACAATTAGTTACTTATTAACAATTATATAAAATTACATTAATTTTTTTATATATACGTCTGCATTACTTTTAGAAAATTAGTTGTTTAAGTTAGAAAATATAAAAGAGGTAATTTGTTTTAGCCGAAAAGAATAACTTGTTATTTATTAATATTTATATAAAACAATATTACCATTGTATATTTATTTTGCATGTATTATATTTAGAAGATAAGTTGTTTTAGTTAGAAAATATAAAACACATAATGTGTTTTAGCTGTCGGTTATAAATATATAATAATATTACCATTTTATATATATATTGTCCATCTTATTTTTAGAAAATGATTTGTTTTAGTTAAATAGATATATGAAATAGGTAATATAATTTAGGTGAAAAAGGTAATTGGTTATCAATAATTTGGTTTCCATATATGTGTCATATTTATAAGATGAGTTGTTTTAGGTAAAAAAATATAAAAATAATGTGTTTTAGCTGAAAAAGGTAATCAGTTATAAATATATAATAATATTACCATATTATATATATGTTGCTCGTTTTATTTTTAGAAGATGAGTTGGTTTGGTTTAAAGAATAAATATAAAATAGGTAATGTAGTGAAAAAAGGTAATAGGTTATTAATAAATTGATTATAGATAGGCCCGTGAATCGGCCCAAATACCGACCGACCGACCGACCGACCGACCAAAACTTTTAATGTTTCGTCTTTAATAATATAGTATAGATTAATTATGTTGATTATAATTCATAATTTATATTATACTTTATTTGAATTAAATTAATTATTCATGCATAAAATATACTATTAAAATTCGATCTAATGTAAGAAATATTATACACATTATATCTCTCATTATTAGTTATTTCTATAATTTTTAAATTAAGAACATTAGCATTCAAATTATACAAAAAAAATTTCTACCTAATCTGTTCGTCGCATCCATTTCTTAACAATTTTCTTTTCCAGAATGTATTGTTCATTTATTAACATTTTCTAAAGTAACATGTCATTCTTTATTAACTTATCTATATTTTTTTCACCTTTCTAACCCCCCCCCCCCTCCTTCAACCCCAGTGACATTCGTGTCAAAAATCGGGGTGAGTTTTTAAAATATAGGATATTACATAGTATATAATTACATAATGATCGGTCAGACTGTTAGTAGACGATAAAGTTTGGGAAAATTGAAAATTACAAGTTTTGAAAATAAAATTTCAAATTGTATTCCAAAAGTTATTGTACGATGTTAAAAAAAGTATAATCTTTCATAATAATAATAGAACTTTATAGAATACATTAAATTTATTCGTAATGTCATATAATCATTTTGATAAAATGAAATTCTAAATAGGGTTTGTGGGTCCTTGACGACATCCTCTACAACATATACAATATTTCTTATATTAGGTCGAATTTCAATAGTATATTTTTTGTATGAATAATTAGTTTAATTCAAATAAAGTATAATAAAGATATATAATATAAAAGTATGAATTTTAAACAATATAATTAATATATATTTAATCGAAAACATACAACTGTAATAAAATTCAGTGATTGAATATATAGGTATATAAAATTACAAAAAGAAGTCTCCGGACCTGTAGATGAGTTGGTGAGAGCACTGGTTATTGACCAAAGCATTCAAGGTTTGATTCATGGGAGCGTGGTGAATTCTTCCTGCACTCTAGGGTCTGGCGTGATACCAGTTGGGGTGTCCGGAAAATAAAAATTTTGACCAAAATTACGAAAAGGTGAAAAGAAAAACTGATTTATATAAATAATATAAACCAATATTTTATTTATTTAAACATCAAAGTAAAAATAATATAAGGGAAGAGAAGAAACACGTGGATTATCTAATAAATTTTTTGAAGTAAACTCAAACAGGCATGTAGAATAGTGGTTAAACCCATGAACATCTTAGAAGGAGGTTTGTTTCTTTGTACTAATAACTATTAATATATTTTTTCATAATAATATATGAGTGACATTTTTGTGACGACCATTTAATTGAAATTTTTTGCCCTTGTGTTGATGTTTAATATATAGTAATAAATTGGATTAAAATGTGTGACTGTAAAACGATATTCCAAACACATTCTTAATGCATTTACTAAGTGTGTTAATATAATTTAATATAAAGATGAACACATGAGAGGAGTGCAGAATCAGTTCTCATGTAAAAAACCAAAAACAAATAGGTGACATGAATACTCCAAACTGTAATAGGTGTTCATCTCCCAAGGGGTTTATCACAAACTTGGGTGATGTGAGGGTGTGCAAAGATGCGTCGGCCTTCAGCTTCTTTTTAAAATCCTCTATCTCATTCATGCATGTTCGATTATATTACAACAACATTGCATGCATATAACCTATTCATAGCCTAGATTGTAAAAAAAAAAACCAGTCAATTCCCGAAAAACATATAACAACCGCTCTATAATGCAAATTACCAATCTACAAACTATCCTTTCTCTGACACAAAACACAGGTAAACCTTCTTATAATTGCAAGAAAAACAATAGTACATTCGTGCTTCAAATTCTACAATATTTCAATCTGGTCTCAAAATCAATAATAGTCACTATAAACAAGTCTTAGAGCCTTGGCATAGTTACGTTTGTGATTCAAAGTACTTACACTATTCGCCAAAAAAATTCTTTACTCCTCACTATGCATGAACCATACTTCTCATTTTACGCTCTCAAATTTAAGAATACACAATCCTTAATCTAATAAATCGATCACGACCAACTTTTTCACGATAAAAATTATTGACATCTCTATGCAGGCCCGTGCTTTGCACGGGCTGTTACGTTAGTTATATTATATTATATCCAATATATAATTAGACTAAGAGTCGTTAGGGGTAAAATATTCAATTTAAAATTTATTACTATATATTATATGCAAAAAGTGTTACTTTAATACTTGTTAAGTTACAATTTTATCCCTATTTTTTGAAAAATAACAAAAATACCACTGTTATATTATTATACAAAAATATATTAGTATTTGTTAAGGTAGAGAATCAAACCTCCAAAGAAGTCCAAAGCATAACCACTACTTTTTAAGTTTACTTTAAAGGTTTTATTAGATAAGTCATATGATTTCCTCTAATTCTATATTCTTTTTTTATTTTGAACCTTTGAGTAAAAAAAATATTGGTCCATATTATTTATATAAATCTGTATTTTTTATTTATGTTATTACATATATATCTATCTATACTATTATATTAAAGATGAAATATTGAAAGTTTTGTAGTCTCGTCATGAAAGTTTTTGTAGTCTGGTCACTCTATTCATAGCCGTTAGATATTTCTGATCAAATCGATGAGAACCGTTAGATAAAATATTAAAATTGTTATATAGAATATATTTTCTATTTTTCATAACTAAAACATCTCATTTTCCAAAAATATCGCAGGCAGTTTCATTTAATAAAATAACATAATAAGGTTATAATTTCTAATAACTAACTCATTACCTTTTTTAGCCAAAGTCTATATTCTTTTTTATATTTTCTAACTCAAATTTCTACTTTTCTATTTTTCCTAAATAAAACCTCTCATTTTCCAAAAATATCACGAACAGTTCTATTTAATAAAATAAAATAATAATATTATAATTATTAATGACTAACCGATTAGTTTTTTCTTCCAAAACGTATATTCTTTTTGATATTTTCTAACTAATATTTCTCCAAACTCAAAATTCAAAAATATCACAGGCTATTCAATTTAAAACGTAAAATACTAATATTATAAATACTAATAATTAACAGATTACCTTTATTAGCCAAAACGTATATTTTCTTTTATTTTCTAACTAAAATTTATCATTTCCTAAAATTATGACAGACGACATTTATCTATCTATCTATACTATTTTCTAAAATTATGACATACGACATGTATATATCTATCTATCTATACTATTATATTAAAAATGGAACATTGAAAGTTTTGTAGTCAATTTGTAATATGATCCTCATATTTTGGTTACTCAATTCACAACCCTAAGATCTTTTTGATCAAATCGATGAGAACGGTTGGATAAAATCCTAAAAATTATTATATATAGTACCTTTTCTATTTTCCAAATTAAAACATCTTATTTTCCAAAAATATCACGGGCAGTTTCATTTAATAATATAAAATAATAATATTATAATTGCTAAAAACTAACCAATTACCTTTTTTTTAGCCAAACTGTATTTTTATTTTGTATTTTCTAACTAAAATTTCTACTTTTGTATTTTTTTCCTAATTAAAACCTCTCATATTCCAAAAATATCACGGGCAGTTCCATTTAATAAAATAATAATATTAAAAGTACTAATAAGTAATCGATTAGCTTATTTAGCAAAAACTTAATTTTTTTTTATATTTTCTAAACTAAAATTTCTCCTGACTAAAAGCTCCCATTTTCCAAAAATAGCACGGGTACTTTTCTATTTTTTCCTAACTAAAATCTCTCATTTTCCAAAAATATCACGGACAGTTTCATTTAATAAAAGAATATAATTAATAATAACTAACTTATTAGTTTTTTTTAGCCAAATCATATATAATTTTTTATAATTTCTAACTAAAATTTCTCCAAACTATAAGCTCTCATTTTCCAAAAATATAACGGGAAATTCCATTTAATAAAATAAAATCCATACTATCATATAATAGACTAGACGAAACATTAAAAGTTTGGTCGGTCGGTACAATTTTTTGGTAATTCGTGTTTTACTTAATTACCTTTACTTATCAATAAAAAAATATTATTAAATAGTAATATTACCTATTTCTAACTAAATGAAACTATGGTGTTTTGATGATAACACTATAGCAGCAAGCTGGGTTTATTTTGTTGTACTAACATTGTTTTGCAGGAGATAAAGACTTTGTATTTTCTAACAAAACATGTTGTAGCAGCTAGCTGGCAGAGAAATTTTGTATGCAGGCAGCAAGATGGCAACACTCCCAGCAGATAGAGTTTCAGTCCTATTTTATAGCAAATATTCTAGGAACTGAATTGTTAGGACTCTATCACTTATATAAGTCGTATATATATATATATATATATAAGCTCAATATTTTCAAAACTCTTTTCATATATATATATATATATATATATATATATATATATATATATATATATATATATATATATATATATATATATATATATATATAATTCCTATTAAATAGGAGTTTGTTGTTTTAACGTTTTATTCTTTAAACAAACTCTATTTTCTAGGGTTTACATTAGTTGAACGTGTCTTCTTCTTCAAACGTTATTATTCTTAAACGTTCATCTGATTTTCTAAACGATATTTTTATGAACGTTGGGCTTGAATTAATCAAGGAACAAAAACGTGAGACTTGGTAGTCAAGACCGTTAGTTGTTGTTAGATTAATTCAAAATATTTGGTTCATTATAAAAAGACTTGTGTGGTTTTCATTCTAGTTGTTGGACTACATTCAAAAGAAAACACAAGTACTTTCGAACTGATTTGATACATTCTTTTATATACTTTTGAGCTCTAATATATATTACATCTTATATCTTTGATTAGAGTTCATAGTTTCAATTGTAATTGATTATACTTGTATTGTTCAACTTGTAAGTTGGTAGTTGCTGGTTTTGTGAGCTTGGGAAACAAGGGTTCAAGGAACTTGATAGCTAAAAGAGTTTATATTTAGTGTAGTATAGTACTTAAAGAGCTGCGTTCAAGGAACAAGGTGTTTCAGCAAGCTGCAAACAGTAACTGAGAGATCAGGGAGATATATTATTGTATCGTGTAGTTGTAATTCACTTTGATTAATAATATATTCATTTGCCGTGTTGGTAGAGGACCAGGACGTAGACCTATAGAAGATAGAGGTCGAACCTGGCTAAAATTGTTGTGTGTTCTTTACTTTCTGCACATTTTCTATAATGCACTGCACAACGTAGCTAGCTGCCACTTTACATTATCTGTGAATCCAATAAGCTGTCAGACAGCAAAACAGACTGATTTTTGCTTTTTCAGTCACATAAATTTGTACTAATTAAAATCGGTCATTGTTAGTCTTAACGCTTATTCACCCCTCCCCTCTAGGTGTTGATTCTCACTAAATACCTTTTTCAGCTAAAATACATTAATTTTTCTATTTTTCTAACAAAATTCCCTATTTTTCCAAAAATATCAAGAGCAATTACCTTTTTCAACTAAAACATGTATCTTTCTTCTTCTTTTTTCTTACTAAACTCCTTCCTTTTTCAAAAATATCGTTTTTTGTAGTCCGGTCCTGTAAAAGTTTGGTCACTCAATTCGTTAGATATTTCTGATCAAATCGATGAGAACCGTTAGATAAAATATTAAAATTATTATATAGAATATGTTTTCTATTTTTCCTAACTAAAACATCTCATTTTCCAAAAATATCGGAGATAGTTTATTTAATAAAATAACATAATAAAGTAATAATTGCTAATAACTAACCCATTACCTTTTTTTAGCCAAAGTGTATATTCTTTTTTATATTTTCTAACTAAAATTTCTACGTTTCTATTTTTCCTAACAAAAACCTCTCATTTTCCAAAAATATCACGGATATTTCTATTTAATAAATTAAAAAAATAATATTATAATTACTAATGACTAACTGATTATCTTTTTTTTTCAAAACGTATCTTTTTTATATTTTCAAACTAAAATTTCTCCTAACTAAAACTTCAAAGATATCACGGGCAATTTCATTTAGTAACATAAAATACTAATAATTAATCAATTACCTTTATTAACCAAAACATATTTTTTTTATAATTAACATTTTTACTTTTTTATTTTTCCTAACTAAAACCTCTCATTTTCCAAAAATATTAGGGGCAGTTCTATTTAATAAAATAAAATAATAATAATATAATTACTAATAACTAACCGATTAGCTTTTTTTTGCCAAAGTTTTTATTCTTTTTTATATTTTCTAACTAATATTTCTCCTAGCTAAAATCTCAAAAATATCACGGGCTATTACATTTAGTAGCGTAAAATACTAATATTATAAATACTAATAATTAAACGATTGCCTTTATTAGCTAAAGCGTATATTTTCTTTTATATTTTCTAACTAAAATTTTTCCTTTTATAAAATTATCACAGACGACATATATATAATTATCAGTTACCTCAAATGCGACACTAAACACTGAAAATTAGACAAGAACAGTTCTATAAATTATTAAATCATGTCGAGTCAAATAAATATTCATTATAAGTTTTTTAACAATTTAATATAGCAAATGAATGCATAAATTAATCATCAAAAAAATAAAAGCAAATAAGCCAAATAAAAAATAAATTAAATTAATAATAGTAATTTTAAAAAATACAAATAAAGATTAAATTTCGTCAAATATGTAGTATTATACTTTTTTTTTGTTTAATATATAATAGATCAACTGTATCCTATATATAACTAACAAAAATAAAAAGTTAAAAGTTAAAAATTAAGTAATAAAATATTTAAAAGTAAAACTTGCAAAAAAAAAGTTTTATTAATAGTTTGGTTAGTCGTTCTTTAATTTGTTAATTCAATAGTTAAGATATTTATATAAAAAAAAATTAACTATGCTAATTAGAACGTTATTTGGGTCATGTGATGAGCTTATACCTTTTAAGTCAATATAATTAGACCAATTTATGAACTTATTTATTAAAAAATATTTTAGTACATCTCTAAAGATATTTATTTAAGCATAATTATTACACATCAATTAAAATAATATACTAATAAAGTATATTATTTTTAATTAGTATAATATATTATAATTAATTATCACAAATTACTCTAATTATTTTAAAAGTAAGCCTAATTATTTTAAAAACTTATTTAAATAGTCTTATTTATTTTAAAAGGTTATTTATTATTTTTAACATGTCTTATTATTATAATTATAAATTTCAATAAAAATATATTTAGAGACCTACTTAGTTTTTTTAACAAATTCATTTAATATAATAAAAATATCATACACAAACACAAATAATAAGTTAACAACTATTAAACAATTTGTGCATCGCACGGGTTACAACTAGTATATATATATACACAAAAGCCAATAACCCGTGCAACGCACGGACGACTTTAATATTAATTTTGAAATTTACTTTTAATTTTTTTTTGAGATTTTAATACTTCTGAAAATGCTACCTTTTTAAAAAGAATTAAAAGTACTACTTTAATACTTTAAATCTAAAAAAAATTATAGATTTTATAATAATTTATTAGCTTAGTAAGCATGTCAGTAAAAATAATCGTCAAAATTATCAATATATTTTGTTGTAATATATATAAATATAAATATAAATATTTTCTAAAAAAAGGTCGTGTTTTTGAATTCTAAGTAAAGTATAATTAAAAGAGTTTGTAGTTGTGTTATATATGTGAGAAAATAAAAAATCAAAACTTTCAATGTTTCGGCTATTATATAATAGTACATATAGATAGATTAAATAGAATAAATTACCAAAAATTAAAATCAAAACTTTCAATGTTTCGGCTATTATATAATAGTATAGTATAGATAGATATCGTATGCGATAATTTTAAAAAAGGAGAAATTTTAGTTAAAAATATAAAAAAGAATAGACGATTTTGCTAACAAAGGTACTCGTTTAATTATTAGTATTTATAATATTACTATTTTATGTTACTAAATGAAATTGCATGTGATATTTTTTAAAAATGTGAGATTTTACTTAGGAAATATTTTAGTTAGAAAATATAAAAAAAAATATACGCTTTGAGAAAAAAAGCTAATCGGTTAGTTATTAGTAATTATAAATATTATTATTTTATTTCATTAAAAAGAACTTCCCGTGATATTTTTGGAAAATGAGAGGTTTTAGTTAGAAAAAATAGAAAAGTAAAACTTTTAGTTTTAAATTTTTTGAGATTTTAATACTTCTGAAAATGCTACCTTTTTAAAAAGAATTAAAAGTACTACATTAATACTTTAAATCTAAAAAAAATTATAGATTTTCTAATAGTTTAAATCTAAAATGTATAATTCGACTAAAAAAGATAAATATTTGAAAATGTAGATGATACAATTGAATTGATTCCAAAAAGACGATAACTCAAAAATAGGATCTATGTTTTAAATAAAAAATCAACATGATTAATATGCAATAGATGAAAATAAGATATGATTTTTCTCGATCATAAGCATTATAAAATTGTCTAACTATTAATGACGACCAATTAAACTATAAGTTTTAACAATAAAAATTCAAATTGTATGTAAAAAATTATTGAATGATGTTAAAAAAAAGTATAAGTCATTAATAATAATAGAATTTTATATAATATACTAAATAGATGCGTAATATCATAAAATCATTTTGATAAATGAAATTCTAAATAGGGTTTGTGGGCTTTGAGTATATCGTCCAATTACAACACTGAAGCTAAGACACAATAAAATACAAGTAAAGTTTAATTTTTGTATATGAAAATGGTGAGTTTATTATTACAAAAATGTCATTCAATATTTGTATTGGAAAAAACAGTATAACCTCGTATAAGTCTCCAGGTCAAAATCATGGTCATTTTTCACTTTTAAATAGATGAATAATATCTGGACATTTAAAAAGTTATCACATTTACATTAATTTTTTTAAAAAAAATAATTAGTCTTAAAATGATATATTTATCAGTATATATTTGTTTATAACACGTGCAAATCACGAGTTATTTTTTGTATTATTTTACTTTTTTATTTAAATTATTATAATCAAATTAAATATAGTAACGAGTGGTTCACGTATTTAAACTTTATTTATGTTTTTAATTTTTGAGTTATTCTGCTGGATCAGTCGCTCAGAGTAAATGTTAATTTTAACATATTTGTAATAAATGTTTATTTTAATATGTTGTTGATGGGATTCGAACCTTAAACTTCTATGTAGCATAACTTTTAGTAATACATCTAGATATTCCAATCAATTTGACTTCAAAAACCTATCAATATCGATTGTGATTGAAAATGATAACCAATATGAGTTGTGAACCAAATGATAAATTATACCTCATTTTGTTTATTATAGTTTAATACATATTGTAGTTGATTCAGAATTCATTAATTTGTACCATATATTTATAAAATTATATAACTCAGCAAAATACATGAATTTTCAGAAATATATATAAGATAATTCAATTTGAGTTATATATAAATTTTTAAAATTTAGGATTTCAATTATTTATGATAATTGAGTTGAAATATTTACTTACGTCGTTATAACATGAACCCACTCTATATGAAGAAGGGGAAAAAAGATGGAACCAGAAAATAGTTGTTTGGAAATTATATATGCACAAGTCATTAATGTTATCTAATCATTCTTACATCGATAAAAATAATCATGTGCCTTTTATCATATAGATATTAGTTGAATATTACGAAATCTAATCAAATTTACAAGTATTTGATTCATGAAAACCGTGCGTAATATTACAAATTTACGATAAATTACAAATATTATCATCTAATGTATTTTTAATTATAAAATTATTTTGATATATGAACAAATTCAGCGAGAAATTATTTAATTAATATATGAACAAGTCTCAAAACCTGACAAGGGTACGTTCGTCATTCAAAGTAGTTATATTATTTATCAACAAAATTTCTTACTACTCTTCACAACTCACACTTCTCATCTTACACTATCAAACTTACGATTACACAAACCTCACGTTAATAAATCGACCTCCTCGCAAAAAAATTATTTTTCTATGCAAGTCTGCACGGGCTGTTACGCTAGTAATATTATAAAAGTGTATCAAGGTTCGATTTCTTGAAAACATTAATATTACTTTTAAATGAAGTTAATATGATTTGTTTGTTAAAAAATCAACATATCCTAACAATTATAATTAGTAAACGACCAAAATCTACTTTAATTAATATTATAATTTATAAAAATAATAGCCAACATGATTTGTGCTCACGAGTCACAATACATTTAGAGACCTTATTTTCATCATACTAGCTTTAAACTCGTGCAATACATGGGCTGGTCTATAAATTATTTATATAAATAATTATTTTATTTTTACTTTTTTTAATTTTATTCTAAAATATCAATCTAATTTAATTTCAATTTTATAAAATAAGGTCTCTAAATGTATCGTGACTCGTGAGCACAGATCAAACAGTATTTCTCTCACTTGTGTGCTTATAATGTGTCAAAATTCGAAACTTATAAAAACTAGTATTTTCTGTCCGTGCGAGTTGAGTTTTTTTTAAAAAAAAATATTAAAATTTTCAATTTTGTCACAAAAATATGATTAAAATATTAAATTCAGAAAGTAGTTAACATTTTTCATTGCAAAATGTTTGTTTTATCACAATATATTAATTCTATTATCAATTGATAATTAATTGGGTGAATAACTCATATTTTATGAAAATTTAAAGTTATAAATGATATTAAGAAATTTAATATGCTATTTAATTTAAAATATAATAAACTAAAAATATAATTCATATTCGGGTTTGAACCGAATACGGATCATGAATCATATTCGGGTAGGATCATTTTATTAAGAATAATATGAGACTTAATCTTAGTGGGTACATGAGTGCTCATATCCGGGATCATATTTTATCCGAATTTAATTTTTCCTTCAGATTTGAATCGTTTATTAATGAATCTGAGACGTGTATCTTATTTTCAAACCGGATATAAGTCGAGATATTGAATAGTACGAATCAACTTACAGCCCCACGTCTAGCCGGATTTTATTGAGTTCTATATGCGAATTTGAAATAAATTTAAATTTGACTCCACACTTATGTCATTGGTATTTGTAAGCATGTTAAAAATTAACAATAATTTAAAGATTTAATAAATTCTGAATTCTGATTCTCGGGTCCATAATTTAAAATTAAATGTTTTTTTCTAAACAAATTAAATGTTAGTAATTATTAAGAAAACAAAATAAAAAATTGGAAACCATCTATCTTGTAATTTTTTTTTAAAATTTTCCTAGACTGGTTGATTTGAAATAGAAATGTCCATGAGCCATGACAACAACTCTTGCACTAACGTTGCACTACACACAAACGAAACAAATAATACATAAAAATGTTGAGAACTGGTGACCCATCCATTTATGAAAGAGAATTATGTTTTCAGATCGTATTGCATTCTTGTGAGTCGATTGTTTTTAAGTGTATTACATGAACATGAGAATTTTATAAAAATAAATCTTTGTATATTAAGTATACGGGAATATACAAATGTGTGGATCTTAATTTTTGAATATAATGAATGAAAAGATTACATATGATTTCAAGTTATGCATAGTTTTGAATTAGGCACTCTTAAGGAATCAAAATATTGCATGCATTATTGTGATTGATGATGTGACTTTTTGTAGATTTTTTTTCAAGTGAATTTACCTTTATACTTTTCAAAACTGTTCAGGAATTATAATATAAATAGATTGGTGTCTGAGCATGATTAATTAAGAAAGAAAAAATCTTCAGCTTAGCACACTGTTGATTATTCTAAAAAAATTCAGGAAATTATAGAAAATCGATTTGTCGGAAAACTCACATTACTAAAAGAAAATTGATTACATCGTAGTAGGGCTGCACATGGGTTAGTGAAACCGAAAAAACCGACCCAACCCAACCCTTAATTGGGCCGATCAAACAGAACCATCCAAAACCGAATTTAAATTGGGTTGATTTTTCTTTGGACCGAATATATTGGGTTGGGTCAGAGTTTGATTAATTAAAACCCTAAACCAACCCAACCCGGTTAAATTATATAGGCCCAGCCCATTTATACCCTCCAAGTCCAGGCATGCACAAATACTAGATAGTAGTCAGTAGATACGTTTCATTTTCAATATGTTAAAACCATAAATTTTGCAGCCGCTCTTAACTCTTGTCTTCTTTCTCTCAACTCTCATATTTTCGCTCAATCTTCACAGTTCACTCCATCTTCTCAATTTGTAACAAGTCTGTAACTCAATCTTCACTCTATCTTTCGCTTGATTTATAAGTATACCATTTGTCTGTCTTGTATCATTTCTCTGTATATGAATATTTCATTTGTCTTGATTTTGAGTTTCTATATATTCATTTATATGTGTCTTGTTGTCTTGTATCATTTCTCTATATATTAAAAAGTTATATGAAAATATGAATTATAAAGTCATATTTTGCGATATCCTGATTGTTAATTGTGATATTTAAGTTCTATTTTTCGTTTGTGTTTAGTCTCAAAGAAATGGAAACCCATTTAATTAGTTTTGTTATTAAATATTGTAGATGCTAAGGGCAAAGTGAAGGATACATCAACTGACAAGGACAAAACCAAGACAATCAATATAGCTGATGATTTAATTTCCACCGGTTTAACCTTTTGTTTGAAGCTAGAAAAAACTTGTGTTTAAATTAATTTCTAGCATGCTTCAATTAAGACTTTTATGTAATATTTACTACGAAACATGGATGATTGTGTTATTTTGGATGATTAGCTGGATGACTAAACCCGATGAACCCAACCCAATCCGACCCAAACCATCATAAAATTAATAGGGTTGGGTTGTCGGAATTTTTCAGGATTAATGGGTTAAAATTTTGTAGGCCGAAATAATTGGGTTGGATCACTAAAATGATCGTAACTCGGCCAACCCAACCCACCCAACCCATGTGCGGCCCTACATCGTAATGGTCTAGTGCCTCTCGTTTTCCGAAAAATGTGGAAAAGCACTGGTTGTTAGGCGAGTGAAAAGAGCAGACGGATGGAGCAAATTTGTGACCCCTCTCAACTTCATTGCTTTATCATTCGTCTCTTTGGTAGCATTTCCTTGACTTGCTTTAATTGTGCTTTCGGGATTAGACACCAACATACCTGAAATTTTCATTTAAAATCTCATTAACTTATCTATCAATAAATATTCGTTTTTTGAACACGGGTGATCGAAACTCTGAATTCAATATTCATTAAAAAAGTTGTGTTAAAAATTCATAAAATACAGTTGAGGGATTTCTTTTTTCATCCATAATTTTTTAATTAAAATTTCCGAGCAATCCCGGAAGGTGTTTAAACAAATCGTACACAACTTATTTTAAAAAAAAAACATATGATAAGGAGTATGGACTAAGGAGACACAAATCTCAAGATGAATAATGAAAGAAAAACCATTATGGGATACATAAACATCTCCCTATTGAAATTATTCCCAAACATCTTCATTGGATCTCCCAATTATAATTTTAAATTGGAGAAGACAACCTGGTGTTTAAGTTGTCATGTTCATTGTCACCTTTTCCTGTTACAATAAAATATCACCTGCAATGATGCACATAGATATGATATTCTTTCGGGAGGCTCTTTCATAATCATCGTTGGATATCAATCATTTTCCGTAATGAAACATAACGACATCAATAATGAAATATAAAGATAATTATTATGAAACATAATGACAGATGGTGACATTCATCGATGATTGAGGATCAAATCTCAAATTTCTTTTTTTAGTTGATAAACACGATGTATCTTAGCAAACAAATTACTAATAAACATTATCTATTTTTTAATAAATTTCGAGTCAAAAGAGGATCGAACTCAAAATTTGATGATAAATAAATTTTGACCATTATCATCCATCGTGGTAGACACGTGGCACTTACGGTCCCACCGTCACGAGTGTACAACCTGGCAGAGCATCTAGTTGTAGGTCCCACGTAGGATACTACTTTCAGAAAGGACGGTTTGGAAAGCATGTACACAGTTTATGGACGGTGCCGATGAAAATCATAGAGTTGAATGGGGTCTCATTTTGCACCGTCCCCTAGTCCTTTTTATTTGTTGTCTTTCGATTATTAGAAAAATTGTTTAACAATTGCCTGTAGACATGACGTGTCAGTAATTATGAGATACAGTCACACAGTTGTGAGATAATATATAGAAACTGTAGTGCTTTTAGCAATTGTAATAGTTATTCAAAATTTGTCCTAAAATATTTCATAAATGTTGATGCGGCGTCTGCGTAATTTGCACTTTTCTAATAATAATATGAGATCTCGCATCCATGTGTCACGGATTAAACCTGTGTTGTAATGTATAATTTCACCTCATTTAAGAAAAGTTTTATAATATCTAACCCTACTCTTTTTAATCTTTAAAATTTACAAGAATCAGTATCGTTTTTTTGCTAATTAATTGTTGACAACGTTCATGTTCAAGAATCCGAAGTTGATACGCCAAGCAAGAATATTTCTCTGAATGTGGATGGGGCGACAAACATGGATAATTTGCTTCATTTTGTAGTATATTCTTGTCAAGAAGCGTGCAAGGTGTTGATGATTAGTGATCTAATTATCTAACTTAAAAATTGAATCTAACAAATTTTATAACAAATTATAGTCTATAGGTGCCTGATAGGCTGACACAATTAAAGCAAAATTATTCCTGTTTTTTTTTATAATTGAAAGTGAGAGTCGAACTCATGACTATTTGAATCAACGCATTGACGTATCAGGACACATCTCTATTCCTTAATTACTAATAGCTTGAAGGCTAAAGCAAGGGAAATTTACTAGTAGAGCTGGCCTAGTTGATTGAGAAACTAAGAATTGGCAAATCAAAAGTAGGCAAAAAGCAAAGAGAAAACCAAAGAACATGAAAGCATGATAGATTGATAGTCATAGTTACCTGCAGCAACATTACTATGCTCCACAAATAAACCCACTCAACAAAAAGATTTCTCAACAACTGGTCTCTCCATGTGGACTGCCATTTCATTATTTACTTTACATAATTTCATGATAATCTATAATAATATAGCAAACAAAATTCATTTTGATATGTTTAAGTTTTTTTCCCTTAAAAAGTGAAAAATCATATGCAACTAGACATGCTAATGTAATCTTTATGTATATGAGATGGCAATTTCATATATAAGAAGATTCCTTTTGGTTTTCTCTTTCTTATTATCTTTTCTTAATTTAATTTAAATATTGCATTTTACACCACTATTTATAGCTCTCACATAGGTCATTTCCCTTCACCTCACTCTCTCACTCACTTAATATTTTCTTCCTTGCCTTTAGAAGCTCACTCAGCCAACTTCTCATTCATTAGCAATGGCCACTGTTGAGGTAATTATGTACAGATTTATGACTAGCTAGAAGTTGATCTTATTTCCTTCTTACATGTTTGATTACTATTAGGATTGCGATTACGATTATTATTTCTCGAAAAATTTAGCAGGTGAAAAAGTATATAAAAGTTAACACAAAGATATTGATCCATATATGTATAGTATTGTCTGAGAATTAAGTGGACTTGTAATTGCAGGTTGAATCAGTTCCACAAACATTGCCAGAAACCACTGCACCCGAACCTGAGGTGATCACAGCAGTCAAGGAAGAGGTAGTAGTAGAAGCACCAGCCGATGAGCCAGCAGCAGCTCCAGTTGCTGAGCCAGAGGCCGAGAAGCCAACTGAGGAAACAGTCGAAGTTGCTGTACCAGCTGAGGAGCCAGCAGCAGCAGCTCCAGTTGAAGTCGAAGAACCCGTGGCTGAGGAAGTTGTAGAGGCAACTGAAGATGTACCAGAAGAGACACCAGTAGTAGAGGCTCCAGTAGCAGAGACCAAGGCTGTCGTTGAGGAGCCAAAAGAGGAAACTCTGCTGGAAGCCGAGCCTGTTGCTCCAGCTCCAGAAGCTGAGGAAGCAGCTGCAGCTCCAGTGGAAGAGACACCAGCTGAAGTTGTTGATGTACCTATTACTGAAGTTCCGGTTGAGACCAAGACCGAGGAATAGATGGCTGCAACACGTACGTTGTACGTGCATGAATCAGAAAGCCTGCCAAAGGTTGCTCTATACTATCATACAGCCTTTGCTGCTTGGAGTCTGTTTTAGGTTGCATTTTCCCAGTTTTTAAACTGTTTTTTAGTAATACCTTTTCTTTTTCATTTTTTTTATTAAGTTATATTGGTATTTTGAAGGTCGATTTTGTAAAAGTACCTTGATATCCACGTCAGAAACTTGCCATGGCAAACATAGATTGGTTATGAGTGGGAAAAGTGTATGGATGTTGGTTCAAGAGGTCTGATTTACTATGGTGTGGTGATAATATGGTATGAAGGTTTTAAATAAGATGGTTTTCCTATGCTTACTCTGGTGAATTCTGCTTCATTTCCTATGTTTACTATTTATGCCAACTGCAGTCTTGGTTTACTATATGAGTATCTGCTCCATTGAATAGAGAGTTTTTTGCAAACTAAAAAGGCCCTATATATCCAACGAACTGCAATATATCATTTAATTATCTTAAGCTAGGGACACATGGTACGGAAAAAAGGATCAAGATGGGTATCAAACTCTTTAATTGCAAATTTGCAGTATAAGGCATTTTAAAATTACATTATGAGCCTAATCTATAAAAATTGAAAGGCATTTAAGTCTTAGAAGCTAAAGTGGTTAATTTTTCTTAAGAAATTGTGTTTCTGAGTGAGGTTAATCTTTCATCTTGTGGTAGGGAATCAGGAGTTTTGCTTCAAAATGGAAATCTGCAGCGGTTTTTCAGTCTGTTGCATGCGAATTGATGGCAAGAGAGGCTTATAGGGAAGTTTCGAGAGCAGAAGGGCCTTGGAAGGTCGTGTTCT
Organism: Heracleum sosnowskyi; assembly: GCA_030848705.1. Taxonomy (NCBI): domain Eukaryota; kingdom Viridiplantae; phylum Streptophyta; class Magnoliopsida; order Apiales; family Apiaceae; genus Heracleum; species Heracleum sosnowskyi. Next base: position 20,623,169 of record CM061240.1, read on the forward strand.
CAGGGGAAAAAAAACAATGGTAACTGTTTTTTTTCCGGTGTTGTGAGATTACTTAGTCCTAGCAGTCAAGCACAACCCATAAATCAATGACAACAGCTAATGATGGTTGAAAATTATTTATCTTCACGATCCACAAGTTCATTACAACAGCTAATGTTGGTTTATATATTTATTTAAACCCTTACTAAGTTACAGAGATTAGAGCATCTCTAACGGGGTTAATTAAATTGATCGGTTATATTGATGTAAATAGATAATTAGTTAAAATTTGTTGAATCTTTAAGGTATTATGCTCCAATGGAATTGATTATTATTTAAAGTTGTTAAAAATAGAAAATATTATTTCATTATAGTAACATATGATGTGTAAATTTGATATAGGTCTATAGGAGTTCAGCAAATATAGTCAATGTCATCACGTTGGCTAAAATTATAGACAAGTGTTTTGACTCATTGGAGTGATACATTTTTAACATATTTTCTATAAATTTTATTTTTAGTATGCCAACTTTGATTTTAGCTAAGAGTTTTTGTGGATAGGAGATGCTCTTATATTTGAGAAATTTATTGTCAAATCCTTAACATGTGTCGGCATATTTTTTGCCTAATATCAATTTAATGATAAACTTTATCTGATACAAACAAAATGATGCAAAGCCTCTTAAAAATGTTCCATCATTCTTTTGTTACAACGGCAATATCAACCAAATTGCCCATACTTTAACTCAAGGCTTTGCGCAGACTGTGTGTCTATTTATAATCTGTTCTGTAAGGACTCGGGACCTAAAATTAGGATATAAGGGAGTGGATATACTAGTAGGCTATTTACTTGGACTATCTTGTGCTGTTAATAATCGGTTGTAAAGAGTGAAATGATCCATATCTAAGTGTGATACATCATGACAAATACAAGAAACCAGAGAGAAAGAGATTGAGAGAGAGATGCGAGAGAGAGATGCGAGAGAGAGTAAAACATTTTTTCATATTTGATTTCTTGAACCGAAAATGATACAACTTGTTTATTTAAACAAAATGGTTACTTCTAACTAACTTTGACTACTACCTATCTTATTTTGATATGTTAATAAGGGTCCTGATTCCTGACAATCGATTGTCAGGACCAGTTATTTTACAATCACTTTCTGCGGAGGCTCTCCTTGTCCTCGTTTCTTTTGCGTGGAGTAGTGAAAGGACAAAATTACCCTTAATTTCTTTCCGCTTAAAAATACCGCGGAGCGACATATAACCCAAACCCCGAAATCTGAAGTTTGTGTGTGCGAATTAAGGTGCGATTTAAGGTGCGAATTGACGATTTCTGACGTATTTTGGTGCGAATCGATTGGAACGAAGCATTCTCACATCCAAAACTCATTATTTTTGTCGATTATAACCACAAGTATGCGTTCCTTTCGAAATTTAGAGTTTTTATGTTGTATTTCGAACCAAATTGGGTAATTAGGTTTAGGTTTCGGGTTTTTCGAACCAGTTGGTGTTTGTATGGTTTGTTATTTGTGATTTGTGCGTTTTTGCGTGGTTTTACGAAGCCCTATTTCGTGTTTGTGCGTGGTTTTACAGTCGTGATATCATAATCATGCTTCATTTTACAGTCGTGAAGCCTCAGCGGAAAATATTTGCGGAAAGGGATAGCCTCCGCGAAAAATATTCGTGGACAGAGAGAGCCTCCGCGGAAAATATACGCGGACAGACGGGAATGTTTTTTTAAATCCTGAACGTTGGAAGGTCGATCTAACGGCCATGAAAGTGATTGTTAAATAACTGGTCCCTGACAATCGATTGTCAGGGACCAGGACCCTGCTAATAATAGCTTCTTCTGAATTGGTAATTGCTTTTGTAAAATATCATTGACTAAAACATCCATGCTAGTGTTAATCTCTTGTATATCTTTAGGTTGCTCATTGTAGATGATAGAGATCTCAATTCACATTTTGGTGGCGTCATGCGAAAAGCAAAGATATCAACAGATAATATGTTGGTCTCTGCAAACAGTTTAAAAGAATCATCTAGTCGATCTAATGCTGATAAACACATCATAATATTCTCCAATAAAAAAGAATTCATTTAGTACAAATCTAATAAACAGTTTCAGAATAATAACAGAGTAAGATTATCACATGAAGTTGGTGCAAGAGACTTACGTTTCAAGCCACATATAGCTCCCGAAACAAAGCAAAAAGAATATCCTTATCCAAGATCTATAATTTCCTAAGAAAATTAAAATGTTGTAATTATTGGATTTCACAAAGAATCCCGAAAGGACTGAGGTAGCTTTGAGATGGATGTGACGAAATGGTGTTGTATGAGAAGATCAACATACTTCCTCCAACTTTGACTGTTGACAGAACTAATCCTTCCCCATAACTTTGATGGACTCATAACTCGTCAATTTATACATGGTAGCCAAGAGCATCTTGATCAACAATCTCAGGAAACATTTCTAATATCTTTTTGCAGCTACTATTCAGGGTTTTGGATCTGCATCTTTTGTATCCTCCAAAGATCCATTCATTCCCTCTAATTGCAGGAAACATGTACGATCAAAGACGATCATGTTGGGCTTTATAATCTAAATTGTTGGGCTTTATCTGTTTTAGAATAAATTAGTATTATTTTATTTAATCAGTTGTTTCTGTTTGACTTGGTCGTGCAAGTAGTTGAGTGAAAATAGGATGCATTTGAATTAGTAGCAGTAGTGGAAATAAGTTAGGAGAGTTTTTAGCTATTTTATTGCCACCACCTTTGAGTGTGTGATCAATTTTATTTATATATGTATTCCTTTCAGTTAATAGAAAGCAACACAACTTTGCAATTTTTCTCAGTTTACATCAAACACTTTAGTTTTATATGGATTGCAAACTAGATTTGGTATCAGAGCCAATTTCCCAAGTACTTTGTGATCACACGACAAAGACTACGTGATGGATGTGGGCAAAGTTAAGGGAGGATCAGTTGGGCTTACTTACCCTATGTTGGCTAGGAGCAATTACACAGTTTGGGCCTTGAAAATGAAGGTTTTTATGCAGGCTCACAGAGTATGGACTGTTGTAGAACCAAGTGACGCGAAAGCTGCAATAGAAGAGAAAACTGACAAGGTCGCCTTGGCCATGATCTACCAAGGCATACCAGAGGACATACTTCTGTCTATTGCCGAGAAAAAGATGGCCAAAGAGGCCTGGGAAGCCATCAAAACCATGTGTCAAGGAGTTGACCGTGTGAAGAAGGCCAAGGTTTAAACGCTAAAGTCGGAGTTTGAGTCATTATGGATGGATGACAACGAACAACTCGATGATTTCTACATGAAGCTGAATGGGCTCGTATCAACCATTCGAGCTTTGGGTGAAAAAATGGATGAATCTTACATCGTGAAGAAACTACTTCGTGCAGTCCCGTCTAATTTTTTGCAAATTGCTTCGACAATCGAACAATTTGGAAATTTAGAAACGATGTCAGTTGAAGAAGCCATTGGGGCTTTATAGACCTATGAAGAAAGGCTAAAGGGTCAAAACGGGGCTATTGGAGGCAAGCTATTGTTGACAGAGGAGGAATGGTCTAAAAGGGAGAAGAGTGAAGGTAAACTCTTGCTCACTAGGGAAGAATGGATGAAACGAACGAGCAAAGAAAATTCAGATGGACAGTCCAGTTTCAAAGGTCGAGGTGGACGGGACAAAAGAAGGGTGAAGTGCTATAATTTCAACCTTCTTGGGCACTATGCAGCAGAGTGCAGAAAACCTAGACGTGGGAGAGAACAAAAACATGAAGCAAATGTTGCTGAAATTCATGACGAGGAACCAGCACTCCTGTAAAGCATAATGTAACATAAGATGTAAAAGAGATAACTACAACTCAACAAAGGACAAGACATACAATAGTATTAACAGAAGCACAGGAATCCAGAATCAAAGAAGAAAAGGTAAACTCAAAAAATCAAAATACGTTATGTATTCTTGAAGTCCGTAAACAGGTCACGGAAAGAAGTTCATGAAAATGTTCAAGCCTCAGTGACAGCAAAAGAAACAAGACTTTCAAGACGACAGAAGTATGTGAATGATTTAGGGTTCAGTACCACGGGATTCCAGTGATGAAGCAACCAGAACGACAAGGGACTTATCAGCAGCAGTGAATTGAAGACATAAAATAAGAATTGATCAAGTGTTATTCATCTGTGAACCAGACCAGTTGCACTAGGTGACGGCACTAAAAAGATCAAGTTGTTTTATCGTCTCAAAAGAAATTGATACAGTCTAAAACTGAAACACCCTGGAGCTGAATGGATTTTCTAAAAGGTCAAGGACAAGGAAAAGAGTTCGATGGTTTTTCTTTTAAGAAAACCATCGAAGGTGACATAAAGAAAATCAAAAGAAAATGATTCGATAGTTTTCTAAATTAGAAAACCATCGAATGAAAAGCATAAAGTAAATCAATACTTTAATAAAGTAAGTATTACATTCGATAGTTTTTATTTAAAAACTATCGAATTGAATAATTACTTTATTCATTCGATACTTTTCAAATTAGAAAGCAGGTGAAAAGTTTGTTTGTCTGACAGGTTGATGAGAATTGGACGGCCAAGATTGTTTTAACAATTAAGGTTCGATAGTTTTCTAAAAACTAAGACTACAATTACAACAGAGGAAGTGTGTCTTCTTCAGTCGAGGTTAGTTCATAGTAGCAACTACTGAGAGAGAAGTTTGAGCCGGAGAAGATCATAGAAATTTATAGTGCTCATAATTCTTTCATTGTATTGATTGTGAATAACCTAGAACTCATTGAAGCTAATCTACGGATTAGAAATTGTAGCACCCTTCGAGGTTTATATTTATAAAAAGATATATTCCCCGACTCTTGGTTTGGTTTGGTGTGTTTGATTTCGTTATAGAACTGAATGAATTATCCGCGAACGAAATTGAATTATTTGTGAGTATCGTATTCAACCCCCCCTTCTACGATACTTCGGGACCTAACAATTGGTATCAGAGCTTGTTAATCGATATACAGATTAGATCCGGTGTTTTAGGCCAATCACTCAAGTTCTCAGAATTTTCGGATTTTTTAATTTTCAAAATTTTCATTTCTTGAAATTTTTGAATTTTAAATAATTTGAATTTTATTCTTGAAATATTTTATTTTTCAAAAAGTTCGAAATTCTTGGAATTTAAAATATTTCATATCCTAAGCCAAAGGTTCTCAAAAGATTGTTAGAGAGGAGGTTAGGAATGGACAAACAAATATCTCAGTAACGTTTATTAATGTTGGAACCTCAGAACAGAATAGAAGAATTACTAGTAGCTGAATCAGAAGAAGCTCAGGTAGAAAACCTCGAGAGACTAGACTAAAGATCAGTGTTTCACTTGTCAAGGAAGTTTAGTCACATCAGATTCAGAAGGAGTACAAAAGCCACATCCATGGATCAGGCTTATTTATTACGAAGCAAAGATTCTTCAGGATTCAGTTCAAAGAGGTAGTTACAGACTGAGATGGTAACAAAAACAAGAGTGATAGTTTCAACTATGATAAGAACTATGTAACGAGAAACTATCAGGGTGTGCTACACAATGAAGAAGCCTAACAAACAAAGAAGAATAGGGACTCAGTTAATAGCTGAAACAGAAGTGGAATGCTTTGTTGAAGAAGCATCAACACAAAACTTATGTTGCTTAAGGAAAGAGTTGGGATGGATCAGATGACGAGAAGATCATGGATATCTTGCTTTCATAGCAATCTCTGAAGATGATTCACCTCACATATCTCAGGTATCTTTTCCTTGAACCAATGCAGTATTTAATTCTCAATATTCAAAGCATGTACATAGAAGATCTTAGTTATGTGTGTATGAATATTTGTAGAATAAGATTTGCAAGTGAGATAGAAGCTTTCTTAAGAAACAACTCTTAGTTTTAGGGGTTAAGTTTCTGGCACATAAGATCTTAGTAAAGCTAAGTTTCAGTATCCCTAGTAGAACAAGATTTGCTCATTTATTCTGAATTGTTTGTTAAGGGATAATCAGTTTGAAGGATGGAGGAATTACCTTTAGAGTCAGTAGAATTTGTAGAACACCAGGCTGTATCTAAAACTGACTTAGGTAATAGAGAAAGTTAGATGCCATACAACAACAGAATGGATTAGATAGAATTAGAGATTTAATTGTTAATTCTTTTATTCCATGTGTTCTTAGAAAATTATTGAATATCTGTAAATCTACTTGCTACCTGTTACACTTGTGTATATTGGTTAAAGTAGAAAGTACTGAATTTTCTAAAATGCAGAACATGCCTAATTTGCACATCTCTTATCTGCAATGTCAAAATGCTCAATGTATGCCATTTATTCTTATTAACATGTTTGCTTATTTAAATATTATGAATGCATATCTTAGAACTTGCATTAATCATAGAAAAAGCATGTTTAAGAATCACATTAGAGCAACGACTGCAAGGTCAGTCAGAGATAAGAATAAGCATGTATAGGTTCGATTACCTTCAAGTGCAAAAATGGAGAAGAAAGACTACTAAGAGAGGTATATTTTATTCCAACACTTTGTAATAATATAATTAGCTTGGGGCAGCTGTCCGAGGAAGGAAACAAAGTGATTCTGAAAGGTGAATTCTTATGGGTCTACGATGGTCATGGAACGCTGGTAATGAAGGTACGAAGGTCTTCAAACAGACTTTATAAGCTAATAATTGAAGACACAGGAGGTGTATGCTTGTTGAAAAAGACAGAGGAGGCAACTTGGCTATGGCACATGCGTATGTGCCATGTAAATTTTAAGGCTTTGTCAATCATGGAAAATGATAACATGGTCTACGGTTTGCCAAAGATGATACAACCTAAAGAAGTGTGCAAAGGTTGTTTGCTATTAAAGCAGACAAAGAGGTCATTTCCAACAAAATCAACCTTCACTGCAAACAAAATTTTGGAGTTGATCCATGGTGATTTGTGTGGCCCCATTTCACCACCTACACCAGGGGGATGTCGATATTTTTTCTTGCTGATTGATGAATACGGCAGAGTCATTTGGGTGTACATGCTAAAAACCAAAGATGAAGCCTTGGAGTCTTTTAAAAAATTCAAAGCACTTGTTGAAAATGGACGCGAAGAAAAGGTAAAGGTTCTGAGAACGGACAGAGGTGGAGAATTTCGCTCAGCCAAATTCAAAGAATTTTGTGATGAAGCTAGCATTACGAGGCATTTCACGGCACCCTATACCCCACAACAAAATGGGGTGGTGGAACGTCGGAATAGGATGGTGGTCGAGATGGCAAGAAGCTTGTTAAAAGAAAGAAAAATGCCTTCGAAGTTTTGGGGTGAAACTATAAGGCATGCTGTTTATATCTTGAATCGACTACCCACTCGGACACTTTCCGGAACAACACCTTATGAGGCTTTAGCTGGTGAGAAACCAAACATTAATCATATTAAAGTTTTTGGTTGTATTTCACATATGAAAATATCGATTGTGCAAGTAAAGAAGCTGGATGACCGAAGCAAACATGTCATGAATTTTGGGAAAGAACCAGGCACCAAGGCCTGTCGTTTATACAATCCTAAGAATGATACGGTGTATCTTAGCAGGGATGTGGTTTTTGAGGCAGAAAAATGTTGGCCATGGAACCAACCTGAGACGGATGGTGATATTACGACTGATACGTTTTTGCTGGTGAATGTCAGAAATAGTGTAACTGAAGAAACAGAGTTTGAAAGTAACTTGTAAAGCATAATGTAACATAAGATGTAAAAGAGATAACTACAACTCAACAAAGGACAAGACAGACAATAATATTAACAGAAGCACAGGAATCCAGAATCAAAGAAGAAAAGGTAAACTCAAAAAATCAAAATACGTTATGTATTCTTGAAGTCCGTAAACAGGTCACGGAAAGAAGTTCATGAAAATGTTCAAGCCTCAGTGACAACAAAAGAAACAAGACTTTCAAGACGACAGAAGTATGTGAATGATTTAGGGTTCAGTACCACAGGATTCCAGTGATGAAGCAACCAGGACGACAAAGGACTTATCAGCAGCATTGAATTGCAGACATAAAAGAAGAATTGATCAAGTGTTATTCATCTGTGAACCAGACCAGTTGCACTAGGTGACGGCACTGAAAAGATCAAGTTGTTTTATCGTCTCAGAAGAAATTGATACAGTCTAAAACTGAAACACCCTGAAACTTTTCTGGAGACTAACAAAGAAAAGGTTCGATGGTTTTTCAAAATAGAAAACCATCGAATATATGTAATCATGACATGACATGATTATTTTATTATTTGATAGTTTTCTAAAATAGAAAACCATCGAATGTATGTAATCATGGAATGAAATGATTACTTTATTATTTGATAGTTTTCTAGTTTAGTAAACCATCGAATGGAAAGCATAAAGTAAGTATTCTATTTGATAGTTTTTATTTAAAAACTATCGAATTGAATAATTACTTTATTCATTCGATAGTTTTCATTTGGAAAAGTGGGTGAAAAGTTTGTTTGTCTGTCAGGTTGATGAGAATTGGACGGCCAAGATTGTTTTAACAATTAAGGTTCGATAGTTTTCTAAAAACTAAGTCTATAATTACACAGAGAGAGGTAGTGTCTTCCTCAGTCGAGGTTAGTTCATAGTAGCAACTACTGAGAGAGAGTTTTGAGCCGGAGAAGATCATAGAAATTTATAGTGCTCAGAATTCTTTCATTGTATTGATTATGAATAACCTAGAACTCATTGAAGCTAATCTACGGATTAGAAATTGTAGCACCCCTCGAGGTTTATATTTATAAAACGATATATTCCCTGACTTTTGGTTTGGTTTGGTGTGTTTGATTTCGTTACAGAACTGAATGAATTATCCGCGAACGAAATTGAATTATTTGTGAGTATCGTATTCAACCCCCCCCCCCTCCTACGATACTTCGGGACCTAACAATTGGTATCAAAGCTTGTTAATCGACATACAGATTAGATTCGGGTATTTCAGACCAGTCAGACAAGAATTCTGAGGAGGCCAACTTCTAAATAAATTTATTTTATGAATTTATATTTTAATAAGTTTATTTTATAAATTTAAGTTAAAATGAATTTATCTTATAAATTTAATTTAAATGAGTTCATTATTTAAACTTGAATAAGTTTATTTGATTAACTTAATTTAAATAAATTTATTTTATAAATTCAAGTTAAATAAATTTATATTTTAAACTTAAGTAAATTTAATTTATGTTATGAATTTATTTTAGAGGTGCGGCACAGAGCAATTTGTAGTGTGCTAAAGAGACCCCTTAGAATTTGTGAATTGTAGTCAATTTAGGTGGCCAATTTTGAACCTGAGTAGTATGACTTCGATAGTTTTTTTTTAAAAACAATCGAAGTGGTATTTCTTTTTTTCAAAAATGGTCAGCCAAGTTTCTTCGATAGTTTTTGTTTTAAAAACAATCGAAGTGCTTGAATTGGCCAGCTGTACAAAAACACCCCGAATTAATATATTTCTGAGTTATTTATTTATTTCGAATTTTTGTTTAAAAAATTTCTTAAATTCTAATTTTTCTTAAATATTAATTTACATGATTTAATTTTTAAGAATTCGAAATTCTTGAAAATTAAATGTTTTGTAAATATTTATTTTTGATTAATTTATTTTTAAGGAAAATTAAAAATTCTGAATATTTAAATTTTTCTTAAGTATTAAATTGAGGATGCTCAAGGGCTTGTAGAAGAAGATTCCTCCGGGTGTTAAACTGATTTTTATCTTTCGAAGAAAAAGATGACCATGAAGCTGATTTCAGGAAGAAGTTTCTACGGATATATTTTTTTCTAAGGAGATTTAATCAAATCAAAAAAGATTATGAAGCGAGGAATAAAGGGTGTTAGAGAATTGAACGAACAAACAAATATCTCAGTAACGTTTATTAATGTTGGAACCTCAGAACAGAATAGAAGAATTACTAGTAGCTGAATCAGAAGAAGCTCAGGTAGAAAACCTCGAGAGACTAGACTAAAGATCAGTGTTTCACTTGTCAAGGAAGTTTAGTCACATCAGATTCAGAAGGAGTACAAAAGCTATATCCAAGGATCATGCCTATTTATTCCGAAGCAAAGACTCTTCAAGATTCAGTTCAAGCGGTAGTTACAGACTGAGATGGTAACAAAAACAAGAGTGATAGTTTCAACTATGATAAGAACTATGTAACGAGAAACTATCAGGGTGTGCTACACAATGAAGAAGCCTAACAAACAAAGAAGAATATGGACTCAGTTAATGAGCTGAAACAGAAGTGGAATGCTTTGTTGAAGAAGCATCAGCACAAAACTTATGTTGCTTAAGGAAAGAGTTGGGATGGATCAGATGACGAGAAGATCATGGATATCTTGCTTTCATAGCAATCTCTGAAGATGATTCACCTCACATATCTCAGGTATCTTTTCCTTGAACCAATGCAGTATTTAATTCTCAATATTCAAAGCATGTACATAGGAGATCTTATATATGTGTGTATGAATATTTGTAGAATAAGATTTGCAAGTGAGATAGAAGCTTTCTTAAGAAACAACTCTTAGTTTTAGGGGTTAAGTTTCTGGCACATAAGACCTTAGTAAAGCTAAGTTTCAGTATCCCTAGTAGAACAAGATTTGCTCATTTATTCTGAATTGTTTGTTAAGGGATAATCAGTTTGAAGGATGGAGGAATTACCTTTAGAGTCAGTAGAATTTGTAGAACACCAAGCTGTATCTAAAACTGACTTAGGTAATAGAGAAAGTTAGATGCCATACAACAACAGAATGGATTAGATAGAATTAGTGATTTAATTGTTAATTCTTTTATTCCATGTGTGCTTAGAAAATTCTTGAATATCTGTAAATCTACTTGCTACCTGTTACACTTGTGTATATTGGTTAAAGTAGAAAGTACTGAATTTTCTAAAAAGCAGAACATGCCTAATTTGCACATCTCTTATCTGCAATGTCAAAATGCTCAATGTATGCCATTTATTCTTATTAACATGTTTGCTTATTTAAATATTATGAATGCATATCTTAGAACTTGCATTAATCATAGAAAAAGCATGTTTAAGAATTACATTAGAGCAACGACTGCAAGGTCAGTCAGAGATAAGAATAAGCATGTATAGGTTGAAGCTGTTGTTACCACTTTTAAAAGCAAAATCTCTAATCCATCTGGACCCAAGCAAATAAGTTGGGTACCAAGAACTGTCAATCCATTTGTGAGTGCAGGCAAATCAGGTTAATCGATTTATATGCTTTCTTGGTCTTTACTACTGAAGACATATGATCGAAGAAAGATCTTGCCATCAAATGTGATTGAGAAAGCTGTTCCGTTAATAATCTTTGGAGATGACAGCAAAGGTTTTCATCACGGGACATGGCTACTTTTGAAATGGAATGTCATCATGTTTACAATAATTGGTATCATTGATAACAACTAATAGTTGGAGTCAAGGATAACAATTAGAAGCAACTCTCTTGTTGAAGATTCAAAGCACAAATCTTTTTATTCAATGAAGGAGCAGTGTTTTATCTCAAGCAGGAAGGTTGAGAAGCTCTCACCCTTGCATGACAATACAATGAACTCTTTTCTAAAGATGGTATTGGTGAGAGGACTGCCTCATCTGGAATTCAAGCTAGATGAAATATATGAGGCATGTCATTAAGGGAAGTCAAAGAAACATCACAGAAAAGCTATAATGTGATAAGCATTACTGAGCCGCTTCAGATGATACGTATGGAACTCTACGGACTAGTTAATGTCTTATCTACAACAAAGTAAAGATATACTTCAGTGATGGTTGATGTCTACTCTTAATACAAACTGGTGTTGTTTGTTCAATCTGAAGGACAGGACATCACAGATGAGATTAATCACATTTCCATGATCAGAAACAAATACAGGAAGACCCTGTAATGGCCAATAGAAGCAAACTCTGAATTTCTTTCAGGGGTTTGGAGGAAAATGTTTTACAAGTAAGCATCTTGGCAAGATTGGCAGCTAAGGCTCTTAAGGATATTTTCCTTGGCTAATCAGTGGAATCTAAAGCCTACGAGGTAAATTTGATTAATCAACATGTTAGGCCGAATACACAATATATAATCAAGTATGTATGAGAATAACAATTAAGAACACAGGTTTGTAAATCAACAAACTGAATTATATTAAATAATTCTCTCTTAGTGATGTTAATGAATCACAAAGAGCTACTAGGTTACAAGAATAATGTATTCAATGTTCGCGTCCCTTCTAGGGATAACCTATCTGTGTTTATATAGTACACAGTTACATACAATCCTTATCTAATTGATACTCCTAAAAATTAGCTATACAATTGATATCAATTAAGGATTGCTTCAGTCTTCTGTCCAGTCTCCTTAGCTGTATCAATATATTCTGCTTCTTTCCATCTTCAGAATATATTGCTTCTAGAATCTTTATCTTTGCACCGACAGCTAAGTCAACTTTCATCCTGTCAGACTTTACCAAACTCTGACCGGCTTCCTTTAAACTCTTCACCCTGTCAGACTTTAAATAAACTCTGACCGGCTTCCGATAAACTCTGATCAGTACCTGTTGCTTAAACACTGATAAACAAACTTCAGCAATTATATCTAACAATCTCCCCCAACTTGTTCATAATAAAATGTACAAGTTAAAAAGATAATTGATGATGTCAAAACATATAACAAATGCAGTGTTTAACATATGTCAGAGTTTAATTTTAAAACAGAGTTTAAAATTAACTTAGAACAGAAAACATAAAAACTTACAGTCAGACTTTACTTAATCTCTTGAATATCAGGCACTGTCCTGATATAATCTGACAGTAGTTTCTTCTCAGCTCTATTCAGTTCAGCAATCATAATCTTCTTCAGCTCCTTCATTTCTGGTTCATCTTCACCAATTTGATAAATGGCAGCCCTCAAAGAATATATGATGTTTTTGTCCATTTCATTGCCAAGTCTGATATAAAAAGGTTTATCAGACTCTAGATTGAACTCAAGAACCTTTTTATTTAGTGCAGTTCTGAACCTAGCACTATTCCTTTTCATTTCTACCAACTTTCCATGTGCATCTCTGTATTTAGGAATGTATGCACTTGATACTCCAGCTCCACTCAAAACTTTGGATTTCATCATCCTTTCCTTCAAAACTCGAGCAGCATCATAAGTACTTCTATTCTTTACTTCAAGTAGATATAGAACATACTCTAGCTCTTCCCAGAGTTTTAACTGGATATCAAATTCACCAACTCTATACACTCTGCCATCAGCCATAAAATATAACAAGAATTCCTTTTTGATTCCTTTGTGAAAAATCATCTGTACAGATTCTAGTTTGTCAAGGCCTTCTTGAGTAATTCCAACTCCAAATTCTGCCAATGAAAACTTGTCTTGAGATCTATTATTAGTTCTTCTCTCTCTGTGTGAACCCAGTCCAGATTTATCAAAGGCTTCTTTTCCTAATACTGTTCTGGTTTCTGAGAAATTCACAGCTTCAAGCTTTAAGTCTTCAAGAATTTTTGGTTTGCTGAATCCTGGAAGTTGTGTAGATTTCTGTACAACTTGAGCAACGTCAGAGGTTGTCATAACTTTAGTAGTATCATCAACTTGAGCAGCGTCAGAGGTTGATTTTGCTAATCTTGTTTCAACTTGAGCAATGTCAGAGGTTGAATTATCTTTCTTCTCCAGGTTAGGCTCTTCAATCATTATGCCTTTACCCTTATCAGTGTTTCCAATCACAGGTCTCCTTGTATATTGTATACTCTGTTGTGTATTCTCTTTGTTAGAAATACCAACTTCTTTCTTTCTAGGAGCCTTGATTTCCTTTTTCTTGTAGATTCCAGCTTCAAGATTTTTCTTGTGTTCCTCAGCAAGCATTTGCTCTTCAGCCTAGATATCTTCAATAGTAACATTCTTTCCATGCTCTTTCATGAATATTTTAGCAGCAATCTCTTCATCAGTAGATGGATTAGTTGAAACAACTAAACTCTTGAGTTTTGAAGTAGATTGGCCACCAGAGTTTATCTTGTCAGAGTTTGTTTGTTTATCAGAGTTTGAATTTATTCTTTTCCTGCTTTGCCTTTGAGCAAGAATCTTTCTTTTATTTTCTTTGCTTCCCCCATCAGTAGAATCATCCCTCCGTCTCAGAGCTTGAGTGTCTTTGCATTTGTCTTTAGGTACACTCTCCCCCTTTTTGACATCATCAGAAAGTAATACTGATGTCAGCAATTCTAGAGCATTAGAAATAGAATTCAATTGAGTAGACATTGCAGCCTGATTCTCCTCAACTTTTCCAAGCCTCTGCTTGATTTCCTCAGAATCCTTGGCTTGCTGCTTGAATTGTGTAGAGTAAAATGATCTGTCAAGCTTCAAAGTTGTATCCCTGATAGAAAATTCATTCCTAAGATTTGTAAACATCTGTTGATTCTCATCAAATCTATTATTAAGAGATTTGACTTGAACAACAGTTGCCTGTAAGCTTGTAAGTACATCAGTATTTGAGATCTTCTTGACAGAATCAGATAGCAAATCTGCAGCCCTTTGTGCTGAGAAGACACAATCTGCATCAGCCCAATTGTTGTAGTACATATTCTGGAAATGCTCATTGGTCTGTCTATTTACTTCCCTTGCTTCATCACTATTAACATCATCAGCCAATGAAACTTGAATACTAGGGTGTGAATGAGAACCCTCAGCATCATTTCCAGCTTCTTCATTATTGTCTGCGTCATTTTCAACAAGAATATTTTCAGCAGTAAACTGTGCAGCTTCATCAATTTTCTCCTCTTCTACAGCTTCAGGATTATCAGAGTGAACCTGAGCAAAAACCTCTGCTTCTCTTTGAATCTGATTAACCTCCTCACCTTTGTCAAGATCACAAGAAATAATTTCAGTGTGAGTGGCCAGAGATTCTTCTACCTGATCAGTTACTTGATCAGCTTCCACACCCTCTGTATAATGATCAGAATGTATAGAGGTGTGTGCTTCAAAATCAAAAACTCTGCTATCAGAATGAGTAGCAGCTTCCTCAACTAGATCATTAGCCATTGATGTAGGAGTTTCTATATCCAAATCCATCATCTTATCATCAGTATTTATCCTGTCTAGATTGACAGCTTCAGAATTTGCAGCATCCTCCTGAACAAACACTTCAGGAGCTTCAGTGTTTACAAACACTCTGTCCTCATCAGCATTTAGAATATCCTCCTCAACAACAATTGCAGGAGTAGCTTGAGGAACAGCTTCAGTCACAATCTCCTCATTCTCTGATGCAGGAGCTTCAGTTCCCTTAGAGACTCGGTCCATATTGACATTTATAGCACCAAAAAGATGTGCAGCCACTAGTCTTCTTTTTCTCTGATGAAGAGTTTCTTCATCAGTTTCAGTCTCTGAGGCTTCAACAACAGACTTTGCCCTATTGGCTCTTCTTTTCTTTAGCCTTGTCTTCTGAGGCATCTCTTCAGGTCTAGATACCCCAGCATCAGTAGATGGTCTCCTCGCAGGTTTAGTACCAATATGTTTGGTCCTTCCTCCCCTTGCGGGTTTAACAGAAGTTGATGAAGGTAACTCTGTGTTTAAAGGTTCTGATTGATATTCAGCTTGTGGTTGTGGATTTACTTGAGCATCCACAAACTATTGCACAGAAGCAGGTAGCAAAAGATCTCCAACAATTCCTTTCTTAACATCTTTGTTAATGAGATCAGAAAATACTCTCTTGTGTAATTTAAAACAAGAAACATCTTCATTAACAACATCTACCCCTTCAACACAGTAAGAAACCAAAAGCCGACAGAATCTAGAAAAATAAACAACTCCTCTATTCTCTGTCATCTTCTCCCCTAAGTTAGTCAAAACAAGTCGTGCAAAATCAAAATGATTATCATATAATAAAGAATACCCGATTTGCAGACTGTCTGTGGGAATAGCATCCCAATTTGTGCATTTCTTTCCAAATGTCCTCGTGATGCAGTCGAAGAAGAAACTCCATTCCTTGCGCAGAAACGGCCTTTTGAGTTGCCCAATCTTTGTCAATGGCCCAGAGTAATCAATCTCTCGCATCATTCGTATTAAATCCTCATCACCCATTCCAACAGTGTAAGAAGGATACTCAGGAAACCCCAATGCATCTCGAATAGTACCAGCAGTAATAACATACTTTGTTTCTTCAAACTCAAAGATTATGGATGGGCTCCCAGTTTCACCACCATCATCATAAACCCCTGTCTCCCAGAACGCCTTGATTTGTAAACCAGAAAGTTTGGCTGGTTCAACTAAAGCACGCCCAATCGCTGACTGAGCAAGAAACTTTTGAATCATATGAAATGCTTCTGGTGCGTTTGCAGTGTTTAGTGGTGCGGTATAGTTGTTTGGAACGAACTCTAACCCAGACGAAACGAAAGCTGTGGTTGCCATTAGAAAATTTTGAAGAAAGAACAAGTAATTGATGTGAAAGCTTAACAGAGTTTATGTGTAGAAAGGTGTTTGTGACTATGTGTGTGTGAGAATAGATGTGTATGAGTAAGATGTGAAAAGTTTAACTGAAGATGTGTGTATTGTATTTAAAAGAAAATTAAAGATTAAAAACTGAAGAGTTTTTAATCATCAATACACAACTGTCTTACTCCTGTAATCATGTGAATGGGACACATGTCAAACGTGCATACGCTGACAGCATATAATTGGCAGTTTCCAATACGCATGCGCAGTAAAAACAGCAATAATTACCGCCTGTTACACTTTTCTATGCAATTAACCTCTCTCCTCTGTTTAAAATATTCTTGAACAACTTTCCAATCTACACGGCAGACGAGGAGACACCTGATATCACATAAGACACTCATAATTTCCGCTTATTGTCAAACAAAATCAATAATAATAAAATTATCGATTTTAATATTTCAGAAACATAATATCGAAGTAGCTCAACAGTCAGAAGAATAATGACTGTCTTGGAACTCCGCACTTTACTGTTCCCAGCGCTTCGAGCCACGCAAAACCTTTCAGTTGCCCTGTTGGATGCTATAAAAGCTGGAGCATTGTAACAACAGGCAATTCACACATTAAAAAATACCATACATCAAATGGCAGGAACCTTTGAATTCATGGATGTAGAATCATTCTTGAATATGAACTGGCGTCAACAAGCAAACTATATCATCGATGAGTTTCTTGTTTTGTCATTTCTGAATGATGAAGGGCTCATCGCTGATGATGAAATAGCGGAAGGACCTATCTCCAATCCCTATGTGCACATCATCCGTCCTGGACCATATGATGTGCCCATCCTTGCAGATGATGAGGCTGTGGAGATTTGTATGATGCTCTTCTATCAGAGCTACTTGAAGGGTTCGAAAAAGAATTTCTTCTTGGAATCCTGCAAGCTGCAAACCAGAAAGAGAAGTCGAGAGGATGATGATGATGATTCAACATCAGGGGGTTGTCAAGCCTTGGAAATCCCAGATGGTATAATGATCAGATAACCGAACAAGTAGCTAGACAAGAGTATGAAATTGTCTGAATGTAAACAAAGTTTGAATCAATTTATAAAAAAAATCCATTATTTTGCTTTACATATCAGTATTAATGTTTTGATGAATGTATAATCATAAATGAATTATCAGAACTACAGTCATCAGTATCTCATAGTAATTGTAAAGTGAAAGAAATGATATCACTTTAAACAATAAACTAACATACTCATCAGCGCTACTAATCACCATCAGGACTTATCAAACACACTCTTTCTTTTCTCTGTTTAATGCAAAATAGATCCGTTACCAATCATACTTTTTCGAAAAACAAATGTCTAATCTCAAAATTATAAAATGTCTGAAACAAAGAAATTATTTTAACCATCAGAGATTAAAACAAAGGTACCTCGGCATATGTCACACAATACATCAGTGTTTACCATTTGTCCTTCTTTGTCAATAAACTCTTTTCTCAAACTGTACAGGTGTGAAAATATGTGTGTGTAATAGCAGAATTTACCGAAATCAATATTTACATCATCTCAAAGTGCATAAAATCCACAAACAAAAGTAGTAAAAACTGGTTGCCTAAACTCTCATGTATAACATAAAATCTGATTTTATATCTAAACTCTGTATTACTGATATCCTTTCATTTGGATATGTCTTTTTATTTTTCACCCCCTTTATATATATATATATATATATATATATATATATATATATATATATATATATATATTTTATATTATTTTTCCAGTAATCAGTGGTTGGCACTAGTCACCAAAAATCAAAGATTTTAGCCCTTATTTCATACAATAAGTTCCTGGATCTTCCTAGGCACAACATGATCTCAAAGGAATTTGTGCTCTTTTTGGCATCTTTTGATTTGAGGGTGAATTGTTTGCAATTAATAATCAGAGTTTAGACTTTTCATCAGTTAATACTATTAATTTATGAGAGAAAATGCAAACAGCTAATACAGACTCAGTGTATAGGATTAATAAACTAAGAGATGGTATAAATACAGAGACAGTATCATGCTGTGTTAACTTACTGCACATGTTTGAGATCAGAATCTATACAACTCTTAAGGATTCATAATTACTTACTGAGAATTATGCTTCATACAAATTTCTTCATTGGTCCATATGTTTCAGACAAAATTACAATCAGAGTATAGCATTAAACTGTAACAATCAGAGTATGACCAACATTTTATGACTAACAGAGTTTAGCATCAGAGTTTATGACACTGGTACTCGTAACAGTTAATACATGCAAGGAATCATGAGCATTAAAAATCAAACATGTATAGATTTTGAGTCTAACCCGTATCTCTAGTCAGAACCAGAGATCATCCCAAGTTCATTTACCAATCTTGTAAAAGTAGCTTCACTCAAAGGTTTGGTGAAGATATCTGCAAGTTGTTGGTCTGTAGACACAAAATGAAGCTCAATGTCCCCTTCTTCCACATGTTCTCTGATAAAATGATACCTTATGCTGATGTGCATGGTCATGGAGTGCTGTACTGGATTTCCTGTCATAGCAATAGCACTTTGGTTATCACAGAAAATAGGTATTTTAGAGTACCTTAACCCATAATCCAGCAATTGATTCTTCATCCATAAAATCTGTGCACAACAGCTACCAGCTGCTATATACTCTGCTTCAGCTGTGGATGTGGAAATCGACTTCTGTTTCTTGCTGTACCAAGAAACTAATCTGTCACCTAAAAATTGACAGCTTCCACTTGTACTTTTTCTGTCTATCTTACAGCCTGCAAAATCTGCATCAGAGTAACCAATTAGCTTAAACTCTGATTCTCTAGGATACCACAAACCCAAGGTTATGGTTCCTTTGAGATATTTGAAGATCCTTTTTACAGCTGTTAGATGAGGCTCTCTTGGATCTGCTTGAAATCTTGCACAAAGACATGTTGCATACATGATATCAGGTCTACTTGCAGTAAGATACAGTAATGACCCTATCATTCCTCTGTAGTTTGTCATATCTACTGAGGCTCCTGTGTCTTTGTCTAGCTTTGTTGCTGTAGCCATGGGAGTTGTAGCAGATGAACTATCAAGCATACCAAATTTCTTGAGAAGATTTCTGGTATATTTTGCTTGATTGATAAAAATACCATCATCTGTTTGCTTGACCTGTAAGCCTAGAAAATAACTAAGCTCTCCCATCATGCTCATTTGATACCTGGATTGCATAAGCTTTGCAAACTTCTTACAGAGTTTGTCATTAGTAGATCCAAAAATAATATCATCTACATAAATTTGAACTAAAAGCAAATCATCACCAGAATTGAAATAAAACAAGGTTTTATCAATTGTACCTCTTGTGAACCCACTTTCTAAAAGAAATTGAGCAAGAGTTTCATACCATGCTCTTGGTGCTTGCTTTAGTCCATATAATGCTTTGTCAAGCCTGTAGACATAATCTGGATGCTTGGGATCTACAAATCCTGGTGGTTGTTCAACAAATACTTCTTCTTCAAGCTTCCCATTGAGAAAAGCACTTTTTACATCCATCTGAAAGACTTTAAACTTCTTGTGTGCAGCATAGGCCAGAAAGATTCTTATGGCCTCCAATCTTGCAACTGGAGCAAAGGTTTCATCATAGTCAATTCCTTCCTGTTGTGAATATCCTTTTGCCACAAGTCTAGCCTTGTTTCTTATAATCACACCTTCACTGTCAGTCTTGTTTCTGAAAACCCACTTCGTACCTACAATTGATCTATTCTTTGGTCTAGGTACAAGTGTCCAGACTTCATTTCTCTCAAATTCATTTAACTCTTCTTGCATTGCTGTTATCCAGTTTGCATCTTGAAGAGCTTCCTCCACTTTCTTTGGTTCTGTTTGAGACAAGAAAGCATGATACAGACACTCATTATTTGTTGCACTTCTAGTTCTCACACTAGCATCAGGATCTCCAATTATGAGATCAGGTGTGTGTGCCTGTGTCCACCTTCTTGCTGTTGGTAAGTGGTTTCTTGCATCATTATTGGATCCTCCCCCTTGATCCATGCTCTCCTGATTCATATGTTGACTTTCTGCAGCATCTGAGGCTCCCCCTGAATTGGATGGCTCAGAGTTTGAACTGTTAGAGTTTGAATCAGTTTCCTCAACTGACTCACTTGCTGTGTCTTGTTGAGCTTCTTCACGCTCCCCCTCAACTGGTTCTCTATTTTGTTCAATTTGAGAATTTCCAGTTTCTCCAGTATTTACCAGTAGAGGTTCAGAGTATGCTTCGTCAGAGTTTGTCAACCCTGCTTCATCAGAGTTTATATCATCAGAGAATAGATCTTCATTTTCAAAACGCAGTTGATCATATCCATCCTTGTCTTCAAGTCCAATTATTTTCTTGTCATCAAATGACACATGTATAGATTCCATGATCACCTTAGTTCTTAGATTATAAACTCTGAATGCTTTTGTTGACAATGGATAGCCAACAAAGATTCCTTCATCAGCTTTTAACTCGAACTTTGTCAACTGTTCAGGATGAGTCTTCAACACAAAGCATTTGCATCCAAATATATGAAAATATTTCAAATTTGGCTTCTTATTTTTCACCATCTCATATGGTGTTTTCCCATGCTTGTTGATCAATGTTGCATTTTGAGTAAAATAAGCAGTTTGAACAGCTTCTGCCCAGAAGTATGTTGGTAATTTTGCTTCATCAAGCATAGTTCTGGCTGCTTCAATTAAAGTTCTGTTCTTCCTTTCAACTACACCATTTTGCTGTGGAGTTCCAGGTGCAGAAAATTCTTGTTTCACTCCTCTTTCTTTGCAGAAAGCTTCCACAATTGAGTTTCTGAATTCAGTTCCATTATCACTCCTTATAATTTTGACTTTGTGCTGTGATCCTTTGTCCAGTAGATTTACATGATCCATCAGAGTTTGAGCAGTTTCATCCTTCTTTGACAAGAAATACACCCATGTATATCTAGTATATTCATCAACAATTACTAGAGCATATTTCTTTCTGCCCATGGACATCACATTCACTGGTCCAAAGAGATCAACATGTAGAAGATGATAAGGTTCCACTACTGAAGATTCAGATTTACTCTTGAAAGATGACTTCCTTTGCTTGGCTTTTTGACAAGAATCACACAAGCCATCTAGACTGAGTATAGATTTTGGAAGTCCCCTTACAAGATCTTTTCTTATTAGCTCATTGATGTTGTTCAAATTGAGATGAGAGAGCTTCTTGTGCCAATTCCAACTCTCTTCATTTGACATTCTTGCAGTCAGACACACTGTTCTTCCATCAAAGTTTGTTACCAAACTTGCTTCATAAATGTTGTTGTGCCTGTGTCCAACTAGAACAACTTTTCCAGTAGATTTACTGATAACTTCACAGTATTCACTATGAAAATCTACATGGTTTCCTCTGTCACAGATTTGACTCACAGATAACAGATTATGCTTGAGTCCTGAGACTAGAGCTACATTTGTAATGATGACACTTCCAAGATTGATATTGCCATATCCCAGAGTGTGTCCTATGTTGCCATCTCCATAGGAAACTTTTGGGCCAGCCTTCTCCTCAAAGTCTGATAGCAGGGCTTTATTTCCAGTCATATGTCCTGAGCATCCACTGTCCAAGATAAGTGTGCTCTCTATTATACCCTGCAATCACAAACAAATACTAAGTATTAGTTTTAAGGACCCAGACTTGCTTGGATCCTTTGTCTTTCTTAACAGTGTTAGCTTTTGCAGCGGAATTACTATCAACAGAGTTTAAGCTAACATTGTCAGACTTTACACTTGCAGAGTTTGCTTTAACCCACTTCAAATTTGGTTTTAGCTCATAATAGTTATGATAAATAGCATGATAACTCTTGCAAGTATAAATGGAATGCCAAGTGCTCCCACAGTGTGTGCATAAAGTTTGTGGTTTAACCCTTACATAATCATTCTTTACTCCTGATGTAGAAGATAAAGAATTAATATGTTTGTTCTTAGTGCAAAATCTAGCAAGATGATTAGAACTACCACAATTATAACATGTTTTTCTTGGAGCAGCACCAGTAGGCAAATGATTATTTCTATTATTTATGCCTATCTTTCCATTCCTATTCTTCTTGGACCCTTTTGGTTTCATGGCAGATTTTATCTCTTTCAGCTTATGATTAAACTGTTTCCCTGTCATCAAACCAACATTAACCTGTTTTTCACAAGTTTTTACTGGCTTTCTAACAGTTTCTCTTTCCATAAGTTTTTCTGTTATAATATTTTCCTTTCTTTCACAGGCTTCATCTGATTCCATATCAGCTTCTCTTATTACAACAGATTTTAACTTATTGGCTTCTGGAACAAATTTCACAGGTTTAAGTTGTGGTTTTACCTTAACCTTGTCTTTAAACCAAAGTTCATCATTTTCACAATAACCTAAACCTACAAAATCAGTCTGAAACACTTGATGAGTGTCTCTTCCAGAATCTGTCCAAGTCTTGATTATTTTTCTTTCTTTTTCTAAATCAGATTCTAGTTGCCTATACCTTTTAAGCAACTCCTGTTCAACATAAACAGCATTATCTCTTTCTTTTTGAATCTGCTTCATACTTTCAAGTTCTCCTTCAAGAAACTTGTTTCTATCTTTAAGACTAAGATTCTCAGATTTAATTCTTTCATTTTCTAAAGTCTGATCCCTATAGCTAACATGAACACTTTTCAGATATACTCTTAACTCAGATATATTATCAGTATCATAAGCATAAGTAGTTAGGGGTACCTTATTTTCAGATGATTCAGTCTCATCTCTGACAGTTGCCATAAGAGCATAATTTTCTCCATCATCAGAGTCTGAAGTATCTGCCCAGTCTTTGCCTTTAGAGATGAGTGCTTTCTCAGATTTGCCTTTCTTGCACTCTGGGGCATAATGACCCATCTCTTTGCACTTGTAGCACTGGATCTCAGATTTGTCCTTCTTTCCAGACTTGGTATCCCTTCCATCAGACTTTCTGAAATTCTTCTTCTCAGAATTTGAATCTCTCCTTGAGAATCTCTTTCCCTTCTTGAAGTTCTTGAACCCCATCTTCTTGAAGGTCTTCACCATCAATGCAGCCATTTGCATCATCTGTTCTTCATCATCATCAGAGTCAGAAGCTTCACCAGAGTTTGAGTCATCATCAGAATTTGATGACTCACTTTCAGATTTAATGACTAAAGCCTTTCCCTTGGCTTTCTTCCTTGATGATTCCTTCTTAATGGGCTTCTCCTCGACTTTGAGAGCAACAGATTTTGTCTTTTTACTCAATCTTCTATTCCTTTGTTCTATCTCCAGTTCATGAGTTTTCAATAACCCATAGATTTCATCAAGATCTGTATCAGCAAGCTCATAATTATCTCTTATTGTGGTTGTCTTTAAATCCCACTTTTCAGGTAGAGATAACAGAAACTTGAGATTAGACTCTTCAAGCTCATATTCTTTATTAACCAGAGACAGATCATTCAACAGTTTACAAAATCTGTCATAAGTCTCAGTCAAGGTTTCATTAGGTCTTGAATCAAAGTGCTCATACTCCTGTGTGAGTATTGTCTTTCTGTTCTTCTTGATAGCACCTGTTCCCTGACATCTGACTTCTAAAGCATCCCATATCTCTTTGGCAGTTTTGCAGCCAATTACTCTGTTAGACATAACATTATCTAAAGCACTGTGGAGAAGATGTCTAACCTTTGCATCTTTTGCAATTGATGAGATGTCCTCAGGAGTCATATCTTTCTTTTCCTTTGGAACAGTCTTTTGTTCTTGTCCATCAACAACAGGGGACAATTTAGTTGGCATATGAGGACCATCATAGATTCTGTCAAGGTATTCTGGATCTGTAGCCTCCAGAAACATGGTCATCTTAACCTTCCAAATCGGATACTCTACTGGCCTGAGAATTGGAACCCTGATTGTTTCATATCGACTCACAGAATTGGGCTTAACCTGTTCAGCCTTAGGAGCAGTTTAATTTTCTTCAGACATGATTAATACTGTGTTTGAATCGTAAAACTGTATATATTAAACAGCCTTGGCTCTGATACCAATTGTTAGGCCGAATACACAATATATAATCAAGTATGTATGAGAATAACAATTAAGAACACAGGTTTGTAAATCAACAAACTGAATTATATTAAATAATTCTCTCTTAGTGATGTTAATGAATCACAAAGAGCTACTAGGTTACAAGAATAATGTATTCAATGTTCGCGTCCCTTCTAGGGATAACCTATCTGTGTTTATATAGTACACAGTTACATACAATCCTTATCTAATTGATACTCCTAAAAATTAGCTATACAATTGATATCAATTAAGGATTGCTTCAGTCTTCTGTCCAGTCTCCTTAGCTGTATCAATATATTCTGCTTCTTTCCATCTTCAGAATATATTGCTTCTAGAATCTTTATCTTTGCACCGACAGCTAAGTCAACTTTCATCCTGTCAGACTTTACCAAACTCTGACCGGCTTCCTTTAAACTCTTCACCCTGTCAGACTTTAAATAAACTCTGACCGGCTTCCGATAAACTCTGATCAGTACATGTTGCTTAAACACTGATAAACAAACTTCAGCAATTATATCTAACACAACAAGAGGTGATTGAAAGTCTGAATATGATGTTCAACAACTCCAAGCTCTCAGCTGTTATGTGTGAAATTAATGGTAATGATGATTCAAATCCAAGCAGTGGTAATGGTAGTTTAACTACACAGCTCAGTACTTCAACAGAACCACTCAGCGAGGATGAGGATTCTCAGGAAATCCCAGCAACAGCTTAGGGGGAGCAAAAGAAGGATCAATTAGTCAGATCAACACCACAATGAAAATCTAGAGGACACTTCAAGAACGTATCTGTCAAGACAAAGGGTTTAGATTCAATATCATTCCTGATGTCTAGTTCTTAGTGATCCTAGTGGTGGAGTGAAGACTGGAGCTATAGAGTATGAATGATTATTTTCTTGGTTTTCTTTCTGAAGAAGAAACAAAGAAAGGTAAAGAAGCTCTGATGGATCCAGATTGGGTGATTGCAAAGCAAAATGAACTCAATCAATCTGAAAGGCAGAAAGTTTGGAAGCTGGTACCCAGGCCTAAGGGAAAATCTGTTATTGGAACAAGATGGGTATCCAGAATACTGGATGAAATTGGCATTGTTATGAGGGACAAGGCCAAACTGGATGCTAGGTTACTATTAGGAAGCAGTATCTAACAAGAAGCACCAGTGACGAGACTTGAGGATATCAGGATATATCTGTATGGTGAATGTGATCAAGTGCTCTCCTGATTGGTGAGATAGTAGAAGAAGTCAATGTACAACAGATCCTGGCATTTGCTGTTGCAGATCAATTGGACGTTGTATAACTTCTCTTCACAAGATCACTACAGATTGGTATGAACCGGTATCAATACTCAAGCAATCGTCAAAGACATGGTATGACACTCTAACTGAACTTTTACAGAATATGAATTTATTAGAGTTGTCATAAGGCACAAACATAATGTCATATATGTGCAGTGATATCATGATTATATTATATGTTGGTCTACTAACGAAAACTTGTGCAAGAAATTTGCCAAGTCATTGCAGAGAATGTACAAGATGAGTATGTTGGGAAAGTTGCAATTCTTTTTGGATTTACTTTGAGCAAGCCAGAAGATTAATTCTTTTAGGAACACAAGTAAGCCAAAAGAGTGATGGCAATAAAAGTAAGTCAAGAATCTTTTGAATGTGCACAATTGAGAAGATTCCAGACATGCCAAGACTCCCTACCAACAGCAGCCACTAAAGCTTGATCAGGACAAATCAGGTAAAAGACAGAAATGACAAGCTAAAGAGGTATGCATCTCATTAAGTTATTAGCTGCAAATTGACAACACATATTTTATTCTCAAGTTGCCAATGTGCAAGGTTCCAAGTGGATTTCAAAAATCTAGTCTTATAGTTATCAACATGATTTTGAGATATCTTAAGGGAATACCAAATCTCAGTATATGGTACCCTAAAGATACTTGTTAACATGTTTAGCTATTTAGATATAAAATACGCAGGTTGTAAGAAAGACAGGAGAAGCATCTCTGAATGACAGGAGGAGCATCTCTAGAAGCTGTCAACTTCGTGGAGGAAGATTGATTTCTTGTTATTATTTCAGGAAATAACTTTATCTCCAACAACTCTGTGGAACAATCCACGACAATGCACCTTGACAACAGGTATCATTTCTTTCGAGAGAATGTCTTCAATTCATAGAGTAACTTGCAGACACGCACCTGATTTGAAAATCTCATCTGCAAGAAACTCTTAAATAAGTTCACAAGTATAAAATTGTTCATATTTTAAGGACTTGTGAATTTATTTAACATCCAGTCCTCATCTTAATAATTTAGTGCTAATATCTAACTCATAGATATTTAGTATTAATTTATTATTATTTATTTAATGAAATTTGAATTATGGAAATTGAAGCAGTTCAATATCTTATTTGCTCCATAATTTAAAATACATAAAATAAATATGCAGCATAATTTATTGGATTTTAATTGGTTAATATTATTCAATGATATTTAGTCGATTTTATTCTGAGAAAATTGTGAATTTTCTGTTGACAATTGATTTTGGTAAATTTGAAAAGATTTATTAGAATTAAAACTTGACAGGAAATAAAACAGTCTAAATTTTAAAACAAGAACAGGTTTTAAAATGAAGACAGAAGCAAAAAATATCGAATTTAGGAAATTCGATAGTTTTTCAAGTACATAGATAAATCTATCGAAATAAATTTTCGATAGTTTTTGAAAAGGAAAAAGAAAAACTATTGAAAACATTTCTCGATACTTTTTGAGAAGCATCGAATTGAATTTCATTATTCTTTATCTAAATTCTCGATGGTTTTTTAATTAATTAAAATGAAAATCTATCTGAGAGAATTAATTTTTCCTTTATTTTAATTCTCGATAGTTTTTCCACAAAGGATCCCTCGATAGTTTTTCAAGCTTTAAAAGGTAACAAGTTCGATAGTTTTTCAGAAAAACTTTTTAAATTCTGATTTTCAAACTCTTCGTTATTTTTCAAAATTTATCGAAGTAAAGTTGACAGTTTTACCCCCAACTGAAAACCATCGAACATACTATTAAAAACATCGAACACTGTAAAGACAATATTGCCCCTGTCAATTCAATAAGTATTTAACAACCCCTTACATTTTTTTTCTTATTATCAGATCTAAGGGCTTTTGTTTATACTTACTAGAATACATATAACCAAGAACATCACTGCCTCAAGAACTTGTTTCTAAGAAAACTATTTTCACTATTGTTCTTTAGAAGTTAATTGTTTTCAATTGATTTCTTCAGATAATTCTGATTATTTGTGTTACCAAAAGTAGGGTTCTTGATAATAGTGATTCGAAGTTGTGTTTTTTTTTAAGAAAAAGGGGTAATTTTGTTTTAAGGGTATTTTGTGTCAAGTTTGATTAATTAGTAATAATTAATTAAATTTAATTGGTTTTAGTTTTGGTTTAAAAGTAACCAAGACTAATCATGTCTCGTTTCAAAACTTGCAAGCCATTACGAATTTACAGTTTCGTGCATGGGCAGAGTTTCTGAACACACGTTCATTAGTGGCATATGCCTTGAGTACTCCCGTAGTCCTTTGCATCGATCAATTGACTGTGTTGTACACAACCGCCACGGATACAAGTGAGAATAACGTAAGATCCTTCAGTTTTGTTGTGCCAGGGGCAGAACAATAAGGGTGACGGAACATGACTTTAATAGAATACTACATTTTCCTACAGAAAACCATGTTCTGGATCCCAAAACTGAGGAGATACATGCTTTCTTCACTCTCATAAGAAGTCAACAACCTAACTTCTTTGTGGGAGAGTTCCTTAAGCATTACCTGACATGGGACCACTGGATGAAAGAACATGCATAGATGATGTGCTTTGTTTCTATCCTAGGTTCCTGCAGCTAATTCTCAATGATATCTTAACAGATGATGAGCGTGAGACATTCGCTGAAGAGGAGACCATGGAGTGCATGAAGATGAAGAGCAATGCAATAACTGCTCTGATAAGAAAGAATATCTTCCAGGGGTACCCACTGTTCAAACTTGAATATCTAAGAACGGTGCCCCTACCACTTCTACCCCCAGGGGAACAGGTAAATGAAGGTAACATTCCTCAACCTGAACTGGCTCCTGAACCACAACAATGGATGTTGATCCAGAGCCCTCAGTGGCCATCCAGACCATGAGATTGCAACCCACAATCTCTAACCACGGTCGAAGAGCCTTTGGAAGAGCCAAATGAAACCACAAACGAACCTCCTTACCCTCCTATACCCAATATTCAGACATCCATGAGTGTAGAGGGAGATAGTGCCAAAGCAGCACCACATAAGGAGATACGCCATTCAATAACAGCTCTGCCTTACTCTAAAAGGAGAAGAACAGAAAACGAGGCAACTGTTGAAACTTCATTTCAATCATCCAAAGCGCCCTTTATTGATTTTTCTGATGCTGATTGGGCTAAGCTAACGAAAGCAATATCTGAACCAATAGCTCAATCAAGTAAGTAAAAATTGACGGAAGCAACTGGTGTTCCGACCATATTACGGTCAGGTTCACTGGTTGAAGGTTCTAAGAACCAAGGGTCTTCACAGACGTCGAGAGAAGGCTTTGACCTAAATGCACAATCTAAAGGGTCACTGTCTACCTCCCCAGATGGAACATATCTGGATCCTGCGGGTACAGGGTCTGACGTAGGTGCAGATCGGCAACTCGTTGACAGTGAATCAATTACTATTGAGGAGTCAACTGAGGTGAAGTCTTTACAGACTCACGGGGAAGATTCGGGATCTCTGCTGTTAAAAGAGCCTGTTTCTAACCCCCTAGAGATTCAAACTCTAGATCCTACAAAGGATATATCATCTAAGGATGATCAGCAACTTGGTTTATCCAAGGACGGGGAGTTGCGAAGCCCCATTGCACCACCGGTGACCTCCTTAAGGACGGCTACGGTGATTTCTTCTGCAGGTACAATCAGCACTAAGGATTTGAGTGAAACAAAAACACTTACACCTGGCCTGAGTGGGAAAGGAAAAATGAGTTAAACACCGACAAAAACGTTGAGTGTACACCCAGAGCCAAACGTGAGGAGTGACACCCTAACCCTTTCAAATATTGAAGATTTGCTATTACCTGGAGGTACATGTTCAATCCACCCTCAAGAAGATTATGGAATATGTTGAGGAACCAACAACCCGGACCTTCACAGCAACAACCTGATCCTTCTGCTACCTTTTACAATGAGGATAACTTCATCGAGGATTCCTCAACTAAGGGGGAGAAAGTTGGAGAAGGGGAAACAAATGAAGTGACTAATGAAGGTTGGCAAACAACTGGATGGGGGAGTTTGGGAAACCAATGAAGCTATTCCAGTTAGACAGTATTGGATTGAGGACAGAGTACTAGAAGAAAGTGAAGAGGGATTTGAAGTCATGCAAGAGCAACCGATTCAGGAGGAGCATGAGCCATATAGAACATCCTATCTTGGATGATGATATGGAAGAAGAAGCAAATTCTCTATCACTAAGAGAGAAAGACACCACTGAAGGTGATTCTCATCAAGATCCAAAGAACTACAAAGCTAGATGAACTGCTCCGTGAGCATGTTAAGGAAATCTTGATGAAGGTCAGTCCAGAGATTACTGAAAACCCTCCTATGGTTAGATTCATGACGAATGACTTGTTCAGAATCTGCTACATGACGGAGGACAAACTGAGAGATTACCCAAACGAATATCTAATATCAGTTGAGAAGTATCTTAGATCCACTGGATTCACATCAACGGAGAAGGACAAAGCAGCCGACACTCTAAAAAAATATCTTATGGAGAATGTTCCCTACTATAGGAAGAGAGTGGAGAAAGGATTGGAAGTGCATACCAGATTGCCAAACATGCCAAAGCTAAACAAGAAAGATGTTAACATTGCATGGTTATGGGCTGGAGTGGGTCAAAAGGTTGAATATATTGGAAGACATATCCAAGGAGCAATCCTTAAACCTGGAGAACCACTGCACTATCTATCAGTGATTGATTATCAAGCTGCTAACTCCGATCCAATGAGTGAAGAAGGTGAGATTGGAATGGACTGAAGAACAGAAGCAAAGAACAAAAGAACTATCAGCTCAATCAAGAGGAGCAACTTCAAAGTGAAAAGTTTTATTGTTCTTTGATTTATGAAATCTGGAAATGTATATATATCTGATCCAGAATGCAGTTAATATTATTACGCTGTCTTACTTTAAGTAGTTTCATGTTTCCTTAGTTAGTTGAGTTATCCTCGAAGTATTTGCTTGTCGAACTCTATCCAATCAAATAGGGGGAGATTGTAAAGCATAATGTAACATAAGATGTAAAAGAGATAACTACAACTCAACAAAGGACAAGACAGACAATAATATTAACAGAAGCACAGGAATCCAAAATCAAAGAAGAAAAGGTAAACTCAAAAAATCAAAATACGTTATGTATTCTTGAAGTCCGTAAACAGGTCACGGAAAGAAGTTCATGAAAATGTTCAAGCCTCAGTGACAACAAAAGAAACAAGACTTTCAAGACGACAGAAGTATGTGAATGATTTAGGGTTCAGTACCACAGGATTCCAGTGATGAAGCAACCAGGACGACAAAGGACTTATCAGCAGCATTGAATTGCAGACATAAAAGAAGAATTGATCAAGTGTTATTCATCTGTGAACCAGACCAGTTGCACTAGGTGACGGCACTGAAAAGATCAAGTTGTTTTATCGTCTCAGAAGAAATTGATACAGTCTAAAACTGAAACACCCTGAAACTTTTCTGGAGACTAACAAAGAAAAGGTTCGATGGTTTTTCAAAATAGAAAACCATCGAATATATGTAATCATGACATGACATGATTATTTTATTATTTGATAGTTTTCTAAAATAGAAAACCATCGAATGTATGTAATCATGGAATGAATTGATTACTTTATTATTTGATAGTTTTCTAGTTTAGTAAACCATCGAATGGAAAGCATAAAGTAAGTATTCTATTTGATAGTTTTTATTTAAAAACTATCGAATTGAATAATTACTTTATTCATTCGATAGTTTTCATTTGGAAAAGTGGGTGAAAAGTTTGTTTGTCTGTTAGGTTGATGAGAATTGGACGGCCAAGATTGTTTTAACAATTAAGGTTCGATAGTTTTCTAAAAACTAAGTCTATAATTACACAGAGAGAGGTAGTGTCTTCCTCAGTCGAGGTTAGTTCATAGTAGCAACTACTGAGAGAGAGTTTTGAGCCGGAGAAGATCATAGAAATTTATAGTGCTCAGAATTCTTTCATTGTATTGATTATGAATAACCTAGAACTCATTGAAGCTAATCTACGGATTAGAAATTGTAGCACCCCTCGAGGTTTATATTTATAAAACGATATATTCCCCGACTTTTGGTTTGGTTTGGTGTGTTTGATTTCGTTACAGAACTGAATGAATTATCCGCGAACGAAATTGAATTATTTGTGAGTATCGTATTCAACCCCCCCCCCCCCCCCCCCTTCTACGATACTTCGGGACCTAACATAACTCCATGATGACTCCTATCAGATTGGATAAATCACACACTACAGAGTCATCACAAATTGGAGAACAAGAGGATTATGGGTTTGGTACATCACAAAACAGTGAAGAACCTACAAATTTCAGATTGTTAAGTGATATATATGATGATACTGAAGAAATGGAATTACTAGATGACATGTTACTTCTAAATATGAAGGAACCATCAAATTATGTTGAGGCTGCAAAGGAGAATGAGTGGAATGAAGCTATGAAGCGAGAACTGGAATCCATTGAAAGAAATAAAACGTGGGAATTAACGGAACTACCAGTGGGACACAAGGCTATAGGACTAAAGTGGGTGTTTAAACTGAAGAAGGACACAAATGGTGAGATATTGAAGTACAAAGCACGACTTGTTGCAGAAGGGTATGCACAGAAACAAGGGATAGATTATGAAGATGTGTTCGCACCGGTGACACATTTGGAGACAGTACGCTTGCTATTGGCGTTAACTGCGAAAAATGGATGGCATGTTCACCATCTTGATGTCAAATCTGCTTTTCTCAACGGCATATTAGAGGACGAAGTATATGTTTTACAACTAGAAGGATTTGAAAAAAAGGGAGAGGAACACAAAGTATACAGATTGTGGAAGACCTTATATGGACTGTGTCAGGCACCCCGTGCATGGTATTCCCAATTAAACAAATGTCTTGAAAAATTAGGCTTTGTGAAGTGTCCACATGAGCATGCTGTTTATATACGTCGTGAAGGTAATGAATCCTTGATTTTTGTTGTCTACGTAGATGATTTGTTGGTGACAGGGACAAAGGTTGAGAATATTGTCAAGTTTAAACAACATATGGCTAAGGAATTTGATATGAGTGATTTGGGCAAATTATCGTATTATCTCGGTATAGAAGTTGATAAAGGGAAGGGGTATATAGAGCTCAAACAAGCTGCATATGCGGGAAAATCTTGGAGAAGGCTGGTATGGCTGGTTGCAATTCTGTCAAATATCCTATGGAACAAAAAGGTACTGCTTCACAAGGATGATATTGGTAAGGCAGTAAATTCTACCGATTTTAAGAGTATGTTAGGTGGTCTTCGATATCTTGTGCACACACGTCATGATATTGCGTATGATGTGGGTGTTGTAAGTAGGTTTATAGAGAGACCTACAGTAATGCATCTAAATGTTTTAAAGCGTATTTTACGTTACATACAGGGGACACTTGATTTTGGTTTGATTTACACGAAGGGGCAAGGCAATTATTTGCTATCTGGTTTTTCAGATAGTGACTTAGCTGGGAATATGGATGATCGTAAGAGTACAGGAGGATTAGCTTTTTACTTGGATGAGAACTTAATAACCTCGGTGTCACAGAAGCAAAAATGTGTTGCTTTATCATCATGCGAGGCTGAGTTTATGGCTGCAACAACTGCAGCATGTCAAGGGATTTGGTTACGGAAGGTTTTGAGTCAAATATCAGATGAGGGCAAGGAGCCAGAAACATTATATATTGATAATAAGTCTGCTATTGATCTGGCTAAAAATCCAGTATTTCACGGTCGTAGCAAACATATCGATATACGATATCATTTTATCCGAGAGTGCGTGGAACGAGGGGAGATTGTCATAAAGCATGTTCGTACTGAAGAACAGAGGGCTGATATCCTCACAAAGGCATTGTCCAAGGTTAAGTTCAAACATATGAGGAAGTTACTGGGCGTGAAGAACTTGTTCAAAACAGTTTAGATCAAGGAGGTGATTGTTGGGCTTTATAATCTAAATTGTTGGGCTTTATCTGTTTTAGAATAAATTAGTATTGTTTTATTTAATCAGATGTTTCTGTATGACTTGGTCGTGCAAGTAGTTGAGTGAAAATATGATGCATTTGAATTAGTAGCAATAGTGGAAATAATGTTAGGATTTATGGGTGATGGCTAATAGACAACTTGATTAGTTATTTTAAATGCTTAATTTTATTAAGTATGAACATACTGTCACAGCCAGAGTACGTTCTTGTAATCATTTTGTTTACTATTAAATAAGATCTTAGTACATCTTGGTAGAAGTTCATTTACTTGTTCAAGCCTCAAGAAGTGCTTAAAGAAGATAGCAAGAATAAATGTTACTGTCTTAGCACTGACAGTAAGGTTACAAGAAGACAGCATGTTGCAAGTCACGATAGTATATCCACTCTGACAGCAACATTGGCGGAAGCTCTGAGACAACAACTTTACCTTAATCTGACATCAAGCTTGGAACTCCTGACAACATCTATTACGGGGATTTCTTACTGTCACCAAAAGCACATTCCTGTGACAGCAAGCTTGAAGATCAGGATACTGTCTCAGAGGGATAATCTTTGTATTGGGGATCTACCCAGTCAAACATGTGACAGTTTGGATGTTCAAGAAACAGGCGTGCTGCAGTATCCCAACACTGCATCAGGTCTGCAAGACTACGACAGAAGCTTGAGAGATTACATGACAAAGCTCACCAATTCAAGAGTATGACAAATAAACATCTACTGAATTGTGTTAGCTAAATATAGAATGTATCTAGATTGTTGTTTCCAGTAATGATAAACTTGTTTGTATAGCAATTTAAGTAAGACACACGGGTAGGCAATTTGTAAGAAGTTGCCACATGAAAATGACAGCAGCTTCACAAACCCGTGATGATAGAGATAGGATTAGTTTACTTAGACTATCTCTCAATTCATTCTATGTATCACTCGAGAAATTGAAGCTCAAGAAAACTGATATTTTCTTGAGGTTGTGGCAACACTTTGCAAAATAAATAAAACATTTATTTTGTGAAAAAAACTACTTGTGTCTACTTGTGTTTGCAATTCTTAAACTAATAAACGTTAATCTTAGTTTTAGTTGTTGAAGCGTAGATTCAGATTTATCAGTATTGCATTCAACCCCCCCCCCCTCCCTTCTGCAATATTCAAGGACCAACAACTGGTATCAGAGCAGACAGATTGTTCTACAAATCTGAGATCATGACAAGTTTGCAGAAGTCAAGTAACATTAAGATCCCAACTTTTGATAAAGAGAATTACAATGTGTGGAAAAGAAAAATCTTGATGTTTATCAAAGTTGCGAATCCATTATACTTGGGTATCCTCCAAAATGGTCCCTTTGTTCCACATAAGGAGATTGAAGCCGCGACTGTGGACGGTGTTCTTATTCCAGCACACTGGATTGCTAAATCACCTTCAGAGTTTCTGGAGCCAGAAAAAGAGAAGGTGGCCTTGGATGATTACTTGCAACTCATCCTTCTTAATACTCTCACTTTGGACAAAGCCATGTGTGCGAACGTCATTGGATGCTCATCAGCCAAGAAAATGTGGATTAAGATTGAGTTGTTATGTGAAGGAAGTGAAGAGGTAAAAGACAATTAAAGACAGATTCGTATCTCATAGTATGAAGCCTTCATGGCAAAGTCAGGAGAAGATCTAACAACAATGTTTGAGAGGTTCAGTAAACTGCTGACTGAGCTACAGATTCATGGCAAGTACTATGAGAAGAAAGAGTTAAATGTTAAGTTCTTACTCACACTTCCTGAGCATCTAGAGCACAGAATCACAGCCATAATAGAAGGAAGAAATCTAAACAATGTTCCCCTTGAAACATTATATGGTGTGCTTAAATCATATGAGCTTGAATTTTTCCAGAAAAGAGCTATTCAAGCTGGATCAAGAGGAAAGATGGAAAATATGTCTGGTGCTCTTGTAGCTCATGTGCCAAGAATCACTCAACATAGTGAAGGAATCCAAATCACCCAACCTTCTCAAGTACATTCACTAAAGATTGAAGAGGTTGTGGATGATGATGAGAAGGTAGTGATGCAACTAACTGATGTTGAAGATGAAGACTTCTATTCATTAGAAGAAACGGAAAAGATGGACAATCCAACTATGGCTTACATGGCTAAGAAGTTCAAAAACATAAGATTCAAGATAAACAAGTCATATAAGTCTCAAGGTCAGACATCAAGGTTCAGCAGAGGGAATTCCTCCAAGGTTGAAGGTTGTGCCACAAGAGGTGGTTACAAAACAGGGATGGTGGACAGATCCAAGTTTAGGTGTTACAACTGCAATGAGCTTGGTCATTTTGCTACTGAATGCAGAAGGCCAAAGCAGAATCAAAGGATGGATAAAGGGTCAAGTGGACACTTCAAGAAAGGACAGGGAAAAGCCTATGTGGCTGAGGGAAAATGTTGGGATGATTATGATGATGAAGAGGAAGAGGAATATGTGAATCTAGCCCTCATGGCTAAGTCTAATGAGGTCTCCTCTAGCTCTCCAAGTCAGGTACCCTCACTTGTCTTACTTGAAATGTTTAAAGAAGAATACAAACAAACTGTTGAGGAGTTGAGTGCTGAAATGTTTAATGTTCATACTAGTTTAACTGCAGCTAATGAAGAGATTGCTAGATTAACTAAACTAAATGAAACACTCACTTCTGAGAATGACATGCTTTTGTTAAAGACTAGTCGATTAGAGTCTCTAGCACAGGAAAATGCAAAACTTAAAAATGAATTAGTCTGTGCTAAAGAGATAGAAAAGTTTCTAAGGAATGAAATTAGTGAAAATGAATTCAAGATTAAGGCCTATAGAAACTCATCTAAACAACTTCAGGATTATCATGAGAAGCACACAGAGGATCAAAAAGTAGGGATAGGTTTTGAGTATGGTAGAAGACCTGGTAAGGAGATTGTGAATCAGGATTGTTCAACTGATGGTTCTGTCAAACCTCATGTTCTCAAAATGATCAACAAACCAATTTTTAAACTTTCTGAACTTGAGTTTGATGAGGAAGCCATGCTCATCAAGAAACAACTTGATGATGAGGATGAGGGTGTTGATAGTACAACAGTTGATGGAAAAGATACTGTCAAAATCCCCAAGACAGTAACTTTCCCAGACAATCAGACAGAATGTTCTAAAGATGCTGTTAGTAATGGCAAGACAGAAACTTCTAAAGATACTGTCAAGAGAGCTTCGAAGACAGTATCCTCTAAACTTATTGTCAAGACAGAAGGTGTAAGAGGTACTGTCAAGAAGAGCTCGACAGCAACTTCAGAACATCTTGTTGACACAGTCACTTACAAGTCTAAAAACAGGAATGGTAAGTTAGGAAATGGCAATGCAAATGTTGGTGGTGCTCCCAGAAAACTATGCAATAATTGTGGCTCCTCACATCAGTTAACTCATGTTTGTAAGAAACCAAAAGAGGTCAAGAACAATGTGACCAAGATAGATGGTAACTTACATAGAACCCCCATTATGCATACATCTATGGTAGTCTGCAATAACACTGACTGCATGCCTTGTAAAATAACTGCCATGAGTACTTGTTTCAACCTGCCTATTTCATCTACTGAACAATGTCTCTATATGCAAACTGTTGAGACTTCTAAGCCTACTGGAAACAGTAAGAAGGCTACATCCACAAAGAAGAAGACTAAGTCTAATTCTAAAGCTGAGTGGGTGAAGAAAGAAGTCCAACAGAAGATTCCTGATGTGGTTGTTAAAGTTGATAATGATGAATACTCTTGTGATACTGAATTAGCAGGACCCAACAAAGTTTGGGTACCATATGCCTCTTAAATACAATTTGTTTGCAGGGCAAGAATAAGGAGCAGGTCATGTGGATTATTGACAGTGGCTGCTTAAGGCACATGACTGGTGATAAAGCCCTGCTATCACAATTTGTGGAGAAAGTTGGCCCAATCATAACCTTTGGAGACAACAGCAAAGGTTACACAGTGGGATATGGTTGTTTGGAAATTGGGAATGTTGTCATTAATGACATTGCACTTGTTGATGGATTGAAGCACAACTTGCTCAGTGTCAGCCAATTCAGTGACAGAGGATTCAAGGTTGATTTTGACATAATAGTGTGCAATATCTATCACAAGAAAGAAGGAAACCTCTCTTTGAAAGGGGTAAGGAAAGGAAGCCTATTTGTTGCTGATCTAAATTCAACAAAGAAGGACAAGATTTAATGTTTTTACAGTAAAGCTACTGTTGGTGACAGCATGCTTTGGCACAGGAAACTCTCTCACCTAAACTTCAAAACAATGAATATGTTGATGAAGAAGGAACTGGTAAGAGGACTACCTCAACAGGAATTCTGTCAAGAAGGACTGTGTGAGGACTATCAAATGGGAAAATTGAGGAGAGTTGTGCATAGGTCAAAGCAAGTCAACACCAACACAGAACCACTCAAGCTAATTCATATGGATCTCTTTGGCCCAGTAAATGTTCCATCTTAGGCAAGAAGAGATATGCATTAGTTATGGTGGATGATTATTCTAGGTATACTTGGGTGAAGTATCTAGAATCAAAAGATGAAGCTGCTCAAGTCATCATTGATCACTTAAGAGTTCTTGACAGAACTCCAAATGGCAAGGTTCAAATTCTGAGAAGTGACAATGGTACTGAGTTCAGAAATGCCACTCTTGGTAATTTCTGCAAGGATGAAGGAATTGTGCAACAATTTTCTGCTGCAAGGACACCATAGCAGAATGGAGTTGTAGAGAGGAAGAACAGAACCCTCATTGAAGCTGCCAAGACTATGCTACAAGATGCAAAGTTACCTACATACTTCTGGGCAGAAGCTATTAACACATCATGTTACACACAGAACAGAACCTTGATTAACAAGACTCATGGGAACACTCCTTACTACTTGCTAACTGAGAAGAAACCTACTGTCAAGTATTTTCATGTGTTTGTGTTAGGTCCTGATAAGTTTGTAGAAGGGGGGTTGAATACAAACTATACCGTTTTATCGAAATTTGTTCTTTGAATAATTTAACAATTTAGAACAAATTAATTCAGAATATAAATGAAAAAAGATTCAAGTTAAATATAACTGATATTAAACTTGAAGGGTGTTGCAAATACAATAAGGATTACAAAGTATTTATCTCAAACTAATTAATACAAATTTAGAATAAATTCGACATGAACTCTTCTAATATTTGTAATAAAAAGATCGAATGCTAAAAGCAAGTTCGAGATAAATTCTAGGGATAAAAATCCGCTAGATAATCAAAGCAATACAAGTAATCAACTTCTAGTGGTTTGGATTTAACAATACAAACTAGAATTAATTGCTTGAGAAGAAATGAGATTAAATGCTTTCTTCGTTCTTGAGAGAGAAATGTCTGTGTCTTTTCATTAACTGATTTTTTTCTTCTGTGAACAGCCTCGGGTCATATACACTTGCAATTAGCCTTGTATGACCTGTTTATTAAATCAAAAAGATTTAATAAAACAATTCATACACTTGTATGACCTGAAGAATACATTCGGTAGAACCATGCTTCAGCAGTATGACCTGCAAAAACTGTCCGGTATGACCTAGCATTCTTCTACCAACTCTCGGTATGACCAAGCAGAATTATACTGGTATGACCTGGCAGGATAGACTTGTATGACCTAAATCTGTCGGTATGACCAAGCACCTTTACAGGGCAGGTCATACCGAGCTAAACAGAGGTCATACTAGTAAACATAGAAAATCCTTTTAATTTATATAGTTAGATTAAATTCTAGATTAAATTAATTCTTTTATAGAATTAATTTAATAAATAATTTAAACAACTAACTTAATTAATTTAATAAATTAATTAATTCTGATAGAATTAATTTATTAATTAAATTGAATTAATAAATCAAAGAAGATAACTTAAAATCCTTGCATTCCTTTATCTTCTGAAAACCACTGAATGTAGATGATTTAATTCCACTGATTGATGTCGTCACTCGATGCACTGTCTGGTTCATGAATAACTGACTTCAATGAAAATTCTTCATCTTTAAAACATTTAAAGCTGTGGCTTCTTTTCTTTAGCTTTGACTAAACTCTGTATCATGTACTTCTTCTGTCACCAACTGGAAATCTCTGTCACTGTAGTAAATCCACTTTCTTGAATACTTCACTGAGGCTTGAACAATAAATTGAACTTCTTTCAATGTAGAATAACTTCAAGTCTGTAGATGACTTTAATACTCCATTCTCTTGACAGATAAAACTCTCTGAGATTCCTGTGACCTTTAACCTAATATTTACTTATTACATTGTGGTTTAAGTTGAGTAGAATCCTCGAATTACAAATAGGCTATAGCATATGCCTTTCAGTTTGGTAGCAAATGCTTCATGATGAAGGACAACCATGAAAAGAAAGGAAAGTGTGACACCAAAGCTTATGAAGGTATTTTCATGGGTTATGCCATAGAGAGGACTGCCTACAGAGTCTACCTCTTGGAACACATGATTATTGATGAAAGTGTAAATGTCACATTTGATGAAACCAAGTTTCCAGGGCTGCATGAGGATGGTCAACAACTTGTGCTTGCAAAATTTCTTTATCAGCCCGGGTTTTGAATAGATATTCCTGTAGATCAGCTATGTGAGCTAACTACATTGCAGTGTATGTGTCTTTGTGTGCACTCACTTGAATTTCTCTTGTAAGTGTATCACTCATCTCACGTGCATGTGTTTCACTCAGTTTTTGACTCTTATCACTCAACATTAGCTGTCTGTTTGCTCCTTTTTGATCAGTGCCTGCATTGAAACTCACCCTAGCCTCTTCAAGAGAGGTCAGTGGTGGTGCAATGGGAGTTCGCAAATCCCGATCCTCAATCATGTCTATCAAATCACTTGGATTTGAAATCTGAATTGCTTCATTGATAGACTGACCAAGTTGCCTTCCACTTTCTCCAGATAAATCTGCGAGTGGAAAATCCCTTTGGGAGCCAGAGATGTTCACTCTGGGAGGGGAGAAAATGATTCTATTTGATTTGGCAAAGAATCAAATTTTCCCTCAGATACCTATGAAGGCACTTCTACCGTAACAATGGTAGGCACTGTAACCAGTTGCAGGTGCTCTACTTTCACTGTGTCCTGAGTTTCATCTAATGAAATTGTTTTCTCCCATTGTGAGTAATGAGAGTGTGCTTGACTCAGTACAAAGTGCCATGGCCCTATGGCGAATTTCAATAGATTCATCCTGTTGAGAGAATGTCTCTAGATACATTTCATTGGCCATTTCAAAGTCCATATCCTATTGAGAGGATACAGATGGGCTGACAGATGCCTCAGTATATGTTGAATTTCTTTAGAGGAGGCAGAGCTGTGGGATCACTCACTGTTTCAATCAAAATACTTCTTTGTTTAACATTTGATTTTTGTTTAGGCTGAGAGGTCAAGAAGGTTGTAGACTCATTGTTTGGCTCTAAGACCTGGGATAGAGATTATGGATCTACAATCCCTTGGTCAACCCTAACAACCACTTGGGTTCAGCAACAGTAAAAGAAGTGGATTGAGAGATAGAAAGTAATACCTGAATTGGATTTGGCACTGAATTTCCAGCTAAGCAAGAGCTAGATCAGAAATAATATATACAATATATTTACACAAACATCTAAGACAAATAGAAAATAAAAGATAATAAATAATAAGCAATAAAAATAACATACAAAAAAAATATTTACAGGAAACTATTTACATGCAATAACTATACAGAATAATATAGAGGTGCATAAAAATAATATAAACTTGCATAAATATTTAAACAACAGTATTTACAATCTGAAACTAACTTAAATGATTCTAAATAAATAAATTTTCAATAAAAATAAATTTCTCCATTTTAAAAAAATGAGAAAAATATTTTTAAAGAAAATAAATTATTCAGAATATTTAAATTAACAAGCTTTACTCTAAACAAGAATTGGCAAAATATATCATTCAATATCAGCAAGAGAAAATGATTTTGAAAGAACAAACATGACAGAGATATTGTTAATCACTAAGACTGTTTAACATACCCAATTTACCAACTAATTTGATAAATATGGATTCGTCAACAGATTTAGTGAATATATCTGCAGTCTGTTCTTCTGTGGGTACAAAGTGTAACTCCACAGTTCCATTCATGACATGCTCTCTGATAAAATGATACCTGATATCAATGTGCTTCGTTCTCGAGTGTTGCACAGGGTTGTTTGAGATTGCTATGGCACTTGTATTATCACACAAAATAGGAATTTTGTCTAATGCAAAGCCATAGTCCTTTAATTGATTCCTTATCCATAAGATCTGAGCACAACAGCTTCCAGCAACAATATATTCAGCTTCTGCTGTTGAATTGGAAACTGTTTGTTGTTTCTTGTTATACCAGGAAATCAACCTATCTCCTAGGAATTGACAACTCCCAGAGGTACTCTTTCTATCCACAACACTACCTGCATAATCAGAATCTGTATATCCAACAAGATTAAAACCATAATCTTTAGGGTACCAGATACCTAGATTAGGTGTACCCTTAAGATATCTCAAGATTCTTTTAACAGCAACGAGATGTACATCTCTAGGGTCCGCTTGGAACCTTGCACACAAGCATGTAGCATACATAATATCTGGTCTACTAGCAGTGAGATAGAGTAAGGAGCCAATCATACCTCTGTAGCTTTTAACATCTACCTTGATAGATTTGTCAGAAGCTCCAAGTTTGATGGTTGTTGAAGATGGAGTCCTTGCTGATGCTGAATCCTCCATGTGATACTTCTTGAGGAGTTCTTTAAGATACTTGGATTGACAAATAAATATACCATTTGTCCTTTGGCTTACTTGCAATCCAAGAAAGAACTTCAGCTCACCCATCATACTCATTTCAAACTTACTCTGCATAAGCTCAGCAAATCTCTTACAGAGATTATCATTAGTAGACCCAAATATGATGTCATCCACATAGACTTGGACTAATATCATATCACTTTTGTGTTTCTTTGAAAAAAGAGTTTTGTCTATGATACCTCTAACAAAACCATTTTCTAAAAGAAAACCAGAGAGAGTGTCATACCATTTTCTTGGGGCTTGTTTGAGACCATAGATAGCCTTGAAGAGAAAGTATACAAAGTCCAGCAGCTCCTGATTTTCAAGCCAGGGGGCTGTTCCACATACACTTCTTCATCAAGCTCACCATTCAGGAATGCACTCTTAACATCCATTTGATAGACTTTAAAATTGGAATAAGCAGCAAATGCTAAGAACATCCTGATGGCCTCAAGTCTAGCCACTGGTGCATAGGTTTCATCATAATCAATGCCTTCAGCTTGAGAATACCCTTGTGCAACCAGTCTTGCCTTGTTCCTTGTAACAATGCCATCCTCATCTAGCTTGTTCCTGTATACCCATCTTGTACCAACTACTTTCTTGTTCTTTGGCCTAGGTACCAGTTTCCAGACTTGATGTTGTTCAAACTGATTGAGTTCATCTTGCATAGCAATCACCCAATTTGGATCAGTCAGTGCCTCCTCAGTTTTCTTTGGCTCCATTTCAGATAGAAATGCTGAATAGTGACATTCATTCTGAGTAGCACTTCTAGTTTTAACTCCAACATCTGGATCACCAATGATCAGCTCAAAAGGATGAGCTCTATTCCATACAGTCTGTCTTGGAAGATTTGATCTTGATGATTCGCCTTGAATTTCACTTTGATGTTGTGAGTGACTAGTTGATCCTTCATTTGCTCCCCCTGAGTTGTTGCTTGTTTGCCTTGATGATTCTTCTCCAGTGTTAGTGGTATCTTCATTGTTACCAATGTTTCCACCATCACCACTATGATCATTATCATCATTGTTATTATCATTACCAGCAATAACTTCAGGTGGGGCTTCATCATCTGAATCTGAGTCTGGCAAGTTATCAAACTTCATTTTCTCAGATGAATCTGCTGTTTGGATATTAGGGAATTTAGTGTCATCAAAAGTAACATTGACACTTTCCTTTACTGTGTGACTGCCAACCAAGTAGACCCTGTAAGATCTTCTGGAATAACCAACAAAAATAGCTTCTTGTGCCTTTGCATCAAACTTGCCACGTTTCACATTGTCATCTAAAAGCACAAAGCATTTTGCTCCAAATACATGAAAGTATTTGACAGTTGGTTTCTTGTTGTTCATGATCTCATACGGAGTCTTCATTAAGTCCTTGTTGATTAAAGTTCGATTCTAAGTATAACAAGCTGTATTCGCTGCTTCAGCCCAAAAGTACGTTGGAAGTTTGGACTCACTTAACATAGTCCTTGCAGCTTCAATCAATGTACGATTCTTTCTTTCCACTACTCCATTTTGTTGAGGAGTTCTAGGGGCAGAATACTGTCTTGTTATTCCTTTATCAGCACAAAAATCATTTAGAATGGCATTCTTGAATTCAGTACCATTATCTGACCTTATGGCTCTAACAGGGAATCTAGAATCCCACTCAATCAACTTTATATGGCCAATCACCAGGTATGGGGTCTCATCCTTGGAATGTAGGAATAAAACCCATGTATATTTTGAAAAATCATCAACAATCACAAGTGCATATTGTTTCTTTGACATGGACATCACATTAACTGGACCAAACAAATCCATGTGCAGTAGCTGAAGTGGTTCAGTTATTGATGATGTGTCAGTGCCCTTG
Organism: Heracleum sosnowskyi; assembly: GCA_030848705.1. Taxonomy (NCBI): domain Eukaryota; kingdom Viridiplantae; phylum Streptophyta; class Magnoliopsida; order Apiales; family Apiaceae; genus Heracleum; species Heracleum sosnowskyi. The sequence goes on from CM061240.1 coordinate 20,667,761, forward strand.
TGAGAAGCTTTCTTTGACTTTCCTTTCTGACATGCCTCACACAGTCCTTCCTGTGTAAATTCCATCTGAGGCAAACCTCTAACCAATTCCCTCTTGACTAAAGAGTTCATGGTTTTGAAGTTAAGGTGAGACATCTTCTTGTGCCATAGCCAACTATCATCTGATGAAGCTTTAGCATAAAAACAATTAACTTCATCTTTGAATCCCGAGTTCAGATCAGCTATGAACAAGTCACATTTCCTTACTCCTTGAAGAGCAGGCTTTCCATTCTTCTTGTGAAGGATCTGACACTTCTCTCTTTCAAAGGAAACAACATATCCTCTGTCACAGAAATGACTGATGCTGAGAAGATTGAACTTCAGACCTTCCACAAAAGAAACATCTTCAATGATAACATTTCCGTACTTCAAACAGCCATATCCTTTCGTAATACCCTTGCTGTTATCTCCAAAGGTAACTACTGGGCCAGCTTTCTCAACCAAATCTGATAGCAGGGCTCTATCTCCGGTCATATGCCTTGAACAACCACTGTCAAGAATCCATATAACACGGTTTACCTGTTTAACTCCCTGCAATATAAAATTGATTAGACCTTCTTCGGAGCCCAAAATTGATTGGGTCCGACATACTTAAAGAACTGGCCTTTGTCAGGCAAAACAACATTTTTAACCAAAACTACTTCAACCTCTTTCACATAAGAGCGTTTCCATTTATAGTCAGCCTTAACACATTTCTGAGTAGGCTTAGGGATAAATGAATCCACTCTAGTCTGAGGAGGACTAGTAGTCTTTGCTTTAACATGCTTCTTATTATTAACATGTTGGCGTGGAGCAGTCTTATCTTTAGATACATGTTTTTTATTAAAGTAAGCATACATAACATTAAAAGCATAAGACATGCAATTAAACACACCACATGCTTTATGAGAAGAATTAACAGTAGGCATGTTATTTCTACAGTTGTTTTGATCCAACTTATGAATATCTGATTTAGTCTTTTTAGTTGTAGCAACTTTGACTGGAATATCAGATATACACTTTTTGGATTGTGCAACTTCCAAAGCAATATCTTCTTCACAAATCTCCTCAGCAATAATGATAGAGTATTCATTCAGAGGATCTGCCTCGGACTCCTTACAGAAGGGTGTTTCAATACCCTTAAGCACATATGGAACACCCCTTCCTTCAGATCTGACTCTACAAGGGGAATTAATTCCAAGCAATCCAATGGCCTCATTATAATCATAACCTATACTGACATGATTACTAACAGCCTGTTTATTAAGAATCTCTTTAGCTGTCTTACAAGAGTTGTAATAGGCATTAGCTTTGGTCTTAAGCTCACTAATCTGATCTTTGAGAATGGTTTCCAGTTGTTGATACAATTTAACCCTTTTCTCAAGAACTGCTACATTATTAGTAAGTTCATCTTGATTGATATGCACTAGTTTTAATTCTTTTATTTCCTTTTCAAGATTTGTGTTTAAAAGAATTATTTTATCATTTTCAGTGCGTGCACAACTTAAAGTATCACCAAGATGACGAATCATTTCAGTATCAGTGAACTTTACCTTAGACATGTTGGGTGAAGAAAACATGGAATCAAAGAGTTTGTCTCCTATTGCCATGAGTGCAAGATTCCCAATCTCACCTGCTTCTTCATCACTGTCAGTGTCATCCCAACTCTTTCCTTCAGCAACATAAGCTTTCCCAATCTTATTCTTCTTGCTAGAATCAAATGAGTTCCTTGTCACTTGCTTTGGCTTTTTACATTTAGTAGCAAAGTGACCCAACTCATTGCAATTGTAGCATCTGATTGTGCTCCTTTCCACAGTTCCAGTTTTGTAGCCACCCCTTGTGCCACTTGAAGAGGAAGATCCACCTCTCTAAAATCTGGGTCTGAACTTAAGATTGGGATTCCTCTTGAATCTAAACTTCCCAAACTTCCTGACTATCAAAGCCAAATCACCATCCTCCAGCTGATCAAGTTCTTCTAAAGAATAGAAGTCACCATCAGATTGATCAATGGATGTTAATCCATATTCAGCATCAATAACATTCATGTTAGAACTGGAAGGTTGAACAGCCTTCACTTCCAGTTTCTGTGGGACTTCAGCAGCCAGTGTAGTAGAAGTACTAACAATCTTCCCAGTTCCATACAGCTCTCTTTGTTGAATCTGCTCCAGCTCATAGGTCTTCAGAACACCATACAATCTCTCCAAGGCAATCTCATTCATATCTCTTGCTTCTCTAATGGTAGATATTTTGTGCTCCAAATGAGGTGGAAGTGTAAAAAGGAACTTCTTGTTAATCTCCTTGTTGGTGTAGTGCTTCCCATTGAGATTCAGATCATTGATTAATTTGTTGTATCTCTCAAAAACCTGAGAGATACCTTCACCAGGGTTTGATCTGAAATGCTCATATTGTGAGGTGAGAATTTCCAGCATATTCTCCCTAACTTCCTCTGTCCCCTCATTGATTATCTCTATGGTATCCCAAATGTGTTTGGCAGTATCACAATTTAGGACATGATTATGCATGATAGGATCAAGACAATCAATAAGGATCAACTGAAGACAGGAATCCAAGGTAACATCCTCTTTCTCATCAGGAGTGTACTCCTAGGGATCTTTAGGGTACATACTAGCAACCCTAGTAACAACATTGTCCACTGTTATCTCTTCCTCAACAATCATAGGGACTTTGGGACCATTCTTCAGCACACCAATGTATTTAGGATTTGCAACCTTAAGAAATAGGAGCATTTTCTTCTTCCACATTGGATAATGCTCCTTGCTGAACATTGGGATTTTGACTGTACCCACTTTCTGTGTAGTAGACATCTTTTGAGATTTTTAGGAATAATAAAAAATCAGAGTTTAAGAAAAATCTCAAAACAATTGGATCTTTGATTTGTATATCAATCAAAAGGCTCTGATGACAATTGTTAGGTCCTGATAAGTTTGTAGAAGGGGGGTTGAATACAAACTATACCGTTTTATCGAAATTTGTTCTTTGAATAATTTAACAATTTAGAACAAATTAATTCGGAATATAAATGAAACAAGATTCAAGTTAAATATAACTGATATTAAACTTGAAGGGTGTTGCAAATACAATAAGGATTACAAATTATTTATCTCAAACTAATTAATACAAATTTAGAATAAATTCGACATGAACTCTTCTAATATTTGTAATAAAAAGATCGAATGCTAAAAGCAAGTTCGAGATAAATTCTAGGGATAAAAATCCGCTAGATAATCAAAGCAATACAAGTAATCAACTTCTAGTGGTTTGGATTTAACAATACAAACTAGAATTAATTGCTTGAGAAGAAATGAGATTAAATGCTTTCTTCGTTCTTGAGAGAGAAATGTCTGTGTCTTTTCATTAACTGATTTTTTTCTTCTGTGAACAGCCTCGGGTCATATACACTTGCAATTAGCCTTGTATGACCTGTTTATTAAATCAAAAAGATTTAATAAAACAATTCATACACTTGTATGACCTGAAGAATACATTCGGTAGAACCATGCTTCAGCAGTATGACCTGCAAAAACTGTCCGGTATGACCTAGCATTCTTCTACCAACTCTCGGTATGACCAAGCAGAATTATACTGGTATGACCTGGCAGGATAGACTTGTATGACCTAAATCTGTCGGTATGACCAAGCACCTTTACAGGGCAGGTCATACCGAGCTAAACAGAGGTCATACTAGTAAACATAGAAAATCCTTTTAATTTATATAGTTAGATTAAATTCTAGATTAAATTAATTCTTTTATAGAATTAATTTAATAAATAATTTAAACAACTAACTTAATTAATTTAATAAATTAATTAATTCTGATAGAATTAATTTATTAATTAAATTGAATTAATAAATCAAAGAAGATAACTTAAAATCCTTGCATTCCTTTATCTTCTGAAAACCACTGAATGTAGATGATTTAATTCCACTGATTGATGTCGTCACTCGATGCACTGTCTGGTTCATGAATAACTGACTTCAATGAAAATTCTTCATCTTTAAAACATTTAAAGCTGTGGCTTCTTTTCTTTAGCTTTGACTAAACTCTGTATCCTGTACTTCTTCTGTCACCAACTGGAAATCTCTGTCACTGTAGTAAATCCACTTTCTTGAATACTTCACTGAGGCTTGAACAATAAATTGAACTTCTTTCAATGTAGAATAACTTCAAGTCTGTAGATGACTTTAATACTCCATTCTCTTGACAGATAAAACTCTCTGAGATTCCTGTGACCTTTAACCTAATATTTACTTATTACATTGTGGTTTAAGTTGAGTAGAATCCTCGAATTACAAATAGGCTATAGCATATGCCTTTCAGTTTGGTAGCAAATGCTTCATGATGAAGGACAACCATGAAAAGAAAGGAAAGTGTGACACCAAAGCTTATGAAGGTATTTTCATGGGTTATGCCATAGAGAGGACTGCCTACAGAGTCTACCTCTTGGAACACATGATTATTGATGAAAGTGTAAATGTCACATTTGATGAAACCAAGTTTCCAGGGCTGCATGAGGATGGTCAAATGCAGATTCTTAGGTTTGAGAATCAAGGATACTTGGAGGAAGAAGAAATTGTTGATGAAGAACCCACCTTTACTCAAACTGGTGATCTTGGAAAAGATGATGTCATTGAAAGTGATGCCAATCAAACTCCAGCTCAGTCACAGACTATTTCAGGGAATCCTCAAAATGATGGTGACTCTGGAGATATTGAAGAGAATGGTGGAGACAACTGTCCTGGTGAAGACTCAGTTCCCCAAACTGAGACTACTGTTTCAGACCAAACAAGAAGCTTGCCTAGAACCACAAGGTGAAATAAGGATCACACAAATGGCCTAATTATTGGAGATCCTTCTTCTGGGGTAAGAACCAGGAACAATGTTTCTGCTGACAGCATGTTTTCCTGCTTCCTGTCTCAAGTGGAGCCAAAAGCAATTGATGAAGCATTGTTGGATTCTGATTGGGTGATTGCTATGCAAGAGGAACTCAATCAGTTTGAAAGGAACAATGTATGGAAATTGGTTCCAAGACCAAAGGGAAAATCAGTTATTGAGACAAAGTGGGTATTCAGAAACAAATTGGATGAAAATGGAAATGTGACAAGAAACAAGGCAAGGCTAGTAGCTAAAGGTTACTGTCAACAGGAAGGAATAGATTATGATGAGACATTTGCACCTGTTGCCAGACTTGAAGCTATAAGGATTTTTCTAGCCTTTGCTGGACACTGCAATTTCAAGGTGTTCCAAATGGATGTCAAAAGTGCTTTTCTAAATGGAGAGTTAGAGGAAGAAGTGTATGTTGAACAGCCACCAGGTTTTGAAGATGCTGAGTTGTATGATTTTGTGTACAAGTTGTTCAAAGCACTTTATGGATTGAAACAAGCTCCAAGAGCATGGTATGATACCCTCTCTGCCTTTCTATTGGAAAACCAGTTTACAAGAGGTGTAGTAGATAAAACTCTATTCTACAAGCATCATGGCAAAGACATCATTTTGGTTCAAATTTATGTTGATGATATCATCTTTGGATCATCAAATGAGAAGCTATGTGAGAAGTTTTCATCTCTAATGAGAAACAAGTATGAGATGAGCATGATGGGAGAACTGTCATTCTTCCTTGGATTACAAGTTCTTCAAAAAGATGATGGAATCTTCATTTATCAGGCAAAATATGTCAAGGAACTTCTCAAGAAGTTTAACCTAGAAGATTCATCACCTGCCAAGACTCCCATCTCTACATCAACTAGTTTGGGTCTAGACTCCAAAGGGAAGAAAGTGGACTCTAGTGCTTACAGAGGCATGGTTGGATCTCTTCTCTACCTAACTGCTAGCAGACCTGACATATGTTTGCTACATGTCTTTGTGCCAGGTTTCAAGCTGATCCAAAGGAGTCACACTTGGTAGCTATCAAGAGAATTTTTAGATATCTAAAGGGCACTCCTAATCTAGGCCTTTGGTATCCTAAAAATACTGGATTTGAGCTAGTGGGGTACTTTGATTCAGATTATGCCGGATGTAGAATTGACAGAAAAAGTACAATAGGAAGCTGTCAATTTCTTGGTGGAAGATTGGTGTCATGGTTTAGTAAGAATCAGCATTCAGTTTCCACATCTACTACAAAAGTTGAATACATTGCAGCTGGAAGTTGCTGTGCACAAATTCTATGGATGAAGAATCAACTTTTGGATTATGGTCTAGTGCTAAACAATATCCCTATCTACTGTGACAACACTAGTGCCATAGCCATCTCAGACAATCTTGTTCAACACTCTAGGAAAAAGCACGTTGACATTAGACATCATTTCATAAGAGAGCATGTTGAAAGAGGAACTGTGAAGTTGATCTATGTCCCAACAGAAAAGCAACTTGTAGACATCTTCACAAAACCACTGGATGAAACAACCTTTAACAGGTTGGTAAGTGAATTGGGAATGCTAAATCTGGTATGTTAAATTACTAGTTTTTCTATTTTCATATTCAAATGAAGCTTGTGACAGTAACCTTTAAAAGTTGCTGTCATGAGAAGTTACTGTCTACTTAAGTCACTATCTGTTTTTGACAACATGCTTGCTTTGACTGTGATAATTGAATTTTGTGCTAGTCTTAAACTTGATAGTTAGATGGTATGTCATTAACTTGCATGGTTTTTAATGTTGAAATTGGTCAAGGAATTTCACTGATTGGTCATTTTTGCTTTGATTGTTGGATTAGTGGTAGACATCACTCTTAATTACAATCTGTGGTAGTTGTATGGGTACTCTGAACTATTGACCATTTACCTCCATTTTACCTAGTATGCCTATAAAATGAATCTTAGGTCATATTAGTGAGTCATCCAGAAAAGGTAATATGGAAAACAAAGTAGGAATCGAATACAGGCCTAAGATTAGCACTGAGTCTCCATATAAAGAAGTAGTTGAAGCTTTATTTGATGAGATGGAGGACCTTCTCAATGAGGAAAAGGAGAAAGAACTTGCTGCTAAAGCCGCTGAAGAGGCTAAGTGGCAAGAACAGGAAAAGGAGTATCAAGCGCTCCTCAAGAAAGAAGGAACCACAGAAGAAGAGGCTAGGGCAAATTTTCTAGAATTGATTAAGAAAAATTATGATGAATAATTGTATCTTTCAATTGTAGAATTTTAACCCTCCTTTTAATAAAATTTATCCATTTCCTTTCTGTAGTTCCTTATTACCTGATGTGTGTCTGTGTTGATTAAATGATTGAACTAATGTGCATGAATAATGAATCAGTAATCAATATTGCATATGTTTGTTTGGTGTCTCTTCAGTTAAGATGTTTAATAAAACAGATCAAGTACAAAGTCTCGACAGTTATTGTTTTCCCGCAAGGGTTGCTGTCATCAAGAAAAGTGACTGTCAGTGTATGCCCTGACAGTTAGTCTCTCGATAGCAGTAAACAACTTTCTGTCAAGAATTGTAAAAGATATTGTCATTAAAACACTTAACGATGACAGTAAGTTTTTGCGCCAATGTTTCTGTCAAGCAAAACCTATTGTCATCACACCAAATTTACTGACGCAGTTGTTTTAGCGCACAGGTTACTGTCAAAGTAGTGGACCGTTAAGATTGTACAATCATCCTCCACGAGGAGAGAGAATTAAGCCAGTAACCCACGTGATTGATTACTGGGTTAAGACACGATTTTACTTTTCCACTCTTTCAGTTAAACGCTTGAACTTCCCTCTTTATTCATCAGTTATTCAACTGCACCAAAAAGTAAACACATCACTCTTTTCTCTTCTATCCAAGCAATTTCATCTTCTTACTTTCTTTCTTCTCTCAACCAGCAAAAATGGCCCCCAAACAATCAATTTCTCAAACTAACTTTGTTGGCATCATCTCTCCTAATGATGATGTTGAAGATTTCAAAGGGCTGGTTTCTTTTCTGAATAAGTCCTATCTTGGGTATGAAATTACCTTCACTCATGTTCTTGACCTAGACATGATTGACACTTTCTGGGAGACAGCTGTTGCTCAAGGAGATGGTGACAACTCAACCATTCAGTTCAAAATTAAGGAGCACAGTTACACTCTCATTGTTCAGGGCATCAATGCAGCTTTGGGAATTGTGCTAGAACCAGGGAAGACCTACACCGAGCTTGCTAGTGATGAGTCCCTAAAGAAGCTCTTCTTGAAAATTGGGTATTCAGGACACATTCTTGAAGAGGAAACAACTAAGTGGTACCCTTCTGGTGAAATGGACAGGAAGTATCTCTGGAAGGAGTGGAGCATGGTGTTTGATGCAATGGTGAAGGTATTCTCTACCAAGACCACCGACTGGAATGGGATTCCCACCTACATCAAGAAGCTCTCTCACTCTCTTGTTCATGGGTACAAAGTGGATGTTGGAAAGCTACTCATGGCACATCTCAAGGCTGCCATAGGTAAGAAAGTAAACCTTTATCCTCGCTTTCTCATGTTGTGTATTAATTCCTTATGTGATTTTGATGAAGATGCCCCTCGTTCAGAGGTGTGCAGTGTTTTGAAAAGAAATACACACACAACTCTCACTTCATAGAATTTAAATGCACACATTCCAATCTACTTCACCAAACACATGGTTGATCAAGTGCCTAACCTTGATTTTCCATTGCCTTCTGGGTATGACACCTTCACTCTTGAGGATGAGGCTGGATTAGACCCAAATTTAGTTAACCCCCATTCTACACCATACACTCAGCCTAGGTTCTCTTGACATCCCAAAGTACAGAGACAAGCCTTGCAAGAATCCAGAAAAAGATCCCTAGAAACTGATGTTGGTGGTAGTGCTGAGAGTCAAGAGGGAGTTCCTGCACCTAGTGCAGCAAATAAGGAAGGTAGTCAAACAGAACCCACAGTGGTTCCTCCTGAGCCTAAGAAGAAGAGAGCTAAAAGGGCCAAAACCACTGTCAACCACCCTGCAGTCTCCCAAAAGACTGTAGAGGAACATAGGGTAGTAAACACCTCCCTAGATGTTTCTTCTCAACAAGGGACATCTATTGAAATTGGCATGTCTCCCAAGGCACCTTGTACAGAGTCTACACAACCTCATGTTCCAACTCATTAGGAGCCTCCACTTGCAGAAACACACACGGAGTCAGGACACAGTGAGGATTTCACTTCCCAAATTGATGTTTCACAAGTTCCATCTGTGGAGCAGCCATTATTCTCTTCTCCACTTTCACCTTCTTCCTTACCTACTCATTCATTTGTTTCTTCTCCACAACCTAGAGAGGGGGACAGTCCCAACCCTTCAGGTTTTGATCATCCATCTCCAATCATGGATGAGCCCCCATCTAGTGGTCCACAAGAACCCATTTCTCAAAGTGAGATGGATACCACTCCTTCAAACACTGAGAAATAGCAAGGTGCAACTCTACTAGAAAGTGAAACAGCCAGTGCCTTGTTCAATCTCCAAGGAGCATCCTACCTTAGGGAAGATGTTGTCACAACCTCAGTTGCTGTCAAGGACTCTGCAAATGTTGCTGTCATAGGTGACCTTGCTGTCAAGGACTCTGCAAATGTTGCTGTCATAGGTGACCTTGCTGTCAAGGACTATGCTGTCACAACCAAACCTGTTGTCCAAGCTGCAGTGGAACCTACTGTCAATCTTTCAGCTGACAGTAACATTTCTGGAAAAAGCTATTGTCACCTCTACACAACCTGATTTTGATTCTGTAACTGTTGAGGATGTCTCTGATGATGATGTGCCACTTTCTCAGTTCTTAAAGGTACATTCTAAACCATCTCTTTCATTGCATGTAAGTACTGCTCATACCCATGCATCTAGGTTGAGTGAGGGTGTGCAAAAGAAAAGAGAGGTGAGCATAAAAATGAGAGGCAGCCAAATGAGCTGGCAAAAGGAGGGGGGCTTGAGCATGTCTAGAGTGAACTTGAGAGAGCCCTAAATGTTCAGGCACTAGGCCATGCGAGTTCTTCAGTGAGGAGTGATGAGATCACTCAGAAAAACCCGGAGAGTGTGAGAACCCCCACAGCCTCCAAGCCCCATTCTTTTCATTCCCCTCCAAGAAGGCTAAGAACTGGTGGCCCCTCTACTGCTCTCAAATTGGAAGCCCTAGAGCACAAGTGTCTCTCCATGGAAACTAAGCTTGACAGCCTGTCTACCATGGTGGCCTCTGGTTTCTCTAGTATTCAGGAAGCTATTCAGGTTCTGTCTACCAGTATTGATGCTGCCAACTTACCTAAGGGGGAGAAAAGGGCAAGATCAGAATTTGTCCCAAAGCAAGATGTTGAATCTCAGGGGGAGCTTGTTTCTAAGGAGGAATCAAGGAGTAAGGGGGAGCCTGCAGCTAAGGGGGAGTCAGTATCTGCAAAGAAGAAAGGGGGACCAAAAGGGAATTCAGGGAGAAAGGGGGAGCAAGAAGCTGGAAATATTTTTGAGTATGAGATGGCTGGAGAAATAGTGCTGATGTCTAAAGAAGCACTGGAGGCAATGCAAGGGAAAGCTCTATCCAAAAGACCAGTACTACCTCCTGTGATAATAAGAGAGCCAACTTCTGTTAGACCGAATACACAATATAATCAAGTATGTATGAGAATAACAATAATACACTGTTTATGAATCAATAAAACTGTAATCGTATTAACAGCTTCTCTCTTTATGATGTTAATGAATCACAAAGAGCTTCTAGGTTACAAGAATAATATATCAATATTCACACGTCCCTTCTAGGGATAACCTATCTGTGTTTATATAGTACACAGCTACATACAATCCATCTCTAATTGATATTCCTATAAGTTAGCTATACAATTCATATCAATTAAGGATTGCTTCAGTCTTCTATTCCAATCTCCTTAGCTGTATCAATATATTCTGCTTCTTTCCATCTTCAGAATGTATTGCTTCTAGAATCTTCAATTCTGCACCGACAGCTAATTCAACTTTCACCTTGTCAGACTTTAAATAAACTCTGACCGGCTTCAATTAAACTCTTTACCCTGTCAGAGTTTAACTAAACTCTGACTGGCTTCTGATAAACTCTTGTCAGTACCTGTTGCTTAAACACTGATAAACAAACATTAGCAATTATATCTAACAATCTCCCCCAACTTGTTCATAATAAAATGTACAAGTTAAAACATATAATTGATGATGTCAAAACCTTTTAACAAATGCAGTGTTTAACATATAACAGAGTTTAATTTAAAACAGAGTTTAAATTTGACTTAGAATAGAAAATATTAAAAACTTACAGTCAGACTTTACTTGACTTCTTCAATATCAGGCACAGTCCTGAGATAATCAATCAGCAGTCTTCTCTCAGCATTCTCAAGTTCAGTTATCATAATCTCTTTCAGCTCCTTATACTCTGGATCTCCTTCACCAGTTTGATATATGGCAGCCCTCAGAGAATAGATACTGTTCTTCTTCATATCATTCCCTAGCCGAATGTACTGAGCTTTATCTGACTCTAAGTTGAATTCTAAGACTTTTAATCCCAGTGCAGTTTTAAATCTAGCACTGTTTCTCTTCATCTCCACCAATTTTCCAGTATGATCTCTATACTTTGGAATATAAGCATTTGAGACTTCTCCTCCTCCAAGCATCACTTTTGATCTCAGCATCTTTTCTCTTAAGATTTGAGCAACATTATGGGTATGTCTGTTCTTAACTTTTAACAGATAAAGTACATATTCAAGTTCTTCCCATGATTTGAGATTTACATCAGATTCTCCAATTCTATAAACTCTTCCATCACTCATGAAATATAACAGAAACTGCTTCTTCAAGATCTTGTGAAAAATCAACTGAACAGATTCTAACTTATCAAGATTTTCTTGTGTATTCCCAATACCAGATCCTGTCAGTGAAATATTGTCTTGAGATCTGTTATTTATTCTCTTCTCCCTATGTGAACCTAAACCAGACTTATCATAAGATTCTTTTCCAAGTACAGTCCTGGTTTGAGAAAAATCCACAGGTTGAAGTGTCAGAGTTTCAGAGAGTACAGGTCTTAAGAAACCTTTGAGTTGAGGAGCTAGCTGAGTTTGCACAGCTTGAGCCTTGTCAGAGACTGGCTTAACTTCAATAGTATCATCAACTTGAGCAGCGTCAGAGGTTGATTTTGGTAATCTTGTTTCAACTTGAGCAATGTCAGAGGTTGAATAAATCTTCTTAGGTAACTGTTCTTCTTCTACCAGTTTACCTTTTCCTTTGTCAGCATTTTTAATCACAGGCCTCCTTGAGTACTGTAAACTCTGATCAGAGTTTACATTCTCTTTGATAACAATTCCTTTTTCTTTCTTTCTAGGAGCCTTGATTTCCTTCTTCTTGTAGATTCCAGCTTCAAGATTCTTCTTGTGTTCCTCAGCAAGCATTTGCTCTTCAGCTTGGATATCTTCAATTGTAATACCTTTTCCATGTTCTGCCATAAACATCTTAGCAGCAATTTCCTCATCAGTAGATGGCTTATCAGAGATTATCAAACTTTTATATCTTGAACCACTGGCAGAGTTTACATGTCCCTTTCCAGAGTTTGATCTTTTATCAGAGTTTGAAAGTAATCTTCTATCATCATTTGATCTTAAGCGCTTTCCATCTCCTCCCTTGTTTCCACCATCATTACCATCATCCCTCCGTCTCAGAGTTTTAGTGTCTTTGCATTTGTCACTTGGTACACTCTCCCCCTTTTTGACATCATCAGAAAGTAGTACTGATGTCAACAATTCAAGCGCAGTAGAAATGGAAGTCAGTTGAGCAGACATAGCATTCTGGTTGTCCTCAACTGTCCCAAGCCTCTTCTTGATTTCTTCAGAATCCCTGGCTTGCTGCTTGAACATGGTATAATAATAAGTTCTGTCAGCCTTTAAAGTAAGATCCCTCAAGCTTACTTCATTCCTCAGACTTGTAAGCATTTGTTGATTCTCATCAAATCTATTATTGAGAGATTTGACGTGAATAACAGTTGCCTGTAAGCTCGTAAGGACATCAGGATTTGTAATCTTCTTGACAGAATCAGATAAAAATTCTGCAGCCCTTTGCGCTGGAAAAATACAATCTGCATTAGCCCATGCATTGTAGTACATATTCTGAAAATGCTCAGAAGCAGCCCTTTGAACTTCCCTTTCTTCAGCAGAGTTTGCTTGAATATCAGAAACTTCCACTTGAACATCAGAGTTTGAATGAACAGGACTAGCTTCAGCATTGTCATCCTCTCTGTGAATATCTTCAAGCACATTTTCAGCAGTGATTTCATCAATTAACTGTGCAGTCGCATCAGGTACTTGATCTGCTACAGTTTGAGGAACATCAGAGTTTACTGGAGCAGTAACCTCTGCTTCTCTCTGAACAATCTCAACAACTGATTGTTGCAAAGTTTCAAGTAAGACAGTATCCTCATGATCATTGGCTGTTGCATCTACATGTACAGCAACAGCTTCTGGAACTGGATCAACTCTAATCTGATCTACTTCATCACCGTTCTCAAAATCAATAGAAATGATTTCTGTGTGAGAAGCAATAGGTTCTACTAACTCAGTAGATGCTTGATCAGCTTCCCTTATAGTATCTTCATGATCCACAATCCTGCTGTCAGAGTATGCAGCAGCTTCCTCAACTACATCATCAGTTTTTGATGTAGGAGCTTCTGTGTCCTCAGGTTCTTTATCCAAATTGGCAATAATATCACCAAAAAGTTGATTAGCAACTAATCTTCTCTTTCTCTGATGAAGACTTTCTTCATCAGCTTCAGTTTCTGAGTCTGCACTAGAAGCAGCAGCAACAGACTTTGCCCTGTGGGCTCGCCTTTTCTTCATTCTTTTTCTCTGAGGCACAGCATCAACATTTGATACCTCAGCTTCAACAGACTTAACTGCTCGAACTTTAGATCTCTTTGACCTCTGTGGTTGAGATACAGAAGGTCCAGCTTCAGCAGTTGAGACACGGTGTTGTTGTGAGTTGTCAAGAAATTGTTGCACAGATGCAGGTAACATTAAAGGACCAACTTCTCCTTTCTTGTTGTCCTTGTTGATAAGATCAGAGAATATACGTTTGTGCAATTTAAATGAAAGAATGACATCCTCATCTAAAATCTCAACATCAGGGCAGCATAGACTAAATATTAACTGACAAAACCTAGAGAAATAGACAACATTCCTATTCTCTAGCATTTTCTCACCAATATTATTTAAAACTAATCTAGCAACATCAAATTGACTGCCATAGAGAAGAGAATACCCGATCTGTAGACTATCAGTGGGAATTGCATCCCAGTTTGTGCACTTTTTCCCGAACGCTCTTGTGATGCAGTCGAAAAAGAAGCTCCACTCCTTGCGCAAAAATGGCCGTTTGAGTTGACCTATCTTTGACAAAGGTCCAGAGTAGCCTATCTCGTTCATCATCCTGACTAGCTCAGAGTCGCCAACAGAGATTGTGAATGCATTGAAATCTTCAAGACCCAAAGCATCACGAACAGTAGTAGGAGTAACAGCATAGTCATTGTCCTCATATTGAAAAATGATAGATGGAGATCCAGACTCTCCTCCATTATCATAAGTACCTGTCTGCCAAAAAGTCCGAATTTGAGTCGCAGACAGCTTCGATGGTGCGGTGAGAGCAGTACCAATATCAGAGTTTGACAAGAAACTCTGAATCAAATGAAACGCCTCCGGTGCGTTCTCATTTGCTACAGGAGCTGAGTAGTTATTTGGGACAAATTCTAATTCAGAAGCAGTAAACGCTGTAGTTGCCATTAGTAAGAATTGAAAACAAGAAATACTGGGCTCAGAAAGTGTTTGAGTGTTTGTGTGTGAGTAAAATGTTATGAAAAGATGAAATGCGTAAAAGATTGAATCGTGTGTATGTAGTGTATTAAATAATAACTGTTAAGATTAGAAGTATGGTAGTGGGACAGATGTCAGACGTAAATACGCTGACAGCTGTATCTAACAACTTCCAATACACACGTGCAAACGTGGAGACACCTGTCATCACATATAACACTCAAAATATTCGCTTAAAAGAAAAAAAAATCAATAATAATAAAATTATCAATTTCAATAATAAAGTACAAAGGAACTCAACAGTCAGAATAATAATGACTGTCTCGAAACTCCGCACCTTAATATCCCAAGCGCTTCGATTCTAGAAAAAAACCTTTCAGTTACCCTGTTGAATGCTTTAAAAACCGAAGCATTTTATCAACAGGCTTCATACCTTAAAATTACCATACACCAAATGGCAGGAACCTTTGAGTTCATGGATGTCGAATCATTCGTGAACATGAACTGGCCTCAACAAGCAAACTACATCATCGATGAGTTTCTTGTTCTTTCTTTTCTGAATGATGAAGGTCTTATAGCAGATGATGAAATAGCAGAAGGACCAATCTCTAATCCTTATGTGCACATCATCCGTCCCGGTCCATATGATGTGCCCATCCTGGTAGACGATGATACTATGGAGATTTGTATGATGCTCTTCCAGCAGAGCTTCCTGATGGGTACTGAGGAGACAATCTTCTTGGAATCCTGCAAGCTGCAAAGCAGAAAGCGAATCCAGGAAGATGATGATGATGATGATTCATCTTCAGGATGTTGTCAAGCAATCCCAGATGGTATAATGATTAGATGAACAACTGGGTAGCTCTCATCAGAAGTAGTAGAGCACAATAACTTCTGGCTCTAGCTCTTCTGCTTCAGATGTAGCATTCAGATACTTATCCTGGTTAAATAGATCTTTTCTTTGTAACCATAGTGATTAGCATGTACCAGAAAGATTAGCTTAACATGAGTATGAATTTGTCTGAATGTAAATTTGAATCAATTAATGAAAAACAATTTGTTTCTTTACATATCAGTATTATTAATATTGCATAGTAATTGTAAAGTGAAAAAGAATGATATCACTTTAAACAATAAACTAACATACTCAGTAGCATTACGAATCACTATCAGGACTTATCAAACGCACTCTTTCTTTTCTCCGTTCAATCATACTTTTTCCGAAAAACAAATGACTAATCTCAAGAGTATAAAATGTCTGAAACAAGGAAATTATATTAACCATCATAGATTAAAACAAAGTAACCTCGGCATATTTCACACAATACATCAGTGTTTACCATTTATCCTTCTTTGTCAATAAACTCTTTTCTCAATCTGTACAGTTGTGAGAAATGTGTGTGTAGTAGCAGAGTTTACCGAAATCAGTATTTAGATCATCTCAAAGTGCATAAAATCCACAAACTAAAGTAGTAAAAACTGGTTGCCTAAACTCTCATGTATAACATAGACACTGATTTTTCTATCTAAACTCTGTATTACTGATATCCTTTCATTTGGATATGTCTTTTATTTTTCACCCCCCTTTTTTTTTTATTAATAATTTTTTTTTTTTTTTTTTTTTTTTTAATTTATTTTTCCAGTAATCAGTGGTTGGCACTAGTCACCAAAAATCAAAGATTTTAGCCCTTATTTCATACAATAAGTTCCTGGATCTTCCTAGGCACAACATGATCTCAAAGGAATTTGTGCTCTGTTTGGCATCTTTTGATTTGAGGGTGAATTATTTGCAATGAATAATCAGAGTTTAGACTTTTCATCAGTGATTATAGTTAACTTATGAGAGAAAATGCAAACAGCTAATACAGACTCAGTGTATAGGATCAATAAACTAAGAGATGCTATAAATATAGAGACAGTATCATGCTGTGTTAGCTTACTGCACATATTTGAGATCAGAATCTATCAACTCTTAAGGATTCACAATTACTTACTGAGAATTATGTTCCATACAAATTTCTTCATTGGTCAATATGTTTCAGACAAAATTACAATCAGAGTATAGCATTTAAACTGTAATTACCAGAGTATGACCAACAGAGTTTAACATCAGAGTTTCCGTTCAGAGTATGACTGACACTTCACAGAGTTTATCATCAGAGTTTAACATGCTGATTCACATAACAGTTAACACATGTAAGAAATCATGAACAAAAAAAAAATGAGTCTAACCCGTATCTCTAGTCAGAACCAGAGATCATTCCAAGTTCATTTACCAATCTTGTAAAAGTAGCTTCACTCAAAGGTTTGGTGAAGATATCTGCAAGTTGTTGGTCTGTAGACACAAAATGAAGCTCAATGTTTCCTTCTTCCACATGTTCTCTGATAAAATGATACCTTATGCTGATGTGCTTTGTCATGGAATGCTGTACTGGATTACCTGTCATAGCAATAGCACTTTGATTATCACAGAAAATAGGTATTCTAGAGTACCTTAATCCATAATCCAGCAATTGATTCTTCATCCATAAAATCTGTGCACAACAGCTACCAGCTGCTATATACTCTGCTTCTGCAGTGGATGTAGAAATTGATTTCTGTTTCTTACTGTACCAAGAAACCAATCTGTCACCTAAAAATTGACAGCTTCCACTTGTACTTTTTCTGTCTATCTTACAGCCTGCAAAATATGCATCAGAGTAACCAATTAACTTAAACTCTGATTCTCTAGGATACCACAAACCCAAGGTTATGGTTCCTTTGAGATATTTGAAAATCCTTTTTACAGCTGTTAGATGAGGCTCTCTGGGATCTGCTTGAAATCTTGCACAAAGACATGTTGCATACATGATATCAGGTCTACTTGCAGTAAGATACAGTAGAGACCCTATCATTCCTCTGTAGTTAGTCATATCTACTGAGGCTCCTGTGTCTTTGTCAAGCTTCGTTGCTGTAGCCATGGGAGTTGTAGCAGATGAACTATCAAGCATACCAAATTTCTTTAGAAGATTTCTGGTATACTTTGCTTGATTGATAAAAATACCATCATCTGTTTGCTTTACTTGTAAGCCTAGAAAGTAACTAAGCTCTCCCATCATGCTCATTTGATACCTGGATTGCATAAGCTTTGCAAACTTCTTACAAAGTTTGTCATTAGTAGATCCAAAAATAATATCATCTACATAAATTTGAACTAAAAGCAAATCATCACCAGAATTGAAATAAAACAAGGTTTTATCAATTGTACCTCTTGTGAACCCACTTTCTAAAAGAAACTGAGCAAGAGTTTCATACCATGCTCTTGGTGCTTGCTTTAGTCCATATAATGCCTTGTCAAGCCTGTAGACATAATCTGGATGCTTGGAATCTACAAATCCTGGTGGTTGTTCAACAAACACTTCTTCTTCAAGCTTCCCATTGAGAAAAGCACTCTTTACATCCATCTGAAAGACTTTAAACTTCTTGTGTGCAGCATAGGCCAGAAAAATTCTTATGGCCTCCAATCTTGCAACTGGAGCAAAGGTTTCATCATAATCAATTCCTTCCTGTTGTGAATAACCTTTAGCCACAAGTCTAGCCTTATTTCTTGTAATCACACCTTCACTGTCAGTCTTGTTTCTGAAAACCCACTTTGTACCTACTATTGATCTGTTCTTTGGTCTAGGTACAAGTGTCCAGACTTCATTTCTTTCAAATTCATTTAACTCTTCTTGCATTGCGGTAATCCAATTAGCATCTTGAAGAGCTTCCTCCACTTTCTTTGGTTCTGTTTGAGACAAGAAAGCATGATACAGACACTCATTGTTTGTTGCACTTCTAGTTCTCACACTAGCATCAGGATCTCCAATTATGAGATCAGGTGTGTGTGCCTGTGTCCACTTTCTGGCTGTTGGTAAGTGGTTTCTTGCATCATTATTGAATCCTCCCCCTTGATCCATGCTCTCCTGATTCATATGTTGACTTTCTGCATTATCTGAGGCTCCCCCTGAGTTGGATGGCTCAGTGTTTGAGCTGTCAGAGTTTAAATCAGTTTCCTCAACTGACTCACTTGCTGTGTCTTGTTGAGCTTCTTCACGCTCCCCCTCAACTGGTTCTCTATTTTGTTCAATTTGAGAATTTCCAGTTTCTCCAGTATTTACCAGTAGAGGTTCAGAGTATGCTTCATCAGAGTTTGTCAACCCTGCTTCATCAGAGTTTATATCATCAGAGAATAGATCTTCATTTTCAAAACGTAGTTGATCATATCCATCCTTGTCTTCAAGTCCAATTATTTTCTTGTCATCAAACGACACATGTATGGATTCCATGATCACCTTTGTTCTCAGATTGTAAACTCTGAATGCTTTTGTTGACAATGGATAGCCAACAAAGATTCCTTCATCAGCTTTTAACTCGAACTTGGTCAACTGTTCAGGATGAGTCTTCAACACAAAGCATTTGCATCCAAATATATGAAAATATTTCAAATTTGGCTTCTTGTTTTTCACCATCTCATATGGTGTTTTTCCATGCTTGTTGATCAGAGTAGCATTTTGAGTAAAACAAGCAGTTTGAACAGCTTCTGCCCAGAAATAAGTTGGCAATTTTGCTTCATCTAGCATAGTTCTGGCAGCTTCAATTAAGGTTCTGTTCTTTCTTTCAACTACACCATTTTGCTGTGGAGTTCCAGGTGCAGAAAATTCTTGTTTGACTCCTCTTTCCTTGCAGAAAGCTTCCAATATTGAGTTTCTGAATTCAGTTCCATTATCACTCCTTATAATTTTGACTTTGTGCTGTGATCCTTTGTCCAGTAGATTTATATGATCCATCAACGTTT
This sequence comes from Heracleum sosnowskyi, assembly GCA_030848705.1. Classification (NCBI taxonomy): domain Eukaryota; kingdom Viridiplantae; phylum Streptophyta; class Magnoliopsida; order Apiales; family Apiaceae; genus Heracleum; species Heracleum sosnowskyi. Next base: position 20,687,355 of record CM061240.1, read on the forward strand.
GAGCAGTTTCATCCTTCTTTGACAAGAAATACACCCATGTATATCTAGTATATTCATCGACAATTACTAGAGCATATTTCTTTCTGCCCATGGACATCACATTCACTGGTCCAAAGAGATCAACATGTAGAAGATGATAAGGTTCCACCACTGAAGATTCAGATTTACTCTTGAAAGATGACTTCCTTTGCTTGGCCTTTTGACAAGAATCACATAGACCATCTAGATTAAGTATTGATTTTGGAAGTCCTCTTACAAGATCCTTTCTTATCAGCTCATTGATGTTGTTCAAATTGAGATGAGAGAGCTTCTTGTGCCAATTCCAACTCTCTTCATTTGACATTTTTGCAGTCAGACACACTGTACTTCCATCAGAGTTTGTTACCAAACTTGCTTCATAAATATTGTTGCGTCTGTGTCCAACTAGAACAACTTTTCCAGTAGATTTACTGATAACTTCACAGTATTCACTATGAAAATCTACATGGTTTCCTCTGTCACAGATTTGACTCACAGATAACAGATTATGCTTGAGTCCTGAGACTAGAGCTACATTTGTGATGATGACACTTCCAAGATTGATATTGCCATATCCCAGAGTGTGTCCTATGTTGCCATCTCCATAGGAAACTTTTGGGCCAGCCTTCTCCTCAAAGTCTGATAGCAGGGCTTTGTTTCCAGTCATATGTCCTGAGCAACCACTGTCCAAGATAAGTGTGCTCTCTATTATACCCTGCAATCACAAACAAACACTAAGTGTTAGTTTTAAGGATCCAGACTTGCTTGGATCCTTTGTCCTTCTTAACAGTGTTAGCTTTTGCAGCGGAATCTGTATTATCAGAGTTTAAACTAACATTGTCAGATTTTACACTAGCAGAGTTTGCTCTAACCCATTTCAAGTTGGGTTTTAGCTCATAATAGTTATGATAAATTGCATGATAACTCTTACATGTGTAAATAGAATGCCAAGTGCTTCCACAATGTTTGCATAAAGTCTGTGGTTTTACTCTAACATAATCATTCTTTACTTCTGATGTAGAAGGTAAAGTATTAATATGTTTGTTCTTAGTGCAAAATCTAGCAAGATGATTAGAACTACCACAACTGTAACATGTTTTTCTTGAGGCACTAGCATTAGGCATATGATTATTTCTATTATTTATGCCTACTTTTCCATTCCTATTTCTCTTGGAACCTTTAGGTTTCATGGAAGACTTTACCTCTTTTAGCTTGTGATTGAACTGTTTTCCTGTCATCAAGCCAACATTAACCTGTTTTTCACAAGTTTTTACTGGTTTTCTAACAGCTTCTATTTCCATAAGTTTTTCTGTTATAATATTTTCCTGTTTGTCACAAGATTCATCTGATTCCATATCAGCTTCCCTTATTACAACAGATTTTAACTTATTGGCTTCTGGAACAAATTTTACAGGTTTAAGTTGTGGTTTTACCTTAACCTTGTCTTTAAATCTAAGTTCATCATTTTCACAATAACCTAAACCTACAGAATCAGTCTGGAACACTTGATGAGTGTCTCTTCCAGAATCTGTCCAAGTCTTGATTATTTTCCTTTCCTTCTCTAAATCAGATTCTAGTTGCTTATATCTTTTCAGCAACTCCTGTTCTACATAAACAGCATCATCTCTTTCTTTTTGAATCTGCTTCATATTCACAAGTTCTCTTTCAAGAAACTTGTTTCTATCTTTAAGACTAAGATTCTCAGTTTTAATCCTCTCATTCTCTAAAGTCTGATCCCTATAACTAACATGTATATTCTTAAGATAAATTCTTAATTCAGAAATATTATCAGTATCATAAGCATAAGTAGTTAGAGGTACCTTATTTTCTGATGACTCAACTTCATCTTTGATAGTTGCCATGAGTGCATAATTCACTCCATCATCAGAATCTGAAGTATCTGCCCAGTCTTTGCCTTTAGAGATGAGTGCTTTTTCAGTTCTTCCTTTCTTGCACTCTGGAGCATAGTGACCCATCTCTTTGCACTTGTAGCACTGGATCTCAGATTTGTCCTTCTTACCTGACTTGGTATCCCTTCCATCAGACTTTCTGAAATTCTTCTTCTCAGAATTTGAATCTCTCCTTGAGAATCTTTTACCCTTCTTGAAGTTCTTGAATCCCATCTTCTTAAATGTCTTGACCATCAAGGCAGCCATTTGCATCATCTCCTCTTCATCATCCTCAGAATCAGAAGCTTCATCAGAGTTTGAATCATCATCAGAGTTTGATGACTCACTCTCAGATTTGATCACTAAAGCCTTTCCCTTGGCTTTCTTCCTTAATGATTCCTTCTTGATGGGCTTCTCCTCGACTTTGAGAGCAACAGATTTTGTCTTCTTGCTTGACCTCCTGTTTCTTTGTTCTATCTCAAGTTCATGAGTCTTTAACAATCCATAGATTTCATCAAGATCTGTATCAGCAAGATCATAATTATCTCTGATTGTTGTTGCCTTTAAATCCCACTTTTCAGGTAGAGATAACAGAAACTTGAGATTGGACTCTTCAAGTTCATATTCTTTATCTACCAGAGACAGATCGTTCAACAGTTTGCAAAATCTGTCAGAAGTCTCAGTCAAGGTTTCATTAGTTCTTGAATCAAAGTGCTCATACTCCTGTGTGAGTATTGTTTTTCTGTTCTTCTTAATAGCACCTGTTCCCTGGCATCTGACTTCTAAAGCATCCCATATCTCTTTGGCAGTTTTGCAGCCAATTACCCTGTTAGACATAACATTATCTAAAGCACTGTGGAGAAGATGTCTAACCTTTGCATCCTTTGCAATTGATGAGATATCCTCAGGAGTCATATCTTTCTTTTCCTTTGGAACAGTCTTTTGTTCTTGACCATCAACAACAGGGGACAATTTAGTTGGCATATGAGGACCATCATTAATTCTGTCAAGGTATTCTGGATCTGTAGCCTCCAGAAACATGGTCATCTTCACCTTCCAAATCGGATACTCTACAGGCCTGAGAATCGGAACCCTGATTGTTTCATATCTACTCACAGTATTTGGCTTAACCTGTTCAGCCTTGGAAGCAGTTTGATTTTCTTCAGACATGATTATTACTGTGTTTGAATCGTAAAACTGTATATATTAAACAGCCTTGGCTCTGATACCAATTGTTAGACCGAATACACAATATAATCAAGTATGTATGAGAATAACAATAATACACTGTTTATGAATCAATAAAACTGTAATCGTATTAACAGCTTCTCTCTTTATGATGTTAATGAATCACAAAGAGCTTCTAGGTTACAAGAATAATATATCAATATTCACACGTCCCTTCTAGGGATAACCTATCTGTGTTTATATAGTACACAGCTACATACAATCCATCTCTAATTGATATTCCTATAAGTTAGCTATACAATTCATATCAATTAAGGATTGCTTCAGTCTTCTATTCCAATCTCCTTAGCTGTATCAATATATTTTGCTTCTTTCCATCTTCAGAATGTATTGCTTCTAGAATCTTCAATTCTGCACCGACAGCTAATTCAACTTTCACCTTGTCAGACTTTAAATAAACTCTGACCGGCTTCAATTAAACTCTTTACCCTGTCAGAGTTTAACTAAACTCTGACTGGCTTCTGATAAACTCTTGTCAGTACCTGTTGCTTAAACACTGATAAACAAACATTAGCAATTATATCTAACAACTTCAAACCCAAAGGAGAGTGCACTTGAAAAGAAGTGGAGAGAGCAGGAGGAGCAAAATAGGCTGGGAAAAGGAAAAGACAAGTTGCCTGAATACATCTTGTCAGGAAACATATGGAGTGAAGGAACTGAGTTTAGTCAGGAAGAGGCTAATGCTTTGATGGTTGACTACAAGGAGAGCACACTGCATAATCATGATGATGACTTCAGTAGAATAGTTGAGGAGGCAATGTTGGAACCAAGCAAAAAATTGAGCAACTGCTCAACTTTACTAAAGAAGAAGATCATAAGTGTCTGTGTGAAGATCAATGAAGAAACGAGGTGGGCTATTGATGTGTATTTGGACAATGGCATATCTATATTCATCACTATGTAGCTATTGCAGAATCTTCCAGCATAGGTGTTGACTGTGATGAAGTCCAAAGTCAAGGCAAACCATACATCCTTCAATGAGATTTTGCAATTGCAAATGATGAACTTAATCTCAGAGAAACTTCCAGAAGTCTACACCAATCCATTCTGTGTCATAGAAGCTGTCAAGGATGTTGGAGCCGCAGAAGAAGAGGAGTCTGAAATAATTGAAGCTTTGGAGGCAAATATCTTGAGATGTACTATAGACAGTATAAATGCTGAAAAAGATATTGTCACCAAAGAAGCTGTCATGGAAGACACTGTCCTGAAAGAAGCTGTCATGGAAGACACTGTCAAAGAAGATACTGTCATGGAGGACACTGTCACATAAGATAATGTCATGAAGGACACTGTCAAAGAAGATGCTGTCAAGGACGAAATCAAGCCAACTGTCAAACCTAAGAGGACAAAATCCTTAGCCAGAGCTTGGTTTTGTAGACAAGAAACTGAACCTGAGGAATCTTCCAAGGCAAAGAAAAGAAAGACTAAGTACTCAGGAAAGGAGAAAGCTACAGGACTATGCAGGAATTTGAGGAAACTATTTCAAATCAAATATCCAAAATCTCTTGAAGTGCAACATGTTAAATCCAAGGAAATCAGGAATGTTGAAGTGGAGTTAGATGCCAACCAAGAGGCAAGCATGTACACTCTCTGGTGGGATTCATCAAGGTCAATAAAGGTTTATAAGGACTTCATCATGGAAGTTGAGTCAATTTCTGTGAACGACATTCCTATGATTGTAAGAACAAAAGTCAAGAGAAGAATTGATTACTTCTTCTTGGACAAAATGGTGGAGCTACTACAAAGCTATGACAATGTACCCAACAGTGTCATGGAACATGTTCTAAAGTACAAGGATGAAAGAGATATGGAATTCTATCAGAAGTTTGGTATGTTTGAAGATCATGATGATGCTGACATTGCTCACTTGTTGGAGGAGTCTGATGAAGAAATAGCTGACTATGAAGAGGATCTTCCTGAAGAAGAGGTGCAATCCCAACCAAGTCAAGAAGGACCCTCAAATCCAACAGGAAGAGAGGCTACTGAAGATATGGAAGCTCCATTCCTGAACAAGTGCAAAGAAGCAAACAAGGTGGAGAGTGAAGGACCCAATTACCAACCCTGTATGCTAGAAAATCCTCTGAGGATCAAGTTCATAAGGGAAGAGATCCCTGTGAGAAGCTTTCATAAGCTCAGAACAAGTGCTTTGAAAGACTTACTCTACATGGTAATTGGATCAACTCATCCATTAGAACAACTGTGTTCTTTTGAGATTGAGGGTATTCTTCAAAGAAGAAAGGGTGAGAACTCAAAGCTGGACAAATCAAGAAGAAAAACCCTGAATGCATATCCTGGAAGAAGATTTAAACTTGTTGAACGTAAATTGAGGTTCAAAACTTATGCCTTTGGTCAAGAATTGTGGACAGATCTCCAGGATGCTAGAGTATGTCTCTCCAAAGCAGTCCAAAGGTACATTGATGAGATTGAAGATGATGCCACCTCTTCTGATGAAATATCAATGGTGGAAGGACTCAAGGAGATTCTGAAAGAAGCTCTCAACAGAGAGGACGAAGCAATACAGAAAAGGAAATCTGAAGCTAAGTGAAAATCTTTATCTATTCTGATCTTGTTAGTTAAGTTGTCACCATGTATTAATTGTAAATTTGTAGTTATTGTCCATAAAAACAAATTGGGGGAGATTGTTAGGATTTATGGCTGATGGCTAATAGACAACTTGATTAGTTATTTTAAATGCTTAATTTTATTAAGTATGAACATAATGTCAGAGCCAGAGTACGTTCTTGTAATCATTTTGTTTACTGTTAAATATGATCTTAGTACATCTTGGTAAAAGTTCATTTACTTGTTCAAGCCTCAAGAAGTGCTTAAAGAAGACAACAAGAATAAATGTTACTGTCATAGCACTGACATTAAGGTTACAAGAAGACATCATGTTGCAAGTCACGACAGTATATCCACTCTGACAGCAACATTGGCGGAAGCTCTGAGACAACAACTTTACCTTAATCTGACAGCAAGCTCGGAACTCCTGACAGCATCTATTACGGGGATTTCTTACTGTCACCAAAAGCACATTCCTGTGACAGCAAGCTTGAAGATCAGGATATTGTCTCAGAGGGATAATCTTTGTATTGGGGATCTACCCAGTCAAACATGTGACAGTTTGGATGTTCAAGAAACAGGCGTGCTGCAGTATCCCAACACTGCATCAGGTCTGCAAGACTACGACAGAAGCTTGAGAGATCACATGACAAAGCACACCAATTTAAGAGTATGACAAATCAACATCTACTGAATTGTGTTAGCTAAATATAGAATGTATCTAGATTACTGTTTCCAGTAATGATAAACTTGTTTGTATAACAATTTAGGTAAGACACACGGGTAGGCAATTTGTAAGAAGCTGCCACGTGAAAATGAAAGTAGCTTCACAAACCCGTGATGATAGAGATATGATTAGTTTACTTAGACTATCTCTCAATTCATTCTATGTATCACTCGAGAAATTGAAGCTCAAGAAAACTGATATTTTCTTTAGGTTGTAGCAACACTTTCCAAAATAAATAAAACATTTATTTTGTGAGAAAAACTACTTGTGTCTACTTGTGTTTGCAATTCTTAAACTGATAAACGTTAAACTTAGTTTTAGTTGTTGAAGCGTAGATTGGGATTTATCAGTATTGCATTCAACGTTAATCTTAGTTTTTCGAAATTCTTTGCACCTCAGCCGTTTTCTAAGAAAAGCATAATAAATATTGGTTCCTGTTAGGCCGAATACACAATATATAATCAATATAAGTATGATAATAACAATTGAGAACACTGTTTATGAATCAACAACTGAATTATATAAATAATTCTTCTCTCAGTGATGTTAAAGAATCACAGAGAGCTGCTAGGTTACAGGAATAATGTATTCAGTATTCACATCCCTTTTAGGGTTAACCTATCTGTGTTTATATAGTACACAGCTACATAGAATCAATCTCTAATTGATATTCCTATAAATTAGCTATACAATTTATATCAAATTAGGATTGCTTCTGTCTTCTGTTCCGTTTCCTTAACTGTCTCAATATATCTTGCTTCTTTCCATCTTCAAGATATATTGCTTCTAGAATCTTTATATCAGCACCGACAGCTAAAGTAAACTTTTCTCCCCGTCAGACTTTAATAAACTCTGACTGGCTTCCAGTAAACTCTGATGAGTACCTGTTACTTAAACACTGATAAAACAATCATTAGCAATTATATCTAACAATCTCCCCCAACTTGTGCATAATAAAGATGTACAAGTTAATAGATAATTGATGATGTCAAAACAAATAACAAATGCAGTGTTTAAATATAATCAGAGTTTAACTTTAACTTAGAACAGAAAACTTTAAAAACTTACAGTCAGACTTTACTTAATCTCTTCAATGTCAGGCACTGTTCTGAGATAATCAATGAGTAGTCTTCTTTCAGCCTTTTCTAGCTCATCTACCATGATTTTCTTCGATTCCTTCAATTCTTGATCACTCTCTCCAGTCTGATAGATAGCAGCTCTCAGAGAATAGATGCTATTTCTCCTCATCTCATTCCCTAGCCTGATAAAATAAGACTTGTCTGACTCCAAGTTAAATTCCAACACTTTAATTCCAAGTGCTGTATTGAATTTAGCACTGTTCCTTTTCATCTCTACAAGCTTTCCATGAGCATCTCTGTACTTAGGAACATAAGCACTTGAAATTCTGGCTCCACACAAGACTTTAGACTTCATCATTCTCTCTCTTAAAACTTGAGCAGCATTGTGAGTACTTTGATTTTTCACTCTTAGCAGATATAAAACATACTCCAGCTCTTCCCATAGTTTTAGATGAATATCAGCTTCTCCAACTCTATAAACTCTTCCATCAGCCATAAAATATAACAGAAACTCCTTTTTGATTCCTCTGTGATAAATCATCTGAACAGACTCTAACTTGTCAAGGTTTTCTTGAGTTACCCCAACACCAGATTCTGCCAGTGATGTATGATCTAAAGGACTATTATTCACTCTTTTCTCTCTATGTGAACCCAAGCCAGATCTATCATAAGATTCTTTTCCCATTACAGTTCTGCTTTGTAAAATGTTCACATTTCCTGGCTTCAGAGTTTCATCTTTAGATGATCTTCGAAAAGTACCTTGGAGTTGTGGAGATATTAATTGAGTTTGTACAACTTGAGCAGTGTCAAAGGTTGTCACAACTTTAACAGAATCATCAACTTGAGCAACGTCAGTGGTTGATTTATTAGATCTTGATTCAACATGAGCCATGTCAGAGGTTGAATAAGTTTTCTTTGATAACTCAGGCTCTTCAATCAATTTGCCTTTTCCTTTGTCAGTGTTTGCAATCACAGGCCTCCTTGTGTATTGTATACTCTGTTGAGTATTTTCTTTGATAGAAATTCCAATTTCTTTCTTTCTAGGAGCCTTTACTGATTTCTTCTTATAAGTACCAGCTTCAATCTTTTTCTGGTGTTCTTTAGCAAGAAGCTTCATCTCAGCATCTATATCTTCAACTGTGGCTTCACCACCATGTTCTTCCATGAAAATCTTAGCAGCAATCTCTTCATCAGTGGTTGGATTTGATGAAATCACTAGACTTTTAAGTCTTGAAGAAGATTGACTACCAGAGTTTAACCTTTCAGAGTTTGTCTGTCTAGCAGAGTTTGACCTAAGTCGCCCTTGCTCTTGAGAAGACTTTGACCTTTTCTCTGTTTCTCTGCTTCCACCATCATTTGAATCATCCCTCGGTCTCAAAGTTGGAGTCCTTCTGCATTTGTCTTTAGGTATCTTCTCCCCCTTTTTGACATCATCAGGAATAAAAACTGATGTCAGCAACTCAAGTGATGCAGCAATAGAGTCAATCTTAGTAGATATGTCAGCTTGATTGCTCTCAACCCTTGTTAGCCTCTGCTTAATCTCTTCTTGATCCTTTACCATAGATGTAAATTGAGCTCTATCTTTCTTTAGTGCTAACTCCTTAAGAGCAATATCATTACTCAATCCAAGAACAACCTTGTGAGTCTCATCAAAGCGGTTGTGCAATGATTTAACTTGAACAATGGTCGCCTTAAAATGTGATAATAACTCAGGATTAGTAATCTCTGTAGCAGTTTTACGTACAAAATCAGCAGCCCTTTGAGTAGAGAAAATGCAGTCTGCTCCTGACCAATTAGCATAATGCATTTCCCTGAAATGATCTTCAGTGGCATTGTGATTTGCTTTGATAGACTCTGCTGTAGGATCTCTTAGAAAAGGCATAGACTCATCAGAGTCTGAAAGTGCATCATTCATCCCAGAGTTTGCATGAAGAGAATGTTCAGAATTTTGATTATCATCTGCATCAACATTGTCTTGGATAGGCTCTGCAGCTTCTTCAAATGCATTCTCTGCAGTAGCTTCAGTATTTATCTGTGCAGCTTCTTCAAGAACTTGCTCTGCAACAGCTTCAACATTCTCAGAGTTTACATTTGCAAAAACCTCTGTTTCTTCAGGAACAGTCTTAACCATATCCTCTGCTGTATCTGCATTTATCACCTCTACAGCAGCTTCAATTACCTAATCAACCTCCTCACCCATTTCAGGAATTGAATTATTGACAGAGAGAATCTATGTATGAGTTGCAAGAGACTCGTCTAGAATTTGGGTGGGTTGATCAGCTGCCACATCCTCAGTATCACAAACACTGATACTAGGATGTGCTTCAAGTTCTTTTTCAATATCAACAAAGAAAGTTTCTTCCAAAGGCATCTCAGCCATATCATCAGTATTTGCATGAGCAGCATCAAAGACATCTTCAGGAACTGCTTCAGGAGCTTCAACATTTGTAGCATCAACATTTTCAACATTTTCAGCTTCAATATTTGGATCAGAAACATCCAACTCCTCAAAAAGATAATCAGCCACCAACTTTCTTCTTTTCTGATGTGAAATCTCATTGTCAGCAAAAGATGGCCTATTTGCCCTTCTTTTCTTCCTTGAAGTTCCAGCAGATGTTGACACCCCAATATCAACTGATGATTTAGAAATCCTAGCTGGCTTAGAACCCATATGCTTAGTTCTACCACTAGATTTTGGTTTATTGGGAAGAACAGTATCTAGAGGTTCAGGCTGTGGTTCAGATTGTGGTTGTGGTTGAGTTTCAGATTGTGTTTGGGTAGAATTGATCAAAAACTGTTGAACCAACTCAGGTAATAAGAAATCACCTAGATTACCCTTCTTGACATCCTTGTTAATAAGATCATAGAATACTCTTTTGTGCAGTTTAAAACAAGGAATAATATCATTATCAATAATATCTACCCCATTAACACAAACAGAAAATAAAATCTGACAAAAACGAGCAAAGTAAACTACCCTTCTGTTTTCAGTCATTTTCTCACCTAAATTAGTTAAAACTAATCTAGCAAAATCAAAATGAGTACCATAAAGTAAAGAATACCCAATTTGCAGACTATCAGTGGGTATTGCATCCCAGTTGGTGCACTTCTTTCCGAACGTTCTTGTAATGCAATCGAAGAAAAAGCTCCACTCCTTCCTCAAGAACGGTCGCTTCAGCTGACCTATCTTAGCCAAAGACCCACTGTATCCTATCTCCTTCATCATCCTTACCAAATCAGCATCACCAACAGCAATGGTGTAAGCAGTATGCTCACCAAAGCCCATAGCTACACGAACTGTACCAGGAGTAATAAAATACTCTGTTTCTTGAAACTCGAAAATAATGGATGGTGTTCCTGATTCACCACCATCATCATAGACACCAGTCTCCCAGAAGCTTTTAATTTGTAATCCAGAAAGCTTCTCTGGTTCTACAAGAGCACGCCCGATTGGAGATTGGGCAAGAAAATTCTGCATCAGATGAAACGCCTCCGGTGCGTTTTCATTAGCCAATGGAGCAGCATAGTTGTTAGGAACAAATTCAAGATCAGAGGATACAAAAGCAGTAGAAGCCATTAGAACGATTTAGAAATAATCAGAGAATGACTTAGAAAATTTTTGAGAGTGTTTGCAGTAAAAGTGTTTGTGAAAATGTGTGAATTGGAATAAGTTGTGAAAAGTTCAAATGAGTTTGTGTATTGGATATTAATACAAAAGAATTAATTAAAAACTGAACAGTTTCTAATCAATACACACAACTGTCTTACTCCGTAAAACGTGTGAGTGGGACACGTGGCACACATGCAATGACTGACAGCAGTAATTGACAGTTTCCAATGCGCATGCGCAGTAAAAACAGCAATAATTACCGCCTTTTACACTTTTCTAGACACTCAACCTCTCTCATCTGTTTAATACAAATTAGAACCGTTACCAATCATACTCTTTTATTTTCAAGAATGTTTTCTCAAAATTGTTAACTGTCTGAAACAAATAATTAATTTTAATCATCAGAGATTAAAATAAAATTACCTCAGCGTAGAGTACACATTTCATCAGTGTTTACCAATCCTCCTCCTTTATAAATAAATTCTTTTCACAAACTGTACAGGTGTGAGTATTTGTGTGTGAATTAGCAGAGTTTACTAAATATGAATATTTAGATCATCTCAAAGTGCATAAAATCCACAAACTAAAGCAGTAAAAACTGGTTGCTCAAACTCTCATATAAAATCAAATCTGATTTTTATATCTAAACTCTGTATTCTGATATCCTTTCATTTGGATATATCTTTTATTTTCACCCCCTTTATATATAATTTTTTTTTAATTTATTTTTCCAGTAATCAGTGGTTGGCACTAGTCACCAAAAATCAAAGATTTTAGCCCTTATTTCATACAATAAGTTCCTGGATCTTCCTAGGCACAACATGATCTCAAAGGAATTTGTGCTCTTTTTGGCATCTTTTGATTTGAGGGTGAAATATTTGTAACTAATTTTCAGAGTTTAGACTTTTCATCAGTTAATACAATTAATTTATGAGAGAAAATGCAAACAGCTAATACAGACTCATTGTATAGGATCAATAAACTAAGAGATGCTATAAATATAGAGACAGTATCATGTTGTGTAAAATTTTTGCACATTTTGAAATCAGAATTTATATTACTTAGAAGGATTCATGATTACTTACTGAAAATCATGCTTCATACAAATTTCTTCATCGGTCCATGTGTTTCAGACAAAAATCACAATCAGAGTTTGACATCAGACTTTAACTGACAGAGTATGACTGACACTATATTACTAACAGAGTTTAACATACTGGTACAAATAACAGTTAACACATGCATAGAATCATGAGCATAAAATCATGTATAGAGTTTGAATCTAACCAGTATCTCTAGTCAAAACCAGAGATCATTCCAAGTTCATTTACCAGCCTTGTAAAGGTAGCTTCACTCAAAGGTTTGGTTAAGATATCTGCAAGCTGTTGGTCTGTAGAAACAAAATGAAGCTCAATGTTTCCTTCTTCCACATGTTCCCTGATAAAATGATACCTTATGCTGATGTGCTTGGTCATGGAGTGCTGTACTGGATTACCTGTCATAGCAATAGCACTTTGATTATCACAGTAAATAGGTATTCTAGAGTACCTTAATCCATAGTCCAGCAATTGATTCTTCATCCATAAAATCTGTGCACAACAGCTACCAGCAGCTATATACTCTGCTTCTGCTGTGGATGTGGAAATTGATTTCTGTTTCTTGCTGTACCAAGAAACTAATCTGTCACCAAGAAATTGACAGCTTCCACTTGTGCTTTTTCTGTCTATCTTACAGCCTGCAAAATCTGCATCAGAGTAACCAATTAATTTAAACTCTGATTCTCTAGGATACCACAAACCAAGAGTTATGGTTCCTTTGAGATATTTGAAAATCCTCTTCACAGCTGTTAGATGTGGCTCTCTGGGGTCTGCTTGAAATCTTGCACAAAGACATGTTGCATACATGATATCTGGTCTGCTTGCAGTGAGATAAAGAAGAGACCCTATCATTCCTCTGTAGTTTGTCATATCTATTGAGGCTCCTGTGTCTTTGTCTAGCTTTGTTGCAGTAGCCATGGGAGTTGTAGCAGATGAACTATCAAGCATACCAAATTTCTTGAGAAGATTTCTGGTATATTTTGCTTAATTGATAAAAATCCCATCATCTGTTTGCTTGACTTGCAAGCCTAGAAAATAACTAAGCTCTCCCATCATGCTCATTTGATACCTTGATTGCATAAGCTTGGCAAATTTCTTACAGAGTTTGTCATTAGTAGACCCAAAAATTATGTCATCCACATAGATTTGAACTAACAGCAAATCATCACCAGTATTAAAGTAGAACAAGGTTTTGTCAATTGTACCTCTAGTGAACCCACTTTCTAAAAGAAATTGAGCCAGAGTTTCATACCATGCTCTAGGTGCCTGCTTTAGTCCATATAATGCCTTATCAAGCCTGTAGACATAATCTGGATGTTTGGGATCTACAAACCCTGGTGGTTGTTCAACAAACACTTCTTCTTCAAGTTTCCCATTGAGAAAAGCACTTTTCACATCCATCTGAAAGACTTTAAATTTCTTGTGAGCAACATAGGCCAGAAAAATCCTTATTGCCTCCAGTCTTGCAACTGGAGCAAAGGTTTCATCATAATCAATTCCTTCTTGCTGTGAATAGCCTTTTGCCACAAGTCTAGCCTTATTCCTTGTAGTCACTCCATCACTGTCTGTTTTGTTTCTGAAAACCCACTTTGTACCAACAATAGATCTGTTCTTTGGTCTTGGTACAAGTGTCCAGACTTCATTCCTCTCAAATTCATTTAACTCTTCTTGCATTGCTGTTATCCAATTAGCATCTTGAAGAGCTTCTTCCACTTTCTTGGGCTCAGTTTGAGATAAGAATGCATGAAACAGACATTCATTATTTGTAGCACTTCTAGTTCTTACACTAGCTTCTGGATCTCCAATTATCAAGTCAGGTGTATGAGCTTGTGTCCACCTTCTTGCTGTTGGTAATTGGCTTCTATTTTCATTATTAGATCCTCCCCCTTGATCCATGCTCTCCTGATTTTCTTCTCGACCATTCGCATTCTCTGAGGCTCCCCCTGAATTGGATTGTTCAGTATTTGAACTTTCAGAGTTTGACTCAGAGTTTCTGTTGGATTCTTCATTTGACTCTCTTTCAGAATTTGAGTCATCACTTTGAAAAGTTTCTGAAGTTTCTTCACGCTCCCCCTCAACTGGTTCTCCATTTTGTTCTGTCAGAGAAAATTCTTCAGAGTTTACCAGTAGAGGATCAGAGTATGCTTCGTCAGAGTTTGTTGGATTTGCTTCATCAGAGTTTACATCATCAGAGTATAGATCTTCATTTTCAAAGCGAAGTTGATCATGATATTCTTCATCTTCTATTCCAGTTATTTTCTTGTCATCAAATGATACATGTATAGATTCCATGATCACTTTAGTTCTTAGATTGTAGACTCTGAATGCTTTAGTTGATAGTGGGTATCCAACAAAAATTCCTTCATCAGCTTTTAAGTCAAACTTGGTCAACTGTTCAGGATGAGTTTTCAACACAAAACGCTTGCATCCAAAAATATGAAAATACTTCAAATTTGGCTTCTTATTCTTCACCATCTCATATGGTGTTTTCCCATGCTTGTTGATCAGTGTAGCGTTTTGAGTAAAACAAGCTGTTTGAACAGCTTCTGCCCAGAAATAAGTTGGCAATTTTGCTTCATCAAGCATTGTTCTGGCAGCTTCGATTAGGGTTCTGTTCTTCCTTTCAACTACACCATTTTGCTGTGGAGTTCCAGGTGCAGAAAATTATTGTTTCACTCCTCTTTCCTTGCAGAAAGCTTCCATTACAGAATTTCTGAATTCAGTACCATTATCACTTCTTATAACTTTCACTTTGTACTGTGATCCTTTGTCCAATAGCTTCACATGATCCATCAAAGTTAGGGCAGTTTCATCCTTCTTTGCTAAGAAGTACACCCAGGTGTATCTGGTGTACTCATCAACAATGACTAAAGCATATTTCTTTCTGCCCATTGACATTATATTCACTGGACCAAAGAGATCAATATGTAAAAGATGATAAGGATCCACAACTGAAGATTCAGATTTACTCTTGAAAGATGACTTCCTTTGCTTGGCCTTTTGACAAGAATCACACAGACCATCTAAGCTGAGTATTGACTTTGGAAGTCCCCTTACAAGATCTTTTCGAATCAGCTCATTGATGTTGTTCAAGTTTAAGTGAGAGAGCTTCTTATGCCATTTCCAACTCTCTTCACTGGACATTCTTGCTGATAGACACACAGTTTTTCCTTCAGAGTTTGTTACCAAACTTGCTTCATAGATGTTATTGTGCCTGTGTCCAACTAGAACAACTTTCCCTGTAGATTTGCTGATAACTTCACAATGTTCATTATGAAAATCTACATGGTATCCTCTGTCACAGATTTGACTCACAGAAAGCAGATCATGCTTGAGTCCTGAGACAAGAGCTACATTTGTAATGATGACACTTCCAAGATTGATATTGCCATATCCCAGAGTATGTCCTATGTTGCCATCTCCATAGGAAACTTTTGGGCCAGCTTTTTCCTCAAAATCTGATAGCAGGGCTTTATTTCCAGTCATATGTCCTGAGCATCCACTGTCCAAGATAAGAGTGCTCTCTTTTATGCCCTGCAATCACAAACAATCACTGAGTGTTAGATTTAAGGATCTAGACTTGCTTGGATCCTTTGGCTTTCTTAACATTGTTAGCTTTTGCAGCGGAATCACTATCAACAGAGTTCAAACTAACATTGTCAGACTTTACACTTGCAGAGTTTGCTCTAACCCATTTCAAGTTGGGTTTTAGCTCATAATAGTTGTGATAAATAGCATGATAACTCTTGCAAGTATAAATGGAATGCCAAGTGCTCCCACAGTGTGTGCATAAAGTATGTGGTCTAACCCTAACATAATCATTCTTTACTCCAGATGTGGAGGGTAAAGAGTTAATATCTTTGTTCTTCTTGCAAAACCTGGCAAGATGGTTAGTACTACCACAACTATGACATGTTTTTCTAGGAGCAGCAGAAATAGGCAGATAAGCATTTCTTTTATTAATGCCTACTTTTCCATTCCTATTCTTCTTAAACATTTTCTGTTTGTTGACAGACTTTACTTCTTTGAGCTTATGTTTGAATTGTTTTTCTGTCATCAAACCAACATTAACCTGTTTATCACAGATTTTTACTGGTTCTTTAACAGCTTCTAGCTCAATCTTATTCTCTGTTATTGAACCAATATTAACCTGTTTTTCACAAGTTTCAATTTGCTCCATAACAGCTTCTTTTACAACAACAGACTTTAGCTTACTGTATTCCGGAACAAATTGCACAGGTTTAAGTTGTGGTTTCACTTTAACTTTATCTTTAAACCTAAGTTCATCTCCCTCACAGTAACCTAAGCCTACAGTATCTGTCTGAAAAACCTGATGTGTGTCTTTTCCAGAATTTGTCTAGGTTTTAATTACTTTCCTCTCTTTTTCCAACTCAGATTCTATTTCCCTATATCTTTTAAGCAACTCCTGTTCAACATAAACAGCATCATCTCTCTCCTTTTGAACTTGTTGCATGTTAACAAGTTTCTCTTCAAGAAATTTATTCCTCTCTTTAAGACCTAGATTCTCAGATTTGATTCTTTCATTTTCTAAAGTCTGATCCCTATAACTAACATGTATGCTTTTAAGATAAATTCTTAATTCAGATATATTATCAGTATCATAAGCATAAGTTGTTAGGGGTACCTTGTTTCCAGATGACTCAGCTTCATCTTTAACAGTTGCCATGAGAGCATAATTGACTCCCTCATCTGAGTCTGAAGTGTCTGCCCAGTCCTTGCCTTTAGTGATGAGTGCTTTCTCAGATTTTCCTTTCTTGCATTCTGGAGCATAATGACCCATTTCTTTACACTTGTAGCACTGGATCTCAGACTTGTCTTTCTTTCCAGACTTGGTATGTTTTCCATCAGACTTTCTGAAATTTCTCTTATCAGAATTTGAATCTTTCCTTGAGAATCTCTTTCCTTTCTTGAAGTTCTTGAATCCCATCTTCTTGAAGGTCTTCACCATTAAAGCAGCCATTCTCATCATCTCTTCTTCATCATCCTCAGAATCAGAAGCTTCATCATCAGTGTTTGAGCCATCATCAGAGTTTGATGACTCACTATCAGATTTAATGACTAAAGCCTTTCCTTTGGTTTTCTTTCTTGATGATTCCTTCTTGACAGGCTTTTCTTCAACTTTAAGAGCAACAGATTTTGTCTTCTTTCCAGATCTTTTGTTTCTCTGTTCTATTTCAAGTTCATGAGTTTTAAGCAACCCATAGATTTCATCAAGATCTGTATCTGCAAGATCATAATTGTCTCTGATTGTTGTTGCCTTTAAATCCCATCTTTCAGGTAGGGATAGAAGAAACTTGAGATTTGACTCTTCAAGTTCATATTCTTTATCAACCAGAGACAAATCATTCAACAATTTACAAAATCTGTCATATGTATCTGTCAAACTTTCATCAGATCTAGAGTCAAAGTGTTCATACTCCTGTGTTAGAATAGTCTTCCTGTTTTTCTTTATAGCACTTGTTCCTTGACACCTGACTTCCAAAGCATCCCAAATCTCTTTGGCAGTCTTGCAGCCAATCACTCTGTTAGACATGACATTATCTAAGGCACTGTGTAGTAGATGTCTAACCTTTGCATCCTTTGCAATTGATGAGATGTCTTCAGGAGTCAAATCTTTCTTCTCTTTTGGAACAGTCTTTTGTTCTTGCCCAGTAACAACAGGAGACAATTTAGTTGGCATATGAGGACCATCATTGATTCTATCAAGGTATTCTGGATCTGTGGCTTCCAGAAACATGGTCATCTTCACCTTCCATATTGGATATTCACTTGGTCTGAGAATTGGAACCCTTATAGTCTCATATCGACTCACAGAAGTAGGTTGAACCTTCTGAACATTAGAACCTTCCTAAGAGTTGTCAGTCATGATTATACTTGTGTTTGGATCGATAAACTGTATATACTAATCAGCCTTGGCTCTGATACCAATTGTTAGGCCGAATACACAATATATAATCAATATAAGTATGATAATAACAATTGAGAACACTGTTTATGAATCAACAACTGAATTATATAAATAATTCTTCTCTCAGTGATGTTAAAGAATCACAGAGAGCTGCTAGGTTATAGGAATAATGTATTCAGTATTCACATCCCTTTTAGGGTTAACCTATCTGTGTTTATATAGTACACAGCTACATAGAATCAATCTCTAATTGATATTCCTATAAATTAGCTATACAATTTATATCAAATTAGGATTGCTTCTGTCTTCTGTTCCGTTTCCTTAACTGTCTCAATATATCTTGCTTCTTTCCATCTTCAAGATATATTGCTTCTAGAATCTTTATATCAGCACTGACAGCTAAAGTAAACTTTTCTCCCCGTCAAACTTTAATAAACTCTGACTGGCTTCCAGTAAACTCTGATGAGTACCTGTTACTTAAACACTGATAAAACAATCATTAGCAATTATATCTAACAGTTCCATCTTATGATTTTTGACTTCTACGAGACTCGTAGTCAAATGTTCTCTAACAATGGAGAATGATAGGGAACGAAAACACTCTAACAAGGGGAGAATGATAGGGAACGAAAATGAATGAATTTTTTATTTTTCAGTTTATAGTTTAATTATATTTAATATAAGATTAGTATATTTACCTGCATGTTTTATTTCGGGAAATTAAATATTAGTATGTAGTAGGTTACATAATAAGCTCATGTTATCAGAACTTAGTCCATTAAATTCTATTTTTAGAATTTTCTATTTATATATAAGTTTTGTGAACCCCGCAATTTAAATATGACTGGATTATTCAGATATTATCGAATGATAAATTGGGTCTCTTTATGTATAGGTTGTGGTCCTTAATCTTTCTTCCTTATATAATTGGAAAATTCTTAGGATGGTGGATTTTCTGCAATTAATCCATCAAAATTCTATCTTTCGATAATTTTTATATCATATATTCATCTTTCATAATCTTATCCTGCATCAAATGATAAGTCTACATCAAATGATAAGCCTAATTTATGAGGGTAAATAAAGTATGGGAAGATAACTTAAATGATGAATTAAAGAACAAAATTATTTAGACTATTTTGGGTCAAGAGTCTGAGTCGTCTTGGTCTACGAACATTGCATTACAAAAAGGGCGTTTATAAATGAAGGTAAAAATTTCGACACATTTAGTTAAATTTCAAATTTACAAGGAGGGCGGTTAAAAATGATCATACTTCTTGCTTTGAAAAATATGATCTTATCTAAAAATCTCGAATCATAAATCTACGCAACTTCTTTCCAAGATCATTCTGATTATTGAGACCAGTAACGTTATATTATTAAATTAGACTCTTTTAAGTTTTTAGAGAATTTTACATTAACCAAACATTCATATCATCAATTAGCTTTTTTCCTAATTACATATATCTTAACGTACGCGACACATGAATTTTATAAAGTTAAGAATAGTGCATTTTGAGAATTGAAAATTTATTGACGAACTAGGCAAATCAATATATAGGCCCTAACGCTGTGTTCCCGAACTTAGTAAAGAAAAAGAAAAAAATGAACAATTTTCTCTTCTTTCCAAATCTTTCCAAAAGTGGGAAGAAGATTTTGGGCACAAATATAAAAGGAACTTCTTCCCTAATCTTTAGATTTCTTTTCTTTTCTTTCTAAGAAAATCATTCTGGAACAAGCCGTGGAAATATTTTTTTTACCTTTCTTTTCTTTTCTCTCCAAAATATGTTTATGGAACACAATGTAAGTTTCAGAACATGCAATATATTCAAATGATTGAGCCAACTAAGAGTTGTCAACAAGCATTTTTAGTAGTTACTTATACACATCCATAGCCTCCGAAAGCATCATTCTTGCAAGATGCTTCCTAAAATAAAATTAGTCTTGTGCTCAAGAATTCCTCGTTGATCATTGCTTCCTTTGGCATATCTAATTATCGAAAAATATATTATCACTTTTTTTATGCCTCAAATTTGTCCAAAATTCTTTTTATTTACTTTGAAGGAGTTCAATAGATTATGTAAGTCTTTGAAAGAGTTCAAATACAATTTGATTATGACCAATTTCACCTTTTCCTTTCTCTTTTCGGGACAATAACTCATCCACTTTATTAAGGCAAAAATGTATTTTTTTCTCCAACAAATCACAAAAAAATGCAGTGTGTAGAACTTCTATTCCTTTTCATAACATATGATATAATGCCCAAAGTCAATATATTTAAAATAATTTAGACAATTTATTTTCATTGATTTCATATCTTCTTTATAAATACATAAAATATACATACATATATACACCAACTCTAATACTTAGAGCCTACCTAATTACCATATATTATATAGTGAATATAAACTAAGCAACACCTAATTAGTATAAAGTATAAATTATATTAGGGAACGATATAGGAGTATATATGCTTCTCTCGAGTGACAATGTAAAGATCTTGTATGACTAACTTCGACACTTAGAATGATATGGTCGAAACTTCAGGGTCTTTATAAACAAATCTATTAAGTAGAATTTAGTGTTATCGTGCATCATTGTAGTAACACCGCGTAAGCTCCCGATAAAATGATAATCAATGTAAATACATCTTAACGCTTGTGAGATATTGAATTAGTAGTTATGTGAATAGTTGCTTAACTATCACAAAATCAGTTGTGATAACAAACGCCCCCAAAACACCTTTGACCACTTCACCTTTTGCATACGCTTAGTCCATAACGTGGTATTTTGTCTTCTTGAACAACGAGACATCATTGATTGCTTTTTAATCTTCATTAATACTCCCCCCGTCCCACTCAAACTGGCTTGTTTGAGTTTTGCACACATATTAAAAAATAATTAATTTACTTGTTTTGGACTAAATTGTCCTTATTTAATCTTTGAACCGAGAATACTTGACTATATAGAAAGTTGGGCATTGTTAATTGCATGCATGTATTCTATGTATACACTTAAATTACTAGTCAAACTTTTTTCATTAATCGATGCATGAAGAGTCATTTTTTATCTATAAATATTTGATGCATTTTTTCAACTAGAGACTAAATCATGGAAGAATACAATAATAGAAGAATGTTTGATCTAAACAAGTTGCCTTCTCCACCTTCGTCACCCTCATCTATCCATGACATTAACGTTAAAAATTCTCCACCCTCGCATGTCAATATTGTTGAAGTAAAGAAATCTCCACCCTCCCCTATCAATATCATTGAAGTAAAAAAAGAAGTACAAGAGTCTTCTGCAGGAAAACCTTCCACCGGAATAAAAGAAGAAGTACAAGAGCCTTTTACAACAAAACTTTCAACCGGTGAAAAACAAGTTATCCGAGAGATGCTAAAGATCATAATTACCTGCTGTGACTGTGATTGTAATTTTTGTATAAATTTTTTGTTGTTCTTATGCATATATACAGATGTCTATGTATGTGTCTAAAATAAACTTATTTTTCTTTCTTTGTTTTGTCAAACCAGACTTCTATTGATCAAGTACTTCAACCAAAGATTTTTAAAAGGATTAGGCATGGGATGGGAGAATTGCTACTGGTCGAATTTATTCACTTCAATTATTTTTTGTTTAAAATCTTATGTATGGATGAAATTTTTTTAAGAATAACATAAATATTTTACTCTTACATCTACTTGCTTGCATTTTCTTTCTAAGACAATTCATGCATTCATCAGACAGAACACTTCTAGTAGAGTGTTCTTGTTTAGACTTAAAAACTTGATAGGCGTCAACATATTTAAAAATGGATAAATTCTTGTTTAGACTCTCTTCAACCTTCAGATAACATAACAATAGTAGAATTGACAAGTGCTTCATCACAGTTCAACTGGAGTGGTAAAGGGCCACCACGCGGACACTGATCTTCAATAAAGTGAGGTTGTTTATAATTATTGTTACCACCTGATTTCATCACCTCGATCATGTTTAGTTGTAATGCTAAGAATATTTTATCAAGCTTTTCTTGTTCTAATTCTTCAAATGCTTTTTCAACTGCGGCCATAAGACCATCAATCGTAGTGGGTGCTTGTTGATGTTGTAGTGATTGTATGGCTCTAAAAAATCCCAAGTCTAAAACATTCAAATCTGGACTGTTTGGAGGCTGGTAACGTAAACGAATGTCAAACCCATCTATTGAAGCAGCTTCGAGAAATTCTGGATCATCTGGACTTACATGAGGCTTGGCATTATCTTGTTGAACGATGATTGTTCCAGTTGAATTACCACTAGGCCACTTAGCTTTGATTGCAGGGAGCACTTTTTGCTTTAAAAATCTTTTTGAAATATCTTTTGTCACTGCAGTTATAGGCTTGGTTACCAAAGTTCCAGCCGGCTGATTTTTACTGCTTCACTTTGCAGGTTCCACCGTGGTATAAGAAAATATACCGATTTTTCCCTGAAACATCTCATTACGAATTGGATCATACCTTGGACGAGCAACAACCGTTAAGAACATAACTTTATCAATACAATTTAAACTCTTGCATGTACGCAAAAGGAATTCTTTCATCAGGATGTAAATAATATCATTGGCATTTTTTGGTCATATAAAACCATTTTTCATCCAAATGGATAACATTCATCATACTTGAAAACATAGGAACATTAAGAGTATCACTACGAAGTATCATTGATAAACAGAACCTGAGACGAGCTTTCTTATTTTCCTCTGTTAGAAGAGGCTTGACACTGCTGGTGTGTGGATGAAGATCACCGTCTCTAATTCTCCTGTGTATGGTGGACTTCGGCTCATTCATCGCCGCTGCTAAAGAACGAACGTTGCTTCTTCTTTTTAATTCAATATCCTTCACAACACTAAAATCAATTACTCACTTTCTTCTCGCATTTCTGGTGTAACTGGTTGGGAAATCTGCTCCACTGCGGATTTTTTTTTACCAACTGACCATATTCTACTTATGGTACGAGTCGGAACTGAAAAGTTGGTGGAATCAAGAAGAATGGAGCCTCTTCTTAACTTGAGATCTTTACTTTTCTCCAACAGAAATTGAAAGATAATTCTTTTTTTGTTGTAGCTCATGTGCTTGCCTGATCTTTTTGCAGAAGTAGTATCATCTCTATGTGAACTATCATCTCCCTCGCTATTTAGACTATTTTCTTCTTCATTGAAAAAACTACCTTCACTCATATTCTTGTATTTTTTGGTAAACAATACTGAGTTGATTGTTCGATTCATTTGTCCATGTACTTATAGAGAAGAAAATGAAAAAATGGGTGGGAAAAATTTCAATCTCAAATTTAAGTTGAAAGTTTTAATGGAGGGAAATCAAAATTTACAAATCATAGTCCGCCAACTTTCAAACTGAGTTATGTTAAATTGCAAGTTGATATTGAATTTATTTACGTCAGATGTACTTTGAAAAAAGAAAAAGAATAGATTGTAATTGTGATAATTTTGGTAGCTTTAAATGATGATTTTATAGTTCCCATACTTTATGCATTAATGAAGGTGATAAGACTCGCATGAACAGTATTAGTTATTAAGGGCATAAACGGAACAAAAATATTAAAAATAGTAACTCAGCCAGTTTTATGGGACAATCTAACATAGAAAGGAAGCCAGTTTGAGTGGGACGGAGGGAGTATATCTATATTATATTATTAAAGCCGAAACATTGAAAGTTTTGGTTTTCGGTTTTCGGTCGGTTTTGGTTTTCGGTCTTTTATTCTATTTAATAAATAATAAAAATATATAAATATAGTAACTAGATGATTGCATTTTATAATTAAAATATTTTTTTCTAACAAAATCTACTCCTTTTCCAAAAATATCATGACAATTATCTTTAAATTAAAACATATTACCTTTTATATTTGTTATCACAAAAATCTCCGTTTTCCAAAAATATGAGGTGCAGTCATTACTTAATTATTTTAAAACCTATTTTAATACTCTATTTAATAAATAATATAATAATATAAAAATAGTAACTAGCTGATTGCCTTTTATAATTTTAAAAAAAAATATTCTAACAGAATCTACTCTTTTTCCAAAAATATCACGACAAATATCTTTAAATTAAACTATATTATCTTTTATATTTATTATCACTAAAATCTTTATTTTCCAAAAATATGAGGTGCAATCCTTACTTATTTATTTTAAAACCTATTTTAATACTCTATTTAATAAATAATAAAATAATATAAAAATAGTAACTAACTAATTACCTTTTATAGTTAAAACATTTTTTTCTAACAAAATCTACAAGCTATTAAAACACATCTAAAAATATTACAGACAGTTACTTTTTTTAATTAAAACATGTTAAATTTTCTATTTGTCGTTATTAAAAAAACTTACTTATTTTAACATGTCAACATATTTTTTTAATAAATACAATTAATATAGTTAGAACATTTCTAAAAATATCACGGGCAATTACTTTTTTTAATTAAAACATGTTAGATTTTCTATATGTCCTTATTATTAATATTATTTTATTATAAAGTAATATTAATAATACCTCATTTATCTTCCTCAGCCCCATATGTATTTCTTAATATTTTTTTATGTTCCAATTAATATTTAAGTTTCTCATTTTATAATTTATTATATTAATTTTTACTTTTATTTTAATATTTTCCGTTCACATTAAATTTATTAGTTTATTATTTAATAAGGCCGGTGCCTTGCACTGGTTATAAGCTATAGTATTAGTTACTTATAGAACACCGAAAAACTGGACAATCAACCTAATTAAAATCACAATTAACATACAATTACATATCACTATTAACTCGTAAAAATAAAATTTGACCTAAGTGTCCCATTCTGAAAAAAATTTGAATTAATGCATCAAAATGATCTTGTTATGAAGAATGCATAAACTGAAATAAGATATGAATCACATAAAAACGATCAGGTCGAGTTATAGCAAGATAAATTAAACGGCCAATCAATTGGCAACATAATACGCGCTACTCAAATGAGTTACTAGATGATCTTCGGTTAGTAGAATTTTTATAGACTTGTAAGTTAGAAGACCTGTCTCATCAATTTTTTTTTATTTATATTTCCTTTAGCTCATATCGTCAAATGATCGTCAACTAAAATTAGTCAATTCATAAAAAAGTAAGGTGCCAATAGGGCTGTAAACGAACCGAACTCGGACGAACTCGGACGAACAATTAACGAACACGAACAAAAACTTAACAAACCGGACAATGTTCGTTAACCTTATCGAATACTTTTTCCTGTCCGAACTCGAGTTCGGTACTTATCGAACCGAACACGAGTTGTTCGTGAACAAACCGAACTCGAACTCGGTTCGAACCGTTCGTTAAGAAAAGTGATATATAAATATATAATACAATTTGTCATTTGGGTTTTGGTCCTTTTGGACTTCTGTTAAGTTGTAATCCAAGCCCAATGCAAACAAGTAAAGTAAACACTAAACAATCTCTCTGGACTCTGGCCCAATTAATTTATATCAATTAAAGTAAAACAATTAAACCCAAAAAAAAATGAAATCATAAACAGATTACACTTTACACTTTACAGACATATCCTCTCGAGTTCGACTACCGCAATTTCCAATTAGGGTTCCTCTCGCTGGCTAGTGGCTACCGACTACCAAGTACCGACTATTGACTACCGAGAATCCGAGATTGAATTAGGGTTCCTCTCACTCTCTCAGAGTTAATCCTCTTAATTAGGTACATATTTGAATCCTCTTTTCTTTAATCCTCTTTTCTTTAATTTTAGGGTTTTTAATTTCTTTGTTCTTCTTCTTTGAATTTCATATTCGATTTGTATTTCTTTTTATGAAGTTGGGTTTTTAATTATCATTCGCTTTAGCAGTTCAGCAGCTTGTCAATTGTCATTATTTTAGTTCTCAAATTTATGATCAGCCAATCCTAACTATATATAGACTTGTAACTTGTTACTTGTTAGGAATGGTAATCAATGAAAAAAATTGCTTCAAGATATGAGATATCAAAGCTAGTCATTAGGTGAAACTGCTCCAGTGCTCCTGCTCTATCATACAATCTCTGGACAACAACGGTGATTAGAGAAAAACCAGGGTTAATGAAATAATTAAAGCATAAAACAAATCATTTTAACTCTGTAAAATTAAGCTAAACTATTACTTCAAGGTTCAAAATTAATGTTTGCGTATACACATGTGTTGCCCTATTACTTCAGAAGTTCTCCTTGTGGAATTCAAAATGAGTTGTTAACTGTTGTGCTTCTATATTATTAGAAACAAGTTGAGAAAAGTCCATATAAATATAAAGCGAACAGATCAATATGAATTAAGATAATACCTTACTGTTGGAAACAACATCAACACCCTTTCTAGCGCGTTCCAAAGTCTGACCGCGGTTTATGACCGACTACTACTTTTGCTACTTTCTGCTGCTAAATTAAATCAAGCATCAATTTCTATAAATATCTCATCATGCGTAAGCTCTTAAAATTAAAACTTCTAGTTTATATGTGTAATATATGTACAGTACAGTAGCTTTATTTATGATATAGGCATTGAACTGCAAGTTCCTGAGCATGACCCATAACTCGTAATGGTAAACATGCTATTGCAAAATGAATTTAACAACGATTACACAAACTCCAGCTAGCGTACATTTGATCCACACAATCTTGAAAATAGCAGCAGTAAAGATCCCATAGTTTGATTTTGTATTTGCGGATATTGGTGATGAACAATCCTTGTCCCAGTCTCTGTCAATTTTTTCTGGACATTTGAAGCAAACTAGTGTATGTCACTTAAATTTTTCGAATGTGTGTGTATATATATAGCATATAACTTGCAAAATCATGGAGTTGACCCTCTTAGCTTCAAGAATATATATACCATACTATGTTGGGAAAGAACATTTTCACTTCAAGATCTATCCAGCTATTACAGAACTGTCAAATCATGGGGCTTTCTGTGAAGATAATTAAATATTTAATCTTCCTGCATAGTTGATGTAGCAGTTGTCATTTGTGCCATATATACAGCATGTAACTAAAACAGTGATAAATATCAGCATTAGCCTTGAGGTAGATGGGAAACATTGTTGATTTTTCTTGATTTCCTGTGCACATGATAATGATTTAGTGAACTTAAAGAGTTATACTTCTGATTGTTATGATCATGATCTGAAATTATGAATGATATTGTACTTTGCTTATTTTTTGCATTCTGAAGTATATCCTATGAGGATAAAAAGGATTTACATGAACTCTGTTTGTCATCATTACCAAGGTTGTCATGATGTCCATGTGGCATCCATATGGCGTCTGCTAAGGCGGTCGTCATAGACGCTTATGGATGTCAGAAATGCCTTGTGGACATAGCAGATGCCAGATGTCAGATGTCAAAATCAAACCATTTGATTGTACTTTTATTTTTGCAGGTTGTCAAGGTCTCATGTGCCTGTTTGTTTCCACTTTCCTGGTCCCTGGATGTGTGTGGGATGTTCATGACTTCAATTTCTAGCAATTTTGGCTCTACTTGTTGAAGACTTTTAGTTTCCATTTTGAGTTTTAATTTTGTAATGACTAATCAGTAATCTAATCACTAATGTCTAATGTGTTGAGTGTTGACTGTTGTGTTGATGGATTGATTATGTTAATTTCAATTAGTGATTACTAATTAGTAATTACTATGTCTATATTTTAGCTTTTAAATTATTCATGTATGTCAGTATGTACTATGTAATATGCTGGATAAGATTGCTGGTATTGAACTATTGATCATGAATTAGTAAATTACGCTTAATGAACTCGAACCGAACTTGAGTTGAACTCGAACGAACCCGAGTCGAACACGTAAAAAGTTCGGTTCGGTTCGTTAAGGTTATCGGACAAGAAATATGGTTCGAACTCGAGTTCGATAATACTTCGAACCGAGTTTATTGAACACGAACTCCAGCGAACACGAGCGAGCTTAACGAACAGTTCGGTTCGTTTACAGCCCCAGGTGCCAATAAGCACACGCTGAAAAGACAGTTTAACAAATTTAAAATGAGAATAAATCAAATTTAGAATCTGAAAAAGCAAAAAACAAACCATTAATTTTAGCAGAAATCATTTAAATCCGAGTATCTTACGAGAATATTGCCTGCGGAATCTCTCTCCTCTCCAAAAAAAAATCTCTCTATCCCAAAAAGGTTTATATCCACGGATATACCTATTCGGTAAAAAGAATTATAAACAAATAAAAATCCAAGAATAATTCCCATAAAACAAACCTCACACACACACACTTCCTGTATCTATAATCCCACCGAAACAAGCACGGAGAGAGATCGAGAGATAGGAATCTGTTTGTCCGGCAAAACCCTAGCTGAGTCGCGACGAGTTGCGAGACTCTCGTCGCCGACTAAAATGAAAGGCCTTTTTAAGTCTAAACCCAAAACTCCGGTTGATATAGTTCGTCAGACTCGCGATCTCCTCATCTTCGCTGATCGCTCTGCTTCTGAGGTTCGCATTAGCAAGCGCGAAGAAAAGGTACTTAATTCAGCCTTTTTTATGTGGTTTTTTGTTGTTTTTGAGCTTAGTTGATGTGATTCAAGTGTTTTTAGTGGTGGATTTGTTGTGTTGTGGTTGAATTGAGTGGAAAGATTTTATTTTGATGTTGTGTATCGAGTTTTAGTTGGATTGGTGTGGTTGAAGTGTTTGTGTTGTGGAAATGTGTTTTTTTGTTGTGTTTTGATTGTAATTAAGTGGAAAGATGTGATTTTGATGATTTTTGTTTCGGTTTAGTGTATGTGAAATTGTTTTGATTGTGTGAAATTTGTCTTTTGATGTTGACGGTTTTTGGTAAGTTTTTAGTGCTGTTCTGATGAGTTGGATTGAAGTTTGATTTAGTGGTTAGTGGTGTTATGATGAGTTGGATTCAAGTTGTGATTAATGTTTTGGTGTTGGTGACGGAGTTGTTGCAACTGGCTGATTAAAATGTAGTGATGACGAGATTGTTTGGGTGGGAAAATGCTTAGGTTTTACTACCCATAATTGGAGCAACATCATTTGATTTTTATCGAGTACTTCCAAGTTACGTATAAGAATGAAATGGTTAATTGACACTTTACTGCACGCTCCACCGTTTTGAAATGTCACCTATATGAGCTCCTAATTTTGAAAAAAAGCATGTTGTATATTTTTTGAAACCTGAGGCTTGATGATTTTAAGAACGACTAGTTCTTTCTTAATCTTGTGTATGTGATTCTAAAAAAATTGGTGTTTGACTAACCTGTTATTTTTTTGAATTTTGTTTTTTCTATGTCGAGTCCTGTTGGCATCACAATATTTTTGATTGCTTCATTTTAAGTATTTACCTTTTTTGTCTGGTCTGCTTCTTTAAATGTTTGGTTGAATCAGAGATCTTATGATTCTCCCCATCCCCAGGTAGTTTGCAGGCATACACATTAAAACTAGAAAGAAGCTCTATCACACGAGTTTCAAAGCATTGCCCTAGTCACTATTGCTTGAAGCGATATTATTTTTTGTTTGCCGCATTATAAATTTTCCTGCTTATCTAATAAATACTGTTTGAAAAATGCCGTATTTGCTTTTTCATTCACAGATGAATGAGTTAAGTAAGCTTCTTCGAGAGTTAAAGGTGATTCTATATGGGAATAGTGAGGCTGAGCCTGTCCCGGAGGCTTGTGCACAGTTGACTCAAGAATTTTTCAGGGAGAACACACTTCGTTTGTTGATCATATGTCTTCCAAAATTAAACTTGGAGGTAAATTTTGAAAACTATCTTCTCTCGTGTAAGATTTCTTTGACTTGATTGTTGACTTTACTTTTTTCTTCTGATCTCTTGCTACACATTTAAACATTTAAATTATAGACTTTCATCACTCATCCTTATATATAATGTTATTTCGTGATGATGATCCTATTCAGGCTCGCAAAGATGCCACCCAGGTTGTTGCAAATCTGCAAAGACAGCAGGTTCATTCGAAGCTAATTGCTTGTGATTATTTGGAAGCAAATATTGATCTTATGGATATACTGATAGCAGGGTAAGGTTTAATCAGAGAGGCTTCAGTTGCAAATTTACTCTTGTCAATTGGTTGAGTGTTGATTTAAAAATGACAAAATGTAACCCAAGTTACTTCAAATTTGGGAGTGTTTAATGAGTGGTTTAAGGAGTTTACAAAGTTAACTTTATTTAACAGTTTCCGTCCTATTTCTTAAAAAACAGATGGTTAGTTAATATGGAAAGAAGTTATATATTTGATGCACTTATTTCCACTGTTCAATCATGTCGGTGCAGTAAGTATACCTTTAAAGCCTTTGTTAATCTTTACTGTGGTGGATGCTATGATACAGTTTGTAAAGTATTCTAGGTGGTAAATAATTGTTGCCCTTTTCTGTTATAAAACTCAGCTAAGTAGGAGTGGTGTTCTAAGGGTGTGTGATCAAATTGATTAATTACCCTTGTGTGTATTAAATGAATTCTGAATTTTGCTCTTCATTCAGTTATGAAAACCCCGACATGGCTTTACACTATGGTGCAATGCTAAGGGAATGCATACGCCATCAGGTTGTTGCGAGGTGAGACTATGAAGCACTTTAAATATCTTTGCTTTTCTGGATCTTATTTGATTAAAACCATGTGATGATTTTTTAAGGATTGATTGCCATTTTGGGATGAAAATGGAAATGATAAGAAAATGCATATTTTTCATTATTGGGATGCACTAGCATTTAACGAAAATTTCTGCTAAAAATCTTTTGTGGTATGGATGTTGCATTTAGTAGTTTTTTTAATATCCTTTGTATACTTGCAGGTATGTCTTGGAGTCGGAGCATATGAAGAAGTTCTTCGATATCATACAACTTCCAAATTTTGATATAGCTGCTGATGCTGCTGCAACTTTTAAGGTTGAGTGAGCATTCTTTCAGTTAGTGATAAAAAAAATATATTATATGTATGGGTTGCTTTTGTAAGCTGCTTTTTTAGTTCTACTTGACATGAATCTTTCTGTCTGTTTTATCTTTACAAATTTACACACAATAGAAGTTGATCACGTAGTTGTGACGAAAAGGAAATGTCCATGAATGGTAATTTCTTCAGTTTTTGTACACTTTTTAAACCTTGTATAGCCCTTTCTTCTTATGGTAAATTTTAATTCTACAATTAACATGCCAAATGAGTTAAAGTGCCATTCTTTGGTTATTGGTTCTAGTATTCAAATTTACTTCCATAACAAAATAATGTATTAACAACTGCCTGCCTGTACTATAGATGCCAAAGAGAAAAAGGCACGTCTTGTGGGTTTTTTAAATTTAACTAAAAGTTATGCAATAAGATATTTATGCAAATTCCACGGACTTCTAGAGCACTATTACCTACGCTTTGCGCCGTGAAAAAATTGACATTGTTCTCGTACAGACAAGATCAGGTTGCATTCTAATGTCTTTTTGGACCGCTTTATTGACTTGTAGAAAGCTATGACTACCTCCATCAAGTAATCAATTAACAGACTTGCTTGGCTTTTTTTGTTTTTTTTAAACATATTTCGAAACACTGACTCAGTCCTTTCAAAATTAAAGTGTCTTGCAGAAAGACCTGGCACTCTCTCTCCAATATTGACTGCTTGGTTTCTGCTTTGTTTTTGCAGTTGAAACCTATTACATCTGAATGAATTCTTCAGTTACAGTAGAATATTATGGTCTGTAGATTGTAGTTCTTTACTATGTATTTAAAATGTAATGATTTGGCTTATGTTTAATTGGAGGTCCTTTTGACTGTTCTTGTTATAGTGCCTTTTGCCCTTCATGAGTTTGTTGTAAAATGATTGTTCCAGGAGCTTTGCACGAGGCATAAATCGACTGTAGCTGAATTTCTTTCCAAGAACTATGATTGGGTAAGTTATGTTTTCATGCAGTATATCATTTGGAAAACAGTTGTTTGTTGTATGTAGAGATGACCATTTCATGTCCTCTTACTGGGAAATTCCCATACGCTAAAAGTGAAGTACATTATTTCTGCAAACAAGTAAAAAATCTTCAAATCTGAAGTTTTGTAGTTCTACTCATTATTAAGATTGAACAAATTGCATGGATTGACCTTTCTGCAATCTGCAACCCTTTCTATATTGAAATCAGTCCCAGTTAATACTTGAATTAATGATTAATTAACCACCAAGCTATTACTCCATATACGAAGCTATTACTCCGTATACCCCATTAAGATAGAGATAAAAATTAAAAATGTAGGCTATTAAATGAAGTTTGTAGTTTACAGTTCTACTCGTAAAATTCATTTTTAGTTGGAAAAATAGTATTAGTCTAAGAGAGCTACAAAAAAAGGAAATGCAAAGTTATAAACTGGGTGGTACTCATTTCCCCTAATGTGGGAGGTGAACCATTGACACAACTGACCCTTTCCTCTCTTTATCCCCATACAAGTTTAATGAAACCTAGAATTCTAAATCAATAATGAACAGTCTCTCTCCTGGCCTTATATATGCATTTAATAGTGTGTAAATGGTAGATGGAATCATTTGTGTATAGTTCCAACTAGTCTATAACTGAAGCCATCAACTTTGATCTCAAATTTATAACAGAATAACGTATCTTTATTTATAAAATAAGAGTAGCTGGAGGCTGTGATGTATGTTTCTTCCACTATATAGGTGTGATATATTAAGGTACAAGATTTAGACCTGTATATGTAACCTTTATTTGTGTGTCTTTGTGTTAATGTTGTAGTTTTTGTCTATTTTGAAGTTGATTTATGATTGATTTTAAATATTAATAGTGACGAAGGACAAGATTAGGTGGATTAAGAATTGAATATCCCATAGCCCCAAGGTGATCCAACCGCAGAAGAACCACTGTCCCCAGGAATTTTCAACCCAAAAGAGAAATTTTGCATTGATCACAACCTATCCTAAGAAACAATCTCAATTTAAATAATGAAGTTCTTTCCAAAATTAAAGATTACGACTCCTTATATAGAGGAGTAAAACTCTAATACAAGGAAACAACTTCTTTTATTATTCTACCAAATAATCATGAATATTCCTAATAATCTTTTTATCTACTAAAAGTTAAACTTTAGAAAGTTACCATTAACTTTATTTTTATGAAAAAGACATAAATCTATTAATTCCGTTCTCCACACCATTTGGTAGTAAATAGAACCTTTTGCATCATGTTCTTTTTGTACTGCCATTGTTCTGTAAAGGTAATTCTTTTGTAAATGTTCTTTTCGCCAAGTATTCTGACTCATGCTGAACCTTGTAGATTAATTCTAGGTTGTCTAGGTGAAACAACAAACTTAGACGTGGAGGCCCTGGATACCTAGGTGAGAAGTCACCTCCTAGGTGTCCATTAGATTGATTAGACGGTGACACTAAATATATATATATATATATATATATATATATAACATATTTATATTATATATCATTCCAAAGCTCCCCTACACTTCATACATACCTAATTTGGTAAAGTCTTGCTATATATTTAATATATGCATTCTAATATAACCTAGAAAAAACAATTGGTAAACTACCTGAAAGGTTTGTAACAATTTCTAATAAAAAAAACACATTTTTTTGTGGAAAAAACATGTAAACAGTAACGCAGAATAAAAATATATTAACCTGGTTCACTTTACCTGGGAAGCTGTGAAGTTGCTAAGAGGAGGGGATACAAGAAGACCACAGTGCGCTGTGAGTGTCGATTTGTGATTGTTATGTTGCCATCAGAAATCGATTGTGAAGCTCGGTCTTCAACATCGCTGTTTAGGGTATTTACTATTTGGGGTCCTTATCTCTTTAGTCAGACCTATGGAGCGCCTTTCTTTCATGTTTCTCTTTTTGACTCGTGTCCATCCAGTTTGGTCTTAGTTTAGTCTCGCCTTTTTGGTCAAGGTGTTACATACCTTATCTCTACCTAGGTTACACCTTAACAAGTGACAATAATGTGGATAAAATTCTCAATCTCTTTGATATGCGAATAGAATTGAATACTACACATGCCCACTGGCATACACACATATAATTAGAAAGGGTTATTTTACGGGATATTTATGTTTTCAGTGTCTAAGCACAATTATTTAATATATTTATATGGCTTCTATGGTAACCATATAATAATAATCTCCTCAAAATTCTACTTTCAGTTTTTCGCTGAGTACAACTCGAAGCTGTTAGAATCTGCCAATTACATTACCAGACGTCAAGCTATCAAGGTATGTGATAAGTATTAAGGTGTTCCATATTCTGGTTTATGACAGTCCTTTCACCTCATATATATGTGACCCATTTGACTTGCTATTAATTACTTTCAAATTAATCTTCCATACATGTTATCCACTTCTAGTATGCATTTATAAAATATAGAGGACAGCATATAAATTATGAATACTTTGCAAGTCGGTTAGGTGTAAAATCTATCATTACTCTCATTAATGAGATATTTTCCTCTTTCTTTTGTATGCAAATCATAATGTTCTTGAATCCTGTTTAGGAAGCAGCACAAATGATATAATTTGTGATTATAAATAAAAAATTATTATCTCTGCACTCCTTTTCTATTAATGGATAAGTGGCCTAGGATAAATTTTCCAGTATACCGTAATCACTGGACTAGAGCTTTTCTGGCGCTATGTTCAATTTTTTAGGATATTTGAGAGGATTTGCTCAGTGGCATTTATGAATTATGACATTGCATCTTTATTTTCTTAATTTTTTTTTTCCATATGACAGCTGTTGGGTGATATGTTATTGGATCGCTCAAATTCTGCTACTATGACCAAATATGTGAGTTCGAGGGAAAATCTGAGGATACTGATGAACCTGCTCAGAGTATGATCTCTTCCTGATAATCTGATTCGTGTCTGAACCCAACCCAGTTCCCTTTGCCTTGATAGATAGAGTTAAAGCTGTCAAGAGGGAAAGATCTGTTGATAAACTAATTTTAAAATCAAAAATATAATGCTGTTACCTGTTACATCTGTGAGGATGATTTAAGCTTCCTCATGAAACTGTGCACCGAAACTTTGAACAGAAAGTACCGTGTTTACAAAATATTTTTCCAAACTTTATAAGCTAATTGTTGGTCCAATCTTTTGCAGGAATCAAGCAAGAGCATTCAGATAGAAGCATTTCATGTCTTTAAGGTACTTTATATATATGTCTGCAGTGAAAGTTGGTCAAGTTAGGGTGGGCTGAAATGCAATAGTGAGATAATTTAACAATCAATAATATTGTGTTATAAAATTCTTGCATATTGAGCATTAAGGCCTTGAGTCGAGGGAGGTCATAACAAAAATCACCAAACAAGGAATGCTTTTTAATTATTTACCTATTTTCCACCTCTGCGTGTGTGTGTGTGTGTTAAAATTAATAACACTGCTCTAAAGTAAATAAGTGCGTGTGTGTTAAAGATTTGGCCAATTAGAAAAAAAATGAAAAAAGTGTACAAATTAAACGATCAGAATTAATTACCTGCTGACGTTAGACATAATTTCTGACTGATGACTGTTTTTTAAAAATAAAACCATTAATGCTAAATACATAAATTAACATTAATATATGAAGATAAACATAGTCAAAATATTGAAGAAGAATTTGAACTCCACACCGTCATCAAAAGAATTGTTTCCGGCTACATGATTAGTATCTAATTACCAACATCAATATATAAAACATATATCTTTGGGGGATGTGGCATGTGAGTATATATGAGTGCTTATCTTTATTGGTGCAGTTCTTTTTTGACAGTTTGCTCACATATTTTTCATTCTGCAGTTGTTTGCGGCTAATCAGAATAAGCCGCCAGACATCGTTACTATACTGATTGCAAACAGAAGCAAGCTTCTGCGTCTTTTTGCAGATTTTAAGCTGGATAAAGGTGGGAAAGTATTCGTATTTTTAAAAAAAGTCGTTATTTTCATAAAGTTCTTTCTTTTTCGAATTGGCATCCAATTTGTCTATGCTAGTGCGGAGTCACTTTTTTGCTTTCATTAATTAGAATACTAAAAGGGTGGACCTAAGAGGGCAATAATTTTGCATACTAACTACTGATTTTTTTTTCTCAGAGGATGAACAGTTTGAGGCAGACAAGGCGCAAGTTGTTAGAGAAATAGCTAGTCTTGAACCCAAGGGATGATCTGGACCCTGCATGAATCCATACTTCCAGCCTTTGTATGGTAGTGTAATATCTGCAGATCAGTTATAAAATGTTTACAGGTTATAAACAGATTACAGTCTCATAGTCCAAGATAAATCCATACTTTAATGTTTTCCTGATTTTGCTCTGTATTTGAGATTGACATTTGCAAGGATAGGACATCAGGAAAAGATGATAATCAAAGATAAAACTAGCATAGTGGAAGTTAAATACTATACATGACAGATGTATTTAAATGTATTTTATCTTGTACTTGTGAAGTCCTAGTGCATTTCTTGCGGCCTCCTTTTCATTTTTTTCTGTACTTGTGAATCCTAATGCATTTCTTTAAGTCCTAATGCATTTCTTGCGGCCTCCATGTAAACTTGTGTTGTATCATCTCCTTCGTATGTAAGTGAAGTCTTCCGGCTCTATTTCATAGTGCGATATACCTGTTACATTTGGTTTATATGCAACTACAGTTGGAGCATTATAAACCCGCAGATACGGAAGCCTTGCTGATGAGCTTGTGTTAAATAGATATTATGATATATGTAATGATTATCTGATTGACTACTGAGACTGATGATAGTGTTAACTACACTCTTAAGTTAGCCCCACAAGCAAAATAGGAAGTATGATTAGCAAGTTCGCTAACCTCGTTTCTTATTCGGAAGTATGATTAGCAAGTTTGCTAACCTCCTTTTTATTTATGCTTAGTAATGGCAAGTGGGACTTGCATTTGCAGTCCTTTTTACTATCTGTTTTTCAGCTACCTTTTTTCTAATCCAAATGAGCCAAGTAGACAGTAGAAATTATAAAAGGGAGGGGCCATAATATTGAAGTCAACCGAATTTTGAGATTAGGAGATTTTTTTTCTTAGTTATGTGAATGGTGTGATTAAAATTTATCCGCGTGTTGATTAAACGTGTTCCATAAATTTTGAGGGATATGTTAGCACTTCGACAGAACAATTATCATAAAATAGACAAGCAAATCTACTTTCTTCTTCTCTTATATACTGATAAATGTGTGCATAAGTAGAAAATGATAATTTGATTAAGAGATAAACTTAAAATTATTGCTTATAATTTAAAATTATTTATATCTCATAAGTTGAAAGAGAAAAAGTTTGTTAATATATGTTTGGTTAATTATGTATTATGAATAACTTATGAGTTATTAAAAATGTAAAAATAAAGTTAGGTTTGATAAATAATATATTTGAATGATGATATTAATATTTATCAAATAAAATTATTAAAATGAAATAAGTCGTTCAAAAAAGTACTTCTGACCAACGTCTGATTTTAAACTATTTTTTTCACTTTAAATCATTTTCTAACTTATCAACTTAAAATAAAAAATTATTTTAAACTACGGATTCTTTAAGTCGTAGCCAAACACTCTCTAAATTTCCGTTGCACACTTGTCATATTCTCTTTCGGTTAGAACATTAGTATTGCTTTTTGTTTGTGAAATCAAATGGAGTTGGACTAAACTGTTCAACACGAGCATTATGGTCGTACCAAAATATAAAGATGTATTGTGGTATAAATTAGGATATTTTAAATCGATAAATAAAAAGGAAAGAAGATATCAAATGTTGTTTATTTTTACGATTATCCCATAGTTCAAACCAAAGTTCTAAAAATTGGAAATTGGTTCGATTCGATTTCGTTTTCAAAATTCGAGTAATTGATCGATTTTCAAGTACTTGTTTTTAACAATTGAGTACTCAGTCGAGTATTCGCTCAAATTCGAATTAATTAACCTCCGATTTTCGAGTATTCACCCGAATACTCGACTAAGTCAATCAATTTTTAGAATACTGATTCAAACAACTCGTAGAACAGTCGCTGTCAACTTCATGTGATCCATGCGTATTGTGTAGTTCATTTTAATCATTCTAATTAGATCTTTATATATAATTGGAGTAAATGAGTTAATGTGGTATAATATGGTATGGTATGGTATGTCGTGGACAGCGTGGTCGTCAATCCTACACATCAACTAAAACACATAAATAACATAATACATATATAACAAAACATCTTTTTAACTATAAAAAAATATCTTAAAAATTAAAATTAATAAATTGATTATATTTAATTCGAGGTAGACTTCTAACAAAACTTATTTATGAAAATTAAATTATAATTTTATGATGTTACACATCATATTAGATATATTAAAAATATACATTCTGTATAAAAGAACCTTGAATATTAAACATTTTAAATGATAAAATTAATAACAATATTCTTAATAAGAAAAGTAATAAATTTTAAAAATAATAAAAGCAATGTAAATTTGATAAATAATGGTTTAAAACATAGGATATCTAAAATTTTATACTAGAAAAGAATTATATATTCATAAGTATCATTAACTTCATTTATAATCAAAAGTTAAAAAAAATTGACTTGTTTCGTACATAATACTTTTAGAAAATAAATAAAAATATAAAAACAATAAATTAAATTAAATTATTAATTTAAATATAATATAATTAAAATATTTAAAAATAACATTATAAAATTAAAAACATAGATAATAATAAACCAAATTACTAATTAACATGCTTGAGATTTATTTTTTAAAGTTTAAAATTTTAGGAAAAATTTATGAAGATTATATAATACTAACAAATATTTAAACAAAAATTTACCAAATTGGCAAGGCTGTCGCGTGCCTATCAAATAATAATATCTAACAAATACTTCTAACTATGTAGTAGGATAAGTCAGAGTCGATCCCACAGAGACAAACGTATCAATCACTAGTTATTCTTGATTCAATTCAACTAAGCAAGTAACACAATAAATTATTGAGAGATTTTTAAACTAATATTATACTAAGGCAAATTGTATTGTATTACCAATTACCTAAAAATATCTAGAATTAAGTATCCCCACATGAATCAATGCAATCATGATTTTCCACCCCAATTAATCATACGCTACTCAAGAGGAAAGATGCACCCTATAAAATACCAATAACCTCTCTCGAGTATTAATGACTTCTCTAAAATACATTCAAGCCTATTTTCATGGTATCATGCAATTCAGAGACATTAATCACAACATCTTGACTTCCTAACAATCCGTTCTACCTATTTTCATGGAGAAGTTCATGTCCTTATTGGATAAATCACAAACATCTAAGTTCAACTTTCGATGATAAATAGATCTTGGTTTCAAACAATACGCATAATCACGTCTGACATGTTATTGTTAATTAAGCACAACTCAATAAGCAAGAGCATACAACATAACTAAATTGAGGGTTTGTGGAAAATCATACATCAATCATAACTAGGGTTCAACTTAACCCTAGATTAAAAATCTACTCACTCATAATTAAACTAACAAAACACATAATATAATAAGAACACATGATAATATTAAGAACAGAGAATAAAAACCTTTAATCTTTCTCCAAGAAGAAAAAGTACAAGTCTCCCTCCGTATGTATGTATCTATGTATATCTCTTTATCTCTCAGATCTGATTTTTATATACATATTCTCAAATATTTTAATGTCTTGAGGAAAGTACAAGTACGTTTCCTAAACTAATTCTGTTTTACAAGAAAAATTCGTAGCTGACTTTTCTTCAGTAATTCTGGGCCGTTCCTGAATTAATTTAATAATTGGACCACTTTAGAATGAAAGAGATTTTCATTATCTTCGTGTGGGCTGTTAAATCGTCCAATTCTGACTTCTAGATCTCAAGATATGGCCCAAACAGTGAATTATGCACATGTAGCTCAACAAATCCGAATTTCCTTCTAATAAATCTCCAAATTAAGCTCTTTATTCTCCAATCCTTCGAAGTTTAGGATTTCTTTGCTTCCTACAATAAAACATTAAAATTTATTAAATAAAAATCCAATTAAATGCAAAATATAATAAATATGAGGAATAAAATCATATAAAATATATATAAATATATACTCTATCACAAATCTAAATTTGAAATATAATAGATGAATAAGTTAATAATAAATAAACTTAATAATTTAAAAATATAATAAATGAGAAGTATATATTATTTCAAAATACAATATTAAATTGAAAAATATTTATCAAGAAAAATCTTTATTATAAACTTTAATTATTATTGAAAATCATAAAATTGAAATTAAATTAACATTTTAGGAAAATAAAACAAAGATATTAAAAACAATAAGTTAAAAAGAATATTTTACGTCTTCGTTATTTATGTTTCTGATTATAAATCAATAACAAGAACACTTAGACTTGCCACAACAATTCTATTTTATAATTTACGCCTTCCTTATTTATGTTTTTGATTATGAGCCTGTTTGGCAACACTTTTTTTGGACAGCATTGGGCTTAAAAGCCCACTTCAGCTTATGGACTGTGTTTGGGAAAATAATAGAAACCATTTTATCACAGTTTATTATCCATAAGATGAATGTTATCAGAGGCTAACATTCACCACAACTTTTACATCGTTATTCTTCATTCCCCTTTCTTCTATCTTCTCATTACTACACTTCAATTAAATTCTTCACATGTGCGAATTAACTTCCTTCAACTGTGCGAATAACTTCCTTCAACTGTGCGAATTAATGCAATTCACCTTCCCAGCTGCTATATTTTTGAGAGAAATACAACTTCTTCAAAACACAAAAAGTCTCTCTCTCTCTCTCTGTAGCCGCTTTGTGTTTCTTCTTTTTAAAGGTATGATTTTTACTCTAAATTACTGTTTTAGTTATTGATTTTAATACACACACACATACCCATGTTCTTGATCTTGTATCTTTATGTTCTTTTTGTATGTAGAAAGTGATTTTAGCTAATGGGCTTCTTTTAATTTTCATAAAGTTTGGTTTTTTTTTTGTTCTAAATCTTGATTGGGGTTTTATATTGATTGAATTGTTTGATATTTAAAAGATTAGATGGGTTTCTTGTACTGGATGCATGTACCTTAGACCAGGTTTCATAACTCTGTAACTGTTTCTGGTAATTATTAATGATAGCAATCTCTGTTAACATGTCGAAAATATCATTTCCTTCCATGAAACTGCTCCCAAAAGCTGTCCGAGAAATGATTTCTGATGATAAAAACTTAAACTCTTGAAAAACATCAATTTCTTTTCCTTGATGTTGTTTCCATC
The DNA here is from genome assembly GCA_030848705.1 of Heracleum sosnowskyi. Taxonomy (NCBI): domain Eukaryota; kingdom Viridiplantae; phylum Streptophyta; class Magnoliopsida; order Apiales; family Apiaceae; genus Heracleum; species Heracleum sosnowskyi. The sequence continues at coordinate 20,728,839 of CM061240.1, forward strand.
TATCTAGCATCATAAGCAATCGAGTTGTATTTGTTGTGCAGTTGATGGTTGTTTCTGATTATAGTTGAAGGGTAATGTAGCTCTGTGTTGCATATCTTTCTGTGTGTTTTTTCAGAACGGTGAAACTGTAGATCATTGGTTGAACTAGTTATGCGTAAACAATACTTTAGTTAAAATGTGTTTTGGTAGTAGATAGGAAGAAGGATTCTGGATTCTATAGGTCAGGTATTTGCCTTTAGTTTCGTTATTCTCTTTATGCTACTTGTGTAGATAGGTAGATTGGGTACTTGTGTTTGGTAAGTAATTAGTCACTAAAATTGGTTCTAATAAGAAGGTCTGTTGTGCTTGTTTATTCTTGTCAAGCGTAGATGGCGACAACCCCAGTGGCGAGCCCTAATGCTAAGTGGACAGATGAATTACATAAACTGTTTGTTGAACTATGTGCTGCTGAAGTTATCAAGGGCAATAAAGCAGGGACAACTTTGAATAAGGAAGCTTGGGTTGCAGTTCACACGGAATTTGTGAGGCAAAAGAATGTCCCGTGGACCATAAGACAATTTAAAAATCATTGGGAGGTGATGAAACCGGATTACGACACCTTGTTCGGTGACATTGTTGCAACCGGTCAGAGGGCAAGAGCTGCTAACACATATTCTGCGGTGAATCTAGAAGTAGGTGAAGAGTTTACCGAAGTCATGGGTGAGGAAGATGAAGGAAAAGAAGGTAGTGGTGATAGCGATGACAACAACATTCAAAGCCCACCTAATTTGTTTCCATCAGCTTCACATAAACCATCTAAGAGCAGTGGTTCGAAGAGAAAGAGATCTGGAGCAGAGTTTGTGCGAGAAGGTCTTGATAGCCTTACAGCTGCCATGTCTTATAGGAGCACACAAACATCTGCCGCCACTGATGATGCTGCTTTGAATGCTGCGGTTGACCTTCTAGATAACATGGAGCAGGTTCCCCCGGGTAGTGAGTTGTACTTCTATGCCAGGAGGTATCTTCTTGACAAAGGAAATAGGACACTTTTCCTAAAGGCACGCAGCAACGAATTACGTTATGGTGAGCTTATGTACAATTTTACAAGAAGGGCAGGCCCAAATTAGATTAGATTAGATTAGATAAGTTTTTCTGTCATGTAATGCTGTGAACTTTTTCCAAATTTTCAACAGCCTGTATCATTTGCTTTGTCTTGAACAATATAAAAATTAAAAAATTATGACCATCATTTATAAAAATTGATACAGATTGTGTCATACACTTTTTATTTGTTCCCGACCAAGTAAATAGCTAAATTAAAAAAACACCGACACTCTGAATGCTATCTAGTCAACTTGTAATGGATGCTATCAGTTTCACATGGTCACAGTGGACAAATTGTTGGTTTGTGTATCACATGCAAACAGTAGAGTTAACATATGTGTGTATATATATGCAGATACATTTTACAATTCTCTTTCAAAAATATCAAAGCTGTCTTATGCTTTTCATTCAATGAAATGGATCCTTTCAACAAAAATACTCCTTTCTCACAATATTTTAGTGCAGATTATCAATTCGACCAGTCTTCTAATGCTGAATACAACAATTACACCCACTCATCTAATGCTCCACTCAACAATCACAACCAGTCTTTCAATGAGCAGTCTTCAGCTGAATTTTCTAATTTTGGCCAGTCTTCTAACTCCCATTTTCATAATTCTTCTAATGCATTCAATAATTTTGGTCAATCTTCAAACTATAGTTTTGGAGATTCTTCTAATGCGTACAATTATATTGATCGTTCTGAGAATGCATTTAATCCACAAGCTGAAGTTTCATACACATTGGAAGAAGAAAATGATGAGGAAAGTGCAGAAAATTTATTTGATTGGCAAGTTGTATGTACAGCTGCTGCATACACTTTAGTGTACTACTATGACACATATGTCCATAAAAAGCCATGCCATACTTCAATTCGCACAGGATCAACATTAATCCATGAAATATTAGAAGGAAACAATACTCGGTGCTATCAAGATTTTCGTATGAACAAGGTTGCCTTTAAATCATTATGTCATATTTTAGTTGAACGATATGGATTGGTTCCCACGCGCGGAATGTCCAAATATGAGGAGGTTGGTATGTTCCTAATGACTGTTGCTCATGGGACAGGAAATCGTTTAATGCAAGAAATGTTCAATCATTCCGGTGAGACAATAAGTCGACATTTTCATTCTGTTCTCGAAGCGATATGTAGGATGGCAAATGATTTTATAACTCCGGATCCAAATTATAATGTTGGAGCTGGATATCATAAACCTCAACATAGCCAATACTATCCACATTTTAAAGTAAGTTTATTCGTGCATGTGCATTATTTTTCAAATATTAACACTATTTAATTGTTGTTGTAAATATATTTATATTAATTGCAGAATGCTATAGGAGCTATTGATGGAACTCATATTAAATGTCGAATACATGAATCAGAGCGTACACCTTATTTTGGTCGAAAAGGATATGCTACTCAAAATATTCTTGCATTGTGTGATTTTAACCTGTGTTTTACTTTTGCATGGGCGGGATGGGAAGGTGGAGCACACGACAGCCGCATCTTAAACGAGGCTAAAAGTAGAACTGAGCTTAACTTTCCACATCCAATGGGAAATAAATTTTATCTTGTGGACGCAAGTTATCCACACAAAAGAGGATATATGGCTCCGTACAAAGGTGCAAACGTAAGATACCACATCCAAGATTTTCGTCGGGCTCGAGGTACCGCACGTGCACCTCGAAATGCAAAAGAAAAATTTAATCACCTACATTCTTCATGTAGAATGGTTATCGAGCGAACATTTGGAGTTTGGAAAGCTAGATTTGCCATTTTAGCAAATATGCCAATGTATTCCATAGATACACAGACCGATATCGTTCTGGCTACAATGACGATTCATAATTACATTAGAAAGTCAAATACAGAAGATAGTGCGTTTGAAACTGCTGAAAGTGAAACTTATGTTCCCGACAATTCTACTTCGAGAAGTAATAATGAGAATACAGAAACTGAAAGCGAGACTGATGTCGATAATATGTGGACTACAAAACGTGATGAGATTGCTGCTCAAATTCCATAAATGTCGATAATCTCATGTATTCAAATTCATGTACTGAATAAAATGTTTTTTTCAATAACTTTTTAAACTTATAAGTTATACTTACCAAACACTTCATTAACTTATAAGTAAAGTTATCCAAACACCTAAATAACTTAAAAGTTCTAATTTACTTATCACTTATATTACACTTATAACTTTTAAACCATAAGTTACTTATTTTAAGTTACCCCAAACGGACACTATAACTCAAAAACAAGGACACTTAGGCCAGCCACAACAATTTTGTTTTATAATTTACGCCTTCGTTATTTATGTTTATGTTTTAAGGAGATGCTATTTGTTGATATTTGTCACTAGAATAGGAATTCATCGATAAATCGAGTAATATTTCACATAAAGCATCATAAGTACGACAAAACAAATTAACTCCTTATTATTATATATAATAAGCGTAAGAGAGATCTTATCCAAAACTTTGGTCGGTCACTGTACTACCAAAAGTATATGATCCGTTGGATTATAAAACTATAAATATTCAAATAGATGAGGACAGTTAGATATAATATTAAAAATTGTATTTGATTAATAATAGGATAGTATTTAAATACTAAAAGGTGTATTTTGATAATTTAAACCAATTATAAATAGGTTTTCTATATTGAATAGAAATCTTTATGTAAAAAATCGTAATTATCTTTTCTCTTTAGTTTATGGATAGTTTCAGTTATATAATAATTATTAAACCATCATTAAATTAAAGATAATTTTGTTAGCTTCGCGTGGGCCGTAAAATTGTTAAAATCTGTTGTCTAAAACTAGAGATAGAGCCCAAACAGTAAAGTGATTATCTAAATTTTAATAAAAAATTTTTTAATTTAAACCAATTATAAATAGGTTTTCTATATTGAATAGAAATCTTTATGTAAAAAATCGTAATTATCTTTTCTTTTTATTTTATGGATAGTTCCAGTTAGATAATAATTATTAAACCATCATTAAATTAAAGATAATTTTGTTAGCTTCGTGTGGGTAGTAAAATTGTTAAAATCTGTTGTCTAAAACTAGAGATAGAGCCCAAACAGTAAAGTGATTATCTAAATTTTAATAAAAATTTTTTTAATTTAAACCAATTATAAATAGGTTTTCTATATTGAATAGAAATATTTATGTAAAAAATCGTAATTATCTTTTCTCTTTAGTTTATGGATAGTTTCAGTTAGATAATAATTATTAAACCATCATTAAATTAAAGATAATTTTGTTAGCTTCGCGTGGGCCGTAAAATTGTTAAAATCTGTTGTCTAAAACTAGAGATAGAGCCCAAACAGTAAAGTGATTATCTAAATTTTAATAAAAAATTTTTTAATTTAAACCAATTATAAATAGGTTTTCTATATTGAATAGAAATCTTTATGTAAAAAATCGTAATTATCTTTTCTTTTTATTTTATGGATAGTTCCAGTTAGATAATAATTATTAAACCATCATTAAATTAAAGATAATTTTGTTAGCTTCGTGTGGGTAGTAAAGTGATTATCTAAATTTTAATATTTTTTTTATTATTGTAGCACCAATTTAATTTTTTTCATAATTCTTTTAAATTTATAAATTCTATGTTTATTTCAATAAAATATTAAAATCAATTTTAAAAAAAATTAAAATCGATCTGGTACGTGTACGACCACTATACGACCAAATTAATTATTACAGTTAGATCTTAAATAGATCGATGAGAATTGTTAGATCTAATATTAAAAAATGTTTCTAATTAATAATAGAATTATATTTAAATACTAAAAAGTGTATTTTAATTTATGTATAGTTCGAGTTATATAATAATTGTTAAACCAAATATCAGATAACAATTCATATCGATTATAATATTAAAAATTATCAATATAATGCTCATGTATATCATATAAGAATGATACATGTGGACCCTGCGTTATAAAAGACTTAGGAGAACTCCTGTACATGAATAAATTTAAACATTATTTTTATGAAGGAACATAACAATTTGATTAATCCAAATTATAATTATATTATTTTACATATAACAAACATAAAATGATAATATCAAAATATTATTAAAATATTAAGGGTTTCATATTCATAAACAATAATTTTGAATATAATACTTAACCATTTTATGGGTAGGTCAACTGGTCAAGTTAGATAATAATTATTAAATCATCATTAAATTAAAGATAATTTTGTTAGTTTCACGTGGGTTGTAAAATCGTAAAAATTCAATTTCTAAAACTGGATAGAACCCAAATAGTAAAGTAAGTATCTAAATTTTAATAAATATTTTTTTATAATTGTATCACCAATTTATTTATTTTTTCACTAATTCTTTTAAATATAGAAATTTTATCTTTCTTTCAATAAAGTATTAGAATAAATTAAGAACAAATTCAAATCGATAAAGACTATAATAATATGAGAGTAAAATTTTATATAATCATAACATAATTTTTATTCTGTTTAATAATTTTAAAGTAATAATGTATTTTAAAATTTTATATACACTATAAATAAAACCGAAACATTAAAAATAAAAACAGTTAGTAAGATACTTATATCAGTATGTACTTGATATCCTTATTATATTAAACTCTTTTATATAATAAGCATAATAGGGATTTATCCAAAATTTTGATCGTGACAACCAAATTAATAAGGACTAACTAGATAAATGAAAATCGTTTGATCAAATATTAAAAAAGTGTAATTTATTTATAATAGGATTATATTTAAATTCTAAAAATGTATTTTGATAATTTAAACCAAATATACCAAATATAAATAAGTTTTCTATATTGAATAGAATTCTCCATGTAAAAAATTCGTGACTTTCTTTTCTATTCCATGGACAATTCCGGTTAGATAAAAATTGTTAAACCATCTTTTAATTAAAAATAATTTAATTATGGTGTAAAATCGTCAAAATCTGATTTTTAAAACACAAGATAAAACTCAAATCAGTAAAGTGAGTATTTAAATTCTAATAATGATTATTATGTCATCATTATTTTAACGTCAATTTAATTACTTTTTTCTAACTATTTTAAATTTAGAAATCTATGTTCAAAAATTAAAATCAATCTAAGAAAAATTCAAATCAACAAAGAATATAATGATACGAGAATAAAATTTTATAAAATTGTGCATATTTTTATCCTATTTTATTAAGTTATAGATTATAACTAATCAAATATAATTTATTATTAAATAATAAATTATACGCAAATGGTGATTTTGTTTTATAAGCACTCATAGAGACCTAATTTCATTGTTAGCAGGACTATATTTATATTTAAAAAAACCGTATTTTGAAATTGTAGACTCAGCTACAGAACAGACCTAACTTTTTTAACCTATATACATTGTAAATTATTAAATTCGAAACTTTAAAAGTTTGTTAATCAATTAGTATAGTGTTTTTCTGAAAAATCGTACTTTACAAAAAATATTATCAAATAACCTATGTCTGAAAGAAAAAAAATCAAAAAAAATCTTTTTTTTTTCAAAAAAAACCTGTAAATTTTAATATGTTGTTGGTAGATTCAAATCTTAGATCATTATACATGATATTTTTAGTGTTATATGTAACGTTTCTCAACAATTTAATTTGAAAGATCCAACTATTATTGATTGAGTGATCAAACAAAGCGACCACACTTATAAGAAAACTTTCATTATTTAGTCTTTAATATAATAACATAGATATTTACGGGATATACTATAAAAAAAAATGAATTTTATACAGAATTTTGACCGTCACGGTGTACTACTTTAAAAGAAGAACTATTACAAATATATATATATATTTTAATTGATAATTTATTTTCTCAAAAGTTCAAAGTTCCCGCATCATTAACATATTACAAAAAAGAGTATATTATATTTTAGCAATAAATATTTTAAAAAAATAAATATTAAAAATATTAAAAATATTAAGAAAAATTAATGATGTTATCCTGGTAGTTTGGTCCTAAATACCGCCAAAACATTCTCAACCGTTAGATCCAATACTTTTAAAAATAGATTATCAAGATTATATCATATAAAAAAAATTATTATCTAAAAATGATATAAGTTAAAAGATATTATATTATGATCGGATTTTCCAAAAAGTTAAAACATAAAAATAGTTGTAATTAAATAAGGAAATCGATTTATAACCAAAATAATAAAAATCATTTAATCTTAAATAGATAGGTGAAAACCGTTAGATTTAACACTAAAACCTGTATTTGGTTAATAAAGGTTATTCTAATTATCTAAACTACATATAAGTTAGGTAGATTTCCTAAATCGAATAGAATTCTCAACATTAAATTTCGTCACTTTATTCTCTTTTTAGTTTTAGAATAGTTTTTAATTGAAAAAGAACTATTAAACCACAACTAAATTAAAAATTATTTTGTGAATTTCATGTGAACCGTAAAATTGGCCAAATCTAACTTTTATAACTCAATATAAACAAATATTAAATTGAGCGTGTAAAATATAATAAATATCAAATTTTTAACTATAATTTTTTTTTGGCTAAATCTTTTTTAACAATAATTTAATCATGTAAACTAATAACTTTTAAATATTAAAATATTCATAAATAAATATAATTATAAATATTAAAAAAAACAATCGCGTGTTGCATCGTAATAAAAATATAATTATAAACAAAATAGTTATAAATAAAATTTAAGTAAATGTGCATCGCACAAGCTATAAGCTAGTTTAAGAAACAGCAGTAGGGATCCATCTTATGCCAGAAAGCACGAGTGCCATCCGTGTACATACCTTGTTCAATTCTCTCATTAGCTTTTGTATCCTCAACAGTTGGAACAACAAAATCAACGTCTAAGATCATCCCAGTTCAAGTACCAAACAACAAAAAATGTAAGAAAGCAGCTGGAGCCTAGTTGTCACCCGACCCGACCCGACCCATTCTATTCCTTTACTACGACAGTCGACAGGGGCCTATAAGTTTGTCCTCACCACAAACTCTCACACCAAAGTCACCATCACCTCACCACTGATCACCTCCCTCACCCACCTGTCACTTTTTTAAACACAATCCTCGTTCACATTAGCTTTGTCTGTTCACTCATCTTCACCTATAAAAATAAAAATATCATCAACAAACTTTCTATTCATTCTTCACACTAAAAATGGTTTCAGTGAGTGATTCACCCAAATACCCGACCCGATTCCCCACGACCCGACCCTATTACTACACACCACCACCATCCTCCTCTAAATCCCAACGCCCATTGGGCCGGTCCATGAGAACAATCCGGTCCACTTTATACCAATCCCACCATTTATCTGAAAATCTAACCGACTCTGTTATCGATCACCGACTCGGCGAACTCGCTAACAAACAAACCAAAACGCCGTCGTTTTCCGAACAAGACTTTCTAGAATTTTCCAAAGCTTTCTCCGATTTCTCCGCTTGTAGTAGCGATATATCCGGTGAGTTACAGCGTCTTGCCACGTTACCGGGTCTAGCAACTCCGGGTCTTTCCGACCCGACCGGAGAACCCGAATCTGAACCGTGTGAGGGTTTTTTACAGAGGGAGAGCTTTTCCACGGAGATTATAGAGTGTATTTCACCGGAAGATCTTTTACCGACGGTGAAGATTTGTATTGATGGACTAAATTCGAGTTCGATTGCGGTGAAGCGATCAGCTGCTGCGAAATTGAGGTTGTTAGCGAAGAATAGAGCAGATAATCGTGCTTTGATTGCGGAGTCTGGTGCTGTGCCTTGTTTGATTCATTTATTGCGGAGTAGTGATCCGTGGACGCAAGAGCACGCGGTGACTGCGTTGTTGAATTTGTCGTTGTTAGAGGAGAATAAAGTACTAGTTACTGATCACGGAGCGATTAAGCCGTTGATTTATGTGTTAAAGACGGGGACGAAGACGTCTAAGCAAAATGCAGCATGTGCGATATTGAATTTATCGTATTTAGATGAGAATAAGGTGTCTGTTGGAGCTAGTGGAGCGATTCCGCCGTTAGTTGCGTTGTTGAGGAACGGAACGAATAGAGGGAAGAAGGATGCGATTACGACATTGTATAAGATTTGTTCGGTGAATGTGAATAAGGAGAGAGCTGTGGCTGCCGGTGTTGTGAAGTTGTTGGTTGAGATGGTGGCGGAGCGAGGGAGTGGAATGGCGGAGAAGGCGATGGTGGTTTTGAGTAGTTTGGCGGGGACGGAGAGAGGGCGGGATGAGATTGTGGAGGAAGGTGGGATTCCGGCTTTGGTGGAGGCAATTGAGGATGGTTCGATGAAGGGGAAGGAGTTTGCGGTTGTTACGTTGCTTCAGTTGTGTAGTGAGAATGTGAGGAATAGGGGATTGTTGGTTAGGGAAGGTGTGATTCCTCCGTTGGTCGCGCTTTCGCAGTCTGGTACTGCTAAAGCTAAGCTCAAGGTGTGTATATTATCTTTGGTTTGTTACTTTATCCGTGCATGTATTGTTTTCAACTTGAAAAACGAAGAATATTTCTCAAGTGGTTGAAAAATGGATGCATTTTTTTATATGATCTTAGTGCAGTTTGCTTGATTGTAATGGTGTTCAATTTGATTCTGCAGGCCGAAACTCTTCTGGGTTATCTAAGAGAACCAAGTCATGAAGCTTCATCTTCAAGTCCTAAGAGGTATCTAGAGATTTAGCATACTACTGTAGAGGCGGTTGGTTTTCGGGCTGTGTTTAGGTGGCGGTGTTTGTTTTTAATAGAGCGGTTGAAATTTTTTCGAGCGTCTTACCAGGAGTGTGAACAGATTAGTATGAGAAAAAGCTGACCATGTTGATTGTATGGTTGTTGACTAATTTCATATTAGGTGCTTTTAGGGTGTGGATGAGGATTTGGGAGGCTGTTCCGTGAGTTTTGTTAATTGTTTGGGCGTAATCCAGATATTTTCTAGATATACTTTTAAATATTTTATTTATTATTTACGGTGTTGTAAAAAGCGGGAATCAAAGTTAATCGGTGAAGGCACCGTCCATGGATTAATCGGGTAATAGGAGATTACTCGGAATAAATGTAATAATATTTTTATATACAATTATATTCATATATATATAATATATAATTGTTTCGTTATTTCAATTAAACATATCTTATTATCATATATTTATGCAAATATGTTAAAAATGTTATATAATTTAATAAATAAAAATTTGAAGATTTAACTTTTCAATTATAGATCAATTTAAAAGGAAAAATTAAGAGAATTTGCGATTTAGGCATCTAAAATTATAATTATATATACAAAAATAATGTTTTTTCGTATTGTTTAATTAAGTTTCTACCTTTTAAATTTTTGTTTATTTTTTATTTTTAACTATTTTTAACTATTTTTTTAATAATTAACCCGATTTTTGACCGATTAATCCGATTTTTGACTGATTCAATCGATTTTTGACCGTTTTTTCTGAAAAATGATTAATTAACCGATTTTCGCTTAATCAGTTCGGTGGCCCGCCGTCTAGCGATTAATCGGCGATTAATCCCGATTAATTGCCTACTTTTAGAACACTAAGTATTTAGTAATTTGGTTAAGACATACAGTGTATCTTGTTGGGTTTTATATTGAATTATTCGTTTGAATTATATAACATTATCCATTTTATTGATAATTTTGATTGCATATTATTACATTGTCTGTTTATTATATATTATGGATAATCTAGTATCAAATGTGATAATAGAAGATTAGATTATCAGTATCTGTATATAGTATAATAAAGGTTCACAATCTAAGTGGTATTAGACAAACCATTGGAATGACTAAAGTATTATTTGAGAATAGTTTATCTTGACTATTGAATAATACTTGTATATTTTGTGTATATTGAACATGATCAAAATATTAGAATTGTTATTCAATTCTGACAGTTAAGAGGAACTAAGATTCTATGATATTATTATTATTTAGGTTCTTAATTCGGATGTAGTGATCGACACTTTTATGCAATGCATATGTTTTGATTCTATTCATAAAAGATGTAATTAATTATTAATTATAATATTATGTGTTGAGCAATGACATTGCATGCAGAGTGAGATATTAATTACAAAAGTAATCCATGTCCTGATAATATTCGGGTTGATGATGTACTCTTGAAAGCTCATAAAGATAATTATGTGAAGCCCTGCAAACAAATTAATTTCTTACATAATTATAAGGTTGAGTGGATGATATGGATAAATAAGATATTAATTAAATTAATTGTCAATGATTAATTTAATTAATGGATATGCAATATCTTAAATGTGGAGAATTTAATAAGCAAATAATATAGGAGCCGAATTAAATAATAAAAGAATTGCGGTATTAGGAACGGTAGTGTAAATATTAATTCTTTAGTGGATTGAATTAATATTTAATGACATTGAGTTTGACCCGGAATGTCATTGGAAGGCCCGACCTAATTGTCCATGATCTCTACTGAAGTCTATATATATTCTCGTTTTCCTTAAAGCTGAAGAAAAAAAAACAGAAATCGAAATTGAGACCTAGAACAGCCGCACAAAACTAGGGTTTTGGAATTTCGAGGTTTTGAGGAGATGAAACTTTGGGAGATCGAAGACCACACTTCGCTCAAAGGGAAGCTTCAAGATCAAATCAAGGCAAACTATGCTAAGGAAGGGAGACAAAAGATTCAGCCTCCAAGAGAGAAGAAAAAGAATTAAATCTACCCAGTCTAGAGGAGCACTCTCTAAGTAATCATCTCTACTTTTCAGTATTTCAATAATGTAGCTTAATGCAATTTTTACTGTTACTGTTTATTTGTTAGAATTGGTTTTGTTATCATCAAGACTCTTAATTTATGACTGATTCTCAACCAGGCATAAATTAGGGGAGATTGTTAGGAACTATGTTGTTTCTTGATGATAACTAGATTAACTTAGTAAAAAGTGTATAAGTAAATGTAACCATCAACGGATAGCATGCTTATGTAGTATCCGTAGATGGGTAACTTATCTACGGATAAGACTAAATGTAACATGCTTGTGTAATCCTGATGTACAATCCTAAGATGCAATCCTGATATGCAATCCCGAGGAACAATCCTGATGAACATTCATGATATGCAATCCTGATATGCAATCCTGATGTACAATCCTGATGTGCAGTTCTGATGTGTATTCCTGATTTGTAATCCTGATGTTGAAGTTGAAGTATTAATTTTTAGGCTGAATAAGTCATGTTGACTATTAATAGATATGTAGAATAAGGAGGCTAATTGTAAATAGTCTATGCCTTGTAATTTTACAGAAGTGAAATTGACTGTCAACAGATAGCATCATTAACCTTCTACGGATGTGGACAATGTACTGTCTACGGATAACAGTACTAACTATCTACGGATGTGATCAAGATACTCTCAACGGATATAACTCAAATAGTTTTTATGGATACACACTGTACTTGTGAAAAGGGACAGTTCAGACAGTGCACATGGGTTGACAGACTACATAGAGCATGAAAACCATTAATTCTGTAAAACTTACAAGAAGACGAAGCATTCTGTCTGTCTGATCAAAAAATAGCATTTCTATAAAAGATAATCAGCCAAGAAGGGCAATCTACCAACACATGGACCACTACTTAAAATGGAGAAACAAGGATTTTGAACAGAATTATTTTTTGTATTATTAGCTGTTTGAAATATCTTGTAAACTTGGGATATATAACCAAGTGTAGCATTATTCTAGAACTAAGAAATCAGTCAGACAATTGAGAGAGCAAAAAAGCAATATCCTTTGTAAATTGCTGAAACTAGAATAGTGTGTATGCAGCTGTGTGTTTATTCATAAACATCACAGAGATTTCTTCAAATAAAAATCTATCAGGTGGACAAAACAATCCACCTGAATTTTTTATTCTTGGGTTATCTTATTTGTTTTTCTGTTCTTGTATTTACCGTCATATCTTTACTATCAAAAATCAAAGAATTTTTAAAGATTGTATTCAACCCCCCTCTTCTACAATCTTGATTCATTGTCTGGGAATAACATCAGCTCCAAAGACTCCCCCAACAAAATGGAGTTATTGAGAGAAAGAATAGAACTCTAATTGAAGCTGCTAGAACAATGCTCCTAGATGCAAAGATGCCTACATGTTTTTGGGCAGAGGCTGTTAGCATTGCATGCTTCATTCAAAAGAGAACAATCATCAACAAAGACACTGGAAAGACTGCTTACAGTGTGATGTTTGTGAAAGTCATATGTATAGGCCTATTCGTGACCATTGAGGATACGAATCAACTTAAACAAGTATGCAATAATTAAATAATAATTCAATTGTCACATGAATCTCAGAAGGTTATATCAGTCAAAAGAATGAAGATTAAAGTCAACCTACAGACTTGAAGTAATTCTACATTGAAAAAAGTTCATTTATTTGATCAAGCCTCAGTGAAGTATTCAAGAAAGTAGATTTATTAAATTGACAGAGATTCCAGAAGTGTGACAGCAAGTGTACAGTTTACAGTGCTTTGATAAAGGGAAAAGAAAAGGACCACAACTTTAAGTCAAAAAATGAAGAACCGTCACTGAAGTTAGTCACTCATGAATCAGACAGTACATCGAGTGTCAACATTATACAGTGGAAGTTCTTCATTAATTCAAGTGGTTCAAGAATTGTTTCTGCTATCAAAGAAGAATATTAATTCTCTTTTAATTAATTATTAAATTAATTAATTAATTCAATAAATTAATTCAACAAGAATTAATTTATTACTTAAATTAATTATAAGATTAATTAAATTAGAATTAGTAATGAACTGCAATGACTATGAAAATGAACTGCAATGACTATCAAGGATAGGCATCCTGATAATCATGCTAGTATTATTTTTCATAAAAATGAACTCGAATGACTATCATGGATAGTCATCCTAGTTCAATTGGATAGTCATTGTAGTTTATTCTAATTATTCGAATAGTCATTACAAGCAAAAAAAGATAGTCATTGCAAGCCTTTTTGGTAGTCATGCCAAGTCAAATGAATAGTCATGCTAGAACAAAAAGGAGGCGTGCAAGTAATTAAACAGACAGAAAGATATGTATCAAGTGCATTCAAGACAAAAAGGCCAACAACTTCAACAAGACAAAAAACAAAGATCATATCATTTACTCCGCCCTTAACTAAAGAACAAATTATCCAAGCCTTAAATTCACAAAGTATTGATTCCTAGTATTGATTGTTATTAGGGATGGCAGAAAAATCCGACCCGATGGATACCCGATCCATTCCGGTCCGATTCGATTTTACCGAACCCGATATTTTGGATTTGGATATGGATTTGGATCTAATTTTTAAACCCGAATGAGTTTGGATTTGGATTTGGATATTAGGTATTCCGATCCAAACCCGACCCGAAATCCAAAACCCGATCCAAATCCGATCCAAATCCGATCCAAACCCGAAACCCGAAAAAAATCCAATTATATATATATATATATATATATATATATATATATATATATTAATTTTTCAATTTTAATTTATACTTTTGTTATATTATTTACTATACCCATAACCTATCCCTATCCGGTACTCGACTCAATTGTCTAATACTTACTTACATTACATAACAGTTGCAGTTGGATAACAATTTTCTGCATGCTTGGTTCTCCATAACATTTAATGAATTTTTAAATTTCTATTCTAGTACCTCTGTGTTTGTTTTAATTTGTGGATTAAAACTCTAAAATTGAAACTTTAATTGTATTTTATAAGAATTTGTTAAAAAAATTGTTTGTACCATAAAGTACTTTTTATTTAAAAGTAAAGATCCATGAATTTTCGGTTCAAAGAAAAAGTTGGTACGAAGTTAATTTTTGTTTATTTAAAATTTAAAATTTTGGATTTGAATAAATCCGAACCCGGTCCAAAACCCGATGGATTGGATTTGGATTTCAATTTTAAAATCCAATTGGATTTGGATTTCAAAAAAATACCTGGATTTGGATTTGGATATCACAGAAATCCAACCTGATCCGACCCGTTGCCATCCCTAATTGTTATATCCAAGCCACTGAAAATTATTTACTTGTACTGCTTTGACTATCTAGCAGATCTTTACCCCTAGAATTTATCTCGAACTATCATTTATCGTTCTATTTTTTTATTACAAAAATAGATAAGTTCATGTCGAATTTATTCTAAATTTGTTTTAATTAGTTTGAGATTCAATCGTTGTAATCCATACAATATTTGTAACACCTTTCAAGTTTAATATAAGTTATATTTAACTTGGATTTTGTTTCATTTAATTCCGCAATTATTTGTTCTTGAATTGCATAATTATAAGAAGAACAAATTCGATAAAACGGTATAGTTTGTATTCAATCCCCCATTTTTCAAACTTATCGGGACCTAACAATTGGCATCAGAACCTTTTGATTGACGAATAAATCAAGATCCATATTTTTGTGATTTTTTTCAAGAACGTTCATATTTTTATTCTTATAAAAATCTCAAGATGTCTACACAAAAAGTTGGAACCGTAAAAATTTCTATGTTCAGCAAAGAGCATTATCCCATGTGGAAGAAGAAGATGCTTCTATTTTTTCAAGTGGCAAATCCAAAGGATCTAGGTGTATTGAAGAAAGGACCAACTATTCATATGATTGTTAAAGAGAAACGCATTGAGAATAATGTTGTCACTCAAGCTGCAAAGATGTATCATAAAGATCCAAAAGATTATACAGCTGATGAAAAGGAAGATGCTTCTTTGGATGCTAGCTTGCAGTTAATCCTAGTTGAATCACATATTATAATTGGGGATCAAAATTTTGAAGTATATAAATATAATAAATGATTTAAATTCTAATTAAAAATAATTTTAATTAATAACCAAATTCTCGTAATATATAAATATAATAGTTAATGGATTTAAATTTTAATATATAAATATAAATATAATAGTTATTTAATTGGTCCTAAAATAATTAATAGGTTTTAATTAATTAACTACATACTTGGTTAACTACATAGACTTAGATATCGAGTCAGGCCAATTTGACTTAAAGGTGAACCATTATGCAAACCAAATCATTAGCTAAAATAAGAATGCCATGTTAAATTTGGGCCACTGGCAGGTCAGTGTTCCACGGGTGAAAGGCCAATTTACCTTTTTTCACAAAGCAAAATACCAAAATACCCGGGGGTGGAAGGGAGTGCCCAAAATACATGCTGAATCCGCATCTTGGAGATGCGTAGTTTAAACACGCATCTCAGGTTGGCGTATTTCTTGTTTGTCTAGTCAGTTATGCGCATCCATGTGATGCTTATGTGATGCTTGAAGGGACTTTGTACGCATTTGTTTGATGCATAATCTTTTTAAATTGAACTTAATGTCTTGGGTACGCATTTTCCACTTGCGTATACTCTATTATTACCTTTGGATTTACACCCAAGAACCTATAAATACATTATAGGTACGTATTTTTGCAAATATGGTCTGCAACTAGATAATAATCCGGCGTCCTGATTTTAGGGTTGTAAACAACCCTAAAATCAGGGTTGGTTAGGGTTTAGAGTCTAGGGTTTAGGGTTGTAAACAACCCTAAACCCTAAACCCTAAGTCCGTATACGAATTATTCGTCATTCTTAATATTTTTAAAACCCAAAATAGAAATATTGAACCCCAAAGGTTAACTATTGAACCCCAGGGTAAATCATTATTATATGCGTAAAACGGAAAGAAGAATGTACAGTGTCCGCAACCTTCACATGCGCATTCGAAATATACGCAAGAATCGCATGCGTATTTGCTGAATGAGTAATATCATCTGTTCTTGTCAACTTGGTTTCCTTTGTATACATGATAATACAATGGACCCACCCACCACACGTGACTTCACGTATACACTGCTTTTTGTTCATTTAGCACTACAACAAAAGCTGACAACGTAGTTTATAGGTATACGCATGGTTAGTGTGTGGATTGTGGGTAAAAAGGGCATCCCCGCCCGCTAATGGGTATTTTGGACTTGGATTATTAATTTTAAAGGTATTTTGGTCATTATCTCGTGTTCCACACAATGTTCTATCGTAGCCACATTGAAAGCGTAAAAGTTTTTTATTAAAGAAATAAACTTGTTTTAATATGTGATAAAATAGAGATACATCTTTGCTGTCACCGTAACTTAAATTAGATAAATTTCTAAAGAAAAGTAAAAATTTAGATATATTACTTGCCTGAAATATATAATAACTCGTAATATCTACATATAATAGTTAATGAATTTAAATTTTAATTAAAAATAAAATAATTTCTAAATTTTAATTTGGTTAATCGTGTTATATGGATAACTAGGTTACTAAGCCGCGCTTCGCAGCGGCATTATAATATATTTGTTAAGAAAAAGAATATTAGAATAAAAATTGTGAAATTAATATCTATAAAATTATTTAAATTATCAAATAAAATATATTTTATAATTAAAACACTTTTTTCTAACAAATTCTACTCCTCTTCAAAAAATATCACGGGCAATTACCTTTAAATTAAAGCATCCCGTGATATTTTTGGAAAAAGAGTAGATTTTGTTTAAAAAAAAGTGTTTTAATGATAAAAGGTAATAAGCTAGTTAGTATTTTTATATTATTTATTATTAATGGTAATATGTTTTAAATCAAAGGTAATTGCCCGTGATATTGTTGAAAAAATGAGTAGATATTTTTTATAAAAAAGTGTTTTAAAGATAAAAGGCAATCAGCTAATTACTATTTATATATTATTTTATTAGTTATTATAAAAGGTAATATGTTTTAATTTAAATGTAATTACCCGTGATATTTTTGGAAAATGAGTAGATTTTGTTACAAAAAGTGTTTTAATCATAAAAGTCAATCAGCTAGTTACTATTTTAATCAAATTTTGATTTCATTGAAAGTAGTAAAAGCAAAGCAAGTAACAACCTTGTCATGATTAGATTATGTGTCAATTATATTGTAGACTATAATTTTTGATAGATGTAAGTTGAACATCAATTGCAGGAATATATTATAGTTTGTAATATTTCAAATCTTTGCAAAATTTCATCCTTATTGAAACAAACATAATAATTAAAAATAGCTAAGAAAATGACATTAATTATCAATCTCAATAGACCTTTAGTGCATATTCAAAATATATTAAAATCAGAAAAGTTATCAATGTAGTTTAAAATTATAATGCGAAACCATTAGTACATATTATTTAATACTAAAAAGTAAGATTGGAAACACATGTGTAATTAGGCGGTAACATAATGCTAAATACATGTTCCATTGCCTCCATCACCAGCTCCACTATATCCATCACCAACTCCGTTGTCCTTTTCATTGTCCTCAATTGATACTTTCCTTTTCTTTTTGTCATGCACAATCTCGGGCGTAGGAGAACTTTTAGAATCCTGCAGCAATACAGTGAGTGCTTAGAAAAATATTCATGTACAATATTTTTATATAGATAATAGTGCATGATATTAGAGTTTTAAACTAATGAAGTTGACTATACATAAATTATAGTAATAAATTAGAATATGTCTTAACTGATTTCTTCAACTTGTACTCCTGTTTCGAATTTTCTTTAGCTCCATTTCCTACATCACCAACTCCATTGCCATGCACAAACACAACACCAGTCTCGGATGTAGCAGAATCTTTAGAATCCTGCAATATAATGAGTGTTTAAAAATAGTTGCATGAAGAAGAAAAATAATGTACAACTTATTTGTTACATTATATAGTGCATATGATATTAGACTTTTAAACTAATTAATTAATTACACATAAGCTAGAAAAGCTAATTGTATCTGCATATAAGAGTAAATAAATTTTAAAAAACTAATATAAGAATTAAATCAATAATATCAATGAAACAAATATTTGTATAATATCTAATGATATTCGTTCAATCGAGATAAGATAGATTTATATATGTGTAATTTCTAAAACTACATATTATAAAAAACATTAATAAAGATAATTACTTTTAAATTTTTTAATCTGGGTAGATGTGACAATTATTATATAGGGGCCATCATCCTCCTTGTATAAATTTGTATCAACCATCTCAGCCAACTTTTCCCACAAAGTTATGGTACTGGTGATGGAGCTGTTTAAGAAAAAAATTAGAACAAATTAAATAAGTAAAACAAATAAATTGAGGTAACCAAAGAAGTAATATAAAATTACAAGAACAATAAAAAACAATTAACATTTATATTAAAATTAATATAATGCATAACTTACTAATTTGTGACAATTTTGAGATCTCTTTTTTTCCAACCGCCTTTGACAACTTCAATGCCACCCAAGTAGGTCAAGCAGCCCACAACATCTAAATCAACATAGAAAAAATAATATTAGAACATGATAGTTTGAATTATAACTTATATAATAGTATTACTTATATATTACTCTAATATATTACTACATCAAAAATGTGAGAGTATGTTGGTGTCATTAATACGTGCATCAATCATATCCGGACATATGAACTGAAATCCATGCAGTGATATGTTGACGATGCCTTATTCCAATCTCTTAGGCAACGTTATGCGTATGAAGAGTGTTAGCACAAAATCACGCAAGCGCACGTGGTCACAAGTAATATACGAATAAGTCAAGTTCGTTCCCACAGAGATCTAATGAGGTGTTCAATTCAATTAATGTACCTATGCAACAATGTATGATTTTTATCCACTGCTAAGACAATTAACAATTTGGGTTTGATTATCTAAAATTAACTAGAGAACAAATTATTAAACTAAGAATTAACTAACTAAGAGGATTAAAATCGATTTATGGATATGAGAATAAAACATGGGATCCTAACTTCATTAAGTACTTCATTCAGAGTCTTTTGTCTTTAATCAATGCATGTGAC
This sequence comes from Heracleum sosnowskyi, assembly GCA_030848705.1. Lineage (NCBI taxonomy): Eukaryota > Viridiplantae > Streptophyta > Magnoliopsida > Apiales > Apiaceae > Heracleum > Heracleum sosnowskyi. The sequence continues at coordinate 20,748,844 of CM061240.1, forward strand.
GGTTGTGATAACTAATCGGATAACACGAAATCAGTACACGCTACCTTTCAGTATACGTATACCAAACCACTTAAACATCCACAAAATAGATAGAAGTTAAGCAGACACCAATTATGCTTAGACCCTATATGTCTATAAGATTTGAAAACATAACGGTTTAACGAGCAAGTTATCCATTCAGATTACATAGGGCAGGTAAGATGGTTAAAATCACCTACGAATCATGCATGACAAACATACATAAACCTATGCTAGCATGGCAAGTTCTAAACCTCTATATCCACTTTCGCATTCAATAGAGATTAACAAACAATCTTAGATGTTAGCTACGCATCCAAGAAGAATAAGCACAACCAAACTAGGATATCAATTAGCCATCACACACACATCTTTAAAACAATTAACTACTAAAATCCATAAATAAATCCGTTAGAATCCCACGACAATGATTAGTTCATAATAGAACCGTTCATCATCGTGGGTTCTGATGAAAGCATGATGAAAAACAAGAAATCAATGATGTAAATATGAATAAGAGTTAAAGGTTTAGAGGACAAATCTAGAAGCATCCAAAAGTTACACCAAAATTGAAGAATACAAGAAAAAACTATGTCTAGATCTCCTCGTAGTCACGTTCTTAGTTCTTGGCTCCTCGATCTTGTGCTCCAATATTGAATCTGATCTCTGGTGTGTTGTGATGTATTGTGATGTGTTGATTATGTCCCCCCAAGGTGTGTATTTATAGCTCCAAGTTGTCCCTCTTCCAAGCAATTGCCGTTTTTGAGTTAGAATAGAATTACGGCAATTTCCATCTTTGAATGCAATAAGAATTGCATATTCCATGTTTACAACTGATTCTGGAAGTTTCTGGTCGCCCCAAGCAATTACCATAATGATTAGAAGTCGAATTTGTGAAGTTTTCCTAATTAAAATCGAATTCTGGCAATTTCTGGCGGTTCTGACTTCCTGGGCGGCCGCGCAGAATTCCAGTACAATTACTGGGCGCCCGTGCAGAACCTTCTGCCTAGAATTATAGAAAATGTTGTCCTCTTCGCGTGAGCTGTAAGATCGTCAGAATCGGACTTGTAGAACTCCAGATATGGCCAAAACAGTGAAGACTGCGCAACCTACCCGGAAAATCCGATTTTTAATCAAATTAACCTCCAACTCTTGGTTCTGCAAAACTTAATGAAAACACATTAAACACACCACATACTTGAGTTCAAGTCATCAATTTAAGCCGATATGAAGCGTTCCAAGTGGATTAAAAATCCACTTATCACACCCCCAAACTTAAACTGATGTTTGTCCTCAAGCATAAATAATATAACTATATACAACTAACTAGTACCACTTCCGTAGGTGATCACGGTTGCATTTGGCATATGCAACAAGCCCTTTAAACCCCTAGGCAGCCCTAGTGGACGAGTAAGGTCTCGTGAGGGCCTATAGCGAATGTACCCACAAAATCCATCTAACAATGCAACTAACAATGCAATGCATGTATGCAACTAATATGAAAATGCAACGATCCCTTCAAACCAACCAAAACCAATCAACGAGCCAACATCTCAAAGAACACAGTCTTCCAAACAGAGTTCGACCAAATTCCCATCGACCAACAAGACAAACACAGAAACGTGCGTGTATGCGATGCTCACCAATATACTCCCAAACTAAATCAAGACCATACCTACTCTTAGCCAAAACAACCACAAGCTTACAAACAGAATGAACTCTAGACACAAGAAACCACTTAAAGACATCTCAATATCCACTTGAGTTAGACAGGAATTCATGCTTTTATTACAGAACAACATACTAAACACAATACACATGCTTATTTGACCGTGCAATGGTTAAGACCCCAAAAGGCTTATACAATAATACCCATGTAGCGAGCGTTAGGTTAGTGGATCCCAGACCGGAAAAGTCTTAGGTCACTAGGCACAAAGTCCCCTAGAACTTAATTGCTCGAGTATTAAAGAGCTCAACCTGATCAATTCTGCATAAAAACAACTCTTCTTTTCTTTTCTTTTTCTTTTTCAACTTTTCTTTCTTTTTTTTTTCTTTTTTTTTATTTCGGAATGAGTGCTCTTTGCCTTTTTCTCATCCCACCCTAGACTACTCATCTTTTCAATGAGCCGGCTACTAGCCATTTGACGCCTAGCCTTTATTACAACTAGCATGAAATCCCTGGTTTCCCCCAAACTTATACATAAGTGCTCCTTCGTTTTCAAGAATCTAGCCAACATTCTAAATGTAAACAAGTGGTTAAATTCTAACACCAAACAAGCATGGTCTGATCAAATTCAAAAGCAACCAATGAGACTTATGAAATAGATTTGTTTCTGGCATGCAAGTCAATACTTAGAAACTTAATCAACCCTCTATTCATCACAACCACACTCCAATCAACATCGACTCACCAACGGAAATAGTCAAGTCCTACGGGATCATGAAATATGCATGCAACTAAAATGGACTCACATGATAAATAAAAACTATGCAAATAGAATGCCCTATATGACATGAACATGCAAAACTACGAATAATCTACAACTACACATGCAATATGAATCCTACATGAGACACACACTAACTATACAAACCCATACATCACCCCCAAACTTAACATATTCAATGTCCTCATTGAAGGTAATAAGAAAGATAGTAGAAACATACCTAACACATGGGTTGCCTCCCACGAAGCGCTGTCGTTAATGTCATTTAGCCGGACAAATGTGAATCAAATCATGGTGGCTCGAAGATCGCATTTGACTTGTCCTTAGTAGAAGGACCATTCACCCATTGTTTGATAACCTTCTTGCTTTCTTCCCACATCTTTTCCAAATCAAACTTCACCTTGACTTTGCCACCAATCGATTTTTTCTTTTTCTTCTTTACACCTCTAAGGTGTTTATGCTTCTCCGTCGATTGATAAGAACACTCTTTTACCTCATCATCCTTGTTCCACCTTCTCAACACATTATCTTCACACTCTTTAAAAATTACCAACTCATCATTCAGAAGGACATACTTCAAATGTGGTGGAAGTTTTCCAAGCTTGACATTCGAAAGATCTCGAATGGAAGAATTGTCAATGGAATCACTGATGTGATGCTCGAACTTGTGCATGTCCGAATTTTTGCTCAACAGCTGATCGAACTCCTTTCTCTGACCCGTATCAACCATCTTCAAGCTAAAACACTCTTCCTCCTCTGTCGGAAATTTCATAGCCTTGAACACATTAAAGATGACCTTTTGATTACTCACCCTCATTGTGAGCTCTCCTTTCTGAACATCGATCAACGCTCGGCCAGTAGCCAGAAAAGGTCTTCCCAAGATGATAGAAATCTTCTTATCCTCCTCAAAGTCAAGAATAACAAAATCAGCAGGAAAAATCAGCTTATCCACCTTTACCAAGACATCCTCCACTATACCCCTTGGATATGTGATCGACCGATCAGCCAACTGTAAGGTCATATTAACTGGTTTTGGCTCAGGCAACCCAAGTTGCTTAAAAACAGACATTGGCATTAGATTAATGCTAGCTCCCAAATCACATAAGCATTTGCTGAAAAGTTGATTGCCAATAGTGCAAGGTATGGTAAAACTTCCTGGATCTTTAAGCTTCGGTGGCAATTTCTGCTGTAGAACTGCACTACACTCCTCTGTCAAAGCAACGGTGTCCAAATCCTCGAGTTTCAACTTCCGAGATAGAATACCCTTCATGAACTTAGCATAGCTCGGCATCTGTTCAAGAGCTTCTGCAAAAGGTATGTTGATGTGTAACTTCTTGAAAACCTCGAGAAATTTGGCGAATTTTGTGTCAAGATTCTGCTTCTGTAGCCTCTTTGGATATGGAGGAGGAGGATAGATCTGGTTACTCTCTGTAGTCTTCTTCTGGAGCCTCTTTGGGTATGGAGGAGGTGGGTAAATAGTCTGCTCCGAAGTAGACTTGTCAACAGAATTTTTGCTCTTTTCAGCCTCACCGTCCAACTGCTTAGCTGCCAAATCAAAAATTGGCTTTTCCTTAGAAGGTTCCACCTGATGCTGCTGAATTTCTTCCTCTTCTTCAACTGCTGATTTTTGATTTCCCGTGACCTTTCCCGATCTCAAGGTAACTGCTTTCACATGTTCTTGGACAACTGTCTTTCCTGGATTAGGCTCCGTATCGCTAGGAAGAGTTCCCTGAGCTCTGCTGAGTAAGGCACATACCAACTGCCCCATCTGATTCTCCAAAGTCTTGAGAGATGCCACCTGGCTTTTAACTATCATTCTCAACTCATCCAATTTAGATTTTTCATTCGAAGATTGCCCCGCACTAGCATGAGGTTGTTGCGGAAATCCTGGTGGCTGAAATTGTTGCCTAGGAGCATACTGTGGCTGAAAATTCTGCCCTTGCTGCTGCTGAAAATTCTGAGGAGTGTAAGGCTTTGCTCCAAATTGCTGACCTTCGAATGGCTGATAAGGCTGCTGAGATTGTTGATTGTCGCTCCAGCTGAAATTAGGATGATTCCGGCTATTGGGATGATAGGTGGCTGGAACTGGCTGTGATGGTCTCTGAAAGTTGCTCACAAACTGCGCCGACTCACTAGATATGGCACAATTATTCGTCTCATGTGCGCCCGCACAAAGCTCACAAACACTAGCCACCTGCTGAACTCCATAATTCGTCAAAGAATCCACCTTCATTGTCAAAGCCTTCAACTGGGCTGCTATAGCTGTAGCTGCATCAACTTCAAGAACTCCTGCTACTTTGCCTTGTGATAATCTCTGAGTAGGATTCTGATATTCATTCGCAGCCATCATCTCAATTAACTCATAAGCTTCCTCGTAGCTCTTAGCCCATAGAGCTCCACCTGATGCTGCATCTAACATTGGTCTTGATTGTGCTCCCAGACCATTATAAAAACAATTAATCACCATCCAGTCGGGCAATCCATGATGTGGACATCTCCTAAGCATCTCCTTGTATCTCTCCCAAGCTTCACATAAAGTTTCTCCAGAATGCTGAGAAAACTGAGTAAGAGCATTCCTGATCGCAGCAGTTTTAGCCATGGGGAAGAATTTAGTAAGAAATTTCTGAGCAAGATCCTCCCATGTAGTAATAGAACCTGCTGGTAGAGAGTGCAACCAGCCCTTAGCCTTATCCCTCAGAGAAAATGGGAAAAGTCTCAGCTTCACGGCATCTTCCGACACTCCGTTGGTCTTGAAGGTGTCGCAAATCTCGATGAAATCCCTAATATGCATATTAGGATCTTCCGTTAGTGCACCCCCAAACTGCACTGAATTCTGCACCATCTGAATCGTGCCAGGCTTGATTTCAAACGTATTGGCTGCAATAGCTGGCCTGACAATACTCGACTGAATATCATTGATCTTTGGCTGAGAATAGTCCTTCAAAGCCTTAGCTGCAGGTGCTACTCCTTCTGGAACGTCTCCCATCTTTACTAACTTTAATCTTTCTTCTTCCAATTTACGAGTTTGAGAACGTGTTCGCATACACGTTCAAGTACCTGAAACACACAGAACAAACAACTACAATCCAAGTCAGTGAACTCTAACGACCACTGATGACAAGCACATAAACTAAAATAAAACACCGATGATCCCCGGCAGCGGCGCCAAAAACTTGTTAGCACAAAATCACGCAAGCGCACGTGGTCACAAGTAATATACGAATAAGTCAAGTTCGTTCCCACAGAGATCTAATGAGGTGTTCAATTCAATTAATGTACCTATGCAACAATGTATGATTTTTATCCACTGCTAAGACAATTAACAATTTGGGTTTGATTATCTAAAATTAACTAGAGAACAAATTATTAAACTAAGAATTAACTAACTAAGAGGATTAAAATCGATTTATGTATATGAGAATAAAACATGGGATCCTAACTTCATTAAGTACTTCATTCAGAGTCTTTTGTCTTTAATCAATGCATGTGACGGTTGTGATAACTAATCGGATAACACGAAATCAGTACACGCTACCTTTCAGTATACGTATACCAAACCACTTAAACATCCACAAAATAGATAGAAGTTAAGCAGACACCAATTATGCTTAGACCCTATATGTCTATAAGATTTGAAAACATAATGGTTTAACGAGCAAGTTATCCATTCAGATTACATAGGGCAGGTAAGATGGTTAAAATCACCTACGAATCATGCATGACAAACATACATAAACCTATGCTAGCATGGCAAGTTCTAAACCTCTATATCCACTTTCACATTCAATAGAGATTAACAAACAATCTTAGATGTTAGCTACGCATCCAAGAAGAATAAGCACAACCAAACTAGGATATCAATTAGCCATCACACACACATCTTTAAAACAATTAACTACTAAAATCCATAAATAAATCCGTTAGAATCCCACGACAATGATTAGTTCATAATAGAACCGTTCATCATCGTGGGTTCTGATGAAAGCATGATGAAAAACAAGAAATCAATGATGTAAATATGAATAAGAGTTAAAGGTTTAGAGGAAAAATCTGGAAGCATCCAAAAGTTACACCAAAATTGAAGAATACAAGAAAAAACTATGTCTAGATCTCCTCGTAGTCACGTTCTTAGTTCTTGGCTCCTCGATCTTGTGCTCCAATATTGAATCTGATCTCTGGTGTGTTGTGATGTATTGTGATGTGTTGATTATGTCCCCCCAAGGTGTGTATTTATAGCTCCAAGTTGTCCCTCTTCCAAGCAATTGCCGTTTTTGAGTTAGAATAGAATTACGGCAATTTCCATCTTTGAATGCAATAAGAATTGCATATTCCATGTTTACAACTGATTCTGGAAGTTTCTGGCCGCCCCAAGCAATTACCATAATGATTAGAAGTCGAATTTGTGAAGTTTTCCTAATTAAAATCGAATTCTGGCAATTTCTGGCGGTTCTGACTTCCTGGGCGGCCGCGCAGAATTCCAGTACAATTACTGGGCGGCCGTGCAGAACCTTCTGCCTAGAATTATAGAAAATGTTGTCCTCTTCGCGTGAGCTGTAAGATCGTCAGAATCGGACTTGTAGAACTCCACATATGGCCAAAACAGTGAAGACTGCGCAACCTACCCGGAAAATCCGATTTTTAATCAAATTAACCTCCAACTCTTGGTTCTGCAAAACTTAATGAAAACACATTAAACACACCACATACTTGAGTTCAAGTCATCAATTTAAGCCGATATGAAGCGTTCCAAGTGGATTAAAAATCCACTTATCAATTTAGACCCATGTGATAGTGGTCTATATTTCCCTGTACTTGAAACAAATTGTTAGATCAGGATTCAATGATCGTCAGGATCTAGACTCAACTGATCAGGATTGCTGACGTCATCAGTATTGCATGGTCATCAGTATTTGCTCAAAGCGTCAGTATCAGGATTATCATCAGGATCTACATCAGGACTGGGATCAGGATTGATCATCATGACTGGAAGCTGATCAGGATTCCTACTTAGAGTTATATTTGGAGTCTAGTTAAATAAGGAAGTTTATTTTGTCGGTTCCCTATTTATAGTAATGAAGCTATCAATTTAAGATAGGTTTCAATCTTTGTAATTGATTAGGACTTATCATGTAATTGATAGAGAAGCTGTGTAGTTTATAAACACAGTTTAGGTTTCGATTTATATCGATCACATACACGAGTATTTTTGTAACCTTGAAGCCGTTAAGAACTCAGAATTTCTTAAGCGAGTTTTGTAACAGTTTTATAACAGATTTAATAAAAATGTTATTATTCATATTTGTGTTTATTAAAAGTCGAGAATCTTATACAATTGTATTCAACCCCATTTCTACAATTGTTATTTACTGGGCAACAATTGGTATCAGAGCAAACTGATTTAAATTTGAATCAGATACGATCTAAGATGTCGACAACCAAGTATGAAAGAATGAAGATTCCCATCCTGAAGAAATCAGAATATCCAACATGGAAAGTAAAGATGCTGATGTACTTGGAGGCTATGGATCCTGACTATCTTGACAGGATTCGTGATGGACCATATATTCCTACCAAAATTATAGGACGAACAGAAACTGTACCTGAACACTATGTGGTCAAGGCCAAGAGTGAATGGACTCCAGAAGAAAAGGCTCATGTACTCAGGGAGGCAAATATAAAGAATATCCTGCACAATAGTCTTGATGTTGTCATGTCCAATAGAGTGATTGCATGCAAGTCTGCAAAAGAAATTTGGGACACTTTGGAAACTCAATGCCAGGGATCTGCATCTGTCAAGAAAAACAGAAGGGCTCTTTTGATTCAAGAATATGAACAATTCGATGCTAGACCTGATGAGAGCCTGACTGATTTATATGATAGATTTCTGACACTCCTGAATAATCTATCTTTAGTTGGCAAGGAATATGTTTCTTAAGATTCAAATACCAAGTTTCTGAGAGCTTTACCAGAAGAATGGGATACTCAAACCTCGATCATTAGACATCAGTATGATCTCAACACTGTGTCTCTTGATGAAGTCTATGTAATGCTAAGAACCCATGATCTTGAGGTTCAACAGAGAAAGAATAAGAGAAGCAGCAAGGCAAAGTCTATTGCCTTGAATGTAGAGGCTAAATCAAAAGGAAAAGCTATGGAGGTCTCGAGAAGGAAATCAAGAAGGGTGGAGTCAGATTCTGATGATTCATTATCAGATACTGATGGCAATCCTGATGCCAATACTGATGATGATTCTACTGACTCGGACATGGAAGAGATGGTTGCTATGATAGTCAGAGGCTTCAAAAAGATGAAGTTCAGGAAGGCTAGAAAACAAGGCAACTTCCAGAAAAGGACCTTCAATACTAACAAAGACAAATACATCAAAAAGGACAGCAATGGTAGCAAATTTGACAAGTCAAAGGTTAGATGCTACAAGTGTAATCGTATGGGACACTTTGCTACTGAGTGTAAGAAGACAAAAGCACTCATCACATCAAGCAAGGACTGGATGGACTCTTCCTCAGAATCTGACATTGAGGTGGTCAACTATGCCCTAATTGACAATACTGATGAAATTGCTGCTCCTGATGAAAAGGTATCAAATATTGTTTTTGATTTTGATTCTGACAATGCTTCTGAGTTAAGACGTTTTCTAAAGTCATTGCATATTAGCTTTAGAAGTCAAACTGCTGAAAATGCTAGAATCTTATCTGAGATGTCTGAACTTAGGAAAAGGAATGAGCATCTAGAAGCTGAATTTTCTGTTATGCAAGAAGTACAGAAAGAATGTGATAATGATAAACACATGCACTTAGAGATGAAATTTAAATGTACTGCTCTTGAAAAGGAACTTGAATATGCTAATGAGAAAATCAGAACCTGGACAGACTCTGGTAAAAAATTTAATGAGATTAATACCTCTAAGAATTGGAAAGAGTGTCTAAGGTATAAGTCAGATGAAGATAAGAAATTGAAAGAGAAAATTGTTGTTGATGAGACAGTTAGTCCAAGAACCTATAGACATGTTATAGACAAAACCAAATCTAAGATTACTCCTGTTAATTTTGTTTTTGGTAAGGATTCCAATTCAACTTTTGAAAAGGGGTCAACTTTTGTTCAAAGTGTTAAAGTTGTTAAGTCTAAACTTGTCTTGAGTAAAGTGACTAAGAATGTAGGTTTACTGTCTCAGAAACAACTCAAGGATAGAATCTGTGAGGTTACAGATAAGAAGAGGGAACCTATTGTTAAAAGAAACAGGAATGGTAAAATTGGAATTAATAAAGAAAATGGTTATAAATATGTCCCAAATGCACTTAGAAAATGTTGTTTTACCTGTGGAAACTCTAATCATCTTGCTATTGATTGCAGAAATAGTAAAAAGAAGGTTACTGAAATTCCTAGGTCTGATGTTAAGAATAGATCAGTATTTTATAAACCACAGAATTCCTGTTTTCATTGTGGTAGTAAATGGAATTCTATTTATACATGTGAAGAATACCATGATTTGTACTATAACTTTTATGATCCATTACCTAAGTTTAATAATAGTGCAAATTCTGGTAGCATTAAGAATGTCAAAGTGAAGCATGCTTTTGTTAATACTGATACTGACAAAGCAAATCCTGATGGAGTTAATCCTGTTAGGACTGCTAAAATCAGAAAGTCTTCTGCTGCTAAAATTAATAAAATGCATGGAAAAGGAACCCAACAAGTGTGGGTTCCTAAACATTCTAACTAGTGTTTTGACATTCTGATTGCAGGGTAAAAAGAAAAATGTGTTAGTCATGGATAGTGGATGTTCTGTGCACATGACTGGAAACAAAGCCCTGTTATCAGAATATGAGGAAAAAGCTGGCCCAACCGTGTCTTATGGAGATGGCAACATTGGACAAACTTTGGAATATGGCAATATAATCATTGGAAATGGCATCATTGAAAAAGTAGCTCTAGTGAAGGGACTAAAACACAACCTGTTGAGTATTAGTCAAATCACTGACAGAGGTTATCATGTCAACTTCTATTCCACACATTGTGAAGTAGTCAGCAAAGAAACAGGAAAGATAGCATTGACTGGCTACAGACATGGTAACATTTATGAAGCCAACATTCTATCAAATACTGATGGCTCCCCTACTTGTCTCATCAGTAAAGCATTAGTAGATGAAAGTTGGAATTGGCATAAGAAGCTTTCTCATCTCAACTTCAGCAATATCAATGAGTTGGTTAAGAAAGATTTAGTGAGAGGATTGCCTAAAGCTTTGTATACTCCTGATGGACTCTGTGATGCTTGTCAAAAGGCTAAACAAAGGAGGACATCATTCAAGAGTAAATCAGAATCCTCTATTGAAGAACCATATCACATGCTACATCTTGATCTATTTGGATCAGTCAACATAATGTCCATCAGTAAGAAAAGGTACACTCTTGTAATTGTTGATGAATATTCAAGATTCACCTGGGTATATTTTCTGCACAGAAAAGATGAAACTCCTGAAATACTGTTGGATCATGTGAGAATGATTGAGACAACCACAAAGTACAAAGTCAAGATACTGAGGAGTGATAATGGTACTGAGTTTAAGAATTCAAATATGGAAGAGTTCTGCAAATACAAAGGAATTATTCAACAATTCTCTGCTCCAGGCACTCCTCAGCAAAATGGAGTAGTTGAAAGGAAAAATAGAACTCTTATTGAACCTGGCAGAACTAAGTTGGAAGAAGCTAAATTGCCTACATATTTCTGGGCAAAAGCAGTCAATACAGCATGCTATACTCAGAATCTCACATTGATAAACAAACATGGTGTAACTCCATATCAAATGCTTAAGGAGAATAAACCAAGTTTAAAGCATCTGCATGTGTTTGGTTGTAAGTGTTTTGTTCTCAGAACTCATCCTGAACAGCTAGGGAAATTTGAAACAAAGGCTGATGAGGGAATTTTCATAGGCTATCCTGCATCAAGAGCCTTTAGAGTTTTTAATTTGAGAACAAGAACTGTCATGGAGTCAATACATGTATCTTTTGATGATAAGAAGATAATTGGATTGAATGAAGACTCACATGATAGATTGGTTTTTGAAAATGAAGCTACCAAGGAACCTGAAGACCATGAATCAGATCCTGACAATTCATCAGATACTGATGGGTCACCAATCCCGATGACTCACCAAATCCTGATGATACTCCAAATCCTGATGAAGCACCAAATACTGATGGTGCTAATACTGATGATACAAATAGTGGTGATACATTTAGTAGTGCAAACATTGAGGGGAAGCAATAGCAAACTACTACAAATTCTGAGTCAACTCAATCATCAGGACAAAATTCTTCAGATACTGATTCAAGTGTCAATCCTGATAACCCATCAGGAGGAAATAACAATAATTCAGGGGGAGCTTCTACTGAATCAAATTCTTCTAATCAAGATAACACCAATCCAGGGGAGCATCTACATCAAGGAGTGACTTACCACAAGCAAGGAAATGGACTGCAAGCCATACTCCTGATTTGATAATTGGAGATCCTGATGCAGGTGTTCAGACAAGAAGCGCAACTCAGAATGAATGTCTATATGATAACTTTCTGTCTAAGGAAGAACCAAAGAAAGTTGAAGATGCACTTAAAGATGTTGATTGGGTTACTACAATGTAAGAAGAATTGAATGAATTTGAAAGAAATGAAGTCTGGAAACTGGTGCCAAGACCAAAGAATAGGTTAAATATTGTTGGTACAAAATGGATTTTCAAAAATAAGACTGATTCAGATGGTGTAATTATCAGAAACAAAGCAAGACTAGTTGAAAAGGGGTATTCTCAACAAGAAGGAATTGACTATGATGAAACTTTTGCTCCTGTTGCAAGACTAGAAGCCATTAGAATCTTTCTGGCATATGCAGCTCATAAGAAATTCAAGGTTTTCCAGATGGATGTGAAAAGTGCTTTCTTAAATGGTGAACTGGAGGAAGAGGTATATGTTGAACAACCTCCTGGTTTCATTGATCCTAAATATCCAAATCATGTTTATAGATTGGATAAAGCACTTTATAGACTAAAGCAAGCTCCAAGAGCCTGGTATGAAACCCTAGCTCAATTCTTACTGGAAAGTGGATTCAAGAGAGGTACTATTGATAAAACTTTATTCTATTTGAATTATGGTAAGGATTTGCTTTTAGTTCAGATTTATGTTGATGATATCATTTTTGGGTCAACAAACAATAAGCTGTGTGAAAAGTTTTCTAAGGTTATGCAGTCAAGATATCAAATGAGCATGATGGGAGAAATGAGTTACTTTCTTGGTCTTCAAGTTAAACAGACTGATGATGGCATCTTTATCAATCAGTCAAAATATACAAAGAATTTATTGAAAAGGTTTAACATGCAAGATTGTGCTATTGCAAGTACTCTCATAGCTACAGCTACCAAACTTGATCCTGATCAAGGTGCTGAGGTAGATGTAACTCATTACAGAGGAATGATTGGCTCTTTATTATATCTCACTGCAAGTAGACCAGATATCATGTTTGTAACCTGTCTGTGTGCAACATTTCAAGCAAAACCTAGGGAACCTCATCTGATTGTAGTTAAAAGAATTTTCAGATATCTCAAAGGCACTCCTTCTTTTGGCCTTTGGTATGCAAGGGAATCAGATTTTGGTTTGTGTGGTTATTCAGATGCTGATTTTGCAGGATGCAAGATAGACATGAAAAGTACTTCAGGAAGTTGTCAGTTTTTGGGTGGTAGACTAGTTTCATGGTTTAGTAAAAAGCAAAAGTCTATCTCTACTTCAACTGCAGAAGCTGAGTACATTGCTGCAGGAAGTTGCTGTGCTCAGATAATGTGGATGAGAAATCAGTTGTTAGATTATGGCATGTCATACTCAAAAATCCCTATTTATTGTGATAACCAAAGTGCTATTGCAATGACAGGAAATCCAGTTCAACATTCTCTTACTAAACACATCAGTATTAGATATCATTTCATAAGAGAACATGTTCTGGAAGGAACAATTGAACTTCACTTTGTTCCTACTGATCAACAACTAGCTGATATATTCACCAAGCCACTACCTGAAGCTACTTTCAACAAATTGGTGAATGAACTTGAAATGATGAACTTTGAGAATTTCTGAGGAAAGCTACAGAGAAGAAATCCCGATGACTATCAAATCCTGATGGTCATTCTGCAAGGTATGTAATTTTGATCAAATCCTGATAGGACAAAATCCTGACAGGAAGTCAACTGGTCAATCCTGATGTACAGGTCAGTATTTCATTGCTTAATTTGTGCCTGATTTTTCATCAGTTACTGATGAGAAACGTTTGAGTTTTTATTGGACAACTGTATGCGCGCGTGTGTCACACTGATAGATATATACATATAAATACACATAAAAAGCGGTGCAGTTATGTTTAATTACGCACGTAATTTGTCCACTAATCATTTTTGCACAAATCATATTCTGCCACCTGTCATTGAGAGTAAAATTTTGTTTTAACAAAATACATTTGATTTTCTAAATTCCTGATTACTCTCTCATCATCAGTTTTTCATCTTCTTTCTCTCTCTGTGCTCAAGAACCCTATTTTCTAAATCTCAATTCTCAAGCTTTTTATTCTGTTTTAATGGCATCTTCATCTTTCATGAACAAACAGAATGTGATTAGTGGTGTTACTTTTGCCACTAATAATTTTGTAGCCGTTTTGGATCATCAGGATCTGCCCTCTGAGTTTCATATAGTACAGGATTTACTAGCTTCAAGTAAATTGAAGTATGCTCTAACCGAACCTGCAAATGTTTCTTTTAAGTCGGTTATGCAGGTGTGGAATTCAGTTTCTTTTGATACAGGGCATTCTGGCTCAATCCTGATGAGCTTTGAATATGTTAGAAATGAATACTACTAGAAACTAGACAGAGGGGGGGGGGGTGAATGGATAGTTTGATATATTTTTCGATTCTTGAAAACTAAGTAAAAGACTGTATATGATTATGATATGTAATATGCAGAAAGTAAATAACACACACAATCACTTTAATCTACTTTGTATAAGCAAATTAAATACTACAGCTTTCCAAGAAATTCACAATCGAATTTCTGGCTTCTAAACAAGAACAGTTTGAACTTGCTTGCTTACAGAGAAAAGAGCTTAAGATAAAAACTATGTATATCTCTCTTACAGCTAACAATAGGATGTGCATGATATATATAAGCCCTATACAAACTAGTGCACACACCTATTTTTACACAGTTACCCCTTGCTGAAAGTCCAACTTGTCCTGCCATAAGACGTTAACTGTGTCAGGAAGGACCACCTGCTTTTCGGAGTCTTTCCCGTTTCTGTAGCTGCTTGTCTCTTATCTTTCTCTCCAAGTTTAGCTGTAGATTTGCCATCTGTTCTTTGGACCACCTTGCCAGAACAAATGCTTCAGTATTTGTCTCTTTTGATTCTTGATTCTGTACCTTGATTTGTCTTGTTGTAAACGGCTAAGTGTTGATATCGTGAACTCCACTTCATTCCTGACTTCGCGATCTCACTTGTGAGGACTACGCGATATAGCCTTTGAAGACTTTGCGACATAGGTCATTTGATGACTATGCGACATAGGTCATTTGATGACTATGCGACATAGGTCATTTGATGACTATTTGACATAGGTCATTTGATGACTATGCGACATAGGTCATTTGATGACTATGCGACATAGGTCATTTGATGACTATGCGACATAAGGCTTCTGAGGACTTCACGATTTAGGCTTCTTTGACTTTGCTGACTTCAACACTTCACGACATGAGTCTTGAGGACTTCTCGACATAGTACAAAATGGACTATGCGATGTAGCACTACACGACATAGATATTGGTGACTTCACGACATAGCTTTCTTCTGACTTTGCTATATAATGCCTTAGACAAATTTCTACAACTTATTTCTTCATGGCCTTATTCATTTCTATCCTGCTGCATGAACACTTCTGAACTTCTACCAGGACAATTATTCAATGGCCTATATACAATCTAGATGCAAGAAACATTGCTAAGCTCATTATAACTTTGAGCATACATGATCAAGCTTATGTTCATGAGAACAAGACAAGTACATTTAGAGACCTATACTACATCCCAGTGATAGAACTCACTAGGTCATGTAATGTGACATAGTCACATAGTGTAGGCTTGTTAATAGTGGTATTCAGACATGTCTTGAGCCTAACAATCTCCCCCAAATTGTGAGTAAGACCCTTAGGCACAATTTCATGTCTGATAACAAGCCTAACTAACATAAAAAGAACAAGTATAAAGAAGATAAAGTTAAGAACAGAATTTGATAACAACTTGGAAATTTAGTCTTACAGAATTTCTCCTTGAGCTACATAGCTTCAGTTTCCAATTGTTTCTCTAAGAAATCATCATAGACTTTCTTCTTCCTTATTTCTTCATTCTTCTTTATTTCAGAGATGGCCAGTAAAATTTCATCCCTTGCAATCAGTTCTTCAATGAGAGGAGAATCTTTTAGATCTTCAGCTGCTGTTCTGAGGGCACTTTCCACATATGAATGTATGAACTCCATCCTTATCTTGCTTATTCCTCCATAATGATTTTTGTACTCAACAGTATAAGGATTTTGCTTTACCCTGCACAGCCCTTTCTTCCTTAGCTCCTTTTCTCTTTCTTCCATCTCAGCCATCTCCTTTTCTTTCTCACACCTCTTTTCTTCATTCAACTTCTTTAGATTTTCTTTATAGTCAGAGTGCATCTTCATGAATCTGGCAATCTCTATTTTCCACAACCTTTCTTCCTTTTCTTCAAAATTTAACAAGGCATTGATTCTTTCTTGCTCATAGGTGTCAAAATGTTGCCATCCCCCTTGCTTCATTATTCTTTCTCTTCCATCAGTGTACTTGATCTCTAGATGATCCAACTTCACTTTGACTTCAAAGATCCTTTGAGCCCTCAAAAATGCTAGGGCATCTTCATCATAGTCCTCATCTAGTGGAAGCACATTGATGCCAATAACATTTGTGAGTTTTCCAGTCTTCTTTGTTATCCTTATCCTTCTGGGTACACTCTTGATCTTCATATGTTTCACAAGAGACACCTTTCTGGAACAAGGAGAATCAGTCTTCAGTGCCACATCACTTGGAAGAAGCTTCATTCCTTTTCCCTTCATCCACTGTAACACTCCACTAGCTGTGACTTTGTGGAAGTGTCTTTTTGAGGTTTCTTTTGTGGCTCCTTCTTTCTTCTGTGGCAATTCAGGTTCAAAAGTCTTAGATAATGATTTTGGAGGATCATTACTAACAGTTCCCACCCTAGACTTAGAGTCTTGTGTTGTGGTTAAAGTACTGCTAGCAATGTCCTTGACTTGCTGAATTCCACTTCTTGTTCTCTTTGCTGATTCTTTTGTCCCCTTGTAATCCCTCTTGCTATCATCAGCATCTTTTGTCTTCTTTGAGAATTTGCTTTTGCTGCTGTCACTTGGTCCATCCTTATTACTCCTAGAAAGAGATCTCCTTCTGTAGGTTTTCTCCTCATCATCATCCTCACTATCCTTCTTCTTGCTCTTTTCTTTGACAGATTCAGGAATAACTCCATGAATCAGAAAAGATTGTAGAGTGTGAATCATCTCTAGTTCCTCAGCTGTCCTAGCTCCTCTCTTAGCTCTCAGCATTTGCAGCACCTGGTTGATCTTTGCATTGTTCTTCATTAAAAGGTCTGAGGGAATTACTAGTTGGTCAATATTATTGTCTTGAGATAGGCTTTGGTAAATTATTGTCCTTGGCTTGGATATAACCTCAGGCAATCTTTTATTCTGGTCCATCTTCAAGTCATTATAAAGACTTTCATTGTTCATCCCATGCTTTTCAATCAAATCCAGAATGATTGACAGCTCAGTAAATCTCAGTTTCTCTAGAGTTTGAAAAGCTAGGTGCCACAAGCAGTTGTCCTTGCACACCATGATTATCTCTCTTAGATGGACATCCTTGATTTTCCTTACTGCCACTGTGAAATACTTGATGCTTTCCTTGATCTTTTGTCTGTACATCCTTGCATCTCCTTGAGCACTACTGTAGATGGCTTTCAGAAACTCCAGGAAGGCCTCATCATGATAGATGTTTGAATTGGCAACTTCCTGTAGCTTGGCCTCTGTGATAATTGCAGCTTTGACAGGTTTAGCATTGGGAGTAGGTTGAGTAGGTTGAGGAGTTGAGATATCTTTAGGCATTGTGGATGGATAGTAGGTGGTTGAGATTGTGCTCTTCTGACCTTCTGCACTTATGACCTCTACAGGGGGAAGAATGATTGGCTTTATGGTTTCTTCAATGAGTTTGCCCTTGCCCTTATGCTTTGGCTGCTTGGCAGGTACTCCCCCTCTCTGTTTCAGAATGACCTCCTTTTGTTTCTCCCCCTTAGGCTTGGGATCAGACAAGATGTCTTGAGCTTCCCCAGGGATAGGCAGGTTCATTTGTTTCATCATTGAAGTCAGCATCTGTTGTTGCACCAGCAGGATATTGGAGGTGTTGTTGCCTTGGTCATCCAGCTTGTCATTGAGCTGTTTTAGAGAATTGGAAAGCACCCTGTTTTCATCTTTCAGAGAGGCCACTTCTCTTTCAAGACCATCCACCTTTGAGAATAGTTGTTGAGACTTGAAAGAATTGAGAGATTGATCCTTGATCTTGGCAAAGTCAAATTTGGAGATGTTTGACAGAGGGACCTCATCCACCAATTTGTCACCATATTGATTCTTCCAAATTACATTCAGCATTGCATTTGAGTTGATATTGGCCTTGATTTGATTTTCCAGGGTTGTAGCCAGCTTCCTGATGTTGTCTGTGACCATGGCCAGAGAGATGTCCATCATGTTTACAGTAGAGTTTGTCTTCTGGATTTCTTTAAGGATGCCATCCACCTTGGGAAAATCAGAGAGATATGAGTTTCTGAGCTTAGTGAGGGATCTGTCTGTCGCCTCCTGGATTGAAGAAATCTCTGATTGAAGCCCTTTCCCAAGATAGTGCAGAGCCTTTAATTGATTCCTGTAGACATCATTAACAGCATCATAGATGGCAGCAGGAGAGAGATCCTTTGCATTGGAGCCCAGAGAAGTTAGGTATTCTTCTCTTAGAAAAGCTAGGGCATCCTTGAGCTTGAGAGTCCTCTTAGCATCCAACCAGGCATCCACATTTCCCTTTGGTTCAGCTGCATCCACTATCTTCTCCTGCTGAGCTTCAACATCCTCCTTGTGGCAGAGTAAAATGGCTTCATAATCAGCATTTGGGAGATTTGAGGTGAGGAGATGTTGAGCTATCTTTGAGAACTCATCAATCTGTGCCACATGGAGATCTTGTATGGTTTCTTCTGTCATTTTGGAAGGCATAGATGATGATCCTGAAAGCCCGTCATGGTGCACAGGCTTCAGCCATTCTGACATAGTGGCCTGAGCCAAGTGAGAGCTAGTGCTAGGCACTTCATGAGATGTAAGATTTTGAGTCTCCTCCAGCCTTGGAATGGCTGTAGGGTCTGATGTTGTCTCCATTGAAATGGGATGTGTTACAACATCAGCCCTATTTGTCTGTGAAGACAGTTCCACATCCTGAAGGATGGGAGAATTTGGCATAGAGTCTCCAGTAAAAACTGGTGAATCCTCCATGTTTGTGGTGGTGTCATTAGGATATGCCCCAGCATGCATTCCCTGACCAACTAGATGTGGTTCCTGGGTGGTGAGCATAGTGTCATGCACCATGTCACTTGAAATTGGCTCAATCACAGGAGAGAATTGTGATTGATCAAAGGCAAGATTGTCATTGGAATGACTCTCTTGTTCAGAAGAAATTTTTATGGAAGAATCTGAGAGAGAAGTGGGGTTTAGATTAGATTGTGGCAACTCCCCCTGAGAAATAGGAGGAGTTTCAACAGTGATGTGCTCTCCACTCTGTGTATGATCAGCCTTATCACTCCTAGGGTCAAGAGTGAGGTCTTGACCCTGTGCAGACTCTGTACAGGGTGCAGTGGGGAGGCTGCTCTTTTCAATGCCAATGACCTGTTGAGAGGCCATAGACAGTAACAGGTGTACCCGTTTTTCCACATCTGAATCCTGTTGGGAGGATCCAGTGGTAGGTTTGGATTTGGATTTCTTACTTTGTCTGATGAGAGGTGACTCAGGATTCTCACTTTCTATCTCTACAGATTCATTTATCACTTCTAGGGCTCTCTTCTTTGACTTCTTTTTAGTAACACCAATCTTTTGAGAGATTGATGCACGTGGCTGCCTAACTTCTATGGTACTGTTTGCAGTGGGGTTGCTGGATGGGATGGGAAGGCTGGGGTTAGACTGTGTAGCTCCTCCAGTCTCAGCCTCCCATATCCAGGAAAGTGCATGGTATATGGGCTTATCAAGTGGATAAGACTCAAATGTGTCCTGCATATGCTTGGTCACACTTAGAATCACATCCACTTGATTCCTTGTGTCCAATGAGCCAAATAGTACTTTGGACATGGACTTGGAATAAGCCATTTTAGTTTTATCTATACCCTCCAATTCATGGATATTTGCATCAAGAAAATTTAAAATAACTTGAAGGAAACGAGGGTAAAAGATGTCATTACCTCTCCCATGAACTGTCCTCCCTAGCCTCTGAGCCAATTCCTTGAGGATGATTGCTCCAACATTGATTTCTTGGTTGTAGGCTAGGGAATAGGCCAGCTTCACAGCAATGTGACTGATATGGTCCCATCCTGTTTTCCTGCATAGAAACACCTTCTGGAGTGCATCAAAGAGAAATGACCACTCCCTTCTTACAAACTTCTTGTTTAGCTTTCCAGTATCTATCTCATCTGCATACAGAATGAAGGTCATGAAGTCTACAATTTGAGCATCAGTAGCTTCTTGGTCATGACCCTCCACCTTGAACCCCAATGCTTCATTGATTTCCTTTTCACCAAACTGGAAGTGTTTGCCGCCGATTGAACAAGTAACCTCCTGGAATGAAGTTCCATCTTCCCTAGCCATTGTTGATACCAACGCCGTTCTCCAGAATCCTTCCAACACATCGACATACAAGGTAGGGTTCAGGGTTAGGGCTTGGCGTAGGTAGGAAGTGTTCAAGAAACGTACAAAACACTTGTACCTTGGGTTAGCCTCAGCCTCAGAGGGAATGGTGAGAAGATTTGTTTCTTTGGGAATGGTTAACGGAATTGAGGATGATACTGTTTGAGATTTGGGTGCCATTTCAAAAGAGAGAGTGAAGAAGAGAGTAGAGAATTTGTGCTTAGGTTTGAGAGTTTGAGAGCAATAGACAAGATGAAAAGTTGTGAACGGTTAGAAAAGGGTATTTATATGATAGAGACACTGCGATATGGAGTTATGAATTTGTACAGTCTATTTGTATGTCGCGAAGTCAGAGATAGCCTGTACCGCAAAGTCGTGCAAAGTATATCGCATAGTCTCAGAAATGAACTATGTCGCAAAGTC
The DNA here is from genome assembly GCA_030848705.1 of Heracleum sosnowskyi. NCBI lineage: Eukaryota > Viridiplantae > Streptophyta > Magnoliopsida > Apiales > Apiaceae > Heracleum > Heracleum sosnowskyi. The sequence goes on from CM061240.1 coordinate 20,769,778, forward strand.
CTCAAGATGAAAGGATCGGGGAGACTTTGCGATATAGTAGAAATACCCTGTCTAAAGCTCTCTGTTAGGAATTTTAAGCAAATTGTCAGACTTTTATCAAATTTTGAAATAAAATTAATTTAAATCAAAATTCTGTCAAATGTGGAGACTTGTCGATATAGTTATTCTAAGTCGCGAAGTCATAACATAAACTATGTCGCAAACTCATGAAATGAACTATGTCGCAAAGTCTCACAATCTCAACAGTTTGCGATATAAGTCTGTTTATTTGAACTATGTCGTGAACTCTGAAAGTCATCTATATCGAGATGTCTCAAAAGCTCACAACTTCATCACCAAATGATTTTAAGAAATATGCAGTAAAGTACTGAAATATTTATAAATCATATCTCAGCTAATTTTCACTCCATATGAATAGAGCATTTAAATACAGTGAAAATTTACTGCTGCAACAATTTACTGGCATACTTACTTAGAGCAACTAAATGAAGGATTGAGCATTCCAATTTCACTCACAAGTCTGTTGAAGACTGCTTCATTCAGAGGTTTAGTAAATATGTCAGCTAATTGTTTCTCAGTTGGAACATAAGAGACTTCTATGGTACCATTTGCAGCATGTTCCCTAATGAAATGGTACCTGATCTCAATGTGCTTTGTAGTAGAATGATTAACAGGATTGGCAACTATGGATATTGCACTAGTATTATCACACATTAGTGGAATGTGTTCTAACACTAGCCCATAATCCATGAGTTGATTTCTAATCCAAAGCAATTGAGCACAGCAACTTCCAGCAGCAATATATTCAGCCTCAGCTGTGGATGTTGCTGTGGACTGTTGTTTCTTACTAAACCAGGACACTAACCTTTGACCTAGGAATTGACAGCTTCCAGAGGTGCTCTTCCTGTCAATTCTGCATCCAGCATAATCAGAATCTGTGTAACCAACCAGGTTGAACCCAGTGCCCTTTGGATACCATAGCCCAAGATTAGGAGTCCCCTTCAGATACTTGAAGATTCTTTTGATAGCCATCATGTGAGATTCCTTGGGATCAGACTGGAACCTTGCACAAAGGCATGTGGCAAACATGATGTCTGGCCTGCTAGCTGTGAGATAGAGTAGGGATCCAACCATTCCTCTATAGACCTTGATATCAACTCTCTTGCCTTTCTTGTCTTCATCCAGCTTGATTGCAGTAGACATAGGAGTTTTAGCTGGGGATGATTCTTCTAAACCATATTTCTTTAAAAGATCCTTGACATACTTAGATTGGTTTATAAAGATGTCATCCTCCCTTTGATGTACTTGCAGGCCTAGAAAGTAGGTTAACTCTCCCATCATACTCATCTCATATTTACTTTGCATCAACTTAGAGAACCTTTCACAGAGTTTTTCATTTGAAGAGCCAAAGATGATATCATCCACATAGATTTGAACAAGAATGATATCATTTCCATGCTTCTTGAAGAATAGGGTTTTGTCAATTGTACCCCTGGTGAATTGATGCTCAAGAAGGAATTGAGATAGAGTTTCATACCAGGCTCTTGGTGCCTGTTTGAGTCCATAGAGTGCCTTGAGCAGTCTATACACAAAGTTTGGGAAGTCTTCACTTTCAAAGCCAGGTGGTTGAGACACATAAACTTCTTCAGCAAGATCACCATTGAGAAATGCACTTTTCACATCCATTTGATACACCTTAAAATCTGAGTGAGCTGCAAAAGCCAGGAAGATTCTGATGGCTTCCAGTCTAGCTACAGGTGCAAATGTCTCATCATAGTCAATGCCTTCTTGCTGACAATATCCTTTGGCAACCAGCCTTGCTTTGTTTCTAATTACCACTCCTTCTTCATCCATCTTGTTTCTGAACACCCATTTGGTGTCAATAACATTCTTTCCTTTTGGAGGAGGTACTAGTTCCCATACTTTGTTTTTCTCAAATTGATTCAACTCTTCTTGCATGACAACAATCCAATCAGAATTCTTCAAAGCTTCTTCAATTAATTTAGGTTCCTCTTGTGACAGAAAGCAGCTATACAGACATGTATTTAATGTTGCCCTTCTTGTTCTAACTCCCTCACTAGGATCTCCAATGATTTGATCCCTAGTGTGGGCTCTGTCCCATTTCCTTGTGTGCCCCTGTTCATTTCCTTGATCTGTTCCAAGCTCATTTTGGTTGACAGGTGCATTCTCTTCTTCTCCCCCTGTGTTTGTGAACCCTTGCACAGGTGTTTGAAGAAGATTGTCAACTTCAAGGATTTCATTCTCTAGAACAGTTTGAACAGGGGGTTCATCTTCACTTTCAGAATCCTCAAGATAACCTTGATTCTCAAATCTCAATGGCACACTGTCTTGATCACTTGTTTTAAGTCCAGGAGTCTTCTTGTCATCAAAGGTAACATCCATGCTTTCCATGACTTTGTGTTGCTCAGGTACAAATACTCTGTATGCTGTCCTTTCCAGAGAGTATCCAATGAAGATTCCTTCAAATGCTTTTGCATCAAACTTTCCAACATGCTCAGAGGTATCTTTCATCACAAAGCACTTGCTTCCAAACACATGCAGGTGCTTGAAGGATGCTCTTTTTCCAGTCATTAATGAGTAAGGAGTTTTGCCAGACTTCTTATTGATTAATGTTCTATTTTGCACATAGCATGTTGTGTTAACAGCATCAGCCCAAAAGCTAGTGGGTAGCTTTGCATCCAGCAGCATTGTCCTTGCAGCTTCAATGAGAGTTCTATTCTTTCTCTCAACTACTCCATTTTGTTGAGGTGTCCTAGGAGCTGAGAATTGTTGAGAAATTCCTTTATCTTTGCAAAACTCATACAATGTTGAATTTCTGAACTCAGTCCCATTATCACTTCTCAAAGCAACTACAGAGGAACCAGTGCTTTGTGCTTCTTTATCAACTCTCTTGATATGCTCTATTATGACTTGGGGTGCTTCATCCTTGGAGAATAGGAATTCCACCCAAGTATATCTTGAATAGTCATCTACCATCACTAGAGCATATTTCTTTTTGGAGAGGGACATTACATTCACAGGGCCAAATAAGTCCATGTGAATTAGCTGCAGAGGTTTTGAGTTTGTATTGAGCAACTTGTTCTTGTGACTGGATCTTTTAATTTTTCCTTTCTGACAAGCTTCACATGCTCCATCTTGCACAAACTCCAAGGCAGGCAAATCCCTGATAAGTTCTCTCTTGGTTAGAGAGTTCATTGCCTGAACATTCAAGTGAGACAGCTTCTTGTGCCATAGCCAGAATTCCTCATTTGTGGCTTTAGAGTAGAAATAGCAGATTTCTCTCTTATCTGCAGCCTTGAGATTAGCTACAAACAAGCTTCCTTTCTTCACACCAGTTAGAACAACTTCACCACTTTCCCTTTTTGAGATTGAACAAAGGTTTTCATCAAATTCCACTTTGAAACCTCTGTTGGTAAATTGTCCAATACTCAAGAGATTATGCTTCAGTCCTTCAACAAATGCTACATCTTCAATAATGACATTTCCAGATTTAACACTGCCATATCCCATTGTATAACCAATGTTGTCATTTCCAAAGGTTACTGATGGGCCAGCCTTTTCCTCAAAATGTGATAGCAGGGCTATATCACCAGTCATGTGACTTGAGCATCCACTGTCCAAGATCCATATGACTCTTTTATTCATGTTGCCCTGCATTCACAAAATGACTAAGTTGTTTTTGGTACCCACACTTGGTAGGTTCCAGTTGATTTAGAAACATTTTGATTAACAATTCTTCTGTCATAAATTGCATTTCTCATAGTAGGAGACTTCACTTTTTCTGTGGCTTTGGAGTTTACACTCTTAGGCTCACATGAAGTTTTCACCCTCTCAACCTTGATTGGGGACCCTGTCCTGTGAGAATGCATATGTGTGTGTGATTCACCAGATTGTGCAGAGTCAAGTTTATGTTTAAGAGATAAACAGTTAGCAATCACAGTCACATAGCATGTCATGCAGTTTGGCTTACCACAGAAAGAATCATGACTAGAATTTATGCTGGCAGAATGGTTACTCAGGTTGTCAACTTCAACAATTTCAGGCTTACTACACTTATGAGTCAAATGATTAACAGATAGGCATTTTTGACATTGTTTCCTGGGAGCATTTGGCACATAAGCATAGTTGTTTCCCTTGCTAACACCAACTTTACCATTTCTGTTTTGTTTCTTTTTCTTAATAGCTTCTTTCTTTGCTTTAGGACTCTTGACAAGATTGTCTTTGGTCTCTTTCTGATTGACAAGTTCAGGAAAAGAAGAAGTGTTTTTAGCAGCCTCATCTTCTTCAAGTAGTTGTTGCTTGATGATCAGTAGTTCCTCATCAAACTCAACAACACTCTTTCTGAAGATGGGCTGTTCAACACTTGACAGTATGGTTGGGGCATTTTTGTTTGTAAAAGTTTCCTTTCCTTTGCCCTTGACCTTCTTCCTTCCCTTGTCATTTTCATAGTCAAAACCAACTCCAACCTTGCAGTCTCCAGTGTGTTCCTTGTGATAGGTTTGAATAAGTTCAGAGGAGTTTTTAAAGCTTCTTAGTTTCAGTTCAGTTTCAGCAATTTGTTCCCTAAGGGTTTTCTCTATCTGTTCAGCACAAATCACTTTGTTTTTAAGATACTCAACCTCCTTTTTCAAACCATCCAGGTTCACAACCATTAACTCAAGTTTCTCATTCTTTTCTGTAAGCTCAACATTCTTAGCAGTTAGTCTATCAATTTCTTCATTAGCTACTAACATGCTAGTATGAATATTAAACATCTCAGTGCTCATATCTTCAACAGTTTGCTTATATTGAAGGGGAGTCATATCAAGAGAAGTAAGAATAGGTACCTGACTTGAATCACCATCATCGGAAAATGCCATCAAGGCATAGTTTGAGTACTCTTGTTCTTCTTCTTCATCAGAGTCATCCCAGCATTTTCCCTCAGCAATAAAAGCTTTGCCCTGTTGTTTCTTGAGTAGAGCCTCATACTTAGCTTCAAGCTCTAAGTATGCTTTGTCCTTCTTGACTTGTTTAGGCTTTTTGCACTCAGTGGCAAAATGCCCAAGTTCATTGCAGTTATAGCACCTTATTTTGGTCCTATCCACACTTCCTGTCTTGTATCCACCTTTAGCAGCACCAGCAAACCCTTTTCCTTTATTGAAGGTGTTTGAGCCACTAGATCCACCAGTGTTTCCAGTATTGAACTTGGACCTGAATGGCTGCTTTCTTTTAAACCTTATGTTAGGATACCTCCTAGCCATATAAGCAAAAGATTTGTTTTCCATTTTGTCCAGTTCTTCCATGCTGTAAAACTCATCATCCTCAGGCAAATCATAGACAACTTGGGCCTCATCACCAGTGTCTTCAACTTCCAGTTCCTCAATCTTGACCTGACTGATTTTAAGAGAGTCCATTCTTTGACTTAGGTTGTCAGCAATAAGTGCACGGGAGGTATTAGCCACTAATCCTTGCTTTGCTTGAATAGATCTCTTTTGAAACAGCTCTAACTCATATGTCTTCAAAACACCATAGAACACATCAAAACCAATCTTTGTTAGATCTCTTTCTTAAAGGGAAGAGATTCTTGGTTCCAAGTGATCTGGAAGAGTTAGTAGAAACTTCATATTGAGCTCTTCTGTTTCATAGTGTTTGTCATAGAGTTTGAGCTCGTTTATCAGCTTGTTGAATCTCTCAAACACTCCTGTGATTCCCTCTTTTGGCTGAGCCATGAAGGCTTCATATTGTGAAACAAGAATCTGCTTCTTGTTCTTTCTTACTTCAGTAGTTCCTTCACAGAGCACTTCTATAAGATCCCACATCTTCTTGGCACTAGTACAATGAGCAACAGTGTCATACATGTTGAAGTCCATAGATTCACAAATGATAAGTTGAAGATGTCCATCCAGTGCTACTTTTTCCTTTTCAGGATCAGTGTATTTTGAGGGATCTTTGGGCACATGTTTTGCTGGTACAATCTCAGTGCCATTGGTTGTTTCACCAATCTCGATCATTGGAATGAAGGGACCATGCTTTAGAATATCTAAATACATGGGGTTAGAAGCTTTGATGAAAAGCAACATCTTCTTTTTCCATAAACTGTAGTGCTCCTTGTTAAAGGGAGGAATCTTGATACTGCTTAGTTTCTGTGAACTCATTCTTGATCTTTTCCTGTTTGTACGTTAACAGCCTACGCTCTGATACCACTTGTTAGAAATGAATACTACTAGAAACTAGACAGAGGGGGGTGAATGGATAGTTTGATATATTTTTCGATTCTTGAAAACTAAGTAAAAGACTGTATATGATTATGATATGTAATATGCAGAAAGTAAATAACACACACAATCACTTTAATCTACTTTGTATAAGCAAATTAAATACTACAGATTTCCAAGAAATTCACAATCGAATTTCTGGCTTCTAAACAAGAACAGTTTGAACTTGCTTGCTTACAGAGAAAAGAGCTTAAGATAAAAACTATGTATATCTCTCTTACAGCTAACAATAGGATGTGCATGATATATATAAGCCCTATACAAACTAGTGCACACACCTATTTTTACACAGTTACCCCTTGCTGAAAGTCCAACTTGTCCTGCCATAAGACGTTAACTGTGTCAGGAAGGACCACCTGCTTTTCGGAGTCTTTCCCGTTTCTGTAGCTGCTTGTCTCTTATCTTTCTCTCCAAGTTTAGCTGTAGATTTGCCATCTGTTCTTTGGACCACCTTGCCAGAACAAATGCTTCAGTATTTGTCTCTTTTGATTCTTGATTCTGTACCTTGATTTGTCTTGTTGTAAACGGCTAAGTGTTGATATCGTGAACTCCACTTCATTCCTGACTTCGCGATCTCACTTGTGAGGACTACGCGATATAGCCTTTGAAGACTTTGCGACATAGGTCATTTGATGACTATGTGACATAGGTCATTTGATGACTATGCGACATAGGTCATTTGATGACTATGCGACATAAGGCTTCTGAGGACTTCACGATTTAGGCTTCTTTGACTTTGCTGACTTCAACACTTCACGACATGAGTCTTGAGGACTTCTCGACATAGTACAAAATGGACTATGCAATGTAGCACTACACGACATAGATATTGGTGACTTCACGACATAGCTTTCTTCTGACTTTGCTATATAATGCCTTAGACAAATTTCTGCAACTTATTTCTTCATGGCCTTATTCATTTCTATCCTGCTGCATGAACACTTCTGAACTTCTACCAGGACAATTATTCAATGGCCTATATACAATCTAGATGCAAGAAACATTGCTAAGCTCATTATAACTTTGAGCATACATGATCAAGCTTATGTTCATGAGAACAAGACAAGTACATTTAGAGACCTATACTACATCCCAGTGATAGAACTCACTAGGTCATGTAATGTGACATAGTCACATAGTGTAGGCTTGTTAATAGTGGTATTCAGACATGTCTTGAGCCTAACAGAATATGATGGGGTTACTCACTATGTGACTCCTGCAATTGTGGAGGAAGCCCTGCATTTGCCTATTCTTGGTGATTCTGTTCTTGATAATGTTTCAGACTCGACTCTTTTTGAGTTTGTTACAAAATTGGGTTACAATGGGGAAGTTAAGAGATATGGAATGTTAGATATAATTGCTGACGTTTGTTTATCAGTGTTTAAGCAACAGGTACTGACCCGAGTTTATCAGAGTTTAATTAAACTCTGACAGGGTGAAGAGTTTAAAGGAAGCCGGTCAGAGTTTATTTAAAGTCTGACAGGGTGATAGTTGAATTAGCTATCGGTGCTGAATTGAAGATTCTAGAAGCAATATATTCTGAAGATGGAAAGAAGCAGAATATATTGATACAGCTAAGGAAACGGAATAGAAGACTGAAGCAATCCTTAATTGATATGAATTGTATAGCTAATTTATAGGAGTATCAATTAGATAAGGATTGTATGTAGCTGTGTACTATATAAACACAGATAGGTTATCCCTAGAAGGGATGCGAACATTGAATATATTATTCTTGTAACCTAGTAGCTCTTTGTGATTCTTTAACATCACTAAGAGAGAATTATTTAATATAATTCAGTTTGTTGATTTACAAATCTGTGTTCTTGATTGTTATTCTCATACCTACTTGATTATATATTGTGTATTCGGCCTAACAATTGGTATCAGAGCCAAGGCTGTTTAATATATACAGTTTTACGATTCAAACACAGTATTAATCATGTCTGAAGAAAATCAAACTGCTCCTAAGGCTGAACAGGTTAAGCCCAATTCTGTGAGTCGATATGAAACAATCAGGGTTCCAATTCTCAGGCCAGTAGAGTATCCGATTTGGAAGGTTAAGATGACCATGTTTCTGGAGGCTACAGATTCAGAATACCTTGACAGAATCAATGATGGTCCTCATATGCCAACTAAATTGTCCCCTGTTGTTGATGGTCAAGAACAAAAGACTGTTCCAAAGGAAAAGAAAGATATGACTCCTGAGGATATCTCATCAATTGCAAAGGATGCAAAGGTTAGACATCTTCTCCACAGTGCTTTAGATAATGTTATGTCTAACAGAGTAATTGGCTGCAAAACTGCCAAAGAGATATGGGATGCTTTAGAAGTCAGATGCCAGGGAACAGGTGCTATTAAGAAGAACAGAAAAACAATACTCACACAGGAGTATGAGCACTTTGATTCAAGAACTAATGAAACCTTGACTGAGACTTATGATAGATTTTGCAAACTGTTGAACGATCTGTCTCTGGTAGATAAAGAATATGTACTTGAAGAGTCTAATCTCAAATTTCTGTTATCTCTACCTGAAAAGTGGGATTTAAAGGCAACAACAATCAGAGATAATTATGATCTTGCTGATACAGATCTTGATGAGATCTATGGATTGTTAAAGACTCATGAACTTGAGATAGAACAAAGAAACAGGAGATCCAGCAAGAAGACAAAATCTGTTGCTCTCAAAGTCGAGGAGAAGCCCATTAAGAAGGAATCATCAAGGAAGAAAGCCAAGGGAAAGGCTTTAGTCATAAAATCTGAGAGTGAGTCATCAAACTCTGATGATGATTCAAACTCTGATGAAGCTTCTGACTCTGAGGATGATGAAGAACAGATGATGCAAATGGCTGCATTGATGGTGAAGACCTTCAAGAAGATGGGGTTCAAGAACTTCAAGAAGGGAAAGAGATTCTCAAGGAGAGATTCAAATTCTGAGAAGAAGAATTTCAGAAAGTCTGATGGAAGGGATACCAAGTCTGGAAAGAAGGATAAATCTGAAATCCAGTGCTACAAATGTAAGGAGATGGGTCACTATGCTCCAGAGTGCAAGAAAGGCAAATCTGAGAAAGCACTCATCTCTAAAGGCAAAGACTGGGCAGATACTTCAGACTCTGATGATGGAGAAAACTATGCTCTTATGGCAACTGTCAGAGATGAGACTGAATCTTCTGAAAATAAGGTACCCCTAACTACTTATGCTTATGATACTGATAATATATCTGAGTTAAGAGTATATCTAAAAAGTGTTCATGTTAGCTATAGGGATCAGACTTTAGAGAATGAAAGAATTAAATCTGAGAATCTTAGTCTTAAATATAGAAACAAGTTTCTTGAAGGAGAACTTGAAAGTATGAAGCAGATTCAAAAAGAAAGAGATGATGCTGTTTATGTTGAACAGGAGTTGCTTAAAAGGTATAGGCAACTAGAATCTGATTTAGAAAAAGAAAGAAAAATAATCAAGACTTGGACAGATTCTGGAAGAGACACTCATCAAGTGTTTCAGACTGATTCTGTAGGTTTAGGTTATTGTGAAAATGATGAACTTAGGTTTAAAGACAAGGTTAAGGTAAAACCACAACTTAAACCTGTGAAATTTGTTCCAGAAGCCAATAAGTTAAAATCTGTTGTAATAAGAGAAGCTGATATGGAATCAGATGAAGCCTGTGAAAGACAGGAAAATATTATAACAGAAAAACTTATGGAAAGAGAAGCTGTTAGAAAGCCAGGAAAAACTTGTGAAAAACAGGTTAATGTTGGTTTGATGACAGGGAAACAGTTTAATCATAAACTGAAAGAGGTAAAATCTGCCATGAAACCAAAAGGGTCCAAGAAGAATAGGAATGGAAAGATAGGCATAAATAATAGAAATAATCATTTGCCTACTGGTGCTGCTCCGAGGAAAACATGTTATAATTGTGGTAGTTCTAATCATCTTGCTAGATTTTGCACTAAGAACAAACATATTAATTCTTAAAAAAGTGTGGTTATAGCCCAAAAAACTGTTGGTAAAAGGAAAAAAACAGGCTATGGCTACACTTTGACCAAATTTGAGGGTGTTAGAAAAATGGCCGCTACCATAGGGGTCTACGCCAACACTTTTGTAGTTTTTGGTAACACGGGAGAAATGTGTAGGCGTAGACCCCTACGCCAACACTTTCTATTTCTGTGGCTACATATTATTATTTGTTGCTATAGATCTATACCAACACAGTTATCTTTGTAGTAACACTACTAATAGTATTGTTATAGACCTATGCCAACACAGTTGCAGTACTATTGTAACACCAAATTATGAAACACTTAGATGTTTTTACCAACACCCTTACCACTATGCCTACACTTTTTCTTGAACATTTTTAGATTTTGTGCCAACACTTTGCTATACTTTTGCCAACACATAAAGACTAAATACTTTGGAGTCAATGGTTACACTTTGCATGCTTTTTACCAACACTTTAAATACATAATGGCAACATCTGACATTGAAATACAGAACTTCCCATTCAAAATATTATCAAACATTCCAATACATAAACAGGCTGTCCAGAAGCCATTTAAATACATAAAAAAATCATCCAAAATAACTACATCAAATTCACACCATTCCAATACATAATAATCAATCATACATATCTACTACATAAACCAACATCTAAAACCCAACTCAACTACCATGGAGTAGCTAAGCCTAGAAGACCTCAAACCAGCCAACCTTAAGGATTTCTCAACTGCATCTTTTGCGGCCATGACAACATCTATTGTTTCTTCTTTATATTTAAGTTTATTCTCCGACTCTCCGACTCTATTACACCTCCTTCATTTTGTAGAACTTTCTCAACATCAGCCTGTAAAAAAGAACAGTGCATTTGATTGAGACACAAAATACAATAAAAAAATATAAGAGAAATGTCCATTTAATACTTACAATTTCACATATGACCTTGGATACCATGAAAGTACTCGTGTTTAAGTGCTTCAGCAACATTTATTCTCTCACTTGGATTCCACCACAGCATATTCTGACAGACAAAGCAAATTACTGTTACTAATTACTATCTTTATGTTATATATATAAATATAAAAGAACACTGAAAACATTACTTATGGTGCCACTGTTTTTCCACATAATATTTGTTCATTACTTTTGCTTTTGCTCAGTTTTAGTAAAGTTGTAGACAAAATTCATTGATATTGCTCTACTAACGGTGTCCCTTTTTTCTGTACTGGAGGAACGCCAATGCATGGGTCAACTGTTTATATGCAACATAGGAAATATTTGCTATCCCTGATAAATAATGTGTTTGATTTTTCTGTCATATAACTTGCAAGAAATTTCAAACAGGAGGAAGAGGTAGAAGCAGGGGTAGCTACCATATGAATTCATCAAAGGGACGTTTCAGTGTTCGTAACTTTAGTCGCGGCAATGGTCAGAATGGTGACTACAGCAAACCTCTAACTACAGACTCCTCTTTATAGTTTACAGAGGTTTTTTTCCAGTTTATTTGCTTTAGTAACACTGTGTGCTCTGCTCTTTCTTTTTCCTTCAATTCAGTTGAGAGTTTATGTAGTCGATATTGTTTCTTTAATGTAAGTTGACATATAGACTATTTATATATGTATCATAATTTCAGCACATAAAGAGTAAATTACATGTTTCTAAATTCCTCAGAAGGATCTTTGCTGGTGTTAATTAATCAATTAACCTGGTTTTTCAGGGTTACCTAAATAATAACTTTGTTATAGTGAAAAACTTTGAAAAGAAACATGGTTCAGAGTTCTTTGTTAAGGGAGCAATAAGCTCTTATTTTGAGAGGTCTTCAGAGATTCTCACAAATGTGGAACAACAACTGTGCATCGCTATGTATCGCTATAAGTGGGGTTGCAACAGCTCTTGAAGTTAGAGCAAGTGGCGTTCAATATGCTTTTTCTCTATGTATCGCTATAAGTGGTGAAATGTGAGATCAAAATTTATCTGTCCCGTATTAGAAAGAGGTGTTTGGAAAAGCCACTAAATGGATCTTATAACTTTTAATGCTATCCAACTCACCCTAAACCTTGAGGTGTTATGGGAAACTACTTAATGAATCTTATACCTTTAAACAAAAATAAAATGAAGCGCACTAAGCTGTGATTAGTAATTATCGTATGTTAACATCATCACAGATTTTCATTTTTCAAGCAGCTTATAAAACACAATTAAGATAGTTATTTTGGATATTTGAAGCCACTTACTTTTGAGATAGTAATTAAAACACAATTAATTACTTATCAAAAACACTTACTTTTGTCATGCAACTGGACGAAATCGTCGAATTTGGTTCCTACTAGTACTGGCATTGCGCTCTGCAAATACATTCAGGTCATAACATAAAATTAAATTAAAACAAGTCACTGGAATGTAGGAAAGGTAAAAGAGCAAGAATCTTGACAAAAATAGGGAGGGTTAACCTGGTTCCATTTCCGAGCTTCTTTGTACCATTGATGACACTGTAAAAAAAATGAACAGCCTAAATAAAAGTATAAAACTTCATTGTCATATGAATTGATTGATATTCATGACAAAAGAATATTCAGGCCATCAAATGTGGAAAATACATGGTTTGGTTCTAAACTTTTAGTGGGAACATCTCTGTGAACAATACAATTCATTTCCTTAGAACTAAACAAGTACTAAGATTACTATTAAATCAGGAAATTGCTCCTCGAAAATGCAGAGCTCGCTGAGAAGGTAACTATAAGCATGTACAAATGCAGCAAACTTTCAGATTACTCTAAAAAATATACGGGTCCCAGAAATAAATAATCAGGCCCTTCATTAGAGAACATTTTCATTATATTAATGAGACAAGTGCATGAGCTTGATACTTCTTTACATTATGTGCATGGAAGTCCCTGTCTGTATGAAGTTTTGTTATATGAGATTATGATCTGGGCTATTTATGTATATTTCAGTTGAATGCTGAGCGTGATCGACCGGGCACAATGGCTGAATTGTCTTCAGCCGGTTGTTCTGGTCCAGTGGCTAGCACAGTTAAACCTGCCCATAATGATGAACAATCATCTGTTATCTCTGACTCAACAAATCAGACTGCTGAAAGGGTTTTAAGTGTACCTGCTGCAGAGTATTTAGCTCCTAAACCTGATTCAGTAGCTGGTACCCTGGCAAAGCTTGCAGGGGAAGTTGTTAATAATGCCTCCAGTGAGTGTGAACCTTTATTAAAAGAGAAGACAACGCCTGTCGAAAATGGTGAGGTTTCCCAAGAGGAGTTATGCAAGCAATCCTACCACAATGACACTCCTCTAACTCCAGATACCGAAATCGCTATATCTACATAAATTGAGCAGATTCCGGAGGAAGAGAATGAAGTGAGTGGCACAAACTTGCTGGTGGAAGATTCTAGTAGTGATGAAACGACACTTGTGCCAATATCAGATGCTCCACTGATTGGTGCTCCATTTCGATTCATATCTTTTATGGCTAGGTATGTTAGTGGTGCTGATTTGGTCAATTAGGGTCCTTGAATTCTTGGGTGATGACATCCCACCATTGTCTGGGTATGATTATTGTTTTTGTATCTGTAGTAAAATAGTTGTTAAAAAAACTCATAGATTAAAGATTGGCCGGAATAAGGATAATTTATAGATGCTTAGTCATGGGCATGCATTAAGTTGAGTTAGAGAGGGTTCATTGCTACCCCATTTCTCATGTAAAACCACACATAATTGACCAAAATCTTGTTTTGTCCCTGACACATAACTGACTAAAATCTTTATTTTGGCCTTTTAAGGTTTCCGCTAACTTTATTACTATATATCTTTTGAATTGTAAAATCTATAATTTACAACATGTAAATAATATGGTTTTGTTAATCATTGCTTTTTAAAGTCGTGGGGAAAATCTTATTTGTAAAGAATCAGTACTAAAATGTCTTGAACATTTTCTTTTCGAGATAGGATAAAATATTTTCATTCATGGGCCCGAATATAAAACATGCGATTAATAAACAATATTGATCGAATTGTCATAAATGAACCGATAATATTTTAATTTGGAAATTTTCAAAAAATCAAGGTTTTTTTTAACGAATAAAACTATTAACTTGAAGGGAAAAAAATAGTAATCAAACTTGAAAAAAGAAATAAAGGAAAAAGAAATAAAAATTGGATAACCTAAGGAAATAGTAATCTTGTACACTTTTATACTTCATCAGATTCTGAATAGAGATTATGCCTTCTTGTCGAGATGTAAAATTTAATTATTGCCAAGAGAGCTTACAAGAACTAAACAAGTACTGGATAGAAACCCAAGAAACATACATAAATTGGTCTGATTAATCTAAAATTAGCATAGAAATGGTGTTATAAATTGTACAGAGACCTGGATGAAAAATAATTTAGAATGTTACCTTGTACTTCCCAGATACAATATGCAATCCGAGCTCCACTAACATACATTGTTTTAGCAAGTAAATATACTCAGACTTAATCACCAAAGTTTCTTCGATGGTGTGTAAGCAAACAAACAATCAAAATGCAAAAGATGGTTAAATTTATAAAAAATGACAAATACCTATCTGCGTGAAACCAAGTCTTAGAGAACAAAACACATAACATGGTGTGTAAGCAAACAAACCCTAATTTCTTCTAATTTATATTGTAATTTTTTGAGAAGAAAGAAAGAGAGAGAGAGAGTTGAGAGTGAGAGAGAGTTGAGAGCGAGAGAGAGTTGAGTGTTAGACCCGCCTATTGAAAATATTTGGACAAAAATTGGCCCGCCTTAATAATTCAGCGAAATTTTAGACAAACTGATAGCCCGCCTATTTTTTTACATTAATTAGTTACACTTTTTTTAAGAGCAACGCCTACACGAACGTTGGTGTTAGCATAGATACTGAATGAGGTCTACGGTAACACTCATTTGCACTAATGCTAACACTAAAAAAAGGTGTAGGCTTAGATCATTTTTAAGGCATACATGGTTACACTTTTGCTTGTAACACTGAAAAAAGCGTAGTTATTGCCCATATATGGCGTAGTGCCAGGAAAAACTTGTGAAAAACAGGTTAATGTTGGTTTGATGACAGGGAAACAGTTTAATCATAAACTGAAAGAGGTAAAATCTGCCATGAAACCAAAAGGGTCCAAGAAGAATAGGAATGGAAAGATAGGCATAAATAATAGAAATAATCATTTGCCTACTGGTGCTGCTCCGAGGAAAACATGTTATAATTGTGGTAGTTCTAATCATCTTGCTAGATTTTGCACTAAGAACAAACATATTAATTCTTTATCTTCTACTTCTGAAGTAAAAAATGATAATGTTAGGGTTAGACCACAGACCTTATGCAGACACTGTGGGAGCACTTGGCATTCCATTTATACTTGCAAGAGTTATCATGCTATTTATCACAACTATTATGAGCTAAAACCCAATTTGAAATGGGTTAGAGCAAACTCTGCTAATGTAAAATCTGACAATGTTAGTTTAAACTCTGATAATACAGATTCCGCTGCAAAAGCTAACACTGTTAAGAAAGACAAAGGATCCAAGCAAGTCTGGATCCTCAAAACTAACACTTAGTGTTTGTTTGTGATTGCAGGGTATAATAGAGAGCACACTTATCTTAGACAGTGGATGCTCAGGACATATGACTGGAAATAAAGCCCTGCTATCAGACTTTAAGGAGAAGGCTGGCCCAAAGGTTTCCTATGGAGATGGCAACATAGGACACACTCTGGGATATGGCAATATCAATCTTGGAAGTGTCATCATCACAAATGTAGCTCTAGTCTCAGGACTCAAGCATAATCTGCTATCTGTGAGTCAAATCTGTGACAGAGGAAACCATGTAGATTTTCATAGTGAATACTGTGAAGTTATCAGTAAATCTACTGGAAAAGTTGTTCTAGTTGGACACAGGCGCAACAACATTTATGAAGCAAGTTTGGTAACAAACTCTGATGGAAAAACAGTGTGTCTAATAGCCAGAATGTCAAATGAAGAGAGTTGGAACTGGCACAAGAAGCTCTCTCATCTCAATTTGAACAACATCAATGAGCTAATAAGAAAGGATCTTGTAAGGGGACTTCCAAAATCTATACTCAGTCTAGATGGCTTGTGTGATTCTTGTCAAAAAGCCAAGCAAAGGAAGTCATCTTTCAAGAGCAAATCTGAATCATCAGTAGTGGAACCTTATCATCTTCTACATGTTGATCTCTTTGGACCAATCAATGTGATGTCGATGGGCAGAAAGAAATATGCTCTAGTAATTGTTGATGAATATACTAGATATACATGGGTGTATTTCTTGTCAAAGAAGGATGAAACTGCTCAAACGTTGATGGATCATGTAAATCTACTGGACAAAGGATCACAGCACAAAGTCAAAATTATAAGGAGTGATAATGGAACTGAATTCAGAAACTCAATCATGGAAGCTTTCTGCAAGGAAAGAGGAGTGAAACAAGAATTTTCTGCACCTGGAACTCCACAGCAAAATGGTGTAGTTGAAAGAAAGAACAGAACCTTAATTGAAGCAGCCAGAACTATGCTTGATGAAGCAAAATTACCAACATACTTCTGGGCAGAAGCTGTTCAATCTGCTTGTTTTACTCAAAATGCAACATTGATCAACAAGCATGGGAAAACACCATATGAGATGGTGAAAAATAAGAAGCCAAATTTGAAATATTTTCATATATTTGGATGCAAATGCTTTGTGTTGAAGACTCATCCTGAACAGTTGACAAAGTTCGAGTTAAAAGCTGATGAAGGAATCTTTGTTGGCTATCCATTGTCAACAAAAGCATTCAGAGTTTACAATCTGAGAACTAAGGTGATCATGGAATCCATACATGTGTCATTTGATGACAAGAAAATAATTGGACTTGAAGACAAGGATGGATATGATCAACTACGTTTTGAAAATGAAGATCTATTCTCTGATGATGTAAACTCTGATGAAGCAGGGTTGACAAACTCTGACGAAGCATACTCTGATCCTCTACTGGTAAATACTGAAGAAACTGGAAATTCTCAAATTGAACAAAATAGAGAACCAGTTGAGGGGGAGCGTGAAGAAGCTCAACAAAATACAGCAAATGAGTCAGTTGAGGAAACTGATTCAAACTCTGACAGTTCAAACTCTGAGCCATCCAATCCAGGGGGAGCCTCAGATGCTGCAGAAAGTCAACATATGAATCAGGAGAGCATGGATCAAGGGGGAGGATTCAATAATGATGCAAGAAACCACTTACCAACAGCAAGAAAGTGGACACAGGCACACACACCTGATCTCATAATTGGAGATCCTGATGCTAGTGTAAGAACTAGAAGTGCAACAAATAATGAGTGTCTGTATCATGCTTTCTTGTCTCAAACAGAACCAAAGAAAGTGGAGGAAGCTCTTCAAGATGCACACTGGATAACAGCAATGCAAGAAGAGTTAAATGAATTTGAAAGAAATGAAGTCTGGACACTTGTACCTAGACCAAAGAATAGATCAATAGTAGGTACAAAGTGGGTTTTCAGAAACAAGACTGACAGTGAAGGTGTGATTACAAGAAACAAGGCTAGACTTGTGGCTAAAGGTTATTCACAACAGGAAGGAATTGACTATGATGAAACCTTTGCTCCAGTTGCAAGACTGGAGGCCATAAGGATTTTTCTGGCCTATGCAGCACACAAGAAGTTTAAAGTTTTTCAGATGGATGTAAAAAGTGCTTTTCTCAATGGGAAGCTTGAAGAAGAAGTGTTTGTTGAACAACCACCAGGATTTGTAGATTCCAAGCATCCAGATTATGTCTACAGGCTTGACAAGGCATTATATGGACTAAAGCAAGCACCAAGAGCATGGTATGAAACTCTTGCTCAATTTCTTTTAGAAAGTGGGTTCACAAGAGGTACAATTGATAAAACCTTGTTTTATTTCAATTATGGTGATGATTTGCTGTTAGTTCAAATTTATGTAGATGATATTATTTTTGGATCTACTAATGACAAACTTTGTAAGAAGTTTGCAAAGCTTATGCAATCCAGGTACCAAATGAGCATGATGGGAGAGCTTAGTTATTTTCTAGGCTTACAGGTCAAGCAAACAGATGATGGGATTTTTATCAATCAAGCAAAGTATACCAGAAATCTTCTAAAGAAATTTGGTATGCTTGATAGTTCATCTGCTACAACTCCCATGGCTACAGCAACGAAGCTTGACAAAGACACAGGAGCCTCAGTAGATATGACTAACTACAGAGGAATGATAGGGTCTTTACTGTATCTTACTGCAAGTAGACCTGATATCATGTATGCAACATGTCTTTGTGCAAGATTTCAAGCAGATCCCAGAGAGCCTCATCTAACAGCTGTAAAAAGGATCTTCAAATATCTCAAAGGAACCATAACCCTGGGTTTGTGGTATCCTAGAGAATCAGAGTTTAAGTTAATTGGTTACTCTGATGCAGACTTTGCAGGCTGTAAGATAGACAGAAAAAGTACAAGTGGAAGCTGTCAATTTTTAGGTGACAGATTGGTTTCTTGGTACAGTAAGAAACAGAAATCAATTTCTACATCCACTGCAGAAGCAGAGTATATAGCAGCTGGTAGCTGTTGTGCACAGATTTTATGGATGAAGAATCAATTGCTGGATTATGGGTTAAGGTACTCTAGAATACCTATTTTCTGTGATAACCAAAGTGCTATTGCTATGACAGGTAATCCAGTACAGCATTCCATGACCAAGCACATCAGCATAAGGTATCATTTTATCAGAGAACATGTGGAAGAAGGAAACATTGAGCTTCATTTTGTGTCTACAGACCAACAACTTACAGATATCTTCACCAAACCTTTGAGTGAAGCTACTTTTACAAGATTGGTAAATGAACTTGGAATGATCTCTGGTTCTGACTAGAGATACGGGTTAGACTCACTTTTTATGTTCATGATTTCTTACATGTGTTAACTGTTATGTGAACCAGCATGTTAAACTCTGATGATAAACTCTGAAAGTAATCTCTGATGCTAAACTCTGTTGGTCATACTCTGAAAGTTACAGTTTAATGTCATACTCTGATTGTAATTTTGTCTGAAACATTTGGACCAATGAAGAAATTTGTATGAAGCATAGTTCTCAGTAAGTAACTGTGAATCCTTAAGAGTTGTATAGATTCTGATCTCGATAATGTGCAGTAAGTTAACACAGCATGATACTGTCTCTGTATTTATACCATCTCTTAGTTTATTGATCCTATATACTGAGTCTGTATTAGCTGTTTGCATTTTCTCTCATAAGTTAATTATATTTACTGATGAAAAGTCTAAACTCTGATTATTGATTGCAAATAATTCACCCTCAAATCAAAAGATGCCAAACAGAGCACAAATTCATTTGAGATCATGTTGTGCCTAGGAAGATCCAGGAACTTATTGTATGAAATAAGGGCTAAAATCATTGATTTTTGGTGACTAGTGCCAACCACTGATTACTGGAAAAATAAAGAAAAAATAATAATAAATAAAAAAATAAAAATAAAGAAAGGGGGTGAAAAATTAAAAGATATATCCAAATGAAAGGATATCAGAAAACAGAGTTTAGATATAAAATCAGATTTTATGTTATACGTGAGAGTTTAGGCAACCAGTTTTTACTACTTTAGTTTGTGGATTTTATGCACTTTGAGATGATCTAAATATTGATTTCGGTAAACTCTGCTATTGCACACACATATTTTCACACCTGTACAGATTGAGAGAAGAGTTTATTGACAAAGAAGGACAAATGGTAAACACTGATGTATTGTGTGACATATGCCGAGGTAACTTTGTTTTAATCTTTAATGATTAAAATAATTTCTTTGTTTCAGACATCTTATAATTTTGAGATTAGACATTTATTTTTCGAAACAGTATGATTGGTAACGAATCTATTTTACATTCAACAGAGAACAGAAAGAGTGTGTTTGATAAGTTCTGATGGTGATTAGTAGGGCTGATGAGTATGTTAGTTTATTGTTCAAAGTGATATCATTTCTTTTACTTTACAATTACTATGAGATACTGAAATGTAAAACAAAACAATGAATTTTTCTCATTAAATGATTCAAACTCTGTTTACAATCAGACAACATTATACTCTTGTCTAGCTACTTGTTCGATTAACAGGTTATTATAGCATCTGGGATTTTCAAGGCTTGACAACCCCCTGATGTTGACTCATCATCATCATTCTCTCGCATTCTCCTTCTGGCTTGCAGCTTGCAGGACTCCAAGAAGACATTCTTCTTTGAACCCTTCAAGTAGCTCTGATAAAAGAGCATCATACAGATCTCCACAGCCTCATCATCTGCAAGGATGGGCACATCATATGGTCCAGGACGGATGATGTGCACATAGGGGTTGGAGATAGGTCCTTCCGCTATTTCATCATCAGCTATGAGCCCTTCATCATTCAGAAATGATAACACAAGAAACTCATCAATGATGTAGTTTGCTTGTTGACGCCAGTTCAAATCTAAGAAGGATTCTACATCCATGAATTCAAAGATTCCTGCCATTTGATGTATGGTAATTTTTTTTTATGTGTATTGCCTGTTGGACGAATGCTTCAGTTTTTATAGCATTCAACAGGGTAACTGAAAGGTTTTGTGTGATTCGAAGCTCTGGAAACATGAAAGTGCGGAGTTCCAAGACAGTCATTATTCTTCCGACTGTTGAGCCCATTAGTACTTTATTATTATGTCTCTGAGATATACAAATCGATAATTTTATTATTATTGATTTTTTTTAAAAGCGGTTATGTGATGCACGGTGTCTTCTCGTCTGCACGTATGTGTTGGAAGTTGTTCAATACAGCTGTCAGCATCTGTACGTGTGCCACGTGTCCCACTAACACAGTAAATGGAGTAAGACAGTTGTGTATTGATGATTAAAAACTGTTCAGTTTTTAATTTTACATTTTATTTTTATACAATACACACACCTTCGTTTAAAATTTTCACATCTTACTCATACACATCTTTTGTCACACACGCATATTCACAAACGCCTTTCTACACATATACTCTGTTAAGCTTTCGAATCAAAATCTTCGAATGGCCACCACATCTTTTGTTGCTTCTGGGTTAGAATTTGTTCCTAACAATTACTCAGCTCCTTTGGCAAATGAAAATGCACCGGAGGCGTTTCATTTGATTCAGAGTTTCTTGTTAAACTCTGATATTGGTACTGCTCTAACCGCACCATCGAAGCTGTCTGCATCAAACATCAGAACTTTTTGGCAGACAGGTACTTATGATAATGGAGGAGAGACTGGGTCTCCGTCTATTGTTTTTGAATTTGAAGGAAACGAATTTGTAGTTACTCCAACTACTGTTCGTGATGCGTTGGGACTTGAGGATTTCAATTCTTTTACAATCTCTGTTGGCGATCCTGAGTTAGTTCGTATGATGAGGGAAATTGGATACTCTGGATCAATGGCAAAGATTGGTAAATTGAAGCGACCGCTCTTGAGAAAGGAATGGAGTTTCTTTTTCGACTGTATAACAAGGGCGTTCGGGAAGAAGTGTACCAACTGGGATGCGATTCCCACTGATAGTCTTCAAATCGGGTATTCTCTTCTTTATGGAGGTCATTTTGATGTTGCTAGGTTAGTTTTACATAATATTGGTGAGAAAATGCTAGAGAATAGGAATGTTGTTTATTTCTCTAGATTTTGTCAGTTAATATTCAACCTTTGCTGTCCTGATATTGAGATTTTAGAGAATGATGTGATTCCTTCTTTTAAATTGCACAAACGAATATTCTCTGATCTTACTAATAAAGATATCAAGAAAGGAGATGTTGGTGTTTTGATGTTGCCTGAGTATGTGCAACAATTTTTGATCAATTCACAACAACAACCATCACCTGCACATGCTGAAGCTGGACCTTCTGTGTCTCAATCACAGAGGTCAAAGCAATCAAAATTGAGGGCTGTTAAAAGTGCAAGGGTGAAGCCATCAAACGCTGAAGCTGGGGCATCAAATGCTAATGATATGCCTCAGAAGAAAAGAATGAAGAAAAGAAGAGCCAATAGGGCAAAGTCTGCTATTCTTGATGAAGAGACTGAAACTGATGAAGAAACTCTTCATCAGAGAAAACGACGATTGGTAGCAGCACAGTTGTTTGGTGCTGAGAATATCTCTTCAGCTGTTGCTGATAATCTTGAGATTCCAAATGATGAAGCTGTTCCTGAGGACAGAGTTTTTATGCAGACTGTTTTTCAAGATGAAGCTCCTACATCAAATGCTGATGTCGTTGAGGAAGCTGCACGTGAAGCTGCAGATGACGCTCCTGAAATTCTTGTTCAGGAGGCCACAGAAAATGTTGAGCCACAAGGATTTTATATGGACATTGAAGCAAATCTCTCTATAAACTCTGAACATTTCCCAGAGGGTTTGGAAGCTGATCAAGATACTGTTGAACTTGCAGAATCTATGGCTTCTCACACTGAAATAATTTCTTTTGATCTTGAGAAGGGTGAGGAAGTCGATCAGTCTTTGGATGCTAATGCTACAAAAATTGTTGCTACAAATTCTGATGTTGCTGATAAGGATGCAACAGAGAATGTTCCTGTTGAAGCAGAGTTTGTTGTAAACTCTGAGGATGTTATTGTTCTTGAAGCTCTACAACAATCTGTTGTTGAGATTGTAACAAAAGAAGCAGAGTTCCTGCATACTGCAAACTCTGAGATTCCAGAACTTGATGCTGAGCATATTCCTGCAGAAAATACAGCAGAGAATGATAATGATAATGATGGTTCTGATCATTCTCAAGAGGAGTTATTTGAGAGTCAAGCAAACTCTGATGAGCTAAGAGAGGTCAATCGCGCTATAGCTGAGCATTTTCAAGATATGTACTACAATAGATGGGCTGCTGCGGATTGTATCTTTTCAGCACAGAGGGCTGCTGATTTTCTTGGTGATTCTGTAAAGACGATTTCAACTCCTGATATTCTTACAAGTCTGAAGGCTACTGTGATTCAAATTAAATCTCTCCACAACAGATTTGATGAGTCTCATAAGGAAGTCACTGCTTTGAGGAATGAAGTTGGTCTGAGAGATCTCACTCTGAAGAATGATAGGACTTACTACAATTCCATGTTCAAGAAGCAAGCTAAGGACTCTGATGATATTCAGAAGAGGCTTGGGAAAGTTGAGGAAAATCAGACTGCAATGTCTACTCAACTGTCTTCTATTTCTACTGCCATTGAATTGCTGACATCAGTACTTCTTTCTGATGATGTCAAAAAGGGGGAGAATGTGCCTAAAGACAAATGCAAAGACATTCAAGCTCTGAGACAGAAGGATGATTCTACTGATGGGGGAAGCAAATGAAATAAAAGAAAGGTTGTTGTTCAAAGGCAAAGCAGGTCAAGAGTAAACTCTGGTAGACAAATAAACTCTGAAACGATAAACTCTGGTGGTCAATCTACTTCACAACTCAAGCGTTTAGTTGTTTCAACTAATCCATCTACTGATGAAGAGATTGCTACTAAGATATTCATGAAAGAGCATGGAAAGAATGTAACTATTGAAGATATCCAGGCTGAAGAGCAGATGCTTGCTGAGGAACACAAGAAAAATCTTGAAGCTGGAATCTACAAGAAAAAGGAAATCAAGGCTCCTAGAAAGAAAGAAGTTGGTATTTCTATCAAAGAGAATACACAACAGAGTATACAATATACAAGGAGACCTGTGATTGGAAACTCTGATAAGGGTAAAGGCATAATGATTGAAGAGCCTTACCTAGAGAAGAAAGATAATTCAACCTCTGACATTGCTCAAGTTGAAACAAGATTAGCCAAATCAACCTCTGACACTGCTCAAGTTGATGTTTCTACTGAAGTTATGACAACCTCTGACGCTGCTCAAGTTGTACATAAATCTACACTACTTCCAGGATTCAGCAAACCAAAAGTTCTTGAAGACTTAAAGCTTGAAGCTGTGAATTTTTCAGAAACCAGAACAGTATTGGGAAAAGAAGCCTTTGATAAATCTGGACTGGGTTCACACAGAGAGAGAAGAACTAATAACAGATCTCAAGACAAGTTTTCATTGGCAGAATTTGGAGTTGGAATTACTCAAGAAGGCCTTGACAAACTAGAATCTGTACAGATGATTTTTCACAAAGGAATCAAAAAGGAATTCTTGTTATATTTTATGGCTGATGGCAGAGTGTATAGATTTGGTGAATTTGATATCCAGTTAAAACTTTGGGAAGAGCTAGAGTATGTTCTATATCTACTTGAAGTAAAGAATAGAAGTACTTATGATGCTGCTCGAGTTTTGAAGGAAAGGATGATGAAATCCAAAGTTTTGAGTGGAGCTGGAGTATCAAGTGCATACATTCCGAAATACAGAGATGCACATGGAAAGTTGGTAGAAATGAAAAGGAATAGTGCTAGGTTCAGAACTACACTAAATAAAAAGGTTCTTGAGTTCAATCTAGAGTCTGATAAACCTTTTTATATCAGACTTGGCAATGAAATGAACAAAAACAGCATATATTCTTTGAGAGCTGCCATTTATCAAATTGGTGAAGATGAACCAGAAATGAAGGAGCTGAAGAAGATTATGATTGCTGAACTAGAAAGAGCTGAAAAGAAATTGCTATCAGACTATATCAGGACAGTGCCTGATATTCAAGAAATCAAGTAAAGTCTGACTGTAAGTTTTTATGTTTTCTATTCTAAGTCAAATTTAAACTCTGTTTTAAATTAAACTCTGTTATATGTTAAACACTGCATTTGTTAAATGTTTTTGACATCATCAATTATATGTTTAACTTGTACATTTTATTATGAACAAGTTGGGGGAGATTGTTAGATATAATTGCTGACGTTTGTTTATCAGTGTTTAAGCAACAGGTACTGACCCGAGTTTATCAGAAGCCAGTCAGAGTTTAATTAAACTCTGACAGGGTGAAGAGTTTAAAGGAAGCCGGTCAGAGTTTATTTAAAGTCTGACAGGGTGATAGTTGAATTAGCTGTCGGTGCTGAATTGAAGATTCTAGAAGCAATATATTCTGAAGATGGAAAGAAGCAGAATATATTGATACAGCTAAGGAAACGGAATAGAAGACTGAAGCAATCCTTAATTGATATGAATTGTATAGCTAATTTATAGGAGTATCAATTAGATAAGGATTGTATGTAGCTGTGTACTATATAAACACAGATAGGTTATCCCTAGAAGGGATGCGAACATTGAATATATTATTCTTGTAACCTAGTAGCTCTTTGTGATTCTTTAACATCACTAAGAGAGAATTATTTAATATAATTCAGTTTGTTGATTTACAAATCTGTGTTCTTGATTGTTATTCTCATACCTACTTGATTATATATTGTGTATTCGGCCTAACATGGAAATCTCTTTAGGACAAAGCTGAAGAAGGAATAGAATTATTTCTTTGACACCATCAGTCGCTGCTTCCTGAACAAGACATCTAATTTTGATGCTCTACCGTCAGGATCACTCAAAATAGGGTATTCTCTTATATAATGTACTATTTTTTATGATGGGTCATTTATTCTGAAAGCATTAAGTGATAGGAAATCAGATAAGTTAGGTTTTGTCTGTTTTCTTAGATTTTTACAGTTGATATTTAATCACTTATGTCCTAATGTTGTTTTTGAAGATGATGTGATTCTACCTATTTGTAGAATTACATAAAACAATTTGAAGTCCTTAGTCAATAGTGATAAGGCAAATGGTTTTACAGGAAATGCTTACATTCCTGATGAGGTCAGGCTTTTCTTGAAAGAGAAAATGCCTACTTATTATGGATCACTTTCTGATGATATGGGGCAAGGCCAATCACACCTTGTTCCTAACCCAAGCATCCAACCCAAACAGTCAAAACAGTCAACAGCCACCTCTATTGTCTCTCAAAAGACTTTAGTTGTAAAATCTAAGAAATCATCTTGAACTGATGTGTCTGGAAGGCAATCAGGTTCAAAGGATTTTTCCTCTACACCACTCACTAAAAAGAAGATAAAAGGGGGTGTACATGGGGTCCTGGTACAGAAGAAGGCTGAGAAGGTTGTTAAGGTTGTTTCAGTTAAGAGCAAATTAGTTCTCAGGGATGAGACTGATTCTGAGGATGATATGCCTATCTCCTCCAAGTTGAAGATAATCAAGGAAGTTGCTGATACTGCTACTGAGGCCGTGGTCTCTACAAAGCCACAGAAGAAAAGGAAATTATCAAAAAGCAGGTATCATATTCCTTTGAAGGTGCAAATGAAGGATACTGATATTCAGACATCAAATCCTGATGAGTCATCTAATCCTGATGCTCAAACAAATCCTGATGTTGGTATTCCTGATGCACAACCAAAAATTGTCTCTATCTCAGACTCTCCAGCAAAGGCCTCTCCAACTGCAAAGTTTGTTGAAATTTCATGGGAGAAGGTTGCTGAGACTGCTTTCAAGCTTGGGTTTTCACATCCCATGGAAAAGAAGAGGAAAGCAGAAGAAATAGTCTTTCAGAGACAAAAGAAGCTGAAAGGATCAAGCCCACAAGAACCTGAATCTCAAGGTGATTCAGCAGCTACTGAAGATCCTGCCCCTAGGGCTGATCATTCGGTAATTCGGTAACCGAACCGAATTATAATTCGGTTACCGAATACCGAATAAGAAGAAAATCTATAACCGAATTAAGAACCGAAATAATTTCGGTTATTTGCCGAACCGAATTAAATATTTCGGTTAAAACCGATTACCGAATTAAAAAACCGAATTAGAAATGAAAGTCTAAACTCAAATGTTAACAGAAGATACAGAACAGAATTCACTCAGAACAGAAACATCTCCCAGGCCCAGGTTTACAAATAAGAAGCTAAATAGCTAATACATAAATAAGAAAATGCTCTCAGCAAGCAACTCAGAACTCAGAAGTCAGAAGTCAGCAACTCATCAATAATTATCATTTTAGTATACAACTCATTGCATAAATTCTTATCATATGTCCAATTTTGCAGAGAAACTCCATCTTCTGTACTAGTTTGGAACGAAAGCTTAGATTGATCAGAGGCAAGATTATATACCTTACAAGTTCTCAAGTGGGCGGTTAAACCACTTGTACCATTTGCTCCTTCCCCACTATAATCTTTGTGACAATACTTACATCTTGCCTTTGTTTCACCTTGCTCATTCTTGAATCTGTCAAAATGCTACCAAACACTACTCCTTAGTTTCATTGGTTTGCGTTTTTGACGAACTGAAGTCGCAGTATCCACAGGCACAGGAGCCTCAGTGCTAGCGCATGTTCCAAGAGGATCGTTACTTTCATCCATTGAATTGCAAAGAACAAAAAATCCGACTCTTAATTAATCGGATCGATTATTTATCTTTGATGAAAAAAAAATCGAATCGAAAGAACTAAAATGAAAGGAAATGAATCGATTCAATTACCTTTGATTAATTGATTCTTATCTTTGCAGTTAAAAAAGTAAATGAATCGCGGAATCGCCGAATCGAGATTCGAGAGAGACGGCGGTCGGCGGGCTGTGCGAGACGCCGAGAGAGTAGAGACGGAGTCATGGAGCTGCTGTGATTTGTGAATTGTAATTGACTAAGAAAGAATTAAAGTAAATAATCTTATTAGTTATTACTTATTAGTATTACTTATATAAATATAATATATAATTATATATTATATATAATTCGGTTAATTCGGTAATTCGGTAAAAACCCGAAAAAATCGAAAAATCGAATAATCCATATTTCTATAACCGAATTGAAACCGAATTATTTCGGTTCGGTTAACCAAACCGAATTATTTCGGTTATTTCGGTTCGGTATTCGGTTAACCGAACCGAATGCTCAGCCCTACCTGCCCCACAAGAATCACTCAATCAAAGTTTGGGTGAAGGCATAGCTATTGGAATGGTCCCACAAGAACCATTTTCTCAAAGCGAAAATGTAGACACTTCAATTCAAGCCACACAAGAACCATCTTCTAAATCTGAAGATGCAGGCAAAGCAACAGCTTCTGAGGAATTTCCTGACAATGCTCAAGGGGTTTCTGGTACAAATGAAAGATTGGTCGAGGATACTGTTCATGAGGGAAGTCCACAAGAACCTTTAAATCAAAGTGTTAAAGCAGCTTCTGAACCTCAGGCTCCACAAGAACCATCAGTAACAAATCCTGATGAATGCCAATCAAATCCTGACAGTGTTGCTCCTGACGCTAGTGGTGCTCCTGATGCTGAGTCAATCCTGATACAACCACTTAGCTCAAGACCAATGACAGACTCTATCACATCATCACAGGACAAACTTAAAGGTATTGTTATTCCTGATCCTGATGTTACTCATGATTCTGATGCTGATGATAATGATGATAATGATGATGATAATAATGAAGGGAAGGATCAGCTTGCTACAGTAATCAAAGCTAGTCTTGGAACCAACTTTGGTTCATCAAGCACATTCATTGCTGGCAAGGCTTCTACTGGAAAAGACTTTAGACAAGACTTTTCTGTTCCTTCTGAAATGACTCCTGCTGAGGCACTTAGACAATATAAATGGAACAATTCATGGTACAGATCTTCTGAATCTGTTAGCTATCCATATGCTTTGGATCATGCCTATGATGCTGTGAAATTAATAGAGAATGAAGATTTGAAGAATCATTTGAAGGCAACTACTCTCTTATCCAAAGGCCTCAAACATGAAATTGATTCTGTCAAGGCTGCTACAGAATTGGTGAGGAATGATATTTCTCAGAACTTTACAAAGGTGCCTACTGTTCTTCAACTAAGAATAGTAGAATCCCAAGTCAAGTCAGTCATTACTGAACAGACCTCCATCAATAGCAGAATTGATTCTCTTGATTCTAAGGTAAATGACATTCAAACCTCTCTTGCCTTAATTTTGAATTTATTGTCAAATACTGATGTCAAAAAGGGGGAGAAGGTGAGTTCTACAAAATGTACACCTGATCTAGTATTGAGAAATAATGATGATGATGATCATACTGGAAATGATGGTGGTGACAAAGTTTTACAAGGAGAAACCTCTGATGCTGCTGTTGTGAAATCTATAATTCAAACTTCTCAAAGTCAAACAACGCAGTCAACTCATGTTTCTGATTCTGGAGTTAAGACAATAAGGACACTGGTGAAATCTCAGATCCTGAGGGAAGAGCAAATCCAGACAGGTGATCAAATCCTGATGGCCGATCAAATCCTGACGCCTGGTCATGGACAAACTCTTGCTACAATTCCTGAAGGAAATGAAGATGTTCTAATTACAAATCCTGAAAATGCTGCTAACTTATTCCAGAAGTTCAAAACAAGAGATGGAAATGTTGTTACTCTTTATCATACTGATAAAAGGGTTCAACAATTGTTTCCAAGGAAGGCCCTTTCTACAGCAAGTGAAGAATATCCTGATCTCTCACAAGAAGAATTCTTAAATCAACAGAGAGAAATGATGGACAGTTTTAATAACCCTGCTCCTACTAGAGGAAGAGGAGGCAGAGGAAGAAGAGGAGTTAGAAGAGGGAGAAGAAGCTCATCAAGTCAACCAATGCCTAGACAGACAAGGCCTAGAGGATTAAGAATAGAAGAAATTCCTGAACCTACTCAAATTCTAGTAGTTCCTGACAGGTCTACTTTTGGTGATGATGGAATTGTTGAAGAAGAACCAGAATTGAGGAGAAGATCAAGACAATCAACTCTCAGTAATACATCTCAAATTGAAGATTCTAATCCCGACATTGTTCCTAAAATTGTTCAAGATCCTGATGAATCTGAAATTCTACAAGAGGTTGATCTGTTAATATTATCTACTATGGTTGATTCTCACAACAAGGAAGTGGATGAAGAAGAGGAAGCCAGAAGAAGAGAGATCACAAGATCAACAAATAGAGATTCCAATCTCTATGTACAAAGGCTTAAACTCTCAAACAGAAGTTTGTAGAAGGGGGGTTGAATACAAACTATACCGTTTTATCGAATTTGTCCTTTAAATGATTTAACTGTTTTAGAACAAATTAATGCGGAATAAAAACTGAAACAATATTCAAGTTAAATAGAAACTCTATTAAACTTGAGGAGTGTTACAACTTTGATCACTGATTACAAAGAACTTAATAAAACAAATCTAGAATAAATTCGACATGAATTTATCTATTTTTGTAATAAAAAGGATCGAATACTAAAAAGTAGTTCGATATAAAATCTAGGGATTATGATCCGCTAGAAAGCTAAAGCAGTACAAGAGATACAATTCTTATGAATTAAATGTTGAAGAACAATCAAGAATTAAATCTCTGGCGAATTTTGTAGCTTGACAGTTGAAGAAGTAATGAAGAGAGAATGTAATATTTGTTGCTGTCTTTACTTCTGTGTTAACTGATTATATAGAATGTCAACTGCCTTGTTTTCCTTTATACAATTTACTTGTTCTTTGCTTCACACGCGCCAAACCACTTGCAGAAAGTAATTGGAAGACTTGCTGAAAAACATTTCTTTTTGCCTTGGAAGACAATCGGGAAGACAAGCATTTGTACTAAGAAGACATTCGGGAAGACAAGGGAATGGCCTAGGAAGACTTTCGGGAAGACAGCCTTGGTAGTCTTCCTAGTTCAAAGAACTAAGTCTTCCTAGTTCAATCCTAAGTCTTCCTAGTTCAAATATATTCTAATTTAAATAATTAACTAAATAAATTATGTATTAAATTAATTCTTTGCAGAATTAAATTAATAAATAATATACTTAATAATATTAATTATTTATAAGAGAATAAATAGAATTAGTTGACTTCTCAATTAATTCCAGAATCACTTAAAACTTAGATAAATAACAAACAAAATAGTACGTTGACACTCGATGCACTGTCTGGTTCATGAGTGACTAACGACAATGTCTGTTCTTTATCTATTTAACTTTAAGCAGTGATTCACTACCTTCTCATTCAAGAACTCCATAATCAGTATCTTTTTCTGTCACCACTTGAAATCTCTGTCACTTTAATAAATCCACTGAGCTTGAATACTTCATTGAGGCTTGATCAATAAATTGAGCTTCTTTCAATGTAGAATCACTTCAAGTCTGTAGATGACTTTAATCTTCATTCTTTGACAGATATAACCTTCTGAGATTCCTGTGACAATTGATTTTTATTATTTACTTATTACATGTTAATTAAAGTTGAGTAGAATCCTCGGTGTTTACAAATAGGCCTGGACATATGCCTTTCAATCTCCCCCTATTTGTTTGTTAGACAATAACAACCAAATACCTCTAGAGGATAACTCAACTAAAACAAGAAAAGATAAGACTTTTAAGAGCCAAGCAAATAATAAAAAGTTTCTGGATTAAATATAACAATTTCCAGATTCAAACAGTAAAGATAAATACAAGATAGATGTTCCTCTAGACTGAACATATGAATACATTTCCCTATCTTGATTTACCTAGCTCTAAACATATAACATTTACAAATGAGCTAAACCTATCATGCCTTTAGTCTCTAATTTCACCTTCTTCAGCTTCTTGCAAGGTGACTAGAAGATCTTTGTCAAGGACACGATCACTTTCAGAAACCACACCACTTGGCATTACTGGTTGAGTGGTGATCTTCTTCAATCTATTCTTCATCTGAGCATATCTTGGAATCTTCTCCGTGCAGTAGTCTGAAATCATATCAGCAACTTCAGACTTCTCTACAGAAGCAAACCCAGAAGTTCTAAAAAGATTCTCCAACTTCACCAGTTGCATAGCAGTCTGTAGCTTCATGGAATCAGGATCCAGCCTCACTGTCTCTAAAGTTGTACCTCTGTAGATTTTGACTTCATAAGGAAAATGCACAACTTGAGGACTGGCCTTCATAGCAGAATCTCTAAGCCGGTCATATAGAAGCTCATTCAAGCAAGAAGATCTCTTTACTTTACTCATTAGAATCCACAATTCAGATAGAGATCTTCTTTGTAGGAGGTCAAGAGAAATGGTGAATGACCCTTCAAGAGCACTTGAGACATAAATGAACAGTTCTTGCCTCACTTGATCAAATGCAGACGTAATCCTTAAGATATCTTCCTTCAATGCCTTCATGTATAATGAATTGTCTGGATTAACAGTTCTGATCTTCTCAAGCAGCTTCAGAAAAGTAACATCATTGTTTGTGCCTCTCTGAGGGATATCAAACATCTCCCTTGCCTTATCCCACTTGCTTCCTTGCTTCATCCTCACATCCAATCTCCTTTCTTTGACATGAATACTATGAAGACGTTGTTTGTCTTCATGTTCAGCCTTTTGAATTTTCAGCTTCTGAGATATGATGTCGGAGACCTTGGCATTCTCATCCTCCTTTCTTCTTAGCTCTGCCTGCTGTTTCTTCAACTCCTTCTGAAACAAAGGGTCAGGTGTATATAGATCAGCTTCATCCTCCCAATCCTCAAAGTTTGCTGCCTCCTCAACCTCCTCCTCACCAAAAGCTTCTTCAGGTATGGTCTTCTCCAGATCACCAGATGTGTCATAATGGAAGTCATCCTGTTCACCATGGTAGTAATAGGCATCATCAAAGACAGTATCCTCCAGTGATAGTTTACCTTTTCCCTTATCATTTCCAGAAGCTCCTCCAGCTTCTCTGTTTCCTCCTTCTTTCTCCTTCTCCCCCTTAGTTGAGGAATCCTCTCCAGTTTGAGCTGTGGAAGCCCTAGGATTCACCTCAGATGTTCTCCTTATCTCTCCTCTTTCTCTCCCATCTCCTCCTTCATCAGCATCATCATCCTCATCATCATCTCCCTCAAAGAATGTTCTTTGATCTTTAGTAGGTTGATGTGAATTCTTGATCATATTGTATAGGTGCTTCATCCCTTCATTTAGATGCTCCATTCCTCCTTCTAACCTAGACATCCTTTCTTCATTAAACCTCTGGTTTTCATCAGTTGTTTGCAGAATAAAGTCCACCTTGGTAGAAATAGCAGCAATCTCCTTGACACTCTCCGATATCTGAGCATTTGACGTTGTAAGATCAGAGATGTCTGAAGCCACCAGTACTTGAGATTGTTGGATAGAATTCAGCTTCGGGAGTAGATTATTCTTCAATCCTTCCAGGTCATCTTTCACAGTACCCAGCTGATTTGATACAGAGGTGGTAGATTGTGCAACCACTTGTGCTTTCAGAAGATTGTTCTCAGCCTGGGTTTCTTGTAACTTCCTTTGTAGATCAGCTAGCTGGTTCAACAAAGCAGTGTTTGTGTCAGTGTGTGCACTCACCTCAATTGCTCTCAGTGGTGTTTCACTCAACTCACGTGCTTGTGTTTCACTCGGTGTTTGATTCATATCTCTCACCACTAACTGTCTGTCAAGATTCTCAGTAGATGTACCTGCAGGAAAAATCACCCTAGCCCCTTCAAGAGAGGTCAGTGGTGGTGCAATGGGAGTTCGCAATTCCCGATCCCTGATTGAGTCTGTCAAAATATTTGACATTGTATAATGAATTTCTTCAGGGACAGACTCATCAAGTTGCCTTTCACTTTCTCCAGTATAAACTGCGAGTGAAAAATCCCTTAGGGGAGCCAGAGATGTTCCCTCTGGGAGGGGAGAAAATGATTCCATTATTGGAGGCGAAGAATCAGATTTTCCCTCTGATGCCTGTGAAGGCACTTCTACCGTAACTATGGTAGGCACTGTTTCAAAGTCAAAAGTAAAGTGCTCTCCTAGCATGGTGTCCTGAGTGTCATCTATATGGATATCTTCTCCCATTGTGAGTAATGGGAGTGTGATTGACTCAGTACAAGATGCCATGGCCCGATGGCGAATTTCAATAGATCCACCCTGTTGAGAGGATGTCTCCAGAGACTGTGTAGTGGCCATATCAATGTCCATATCCTTTTGAGAGGATACAGATGGGCTAACAGTTGTCTCCCTATAGGTTTTTCTTTTCTTTAAGGGTGGAGACAGAGCTGTGGGAACACTCATTTCAGCTATATCACTAACATTTCTTGAACTAGTTTGTACATTAGGCTCAGGTGGTGTTTCAGGAGTGTTTGACTCTCTGTTTGGCTCTATGACCTGGGTCAGAGACTGTGGATCTACAGTCTCTGGGTCAGCCCTAACAACCACTTGGGTTTCAATTGAAGTACCAGAAGAAGAACCAAGGTTAGGAATAACTACCTGCAGTGGTACTGGATGTGGTTCGGGAACTTGTTCACCAAAGATAGGAAGATTAATGAATTGTCTCATGAATGGTGAAACAAGAACAGGTATGGTGGTAAATTTGGATGAGACATCAAGTCTGGTGTAGAATTTGGTGTCTGTGGTTGGAGAGGTTTCAAATCTAGCTTCTCGAAACAGTTCTACCTGCTCAGCAGTGAGAAGATGATTAATGATAAGAGTTAGAAAGCGAGGGTACCAACACCTTACTTTCACACCATTATCAGAATCTCTCCTAGAGTGAGCAAGCCTGTTGAGCAAAAGGTTCCACAGAATCTCAGCAAAGTTCAATCTACGACCAAATACTATAGCATAGGCAATGTATTGATTAAGACTGGTAATGCAATGAAAGTTTGTTTTTGTGCAGTTACCAAATACCCTAGCTATAGTATCAAAGAACAGATCCCATTCCCTTACAACAAAAGTTTTTGACAATTTGACCATTTGAAAGGGACCCTGATAATGAATATTCACAAAGAACTGTGTTAACTCATCATCAGTGGGTAAGGGATCAAACCTGTCCTTTGGAAAATGCAATACATCACAAAATAACTCAAAAGTAACTGTATATTGCTGATTGAGAATATTGAAAGAAAAAGATTTTGAATTGTCAGCAATAACAGTACTTGAACACAACATCCTTAATGGATCAATTTTCAGTAGTGCATTGGCACAAATAGCATAACTAACACAAGTATTGCTATTTAAAAATTGAATCCACGGTCTGAAACGTTCCACTTTACACTTAGACGGATCAAAATACCCAACAAAATTATTTAAAACTAATTCAAAATTATTAGGATCCATTTTAAATAAGACACTAAAAATTTTAATTAATTAAAAATAAAAATAAAATTTTAGGGATTTTTAGAATTAATTAAAATTACAAAAATCCACAAAATTAAATTTTACCAAAATTAATTAATTTTCAACTTTTAGATCCTAAAAATTCGAACTATACCCTTTTGAAAACCGAAATGAATGGGCAAATGATCTTTAAACACACACACCTAGAACACACAGTTCAACTCTCAGAAACTACTACTTGATCACTAAAACAAAAGAATCACTTAACAGAACCAAGAACACACAAGTCGAAAGAAAGAAAAAAATGAAAATTTCAACAGCACTTCGACTCAAATGATTGATTTTGAAAGAACAGTAATGATTTGCTAAGTAATAACTTGAGCAAGATTGAAAATGATCAAGGATTTCTTCAAAACAAATGAGAGAATTCGAAGAGGGGGGTTTGAAAACCAAAAAAAAAAAACTGATAAGGCACAAATAAGAAGATGCGTATGTACTGGTGTGTATCTATATATATATAATAGAAATAAACAAACTGTAAAAGAAAAGAATGAACCGTTTTTTTTTAAATTTGTATTGGGAAGACAATCGGTAAGACTTAGGATAGTCTTCCCGGTAGTCTTCCTAATACAAATTAGTAAGTTTTCCGGAAAATTGATTTAAAGAAAAACAGAAATAAAACTTTTAATTCATAGTCTTCCCGATAGTCTTCCTAGTTCAAAAAACTGGGAAGACTTAGGAAAAGACTTAAAATTAAAAGGAAAAAACAAAAAAAACAAAAAGAAAAAAACCTAAGTTTACCCGGTAGTCTTCCTAGTACAAAACTGGGAAGACTTACCAAAAAATTCAGAATAAAATCCGAATATTTACAGAAAATGCTGAAAAACTTAGAAAAAATGCATGAAAAATATATAAAAATTCTAGAAAAATTCACAGAAAATTCCATAAATCCTAGAAAAAAATATGCAGAATATTAAAAAATGCATACAATTAATATAAACTTGCAGAAAAATTCAAACAACAATATTTACAATCTGAAAAATATCTAAACAATTCTAAATAAATATATTTTCAATAAAAATACATTTCTCCACTTAAAAAATATGAGAAAAATATTTTTAAAGAAAATAAAATATTCAGAACCATTTAAATCAACAAGCATACAATTATTAAATGAGAATTTGCAGAAAATATCAATAGATGACAAGAGAAAATGAATTTATTGAAAGAACAAACATGACAGAGACATTGTTAATCACTAAGACTGTTTAACATACCCAATTTACCAACTAACTTGATAAATGTGGATTCATCAACAGATTTAGTGAATATATCTGCAGTCTGTTCTTCTGTGGGTACAAAGTGTAACTCCACAGTTCCATTCATGACATGCTCTCTGATAAAATGATACCTGATATCAATGTGCTTCGTTCTCGAGTGCTGCACAGGGTTGTTGGAGATTGCTATGGCACTTGTATTATCACAAAATATGGGAATTTTGTCTAATGCAAAGCCATAGTCCTTTAATTGATTCCGTATCCATAAGATCTGAGCACAACAGCTTCCAGCAGCAATATATTCAGCTTCTGCTGTTGAATTGGAAACTGTTTGCTGTTTCTTGCTATACCAGGAAATCAACCTACCTCCTAGAAATTGACAACTCCCAGAGGTGCTTTTTCTATCCACAACACTACCTGCATAATCAGAATCTGTATATCCAACAAGATTAAAACCAGAATCTTTAGGGTACCAAATACCTAGATTAGGTGTACCCTTAAGATATCTCAAGATTCTTTTCACAGCAACGAGATGAACATCTCTAGGGTCCGCTTGGAACCTTGCACACAAGCATGTAGCATACATAATATATGGTCTACTAGCAGTAAGATAGAGTAAGGAGCCAATCATACCTCTGTAGCTTGTAACATCTACCTTGATAGATTTGTCAGAAGCTCCAAGTTTGATTGCTGTTGAAGATGGAGTCCTCGCTGATGCTGAATCCTCCATGTGATACTTCTTGAGGAGTTCCTTGAGATACTTGGATTGACAAATAAATATACCATTTGACCTTTGACTTACTTGTAATCCAAGAAAGAACTTCAGCTCACCCATCATACTCATTTCAAACTTACTCTGCATAAGCTCAGCAAATCTCTTACAGAGATTATCATTAGTAGACCCAAATATGATGTCATCCACATAGACTTGGACTAATATCATATCACTTTTGTGTTTCTTTGAAAAAAGAGTTTTGTCTATGATACCTCTAACAAAACCATTTTCTAAAAGAAAACCAGAGAGAGTGTCATACCATTTTCTTGGGGCTTGTTTGAGACCATAGATAGCCTTGAAGAGAAAGTACACAAAGTCCAGCAGCTCCTGATTTTCAAAGCCAGGGGGCTGTTCCACATACACTTCTTCATCAAGTTCACCATTCAGGAATGCACTCTTAACATCCATTTGATAGACTTTAAAATTGGAGTAAGCAGCAAATGCTAAGAACATCCTGATGGCCTCAAGTCTAGCCACTGGTGCATAGGTTTCATCATAATCAATGCCTTCAGCTTGAGAATACCCTTGTGCAACCAGTCTTGCCTTGTTCCTTGTAACAATGCCATCCTCATCTAGCTTGTTCCTGTATACCCATCTTGTACCAACTACTTTCTTGTTCTTTGGCCTGGGTACCAGCTTCCAGACTTGCTGTTGTTCAAATTGATTGAGTTCATCTTGCATAGCAATCACCCAATCTGGATCAGTCAGTGCTTCCTCAGTTTTCTTTGGCTCCATTTTAGATAGAAATGCTGAGAAAAGACATTCATTCTGAGAAGCTCGTCTAGTTTTAACTCCAACATCTGGATCACCAATGATCAGCTCAAAAGGATGAGCTTTATTCCAAACAGTCTGTCTTGGAAGATTTGATCTTGATGATTCGCCTTGAAATTCACTTTGATGTTGTGAGTGACTAGTTGATCCTTCATTTGCTCCCCCTGAGTTGTTGCCTGTTTGCCTTGATGATTCTTCTCCAGTGTTGGTGGTATCTCCATTGTTACCAGTGTTTCCACCACCATCACCATGATCATTATCATCATTGTTATTATCATCACCAGCAATAACTTCAGGTGGGTCTTCATCATCTGATTCTGAGTCTGGCAAGTTATCAAACTTCAGCTTTTCAGATGAGTCTTCTTTTTGGATACTGGGGAACTTAGTGTCATCAAAAGTAACATTGACACTTTCCTTTACTGTGTGACTGCCAACCACGTAGACCCTGTAAGATCTTCTGGAATATCCAACAAAAATAGCTTCTTGTGCCTTTGCATCAAACTTGCCACGTTTAACATTGTCATCTAAAAGCACAAAGCATTTTGCTCCAAATACATGAAAGTACTTGACAGTTGGTTTCTTGTTGTTCATGATCTCATACGGAGTCTTCATTAAGTCCTTGTTGACTAAAGTTCGATTCTGAGTATAACAAGCTGTATTCGCTGCTTCAGCCCAAAAGTACGTTGGAAGTTTGGACTCACTTAGCATAGTCCTAGCTGCTTCAATCAATGTACGATTCTTTCTTTCCACTACTCCATTTTGTTGAGGAGTTCTAGGGGCAGAATACTGTCTTGTTATTCCTTTATCAGCACAAAAGTCATTTAGAATGGCATTCTTGAATTCAGTACCATTATCTGACCTTATGGCTCTAACAGGGAATCTAGAATCCAGCTCAATCAACTTCACATGGCCAATCACCAGGAATGGGGTCTCATCCTTGGAATGTAGAAATAAAACCCATGTATATTTTGAATAGTCATCAACAATCACAAGTGCATATTGTTTCTTTGACATGGACATCACATTAACTGGACCAAACAAATCCATGTGCAGTAGCTGAAGAGGTTCAGTTATTGATGATGTATCAGTGCCCTTGTGAGAAGCTTTCTTTGACTTTCCTTTCTGACATGCCTCACACAGTCCTTCCTGTGTAAATTCCATCTGAGGCAAACCTCTAACTAATTCCCTCTTGACTAAAGAGTTCATAGTTTTGAAGTTAAGGTGAGACATCTTCTTGTGCCATAGCCAACTATCATCTGATGAAGCTTTAGCATAAAAACAATTAACTTCATCTTTGAATCCTGAGTTCAGATCAGCTATGAACAAGTCACCTTTCCTTACTCCTTGAAGAGCAGGCTTTCCATTCTTCTTGTGAGTGATCTGACACTTCTCTCTTTCAAAGGAAACAGCATATCCTCTGTCACAGAACTGACTGATGCTGAGAAGATTGAACGTCAGACCTTCCACAAATGAAACATCTTCAATGATAACATTTCCGTACTTCAAACAGCCATATCCTTTCGTAACACCCTTGCTGTTATCTCCAAAGGTAACTACTGGGCCAGCTTTCACAACCACATCTGATAGCAGGGCTCTATCTCCGGTCATATGCCTTGAACAGCCACTGTCAAGAATCCACATAACACGGTTTACCTGTTTAACTCCCTGCAATATCAGATTGATTAGTCCTTCCTCGGAGCCCAAAATTGATTGGGTCCGGCATACTTAAAGAACTGGCCTTTGTCAGGCAAAACAACATTTCTAACTAAAACTACTTCATCCTCTTTCACATAAGAGCGTTTCCATTTATAGCCCGCCTTAACACATTTCTGAGTAGGCTTAGGGATAAATGAATCCACTCTAGTCTGAGGAGGACTAGTAGTCTTTGCTTTAACATGCTTCTTATTATTAACATGTTGACGTGGAG
The DNA here is from genome assembly GCA_030848705.1 of Heracleum sosnowskyi. Lineage (NCBI taxonomy): Eukaryota > Viridiplantae > Streptophyta > Magnoliopsida > Apiales > Apiaceae > Heracleum > Heracleum sosnowskyi. The sequence continues at coordinate 20,809,818 of CM061240.1, forward strand.
CAGTCTTATCACTAGATACATGCTTTTTATTAAAGAAAGCATACATAACATTAAAAGCACAAGACATGCAATTACTCACACCACATGCTTTATGAGAAGAATTAATAGCAGGCATGTTAGTTCTACAGTTGTTTTGATCCAACTTATGGATATCTGATTTAGTCTTTTCAGTTGTAGCAACTTTGATTGGAATATCAGATACACACTTTTTGGATTGCTCAGCTTCTAAGGCAACATCTTCTTCATGAATCTCCTCAGCAATAATGATAGAGTATTCATTCAGAGGCTCTGCCTCAGACTCCTTACAGAAGGGTGTTTTAATACCCTTAAGAATATAAGGAACAACCTTTCCTTCTTCTCTGACTCTACAAGGTGTATTAATACCAAGCAATCCTATAGCCTCATTATAATCATAACCTATACTGACATGATTACCAATAGCTTGTTTATTGAAAATTTCTTTAGCCGTTTTACAAGAGTTGTAATAGGCATTAGCTTTGGTTTTGAGCTCACTAATCTGATCTTTGAGAATGGTTTCCAGTTGAATATAACATTTAACCATATTCTCAAGAAAAGCAATTTTCTCAGTAAGCTCATCCTGATTAACATGCACAAGTTTCAAATCTTTTAATTCCTTTTCAAGATTTGTGTTTAAAAGATTTATTCTATCATTTTCAGTGCGTGCACAACTTATGGTGCCACCAAGATGATAAATCATTTCAGCATCAGTAAAGGTTACCTCTGACATGTATCTGGATGAAGTGCTTTCCTCTTTAGCCATTAAAGCAAGGTTCCCAATCTCACCTGCTTCTTCATCACTGTCAGTGTCATCCCAACTCTTTCCCTCAGCAACATAGGCCTTCCCAATCTTGTTCTTCTTGCTAGAATCAAATGTGTTTCTAGTCACTTGCTTTGGCTTTCTGCACTCAGTAGCAAAGTGACCCAACTCATTGCAATTGTAGCATCTGATTATACTTCTGTCCACAGTTCCAGTTTTGTAGCCACCCCTTGTGCCACTTGAAGATGAAGATCCACCTCTCTGAAATCTGGGTCTGAACTTAAGATTGGGATTCCTCTTGAATCTAAACTTCCCAAACTTTCTGACTATCAAAGCCAAATCACCATCCTCCAGCTGATCAAGTTCTTCCAAAGAATAGAAGTCACCACCAGATTGATCAATGGATGTTAATCCATATTCATCATCAATAACATTCATGTGAGAACTGGAAGGTTGAACAGCCTTCACTTCCAGTTTCTGTGGGACTTCAGCAGCCAATGCAGTGGAGGTACCAACAATCTTTCCAGTTCCATACAGCTCCCTTTGTTGAATCTACTCCAGCTCATAGGTCTTTAGCACACCATACAATCTCTCCAAAGCAATCTCATTCATATCTCTTGCTTCTCTAATGGCAGAAATTTTGTGCTCCAAATGAGGTGGTAGGGTAAGAAGGAACTTCTTGTTAATCTCTTTGTTGGTGTAGTGCTTCCCATTGAGATTCAGATCATTGATTAATTTGTTGTATCTCTCAAACACCTGAGAGATACCTTCACCTGGATTTGATCTGAAATGCTCATATTGTGAAGTGAGAATTTCCAGCATATTCTCCCTAACTTCCTCTGTCCCCTCATTGATTATCTCTATTGTTCCCCAAATGTGTTTGGCAGTTTCACAATTTAGAACATGATTATGCATGACAGGATCAAGACTCTCAATAAGGATCAACTGTAGACAGGAATCCAAGGTAACATCCTCTTTCTCATCAGGAGTGTACTCCTTGGGATCTTTAGGGTACATACTAGCAGGCCTAGTAACAACGTTATCCACTGTTATCTCTTCCTCAATAATCATAGGGAGTTTGGGACCTTTCTTCAGCACATCAATATATTTAGGATTTGCAACCTTAAGAAATAGGAGCATTTTCTTCTTCCACATTGAATAATGCTCCTTGTTGAACATTGGGATTTTGACAGTACCAACTTTCTGTGTAGTAGACATCTTTTGAGATTTTTAAGAATAAAATAAAAAATCAGAGTTTAAAAGAAAAATCTCAAAACAATTGGATCTTTGATTTGTATATCAATCAAAAGGCTCTGATACCAATTGTTAGGTCCTGATAAGTTTGTAGAAGGGGGGTTGAATACAAACTATACCGTTTTATCGAATTTGTCCTTTAAATGATTTAACTGTTTTAGAACAAATTAATGCGGAATAAAAACTGAAACAATATTCAAGTTAAATAGAAACTCTATTAAACTTGAGGAGTGTTACAACTTTGATCACTGATTACAAAGAACTTAATAAAACAAATCTAGAATAAATTCGACATGAATTTATCTATTTTTGTAATAAAAAGGATCGAATACTAAAAAGTAGTTCGATATAAAATCTAGGGATTATGATCCGCTAGAAAGCTAAAGCAGTACAAGAGATACAATTCTTATGAATTAAATGTTGAAGAACAATCAAGAATTAAATCTCTGGCGAATTTTGTAGCTTGACAGTTGAAGAAGTAATGAAGAGAGAATGTAATATTTGTTGCTGTCTTTACTTCTGTGTTAACTGATTATATAGAATGTCAACTGCCTTGTTTTCCTTTATACAATTTACTTGTTCTTTGCTTCACACGCGCCAAACCACTTGCAGAAAGTAATTGGAAGACTTGCTGAAAAACATTTCTTTTTGCCTTGGAAGACAATCGGGAAGACAAGCATTTGTACTAAGAAGACATTCGGGAAGACAAGGGAATGGCCTAGGAAGACTTTCGGGAAGACAGCCTTGGTAGTCTTCCTAGTTCAAAGAACTAAGTCTTCCTAGTTCAATCCTAAGTCTTCCTAGTTCAAATATATTCTAATTTAAATAATTAACTAAATAAATTATGTATTAAATTAATTCTTTGCAGAATTAAATTAATAAATAATATACTTAATAATATTAATTATTTATAAGAGAATAAATAGAATTAGTTGACTTCTCAATTAATTCCAGAATCACTTAAAACTTAGATAAATAACAAACAAAATAGTACGTTGACACTCGATGCACTGTCTGGTTCATGAGTGACTAACGACAATGTCTGTTCTTTATCTATTTAACTTTAAGCAGTGATTCACTACCTTCTCATTCAAGAACTCCATAATCAGTATCTTTTTCTGTCACCACTTGAAATCTCTGTCACTTTAATAAATCCACTGAGCTTGAATACTTCATTGAGGCTTGATCAATAAATTGAGCTTCTTTCAATGTAGAATCACTTCAAGTCTGTAGATGACTTTAATCTTCATTCTTTGACAGATATAACCTTCTGAGATTCCTGTGACAATTGATTTTTATTATTTACTTATTACATCTTAATTAAAGTTGAGTAGAATCCTCGGTGTTTACAAATAGGCCTGGACATATGCCTTTCACTAGTTAAATAAGGAAGTTTATTTTGTCGGTTCCCTATTTATAGTAATGAAGCTATCAATTTAGGATAGGTTTCAATCTTTGTAATTGATTAGGACTTATCATGTAATTGATAGAGAAGCTGTGTAGTATATAAACACAGTTTAAGTTTCGATTTATATCGATCACATACACGAGTATTTTTGTAACCTTGAAGCTGTTAAGAACTCAGAATTTCTTGAGAGAGTTTCGTAACAGTTTTATAACAGATTTAATAAAACTGTTATTATTCATATTTGTGTTTATTAAAAGTCAAGAATCTTATACAATTGTATTCAATCCCCCTTCTACAATTGTTATTTACTGGGCAACACAAATTTCAGATTTTTGATGCTGTAATATATTATAGTAATATGGATCAAATTTTCCTGTCATACAACATATCTTAGAAAAGTTAATAACATCATACAATTTGACAAACTAATAAGTTATAAGTATATTGATTTATTAACCTTTTCATCGATCAAAATCATGTCAAGACTGATCAGTTCTTCAGTATTTGGATTGACAGATTCCCACATTCTACACACACATACTCTTATCATCCAGGTATAGCTGTTGTCGTTCAAAGCATCCAACATGGTCTAGGCCATAGTTGTATTGATTGTAAATATGATTGTAAAAATTTGAAGCTATGTAAAAAAGTTTTGGTGTAGATTTTTTGTTATGAATGACCTTTAATTTATAGGTGTTTATAAGGTGAATAACATGGAAATCCATTATGTTTAAAAGTCAAGAAGTATTATAAAAGAAAAGTTCTATAAAGTTTGAAAATAATAAAAGAAAGTTCTATCAGGTTTGAAAATAATAAAAGAAAGTTCTATCAAGATTGAAAATAATAAAAGAGAAAATTGCAATTATTAACATAAGAGCCTACAAATTCGAAAATAATAAGGAAGTTGTAATTTTCTAAATCAAATAAAGTTCTATGAAGTCCTACAAATTCGAAAATAATAAGGAAGTTGTAATTTTCTAAATCAAAGAAAGTTCTATCAAGTTTGAAAATAATAAAAAAAAATCTATCAAGCCTACAAATTCGAAAATAATAAGAAATTTGTAATTTTCTAAATCAAAGAAAGTTCTATCAAGTTTGAAATTAATAAAAGAAAGTTCTATCAAGCCTACAAATTCGAAAATAATAACGAAGTTGTAATTTTTTAAATCAAAGAAAGTTGTATCAAGTCCTACAAATTCGAAAATAATAAGGAAGTTGTAATTTTCTAAATCAAAGAAAGTTCTATCAACTTTGAAAATAATAAAAGAAAGTTCTATCAAGTTTGAAAATAATAAAAGTGTAATTTTCAATTTCCTTCCTACAAAATCGAAAATAATAAAGGAAGTTGTAATTATTAAAATTAAAAATTATGAAAAATTGAGAAAATTAGAAAAATAGAATGGAGCGATTTTAGAGAAGCCACCTCACCGCCCCCGTCTTCTCCTTTATATAAATACTAGTCGACTAAGCCGCGCTTCGCGGCGACCCTATAATATTTTTTGTAAAATTTTAAATATTACTATTTAAGAAAAAATTCTAGAAAAGTATATATAAAATATCATATAAATAGTGAACACTATATTTTACATAGTAAACTTACTTTACAATAAAATAAACTATTTACATATATTTTGTGCCGATTTTGTGTCATTTTCTTGAGCTGACACCCGTTGCAATAAATACATATAAATAAAAAATACTCAAAATATGTAATAAAAAAAATATTAACCACCGCTTCAAACTTCAACCATTCGATGATCACAAATTAAAAATTTCGTAAATATCCCTCAACTTTGTATGACGATTTTGTGTCATATTTACTTCAACCGCTGCCCGTTGCACTAAATACATATAAATAAAAAATACTAAAAATATTAAATAATAAAAATTTAAGTATTAACCACCGTTTCAAACTTCAACCATTTGTATTATCACAAAAATTACAAATGTCTTAACTATTGTTGTACTTTATATGCCGATTTTGTGTCATATTTTCTTGAGCCCACGACCATTTCTTAAATATCTCTATACTTTATATGCGATGTCATATTTTTTGAGCCGACTACCATTGCACAAAATACATAAAAATTAAAAATACTAAAAATAAGCAATGATAAAAATTGAAGTATTAACTACCGCGACAAACTTCAACCATTTGTATTATCACATAAATTACAAATTTATTAAATATCCATATACTTTATATGTCAATTTTGTGTCATATTTCTTGAGTCGACGCTAGTTGCACTACATAGAAATTGAAAATACTAAAAATAAACAATAATAAAAATTTAAGTATTAACCACCGCTTCAAACTTCAACTATTCGTATTATCACAAAATTACAAATTTGTTAAATATCCCTAGACGTTATAATAATTTTTTTTTGTACGTACATGTACATCGTTATGATATAAAAGGTTAATCATGGAAACATAATTTATTTTTATCTAATCATTGTCTTCCCTATGAATTTCAATGTAAATATGGGAATTCAATTTTATTTTATTTAAGAAAAAAATTAACATTTGTTTAATTGAATTCTAAAGATGATTGACTTTTATATATTTATTATATTTAGTATGAATTTGAATGTAAATAAAGAAATGAATTTTCTAAACATGATTAATTAAAAAACAAATATATGAAATTTTGAAAGTTATCATGTCTCTCATAAAAATGAGATAATAGTATTGCATATAACTCTAATTAATTATTAAATTCACAAAAAAAATATCAAAAACTATATATAAAGATGACATTCAATAAATTATTATTAGCGACAGAAATCAAGTACAACTATATGTATGTAATGTTAATCGTCACATGCTTACATGCTGCTATTACAATAGATCTAGATGTTTATCTTTCTTATCATGAGTATGTAGTGTTATTAATGTACACGAATATACTCGTTATCAAAAGATCCTCAAATAAATCCACAAAATGGTGACTTGAGAAAAACAAATCAGCCATGATTTTTATAGACAATTTAAGATATAAAAAATATAATAAAGAATAAATTCTAAATAGGATTTAAATAAGGAAATTTAATTTTTTTGAATAGAAATAGAGGAGTTCTATAGAAAAATAAAATAAAAATTGTTTAATTGAATTCTAAACATAATTGACTTTTATATATTTATTGTTTTTAGTATGAATTCCAATATAAATAAAGAAATTGAATTCTCTAAACATGATTAATTCAGAAACAAATATATAAAATTATAAAGTTATCATGTCTCTCATAAAAAAATTAATGAGATAATAGTATTGAATATAACTCTAACTAATTCGCAACATCAGAAAAATAATATATCAAAAACTATATACAAAGATGACATTCAATAATATGATTGATTTTTTTATTTCTATTGTCTTATCTAATAATTCGAATGTAAATAAGGATTTTTTTAATGAAATAAAGTTGTGGAGCTGTAGAAAAATAAATAAATATTTTTTTTTGATGATCTGAGAGCTCATGATAGTTTCCTTATATATATATATATATAGAAGGAGATAAATAAAAGGAGAAATAATTAGCAAAAAAAAAATAAAAATAAAAGGAGAAAGAAGATAAAAATTGATAAGATAAAAAGATAAAGACGTTGAATATTAAAATAGTTTATTTACTTTCCTTCATTATTAAAGAATTTAAAAATTGTATATTTAGTTTCCTGCATTAGTAAAAATTTAAAAGGTAATTGCTAATTTTTTATCTGATAAATTCGAATTTAAATAAGGAAATTTAATTTTGTTGAATTAAAATCCAAAAGTTCTAGAAAAATAGATAAATAGTTTTCGGACGATCTGAGAGCTCGGGTTTTCATTTATACTAGATTAAAACCCGTGCGATGCACGGATTGTTAATTGTTATTTTATTATTTTTTTTAAATATTTTTTTAAATTGTATTTGTTAAAAAAATAAGTAGGCATGTTAAAATAGCTAAACACTTTTAATTAATTAAAAACATTAAAATATATTTTAAAATAAATAAGTAAGGGTTTGCCCATTATATTTTTGGAAAATAAGGGGTTTTAGTAAGGAAAAATAAAAAATGTAACATATATATATAGTTTAAAAAAGGAAAATGCTCGTTATATTTTTTGAAAATGAGTTTTTAAAATTTAATAATTAAAAATATTTAAATTCGTTTTAAAATAAATACATAAAGGGTTTGCCCGTGATATTTTTAGAAAAATAACGGATTTTAGTGAGAAAAATAGAAAAAGTAAGTTGAAAAAGGTAATTTCCCGTGATATATTTAGAAAATGAGGGATTTTGTTAAAAAAAATCTATAATGTATTCTAGCTGAAAAGGTAATTGGTTATTAATAGGTATTTGATCATTTATATATTTAATATTTTTAGTAATTGCATTTGTTAAGAAAAATAAGTAGGCTTGTTAAAATAGGTAATTTTTAAAAAATAATTATAATAGTAAAATATGTTTAAAAATAAATAACTAAAGGTTTGTCCAGAATAATTTTCGAAAAGGAGGGTTTTAGTAAGGAAAAATAGAAAAACTAACATGTTTTAGTTAAAAAGGTAATTGTCCGTGATATATTTGAAAAAGTAGGAGAATTTATTAGAAAAAAATAATGTATTTTAGGTGAAAAGGTAATTGGTTATAAATAGGTAATATTATTATTTAGTAATATATTTCTATAAATAAGTAAGGGCAATTAAATAAAATCACAACATACCATACCGACCGACCAAACTTTTAATATTTAGTCTATTATATAATAGTATTGATATATAAAAATACGGGTTTTCTTTTATATAAATAATAATAATAATAATAAAGATATTGATGATTTAACTGAACTTGATTAGTAAAATTATATGAGAAAATTTTTAATAAACTTAAATTCTAATTAAAAACAAAAATATTTTTTGAATGTTAATTAATTAATCGCGTTGTATGGATTTAATCACCCTTAGTTAATAATTTTTTTTGATCATAGTCTTGGTTAATAAAATTATATAAATTAAAATTTAGAATTAAAATCTAATTGATCATAAAATAATTAATATTTTTAGATTAATTAATCGCATACAGGTAGACTCGCATATCCCTGCTTTATTGAGTAACTAGTGTTTTCTTGCCCGCGCTCCGCGCACGGGCTTCCAATTTTATTTATTTATTAACTATATCACATCATTTTGATTTATTTAATGGTTAAACCTATAATTATAATTTATAGGTAGAAATTCGTTTTGTAATTGTTTTTTTTTTCACGATAAATTAATCTTTTTGCTTACAATATTTGACCTTGAGTTTACTTGTTGTTAGGAGAAGGTGGGTTTGATGTTGATAAAAGTATTAAAATATTTATAAATTCTTTTTTTATAGAATATATTTAAGATTTTGAATTTGCATTTGAAGGTGTCTTTCGAGATATGACGGTAGCTCATAATCTGGATTGGAGCTTCAACTATGAAGATATAAGATGGTAAGACCCTTTGTCTCCCCTCACCTGATTCAGTTTTTGAAGCCGAAGCCATTGGCGTGAATGAAGCCCTGTCTTAGATTATGGGACAACAGTTGCAAAATCGGAAGGTTGTTGTGGAAACGGATTCCCTTCTTACGGTACAAGGAATTAGAAACAGTAGGACGAACTGCTTGGAGGTTGGTGAAGTGCTCGACTCTTGCAGGCTTCGACTGCAACAAATGGAAGGGGTTTCTGTTAATTTTATTAGGAATCATGCTAATAGGGTTGCACATGAGTTTGCTAGATTGCCCTGTTTAGTTAATTGCCATAATTTTTATTCATCTCCTCCCTCTTGTCTGGGGAAGATTGTTCTTCGTGATATGATGAATGATTAAAGCGTCTTTTTTGGTTTCAAAAAAAAAGAAAAAAAAAGATGTGTTTGAAAGATATTCGAGAAATTTTTAACTTTGTAAATATTGATTCAAATTGTTTGACTCAATTAAGTCAATGACTATCTTTATTTTAGAGAAAACAAAAGTGATTTATTAGTAGATGTATAGGATCGTTAATATAAAATTTGATTTGATAAACTATGTATATTTTATTTTTATTTTAGAGAAAAGAAGTTATACTTATAAGTAAATATAAGGGATATTCCATTTGGTACCATTGTACAATTGACTTTTCCATTTGGTACCACACAAAGTTTTTGACTTCCAAGTGGCGTCATCATATTTTTGGCTTCATCCACATGATACCACTCCGTTAACCAAACGTTAGTCGGCCGTTACAAAATTATGAGATTGTCCATTTGGTACCACTCAAAGTTTTTGACTTCCAAGTGACACCATTCTACTTTCGGCTTCAATTCCAAAATACCACTTCATCGAATTTATTAACATAGTGGTATTTTGGAGTTGAAACACAAAGTAGAAAGGTACTACTTGGAAGTCGAAAACTTTGAGTGGTACCAAATGGACAATCTCATAATTTTATAACGGCCGACTAACGTTTGGTTAACGGAGTGGTATCACGTGGATGAAGCCAAAAGTATGATGGCTCCACTTGGAAGCCAAAAACTTCGAGTGGTACCAAATGGAAAAGCCAATTGTACAATGGTACCAAATGGAATATCCCTAAATATAATTATTTTCAAAACTCACCATTTAAGTATCAAAAAATCTTGGTCAATCTGATAAATTATTCAAAATTTTAATTTTGATTTTTTTATCAAAAAAAAGATCTAAGATGATTTATTTTCCTTTTTAACATAATTTTGTGATGATTAGATAATTTAAGTGATAAATATTTATATTTTATCGTCTGATTGATGTACCAATTAAATAATAAAAAATACTATATGATTAAGCATTAAGAAATTAAAACTAAGAAATTTTCATTGTATAGTAGAATCTTACACATTTACACATGCATGTATCATTGATTTATTGAAAAAAACGTATATTGAGATTAAAAAAATTAAATTAAGTTAATTCATTTTGAATTATATTAAAATCAAAATTGAATATTGATTTGATAGTGTTGAAGGAAGAGAAAATAAATTGAGAAGATCAAAGAAAGAAATAGAAATTTTTTGGAGATCTAATTTTTGGATATACTAAATGCAAAGATGCTAATGTGCATAACTTAATTTGTTTGTAGTAATCTAAAATTTGATTTCAAAACTTACCATAATTAGTGAAGAAAACAATAAAATGCATGATTGTGGTAACCATATTTAGCTAATAACATTAATGATTACATTTATAACAATGCTAACGTGGCTTTTTTTTAAATTATTTTTGGAAGTGAATTTACCTTTTTAACCCTTTAGAATTGTTCAGGAATTATTATATACATAGATTAAACCACAATTTCCAGATCGAAAACAATGTCCCTAATCCATTTCGACACATTTTCGTTCTAGATCCTAACCCTCAGACATATACATACGCATCTCTCTCTCTCTCTCTCTCTCTCTCTCTCTGCGAGGATCCCTCAGACATATACGTACGCATCTCTCTCTCTCTCTCTCTCTCTCTCTCTCTCTCTCGCAGTGTACTGTAAGATTAGATCTCTCAGAAACAAATTACTCAAATTTGAGTTTATCTCTCTCACAATTGGTGATTAATTTACCAATTTGAGAGAGAATCACAATTACAATGGCCGGAATATTCGAGTACTTTGTGGTTTGCGGTATCGGACCGGAGATTCGAACTCTCGAAGGCGAAAAAGGCTTTCACGGGACATTAGTAATGTATTTGCCGTCTCTCTTGGATCAGTATCCTCCTCCTAATCACACTCTCTATCCTCCTCCGCCTCCGCAACTTCCTACTGTAAGTTGCTTCTTCCAACACCTCGGCTCGCGCTCCAGTGAGAACAGTTATTTTTCCGCACTTTTAAAAAATTGCAGAACAATGTTTAGAAAATTGTAGCTAATGCTAAAAATGTTTCTGTAGAGCGCGATGATGTGGATGTATGAATGTGTGGTGTTGTTTTAGGTTGAATTAGTTGCTTGCTGTGGAATTGTTATGTGTAATTTGAGATATCAGGCTAGGGGCCATTTGTTTACCCATGATTGGTGCTGAATGAGATAAGATCTGACCGATTCATGTATTAAGTTTGTTTGTTTAAAGTTTTTGCTCTCATGAATCGGTCATATACAACTGAACCATTCATGCTCAAAATTTTGCCTGAACTGTTCATGAAATATTTTGAACGTATTTGCACTGTCAGATATGCATACATATTTTTTTGTAAATATTATTTTAATCTCGTGAACCATTTTCTCACCACATATAGATTTGTTAAATATTTTGATATTCTCAAAGTTTGTATTAAAATTAATACTCAAGTTATTTTTGAGGTATTTAAAAAGCTAGTACATAAAATGCAATCATAAAATTTGTAAAATAATTGTTTTTCGAATTAGAATTTTATATTTTTGAAATGCTATAAATTATTATACTACAAAACTTTTTTTTTTTGAAAAAAATTATAATACAAGACTTGATTATATATTTTGTTGGTTCAGATTAATTATTTACCAAATGATATGACTCATTCGTATTCAGATTTATTAATCATCCAGATACCTGAATTATTCAGATATATTTATTCAGATTTAACAAATGACCCCTAAATATGTGCTCGATCATATGAATGTATGAATGTATGTGTTGGTGTTGTTTTAGGTTGTATTAGTTGCTTGATGTTGAATTGTTATGTGTAATTTGAGAGCTCAGGCTTAATATGTTCTAGTAGAGCTCCATCATATATAGATGTATGAATATATGTATTGGTATTGTTTTAGATTGAATTATTTGCTTGATGTTGAATTGTGATGTGTAATTTGAGGTGTCGAGTTAGGTTTTATTGGAGTTGATGTTTTTGATCTATTTATTGTTTGATTGTTTGATCGAGGTGTCAGAATTATCATTTCGTAGCTTTGGTTAGCGGAATTACTGTTGATGCTTAATCTTTGTTTATATATGTATGGATATAGTTGTTTTAAATTTAATTGGTTGCTTATTAACCTGGATGATTATTTGTGATGTGTAGTTTGAGTTCTTAAGTTAGGTTTTACACTTTTACTATTCGATTAGATGTCGGAATTATCATTTTGTAGTTTTTTTTAATGTTTGTTGGAATAAGTGTAGGTGCTTTTTCTCTTTTTAAAAATGTATTTATGTTGTTCTAAGTTAAATTAGTTGCTTATTGAACTGGATAATGAACTGTAGTGTGTAATTTGAGTCCTGAAGTTAGGTTTTATTCCTATTGATGCTTTAGTTATGTTTATCGTTTTGTGTGTTTTTTGGTCAATTTATGGTAGGATAACTGGTTGCGATGTTATCATGGGAGTCGAGAAGATGATAGTTGGTATTAGGTTGTAATTCTTGTGTCTAAATTTGCAGTGTGTTTTACCAGCTGGTGTGGAGTTTTATGCGTCAGGATATGATTCTAATGACCCGGCGACGTTTCCACGGAGTTATCCTATTGTTTTAACTGGTATGCAAGAGTAGCCATTTTGTTCATATAAATGTATATTTTTATGTTTTTTAAGTTGGTGTACTTGCCAATGTACAAATATATAAGATCTGTTTAGCTCTCTCTCTCTCTCTCTCTCTCTCTCTCTCTCTCTCTCTCTCTCCCTCCCTCCCCCCCCCTCCCCCTCTCCCCCTCTCCCCCCCCCTCCCCCTCTCCCCCCCCCTCCCCCTCTCCCCCTTTAGTTGTAAATGATCCGTAATGAAGGAAGTTAGAAGGTTTTTAAAGTGGTATTATGTGTTGTTTCTTCTTTTGTTGTATATCTTGTTTGAATTATAATTTGTTTAAGAGTGGAGAATACATTGTTTGGTGTTAATGAATCTGTTTTAGACGGACATTGTCAGGACATGTCAGAAAGTTGTCACTTGGCATTGATATCTTAAAAGCTGGGGATGCTCTTATCTACAGATAGAATGGGGGAAGGGGAGTAAAATGTGCAAGAAGCAGTTAGTTCCCACTAGAAGAGGTTAAGTTAGAACAATTAGGTGGCTATTTAAAGCATATAAATATATTATCTTTCTACATATGGTATTATAGTTGCCAATGCACTCAGAGCTGAAACAGCTTTATTGTGGCAGATGGAGGTAGAACAGTACGTTTTAAAAACTTCTAATAGGTATGTTCTTTAGGCAGGGACAATAGCGATTGTTTAGAAGAACACTTTACATTAAATGTCCACTTACGATCCCTTAATAACAGAAACACTCTTTTACGTTTCCGACTTGATCTTATAGAGGCTCCGACTCTAGTGGCCGCTTTGATTTATGAAACTACTATGGAAACAACTGGAGTTTTCATGATAGTAAGGCGCAAGTGCAACTATCTGTCTTATTCTTTTATATCCTCCCTATTGGAAAGGCAGGTCTGCTCTAAATCCCATAACTCTCGAAGGGTGTTCTACTTGTGGGGTTTCTTCTCCCCAGTTTGTTGGTCATGTTTCCAAGAGGCGAAGGGGCCTAACTGGAGGTTGCAATGAAAGCAATGAATTTTTTTTTTATACCTCTGGTATTAGCCAAAGCTCATATTTATGCAGAGAATAAACAAGCCATGTTCCTAAAAGGAGTGACTTGGTTGGATACAAAACACTTTATGATAACTTTCAAGATTTTTGTTTATGTTTGACCCGCATTGTAGGCCAGTCCATTTGTTGGACATACATAAGAAATCAAAACTAAAGGGTCAATGGCAGGACTGCCCATTCACGAGTAAATTATCCATTTAGATAAGATATGGGTAATAATTGTACCTTTATCAAAGGAAGACGAATCCGTGGGAATGGGATGACGTGAATTAACAGCACTACTATCATCTAGTTCAGGATCATTTTCATCATCATCATTGCTCGTTACCTAAGTAAATAATGTCTACTTCTCTGTGATTTAATATCATTATTCTCGCTAGTCGCTAGACTATTTTAAGAAAAGTTCAACATCCATCACGTTTCAACTACGCAAATTAGTGATGATTTTATTCTTTAAAGTAATGAATATTTATTTATCAATAAATAAATAATTTATCCATAAAATAGAAAATTATAAATGAATATTTATTTCCGGACCCAAGGGTATTAGTTTTTAGAGTTTCAACAGTATTCTAAAAAGTTGCTCCATATTTATCATTCAAACTGTAGGTTACGAGGAAGGATTGAATCACTAATAGATAGTAAGACGTACTAGATTGATAATACTAACTAACTTCTTGGGAAACAAAAGTTGAAGAATCACTATCAATTTTGAGGAAGACAAGCTTTTGAATTTTGAGGGGCCCAAATTTATGAACTTATAAGAAAAATTAAACTTTCTGTCCTAGCTTGTGGTTTATGTTTCCGAGAGGCAAAGCGGCCTAAGTGGCGGTTGCAATGAAAACGAATTTATACCTCTGGTAAACAACCATGTTCCTAAAAGGGGTGACTCGTGAGGATACAAAACTCTTTAAGATATCCAAATAAATTATGCAGCCAAGCATAACACAAAATGTGAATTCAAGTTGATTGAAACATTCAACATTGTGATGCCCAACTTACATGATACATTTCTCATACTCTTATAAGTTATCCAAGTGTTTTGACTCGGAAATTTTAAGAAGACTGGAGTTAGTACTGTCTTGCATATTTGCAGGGTTATTTGTCTTGTCCTTGTGACAAGTGATTAATCTATTATTTATTTGTCTTATTTGCGTTCGTGGTGGTTCTGAGTGAAATATGGCTTCGTCTTCAACAAATTTAGAGGATCTGTATGCACGTTTGTCCCTGGAAGAGGAGGAGGATGAAGGAGTGATTATTCCGGAGGGGGAGGGTAGTAAACAGCAGAACACATATGTGTTGGTGGGTCGTTTTCTTACTGAGAAGAATATTAATTTTAATGCAATGCAGAATGTTCTTGCTTCGTTATGGAGGCCAAAGGAAGGGATAGAAGTATACGATTTGGGGGGTCATAGGTTTTCATTTGTGTTCTTCCATATTTTGGATATGCAAAAGGTGTTAGATGCAGGGCCATGGACGTTTGAGCAGAGTCTGTTAGTTTATCATAAGCTAGAAGGGAATGAAGATCCACATGGAGTTAATTTAGAGAAGAGTGATATCTGGGTCCAAGTGTATGATCTTCCGAAAGGACTTGTTTCTGAGAATGTTCAGATGAATATTGGCAATTTTGTGGGAAAGTTTGTAAAGTCAGATTCTGCAAATTTTAATGGTGGATGGCGAATGTTTGTGCGTATAAGGGTTACATTGGATCTGAATAAACCATTAAAAAGACGTATGAAGATAAAGAGAGAGGGGGGAGAGTGGAGCTGGGTGAGTTTTAAGTACGAAAGGTTGAGTACGTTCTGTTTTGTTTGTGGATTACTGGGGCATTCAGAGCGAGATTGTAACCTGGTATATGCTAATCATGATAAAGAAATAACTAGGGCGTATGGAGTGTGGTTGAGAGCCCCTACTAGAAATGCAAACAACCAAAACCAGGGGGCAAAATGGTTGCGAAATGGGGGTGAGGGTAGTAAAGCTTGGGGAGATAGTGCATGTAGTAAAGTATGGGGAGGAACAGGGGGAAAGGTAACACCGGAAACCACCGTGTATGGCAGGGATAAGGTGGAAACGCGATTTATGGAGATAGATGGCAAGATAACCGAGATTGGTGGGGACGTTGGTGGGATGAGGATCATGCAGAAAAATCAGGAGAGTAATCTAGGGGATAATGATATTCTAAATCAAAAAGCTGGCAGCTCGGGCGGGAGTTTATTTGAAAATATTTCAGTTGTGGTAGATCCGAAAAGGAGGCGAGTGGATAATGTCAATATTACGGATGGACATGAGATGGATATAGCAGCTGGGCTTAAACCTAACAGTGGGCCAAAAAACTTGATAGAGGCGGGACCTGTGGATGAGGCCCGCCTAAACAAATGAGTCTTATAGCATGGAACTGTCGTGGGCTTGGCAACCCACGGACAGTTAGATTTCTGAATGAAATCACACAACAGCTCAAGCCCAGTTTTATTTTTTTGTCTGAAATTTTAACGAATAAGAATAAGGTTGAAGCAGTTTGTAAAGAGATTAACTTTGCAGGGTGTTCGGTGGTAGATGCTATAGGTCATAGTGGCGGTTTAGCGTTGCTTTGGAAGAATGATGGAGGATGTGAGATTAAGGAGATTCATAAGCATTTCATTGACTTTGAAGTTGAGAACGAGCAAGTGGGTCGGTGGCGTTACACTGGGTTCTATGGGTGTCCAGAACGAGGGAGGCGTTATGAGTCTTGGAATTTAATTCGGTATTTAGCAGGTAAGTCAGATCTTCCATGGAGTATTATTGGGGATTTTAATGATTTATTGTTTGCTGATGAGAAGCGAGGAGGTAGAGATCATCCTAGAAGCTGTTTGAATGGGTTTGGTAATGTAATTAGGGATAGTGGGCTGATAGATCTTGGTTTTGTTGGAGAAAAGTTTACTTGGGAAAAGTCTAGAGGAACATTGAACTGGGTACAGGAACGTCTTGATCGAGGATTTGGAACTAAGGAATGGAAGGATATGTTTCCTTCAGCTGAGGTACGAGTTATTGAGGTGGCTACTTCAGATCACTTGCCATTATATTTGCTGTTAAATAAACAAGTTTATGTGCCTAAGAGTAAGCGTTTTAGGTTCGAGAATGTGTGGGTGAAGGAAAAAGATTGTTTCAATCTAGTGAAGAACAGTTGGGAGGTGACTCAGGGTAAAGAATTGTTGGATAAGATAAATTTCTGTTGCCTTAAATTGGAAGAATGGGGAGGGGGTCAGAGTCAGGATTTTAAATGAAAGATTCTGGAATGTCGAACTAAGCTAAGAAGTCTCAGAGCTAGGAGGGATTTAGTGGGTATTAATACGTATAATGAGGTTCGTTGGGAATTCTTAAATCTTTTGGAGAAAAAGGAAGTGTATTGGAAACAACGTGCTAAGACATTCTGGTTGCAAAACGGGGATCAAAACACTAGATATTTTCATCGTTTTGCGTCTGCTCGGAGGAAAACTAATGGGTTTCAAAGAATAAAAAATGAAGTTGGAGACTGGGTGGAATCAGATGAGGATGTTCAAGGTGTAGTTACAAATTATTTCTCTAATTTATTCATGTCTTCATGTTCGAATGGTAAATTATCGGATAGAGAAGAGGTTAATCAGGTTACAGAAATGGAGAATATGGAGTTGGGGGCTGAAGTAACGACTGAGGAGGTTTATAATGCAGTGTTTTCTATGTATCCAGAAAAGTCTCCTGGATTGGACGGGCTTAACCCAGCATTTTTCCAGGCATACTGGAGCATTGTAGGGAGAGATGTGGTAAGGTTTTGTAAGCATTATATGAGTACAGGGGAGTTACCGAGTGGGATAAATCAAACTGTTGTGTGTTTAATTCCTAAAGTGAAAGTGCCAAAGGAGATGACTGATTTACGTCCTATTTCACTTTGTAATGTGTTGGTGAGGGTTCTTTCTAAAGTTTTGGCGAATAGAATGAAGCCTTGTTTGAAGAACTTAATCTCAGATAAGCAGAGCGCGTTTATAGAGGGAAGAGTGCTGAATGATAATGCTTTGATTGCTTTTGAAGTTAACCATTACATGAGAAGATTGTCACAAGGAAAAAATGGTATGGCTGGGTTTAAAATAGATATATCGAAAGCATACGACAGATTGGAGTGGGATTTTATTCGTAACATGATGGTTAAGTTTGGTTTTTCTGAATTGTGGATTGCAAGAACTATGAAACTGATTACCTCAGTTTCGTACAGTTTTATTCGGAATGGGGATGTTTTTGGAGATATTACACCTCATCGGGGAGTGCGGCAAGGGGATCCTATATCTCCCTATATCTATATTATGTGTGCAGAGGGGCTTAGCTCTATTATTCGACGAAATGAAGAGGTGGGTGTATTACATGGTTGTACTGTTGCTAGAGGTGCACCTATGATATCACATTTGCTGTTTGCAGATGACTGTTACTTTTTCTTTCGTGCTAATAAGACAGAAGCCAATGCTATGAAGAGAATTTTAGATAGATATGAGCATATCTCGGGGCAGATGATAAATTATACGAAATCTTCAGTTACGTTCTCTCCAAATACAAGTGAAGAAAGTAAAAGAGAGGTGTGTGATCAGTTGGGAGTGAATGCAGTGCAAATTCCGGGTAAGTATCTGGGAATGCCTATGGTTGTAGGGAGAAGGAAAAATGCAACGTTTTCTTTTCTAGCTGACAAAGTGGATCAGAAGTTGCAAGGGTGGCAGAACCAGGTTTTGTCAAAGGCAGGTAAGGTAACTCTGTTAAAGACAGCTCCACAGGTGGTTCCTAATTTTTGGATGTCTATGCTGTTAATTCCGGTGGAGGTTTGTGATAAGATTGAGAAGAGAATGAACGCTTTCTGGTGGGGGAATGGTGAGGTGGGAAAAGGGATTAAATGGTTGTCCTGGGAAAGGTTGTGCGTAGTGAAAGAGGCTGGTGGGTTGGGGTTCAAAAGATTGAGGGAGTTTAATATTGCAATGCTGGCAAAACAGGCATGGCGTATTGTGAATGAGACAAATCCTTTAGTGACGAGTCTTATGCGTGCTCGCTATTTCCCAAAGTCTAATTTCTTGGATGCTAAGATGGGGTCTAATCCTAGCTATGTGTGGAGGAGTCTAATGGAAGCACAAGATGTGGTGCGTCAAGGTTGTCGAAAACGGATTGGGGATGGAAAGAGTACGAGAATTTGGCAGGTGCCCTGGTTACCGTGCTCTGAGAATGGGTACCTAACTACTAAAATGCCTGAGGAATTAAAAGAAGCCAGAGTTGAAGGTTTGATAGCTGAAAATCGGAAGGAATGGGATTTAGAAGTTTTACAGGATATATGCAATGATAGAGATTGTGAGTTGATTAAGCAAATTCCAATTCCAGTGAGTGAGAAAGAGGATTCATGGTTCTGGTTGTTTGATGAAAAGGGTAATTTTACGGTTATGAGTTGTTACAGGCGATTACGAGGAGAGACGGAGTGTCCAGATAGAGTTTTTTGGAAGCGGTTGTGGGGTCTTAATCTACCAGGTAAGGTGGTTAACTTCCTTTGGCGTACTTGTCGTCAGGTGTTGCCTACCGCTGATGCGTTAAGGAAAATTTTGTAGATATAAACCCGAATTGTTCTTGGTGTCAGAGAAGTGTGGAGAATGACTTGCATGTCTTGTTTGATTGCTGTTTTGCAAAGGAGGTGTGGGCAAGGGTTGGGCTGGCAGATGTGGTCCAAGTAGGACTAAATGATAGTGTGCTAAATTTGTTAAAAAGAGTACTTCAAACTGGAAATAAGGAGCAGAATGGTCTGGTTGGTCTGGTGTGCTGGAACTTGTGGAATCGAAGAAATAATTGGGTCTGGAATCGTATAAACACTTCAAGTTTTGGTGTTCAGTCTAGATCGTGTAGTATGCTTGCAGAATGGAACCGAGCTAGGGACGAGCTTGCTATGAGTACAAGACAGAAGCAGGGGAGTTGTAGAAGGTGGAGTAAGCCACCTGAGGGGTGGGTTAAAATTAATACTGATGCTGCGTGTAATGTGCGAACTGGACAGATGGGAGTGGGTTGTGTCATTAGGGATGATCAAGGGCGTTTTATTCGAGCTTATAGTAAGGAGATTCAAGGTAGATTGTAGCCAAGGGAAGTCGAGGCTATAGGACTCCGGGAAGCATTGTCTTGGACGAAAGATTGGAGGAATAATAAGTGTATCTTTGAATGTGATGCTAAAGGGGTGGTGGATGCAATTCATGAGGAAGGAGGACAATCTTATTTTGATACGATTATGGAGGCTTGTAGGGATAATCTAAAACACTTCCATGAAGTGTTAGTTGTGTTCTGTCCTACGTCTGCGAATACAGTAGCACATTTGTTAGCTACATCTACGTATTCTATGTCAGGCTACCAGGAGTGGTTGGTAACTGCTCCAGGTTTTATTCTACGTAATGTTGATACTGAGAAAGTTAATTGAATGCAAGTACGTTTATTTCAAAAAAAAAAAAAAACTCTTTAAGGTAACTTTCAACATTTTCGTTTATGCTTGTGCATTTTATGCAGGGTCATTCGTTGGACATACAAAAAAAATCAAGACCATATGAAGGGTCAATGGCAGGATTGAGGATTGATTATACCATGAGTAAATTATCCATTTAGATAAGATAGGGTTAGCATTCGTACCTTCTTCAAAGAAAGGCAAATCCGTGAA
The DNA here is from genome assembly GCA_030848705.1 of Heracleum sosnowskyi. Taxonomy (NCBI): domain Eukaryota; kingdom Viridiplantae; phylum Streptophyta; class Magnoliopsida; order Apiales; family Apiaceae; genus Heracleum; species Heracleum sosnowskyi. The sequence goes on from CM061240.1 coordinate 20,830,427, forward strand.
AATGTGATCATTAGTAAATTAATAGCACTACAGGAGTTGGGATCATTTTCATCATCATTGCTCATTAGTCATTACTAAGTAGATAATTTTTACTTCTATGGGTGATTTAATAACATGAATATTCTTGCTAGTCTCTAAAATTTTAAGACAGTTCAACATCCATCACATTTCAAAAGCGCAATTAGTAATGATCTTGTTCTCCAAAGTAATGAATATTTACTTATCAACAAATAAATAATTTATTATTTTTTCGTTAAAATAAAAAATTATGAATGAAGATCTATTTTCGGCCCTAAGGGTATTAGTTTATAGGGGTTTAACTGTATTCTAAAAATATAATAGTTATCATTATAATTGTAGTTATCACTAGTAGATAGCACTACTACTACATACTAGATTGATATACAAACTAACTTGCTATCCTAGATTCCTAGGAAACAAAAATTGATGAATAGCCATTAATTTTGAGGAAGAGCAGATTTCGAATTTGGAGGGGCCTGAATGTTATAAACTTACGTGAAAAATAAAACAATCCTGAACAATTCTTGGAAGTTTCGTTCTCCTCCGATGTCCTCATCTCCACTGACCCCGTCTCCCCTGAAGCCCCCGTCTCAGTTGCAATTCAAACCAGTGATCTCAATACCAAAAAGTTTAGGTATTTGTGATCCTCAATTTGCAAAGTTGACTATGCAAACATTTTTTATGTTTTGGAAACCACTATAGGATTTGGGTATGATGATAGACTTATCATTGTTCTATTTTTGGATGTCGAAAAAGTGTGGCATGCCATGTACGTTAAAGAGAAATTCCGCAACAGTTTATTTGAGAAGTGTATTACAATTTCTTAGAGGGGAGTGCTATATTTCGTAGAAAGAATTTACCAAAATCACACTCCTATGATCACTTGGGTGCTTCTAATTATCTTTGATACTAATACTCATAGGTATAGATTAGCTTTTGGTAGATCCTGTTTCTAATGATGGTAAATTTAATTTTATGTCTCAACCATCGAAAATGCAAATTTGTTCAAACATGGGTTGTTGCCTCTGAAATTGATGCCCAACGTTCTATTGTAAATCATGTTTAAGTAAATATGATACGGCTCTTGGGAACATTGGCTTTTCAGATTAGTATGTGTTTCATTGCCTTCAAGGTTGTGAGTCTTGCGACGAATCGTAAGCTCTTGAATTTTTTGATATACTAGATAAGAACTAAGAAGAAGGTAACCCGACAGATATGAGCAACTGGTTTGATTCTTAAATTTCAAAAAGATGATAGTGTGAAAAAGCACATGGAAAAAACAATCATCGGTCTAAAATGAAAAACACTTACAAATGTTGAGGTAGTTTGACAAGAAGGCGTTGACAAAGAAAGTAAAGGTTAAAAAAAGAAGGATTTGTGAATGAATATTGGCTATTAGTTGTACAACGTCTCGAGGAAGATCCCCAATGAGACCAGATGTCTGCGTTCTTATTTTAAAATTTTTGAAGAAGGCGAAGAAAAATGAAATTTTTTGAAGTCTCCGTGATAAACAAGGTGAAAGATCCTGTTTGGTCTTATTGATATTCAGACAGGAGGTAAATCATATCAAGCAATTCATGACGATGAACCATATGTTAATTCAAGAGCTAATATCCCTAACATCCAAATAATAATTTTACTTAAATATAATTTAGTTTTAGAACGCTGAGTATCCATTTAAAGGGGAACAACATGCGTATGAACTTTACATACAGACATATCTGATAACCGAGGCGTGGTTTCAAATTCATTCTCATTATGAAACATGATCAACCAAAACCTAATTTACCCGTGTCAGTATATGTTAGGATTGTCCAGTAGTACCTGTTAGTAGTAGTAGATAAGCAGTATATGTGAATCATAGTTAGTTACATTTCAGTGGTGCCTATAAATACTTGTAATGTGCTGTGTTTTCAGTATGTTGATATATGAATGGAAATGTTTCCACCACTCTCTTTCTCTTTCTCTCTCTATAACTGAATCTCTCTCTCTCTCTCTAGGTTTTCTATCTTCTTCTACAAGTTTCTGTCTCTAAGTCTGATCTCTCTCTCTTTTCTGTTCTTATCTTTCTGAATCTCTCTGTTTCTTCTCTGAAATCTCTCTAATCCCTCTCTGATTCTACTATCTTAGCTGTTAAACTTTCATTTCTGCACTTATAAACCAGAAAATACCAAAAACATACAAAAATACACAAGGGACTGTGATAAGTTCTTTTTACGCCATCAAGTACTTTTCTTAAAGTAATTACTTGTTGCCCATAAAAAGAGGGGGGGGGGGGGGGGGGGGGTACAATGAAGACCCTTTTGGAGAACTTAAACGCTGCTGCTATATTCTAATGTTTAATTAATTAATATGTCTTGTAAGTTACAGTAAAGACCCTTATGAAAACAACTTAAACACTGCTGCTATAATTCAATGTTTATTTAACTAAATGTCTTGCAAGTTATGCATCGTATCAGATCTTCTTGTGTTCCCATGTATTTTACACATTATCTCTATATAACTTTAGTAACTCCTTTAGTTTGTGCTCCCAATATTGACAAAATCTTATTATGATGGTTATTTCAGAGGGTGATGGAACCAAGATCTATGTTAGTTGCATTGCTTTTCGAGATCCTGTTTGTGATGATATTGCTGAAGCTTATCAGATTCCTGCAAAATCATTTGCTGACAAATGTATATGTTTTGTATCACGCTCGCCTAGTTTCAATGTACTTCGAGATGCTTTGGAGGAATTATTTGTACTTTGTTTTTCATCAAGTGGTAGTAGGTATGTATTCTTTGGTAATTTAATAATTTTTATCTGATATGATAAACATTTAAATGAGGAAGTACTAAAAACTGGGGGGACTTTGTTAAATCTGAGTGAGTATGATTTTTGAATGGGTCAGTTTAATATGTTGAAGTGAACCATTTAGGTGTATTTGGAATTAATTGCGGTACTTACTGCTTTGTTCTGCCTAAAAAAATCAACTAAGCAAACTTAATGTGGGAAACTTGATGTGTAACTTCATTCTGATTCATTCTTCTTTTAAAAAAATCGCCCCTTAACTGTGCTGTAATGACTCTTTATTAACTAATTTTACTGAACTACCTTCGAGGTATTTTCATGGTCTTAGTAACTACAAGCTATGTCAAGGTTGAATCTTCCTTATAAGTTTGTGAGTTACCTGTCTAGCATGATTTTGCATCTACAAATACAAGTGAGTAATGGAATTCAAAGTATTCGCTAATAGAAATATCTAGTTCAGCTAATTTCCTAGATTAGTGTTTGTTTTTTTTTTTGCTGAAGTCCTTTTTTTTTTTACAATATCTACACTGTACCATAGTTTCTATGTTGATTGTTGACATTTAATGTTCAGCATTAAACCAATTGCAGCAAGCCATTATGGGATGTTATAGCACATACGGTATCAAATGTACCACTGCCAACTCCCGGAAAGGAAAGGCTCCTGTTTGCTATTGAGAATAGCCTTCTTGCCGTTGAGGTTCCACCCATGGATGGGTTACCTCACGCTGATGTAAGTTGCAGACTGGCGGACTTTCTTGATTTATTATATTGCAATTCAATAATAATATAGTAAGACTATCCTTTTCATGATGCAGATATCATTTCAGCCATTATTGCAATGCTTGGATGTTGACAATTTCATTATGCTATTTACAGCCGTTTTGATTGAAAGGAGGATATTAATTCGATCAAACAAGTATTTTATTCTCCTTATCTCTGATATTTAATGAAATGTAAATGCTTGTGACATGTTTAGTATTCTTTTTCATTTCTGTTAGGGTTTATTGTTGTTTCATTTATCTTTAAGTCAATATGTTGTACCATGATGCTACAACCTTTTAAAATTCAATTACCTTAGGGGGTGTTCTGTTCATGGTAAATGAACTCGGATAACGGAAATTGGAACCTTAGAGTGTATTTGGATTGAGGGTTGACGAGGGAAGGGTTAGGTTGGGCTAGGAAGGGAAGGGGTGGGTTGGGTTGAACCCTTACCTTGTTTCGCTGCAAGGGTTGAGAAAAGAGGGGTTGAACCCTTACCTTGTTTGGATGAGGGGTTAGAAGCTAAGGTTTGATAGATAGGTAAGGTTAAACTCTTTTAAATAAAAATTAAGTTTTAATATATATATATATATATATATATATATATATATATATATATATTTCAAAATCTAAAATCTGAAATACATAAAAATTTAAAATTTAGTATAATAGTTGTAGAAACTCAATCTTTAATTATTCTAAATAAATTCAATCTATTAACTACTAAGTTTTTTTATTAAAGAAAGATATAGATTTTTTTTTTTGAATAAGAAAAACACAGAAAGAAAGACATGGTCACACAAGTATTGACGTGAATATCAATTATGTGGATCCCAATCTTATTTACGCGTGCTATCTCCTGGAGTCCTGGTGAGGCAGTAAGCATCACCAACACTCCGATTTGGGGTGTTGGGATATCAATCTTTTTCAATTGACATCCAACCCTTCTCTAACCCCTTTCAACACAACCCTTTCTTCTTAAACATTTCCCAAACATGTTTCTTCAAATTTCAACCCTCCTCAACCCAACCCAACCCATCCCCTCCCAACCCTCAATTTAAATAGACCCTTAATTTCCATGTGCTAGTGTTTGGATGAGCAAGTTGATTGATTGGAATGGAAACCTCATTCCCGTTAACCGTGTTTATCATTCCCTACATACCTAATTCCTAATTACTTCCATTTACGCCCATTTTCATAGCCTTCCTTCTCATTCACATCAACAATCCAAAAGCCCCCTTAATGTTGTTGTAGGGGATTTGAGGTTCTGTTGATTTTAATGTTCTGCATGATATTTTGGTAGTGCTTGCATTGATTGTTTTAGTTGCAAGTATTATCGATTGTGGCTAACATGATATGTAATAACCGAAAAAGACAATGAAAGAAATTTGACAAGGAGTTTCACGCCACTAGATATTTGGGGCGGGGCTGTTACTTAATGTGGCCAATAGTCTCTGACTTGCTCTGTGGCTAGAAGAATATGCAATAACTGAGATACTTCTGGGATAAAGTTTGACAGGGAGTTCCCCTTTATTTGAAAATATGGGGTGGTAATATGAAAAAGGGGAACGTAAAGAAGTGCTTATTTGGTACTGTACTGACGAGACCCTATACTGTAGTTGGTGACTGCAGAGATGCAAAGAAACTCTATTGTGCAACAAATCAAATATAAAATAAGCACGTTGTAAATGATTTGGAACTATGCTCTTAATGAATTCCCTATAAAATTGAGAAGCAAACTTTCTGAGTTTCATACTTTATCTGCATTCCTTTTCCTTTGGGGACCATCAGAAACAAATTAACAAAAGTTGCTCTGCTGATTTAAAAACTCTGAGTTAGAAAACATCAAAGGTATAGTTAATCCCTAGAAACCGCAGATGTATATTGAGTGAGTACGAGTATCATTGCTGACAATTGAAAGCACACACACCCATATATATATGAAAATCTTTCTAAAAATAGTGATATCTTATTTTTGTTAGCATTTTGAGGAAATTTGAGTAGAGTATTGGCCATTGGGATGGGGGCTGCTGTAAAAATTAACTAGACCTTAAGTATTCTTTTCTGTTTAAAATTTAACGGAAGCCTTGTATGATAGGCTCGCCTTCACTTTAATTTTTTAATCTAGCTGATGTAAGATTGTAAGAACATGTAATATAGTAGTTGATCAGAAATTCAATTAAGAAAAATGGGTTGGACCATTTGCCTCCAATCTCTATAATCTCTCTGTTTCTTCTAGTTACTGCCTTGTTTTACTTTCATTTCCACTATGTTGCACAATATTCTATCTACTATCCCTATTAATTGGTTCGAGTTTCTTCTTTTCTGATTAAAATCTTGGTCTGATAATGTTTGATTCTGTGTTATGGAAAGATGGAGAAATAATCTAGATGCCATTTTGCCAATAATTTAGGTGGTGGTTGGCTTGTTGCAACTTCATTCTAATAACGAATGTTATTTAATCTTTTTTCCTTCGAGTTCTATCCTGCTGAATGATTTTCCCCCCCCATAGATTAAGCTTTCTGAAGAATATACAGAGTTTAGTGTTCTCTCAAATTGGTCCTTGCAGGTACTCTCTTTTAACTCTTGCATCCGAAGCCATATGCCACTTAATTTATCCATTTCGGTGGCAGGTATGTTTAAAGAGTGCCTGTAGTTTATTTAGTTTATCCTGCTGCCTTGTCAATATTAAATTATGAGCGACCAGTTGAATTTCCATTAGTGCTATTGATATTAATAGAATGTTGCAGACTTGCAGTCAATAGTCATCTGATCTGTTTGTTTTTGTTGTGCTGAAGCATGTGTACATTCCGTTACTATTTTTCAGTGGAGTTGACTACATTGATGCTCCTACACCCTATATGATGGGACTTCATTCTGGTGTTGATACTTACGGTTTGTCAATGGACGGGGTAAGTTCCGCTGTAAATTCTCATTTCAATACAGCCTTAACTAATATTGACTTCATTATATCTATTTAGGCCTGGTTGTATATTCTGTCAATATCAATGCCATGGTAGTTTTTAGAGCCAAAATGTTTATTACGTTAGATGCCTTAAATATCAAAATACATGATGAAGCTGAAAGCAGACAACCTAAACTGTAGCATAATATATAGGTTATATATAAATATATGCTGTTTTTTTTTCAATTTGTGATTTTATGCCTAGTATATTGAAAAGAAATGCAGATGCATGAGCCAAAGCATCTTTTTTTTAGAATGTATAGTTTTCAATAGCTGTATTTTCTTTGTAGTCTTAAATTATTTTAGGCACTATGCTATCTTTGTAGCATGTACCCCCTTTTTTAAATGTAAATGTATATAACAATCTAATTTGAATGTGGGGTTAATTTTTTTCTTGTGCTGAGGTAGGTCGTGGTTGTCGACCTTGATGTCAATCGAATTACTACATCAGAAGATATTCCTCCTGTACCAGAGCCAGAATATAGTTCTTTACGTGGCGAGATATTAAAACTGTTATGTCCAAATGTTGTGGGAATAGATTTGATGAAATCTCATCCAGAGAATTCTTTGGAGCAAACTCCTAAAGCTCGGAGCCGGCTCTGGGGACAAGATCATGACCTTCAGCTGAGGTGATACTTGAACACTAAATAGTTTCTGAGTGATTCTTTCTTTGTCTAATTAAAAACAATCGCGTAATGAAATGACAACATAAAAATCAATCTGTTGCTTCTGTTTCTGCGTGTTTATGAACTTTATCTTCTTAAAGCTAATCTCTTTTCCGGAACACTTTTTTTTTTTTTTTTTTACGTTTTCTGGTTCAGTATTATGTTTTATTAAATATGATATGGACCGCTGTTATGTGTTTTTTATGACTCAATGGTGTATAAGAAGACATTGAAACTGTTTTTTTAGATAGAAAATTGCATTGTGTATACAAACTCATCAATATCCAAAGGTGCACTTTCATTGAAAAGATGTATTCTGATTGTTTGTGGCCTTTTATGTGGTCCTTTAGTTTTTCGTATACCTTACAATTTCACCAGTGTTAATTATATTAAATTTAGCTATCTGATTGTCATTATATTATATTATTTATTTACTTACCTTTTTTAATAGCTATCTGATTGTCATCATATTATTATTTTTACTTACCTTTTTTAATATGCTTCAAAAAGTGACAATATTATATGAAACAGTTTATTCATCTGTTGACAACAAAATATGAACCCATTCATATGCTTTTAGTAACTTAAGTACTCAATTTTCTTAATAGTCGTGTAACAATTGCACTAAATGAGAATAGCTTAAACATTGATGGATTATTGATTTTTCAGAAGTACTAATTATGTAATATCTTCAAGCGTGCACACCGGAGAAAGTTGTTTTTGTTTGAGAGTGTTTACATTATTATGCACCTGTCTCTTAGCTCTTCATATTTTCTGTCATGCAGGTTTATATTCTTAAAATTTTTTGCGTCACTCTTAGGGGGCTACCGCAATTTCATTGTACGAGTTCTTTACTTGTCCTTTTAAGGTGTTCCAAGTTCTTAATCCAGCAATAACATTTGAGAGTATATTTGTTAAAATTTTCTATTGGTAGGAAAATACTGCAACTCAGGTCTTCAACAACCAGGCATTCTTAAGGAAGCGCTCTCGGTTAACGAACCAGCCCCCAGATCCAATGGTGATATTTTCTTTAACTAATCATTTTTCAGTCAGTGATACAGCAGAAAAAATTTCTGTTAGGTCTTGATGGCTAAATGATAACTAGAACTACATATAAACGAAAAATATAAAAAAGTAAAAGCTAATGCCAAACTCATTATCTGCCTATATCAATTCAATCTAGTTCGAATAAATAAGTAGGCTTTATCTACCAGACAGTAATAAGTAATAACTAATAAGTGATCACGAAGATCTCTGCATTTGTTGCTATAAGTCTGAGGCTCTGAGCACCTTAATTTTCTAGAAGCAACCAAACCTCAAGAAATAGTGTTTTTGTAAAAACCCCTAGTGGAGGCTGCTTTGTCCTAGATCACGAAAATCTGGCCACTTGTTGAACTTAGCTTGATCCGATGGATCTTTTTCTTGCATTTTTTTCGGATCGTTCCAGCTCTATAAATCAACTCTATTTCCAATTCTCAAGTTTACTGTATTGTTTCTACCTTGGAAAAACATCAGTGCACCCGTGTTCCATGTGTTCTGTTTCACAAGTTGATACTTGATATTCATAGAGTTGTCTATGGATTATAAGATCCGTTTTGGTAGAGCTTTGAGACAGACTAAATAGGATCCTGAACTTCTTTGGAGTTGTGTAGATGAGCCGAATACCATCGGAAACTACTCGTCGCTTTTCAAATTGAGCCTGAGTAATAAAAATTTTAATAGTTATCATTTGCGACTGGCGAGTCATATGTGAACCTAGATTTAAATTTGTGAAGTCAAGTAGAAGCCAGTTAAAAATTAACTAACTTAAAATAACGTTTTTTAGACACTAAAAATGTGACTGATTTGTACTTCAACTACTATTACTTATTTACTTGGCAAACATAAGGATAAGATTTGTACTAGAATTTAATAATTTTCAAACCTGAATCTGATATATAATAAGGGTTATTAACATTTTGTCTATAAAAGTATTTTCAAATATACATAGAAGCCCATAGTCAAAAAAGTGTCCAGTTTAGCCACTGAAGTACGGGTATTGTACGGTTCTACCCCTTTGTACATTTGTTTTTTCAGAAATTGTCCTCGGCCGGATAAACACAATATATAAACATATAAATATATATCTATGTCAGTTGCTTCACCACCACTTCCAACACCAATTTATTCACCACCACCAACTCTGTGTCAAACCTTCTCCACCACGACCTGAAGTATTCCATTCCATCGACCACCAATGGATTACATTTCCCGACCACCTCCAGTTCACTATCCTCCCCAGCCGTTAATTAATTATAACACACCACTACCACCACCTGTATATGAAGACCCATTGCACCACATTATTGGAGTGTCATAGCCAGGCGTTCAATCATGCCAATGAATTAATGAACGACCGTAAGTTTCCAGAAGTGAAAGTCGTAAGAGGGTGGGTTTACGGTATTTGTTTGGTGGAAACTGGGTGGCTTTGTAACTGGTAAAAGGCCTGTGGTTGTGGCTCTGTTCTTGCCGTTGGGGTTTAAGAATTTGGGGATGTTGGGGTTTGGGATAGTTTTGAAGAGATTCATTTTGTTTGTGTATTTGTATGTTATGTGTATAAATATAGATTGGGTGGCTTTGTAACTGATAAAAGGTCTGTGGTTGTGGCTCTGTTCTTGCCATTAGGGTTTAAGAATTTGGGGATGTTGGGGTTTGGGATAGTTTTGAAGAGATTCATTTTGTTTGTGTATTTGCATGTTATGTATATAAATATAGATGTATATATGTTGTAAAAGAGCTAGCAGAAGAGTTTGGATTCAGTTTCTTGTGAAAATTGTTCCAAAATCTCAAAATTCGACTTATTTTCAAATCCCGCCAGTGGCTTTATCGGAAGATAAACATACAGAAGTTTTGAACCGTACAAAATCTAAACTTCCGTGGCTAAACCTGATGTTTTGTGTACTGAGGACTAGACCTGGCAAATCGGATAATCGGTTCTGTTTCGGATCGGATCAATCTCGGATCGGATTAATGTTCGGTTATGATATATTTTTGGAATAGTTCGGATCGGATTTGATTCGGTTCGGGTCTAATTCGGATTAAAATCGGATGAAATTTGGATTAAAATCCGATGAATATGGTTCGGATCAAATTCGGTTCGGATCTTTTCGGATCATTACTCATTCATTTTTTTAAATTTATAATACTTTAAAAATATCTTATTATTAAATATATTATTTTTTATATAAAATAAAGTACTTTTTCAAAAGTATTGATTAAATATCTATGATATTTTTGACATGAAATTATTCTAATTAAGAATTTTGCTTATAAATAGATTAATTTATTGAATTAAAAGTGGTCTAATATATGTGGAATATGATCTGTAAATATCATAACTCAACTAAAACTGAATTCACCATTTTTTTTAGTTCGGATTTAAATCGGATCTCGTATTTTGAATCATATTCGGTTCGGATAATTTATTATTCGGTTATGATCGGTTCGGATCATAATTGGATCAGATAATTTTCGGTTAAATTTTCGGTTCGGATAATTTTCGGATCGGTTCAAATCAGTTTTCGGATAATTATCGGTTTAACTAATTCGGATACAAAATCGGATTCGGTTCTATGAATTTCGGTTCGGTTTTTCGGATCCCGACCCATTTTGCCAGGTCTACTGAGGACTACTGTGTATTTTCAGGAATACTTTCTATAGTCAAATTGTTAATAACCCATATAATATTGTAGATTAAGATTTCAAAATTGCTTTTGAATTAATTAATTTGTGTAACCTTTACAAAGGGCTCCTGTAATTCATTCCTCCTTTAGAGTTTCAGATTCATGAGAAAATACTCTCCAATCTTTCCACTACTTTGCTTTCATTGACGTATCTTTTGTATTGCACAGATAACCCAATTTCTAGAATCTCAAGGTTTCTTAGATTATTTGGAAAGAGGCCTTGGTTCTGACGAAAGCAATAACAATCTTCTTGACAAATTACAAGATGCAATTGGAAGAGGTCAAAATCCTTTTTCAATACTTCCCTCAGATTTAGAAGAGCCTGAGATTATTACAATATCCGATTCTGGCGTGGGAATATTAGGTATGTCCAAAGATTCCTGTTACCAGTTGTTGCTTTAATTAGTGCGTTTTGGTTAGATTGAGGGCAAAAATATGAGCCAGTTTCAGATAAATCTAATTCTAATTCAGATATTATAATATGTCCATCAGGATCTGGTGCAAAATATTGTTACGACAGGTTTCCTTCAAATAATAGAACTGAAGAGCAAGAAGAAAAGAGGAAGCAGATTCTAGCAGCAGCAAGTGGAGCTCTTGATTCTGGAAAGATACTGTCCAGGTGTACAGATATACATATTAATTGAGGTCCTTTATTTAGTTAAAGATTTGAGCCAAGCTTTGCTTATTATTTTGTTATTTCTACTATCAGTTCACCGTCTGTCCTTTCTGCAAGCAAGGACTCAAAAGCTGAAAGTCTGAGTCCGAGGGAGAGAGCTGTAAGTTCTTATAACCTATTGATTTAACTTTCTAACAGTTTGCTTATTATACGCATGCAATGTTTTACAGGCTGAACGGGAACGTATGGTTTTAGACATACAGGTTAAGCTTCAGGTTAGATATTCTTCATTTTTCGAGCTTTCTTACATTGATTAGAATAGGACCAGTCATTCATTATATAACAAGTACGCTTACATTGCTTTTACCAAAGTACGCTTAATAGTCTTTCGATCATACATATATAACAAGCCCAGAATAGGAATCCATGTCACATTCCTTCATTCTTGACTATGTCTCTTATCTTATTTCCTTAATAGAAGTAACTGCATTAATCATTCTAAGTAATCATAGTGTACATTAATTGAAGGACTAGTATATAAGAGCATGTGTGCTTGTTTGTAGATCAGAATAAGATCTACTATTCAAGTATGTAAAAGAATATATCCAGCTTAATCAGGTTAAATAGAATGGATATAATAAATCAACGGGTAAGAGCACATGGAACAGAGAACTCTAGCATGATATGGGACGACCCTAGTAACATTTAAAAAAAAAGGGATATTCCATTTGGTACCATTGTACAATTGGCTTTTCCATTTGGTACCACACAAAGTTTTTGACTTCCAAGTGGTGCCATCATACTTTTGGCTTCATCCACATGATACCACTCCGTTAACCAAACGTTAGTCGGCCGTTACAAAATTATGAGATTGTCCATTTGGTACCACTCAAAATTTTCGACTTCCAAGTGACATCATTCTACTTTCGGCTTCAATTCCAAAATACCACTTCATCGAATTTATTAACATAGTGGTATTTTGGAGTTGAAACACAAAGTAGAAGGGTACTACTTGGAAGTCGAAAACTTTGAGTAGTACCAAATGGACAATCTCATAATTTTATAACGGCCGATTAATGTTTGGTTAACGGAGTGGTATCATGTAGATGAAGCCAAAAGTATGATGGCTCCACTTGGAAGCCAAAAACTTCGAGTGGTACCAAATGAAAAAGCCAATTGTACAATGGTACCAAATGGAATATCCCTAAAAAAATATATGTCTATCACTTTTTAGTGTCATTTTACTTTGTAGTTCTCACATTCTTGGTTTACAACTTAATACAGGGTCTATGGCTACGTCTTTTAAAGTTGGGATCAACTGATGATCCACTTTCATCTTTTGAGTATGGAACAATTCTTGGTAAGTGTACAAAGATAATCCACATATCTTCTTGTTCAAGGCATATATAGTGTATCAGCATCTGCACATATCCATCTTGAATGTTAGTTTTACAATGCAAATCATGACTCTATATTTGATTGATTTGCAGCTCTAATTGAGTCTGATGCAGAGGGTATTGGTGGTAGTGGTTTTGTTGAATGTATAAGGGAGCACATTCATTCAGTATGTAATTCTACACCGCATAGAGTTTTAGCAATTTTACAGTAGCATTGTGTAATTAACCTTCATCATGCTTGCATTCTCAGGGATGGCTGTGTCAATTGACCGATGAACAATTTATTGCAGTCAAAGAACTGGTACGTCTATGTTTCTGGATGTAAAATTTAGCGCCCCCCCCCCCCCCCCCCCCCCCCCCCCCCGGCAGGGTATATACGAGCAAAGATTTATGATAAGAAAACGATAAAAATATAAAACTAGGGTGATTCGACTGCAGAAGAATCACTAGCCCTAGGGTATCCCGACCGCATAAGGGAAAAAATATAATAGATCACAACCTTAAAAGAGTACAAGAATTCAGTAATTATAAGTCTACCCATCATTACTGGTATGGATCCAAGCCCTTAAGCTGATATGGATTTCTCTAAATAAAGTCCAAGCTGATTTTAAATGGATATGGATTTAGGTCTAGGTTGATCCAGTTGTTATATAAATATAAATATATATATATATATATATGGGGTTTACTCTATACAAACCACTCTTAGACTACAAACTAATTTTTTTTTTTTCAAATCGCGTTAAAACATAGCACATATGGTATGCAAATTGATCGTTGGGAGATGGAGAAAAATACGGTGAAGTCGGATTTCAAAAAAAGCTCTCCGATTGACGGGAAAAGTCAAATTAAAACCGAAGGGGAATAGGTGTGATTGAGTGTGGGAGGGTGTATTTTAGTTGTGTGTTGTGCATATAGGGGGACCATTAGATTAGATTAATCTAAGGGCTTAGATTGGTTCTTAGTTTGTATTTTAAAAAAGGTTTGTATTTGATCACTAGCCTATATATATACATATATTAAGAAAATAGAAAACCTACTAAAATAATCTTGTGGACCAAGGGCCAAAAACAATCGGGCTTATTATAGATAAACCACATAACTATTTAGACAGATAGATCCCACATTTAAGTATTATATAAAATTAAACTATTATAATCTATTAAAATTCCCTTTTATTTTCATTTCTGTTTCCAATCATAACTCCCCCCCCCAAAAAAAACACTCCATAATGCTGTGCAATCCAGAAGTTTATATATATTGTGACCAAAGCATGGACTATATAAGTGGCTCTTTCTTGTCTTGGAACAGAACTATAAGAATCTTTAAAGAAAAAGAGAATCTCCTCTTGCTTCAACCATTACAGCATTTTGCGGCCTTAATCTTATCTGATGTGATGTATCATCTTTGTGTAAATACTACAGCTCAAAACCGCTATTAGTCTTGCTACGTCGCGGAATGACATGGCGACTGTTAGGGATGCCTTGGAAGTGTCAGCTGAAATGTTTAAAAAGGACACAAATAATGTTTCAGACTTTGTTCAGAGACATCTCCGTTCTCTCACCATCTGGGAAGAGTTACGGTATGGGTGATTTATCTTTCCATTATTCCTTCACTTGTTGAATGAAGATGACTACTGCTGGTCAAGACTCAAGACAACTAAAATTGGTTATATTTTAAATTAATAAATTAATAGATATTCTCGTAATTGATTTTCTTTGATGTCTTTGTTAGATATTAAGGCTTTTGCAAACAAGGCTTTAATTCAGTAGGATTCATTTAATAAAAATTGATGAGATATACAATTGGTCACAAACTATTCAAACCCATCCTTATCGCCACGTCTATGTGATATACAAAGAATTAACCGAAAGTTTTAATGCCAGCTAGATGCCAGTATGCATTGGAGTTCTTTTGAAAATGCCTATATGGGATACCTGAAATAATTGACTTGATTGGATAAATTAGACATTTACGTCAAATGATATGCAGCTGAGCATTGTTAATTGCTGTCTCATCTATTGCAGTTTCTGGGAAGGATATTTTGAGTATCTGATGGAGCGCTTTTCAAACAAGTAAGTATCTGTGTATGATTATGATCTTCATGTAAATATCTTTATAATTCCCTTCCATAGATGCTCTTTCTTTGGATGCTTGATATAAATTGAAGCGTTATCAACACACGTTAATACGAATATTTGCATAGGAAAGGATTCCGAACACTTGTGTACCAATGTATGCTATGCAGGTTTCTTTGAAATAGTGTAAAAATATTTCCTCAATATATGCAAATATGATTCATTATTAGACTAAAGAGTATGTTGGCTTCCTGTGGTATATAGATAAGCTAAAGCTTAATGGAGAGTGGAGACCATATTTAAATTAGAGACCTGAAGACCCATCTTACACCCTTGGATTAAATTTGAATATTTGATCTATTTGGATTTGAAATCTTATTAAACTTTAGTTTATCATCAATAAGCATAATAGTAATCAAATCAGACCTAACAATCGCTCGTATTATCCCCCATTTGTCTCTCTCTGGCGTTGATTCTAGTTAATGGATTTTAATTGACGACACTTACACCGACTTGCACTTCATGTCTTTCCTTAATTAACCAATATTTACTCATAGCTATATGTATACAGAAATCATATACAATCGTGTGTATATATATCTAATCATACACATGCAAAGAAATAGGGTAAGAGCCATTCAACTGCTCCTCGATTTTATAGTGTCCAGTGATGTATAAAGTTGGAGGCAGAGGGGTTGTTGTAACTTTTTTGGAGGTGTTTGTCATGCCATGACAAATTACTTTTCTAGTTTTTCAATGTTTTTGTGTTTTTGTGTATTTTCTGATTGAATAGAACAGTAAACAAGTAGAATAGCAAGATAATTAAGATAGAATTGAAGAGATATAGATGAGATTTGATAGAGTTTAGAGAGATTAACCCTAGAAAGAGAGATATAAATCAGTTATAGAGAGAGAAAGCAATAACAGAATCTAGAGAGAGAAAGAGATGGTGGAAATGAATTCCATTTTCTGATAATAGTTCAAACATGCATAATCTGAAATACAAACAAGTCTTGCTATATATAGGCTACCAGACTAACTAACTCAGTAAATGACACATATACCCTTACTATTCCTACTGTCCAGTGCTACTATAGACTACTACTAAGCTGAATCCTGACATTTCCCCCCCTTTGAAAATTAACCATGTCCTCATGGTTGTTCTTTCACATGGCATCTTCATCTTCTTTCCACCTGAATCAAGTACATTGATGTTTCTTTTCATTTATAGCTCTTTCCCATGAAGAACATCTTGTAGGAGTTGTTGAGACTTCTGAATTCCAATAGAAACACCATGGAGACAACTTGAATCTCCTCCAGGATCAAATATGTATATAATAATATTCTTCCATGAAGCTTCATGGTATGCAAGTCTCATTGACTTGTTCATTTCAATGTATTTGTACTTGTAGGTTACCACATTGAAGCCGACACTCACATAATCAACACATTGTTGATTAATCTCACTTATAATTTGGTCAAGTCTGTCATTCTATTTTTGAATTTTCTGGCTTTGACCTTGTAATCTAGTCGAATTCTCAATCTCAATGATAAACACTTTCGTCTGCAACTGAGAAAGTTCCTTCAGTAGCTGCTCGATTGCCAGAAAATCAATGTTCTGCCAATGTTTAAGTTGACTATGTTAAGTCCTGATAAGTTTGTAGAAGGGGGGTTGAATACAAACGATACCTTTTAATCGAATTTGTCCTTTTAAGATTTAACAATTTAGAACAAATTATTGCGGAATAAAACTGAAACAATATTCAAGTTAAATAAAACTCTATTAAACTTGAAGGGTGTTACAATTCTGATCACTGATTACAATGAACTTGATAAAACAAACCTAGAATAAATTCGACATGAATTTATCTATTTTTGTAATAAAAAGGATCGAATACTAAAAAGCAGTTCAATATAAAATCTAGGGATTATGATCCGCTAGAAAGCTAAAGCAGTACAAGTGAATTGATTCTCAAGGATTTAATGTTACAAACAAACAAAAATTTAATTCACTGGCCGGAAAGAATTTGCTTTGCAGTTGAAGTTTAATAAGACAGTTGAGAGTTTAATGTTTGAGAGCTTCTGTCTTTTTGTTCTTCTGTATTGAATGTAATATGATGTGTCTTCAAGTCCACTGCCTTGTATTTATCATTGCTTTTCATTTAGTAAACCCACGTGCAATTCACTTTAAACAGAAGTGAATTAAGCCTTGGAAGACTTGCAGGAATACAATGATTTTGGCCTTGGAAGACTTTCGGGAAGACAAGGTTTGTTCATGGAAGACAACCGGGAAGACTAGGGTTTGGCCTAGGAAGACAATCGGGAGTCTTCCTAGTTCAATTTTCTAAGTCTTCCTAGTTCAAACTAAGTCTTCCTAGTTCATTTTCATTCTAATTTAAATAATTAATTAAATAAATTATGTATTAAATTAATTCTTTACAGAATTAAATTAATAAATAATATACTTAATAATATTAATTATTTATAAGAGAATAAATAGAATTAGTTGACTTCTAAAACAATTCCAGAATCACTTAAAACTTAGATAAATAACAAACACAATAGTACGTTGACACTCGATGCACTGTCTGGTTCATGAGTGACTAACGACAATGTCTGTTCTTTATCTGTTTGACTTTAAGCAGTGATTCACTTCCTTCTCATTCAAGAACTCCGTAATCAGTATCTTTTTCTGTCACCTCTTGAAATCTCCATCACTTTAATAAATCCACTGAGCTTGAATACTTCATTGAGGCTTGATCAATAAATTGAGCTTCTTTCAATGTAGACTCACTTCAAGTTTGTAGATGACTTTAACCTTCAATCTTTGACAGATATAATCTTCTGAGATTCCTGTGACAATTTGAATTATTACTTACTTATTACAGACTTGTTTAATGTTGAGTTAATTCCTCGATGTAAACAAATAGGTTTAAACATATGCCTTTCAGACTACTACGAGCAGAGGTTTTCATTCCAGCTTCTTCTAGGTTCACCTCACTCCTAATCAATTGTTTGGACTTGTGATTACAAATACAAAAAAATACAAACTTTTAACTGCTTATTTTGCACCTGGCCACCAGGATCAAATATAAGCATTTCCCTTCTACCAAAATTGGTAGATCTCTTAAACAAATCACAAGAATTCATGGATGTTGGATTATCTTTGCAAGGAACATCCTCAATTAATTCTTCTCTCTTGTTGGTATGGATAATTGAAGATTCTTCTTCAATAGCACCTTGTGTCTCTTCACCTTTGTAACCCACAAGCTTTGGCTTGTCATCATCTTCAAATGCCTTGTTTGGTTCGTTTTTCAGACCTGCCTCTAATCCTTCACTAGTGCAAGTGTAAGAGGTCAGGTGAGTTTGAGTTATCTCCCCTTAGTGCTGCTAAGATGAATTCCTGTCCTGGCCAGCACTCCCGACCCTCTGCTTCATCATCATATATAGGTTCCCCAATGTAAGTTTCTAAAGCAATTGAGAGGTGTCTCCAAACATTCCTTTTTCCCTTTGTAAAGCTGGAAGTTCCTCTTTCCACTCAACAATTTCCTTCTCTATAAGGATTGGCCACTCATGTGTCTCATTTCCTATACCATCAATAGTTTCAAAGACCGCTGATCCTTCTTCATGCTTAAAGAATCTCAAGTTAAGATGCTGTAGGGTTTCTGACTCCCTGTAACTAGGCTTGCTGTAGTTGCTTTTCTCATCACTCTGCCAACCAAGAGGATTCATAAAACCTTCACCAAGCCTTTGTGTTTTTATACTTAAAATTTCTTGCATCTTCTGTCTAGCTATCTCTATTGTAGCTTCTAACTTCTGCAGTTTCTTACTAGTCCTGTCCTTGTAATTTGTTACCTGTAGTTGTATCTCTAAGACAACCTCATCAAAGAATTGATCACTTGCTTCTACTACTACTAACTCCATCAACTAGTCTACTCTTGCTGCTATACAGACTAACAATCCACAATACACCTGAATTCAAGCTTCACTTCACCAGCAGTTACACCTTGACAATTCCTCAAACACTTAGAGTGCACAGAGTGAAACACAACCAGATCACCACAGAATCTCTTAGAAACTTCTCAAATCAACAATCCAACCTTAACAACACAGTATACCACTCCTTAACAGTATTCAATCTCAATACTTCCACAACTCCAAGCTTATCCTCAAATTACACACCAAAACAGAGTAATATCAACTGCAAGACTTAAAACACAAAATTTAACCTAATTCTTTTGTGTTTTCTGCAATAATAGCAACTATAGCAACTGCTAACACTAACTATATAGAAACGCCACTGAACAAGCCATCACAACACTAATCACAACTGAATTCAACATACTAAGGACAGATCTGTAAGTAAAATGAAGAACAGAGCACCTGAGATGAAAATTACTAAAGTTCTGAACTTTGAGTTGCGATTACTGTGATTCTAGGCTCGCTCAACTCGGATTGGAGTGCACAACATAATCAAAGCAGTAGTTGATCTAAAATAACAGCTCTGATACCAATTTGTCATGCCATGACAAAATACTTTTCTAGTTTTTCAATGTTTTTCAATGTTTTTGTGTATTTTCTGATTGAATAGAACAGTAAACAAGTAGAATAGCAAGAGAATTAAGATAGAATTGAAGAGATATAGATGAGATTTGATAGAGTTTAGAGAGATTAACCCTAGAAAGAGAGATAGAAATCAGTTATAGAGAGAGAAAGCAATAACAGAATCTAGAGAGAGAAAGAGATAGTGGAAATGAATTCCATTTTCTGATAATAGTTCAAACATGCATAATCTGAAATACAAACAAGTCTTGCTATATATAGGCTACCAGACTAACCAACTCAGTAAATGACACATATACCCTTACTATTCCTACTGTCCAGTGCTACTATAGACTACTACTAAGCTGAATCCTGACAGTGTTCCATAAGCAAAACAAGTTGTTAAATACTTAAATGTCTGTTCTGCACATTGTGATCCATATCTGCAAGTTTAACAATATTTATTCGGCACATTGTTCTCTTATGTATATGCTTTCTTGCAGAACAGTGTGTTTTGCTTTTTTTGTTTATGTTTAGCTTGTAAGAATTTTAACATAACATTGTATATACTAGTAGATCACTATTTTTTTTTAATTTTGTAAACAAATCTTTTTGGCTGAATATTTTTTTGATTAGCTGGAAAAATTGGAGCAACAGGAGATGGATGAAGTCACCAGAAAAAAATAGTCAAAGTTGTTTATATTTATTTAATTTAGCTTGTTACATAAATTAAAAATAGTAATTAACTTTGATCATTTAAATTTGTGAAATTTAATGGTCAAAATTCGGTCTAAGAGTCTCCAATTTAGAGTGGTCTCCGTAGAACCGAACTCAAATATATGTATATTTTGGTTACATATTTTCCAAAGGATCAGATTTTTAAGTGTGCCGAAGGGGGGGGGGGGGGGGGGGGGGGGGGGGGTTCAAACCCATGAGTAGGCTATCAATGGATTCTCTTCTGTATTGTTTTTAGATGCTTTTTCTGAAGATATCCTTGAACAAAGTATCTCAATGTTTTCTTCTGTAAGCTTTTAAAATTTAATTCAAAAAGCAAGGGAAAGATTTTATTACTGACAATGCCAGTGCAAATAAACACATGTGTATATATAATATCATCAATATTTAGTTGGAAAGCACAACATTGTCTTTGAATTTGTCTCATTTTTTGTTAGATCAGCCAATTATGCAACACTAGTGACAACACAGCTAATCATAGTGGCAACACACATGGTATGTTTCTATTTACCTCTCTTTATGTGTTCAACTCCTTTACCCCTTATTTTTCAGTTTATCTAATATATTGTGTTCTATTGTAATGTAGGCTGGGTTGGGACTTCCTGATAATGATGCGTGGTACATGATTGAAACAATAGCTGGGAAGAATAACATTGGATACAAGCATATTGTAAGTTCAATTAGCGGTTTAACCTTTGAGGATGCTTTGTCTTGTAAATATCCTATATTTAAATTGTTGTCTTTGGCAATCCTTCAGTCCTTTCAAAAATAATTCCTTAAAATATAACGCAAAACTAAAACTGAGAATGGGACAACTAACAAGACAGCTAAGGTTTTCATTGACAATTAGAGGAAAATGAAAAAATTAACGTGAAATGTATAGGACAATTTATTTTATATTTTTATATATACCCAAACTCTAATCTACTTGTCAGAACTACCAATACCTTCCTGACCCTTGTTTGCCATTTCATAGATATATTTTTTTTTATGTATGGCCTATATATATATATATATATATATATATATATATATATATATAATTTTTATTATAAAAGTGGTTTCTAATATATATATAGGGTTAGGTTCAAATTAGAACTTTGTCCTATTTAGAACTTAGAACTACTATAAGCCTTAGATCTGTACATAATCAATGACTCATTTTCCATCGTTCTGCTGCAATACACGATAGATGTCGTTATATTGCAGTATATAAATTTGTTTCTTATATATTTTAAGATATAATGTTCTTTTGCAGAACATCGAGTTTTCTTAATAAATTACATGTTATATTTGTAATATAAATTAATTTTTAGCATGATACCGTATTACTCTCAATTTCATAAAAAAATATAAATACAAAAATCATAATCGAAAAATATAATTAATAATGGAATAGAGTAGTATGTTCTGCATAAGGACATAGATAATTTCTAAGAGTTCTAATTATAACAGGTTCTATGTGGAACCTGACCTGTTTGTATATATATGCATTCTGCACTTTTATGATATTAGTGAGTTTTATGTGAAGAAGAATTACTAATGTCTTATCTTCTTTTTATAGTAGAATAATATAATAACCCTTCAATTATCTCACCAAGTACAAATTTAATATTTTAAGGATGATTCCTCTTAATGTCTTGCTTGGCAAGACTAAATTTTAAGGTTATTAAAGACCTGATGTTCTGTAACCGACCTTGGATTATTTTTACATTTCTTACGATCTTTTGTGTTAGATTATCATTTAGTTTGTTGTTATATACTGTATTACCTAAACTCTTTCGGTTCTACAGAAGAGCACGACACTTCGAATAATCCAGTACACTAAAATTTTATTGATTTCAATTTATGAGAAGTAAATTTTTTTAATTAGATATTTGAATAAATTCATTTGACTAGTATGTCCTGTTTGGTCGTATGTAATGCCTTGCTGATTCTGTTTATCCTTTACTTTATCAGATTAAACTCCGGGGATATTTATCTCATATTCAGCAAATTTGTATTGGTTACTGGGGCATTTATTCTATCAAGTCCCTTTCTGCTTCATCTTACGGATTTCCCACTCCGCATTTACAAGACTCCGCTGATGACAACCAACAACCTACTGAGGCTTCTGGAGTTGGAAGGAGCTGGGTCCAAAGCATGTTTAGTCGTGATCCATCACAGCGAGCAAACTCTTTCAGTCGTGTTCGTAAATGGACTTCTGATGGTGGCAGTTTAGGTACAACTTTATAATCAGCACTCGAAAAACTTCTTTTCAATTAGTATACTTACTGTTATGTACTCATGCATCATATCTATATTGTTAAGCTGCCAATGAGGGTGGAACTCGTAAACCAGATTTATCTTCTGGTGGACAAAAGAAAATACAAACCAGCATTCGCACACTCAGGGGTCACAGCGGTGCAGTAACAGCTCTACATTGCGTAACAAGTAGAGAAGTTTGGGACTTGGTAGGCGACCGAGAAGATGCTGGTTTCTTCATAAGTGGAAGCACAGATTGTACTGTCAAAATTTGGGATCCCAGTGTCCGTGGTTCTGAACTCAAGGCAACATTGAAAGGCCATACAAAGACGGTGAGGTCTATAAATTCTGATCGTGGAAAAGTTGTATCAGGATCAGATGATTACTCTGTTCTTGTGTGGGATAAGCAGACAACTCAGCTTCTCGAAGAGCTGAAAGGGCATGAGGCACCAGTTAGCTGTGTGCGCATGTTGTCAGGCGAGCGTGTTCTTACTGCAGCGCATGATGGCACTGTGAAGATGTGGGATGTAAGGACTGACACATGTGTAGCAACTGTGGGTCGGTACACAAGTGCTGTCCTTTGCATGGAATACGATGATTCCACGGGAATCATGGCTGCTGCAGGCAGAGATGCAGTTGCAAACATTTGGGACATCCGTGCTGGTAGGCAGATGCACAAGCTTTTGGGTCACTCGAAATGGATTAGGTCTCTCAGAATGGTAGGAGACACTCTCATTACTGGTAGTGATGATTGGACAGCCCGATTGTGGTCGATCTCACAAGGAACATGTGATGCAGTTTTAGCATGCCATGGAGGTCCAATCCTATGTGTAGATTACTCTGCATCAGATAGAGGAATCATAACTGGTTCTACTGATGGCTTTGTTCGATTTTGGGAAAACGAGGAGGGAGGTTTAAAGTGTGTGAAAAATGTCACAGTCCACAATGGATCTATATTATCTATTAATGCTGGGGAACACTGGTTAGGAATAGGAGCAGCTGATAATTCAATGTCCCTCTTCCATCGGCCTCAAGAGAGACTTGGCGGCCTTTCTAGTTCAGGAGGAAAACTGGGCGGGTGGCAACTCTACAGAACACCTCAGAGAACTGTTGCAATGGTCAGATGTGTGGCTTCGGACCTCGAGAGAAAAAGGATATGTAGTGGTGGACGTAATGGGATGCTTAGACTTTGGGATGCCACAATCAACATATAATTTATTTTCTTTCTTTTCTCAATTGTGTAATTTTGTATCTAGCCTAGTTATAAGTAGCAAATATATAATATTCAAGTGTTCGAAAGAGCTTTCATTTCAACAAATCAGATTTCACCAAAAGAAATTTAGATAGTATCTCAAGTGTGTCCAGTATAATACGATCTCCAATATAAACACTCTAACTTTGTGAAGTTAGGTTTGAGTTTTGCCAATGAAGTATGATAGTTGTTATGGTTTGCTATTTAACTATTATATCAATTATGTTCTACTAGCTTTATACCCGTGCGATGCACCGGATGATTTATTAATATTTTTTATATAATTTTATATAATTATTATTATTATGTTACATAATATTTTTCTCAATTTAGTTTTTCAAAGTAAAATTTATCTGCTAATTAATAATTTAAAAATATTCATTTACAATCTTACAATGTTACTAATTATATAGAATATTCAACCTCTATTAAGATATTTTAAAAATATAAATTTTATAATATATAATATGTTTAATTTGTTACTTAAATTGGTGAATTTTACGGTGAAATGTCAAATTATAGAAAGGAGAGTTTTACTTTATAATATTTAGATATCATACATAACAATTTTTTTGATATATTTTCTACAAACTTGTTCACAACAGTTTACTTTTCCTTTCACGTGTGTAGTCTTTTGCTACCACAATACATTTTACATATAATGTTTTTCCTTTTTAATTATAATAATAATTATAAATTTACTAATTTAGCCCTGACGACCAAACCACCTAAACTCTCTTATGCCAATTATATATAGGATATAATTTCGGCGTATGTTAAGATCTGCAAACTTGTTTGTTGATTTATACGTACGGGGTAAGCTAATTGCTTAGTTGCAAGCTTTAGGTCTGAGTTTTTTTTTGTTGTTGGCTAAATCTGATTCAAGAAAGTTGTGTGTGCCTGTGGGGATGTGGGGTAAACTTTCGGCCCATAACTTGTACCGTCCATATCTTAAATTTGTATCTCTCATTTCTTTACAGTTTTTTTATACTGTTTGACACGCATTTCAAGATTCTTATAAAGTATAGCTCTACAACTTATTTTTAAAAAAAAAAATTTCTAAATAAAATTTTAAACATTATATTTTTATTCAGAAGAATTTTTTTTTTTGATAATTTATCGAATAATATATATTAAAGGAGTTTTAAAGTGCGTGTCGAGTTACTATCCCTCGATATAAAGAATTGAGGGAAACAGATGGGGAGGGAGTATATTATCCTTGTTCACAGGGTATTGAGCTGTGGCCTGTGAGCATCCCCTCCACACACACACACACACTGACACACATACTGGAACACAGCAGAAGTTATTGGTTTTTAGGTACTGTCAGTTCTTGCTGATGACAGATATAAAGCTGCCTATTCATTTATAGCATTTTTGTAGTACTCAGTTGCATTGTCACATTTTTCATAAATAGGATGGCACTTGACAGTCAAAATGAATTTATATATATGTATTTATGTAACAAAACCTGTCCTGCCAAATTTTCCCAAATTGCAACCAAGTAGAAGTGTCCATATTTAAGTACAGTTCTTAGCTGGAGTTTCATTTTTCCACTTCCATTGCATGTGAAGCAGGCAGCAGCAGCACATTACTTTATTTATTTATTTATATTTGTTGGCATGAAGCAGCACATTACTCCATTGACATGAGAAACATACACACTCCCACATTGAGATGCAATTTTGATTCTACTATTCCAAGTGCAATTGGCAAGCGGCTCCTGATCGTCCGATATTGAACTGATGCCCACGACTAATTTTCGATTTTTTTTTTAATTTTTAATAGTTTCAAACATTGTCATTTTTTATTTTACCAATTTCAGAAATCTGCGGAAACTTTATGTCTTGTGTATATCTTCCATCTTTCAATTAGAGCGGGTAATTTGGTATACGACATGAATAATTAGTGTTTGGGTGTAAAAATTTAATATACGAACACGAAAATACACGGATATAATTAGTGTCGGGTTTGAGTTTGCAAAATAGATTCACGACACGAAACGAAAGTACATGAATTAATTAAATAAATAAATAAATTTAGAATTTATATATTATTTATAATATTGTATATTTAGAAAATACATAAGCAATTACATATGAATAATAAAATTAAAGTTTCACGACTAATTTGTAGTAAGTTATACATTTATATATAAGAAATATATAAGTTATACATATTTACAATTTTTTGTAGAATTTTATGTAAATATACATATCTAATATTTATTTTCACAAAAAAATACATACTAAAAATAGTTTTATAATAGATAAATTTTAATTAAATTAAATTAATATTTTTGTTTAATGTACACGAATATGACACGAAAAATACACGATATATTTTGAATCGGATATGTGTTTCAAATTTAGTACACGAATTCAAAACGGGTCGGATATGAATTCTACGTTGAAGTACACACGACACGATTGTCCACGACACCGTACATTACCAGGTCTACTTTCAATCATACTTTCATCTTTTTTTTGCTGGAATTCTAATTAAAAAAGTGTTTACCTAAATAATTTGATTTATTTAGATACATTTTATTTATTTAAATAAGGAACAGAAGCAGTAGAACAGTGGACCTTATGGTCCTTACTTTTATAGTTTTATGTAGGGAACCCTACACAGCTACTCATAGGAACTGACATATATACACTAATAAGTGGTCTCCCCTGCACCATCTATAATACTCTCTGTTACTTTCTATATGATCAACACAAATAAGTTGGTTGCAGAATCGATTTTATTTATTTTACTTATTTCTGATGCATTCCATTTATAGTCTATAAAAGGGGTTTTAGATGCTTTAATACATAATTAACTGACTGCATTTTCTATCTCCACATATGTGGCACTTGTAGATTTAGTTCCTCTCTCAAGTTCTATACTCAACTCGATTCGTTTAATACATTCATTGATTTAGATAAAAAATTCAAATATATTAGCTCAATTTTTTAAAAGTTACTCAAATCCGAATTCAAACTCGAGTTACAACCTAGGTATACATTATACTGCCTTGCTAATATTTGTCAAGTCGTAGAAGGAAAGTATACAACATGGAAATAATAATCAATAAACACTTAATGTATTTATTTCGTAAATTACATTATTCAAACATAAATAAATCCAATAATAAAAAGTTGGGCCTTGTAACAACTTAATTGTAAATATCAAAATAGGCCCATAAATACCCCGCAGCCATGTCTCATTTTTTAAGTGTTGTATAAATCTCTCTCCCTCTCTCTCTCATCTCTCTCTCTCTCTCTCGCTACATTTGTGTAATTAATCTCTCTCTCTCTCTCTCTCGATTTTCTAACCAAACCTAAACCTAAACCTAATCATCAATATCATCTTCCACTTCTCATCGATTTAATCTCAATTGAAACCATCACAATCACCACACATATCTAAATTTCATTCAATCCTGAAGCTCTCGGTACGTTAATCTCATTTTTTTAATTTAAAGACTATTTTCTTCATCTGCTAGATTTGTTTTATAAATGTATTTTTACCTGCTACAAGTATATATACACTCTCTCTGTAATCTAGATATTGAATTTGATGCAAGTCTTTATATATATCTCTATCACTCTGTGTGTGTGCATAATGGAACAGTTTGGTAGTGTAAAACATTTTAATTATAATTTTACCAGATGTGGAAATCATTAAAATACGACATCGAAAATAAGTAATGGCCTTATAGGAGAAGTGTTTTTAAGTAGCTAACGCGCTTCCTTAGCTTAATTTAGTACGATGTCGAACTATCATAGCGATGACGTTCTTGCAATCGGTTTGGAATAGTGAGGTTTTTATTTACTTAATTTTTCGTAGGTAATTGAAGTCTTTAGATAAGATGCGGAAGTAAAAAAAAGAGATTGTGTAGTGTAGAAAGCGATTCAGGGGGGTGTGAAATGTATCCTGTTTCATGTGTTTCATGTGTTGATTTGATACGGTACTAACAGTGTAAAGTGAACAATACGTCTGAGTATGTACAAAGAACAGTTAAATGGATGATAGAAAGTAAATAACTTAAGTAAGTATACCTGCAATATTTATCTTTATGCAAAAGTGTGGGTTGGCTACTTTACTTTCATGTTGCATTTATGGAACACGGATTGAGAAATACACAGCAGTTAGTGATTCTTGTAAATATTCATTTAGTGCTCTGGGTTATAAATAGTGCTACAGGTTCATACTTTAGGCAATTAGGTCCTACTGGCTCCTTATTCCTAAGATGATCTAGGACCTTGACATCCGGAAACCAAGTCCTCTGCCACATTAATATATCAAGATCAAGAAAGCTTAAACTTTAAAATTCCTGATTAATTTTAGTTTTTGTAGTAAGATATATTTAATTGTTTATTGTTTAATCTATTTCATGAAAATAATAGAGACCTTGTTAATATGCGACAGAAAAAATCTGGGCCAATTGCATAACTATATGCGTTTAGAGTATTAAGATTAGTAGGCAATGAAAGGATAAATATAGAATGTTTGAAATAGCTCCGAACAGAAATTTTTACAACAATCTTTTTAATGTCAAAAACCGATTACACTTTGGTTTGAACTTAAATTTTACACAGAAAACAGAGGCATCATGGGTTTACTAAGAAGTAGGTTCACCTGATGAGGCATCATAAATTTCCCCGTTTTGACTGTCAGATCACTTTTGCAGTCCAATTGATTATCTTATTAGTCATAAATTCTTTAAAAAAAAATTCATCCTGTTCTGTAATTGAATGGAACTAGTAGTATGTTGATATATGTGAAGATTTTTTTTAATACTCAAAAGTCAATGGAGATATGCAATTTAGTACTTCAATTGGAGGTTTATATTCAAATAGCAAAAGAGTGGTTCGCTATTATTCTACACATTGCATGACTTAGAATCCTAGATCCTCTGGAAGTTGAGATGTCATACAAGTGTCATGTCATTTTCTTTCGTTAATTTAATTTTGGTTATGAACATTTTATGACAATGTTTGCAAGATATATTTTCTACTGTAATTTTTTTGCAATATACTGGTAGAATTTCCGTTTTAGTATAGCCTGTCTTTGAATGCCTAATTGGTTGCCAAATACTGAGCTATTTGAAATGAATAATAATATTTTATGTGATTGCCTTGGTCTTTTTATATTGGAATAGAGATGATACATGAGTCCGAGAACAGAGCGAAATATAAAGTGTTCATTGCCTCTTCTATAAGTAATCTTAGACTGTTTGAAGGAGTCACATTCTGAACTAACTCATTTTATGAATGTAAGGAATATTTCGGTTGATTCTGTAACGTGTGTGTGTGTATATTTTTACTTGGTGGGATTAGTAAATTTTTGTGCATAAAGGCCATGTTTGTATTAAGGGATTATAATCCCTGGACTGTCATCTTATTTACTCTAATAGTCTAAATCTGAACGACTATTATCCATAACTAGATTTTAATTATCTTTTTAGTTAATTTCTATAGGATTATAACACCGAGTGAAATGTCTTGTAATCCCATTGATGATTGAATATGGTTCTTAAGATGATCATTCTTTAAACTTTAGTGGTGTATTCAATTCAGATTTTAACGGATTGTAAATATCTATGAATTTTTAAAGATTGCTGTGAATTTTAACACAGAATCTGGAAGATGTAGAGTCTTGCAGATTTTGGTAGAATGTTTGACAAATCTTTTATAATTTCATATATTATGCCGGATTTCTAAAATAAAATAAAAACACTAAAGAATTCATCAAAATCCACAATTTCATACAATATAAAAATATTAAAATCTTAACTCAATGGATCCATATTTTTCGGGATTTAAAATCCCAATTGAGTTCTTTCAAATTTTTAAAATCCTTATTAAATACTCCCTCCGTCCCGTTTATATTGTCCATCAATCAAAAAACATGTATTTAGCAATTAGGTGAAAATTGCCAAACTTAACCTCAATTATTTACATATTTAGAAAAAATTAACTTATTTAACAATTATTTTGTCTTTATAAGGAAATGTGGCCAATACTTTTGGGACATGCAAAAAAGGAATTGTGGCCAATATAAACGGGACGGAGGGAGTACTAGATTTTGGACATTGAAAATCCTAATTTGATACCCTTGGATTTGTGAAATTCCAAAGAATCCTTATAAGTCAAGGTTGAATACAGTCCCTTAAAGTAAACAAAGTAATAGTCCGATGATCATATTCCCTTGAAACAAACTCATCCTTAGAGATTTTATATATCAAGCACGAAACTGATGCAGCAGATATGATAAGCTCTTCACCAGTGTTATTAAAAGCGCGCTTTTTATCAAATGTTCACTAGGGTGCTTGACTTGGTCAATTTTAAAAAGAAAAGGGTAAAAAATATCCATAAACACTTATATCAATCAACAACAGATATGTACAAAAACATATATACACACAGACATCACAGGAGGGAGTGAGCGAGCAATTGGACGACTACGAGAACGGGTGCCAGATTTCTGATCTTGAATATACTGATTCGTGTATACATATATTATGTACACATGGAAATTTATGATCCCCATACATATATATGTGTGTATATGATTCTTGAATATATATATGTATAATTCTTGTACACACATATATATGAAAATGAGGATGAACTTGACTTTGTTGAGGATTCGAATCATAATGGTGAAGAAGATGATTTTGTGGATTGTGGATTTTGTAGATGGAGTATAGTAAACTACCTATGCATTTCTTTGTTACTTTGACTAAGTTATTATATACTTTGAGTCTATGTGATGAATTTGGTTATTTTATCATATAGGGCATTTTGGTTTTGCAATTATATGTCTTATTATCTATAAATTTGTAATGGTTTGCATTATATATCACGAATATATGAATATTTACTTGTCTTCGATGAATCCGCGCATCTCGCTTTGCTCGTTGCGCTTATGCCCCAGGAGGCCTTTGCGCATATCGCGTTTAATAACACTGCTCTTCACTATTCTCATCTTCTTTGTTAATGAACTATATCTATGGCTTTATACGTAATAGAGTGAAGTACAATTTATCTTTAGATTTGATATCTAATCTTAAACATTACTTGCATGAGATATCTGATCCCGAGGGAATCTTGAGTGTTAAGGTTTTGTATCAAGTTAAAAAAAATTGTACACAATACAAGCAAGCACCTGCACAGGGATGTGGGTTCACAGGTTTACAGTAGGCTTGTATTACTTGATCATGTCTTTACTTTTCTAGGAAGCCCAAGTTATATAAATATTTTAGGGAAGCAAGATGAAAATGTTTGTACTGTTGTTAATATTTGATTATGATTATTTCTTGCTCTGCAGGTACCATAGAGCTGTCACTTTCCAATGTATGGATGAACAGATAGGAATCTGACACAAATCTTCAGAGAAATTGCTTAATTGAAAGGAAAAGTGGGAGAAGGTGGGGGAAGTTGCTCTCTCTGAATAGTTTAAACCATCTTCCCTTTTGGCTAAGTTGGGACTTTCTTAGACACCCTTCATTCTGTATCACTTTAATTGCTGCAGTACAGCTTTTGTCCTTTCATATTCCTGGTGTTCCTTTCAAGCTTCCTCTTACACTATACTCTAACTTCACCATACCTTAAAGTGGGGAATGATTAGCATTGTAGATAAAGTAACTGCTAATGCCCCCTGGTCATAGTGCTATATGTTAGTAAACATGGTTCTTTAGTAATTTGAAATCTCAGAACGTTCAGACATGGCACATCCTTCTGGAGAAGAGAAACCTGAGGATTATCTTTTCAAGATTGTACTAATTGGTGATTCAGCTGTTGGAAAATCAAACTTGCTTGCTAGATTTGCTAGAAATGAGTTTTACCCCAATTCAAAATCAACAATAGGAGTTGAGTTCCAGACTCAGAAAATGGAGATTAAGGGAAAGGAAGTTAAAGCACAGATCTGGGACACAGCTGGTCAAGAGCGGTTCAGGGCTGTTACATCTGCATATTACAGAGGTGCAGTGGGAGCTCTTTTGGTTTATGACATCACTAGACGACAAACTTTTGATAGCATTGGCAGATGGCTGAATGAACTTCAGAGTAAGCATTATAATGACATTCTCCCTTAACCCCATTTAGTTTATACTTTTTCTGGTTGTGGCACTCTAGTCAAGACATCTGCACATGTTCTACTTCCACACGTAGCTCCTACTATTATGATTGCTTTAAGGAGGTTTTCTATGTTCTCTTTGTTTAACAAATTTAATTGAACTCGGAGGAATCCTATTTGAATCATGAATTCTAGAAAGAAAGAAGAAACTGGATAATAAATGCATGTACCGTTTGCAGTAACCTGAAACAGATGTATTATGCTGGTGTGTTCTTGCAGTATATTGCATGAAAATATAGTTTCTAATGTTTTTATTTGTGAACAGCTCATTCAGACATGAATGTTGTTACCATACTTGTGGGCAACAAGAGTGATCTCAAAGATGCCAGGGAGATTTCTACATCTGAAGGCAAAAGCCTAGCTGAGGCGCAGGGTCTGTTTTTCATGGAAACTTCAGCTCTTGATTCATCAAATGTTACTGCTGCTTTTCAGACAGTAGTGAAAGAGATTTACAACATCTTGAGTCGGAAAGTTATGCAATCCCAAGAGGTCAAGAAACTGGAGCTGGGGAATGGAAAGTCTGTAGTCCTGAGTACAGATGATAAACAAGACGCTGGTGAACAACCTACAAAAGCAGGGTGCTGTTCATCCTAGTGCTACAGATCTATGATTCTTCAGCTAAGATCTTATTTCATGTATCTGTTCCAGAGGAAAATTTTCAGACTTTCCACAACCTGTTGTAACTTTTCTACTGCTGAAATTAAGAACAGAGATTTACCGAACCTCGGCAGCAGGCAAAAATCTGTTAGAAGTTGTAAATGACCTGAGAAGTTAAGATGTTGGTAATTATGTCAAGTATCTATCTTCTGTGCTTGTATATTGTACTTGTGTATTGTTTTCCACAAGGTTGTCAACCTAGTAAGGCTTTTTACTAGATGAATCATGGATGTCCCGGGTTTATTCAAAAGGGTATTTCACTATCGTTTTTTGCCAATGCTTGATTATAGAAATATTTAAACAAAATTAATTATTGAAATTTAATCGGAAAATTTATTTGATCATCGATAATTATATTCTTTTTGCTTGTGAATTGTGATGTATAATAGTATACTCTTGGATGGCCCTTTACAGAAGTGTGACTTGTGTTGACACTGGATGTGGACCTCCCTTGTGCTTAAAGCCTTAAACCAGATTGCCCTATGACCATGATCTGCCCTGCCCTGGCTGCTTCACCTTTAATATGTCTACACAGATTCCAGACACACAGTAAACTATAAAGACCCAGTCCAATCAAATAATTATACTTATTTTTATATTTTGTAATTAAGCTGTGAGTTTTAAATTTTTAAATAAAACTCTTCCATTGATTAACAGAACCAATTCAGTTTACATATTTTTTAAAAAATGTATATTGATGAGGTATATGATAATAGTATATAAGTTCAAAAGATTCAGTATATAACGTATAGCTATACTTCATACTTGAATATATAAAGCATATAATCATCCATATATGTATACATTGGATCGTTCGTTTAAATAAAACTAGTTGAAAAAACCGCGATTCGCGGCCGCAGTGTCATAATTTATTAAAAAAATATATCAATTAAATTACAAAAATTAATCGGTCCTTTTTAATAAGTCGTCCTCCCGTGAAACACGCTCTCTTTTTTAATATCAAAATCTCAAATTTAATATATTGAATACTTGTATTATATATTAATTTTCATGTTAACATACTCCTTTTTCTAATGAGCTGCTCTCTCGTTGAAAAATTATTTTTATCAATTAAATTACAAAATTACTCGTTTCTCCTTAATAGTCGTACTCCCATGAAACACGATTTTCTTTTTAAGATCAAAATCTCAAATTTAATATATTGAATACTTGTCTTATATATTTATTTTCATGTTAACATACTCTTTTCTAATGAGTTACTCTTTCATTAAAAAAACACCTATATAAATTTACATTACTCTTGTAAAAAAAAATCAAAATCCTATTTTACTTCCAATATAACTTTTAATTATATGTCTTTTCTATAATTCGAACTCTTCTCCTTTATAAATTCGCACATTTATTCTAATTCGAATAGAACTTTTAATTTTGTCTATAAACACCTATTTTACTTCTAATAAAACTTTTAATTGTATGTATTTTTATAAATTTGAATTCTTATTCTCTATTAATTCGAACATCTATTCTATTTTGAGTAGAACTCTTAATTTTATAGCTTACCTATTGATTCGAACTATTATCCTTTATAAATTCGAACACATACTCTACTTCAAATATAACTTTATTTATATGTTTTTTTTATAAATTTGAACTCTTCTCATCTATAATTTCGAACACCTATTCTACTTCTAATATGTTAAAAAATATTTTTTGATTTATTAATATTTAAAATTATAAAGCTATAGAAAAATTAGAAAAATAAATTGAGACGATCTTAGAGGCGTCACCTAACCTCCCGTATCCTCGTATATATAAATATATATAAATTGAAGATTGCAAAGGCGTTGGATCTGCAACATGACCATTAAAATTTCAGGCCCATTTGCAGTGTGGACTTCGTATAATCTTATCGGATATGACAAGGTCGCGTTTCACGGCGGTGTTATAATTTTTTATAAAATAATTTTTTGTTATAAAATTATAGAATACCCGTTCTATTTCCAATAAAACTTATAATTATGTCTTACAAACACTTATCCTACTTCCAATAGAATATTTAATTGCAAATATATTTTATATTTTTGAACTATTTTTCTCTATAAATTTGAATACATATTCTACTTCAAATTAAACTTTTATTTATATGGTTTTCCTATAAATTCGAACTCTTCTCCTTTAATAAATTTGAACACCTATTATACTTCTATATGTCAAAGAATATTTTTTGATTTATTATTATTTAAAGTTCAAAAATTCTAGAAATTTAGAAAAATAGATCGAGACGATCTTAGAGCCGCCACCTAACCTCCTACATATCATCCTTTATATATACTAGCTTATAGCCCGTGCGATGCACGGTTACTTGAATTTTATTTATAATTATTCTGTTTATAATTATATTTTTATTACGATGCAACACACGATTGTTTTTTTAATATTTATAATTATATTTATTTATGAATATTTTAATATTTAAAAGTTATTAGTTTACATGATTAAATTATTGTTAAAAAAGATTTAGCCAAAAAAAATTATAGTTAAAAATTTGATATTTATTACATTTTACACGCTCAATTTAATATTTGTTTATATTGAGTTATAAAAGTTAGATTTGACCAATTTTACGGTTCACATGAAATTCACAAAATAATCTTTAATTTAGTTGTGGTTTAATAGTTTTTTTTCAATTAAAAACTATTCTAAAACTAAAAAGAGAATAAAGTGACGAAATTTAATGTTGAAAATTCTATTCGATTTAGGAAATATACTTAACTTATATATAGTTTAGATTATTAGAATAACCTTTATTAACCAAATACAGGTTTTAATGTTAAATATAACGGTTTTCACCTATCTATTTAAGATTAAACGATTTTTATTATTTTGGTTATAAATGGGTTTCCTTATTTAATTACAATTATTTTTATGTTTTAACTTTTTGGAAAATCCAATCCTAATATAATATCTTTTAACTTATATCATTTTTAGATAATAATTTCTTTTTATATGATATAATCTTGATTATCTATTTTTAAAAGTATTGGATCTAACTATTGAGAATGTTTTTGCGGCATTTAGGACCAAACTACCAGGATAACATCATTAATTTTTCTTAATATTTATAATTTTTTTAATTTTTAATTTTTTTAAATATTTATTGCTAAATATAATATACTCTTTTTTGTAATATGTTAATGATGCGGGAACTTTGAACTTTTGAGAAAATAAATTATCAATTAAAATATATATTTTTTTGTAATAGTTCTTCTTTTAAAGTAGTACACCGTGACGATCAAAATTCTGTATAAAATTCATTTTTTTTAATAGTATATCCCGTAAATATCTATGTTATTATATTAAAGACTAAATAATGAAAGCTTTCTTATAAGTGTGGTCGCTTTGTTTGATCACTCAATCTATAATCGTTGGATCTTTCAAATTAAATTGTTGAGAAACATTACATATAACAGTAAAATTATCATGTAGAACGATCTAAGATTTGAATCTACCAACAACATATTAAAATTTTCAGGTTTTTTTTTGAAAAAAAAAAGAATTTTTTTCATTTTTTTTCTTTCAGACATAGGTTATTTGATAATATTTTTTGTAAAGTACGATTTTTCAGAAAAGTACTATACTAATTCATTAACAAACTTTTAAAGTTTCGAATTTAATAATTTACGATGTATATAGGTTAAAAAAGTTAGGTCTCTTTTGTGACTGAGTCTACAATTTCAAGGTTTTTTTTAATATGAATATAGTCCTGCTAACAATGAAATTAGGTCTCTATGAGTGCTTATAAAACAAAATCACCATTTGCGTATAATTTATTATTTAATAATAAATTATATTTGATTAGTTATGATCTATAACTTAAAAAAATAGGATAAAAAATATGCACAATTTTATAAAATTTTATCCTCGTATTATTATATTTTTTGTTGATTTGAATTTTTCTTAGATTGATTTTAATTTTTGAACATAGATTTCTAAATTTAAAATAGTTAGAAAAAAATAATTAAATTGGCGTTAAAATAATGATGACATAATAATCATTATTAGAATTTAAATACTCACTTTACTGATTTGGGCTTTATCTTGTATTTTAAAAATCAGATTTTGACGATTTTACACCTCACGTGAAGATAATTAAATTGTTTTTAATTAAAAGATGGTTTAACAATTTTTATCTAACGAATTGTCCATGGAAAAAGTCACGAATTTTTTACATGGAGAATTCTATTCAATATAGAAAATTTATTTATATTTGGTATATTTGGTTTAAATTATCAAAATACACTTTTTAGAATTTAAATATAATCCTATTATAAATCAAATACACTTTTTTAATATTTGATCAAACGATTTTCATTTATCTAGTTAAGATCTAATAGTCCTTATTAATTTGGTTGTCACGATCAAAATTTTAGATAAATCGCTATAATGTTATTATATAAAAGAGTTTAATATAATAAGGATATCAAGTACATATTGATATAAGTATCTTACTAACTGCTTTTACTTTTAATGTTTCGGTTTTATTTATAGTGTATATAAAATTTTAAAATACATTATTACTTTAAAATTATTAAACAGAATAAAAATTATGTTGTGATTATATAAAATTTTATTTTCATATTATTATAGTCTTTATCGATTTGAATTTGTTCTTAATTTATTTTAATACTTTATTGAAAGAAAGATAAAATTTCTATATTTAAAAGAATTAGTGGAAAAATAAATAAATTGGTGCTACAATTATAAAAAAAATATTTATTAAAATTTAGATACTCACTTTAATATTTGGGTTCTATCATGAGTTTTAGAAATTGAATTTTGACGATTTTACAACCCATGTGAAACTAACGAAATTATCTTTAATTTAATGATGATTTAATAATTATTATCTAACTTGACCAGTTGACCTACCCATAAACCGAAAAGAAAAGATGGTTAAATATTATATTCAAAATTATTGTTTATGAATATGAAACCCTCAATATTTTAATAATATTTTGATATTATCATTTTATATTTGTTATATGTAAAATAATATAATTATAATTTGGATTAATCAAATTGTTATGTTCCTTCAGAAAAAAATGTTTAAATTTATCCATGTACATGAGTTCTCCTAAGTCTTTTATAATGCAGGGTCCACATGTATCATTGT
This sequence comes from Heracleum sosnowskyi, assembly GCA_030848705.1. Classification (NCBI taxonomy): domain Eukaryota; kingdom Viridiplantae; phylum Streptophyta; class Magnoliopsida; order Apiales; family Apiaceae; genus Heracleum; species Heracleum sosnowskyi. Next base: position 20,868,135 of record CM061240.1, read on the forward strand.
TATATGATATACATGAACATCATATTGATAATTTTTAATATTGTAATCGATATGAATTGTTATCTGATATTTGGTTTAACAATTATTATCTAACTCGAACTATACATAAATTAAAGAGAAAAGATATTTAAGAATTTTTACATAGAAAAATTTTAAATTATCAAAATACACTTTTTAGTATTTAAATATAATTCTATTATTAATCGGATACACTTTTTAATATTAGATCTAACAATTCTCATCGATCTATTTAAGATCTAACTATAATAATTAATTTGGTCGTATAGTGGTCGTACACGGACCAGATCGATTTTAATTTTTTCTTAAATTGATTTTAATATTTTATTGAAATAAACATAGAATTTATAAATTTAAAAGAATTAGGAAAAAAATTAAATTGGTGCTACAATAATAATAAAAAATTATTAAAATTTAGATAATCACTTTACTGTTTGGGCTCTATCTTGAATTTTAGACAACAGATTTTAACAATTTTACAGCTCACGCCGAAGCTAACAAAATTATCTTTAATTTAATGATGGTTTAATAATTATTATCTAACCGAAACTATCCATAAACTAAAGAGAAAAGATAATTACGATTTTTTACATAAAGATTTCTATTCAATATAGAAAATCTATTTATAATTGGTTTAAATTAAAAAAAATTATTAAAATTTAGATAATCTCTTTATTGTTTGGGCTCTATCTTGAGTTTTAGACAACAGATTTTAACAATTTTACAGCCCACGCGAAGCTAACAAAATTATCTTTAATTTAATGATGGTTTAATAATTATTATCTAACTGGAACTATCCATAAACTAAATAGAAAAGATAATTACGATTTTTTACATAAAGATTTCTATTCAATATAGAAAACCTATTTATAATTGGTTTAAATTATCAAAATACACCTTTTAGTATTTAAATACTATCCTATTATTAATCAAATACAATTTTTAATATTATATCTAACGGTCCTCATCTATTTGAATATTTATAGTTTTATAATCCAACGGATCATATACTTTTGGTAGTACAGTGACCGACCAAAGTTTTGGATAAGATCTCCCTTACGCTTATTATATATAAAGGAGTTAATATATAGTTGCACTCTAGGAAGAACACCTTATATAAAGAACAATAAAAAACACCAACATAAACACTTTAATTTTCATAAAAATTGATTTTTTTAAATTAGAATCATAAAATTGAACAACAATTAAGCCTAACATATCGAATTTAACGTAGAATCTCATCTAAATTTAAAAATTAAACATTACATATAATCCAGTATGGAATCTAGTACAGAATCTTGTATATATATTTATCACAATGAAATTACATGTAATCATGTTTTATTTGATTCTATTTTTTTGTTAAATTATATTTTTATTCGTAATAAACCTTTTTTGATGAGAAAATTAGAATTAACATGCAATTTATGTAAGATTCTATGGTGTTCTTTATATAAGAGTGTTGTTCATGGAGTAATGACACACATATATATATATATATATATATATATTGATGTTTTTAAATTAGAAATAGAGCCCCAAATTTAAATATGCGTTGATGTTATAATAAGAGTTATGGAAGTTTGGATTCAAAATATTACTTATAATCGTATACTAGCTTAAAACACGGGTAATGCACTGATTATTTTTACTATATGTTACTTTATTATTTACGTTTTAATATTTTATTAATTGTATTTGTTAAAAAGAATAAGTAGGTATGTTAAATAAGTAAAAAAATTAAATAATTAAAAGTATTAAAATAGGTTTTAAAATAAATAAGTAAGTGTTCCAGTGATATTTTTAAAAAATAGAGGTTTTAGTAAGAAAGAATAGAAAATGTAAAATGTTTTAGTTGAAAAAGATAATTGTCCGTGATATTTTTAGAAACTGTGGGATTTTGTTAGAAAAAGTAATGTGTTTAACTCAAAAGGATTATTGGTTATAAATTGGTAATGTTATAATTTAGTAATATTTTTTTATTTGTGTGTTTTTATTAAAGGTAATTTGTTTTAATCAAAAGCTAGCCTGTGTTTATGTTGCCCAGTAATAAACAATTGTAGAAGGGGGGTTGAATACAATTGTATAAGATTCTCGACGTTAAACACAAATATGAATAATAACAGCTTTCATAATTCTGATATAAAACTGTTACAAACTCTCTCAAGAAATTCTGATGTTATTGAGAGCTGCTAGGTTACAAAGATACTCGTGTATGCGATTGATTTTTTTAAATAAATCAAAACCTAAACTGTATTTATATACTACACAGCTTCTCTATCAATTACATGATAAGTCCTAATCAATTACAAAGATTGAAACCTATCTTAAATTGATAGCTACGTTCCTACAAACCAGGAACCGACAAAATAAATAACCTTATTTAACTAGACTCCAAATATAACTCGAAATAGAGATCCTGATCAGTTTCCAGTCCTGATGATCAATCCTGATCCCGGTCCTGATATGAAATCCTGATATCAATCCTGATCCTGACGATCATGCAATCCTGATAGCTATGCAATACTGATGACGTTAGCAATCCTGATCAGTTGAGTCTAGATCCTGACGATCATTGAATCCTGATCTAACAATCTCCCCCAATCTCATACTTTGTGAAATAAAGTATAGATTCCTAGATTCAATGATGTCAAAAACATATATACAAAATGTACAAGTATTTGCAGTAACAAACTTATCTCCTCAGATTTTCTGGTAAAACATATTCATCTTCAAGAAGCTTGACAACAGATTTTCTTCTTTGTCTTCAAGAATCTGAATAAGTCTTTCCTTAAGATTTCTGAGCTCTTCATCTTCCTCATTTATCTGATAGATAGCTGCTCTGAGATTTTGAATGGAGCTTCTTTGTAGACTGTGCTCTTCAAGCAAAAGATAAGCAATTTCCTTCCCATCAGGAATAAGATTAAGCTGTGTCATGCCAAAAGTCACTTCTTTAACAGCAATGCCCCTTTGCATTTCCACATCTTGACCTCTTTGATTTAAGTACATGGAAGTATAATCACCATTGAAATTTCTACCACCATCCAGTCTTCTTCTAATTGTTGACAAAATCATGTCACTCCATACTTTGCACACTTCATTCTTCCATTTTAACAGATAATGAACATATTTCAGTTCCTGTGTAATTTTTATCAATAGCTCTTGAATGGATAGAATCTTCACAGAGCCATCTTTCATAAAATACATAAGCTTTTCTTTCTTTTCATAACCATCATGACAATCTATAACTATATCAACATATAATAAATTGTTCATGTTTTCAGAAGTTAAGTTACATCCAATTTCAGTCAAAGAGTGAGGATCAACATATGGCATGTTCAGAAACTCAGCATCTCTGTGACCTATTCCTCCTCTTGAATTGGTTGGCATTTGTCTTAGATTGGAAAACATCTGTAACCAGAGTGCTCTTGATCTTTGAGAATCAGCAATATTAGCAGCACTGAGAACATTTGTTATAATCCCACCAGAGTGATAAGTGATAGGTCTATCACACCTAAGTGTGTCAATATGTTTCCACTTCTTATCTTTCTCTTTCTCAAGAACATAGCTCATTTCCAGCTTGTGTTGTTGTCTTCTGAAATTTCTCTGCAACAATCTATTTGAATGTTTAAGACTTTGAATATAGAGATTGAAATCTCTAGCTGTTGTTCTTGTAACTTCCCTTCTTCTGACTTCTTCTTCTTCATCTACCTCCCTATTATGAGAATCCACCACAGTAGAAAGTATTAACAAATCAACCTCTTGTAGAATATCAGATTCATCAGGATCTTGAACTGTGTCAGGAACAGTATCAGGATTATAATCTTCAATTTGATTTGTATTGCTGAGAGTTGATTGTTTTGGTCTTCTTCTCAATTCCGGTTCTTCTTCATCCATTCCATCATCACCAAAAGTAGACCTGTCAGGAACTACTAGAGTTTGAGTAGGTTCAGGAATTTCTTCAATCCTTAATCCTCTAGACCTTGTTTGTCTAGGCATAATTGGAGTTGATGAGCTTCTTCTACCTCTTTGAGCACTTCTTCTACCTCTGCCTCCTCTACTTCTAGCAGGAGCAGGATTCTTGAAACTCTCCATCATTTCTCTTTGAGCATTTAAGAATTCTTCTTGTGAGAGATCAGGATATTCTTCACTTGCTGTGGAAAGTGCCTTTCTAGCAAATAACTGTTGTACCCTCCTATCAGTATGATAAAGAGTCACAACATCACCTTTCTTTGTTTTGAACTTCTGGAATAAGTTTGATGCTTCTTCAGGATTATCAATGATTACATCTTCATCACCCTCAGAAATTGTAGAAAGAATTTGTCCTTGACCAGGCGTCAGGATTTGATCATCCATCAAGATTTGATCACCTGTCAGGATTTGCTTTTCCGTCAGGATTTGAGATTGCACCAATGTCCTCACTGTCTTTACTCCAGAATCAGAAACATGAGTTGACTGCGTTGTTTGACTTTGAGAAGTTTGAATAGTCTTCATAACAGCAGCATCAGAGGTTTCTCCTTGTAGTACTTTGTCACCGCCATCATTTCCAGTATCATCATCATTTTTCCTTAATACTAGATCAGGTGTACATTTTGTCTGACTTACCTTCTCCCCCTTTTTGACATCAGGATTTGACAATAAATTCAAAATTAAGGCAAGAGAGGTTTGAATATCAGTTACCTTGGAATCAAGTGAATCAATTCTGCTGTTGATGGAGGTTTGTTCAGTAATGACTGACTTGACTTGGGATTCCACTATTCTTAGTTGAAGAGCAGTAGGCACTTTTGTGAAGTTTTGAGAAATGTCAGTCCTTACTAATTCTGTAACAGCCTTGATAGAATCAATTTCATTTTTGAGGCCTTTAGATAATAAAGTAGTTGCCTTCAAATGATTCTTCAAATCTTGATTCTCAATCAATTTCACTGCATCATAGGTATGATCCAAAGCAGAAGGAAAGCTAACGGATTCAGAAGATCTGTACCATGAATTGTTCCATTCATATTGTCTAAGTGCCTCAGCAGGAGAAATTTCAGAAGGAACAGAAAAATCTTGTCTGAGATCTTTTCCAATAGTAGTCTTGCCAGCCATGAATGTGCTTGATGAACCAAAGTTGGTTCCAAGACTAGCTTTGATTGTTGTAGCAAGCTGATCCTTCTCTTCATTATTATCATCACTGTCATCATTATCATCAGCATCAGAATCATCAAGAACATTAGGATCAGGAATAACAATACCTTTTAATTTATCCTGTGATTCTGTGATAGTATCTGTCATTGGTCTGGAGCTAAGTGGTTGTATCAGGATTGGCCCATCATCAGGGAGTCGACTGAACATCTCATCCATTGGCGGGAATATCGCCCGCATCCGATCCCCAATCACCACTAGCGTTAGGAGCAATACCGTCAGGATTTGATAAGCTTGCATCAGGATTTGATACTGATGGTTCTTGTGTAGCATGAGGTTCAGAAGCTGCTTTAACACTTTGAGTTAAAGGTTCTTGTGTACTTCCCTCAGTGACAGTGTCCTCGACCAATCTTTCATTTTCACTAGAAATCCCTTGAGCATTGTCAGGAAATTTCTTAGAAGCTGTAGCTTTGCCTGCATCTTCAGAATTAAAAGATGGTTCTTGTGTGGCTGGAATGTTGATGTCTTCATTCTCCCTTTGAGAAAATGGTTCTTGTGGGACCATTACAATAGCTATGCCTTCACCCAAAATTTGATTGAGTGGTTCTTGTGGGGCAGGATCTTCAGTAGCTGCTGAATCACTTTGAGATCCAGGTTCTTGTGGGCTTGATCCTTTCAGCTTCTTTTGTCTCTGAAAAACTAACTCCTCTGCTTTTCTTTTCTTTGAAATGGGATGTGAAAACCCAAGTTTTGAAGCAGTCTCAACAACCTTCTCCCATGAAATTTCAACAATCTTTGCAGTTGGAGAAGCTTTTGCTGGAGAGTCTGAGATAGAGACAATTTTTGGTTGTGCATCAGGAATACCAACATCAGGATTTGGTTGAGTATCAGGAATAGATGACTCATCAGGATTTGATGTCTGAATATCAGTATCCTTCATTTGCACCATCAAAGGAATATGATACCTGCTTTTTGATAATTTCCTTTTCTTCTGTGGCTTTGATGAAGGTGCCACAACTTCAGTAGCAGTATAAGAAATTTCCTTGATTATCTTAAACTTGGAGGAGATGGGCATATCATCCTCAGAATCACTTTCATCTATTAACTTCAACTTTCTTTTGACTGGAACATCCTCAACAATCTTGTCAGTAACAATCTTAGCACCTTTCTTCACCAGGACCCCTTGTACACCCCCTTTTATCTTCTTTTGAGTGAGTGGTGTAGAGGAAAAATCCTTTGATCCTAATTGTCTTCCAGACACATCAGATCTAGCTGATTTCTTAGATTTTACAACTAAAGTCTTTTGGGAGACAATAGAGGTGGCAGTTGATTGTTTTGACTGTTTGGGTTGGATGCTTGGGTTAGGAACAAGGTGTGATTGGCCTTGCCCCATAGCATCATAGAGTAATCCATAACAAGTAGGCATTTTCTGATGTAAGAAAAACCTGACCTCATCAAGAATAAAGACATTGCCTATAAAACCATTTGCCTTATCAGGATTGAAAAATGTATTTTCGATATGTATTTAAAATAAAATTTTATTTAAGAAAACAAAATTTATTTCAACAATCCTGAAAAATGTTTTTTTTTTAAATTATTACAAAATTAATGGCGTAGTAACCACTGAAACACTCTTACCAATTAACAAGGCAAAGTAGTCATGGAAAACTGAACAGTCTCCTCGAGATTGAGTAAATGACCTGCACTGTTAACAAATAATCTCTATAAAGGATAGAGAATGTCAATCAATATTATCATTTATCATCAAAACACAAAACCCTCTCCACAGAGAAAACAAAAGTGTTACTCAAACCTTTCGTATTCTTTCTTTCTCCATGGCTGCAAACAACCAACAAAATGATTTACCTGTTGAGGAACTCGATGAAATCGAGTTAATCTTGCAAGAAATGGATGAGGCTCTGGAAGAAATTGCAGAGAATGAAGAGCCACATCCTGTTTCTGACCCTCAAGAACATGAGGCCTTCTTGAATGCAATGGCTGATGTCCTCCTTCACAACTTCCAGTAGGTAAACCCTGATTGGAATCCTCTTGATAATCTCGTTATCGTCAATGAAGAAGAGGAAGAAGACGGTGACGATGATGGTAATGATGATGAAGATGAGGAGCTCGAGCGAGAGCTTGAGAGAAGAAAGAGGAAACTCGATGCTTGTACTTCATGCAAGGTGGAGGCATGGAAGAGTCCCGGTGGCCACGGTGACGATCCGCCTTCAAGTGCATCCTCTCCCCTTCTTGTCCTTTAAGGATGGAACAAGAGAATCCCAGATGGATCTTGGTGGACAACTCCCTTCCAATCCTGACGGACTGTGAAGCTGATCATTGGAGTTTTTGCCTGGTTATGATCCATCGGGGAGAGAAATAGACTAGAAAAAAAAATGTAATTTCCTTTTCATTTGTAAAGAATCTCCAAGTATTAATGAAATTGATCATATTTCTCAATTGTTCTTCTTCTCTACTTTCCTGTACAAATTGTTAGTAACATTGCATTTGATATTTAAGATGATGACTAGTAATCCCTGAGAAAAGTAGAATTGAGATTGAAAATTAAAACTTAATACTTAATCGAAGACTAAGTATAAATTTTATTTTCCAGAGAATACCAACAATGTTGTTGTCAATTTGTCTTTGTACTTCTGGTTTTCACACCAGCTTCTGAACTTTATTCCTGTCAATTCTTCTTGTATTGCAGTAACCGAATTAGCATCTTTAAGTGCATCTTCAACTTTCTTTGGCTCCTCCTTTGACAGAAAGTTATTATATAGACATTCATTTTGAGTTACACTTCTTGTCTGAACACCTGCATCAGGATCTCCAATTATCAAATCAGGAGTATGACTTGCAGTCCATTTCCTTGCTGGAGGTAAGTCATTCCTTGATGTAGATGCTCCCCCTGGATTGGTGTTATCTTGATTAGAAGAATTTGTTTCATTAAAAGCTCCCCCTGAATTATTGTTATTTCCTCCTGATGAACTATCAGGATTTTCACTTGAATCAGTATCTGAAGAATTTTGTCCTGATGATTGAGTTGACTCTGAATTTGTAGTAGTTTGTTGTTGCTCCCCCTCAACATTTGCACTACTAGATGAATCATCATTATTTGCATCATCAGTATTAGCACCATCAGTATTTGGTGCTTCATCAGGATTTGGAGTATCATCGGGATTTGATGAGTCATCAGGATTTGGTGACCCATCAGTATCTGATGAATTGTCAGGATCTGATTCATTTTCTTCAGGTTCCTTCGTGGCTTCATTTTCAAAAACCAATCTATCATGCGAGTCTTCATTCAATCCAATTATCTTCTTGTCATCAAAAGATACGTGTATTGACTACATGACAGTTCTTGTTCTCAAGTTAAAAACTCTAAAGGCTCTTGAGGCTGGATATCCAATAAAAATTCCTTCATCAGCCTTAGTTTCAAATTTTCCTAGATGTTCAGGATGAGTTCTGAGAACAAAACATTTACAGCCAAACACATGCAAATGCTTCAAACTTGGTTTCTTCTCTTTGAGTGATAGATAAAGAGTAACACCATGTCTGTTTATCAATGTGAGATTTTGAGTATAGCATGCTGTGTTGACTGCTTCTGCCCAGAAATATGTAGGCAATTTAGCTTCTTCCAACATAGTTCTGCCAGCTTCAATAAGAGTTCTATTTTTCCTTTCAACTACTCCATTTTGCTGAGGTGTGCCAAGAGCAGAGAATTGTTGAATAATTCCTTTGTATTTGCAGAACTCTTCCATCTTTGAATTCTTGAATTCAGTACCATTATCACTTCTCAGTATCTTGAATTTGTACTTTGTGGTTGTCTCAATCATTCTCACATGATCCAACAGTATTTCAGGAGTTTCATCTTTTCTGTGCAGAAAATACACCCAGGTGAATCTAGAATATTCATCAACAATTACAAGAGTGTACCTTTTCTTACTGATGGACATAATGTTGACTGGTCCAAATAGATCAAGATGTAGCATGTGATATGGTTCTTCAATAGAAGATTCTGATTTACTCTTGAATGATGTCCTTCTTTGTTTAGCCTTTTGACAAGCATCACAGAGTCCATCAGGAGTATACAACGCTTTAGGTAATCCTCTCACTAAATCTTTCTTAACCAACTCATTGATATTGCTGAAGTTGAGATGAGAAAGCTTCTTATGCCAATTCCAACTTTCATCTACTGATGCTTTACTGATGAGACATGTAGGGGAGCCATCAGTATTTGAGAGAATGTTGGCTTCATAAATGTTACCATACATGTAGCCAGTCAATGCAATCTTTCATGTTTCTTTGCTGACTACTTCACAATGTGTGGAATAGAAATTGACATGATAACCTCTGTCAGTGATTTGACTAATACTCAATAGGTTGTGTTTTAGTCCCTTCACTAGAGCTACTTTTTCAATGATGACATTGCTAATGATTATATTGCCATATCCCAAAGTTTGTCCAATGTTGCCATCTCCATAAGACATAATTGGGCCAGCTTTTTCCTCATATTCTGATAACAGGGCCTTGTTTCCAGTCATGTGTACAGAACATCCACTATCCATGACTAACACATTTTTATTTTTACCCTGCAATCAGAATGTTAAAACACTAGTTAGAATGTTTAGGAACCCACACTTGTTGGGTTCCTTTTCCATGCATTTTATTAATTTTAGCAGCAGAAGACTTTCTGATTTTAGCAGTCCTGACAGGATTTACTCCATCAGGATTTGCTTTGTCAGTATCGGTATTAACAAAAGCATGCTTCACCTTGACATTCTTAAGACTACCAGAATTTGCACTATTTTTAAACTTAGGTAATGGATCATAAAAGTTATAGTAAAAAACATGATATTCTTCACATGTATAAATAGAATGCCATTTACTACCACAATGAAAACATGAATTCTGTGGTTTATAAAATACTGATCTATTCCTAACATCAGACCTAGGAATTTCAGTAACCTTCTTTTTACTCTTTTTGCAATCAATAGCAAGATGATTAGAGTTACCACAGTTAAATCAACATTTTCTAGGTGCATTTGGGACATATTTATAAACATTTTCTTTATTAATCCCAATTTTACCATTCCTGTTTCTTTTGACACTAGGTTCCTTCTTCTTATCTGTAACTTCACAAATTTTATCCTTGAGTTGTTTCTGAGACAGTAAACCTACATTCTTAGTAACTTTACTCATGACAGGTTTAGACTTAATAATTTTAACACTTTGAACAGAAGTAGATCCCTTTTCAAAAGTTGAATCGGAATCCTTACCAAAAACAAAATTAACAGGAGTAATCTTAGATTTGGTTTTGTCTATAACATGTCTATAGGTTTTTGGATTAACTGTCTCATCAACAACAATTTTCTCTTTCAATTTCTTATCTTCATCTGACTTATACCCTAGACATTCTTTCCAATTCTTAGAGGTATTAATCTCATGAAATTTTCTACCAGAGTCTGTCCAGGTTCTGATTTTCTCATTAGCATATTCAAGTTCCTTTTCAAGAGCAGTACATTTAAATTTCATCTTTAAGTACATGTGTTTAGCATTATTACATTTAAGAGAAAATTCAGCTTCTAAATGCTCATTCCTTTTCCTAAGTTCAGACATCTCAGATAAGATTCTAGTATTTTCAGCATTTTGACTTCTAAAGCTAATATGCAATGACTTTAGAAAACGTCTTAACTCAGAAGCATTATCAGTATCAAAATCAAAGACAGTATTTAGTACCTTATCATCAGGAATAGCAGTATCATCAGTATTGGCCATTAGGGCATAGTTGACAACCTCAGTATCAGATTCTGAGGAAGAGTTCATCCAATCCTTGCTTGATGTGATGAGTGCCTTTTTCTTCTTGCACTCAGTAGCAAAGTGTCCCATACCATTACACTTGTAGCATCTAACCTTTGACTTGTCAAATTTGCTACTCTTGCTGTCCTTTTTGATGTACTTGTCTTTGTTAGTATTGAAGGTCCTTTTCTGGAAGTTGTCTTGTCTTCTAGCCTTCCTGAACTTCATCTTTTTGAAGCCTCTGACTATCATAGCAACCATCTCTTCCATGTCTGAGTCAGAAGAATCATCATCAGTATTGGCATCAGGATTGCCATCAGTATCTGATGATGAATCATCATGATCTGACTCCACCACTCTTGATTTCCTTCTAGAGACCTCCATAGCTTTTCCTTTTGATTTAGCCTCTACATTCAAGGCAATAGTCTTTGCCTTGCTGCTTCTCTCATTCTTTCTCTGTTGAACTTCAAGATCATGAGTTCTTAGCATTCCATATACTTCATCAAGAGACACAGCGTTGAGATCATACTGATGTCTAATGATCGAGGTTTGAGTATCCCATTCTTCAGGTAGAGCTCTCAGAAACTTGGTATTTGAATCTTCAGAAACATATTCCTTGTCAACTAAAGATAGACTATTCAGGAGTGTCAGAAATCTATCATATAGATCAGTCAGGCTCTCATCAGGTCTAGCATCGAATTGTTCATATTCTTGAATCAAAAGAGCCCTTCTGTTTTTCTTGACAGATGCAGATCCCTGGCACTGAGTTTCCAAAGTATCCCATATTTCTTTTGCAGACTTGCATGCAATCACTCTGTTGGACATGACAGTATCAAGACTATTGTGCAGGATATTCTTTATCTTTGCCTCCCTAAGTACATGAGTTGTTTCTTCTGGAGTCCATTCACTCTTGGCCTTGACCACATAGTGTTCAGGTACAGTTTCTATTCGTTCTATGATCCTGGTAGGAATATATGGTCCATCACGAATCCTGTCCAAATAATCAGGATCCATAGCCTCCAGGTACATCAACATCTTTACCTTCTATGTTGGATATTCTGATTTCTTCAGGATGGGAATTTTCATGCTTTCATACTTGGTTGTCAACATCTTAGATCGTATCTGATTCAAATTTAAATCAGTTTGCTCTGATACCAATTGTTGCCCAGTAATAAACAATTGTAGAAGGGGGGTTGAATACAATTGTATAAGATTCTCGATTTTAAACACAAATATGAATAATAACAGCTTTAATAATTTTGATATAAAACTGTTACAAACTCTCTCAAGAAATTCTGATGTTCTTGAGAGCTGCTAGGTTACAAAGATACTCGTGTATGCGATTGATTTTTTAAAATAAAATCAAAACCTAAACTGTGTTTATATACTACACAGCTTCTCTATCAATTACATGATAAGTCCTAATCAATTACAAAGATTGAAACCTATCTTAAATTGATAGCTACGTTCCTACAAACCAGGAATCGACAAAATAAATAACCTTATTTAACTAGACTCCAAATATAACTCGAAATAGAGATCCTGATCAGCTTCCAGTCCTGATGATCAATCCTGATCCCAGTCCTGATATGAAATCCTGATATCAATCCTAATCATGACGATCATGCAATCCTGATAGCTATGTAATATTGATGACGTCAGCAATCCTGATCAGTTGAGTCTAGATCCTGACGATCATTGAATCCTGATCTAACAGTTTAAATTAGAAAGGCGGTCATTAATTTGAATGTGTTTATAAAAAATTATTATTTATAAAACGATGAAATATGCACAAACTAAATTTATAATTGCACACCCTACAAATTTTTTTGTGTAAACTACCCTTACATGTACACTTTCACAACAACCTTTTTCTTGTTTAATTTTGACAATTTTATTGTATCATTAATCTACAAGAGCATGTAATATTAGTATACTCAAGTAAAATTAATGTACATTATTATTTATGTTGTTTTTGTTTCTTTCCTGATGAGATAAGTAACATTATATTAGTAATTTTGATAAAGTATTTAAAAATAAATAATTTACATGGTAATAAATAATTAGTTTTTTTTTCATAAATATCCAACCCTAGAAACCTTTTTTGCAAACTATGTTTTTTTTTGAATATTTTGCAAAAATACCAACCTTTTGAAAATATTTACAAAAATATGGTACAACTTCTTGCAACCATATCTGCAACTGCATCAACCAAAATCAACCACAAATGCAACTTATAAAAATTTCATAATTCCAATATCTTAGGTTGCATAACAGATTGCATAACGTTGCATAACAAGTTGCATTCAACAAAAGATAACCAAAACACAATCAAACCATACTTGCAATTGAAATCAACCATATACACAACTTCCAATTTTTTAATCTGATTATTAAGATGGGTGCCCATGCGGGGCTTGTCCACAAAATCAACCAAATCTAATTACAAAAAGCAACGAAAATGAGCTACCAACAAAGATTTTTCCTATTTCTCATCCGTTGCATCTACCTTCACCGCCATCATCGACGAAGAGAGAGGAGGAAGAGAAAGAGAGAAAATTTAAGTTAGGAAATGGGGTATAATAGCGTGTAAGCATAAGTAAAGAAGAATCAGACATTGTGCATGTTTGGGATATCTTAAAAAAGTTGACTTATACCTTAAAATGAACAAGTGTCATATAAGTGATAAGTGGATGAATTCTTAGGTGTTTGGATAAATTTACTTATAAGTTAGTTACAAATTTGCTAATTTACATTTTAAAAATAATTATTAAATACAATGAGTTAAATACATACATTTTAAATTTAAAAAACATTTAAAAACACAAATGTAAAAATATGAAGTATTAAAAGACAAAGAAATCAAGCAATAAGTCAATAAGTTAAGGAAAATGTACGTTATTACTAACATTCAACTTATGAACATATAATTTATAAATTGGTTTATAAGTTGGGTTGTCAAACACCCTCCATAAACTATTACGGGTTTATAAGCTATAAGTTAGCTTATAAATCGTTTTCCAAGAAGGTTAATGGTTTGATGAGAGTGTATGAAATGGGAGTGTGTGTGTGTGTGAAGCTGTTAGTGGACGAAGAGAGAGGAGGAAGAGAAAGAGAGAAAATTGAAGTTAGGAAATGGGGTACAATAACGTGTAAACATAAGTAAAGAAGAATCAGACATGGTTTGATGAGAGTATGAAATGGGAGTGTGTGTGTGTGTGTGTGTGAAGCTGTTAGTGTATCCACATCCACCGTACTTTTGCAAATAAAACCTTTTGATTTGGACAAAACCGTATAATTGCAAGAAAATTGAAGGAAATATATATTTGCAAAAAAAGAAAAAAAAAGTTGTATTTTCGGTAAATTCTCTAAATAATTCACATGGTTTTTTTTCTTAATTTAAGATCATCAAAATTTTTAAATATATAATTAGTAATAAAAAGGAATGTTTCCCTTAAAAATAGTAATATAGCTTAAAATAATTCAATTATTAATATTTAAAATAAAATAAATTTACAAAACGAAATGAAAAAATTACACAATTGTTTGGACTACAACTTTAATCCAATTATTGAAGCTTTTAAAAAAAACAAATCCAATTATTCAATATAAGAATAAACTTAATCGTACTTTTATGCTAAAATTTTGTTTACATTTTCACTAACATAATCAAACCTATTGACACAAATGATATGTATGCAAAATATTATATTAATATAATTCAAATTAAGATACTATATAATTGGGGTGAAAGGCCAATATACCTCTTTTTACAAAATAAATTATCAAAATGCCCGCTGAATGCGCATTTTGAAGCTGTGTAGTCTGCATACGCATCCTAGATTTGCGTGGCGCTCGTTGCCTGGTCAACTATGTGCATCATCTTGATGCACAGAAGACTCTATACACATAAGACATATGCGTACTCCGTACTCCAACCAAATACAGCTGGACGTGTACGATGCGCATTTCCCTCTTGCACACCCTACCAATTGCATACACACACCACCAACTGCCATTACCAAACAGAACTCCGACAATATCGCCTGTCACCTTCCATAATCGCTGCCAAACCCCCATCACATCTCCTTTAAATCCAAACCCGAAACCATAACCATAAACCCATATAAAAACTAATATCAAACAAGTGCGCGCACACACATCCATTAAAAATACACAAATCATAATCCATTTCCAACCCCCAAAAATCATAAACCAATTATACAACTATAACCCTACATCAGTTAGACATATCCAGATCCATAAAACTATACCACAATCTATACAATACAATCAATATTAAATAACCTTAAGAATATTATTCAACTGATCCCGAAATTTCGAATTTGTGATTCCTTGATCTAAACCCAGCAATACACTGTTTGTTTTAGAAATAAAATAATGAGCAAGCACCTTGTAGTATGATCAAAGGTACGAATTTATAGATATCTGATTTTAAAGTTATAAAGGGAAGAAGAAAGTAATTTTTAATATATTTGAGGCAAGTAAACACACCGATGGTGGAAGGAAGATGGGGATTCTGAATACACATTTTTAGACTACGGATTTGGTGGGTAGTTAGGGCGATCGTTCCCGATAAAATGTAATTTGGGCACACCATGTTGAAAAATGGTGTATTTTGGTCAATTTCTCCAATTTGTTTTATTTTTTTATGAATAATTATTATTGTATTAATTTAAAGTTAACAAACTTAAACTAATAAAATGGTTTACTCTCCTTTCACAATTTATTAGATAAATTGACCAAAATACACCATTTTTCAACATTGTGTGCTCAAATTACATTTTATCGGGAACAACCGTCCTAAATACCCACCAAATTCGCAGTCAAAAAATGCGTATTCAGAATCCCCCATCTTCCTTCCACCATCGGTGTGTTTACTTGCCTCAAACATATCAAACATTACTTTCTTCTTCCCCTTTATAACTTCAATATTAGATATCTACAAATTTGTACCTTTGATCATACTACAAGGTGATTGCTCATTATTTTATTTCTAAAACAAATAGTGTATTGTTGGGTTTAGAACAAGAAATCACAAATTCAAAATTTCGGGATCAGTTGAATAGTATTCTTAAGGTTATTTAATATTGATTGTATTGTATAAATTGTGGTATAGTTTTATGGATCTGGATATTTCTAACTGATGTAGGGTTATAGTTATATAATTGGTTTATGATTTTTGGGGGTTGGAGATGGTTTATGATTTGTTTATTTTCAGTGGGTGTATGTGTGCGCTTGTTTGATATTAGTTTTTATATGGGTTTGTGGTCTGGTTTCGTGTTTGGATTTAAAGGAGATGTGATGGGGGGTTTGGCAGCGATTGTGAGGTTGTGGAAGGTGACGGGCGATGTTGTCGGATTTCTGTCTGGTGATGGCAGTTGGTGGTGTGTGTATGCAATTGGTAGTGTGCGCAAGTGGGAAATGTGTATCGTACACGTCCAGTTGTATTTGGTTGGAGTACGCATGCGTCTTATACATATACATATAGAGTCTTCTACGTATCAACATGATGCGTATAGTTGAGTAGGCAACGAGCGCCACAAAAATCTAGAATGTGTAAGCAGACTACGCGGCTTCAAAATGTGCATTTAGCGGTCATTTTGGGCGGTCCCTCCCACCCCTGGGTATTTTGGTAGTTTATTTTGAAAAAGAGGTATATTGACCTTTCACCTAATGAAATGATGACGGAGAGACACCATGCATACTGATTACGTCCAAATCATCTGCTAGGGTTGATGGTAAATAAGCTAATTTAGAAAAATTATTATATAGGATGTGCAACTATAACTTCAAGACATGCATATAACTTTAACTTCAAGGTCTGCATATATCAATACCCTTGTTAACCGGAAAGGTAACCTAAAAAAATGTAAGATATGGGTTAGAGTTACCATTAATTATATTATTATATCATTTATTAAATAGAGTGAAAACCAAACCAAAATATTTCTCTTTAATAATATAGTATTTATAGATTGTACAGATGATTCGTCAAATTAAGGATAATTTGACATATATAATTTCACGCGACAATATAAATATTTAGAGTATCTCCAATGCAATCAAATCCCTTAGTAAAAGCCTATGTGGCAACACATATAGTCAACTAGTATACATAATCACCATTTCCAATCACAAACCCTTATCTAAATATCTTTTACATAACCTAGTTTGGTTGACATATTTGTACAACCACTAAGAGCATCTCCAATGGGGTTGGCTAAAATGATTGGCTAAAATAATATAAAATATTAATTATGTAAAATTTGTTGAATGTATAAGGTATTTTGCTCCAATGGGGTTGACTATATTGATTGACTATATTTTAAATATAGCATGTTATTATTATTTCAAATTGTTATAAACAGACTTTATTATTTCAGTATGGTAATAAATAACGTGGAATTTTCCTACAAGTCCCAAGAGGTTGGCCAAATATAGCCAATAGGAAGACGTTGGTTTTTTTTTTTGCTAGGGGTTATGACCCATTGGAGTGCCAATATTTGTACAAAATCTCTATATTTTTTTATTTAAAATATGCCACATAATATGTTAGCTAAGGGTTTCTCATGTTTGAAGATACTCTAAAATTCTCTATAATGTTCCAACTCATCATCTTACTGTATTTAATTAATATTTTAATCTTATTGTGTTTCCAAATCATAACTTGCCTTTTGTTAATAATAATAAAATGTATTTTTAAGATATAACCAACAAATATAGTTAATCTCATTAGAGACAAAATACTTTTTCATTCCCTATAATATAGAAAATCATTATTTTATATTAATTTAAGCAATCATTATGGCTAATATGGTTGGAGATGCTCTTAATGTATGTGCTTATATTTTTAAAATACATAATACGAAAGTACAATAATTAAATACGATAAACGATAGTATATGAAAGTATGCAACAAAATTAATTAATAATTTATTATATATCAATACTATTATATAATAGACGAAACATTAAAAATTTGGTTGGTCGGTATGGTACATTGCGATTTTACTTAATTGTCCACATTAAAAGTTTGGTTGGTCGGTATGGTATGTTGTTATTTTACTTAATTGCCCTTAATTAACTATACTTCGTATTTTTTACTTAATTAACCTTACTTATTTATAGAAATATATTACTAAATAATAATATTACATATTTATAAACAATTACCCTTTTCACCTAAAATACATTATTTTTTTCTATTTTTTCTAACAAATTCTCCTACTTTTTCAAATATATCACGGGCAATTACCTTTTTTAACTAAAACATGTTAATTTTTCTATTTGTCCTTACTAAACCCCCTCCTTTTCCAAAAATATCACGGACAAACCTTTAGTTATTTATTTTTAAACCTATTTTAATATTATTATTATTTTT
Source organism: Heracleum sosnowskyi (assembly GCA_030848705.1). Classification (NCBI taxonomy): domain Eukaryota; kingdom Viridiplantae; phylum Streptophyta; class Magnoliopsida; order Apiales; family Apiaceae; genus Heracleum; species Heracleum sosnowskyi. Next base: position 20,886,481 of record CM061240.1, read on the forward strand.
TAAAAGTTTACCTATTTTAACTACTTATTTTTCTTAACAAATACAATTACTAAAAAGATTAAAATATAAATAATCAAATATCTATTTATAACCAAGGGTTTCAGCTAAAACACATTATATATTTTTTTCTAACAAAGCTCCTCATTTTCTAAATATATCACGGGAAATTGCCTTTTACAATTTAATTTTTCTATTGTTCTCACTAAAATCCGTTCTTTTTCCAAAAATATTACAAGAAACCCTTTACTTATTTATTTTAAAACGTATTTAAATACTTTTAATTATTAAATTTTAAAATCTCATTTTTCAAAAATATCACGGGCATTTTCCTTTTTAAACTAAATATATGTTACTTTTTTTATTTTTTATTACTAAAATCCCTCAATTTCCAAAAATATAACAGGCAAATCCATACTTATTTATTTTAAAATTTGTTTTAATGTTTTTAATTAATTAAAAGTGTTTAGCTATTTTAACATGCCTAATTATTTTTTGCACAATTACAATTAATAAAATATTAAAAAAATAACAATTAACAATCCGTGCATCGAACGGGTTTTAAGCTAGTATATATAAGATATTCAATTTGATATTAATAGTAAGTTTTTAAAATAAAGTAAATTCAATATCAATTAATATGTATAAATTAATCTCAATACTAGAAAAGAATAAATTATAAATTATTATTTTACTTTGTTTTCATTTCGCGTACTAATATATTAGTATATAAGGATATTATATGAAAGTTTTCGTAGATATACGCAATTGGTTTTTCGATATATTTCAAACCTAATTATAAACTATTATTTTAAAAATACCCTTTTTATAAACTTTTTTTTCAAAAATACGGTGGTTTTAAAAATTAATTAAAAAATACATTTTTTTGAAATTTATTTTTAAAAATACGGTTTGCAGTAACCCAAAATGCAACTTATTAATTCTTTTTGACATTTTATCAAACAGTTTGCAAACGTTGGTTTGCAACCCCTGCAATCCAAAATGCAACTTCACTTTTCTTTTTCTGTCAAAGTCCATTTTAAGGTTGATTGATGGTGCATTTGTTATTTTTCCGAGTTAATTTGGTTGCATATGCTGCAAATCATAACCAATTCAATTCAACGGCATATGCAACAAAAATCGACATAAAAATATTATACTTTTTTGTGACATTCTCTCAAATAGTTCATATACATTCCACCAAAATTGAATATGAAGAAAGAATAAGAAGATACATCAACCAAAATAACACACCAAACTTGTCAAATGTTGCAAACAAGGTTACAAATCTTACTATTAAGATGGGTGCCCTACGGAGCCTAAAAAACCACAAATGCAACACCAATTTACCAAAACCAATCATTAAACAACCAAAATCGAAATCGATTAACATTACCTGCAAATTTAGCAAACGATTCATCGGAATCGAGAAGAAGATGGGGAAGAAATTTAATCAAACAGTCATAAATTGACATAAACCGTCCATGTCGGTGACGATTACGACGACATTTCTATCGACACAAACGAGAAACGTGTGTATCTGTGTGTATATGTAAAATGATGAGTGAAGGTGGGAGGGTGGAAGGCAGTGTCGTGTGTCCTAAAGATTTAGAGACGTGTGTATCTCTGTGTGTATATGTAAAATGATGAGTGAAGGTGGGAGGGTGGAAAACAGTGTCGTGTGTCTTAAAGATTAAAGATTTTGATGTCGTATTTCTAGAAAAACAAAAGTGTAGAAGTAAATATATATCTTATTTTAAAAAAAAAAAAAAAGCGTAGAAGTAAATATATATCTTATGAATTTTTATTAATATACAAAAATTTAAGAAAATATTATAATATAAAAAGAAAAAAATATTGATCGAGCTCTGAATGTCATTAAATTTTTAAGAACTTTATCAAATTTAAACTGAATACTTTCAAATTTAATTTTTTTTTTAATTTGCATTAAATATCACAACATCTTAAAAAATGTTTATCATTTCAATTGAAAACAAGAATATTTGCATTTAATGATATGAATTTGCATTTTGTCAAAAAAAAAACAACAATATTTGTATGAACTTTTCAAAATCCTAACTAAATACATCTGAATATATTTTTAAAAACCCTTACATCTGATAACTTTTTTTCCTTTTTGCTAAGTTCATACACCTGAATTTTGAAATTTCTTCAAAAAATAAATACAAAAGGAAAAACCTTTTAAAACGAATATATGACATGTTTGGCTGTCCTTTTTAGGTGAATTTTATGTTTTATAAGTTCATAAAAATTTATGATTGGTGTTTATGTATTTAACTTATAACTTATACTAAGGAAGTATTTTTTCCTAACTTATTGAGCTATTATTTTTTTTAAACTTTTTATTTTTCCATTAGTGTTTATAAATGTTTTTTTAATTTAAAATGCATCTATTGAGATCATTGTATTAAATAATAATTTTAAAAAAATTAAATTAACAAACATTTCACTAATTTATAAGAAAGTTATCCAAACAACTAAATAACTTATAAAAATTCATTTAATTATCATTTACTTATATGACATTTATTCATTTTAATTTTTTTTTTAAAATACTTCAAACACGCCCATTAACATAATTTAATGTATAAAGATAAGCTTTAAAAGTGACCACACACCAATAAAATATACGAGTGATTCTCTTCTCTATCCATGCATCCATCTCTATGTATACATCTCACCAAACCCAAATTCTAAGATATAGAAGGCCCACGCATTGCCTGACTGAGATACTTGGTTGTTTTGCGGTACAAGACATATTTAAAATTATTCATATATTTGTTAAATGTTGTATAAAAAATAATTAAAATATATACTTAATTTATGATTTTAAAAATTGAAAATTTTATTAAACGATGTGAGAAAAGTTAACATTGGAGAATGGAAAGGTTTAATGTAAATCCAGCATGAAAATAGGATAGTTACATAAAAAAATTGAAAAATGATAGAAATCAAAAAAACGTCCCCAATTTTTTTTTTAAAAAGAGGTGTCTTCGGTACTGGCTCATCTAAAATCCTACCCCGCCGACCAAAGCTCTCATAGATCTTATGCTATATTTATGAATTCACTTTGAAAATTTTCTTTGAAATTTTGTTGGATACCTCACATTGACACTACTACATTGGAAACTTTGTTTAATGAATTACACATTAGGCTCATTTTCAGCCATCGGTAAGGAAGAAGCACAAAACTTCAAACATAAATTGAAAAAGAAAAAAGTACAAGCATATAATAATGTAATTTGCAAGCAAAATAAAATAAGTATCATCTAAGATTATTCTTTGGGGTTTAACTGCATACCCCCAAAAACTTTTTTTTCACACAAGTAAATCAACCAAATGTTTGTTACAATCATCTACCCAATGAATAAAATCCCAAGAGGAACATACATAACAAGAACTAGCAACTTTGCTAGAACTGTAGACATTCAACTAAACAAAAGTAATAATGAATTATGAAAAAGTAGCTTTTTATCTTCTTCTTTTTTTTTATTTTTTTTTGTATTGTTACGTTACCGGAGATGCATACATGCTCAAGTGTTCTTGACCATGTGTTGCAATCCAATTTTACATCTCATCCAAATTCCAAAAGAAAATCTATATGAAAAAAAAACCTTGAGCTTATGCCTTGCACAGATATTAGAATCTCTCGTAAAATGCTCTCCTCTGATGAGCTCTATGAACAGGTCCCTAATCAAATGTATTTCTAAACTGATATATCTCCAAGCTGAGTAATGTGTAATTCACAGTCCTCCATATTGATTCACCTGATATTCTTACCTACTTAACGTTGTGACATAATAATCTTCCTAGGTAGCGATTCCTGAATCAAAAAAAGACAGAGAACATCAGAACAAAACCGATAAATGGTAATACTAGGATCATTCATGAACATCAAACTACAGCACTGAACTTGCAAGATCAGTTATTTCAGATCAACATAGTAAGAAACTATAAGACACCAGAACCGATAAATGAGAAAACAGAGAGTTCACTTAACCACCTGGTGAAATATTCACTTGGATCCATGAAACAAAAAAACAAAAACGTTTGAGAATCTATAAGCAGTGTGCACTTTTATATTAATAAATAAAGTCTCTTGTTTGTCAAAAGGCTGGAGTTTGCATTTCAAAAGTATTGCCACACAAATTTATACTAGTGAAACACCATGAACCATCATGTCATTATATTGCATTCTCCAAACCAAATGAGAGCATATTGCATTACAACTATTGAGGTTTTACAAAAAGAACCAAAAAACTAATCTCCCTCGTTCTTTCTTTCTTTCTTTGTTGTTCTTTCAATAAAAAAGGACAGGTACTAATATCCCAAGTAATTGCTAATAGCCAGGTTAGATAGAAAGGTATCTTTTACTGTAGAAAAACACATGAAAAAAGGTAGTCACATATTCGCTATGACAAGTTATCATTTTTGAATATCTAATAGCACCCTCATCAATCATTATTATCTCTAACAGCTCGCCTTGAAGCACTGTTGAACTTTTATTATTAGCAACTCCGAGACATACAGAATAGATCGATCAATATGCCAATCAAACTAGATTAGGAGCCCAGACCAGTAATTTTATGCACCTGCTATACTATTTCCTGTACCATGGATCCAATTACTAGCCACAAAGAAAGAACTGCCAAAAGGCTTACTTAGATAGACATATACATCATTTTTGTAAATGATATTGGAAACTCATCCCAAATCATGAGCAAGGTGTAATTTGTGTCCACGGATAAAACTATACGGTAGGAAAAAAGAAGGAAAACTATGTCTGGGAAAAGTAGCATTGCCCGGGGAAAGATTATTCCAGTGAAACTGTGTGGAAACGAAGACGCTACAAAGGCTAAGATGTGGTACTCTTTGAACACAACATGTGAAAGCTATTTTTTTAGAGTATCAAGATGCAATGGAGCTAAAATCTAGAAGTTCATAGTTAAATCTAGATGCTAAATCTAGAAGTTCTAGATGAGGACTTAAAAAGCTTTATGGTTTGATTTCCAAAGCATCTGTGCTAAACACTTTTTGTATGCATATATATATATATATATATATACATAAAATTTATATATACATAAATTTAGACCGAGATCTTGAGTGCAAGTTATTTTTTCTATTGACATGAGAAGGATATCACATGCTAGACATTGACATCATGAGACTTAACAATTAAATAAATTCGGTGAGTAGTGTCAAAATGTTCATCTACCAAAACATTAGAAGATTAAGAGATAAATGAAATGGAAAATCATGTGGAAATTTAAGTAGAGAGGCACATACCTCTATTTTCTCTATTAGTAACGCTATAACCACCAACATAACCAACAGCATTTCTAGGTGCAACCTCAGAAACTGCATTGCGGAGATCATAATCAAAGGTTCGAGGGCCGTCAAGATCAGGAGAGGATGAACGCCAAGTTGTGTCCCCATAGACTGAACCACTGCCATAAAAGTTAGCAAAAGAACCATCATAACCACTATTTGCAGCAGCAAAGGATGATGTAGAAGATGGAGCCATATTGCCTCTACCATTCCATGCATAACCCACTCCACCTAAGTCAAGATTGTTTTCAGCATTGCTATAACTAATGTTTTCAGTGCCAAAAGCAGAACCGATGCCTCTGTCTTGACCTGAAATAGGCGACGAACCCCAAATGGCTTCAATATTACCTAGTGCATTGATCAACCCAGTATTTGCGCTACCTGATCCCATGAATTCAGCAGAATTAGCTAAGTTTTTAGCGTAATTAAGACCGCCATCCCCCCATGTGTTCCGGTTCATTGAATTAAACACAGAACCTGTTCCAGCTATTCCGTGCCCAATTGGACTGCCATACCTGTTTGGACTCCCGTTTTGGAAAGCATTCAAATTACGAGCATAACTAATATTAGAACCAAGGTGACCAGCTCCTTCAAGATTTGGTCCAAAACCTGGTTCAGAATTTGATCCGAGACCATAACCAGGAGTCAATGAAGAATATCCACTGCGGCCAACAGCAGCAGGACTAAACCTGCCATCCATTCTTAGTCCATAGCCTCCAACTGGGCTTGGACTATACCCCTGAGTGTAGGCATTAAGTAGATTGCTCACTCTGCTCAGCCCATAGTTTTGCCCGCCTAGCTGGCCTACCTGACTCCTAATCGATCCTAGGGATAGTTCCTTGGGAACAGCCCGCTTAACCTCAACCATTTTACCATTGAGCTCATGGAAAGTTCTAAGCAGCACCCTATCTACTGCTTCCTCTGAATCGAAGGTGATGAATCCAAAACCTCTAGGCCTCTGAGTGTTGTGATCATACATCACCACAACATCTGTGATTGTCCCAAATTGATCGAAGTAATTCTTAAAGTCACTCTCTGTTACTGTGGATGCTAAACCTCCTACAAATATCTTTTTGGTACGGGTAGGACCTGGCGAACCTTGAACACTGCCACTGATCCTATTTGGAGTTTGCTGATCATCCCTAGGAACAGCCTTTTTAGCTTCCACCTGAGGAAGCAGACATGAAAATTGAATTCTTATTCACAATACGCACACATAGCACCAAAAATGAAAAAAAGAATGATATGCACACCTTAAATTATTTAACAATTGCAGTAGATAAAAACTACCATTCTGGTCAAATGCGATTAACACATAATGGTGTATTGGTGTATACCACTTTTCTTGTGTAATCATATCAAATTGCATCAATGTAGCTTCTGAAATATAAATATAACAAAACAATCACGAAATAAAGAACATGTAGCTTACAGTTCTGCCATCTATCATATGCTTCTCCTTAACCACCCTTTCCGCAACAGCAGGATCAGCAAAAACAACAAAACCAAAACCACGAGCACGACCCGTTGTTCGATCTTTCATAATCACAGCTTCCACCACTTCACCAAACGTTTCAAAATATTCTTTGAGACGATCTTCATTAGTGTCCCATGAAATTCCACCAATGAACAACTTCCCACCTTCCATTTCCATCCTGCACTTGTAATTCAATAATTCCATCACTCAAACATATCTCAAGAAACAACACAATCCTAAAAATCACAATTTAACACACACCCACATCAATTCTTTATATGCACAACAAACAAACATCCCACATGATCCAGACCAAATAAACTTATCTAGCAGATCTAGTTAACAAACAGATATACACATATCAATCAGAAAACAATCCATATATTCAATCATTAAATAAAAAACATAATCAACTCTGATCAATATGAAATCAAACATCAATTCTCTCTCTCTCTCTCTCTCTCTCTCTCTCTCTCTCTCAAATCAAGCATCCATTCTCTCTCTCTCTCTCTCTCTCTCTCTCTTATTTGAATCAATTTACCAACGATGAACAATCAAATAATCCTTACCAATAACACACACACATGACACATACATATACAAACAATCAAACTTCACTTACAATCAACGAATAAAAAATCTATAAACACAAACATGAATTACCTGAAGTAAAGAGCAAGAAAATGGATGAGAGGATGATGAGGAGAAGATGATGGATGTGTGTAAATACAAAAAATATGTAAGTATAGATTAAATAAAGATCTAAAAAGGGTGCAAAAAGAAGAGCAGAGGGCGAGAGACACCCTCTTTTCTTCCTCTCTTTTTTTATAAGAAAATTAAGAAGGGGATGATGATGAAGATGGCAAGAGAGAATAATAAAATTTAAGTTTTTATGGCAACAAAAAAGAGGAGACAAAAACAGGAAACTAAATAAGTTTGAGGATGAGCTGATTCTTACATGGGCTTAGGCTTTTGTAATGATGGATTGGTTGTTCTATATATACTTACGTTTTTGTGTGTGTGTATTTTTGGCCATCCCGTGTAAGAATTGTAGAGCCGAAGACATAGGAAGGTGTTCTTTTTGTTTTTGTTATTTCTATAATTGCCAATTTTGTGATTTTTCTTTATACGGAAATATTTTAAGTTGTGTCCGATTTTAAGTTTTTTTTTTTAAAACCAATTTTAAGTTACTTTTTATAATAAGAGAAAGTAAAGTATGGTAAAAGTAATATACCAATAAGATAAAAAATATACCAATAAGAAAAGTAAGGTAAAAGTATATAATAAATTATTTTTGTATTTGTGTAAAAATAATATATTTTACGCGATTGGAATATTTTAATAAAAATGTAAAAGTAATATGAGCTACTCCAACTTGACTCGTAAAATATTCGAATTCGATTGAATAATATCATAATCGAGCGGAACACGAACTCGAACTCAAGCTACTTTAATAACTTACCGAGCCAAACTCGAGTTTTTAATTAATCGATTCACGAGCCTATTTGAGTATGTATATTTTTTTATTATATGTATTTTTAAATATTATTATGTAAATAATTAACATATATATATAATATTTAATCAAGACGAACTCGAACTTGAGCCGAGTCTTTATATTATATGTTTTATATTTATCTTATATATATATATGTATGTTATTTTATATATTATATATATATATGTGTTATATTTAATCGAGTAGAACTCGAGACAAACTAATTTCATTCAAACTTTTCTCGGTAATTAGAATATCTGAAATTGAGTTTTGGAGTCGATCGAACATTTCTCGAGCCTATCGAACATTTATCTAACCGAGTTTAGAATGTGAAACTTATGACTTAGTCGATCTCGAGTTCGAGATCGAGTTCGAACTATTTTATCAAGCTTGAACTCTCCTAACAATGCTCAACTAGACTCGTTTACAACCCTAATTATGACTACTCAAAAATGAAAAATACTAGAAACCCAATAAAATGTCCCAAAATATTTCTTAAATTAATTTTTATTGGTAACATTCCTTATAAAAATATGGGATCTCGCGTGCATATATATAAAATCACAAATTAAAAATTGTCCCAAGTGTCGGTCACGTTATTTCGTACAAAATTGTCAAAAATAATTGAAGACAAATTCGGCATCTTTATCATTTAAAAATTTTAATTTACATATTTTCTCCAAGTAAACAATAAAAAAAATGAGATATTAATGTATGGAAGGGGCACAAGTCAACCATGTAATGAAGCACATCTATATATATTGCAAGACTACATTAATTTGAATTAAATACCAAAACCTAAAAATGTACTACTAGTAAATAGAAAAGAATGACTTGTATGTTGTTGTAACTACAAAGTTGGGATGCAAAAATCCTTTATATCCACATCCCACTTGCTTCATGTGGAGGAAAGGGATGAAGCATAAATCACCAAAACATGGCCAAACTGTCATCACATGTTTACTTGTAACAAATGGACTCCTTTGTATACATGTATATTATTATATGAATACTCAGGTCTAGGGTTGTAAATAAAATAAAATAAAAATTATTTACAAATCTACAAATATACATGCATCTATGAGAAAAACAAGCAACTTTAAATTTCACTTTAGAATATATAAATTTGAAATAAAGTGGGATATGTGTGAGGGACAGAAGGGATTGCTGGTGTGCCCACTCATTTATTCAAAAAAAACAGGTAGACTTGTAAATTCATAGTAATATTGTTAGTTCACATATGATATGATGCACATGTATGATGTAACTTGGCTTATCTTCCTCAACCAGCTGGTGAGTTGGAGATTTCTATGAATTGTATAAGTATACTCCCTCCGTCCCAATGGGTTCTTTACGTTTGCTTTTTGCACGGAGACCAAGGAATATTCTTAAAATAAGTGAGGTAGTGGATGTAATAGTGTATTTTATTGTTAAAATAAATGAAGTAGTGGGTGTAATAATAATTTATTGTTAAGATAAGTGAGATAGTGGGTGTAATAGTAGAGATAGTGGGTGTAATAGTATAAAGTATTGAAAAAGTGGAGTGAAGTAGTGGATGTAATAATGTATTATATTATTAAAAGTTACTATTTTTAGTAATGTAAAGAATTGGTGGAACGTCCCAAAAAGGAAAGTGTAAAGAATTGATTGGGACGGAGGGAGTATTACAGATAAGTGGAAAATATGCTTTATGACATGACATCCAAAAATTGGCATTCCATGAAAATTCTACTTCTTATCCAAGAACCTACATATATCAGAATTGCTTGTTTGCCATTGGTAGTAATTATGATTGTGAGACTAGGTGCTGTTAAAAATAATTCCCTACTTTCCCTAAAATCGTACTCAGTGCACCACATTCTCGTAATAGTATTTTTACGAGATATCAAGAAAGGTTAGACTTACCTGCATGAAATTTTATCTTTATTTATTTTGTAAAGATTGTTTTAAGGAGTTAAAACAGAAAGTTTGTCTCTTGCATTTGGAAGAAGTTTTCTTGCTTTTAAACAAAGTATGCTTGCTTGTCAATCAAATTTTGTTGCTTCACTATTTATAATACCACTACTAAAATAGCTGTTAAATTTAAAAAAAAAATTCATAATAACTTATGAGGGGTGTTTATACATCCAACGTATTCACTTAACTTATAACTTATATGATGAGTTGAATGTTAGTAACGATGTACATTTTCCCTAACTTCTTAACTTATTGTTTGATTTTTTAATACTTTATATTTTCACATTAATGTTTTTAAATGTCTTTTTAATTTAAAATACATGTATTGAGATCATTTTATCAAATGTTGATTTTTTTAAAATTATTTTACCAAATACTTCACTAACTTATAAGAAAATTTATCGAATAACTTATAAGAACTAGCCTAAAAACCCGTGCGAAGCACGGGCCTGCTTATTTACTGAAATAATTTTTCGCACGAAAATGTGTATATATATCGAAACAATTTTGTAATTAAAATTAATTTTGAATTTATCTTATATTTGTATAAAAAAAATTTAATTTTTTTAATATTTAATAAGATTTCACAAAATTTGGAAAAAAAATCTATAAAATAAAGATCAAATTATTATTTTCATTTGACAAAATATTAATTTAGTTTTAAATGTCGTGAAATGCATTTTATCAAATTCAACAATTAAATATAATCTAAATGATTATTTTAGTATAGTTGTTTATGATATGGATGTATCTAAACTAATGTGTTTTTAACGAAATGACAATATACTTGTAAATAAAATATAAAGTTGGTCAGGTACGTAAGACTACACACCGTGATCACATCTTAAAATCTTTTAGTCTAAAGTCCGTATATAACATTAGTGTATGTAAATTAATATGATAACGTAACTGTGCCAAACCCAAGGCTTTGGGACTTGTTCATAGTGAGTATTATTGATATTAAGAACAAATAGAAACAATGTAAAATTTGAAACACGGTCGAACTATTGTTCTTGTTGCAATTATAATCATGTTTACCGGAGTTTTCTATGTTGGAGAAAGTATAATTTGTAAATAGGTATTTTGCCTTAGTAGTTGTTGTTTGTTTTTCAGCGATCAATTGATTTGGTTTTTTTTATTTTTTTGCAGTCTAGAATATAAATCGTTAAATGCACACAATGTTGTTGTAATATAATCGAACACATGTGAATGAGATAGAGGATTTTAAAAAGAAGCTGAAGGTTGGTGCATCTTTGCACACTCTCACAAGACTATCTTGCGGTGTAAATTACAAAATTGTCGGTATATAACATAGGCGATGCAGTCTTAATATTGTCAGATATAAACGTAGGGCTGAGACTTATTACAAAATCTATTAATATTATTTAAAAGTCATCCATGCGGCGTCTCACTCAATTTTTTTACTTTTAAAATTTTATAAAAATTTTATACTCTAATCTTATATGTTATCTATAATCTTATTATTATGTAGAAATTATACGTTATCTATAATCTTATACTCTTTTAAAATTTTATTTTTTATATCAATCATTTAAAATAAAAGAAAGAGAATCGTAGAGTATGCTCAATCCATTAAAATATTTTTGGTAATTATATACAATGCAATATTTTATAAATAATATAAACCAACATTTTATTTATTTAAAAAAAAAATTATAAAAAAGAAGATGAGAGAAGAAGAGAAATTAACATTAATAAGATTTTAAAGAAAACTTAAAACAAAATGTATTATGCTACTTATGCATGAGCTTGATTAGAGAAGATTAATGGTTCAATTTACTACACTAACATAATTTTATCTACTATTTGCATAAATATAAAAGAGTTGACGTTTTTGTAATTTTTTAACATGTAGGGGCAAAATCATAAATTCAAGGTATTAAAATGACATATATCAATAATTTAAATTGATAAAACAGAATTGTAGATTATGTTCAATTGCTAAAAATATTTATTATAACTATGTATTGTGCAATATTCTAAAAATAATATAAATCAATGTTTATTAACTCAAAAAATAAAAAAATTGGAAGAAGAGGTGGTTTATCTAATAAGAGTTTGAATATAAACTCAAAACAAAGTGCAGCACAGTTGGTTATGACATGAGTTTGGCATGGATATGTTAAGGGTTCGATTCCCATCATTAACATAATTTCACAATTTTTACATTTTCATTAAAGAATGGTATTTTTGTAATTTTAGAAAATATAAGGGTAAAATCGTAACTTCACAACCATTAAAATGGCAAACTTTGCCCTTTGTTGGCTTTTAATATATAGAGAAAGATTCATTTACTTATCATCACACTTATTCATTTTAAGTTAAAAGTTAATTTTTTTTTTAATATAATCCAAACACGCATAGTATCAAATGCATATCTTAGATATGATTTATTTAGGCATGCAATATTGACAGTCTTTTGTAGACATGGTGTGCAGAGCAATATGATAAATTTGCAGCTTCTGTTTGCTTGTAAACTAGTATAACAAAAGTGCTCATTCAACAAACTAACTCTATTTTAAAAAGCAAATACTGTAGGAATATCAGTTGTGCTGTTAAGGCATTATTATTAATATTAATTTTAGTATACAGGGGAACTTATGAATGTTTTGGGTAATGGTCGGCCACTTGGAAAAGTTGGATGAGTCTGAAATCAAGAAATTGATTGGTAGGTCAATGAAAGATGTATATCTCTTCAGGGCCATAGCTAGGCTCTCAAAATCGTTTTCTTTGTTTTTATTATTTGTCTGTTCAAGTCAATGTCAAATGGAACTTGATGGTATTCATTCAACAATATGATTATTGCACATCTTTTTTGCACTTGGGAAAAATTATTATACGGTTTGAAACAAACTTACTTGGAATCATCTGGTTAAAGTATCATAAACTAAAAACAAGTCCAAGAGCTTACTTATATCATGTTCTAAGTTCAAATATAAATAATCTAGCAAAAAATGGTGCTCCAACAATGTCCTAGTGGTTACCTAAATTACTAGGACATCCATCTCATTACCTATTGTTAACGGAGGAATTTGATATTAACAAAGTTTGAGGTTTATCGCCGGAATCAAGATCTATGACGGTGGTTCTTCGCCGGAAAGTCGTCAGAGTGTGGTGGTTGTGATGAATTGGGGGCTGAGATTGTAAGGGTTTCTTGGTGGTGGCTCGCTGAGCTCTTCGCTTCCAACCCCTTACAATGTGCCTACGTACCCCGTATTTATAGGGGATCAAGCCCAACGTAGTTCTTGGAGAGAAAGTTACCTCCATGGGCTTGGTCTCTGATTTCCAAAGCCCATAAGAAGTCTTCCACCGCCTTCCACAATTAGACTCTGACTCGCTTTAGGAATGTCTGACGATGAGGCCTAGTCACAAAGGCCCAAGGCTCGTCTATGACGTCAGGACTTCACGAATAAGGAAACTTCCCCCGTCGAGGACTAGTCTCATCCGTTACCAACTATTTCCTTAATTCATAGACGCAGGTATAGCCATGACTTACCCCAAATGCCAGACGCATCCTTGTCCCCCGAATGAGAAGCACCCACCAGATTGCAGGACAAGTGATCCCAAGCGTTTGGGTGCAAAGTGCAGGATTACTCCAAAGTTCCCCAATGAGAACGCGCCCATTGAGTACAGGAACAGAGCTCCCAAAGCACACACCAAGGTTCACCCCACATCCCCAATGAGGACGCGCCCATTGAATACAGGAGGAGGCCTTCAATCATCAGGCATACCCCTGGAGGCCTTCAATCATCAGGCATACCCCTGGAGGCCTTCAACAACGGACATCCCCCTCCTAGGGAACATCCTAGGAGGGAATTCTTCAATATCTTGCATTTATGAAGCCAATAGAGCCATCATTCACCATCAAGTAGCTATTTCAAACCAAGAGGACGCGCCCTCAAGGGGTGGATGGCCTAAAGGGGCGCGCCCTTACCCATATGAGGGCAAGCCCTAAGTCTTCCATATGCTAATCCCATGTCAGTCTAGTTGTTATTCTCTGTCAAGTCATTCATTCATGTCAAGTTGTCAGTCCACACCAAGAGGACGCGTCCTCAAGGGTTGGACGACCAGAGGGCGCGCCTTCACCCCTACGAGGACAAGCCCCGAGCCTCCGTTGTACTAGTTCAATCCATAATTGCATCTTGGATATCCTCAATTGATTATTACTTGACCCGAATCTACCCTAAAAATCCAATAACGAATTTTGGCTATAACAACTACCCCCCAATTCCATGTGAAATCGGAGATGAAGTATGGAATTTCTAATCTTCAAAGTGCCAAAAATCTTTGTAACCTTGTCTCATTCAGGGCGCGCCTTCATGTTCTTTCCACATCCGACCTCTAAGCCTATATGAGCGAACCCGACATAGGAAACAAGAGGCATTATGCACAAGTATAAACCTTTCTTATACACCACAGCTTATGACGAAGTATAATCTCCTAACAATGATTTGGAGATCAACCCAAGTCTTCCACTTCTCCCATAACACAAAAATTTAAGTCTTTCATCCCAAAATTGCTCTCCTTTGGACGTGCGCTAGACTGTAGGCGCGTCCTCCTTCAAGAATTCCATTAATAGACTAACACAATAATATGCACATTAGAGATTCACCTTAAACCATCAACATTGTAGGGTGCGCCTTGAGAGGGAGGCGCGTCTATAGCCCAAGTAAGATCACCGGCCTTCAAGTAATAAAAAACCCTTGGAGGCAGGGATGACGTGTCATGACGATGAAGGTAATCTTTCCACCAGCAACACAATTTCTAACACAAAGGCAATTTTTTCAGCAATCACCGTGTAACTCTACTCATATTGCTTGTTTATCTTCACTTTCCCAAAATAAACTGGATTCTGTTTGTAAAATTCGTAATCTGACTTCCAGGCCTGTTTCTGAACTTCTCCAGTTGGAATCTTGATTTTGGACTACTTTTGGATTGTAGAAAATCCTGTTATCTTCGTAGGGGCTGCAAGACCGTCTGATTCTGATGTCTAGAACTCCGATTATGGCCCAAACAGCAATGTATGCGCGTGTAGATCAATAAATCCGAATTTACTTGTATTTTATGTCCAAATAACTCTAATTCCTTCCAAGTTTAGGAATTCTCTATTTCCCTTCCTACCAATCTTGTTATACTTGTATATTCTTCATATTGTCCCATGTCAACGCATACTTGGAAAAAACACATCAAACGGTGCTGATGGGATCTCATTCTTCGGAGGGCGCGCCCTAAATGGGCTAATATGTTTTCTTCTTTAATTTAACCAATAGAAAAGCAATTTGACATGACATCTGTCTTTCAAGGAACAGTTGCAGAAAACACTTTTCAACCTTGTATGTATGAGGGTGCGCCCTGATGATAAGGCGCATCCACAAGCTTCAACTTTTTCTTTAAGGCTTTGGGAGTATGTCTTCCATGCCACTGAGTTCACTTCTTCCATTTCAGGGAGAATCTATGCTTCTGTCTTCTTGACCCCTTGAAGATAATGAGGACGTGTCCTCTGAAAATGTGCCTCCTGATGATGAACAAGATATCACTTCTCTTCCCAAGTATCAGGGAAATTAATCTTCTGGGACCGATGTTGTTCCTGAAAAGCCTTTGGACGATGTTGCTAAAACAAGTGATACTACGGATGAAAACATCTCCACTTCTCTTGCTGATGACACTCAGGACGCGTCCTGAGGCTCGATATGACCTTTATTCCTTTTGCTAAGTCTTCTGAACATTATTGAGGTGCAGGTCCTCACTTCTAAGCCTTGTAAGTTGTATTTGATTTGTCTGTGCTTTCGGTAACTCCATGGGATATGTTTCCCGGAATTATATTCTCTTGTTGCATTATCTTGCTTGTCATACTTGCATTTCAACTAGGAAGAGTTTCGTATTTTATCATCTAACTGAGGGCGCGTCACCCTAGAGGGCACGCCCTATATAAACAAACCATCTCGAAATTTTTCAAAATTTCATCACCTCAACTAGAACTAGGGAAAGTGTATATGAACTACCCCCCTAGACTAGGAGGTAATTAATTTACCTTGTAGGCTATTATTCAGTCATTTCCCGTCTTCAATCAACTATTAGTAGAATGGTGAACCAAAGCATCACTTTGTTGAAACTACTCCATCAAGCGCTTACATGACTATTATGGGGTCTCACCCTCAAAAGTTTCATTAAAACTTTAGGGGGCACTCTCCGGTCACAAAATACTTCGAATCTTGACCCATGAAAGGGCATCTCAATATGAGGCATCTCTGGAAGAGGCATCCTATGAAGGGCATCTCACTAAGAGGCATCTCCCAAGGAGGCATCCGTTGGAGGGGAATATTAATCACTACTATCTTTTATATAATTTATCGTGTAGAAGGCCTTCACCAGACTAGCCTAGGGCCGCACCTCAGCGCCTTTATCCGGCGAAGGGGCACACAAAAGGCGTCAATTGTATCTTTAAACATCGTTTCATGAAGAAGCATCCCCGTAAGGATACTCTGTTATTCATAGGAAGGGTCGGGAGATGCATTAGTACTACCCCCCAGTGTCGTGAGAACGCGCCCTCTTGCGTAGGGCGGCCTATATGGACGAGGGCAATGTCAAAGTCCCTTCTAATCTTCTAATCCATTTGAAAATAGCATTCTTCTGTGGAGGGGCTCACTCATGACCTTGGGGCCGCATCCTGCTGATCAGGGGGCGCATCCTAAGATCCATGGGGCCTCTACTCCAAATATTCTTCTTCTTGCTGCAACCTGTGGGATTGTACAATCATGCTTAAAGTCGAAGCCTTGGCATATGAGGCTGATACACTTGTGGCGCGCCTTAAAGGGCATGTCTTCTATTATTGAGGATGTGATGACGCGTTCTCTGAAGATAAAAGTCTTGTCTTTTCGGAGGGGCTCACTCATGTCCATGGGGCCTCGACCTGTAGGTAGGGGGCGCTCACTGTGGACCAGGGGCCGCTCTCCTATGTCATTCATTGAATTATCACGTGAAGGGGCTCACTCATATCCATGGGGCCTCGACCTGTAATTAGGGGGCTCTCACTATGGAATACGGGGCCTCTGCTTCCAATAGCTTCCTTTCCTCTAAAATTCAATTAATGAATTCTTCACGCGGAGGGGCTCACTCATGTCCACGGGGCCTCAACCTATAATTCTTTCAAGAATCAGGGGGCGCACTATGTGAATCATGGGGCCGCTCTCCGATATTATCAATTGAGTTGTCACATGAGGGGGCTCACTCATGACCATGGGGCCTCAACCTGTAACCAGGGGGCACTCTCTTTGGATCACGGGGCCTTGCCTCCCTATTACCTTCCTCTAAAAATCGCTGGAGTTCATGTTGATCAGTAACTCTTTTTCCTGAGGGCACGCCACAGAGGAAGGACGCGTCCTGAAAGACCAGGAAGCCGTACAAGTCAATCAGCTCTCCATGCACTCGTTGGAATTTGTCTGAACATAGGGGTAGTTTCGGAGTGCGCGCCATGAAGGAAGGACACACTTGAGAGACGACAAAGGGGCTCAAGTATTGGAGCTTGTCTGGTCATTTCTTCATTAGAATTGTTTGTAGACATTTCTCCATTGGACGCGTCCTCGGGGAGAAACGATCCTTGGGACCTTAGACATGCTGAGAAGGCATATTTGAAGTAGAGGACGCGTCCTTTCAGGTTGGGACGTATAGCTTGATAATTCTTGAGATATTCTTCAAAGTAGGAATTTTCCACCTGTCAAAAAACTCAATAATCGAAAATTTCACAAAGTACCTGGAGGACGCGTCCTAGAGGCGTGGACGTGAGCAACCGTCGAATCATCATAGAAGTTGTTGGAACCATCTGATCCTCGAGCATCATCCTTAGGGCACGCCCTAAGAGTTATTGGGGATTTTCCTTCATCTTCTTCCTGCAACAACTCAAGGAACAAAAAGCAAAACCAAAACTAGTTAGGTGTTACCTTGAGGGCGCGTCCAGAAGATGATGACGTGCTCCCGATAGTTGCGCCTTCTTTTTGGATCTTGCTCGGAATCACCCCCAGTATACATGAAAACTGTCACCTTCAAGTATACATGGAAATATCCTTCACCATCTTTGGATCTTCCTCCTTTCCGCCAGCATGAAGTAGTACCCATGGCCATCCTCCAAATCTTGGCAGACCTTCTTCTAAGAACTTTCATTATGATGAGATATCTCTTCCTCCTAAGATTATGATCTTGATCAGCGCCCCTCCTTCTAGCGCCAATTTGTTAACGGAGGAATTTGGTATTAACAAAGTTTGAGGTTTATCGCCGGAATCAAGATCTATGACGGTGGTTCTTCGCCGGAAAGTCGCCAGAGTGTGGTGGTTGTGATGAATTGGGGGCTGAGATTGTAAGGGTTTCTTGGTGGCTCGCTGAGCTCTTCGCTTCCAACCCCTTACAATGTGCCTACGTACCCCGTATTTATAGGGGATCAAGCCCAACGTAGTTCTTGGAGAGAAAGTTACCTCCATGGGCTTGGTCTCTGATTTCCAAAGCCCATAAGAAGTCTTCCACCGCCTTCCATAATTAGACTCTGACTCGCTTTAGGAATGTCTGACGATGAGGCCTAGTCACAAAGGCCCAAGGCTCGTCTATGACGTCAGGACTTCACGAATAAGGAAACTTCCCCCGTCGAGGACTAGTCTCATCTGTTACCAACTATTTCCTTAATTCATAGACGCAGGTATAGCCATGACTTACCCCAAATGCCAGACGCATCCTTGTCCCCCGAATGAGAAGCACCCACCAGATTGCAGGACAAGTGATCCCAAGCGTTTGGGTGCAAAGTGCAGGATTACTCCAAAGTTCCCCAATGAGAACGCGCCCATTGAGTACAGGAACAGAGCTCCCAAAGCACACACCAAGGTTCACCCCACATCCCCAATGAGGACGCGCCCATTGAATACAGGTCAGGCATACCCCTGGAGGCCTTCAATCATCAGGCATACCCCTGGAGGCCTTCAACAACGGACATCACCCTCCTAGGGAACATCCTAGGAGGGAATTCTTCAATATCTTGCATTTATGAAGCCAATAGAGCCATCCTTCACCATCAAGTAGCTATTTCAAACCAAGAGGACGCGCCCTCAAGGGGTGGATGGCCTAAAGGGGTGCGCCCTTACCCATATGAGGGCAAGCCCTAAGTCTCCCATATGCTAATCCCATGTCAGTCTAGTTGTTATTCTCTGTCAAGTCATTCATTCATGTCAAGTTGTCAGTCCACACCAAGAGGACGCGTCCTCAAGGGTTGGACGACCAGAGGGCGCGCCTTCACCCCTACGAGGACAAGCCCCGAGCCTCCGTTGTACTAGTTCAATCCATAATTGCATCTTGGATATCCTCAATTGATTATTACTTGACCCGAATCTATCCTAAAAATCCAATAACGAATTTTGGCTATAACACCTATTAATAGGTAACCACTAGTCATTACCTATTTAATTTTCATGAATAAAAAATTCACTTCCCTCTTTTTCTACATTTTTTTCTCTCTCTTTCTTCCACTCTTTTCAAATATATTATTATAATAATAATAGGGAATGGATATAAGTAATGTTGTTGGAGTTCCTACAATAAATTAAATCCCTAAATCACTAAGACACGTTATTATATAATATTTATAAATAACTAGGTAGGACATTGTTATTAAAGTTATAAAACACTGCAGATCGTCAGAGGGAAGCAGAACTAGCTCAAATGGGCTCAGATTCTCCAAAAAATCTAGTAACTCAGCATAAAGCACGAGTACATGTACATTACAACCTTCATCCGTTATCATATTGCGACACTAATGCTTACACATATGTTGTCTTGATTAAGTATTGCATCTCCATTCTTTCACTTTTGGCATTGCATTTTGCAAATAACCATAACTTTGCAGTAAATGAACTGCATTAATCCGACATTCCGACGACTAAAAAAGTGATTAATCTTTCCCAAAAATTTTGAAAGCACTTTCCCACCGAGCCTTAAACCATCAAACATACTGCGTGAGCAGGCACACCACTGCACAGGGGCCGAACTTTAATATGAACCCCGGATAATATAAGTTCCTCGTTCCGTCACTGCCATCACACAATCGAACATCAAAATTCTTCATAAGCAGTTTAGACGTTATGAAATTCTATTTATTTTTTGTCAGAATTTTTAGTATAGAAGTGACAAAAAAAAGTAACTGATAGAATATTTAGTATAGAACAGAAAAAAGTGACAGGTTTATCATTCATATTCTTCCTGCTAAACTCACCAAGTACAAATTAGCATTCCTAGCATACAATTAAATTATTGTTTCTAAAATTAAATATTAATACAGAGTTCAAATTTAATACTTACTTAGTTTTATTTTTATACAATGAAAAAGCAATTCAATACAGTCAGTTTATTAAAATTATATAGACCAGTTGTTAAATTTTATTTATAACAAAAATTTAACAACCCTCTCTACTCAATCTTTCAGAACATAAATAATCCAAGTCACAACCCCTAAAATACATACACTCTCACCTGTCTCTATAATTCACAAAACCCTAAACCCTGCACATGTTAAATTACACTAGTATTTCATTTTCAATGATGAAATCACTTATCTCCTCATCGTTTTCCCCAATTCTTTCAAACCCCATATCATCTTTTTCTTTAAAATCTCTCCCTAATCTACTCAATTTTTCCAATTTTAAAAATCCCCAAAACCCTAATTTTTTAAAAGTGAAGCCTATCACATTGATGAATTGTGTTAATTCAAGGCCTAATAAAGGTCTGTCTTTGCATACTGAGGCTTCTCAGTTATCTGATGGTGAAATTCATGTGATTGTTGGGCCTATGTTTGCTGGAAAAACTTCTACTCTGCTTCGTCGTATTCGCGATGAAAGTGTTAATGGAAGGTTAGGATTTGGGAGTTTATTCAAGTTGATTTTCTTGATTGAATGTGTTTTGTATTTTTTTTTGTATGATGTGATGATATATTTTTAAAAAAGAATGATTTTTTCGGGGGTTAAATATCAAATTGGCCTCTGTATAACTAGCAAAATATCAAATTTGCGGCCGACAAATTCGGGGTCTCAAAGGCACTTTTAAGACAAAATTGCTGAATTTTCTGTGGTAAATTTGAGATATGGTTAGCTTACTACCGACTTAAAAGTGGTCAATTTGAGACATGGAATTTATTGGTGGTAAATTTAAAACGTCGGTAATTATATAGTTGCCAATTTGATTATTAACCCGATTTTTTCGTGATGGTTTCTTCTAGTAAGATGTACATGGACTTTACCTCTAGCCTTGGAAGTAGGGATAAGTAGAGAAGTAGGGATAAATAGAAATGCTTTTTGCGATTTACATATGATCATATCAATATGCTGTTTGATGTTCACGTATGATCATATCCGTATGATGTTTGAAGTATTTGTTAGTAGAGGAAAATTCGGGTAATTTGTGTTACAAGCAATGGTAGGAGTTTTCGACCCTCTGGTTTCCTCTTTGCTTTTAAATTTGTGTTGGGTTGGTTTGTAAAAAATTTGTGTGATTTTTTTTATAGAATGCTAGAGCTTTAGATGATATACATAGATAAGATAACTCGTAGTCTTGAGGTTGAATGCTGATAATTTGTTTTCTTTGGTTCATACTTGTACATGTAATATGTATGTGATCATGAGAATGCGATATATGTATAATTATGATGAATTACATTTGTATCCTTGATGCAGGTTCACTGGTACATTATGATGCTCAACTATTTTTACAATTCAGATCATTTAGACTATCCCCTTTAGCATTTTCCTTTCTACATGTTACTGTCTTGAAAGATTTTATCAAGATACAATTACATAAAGCCTACTCGAGGAAAAAAAGCTTACTATTTTTTCCATTTTTATTCAAATCACATGATTTCTGTATTAATTAATTAATTCATGAAATGTATGGTGCTGTTCCTTTCTTTTAAAGAACGTGATTGAAACTGCCAACTGTGTTCAAAGGGCTGAAATGAGAAATGTATCTTATCTGTACTTAATTTCAATTGCATTCTTTTAGTCACTTTGGGTACAAAGATGCTTCTATTATAAAGAATGTTGATTAAGTGAAATCTTTAATACTACCTAATTGTAATTGTTTTTTGTATATTAATACTTTATAGTCTTGACTCTCTGCAGACGTGTAGCAATAATAAAATCAGACAAAGATACAAGGTATGGCATAGAGTCTATAGTGACTCATGACGGAGAGAAGTTTCCGTGTTGGCCATTATCAGATCTATCTTCTTTCAAACAGAAAATTGGTTTAGATGTTTATGACAAGGTATTTCATTGTTGACACTTGAAATTTTATACCATGTATGAGTGGTAATAATAGTACTGTGAGTCTGTGACTCTGTGAGCACATGGTAAATGTTTTTTTTTTGCAAATTCCACTTATAGAAGAGGATCTGATAAATTGGTTGTGACCTGATGACTGTAAATTGTAAATCCAAAAACAAATTAGCCTTAGACCTTGATCTTTTTATGACTTAAAGCTTCAGAAATTCAAACAGAAAATACAGTCATGCTTAGTGCTTTTTAAGTATTTACTCCTTTTTTACGGCAGCTGGAGGTGATTGGAATTGATGAAGCTCAGTTTTTTGGGGACCTTTATGATTTCTGCAGCAAAGTTGCTGACTACGATGGAAAGACCGTAATAGTTGCTGGCCTAGATGGTGACTACTTGAGGTAGTACATATTTTCGTTTTATCTTGCCAAAATGTTCCGTAGTCCATGATCTTTGGGCATCTATATAAAAACATTTAGTAATTTTTTTTTGATTAATTAAGGGTTTAGGAGCAAAAAAGCCCTTATATTTTACATGTAGGAGCAGATACACCCCTGTGTTTTAAAATGAAGCAAATAAACCCCTAATGTTTAGGTTTATGGATCGATCACACCCTTCTGGTTAGATATCCTTAACCATAGTTAAAAATAAACTTATATTTTGACTAATCCTAAACAAAAAATAAAATATGTTTTTACACTTAACATAAATTTCATTTCAAGAAAAATGATTTTTTTATTTAATTAGTTGGTTAGAAATTAAGTGTCAATTAATTACTATAATTTAAAAATAAAACATAAATTAATAGATTCTTTTTAATGTATTACTACTCTATCTATTTTTAACGGTTTGCTTTTACTGTAAACAATTGATCTCTTCGTGCTAAAATAAGTATCTTTAATTTTTTGAACGTATTTTATTTTAAGGTGCGAAAAAAGTGACTTTCACATATTTTACTATTACACTAATATAATTATTATTTTTTTAATCAAAATTTATCAAGTAAATTTAGTTTAAATAAAATTGTAAAACAAATGTATTCAAGTTTACACCATAAATTTGGTTTAATTAAAATATGTTCATTCTTTTAATCAAGGTTGTAAAAATCGGAAATCGGACTGACTCGGTTAACTTTTGAAAAAATGAGTACTCGGAAAATCGGAGAGTACTCGGAATGAGTACTCGGAAAGCTACTTGAATATTAATCATTATTATTATTTTTTTTTAAATTATATTCTTGCAATAGTGACATTCAAATATAAAGAAAATATGCCCAACAATTCTTGTAATTATAACTGGGAACACATTATAATTAGTCATACAAAACATTGTGATAATTATAGTCTACACATACTTGACCAACAAGATGACTAATCTAGTTCCTTTGGTTAATGGACTGCCAAAATAAAATTTATGTAACCAGTTTACCACTGGTCAACATAATCTTCTTCTTGAATAATCACTTCATTAGCATTATCTTCATCATCAGACTCAAAATCTTCCTCGTGAAGTTCTCTAACTGCTTTTCTAGTAGTCGTATGCACTGCAGTTCCATCTTCTGTTGTAATAGTTGAATCATCCGATAACTCCTCATCATCCCCACCTTTCACGATCCATCCTTGAGCCTTATCTGGCATATATCTTGATCTAAAGGAGTACTTTTTCGCAAGGTGCCACATTTCCTCTCACACGAGCAATATGTTGCTTCAATCCATTAATACTTCCATAAACTTATCTGCCACACAAATTGCAATGAACCTTGTTTGTTCTACCAGATGTGACCAATGTTCCAAATTGCCAACCTACATCAGCAGTCTTGCCTCCTTTTGAATTTGGTGCAGCTAATGTGTCTACAGACTGTGAATTTGATGCAGCCAAAGAACTAAAATTCTTAGGTGTTTCCATCCTATATCACAAGAGAAACTAACAACATCACTATATAGGAGCAAATATAAACAATTTGTCCACTAGACCATAGGCAAACACAATTTTAACAATAACTGAAGAGAAAATAACAACATCATTATATAGGAGCAAACATCAAGTTGTTATTAGTGTTTTTAATCAGAGTTCTTTCAACTTTCAAATACAAACTAAATATAAAGTATGTAATCGATAATTCTACCTATTGTAGTGATAAAGAGATGAAGAGTATAGAATTAATAGTTCAATATATAGTTAGATACATACCTTTCAGAGTATCAAATATCCAAATCTAAAATTGAGATAAAGACAGCCACCAATTATCACTTAACAGACTCAAGCCACGACTCTAAAACAGCAATAAGAAGCATAAGGATTAGGGTTTATTTGGATTTTTATGTTTGGGTTTATTTGGTCAAACCCGTTTTTTGACCCGATTCTCTACTACTCGGATCGGACCAGCCTCTTAAAACGAGTACTCGGCCGAGTCAACTGACTTTTACAATCATTCGTTTTGTCAAAAGAGATTACCCACTGGGACACTTCAACTTATATTCCAAGGAATTTGTTTCCGGTCAATGGGATTGGACTGTGCACGTACACTATGATCAAGAAGAGTTTTTCAAACTGATCCAAATGTCACCAACGATTAACTAATGTAATTTTTGTTCGTTTTACATCATAGGAGCCAGTCACAAATATATTCAAGCATTTATATAAACATTCATATGATCATTTATGTTCTTACGTCATGGTGCAAGAGTGGTGCAAGAAATGTTCATTGCATGTTCAATAAACTCTTACACCACTCTTACACTATGACGTATGAATATAAATGATCATATGAATGTTTATATAAATGCTTGAATATATTTGTGACTGGCCCCCATGATGTAGAACTAACAAAATTTACAGTGATTAATCGTTGGTGACATTTGGATCAGTTTGAAAAACTCTTCTCAATCATAGTGTACGTGCACAGTACAATCCCATTGACCGAAAAACATTTCCTAGGAATATAAATTGAAGTGTCCCTGATGCAGCCTAGTAAAGTAGTAGAACTGGGAGTTGAAGGAGAGACTGAATATAAGGGTTAAACAAAGCAAACTTTGGTAGTTGCTAAGAAATTTGTAGGTAAATTCTTTTTAGTGATAAGTGCCCAAAAGGTTTACAACCCTGGGTATTTATAGGCTCC
This sequence comes from Heracleum sosnowskyi, assembly GCA_030848705.1. Lineage (NCBI taxonomy): Eukaryota > Viridiplantae > Streptophyta > Magnoliopsida > Apiales > Apiaceae > Heracleum > Heracleum sosnowskyi. The sequence goes on from CM061240.1 coordinate 20,912,194, forward strand.
AGGAAGATACAACTTAAACTAATAATTCCAGAAACTTCTAGTACTATACACTTAATTAAACTTGACTTAGGCTGCTGGAAGCAACTAGAACTGCTGACTTAATAAGACTCTAGACAAATAAAGACTCTAACTCAACTATTAAACATGATTAGCTGACAAGACTCCAGAATGTTCCGGAATCTGCAAAGGAATCCAGGATGTTCCAGAATCTAGAATGTTCTGGAATCTGCATCATCTTCCCCCGGTCGCGAAAAACTCGCCCTCGAGTTTACAGGGATATTACCCTTGTATGGCAGCAGATGTTTGACGTTAAATACATCAGATGACTTGATGTGGCAAGGTAATTTCAACTTGTAAGCATTATCATTTATTTTTTTCAATACCTTGCATGGGCCAACTTTACGATCATGCATCTTATGGTTTGCTCCTGGAAGAAACCGATCTTTCGTAAGAACAGCCCATACATAATCTCCTTCTTGATAGACAACTTTGCGACGGTGCAAATCTGCAGCTGCTTTATACTTTGCATTATTTGCCTGAATATGTTCCCTCACCTTCTCATGTATTTCCTTGATACATTCAATCATTTCTTCAGCCTTTGGATTTGCTTTCTTCATATCAGGAATAGGAGCCAAATCAAAAACACTGTTAGGATTCTGTCCTCCCACAATTTCAAACGGACTCAACTGAGTAGTGCGATTTTTAGAGTTATTATATGCAAATTCGGCAAAAGGCAGCACCAAATCCCATTGTTTAGGTTTGTCCCCAACAAGACATCGTAAAAGATTACCCAAACTACGATTTACCACCTCTGTTTGACCATCCGTTTCAGGGTGATAAGCTGTGCTAAATCGCAAATCAGATCCAATTTTCTTCCATAAAGTCCTCCAAAAATGTCCCATAAACTTGGTATCTCGATCAGAAGTTATGGAGCGGGGAACACCATGTAAACGAAATATCTCTTTGAAATAAAGTTCAGCAACATGTGAAGCATCCATGGCCTTTCGACAAGGAACAAAATGTGCCATTTTTGAAAATCGATCCACGACAACCATGACAGAATCAGATCTTTTCTGCGTGCGTGGTAATCCTACAACAAAATCCATGCTTACATCATTCCAAGGAGATGAAGGAGTAGGTAGTGGAGTATATAAGCCTGCATTTGTTGACCCACCCTTCGATCTTTGACAAATATGACATCTCTCAACATGTCGAGTGACATCTCTTCTTAACTTTGGCCAGAAATATTTACTTTCGATTAGTGAAATAGTTTTGTCTCGCCCAAAGTGTCCCAAAGCATGTTTTTCGGCCACTATCTTTTCTCTCAAAGAACAATCAGGAACACAAAGTTGTAACCCTTTAAAAAGAAATCCTTCTTGAAGTTGATAATCAGAATGCTCACCTTGAAGTATTGCTTGAAGTTTCGGCCCGAAAAACTTGTCATCAGCGTACAATTCTTTGAATGTATCAAATCCTTCAACCTTAACTCTCATTTCTGTTAAAAATGAAGCTTTCCTACTTAAAGCATCTGCGACTTTGTTTTGAACACCAGCTTTATGCTTGATTGTGAAAGTGAATCTTTGTAAGAAGTTGACCCACTTGGCATGCCTTTGACTTAAATGTTGCTGGCTGTTAATAAACTTTAATGCTTCATGATCGGAGTTGAGGATGAATTCGCGTTGCACTAGATAATGCTCCCAATGTTTAAGAGCACGAACAATAGCATAAAATTCAATGTCGTACGTTGAGTATTGACATCGCGAACCATTGAGCTTTTCACTATAAAAAGCTATGGGACGACCTTCTTGACTTAGGACAGCACCTATGCCCACCTTTGATGCATCGCAGTCAACCTCAAATATTTTGTCAAAATTAGGTAGCGCAAGAACTGGTGCCTCTGACATTTTCTTTTTGATAAGTTGAAAACTTTCTTCAGCTTCTTTCGACCAACGTAGTGTTTTTACAGATTTTAAACAATCTGTTATGGGAGCTATAAGGCTGCTGAAATTCCTTATAAATCGCCTATAGAACGATGCCAAACCGTGAAAACTGCGCACCTCATGAATTGTTCGCGGAGTAGGCCAATCTAGAATGGCTTGGACTTTAGTTTGATCAACCTTAATTCCTTGATCAGAAATGATGTACCCGAGAAATAGTACGTTGTGCACCCCAAAATTACATTTCTTCAAGTTAATGTATAACTTTTCTTGCCTCAATCTTTCGAACACCTCCTTAAGATCTTGTATGTGTGCTTCGAGGGAGGAGCTGTATATTAGTATATCATCGAAATAAACAACAACGCACCTTCTGAGAAAAGGTTTCAAGATGTGATTCATGACACGCATAAATGTACTAGGCGCGTTAGATAACCCGAATGGCATCACCAACCATTCGTACAAGCCATCTCGGGTTTTAAATGCAGTTTTCCACTCGTCTCCTGGCCGAATGCGAATCTGATGATAACCGCTACGTAGATCAATCTTTGAAAATATCGTTGCCCCTGCCAGTTGATCCAACAAATCTTCAAATCGCGGTATCGGATATCGATACTTCACAGTTATTTTGTTAATTGCACGGCTGTCCACGCACATGCGCCACGTGCCATCTTTCTTTGGGGTTAATAATGCAGGGACTGCGCAGGGACTTAAGCTTTCCCTGATTAATCCTTTTGCGATTGCTTCCTCCACTTGTCTTCGCAACTCATCATGCTCTTTTGGACTCATACGGTATGCTGGTTTGTTGGGAAGACTTGAACCTGGAATTAAATCAATCTGATGTTGGATATCCCTCATCGGAGGTAGTCCAGATGTTAGTTCTTCTGGTGTTAAATCTGCATATTCTTCAAGTAATGGCTTGATATAATCTGGAACTTGTGTAGGTGGCTGCACTTCGTGTTGTACTAGCGCCATAAGAACTCCAGATTCTTCAGCTTTCTCCATCAAATTTGCGATAGACAGCATGTTGTCACTATCTTTTTTTTCTCCTTTAGTAGAAACTGTCTTTCATTGGTGCTAACGTAATTTTGATATTATCCTTCCAGAACGTGTAGGTGTTCCTCTTGCCATCATGAATAGCGCCGCGATCATACTGCCATGGTCTGCCAAGGAGTATGTGACAAGCATCCATTTTGACTACGTCACACCACACATTATCGAAATACTTGTGTCCAATTGAGAATGATACTAAGCATCGAGTATCCACAGAGACTTCGTTTCCTTTCTTAAACCACGACAGCTTGTATGGTTGTGGGTGTTTTTCTTGTTTTAACCTCAACTTGTCAACTGCCTCGCAAGAAATAACATTCTCACAACTGCCACTATCAATAATTAACTTGCAAACCTTACCTTCAATAGTGCACGTTGTGTGAAAGATGTTGTTACGCAGCCAATCTTCATTAGGTTCTTCTTTGGGCAGCAACAAAGCTTTGCGGATTACTAATGACTCTCCAACGTCACCATACAATATATCATCCTCCTGCTCAGTGTCATACACTGGTTCTTCTTCATATTCAGCACTTTGATTATATTCTTCATTGCCAATCATAAGTTGTTTTCCGCGTTCACGTCTACAAGCAGCTGAAGTATGGCCTGGTTCGTTACATTTAAAGCATTTTAATCCAGTTGCCTTGCTCTTGTTTTGCGTGGTAGCAGCTTCAGAATTACTCCTTCGTGGCATATCTGTGGTTTGGGAACCCTTGGCCTGATTGTCGGTGTTATATCGCTGGTTGACAGTCTTGTCTTGGCTTTGAGCACTACGAAATTTAGACTTGTCTACCTTGGTTTGGCGCTTTTCAACAGCCAAAGCTGCCTGGTAAGCTTCTGAAACTGACCAGAATTTGTGCAGGTCAAGTGCCTCTTGAATATTTAGACGTAAACCTCCCAAGTATCGTGCAACCATCTGATCCTCACTTTCAGATAAATCGTTTCTGGACACTAACTGGTAGAATTCTTCTGTATAATCATCAACTGATCTGCTTCCTTGACGCAAATTATGAAGTCGCTGAAACATAGCTTGCACATAATTATATGGCAGAAAGTTTTCTTTTAATTTCTTTTTCATCTTTTCCCAATCAGCGATTTTACTTTTCCCCCGTCTTTCCCTCTTTAACTTCAGCTGTTCCCACCAAGCAGAAGCTCTTCCTTTCAACTTGATGGCTACTAATTTCACCTTCATGTTTTCCGGAACTTCTTTGAACTCAAAGATTCTTTCCACTGTATTCAGCCAATCAACAAACTCTTCAGCTTGTAGACTGCCACTGAATTCAGGAATTTCAATCTTAAAATTAGCATCCCACCTTCGATTTTCTCGAACAGGTGCTTCATGTCGAGGATTTCGATTGTGAAACGGATTGTTGAATGTACCCTCTGACTCGGATTCCTCATCATCATGGTTAGATGATTCCAGTTGAGCCAGGCGTTGGGTCAGAATCTCAACTTGCCTCCTTAATTCATTCACTTCTTCTCTTGGGTCTGCAGTGTCGGTTCGTGCAGCAGCATTTCTGCCACCTCTTCGGGGAGCCATGCTTAAGCAGAATCGAGACGGATCAAGGTAGCTCTGATACCACCTGATGCAGCCTAGTAAAGTAGTAGAACTGGGAGTTGAAGGAGAGACTGAATATAAGGGTTAAACAAAGCAAACTTTGGTAGTTGCTAAGAAATTTGTAGGTAAATTCTTTTTAGTGATAAGTGCCCAAAAGGTTTACAACCCTGGGTATTTATAGGCTCCAGGAAGATACAACTTAAACTAATAATTCCAGAAACTTCTAGTACTATACACTTAATTAAACTTGACTTAGGCTGCTGGAAGCAACTAGAACTGCTGACTTAATAAGACTCTAGACAAATAAAGACTCTAACTCAACTATTAAACATGATTAGCTGACAAGACTCCAGAATGTTCCGGAATCTGCAAAGGAATCCAGGATGTTCCAGAATCTAGAATGTTCTGGAATCTGCATCAGTCCCAGTGGGTAATCTCTTCCGACAAAACGAATGATCACATACAACAATGCAGTGGTCTCGAATAATTAAACATATGAACATATTTTAATTAAATCAAATTTATGGTGTAAACTTGAATACATTAGTTTTATAATTTTATTTAAACTAAATTTACTTGATAAATTTTGATTAAAAAAATAATAACTATGTTAGTGTAATAGTAAAATATGCGAAAGTCACTTTTTTCATACCTTAAAATAAAATACGTGCAAAAAATTAAAGATACTTATTTTGGCACGGATAGATCAATTGTTTACACTAAAAGCAAATCGTTAAGATAAATAGAGTAGTATTACATTAGAAAAAATCTATACTATAAATTAATATAGCATGTTGAATATAACATCAAAAATATTATGACGAATTTAAAGCCTCCAATGCAGGAAGAAAAAAGCGACACACTCACTTTATCTTTGAATGAAAAAAATCTTGGTGTATGGCAATATTGTCTACTTTGCTACAGACGTGATTGAGGAAATTCAAACCTCCAGAGATTTTACACCCTCACAAATATCTGAATTCAACTCAGATAACTTTAATTCGGTCGTGGTGAGTGTACAAATTTCAATTAAAACAGTTAGTTGTGAAATATGTATAAGATCTCCTGTCACACACCTTATAGTCTATTAAAGATACTCTGGAGTTAAAACCAAAATCAGGAACAAATAAACACATCTGCATGAATGATAATGGAGCTAATAACAAGAATAAATCTAAAATAGTATAGGGCATTCAATATTTTAATTTATTTGACATTGATGTTACGTTTCAAACAGTTTCTAATTTCTTATTTTTGTGTTAGTTTTTCATTTTAATTAATTGAGGCATTGGTTGTCATCTTCGCATATTTAAATTTCAGTTACAAATATTTATTTTCTAACAAACTATATTCGTTTAGGATATATCATATTTATTGACACATGTACATGTGTTAGCATAATTCGTAAATATATGTGGAAAAGAAATATTGAATACGAGTTTGATTTTAAAAAATACCTTAAAACTTAAAGAAAATTACTCAATTATAATAATAATAAATTCATAACTTTTGACATAGGGCTTTCGCTGCGTAGCACGGGTAAAATACTAGTTGATATAACGTCTTAGTATACATAAACTTTAATAGATTTTTTTAATATAATTTATTTTAAGTGAAATCGGATATTTTTATAATATATCAATATAAATATATAATTCTAATCTAAAGCTTGTTTTAATTTTAAATTTATTTTAACATGGTTAAGAAAAATCTAACTAGAAAGGTGTGATTGATCCATAAACCTAAATATTAGGGGTTTATTTGCTCCATTTTAAATCAGTGGGGTGTATATGCTCCTACATGTAAACCATAAGGGTTTATTTGCTCCTTAACCCATTAATTAAAGATATAGGTAATTTATCATCCCGTAATCACATAATATTTAACAGACCGAGTCACTTTTATATTTCGTGATTGCATATCAATATGTCTTGTCTTATTGTTGTCTTCGTCACATGTTCTACAGGAGAAAATTCGGTTCTGTACTTGATATAATTCCCATTGCCGACTCTGTAACTAAGTTAACTGCCCATTGTGAGCTTTGTGGTAAACGTGCTTTATTTACATTAAGAAAGACAGAGGAGAAGAAAACAGAACTTATAGCTGGTGGTGATGTGTACATGCCCGTATGTAGAAGGCATTATATGAGCGGACAAGTAGTAAAAGAGGCAAGAAGGACCATCTTGGAAAAGAAGAAAGATCAGTGCAGCTTGTTGTCCTCGTAGCCCTGCTATCTTTATATTTGGTTGTAGGTTTGTCAAGCTTTAAACATTAAAATTCATTGATAGAAAACCAAAACTCAAAATTGATATGAATATCCATCTAAAACCTCAAAATCTATTTATGAAGAGATCGAACCCTAATGTCATGTACTAATATATTGACTAAACCTTCTAGGATAAATGTTTTAAATGTGCTGAATGCGAGTGAGGATTTTGGAGAACTTAGAGACATAGTATTGTAAGTTGTAACATGTTATTAGCGGGTATAAGAAGATTGTAATTTTTTTTTTGTATTGTAATTCTTGGTCAGATATATACGAGGATTTTTTCAAAGACTTGATTTGCAGCAGTTGTGGCTAATGCAATAAAAAGATATGGTTAACTAGAAAATATAAAGGATGTACATTCATCTTTTTTTAATTATGCATACTATCTCCAAGCTTTGAAGATATTGTTTATGACACTGATTGCTGCTAGAGATATTTTTCTGTTCTGTTTTGTTAAATATAATTGTGAAGCAAAAATTTCAAATCGCAGTAATATGGATTGTTATTGCTAGCTCTTTTCTAGAGTAAATAGAAAATTTGGCTCGATTATACCCCTAAATAGTATAACTTCGGAAAATTTTGGTGTACAACATTAGGGAATAAATATGGTAGCAATATATAATAAAAGCATCCACATAAAGTTTTAAGACCATTTATCATGGAACTGTTATACAACCACCACAAAAACTACAGTTCCTGCGTAGCACACACTAAGATCAGTGTTTTCACTTCCATGCAGAACAAGTAACTAAATCTCTGTTCTTCCATCTAAGATATAGCGCCCCATTGCGATGTTCAAGCCTGAAATTCCCATTATACTCCTTCAACATATCTTTCACGACACCATCCACATCATAACTCAGCTGACATTGTGTATATCCAGCCATTGAAAGTCTTAACCTCCACTTTCCAAAGAGTTCATGCCTTTCCACCCTCTCTGCCCCTTCACATGCTATCATGTTAACAATGTCCCGTGCCACACAATGTTCCTCAGCACTTATCCGCTGCCTATCATCTCTAGGGCGAGTTGTATCAATTGCTTCAAACATGGCTTCATAATACTCAAGTGTCTCTCTGAACCGAGGTAGGAATGGAGAAGTGTTGGTATTAGATTCTTGTTCAACAAGGGTCACGACCTTAGGGGACAAACTCTTGATCAATCTTAGGAGACGGTCTCGATGATTTGTAGTACTTACACTTTCATCTGGCATATGGTGCAACACATATGGAAAGTTCACGGCCAAGGCTTCACCGCGTCGAACCCTTAAATTTTCAAGTTTGACCTCAGATCCAGAAATGGCTGCACCATTGAATTCAAATGGCACCCCACATGATTCTGCAACCTTTGACAACCTGTCTCCGACCAGTTGAAGTCCTCCACCTCGAGCATAAGCTGCATTGGAGTCATCCACACCTGTAATGCGGAGAATTGGGGGCCCTCCAGGCCGCGAAGCGAGAGCCTGGATGAAGGGTACCCACTGGCTGCCTTGCACTATTTGAAAATCGATAATATGGATTCTGGACTCATTTTTCATGGCTTCTTCAATTATAACATTTGAAGACGTGTAAGCGAATTTGTAGAATGGAACAATTTGATAGATGACACCCATGTAAGACATCAGTTCTGAGCTCGTGGGCTCATTCTTGCATTTCAGCTTCTTGTAAATTATGCTCCCAGAGGACATCAATCGTGCTTTGATCCCTTCCATCATGTATGCACCCAACCGCTGCACAGGCTCTCCTGTGACTGAAACCATGCCTTCCAATACATTCATCAGCGGAGCTACATTTGATATATCACCATCTGTTACTACTTCAGCACAGGCAAGAAGCACTTGTTTCACATCTAGTCTTGGAATTGTTTGCAACAATTTATCATACTTCATCATGGATGTTACTTCAGGGGTTACACTGGTGAAGGAGTAACTACAAACATCATCAGTTTCAGATTGAGGCCCAATCAATTTGCTTTCCAGTTCCTTCAGAACGTGCTTCAGTTTTTTGTCATCATCAATCATGGAAGAGCCACTAATTGGAGATCCATAAGTAAAGTCAGGAGATTGATGTTGATCTGACCGGTTTGACTGAGAATATTGAGCAGATAAAGGACTTCGACTACATGTGCTTGCAACGGAAGGGGAATGATACCCTACATAATCTGCTGGAAATGAGTCCAGGGTGAAAAATTGTTCATTGTCTTGAAATGAATCTGGTGTCTCTTGACTGCTATTATCTGAGGAAACACTGTTGTTAAAAATCTGAAACCGAGATGCACAATATGGTTCTACCTGCTGCATCGGTTGGGGATACAATCTATGGATAGCTCCTGAACTCTGACTTTCCTGGTATGTATGCATCCAAAAATTACTATTTGTCGTTAATGAGAAACTATTATATCTGCAACTTTTACTTACAACCCACACAGTACAGTTGTCAGATTCAATCTCCGAAAATTACAATAAACTGACAGATCTTGATTCTTGAGATATGAAAGCAGAACAAGACTATATTTGCTTTATACTATTCACTTGTGTTGCCTCCTCCAAATGAGATTCTTTTTTTTTTGCTGTTAACCTAAGCGAAGCCTGCAAAATTAATTCAAAAAAATTCATTACATCATTCAACAATGCAACTAGAATAATGAAAAAAGTAAGTGACAGATGGGAAGAAAGGAAAGAAAGCAGAACAAAAAGATGCTCAACACTACACAACTAAAGCTCAAACATTCATAATTTTTGCTAGAGTAAAAAGTTATTTGCAACTTGAAGCTGTCTAAAGTGTAGATCATAACTTAAATAGGAAATCAAGTTTAAGGGTACAGCTCCCTTTTCATACGATCATCAGTATTGATACCGGATACATAGTAAGAAGAGACACAAATAAAGGTTTAACATAAAACTAATATTTGAAAGACTATTTGAGTCACTTACCCTTGTGACTTGTGAGGAAAATATAAAAACTTTCTACGACGCAGACACAAATTATTGCAGGATAGGTGAGTTACTGAGAATGGCAAGACAGGTCATCTCAATGACTTTGCAGATTGCTGAAAGAGGACGATATATTAAATTCAAGGCAAGAAATACAACTTAAACTGCCTGTAACAAGCAGTAATTAGGACAAACTACCGTCCATCATATCTAGAGAAACAAGTGCTGCTTTTTACTCGTGCAACTTTGGAAGGGAAAGGTTGACTTGTTATCATGACATTACCTAGTGGTGACATTTGTTAATTGTAATTGCTATGAATTAACGACTCAAATCATTCCCCTTCTGTATTACCAAACTCTTTTTTGCTCCCTATTCAATTTACTGCAGGGTATCAACACAAATCCGTAAAGTAGTCCATGATTAATCAATTAAGTCCACTAATGCATATCTTAAAGCCAGAACCCAAAAACCACCAATACATCATAAAAGCTTTCAATTATGAACCACTAAGCATAAAATTAACCTATCCTCCATACCACCTTAAGTTATGGAAGAGTCGGTAGCTCAACATGGTATCAGAACTATTTCGACAAATTCAGCTAACATATCAACACAAACACACAATATATACCTTTTAGCCTATTAATAACTTGGTTCAAGTAGTTAACATGACCAAATATTCAGTTCAACACACACACACAAAATAAAGAGACTTGACTTAAACAAAACCATCACACAAAAAAAATCACATGAAATGAAAAAATACAACAAAATTGCACCAAGAAAGTACAAGATACATATACATGAGTAGAAATAGATACAGGGTTGTGCTCAAATCACACCACCAAATTCAAGAACTGTATATTTTTCAAAATAAAAATAAAAATTCAAGAACTGTATGATCCAACAAACTTACTATATACACAATAAATAAGATATGCAAGAGGAAAAGAAATTAAGGGAAACAATTTGATCTAATGCAAGTACCTTTAAGATTGAAGGTTTGACCTTAAAGTTTCAAACTTTGATTCTTGAGAGAGAGATAGTAAACTTGTTGGGTGTAGTTGTGTTGTAAGCAATGTCTTTTGTCTTGTGTCTACAAAATTGTTTACTCAGACCGTGTGTGTGGGGCTTATTTGTTTTTGTCTTTATTTTATGTACTTTTACCTGAAACATGTGCCCTTCATATCTGAAAGAATTACAGTTTTGCCACTAACGAGGGCAACTGGATCAAACCATGCAGCCTCAACGTGACATGAAATTCTTATCTAGCTACATAAAATTTAAATTTTCGTAGAAAAAATGAGAAGTACAGGTTCGAAACATGAGGAGGAGAAGTGGAGATTGAATTGATTCTTATGAAAATTTCTCCGTTGCGCTGAAATAATCGCAAAAGAAGAAATGTATTCGTGACATTCCTTTGCATTTCAAAAAAAATTTCAATTTCCCCTTCGTTGTAGTAAAATGCACAGCATGAGACAGACATAGTAATGGACACTGGGATTTTTTTTTTTTTTTGCCGAAAATAAAAGAAAATGCTCTCACCAAAATTAAGTATATGAGTGTTTTTTTAATATATATTTATATATACTCGGTGTTTCTTGGAAAATTATTAATCATTCCATCTCTGACTCGGTGTTTCTTGGAAAATTATTTATCATTCCATCTCTGCACAACACAGTATAACTTATAAGTATAAACAATTGTCGGGAACTTTGAATACAAGTAAGAGCATCTCCAACCATGAGAAGTCATCAGCTAAAATCATAGACATATCTTAAATAAAAAATATATTATGTAAAAATGTTGGCTCTCCAACGAGTCATAACTGTTAGCAAAAAATTTAGTCAACAACTTGGAATAATAATATCATACTATTTATAAAATATAGCCAATTGATATAGCTAATATTATTGGAGCAAAACCTAATCAGTATTTTATATTATTTTAGTCAATTCCATTAACGATGTTCTAACGATTTGGTGTACGGTCTAAAAATTGTCAAATGATAACCGGCAGTTCAGTAATTATGAAGGATTGTAGGACTACTTAAGTTAAGAGAGGTTTTTTTCTTTTTCTTTTTCTTTTTTTTGAAGAGTTGATACCGCGTTTTGATACAAAAGTTGATTCCTAACATAAATTAACATGTTATTTTATTTGACTGCCACCTGTTTTACAATTTTATATATAACTAGCTCTTTAGCCCGTGTAATGCACGAGCATACTTTAAATATGAGTAAATTGTTTATTTTTTCAGCAAATTTTTGTACGTCCGCGTATTAGAGTAGCAATTGATGAGTTATACAACATTAAAATTAGTACAAGTTTGTATTACACTTATATAGATGAAAGTTTTTTTTTGTTAGCTTCTACTGATTTGGACGTATTTGTATCGTAACATATATAATACTTAAGGCATGTCAGAAATTATGTATAGTTTGATTTAATAGAGATAAATAATTATAATTCACAGACATGCTTTAATTTATAAATTTTCTCAAATAATATTTTTAACAATATTTAATTCATAAAAATTTACAATAAATCTAAATGATACTATAATAATATGAGATATATAATATGTAAATGTATATGGTCATATATTATCATAAATTTACATAAATATAAGTATTTATATATATATATATATATATATATATATATATATATATATAGGTAAATGTTGTATGTATATATAAGTATGCATATTAATTTGCAGCATTTAATAATATGTAATAAATATATATGTATAAGTTTGGAGCATTTAATAATATGTAATAAATATATATGTATAAGTATGCATATTAATTTTGTAGCATTTAATAATATGTAATAAATTTATTGATGTTAAAAGACTAAAATAACCCTTAAAATGTATAGTATAAGTAAGGGTAAAATGGTCCATTAGATTTAAATTACTTACACCAAACCCCTTGTTGTAATATTATATATATAATAATAGACTAGTCCTTAAACCCGCGCGAACGTCATATTTTTTTTAAAAAAACTTTAACATAGTTATTTATTTTATATTAGATCGTAAGAATTAAATTTTAACAATTAATACGGCACTCTAGATCATGTGTTTTTTTTTATAAAATTATATTCACTTTTCCTATACATTTGAATGTTTATTTTATTTTTAAATATGCTAGAAGAAAATTGTATTTATGTGTATTTTTTAAAAATTTGAATTCTTCTCTTCTATACATTCATTCAAAAACATATTATACTTTCGGTAGAACTTTTAATTACTAGCTTATAGCCCGTGCAATACACGAATATTTTTTAATATTTTTAGTTATATTAAATCACAATTTTATTAGTATTCATATTATTTTTAAACTTTTAATTTTATTAATATTTATAATTCTAAAATATAATTTTTTAAATATATTGTTAGAGAATTTCGAATCTTGGACTTTTACAAAAATAATTTATCTATTAACGTATAAAATATTACTTGACATTATATTAAATGGTTCTAATCTATTTATTTTAAGATCCAAAAATACTTTGTTTTTTTGTAGTACTATCGTCCATTAACGACCAAAACTCTGGATTTTTATATATATATATATTTAGAGATAAAAATATTAATTTTTATATTTGATAAATCATTGATGGAGTTCAAACATCTCACGGTTATCATTTATTTATTTTAAAGTAGAACTATTCTTATTTTTTTTATGCTATTTGTAGTGTGACAACCAAAATTATGGATAAAATATATTGCCTCTGTCCCAATAGATTGTCAACACTTTCCTTTTTTAAGATGTCTCATCCAATTATTAACATTTTATAAAATAGTATATTTTTCTTCATTAATTTTAGCAAGTCCCACCAACTTACCCACTTTTTCTTCCATTTTATTTACATTTTTTAATTTTTGTTCCCCCGCCCAAATGTTAATAATTGAGTGGGGTTAAAGGAGTGTAAAGATATATTTTTGGATAAATTATTTCGTGTCACATTTACCCTGTACAAACGACATATATTTTATGTGTATTTATTCAAATTTATATTATTCAAAAGTTTAATTCTTTGTGAAGTTTTGAAATATGTAATATTAATATGTTATTGAGGTGATTCGAAACTTAAATTTTTGTTAGTATGTTATGAATATAAGAATAAAGATCCCTGAGGTAGTAATTGATCATTTGAGTGTATTATATCAACTATCTAATTACTCACTTTTCTAATTTATAAATAAATAAAAATGAATGTTAGGTAAATATTTAACAATAGATGATTAGATTTATTTGTTTACATGTATTATGATCTTAGGAAAAGTATGGTGATGTTAACCTCATGATCATTTTTATTATATCTAAAATTATCGTTAATAAATATGAAACTCTCAATTTTTAATAATATTTAATATTATCCTTTTATATTTGTTATATTTAAAATAATATAATATAATTTGGATGAATCAAATTGTATGTCCCTTAAAAAAAGTATTATGTTAATATTAATTCACTAATTCGTTTTAATTGTAATTTCTACATTGAGAATCCTATCTAATATAGAAAACTCAATTATATTTGGTTTAGATTATCAAAATACACTTTTTAATTTTTAAATATAATCATATTATTAATCAAATACACTTTTTAGTTTTAAATATAATCGTACTATTAATCAAGTACAATTTTTAATATTAGATCTAACTATTCTCATCTATCATTTAAGATTTAACGATCCTTATTAATTTGGTTGTACAATGATTCTACAGGGACCGGACTACCAAAATTTTGAATAAGATTGTCTTACGGGTATTATATATAAGATATAATTTATTCGATCGAGATTTGACAAATAACATTATTTACAGAAATACTTGCACATACAATAATCATTGCTTTCACAAAATTATTGTATTAATTCCCCGTGACCGTACTTTTTAACACACAAATTCCCTCAGTCATCACCCATTCCTAAGCAATTTGGAGTAGGTAGGTTACTTAAGGCTTTTAATATTAGTAGCTTATAAACCCATGCAATAGATGGTTTTTTTTTAAAATTTATAATTATGTTAATTCGTAATTTTTTAATAATTTTATTTTATTGGTTTTTAGACTTTATTTATTACGTTTAATACATTACTTATGTTGTTTTGAGTTCTAAACATAAGATTTAAACGATTTTACAGCCCACAAAACTCACAAAATAATATCTAATTTAGTGATGGTTTAACAAAAAATATTTCAACTAAACTACCGTGAAACTGAAGAAAAAAAATAAAATTACTAATTTTAAGAATAGTTCTATACAACTCAGGAATAGAATTAAAATAAAGAAAACCTACTCAACTTAAAATTAAAGTATAAACCAACAATCAAATAAACCTACTCAACTTAGAATTTGAATTTACGAATTTTTTGTAAAATCCCGTATTTTTGTTAATTTATTTTATTGTTAGGTATTAGATTTTTAAAGTAATTTTTTTTTTATTTCGATATTTATTTTTGTATAAAAGATAAAATTGGTTATTATGGAAAGAAGTGTGAGAATATTTTGTGAAATCGATATCTTTTTATTTTGGTTAATTATGTGTGTAGAATATTGTAATTAAGTATTTTTATAAAGAATTAGTAGAATGTTTTAGAATTACCTAATTAAAATTAGGGTTTGAGTGTCTATTTAAAGACCCTTATAGATATTGAAAAGGGTCGTACAGTTATGCCAACACCCACCGAGGTATGTTTTCATCCTTATGTTTGACAGGTTGAGTGTAATCATGCATGCTTTGGATAAAACCATGCTCTCTGTTATGCTATTGATTGTTTCATCTTTTTGTTAATGCCTGGCTTATTTATATTAATAGTCCATACTGTGAAAATAGAACAAAGATCCGTGCCATGCCATTGCCTGACTAGATGATTTTGGTGCCAAGTTATATTGTTATTAAAACTCAAGAATATATATACTTTGTTCTATGGCTTATTTGCATGATTACTAATTTGATTATTTCTGTTAATTAATGATTTAATTGTTAATGATCCATTTTAGTGTTAAACCATAAGGATTTCAGTTTACGATGACTATGATGTTTTGTTTCATTAAATATTACTTAATAAATATTACTTGATAATTTGTGTACAAAAAAAAAATTTAGTTGGATTTAAAAATTATTTTTATTTAATTGTTAAGTGAAATATGTTTTATAACTTTGATTTTCTTTTTATTAAATATGTTAGATTTTGATAGAAGTGTGATTAAAAATTTTATGATTAAATTCGTGACCATTTTCTAGTTTTGGTGGATTATTTTACTAAAAAATGATTATTCAGATTTATTACATGTACTTGTACCATAGATTTGTGGCTAGAATTCTTGTTCCATGTACATTTGATTGGTTTACTAAGTTAGTAACAACCATGCGTGATGTGTCAGTGTATGTTTAGGTGCAAAGTTTGTTTAATTAATATATAAAGGTTATATGTTAAACCTAGAGACATTGATGGCCGATTTGCATTTTTCATGAATTTGGACTAGGCCGTGAGTAAAACCTTTTGGACTTTTAAGGCCCATTAGTCTTGTTCATATGGTTTGCATGATTTAATTCGAAGTCTGGTCGTATAATATTAAAGTATTTAATTGCTAGTCTTTTGTTAAATGCATTTCAAGGTACTTTTGTTTTCTTTGTACAAAATTTGATGGCAGAGTCTCTATGTAGTCAGTAAATTATTTAATTGTTCAGTTTGTATATGGTTCACTGTGAGTATTTATTTGTAATGTTTTTACGGAACATGTTTATAGTACAAATTATTAATTATGTTTCGGTTATTAAAATTATAGGATTTGTTCGCGTTAATATTCAGTATTCAGTCAACTTCGAGGTAAGTACTTTTTGACTTACTTTTATTTTCGGAAAAGATATTTTGATTCTGTTTTGAATTTCGTATAAGATATAAGAAATATTGTTTTGAAATATATAAGAAATAAGATACGAGAATCTTCGAATCCCTCAGTCTCTACGTTTCGAACCCGTTCGTAATTTACGCTATAGTTCCGGAACTAGCCTTAGATACCCTTAGTAGGCGCACAAGTGTGCAACTTTAGATACCTATTAAGGGGGCGTAATTATTGAACTTTAGATGCCGGTCACTGGCAAAGTGTGGCGAAAGAATAAGAATAAGAATAAGATCCCGGCTACTGGGAAAGTGTGGTCGTAGAGCAAGACTGTGGTATTTATAAGAATTCCGTTTCTGTTTTATATTCTGCTTCTGTTTCAAATTATGTTTATGTTCTAGATTTTAAAATATAAACTTTGGGCTGGATTTGTTTTTGTAAAGGTTTTTAAAAATTATTATTGTTTTGAGAAAATCTGTTTTATTAAAACGCCCACTGATTTTTGAGAATATCTGTAAGTCAATTTGTTACTTGCTGAGCTGTGTAGCTCACCCCTTTCCTAACATTTCAGGTTCATTCATTGTGGAAGCTAAGTAAGAATAAGACTGTGGACTTTTGCAATTTCGTGCTGCTATGTGATTTTGTTTAAAGATTTATGGAAATAAATTGCTTATATGTTCGACTTTATTGTTGAATTATGGAGCTGCGTCTCCGATTTTATGTTTATGAATTATTGAGTTTGACCGCTGCTTTGACTTTTGTAAAATTTGGTATTTATCGAGTAAGGAAATGTATTTTATTTTAGTTTTGTATTTAGAATTAATAGTCCGAAAAGTCGGGCTGTTACATTTTTATATCGAGAATTTTAGTCAACTTAGAAAATCTACTTATATTTAATTTATATTATTAAAATATTTTTTTTTTAACATTAGATATGATGGTTCTCATTCATCTATTTTAAGATCAACGATCCTTATTAATTTGGCGGTACAGGATCAAAGTTTTGGATAATATCTCCCTTACACTTATTATATATAAGGATTTAAAGTCTTGCAGACACCTATTCTATTTTCAATAGAACTTTTAAATTATATGTATTTTTGTATAAATTTGAACTTTTCTACTCCATAAATTAAAACACCTATTTATTTTCGGCGGGACTTTAATTTATATGTCTTACCTATAATTTTGAACTATTTTCCTTTTATAAATTCAAAATTTTATTCTACTTCAAATAAAATTTTTATTTATATGTTATCCCTGTAAATTTGAACTCTTCTACTCTATAAATTGAATTATCTATTCTACTTCTAATATGTTAATTGGATATTTTTTTTAATTAGTATTTAGAATTCTAAAATTCTATAAAATTCAAAAAAAACATTTAGAGGATCTTAGATGCTCCACCTAATCTATTGTGTATCATTCTTAAACTTTTAAATTAAATGTATTTCTTATAAATTCGAACTCTTCTCCTCTATAAATTAATACACCTATTCTACTTTTAATGGAACTTTTAATTTTATGTCTTATCTAGAAATTTGTATTATTCTCATTTATAAATTCGAACATATATTCTAATTCAAATAAAACTTTAATTTATATGTTTTCATCATAAATTCAAACTTTTCTCTTCTATAATTCAAACACCTATTATATTTTCTAATATGTTAATGGATATTTTTTTAATTGGTATTTAGAATTCTAAAATTCTAGAAAATTTGAAAAATACATTGAGAGGATCTTATAGGCGTCACATAGTCTCTCGAGTATCCTTCTTAAAAATTTAAAATAAATGATTTCTAAGAAAAAAGATAAATAATTTTAAAAAATAGTAAAAGATGTCACTTCATCGCCCTCTTATTAATTATATTTCAAATAAAACTTTTAATTGTATGTCTGTTCTATAAATTTGAACTCTTCTACTCTCTAAATTTTCACACATATTATATTTCCAATAGAACTTTCAATTACGTCTTACAAACACCTATTATACTTCTACGTACCTTTCTAAGTATATGTATTTATTATAGATTTGAACTTTCCTACTCTATAAATTCGAACACCTATTCTATTTTCAATAAAAAAATTTAATTATGTCTTACAAACACATATTCTATTTCTAATAGAAATTTTAATCATATGTATTTTTTATATTTTTGAACTCTTCTCCTTTATAAATTTGAACTACTCTCCTTTATAAATTCGAACCCTATTCTATTTCAAATAAACTTTTATTTTTATATCTATCCTGTAAATTCAAATTCTTCTCCTCTATAAATTCGAAAACATATTCTAATTCTAATATGTTAAAAGATATTTTCTTATTTATTAATATTTAAAATTATAATATTATAAACTTCAAATATATTTTTATTCATAAAAGATGTTACTGCACCGCCCTGTTATTCTACGTCCAATAAAACTTTTAATTATATATATGGATGAGAAAATTTTGAAAAATAATATATCTAACAATGTATAATAAGTATATTCGTATTATAAATTACCATTTTTGTAAAATTCTTGAAAATTTAATTTAGACCGTTGGTAAAAAAATACTGTTTAAATCAACCATAAGAAAAAATCATACTTAAGATTTCAGGTCTTTCGATAGATACAACCAACATGACACCCTTTTTATCTTTGTATTGCTAGTATGATAGTATGCTCATGTTATAACAACTTATATAATCACATTATCAACTTAACCATATCATAAATAAATTCAATATATATATATATATATATATATTTCCAAAAAACATATACGATATAAGAAAAGAGCAATTCTCATGCAGAGATTAATTTATGGACAAAAATATTAGGCCATATAGGAGACACAAAATTTGTTAAATATTGCGCCATGTAAAATTTAGTTGGACCAAGATAACTTGCCTGGCTCATCATTATAATGTTGTTCTTCGTTACAGAGATGGATTATTAGAATTGTACGAAACATCTGACTTTAAATAATTGTTATTTATTAATTTTTACTTCAAATATTGAAAGGCATATGCACTAGCCTATTTGTAAACATCGAGGATTATACTCAACTTAAACAAGATTGTAATAAGTAAATATTAGATTAGATATCACAGGAATCTCAGAGGGTTTTATCAGTCAAGAGAATAAAGATTTAAAGTCATCCACTGACTTGAAATAATTCTACACTGGAAGAAGTTTATTTATTTGATCAAGCCTCGGTGAAGTATTTAAGAAAGTAGATCTATTTAAAGTGACAGAGATTTCAGAAGTGTGACAGGAAGTGTACATGTTACATGATAGAGAGATAAGAAAAAGGACCACAACTTAAAGTCAAGAAATGAAGAACATTCATTGTAGTTAATCACTCATGAACCAGAAATGGTTTTGCTGGTTCGTCATTATCCAGTGGAAGTTCGTCATTAATTTCACTGGTTCAAGAAATGGTTTTGCTATCAAGAAATTGTATTAACCCTCTTTTAATGAATTAAATCAGTTAATTAATTTATTCAATAAATTAATTTAATCAGAATTAATTTATTCCTTAAATTAATTAAAAGATTATAATTTAATATAATACTAGAATGGTATTACTTCTCTTTTAATTAATTAAATCAGTTAATTAATTTATTCAATAAATTAATTCAATAAGAATTAATTTATTCTTAAATTAATTAAATTAGAATTAATATAAAGTTAGTATGGCTTTGAAAATGAACTGTGATAGTCATACTGATTGTCATACTAGTCCAGAGATAGTCATAGAGATAGTCATACAAGAAGGAAATGAAAGGCATGCCAAGCCAAAACATAAGTCATGCCGAGAGTCATTCAATTTCAAAAGCAAATGACATTAACTTGAAGTTAATGGTGTGATATACAAATTTTATCATAGTCATGCCAAGTCATATGATTGTCATCCCGAAAGTCATTGCAAGAGGAAATGATAGTCATGCCAATTCAAGTGAGTCATACCGATTGTCATTGTAGTTCAAAGATAGTCATTCCGAAAGTCATTGCAAGCCTTTGTGATAGTCATGCCAAGTCAGTTGGACAGTCATGCCAAGTCTTTTTGATAGTCATTCTAATTCAACAAAGGTAGGCGTAAAAAACAGAACAAGCAGTGAATTAAAAACTGTTGTACATTCAAGACAGAAAGCGGAAAAACATTAACATTTCATCCTTCTCTCTGCTTCAACAACAACAACAAACTGTCTGAGCTTAATTCCTTGCAAGTGTATTTATTTATAGCAATCATTGTTCAATCTAAACCACTAGAAATCAATTACTTGTACTTGTTTGACTATCTAGCGGATCATTATCCCTAGAATTGATCTCAAACTACTTTTTAGTATTCGATCTTTTTATTACAAAAATAGATAAATTCATGTCGAAATTATTCTAGATTTGTTTTAAATAGTTTGAGATTCAAACCTTGTAATCTGTACTGTAATTGTAACACCTTTCAAGTTTAATATAAGTTATATTTAACTTGAATTTTGTTTCATTTAATTCCGCGCTTATTTGTTCTTGAATTGTTAAATCACGAACCGAACAAATTCGAGAAAATAATACCGTTTGTATTCAACCCCCCCCCCTTCTACAAACTTATCAGGACCTAAAAAATATGTTAAATGATATTTTTTGATTTATTAATATTTAAATTCTAGAAAATTCAAAAATTCTAGAAAATTAGAAAAATAGATTGAGACGATCTTAGAGGCGCCACCTAAACTCCCGCTTATCCTTATATATATATATATATATATATATATATGCTGCTCTTCCACAGCCACCGTGGGATACCAACCCCCTCCCGTAATGAAACATAGCGGGAGTCACTATTTTAACAATCACCTTCCACAATGAAACATAGCGGCAGGTGGTTGACATCCATCGATGGCTGGTCCACAACCACGGGTGGTTGACAAAATGTCACAACCACCAAATCTTAGCTTCCACAACCAAACATTGAGGAGGTAAAAATTACCAAAATGCCCCCACCCCGCAACCTATCATTGCGGAGGCCGCAATGATATATTGCACAGGCTATATTTTTTTAATTACCAAACTGTCCCTCCTTGCTTTGCTAGGTCATTTTAATGGGCCTTTCAATTGTATGAGCCTTCAATTATATGGGCCTTCAATTGTATAAATTTTTGGGTTATCAATGATATGGGCCTTCAATTGTATGAATTTTTGGGTTATCAATTATATTTGAACTTACATATAAATTAGAACTTTACATTATTTTGATGTAATAAATAATATTTTTTATTTTTAAAATTAGAATATATAACAAAAATAGTAATGAGAGAAAAAAACAAAGAGGAATTGAATAAAAAATACTTTTTTAAAAAAAAAAATTTAAAAAAGAGAAAAAAGAGAAAATAGTAATAAAATGTAAAATAATTGCAAATATTGATTAAAAAAATATTATTCAATCTCAGAAATAGAAAAATTAGAAATACAAGCTAAAACATTTGAAAAGATTGTTTAAAACCATTTTTATTATTTTTAATAAAAAAAACTAGCAATAATACACAACTTTTTTTGATCGAGTGACTATCTGTATGGTTTCACATGTGTTTCTCTATAGTTCGACCTAAAAATCCTCTTCTATATATAATAGGAAACAGAGGGGTAATTTTGAGCCAAAAAACACCCTGTGAAATGACAGATATGCCCCTATTTTTCTTTGCAATTACAGATCATGCCCCTTAGATAAACTATATCGGCCGATTTTATTAAAAGAGATTGATAAAAGAGAGGTCGAGGCAGTAGATAAAACTCCGGGAAGAGTTTCGCTGGTGAGAAGCAAAGAAAACGTTTGGGTTCTCTTCCATAGCTGTGTAAGAATATATTCATCGTCTATATATCTGTATATTTGTTGGTGGGTCAAGGTGTTTGCATAGTATTGAATTTGTGTGGGTTTGTATCTCTTTGTTGTATGAATCATGATATGTTGTAATTGGTTTTGTTTTGTTTGAGTTTTAGGTTAATGAAATTCCAAAAAGATTGTAAAAATGTTGTATGATTAAGTTTTGGTCAAATAAATTTGTAAAAGACCCTTGTAGAATTGCAGTGAGATTAAGATATAAGTGGGTATATTGCCTAAATTGACTCAGACTCAAATTCACCATATTATTAGGATAACCTCGGCTAGGCTCAACATCTATATATTTTTTGGTGGGTTAAGGTGTTTACATAGGATTGAATTTATGTGGGTTTATATTTGTTTGTTGTATGAATCATAATAACTAGCGCTCAAGAGTTTAGTGATATGTTGTAATGGGATTTGTTTTGTTTATACTCGAATGTATCTATAGTTTTGTAAGTTTGTTTAGATACTGGAGTAGTGGAGTCTATCAGTTTTAGATGAGTGTTATGTTCATGTATTTAGGCATGTATTGCATTTACCTGTGTATAAAGCCAACTGATTATTAATGAGAAAAACAACCTTTCCCGTATTCTATCACTGTGTATGTCTTGGACATTTGCTACAGCCTTTTGGTGAATGCTAGAAAGATTACAACAAACTCTGGCAACCTTTTTATTGATAAACTTTGAAAAAAAACCCTGCTCTTGTCAAACCGAGCAGAAAATAAAAGGGAAAAAAATTATGTACAGCCAGGAAGAGAAAAAGGTCTAAAATATTTAGGAAAAAAAAGTCAAAATCTTCAACACAATTATGTGCTAGATTAATCTAAGCGTGTTCACTCTGATTGGGAAGCTACTGGAGATATTTGGTGTGATTTTCAATTCGTATTATATATTGTCAGGCTAATGTATTTGGATTATGGAGAGGAACTTACTACCAACAATAACATTTTATTAAATGCATTTGAATTTAATAGCGTGTCATATGATACTAATATTTGCATGAGGGTTGTATCTGATTCATCATTTAGAATCAATATTTGTAATATATACTTCAGTTTGCTTTACACCTGCACAGCTGCATTGTTATGCTAACAGATTTCATCTATACTCCTCCTTAGCGATGTCAATATAATTGGACTACTCTGTCTATTCATGCTTGTCTTAGTTGTTAACGTACACATAATAATATTTGAAAGATACTGAGAAATGATTTAAATTTTTTTACTACCTCTCTGTAAAATCATATTTGAAAGATACTGAGAAGTGAGTTTAAAAAATTTACTACCTCTCTATAGAATCATATTTGAAAGATACTGAGAAGTGAGTTTAAAAAATTTACCACCTCTCTACAGAATCTACACTGGGCAAAAAAAGGTTGATTGGTTAAGTGAGTTTAAAATTTTGTTGTGAGATGTTTAAATAGATTTGCATCTGAGAACCAGAGTTATCAAAGTCATATTACATAACTCATTTGGTAAATACTAACACAGAGATATTAAATCAACTTGAAAGAGTACCTAGCTAATAAAATAAAACATGAAATTAATTTTCCGCCAGAATAATTATATCACAATACACTATTATTAAAAAAAATAAAGCACCCATAACATATGACTGTATGGTTGCCTGGAAGTTGCACTGCTCTACAGGTAAGTAGTGTAATTTTAAATAATAAAATAGTGAGAAATTTCATTTCTGTTTATTGTTTACACAAATTATTATCAAAATTTTAGAATATATAATTCATTTAATTGTTTTGTTGTACTATCTATTTATTTTTATTATATCGCCTTTTACAATATTTTAACTCAAAACACTAGAGAAGGGGGGGGGGGGCGAGAGGGAGACGTACCTTGGCTGCATCAAACATGTAGACCTCAAAGACATGCTTAAAATTGTCCCAAGTTTCCTCTGTGAAAAACTGGTGAGCTTTCACTGCACTGGAAAACCGCAAAATTTGTCCACAATGTTGTGAAAAAGAGCTAATAAATTTATATGACCCATCTCTTATTAGTAGCATGCCATCTAGTGGTATTAAACATAAGTATACATGCACCAACTTTGAATAAATATTTTATATTTATTCATCCCGTCTCCGCAATATCTTTTTTTGTCAACCCTTTTTTAGGTTTGGCTCTGTTAACTAGTAATTCATTAACACCTTTTTTTCTTTTGTTTTGGGGTGGGAGGAAAAGAAGGGGTGGATAGCATAACTACACTACTATGGCCAACTCTATAGCGAATCCTTTCTTTATCTTTTTATCATATGAAAAAATTACTCCATCTTAGGCGGATAGCGGGAATTGAACCCGCGTCTTCTCCTTGGCAAAGAGAAATTTTACCATTCAACCATATTCGCATTTTTTCGTTCTTTATACACAACATGTCCACACATATATCATATATACACTTGGATCCTGTTTGTGCAGTGCCAGACTACAGACTCTTTTCAGAGTGAGTTAAATTAGTTTATTAATTTTAATTTTTTTTCATTCAAATTCAAGAACAAAAAGTGTGACCCCCCCTCTAATTTTTTTTGTTTTCTTTATTTGCATTTTATTTTGGGGACTTATATTGAATTTTATTGTATCTCACAACCGCGAAGAATTCGGGGGGGGGGGGGGTCGTTTCAATTTTGGATCTGAAACGAATAGGTTCAAGAGATGAGAGAATTAAGGATACCCACCAGAAAGACTAATCCAATCCATAATGATGTACCAGAAAATAAAACATTTTTGTTACTTGACCAACCATCAGGAGAAGCAAATACAACAGGTACGCCAATTAATAAGATTGATGAAGTAGCAATTAATGCAAAAACAGCCAATTGGAAAGCAAGAGTCATGCTTTTAATCCTCCAAGCTATCGACAAATGAACTATACCATTTAATCCCTAAAACAATTGTACTAAAATACATCATAGAGGGATTATAACATAAATATATTTATTTTATATGACTTATTACTACCCCCTTTTATTAATTTTTTTAATATTAATAAATACCATTTAATTCGTACACAAAGTGGGGGGAGAATTAAATTTTTTTCACAAACAAAAATGGGCATGCTGGATCATACTTCCTATATATCATACTTCCTATATATAGGATAGATAGATTGACCGGGGGATTCACACCTGAGATCTTTCTACAGATAGATGTCTTGGATAGTGGGGGAGAGAGGGAGACGTACCTTGGCTGCATCAAACATGTAGACCTCAAAGACATGCTTAAAATTGTCCCAAGTTTCCTCTGTGAAAAACTGGTGAGCTTTCACTGCACTGGAAAACCGCAAAATTTGTCCACAATGTTGTGAAAAAGAGCTAATAAATTTATATGACCCATCTCTTATTAGTAGCATGCCATCTAGTGGTATTAAACATAAGTATACATGCACCAACTTTGGATAGTGGCGGGAAATGGAGAGACTTGAACTCTCAGCTCTTATAAGAGCAACAGTTCAAAAAAATGTCTGTCAAACCATTTGACAACACTCCCAACATGATTAGGGGTGGATTATATAGCAGGTTGCCATGTCGACAGGAAGCTGACAGTGGCATTACCCATAACCCCCCCTTTACATTTGCAAAGTACAGTTACCTGAAGTCGTAATTCGGATACATGTGATAGAGTGTAAGAATAAGGTAAATCAACATCTTCCGGCTGGAAAAAATAGTAAACAGAGTTACAAAACAAAGAATAGCAAATGCAGTTCACAGACCCATTAATTTGGTTATCACCTGGATCTACAAGTCAAATATTTGACCAGAGAGGAAGAGTCACTATCAGAAGATTTTCCAAGGTAATCTAGAATCTAAAACATTAACAAATACATAAGACAAAACTAGATTAGAAACCTAAAATATATGGACAACTGCAAATAAAACATTACACAATTGATAACAATAATCATATATATATATATATATATACATATTTAATAACCATCATTCAACAGCACTGGCCCATATAGATTTGGAGGCAACGGTATTTTAAGTAAAGCTTACTCTAGTGTTTGCGTTTAGGAAGACCTTGTGATATAAATGCTAACTTTTGTACTAGATCACATCCCTAATAATATATAGTTTATTAGTGTTACTGTTACGTACCTTTGAAGAATATATTTCCCCTCTTTGTACTTTTGGCTCTTCTCATATATAGAATGTTTTGGTATGTGGTGGCCTAAAGTTTGTTAAACAAATTACATTTACATGTCAGGAACATCTTCAAGAAAAAGATAAGATACATGCCAGAAATTTTGTAGGCATGTATGTGCTTTAATAGTCAGTAAAATATTCTATGCTCAATGATGTTTCTATTGCTTTATATGTTGTTTAGTTTATGTTTAATTTATGTTTTTTTATATGTGGTATGATCTATTATACATGATATAAATAAATAAATGGTTTGTTGTGCATTCTTACTAGCATAAATATCGTATTGTATTTTGATCGTGGAGCCTCCTGATTAACTCCTTTACCCAGCACCTGAATATATTAGTGGTGCACTTGGCTCTAGAATTTTGAATTCTGGTACATATAACTCAAATTTTGATTTTAGGTTAACTATGATATGAATTTGTTCGTATGTTCTCTTTTTGCCAAGCATTAAACTGTTATAATATGTGCTTGTCCATATGACAATATACTCAATAGCATGCCAATGTCACGGGAATAGGCGTATCATTTTATTAGAATCATCTTGGGGATATTTTTGTGGGAATCGCAATTACCGGTTATCAACACAGGCAGCTAAAGGAAGATACTTAAGAAGTTGGCCATTTACCTCCGCAGATGGTAATAGATTTTCCTAATTGCATTTTCACCAGTGTAACGAGGAGAGGGCTGGTAATAGATATTTGTAGTTTTTCAAAATTCACTGATCTGTTTACATGCTTTTTGGTACTTCCTACAGTAGGTAACCACTTCACTTTTAAGGTAGCATATGTTATTTGCGTTAACATGAATTACAAAATGCTGTATGTAAAAACTTACTAGCTGTCTCCTAAATATACTATTGTGTGTTGCCCTTACAGAACAGTGAATGCTGGTTTAAAACTGAGAAGTTCAACCCCATAAGTTGCCGCACTTAGTTTTTATTTGATGGATCGAACCCCAAACAAAGGTGGTCGTCCCAAAGTATTCATCACCAAGGATGTTGTGGAAAGGCAGAAAATGTTGAAGAAGAGGCGCAACGACTCCCGCAGAAAATTGCACGGTATATATTGTTTGTGTGCCCTCGATATATTTTATGCCTCCTTTTCACCTGGAACTTTCCTGGTTTTTAATGATGGCTTACATATTACTAGACATGGTTCCGGGTGGAAGTACCCAAGCTGCAGGCACACCAGCACCTGAACAACAGAGGGGTAATGGTATGGGCTACTATAAATTCTCTATTGCTTAAGCATCTCAATGCTTCCATGTATCCCCATGCAGTTTTAATTCATAGTTGGGTTGTTTTTCCATACAGTGGAGGCAGTTCCCCACAAGCACTCCACTGTTGAACTTGCACCTGAGGTCATTCAAGGTGAAGGGATTCAATCTGTTGATGATGGATCAACTGTTACAGGTATATTCTACGTGCATAGTGGCTTACATGATAATAGTTTTGTTAACCCGCAATCTTAGCTTACCTCCTCGACTATTGTTGTGCCCAATATTAACTCCATTGCTACCATGAACAAGAAACAAATGACTTATTGAATCATCCCAGGACAATGGTTTTCCTTTAACATAAGAATAAATTATATTTCCTAATTTCACACATCGGAAATATGCATTTGCTTTAGACATTAGTGTTTCCCTTGTTTCCCTTTGTTTCCATTTTCGTTATGTAAACTATGTTGGCAACCATATGCCCTTGATCATTGCAATGGATTTGTTTCATTAATCATCCCATATGCTGTAGCTTTATGTTGCAACGTCCATTCAAAAATCCCCAATCTTCCCATCCACAAACTTTTCAATGAGGAATATTATGGGACTCAGGCACACCCCGGTACTTGTAATTGTTACTTACGGATATACTGATATACATATCACATAAACATGTGGAACTACGACGACTGTAAAGGAAAAATTTTAATCCGACCCCATGACAAAATTAGTGCCTCCAGAATACTTTTAAATAACTTAGTCTTAATTTAAAGTCTCATTTTTCAATAATTCTGCTTCCCTTAATATCTTTACACATTGTAGCTTACAAAGTACCTCGTGTAAATCCTCAAACACCAGCAATCCCAACACAAGCCTTAGGGGGATACATACTTTTAATATATTGGTTGATGCATATGCCAAACATGGAAAGATAAAAGATACAGATGATGTGATACATACACGCAAAAACCCTAACACAGTTACCTACAATGCACTGATGCATGGATATTGTCTAAAAGGCAAAATCGGCAGAGCACTAGCGGTGCTGAATACCATGAGGAGTAATAGGATAGCGCCTGACTCCTATAGCATTTTGATAAATGGGTAATGTAAGAAGCAGAATGTCGACAAAGCTCTCGATCTCCTCCGAATAATGCCCGCCAAAAGTCTAAAGCCGGTAGTTGAACCTTACAGCTCTATTATACATGGTCTATGTCAGATGGGTAGACATGTAGAGGCGCGGAAACTTTTTTATGAATTCCGAAATGAAGGTTATAAAACAAATATTGTAATCTGTCGAATATTATTAGATGGCCTATGCAAGAACTAGTGCATTGATGAACTAGTGTCCTTGTTTCATGTGATGGAATCTGATGGTGTAATCCATGATATTCAAAATTACAGTATTATCATTGATGGTCTGTGCAAGAGCATAAATCTTGACAAGGCAAGAGATATTTTTCACAACCTACAGTTGAAAGGTTTGCACCCCAATGTCAAAACATACACAATAATGATTCAACGATTTTGTCGAGAAGGGTTATTGGATGGTGCCATTAAACTTTTTGTTGAAATGGAAGCTAAAGTTATCTGTCCAATCAAATCACTTACAACAATATTGTCCGTGGATGTTTTCAAAATGAGAAGTATGATGAAGGTTGTGTATTCTACGACAAAATGCGGAAACATGGTTTCTCAGAAGATGCGTGTACAGCTTCTATGTTGCTGGAACTACTTTGTACAGATAAAGAGAACCCTTCTACCCTTACTCTGCGTAAGAAGTTTTTGTCATAGGTACTGAAGTCAAATAATTCAATATCTAGGATTCTTGATGGATTCCGCCAAGGTAAGAATCTTATTTTAGGCAACGTTTTTAATTATCTGATAATGTTCAGGCCAATGCTGAGAGAAAATAAGAGGATGAACTATACATATGTGAACTTTGTTCAATTATACTTTCTGTATGTGTATATCCATTTCATACTTACTTTCTATCACGTATGACAAATTCCACCCAGTTTTTTTGGTGTTCATATTATAATGTGAAGAACTACTTGACTTATTTATTATTATATGTAACACACGAAAAATACAAATTGGATTACGTGTGGCATCATTCCCAATTTATAATTGCACGACAATTCATTAATAAAATACTGATACAGAGTATTCTAATGTTGATGTGTAGAGCTAATAGTAAAATCAATATCTGAAATACCCAAATATGTACTGATGGAACAAAATCACCACAATATTATATTAGACATCTATAGTCGGTCAACTACTCTTAGCACCAGACTAATTTCTTCGAATCATCTAATCTTGAGTATCAATTATCAAGCTTCAACAACCGCGTCCATGCATGAAATTATAGGACTTCAATCAGTACTGCAAGTACACCCATTAAATATTACAAACTCTCTATCTTATACCTTTTTTATTACAAAATAAAACTTTTTCTGCAATTTCTTAATTTTTGTAAGCTGGATAATGAAGGAAAAAAAATATTTGTTTATCTTACCTGACGTCTTTATTATAATTTGTAATGTTCTTGATTTTCCATATTGCCTCATTTACATGAACTGATCATAAAGGTTGATATTGTTGAATTAGATTGTACATGTATCCTATTATAAAAAATCGTTCATCAAACTTTTATATAGCTATACTTCTTGTATGGGCATTTTCCATTATCTGTATATTTGTTCGTCCTACAAGTTCAATCCGGTATATAGCTAACTTTCTGATAGATGTGATTCCCCTATCAATACCCACACTTGAGCTTTATTCATTTTAAATTCAAGGATTAGGATCTCATATAATTCATTTCATAAAAAACCAATATACAATTAGAATTCTCGAATTCTAACCACTCCGCCCGCACTTTCAGACATCGCTAGAAACAGCCCCGTGCCTCGCACGGGCTACTATGCTAGTTATAATTAATAGTGGTAAATGCAATAAAAAGTATCTATCCTAAATTATAAAGGATATTTAGGATTTTTTATAAATTTATTTTATTTTATGACTACATATTTAATTATTAAAAGCCAAAAAAATGAATAAAAAAAAGAGTTAAAAGCACTTTGTGTACCTGCACTTTGCGTGTCAGACCACTTGGGATACTGCATTTTAAAAACTCTCACATGCAATACCAGACTTCCAAACTTTTTACAAGTTGTGTACTCCCGTCAAATATCTCTAACTCTGTTAATTTCTGTGAGGGTATTTCAGTCATTTGCTAATGTTAAATTTGAAACTCACCTGTCATCACCTAGTAAGTTACAATTAACAGGTGACTGACAAAGTGGCAATACACAAAACAAATTGTAAGTATAGTTGTAAAACCCACTTTACCATCGCTGGCTCCTTACCCCCCACATATACATACAATTTATCTATAAGTATAGTTCTCGATCAATTAACCTCCTCCTCACTCTCTCTCGATCTATAATAATCTCTCTCAATCTTCATTCTACACACACACAAACACACAGTCGTTTACTTAATTTCACACTCAGTGATCGTGATTCAAACCGATCAATCGCCGTTGATTCACGTTGCTTCTCTGTAAGATTCTGTTATTTTACGCTGTTTAATTTCGTTGTTTTTTAGTATTTGTGCGACTTTTTTGCGGAAATTAGGGTTTGGGGTTGTGAATTTGGTGATAATTAGGTTTTGTTAACTGCATTTGATACAGAATTGGTGAGATATGTGTATGAATTTGGTTTTTGTTGAGTTTGAGGATTTGAGTTTGGAGAAATTGTCGGAAAGTCGAAGCAGTGGGTGCTAATCAGTCTAGGCAGACACCGTCGGTGGCGCTAGCGCCGGCTGGTATATGGCAATTTTTTAAACCTATTCCACCTAAGCCTTATACTCTTCATTATCTTCCGCAAATGGATTTTGTTAATCGTCATGTAACTAATGAGAGTTCGTCGTCTTCGTCTGGTAATGCTAATGTTAATGTTGTGTTAAATTGCAAATGACTGAAATACCCTCACAGAAATTAACAGAGTTACAGATATTTGACTGGAGTACACAACTTGTAAAAAGTTTGGAAGTCTGGTATTGCAAGTGAGAGTTTTTAAAATGCAGTATCCCAAGTGGTCTAACACGCAAAGTGCAGGTACACAAAGTGCACTTTACTCTAAAAAAAATAAAAAGTCCCCCCCCCCCCCCCCCCCGCAATGAGGCATTACGGAGAGAATATATCAAACCAGCATTAAATGCTTAACACTTGGCTGCATTAAATGAGCCACCATCCATAATGGCTCATTGCGGGAGTCCTGTCCTCCACAATGTTTCATTGCGGAAGTCGACACCTGGTTTGGTCTTGTTACGGAAATTACAACAAGAAAGTAGTAATGGTGAATTTTTCTAATGTGTGGATGTGGATGACGAGAATCGTGTTAGGGGTTTGGTGTGGGTTTGGTGTGGATGACGAGAATCTAGGGTTAGGTAAATTTTTTTAAATAATTAAAAGTATTAAAATATATATTAATATAAATAAGTAATGGCTTTCCGTGATATTTTATTATGTTCTAATTATTTTTAAATTTATTTTTTAATCAATTTTACAATATAAAACTTGAAATCTAAAGGAAAAAAGAGAGAGAAAGAAAAAACACTTCCCAGGGGGTCACCCATCGTAGTAGTGCTCCATCGAATAATAATTCAAAATTTCTGATAATACTTCTAAAATTCGAATAATAATTCAAAATTCGAATTAATAATTCCAAAATTCGAATAATAATTCAAAATTCGAATTAATAATTCCAAAATTCGAATAATAATTCAAAAATTCTGATAATATTTCTAAAATTCGAAATAAAAAAATTTCAACCTAATTTCAACTCAATTGGGGATAAAAGCCATAATTTCAACTCAATTAAAGATAAAAACCCTAATTTCAACCTAATTGCAACAAAAAACCGAACAAAATAGAACGATCCACAACTAAAATCGTACAAAAACATGTATGTATAACCAAAATATGAACTCTAATAGTTCAAACGAAGCACATCACCACAATCCACACTAAAATCAAACAAAACACGTATGAATAACAGGTGTAGAAGATACCTGGATGAGAAGAGATGATGATGATGACAATTGTGAAGAAATCTCTCGAAATCGCCTAAAAATTGCTCGGAAATCGACACAAGATGAATTTACTTTGTTTGGATTTAGAATGATTCGAATTAGGAGGAATCGGGTCTAATTTTGGGTCACGACTACCGCAATGAAACATTGCGGGAGTGTTTAAGTGTAGAAATATAATTTCACATTTCGCCTCCTCCCACAATGTTTCATTGCGGGGGTGTTTAATCCAGTCCATTTATTTTTAAAATCGATGGCTAGGATTTGGTGGTTACAATCCCCTTCCAACCAACTGTGGTTGTGGAAGAGGACCCATATATATATACATACACACACACACACACACACACACACATATATATATATATATATATATATTGATGATTGAAGCATATTTATCAAAAACATCATTTTTCTAAGTTTTTTTTTGCAATTTTACCATATTTTCAAAATATTTGCAAAAATACTTTTTTGAAAAAAATATTTTGCAAAAATACTATGTTTTAAAAATATTTTGTAAATATACGTTCTACAACTACAATCAACCAAATGCAACTTGTTAGTAGAATTTAGTTGATTTTGGTGGATTGTGAAAATTTTAAATTGAATTTGCATATATGGCTGCGCAGCACGTTGCATGCAGTTGCATATGTGGTTGTAAACATGTTGCATTTGGTTGCAGAAAATATTTTTCAAAATATTTATATTTTTAATAGATGATATTTTTGCAAAAAAATATTTTAAAAGATATTTTTGAATTTTTTTTTGAATTGGGTATTTATGAAAAAAAATATAATATAAATTAAGGCATGATATAAATTATAAATATACTAGCTTATAACCCGTGCAATGCACGACTTTTTTTTAATATTTATAATTATATTAATTTTATGTTATTAATTTTTAGATTTTATTTATTAAATTTTATATGCTCAATACATTATTTATGTTGTATCTTGAGTTCTAACCCACATAAAACTCACAAAATAATCTTTAATTTAGTGATAGTTTAACAAGTTTTTTCCAATTAAAACTATCATAAAACTGAAGAAAGAATAAAATAATGAATTTTAACATTACTTCTATTCAACTTAGAAATAAAATTAAAATAAAGAAAATCAACTCAACTTAGAATTAAAGTATAGACCAACAATCAAATAAACCTACTCAACTTAGAATTTGAATTTACAAATTTTTACATTGAGAATTCTAGTCAACTTAGAAAACCTACTCTATTTGATTTATATTATTAAAATAATTTTTTTTAATATTAGATCTAACATTTCTCATTCATCTATTTTAAGATCAATGGTTCTTATTGATTTGGTGATATAAAATCAAAGTTTTGGATAAAATACCTTTTACGGTTATTATATACAAGGATATAATGTATATCAAGTAATTTCGTACTAATAAAATAATAATTACATTTAATTGCAATTTTTTATATAGTTTAATTTATTGTCTCGCTGCATTTGGGATGAAAGGATAAATGGCTTGTAAGCATCTCCAATGGTGAAGAACCCTTAGCTAAAATCATAGGTGGATTGCCATAAATAAAAAATTTAGATAATGTGTAAAAAAAAATCCGCTCCAATGGGATAAAACTGTTAGCTAAAATTTTAGCCAACCTCTCCATGTTGGCTATTTTTGTCGAACCCCTATGGACCTGTAATAAAACTCCACATCAATTATTACCATATTCAAATCATATATTCTATTTTTAATAACTTGAAATAATAATAACATTCTATTTTTAAAATATAGTCAACTAGTATAGCCAACTCCATTGGAACACAATATCTTACAGGTTCAGCAAATTTTACATAATCAGCATTTTATATTATTTTAGCTAACGATTTTAGCCAACACCGTTGGAGATATGAAAAAGATGCCTCTTTAATGACAAGTGACAACCCACTAATTCTCATCTTTAAATAGAATTATTCTATGTTATTATCTATCTAACTAAATGTTGTTGAGATATATAATTAGCTTAATAAGTTGTTGATATTTATAAATTCCTTTACTTTTTCTATGTATAAAAAATTAGTTCATTAAAGGATGGTTAGATATGAACATGATAATGAAAAATAATGATATAATCGAAATTTTAAAATAGTCGAGATTGAAGAATTTATCGCGACTCTTTGGAA
The DNA here is from genome assembly GCA_030848705.1 of Heracleum sosnowskyi. Taxonomy (NCBI): domain Eukaryota; kingdom Viridiplantae; phylum Streptophyta; class Magnoliopsida; order Apiales; family Apiaceae; genus Heracleum; species Heracleum sosnowskyi. The sequence goes on from CM061240.1 coordinate 20,947,292, forward strand.
GCACAACCTAGAATTTGGATTAGAAACACAAAATGTGAAGATAAATTATTTGAATTAAATAAAAAGAACCTAACTATAGCTAGCTACCCCATATAGATTTGAGCTGAAAAACGAGATTGTCATGTGGACCGAAGGTTTATTATCTTGTTTGTGACACGTGTATTTAATTATTTATTTGCATAATTCTGACAGATCGAAGTGTTAGAAACATGGCAGTAGATTTCGAAAATCGAAACAAATCAGTTGAGGTACCGTATAACGATTTATCGACAAATTGGAGATTTATCGGAATGATAAATCGGAACAAAAATCGGATAAATTGTAATATATTAAATATATTTAATATATTAGTCTTATATATAATATAATAAATCATTTAAAAATAATTCACAGCGATATATCGGATTTTAAAAATCGAATCGATCAAATATTTTTAAACAATAAATCGATAATTTATCGGGAATTTTTGAAAAATCGGATGATTTTTAGAACACTATTAAAAATAATAATTCAAACAACAACATATATAAATTATTAAGTCTTAACCTATTTTCAGTGAGAATGATAAATAACTCCTTATATATAATAAGCATAATGGAGATCTTATCCAAAACTTTGGTCGGTCACTGTACTGTCAAAAGTATATGATCCGTTGGATTATAAAACTATAAATATTCAAATAGATGAGGACCGTTAGATATAATATTAAAAATTGTATTTGATTAATAATAGGATAGTATTTAAATACTAAAAGGTGTATATATTTATCAAAAATACCACTTTTTTAAAGTTTTTTTGCGATTTTACCATCTTCTCAAAATATTTACAAAAATACCTTCTTTTTAAAAATAATTTGCGAAAGTACCATCTTTTAAAAAAAAATTTTGCAAAAATACGTTCTGCAACTAAATACAACCTACGTAGGTTGCATCCGGTTGCATGTGTGATTGCAACTAGATGCAACTGGATGCAACTTTCCAAATACAACCTACGTAGTTTGCATCCAGTTGCATATGTGGTTGAAACTAGATGCAACCAGATGCAACTTTTTAAAAAATAATTGAAAAAACAACTAAGAATTCAAAAAAATTATTAATAAAAGGGGTAAACTTGTGGTCTTGGTTTACCCTGGGGTTCAATAGTTAACTTTTGGGGTTCAATGTTTCTATTTTGGATTTTAGAAATATTAAGAATGACGAATAATTCGTATACGAACTTAGGGTTTAGGTACAACCCTAAACCCTAGACTCTAAACCCTAACCTACCCTGATTTTAAGGTTGTTTACAATCCTAAAATCAGGACGCCGGAAAAACACCATTATTAACAAGTTGCATCTGTGGTTGATTTTGGTTGCAGTTTGCAGAAGGTATTTTTGCAAATAAAATGGTATTTTCGCAAAATATTTTTTTTTGAAAAGGTATTTTTGCAAAAATATTTCTGGAATGGGATATTTATGAAAAAAGCCCTTTTGATAATTTAAACCAATTATAAATGAGTTTTCTATATTGAATAGAAATCTTTATGTAAAAATTCGTAATTATCCTTTCTCTTTAGTTTATGGATAGTTCCGGTTAGATAAAAATTATTAAACCATCATGAAATTAAAGATAATTTTGTTAGCTTCGCATGGGCTATAAAATCGTTAAAATCTGTTGTCTAAAACTCAAGATATAGCCCAAACAGTAAAGTGATTATCTAAATTTTAATAAATATTTTTTTTTATTGTAGCACCAATTTAATTTTTTTCCTAATTCTTTTAAATTTATAAATTCTATTTTTATTTCAATAAAATATTAAAATCAATTTAAGAAAAAATTAAAATCGATCTGGTCCATGTACGATCATTATACGACCAAATTAATAATTACAGTTAGATCTTAAATAGATCGATGAGAATTGCTAGATCTAATATTAAAAAGTGTATCTGATTAATAATAGAATTATATTTAAATACTAAAAAGTGTATTTTGATAATTTAAAAGTTTTCTAATGTGTAAAAATAATGTAAACTGCAAGCGCACATTGTTCAGTTGTAGCAATCACAGATCGATCCACAGAGACTATGAATTTTTGAAACCCTAACAATTAACTCAGGTGAACTAGACAAATAAGATTTGAGTTGAGATTTGTTTAACCTAATTAACAATTAAAATCAAATAAGGAAAACCTAGGAGTCCGAATCCATTAATCAATCACAATTAATACCAACTCATCCTAAAATCAATTCTCTTTCCTTCACAAATAAGATATATCAATTAACGAGACAAGCATATACTATGAAACTTGTTATCTAACAATAACCCATCAAAACTTCATGGAGCAAGCATAAGCTATGAAAAATAAATCCGGTAACAATAATATATCAAAATCACTTTGTCAATTGACCAATTAAGCACCAAGGAAAATTATGAGAACCAATTAATAGGAACGAGAAGATATCAAAAATAATTAAATTAACTTCATCTTCATCCTAGGGCAAGAGATTTATCTAGACATAATTTTATAACTAACAAAACAATTAAATCTATAACACGAACCTAACATGAATAGTCAAATTTAACAAAACTAATATTAATGTAATATGGCCAGGAATTCACTTAATAAACTAAGTTATTAAATCTATGTTACTAACGTGGCTGGCATGTGTTTGTATATAATAATTGTTAAACTAACTAATCAAGCATGCATGTATAAACAGATGGTAATCGGTAAAGAAAAAGCAGAGAACAAAGACACGGACAAGTATAAAAAGTTAAAACTAATATATTAATCAAGAAAACAAAATAGCTCGCTGGAGGTTTAAGATAAAGGAAAAACTATAAAATTCTAGGTGTCCCAAATACAAGAGAGGAGATCTATATTTATAGGAAAAATAATGGGGTTGGGCTTTTTGACTACAAAGCGGATTCTAGAAATATTTCCTCAATTCCTTTTTCTTCTCCGATAAGTTTTCCAATTTTTCTCCAATTTCCTTTTGACTTCAAGTATTTCCATCTCCTTGCCTTTTTCACCTTTTACTGCTTGAAATATGATTTTATTTATTTTCCTACAAAACAAAAGAAAACAAATTATTAAATAATAAAATTACGAAAACAAACATAAAATAGGTATTAAAAATGTATTAATTATGGACCTATCAAATGCCCTCATACCTATCTTTTGCTCGTCCTCGAGAAAAACTAATATAATATAAATTACTAACTAGTAGATAATACCACTTTCATAGGTGATCACGGTTGCATTTGGCATATGCAACAAGCCCTTTAAACCCCTATGCAGCCCTAGTGGACGAGTAAGGTCTCGTGAGGGCCTATAGTGAATGTACCCACAAAATTCATCTAGCTCATGTAAAAGATCGCATGACAATGCAACGCCACAGATACAAGTCCTCTCATGCTTCATCTACTTAAGAATCAAAAATGACTTTGCAATGTCTTGTCGTGGAAGATGCAAGGATTCACATAGTCTACTCAAAGAAATATGCATGAGTGTTCAAAAGTCCATGTCAAGTGTAAAAATAAGTTGGTAATCATGCTAAGCCCACAAGAGTACACTTTTGAGTCAAAACTTGGGATCTCAAATGTAGAAACAAGCAATAACTCACCTTTCACTCACAAAAGAATATTCACTCAAGAACAAGGGTAAGTGTATCACTCTCTTCCAGCAAAATCATAAGCATGCTTGACATTTGGTATCAATCTAACTTAAAAAAAAACATACATCAATGATGATAATCAAAAGGTCTTTATTTGGGTTGTAATGGGGATAGGGACAAGGTATGTCAAGTAAAGCCAAAGAAGGTGAAGTGTCAAAAGCTAGTAGGCGCCATAATAAATCATACACATCACCAAACATCCTCCCCACAACTGAATTTTCTCATTTTCTTCCAACAAAAGGCTTGATTAGTCGAATGAAGAAGGATCACACAAACATAAGTATGCTCTCATGATTTTTTTTCTCTTTTTTTTCGATCTTTTTTTTTTCGAGAGCTAAGAGATAGATATAAGCAACAACAATCCTCCTTCAAAAATTTCTTGAACAGTGACTATCAAGTAAGCAATCAAACCAAATATTTCCTCAAAAGTAATGAACAAAAGTAAACCCATCTCACACACCTTATTACTCCCCCAAGTTCCTACTAGCCATTGACAATTTGGGATCAAGCATAAGTAAGGCTAAACAAGAAAAAGGTCTAGGCAAGTAACGTGGTATGTTACCAAAAAAATAGGATTAAGCTCAAGAGGGTAACTAATTGATCATATAAAAATGGTGTGGTAATTTGGAAAATATAGGTTATTCCTAAATGCCTTTATCATCTTACCATCAAATAATGTCATGCATTCAAGAAAGGTCTCAAACAAGTGCTAGCAATGCAAACAACATGTGGACACTCAAGCAAACGAATATAAAATGCAAAAGATATGCATATAGGCTCAAAATCTCACATGGTGGTAAAAACATAATCAATCCCAAGTAAAAATCTCTTCAATGCACAATCTTGTACTCAAAGCATGAAAACCAAATCATTTTGCACATATTCATGTCCTTCTAATTACTTGCAACATTCAGTAAGTCTACTAGTTTCAACTTGCTAGTGTATGTGTGTGAACAAGAACTTAGCAAATCACTTCTCAATCAAAAGTATCATAAACACAAGATTACTATAGCATGTAAGGGTGCATCAAGCCACAAGAAATCATTTTACAAGCTAGAATTCTAAAATTTACAACTAAAGTTCTTTTTGGGATTTTTTTCATTTTTCAATTTTTTTGGATTTTATTGTTTTTTTAATAATACTACTAAACCCCTCCCCCATACCTAAATCATGCATTGTCCTCAATGTATGCAAATGAGAGAAAAATGACAGAGTAAAAGGACGAGAATACCTGATAAGACATGATAGAGGAATAGAACTATCTACTATATACAACAAGGGAACTTACTTGGATCACGAATCAAGGAGGTGGATCACCTCATCCTCAGAATCAACTGGCAGTTCTAAAAATGGTTTAAGACTTTGACCATTAACCTTAAATGTTTCACCAGTTGTAGGATTTTCAATTTCAATAGCACCATGAGGAAAAAAAATTTGAACAACAAATGGTCCCTCCCACCGAGATCTCAATTTTCCAGGAAACAAATGCAGCCTAGAGTTGTATAAAAGAACTTTTTGACCAGGAGAAAAAGATTTTCTCAAAATAGATTTATCATGCAAAAGTTTAGTTCTTTCCTTATAAATCTTAGCATTTTCATAGGCATCATTCCTAAGTTCTTCTAACTCAGACAGTTGTAACTTCCTATGGCTACCAGCAGTGGGTAAATCAAAATTCAATTCTTTAATAGCCCAAAACGCTCTATGTTCAAGTTCAACGGGGAGATGACATGCTTTACCAAACACAAGCCTATAAGGAGGCATACCCAAAACAGTTTTAAAAGCAGTGCGATAAGCCCAGAGTGCATCTATCAACTTAACAGACCAATCTTTCCTATTTGAATTGACAGTTTTCTCTAGAATTTGTTTAATCTGCCTATTAGAGACCTCAACTTGACCACTAGTTTGAGGATGATAAGGTGTAGCTAACTTGTGAGTGATAGAATACTTCTTCAGAAGAGACTCAAACTGATGGTTTTTGAAATGCTTACCCTGGTCAATAATTATAGCTCTAGGCGTACCAAATCTAGAAAAGATATTCTCCTTTAAGAACTTAAGAACTACCTTGTTATCATTAGACTTAGTTGGTATGGCTTCGACCCATTTAGACACGTAATCAACCGCTAAGAGAATGTAGAGGTTACCAAAAGAATTAGGAAAGGGACCCATAAAATCTATACCCCAAACATCAAAAATCTCAATAACTAAGATTGGATTCATTGGCATCATGTTTCTTCTAGTGATCTTTCCTAAATGTTGACACCTACTACAAGCGGCACAAAATTCTGCAGAATCTTTAAACAAATTGGGCCAATAGAAACCAGATTGAAGTATTTTAGCAGCAGTCTTTTTAGCACTAAAGTGACCTCCACAAGCCTGATCATGACAAAAAGAAAGTACACTTCTAAACTCATGGTTTGAAACACACCTCCTAATGATTTGGTCTGGATAATACTTAAAAAGATAGGGATCATCCCAAAAGAAGTACTTGACTTGTGAGAGAAATTTGGATTTTTCTTGCTTCGACCAATGAGAAGGAATTTCACCAGTGACAAGGTAGTTAACAATATCAGCAAACCAAGGAGTGGTAGAGATGGAAAAAAGGTGTTCATCAGGAAAAGACTCATTCAAAGGAATATCCATGGAGGACTCCACTACTAATCGGGAAAGATGATCAGCAACAACATTTTCAGAACCCTTCTTATCCCTAATTTCTAAGTCAAACTCTTGGAGCAACAATACCCACCTAATCAATCGGGCCTTTGAGTCTTTCTTAGAGAAGATATATCTAAGAGCATAGTGGTCTGTATAAACAATGATTTTAGAACCTATAAGATATGACCGAAACTTTTCAAGAGCAAAAACTACAACTAGAAGTTCTTTTTCTGTGGTGGAGTAGTTAAGTTGAGCATCATTTAGAGTCTTACTAGCATAGTATATGATATGAGGTATCTTATTGATTCTTTGTCCTAAGACTGCACCTACGACATAATCAGACGCATCACACATAAGCTCAAAAGGTTGATTCCAATCAGGGGATTGAATGATAGGGGCTGAGGTCAACTCTTTCTTAAGATGTTCAAAAGATTGGAGACATTCACTAGAAAACTCAAATTTTATGTCCTTAGAAAGAAGATTGGTCAATGGTCTTGCCTTTTTGCTAAAATCTTTAATGAAACGCCTATAAAAACCAGCATGTCCTAAAAAGGAACGAATTTCTTTGACAGACTTTGGTGGAGACAAATTAGCAATGAGATCAATTTTAGCTTTATCAACTTCAATGCCCTTTGAAGATATTTTATGACCAAGAACAATTCCTTCTTTAACCATGAAATGAAATTTTTCACAATTAAGAACAAGATTTGTTTCGTTACATCGTTTTAAAACTAAGTCAAGATGGTGAAGACACTGATGAAAAGAAGAACCAAAGATGGAAAAGTCATCTATAAAGATTTCTAGGAATTAGATGTTTCCAAATGTGAGTTTCATTAATCCATTCCTCCAGTTAATCAAAACATTAGAGGTGGCAAGAAAATGTCTTCCTAGAATTATGGGAATTTGATTTTTGAGATTTTGGACAGGTTCAGTTTCTAGAACAATGAAATCGACAGGGAAGACAAAATCACCAACCTTAATCAACACATCTTCCACCAAACCTTTAGGAATTTTGACAGAACGGTCAGCTAACTGAAGAGTGATAGTAGTCTCTTTAAGTTCACCTAAACCCAGGTCTTGATAGACAGATAATGGAAGAAGATTCACACTAGCTCCTAGATCGAGTAAAGCTTTATCAATGAAAGTATTACCAATGACACAAGAAATGGTAGGACAACCAGGATCCTTATACTTCAAAGGGATTTGATTTGACAAGATAGAGCTGACATTAGATGTTAGGAAAGCTTTCTTAGGAACATGAGTGGTTCTTTTATGAGTACACAAATCTTTTAGAAACTTCGCATAAGAGGGAACTTGTTGAATTGCATCTAAAAGAGGAATGTTAATCTTAAAAGAATCACTCATGTTCCTAAGAAAGTTTTCTAGGAACTCTCCTACCATATCAGAAAAAATGCTCATCATGCATCTTTGGAAAGTGGCAGGGGCAGTGGTTAGACCAAAAGCTAAACGACGATAAGCAAAGGTTCCAAAAGGACATGTGAAAGTAGTCTTTTCTTGATCCCCGGCAGCGGCGCCAAAAACTTGATGTGTAAAAATAATGTAAACTGCAAGCGCATAGTGTTCAGTTGTAGCAATCACAAATCGATCCACAGAGACTATGAATTTTCGAAACCCTAACAATTAACTCAGGCGAACTAGACAAATAAGATTTGAGTTGAGATTTGTTTAACCTAATTAACAATTAAAATCAAATAAGGAAAACCTAGGAATCCGAATCCATTAATCAATCACAATTAATACCAACTCACCCTAAAATCAATTCTCTTTCCTTCACAAATAAGATATATCAATTAACGAGACAAGCATATACTATGAAACTTGTTATCTAACAATAACCCATCAAAACTTCATGGAGCAAGCATAAGCTATGAAAAATAAATCCGGTAACAATAATATATCAAAATCACTTTGTCAATTGACCAATTAAGCACTAAGGAAAATTATGAGAACCAATTAATAGGAACGAGAAGATATCAAAAATAATTAAATTAACTTCATCTTCATCCTAGGGCAAGAGATTTATCTAGACATAATTTTATAACTAACAAAACAATTAAATCTATAACACGAACCTAACATGAATAGTCAAATTTAACAAAACTAATATTAATGTAATATGGCCAGGAATTCACTTAATAAACTAAGTTATTAAATCTATGTTACTAACGTGGCTGGCATGTGTTTGTATATAATAATTGTTAAACTAACTAATCAAGCATGCATGTATAAACAGATGGTAATCGGTAAAGAAAAAGCAGAGAACAAAGACACGGACAAGTATAAAAAGTTAAAACTAATATATTAATCAAGAAAACAAAATAGCTCGCTGGAGGTTTAAGATAAAGGAAAAACTATAAAATTCTAGGTGTCCCAAATACAAGAGAGTAGATCTATATTTATAGGAAAAATAATGGGGTTGGGCTTTTTGACTACAAAGCGGATTCTAGAAATATTTCCTCAATTCCTTTTTCTTCTCCGATAAGTTTTCCAATTTTTCTCCAATTTCCTTTTGACTTCAAGTATTTCCATCTCCTTGCCTTTTTCACCTTTTACTGCTTGAAATATGATTTTATTTATTTTCCTACAAAACAAAAGAAAACAAATTATTAAATAATAAAATTACGAAAAAAACATAAAATAGGTATTAAAAATGTATTAATTATGGACCTATCAAATGCCCTCATACCTATCTTTTGCTCGCCCTCATTTTCCAAAAATATTCCGGACAAATCCTTACTTATTTATTGTGAAGCATATTTAAATACTTTTAATTACGGACACTTATCTTTTCAGCTAAAACATGTTACTTTTTCTATTTTTCCATACCAAGATCCCTCATTTTCCAAAAATATCACGGGCAAACAGTTATTAATTTATTTTAAAATCTATTTTAATACTTTTAATTATTTAAAAAAGTTTAACACGCCTACTTATTTTTTTTAGCAAATGCAGATTAATAGAATATTAAAACATAAATAATAAAAATAATAATTATTAATAATAATCCGTGCATCGCACGGGTTTTAAGCTAGTATATAATAAGCATAATAGGGATCTTATCCAAAATTTTGATCGTACGGCCTTGGACAACCAAACTAATAAGGACCATTAGATCTTAACTAGATAAATGAAAATCGTTAGATCAAATATTAAAAAAGTGTATTTTATTAATAATAGGATTATATTTAAATTCTAAAAAGTGTATTTTGATAATTTAAACCAAATATACCAAATATAAATAAGTTTTCTATACTGAATAGAATTCTCCATGTAAAAAATTCGTGACTTTTTTTTCTCTTTCATGGACAATTCCAGTTAAATAAAAATTGTTAAACCATCTTTTAATTAAAGATAATTTAGTTATCTTCATGTGGGGTGTAAAATAGTTAAAATCTAAATTTTAAAACACAAGATAAAGCCCAAATTAGTAAAGTTGGTATTTAAATTATAATAATAATTATTACGTCATCATTATTTTAATGCCAGTTTAATTACTTTTTTCTAACTAGTTTAAATTTAGAAATCTATGTTCAAAAATTCAAATCAATCTAAGAAAAAATCAAATCAACAAAGAATATAATAATACGAGGATAAAATTTTATAACATTGTGCATATTTTTTATCCTATTTTATTAAATTTTATATCATAACTAATTAAATATTAAATATTATTAAATAATAAATTATACGCAAATGGTGATTTTGTTTTATAAGAACTCATAGAGACTTAATTTCATTGTTAGCAGGACTATATTCATATTTAAAAAAACCATATTTTGAAATTTTAGACTCAGCTATTCGAAACTTTAAAAGTTTGTTAATCAATTAGTATAGTACTTTTTTTTGAAAAATCTTACTTTATAAAAAATATTATCAAATAACCCATGTTTGCAAGAAAAAAATGAAAAAATTCTTATTTTTCAAAAAAACTTGTAAATTTTAATATGTTGTTGGTAGATTCAAACCTTAGATCATTCTACGTGATAATTTTACTGTTATATTTAACGTTTCTCAACAATTTCATTTGAAAGATCCAACGATTATAGATTGAGTGATCAAGCGACCAGACTTATAAGAAAATTTTCATTATTTAGTCTTTAATATAATAACATAGATATTTACGGGATATACTATAAAAAAATGAATTTTATACAGAATTTTGATTGTCACGGTGTACTACTTTAAAAGAAGAACTATTACAAAAAAAATTATATTTTAATTGATAATTTATTTTCTCAAAAGTTCAAAGTTCCCGCATCATTAAAATATTACAAAAAAGAGTATATTATATTTTAGCAATAAATATTTAAAAAAAATATAAATATTAAAAAAATTAATGATGTTATCCTGCTAGTTTGGTCCTAAATACCACCAAAACATTCTCAACCGTTAGATCCAATACTTTTAAAAATAGACGATCAAGATTATATCATATAAAAAGAAGTTATTATCTAAAAAATGATATAAGTTAAAAGATATTATATTAGGATTGGATTTTCGAAAAAGTTAAAACATAAAAATAGTTGTAATTAAATAAGGAAACCCATTTAATATCAAAATAATAAAAATCGTTTAATCTTAAATAGATAGGTGAAAACCGTTAGATTTAACATTAAAAACTATATTTGGTTCATAAAGGGTATTCTAATAATCTAAACTACATATAAGTAGATTTCCTAAATCGAATAGAATTCTCAATATTAAATTTCGTCACTTTATTCTCTTTTTAGTTTTAGAATAGTTTTTAATTGAAAAAGAACTATTAAACCACAACTAAATTAAAGATTATTTTGTAAATTTCATGTGGACCGTAAAATTGACCAAATCTAACTTTTATAACTCAATATAAACAAATATTAAATCGAGAGTGTAAAATATAATAAATATCAAATTTTTAACTATAATTTTTTTTGGCTAAATCTTTTTTAACAATAATTTAATCATGTAAACTAATAACTTTTAAATATTAAAATATTCATAAGTAAATATAATTATAAATATTAAAAAAACAATCGTGTGTTCCATGGGTAATTAAAATATAATTATGAACAAAATAATTATAAATAAAATTTAAGTAACCGTGCATAGGCTATAAGCTAATAAATATAACATTGAAGACTTGAAACATCATTTTTTTTCTAGTTCTTCTAGAAAAAGGACTGATGTATAGTTTAAAAGATTCATTATTTGCACGTCTTCATATCAAAAAGCTGATAAAGATGTTAATTATAATTTAAAAAAAAATTATAGGTTTATATTAACGGAGAAATTTGGTGATAACAAATTTCGGGGATTGCTGGAATAATGAATTATAAAAATAGGGAGATTTGAGTTTTTGGATGTTTGAGACTCGACTTGAAGTTGTCTAGATTTATTAGATGTGTCGGATCTTATTCCAAAATACATGTGTATCCTTGTATTTATAGGGATCAAGTTAATCTATTTGATTATTAGGGATATATTGAGAATTAATTGATTTTATCTTTTTAGATTTAGATTGAAATATCCTCATGATTTGAAAGATATCGTTTAGAGATATTTTCTATAATTAATTGGAGATTTTTTTCGTTTCAGAGAGAGAAAATAATTAACTTGGGAATTAAGTTATTTATTAATAGATTTATATTGGTAAATTAGAAGATAATTGAGACAACCGAAAATATGGCGTAACAATTAACATCTTATCAAATAATAAATTAAAAAAATTACTCTATCCATGATACTCAAATTGACTTACAAAATCAAATAAACTATATGAAATCTTTTGTTACACGAATTTCGAATTTGTGAAATTATGAATCAATAATTTTAAATTAGAGTTATAATTTTAAAAACTTAAATAAGCTAATTTGAGTTATTTCACAAAAATCAAAGTATTTTATCATGTAGGGAGTAATTTGCTTGGACGAATATTTTATTATACCCCCTTTAAAAATCCAAAAAAAAAAAAAAAAAAAAAAACTGAAATCCAAAAGAGAAGTTGAAATTTCACAAAAGATAAGAACACGAATACACATGGAAAGCCCAATAGCAATATCCGGGCCCAATATAAAGCAAAAACAATAAGACCGTGTTTGGCAATAAAATATTACAAAACCACCCCCTCTGAATCCGATCACAAACTGGTTGATATTTTCATATCTTCAAAAGGGTATCTGAAGCAGAAAAAGAACTGCAAATCAACCCATCCAAACAGAAAAAATGGCTGAAGATTTAGTCTTAGATACAGCAATAAGAAACTGGGTTTTAATACCATTATCTGTAGTAATGGTACTAATTGGTGTGCTTCGTTACTTTGTTTCTAAGCTCATGCGTTCTTCTCAAACCCCTGATCTTAAAATTGTCAAAGAAGGGTATGTTTGTGTGTAGTTTTATTTTTATTGTATGTATTTTTGTTTTTGTTTATGTGGGTGTTGATTAGTTTGGATTGTTGTTGTGGTGAATTTGCAGGCAAGTTATTATTAGGGCTAGGAATTTGAGGGCTGCTGCTAATTTTATTCCTGCTAAGGCTTTTCGGGCCCGAAAAGCTTATTTTACTAATGAGGTTTGAGTTTCTTGATTGCCCTTTTTGTGATTTTTGATTGTGGTGTATGAGGTAGTGGTAAAGTTTGGGACTTTATGTTGTTTTAGTTTAGGTGTTGGTGTTGAATTTGAGTATTTGGATTGTTTGATTGTTAAATTCCTATTGAAATAATATTACTTTCATCAAGAATGGATTGTTAATCACCAAACTTTTGCAAGTCTCACACCAGAGATATTACCTTTAACGTGTATCACCATACGGAATCCTCATTTAATCATACTATCGGTCATGACTGCACTAACATCCGGCTTAAAGGTATCTTTTACACTACATTCAACCTTAAACTTTCCTAAATTAGTTACGCCACATAGACCTACTACATAACTGAGCCCGGTACAACCAAATTAACACCACGAGCCTAATCTAAGTCCTTAATCGTTCAGACATGTAGCAAACTCAAACGTCCTGGTTTCTCGTGTCTGCTAATCTAAGTGGTAGGAAACCATGTCTACAATCTTTGAAAAATCTAAGCGGTAGGAAACCATGTCTACAATCTTTGAGAAATACAGAAGTTCTTCATTTAGGAGTGTTGTACTACATAAATGTATATATGGAGAAAAGGTGATTTTGTTGAAAAGATAATGTAAAAGTTATCTTCTCCTCTAGTGATGTATATGTTAGAAAGTGGCACATGAACTGCTACAAGACCAAGTCAAGATGACATATTCCAAAGTGCATTAAGAGCTTGTATGCAAGCATGCCTACAAGCACATTAATTTAATACCAATAGAGGTAGACCTTAGCTGCTTTGCTTCACTTTGTTTTTCTTGTCATGCAAGTGGCTGCAACGCTATATGTTTGAGAGTTAGTTCAGTACCTGATGTTAATAATGATAGTCTATTACACTGAAGTTAACTGCATACAACATTACAGGAAAATGGATTGCTTCATGTTCCTAAGGGCCAGGCTCAGAACAATCCACAGGCTCAAATGTTCTCTGATCCCAACATGGCTATGGACATGATGAAGAAGAATCTCTCAATGATCATACCCCAGGTATTTGTTTAAAAAAAAATCTCGTTCTCCTTTAGTTTGATTAATTATTATTACTATTGTTCTAATAAATAATTATTCCCATGTCAGACTCTTACTTATGCCTGGGTCAACTTTTTCTTCTCCGGATTTGTAGCAGGTTTGTATGCTCTTACTTCTATTTCTGTTTGGAAAATGTTACTTCTGTTTAAACTGTATTCCTGTGTTTTTTTTTTCTTCACTGTAATATTTCAATTATGTCATCTAAATTAGTAGTACAATATCCATGCGAACTGTATATTCTGCTCTTATCTGTTGATGAATACATTTTCTGAATCTCTGGATTTTTTGTCTCCAGCAAAGATACCTTTTCCACTGACTCAAAGGTTTAGGTCAATGTTACAAAATGGAATTGATTTAAGTACTGTAGATGTTAGCTACGTCAGCAGTCGCTCATGGTAATTTTTCAATTTCATTAGCAGGAAGCTTTTTTTCTTTCAGTTTGCATCAAGTAATGTTTTAAAACTTTGTCAGCCGTAATTAGTTAAATATGATGTTCTGTTTCTTTATCAGGTACTTCCTCAATCTGTTTGGACTAAGGGGTTTATTCAGTCTTATTCTAGGAGAAGAAAATGGTAAGTGAATATGCAACTTTTAATTGAAGACATTTTCATAATTCTCTTTGTTTGAGACATGTAAAATGTGTAGTTATTGGATGAACGTGTCTTTGTGATGCAGCTACAGATGACACACAACGCATGATGCAAATGAGTGGATTTGGATTTGACCCATCCAAGGTAAATGGTGGAGGAATAAAGGAATATCCTATCTTGAATAACTTACGGTTGTTGCTTTGCTTAAGATTAATTGATGTGTTGGTCGAACAAGCAGCATGAGATTTAGCTCTTCAGTTCTAGTCTGTTTGTTCTATAAAAATTTGGGACCTCCAGAACTAGTATGGTTTTATGGTCCAAAAGTGGGAGTGAATAATCTAATCAGACCTTACTACGTCTCTAATTGTTGCAGTTTTCTTGATAATCCATCAGAATAAATGTGCTTCTGCTTAATTATTTTAGCAGTCCCCTTATAAATAGATGAAGTTGCCTTTACTTGTTTTAAGCAATCTATGTTATTGAATTTTGTGGACAACCAAATATATTGTGTTTATTCCATATCTGTGTATCTTGACTAGCAACTTCCTGCATTATTTATTCTGCATCCTGATCAGATCTGATTATATACTCATTGTTCTCACCAGAGTTTGGGTGCGGAGAAAGATGGACTTGACATAGTTCAGCACGATTGGGCCATGCCAAAGTTTGAACAGCGAGCTGAGGCTGTACTACGGAAGCTTGTCAGCTGAATAAGTGATGTTTTCGCACCTTGTCTGTTTGGACTGAATCCCTTTCTGGTGCAGTTTTGCCTTGGCTCAGCAGATACATCACGTCCAAAAGGCTTCTCAACTGTAACAGTCGAATCCTGTTGATGCCTTAGCACTCTTGTGAGTGAGATATTTTAGTTGTTCAGGCTGTGTAATAACTTTTTGACTCAAAAGGCTTAATTGTTTAAATATTAGTGATACCAGGAATAGGTGATGTTAAATTTCTGAATTGTAGCTTTTCAATACGGTGATGATAACAAATTGTTAAACTATTTTATTTAAAATGTATCTGTATGAATCTAGTGTGTTAACATTATATGTTTGCATTAAAATGTATCTGTATGAATCTTTCTTTTAAACATATAGGCAGAATTAGATTTTAAAAGGTACTCCCTCCGTCCCATTCATTTCTATACACTTTCCATTTTGGGATGTCCCATTCATTTCTATACATTTCAAAAATAGTAACTTTTAATAATATAAAACACTATTACACCCACTACTTTTTCCACTATCTTTATTCTATAACAATATAAATCACTATTACACCCACTACTTCCTCTAATATCTCAAATCTATATTAAATATTGATAGCTCTCACCACTTTACTTACTTTTTCATCTAATTTTACTCATTTTTATATCTTAATTTAGTTTACGTGACCAATCCGGGTGTATACAATTCACTGGGACGGAGGGAGTAGATAAACAATCTAGACCTTCCAGATATCTTGATCAATCTTCTCTGTGAAGATAGATTAAAATGTTGTTCTAGAGTACAAGCAAGTTCATATCGGTCAAAGGATGCCCCTTTTTCTTTTTTTTCTTTGTTACCAAGACCAACTTGTAATAATTAAAATGAAAACCGAAAAAATCGAGGCATCAAGCAGAGCTGCGGAGTTAATTCTATGTTATTACAATTCGATAAAAGTTTTTTTTTTTCAAGTACTGGTTTCCGACTAAGGGAATATAATTGGTCGAACCAAAAAACTTATTAACATTAACTAGGTAGTATTTGTTAATTTCTTTACATATTTATGCAATTTCAAATCATTTGCATATTAAAATTACTAGCAGATAACCCGTGTCAAGCACGGGCCTAGCATGAGTATGATATTTAAATATTAATATTTATAAATAATTAATAAATATATTTTGTATAATTACGTAATTGTAAGGAATTGAACCCGAGTTTAGTGATAACCAAATTTGATACTTTGATACTTTAACTACGTAGTTGGGAGGAATCGAATCCGGATTTAGTGATAATCAAATTTGGTACTTTGATACTTTAATACGGCGCACCAATTACACATTGCTTTGATTTATTAATAAAGAATATAAATTATGTTTGTTTTTAATAATTCAACCTGGTCGAAGGAAATTATAACTTCGCAAGTTAGTTGAAAATGTTAAGAGTAATGTTAGAGGTACCAAAATTCTTCCCAAATGACATGGCTGACAAGTGGCTTGTTTTGATTTGAGGGTACATATGTATGTTTGCGGGATCCATATTATCATTAGTAAAGATATCAATTATAAAAGTATTTGAGAACAATTTTTGGGACCATTAGCATTATTCAAATGTTAATATGATGAAATGGGAAAAAATCATAGTCCAAAACAATTAAACTTCATGAATCTCGTGATATTCAAAATTAATTTTCATCGAGTATCGTATTTTTCTCTCTCGTCGGGAAATTTTGACACTTCAAATTGTTCCCGAAGACAAAGACACCAGAGAAGAGACAAAGAGGTTGAGAGAAGAGATTGAACGTTCTGGTTTGGCAGTCATGTGATGTGAACACCAGGACTTTCCTCAATTTCCTTCCAAAAACAATTGTCTTGGCAATTGGCATGTATTTTTGGACCACGACACTGCGACTATATTATAATAATTGAAGCGTTAGAAACTGTTTTCAATTTCAGAACTTAAAATTTAGGTGAAATCCGATTCAAATCCGACTCGATACATTACAAGTTTTATTAAGATATCATATTTTTATGTAATAAAAATAATTCACTTATAAGAATGATTCGAAATATAAAATTGTGACATCTCTAGAATTTGTATTGACCCAAATTTGTTCCTATGAATAAAACAGTAGATTATTCTAGTATCACTTCATCTGTTACTCCTTCCATTCCTCTTATTTTTTTTACAGTTTTTTATCAAAATATATATTAAAAAAATCTTAAAATATGTGCCGAGTCTCCGTTAAAGAATTGAGGGGAACGGAGGAAGTAGTTTATACGAGTCAAAGAACAAAAAGAAGAAAACACAAGACTTATTATAGTATTACCTAGGCAACTGGTAATTTGAACCTAAAAAGAAGCAACGTACCAAATATCTATTCAGCGTACGCAAACGCAGCTAATATTCCTGAAACGTTTCTGACAATTGCATGCAATTTGCATACAACTTCTAAAAAAATCTCTCTCACTTCTCAATATAAAATACACATATTTATTTTATCGTGATTAAATTTCTCGCTCACTTTACGGAAAGTCCAATGATACATGCATGTATAATGTGTTTGCCCAGATTGATCGATCATATTTGGGATGACAAATCACTTGTCTCACCAAATTCTCGCTGTCTTGAATCTAGTTGCAATATTAGTGACCTTCACGATCTCACCACCTCTCATATTTATTTCCAATCTATTATTTACCTTTCTTCAAATCATTACTTTCTAAAATTATAAAAAAAAACCACCCCATCTCTCTTTTTCTTGGTTAAACTCAATAGGGTGTCTTTTCTTGTTGGATGATATATCCTTTCAGTGGCCATTCTTACTATCACTTTTTCTTTTTAACTCTTTGCCCCCTCTCTTGGATTCTCTAAAGAAGAATTCTATCTTTATATTTTATTCAATATATATTTTTTTAATAGTGACCACCTTTTTTTTTCTTGTGATTTATCCTTTTGCAGTTGGGAAGAATCTTAGTGTTAAATTAATTACTGCAGTAATTTTTTTTTTTATTCTCTTGAAGTTCTCATTTATATGTGTCATTACTCATTGGTTGAGGGTGCATTTATAGAGAATTGCCTCTTGAGTGAGTAGTCTTATTAATGTCTTTGGCTGTTGGAGTAAGTTCGAGTACTTGTACTTCAAAAAACATGGGATTTGAGGAAAACAAAAATGAGGGTGCTAAAGAAAGTGAAGATAAAAACAAGATTGCTGAGGCAGAATCAGAGATGAAGAATGGTGATTCAGGGGAGGAGAAGTTGACTAGGCAAATGAGTAGGAGTTCTGTAGATGGTTCTGATCATGAGGAAGAAGAAGATGAGGATGGTAAATTGCAGTTGGGTCCTCAATGCAGTCTTAAAGAACAGTTTGAGAAGGATAAGGTTTGTGTTTTTTGTAATTAGATTTCTTGTTGTTTACTAAATTTTGAGTTTTGATTGTATCTTATAATGTAATGTTTACTTGTTTGTTTAATTGTTGGTAAAATTTTGGGAGTGCAGGATGATGAGAGCTTGAGGAGGTGGAAAGAACAACTTCTTGGGAGCGTGGATATCGACTCTGTTGGAGGTAATTAATCTTGGATTTTTAGCTCACTAGTAGTAGTATGTCTTCATGAAGTTTGTTTTGTTGATGAAGTAATTGGAAGAACATGGGCTATGCAGTAAAGTAATATTATGAATTATGATTATGTTTAGCCAGGTTATCGCGGAAATAAAGTCTCTACTTTAGAAATAAGGGTAAAATTTGCGTATATCTAACCCTCCCGGACTTTAATTTTAAGGGAAACATACAATGTATGTTTGGTTCGATTTAAAAAAGTAGCAATTTTTGATCTCCTCTTCCAAGAACTCTTTGTTTAAATCCGAGAAATTAGAAAGGCAAGATTAAACTGAAGGAAGACACTAAAAACAAGTATTGGAATTATGGATATTGAGTATTGACCTTGCCAAGTGACCAAAAGGCCTAAAGTTTGAGTCTTGGCAGAGTTACCCACATCACTGTAGATACCTCGTACTCATACTTAGACCTGACAATTCGGATAATCGGTTCGGTTTCGGATCGGATTAATCTCGGATCGGATCAACTTTCGGTTATGATATATTTTGGTATAATTCGGATCGGATCGGATCTGATTCGGTTCGGGTCTAATTCGGATTAAAATCGGATAAAATTTGGATTAAAATCGGATGAATTTGGTTCGGATCAAATTTGGTTCGGATCAATTCGGATCATTATCTATTCATTTTTTTTATTTGTAAGACTTTAAAAAATATCTTAATATTATATATATATATATATTTATTTAATTATAAACTAATGTACTTTTTTCAAAAGTATTGATTAAATATCTATTTATTTTTTATAGGAAATTATTCTAATTATGAATTTTGCTTATAAATAGATTAATTTATTGAATTTTAATACAGGTGGATTATGATTTATAAAAATTATAACTCAACTAACACCGAATTCATCATTTTTTTAGTTCGGATTTAAATCGGATCTCGTGTTTCGAATCATATTTGGTTCGGATAATTTATTTTTCGGTTATGATCGGTTCCGGATCATAATCGGATCGGATAATTTTCGGTTAAATTTTCGGTTCGGATAATTTTTGGATCGGTTCAAATCGGTTTTCGGATCATTATCAGATTAACTAATTCGGATACGAAATCGGATTCGGTTCTATGAATTTCGGTTCAATTTTTCGAATCCAAACCCAATTTGCCGGGTCTAGTCATACTCATACTAGACACCGTTAACTTAAAAAGTCTTGAACAAAAGTGACCGAGAACTGTTTTTCCTTGTATCATAGATGCCAATTTTTATAGTTTACCAACATTATTACTGTAGATACCATCAACTTGAGCCAAGTGGTCTTAAATGCATTTTGGCCTGTCTCATGAAAAGTTTTTGAATTTGAATTTCTTTGGGTCCCTCATTTTCAAGTGAGAAAATGTTTGCATGATCTGAATAATGATGTCATCTGGATCAAATTGACAGGAATTTTGAAAATAGTAAGCAATTTTATTGGCCAATGAAGGTCTCGCACCTGCTACCTTCACGTCCGGCTTTGGTAGCAGAGTAACAGGCCAATGTTATTGATTTATTTTTCTGTAATGACTATATCTGGCACTTATAACAATGTGAGTGTGATGTTTAGTTCATTGTCTTAAAATTAATTGCTGCCTTGTACCTGTAGAAACTCTGGATCCAGAAGTTAAAATTCTCAGCCTAGCAATTAAAACAACCGGAAGATCTGATATTGTTCTTCCAATTCCTGAGTCTGGAAATCCAAAAGGTCCATGGTTCACTTTGAAAGAAGGAAGCGTATATAGCCTAAAGTTCAAATTCAAGGTCTGCAACAATATTGTATCAGGCCTTAAATACCATAATACTGTTTGGAAAACTGGTCTTAAAGGTACATTTCCTTTCTCATGCATACAATATATTCCAGGGATAATTTTTATTTGATCTAAACTAATTTAAAATATCACTTCAGTGGACCGGACAAAGGAGATGATTGGAACCTTTAGTCCTCAGCAAGAGCCTTATACACACGAGATGCATGAAGAAACAACTCCTTCTGGCATGTTTGCTAGAGGATCATACACAGCAAAATCAAAGGTAAATTCAGTTTTTTTTAATGTAGTTGCTAGTTACCTGACCTTTAAGAAATAAAGCTAAGATGCTTATCCTTTTAGCGTCAAACACTGCTTTTGATTAAATTAAAGGCAGGGTTCCATAAATTTAACAAAAGTGTACAAATTTGAAGACCCTTCTATTGTTTAAGGCGTCTGTGTGCCAGACTACATCAAAAATTTAGTCTCAGTTCTAGCAGTTCTTCTGCATCTGAGCATGAGAAAATTTACCATCTTGTGTCGATTTTTAAAGTATTTATAACACTCAGAAATTTTTAGTTGCAATGGCTATGCGCTTTTGGTATGGATTGATTTTAGCCGCAAGATCTATAAGGTATTGTCACAATCTGTGGCACTGTAGTTGGAAATGTTTAAGAAGAAACAGATTGGATCCATCTTACGATTAAACAAATCTTAAACATCATTACACACATCTATTATATTTACACTCTCATCTGTTTTCTTTTTGCAGTTTCTTGACGACGACAATAAATGTTACTTAGAGATCAACTATACCTTTGATATTCGGAAAGATTGGCAGTCAATTTAGAATGAGAATTCTCACAGCTTTACTTAGCAAAAAAACAAAGAGAATTCTCACAGCTTTAACTGTTTTCAATCATATGCTCTCTACTTTTCGCGTTGATTTGTGGCTGGAGATAGCTAGGAATGTCAAAATGGAAAGAAAAAAATATTTTCCAAATAGCAGAGACCTCAGGGAGACGACATATATCATTTATTGGATGTCCAGATGTTCTTTAGTCAAGTATGGTATCTGTCTCTATGTTCTGTGTCAGTATTGCATTTCTTGGTATTATTGCAGTTTAGATATACTAGTTGCTTTGTGACAAGAATTTTTATCAGATGAGTGCTAATCAATAATTATTGTTCGCGTACTGCATCCTAAGAAACACACAGGTCATATCAGATGAGTGCACATGCCCCCATTGGTTTCTTTCAGAAAAAAATATTTTGTGTATGAACTTCACGTATTTCACAGTACCAACATATAAATGGTATTTTGTGTGCCCCCAGACATCTGTTATTTTCTTACTCCTCTCTGTTTCAACTTTCATGTACCATACCATCCATACATATGTGCTAATCATGTATCACAATCTTCAGCTTTAAATACTTTAATATAATTTCAATGTAAACAATTACGATAAAAATTTATATACTATATATGCTGTGATGTAAGTTATTTTTTTTGCCCCCACACACCGGGGAGGCTGGCTCCGCCACCGGGGGGGGTGGGGGGGACTCAAAATATTGAGAATATTGGTGGTATGAGGGACTCGAACTTGAGACCTCCTACAAACCTAGTTCTGGTACCATGATAAAATAATCAAAAATCTCTTCTCCTTTAATGGTGTCGTGTTAACTAAGTGTCCTTGGATTGCTGTTGCATATTAAGCTCCTCTTTCAGTTGCTACTACTGTTTTCTTGATCTTTTCAGCTGCTACTGCTATTTTGTTGATCTATTACCAGTTTTTCTAAAACCTCAAGGTGGTTAGGCTTACCATAATCATATTAATATCTTAACATGTATGCTCTCTATATGTCTAAAATTTTGGAGTTATTTGCAAAACATACTTCTTGTAGCTCTTGGTAAACGTTATTCATATCATGTTCCCTTTCCTTCTCATTTGGTTCATACTATTTTTTTTGTTAGTACTTTCCTACTTGTCATCACTCATCACAATGTTGGATTGGACTATTTTTCACAGAATTTAAGCGGAATTCTTGGTGACATTGTTTCATCAGTCCAACTTGAGGACTATTATTTTGAATTTTTTAGTTCGTAAAAGATGATAATAACACCTTAAGGTTTTAGAGCGACTGGTTACTTAACAAATGAGAGTAGTTTTATACTAAGATCCATCTTTGCCAACAGGTGTCTAAACCTTTTCTTAAAACCATTCCCTTTTTCTGGAACAAAACTAGTTCTGAACAAAGGTCATGTTGCTTGGCCAATAGGGGTCTTTTTGTCAGTTTCAACCTCTTCTTCTGTTTTAGGAGGGTGTGGTTCAGGATTAATAGAAAACTCCATTCTAATGTACAGAATTGGTTTTTCATTTCCATCAGCAATCCAAACGCTTCTTTCTTTTCGCGGTTAAGTTTGAACTTTCATGAATCGCGGGCTTGATTATGCGTCTTTTTAGCAGCAAGTGTAACTTATATGTTGTGGACTTGCGGGGCTTCATTTCAGCAGCAAGTACGTATATTGTGCCCATTTTGATTTTTGCAGTCATTGGCATTGCAATGCAATTTTGTACGCATACATCATTATACATAATGATGTTGAGCAGAGACATCAGTATCTAATAAATAAACTACCTAGCTCATTCCGATGGGAAAGAGACGCTGGCCAAACAGGCTCTATTTTGTTTGTCCACTATTTAAAACTAGGGCTGTTCACGAACCGAGCCGAGTCGAGCTTTGAAGTTAACGAGCCGAGCTTCATTTTTTTTCTGACGAACCGAGCCGAGCCGAGCTTTCTTAACGCACAAAAATACGTGTTCGAGCTCGAGCTCGTTAACTAACGAGTCGAACACGAGCTTTTATCGAACACTAACGAGCCGAATCGCACACGAGCCTCTATCAAACAGCTCGTTAAGATTTAAAAAATTTGCAAAAAAGGGGCCCTATTTCTCTTGGCCCAAGTAAATAAAACCTTGTTTTATTAAGGTCCAGCACTCCAGCCCATTCTCCAAACAACTAAAACTAAACCAATCAATACATAAATAGCCCATACTCATCAATACACACGCAAACACACAAATAGTCGATCTTCATTTTTCAGTTTCTTATCTTCTGATTCATATCACACCCCTGATTCATATCACACCCCTAAGTCCCTGACTCCATATTTCTTTAACTTTTAAATCCCCATCCCAATCGATATAATACACACGCAATACACAAACAGTCATAACCAGTAAGTCTTCATCTTTCTATTATTCCTTCTTCACTTCTTTTTTTCTTTTTGATTTTAAACTTTTAAGTTGTAATTAGTTTTGACTTTTGAGAGAAAGCTGATGTTTGAGAATTGAATTGAATTGTAATCAGTTTTGAATTGAATAGTCGATTTGTGTTGGATAGGTTGAGGGATGGTAATCAATACTGATGTTAGTTTTTGTTTCCTTCTGTTTGGATTCTTCTGTTTTTGTTAGATCGTGATATGAATGAGTTTTAAGTAGTGGGTACTTGCAGTTTGGAGGATGGCTGATAGTGTAATGTTCAGGCTTCAGTTACAAGGCTTCAATTACAGGGTCAGTGGTATAAAAATATGCAGGATATACTCATTTTTTTCGAGCTTAATCGAGCCGATCTCGAGCCGAACGAGTTCGAGCCGAGCTCGAGTTGAGCTCACTAATAGCTCGGCTCAAGCTCGTTTTCTTAACGAGCTCGTTTTTGTGTTCGAGCTCGAGCTCGAGCTGTTCACGAACCGAGCCGAGTCGAGCCCTTAACGAGCCGAGCTCGAGCTTGTTCGCGAACAGCTCGGTTCGTGAACAACCCTATTTAAAACAGGACACTCCACTCTTTGGTATATAAATTTGGGCATATAATAGGCCTGTTTGGGTTGCTTTACTTATACATTACTGTTAGGCTCAAGACATGTCTGAATACCACTATTAACAAGTCTACACTATGTGACTATGTCACACTACATGACCTAGTGATTTCTATCACTGGGATAGAGTAGAGGTCTCTAAATGTACTTGTCTTGTTCTCATGAACAATAGCTTTATCATGTATGCTCAGATTTATAATGAGCTTAGTAAAGTTTCTTGCATCTAGATTGTATATATAGGCCATTGAATAATTATCCTGGTAGAAGTTCAGAAGTGTTCATGCAGCAGGATAGAGTTGAATAAGGCTATGAAGAAATAAGTTGCAGGAATTTGTCTAAGGCATTATATAGCAAAGTCAAAAGAAAGCTATGTCGTGAAGTCACCAATATCCATGTCGTGAAGTACTATATCGCATAGTCCATTTTGTACTATGTCGAGAAGTCCTCAAGACACATGTCCTGAAGTGTTGAAGTCAGCAAAGTCAAAAGAGCCTAGATCATGAAGTCCTCAGAAGCCTTATGTCGCATAGTCATCAAATGACCTATGTCGCATAGTCATCAAATGACCTATGTCGCATAGTCATCAAATGACCTATGTCGCATAGTCATCAAATGACCTATGTCGCATAGTCATCAAATGACCTATGTCGCAAAGTCTTCAAAGGCTATATCGCGTAGTCCTCACAAGGGAGATCGTGAAGTCAGGGATAAAGTGGAGTTCACGATATCAACACTTAGCCGTTTATAACAAGACAAATCAAGGTACAGAACCAAGAATCAAAGGAGACAAATACTGAAGCATTTGTTCTGGCAAGGTGGTCCAAAGAACAGATGGCAAATCTACAACTAAACTTGGAGAGAAAGATAAGAGACAAGCAGCTACAGAAACGGGAAAGACTCCGAAAAGCAGGTGGTCCTTCCTGACACAGTGAACTTCTTATGGCAGGACAAGTTGGACTTTCAGAAGGGGTAGCTGTGTAATATTGTGTGTGCCTAGTTTGTATAGGTGAATATATATATCGTGCACACACAACTGTAAGCTGCAAGAGAGATACACATAGTTATTTGCTAAGCTCTTTTCTCTGTAAGCAAGCAAGTTCAAACTGTTCTTGTTTAGAAGCCAGAAATTCGATTGTGAATTTCCTGGAAAGCTGTAGTATTTAATTTGCTTATACAAAGTAGATTAAAGTGATTGTGTGTGTTATTTACTTTCTGCATATTACATATCATAATCACATACAGTTGTTTACTTAGGTTTCAAGAATCGAAAAATATATCAAACTATCCATTCACCCCCCCCCCTCTGTCTAGTTTCTAGTAGTATTCATTTCTAACAAGTGGTATCAGAGCGAAGGCTGTTAACGTACAAACAGGAAAAGATCAAGAATGAGTTCACAGAAACTAAGCAGTATCAAGATTCCTCCCTTTAACAAGGAGCACTACAGTTTATGGAAGAAGAAGATGTTGCTTTTCATCAAAGCTTCTAACCCCATGTATTTAGATATTCTAAAGCATGGTCCCTTCATTCCAATGATCGAGATTGGTGAAACAACCAATGGCACTGAGATTGTACCAGCAAAACATGTGCCCAAAGATCCCTTAAAATACACTGATCCTGAAAAGGAAAAAGTAGCATTGGATGGACATCTTCAACTTATCATTTGTGAATCTATGAACTTCAACATGTATGGCACTGTTGCTCATTGTACTAGTGCCAAGAAGATGTGGGATCTTATAGAAGTGCTCTGTGAAGGAACTACTGAAGTAAGAAAGAACAAGAAGCAGATTCTTGTTTCACAATATGAAGCCTTCATGGCTCTGCCAAAAGAGGGAATCACAGAAGTGTTTGAGAGATTCAACAAGCTGATAAACGAGCTCAAACTCTATGACAAACACTATGAAACAGAAGAGCTCAATATGAAGTTTCTACTAACTCTGCCAGATCACTTGGAACCAAGAATCTCTTCCCTTAAAGAAAGAGATCTGACAAAGATTGGTTTTGATGTGTTGTATGGTGTTTTAAAGACATATGAGTTAGAGCTGTTTCAAAAGAGATCTATTCAAGCAAAGCAAGGATTAGTGGCAAATACCTCCTGTGCACTTATTGCTGACAACCTAAGTCAAAGAATGGACTCTCTTAAAATCAGTCAGGTCAAGATTGAGGAACTGGAAGTTGAAGACACTGGTGATGAAACTCAGGTTGTGTATGATTTACCTGAAGAGGATGAGTTCTACAGTATAGATGAGCTGGACAAAATGGAAAACAAATCTTTTGCTTATATGGCTAGGAGGTATCCTAACATAAGGTTTAAAAGAAAGCAGCCATTTAGGTCAAAGTTCAATAATGGAAACACTGGTGGATCTAGTGGCTCAAACACCTTCAATAAAGGAAAAGGGATTGCTGGTGCTGCTAAAGGTGGATACAAGACAAGAAGTGTGGATAGGACCAAAATAAGGTGCTATAACTGCAATGAACTTGGGCATTTTGCCACTGAGTGCAAAAAGCCTAAACAAGTCAAGAAGGACAAAGCATACTTAGAGCTTGAAGCTAAGTATGAGGCTCTACTCAAGAAACAACAGGGCAAAGCTTTTATTGCTGAGGGAAAATGCTGGGATGACTCTGATGAAGAAGAAGAACAAGAATACTCAAACTATGCCCTGATGGCATTTTCTGATGAAGGTGATTCAAGTCAGGTACCTATTCTTACTTCTCTTGATATGACTCCCCTTCAATATAAGCAAACTGTTGAAGATATGAGCACTGAGATGTTTAATATTCATACCAGCCTGTTAGTAGCTAATGAAGAAATTGACAGACTAACTGCTAAGAATGTTGAGCTTACAGAAAAGAATGAGCAACTTGAGTTAATGGTTGTGAACCTGGATGGTTTGAAAAAGGAGGTTGAGTATCTTAAAAACAAAGTGATTTGTGCTGAGCAGATAGAGAATGCCCTTAGAGAACAAATTGCTGAAACTGAACTGAAACTAAGAAGCTTCAAAAACTCCTCTGAACTTATTTAAACCTACCACAAGGAACACACTGAAGACTGCAAGGTTGGAGTTGGTTTTGACTATGATAATGACAAGGGAAGGAAGAAGGTCAAGGGCAAAGGAAAGGAAACTTTTACAAACAAAAATGCCCCAACCATACTGTCAAGTGTTGAACTGCCCATCTTCAGAAAGAGTGTTGTTGAGTTTGATGAGGAACTACTGATCATCAAGCAACAACTACTTGAAGAAGATGAGGCTGCTAAGAACACTTCTTCCTTTCCTGAACTTGTCAATCAGAAAGAGACCAAAGACAATCTTGTCAAGAGTCCTAAAGCAAAGAAAGAAGTTGTTAAGAAAAGGAAACAAAACAGAAACGGTAAAGTTGGTGTTAACAAAGGAAACAACTATGCTTATGTGCCAAATGCTCCCAGGAAACAATGTCAAAAATGCCTATCTGTTAATCATTTGACTCATAAGTGTAGTAAGCCTGAAATTGTTGAAGTTGACAACCTAAGTAACCTTTCTGCAAGCATAAATTCTAGTCATGATTCCTTCTGTGGTAAGCCAAACTGCATGACATGCTATGTGACTGTGATTGCTAACTGTTTATCTCTTAAACATAAACTTGACTCTGCACAATCTGGTGAATCACACACACACATACATTCTCATAGGACAGGGTCCCCAATCAGGGTTGAGAGGGTGAAAACTTCATGTGAGCCTAAGAGTGTAAACTCCAAAGCCACAGAAAAACTGAAGTCTCCTACTATGAGAAATGCAATTTATGACAGAAGAATTATTAATCAAAATGTCTCTAAATCATCTGGACCCTACCAAGTGTGGGTACCAAAAACAACTTAGTCACTTTGTGAATGCAGGGCAACAGGAATAAAAGAGTCATATGGATCTTGGACAGTGGATGCTCAAGTCACATGACTGGTGATATGGCCCTGCTATCACATTTTGAGGAAAAGGCTGGCCCATCAGTAACCTTTGGAAATGACAACATTGGTTATACAATGGGATATGGCAGTGTTAAATCTGGAAATGTCATTATTGAAGATGTAGCATTTGTTGAAGGACTGAAGCATAATCTCTTGAGTATTGGACAGTTTACCAATAGAGGCTTCAAAGTGGAATTTGATGAAGACCTTTGTTCAATCTCAAAAAGGGAAAGTGGTGAAGTTGTTCTAACTGGTGTGAAGAAAGGAAGCTTGTTTGTAGCTAATCTCAAGGCTGCAGATAAGGGAGAAATTTGTTGTTTCTACACAAAAACCACAAATGAGGAATTCTGGCTGTGGCACAAGAAACTGTCTCACTTGAATGTTCAGGCAATGAACTCTCTAACCAAGAGAGAACTCATCAGGGATTTGCCTGCCTTGGAGTTTGTGCAAGATGGAACATGTGAAGCTTGTCAGAAAGGGAAGATTAAAAGATCAAGTCACAAGAACAAGTTGCTCAATACAAACTCAAAACCTCTGCAACTAATTCACATGGACTTATTTGGCCCTGTGAATGTAATGTCCCTCTCCAAAAAGAAATATGCTCTAGTGATGGTAGATGACTATTCAAGATATACTTGGGTGGAATTCCTATTCTCCAAGGATGAAGCACCCCAAGTCATAATAGAGCATATCAAGAGAGTTGATAAAGAAGCACAAAGCACTGGTTCCTCTGTAGTTGCTTTGAGAAGTGATAATGGGACTGAGTTCAGAAATTCAACATTGTATGAGTTTTGCAAAGATAAAGGAATTTCTCAACAATTCTCAGCTCCTAGAACACCTCAACAAAATGGAGTAGTTGAGAGAAAGAATAGAACTCTCATTGAAGCTGCAAGGACAATGCTGCTGGATGCAAAGCTACCCACTAGCTTTTGGGCTGATGCTGTTAACACAGCATGCTATGTGCAAAATAGAACATTAATCAATAAGAAGTCTGGCAAAACTCCTTACTCATTAATGACTGGAAAAAGAGCATCCTTCAAGCACCTGCATGTGTTTGGAAGCAAGTGCTTTGTGATGAAAGATACCTCTGAGCATGTTGGAAAATTTGATGCTAAGGCATTTGAAGGTATCTTCATTGGATACTCTCTGGAAAGGACAGCATACAGAGTGTTTGTACCTGAGCAACACAAAGTCATGGAAAGCATGGATGTTACCTTTGATGACAAGAAAACTCCAGGACTGAAAACAAGTGATCAAGACAGTGTGCTATTGAGATTTGAGAATCAAGGTTATCTTGAGGATTCTGAAAGTGAAGATGAACCCCCTGTTCAAACTGTTCTAGAAAATGAAATTCTTGAAGTTGACAATCTTCTTCAAACACCTGTGCAAGGATTCACAAACACAGGGGGAGAAGAAGAGAATGCAACTGTCAACCAAAATGAGATTGGAACAGATCAAGGAAATGAACAGGGGCACACAAGGAAATGGGACAGAGCCCACACTAGGGATCAAATCATTGGAGATCCTAGTGAGGGAGTTAGAACAAGAAGGGCAACATTAAATACATGTCTGTATAGCTGCTTTCTGTCACAAGAGGAACCTAAATTAATTGAAGAAGCTTTGAAGAATTCTGATTGGATTGTTGCCATGCAAGAAGAGTTGAATCAATTTGAGAAAAACAAAGTATGGAAACTAGTGCCACCTCCAAAAGGAAAGAATGTTATTGACACCAAATGGGTGTTCAGGAACAAGATGGATGAAGAAGGAGTGGTAGTAAGAAACAAAGCAAGGCTGGTTGCCAAAGGATATAGTCAGCAAGAAGGCATTGACTATGATGAGACATTTGCACCTGTAGCTAGACTGGAAGCCATAAGAATCTTCCTGGCTTTTGCAGCTCACTCAGATTTTAAGGTGTATCAAATGGATGTGAAAAGTGCATTTCTTAATGGTGATCTTGCTGAAGAAGTCTATGTGTCTCAACCACCTGGCTTTGAAAGTGAAGACTTCCCAAACTTTGTGTATAGACTGCTCAAGGCGCTCTATGGACTCAAACAGGCACCAAGAGCCTGGTATGAAACTCTATCTCAATTCCTTCTTGAGCATCAATTTACTAGGGGTACAATTGACAAAACCCTATTCTTCAAGAAGCATGGAAATGATATCATTCTTGTTCAAATCTATGTGGATGATATCATCTTTGGCTCTTCAAATGAAAAACTCTGTGAAAGGTTCTCTAAGTTGATGCAAAGTAAATATGAGATGAGTATGATGGGAGAGTTAACTTACTTCCTAGGATGCAAGTACATCAAAGGGAGGATGGCATCTTTATAAACCAATCTAAGTATGTCAAGGATCTTTTAAAGAAATATGGTTTAGAAGAGTCATCCCCAGCTAAAACTCCTATGTCTACTGCAATCAAGCTGGATGAAGACAAGAAAGGCAAGAGAGTTGATATCAAGGTCTATAGAGGAATGGTTGGATCCCTACTCTATCTCACAGCTAGCAGGCCATACATCATGTTTGCCACATGCCTTTGTGCAAGGTTCCAGTCTGATCCCAAGGAATCTCACATGATGGCCATCAAAAGAATTTTCAAATATCTGAAGGGGACTCCTAATCTTGGGCTATGGTATCCAAAGGGCACTGGGTTCAACCTGGTTGGTTACACAGATTCTGATTATGCTGGATGCAGAATTGACAGGAAGAGCACCTCTGGAAGCTGTCAATTCCTAGGTCAAAGGTTAGTGTCCTGGTTTAGTAAGAAACAACAGTCCACAGCAACATCCACAGCTGAGGCTGAATATATTGCTGCTGGAAGTTGCTGTGCTCAATTGCTTTGGATTAGAAATCAACTCATGGATTATGGGCTAGTGTTAGAACACATTCCTCTAATGTGTGATAATACTAGTGCAATATCCATAGTTGCCAATCCTGTTAATCATTCTACTACAAAGCACATTGAGATCAGGTACCATTTCATTAGGGAACATGCTGCAAATGGTACCATAGAAGTCTCTTATGTTCCAACTGAGAAACAACTAGCTGACATATTTACTAAACCTCTGAATGAAGCAGTCTTCAACAGACTTGTGAGTGAAATTGGAATGCTCAATCCTTCATTCAGTTGTTCTAAGTAAATATGCTGGTTAATGGTTGCAGCAGTAAATTTTCACTGTATTTAAATGATCTATTTGTTTGGAGTGAAAATTAGCTGAGATATGATTTATAAATATTTCAGTATTTTACTGCATATTTTTCAAAATCATATTTGTCAGTGGAGTTGTGAGCTTTTGAGACATCTCGATATAGATGACTTTCAGAGTTCACGACATAGTTCAAATTAAACAGACTTATATCACAAACTGTTGAGATTGTGAGACTTCGCGACATAGTTCATTTCATGAGTTTGCGACATAGTTAATTTTATGACTTCGCGACTTAGAATAACTATATCGACAAGTCTCCATAGTTGACAGAATTTTGATTTAAATTAATTTTATTTCAAAATTTGATAAAAGTCTGACAAATTGCTTAAAATTCCTAAAAGAGAGCTTTAGACAGGGTATTTCTACTATATCGCAAAGTCTCCCCGATCCTTTCATTTTGAAGACTTTGCGACATAGTTCATTGTTGAGACTATGCGATATATTTTGCAAGACTTTGCGGTACAGGCTATTATTGACTTCGCGACATACATATAGACTGTACATATTCATAACTCTATATCGCAGTGTCTCTATCATATAAATACCTTTTCTAACCGTTCACAACTTTTCATCTTGTCTATTGCTCTCAAACTCTCAAACCTAAGCACAAATTCTCTACTCTAATTTTCACTCTCTCTCTCTCGAAATGGCACCCAAATCTCAAACTGTATCATCCTCTATCCCTTTAACGATTCCCAAAGAAACCAATCTTCTCACCATTCCCTCTGAGGCTGAGGCTAACCCAAGGTACAAGTGTTTTGTACGGTTCTTGAACACTTCCTACCTACGCCAAGCCCTAACCCTGAACCCTACCTTGTATGTCGATGTGTTGGAAGGATTCTGGAGGACGGCGTTGGTATCAACAATGGCTAGGGAAGATGGAACCTCATTCCAGGAGGTTAGCTGTTCAATTGGAGGCAAACACTTTCAATTTGGTGAAAGGGAAATCAATTAAGCTTTGGGGTTCAAGGTGGAAGGTCATGACCAAGAAGCTACAGATGCTCAAATCATAGAATTCATGACCTTCATTCAGTATGCTGATGAGATAGATACTGGAAAGCTGAATAAGAAGTTTTTGAGAAGGGAGTGGTCATTTCTGTTTGACGCACTCCAGAAGGTGTTTCTCTACAGGAAGACAGGATGGGACCATATCAGTCACATTGCTGTGAAGCTAGCCTACTCCTTGGCCAACAACCAGGAGATCAATGTGGGAGCCATAATTCTCAAAGAATTGACTCAGAGGCTAGGCAGGACCATTCGTGGTAGAGGTAATGACATCTTTTACCCTCGTTTCCTTCAAGTTATTTTAAATTTTCTTGATGCAAATGTCCATCTATTGGAGGGTATAGATAACACTAAAATGGCTTATTCCAAGTCCATGTCCAAAGTACTATTTGGTTCATTGGACACAAGGAATCAAGTGGATGTGATTCTAAGTGTGACCAAGCATATGCAGGACACATTTGAGTCTTATCCACTTGATAAGCCCATATATCATGAACTTTCCTGGACAGGGAAGGCTAAGACTGAAGGAGCTGCACAGTCTATCCCCAGCCTTCCTATCCCATCCAGCAATCCTACTGAAAACACCACTGTAGAGGATAGACAACCAAGTGCATCAATCTCTCAAAAGGTTGATGTTACTAAAAAGAAGTCAAAGAAGAGAGCCCTAGCAGTGATAAATGACTCTGTAGAGATAGGAAGTGAGGATCCTGAGTCACCCCTTACCAGACAAAGGAAGAAGTCAAAATCTAAACCTACCACTGAATCCTCCCAACAGGATTCAGATGTGGAAAAAGGGGTACACCTACTACTGTCAATGGCCTCCCAACAGGTTATTGGCATTGAAAAGAGTAGTCTCCCCACTACAACCTGTACTGAGTCTGCACAGGATCAAGAACTCACTCTTGACCCTAGGAGTGATAAGGCTGATGACACACAGAGTGGAGAGCACATCACTGTTGAAACTCCTCCTATTTCTCAGGGGGGGGTTGCCAAAATCTAGTCTAAACCCCACTTCTCTCTCAGATTCTTCCATAAAAATTTCTTCTGAACAAGAAAGTCATTCCAATGACAATCTTGCCTTTGATCAATCACAATTCTCTCCTGTGATTGAGCCAATTTCAAGTGACATGGTGCATGACACTGTGCTCACCACCCAGGAACCACATCTAGTTGGTCAGGGAATGCATGCTGGGGCATATCCTAATGACACCAACACAAACATGGAGGATTCACCAGTTTTCACTGGAGACTCTGTGCCAAATTCTCCCATCCCTAGGGATGTGGAAATGTCTTCACAGACAAATAGGGCTGATGTTGTAACACATCCCATTTCAATGGAGACATCATCAGACCCTACAGCCATTCCAAGGCTGGAGGAGACTCCAATTCTCACCTCTCATGAAGTGCCTAGCACTAGCTCTCACTTGGCTCAGGCCACTATGTCAGAATGGCTGAAGCCTGTGCACCATGACAGGCCTTCAGGATCATCATCTGTGCCTTCCAAAATGACAGAAGAAGCCATACAAGATCTCCATGTGGCACAGATTGATGAGTTCTCCAAAATAGCTCAACATCTCCTCACCTCAAATCTTCCCAATGCTGATTATGAAGCTATCTTACTTTGCCACAAGGAGGATGTTGAAGCTCAGCAGGAGAAGATTGTGGATGCAGCTGAACCAGAGGGAAATGTGGATGCCTGGTTGGATGCTAAGAGGACTCTCAAGCTCAAGGATGCCCTAGCTTTTCTAAGAGAAGATTTCCTAACTTCTCTGGGCTCCAATGCAAAGGATCTCTCTCCTGCTGCCATCTATGATGCTGTGAATGATGTGTACAAGAACCAGCTGAAGGCTCTGCACTATCTTGGGAAAGGGCTTCAATCAGAGATTTCTTCAATCCAGGAGGAGACAGACAGATCCCTCACTAAGCTCAGGAACTCTTATCTCTCTGATTTTCCCAAGGTGGATGGTATCCTCAAAGAAGTCCAGAAAACCTCCACAAATGTATCCATGATGGATGTGACTCTTGCCATGGTCACAGACAACATCAAGAAACTGGCTTCTTCACTGGAAACTCAAGCAAAAGCCACCATCACCTCAAATGCTATGATAAATGTCATGTGGAAAAATCAGTATGGTGACAAGTTGGTGGATGAAGTCCCTCTGTCAGACATCTCCAAATATGACTTTGCCAGGGTCAAAGATCAATCCCTAAACTCATTTAGGTCTCAACAATTATTCTCTAAGGTGGATGGCTTAGAAAAAGAAGTGGCCTCTCTCAAGGATGAAAACAGAATGCTATCTACATCCTTAAGCCAACTCAATGACAAGCTGGATGACCAAGGCAACAACACCTCTAACATCTTACTGGTGCAGCAACAAATGATGACTTCAATGATGCGATCCATGAACCTGCCTATCCCTGGTGAAGCTCAAGACTTTTTGTCTGATCCCAAGCCTAAGGGGGAGAAAGTTAAGGAGGTCATTGTGAAAAAGAAAGGGGGAGTACCTGCCAAGCAGTCAAAACTTAAGGGCAAGCTCATTGAAGAGACAATAAAGCCAATCAATCTTCCCCCTGTAGAGGTCATAAATGCACAAGGCCAGAAAAGCACAGTCACCACTACCTACTATCCCTCCACAATGCCAAAAGAAATCTCCACTTCTCAACCTGCTCAACCTACTTCCAATGCTCAACCTGCCAAAGCAACAACAATCACAGAGGCCAAGCTACAGGAAGTTGCCAATTCTCACATCTATCATGATGAGGCCTTCCTGGAGTTTCTGAAAGCCACCTACAGAGATGCACAAGAAGATGCAAGGACTTACAGAATGAAGCTCAAGGAAAACATTAAGTACTTCACAGTTGCAGTAAGGAAAATCAAGGATGTCCATCTAAGAGAGATAATCATGGTGTGCAAGGACAACTGCTTGTGGCACCTAGCTTTTCAAACTCTAGAGAAACTGAGATTCACTGAGCTGTCAACAATAATGGACTTAATAGAAAAAGGTGGGGCTAACAACAAGAGACTGTTTGATGACTTGAAGATGGATCAAGATCAAAGACTGCCTGAGGTTATCTCAAAGCCAAAGACAATAATCTTCCAAAGTCTATCTCAAGACAGCAGCATTGACCAGTTGGTGATCCCTTCAGATTTGACAAGAAAGAATAATGCAAAGATCAACCAGGTGCTGCAAATGCTAAGAGCCAAGAGGGGAGTCAGGACAGCTGAGGAACTAGAGATGATTCACACTCTACAATCTTTTCTGATTCATGGAGTCATTCCTGAATCTGTCAAAGAAAAGAACAAAAAGAAGGATGATGATGATGATGATGATAAGGAGAAAACCTATGAAAGGAGATCTCAGTCAAGGAGAGATAAGGAAAGGAGCAAATATTCAAAGAAATCAAAGGATGCTGATGATAGCAAGAGGGATGACAAGGGGGCAAAGGAATCAGTTAAGAAAACAAGAAGTGGAATTCAGCAAGTCAAGGACATTGCTAGTAGTACTTTAACCACAACACAAGACTCTAAGTCTAGGGTGGGTACTGTTAGCAATGATCCTCCAAAATCATTATCCATGACTTCTGAACCTGAATTGCCACAGAAGAAAGATGAAGCCACTAAAGTAATTTCAAGAAAACACTTCCACAAAGTCACAGCTAGTGGAGTGTTACAGTGGATGAAGGGGAAAGGAATGAAGCTACTTCCAAGTGATGTGGCACTGAAGACTAATTCTCCTTGTTCCAGAAAGGTATCTCTTGTGAAGCATTTGAAGATCAAGAGTGTACCCAAAAGGATGAGGATAACAAAGAAGACTGGAAAACTCACAAATGTTATTGGCATCAATGTGCTTCCACTAGATGAGGACTATGATGAAGAGGCCCTAGCATTTTTGAGGGCTCAAAGGATCTTTGAAGTCAAAGTGAAGTTGGATCATCTAGAGATCAAGTACACTGATGGAAGAGAAAGGATAATGAAGCAAGGAAGCTGGCAATATTTCTATAAGTATGAGCTTGAAAGGATAAATGCCTTACTGAATTTTGAAGAAAAAGATGAAAGGACATGGAAGATAGATATTGCCAGGTACTTGAAGATGCATGCTGATTATGAAGAAAACATGAGGAAAGAGAATGAAGAGAAAAACATACAGAGAGAGAAAGAAATGGCTGAGATGGAGGAGAGGGCTAAGGAGCTAAGGCAGAAAGGGATGTGCAGGGTCAAACAAAATCCTTACATTGTGGAGTACAAAAACTCACATGGAGGTCAAAGCAAAATAAGGATGGAGTTTCTTGATTCCTATGTAGAAAGTGCACTCAAGGCTGCAATTGATGACTTGAAAGGCTCACCTCTCATTGAAGAACTGATTGCAAGAGAAGAACTTCAAGAAGCCATCATAGACATGAAGAGAAAAGAAGAGATAAGGAAAAAGAAGATATATGATGATTTGCTAGAGAAGCAATTGGAAGCTGAAGCTGCTGAGCAACAAAAGTAAACTGTAAGCTTTCAATTTTTCTATGTAATCAAATTTCTGATCTCAATGTTCATGAATTATCCTCTCTGTTACTAAATTTCCTTTTATGTAAGTTAGGCTTGTTATCAGACATGAAATTGTGCCTAAGGATCTTACTCACAATTTGGGGGAGATTGTTAGGCTCAAGACATGTCTGAATACCACTATTAACAAGCCTACACTATGTGACTATGTCACACTACATGACCTAGTGATTTCTATCACTGGGATAGAGTAGAGGTCTCTAAATGTACTTGTCTTGTTCTCATGAACAATAGCTTTATCATGTATGCTCAGATTTATAATGAGCTTAGTAAAGTTTCTTGCATCTAGATTGTATATATAGGCCATTGAATAATTATCCTGGTAGAAGTTCAGAAGTGTTCATGCAGCAGGATAGAGTTGAATAAGGCTATGAAGAAATAAGTTGCAGGAATTTGTCTAAGGCATTATATAGCAAAGTCAAAAGAAAGCTATGTCGTGAAGTCACCAATATCCATGTCGTGAAGTACTATATCGCATAGTCCATTTTGTACTATGTCGAGAAGTCCTCAAGACACATGTCGTGAAGTGTTGAAGTCAGCAAAGTCAAAAGAGCCTAGATCGTGAAGTCCTCAGAAGCCTTATGTCGCATAGTCATCAAATGACCTATGTCGCATAGTCATCAAATGACCTATGTCGCATAGTCATCAAATGACCTATGTCGCATAGTCATCAAATGACCTATGTCGCAAAGTCTTCAAAGGCTATATCGCGTAGTCCTCACAAGGGAGATCGTGAAGTCAGGGATAAAGTGGAGTTCACGATATCAACACTTAGCCGTTTATAACAAGACAAATCAAGGTACAGAACCAAGAATCAAAGGAGACAAATACTGAAGCATTTGTTCTGGCAAGGTGGTCCAAAGAACAGATGGCAAATCTACAGCTAAACTTGGAGAGAAAGATAAGAGACAAGCAGCTACAGAAACGGGAAAGACTCCGAAAAGCAGGTGGTCCTTCCTGACACAGTGAACTTCTTATGGCAGGACAAGTTGGACTTTCAGAAGGGGTAGCTGTGTAATATTGTGTGTGCCTAGTTTGTATAGGTGAATATATATATCGTGCACACACAACTGTAAGCTGCAAGAGAGATACACATAGTTATTTGCTAAGCTCTTTTCTCTGTAAGCAAGCAAGTTTAAACTGTTCTTGTTTAGAAGCCAGAAATTCGATTGTGAATCTCCTGGAAAGCTGTAGTATTTAATTTGCTTATACAAAGTAGATTAAAGTGATTGTGTGTGTTATTTACTTTCTGCATATTACATATCATAATCACATACAGTTGTTTACTTAGGTTTCAAGAATCGAAAAATATATCAAACTATCCATTCACCCCCCCTCTGTCTAGTTTCTAGTAGTATTCATTTCTAACAATTACTCCCTCCGTTCCTCTTAATTCTTTACATGGGACGGGGGCTCGGTACGCATTTTAAGATTGATTTAATATATATTTCGGTAAATTATTTTAAATTTTTTTCTTTTTTCTGAATAAAAATATAATGTCTAAATTTATATTTAGAAAAAAAAAGTTTTAAAAATAAGTTGTAGAGCTATCTTAAGACCGAGGGAGTATAAGTTAATAAGAGGGTGTTTGCCAACCTTATGACCTCACGCACAATGTAATAAGATTGCGTTTGGAAACACGAATTTCATTTTAAATACTGGAATTCAATTCCAAGAATTGAATTCCATAATTTCAAATTCAAAAATTCTGTTTGGTAATCATAAGAATTTCAAATACTGGATTTCAAATTTCAACAATGTTTGGCAACAACTTGAATTTCATTTGAAAATTCAACTTAAAAATACATCTTATATGTACATAATTTCTCAAACAATCTTAAAAATATGCCTAAATACAGCAAATCATTGATAAACAACAAGATCTGGCTTTTCGATTATCCGGTAGACTTTTAAGATGATCTTTATATGACTATGCAAAAACAGTAACATCATCAGAAGATCCTCTTTTGCCTTTTGTTTGATTCATCAGAACCCGTCTCAGTAGTGCTGATAGCTTCATTTTCTAGCTCCATTACGGTTGCTGACTCTTCAAACTGCTCTGCACATCACCAGTAGCTTCATTTTCTGAATGTGTTTGTTCTGATATGAAGATGCAGTATATTAGATAGCTCACACTATTACTGGTACTAATAAAGTATCACAATAGATAGCAAGAAACTGAAAGCGGGAAGAAAGTATATCCAACTAATAGGGCACCATTTATTTATTTATATGATTTATTTATTTATTTATTTTAATTTCTAAATTTCCAACTGTTATGACCTACTTCGAAAGAAATTAATGTTTTATTTTTGCTATATCTCACTCAAATCCTCTAACCCGACTATCTTATGTAGGCAAGGGTGACAATCCAAAACTTCCATCGGTATCGTCTTTTAATCGTTCTACAATACAACACTATTATAAAACAAATTTCCTCTGTAATCGTCTTTTAATCGTTCTCATGCTTCTTTCGGCTAAGACTAACAGGTTTTCAGTAACTATGGTATACTAAAAATCTTATTCATAAACTAAACATAATATATACGCTTTTCCTAAATTTACATTTAATATAGCTTTAGAATCCGACCAACTTGGTCGAAGTATATAAATGTGCATTCAAAAATATGTGTAATACATGGAATTAGTAAATATATTTTTCACGTAAAATCAAATTATGACAAGATGTACATGAATTACGTACAATCAGTAGAGGAGAAAATGTGTGCATTTCAGTGCTAAACAATAATTTTGAAACTTAGACAAATTTTAAATATGTTGAATTCGAAGAGGCAAGTCGACATCAATTTATCTATTTAACTATATGTTAGTACATAGAAGAGATGTCGAGTCTACTGGCGACACACAGGGCTGAGCATTCGGTCGGTTCGGTCCAGAACCGGACCGAACCGAATAGACTGAGAACCGAATTATCATTTTTTTCCGGACCGAACCGAACCGAAATTATATTTTGGACCGGAACCGAACCGAACCGAACCGAAATAATGCTATTCGGTTCGGTTCTTTCATAAAAGAACCGAATTTTTTCCAAATAAAAAATTTGTATTTCAAAAAAAGCCAAAAAAAATATGATTTTTCTAAAAATAAAAATATTAGCTAATGAAATACAAGTATGAAATGTAAATATAATAGTTCAAACTTAAAATCTCTAAACAAAAATAAGTCATGCAAAATTTTGAATATATACATAAATATAAAATTAATATATTATATCTATAAAAATTATATAAATATAAAATAAAATAATTTCGGTCTATTCGGTTCGGACCGAATTTTTTTTGAAAGAACCGAACCGAACCGATATTTATTTCGGTCTATTCGGTCCGGACCGAAAATACCGAATTTTCAGAAAATTAGAACCGAACCGAAATTATACTATTCGATTCGGTTTTTCGGTTCTGGTTCGGTTCTGCTCAGTCCTAGACACACTCCCTCTCTCCCACCATATCTCTCTCTCCCTCCCTCCCTATATGTTGAATATAATGAAGAAATGTGTAATTTACTAACCCCTGAACCGATTTCTCTTTCGAACTGCAAAAACAAGCCAACAAAATCAGATAATTTCCTCACCAAACATATAAATTTGATCAATTGTATTGTGTGTGTGAAAACATAGAATCAATTAGGTATTGTATGTATATATATTGAATCAATTGGGTTTTATACGTATATATAAATATGTACATATCTCGTATTGAATAGAGTAATCGAAAATAGAAGAGTGAAGAAATGGATGGAGGAGGGGGGAGACTTGAGAGAGAGTTGATAGAGAGAGACGAGAGAGAGTTCATAGAGTGCATTGAAACTCGAGAATCGCGACTAATATTTGACTAATTTTAATTTCAAATGACACCTTTAAAATTGTTATTTCAAATTTCTTAAATACGGGCTTTTATTTTAAATAAATAGAATTTGGGCCAAATCCAAATTCAAATTCCTCAGCTATCTAAACAGTGAATTTGAGTCAAATCCAGCATTTCAAATAAAATGTTGGTATCCAAACATGCCAAGTAATTAAGTTGTCTAAGTTCGATATCATATCTAGTGAAAGATAACGTGTCACACAATTGGATTCTAGCTTATCGAAGCTTATCTCAATATTCATTAAAAAATAAATATTATCTAT
The DNA here is from genome assembly GCA_030848705.1 of Heracleum sosnowskyi. Classification (NCBI taxonomy): domain Eukaryota; kingdom Viridiplantae; phylum Streptophyta; class Magnoliopsida; order Apiales; family Apiaceae; genus Heracleum; species Heracleum sosnowskyi. The sequence continues at coordinate 20,988,592 of CM061240.1, forward strand.
TAATTTATAATTTTATTTAATTGAATTTTCTATTATTTCAAGATTTATTAAATAATGATATCAATTATTATATTGTAAGTAATAAATCGAGAAACAATTAATAAATGATACGTTTTCGAGCATTATTGATATTTAAACGGTTCTCATAATTAAAAAAATCCAACCCAATCTGATCCAATTTTGTAAAAGGTTAGCCCAACCCGATTCTCAAAAAAACCAAATTTTTTGAAGTCTAGTTAAAATCCAATCAGAGAGCTTTTTATGCATTTGTAATTGAAACATCATTTTCCTCGTTACATTTTTTACATTGTCATGGCTCAAATAATAAAAATGATTGTTAATATTTTTAATAAATAAAAAAATTACTTTTAGGTATTACTCCTACAATACTTGTGTAGTGTGCACTTTTGATGAAAGTTTTCAGTAGCGTTACATGTCATGATTAGTTAAAATTAGGTGATTACAGAGAAACAGCTCCTTCACGCCAGGTGTTTCAAATCTTAACTGGACATCAAAATATTTAAATAATACTCCTTCCTCCTTCACAGTTTTTTACATTTTTAAAATTTTCAAAATATAAAATCAACTACTTTTATTACTTTATTTCATTATACTCATTTTTATATTAGTGTGACCATTAAATATAAATGTAAATAAATGGGTGTAACGGAGTGAGTATAATTTATAAAATTAACATTCTTTTGACAGGTTATAAAATTAACATACATAATTAGTAAGACGATAAATAGATGTAAAATACTTATTTAAATTAAATTTAACATGTATCAAAATTTTAATATGCTGTTAACAAATAAAAGTCTCTTTTATATATTTTTTTGGTAGAATACAGCTACTGAAAAGAAAATTGATTTGGTTTCTTAATATGTGGGTCTACTCAAGTTTAATATTTAGACCAGAACTTTTATTTGTTTATCATTTTAAAATACCCTTAAACTAAAAGCAAACCAACCAAATTTAGATATTCAAAGATTAAAATACCCTTAAACTATGAAAACCAACCAAATCTAGATATTCAAAGATCGAAGATATATTTTCAATTTCTTTCCTGACAAATATTTCACAATTTTAAATACCTTAAGAAATCTAAAAAGAAAAAAAAATATCAATATACATGCATTTTTTTTTCTAACTTGCAAAAAAGATTCTCCATGTATTCAAATCATGTCCTATTAGTGTGGCCTATTAACAACTAAATAAATATTGGGTCAATAGTCCATACCTGTGAGCAAAAGGTAAATACCAGAAGTGTCAACTATAAACAACTTATTTGGCAGAGATCTTGCCCACCAAATTTTGAGCTTTGGGAGAGAGATCTTGCATCAAAATGGAAGGAGAAATGTACACTTTTGTTATGGTTTGGATATCAGTCCTAGCATGTCTTTGCTATTCTCACACCATAACCAAGTTTTTCCCAAAAGGTACCATAAGATTCTTGACCATCTTTCCAGTTTTATGCTTATTTATTTATCTTCCTCTCTGTCTCACCTCCATTAATCTTGGATGCAATTCAACTTTTTTCATTTCATGGCTTACCAACTTCAAGCTTCTCCTCTTTGCTTTTAGTACTGGCCCATTACATTCTGACCCACCTCTTTCTTTGACTAGATTTATTCTCTTGGCTTGTCTTCCCATTAAGATTAAACAGCCTAATCAAGAAGTACTTAAAAATGGCCCAAATCAAAAATCTGAAAATTACCCATTTCTTGAAATTGCCAAAAATGGCCAAAATAATGATTTAAATGGAGAATCTAAAGGTTACCATGTTCAAGATTTACCCAAAAAAGGCCATAAGTCACTGTCTAATTATGCTATCAAGTTTTTATTATTTGCTGCATTGATCAAGGTTTATGATTACAGAGAAAGTATACATCCAACTCTATTGTGGTTGCTTTATTGCTTCCACATTTACTTTGTTCTTGAGTTACTATTAGCAATGTTTGCTGCCATTGCTCGATCACTAATGTCGTTAGAGCTCGAACCACAATTCGATGATCCTTACCTTGCAACTTCACTTCAAGATTTTTGGGGCAAAAGATGGAACCTCATGGTGTCCAACATTTTGCGTCCCACAGTCTTTGTCCCGGTGCATCATGTCTCAAAAATTTTAATCGGGAAGAAATTGGCTGCATTGCCAGCGGTGATCGCTACATTTTTCGTATCAGGCCTAATGCATGAGCTGATTTTTTATAGCTACCAGAGACGGAAAACAAATTGGCAAGCTATGTGTTTTTTTATGTTACATGGGGTGGCATTGGCTCTCGAAATCGGAATTAAGAAGATGGTTAATGGGAGATTTAGGCTGCCTCGGACAGTTTCCAGACCGTTGACATTAACGTTTGTGATTGTTACTAGCTTTTGGTTGTTCTTTCCACCATTTTTGAGAGGGAATATTGCAGAAGTGAAATCATGTAAAGAAACTCTTGCTTTTATTGAGTTTGTAAAGCATGGTCGTTTGGTTAGTCCTAGTGATCTTACTTGTCCTTACTTGTAAGGTTATATGCAGGAGATATTTGATTTGTACACATACAGGGTATGTTGATTTTGTCCGGTTCTTACAAAATTATTGGCTGTAAAATTATTGATTGTAGGTTGATAACCATATCCCTTTTCTATTATTGTTAATTTTCATAATTTTTTAGAAAAAAACTTAATTTTAGCATACTTATTATGTTTTTCGGAAAGTTCATGAAAATATTAATTTCATTTTTATGGTTAGAAATATCAACAAGGCCACCTCGATAAAGTCATATGTGTCAAGACTAGTGGTACCGATGTTGATGTCAGTAGTGATGATGATGTCAAGACTAGTGGTACTGATGTTGATGTCAGTACTGATACTGATGTTAGTTACTAATGTTGATGTCAATACTGATACCGATGTAAATACTGATACTGATGATGTAAATAGTTAATTAGTTTATTCTTTTTGTATATTAGAATATTAAAAATGTCAATTCATTTAGTTAGAAGAGTAACAGATTTTGGCTCCAAGCAGCTTGTATATAGTCTGGTGTTAAATCATATTGTAAGTATTTTTCACTTTCAATACAAGAACTCAGTTCTTCATTTCACAAATTATCGTGGTATTAGAGCTTGCTAAATCAGTTTTCATGGCGAATTATTCAGATATAGGCTAAATACATGTGTTTTTTCCATTTCGTGTTATCCTCATTGATATCTCATTCTAAAATTCATCGTTTTCTTTCTTAAAATCGTTTTTTGTCACTTACTATATACATACACAGTTACATGTATAGTTTAATCATCTATCTTTCAAGATCTTGATTAAATCATTGTTTAGCGATCTAAACCTGATTGTTTTCACTAGATTATGAAAATTCAGCTTAATTCTTGATTGTTTCTGTTCATTCAACAGTTTCTTGATTGTTCATCAGTTAAAATTCTTGATTTGTGCCATTTCTTGATTAGAATGGTGTAGTTTCGTGTTTGCTTATCAATCTTTGTTAATTTCTAAGGTTTTAGTTCTTTCATTCTTTGATCCGCAACATTTTTTCGTTGAGACATTTCGTCAAACAGTTTCGCAGTAATTCAGTTTAAACATTTTTTTCCTGAGATTCTTGAGCTATGGCTGCTACTTTACAAGGTAATCAAGATCCTTCTAATGTGTATTACATACATCCTTCTGATGCGTCTGTAACGCAATTTGTTTCTGTTAAATTCAACGCTTCTTCTCAAACTGAGCCAATGGCATTTTATGCTGAAAAGAGAGGATTTAATTCTTCATATCAAGGCAACAAGAATTCTTATAATACTGGTATCTCTGTTGGCAATCACTGTAATGCTAATATTGGTGTCTCTAGTGGTGCTTATCTTCAGCATGACTCTAATAGTTCCAGACCTTCTATGATGCAGAATAGAAAAACTAATAAGCTTGCTTATTTCTGCAATCACTGCAAGATTCCAGGTCATAGCGTGGAAAGGTGTTTCAAACTAAATGGTTATTCACCTGGATTTCTTGAAAAATAGAACAGGAAGGTTGCAACATTGTCAGTTCAATCTGCAGATAATTCATGTGCATATCACTCTAGTACTGAGGAGTTACAAACTGGTGCTGAGACTGTTACTGTGGATCAATACAATCATTTGCTGAGTTTGATTAATCAAAAGAATGGACATGATGAATCTGATAATAACAAGCATACAGCTTTACTGGCAGGCAAATTTTGTTTGTTCTCTAATGCTACTAGTACCTGGATCATTGATAGTGGATCAACTGATCACATATGTCCCAATCTTGACTGTTTTACAACATTTCAACCTGTCAAGGAAAGTGATTCTATTATCATTCCAGATGAAAAGAAAATAAAAGTGTTGCATACAGGCTCTATAAGGTTTACTGATGACATTATACTAAAAAAGGTTCTCCATGTACCTGATTTTCAGTTTCGATTGATTTCAATAACCAAGTTATGTGCAGATTTAGCTTGTCAAGTGATTTTTACTTATGATAAATGCTTTCTTCAGGATCATTCCTTGAAAAAGCCTCAGATTCAACTTGGTAGCATATCTAATGGCTTGTATACTATGTTTCCTTCTATTTCAAGCTCTGGTTCTACAGTCAAGTATTGTAATACTGCACAGTCTACAAATGTCAAGGAAACTCAACTCTGGCATCTTAGGATGGGACATCTTCCTTTTAATAAATTGAAGCTGATTGTTCCTATTACATCTGTTCAAAGCTGTTTAGATTCTACTATTTGTCAAGTTTGTCCAGCAGCAAAACAAGTTCGGAAATCTTTTCCTATCAGTCAGATAAAATCTACAACTGTGTTTCAACTATTGCATGTGGATATTTGGGGACCTTACAAAACTAAGTCTCTTACTGGTTGTACCCAATTTGTAACCATTGTTGATGACTTTCCAAATATACTTGGGTTCATCTTATCAAGCATAAGTGTGAGGCACATTATGTTTTGGCAAGTTTTCTTAACTATGTGGAAAATAATTTTCAAACTACTGTTCTCTACATTAGATCTGATAATGCTTTAGAGCTTTCTTCTGGTAATTGTGCACAACTGTACAAAAACAAGGGTATCATTCATCAAACCAGCTGTGCTTATACTCCACAACAAAATGGTGTTGTGGAGAGAAAACACAGACATTTATTAGAAACAGCTAGGGTTATTTCCATTCAAGCCAAGTTGACACCTAAATTCTGGGGAGATTCTATACTTTGTTGAAAGGCATATGCTATAGCCTATTTGTAATTCAAGGATTCTACTCAACTTAAACAAGAATGTAATAAGTAAATATTAGATCAGATGTCACAGGAATCTCAGAAGATTATATCTGTCAAAGAATGAAGATTAAAGTCATCTACAGACTTGAAGTTATTCTACATTGAAAGAAGCTCAATTTATTGATCAAGCCTCAATGAAGTATTCAAGCTCAGTGGATTTATTAAAGTGACGGAGATTTCAAGTGGTGACAGAAAAAGATACTGATTACGGAGTTCTTGAATGAGAAGGAAGTGAATCACTGCTTAAAGTCAAATAGATAAAGAACAGACATTGTCGTTAGTCACTCATGAACCAGACCGTGCATTGAGTGTCAACGTACTATTGTGTTTGTTATTTATCTAAGTTTTAAGTGATTCTGGAATTTATTGAGAAGTCAATTAATTCTATTTATTCTCTTATATAAATAATTAATACTATTGAGTAAATTATTTATTAAATTAATTCTGTAAAGAATTAATTTAATACATAATTTATTTAGTTGATTATTTAAATTAGAATAAAAAGAAATTAATTGAGAAGTCAACTAATTCTATTTATTCTCTTATAAATAATTAATACTATCAAGTATATTATTTATTAAATTAATTCTGTAAAAAATTAATTTAATACATAATTTATTTAGTTAATTATTTAAATTAGAATAAAAATGAACTAGGAAGACTTAGGTTTGAACTAGGAAGATTTAAAAAAAATGAACTAGGAAGACTCACAAGTGAGTCTTCCCGATTGTCTTCCTAGGCCAAACCATTGTCTTACCGATTGTCTTCTTAGTACAAAGCTTGTCTTCCCGATTGTCTTCCAAGGCTAATTTGATTGTTTTCTTTTAAGTCTTCCAAAGGCAATTTGTATTCTGCAACTTGCACGTGGTCAACAAAAAGAAATGCTTTAGTATTTAAAGACAAGGCAGGCTACTGAAGACATCACATTACAATCACAACAAAAAGAAAAGAAAGACACAGCAGCTCTCAATATTACATTTCTCTGTCTTCTTCAATTCCAAACTGCTAAGCATTCAATTTCTACCAGAGATTTAATTCTTGTATTGATTCTTAACATTTAATCCATAAGAATCATTTCTCTTGTACTGCTTTAGCTTTCTAGCGGATCATAATCCCTAGATTTTATATCGAACTACTTTTTAGTATTCGATCCTTTTTATTACAAAAATAGATAAATTCATGTCGAATTTATTCTAGATTTGTTTTATCAAGTTCTTTGTAATCAGTGATCAGAATTGTAACACCCTTCAAGTTTAATAGAGTTTTATTTAACTTGAATTTTGTTTCAGTTTTATTCCGCAATAATTTGTTCTAAATTGTTATATTATTCAAAGGACAAATTCGATTAAACGGTATAGTTTGTATTCAACCCCCCTTCTACAAACTTATCAGGACCTAACAATTGGCATCAGAGCCTTTTGATTGATATACAAATCAAAGATCCAATTGTTTTGAGATTTTTCTTAAACTCTGAATTTTTTATTATTCCTAAAAATCTCAAAAGATGTCTACTACACAGAAAGTGGGTACAGTCAAAATCCCAATGTTCAGCAAGGAGCATTATCCAATGTGGAAGAAGAAAATGCTCCTATTTCTTAAGGTTGCAAATCCTAAATACATTGGTGTGCTGAAGAATGGTCCCAAAGTCCCTATGATTGTTGAGGAAGAGATAACAGTGGATAATGTTGTTACTAGGGTTGCTAGTATGTACCCTAAAGATCCCAAGGAGTACACTCCTGATGAGAAAGAGGATGTTACCTTGGATTCCTGTCTTCAGTTGATCCTTATTGATTGTCTTGATCCTATCATGCATAATCATGTCCTAAATTGTGATACTGCCAAACACATTTGGGATACCATAGAGATAATAAATGAGGGGACAGAGGAAGTTAGGGAGAATATGCTGGAAATTCTCACCTCACAATATGAGCATTTCAGATCAAACCCTGGTGAAGGTATCTCTCAGGTTTTTGAGAGATACAACAAATTAATCAATGATCTGAATCTCAATGGGAAGCACTACACCAACAAGGAGATTAACAAGAAGTTCCTTCTTACACTCCCACCTCATTTGGAGCACAAAATATCTGCCATTAGAGAAGCAAGAGATATGAATGAGATTGCTTTGGAGAGATTGTATGGTGTTCTGAAGACCTATGAGCTGGAGCAGATTCAACAAAGGGAGCTGTATGGAACTGGGAAGATTGTTAGTACTTCTACTGCACTGGCTGCTGAAGTCCCACAGAAACTGGAAGTGAAGGCTGTTCAACCTTCCAGTTCTAACATGAATGTTATTGATGCTGAATATGGATTAACATCCATTGATCAATCTGGTGGTGACTTCTATTCTTTAGAAGAACTTGATCAGCTGGAGGATGGTGATTTGGCTTTGATAGTCAGGAAGTTTGGGAAGTTTAGATTCAAGAGGAATCCCAATCTTAAGTTCAGGCCCAGATTTCAGAGAGGTGGATCTTCCTCTTCAAGTGGCACAAGGGGTGGCTACAAAACTGGAACTGTGGAAAGGAGCACAATCAGATGCTACAATTGCAATGAGTTGGGTCACTTTGCTACTGAATGTAAAAAGCCAAAGCAAGTGACAAGGAACTCATTTGATTCTAGCAAGAAGAATAAGACTGGGAAAGCTTATGTTGCTGAAGGAAAGAGTTGGGATGACACTGACAGTGATGAAGAAGCAGGTGAGATTGGGAATCTTGCACTCATGGCAATAGGAGACAAACTCTTTGATTCCATGTTTTCTTCACCCAACATGTCTAAGGTAAAGTTCACTGATACTGAAATGATTCGTCATCTTGGTGATACTTTAAGTTGTGCACGCACTGAAAATGATAAAATAATTCTTTTAAACACAAATCTTGAAAATGAAATAAAAGAATTAAAACTAGTGCATATCAATCAAGATGAACTTACTAATAATGTAGCAGTTCTTGAGAAAAGGGTTAAATTGTATCAACAACTGGAAACCATTCTCAAAGATCAGATTAGTGAGCTTAAGACCAAAGCTAATGCCTATTACAACTCTTGTAAGACGGCTAAAGAGATTCTTAATAAACAAGCTGTTGGTAATCATGTCAGTATAGGTTATGATTATAATGAGGCTATTGGATTGCTTGGCATTAATTCCCCTTGTAGAGTCAGATCTGAAGGAAGGGGTGTTCCATATGTGCTTAAGGGTATTGAAACACCCTTCTGTAAGGAGTCCGAGGCAGATCCTCTGAATGAATACTCTATCATTATTGCTGAGGAGATTCGTGAAGAAGATATTGCTTTGGAAGTTGCACAATCCAAAAAGTGTATATCTGATATTCCAGTCAAAGTTGCTACAACTAAAAAGACTAAATCAGATATTCATAAGTTGGATCAAAACAACTGTAGAGATAACATGCCTGCTATTAATTCTTCTCATAAAGCATGTGGTGTGATTAATTGCATGTCTTGTGCTTTTAATGTTATGTATGCTTACTTTAATAAAAAGCATGTATCTAAAGATAAGACTGCTCCACGCCAACATGTTAATAATAAGAAGCATGTTAAAGCAAAGACTACTAGTCCTCCTCAGACTAGAGTGGATTCATTTATCCCTAAGCCTACTCAGAAATGTGTTAAGGCTGGCTATAAATGGAAACGCTCTTATGTGAAAGAGGTTGAAGTAGTTTTAGTTAAAAATGTTGTTTTGCCTGACAAAGGCCAGTTCTTTAAGTATGCCGGACCCAATCAATTTTGGGCTCCGAAGAAGGTCTAATCAATTTGATATTGCAGGGAGTTAAACAGGTAAACCGTGTTATATGGATTCTTGACAGTGGATGTTCAAGGCATATGACCGGAGATAGAGCCCTGCTATCAGATTTGATTGAGAAAGCTGGCCCAGTGCTTACCTTTGGAGATAACAGCAAGGGTATAACTGAGGATATGGCCTGTTTGAAATCAAGAAATGTTATCAGTCAATAAGAACATCAATGTTACATTTGATGACACCAAATTCCCCAGTATCCAAAAAGAAGACTCATATGAAAAGCTGAAGTTTGATAACTTGCCAGACTCAGAATCAGATGATGAAGCCCCACCTGAAGTTATTGCTGGTGATGATAATAACAATGATGATAATGATCATGGTGATGGTGGTGGAAACACTGGTAACAATGGAGATACCACCAACACTGGAGAAGAGTCACCAAGACAATCTGTCAACAACTCAGGGGGAGGAAATGAAGGATCAACTAGTCATTCACAACACCATAATGAAAAACAAGGCGAATCATCAAGATCAAACCTTTTGAGCTTATTATTGGTGATCCAGGTGTTGGAGTCAGAACTAGAAGTGCTACTCAAAATGAATATCATTATTCAGGGTTTCTTTTTGAAATGAAACCAAAGAAGATTGAGGAAGCACTAGGTGATCCTGATTGGGTGATTGCTATGCAAGATGAACTCAATCAAATTGAACAACAACAAGTTTGGAAGCTGATACCTAGACCGAAGAACAAGAAAGTAGTTGGTACTCGGTGGGTATTCAGAAATAAATTATATGAAGATGGCATAATCACAAGAGACAAAGCACATTGATATCAGGTATCATTTTATCAGAGAGCATGTTATGAATGGAACTGTGGAGTTACACTTTGTACCCACAGAAGAACAGACTGCAGATATATTCACTAAATCTGTTGACGAATCCACATTTATCAAGTTAGTTGGTAAATTGGGTATGTTAAACAGTCTTAGTGATTAACATTATCTCTGTCATGTTTGTTCTTTCAATAAATTCATTTTCTCTTGTCATTTAACTGATATTTACTGCCAATTCTCATTTAATATTACATGCTTGTAAATTTAAATAGCTCTGAATATTTTATTTTCTTTAAAAATATTTTTCTCATATTGTTTAAGTGGAGAAATGTATTTTTATTGAAAATATATTTATTTAGAATTATTTAGGTGTTTTTCAGATTGTAAATATTGTTGTTTAAATATTTCTGCAAGTTTATATTATTTTTATGCTGTAAACTGCTTAGCTTTTGTTTGAGTAAGTTAAAATGAATTATTTTCTCTAAAAATATTTTTCTCAAATTTTACAATTTAAAATTGTAGAGAAATCTATTTTTATTGAAAATCTTTTATTTTAAAATATTCGTAATTGCATGTAAATAGTTTCCTGTAAATATTTTTTTCTTATGTATATATATATTATTGTATTTTATTTTTATTATTATTATTTATTATCTTTTATTTTCTATTTGTCTTAGTTGTTTTTGAAAATATATTGTATATATTGTTTCTGATCTAGCTCTTGCTTAGCTGGAAATACAGTGCCAAATCCAATTCAGGTATTACTTTCTATCTCTCAATCCACTTCTTTTACTGTTGCTGAACCCAAGTGGTTGTTAGGGCTGACCAAGGGATTGTAGATCCACAATCTCTATCCCAGGTCTTAGAGCCAAACAATAAGTCTACAACTTAATTACTTGACCTCTCAGCCTAAACAGAAATCAAATGTTAAATAAAGAAGTATTTTGATTGAAACAGTGAGTGATCCCACAGCTCTGCCTGCTCTAAAGAAATTCAACATATACTGAGGCATCTGTCAGCCCATCTGTATCCTCTCAATAGGATATAGACTTTGAATTGGCCAATGAACTGTATCTAGAGACATTCTCTCAACAGGATGAATCTATTGAAATTCGCCATAGGGCCATGGCACTTTGTACTGAGTCAAGCACACTCTCATTACTCACAATGGGAGAAGACAATTCCATTAGATGAAACTCAGGACACAATGAAAGCAGAGCACCTGCAACTAGTTACAGTGCCTACCATTGTTAAGGTAGAAGTGCCTTCATAGGCATCTGAGGGAAAATTTGATTCTTTGCCAAATTTAAATAGAATCATTTTCTCCCCTCCCAGAGTGAACATCTCTGGCTCCCTTAAAGGGATTTTCCACTCGCAGATTTATCTGGAGAAAGTGGAAGGCAACTTGGTCATTCTATCACTGAAGCAATTCAGATTTCAAATCTAATTGATTTGATAGACATGATTGAGGATCGGGATTTGCGAACTCCCATTGCACCACCACTGACCTCTCTTGAAGAGGCTAGGGTGAGTTTCAATGCAGGTACTGATAAAAAAGGAGCAAACAGACAGCTAATGTTGAGTGATAAGAGTCAAACACTGAGTGAAACACATGCACGTGAGATGAGTGATACACTTACAAGAGAAATTCAAGTGAGTGCACACACAGACACATACACTGCAATGTAGTTAGCTCACATAGCTGATCTACAGGAACATCTATTCAAAACCCAGTCTGATAAAGAAATTTTGCAAGCACAAGTGGTTGAACGGTCTTCTTCTTCCATCTCTGTCAACAATCAGCTGGGACTGCTCAAGGAAATATTGAAGACAAATTTACTTCCAAGATCAACTCCATCAACTATCTCAACTCCTACTGGCTTCAGATACTCATAAAGTTAAAACTGTAGAGAATTCCTCAACTAAGGGGGAGAAGTTTCTAGAGAAGTTTATAGAGAATTTTAGAGAAGCTAGGAAGAGGGAGCTGAAAAAGATATAAAAGGTAAATGAGGAGTTTCAGGGGAGTAAAGGTAATTAGCTCTGTTTTGTAAATGTTATATGTATAGAGCTTAGATAAATCAAGACAGGTTAAATGTTATCATTTGTTCAGTCTAGATGAACACCTGTCTTGCATTTATCTTTACTGGTGAAATCTGGAAATGTCATATTTGATCCAGAACTTTCTAGTATTTACTTAGGTTTAAGAGTCTTATCTTTTTCTTGGTTTTAGTTGAGTGATCCTCTAGGTATTTGGTTGTTATTTTCTAACAAGCAAATAGGGGGAGATTGAAAGGCATATGCTATAGCCTATTTGTAATTCAAAGATTCTACTCAACTTAAACAAGAATGTAATAAGTAAATATTAGATCAGATGTCACAGGAATCTCAGAAGATTATATCTGTCAAAGAATGAAGATTAAAGTCATCTACAGACTTGAAGTTATTCTACATTGAAAGAAGCTCAATTTATTGATCAAGCCTCAATGAAGTATTCAAGCTCAGTGGATTTATTAAAGTGACGGAGATTTCAAGTGGTGACAAAAAAAGATACTGATTACGGAGTTCTTGAATGAGAAGGAAGTGAATCACTGCTTAAAGTCAAATAGATAAAGAACATACATTGTCGTTAGTCACTCATGAACCAGACCGTGCATTGAGTGTCAACGTACTATTGTGTTTGTTATTTATCTAAGTTTTAAGTGATTCTGGAATTTATTGAGAAGTCAATTAATTCTATTTTATTCTCTTATATAAATAATTAATACTATTGAGTAAATTATTTATTAAATTAATTCTGTAAAGAATTAATTTAATACATAATTTATTTAGTTGATTATTTAAATTAGAATAAAAAGAAATTAATTGAGAAGTCAACTAATTCTATTTATTCTCTTATAAATAATTAATACTATCAAGTATATTATTTATTAAATTAATTCTGTAAAAAATTAATTTAATACATAATTTATTTAGTTAATTATTTAAATTAGAATAAAAATGAACTAGGAAGACTTAGGTTTGAACTAGGAAGATTTAAAAAAAATGAACTAGGAAGACTCACAAGTGAGTCTTCCCGATTGTCTTCCTAGGCCAAACCATTGTCTTACCGATTGTCTTCTTAGTACAAAGCTTGTCTTCCCGATTGTCTTCCAAGGCTAATTTGATTGTTTTCTTTTAAGTCTTCCAAAGGCAATTTGTATTCTGCAACTTGCACGTGGTCAACAAAAAGAAATGCTTTAGTATTTAAAGACAAGGCAGGCTACTGAAGACATCACATTACAATCACAACAAAAAGAAAAGAAAGACACAGCAGCTCTCAATATTACATTTCTCTGTCTTCTTCAATTCCAAACTGCTAAGCATTCAATTTCTACCAGAGATTTAATTCTTGTATTGATTCTTAACATTTAATCCATAAGAATCATTTCTCTTGTACTGCTTTAGCTTTCTAGCGGATCATAATCCCTAGATTTTATATCGAACTACTTTTTAGTATTCGATCCTTTTTATTACAAAAATAGATAAATTCATGTCGAATTTATTCTAGATTTGTTTTATCAAGTTCTTTGTAATCAGTGATCAGAATTGTAACACCCTTCAAGTTTAATAGAGTTTTATTTAACTTGAATTTTGTTTCAGTTTTATTCCGCAATAATTTGTTCTAAATTGTTATATTATTCAAAGGACAAATTCGATTAAACGGTATAGTTTGTATTCAACCCCCCTTCTACAAACTTATCAGGACCTAACATTTGTGCTACTTATCTAATAAATAGGATGCCTTTACAATCTATTGGGAATCTTACACCATATTTTAAGTTATTCAATTCTACTCCTGACATCTCTCATTTGAAAACCTTTGGCTGTCTTTGCTATGTTTCAACTTATAAGGTTCATACGACTAAGTTTGATCCTAGAGCAATAGCTGCTGTTTTCTTAGGTTATTCTACCACAACAAAAGGTTATAGAGTATTTGATCTCAAACACAATAATCTCATCATTTTTAGAGATGTGGTTTTTTTATTAAACTATATTTCATTTTAACATAATTTCTTCTACTTCTCAGTCAGATTTTTTGAATTCTATTTTCTTATCTCATGATACTGATGTAATAGATACAGACTATAATTGTCAATTTCCAGTTATTTCATCTCAGACTGAATCTTATTTGTTTGAATCTAATTCAGAACCCATTTCTTCTACCCATTCTCATACTGAATCTAATCCAACCAATAGTAACACATCTAATGTTTCAGCTCTTCATACTGATGACCCTAAATATACAGTAAGAACATCTACTAGAAATAGGCAAGCTCATGTTTATTTGCATGACTACTATTGCAATCTTTCTTCTGTCACAAATGAGCATACTTCTTCTCACTGGTACAATTTAGTATCCAGTGATTATTTACCATCTTCTCATCATACTCTGTTATCTCAATAATCTGCTATTTCTGATCCAACATCATACTTTGAAGCTTCTAAATCTCCAATCTGGGTGGCTGCTATGAATAAAGAGATTGAAGCTTTACAAAACAACAAAACTTGGGATTTAGTTCCATTACCAAAAGGCAAGAAGCCAATTGGATCAAAATGGGTATATAAAGTTAAGCTAAATTCTGATGGATCATTGGAGAGATGCAAAGCCAGATTAGTGGCTAAAGGATTTAATCAGAAATTTGGTATAGATTTCAATGAAACATTTTACCCATTAGTAAAAATGAGTACTGTCAGATGTATTCTATCAGTTGCAGCTAGTAGGAAATGAAAGATTTTTCAACTTGATGTTAATAATGCTTTCTTGCATGGTGATCTAGAAGAAGAAGTATACATGACAGTACCCGAGGGTATTCCCAATCCTTTGAATCTAGTTTTCAGACTTGGAAAATCTTTGTATGGTTTGAGACAGGCTTCTAGACAATGGTCTGCAAAATTATCTATAGAATTGATTAATCAAGGTTTTGTTCAGTCAAAGAGCGATTATAGCCTGTTTATACATAGACATGGAGATGACATCACTATATTGGTTGTTTATGTAGATGACATTATTGTCACAGGAACTAATGTTCAACATATTCAAGACATTAAGACTCATCTGCATAATACTTTTAGCATCAAGGATCTTGGCATTCTTCATTATTTTTTGGGCATAGAAATTACATATTTGGATGATGGCATTGTCACGAGTCAAAATAAGTTCACAAGGGAGTTGTTGCAAGATTCTAATTTGGATTTGTCAAAGCCAGCTGTTACACCACTGCCTTTAAATCTCAAGCTGAGTTCCAGTGAGGGTGATGTTTTACATGATCCAGAAGTTTACAGATCTCTTGTTGGCAAGTTAAATTTTCTTACGAACACTAGGCCTGATATCAGTTATACTATCCAATTATTGAGTCAGTTTATGCAAGCTCCAAGAACATCTCACTATGCAGCCTTGCATCATACTTTGAGATATCTTTCTTCTACTAAAGGTCAAGGGATTAAACTTCAAAATCCTGATAAGTTGACCTTGCAGGCCTATTCTGATTCTGACTGGGCTTCATGTCCAGATTCTAGGAGGTCTGTTACATGGTATGTCTTGATGTTAGGTGGTTCTCCTATTACTTGGAAGTTAAAGAAACAACCTACAATGTCTTGATCTAGTTTTGAGGCTGAGTATAGGGCGATGGCTGCAGCAGCATCAGAGGTAACCTGGGTTGTTCAATTATTAAAAGAACTGGGAGTTAGTAATTTACAACCTGTTACTTTGTTTTGTGATAATCAATCTGCATTATATATTGCAAAAAATCTTGTGTTCCATGAACGCACGAAACACATTGAGGTTGATTGTCATTTCACTCGTGATAAGGTATTGGAGGGTTTATTACAGTTATCTTGTCTACCTACAAAGAACCAACTGGCTGATGTCCTCACCAAAATTCTTCCTTCTCGTCAGATGCTTAATTTGTGTTCCAAGTTAGGTCTGCATCACTCTGGTATACAGCTTAACTTGAGGGGGATGTCAAGACTAGTGGTACTGATGCTGATGTCAGTACTGATGATGTCAAGACTAGTGGTACTGATGTTGATGTCAGTACTGATACTGATGTCAGTTACTAATGTTGATGTGATGTATACCGATGATGCTGATGATGTAAATAGTTAATTAATTTATTCTTTTTGTATATTAGAATATTACAATTTGACTCTAAACAGCTTGTATATAGTCTGGTGTTAAATTATATTGTAAGTACTTTTCACTTTCAATACAAGAACTCAGTTCTTCATTTTAGAAATTATCAATATGCAGCAGGGTATCCAATTTTATGCAAGTGCCTTGTGACTATCTCAATCAAATAAGTATCTTTTAGATACCCAGGAAAAGCGTCCGTAACGGTCGGACGATAGTAAAAAGTCATAGCAAATCCCGTAGCCACTTGTACTAAAAAAATCTTGTATCCAGTTATTAAAATATGTTTCTAGTATAAAAATGATAATATTGTGTGCAATATTGGGATGCCCAATGCATTTGATGTCAATAAATCTGATCAATTTTTTTGAAAAATAGGTACATTTGTTACTTTCTTATAGAAATAATAGATAGGTGGATATTTTTTATTTTTTTTTATATAAGTGAATATATTTCAATGACGCGTAGTTGGGGATATTAGATAAAAACAGCAAATAAAGTACAAATTTTTATTAGATGTACTATTTCTGGCCTTCCTAAATTGTTTAGAAACAATCTGGAAATGACCTATATTTTAAAAAATAAGTAAAGGTCAAAATATTTATTTTTATTTGATGCATGTGCAATATACTTTTGTTAAAATATCTAATAACTTCCAGATGGTGGTATATAAATATTTAATAATATCTACAGACTACAGCTCTTGCATCTTCTGATCGTCAATATAAAAATAAATAAATTATGATACTTGCTTGGCTAGTGGGCTGGCAGCTAGCTATATAGCATTATTATTTTATTGACCTCAAATCAAGTTAAACTTTTTTGAATGCATAAATAAATAATTCCTGTTTCTTCAACCCTGAATCCCTTCTAACAAGGTGAAGGCAACAAGATGGAAGGAGAGCTCAACAACTTTGCAATGGTATGGATCACAGTCTTGGCATCATTATATTATTGTCACACCATAGCTAAGTTGATTCCTAAAGGTACCATTAGATTTCTAACTATACTTCCAATCTCAATCCTTTTTATATTTCTTCCTCTTAATCTAAACACAATGCATCTTGGAGCTTCATCTTCATTTTTCATAGCATGGTTAGCAAATTTTAAGATCCTCCTCTTTGCCTTTGACAAAGGTCCTTTATTTTCCAACCCTCCTATCCCATTATCACTTTTCATACCCCTAGCTTGTCTCCCTATCAAAATAAATCATTCAAATAAAGAATTTAAAAAACAAAATAAATCACATCTTAACTATTTTACAAAGATTTTGCTATTAGGGTTTTTGATGAAAGTTTATGATTTTAAAGAACATTTTCATCCAAATTTTCTTTTGTTTTTGTATTGTTTCCATATATATTTTAGTTTAGAGTTGATATTAGCTATGTTTGCTGCATTGGCTAGAGTACTAATGCAAGCTGAATTGGAACCACCATTTGATGAGCCTTACCTTGCAACCTCATTACAAGATTTTTGGGGTAAAAGATGGAATTTAATGGTTACTAATATCCTAAAACCGACCATTTTCGAACCGACTCGAAACGTTTTTACGGGTCTAGTTGGAAGAAAATGGGCTATTTTTCCTAGTGTATTTGCTACATTTTTTGTGTCTGGCCTCATGCATGAGCTGGTTTTCTATACCTATGGAAGACAGAAGACAAGGTGGGAAGTGACTTGTTTTTTTCTTATTCATGGAGTGTCTTTGGGTGTCGAAATGGGATTGAAGAAACTGGTGAACGGGAAATTCCGATTGCCGCGGACGGTGTCCGGACCTCTGGCCATAATGTACGTCGTGCTTACAAGCTTTTGGCTATTTTTTCCACCATTTCTACGAGGAAATGCAGATGTTAAAGGTTGCCAAGAGTTTCTTGCTTTTATTGAGTTGTTTGGAATGGTAAACTTGTTAGCCCGAATGAAGTATCCTGTCCATACTTGTAAAATGCCAGGGTGCAATTTTTCAACCTACCTCTCTTGTTGATGTTCAGCTTAGTACTCCCCTGTTTCTGGTCAAGCTTAATATTACACATATTTTGAAAAGTATTGATTTAATAAATTTACTGATTATTATATTTATTAAAAGTATTTTATTTATATATTAATTTACTAGTTAAAAACTTAAAATAGAAGAAGTAATTGACCACATGTTCAAGCAGGGACCGTATGGGGGAAATATTCAATGTATCGATATGATAAATTATGGGTATTATAGTCTACAGAGACGTGGTGTTGGTAGAAAACCAGGCTTATGATATTACTAATTTTCATCAAATTTTGGGAGAAGACAAGAAGAAAAAGTTACAGAAAATCTTGAGATGAAAAGATTACCAATCTGACCAGAATTCAGCTCTATATGCTGCACAAATTTTTTCCAAACGGTTAAATCATAAGATCATCATACCTTATTGTATCTCTTCACGAGGATAGACAATTATTTCTATTTTATGTTTGTTCGACTCAACTATCTTTGTAGATGCCGTATGGTTTTTTTATTAATGAATTGATTCCATTGTTCTTCAAAAAGAATAGATTGTGTTTTTTACATACAGCGTAGAGGAATCTAGAAATCCATCCTCAAAGCTGAAAACTAGTGACACTGGATCAACATTCTTTATCAGAGTTTTGTACAAGCTCGCGATCAACCTGACTACACTCCACAACTACGTGCACAGAATTCCCGGTTCCTATACAACTATCTTGAAGAGATCTAAGCTAAACAACCACCCGTGCGGTTAGATTTCCTTTTTGTGTTGCCTTGGGAAGAAATATTCTTTAAACGACTTGATTGTTGAACCATCAAGTTATAAGTCGAGGGATGCTCCCGCGCTACAAGAGAAAATTCGTCTCTGTATTGCTTCATTCCTTCAACCAGTAACTGCCAAATTAAAACTCCTGCTCCAGCTTCTCTCTTCTTTGCGGACTCGTATATTTTGTCATAAACTTGTTTCAGCAAGATATCTCTATCATATGGTCCTTCTAATTTCTTTCGTAAAAGGGAGCCAAATTCTGAGAACAGAACTGGTTTTTTCAAGACATCCTCACCATCTCTTATATGGGCATCCATCCAATTTGAAAGATAATCGACTTTTGCATCTAAATCGGAAAGTGGAATCCTGCATCAACCAAATTTACAGAAGTAATTATTTCTCTATGAAATAATATTGTAGAGTTGCAAGTGCTTCAGCTTAACGCGGTAAGTGTTGGGAGTTGTCCCACATCGTTTGTGGGAGGGGCAGATAGCTAGTTAATAAGCAGCCAGTTAACTCCATTAGTATGAGACCTTTTGGGAGTGACCCAAAAACAAATCAGTGCGGGCCTGATCCAGAGCGGACAATACCGGAAATGAAGTTTTTCAAACAAAATGAATTTGACAATACAAGTTTACTTACCAGCTATGCGGATAGGCATGGACTGAAGCAAAATCTATGTTTTCAATTGCTGAGTTCTGTATGAAGTCTGATCCAAGTGATGCTGCCCATTTCCCAGGATTACGGTGGATTTCTCAGTTGTTTTAAAACCATAAAACCCTTCTAGTCCGACAGTCAAAAGATGCTTAGGGTCCAAACTTTTGACATAGGCAGCCATCTCTTTTATCCAATTCTGTTTGTAGGTAGAACAACATCAAGTTAAAAACATGAATGACAGAAATCCATTAAAAACAGAAGCTCCAACAATAAAAAAACAAAATAAATATAGTTACCAATTCAAATAACTGACTTATAAGATTTTCAAGAAAATGATACTACAAGTAAAGATGGTTCTCCTTCCACGACAACCTAAATCGCCGCGGCTGTACTTTGAATCCATTAAAAAGGTGCAACTTAAAAGGAACGTGCATCGAAACTTTTATGATTATTCACCTCAAGAGCAGGAGCAGATGAACTTGATTCACACCGGGGCTCATTTATCAGTTCCCAAGCAAATATAGCTGGTTCTTCAGAATATTTAACTCCACTTAAAGAGTTCCTTCGTGTCACAACAGCCTAGATTATAGACATGCAGTACAATGGTAAGAAAAGGTACGTGTTTTTTAGAGCTCATCGCCTACTTTTTCTTTCTTGATAAGTTCTCAGCATTGCCTACCTTGACATAAGCTTTGTAATAATTTTTGATGACAGCGTTGGAGAAAAATGAATCAGTTGATGAAGATACATTAACTCCAGCTTCTTTTGCCCACCTGACATACTGAGCTTTTCCACCAAACGCTTTCAGATTGTTTACAAGACTAAGAATCAACCGAATCCTATGTCTCCTTGCTTCAACTATCACATAATCTAACCCCTGAAGAGATTCAGCCATTACATATAGTGCCATATAACTAAAAATTTAGACAAGTCACTTGACATTATAAATACTTAACTATAAGTATGAAAAGTTTTATTCTGCGGTTGGATAATAGAGACTAAACACTTTCCAGAAATGAACAAATCATTCATTTTATTGTGACATTACATTAGCAGTGGTCGAAAAACATTTCTGGTTCAGGTTTGTTCAACCATATGAAAGTGTATAGCGAAACAAAACAGTTGTACAATTAATTAATATCCGATTCCAACCCCGAAGAAACTTCATATTTTAATTGACTAAAGTTCCAAAGCATAAGTTCCATATTTTTTAGCAAGAAAACAGAGGAAGAACATGAAAGAGCCACATACAGAATACTGCAAATTTAAATCTAGGCACTGCACAGTGCACACGCATATCAGGTCATGTTTCACTATAAACCATGTCAGCTGACAAACTCAACAAACCAGCTACAACTACAAATTACGAGTCATGGAACTGGTCTCCGTGGTCCGTGGTACGAAATTACCAGTTTGTATACGCTAACCAAAATTGGATAGAAAATCTTAACACCAGTTTTAACTGCAAGAACCAGAAAGGTGGATATTACTGTCGGTGCCAACCGCAAAGGGAAGTCAACAACAACTTAAGCACTACATGTTTTATATAGAAATTATGCCTTCACTAATGAATCTCATGTTAACAAGAAGAGAAAAAAAAAATACTATCCAGAAAAACAACAATACAAAGTCACAAACAATTAAAATTAACTTAAAATCATTGAAGAATCAACAAAATATAACAAACCTTGAAGACCCTTTCATTAAAAACACCAGGTGACACCTGAAGAGCATTAGGAGAATCACCATCATTAAAAGCCCAAGTTCTACAAACAGTCATTCCCATTTGAGCTCCTCTCTTCATCATCTCAGAAACTCTTGAGTTTGATGGACCATTCAAACTATCTTGCATCAACCAATAAGAATTCCAACCATTAACATAGACATCTTCGAAACACGATTTCGAACTAGTCTTGATCACAAATCTTGTTGAGTTGACTCCTACAAAACTCATCTTGGGCTGCCATTTATAATATACTGGATATTGAATATGATCATGAAAGTTATAGTAGAGGATGGATACAATGGAGAATATGCCAAGAACATGGTAGACTTTTAAGTGTTTTAAATGAAGATTCATGGCTGTTTTTTTGGATTGTAATAATGAGAGGTTAGATATGTATAATATGGGCTTGGTTTTTAAGCTCTTGTTGTCTGAATGACAGAGGGTGAGGAGAGTTCGGTTGGTTTAGTAGGCGGGGAAATTGTACTTTTTTTGTTTCTTTCTTTGGTCAATGTCAACTTTTTTTCTGTTATTAGAGAATACAGCTGCAAAACAAAATCTGTACCTGAAATGATAATGTGATGATTCAAGGAAAAGGGAAACAAAAAACATGATAAAGATGTTGATAATGATAAACAAATAATATATTTTTGCTTTTCTTTTGTGGCACATCACATTTTCGGTTTTGGGAGATGTTAAAGAATATTCGGTTTTGATACATTTTTTAAGTTCTGAATTCGCTTTTCGCTCACGAAATAAATTTATTAAAAAAGAAATACTTATTAGCTAACAAGCGATATTCAATATATATATATATATATATATATATATATATATATATATATATATATATTTATCTTAACTTCTTAAAACCTGTAAAAACAGGCTTGTCATCGGCTTAGAGAGTTTACTGAAGTTGTACAAAGATTTACGAGAGCATGTTTTTTAACCAAGTACTATGCGTTTTAGATGTGCATTTGACATTTGCATAAATCTTTAATTATTTAATCTACTAAAAAAAAGGATGAGAGTTTTTTATTTAAAAAAAAAAATCCAGCCGGCAGTATTCAGTAATGTGTTATATATATCTTTACAGACAGTACTGCACCATAATGTAAGGAAGTTTCTCAAGAACATAAGCATGACTAGATATGCTAGTAATATTTGCCTTCAATCGGCATACAGTGGAGAGCATTTTACGCCATACTCTGCCTGCACCATCTAACCAGACACACTTTCTCCTATCAGCAAACTGAGGGTTTATCAAGGAATTGAAGGCACAATTTTTCCAGAGCATGTACCAAAACCGACATTGTAACCATTCCCCTGCACATAATTCCCACGACGAATGAGTGTTGGTAAATATAGTGAATGAACTGAAATTTAGCAAGGCAAAATAATAATACAATTCTCTTCAAAACCATTAAAGAAAAAAATGATGGCCGCTTGAAGAATTATAAAGGTGATTAGTTTTATACATCTCAATCCATGTAGCATATTGATTAGTTATGTCAGTACTGAAACATACATAGAATTAATTCAGAATTCTCGCACGTATTTGATTAAAAATTAACGTGGCAAAGAGGAAAGAGCTAAAATATTTTCAGAAACAACCTTGCAACAACCGGTGAAAATCACTTCATCTCCATCTTCTAGAAACTTACGAGTTGCCCCTCCCAAAGACACAGTTTTTTGTCCATTCCATGTCAGTTCTAGTAAGCATCCATACGATTCTGGTTCCTGTAAGAACACACGGTGGTCATTAAGCTTTATCTACTATTGATGGATATAAAACATAATATTATAAATTTCTCAAAATAGAGTCCAATTTCAATATATAAGGTACTTTTTTTATAGATATGAAATTTGACTCAAATGACATACAATAAACTTCATAATTAGTAAAATGTGCGAATTTTAGCTTACACAAATATATGTAGTACCATTTGTTAAGACTACTGGTTATCACAATAACTGTTATAAGTACTTTTTTCTGGTTAAACATCAAGTTTATACGTAACCCTCAAAGACTAGAGACTTTTTTTGTAGAATGAACAGAGCATGTAAGCTTTGTTGAGACATGCACGACGCTGAAATAGACTGTAAATTCATAGAGAAAAATCTTACAGGTCCACTTATCGTGCCAGTCCCAAGAAGATCACCAGGCCTCAAATTACAACCATTTATAGTATGGTGAGCAAGTTGTTGAGTCACTGTCCAATACCTGTACCATAGATTAAGAAAATGAGAACACATGAAAAGCTAATAATTTACAGCAAATGGCGGTAATTAAAACCAATATGAAATGTAGCTTGAAGAATATTACAAATCTGCAGCATTTAAGAAATAGCAGTGGACTTTTCCTATGGACAAAAAATTGTAGTGGACTTGCAGGAACTTAAAAGTTTCTGAGATTCATCAAGAGTTGAGCAACTTAAAAAGGCAAATTACTTACAAGTGATTAAAATTACTCCTCGTGACAACATATGATGCTTCTTCCCCAGCTGGTATAATTTGAACCTTTAAGCACAGTAAAAGCTGATTATTGGTCTATAACTTTTCCAATGAAACAAATCTAATTTTTTTTAACTATATTGAAAAAGAAAACGATCAAAAGTATGTTCAGCAGCGGTTTTAAGCATCAAAGTGAAAAGAAGTTAGAAAACAACAGTATAATATGTAGCAGTAAAGTATATTACAATGAGTAACTACAAAGTTACCTCTAAAGAAATGTCATAATTCTTGGATATCTTTTCTGCAAGATATGGCAAGGGACGAGGGTTCTGAAATTAGAATAATTCAATAAACTGTGAGAACATTTCACAAATTCCACTGATCTTAATAGTCAAAAGAGGGAAAAGCTACCTGCAGAGGAGCATCACAACCAAAAGGTTCTAAAGCATCTAAGGTTACGATCCAAGGGGATATAGTTGTCCCTTAAAAAAAAACAGTTTAACTATCACCATTTTGAATTCCGCCACTTAGCCTTTACATATAAGCAAAAAAATACTCGGGGAAAAAAAGCAATACAAGAAAAAAAATCTTACCGAAACTTTTACCAAGGAAAGGACCAAGAGGTACATATTCCCACGCCTGTATATCTCTAGCTGTTCAATATGTATAAAATATAAATTATCGATATACGAATCACAAAATTTTCCAAGGGATATGAGTTTGACTCAATGTATACCACTCCAGTCATTCATCAGCACTAGTCCAAATATATGCTCTGCAGCCTCATTAACATCAACAGACTCTCCTAACTTGTTACCAGGTCCAACCACAGCAGCCTTGGAAGTTCAACGGATGGTAAAATAAATTCAGTTATAAGTTATGGGAGGAGAAAATATACAAAAAACTATTTCAAAATAATAGGCAAGAGAACAAAGAGGAAGTACAATCATTAAAAAATCTATATTCTTTCTAACTGTCACTGTATTGATGATTTCTGCCAAACTTAACACGTGTAGAAGGGTAAACCCTGTTACATGAGAAGGTGCCAAGAAACTAACCATTTCTAACTCAAAGTCTAGCTTCCGTGAAGGCCCAAAATACGGGGAGTTGCCTGATGGATGACCTTGACCTCTGGGAAAAAATAAAAAAGAAAGCCAACGATGAGTAGGTACTAGGAGCTGTTGAGCTAATGCAAGAACATGACATAATTAAAAAACTAAACGTTTTTGTCTAAAAAAAGTTGAAGTATTCAGGCAATAGATGACATTCTTTACCCAAAAGAGTAGTATCAATATTTAAGTCACATTTGGAAAGAAATTTTTTTTAACACTTGAAATTGATCATAGCAGTAGTTTCTCACTTAGGTCTGATAATATCTGTCCCAGATACAACGATTGATGATGCCCGACCATGATAAGCAATAGGGAGGTGGAACCTAAAAACGATGTAAGCACCAAATATTAAGCTGAAAAAAATTGACGACAATAAACTCGGTACAGGTTAGTGAGTCATTTAGATAAACACACCAATTTGGATTAATTGCGTTTTCAGGTCCTCTAAACATCAAGCCACAGTTCTTAGCATGATGCATAGATGAGAAGAAGTCTGTGTAGTCCCCTATTGCCATTGGAAGAAGCATTTGTACTTTAACCTGTAACATCAAGAAAAAGGTAAGCACCAGAAGATTATAAATTCAAGCTGCAAATAAAAAAGCAAAGTGTGTCTTACAGCAGGAAGTAGTGCTTTCTGTTTCAAACTCGCATTGTCACGCAGAGCAGGCTCCGTAGCTGCAATAAGTGACAAATCCCAAATATACCATGAACTTATTATTTACAATTAATTTTTTTTGAGGATAGGCATCATTAATAATGATTGGGGGTTTTCCATTGCTCAAAACCTCACTCTGCTATAACATCTATTGAAAAACAGGAAGACATAGATAAATTCAAAAGATGTAAAGAAGAATACATGAGAGGAGTTTTTGTATTGTTGCACGAGCCTCCTTCCATGCTGGACGTCCCATTTCGAGGAATTTATTAAGATTGGGCTGCAATTAAGTTATAATAACTTTAGAGAAAACCAAATTGCTTTGATTTTAAAAATTCAATAGAAAAGCAAATTTTACCAAAGAAATAGTTAGTTTATCCTCTTTAATACATATTAATAGTTGCTGATACTATTGAATTTATCACCAGATTCATAAATATAGTACACAAATTGATTTAGCAACCAGTATATTGATATGCTTTGTACATGAGCAATTCAGTTCTATAAGAAACTAAAATGTTAATTATAAAAAAGCCGGTGTCACCATGAACTACTTTTCTCCAAGTTATTCTCAACAAAAATAACAACAAATGCCTATTGGAAAGATAAGACATGTATTACAGGAAATATATAATTCCACAGGATCAGAAGGCATTCTCCATCAAAATTAGATACCTCTTTCGAGACAATAAGGATAAACACAATTTGCATGCAGTTTATCATTATCATACACACACAATTAACTTATCATAAAGTCACACATTTGACATATCCCCCGAAACCGATCATCACCAAAGCTAGATGAATAATGTTAACATTTTACAAATTGAGTCGAAATCCACCATTACTTCCCGAAGAATTATCAACTGGTTTGCATAAAATTAAAACGAAGAAGCAAGAATTTAATTACATAACAGTTTGTTGAGTAACCAGCTCATCTAAAACCTTAAGGTGTTAGATGAACACTCCCCCTCACTCGAAATCCCATTTTTGGGTTGAAGGGTGGATCACGGGCCGACCAGAGTTTTGATACCATGTTGAGTAACCAGCTCATCTAAAACATTAAGGTGTTAGAGGAAGACCCCAAATGGATCTTATGCTATATTTCAACACAGTTATTACTAATTAAACAATTTCTTCAAATCGAAGTCTACATTACTGTTTCGCAACATTCAACTTTACAAACTAATTAAACACACTCTACATTTCCTTATTACACGCACAAACAAACACAACAAATTTTCAACATCTCCAAAATTAACTCTAAATAATTAATAATTATAAGTAAAAAGAATTATTAAAACATAAAAATGCATATAAATTGACATAAAATTTGTGATATAATATGATGTTGGTAAGCCCACTTCCTAAAGTTTGGTAACTTAACATAACAATTTTTAATAGTCAAGCCTCGTTCTAATCGAAACATAAGAAAATTATTCATTTATCGAGATTAAAAATATTAAAAATACTATCAACTATTCATTTATCGAGATTAAAAATATTAAAAATACTATATTGGGACCGGAAAAAATTATCAATTTTACGAGAAAGAGGACCTGGAGGAAGCAATCGGAGTTAGTGAGAATAGGACCATTAAAGAGTCCAGCAGAAGTAATAACTTGAAGATCCAACACGTAATCTCCGATAGCAACACCAGGTCTAGGTGCCGAAGATTCGTCGGGTTTGAACACGCCGTACGGCAGATTCTCCATCGGAAAATGTGAGTCCGGTGAGATTTCGATGAATGATTTCAAAGCCATAGCTCTAAAACGTCGTCGTAAAATGAGTTATGTTTTAAAGTTGTTGCGAGAGCAGAGCAGACGGGACTACAAGTTCAGCAGACAAAGAGACAGTGAAATGTTAACTATATGACTATATAGATATCGTATGCTCCAAATTCTCCCGTAGCAATCTGTTTACGTATCCGTTCCTTTAATTCCGAATCTCGTTTATCCCGAAATTTATTTCGATACTTATAAAAGATGAATATTTAAATATTGGCTTATAAATAATAATTTTAAATATTAAATCTGTTCTTATGGTATTAATCGAAAAGTAAATATTATATAGACGAAATAGAGGGAGTAAATAAAATCAATACAGAATTTACTAATTTTAAAATAATAGTTGTTTCATTATTTTTTTTTAATAATTAAGATGAAGAGTCGAACTCGTGATTTTTAACGCATTGACCCGAGCTCGCTAGTTCACAGTCTTCACTATTTACTCCCATTTAACTCGTGTACTTAATAAGCGGAGTCCTAAGATTTGGACACGAGGAATAGGAATCATCACATTCTTTCTGTTTTCCTGTGTTTTCTGTATATTTACTAGTAATTTTCAAATTTTAAGGTTCGATTATGTAGAAGCCTGTTCGTTATAGTAAAAAAATAATTAATCAAATTTATTAATTAATCGGAAACTATTTTGACTTATTTTCAGAAGAGCACAAATGCAATGGTATATGTGTTGGGTGACTCTAGCTGCATTGATCGGTCGGTCCGTGCACGCATGGTGGTAGATGCCTTGTGTGGTTACAAATTGATTCAGATTATGTTCGATTACGTTAACTCCAAGTCCCAACGTTCTCTTTAAAAGAATATCCTAATTCCTATCCGACATACGGATTAGTTTTAACATTTGTTAGCTTATTATCTATACTATTTCTTTAATCATGCAAGGCACAGTTATATTTGATATGGGTTAAATATCAAATTGATAACTAAAGTGAATACCATATATAATGTTCATCATTGATCTCAACGGGATATCATTTCAATCACCAAAGTCATTATAAATATCAAACGAATGACTCTAAATATGTGTTTGAAAAGTAAAAATAGTTTATATCGAGTTCTACACATATTTCTTGAATGCTACCGCAACCAAATGAAAAGTTGTGAACTCTAGTATTTAAGATATTATATTTAGATTTTAAAAAAATTATTTACTATTTACTTTTAATTTTATAGTTATTTACTTTGATTTAATTAAAAATAAATAGTAAATGAATTTTTTAAAATCTTAATATAATATCTAAAATACTAGAATTCATAATTTTTCATTTGGTTGTAGTAGAATTAAAGAAATATGTGTAGAACTCGACAAAAGTTAATTTTACTTTCCGAACACATATTTAGAGTTATCTGTTTGATGTTTATGATGACTTTAGTGATTGAAACGATACCCCATTGAGATAAGTGATGAAAGTGATATATGATTTTCACTTCAGTGACCAATTTGATATTTAACCCTATTTGATATACAAATAAATTATTAATAATTTCTAAAATATGTAACGTATCTTCATGTTAAAAATGCGATAAATAAATTATATGTTTGTTGATTTTGAAACAGTATGTGTTTTGAATTAATAATTTCTTTATGCATGTGTTTTGAGAATTATTATTATAAACATGAAAATTCGATATTTGTTATTTTGATATGATTTTAAGTTTATTTTTATTATAAATAAAATAATTGAATATGAAAGATGACACGTCAAATGAAATTTGTATATTGTTATAAATATGAGTGTATATATTGTATAACTTATTTTTGAGGAGATGAGACATAAATGATCACATTATAAGATGATGATCTTATAAAATACTATTTATATTGATTTTGTATATGTACTCTAAAAAGGTAACGACTTTCTTCCCCCATACAAATTTTTGTCACAATTAATGGACGTTTTCATTTATATAATACATATCTAGGCAATTGTTCCAGAGATAACCATCTTATATAGAGAATCGGGGTGAACCATATATTCTATTATAAAATCTCATAAATAATTTTAAATTTTTTTACATAAAATATATAATCTGATTCTAATGTAGAATATTAGCATTATACAAACTTTATAAAAAAAATTAACATTTAAAATTTGAATAAAAACATTGATTTTAAATTCGATTCTGCTACAGAATTATTTTGGATAGATTTGATTCTGCTGTAGAATCACTTTGGACTATTTGACTAATTTTTAATTATGTTTTAAAAAAAATAGTTTAATTTCGTTTTTTGATTTAATAATTGAACTTTATAATCATATCTAATAAAAAATATGATAAAAATATGTATTATGAATATTTATGTAATGGTTCTCTCCCGCACTCTATATAAAAGGTTCTCTCTTGAATGCCACCCTACATATCTATACTATACTATTTTATTAAAGCTGAATACTGAAAATTTTGGTTTTCGGTTTTCGATCCTTTATTCTAATTAAAAAATAATCAATACTATTATATAAAGGAGAAGACGGGGGCGGTGAGGTGGCGCTCTCAGATCGCTTCGTTCTATTTTTCTAATTTTCTCAATTTTTTCAATTAATAATATTAAAAATTCGAAAAAATCTCAATTACCTTTTAAATCAATAATAATAAAGGAAATATATAATATTTTTGTATTTAAATCAATACTATTATATAAAGGAGAAGACGGGGGCGGTGAGGTGGCGCTCTCAGATCGCTTCGTTCTATTTTTCTAATTTTCTCAATTTTTTCAATTAATAATATTAAAAATTCGAAAAAATCTCAATTACCTTTTAAATCAATAATAATAAAGGAAATATATAATATTTTTGTATTTAAAATCAATACTAATGGAGAAAGTAAATATACAATAAATCTTTACTAATAGAGGAAACTACATATCACTAATGGAAGAAACTAAATATTCAATTATAATATTCTTGCCTTCAAAATATCTAAATTAGCAAAAACTTGTATTACCTTACATTATTTTGAACTTTCCTCTATTATTATCTAAATATTCTCATAATATTTTTTTAATGAAATTACTATCTTAACATACTGCTCTCCTAAACTTTCATTTTTATGTAATATAATAGAAAATACATGAACGTTTTGGTAAATAAGAAGTTAATAAATTAGATCGGTCTTGCATAAGAAATTAAGTAATTAATACAAAAAACTAGAAAAAATCTCAATTGCCTTTTAAATATTTAATAATGGAGAAAACTAAATATACAATTTCAATATTCTTGCATTTAAAATCTCTACTAATAGAGGAAAGTAAATATAATATTCTTGCATTTAAAATCTCTACTAATAGAGAAAGTAAATATATAATAGATCTTTACTAATGGAGGAAACTAAATATCACTAATGGAGGAAACTAAATATTCGATTATAATTTTCTTGACTTCAAAATATCTAAATTATAAAAAAAAGTGTATTACCTTACATTATTTTAAACTTTCCTCTATTATTATCTAAATATTCTCATAATATTTATTTTCAAATGAAATTAATATCCTAACATTCTCTTCTCTTAAACTTTTTTTTATGTGATATAATAGAAAATACAGGAACGTTTTGATAAATAAAAAGTTAAGAAATTAGATCGGTCTTGCATAAGAAATTAAGTAATTAAAACCAAAGATTAGAAAAAATCTCAATTGCCTTTTAAATATTTACTAATGAAGGAAACTAAATATACAATTTCACTATTCTTGCATTTAAAATCTCTACTAATGGAGGAAAGTGAATATAATATTCTTGCATTTAAAATCTCTACTAATGAAGAAAGTAAATATACAATAGATCTTTACTAATGTAGGAAATTAAATATTACAAATGGAGGAAACTAAATATTCAATTATAATATTCTTGTCTTCAAATTTCTAAATTAAAAAAAAGAGTATTACTTTACATTATTTTGAACTTCCCTTTATTATTATCTAGATATTCTCATAATATTTCTTTTCAAATGAAATTACCATCTTAACATTCTGCTCTCCTAAACTTTTTTTTTAATGTAATATAATAGAAAATACAAGAACATATTGGTAAATAAGAAGTTAAGAAATTAGATCGGTCTTGCACAAGAAATTAAGTAATTACTTGGTAAATAATTAATTACCTTTAATACTTTCGTACAAACAGCTAATTAATAGTATAAATATACACATAAACTCTGTTAATTGTCTACTGTAATTTTTGTTGTCAACATTGTTCTTCTTCACTTTTTTGTTTGTTCATGTTAAAAGTGTGTATATGAGTACATGAGTACGAGACTTTTTCCTTTATGTTATTTATCTTATTACGTTTGTTTGTATCCTAATGCAGGATAATATTAAAATCTTTGACAAGACAAGTTATTTGTTATTAGTGTTAATTGAGTTAAGACATGAATTAATAAGGAGGGCGATTCATCGGTTAATCAATTAAAATAATAGGTCGAGCAAGGTGATTTTCATATACATTCAGTTGTGAATTGATTTAAATGTTTATGTGAGTACGTCATTAGTTTTGAATTTAAAGTTAAAAGTTGATACACATGTATACAAGTATACAAGGTAACTCGAAAGTGGAGAATTCATCATGTCTTCAAAAACAAATTTTATCATTGTTTTTTAACGTTTAGATAGTTACTGCTTTAATTTTTATGAGAAAAGATTATATCTTTTAGTAAAATATTTTTTTGTAATTCATACACGAAAATTCAAAGATAAAAATTGTATATTAAGAAAATTACAGTGTATGTATTTCGAAAATATCATGTTAAGATTTATTCGACTGAAGAATTTATTTAGTTTGTGCATTTTTAACAAAATTTAATAAGTCGGTGCATCTATAACAAAAGTCATACAAGAATAAGAAACATCGAGAAAATGTCATTAATTTATTTATTTTTAAAAGTAAGAGGTTGTTGTTGTTTATGTTGTTATTTGTTTTGACAAAAAGAGATACTAAAAGATGTCATTAATTTATTTATTTTTAAAAGGAAGAGGTTATTTTATTTAAAAACGTATTTTATGGAATATTTTTTGAGAAAATTTAGAGATATGATTATAAAGCCGCTGCGAAGCGCGGCTTAGTAAACTAGTTTAATAGTATAAAAATAGTAACTAGCTAATTGTTTTTTATAATTAAAACATATTTTTTTATTTTTTCTAACAAAATTCACTCATTTTTCAATAATATCACGCGCAATATCTTTTCAACTAAAACATGTTACATTTTTCATTTATCTTTACTAAAATTTCTTTTTTTTCCAAAAATATCACGGGTGTTGTGACATGAATTTGGTACAACACAAATTCGGAGGTTTGCTGAAATAACGGAATAAGAGCATAGAAATCGGCAACAAGAACAGGTTTGCACGCTGCTGCCAGGGTTCAACTGCCTAGAACCGAGAGGTGTTTGTGGCTATATTTGGACTGAATTCACAAGGCTTTCGGGCAATATAGAGAGAATAATTGCCGAAAATGTATATCACAAAAGCTCCTACACGAGAATAGTAGAGAGAATGTGAGTGCGTCTAACCTTGCAAATGGCCTACATATTATATATTTATAGGAATCAAGTCCATAGGTAGTTCTCTTGATGCTGGACTCCTTTTAGCTGATCATCCCACTTTTTTTATAGATATTTGCCTCCTTGATATGCTAGATTGATGAGTATTTGATAATCTCACAAGAGTCCTACTCCTAGTAGGTCACTAGAAGTCTTCACCATCCATGAAAAGTATGATATATCTGAGCTATATGTGTATATCTCTTGTATATTTAGTGAATATCCATGTAACTGATGTATTTATCACGTTTGAGGTGATAGAGATTGACTAAGAATCCATTCCTTGAAGATAGAAACATGATCCTTAAGTTTATGAGACTGTAGTTGAGTAGGACATTGCCTTTGGAGGTTCTGGCGGTACCCCTGTCAGACTCAGGCATATGCACCCTGGACACTAAGTACACAAACAAGGGTTCATTTATGAAGACCTATCGAAGGTTGAACCCTTGATAACACATGACTCGATAATACTCTCTTTGTTGGCATCTTCATTGGGCCACTTTGACCATCCTTGACCAAACTAAATGGGCTCATAACATTTATGGGCCGTAAATCAAGTCCATGTAGATTTATGGCACAACAACGGGTAACCCTTCTTTTTATCATTAATATTGCCTTTTTTAATTATATAGCTTTCAATTATTAATATATTCCAAAAAATATCAAACACTATATCTTCTTAATAAAAATATCAATTATACTATATTTTATATATTTCTATTATTAATACAAAAAAAGAATTTAAAAGAAATATTTTTACTATAAAGAAATATTATATTATATTAAAAAAAACCCGTGTTTTGCACGGCTCATAAGCTAATATATTTAAAAACTAAAACTGATTTTTGTTTATGTTTAGTTCTAGTCATATGACTATAGTCATATGATGAGAACCTTTACTTTTTTATAGTAGTCCCCCGCACAAGTAACATAACAACTAATCTATATTTTAGTGATTTAGTTCATACACACTAAAAAAAGTGAGTGTATTAAATATGTCCACTTAAAATAATAAATTTTAAATATTGTATTGTCTTTAAATCACGTTTAGTGTTAAAATTATAATAAGATACATATGATGAATATAAATAGTTATAAATTGTTAATATCAAATAATGAAATAGTAATATATATATATATATATATATATATATATATATATATATATATATATATATATATATATACATACAATAAATTAGACTAATTAACGTATTCATATTAAATTAGATGCAATTAATACACGTATATTAAATGAAAATTATATTAACATATAATGAAGGGCAATTTGGTAAATTTGATATGAATAAAATGAATCACAAATCCCTTAGTTGCTATGTTATACATAATAGAAACATATTATAATGAGGGACAATTTAGTAAATAGTTGCTCTATCTATTTATAATAATACTAAAAAGAAACATCAGTTTAAATCACCAATTACAAGTGTTAGCTTCTCCTTTAATTGCTGGCATCAACTAACTCTTTCCATTAATTTATTGTACTTTCTCGTCCTCATTTACCATTTATTTTTAATCTCGACTTAATATAGATTGTTTTTCATAAATGCTTATCACATGATTTCATATTTTAATATTTAATAAATTACTATTATTCAGAAATTTCATATAATATTCATAAAAAGATTACTTAAATATTTAATCATACTTAAATAAATACATAATACATATTTGAGATATAATCAAAATTATTTATATTGAAATAAATTTTTTAATAAAATAAATTTTAAAATAACCGGACATAGGCCTGAGAAGTAATCTAGTACTAATACTAAAACAAACACCCACTAACTCAAGAAATGCCACATGTCACCCTCTTATTAAAAATATTTCCTACTCTTTCTCCTCATTAGTTATCAAACTCCATTATTTTTTTTCATTTTTTCCCAATTTTCTTCTTTTACTTTCC
Organism: Heracleum sosnowskyi; assembly: GCA_030848705.1. Lineage (NCBI taxonomy): Eukaryota > Viridiplantae > Streptophyta > Magnoliopsida > Apiales > Apiaceae > Heracleum > Heracleum sosnowskyi. Next base: position 21,023,235 of record CM061240.1, read on the forward strand.
TAATTTAATTATAAACACTTTGCGACACATATTATCATATGTTATTCGCAATTCAATATTTTAAATAAAATAAATTTTCTTTAATTAAAATAAAATAAAAAATATATACATATTCTTAAAAAGTAATTCAAGTAAAATTTACTAACAAAAAAAATAATAAATGGTCAACTTATTAATATACTTTAGTATCTTTTATAAGATAAGAACAAGTGTTCCAAAAGAACAGTGAACAGAACATACAGAAAATAGAACACTTACAAGAATTCACGGATCCTGAACTATATAATCATCACATGTAAGAATATAAACATACCTCCTGACATGGTGACGATTAGTTGATAGCAACAAGGTCTTGTACGCTTATGCTCCAATGGAGAAGTATGGATTTCTCTATCTTCTCTATATATATGTTAATTTATGTGTTGTGTATGTTCTTAATCCCACACATTTGATAGAAATGGTGGAAGTATATATAGATAGATAGAGGACCATTCAGCTCACCTTAATTTATTTTACCTCTCAATTAATTACCCATCAGAATTAATTAAGTAAGGTATTTTATCTCTTGAGTTTCCTATAGACCACTTTATGAGAAATTTATTATTATATATTATAATTTCTTACAGTCTCCCACTTGGTCTTGTAGGAAATAAGCCATGAATGTGCACAAGTACATCAGTTTCACCTTAAGTCCTTGGTTGATAGATTAACAAATGTATGAGTCATGGCGTGCCCATGTTATTGTACAACACGTTTACTTCCATGTACCACAACATCTGCATTTCTCACAACTAGGTCATTTATGTGAATGGCTTAATGGTCACATAATGTTTCATTCATCTTAAACATAAGAGTGTACACCTTTATGATGAGAGAAACAGAAAACTTTAGATGTTATATATATATATATATATATATATATATATATATACAGAGCTCAGTAATTGTCTAATTGTCTTTCATGAAACAAGTGACATAATCAGTAATTTAAGGAACTGTCCAAGAGACCTAAACTTTCAGCATGCTTTTCGAAGGTCTTAATTGGCAGTCCTTTCGTAAATATGTCTGCCACTTGAAAATCAGTGCATATGGACTCAATGACAATTTTCTTTAGTTTAACATCTTGATTTAATAACAGGTATTTTAGGTCCATGTGTTTTGAACCGTCAGTAATCCTGTCATGCTTAGAAAAGAATGTCGCAGCTTGATTGTCACAATAGATCGATAATGGTTTAGAGATGAAGTTTAAGGCTCCAAACTGTGAAACAAAATTGTGCAGCCACGATCCTTGAATGGAAGCTTCATAACAGGTCACAAATTCAGCCATCATTGTGGATCCGAAAATCATCTCAGATTTTTGACTTTTCCATGAAACAGCACCTTCACATAAAAGATATGTATATCCAAGAGTGCAGAGTCTAGTATCAGGACATCCAGTAAAATCCGAATCAGAATAGCCAATCATCTGTGGATGTCTTGACCTTATGTACGTAAGCATATGATTTCTGGTTCCCTTTAGGTATCTCAATACTTTCTTTGCAGCCTTCCAATGAGCGATCCCTGGATCACTCTGAAATCTTCCTAACATGCCAACAGCGTGGCTAATGTCAGGCCTGGTACAGACCTGTGCATACATCAGGCTCCCCACGAGAGATGCATAAGGATAATTCTGCATTTCTTCTCGTTCGATAGGTGTCCTTGGACATTGCTTAAGAACAAGTATGTCTCCTTTATGTAATGGAACATGACTTGCGGAACAAGACGACATGTTAAATCTCTTAAGAACTTTATCGATATAGGCCTTCTGAGACAAGCCTAGAATTCCTTGGCTTCTATCACGAAAGATTTCTATGCCTAAAACATATGAAGCCTCTCCCATATCTTTCATTTCAAAGTTCTTTGAGAGATAGTCTTTTGTCTCTCGCAACAAACCAAGGTCACTACAAGCCAATAATATGTCATCAACATACAAAATCAAAAATATGAATTTGCTCCCACTAATTTTAAGGTATATGCAAGTATCGACGACATTTTCAACGAAACCGAAATTCGTAATGGTTTTATGAAATTTTAGATACCAATCTCTGGAAGCTTGTTTTAGTCCATATATTGATTTCTTAAGTTTGCAGACCACATGCTCCTGCCCTTCATTTATGAAGCCCTCGGGTTGACACATATAAATTACCTCTTCCAAGTCTCCATTCAGGAACGCGGTTTTCACGTCCATTTGGTGTAACTCAAGATCATAATGAGCCATTAATGCCATGATGATTCTTAAAGAATCTTTCCTGGAAACTGGAGAAAAAGTCTCAAAATAATCGATGCCTTCCTTCTGATGAAAACCTTTAAACACAAGTCGAGCTTTATATCGTTCAACATCGCCTTTAGAATCTCGTTTGGTTTTAAATACCCATTTACAACCAATCGCTTTATGACCTGGTGGGAGTTGAACGATCTCCCAGACTTGATTATCACTCATAGATTTTAATTCATCCGTCATCGCATCAACCCATTTTTCAGAATTAGGGCCCTTTATGGCTTGAGCATAAGAAACCGGATCATTATGTGCATCAGACTCTATGTGATAAAGCAAGAAATCATCAGAAATGGCCGATCTCTTTTGTCTTTGAGATCTTCTTAACGGTGTTTCCGATGACTCCCCATCAATGCTTTCATTTGTGAGAACCTCATCATTGAGCTGATCATTCATTGTGTTCTCCTCAGTGTTCTCATATGTGTTCACAGAGGACACTACGCCATAAGTGGGCAACTGTAACGCGCTCCTACAGTTACAATAGGCCTAAAATCCGTTACATTAGGGCTAATGTAACGGTAGGGGGGGTTACATCTGCGGCCGCTACATTAGGCCCCTAATGTAACGTTTTTAGGATCCTATTGTAACTGTAAGAAACTGTTACATTATAAATCTAATGTAACCACAAATCAACCTACTGTAATGCTTTCCAGGGTTACATTAGACAATTACATATCAGATAAATATTTACACGTGGCAAGCTAATGTAGTGACACGTGGCATCCACGTGGCATCCACGTGGCATCTACGTGGCATCCACGTGGCAGCAAGTGGGGCCCACATGGTCCCACGTGGCAGTGCCACGTGGTGCTTGTGGGCCCCACTGCTGCCACGTGGCAGGTGACCTATTGTAACACTTTTCATCATCTATTGTAACACTGCATATATATAATGTAACTGTAACTATTACTAATGTAACTAGACAAATGTAACACCACAAGTGCAAATGTAACACTAGATTAAAAAAAATTTACAAAGTCTGCCTTGTTTATGCAGTATTTCCATCCAAAAAACATCCAAACTCCAACAAAATACAATCAACCCAAACTCCAACAAAATACAGTCAACCCAAACTCCAACAATCCAACCTCCGACAAACAAAAACATGGATGAAAACAGTTCTAGATAAATATTAAACATGGTAACTACAAAAGTACGATTAAAATAGTAAAGTGTTTAAGATGTAGCTCCGCCGCCAGGAGTGATAGGGGTTCCATTTTCGTCGGCATCGCTAGAAAGGGTGGCGCAGAAGTCAGTAAGGTCGAGTTTCATCTCCGGATTCGCCTCTCCTAGTTTTTTCACGAACCAAGCCATGTTCTCCTGAACTTTTTTGTTGACCTTGGCGTCCATTTCATCCTGAAGATTCTGAGTAATCTTCGCAGTCAGCTCCTCAACATAGGTATCTGGAACAGCCGGCTTGTCTGTGGAGGAAACGGTTTTACCTTGCCTTCCCACCAACCAATCCGGTCGATTCTTTTTTCTGGGAAACACCACATCTGCATCCTTTCCTTGTTTCACCATATCCTCAATTCCCTCCTGCAATAGACAGTTTCATCATATTTTGGGAGGTAAAATGAGTTCAAATATATAACAAACAAATTGATAGACTTACCATTTTTTTCTGAAATTCAACCTGATTTGACTTGTACTTGCGCCCAGGCTTGCGCTTACGACTTTTTAGATACATTCTAGCATCTGATGGGGAGGCATGATTTGGATCTTTATTTTTCTGGCATGTATCAGAAACAACATACACATAACATTTCTGTGATTAGCCGATAAATTCTACTAGCATAATATACAAGAAATAATAATGTCAAATATGGCAGACTAGTTTTTAAGTTGAGAGGTAATAAAATGATATGGTAATTTGTACATGTTTCTTAGCAAATTAATCATACCAGCTTGTTTTTAACTTCAGCATAGCTCTTCGGACCGAGAGTGTGAGTCTCGACATAGGAATTTCGACGAGCTTTATTATCCTCAGCAAATGACTGTAACGGGAAAAAATACAAGTGTCAGATACAACTTTATATGATGACAAGACTACAGAAATATAAATAAACTACATACAATTTAAATAAAGTATTAGCAAAGATGACAAGAATATATGATGACAAGAATATATGATGACAAGAATATAAATAAAGTATTAGCAAAGAGCATCAATTTATAATTTAAACCAATACCAGATATTTGTAATACTCGGCTCAATATTTATGTATACATAGATATTTGTACCTGAACTTCCCCATCCGACCAATACTTTAACAACATTTTAAATTCCTCGAGTGGAATTTGATCAGGCCTGTTCTGGATCCTCTCCTCATCATTGTCATATTTTGAAAAAAACCTCGTCTTCGTACGGGACTTGTGTGTTTTCCATAATGAATTCAGCGTCTTTAACACCCACTTTTCCCCTTCTTGCGGAATAACATACCTTTGCTGCAATGTATCATGATTGTAACGCTTTAGTCCATGCATATATGTGAAAAAGCATTGGTAAATTTAAGTTAAGGTAATAGAGGTCACCAAAGTATATTCCAGCATCCACTTCTTTAGTTCTTCTGGAACAACATGCCAATTAACGTAAGTAATCGTCACGTGATCCTTGACTAGTGTCCCCAAGAAATTGCTCAACTCAGCCTTAAGCTTCCTGTCCCCAATTGGTTGACCTTTTTTATTAACCTTAATGACTACCTTTTCATTCACAGTCCTAGCATGAACTTTTAACATTTTTGATCGTCCTCTGCGTTTTTTAGGACCTGTCGAGGCATACAAAACATAAAGGAACATTCAATGTATCGCATTACTACATTAATTCTAATAATCATATTAATATAAAGTTCATGAGGCATACACATGCATTACCTGCTTCAACAACTTCATCTGCAGGTTGTAAACTCGATTCACCAACGTCGTTCTCTATCATTGGATCAGCTTCAAGGTTCTGCTTCTGACGTTCCCGAAGCGCAATATAAGCAGCAACTGAACCACTTGGTACAGAATTGTCAGCTGCTTTTAACAGTTTGCTACACGTCGGCTTTAAAATTTTAGCAGTGTCAACTTGCTTTCCTTCTTTCTCAATAGCATTCCGCATGTCCTTATCTCCTAAATCCGTAGCATTAGCACGCGAACGAGTTCTAGGACCAGGTTTACTGATCCTTTCCTTGATAGATTTAATTCTCTGTAGTGAACATAAATATAACATTAGCTAAACACAAAAAAAAATATGCTTAGGAACAAGAAAACAATAGAACCTCGTCTTCAGTTTCAATCTCGTCTTCGATTGGGACATATTCATCATCTTCCTCCCCATTTTTGTTCTTTGTTTTACTTTCTTCAACGCTAGGCTGACTTGGATTAGAAGCATATTTTCCCAACCCAAGTTCGTTAAACTTTTCTTTATTTTGTTGCACACGATTCAGCCTAGCCAGCTCGTATGGATTCATTGGCTGCTGCAAGTGCAAGAAACAAAGATGAGAAGACAATAATTAGCAGAAAAAGAGTAAGGGGACAATAGTACCTCAACATTAGTATTCTTCGATAGATCCAATTTCCTTTTCGTCATTCCTCTTGTATTCACGGGTTCTGGTCTTGTATTCACGGGTTCTGGTCTTGTATTCACGGGTTCTGGTCTTAGCTCTTGCATCTGAGGAGACCTTGCAATTTTCTTGTAGTTTCTTTGTTGTTGGAGTTGGTGTGAGCTAACAAATGCACGCTTCACTGTTTCAGTATTGCCAGCTGTAACAGAAATGTATCAATGCAACCAAACATTTAAAAATAAAATTGTGAAATGTGTGTGCTGCAGGTAATGTGCAATTATAAAAAAAGAAATAGGGAACCAAGACTAAACACTTTAAGCAAACTTGCAAAACATCAGGTTAAATACCTGCAACTATGTTCTTCCTCGGTCGTTGGACTACAAATGGCACCCCTGGCCACATTGGCTCCATTGTTTTGTCAACAACATTGTCCACATATAGAGCTATTTCTCCACCATGTTTGCAGGCATTTACCAATTCAAAAAAATCTGCATCTGTTTTAAGAAGCTTCCAGACACAACTTTTTTCCTCCCACGTATATACTCCCCCAATCTCTGTGTATTTGAGGTGATCCTTGATATTTTCTATCATCACTGTATAAGAAAGCAAATCAACTGTCTCGCGGCATACAAGAAAGGTGCGTCCACCCAGATATCTAGTCTTGCTGAACACCCCTTCGTAGAAATATCTTAAACTCACAAGTTTAGTTGCCATCCTACAAAAATGAACAGAAATACATTAAAACGAGTTAACAAATGACGATAATTAAAGAATGTGGCAATAAAATGACAGAACATGAGTACAATGCTAAAATGACGATAATTTGTAAAGAAGCATAAAATCACGATAATTTGTAAAGAAGCATAAAATAACAATGATGCAGTATACTAAACAATATACATTCTACATTAGCAAGTGGAACAAAATATTCTAAAATAACAAGATGAGTTTGATTAATAACATGAGTTTGATTAACATGGAAAAATAGTTACTTAATCAACTAGAACAATATAGTAAAATACATTCTACATTGGGGTATTGTTTCATTTAGTTTGGGAAACAGGAAATTGTCTTTTAGGGACATCATCCCTGAACCATCTAACTTCATCAACTTCTTTTTCTATTTCACGACCAATAGTAAAATCATTTTTTTCAGGAGAGTCGTTTTCTTCTTCCATAAAATGTTGGTCTTCAGCGTCACACCAATTCCTCGGTAATCTTTTAATTACATAATTCACAGAATTCGCAGTCGGATCTTCAACATAGAATACTTGCTGCACTTGAGAAGCAAGGACATAAGGATCAGATTTGCTTCTAGACTTCTTAAAATTCACCCGAATCAGACCATAGGGGTCTTTTTCTTCTTGGAACCAACAACACTTGAAGAGAACCACCGTAAAAACTCCCCAATAATCAACTTCGATAATATCTTCGATTGATCCATAGTAGTTGACATCCCCGACGACTGGGTTTTCGTCCTTTGAACTTGCAAAACTGGTGGTTTTAGCGGTCAAATGAACTCCACTGTTCTGTGTTGTGCATCAAGAATCCCTGATCTTTGTGTGAAAACGATAACCATTTATCACATACCCACTAAGCCTCCTCGCTTTTCGATTGGGACCCAATGCTAATACTTGTAACTCGCTTGAAATGTTTTCCTTTTTCGCAACCTCTACTTTTAACCATTTCCAAAAGTCTTCGGAATGTGTTCGCTCCCTTTTGTATCGTTTCGAAGTTGCATCAGCAGCAACTAGATTTCGATGATCCCTATAAGATAAGAAAGTTCAAACAGTCTAAGAAGAATGTATTTTGTAAGTTTATAGTATTTAAAAAAATGAAGGACTTAAGAACTTACTCAAGCAAAGTCTCAATTTCCTTATTACCACTATTGAACAAGTTGTAGGTGTGACATGCTTTCCAATCGAAATCTTCTAATTGAAAAAAAATGCCATCTTTATTCCTTCTTGTTCCAATATGATACTCCACATTTTTCGGGCATCTTCCAAAATCAGTATTGTTATTTACTTCTTCACTGCCCAAAAACCTAGAACAAAATGTGACACACTCATCTGCTAGGTAGCCTTCTGCAATTGAACCTTCCGGTTTGCTCCTATTACGAACATATGATTTGAGCTTCCCAAGATACCGCTCAATAGGATACATACAACGAAGATGCACCGGTCCCCCGTATTGAATTTCGTTACATAAATGCACAGGTAGGTGCACCATGATGTCGAAGAAGGCAGGGGGAAATATAATCTCAAATTCACAAAGTATATCAACAATTTCTTCTTGCAATCTCTTCACATCATCCAAATGAATCACCTTACTCCATAAACCTCTAAGGAATGCACTTAGTCTGATCAAAGGTTTTGCCACCTCAGGTTTTAATGATTTTCTCGCAGCAAATTGTATTAAGTAGTGGAGAATAAAATGCGCGTCATGGCTTTTATACCCCACTATTTTTCTCTCGTCTTCGTTCACATAACGACTAACATTAGAAGCACAGCCATAAGGCATTTTTACATTCTTCAAAATCTGGCAGAAGACATATTTCTCCTTATCTGTCATGTCAAAGACAGCTGCCATAATTTCAAAGTTTTTTCCATCTGGGCATTCAATCGGGTGAAGGGACTTTCGGATACCCATATCTTGTAAATCAAAACGAGCACCTAAATGATCTTTTGACATGCCACCAATATTAAGTAAAGTACCTAATATATTGTCGCACAAGTTTTTTTCAATGTGCATGGCGTCAAGGTTATGGCGAAGTGGACAATGTTTCCAATACGGCAAATTAAAAAAAATTGACTTCTTCTTAAAAGGAGAGTCACTTTTACGCTTTCTCTTTCCCTTTTGCTTTTCAGTCTCCCCGAATTGGTTTACAAACCCAGCCAACAATTGTTCAATATCTGTTCCCGTCAATGGTTCAGGAACCTGCCTTGTTTCAATCTGCCCATTGAATCTTTTCTTGTCAAACCTCCATTTGTGTGAAGGGTCAAGATACTTTCTATGACTCATGTAGCACATTTTCCTGCTGTGTTTCAAATAATCCGAACAAGTCTCGTAATGACACACTGGACACGCTAGTCTACCCTTTGTACTCCAACCCGACATCATAGCATATCCTGGAAAATCACTAATGGTCCAAAGCACCCTTGCCCGTAAATTAAAATTCTGACGAGTCGAGGCATCGAATGTTTGGATGCCGACATCCCATAATTCTTTTAATTCGGCGACTAAAGGCTGCATATAGACGTCGATGCTGTTTCCGGGGGAATCTGGACCCGATATTAATGTTGAAAGAATCAAGTTTTCTTGTCTCGTGCAAAGCCAAGGTGGGAGGTTGTAGTTTACAAGTACAACTGGCCATGTACTATGACCTAGATTCATTGTACGATATGGATTAAATCCATCAGCAGCCATACCTAGGGTAACATTCCGATATTCCGAAGAAAAATCAGGATACATAGCATCCATTGTCTTCCAAGCTTCGGCGTCAGCCGGATGCCTTAGTTTCCCGTCTTTCGTCCGTCCCGCTGCATGCCAAGTCATGAGTTTGGAAAAAGCCGTGCACATAAACATTCTTTGCAACCTAGGTTTTAGTGGAAAATATCTCATGACGTTTGCTGGCACTTTGCTGATTAACTTCTCTGGATCGTTATTAGCAGCAGAGCCTTTCTTTTCTTGTGTAACCCACCTCGATACCCCACATTGATCACAACGCTGTTTATTCTTATTTTCTTCCCAATAAAGCATACAACTATTTGGGCATGCATGTATTTTCTGGTAATCTAGTCCTAAGTCCTTGATAATGGTCTTCGCAGCATTAAAGGACAAAGGCACATTGGCTTGTGGAAAGGCATCCTTTATTAACAGTAATAAATCCCCAAAGCCGGAGTTGGAAATTCCATGAATACACTTTAAATGATAAAGTCTAATCAGGAAACTTAAACGAGAAAATTTCTCGCAACCGGGATATAGTGGCTGTTTTCCCTCTTCGAGATGTTGCGAGAACTTTCTAGCTTCGGCATTTGGTTCATCTTCTACATTCTGAAAATTCTTGCCAACGCAGTTGAACATCTCTTCTAATTTATCTCCGAAACCATCCCCGGTTTCAGATTCCATGAAGTCACTATTGCCTTGTGCCTTCTTTTGCGAAACCTCACATATCCAGTGGACATGTAGAGGGGAAGGTCCCGTGCAAATAAGATGATCATAAATTACATCTTGACGATGCCAATTTTGATCATTACAATTCTTGCAGGGGCACTTCATTTCATCACCTACGGAAAAAAGGGGAAACGCATTCTCCACAAATGCTTTTATCCCTTCTACGTATTCTTTACTAAATCTTGGGAGTCCTATCCAATCACCCTCCATTACTAAAACCTAGGTACAGGCCTGTCGAGTAAAACATTCAGCTGGCATGTTCAGCACATCAGTCTAACAATCAAGTAAGTTAGTAGTATCAAGAATCCTATGAAGCTTGACAATCAACAACATGAATAATATTAGTGTTTACAGAAGATCCTACAAGTAAAAAATTGTGATAATACAGGACAGGGATAACTCTATGGTCTCTAACTATATTTAAACCGTATGCTTTACTGACCATTTCTATCATTAATCACCATGTAATACTACTTGAGGTCAATTTTTCAAACAGGATTACACAACCAAGTGTATAATAAAATATAGCATATATAACACAAATCAATGGAAATAAAATTTCAGTTACAACATATATTATCAAATATAGCATTTTTAGCATTTTATTCAATGGAAATAAAAATTCAGTTACAACATATATTATCAAATATAGCATCAAATCAATTAAAAGTTACAACATATATTATCAAAGCGGGTGAGAGAGAGGGAGAGAGAGAGGGGGAGAGAGAGGGAGAGAGAGACAGAGAGTGGGTGAGAGAGAGGGAGAGAGAGAGGGAGAGAGAGAGGGGGAGAGAGAGAGAGAGAGGGGGGGAGAGAGACAGAGAGCGGGTGAGAGACAGAGAGCGGGTGAGAGAGAGGGAGAGAGAGGGGGAGAGAGACAGAGAGGGGAGGGAGGGAGAGTGAGAGAGAGAAATAAACCCCCAATTTTTACCTTAATTTGAAACCCTAATTCGCCAGCTATCTTCAGATTCTTCAGATTGTTGATATATCTTCAGAGTGAGAGAGGGAGAGGCGTAGAGAGAGAGAGAGAGAGGGAGAGGGCGGCGAGGGGCGGCGAGAGAGAGAGGTCGTCAATTAGGGAAATGTTAGATGTGAATTAGGGAAATGCCGCTCATGAGCCTCAATTATTTTCATTTTGGGGGGAAAAATGCCGCACTAATTTCATTTTGGGGGAGAAATGTGAGCCCACTTGTCACTTAATTAATTAATTGTTAATTTAGTTATTAATTATTAATTATTATATAATTAATTATTAATTAATTATTAATGTGGGCCCACTTGTGGGGTCCACTTGTGGGATCCACTTGTGGGGCCCACTTGTGGGGCCCACTTAATTATTTATTTATTATTTATTAATTAATTATTAATTAATTAATTAATTTTTAATGTGGGCCCACTTGTGGGGCCCACTTGTGAGGCCCACTTAATTATTTATTTATTATTTATTAATTAATAATTAATTAATTTTTAATGTGGCACACATGTTGGGCCCACTTGTGGGGCCCACATGTGGGCCCCACATGTTGGGCCCACTTGTGGGGCCCACATGTGGGCCCACTTAATTATTTATTTATTATTTATTAATTAATTATTAATTAATTTTAAATGTGGGCCCACATATGCCCCATTTGTGAGGCCACTTGTGGGGCCCACTTGTGAGGCCCACTTAATTATATATTTATTATTTATTAATTAATTAATAATTAATTAATTTTTAATGTGGGCCCACATGTGGGGCCCACTTGTGGGGCCCACTTAATTATTTATTTATTATATATTAATTAATTAATTAATTTTTAATGTGGTCCCACATGTGAGGCCCACTTGTGGGGCCCACTTAATTATTTATTTATTATTAATTAATTAATTAATAATTAATTAATTAATTTTTAATGTGGGCCCACATGTGGGGCCCACTTGTGAGGCCCGCTTGTGAGGTCCACTTGTGGGGCCCACTTAATTAATTAATTAATTATTTAGTTATTAATTATTAATTATTAATTAATAATTAATTAATTAATGTGGGAACCACCTCCACCTCGTGCCACGCAGGAGTGCCAAGTGGCATTAATAATAATTTATTATTTATTTAATTGATAAATACGTCAACTGTAACACTACGTAGTAACTAATGTAACTGTATTTGAGTAGTGTTACAAAATGCCATCTACCGTAACGCTTGTTTTTTGTAACACTTCAAAAAGCGTTACAGTTACCCACTTATGGCGTAGTGGGAGTTCCCAATGTCTTTCGAAATAATGGGTAAAGGGACCTGTACCCTTACTTCTTGAATGATCGCATCACTTTGCTTTATGCTCCCACTAATCTCACCATTCTCATAGAACTTAGCATTACCAGTTTCAACTATTCTCGTACTATGGTTTGGACAGTAAATTCGATATCCTTTTGTATTTTCCGGATATCCAATAAAATATCCACTAACCGTCCTAGAATCCAACTTCTTTTCTTGTGGATTGTATGAAGGAATTTACGGATGAGCGGAAGCGTGATATAACAATTATTCCGTAAAAACCATGTATCGCACATATAGAAAAACATATAAAATCTAGATCGAGGGGAATCGTAACCATACCTTGAAAATCGAAGCTTTATAAAATGGATTCTAGCAGTTGCTCCTCAGAGTGTGAAGCACTCTACCGGTATTCACCAAGAATAATCCTTCGATGAAACTTTTTATAAAACTAAGCTTTTATAAAAATGGAGTTTTTCTTCTTTTGAGAGAGAGAGAGAGATGAAGAAGAAGAAGAGGGTGGCAACTAGGTTTTCACAAAAACTCTAGTCATTTAGAATGAACTATCTCATTCTATTTATAGGGCTCTCCTAGGGTTTTTTTAATATATCTTTATATATATATTAACCCCACACTTTATCTTATAAAATGCTTTAATAATAATTAAAACTATTTTAATCATTATTTCCTTTTCTAAACTATTTAGAAAATAACTTGCTCTCTCAAAATACCTTCATCAATAAATTAATCTTTTATGGTGTGACCCTGTAGGTTCAATATTAAGCCGGTAGTAGAAATAAATAATAATAAACTTTTATTTATTATTTATATGAATTCTAATAATTCATTAAATATAATTAACTGATTAATTATATTTATTCTACATCGTGAGTGATGCTTCTCAACATATCGCGACTATCCGGATAATATGAATTCACTGCTTAGAATACCAAGAACCTGTCAGTGACTAGTTACAGTACAATCAATTCCTTCTACCCTACAATATCCCGATTAAATACAAGGCATGGATCTCGTGTCAAGCCTATCTAATTTAATCATATGCTTTCCTATTCACTATGTCTAGTTCCGATTAATGCAAATTAGAAACTTCTTTCTAATTTCATTCACTCTGGCCAGAGGTTCCTGAACTAGCATAAATGGAATAACATAGGACATTCTCTTCCTTCACTGGAAGGGGCAGATCCTTTATTGATCATTCACTATCTTCGTGCACAAATTTCTATACCCAGAAGAGCACTAATTATTGTCCCTCGAGACTAAGAGCTAAACCAAAGTATAGTTCAGTGTACACAAGATGACTATGATGATCTCAAGTCAAAGGACACTTGTACAACCATCACTATATGAACAACTACTGACACATGAGTGAACTCCATTAGTTGTTCAACTGATCGAGTCATGTTCAGTGAACTTATTCCTAATAAGCACCTACATACTAGCTATAGTGTCACCACACAAATGCCTATGAGAACAGACATCCTTCATAGTGAAGCAAGCATAGTATGTACCGATCTTTGCGGATTAATTAACTACCAATTAATTATCCTACGACCAGGAACTATTTAAGTTTAGAATTCTCATCTTTAAGGTCTCATTATAATGATCTCATCATAATCCATTAAAGCTTTACTCTAAACTATGGATCATCTAATTTAAACACTTTAAATAGATAAAGCCCGTTATAAAACATATTACCATGTTATTAAATTAAACAAACTTGAATCAGATTGAACAAAGTATCTCCTAACTCATCATCCATGATTGGATTTAGGACACACGTCTTTCAATCTCCCACTTGTACTAAAACCAATCACCTTGGTATCTCATACACAACTTCTCCTAATAGAGAACAAAGCGATTTTTAAATAACGGTTTAGTAAATGGTCTTTACTATGTTGTTATGGGTGTCAAGTCAATATTGACTTAAACATCTCTACTTTCAACGATCTCATATATCATATGAAAGTGCCGCAACTTGGATCTTGAATCCCTGATTAAACCTAGGTTCCATAGCATGCACTACTACCATATGTTGTACCGATACAACAATATAAATCTTATTCTAGGAACCATGTCTAACCAGCGAAAACAGGTTTCGCTATCCAAAGAACCTCCTTTGCAGCTTCACTTATAGCTATATACATATAGTGCTTCCACTACGGAATCAGTTATCTTAAGCTGCTTGGAATTCTTCCAACAAACCGCTCATCCATTCAGAATTAACACTTATTTTGACATGGATTTTCTATCACATTTGTCCTAAGAAAATCATAGTGTTTATAACACTCGATTTTCATTTTGGACCCACCATAATCAAGAAAGATGTCCTTAATTCTTCGAAAGTATTTAAGGACGTTCTTCCAGCTTACTATCGCGCTTCTCAAGGACTAGACTAGTGCTCGCTTATCTCGCCTAGTGAGTTAGCGATCATCAAGTCTTGTATAGTACATCCAGTATTTTGATAGATACATTTGCCGAAGCATAATAAATCTTAATCATACGTCATTTCTCCTCAGATGTCGTAGAAAGACACTATCTTGGAGAAAGTAACTCCGTGACTTGACAATTCAAGTAACTTCTTGGAGTTATTTATGCTAAACATCTTAGCATATAAATGATGTACATACTTTGGGTTTAGCCCAACACTTGGTTTATCCTATAAATTATCATTCCTATATCATAGGAAGCCATTCCCAAGTCCTTTATAGAGAATATGTTAGATAACCACACTTTGACTAATTTTAGCGTCGATACATCATTCCTTATCATAAGTATGTCACATACATTATTAGGAATGTCATCACGCTCCCACTAACCTTCTTGTAGATCCATGATCCATCATTGTCTTTGATAAAATCAAACTATTTGATTGTCTCATCAAAACAGATGTTCGATCATTGAGAAGCTTGCTTCAATTCATAAATGGATTGTCGTGGCTATTAGACCATAGATTTGCTACTCATAGCAATAAATCCCTCTAATTGTGTCAACTACACATCTCTTCAATTTTCCTATCGAGGAGGGTCGACCGTTCGACCATTATTAGATATTATAGTATTACTAGCCGCAAACGCAAACAAAATCCGAATAGACTTGAGCACTACTTCATGTGATTTTTTTTTTCATCAAGGTCAATATTTTTGCTTTGATTGAATCCTTTCACAATAAGCAAGGACTTATAGGTCTTTACCCAGCCAATCACTCAAATCTCCCTTTTATAAACTCACTTGTACCCTTCCGGTTATGACACCTTTAGGTCCTCAACCATAGTCCGTACTTGGTTGATGTACATGGAATCTATATCGGATTTCATGGTACTATGCCATTTCTCCGAGTCATAACTCATAGCTTTAGTATAGGTCATAAGGTCATTATCATATAATTGACAACTCGTTGTCATTCTTAATGACAAGGCAGTCAACCTCTCAGGTTGGTGATAAAATATCAAGACCTATACTTAAGCTAACCTACAAAAAGTTATCCTGTCTGAAAATGTTCTTCCTATAGAACCTTTGTAATTTGTGGTGTTTGAACTTAGTTAAGTTCAACCTTCCTCCCACTGAACCCTTCTAGAATGAACAATTCCTCTAAGTAGGCAGTATGTCATACACACTATATTCAGTAGAATATTCAACCAACATCCTTGACTATCATTAGGATATCTCACAAACTTACATTTTGGATCTACCATCTAGCTTATCAAATTAAACATTTTGACATAAGCTAGACATCCCAAATCTTAACAAGTTTAAGACTTGTGTTCCTTGCACTACATATCTCATATGACAACTTAGGAACAGATTAAGAAGATACTATATTCAGCACATATACTGATATTTATAAAATTCAACTCTAAACATATATTAGAAGATCAATTTAGCTTAACATGAACCGAACGATGTCTAACAAAGTTCGTTCGCTCCTTCGTACATTCCATCTACCTGTAGAATCTCAGGATCTGTCCAACGTGAAGCTTTAAACTTAAGATTTGAGATAACCTCAAAACACTCACTCAAGTGTATATCTTTTTGATCTTATCAAAGAGTCCCAACACTTGCTGTTTTGTTTTGTATTTCATTATTATTCATTTTGAAATACTCCAAAAGATTCGAATTTGTATTGTACCAAATACATATATCTGAATCCGGATCATATCCGTGAATTCTAATGAAGCGTGTGAATCCTTTTCTGGCATGTGTTGTCACTGGTGCACATACAATTATGTGTACTAATTTTAACACTTTTGTTGCTCATTATCTCTCTATTTCAAGAAAATAGAGATATAGTGGTCTTTCGAGTGAGACGAGTTTCGCATGCATAATGTGATTCAATAATCATATGGTTCTTGTAACCCATCACCATGCAACAAGTGAATACTCTTCTCACTCGTGCAAACAAGCCTATAATTCTTTGGATTTCCATTACCTCTATTCCATAGTCCCTATTTCAAAATGAGAAGTTTCAGTCCCACTAAATTTCTCTAATTCTTCAACTCCACAAGACAACTCTTGTAGTTGATCTTCCAATAACCCACCTTTGATAGGTGGCAACAAACTCTTTTGCTTTTGGAGTCAAACTTAGCCTTTGACTAATTATGTTATCACTCACTAACAAACTTCTTCTTGATGGTATGGTTCATCTCCCACTACTTGATTCCAGAACCGTTACCAGTCTGAAGAACAAAGCTCTCTAAGAAGGAAATACGTCTCAACAATCTTTAACATGAAGTAGATTTCAGACAATCTGATATCCAACCTTTTCATGTAAGAGTTCACAACAAATTTGCGAGTTCGTATTCGGAAGCTAATTCAAGATCATATCTCGACTTAGCTTCCATCTATGACAAAATCAACCTACCCTAGACGATCAATCAAATTGATTGTCTTGAGTCTATGATTATTCATAGATCAACCCTCAACATAACTATTATGGAATAGCTCATTCGATATCCTATATTGAATCGTCTTATTTATCACATTTTACAACTCTTATAGAAGCAACAAGGTAGCCCTGAATGTCCTTGTGCTCATACTGTTTGCACAGTCTCAAGCTCATAGACATCAGTTTGGTTTACTTTGCAACATTTGCATTATTAGACCTCTTGCACTTGGTCTCATACACATCTCCATGTGCATCACAAATAAGACACTTTGTATTAACGAGTTAAACATTTCGTCTAACTTTTCATTCTTGAGAACATTTCTCAAGTTTCAAAGTTCATCAGCATATTCGGGATAAGTCAACGTGTTATTCTACTACGATGTGTGATAGTGCAGAAATTATAGTATATATATAATTCTATTAGTGAATACACATAACTACTAAGTAAATATTCAATTTTATTCTTACAACACCATATAAATCGGGTCTTTATTCATTGGTGGCTCCCACTATTTTATTAAGTTATACAACCCTCTATATGTATAACTAAACATTCATAATGTTAGTGAGATTAAGGATCCTATTTTCCATCACATCACCTCGGCTGTGGCACGAAACGCAATGTGATGTTCCATAGGAAGACAACTCTTGTCAACTACATCTCATGTTATTCCTTATTATCTTTTAGCCTCTTGAATCATTGAGTCTCGGCTGTGGCACGACTCACTCAATATTCTAAGTCAAGTCAAACCCAACATCTTGCATAATTAAATTAGAATTCCAAAAGCCCACGGCTGTAGCACGTAACGACAATTGAAACCTAATTTATCATACACATCTCATGTGATAGACAAGCATCTCTTAATCTCAAAACACAGCCCTCGGCTGTAGCACGAAACGACAATGCCTCAATATAAGAACTCTACTTGCTATTATGTTGGAAGGCTATGACCGACACAAGCCCGTTGTGCCATTGGCCATTTACTACTTGATATAAATTTTAATTAAGAGGGATTATATTATGTTGCAACCATAATCATATTACTAGGAGATTCTCTTTTTCTTGAACAAAATACAATTATGATATTTAAATGAAAAATTCCCAGTGTGTTGGAGGGGTCCCATCGGTCCCGCTTAAAACCCAACGGCCTAGACAGAAATTTTCATTTTCAACATCAAAAGAGTATTTCACTCTATGTTTCATAAACATAAGAATCTCATGGTTGTACTCATAATATTATTGTTAAGGCAAGAAACGATTCTCATTCTAGATTTTCTAGAGCACGCCTTATATTGATTTAAGTTCACCTAAATCTATCATCGCATGGTAAATATAGGCATATATCTCATATATAAAAATAAACAAACAAGTAAGCATGCAAGTAATATCATGTCATACAATGATATAATGATGTATGGATTTATTATAGTATTTAAAAGCAATTAAAACAATTAATACATGCTTTAAAACATTTTCGGGAATATAAACAGTTCCAAACTTTTATATAAAAAATATTTAACCACTCCATTAGATCCGTCTCGGAAAAACGAATCCAACGGTATATTGCACGCCCAAAACGGAGTTACCAAACTCCCAAAAAATCAAATTTAATGTGGACAGAGGGGCTGTAACGCATGACGCTCATGCGTTACAACAATTAAAAGCTATTAAATGTGTAACGCATGATGCTCACGCGTTACAGGCCCTTCCCAGCAGTTTTTTTTTTTTTTTTAATTTATTTATTTAATGCTAAGTAAGTTACAACAATTCTATGCTATTTTATTTAATGCTTGTAACTCCTTTAGCATTAAAACACTAACTTAGCATTTATAACACTTAAAAAAAAAACTCCTCTAGGCATTAATGCCCTTTATTGTTATTATTATTTTATTTTAATATTTATAAATTAATTAACAATTAATTAATAAATTAATAAAAAATCAAAATAATATGATTTCTGAAATCAAACAAAAGCAAAAATAAGCAAGCATCTATGGGGTCCTTGTACAAATTTTAATTCATATATTTCAACATGTATAATTATTTTATGAATTTTAATTAAAACGATTTTAAAAAATTCATAACAAATAATCTACACATCACAAAATTATGAAACAAATACCTAGATCATCCACAACACTTGTAGAACCCAGGTCAATGATCAAAATCTCATGCAAATAATATTTCGAATTAATTCATAATTAAATCTAAATATACTTGCAAAAATCATAATAAATCCATACATGTATAAAAAAATCTGAATTTTTTTATATGAATCTCTATATGCAAAACCTAGCTCTGATGCCATTGAAGGAATTTACGGATGACCGGAAGCGTGATATAACAATTATTCCGTAAAAACCATGTATCGCACATATAGAAAAATATATAAAATTTAGATCGAGGGGAATCGTAACCATACCTTGAAAATCGAAGCTTTATAAAATGGATTCACTACGTCAAATTTTGGCTTCCGTCACATAAAATACGTGTGGCTAAGCACTTTACGTCACGTTTTAATTTTTCAGCAAAGTGTCACCTAAGGTCGGATCATTTTACGCCCCCTACGGCCACACCCCAGATGTGTGGCTGTAATTCAAAACAGAGTGACTAAAGCATACCACCCCTTGGGTCTGACAGCCCCTGTTTTAAGCTCAAAAGTGTGACTAAATACCAGCTTTCAGCCACAGGATGGGTCGTGGCTAAAGATAATTAATAACGTGGCTAAATACCAACATTCATCAAAGGCTTAGTTTTGGTCGCACTATTTATTGGTAAATCGTGGCAAAAAACTTGGGTATGGCCACATTTTATAATTTTTCTGTGGTCGTTTGTATGTTTCATATACTATTAAACAACTGCTTTTAGTCACTAATAATTGTAGTAACTATCCCCCAATATAATATAATAGGTAGTGTGGCTGAAGTGTGGTACTAGCCACACATACTTAACCACATCACAAACAGGTTTCATTTGTAATATAAATGACCACGGCCGTACCAAAAAGCCGATACAAATCACAATACCAAAAGGCCACAATCCAATTCAAAAAGGCCACAATATGCAAACAAGTAAAATGCCAAAATACAAGTAAAAAAAATGCCAAATTCCAAACTAGTCCATATTAATCCATAAAATCCATACTAAATCCATGATCCATAACAACGATATGGAGTATAACTCCACAATCCATAAAAACCACATAACCATAACCAGAGTACAGAAAATTAACAACTTATCGAAAAGTTAACAACCAGAAAACCACATTAACATGAGTCAAATTAAGTTTACAATTACACCACCAGCTTCCGCTTCTTCCTCAGATTGTCTGCCTTGTTCGCCTTAGCCTTTGAACGTGTTACTGGGGAACCAGTAATGGTATTACATCTCTTCTTCTCCTTCTTAACTTGATCTGCGCTATGTTCTTCCTTAGCTTGAGCTGCGCTATGTTCTTCCCCTTTCCCATTGGCCGTTGGATTTGGTACCTAGAGTAAAACATGAAAACAAATACGATGATCATTCCAACAGCCCTCAAGTTAAGACCATTCTAACACAAGTAATGTAATTCTATAGATAAGCAAGTTAAGACCGTTGGACAAGTAATGTTATTTAATTAAAGCTCCATCATTTTAAACAAAATTATAAAGCAGGATAATAAATGCACACAACCAAAATGGAATGCAAAGTAAGAAACGTACTTGATGATCAATTATCTTGATAAGGTTTTTGGGCCAAGCCACAAAAGAACCCAAAGCATCCTCAACTGTCCGCATATCACCGGCTTCATAAGGTAAGAATGCTGCCCCCTTCACAACTTCATCAACAGAAACTCTATAGCAATCATCTTGTAGGGGGACTCCATGAATGGTTTGTCCTTTCTGGTCTGAAAGGATAGCCGTACCACGTGCAACCGGGTTGTTGAAATTCAACATATACAGAGTACACTTCATTGGCTAAAAAACGTACGTGGCATAATTAACATCATAAAGGTAAAGTGAACTAATATACATACGCATTTAGAAATATAATGCATACCGATTGGACAACTGTTGAGGTTTGATTTGACTGAGATGGCATTTGACCAGAGATAGTGCTAGGCTGAGATAAATTAATCTTCTTCCTGGTTCCGGATCTAATTACCTTTTCCTACAAAAGTAGAAGCATAATTGCCAACATATTAAAGTTAAAGTTAATCTCAATATACATGTGCATTTAGCAATGTTGTAATACCTGTTGCACAATTGTTGGATCTTCTTGTGATTTAGTGGTACGCGGAGATATATAAACTTTCCTCCTGGTGGTGATGACATTTTGCCCCATTATGGATGTGTCGGCAGTGATCACCTTTTGCGCCATTATGGATGTGTCGGCAGTAGGAGTCACTTGCTTCTCCACAGATTTAACCTACAATTTAAGAAATTTGGACAAGAAATCAGCAACTACTTGGAAAAAATTAAAAAGAAATTAAAGTAGCCATTACTTACAGGTGTTAAAAACTCTTTCGATGCTGGGATGGTAACATTAATGAAGCTGTCCCTCGAACCATTCCCACTTATCGGTGTTCCCTACAGAATGTAACGTGAAATGGGAAAGTCAAGTGATAACACAAGTTTTGTAAACTATGTTTTGGAATATAGACACAAGATAACTAAATTCCAACACAAAAAACTCCAACAATTTACGTAGTGCTTACATCTTGTTTTGTTGCTGAAAGCAGTCCTTGCGAATCCAATTGAGCCATGACTTTATTCAGTTTATTGTTCGTTGCCTCCATCTGCAACGACAGGTTCTTCAGCTCTTCATCCTTCTTCTCACGCAGCAGTTTTTCATTTTCCAATTGAAGCTCCAGAATCTTGATTTTATCTTTTCCTGTTGTCCTTTGCCGAGGACAATGCCAGTACGCACTGGGAGTGACTCCACAACCAACACCTCTCAAGTATGAACCCTGCTCCCTGCCAAAAACCACTGTAAGGGCATCCTCGTCCGGCCCAATCTTGATTAGTCCGTCCTTTATCTGTGCTTCAATATCCATCTGTAAAGAAAAAAGTGAAGAAAATTAGTAACAAGGACATGTTCTTCACTTTAGGATATACTAACTCTCATATTTAAACTTACTAAATAATCTGCCATGCTCTTCACTTTTGGATCTCCCAACTCTCCATCTTTGTTTTCCCTCCCCTTCCTCCACATAAAAGCACGGGAGGGGACATCATCAACCTTGATTTCATTTTTTGAAACCTTGCATAATGCAACGATGACACAATCAGACATTTAATATCCAAAATAATCACTAGTAACACAATAAAAACACATCTGAATTACCAATTTTTCTTTGAGACGAGGGTATCCTCCTCGTCCCAAGCGATGATCAAAAACTGACCGTGATCGCGCAATTTTCGTAGTTTTGGAGACATCCTTCCAATAGTCAAAAGAATTATTTCAGCAAAGTGCATTGGAAAAATACGTTAATTCAAACGATGATCCGTATATTAAAGTATTACAACCTTGAATTTATCCGTTTGCGTGTGGGCTACGAACCTATCCCAATCAGCTTGCTCTACCAGTGTACGATACTGCCTAGGAACTTTTGCAAGCTTTGCTGGTTTATTCAGGTTAGGTTGTATGAATCTTGCATACATCTTTCTTCTGAAATTGCGAAGCAGCCCACCAAGCCGAGTCATTGTAAACTTTTGACGACAAAGTTCTATATCAAAAAAATGCTGCAATATATAATACATGGTGTTAATACACATAAAAGGCAAGCAGATAAGTTCAACAATAGTGTTTCATATTAAAAATGTAACATATATTTAGAGTACTTAATGCGAAGTAGCTGATTTACCGTTACTTGATCCCACAGCTTATCCTTCACTTCTTTTGGCACCTCCTTCCATGTTAACCATCTTAAGCCAACATGCTCCCTGACCGTGTCTCCCAAAAAGCTCGTAAATTCTGATCTGTATTCCCCCATTAACCTACCAAGTGAGTCAAATTCAACCTCATGTCTTTTTCCACCAGAGTTTGTAAACCTGGTACGCAGCTTCGGCAACCTGGTTAGCCCCCTCTTAGCTTTGACATCATTCTTTTGTTGCACCTTTTTGCACTCTTCTACTTCTTCTTCTGCGTTTTCTCCTTCGTCTTCTACTTCTGTGCTTTCTTCTTCTTCGCTACACTCTTCCGTTGAATATTGTTCCTCAAATTCCTCATTGTCCTCACCTACAACCAGTATAAGAACCCTTAGCAATTACAGGATTTATCTGTTCAATATACATAAAAATGCATAAATATGAGAAGTCAAAAATTAGTCTACCTAGGTATTCTTCTTCAACGCAAACTGGTGCAGTAGCTGTGGACCAGGAATGGAAGACATGAATCTTGCAGACTCCAGTCATGGTAGAAGCAACAGCCAACTCTTTTAAGTCACTGTCTCCAAGGATCAAACCATATCCATGATCCGGGGTCACCCCATCTTTCATGAAATAAAGCTTATCATCATCCGAAACTACATCCGCTACCAAATCCCTAACTTGTTTAACAGTCATGTTGTAGACTTCCATTCCGTCGAACACCTTTGCCTTAGGACCGGTGTATTGCCACTTAACCTTTGTCATGAACTGACCCCCATAGTAAACAACTAACCTGTACTTCTTTCCCATGGTACTCAAATTAGCTGTAGACAACAAGCACAACAATGTCAGATATTAATACATCAACATTAAAGCATAAGTAGTATTATTCATATAATTGGAACTCAATTCGTCCCAATCTCTCAAATACAACTCAAATATGCAATCTCTCCAACCATATATCTCAAACATATAGTCTGTGGAAGAATGGTTTACCTGCGACAAGCAAGGTGATTTAAACGCCGGTGGAAAAAACCCTAATTTCATGAACATAAACCAGATTGGGTCACCAGATCTGACCGACGGCGTAACCTAATTTCACCGACTGAAAGTTGTGGAGAGATTATGGTGCACAGAGAGGGAGAGTTTGAATGTGAGTTGGGTAAAGTGATGTTGAAAGTGAATTGGGGGGAAGTTTGATATTTTGGGGGGGAAGTGAATTGGTAAAGTGATGTTGCCGGTTTTTAGAGTATTAAGTCAATAAGCCATAATGTTCCAAGTGCAGTCAAATCTTACTAAACTTAAATTTGAAACTATTTTCTATTTTATTTTTGTAAAAAATATATATATAATATTTATGATAATATGTATCTAAATAATTTTAATATATTTATTTAATTATTTAATTATTTCGTGTACTTTCGTTTCGTGTCGTGTACCCAAGGGTAAATCCAAAACCGACACGAAATTCGCTCGTGTAATTTCGTGTTCGTGTATTTTCGTGTTCGTGTACCGAAAAGGTAAAACCAAACCCGTTATTATCGTGTCGTTTTCGTGACGTGTTTTCGTGTCGTGTACGAAATTGCCGGCTCTAGTCGAATCTCGTTCTTTCGAGTAGTACTTTGGCCAGATCCCTCAAAAAATGTCGTACAAGATAAATTCCCGATTTTTCGATTATTTTTCCCCAACATCACAATGCGTATCCATTAACATCCGTACGGTTGGATCGTCGAAAAATGCATTAAAAAAAATTATTTCCCCAATCGGGGTCGAATCTCGTTCTTTCGAGTAGTACTTTGGCCAGATCCCTCAAAAAATGTCGTACAAGATAAATTCCCGATTTTTCGATTATTTTTCCCCAACATCACAATGCGTATCCATTAACATCCGTACGGTTGGATCGTCGAAAAATGCATTAAAAAAAATTATTTCCCCAATCGGGGTCGAATCTCGTTCTTTCGAGTAGTACTTTGGCCAGATCCCTCAAAAAATGTCGTACAAGATAAATTCCCGATTTTTCGATTATTTTTCCCCAACATCACAATGCGTATCCATTAACATCCGTACGGTTGGATCGTCGAAAAATGCATTAAAAAAAATTATTTCCCCAATCGGGGTCGAATCTCGTTCTTTCGAGTAGTACTTTGGCCAGATCCCTCAAAAAATGTCGTACAAGATAAATTCCCGATTTTTCGATTATTTTTCCCCAACATCACAATGCGTATCCATTAACATCCGTACGGTTGGATCGTCGAAAAATGCATTAAAAAAATTTATTTCCCCAATCGGGGTCGAATCTCGTTCTTTCGAGTAGTACTTTGGCCAGATCCCTCAAAAAATGTCGTACAAGATAAATTCCCGATTTTTCGATTATTTTTCCCCAACATCACAATGCGTATCCATTAACATCCGTACGGTTGGATCGTCGAAAAATGCATTAAAAAAAATTATTTCCCCAATCGGGGTCGAATCTCGTTCTTTCGAGTAGTACTTTGGCCAGATCCCTCAAAAAATGTCGTACAAGATAAATTCCCGATTTTTCGATTATTTTTCCCCAACATCACAATGCGTATCCATTAACATCCGTACGGTTGGATCGTCGAAAAATGCATTAAAAAAAATTATTTCCCCAATCGGGGTCGAATCTCGTTCTTTCGAGTAGTACTTTGGCCAGATCCCTCAAAAAATGTCGTACAAGATAAATTCCCGATTTTTCGATTATTTTTCCCCAACATCACAATGCGTATCCATTAACATCCGTACGGTTGGATCGTCGAAAAATGCATTAAAAAAAATTATTTCCCCAATCGGGGTCGAATCTCGTTCTTTCGAGTAGTACTTTGGCCAGATCCCTCAAAAAATGTCGTACAAGATAAATTCCCGATTTTTCGATTATTTTTCCCCAACATCACAATGCGTATCCATTAACATCCGTACGGTTGGATCGTCGAAAAATGCATTAAAAAAAATTATTTCCCCAATCGGGGTCGAATCTCGTTCTTTCGAGTAGTACTTTCATCCACAACGATAAATTTAGATTTTTTTTTAAATTTTGCATATGTCTTCTAAATATTCCAAAATGATTTAAAAAAATTAGATGAATTAAATTTGGAGTTTTGGTATTTTAAAATGATTTTTGAAAATTAATTTTCATTTTGAGGTAAAACTTGTAAAAATCATAATAAATTCATTTTTGATCCCAAAATTATTTTAAAAATATGGGAATGAAGCTAATTTTGTGATCTTGTTTTTTTTAATTAAAATTTTGATTTTAGAAATTATCTTCTATTTAAACTTCAGATTAATAAGTGATTAAATTTGATTTTCAGCAAAGTAGTATAATAAATTAGTAAAGTAGAGGTTACATATGGTTATGTTTTAACCCTAATTCATTGCTACACACAGCAGTAGCCACACTCTCTTCTATTTTGCCGCCTAAAACAAGAACCCCAATCATATCCTTTTTTTCCCTCTTATACAACAACAATTGGTTCTAGATTTGATTGAAATACCTAAGTGGAAAGCTTATTCTCTCAATTGGAAACCACACTAGCTGCCGCTTCTAATCGGATTCAAACAAGTAGCTTCAAACAAGCAGCCGACAGAAACCACTCATACTTTCATCCACAACGATTTCATCCCTAATTTCAGTAAGTCATGTGTTAAATATATGCTAATTTTTGAATTTTATGCTTTGATATATGCTCGTAATTGCTGTAGTTATGCTGTAATATGCTCGTAATTGCTGTAGTTATGCTGTAATATGCTCGTAATTGGTTTAGTTATGATGTAATATGCTCGTAATTGGTTTAGTTATGCTGTAATATGCTCGTAATTGCTGTAGTTAGGCTGTAGTTATGGATAAGTCTTGGATGGTAACCGATAGAAACAGTGAACCATATATGGATGGAGTTGTAGCATTTATCGATTTTGCGGTTTCTCATCTGAATATGTCAACGAAGACTATTCCATGTCCATGTGTAAGCTGTTTAAACCACTTCTCTCTTTCGGTGGATGAGGTCCATTACCACTTACTCGTTAAGGGATTCGATCGGAATTATACAAGGTGGATTAAACATGGAGAAGAAGACAAGCCAACAACTTTCAACCAGTTTGATGCAGTAGAATTTCCAACAGATGCTGCAGAAACAATAGAAATGGTAAAAGCTACGGAAGACAATTTCATAGCTGACATTGACAAGTTTCAAGAACTACTTGCAGATGCGGAGAAGCCCTTGTATAAATATTGTCCTAACTTCACAAAGTTGTCTGCAACAGTTGAACTACTAAACTTGAAGAGTAAGCATGGAATGACAAATAATTGCTTTACTGAAATGCTAATTCTGTTGAAAAGGATGCTGCCTGCAGAAGGTAACGAGATGGTGAACAACACATATGAGGCCAAAAAGATAATGACAGCAATGGGGTCAGGATACGAAAAGATACATGCTTGCATTAACAACTGCATTCTTTACAGGAAGGATTACAAGGACATGGTGGTATGTCCAACTTGTGGCATGTCACGGTGGAAGGTGGATGAGAAGACTAAAGTCATATACGAAAATGTTCCTACAAAGGTATTATGGTACTTCCCCCTTATTCCATGACTGAAACGACTTTATAAAGTGAAAAGCATATCAAAAGATTTGATATGGCACTCCACCAGTTCGAAAAAGCCCGGTGTTCTACGGCACCCATCTGATTCACCTGCATGGAAAGCAATAGACGACAAATTTCCGGAAATTGCATCTGATCCAAGAAATCTTCGGCTTGGCATTTCCACAGACGGGGTTGATGTAAACAGAGGGAATAGGAATCACAGTGTGTGGCCAGTATTAACTGTCATTTACAACCTTCCACCTTGGTTGTGTATGAAAAGAAAGTTCATCATGCTTTCGTTATTAATATCGGGAACGCCTGGAAACGATATCGATGTGTTTTTGGATCCTTTGATCGATGATCTGGAGCTCTTGTTTGAAGAAGGTGTTGAAACATATGATTCCTATGCACAGGAACAATTCACTTTACGTGCTGTTGTCTTATGGACGATTAATGATTACCCTGCTCTTGGTGCATTATGTGGCTGTCCTTATAGTGGATTCCATGGTTGTGTGGTGTGCAGGAAAGAAACTCATTGTGTAAGACTTCCGTTCTCTGCCAAGCAGAGTTATGGTGGTCACCGAAGATATCTACCATATAGTCATCCCTTCAGAAAGCAAACTAAGGCATTCAATGGAAAAGAAGAGTGGGGAACTGCTGCAGATCCTATGACAGGGGAAGAAATATTCAACGAGGTTAAATTTATTCGGAATATGTGGGGGAAGGGATATAAGGATAAAGATTCAGAACTGATGGAGACTTCGACTGGAAGAGGGGGGAAAACAAAAAAGAGAAAATCAGAAGGGGGTGGTAGCACAAATTCCGGACAGAAAGAACAGACCTATTGGAAGAAATTCAACATATGGAATCGACGACTTAGGTATTGGCGGTATAATTTGGTCCAACATTGTATTGATTTCATGCACACTGAGAAGAATGTGGCTGAGAGTATTATCGGAACATTACTAAATGTTCCGGGCAAGACGAAAGATGGGTTGCACGCTCGAAAGGATCTGGCACATTTTGGGATAAGACAAGAGTTGCAGGCTAAAAGTCAAGGCGAGAAGACATTACTTCCTGCAGCCTGCTACACATTAACTAAAGATGAAAAAGACATGTTCTGTGGCACATTACACAACTTAAGGGCTCCGCAAGGTTATTGTTCCAACTTTTCTAGTTTGGTGAATGAAAAGGATAGGAAGCTTATGGGACTTAAATCACATGATTACCATATGCTTATGCAACAGTTCTTGCCAATTGCAATACGGTCTATCATGCCTAAACCCACAAGATATGCTATTATCAGACTTTGTTTTTTTTTCAAATCAATATGTAGCAAAGAAATCAATGTAGCAGAACTCGATAAATTGCATGAGGAGCTTTGTGTTACACTGTGCTTGATGGAGAAATACTTTACCCCATCCTTTCTTGATGTTATGCTTCATCTAACTGTGCACCTTGTTAGAGAGGTCAAATTATGTGGCCCAATATGCTTTCGGTGGATGTATCCCTTTGAGAGGATGATGAAAGTTATTAAAGGGCATGTGCGGAACAAAGCTTACCCAGAAGGATGCATTGCTGAGGAACATATTGCAGAAGAAACAATTGCGTTCTTCAACGAATACAAAAAATGCATGAGGTCCATTGATATTCCAGAACACCAGCACAACACATCTGAAAATGGTAATGAAGAGGGAATTCCTTTGTCAGCTGGTAAACCAGTTGAAGTTTCTCAAGATCTCTACATGAAAGCACATTTCTATGTACTGCAAAATACGCCTGAAGTTGTGCCGTATATCGAGTAAGGACTCCTACTGAACATGTTTATTTGTGTTTTTCTTTTATTTAACAGTAGGATCATATTTGATACTCATTTTTGTACTTGCAGACAACACATGACATTTTTGAAAAACAAACATCCTGGTAAACAACAAGCATGGCTGGAGAAAGAGCATAGCACAACGTTTGGTCACTGGTTACGCAACAAGGTAATATTTAAATCAGTATGATCTTAGTTTTTTCTCAATTGTAATTTGTGCAAGCTGAATCTTATCCTTGTTATTGTGTAATTTACGTTGAAAGCGAGTTATCGATCTCCAACGAAAGTGTATCAGAAACAGTTAAGTGGATCTCACATGGAGCACGCAGAATCGTGAACAAATACGATGTATATGACATCAATGGCTATACATTTCGTACAAAAATTCGTGATGGCAGAATTCACCAGAACAGTGGGGTTTGTGTAGAGGCAACTGAGATGCACATTTCTAAAGAAGTAGTAACCTATGGAAAGAACTTTTATTACGGGGTTCTACGAGAGATATGGGTACTAGATTATCATATTAAGAAAATTCCTCTTTTCATGTGCGACTGGGTTGACAGTAGAAATGGTGTCAAGCAAGATGGCTTGGGTTACACGTTGGTCGAACTTAACAGATTAGGCCACAAGGATGATCCGTTCATATTGGCCTCACAAGCACGACAGGTGTTTTATGTTAAAGACCAGCTGGATAAAAAAATGTCTATTGTCTTGATGACACCTCCTAAGAATTATAGAGATCTGTACGATGATGTCAATGAGGATTTCAGTACTGTAATTTTTCCTCACAATGATAATATATTACCACCTGTAGATCCACGTGACTTGGGTAATGAATCTCGTGATGATTACTTCAGACAGGACTGTAAGGGTATTATTATACGTAATGCTAACTGAATCCGGTAATTATTATCATTATGTTTGTCATTTTCCATGTTTTTTATGTAATGCTAAATTCTATTGTATGGTTAAATTCTATGCTCTGTTTGAATTCCTGTTTTTTTTCTCCAGGTGTGTGCAAAGAAAGAGACCTGATCATGATGTCGTCTTCAAATTCCTACAGCTCAAACCAAAATCGATGTGATCTGTGCTACTGTGGTCTTCCTGCCCGGATTAGAACATCAAACACACTTGACAACCCTGGAAGAAGATTTCGGGTGTGCCACAAATCAAGTTCATTGGTAAGCTGATGTCTATCAGTTTCATCTGTTAAATTTAATAAACAGCTTTTAATTTGAATTCCCTTTTCAAGTCTTCTGGACCCAAATGTTCGTTTTGGGAATGGATTGATCCTGAACCAGTTGGCATGAAGATCAAGATCCAGAAAGAAGTTGATGTTGTGAAGACTGACCTGCAAAACTGCATGTCAACAGTTGAAGATCTTCGAAAGGAGGTTCATGTCATACGTGGGAAGTTGTATAATGTTATCATTGTCTTGGTCATTTTCTTTGTTTTTTATTTGATGAAGAATTAATATGTAATGGTGAATTCTAATGTTGGCCGAATGACATGGATTAGTTGAATTGTTCTAGTTTTAAGCTTCATTATCAAGTTTTAAGCTCATCTGGTATGCAACTTGGATAAATCAAGTTTGTGTTTGTCATTTCTGGTTAATCTGCTATACCAATACTTCATGTCCAGTGGTCAAATATTTTGCCACACCCTAATGTAATAATGTGACAGATCAGTTGGAAATGAGGATCCTCAAAACAGAATGCTCTGTTCCTGAAAACAGAGTACTTTTTAGTCACACAATAATACAGTCACTAGTTTTTAGCTGCCTTAGCGAACAAAGATCTGACATAATGCAGAAAACTCTACTTTTTAGTCACATATAAAATGTAGTGACCATAGGTTATTTCACATTTAGCCACATCCCCGAAAATGACTGTGACCGTTTGGTAACATTTAGATACAGCAAAGAAGCGTCACTATTTTTTGTCACACTTCTATCTCTCAAGTATGACTATAAATGTTGGATTTGGTCAAAGTCAACAAAAAAAACATGCTGTTTCATCTCTCACTTGTCACACTTTTATAAATTGTGACTAAATCTTCCAAAAAATGTGTCTTCGGTCACTCGAACAACAATTGTGTGGCTAAAACTTGGGACGATGATCTTTAGCCACTCGTTTGTTCCAAAGTGTCACAGCCCTTACTGTACAAAAGAGTGACGAAAGCCCAAATTTGACGTAGTGATTCTAGCAGTGGCTCCTCAGAGTGTGAAGCACTCTACCGGTATCCACCAAGAATAATCCTTCGATGAAGCTTTTTATAAAACTAAGCTTTTATAAAAATGGAGTTTTTCTTCTTTTGAGAGAGAGAGAGATGAAGAAGAAGAAGAGGGTGGCAACTAGGTTTTCACAAAAACTCTAGTCATTTAGAATGAACTATCTCATTCTATTTATAGGGCTCTCCTAGGGTTTTTTAATATATCTTTATATATATATTAACCCCACACTTTATCTTATAAAATGCTTTAATAATAATTAAAACTATTTTAATCATTATTTCCTTTTCTAAACTATTTAGAAAATAACTTGCTCTCTCAAAATACCTTCATCAATAAATTAATCTTTTATGGTGTGACCCTGTAGGTTCAATATTAAGCCGGTAGTAGAAATAAATAATAATAAACTTTTATTTATTATTTATATGAATTCTAATAATTCATTAAATATAATTAACTGATTAATTATATTTATTCTACATCGTGAGTGATGCTTCTCAACATATCGCGACTATCCGGATAATATGAATTCACTGCTTAGAATACCAAGAACCTGTCAGTGACTAGTTACAGTACAATCAATTCCTTCTACCCTACAATATCCCGATTAAATACAAGGCATGGATCTCGTGTCAAGCCTATCTAATTTAATCATATGCTTTCCTATTCACTATGTCTAGTTCCGATTAATGCAAATTAGAAACTTCTTTCTAATTTCATTCACTCTGGCCAGAGGTTCCTGAACTAGCATAAATGGAATAACATAGGACATTCTCTTCCTTCACTGGAAGGGGCATATCCTTTATTGATCATTCACTATCTTCGTGCACAAATTTCTATACCCAGAAGAGCACTAATTATTGTCCCTCGAGACTAAGAGCTAAACCAAAGTATAGTTCAGTGTACACAAGATGACTATGATGATCTCAAGTCAAAGGACACTTGTACAACCATCACTATATGAACAACTACTGACACATGAGTGAACTCCATTAGTTGTTCAACTGATCGAGGCATGTTCAGTGAACTTATTCCTAATAAGCACCTACATACTAGCTATAGTGTCACCACACAAATGCCTATGAGAACAGACATCCTTCATAGTGAAGCAAGCATAGTATGTACCGATCTTTGCGGATTAATTAACTACCAATTAATTATCCTACGACCAGGAACTATTTAAGTTTAGAGTTCTCATCTTTAAGGTCTCATTATAATGATCTCATCATAATCCATTAAAGCTTTACTCTAAACTATGGATCATCTAATTTAAACACTTTAAATAGATAAAGCCCGTTATAAAACATATTACCATTTTATTAAATTAAACAAACTTGAATCAGATTGAACAAAGTATCTCCTAACTCATCATCCATGATTGGATTTAGGACACACGTCTTTCATTGTATATTCTAGCCTCAGTCGGACAACCCCAAACCTGGAGATGTCTTAAACTAGGTTTCCAGCCTTTCCACAGTTGAAATGGTGTTTTCAGAACTGCTTTGCTTGGAACCCTGTTTAAGATGTAAACGGCTGTACGTAAGGCTTCCATCCACAAGAACATTGGCAAATTAGCGTGACTTATCATGGATCTCACCATCTCCATATATGTACAATTTCTTCTTTCAGCAACACCATTCTGCCATGGAGATCCAGGGGCTGTGTAATGAGCAATAATTCCAAGTCTCTGAAGAAGTTTAGCAAATGGTCCAGGATGTTGTCCTGTTTCATCACACCTCCCATAAAATTCACCACCTCTATCTGACCTGATGATTTTCACCTTTTCTTTTGTCTGTCTCTCTGCCTCAGCGATGAACACTTGCACAGCATCCACCGATTGAGATTTCTCATGTAATAGAAAGACATAACAATAGTGTGAGTAATCGTCGATAAATGTGATGAAATATTTTTCTCCTCCAAAAGTCGGAACATTAAAAGGTCCGCAAATGTCTGTATGTATGATTTCAAGAAGCTAGGTACTTCTTGTGGCTCCTTTCTTTGTGTTCTTTGTTGTTTTTCCCTTTATACAATCAACACATGTTGGAACATTATTAAAATCCAATTGTGGAAGAATACCATCCTTAACTAATCGTTTGATTCTTTCAATGGATATGTGTCCCAGCCTTTTATGCCACACGAAGTAAGTGTCATCTTTTGATGACTTACGTTTTGTTTCTTTATTATGCAGGGTAAAATTAATTTCGGCATTTGGAGTTTTAAGCACCATCTTGTAAAAACCATTAATCAAAATTCCAGAACCAATACAACTAGAATTTTTAAATAAGCTGAAATATCCATTACCAAACTCAAACGAATATCCAAACTTATCCAGTGCACTAACGGAAATAAGATTACGAGAAATAGACAGTACATAAAGTGTTTGACACAAGTCCAACACATAGTCACTACTTAAAGTAAGTCGATAAGTTCCAATAGCTTTCACTGGAGCTTTGTCTTTATTTCCCATAAAAATAAAATCCTGATCACTTAGATTTGTAGTTTGGATCGTACTGAATCCCTGCATGGAATTCGAAACATGAACATTAGCACCAGTGTCTATCCACCAAGTAGAGGAAGGTACATCAGTTAGGTTCGATTCGAAATAACTTACAAAACCCATCGGGTTACCTTTCTTTTCGAACCAAGCCTTACGTTTATTGCAGTCCACCTGAAAATGTCCAGGTTTCTTACAGAATTTGCAAACATTATCCTTCCTTTTCTTCTTAATTGGTTGATCAGAGCCATCAGACTTAAATGGTGCCTTTCTGTCCTTTTTCCCAGCTTGTTTAGCAGTTCCTTGAGTGTAATGAGCAATCTTAATGCCTTGTGATCCCTGTCTAGATTCCTCCTGAACCAATTTATTAGTCAACTCATTCAAACTCCACTTTTCCGTAATAGTGTTGTAATGAATTTTGAACGGTTCATATTGTGGAGGCAAACTAGTCAGAATAAATTGAACGAGGAAAGCATCGTCCATCTTTAATCCCAAATTCTTCAGTTTGGCAGCAAGGTTAATCATCTCAATGACATGAGCACTCATGGTGCGAGAACCATCGAACTTCATGGTTACAAGATCCGTCATCAGCTTTCCCGCAAGGGACTTGTCAGCTGTCTTGAACCTTTCTTCAATGTTCTTCAAGTATTCCTTAGCATTTTCAGCGGTGGGAAGTGATGACTTAATGTTGGTGTCAATCACCATCCGCATAAACATCATGCTCAATCTGTTGGATCTTTCCCAATCAACATGAAACTTTCTTTCTTCGGGAGTGTTTGAGTCAGTAAGTGGACTTGGCTGATCTTTGAGAAGAGCCATGTCCAATTCAAGTACTCCCAATGAGAACTCAACTTGCTCTTTCCATTCTGAGTAGTTGGTTCCATTGAGCTTAACAATAGATGTAGCATAAGAACTGAGAGCCGAAGGCGCATGGACTGTAAATAATGATACACAAATTTAATCTTAAGTAACACATAAAATGAATCCTTTTAGTCAAGAATTTTGAACACTCCTGTGGGTAGTTTTTTTTTTCTTTCTAAATTCTTCATAAGTTTAAATACTCCTGTGGGTAGCATTTAAATGTTTTCATCAATTTTTTTTTAAGATTCCAAGTACTCCTGTGGGTAGTACTCGAAATACACATAAAGTCCAACAAAATGTAATAACTAATGAAAAGATCAGGTGTAAGACATATTCGGCATAAGGCATGAACCAAGTTTTACAAGTTGATGATCAAACATTATGACAACAGGAAAATCAAAAATTCATATCATAAACATGATTGCGTAACAAAAGACGTCGATATGCATAACAACATAATACACATGTTAAAACACTATCACGTAAGAATATAAACATAATCCATGGACAAGATAGTATTCATATAAGGATGCTTGTACTGATAGGAATGATCATATGTCCGGTAACCGTGGCTCTGATACCACATATAAGATAAGAACAACTGTTCCAAAAGAACAGTGAACAGAACATACAGAAAATAGAACACTTACAAGAATTCACGGATCTTGAACTATATGATCATCACATGTAAGAATATAAACATACCTCCTGACATGGTGACGATTAGTTGATAGCAACAAGGTCTTGTACGCTTATGCTCCAATGGAGAAGTATGGATTTCTCTATCTTCTCTATATATATGTTAATTTATGTGTTGTGTATGTTCTTAATCCCACACATTTGATGGAAATGGTGGAAGTATATATAGATAGATAGAGGACCATTCAGCTCACCTTAATTTATTTTACCTCTCAATTAATTACCCATCAGAATTAATTAAGTAAGGTATTTTATCTCTTGAGTTTCCTATAGACCACTTTATGAGAAATTTATTATTATATATTATAATTTCTTACATCTTTTAGTCTATACCATATGCTAAAAACAATAGTCTTTTACTGAACACCAATCAATATACTTATATAAAGGAGAAGACGGAGGCGGTGAGGTGGCGCCTCTAGAATCGCTCCGTTCTATTTTTCTAATTTTCTCAATTTTTCACAATTTTTAATTTTAATAATTACAACTTTCTTTATTATTTTCGATTTTGTAGGAAGGAAATTGAAAATTAAACTTTTATTATTTTCAAACTTGATAGAACTTTCTTTTATTATTTTCAAACTTGATAGAACTTTCTTTGATTTAGAAAATTACAACTTCTTTATTATTTTCGAATTTGTAGGACTTGATAGAACTTTCTTTGATTTAGAAAATTATAACTTCCTTATTATTTTCGAATTTGTAGGCTTGATAGAACTTTCTTTTATTATTTTCAAACTTGATAGAACTTTCTTTGATTTAGAAAATTACAACTTCCTTATTATTTTCGAATTTGTAGGACTTGATAGAACTTTCTTTGATTTAGAAAATTTCTTTGATTTAGAAAATTACAAATTCCTTATTATTTTCGAATTTGTAGGACTTGATAGAACTTTCTTTGATTTAGAAAATTAGAACTTCCTTATTATTTTCAAATTTGTAAGCTTGATAGAACTTTCTTTTATTATTTTCAAACTTGATAGAACTTTCTTTGATTTAGAAAATTACAACTTCCTTATTATTTTCGAATTTGTAGGCTTGATAGAACTTTCTTTTATTATATTCAAACTTGATAGAACTTTCTTTGATTTAAAAAATTACAACTTCCTTATTATTTTCGAATTTGTAGGACTTGATAGAACTTTCTTTTATTTAGAAAATTACAACTTTCTTATTATTTTCGAATTTGTAGGCTCTTATGTTAATAATTGCAATTTTTTTTTATTATTTTCAATCTTAATAGAACTTTCTTTTATTATTTTCAAACTTGATAGAACTTTTTTTGATTTAGAAAATTACAACTTCCTTATTATTTTCGAATTTTTAGGATCTTATGTTAATAATTGCAATTTTCTCTTTTATTATTTTCAATCTTGATAGAACTTTCTTTTATTATTTTCAAACTTGATAAAACTTTCTTTTATTATTTTCAAACTTGATAGAACTTTCTTTTATTATTTTCAAACTTTATAGAACTTTTCTTTTATAATACTTCTTGACTTTTAAACATAATGGATTTCCATGTTATTCACCTTACAAACACCTATAAATTAAAGGTCATTCATAACAAAAAATCTACACCGAAACTTTTTTACATAGTTTCAAATTTTTACAACCATATTTATAATCAATACAACTATGGCCTACACCATGTTGGATTCTTTGAACGACATCAACTATACCTGGATGATAAGAGTACGAGTGTGTAGAATGTGGGAATCTGTCAATCCGAATACTGAAGAACTGATCAGTCTTGACATGATTTTGATCGATGAAAAGGTTAATAAATCAATATACTTATAACTTATTGGTTTGTCAAATTTTATGATGTTATTAACTTTTCTAAGATATGTTGTATGACATGTAAATTTGATCCATGCTACGATCCCGAAGATTCTGGTCTCTCGGTTCAAAAATCTTTTAGAGGAAGGCTCCGTGTACAGTATCAAAAATCTGAAAGTTGTTTCAAGTACATGGAAATATAGACCACTATCACATGGGTCTAAATTGCTCTTCATATGCATAACGTTGCCTAAAAGATTGGAAGAAGGCATCGTCAACATATCACTGCATGGATTTCAGTTCATATGTCTGGATATGATTGATGCACGTATTAATGACACCAACATACTCTCATGTTTTTGATGCAGTAATTTATTAGAGTAATATATAAGTAATACTATTATATAAGTTATAATTCAAACTATCATGTTCTAATATTATTTTTTCTATGTTGATTTAGATGTTGTGGGCTGCTTGACCTACTTGGGTGGCATTGAAGTTGTTAAAGGCGGTTGGAAAGAAAGAGATCTCAAAATTGTCACAAATTAGTAAGTTATGCATTATATTAATTTTAATATAATTGTTAATTGTTTTTTATTGTTCTTGTAATTTTATATTACTTCTTTGGTTACCCCAATTTATTTGTTTTACTTATTTAATTTGTTCTAATTTTTTTCTTAAACAGCTCCATCACCAGTACCATAACTTTGTGGGAAAAGTTGGCCGAGATGGTTGATACAAATTTATACAAGGAGGATGGTGGACCCAATATAATAATTGTCACATCAACCCAGATTAAAAAATTTAAAAGTAATTATCTTTATTAATGTTTTTATAATATATAGTTTTAGAAATTGCACATATATAAATCTATCTTATCTCGATTGAACGAATATCATTAGATATTATACAAATATTTGTTTCATTGATATTATTGATTTAATTCTTATATTAATTTTTTAACCATTTATTTACTCTTATATGCAGATACAATTAGCTTTTAGTAAAATTTATACAAATCTGGATACACCGTATGTGTCATCCCCGAGAGAGAAATTTGCTCACCTCTCTACTAAATTTCAAATCAATGGAGACTTTCTCCCCATAATGTCGTCTGAGGAAAAACTGTTTATTAATAGGATGAACATCGAGGAATTGATGGAAGCAGAGTGGAGTGAAGACCTAAAGGTTAATTTTACACATTTTTTGTTTAGCTAATTTATTTAACGTACCTTGTACTTGACCTCAATTATTATCAATGTTATTTTTGTTATCATATTTATACTCTAATCATATTACTATAGGAACAAATTGTTACGGTAAGAGCTGAGATTTTTGGGATTGATAATACCCATAACTGGTACTACACTGGCTGTAAAACATGCTCCACAAAGTTGGACTTTTGTGAGGGACATTATAGATGCAAGCCTTGCAACGAAATTATTGACCATCCTCTTATCATGTAAGAAATTAATTTAATAACTTTATTTTATATTTTGTTTATACATATATTAATCCTACTATGATTTGTGTGTTTATACAGGTTTAGAATACAAATAGAAGTTAAGGATAAGACGGGAGATACAACTTTTGTACTATTCAACAATATAGCAGAACCATTGTTAGACAAATCAGCAAATAAGATAGTGAATAAATTATCTTTAGACAACAATGATGTTCCAAAAAAGCTTGAAGGGTTATTTGAAAAAGATATAATGTTTAAGTTATGATTGAATGTTTATAATCTCAAAGAAGGATTACACAGTTTTACTGTTACTGAAATATTTGAGCCAAAAGAAATTTTGGAACAATAGTACAAATTGAAGAAATCAGTCAAGGTACATTCTAATTTATTATAACTTATGTGTAATTAATTAATTAGTTTAAAAGTCTAATATTATATGCACTATATAATGTAACAAATAACTTGTACATGATTTTTCTTCTTCATGCAAATATTTTTAAACACTCATTATATTGAAGGATTCTAAAGATTCTGCTACATCCGAGACTGGTGCTGTGTTTGTGCATGGCAATGGAGCTGGTGATGCAGGCAATGGAGCTAAAGAAAATTCGAAACAAGAGTACAAGTTGAAGAAATCAGTTAAGACATATTCTAATTTGTTACTATAATTTATGTATAGTCAACTTCATTAGTTTAAAACTCTAATATCATGCACTATTATCTATATAAAAATATTGCACATGAATATTTTTTTTCTAAGCACTCGCTGTATTGAAGGATTCTAAAAGTTCTCCTACGCCCGAGACTGTGCATAACAAAAAGAAAAGGAAAGTATCAACTGAGAACAATGAAAAGGACAACGGAGTTGGTGATGGATACAGTGGAGCTGGTGACGGAGGCAATGGAACATGTATTTAGCATTATGCTACCGTCTAATTACACATGTGTTTCCAATCTTATTTTTTAGTATTAAATAATATGTACTAAAGGTTACACATTATACTTTTAAACTACATTGATAACTTGTTCGATTTTAATATATTTTGAATATGCACTAAAGGTCTATTGAGATTGATAATTACTGTCATTTTCTTAGCTATTTTTAATTATTATTTTTGTTTCAATAAGGATGAAATTTTGCTAAGATTTGAAATATTACAAACTATAAGATTTATAATATATAATATAAATTAGATATTATCTTTTCTAATAATACTATATAAATATAAGTAATATTATATGTTTATATTGATTTTTGTCAATATAATATATATATATATATATATGGCAATGGTATCGGTCCAATAAAATAAAAAATCAAACTATATAAACAAACAAAATATGTAAATATTTTATTATAGTACCTACCCAAATGCAAATTTTATAGAATATATTTTATTTGATAATTTAAATAATTTTGTAGATATTAATTTCACAATTTTTATTCTAATATTCTTTTTCTTAACAAATGTATTCTAATGCCGCTGCGAAGCGCATCTTAGTAACCTAGTTTTTTAGAAAACTCTCTCAGCTGTACTTTCATATCTTCAAGCGAACTGATATATTACTTATAAAATATATTGAATTAGTTGCATTATAGATCATATTTAATTTAATTTAATAATAATGTATTACTAAAATCTTAAAAATATATGTTTTGAAATTAAGAAAATAAATCTAATAAAACGTCTAGTAATTATATATATATATATATAGGGTCAGGATTTGGTGCCACTAAACCATTGTAAGAGAATATAACTTGGATGAAACATAATTACACAAACGACCCCTTAATTAAGGATCGATCACATGTTACGGTATGAAATCAATTGCGTAATATAAAGTAAATGACAAAAATCAATTGCGTAATATAAAGTAAATGACAAGTAAAAATGTTGTACATATACTTGTAATATAACTGAAAGGTAACATTCACATCATAATTTAAGAAAACTACCACTTGAAAATAAGTGGAGGGTATAGACAAGCTCAAAAGCTGATAAACTAACTCAATAACTTGTATCTCACAACTCTAACTTTACGTACACAGCTTGTTTCCTGGCCTCCTACTTGTACCTATATAAAGGTATTGTTAGGTCCTGATATGTTTGTAGAAGGGGGGGGGGGGGGGGTTGAATACAAACAGTACTGTTTTCTCGAATTTGTTCGGTTCGTGATATAATAATTCAAGAACAAATAAGTGCGGAATAAAATGAAACAAGATTCAAGTGAAATATAACTTATATTAAACTTGAAGGATATTGCAAACACAGTACAGATTACAAGGTTTG
The DNA here is from genome assembly GCA_030848705.1 of Heracleum sosnowskyi. Lineage (NCBI taxonomy): Eukaryota > Viridiplantae > Streptophyta > Magnoliopsida > Apiales > Apiaceae > Heracleum > Heracleum sosnowskyi. The sequence goes on from CM061240.1 coordinate 21,064,507, forward strand.
AATCTCAAACTATTTAAAACAAATTTAGAATAAATTCGACATGAATTTATCTAATTTTATAATAAAAAGGTCGAATACTTAAAAGTAGTTCGAGATCAATTCTAGGGATAATGATCCGCTAGATAGTCAAACAAGTACAATAAATAACTTCTAGTGGTTTGGATATAACATTAATTGCTAGAAATCAATTGCTTGATGATCTTTAAAGCTCAGACAGTTTTGGTGTTTGTTGAAGCATAGAGAAAGATATGATGTTGAATGCTTCTGCTGTCTTGATGATATCTTTTTAATTCACTGCCTCTTCTTTTTGTACGCAATTTACTTTTGAGTTAGAAGTACTATCGGTAGTACTGACTTGGCTTGGCAGTACTATCGGCAGTACTGTCAATTGAATTGGCAGTACTATCGGTAGTACTGTCAATTGAACTGGCAGTACTATCGGTAGTACTGTCAGTTTAAACTATCAGTACTATCTGTAAGTACTATTAGCATTATATTAATTATAATTTAATTTACCTTTTAATTAATTTAAGGAATAAATTAATTAACTGATTTAATAAATTAAACGAGAATTAATACCGTTTATTGATAGCAGAATCAATCTGTTAACCACTGAAAATAATGACGAACTTCCACTGTATGACGTTGACACTCGATGTACTGTCTGGTTCATGAATGACTAACTGTGTAATAACCCCAAATTTTGGACTTAATTAAAACTTTGATGAATAGTGAATTTTGCTGGCTAAGAAAATTTTCAGACCACTATATATACAAGACAGAGAATGGACATTTCGAAGTTATATTATTGATGTGTAAGGGGAATGAGTGAATGCAAACGCGATCAGAATTAGAGGATTTCCACTTGAGTTTTATACCACTATTCATCGGACAATCGATGATGTATTAATTGATCATTATGAGAGATAAGAAAGCAAGAAGATCCATGATCAAATATTTAGCCAAGGCAATAAAAGATCAAGAGGATATCCCCTAGCATTAGTGCAACGAAACATTTTCAAAATCATTTGAACCTATATCAAGACCTAGCAACAAAACAAAAGCATAACGGATTATGGATTAAACCCTAACCAAAGGGGAAGTATCATGTAAGATCATCAAGTGCAACCTATAAGAGGATTGATGACACAAGCAATGGCACAAGCATGACATAGGTGATGAATCACCACCTAGTCACCATTTTCTTCAAAAATCACCCAATGTATGACACTTGGAATTGGTGACTGTAACACCCCCAGATCCGGGGTCGGAGATCTAGGTTGTCACGTTCCTTATTCCATACAAACACTTGATGCTTGAATCATAATAAAATAAATCAATACACATGGTGACCCCACCATCAATATACTCACACCAGTTATGTCTCAGAAACGAAATTGCAAAAGCAGTAGTCATATGATCCATAAGTTAAAGTTATTACAACCCAAAAGTAAAATGCTTGAAACCTACTGCCAATATGATTTTTACTTGAAACCAGAAAGGTAGCGCAAATGTTTGTTCTTGTTCATTAATATACATAAGTGATACTTATAAATAAACCGGAGCAACAAGAGTTGCACTCCGAACAACTCAGTGCTTCTACCTGAAGTGCTGCAACTGCCATCCTATGGGCGGTCTGCGCGGCCCAGACGCGCTTCCGAGCGGTATGACGAATCTTGGCCATCTACTCTAACTGTTGTGTTGTGATATAACCATCTACTCTAGCTGGTTATATGTGAATATATCTTATGAAGCATTGGTCTAATTTTTTGGATGTTTTCAAAGATTTTAGAGCTCATATAAAACTAAACATAAATTTGGGAGGTGAATACAATTCTTATACTTTTTGTCGATTGTTTGCTTCTGATGGGAACATCCGTCAAACCTCATATATAGATACTCCTCAAAAAAATGATGTTGCTCAAAGAAAACATCGTCATCTTGTTGAAACTACTCATTCATTTTTTTTATCAACAGATATTCTTAGTATTTTTTGGGATGAAGCACTTCTTACTGTTGTTTATGTGATTATAACAGAATTCCAACTTCTCTTATATATAGAGTTAAAAAATATATCATGGTAAATTATTATTAAAAATGAGAAATATTTCATAGTAGATTATTATTAAAAATGACAGATGGATAAATTACATGAGAAGAAGGTCCGAGTGGACAGATATAGATCTAAATACGTCTTTGTGATACAATAAATTTAAAAATCTAAGCCATTATATATAACTTAATCAAATGGTTTACAATAGATTTAAGAACTTCCATAACAAAATAGATTTCCACACAATTTTTCTCTATTTTATATAATAATTTATTATAATGTTATATATTTTTATACTTTAAAAGTATCAACTACCAAAGTATCTTTTATACTTAAAAATATAAATAGACTATGTTCAAGACTTCTGACGTGCTAAGTGAATAATTTTTGGTTGGAATCTAATACATACTGCACAGATCAACGATTTTTTTTTTTCAAACGAGTGTTAAGAAATTTTTTGTTTCACCTAATGCACACTGCACATATCAACAAATTTGTTTTAGTTTGGGAAAAGTATTGCTTAACAACAAACTTAATGAGACAATGACTAATTATTACAAGTAATAATTTATAATTTTAATAAAGTTTTCTTATTTAACATTTTTCATATTACTTATCATAATAAAGATATTGCAATTTTAGTATTCACAAAATAACATTCTTAGCAATAAAGAAAAAGAAGTTAAATATGATAATATGTGATTTATGGGATTTCAGATGTTTTGTATATGTATAAGTTCAAATTAATAATTAATATATTTATAATTGGTGAATTAGTTCATGGGATTTGTAATTTTAGATTTTTGTTATTAGTTTAAATATTAAAAATATTATGTTATTTAATATTAAATTTAACGACTCTCAATTATTTACTTCAAAAATCTATTAATTAACCAAATTACCAACCACCACTTATTAATAATTTATTAGCTAGCTTGAGCATAGGTATATGTATATTTATCATTAAAAGTTGTCAAATATGAAAAAAATTAATTACTAACTATTTCTGTAGAAGTGATGACCCGATATCAATACAAACTAGTTAACAAATGCGCGCATCGCATCGCGGCGGCGTTATAATTTTTCTAAAAAAACTTTATCTATAAAATTATAACAATTACTCATTTTTCTCAAATAAACTGTCCTTCAGTTAAACACATTTTCCTTCTTGTTAAGATCGAACTCCCAAATTTTATACATTGAATAATTGTCTTACATATTAATTTTTATGTTAACATGCTCCTTTCTAATGAGTCATCTTCTCGTTGAAAAAACACATATATAAATTCGCATTTCTATTTTACTTTCAATAGATTTTTTAATTATGTATGCTTTACGATCACTCATTTCTAGGGCTGTCAACAAAATTCGAAAAATCCGATATTCGTCCGAAATATCTGTATTCGTATCCGGAATAAAGAGGATTTTATCCGTATCCGAAATAAAGCGGATATTATCCGTATTCGAATTTGGTAGTTGCGGATACATATATGGATATAGACGCATCCGTATCCGGTAATATCCGAATCCGAAATTAAATAAATATGATAAATAAATAATATTATATATATATAATTACATATTATTTAGAAACTATTTTTAAGTTTGCAGAATATATATATAATTTAATCATTAAACAATATATTTATATAAGTTGTAGATAATTGTAAAACTATATATATATATATATATATATATATATATATATATATATATATTAGAAATTTAATATTTTAAAATAAACAAAATTATAATAAAAAGTAAATTTTTGAAAAAAATAAAATAGACTTTAATAAATTTAAGTTTTCATTTAGTTTAATTTATTTTAAAAAAACATTAAAATTTTTATAATTTTTTTCAATTTTATTGAATTAAAATTTAATATAAAAACTAAAAAATTCTGACTGAAATTCGGATTCGGATATTATCCGTATCCGGATAGTATCCAGCGGATTCGGATTCAGATAATTTTATTTAAATATTTTCGGATTCGGATTCGGATACGAATTCAGATTTTCGAATTCGGATTCGGATACAGGCAAATCCGTATCCGAATTATCCGTTTGACAGCCCTACTCATTTCTCCCTAATAAGTCGTCCCCCGTTAAATACGTTTTCTTTGTTAAGATCAAAATGATAAATTTTATACATTGAATACTTGTCTTATATATTAATTTGTTTGTTAACATACTCCTCTTTTTAATAAGCCGCTCTCTCGTTGAAAAAATACTAATATAAATTCACACTCCTATTTTATTTTCAATAAATTTTTTAATTATGTATGTCTTACAAACACCTATTCCACTTGCAATATAACTTTTTTTTAATATGTATTTTTTATAAATTTTAATTCTTCTACTCTATAAATTCGAAAATCTATTCTACTTTCCATTGAACTTTTAATTATATGTCTAACCTATAAAATCTCTATAAATTTGAACTCTTCTCTTCTATAAATTCGAACACCTATTCTACGTCCAATAGAACTTTTAATTATGTCTTACAAACGCCTATTCTACTTCTGATAGAACTTTTAGCAAGTATTTCTTATGTATTTGAGCTCTTCTCCTCTATAAATTCGAACACATATTCTACTTTAAATATAATTTTTAATACCATGTATTCCCTATAAATTCGAACTCTTTTACTCAATAAATTCAAACATCTATTCTACTTCAAATCAAACTTTTATTTATATGGCTTTCCTATAAATTCGAACTCCGCTCCTCAATAAATTCGAACACCTATTCTACTTCTAATAGGTTAAATGATATTTTTTGATTTATTAGTATTTAAAATTCAAAAATTCTAGAAAATTAGAAAAATAGATTGAGATAATTTTAGAGGGGCCACCTAACCTCACGTGTATCCTTCTTTATATATATAGGGAGGTGCTCAAATGAGAACCCCAATTAAAATGAGAACTGAGATCTAATCTCAGCCTTCTATTTTTTATTGTTTATTTTAATCACAGCCCTTCATTTGTCTTCCCCATCCCACCTCACCCACACCCGCTGCACCTTTCAGTCCTATCATACTCTCTCTCTCCCTCCCTCTCTCTCCGATTAAATTCGTTGTTTCTGCCATCTCCGATCTGGTCTTCTTCACCTCCGGTCGTCTTTATTCTACCGCCTCCGAACTGTTTGCCTAGGAATGTGTACTTAGATCTAAAATTTACTACTGATTATCTTCAAACTTTAGTGATTTGGTTGTAATTTAGTAAATTTCTTATGGTGACAATGTGGTAGTAGGGGATGGTGGTGAACACCGGTGTCCAGTATGGTGATTAGTTGTGGTTGTATTAAAATTTTGGTGATTTTGTGTTGCATTGTAGTGAAACGAAGGTCGTGGTGTTATGGTGGAGTGAAGTAATGTTGACAGTGGTGGTTGTCTGGTGGTAATCGATGGTGATTTTGTTAATTTGATTGTAGTGATTCTTTCTTAATGTTGGTGATTTTTATAAAACTGCGGTGATTATTTAGTTATGACATTGGTGATTTGTTGTTGGTCGCCGGAAAATGTGGTGGTCGCCAGAAATGATAGTCGTTGGTGATCGAAAGTGGTGGGTGGTTGGAGGAGGAGGAAGTAGATAATGGTTGAATAAAAAGTATTAATAAAATTAATGAATGGTGAGGATTAATATTAAGTATATAAATGAGTGGTTAGGATTAGATCTCATATCTCACACTAATTGGGGTTCTCATTTGAGCGCGACCCTATATATATATTGATGTTTTATTCAAACATTAACATATATTATGTTATCCGGTTTAATAAATTTTAGAACCATTAACTACCAAAAAAATCATAGCCACTTAAAAATATTAGTAGACTATGTTCAAGACTTACTAAAATGCTGAGTGAATAAATTTTGGTTGAGTTTGCTCATAAACCAATTATAAGAAAGATTCTATTTCACCTATTACACTGTACAGAACAACGAAATTTCCAGTTTGGAAAAGGTAGACATTAACAACAAACTCTACCAGACTATGGCTAATTATTTTTGTAAATATAAGGGGTCATACTGCATGCACCATAGCTCTTGCTAAAAGCAATTCTGGGAGGGTTAAATGTGTGTACTTGATCTTACATCTATTCATAATCATAAACAGACTATATTCAATATTCAGAAGGTCTTGTTTGGACAGATGGTTAAGTGTTTTTTCTTGCTTTCAGTTAGATCACGTTTTCTAACATCTGGACACAGCTCTGCATGAGGAGCCTATATGACCAATCATTTGATTAAGGAAAACTTCTTATTACTTCTAGTACTCTTCGAACTTCTCCCTGGGTGAGTAGAATATGATGATATCAGCCTCTTCCGGTAATTTAAAGCTCACTCTCTTCTTCACCTTCCCACCTAGAGAACCACCACAAAAACCTTCATCCTCCTCGTCAATCTTCCGTAAAAGTCCCAGTTTGTCGGAGGAGAAACTGAGTCTTGGAGTAAAGAAATCCGTACGCAAATCAGGAGAGGACAAGTCGATTTTCTGGTACCTTTTAACGACTTTAAGTCCATTATCACCACCAAAATTATTAGTGCATTCAGAAATATTTACTTCTGGAGAATTCATAAGGCATCGCTCCAATGTCCATGTTTCTGTCGCTCCAAGTTTTCTCGCTGTGGGACTGGCCAGACGTGTCTGTTCTTTCCTTGGAATCATTCTTGAAGTTGGAGAGACGGGAGTACTACAATTCGAATTAAAAGGTTGAATAACCCTTTTAGGCTCATCTGGTATATCAGACTGCTTCATACAGCAAACGTTTTGCCCCATATATTATATTCTGACAGAAATATTTCATGAAAATATCATCTCTGGATATTTGAAGAGAAAAGTGGTTTGTATTTTTATGTTTGTTCTGAATATTGAAGGGAATCTCTGACGGTTTGTTCGAGAGTAAATCATGGTCCTTGGCCCTATGATTAAACGGTATTGTTCAAGGTAGAGATAGGTTTGGATTTCAATTGTTTATTTCCAGGAAAATTAAATTAACGTATCCATTGTCATGATTAGTTTTGTTATACATATATGTTGCGTAACTACTCATTCTTGCATTTAGAATGTCAATACAATATTACCGGTGACAAGAACAAAGCTCTTGCTTGTAGTCTTTAGAGTTGGAAGGAGTGTGTCACTCTACACCCCGTAATGAATCAATGCGGTAATTATTGATCCTAACCGTACAAATTTGAATTTAACGGATATGATCTGTTGGTTGGATGTCCCTTCCCAACCAACCGAGGTTGTGGAAGGGCACCCTTCATGTATGGATTTTGGTCAACAGCCCCCGTTGGTTAGCAAATGCTACACAACCAACCCATCACAGCCCTTTAAAAACGATCATACGGCTGAGGAAACGCACTGCAATAATGTTTCATTGCACCCCCACAATGTATCATTGCACCCCCCGCAATGATACATTGCTGGACCTCTTATATTTTTTTTTACCAAAACTACCCTTTTGGTTTAATTTCATATCCAAGGACCGAACCACCCGCAATTTTGGTTTAATTTCATATCTAAGGATCGAACCCATGACCTCTCCTAAAGATGTATGAAATATTACCACTGCACCAACACAAGTAACTTGTTTAAAAATGATTCGTACCAAATATATCCAAAAACAAGAATTTATTTATTATTTGTAAATTGAAAATTAATTGAATATCAACCTACATAAAATGTAACTTTAGTCGTAAAGGTGTGTTGGATGTTAAAAGTAAATGAGCTAATGGACCCGGAGTCACGGATTTCGAACTCGACAAGTTTAATTTCATAAATAATATTATTTTTTAAGGTAAAATGATATAAGGTAAAATAAAAATAAGAATATAATAATATAAGGTAAAATAAAAATAAGAATAGTTAAAATATTATTTTTTAAGTTTAAAATTGAAATATAACAAATAAACTTTCCCAACCCTACCCTGGAGCAATGATTCATTGCGGGGTGATTTCTGGAGCATTAACCCTACCCTACATAACAAATAAACTTTATTTCCCCTCATTTTTCATTTTTCATGTACACTTTCCCAAACTGAGGGCTGCGTTTTTGGGAGCTTTTTCAAGGTCAAAAACTCAACAAAAAGGTTAGCTCTCTAATTACTATGACTTCATTTTTATTTGATGATTCTAGTTCATCTAGTGAGCATAATGAGTTCGATTATGTTACGGCCATTAGAAAAAATCCGGTATTTCGTAAAATTAATTCTAATATTTTTGCAATTAAAAAAATAAAAAATAATATTTTAAGAATAATAAAAACAACTGATATTAAAATAATAATAAAAAATTAAAATTATTTCGGTTGTCATGGTATTTTGCATTTTTAAAAAATGAAATAATATTTTTATCATTTTCTCCTTTTTTTACTTCGCTTCAAAATAATTTTAATTTTTTATTATTATTTTAAACTGAAACATTAAATTTTTTTATTATTATTTTAAACTGAAATATTATTAGTTTTTTTGTATCCTACCACGCAATGAAACATTGCACCCCCGCAAAAAAGTAGTTTTGTGGCTAATTCTAAGGGCAAAAGAGTAAATTGTAGCCCACATTGTATCATTGCAGCCCCGCAATGAATCATTGCAACCCCGCAACGAATCAATGCGGCAACTATTGATCTCAACCGTACAAATTTGAATTTAACGGATATGATCTGTTGGTTGGATGTCCCTTCATGTATTTATGACTTATATATGATACTTATTCATTTTAAGATATAAGTTAATTTTTTTAAAATATCCCAAACACACGGTATGTGAACAAGGCTAAGAGGAGGCAGTGTTGGGAAAAAATAAATATTTTTACTGTTCAACAAAAAATAGTTTAAAATAATTAACAAAACAATTTTTACGAAATTTAATTCCCAAAAATTAAATGAAACGAGCTTTACATAATTTTTTGTATTGAGTTAGAGATCTCGCTTATTTTTAAAACCGTTTCATGACACTATTGAAATGTGCTAAACAATTGTTGTTATCACGTTGTCCGCGGAATAAAACAACGCAAAAAGTTGAAACAAAATTCTGCACCGAAATTGTTATTCGATCTTATCACTCCAAAAAAACTGACAACTTGTAGGCTTCTTGAACACCAATTAATGCATATACAAAGAATATATTGAAATACGGTATAACACAAGTTATAAAAATAATACAAGTATTATTGTTTGTATTAATTCAATGTCACTAACATTAATTTAACTTGTATTAATACAAGCAATAATTCAATGTCACTAGCATTAATTCAACTTGCATTAATGCTAGTGACGGTGAATATTAGTTGATCTATAACACAAGCAATCAAGCATACATATCAAAAAAAAAGTAGTTGCAGTATTTCAACTACAAAAATACGGTATATGTATCTATCGGTGGCTTGCTATGATCCAAAGCTGAAATCACATAATTACTAGCTACATGCATAGTACAAATTAAATTAAAATAAATATCACCTCCAACTTACGAATTTCATCCCTCTCTCGCTTGAACATCAATATCCCGAACAAGGGCACCCTGCGTTAGCACTACAATTAGACTATGAATCTGGACTGGTAATTTGAACATAAAAAGAATCTAATTTGATGACTCCAAAAATCAATATGTTACAAACCTTTAAAAGGAAAAGTACAATTAATACCTTATATATAATAAGCGTAAGGGAGATCTTATCCAAAACTTTGGTCGGTCACTGTACTACCAAAAGTATATGATCCGTTGGATTATAAAATTATAAATATTCAAATAGATGAGGACCGTTAGATATAATATTAAAAATTGTATTTGATTAATAATAGGATAGTATTTAAATACTAAAAGATGTATTTTGATAATTTAAACCAACTATAAATGGGTTTTCTATATTGAATAGAAATCTTTATGTAAAAATTCGTAATTATCTTTTCTCTTTAGTTTATGGATAGTTCCAGTTAGATAAAAATTAATAAACCATCATTAAATTAAAGATAATTTTGTTAGCTTCGCATGGGCTGTAAAATCGTTAAAATCTGTTGTCTAAAACTCAAGATAGAGCCCAAACAGTAAAGTGATTATCTAAATTTTAATAAATATTTTTTTTATTGTAGATTTAATTTTTTTCCTAATTCTTTTAAATTTATAAATTCTATTTTTATTTCAATAAAATATTAAAATCAATTTAAGAAAAAAATTAAAATCGATATGGTCCGTGTACGATCACTATACGACCAAATTAATAATTACAGTTAGATCTTAAATAGATCGATGAGAATTGTTAGATCTAATATTAAAAAGTGTATCTGATTAATAATAGAATTATATTTAAATACTAAAAAGTGTATTTTGATAATTTAAAAGTTTTCTATGTAAAAATTCTTAAATATCTTTTCTCTTGAATTTATGTATACTTCCAATTAGATAATAATTGTTAAACCAAATATCAACATAACAATTCATATTGATTATAATATTAAAAATTATCAATATAATGCTGATGTATATCATACTAACAATGATACACGTGAACCTACAGAGACTTACGAGACGAGAACTCCTGTACATAAATAAATTTAAACACTTTTTTTTTCTGAAGGAACATAACAATTTGATTAATCCAAATTATAATTATATTATTTTACATATAACAAACATAAAAGGATAATATCAAAATATTATTAAAATATTGAGGGTTTCATATTCATAAACGATAATTTTGAATATAATACTTATATTAAAATGTGTATTTGATTAAAGGTAGGATTATATTTAAATACTAAGAAGTGTGTTTTGATAATTTAAACCAATTATAAATTGGTTTTCTATATTGAATTGAATTTTTTATGTAAAAATTCTTAACCATCTTTTGTTTTCGGTTTATGTGTAGGTCAACAGGTCAAGTTAGATAATAATTATTAAACCATCATTAAATTAAAGATAATTTCGTTAGTTTCGCATGGGTTGTAAAATCGTCAAAATTCAATTTCTAAAACTTAGGATATAACCCAAATAGTAAAATGAGTATCTAAATTTTAATAAATATTTTTTTTATTTTTGTAGCACCAGTTTATTTATTTTTCCACTAATTGTTTTAAATATAGAAATTTTATGTTTCTTTCAATAAAGTATTAAAATTAATTAAGAACAAATTCAAATCGATAAAGAATATAATAATATGAGAATAAAATTTTATATCATCATAACATAATTTTTATTCTATTTAATAATTTTTAAGTAATAATGTATTTTAAAATTTTATATACACTGTAAATAAAACCGAAACATTAAAAGTAAAAGCAGTTAGTAAGATACTTATATCAGTATATACTTGATATCCTTATTATATTAAATCCTTATATATAATAAGTATAATATGGATCTTATCCAAAATTTTGATGGTACGGTCTTGGACAACCAAACTAATAAGGACCATAAGATCATAACTAGATAAATGAAAATCGTTAGATCAAATATTAAAAAAGTGTATTTTATTAATAATAAGATTATATTTAAATTCTAAAAAGTGTATTTTGATAATTTAAACCAAATATAAATAAGTTTTCTATATTGAATAGAATTCTCCATGTAAAAAATTCGTGACTTTCTTTTCTCTTTCATGGACAATTCCAGTTAGATAAAAATTGTTAAACCATCTTTTAATTAAAGATAATTTTTTATCTTATTTTATTAAATTTTTTATCATAACTAATTAAATATTATTTATTATTAAATAATAAATTATACGCAAATGGTGATTTTGTTTTATAAGAACTCATAGAGACCTAATTTCATTGTTAGCAGGACTATATTCATATTTAAAAAAACCGTATTTTGAAATTTTAGACTCAGCTACAGACGAGACCTAACTTTTTTAACCTATATACATTGTAAATTATTAAATTCAAAACTTTAAAAGTTTGTTAATCAATTAGTATAGTACTTTTTTGAAAAATCGTACTTTATAAAAAATATTATCAAATAACCCATGTCTACAAGAAAAAAAAATGAAAAAATTCTTATTTTTCAAAAAAATCCTGTAAATTTTAATATGTTGTTGGTAGATTCAAACCTTAAATCATTGCACGTGATAAATTTTACTCTTATATCTAACGTTTCTCAACAATTTAATTTGAAAGATCCAACGATTATGAATTGAGTGATCAAGCGACCACACTTATAAGAAAACTTTCATTATTTAGTCTTTAATATAATAACATAGATTTTTACGGGATATACTATAAAAAAAATGATTTTTTTACAGAATTTTGATCGTCACGGTGTACTACTTTAAAAGAAGAACTATTACAAAAAAAATTATATTTTAATTGATAATGTATTTTCTCAAAAGTTCAAAGTTCCCGCATCATTAACATATTACAAAAGAGAGTATATTATATTTTAGCAATAATTATTTTAAAAAAATATATTAAAAAAATATTTAAAAAATTAATGATGTTATCATGGTAGTTTGGTCCTAAATACCGCCAAAACATTCTCAACCGTTAGATCCAATACTTTGAAAAATAGAAGATCAAGATTATATCATATAAAAAGAAGTTATTATCTAAAAATGATATAAGTTAAAAGATATTATATTAGGATTGGATTTTCCAAAAAGTTAAAACATAAAAAAAGTTGTAATTAAATAAGGAAACCCATTTAATATCAAAACAATAAAAATCGTTTAATCTTAAATAGATAGGTGAAAACCGTTAGATTTAACATTAAAAACTTTATTTGGTTAATAAAGAGTATTCTAATAATCTAAACTACATATAAGTAGATTTCCTAAATCGAATAGAATTCTCAATATTAAATTTCGTCACTTTATTCTCTTTTTAGTTTTAGAATAGAATTTCATGTGGACCGTAAAATTCACCAAATCTAACTTTTATAACTCAATATAAACAAATATTAAATTGAGCGTGTAAAATATAATAAATATCAAAATTTTAACTATAATTCTTTTTGGCTAAATCTTTTTTAACAATAATTTAATCATGTAAACTAATAACTTTTAAATATTAAAATATTCATAAATAAATATAATTATAAATATTAAAAAAACAATCGTGTGTTCCATGGGTAATTAAAATATAATTATAAACAAAATAATTATAAATAAAATTTAAGTAACCGTGCATCGCACGGGCTATAAGCTAGGTCTTACTAACTGATATTTATAAAATTGTGCATATTTTTATCTTATTTTATTAAATTTTATATCATAACTAATTAAATATTATTTATTATTAAATAATAAATTATACGCAAATGGTGATTTTGTTTTATAAGAACTCATAGATACCTAATTTCATTGTTAGCAGGACTATATTCATATTAAAAAAAACAGTATTTTGAAATTTTTGACTCAGCTATAAAGAGAGACCTAACTTTTTTAACCTCTATACATTGTAAATTACTAAATTCGAAGAAAAAATTCTTATTTTTCAAAAAAACCTATAAATTTTAATATGTTGTTGATAGATTCAAACCTTAGATAATTCTACGTGATAATTTTACTGTTATATCTAACGTTTCTCAACAATTTAATTTGAAAGATCCAACGATTATGAATTGAGTGACCAGACTTATAAGAAAGCTTTCATCATTTAGTCTTTAATATAATAACATAGATATTTACGGGATATACTATAAAAAAATGAATTTTGTACAGAATTTTGATCGTCACGGTGTACTACTTTAAAAGAAGAACTATTACAAAAAAATTATATTTTAATTGATAATTTATTTTCTCAAAAGTTCAAAGTTCCCGCATCATTAACATATTACAAAAAAGAGTATATTATATTTTATCAATAAATATTTTTTAAAAAAATATTAAAAAAATTAATGATTTTATCCTGGTAGTTTGGTCTTAAATACCGCCAAAACATTCTCAACCGTTAGATCCAATAATTTTAAAAATAGACGATCAAGATTATATCATATAAAAAGAAGTTATTATCTAAAAATGATATAAGTTAAAAAATATTATATTATGATTGGATTTTCCAAAAAGTTAAAACATAAAAATTGTTGTAATTAAATAAGGAAACCCGTTTAATAATAAAAATCGTTTAATCTTAAATAGATAGGTGAAAACCGTTAGATTTAACATTAAAAACTGTATTTAGTTAATAAAGGGTATTCTAATAATCTAAACTACATTTAAGTAGATTTCTTAAATCGAATAGAATTCTCAATATTAAATTTCGTCACTTTATTCTATTTTTAGTTTTAGAATAGTTTTTAATTGAAAAAGAATTATTAAATCACAACTAAATTAAAGATTATTTTGTGAATTTCACGTGGACCGTAAAATTGGTCAAATCTAACTTTTATAACTCAATATAAACAAATATTAAATTGAGCGTGTAAATTATAATAAATATCAAATTTTTAACTATAATTTTTTTTGGCTAAATCTTTTTTAACAATAATTTAATCATGTAAACTAATAACTTTTAAATATTAAAATATTCATAAATAAATATAATTATAAATATTAAAAAAACAATCGTGTGTTCCATGGGTAATTAAAATATAATTATAAACAAAATAATTATAAATAAAATTTAAGTAACCGTGCATCGCACGGGCTATAAGCTAGTATTAATAAACAAAGGTGAGCATAAAATTGCACATAAACAAAGGTTTATAAGATTGCACATAAACAAATTTGTCTGACGATTTTGACCTTTGCGTAGTGATTATATAATATTCACGGTTTAAGAGGAGTAACTTGGAATCTTCAATTTTACCTACTACAAGAAAAAACGTCTAAATTTCACCAAAATTTTGCCGTCGAATTTAGCTAAATTCAACTGGATTAGACTGCAAAATTATTGTTGATTTTAGATGAGTGAAAATTAGCAAAAATCAGCTAAATTTGACTGAAATTTTGAAAAAGTTTGAAAATTTTGTTCTTGGTGCCTAAGGCACCTTTAATTCGCCAGGACCTAGATGCGGTAAATTCGACCAAAACCAGTAGATTTCAATGTACCATATATGGAAAATTTAGTAGCTTTCTGCTGGTCTCAACTGCATAGTTCTCAATGTAATTTGCTGCTTTGCTGATATATTGCAATCGACTAATAAACAAAAATATAACATACTTTATATTGTATAGCTAATTCAAGAATAACAATAGATTCATATCAAATATTATAACATTCATTGAAAGATATTTTTATTACAAATTGAGTTTTACAAATTCATTCAAGGTTCCTAGCTAATCCGAGTTAACAATATTACGACGTTGCTCCTCATTTAGTTGAACGAAAACATTCTCAGGAGATATATGGCTTGTCGGAGTTGTATTATTTTCCGGGATTACTTTGTTCGCCAGATTTCTTTTGGTCGCCTGAATTGCCATTCCACGAGTTGATTTTCTTTGGTGTAATTCTTGTACGAACCATTGATTTGCAAGAAAGATAGAGATTGACTATATATTTTTGTATTTGTTTGTGTATATATATGTATATGTGTGTACATGTAAGAGACCTGGGGGGGGGGGGGAGAAAGATGAGAGTGAATGAAGAATGTAAGTATATGTAAGTATATATATATATATATATATATATATATATAGAAAAGTTATATGAAGACCCTATTTAGTTGGAGACTTGGAGACCATATATGTTCTGCAACTAAAATACATTCATAAAATGCTCTATAAAAATAATACGTAGAGTAATATTTAGTAAACATAACATATATGGTCTATAAAATATCCAATTTGATTGTAATTTTATTTCTACAAAGATATTATGCACATATCTTATTTGCAGAACATTTATAATAGGGTAATATGCATTGTTAATCCCAAATGACCTAACAGAATTGTAGAAGGGGGGGTTGAATACAATTCTTGATATTTTCTTAAACTTAAGACACTTATAAATAAAACTGAACTGAATAAGTAAAAACACAAGATATAAATAATTCAGTTGGATTGTTTGATGATCCAACTGAAGTGTTTTTATTTCGGAAATAATCTGTGATACAAAAGTACACAGCTGCTCAGTTACAAGGTTATAGAGAAGAATGCTCTCAAAGATAGCTAATACAAACTATTTGTTTTTCTTCTCTTACCCTTATTTTAACTGCTACACTTGGTCATATATATTCCCAAGTTTACAAAGCTATTTTTGGCTACACTAAAGTACTTTAAAGGTAACCGCCAATAGTTTGCTTTTCATCCCTTTGTCCAGTGGTCCTTGGAGATCCTTGCTTTTGTATTCATGCTTATTATGATCACTCCCAAGAGCCCAATTGGAAACTGGGATGTTTCCTTATTCCCCATGTCCATTTTAATGGTTTCCAATGCAAAGTACACTTCCACATCACCTTTAGATCTGTTCAGTAAACTGTCACTATCACTTTGTCAACTATTCAGAAAAGCAATAATGATTCGTTGATAGCAGGGAGATGTGTTTCATTGATAGCTTTATTCTCTATTTCGTTGATGAGTAAACTTCATTTCGTTGATGAGTAAACTTCATTCCGTTGATGGTGTATCCTTGTTCCGTTGATAGAGTAATCTTCATACCGTTGACATGTCTTCACTTAGGCAAAATTACAAGGCATGATATACTTACAATTAACCAACCTATTTTGCCTATCTAGTACTTAGTCAACATGATTTAGAAAACCTATCTAGTACATACATCAAATGCATATCAAACTGTGAAGTATTGTACAGTGCAATTGCTACAACACTCATTCCGTTGATGAGCTTCCTGTCAACGAAACACTGCAAAACATGCCATTCCGTTGACAGTTACAAAATGACTTAATACAAAATCTACTAAGTGTTTTTATAATTATCATCAAGATCAACATATTCCTAACAATCTCCCCCAATTTATGACTGATAGAATAACAGCCATAAATCAAGAGCCTTGATGATAACAAAAACACTCAGTCAAATTACACATGATAAAAGTAGAAATTGCATTGAGCTTCATTGAATTTAATTAAAATACAAAGTAGAAAATCTTACAAAACAAGTGCACAGAGTTGCTCCTCTAGACTGAGCAGATTTTTCATCTTTGCCTCTGTGGTCTTGTTTTCTTCCCTTTTCTTGCATTGTTCTCCTCAATCTGAGCTTGAAGTCTTCTGTAGAAAATCTTCTCTTCTTCATCTTGATTCCCCAACTTGGATTGCATTAATCTTAGAGTTTCATTGGATGCCTTCTCCAGTTGGTCTTCTATTCTGAAGAATCTTCTACAGTTGTCCTTGTCTCTGAATTCCATCATCCAAAAAGGTTGGAGATGAATTTTCTTTCCTGTCTGAGGGACCTTCAATACTCTGGGAAGTGCACCAGGCTTGTTCCAGCTAGCTTTGATTTGGCAAATTTTGGAAACAACTTCAGACTTAGCTGTTTTGGTAAAACCAAAATCCTTCTTCAGGCATTTAAACACAGATAGCAGTGTCTGATAATCTTCTCCCAGAATTCTATGTAGAGGCCAAACCTGTTCTCTCCCACCCTTGTAGACAAACACCAATCTCTCTGGTAGTTTGTAAGAAGCTGCAATTCCTCTCACTTCAACTAGGTCATCCAGATTGATATGTAGGTCAGACTCCTCCCTGATATCAGCAATGTAGATGAAGTCTTCTGGGATGGTAGGAGGTTTTTCAGCTTGTGGTCTCCTTACAAGAATTGGCTTAGCCTTGGTAGCCCTTTGCTTAGATTTCTTCTTTGGATCCATCTCAAAGAGGAATTTTGGAAAGTTGGCCTCATCAAACTCAATTGGCTCTTCCTTTGGCTCAATTGGCTGATCATGGAAATTAACAGGATGTTTAGGATCAAAGGCTAACTTTACCCCTAGAGCTGGATCAGGAATTGTTGGAGGTGCAGTTGGTACAGAAGAGTCTGATGCAATACTCTGAGAGTCATCATTCTCAAAGGCTATATTTCTTCTAGCTCTTGCCTTTGGTTGCCTTGTGCTCTTCTTTGCACTCCTTTCCTCTCTGGCTTTTTCTTCTTGCTGTCTTTCTTCTTCATCAAGAGATTGAGCAACTGCAAGTGCTTGCATTGCTGCTCTTTCTGACTCTTCAGCCTTAGCTTCAGCAAAGTTTGGGTGACCAGCCCAAACACAGATTTGTTGTCCATTCCTGTAGACAATTGCCCTTTGCTTCCTTACCTCATAATCATTGCTTTCCTTGCTTTTTGTGATGAGTAGACCAAGAAGCTTGAGCTCATCTGGATAAGGTGCAGGATAGAAAGTCCTTTCTGTATTTTTGCCCTTTGGTTTAGCAGGAGACTTGGGAGATAAGCTTCTTTGCAATGTAGCTTGTTCCACATCCCTAATGCATGAAGTTTGTCCTTTCTCCTTCCTTGATCCTTGAGTGACTCCATGTAGAAGAGGCTCTACCTTATAGAAAGAATTGGTCTGTGGCTCCCATTCCGTTGATGCTAAAACCATGGCATCCGTTGATGGCTCTGTAGAAGAAGCTTGATTCGTTGATGGATCTGAAGTCTTTGAAGAATCAGCTAACTTCTTGATTCTTTCATCTATCCTGGACCAGTGGTCTTTAATTTGTTCAGCAAGCTGTAGCTTCATAGATGCTTGCTGAATCAGGTCAATGCTGTCCAGTTTAGCTTTTCCTGACTCCCCCATAGCTAGTGGCTCCTTTGGCAAGGAAATGGCTGGGACCATAACCTTTGTGATTTGAATGTCTAGCTCCTTAGATTTCTCCCCCTTTTTGTTATCATCAAGAGAGATGACTGGGAGTCCTTGAGCTGCCACTAGCTGGGCTAAGAGTTGTGTCTGCTTCTCCTGTTCCTTTTGCATCTGAGATAAAGTAGCTTTCACCTTGTCCACTCTAGAAGAGAGAGTCTTCAAGGAGGTAGCCACCTCAGGTTCCTTAGAGAAAAACCTGTTCATTTTGGACACAGTGAGAAGAGGAAGCTTTTCATCTAGCCTCCTGTCATTAGCATCCTTGAGATTGCTAATTGAGTCCTTGATTTCTCTAGCCTCAATCCTTGTCTGCATCATCTGTAGCCTTTGGATTTCCAGTGAATCCATAATAGCCTTGTAGAATTTCTTGTCATTGGCATTTGCAGACTCATGAGCCAGATAGGCCTCATTGTACTGCCTTGTGATTGCAGCATCCAGGGAGATCCTTCCTTGTAAATCTTGAGAAAGCCAGTTTGGTGTAGGAGGCACCACAGAAGTCCCAGTCTGTGAAGTAGTGGCCACCTGATTGTCACCAAAGCTGTCCTCATCATCAGAGAAATCAAACTCACCACTTGCTGCAGCTCCTGGAGATAGATTGGTCAAGGCATCCTTTGCTCTTTGCATTGATGCAGTTGTATGAATTAGTTGTAGTGACCTCTCTGCCTCCACATTGCCCTGTTGAGCCAAAACTTGATAGGCTGACACAGGATGAGTAAAGGTCTCAGGATCCAGGGAAATACTATCCAGAGTTTGTTGATAATGTTCTTGGAAGGTAAGTTCCCTTTCTCCCTCATTGACCTCCATTGACTCACTAGCAATGGCTGCTTCCTCCCTTATGACTCCTGTAGTCCCTTCTCTCTCTCCTCTATTTTCTTGCATCATGGGCTCCCCATGGCTCACACCTCTCACACCCTCACCTTCACCTACTAAGGTGGAACTCTCAATCTCTCCTTTTGCCTGGCTGGAAGAAATAGCCAGCCTCTCACTCTCATTCTCTCCTTTTGCCTGGCTGCAAGCCAGCCTCTCAGTTTCACTCCCTCTCAATCCTAAAAGTGTCTCAACTACCACCAGGTCATCTACACTAGTTGTGGAAACAACTAGATTTTCAATAAGGGGTGTAGAATGACCTATCAACGGAATGGTAGTTTGAACTGTCAATGGTATGGATACCGTTGATGGAGAAACACTTGTCAACGAAATAGACTGTTTCGTTGATGAAGTCAAGAAAGCACTTTGAGAATGAGAAGTTACAGTAGAGTCTGTGGTGATTGATTTGAGAGTTTGGTCCACAGATCCCCTTGCAACTTCAGAAAAACTTGGTTGATGGCCCAACAAATCACTTAACAAGTGATGGCCACCAGCTTCAGAGTGGGGCTTCCCCAAGATTAGAGTTGGAGAATCAGGAATAGATGTATGGATCATGTCCACATCTAGAGATAAAGTTGGTGAATTTGAAGGAGATAGTTCAAGGTTGATGTTTAGAGAATGGGACTGTAACCCCAAAGTGATAATAGGGGTTACATCAAACTGAATTTGAGAAACTGGAAGTGTTGCTTCCAGTGTGTGTGCACCCTGTGAACCCTTGGACTTTTGCTTCACTCTCCTTTGGTATTGGGAAAATGTAGACTGTGGGCTTGAAGTGTCCCTTACCCTTTTGGACTGTGCTCTAGGCTGAGAGCTTGTTTCAATAATCACATCCTTTTGGGAGGATGCAATTAGACTTGTGCTTAAATCCATTTTACTCATTGTGCCTTGTTGGGAAGACACAATGGGGCTAGGCTGGGAAACACTTACCTCACCTTCCTTATTCTTGGGGTTTCTTTTATGTTCACCCCTTCCCTCACCTCTCACAACTCCAGACTCACTCCCCTTAGGTTGTGTGGTAGTTTTTACAACAGGTGCCTTTTGAGAAGCACCTGAGGTTGGCTTGGAGGATTTCTTTGATTTTGGTTTTGTTGTTGGGGCAGGAGCCTGTTGGGTCACAGCTACAGACTCCATAGCAACTGGGTTGGATGAAACAATGGAAGTAATAGCTATACTAACAGGGATAGCAGTAGTTACCTCAATGATTGGCAGATACACCACTGGAACATCACCATTGTGGTTCAGCCTCAGTATGTATGTCAATACTCTCTTCTCTTGCACAAAGCACTCAAACCTGGCAGAAGGGTTAGAGATAACTAATGGTGCTGGACTAACATGATTAGCCAGCATCATCAGAAACCTTGCATAATAGATATTTTTCTTCCTATTTGCCTTATCACCCAACTTAGCACCAATCTCATACATAAGTTGGGTGCTAAAGTTGTAATATCTATCATTTAGAAGCATGGTTAGGAGAATTAACATAGAGTTAGTTAATGCATCAAAATTACTAATCTTTCCAGAAAAGACCTTAATGAATGCATCAGCTAAATAACTGTATTCCCTAACCAAACCTCTCCTAATTATCTTACCCAAGTTATCAGTAGGCAAAGAGTAGTTTATGGAATTTAGCATGGTAGTTATTTCAGTGTTAGTAGGCAAAGCATCACAGTTATTATCAGGAATATGTAAACATGCTTGCAAAACATCAGAATTAACTATGTACTCATTACCTTGAAGAGTGAATTGTAGTGTGCAGTTTGTTCCACTATACTCACATGAGGTCCAAATCTCCTCGATTATTTCATTGTAGAGTGGTGTAGAGTGAAACATCGCATAGCCCAACTTACAGTTCCTCATGAAGTCCATCATCTTGAAAAAGATGTTGTTCAGACTCTCCTTAACAACAAATGGAATAGAATTGTTCTTCTCATAGATGAACCCACCAGCAGACATAAGCTTGACTATGGGTGCCATTGTTGAGTGAGGAAAAGCTTCGAGCTGAATTGCTTGTGAGAGAGAAGAAAATAGAAAAACTTTTGGAATTTTTGAGAACAGGTAGAAATGAAATAAAGAAATTGAAATTTCTTAAATACTCCCCCAAAAATTCTCAGAAATTAAGTCCAATAATTAATCTAAATTACCTGATTGGCTTAAAAAGTAACCGTTAGAATTAAATATTACCACAATTTATACTTACAGGGGTGTATGCATAGATCGTGATAAAGAACGTGCAATTTCAACGGTTCAGATTAAAAAGCGCTACATCAACGAATCAGGATTGGGCGGTTAAAGTCCCGTCTTATTTCGTTGATAAAGCTGCGTTTCGTTGATATAAAAGAGCTATCAACGAAACACCCAGAAAAATGCTAAGACTGTCAACGAAATGGTTCGTTTCGTTGACATAGTAATTTTGACTTAGACAAAATTTCACTTTTTCCTAAGAAAATTAATTCACGGAAAAACATAGCAAGTTTCTGGCTGCATTTTAACTTGCAAAAATCTCAAAATAATTAAGAGAAATTTAGCATACCTAGCTCACTTACTAATCTTGAGAATGTGGATTCATCAAGCGGCTTGGTAAAGATGTCTGTAAGTTGTTGTTCACTTGGAACAAAATGTAACTCCACAGTACCATTCATAACATGTTCTCTAATAAAGTGGTACTTGATGTCAATGTGCTTGGTCCTTGAATGCTGCACTGGATTCTCAGTAATGGCAATGGCACTAGTGTTGTCACAGAAAATAGGAATTTTCTCAACTCTTATTCCATAATCAAGTAGTTGATTTTTCATCCACAAAATCTGTGCACAACAACTTCCAGCTGCAATATACTCAGCCTCAGCTGTGGAGGTAGAAACTGAGTTTTGTTTCTTGCTGAACCATGAGACAAGCTTGTTTCCTAAGAATTGACAGGTGCCTGTTGTGCTTTTCCTGTCAATTTTACATCCTGCAAAATCTGCATCTGAATAACCAATTAGTTCAAAACCAGATTCTCTAGGATACCAAATGCCAAGGTTTGGTGTTCCTTTGAGATATCTGAAAATTCTTTTAATAGCAACTAAATGGGATTCCCTAGGATCAGCCTGAAATCTAGCACATAGACATGTAGCAAACATAATATCAGGTCTACTAGCTGTTAAATATAAAAGTGAGCCAACCATGCCTCTGTAACTTGAAATGTCCACAGATTTTTCCTTAGTATTCAATTCAAGTTTGGTGGCAGTAGGCATGGGTGTTTTGGCAGGAGAGCATTCCATTAAGTTAAACCTCTTTAACAAATCATTAATGTACTTGGTTTGACTAATGAAAATGCCTTCATTAACTTGCTTTACTTGAAGACCAAGAAAATAAGTTAACTCTCCCATCATGCTCATTTCATACTTACTTTGCATAAGCTTGGCAAACTTTTGACAAAGTTTCACATCTGTAGACCCAAAGATTATGTCATCTACATAAATTTGAACAAGTATAGTAGAACCATTCACAACCCTGTGAAAAAGAGTTTTATCTACAGTACCTCTAGTGAAGTGATTCTCAAGGAGGAACTGTGAAAGTGTGTCATACCAGGCTCTAGGTGCTTATTTCAAACCATAGAGTGCTTTGAGGAGGAAGTATACATATTCTGGAAAATCATCATCTTCAAAACCAGGAGGTTGACTTACATACACCTCCTCTTCCAATTCCCCATTCAGAAAAGCACTCTTCACATCCATTTGATAGACTTTGAAATTGGCATGGGCTGCATAGGCTAGGAAAATCCTTATTGCTTCTAGCCTTGCAACAGGAGCAAAGGTTTCATCAAAATCAATTCCTTCTTCCTGTGAATAGCCTTTTGCAACCAATCTAGCTTTGTTCCTTGTGACTATGCCATTTTCATCCATCTTGTTTCTGAACACCCATTTTGTGCCTATGACACTCCTGTCCTTAGGCTTGGGCACCAGCTTCCAAACATTGTTCCTTTCAAATTGGTTTAGCTCTTCTTGCATAGCCAAGACCCAAACTGGATCTAGAAGTGCATCCTCAACTTTCTTTGGCTCATCTTGAGACAGAAAGCTGCTATATAGACATTCTTCTTGAGTTGCTCTTCTAGTTTGGACTTTTGAAGACACATCACCTATAATAAGTTCAAAGGGATGATCTTTAGTCCATTTCCTTGAGGGAGGTAGATTTGCTCTTGAAGAGGTAGCTTCATGATCATGATTGCATTGATTGGATATTTGTCCTTGAGAAACTCCCCCTGAGTTTGTTGTCCCTAAATGATCACTCCTGGAAGCATTTCTGTGACTGTCAACGGATTGTCCATTTTGACTGTCAACGAAACGCTCATTCTGACTGTCAACGGAATGTCCATTTGGTCTACTAGCAGCTATTCTTTCCAATCTTAATGCAGCAATTTCATCTTCACTGCTGCTTTCATCTGTGCTAGATACAACAACTTTAGGCTGTTTCTCAGTAGCCTTAACATGATTCATTTGATCTCCTTCCTCATTTTCAAAAGAAAGACTTTCATGGAAACCTTCATCACAGAGACCCTGAATTTTGAGATCATCAAAAACAACATGTACAGATTCCAGAACAATGTTGGTTCTGAGATTGTAGACTCTGTAGGCTTTCCCTGCTGCATAACCCACAAATATTGCTTCATCTGCCTTTGCTTCAAATTTCCCCAAGTGCTCAGCTTGATTTCTCAGAACAAAACACTTGCATCCAAAGACATGAAGAAAATCCAATAGTGGCTTCTTTCTTTTGAGTAGCTGATAAGGGGTCATTCCTTTGGCCTGATTAATCAAAGAAATATTCTGAGTGAAGCAAGCTGTATTAACTGCCTCAGCCCAAAAATAAGTTGGTAACTTTGATTCATCTAGCATTGTCCTTGCAGCTTCAATAAGTGTTCTGTTTTCCCTTTCAACTACACCATTTTGCTGTGGTGTCCTTGCTGCTGAAAACTCATGCAAAATACCATTTTCTTCACAGAACACCTTCATGCTTGAATTCTTGAATTCTGTCCCATTGTCACTCCTAATCCTTCTCACTTTCAAGTCAGGATGATTTTTTACCATCTTGATGTGATTGATAATGATTTCACTTGCCTCGTCTTTGGAGAGCAAAAAGAAAGTCCATGTAAATCTAGAAAAATCATCAACAATCACAAGACAATATTTCTTCTTTGAAATAGACATGACATTTACAGGGCCAAACAAATCCATATGAAGCAACTCAAGCTGATGGACAATTGATGACCCTGTCTTGCTTTTGAATGATGCCTTCTTTTGTTTCCCTTTTTGACAGGCATCACACAAACCATCCTTGGAAAACTCCACTTGTGGAATTCCTCTAGCAAGATCTTTCCTCACCAAATCATTCATAACTTTAAAGTTCAGATGAGATAATTTCTTGTGCCATAGCCAACTTTCATCCTTGCTTGCCTTGCTGAAAAGGCAAGTGATGGTTTCTGGACTTGTGCTACTAAAGTCAGCAATGTACACATTCCCTCTTCTAAATCCAGTCATTACCACATTGTTGTTTCCTCCTTTAGAAACAACACAGGCTTCTTTAGAAAAAGTAACTAAAAATCCTTTGTCACAAAGTTGGCTGATACTAAGCAAATTGTGCTTAAGACCATCCACCAATGCAACTTCATCTATGATGACATTCTCTTTTGAAATCAAGCCATATCCCTTAGTGTAGCCTTTGTTGTCATCTCCAAAAGCAATACAAGGGCCAGCTCTTTCCTGAAACTCTGTGAGCAGGGTAGAATCACCAGTCATGTGTCTTGAACAACCACTATCCAAGTACCAGAGATTCTTTTGTCTCCCTGCACACAATAAAACCAAATCAAGTCGATTTTGGTACCCAAGTTTCCTTGGGTCCTGTTTTGTTAGCCTTTGCTTCAAATTTCTTTTTATAATCATTTTTCACCTTGGGCTCAGATTGATTTAAATCAATCTTTATCCTTGGTGTTGATTTCTGAGGTTTGCTCACATTTTCATTCATAGCATGCATAATTGGAGGAACAAACATGTTATTCATATTCCATGGCATTTGTGGCACATTAAACATATTCATGTATGGATTAGACACAAATGGCATGCTGGCATATGGATTTTGAAATTGTGCATATGGAGCAAACATGTTAGGCATAACAGGCATTGTAGGCATAGAACTATTCATTGCAGGCTTGGGAATTTTCACTTTAACAGTCTTCTTAACAGATTTGCAGTTAGTAGATAAATGACTAACACTTCCACAATTAACACATGTCTTTCTAGGAGCATATTTATCAGGTGTGTAATTGTTGTGTTTGTTAATTCCTACTTTGCCATTCCTGTTATTCTTTTTATTTCCCTTAGCCTCAACTTGAACATTCTCTAACTTATCTTTCAATTGCTTGTTGGACAAGTGACCTACATTAGCTCTCTCAACAGGCTTCTCAACTTTCTTTGATTTACTAGACTCACCTTGAACAAAGTTCTTGGTGACAGGACCATACTTATTATTAAGTCTAGTGAGTTCATCTTTTCTTTTCTCTGTCAACGAAACACCCTGATCGGTTGATGGTTCATCTGTCAACGAAACATTGCATTCCGTTGACATATCAACCTTCAACAAATGATCATTGTTGTTTGTTGACTCTGTTTCTGATTCTAAGGTTTCACAAACATACCCTAGTTTCTCTTTGTTCTTTTTCCATGATTGTTCACAGAAAGATTCCATACCTTGAACATTAATGATGTTGGTAGCAACATTCCTGGCATCTTTCCATTTAGCAATCACATTTTGTTCTATTTCTAGTTGTGTCTTAAGAATTTCTTCCCTTTGTAACACGTTCTCAAGTTCCTTCTTAGCATCCCTACTAACACATCTCATTTTCTCAAATTCAATGAGCCGTGCTTCTAACATTGCATTCCTATCACTTAAGAGCAAATTAGTCTCTTTTATTCTTGAATTCTCTTTGGTAAGTGATTTAAGAGTAACACGCAAATTATATAATACAGTAGACATTTCATTTACTGCACTATCGCATTCCTCTTTAGAAAGCTCAGAAAGATTAGTAATTGTTACCTGGTTGCTTGAGGAGCTTGCTTCCTGCTCATGATTGTTAGCCATAAGAGCCAAGTTGACATATTCAACATCATCATCAGAATCTTCACCATTACCAGCCCAATCATACTCCTGAGACATGAAAGCCTTTTCTTTTTGCTTGAGAAGTTCAAAGTATTTCTTTTTATAATCAACAGGCTCAAATTTCCTGTTGCTCTTCTCAATCTTGGGCTTTCTGCAGTCTCCAGCAAAGTGACCAAGCATTCAACAATTGAAACATTTAGATTTAGACTTTTCAATCCAGTTACTTTTGTTAGGTTGAAAGTCTCTCCTTGGTGGCCTTGCTTCTGAGTTTCTCTTGAACTTGAACTTAGAGAATTTTCTTGACAGAAAAGCAATGTGTTCATCAATCTCATCTAAGTCATCCAAGTTGGCTGGTTCTGGTTCTTCTTCTTCTGTCATCTTACCTTTACATTTGCTAACATCACTTCTACAACTAGCTCGACTAGTTGTGGCCTTTGCAGCTTCTGCAGTGTCATCTTCCAGTTGGTTCACAGATGCAATCAATGCAATAGATCCACCCTTCTTCTGTACCTTCTCAATTTCTTCATCTTGCTCCATTTCCAACTCATATGTCTTTAATGTTCCATACAGCCTTTCAAGAGTGTAATCTTTGTACTCTTGAGTGTTTCTTAGAGAAACAGTCATAGGCTTCCATTCTTTTGGAAGAGCTCTAAGAAATTTAAGGTTTGAATCCTTGGTTTGATAGATCCTCCCATACAACTTTAATCCATTCAAAAGCTTTTGAAACCTACTAAACGTGTCATTTAGGGTTTCACCAGCTTTAAAGTGAAAGTGCTCATATTGTTGTATAAGGAGTTGCATTTTGTTCTCCCTTACTTGCTCAGTTCCTTCACATAGTGTTCTGACAGTGTCCCATACTTCTTTGGAGGTTGTACAGTTTATGACATTGTCAAACATCTCTTGCTCCAAACCATTAAACAGAATGTTCATGGTTCTTTTATCTTTATGGACTTCTACAACATCTTCAATAGTCCATTCTGAGACAAGTTTTGGAATTTCCACATCAGGAGCATCATCTGGCAGTCCAACTCTAGATGCAAACTTCATGGGAACGTGTGGACCTTTCTCAATGCAGTCTACATATCTCTCATCCATAGACATGAGATGTAAATGCATCTTTACTTTCCAGTGAAAGTAATTGTCCTTATCAAGAACTGGTATCTTTACACATGCATCCTTCTTCACCATGGTTTCTATTTTTGGTCTTGATCTTTAAACTTCTTGTATGTTAGAAGCTCGCTCTGATACCAATTGTTAATCCTAAATGACCTAACATAATTGTAGAAGGGGGGGGGGGGGTTGAATACAATTCTTGATATTTTCTTAAACTTAAGACACTTATAAATAAAACTGAACTGAATAAGTAAAAACACAAGATATAAATAATTCAGTTGGATTGTTTGATGATCCAACTGAAGTGTTTTTATTTCGGAAATAATCTGTGATACAAAAGTACACAGCTGCTCAGTTACAAGGTTGTAGAGAAGAATGCTCTCAAAGATAGCTAATACAAACTATTTGTTTTTCTTCTCTTACCCTTATTTTAACTGCTACACTTGGTTATATATATTCCCAAGTTTACAAAGCTATTTTTGGCTACACTAAAGTACTTTAAAGGTAACCGCCAATAGTTTGCTTTTCATCCCTTTGTCCAGTGGTCCTTGGAGATCCTTGCTTTTGTCTTCATGCTTATTATGATCACTCCCAAGAGCCCAATTGGAAACTGGGATGTTTCCTTATTCCCATGTCCATTTTAATGGTTTCCAATGCAAAGTACACTTCCACATCACCTTTAGATCTGTTCAGTAAACTGTCACTATCACTTTGTCAACTATTCAGAAAAGCAATAATGATTAGTTGATAGCAGGGAGATGTGTTTCATTGATAGCTTTATTCTCTATTTCGTTGATGAGTAAACTTCATTTCGTTGATGAGTAAACTTCATTCCGTTGATGGTGTATCCTTGTTCCGTTGATAGAGTAATCTTCATACCGTTGACATGTCTTCACTTAGGCAAAATTACAAGGCATGATATACTTACAATTAACCAACCTATTTTGCCTATCTAGTACTTAGTCAACATGACTTAGAAAACCTATCTAGTACATACATCAAATGCATATCAAACTGTGAAGTATTGTACAGTGCAATTGCTACAACACTCATTCCGTTGATGAGCTTCCTGTCAACGAAACACTGCAAAACATGCCATTCCGTTGACAGTTACAAAATGACTTAATACAAAATCTACTAAGTGTTTTTATAATTATCATCAAGATCAACATATTCCTAACATGCATGACAATGTTCTGCAAGTATACCATGCGTGATTTACAAAAATATTCAATTTGATGATGATTTATACTACAAGATATCTAATTTGACAATGATTTTGTTATGTAAAGTATGTTCTACACGTTATTTAGGTTGCAGAACGTAAATGGTCTCCAAGTCTTCAACTAAATATGGTCTCCATAGAACTTGACTATATATATATATATATATATATATATATATATATGCTAATATTTCAGGAAGAACACTCTTATATAAATCTTATATAAAGAACAATAAAAAATACTATAGAATCTTACATGAAATTACATTTAGATTCTAATTTTCTCACCAAAAAAGGTCTTTTAGGAATAAAAATAGAATCTAACAAAAAATTAGGATCAAATATAACATGATTACACATAATTTCATTGTTACAAAAAAAAAATAAGATTTCACACTAGATTCTATACTGGATTCTATGTGATGTTTGATTATTAAATTTAAATGAGATTCTACATTAAATTTGATATGTTAAGCTTAATTGTTGTCAAATTTTGTTATTCTATTCTTAACATATCAATTCTTATGAAAAATGATGTATTATGATTGTGTTTTTTTATTGTTCTTTATATAAGGCGTTCTTTTTAGAGTGTATAATATGAGTTACTTAATTACTTGTTTTCCTTATTTACAAACAAAGAAAAATAAATGGTAAGTAAATATATGATAATAATTGACTAAATATATTTTTTACATGTAAATAGTATGACATGAGTAAAGGTATATATCCTGAGGTCTACCTCAGGATTCTTATTGTGATGAATACTAACCGTTGAATTCTTGTGTTGATATGTTAATCTGGATTGTTGGTTGTAGTAGAATTTATCTATTCGAATTACTAGAGTTTATTGTCGAATATATGATTAAATTTGACTGCTAGCAGTCGAATTTATAAATTTAATTGTCATTAGTCGAGTATACAACAAGTAAAATTTAAAATGGTTATAATAATTAATGAACAATATTTTTTATTCATCAATTTTTTTGCATAAAATTTTATAATATCATAACCTTATTATCCGTATTGTCGGATCATTCAAATTTTAATTAATATAAATTACTAACCCTCAATACTAAATTACTAACAGCTAAATACAAAGTTTAAACCCTACATTTCAATCATTCAATTAACAAATATATCGTGGTGGTAAGAGTTTTTTTATGCCTACTATTATGGGTTCTAATAATTTTTATTAGATATAATATGTTATCAAATGATACTATAAAAAACAATTTTTTAAAAAAAAATTAGTAAAAAAAAATTTAAAATTTCCAAACTTCTTCAACAAATATAAAATCGAAATTTTCTTATCTATGTTAAAATTTAATCACCATAAGTGGCTAAACTAAATCAAACATGTAATTTATTTTACCAAGATGTTGCGATAATTTTTTTTATAAATTTATAGATTATTAAAAGTTTATAAAATTAATTATTATAATTAAAATGACTAGCTGCATTCAAATTTATAAATATGTCAAGCTTTCGTCAAATTTAAATTTAAATATTTTGGAAAATGTTAGGCGGGAATTTTCCCGCCAGAACTTAAATTCGACTAGATCCGGTCAAATTTAGTGTAGTCCAATTATTTTGTTGGAAGGGTAATTTTCCGCCTTTCCTGAAAAATAATTTTGCTCGATTAAATTTGACCGAAATTATAAATTTGATTGGTTAAATTATTTGACTGCTATTAAAGTCGACTACGACCAGTCAATTTTAAGTTTGACCATCAATTTGTTTAAGTTGACTCTAAATTCGACGGGAAACCATTGAATTTAGGCAAGTCAAATTTATGCAGTTGAATTTAGCCGAATTTTCTTGTAGTGATCTCAAGCATGAAATCATGTACAATCGTTCAGGGTGTAGCCAAGTACATCGAGCTTAAAAGGCCATGCACATCTATCTTGATATGTGAACACTCTAAAAAGTAAAGCTCGAAATTTCATAGGAAGCGGCCGCCACTCTTTCACATCAGTGAGTTGTCAAAAGTACTCCTAAGATAACGTACTCCGTCAAAATAGAGTATAGATTTCAATAAAGATTGAAATGAACTCAACCTCATATCATTTCAGGAAGCATGCTTTTCTTATTACAATTTTGCTCGTTCTTCACAAGTGTTGAGTATGAGTTTCACTTGAAGATAATATAGAGGGGGGGGGGGGGTGAATATGTTATCAGACGTTTATTTGATTATCTTCGTTTTGATTCGAATTTTAATGTAGCTTGAATCTTGTTTGTTGTAAACTAAATAATGCGGAATGAAACAACACACAAATTCACTTTTAACCTAATATTGTATTAGATCGAAAGGTGCTACAAACTGTGAATTCGAAATAGAATTCTCAGCTTCGTTTTTCTCAGAGAGATACAACTTGAATGATTGTGAAAAACTTACAATTGAAAATAAGGAAGCTGTGTATTTATAAAACTACACAAATCTTACTTTTACAAAACTGGTAATGGACCAAAAGGTTTTCAAACTCTGTCTATACCATTTTAGTGAAAGTTGGCATCTTGTGAACTTTGCTTTGTCTTATGTACTTCCAAATCCCTATCTTCAGCTATTTCCTTTGACCGTCTCTCTAAGCTTCTTTGTAGACTTTCCATGTGCATACTGCAACTGATTGTGACAATTGCATATGCCTTGGTTTGATCTTGATCCACGTTCCCAAAAATTTTGTCTGTTGTTAATTCGAAATTCTGCTAAGTTCCCATTCGACATCTCAGAGATCTTTGGTTCGACAACTTGACTTCTCGAAGCAGTGTAGACTGACTTCTCGAATGAACTTCTCGAATCAGTATAATACCACTTCTCGAATTAGCTATCGTTCACGTCTCGAACCAATATCACTAGCACTTCTCGAATCAGTATATTGACTTCTGGAATCATGATTTCTCGAATCAGTGCTTTTGACTTCACTTGTTGAGACATATTGAATTTGTTCATTTCTTCACTTCTCGAACCAATATACTTGACTTCTCGAATCTTCATGCTTAGCACTTCTCGAATGGATGACTTCTCGAATCAGTATATTTGACACTTCTCGAATCATTACTTAGACAAATATCATCCTTCAATACCGCAACTCATTTATTCCCTACTGTCTTCAAATGTCTTGTCTTGAGATCTTCTTCCAAGTCATATTTAGAACTTATTACAGAGTTACATACAGTGAAGTTATAAAATATAGAACCTTTAAGAACAAAGGGATCCC
Organism: Heracleum sosnowskyi; assembly: GCA_030848705.1. Lineage (NCBI taxonomy): Eukaryota > Viridiplantae > Streptophyta > Magnoliopsida > Apiales > Apiaceae > Heracleum > Heracleum sosnowskyi. Next base: position 21,096,776 of record CM061240.1, read on the forward strand.
TCAGTTAAAGGGTCAAGTAAGTGACACAATACTATAGGCTTGTTATTTATATGTGTTCAGGAATGCCTCTATGACTAACAACAAGATCGCTACATGACTTGTTATTAACACGTTGAACCTGCTTCTTGGGATCTCCAGTTAGTTAGGTTTGGTTACCATCACGAGTGAGTACTCTCATAAGATAATAGTCTTATATTGATCAAAGTTTTTTTTAAAATAACTCGGTCAACTTGAAAACTCGTTAAAAAATCTCGTGAAATTTGAAAATTCCAGAACGAGTTGAACTCGACACATATGATACACGAGCCAAACTCGAACATACATTTCAGGCTCGATTATTTTTAGGCTCGAGTTGACTTGTCTCGACAAAAAAAGTTTGAACGCAATTGTTAAAAATATGAACTCGACTCGACTCGATTCAATTGTACGCCTTGAATTTAATTATTCTAAATTAGAAATTTGTTACAAATTATAAATGAGATTGATGGATATAGATTAACCTGAATTTTCTAAATCAGGTTGAACTCTTGAAAGATTGTGATAAATAGCATGATAACTCTTGAAAGATGACTTCCTTTGCTTGGCCTTTTGACAAGAATCACACAGACCATCTAAGCTTAGTATTGACTTTGGAAGTCCCCTTACAAGATCTTTTCGAATTAGCTCATTGATGTTGTTCAAGTTTAGATGAGAGAGCTTCTTATGCCATTTCCAACTCTCTTCATTTGACATTTTTGCAGACAGACACACAGCTTTTCCTTCAGAGTTTGTTACCAAACTTGCTTCATATATATTATTTCGTCTGTGTCCAACTAGAACAACTTTCCCTGTAGATTTGCTGATAACCTCACAGTATTCAGGTTGAAAATCTACATGATAACCTCTGTCACAGATTTGACTCACAGAAAGCAAGTCATGCTTGAGTCCTGGGACTAGAGCTACATTTGTGATGATGACACTTCCAAGATTGATATTGCCATATCCCATAGTACGTCCTATGTTGCCATCTCCATAGGAAACTTTTGGGCCAGCCTTCTCCTCATAGTCTGATAGCAGGGCTTTATTACCAGTCATGTGTCCTGAACATCCACTGTCCAAGACTAGGGTGCTTTCCCTTATGCCCTGCAATCACAAACAATTACAAAGAGTTAGATTTAAGGATCCAGACTTGCTTGGATCCTTTGGCTTTCTTAACATTGTTAGCTTTTGCAGCGGAATTACTATCAACAGAGTTTAAGCTAACAGTATCAGACTTTACACTTGCAGAGTTTGCTCTAACCCATTTCAAGTTGGGCTTCAACTCATAATAATTGTGATAAATAGCATGATAACTCTTGCAAGGGACCCACTCATTTCTCAATTATCCTGTTTATTACCATCGTAATAGTTGGTTCATCGGCTCCTGAACTTCTCTCTTCACCATATTATGTGCGTGTTTACGAAAACTAAGATCTGAAAAGAGCATTTATGTATTTTCTTTGTTCTATAACATTTTCCAGGATTTATACATATAAATACACATATATTTACATCTTTGATTTATGTCTTCTTGCTCACCCCCAAAATGAGTTCCTTTTTCTCCATCTCAAATAACAAGAATATAAAAATCTATGGATATATTTGTATATTAGTGATAGTAGGATGACACATAGAACAACAAGAGAAGATGGAGAAATACATTGATTATTGAAAAATTGATGTTGGGTTTGTAGAGTAAAACGACAACTACGAACGTCATTTAACCTCTAATAGTGGTTTTATAGGAGGTTAATTTGATACCCATTATTCTTATTATAAATACTAGCTTATAATCCGTGCAAAGCACATACCGAGTATGAGTGAACATTAAAATATTAGTATTAATAAATTATTAATAAATATTATTTAAAAATGTATTTCTCGAGAATTGAATGATAAAAATATATAATAAATAAATAACTATTTAATTATGTAGTTATAGACAATCAAACTGTGCATAAAGCTAAAGAAATTAAAGTAAATAAATAAATTTTGTATGATTACGTAGCTGAAAAGAATCTAACGCTCGATGAAACTATTGAATTTAAAGTAAATAAATAAATCTTATATAATTACGTAGTTGTAAGGAATCGAACCCTGGATGCATCTAAAGAATTTAAAGTAAATAAATCTTGTATAATTATGTAGTTGCGGGGAATCGAACCCGGGTTAAAGATAACCAAATTTGGTACTTTAGTACTTTGGTACCGCGCGCCATTTTTACATTGTTTTGCTTATTAATAAAGAGCATAGATTTTTCACACTTTTGAAATAACATTCTATATTTTTAGTAAATTAAAATGTTTAAAACTAGTATGTATAAACGTGTGGTAAGTTTTAGTTATATATATATATATATATATACACTAGCCTATAACCCGTGCAAGGCACGGACGATACAAAATAATAAACTAAAAACTTTAATGTGAACGAAAAATATTAAAATAAAAATAAAAATTAATATGATAAATTATAAAATGAGAAACTTAAATATAAAAAAATATTTAAAAATACATATGGGGCTGAGGAAGATAAATGAGGTATTATTAATATTATTTTATAGTAAAATAATATTAATATTAAGGACATATAGAAAAGTTAACATATTTTAATTAAAAAAAGTAATTGTCCGTGATATTTTTAGAAGTGTTTTAATTATATTAATTGTATTTATTAAAAAAATACGTTGACATGTTAAAATAAGTAAATTTTTTTAATAAGAACAAATAGAACAGCTAATATGTTTTAATTAAAAAAAAGAAATTGCCCGTAATATTTTTAGATGTGTTTTAATTATATTAATTGTATTTGTTAAAAAAATACGCTGACTTGTCAAAATAGGTAAGTTTTTTTAAATAATTAAAAGTATTAAAAATATGTTTTAAAATATATAAGTAAGGGTTGTACTTGATATTTTTGGAAAAGAGAAATTTTAATGATAACAAATAAAAAAAGTAATATATTTTAATTTAAAAGTAATTTCCCGTGATATTTTCGGAAAAAAGTAGATTTTGTTAGAAAAAAATGTTGTAACTATAAATGGCAATCAGTTAGTTACTATTTTATATTATTTTATTATTTATTAAATAGAGTATTAAAATATGTTTTAAAATAAATAAGTAAGGATTGCAACTCATATTTTTAGAAAATAGAGATTTTAGTGATAACAAATATAAAAGATAATATGTTTAAATTTAAAGGTAATTGACGTGATATTTTTGAAAAAGGAGTAGATTTTGTTAGATTTTTTTTTAATTATAAAAGGCAATCAGCTAGTTACTATTTTTATATTATTTTATTATTTATTAAATAGAGTATTAAAATAGGTTTTAAAATAAATAAATAAGGATTGCACCTCATATTTTTGGAAAACGAAGATTTTAGTGATAAGAAATATAAAAAGTAATATGTTTTAATTTAAAGATAATTGCCGTGATATTTTTGGAAAAGGATTAAATTTTGTTAGAAACAATATTTTAATTATAAAAGGCAATCATATAGTTACTATTTTTTATATTTTTATATTATTTATTAAATAGAATAAAGTACCGAAAACCGACCGAAAACCGAAAACCAAAACTTTTAATGTTTCAGCTTTAATAATATAGTATAGATAAGCCATTATTCCAGAGAGAACCATCTTATATAGAGAACCATCTTATATAGAGAATCAGGGAGAACCATATATTCTATTATAGAATCTCATAAATAATTTTAAATATTTTTATATAAAATATATAATCTGATTCTAATGTAGAATATTAGCATATACAAAATTTATAAAAAATTAACATATAAAATTTGAATAAAAACATTGATTTTAAATTTGATTCTGCTGCAGAATAATTTTGGATAGATTTGATTCTGCTGTAAAATCACTTTGGACTATTTGACTAATTTTCGATTTTTTTTATAAAAAAAGTAGTTTAATTTCATTTTTTGATTTAAAAATTGAAATTTATAATCATATCTAATAAAAAAATGTGATAAAATATATATTATGAATATTTATGTAATGGTTTTCTCCCGGACTACATTAGGTAACCTACCTCAGGATATAAGTATTTTAAGTATAAAAGATGGATGACATTTTTGTAATAATAGAATACACCCCCTTGTATTTACAAAAATAGCCTTGAAGTTGTATTGATAATGTCTTAACCTCATGTAACTTACCTAAGGTCGTCCTCAGGGCCAGCAAGCCCTATATATATATACATGTTGGGTATAATAACTAAAATACACAGCAACAATAGGGCAGTTATATATATATTTTGTATTAACAAGAACAGACAAATAACCAATAAACGAAACAAACACAAAGGTCGAAACAATATATAATTAGAGACTGTAAATAACAAGATAAGAAAGAACACTTATCTCTCAGGAGCTTTAACAAATACTGAAAGATAAAGAAACAGCTGAGTCGCCAAGCCTTCGAGAAGTCTTGACTGTTCTTGAAGAGATTATTGCCCCACTTACGCTGTGTTGGGTTGCAGCAATATCACTCCCAGGATAAAACAACTCAGATCAATCCACTCACAGTAATGGCAATGATCAACAACGAACAACACCTCAGTTCGCCCAAAAACCTATGTATCTTCTGTATGTGTTGAGAGAGAGATAGCAGAGAAGAAAACTGATGCCTAGGGTTTTTCACACAGTTACGTATATCTCTATCCCATCAAACGTTATGTTTTGTATATATAAATATAATACAAAATAAAACGTAACAGACCAAATATTGTAACTGAAGATATGACATTTAATACTAATTATTTTGATTTAATTACCATAACAGTTGTCATCAGTATTCAATATCAGTTACAGCTCAGTCAGGATTTCCTGGTCCATCAGGATTTGATCATCATCAGTACTGAAGTCAAGCCATCAGGACTTGCTGTCCGTCAAGAGTAGCATCAGTACTTGACCGACCATCAGGATTTTGTCAGGATTGGACCATCATCAGGATTTAACTCCATCAGGATCCAAATACTGACCCAGGCCATCATGATCAGTAGTCATCAGGATTTAACTCCAAATACTGACACTGGCCATCAAGATTTGATCCAAGAACTGGTCCACGAGACATTCGCCCAAATCGCCCTTCGACCCGACCCGAGTCGAGTCGAGTCGAGTCATGACGTGGCGGGGCGAGGCGAGGCGGGCGGCGACGGCGTGTGTGTGTGTGCGCGCACGCGCGTGAGGCACATACTAAAACCATGCACACCCACATGCCTTAGTAGTTGTACACTACTCTTGCACATGGTTCTATATAAACCCACCAACCTCTCATTACCATTTCTATGTGGGATACAAGTTATTTCAATATAACTAACTCACATAACCCATTTCAAGCAACCTATTTCAACTCAATTTATTTATGGATTACACTAAGAAAATGTCTTATATCAAAACATGAAAGTTTAAGTCCTCATTACAAGGAATAACTTCCAATTGTAAGTTTTCGAAAATTTCATCAAGAACATATTTAAAATATGCCTCAAACTTTCCATTTTCTAACAATCCCCCACAAATCCATACAGAAATGCTTACATATCTGTCCTTATCATGACTTGTTTTTCAGAGTCGGTACCCTTCCGGGTTTGAACCCTCCTAAGTCGTCTACTTCGATGGCTACCGGATCTAGATGGAATGTTTCACCTTGAATCTTTATCCGTTTGGTGTAACCACACTCCATAGACGACGACAAATCAAAGGCTATGGTGCTGATCTACGGCTTTGAGACGTTAATGGTCCTGTCTCGATCCTGTTCGTCGAATGCTTCAAGGAATAACCCTTTCCTCTAATTGCGACCACACAATTACATTCGATTAGCTGGGCATCTCCAGAGATGTACTGCTATCATCTCGTCAAATGACTTGACCCCATTCAGAGTTCAAATAACTCTTGATATACTGGCAGTAACAGTACCTTTTAGGTTTACAGGGGATAGACTCAGATACGTGAGTATCAAGGTATATAGTAAAGGTACTACCAACTCACCCTCACAGCTTGTTATTACCACATTGAATACACTTCAAGGGATCTCCTCTCAGGTGTATTGGGTTCCCGCTGCTGATGAATCATTATGGGTTATCAGTCCCATCCCCAACCTAGACTTAAGGACTACTGCATTCTCAAGTCCTTTAGTCAAAGGATCAGCTATATTATCCTGAGTTCCAATGAACTCTACAGCAATAATCCTCTCAGACACTAGACCCCTTATAGACTTAAGTCTAACTTGGATGTGTCTCTTTGTTTTAGCATTATACTTTTCACTACTGATCTTGTCGATAGTTGTACGGCTATCACAATGAACAACAATGGCTGGAAGCGGTCTGCTTACTACAGGTAACACTGACATAAGTCCATGCAACCATTCAGCCTCCGTCCCCGTGGCATCTAGTGCACACAACTCAGCCTCAAAGGTAGACTGAGTTATCAAAGTCTGTCTAGTAGACTTCCAGGATATTGCTCCACCTGCTAGGTTAAACAAATATCCAGTCACTCCATTGGTACCAGATTTCTTAGCTATCCAACTTGCATCACTATATCCCTCGAGTACTCCAGGGAATCTTTGATAATGCAAACCAAGGGAAATAGTTTGTTAGATATAATTGCTGACGTTTGTTCATCAGTGTTTAAGTACCAGGTACTCATCAGAGTTTACTTGAAGCCAGTCAGAGTTTATTTAAAGTCTGACGGATTGAGAGTTTATTTTAGCTGTCGGTGCTAACATGAAGATTCTAGAAGCAATATATTCTGAAGATGGATAGAAGCAGAATATATTGAGATAGCTAAATAAACGGGACAGAAGACAGAAGCAATACTAGATTGATATATATTGTATAGCTGATTTATAGGATATCAATTAGAGATTGATTATGTAGTTGTGTACTATATAAACACAGATAGGTTAACCCTAAAAGGGATGCGAATACTGAATACATTATTCTTGTAACCTAGCAGCTCTCTGTGATTCTTTAACATCACTGAGAGAAGAGTTATTTATATAATTCAGTTTATTGATCATAAACAGTGTTCTTAATTGTTCTTCTCATACATATATTGATTACATATTGTGTATTCGGCCTAACAATTGGTATCAGAGCCAAGGCTGATTAATATATACAGTTTATCGATCCAAACACAAGTATAATCATGACTAACAACTCTCAGGAAGGTTCAAATGCAGGTTCTAATGCTCAGAAGGTTCAACCTACTTCTGTGAGTCGATATGAGACTATCAAGGTTCCAATTCTGAGACCAGTTGAATATCCAATATGGAAGGTGAAGATGACTATGTTTCTGGAAGCCACATATCCAGAATACCTTGATAGAATCAATGATGGTCCTCATATGCCAACTAAATTGTCTCCTGTTATAACTGGTCAAGAACAAAAGACTGTTCCAAAAGAGAAGAAAGATTTGACTCCTGAAGATATCTCATCAATTGCAAAGGATGCAAAGGTTAGACATCTACTCCACAGTGCCTTAGATAATGTCATGTCTAACAGAGTTATTGGCTGCAAAACTGCCAAAGAAATTTGGGATGCTTTAGAAGTCAGGTGTCAAGGAACAAGTGCTATAAAGAAGAACAGGAAGACTATTCTAACACAGGAGTATGAACACTTTGACTCTAGATCTGATGAAAGTTTGACAGATACATATGACAGATTTTGTAAATTGTTGAATGATTTGTCCCTGGTTGATAAAGAATATGAACTTGAAGAGTCAAATCTCAAGTTTCTTCTATCCCTACCTGAAAGATGGGATTTAAAGGCGACAACAATCAGAGACAATTATGATCTTGCAGATACAGATCTTGATGAAATCTGTGGGTTGCTTAAAACTCATGAACTTGAAATAGAACAGAGAAACAAAAGATCTGGAAAGAAGACAAAATCTGTTGCTCTTAAAGTTGAAGAAAAGCCTGTCAAGAAGGAATCATCAAGAAAGAAAACCAAAGGAAAGGCTTTAGTCATTAAATCTGACAGTGAGTCATCAAACTCTGATGATGGCTCAAACACTGATGATGAAGCTTCTGATTCTGAGGATGATGAAGAAGAGATGATGAGAATGGCTGCTTTAATGGTGAAGACCTTCAAGAAGATGGGATTCAAGAACTTCAAGAAATGAAAGAGATTCTCAAGGAAAGATTCAAATTATGATAAGAGAAATTTCAGAAAGTCTGATGGAAAATATACCAAGTCTGGAAAGAAAGACAAGTCTGAGATCCAGTGCTACAAGTGTAAAGAGATGGGTCATTATGCTCCATAATGCAAGAAAGGAAAATCTGAGAAAGCACTCATCACTAAAGGCAAGGACTGGGCAGACACTTCAGACTCAGATGAGGGAGTCAATTATGCTCTCATGGCAACTGTTAAAGATGAAGCTGAGTCATCTGGAAACAAGGTACCCCTAACAACTTATGCTTATGATACTGATAATATATCTGAATTAAGAATTTATCTTAAAAGCATACATGTTAGTTATAGGGATCAGACTTTAGAAAATGAAAGAATCAAATCTGAGAATCTAGGTCTTAAAGAGAGGAATAAATTTCTTGAAGAGAAACTTGTTAACATGCAACAAGTTCAAAAGGAGAGAGATGATGCTGTTTATGTTGAACATGAGTTGCTTAAAAGATATAGGCAAATAGAATCTGAGTTGGAAAAAGAGAGGAAAGTAATTAAAACTTGGACCAATTCTGGAAAAGACACACATCAGGTTTTTCAGACAGATACTGTAGGTTTAGGTTACTGTGAGGAAGATGAACTTAGGTTTAAAGATAAAGTTAAAGTGAAACCACAACTTAAACCTGTGAAATTTGTTCCTGAATCCAGTAAGCTAAAGTCTGTAGTTGTGAAAGAAGCTGTTATGGAGCCAATTGAAACTTGTGAAAAACAAGTTAATATTGGTTCAATAACAGAGAATAAGATTGAGGTAGAAGCTGTTAAAGAACCAGTAAAAATCTGTGATAAACAGGTTAATGTTGGTTTAATGACAGAAAAACAATTCAATCATAAGCTCAAAGAAGTAAAGTCTGTCATGAAACAGAAAGGGTTCAAGAAGAACAGGAATGGAAAGATAGGCATAAATAAAAGGAATAATCATTTGCCTACTGCTGTTGCTCCAAGAAAAACTTGTTATAACTGTGGAAGTACTAACCATCTTGCTAGTTTTTGCAAGAAGAACAAAGATATTAATTCTTTACCCTCCAAACCTAGAGTAAAGAATGATTATGTTAGAGTTAGACCACAGACTTTATGCACACACTGTGGGAGCACTTGGCATTCCATTTATACTTGTAAGAGTTATCATGCTATTTATCACAACTATTATGAGCTAAAACCCAACTTAAAATGGGTTAGAGCAAACTCTGCAAGTGTAAAGTCTGACAATGTTAGTTTAAACTCTGTTGATAGTGATTCCGCTGCAAAAGCTAACAATGTTAAGAAAGCCAAAGGATCCAAGCAAGTCTGGATCCTTAAATCTAACACTCAGTGATTGTTTGTGATTGCAGGGCATAAAAGAGAGCACTCTTATCTTGGACAGTGGATGCTCAGGACATATGACTGGAAATAAAGCCCTGCTATCAGATTTTGAGGAAAAAGCTGGCCCAAAAGTTTCCTATGGAGATGGCAACATAGGACATACTCTGGGATATGGCAATATCAATCTTGGAAGTGTCATCATCACAAATGTAGCTCTAGTCTCAGGACTCAAGCATGATCTGCTTTCTGTGAGTCAAATCTGTGACAGAGGATACCATGTAGATTTTCATACTGAACATTGTGAGGTTATCAGCAAATCTACTGGGAAAGTTGTTCTAGTTGGACACAGACGCAATAACATTTATGAAGCAAGTTTGATAACAAACTCTGAAGGAAAAGCTGTGTGTCTGTCTGCAAAAATGTCAAATGAAGAGAGTTGGAATTGGCACAAGAAGCTCTCTCATCTAAACTTGAACAACATCAATGAGCTAATTCGAAAAGATCTTGTAAGGGGACTTCCAAAATCAATACTCAGCTTAGATGGTCTGTGTGATTCTTGTCAAAAGGCCAAGCAAAGGAAGTCATCTTTCAAGAGTAAATCTGAATCTTCGGTTGTGGAACCTTATCATCTTTTACATGTTGATCTTTTTGGTCCAGTGAATGTAATGTCAATAGGCAGAAAGAAATATGCTTTGGTAATTGTTGATGAATACACCAGATACACCTGGGTGTACTTCTTAGCAAAGAAGGATGAAACTGCCCTAACTTTGATGGATCATGTGAAGCTATTGGACAAAGGATCACAGTACAAAGTGAAAATTCTAAGGAGTGATAATGGTACTGAATTCAGAAATTCTGAAATGGAAGCTTTCTGCAAGGAAAGAGGAGTAAAGCAAGAATTTTCTGCACCTGGAACTCCACAGCAAAATGGTGTAGTTGAAAGAAAGAACAGAACTCTAATTGAAGCTGCCAGAACAATGCTTGATGAAGCAAAATTGCCAACTTATTTCTGGGCAGAAGCTGTTCAAACTGCCTATTTTACTCAAAATTCAACACTGATCAACAAGCATGGGAAAACACCATATGAGATGGTGAAGAATAAAAAGCCAAATTTGAAGTATTTTCATATTTTTGGATGCAAGTGCTTTGTGTTGAAAACTCATTCTGAACTGTTGACCAAGTTTGATTTAAAAGCTGATGAAGGAATTTTTGTTGGATACCCACTATCAACTAAAGCCTTCAGAGTCTACAATCTGAGAACCAAAGTGATCATGGAATCTATACATGTGTCATTTGATGACAAGAAAATAACTGGAATAGAAGATGAAGAATATCATGATCAACTTCGATTTGAAAATGTAGATCTAAACTCTGTTGACGTAAACTCTGATGAAGCAAATCCAACAAACTCTGACGACACATACTCTGAACCTCTACTGGTAAACACTGAGGAAGTTTCTCTGACAGAACAAAATAGAGAACTAGTTGAGGGGGAGCATGAAGAAACTTCAGAAAACACTCAAAGTAATGACACAAATTCTGAAAGTGAGTCAAATGAAGAATAAAACAGAAACTTTGAGCCAAACTCTGAAAGTTCAAATACTGAACAGTTCAATTCAGGGGGAGCCTCAGAGAATGCAAATGGTCAAGAAGAAAATCAGGAGAGCACGAATCAAGGGGGAGGATCTAATAATGATAGTAGAAGCCAATTACCTACAGCAAGAAGGTGGACACAATCCCATACACCTGACTTGATAATTGGAGATCCAGAAGCTAGTGTAAGAACTAGAAGTGCTACAAATAATGAATGTCTGTTTCATGCATTCTTATCTCAAACAGTGCCCAAGAAAGTGGAAGAAGCTCTTCAAGATGCTAACTGGATAACAGCAATGCAAGAGGAGTTAAATGAATTTGAGAGGAATGAAGTCTGGACACTTGTACCAAGACCAAAGAACAGATCTATTGTTGGTACAAAGTGGGTTTTCAGAAACAAAACAGACAGTGATGGAGTGATTACAAGGAATAAAGCTAGACTTGTGGCTAAAGGCTATTCACAGCAGGAAGGAATTGACTATGATGAAACCTTTGCTCCAGTTGCAAGATTGGAGGCAATAAGGATTTTTCTGGCCTATGCTGCTCACAAGAAGTTTAAAGTCTTTCAGATGGATGTGAAAAGTGCTTTTCTCAATGGGAAACTTGAAGAAGAAGTGTTTGTTGAACAACCACCAGGGTTTGTAGATCCCAAACATCCAGATTTGGTCTACAGGCTTGATAAGGCATTATATGGACTAAAGCAGGCACCTAGAGCATGGAATGAAACTCTGGCTCAATTTCTTTTAGAAAGTGGGTTCACTAGAGGTACAATTGACAAAACCTTGTTCTATTTTAATTTTGGTGATGATTTGCTGTTAGTTCAAATCTATGGGGATGACATAATTTTTGGGTCTACTAATGACAAACTCTGTAAGAAATTTGCCAAGCTTATGCAATCAAGGTATCAAATGAGCATGATGGGAGAGCTTAGTTATTTTCTAGGCTTACAGGTCAAACAAACAGATGATGGGATTTTTATAAATCAAGCAAAATATACCAGAAATCTTCTCAAGAAATTTGGTATGCTTGATAGTTCATCTGCTACAACTCCTATGGCTACTGCAACAAAGCTAGACAAAGACACAGGAGCCTTAGTAGATATGACAAACTATAGAGGAATGATAGGGTCTCTTCTTTATCTGACAGCAAGTAGACCAGATATCATGTATGCAACATGTCTTTGTGCAAGATTTCAAGCAGACCCTAGAGAGCCACATCTAACAGCTGTAAAGAGGATTTTCAAATATCTCAAAGGAACCATAACCCTTGGTTTGTGGTACCCTAGAGAATCAGAGTTTAAATTAATTGGTTACTCTGATGCAGATTTTGCAGGCTTTAAGATAGACAGAAAAAGCACAAGTGGAAGCTGTTAATTTCTTGGTGACAGATTAGTTTCTTGGTACAACAAGAAACAGAAATCAATTTCCACATCCACAGCAGAAGCAGAGTATATTGCTGCTGGTAGCTGTTGTGCACAGATTTTATGGATGAAGAATCAATTGCTGGACTATGGATTAAGGTACTCTAAAATACCTATTTACTGTGATAATCAAAGTGCTATTGCTATGACAGGTAATCCAGTACAACACTCCATGACCAAGCACATCAGCATAAGGTATCATTTTATCAGGGAACATGTGGAAGAAGGAGATATTGAGCTTCATTTTGTGTCTACAGACCAACAACTTGCAGATATCTTCACCAAACCTTTGAGTGAAGCTACCTTTACAAGACTGGTAAATGAACTTGGAATGATTTCTGGTTTTGACTAGAAATACTGGTTAGATTCAAAATCTATACATGATTGATTTTATGCTCATGGTTCTTTGCATGTGTTAACTGTTATTTGTACCAGTATGTTAAACTCTGATAGTAAACTCTGATAGTAAACTCTGTTAGTAATAAAGTGCCAGTCATACTCTGTCGGTTAAAGTCTGATGTTAAACTCTGATTGTGATTTTTTGTCTGAAACACATGGACCGATGAAGAAACTTGTATGAAGCATGACTCTCAGTAAGTAATCATGAATTCTTCTGAATGATATAAATTCTGATTTCAAAATGTGCAGAAATTTTACACAAGCATGATACTGTCTCTATATTTATAGCATCTCTAAGTTCATTGATCCTATACACTGAGTCTGTATTAGCTGTTTGCACTTTCTCTCATAAATTAATTGTATTAACTAATGAAAAGTCTAAACTCTGATAATTAGTTGCAAATATTTCACCCTCAAAAGATGCCAAAAAAAAAAAGAAAAAAAAAAGAAGAAAAAAAAAAGAGCACAAATTCCTTTGAGATCAAGTTGTGCCTAGGAAGAGACGTTTTTATATTAAAACCCTAGCCGCTTATGAGAGCAATAAAAGAGAGAGAGAAAGAAGCAGTTTTCGGGTGCTAGTACACATCAATCCTTCAAGAAAAGCGTTCGTGTGGATACCGTAGAGCGTAGATCGCGAGAGCGGGATACGTGGTGATTGAACAAGCTTTGGATCTCCATTAATATTCCATTGATGAATTGTTAAAGCGTTTTAAGGTAAAACACTAATCTCCGAATTAAATCTTTTGTTTTTCGCATGGATCCTGCGGAGGGGTTTCGAATTTTGATTTATTTTTACGTTTTCCGTTGCGTTTATGTGCTCGAAACCCTTCATAAGGTTAAAATGATTATATTACACAGAACATTATTCACTAAAGGTTTAATTGGATCACCAATTATTATTATTACTTGGGTAGCAATGATGTATTACTAGATGCCGCTCATTGTTTATAATTTTATTATCAGATATTAAAATTATTGTCAACGTAATAATAACCTAAAGGGTCACACACAAAGAACGTTTTAAACGGAGCTTTAATTAAATTTCGAATTTAAATGAATTATTATTATATTTAATTATTGGATTAATTAAGTAGGACTTGATTAATTATATAATAATTCAAATATGATTAAAATACTACTAATAATCAGATTGGGTTTTGGAAGCCCAATCAGATTAGGTATAGGCCCAGAATTCTCTCCACATAAATACATTAATATGTATTGTTTTAGGGTAAGAGACACAGAATTCGTTTTTGTGAAAAAACCCTAGCAGCTCTACATCTGAGAGAGGCTAGAGAGAGAGAGAGAGTTCCGAGGGCAGTTCTTGGCTAGTACATTCTCCGGTGATCGTTGGATGTTCGGGCGTTCGTGTGGACTGATTAGAGACGTATATCGCAAGGCGGGATACATGGTGATCATAGCAAAGGACCTCCATCTGTTAACCAATCGTAAAGCTTCTTAAACGGTAAATAGTTATGTTCATGAATTAAATATCGTGTTTCGCATGGATCGTGCGGAGGGTTTCGTGAATTTTTCTGTTTTACGCGTTTTTCGCTGCGTTTTCTTGCCCGAAACCCTAAAATGGTATCAGAGCTACTTGCGAATAGTGTTTAATTCGTTTATATGTTTACTGTTTTAATGATAATAGCATGTTTACAATCTGCCATGACTAATATGTATGCGATTTTGTATGTTATGCATGATGTTCTGTTTATATATATATAAACTGATGGGTTCTGATGTGTATTGACACATATGTTGTTGCTTGTGAGGTATGTATGTATATGATACGTGATACAGAGGCTTAAGGATCGATCGAAATTGTTTCGTTTGATTCCGTAAGCAAAATATGCAGAAAACAGTTTCTGCGGTGAATAGTGTTTTTCCGATTTCACGGTGTCAGAATTCGACGAATAATACCTTTTCGGAAAGGGAAAATCGTCACGAGTAAAACTCACTGCTATACTGTGACCCAAGTCTCTTTTTGGCCATTTGACATCATTTAGGCCCTGAAAACTGCGATTTACTATTTTATGTTATGATTTCGATTTTTCTGAATTATGCCTTTTATGATTTCTTTGATTGGATCATGAGAAATATGATATGGTATGACGACTTGATGAAATCTGAGATGTCCTTAACTGTTAATTGAGCATGGTGTATGGTTATGGCCCTAAGACCCATAGGTTAGTGGTTTTGATTATGGTTTTGGTTTTTAAATATGACTTGCATGTCGTTCATTCTTGTAATGATTAATCTCGAATGTAACTTGAGTTTCACTTGTAAGTTTATTAGATTAGCTTGTTTCATATTTTGTAATGTAATGGATGATATGAAGACATGGTGGCATACCAAGGAGGCGATCGAAGGAGTCATTACAAGGAAGCATGAAGACATGTCTTATTTATTATGTTGTATTTGATACCACCATAGATTGACCTTGATTTTTCCTTTAGCTTGGAAAAATCGCATAGGATTGGGCCATAACCAAGCACGTTTACTTTACGTACTTTACATATATGATGCATGTGATGAGGATATGTATGCGTATTTATAATGATGCATGCTTTAATTAGATTAAACATGTATGTATTAGATACGTCACCCATGCCATGTTTGCTAAACAAGATAAAATCTGTAACGATTCAAGATTTTAAAATTGAACAAAAACGAACATGAGATTCCTGTGTTTATGAAACACGAAAATAAATATGAATTTTCAAATTTTGATATGGGCGATTTTGACAAAAATACAAGCAGCGCTTGTAAGAAAGGCGGGTTTTAAGTGAGACCACTGTGACTCCTCCGACGGACTGTAAATCAAACCATTGATGAATTTTGATTTGAAGTACTTAGTTCAAGGAAAAATTGGGAATCTCTTGATGATGGGATCATGGTCGTTTTAATAATAAAAATCCCTAAAGTTAAAATATTAAGTTGATAAGTGTGTGCATTATCGTAATATTGTCCCTATATTTCAGTTATTTTGTATTGATTTGGATTTTTATTTAATAAATTATAATGTTTTATTGTAGGTATGAAGGAGTTTTAATAAAGGAAGGCTTGGAGCTTAAATGGCAAGAGTTGAAGATTAATTTGATTAAAATTCGGATTTTATGACTCACTTGCGCAGTTCACACTGTTTGGGTCATAACTGGAGTTCTATAAGTCCGATTCAGACGATTCAACAGCCCATGGAAATCTTATGAGAAGTGCTTTAATTCAGAAGTGGCCTTGATATTAAAATAAATCCGAGTCAGTCCAGAAACAGATCCCAACAGTCAGCAACGAATTTCTTTGCTGGAATTCAATTCTGTTTGGGAAAATCTCCTTGTATTTTGTATTAAATAATTAAAAACACTTTTATTAATATTATTAGATATAGATCAGACTTAATCTGAATACATTGAACGGGAGAATAGAGAGATACACAAGAGAAGATATACAGTAGTCGCACAAGGGAGGAGGAGAAGCCATCTACGAAGAAGGATTCAGCCATTGAAGACATTCAATTAGCTTTGTTTTCTCTAATCTTTTTATATCTCTTCTTATGAATATGTGTTGGTTATCTTGGGATGTTATTGAGATCCTAATTATGAACTGATTGTATCAAGTTGGGATTTTTATGGAACCCTAACATGTGATTATTGGTGTTTTGTTAAATAGTATTGTATGCAACTCTAAAGTTTATTCGTTCAAGTGCTTTTCATGCTAAAACTTGCTATTGTCTGATCAACTTTAGTGGGTTAATGAGTTAATTATAATATCGAGAGAGTTATAGTTAATTGACATAAAACTTGAATGGTGCATGCTTATATCTTTGATTATAATATTGTTACGGTATAGACATATATTGTGACCATGCATAGCTTTGTGAATTGGTACTTAATTGTATTCTGAGGAGTAAATTGACATAGACATATGTTAGTTTATTTTATAGGAATTATACCATAGTGATTTCGAAAGAAACCTATGACCATTGAATTCTAGCTAGTGAACTGTGGATTTGCTATAGTGCTACGCGACTCTTTTACCGATTTTCATGTGTTAGGGGGAAGTAATTATCCTGACTTATCTTATCATATCTGAATCTCGTAAGACTCTCTTTGCTAATATAATTTAGTTGGTTAATTTAGTTGTTATAATTAGTTTAGTTATAAAACCATCAATCAAATCTTGTGTTCGATAACCAAAGTGTGAGAATTTACTTGCGATTAATACAAATATACAGTCCTTGAGGAACGAAATCTGGTATTCACTACTGTATTACTTGTTTGCGATTGTGTACACTTGCACATCTGTATTTTACGCAACAAGTTTTTGGCGCCGCTGCCGGGGACTGTTAGAGTGTTTATTGCAAAATTAATTATCTTGCAGTTTGGTTTGTTTTTGTGTGCTTACGTGGAATTCTAGTTGTTTGTCAGGTCAACAACATAGAGTTATGTATTTTCCACAAGCGATGGATATGGTCTATGAGGAAGAGTGTGCTGCACGAGATCAAGAATTTCTTTCTTTGCAGGCTAGATTGTCTTCTGTGTCAGAGATGGTAAAGAATTTGAGCATGGGAATGACTCAACCTATGTGGAAACCATCAAGTCCACCAAGGAGCCACGTTGATAATGTTTCATGTGTATATTGTTGCGGTGCTCATACATCTGACTATTGTCCTTCCAATCCAGACTCTATTTGCTTTGCTGGTAATCAAAATTGGAGTGACCCATATTCCAATTCTTGTAATCAGTGTCAATCTCCAAATTATTCATGGGGCAATGAACAAGCTTATCTTGGAGCTTCATCAATGAACTCTAACTATCCATGTTTTCAGCAACCTCAACAGCAAGAGCCTGATGAAGAAGATCAATACGATTCTGTAAAAGCTTTGTTGAAGAAAGCTATTGAAAATCAAGATAGTATCCAAACTCAATCAGATTCAATAAGGAACTTAGGGAATCAAGTTGGGGATCTAGTTGATGAGTTAAGAAATCAAAGGCCAGGTTCTCTATCATGTGATACTGAAAATTGTGAAGAAGTTCAGGTTGAGCATTCTGAATGTGGGTTTGCTGAAAGCGAGAAAGAGGTGGAGGTCTCTCAAATAACATCTAATCATGAAATATATGTAGAGGATTCTTCAACAATATCTGTAAAGGATATTCTAGTTTCTGATAAACTAGAGCAAAATTATTATGAAGATCCTTTGGAGTTGCCCATGATTCTAGATTCCGGACATGAAAATAATGAAGAGGAGAATCTAACTTTGTTTGGAGGTTAATTCACAAGATGTAGAAACAGTGCATGGTTTCGAGTCATTACAAGTGCTATCTGCAGAAGTCAAACCTTCAAAAGTATCTATTAAAGAATCACCTGATTTGGAACTGAAGTTGGTGTCCTCTCATTCTCAAGAAGTTTATTCGAGCTCATCTGCGACATGTTTTATCATCATCTCAGTGGAATTACCTCCGGACAAGAAAGAAAATTTATTTGTGGTTTTACAGAAAAGCCAGATAGGTATTGGATGGCCCTTATCAAATTTTCATGATATTATGTGCTCTCTAGGCATGCAGATCTTGTTAGTGGACAGTGCAATGGGTTCTTTTGAGCAGTCAAGAAGATTGAAATCTCCGACTTCATCCATCATTATCTCAGCAGATTTAGCTCCTGATAAAGAATTATTTTTGAAGGTTTTGAAAAAGCACAAGTCAGACAGTGGATGGATAATTTCATATATTCGAGATAATATTTATTCTTTGGATATGAAAATATGGCGTGAGTACAACGTTAAAGGCACTTTTGATGAGCATAGGAAGCTGAATCTTGTTGTCAAGGACGTGGTTCCGAGAAAGATTATTAAATGGCCACTAGGGGATGCAATGTGGAGTTTTACACTATGGTGTAAAATTATTAACTGAAAAAGTTAGTCTCTTGTCTAGCTAAAGACGTTAAAGAAAGGCGCTTCTTGGGAGGCAACCCATGATTTTGAGCATAGTACATGGAAAGAGGAGGCTATCTTCCACAATATTTTTCAATGGACACTTCATGCGGTATTAGGGGAGTACTTTGAACCTTTCTTTGTATATATATATATAAAATTTATTATTATTATTTTTGTTTTTTTAGGATCTTGTTAGTTTATTGTATATATTTTATTCATTGGGGACAATGAACCGCTTGAGTGTGGGGAGGGGTTTCCAACATAAAATGAAAAAAAAATAAAATTAGGATTTTCTTTTCTTTTTAATTTGTTAGATATTTGTTAGGATACTTGAAAAATAGAAAACACAAAAAAATTAGAAAACCTAAAAAAATTGATTGCCTTGTCAATATAGCATGTTAATAAGGATAAGTACCCATCATGTAGACTTATTTTGCGAGTGTCATGTATTTGTGTCCTTGGCGTAAAATACCTTATACATGATGATGTCTTGTATGTGCTTGGAAATTTCAAAACTTGAATGTACGTCATTGTCAATTTTGATGATTTTAGCATGCTATCACCCGTGATATTTTGAGCATATATCTTTTTTTTTCGTATATTACCATCACAATCTTGGGCCTATTATTTTGTTCTTGTCTTGATTGACTAGTAGAGTATTGTGATATATACTTGAGATTGGTAAAATATTAAGTGTGGGGATATCTTTGTTAATGTGTGAATTTTGGTGGGATTTGAATTGGTTTGGCTACTTCTTGTCGGTGACATTTCAAACAGAGTCACAAAAGTCAACAAAAAAAAAAGAAGCAAGAAAAAATAGAGAGATAGAAAAAAAATAAAGAAAAAAAGAAGTGAAAAAAAATTTCTCTCTGAAAAGAAAGAAAAGAGAGTGTATGTTCGATGGTTCTTACAATGTGAAATTTACGGGTTTTATATCTTTATGTGAGATGATATCTCAAGATAGTTTCATGTTGAGTGCTTCAAGTGTATATGAACATTATGCTCTATTAGTTCTCAAGTTTAGCCAACTGCAGCCTTTTTATTTTCCTACCCCTCACCTAAGCCTCATTACAACCATAACAAGGACCTTTTAATTTATACGAACACGAAGTCTAGAGATTTTGGTGGACAAGCAAGCTTATGGTAGCACATGTGCATTTGATTGGATTTGAGTGATACAGTTACACCTAAACACTTGTGTGCTTTGAGTGTTTGTGAGGTTATTTTTCCATCTAAACCATGCTATTATCTTGTTGATTGAGACTTTGATGTTATTCATGATACATTTTAGTCTTTTGAGACTATGTGCGCGTACTTGAATAGTTGTGTTGGTGTTTAAAGTTGAGGAATTGCATTATATGACATATAAGAGCTATTACATGGTTAAGTTTGCATGTGTGGAAATTTCAAAACTTGAATGTACGTCATTGTCAATTTTGATGAGTTTAGCATGCTATCACCCGTGAGATTTTGAGCCTATATCCTTTTTTTCGTATATTACCATCACAATCTTGGGCCTATTATTTTGTTCTTGTCTTGATTGACTAGTAGAGTATTGTGATATATACTTGAGATTGGTAAAATATTAAGTGTGGGGATATCTTTGTTAATGTGTGAATTTTGGTGGGTGTTCGCACAAAATCACGCAAGTGTACGCGGTCACAAGTAATATATGAATAAGTCAAGTTCGTTCCCACAGAGACTGGTTTTGGTTAATATAAGTTATGCACTTATGCAACAATGTATGGCTATTGTTCAATGCTAAGATAAGTATCAAAGTTGTGTTTTTATCAACTAAATTAACTAAGCAACTTATCAAGACTATAATTAACTAAGGAAATTAGTGTCGAATTACTTATGAGAATAAAACATGGGATCCTAACTTTATTAAATACTTCATCTAGAGTTTTTATGCCTTTAATCAATGTATGTGACGGTTATGACAACTAATCGGACAACACGAAATTAGTACACGCTACCTTTCAGTATACGTATACCAAACCACTCAAACATCCACAAAAGAGATAGAAGTTGGGTAGACACCAATTATACTTAGACCCTATATGTCTATAAGATTTGAAAACATAACGGTTTAACGAGCAAGTTATCCATTCAGATTACATAGGGCAGGTAAGATGGTTAAAATTACCTACGAATCATGCATGACAACATACATAAACCTATGCTAGCATGGCAAGTTCTAAACCTCTATATCCACTTTCGCAATCAATAGAGATTAACACACAACTGAGATGTTAGCTACGCATCACAGAAGAATAAGTACAACCATACTAGGAAGCCAATAATTCATCACACACAAATCTTTAAAACAATCAACTACTAAAATCCATAGATAAATCCGTTAGAATCCCATGATAACGATTAGTTCATAATCGAACCGTTCGTCATCATGGGTTCTGATGAAAACATGATAGTAATAAAGTCTGGAATACTAAATAAAGAGTAATAAGTAATAAGGTTTCTGAAACAACTCAAAACAATGATCCAAAGTATCGCCTAAAGAAGAATACAAAAGATTTAATGAAACAAGAACTCCGTTGCTTGTCACGAGCGTTGGAATTTTTCCTCCACGTTGTATCTTTTGGCTCTCTCTGCTGATATATGTGCTAGACAGGTCGGTATGTAACCCTAAAATCATCCCCAAGTGTATATATAGCCTCGCGGTTGACTGGTCTCTGCCTCTTTCCAAAATAGAACAGAATCAGGATCTTCAGCATTCGACATAGCGCGGGCGCGCTCCAACACAGCGCGGGCGCGCTTTCTTTCCTGCAGACAAGCACGGGCGCGCTCCAACATGGCGCGGGCGCGCTTCCCTTTCTATCCTGGATTCTGCAAGCTGTTTTCTTTACGTTTCTTTGTGCTCTCAACTCCCGCAACTGCATGGCCTTCACTTCTTATGCTCTATACCACCATATAGTCATGAAAACTCCACAATTCTGCCAACGCTGTAGCTCTGCTCATTCTAACTAAAAACACATTAAAAACACCAAATACTTGAGTGCAAGCGATCAATTTAAGCCGATACGAAGCGTTCCAAGTAGATATAAAATCCACTTATCAGTGGGATTTGAATTGGTTTGGCTACTTCTTATCGGTGACATTTCAAACAGAGTCACAAAAGTCAATAAAGAAAAAAGAAGCAAGAAAAAATAGAGAGATAGAAAAAAAATAAAGAAAAAAAGAAGTGAAAAAAAAATCTCTCTCTGAAAAGAAAGAAAATAGAGTGTATGTTCGATGGTTCTTACAATGTGAAATTTACGGGTTTTATATCTTTATGTGAGATGATATCTCAAGATAGTTTCATGTTGAGTGCTTCAAGTGTATATGAACATTATGCTCTATTAGTTGTCAAGTTTAGCCAACTGCAGCCTTTTTATTTTCCTACCCCTCACCTAAGCCTCATTACAACCATGACAAGGACCTTTTAATTTATACGGACACGAAGTCTAGAGATTTTGGTGGACAAGCAAGCTTATGGTAGCACATGTGCATTTGATTGAATTTGAGTGATACAGTTACACCTAAACACTTGTGTGCTTTGAGTGTTTGTGAGGTTATTTTTCCATCTAAACCATGCTATTATCTTGTTGATTGAGACTTTGATGTTATTCATGATACATTTTAGTCTTTTGAGACTATGTGCGCGTACTTGAATAGTTGTGTTGGTGTTTAAAGTTGAGGAATTGCATTATATGACATATAAGAACTATTACATGGTTAAGTTTGCATGTGTGGAAATTTCAAAACTTGAATGTACGTCATTGTCAATTTTGATGAGTTTAGCATGCTATCACCCGTGAGATTTTGAGCCTATATCCTTTTTTTTCGTATATTACCATCACAATCTTGGGCCTATTATTTTGTTCTTGTCTTGATTGACTAGTAGAGTATTGTGATATATACTTGAGATTGGTAAAATATTAAGTGTGGGGATATCTTTGTTAATGTGTGAATTTTGGTGGGTGTTCGCACAAAATCACGCAAGTGTACGCGGTCACAAGTAATATATGAATAAGTCAAGTTCGTTCCCACAGAGACTGGTTTTGGTTAATATAAGTTATGCACTTATGCAACAATGTATGGCTATTGTTCAATGCTAAGATAAGTATCAAAGTTGTGTTTTTATCAACTAAATTAACTAAGCAACTTATCAAGACTATAATTAACTAAGGAAATTAGTGTCGA
Organism: Heracleum sosnowskyi; assembly: GCA_030848705.1. Classification (NCBI taxonomy): domain Eukaryota; kingdom Viridiplantae; phylum Streptophyta; class Magnoliopsida; order Apiales; family Apiaceae; genus Heracleum; species Heracleum sosnowskyi. Next base: position 21,119,841 of record CM061240.1, read on the forward strand.
ATTACTTATGAGAATAAAACATGGGATCCTAACTTTATTAAATACTTCATCTAGAGTTTTTATGCCTTTAATCAATGTATGTGACGGTTATGACAACTAATCGGACAACACGAAATTAGTACACGCTACCTTTCAGTATACGTATACCAAACCACTCAAACATCCACAAAAGAGATAGAAGTTGGGTAGACACCAATTATACTTAGACCCTATATGTCTATAAGATTTGAAAACATAACGGTTTAACGAGCAAGTTATCCATTCAGATTACATAGGGCAGGTAAGATGGTTAAAATTACCTACGAATCATGCATGACAACATACATAAACCTATGCTAGCATGGCAAGTTCTAAACCTCTATATCCACTTTCGCAATCAATAGAGATTAACACACAACTGAGATGTTAGCTACGCATCACAGAAGAATAAGTACAACCATACTAGGAAGCCAATAATTCATCACACACAAATCTTTAAAACAATCAACTACTAAAATCCATAGATAAATCCGTTAGAATCCCATGATAACGATTAGTTCATAATCGAACCGTTCGTCATCATGGGTTCTGATGAAAACATGATAGTAATAAAGTCTGGAATACTAAATAAAGAGTAATAAGTAATAAGGTTTCTGAAACAACTCAAAACAATGATCCAAAGTATCGCCTAAAGAAGAATACAAAAGATTTAATGAAACAAGAACTCCGTTGCTTGTCACGAGCGTTGGAATTTTTCCTCCACGTTGTATCTTTTGGCTCTCTCTGCTGATATATGTGCTAGACAGGTCGGTATGTAACCCTAAAATCATCCCCAAGTGTATATATAGCCTCGCGGTTGACTGGTCTCTGCCTCTTTCCAAAATAGAACAGAATCAGGATCTTCAGCATTCGACATAGCGCGGGCGCGCTCCAACACAGCGCGGGCGCGCTTTCTTTCTTGCAGACAAGCACGGGCGCGCTCCAACATGGCGCGGGCGCGCTTCCCTTTCTATCCTGGATTCTGCAAGCTGTTTTCTTTACGTTTCTTTGTGCTCTCAACTCCCGCAACTGCATGGCCTTCACTTCTTATGCTCTATACCACCATATAGTCATGAAAACTCCACAAATCTGCCAACGCTGTAGCTCTGCTCATTCTAACTAAAAACACATTAAAAACACCAAATACTTGAGTGCAAGCGATCAATTTAAGTCGATACGAAGCGTTCCAAGTAGATATAAAATCCACTTATCAGTGGGATTTGAATTGGTTTGGCTACTTCTTATCGGTGACATTTCAAACAGAGTCACAAAAGTCAATAAAAAAAAAGAAACAAGAAAAAAATAGAGAGATAGAAAAAAAATAAAGAAAAAAAGAAGTGAAAAAAAAATCTCTCTCTGAAAAGAACGAAAATAGAGTGTATGTTCGATGGTTCTTACAATGTGAAATTTACGGGTTTTATATCTTTATGTGAGATGATATCTCAAGATAGTTTCATGTTGAGTGCTTCAAGTGTATATGAACATTATGCTCTATTAGTTGTCAAGTTTAGCCACTTATCAGTGGGATTTGAATTGGTTTGGCTACTTCTTATCGGTGACATTTCAAACAGAGTCACAAAAGTCAATAAAAAAAAAGAAACAAGAAAAAAATAGAGAGATAGAAAAAAAATAAAGAAAAAAAGAAGTGAAAAAAAAATCTCTCTCTGAAAAGAAAGAAAATAGAGTGTATGTTCGATGGTTCTTACAATGTGAAATTTACGGGTTTTATATCTTTATGTGAGATGATATCTCAAGATAGTTTCATGTTGAGTGCTTCAAGTGTATATGAACATTATGCTCTATTAGTTGTCAAGTTTAGCCAACTATCAGTGGGATTTGAATTGGTTTGGCTACTTCTTATCGGTGACATTTCAAACAGAGTCACAAAAGTCAATAAAAAAAAAGAAACAAGAAAAAAATAGAGAGATAGAAAAAAAATTAAGAAAAAAAGAAGTGAAAAAAAAATCTCTCTTTGAAAAGAAAGAAAATAGAGTGTATGTTCGATGGTTCTTACAATGTGAAATTTACGGGTTTTATATCTTTATGTGAGATGATATCTCAAGATAGTTTCATGTTGAGTGCTTCAAGTGTATATGAACATTATGCTCTATTAGTTGTCAAGTTTAGCCAACTGCAGCCTTTTTATTTTCCTACCCCTCACTTAAGCCTCGTTACAACCATGACAAAGACCTTTTAATTTATACGAACATGAAGTCTAGAGATTTTGGTGGACAAGCAAGCTTATGGTAGCACTTGTGCATTTGATTGAATTTGAGTGATACAGTTACACCTAAACACTTGTGTGCTTTGAGTGTTTGTGAGGTTATTTTTCCATCTAAACCATGCTATTATCTTGTTGATTGAGACTTTGATGTTATTCATGATAAATTTTAGTCTTTTGAGACTATGTGCGCGTACTTGAATAGTTGTGTTGGTGTGTAAAGTTGAGGAATTGCATTATATGACATATAAGAGCTATTACATGGCTAAGTTTGCATGTGTGGAAATTTCAAAACTTGAATGTACGTCATTGTCAATTTTGATGAGTTTAGCATGCAATCACCCGTGAGATTTTGAGCCTATATACTTTTTTTTCGTATATTACCATCACAATCTTGGGCCTATTATTTTGTTCTTGTCTTGATTGACTAGTAGAGTATTGTGATATATACTTGAGATTGGTAAAATATTAAGTGTGAGGATATCTTTGTTAATGTGTGAATTTTGGTGGGATTTGAATTGGTTTGGCTACTTCTTGTCGGTGACATTTCAAACAGAGTCACAAAAGTCAACAAAAAAAAAAGAAGCAAGAAAAAATAGAGAGATAGAAAAAAAATAAAGAAAAAAAGAAGTGAAAAAAAAATCTCTCTCTGAAAAGAAAGAAAAGAGAGTGTATGTTCGATGGTTCTTACAATGTGAAATTTACGGGTTTTATATCTTTATGTGAGATGATATGTCAAGATAGTTTCATGTTGAGTGCTTCAAGTGTATATGAACATTATGTTATTAGTTCTCAAGTTTAGCCAACTGCAGCCTTTTTATTTTCCTACCCCTCACCTAAGCCTCGTTACAACCATGACAAACACCTTTTAATTTATACGAACACGAAGTCTAGAGATTTTGGTGGACAAGCAAGCTTATGGTAGCACATGTGCATTTGATTGAATTTGAGTGATACAATTACACCTAAACACTTGTGTGCTTTGAGTGTTTGTGAGGTTATTTTTCCATCTAAACCATGCTATTAATTATCTTGTTGATTGAGACTTTGATGTTATTCATGATACATTTTAATCTTTTGAGACTATGTGCGCATACTTGAATAGTTGTGTTGGTGTGTAAAATTGAGGAATTGCATTGTATGACATATAAGAGCTATTACATGGTTAAGTTTGCATGTGTGGTGTGCTATGATATATTTCATGTTTGAGACTTGGCAGTCAACCCAAATAAGATTTTGTGGGTAGATTTACTATAAACCCTCACGAGACCGTACTCGTCCACTAGGGTTGCCTAAGGGTTGAAAGGGCTTGTTTCATATGCCAAATGCAACCGTGATCACCTACGGAAGTGGTATTAGTTAGGACTTAATATTTTTCTTTCTTCTGTGCCCGAGGACGTGCAAAATGCTAAGTGTGGGGATGTGATAAGTGTGTGCATTATCGTAATATTGTCCCTATATTTCAGTTATTTTGTATTGATTTGGATTTTTATTTAATAAATTATAATGTTTTATTGTAGGTATGAAGGAGTTTTAATAAAGGAAAGCTTGGAGCTTAAATGGCAAGAGTTGAAGATTAATTTGATTAAAATTCGGATTTTATGACTCACTTGCGCAGTTCACACTGCTTGGGTCATAACTGGAGTTCTATAAGTCCGATTCAGACGATTCAACAGCCCATGGAAAGCTTATGAGAAGGGCTTTAATTCAGAAGTGGCCTTGATATTAAAATAAATCCGAGTCAGTCCAGAAACAGAGCCCAACAGTCAGCTACGAATTTCTTTGCTGGAATTCAATTCTGTTTGGGAAAATCTCCTTGTATTTTGTATTAAATAATTAAAAACACTTTTATTAATATTATTAAATATAGATCAGACCTAATCTGAATACATTGAACGGGAGAATAGAGAGATACACAAGAGAAGATATACAGTAGTTGCACAAGGGAGGAGGATAAGCTATCTACGAAGAAGGATTCAACCATTGAAGACATTCAATTGGCTTTGTTTTCTCTAATCTTTTTATATCTCTTCTTATGAATATGTGTTGGTTATCTTGGGATGTTATTGAGATCTTAATTATGAACTGATTGTATCAAGTTGGGATTTTTAGGAACCCTAACATGTGATTATTGGTGTTTTGTTAAATAGTATTGTATGCAACTCTACAGTTTATTCGTTCAAGTGCTTTTCATGCTAAAACTGTTAGTGTTAGTGCCCTAGAGACAATGTGATTGTGCTTCTAGGAAATACTTTTGTTAATTAATGATTATGTTCTATCGATTATTCTACATTAATTTATTATGTCTTTATTTACTGCGATATAAATATTAGTATAATAAATGTCCTTGGAACATACAACACGTATTCTATATCTTTAAGTATGTGACTTAGAAATGAGATTATAAGAATAGTGTTTATATTCCTAAATATCCCTAATCGAGCATTGTAAGTTTGGGACAACTATAATGCATAAAGATTAGTATGTTTGTTGACAGATGACCACATCTCATTGGTCATTGGTATAGTGATACTAAAGTCAAGAACATAGGTGCATGTAATATTCTACATGGCACTGGATAGACCCACAGTGAGATTCTTCATGTTTTATAAAGTCATAAGAAAGACTCACAGTGATAGTGGTGTAATGATCCTTTGACTTGAGATCATTATATTTCTATACGATGATTAATGTACTCTGACTACATTAAAAGTTACCTTTGACCGGGTAATGATAAAAGTGTACATCGGGTATATTATGAGTCGTATGAGAAATATGAATGATAGATAAAGGATTTAACCCTCCTATAATTAGGAGAGATATTATTGGCCTCTTGATTGAGTGAGACTATGAAATGCATGGCCATGCTCAAATATTGATTTGTTTTTAATAGTCTACTCATTGATCAAGGAAACCCGGATTAAATTATGAAGAGGATGACAATGAACATGCCTCGAGTTTAATCTATAATATATGGTTAAAGGGATTATATTACACGGAAACATTTATCATGAAAGGTTTAATTGAATCACTGATTTAATTATTATTTAATTGGGTAGCAATGATGTATTACTAGATGCCGCTCATTGTTTATAATTTTATTGAAGAATAAAATTATTGCCAATTAAATAATAACCTATAGGGTCACACACAAAGAACGCCTAAAGGAAGAATTAATATAAATTACGAATTTAAATTAATTAATTATAATTCAAATATTATTATATATTAATTAAGTTGGACTTAATTAATTGAATGATATAAGATTTGAATTTTAAAGATATGCTTTTCTAAATTAATTAAGTTTGACTTAATTAGTTATTTAAATAATGGATTAAAAAACCTATATGGTCTAGGTTTTATGAAACCTACATGGGCTAGGTTTAATTCATAATGGACCTTCTCTTACCCATCATATAAATAGAATATGATGGGCTCTTTTAGGGTGAAGTAAGTGCTAAAAACGTTTTTGACAAGAACCCTAATTATAGAGGCAAAAGAGAGAGGCAAGAAGAAGAAGCATATCTCGGTTTTGGTGGCTAGTACCTCCGTCCTTGGCGAGATCGTTTGACGATTCTTGAAGGTGTTTGTGTGGATACCGTAGAGGCGTATATCGAGAAGGTATCGCTGTGATTCAAGCTTGAACCTCCATTAATGGCTAATCGAAAAGCTTCTTTAAGGTAAAACACTATCTCGAATTAAAATATCTCTTTTTCGCATGGATCCTGGTTTGGGTTTCGATTTTATTTTGGTTTTAAAGTTATTTTTCCGCTGCGTTTGTGCCTCGAAACCCAACAATGGCATCAGAGCTACTTGCGAAAAGTTTTAATTCGTTATGTGTTTTAAAAGTTTTTGATATATACATGTTTGTATATGATTTGCCATGTTTTCGTTGCTATACAATCCATGTATATATGTGTATATATGTTTCTGAATATTTGATATTCATATGGATTGAATAATCATGTGATGATTGGATATATTGCTTATGTATATATGATATATATTGTTCTTGTTATGGAGATTGTATACGATGCGATTTCTGAACGATCTGAACAGGTTTGGTGAAATCTGTGTCCATTATCCGAATTGAGCAAACGATATATGTTTTCTGACTGGAATCGGGCCACTGAGAAAGACTGACAAAGTCAGGTTCTCGTCTGTAAGCCATTTGATGTCGTTACAGGCCCCAAAACAGCAAGTCAAGTGTTTCTGATTTAAATTTATATTTTGATTATGCGTTATATGTTCTATGATTTGATCATGATGAATATATGATATTCATATGGATTGTATAATCATGAGATGATTGTATATATTGTTGTATGTATATGATACATGTTTTGTTTTTATTACAAGAATCGTATTCGATACGAATTCTGAAACAGTTGTCGCAGATTTGCTGAAATCTGTATCAAGTGTCTGATTTACGCAAACGATATGTGTTTTCCGACTGAAAACGAGCGTCTGAACAAAACTGATAGCATAGCTATCATCGACTCATCTGTAAGGCGTTTGACACCGTTCAGTGCATGAAAAAGGCGATTTATTGTTTTCAGAATTTGATTCTGATTTTCTGATTTTTGCGGTATATGATTTCTTTGATTGGATCATCTGAAATATGATATGGTATAACATGATTAGATAATATGACATGTTATTTAATTGTTACTTGAGCATGGTGCTGGTTATGGCCTTAAGACCCGTTGTTTAATGGTTTATGGTTTTGGTTTTATAAATACGACTTGCATGTCGTTTTCTTCATTCTTGTAATTGTTTAACCTCGAATGTAAATCGAGTTTTATTATGTAAGTACATTAGTATAGGTTCGATTCAATTGTTCAATGTAATGTACTTGAAGATTGAAGGACGATCCAAGAGGAGGTGCATTCAAGGGAACAAGGAGAATGAAGACATGTAATTGTATTTATGTATTTCCACCATAGATTGACCTTGATCCTTTCATTAGCTTGAAAGGATCATATAGGATAAAGGCCATAACCAAGCACGTTTACATATTGCACTTTACATATTGATGTATGATTGTATGTGTAGGATACAATGTGATGCATGCTTTAATTAGATTAATCATGTATTAATGTATGTATTAGATACATCACCCATGCCATGCCTGCTAAACAAGATAAAATCTGTAACGATTCAAGATTTTAAAATTGAACAAAACGAACATGAGATTCCTGTGTTTATGAAACACGGAAATAAGTATGAATTTCCAATTTTTTGATATGGGGCGATTTTGACAAAAATACAAGCAGCGCTTGTAAGCAAGGTGGATTTTAAGTGAGACCACTGTGACTCCTCCGCTGGACTGGAAATCAAACCATTGATGAATTTTGAATTGAAGTACTTAGTTCAAGGAAAAATTGGGAATCTCTTGATGATGGGATCATGGTCGTTTTAATAACTAAACCCCTTAACAAAATATTAAGTTTTAATCGGATGCTTTCCAATGAATGAACACTCATCGAATCCTAGATCGATAAGGGGAAGGGCTGTCAGTGGCAGGGGACTCCTATCTATCGTGGTGAGATGCGACGAATATAAACGGTTATATTCGGTCGTTGTATCATTGGGTCTAACTTAACTGAGTCGTCATAATAAGGTGAAAATAAACGGTTATATTCAACTATTATGAACTTAGAAGCATAGAGTTTGGTTAAAAATCTATTAGATAGATAAGATCAATCGTTGTTCGCCAAACTATCCAAGAATTATATGTGATATAATTGACAACTGTTGTCTACCTAAATAATCATTTTTTAAGGACTTCCAGTGGTTGACTTAGAACATGACCAAATATGGATCTTGGCTCACTAGAAAGAATTATGCGATATACTTTCCGAATTGATAGTAAGGGCTATTAATTTGATAAAAATAGTGGGAGATATATATATTTTGAATATATATGAATAATCACTTGAACATAAATTAATAATACCGTAGACCGATTATTTTATGCATTTTAACATTGTAGAAATTCTAAATGACAAACAACTCAAATAACTTCTCCGTGCGATCAGTCCTTGAGAAGGACAAGTTGACAGGAACAAACTTCCTTGATTGGCAAAGGAATTTGAGGATTGTCCTCAGGCAAGAGCGAAAGCTCTATGTCATTGATATTCCACGCCCTGGACCTCTACCTGTAGGTGCATCGGTCGATGATCGAATTTCTTATCAGAAGCATATCGATGATGACAATGATGTTACTTGTCTGATGCTTGAGACTATGAATCCTGAGCTTCAGAAACAGCATGAGCAAATGGTTGCTTATATTATGATTGAGCACCTTAAACGTATGTTTGAAGGACAGGGTCGTCAAGAGAGGTTTGATACAAGCAAAGCCTTGTTTGCAAAGGCAAAAGCAAAGGGTGATTGTCACTATTGCAAGAAGCCGGGTCACTGAAAGAGAAACTGTCAAAATTACTTGGAGGATATGAAGAAACTGAAGGGTGTTCAGATTTCTGACCCAGGTATTTATGTTATAGAAGTCAATCTATCTACTTCTACATCATGGGTATTAGATACTGGATGTGGTTCTCACATTTGTATAAATGTGCAGGAACTTCGAAGTAGTAGGACTTTGACTGAAGGAGTAGTCGACCTACGCGTTGGCAATGGAGCAAAGGTTGCTGCACTGGCTGTAGGGACTTATCATTTATCGTTGCCCACTGGGCTTATTTTAGAACTTGAGAACTATTTTTACGTGCCTGCAATTTGCAGAAACATTATTTCCGTTTCTTGTTTGGACAAGATTGGTTTTTCGTTTTTGATTCAGAACAATGGTTGTTCCTTTTCATTGAATAATGTTACCTATGGGGTTGCACGTTTGTTTAATGGTTTATATGTTCTTGATCTTGATACTCCTGTCTATAATATAAATAATAAACGTCTTAAGACAAATGACTCAAATCAAACATACCTCTGGCACTGTCGTTTAGGCTATATAAATGAGAATCGCATTTCCAAGTTACATAGAGATGGATACTTGGATAAGTTTGATTTTGAATCATACGAAGAATGTGAACCGTGTCTCATTGGCAAAATGACTAAAGCTCCTTTTACCGGACAAGGTGAGAGAGCCACCAAACGATTGGAATTGATACATAGTGATGTATGTGGTCCAATGCGTACGATGGCAAGAGGTGGCTTTTACTATTTCATAACTTTTACTGATGATTTTAGTAGATACGGATATGTGTATCTTTTGAAGAACAAATCCGAATCGTTTGAAAAATTCAAAGAGTATAAGGCCGAAGTAGAAAAGCAAATAGGCGAAAGTATAAAAGCTCTACGATCTGATCGTGGAGGAGAATACTTAAGCTTGGAATTCAAGAATTTCTTAAAGGAGTGTGGTATTGTATCACAACTCACTCCTCTTGGAACACCACAATGGAATGGGGTGTCTGAGAGGAGAAATCGTACTTTGTTGGACATGGTGCGATCATTGATGAGTCAAGCGGATCTTCCAATTTGTTTCTGGGGTTACGCCCTAGAGACGGCTGCACAAACACTAAACCGAGTTCCTTCTAATCGGTTCAAAAGACACCATATGAGATATGGACTGAGAAACGTCTTAGCATGTCCTTTATGAAAGTATGGGGATGTGAAGCGTTTGTAAAACGTTTAGTCTCTGATAAGCTAGGACCAAAATCAGATAAATGTAATTTTGTGGGATACCCAATTGAAACAAAAAGAGGTATTATTTCTATAAACCTCCAGAGAACAAAGTGTTTGTTGCTCGAACGGCTGTGTTTCTAGAGAGAGAACTACTTTCCAAGAAAAACAGTGGGAGGATAATAGATCTCGATGAGGATCGAGAACCACAAGATAACGTTGAACCAGAGCTGGAACATCAGCAGAATGTGACTCAAGATGTTGAGAACAATACTGCTCAAGAAACACAGGTTGTTCGTAGATCTAGTAGGATTCGCCATGAGTCAGAGAGATATTATGGATTTCTCCTGACTCAAAGTGGCGATGTGATGCTTGTAGATGATGATGAGCCTCTCACCTATAAGGATGCTATGAATAGTCTAGATTCCGAGAGATGGCTGGAGGCCATGAAATCTGAGATGGATTCCATGTATGAAAACCAAGTATGGACTTTGGTTGAACCACCTGATGGGGTAAAACCCATAGAGTGCAAGTGGGTTTTCAAAAGGAAAACTGACATGGATGGTAATTTACAGACCTATAAAGCAAGACTGGTGGCGAAGGGTTTCAAGCAAATTCATGGTATTGACTATGATGAAACTTTCTCACCAGTGGCTATGGTCAAATCCATCAGGATTTTGCTTGCGATAGCAGCTTATTATGACTATGAAATTTGGCAAATGGATGTTAAGACCGCTTTCTTAAATGGGAGCTTAGAAGAGGATGTGTACATGACACAACCTCAGGGTTTTGTTGATCCAAGGTTTGCCAAAATGGTCTGTAAGTTGCGACGATCCATTTATGGATTGAAGCAGGCTTCGAGGAGATGGAACATTCGTTTTGATGAAACAGTCAAAGAGTTTGGCTTCATTCAAAATCAGGATGAGCCATGTGTTTATAAGAAGGTTAGTGGGAGCCATGTGGCATTCCTAGTATTATATGTAGATGACATATTACTAATAGGGAATGACATTCCTTCTCTAAAGACTGTGAAGACTTGGTTGGGAAAAAGTTTCTCGATAAAAGACTTAGGCGATGCTACCTGTATCTTAGGGATCAGGATCTATAAAGATAGATCTAGAAGATTAATCGGTTTAAGTAAGAGTACATACATTGACAAAGTGTTGCATCGTTTAGGGATGCAAGAGGCAAAAAGGGGCTATGTCCCATTGTCTCATGGGATAGCAATCTCAATAGAAAACTGTCCTAGATCATCAGATGAAAAGGACCGTATGTGTAAAGTACCATATGCTTCGGCAATTGGTTCTATAAAGTATGCAATGATATGTACTCGTCCTGATGTTTCGTATGCTTTAAGCATGACGAGCAGATACCAGTCTAATCCCGGTGAGAGTCACTGGACAGCTGTCAAGAATATTCTTAAGTACCTTAAACGGACTAAAGATTCATTCTTGATATACGGAGGAGATGAGAAGCTAGTTGTAAAAGGTTACACCGATGCTAGTTTTCAGACAGATAGGGACGTTACTATGTCTCAGTCTGGATTCATGTTTTGTCTAAATAGAGGTGTTGTAAGTTCGAAAGGTTCGAATATACACATATGTAAAGTGCAAACTAATGATAATGTTGCGGACCCACTGACTAAGGCTTTGTCGCAGCAGAAGCACGAATGTCACACTAGTTCCATGGGTATTAGATACATGGGTGATTGGCTCTAGTGCAAGTGGGAGATTGTTAGTGTTAGTGCCCTAGAGACAATGTGATTGTGCTTCTAGGAAATACTTTTGTTAATTAATGATTATGTTCTATCGATTATTCTACATTAATTTATTATGTCTTTATTTACTGCGATATAAATATTAGTATAATAAATGTCCTTGGAACATACAACACGTATTCTATATCTTTAAGTATGTGACTTAGAAATGAGATTATAAGAATAGTGTTTATATTCCTAAATATCCCTAATCGAGCATTGTAAGTTTGGGACAACTATAATGCATAAAGATTAGTATGTTTGTTGACAGATGACCACATCTCATTGGTCATTGGTATAGTGATACTAAAGTCAAGAACATAGGTGCATGTAATATTCTACATGGCACTGGATAGACCCACAGTGAGATTCTTCATGTTTTATAAAGTCATAAGAAAGACTCACAGTGATAGTGGTGTAATGATCCTTTGACTTGAGATCATTATATTTCTATACGATGATTAATGTACTCTGACTACATTAAAAGTTACCTTTGACCGGGTAATGATAAAAGTGTACATCGGGTATATTATGAGTCGTATGAGAAATATGAATGATAGATAAAGGATTTAACCCTCCTATAATTAGGAGAGATATTATTGGCCTCTTGATTGAGTGAGACTATGAAATGCATGGCCATGCTCAAATATTGATTTGTTTTTAATAGTCTACTCATTGATCAAGGAAACCCGGATTAAATTATGAAGAGGATGACAATGAACATGCCTCGAGTTTAATCTATAATATATGGTTAAAGGGATTATATTACACGGAAACATTTATCATGAAAGGTTTAATTGAATCACTGATTTAATTATTATTTAATTGGGTAGCAATGATGTATTACTAGATGCCGCTCATTGTTTATAATTTTATTGAAGAATAAAATTATTGCCAATTAAATAATAACCTATAGGGTCACACACAAAGAACGCCTAAAGGAAGAATTAATATAAATTACGAATTTAAATTAATTAATTATAATTCAAATATTATTATATATTAATTAAGTTGGACTTAATTAATTGAATGATATAAGATTTGAATTTTAAAGATATGCTTTTCTAAATTAATTAAGTTTGACTTAATTAGTTATTTAAATAATGGATTAAAAAACCTATATGGTCTAGGTTTTATGAAACCTACATGGGCTAGGTTTAATTCATAATGGACCTTCTCTTACCCATCATATAAATAGAATATGATGGGCTCTTTTAGGGTGAAGTAAGTGCTAAAAACGTTTTTGACAAGAACCCTAATTATAGAGGCAAAAGAGAGAGGCAAGAAGAAGAAGCATATCTCGGTTTTGGTGGCTAGTACCTCCGTCCTTGGCGAGATCGTTTGACGATTCTTGAAGGTGTTTGTGTGGATACCGTAGAGGCGTATATCGAGAAGGTATCGCTGTGATTCAAGCTTGAACCTCCATTAATGGCTAATCGAAAAGCTTCTTTAAGGTAAAACACTATCTCGAATTAAAATATCTCTTTTTCGCATGGATCCTGGTTTGGGTTTCGATTTTATTTTGGTTTTAAAGTTATTTTTCCGCTGCGTTTGTGCCTCGAAACCCAACAAAAACTTGCTATTGTCTGATCAACTTTAGTGGGTTAATGAGTTAATTATAATATCGAGAGAGTTATAGTTAATTGACATAAAACTTGAATGGTGCATGCTTATATCTTTGATTATAATATTGTTACGGTATAGACATATATTGTGACAATGCATAGCTTTGTGAATTGGTACTTAATTGTATTCTGAGGAGTAAATTGACATAGACATATGTTAGTTTATTTGATAGGAATTATACCATAGTGATTTCGAAAGAAACCTATGACCATTGAATTCTAGCTAGTGAACTGTGGATTTGCTATAGTGCTACGCGACTCTTTTACCGATTTTCATGTGTTAGGGGGAAGTAATTATCCTGACTTATCTTATCATATCTGAATCTCGTAAGACTCTCTTTGCTAATATAATTTAGTTGGTTAATTTAGTTGTTATAATTAGTTTAGTTATAAAACCATCAATCAAATCTTGTGTTCGATAACCAAAGTGTGAGAATTTACTTGCGATTAATACAAATATACAGTCCTTGAGGAACGAAATCTGGTATTCACTACTATATTACTTGTTTGCGATTGTGTACAGTTGTACATCTGTATTTTATAAGTCAATTAGATGCCTTCCAATGGGCAACACTCGTCAAGACCTAGATCGAGAAAGAGTGGGTTCGCCAAGGCGAAGCACTCCAATCTATCATGGTAAGACACAATGAAGTAAATGTGATACTTAACTGTTAGACTTAACTAAGTTACCACAATAGGATTGTGAACTTAGAGGCATGGAGTTTGGTATGATTTATTGGATAAATATCAACAAATGTTGTTCTACCAAACTTTCCAAGAGTTATATATGATATAATTGACAAGAGGTTTCTGCCTAAATAAATCATGTTTTGGGAGTAAAGCCAAAGCTGACCTTAAGCATGACGAAATATGGATCTTGGCTCACTAGAAGGATTTAAAGTAATGCCTTCTGAATTAATAGTTAGGGCTATTGATTTGATAAAAATAGTGGGAGATATATATTGTGAATATATATGGATAATCACTTGAACATAATTTAATAAATCTGCAACTAACTTATTTTTATGCATTTTAACATTGTAGATATCTGAAATGACAAACTCAAACAATTTCTCTGTGCGATCAGTCCTTGAGAAGGAAAAGCTAACAGGAACTAACTTCCTTGATTGGCAAAGGATTTTGAGGATTGTACTCAGGCAGGAGTGAAAACTTTATGTCCTTGATATTCCTCACCCAGGACCTCTTGCTGCTGAAGCAACCGAGGCTCAACAAAATGCTTATCAGAAGCATCTTGATGACTATACAGATGTTTGTTGTTTGATGCTAGCGACTATGAGTCATGAGCTTCAGAAACAACATGAGCGTATGGACGCTTATGACATGATTGAGCACCTCAAAAGGATGTTTGAAGGTGAAGCTCGTCAAGAGAGGTTTGATGTAAGTGTTAGCACAAAATCACGCAAGCGCACGTGGTCACAAGTAATATACGAATAAGTCAAGTTCGTTCCCACAGAGATCTAATGAGGTGTTCAATTCAATTAATGTACCTATGCAACAATGTATGATTTTTATCCACTGCTAAGACAATTAACAATTTGGGTTTGATTATCTAAAATTAACTAGAGAACAAATTATTAAACTAAGAATTAACTAACTAAGAGGATTAAAATCGATTTATGTATATGAGAATAAAACATGGGATCCTAACTTCATTAAGTACTTCATTCAGAGTCTTTTGTCTTTAATCAATGCATGTGACGGTTGTGAAAACTAATCGGATAACACGAAATCAGTACACACTACCTTTCAGTATACGTATACCAAACCACTTAAACATCCACAAAATAGATAGAAGTTAAGCAGACACCAATTATGCTTAGACCCTATATGTCTATAAGATTTGAAAACATAACGGTTTAACGAGCAAGTTATCCATTCAGATTACATAGGGCAGGTAAGATGGTTAAAATTACCTACGAATCATGCATGACAAACATACATAAACCTATGCTAGCATGGCAAGTTCTAAACCTCTATATCCACTTTCGCATTCAATAGAGATTAACAAACTATCTTAGATGTTAGCTACGCATCCAAGAAGAATAAGCACAACCAAACTAGGATATCAATTAGCCTTCACACACACATCTTTAAAACAATTAACTACTAAAATCCATAAATAAATCCGTTAGAATCCCACGACAATGATTAGTTCATAATAGAACCGTTCATCATCGTGGGTTCTGATGAAAAACAAGATTCGAATAATATGGATACTAAAGTAATAGAGTTGAGAAAACAAATCCCAAAAGCATCCAAGAGTATCGCCAAGAAAAATACAAAAGAAAAGTAGATCTAGAACTCCGTTGCTTGTCACGCGCGTAGGAATCCTTCGTCAAACTTGAATCTCCGTGTTTCGGCTCTCTCTCTATGTGTTGCTGGGAATAGGTCGTGATTATTGGTGAAGGGTTGTGTTTATATAAACTCCAGGAGGCTTTTTCAGCAAGATATTTCCATATTTCCAATTAAAAATCGAAATTAGAAAAATTTACAAAAATTCTGCCAGGCGGCCGCGCCCTAGGCGCGCGCCCGCGCGTTTGCTGCGCCCCCGCGCACCCGGTCTCTGCCTCGCGCGCGCGCCCGCGCGTTTTGTCCGCGCCCGCACGTTTGGTCCGCGCCCGCGCGCCTGATGTCTGCCAAGGATTATAGAAAATGTTGTCCTCTTCGCGTGAGCTGTAAGATCGTCAGAATCGGACTTGTAGAACTCCAGATATGGCCAAAACAGTGAAGACTGCGCAACCTACCCGGAAAATCCGAATTTTAATCAAATTAACCTCCAACTCTTGGTTCTGCAAAACTTAATGAAAACACATTAAACACACCACATACTTGAGTTCAAGTCATCAATTTAAGCCGATATGAAGCGTTCCAAGTAGATATAAAATCCACTTATCACACCCCCAAACTTAAACCGATGCTTGTCCTCAAGCATAAATAATATAACTATATACAACTAACTAGTACCACTTCCGTAGGTGATCACGGTTGCATTTGGCATATGCAACAAGCCCCTTAAACCCCTAGGCAGCCCTAGTGGACGAGTAAGGTCTCGTGAGGGCCTATAGCGAATGTACCCACAAAATTCATCTACTCATGCAACTAACAATGCAATGCATGTATGCAACTAATATGAAAATGCAACGATCCCTTCAAACCAACCAAAACCAATCAACGAGCCAACATCTCAAAGAACACAGTCTTCCAAACAGAGTTCGACCAAATTCCCATCGACCAACAAGACAAACACAGAAACGTGCGTGTGTGCGATGCTCACCAATATACTCCCAAACTAAATCAAGACCATACCTACTCTTAGCCAAAACAACCACAAGCTTACAAACAGAATGAACGCTAGACACAAGAACTCTTAAGAGACACCTTCGCAGTCCATCTGAGTTAGACAGGAATTCATGCTTTATTACACAAAAACAACTACACACAACACACATGCTTATTTGACCGTGCAATGGATGAGACCTCGGAAGGATTTTGCAATAATACCCATTTAACGAGCTTTAGGTCAGCGGATCCCAGACCGGAAAAGTCTTTTCTAAGCTCCCATTTAAGAAAGCAGTTTTGACATCCATTTGCCAGATTTCATAGTCATAGTAAGCTGCTATCGCAAGCAAAATCCTGATGGACTTGACCATAGCTACTGGTGAGAAAGTTTCATCATAGTCAATAGCATGAATTTGTTTGAAACCTTTCGCCACTAGTCTTGCTTTGTAGGTCGTTACATTACCATCCATGTCTGTTTTTCTTCTTGAAAACCCATTTGCACCCAATAGGTTTTACCCCTTCAGGTGGTTCAACCAAAGTTCATACTTTGTTTTCATACATGGAATCCATCTCAGATTTCATAGCTTCCAGCCATGTCTCAGAATCTGGACTATTCATAGCATCCTAATAGGTAAGAGGCTCATCATTATCCATAAGCATTACATCGCCAGTCTGGGTTAAGAGAAATACATAATATCTCTCAGGCTTGTGGTGAATCCTACCAGATCTACGAACAACCTGTGTTTCTTGAGCAGTAACATTTTCATGTACTTCATGCTCATGTTCCAACTCTGGTTCAATGTCATTCTGTGGTTCTCGAACTTCATCGAGATCTATCATACTCCCACTGTTTTTCTTAGAAAACATTTATCTTTCAAGAAACGCAGTAGTTCGAGCAACAAACACTTTGCTCTCGGTACGATTATAGAAATAATACCCTTTAGTTTCTTTTGGGTATCCCACAAAATTACATTTGTCTGATCTCGGTCCTATCTTGTCAGTGACTAAACGTTTCACAAACGCTTTGCATCCCCATACTTTCAAAAAGGACATGCTATGACATTTCTCAGTCCATATCTCATATGGTGTAGTTTGAACCGATTTAGTAGGAACGCGGTTAAGTGTGTGTGCAGCCGTTTCTAGAGCATAACCCCATAAACTAATTCGAAGATCCGCTAGACTCATCATTGATCGCACCATGTCCAACAAGGTACGATTTCTCCTTTCAGATACACCATTCCATTGTGGTGTTCTAGGAGGTGTGAGTTGTGATACAATACCACACTCCTTTAAGAAGTTCTTAAATTCTAAGCTTATCCATGATCAGATCATAGAGTTTTAGTACTTTCGCCTATTTGCTTTTCCACTTCTGCCTTGTACTCTTTGAATTTTTCAAATGATTCAGATTTGTTCTTCAAAAGATTCACATATTCGTATCTACTAAAATCATCAGTAAAGGTTATGAAGTAGTAAAAGCCGCATCTTGCCATCGTAAGCATTGGACCACATACATCACTATGTATAAGTTCTAATCGTTCGGTGGCCCTCTCACCAATTCCGGTAAAAGGAGCTTTAGTCATTTTTCCAATGAGACAAGGTTCACATTCATCGTATGATTCAAAACCAAAATTATCCAAGTATCCATCCTAATGTAACTTGGAAATGCATTTCTCATTTATATGGCCTAAACGACAATGCTAAAGGTATGTTTGATTTGAGTCATTACCCTTAATACGTTTATTATTTACATCATAGACAAGAATATCAAGATCAAGAACATATATACCATTAAATAAACGTGCAACCCCATAGGTAACATTATTCAAACCAAAGGAACAACTATTGTTCTGAATTGTAAAGGAAAAACCTTTCTTGTCCAAACAAGAAACAAAAATAATGTTTCTGCAAATCACAGGCACGTAAAAACAGTTCTCAAGTTCTAAATGTTGCCCAGTAAATAACAATTGTAGAAGGGGGTTGAATACAATTGTATAAGATTCTCGACTTTAATAAACACAAATATGAATAATAACAATTTTATTAAATCTGTTATAAAACTGTTACAAAACTCTCTCAAGAAATTCTGAGTTCTTAAGAGCTTCAAGGTTACAAAATACTCGTGTATGTGATCGATATAAATCGAAACCTAAACTGTGTTTATATACTACACATCTTCTCTATCAATTAGAAGATAAGTCCTAATCAATTACAAAGATTGAAACATATCCTAAATTGACAACTGCATTCCTATAAATAAGGAACCGACAAAATAAACTTCTTTATTTAACTAGACTCACGAACCAACTCGAAATAGAAATCCTGATCAGCTTCCAGTCCTGATGATCAATCCTGATCCCAAGCCTGATATAAATCCTGATGATAATCCTGATACCGATGCTTGAGCAAATACTGATGACGTCAGCAATCCTGATCAGTTGAGTCTAGATCCTGACGATCATTGCATCCTGATCTAACACTAAAATAAGCCCAGTGGGCAACGATAAATTATAAGTCCCTACAGCCAAAGCATCAACCTTTGCTCCATTGCCAACGCGTAGGTCGACTTCTCATTTCGCCAAAGTCCTACTCCTTCGCAGTTCCTGCACATTTATACAAATGTGAGAACCACATCCAGTATCTAATACCCATGATGTAAAAGTAGACAAATTGACTTCTATAACATAAATACCTGAATCAGAAATCTTCATAGACTTCATTTTCTTCAGATTCTGATCCTCCAAATTAGCTTGACAGTTTCGCTTCCAATGACCCGGCTTTTTGCAAAAGTGACATACATCACCCTTTGCAGCACCACCTTTTGCAACACCTCCAGTAGGCTTCAAAGCCTTTTTGAAAGCAGGCTTCGGATTAGCATATTTAGATCCAATCTTCTTCTTGCCTTTCCATTTCCCCTTTCCTTTGGCATTCCCTTTGTTCACCATCATTATGGGAGCAGGGTTAGCCTTTGACATATTGGTTTCAGTAGTCCTCAATAATGCCAACAGTTCGGTAGGTGTTTTGTCTATCTCACTCATAGTATAGTTTATGACAAACAGAGTGTAGTTGCTGTTCAAAGACTGCAAGTTCAAATCTGCTTGGTTTTCAGGTAAAACCGGGTAACCTAAATTCTCAAGGGTTTCCAAATACCCTATCATCTTTAGAACATGCGGTCCAACCGGGTCACGATTGATAGGTCCATAATTTAATACATTTTTAATACCTATTTTATGTATTTTTTCGTAATTTTATTATTTAATAATTTGTTTTCTTTTGTTTTGTAGGAAAATAAATAAAATCATATTTCAAGCAGTAAAAGGTGAAAAAGGCAAGGAGATGGAAATACTTGAAGTCAAAAGGAAATTGGAGAAAAATTGGAAAACTTATCGGAGAAGAAAACGGAATTGAGGAAATATTTCTACAATCCGATTTGTAGTCAAAGAGCCCAAGCCCGTTATTTTTCCTATATATATAGATCTCCCCTCTTGTATTTGAGACACCTAGAATTTGATAGCTCTTTATTTTTTTGTTTTATGTTTCACGCTGGTGGTTATTATCCAGCATACACTTTCGCTCCATAGTATTTATAAATTATTAGTTTTTGTTTTTTTTTTGTCCTGCGTTACCATCTTTTAATTGTTGCTCTGCTTAATTTTCATACCTGCATGTCTAGTTAGTTTACTTAGTTTATTAATATATTCGATAACGTACGCCATTCATCAGCATACATTCAAGTTAATGGTTTAACTTTGCTTTTCTATTAATTGGCCAGGTAATTGATTATAGATATTATCACTTTATTTAATCATGTTTATTATATGTTTTGAATATATTTGTCTTGTTAATTTTATAATTATGCGTAGCTAAATTTCTTGCCCTAGGATGAAGATGAAGTTAATTTAATTATTGTTGATATCTTCTCGTTCATATTAATTGATTCTCATAATTTTTCTTGGTGCTTAATTGATCAATTGACAAAGTGATTTTGATATATTATTGTTACCGGATTTATTTTTCATAGCCTATGCTTGCTCCATGAAGTTTTGATGGGTTATTGTTAGATAACAAGTTTCATAGTATATGCTTGTCTCGTTAATTGATATATCTTATTTGTGAAAGAAAGAGAATTGATTTTAGGGCGAGTTGATATTAATTGTGATTGATTAATAGATCCGGATTCCTAGGTTTTCCTTATTTGATTTTAATTGTTAATTAGGTTAAACAAATCTCATCTCAAATCTTATTTGTCTAGTTCGCCTGAGTTAGTTGTTAGGGTTTCGAAAATACATAGTCTCTGTGGATCGATCTGTGATTGCTACAACTAAACACTGTGCCCTTGCAGTTTACATTATTTTTACACATCAACGATCTCCCTGTTTGCATGCATACAACGCTTTGCTTACTGATAAGTGGATTTTATATCTACTTGGAACGCTTCATATCGGCTTAAATTGATGACTTGAACTCAAGTATGTGGTGTGTTTAATGTGTTTTCATTAAGTTTTGCAGAACCAAGAGTTGGAGGTTAATTTGATTAAAATTCGGATTTTCCGGGTAGGTTGCGCAGTCTTCACTGTTTTGGCCATATCTGGAGTTCTACAAGTCCGATTCTGACGATCTTACAGCTCACGCGAAGAGGACAACATTTTCTATAACCCTTGGCAGACATCAGGCGCGCGGGCGCGGACCAAACGCGCGGGCGCGGACAAAACGCGCGGGCGCGTGCGCGAGGCAGAGACCGGGTGCGCGGGGGCGCAGCAAACGCGCGGGCGCGCGCCTAGGGCGCGGCCGCCTGGCAGAATTTTTGTAAATTTTTCTAATTTCGATTTTTAATTGGAAATATGGAAATATCTTGCTGAAAAAGCCTCCTGGAGTTTATATAAACACAACCCTTCACCAATAATCACGACCTATTCCCAGCAACACATAGAGAGAGAGCCGAAACACGGAGATTCAAGTTTGACGAAGGATTCCTACGCGCGTGACAAGCAACGGAGTTCTAGATCTACTTTTCTTTTGTATTTTTCTTGGCGATACTCTTGGATGCTTTTGGGATTTGTTTTCTCAACTCTATTACTTTAGTATCCATATTATTCGAATCTTGTTTTTCATCAGAACCCACGATGATGAACGGTTCTATTATGAACTAATCATTGTCGTGGGATTCTAACGGATTTATTTATGGATTTTAGTAGTTAATTGTTTTAAAGATGTGTGTGTGAAGGCTAATTGATATCCTAGTTTGGTTGTGCTTATTCTTCTTGGATGCGTAGCTAACATCTAAGATAGTTTGTTAATCTCTATTGAATGCGAAAGTGGATATAGAGGTTTAGAACTTGCCATGCTAGCATAGGTTTATGTATGTTTGTCATGCATGATTCGTAGGTAATTTTAACCATCTTACCTGCCCTATGTAATCTGAATGGATAACTTGCTCGTTAAACCGTTATGTTTTCAAATCTTATAGACATATAGGGTCTAAGCATAATTGGTGTCTGCTTAACTTCTATCTATTTTGTGGATGTTTAAGTGGTTTGGTATACGTATACTGAAAGGTAGCGTGTACTGATTTCGTGTTATCCGATTAGTTTTCACAACCGTCACATGCATTGATTAAAGACAAAAGACTCTGAATGAAGTACTTAATGAAGTTAGGATCCCATGTTTTATTCTCATATACATAAATCGATTTTAATCCTCTTAGTTTAATAATTTGTTCTCTAGTTAATTTTAGATAATCAAACCCAAATTGTTAATTGTCTTAGCAGTGGATAAAAATCATACATTGTTGCATAGGTACATTAATTGAATTGAACACCTCATTAGATCTCTGTGGGAACGAACTTGACTTATTCGTATATTACTTGTGACCACGTGCGCTTGCGTGATTTTGTGCTAACAAGTTTTTGGCGCCGCTGCCGGGGATCATCGATGTATTATTTTAGTTTATGTGCTTGTCATCAGTGGTCGTTAGAGTTCACTGACTCGGATTGTAGTTGTTTGTTATGTGTGTTTCAGGTACTTGAACGTGTATGCGAACACGTTCTCAGACTCGTAAATTGGAAGAAGAAAGATTAAAGTTAGTAAAGATGGGAGACGTTCCAGAAGGAGTAGCACCTGCAGCTAAGGCTTTGAAGGACTATTCTCAGCCAAAGATCAATGATATTCAGTCGAGTATTGTCAGGCCGGCTATTGCAGCTAACACCTTTGAAATCAAGCCTGGCACGATTCAGATGGTGCAGAATTCAGTGCAGTTTGGGGGTGCTCCAACGGAAGATCCTAATATGCATATTAGGGATTTCATCGAGATTTGCGACACCTTCAAGACCAACGGAGTGTCGGAAGATGCCGTGAAGCTGAGACTTTTCCCATTTTCTCTGAGGGATAAGGCTAAGGGATGGTTGCACTCTCTACCAGCAGGTTCTATTACTACATGGGAGGATCTTGCTCAGAAATTTCTTACTAAATTCTTCCCCATGGCTAAAACTGCTGCGATCAGGAATGCTCTTACTCAGTTTTCTCAGCATTCTGGAGAAACTTTATGTGAAGCTTGGGAGAGATACAAGGAGATGCTTAGGAGATGTCCACATCATGGATTGCCCGACTGGATGGTGATTAATTGTTTTTATCATGGTCTGGGAGCACAATCAAGACCAATGTTAGATGCAGCATCAGGTGGAGCTCTATGGGCTAAGAGCTACGAGGAAGCTTATGAGTTAATTGAGATGATGGCTGCGAATGAATATCAGAATCCTACTCAGAGATTATCACAAGGAAAAGTAGCAGGAGTTCTTGAAGTTGATGTAGCTACAGCTATAGCAGCCCAGTTGAAGGCTTTGACAATGAAGGTGGATTCTTTGACGAATTATGGAGTTCAGCAGGTGGCTAGTGTTTGTGAGCTTTGTGCGGGCGCACATGAGACGAATAATTGTGCCATATCTAGTGAGTCGGCGCAGTTTGTGAGCAACTTTCAGAGACCATCACAGCCAGTTCCAGCCACCTATCATCCCAATAGCCGGAATCATCCTAATTTCAGCTGGAGCGACAATCAACAATCTCAACAGCATTATCAGCCATTCCAAGGTCAGCAATTTGGAGCAAAGCCTTACAATCCTCAGAATTTTCAGCAGCAGCAAGGGCAGAATTTTCAGCCAGAGTATGCTCCTAGGCAACAATTTCAGCCACCAGGATTTCTGCAACAACCTCATGCTAGTGCGGAGCAGTCTTCGAATGAAAAATCTGAATTGGATGAGTTGAGAATGATAGTTAAAAGCCAGGCGGCATCGCTCAAGACTTTGGAGAATCAGATGGGGCAGTTGGCAAGTGCCTTACTCAGCAGAGCTCAGGGAACTCTTCCTAGCGATACGGAGCCTAATCCAGGAAAGACAGTTGTCCAAGAACATGTGAAAGCAGTTACCTTGAGATCGGGAAAGGTCACGGGCAATCAAAAATCAGCAGTTGAAGAAGAGAAAGAAATTCAGCAGCATCAGGTGGAACCTTCTAAGGAAAAGCCAATTTTTGATTTGGCAGCTAAGCAGTTGGACGGTGAGGCTGAAAAGAGCAAAAATTCTGCTAACAAGTCTACTTCGGAGCAGACTATTTACCCACCTCCTCCATACCCAAAGAGGCTCCAGAAGAAGACTACAGAGAGTAACCAGATCTATCCTCCTTCTCCATATCCAAAGAGGCTACAGAAGCAGAATCTTGACACAAAATTCGCCAAATTTCTCGAGGTTTTCAAGAAGTTACACATCAACATACCTTTTGCAGAAGCTCTTGAACAGATGCCGAGCTATGTTAAGTTCATGAAGGGTATTCTATCTCGGAAGTTGAAACTCGAGGATTTGGACACCGTTGCTTTGACAGAGGAGTGTAGTGCAGTTCTACAGCAGAAATTGCCACCGAAGCTTAAAGATCCGGGAAGTTTTACCATACCTTGCACTATTGGCAATCAACTTTTCAGCAAATGCTTATGTGATTTGGGAGCTAGCATTAATCTAATGCCAATGTCTGTTTTTAAGCAACTTGGGTTGCCTGAGCCGAAACCAGTTAATATGAATTTACAGTTGGCTGATCGGTCGATCACATATCCGAGGGGTATAGTGGAGGATGTCTTGGTAAAGGTGGATAAGCTGATTTTTCCTGCTGATTTTGTTATTCTTGACTTTGAGGAGGATAAGAAGATTCCTATCATCTTGGGAAGACCTTTTCTGGCTACTGGCCGAGCGTTGATCGATGTTCAGAAAGGAGAGCTCACAATGAGGGTGGGTAATCAAAAGGTCATCTTTAATGTGTTCAAGGCTATGAAATTTCCGACAGAGGAGGAAGAGTGTTTTAGCTTGAAGATGGTTGATACGGGTCAGAGAAAGGAGTTCGATCAGCTGTTGAGCAAAAATTCGGACATGCACAAGTTCGAGCATCACATCAGTGATTCCATTGACAATTCTTCCATTCGAGATCTTTCGAATGTCAAGCTTGGAAAACTTCCACCACATTTGAAGTATGTCCTTCTGAATGATGAGTTGGTAATTTTTAAAGAGTGTGAAGATAATGTGTTGAGAAGGTGGAACAAGGATGATAAGGTAAAAGAGTGTTCTTATCAATCGACGGAGAAGCATAAACACCTTAGAGGTGTAAAGAAGAAAAAGAAAAAATCGATTGGTGGAAAAGTCAAGGTGAAGTTTGATTTGGAAAAGATGTGGGAAGAAAGCAAGAAGGCTATCAAACAATGGGTGAATGGTCCTTCTACTAAGGACAAGTCAAAGGCGATCTTCGAGCCACCATGATTTGATTCACATTTGTCCGGCTAAATGACATTAACGACAGCGCTTCGTGGGAGGCAACCCATGTGTTAGGTATGTTTCTACTATCTTTCTTATTACCTTCAATGAGGACATTGAATATGTTAAGTTTGGGGGTGATGTATGGGTTTGTATAGTTAGTGTGTGTCTCATGTAGGATTCATATTGCATGTGTAGTTGTAGTTTATTCGTAGTTGTAGTTTATTCGTGGTTTTGCATGTTCATGTCATATAGGGCATTCTGTTTGCATAGTTTTTATTTATCATGTGAGTCCATTTTAGTTGCATGCATATTTCATGATCCCGTAGGACTTGACTATTTCCGTTGGTGAGTCGATGTTGATTGGAGTGTGGTTGTGATGAATAGAGGGTTGATTAAGTTTCTAAGTATTGACTTGCATGCCAGAAACAAATCTATTTCATAAGTCTCATCGGTTGCTTTTGAATTTGATCAGACCATGCTTGTTTGGTGTTAGAATTTAACCACTTGTTTACATTTAGAATGTTGGCTAGATTCTTGAAAATGAAGGAGCACTTATGTATAAGTTTGGGGGAAACCAGGGATTTCATGCTAGTTGTAATAAAGGCTAGGCGTCAAATGGCTAGTAGCCGGCTCATTGAAAAGATGAGTAGTCTAGGGTGGGATGAGAAAAAGGCAAAGAGCACTCATTCCGAAATTGTTGAAAAAAAAAAGGACAAAAAAAGAAAAAAAGAAAAAAAAAGAGTTGTGTTTGTTTTGTGTTTATGCAGAATTGATCAGGTTGAGCTCTTTAGTACTCGAGCAAGTAAGTTCTTTGGGGACTTTGTGCCTAGTGACCAGAAGGTTTTGTCGATCCGATATTTTCTCGAATGGTCTGTAAGCTACTACGATCTATTTATGGATTGAAGCAGGCCTCAAGGAGTTGGAACATTCGTTTTGATGTAACAGTCAAAGAGTTTGGCTTCATTCAAAATGAAGATGAGCCATGTGTTTACAAGAAGGTTAGTGGGAGCAAAGTGGTATTCCTAGTATTATATGTTGATGATATATTACTAATAGGGAATGACATACCTTCTCTTCAGGCTGTTAAGACTTGGTTGGGAAAAAGTTTCTCAATGAAAGACTTAGGCGATGCTACCTATATATTAGGGATCAAGATCTATAGAGATAGATCTAGAAGATTAATCGGCTTAAGTCAGAGTACATACATTGACAAAGTATTGCATCGTTTTGGGATGCAAGAGGCAAAAAGAGGATTTGTCCATGTGTCTCATGGGATAGTAATCTCAAAATAAAACTGTCCTAAATCATTAGATGATAAGGACTGTATGAAAAAGGTACCATATGCTTCGACAATTGGTTCTATAATGTATGCAATGATATGTACTCGACCTGATGTTTCGTATGCTTTGAGCATGACGAGAAGATACCAGTCTAATCCAGGTGAAGGTCACTGGATGACAGTCAAGAATATTCTTAAGTACCTCAAGAGAACTAAAGATTCATTCTTGGTATATGGAGGAGATGAGAAGCTAGTTGTAAGAGGTTACACTGATGCTAGTTTCCAGACAGACAGAGACGATACTGTGTCTCAATCTGGGTTTGTGTTTTGTCTAAATGGAGGTGCTGTAAGCTGGAAGAGTTCGAACCAAGAGACAGTAGCTGATTCTACAATGGAAGCTGAGTATATTGCTGCCAGTGAAGTGGCCAAAGAGGTTGTTTGGCTTCGGAAATTTATTGAGGGACTTGGAGTAGTTCCATCGATCGCAGATCCAGTTGATCCTTATTGCGATAACAATGGAGCTATTGCGCAGGCTAAGGAACCAAGGTCCCATTCCCGAGCAAAGCATATACTTAGACGATATCATCTACTTCGAGAGATTACAACGAGGGGAGATATACATATATGTAAAGTGCATATATACTAATGATAACATTGCAGACCCACTGACTAAGGCTTTGTCGCAGCAGAAGCACGAAGGTCACACTAGTTCCATGGGTATTAGATACATGTGTGATTGGCTCTAGTGCAAGTGGGGGATTGTTAGTATTTGTGCCCTAGAGACAATACTATAATGTTCTTAGGTAAGACATTTTGATTATTAATAAATATGTTCTATGGATTTTCTCATTCAATTATTTATTATGTCTTTATTAACTGCGATATAAATATTAGAATAATAAATGTCCTTGGAATATAAGCATGAATTCTATATCTCTAAGTATGGGACTTAGAAATGAGATTATATGAGTAGTGTTTATAATCCTAAAAGATCCCTAGTCGAGTATTATTATTTGAGGACAATAATAATGCATTAAGACTAGTATGTTTGTTGATTGATGACCACATCTCATTGGTCATAAGTATGGTGATACTAAAGTCAAAAACATAAGTGCATGTTAGCAGAACATGGCACTGGATAGACCCACCGTGTGAATTCTTCATGGTAAAAGTTATCAAGTGTCATAAGCAATTCTCACAGTGATAATGGTGTAATGATCCTTAGACTTGAAATCATTATATTTCTATATGAGAATTAATATACTTTGATTCTACTCAAAGTTACCTTTGATCGGGTAATGATAAAGGTGGACATTGGGTATATTATGAATCATATGAGAAATATGAATGATAGATATAGGATTTAACCCTCCTATTTTAGGAGTGATATTATTGGCCTCTTGATTGAGTGAGACTATGAAATGCATGCCCATGCTCAAATAGTGATTTGTTTAATAGTCTACTCATCGATCAAGTAAGCCGGGATTAAATATTGAAGAGGATGACATAAACTATGCCTCGAGTTTAATCTATAATATAAGGTTAAAATGATTATATTACATGGAACATTATCCACTAAAGGTTTAATTGGATCACCAATTATTATTATTACTTGGGTAGCAATGATGTATGACTAGATGCCGCTCCTTGTTTATAATTTTATTATCAGATATTAAAATTATTGCCAACGTAATAATAACCTAAAGGGTCACACACAAAGAACGTTTTAAACGGAGCTTTAATTAAATTTCGGATTTAAATGAATTATTATTATATTTAATTATTGGATTAATTAAGTAGGACTTGATTAATTATATAATAATTCAAATACGATAAAAATACTACTAATAATCAGATTGGGTTTTGGAAGCCCAATCAGATTAGGTATAGGCCCAGAATTCTCTCCATATAAATACATTAAGATGTATTATTTTAGGGTAAGAGACACATAATTCGTTTTTGTGAAAAAAACCCTAGCAGCTCTACATCTGAGAGAGGCTAGAGAGAGAGAGAGTTCCGAGGGCAGTTCTTGGCTAGTACCATCTCTGGTGATCGTTGGACGATCGGGCGTTCGTGTGGACTGATTAGAGACGTATATCGCAAGGCGGGATACATGGTGATCATAGCAAAGGACCTCCATCTGTCAACCAATCGTAAAGCTTCTTAAAAGGCAAACAGTTCTGTTCACGAATTAAATATCGTGTTTCACATGGATGGGGACGATTGAAAAAATTTCAATCAACAACACCCATCTTTTGCTGAAGAGGTTCGAAATGTTCGACTTGGACTTTCGACCGATGGTTTTAATCCTTTTGGCAATTCCGGGAATAAAGTTTACACGGTTTTGTCGGTGGTAATTGTTGTCTATAATCTTCCACCTTTAATGTGTATGAAAATACCTTTTATGTTTTTAACTCTCCTTATTCCGGGTCCATATAATACTAGAAAAGATCTCAACGTATATCTAAGACCCCTCATCGATGAGTTAAAAATATTATGGCATAACGGAGTCGAGACATTTGATCAATCACACAAAAAAACAATTTTCACACGAGGGCGACACTAATGTGGACCATTAGTGATTTTCCGGCTGTATCCCAACTTAAAGGGTGGTCAACAAAAGGAAAGATGGGATGTCCAGTTTGTCTTGGAAGCGTTAATGGTTTTCAACTTAGAAATTGTGGAAAATGTTGTTTTCATGGTACCAACCGAATTTTTTTGGATGCAAACGACTATCTACGAAAAAAAGGCTCTAAGTTTGCAACTAGGGAACGAAATATGTTTAGAGGTCGGGTAAATGGTGAGTATGAGAAGTATTTTTATGAAGGGTTGGAATTCCCTCCTCCCGAAAGACTTTCTCAGCGTAGGGCATTGGGTTATGGAAAAGAACATCATTGGACTAACATGCCAATGTTCTTTGAACTTGAATATTGGATAACACTTTGTTTGCGCCATTATATTGATGTAATGCATACCGAGAAGAATGTGTTTGAAAATTTACTCTTTACAATTGTGGATGATCGGTTAAAGACAAAGGATCACAAAAAATCAAGGTTGGATTGTAAAACACTTGGCGTGATGTCCAGGTTGTGGTTAAAAGATGTAGTCAAGCCTAAAGCACGATATACTCCTACTAGACTTCAACTTTGACTTTTGTGTGAATGGGATTCAAAATTGAAACTTCCGGATGGATGTTGCTGTAATCTTAGTTGGCGCATAAAAATGGACATTCTTAAATTTCATGGTTTGAAATCACATGATTGTCACATTTTTCATGCAAAAGTTGATGTCTATTGCATTTCGTGAGTTCTTGCCACGCGATATATTGGATGCCCTAGCGGCACTTTCTAATTATTTCGTGGATATTTGTTCGACAATTCTAATTCGTAGTGATTTGGAAGTTTTGGAAAAATCCATAGTTAAGACACTATGTGTGTTGGAAACTATTTTTCCTTCAAGTTTTTTTGACATATTGGAGCATTTGGTTCCGTACTTAGCCGAAGAATGTAGACTCGGGGGATGTTGGTCCTTGACTATTGCAGAAGGGGGGGGGGTTGAATGCAATACTGATAAATTCCAATCTACGTTTCAACAACTAAAACTAAGATTAATGTTTATCAGTTTATGGAATTGCAAACAAGCAAACACACGAGTATTTCTCACAAAATAAATGTTTTATTTATTTTGCAATGGGTTGCTACAACCTCAAGAAAATGTTTGTTTTCTTGAGCTTCGGTTTCTCGAGTGATTACAAAGAATGGATTGAGAGATAGTCTAAGTAGACTAAACCTATCACTATGAACACGGGTCTTGTGAAGCTGCTGTCATTTTCATGTGGCAGCTTCTTACAAATTGCCTACCCGTGAGTCTTTCCTAAATTTCTATACAAACAGCTTATCAATACATAACAAAGTAATCTAGAAACATTCTATTTTAAGCTAACACAATTCAGTAGATGTAGATTTGTCATACTCTGGAATTGGTGAGCTTTGTCATGTGATCTCTCAAGCTTCGGTCGTAGTCTTGCAGACCTGTTACAGTGTTGGGATACTGCAACACGCCTGTTTCTTGAACATCCAATCTGTCACAAGTTTGACTGGGTTGTTCCCCAATACAAATGTTATCCCTTCATGACAGTATCCTGATGGCTGAGCTTGCTCTCACAGGAATGCGCTTTTGGTGACAGTAAGAAATCCCCGCAGAAGGTGCTGTCAGGATTTCCAAGCTTGCTGTCAGGCTAAGGTAAAGTTGTTGTCCGAGGGCTTCCGCCAATGTTGCTGTCAGAGTGAATGAACTGTCGTGACTTGCAACATGTTGTCTTCTTGTAACCTTACTGTCAACGCTGTGACAGTAATCTTTATTCTTGCTGTCCATCTTGAGTACTTCTTGAGGCTTGAACAAATAAATGAACTTCTACCAAGATGCACTAGAATCTTATTTGTACTAAACAAAAACAGTTACAAAGACATACTCTGGTTGTGACAGTATGTTCATACTTAATGAAATTAAGTATTTAAGATATCTAGTTAAATTGTCTCATAGCTATCACCCATAAATCCTAACAATCTCCCCCAATTTGTTTTTATGGACAATAACAACAAATTTACAATTAATACATGCTGACTTAACTAACAAGATCAAAATTGACAAAGGATTCTTACTTAGCTTCAGATTTCCTTTTCTGTCTTGCTTCATCCTCTCTGTTGAGAGCTTCCTTAAGAACTTCTCTGAGTTCTTCCACCAGTGCTATTTCAGCAGGAGTGATAGCCTCATCTTCAATCTCATCAGTGTGCTTTTGGATTGTCTTGGAAAGACATACCCTAGCATCCTGAAGATCCATCCATAAGTCTTTACCAAATGCATGAGTTCTGAACTTCAGTGTGCTTCCAAAAACTTTGAATCTACTTCCAGGGTATGCATTCAGGGTTTTTCTCCTTGACTTATCCAGCTTTGAGTCTTCACCCTTTCTTCTTTGAAAAATGCCCTCAATCTCAGAAGAGCATTGTTGTTCCAATGGATGAATTGATCCAATCACTAGGTAGAGTAAGTCTTTTAGGGCACTGGTTTTGAGTTTATGAAAGCTTCTCACTGGAATCTCTTCCCATATGAACTTGATTTTCAGAGGATTCTCAAGCATACAAGATTGGTAATTGGGTCCTTCACTTTCCACCCTGTTGGCTTCTCTACTTTTATCCAAGAATGCATCTTCCATATCTTCAGTGGCATTTCTTGCTGCAGGATTTGACGGTCCTTCTTGACCAGGTTGGGCTTGTGTTTCTTCTTCAGGAATATCCTCTTCATAATCATCTACCTCTTCATCAGAATACTTCAACAAATGAGCAATGTCAGAATCATCATGGTCTTCAAACATACCAAACTTCTGATAGAATTCCATATCCATTTCATCCTTGTACTTCAGAACATGTTCCATGACCTTGTTGGGTACATTGTCATAGCTCTGGAGTAGCTCTACCATTCTGTCCAAGACAAAGTAATCAATTCTTCTTCTGACATTTGTTCTTACAATCGAAGGGATGTCATCCACAAAGATTGACTCAAGTTCCATGATGAAGTTTGCATCCACCTTTGCTGACCTTGATGAATCCCACCAAAGAATGTACATGTTTGCTTCCTGGTTGACATTTAGCTTCACTTCAACACTTCTGATTTCTTTGGATTTTGCATGTTGTACTTCAAGAGAGTTTGGGTATTTGAATTGAAGAGGCTTCTTCAGATTCCTGCAAAGCCCAGTAGCTTTCAGAATTCCCAAGTACTTGGTCTTTCCTCTCCTTGCTTTAGCAGTCTCCTGAGGTTCCGGTTCCTATATGGAAAACCAAGCCTTTGCTAAGGTTTTTGTCCTTTTTGGCTCGACAGTAGGCTTCATTTCATCCTTGACAGTGTCCTCTATGACAGTATCTTTCTTGACAGTGTCTTTTGTGACAGCTTCTTTCATGACAGCTTCCTTGAGGACAGTGTCTTTTGTGATAGCTTCTTTGGTGACAGTATCTTTTTCAGCATTTATACTGTCTATAGCACATC
Organism: Heracleum sosnowskyi; assembly: GCA_030848705.1. Lineage (NCBI taxonomy): Eukaryota > Viridiplantae > Streptophyta > Magnoliopsida > Apiales > Apiaceae > Heracleum > Heracleum sosnowskyi. The sequence goes on from CM061240.1 coordinate 21,152,494, forward strand.
TTAAGATATTTGCCTCCAAAGCTTCAATTATTTCAGACTCCTCTTCTTCTGTAACTTTAGCATCTTTCTTTTCTTGCACATGAGCTTCTTCTTTATTTTCCTCCTGGAATTTAGTTCCAACATTCCGAGAAGTACTTCCACTAGCATTTCCTGCTTCTCCAGTTCCTCCACTATCATCCAACTCATCATCATCACCATGAGGAACATCATAGGAACAGCTTTCTCCTTGTTCAGCTCTGTTGGAGTTGCTTTGGAGATCATCTTCTTTATAGTAGAGCTCAGTTTCTTATCCCTTTTCGCCAGCAAGTCATAGATTGCATTGATAGCAAGAACTCTTTCCTTGTTGGCTTTAGAGTTGAGAATCATGTATAACACCTTCAATATTGCCTTTGACTCCATTGTTGAAGTGCATCCTAGACTCATGTATGCACATCTCCTGCTACCACTTTTGGTGGTGCTTTCATAGTAGACACAAAATGGATTGGTGTAGACTTCTGGAAGTTTTTCTGAAATCAAATTCAGCATTTGCAGATGTAAGATCTCATTGAAGGATGTATGGTTTGCCTTGATTTTGTTCTTCATCACTGTTAGCACTTTTGCTGGAAGACTCTGCAACAGCTGCATGGTGATGAACATAGATATCCCAGTGTTCAAGTACACATCAATAGCCCACCTCCTTTCTTCATTGATCTTTACACAATACTGATGATTTTCTCTTTAAGCACAGTTGAGCAGTTATTCAACCTTCTGCTAGGCTCCTTCATAGCTTCATCAACTATCTTGTAGAAGTCTTCATCATGATTCTTCAAAGTTCTTTCCCTGTAGTCAACCATCAAAGTATTGGCTTCTTCCTGGCTGAACTCTGTTCCTTCACTCCATGTGTTACCTGACAAGATGTATTCAGGCATCTTGTCTTTCCCTTTTCCCAGCCTATTCTGCTCCTCCTTTTCTCTCCATTGCTTGTCAAGAGCACTCTCTTTTGTCATTAGAGTTGGCTCTCTTATTGTCACAGGAGGTAGTACTGGTGATTTGGAAGGAACGTTCCCTTGCATTGCTTCCAGGGCTTCTTTAGACATAAGAACTGTTTCTCCAGCAATCTCATACTCAAACAGATTTTTAGTTTCTTTCTCTTGCTCCCCCTTGCTTCCTGAACCTCCTTTTGCTCCCCTTTTCCTCTTTACAGACACTGTTTTCTTTTTAGCAGCAGGCTCCCCCTCACTCCTTGAAGCATCCTTTGAGATAGGCTCCCCCTGACTCCTTGAAACATCCTGCTTGGGGATACCTACTGATTCTGAGTGTTCCCTTCCTGATTCTGCCCTTTTTGATTCTGATCTTACCCTTTTCTCCCCCTTAGGTAAGTTGGCAGCATCAAGACTTGCAGAAAGAACCTGAATGGTTGCCTGAAGAATGGAGAAGCCAGAGGCCGCCATGGTAGACAGGCTGTCAATCTTGGATTCCATTGAGAGACACATGTTCTCTAGAGCTTCCAACCTGAGTGCAGTAGAGGGGTCACCTGATCTTAACCTCCTTGGGGGTGAAGGAAAAGATGGGGGCTTGGAGGTTGTGGGGGTTCTCACACTCTCAGTGTTTTTCTGAGTGATCTCATCACTCCTCACAAAAGAACTCTCAAGGACTAGTGCCTGTAAATGTGGGGCTCCCTCAAGTTCACTCTGGACATGCTCAAGTCCCTCACCTTTTGCTAGCTCATTTGGCTGCCTCTCATTTTTATGCTCACATCTCTTTTCTTTTATCTCTATTTTCTTTTGCACACCCTCACTCATCCTAGATGCATGGGTCTGAGCAGTACTTATATGCAATGAAATAGATGGTTTAGAATGTACCTTTAAGAATTGAGACAGTGGCACATCATAATCAGAGACACCCTCAACAGTTACAGCATCAAAATCAGGTTGAGCAGAGGTGACAGTAACTTTGTCAGGAATGTTACTGTCAGTTGGAAGAGTGACAGTAGGTTCCACTGCATCTTGGACATCATGTTTGGTGGTGACAGCAATGTCAACTGAGTCCTCGACAGCAGGGTCACCTGTGACAGCAACATTCTCAGAGTCTTTGACAGCAACTGAGGCTGTGACAGCATCTTCCCCGAGGTAAGATGCTCCTTGGAGATTAAACAAGGTACTCGATGTTTCACTTTCAAGCAGAGATGTACCTTGCTCTTTCTCAGTGTTTGAGGGAGTGGTGTCCATTTCACTTTGAGAAATGGGTTCTTGTGGACCACTTGATGGGGGCTCATCCATGATTGGAGATGGATCATCAAAACCTGAAGGGTTGGGACTGTCCCCCTCTCTAGGTTGTGGAGAAGAAACAAATGAATGTGTAGAGAAGTATGAAGGTGAAAGTGGAGAAGAGAATGATGGTTGTTTCACAGATGGAACTTGTGAAGCATCAATGGGGGAAATGAAATCCTCACTGTGTCCTGACTCCAGGTGTGTTTCTGCAAGTGGAGGCTCCTCGTGAGTTGGAACATGAGGTTGTGTAGACTCTTTACAGGGTGCCTTGGGAGACAGGCCAATTTCAATAGATGTCCCTTGTTGAGAAGGCACATATAGGGAGGAGTTTAATTCCCTTGTTTCCTCTATAGTCTTTTGGGAGACTGCAGGGTGGCTGACAGTGGTTTTGGTCCTCTTAGCTCTCTTCTTCTTAGGCTCAGGAGGAACCACTGTGGGTTCTGTTTGACTACCTTCCTTATTTGCTGCACTAGGTGCAGGAACTCCCTCTTGACTCTCAACACTATCACCAACACCAGTCTCTAGGGGTCTTTTTCTGGTTTCTTGTAAGGCTTGTCTCTGTACTTTGGGAAGTCTAGAGAACCTAGGCTAAGTGTATGGAGTAGAATGAGGGTTAGCTGAATTGGGGTCTAATCCAGCTTCATTCTCAACAGTGAAGGTGACAAAACCAGAAGGCAATGGAAAATCAAGGTTGGTCACTTGATCAGCCATGTGTTTGGTGAAACATAGTGGAATATGTGCATTTAAGTTCTGTGAAGTGAGTGTTGTGTGAGTGTGACACCCCCAAACCAGTGCCACGAACATTTACATAATATAACATAATATAACATACAACCTAGGCATGCATCTAATAGATGGAAACCATACCCCAAGCCGAGATCGCTACCAGGTCGAAGTATGAAACAACATATCTAAGTTCCAACATTTAAATGAGTTACTAATTAATTTTTACAAGTCTAAACGATTTAAATATTACAACTTAAACCAAATGTCTTAAGTCTATTAGGAAATCAAAAGTACTTAAGCATCTAAAACCTGTGCATGGGTCGGGAACCCAAACCACGGGCCGCTCCTAGCAGCAAACTCTCTAGCAAAAGACTTCCTAGCAGTGCGGAATGTACGGACCATCTTCTGACTTCACTGAAAGGTTAAGGTAAAAAAAACGAGAAAATGAGCCAAAGAATGCTCAGCAAGTATAATCAACAACATATGTAACTAGAAATCCATTAGTAATCAAATGGTAATCAACTGGTAGTCAAATGGTAGTCAAATGGTAATTAAATGGTAATCAACTGGTAATCAATAGTTTCAAGATATACATTTCTATTCAAAGGAAAAGATTTAAGGAATGGAATTGGAACTTCCGGTAAGACGGTACGAGCTATACGGGTGATCAGCCACATAAAGCTCCATACCATGTTTTCACAAGGTCCTAACATTCAGGATCCATAGGCACACATTGGCCTAAAAATACATACATAAGTAACCAGGACCGCCGCCACGGCCAAAGTTTGTTCCATTCAGGAGTAATTCAAACAAAAGGATTAAATGAACAAGAGGCTTTTAACATTTCCGATATTCATTTCAGGGCATAAGCTATTTCAAGATTTTATTGCAGGGGCTTAAAGAATGAACAATTGAAAGGCATGGTAAATAAGTGAACAAAGGAATAAGTATGCTCCGGGTATTCAAAAGTTAACAGAGGCCAACAAGGTATAAGTCAAGGAAAAAGGCTTATATGGACAAAGCAAAGTTAAAGGAACAATTGTAGGTTTTATAAAAAGGGTAAGGTGAAAAGGGATACAATAACGTAGTATGGAAATTGATTGCATAATAATAATTTAAAGGACAAGTAAGAGTTTAACGTGTACTTGCCTTAAGTAGACAATATCTCAGTATCTGAATCTCAGGGTTCCAACTTTACTTCCACTGGCTCTTTGCCTAGCCTTCTACTGGAACCTATACAAGAATATAATACTGTCTTAGTCTCTATTCCTTAGTACCTCAGCTTTGTTTACGTATCTCTAAGTATTTCTACCCCATCGTTATACGATCATATATTCTTATATATATATATATAACCAAGTAATCACTTAAGAAGCACATAATACTTTAACGACTTAATTAACATTAATCATGTAGTCACTTAACATCACATGACATCCTTAACACTTAATCATATAAGCCATGTATACGTACCTCAAGAATTATACCACATACTTATTCCATTGACGACAACCTATCTCAATTAAAGTTCAACTAAACAATTAGCATAGAAGGGACCATGTATACCACTTAAGATAAATAAAATTATGACATTACCACACTACCCTCAATACTTCCTCTTTTCTTTCTTCCTCTCTTCATGGCCTCTCGGCCTTTCTCCTTTTTCTCACTCTCTCACTACACTAACACCTAATCACACACACGAACAAGTACACTCACACAAGAACACAATGGTGAACACATTTTAAAAGAATACGCACACACACACATACACTAATCTCAAGTTACACAACCTTTGCGAAAACACACATTACCTAAGTCTACATTTTTCCTCACGCACACCTTGAAAATCACTCTTTTAGTCACTCACCCCCCTCACATACACCATATATTTTGAAAATACATACTTATGAACACTCTTTGAAAATACACCCACCTACTTATTTTGAAAATACACACACCTATTTATCTTGAAAATACACACCTATGAATACATTTTGAAACTACACACACCTATTCATTTTGAAAATACACACACCTATTAATTTTGAAAATACACACACCTATTTATTTTGAAAATACACACACCTATGAATGCATTTTGAAAATCACACTTCCAAACTCAAAGTTTTAAATCAAATCTCTCTCTCTCTCTCTCGGCCTCTCTCTCTCTCTCGGCCTCTCTCTCCCTCTCTCGGCCTCTCTCCCTCTCTTTCTCTTTTTAACTATCCTCCTTCCACCTTAACTCCCATCCTTCAAACCAAAATCATTTCAACCTCAAGCCAAAGTTCAAACAACAAATGTTTTAATTGCAACTAACATCTATAAACAAAATAAAATCATACTTTCTTTTAAACTAACATGCAACTTATAATATTTCAAATCCTTACTATCCATATCACATACAACATAAAGTAATGGGTGTTGGGGAGAGAAGAAGAAGAAAGAAGAAGAAGAAGAAGAGAGAACGGGTGGGGGAGCCTATGGGGTGGGTAGGGGTTTTTATAGGGGACTTAAAGTAATGTAAAAGTAAACACTTTTTAGTTATTTAATTATTAAATGACAAAAATGTCCAATTAAATAAAATACTAACATGATAAAAATCAAAGGCTTTCATGTAAATTCATAATCCCATTTCTAGATCCAAGAGAAATATTATTCTACAAATAACTTTTGTAGATTAGTTAACTAAAATTACATTTACGAAGAATAATCAAATAAAATGTCTTTTAATCTCAAAAATAAATTTTAAATAGAATTTCACCACTCATTAGGTAAATAAATAAATTACCTATTGAGAATAAATAATCTAGAAGGTGTAGCATCTCTTTAAAATAAATAATTAAAATAATGAAGTGGTTATAAAAATTTAAATCATGAGTTTAAAACTAAATTAAAATATAAATAATGCTAAGAAATATTTTATGCTACTTAATTAAATAATTTAGGATACTCTAAATTTAATATAATTATTATATGACTTAAATAAATTTACAGAGCACTTAAATAAAATTTAGAAACCAGATACGCAATTAACTAATTACTCACAAAGTGAATAATTCACAATTCTAAGCACATAACAATTATTGCACATAATAAACACCTAACAATAAAATGTACGCTTCATTAAAATATTTAAGTCGAAATTTAGAATCGTTACATCATCCCCCCCTTAAAAGGATTCTGTCCTCAGAATCTACTACGTAAACAGCTGAGGGTACTTTTCTAACATTTCGCTTTCTAACTCCCAAGTTGATTCTTCAACCTTGGGGTTCCTCCACAATACTTTCACTAATACAACTGTTTTATTTGAAGTACTTTCTCTCTACGATCTAATATCTCGATTGGTTGCTCTACATAGGATAAATCTGTCTGAATTTCTATCGGTTCATACTCAACTACATGCTTGGAATCAGGATGATACTTCTTGAGCATCGAAACATGGAATACATTGTGAATGTGCTGCATATGGGGTGGTAAAGCTAGTTCATACGCAACTTTCCCTATACGTCTTAGAATTTCAAAAGGGCCGACAAATCTCGGACTAAGCTTCCCTCTCTTTCCGAATCTAGTCAAACCTTTCCACGGTGACACCTTAAGTAACACGGGTTCACCTACTTCAAAAGCTACATTCTTCCTGGTTGGATCTGCGTACTTCCTTTGTCTATCTTGAGCAGTTATCAATCTCTTCTGGATGAGTTCCACAGTTTCTTTCGTTTGCTGAATCAGTTCTGGTCAAAGTATCTTGTGTTCTCCAACTTCGTCCCAACATATTGGCGATCGACATTTCCTTCCATACAAAGCTTCGTAGGGAGGCATTCCGATACTGGCGTGGTAACTGTTGTTGTACGAGAACTCTACTAGAGGCAAATGTTCGTCCCAACTACCTTCAAAATCCAGGGCACAGACCCTTAGCATGTCCTCAATTGTTTGAATGGTTCTTTCGCTTTGACCGTCAGTCTGTGGGTGGTAAGCTGTGCTCATTTTTAGTTGAGTCCCTAAGCATTCTTGAAATTGTCTCCAAAACCTTGAGTTGAATCGGGGATCTCTGTCTGATACAATAGACACGGGAACTCCATGGCGTACCACTATCTCCTTCAGGTACAAGTGAACGAGCTTATCCATTGAGAATCTTTCGTTGATCGGAAGAAAGTGAGCTGATTTCGTCAGTCTATCCACGATAACCCAAATAGCGTCGTGATTTGATTTAGTTCTCGGTAATCCCACAATGAAGTCCATCGCAATGTGTTCCCACTTCCACTCGGGAATCTCTAGTGGTTGTAGCAATCCGCTCGGTCTCTGATGTTCTGCTTTGACTCTTTGGCAAGTGTAACATTTACTAATCCATTCTGCAATTTCTCTCTTCATGTCAGGCCACCAAAAGTTTTCTTTTAAGTCATGGTACATCTTAGTGCTTCCGGGATGAATTGAATACTTCGAGTTGTGAGCCTCGTGCAAAATCTCGCTTTTCAGTTCCGTCACATTGGGTATCCAAATTCTTGAAGAAAATCTTAAAATTCCCTTGTCATCTTTTTGCGTGCACAATTCTTCTCCGGTCAAATCATTGACCTCATGATTCATCACTTCTTCTTGGCATCTTTTAATCCTCTCCAATAGTTCTGGTTGGAATGTCATGGTGTAAAGCATCTCACTGGTAGATCCTGGGGCATAAACTTCTAAGTTTAACTTCTCAAATTCTTTAGACAACTCCTTGGTCATGGTCAACATGTTCAACCTTTCTTTTCGGCTTAACGCATCCGCTACCACGTTCGCTTTGCCCGGGTGATAATTGATGGTGCAATCGTAGTCCTTGATCAATTCTAACCATCTTCTTTGTCTCATGTTCAATTCCTTTTGGGTGAAGATGTACTTCAGGCTCTTATGGTCGGTGAAAATCTCGCATTTTTCTCCGTAGAGGTAGTGTCTCCAAATCTTTAGCGCAAACACTATAGCAGCTAGTTCCAAGTCATGTGTGGGATACTTTTGCTCATGGGGTTTTAATTGTCTAGAAGCATACGATATCACCTTGTCACGTTGCATCAATACGCATCCCAATCCTTTATGCGAAGCATCACTATAAATCACAAAGTTTCCTTGGTCGTCAGGTAGTGCTAAAACGGGTGCAGTCACCAATCTTTTCTTTAGTTCTTGAAAACTCTTTTCACACTTATCACTCCATTCAAACTTCTGATTCTTTCTGGTAAGCTGAGTCAAAGGTGTGGCTATCTTGGAGAAGTCCTTAACAAATCGTCGGTAGTATCCGGCTAATCCCATGAAACTTCTTACTTCTGTCGGGGTTCTTGGTCTTTCCCAATTTACCACTGCTTCTACCTTGGCTAGATCCACTCTTACTCCTTCACTACTGACTATGTGCCCGAGAAACTGCACTTCTTTCATCCAAAACTCACACTTAGAGAACTTTGCGTACAACTTCTCCTTTCTCAAGATGTCTAGAGCTATCCTTAAATGTTCAACATGTTCTACTTCCGTCTTAGAATATATCAGTATGTCATCGATGAATACGATCACGAACTTGTCCAAATACTTCTTGAAGACTCGGTTCATTAAGTCCATAAAAGCAGCAGGTGCATTAGTTAATCCAAAAGACATCACTAAGAATTCATAATGTCCATACCTTGTTCTGAAGGTTGTTTTCGATATGTCTTCGGGTTTGATCTTCAGCTGATGATATCCGGATCTCAAGTCAATCTTGGAAAAATATGATGCTCCTTTCAGTTGGTCAAACAAGTCGTCTATCCTGGGAAGAGGGTACTTATTCTTGATTGTCAACTTGTTCAATTCTCGATAGTCGATGCATAACCTCATACTTCCGTCCTTTTTCTTTACAAATAACACGGGTGCGCCCCACGGGGAAACACTTGGCCTTATGATGCCTTTATCCAAAAGTTCTTGCACTTGGGTTGCCAATTCCTTCATTTCTATAGGTGCCATTCTATAGGGAGCTTTCGAAACTGGTTCCGCGTCGGGTATTAATTCGATGGCGAATTCCAATTGCCTGTCAGGGGGTAATCCTGGAAGTTCTTCTGGAAATACGTCGGGAAACTCACTGACCACTGGGATTTCGTCCATACTGGGTGGTTCTTTCCTTGTATCTACCACGTGTGCAAGATAGGCTTCACAACCTTGTCGTAGCAATCTCTTTGTTTGAATGATGGTGAGAAAGGTCTTGGTCTGTTTCTGACCCTTAAATACTACGGTGTCACCAGTCGGAGTTCGCAAAATCATCTTCTTATTCCTACAATCGATCTGCGCTTCATTTTTAGCCAACCAATCCATTCCTAGGATTACATCAAATTCTCCTAACTTGAAAGGTATCAAATCCACAAGTAAAAGAGTTCCAGAGATAACTATCTCACAACTGGGGCAAATTTGATTTACGGGTATGCGATCTTGATTAGCTATCACGATATCTAAGGACCTGTTTAATACTTGAGTTTCACAATTCAATTTAGCAGCGAATTCCTTAGAAATGAAAGACCTAGTAGCACTAGAATCAATTAACACGTTGGCACTTATGGTGTTGACGAAAAGCGTACCTGCAACTACATCTGGGTTCTGAATCGCATCTTTGATATTCAAATTGAAAGTCCTTGCTTGAACTTGATTAAGCGGAGGAGGCGCTGTTAGCCTTAACAGATTCCCACTTTGAACTGGAGTCTTACATTCCCTGGCAATGTGTCCTACCTTTCCACACTTGTTACACGTGACGTTCGGTCTCGGGTTGCGACATTCATTAGCAAAGTGGCCCTTCTGGTTGCATCTATAGCACACCATGCTAGGTTTGTTACAAACTCCGGCGTGCTTCTTCCCATAAGTCTTGCATTCCATTATTGGAGGTCTTGGTAATCTTGGTTGCTCGGTATTCTGTGGTCGGTTTTGTGGGCGATTCCCTGAGTTCATATTTCCCCCTTCTTGCCTTCGAAAGGGTGCTCCTCTGTTCTGCTGAAATCCAAACTTCTTGTCCTTGTTTTGGAGACTTCCTTGTCCTTGATCTAACGGACTTGTCTTCCTTTTCTTGCTTTCTTTTTCCTTCTGGGAGTACTCACTCTCGCTTTCCACAATACTTGCCTTCTGAACCACTCCCGCATATGTGTTCAACTCAAAAACTGCCACTCTACTGCGAATCCATGGTTTAAGTCCTTGCTGAAATCTCTTAGCTTTCTTTTCCTCAGTATTCACATACTCGGGTACAAATCTAGCTAACTCCGTAAATTTCTTCTCGTATTCTGCGACGCTCACGTTTTCTTGCCTAAGTTCGAAAAATTTCAACTCCATCTGATTTTGAATGCACCTTGGAAAGTACTTGTCTAAGAACAACTCGGTGAACCTATCCCATGATATCACAGCAGTTCCTTCTAACGCGCTAACAGATTCCCACCAATAAGTAGCTTCTCCCTTCAGCAAGTAACTAGCGAATATCGTCTTCTGGTCAGCTCCAACATTCACTAAGGCAAAAGCTTTTTCTATTTCTTTTAACCAAGTTTTGGCCGCAATTGGGTTAGTGGTACCTTCAAATTCTGGGGGTATAACACCTTGGAAAGTCTTGAAGGCTACAGTCTGTGCAGGTGGTGGTTGATTTTGTTGTGGTTGTTGCTGAAAATGTTGTTGAAGTAGCTGTTGTTGTTGGGTAAGGGCAGCTGTTTGTCGTCGGAGAAGTTCCATCATTTCAGCCATGTTAGGGTTGTCTTGCCCTTCAGGCGGGTTCTGGTTTCTGGTACGAGTATTTCTTTTTGGAGGCATTTTACTGATAAGAGGAAAATAGTTGGTTATACAGTTCTATAATATCGAAATTTGGCAGTGTCTAAGCAATATGGTACTGAAATGTAAACAGGATGTTGATATATAGAGGTATGTATGGGTACGATAAAAAGGAAATCACATAAATAAACCATTGACTGATAAACAGTCACCGATAGTACGAATCTGATACAGAGTACGAATAAAAGAGTCAAGGATAATAGTACAACCCATAAATAGTGTCTAATACGATGGCCATGCCACCCGACAGCTAATCATAACATAAAGTAAATAGGTCTGCCACTAAACAACTATGGCAACCTCACAGCAGCATCAGGAACCATCTCTAGTCATCAGCGGTCGAGCCCTCTCCTGCCAAAGTCCTAGCTATCCTAGTCAACAAGAAACGAACCATCCTGACAACCTCATCAAAACCTCTATCCCTGTCGGCGCAAGTCTCAAGTCCACGAAGTCCACGGTTAGTCACCTCCACTAATGACTGGAGTCTAACACCTAACCCTGAAGAAGGAGATGGTGCAGGGGCTCCACCCACTAAGGAGTCGACCAAAGTACGGACCTCTGAATCCCGTCCAAAGAGAGTATCACTCTGACGAGCTAGCAACACATAGACGCAATGCGGAACACTAGTGTGGCTGGATGGATGAACAGGAACTCCATGCAAAACTGATGGGGAAACAACAGGTGGTGACGGTGATCTAGCAACTCGGGGAGGTGGCTGGAACACTAGCTCAGTCTCAGACTCATCTGAGCCATCAAAGGATGAATCATCAAATGGATCGGTCTCAGCATCAAAATCAACCTCAAGTGGGGTATCTAGGGATCCTCCTCTCCTACGACGTCTCTCTGACTCATCTACACTAGCATCCGGGTACTACAATAATAACGTAACACATACATAATAATAGTTACTGCGCTAATAATAAAATCCTACCTAGGTGAAAACCTTTATCTAACCTATCCTTAAGTGATAAATCCTATTCTTGATAATCTATCTAACTTAGTATGACTTATAGCTAATTCCTATCTTTAGTGATCTATAATTCCTATCCTATGTTCAATTTTCCTACGTTGTTTCAGTGACTTCAACCTGTAGCTCTGATACCAAACCTGTGACACCCCCAAACCAGTGCCACGAACATTTACATAATATAACATAATATAACATACAACCTAGGCATGCATCTAATAGATGGAAACCATACCCCAAGCCGAGATCGCTACCAGGTCGAAGTATGAAACAACATATCTAAGTTCCAACATTTAAATGAGTTACTAATTAAGTTTTACAAGTCTAAACGATTTAAATATTACAACTTAAACCAAATGTCTTAAGTCTATTAGGAAATCAAAAGTACTTAAGCATCTAAAACCTGTGCATGGGTCGGGAACCCAAACCACGGGCCGCTCCTAGTAGCAAACTCTCTAGCAAAAGACTTCCTAGCAGTGCGGAATGTACGGACCATCTTCTGACTTCACTGAAAGGTTAAGGTAAAAAAAAACGAGAAAATGAGCCAAAGAATGCTCAGCAAGTATAATCAACAACATATGTAACTAGAAATCCATTAGTAATCAAATGGTAATCAACTGGTAGTCAAATGGTAATTAAATGGTAATCAACTGGTAATCAATAGTTTCAAGATATACATTTCTATTCAAAGGAAAAGATTTAAGGAATGGAATTGGAACTTCCGGTAAGACGGTACGAGCTATACGGGTGATCAGCCACATAAAGCTCCATACCATGTTTTCACAAGGTCCTAACATTCAGGATCCATAGGCACACATTGGCCTAAAAATACATACATAAGTAACCAGGACCGCCGCCACGGCCAAAGTTTGTTCCATTCAGGAGTAATTCAAACAAAAGGATTAAATGAACAAGAGGCTTTTAACATTTCCGATATTCATTTTAGGGCATAAGCTATTTCAAGATTTTATTGCAGGGGCTTAAAGAATGAACAATTGAAAGGCATGGTAAATAAGTGAACAAAGGAATAAGTATGCTCCGGGTATTCAAAAGTTAACAGAGGCCAACAAGGTATAAGTCAAGGAAAAAGGCTTATATGGACAAAGCAAAGTTAAAGGAACAATTGTAAGTTTTATAAAAAGGGTAAGGTGAAAAGGGATACAATAACGTAGTATGGAAATTGATTGCATAATAATAATTTAAAGGACAAGTAAGAGTTTAACGTGTACTTGCCTTAAGTAGACAATATCTCAGTATCTGAATCTCAGGGTTCCAACTTTACTTCCACTGGCTCTTTGCCTAGCCTTCTACTGGAACCTATACAAGAATATAATACTGTCTTAGTCTCTATTCCTTAGTACCTCAGCTTTGTTTACGTATCTCTAAGTATTTCTACCCCATCGTTATACGATCATATATTCTTATATATATATATATATATATATATATATATAACCAAGTAATCACTTAAGAAGCACATAATACTTTAACGACTTAATTAACATTAATCATGTAGTCACTTAACATCACATGACATCCTTAACACTTAATCATATAAGCCATGTATACGTACTATAAGACCCCAGATTTTGGGTAGAATTAAAACTTTTATTATATGTTGATGTAAATATGGATAGTGGCAATGACTTTGAGAATCAAGTTATGAAATGAATATGAATTTCGTTTTTCAAACATTTTGAGAATAGTAAGAATGGACTGAACATATAAATAAGAACAATCAATCTGGAAGATAAGAATACAATACTCCAGGGAAGGAAAGTATTTTTATGTCATCCAAATCAATATCTGGAATACATCCGACAACTCCGTAAACAAGATAGCGTACGCCCGAGAAAGCACTAGAACGTTTTCTAAGTGCAAAGAGTAAAGAGAAAATAGATCAGGAATATTGGAACGGATTTTGATCCAAAGGATTATAGAAAACCCACTGATGAATAGTAACTCTTCATTTAAAAGTTTTTCAGACCACCCTATATGCGGGACGATATAATAAACTTTCAAAGTCGCATTAGTGATCTGCGATGGAAATAAAAGAATGCAGAAGCTGTCAGAATCGGAAAAATAGCATTTTTCGTTTTCTCCGAAATTTCACCAAAAACGGACTAAATAATTATTATTTGAGGATATTTAAGGATTTAAATTATTAATTCCATGGATATGGATTTGATAAATGAATTAGAAGTATCGAGAACGATTTCGGTAAAATACCTCGATAGAACCCTCGAGAAACCTTGCGAGCGTTCTACGAAATTAAACGAACCAGAAAAGCTACTTTATTCCAAGCCAATGCATGCTTGCCAAGTGTCAAGACAAGAAGAGACCAAGGGTGATGACTCACCACATTGGATAAATATCAAGTAATTAAACAAGATAAGAAGAAAAAGAAAAAGGAAGAGAAATTTCGGGAGAGAAGAAGAAAGAAAAATGGGAGAGAAAGAAATGATCATAACTTGAGATTCCGTGGTCCGTTTTTGGCGTTCCACCACTCAAATCGAAGCTCTCGAGAAGCTCTACGCAACCATGGTAAGCGCTCGCTTCACCTCTGTGATTTACCCTTCTATTTCAGTGAGTAACAGTTGGAGAAGATGATGAATAGTAACTTGTATTTTGTTTTGTTGCTTTTGATATTGAGTTTGTGGCTTCAAAAGGTTGTATTAAGCAAGGATCTAAGGTTACATAAGGAATATAGCAGCAAGCAAGCTTGGAGGAAGGTATAAACCTCTGCCCCTTGGAGTTTTATATGAGTTTTAAAGTGGTTTTGATGTTCATGTAAAGTTAAGATCATGATTAAGTGATTTAGTGATTATTTGGATTTGTTTGAATGTGTAAAATGATGGGTGTTGGATTTGAGCCTCCCCACTGATCTTAGAGGTGTATGATGGTTGTTTGTTGAGGTTGTAGATGTATGGTATGCCCGGTGTGGCTTGGTTATGTTGTGACAAAATAGGATTATTCGATTTTAAGCCGTCGTAATGCCCGATTTTCGGTAACTCTATAAACTGCCTAGAATCAGAAAACCTAACTGCCTCTTTTGGTTCAGTTATGAACATGAGTGTGTAGAGCTTTGTTTCTAGTTTATGTGAGCGCAAGAATCATGTCATTACGATTTACGGTTTATGAGATATGACCATTGTAGTGAAAGTGGTTCAAGGAATGAGATTGCAGAAATGTACCAACTTTGTGGCTATGTTTGAGACCCTTAAGAGTTGTTTTAAAATATGAAATTTTGTATTGAAGTGTCAAGGGCAGTTACAAAGGTTTGTACGAAGGTTTCGAGTCCAAAAGATTATTTTCCGATTTTATAAAAATGTGTTAGCCGAGGTTGCGCAAGTGAAAACCTTTAAGAGCATGACTTAGGAACCAATGTTGAAAATGGTTAAGTATAACTTGTATTCGAGGATCGATTTCGGACTAAACCTACGACTGAAGTAATTGTCGACTAAACATGGACTTAGTATGAGCCTATAACGAGCTAGTAATGCCTTGGTTGTGTTTCGCTTACGTGTTTAAGCATAGAGTACAAATGGATTATCCAGGGGATTAATCGTGCGTTTTCTTTGACTTTGTCTAGATTGTCCGGCATCGTCGCGAACCCCTATCACTCTCGAGCATCAGGCAAGTTTCTAAAACCATATTTTGAAGTATGCATATACTAGATGCAAGTTTTCTTATTTCATGCTATGTTTTCCATTAAGTATACTAATGAGGCATACGATATGATATTATGCATGTTTTCAAACCTTACATCGTATATAGATGTAATGGTATTAAAAATGTTGAGACGTAATATATGCATATGATAGATGCATGCAAGTTTTCAAACCCTCTTTGTAAACTATTATTTTGATGATATAATACATGTTTTGAAAGCATGCTTAGAGTAAAAGGCATGAAATGCTATAAACAGTTTTATGATATATATACGATGCCTGTATGTTGTTGAACAACTGCATATGGTATGATTTCCAAATGTAATTGGATTTGGAGTATGAGATATATGTACGTTTTCCTGAGTTCAAATTGATACATATGATGATTTAAGTTGGACTTATAAGCTATGGATATAGTAATATTTTGGAGTTGATGTGCTAAGCAAAACCCTCAGTAGGGGGAATATACTCTGCATTTATACTTTGGACCGGGAATGGTATCAGTTGTTATCTAGAGATATATTATATATTCTCTATATTTATTTTACATACTGAGAATGGTATCAGTTGCTATCTAGGGTTATTTTATTGTGTTATTACAATTAATCTCGATAAGTGGTTTACAAATTAAAGATCATTTGGAGTTTAATCTATTAAGGGTATATTTTAAATATATGATGAATAGTTGTTATCTACCCTTTTTGATAAGAAAGTACTTGATAATTATTTCTAAATAAATATTCTTTATTAAATATAGTTTGCATTAATTATTTAAAGCCCTACTTCTTAAGGAAGTATTTTGTGAAAACTATTTTAAACCCTAGATAGCTAATAAAGTATATTTCAGTCAATTTTTATTATAAATAGAGAAGGTTCCCAAATCTATTTCCCGTTTAAGTCTATATTCAGAAAGACTTAAATGTTCGCTCAAACGTCAAAGATACATGGAACCTTTCTCAAGATTTTATGGTTGTTTCAAGTGGACTGCCCGGTCCTAAATCTTTTAAATCAATGAATTTATCAGTCTGGTTTACTACCATCAAAATGATTTTGATTACTTCCTCAAGATTCGAGGGGTAAGATCAGTGGAATTAGTTGCATCCATTAACAAGCGTCAGCTTGGGAAATATGGGTGAATTTTCCTTTCCAACCAGATATGACTACTTTGTGGAGTTGTATTCTTGGGAAAAAGGGAAAGGAACTTCATGTTTCAGTGTTATGGATTTACTCGAACTTGGAGAATGTGTGAGGGACTGAGTAGCGCCGGTCCCCTAAGGGAATTACAATATGGTCGACGGACTGGTGAACGGGTCTGTTCTTCCCTTAGTTTATCAGAAATTGCCCGACCGTAGGAAGAGGAGAGCAACAGGCCGACGGACTGGTGAAACGGGTCTGTTCTTCCTCATAGGAGAGTACCAGGCCGACGGACTGGTGAAACGGGTCTGTACTTCCTGCCTACAACCGATTGGCGGGGAGGTAGGTCAGTCAGATACTGCCTATTCTTCCCTTCTACGTAGAAAAAGATCAGGGGGATACAGCTTGCGACTGATCATCGTAGGGGTATCCTTGGCGCCCAGAATCTCCAGTTACAGTTCAGCATCCATGAAAGAGCATGTTTCATGCAAGATTTCAGAAAAAGAAAGTTTGTTCCAGTTATTCAGTTTCATGAAAGTTTTCAAAGAAAGATAGTTTATTCCAGTTATTCAGTTTTCATGAAAGTTTTCAGAAAGGTTACTCAAGAGTAATCCAGTATGTTCCAGTATATGAGTTTATAAGAAAGAGCATGAATTTACGAAAAGTATATGATTTTATCTACAGGATATACGTGATCAGATGAGTTTAGAAAATGAATTGGAAATGAATTTACATTGTTTTATTTCCAGATTATATATGAAGTAAACGTTTCCTATGGAAACCTTATATTGGATTTTCCTTATAACTTCATCTTTTAAGTTATACGTTGATAGTCTGCTTATATTTATATAGCAGATATTTTACGGAAAGGATATACTGAGGTACCTTGTTATTTCATCTTTTATACTATACTAGAACTTTGTTCATAGTATGAATATCAAAAGTTTGCAGAATATTATGGAGATGATATTTGAAATACAACAATGGTATTTTTGGAATACATTCCGATAAGGAAATGATTTCAGTATCAAGATATTTTGACAAATTATTGTCGCATACCCACTTTATTTCTGGGTTGAATAAAAGGGCAGAATTATGCCATACTTTCATTACCTTGCTGAGCTATCGCTCACTCTTGCTATTATTTTATATATATTATATAGAAGCGAAGCAGGATGCCAATGGGACGGCACGTACCTCGCAAGGCGTTTCCATTAAGCAGTTTCTAGCAGCGATCCCGAGAGTAGTACGAACCAATCGAATCAGGCTACGGCTTTTGGTATTCAACTCATGTATAGACATGAATGGTATAAGAGGATTGTGAGCATCAGAAGGCTAAGTTGGTAATGTAACAATACTTAGAAATTGTATCAGTAACAGATTCAAAAGACATTTGGGTATTGTAATAAAAGTTATTTATTCCGCAATTGTTGTATTGTGTCGTTTCTGAGACTCTAACCTGTGTGTGTGTGTGTGTGTGAGACATATGTTGTGGGGTCATGAGCAGGTAAATTATGAATGGTGTGAGTATTACAGGTAAGGCAAGGAGTACATGGATTGTGACAACCCTAAATCCCTGACCCCGGATTTGGGGCTGTTACAGAGATGGTATCAGAGCGTTAGGTTACAGTCCTCAGAAACGATAGGAGATCGAGTCTTACAATACCCTTAGTAATGATGAGAACATCTAGAGCTCAAATTGAGTTCGTAGTCGGGTTAGAGGACATGACCCTGACTGTTTAAGATGAAGCCCGAGAGGGGACTTCTTTTGGGAATCAGTACTTAGGACTTCGTGGTTAGTCACCTCGATTCGTATGAGTTATAGATGGATGGGACTCTGAGATGCCAGATCCCGAGGCCTTCGAGTAGGCATTTGATGATGCGCTCCTTGAAATGGGCGGAGACCCGATAAAGAAAGATCCATAGGAGGATCTAGAGGAAGACCCCATAGTGGGTCAAGGAAAGAATCTTGTAAAGGACGTGTTGATTGATAAAGATGTGGTGCGTTACTTGAGGTCTAATAATAAGACCGGACGAACCTTCGAGGGATAAATAAGTGACGAGACGAGAGTTTAAGGATCGTTCATGATTCATCTAGAGGTATGACAAGGAAAATGGAGTAGAGTCTCCAAAGCAGAAGAGGTAGATGCAGTATAGCCAGTATCAGTGGATTGATTCGACTTGAACGAAACCTGTTACTCGTGATCGGTTATAGATGCCCATAAGGAGGCGGCATACGTAAGAACTAAGATGTTCAGATTTTCACGAACGATTAAGGGTACTTAGTTGCCTAGAATAATGTAAGGAATTGTTTTGGGCTATGAGATTTCAAACCCCCACGACCAGCGATTCCACGGGAAATAGTGTCTATTATATCATTGAGGGATTTTATTATCTCAAGGAGAATTTTGGGTATATGTACCATGTAAATGTTATGGTAAGACAAGCACGCTAAGACGGAATCGAGAACGAGATTTACCACCCTCAGGAAACCGGGAAGGAATTATGAGGATAGAACCGAAAGGTCGGAAATCAGATCCGAGCATTACTAGTAGGTAAATAGATTGATCAAATTCCCCTGATTTTGGGAAGAAATTCAACAAATTTTGGCAAACCTTGTCTTTCTGATTACCAGAGGATGTCACCAAAGAGAGTGGAAACTAGAGCGAACCCTGTGGATTGGGTAAGATGGCCGCTATATGGGCTGGTGGACAGACCTTGATTGCTACAATTGATTGTAGAGATAAAATGGTAAAGTTGAGATTGAACGGTAAATGCGAAATGTATTTAAGGACCAAGACGGACTAAGAAATTCCTGGATTGACTTAAATGAAAAGGCTATTGTGCCAAAAGTGTTAAGCTTATGTAGCACACGGGATTGATATGGGAGAAGGAATATTGGGTATAAGGATGATTGAAATAGAGACCGAATTTAAGCTTGTAGTTTCTAACGATCTTCCGGAGTACCGCCCAGTTGACATATGGAATTCGTCGTTGCTATGGGCGACAACGAAATCGAAGTTTTCTTATAGAACAGAACGCTTACTCGAGATGTTTGCGCCTAGTCGAATAGAATTCCCTGCGATTGCAAATGTTGATGGTTAAATTCTTAGCGACTATTATAAGTCGGCAATGACGTAAGTATCGAGCACCATAGGGTGTGCCTGAAGAAGAAAAGCTTTAGAATGGAACAATTATCCATTAGAGGAGCCGACATAAAAGGCATCCGTAGAGACCTTGGTAATACCCTCCCCATTTGCAAATTATGTGGGGTACCTCCCCAATCTATGATCTATCTTGACCTCTCTCCAGGAAAGAATTCTGAAAAAGGGTATATTCCCTTTTTGAAGTTATTTTATAACACTTGTGCTAAACCATATTCAGTTTCACTTGTGCCAGAGGCTGTCACAATGCCTACTTTCAGGTTTTCGAAGCCCTGCAAAATGATGTTATTTAAGCTTTCACTTTTCTTCAAATAATGAATGACCCTATGGTGATACATCACCACTTGTTTGTTAAGTACCAGTATCTTGTGGTTATTCTTTTCTTTGTATTTTCTTTGGAAAACCGCACCTTTGGAATCTGTTCAATTTTAATCCAAGGTGTTCCTTTGAGAAATATTGTCGAAAGGCGATAATCATTAAATTGATCTCGAATTGCTTTCATACTTTTCAACTTCCACTGAGACGAACAACCCTATACTTATAGGGGCTACAAGGACTATCTGTCTGTGTGATAGAAGTCGGATGGGACGCCATCACTTGTAAGTTGTGAAATACAAGAAGGCTAATTACCTTTAGTAATGTCTCAATTGAGGCACACAACGTTGAGTTCTTATGATCATGTTGATCTCTCGGTAAATTCTCTTACCTCCAATAAGGTTACCTTAAAACTCATAACCTTATGATCACCAGTGAGTGACATTTTCTTTGATATGGGAGCTATCTTTCAAGGCCCCATGATTTTGTTATCCTCATTGAATTCTAAGGGGAGGCCAACCAGGTCAAATAAGTCAAAATTCGCTGATAAGGAATTAGATTCGCAACGAAATCGCCTATGACAGGAGCGAATCCCTAAGACGGATAGAATGTTAGTGACATATCGATGAAATTGGTTTATTCTCCCAAGGATAATATGATAATGGAAAGCGTGTCAATCGATATATGTGAAAGAAATAGTGACGTGCCGTGAACTCCACTGACAACGGTGTTAGATAGATGCCCTATAGTGAGATTGAGATTTTGGAGGAGTTGTTTACGAATGGACACTACCTCTGGGTCAGCAAGATAAGTACTGACGATGGAGTCAGAGGGAGCTGGTATTGTGACTTGGGAGAGGTGCAGCGTGTGTGGTTCTAGAGGAATAATTTTCGGAAATATATGGAGACCCGGATGAAAATGAAAGTTAAAGAGTTAAAACCAGAAACCATGACTGTAACCGAGTATGAGGCCAAGTTTCCCGAATTATTGAGGTTTGTTCCGGAGTTTGTGAACACTGAATAAAAGAAAGCCAGTAGGTTTCAACCAGGGCTACCTCCAACAAGCAGCCCACTGTCAAGACCTTTAAATAGCAGGTGCCCTTCTACACTGTTTAGACAGAGCTAATGCATTGTTGTATATCAAGATGTTGCATGACGATTAAACCTTAAGGCCGAGACGCTGAGGGAATAATTACAAGTAGAAATAGCCAATCGAGGGATTTTCCCATAAGACTGGTACATCCAGGTTGTGAACTAGAAATATGAGGTCGACACTTTTGATAGACCTGATCCCTTTCAAGTTGGGAAAAGTGGATATTATAATAAGAATGGGTTGGTTGACACCCAATGAGGCCCAGACTGATTATAAGGGAGAGAGAGTAATAAATAAAGAACGGAGACAGATTCAGAGATTCTTGAATATAGTTCAGACTAAGAAACTATTACGCCAGAGATACGAGGCTTAATTAGCTCTTATGGTGGACGCCAAGAAAAGAGGCACCAAGTATAGAGGAAACTACAATGGTTTTGGGAGATTGTACAAGATCTTAATGCGCTACCAAATATCGATTGGGATGACATGAGAATGAATACCGAGTATTGAGAGTATAGTGGGAATGAAAGAGTTAGTGACTCAGTTACAAGAGTTGTTGTATAAGGATATGATAAGACCCAGTGTACCACCGTGGAGAGCCCGGTGTTGTTGTAAGAGAGAAAGATTTTAGCACAAGATTATATATCGAACCTCGAGAGTTGTATGAGTTTGACATGGAGAATAGGTACCCTTGTAAATGATTGTTTGATCAGCGGAAGAACGCTGTGTATTTCCAATTTATTTAAGAACTGGGTATCACCAGTTGGAAGTTAAATCAGAGGATATTCCCAAGACTGCGATTCGTACTAGGAATAGACACTTCGAGTTTTCAGCGAAGTTATTTTGGGTTGACTAATGCACCCACAAATTTTATGGAATGTAATGAATTGGCTTTGAGTTACCCATGATAGTAGATAGCATGAGATGGAGAAATGGCTAGAATTGACCTAGGATTATGACTGTGAGATACACTACCATCCGGGGAAGGCCAATGTGGTGGCCGATACCCTTACTTTAAAATGAGACAGAGATGGATTCCGAATGATCGGGAATTAAAGGATGAGATTTTACACAACACCCAAGTTAGTCCAACAAACTAGAAGGACAAAAGATTTCACCAACAAGCGGCTAGTGACAACCAAGACAGACAGAGAAAGTATGTGGACTAAGCCCACGAGTATAGAGATAGTACTGCTACTGATAAGCTAAATGGCATGTTGATGGATGACAAGCAAGTTTATGTTGGTGTATTTTCTGTACAAACAAGATAGAGAATGTGAGGTTAGAGATTCGTGATGCTAAAAGATATCCATGGAAAGAATTAATGAGATTTGAAAAGAAAGGGAAGTGAGCCCGATATTCTTTGGGCCATCTGAGATTTAAGACGCGCCAGGAAGGTGGCCTACGAGCCAGCCTTACCCCCCCAAACTTGTAGAATGGTCATAACGGGGTTCATGTGTCAATGCTACGTCAGTATACTATAGATGCCCGGCATATGTAGAGTACGAGCACGTAGACATACAACCAGACTTGACCTATGTGGAGCAACCAATGGAAATTATAGATCGAAAGGAACAAGTACTCCGAAACAAGGTCATCAAACTAGCCAGAGTGGTATGGAGGAATCATAATGTGGAAGAATCAACTTGGGAGCTAGAGAGCGAGATGCTAGAAAGATATCCCCATTTGTTTTCAGAGTGATTCCGGGACGGAATCCTTTTAAGGAGGGGAGACTGTAAGACCCCAGATTTTGGGTAGAATTAAAACTTTTATTATATGTTGATGTAAATATGGATAGTGGCAATGACTTTGAGAATCAAGTTATGAAATGAATATGAATTTCGGTTTTCAAACATTTTGAGAATAGTAAGAATGGACTGAACATATAAATAAGAACAATCAATCTGGAAGATAAGAATACAATACTCCAGGGAAGGAAAGTATTTTTATGTCATCCAAATCAATATCTGGAATACATCCGACAACTCCGTAAACAAGATAGCGTACGCCCGAGAAAGCACTAGAACGTTTTCTAAGTGCAAAGAGTAAAGAGAAAATAGATCAGGAATATTGGAACGGATTTTGATCCAAAGGATTATAGAAAACCCACTGATGAATAGTAACTCTTCATTTAAAAGTTTTTCAGACCACCCTATATGCGGGACGATATAATAAACTTTCAAAGTCGCATTAGTGATCTGCGATGGAAATAAAAGAATGCAGAATCTGTCAAAATCGGAAAAATAGCATTTTTCATTTTCTCCGAAATTTCACCAAAAACGGACTAAATAATTATTATTTGAGGATATTTAAGGATTTAAATTATTAATTCCATGGATATGGATTTGATAAATGAATTAGAAGTATCGAGAACGATTTCGGTAAAATACCTCGATAGAACCCTCGAGAAACCTTGCGAGCGTTCTACGAAATTAAACGAACCAGAAAAGCTACTTTATTCCAAGCCAATGCATGCTTGCCAAGTGTCAAGACAAGAAGAGACCAAGGGTGATGACTCACCACATTGGATAAATATCAAGTAATTAAACAAGATAAGAAGAAAAAGAAAAAGGAAGAGAAATTTCGGGAGAGAAGAAGAAAGAAAAATGGGAGAGAAAGAAATGATCATAACTTGAGATTCCGTGGTCCGTTTTTGGCGTTCCACCACTCAAATCGAAGCTCTCGAGAAGCTCTACGCAACCATGGTAAGCGCTCGCCTCAACTCTGTAATTTACCCTTCTATTTCAGTGAGTAACAGTTGGAGAAGATGATGAATAGTAACTTGTATTTTGCTTTGTTGCTTTTGATATTGAGTTTGTGGCTTCCAAAGGTTGTATTAAGCAAGGATCTAAGGTTACATAAGGAATATAGCAGCAAGCAAGCTTGGAGGAAGGTATAAACCTCTGCCCCTTGGAGTTTTATATGAGTTTTAAAGTGGTTTTGATGTTCATGTAAAGTTAAGATCATGATTAAGTGATTTAGTGATTATTTGGATTTGTTTGAATGTGTAAAATGATGGGTGTTGGATTTGAGCCTCCCCACTGATCTTAGAGGTGTATGATGGTTGTTTGTTGAGGTTGTAGATGTATGGTATGCCCGGTGTGGCTTGGTTATGTTGTGACAAAATAGGATTATTCGATTTTAAGCCGTCGTAATGCCCGATTTTCGGTAACTCTATAAACTGCCTAGAATCAGAAAACCTAACTGCCTCTTTTGGTTCAGTTATGAACATGAGTGTGTAGAGCTTTGTTTCTAGTTTATGTGAGCGCAAGAATCATGTCATTACGATTTACGGTTTATGAGATATGACCATTGTAGTGAAAGTGGTTCAAGGAATGAGATTGCAGAAATGTACCAACTTTGTGGCTATGTTTGAGACCCTTAAGGGTTGTTTTAAAATATGAAATTTTGTATTGAAGTGTCAAGGGCAGTTACGAAGATTTGTATGAAGGTTTCGAATCCAAAAGATTATTTTCCGATTTTATAAAAATGTGTTAGCCGAGGTTGCGCAAGTGAAAACCTTTAAGAGCATGACTTAGGAACCAATGTTGAAAATGGTTAAGTATAACTTGTATTCGAGGATCGATTTCGGACTAAACCTACGACTGAAGTAATTGTCGACTAAACATGGACTTAGTATGAGCCTATAACGAGCTAGTAATGCCTTGGTTGTGTTTCGCTTACGTGTTTAAGCATATAGTACAAGTGGATTATCCAGGGGATTAATCGTGCGTTTTCTTTGACTTTGTCTAGATTGTCCGGCATCGTCGCGAACCCCTATCACTCTCGAGCATCAGGCAAGTTTCTAAAACCATATTTTGAAGTATGCATATACTAGATGCAAGTTTTCTTATTTCATGCTATGTTTTCCATTAAGTATACTAATGAGGCATACGATATGATATTATGCATGTTTTCAAACCTTACATCGTATATAGATGTAATGGTATTAAAAATGTTGAGACGTAATATATGCATATGATAGATGCATGCAAGTTTTCAAACCCTCTTTGTAAACTATTGTTTTGATGATATAATACATGTTTTGAAAGCATGCTTAGAGTAAAAGGCATGAAATGCTATAAACAGTTTTATGATATATATACGATGCCTGTATGTTGTTGAACAACTGCATATGGTATGATTTCCAAATGTAATTGGATTTGGAGTATGAGATATATGTACGTTTTCCTGAGTTCAAATTGATACATATGATGATTTAAGTTGGACTTATAAGCTATGGATATAGTAATATTTTGGAGTTGATGTGCTAAGCAAAACCCTCAGTAGGGGGAATATACTCTGCATTTATACTTTGGACCGGGAATGGTATCAGTTGTTATCTAGAGATATATTATATATTCTCTATATTTATTTTACATACTGAGAATGGTATCAGTTGCTATCTAGGGTTATTTTATTGTGTTATTACAATTAATCTCGATAAGTGGTTTACAAATTAAAGATCATTTGGAGTTTAATCTATTAAGGGTATATTTTAAATATATGATGAATAGTTGTTATCTACCCTTTTTGATAAGAAAGTACTTGATAATTATTTCTAAATAAATATTCTTTATTAAATATAGTTTGCATTAATTATTTAAAGCCCTACTTCTTAAGGAAGTATTTTGTGAAAACTATTTTAAACCCTAGATAGCTAATAAAGTATATTTCAGTCAATTTTTATTATAAATAGAGAAGGTTCCCAAATCTATTTCCCGTTTAAGTCTATATTCAGAAAGACTTAAATGTTCGCTCAAACTTCAAAGATACATGGAACCTTTCTCAAGATTTTATGGTTGTTTCAAGTGGACTGCCCGGTCCTAAATCTTTTAAATCAATGAATTTATCAGTCTGGTTTACTACCATCAAAATGATTTTGATTACTTCCTCAAGATTCGAGGGGTAAGATCAGTGGAATTAGTTGCATCCATTAACAAGCGTCAGCTTGGGAAATATGGGTGAATTTTCCTTTCCAACCAGATATGACTACTTTGTGGAGTTGTATTCTTGGGAAAAAGGGAAAGGAACTTCATGTTTCAGTGTTATGGATTTACTCGAACTTGGAGAATGTGTGAGGGACTGAGTAGCGCCGGTCCCCTAAGGGAATTACAATATGGCCGACGGACTGGTGAACGGGTCTGTTCTTCCCTTAGTTTATCAGAAATTGCCCGACCGTAGGAAGAGGAGAGCAACAGGCCGACGGACTGGTGAAACGGGTCTGTTCTTCCTCATAGGAGAGTACCAGGCCGACGGACTGGTGAAACGGGTCTGTACTTCCTGCCTACAACCGATTGGCGGGGAGGTAGGTCAGTCAGATACTGCCTATTCTTCCCTTCTACGTAGAAAAAGATCAGGGGGATACAGCTTGTGACTGATCATCGTAGGGGTATCCTTGGCGCCCAGAATCTCCAGTTACAGTTCAGCATCCATGAAAGAGCATGTTTCATGCAAGATTTCAGAAAAAGAAAGTTTGTTCCAGTTATTCAGTTTCATGAAAGTTTTCAAAGAAAGATAGTTTATTCCAGTTATTCAGTTTTCATGAAAGTTTTCAGAAAGGTTACTCAAGAGTAATCCAGTATGTTCCAGTATATGAGTTTATAAGAAAGAGCATGAATTTACGAAAAGTATATGATTTTATCTACAGGATATACGTGATCAGATGAGTTTAGAAAATGAATTGGAAATGAATTTACATTGTTTTATTTCCAGATTATATATGAAGTAAACGTTTCCTATGGAAACCTTATATTGGATTTTCCTTATAACTTCATCTTTTAAGTTATACGTTGATAGTCTGCTTATATTTATATAGCAGATATTTTACGGAAAGGATATACTGAGGTACCTTGTTTTTTCATCTTTTATACTATACTAGAACTTTGTTCATAGTATGAATATCAAAAGTTTGCAGAATATTATGGAGATGATATTTGAAATACAACAATGGTATTTTTGGAATACATTCCGATAAGGAAATGATTTCAGTATCAAGATATTTTGACAAATTATTGTCGCATACCCGCTTTATTTCTGGGTTGAATAAAAGGGCAGAATTATGCCATACTTTCATTACCTTGCTGAGCTATCGCTCACTCTTGCTATTATTTTATATATATTATATAGCAGCGAAGCAGGATGCCAATGGGACGGCACGTACCTCGCAAGGCGTTTCCATTAAGTAGTTTCTAGCAGCGATCCCGAGAGTAGTACGAACCAATCGAATCAGGCTACGGCTTTTGGTATTCAACTCATGTATAGACATGAATGGTATAAGAGGATTGTGAGCATCAGAAGGCTAAGTTGGTAATGTAACAATACTTAGAAATTGTATCAGTAACAGATTCAAAAGACATTTGGGTATTGTAATAAAAGTTATTTATTCCGCAATTGTTGTATTGTGTCGTTTCTGAGACTCTAACCTGTGTGTGTGTGTGTGTGTGAGACATATGTTGTGGGGTCATGAGCAGGTAAATTATGAATGGTGTGAGTATTACAGGTAAGGCAAGGAGTACATGGATTGTGACAACCCTAAATCCCTGACCCCGGATTTGGGGCTGTTACACGTACCTCAAGAATTATACCACATACTTATTCCATTGACGACAACCTATCTCAATTAAAGTTCAACTAAACAATTAGCATAGAAGGGACCATGTATACCACTTAAGATAAATAAAATTATGACATTACCACACTACCCTCAATACTTCCTCTTTTCTTTCTTCCTCTCTTCATGGCCTCTCGGCCTTTCTCCTTTTTCTCACTCTCTCACTACACTAACACCTAATCACACACACGAACAAGTACACTCACACAAGAACCCAATGGTGAACACATTTTAAAAGAATACGCACACACACACATACACTAATCTCAAGTTACACAACCTTTGCGAAAACACACATTACCTAAGTCTACATTTTTCCTCACGCACACCTTGAAAATCACTCTTTTAGTCACTCACCCCCCTCACATACACCATATATTTTGAAAATACATACTTATGAACACTCTTTGAAAATACACCCACCTACTTATTTTGAAAATACACACACCTATTTATCTTGAAAATACACACCTATGAATACATTTTGAAACTACACACACCTATTCATTTTGAAAATACACACACCTATTTATTTTGAAAATACACACACCTATTTATTTTGAAAATACACACACCTATGAATGCATTTTGAAAATCACACTTCCAAACTCAAAGTTTTAAATCAAATCTCTCTCTCTCTCTCTCTCGGCCTCTCTCTCCCTCTCGGCCTCTCTCTCCCTCTCTCGGCCTCTCTCCCTCTCTTTCTCTTTTTAACTATCCTCCTTCCACCTTAACTCCCATCCTTCAAACCAAAATCATTTCAACCTCAAGCCAAAGTTCAAACAACAAATGTTTTAATTGCAACTAACATCTATAAACAAAATAAAATCATACTTTCTTTTAAACTAACATGCAACTTATAATATTTCAAATCCTTACTATCCATATCACATACAACATACATAATAAATAAAAATCGAAACCCACTAACAAACTTTAATCAAAATCATCATGGATCATAAAATTAGTGACATGCATCAACAAAATGAACTTGAGTTCAACTTTTAAACACAAAAATCAAGACCATGGCTCACAAGGATCATTGCCATGGTCGGGTTTCTTCTCGGATGAGCCCAAAACAATGGGTCTCATCGAGAATGACCCTAAATACACAAAATCGACCTTTGCATGTAAGCTTTATGCATAAAGACCCTTAAGTCCGAAAATTCCAAATTTTGAAACCATGATAAAACTCGAAATTAGTATAAGAGGGTTGTAGAGATTTGAGAGAGGAGTGTTTTGGTTACTCACACTTGTAATTTGGGTGAGAGAAACACAAGTTATGGTGGTTTTGATTTTGTAAGAGATGAAGAACAAGAGAGAGAAATGGGTGTTGGGGAGAGAAGAAGAAGAAAGAAGAAGAAGAAGAGAGAACGGGTGGGGGAGCCTATGGGGTGGGTAGGGGTTTTTATAGGGGACTTAAAGTAATGTAAAAGTAAACACTTTTTAGTTATTTAATTATTAAATGACAAAAATGTCCAATTAAATAAAATACTAACATGATAAAAATCAAGGGCTTTCATGTAAATTCATAATCCCATTTCTAGATCCAAGAGAAATATTATTCTACAAATAACTTTTGTAGATTAGTTAACTAAAATTACATTTACAAAGAATAATCAAATAAAATGTCTTTTAATCTCAAAAATAAATTTTAAATAGAATTTCACCACTCATTAGGTAAATAAATAAATTACCTATTGAGAATAAATAATCTAGAAGGTGTAGCATCTCTTTAAAATAAATAATTAAAATAATGAAGTGGTTATAAAAATTTAAATCATGAGTTTAAAACTAAATTAAAATATAAATAATGCTAAGAAATATTTTATGCTACTTAATTAAATAATTTAGCATACTCTAAATTTAATATAATTATTATATGACTTAAATAAATTTACAGAGCACTTAAATAAAATTTAGAAACCAGATACGCAATTAACTAATTACTCACAAAGTGAATAATTCACAATTCTAAGCACATAACAATTATTGCACATAATAAACACCTAACAATAAAATGTACGCTTCATTAAAATATTTAAGTCGAAATTTAGAATCGTTACAGTGAGTGTTTCTTTTCAGTACAGGGCACACCTCTAAGCGAGGGCCATTCTCATCCAAATCACATAAAGAATTAATGCACAACATTAGAAAGCGAGGATAGATGTGTACCTTCTTACCTATGGCAGCCTTGAGGTGTGCCATGAGTAGCTTTCCAACATCCACTTTGTACCCATGAACAAGAGAGTGAGTGAGCTTTTTGATGTAGGTGGGAATTCCATTCCAGCCTATGGTCTTGGTAGAGAACACTTTCACCATTGCATCAAACACCATGCTCCACTCCTTGCGGAGATACTTCCTGTCCATTTCACCAGAAGGGTACCATTTTGTTGTTCCCTCTTCAAGAATGGGTCCAGAATACCCAAGTTTCAGGAAGAGCTTCTTGAGGGTCTCATCACTTGCAAGCTCGGTATAAGTCTTTCCAGGTTCTAGCACAATTACCAAGGCTGCATTGATGCCCTGAGCATTGATATTATAGCTATGCTCCTTGATTTTGAACTGAATAGAGGAGATGTCACCATCTTCTTGAGCAACAGCAGTCTCCCAGAAATTTTCAATCCTGTCTAGATCAAGAACAGGGTTTGAGGTAATTTCATACCCAAGATAGGACTTATTCATAAAATAAACAAGCCCTTTGAAACCCTCACCAGCATCACTGGGAGAGTAGATGCCAGCAAAATTGGTTTGTGAAATTGATTGTTTGGGGGCCATTTTTGCTTGTTGAGAGAAGAAAGAGAGAAAAGAATAAGTTGCTTGGAGAGAAGAGAAAAGAGAGTGTTGTGTTTAATTTTTGAGGATAGTTGTATGTTTGATGAATTTAGAGGGAAGTGAAAGCGTTTAACTGAAAAAGTGGAAAAGTGAAATCGTGTCTTAACCCATTTAACAGTCACGTGGGTTACTGGGTGATTTCTCTATCCTCGTGGAGGGTGAGTGTCCAAAAGTAACGGTCCACTACTTTCGACAGTAACCTGTGCGCTCAAAACAACCGTGTCAGTAACTTTGGTGTGATGACAGCATGTTTTGCGTGACAGTAACATTTCACGCAAAACTTACTGTCATCGTTAAGTTCTCATATGACAGTATCTTTTACAAGTCATGACAGAAAGTTGTTTACTGCTGTTGAGAAACTAACTGTCAATAAACCGTGACAGCTACTTTTCTTGAAGACAGCAACCTTTGCGGGAAAACAACAACTGTCGAGACCTTGTATTGAAACTGTTATGATAAATAACTTAACTGAAGAGTCACCAGTTAAAAATATGCATTATTTATTACTGATTCATTATTCATCCATAACAAGAACAACCATTCAAGTAATTATCCACACAAGCAATAATAAACTAAAGAAGAAAATGGATAAATTTTATTAATAGAAGAGGGTTAAATTAATACACTTGGTAAGATTAACTATTCATTACAATCTTTTTTAACCAATTCTAGAAATTCTGCCCTAACTTCCTCTTCTGTTGTTCCTTCTTCTTGAAGGAGTGCTTGAAACTCCTTTTCTTCTTCTAGCAACTTAGCCTCCTCAGTGGCTTTAGCAGCAAGTTCTTTTTCTTCCTCCTCATCGAGGATATCTAACAGTTCATCGAACAAAGCTTCAACTTCTTCCTTATGGGGAGAATCACAACTGATTTTAGGCATGTATTCGATTCCTACTTTTTTTGCCATTTTACCTTTTTCTGAATGATTCACTAATATGGCCTAAGGTTCATTTTATAGGCATACTAGATAAAGGGAAGGTAAACGGTCAACAGTTTAGAATACCCATACAACTACCACAGAATGCAATTAAGTGATGTCTACCACTAATCCAACAATCAAAGCAAAACTGACCAATCAAAGAGAATCTGTTAGATCAGAATTCAATGATCGTCAGGAGCTAGACTCAACTGATCAGGATTGCTGACGTCATCAGGATTACATGGTCGTCAGGATCAAGATGCATATCAGGACTGGGATCGGGATTGATCATCAGGACTGGAAGCTGATCAGGATTCCTACTTCGAGTTATATTTGGAGTCTAGTTAAACATGGAAGTTTATTCTGTCGGTTCCTGGTTTGTAGAATGTAGCTATCGATTAAGGATATGTTTCTATCTTTGTAATTGATTAGGACTTATCTTGTTATTCATAGAGAAGCTGTGTAGTATATAAACACAGTTTTAGGTTTCGATTTATATCAATCATATACACGAGTATCTTTGTAACCTAGCAGCTCTCAAGAACATCAGAATTTCTTGAGAGAGTTTGTAACAGTTTTATATCAGATTTAATAAAGCTGTTATTGTTCTTTCACATTTGTGTTATATACTTGAATAAGTCGAGAATCTTATACAATTGTATTCAACCCCTTCTACAATTGTTATTTACTGGGCAACAATTGGTATCAGAGCAAACTGATTTAATTTTGAATCAGAGACGATCTAAGATGTCGACAACCAAGAATGAAAGCATGAAGATTCCCATCTTGAAGATATCAGAATATCCTACGTGGAGGGTAAAGATGCTGATGTACCTGGAGGCTATGGATCCTGACTACTTGGACATGATTCGTGATGGACCATATATACCTACAAAGTTCGTAGAACGAACAGAAACTGTACCTGAACATTATGTGGTCAAAGCCAAAAGTGAATGGACTCCAGAAGAAAAAGCTCATGTACTCAGGGAACCAAAGATAAAAAATATCTTGCACAATAGTCTTGATGCTGTCATGTCAAACAGAGTGATTGCATGCAAATCTTCAAAAGAAATCTGGGATACTTTGGAAACTCAGTGCCAGGGATCTGCATCTGTCAAGAAGAACAGAAGGGCTCTTTTGATTCAAGAATATGAACAATTCGATGCAAGACCTGATGAGAGCCTGACTGATCTATATGATAGATTTCTGACACTATTGAACAGCTTATCTTTAGTTGACAAGGAATATGAAACTGAAGATTCAAACACCAAGTTTCTAAGAGCTTTACCTGAAGAATGGGACACTCAGACCTCAATCATTAGACATCAGTATGATCTGAACACTGTGTCTCTTGATGAAGTCTATGGAATGCTAAGAACTCATGATCTTGAAGTTCAAGAGAGAAAGAACAAGAAAAGCAGCAAGGCAAAATCAATTGCTTTGAAAGCTGAGGCTAAATCAAAAGGAAAAGCAATGGAGGTCTCTAGAAGGAAAACAAGTGAAGTTGAGTCAGATCCTGAAGACTCTTCATCAGATTCTGATGGCAATCCTGATGCCAATAATGATGATGATTCTTCTGATTCAGACATGGAAGAGATGGTTGCTATGATTGTCAGAAACTTCAGAAGGATGAAGTTCAGGAAGAATCGAAGACAAGGCAATTTTCAGAAAAAGACCTTCAATGCAGACAAAGACAAGTATATCAAAAAGGACAGCAAGGGTAGCAAATTTGACAAGTCAAAGGTTAGATGCTATAAGTGTAATGGTATGGGTCACTTTGCTTCTGAGTGCAACAAGACGAAGGCACTCATCACATCAAGCAAGGATTGGATGGACTCTTCCTTAGAATCTGACACTGAGGTAGTCAACTATGCTTTAATGGCCAATGCTGATGTAACTGCTGCTCCTGATGATAAGGTACTAAATACTATCTTTGATTTTGATACTGATAATGCTTCTGAGTTAAGACGTTTTCTAAAGTCATTACATATTAGCTTTAGAAGTCAAACTGCTGAGAATACTAGAATCTTATCTGAGATGTCTGACCTTAGAAAAAGGAATGAGATACTAGAAGCTGAATTTTCTCGTATGCAAGAAGTACAAAAAGAATGTGATAATGCTAAACACATGCACTTAGAGATTAAATCTAAATGTACTTCTCTTGAAAAAGAACTTGAATATGCTAATGAGAAAATCAGAACCTGGACAGACTCTGGTAGGAAATTTCATGAGATTAATACCTCTAAGAATTGGAAAGAGTGTCTAGGATATAAGTCGGATGAAGATAAGAAATTGAAAGAGAAAATTGTCATTGATGAGACAGTCAGTCCAAAGACCTTTAGACATGTTATAGACACAACCAAATCTAAGATTACTCCTGTTAATTTTGTTTTTGGTAAGGATTCCAATTCTACTTTTGAAAAGGGATCTACTTCTACTCAAGGAATTAAAATTATAAAGTCTAAACCTGTCATGAATAAAGTCACTAAGAATGTAGGTCTATTGTCTCAGAAACAACTTAAGGATAAAATCTGTGAGGTTACAAATAAGGAAAAGGAAGCTACTGTCAAGAGAAACAGGAATGGTAAAGTTGGGATTAATAAAGAAAATGGTTATAAATATATCCCAAATGCACCTAGAAAGAGTTGTTTTAACTGTGGTAACTCTAATCATCTTGCTATTGATTGTAAGAAGAGTAAGAAGAAGATTGCTGAAATTCCTAAATCTGATGTTAGGAATAGATCAGTATTTTATAAACCATAGAAGTCCTGTTTTCATTGTGGTAGTTTATGGCATTCTATTTATACTTGTAAAGAGTATCATGATGTGTACTATAACTTTTATGATCCATTGCCTAAGTTTGAAAGTAGTACAAAGTCTGATAAAATTGAGAATGTCATAGTGAAGCATGCTTTTGTTAATACTGATACTGACAAAGCAAATCCTGATGGAGTAATTCTGTCAGGACTGCTAAGGTCAGAGAGACTTCTGCTGCTAAAATTAATAAATTGCATGAAAAAGGAACCCAACATGTATGGGTTCCTAAGTGTTCTAACTAGTGTGTTTCTATTCTGATTGCAGGGAAAAAGGAAGAATGTGTTAGTCATGGATAGTGGATGTTCTGTGCACATGACTGGAAACAAAGCCCTGTTATCAGAATATGAGGAAAAAGCTGGCCCAACTGTGTCTTACGGAGATGGCAATATAATCATTGGAAATGTCATCATTGAAAGAGTAGCTCTAGTGAAGGGACTAAAACACAACCTGTTGAGTATTAGTCAAATCACTGACAGAGGTTATCATGTCAACTTCTATTCCACTCATTGTGAAGTAGTCAGTAAAGCTACAAGAAAGATAGCTCTGACTGGCTACAGGCATGGTAACATATATGAAGCCAACATTCTCTCCAATACTTATGGCTCTCCTACCTGTCTAATCAGTAAAGCATCAGTAGATGAAAGTTGGAATTGGCACAAGAAGCTTTCTCATCTCAACTTCAGCAATATCAATGAGTTGGTTAAGAAAGATTTAGTGAGAGGATTACCTAAAGTTTTGTATACTCCTGATGGACTCTGTGATGCATGTCAAAAAGCTAAACAGAGAAGGACATCATTCAAGAGTAAATCTGAATCCTCTATTGAAGAACCATATCACATGCTGCATCTTGATCTCTTTGGTCCAGTCAACATCATGTCCATCAGTAAGAAAAGGTACACTCTTGTAGTTGTTGATGAATATTCTAGATTCACCTGGGTGTATTTTCTGCACAGAAAAGATGAAACTCCTGAAGTTCTGTTGGATCATGTGAGAATGATTGAGACAACCACAAAGTACAAAGTCAAGATACTGAGAAGTGATAATGGAACTGAATTCAAGAATTCAAAGATGGAAGAGTTCTGCAAATACAAAGGAATCATTCAACAATTCTCTGCTCTTGGCACACCCCAGCAAAATGGAGTAGAAAGGAAAAATAGAAATCTTATTGAAGCTGGCAGAACTATGTTGGAAGAAGCTAAATTACCTACATATTTCTGGGCAGAAGCAGTCAACACAACATGCTATACACAAAATCTCACATTGATAAACAGTCATGGTGTTACTCCTTATCAGTCACTCAAGGAGAAGAAACCAAGTCTGAAGCATTTGCATGTGTTTGGCTGTAAGTGTTTTGTTCTCAGAACTCATCCTGAACAGCTAGGAAAATTTGAAACAAAGGCTGATGAGGGAATTTTCATTGGCTATCCTACATCAAGAGCCTTCAGAGTTTTCAATTTGAGAACAAGAACTGTCATGGAGTCAATACATGTATATTTTGATGATAAGAAGATAACTGGAATCATTGAAGACTCTCATGATATATTGATTTTTGAAAATGAAGCTTCCAAGGAACCTGAAGAAAGTGAATCAGATTCTGTCAATACATCAGATCCTGATGGGTCACCAAATCCTGATGACACACCAGATACTGATGGTGCTAATACTGATGATGCAATCAATAGTGATACAACTAGTAGTGCTAATGTTGAGGGGGAGCAACAACATTCTACTACAAGTTCAGAGTCAACTCAATCATTAGGACAGAATTCTTCAGATACTGATTCAAGTGATGATCATGATAACTCATCAGGAGGAAATAGCAATAATTCAGGGAGAGCTTCAAGTCAAATAAATTCTTCTAATCAAGATAACACCAATCCAGGGGGAGCATCTACTTCAAGAAACAATTTAACACCAGCAAGGAAATGGACAAAAGACCATACTCCTGATTTGATAATTGGAGATCCTGATGCAGGTGTTCAAACAAGAAGTGCAACTCAGAATGAATGTCTATACAATAACTTTCTGTCCAAGGAGGAGCCTAAGAAAGTTAAAGATGCACTTAAAGATGCTGATTGGGTTACTGCAATGCAAGAAGAACTGAATGAATTTGAAAGGAATGAAGTCTGGAAACTGGTACCAAGACCAAAGAACAGATCAATTGTTGGTAAAAAGTGGATTTTCAAGAACAAGACTGGTTCTGATGGAGTAATAATCAGAAACAAAGCTAGAATAGTTGCAAAGGGGTATTCTCGACAAGAGGGAATTGACTATGATGAAACATCTGCTCCTGTTGCAAGACTAGAAGCCATCAGGATATTTCTTGCTTATGCAGCTCATAAGAAATTCAAGGTTTTCCAGATGGATGTTAAAAGTGCTTTCTTAAATGGTGAACTGGAGGAAGAAGTTTATGTTGAACAACCTCCTGGTTTCATTGATCCTAAATATCCAAATCATATCTACAGATTGGATAAGGCACTTTATGGACTAAAGCAAGCTCCAAGAGCATGGTATGAAACCTTAGCTCAATTCTTACTGGAAAGTGGATTCAAACGAGGTGCAATTGATAAAACTCTATTCTATTTGAATCATGGTAAGGATTTGCTGTTAGTTCAGATTTATGTTGATGATATCATTTTTGGGTCAACAAACAATAAGCTGTGTGAAAAGTTTTCTAAGCTTATGCAGTCAAGATATCAAATGAGCATGATGGGAGAAATGAGTTACTTTCTTGGTCTTCAAGTTAAACAGAATGATGAAAGATTTTTATCAATAGTCTAAATATACAAGGAATTTATTGACAAGGTTTAACATGCAAGATAGTTCTCCTGCTACAACTCCCATAGCTACAGCTACCAAACTTGATCCTGATCAAGGTGCTGAGGTAGATGTAACTCACTACAGAGGAATGATTGGCTCTCTATTGTATCTCACTGCCAGTAGACCAGATATCATGTTTGCAACCTGTCTGTGTGCAAGATTTCAAGCAAAACCTAGAGAACCCCATCAGATTGCAGTCAAAAGAATTTTCAGATATCTCAAAGGCACTCCTTCACTTGGCCTTTGGTATGCAAGGGAATCAGATTTTGGGTTGTGTGGTTATTCAGATGCTGATTTTGCAGGATGCAAAATAGACATGAAGAGTACTTCAGGAAGCTGTCAGTTTTTGGGTGGAAGAATAGTTTCATGGTTCAGTAAAAAGCAAAAATCCATTTCCACTTCAACTCTAGAAGCTGAGTACATTGCTGCTGGAAGTTGTTGTGCTCAGATAATGTGGATGAGAAATCAGTTGTTAGATTATGGCCTGTCATACTCAAAAATCCCTATTTATTGTGATAACCAAAGTGCTATTGCAATGACAGGAAATCCAGTTCAGCATTCTCTTACTCAACACATCAGTATTAGATATCACTTCATAAGAGAACAGGTTCTGGAAGGAACAATCGAACTTCACTTTGTTCCTACTGATCAACAACTAGCAGATATATTCACCAAGCCACTGCATGAAGCTACTTTTAATAAATTGGTGAATGAACTTGGAATGATGAACTTTGAGAAACAGAGAGGAAATCCTGATAACTGTCAAATCCTGATGGTTATTCAGAAAGGTATGTATTCTTTGATCAAATCCTGATAGGACTCAATCCTGACAGGAAGTCAACTGGTCAATCCTGATGTACAGTGTTTCTTTTAAGTCTGTGATGCAGATGTGGAACTCATTTACTTTTGACAAAGGGTATTCTGATACGATCTTGATGAGTTTTGAATATAATGGAATTACTCACTATGTGACTCCTGCAATTGTGGAGGAAGCCCTGCATTTACCTGTTCTTGGTGATGCTATTCCTGCTAATGTTTCGGACTCTACTCTCTTTGAGCTTGTTACTAAGTTGGGCTACAATGGTGAAGTAAAGAGATTTGGCAATCTCTTTAGGACAAAGCTTAAGAAGGAATGGAATTTCTTCTTTGATACAATCAGTCGTTGTTTCCTGAACAAGACATCAAATTTTGATGCTCTTCCATCAGGATCTCTCAAAATTGGGTACTCTCTTATCCATTCTACAGTGTTTGATTATGGGTCTTTTATCTTAAAAGCTTTAAGTGATAGGAAATCAGATAAGTTAGGTTCTGTCTGTTTTCTTAGATTTTTCCAGTTGATATTTAATCACTTATGTCCTAATGTTGCTTTTGAGGATGATGTAGTTCTACCTATCTGTAGAATTACTGAGAATAATATTAAGTCCTTAGTCAACAGTGATAAGGCAAATGGTTTCATAGGAAATGCTTTTATTCCTGATGAGGTTAGGTTTTTCTTACATCAGAAAATGCCTACTTGTTATGGATTACTTTCTCATGCTATGGGGCAAGGTCCATCACACCTTGTTCCTAACCCAAGCATTCATCCTACACAGTCTAAACAATCAACAGCCACCTCTAATGTCTCTCAAAAGACTTTAGTTGTAAAATCAAAGAAATCAGCTAGAACTGATGTGTCAGGAAGGCAATCAGGTTCAAAGGATTTTTCCTCTACACCACTCACTAAAAAGAAGTTACAAGGGGGTGTACAAGGGGTCCTGGTAAAGAAAGCTGATAAGGTTGTTAAGGATGTTCCTGTGAAAAGGAAGTTAAGGTTAGTTGATGAAAGTGATTCAGAGGATAACTTACCTATATCCTCTATAATGAATGTGAATAAGGAAGTTGCTGATATTTCTACTAAAGCTATGGTTCCATTGTCTACACCACAGAAGAGAATGAGATTATCTAAAGGCAGGTATCAAATTCCTTTAGAAAAGAAGCAGGATACTGATGTACAGGACACTTCTATTCTGAATGAGCAATCAGTTTCAACTGCTCAAGCAAATCCTGATGATAGTATTCATGTTGCTGCACCAAGTCAAGTGGTTAATATTTCAGACTCTCCAGCACAAGACTCTCCAACAAAAAGACGTGTTGATATTTCATGGGAGAAGTATGGTGCTGCTGCTTCCAATCTTGGGATAAAACATCCAATGGAAAAATTGAGGAACGCAGAAGAGTTAGTCTATCAGAGACAGAAGAAACTGAAGGGATCAAGCCCACAAGAACCTGAACCTCAAAGTGGTTCAGCAGCTCGTACTGATGATCCAGCCACACAAGAACCACTCAATCAAAGTTTGGGTGAAGGCTTAGCTAGTGGAATGGTCACACAAGAACCATTTTCTCAAAGGGAGAATGAAGACATCAACATTCCATCTACATAAGAACCATTTTCTCAAAGTGAAGATGCAGGCCAAGCTACAGTTTCTAAGAAAATTCCTGACGATGCTCAAGGGATTTCTGGTGCAGATGAAGTTCAAAGATTGGTCGAGGACACTGTCAATGAGGGAAGCACACAAGAACCTTTAACTCAAAGTGTTGAAGCAGCTTCTGAACCTCAAGCTCCACAAGAACCATTGGTAGCAAATACTGATGCAAGCATATCAAATCCTGACGGTGTTAATCCTGACGCTAGTGGTGCTCTTGAAGCTGAGTCTATCCTGATACATCCACTTCGTTCAAGACCAATGGACCATCCTATCTCAGAATCACAGGATAAACTGAAAGGTATAGCTTTTCCTGATCCTGATGTTACTCATAGTACTGATAATGATGACTCTGATGATAGTGATGATGATGAGAATCGAAAAGAGAAGGATCAGCTTGCTACAGCACTCAAAGTTAGTCTTGGAACTACTTTTGGTTCATCAAGTACATTTATGGCTGGCAAAGCTTCCACTGGGAAAGATCAAAGACAAGATTTTTCTATTCCTTCCTTTAATCCTGCTGAGGCACTTAGACAGAATGAATGGAACAATTCATGGCACAGTTCTGCTGAATCTGTAAGTTTTTCTTCTTCTTTGGAACATGCCCATGATGCAGTGCAATCTATAGAGAATCAAGAATTGAAGAATCATCTGAAGGCTACAACTCTGTTATCCAAAAGTCTGAAAAGTGAGATTGATTCTATCAAGAATTCAAATAAGTTGGTGAGGAATGATATTTCTCAAAATTTTACAAAGGTGCCTACTACTTTTCAGCTAAGGGTAGTAGAATCCCAAGTGAAGTCTGTCATTTCTGAACAAACCTCCATCAACAGACGGATTGATTCTCTGGATACTAAGGTAACTGACATTCAAGCCTCTCTTTCCTTAATTCTAAATTTATTGTCAAATCCTGATGTCAAAAAGGGGGAGAAGGTTAGTCAGACAAAATGTACACCTGATCTAGTATTAAGGAATAATGATGATGATACTGGAGATGATGGTAGTGACAAAGTGATACAAGGAGAAACCTCTGATGCTGTTGTTTTGAAGTCTACAATTCAAACTTCTCAAAATCAAACAACGCAGTCAACTCATGTTTCTGATTCTGGAGTTAAGACAGTAAGAACATTGGTGCAATCTCAGATCCTGACGGAAGAACAGATCCTGACACCTGGTCATGGACATACTCTTGCTACAATTCCTGAAGGTGATGAAGATGTAATTATTGATAATCCTGAAGATGCATCAAATTTATTCCAGAAGTTTATTACAAAGGATGGTAGAATTGTTACTCTTTATCATAATGATAAAAGAGTTCAACAATTATTTGCTAGAAAAGCACTCTCTACAGCAAGTGAAGAATATCCAGATCTCTCAAATGAAGAATTCTTGAGACAACAAAAAGAGATAATGGAAAGCTATTCTGTTTCTACTAGAGGTAGAGGAAGCAGAGGTAGGAGAGGTGCTAGAAGAAGTAGAAGAGGTTCTTCAACTCAAACAGTACCTAGACAGACAAGGTCTAGAGGGTTAAGAATTGAAGAAATTCCTGAACCTATTCAAACTCTAGTAGTTCCTGACAGATCTACTTTTGGTGATGATGGAAATGTTGAAGAAGAACCTGAATTGAGAAGAAAACCAAGAAAATCAACTCTCTGCAATACAAATCAAATTGAAGAATCTAATCCTGATGTTGTTCCTGATAATATTCAAGATCCTGATGATTCTGAAATTCTGCAAGAGATTGATTTGATGATCTTATCTACTGTGGTTGATTCTCACAACAAAGAAGTAGATGAAGAAGAAGAAGCCAGAAGAAGAGATATTAAAAGAAGAACAAATAGAGATTTCAATCTCTATGAACAAAGGCTTAAACGTTCAAATGAAAGAAAGTGGAGGAACCCAAGCAGACAAGAATCTTTACTTGGAAGAAGCTATACTCATGAAAAGGAGAAAGACAAGAAGTGGAAACACATTAGTACACTAAGGTGTGATACACCTATCAATTTTCAGTCTGGTGGAATTATTACAAGTGCTTCAAGTGTTGTTGATTTATCTGATATGGTTAGATCAAAAGCACTCTGGCTAAGGATGTTTTCAAATCTGAAGCAACTAACAAGTAATTCAAGAGGAGGTATTGGACATAGGGATGCTGAATATCTGAACATGTCTTATGTTGATCCTTACTCCTTAACTGAAATTGGAGGTACTTTAACTTCTGAAAACTTGAACAATTTACTAGCTGTTGATATAGTTATAGATTGTCATGATGGTTTTGACAAGAAAGAAAAGCTTATGTACTTCATGAAAGATGGTAGTGTGAAGATTCTATCTATTCAAGATCTGCTAATGAAAACTACACAGGAACTGAAATATGTTCATTATCTTCTGAGATAGAAGAATCAAATGTACAAAGTATGGAGTGACATGATCTTGTCAACAATTCGAAGAAGACTGAATGGTGATAGAAATTTCAATGGTAATTATACTCCCATGTACTTAAATCAAAGAGATCAGGATGTGGAAATGCAAAGAGGTACTGCTGTTAAAGAAGTAACTTTTGGCATGACTCAACTTACTCTCAATCCTGATGGGAAGGAAATTGCTTATCTTTTGCTTGAAGAGCATAGTCTTCAGAGAAGCTCCATATTGAATCTCAGAGCAGCTATCTACCAGATTAATGAGGAAGATGAAGAACTCAGAAATCTTAAGGAAAGACTGATTCAAATTCTTGAAGAAAAAGAAGAAAATTTGTTATCCAATTTCTTGAAGATGAATCTGTTCTATCAAAGAATCTAAACAGATAAGTTGTTTCTGAAAATACTTGTACATTTTGTATATATGTTTTTGACATCATTGAATCTTAGGAATCTATACTTTATTTCACAAAGTATGAGATTGGGGGAGATTGTTAGATCAGAATTCAATGATCGTCAGGAGCTAGACTCAACTGATCATGATTGCTGACGTCATCAGGATTACATGGTCGTCAGGATCAAGATGCATATCAGGACTGGGATCAGGATTGATCATCAGGAC
The DNA here is from genome assembly GCA_030848705.1 of Heracleum sosnowskyi. NCBI lineage: Eukaryota > Viridiplantae > Streptophyta > Magnoliopsida > Apiales > Apiaceae > Heracleum > Heracleum sosnowskyi. The sequence continues at coordinate 21,195,086 of CM061240.1, forward strand.
TGGAAGCTGATCAGGATTCCTACTTCGAGTTATATTTGGAGTCTAGTTAAACATGGAAGTTTATTCTGTCGGTTCCTGGTTTGTAGAATGTAGCTATCGATTAAGGATATGTTTCTATCTTTGTAATTGATTAGGACTTATCTTGTTATTGATAGAGAAGCTGTGTAGTATATAAACACAGTTTTAGGTTTCGATTTATATCGATCATATACACGAGTATCTTTGTAACCTAGCAGCTCTCAAGAACATCAGAATTTCTTGAGAGAGTTTGTAACAGTTTTATATCAGATTTAATAAAGCTGTTATTGTTCTTTCATAGTTGTGTTATATACTTGAATAAGTCGAGAATCTTATACAATTGTATTCAACCCCCTTCTACAATTGTTATTTACTGGGCAACAGAATCTTTGACCAATTTCATCAGTAAAAACCATGCAAGTTAATGTCATACAGAATCAAACTATCAAGTATAAGACTAGCACAAAATTCAATTTAACAAAGTCAAAGTAAACGTGCTGTCGTAAACAGATAGAGAATTAAGTAGACAGTAACTTTCTCATGACAGCAACTTCTGGAGATGTTATTGTCACAAGCTTCATTTGAATAACAGAATGGAAAAACTAGTAAGTTAACATACCAGATTCAGCATTCCCAATTCACTTACCAACCTGTTAAAGGTCGCTTCATCCATTAGTTTTGTAAAAATGTCTGCAAGTTGCTTTTCTGTAGGCACATAGATCAACTTCACAATTCCTCTTTCAACATGCTCTCTTATGAAATGATGTATGATATCAATGTGCTTTGTCCTAGAGTGTTGAACAGGATTGTCTGAGATGGCTATGGCACTAGTGTTGTCACAGTAGATAGGGATATTATGTAACACTAAGCCATAATCCAACAGTTGATTCTTCATCCAAAGAATTTGTGCACAGCAACTTCCAGCAGCAATGTATTTAGCTTCTGTTGTTGATGTAGAAATTGAATTTTGCTTCTTACTAAACCAGGACACCAATCTTCCACCAAGAAATTGACAGCTTCCAGTGGTGCTCTTTCTGTCAATCCTACAACCAGCATAATCTGAATCAGAATACCCCACTAGCTCAAATCCAGTATTTTTAGGATACCAAAGGCCTAGATTAGGAGTGCCCTTTAGATATCTAAAAATTCTCTTGATAGCCACCAAGTGTGACTCTTTTGGATCAGCTTGAAACCTTGCACAGAGACATGTAGCAAACATTATGTCAGGTCTGCTAGCAGTTAGATAGAGAAGTGATCCAACCATGCCTCTGTAAGCACTAGAGTCCACTTTCTTCCCTTTGGAGTCTAGATCCAAACTAGTTGAAGTAGAGATGGGAGTCTTGGCAGGTGATGAATCTTCTAGGTTGAACTTCTTGAGAAGTTCCTTGACATACTTTGCTTGACAAATGAAGATACCATCATCTTTCTGAAGAACTTGTAAACCAAGGAAGAATGACAGTTCTCCCATCATGCTCATCTCATATTTGTTTCTCATTAGAGATGAAAACTTCTCACACATCTTCTCATTTGATGAACCAAAGATGATATCATCAACATAGATTTGAACCAGAATGATGTCTTTGCCATGATGCTTGTAGAATAGAGTCTTATCTACTACACCTCTTGTAAACTGGTTTTCCAATAGAAAGGTTGAGAGGGTATCATACCAGGCTCTTGGAGCTTGTTTCAAACCATAAAGTGCCTTGAACAGCTTGTACACAAAATTATACATTTCAGCATCTTCAAAACCAGGTGGCTGTTCAACATACACTTCTTCCTCCAACTCTCCATTTAGAAAAGCACTTTTGACATCCATTTGGAACACCTTGATGTTACAGTGTGCAGCAAAGGCTAGAAAAATCCTGATAGCTTCAAGTCTGGCAACAGGTGCAAATGTCTCATCATAATCTATCCCTTCCTGTTGACAATAGCCTTTAGCTACTAGCCTTGCCTTATTTCTGGTCACATTTCCATTTTCATCTAGTTTGTTTCTGAAAACCCACTTTGTCTCAATAACTGATTTTCCCTTTGGTCTTGGAACCAACTTCCATACATTGTTCATTTCAAACTGGTTGAGTTCCTCTTGCATAGCAATCACCCAATCAGAATCTAACAATGCTTCATCAATTGCTTTTGGCTCCATTTGAGACAGAAAACAGGAAAACATGTTGTCAGTATAAACATTATTCCTGGTCCTCACCCCAGAAGAGGGATCTCCAATTATTAGATCATTTGTGTGATCCCTGTTCCACCTTGTGGTTCTGGGCAAGCTTCTTGTTTGATCTGAAACAGTAGTCTCAATTTGGGGAACTGATTCTTCACCAGGGCAATTGTCTCCACCATTTTCTTCAATGTCTCCAGAGTCACCGTCATTTTGAACATTTTCTGAGATAGTCTGTGACTGGGCTGGAGTTTGATTAGCATCATTTTCAATGACAACATCCTTTTCTGTTTCAACAGTTTGAGTAAAAGTAGGTTCTTCATCAACAATTTCTTCTTCCTCCGAGTATCCTTGATTCTCAAATCTAAGACTCTGCATTTGACCTTCTTCATGCAGTCCAGGAAACTTGGTTTCATCAAATGTGACATTAACACTTTAATCTATGATCCTGTGTTCCAAAAGATAAACTCTGTAGGTAGTCCTTTCTAGAGCATACCCCATGAAAATACCTTCATAAGCTTTGGTCTCAAATTTCCCTTTCTTTTCATGGTTGTCTTTCATCATGAAACATTTGCTTCCAAACACATGAAAATACTTGACAGTAGGTTTCTTTTCATTGAGTAGATAGTAAGGAGTGTTCCCATGAGTCTTGTTGATCAAGGTTCTGTTCTGTGTATAACAAGCTGTGTTGATAGCTTCTGTCCAGAAGTATGTAGGTAACTTTGCATCATGAAGCATAGTTCTGGCAGCTTCAATGAGAGTCATGTTTTTCCTTTCTACAACTCCATTATGCTGTGGTGTCCTTGCAGCAGAAAATTGTTGCACAATTCCTTCATCTTTGCAGAAATTACCAAGAGTGGCATTTCTGAACTCAATTCCATTGTCACTTCTCAAAATTTGAACTTTGGCATTTGGAGCTCTGTCAAGAACTCTTAAGTGATCAATGATAACTTGAGCAGCTTCATCTTTTGATTCTAGATACTTCACCCAAGTATACCTAGAATAATCATCCACCATAACTAATGCATATCTCTTCTTGGCTAATGATGGAACATTGACTGGTCCAAAGAGATCCATGTGAATTAGTTTGAGTGGTTCAGTGTTGGTGTTGACTTGCTTTGACCTGTGCACAGCTTTCTTCAATTTTCCCATTTGACAATCCTCACACAGTCCTTCTTGACAGAATTCCTATTGAGGTAGTCCTCTCACTAGTTCCTTCTTCATCAGCATATTCATTGTCTTGAAGTTGAGGTATGAGAGTTTCCTGTGCCAAAGCATACTGTCACCAACAGTAGCTTTACTGTAAAAACAGTAAATCTTGTCCTTCTTTGTTGAGCTCAGGTCAGCAACAAACAAGCTTCATTTTCTTACCCCTTTCAAAGAGAGGCTTCCATCCTTCTTGTGATAGATGTTGCACACCATCATGTCAAAATCAACCTTGAATCCCCTGTCACTGAATTGGCTGACACTGAGCAGGTTGTGCTTCAATCCATCAACAAGTGCAATATCATTAATGACAACATTTCCAATTTCCAAACAGCCATATCCCACTATGTAACCCTTGTTATTGTCTCCAAAGGTTATTATTGGGCCAGCTTTTTCTACAAATTGTGATAGCAGGGCTTTATCACCAGTCATGTGTCTAGAGCAGCCACTGTCAATGATCCATATGACCTGCTCCTTATTCTTACCCTGCAAAACAAATTGTATTTAAGAGGCATATGGTACCCAATCCTTGTTGGGTCTAGTTACTTCAGTATCACAAGCATAATCAACATTTTCAACTTTAATCATCACATCAGGAATCTTCTGTTGGACTCCTTTCTTCACCCACTTTTCTTTAGAATTAGACTTGGTCTTCTTCTTAGTGGATGTAGCCTTCTTACTGTTTCCAGTAGGCTCAGAAGTCTCAACAGTTTGCATATAGAGACATGGTTCAGTAGATGAAATAGGAAAATTGAAACAAGTACTCATGGCAGTCACTTTACAAGGCATACAGTCAATATTATTGCAGACTACCATAGATCTATGCATAATGGGGGTTCTGTGTAAGTTACCATCTATCATGGTCACATTGTCCTTGACCTCTTTTGGTTTCTTACAAACATGAGTTACGTGATGTGAAGAGCCACAATTATTGCATATTTTTCTAGGAGCATTAGCATTGCCATTTCCTAACTTACCATTCCTGTTTCTAGACTTGTAGGTAATTGTGTCAACAGGATGTTCTGAAGTTGCTGTCGAGCCTTTCTTGACAGTACCTTTCACGCCTTATGTCTTGACTGTAGGTTTGAAAGTCACTGTCTTTGAGGCTCTCTTGACAGCATCTTTGGAAGCTACTGTCTTGCCATTATTGACAACATCTTTAGAACATTCTGTTAGATTGTTTGGGAGAGTTACTGTCTTGGGGATTGTGACAACATCTTTTCCATCAACTGTTGTACTGTCAATACCTGCATCCTCATCATCAAGTTGTTGCTTGATCAGCATGGCTTCCTCATCAAACTCAAGTTCAGAAAGTTTGAAAATAGGTTTGTTGATCTTCTTGAGGATATGAGGCTTGACAGAAGCATCAGTTGAACAATCCTGACTTACAATTTCCTTACCAGGACTTTTACCATACTCAAAACTTATCCCTACTTTTTGATCCTCTGTGTGTTTCTCATGATAATTCTGAAGTTGTTTGGATGAGTTTCTATAGGCTTTAATCTTGAATTCATTTTCACTAATTTCTTTCCTTAGAAACTCCTCAATTTCTTTAGCACAGACTAATTCATTTTTAAGTTTAGCATTCTCCTGTGTTAAAGATTCTAAACGACTGGTCTTCAACAAAAGCAAGTGAGGGTACCTGACTTGGAGAGCTAGAGGAGGCCTCATCAGACTTAGCCATGAGGGCTAGATTCACATATTCCTATTCCTCTTCATCATCAGAATCATCCCAGCACTTTCCTTCAGCCACATAGGCATTTCCCTATCCTTTCTTGAAGTGTCCACTTGACCCTTTATCCATCCTCTGATTCTGCTTTGGTCTTCTGCACTCAGTAGCAAAATGACCAAGCTCATTGCAGTTGTAACACCTGAACTTGGATCTGTCCACCATCCCTGTTTTGTAACCACCTCTTGTGGCACCACCTTCAACCTTGGAAGAATTCCCTCTGCTGAACCTTGATGTTTGACCTTGAGGCTTAAACAACTTGTTTCTCTTGAATCTTATGTTTTTAAATTTCTTAGCCATGTAAGCCATAGTTGGATTATCCATCTTCTCCATTTCTTCTGAGGAGTAAAAGTCTTCATCTTCAACATCAGTTATCTGCAGTACAACTTTCTCCTCATCATCCACAACCTCTTCAATCTTAAGAGTAGGTACTGGAGCACGTTGTGTGATTTGAATTCCTTCACTAGGTTGAGTGATTCTTGGCACATGAGCCACGAGAGCACCTGACATATTAGCCATCTTTCCTATGGATCCAGCTAGAATAGCTCTTTTCTGGAAAAACTCAAGCTCATATGATTTAAGCACACCATATAAAGTTTCAAGAGAAATATTGTTTAGATTTCTTCCTTCTCTTATGGCAGTGACTTTGTGCTCAAGATGCTCAGGAAGTGTGAGTAAGAACTTGACATTTAGCTCCTTTCTATCATAGTACTTGCCATGAATCTGTAGCTTAGTCATCAGTTTACTAAACCTTTCAAACATTGTTGTTAGATCTTCTCCTGACTTTGCCATGAAGGCTTCGTACTGTGAGATAAGAATTTGTCTTTGATTGTCTTTCACTTCTTCACTTCCTTCACATAGCAGCTCGATCTTATTCCACATATCCTTGGCTGATGAGCACGTAATGACATTCCCACACATGGCTTTGTCCAAAGTGAGAGCATCCAGTAAGATGAGTTGCAAGTAATCATCCAAGGCCACCTTCTCTTTTTCTGGCTCCAGAAACTCTGAAGGTAATTTGTTGACCCAGTAGGCTGGAATAAGAACACCGTCCACAGTTGAGGCTTCAATCTCTTTTCGTGGAACAAAGGGATCATTTTGGAGGATTCCCAAGTATAAGGGATTCGCAGCTTTGATGAACAACATGATTTTTCTTTTCCACACGTTGTAGTTCTCCTTATCAAATACTGGAATCTTTATGCTACTCGACTTCTGCATACTTGTCATGATCTTCAGATTAGTAGAACAATCTGTAAGCTCTGATACCAGTTGTTGGTCCTTGACTATTGCATGGGGGGGGTTGAATGCAATACTGATAAATTCCAATCTACGTTTCAACAACTAAAACTAAGATTAATGTTTATCAGTTTATGGAAATGCAAACAAGCAAACACACAAGTATTTCTCACAAAATAAATGTTTTATTTATTTTGTAATGGGTTGCTACAACCTCAATAAAATGTTTGTTTTCTTGAGTTTCGGTTTCTCGAGTGATTACAAAGAATGGATTGAGAGATAGTCTAAGTAGACTAAACCTATCACTATGAACACGGGTCTTGTGAAGCTGCTGTCATTTTCATGTGGCAGCTTCTTACAAATTGCCTACCCGTGAGTCTTTCCTAAATTGCTATACAAACAGCTTATCAGTACAGAACAACGCAATCTAGAAACATTCTATTTTAATCTAACACAATTCAGTATATGTAGATTTGTCATACTCTGGAATTGGTGAGCTTTGTCATGTGATCTCTCAAGCTTCGGTCGTAGTCTTGTAGACCTGTTACAGTGTTGGGATACTGCAACACGCTTGTTTCTTGAACATCCAATCTGTCACAAGTTTGACTGGGTTGTTCCCCAATACAAATATTATCCCTTCATGACAGTATCCTGATGGCTGAGCTTGCTGTCACAGGAATGCGCTTTTGGTGACAGTAAGAAATCCCCGCAGAAGGTGCTGTCAGGATTTCCAAGCTTGCTGTCAGGCTAAGGTAAAGTTGTTGTCTGAGGGCTTCCGCCAATGTTGCTGTCAGAGTGAATGAACTGTCGTGACTTGCAACATGTTGTCTTCTTGTAACCTTACTGTCAACGTTGTGACAGTAATCTTTATTCTTTTTGTCCATCTTGAGTACTTCTTGAGGCTTGAACAAATAAATGAACTTCTACCAAGATGCACTGGAATCTTATTTGTACTAAACAAAAACAGTTACAAAGACATACTCTGGTTGTGATAGTATGTTCATACTTAATAAAATTAAGTATTTAAGATATCTAGTTAAATTGTCTCATATATATCACCCATAAATCCTAATAGGGGACCCGTTCATTATCGTTGGATATATCCTTTTGAGCGATTATTGAAGTATATGAAAAATAAAGTAAAGAATAAGGCACGAGTGGGAGGTTCAATTGCAGAAGCATATGTTGAGGAAGAGACCGTGAATTTTTGTTCATTGTACTTTAGTTCCAACGTTAACACGGTCCATAATACCGTAGGTCGGAATGAAGTTGTGGTTGCAAACACCGATGAGTATTTTGGAAGTTTTTAGATATCCAATTGAAAATATGGGGAAACGTAATGTTCGGTGCTTGGATGAGGATGAAATTATTGCAGAATATTACGTACTACTAAACATGCCGGAGGTTCAACTATATATTCGGTATATTTACTCTTGTTTGTTGAATAGTTTTGTAATGTTACATGAGATTGATATAAATTTGATTTATATATGTGTTTCAGGGAATATGTAATGCACTTATTTAATAATTGTTGGATAATGTCGTGTGTTTGTTAATTAGATTTCCATCATATTTAAATGGCTTTAACATTTATAGTTCGTGTTCTTGTTAAAAATGGTGTTTCTCTGTGATTTCAGTTTTTGGTGTTCAGGTCAAATACGTTACTTGTCATTTCAAATCATTTACAAAATCCTATATGGTGGTAAATCTATTCTCATACCATGTTTAATAGGAAAATGTGTCATTAGAGCTTATAGCAGAAATCCAAATTTGATAGCTCATCAGTAGTACATACTATCTACTGTTGATTCGACTAATGCATGAGGATAACTTTATAAACATTTAATAATATGCAACATATTTGACAACAAAGCCAGGAAAACATTGCTTGGAACTATCAGGAATTACTGGCCAGAAGGGTTATACCGGTATAGGGATATAAATGCTAGGTATCCAGATTGGTTGGACGACATATGTGATGAGTTTAAGGTATATTTATGCATTACAATTTAAACATAAACAAACACACACATTATATCTAACTCAATTGTTTATTTTCTAGAATTATTATACGCATAAAAAAAGGACAACGTAGTTCGGAAGCTGATTGGAGCATTGAATTACATGCGAAGAACACATGCAAAAGATTCATAAGTGATGAAAAAGATCGTTTGAAGAAAAAGAAGGCCAAAACGGGACTGTCGGATGAGGAGTTGTGCCCATCGTATTTTCATCCAAATTTTTGGGATGGGTTGCTCAAATTTTGGAATAATAGTGCTGGCGCGAAGGCTTTTGAAGCTCATGAAATGATAATCATATTCATGTACTGAATTTTTGGGCCTACTTCTGCATTTATTGATTAGTTTCTTTATATTTATGTCATGTAGGATATAAATTGAACAGTTGACCTACCCATAAACGGAAAAGAAAAGATGGTTAAGAATTTTTACATAAAGAATTCAATTCAATATAGAAAACCAATTTATAATTTGTTTAAATTATCAAAACACACTTCTTAGTATTTAAATATAATCCTACCTTTAATCAAATACACATTTTAATATAAGTATTATATTCAAAATTATCGTTTATGAATATGAAACCCTCAATATTTTAATAATTTTTTGATATTATCCTTTTATGTTTGTTATATGTAAAATAATATAATTATAATTTGTATTAATCAAATTGTTATGTTCCTTTAAAAAAAGTGTTTAAATTTATTCATGTACATGAGTTCTCCTAAGTCTCTCATAACGTAGAGTCCACATCTGTCATTGTTAGTATGATATACATGAGCATTATATTGATAATTTTTAATATTGTAATCGATATGAATTGTTATCTTGATATTTGGTTTAACAATTATTATCTAACTGAAATTATACATAAATTCAAGAGAAAAGATATTTAAGAATTTTTACATAGAAAAATTTTAAATTATCAAAATACACTTTTTAGTATTTAAATATAAATCTATTATTAATAAGATACACTTTTTAATATTAGATCTAACAATTCTCATCGATCTATTTAAGATCTAACTGTAATTATTAATTTGGTCGTGATCGCACACGGACCAGATCGATTTTAATTTTTTCTTAAATTTATTTTAATATTTTATTGAAATAAACATAGAATGTATAAATTTAAAAGAATTAGGAAAAAAATTAAATTGGTGCTACAATAATAAAAAAAATATTTATTAAATTTAGATAATCACTTTACTGTTTGGGCTCTATCTTGAGTTTTAGACAACAGATTTTAACGATTTTATAGCCCACACGAAGCTAACAAAATTATTTTTAATTTAATGATGGTTTAATAATTATTATCTAACTGGAACTATCCATAAACTAAAGAGAAAAGATAATTACGAATTTTTACATAAATATTTCTATTCAATATATAAAATCCATTTATAATTGGTTTAAATTATCAAAATACACCTTTTAGTATTTAAATACTATCCTATTATTAATCAAATACAATTTTTAATATTATATCTAAAGGTGCTCATCTATTTGAATATTTATAGTTTTATAATCCAACGGATCGTATACTTTTGATAGTACAGTGACCGACCAAAATTTTGGATAAGATCTCCCTTACGCTTATTATATATAAGGAGTTAATTATTTTATTATAAAATAATATTAATAATACCTCATTTATCTTCCTCAGCCTCATCTGTATTTTTTATAGTTTTTTATGTTCCAATTAATATTTAAGTTTCTCATTTTATAATTTATCATATGAATTTTTACTTTTATTTTAATATTTTTCGTTTAACAATAAATTTTTTAGTTTATTATTTTTTAAGGCATGTGCCTTGCACGGGTTATAAACTAGTACTCTTTATTAATAAGCAAAATAATGTGAAAATGGCGCGCGGTACTAAAGTATCAAAGTACCAAATTATCAAATTTGGTTATCATTAAACCCGGGTTCGATTCCTCGCAACTACATAATTATATAAGATTCCTTACAACTACGTCATTATACAAGATTGATTTATTTACTTTACTTTTATTAGCTTATTTACATTATTAATGAAAAAAACAATGTCTTTACCTAGGTTTCGATTCCTTACAAGTACGTCATTGTACAGGATTTATTTCGATTCCTCGCAACTACATAATTATAAAAGATTTATTTACTTTAAATTATTTAGCTTTACCTACGGTTCGATTCCTTATAACTACGTCATTATACAAGATTTATTTATTTACTTTAATTTTATTAGCTTATTTACATTATTAATGAAAGAAAACAATGTCTTTACCCAGAGTTCGATTCCTTACCACTACGTCATTATACAAGATTTATTTATTTACCTTAATTTCATTAGCTTATTTACATTATTAACCAAAAAACAATGTTTAAATAGCAGTACCAAAGTCATTAGATTCAACCACGGTTCAATTGCATATAACTACATAATTAAATAATATTTATTTATTATATAGTTTTATATTCAATTCTTTACAAGTACATCTTTTAATAATATTTAATAATAAATTATTAATATTTTATTCTCGATTCATGTTAGGTCCGTGCTTGCCACCGGTTATCCGCTAGTATTATTAGTATTATTAAACGTAGGTGTTGGTTTTTGGTGTTAAACGGTCGCCGAAGGTTTAGCTAATATTACCATATGTGTCAACGTAAAGCTGTCCAAAAACATACGTTAAGTTGATGTAGTTGTGATTAATAATTAAAAAGTTAATGGTGACAACTGACAAGTTGTTTTATAGTCCTGACCTGACTAGTGTGGTCTCTTAATGTATTGATAAAATTTGAGTTGCACTTAAGACCCCATGTAGGTCTCCCATCTCCATATTAATATCGAAATGTTGAATACTTGAATTGCCTCATCTACTTCTACTGTCGCAATTGAGATTACGTGCGTGTTTGATGTATAACACAAAAATTGATGATTTATAACTTAAAATAAGTAAGTGTGTGATAAGTTGATGAATTTTTATAAGTTATACGTGTGTTTAAATATATTTACTTATAAGTTAGTTAAGAGTTTACTAAATTAAATTTAAAAAAATAATTATTAAATACAAAGATTTCAACACTTGCATTTTAAATTAAAAAAATATTTAAAAACACAAAGGTAAAAATATAAAATATTATTTATAAAGAAATCAAGTAATAAGTCAATAAATTCAGAAAAATGTACTCCATTATTAACATTCAATTTATCAACAACATATAAATTATAAATTAAGATCATAAATTAACCCAAACACGCCCCGCATCATTTCAGATGTAGCACATCCAAATTAGGTGGTAGGACCTGTTTGAGCTCTAACTGCATTTGTTATGACATTTTTTTTCTTTTCTCGGTAGAGTGACTAGCTTTCCATTTATTTTGAAACACAAGTATACCTAGACTTTACCAAATTAGACCTCCTTTTTTTTCTTTGACAGGAAATTAGACCTCATTTTAGGCCCCTGGTTTGGTGAATGTTGTCGCTATAGTGACAAGTAGATATAGTCAGGTAAGGCCGAGGCTGGATTACGAGCCAAATTAGCCATAAAGGTTTTGCAAAACTAACTAGATGTTTTTAATACAGTAGTAAATGAATGGGTTTCCAAAGGAGTTTTACGTTGGCAATTCCTTCTCTACTTACATATATATAGTGAATAATTACGAGTATCCTACTACATACTCTCCTTTTCCGGGTGTATCTTATAATAACGAAATAATTAAGGAATAAAAACCCACGTGACATAATTTCTTCACTTAAACTGTACTCCATCCGTACCTTTGAGTAGTTTACATTGAGTTTGGGCACGGAGACCAAAAAAATATATAAAAAATGAGTAAAATTAGATGAAAAGTGGGTAAAGTGGTTGGACCTATCAATATTTAATAATATATTTGAGATAGTGGAGGAAAATAGTGGGTGTAATTAGGGCTGATCATTCGGTTAAAAACAGAACCGAATTAGAAAAACCAAAAATCCGAAATATCGATTTTGTAAAACCGAACCGAACCGAAGTTTTACTAAAACGGAACCGAAAACCGAACCGAAAACCGAACCGAAAACCGAACCGAAATAATTCGGTTTTTCGGTTTATAAAAAAACCGAAATTTAAAAACATTTTTTAAAAAAATTATTAATTATTATTAAATAGTAACATTATTTATAATCAATTACCTTTTCAGCTAAAATACATGGTTTTTTCAAACAAAATTCCCGCTTTTTCTAAAAAAAATACAGAGAATTACACTTTTTCAACTAAAACATGTTACCTTTCCTATTTTTCCGTACTAAAATACTTTCTTTTTCAAAAATATCACGGACAAATCCTTACTTATTTATTTTAATACCTATTAAAACATAAAAGTAACAATTATTACAAACAATCTGTGCATCACACGGGTTTTAAGCTAATATATATATAATTTTAAAAAACATATAAAAAATTTCGGTTTTTAACCGAACCATAATTCTGAAAACCGAACCGAACCGAACCGATTTTATTTCGGTTTAATCCGAAAAACCGAAATAACCGAAATCTTCGAAAAAACTCAATCCAACGGTTCGGTTTTGCTCAGCCCTAGGTGTAATAGTATTTTATATTATTATAGAATAGAGATAGTGGATAAAGTAGTGGGTGTAATAGTGTTTTATATTATTAAAAGTTACTATTTTTGGAATGTATAGAAATGAGACGGACATTCCAAAATAGAAAGTGTATAGAAATGAATGGGACAGAGGGAGTAATTTTTTAGTTAAACATATTATAACATACTAGATTATATCTCGTGCGATGCACAGTTTTCTTTAATATTTTATTATTTTTTTATTTAAATTTTTGTAATTATATATTATTTTATGAAATTTTAATATATATTTATATGTATATATAATAAATTAGATTTATGTATCTAATAATATAAATAATTTAATTTAATAAATTATTGACGTAATTTTTAGTAGTATTTTAGATATTAAAATATAAAATATTTTTAAATAATAGATATAACGATCTGTATTTATTTGCTTTTAAAAAATTTAAATGTGACTAAAGTGCAAATAACAAAATATGTGCTCTATAATGTACCGAGTTTCTTCTAACATATGTTCTTACTTTAATTTTTTTATTAATTATCTTATTTAAATTGTATGTTGTAAAAAATTATATTAAACCCGGATTTTATAAGTTTAATATAATAATAATGTTATTATATCTATATTTTGCCTATGTTATTTTTAATTCGAATATGAGTTGGTTTACTTAAAAAATATAAAACAGATAATGTCCTTAAAAAGACAGTTACTTACTTATTAATAATTATATAAAATTATATTACATTTATATATATGTTGTCTATGTTACTTTTAAAAAATTAGTTGTTTAAATTAGAAAATATAAAATTATATTACTTCTTTATATATATGTTGCTCGTGTTACTTTTAGAAAATTAGTTGTTTAAGTTAGAAAAAAATAAAAAAGGTTATTGTTATATATAAGATTCCTTACAACTACGTCATTATACAAGATTGATCTATTTACTTTACTTTTATTAGCTTATTTATATTATTAATGAAAAAAACAATGTCTTTACCTAGAGTTCTATTCCTTACAATTACGTCATTATACAAGATTTATTTCGATTCCTCGCAACTACATAATTATATAAGATTTATTTACTTTAAATTTTTTAATTTTACCTACGGTTCGATTCCTTATAACTACGTCATTATACAAGATTTATTTATTTACTTTAATTTTATTTTCTTATTTACATTATTAATGAAAAAAACAATGTCTTTACCCAGAGTTCAATTCCTTACAACTACGTAATTATACAAGATTTATTTCATTAGCTTATTTACATTATTAACCAAAAAACATTGTTTAAATGGCAGTACCAAAGTCATTAGATTTATCAACGGTTCAATTGCATATAATTACATAATTAAATAATATTTATTTGTTACATAATTTTATATTCAATTCTCTACAAGTACATTTTTTAATAATATTTAATAATAAATTATTAATATTTTATTCTCGATTCATGCTAGGCTCGTGCTTAACACGAGTTATGGGCTAGTATTATTAAACGTATGTTTTGGCTTTTGGTGTTAAACGGTCGCCGAAGGTTTAGCTAATATTACCATATGTGTCAACATAAAGCTGTCCAAAAGCATACGTTAAGTTGATGCAGTTGTGATTAATAATTAACAAATTAATGGTGACAAGTTGTTTAATAGTCCTGCTCCTGACAAGTGTGGTCTCTTAATGTATTGATAAAATTTGAGTTGCAATAAGACCCCCCATGTTGGTCTCCAATTCTCCATATTAATATCGAAATGTTGAATACTTGAATTGCCTCATCTACTTCTACTGTCGCAATTGAAATTACGTGCGTATTTAGTGTATCATAAAAAAATTGATTTATAATTTAAAATAAATAAGTGTGTGAAAAATTGATGAATTGTTATAAATTATACAGGTGTTTGGATAAATTTACTTATAAGTTAGTTAAGAGTTTACTAAATTAAATTTGAAAAATAATTATTAAAAACAATGATTTCAACACTTGAATTTTAAATTAAAAAAATATTTAAAAACATAAAGGTAAAAATATAAAATATTAAAAAACAAGTAATAAGTCAATAAGTTCAGGAATATGTACCCATTATTAACATTCAACTTATCAACATATAAATTATAAATTGAGATGATAAATCGGGTTAACAAACATTTTTCATAAACTCTTATTAACTTATAATGTATAAATCAACTAACTCAAACAGGCATGTACCACATCCAAATTAGGTGGTAGGACCTGTTTGAGCTCTAACTGCATTTGTTATGACATTTTTTTTCTCTTCTCGGTAGAGTGATTAGCTTTCCATTTATTTTGAAACAAAAGTATAACTAGACTTTACCAAATCAGACCTCCTTTTTTTGCGTTGACAGGAAATTGGACCTCATTTTAGGCCCCTTGTTTGGTGAATGTTGTCGCTATAGTGACAAGTAGATGTAGTCATCAGGTAAGGCCGGCTCTTCGATCCATTGACAGGCTTTTGCCGAGGTTAACGGGTCATTTCGTTCAAGAAGAGGTATGGATTTGGAGTCAGAAATCGGGTTTAGATGGTAGGGATTTAAATTTTATTATTGACATTATGCATTCAATCTATTTAACTTAAAAATATTATTAAATTATTAATTAATTTAATTTATTAATGTTATTAAAAAATTGAAAATATTTTTTTTAATATTAATAACATTTATTTGTATATAAAAATATATTTTGTTGTTATTATTAATGCTTTTTGATGAAATAAAAAAATAACAATAAAACTAATACTCATACCTACCTTTCATAGCCACCTCCCTCTTTAGGTATCAAAATTTCATATTTTAGGGTTTGAGATATGGGTATGAAATAAAAAAAAAATCAACCTAAGGTATGAGTTTTGTTCATTTTAAATCCATATTCCTCATACCTTTCAACCAAACGACGATGTTTTTAATACAGTAGTAAATGAATGGGTTTCCAAAGGAGTTTTACGTTGGCAATTCCTTCTCTACTTATATATATATACTAGCTTAAAACCCGTGCGATGCACGGATTGTTATTAATAATAATAATTATTATTATATATATTTTAATATTCTATTAATTTGCATTTAAAAAAAATAAGTAGGTGTGTTAAACTTTTTTAAATTATTAAAAGTATTAAAATAGATTTTAAAATAAATTAATAACTGTTTGTCCGTGATATTTTTGAAAAAAAGAGGGGTCTTAGCAAGGAAAAATAGAAAAAGTAACATGTTTTAGCTGAAAATGTAAGTGCCCGTAATTAAAAGTATTTAAATAGGTTTCAAAGTAAATAAATAAAGATTTTCCCGAGATATTTTTGGAAAATGAGGGGTTTTAGTAAGGAAAAAGAGAAACAGTAACATGTTTTAGTTGAAAAAGGTAATTGCCAGTGATTTTTTTTTAGAAAAATAGATGATTTTGTTAGAAAAAAATAGAAAATGTAATGTATTTTAGCGTAGTTGATTATAAAAATGTTATTATTTAATAATAATTTCTTTAGAAAATGAAAAAATAGAAAAAGTAACACGTTTCATCTAAAAAAGTGGTCATAATTAAAAGTATTAAAATAGATTTTAAAATAAATAAGTAAGGGTTTGCTCGTGATATTTTTTGGAAAATGAGTGGTTTTAGCAAGGAAAAATAGAAAGAGTAACATGTTTTTGTTAAAAAAGATAATCGTCCTTGTTTTTTTTATAAAGAGAGAGCATTTTGTTAGAAAAAATAAAAAATGATAATGTATTTTAGCTGAAAAAGGTAATTGGTTATAAATAATGTTATTATTTAGTGATAGTTTTTTAACAAAATAAGTAAGGGTAATTAAGTAAAATCACAAAGTACCGACCGTCCGTCCGTCCGACTAACAAACTTTTAATGTTTCGTCTTTAATAACATAGCTTAAAACCCGTGCGATGCACGGATTGTTTTTAATAATTGTTAATTTTATTATTTATATTTTATATTTTATTAATTGCATTTATTAAAAAAAATTAGTAGGCGGGTTAAACATTTTTAAATAATTAAAAGTATTAAAATAGATTTTAAAATAAATAAGTAACGGTTTGCCCGTAATATTTTGGAAAAAGAGGGGTTTTAGTAAGAAAAATAGAAAGTAACATGTTTTCGTTGAATTTTAAAATATAAAAGTAACGATTTGCCCTTTTTGAAAAAAGAGGGGTTTTAGTAAGAAAAAAAGAAAATGTGACATGTTTTAGTTGAAAAAGGTAATTGTCAATTAAAAGTATTAAAATAGATTTCAAACTAAATAAGTAAGGGTTTGCCCGTAATATATTTGAAAAATGAGAGATTTTAGTAAAAAAATTAGAAAATATAACATGTTTTAGCTGAAAAAGGTAATTACCCGTGATTTTTCTAGAAAAAGACGGGAAAGGTAATTACCAATTAAAAGTATTAAAATAGGTTTTAAAATAAATAATTAAGGGTTTGCTCGTGATATATTTGAAAAATGAGAGATTTTTGTAAGGGAAGTAGAAAAAGTAACATGTTTTAGCTAAAAAAGAAATTGTCTGTGATTTTTTTAGAAAAAAATGGTAATGTATTTTAACTGAAAGTGTAACTGATTATAATAATTTTTATAATTATTAAATTAACAATTAAATAAGGCAAGTACCGTACCAAAAAATAGGTACTAAAAAACAGGTATCAAAACTTTCAATGTTTCATATTTAATAATATAGTATAGATAGATAGATAGATTTATAATATTAGTATTTTATGCTACTAAATGTAATAGCCCGTGATATTTTTGAGATTTTAGTTAGGAGAAATATTAGTTTAAAAATATAAAAAAGAATATACGTTTTGGAAAAAAAGTTAATCGGTTAGTCATTAATAATTATAATATTATTATTTTATTTTATTAAATAGAATTGTTCGTGATATTTTTGGAAAATGAGAGATTTTATTTAGGAAAAGTAGAAAAGTAAAAATTTTAGTTAGAAAATATAAAAAAAATATACACTTTGGCTAAAAATGGTAATGAGTTAGTTATTAGCAATTATAACTTTATTATGTTATTTTATTAAATGAAACTGTGTGCGATATTTTTGGAAAATGAGATGTTTTAGTTAGAAAAAATATAAAAAATGTTCTATATAATAATTTTAATATTTTATCTAACGGTTCTCATCGATTTGATCAGAAATATCTAACGGTTATGAATGGAGTGACCAGACTACAAAAACTTTCACGACCAGACTACAAAACTTTCAATGTTTCGTCTTTAATATTATAGTATAGATTATATAAAATAATATTACCATTTTTATATATGTTGCCCGTGTTATTTTTAGAAGATGAGTTTTTTTAGTTAAAAAATATATAACAGATAATATGTTTTAGGTGAAATGGTAGATGATTTTAAATTTATAATAATATTACCATTTTATTTATATATTGCCCGTGTTATTTTTAGGAGATGAGTTGTTTTAGTTAGAAAATATAAAACATGTAATGTATTTTAGCAAAAAGGTAATTGGTTATAGATAGGCCCGTAAATCGGCCCAAATACCGACTGACCGATCAAAACTTTTAATGTTTCGTCTTTAATAATATAGTATAGATATAGTGAATAATCATGAGTATCCTACTACATACTCTCCTTTTCCGGGTGTTTGAGTGTATCTTATAAAACGAAATAATTAGGGAATAAAAACCCATGTGACATAATTTCTTCACTTAAACTGTAATTTTTTAGTTAGATATATTATAACATACAAGCTTATATCCGGTGTGCGATGCACAGTTATCTTTAATATTTTATTATTTTTTTATTTAAATTTTTGTAATTATATATTATTTTATGAAATTTTAATATATATTTATATGTATATAATAAATTGGATTTATATATCTAATAATATAAATAATTTAATTTAATAAATTATTGACGTAATCTTTAGTAGTATTTTAGATATTAAAATATAAAATATTTTTAAATAATAGATATAACGGTCTGTATTTATTTGCTCTTAAAAAATCTAAATGTGACTAAAGTGCAAATAACAAAATATGTGCTCTGTAATGTACCGAGTTTCTTCTAATATATGCTATTACTTTTATTTTTTTTATTAATTATCTTATTTAAATTGTATGTTATATAAAATTATATTAAACCCGGATTTTATAAGTTTAGTATAATAATATTGTCATTATATCTATATTTTGCCCATGTTATTTTTAATTCGAATATGAGTTGTTTTACTTAAAAAATATAAAACAGACAATGTCCTTAAAAAGACAGTTAGTTACTTATTAATAATTATATAAAATTATATTACATTTATATATATGTTGTCCATGTTACTTTTAGAAAATTAGTTGTTTAAATTAGAAAATATAAAATTATATTATCTCTTTATATATATGTTTCTCGTGTTACTTTTAGAAAATTAGTTGTTTAAGTTAGAAAAAAATAAAAAAAGTTATTGTTATATATAAGATTCCTTACAACTACGTAAGTGGTTATTTATTAATAATTATATATAACAATATTACTGATAAGTCGTTCTACCATTGGGCTCTTCTTTCTTGGTGTTATGCTGGAACAAATGCTTGTTTGGCTTGTAATGCTTGTTTGGCTTTGTCGACCTTGTTGGGCTATGTTGGCCTTGTTGAACTTTGCATGTCTTGTCTGAACTTCACCGGAATCGCCTCCGAGCTCCCTGAAACGGAAATGTCCGCGAGGGTTATGTCCCCGTAAGCACCTCTGGCGTGAGAATAAGTATCCGATGGACGGAAATCATAATACAAGTATATAGATAGGTATTAATTTCTAGAGAGAGAAAGTAGAGAGAAGGCAGAGCAAAACCTATCAAAAATTAAATGTGGTGTGGGTGTAATGAATGTTGTGAACCCCCAACATTAGTGAGTAGGGGGTATATATAGGCTCATGTCATGTGCAGTGCACATCACTGAGTTTTCACGTGGGGGACATGAGCTACAAATTAGGGTCTTGGTCGGGGGTCAATGTCTACCTTGTGTCAGCTTCATGTTGTCCTGACGTTTGGACCATCTACTTGTGCCAGATTTGTTGCAGATCTCAGTGTCTTGTCCCTGTTAGTTTTGTCTTGTGCATACTTGTCTGTTGTGCAACGTGTCATGTCGAATCCTTATGGGCTTGGTGGACATTGCAGGCTTTGTGGACCTTGAAGGCATTGTGGACCTTGCAGGCACTGTTTTATACTTGGGCTTGATTTTAGTAGGTGAATTGGCCCTTTACAAATTACATACTATCATTTGCCCCCCACTCCTTCATTCCTCTTTAGAGGGATGGAGGAGAAGTAAAAGATTTATGTTGGATTTTTTGAGCTGGAGGTGTTTTTGTAAAAAGTTTGTGGCCCCCACTTAAGTTTGGATAGGTCCAAGGACTTGAGTAAAAGTTTTTTCCGAGAGAACAAGTCGATCCGAGAGGACCTTGTTGACCCGGGAAGGTCTTTGTAAAAAATTTGTTACCCTCCACTTAAGTTTGGATAGGTCCAATGACTTAAGCAGGAGTTTTGTCCGAGAGAACAAGTCGATTCGAGAGGACCTTGTTGACCCGGGAGGGTCTTCGTAAAAAATTTGTTGCCCCCCACTTAAGTTTGGATAGGTCCAATGACTTAAGTAGGAGTTTTGTCCGAGAGAACAAGTCGATCCGAGAGGACCTTGTTGACCCGGGAGGGTCTTTGTAAAAAATTTGTTGCCCTCCACTTAAGTTTGGATAGGTCCAAGGACTTAAGTAGGAGTTTTGTTCGAGAGAACAAATTGATCCGAGAGGACCTTGTTGACCCGGGAGGGTCTTTGTAAAAAATTTGTTTCCCCCTACTTAAGTTTGGATAGGTCCAAGGACTTAAGTAGGAGTTTTGTCCGAGAGAACAAGTCGATCTGAGAGGACCTTGTTGACTCGGAAAAGCCAATTTGAATATTATTATGTTAGATCAGGATTCAATGATCGTCAGGATCTGAACTACTGATCAGGTTTGCTGACGTCATCGGTATTGCACGAGCGTCAGTATCAGGATTGCTATCAGGACTGTGATCAGGATTTATCATCAGGACTGGAAGCTGATCATGATTGTTACTTCAAGATAACAATCAAGTTCAGAGAAATAAGGAAAGATAATTTGTCGGTTAATAGTTTATGGTATGCAACTGTCGATCAGGATATGTATCAATATTGTGTAATTGATTTGGTCTTATCTTGTAATCGATAGAGCAGTTGTGTGTAGTATATAAACACAGTTTAGGTTTTGATTTGTAATCAATCGAATACACGAGTATTATTGTACCTAGAAGATTTCAAGAACATAAGAATTTCTTGAGAGAGTTTTGTAACAGTTTTATATCAGATTTAATAAAGCTGTTATTATTTTCATATTTGTGTTTATAGTCGAGAATCTTATACAATTGTATTCAACCCTCCTTCTACAATTGTTAATTACTGGGCAACAATTGGTATCAGAGCAAACTAATTTTATTTAAATTAGATACGATCTAAGATGTCGACATTCAAATATGAAAGCATCAAAATTCCCATGCTGAAGAAATCTGAATATCCTACATGGAAGGTGAAGATGCTGATGTACCTGGAAGCAACAGATCCTGAGTGCATAGACAGAATCAATGATGGACCATATGTTCCCAAGATAATTGTTGGCCAAACAGATACTGTACCAGAACACTATGTGATCAAGGTGAAGAATGAGTGGACACCAGAAGAAAAGGCTCATGTTCTCAGAGAATCAAAAGTAAAGAACATTCTGTATAATAGTCTTGATGATGTCATGTCAAACAGGGTGATTGCATGCAAATCAGCAAAGGAAATTTGGGACACTTTAGAAACTCAATGCCAAGGATCTGCATCTATTAAGAAGAATAGGAGGGCTTTACTCATTCAAGAGTATGAACAGTTTGATGCTAGACCCGATGAAAGCCTTACTGACATGTATGATAGATTTCTGACACTACTGAACAATCTATCTCTAGTTGGCAAAGAGTATGTATATGAAGACTCAAACACCAAGTTTCTGAGAGCTTTACCTGAAGAATGGGATACTCAAACTTCAATCATTAGGCATCAGTATGATCTAAACACTGTGTCTCTTGATGAGGTTTATGGGATGCTTAGAACCTATGATCTTGAGGTTCAACAAAGAAAGAACAAGAAGAGCAGCAAGACAAAATATGTAGCCTTGAATGTGGAGGCAAAATCAAAAGGAAAAGCCGTGGAGGTCTCTAGAGTAAAATCAAGAATGGTGGAGTCAGATCCTGATGACTCATCATCAGATACTGATGGCAATCCTGATGCCAATACTGATGATGACTCCACTGACTCTGACATGCAAGAGATGGTTGCTATGATAGTCAAGGGCTTCAAGAAGATGAAGTTCAGGAAGGCTAGAAGACAAGGCAACTTCCAGAAAAAGACCTTCAATGCTGACAAAGACAAGTACAACAAAAAGGACAACAAAAGTGGCAAATTTGACAAGTCAAAGATTAGATGCTACAAGTGTAATGGAATGGGGCACTTTGCAACTGAGTGCAAGAAGGCTAAAGCACTCATCACTTCAAGCAAGGATTGGATGGACTCTTCCTCAGATTCTGATACTGAGGTGGTCAACCATGCTCTAATGGCCAATATTGATGAAACTGCTGCTCCTGATGAAAAGGTATCAAGTACTGTTTTTTATTTTGATACAAATAATATTTCTGAATTAAGATGTTTTCTAAATTCATTGCATATTAGCTTTAGAAGTCAGTTTGCTGAAAATGCTAGGATCTTATCTGAAATGTCTGAACTTAGGAAAAGGAATGAGCATCTAGAAGCTGAATTTTCTTTTATGCAAGAAGTACAAGGAGAGTGTGATAATGCTAAACACATGAAACTAGAGATGCAATTTAAATGTACTGCACTTGAAAAAGAACTTGAGTATGCTAATAAGAAAATCAGAACCTGGACAGATTCTGGAAGGAAATTTCATGAAATCAATACTTCTAAGAATTGGAAAGAATGTCTAGGATATAAGTCAGATGAAGATAAGAAATTGAAAAAGAAAGTTGTTATAGATGAGACAGTTAACCCAATGACCTATAGACAAGACCAAATCAAAGATTAAGCCTGTTAAATTTGTATTTGGTAATGATCCCAATTCTACTTTTGAAAAGGGATCTACTTCTGCTCAACCAGTCTCAAATGCTAAGTCTAAACCTGTCAAGAAAAATGAAAAGAAAAATGTGTTAGTCATGGATAGTGGATGTTCTGTACACATGACTGGAAACAAAGCCCTGCTATCAGGATTTGAGGAAAAAGCTGGTCGAACTGTGTCTTATGGAGATCACAACATTGGACAAACATTGGGATATGGCAATATAATCATTGGAAATGTCATCATTGAAAAAGTAGTTCTTGTGAAGGGACTAAAACACAATCTTTTGAGTATTAGTCAAATCACAGACAGAGGTTATCATGTGAACTTCTATTCCACACATTGTGAAGTAGTCAGCAAAGCATCAGGAAAGGTTGCACTCACTGGCTACAGGCATGGTAACATTTATGAAGCCAACATTCAATCAAATACCGATGGCTCCTCTACTTGTCTCATCAGTAAAGCATCAGTAGATGAAAGTTGGAATTGGCACAAGAAGCTTTCTCATCTCAACTTCAGCAATATAAATGAGTTGGTTAAGAAAGATTTGGTTAAAGGATTACCTAAATCCTTGTATACTCCTGATGGACTCTGTGATGCATGTCAAAAAGCTAAACAGAGAAGGACATCATTCAAGAGTAAATCTGAATCCTCTATTGGTGAACCATATCACATGTTACATCTTGATCTATTTGGACCAGTCAACATAATGTCCATCAGTAAGAAAAGGTACACTCTTGTAATTATTGATGAATACTCTAGATTCACCTGGGTGTACTTTTTGCACAGAAAAGATGAGACTCCTGAAATATTGTTGGACCATGTGAGAATGATTGAGACAGGCACAAATTATAAAGTCAAGATTCTGAGAAGTGATAATGGTACTGAATTCAAGAATTCAAAGATGGAAGAGTTCTGCAAATACAAAGGAATAATTCAACAATTCTCTGCTCCTAGCACACCCCAGCAAAATGGAGTAGTTGAAAGAAAGAATAGAACTCTTATTGAAGCTGGAAGAACTATGTTGGAAGAAGCTAAATTACCTACATACTTCTGGGTAGAAGCAGTCAATACATCATGTTATACTCAAAATCTCACACTGATAAACAGACATGGTGTAACTCCCTATCAAATGCTCAAGGAGAAGAAACCTAGTTTGAAGCATCTGCATGTGTTTGGCTGTAAATGTTTTGTTCTCAGAACTCATCCTGAACAGCTAGGGAAATTTGAAACAAAGGCTGATAATGGAATTTTTATTGGCTATTCTGCATCCAGAGCCTTTAGAGTTTTAACTTGAGAACAAGGACTGTCATGGAGTCAATACATGTATCTTTTGATGATAAGAAGATAACTGGAATTCCTGAAGACTTTCGTGATAGTTTAATCTTTGAAAATGAAGCTACCAAGGAACCTGAAGAACAAGAATC
Organism: Heracleum sosnowskyi; assembly: GCA_030848705.1. Classification (NCBI taxonomy): domain Eukaryota; kingdom Viridiplantae; phylum Streptophyta; class Magnoliopsida; order Apiales; family Apiaceae; genus Heracleum; species Heracleum sosnowskyi. The sequence continues at coordinate 21,219,588 of CM061240.1, forward strand.
AGATACTGACACTTCATCAGATACTGATGGGTCACCAAATCCTGATGACACATCAAATCCTGATGATGCACCAAATACTGATGGTGCTAATACTGGTGGCACTAATTCTGATGGTTCTAATCCTGATGACATAAATAATAGTGACACTATTAGCAATGCAAATATTGAGGGGGAGCAACAACAAACTGCTGCTAACTCTGAGTCTACTCAATCATCAGGACAGAATTCTTCAGATACTGATTCAAGTGACAATCCTGATAATCCATCAGGAGGTGAAAGCAACAATTCAGGGGGAGCTTCTAATGAATCAAATTCTTCTAATCAAGACAACACCAATCCAGAGGGAGCATCTACTTCAAGGAATGATTTACCACCAGCTAGGAAATGGACAAGAAGCCATACTCATGATTTGATAATTGGGGATCCTGATGCAGGTGTTAAGACAAGAAGTGCAACTCAGAATGAATGTCTATATCATAACTTTCTATCCAATGAGGTACCTAATAAAGTTGAAGATGCACTTAAGGATGCTGACTGGGTTACTGCAATGCAAGAAGAATTGAACGAATTTGAAAGGAATGAAGTCTGGAAACTAGTACCAAGACCAAAGAACAGGTCAATTGTTGGTACAAAGTGGGTATTTAAGAACAAGACTGATTCTGATGGAGTAATTATCAGCAATAAAGCAAGGCTAGTTGCAAAGGGTTATTCTCAACAAGAAGGAATTGACTATGATGAAACTTTTGCTCCAGTTGAAATACTAGAAGCCATCAGGATCTTTCTGGCATATGCAGCCCACAAGAAATTCAAGGTTTTTCAGATGGATGTGAAAAGTGCTTTCTTAAATGGAGAACTGGAGGAAGAAGTCTATGTTGAACAACCTCCTGGTTTCATTGATCCAAAATATCCAAATCATGTTTACAGATTGGATAAGGCGCTTTATGGACTAAAGCAAGCTCCAAGAGCATGGTATGAAACCCTAGCTCAATTCTTACTAGAAAGTGGATTCAAAAGAGGTACTATTGATAAAACTCTGTTTTATTTGAATCATGGTAAGGATTTGCTTTTAGTTCAGATTTATGTTGATGATACCATATTTGGGTCAACAAATAATAAGCTTTGTGAAATTTTTTCAAAGCTTATACAGTCTAGATATCAAATGAGCATGATGGGAGAAATGAGTTACTTTCTTGGTCTTCAAGTTAAACAGACTGATGATGGCATCTTTATCAATCAGTCAAAGTATACAAGGAATTTATTGAAAAGGTTTAACATGCAAGATAGTGCTTCTGCAAGTACTCCCATAGATACAGCTACCAAACTTGATCCTGATCAAGGTGTTGAGATAGATGTAACTCACTAAAGAGGGATGATTGGCTCACTGTTGTATCTCACTGCAAGTAGACCAGATATCATGGTTGCAACCTGTCTTTGTGCAATATTTCAAGCAAATCCCAGGGAACCTCATCTGATTGTAGTCAAAAGAATTTTCAGATATCTCAAAGGCACTCCTTCACTTGGCCTTTGGTATGCAAGGGAATCAGATTTTGGTTTGTGTGGTTACTCAGATGCTGATTTTGCAGGGTGCAAAATAGACAGGAAAATTACCTCAGGAAGTTGTCAGTTTTTGGGTGGTAGACTAGTTTCTTGGTTCAGTAAAAAGCAAAAGTCTATCTCTACATCAACAGCAGAAGCTGAGTACATTGCTGCAGGAAGTTGTTGTGCTCAGATAATGTGGATGAGAAATCAGTTGTTAGATTATGGCATGTCATACTCCAAAATCCCTATTTATTGTGATAACCAAAGTTCTATTGCAATGACAAGAAATCCCGTTCAGCATTCTCTTACTAAACACATCAGTATCAGGTACCATTTTATAAGAGAACAGGTTCTGGAAGGAACAATTGAACTTCACTTTGTTCCTACTGATCAACAACTAGCTGATATATTCACCAAGCCACTGCCTGAAGCTACTTTCAACAAGTTGGTGAATGAACTTGGAATGATGAACTTTGAGAATTTCTGAGAAAAGCTACAGAGAGGAAATCCTGATGACTGTCAAATCGTGATGGTCATTCAGTAAGGTATGTAATTTTGATCAAATCCCGATAGGACACAATCCTGACAGTAAGTCAACTGGTCAATCCTGATGGACATGCCAGTATTTCATTGCTTAATTTGTGCCTAATTTTTCGTCAGTATTTGATGAGAAACGTTTGAGTTTTAGTTGGACAACTGTATGCGCGCGTGTGTCACACTGATAGATATCTACACATAGATACACATAAAAAGCGGTGCAGTTATGTTTAATTACGCACGTAATTTGGTCCACTAATTATTTGTGCACGAATCACCTTTTGCCACCTGTCACTGAGAGTAAATTTTGTTTTAACAAAATACAATTTGTTATCCTAAATTCCTGATTACTCTCTCATCATCAGTTTTTCATCTTCTTTCTCTCTCTGTGCTTACGAACCCTAATTTATGAATCTCAATTCTCAAGTTTTCCATACTATCACAATGGCGTCTTCATCATTCATGAACAAACAAACAGTAATTAGTGGTGTTACTTTTGCCACTAATAATTTTGTGGCGGTTTTAGACCATCAGGAATTACCAAATGAGTTCCATATACTTCAAGATTTTCTTGCTTCTAGTTCTTTGAAGTATGCTCTAACAGAACATGCAAGTGTTTCGTTTAAGTCAGTGATGCAGGTATGGAACACGATTGTTTTTGGTAAAGGCCTGTCTGGAACAGTGTTGATGCAGTTTGAATTCAATGGTGTTACTCATCATGTCACTCCTGCTGTTATAGAAGAGGCACTGCATTTGCCAATTCTTGGTGACAATGTTCCTGACATAATTACAGACTCAACTCTCTTTGAGTTTGTTGCTAAGATTGGATACAATGGCGAAGTTAAGAGGTATGGCAGCTTATTCAGGACAAAGCTTAAGGAGTGGAACTTCTTCTTTGACACAATTAGCAGATGTTTCCTGAACAAGACATCTAATTTCGATGCTCTACCATCAGGATCATTAAAGATTGGGTATTCTCTTCTCTACTCTAAAGTCTTTGATTATGGTTCTTTTGTGTTAAAAGCTTTGAGTGATAGAAAAGCAGATAAAATAGGTTATGTTTTTTTTTGTTAGATTTTTCCAGTTAATTTTTAATCACTTGTGTCCTAGTGCTATATTTGAAGAGGATATAATTCTGCCAATTTGTAGAATTACAGAAAATAATGTGAAGTCCTTAGTCAACAGTGATAAGGCAAATGGTTTTCAAGGCAATGTCTTTATTCCTGATGAGGTCAGGCTTTTCTTGCAAGAGAAAATGCCTACTCTTTATGGATCAGTTTCTGATGCTATGGGACAAGGCCAATCACACCTTGTTCCTGACCCAAGCATCCAACCCAAACACTCTAAACAGTCTACAGCCACCATAATGTCTCTCAGAAGACTTTAGTTGTTAAAAATAAGAAATCAGCTAGATCTGATGTGTCTGGCAGACAATCAGGATCAAAGGATTTCTCCTCTACACCACTCACTAAACAGAAGAAACAAGGGTGTGTACAAGGGGTCCCGGTGAAGAAGGCTGATAAGGTTGAGGAGGTTGCTGTGAAGAGAAAATTGATTCTGGGTGGTGATTCTGATTCTGAGGATGATATGGTACTATCCTCTAAGTTTAAGATGAACAAGGAAGTTGCTGATACTGCTATTGAAGCTGTGGTACCATCTACAAAGCCACAGAATAAAAGGAAATTGATCAAAAGCAGGTATTATATTCCTTTGAAGAAGCAGGATACTGATGTTTAGGACATTTCAATTCCTGATGAGTCGTCAAATCCTGATGCTCAAGCTAATCCTAACGTTGGTATTTCTGATGCATCATCAAACAAGATTGTCTCCATCTCTGATTCTCCAACCTCTCCAGCTAAAAGGATTGTAGAAATTTTATGGGAGAAGGTTGCCGAGACTACTTCCAAGCTTGGGTTTACACATCCATTGCAGAAAAAGAGGAAGGCAGAAGAGAAAGTTTTTCAGAGACAAAAGAAACTGAAATGATCTAGCCCACAAGAACCAGAACCTCAAAGTGGTTCAGCAGCTACTGGAGATCCTGCCACACAAGAACCACTCACTCAAAGTGTGAGTGAAGGCATAGCTGATGGAATGGTCCCACAAGAACCATTTTCTCAAAGGGAGAATGAAGACATCTACATTCCATCCACACAAGAACCATCTTCTTAATGTGAAGATGCAGGCAAGACAAGTACAGTTTCTGGGGAGTTTCCTGACAATGCTCAAGGGTCTTCGAATATTCCTGAAATGGAATTTTTGGTTGAGGACACTGTCACAGAGGGAAGTACAAAAGAACCTTTAACTCAAAGTGTTAAAGCAGCTTCTGAACCTCAAGCTACACAAGAACCATTGGTAGCAAATACTGATGCAAGCATAACAAATCCTGACGGTGTTGCTCCTGATGCAAGTGGTGCTCCTGATACTGAGCCAATCCTGATCCAACCACTTAGCTCAAGGCCAATGACAGCTCCTATCCCAGAGTCACATGATAAACTTAAAGGTATTGTTCCTGATCCTGATAATGCTGATGATTCTGATAATGATAGTGATAGTGATGTTGATGATGATGTTGAGAAGGATCAGCTTGCCAATGCACTTAAATCTAGTCTTGGAACTAATTTTGGTTCTTCAAGCACCTTCATGGCTGGCAAGGCTACTATTGGAAAAGATTCTAGACAAGACTTTTTTGGTCCTTCTGAAATAGATCCTGCTGAACAGCTAAGAAGGCATGAATGGGATAATGATTGGTACAGGTCTGTTGATCCTGTTAGCTACCCATGTGCTTTACAACATGCTTCTTATACTGCAAGTATCATTCAAAATGAAGACATTAGGAATCACTTGAAGGCTACAACTCTGTTAAACAAGAGCCTCAAGGATGAGATTGATTCTGTGAAGACTGCAAATAATTTGGTGAAGGCTGATATTTCTCAGAGCTGGGCAAAGGCACCTACTGGTCTTCAACTCAGGGTAGTGGATTCTCATGTCAAAGATCTCATTACTGCTCAGTCTTCAATAAACAACAGAATTGATTCTTTGGATTCCAAGGTAACTGATATTCAAGCCCCTCTCTCTCTCTCTCTCTCTTTAATTTTAAATTTGTTATCAAATCCTGATGCCAAAAAGGGGGAGAAGGTAAGTCAGTCAAAATGTACACCTGATCTAGTATTGAGAAAAGATAATGATGATGATAATACTGGAAATGATGGTGATGACATGGTAAGACAAAGGGAAACCTCTGATGCTGCTATGGTGAAGTCTACAAGACAAACTTCTCAAAATCAATCAATGCAGTCAACTTATGTTTCTGATTCTGGAGTTAGAACAGTAAAGACCTTAGTGAAATCTCAGATCCTGACGGAAGAGCAAATCCTGACAGGTGACCAAATCATGATGCCTGCTCATGGACAAACCTTATCTACAATTCCCGAAGGTGATGAAGATGTTCTTATTGAAAGTCCTGAGGATGCTGCTAATCTATTCCAGAAGTTCAAAACAAGATATGGTAATGTTGTTACTCTTTATCATACTGATAAGAGAGTTCAACAATTGTTTGCTAGAAAGGCACTCTCTATAGCTAGTGAAGAATATCCTGATCTCTCACATGAATAATTTTTAATTCAACAAAGAGAAATCATGGAAAGTTTTAATAATCCTGCTCCTGCTAGATGAAGAGGAGACAGAGGTAGAAGAGGTGCTAGAAGAGGAAGAAGCTCATCAAATCAATCTATGCCTAGACAGACAAGGTCTAGAGGGATAAGAATTGAAGAAATTCCCGATGTCATTCAAACTCCAATAGTCCCTGATACTCAACTTGTCAAGACTAATTTTAATGATGAAGGAATAAATGAAGATGATGAGCCACTTTTGAGGAGAAGACCAAGACAATCAACTCTCATCAGTAATACAACTCAAATTGAAGATTCTAATCCTGACACTGTTCAAGATCCTGATGAATCTGATATTCTACAAGATGTTGGTTTGTTAATTCTGTCTACTGTGGTTGATTCTCATAACAAAGAAGTGGGTGAAGAAGAAGAAGTTAGAAGAAGAGAAATCACAAGAACAACAAATAGAGATTCCAATCTCTATGTGCAAAAGCTGAAAAATTCAAACAGATTGTTGTGGAGAAACTCAAGAAGACAACAACACAAGCTAGTGAAGAACTATGTTCTTGAAAAAGAAAAGGATAAGAAGTGGAAGCATATTGACACTTTAAGGTGCAATAGACCTATCAATTATCAGTCAGGTGGTATTATAACAAATGTCTCCAGTGTTGCAGACTTTTCTGGTTTACCTAAATCAAAAGCACTCTGGTTACAAATGTTTTCAGGTCTAAAGCAAATGCCACACAACTCAAGAGGAGGAATAGGTCACAGAGATGCTGAATTTCTGAACATGCCACATGTTGATCCTCTCTCATTGACTGAAATTGGAGATAACTTAACTTCTGAACACCTGAACAATTTACAAGCTGTGGACATAGTATTAGATTGTCATGATGGTGTTGAAAAGAAAGAGAAGCTTCTGTACTTTATGAAAGATGGTAGTGTGAAGGTGATATCCATTCAGGAGCTGCTAGTTAAATCTATAAAGGAACTGAAATATGTCCATTATCTGCTCAAGTGGAAGAATGGAGTGTTCAAGGAATGGTCTGATATGATTCTGTCAACCATAAGGAGAAGATTTGATGAAGGAAAGAACTATAATAATGTTTATACTCCCATGTATCTAAATCTGAGAGATCAAGATGTTGAAATGAAAAGAGGCACTGCTGTTAAAGAAATGTCTTTTGGTATGAGATAATTGACTCTTAATCCCGATGGGAAGGAGATTGCTTACCTCCTGGTTGAAGAACATAATCTACAAAGAAGTTCCATACAGAATCTTAGAGGAGCTATCTATCAGATTAATGAGGAAAATGAAGAGCTCAGAAATCTAAAGGACAGACTGATTCAAATTCTTGAAGAAAAAGAAGAAAAGTTATTATCAGACTTCTTGAAGATGAATCTGTTCTACCAAAGAATCTAAAAAGATAAGTTGTTGTTGTTATTTATTGTACATTTTGTAAATATGTTTTTGGCACCATTGAATCTAGGAATCTATACTTTATTTTACAAAGTATAAGATTGGGGGAGATTGTTAGATCAGGATTCAATGATCGTCAGGATCTGAACTACTGATCAGGTTTGCTGACATCATCAGTATTGCACGAGCGTCAGTATCAGGATTGCTATCAGGACTGTGATCAGGATTTATCATCAGGACTGGAAGCTGATCAGAATTTTTACTTCAAGATAACTATCAAGTTCAGAGAAATAAGGAAAGATAATTTTCTGGTTAATATTTTATGGTATGCAACTATCGGTCAGGATATGTATAAATATTGTGTAATTGATTTGGTCTTATCTTGTAATCGATAGAGCAGCTGTGTGTAGTATATAAACACAGTTTAAGTTTTGATTTGTAATCAATCGCATACACGAGTATTATTGTACCTAGAAGCTTTCAAGAACATAAGAATTTCTTGAGAGAGTTTTGTAACAGTTTTATATCAGATTTAATAAAGCTGTTATTATTTTCATATTAGTGTTTATAGTCGAGAATCTTATACAATTGTATTCAACCCCCCTTCTACAATTGTTAATTACTGGGTAACATATTAATAATAAAATTAATACTTAAAATAATAATATATTAAATATTATTATTTTTAACTATCAATAATATTACTAATATTAAATTTAGTACAATAAAATTAGATTTAGATATTGCAATCCGAGCGTGAGATATGAATGATATTTGTACCTGCTCAGATGGTTGGCTCGATATTGCATAAATTTTTGTTTAACTAACCCACTCCCATGCACACACCACCACATAAATGCATGCATGTACCACGCTTAGTTTGTTAACTTGTCCGAAAAATGAATTCAGGAGCTAGCTGATGCAAACAATTTAGAGGACTTGTAATTCTATTTTGTGAATGATTTTTTGCATGGCTTGCTTACTTAACACCTTGCCTTGCATGCTCGGATACAATGAATACACCGCCATCCACCAGAAATTGAAGTTCAAACCAAGTTTACATACTCCACATGACCACAATTTTCCTTGTCGCTTTCTTTTATCTTGTGCATGCATTCACCATTAGCTTGTTGCGTCCAACAACAAAATCATAGTTAGCTGACATGTACGGACACGAGCTTGTCATTTGTAACATATAGTGCTTGTAGACAATTCATCTGTTAACCTTCATTCATGCGTGCACGTTTTTTTTTAAATTTCTTCTGGGTATAGGTGCCTGAATGAAGTAGTTGTCCTCGGATGCCCGGAGGCACTCATTTGCTAGGTTGGTCTCATTCTCCATGTATGGTTTTGATGCTGATTTTGTGAAGTTGTAGATATGTAGTTGAGGCTCATTCCTGTATTCCATTCCCGTGACTCCTGTCGTTTTCGAAATCTTCTTTTTATTTTATGTTAGATCAGAATTCAATGATCGTCAGAAGCTAGACTCAACTGATCAGGATTGCTGACGTCATCAGTATTGCATGGTCATCAGTATTTGATCAAGCGTCAGTATCTTATTGATCATCAGGATTCCTACTCAGACTATGATCAGGTTTGATCATCAGGACTTGAAGCTGATCAGGATTCCTACTTCGAGTTATATTTGGAGTCTAGATAAACATGGAAGTTTGTTCCTGGTTTGTAGAATGCAGCTATCGATTAAAGATATGTTTCTATCTTTGTTATGATTAGGACTTATCTTGTTATTGATAGAGAAGCTGTGTGCACTATATAAACACAGTTTTGGTTTCGATTTATGTACTTATCAGAGAGAGAACATAATCGGAGAGAAGCTCTTAAGAACAGAATTTCTTGAGAGAGTTTTTGTAAGCTAGCAGCTCTTAAGAACATCAGAATTTCTTAAGAGAGTTTGTAACAGTTTTATATCAAAGTTAATAAAGCTGTTATTGTTATTGTTATTGTTATTGATCTTTCATATTTGTGTTATATAAAGTCGAGAATCTTATACAATTGTATTCAACCCCCTTCTACAATTGTTATTTACTGGGCAACAATTGGCATCAGAGCAAACTGATTTAATTCTGAATCAGATACGATCTAAAGATGTCGACAACCAAGTATGAAAGCATGAAGATTCCCATCTTGAAGATATCAGAATATCCCACATGGAGGGTAAAGATGCTGATGTACCTGGAGGCTATGGATCCCGACTACTTGGACAGGATTCGTGATGGACCATATATACCAACAAAGTTCGTAGAACGAACAGATACAGTACCAGAACATTATGTGGTCAAAGCTAAAGCTGAATGGACTCCAGAAGAAAAAGCTCATGTACTCAGGGAACCAAAGATAAAGAATATCTTGCATAATAGCCTTGATGCTGTTATGTCAAACAGAGTGATTGCATGCAAGTCTTCAAAAGAAATCTGGGATACTTTGGAAACTCAGTGCCAGGGATCTGCATCTGTCAAGAAAAACAGAAGGGCTCTATTGATTCAAGAATATGAGCAATTCGATGCAAGACCTGAAGAGAGCCTGACTGATCTATATGATAGATTCCTGACACTATTGAACAGCTTATCCTTAGTTGACAAAGTATATGAAACTGAAGATTCAAACACCAAATTTCTTAGAGCTTTACCTGAAGAATGGGATACTCAGACCTCAATCATTAGACACCAGTATGATCTGAACATTGTGTCTCTTGATGAGATCTATGGGATGCTAAGAACTCATGATCTTGAAGTTCAACAGAGAAAGAACAAGAAAAGCAGCAAGGCAAAGTCAATTGCTTTGAATGTAGAAGCAAAATCAAAAGGGAAAGCTATGGAGGTCTCTAGAAGGAAAGCGAGAGTAGCTGAGTCAGATCCTGACGATTCTTCATCAGATACTGATGGCAATCCTGATGCCAATACTGGTGATGAATCTTCTGATTCAGACATGGAAGAGATGGTTGCTATGATTGTCAGAAACTTCAGAAGGATGAAGTTCAGGAAGAATAGAAGACAAGGCAACTTTCAGAAAAAGACCTTCAAAGCAGACAAAGACAAGTATATCAAGAAGGACAGCAAGGGTAGCAAATTTGACAAGTCAAAGGTTAGATGCTACAAGTGTAATGGTATGGGTCACTTTGCTTCTGAATGCAACAAGACAAAGGCACTCATCACATCAAGCAAGGATTGGATGGACTCTTCCTCAGAATCTGATACTGAGGTAGTCAACTATGCGTTAATGGCCAATGCTGATGTAACTGCTGCTCCTGATGATAAGGTACTAAATACTATCTTTGATTTTGATACTGATAATGCTTCTGAGTTAAGACGTTTTCTAAAGTCATTACATATTAGCTTTAGAAGTCAAACTGCTGAGAATACTAGAATCTTATCTGAGATGTCTGACCTTAGAAAAAGGAATAAGATATTAGAAGCTGAATTTTCTCGTATGCAAGAAGTACAAAAAGAATGTGATAATGCTAAACACATGCACTTAGAGATGACATCTAAATGTACTTCCCTTGAAAAAGAACTTGAATATGCTAATGAGAAAATCAGAACCTGGACAGACTCTGGTAGGAAATTTCATGAGATTAATACCTCTAAGAATTGGAAAGAGTGTCTAGGATATAAGTCAGATGAGGATAAGAAATTGAAAGAGAAAATTGTCATTGATGAGACAGTTAGTCCAAAGACCTATAGACATGTTATAGACTCAACCAAATCTAAGATTACTCCTGTTAATTTTGTTTTTGGTAAGGATTCCAATTCTACTTTTGAAAAGGGATCTTCTTCTACTCAAGGAATTAAAATTATAAAGTCTAAACCTGTCATGAACAAAGTCACTAAGAATCTAGGTCTATTGTCTCAGAAACAGCTTAAAGATAAAATCTGTGAGGTTACAGATAAGAAAAAGGAAGCTACTGTTAAGAGAAACAGGAATGGTAAAGTTGGGATCAATAAAGAGAATGGTTATAAATATATCCCAAATGCACCTAGAAAGTGTTGTTTTAACTGTGGTAACTCTAATCATCTTGCTATTGATTGTAAGAAGAGTAAGAAGAAGATTACTGATATTCCTAAGTCTGATGTTAGGAATAGATCAGTACTCTATAAACCGCAGAAGTCCTGTTTTCATTGTGGTAGTCTATGGCATTCTATTTATACATGTAAAGAGTATCAAGATTTGTACTATAACTTTTATGATCCATTGCCTAAGTTTGAAAGTAGTACAAAGTCTGATAGAACTGAAAATGTCATAGTGAAGCATGCTTTTGTTAATACTGATACTGACAAAGCAAATCCTGATGGAGTAAATCCTGTCAGGACTGCTAAAGTCAAAAAGTCTTCTGCTGTTAAATTTAATAAAATGCATGAACAAGGAATCCAACAAGTGTGGGTTCCTAAACATTCTGACTAGTGTTTTACTATTCTGATGCAGGGTAAAAAGAAAAATGTGTTAGTCATGGATAGTGGATGTTCTGTGCACATGACTGGAAACAAAGCCCTGTTATCAGAATATGAGGAAAAAGCTGGCCCAACTGTGTCTTATGGAGATGGCAACATTGGACAAACCTTGGGATATGGCAATATAATCATTGGAAATGTCATCATTGAAAAAGTAGCTCTAGTGAAAGGACTAAAACACAACTTGTTGAGTATTAGTCAAATCACTGACAGAGGTTATCATGTCAATTTCTATTCCACACATTGTGAAGTAGTCAGTAAAGCAACAGGGAAGATAGCACTAACTGGCTACAGGCATGGTAACATATATGAAGCCAACATTCTCTCAGATATTGATGGCTCCCCTACATGTTTCATCAGTAAAGCTTCAGTAGATGAAAGTTGGAATTGGCACAAGAAGCTTTCTCATCTCAACTTCAGCAACATCAATGAGTTGGTTAAGAAAGAGTTAGTAAGAGGATTACCTAATGTCTTATATACACCTGATGGACTCTGTGATGCATGCCAAAAAGCAAAACAAAGAAGGACATCATTCCAGAGTAAATCAGAATCCTCTATTGAAGAACCATATCACATGCTACATCTTGATCTGTTTGGTCCAGTCAACATCATGTCCATCAGTAAGAAAAGGTACACTCTTGTAATTGTTGATGAATATTCTAGATTCACCTGGGTGTATTTTCTGCACAGAAAAGATGAAACTCCTGAAGTTCTGTTGGATCATGTGAGGATGATTGAGACAACCACAAAGTACAAAGTCAAGATTCTGAGAAGTGATAATGGTACTGAATTTAAGAATTCAAAGATGGAAGAGTTCTGCAAATACAAAGGAATCATTCAACAATTCTCTGCTCCTGGCACACCTCAGCAAAATGGAGTAGTAGAAAGGAAGAATAGAACTCTTATTGAAGCTGGCAGAACTATGTTGGAAGAAGCTAAATTACCTACATATTTCTGGGCAGAAGCAGTCAACACAGCATGCTATACACAAAATCTTACATTGATAAACAGGCATGGTGTCACTCCTTATCAGTCACTCAAAGAGAAGAAACCAAGTCTGAAGCATTTGCATGTGTTTGGCTGTAAATGTTTTGTTCTCAGAACTCATCCTGAACAGCTAGGGAAATTTGAAACAAAGGCTGATGAAGGAATATTCATAGGTTATCCTACATCAAGAGCCTTCAGAGTTTTTAATTTGAGAACAAGAACTGTCATGGAGTCAATTCATGTATCTTTTGATGATAAGAAGATAACTGGAATCATTGAAGACTCGCATGATAGATTGTTATTTGAAAATGAAGCTTCCAAGGAACCTGAAGAAAGTGAATCAGAAGCTGTCCATTCATCCAGTACTGACGGGTCACCAAATCCTGATGACTCACCAGGTACTGATGGTGCTAATACTGATGATGCAAACAACAGTGATACAACTAGTAGTGCTAATGTTGAGGGGGAGCAACGGCATTCAACTACAAGTTCAGAGTCAACTCAATCATCAGGACAGAATTCTTCAGATACCGATTCAAGTGAAGATCCTGATAACACATCAGGAGGGCATAGCAATAATTCAGGGAGAGCTTCAAATCAATCAAATTCTTTCAATCAAGATAACACCAATCCAGGGGGAGCATCTACTTCAAGAAACAATTTGACACCAGCAAGGAAATGGACTAAAGATCATACTCCTGATTTGATAATTGGAGATCCTGATGCAGGTGTTCAAACAAGAAGTGCAACTCAGAATGAATGTTTATATAATAACTTTCTATCCAAGGAGGAGCCTAAGAAAGTTGAAGATGCACTTAAAGATGCTGATTGGGTTACTGCAATGCAAGAAGAACTGAATGAATTTGAAAGGAATGAAGTCTGGAAACTGGTACCAAGACCAAAGAATAGATCAATAGTTGGTACAAAGTGGATTTTTAAGAACAAGACTGATTCTGATGGAGTCATTATCAGAAATAAAGCTAGACTAGTTGCAAAGGGGTATTCCCAACAAGAGGGAATTGACTATGATGAAACTTTTGCTCCTGTTGCAAGACTAGAAGCCATCAGGATATTTCTTGCTTATGCAGCACATAAGAAATTCAAGGTTTTCCAGATGGATGTTAAAAGTGCTTTCTTAAATGGTGAACTGGAGGAAGAAGTTTATGTTGAACAACCTCCTGGTTTCATCGATCCTAAATATCCAGATCATGTCTACAGACTGGATAAGGCATTTTATGGACTAAAGCAAGCTCCAAGAGCATGGTATGAAACCTTAGCTCAATTCTTACTGGAAAGTGGATTCAAAAGAGGTGCAATTGATAAAACTCTATTTTATTTGAATCATGGTAAGGAGTTGCTGTTAGTTCAGATTTATGTTGATGATATCATTTTTGGGTCAACAAACAATAAGCTGTGTGAAAAGTTTTCCAAGCTTATGCAGTCAAGATATCAAATAAACATGATGGGAGAAATGAGTTACTTTCTGGGTCTTCAAGTTAAACAGACTGATGAAGGGATTTTTATTAATCAGTCTAAATACACAAGGAATTTACTGACAAGGTTTAACATGCAAGACAGTACTCCTGCTTCAACTCCCATAGCTACAGCTACCAAACTTGATCCTGATCAAGGTGAAGAGGTAGATGTAACTCACTACAGAGGAATGATTGGCTCTTTATTGTATCTCACTGCCAGTAGACCAGATATCATGTTTGCAACCTGTCTATGTGCAAGATTTCAAGCAAAACCTAGAGAACCACATCTGATTGCAGTCAAAAGAATTTTCAGATATCTCAAAGGCACTCCTTCACTTGGCCTTTGGTATGCAAGGGAATCAGATTTTGGGTTGTGTGGTTATTCAGATGCTGATTTTGCAGGATGCAAAATAGACAGGAAAAGTACTTCAGGAAGTTGTCAGTTTTTGGGTGGAAGACTAGTTTCATGGTTCAGTAAAAAGCAGAAATCTATTTCCACTTCAACTGCAGAAGCTGAGTACATTGCTGCAGGAAGTTGTTGTGCTCAGATAATGAAATCCAGTTCAGCATTCTCTTACTAAACACATAAGTATCAGATATCACTTTATAAGAGAACAGGTTCTGGAAGGAACAATTGAACTTCACTTTGTTCCTACTGATCAACAACTAGCTGATATATTCACCAAGCCACTACCTGAAGCTACTTTCAATAAGTTGGTGAATGAACTTGGAATGATGAATTTTGAGAATTTCTGAGGAAAAGCTACAGAGAGGAAATCCTGATAACTGTCAAATCCTGATGGTTATTCAGAAAGGTATGTTTTCTTTGATCAAATCCTGATAGGACTCAATCCTGACAGGAAGTCAACTGGTCAATTCTGATGTACAGGTCAGTATTTTCATCGCTAAATTTGTGCCTAATTTTTCGTCCGTATCTGCTAATAGACGATTGAGTTTTAGTAGGACAACTGTATACGCGCGTGTGTTGCTCTCTTATAGTTATATCTATACATACACATAAAAAGCGGTGCAGTTTTATTTAATGACACACGTAATCTGTCCACTAATTAGTTATGCACAAATCATATTTTGCCACCTGTCATTGAGAGTAATATTTTGTTTTAACAAAATATTTTTCATTGTTTTACATCTTTCATTACTCTCTCATCATCAGTTTTTCGTTTTTATCTCTCTCTGTGCTTTCATACCCTAATTGCTTCAAATCTTAATTCTCGAGTTCTCAAAAGCATTATAATGGCGTCTTCATCATTCATGAACAAACAAACAGTAATTCGTGATATTACTTTTGCCACTAATAACTTTGTAGCCATACTAGACCATCAAGAATTGCCTACTGAGTTCCATATAATTCAAGATTTTCTTACTTCAAGCCCATTGAAGTATGCTTTAACAGAGCCTGCAAGTGTTTCTTTTAAGTCTGTAATGCAGGTTTGGAACACAGTTGTTTTTGGTCAAAGTTCTACAGGAACCATTCTGATGCAGTTCGAATCAAATGGGGTCACTCATCATGTCACCCCTGCTGTTATAGAAGAGGCACTGCATTTGCCTATTCTGGGTGAAAAAGTTCCTAGGGTGATTTCAGACTCTGCTCTATTTGAGTTTGTCAAGAAACTGGGCTACAATGGAGAAGTAAAGAGATATGGAAATCTCTTTAGGACAAAGCTTAAGAAGGAATGGAATTTCTTCTTTGATTCAATCAGCCGCTGTTTCCTGAACAAGACATCAAATTTTGATGCTCTTCCATCAGGATCTCTTAAAATTGGGTACTCTCTCATCCATTCTACAGTGTTTGATTATGGCTCCTTTATCTTAAAAGCTTTAAGTGATAGGAAATCAGATAAGTTGGGTTCTGTCTGTTTTCTTAGATTTTTACAGTTGATATTTAATCACTTATGTCCTAATGTTGTTTTTGAGGATGATGTAGTTCTACCAATATGTAGAATTACTGAGAATAATATTAAGTCCTTAGTCAACAGTGATAAGGCAAATGGTTTTATAGGAAATGCTTTTATTCCTGATGAGGTTAGGTTTTTCTTACATCAGAAAATGCCTACTCGTTATGGACTATTTTCTAATGCTATGGTACAAGGACCAACCCACCTTGTTCCTGACACAAGCATGCAACCTAAACAGTCTAAACAGTTAACAACCACCTCTACTGGCTCTCAAAAGACTTTAGTTGTAAAATCAAAGAAATCAGCTAGAACTGATGTGTCTGGAAGGCAATCAGGTTCAAAGGATTTTTCCTCTACACCACTCACTAAAAAGAAGATACAAGGGGGTGTACAAGGGGTCCTGGTCAAGAAAGCTGATAAGGTTGTTAAGGATGTTCCTGTGAAAAGGAAGTTAAGGTTGATTGATGAAAGTGATTCAGAGGATGACTTACCTATATCCTCTGTGATGAATGTGAACAAGGAAGTTGCTGATACTGCTACTAAAGCTGTGGTACCTTCATCAAAACCACAAAAGACAAGGAAATTATCAAAGAGCAGGTATCATATTCCTTTGACAGTGCAAATGAAGGATACTGATATTCAGACATCAAATCCTGATGTTAGTATTCCTGATGCAGCAACAAAAGTTGTCTCTATATCAGACTCACCAGCCTCTCCATCTCAGATTCGAGGACATTCTTGGGAGAAGGTTTCTACAACTGCTTCCTTGGTTGGTCTTACACCTACATCAAAGAAAAAGAGGAATGCAGAAGAGTTAGTCTACCAGAGACAGAAGAAGCTGAAAGGATCAAGCCCACAAGAACCTGAATTTCAGAGTAATTCAGCAGCTACTGTTGATCCTGCCACACAAGAACCACTCAATCAAAGTTTGGGTGAAGGCTTAGCTAGTGGAATGGTCACACAAGAACCATTTTCTCAAAGGGAGAATGAAGACATCAACATTCCAGCTACACAAGAACCATCTTCTCAAAGTGACGATGCAGGCAAAGCTACAGCTTCTGTTGAAAGATTGGTCGAGAACATTGTCAATGAGGGAAGCACACAAGAACCTTTAGCTCAAAGTGTTGAAGCAGCTTCTGAACCTCAAGCTCCACAAGAACCATTGGTAGCAAATACTGATGCAAGCATATCAAATCCTGACGATGTTCATCCTGACGCTAGTGGTGCTCCTGATAATGAACCTATTTTGATACAGCCACTTCGTTCAAGACCAATAGATCATCCTATCTCAGAATCACAGGATAAACTGAAAGGTATTGCAATTCCTGATCCTGATATATCTCATGGTTCTGATGATGATAATTCTGATGATGATAGTGATGATGATAATGAGAATAGCAAAGAGAAGGAACAGCTTGCTACAGCACTCAAGATTAGTCTTGGAACTAATTTTGGTTCATCAAGTACATTTATGGCTGGCAATGCTTTTACTGGGAAAGATCAGAGACAAGATTTTTCTACTCCTTCCTTTGATCCTGCAGAGGCATTTAGACAGAATGAATGGAACAATTCATGGCACCAATCTGATGAATCTATCAGTTTTTCTTCTGCTATTGAACATGCCTATAATGCAGTGAAGTCTATAGAGAATCAAGACTTGAAGAATCATCTGAAGGCTACAACTCTGTTATCCAAAAGCCTGAAAAGTGAGATTGATTCTATCAAGGGCTCAACTGAAAAAGTGAGGACTGATATCTTTAATAATTTTACAAAGGTGCCTACTACTTTTCAACTGAGGGTAGTGGAATCCCAAGTGAAATCTGTTGTTTCAGAACAAACCTCAATCCATCAAAGAATTGATTCTCTGGATACTAAGGTAACTGAAATTCAAGCCTCTCTTTCCTTAATTTTGCAATTATTGTCAAATCCTGATGTCAAAAAGGGGGAGAAGGTTATTCAGACAAAATGTACACCTGATCTAGTATTAAGAAATAATGATGATGATACTGGAGATGATGGTGGTGACAAAGCGATACAAGGAGAAACCTCTGATGCTGTTGTTATGAAGACAATCCAAACTTCTCAAAGTCAAACAACGCAGTCAACTCATGTTTCTGATTCTGGAGTTAAGACAGTAAGAACATTGGTGCAATCTCAGATCCTGACGGAAGATCAAATCCTGACACCTGGTCATGGACACATTCTTGCTACAATTCCTGAAGGTGATAAAGATGTTTTCAAATCTGAAGCAATTGTCAAGTAATTCAAGAGGAGGTATTGGACACAGAGATGGTGAATATCTGAATAAGTCATATGTTGATCCTTACTCCTTGACAGAAATTGGAGGTACTTTAACTTCTGAAAACCTGAACAATTTATTAGCTGTTGATATAGTTATAGATTGTCATGATGGTTTTGAAAAGAAAGAAAAACTTCTGTACTTCATGAAAGATGGTAGTGTGAAGATTCTATCTATTCAAGATCTGCTGATGAAAACTACACAGGAACTGAAATATGTTCACTATCTGTTAAGATGGAAGAACCAAGTGTACAAAGAATGGAGTGACATGATTTTGTCAACTATAAGAAGAAGACTGGATGGAAACAGTAATTTCGATGGTAATTATACTCCCATGTACTTAAATCAAAGAGGTCAGGATGTGGAAATGCAAAGGGGTACTGCTGTTAAAGAAGTAAATTTTGGCATGACTCATCTTTCTCTCAATCCTGATGGGAAGGAAATTGCTTATCTTTTGCTTGAAGAGCACAGTCTACAGAGAAACTCCATACAGAATCTCAGAGCAGCTATCTACCAGATTAATGAGGAAGATGAAGAACTCAGAAATCTTAAGGAAAGACTGATTCAAATTCTTGAAGAAAAAGAAGAAAGTTTATTATCCAACTTCTTGAAGATGAATCTGTTCTATCACAAAGCTTAAACAGATAAGTTGTTTCTGAAGATACTCGTACATTTTGATACATGTTTTTGACATCATTGAATATTTGGAATCTATACTTTATTTCACAAAGTATGAGATTGGGGGAGATTGTTAGATCAGAATTCAATGATCGTCAGAAGCTAGACTCAACTGATCAGGATTGCTGACGTCATCAGTATTGCATGGTCATCAGTATTTGATCAAGCGTCAGTATCTTATTGATCATCAGGATTCCTACTCAGACTATGATCAGGTTTGATCATCAGGACTTGAAGCTGATCAGGATTCCTACTTCGAGTTATATTTGGAGTCTAGATAAACATGGAAGTTTGTTCCTGGTTTGTAGAATGCAGCTATCGATTAAAGATATGTTTCTATCTTTGTTATGATTAGGACTTATCTTGTTATTGATAGAGAAGCTGTGTGCACTATATAAACACAGTTTTGGTTTCGATTTATGTACTTATCAGAGAGAGAACATAATCGGAGAGAAGCTCTTAAGAACAGAATTTCTTGAGAGAGTTTTTGTAAGCTAGCAGCTCTTAAGAACATCAGAATTTCTTAAGAGAGTTTGTAACAGTTTTATATCAAAGTTAATAAAGCTGTTATTGTTATTGTTATTGTTATTGATCTTTCATATTTGTGTTATATAAAGTCGAGAATCTTATACAATTGTATTCAACCCCCTTCTACAATTGTTATTTACTGGGCAACATTTTACTCTCTTGCTTTTCTTGTTTGATTAACCGTAACCGCATGTGAACGCAACATGTACTGATCATCTATACTATCTTTTGTTCTTCCCAAGCTTAAGACATGAGTGGGCTGTCATAATAACTTGTAAATGGTTACTCAACTGGTTCATCTGCATGTTTTGCCTTGTACGCTCGGATGCTCTGATAAACATAACTTAGAATTTTCTAAGTATTTTGTTCAATATATATGAAATGTAGAGACTCCGGCAGTTGATGGCCTTCCCTTCTCGAGCTTGGCTTTAGTTGATGGTAATGATATGTCAAGGTTCCCTGCTTCACATGGCAGTGCCTTGATGTTGAAGGAACAGCGGGAATTGTCTCCACATCGAATTGATGGTGGTAGCTTTGCTCAAAAGATGGCTTTTTCTGTTGCACCATATGTTGAAGATCCGCTCTCAGCCAGTTATCTTAATTCTTAACGTGCATGCTAAACCTTGGGAGGGCACATCTTTCAATGGGAATTCTGGCATGTTAAGTGAACAGCAGCTGCTAGAGAGTACAGACATGTACCATCTTGAGTTTTTGGCTTCACAGTTTCCTGGTTTTGCTGCTGAAAGCCTTGCAGACGTATACTATGCTAATGGTGGTGACTTGAATCGCCCTTGATTTTCCTGCACCCTCCGTTGGAGATGGCCAAAATGGCATACGAAAATACCATAAAGACGAACTCCAACAAAATGGTAGTCCTTATCGAGCTTCTCATAAGGATAACTTGCTTTTATTAAGATCTAGTTCATCCATACCATCCAGGTCTAGTCCTTATTGGAATTTTGTTTTGGTTTTGGTTTTTCTTGTTTTTGAATGTGTCATGTAGATACATTGCATGCGTGCATTCATCATCTTTTGCATGCTATGTGTCTGAGAATAAATATTCATGCTAGCTGATGTGCTCGGATGATTATACGTTCGGATGTTTGAGTATGTCTTCCAGTGGGTAAGTCTTGGTTCAGTTTTGTACGCCCCCCTGCAGACTTAATCTGACCAATTCTATGATAAAATAGGAAAAAATAATTTTGTGGCACCTTTTTATCCACCAAATCAACGGGCTTCTTCTGCTTTATTCTAATTCACGTGACTACCCCATGTCACTTTCACTTGTCTACTTTGTTGTCTTTTTAGTTATCCACCTGTGAGTAACCAATCTTTATAGATTGTTTTGTAAGTTTGAAACGTTACTCTCTTGTCCCATTCTCACAAACTGCTCCTCGTTTTCAAACATTGTGAAGATATATATACACAACCACGAAATAGTGAATAGTTCAGAATCTTCGGAGCTACCCGTCTTCTTCAAATCAGAAGGTATTTCCAACCCTTATAGCCACCTATATGTTTATTTTCTAGTAGCAGCTTCCTATTGTATATATACATAATTTATTATTTATATAGCAATGTTTCTGCAGGCTTGTTCTTGTAGACTTTGGAGTTATTAGAACTGTTTTTTTTTTTGCAAAACGAAAGGTACTCTTCGCTTGTTGTATTTTTCAGCTCGAATTCATGCAAGTATATGTGCGTTTCTTGCAATTTCAATGGTAGAAGTTTGTTTTTGTTGTTGTAATTTTGATGGTTGAAATGGGGAGATCTATTTCATTTTTTGAATATTTGAATGTGGTAGTAGATATGTTTCAATGCATAGGATGTGTAGGCTAGAAAGTTGGTTTGTGGCCACGTATTGTGGAGTTTTATGAATGAGTTTAGATAATTTTGGAGTTTCAAAGTTTCAGTTTTTGGGGCTTTTAGTTTTGGTCGATATTATAAGTGTTGTTGGTTAAACACTTTTTGGGTTGGTTTCGGGAGTGGGTTTGGTTGCTTTTAGATAAAAATTGGTTTTGCGGTTCGTTCGGGTGTGACTTAGAATTTTTTTGCAAGATTTTGTGTTTTTTGGAGTTTGCGTGAGTTGAACCCTGTTTTTCACTCCGTTTACTCTCTTTTCGTTATAGGTAGAGTGTGGGAGAATCCTCGAGCTTGGATAGCCAAGACCATAAGTTTACCACGAGGCCAGACACCTTATGATCGGGATCGTGTAGGGACCTCGACAGGTCATGCAGGTCCGAGAGAGATTCATTTTCGTGACATTCCTGAGGGTCATAGTGAGTATTTCTGGGCTAAGCCCCGTCCTAAGCCATCTGATCGTCTGCCTCTCAGGGGTGTGATGGGGGGATGGAGTGAGACGTTGAGGTTATTTCCACCGGTTCCTGAGGATGAGAGCACAGTTCGGTCGTCTTATTTCCAGACTTTTGAGAGAGAATTATAGAGACAGGGTGTGTCTCCTCCTAGATATGATAGTGACCGCATGGAGAGGAGGTTTGGACATTTGGAGTATGCCACCGTTCGTAGTCGATGTGCGCTGGGTCTTGAGCAGATGAGGGCAGCTTTCAGTATTCCGCCTGAGTATGAGATTGAGCTTCCTGGACGCGATGACGTTCCATTTAGACCACGTGGAGAGGGTTATGTTGCACTCCCTTTGGCCCACCTTCGTTTAGGGCTCCGATTTCCTCTTCATAAGTTTGTGTATCACCTTCTTCGCAAGGATCTTCGTTGTGCCTTATATCAGTTGGCGCCAAACGCCTTGTGGTCTATATTATGTTTCATTGTGCGTTGCGCGGAGTTTGGCATTGCTCCGTCTCGCCGATTGTTTTGGTCCTTGTTTCAGGCTAGTTGTAATAGCTCTCGTCCTATATTTAGTTTTACCTGGAGAGATAAGAGGTTTGGTGAGAGATGGACTGAGTTGGACAGCTCCCATAGGATGTGGCACTTTGAGTGGATTTGGATTCGGGGAGGGGACTTGGCCTGGTTGCCTTTGTTTGTCGGGGATATTCACATTGCCACCCCTGATCTTGATTATAATGACACGGTCTTGAGTTCGATATAGACGTTTACAAACGTCTACAAGGGGAACAAATGGAAGCCCCGTCTCTTTCGTGACAACACATTCCTGTGTTACTATAACTGTGAGTGTCCTATTTGCTTTGTTTAACTTGTGTGACTCTGCACACCTTATATGCTTTGCATCTTTTTCTCACCTTGCACACCTTGTATGCTTTGCACACCATGCATAACTTTCCCACCTTGCGTACTTTGCATGCCATGTCTTGTTTCTTAAATAGATAGTCATCTTGAATAGTTCATGTATAACTCGCATTCGTTGCATAACTTGCACCACTTGTAGGTCATAGATATTCATGGCTAGTGTATTGACAGTTGCTTTGCCTTGTTATTGCAGTGCTTCGCGAGGTGATACCCAATGACATGGATACTGACAGTTTGACTGCTTGTTTTACCGGCCAATCGGTTCGTGGCTCTAAGGCTGGTGGGGTTGTTAGTAAGAAGAGGCATGCTGAGTCTGGTTCTTCTCGGGGAGTGAAGAGGGCAGCCAAGAAGAGATCCAATGTGGTTCAGACTAGCTCTGAAGATGTGGATACTCATGAGGATTCTGTATCCCTTGAGCAGCATGTTGAGGTTGTGGCTGTGCCCGTAGGGTCATCGGTTGCTCCGGAGTTAGGGCTTTGTGGACAGGTTGAGACAATCGGGGGATCAAGTGTTGATTCTGGTTCTGCTGATTCTGATATTGCTCCGTGAGTGAAGTCTATCATTCGTGGTCCAAGACCGCCTATTTTGTGGATGACTGAGCCTGAGGGGGATGTTGGTTGGTCTACTCTGGATATTCGGACTCGTGATGGCTGGACGGGGGAGGGCCGTAAGCCGTGGGATACATTGAAGGCGTTTCGAATTCCAACGAATATGAGGCGTTACACGAGCATGGAGGACACAAAGTTTATTGGTGCATTCCGGGCTCGCAATGCAGAGGTATGACTTTGTAAATGTTTGATATTGCGGACATCGTGTATATTGCACATATTGCACATATTGTATACATTGAACACATTGCATGCATTGTTTACATTGCCCATATTGCATACATTGTGTAGGAGGTATAGATCGAGTGTATACCTGAAATTAAGACAACAAGAATAAAATACCGAAAAGTACGTTCGAGGCACGTGAATACCACGATGTCCTTAAAATAGATAAGCCCCTTCTGTATGGTGCTTGAAGGTTTGTTGGCTTCCGTCTCCCAGGATACAACGAACAAAGGTGATCTTAAGCACTTAAAGACCCGCCTTCTACGAACTGAACAAACACCGCAACTATCTCACAGAATAGAACCTAGAGCTCTAAGATGAATACTCAAGAAATGCTTGTGGGTTTTTTGTCTAACCAAAAAAGAAAAGGCCTCCTTATATAGGAGTATAAGAAATGTAACTTACACACAAAATCAAAGTTGTAACCTATGTAATAATGAGCTACAATAATGAATTAATCAATATTATGTCATTATTAAGGAGTTACAAAATCAATTTATAAGTTACAAATCAAAATAATAAAAGGCAATAAAATTTTTATTCAAAATAATCCAACAATCCCCCACATGAATAAAAATTGACATTGCAAAACGACTCTTTGACACGGAGATAGAGCGCACGGTAGAAACCAGCATAGGATAGGTAGGCGTTACCCCTTGAACCTTCCCTTGTAAGAACATATTTACATTTCTAGAATTTCAGTAGTCGCGTTGACCTTGAACTGCCCTTCTGTATTGTGAAATGATGATACATCCCCCACTAGAGTCTTTCCCTATATTTGTTCAGTTCTCACTGTTAAGCCCATTTTGGTCCTGAGCTTTAGCCTGGTTCTATGAGTTTTTCCCAGAATTAGCCCCCACAATTCCTTCTTGAAGCGACCCCACTTCACTCACATAGGTGATCTCTTGAACAATACGAAAGTATTATTTGTTCGACATATCGACACATAAGGATCATTGAAAGCATAGCTTTGCCTTATCCAATTTTTATCACTGTTTTTCATCATAGGAATGGACCCGGGAGTAAAATCCCCACAGTGATCTCACTAAGTCTTTACAATTAGGTTATCCCATTGAACCAAGATCTTGGGATCTCCAGTCAACAAAGTTGGGTTTCCTTTGTACCGACTTTAATTATGGGCTTTAGTCCCATTCCTTTGGATGATTTCTCAACTAACTCTCTTGTTAACCCTTTGGTTAACGGATCCGCAATGTTATCTTTTGACCTGATATAGTCAATGGTGATAACTCCAGTTGAGAGTAGTTGTCTAACAGAATTGTGTCTTCGACGAATATGCCTCGACATTCCATTATATAGTACACGTTCAGCTGTACCTATTGCTGCAGTACTGTCACAATGTATACAAAGTGGTGGCACTGGCACCTCCCATTTAGGAATATCCTCTAAAAAATGGCGTAACCATTCAGCTTGTTCGCCTGCTTTATCCAAAGCAACAAACTCAGCCTCCATGGTAGATTTGGTCACTACCGTTTGTTTCGAAGATTTCCACGAAATCGCTCCACCTGCTAGCGTAAATACATATCCGCTTGTGGACTTCGATCCTTTTACACCATTAATCCAGTTTGAATTGCTATACCCTTCTAGTACATCAGGATATCTCGAGTAATGCAACCCATAATCACGCGTATACCTTAAGTACCTAAGCACTTTAGTTATCGCTTTCCAATGATCCACACCTGGATTGCTCGTGTATCGGCTTAGCTTACTCACTGTAAAGGCAATGTCTGGTCGTGTACAATTCATTAAGTACATCAGACTTCCTATTACTTTAGCATATTCTCCTTGAGAAACACCTTCACCTTTATTTTTAGATAGATGTAAAGTCGTATCAAAAGGGGTTCTTGGCACACTAGAATCATCTTTACTAAATTTCTCAAGGATCTTATCAACATAATGTGACTGGTTTAGTATAAGTCCACTTGGTGTTCTTTGGATCTTTATCCCTAGAATCACGTCAGCTAAGCCCATATCTTTCATGTGGAACCTTGAATGTAATATGTCTTTGGTAGATTTCACCATCTTGTCATTGCTACCAATGATGAGCATATCATCAACATAAAGACACATGATCATGTATCCCTCTATTGTATCTTTGACATATACACATTTGTCACATTCGTTGATTTTAAATCCATTCGACAATATAACACTGTCAAATTTCTGATGCCAATCTCGAGGCGCTTGTTTTAAGCCATAAATTGACTTGACTAATTTACAAACTTTATGTTCCAATCCTGGAACCACAAAACCCTCAGGTTGTCTAATGTAGATTTCTTCATGTAAATATCCATTAAGAAAGGCCATTTTTACATCCATTTGATGTACTTCCAGATTTCGCAATGCTGCAATAACAATGATCATCCTTATAGATGCCATTCTCGTTACCGGAGAATACGTATCGAAATAATCGATGCCTTTCTTTTGGCAAAAACCTTGAATAACAAGTCGGGCTTTATACTTATCAATGGATCCATATAACCCAAGTATGATTCTGCATAATTCCCAAGTATGATTCTGCATAATAGAATCAACTTCACTTTTAATGGTCTCTTTCCAAAAAGGACCATCCAGACAATGCATAGCTTCTGAAAAAGACTGTGGTTCATTTTCGAGCAAGTATGTTAGAAAATCCGGCCCGAAGGATTTTTCAACTCTAGATCTTTTGCTTCGACGAGGTGCATCCTCTGTTTCAAGTCCAACCATATTTTATGGTTCCTTGTCATCACTATATTCATTTTCAGAATAAGTTTCACGCGTCCGTTTCGATGAACTTGAACTTTCTATGGACTTACGAGGAAATACATGTTCAAAAAATGAAGCATTTCTCGATTCCATTATTGTATTCTTGTGTATGTCAGAGATTTTTGACTCATGCACAAGAAACCTATATGCCGTACTATTAGGCACATAACCAATAAAAATACAATCCACTGTTTTTGGACCGATTTTCACCCTATTTGGTTCTGGTACAAGAACCTTTG
This sequence comes from Heracleum sosnowskyi, assembly GCA_030848705.1. Taxonomy (NCBI): domain Eukaryota; kingdom Viridiplantae; phylum Streptophyta; class Magnoliopsida; order Apiales; family Apiaceae; genus Heracleum; species Heracleum sosnowskyi. The sequence continues at coordinate 21,246,092 of CM061240.1, forward strand.
CAAGGCACCCCCACACTCGTAAGAATTTATAGGAAGGCTTCTTCCTTTTCCATAATTCATAGGGAGTCAACTCTTGATTTTTTCGGGGTATCCTATTCAAAAGATAGTTTGCTGACAAAACAGCATCTCCCCACATACTTGTAGGCAACCCTGAACTTAACAACATTGCATTGCTCATTTCTTTCAAGGTCCTATTTTTACGCTCAGCAATCCCATTTGATTGAGGCAAATATGGTGCAGTGACTTCGTGAATAATTCCATGTCTCGCACAGAATTCACCAAAAGGTGATACATATTCACCACCTCGGTCACTTCTTATAACTTTTATTTTTTCCTTAAGTTGAGTTTCAACTTCATTTTTATAGAGCTCAAACTTCTCTATAGTTTCATCTTTGCTTTTTAGCAAATAGACATAACAAAATCTTGTACTATCATCCACAAAAGTGACAAAGTACTTATACCCATCCCTTGTTTGATTTGATTTTAAATCACACACATCACTGTGAATCAAATCCAAGGGTTTTGTATGTCTTTCAATTGTTTGAAACGATGATCTTGTTAATTTTGCCTCCACACAAATTTCATATTTGTGTTTCGAACTAATTTGGAATGTGGGTATATGGTTCAAGTTAATTAATCTACGCATTGTTTCATAATTAACATGACCTAGTCTACCATGCCACAAATTGTAAGACTCAAGCAAGTAAGCATAAGAATTTTTCTTATTAATACTCTTCAAAGTCATTACATTTAGCTTAAAAAGCCCATCGGTTACATAACCTTTTCCCACAAACATTCCACTTTTGGACAAAATTAGCTTATCAGATTCAAACACCATGCAGAATCCATGTTTGTTCAACAACGAGCCAGAAACCAAGTTCATTCGAATCTCTGGCACATAGAGTACATCATTCAGAGTCAGCTCCTTGCCAGATGTCATCTTCAAGACAACCTTGCCTTTTCCAAGGACTTCAGATGTTGCAGAGTTTCCCATGAAAAGCTTCTCTCCATTCTCAGTTGGCGAGAAGGTGTGGAACAACTCCTTGCTCGAGCATATGTGCCTAGTAGCACCAGTGTTAATCCACCATTCTTTCGGGTTGGAGCCGATCAGGTTCACTTCAGAAACCATAGAAGAGAGACTGATTTCAGATATATCTTGAGCCACATCATCTACCATGTGGGCCTCATGCTTATTCCTCTTCGGTATTCTGCACTCAGTTGACTTGTGACCAATCTTGTCATAGTTAAAACACTTTCCTTGAAATTTCTTCTTAGAAACTCCACCCTTAGGTCCCAAGTTGGGCCTCTTGTCTGGTTTCCCCTTCTTAAACTTGGAGTTCTTTTTCACCTCCACAACATTAGCATTAGAGGAAGAGATGGACCGATTTTTATTATCCTCCTCAATCCGGAGTCTCAAAACAAGGTCTTGCACTGTCATCTCCTTTCTCTTATGCTTCAAATAATTCTTGAAGTCCTTCCAACCAGGGGCAATTTCTCAATAATAACGGCTACTTGGAAGGCTTCATTCATGGGCATTCCCTCAGATTCCATGTCATGCATTATCATCTGAAGGTCCTGAACTTGACTAACCACCTTCTTGGAATCCACCATCATAAACTCAAGGAGTCGGGCCACTATAAATTTCTTAGTACCCGCATCCTCGGTTCTATACTTTCTGTCGAGTGAGTCCCACAAAGCTTTGGACGTCTTTAGCACACTATACACATTGTACAGTGAATCACTCAAACAGTTCATTATATAATTTCTGCACAAGAAATCAGAGTGGTTCCAAGCTTGAACTGCACTAACAAGCTCAACATCAGACTTATCGTCTTTTAGCTTAGGTGCATCCTCGTTCAAGAATCTCACAAGGTTCAAGGTGGTCAAGTAAAACAACATCTTTTGTTGCCAACTTTTGAAATTCAGCCCATTGAATTTCTCCTCTTTTTCCGCGTGAGCGGTTACCGGTACAGCCGTATTAGACACCACAAGGGTCGCCATTTTAGGCACTGCCTCGGCAGTTACACCCTTATCACCATCACCAGACAAGTTAGCTCCGTCAACTCCCGACATTTTTGAAATCAACACAATTGTAACAACCATTTTATTATTCAAAATTCAAAAAATACAATTTTATAAAACATTGCGATGACCATATAAACCAGGCAGCGCTAATACTCTGGAAACAAATAGGAGTAACATGCGGCACATCTTGTGATACTTTACGGTCAGAAAGAACAACATATATATGCATTATTCTGACTACAAAAAAAATTGACTATTATTTAAAAGACTCCACTTAATCAATTGACAACCAAAAGTAAGTTGACAACAAAGATTAAAACCATCCACTGACCCATTATTTAATATTAAAGCTAGACTAATGAGATAGCACTACGCAAGTCACAGAAACATGCGGGGCAATATAATTCCAAGAAAGAAAATAAATTATCTATTTTTTTTTCAACTAAAACTCAAGCCAGTGACATGCTGTTATCAACTGTAATTTAAAGCATGTAGGAGTCCGTGAGGAAATTAACATGTTATCATGCAAACAAGTTAGCATATTTGAATAGTCTAGTAATCAATAGGACTGGAAATTAATAAAACCTCTTTTTTTTTCTACAAAACATGTCGGATATATGCAACAGTTACAAAATCAATAAATGACTTAGCAATTAAATAGGTCCAACTGATCAAGAGCGTTACAAACAAAATATAACACTCCTTTATAAACAGTTATAAGCTGATGACACTTACATAAGGCCTAAAATTTCTCTATTTATATAACCTACTAAAACCAATTAGGTAACAATTAGCCAGCATGTTAAAGGTTGTGTTGGTATATGCAATGGATTAAAAAAAACCTAAATACTATCTCCACATGCATAGGGTGATATTATGATGAAAATAAAACTAAAATATACAATCCATCATATGCATATACGTGTAAAAAGAAAATACAACAAGCACATGCAAGAAGATAAAAAAACTCATTGAACATGAGAGTGACAAAAAATGGCCCATCAGTCTAACAAGCACAACACTCCTGTAAAACAAATATACGGAATATACAGAAAGCTAGATTGCTATGCCAGAATACATAAGTTATAATAAGACATGGACAATTATGACCATATTAGAATAAGACAGAAGACACATTAAAAACCACATATCTTATGCATGGTCCAGAGAGTAAACACAACAAGATTAACAAGACTATACATGCATAAACGACAATATCACAAACCACATAAAACTATTCAAGCAGTAGCAGATTCACAAAATTATAACAGGTGTGAATCTATAAAATCACTATACTCCCGAAAAAATTCAAACAAATTAGTTTATTAGTTAAACTAATTCATAATAATTATGGGATCTGTTTTAAGCTTGTAGGAAGTATAGATCGAGTGTATACCTGAAATCAAGACAACAAGAATAAAATACCGAAAAGTACGTTGGAGGCACGTGAATACCACGCTGTCCTTAAAACAGATAAGCCCCTTCCGTATGGTGCTTGAAGGTTTGTTGGCTTCCGTCTCCCAGGATACAACGAACAAAGGTGATCTTAAGCACTTAAAGACCCGCTTTCTACGAACTGAACAAACACCGAAACTATCTCACAAAATAGAACCTAGAGCTCTAAGATGAATACTCAAGAAATGCTTGTGGGTTTTTTGTCTAACCAAAAAAGAAAAGGCCTCCTTATATAAGAGTATAAGAAATGTAACTTACACACAAAATCAAAGTTGTAACCTATGTAATAATGAGCTACAATAATGAATTAATCAAAATTATGTCATTATTAAGGAGTTACAAAATCAATTTATAAGTTACAAATCAAAATAATAAAATGCAATAAAAATTTTATTCAAAATAATCCAACACATTGTGCACATTGCACTCCTTGCATACATTGTATACATTGCACACATTGTATACATTGCACACATTGCATACATTGTCGTGCCTTGGCTATATCATGTAGTTTTTTATGCCTTGTCTTTGTTTACTTATGTAGGCGTTTTCCATCAGTTGTGCGGTGCCAAATATGCTCTCAAAGTACAAAGACCGTGCAGAAAAGGCGGAGGAGCTTGCTGAGGGTAGTGGGTCCAAAATAGCCCTACTAGAGAGTGATCTTCAGAAGGCGAAGGGTGATCATGATGGATTATTTGCTTCTCTTTGACAGCTTGAGGGAGAGAAGGCCAAGTTGGCTGTAGAGCTTGCTACGGTTCGGGTGAACCATTCTAGGGAGTTAGAGGATATTGAGTTGAAGAAGAAAGAGGTTGTAAGCATGTTGAGATTTTTCTTAACACCAAAGGGTGCACTGCCTTTGTCACCAAGAAGGGTTCCCCTGCCTTCCATCTTGGATATACTGCCTTAGAGGAGTTCCTTGGTGAGGGTAATGTATACACTTCTGAGAAGTATAACTTTATGGAGTTTGTAGCATACAGACAGGCCAAGAAGGCCACGACTACTGATGGTGCCTTAGCTTCTACGGGAACTAGTTCATCTCGGGAGATGGTTCCGTTTGATGGAGATGGAGAGTACAAGATCCCTTTAGATGACTTGCTTTCATATGATAGATCATTTGCTGGACAGGGTGTTGATCCAGTTGCTGAAGATGATGATGCAGAGGGTGTTTCCGATGAGGAGTAGTTGACCCGGGCTGCGTCCCGTAGTATTTTATGTAGTAGACTAGCATGTTGTTATGTTCAGACATTCAGTCGTTTATCTGGGCTGCGTCCCGTAGTATTCTATGTAGTATGATGTTATCCTTTCATATTCAGACATTCAGTGTTTGTACTTGACTTGTATCGGTTACATACTTGCATGTCTTGTTGATCTTGTAGTATGATTCGCTTGGCACTACTCTAAGCACTTAGTCTCATCTTGCATGTATATCTGCTTATCACTCCATGCTTTTGTAGTGCAAGACTTTGTTTGTGAAATTTACAAGGCCTTGGCTTGCTTTTCCTTGTGCATGAATATTAACAAATATTAACAAACATGTAAATGAATGATGCAATAGACACAAGTATTAATAAAAGGAGACGAGGGTCTCAAGTTTCATTAATAAAGCTGATTATAAGAATTCCGGGCGAGAGCCCTCGTTTAGTTGGCATGTAGGGGACTAGGGTCCGTGAACAATTGAGATGTGACAAGTTCTTATTTTTATAATTCTAAAGGTATCCCGGGGCCTTATAAGTTCGACCATGGGGAATCCTTTACAAAATATGTACTAAGTACATGAACCTAGATATAGAACTTACAGAGACGAAGTCCATGCCAAGTGTTGGCAATCTCCACTCCGTCCATGGTAGATAGCTTGTAAGTTCCTGGTCGAATAACTTGGGTAACAATGTATTGGCCTTCCCAATTCGTGCTCAACTTGCCTTGGTGCCCGGGGTCGGACACTTCAGTTGCCCATAGGACAAGGTCTCCTTTAGAGTACTGACACTGCTTGATCTTCTTACCAAAATAGGCTGCAGTCTTTTGCTTATAGTTTGTCATACGAAGCACAGCTTGATCTCGAACTTCATCTAACAAGTCCAAATTGGTTCTTAGTCCTTCCGAGTTTGTTTGCTCATTGTAGTTGATTATGCGGAAGGAAGGAGAACCCATCTCAATGGGCAGGACAGCTTCAGTGCCATAGCATAATTTGAAAGGAGACTCCCCGGTGGAAGTTCGGGGAGTGGTTCTGTAAGACCACAAGACATTGGGTAACTCTTCCGCCCACTTCCCCTTAGCATCTTGGAGTCTTTTCTCGAGTCCGCGAAGTAAGCTTCGATTGGTAACTTCAACCTGACCATTGGTTTGAGGATGAGCGATGGAAGACCGCTTGTGGACAATGCCAAAGTCATCAAGGAACTCCACAAAATCATTGCTCACAAATTGAGTCCCATTGTCTGAGATCAAGGTATGTGGGATTCCAAACCTACGAATGACTTGGTTGTGGAAGAACTTTATGCATTCTTTGTCTGTAATGTGTGCAAGTGCTTTGGCCTCTGCCCATTTTGTCATGTAGTCCACAGCCACGATGACATACTTGAGTCGTCCTAGGGCAAGTGGGAAAGGACCCATGAGATCAATGCCCCAAGTAGCAAAGGGAATGGGGGAGAGATTTGAGGATGGAGGAGCCGGGGCTTGTTTTGGCACATTGTTGTAGAACTGGAATTGCTTGCATTTTTGCACATAGCTAAGGGAATCCTTGAAGAGAGTAGGCCAATAATAGCCTTGCCTTAAAATTTTATGCGCTAGAGCCTTGCCCCCCATGTGGTCACCGCACATGCCTTCGTGCACTTCTTTCATACAATACTCAGCCTCGGATGGGGCAAGGCATTTAAGTAAAGGGTCATGAAACCTTTTGCGATACAAGGCTCCATCAATCCAACTGAAACGAGTGGACTTTGTTTTCACAGATCTAGCTTCTTTGGAGTCGGATGGCAAGGTTCCATGTTGAAGGTAGTTGATGATAGAGGTTGCCCAACTTGACTCCGTGTTAATGTTTGAAATCAAATGACCTTCTTATATACTTGATTTTTCAAGGTACTCGAGGTAGACTTCTTCCTCTAACTTCTCCAAGTCGGAGGTTGCTAACTTGGAGAGGGCGTCAGCTACCGTATTGTTGCTTCATTCAACTTGCTGAAGTTGGAAGTGTTCAAAAGTTTCAATGGCCTCTTTGGCAAGACGTTGGTATTTGATCATGATGGGGTCTTTGGCCAGGTAATCCCCCTTAATTTGGCGTACCTCCAGTTGAGAGTCACTATGAACGAGCACCCTTGAAACTTTTAGGTGTTGAGCCAACTTGAGACCCGAGAGAAGGGCCTCGTATTCGGACTGGTTATTGGTGGCCTTAAACTTGAAACATAGGGCTTGCTGGATTTGAAAACCATCGGGACTTGATAAAATGATTCCTGCACCGCTCCTCTCTAAGGTAGCAGACCCGTCTACGTAAAGCTCCCATGCATCAGGTATGGGCTCGACTATGTCTTGGTCTGAACTGGGTGCATTGTCAGATCTAGAGGATTGGCCTTCGGGAGGCGCAACATGGTCAGGGAATGTGCATTCCATGATGAAATCGGCGAGGGCTTGACCTTTGATGGTTGTGCGAGGAATGAAATCAAGTTGAAATTGGCTTAACTCCATAGCCCAGTTTACAACACGGCCAGAGATTTCGGGTTTGTGAAGAATCTTCTTGAGTGGCTGGTCCGTGACAACTTTGATCTCGCGCCCTTGAAAGTAATGTCTGAGCTTTCGACTAGCCATGACAAGGGCGAATGCAAATTTCTCCAAGTTAGGATACCTCATTTCTACATCTTTGAGAACTTGACTTACATAGTATACGGGCTTTTGAACTCCGTCTTCCTCTCGAACAAGAGTCGCGCTAACCGCGAGGGGTCCAGCGGACAAGTATAGGTAGAGAGGTTCTTCCGAAAGTGCTTTGGTTAGGACTGGGGCTGAGACCAAGTAATGCTTGATTCCTTCAAATGCTTTTTGACACTCTGGCATCCAAGTTAGGCACTTAGAATTTTTTGCTCCCTTTAAAACTTCAAAGAAGGGTAGACAGCGCTCATCAAGCTTGGAGATGAATCTTCTAAAACTGGCAAGGCGCCCTGTAAGTTTTTGGACCTCCTTTTGAGTTCTAGGAGCCCTCATTTCTAGGACTACCTTGATTTTATCTGGGATGGCTTCAATTCCCTTGCTACTAACAAGGAAACCAAGGAACTTTCCCGCGCTAAGTCCAAATGTGCATTTTGACGGGTTGAGTTTCATCTTGCATGCTCGGAGGTTCTCAAAACATTCTTTAAGATCTTCAAGGTGTGTTTCAGCAAGAATTACTTGACGATCATGTCATCTACGTAAACCTCCATGTTTCGGCCTAGTTGGCCTTTGAAGATTTTGTTCATAAGCCTTTGGTAAGTTGCTCCCGCGTTGACAAGTCCGAAAGGCATGAATTTGTATGCATAGACGGCTTTGTGAGTTATGAATGCAATTTTGGGAATGTCTTCCTTAGCCATGGGGACTTGGTTGTATCCCGTATATGCATCCATGAAGCTTAGCATAAGGTGACCGGATGTAGCATCGATAAGTTGATCAATGGTGGGGAGAAGATAGGAGTCTTTTGGACATGCTTTGTTGACGTCGGTGTAGTCGACGCATATCCTCCACTTGCCTTTAGGTTTCTTGACCATGACAACATTGGCTAACCATTGTGGGTACTTGATCTCAAATATAATGTCTGGTGCTAAGAGCTTTTCAACCTCAGCGTCTATCGCTTCTTGTTTTTCCGGGGTGAATATTCTATGCTTTTGTTTGACTGGCTCACGATTGGGATCCACATCGAGGCGATGCACGGCAACGGATTCGTCCAATCCGGGCATATCAGATGCACTCCATGCAAAGATGTCCGCATATTCTCTTAACAGGTGAATGAGGCCTGCTCGCAAAGTCTCATTGAGTCTAGTGCCTATGCTGACTACTTTCTCAGCGTCTCCTTGGACAAGTTCAATTTCCTCGGTCTATTCCACAGGCGAGGGCCTTGCGTTTGGATGACCAGCAGGCTCTGGTGGATCCCGCATGCAGGGGTCTGTTTCTACTGCGAGTATTTGTCCAAGTTTTTTTTTCCTTTGTTCGGCTATGCGAGCTTAGTGCACAGCTTGTCTTGCTGCTTTCTAAGTGGCACGCAAAGGCACCGCTTCTTGTTGTTGCTTGAGTGCAGCCTTCTTCCTATTGGCTTTGTGGGTTTCTCCTATTGCGATGGCAGCCCCGTAGCATCGTTCTGCAACTTCAGGCTCCGCCTTGAGTATTCCTACCCCTTGGGGGGTTGGGAACTTCTCCTTGAGCTGTGGTGTAGATGTTATTGCTCTAAGTTTTGACAATGTGGGTCTTCCAAGGATGATGTTGTATGGTGATGCGGAGTTTATAACGTAAAACTTGATCATGTGATGGACCTGTCTTGGCTTGGATCCAAAAATGACCGGAAGTCGGACAGTCCCGTCGACTTGCACGACATTATGTCCGAACCCATATAGTGATTGTTCACTTGGTTCCAGTTTGTAAGGCTCTACGTTCATCCTTTTGAGTGCATGGAGCACAGAGGATCCATTGTCCACCAGTACTTTGCGAACATCATGATTGGCTACGTCTAGAGTAATGACGATGGCTTCATTGTGATTTGGATCTACACCTTCGTAATCCTCATCACTAAAAGAGATGACATTACAAATTGATGGACTATGCGCAACCTCCATGACCTCGTCGTGTCCGGAGGTGTCAGGTCTATGTGGTCGTGGTGGAGAACCTCTGACCACTATATTGATCACAAGCTTCTTAGATCCTTCTGGCTCCGCTCTTTTTATATTCTTTTACGAGAGGTAGTTGTCTAAATTTTCAGCCTTAGCCTATCTCTCGAGGAAGTATTTGAATGATACACAGTCGTTAGTCGCATGCCCAACATCTTCATGATAGTCACAAAACTTTGTTTGGTCTCTGCTTGTTATGGGGCCGTCATGGGCCTTGGTTTTTCAAAGAACGGTTTGCCTTTAATTTCTTGGAGTATGACCGCAGTGCTCCGGTTGAACCTTGTCTATTCTTGATTTGGTTTTGGAGGCAACCTATGTGCGTTTTGAGTTTGGGGCCCGGACATTTTGATTGAAGGATCTTTCGATTTTGTAAGAATGGATTTGTAGGATCTTATGTTAATAATTAGAATTTTCTTTTATTACTTGATAGAACTTTCTTTTATTATTTTCAAACTTGTAAGAACGGAGGAATTGGAAAATTACAACTTCTTTATTAATTTGTAAGATATAATCTTGATTTTTTTATTACTTTCGAACTTTTAGGATCTAATGCATTAGTATTTAGAAGTTTCTTTAATTATTTTCAATTTTGATAGAACTTTCTTTTACTATTTTCAAATTTGTAAGAATGGAGGAATTGAAAAATTACAACTTCCTTAATATTTTTGAATTTGTAGGATCATATGTTATTTAGAATTTTCTTTTAGTATTTTCAATCTTGATAGAACTTTCTTTTATTATTTTCAAATTTGTAAGAATGGAGGAATTGGAAAATTAAAAATTCCTTATTATTTTCAAATTTGTAGGATCTTATGTTAATAATTACAACTTTCTGCATTATTATTATTTTCAATCTTGATAGAACTTTCTTTTATTATTTTCATATTTGTAATAATGGAGGAATTGGAAAATTACAACTTTCTTATTATTTTCGAATTTGTAGGATCTTATGTTAATAATTATAACTTTCTGCATTATTATTTAGAAATTTCTTTTATTATTTTCAATCTTGAAATCCTGATAGAATTTTCTTTTATTATTTTCAAATTTGTAAGAATGGAGGAATTGAAAAATTACAACTTCCTTATTATTCTCGAATTTGTAGGATCTTATGTTAATAATTATAACTTTCTGCATTATTATTTTGAAATTTCTTTTATTATTTTCAATCTTGATCTACTTTTTAACTTTTGAACATAATGGATTTCCATGTTATTCACGTGACAACCACCTATAAATTAAATGTCATTCATAACAAAAAATCTACACCTAAACTTTTTTACATAGCTCCAAATTTTTACAATCATCTTTACAATCAATATAACTATAGACTACACCATGTTGGATGTTTTGAACAACATCAGCTATACCTGGATGGTAGAGTACGAGTGTGTAGAATGTGGGAGTCTGTCAATTCAAAAACTCATAAACAGATCAGTCTTGACATGATTTTGATCGATGAAAATGTTAATAAATCAATATATTTGTAACTTATTAGTTTGTCAAATTGTATGATATTATAAACTTTTCGATGATATGTTGTATGACAGGAAAATTTGATTCATGCTACGATCCAAAACTTTTGATCTCTCGGTTCAAAGATCTTTTAGAGGAAGACTCCGTGTATAACATCAAAAATCTAAAAGTTGTTGCAGCTACATGTGGATATAGACCACTATCACATGAGTCTAAATTCATACGCTTAACGCCCCCTAATAAATTGGAAGAAGACATCGTCAAAATATCACTGCATGGATTTCAGTTCATATGTCCGGATATGATTGTTGCACGTATTAATAACACTAACATACTCTCAGGTATTTTGATGCAGTAATATATTAGAGTAATATATAAGTAATACTATTATATAAGTTAAAATTCAAACTATCATGTTCTAATATTATCTTTTCTAATAATACTATATAAATATAAGTAATATTATATGTTTATATTGATTTTTATCAATATAATTATATATATATAACAATGGTATTGGTTCAAGAAAATAACAAATCAAACTATATAAACAAAATGAATATGTAAATAATTTATAATATTACCTACCTAAATGCAAATTTTACATAATATATTTTATTTGATAATTTATATAATTTTGTAGATATTTATTTTACAAATTTTATTCTAATATTCTTTTTATTTAACAAATATATTCTAATGCCGCTGCGAAGCGCGACTTAGTAACCTAGTATACTTATATAAAGGAGAAGATGAGTGTGGTGATGTGGCGCCTCTCAAATCGTTTCGATCTATACTTCTATAAATATAGTTTTCAAATTAGTTATCTAATTGAGTCATTTTTGAAATTAGTGACTAATTTGATACATTTGAACCAAATGAGTGATGACTTTGATAATTATCACTTTTTTAATACTATCAGGAAGTTAAATATGTTATGTTATGTTAAAAATGGTTTGCTTGACCTAATATATTCTTCAAACTACATGTTCAAAGAGTATTTTGATGCAATAATATATTATATTAATATATATGCATGTTAAACTTCAAACTACATGTTCTAATATATTCTTTTCTATATTGATTTAGATGTTGTGGGTTGTTGTTTGACCTAAGTGGGTGACATTGAGGTTGTTAAAGGGTGATGGATGGGTGACAAATTAGTAAGTTTTGAATTAATATTAATTTTGATTTAATTAACTTTTATTGTTGTTCTAATTTTATATTACTACATTGCTTAATGATATTTATCTCATTTTTTTCTTGAACAACTCCATCACCAGTACCATAACATTGTGGAAAAAATTGGCCGAGATGATTGATACAAATTTATACAAGAAGGATGGTGGACCCTAGTAATTGTCACATCCGCTGAGATTAAAAAATATAAGAGTAATTATCTTTACTAATGTTTTTATAATATACAGTTTTAGAATGTTTTATTAGAAATTACACATATATGAATATATATATATATATATTCATATATAAACTACACATATATAATTTATTATAAATTACACGTATATGAATCTTATCGATATAAATTTTCTTTTATATATATGTGTCAATGGTATCGGTCCAAAAAAAAAAACCAAATTATATAAACAAACGAAATTTGTAAATAATTTATAATATTACCTACCCAAATGCAAATTTAACAAAATATATTTTATTTGATAGTTTATATAATTTTTATTTAATTTACATTTTTTATTCTAATATATTTTTTTTGTAACAAATACATTCTAATGCCGCTGCGAAACGCGGCTTAGTAACCTAGTTATAACTATGTAAAAAAAGTCATGTGGTTTTTCACAAGATTTGGCATGATTTCTAATAACTCTAGGTAGAATTTGCTAAAAGTATGTAAAATCCTCGAAAGTCATTAACCTCAAATAATTCGTTAATACTAATACAATACCACCCCTAAATCTAATCAGTTAGAAATTTTTTAAATATTATAAGAGAAATGTTAAAAATCCCAACAAAATGTCCCAAAACATATCGTAAATTTATTTTTAAAGATAACATTCTTTATAAAAATACGGACAGCGTGCCTACATAAGGTGTCAGCCCCATCATTATTTACAAATTTTGGAACATTTTATTGAGTTCTCTAACCTTACTTATATTATAATTGTACTTCACAATTTATGATACTGAAAAAATCTTAAAAAGTATAGATCAAGGTGTACGTTTGGTAGGTTTTAAAACAAAAGAAAGTGTATCTCTTAGTTTAGATTATAAAGATTAAAAACTTGTATTCATAAGAACAAGTTTGTAACCCGTGCGATGGCACGGATGAATTTTAGTTTTGATTTTATTTTATTATCTATATTTTGATTTATATGATTTTAAAAAGTAATCAAATATAATAATATATGTATCATTCTACGTTTTTTAGCCTATAAGTTGTGCGATACACGGAAGAATTTTAGTATTTTTGATTTATTATTTTAGTATTTTTTATATGATTTTTTAGTATTTTTTATCTTATTTTATTAACATTTATTTGTATTTTGATCTTAAAAATTCTTAATATGTTGTTGATGGAATAATATCTTGAACTTTTGAATATAGCTTAGAAAAATAGATGATATAAATATTTAATAATAATATGTTGTTGACGGGATTCGAACCTTGAACCCGTGGGAGCATTTTAGATATCAAGAAAATAATATTTTTTTAATATTACATCCAACGGTTCTCATTTATCTATATTTACATCTAACGGTTATTATTTAGATGACCAAACTACATATGACCAAACTACCAACCAAATAGAGGGTGATTTGCTTATAATAGTATAGTATATTTATATAATTTTTTAGTATTTTTTATCTTATTTTATTAACATTTATTTGTATTTTGATCTTAAAAATTTTTAATATGTTGTTGACGGAATAATATCTTGAACTTTTGAATGTAGCTTAGAAAAATAGATGATATAAATATTTAATAATAATATGTTGTTGACGGGATTCGAACCTTGAACCCGTGAGAGCATTTTAGATATCAAGAAAATAATTGTTTTTTAATATTACATCCAACGGTTCTCATTTATCTATATTTACATCTAACGGTTATTATTTAGATGACCAAACTACATATGACCAAACTACCAACCAAATAGAGGGTGGTTTGCTTATAATAGTATAGTAAGTTTTGATTTTATTTTATTATCTATATTTTGATTTATATGATTTTAAAAAGTAATCAAATATAATAATATATGTATGATGTCATTCTACGTTTTTTAGCCTATAAGTTGTGCGATACACGGAAGAATTTTAGTATTTTTGATTTATTATTTTAGTATTTTTTATATGATTTTTTAGTATTTTTTATCTTATTTTATTAACATTTATTTGTATTTTGATCTTAAAATTTTTTAATATGTTGTTGACGGAATAATATCTTGAACTTTTGAATGTAGCTTAGAAAAATAGATGATATAAATATTTAATAATAATATGTTGTTGACGGGATTCGAACCTTGAACCCGTGGGAGCATTTTAGATATCAAGAAAATAATATTTTTTTAATATTACATCCAACGGTTCTCATTTATCTATATTTACATCTAACAGTTATTATTTAGATGACCAAACTACATATGACCAAACTACCAACCAACCAAATAGAGGGTGGTTTGCTTATAATAGTATAGTATAGATAGATATGACCTTATAAATAGTTCTAAAAAAGTGTACTATGCAGTAGGTTTAAAATTAAGCCACTAGGTTTGACAAAAATAAAATTAAATTAAACCACTAGGTTAGGTTTTAAATATATCACCTAAACGTGTCTCCCGAGTTCAAAAATAATGTAAACTAAAAAACTATCTTGAATTGAAACTGAACATGAAAATTTGTAATTTTCAATTTTCTTCAGCACTCTTTTAAACTGTATATATTTTGGTATGTTAAACTGTTTAAAAGATAAAGATGAATATATAATTGTGTGGTAGGTTTTATAGCAAACTGAATACAAAGTGACCGGCTATATTTGAATATATATATATATAGGTTTTTGTTCAACTAGAAACTAAAATTAAAATAAAAACTAAAAACTAATCTAAACCCTTAAATTAATCTAATCTAACGGCCCTCTACTGCACCACACACAGTTAAAATACACCCTCACATACACAATCCCACCTAATTCCCTTTATTTTTAATTTGATTTTTCCCGTGAATTGGTGAACTTTTTTTGAAATCCGACTTCACTATATTTTTCTCCATCTTCCAACGATCAGTGCTATATTACGGAGTACTAAAATTTTAGTGGTTTCTGTAATAATAATAGTGATTTCAGCATAAATCTAGCGATTTATTTTTATATACGTATAAATTTAGTGATTTTGCAGTACAAAATTTGTAATTTACGTATAGGTCTGGAGAAAAAATCACTACATTTACGCAGAAATCACTATTTATTCTTACATGAATCACCAACATTTTAGTGATTCTCGCAAGCATAAATAGTGATTTATCGTCGAAATATATCAAATATAGTATGCAAACTAATTGTTGCGAGATAAAAAAAAATACAGTGAAGTCAGATTTCAAAAAAAGATCACCAATTAACGAGAAAAATATAATTACGAATGGAGGGGATTAAGTGGGGTTTTATGTGAGAGGGTGTATTTAATTGTATATGGTGCAGTTTCTAGTTTTTAATTAGTACATGTTTCTAGTTAAATAGGACCCTATATATATATATATATATATATATATTTGATCACTAGCTTATATATAAATGCTGTGTTACATAAACACACCAGTGCATGAGGACCAGCTTCTAAATACAAATACATCCGCTGAAGCCGAGAATCAAGACATGATTCAAACAGAAATTCTACGAGAAGGTACACCAGTTGTGTTCTCAAAGAACAGATGTGCACTATATAATTGTTTATTGTTTTAGATGTACTTCTGCCTTTGCTATCAATGCCTTATTATCTCTGTACTTGTGTCCCCGTCAAGTTCTTGTTCTTTAACGCATTTAAATTTTGAACGTCCAGCTTTCTCATTTAAAAATAACTCGAATAATCGAGTTCTCATTCTACATCCAAATTTTGTAGGGAATAGTCTTCAGAAACGAAGAAGAGACAGAAACCAACTTGGAGAGACTTTTGGTGCCACTTTAGAAGGTGAATTGGCATTACAGTCCAAAGATGATAATCAAAAAGTTTCAATACAGAGTGATTTGCAGACGAAATGGGACGTATTTTACAGGTTTTGTCGTCTACACAGTGTTACCGGCACGGTGAGTTATGGTGTATACCATCTCCTTTATTTGATGCAGCTAATCATTTTTTGGGATCATATTAAATTCTTTCTACGTTGCTACTAACAGGTCACTGGGGTAATTTCGGTTTCGCTGCTGCCTTTGACTTCATTCAGTGATCTGTCACCTGCATTTTTTGTGGGATTGCTTAAGGTTACGTACACACACATTATTTGTTTTGATGCAACGTTGCAATAATAATATTGTTGAGTAACTATCCATTCGTGTGACTAATGATTATATTTCTGTATGGTATAAACCATTAAAATGCAGGCAGTAATCCCATTTGCTTTTGTGAACATCTATGTGGTTACACTAAATCAATTGATTGATGTCGGCATAGACAAAGTAAAGCACTATAATGTTGATTTTCGCAAAACAATTTTTGTGTCTTGTTCGTAGGATATAATTCTCTTTAATATGTGATCACTGCTCAGATAAATAAACCATATCTTGTACTGGCTGCTGGAGAATATACCATGCGACAAGGAAAGGTCATTACCTCAGCATTTGGAATCATGGTTAGAAGCTAAAAACTACCTTTTACTTTCAATTCACTGAGTATGCGACACTCGGTTTAATGTTTAGAAAAAATATTACTAGAAAGCTAAAAAAATTTTATTTTTTTTAAATTTGGGAATATCATTAAATTAGATATATATTGACATCCGTACGGTTGGATCGTCGAGAAATAATTTTGAAAAAATAGAAACAAAAATATGTGAATAAGCACTAGTTACTAGTTCTAGTCGGAATAGTAGTGATCTACTAAGATCTCCAACCAAATTAATTTTTTATTTTTTAAAATTTGGTAATATCATTAAATTATATATATATATCTTGACATCATACGGATCGCCAGAACTCAGAATCGTTCGTGAACAGCTCGAGATCGGCTTGAACTCGAGATCGGCTCGAGGTGTTCGTGAACAGCTCGAGTGCGGCTCGAAATCGGTCAAAGCTCGGCTCGGTTCGAGTTGACCAAAGCTCGGCTCGAGTTGACCAAAGCTCGGCTCGGTTCGTTTCGGGCAAAGCTCGGCTCGGTTCGATGAAAAGCTCGTCCGGCTCGGTTCGTGAACAGCCCTACTAGAAACACTGCTCGAATAATTATGGTGAAGATTAAGTCCTATATACTTTATAACATTCTTCGGACCAATTGCAACACTTGATTTTACTTTCGGGTTAATAGGCTACCTCTCAACTTGCAATTACATAACTAACCTCAAAAAACTTGCGATCAACTAAATAAACTAATATTGAGCATCTCCAATGGTAGAACCCCTTAGCCAAAAAATCCTATGTGGCATAATTTATACATAATTTGTATAAAATATGAAGCTACAACCATGCAAAGCTCTTAGGTAAATTATATTCGACATTGGCTATATTTGTCGAACATATAAAAAGCTGTAACAAAGCTGTACATAGAAATTTAATATTTATAGCCACTCTCATTGAAGCACATTACCTTACAGGTTCGGCAAATTTTAGCCAATCACTATTTTGTAGTATTTTAGCCAACCATTTTAGCCAACCCCGTTGGAGATGCTCTTACATTATCGCCGTCAGCTCTTTCAACATAACTAACGGAACAGTGATGTGGCTTGATAACGTGTTAAAAAACATCCACGTTGGCTTTACCGGTTGTCATTACCAAATTGGAATTAAGTATCCACCATCCTTAAACACTATATACAATAACACTATATATACCCGATCCAATAACACTATATATACATATACATATATCTAATCTAATTAGAGAGGGTAATTTAGAGTATGAGTTCTTGAAGCTCTTCATCTACCAGGTTGTATCAACGACGCCATCAAATGGGAGTAAAATGATTGCTGCCAGGTTGTATAAGCCTGACCTTTTTATCTTCTTATGTTATTTATGAGTTTTGGACACTCTAATAATAAAAAGAAAAGGGAGCGAGTATAACTCAAATAAGAAAAATTACCAAAATAGAACAATAGTATTATCAAAAGGTAAATAATCGTTCGATCCCCTTTCTTCATCTTCTGAGTAATTCATCTCCTTTCTTCGATCTCTTTTCTTCATCTTCTTCCATTACTATTAGAGTGTTTTTGTATAGTGTATATGTTTAGATTGAGTTAATAAAATTTTATGTATATATATATTTTTTAATATTAGTTTTCCATCAGCCGGCTTATTTGTTACTTCAGTTGGGTCACAAATTATTGGATTTTCGGGTCAAAATAATCGACCTCGCAACCAACATGTACAAACTAATGTTTTTTGCTAAAAGTCAAAGATAGTTAACTATAATGAATGTTTATTTTCGTTTAATGATCTAATTGCAAGTTTTTCTTAATTTAGTTAGTTGATTGTAAGTTTTTTTAATTCAATTATGTAATTGCAAATTGAGAGGTAGTTCAATTATATTTTAGCCTATTAACCCTTTTACTTTCAGAGTATCACATTAACTCCTTATATATAATAAACGTAAGGGAGATCTTATCCAAAACTTTGGTCGGTCACTGTACTACCAAAAGTATATGATCCGTTGGATTATAAAACTATAAATATTCAAATAGATGAGGACCGTTAGATATAATATTAAAAATTGTATTTGATTAATAATAGGATAGTATTTAAATACTAAAAGGTGTATTTTGATAATTTAAACCAATTATAAATAGGTTTTCTATATTGAATAGAAATCTTTATGTAAAAAATCGTAATTATCTTTTCTCTTTAATTTATGGATAGTTCCAGTTAGATAATAATTATTAAACCATCATTTAATTAAAGATAATTTTGTTAGCTTCGTGTGGGCTGTAAAATTGTTAAAATCTGTTGTCTAAAACTCAAGATAGAGCCCAAACAGTAAAGTGATTATCTAAATTTTAATATTTTTTTTTAATTTAAACCAATTATAAATAGGTTTTCTATATTAAATAGAAATCTTTACGTAAAAAATCGTAATTATCTTTTCTCTTTAGTTTATGGATAGTTCCGGTTAGATAATAATTATTAAACCATCATTAAATTAAAGACAATTTTGTTAGCTTCGCGTGGGCTGTAAAATTGTTAAAATCTGTTGTCTAAAACTCAAGATAGACCCAAACAGTAAAATGATTATCTAAATTTTAATAATTTTTTTTTATTGTAGCACCAATTTAATTTTTTTCCTAATTCTTTTAAATTTATAAATTCTATGTTTATTTCAATAAAATATTAAAATCAATTTAAGAAAAATTAAAAATCGATCTGGTCCGTGTACGACCACTATACGACCAAATTAATTATTATAGTTAGATCTTAAATAGATCGATGAGAATTGTTAGATCTAATATTAAAAAGTGTATCTGATTAATAACAGAATTATATTTAAATACTAAAAAGTGTATTTTGATAATTTAAAATTTTTCTATGTAAAAATTCTTAAATATCTTTTCTCTTTGATTTATGTATAGTTCGAGTTAGATAATAATTGTTAAACCAAATATCAGATAACAATTCATATCGATTACAATATTAAAAATTATCAATATAATGTTCATGTATATCATATAACAATGATACATGTGGACCCTGCGTTATAAGAGACTTAGGAGAACTCATGTACATGAATAAATTTAAACATTTTTTTTCTGAAGGAACATAACAATTTGATTAATCGAAATTATAATTATATTATTTTACATATAACAAACATAAAAGGATAATATCAAAATATTATTAAAATATTGAGAGTTTCATATTCATAAACAATGATTTTGAATATAATACTTAACCATCTTTTCTTTTCGGTTTATGGGTAGGTCAACTGGTCAAGTTAGATAATAATTATTAAATCATCATTAAATTAAAGATAATTTCGTTAGTTTCACATGGGTTGTAAAATCGTCAAAATTCAATTTCTAAAACTGAGGATAGAACCCAAATAGTAAAGTGAGTATCTAAATTTTAATAAATATTTTTTTATAATTATAGCACCAATTTATTTATTTTTCCACTAATTCTTTTAAATATAGAAATTTTATCTTTCTTTCAATAAAGTATTAAAACAAATTAAGAACAAATTCAAATCGATAAAGACTATAATAATATGAGAATTAAATTTTTATATAATCATAACATAATTTTTATTCTGTTTAATAATTTTAAAGTAATAATTTATTTTAAAATTTTATATACACTATAAATAAAACCGAAACATTAAAAGTAAAAACAGTTAGTAAGATACTTATATCGGTATGTACTTGATATCCTTATTATATTAAACTCTTTTATATAATAACATTATAGCGATTTATCCAAAATTTTGATCGTGACAACCAAATTAGATCTTAACTAGATAAATGAAAATCGTTTGATCAAATATTAAAAAAGTGTATTTTATTTATAATAGGATTATATTTAAATTCTAAAAAGTGTATTTTGATAATTTAAACCAAATATATCAAATATAAATAAGTTTTCTATATTGAATAGAATTCTTCATGTAAAAAATTCGTGACTTTCTTCCATGGACAATTCCAGTTAGATAAAAATTATTAAACCATCTTTTAATTAAAAATAATTTAATTATCTTCACGTGGGGTGTAAAATCGTCAAAATCTGATTTTTAAAACACAATATAAAGCCCAAATCAGTAAAGTGAGTATTTAAATTCTAATAATGATTATGTCATAATTATTTTAACGCCAATTTAATTACTTTTTTCTAATTATTTTAAATTTAGAAATCTATGTTCAATAATTAAAATCAACAAATAATATAATAATACGAGGATAAAATTTTATAAAATTGTGCAGATTTTTTATCCTATTTTATTAAGTTATAGATCATAGCTAAAATGGTGATTTTGTTTTATAAGCACTCATAGAGACCTAATTTCATTGTTAGCAGGACTATATTCATATTAAAAAAAACCGTATTTTGAAATTGTAGACTCGGCTACAGAACAGACCTAACTTTTTTAACCTATATACATTGTAAATTATTAAATTCGAAACTTTAAAAGTCTGTTAATCAATTAGTATAGTACTTTTCTGAAAAATCGTACTTTACAAAAAATATTATCAAATACCCTGAAAGAAAAAAAATGAAAAAAAATCTTTTTTTTCAAAAAAAAAACCTGTAAATTTTAATATGTTGTTGATAGATTCAAATCTTAGATCATTCTACATGATTATTTTACTGTTATATGGAATGTTTCTCAACAATTTAATTTGAAAGATCCAACGATTATGGATTGAGTGATCAAACAAAGCGACCACACTTATAAGAAAGCTTTCATTATTTAGTCTTTAATATAATAACATAGATATTTACGGGATATACTATAAAAAAAATATATACATAATTTTGATCGTCACGTGTACAACTTTAAAAGAAGAACTATTACAAAAAAAATATTTTTTAATTGATAATTTATTTTCTCAAAAGTTCAAAGTTCCCGCATCATTAACATATTACAAAAAAGAGTATATGATATTTTAGCAATAAATATTTGAAAAAATTAAAAATTAAAAAAATTATAAATATTAAGAAAAATTAATGATGTTATCCTGGTAGTTTGGTCATAAATACCGCAAAAACATTCTCAACCGTTAGATCCAATACTTTTCAAAATAGATGATCAAGATTATATCATATAAAAAGAAATTATTATCTAAAAATGATATAAGTTAAAAGATATTATATTAGGATTGGATTTTTCAAAAAGTTAAAACATAAAAATAGTTGTAATTAAATAAGGAAACCATTTAATACCAAAATAATCAAAATCGTTTAATGTTAAATAGATAGGTGAAAACCGTTAGATTTAACATTAAAAACTGTATTTGGTTAATAAAGGGTATTCTAATAATCTAAACTATATATAAGTTAAGTAGATTTACTAAATCGAATAGAATTCTCAACATTAAATTTCGTCAATTTATTCTCTTTTTAGTTTTAGAATAGTTTTTAATTGAAAAAAAACTATTAAATCACAACTAAATTAAAGATTATTTTGTGAATTTCATGTGAACCGTAAAATGGGCCAAATCTAACTTTTATAACTCAATATAAAAAAATATTAAATTGAGCGCGTAAAATGTAATAAATATTAAATTTTTAACTATAATTTTTTTTGGCTAAATCTTTTTTAACAATAATTTAATCATGTAAACTAATAACTTTTAAATATTAAAATATTCATAAATAAATATAATTATAAATATTAAAAAAACAATCATGTGTTGCATCGTAATAAAAATATAATTATAAATAAAATTTAAGTAACCGTGCATTGCACGGACTATAAGCTAGTATCTTTAATGTTGGAATGCTACTCTAATCACGGCTCTAATATTTTCTTGGTAAATAACTCGTATACTTTTTCTTATTCCTTCAACCTGTTGCAACACAAACCTGGCCATAAATAAATGTTCAATATGTCCAAAAACACGTATGCGGCATGACCAAGTTCAATATTACCAGACAAATGAGATTAAACTTGAAACTGAACTAGTGTGTTTAATCAAGTCATGCGTAACTGTAGATAACATATACTCCCTCCGTCTATACATTGAGATTGGTCACGTATATTAAGAAAATATATAAAAAATTAGTAAAATTAGATGAAAATTGAGTAAAGTGGTGGGACCTATCAATATTTAATAATAGATTTGAGATAGTGGAGGAAGTAGTGGGTGTAAGACCATCTCCAACCAAGGACACCAAAATAGTGTCACTATAACACTATTTTGGTGTCAAAAAGACACCATCCATAAAATGAACTCCAACCAAGGGACACTATAATTGTCACTAAAATGAATCTTTCACCTATAAAATAGAATATTCTAAAGAATCTTTCACCTATAAAATAGAATTTTCTAACTTTGTTCATTTTTTATATTATAAATAACTTCTTATTTATCATTATGAATTTATGAATTTATTTTTATAATTAAATCTAGTGTGTTATTTATAATTCATGATTTAAAAAAAAATTGTGAAAGTTTAAAGTAAAAAAATTTTAAAAATAAAATTTAAAAAATTAGAATAAAAAGATACAAAAAAATATTTTAGAATTAATATGAGTTAAGAAGAAAAGAAGTTTCAATTGATAAAATCTAAAATTAAAATTTATAAAAACAATTAACTTTAGTAGGACATAGATGGAAGAAATTTGTTTTGTTAACAAACATATGGGTATTGTTGGAATTTTGAAAGTCACCAAATTTGGTGTCCAAGGATCACCAAATGTACTTTTGTCACCAAATTTGGTGACCCAAAACTCATTTGGTGACCTTGGGTCACTATTTTAGTGTCCCATTGGAGTTGCTTTGACACTATATCTATCACTATTATAGTGATTTAGTGTCCCATTGGAGTTGCTCTAATAGTGATTTATATTGTTATAGAATAGAGATAGTGGAGAAAGCAGGGTGTAATAGTGTTTTATATTATTAAAAGTTACTATTTTTGGAATGTATAGAAATGAATGGGACATCCCAAAATGAAAAGTGTATAGAAATGAATGGGACGGAGGGAGTACAATTGTTTGAGTTGGTTGCATTTTGGGAGATTCAAAATGATGACCAGCTGGCGGACGCAGAAATGTTTTTGAGGGGGTGCAAAAAAAATAATAGAATTAATTTTTACAATTTTTTTTATTATAATTAAATAAAAATATAATATAAATCAATAATTTCACAATTGAATTGTATATACAAAATAAATAAAATGAAGTTATTTGAAATTTGGAGTCCAATTACTTTCATGTATAACTAAAGTAACTTCCGAGGACAAAGATAAAAACATGACAGAATTCTTGAAAAAAAGTTACTAAAAAAACGGGAATAAAAAACAGAAGTAAGAAATCAAAACACACAAAATGAACCATGCCACCGTGCAATAATTTCACGGAAAACAAGAAAAGAGACAAGAAAAGGGTAACATAAGGGACAAGTTACATAAACAATAAACACTGTCATAACACATGTAGTACTTAGTTTTATTTACCAAACTCGGGAGGCCATGGACCCCTGGGACCTCCCCTAAATTCGCCTCTGATGGTGACTAGTTCAAAATTTGGGTTGCTAAAGTTTTAATGAAGTTTCGTCTGAACCGTTTTACTTTGAAATTTATAGATTATAGTAAGCGTAGTTTTCACCCAATTTGAAAAACACCTTTGTGCTATTGTAATTTACCAAATATTAAAATTTTAGTTTAACAATAATTTGTCATAAGTAGTAAGTTAACTTTGATGCTTCATATATATATATATTTGTGAAGGTAAACAAGTAATCTAGTTTTGAGCGAGCTCGAAATCGACTAAAACAATTTTTTTATGTTTAAGTTGGGACAAGTTTACTCTTGATATTTTTGTGTTTAAAAATTTGTTAGAACACAAACTCGAAAAAATAATAATATCAAGTTCGAGCCTTCTTGTCGGGAATTTATAAAATTTAAATTCCGGCCACCATTTTGAAATGCAAATTTTGTCATAAAAATAGAAGCTACTGGGAACGATAAATTGACATCTAGCGGTGGCAAAGTGATTACATTGAAGCATGAGGAATTTGAATCTATGGTTGCACATTTCTGATTACATTCTAAGGATATACTTTTGTATGGTTAATTGTGCAGTGCTTGGTTTTGCCAATCATTTTCCAGTCTCCACCATTACTTTATGGAGTTATTATACATTTCTTGGTTGGAACTGCATATTCTGTCGAGGTAAGTTTCATTAATTTGTTTAGTATAACAGGACAAAGAGACACCAGAAACTTTAGTATAACAGAGTGATCAGACACTTATCCTATGTAGATATAAACTTCACCAGATTGCCTCTTTTACACCTAGAAATATGCACACTAGCTGTTTATAGTCCCGACTCTCGGAATAATTGTTTTGCAGCTACCCTTACTCAGATGGAAAACAAAGCCCCTCCTTGCTGCATTAAGTATTGGTCTGCATGACTGCATGCATTCAATCTTCAGCTTTCTGTCTTCTGTCACATTCAGGTAAAATGAATGTACTGCAGAAATGGGGCCGTAAAAAGGCCCAAGATGCTTGTATTATATCATCGATAACTGAATGTGCAATTACATTTGCAGAAATATGTGCTCGGTAGACCATTAATACACACGAAGTCCTTCGTCTTTGTTCTCATTTTCTTCATTTTATTTGCCACCGCTCTTGGAATGTTCAAAGTAAGCCCTTCATTAGACTTTACATGTTTGTTTTCAAAGATTATGACTCTTTTACCATCTACGTAGTCTCCTAAAACCTTTCTCAAACCTTAACATTTATGCAATAATGAAGAAAGGCTAGTGCTCAAATAAAAATCATAATGAAACTGCAAATTAAAAATTAATCTCTATAACTTGTTTTTTACATCATATAAAATCCTAACCACAGAGACACCAATTTTTTGCCACCATCTCTAGCCGCGCGAGCACTGACCACCACAGCTGACATCACCATCTACGGCCGAGATCCTCTTTTTTTAATTCTATTAATCCGTTAAACACTTGTATACAATTTTTGTTCAATGCACTATCACAGGACATACCCGATGTAGCAGGCGATCAAGCATTTGGCAACCGAACATTCAGTGTCAGGCATGGCAAGAAAAAGGTTAGAATATGTTGTACATGTAGTAGAGGTTCTATCATTAATACAGAACTTTCAAACTTTTTTTGCAAATATGAAATGAAATCTTTTGTTGCATCTATACGGACTTCTGAAAAATATTGTAAAAACTTGTACATATACGAATTACAAACAACCTTTCAAATGTTGTTCAAAAGGTAACTGACTGTATGACAACTCACTACAAGAAAAACGGCTAAATTCCACTGAAAGTTTGCGGTCGAATTTAGCTAAATTTGACTGGAACCGGTCGAATTTAGCTAAATTCGACTGCGAAATTCTCGTCGATTTTAGACGAGTGGAATTTATCAAAAACCAGTCGAATTTAATAAATTCGATCGGCTAAATTCGACTGGTCAAATTCGACCGCTTAAATTCGACCGCAATTTTATCAACCATCAATTTGTTTAAGTTGACTCTAAATTCGACTGAAAGCAATCGAATTTAAGCCGGTCGAATTTATGCAGTGGAATTTAGCCGAATTTTCTTGTAGTGACTTAAAGTCTATATATTTACGTATACGTACAATAATGCTTGGCTTTTGCAGGTCTTTTCACTATGTATTTTCATCCTGCTGATTGACTATGGGTTTGCTGTGGCGACTGGAGCGTTGTTATCTTCATTTCCACTAAACAAATTTGTGTCTGTAAGTTTTAACCTGAGTAATTAGCTTTCTTGTCTTAAATGCCATAATATGTTAAACAGATATTCAAATTGAAGCTTTACAAATGATCAATGCCCTCTGTAACATCAGTTTTATGTGCACCATAGTAACTTTTATTGTCATTTATAGATATCTTTCCTTCGTTTATACTTATTTCAGGTAATAGGTCACTGTACACTTGCCTCCTTGCTCTGGCGTCGAGCGAAATCACTTAATCTTGAGGATGATTCTTCGGTGGAGTCGTTTTACATGTTTTTATGGAAGGTATGTTACTCTTTTTTTAGGCAATTCTTTGAACAGAAACTTTTTTGTGAACATACCACTGCGTTCCACATTAATATGTTTGACCTAACTCGATCTGCTACATTTTGTAACTTTCATGCAGCTCTTCACTGCCGAGTATGTACTTATTCAGTTTATACGCTGACAAGAATTGCAAGCTTTCATATATAAATTCCATTATTAGTCGCGAAGACTTGCTACTTGTGTAGAAGTTTTCTTATTCTCTTACAATTGTGTGAAGTGTTTTTAGTTGTGTGTTGTAATCTTACTGCAGTTCACATAATTTATCAATATATTATCACTCTTGTTTTTAAATGCATAATTATATTAAAGTTATTGTACTCTTGGTTGTGCTTGTCTTTCCTTTTCGTAAACATTAAAGACAATTTTTTCCTCAAATTTCCGTCATGTGGCAAGTTTCATTCCCGGAGTACTACAGCCAAGCCCCTAACCAGAGACTCGGGTCTGACAATGCTGTCGCGTGTCTATCAAATAATAATATCTAACAAATTCTTCTAATTATGTAGTAGCACAAGTCAGAATCGATCTCACAGAGACAAACATAGCAATCACTAGTTATTCTTGATTCAATTCAACTAAGCAAGTAACACAATAAATTGTTGATAGATTATTAATCGAATATTATACTAAGGCAAATTGTATTGTATTATTAATTAACTAAAATATCTAGAATTAAGTATCCCCACTAGCATGAATCAATGCAATCATGATATTTTCCACCCCAATTAATCATACGCTACTTAAGAGGAAAGATGCACCCTATAAAATACCAATAACCTCTCTCGAGTATTAATAGTTTCTCTAAAATACATTCAAGCCTATTTTCATGGTATCATGCAATTCAGAGACATTAATCACAGTATCCTGACTTCCTAACATTCTGTTCTACCTATTTTCATGAAGAAGTTCATGTCCTTATTGGATAAATCACAACCATCTAAGTCCCACTTTCGTTGATAAACAGATATTGGGTTCAAACAATAAACATAATCACGACTGACATGTTATTGTTAATTAAACACAACTCAATAAGCAAGAGCATATAACATAACTAAATTGGGGGTTATATGGAAAATCATACATCAATCATAACTAGGGTTCAACTTAACCCTAGATTAAATATCTACTCACTCATAATTAAACTAACAAACCACATAATAGAATAAGAACACATGATAATATTAAGAACAGAGAATAAAAACCTTTAATCTTTCTCCAAGAAGAAAAGTACAAGATCCACTCCTTATGTATGTATCTATGTATATATCTCTATCTCTCAGATCTGATATATATATATATATATCCTCAAATATTTTAATGCCTTGAGGAAAGTACAAGTACGTTTCCTAAACTGATTATGTTTTACAAGAAAAATTCGTAGCTGACTTTTCTTCAGTAAATCTGAGCTGTTCCTGATGTAATTTGATATTTGGACCACTTTAGAATGAAAGATAATTCCCTTATCTTCGCGTGGACTTTTAAATCTACCAATTCTGACTTTTAGAACTCAAGATATGACCCAAATAGTGAATTATGTGCACGCAGCCCAACAAATCCGAATTTCCTTCTAATAAATCTCCAAATTAAGCTCTTTATTCTCTAATCCTTCTAAGTTCAGGATTTCCATGTTTCCTACAATAGAACGTTAAAATCTATTAAATAAAAATCCAATTAATTGCAAAATATAATAAATATGAGGAATAAAATCATATAAAATATATATAAATATATACTCTATCAAACATCCCCACACTTAGCATTTTGCACGTCCTCGGGAAAATAAAGAAATAAAAATATTACTAGCTAATAGGACCACCACTTTCGTAGATGACACGATTGCATTGAGCATATGCAACAAGCCGTTAAACCCCTAGGTAGCCCTAGTAGGACGAGTTTTGTCTCGTGAGGGTTTATTGAAGATATACCCACGAAATGAAATATTTTCAACCACCAAGTCTCTCAAATATGAAACATGTCATAGTAATCTACACATTTTAAATCTCAATCACATAACAACCTGAAAGTGTCTGAATGTACAAGTACTCTCACTTTAAGCCTCATTAACACAAAATAATCCAAGTATGCACACAATGTCTTGATAGACAAAAATATCATGAGATAGACTTCAAAGTCGCATTCAACAAGTAAGCATGCCATGGATAAAATTCTCACATTGCTCTCAATTCACACAAGTGTATGGGTATAAGTGTATCGCTCAAGTTCAATCAATGTACTCATGTGCTACCATATGTTTGGTTGTCCACCAAATCTCCACCACCTTGTATATATGCATACATGAATCAAAAGGTATTTGTTAAAGGTTGTATCGAGCTTAGGTACAAGGTAGGATATCAAAGGAACAGGCTAACAAGTGGCTAAACTTGATAACTGATAGATCATAGTGTTCACTTTTAATTAAAGCACCCAACATGAAACTTAGATCATGTAAAAGTTGATCAAGCTTTCACAAGCATTAAACTTCCAAGTACATATAGCCCATGTACTTTCCCACTTTCACATTGTATCAATCAAATGAACACACTCTACTTGATCTTCCTCTTGCTCATAACTTCTTTTTTTTTCTGTTTTTTTTAAAAGCCAAGTCATTCTCCACTAACCAAGGGCAGTGAAAAGTCACCAAGAATGTACTTAATACCAGCACACATGGATTGTCCCTTTCATATGACATTGCACTTTCCACCCATTGATCTCAAAGGAGTACTTGATACTTGTTTGCAACTTTCATACCATATTGGATCCCACCAAAATGTAACATTTTAACCAAAAGAAATCCCCACACTAAATATTCACCAACCCATCAATGAATCAATATGTTCTACCCGTAAATCAAGACAAGAATAAATAAGTAGGCTAAAAAATTTTAGATTGGTGATATACGAAAGAAACGGGTATAAGCTCAAAGGGGTTCACTAAGGATTATTTTTCATATGGGTACTGTTTGGGTAAATGAGGTTAATCATAGTGCCTTTATCATATTCATACATACACATATCATGTAGTCTCAAAACGGTTTAAAACAAGT
Organism: Heracleum sosnowskyi; assembly: GCA_030848705.1. Classification (NCBI taxonomy): domain Eukaryota; kingdom Viridiplantae; phylum Streptophyta; class Magnoliopsida; order Apiales; family Apiaceae; genus Heracleum; species Heracleum sosnowskyi. Next base: position 21,275,800 of record CM061240.1, read on the forward strand.
TCTAGAGCAACAAGAATCATGATGAACAACAAAAAAAAAAAAAAAAATGAATTGATAAAAAATTTATCAATCATAAATTAGGCTCAAATCCTCACAAGGTGAAAGAATGCTTAACTCACTAAAATTGACCAAGAAGCATCTCAAGTTTTCAAATTTTCGCAAGCACACACAAGGAATTATCAAGCATCAAATGATTTATCATGAATGTGACATTCAGAATTAATCATGCAAAATTAATCTACACAATGTGTACTTATCCATGCTAACATGCTTTAGAGACTAGGCAATTATATACAAAAAGTTTTAAATTTTTAAATTTTTTTGGATTTTTTATATTATTATTAAGAACTCATCCTCACACTTAAGTGGTTCAATGTCCTCAATGAATAATATATATAAATATACAAAACTAACAAGATCCTAAAAGAAATACAAAAAGAATAAAAGTGAAAAATTATACAAAGAAAGGTTAGATATACTCCCCTAGTGCATGAGCACAGAGCACGACTCGACAAATATGAAAGATGTACTTCTTTGTCCATTTTCAATTCATAAATTAGCAGCTGCCATAATTAACCCAAGAGAGTAGTTATCATAGTGGCTATAAGTGGCACTTTAAGTCAATAGCCACCTGAAGGTCAGGTGTTCAAAATTCCAAGCAGCGCCCTTCTTTGTGTCATTCCAGAGACAAATCATGGCCATGAAAATTAATTAATGCCCATGAAAAATTATTGTTAACAAATCATGGCCATGAAAATTAATTCATGCCCATGAAAACTTATTGTTGTCAAATCATAATTCATGCCCATGACAATACATTTCATGTCCATGAAAACTTATTGTTCATGCACAACTATTTTTTTTGTTTAACGTTACAAAAATCATGAGTTGCCTCCCAAGAAGCGCTTTTTTAAGGTCATTAGCTCGAACTTCTTGTTAATCAACCTGGTGAATGGATCGAAAGTGGAGCATTCACTTTCTCAACATATTTTCTCATGACCTCTCCCAAAAACTTATAACTTTCATCCACGACTTTATCCAACAATACAACTCTTCTATCTCGAGAAAACTTTAAGAGTGCAACAACTATCCTTGGCGTGTCTTCTCGTGAGACAAACTAACAAAGAAATTTAATAAGTAAATCTTCGCATGTAGTAATGGAATTTGAGGGTAACGAAAATAACCAATTTCTAGCTTCATCCCTTAAAGAGATAGAGAATAATTGAAGTCGAATGGGCTCATCAGAAACTCCATCACACTTGATAGTATCACAAATCTTCAAAAAGTTTTCAACATGAGCATCAGGATCTTCAATAGATAATCCACCGAACTGAATTTCCCCAATCGATTTCATTGTTGAAGGCTTCAAATCAACATAATTAATGACATGTAAATCTCTCACCATAATTGCAGGAGGTTTAGAGAGGAAAATATCAGCCTTCATATCTTGATCTTCACCCAAGGTCTTAACCATAAGAACAACTTCATTACAATTTCCAAGATCAGTTTTCTTCATAGATGGGTTAAGCAAAGAGTTGGAAAATTTAAATTCCATCTTCTCATCTCCAACTTCAAAAGAAATCTTTTGTTGCATCATATCAACTTTTGCACCAGTTGTAGCTAAGAAAGGTCTTCTGAGAATGATAGAATTTTGTGTATCTTCTTCTATCTCCATGACAACAAAATCACATGGAATAAAAAACTTTCCTACCTTGACAGGAACATCTTCAAGTATTCCAAGTGGAACTTTTACACTTCTATCTGCAAGTTGTAGATATATACGTGTTGGTTTCAGTTCACCCATCTGAAGCTTATTGCAGATTGATATGGGCATCAGACTTACATTTGCTCCAAGATCACATAAAACACTTTTGATTTCGAAATTTCCAAGTTTCACGTGAATAGAGTAGCTACCTGGATCAATTAGCTTTTTAGGAAGACTGTTAGCGATTTTACACATCAAATGCAAGTGCACATATCGTAGCAAGTAGTATAATAATTCGTTCCCACGAGGACTAAATCTAAGTTGTTAAGTACCATACATTATTTTTCTTCTAATTCAAGTTAAAATAATAAATGGTTTCAAACACAACTAATTATCACTAACTACTAAGTTAACACAAAGAAGATATCAGATTAACAAAACTAAGCCTTTAACTTCAACTTGTGTTCATTAATAAGCTACTCTCTTCATCTCTACTATGGTGTTCCAATTGCTAGTCTAAGGCACTTAACTAATCACAAGGACCTTCCGAATCTCAAGTGATTCTAATTCATCAACTAATTCCCATATCCCTATGAAGAATTTAAGTATTAGAACAGCATTAACCTCCACCTTAATTTGACTACCTAGGGTGTTTAAGTATATTCCTATCTTAAACACAAATTAGCATACTACTAATCCCAAGTTATATTGACATGGCCTTAATCTAGGTTTTCTTTTCCAAGTCCACCTACATTACCAATTCAATTCCAAGGTTGATCATTCCTTGAAAAGCATTAAACACAAATCAATATAAACAATTGTAATGAACACCATACTTAGAGAATTAAAGAACAAACTTATATCAAAACACAAGTATCCATTAAAGACCTAGAAGGAGACTTAGTTAAACATCACAAAGAGTACTAGACACAAGAATGAAGACATTATAGCAAAGTTACAATAAAGAAAAGTGAAGAGAAGATAAAAACTCTAGGATTTTGATCTTCTTCAATGGCTTCTCCTCTTGAACGCTAGTGTTCTTCTTCCCCGTGGTGGTTTTCTTCTCTGTTCAATGTAACCGTTGTCTCCACACAAGTCAGGTACATGTCTATTTTTTTTACTGAATATATATAATACCTAACTGAACTATGTCTAATAATAATCTATTTTACTTATTAAATAATAAAACAAAGGAGTTTCCTTAATAGAGTGGGATTCCAAAGAAGAAAATTCGAGCTGTCTGCTTCTGGCAATTTTCTGGGCCGTTTGGAACATCAATAAAATCTAAGACCATACTTGCATTAAAGGTCTTCTCGCAAGCTTTCCAACGGCGCCTGAATCACCCCAATCGGACATCCGAAACTCCGATTATAGCCAAAACAGTGAACACTGCGCAAGCTGATCCGAAAATCCGAATTTTGCTAGAATTCACTTAAGATTTTGCAATTTCAACCACAATCCTTCTATTATAAGAAATCCTTATTCCCTGAAATAAAACAAGAAAATCAATTAAATAGAATCCAATTTCATGCAAAATTAACTAAAAATATAGAGAAAATATGATCATAAAGATCATATATCAAAGACTATTCTACAAGATGGCACTACACTCTGCCGTTAATGAGATAGTATAACTTTCTTCAAGCTTTCGTTTGTTTGACAATAATTCCCTAAGGAACTTCCCATATGAAGGCATCTCTTTGATAGCATCTAAGAAATGAATAATAAGCTCTAACGTTTTCAAGATATCCATAAACTTCATAAACTTCTCTCCAAGCCTAGCTTGCACCAATCTTTGAGGAAACGAAACAGGTGGTATGTAAGGTCTAACAGGAGCAACTGTGGGTTCCTTCTTCTCTTCTTCAATCGCTTCTTGCACAATCACATTTTCAAATTGAATTTTCTCTATATCTTCCTCAACGTTCAAATTATCAGTACTCATCTTCATCTCCGGCCCTTCCAATTCCTGATCACTTCTTAACGTTATAGCATTCACGTGGGCTCTATGTGGTTTTTCAGTTTGGCTAGGAAGTTGGCCTGAAGACTTGTTAAGTTGATTCAACTTTTGAGCAATTTGAGTGATTGCATTCTCCATCAACTTGTTATGAGCTTTTATCTCATTGATACTTAAGTCAAAGTAATCATTCTTCTTTGCTTGTGTAGAGATAAATCCTTCCAAAAGATTTTCCAAGTTAGATTTTTGTGGCTAAGCTGGTTGAAAACCTGGCGGCTGAGAAAAGTTATTTTATGGAGGTTGAGCTTGAGCCTGGTTATTTATGTAGGAGAAATTAGGATGATCTCTCCAACCTGGATTGTATGTGTTGGAGTAAGGATTTTATTGTGGCCTTTGATTTTGGTTGTAGAGGGCATTTGCTTGTTCCATTGTTGTTCCAGAAGGATTGTATTGACAAGCATGTTGAGTGTGTCTAACTACACCGCATATTTCACATGAGGCAACTATAGATGAAGTTTTAGAATCCAATTGCTCAATCTTCTTAACCACATAGTAGTATTTAACATGGTTAAAGCATCAACATCATACTTACAGCCCTTCTTAGGATGATTTATGTCACCGTAAGGATAATTATCATTAGAGGCCATCTCGTCTAACAAAGTTTTTGCATCCTCCGTACTCTTTTTCATAATAGATCCGCCAGAATAAGCATCAACAAAGTTTCGAAACTCTTGTGTTAACCCATTGTAGAATGTTTGGATCAACAACCAGTCGGGAATTCCATGGTGAGGGCACTGTCTCTGAAGTCGTTTGAATTTTCTCCAAGCATCATAAAGTGACTCGTCATCGTCTTGACAAAATTTACATATTTCATTCTTGAGCTTTGAAGTCTTCTTCCGACTGAAGAATTTAAGTAGAAACACCTTTGCTAGACTATCCCAAGTAGTGAATGTGTTTGGTCCTTCATCCTTCAACCAATCATTTGCTGTATCTCGGAGAGAGAATGGAAATAAGCACAGCTTTATTGCATCATCACTAACATTGGTCATCTTTAGAATATCACATTTTTCTAGAAAACTCTCAAGATGATCAAACGGATTTTCAGTGGACAATCCTGCGAAAGAATCATTGGAGACGAATTGGATGAATTGTGGCTTGAGTTGAAAGTGGGTAGCCGTGACTGTTGGTCTGACAATACTGGAGAGTACGTCTGTAGCATCTGGCATACCATGCTCCCTGAGAGCTTTTGCTGCTGTCTCACCCATAACTTCCTTGTCTTTATTTCTCCTTCGTAGTCCTGCTTGTCTTCTTGCTGTAGCTTCAATTTCAGGATCTAGACCAATCAAATTTTTTGTACCTGAACTTCGAGTATGCATGCAACAAGGAAACTAGAAACAAAGATCAAATAACAAGGGAAATATAGCTGAAGCAACACAACTAGAAGACTTAGCTAAACTAACTCAAAAATTAACTAATCTAATACCACTTGGCGCCAAACAATTTGACAAGGTTGTCGCGTGCCTATCAAATAATAATATCTAACAAATCCTTCTAACTATGTAGTAGGGCAAGTCAGAGTCGATCCCACAGAGACAAACGTATCAATCACTAGTTATTCTGGATTCAATTCAACTAAGCAAGTAACACATTAAATTGTTGATAGATTATTAATTTGATATTATACTAAGGCAAATTGTATAGTATTATCAATTAACTAAAACATCTAGAATTAAGTATCCCCACTAGCCTGAATCAATGAAATCATGATTTTCCACCCCAATTAATCATACGCTACTCAAGAGGAAAGATGCACCCTATAAAATATCAATAACCTCTCTCGAGTATTAATGGTTTCTCTAAAATACATTCAAGCCTATTTTCATGGTATCATGCAGTTCAGAGACATTAATCACAGCATCCTGACTTCCTAACAATCCGTTCTACCTATTTTCATGGAGAAGTTCATGTCCTTATTGGATAAATCACAACCATCTAAGTCCAACTTTCGTTGATAAACAGATATTGGGTTCAAACAATAAACATAATCACGTCTGATCTGTTATTGTTAATTAAGCACAACTCAATAAGCAAGAGCATATAACATAACGAAATTGGGGGGTTAAGGAAAATCATACATCAATCATAACTAGGGTTCAACTTAACCCTAGATTAAATATCTACTCACTCATAATTAAACTAACAAAACACATAATATAATAAGAACACATGATAATATTAAGAACAAAGAATAAAAACCTTTAATCTTTCTCCAAGAAGAAAAGTACAAGATCCACTCCATATGTATGTATCTATGTATATATCTCTATCTCTCAGATCTGATGTCTATATATATATACTCAAATATTTTAATACATTGAGGAAAGTACAAGTACGTGTCCTAAACTGATTCTGTTTTACAAGGAAAATTCGTATCTGACTTTTCTTGGACCACTTTAGAATGAAAGATAATTCCTTTATCTTCTCGTGGAGTGTAAAATCGTCCAATTCTGACTTCTAGAACTCAAGATATGACCCAAACAGTGAATTATGTGCACGCAGCCCAAGAAATCCAAGTTTCTTCTAATAAATCTCCAAATTAAGCTCTTTATTCTCCAATCCTTCCAAGTTTAGGATTTCCATGCTTCCTACAATAGAACATTAAAATCTATTAAATAAAAATCCAATTAAATGCAAAATATAATAAATATGAGGAATAAAATCATATAATATATATATAAATATACTAGCTTAAAACCCGTGCGATGCACGGATTGTTAATTGTTATTTTATTATTATATTTTTAATATTTTATTAATTATATTAGTAGGGATTTTAAAATCCCTACTAATGGAGAAAGTAAATATACTCTACTAATATAGGAAAGTAAATATAATATTATTGCATTTAAAATCTCTACTAATAGAGAAAGTAAATATACAATATATCTTTACTGATGAGGAAATTAAATATTCGATTCTAATATTTTTGCCTTCAAAATATCTAAATTATAAAAAAATGTGTATTATCTTACATTATTTTAAACTTTCCTTTATTATTATCTAAATATTCTCATTATATTTCTTTTCAAATGAAATTAACATCTTAACATTCTCTTCTCCTAAACTTTCTTCTTTTTTATTAGAAAAAACCTCAATTGCTTTTTAAATATTTACTAATGGAGGAAACTAAATATACAATTTCAATATTCTTGCATTTAAAATCTCTACTAATGGAGGAAAGTAAATATAATATTCTTGCATTTAAAATCTATACTAATAGAGAAAATAAATATACAATAGATTTTTACAAATGGAGGAAACTAAATATTACAAATGAAGGAAACTAAATATTCAATTATAATATTCTTGCCTTCAAATATCTAAATTAAATTTATAGAAAAAATAATGTATTTTAGGTGAAAAGGGTATTTGGTTATAAATAGATAATATTATTATTTAATAATATATTTCTATAAATAAGTAAGGTTAATTAAGTAAAAACACGAAGTACAGTAAATTAAGGGCAATTAAGTAAAATCACAACATACCATACCGACCAACGAAACTTTTAATGTTTCGTCTATTATATAATAGTATTGATTGATTGATACATATATATATATATACTAGGATTTTTTGCCCGCTTCGCATGGTTTTTGTTGATGATTTTAGTTTTATGTGATGATTTTTTTCGCTTTTTAAGTTAAAAGTTTGTTAAAACTTTTATATAACTTGATATTCATTTTAATTATCTATTTCTCTTCGTATAAAGTTATTATAAATATTTTTGTTATGTCGAAACATAAAAATATTGAGTACAAATTAATAAGAAGATGTACAAATTAAAATATACCGGACATTTGAATATGTGATACTATAAGAGATGTACAACTTTTTTAGATGAATAAAGTCACATTTGAAAATTATAATTAAAATTTGCTTTATATCTTTGCGAATAAATTTGCTTTATTTATATCAAACTACAACCTATTTTTAGTTGAACAACTTCTAGTAGTAAATTTTTTAGGACAACAAATGATACTCACAATTTTGTGGTATACATATACATAGACAACATGACATAACAGTATTGGCTAGCAAAAACCTGCAACAACATTGAAGTGGAAACCTGACCTTATGAAATCAACAATTTTATGTCTAAAGTTTGTCAAAGATGAGACCGTCACCACTCACAAGTTAATCTCTGATAATAAATCTTTACACTTACTATGAATATCGACAAAGTTAAATGATAAAGTGAAATGTAAAGACTTACACCCCAAAACCATAAATTACCCACAAGAGTCAAGATCTCATTGTTACTCTTAATTAAGAATTTGTTGAATACATATTTGTAAATAACATGACTTGATATCACATCGCATCCATCTTCTATGTGATAATCATTTACACATGAAATAGCAGATGGTACTGTGTCCTTTACTTTAAAGAATATATAGTAACCTTGAGTTTCAATGTTATGGTTGTTGTAAAACTTCAACCGGTCATTATCATTCTTTTCTCGCTCTGATTCTGTCCAATACCATTTCAAGTTATTCCCAAACGCAGGATCTGGTGGGAAACTATTCAGCATTAGACTTTTACAGAGAATCTGATCTAGAGAATTTTAAGATGATGTCTTGTTTATGTATCTGTGAATCAGGGATAACATAATTTTAAAAATTATTGGCATTGTAACATAAACACATAGGCATATAAAGTACAAATATTGGTGTCAAAGCATACCTTGATCTTTTGAGATGTCGAAATCACAATATTGTTCCAAACCAAGAAACTTATAAGCCTCCTATTTTTGTTAAGGCATCTTCAAATTGGAAATTGCAGAAGTTGCACAACTAATTCTATCTCCAGATTGTGATCATTCAACATAAGGAGCAACTCTTGCACTAAACCAAGTCTTAACCAGTGCTCTCAAACTAAAACTAAACTGCAATTTAGAAATATAGAACTCAACTAAGTGCCTACGTCAAATAAGACACATTACATATTAAAATTATGAAATCTCAGCAAAAAACATAAAAAAAATAAAAAAAATACATGTACAATTGTACACAAATTTAAAGGAAATTACATACATGGGACTTAAAAATTCATCTCAAAAGTTCCCTCAAGTTTATCTACATAAAAAATCAGTAGCAAAAGAAAAATGCACATTCACAACATAAAATTAAACACCGGAACTGCAAAATTCTCTAAGAACTATAATGTGTTTCAAACATATTAAGAAAGAATGTAGGGTAAAGATCTCCCACTATAAAACATCAAAATACGGACCTTTTACAACTTTTACGATCATTTTAATGAAATTCTCACATACAACGAATTCAATAACTACTTTAAAAATGCACCCAAACGGTTCTACGAAAGAATATTCGGATACATTTCAGTGCTTAGTAAAATGTAAAAAGAGTTAAAACTGAAAATGACTTTGTAATACTTCTTGCAAAAATTTAATCAGACAGTTAGAGTAAATGAATCAGAGAACTTGAGAAAGATACATCTCCAAAAATTTGTAGATCATTCTTCGATATCAAATCAAACAATCAGTCTTTACAATATAGTTAGTATAAAATCTCAAATCTGCACAAAATACATACATACATTGATAAACACAAACACAAACACACATAATACAAAGTAATTAACTTTCTTCAAATCAAAAAAGATAAAAATTACATCTCTATCACAAAAATACACCTTCGAAGTGCTTGAATTAGATGTGCCCCTCACTTTCTGCAACTTTTCACCCTTTTGTACTAAATTTGTTCTTTATTTAACCTGTTGAGCCACTATTCTGACTTGCCATCCTTTATATACTCATAAACCAACATCAATGTATATGAATACATGTTAAATAAAGAACACAACATCATATTAGTAAGGAAACTACCTCTTTCGGTCCTAATGTTTGGACATGCCGTTTGTTGACTTTAGATGCATGATACACAAATAAACGCACATCAATTTTTAAAATCACATATTATGCTCCTTCTACTAATTTGATTTGTAAGACTGATTTATTAATACTATTAAATATATAAAAACAAAGAAATATAGGTTTGGAATGGAGGGAAGAACAATGTCTTTATTTGGTATGAGGTGATGAAAAGCGAGTTTTATCTGCATAAATCTATCAAACAATGTCGACATATAATTCTTAAAAAATCAGTATAAGACATATTACTTATCATAAGTTTAAACACTTAAAAGTGGTTAAAGACTCTCTCAGAACTTATATCAAACATTTCGTATGCAATGCTCAAACTTATTATTTTCAATCCCTAAAATCTTTTTCATAACTATCACCGTATCCATTTGAAATTGTGTTAACAAATATATGAATCTAAACTAATTAACATTCACCCTTTCAATTGTTCACAGAATCTCACAAAATTGTAAGGGTTATACAGAAAAAAGCTACAAAAACAATTGAAAATACTCTCGGACCTTTAGTCAAACACGTAATCTCCAAAAACTAAATCCACTTAGTAATAACGAAAAATTAATCACCCAGACCATGAAGAATGAAAATTACACAATTTAGACGGTAAGAAGTAAACCTGATTTAGTACGATTATCATATATCTTTGTATCATCATCACATAAATCTGAAACAATGAAAAAGAAAATTGTAAGTATATATAAACATGTGTAACAATCATATTACATCATTATGAAAGAGCGAGAGAAATAAAATGAAAACATGTCGATTATAGAAACGTAATTGAATTTCAAAGTTAACTGGGTTTGATAAATGAAAGATAAAGATCATTTGATTTTCAAATTTGAAAGAGATAAAGGTGAAAGAGGGGAAATTTTGAATTTAGAAATAGATAGAAATGAAAGAATGGAGACGTTTCAGATTGTCATGTAGAGATAGTCACACAGCCAAATTTTGTACAAATATACTGTATAATACTTGAAAAAACTGTATAAGTCAATAAATCAAGTGGCAAATTAATGTAAATACGAAAAAATGTGAAGGGTACTATGGTAAACAGCCGTGTATTTATCCTTCAAGCTTTATACTTTTAAATATATATATATATATATATATATATATATATATATATACTAGCTTAAAACCAGTGCGATGCACGGATTGTTAATTGTTATTTTATTATTATATTTTTAATATTTTATTAATTGTATTTGTTAAAAAATAAGTAAGCATGTTAAAATAGCTAAATACTTTTAATTAATTAAAAACATTAAAACAGATTTTAAAATAAATAAAAAAAAATGTAACATATATTTAGTTTAAAAAGGTAAATGGCCGTGATATTTTTGGAAAATAAGGTTTTAAAATTTAATAATTAAAAGTATTTAAATTCGTTTTAAAAATAAATAAGTAAAGAGTTTCTTGTGATATTTTTGGAAAAAAATGAATTTTAGTGAGAAAAATAGAAAAAGTAAATTGAAAAAGACAATTTCCCGTGATATATTTAGAAAAGAAGGGACTTTGTTAGAAAAAATCTATATTTTAAAATTCTCACTGATTGCATTTGTTAAGAAAAATAAGTAGACATGTTAAAATATGTAAATTTTTAAAAAATAATTATAATATTATAGGTTTAAAAATAAATAACTAAAGGTTTGTCCGTGATATTTTTGGAAAATGAGGGGTTTTAGTAAGGAAAAATAGAAAAACTAACATGTTTTAGTTAAAAAAGGTAATTGCCTTGTTTGAAAAAGTAGGGGAATTTGTTAGAAGAAATAATGTATTTTAGGAAAAAAAGGTAATTGGTTATAAATAGGTAATATTATTATTTAATAATATATTTCTATAAATAAGTAAGGTTAATTAAGTAAAAACACGAAATACAATTAAGGGTAATTAAGTAAAATCACAACGTACCATACCGACCAACAAAACTTTTAATGTTTCGTCTATTATATAATAGTATTGATAGTTTCTGAGGATCCTTGTACATACCACTAACTATTCGGGCGTGTTTGGGCTGTGCTACTTAGACATTATAAGTTAATAAGACTTTATGGAGGCTCTTTGTCAACCCAACTTATGACCTCAACTTATAACTTATATGTTGATAAGTTGAATGTTAATAATGTTGTACATTTTCCTGAACTTATTGACTTATTACTTGATTTCTTTTTTTTAATACTTTATATTTTTAACTTTGTGTTTTTAAATATTTTTTTAATTTAAAATGCAAGTGTTAATATCATTGTATTTAATAATTATTTTTTCAAATTTAATTTAGCAAACTCTTAACTAGTTAACTTATAAGTAAATTTATCCAAACACCCGTATAACTTATAAGAATTCATCAACTTATCACTTATATAACACTTACTCATTTTAAGATATAAGTTAACTTTTTTGTGATACCCCAAACACGCACTTTATAATGCATCAACTATGTTATTAAGTAATCGAAATATAAATTATGTGATTGTTGGGCCTGAGATGAGTTGCATGTGGTTAAAAGAAATCTCATATAAAAGTACGGATATTTTTTGTAAATATAAGGGGTGAACTTTATATTTACAAATATATCCTTATTGTTATGAATAAATAAGGATGATTGTGAAGTAAGTTTTGACACTTACTCTAGAAGATTCAATGTAGAGTCGCTGTGTAAACTTAATACAGAAGCTAGCCAATTAATTTAATAATTTAGTAACTAAGTCGGTTAGCTTTTCAAGCTCTATAAATAGAGCCTACCCCCATGTAATTAAGAGATAATAATAAGAAGAATTATTACTCTATCTCTCTCGTTTGGTGACTATTTGTCTAGTCTTATAATAATCTTAATTATTATATTAAGTTTATAACACGTTATCAGCACGAGACTCTGTCAATTGAAGCTTAATCAACAAAGGAGGTATGATTGATTTCAATTATTATCGTCTTCTTTTTACTAATTGTTTTAGTTTGTTAAATTATTATTATCTAATATATTAAAGATGGCTATGCCGTTAGTACTACTATAAAGATGGCTATGCCATCAAGTAATAATCAAAAGTTTTGTGGTCGGCTATGCCGTCGTAACTTTTGAATTAAATTATTAATATATACATATAAATTTAATTAATTGTTTAAATCTTGATGTGCGATATTTTATCATGTTCAAACCTGTATCAGAATGGCAAACCTTGCAAAATTAGAGTTTGTTGCTTTGGATGTATCTGGGGACAATTATCTATCATGGGTGCTAGATGCGGAATTACACCTTAGTGCTAACGGATTAAAAGAGACCATAGAATCAGGAAAAACCCCAACTGTTGAACAAAATGCCAAAGCTATCATTTTTCTCAGACATCACATTCATGAAAATTTAAAATCTGAATACCTAACTGTCAAAAACCCACTCATTCTTTGGAATAATCTTAAAGATAGATTTGATCACCAGAAACTTGTCCATTTGCCACATGCCCGTTATGAGTGGATTAATATAAGGTTGCAAGATTTTAAATCTGTTGTTGAATATAATTCTGCCCTGTTCAAAATAAGTTCAAAACTGATTTTGTGTGGTGAGAATATTACAGATGCTGACATGATCGAAAAGACCCTCTCAACCTTTCACCCCAACACCATGATCCTGGCGCAACAATACAGGGAACGAAATTTTCAGAAATATAGTGAGCTGATATCCCTCCTTCTTGTAGCTGAAAAGAATAATGAGTTGTTGCTAAAAAATCATCAGATACGTCCCACAGGTTCTGCCCAGTTACCCGAAGTACATAACACGTCATTCCGGAAGAATGAGCGTGAGAAAGCGCATAGAGGAGGACGAGGTTATGGACGAAACCGTGGACGTGGAAATTTTCGTGGTCGGTTTCGAAATCATTATAACTCTGGCCACCTGAAGTGGCAGCGTGATGGCTACAACAACTCTGGCCACCAGAAGTGGGAAAATGATGTACCAAATAAAAGAAAGGCACCGCAGGAAGGAGACACTAGAGATATCTGCTTTAGATGTGGGGCTCATGGGCATTGGACCCGTACTTGTCGCACACCTGAACATCTTGTAAAACTTTACGAGTCATCTAAAAATCAGAATGGACAAAGGGTGGAAACAAATTTGGCAAGTTTTAATGATGAACCAATCAACAAGACCTCAAATGAACTAGATAATAGGACTAATCTTTATTATGACCTAGATGAATAGTTTTTATGCACGCTTTTGCTTTCTATGTAATGTTCTATGTATTTCAGTTTCGTGTACTTGTTTTAATGAAAATATCGTTTATTTATTTATGTGTGTATTCATAGTAAGTATGGAAGATATTTGTATTGCTGACTCTGCCACCACTCACACGATTCTACAAAGTCGACAATATTTTTCACAGTTAACTAAAACCAGCTCTCAAGTATTGACGATATCGGGTACATCCAATATGATCGAAGGTCTTGGGAAGGCTAGTTTTATTCTGCCAAATGCAACACAAATTCATATACCAAATGCCCTGTACTCTAGCAATTCAACTAGGAACCTCTTAAGTTTCAAAGATATTCGCCTTAACGGTTTTCACATTGAAACTACTAGTGAGGATGGAAACGAATATCTTTTAATCACTTCAACCACTTCAGGCTACAAGAAAATTTTAGAAAAACTACACTCAATCTCTTCTGGATTGTACACCACAAAAATCAGGATCATTGAGTCACACAGTATCACTATTCCCAAAATTATAGACCCAAAATCACTTACCTTATGGCATGAGAGACTTGGTCATCCTGGAGTTTCCATGATGCGACGTATTATAGAAAATTCTACGGGACATCCTCTTAGAAACCAAAAGATCATACAACAAGATGAACTTCCTTGTTCAGCATGTTCTCTAGGAAAACTAATTGTTCGACCATCCCCTGTTAAAGTTCAAGTCGAATCCCCTAAATTCTTAGAACGGATCCAAGGTGACATTTGTGGACCCATTCATCCGTCTTCAGGCCCATTTAGGTATTTCATGGTTTTAATTGATGCATCAACTAGGTGGTCTCACGTCTGTCTACTCTCTACACGGAATACAGCCTTTGCCAAACTACTCGCTCAAATTATCAAATTACGAGCTCAATTCCCTGACCATCCTATCAAATCAATTCGACTAGATAATGCTGCTGGGTTTACATCTTCAACTTTCAACGATTACTGTATGTCAGTAGGAATATTAGTGGAACACCTAGTAGCTTACATGCACACACAAAATGGTTTGGCAGAATCTTTAATCAAGAGACTTCAACTTATTACCCGTCCTTTACTTCTCAGAGCCAAACTACCCACATCAGTTTGGGGTCATGCTATATTACATGCTGCAAACCTAATAAGGGTCAGACCATCTGTCTATCATAAACAATCTCCCCACCAACTAGCCCTTGGTCACATTCCCGATATATCTCACTTCAAGGTTTTCGGTTGTGCCGTATATGTTCCTATTTCGCCTTCACAAAGAACTAAAATGGGACCTCAAAGAAGAGTAGGAATATATATAGGTTTTGATTCACCATCTATCATAAGATATCTTGAACCATTGACTGGTGATGTGTTTACTGCTCGATATGCAGATTGTCATTTTGATGAGTCTGTCTTCCCTTCATTAGGGGGAGACAAGGTTGTGCATAATTTAAATACTGAATTGACATGGAATACATTAGGATTGAATGCTTTGGATCCTCGTACTAATCAATGTGAATCTGAGGTTCAAAGAATTATTCATATGCAAAATATTGTTAATCAAATGCCTGATGCTTTTAGTGACTCTAGACATATTATAAAATCGCATACGTTAATGCTCCGACAAGGGTTGAAATCCCTATTCGTAAATCAATTACTGAAGAATTGGTTGGTGATTTAAAACCACGCCAGAAGCGTGGCAGACCTATTGGTGCAAAGGATGTTATACCATGAAAACGGAAACTGATTGGACCTGCCCAAGAAATGGCAAGAGTTCCAGATAATACCCCAGAAGTGGTATTACCTCCTGAAGAGGTTCGAAGCCCTGAAGCGGCTATAACGAAACCCCTAGAAGTGGGATTACCTCCAGAAGAGGATATTGCTCCTGAAGTGGCACATGCCTCCATAGAAGCAAAGGTACCTGATAATTATGAGATCTCATTGAGTTATGTACATAACGGAAAATTATTGGATCGTGGGAGTACTGAGATTGATGAGATATATGCTTTTTCCGTGGCATGTGATATTTCTATGAACTCCGATCCCGAACCACAAAGTGTGGAAGAATGTCAACAAAGAGATGATTGGCCAAAATGGAAAATTGCAATCCAAGAGGAATTGCAGTCCTTGCGCAAGAGAAATGTATTTGGACCTGCAGTCCAAACACCAGCTGGTGTGATCCCTGTGGGGAATAGATGGGTATTTGTACGAAAACGAAATGAGAGAAATGAAATTGTGAGATATAAGGCCCGGCTAGTGGCCCAGGGATTCTCTCAAAGGCCTGGATTTGATTACCAGGAAACTTACTCTCCTGTAATGGATGGAGTAACTTTTCGTTTTCTGATAAGTATGGCTTGTATGGAAAGATTGGAAATGCGTCTCATGGATGTTGTGACAGCCTACCTATATGGATCACTTGATAGTGATATTTATATGAAAATCACTGAAGGATTAAAATTGGAGGAAACTAAGGCTCGTCATTTGTACTCAGTTAAATTACAATGATCAATATATGGCTTAAAGCAGTATGGTCGTATGTGGTATAACAGACTTAGTGAGTACCTATTGAATAATGGGTATATTAATAATCAAGTGTGTCCATGTGTGTTTATTAAAAAATCTCAAACTGGTTTTGTTGTTATTGCTGTTTATGTGGATGATTTAAATATTGTTGGTACCTCTGAAGATATTACTAACACTGTTAATTATTTGAAAAATGAGTTTGCGATGAAAGATCTTGGAAAGACAAAGTTTTGTTTAGGTATACAGGTGGAACACTTATCTTCAGGCATATTTGTTCATCAGTCAACCTATACAGAAAAAGTTCTTGATCGATTTTACATGGACAAATCTCATCCACTGACTACGCCAATGGTTGTTCGATCACTTGAAGTTGAAAAAGATCCATTCCGTCCCAGAAAAGAAAGTGAAGATGCTCTTGGACCTGAAGTTCCATATCTTAGTGCAATTGGTGCTCTTCTTTACCTCGCAAACAACACACGACCTGATATTGCATTTGCCGTAAACCTACTTGCAAGATTCAGTTCTGATCCAACTAAAAGACATTGGGATGGAATTAAACATATCTTGAGATACCTCCGTGGGACAATTGACCTTGGATTATTCTTTCCAAACAACTCGAAATCACAACTGGTTGGATATGCAGATGCTGGGTACATGTCAGATCCTCACTTTGGAAGGTCACAAACAGGTTATTTATTCACATTTTTTGGAACTGCTATCTCTTGGAAGTCTACAAAACAGACTATGGCTGCAACTTCATCAAATCATGCAGAATTACTAGCAATCCATGAAGCAAGTAGAGAATGCGTCTGGCTACGATCCGTCATTCAACATATTCGACGATCATGTGGATTATCAAATATCACAGATAGTCCTACAATTATGTTTGAAGATAATTCAGCTTGTATTATGCAGTTGAAGGAAGGATACATTAAAGGAGATCGGACAAAGCACATATTACCAAAGTTTTTCTACACTCATGAACTACAAGAGAATGGTGACATTGAGGTACAACAAATTCGTTCAAGTGATAATTTGGCTGATATACTAACAAAGTCACTCCCCACATCAACGTGTGAGATGTTTTATTCAGGGGGAGACTGTACTCTTTTTCCTTCGTCGAGATTTTTATCCCACTGGGTTTTTCCTTGCAAGGTTTTAACGAGGCAGTCAATCCTTAACATAACTTACATTGACAATCAAGGGGGAGTGTTATGAATAAATAAGGATGATTGTCAAGTAAGTTTTGACACTTACTCTAGAAGATTCAATGTAGAGTCGGTGTGTAAACTTAATACAGAAGCTAGCCAATTAATTTAATAATTTAGTAACTAAGTCGGTTAGCTTTTCAAGCTCTATAAATAGAGCCTACCCCCATGTAATTAAGAGATAGTAATAAGAAGAAGTATTACTCTATTTCTCTCGTTTGGTGACTATTTGTCTAGTATTATAATAATCTTAATTATTATATTAAGTTTATAACACTTATAAAATTATACTGAAAAATAGATTAATCTCATGTAAACTATGTCAGGGCTCAGTCAAGCCCGTCCCAACTATTTTGGAAGTCCTCTACTAAAACTAAAATTTGGGACCCTTTATATATCACAAAACTATACATATATATTATAAAATTTATGTAAAACAATCAGAAAAACAACAACAACAAAAGTTAAAAATCAATAGCACATGAGATAAAATTGCGTTGTAAAATATTGAACAGTCATGTGCGTTGTAAATGCTAATAATATACTTAAGAGTATCATGTTCCTGAGGTTACCTCAGGGAGTTACGTGAGGCAATTAAAAATTTTTCATACAAATACAGGCCGGTATTATTGTAATTTCAGAAAGATTAACATATTTACAAAATTGCCATCACTTTTTTGTACTTAAAAATAAGTTTCTCTCAGGTAATCTTCCTGAGGTAACCTCAGGATCTTTTTTCTCTATACTTAATTATATATTGGGTCAAGAATTTGGGGTCCCTTCTAAATTGGGGGCATGGTTTCTTGCGCACCCTTGTCTACGGCCCTGGACTCAGTGTTTTCAAGGAGGTGCGTAGTGTTAGAAATTTTGCATTTCTTAGCGTGCGAAAATCATAAATAAAGATTACAAATTAAATTAGTAATTATTCCTCGTAAATTGTAATAAGATAAAATCATGAATAATAGAAGTTGAACAAGAAATTAAACTAATGAAAGGATATTGATTTATGTTGGGGTGAGTCGTGTAATCACAATGTTCTAAGGATTTTTGTCACTTATCATGCAAGGTATTTAGATGACAATTCCGTAGCTGTTAAACACCCCCTTGCAGTTCATTTTTAACCGCACATGAACGGGAAGAGAAAGGAACGTCGAACTTTCGGTGCTCAAATTCAACTATTTAATATAGAACTTAAAGTATATACGATGAGTAGTGATCATCTATTGAAGAAGATGGAGCAAGAATAGAATAGCTATCTAAAAGTTTTGTATATGATCGCATTGCGTAGGTATATACTGAAAGAAAATAACATGAACAACCGAAGATTAGGATTTCCTCCTTTTTTATAAGCAAAAACTAAGAACTGACAAATTAATAATGGACCATATTATTACGATAATAAATTGAAATAAATCAAGAAGAGTAACTGAAAAATAAGTATTAAAAGAAAATCTTTACATAAATATTGAAAAGTTTTTTTAAGAAAATAATATTTAAAACTTTATTTTTAAATAGATATTTAAAGTGCGGGGTTTTAGTAAGAAAAAATAGAAAAAGTAACAGCTTTAGTTGAATAAGATAATTGTCCGTAATTAAAAATATTAAAATAAATAAGTAAGGGTTTACCCGTGATATTTTTGGAAAAGAAGGTATTTTAATAAGGAAAAATAGAAAAATTAACATGTTTTAGTTGAAAAAGTTAATTGTCATTTGCCGGTGAATTTTGTTAGAAAAAATATAAAAAACAATGTATTTTAACTAAAAAATTAATTGTTTATAAATTATTTTATTATTTAATATTTTTTAAAAAAAGTAAGCGTAATTAAGTAAAATTAATTAGTACCAATCGGCTGACCAAACTTTTAATGTTTGCTCTCTATTATAAGAGAGTATAGCAGATCTTATCAAAAACTATAGAAGAACACGTAACTACGTAAGTGTACGCATAAAAAATTGATGTAGCAGTACCTTTTTTAATTTATTTATACACGATATTAAGTATTTATTGAGATTCGATGCTGAGACATTTGGCAGTAATTCTTTATTATTCATGTTACTCTTATATTATATAATAGCATAAAACTAGCTTATAACCCGTGCAATGCACGGTTATTTTTTAAATTTTTTTTTAATTATATTAATTAATGAATTTTTTTAATTTAATGATGAATCAGTCATTATTATTCAACTGAAATTACTCATGCACCGAATAGAAGAGAATTTTAAGAATTTTTACATTGACAATTCTATTCTATTTAGAAAACCAACTCATTTTTTATTTATATTATTAAAATTCACTTTTTAGTATTCGAATATAATTCAAATAACAATCAAATACATTTTTTGGTATTAAATCTAACGGTTCTTATTTATCTATTTCAAAATCAACGGATCTTATTAGTTTAACGGTACATAGACCAAAGTTTTGGATAAGATACCGTGCAACGCACAGATCTTTTTTAATATTTATAATTATATTAATTTATATTTTTTAAATATATTTATGCTATTAAATTTTGGACTTTATTTATTAGATTATGGAGGTTTAATTATCTATTTGTAATGTATCTTGAGTTCTAAAAATAAGATTTAAACATTTTATGGCACACTCGTAACTCACAAAATAATCTTTAATTTAATGATGGGTTAACAATTCTTTTTAAATTAAAAATACCATGAAACTGAAGAGAAAATAAAAGAAAGTGAAGAATTTTTACATTAAAAATTCTTATTGAACTTAGAAAATTTATGTTAGTGTTAGTGCTCTAGAGACAATACTTTTATGTTTTAAAGAAAACATTTCATTATTATAAATTATGTTTTATTGATTATTATTATTTTATTATGTCTTTAATTACCGCGTTATAAATGTTAGCATAATAAATGTCCTTGGAATTATTATACGTATTCGATATCTTTAAGTATGTGACTTAAAAATGAGATTAAATGAATAGTATCTTTATTCCTAAATATCCCTAGTCGAGTGTTATTATTTAAGGACAATAGTAATGCACAGAGACTAGTATGTTTGTTGACTGATGACCACATCTCATTGGTCATAGGTATGGTGATACTAAAGTCAAAACATAGGTGCATGTAAGAGTACATGACACTGGATTGACCCGACGTGAGATTCTACATGTTAATAGTGTCATAAGTAATTCTCACAGTGATAATGATGTAATGATCCTTACACCTGAAATCATTATATTTCTATACGAGAATTAATATACTTCGATTACATTAAAAGTTACATTTGACCGGGTGATGATAAAAGTGGACATTGGGTATATTATGAATCGTATGAGAAATACGAATGATCTAGATGGAATTTAACCCTCCGAATTTTAGGAGCGATATTATTGGCCTCTTGTTTGAGTGAGACTAAGAAATGCACGGTCGTGCTCAAATGTTGATTTGATTTAATAGTCTACTCATCGATCAAGAAAACTAAGATTAAATTATGAAGATGATGACGCATTACATGCCTCGAGTTTAATCTATAATATTAAGGTTAAAGTGATTATATTACATGGAACATTATTCACGAAAGGCTTAATCGAATCACCGATTTAATTATTATTACTTGGGTAGCAATGATGTATTACTAGATACCGCTCATTGTTTACAATTTTAATTAGTTATTAAAATTGTTGCCAACGTAATAATAACCTACACAAAGAACGCTTGAAAGAAAAATAATTTAAATTATGAATTTAAATTAAATAAGTAATTCATTCTATTTATAATATTAATTAAGTATGACTTAATTAATTAATTAAATAGAAAAATGGAATTAATTAAAATAATTCCAAAATAAGTTATTAATTGATTAAGTGAGACTTAATTAAATAATAAATTGAAATTTCGGATTAGTATTAATTATAATTGGATTATAAAACTTATTACTCTCTATATAAACTCTCAAAAGGGGCTGATTTTAGATGAAAAACGTTTTTATATATAAAAACCCTAGCCGTCTATGAGAGGAAGAAAAGAGAGAGACAGAGAGAGAGAGAGAGAGACAGAGAGAAAGAGAAGCGGTTTTGGGTGCTAGTACACATCAATCCTTCAAGAAAAACGTTCTTGTGGATACCATAGAGCGTAGATCGCGAGAGCGGGATACATGATGATTGAACAAGCTTTGGATCTCCATTAATATTCCATTAATGAGCTGTTAAAGCTTCTTAAGGTATTTGTTCTTAATCTCCGAATTAAATCTTTTGTTTTCGCATGGATCCTGCGAAGGGGTTTCGAATTTAGATATTTTTACGTTTTACGTTGTGTATATGTGCTCGAAACCCTTCAATGGCATCAGAGCTACTTGCGAAACTTTTTAATTCGGTTGTGTTTAACAGTTTTCGATATATATGCATGTTTGCGATCTACCATGTTTTTGTGTTGATTTATATATATGTATGTATATGTTTTTGAATATATGATATTCATGAGGATTGGATAATCTTGTGATGATTGTTTATATTGTTGTTTGTATATGATACATGTTAGATCGAATTATGAGAATCGTATTTGATACAATTTCTGAATACGTTGCGCAGATTTAGTGAAATTTGCATACTATGTCAATTTTCGCCGAATATACCTTTTCGGAAAGGGAAACAGGCGTCTGAACAAAACTGTCATTGTCACTCGTTCGTCTGTAAGGTGTTTGACGTCGTTTACTATCTGTAAATAGCGATTTAATGTTTTCAGAATTCTAATTTTGATTTTCTGATTTACAGTTTATTTGAGTGCTAAGCTTAAGAAACAATATGAGCATATGGATGCTTATGAGATATTTGAGCACCTTAAAAGATGTTTGAGGAAAGGCTCGTCAAAAGGGATTTGACAATAGCAAGGCACCATACACCTACTAGTAGGGAAAGTGAGATTCGGTTGGACCAGATGTTCTAAAGATGATAGGGTATAATGAGTACCTTGATTATTATTTTTTTGGGTTTCAAGATTGGTCTAGAGACTCAGAATGATTTAATCATACAAATCTTTGAACAATAACTATTCTCAATTAGTTAGTGAACAATGAAATAAATGAGATAGATATAACACCCACTAAGTTGTGAAGCACGTTGAGAACTGCTGTAAGCAACATGATAAATGCATGGACTACTCCCATAATGATGGTGAATGTAGGAATGTGAATGGGAAAAGGAAAATGGAATGGAAATAAGGAGATTTGATCTAATTCTATAGCCATATTAAAGTCCAATCCCAAAGAGGTTTTGTCACCTAAAGGAGGTGTTGCTAATTAAAGAAGATGATTATCGCTTCTGTGGAATACCGAAAGACTGGAAGTTAAACTGTCATGCTTATTTGGAAGATCTAAGAAGAAGACCGGTGAGGGTCAAGCTTCAGGTTTCGGGTTAGAATTGGAGCAAAAGTTGTTGCTCTATTTGAAGTAACTCGTTACTTAATTTTGCCTATAAGGCTAAGTTTAAAACTTGATAATTGTAACTACGTGCGTCTAAGAGTAGATACATTATATTGGTTTCTTGTATGGAAAAGAAAGGTTTTTCATTTTAATTGGATATATAACAATTGTTGTTTATTACATTTCAATGAAAAGGTTAATGATGTTGCACAATTAGTTAACAATTTATATGTTCTAAAATGACTCAAATCAAACATTATCTTTGGCACTGTAATTAAGGCCATATTATAAGAAACACATTTCCAATTTACATAATGATGGATGATTGGATAAGTTTGATTATGAATCATACGAAGAATGTGAATCTTGGTTTATTTGGAAAAAGGACAAAAACCCCTTTTACTGAAATTGGTGAAAGGGCCATCGAACGATCATGACTTATACATGGTGATGTATGTGTTCATATACATACGATGGCAGGAGGTAGATTTTACTACTTCATAACGCTCACTGATGATGTCAGTAGATACGGATATTGATATCTTTTGATGAACAAATCTGAATTGTTTGAAAAGTTCAATGAAAGGAGTTTCTAAGAGCTGAAATCACATTATGTTGGACATAATGCGATGGATGATGAGTCAAATGGATCTTCCAATAAGTTTATGGGATTATACCCTAGAGACAGGTGCATATACACTAAACTGTGTTCCTACTAAAATGGTTCAGGAGACACCATATAAGATGTGGACTAAGAAAAGTTATAGCATGTCATTTATGAAAATTAGGGGGATGCAAAGCGTTTCTGAAACGTTTAACCTCTGACAAGCTAGGACCAAAATCAGATAAATGTAATTTTGTTGGATACCAAATTAAAACAAAAAGGGTATTACTTCTTTAATCCTCCAGAGAACAAAGTGTTTGTTGCTCGGACTGTTGTGTTTCTTGATAGAGAATTTCTTTTAAAAAGAAATAGTGGGAGGAAAACAGATCTCGATGAGGATCGTGTTAGATCAGGATTCAATGATCGTCAGGATCTAGACTTCAACTGATCAGGATTGCTGACATCATCAGGATTGCATGGTCGTCAGGATCAGAATGAATATCAGGACTGGGATCAGGATTGATCATCAGGATTGGAAGCTGATCAGGATTCCTACTGCGAGTTATATTTGGAGTCTAGTTAAATAAGGAAGATTATTCTGTCGGTTCCTGGTTTGTAGTAATGAAGCTATCGATTAAGGATAGGTTTCAATCTTTGTAATTGATTAGGACTTATCATTGATAGAGAAGCTGTGTAGTATATAAACACAGTTTAGGTTTTGATTTTATATCAATCGCATACACGAGTATATTGTAACATAGAAGCTCTCAAGAACATTAGAATTTCTTGAGAGAGTTTTTGTAAACTAGAAGCTCTCAAGAACACAGAATTTTTTGAGAGAGTTTTGTAACAGTTTTATATCAGATTTAATAAAGCTGTTATTATTCTTTCATATTTGTGATTATATCTTATTAAGTCGAGAATCTTATACAATTGTATTCAACCCCCCTTCTACAATTGTTTATTACTGGGCAACAATTGGTATCAAAGCAAACTGATTTAAATTTGAATCAGATACGATCTAAGATGTCGACAACAAAGTATGAAAGCATGAAAATTCCCATCTTGAATAAATCAGAATATCCAACATGGAAGGTAAAGATGTTAATGTACCCGGAGGCTATGGATCCTGACTATTTGGACAGGATTCGTGATGGACCATATATTCCTGCAAGAATTGTAGAACGAACAGACACTGTACCTGAACATTATGTGGTCAAGGCCAAGAGTGACTGAACTCCAGAAGAAAAAGCTCATGTACTCAGAGAACCAAAGATAAAGAACATCTTGCACAGTGGTCTTGATGCTGTCATGTCCAACAGAGTAATTGCATGCAAGTCTGCTAAAGAGATCTGGGATACCTTGGAGACTCAGTGCCAGGGATTTGCATCTGTCAAGAAGAACAAAATGGCTCTTTTGATTCAAGAATATGAACAATTCGATGCTAAACCTGACGAGAGCCTAACTGATTTATATGATAGATTTCTGACATTTCTAAACAGTTTATCTTTAGTTGACAAGGAGTATGAAACTGAAGATTCAAACACCAAGTTTCTAAGAGCTTTACCTGAAGAATGGGATACTCAGACCTCGATCATTAGACATCAGTATGATCTCAACACTGTGTCTCTTGATGAAGTCTATGGAATGTTAAGAACTCATGATCTTGAAGTTCAATAGAGAAAGAATAAGAAAGGCAACATGGCAAAATCTATTGCTTTGAAAGTAGAGGCTAAATCAAAAGGAAAAGCTGTGGAGGTCTCTAGAAGGAAATCAAGAGTAGCTGAGTCAGATCCTGATGACTCTTCATCAGATACTGATGGCAATCCTGATGCCAATACTGATGATGACTCTTCTGACTCAGACATTGAAGAGATGGTTGCTATGATAGTCAGAAGCTTCAAAAAGATGAAGTTCAGGAAAGCTAGGAGACAAGGCAACTACTAGAAAAGGACCTTCAATGCAGATAAAGACAAGAACATCAAAAAGGATAGCAAGGGTAGCAAATTTGACAAGTCAAAGGTTAGATGCTACAAGTGTAATGGTATGGGTCACTTTGCCAATGAGTGCAAGAAGACAAAGGCACTCATTACATCAAGCAAGGATTGCATGGACTCTTCCTCAGAATCTGATACTGAGGTGGTCAACTATGCACTGATGGCCAATACTGATGATACTGCTATTCCTAATGATAAGGGAAAAAGGAAAAATGTGTTAGTCATGGATAGTGGATGTTCTGTGCACATGATTGGAAACAAAGCCCTGTTATCAGAATATGAGGAAAAAGCTAGCCCAACTGTGTCTTATGGAGATGGCAACATTGGACAAACTTTGGGATATGACAATATAATCATTCGAAATGTCATCATTGAAAAAGTAGCTCTAGTGAAGGGACTAAAACACAACCTGTTGAGTATTAGTCAAATCACTGACAGAGGTTATCATGTCAACTTCTATTCCACTCATTGTGAAGTAGTCAGCAAAGAAACCGGAAATATAGCACTGACTGGCTACAGACATGGTAACATTTATGAAGCCAACATTCTCTCAAATACTGATGACTCCCCTACATGTCTCATCAGTAAAGCATCAGTAGATGAAAGTTGGGATTGGCACAAGAAGCTTTCTCATCTCAACTTCATCAATATCAATGAGTTGGTTAAGAAAGATTTAGTTAGAGAATTACCAAAAGTGTTATATACTCCTAATGGACTCTGTGATGCATGTCAAAAAGCAAAACAGAGAAGGACATCATTCCAGAGTAAATAAGAATCCTCTATTGAAGAACCATATCACATGCTGCATCTTGATCTATTTGGACCAGTCAACATCATGTCCATCAGTAAGAAAAGGTACACTCTTGTAATTGTTGATGAATATTCTTGTTAATCCCAAATGACCTAACAGAATTGTAGAAGGGGGGGGGGTTGAATACAATTTTGATATTTCTTTAACTTGAAAATACTTTATAAAATTAAACTGAACTGAATAAATAAAAACACAAGATATAAATAATTCAGTTGGATTGTTTGATGATCCAACTGAAGTGTTTTTATTGCGGAAATAATCTGTGATACAAATGTACACAGCTGCTCAGTTACAAGGTTGTAGAGAAGAAAAATGCTCTCAAAGATAGCTAATACAAACTCTTTGTTTTTCTTCACTTAAATAAAGTAACTGCTACACTTGGTTATATAAACCCAAGTTTACAACCCTATTTTTGGCTACACTAATAGTACAATGAGTAACCGCCAATAGTTTGCTTTTCATCCCTTTGTCCAGTGGTCCTTGGAGATCCTTGCTTTTGACTTCATGCTTATTATGATCACTCCCAAGAGCCCAATTGGAAACTGGGATGTTTCCTTATTCCCCATGTCCATTTTAATGGTTTCCAATGCAAAGTACACTTCCACATCTCCTTTTTGATCTGTCAGGAACCTGTCACTATCACTTTGTCAATTGTATAGAAAAGCAATAATGATTCGTTGATGGCATAGAGATGTGTTTCGTTGATAGCTTTATTCTTTGTTTCGTTGATGAGCTTCCTTGTTTCGTTGATAGAGTAATCTTCATTCCGTTGACATGTCTTCACTTAGGCAAAATTACAAGGCACTAAATATTTACAATTAACCAACCTATTTTGCCTATCTAACCATTTAGTCAACATGACTTAGAAAACCTATCTAGTACTCAACAAACTGCATACCAAACTATGAAGTAATGTACAGTGCAATTGCTACATCACTCATTTCGTTGATGAGCTTCCTGTCAACGAAACACTGCAAAGCATGCTATTTCGTTGACAGTTACAAAATAACTTAATACAAAATCTACTAAGTGTTTTTATAATTATCATCAAGAACAACATATTCCTAACAATCTCCCCCAATTTATGACTGATAGAATAACAGCCATAAATCAAGAGCCTTGATGATAACAAAAACACTCAGGCATATTACACATGATAAAAGTAAAAGTTGTATTGAGCTTCATAAAGTTTTTAGAAATAATGCAAGACTTACAAAACTAATGCCCAAATGTGCTCCTCCAGACTGAGCAAATAATTCATCTTTGTCTTCTTTGGGGCATAGTCTTCTTCCCTCTCCTAGAGTTGTTCTCCTCAATCTGGACCTGTAGCCTTCTGTAAAAGATCTTCTCTTCTTCATCTTGATCACCAAGCTTGGATTGCATAAACCTTAGAGTTTGATTAGATGCCTTGTCCAGCTGGTCTTCCATCCTGAAGAACCTTCTGCAGTTGTCCTTGTCCTTGAATTCCATCATCCAGAAAGGTTGAAGATGGATCTTCTTTCCTGTTGAGGGCACTCTTAGCATCCTGGGAAGAGCCTCAGGCTTGTTCCAGCTAGCCTTTATTTGACATATTCTGGAGACCACCTCAGACTTGGCTGTTTTGGTGAAGCCAAAGTCTTTCTTCAAGCATCTAAACACTGTGAGTAGTGTTTGGTAGTCTTCTCCTAGAATTCTGTAGAGAGGCCAAATTTGTTCTCTACCACCCTTGTATGTGAAAACCAATCTTTCAGGTAGCTTCTGAGAAGCTGCAATGCCCCTTACTTCCACCAAGTTGTCTAACTCAAGATGCAAGCTGGATTCTTCCCTGATATCAGCAATGTACATGCAGTCCTCTGGATTTGAAGGGGGTTTTTGAGGTTGTGGCTTTCTCACAAATACTGGCTTTGTCTTGACAGCCCTTTGCTTCAATTTCTTCTTTGGATCCATCTCAAAAAGGAATTTAGGAAAGTTAGCCTCATCAAACTCAATTGGCTCTTCCTTTGGCTCAATTGGCTGATCATGATAATTAACAAGATGTTTGGGATCACAGGCTAACTTTAAAGATGGATCAGGAATTGTTGGAGGTACAGAAGAGTCTGATGCAATACTCTGAGAGTCATCATTTTCAAAGGTTATGTTTCTTCTAGCCCTTGCCTTTGGTTGCCTTGTACTCTTCTTTTCACTCCTTTCCTTTTGGGCTTTTTCTTCTTGCTGTCTTTCTTCTTCATCTAGAGCTTGAGCTACTGCAAGAGCTTGCATAGCTGCTCTTTCTGATTCCTCAGCCTTGGCTTCAGCAAAGTTTGGATGACCAGCCCAAACACAGATTTGTTGTCCATTCCTGTAGACAATTGCCCTTTGCTTCCTTATCTCATGATTATTACTTTCCTTGCATTTTGTGATGAGAAGTCCAAGTAGTTTGAGCTCATCTGGATAAGGTGCAGGATAGAAAGTCCTTGCTATGTTTTTGCCTTTTGGTTTAGCAGGAGACTTGGGAGATAAGCTTCTTTGTAATGTAGCTTCTTCCACATCCCTAATGCATGAAGTTTGTCCTTTCTCCTTTCTTGGTCCTTGAATGACTCCATGTAGAAGGGGCTCTATAGCATAAGAGCTCTTGAACTGTGGCTCCACTTGTGCAGTCACCATTGCATTTGTTGCTGGCTGATCTGTCTTTGAGGATTCAGTAATTTTCTTGAACCTTGCTTCTATGTTGGACCAATGATCTTTGATCTGTGCTGCAAGTTGTATCCTCATAGAAGCTTCCTGGATCAAGTCAATGCCATCCTTATTCTTCTTTCCAAACTCCCCCATTGCTAGTGGCTCCTGTGGCAATGTGATGGTTGGGACCAGCACCTTTGTGATTTGAATGGTTAGCTCCTGAGATTTCTCCCCCTTTTTGTTATCAGCAAGAGAGACAACTGGGAGTCCTTGAGCTGCCACTAGCTGGGCCAAAAGTTGAGTCTGCTTCTCCTGTTCCTTTTGCATTTGAGATAAAGTAGCTTCCACCTTGTCCACTCTAGAAGAGAGAGTCTTCAAGGAGGTAGCCACTTCAGGTTCCTTAGAGAAAAACCTGTTCATTTTGGACATAGTGAGAAGAGGGAGCTTTTCATCCATCATCCTGTTGTTAGCATCCCTGAAATTGCTAATAGAGTCCTTGATTTCTGTAGCCTCAATCCTTGTCTGCATCATTTGTAGCCTTTGAATTTCCAGAGAATCCATGATGGCCTTGTAGAATTTCTTGTCTCTTGCATTTGCAGACTCATGAGCTAAGTAGGCTTCATTGTACTGCCTGGAGATAGCAGCATCTAGAGTGGCTCTACCATGCATACCTTGAGAAAGCCAGCCTGGTGTAGGAGGCACCACAGAAGTCCCAGTCTGTGAAGTGGTGGCCACCTGTAGATTATCACCATAGCTGTCCTCAGCATCAGAAAACTCAAATTCTCCACTTGCTGCAGCTCCTGAAGGTAGATTGGTCAGGGCATCCTTTGCTCTTTGCATTGATGCAGTTGTATGAATTAGATTTAGTGACCTTTCTGCCTCCACATTGCCCTGCTGAGCCATAATTTGATAGGCTGGCACAGGATGAGTAAAGGTCTCAGGATCCAGGGAAATACTATCCAGAGTTTGTTGATAAACCTCTTGGAAAGTAGGTTCCCTTTCTCCCTCACTGACCTCCATTAACTCACTTGCAATGGCTGCTTCCATCCTTATTTCTCCTGTAGTCCCTTCTCTCTCTCCACTCTGTTCTTGCATCATGGGCTCCCCATGGCTCACACCTCTCACACCCTCACCTTCACCTTCTAAGGTGGAACTCTCAATCTCTCCTTTTGCCTGGCTGGAAGAAATAGCCAGCCTCTCACTCACATTCTCTCCTTTTGCCTGGCTGCAAGCCAGCCTCTCAGTTTCACTCCCTCTCAGTCCTAGAAGTGTCTCAACTACCACTAGATCATCTGCACTAGTTGTGGGAACAACTTGATTTTCAATTAAAGGTGCAGAGTGAACTATCAACGGAATGGTAGTTTGAACTGTCAACGGTATGGATACCGTTGATGGAGAAACACTTGTCAACGAAATAGACTGTTTCGTTGATGAAGTCAAGAAAGCACTTTGAGAATGAGAAATTACAGTAGAGTCTGTGGTGATTGATTTTAAAGAATGGTCCACAGATCCCCTTGCAACTTCAGGAAAAAATGGTTGATGGCCCAACAAATCACTTAACAAGTGATGGCCACCAGCTTCAGAGTGGGGCTTCTCCAAGATTAGAGTTGGAGAATCAGGAATAGATGTATGGATCATGTCCACATCTAAAGATTGAGTTGGTGAATTGGATGGAGATAATTCAAGATTGATGTTTAGAGAATGGGACTGTAACCCCAGAGAAATGATAGGGGTTACATCAAACTGAATTTGAGAAACTGGAAGTGTTGCTTCCAGTGTGTGTGCACCCTGTGTACCCTTGGACTTTTGCTTCACTCTCCTTTGGTATTGGGAAAATGTAGACTTTGGGCTTGAAGTGTCCCTTACCCTCTTGGACTGTACTCTTGGTGGAGAGCTTGTTTCAATAATCACATCCTTTTGGGAGGATGCAATTAGACTTGTGTTTAAATCCATTTTACTCATTGTGCCTTGTTGGGAAGACACAATGGGGCTTGGCTGGTACACACTAACCTGTCCTTCCTTATCCTTGGGGTTTCTTTGATGTTCACCCCTTCCCTCACCTCTTACAACTCCAGACTCACTCCCCTTAGGTTGTGTGGTAGTTTTTACAACAGGTGCCTTTTGAGAAGCACCTGAGGTTGGCTTGGAGGATTTCTTTGATTTAGGTTTTGTTGCTAGGGTAGGAGCCTGTTGGGTCACAGCTACAGACTCCATAGCAACATTGGAAGGTAAAACAGTAGAGGAGTTAGCTACACTAACAGGGATAGTAGTAGTTACCTCAATGATTGGCAGATACACCACTGGAACATCACCATTGTGGTTCAGCCTGAGTATGTCTGTCAATACTCTCTTTTCTTGCACAAAGCACTCGAACCTGGCATTAGGGTTAGAGATAACTAATGGTGCTGGACTAACATGGTTAGCCAACATCATCAGAAACCTAGCATAATAGATATTTTTCTTCCTATTCGCTTTGTCACCCAACTTAGCACCAATTTCATACATAAGTTGGGTGCTAAAGTTGTGATATCTATCATTTAGAAGCATGGTTAGGAGAATTAACATAGAGTTAGTTAATGCATCAAAATTACTAATCTTTCCAGAAAAGACCTTAATGAATGCATCAGCTAAATAACTGTATTCTCTAACCAAACCTCTCCTAATTATTCTACCCAGATTATCAGTAGGCAAAGAGTAGTTTATAGAATTTAACATGGTAGTTATTTCAGTGTTAGTAGGCAAAGCATCACAGTTATTATCAGGAATATGTAAACATGCTTGCAAAACATCAGAATTAACTATGTACTCATTACCTTGAAGAGTGAATTGTAGTGTGCAGTTTGTTCCACTATACTCACATGAGGTCCAAATCTCCTCGATTATCTCATTGTAGAGTGGTGTAGAGTGAAACATTGCATAGCTCAACTTGCAATTCTTCAAGAAATCCATCATTTTGAAGAACAGACTGTTCGGGTTTTCCTTGACAACAAAAGGGATGGAGTTGTTCTTCTCATAGATGAACCCTCCAGCAGACATTAGCTTGACTATGGGTGCCATTGTTGATTAAAGGAAAGCTTCGAACTGAATTGATTGATAGAGAGAAGAAGAGAGAAAAAGCCTTTGAAATTTTTGAGAACAGGTAAAAAGAAATAATAAAACTAAAATTTCTTAAATACTCCCCCAAAAATTCTCAGAAAATGAATCCAATAGTAAATGTAAATTACTGGATTGGCTTAAAAATATAACCGTTACTCTTAGAGTATTACCATGATTTATACTTACAGGGGTGTATGCATAGATCGTGGTAAAAGACGTGTCACATTTCAACGGTTCAGATAAAAAGCGCTAAATCAACGAATCAGGATTGGGCGGTTAAAGTCCCGTCTTATTTCGTTGATAAAGCTGCGTTTCGTTGATATAAAAGAGCTATCAACGAAACACCCAGAAAACTGCTAAGACTGTCAACGAAATGGTGCATTCCGTTGGCATAGTAATTTTGACTTGGACAAAATTTTACCTTTTCCTGAGAAAATTTATTCACAGAAAAAAATAGCAAATTTCTGGCTGCCTTATGACTTGCAAATATCTCAAAAATAATTAAGAGAAATTTAGCATACCTAGCTCACTTACTAATCTTGAGAATGTTGATTCATCAAGTGGCTTGGTAAAGATGTCTGCAAGTTGTTGTTCACTTGGAACAAAATGTAACTCCACAGTACCATTCATAACATGTTCTCTAATGAAATGGTACTTGATGTCAATGTGCTTGGTTCTTGAATGCTGCACTGGATTCTCAGTAATGGCAATGGCACTAGTGTTGTCACAGAAAATAGGAATTTTCTCAACTCTTAATCCATAATCAAGTAGTTGATTTTTCATCCATAAAATCTGTGCACAACAACTTCCAGCTGCAATATACTCAGCCTCAGCTGTGGAGGTGGAAACTGAGTTTTGTTTCTTGCTGAACCATGACACAAGCTTGTTTCCTAAGAATTGACAGGTGCCTGTTGTGCTTTTCCTGTCAATTTTACATCCTGCATAATCTGCATCTGAATAACCAATTAGTTCAAAACCAGATTCTCTAGGATACCAAATGCCAAGGTTTGATGTTCCTTTGAGATATCTGAAAATCCTTTTAATAGCAACTAAATGGGATTCCCTAGGATCAGCCTGAAATCTAGCACATAAACATGTAGCAAACATAATATCAGGTCTACTAGCTGTTAAATATAAAAGTGAGCCAACCATGCCTCTGTAACTTGAAATGTCCACAGATTTTTCCTTAGTATTCAATTCAAGTTTGGTGGCAGTAGGCATGGGTGTTTTGGCAGGAGAGCATTCCATTAAGTTAAACTTCTTCAATAAATCAAAAATATATTTTGTTTGACTAATGAAAATGCCTTCATTAACTTGCTTTACTTGAAGACCAAGAAAGTAAGTTAATTCTCCCATCATGCTCATTTCATACTTACTTTGCATAAGCTTGGCAAACTTTTGACAAAGTTTTTCATCTGTAGACCCAAAAATTATGTCATCTACATAAATTTGAACAAGTATTGTAGAGCCATTCACAATCCTATGAAAAAGGGTATTATCTACAGTACCTCTAGTGAAGTGATTCTCAAGAAGGAACTGTGAAAGTGTGTCATACCAGGCTCTAGGTGCTTGTTTCAAACCATAGAGTGCTTTGAGGAGAAAGTACACATACTCTGGAAAATCATCATCTTCAAAACCAGGAGGTTGACTCACATACACCTCCTCTTCCAGTTCCCCATTTAGAAAAGCACTCTTAACATCCATTTGATAGACCTTGAAATTGGCATGGGCTGCATAGGCTAGGAAAATCCTTATTGCTTCTAGTCTTGCAACAGGAGCAAAGGTTTCATCATAATCGATTCCTTCTTCCTGTGAATAGCCTTTTGCAACCAATCTAGCTTTATTCCTTGTGACTATGCCATTTTCATCCATCTTGTTTCTGAACACCCATTTTGTGCCTATGACACTCCTGTCCTTAGGCTTGGGCACCAGCTTCCATACTTTGTTCCTTTCAAATTGGTTTAGCTCTTCTTGCATAGCCAAAACCCAATCTGGATCTAGAAGTGCATCCTCAACTTTCTTTGGCTCATCTTGAGACAGAAAGCTGCTATATAGACATTCTTCTTGAGTTGCTCTTCTAGTTTGGACTTTTGAAGAAACATCACCTATAATGAGTTCAAAGGGATGATCTTTAGTCCATTTTCTTGAGGGAGGTAGATTTGCTCTAGACGAGGTAGCTTCATGATCATGATTGCCTTGATTGGACATTTGTCCTTGAGAAACTCCCCCTGAGTTTGTTGTCCCTAAATGATCACTTCTAGAAACATTTCTATGACTGTCAACGGTATGACCATTTTGGTTGTCAACGAAACGCTCATTTTGACTGTCAACGAAATGATCATTTGGTCTACTAGCAGCTATTCTTTTCAATCTTAATGCAGCAACTTCATCTTCACTGCTGCTTTCATCTGTGCTAGATACAACAACTTTAGGCTGTTTCTCAGTAGCCTTATCATGATTCACTTGTTCTCCTTCCTCATTCTCAAAAGAGAGACTTTCATGGAAACCTTCATCACAGAGACCTTGTATTTTGAGATCATCAAAAACAACATGTACAGATTCCATAACAATGTTGATTCTGAGATTAAAGACTCTGTAAGCTTTCCCTGCTGCATATCCCACAAATATTGCTTCATCTGCCTTTGCTTCAAATTTCCCCAAATGCTCAGCTTGATTTCTCAGAACAAAGCACTTGCATCCAAAGACATGAAGAAAATCTAATAGTGGCTTCTTTCTTTTGAGTAACTGATAAGGGGTCATTCCTTTGGCCTGATTAATCAAAGAAATATTCTGAGTGAAGCAAGCTGTGTTAACTGCCTCAGCCCAAAAATAAGTTGGTAACTTTGATTCATCTAGCATTGTCCTTGCAGCTTCAATAAGTGTTCTGTTTTTCCTTTCAACTACACCATTTTGCTGTGGTGTTCTTGCTGCTGAAAACTCATGCAAAATACCATTTTCTTCACAGAACACCTTCATGCTTGAATTCTTGAATTCTGTCCCATTGTCACTCCTAATCCTTCTTACTTTGAAATCAGGATGATTGCTTACCATCTTGATGTGATTGATAATGATTTCACTTGCCTCATCTTTAGAGTGCAAAAAGAAAGTCCATGTAAATCTAGAAAAATCATCAACAATCACAAGACAGTATTTCTTCTTTGAAATAGACATGACATTTACAGGGCCAAACAAATCCATATGAAGTAACTCAAGCTGATGAACAATTGATGACTCTGTCTTGCTTTTGAATGATGCCTTCTTTTGTTTCCCTTTTTGACAGGCATCACACAAACCATCCTTGGAAAACTCCACCTGTGGAATTCCTCTAGCAAGATCTTTCCTCACCAAATCATTCATGACCTTGAAATTCAGATGAGATAATTTCTTGTGCCATAGCCAACTTTCATCCTTGCTTGCTTTGCTGAAAAGACAAGTGATGGTGTCTGAACTTGTGCTACTAAAGTCAGCAATGTACACATTCCCTCTTCTGAATCCAGTCATTACCACATTGTTGTTTCCTCCTTTAGAAACAACACAGGCTTCTTTTGAAAAAGTAACTAAAAATCCTTTGTCACAGAGTTGACTGATACTAAGCAAATTGTGCTTAAGACCATCCACCAATGCAACCTCATCTATGATGACATTCTCTTTTGAAATCAAGCCATATCCCTTTGTGTAGCCTTTGCTGTCATCTCCAAAAGCAATACAAGGGCCAGCTCTTTCCTGAAACTCTGTGAGCAGGGTAGAATCACCAGTCATGTGTCTTGAACAACCACTATCCAAGTACCAAAGATTCCTTTTGTCTCCCTGCACACAATAAAACCAAATCAAGTTGATTTTGGTACCCAAGTTTCCTTGGGTCCTGTCTTGTTAGCCTTTGCATTCCCTTTTGTACTATTTTTCACTTTGGACTCAGATTGATTCAAATCAATCTTTACCCTTGGTGTTGATTTCTGAGGGTTGCTCATATTTTCATTCATAGCATGCATAGTTGGAGGAACAATCATGTTATTCATGTTCCATGGCATTTGTGGCATGTTAAACATATTCATGTAAGGATTAGACACAAATGGCATGCTAGCATATGGATTCTGAAATTGTGCATATGGAGCAAACATGTTAGGCATAACAGGCATTGTAGGCATGGAACTGTTCATTGCAGGCTTGGGCATTTTCACATTAGCAGATTTCTTAACAGATTTGCAGTTAGTAGACAAATGACTAACACTTCCACAATTAACACATGTCTTTCTAGGAGCATATTTATCAGGTGTGTAATTGTTGTGTTTGTTAATTCCTACTTTGCCATTCCTGTTATTCTTTTTATTTCCCTTAGCCTCATTATGAACTTTCTCTACCTTGTCTTTCAATTGCTTGTTAGACAAGTGACCTACATTAGCTCTCTCAACAGGCTTCTCAACTTTCTTTGAATTACTAGACTCACCTTGAACAAAGTTCTTGGTGACAGGACCATACTTGTCATTAAGTCTAGTGAGTTTCTCTTTTCTTTTGTCTGTCAACGAAACAGCCTGATCGGTTGATGGTTCATGTGTCAACGAAACATTGCATTTCGTTGACATATCAACCTCCAACAAATGATCATTGTTGTTTGTTGACTCTGTTTCTGATTCTAAGGTTTCACCAACACACCCTAGCTTCTCTTTGTTCTTTTTCCATGATTCCTCACAGAAAGATTCCATACCTTGAACATTAATGATGTTGGTAGCAACATTCCTGGAATCTTTCCATTTTGCAATCACACCTTGTTCTATTTCAAGTTGTGTTTTAAGAATTTCTTCCCTTTGTAACACGTTCTCAAGTTCCTTCTTAGCATCCCTACTAACACATCTCATTTTCTCAAATTCAATGAGCTGTGCTTCTAACATTGCATTCCTATCACTTAATAACAAATTAGTCTCTTTTATTCTAGAATTCTCCTTGGTAAGTGATTTAAGAGTAACACGCAAATTATATAGTACAGTAGACATTTCATTTACTGCACTATCGCATTCCTCTTTAGAAAGCTCAGAAAGATTAGTAATTGTTACCTGGTTGCTTGAGGAACTTGCTTCCTGCTCATGATTGTCAGCCATAAGAGCCAAGTTGACATATTCAACATCATCATCAGAGTCTTCACCATTACCAGCCCAGTCATACTCCTGAGACATGAAAGCCTTTTCTTTTTCCTTGAGAAGTTCAAAGTATTTCTTTTTATAATCAACAGGCTCAAATTTCCTGTTGCCCTTCTCAACCTTGGGCTTTCTGCAGTCTCCAGCAAAGTGACCAAGCATTCCACAATTGAAACATTTTGACTTAGACTTTTCAATCCAGTTTGATTTGCTAGGTTGAAAGTCTCTTCTTGGTGGCCTTGCTTCTGAGTTTCTTTTGAACTTGAACTTAGAGAATTTCCTAGACAGAAAAGCAATATGCTCATCAATCTCATCTAAGTCATTCAAGTTGGCTGGTTCTGATTCTTCTTCTTCTTCTGTCATCTTGTCTTTACCCTTGCTAACATCACTCCTACAACTAGGTCGACTAGTTGTGGCCTTTGCAGTTTCTTTGTTGTCATCTTCCAGTTGGTTCACAGATGCAATTAATGCAATAGATCCACCCTTCTTCTGTACCTTTTCAATTTCCTCATCTTGCTCCATTTCCAGCTCATAAGTCTTCAAGGTTCCATAAAGCCTTTCAAGAGTGTAGTCTTTGTACTCTTGAGTGTTTCTAAGAGAAACAGTCATAGGCTTCCATTCTTTTGGAAGAGCTCTGAGAAATTTAAGGTTTGAATCCTTAGTTTGATAGATCCTCCCATACAGCTTTAATCCATTCAAAAGCTTCTGAAACCTACTAAACGTGTCATTTAGGGTTTCACCAGCTTTAAAATGAAAATGCTCATATTGTTGTATAAGGAGTTGCATTTTATTTTCCCTGACTTGCTCAGTTCCTTCACAGAGAGTTCTAACAGTATCCCATACTTCCTTAGAGGTTGTACAGTTGATAACATTGTCAAACATCTCTTGCTCCAAACCATTAAACAGAATGTTCATGGTTCTTTTGTCTTTATGGACTTCTGCAACATCTTCAACAGTCCATTCTGAGACAAGTTTTGGAATCTCTACATCAAGAGCATTATCTGGCAATCCAACTCTAGAATCAAGCTTCATGGGAACGTGTGGACCTTTCTCAATGCAGTCTACATACCTCTCATCCATAGACATGAGATGTAAATGCATCTTTACTTTCCAGTGAAAGTAATTGTCCTTATCAAGAACTGGTATCTTCACACCTGCATCCTTCTTCACCATGGTTTCTGTTTTTGGTCTTGATCTTTAAACTTCTTGTATGTTAGAAGCTTGCTCTGATACCAATTGTTAATCCCAAATGACCTAACAGAATTGTAGAAGGGGGGGGGTTGAATACAATTTTGATATTTCTTTAACTTGAAAATACTTTATAAAATTAAACTGAACTGAATAAATAAAAACACAAGATATAAATAATTCAGTTGGATTGTTTGATGATCCAACTGAAGTGTTTTTATTGCGGAAATAATCTGTGATACAAATGTACACAGCTGCTCAGTTACAAGGTTGTAGAGAAGAAAAATGCTCTCAAAGATAGCTAATACAAACTCTTTGTTTTTCTTCACTTAAATAAAGTAACTGCTACACTTGGTTATATAAACCCAAGTTTACAACCCTATTTTTGGCTACACTAATAGTACAATGAGTAACCGCCAATAGTTTGCTTTTCATCCCTTTGTCCAGTGGTCCTTGGAGATCCTTGCTTTTGACTTCATGCTTATTATGATCACTCCCAAGAGCCCAATTGGAAACTGGGATGTTTCCTTATTCCCCATGTCCATTTTAATGGTTTCCAATGCAAAGTACACTTCCACATCTCCTTTTTGATCTGTCAGGAACCTGTCACTATCACTTTGTCAATTGTATAGAAAAGCAATAATGATTCGTTGATGGCATAGAGATGTGTTTCGTTGATAGCTTTATTCTTTGTTTCGTTGATGAGCTTCCTTGTTTCGTTGATAGAGTAATCTTCATTCCGTTGACATGTCTTCACTTAGGCAAAATTACAAGGCACTAAATATTTACAATTAACCAACCTATTTTGCCTATCTAACCATTTAGTCAACATGACTTAGAAAACCTATCTAGTACTCAACAAACTGCATACCAAACTATGAAGTAATGTACAGTGCAATTGCTACATCACTCATTTCGTTGATGAGCTTCCTGTCAACGAAACACTGCAAAGCATGCTATTTCGTTGACAGTTACAAAATAACTTAATACAAAATCTACTAAGTGTTTTTATAATTATCATCAAGAACAACATATTCCTAACAATTCTAGATTCACCTGGGTGTACTTTATGCACAGAAAAGATGAAACTCCTGAAATACTGTTGGATCATATGAGAATGATTGAGACAACCACAAAGTACAAAGTCAAGATACTGAGGAGTGATAATGGTACTGAATTCAAGAATTCAAAGATGGAAAAGTTCTGCAAATACAAAGGAATTATTCAACAATTCTCTGCTCCTGGCACACCTCAGCAAAATGGAGTAGTTGAAAGGAAAAATAGAACTCTTATTGAAGCTGGCAGAACTATGTTGGAAGAAGCTAAGTTACCTACATATTTCTGGGCAGAAGCAGTCAACACAGCATGCTATACTCAAAATCTCACATTGATAAACAAACATGGTGTTACTCCTTATCAATCTCTCAAGGAGAAGAAACCAAGTTTGAAGCATCTGCATGTGTTTGGTTGTAAATGTTTTGTTCTCAGAACTCATCCTGAACAGCTAGGAAAGTTTGAAACAAAGGCTGATGAAGGAATTTTCATAGGTTATCCTGCATCAAGAGCCTTTAGAGTTTTTAACTTGAGAACAAGAGCTGTCATGGAGTCAATACATGTATCTTTTGATGATAAGAAGATAATTGGATTGAAAGAAAATAACATGAACAACCGAAGATTAGGATTTCCTCATTTTTTATAAGCAAAAACTAAGAACTGACAAATTAATAATGGACCATATTATTACGATAATAAATTGAAATAAATCAAGAAGAGTAACTGAAAAATAAGTATTAAAAGAAAATCTTTACATAAATATTGAAAAGTTTTTTTAAGAAAATAATATTTAAAACTTTATTTTTAAATAGATATTTAAAGTGAGGGGTTTTAGTAAGAAAAAATAGAAAAAGTAACAGCTTTAGTTGAATAAGGTAATTGTCCGTAATTAAAAATATTAAAATAAATAAGTAAGGGTTTGTCCGTGATATTTTTGGAAAAGAAGGTATTTTAATAAGGAAAAATAGAAAAATTAACATGTTTTAGTTGAAAAAGTTAATTGTCATTTGCCGGTGAATTTTGTTAGAAAAAATATAAAAAACAATGTATTTTAACTAAAAAATTAAGTGTTTATAAATTATTTTATTATTTAATATTTTTAAAAAAAAGTAAGCGTAATTAAGTAAAATCAATTAGTACCAACCGGCTGACCAAACTTTTAATGTTTCCTCTCTATTATAAGAGAGTATAGAAGCGTAACTGAGATCTTATCAAAAACTCTAGAAGAACACGTAACTACGTAAGTGTATGCATAAAAAATTGATGTAGCAGTACCTTTTTTAATTTATTTATACACGATATTAAGTATTTATTGAGATTCGATGCTGAGACATTTGGCAGTAATTCTTTATTATTCATGTTACTCTTATTATATAATAGCATAAAACTAGCTTATAACCCGTGCAATACACGGTTATTTTTTAATTTTTTTTTTAATTATATTAATTAATGAAATTATTTTTAATTTAATGATGAATCAGTCATTATTATTCAACTGAAATTACTCATGCACCGAATAGAAGAGAATTTTAAGAATTTTTACATTGACAATTCTATTCTATTTAGAAAACCAACTCATTTTTTATTTATATTATTAAAATTCACTTTGTAGTATTCGAATATAATTCAAATAACAATCAAATACATTTTTTGGTATTAAATCTAACGGTTCTTATTTATCTATTTCAAAATCAACGGTTCTTATTAGTTTAACGGTACATAGACCAAAGTTTTGGATAAGATACCGTGCAACGCACAGATCTTTTTTAATATTTATAATTATATTAATTTATATTTTTTAAATATATTTATGCTATTAAATTTTGGACTTTATTTATTAGATTATGGAGGTTTAATTATCTATTTGTAATGTATCTTGAGTTCTAAAAATAAGATTTAAACATTTTATGGCACACTCGTAACTCACAAAATAATCTTTAATTTAATGATGGGTTAACAATTCTTTTTAAATTAAAAATACCATGAAACTGAAGAGAAAATAAAAGAAAGTGAAGAATTTTTACATTAAAAATTCTTATTGAACTTAGAAAATTTATGTTAGTGTTAGTGCTCTAGAGACAATACTTTTATGTTTTAAAGAAAACATTTCATTATTACAAATTATGTTTTATTGATTATTATTATTATTTTATTATGTCTTTAATTACCGCGTTATAAATGTTAGCATAATAAATGTCCTTGGAATTATTATACGTATTCGATATCTTTAAGTATGTGACTTAAAAATGAGATTAAATGAATAGTATCTTTATTCCTAAATATCCCTAGTCGAGTGTTATTATTTAAGGACAATAGTAATGCACAGAGACTAGTATGTTTGTTGACTGATGACCACATCTCATTGGTCATAGGTATGGTGATACTAAAGTCAAAACATAGGTGCATGTAAGAGTACATGACACTGGATTGACCCGACGTGAGATTCTACATGTTAATGGTGTCATAAGTAATTCTCACAGTGATAATGATGTAATGATCCTTACACCTGAAATCATTATATTTCTATACGAGAATTAATATACTTCGATTACATTAAAAGTTACATTTGACCGGGTGATGATAAAAGTGGACATTGGGTATATTATGAATCGTATGAGAAATATAAATGATCTAGATGGAATTTAACCCTCCGAATTTTAGGAGCGATATTATTGGCCTCTTGTTTGAGTGAGACTAAGAAATGCACGGTCGTGCTCAAATGTTGATTTGATTTAATAGTCTACTCATCGATCAAGAAAACTAAGATTAAATTATGAAGATGATGACGCATTACATGCCTCGAGTTTAATCTATAATATTAAGGTTAAAGTGATTATATTACATGGAACATTAT
This sequence comes from Heracleum sosnowskyi, assembly GCA_030848705.1. Classification (NCBI taxonomy): domain Eukaryota; kingdom Viridiplantae; phylum Streptophyta; class Magnoliopsida; order Apiales; family Apiaceae; genus Heracleum; species Heracleum sosnowskyi. The sequence continues at coordinate 21,318,104 of CM061240.1, forward strand.
TCACGAAAGGCTTAATCGAATCACCGATTTAATTATTATTACTTGGGTAGCAATGATGTATTACTAGATACCGCTCATTGTTTACAATTTTAATTAGTTATTAAAATTATTGCCAACGTAATAATAACCTACACAAAGAACGCTTGAAAGAAAAATAATTTAAATTATGAATTTAAATTAAATAAGTAATTCATTCTATTTATAATATTAATTAAGTATGACTTAATTAATTAATTAAATAGAAAAATGGAATTAATTAAAATAATTCCAAAATAAGTTATTAATTGATTAAGTGAGACTTAATTAAATAATAAATTGAAATTTCGGATTAGTATTAATTATAATTGGATTATAATTAATAAAACTTATTACTCTCTATATAAACTCTCAAAAGGGGCTGATTTTAGATGAAAAACGTTTTTATATATAAAAACCCTAGCCGTCTATGAGAGGAAGAAAAGAGAGAGAGAGAGAGAGAGAGAGAGAGAGAAAGAGAAACGGTTTTGGGTGCTAGTACACATCAATCCTTCAAGAAAAACGTTCTTGTGGATACCATAGAGCGTAGATCGCGAGAGCGGGATACATGATGATTGAACAAGCTTTGGATCTCCATTAATATTCCATTAATGAGCTGTTAAAGCTTCTTAAGGTATTTGTTCTTAATCTCCGAATTAAATCTTTTGTTTTCGCATGGATCCTGCGAAGGGGTTTCGAATTTAGATATTTTTACGTTTTACGTTGCGTATATGTGCTCGAAACCCTTCAATGGCATCAGAGCTACTTGCGAAACTTTTTAATTCGGTTGTGTTTAACAGTTTTCGATATATATGCATGTTTGCGATCTACCATGTTTTTGTGTTGATTTATATATATGTATGTATATGTTTTTGAATATATGATATTCATGAGGATTGGATAATCTTGTGATGATTGTTTATATTGTTGTTTGTATATGATACATGTTAGATCGAATTATGAGAATCGTATTTGATACGATTTCTGAATACGTTGCGCAGATTTAGTGAAATTTGCATACTATGTCAATTTTCGCCGAATATACCTTTTCGGAAAGGGAAACAGGCGTCTGAACAAAACTGACATTGTCACTCGTTCGTTTGTAAGGTGTTTGACGTCGTTTACTATCTGTAAATAGCGATTTAATGTTTTCAGAATTCTAATTTTGATTTTCTGATTTACAGTTTATTTGAGTGCTAAGCTTAAGAAACAATATGAGCATATGGATGCTTATGAGATATTTGAGCACCTTAAAAGATGTTTGAGGAAAGGCTCGTCAAAAGGGATTTGACAATAGCAAGGCACCATACACCTACTAGTAGGGAAAGTGAGATTCGGTTGGACCAGATGTTCTAAAGATGATAGGGTATAATGAGTACCTTGATTATTATTTTTTTGGGTTTCAAGATTGGTCTAGAGACTCAGAATGATTTAATCATACAAATCTTTGAACAATAACTATTCTCAATTAGTTAGTGAACAATGAAATAAATGAGATAGACATAACACCCACTAAGTTGTGAAGCACGTTGAGAACTGCTGTAAGCAACATGATAAATGCATGGACTACTCCCATAATGATGGTGAATGTAGGAATGTGAATGGGAAAAGGAAAATGGAATGGAAATAAGAAGATTTGATCGAATTCTATAGCCATATTAAAGTCCAATCCCAAAGAGGTTTTGTCACCTAAAGGAGGTGTTGCTAATTAAAGAAGATGATTATCGCTTCTGTGGAAAACCGAAAGACTAGAAGTTAAACTGTCATGCTTATTTGGAAGATCTAAGAAGAAGACCGGTGAGGGTCAAGCTTCAGGTTTCGGGTTAGAATTGGAGCAAAAGTTGTTGCTCTATTTGAAGTAACTCGTTACTTAATTTTGCCTATAAGGCTAAGTTTAAAACTTGATAATTGTAACTACGTGCCTCTAAGAGTAGATACATTATATTGGTTTCTTGTATGGACAAGAAAGGTTTTTCATTTTAATTGGATATATAACAATTGTTGTTTATTACATTTCAATGAAAAGGTTAATGATGTTGCACAATTAGTTAACAATTTATATGTTCTAAAATGACTCAAATCAAACATTATCTTTGGCACTGTAATTAAGGCCATAATATAAGAAACACATTTCCAATTTACATAATGATGGATGATTGGATAAGTTTGATTATGAATCATACGAAGAATGTGAATCTTGGTTTATTTGGAAAAAGGACAAAAACCCCTTTTACTGAAATTGGTGAAAGGGCCATCGAACGATCATGACTTATACATGGTGATGTATGTGTTCATATACATACGATGGCAGGAGGTAGATTTTACTACTTCATAACGCTCACTGATGATGTCAGTAGATACGGATATTGATATCTTTTGATGAACAAATCTGAATTGTTTGAAAAGTTCAATGAAAGGAGTTTCTAAGAGCTGAAATCACATTATGTTGGACATAATGCGATGGATGATGAGTCAAATGGATCTTCCAATAAGTTTATGGGATTATACCCTAGAGACAGGTGCATATACACTAAACTGTGTTCCTACTAAAATGGTTCAGGAGACACCATATAAGATGTGGACTAAGAAAAGTTATAGCATGTCATTTATGAAAATTAGGGGGATGCAAAGCGATTCTGAAACGTTTAACCTCTGACAAGCTAGGACCAAAATCAGATAAATGTAATTTTGTTGGATACCAAATTAAAACAAAAAGGGTATTACTTCTTTAATCCTCCAGAGAACAAAGTGTTTGTTGCTCGGACTGTTGTGTTTCTTGATAGAGAATTTCTTTTAAAAAGAAATAGTGGGAGGAAAACAGATCTCGATGAGGATCGTGTTAGATCAGGATTCAATGATCGTCAGGATCTAGACTTCAACTGATCAGGATTGCTGACATCATCAGGATTGCATGGTCGTCAGGATCAGAATGAATATCAGGACTGGGATCAGGATTGATCATCAGGATTGGAAGCTGATCAGGATTCCTACTTCGAGTTATATTTGGAGTCTAGTTAAATAAGGAAGATTATTCTGTCGGTTCCTGGTTTGTAGTAATGAAGCTATCGATTAAGGATAGGTTTCAATCTTTGTAATTGATTAGGACTTATCATTGATAGAGAAGCTGTGTAGTATATAAACACAGTTTAGGTTTTGAATTTATATCAATCGCATACACGAGTATATTGTAACATAGAAGCTCTCAAGAACATTAGAATTTCTTGAGAGAGTTTTTGTAAACTAGAAGCTCTCAAGAACACAGAATTTTTTGAGAGAGTTTTGTAACAGTTTTATATCAGATTTAATAAAGCTGTTATTATTCTTTCATATTTGTGATTATATCTTATTAAGTCGAGAATCTTATACAATTGTATTCAACCCCCCTTCTACAATTGTTTATTACTGGACAACAATTGGTATCAAAGCAAACTGATTTAAATTTGAATCAGATACGATCTAAGATGTCGACAACAAAGTATGAAAGCATGAAAATTCCCATCTTGAATAAATCAGAATATCCAACATGGAAGGTAAAGATGTTAATGTACCTGGAGGCTATGGATCCTGACTATTTGGACAGGATTCGTGATGGACCATATATTCCTGCAAGAATTGTAGAACGAACAGACACTGTACCTGAACATTATGTGGTCAAGGCCAAGAGTGACTGAACTCCAGAAGAAAAAGCTCATGTACTCAGAGAACCAAAGATAAAGAACATCTTGCATAGTGGTCTTGATGCTGTCATGTCCAACAGAGTAATTGCATGCAAGTCTGCTAAAGAGATCTGGGATACCTTGGAGACTCAGTGCCAGGGATTTGCATCTGTCAAGAAGAACAAAATGGCTCTTTTGATTCAAGAATATGAACAATTCGATGCTAAACCTGATGAGAGCCTAACTGATTTATATGATAGATTTCTGACATTTCTAAACAGTTTATCTTTAGTTGACAAGGAGTATGAAACTGAAGATTCAAACACCAAGTTTCTAAGAGCTTTACCTGAAGAATGGGATACTCAGACCTCGATCATTAGACATCAGTATGATCTCAACACTGTGTCTCTTGATGAAGTCTATGGAATGTTAAGAACTCATGATCTTGAAGTTCAACAGAGAAAGAATAAGAAAGGCAACATGGCAAAATCTATTACTTTGAAAGTAGAGGCTAAATCAAAAGGAAAAGCTGTGGAGGTCTCTAGAAGGAAATCAAGAGTAGCTGAGTCAGATCCTGATGACTCTTCATCAGATACTGATGGCAATCCTGATGCCAATACTGATGATGACTCTTCTGACTCAGACATTGAAGAGATGGTTGCTATGATAGTCAGAAGCTTCAAAAAGATGAAGTTCAGGAAAGCTAGGTGACAAGGCAACTACCAGAAAAGGACCTTCAATGCAGATAAAGACAAGAACATCAAAAAGGATAGCAAGGGTAGCAAATTTGACAAGTCAAAGGTTAGATGCTACAAGTGTAATGGTATGGGTCACTTTGCCAATGAGTGCAAGAAGACAAAGGCACTCATTACATCAAGCAAGGATTGCATGGACTCTTCCTCAGAATCTGATACTGAGGTGGTCAACTATGCACTGATGGCCAATACTGATGATACTGCTATTCCTAATGATAAGGGAAAAAGGAAAAATGTGTTAGTCATGGATAGTGGATGTTCTGTGCACATGATTGGAAACAAAGCCCTGTTATCAGAATATGAGGAAAAAGCTGGCCCAACTGTGTCTTATGGAGATGGCAACATTGGACAAACTTTGGGATATGGCAATATAATCATTGGAAATGTCATCATTGAAAAAGTAGCTCTAGTGAAGGGACTAAAACACAACCTGTTGAGTATTAGTCAAATCACTGACAGAGGTTATCATGTCAACTTCTATTCCACTCATTGTGAAGTAGTCAGCAAAGAAACCGGAAATATAGCACTGACTGGCTACAGACATGGTAACATTTATGAAGCCAACATTCTCTCAAATACTGATGACTCCCCTACATGTCTCATCAGTAAAGCATCAGTAGATGAAAGTTGGGATTGGCACAAGAAGCTTTCTCATCTCAACTTCATCAATATCAATGAGTTGGTTAAGAAAGATTTAGTTAGAGAATTACCAAAAGTGTTATATACTCCTAATGGACTCTGTGATGCATGTCAAATAGCAAAACAGAGAAGGACATCATTCCAGAGTAAATAAGAATCCTCTATTGAAGAACCATATCACATGCTGCATCTTGATCTATTTGGACCAGTCAACATCATGTCCATCAGTAAGAAAAGGTACACTCTTGTAATTGTTGATGAATATTCTAGATTCACCTGGGTGTACTTTATGCACAGAAAAGATGAAACTCCTGAAATACTGTTGGATCATATGAGAATGATTGAGACAACCACAAAGTACAAAGTCAAGATACTGAGGAGTGATAATGGTACTGAATTCAAGAATTCAAAGATGGAAAAGTTCTGCAAATACAAAGGAATTATTCAACAATTCTCTGCTCCTGGCACACCTCAGCAAAATGGAGTAGTTGAAAGGAAAAATAGAACTCTTATTGAAGCTGGCAGAACTATGTTGGAAGAAGCTAAGTTACCTACATATTTCTGGGCAGAAGCAGTCAACACAGCATGCTATACTCAAAATCTCACATTGATAAACAAACATGGTGTTACTCCTTATCAATCTCTCAAGGAGAAGAAACCAAGTTTGAAGCATCTGCATGTGTTTGGTTGTAAATGTTTTGTTCTCAGAACTCATCCTGAACAGCTAGGAAAGTTTGAAACAAAGGCTGATGAAGGAATTTTCATAGGTTATCCTGCATCAAGAGCCTTTAGAGTTTTTAACTTGAGAACAAGAGCTGTCATGGAGTCAATACATGTATCTTTTGATGATAAGAAGATAATTGGATTGAATGAAGACTCACATGATAGACTGATTTTTGAAAAAGAAGTTACCAAGGAACCTGAAGAAAATGAATCAGATCCTGTCAGTTCATCAGATCCTGATGGGTCACCAAATACTGATGACACATCAAATCCTGATGACACTTCAAATGTTAATTCTGATGATGCAAACAATAGTAATACTACTAGTAGTGCTAATGTTGAGGGGCAACAACAACATTCTACTACTAGTTCAGAGTCAACTCAATCATCAGGACAGAATTTTTCAGATACTGATTCAAATGATGATCCTAATAATTCATCAGGAGGAGATAGTAATACTTCAGGGGGAGCTTCTAATGAATCAAATTCTTCTAATCAAGATAACACCAATTCAGGGAGAGCATCTACATCAAGGAATGACTTACCATCAGCAAGGAAATGGACCTCAAGTCATACTCTTGATTTGATAATTGGAGATCCTGATGCAGGTGTTCAGACAAGAAGTGCAACTCAAAATGAATGTCTATATAATAAATTTCTGTCAAAGGAGGAGCCAAAGAAAGTTGAAGATGCACTCAAAGATGCTGATTGGGTTACTGTAATGCAAGAAGAATTGAATGAATTTGAAAGGAATGAAGTCTGGAAACTAGTACCAAGACCAAAGAACAGGTCAATTGTTGGTACAAAATGGATTTTCAAGAATAAGACTGATTCAGATGGTGTAATTATCAGAAACAAAGCAAGACTAGTTGCAAAGGGGTATTCTCAATAAGAAAGAATTGACTATGATGAAACTTTTGCTCCTGTTGCAAGACTAGAGGCCATCAGGATCTTTCTGGCATATGCAGCTCATAAGAAATTCAAGGTTTTCCAGATGGATGTGAAAAGTGCTTTCTTAAATGGTGAACTGGAGGAAGAAGTCTATGTTGAACAACCTCCTGGTTTCATTGATCCAAAATATCCAGATCATGTTACAGATTGGATAAGGCACTTTATGGACTAAAGCAAGCTCCAAGAGCATGGTATGAAACCTTAGCTCAGTTCTTACTAGAAAGTGGATTCAAAAGAGGTTCTATTGATAAAACTCTATTCTATTTGAATCATGGTAAGGATTTGCTTTTAGTTCAGATTTATGTGGATGATATCATTTTTGGGTCAACAAACAATAAGCTGTGTGAAAAGTTTTCCAAGCTTATGCAGTCAAGATATCAAATGAGCATGATGGGAGAAATGAGTTATTTTCTTGGTCTTCAAGTTAAACAGACTGATGATGGCATTTTTATCAATCAGTCTAAATATACAAGGAATTTACTGAAAAGGTTTAACATGGAAGACTGTGCTACTGCAAATACTCCCATTGCTACAGCTACCAAACTTGATCCTGATCAAGGTATTGAGGTAGATGTAACTCACTACAGAGGAATGATTGGCTCTTTATTGTATCTCACTACAAGTAGACCAGATATCATGTTTGCAACATGTCTGTGTGCAAGATTTCAAGCAAAACCTAGGGAACCTCATCTGATTGAAGTTAAAAGAATTTTCAGATATCTCAAAGGCACTTCTTCACTTGGTCTTTGGTATGCAAAGGAATCAGATTTTGGTTTGTGTGGTTATTCAGATGCTGATTTTGCAGGATGCAAAATAGACAGGAAAAGTACTTCAGGAAGCTGTCAGTTTTTGGGTGGTAGACTAGTTTCATGGTTTAGAAAAAAGCAAAAGTCTATCTCTACTTCAACAGCAGAAGCTGAGTACATTGCTGCAGGAAGCTGTTGTGCTCAGATAATGTGGATGAGAAATCAGTTGTTAGATTATGGCCTGTCATACTTAAAAATCCCTATTTATTGTGATAACCAAAGTGCTATTGCAATGACAGGAAATCCAGTTCAACATTCTCTTACTAAACACATCAGTATTAGATATCATTTCATAAGAGAACAGGTTCTGGAAGGAACAATTGAACTTCATTTTGTTCCTACTGATCAACAACTAGCTGATATATTCACCAAGCCACTGCCTGAAGCTACATTCAATAAGTTGGTGAATGAACTTGGAATGATGAACTTTGAGAATTTTTGAGAAAAGCTACAGAGAAGAAATCCTGATGACTATCAAATTCTGATGGTCATTCAGAAAGGTATGTATTTTTGATCAAATCCTGATAGGACAAAATCCTGACAGGAAGTCAACTGGTCAATTCTGATGTACAGGTCAATATTTCATTGCTTAATTTGTGCCTGATTTTTCGTCAGTTTCTGATGAGAAACGTTTGAGTTTTGGACAACTGTATGTGCGCGTGTGTCACACTGATAGATATATACATATAGATACACATAAAAAGCGGTACAGTTATGTTTAATTATGCACATAATTTGTCCACTAATCATTTGAGCACAAATCATAATTTGCCACCTGTCATTGAGAGTAATATTTTGTTTCAACAAAATACATTTGATTTGCTAAATTTCTGATTACTCTCTCTTCATCAGTTTTTCATCTTATTTCTCTCTCTGCGTTCAAGAACCCTAATGTCGAAATCTCAATTCTCAAGTTTTTGATACTGTTTTAATGGCGTCTTCATCATTCATAAACAAACAGAATGTGGTTAGTGGTGTTACGTTTGCCACTAATAATTTTGTAGCTATTCTAGACCATCAGGAATTACCCAATGAGTTTCACATTATCCAAGATTTTCTAGCTTCAAGCCCATTGAAGTTTGCTTTAACAGAACCTGCAAGTGTTTTTTTTAAGTCAGTTATGCAGGTGTAGAACTCAGTTACTTTTGACAAAGGGAATTCTGACTCAATCTTGATGAGTTTTGAATATGATGGGATTACTCACTATGTGACTCCTGCAATTGTGGAGGATGCACTGCATTTACCTGTTCTTGGTGATGTTGTTCCTAATAATGTTTCAGACTCTACTCTTTTTGAGTTTGTTAAAGAGGTATGGGAACCTCTTCAGGACAAAGCTTAAGAAGGAATGGATTTTGTTCTTTGATACAATCAGCCGTTGTTTCCTGAACAAGACATCAAATTTTGATGCTCTTCCATCAGGATCTCTCAAAATTGGGTACTCTCTTATCCATTCTACAGTGTTCGATTATGGCTCTTTTATCTTAAAAGCTTTAAGTGATAGGAAATCTGATAAGTTAGGTTCTGTCTGTTTTCTTAGATTTTTACAGTTGATATTTAATCACTTATGTCCTAATGTTGTTTTTGAGGATGATGTAGTTCTACCAATCTGTAGAATTACTGAGAATAATATTAAGTCCTTAGTCAACAGTGATAAGGCAAATGGTTTTATTGGTAATGCTTTTATTCCTGATGAGGTTAGGTTTTTCTTACATCAGAAAATGCCTACTTGTTATGGATTGCTTTCTCATGCTATGGGGCCAGGCCAATCACAACTTGTTCCTGACCTCAGCAAACCACCTAAACACTCCAAACAGTCAACAACCACCTCTAATGTCTCTCAAAAGACTGTAGTTGTAAAATCAAAGAAATCAGCTAGAACTGATGTGTCTGGAAGGCAATCAGGTTCAAAGGATTTTTTTCTACACCACTCACTAAAAAGAAGTTACAAGGGGGTGTACAAGGGGTCCTTGTGAAGAAAGCTGCTAAGGGTGTTGAGGCTGTTTCTGTTAAAAGGAAATTCGTGCTCAGGGATGAGACTGATTCAGAGGATGATGATTTACCTATATCCTCTATAATGAATGTTAATAAGGAAGTTGCTGATACTGCTACTGAAGTTGTGGTACCATCATCAAAACCACAGAAGAAAAGGACATTATCGAAAAGCAGGTATCATATTCCTTTGAAAGTGCAAATGAAGGATACCAATATTCAGACATCAAATCCTGATGAGTCATCTACTCCTGATGCTCTATCAAATCCTGATGTTGGTATTCCTGATGCAAAAACGAAAGTTGTCTCTATCTCAGACTCTCCAGAAAAGGCTTCTCCATCAGCAAAGATTGTTGAAATTTCATGGGAGAAGGTTGCTGAGACTGCTTCAAAGCTTCGATTTTCCCATCCATTAGAGAAGAAAAGGAAAGCAGCAGAGATAGTTTTCAAGAGACAAAAGAAGCTGAAAGGATCAAGCCCACAAGAACCTGAATCTCAAAGTGATTCAGCAGCTCAAACTGAAGATCCTACCACACAAGAATCACTCAATCAAAGTTTGGGTGCAGGCTTAGCTATTGGAATGGTCCCACAAGAACCATTTTCTCAAAGGGAGAGTGAAGACATCAACATTCCAGCCACACAAAAACCATCTTCTCAAAGTGAAGATGCAGGCATAGCTTCTAGTGAAAGATCGGTCAAGGACACTGTCAATGAGGGAAGCGCACAAGAACCTCCAACTCAAAGTGTTGAAGCAGCTTCAGAACCTCATGCTACACAAGAACCATTGGTAACAGATACTGATGCAAGCTTGTCAAATCCTGACGGTGTTCATCCTGATGCTAGTGGTGCTCCTGATGCTGAGCCAATTTTGATTCAACCACTACGATCAAGACCAATGGACCATCCTATCACAGATTCACAGGATAAACTAAAAGAGTTCTAAAATCTAGTCTTGGAACTAACTTTGGTTCATCAAGCACATTCATGGCTGGCAAGGCTTCAACTGGAAAAGACTTCAGACAAGACTTTTCTATTCCTTCTGAGATTAATCCTGTTGAGCAATTGAAAAGGCATCAATGGGAAAATGAATGGTATAGGTCTGATGAATCTATCAGCTATCCATATGCCTTGGATCATGCGTATGATGCAGTGAAAATGATAGAGAATCCAGATTTGAAGAATCATCTGAAGGCTACAACTCTTTTATCTAAAAGCCTGAAACATGAAATTGATTCTGTCAAAGCTGTAACTGAGTTGGTGAGGGAAAATATTTCTATGAGTTTTACAAAGGTGCCTAATGTTCTTCAACTAAGGATAGTGGAATCTCAAGTGAAATATGTTGTTTCTGAACAAACCTCCATCAACAGAAGGATTGATTCTCTTGATACAAAGGTAACTGACATTCAAACCTCTCTTGCCTTAATTTTGAATATATTGTCAAATGCTGATGTCAAAAAGGGGGAGAAGGTAAGTCAGACAAAATGTACACCTGATCTAGTAATGAGAAATAATGATGATGGTGGTGACAAAATTCTACTAGGAGAAACCTCTGATGCTGCTGTTATGAAGACAATTCAAACTTCTCAAAGTCAAGCAACGCAGTCAACTCATGTTTCTGATTCTGGAGTAAGGACAGTAAGAACATTGGTGCAATCTCAGATCCTGACGGAAGAACAAATCCTGATCAAATCCTGATGCCTGGTCATGAACAAACTCTTGCTACAATTCCTGAAGGAGATGAAGATGTGATTATTGATAATCCTGAAGATGCATCAAATCTATTCCAGAAGTTCTCTACAAAAGATGGCAGAATTGTTACTCTATATCACACTGATAAAAGAGTTCAACAATTATTTGCAAGAAAAGCACTCTCTACAGCAAGTAAAGAATATCCTGATCTCTCACATGAAGAATTCTTAAGACAATAGAGAGAAATGATGGAAAGCTTTAGTAACCATGTTCATGCTAGAGGTAGAGGAGGCAGAGGTAGGAGAGGAGCTAGAAGAGGTAGAAGAGGTTCTTCAACTCAAACAATGCCTAGACAGACAAGGTCTAGAGGTTTATTAATAGAAGAAATTCTTGAACCTACTCAAACTCTAGTAGTTCCTGACAGGTCTACTTTCGGTGATGATGGAAATGTTGAAGAAGAACCTGAATTGAGAAGAAAGCCAAGACAATTAATTCTCTGCAATACAAATCAAATTGAAGATTCTAATCCTGATATTGTTCCTGACAATGTTCAAGATCCTGATGAATCTGAAATTCTGCAAGAGATTGATTTGTTAATCTTATCTACTGTGGTTGATTCTCACAACAAGGAAGTGGATGAAGAAGAAGAAACCAGAAGAAGAGAAATCACAAGATCAACAAATAGAGATTTCAATCTCTATGTACAAAGGCTTAAACTCTCAAACAGAAGATTGTGGAGAAATTCAAGCAGACGAGAATCTTTACTAGAAAGAAGCTATGCTTTTGAAAAAGAAAAAGATAAGAAGTGGAAACACATAAGTACACCGAGGTGTAACACACCTATCAATTTTCAGAATGGAGGAATTATAACAAGTGCTTCAAGTGTTGTTGATTTATCTGATATGATTAGATCAAAAGCACTCTGGCTACGAATGTTTTCAAATCTGAAGCAATTGACAAGTAATTCAAAAGGAGGTATTGGACACAGGGATGCTGAATATCTGAATATGTCATATGTTGATCCTTACCCCTTGACTAAAATTTGAGGTACTTTAACTTCTGAAAACCTGAACAATTTATTAGTTTTTGATATAGTTATAGATTGTCATGATGGTATTGAAAAGAAAGAAAAGCTTCCGTACTTCATGAAATATGGTAGTGTGAAGATTCTGCACATTCAAGATCTGTTGATGAAAACTATACAGGAACTGAACTATGTTCATTATCTGTTAAGATGGAAGAATAAAGTGTGCAAAGAATGGAGTGACATGATCTTGTCAACAATAAGAAGAAGACTGAATGGAAACAAAAATTTCAATGGTGATTATACTCCCATGTACTTAAATCAAAGAGGTCAAGATGTGGAAATGCGAAGGGGCACTACTGTTAAAGAAGTGACTTTTGGCATGACTCAACTTACTCTCAATCCTGATGGGAAGGAAATTGCTTATCTTTTGCTTGAAGAGCACAGTCTACAAAGAAGCTCCATACAGAATCTCAGAGCAGCTATTTACCAGATTAATGAGGAAGATGAAGAACTCAGAAATCTTAAGGAAAGACTGATTCAAATTCTTGAAGAAAAAGAAGAAAATTTGTTATCCAACTTCTTGAAGATGAATCTGTTTTATCAAAGAATTTAAACAGATAAGTTGATGCTGAAGATACTTGTACATTTTCTAAATATGTTTTTGACATCATTGAATCTTAGGAATCTATACTTCAACTGATCAGGATTGCTGACATCATCAGGATTGCATGGTCGTCAGGATCAGAATGAATATCATGACTGGGATCAGGATTGATCATCAGGACTGGAAGCTGATCAGGATTCCTACTTCGAGTTATATTTGGAGTCTAGTTAAATAAGGAAGATTATTCTGTCGGTTCCTTGTTTGTAGTAATGAAGCTATCGATTAAGGATAGGTTTCAATCTTTGTAATTGATTAGGACTTATCATTGATAGAGAAGCTGTGTAGTATATAAACACAGTTTAGGTTTTGATTTTATATCAATCGCATACACGAGTATATTGTAACATAGAAGCTCTCAAGAACATCAGAATTTCTTGAGAGAGTTTTGTAAACTAGAAGCTCTCAAGAACACAGAATTTCTTGAGAGAGTTTTGTAACAGTTTTATATCAGATTTAATAAAGCTGTTATTATTCTTTCATATTTGTGATTCAGATCTTATTAAGTCGAGAATCTTATACAATTGTATTCAACCCACCTTCTACAATTGTTTATTACTGGGCAACAGATCGAGAACCACGAGATAACATTGAACCGAAGTTGGAACAAAAGCAGAATGTACAAGAGAATGTTAATGACAATACTGCTCAAGAAACACAGGTTGTTCGTAGGTCTGGTAGGATTCACCATGAGTCCGATAGATATTATGAATTTATCTCAACTCAGGATGGTGATGTAATGCTTGTGAATAATGATAATGAGCCTCTTACCTACCAAGACGCTATGAACATTCCAAGATCTAAAATTTGGCACGAGGCCATGAAATCTAAGATGGATTCCATGTATAAAAAACCAAGTATGGACTTTGGTTGATCCACCTAAAGGGGTAAAACCTATAAGGTGCAAGTGCGTTTTCAAGAAGAAAACTGACATGGATAGTAATGTACGGACCTATAAGGCACGACCGGTGGCAAAAGTTTTCAAGTAAATTCATGGTATTGACTATGCTGAAACTTTCTCACCAGTGGAAATGGTCAAGTCCATCAGGATTTTGCTTGCTTACTATGACTACGAAATCTGGCACATGGATGTCAAGACTACTTTCTTAAATGGGAGCGTTGAAGAGGTTCTGTACATGACACAACCTGAAGGTTTTGTAGATCCAAGTTTTGCTAGAATAGTTTATAAGATAAGTCGATCCATTTATGGATTAAAGTAAGCCTCGAGGAGATGGAATATACGTTTTGATGAAACAGTCAAATAGTTTGGCTCTATTCAAAATGAAGATGAACCATGTGTTTACAAGAAGGCTAGTGGAAGCCATGTGGCATTCCTAGTATCATATGTAGATGACATATTGTTAGGTCCCGATAAGTTTGTAGAAGGGGGGGTTGAATACAAACTGTGCCGTTTAATCGAATTTGTATTGTTCTTGATTTAACAATTCCAATAGCATACACGAGTATCTTTGTAACCTAGAAGCTCTCAAGAACATCAGAATTTCTTGAGAGAGTTTGTAACAGTTTTATATCAGATTTAATAAAGCTGTTATTATTCTTTCATATTTGTTATTCATATTTTATTAAGTCGAGAATCTTATACAATTGTATTCAACCCCCCTTCTACAATTGTTTATTACTGGGCAATAATTGGTATTAGAGCAGACTGATTTAAATTTGAATCAGGTACGATCTAAGATGTCGACAACCAAGTATGAAAGTATGAAAATTCCCATTCTGAAGAAATCAGAATATCCAACATGGAAAGTAAAGATGCTGATGTACCTGGAGGCTATGGATCCTGACTACTTGGACATGATTCGTGATGGACCATATATACCTACGAGGATCATAGAACAAACAGAAACTGTACCAGAACACTATGTGGTCAAGGCAAAGAGTGAATGGACTCCAGAAGAAAAAGCTCATGTACTGAGTGAGCCAAAGATAAAGAACATCCTGCACAGTAGTCTTGATGCTGTCATGTCCAACAGAGTGATTGCATGCAAATCTGCAAAAGAAATCCGGGATACTTTGGAAACTCAGTGTTAATCCCAAATGACCTAACAGAATTGTAGAAGGGGGGGGGGGTTGAATACAATTCTAGATATTTCTAAACCTAAAACAACTTTCAAATAAAACAACACTGAAAATAAAAACACAAGCAAAGATAAAATTTCAGTTGGATGTTTTGAGGTTCCAACTGAGATGTTTTTATTATGGAAATAATATGTGTTACAAAAGTATCACAGCTGCTCAGTTCCTTATTACAGTGTCTTGAAGTGTGTTACAATTCTGAGTACAGATTATAGAGTTCTTGTTAAAACAAATCTAGAATAAATTCGACATGAATTTATCTATTTTTGTAATAAAAGGATCGAATACTAAAAAGTATTTCGATATAAATTCTAGGGATTATGATCTGCTAGATTGTAAAAGCAATACAAGAGAGTAAATTCTAGTGGTTTGGATTACACAATAAGTGCTAGAATTTATGCCAATCAAATAATTAAAAACTTGGTTGGTTTTGACAGTTAATGGTCATGAGCTTTATGTTCTTTTAAAATGTATTGCCTTTGTTTCTTTTCTTCTGTGTCTATCTTAAAGATGATGTCCATTTTCTTTATATCGACTACTTCTACTTGTACTAAGAAGACTTAAGCAAAAATGCTTAAGAAGACTGCCGAGAAGACTACAAATACAAAGGGAAGAATTTCGGGAAGATTAAGATAAATAACTGGAAAGACTGAGAAAAGACCTAGGAAGACTCTCGGGAAGATTGCCCAATGACAGTCTTCTTAATGTTTTTCTTAGTCTTCCTAGTTATGTATTAATTCTAATTTAAATAACCTTTTAAATAATTTAAGTAATAAATTAATTCTTAATAGAATCAATTTATTAAATTAATTACTTAACTGATTTAATTATTTTAAAGAGAATAAATACAATTCCTTGACTGTAGAAGAAATCCTTGAACCACTGAAATTAGAAGAAGAGCTAACACTGTAGAATGTTGACACTCGATGTACTGTCTGGTTCATGAGTGACTAACTGTAATGTCTGTTCTTTATCTGTTTGACTTTAAGTTGTGGTCCATTTTCTTTTCCCTTTCTCAAACACTGTAACCTGTACATTTGCTGTCACACTCTTGAAATCTCTGTCACTTTAATAAATCCACTTAACTTGAATACTTCACTGATGCTTGATCATTAAATTGAACTTCTTTCAATGTAGAATTACTTCAAGACTGTAGATGACATTAATTGTTAGATCAGGATTCAATGATCGTCAGGATCTAGACTCAACTGATCAGGATTGCTGACGTCATCAGTAATGCATAGCTATCAGGATTGCATGATCGTCAGGATCAAGATGAATATCAGGACAGGTATCAGGATTGATCATCAGGACTGAAAGCTGATCAGGAATTCTACTTCGAGTCATATTTGGAGTCTAGTTAAATAAGGAAGATTATTCTGTCGGTTCCTGGTCTATAGGAATGCAGCTATCGATTTAGGATAGGTTTCAATCTTTGTAATTGATTAGGATTTATCATGTAATTGATAGAGAAGCTGTGTAGTGTATAAACATAGTTTAGGTTTTGGTTTGTAAACCAATAGCATACACGAGTATCTTTGTAACCTAGAAGCTCTCAAGAACATCAGAATTTCTTGAGAGAGTTTGTAACAGTTTTATATCAGATTTAATAAAGCTGTTATTATTCTTTCATATTTGTGATTCATATTTTATTAAGTCAAGAATCTTATACAATTGTATTCAACCCCCCTTCTACAATTGTTTATTACTGGGCAACAATTGGTATCAGAGCAGACTGATTTAAATTTGAATCAGGTACGATCTAAGATGTCGACAACCAAGTATGAAAGTATGAAAATTCCCATTCTGAAGAAATCAGAATATCCAACATGGAAAGTAAAGATGCTGATGTACCTGGAGGCTATGGATCCTGACTACTTGGACATGATTCGTGATGGACCATATATACCTACGAGGATCATAGAACGAACAGAAACTGTAACAGAACACTATGTGGTCAAGGCAAAGAGTGAATGGACTCCAGAAGAAAAAGCTCAGGTACTGAGGGAGCCAAAGATAAAGAACATCCTGCACAGTAGTCTTGATGCTGTCATGTCCAACAGAGTGATTGCATGCAAATCTGCAAAAGAAATCCGGGATACTTTGGAAACTCAGTGTTAATCCCAAATGACCTAATATAATTGTAGAAGGGGGGGGGGGGGGTTGAATACAATTCTAGATATTTCTAAACCTAAAACAACTTTCAAATAAAACAACACTGAAAATAAAAACACAAGCAAAGATAAAATTTCAGTTGGATGTTTTGAGGTTCCAACTGAGATGTTTTTATTGTGGAAATAATATGTGTTACAAAAGTATCACAGCTGCTCAGTTCCTTATTACAGTGTCTTGAAGTGTGTTACAATTCTGAGTACAGATTATAGAGTTCTTGTTAAAACAAATCTAGAATAAATTTGACATTAATTTATCTATTTTTGTAATAAAAGGATCAAATACTAAAAAGTAGTTCAATATAAATTCTATGGATTATGATCTGCTAGATTGTAAAAGCAATACAAGAGAGTAAATTCTAGTGGTTTGGATTACACAATAAGTGCTAGAATTTATGCCAATCAAATAATTAAAAGCTTGGCTGGTTTTGACAGTTAATGGTCATGAGCTTTATGTTCTTTTAAAATGTATTGCCTTTGTTTCTTTTCTTATGTGTGTATCTTAAAGATGATGTCCACTTTCTTTATATCGACTACTTCTACTTGTACTAAGAAGACTTAAGCAAAAATGCTTAAGAAGACTGCCGGGAAGACTACAAATACAAAGGGAAGAATTTCGGGAAGATTAAGATAAATAACTGGAAAGACTGAGAAAAGACCTAGGAAGACTCTCGGGAAGATTGCCCAATGACAGTCTTCTTAATGTTTTTCTCAGTCTTCCTAGTTATGTGTTAATTCTAATTTAAATAACCTTTTAAATAATTTAAGTAATAAATTAATTCTTAATAGAATCAATTTATTAAATTAATTACTTAACTGATTTAATTATTTAAAAGAGAATAAATACAATTCCTTGACTGTAGAAGAAATCCTTGAACCACTGAAATTAGAAGAAGAGCTAACACTGTAGAATGTTGACACTCGATGTACTGTTTGGTTCATGAGTGACTAACTGCAATGTCTATTCTTTATCTGTTTGACTTTAAGTTGTGGTCCATTTTCTTTTCCCTTTCTCAAACACTATAACCTGTACATTTGCTGTCACACTCTTGAAATCTCTGTCACTTTAATAAATCCACTTAACTTGAATACTTCACTAAGGCTTGATCATTAAATTGAACTTCTTTCAATGTAGAATTACTTCAAGACTGTAGATGACATTAATTGTTAGATCAGGATTCAATGATCGTCAGGATCTAGACTCAACTGATCAGGATTGCTGACGTCATCAGTAATGCATAGCTATCAGGATTGCATGATCTTCAGGATCAAGATGAATATCAGGACTGGTATCAGGATTGATCATCAGTACTGGAAGCTGATCTGGAATTCTACTTCGAGTCATATTTGGAGTCTAGTTAAATAAGGAAGATTATTCTGTCGGTTCCTGGTCTGTAGGAATGCAGCTATCGATTTAGGATAGGTTTCAATCTTTGTAATTGATTAGGACTTATCATGTAATTGATAGAGAAGCTGTGTAGTGTATAAACATAGTTTAGGTTTTGGTTTGTAAACCAATAGCATACACGAGTATCTTTGTAACCTAGAAGCTCTCAAGAACATCAGAATTTCTTGAGAGAGTTTGTAACAGTTTTATATCAGATTTAATAAAGCTGTTATTATTCTTTCATATTTGTGATTCATATTTTATTAAGTCGAGAATCTTATACAATTGTATTCAACCCCCCTTCTACAATTGTTTATTACTGGGCAACAATTGGTATCAGAGCAGACTGATTTAAATTTGAATCAGGTACGATCTAAGATGTCGACAACCAAGTATGAAAGTATGAAAATTCCCATTCTGAAGAAATCAGAATATCCAACATGGAAAGTAAAGATGCTGATGTACCTGGAGGCTATGGATCCTGACTACTTGGACATGATTCGTGATGGACCATATATACCTATGAGGATCATAGAACGAACAGAAACTGTACCAGAACACTATGTGGTCAAGGCAAAGAGTGAATGGACTCCAGAAGAAAAAGCTCATGTACTGAAGGAGCCAAAGATAAAGAACATCCTGCATAGTAGTCTTGATGCTGTCATGTCCAACAGAGTGATTGCATGCAAATCTGCAAAAGAAATCCGGGATACTTTGGAAACTCAGTGTTAATCCCAAATGACCTAACATAATTGTAGAAGGGGGGGGGGGGGGGGTTGAATACAATTCTAGATATTTCTAAACCTAAAACAACTTTCAAATAAAACAACACTGAAAATAAAAACACAAGCAAAGATAAAATTTCAGTTGGATGTTTTGAGGTTCCAACTGAGATGTTTTTATTATGGAAATAATATGTGTTACAAAAGTATCACAGCTGCTCAGTTCCTTATTACAGTGTCTTGAAGTGTGTTACAATTCTGAGTACAGATTATAGAGTTCTTGTTAAAACAAATCTAGAATAAATTCGACATGAATTTATCTATTTTTGTAATAAAAGGATCGAATACTAAAAAGTAGTTCGATATAAATTCTAGGGATTATGATCTGCTAGATTGTAAAAGCAATACAAGAGAGTAAATTCTAGTGGTTTGGATTACACAATAAGTGCTAGAATTTATGCCAATCAAATAATTAAAAGCTTGGTTGGTTTTGACAGTTAATGGTCATGAGATTTATGTTCTTTTAAAATGTATTGCCTTTGTTTCTTTTCTTCTGTGTCTATCTTAAAGATGATGTCCACTTGCTTTATATCGACTACTTCTACTTGTACTAAGAAGACTTAAGCAAAAATGCTTAAGAAGACTGCCGAGAAGACTACAAATACAAAGGGAAGAATTTCGGGAAGATTAAGATAAATAACTGGAAAGACTGAGAAAAGACCTAGGAAGACTCTCGGGAAGATTGCCCAATGACAGTCTTCTTAATGTTTTTCTCAGTCTTCCTAGTTATGTGTTAATTCTAATTTAAATAACCTTTTAAATAATTTAAGTAATAAATTAATTCTTAATAGAATCAATTTATTAAATTAATTACTTAACTGATTTAATTATTTAAAAGAGAATAAATACAATTCCTTGACTGTAGAAGAAATCCTTGAACCACTGAAATTAGAAGAAGAGCTAACACTGTAGAATGTTGACACTCGATGTACTGTCTGGTTCATGAGTGACTAACTGCAATGTCTGTTCTTTATCTGTTTGACTTTAAGTTGTGGTCCATTTTCTTTTCCCTTTCTCAAACACTATAACCTGTACATTTGCTGTCACACTCTTGAAATCTCTGTCACTTTAATAAATCCACTTAACTTGAATACTTCACTAAGGCTTGATCATTAAATTGAACTTCTTTCAATGTAGAATTACTTCAATACTGTAGATGACATTAATTGTTAGATCAGGATTCAATGATCGTCAGGATCTAGACTCAACTGATCAGGATTGCTGACGTCATCAGTAATGCATAGCTATCAGGATTGCATGATCGTCAGGATCAAGATGAATATCAGGACTGGTATCAGGATTGATCATCAGTACTGGAAGTTGATCTGGAATTCTACTTCGAGTCATATTTGGAGTCTAGTTAAATAAGGAAGATTATTCTGTCGGTTCCTGGTCTGTAGGAATGCAGCTATCGATTTAGGATAGGTTTCAATCTTTGTAATTGATTAGGACTTATCATGTAATTGATAGAGAAGCTGTGTAGTGTATAAACATAGTTTAGGTTTTGGTTTGTAAACCAATAGCATACACGAGTATCTTTGTAACCTAGAAGCTGTCAAGAACATCAGAATTTCTTGAGAGAGTTTGTAACAGTTTTATATCAGATTTAATAAAGCTGTTATTATTCTTTCATATTTGTGATTCATATTTTATTAAGTCGAGAATCTTATACAATTGTATTCAACCCCCCTTCTACAATTGTTTATTACTGGGCAACAATTGGTATCAGAGCAGACTGATTTAAATTTGAATCAGGTACGATCTAAGATGTCAACAACCAAGTATGAAAGTATGAAAATTCCCATTCTGAAGAAATCAGAATATCCAACATGGAAAGTAAAGATGCTGATGTACCTGGAGGCTATGGATCCTGACTACTTGGACATGATTCGTGATGGACCATATATACCTACGAGGATCATAGAACGAACAGAAACTGTACCAGAACACTATGTGGTCAAGGCAAAGAGTGAATGGACTCCAGAAGAAAAAGTTCATGTACTGAGGGAGCCAAAGATAAAGAACATCCTGCACAGTAGTCTTGATGCTGTCATGTCCAACAGAGTGATTGCATGCAAATCTGCAAAAGAAATCCGGGATACTTTGGAAACTCAGTGTTAATCCCAAATGACCTAACATAATTGTAGAAGGGGGGGGGGGGGGGTTGAATACAATTCTAGATATTTCTAAACCTAAAACAACTTTCAAATAAAACAACACTGAAAATAAAAACACAAGCAAAGATAAAATTTCAGTTGGATGTTTTGAGGTTCCAACTGAGATGTTTTTATTGTGGAAATAATATGTGTT
This sequence comes from Heracleum sosnowskyi, assembly GCA_030848705.1. Taxonomy (NCBI): domain Eukaryota; kingdom Viridiplantae; phylum Streptophyta; class Magnoliopsida; order Apiales; family Apiaceae; genus Heracleum; species Heracleum sosnowskyi. The sequence continues at coordinate 21,339,762 of CM061240.1, forward strand.
ACAAAAGTATCACAGCTGCTCAGTTCCTTATTACAGTGTCTTGAAGTGTGTTACAATTCTGAGTATAGATTATAGAGTTCTTGTTAAAACAAATCTAGAATAAATTCGACATGAATTTATCTATTTTTGTAATAAAAGGATCGAATACTAAAAAGTAGTTCGATATAAATTCTAGGGATTATGATTTGCTAGATTGTAAAAGCAATACAAGAGAGTAAATTCTAGTGGTTTGGATTACACAATAAGTGCTAGAATTTATGCCAATCAAATAATTAAAAGCTTGGTTGGTTTTGACAGTTAATGGTCATGAGATTTGTGTTCTTTTAAAATGTATTGCCTTTGTTTCTTTTCTTCTGTGTCTATCTTAAAGATGATGTCCACTTGCTTTATATCGACTACTTCTACTTGTACTAAGAAGACTTAAGCAAAAATGCTTAAGAAGACTGCCGAGAAGACTACAAATACAAAGGGAAGAATTTCGGGAAGATTAAGATAAATAACTGGAAAGACTGAGAAAAGACCTAGGAAGACTCTCGGGAAGATTGCCCAATGACAGTCTTCTTAATGTTTTTCTCAGTCTTCCTAGTTATGTGTTAATTCTAATTTAAATAACCTTTTAAATAATTTAAGTAATAAATTAATTCTTAATAGAATCAATTTATTAAATTAATTACTTAACTGATTTAATTATTTAAAAGAGAATAAATACAATTCCTTGACTATAGAAGAAATCCTTGAACCACTGAAATTAGAAGAAGAGCTAACACTGTAGAATGTTGACACTCGATGTACTGTCTGGTTCATGAGTGACTACCTGCAATGTCTGTTCTTTATCTGTTTGACTTTAAGTTGTGGTCCATTTTCTTTTCCCTTTCTCAAACACTATAACCTGTACATTTGCTGTCACGCTCTTGAAATCTCTGTCACTTTAATAAATCCACTTAACTTGAATACTTCACTAAGGCTTGATCATTAAATTGAACTTCTTTCAATGTAGAATTACTTCAAGACTGTAGATGACATTAATTGTTAGATCAGGATTCAATGATCGTCAGGATCTAGACTCAACTGATCAGGATTGCTGACGTCATCAGTAATGCATAGCTATCAGGATTGCATGATCGTCAGGATCAAGATGAATATCAGGACTGGTATCAGGATTCATCATCAGTACTGGAAGCTGATCTGGAATTCTACTTCGAGTCATATTTGGAGTCTAGTTAAATAAGGAAGATTATTCTGTCGGTTCCTGGTCTATAGGAATGCAGCTATCGATTTAGGATAGGTTTCAATCTTTGTAATTGATTAGGACTTATCATGTAATTGATAGAGAAGCTGTGTAGTGTATAAACATAGTTTAGGTTTTGGTTTGTAAACCAATAGCATACACGAGTATCTTTGTAACCTAGAAGCTCTCAAGAACATCAGAATTTCTTGAGAGAGTTTGTAACGGTTTTATATCAGATTTAATAAAGCTGTTATTATTCTTTCATATTTGTAATTCATATTTTATTAAGTCGAGAATCTTATACAATTGTATTCAACCCCCCTTCTACAATTGTTTATTACTGGGCAACAATTTGTATCAGAGCAGACTGATTTAAATTTGAATCAGGTACGATCTAAGATGTCGACAACCAAGTATGAAAGTATGAAAATTCCCATTATGAAGAAATCAGAATATCCAACATGGAAAGTAAAGATGCTGATGTACCTGGAGGCTATGGATCCTGACTACTTGGACATGATTCGTGATGGACCATATATACCTACGAGGATCATAGAACGAACAGAAACTGTACCAGAACAATATGTGGTCAAGGCAAAGAGTGAATGGACTCCAGAAGCAAAAGCTCATGTACTGAGGGAGCCAAAGATAAAGAACATCCTGCACAGTAGTCTTGATGCTGTCATGTCCAACAGAGTGATTGCATGCAAATCTGCAAAAGAAATCCGGGATACTTTGGAAACTCAGTGTTAATCCCAAATGACCTAACATAATTGTAGAAGGGGGGGGGGGTTGAATACAATTCTAGATATTTCTAAACCTAAAACAACTTTCAAATAAAACAACACTGAAAATAAAAACACAAGCAAAGATAAAATTTCAGTTGGATTTTTTGAGGTTCCAACTGAGATGTTTTTATTGTGGAAATAATATGTGTTACAAAAGTATCACAGCTGCTCAGTTCCTTATTACAGTGTCTTGAAGTGTGTTACAATTCTGAGTACAGATTATAGAGTTCTTGTTAAAACAAATCTAGAATAAAGTCGACATGAATTTATCTATTTTTGTAATAAAAGGATCGAATACTAAAAAGTAGTTCGATATAAATTCTAGGGATTATGATCTGCTAGATTGTAAAAGCAATACAAGAGAGTAAATTCTAGTGGTTTGGATTACACAATAAGTGCTAGAATTTATGCCAATCAAATAATTAAAAGCTTGGTTGGTTTTGACAGTTAATGGTCATGATCTTTATGTTCTTTTAAAATGTATTGCCTTTGTTTCTTTTCTTCTGTGTCTATCTTAAAGATGATGTCCACTTTCTTTATATCGACTACTTCTACTTGTACTAAGAAGACTTAAGCAAAAATGCTTAAGAAGACTGCCGGGAAGACTACAAATACAAAGGGAAGAATTTCGGGAAGATTAAGATAAATAACTGGAAAGACTGAGAAAAGACCTAGGAAGACTCTCGGGATGATTGTCCAATGACAATCTTCTTAATGTTTTTCTCAGTCTTCCTAGTTATGTATTAATTCTAATTTAAATTACCTTTTAAATAATTTAAGTAATAAATTAATTCTTAATAGAATCAATTTATTAAATTAATTACTTAACTGATTTAATTATTTAAAAGAGAATAAATACAATTCCTTGACTGTAGAAGAAATCCTTGAACCACTGAAATTAGAAGAAGAGCTAACACTGTAGAATGTTGACACTCGATGTATTGTCTGGTTCACGAGTGACTAACTGCAATGTCTGTTCTTTATCTGTTTGACTTTAAGTTGTGGTCCATTTTATTTTCCCTTTCTCAAACACTGTAACCTGTACATTTGCTGTCACACTCTTGAAATCTCTGTCACTTTAATAAATCCACTTAACTTGAATACTTCACTGAGGCTTGATCATTAAATTGAACTTCTTTCAATGTAGAAGTACTTCAAGACTGTAGATGACATTAATTGTTAGATCAGGATTCAATGATCGTCAGGATCTAGACTCAACTGATCAGGATTGCTGACGTCATCAGTAATGCATAGCTATCAGGATTGCATGATCGTCAGGATCAAGATGAATATCAGGACTGGTATCAGGATTGATCATCAGGACTGGAAGCTGATCTGGAATTCTACTTCGAGTCATATTTGGAGTCTAGTTAAATAAGGAAGATTATTCTGTCGGTTCCTGGTCTGTAGGAATGCAGCTATCGATTTAGGATAGGTTTCAATCTTTGTAATTGATTAGGACTTATCATGTAATTGATAGAGAAGCTGTGGAGTATATAAACATAGTTTAGGTTTTGGTTTGTAAACCAATAGCATACACGAGTATCTTTGTAACCTAAAAGCTCTCAAGAACATCAGAATTTCTTGAGAGAGTTTGTAACAGTTTTATATCAGATTTAATAAAGATATTATTATTCTTTCATATTTGTGATTCATATTTTATTAAGTCGAGAATCTTATACAATTGTATTCAACCCCCCTTCTACAATTGTTTATTACTGGGCAACAATTGGTATCAGAGCAGACTGATTTAAATTTGAATCAGGTACGATCTAAGATGTCGACAACCAAGTATGAAAGTATGAAAATTCCCATTCTGAAGAAATCAGAATATCCAACATGGAAAGTAAAGATGCTGATGTACCTGGAGGCTATGGATCCTGACTACTTGGACATGATTCGTGATGGACCATATATACCTATGAGGATCATAGAACGAACAGAAACTGTACCAGAACACTATGTGGTCAAGGCAAAGAGTGAATGGACTCCAGAAGAAAAAGCTCATGTACTGAGGGAGCCAAAGATAAAGAACATCCTGCATAGTAGTCTTGATGCTGTCATGTCCAACAGAGTGATTGCATGCAAATCTGCAAAAGAAATCCGGGATACTTTGGAAACTCAGTGTTAATCCCAAATGACCTAACATAATTGTAGAAGGGGGGGGGGGGGGTTGAATACAATTCTAGATATTTCTAAACCTAAAACAACTTTCAAATAAAACAACACTGAAAATAAAAACACAAGCAAAGATAAAATTTCAGTTTGATGTTTTGAGGTTCCAACTGAGATGTTTTTATTGTGGAAATAATATGTGTTACAAAAGTATCACAGCTGCTTAGTAACTGATTTGGAGTGAGAGTGCTCTTGAAAGAAACTAATACAAACTATTTTTATCTCACTCACTTCTCTTAAAAATGAACTCCTACACTTGGTTATAAAACCCAAGTTTACAATGCTATTTTTGGCTACTCTAAAATACACTAAAGGTAACCGCCAGTAACTTGTTTTTCATCCCTTTTGTCCAATGGTCCTTGGAGATCTTGTCTTTTGTCTTCATGCTTATTATGATCGCACTCAAGAACCTAATTGGAAATTGGAATGTTTCCTTATTCCCAGTGTCCATTTTGATGGCTTCCAATGCAAAGTACACTTCTACATCACCTTTTGATCTGTCAGAAAACTGTCACTATCACTTTGTCAACTATTCAGAAAAGTGATAATGATTCGTTGATAGCAGGAAGATGTGTTTCGTTGATAGCTTTATTCTTCATTCCGTTGATGGTATATTTTTCATTCCGTTGATAGACTAATCTTCATTCCGTTGATAGACTACTCTTCATTCCGTTGACATGTCTTCACTTAGGCAAAATTACAAGGCACAATATATTTACACTTAACCAACCTATTTTTCCTATCTAGTACATAGTCAACATGACTTAGAAAACCTATCTAATACCTACAACAAATGTATATCAACCAGTGAAGTATTGTACAGTGCAATTGCTACATCACTCATTTCGTTGATGAGCTACCTATCAACGGAAGCTGCAAAGCATACCATTCCGTTGACAGTTACAAAAGTGACTTAACACAAAATCTACTAAGTGTTTTTATAATTATCATCAAGAACAACATATTCCTAACAATATCCCCCAATTTATGACTGATAGAATAACAGCCATAAATCAAGAGCCTTGATGATAACAAAAACACTTAGACAAATTATAAATTAGAAAAGTAGAATTTGTATTGAGCTTCATGATTTATTGAAAATTGACTGAACACAAATTAGAAATTCTTACAATACAAGTGCACAAAATTGCTCCTCTAGCCTGAGCAGATTTATCAACTTTGTCTCTGTGGCCTTGTTTTCTTCCCCTTCCTTGCATTGTTCTCCTCAATCTGAGCTTGAAGCCTTCTGTAGAAAATCTTCTCTTCTTCATCTTGTTCACCCAACTTGGATTGCATGAATCTTAGAGTTTCATTAGATGCCTTTTCCAATTGGTCCTCCATTCTGAAGAATCTTCTGCAGTTGTCCTTGTCTCTGAATTCCATCATCCAAAAGGGTTGGAGATGAATTTTCTTTCCTGATTGAGGGACCTTTAGAACCCTGGGAAGTGCATCAGGTTTGTTCCAGCTAGCTTTGACTTGACAAATCTTGGAGACAACCTCAGACTTGGCAGTTTTGGTGAACCCAAAATCTCTCTTTAAGCATTTGAACACCACCATCAGTGTCTGATAGTCTTCTCCTAGAATTCTGTGCAGAGGCCAGATTCTTTCCCTTCCACCCTTGTACACAAACACTAATCTCTCTGGTAATTTCTGAGTGGCTGCAATCCCTCTCACTTCTACCAAGTCCTCAAGATATAGGTTTAAGTCAGACTCCTCCTTTATGTCAACAATGTAGATGAAGTCCTCTGGGTTTGTTGGTGGTTTCTCAACCTGTGGCCTTCTCACAAAAACTGGCTTAGCCTTAGAAACCTTCTGCTGTGATTTCTTCTTTGCATCCATCTCAATTAGAAATTTGGGAAAATTAGCTTCATCAAACTCAAAAGGCTCTTCCTTTGGCACAATTGGTTGATCATGAAAATTAACAGGATGTTCAGGATCACAAGCTAATTTTCCTCCAATGCTTTGATCTGAAAAAGTTGAAGGCACAACTTTTACAGGGGAATCTGTTACAGTGTCTTGAGAATCATCCTTATCAAAGGCCAAGTTTCTTTTAGCTCTTGCCTTGGGTTGCCTTGTACTTTTTCTCTTTTCCTTTGCTTCCTCAGCTTCAACCCTAGCTCTTTCTTCTTGCTGTCTTTCCTCTTCATCAAGAGCTTGGGCAACTGCAAGAGCTTCCATGCCTGCCCTAGCTGATTCCTCAGCTTTAGCTTCATCAAAATTTGGGTGACCAGCCCAAACACAAATCTCTTCCTCATTCCTGTAGATTATTGCTCTTTGCTTCCTTACTTCAGGCACATTGCTTTCCTTGCATTTTCTGATAAGTTCACTCAGAACCTTGAGCTCATCTGGGAATGGAAGTGGATAGAATGTCCTAGCAATATTCTTGCCCTTTGGTTTAGCTGGGGATTTTGGAGATAAGCATCTTTGAAGAGTAGCTAAGTCCACATCTCTAATACATGAAGTTTGTCCCTTTTCTTTTCTTGGACCAGTAATCACTCCATGTAAAAGAGGATTTAGATCATAGGATGATTTAGTTTGTGACTCCAATTCCGTTGACACTAAGACCATGGCATTCATTGATGGTGTTGTAGAAATAACTTGATCCGTTGGAGGATGTTTGTTCTTTGCAGTTTCAGTAATCTTCTTGATTCTTGCATCTATATTAGACCACTGTTCTTTTATCTGTTCTGCAAGTTGTAGCCTCATAGATGCCTATTGAATCAGGTCAATGCCATCCAATTTATCCCTTAGTGACTCCCCCATAGCTAATGGCTCCTGTGGTAAAGAAATGGTCGGGACCATAACTTTTGTGACTTGAATATTAAGCTCCTTAGATTTCTCCCCCTTTTTGTTATCATCAAGAGTAATAATAGGGAGACCTTGAGCTGCCACTAGCTGAGTCAAAAGTTGAGTTTGCTTCTCATGTGCCTGCTGCATTTGAGTTAATGTGGCTTCCACTTTGTCCACCCTAGAAGTAAGAGTTTTCAAAGTAGTTGCCACCTCATTATCCTTGTTGAAGAAAGTGGTCATCCTGGCAACAGTGAGAAGTGGGAGTTTTTCATCAAGCCTCCTTGTTGTGGCATCCTTTAGATTTTCAATGGAGTCCTTGATTTCCCTGGCTTCAATCCTTGTCTGCAGCATCTGGAGTCTCTGAATTTCTAGAGAATCCATGAGTGCCTTGTAGAATTTCTTTTCAGTGGCAGGTGCAGACTCATGAGCCAAATATGCTTCATTATACTGCCTTGTGATGGCAGCATCCAAACTTTGATGTTCAGGCAAGTCTTGAGAAAGCCATCTTGGCTTAGGAGGCACCACAGAAGTCCCAGTTTGTGCAGTAGTAGCCACCTGTACAACAACATCAAGACTATCCTCATCATTTGAAGAATCATCATATTCAAAACTTCCACCAGCTCCTGGAGACAAATTGGCAAGTGCATCCTTAGCCCTCATCATGGATGCAGTTGTATGAATAAGATGTAGTGACCTTTCTGCCTCCACATTGCCCTGTTGAGCCATGATTTGATAGGCTGGCACAGGATGAGTAAAGGTTTCAGGATCCAAAGAAATGCTATCCAGAGTTTGTTGATAATGTCTCTTGGAAAGTCAATTCTTTTTCTCCCTCATTAACCTCCATTAACTCACTTGCAATGGCTGGTTCCTTCCTTTCAGCATCTGTAGTCCCTTCTCTCTCTCCACTCTTTTCTTGCATCATGGGCTCCCCATGGCTCACACCTCTCACACCCTCACCTTCACCTACTAAGGTGGAACTCTCAGTCTCTCCTTTTGCTTGGCTGGAAGAAATAGCCAGCCTCTCACTCACATCCTCTCCTTTTGCCTGGCTGCAAGCAAACCTCTCAGATTCACTCCCTCTCAATCCTAGAAGTGTTTTAACTATCACTAGATCATCTGCACTAGTTGTGTGAACAACTTGATTTTCAATAAAAGGTGCAGAATGAACTATCAACGGAATGGTAGTTTGAACTGTCAACGGTATGGATACCGTTGATGAAGAAACACTTGTCAACGAAAGAGTCTGTTTCGTTGATGAAGTCAAGAAAGGATTTTGAGAAAGTGAAATTACAGTAGAATCTGTGGTGATTGATTTTAAAGATGGTTCCACAGATCCTCTTGTAGCTTCAGAAAAAGATTATTGGTGGCCCAACAAATCACTTAACAAGTGATGACCACCAATTTCAGAGTGGGGCTTCTCCAAGAACAAAGTTGGAGAATCAGGAATAGATGAATGGATCATATCCACATCTAATGACTGTGTTGGTGAATTTTGTGGAGGTGTCTCAATATTAATATTGAGAGAGTGGGACTGTAACCCCAGAGTAAAAATTAGGGCTACATCAAACTGAATTTGAGAAACTGGAATTGTTGCTTCCAGAGTGTGTGCACCCTGTGTGACCTGGGATTTTTGTTTTACCCTTCTTTGGTATTGGGAGATAGCTGTTTGGGGGCTAGATGTGTCCCTTACCCTTTTGATGTGTGCTCTTGGAGGAGAGCTTGTTTCAATAACTACATCCTTTTGGGAGGATGCAATTAGACTTGTGCTAATATCCATATTACTCATTGTGCCTTGTTGGGAAGACACAATGGGGCTAGTCTGGGAAACACTCACCTCTCCCACCTTATTCTTGGGGTTTCTTTGATTTTCACCCCTTCCCTCACCACTCACCACACCAGAAGCACTCCCCTTGGGTTGTGTAGTGGATTTTACAACAGGTGCCTTTTGAGAAGCACCTGAGGTTGGCTTGGTAGATTTAGATTTTGTGGATTTGGGTCTAGTTGCAGGGGCAGGAGCATGTTGGGTCACTGCTACAGACTCCATTGCAACAAAAGTGGAAACAGTATCAGAAACTGAAGTAACATTTAAATTAGCAAGTTGAGAAAGCGTTACCTCAATAACTGGCAGATACACCATTGGGACATCACCATTGTGATTCAGCCTCAGGATGTCTGTTAGCACCCTCTTCTCTTGGAAAAAACAGTCAAACCTGGAATTTGGGTTAGAGATAACTAATGGTGTTGGACTAACATGGTTAGCCAACATCATTAGAAATCTAGCATAATAGATATTCTTTTTCCTAGATTTCTTATCTCCTAACTTAGAACCTAGTTCATACATCAATTGAGTGCTAAAATTATAGTATTTATCAGTGAGAAGCATGGTAAGCAAAATCAGAATGGAGTTAGTTAAAACATCAAAATTACTAATTTTACCAGAAAATACTTTAATAAAAGCATCTGCTAAATAACTCCACTCCCTTACCAAGCCTCTCCTAATAATTTTACCTAAATTCTCAGTTGGCAAAGAGTAATTTATTGAATTAAGCATGTTAACAATTTCAGCATGTGTTGGTAAAGCTAAACAATTATTCTCAGGAATGTGAAGGCATGCTTGCAATACATCTGAATTGACAATATACTCTTTACCTTGAATGGTGAATTGCAAAGTGCAGTTAGTCCCACTGTACTCGTAGGAGGTCCAAATCTCCTCTATGATTTCATTGTAAAGCGGAGTGGAGTGAAACATCGCGTAACTGAGCTTGCAATTCATCAGGAAATCCATCATCTTGTGAAAGATTTTGTTCGGGCTTTCCTTGACAACAAATGGAATGGAGTTGTTCTTCTCGTAAATGAACCCTCCAGCTGACATTAGTTTGACTATGGGTGCCATTGTTGAGTGAAGAAAAGCTCGAACTTTGTTTTGCTTTGAGAGAGAAGAAGTAAGAAAGCCTTTGGAAATTTTGAGAGCAGGGTAGAAAAGAATTAAAGAAAACAAAATTTCTTAAATACTCCCCCAAAATTTCTCAAAAATTAAGTCCAATAATAAATATAAATTACTGGATTGGCTTAAAAATCTAACCGTTACAATTAAAATATTACCATGATTTATACTTACAGGGGTGTATACATAGATCGTGGTAAAGAGACGTGCAAATTCAACGGTTCAGATTAACCATGCTATATCAACGAATCAGAATTGGGCGTTTAAGGTCCTCGTCTATTTCGTTGATAAAGCTGCGTTTCGTTGACATAAAAGTGCTGTCAACGAAACACCCAGAAAAATGCTAAGACTGTCAACAGAATGAGGCATTCGTTGACATAGTAATTTTGACTTAGACAAAATTTCACTTTTTCCTGAGAAAATTAATTCACAGAAAATCATAGCAAATTTCTGGTTGCAAATTAACTTGCAAAAATCTCAAAAATAATTAAGAGAAATTTAGCATACCTAGCTCACTTACTAGTCTTGAGAATGTTGATTCATCAAGTGGCTTGGTAAAGATGTCTGCAAGTTGTTGTTCACTTGAAACAAAATGTAACTCCATAGTACCATTCATAAAATGTTCTCTAATGAAATGATACTTCATGTCAATGTGCTTGGTCCTTGAATGCTGCACTGGATTCTCAATAATGGCAATGGCACTAGTGTTGTCACAGAAGATAGGAATTTTATCAACTCTTAATCCATAATCAAGTAGTTGATTTTTCATCCATAAAATTTGAGCACAACAACTTCCAGCTGCAATGTACTCAGCCTCAGCTGTGGAGGTAGAAACTGAGTTCTGTTTCTTGCTGAACCATGACACAAGGTTGTTTCCTAGGAATTGACAGGTACTAGTTGTGCTTTTCCTGTCAATTTTACATTCTGCATAATCTGCATCTGAATAACCAATTAGTTCAAAGCTAGATTCTCTAGGATACCAAATGCCAAGGTTTGGTCTTCCTTTGAGATATCTGAAATTTCTTTTAATAGCAACTAAATGGGATTCCCTAGGGTCAGCCTGAAATCTAGCACATAGACAAGTAGCAAACATAATGTCAGGTCTACTAGCTGTTAAATATAAAAGTGAGCCTATCATGCCTCTGTAACTTGAAATGTCCACATATTTTTCCTTAGTATTCAATTCAAGTTTGGTGGCAGTAGGCATGGGAGTTTTGGCAGGAGAGCATTCCATTAAGTTAAATTTCTTTAACAAATCATGAATAAACTTTGTTTGACTAATGAAAATGCCTTCATTAACTTGCTTTATTTGGAGACCAAGAAAATAAGTTAATTCTCCCATCATGCTCATTTCATATTTACTTTGCATAAGCTTGGCAAACTTTTGATAAAGTTTTTCATATGTAGACCCAAAAATTATGTCATCTACATAAATTTGAACAAGTATAGTAGAGCCATTCACAATCCTATGAAAAAGAGTTTTATCTACAGTACCTCTAGTGAAGTGATTCTCAAGGAGGAATTGTGAAAGTGTGTCATACCAGGCTCTAGGTGCTTGTTTCAAACCATAGAGTGCTTTGAGGAGGAAGTACACATATTCTGGAAAATCATCATCTTCAAAACCAGGAGGTTGACTTACATACACTTCCTCTTCCAATTCCCCATTCAGAAAAGCACTCTTCACATCCATTTGATAGACTTTGAAATTGGCATGGGCTGCATAGGCTAGAAAAATCCTTATTGCTTCTAGTCTTGCAACAAGAGCAAAGGTTTCATCAAAGTCAATTCCCTCTTCCTGTGAGTAGCCTTTTGCAACCAATCTAGCTTTGTTCCTTGTGACTATGCCATTTTCATCCATCTTGTTTCTGAACACCCACTTTGTGCCTATAACACTCTTGTCCTTAGGCTTGGGCATCAGCTTCCAAACTTTGTTTCTCTCAAATTTGTTTAGCTCCTCTTGCATAGCTAAGACCCAATCTGGATCTAGAAGTGCATCCTCAACTTTCTCTGGCTCATCTTGAGACAAAAAGCTACTATATAGACATTCCTCTTGAGTTGCTCTTCTAGTTTGGACTTTTGAAGAAACATCACCTATAATGAGTTCAAAGGGATGATCTTTAGTCCATTTCCTTGAGGGAGGTAGATTAGCTCTAGAATATGTAGCTTCATGATCATGATTGCCTTGATTAGATATTTGTCCTTGAGAAACTCCCCCTGAGTTTGTTGTCCCTAAGTGATCATTCCTAGAAACATTTCCATGACTGTCAATGGAATGCCCGTTTTGACTGTCAACGAAATGCTCATTTTGTATGTCACCGAATCTTCCACCATTACTGTCAACGGAATAACCATTTGGTCTACTAGCAGCTATTCTTTTCAATCTTAATGCAGCAATTTCATCTTCACTACTGCTTTCATCTGTGCTAGACACAACAACTTTAGGCTGTTTCTCAATAGCCTTAACATGATTCACTTGACACTCCTGAACAGTTTATCTTTAGTTGACAAGGAATATGAAACTGAAGATTCTAACACCAAGTTTCTAAGATCTTTACCTGAAGAATGGGATACTCAGACCTCGATCATTAGACATCAGTATGATCTCAACACTCTGTCTCTTGATGAAGTCTATGGAATGCTAAGAACCCATGATCTTGAGGTTCAACAGAGAAAGAATAAGAAAAGCAGCAAAGCAAAGACTAATGCTTTGAATGTAGAGGCTAAATCAAAAGGAAAAGCTATGAAGGTCTCTAGAAGGAAATGAAGTATAGTTGAGTCAGATCTTGATAACTCTTCATCAGATACTGATGGCAATCCTGATGCCAATACTGATGATGACTCTTCTGACTCAGACATGGAAGAGATGGTTCTGTGATTGTCAGAGGCTTCAAAAAGATTAAGTTCAGGAAGGCTAGAAGACAAGGCAACTTCCAGAAAAGGACCTTCAATGTAGACAAAGACAAGTATATCAAAAAGGACAGTAAGGGTAGCAAATTTGACAAGTCAAAGGTTAGATGCTACAAGTGTAATGGTATGGGTCACTTTGCTTCTGAGTGCAAGAAGACTAAGGCACTCATAACATCAAGCAAGGATTGGATGGACTCTTCCTCAGAATCTGATACTGAGGTGGTCAACTATGCCCTAATGGCCAATACTGATGATACTGTTATTCCTGATGATAAGGTACTAAATACTGTCTTTGATTTTGATACTGATAATGCTTTGAGTTAAGACGTTTTCTAAAGTCATTGCATATTAGCTTTAGAAGTCAAACTGCTGAAAATTCTAGAATCTTATCTGAGATGTCTGAACTTAGGAAAAGGAATGAGCATTTAGAAGCTGAATTTTCTCATATGCAAAAAGTATAGATATAATGTGATAATGATAAACACATGTATTTAGATATGAAACTTAAATGTACTGCAATTGAAAAGGAACTTGAAGATGCTAAAGAGAAAATCAGAACCTGGACAGACTCTGGTAGAAAATTTCATGAGATTAATACCTCTTAGAATTGGAAAGAATGTCTAGGATATAAGTCAGATGAAGATAATAAATTGAAAGAGAAAATTGTTATTGATGAGACAGTCAGTCCTAAAACCTATAGACATGTTATAGACAAAACCAAATCTAAGATTACTCCTGTTAATTTTGTTTTTGGTAAAGATTCCAATTCAATTTTTGAAAAGGGATCTACTTCTGTTTAAAGTGTAAATCTTGTAAAGTCTAAACCTGTCTTGAATAAAGTTACTAAGAATGTAGGTTTACTGTCTCAAAAACAACTCAAGGATAAAATCTGTGAGGTTACAGATAAAAAAAAGGAAGCTACTGTTAAGAGAAACAGGAATGGTAAAATTGGGATCAATAAAGAGTATGGTTATAAATATATCCCAAATGCACCTAGGAAATGTTGTTTTACCTGTGGTAACTCTAATCATCTTGCCATTGATTGTAAAAAGAGTTTAAAGAAAAGTACTGAAATTCCTATTTCTGATGTCAGGAGTAGATCAGTGTGGATTAATTAAAACTTTTCTTATTATGATTAAGTGCATCAGTGAATAGTGAATTTGGTGGATGAATAGTGATTTTGAGGATTAACAAAATTTTTCATGCCACCTATGTACGAGACGTAGTGTGGATATTCCGAAGTCATATTAGTGATCTACGGAGTAAATAAGTGAATGCAAAGACGATCGGAATTCAGAAATTCCAAATTTTATTTTGGTGAAATATTTGACCGGACAGCGAATTATATATTATTATATTCAAGAAATGAGATATTAAAAATTGAGGATTTGAGGATTTAATATTTTGGAATTTTATTATATTTGATTTGAGAATTTAGAACGAAAACCACTGGGACAGTGAAACGAATGTTCTAGAAACCGCTGATACTTTATAATGAGATTAAGCGATTAAGCGAACGAATCATGGATTAAGGATTGAAATTATGACAAGATTAAATATAGACATGGAAGTAACATATAACAAGATTAATTCGAGAAATGCAATATTTGGATCATCCATGTGAAAGGAAACGAACCAGTAAAGCTACTTTAACCAAACGCGTGCATGCGCGACACGTGTCCCTGCTTGCCACCGTGATACCCCACTGATCGACATGTGTCCCTATGACTCACCACTTAACAAAATATCAGCATTCTTATCTTTTACTCAAAACAAAAAGAAAAGAAGAAAAGAAAAGCAAGAGAAACACAAAATTCTCCAAAACTGATCAGCTAGAGCACCCTCCAAAGAAAAATCCATAACTCCATTTCCAACCATGATAAAATCACCAAAATTTAACCACAGCTTCTTCACTCCATATATAACATGCGTTCAAGATTTCATAGCAATCCAAGGAGTATAGCCTAGTCAAATCGCCTCCCCAAGTTGAAGAATCCAAACTGCCATGATCTTGGCAGTTTCTGCACCGATTTTCAAACGGCCGTATCTCTCTCATTTCTAAATGAAATCTTGCGTTCTATAGCTTGTTGGAAAGCCATGGAGATGCTCTACAACTACGCTTTAGAAACCTCGCCCAGAAAAGCAGGGTAAGGACCTCGTTTGGGCAGTTCTTTGAACAGATGAATAGTAACTTTCAATAACTAACTTTGATTTCTTGACTTCTTTTGATGATCTAAGCTTGGTCAAGGAAATCTAAGGGCTAGACAAGGCTTACTACGTGATCATACACTCCAAGTAAGGTATTAACCCCATGAACCCTTAGTTGACTTTGAGTTTTGTGGATGTTCTTGATGATTGTTAGCTTAGTTGAGATTATAGTGTTAATATAAGCATGTTAGCATGATCTTGTAGTTGGTTTAGCCATTTGTTGATTAAGATGTTAAAGTATGATACCCCTGGACTTGTGGAGATGAGAATCATGTGTTTAAGATGTATGGATGCCCGGTGTGGCTTGGTTTGATGATTATGATTTTTGGAACGTCCGATTTATAGCCGTCGTAATGCCCAAATTTTTACCTACTGATTGGTTCCCTGTTTTTCCTCTGTTAGAGCTCGACCCTTGAGTCCTACTGCCCATGATTGTGTAGTTTATGTTATAAGCTTCGTAATGATATGTGGTTCGCCTAATTTGGCCGAACGGTTTAACAGAAAAGTGAGTTTTAGTAAACGCCGTTCGGAAGAACGACCCATCTCTGGTCAGCAACTTTGAGTCTATATTTGGACCACTTCGGAGCCATATTAAAATGTGAAACTTTGAGGAATAATACTAGAGACCTTTTGGAAGGCTCACGAAAAGGATTCGTATTAAAAAGATTATTTTTCGATTTTATAAAAATGTTTTAGTCAGGGTCGCGCAAGTGAAAACCACTGAAAACGAGACTTAGAAACCAAGGTTCCAAATGGTTAAGTATAACTTGGATTTGAGAATGGATTTCGAACCAAACTTATGATATAAGAATTTGACAAATAACATGGACTTAGTATGAGCCTATAACGAGTTAGTAATTCCTTGGTTGTGTTTCGCTTACGTGTTTAAGCATTGAGTTATAAGTGGTTTATCGAGGGGATTAACCGTGTGTTTTCGTTTGACTTTGTCTAGATTGTCCGGCATCGTCGCGAACCCCTATCACTTCTCGAGCATCAGGCAAGTTTCTAAAAACCATATTTTGAAGTATGCATATACTAGATGCAAGTTATGTATGCATACTCGATCGTTCAGAGTATATTTATTTTGAAATATATGAAATATGTTGAATAAGTTTCAATCCATATTTGCAAGTTTCCCAATATTGTGCTTCCTTATCAAAACCAGTATATCCTTGGTCTTGTTAATGATATTAAATCCTGCTCGTGCGATAACCAAAATCCCATGACCTTATAATACTGTTGATGGGTGGTGATGCTTTTAAGATCCTACGCCTTGAATTATATGGTGTATATATTTATAAACTTTTCGTATGGTGGAAGGGGACTTTATATCATAAGGTAGGTATTTGTGTACTGGAATAAGAAAGGCTCAGGGGGTAGAGCATGTATTGAGTTTATAACTTAGCCATCGTATCGGGGTTATTTTGTAAGGTATATTTTCGAAAACCCGGACAGAGCTTTTTAGAAAGATTTTCGCAATAATTAACCTAAAGGCAACATCACCAATAAACCAGTGTTTATTTAATTAGTAAATACTTCTGGAAGTATTTACGGATTAAATAAGCCTTATTCGTCTAATTAAATTTGTTTACTTAGATGAATATCATTTTCGAAATGTTTTCTTAAAATCGCTTTGTTCCAGAATGATAACAAAGATATCCAGTAACTGTTATTCGAGGATTAATTATCTATTTAATGAATATTACTTTTGAATATTAATTTGAGATTTATTATTTAATGAATATTACTTCTGAATATTCATTTGAGGCTTACTTATTCGAGGGTTAAGTATGTATTTAATGAATATTATTTATTTATATTCATTTGAGGATTATGGACTTTAAGAATATTATTATTATTATCCATTCGAGGATTGTTTATTATTTAATGAATATTACTTTTGAATATTCATTTAAGAGTTATTTATTTAATGAATATTACTTTTGAATATTCATTTAAGAGTTATTTATTTAATGAATATTACTTTTGAATATTCATTTAAGAGTTATTTATTTAATGAATATTACTTTTGAATATTCATTTAAGAGTTATTTATTTAATGAATATTATTTTTGAATATTCATTTGAGGTTTATTTATTTAATGAATATTATCTTTGAATATTCATTTAATCTATATTTACTTAGTGAATAGTATTTTCGAATATTCATTTAATCAGTATTTACGTAAGGAATATTATTTCGAATATTCATCTAATGTTTACTTATTTAATCAATATCATTGATTATTTTTAAAAATCCAAAGAGGTTCCCAAAACAATGTTTTCCATTTAAATCCGTCTCTTAAGAGGATTTAAATGTTCGCTCAACCATCAAAAATATGGGAAACCTGATTTAAGAGACTACTACTCTTTTTGAACTCTCAACTCAAAACTGTCAAGGGACTGATATTTTCTTGGAGCAATTTAATTGCTGCCAGTCTAGTGTTGTGTTACCACCTCAATGATCGAGGGGTAAATTCATGGAACAAGTCGATATCCATTAACAAGCATAGTTTGGGAAATATTGGAGAATCTCCCTTTCCAACCTAGATATAACTACTTAGTGGAGTCGTATCAACAAGTGTTACACTTGGGGAAAGGAGGACGATCTTTACGTTTCAGAGTCATGGATTCCATCTGAACTAGGAGTGGTGTAAGTGGTCAAGTTGCGTGGGCCCATCCAACTTTTATATATTGCCCCAAATGGGCCGGGAGGTCATAGTAAGGCGGTAGACAATGTCAGGCCGTCGTGATACTTCCATCTACATGTAGAAAACTATTTGAGCGGTGCGACCTGCTACTGATCATAGTAAGGTTAGGCACAACGGACGCGGGTAGCAACTCCAGTATTGGTTCATCATCCAATTTGGATATTCCTGCAACATGTATTGGGGTGAAGAACCAATCATGTTGGTAGGGGGTCGAAAAGTGTTTGGAAATGAAGTGACAATAAATTCATGCAACTTCATCTTTTATTTATGAGTTATGACTCTGTGGATACCTTACATAACATGAGTTATGGTAAGGGAGTTGTTTATACTGAATCACCTTATAACTTCATCTTTTAAGTTATATGTTGATATTCTGCATATATAGCAGATATTTTTCGGAAAGGTTATATTTGGTTTACTTTGAAACCTCATCGTTTATACTAGAACTTTGTTCATAATATAGCAAAAGTTTGCAGAAATATTATGAAATTGATATTTGAAATACAACAATGGTATTATTTTTGGGATTACATTCCGATAAGGATGTAATTTAAGTATCGAGATATTTTGACAAATTATTGTCTTATACCCGCTTTATTCTGGGTTGAGTTAAAGGCAGAATTATGCCATACTTTCATTACCTTGCTGAGCTATCGCTCACTCTTGCTATTGTTTTATATATATTATATAGCAGCGAAGCAGGATGCTAATGGGATGGCACATACCCCGCAAGGCGTTTCCATAAACAGTTTCTAGCAGTGATCCCGAGAGTAGTACGAACCAATCGAATCAGGCTACAGCTTTTGGGTATTCAACTTATGTATAGATATGAATGGTATGAGAGGATTGTGAGCATCCGAAGGCTAAGTTGGTAATGTAACATTACTTAGAAATTGTATCAGTGACAGATTCAAAGACATTTTGGGTATTGTAATAAAAATTATTTATTCCGCAGTTATTGTATGGTGTCGTTTCTGAGACTCTAACCTGTGTGTGTGTGTGTGAGACATATATTGTGGGGTCATGAGCAGGTGAATTATGAATGGTGTGAGTAATACAGGTAAGGCAAGGAGTACATGGATCGTGACTACTCTAAATCCCTGACCCCGGATTTGGGGCTGTTACAAGTCCTATTTTCATTGTGGTAGTATATGGCATTCTATTTATACTTGTGCAGAATACCATGATTTGTTCTATAACTTTTGTGATCCATTGCCTAAATTTGATAAAAGTACAAATTCTGGTAGCCTTAAGAATGTCATAGTGAAGCATGCTTTTGTTAATACTGATACTGACAAAGCAAATCCTGATGGAGTTAATCCTGTCAGGACTGCTAAAGTCAGAATGTCTTCTGCTGCTAAAATTAATAAATTGCATGGAAAAGGAACCCAACATGATTGGAAACAAGGCCCTATTATCAGAATATGAGGAAAAAGCTGGCCCAGCTGTGTCTTATGAAGATGGCAACATTGGACAAACTTTGGGATATGGCAATATAATCATTGGAAATGTCATCATTGAAAAAGTAGCTCTAGTGAAGGGACTAAAACACAACCTGTTGAGTATTAGTCAAATCACTGACAGAGGTTATCATGTCAACTTCTATTCTACACATTGTGAAGTAGTCAGTAAAGAAACAGGAAAGATAGCTCAGACTGGCTACATGCATGGTAACATTTATGAAGCCAACATTCTCTCAAATACTGATGACTCCCCTACATGTCTTATCAGTAAAGCATCAGTAGATGAAAGTTGGAATTGGCACAAGAAACTTTCTCATCTCAACTTCAGCAATATCAATGAGTTGGTTAAAAAAGATTTGGTTAGAGGATTGCCTAAAGTTTTGTATACTCCTGATGGACTCTGTGATGCTTGTCAAAAGGCTAAACAAAGAAGGAAATCATTCCAGAGTAAATCAGAATCCTCTATTGAAGAACCATATCACATGCTGCATCTTGATCTATTTAGACCAGTCAACATTATGTCCATCAGTAAGAAAAGGTACACTCTTGTAATTGTTGATGAATATTCTAGATTAACCTGGGTGTATTTTCTGCACAGAAAAGATGAAACTCCTGAAATACTGTTGGATCATATGAGAATGATTGAGACAACCACAAAGTACAAAGTCAAGATACTGAGGAGTGATAATGGTACTGAGTTTAAGAATTCAAAGATGGAAGAGTTCTTCAAATACAAAGGGATTATTCAACAATTCTCTGCTCCTGGCACACCTCAGCAAAATGGAGTAGTTGAAAGGAAAAATAGAACTCTTATTGATTCTGGCAGAACTATGTTGGAAGAAGCTAAATTGCCAACATATTTCTGGGCAGAAGCAGTCAATACAGCATGCTATACACAAAATCT
Organism: Heracleum sosnowskyi; assembly: GCA_030848705.1. NCBI lineage: Eukaryota > Viridiplantae > Streptophyta > Magnoliopsida > Apiales > Apiaceae > Heracleum > Heracleum sosnowskyi. The sequence continues at coordinate 21,359,880 of CM061240.1, forward strand.
CACATTGATAAATAGACATGGTGTTACTCCTTATCAATCACTCAAGGAGAAGAAACCTAGTCTAAAGCATCTGCATGTGTTTAGCTGTAAATGTTTTGTTCTCAGAACTCATCCTGAACAGCTAGGAAAATTTGAAACTAAGGCTGATGAGGGAATTTTCATAGGCTATCCTGCATCAAGAGCCTTCAGAGTTTTTAATTTGAGAACAAGGACTGTCATGGAGTCAATACATGTATCTTTTGATGATAAGAAGATAATTGGCTTGAATGAAGACTCTCATGATAGATTAGTTTTTGAAAATGAAGCTACCAAGGAACCTGAAGAAAATGAATCAGATCATGTCAATTCATCAGATACTGATGGGTCACCAAGTTTTGATGATCCATCAAATCCCGATGAAACACCAATTACTGATGGTGGTAATACTGATGATGCAAATAATGATGATTCATCTAGTAGTGCAAATGTTGAGGGGGAACAACAACAAACTGCTACAAATTCAGAGTCAACTCAATTATCAGGACAAAATTCTTCAGATACTGATTCAAGTGATAATCCTGATAATTCATCAGGAGGAGTTAGCAATAATTCAGGGGGAGCTTCTAATGAATCAAATTCTTCTAATCAAGATAACACCAATCCAGCAGCAAGAAAATGGACTGCAAGTCATACTCCTGATATGATCATTGGAGATCCTGATGCAGGTGTTCAAACAAGAAGTGCAACTCAAAATGAATATCTATATAATAACTTTCTATCCAAGGAAGAGCCAAAGAAAGTTGAAGATGCACTTAAAGATGCTGATTGGGTTACTGCAATGCAAGAATATTGAATGAATTTGAAAGGAATGAAGTCTGGAAACTGGTGCCAAGACCAAAGAACAGGTCAACTGTTGGTACAAAATGGATTTTCAAAAATAAGACTGATTCAGATGGTGTAATTATCAGAAATAAAGCAAGACTAGTTGGAAAGGGGTATTCTCAACAAGAAGGAATTGACTATGATGAAACTTTTGCTCCTGTTGCAAGACTAGAGGCCATCAGGATCTTTCTGGCATATGCAGCTCATAATAAATTCAAGGTTTTCCAGATGGATGTGAAAAGTGCTTTCTTAAATGGTGAACTGGAGGAAAAAGTATATGTTGAACAAACTCCTGGTTTCATTAATCCTAAATATCCAAATCATGTCTACAGATTGGAAAAGGCACTTTATGGACTAAAGCAAGCTCCAAGAGTATGGTATGAAAATCTAGCTCAATTCTTACTGGAAAGTGGATTCAAAAGAGGTACCATTGATAAAACTCTATTCTATTTGAATAATGGTAAGGATTTTCTTTTAGTTCAGATTTATGTTGATGATATCATTTTTGGGTCAACAAACAATAAGCTGTGTGAAAAGTTTTCTAAGCTTATGCAGTCAAGATATCAAATGAGCATGATGGGAGAAATGAGTTATTTTCTTGGTCTTCAAGTTAAACAGACTGATGATGGCATTTTTATCAATCAGTCAAAATACACAAAGAATTTATTGAAAAGGTTTAACATGGAAGATTGTTCTACTGCAAGTACTCCCATAGCTACAGCTACCAAACTTGATCCTGATCAAGGTACTGAGGTAGATGTAACTCACTTCAGAGGAATGATTGGCTCTTTATTGTATCTCACTACAAGTAGACCAGATATCATGTTTGCAACATGTCTGTGTGCAAGATTTCAAGCAAAACCTAGGGAACCTCATCTGATTGCAGTTAAAAGAATTTTCAGATATCTCAAAGGCACTCCTTCACTTGGCCTTTGGTATGCAAGGGAATCAGATTTTAGTTTATGTGGTTATTCATATGCTGATTTTGCAGGATGCAAAATAGACAGAAAAAGTACTTAACGAAGTTGTCAGTTTTTGTGTGGTAGACTAGTTTCTTGGTTTAGTAAAAAGCAAAAGTCTATCTCTACTTCAATTACATAAGCTGAGTACATTGCTGCAGGAAGTTGATGTGCTCAGATAATGTGGATGAGAAATCAGTTGTTAGATTATGGCCTATCATATTTAAAAATCCCTATTTATTGTGATAACCAAAGTGTTATTGCCATGACAGGAAATCTAATTCAACATTCTCTTACTAAACACATCAGTATTAGATATCATTTCATAAGAGAATAGGTTCTGGAAGGAACAATTGAACTTCATTTTGTTCCTACTGATCAACAACTAGCTGATATATTCACCAAGCCACTGCCTGAAGCTACTTTCAATAAGTTGGTGAATGAACTTGGAATGATGAATTTTGAGAATTTCTGAGAAAAGCTACAAAGAAGAAATCCTGATGGTCATTCAGAAAGGTAAGTAATTTTGATCAAATCCCGATAGGACAAAATCCTGAAAGGAAGTCAACTGGTCAATCCTGATGAACAGATACTTAAGCTGGTGTGAAAACCAGAGGTTCTAAGACATTTTGACATCAACATTGCTCGTATTCTCTGGAAAATAAAAGTTATACTTAGTCTTTGATTAAGTATTAAATTTTACTTTTCAATCTCAATTCAATTTTTCTCAGGGATTACTATTCATCATTTTAAATGTCAAATGCAATGTTGCTAACAATTTATACAGGAAAACAAAGAAGATGAGAAATAAGATGATTTTCATTGATACTTGAAGATTTTTACAAATGAAAAGGAAATTACAGTTTTTTTTTCCTACTCTATTTCTCTACCCTTGTTCCATCCTAAAGAACAAACAGGGGAGTAGATGCACTTGAAGGCGGATCGTCACCGTGACCACCGGGACTCTTCCATGCCTCCACTTTGCATGACATACAAGCATCAAGGATCTTCTTTCTTCTTTCTTCTTCTCTCAAGCTCTCGCTCAAGCTCCTCATCGTCATCATCATCTTCATCTTCGTCCTCTTCGTTGAAGATGATAAGATTTTCAAGAGGATTCCAATCAGGGTTTGCCTGATGGAAGTTATGAAGAAGCACATCCGCCATTGCATTCACAAAGGCATCATGTTCCTGAGGGTCAGGAACAGGTTGTGGTTCATCATGTTCTGCGATTTCATCAAGAGCCTCCTGCATCTCTTGCCAAATTAAATCAAGTTCTTCAACTGGTAAGTCGTTTGGTTGATTGTTAGCAGCCATGGAGAAAAGAAGAATATGAAAGGTTTGTGTAAGACTTTTTCTCTGTGGAGAGGGTTTTTGATAAATGATAATATTGTTTAACATTCTCTTTTCTTTTATAGAGATTATTTGTTAAGACTGCAGGTCATTTGCTCATTCTCGAGGCGACGGTTCAGTTTTCAATGACTATTTTGCCTTGTTCAATGGTAAGAATGTTTCAGTGGGTTCTACACCATTAATTTGGTAATTTTTTATAAAAAAAACATTTTTCAGGGTTATTGAAATAAATTTTGTTTAATTAAATGAAATTTTATTTTCACTTCATATCAATTTTTTTTAATCCTGATAAAACAAATGGTTTTATTGGCAATGCTTTTATTCCTGACGAGGTCAGGTTTTTCTTACATCAGAAAATGCCTACTTGTTATGGATTACTTTCTAATGTTATGGGGCAAGGCCAATCACACCTTGTTCCTAACCCCAGCATGCCACCTAAACAGTCTAAACAGTTACCAGCCACCTCTACTGTTTCTCAAAAGACTTTAGTTGTAAAATCAAAGAAATCAGCTAGAACTGATGTGTCTGGAAGGCAATCAGGTTCAAAGGATTTTTCCTCTACACCACTCACTAAAAAGAAGAAACAAGGGGGTGTACAAGGGGTCCTGGTTGAGAAGAAAGCTGAGAAGGTGACTGAGGCTGTTTCTGTGAAGAGAAAATTGGTATTAAGGGATGAAACTGATTCTGAAGATGACATGCCAATTTCCTCTAAATTTAAGATTAAGGCTGTAATTCGAGTCGGGCGGCTCGCGAGCCCAACCCGACTCGGCTCGTTTAATAAGGCTCGGCTCGACTCGAACTCGTTAACGAGCCGTGCTCGAACATAAGACCGGGCTCGTTTAACTAAACGAGCTGACTCGACTCGACTCTTGAAATTAAACGAGCCGAGTTCGGGCAGAAGATTAGGCTCGTTTAAGTATAATTTTACACGAGCCGGCTCGCCCGACTCATTTAAATAGGCTCGTTTAACTAAACGAGCCGGCTCGGCTCGACTCGTGAAATTAAATGAGCCGAATTCGGGCAGAAGATTAGGCTCGTTTAATTAAAAGAGCCGGCTCGGCTCGTGAAAAAAAGCTCGGCTCGAATTAATACCCGGCTCGAACTCGCCCGACTCGGCTCGAATTACAACACTATTTAAGATAATCAAGGAAGTTGCTGATACTGCTACTGAAGCTGTGGCACCTTCATCAAAGCCACAGAAGAAAAAGATATTGTCAAAAAGCAGGTATCATATTCCTTTGAAGGTGCAAATGAAGGATACTGATATTCAGAAATCAAATCCTGATGAGTCATCTACTCCCGATGCTCTAACAAATCCTGATGTTGGTATTCCTGATGCACAAACAAAAACTGTCTCTATCTCAGACTCTCCAGCTTCTCCAGCTAAAAAGATTCTAGAAATTTCATGGGAGAAGGTTTCTGAGACTGCTTCCCTGGTTGTTCTTACACCTCCATTGCTAGAAAAAGAGGAAAGCGGCAGAGATAGTTTTCAAGAGACTCAAGAAGCTGAAAGGATCAAGCCCACAAGAACCTGAATCTCAAAGTGGTTCAGCAGCTACTACTGAAGATCCTGCCAAACAAGAACCACTCAATCAAAGTTTGGGTGAAGGCCTAGATATTGGAATGGTCACACAAGAACCATTTTCTCAAAGGGAGAGTGAAGACATCAACATTCCAGCCACACAAGAACCATCTTCTCAAAGTGAAGATGCAGGCAAAGCTACAGCTTCTGGTGAAATATTGGTCGAGGACACTGTCACTGAGGGAAGTCCACAAGAACCTTTCACTCAAAGTGTTAAAGCAGCTTCTGAACCTTAGGCTCCACAAGAACCATTGGTAGCAAATACTGATGCAAGCTTATCAAATCCTGACGCTGTTGCTCCTGATGATAGTGGTGCTCCTGATGCTGAGCCAATTCTTATACAGCCACTAAGATCACGACCAATGAACCATCCTATCACAGATTCACAGGATAAACTGAAAGGTACTGCTATTCCTGATCCTAACGTTACTCATGATACTGATGGTGATGATCCTGATGATAGTGATGATGATGATAATGAAGAGAAGGATCACCTTGCCAGAGTTTGAAAATCTAGTCTTGGAACTAACTTTGGTTCATCAAGCACATTCATGGATGGCAAGGCTAATACTGGAAAGGACTTAAGACAAGACTTTTCTGTTCCTTCTGAGATTGATCCTGCTGAGCAGATGAGAATGCATCAATGGGAAAATGAATGGTATAGATCTGATGAATCTGTAAGCTATCCCTATGCATTGGATCATGCTTATAATACTGCTAAGTTGATTCAGAATGAAGATTTGAAGAATCATTTGAAGGCTACTACTCTGTTATCCAAAAGCCTAAAACATGATATAGATTCTGTCAAAGATTCTACTGACAAAGTGAGGACTGATATTTCTCAGAGCTTTACAAAGGTGCCTACTGCTCTTCAACTCAGGGTAGTGGAATCCCAAGTTAAGTCAATCATTACTGAACAGTCTTCGATCAACAACAAGATTGATTCTCTTGATACAAAGGTAACTGACATTCAAACCTCTCTTGCCTTAATTTTGAATATATTGTCAAATACTGATGTCAAAAAGGGGGAGAAGGTAAGTCAGACAAAATGTACACCTGATCTAGTATTGAGGAATAATGATGATGATACTGGAAATGATGGTGGTGACAAAGTTCTACAAGGAGAAGCCTCTGATGCTGCTGTTATGAAGACAATTCAAACTTCTCAAAGTCAAACAACGCAGTCAACTCGTGTTTCTGATTCTGGAGTAAGGACAGTGAGGACATTAGTGCAATCTCAGATCCTGACGGAAGAACAAATCCTGACAGGTGATCAAATCCTGATGTCTGGTCATGAACGGACTCTTGCTACAATTCTTGAAGGTGATGAAGATGTGCTTATTGATAATCCTGAAGATGCATCAAATCTACTCCAGAAGTTCACTACAAAAGATGGTAGAATTGTTACTCTATATCACATTGATAACAGAGTTCAACAATTATTTGCAAGAAAAGCACTCTCTACAGCAAGTGAAGAATATCCTGATCTCTCACATGAAGAATTCTTAAGTCAACAGAGAGAAATGATGGAAAGCTTTAAAAACCCTGCTCCTGCTAGAGGAAGAGGAGGCAGATGTAGGAGAGGTGCTAGAAGAGGTAGAAGAGTGTTGCCCAGTAAATAACAATTGTAGAAGGGGGTTGAATACAATTGTATAAGATTCTTGACTAAGTAAGATATATATATTACAAATATGAAAGAACAATAACAGCTTTATTAAATCTGATATAAAAACTGTTACAAACTCTCTCAAGAAATTCTGATGTTCTTTAGAGCTGCTAGGTTACACAAATACTCAAGTGTATGATCGTTCAATGTTGTTTTATAAAACGAAACCTAAACTGTGTTTATATACTTCACACAGCTTCTCTATCAATAACAAGATAAGTCCTAATCAATTACAAAGATTGAAACATATCCTTAATCGATAGCTACATTCTACAAACCAGGAACCGACAAAATAAACTTCCATGTTTAACTAGACTCCAAATATAACTCGAAGTAGGAATCCTGATCAGCTTCTAGTCCTGATGATCAAACCTGATCCCAGTCCTGATATGCATCTTGATCCTGACGACCATGCAATCCTGATTACGTCAGTAATCCTGATCAGTAGAGTCTAGCACGTGACGATCATTGAATTCTGATCTAACAATCTCCCCCAATCTCATACTTTGTGAAATAAAGTGTAGATTCCTAAGATTTAATGATGTCAAAAACATATATACAAAATGTACATGTATCTTCAGAAACAACTTATCTGTTTAAATTCTTTGATAGAACAGATTCATCTTCAAGAAGTTGGATAACAAATTTTCTTCTTTTTCTTCAAGAATTTGAATCAGTCTTTCCTTAAGATTTCTGAGTTCTTCATCTTCCTCATTAATCTGGTAGATAGCTGCTTTGAGATTCAATATGGAGTTTCTTTGAAGACTATGCTCTTCAAGCAAAAGATAAGCAATTTCCTTCCCATCAGGATTGCGAGTTAGTTGAGTCATGCCAAAAGTTACTTCTTTAACAGCAGTACCTCTTTGCATTTCCACATCCTGACCTCTTTGATTTAAGTACATGGGAGTATAATTACCATTGAAATTACTGTTTCCATCCAGTCTTCTTCTTATTGTTGACAAATTCATGTCACTCCATACTTTGCATATTTGATTCTTCGATCTCAAAAGATAATGAACATATTTCAGTTCCTGTGTAGTTTTCATCAGCAGATCTTGAATAGATAGAATCTTCACACTACCATCTTTCATGAAGTACAGAAGCTTTTCTTTCTTGTCAAAACCATCATGACAATCTATAACTATATCAACAACTAGTAAATTGTTCAGGTTTTCAGAAGTTAAAGTACCTCCAATTTCAGTCAAGGAGTATGGATCAACATATGACATATTCAGATATTCAGCATCTCTGTGTCCAATACCTCCTCTTGAATTACTTGTCAATTGCTTCAGATTTGAAAACATCTTTAACCAGAGTGCTTTTGATCTAACCATATCAGATAAATCAACAACACTTGAACCACTTGTAATAATTCCTCCAGTCTGAAAATTGATAGGTGTATCACACCTCAGTGTACTTATGTGTTTCCACTTCTTATCTTTTTCCTTTTTAAAGGCATAGCTTCTTTCCAGTAAAGGTTCTTGTCTGCTTGGGTTCCTCTAGTTTCTTTCATTTGAACGTTTAAGCCTTTGTTTATAGAGATTGAAATCTCTATTTGTTCTTCTTGTGATTTCTCTTCTTCTGGCTTCTTCTTCTTCATCTACTTCTTTGTTGTGAAAATCAACCACAGTAGATAAGATCATCAAATCAATCTCTTGCAGAATTTCAGAATCATCAGGATCTTGAATACTATCAGGAACAACATCTGGATTAGATTCTTCAATTTGATTTGTATTGCAGAGAGTTGATTTTCTTGATTTTCTTCTCAATTCAGGTTCTTCTTCGACATTTCCATCATCACCAAAAGTAGATCTGTCAGGAACTACTAGAGTTTGAATAGGTTCAGAAATTTCTTCAATTCTTAACCCTCTAGACCTTGTCTGTCTAGGTACTGTTTGAGTTAAAGAACCTCTTCTACTTCTTCTAGAACCTCTCCTACTACCTCTAGTAGAAACAGAATAGCTTTCCATTATCTCTTTTTGTTGTCTCAAGAATTCTTCATTTGAGAGATCTGGATATTCTTTACTTGCTGTAGAGAGTGCTTTTCTGGCAAATAATTGTTGAAGTCTTTTATCACTATGATAAAGAGTAACAATTCTACCATCCTTTGTAGTAAACTTCTGAAATAAATTTGATGCATCTTCAGGATTATCAATAAAAATATCTTCATCACCTTCAGGAATTGTAGCAAGAGTATGTCCATGACCAGGTGTCAGGATTTGTTCTTCCATCAGGATCTGAGATTGCACCAACGTTCTTACTGTCTTTACTCCAGAATCAGAAACATGAGTTGACTGCGTTGTTTGACTTTGAGAAGTTTGAATTGTAGACTTCAAAACAGCAGCATCAGAGGTTTCTCCTTGTATCGCTTTGTCACTACCATCATCTCCAGTATCATCATCATTATTCCTTAATACTAGATCAGGTGTGCATTTTGTCTGACTAACCTTCTCCCCCTTTTTGACATCAGGATTTGACAATAAATTCAAAATTAAGGAAAGAGAGGCTTGAATGTCAATTACCTTAGTATCCAGAGAATCAATCCTTCTGTTGATGGAGGTTTGTTCAGAAATGACAGATTTCACTTGAGATTCTACTACCCTTAGCTGAAAAGCAGTAGGCACCTTTGTAAAACTTTGAGAAATATCATTCCTCACCAACACAGTTGAGTTCTTGATAGAATCAATCTCACTTTTTAGGCTTTTGGATAACAGAGTTGTAGCCTTCAGATGATTCTTCAAGTCTTAATTCTCTATAGATTTCACTGCATCATAGGCATGTTCCAAAGCAGAAGAATAACTTACAGATTCAGCAGATCTGTACCATGAATTGTTCCATTCATTCTATCTAAGTGCCTCAGCAGGATTAAAGGAATGAATAGAAAAATCTTGTCTCTTATCTTTCCCAGTGGAAGCTTTGCCAGCCATATATGTACTTGATGAACCAAAATTAGTTCCAAGACTAACTTTAAGTGCTGTAGCAAGCTGTTCCTTCTCTTTTCGATTCTCATCATTATCACTATCATCAGAGTCATCATCATCAGTACTATGAGTAACATCAGGATCAGGAATAGCTATACCTTTCATTTTATCCTGTGAATCTGTGATAGGATAATCCATTGGTCTTGAACGAAGTGGCTGTATCAGGATAGGCTCAGCATCAGGAGCACCACTAGCGTCAGGATGAACACCGTCAGGATTTGATATGCTTGCATCAGTATTAGCTACCAATGGTTCTTGTGGAGCTTGAGGTTCAGAAGCTGCTTCAACACTTTGAGTCAAAGGTTCTTGTGTGCTTCCCTCATTGACAATGTCCTCGACCAATCTTTGAACTTCATCTGCACCAGAAATCCCTTGAGCTGTGTCAGGAAATTTCTCAGAAACTGTAGCTTTTCCTGCATCTTCACTTTGAGAAGATGGTTCTTGTGTAGCTGGAATGTTGATGTCTGCATTCTCCCTTTGAGAAAATGGTTCTTGTGGGACCATTCCACTAGCTAAGCCTTCACCCAAACTTTGATTGAGTGGTTCTTGTGTGGCTGGATAATCAGAAAGAGCTGCTGAACCACTTTGAGGTTCAGGTTCTTGTGGGCTTGATCCTTTCAGTTTCTTCTGTCTCTGATAGACTAACTCTTCTGCCTTCCTTAGTTTTTCCATTGGATGTTTTATCCCAAGATTGGAAGCAGCAGCACCATACTTCCCCCATGAAATATCAACATGCCTTTTTGTTGGAGAGTCCTGTGCTGGAGAGTCTGAAATAGTAACCACTTGACTTGGTGCAGCATCAGGAATACTAACATCAGGATTTGCTTGAGCAGTAGAAACTGATTGCTCATTCAGAATAGAAGTGTCCTGTACATCAGTATCATGCTTCTTTTCTAAAGGAATTTGATACCTGCCCTTAGTTAATCTTCTTTTCTTCTGTGGTGTAAACAATGGAACCACAACTGTAGTAGCAGTATCAACAACTTCCTTATTCACATTCATCACAGAGGATATAGGTAAGTCATCCTCTGAATCAGTCTCATCCCTGAGAACTAATTTTCTTTTAACAGAAACAGCCTCAACACCTTTTGCAGCTTTCTTCACCAGGACCCCTTTTACACCCCCCTTGTAACTTCTTTTTAGTGAGTGGTGTAGAGGAAAAATCCTTTGAACCTGATTGCCTTCCTGACACATCAGTTCTAGCTAACTTCTTTGATTTTTCAACTAAAGTCTTTTGAGAGACAATGGAGGTGGCTGTTGACTGTTTATTCTGTTTGGGAGACATGCTTGGGTTAGGAACAAGGTGTGATTGGCCTTGCCCCATAGCATTAGAAATTAAACCATAACGAGTATGCATTTTCCTATGTAAGAAAAACCTAACCTCATCAGGAATAAAAGCATTGCCTATAAAACTGTTTGCCTTATCACTGTTGACTAAGGACTTAATATTATTCTCAGTAATTCTACAGATAGGTAGAACTACATCATTCTCAAAAACAACATTAGGACACAAGTGATTAAATATCAACTGTAAAAATCTAAGAAAACAGACAGAACCTAACTTATCTGATTTCCTATCACTTAAAGCTTTTAAGATAAACGACCCATAATCAAACACTGTAGAATGGATAAGAGAGTACCCAATTTTAAGAGATCCTGATGGAAGAGCATCAAAATTTGATGTCTTGTTCAGGAAACAGCGGTTGATCGTATCAAAGAAGATATTCCATTCCTTCTTAAGCTTTGTCCTAAAGAGATTGCCATATCTCTTTACTTCACCATTGTAGCCCAACTGTGTAACAAACTCAAAGAGAGTAGAGTCCGAAACATTATCAGGAATAGCATCACCAAGAACAGGTAAATGCAGGGCTTCCTCCACAATTGCAGGAGTCACATAGTGAGTAATTCCATTATATTCAAAACTCATCAAGATGGTGTCAGAATACCCTTTGTCAAAAGTAACTGAGTTCCACACCTGCATTACGGACTTAAAAGAAACACTTGCAGGTTCTGTTAAAGCAAACTTCAATGGGTTTGAAGCTAGAAAATCTTGAATTATATGAAACTCATTGGGTAGATCTTGATGATTTAGAATAGCCACAAAATTATTAGTGGCAAAAGTGACACCACTAATCACTGTTTGTTTGTTCATGAATGATGAAGACGCCATTGTAATTCTTAAAAATCGTGAGAATTGATGTTTGAAAATAGTTAGGGTTCGTAAGCATAGAGAGAGAGATAGAAAATTGAAAAAACTGATGATGAGAGAGTAATTAATGATTTAGAATAAGTAAAAGTATTTTGTTAGAACAAAACTTTACTCTCAATAACAGGTGGCAAGATATGATTTGTGCACAAATAATTAGTGGACAGATTACGTGTGTAATTTAAATGAAACTGCACCGCTTTTTATGTGTATGTATATGTATATCTATAACAGTGCAACACACGCGCTCATACAGTTTTCCTACTAAAACTCAACCGTCCATCAGCAGATACTAACGAAAAATTAGGCACAAATTAAGCAATGAAATACTGACCTGAACATCAGAATTGACCAGTTGACTTCCTGTCAGGATTGGGTCCTATCAGGAATAGATCAAAAATACATACCTTTCTGAATAACCATCAGGATTTGACAGTTATCAGGATTTCCTCTCTGTAGCTTTCCTCAGAAATTCTCAAAGTTCATCATTCCAAGTTCATTCACCAATTTATTGAAAGTAGCTTCAGGTAGTGGCTTGGTGAATATATCAGCTAGTTGTTGATCAGTAGGAACAAAGTGAAGTTCAATTGTTCCTTCCAGAACTTGTTCTCTTATGAAGTGATATTGAATAATGATGTGTTTAGTAAGAGAATGTTGAACTGGATTTCCTGTCATTGCAATAACACTTTGGTTATCACAAAAAATAGGGATTTTTGAGTATGACATGCCATAATCTAACAACTGATTTCTCATCCACATTATCTGAGCACAACAACTTCCTGCAACAATGTACTCAGCTTCTGCAGTTGAAGTGGAAATGGATTTTTGCTTCTTACTGAACCATGAAACTAGTCTTCCACCCAAAAACTGACAGCTTCCTGAAGTACTTTTCCTGTCTATTTTGCATCCTGCAAAATCAGCATCTGAATAACCACACAACCCAAAATCTGATTCCCTTGCATACCAAAGGCCAAGTGAAGGAGTGCCTTTGAGATATCTGAAAATTCTTTTGACTGCAATCAGATGGGGTTCTCTAGGTTTTGCTTAAAATCTTGCACACAGACAGGTTGCAAACATGATATCTGGTCTACTTGCAGTGAGATACAATAAAGAGCCTATCATTCCTCTGTAGTGAGTTACATCTACCTCATCACCTTGATCAGGATCAAGTTTGGTAGCTGTAGCTATGGGAGTTGTAGCAGGAGAACTATCTTGAATGTTAAACCTTGTCAATAAATTCCTTGTATATTTAGACTGATTGATAAAAATCCCTTCATCAGTCTGTTTAACTTGAAGACCAAGAAAGTAACTCATTTCTCCCATCATGCTCATTTGATATCTTGACTGCATAAGCTTAGAAAACTTTTCACAGAGCTTATTGTTTGTTGACCCAAAAATGATATCATCAACATAAATCTGAACTAACAACAAGTCCTTACCATGATTCAAATAAAATAGAGTTTTATCAATATCACCTATTTTGAATCCACTTTCCAGTAAGAATATAGCTAAAGTTTCATACCATGCTCTTGGAGCTTGCTTTAGTCCATAAAGTGCCTTATCCAATCTGTAGACATGATCTGGATATTTAGGATCAATGAAACCAGGAGGTTGCTCAACATAGACTTCTTCCTCCAGTTCTCCATTTAAGAAAGCACTTTTAACATCCATCTGGAAAACCTTGAATTTCTTATGAGATGCATAAGCACGAAATATCCTGATGGCTTCTAATCTTGCAACATGAGCAAAATTTTCATCATAGTTAATTCCCTCTTGTTGAGACTACCCCTGTGCAACTAGTCTAGCTTTGTTTCTGATTATTACTAGATCAGAATCAGTCTTATTCTTGAAAATCCACTTTGTACCAACAATTGATCTATTCTTTGGTCTTGGTACCAGTTTCTAGACTTCATTTCTTTCAAATTCATTCAGTTCCTCTTGCATTGCAGTAACCCAATCAGCATCTTTAAGTGCATCTTCAACTTTCTTTGGCTCCTCCTTGGATAGAAAGTTATTGTATAGACATTCATTCTGAGTTGCACTTCTTGTTTGAACACCTGCATTAGGATCTCCAATGATCAAATCAGGAGTATGACTTGCAGTCCATTTCCATGCTAGTGGTAAATCAGTCCTTGAAGTAGATGCTCCCCCTGGATTGGTGTTATCTTGATTTGAAGAATTTGCTTGATTTGAAGCTCCCCCTGAATTATTGTTATCTCCTCCTGAGAAGTTATCAAGATCATCACTTGAATCAATATCTGAAGAATTCTGTCCTGATGATTGAGTTGACTCTGAACTTGTAGCAGAATGCTGTTGCTCCCCCTCAACATTAGCACTACTAGAAGTATCACTATTGATTGCATCATCAATATTAGCACCATCAGTATCTGGTGTGTCATCAGGATTTGGTGACCCATCAGGATCTGATGAATTGACATGATCTGATTCACTTTCTTCAGGTTCCTTGGTAGCTTCATTTTCAAAAATCAATCTATCATGAGAGTCTTCATTGATTCCAGTTATCTTATTGTCATCAAAAGATACATGTATTGACTCCATGACAGTTCTTGTTCTCAAATTAAAAACTCTAAAGGCTCTTGATGCAGGATAGCCTATGAAAATTCCTTCATCAGCCTTTGTTTCAAATTTCCCTAGCTGTTCAGGATGAGTTCTGAGAACAAAACATTTACAGCCAAACACATGCAGATGCTTCAGACTTGGTTTCTTCTCCTTAAGTGACTGATAAGGAGTACTACCATGCCTGTTTATTAATGTGAGATTTTGCGTATAGCATGCTGTGTTGACTACTTCTGCCCAGAAATATGTAGGTAATTTAGTTTCTTCCAACATAGTTCTGCCAGCTTCAATAAGAGTTCTATTTTTCCTTTCAACTACTCCATTTTGCTGGGGTGTGCCAGGAGCAGAGAATTGTTGAATAATTCCTTTGTATTTGCAGAACTCTTCCATCTTTGAATTCTTAAATTCAGTACCATTATCACTTCTCAGTATCTTGACTTTGTACTTTGTGGTTGTCTCAATCATTCTCACATGATCCAACAGAACTTCAGGAGTCTCATCTTTTCTGTGCAGAAAATACACCCAGGTGAATCTAGAATATTCATCAACAATTACAAGAGTGTACCTTTTCTTACTGATGGACATGATGTTGACTGGACCAAATAAATCAAGATGCATCATGTGATATGGTTCTTCAATAGAGGATTCTGATTTACTCTGGAATGATGTCCTCCTCTGTTTTGCTTTCTGACATGCATAACAGAGTCCATCAGGAGTATACAAAACTTTAGGTAATCCTCTCACTAAATCTTTCTTAACCAACTCATTGATATTGCTGAAGTTGAGATGAGAAAGCTTCTTGTGCCAATTCCAACTTTGATTGAATGTTGGCTTCATATATGTTACCATGCCTGTAGCCAGTCAGAGCTATCTTTCCTGTTGCTTTACTGACTACTTCACAATGTGTGGAATAGAAGTGGACATGATAACCTCTGTAAGTGATTTGACTAATACTCAACAAGTTGTGTTTCAGTCCTTTCACTAGAGCTACTTTTTCAATGATGACATTTCCAATGATTATATTGCCATATCCCAAAGTTTGTCCAATGTTTCCATCTCCGTAAGACACAGTTGGGACAACTTTTTCCTTATATTCTGATAACAGGGCTTTGTTTCCAGTCATGTGAACAGAACACCCACTATCCATGACTAACACATTTTTCTTTTTACCCTGCATCAGAATTCCAAAACACTAATAAAAATGTTTAGGAACCCACACTTGTTGGGTCCCTTTGTCATGCATTTTATTAACATTCACAGCAGAAGACTTTCTGACCTTAGCAGTCCTGATAGGATTTACTCCATCAGGATTTGCTTTGTCAGTATCAGTATTAACAAAAGCATGTTCCAACTTGACATTCTTAATGCTACTAGAGTTTGCACTATTTTTATCAACCTTAGGCAATGGATCATAAAAGTTATAGTACAACTCATGATAATCTTTACAAGTATAAATAGAATGCCATATACTACCACAATGAAAACAGGACTTCTGTGGTTTATAAAATACTGATCTACTCCTGACATCAGAAATAGGAATTTCAGTACTTTTCTTGTTACTCTTCTTACAATCAATAGCAAGATGATTAAAGTTACCACAGTTAAAACAACACTTTCTAGGTGTATTTGGGATATATTTGTAACCATTCTCTTTATTGATCCCAACTTTACCATTCCTGTTTCTCTTAACAGTAGCTTCCTTTTTCTTATCTATAACCTCACAGATTTTATCCTTAAGTAGAAGTAGATCCCTTTTCAAAAGTAGAATTGGAATCCTTACCAAAAACAAAATTAACTGGAGTAATCTTAGATTTGGTTGCGTCTATAACATGTCTATAGGTCTTTGGACTGACTGTCTCATCAATGACAATTTTCTCTTTCAATTTCTTATCTTCATCTGACTTATATCCTAGACACTCTTTCCAATTCTTAGAGCTATTAATCTCATGAAATTTCCTACCAGAGTCTGTCCAGGTTCTGATTTTCTCATTAGCATATTCAAGTTCCTTTTCAAGAGAAGTACATTTAGATTTCATCTCTAAGTACATGTGTTTAGCATTATCACATTCTTTTTGTACTTCTTGCATACGAGAAAATTCAGCTTCTAATATGTCATTCCTTTTTCTAAGTTCAGACATCTCAGATAAGATCCTAGTATTTTCAGCAGTTTGACTTCTAAAGCTAATATGTAATGACTTTAGAAAATGTCTTAACTTAGAAGCATTATCAGTATCAAAATCAAAGATAGTATTTAGTACCTTATCATCAGTAGCAGCAGTTACATCAGCATTGGCCATTAGAGCATAGTTGACCACCTCAGTATCAGATTCTGAGGAAGAGTCCATCCAATCCTTGCTTGATGTGATAAGTGCCTTTGTCTTCTTGCACTCAGAAGCAAAGTGACCCATACCATTACACTTGTAGCATCTAACCTTTGACTTGTCAAATTTGCTACCCTTCTGTCCTTTTTGATATACTTGTCTTTTTCTGCATTGAAAGTCTTTTTCTGAAAGTTGCCTTGTCTTCTATTCTTCCTGAACTTCATCCTTTTGAAGTTTCTGACAATCATAGCAACCATCTCTTCCATGTCTGAGTCAGAAGAATCATCATCAATATTGGCATCAGGATTTCCATCAGTATTTGATGAAGAGTCATCAGGATCTGACTCAACTATTCTTGATTTACTTCTAGAGACTTCCACAGTTTTTCCTTTTGATTTAGCCTCTGCTTTCAAAGCAATTGATTTTGCCTTGCTACTTTTCTTGTTATTTCTCTGTTGAACTTCAAGATCATGAGTTCTTAGCATCCCATAGACTTCATCAAGAGACACAGTGTTCAGATCATACTGATGTCTAATGATCGTGGTATGAGTGTCCCATTCTTCAGGTAAAGCTCTTAGAAACTTGGTGTTTGAATCTTCAGTTTCATATTCCTTGTCAACTAAAGATAAACTGTTCAATAGTGTCAGAAATCTATCATATAGATCAGTTAGGCTCTCTTCAGGTCTTGCATCAAATTGTTCATATTCTTGAATCAAAAGAGCCCTTATGTTTTTCTTGACAGATGCAGATCCATGACACTGAGTTTCCAAAGTATCCCAGATTTCTTTTGAAGACTTGCATGCAATCACTCTGTTTGACATGACAACATCAAGACTACAGTGCAAGATATTCTTTATCTTTGGTTCCCTGAGTACATGAGCCTTTTCTTCTGGAGTCCATTCACTTTTAGCCTTGACCACATAATGTTCAGGTACAGTATCTGTTCGTTCAACAAACTTCGTAGGTATATATGGTCCATCACGAATCCTGTCCAAATAGTCAGGATCCATAGCCTCCAGGTACATCAGCATCTTTACCCTCCATGTTGGATATTCTGATTTCTTCAAGATAGGAATCTTCATGCTTTCATACTTGGTTTTCGACATCTTTAGATCGTATCTGATTCAGAATTAAATCAGTTTGCTCTGATACCAATTGTTGCCCAGTAAATAACAATTGTAGAAGGGGGTTGAATACAATTGTATAAGATTCTCGACTAAGTAAGATATACATATTACAAATATGAAAGAACAATAACAGCTTTATTAAATCTGATATAAAAAATGTTACAAACTCTCTCAAGAAATTCTGATGTTCTTGAGAGCTGCTAGGTTACACAAATACTCAAGTGTATGATCGTTCAATGTTGTTTTATAAAACGAAACCTAAATTGTGTTTATAAACTTCACAGAGCTTCTCTATCAATAACAAGATAAGTCCTAATCAATTACAAAGATTGAAACATATCCTTAATTGATAGCTACATTCTACAAACCAGGAACCGACAAAATAAACTTCCATGTTTAACTAGACTCCAAATATAACTCGAAGTAGGAATCCTGATCAGCTTCCAGTCCTGATGATCAAACCTGATCCCAGTCCTGATATGCATCTTGATCCTGACGACCATGCAATCCTGATGACGTCAGTAATCCTGATCAGTAGAGTCTAGCTCCTGATGATCATTGAATTCTGATCTAACAAAGAGGTTCTTCAACTCAAACAGTGCCTAGACAGACAAGGTCTAGAGGTTTATTAATTGAAGAAATTCCTGAAGCTTCACAAAATCTAATAGATCCTGTTATCAAGGATATCATTGAGAAGGAAGACACGGAGTTTATTGAAGAAGAACCTGAATTGAGAAGAAGACCAAGACAATTAATTCTCTGCAAAACAAATCAAATTGAAGATTCTAATCCTAATATTGTTCCTGACAATGTTCAAGATCCTGATGAATCTGAAATTCTGCAAGAGATTGATTTGTTATTCTTATCTACTGTGGTTTATTCTCACAACAAGGAAGTGGATAAAGAAGAAGAAGCCAGAAGAAGAGAAATCACAAGAAGAACAAATAGAGATTTTAATCTCTATGTACAAAGGCTTAAACTCTCAAACAAAAAGTTGTGGAGAAATCCAAGCAGACGAGAATCTTTACTAGAAAGAAGCTATGGTTTTGAAAAAGAGAAAGATAAGAAGTGGAAACACATAAGTACACTGAGGTGTAACACACCTATCAATTTTCAGAATGGAGGAGTTATAACAAGTGCTTCAAGTGTTATTGATTTATCTGATATGGTTAGATCAAAAGCACTCTGGCTACGAATGTTTTCAAATCTGAAGCAATTGACAAGTAATTCAAGAGGAGGTATTGGACATAGGGATGCTGAATATCTAAATATGTCTTATGTTGATCCTTACTCCTTGACTGAAATTGGAGGTACTTTAACTTCTGAAAACCTGAACAATTTATTAGCTGTTGATATAGTTATAGATTGTCATGATGGTATTGAAAAGAAAGAAAAGCTTCTGTACTTCATGAAAGATGGTAGTGTGAAGATTCTGTCCATTCAAGAACTGCTGATGAAAACTACACAGGAACTAAAATATGTCCATTATCTGTTAAGATGGAAGAATGAAGTGTGCAAAGTCTGGAGTGACATGATCTTGTCAACAATAAGAAGAAGACTGGATGGAAACAGAAATTTTAATGGTAATTATACTCCCATGTACTTAAATCAAAGAGGTCAAGATGTGGAAATTCAAAGGGGCACTGCTGTTAAAGAAGTGACTTTTGGCATGACTCAACTTACTCTCATTCCTGATGGGAAGGAAATTGCTTATCTTTTGCTTGAAGAGCACAGTCTACAAAGAAGCTCCATACAACATCTCAGAGCAGCTATCTATCAGATTAATGAGGAAGATGAAGAACTCAGAAATCTTAAGGAAAGACTGATTCAAATTCTTGAAGAAAAAGAAGAAAATTTGTTATCCAACTTCTTGAAGATGAATCTATTCTATCAAAGAATTTAAACAGATAAGTTGCTGTTGTAAATATTTGTACATTTTGTAAACATATTTTTGACCTCATTGAATCTTAGGAATCTATACTTTATTTTACAAAGTATGAGATTGGGGGAGATTGTTAGATCAGGATTCACTGATCGTCAGGATCTAGACTCAACTGATCAGGATTGCTGACATCATCAGTAATGCATAGCTATCAAGATTGCATGATCGTCAGGATCAAGATAAATATCAGGACTGTGATCAGGATTGATCATCAGGACTGGAAGCTGATCAGGAATTCTACTTCGAGTCATATTTGGAGTCTAGTTAAATAAGGAAGATTATTCTGTCGGTTCCTGGTCTGTAGGAATGCAACTATCGATTTAGGATATGTTTCAATCTTTGTAATTGATTAGGACTTATCATGTAATTGATAAAGAAGCTGTGTAGTATATAAACACAGTTTAGGTTTTGGTTTGTAAAACAATAGCATACACTAGTATCTTTGTAACCTAGAAGTTCTCAAGAACATCAGAATTTCTTGAGAGAGTTTGTAACAGTTTTATATCAGATTTAATAAAGCTGTTATTGTTCTTTCATATTTGTGTTATATACTTGATTAAGTCGAGAATCTTATACAATTGTATTCAACCCCCCTTCTACAATTGTATATTACCGGGCAACATTAATCTTCATTCTCTTGACAGATATTATCTTCTGAGATTCCTGTGACATATGAATTTATTATTTACTCATTACATTCTTGTTTACGTTGAGTAGAATCCCCGGTGTTTACAAATAGGCCTATACATATGCCTTTCAATCTCCCCCTATTTGTTTGTTAGACAATAACAATCAAATACCTAGAGGATAACTCAACTAAAACAAGAAAAAGATAACACTTTTAAGAGCCAAGTAAATATTAAAAAGTTTTGGATTATATTTAAAAATTTCCAGATTCAAACAATAAAGATAAATACAAGATAGATGTTCCTCTAGACTGAACATATGATTACATTTTCCTATCTTGATTCACCTATGCTCTAAACATATTACAGTAAAAACTGAGCTCTATTCCTCATGCCTTAGTCTCTAATCTCACCTTCTTCAGGATCTTGCAAGGTGTTTAGAAGATCTTTATCAAAGACATAATCACTTTGTGAAACAATACCACTTGGCTTGACTGGTTGAGAAGTGACTTTCTTTAATCTGTTCTTCAACTGAGAATACATTTGAACATTTTCATTGCAATAGTCTGAAATCATGTCAGCAACTTCAGACTTTTCTTTAGTAGTAAACCCAGAAGTTCTCAACAAGTTCTCTAGTTTCACCAGTTGCATAGCAGTTTGTAACTTCAAAGAATCGGGATCCATCCCAACTGTCTCCAAAGTTGTACCGCTATAGATTTTAAATTCATAAGGAAAATGTACAACTTGAGGGTTGGCCTTCATAGAAGAATCTCTAAGCCGGTCATAAAGCAGTTCATTCAAGCAGAATGATCTATTGACTTTGCTCATAAGAACCCAAAGCTCTGACAGAGTTCTTCTCTCTAGTAGATCAAGAGAGACAGTGAGAGAACCTCCAAGAGCACTAGAGACATAAATATATAGTTCTTGTCTGACTTGATCAAATACAGTAGTAATCCTTGAGATGTCTTCCTTCAAAGCCTTCATGTATAATGAATTATCTGGATTAACTGTTCTGATCTTCTCAAGCAATTCAAGAAAAGTACGATCATTGTGTGTGCCTCTCTGAGAGATATCAAACATCTCTCTTGCTCTATCCCACTTGCTTCCCATCTTCATTCTGACATCTAATCTCCTTTCCTTGACTTGAATGCTATGAAGACGTTGTTTGTCTTCATGTTCAGCTTTTTGAATTTTCAGCTTTAGAGATATAATGTCAGAGACCTTTGCATTTTCATCTTTCTTTCTTTTAAGATCTGCTTGTTGTTTCTTCAACTCTTTCTGAAATAAGGGATCAGGAGTATACAGATCATCTTCATATTCCCAGTCATCAAAGTTGGTTGCTTCTTCAACTTCCTCTACACCAATAGTTTCTTCAGGGATGGTCTCCTCCGGATCACCCGACATATCATATTGAAAATCACCCTGTTCACCTTGATAGTAGAAGTCATCATCAAAAGTAGACTCCTCCATTGACTCTTTCTGCTTACCCTTATCTTTTCCCGAAGCTCCTCCAGCTTCTCCCGAAGCTCCTCCAGCTTCTCCTCCTTTCTTCTCCCCCTTAGTTGAGGAATCCTCTACCGATGTAAATTTGTCAGTTCCAGGATTAACCTCACCCTCAAAGAATTTCTTCTGTTCAGCAGTGGGTTGATGTGAATTCCTGATCATATAGTACAAATGCTTCATCCCTTCATTCAGGTGCTCCATTCCACCTTCAATCTTAGCAAACCTTTCATCATTAATCATTTGATATTCATCTATTGTTTGCTGAACGAAGTCCACCTGATGTGAAAGAGTAACAATCTCCTTGACACTCTCTGCTATATGAGCATTAGAATCTGTAAGTCCAGAGATGTCAGAAGCTACTAGCATTTGTGATTGTTGAATGGCATTCATCTTTGGCAGGAGAGAAGTCTTCAGTCCTTCAATATCATCTTTAATCATACCCAGCTGATTTGTTACAGAGGTGGAAGAAGAAGACCGTTCAACCACTTGTGCTTTGATAATATCCTTTTCAGCTTGGGTTTCTAGGAGTTGTTTCTTTAAACCAGCTATTTGAGCTAACAAAGAAGCAGTGTATGTGTTTGTGTGCACTCACCTCAATTTCTTTCAGTGGTGTTTCACTCACCTCACGTGCTTGTGTATCGCACTGTGTTTGACTCTCAATCCTAACCACAAGCTGTCTATCTAAGTTCTCAGATGATGTACCTGCATGAAAAATCACCCTATCCCCTTCAAGAGAGGTCAGTGGTGGTGCAATGGGAGTTCGCAAATCCCGATCCCTGGTTAAGTCTGTCAAAATATTTGGAATTGAAAACTGAATTGCTTCAGTGACAGACTCACCTGGTTGCCTTTCACTTTCTCCAGTATAAATTGCGAGTGAAAAATCCCTTAGGGGAGCCAGAGATGTTCCCTCTGGGAGGGGAGAAAATGATTCTGTTAAGAGGGGCAAAGAATCAGATTTTCCCTCTGATGCCTGTAAAGGCACTTCTACCGTGACTATGGTAGGCACTGTTTCATATTCAAAGTGCTCTCCTAACAACGTCTCATGAGTTTCTTCTATATGGATGTCTTCTCCCATTGTGAGTAATGGGAGTGTGCTTGACTCATTACAAGTTGCCAGGGCCCGATGACGAATTTCAATAGATTCATCCTATTGAGAGGATGTCTCTAGAGACTGTTCAGTGGCCATTTCAAAGTCCATATCCTGTTGGGAGGATATGGATGGGCTGACAGATGCCTCCCTATAAGTTTTTCTTTTCTTTTGAGGGGGAGACAGAGTTGTGGGAACACTCATTATAGCATTTCACTATCATCTCTTTGTCTGGTACGTAAAATAAGCTCAGGTTGAGGGTTTAAAGAGATTGACTATGTGTTTAGCTCTGAAAGGCATATGTATGGGCCTATTTTTTAACATCGAGGATACAACTCAACTTAAACAAGTTTGTAATAAGTATGTAATAATTCAATTGTCACAGTATCACAGGAATCTCAGAAGATCATATCAGTCAAAAGAATACAGTTTAAAGTCATCCTACAGACTTAAAGAAATACTACATTGAAAGAAGTTCAATTATTTGTTCAAGCCTCAGTGAAGTATTCAAGAAAGTGGATTTTTTAAAGTGATAGAGATTTCAGATGTGTGACAGCAAATGTACAGGTTACAAAGGTTGAACAAATGTTAAAAGTAGCTAATGGACCACAGCTTAAAGTCAAGATGAAGAACAGACATTTCAGTTAGTCACTTATGAACCAGATAGTGCATCAAGTGACAACTACATTCCAATGAATATTCTTCATCAAGTTCAAGTGGTTCAAGGATTGGTTATGCTATCTTATTTGAATTTAAGTTCTCTTTTAAATTAGTTATTAATTTATTTATTAAATTAATTCTTCTAAATTAATTTAACAAATAATTAAATAATTAATTTATTGAATAAATTAATTCATCAGAATTAATTTATTGAATAAATTAATTCATCAAAATAAATTTATTAAATAAATTAATTATTAGAATTAATTTAAATTAGAACTAGAATTAATTTAGAATTACTTAAATAAAATGAACTGGAATGACTATCCAGGATAGTCATCCCGGTGGTCAGTCCAAGTCATTTTGAATAAAAAAGAACTAGAATGACTATCAAGGGATAGTCATCCCGGTTGTCATCCCAGTACATTTTAGATTATTCTAAATTAATTCTCTTAAATTCCAATAGTCATTCCAGTCATAAGCATAGTCATTCCAGGCTATTTTAATAGTCTTTTCATGACTATTTTGATAGTCATTCCAATGACAAATTGTAAAGCATAATGTAACATAAGATGTAAAAGAGATAACTTCAACTCAACAAAGGACAAGAAAGACAATAGTATTAACAGAAGCACAGGAATCTAGAATCAAAGAAGAAAAGGTAAACTCAAGAAATCAAAATATGGTATCTATTCTTGAAGTCCGTAAATAGGTCACGGAAAGAAGTTCATGAAAATGTTCAAGCCTCAGTGACATCAAAAGAATCAAGACTTTCAAGATGACAGAAGTATGTGAATGATTTAGGGTTAGTACCACAGGATTCCAGTGATTTATTTGAAGCAACCACAATGACAAAGGACTTATCAGCAGCATTGAATTGAAGACATAGAAGAAGAATTGATCAAGTGTTATTCTTCTGTGAACCAGACCAGTTGCACTAGTTGACGGCACTTAAAAGATCAAGTTGTTTTATCGTCTCTGAAGAAATTGATACAGTCTAAAACTGAAACACCCTGGAGCTCAGAAGATTTACTAAAAAAATATCAAGGACAAGAAATGGTTCGATGGTTTTTCTATTTAGAAAACCATCGAATATGATTTAAGAAATCCATCAGAATTCAAATGTAAAGTAATTTACATTTCGATAGTTTTGAATTAAAAACTATCGAATGGTAAATTACTTTTACACATTCGATGGTTTTCAAATTGGAGCTGGTGAAAAGTTTATTTGTTTTGACAAGTTGATGAAAATTGGACGGCCATGATTGTTTCATCAATTATGGTTCGATAGTTTTCAAACAAAAGTCTGCAGTTAATACAGAGTGAAGAAAGTGTCTTCTTCAGTTAAGGAAGAACACAGAATTCATTACGAAAAGAGAGTTTGACCAGAGAGAATTTTCATAGAAATTAATAGTGCTCAGAATTTTATCACTGTATTGAATTTGTCTAACCTTGAACTCATTGAAGCTAATCTTCGGATTAGAAATTGTAGCACCCCTCGAGGTTTATATTTATAAAAAGATATATTCCCCGACTCTTGGTTTGATTTGGTGTATTTGATTTCGTAGTTGAACTGAATGATTTATCCGCGAACGAAATTGAATAATTTATAGGTATCGTATTCAACCCCCCCCCCCCTTCTACGATACTTTGGACCTAACAATTGGTATCAGATCTACTTGATTGACGTACAAATCAGATCCGGTGAATGAGACCAAAATCAAACGTAGCGTGAAAATTCGAAGCAAATTTTTTAACTTTCAAAATTTTTCATTTAATTGGAATTTCTTGAATTTTAAACAATTTGAAATTTTCAGAAACCATGAGTGCTCCAAAGACAACTGCTGGTATTAAAGTTCCCCCGTTTACTAGAGATGATTTCGGTTTGTGGAAGATGAAGATGTTGTTATTTATCAAGGCATCTAATCCGTTGTATATTGGCGTATTAGAGAAAGGACCGTTTGTACCAATGAAACCAGTTAGTGAATCTACAGCTCCTGATGGTACCAGGATTCCTCAAGGCACCCAACCTAAGGATATCACTGAATACACAAATTCTGACAAAGAACTGATTCGATTGGATACAGGTTTGATGTTGATATTGGCAGACTTCGCAGACAAGGAAATGAGCTATCAGTTAATGAACTGTACAAGCCGGAAACATATGTGGGATACCATAAACCTAATAATGGAAGGAACTGAATACGTGCAGGAAAATAGATTGGACATCCTGACTTCTCAGTACGAAGCTTTTAGGTCTCTTCCAGGAGAAAGTATAACTCAGGTCTTTGAGAAATATACTAAGCTTCTTAATGAATTGGCAATGAAAGGAAAGACCTATCCACTGAGAGAAACCAACAGGAAGTTCATGATGACGCTGCCCCATCATGTAGAACACAAGTCATCATCCATAAGGAAAAGAATAGACTTCACAAAGATGTCACTAGAGATGATCTATGGCAAGTTGAAGACTTATGAGATGGAACAGGAACAGAGAGTGATAATCTACGGACCAGGGACAGTGGACAACAAACAAAATGCACTTGTGAGATCGGCAACACTTGTAGTGGATGAACCAACAACTTCTGATATTCAGGTTCAAACCCCTAGAGCTGGAAAGGAGGTGATAATAGAAGCTGAGATAGATTCTGTAAATCTGGGTGTTGATGAAAGTGATTACTACACCCTAGAAGAGCTTGAGCAAATGGAAGACAAAACCATGGCGTACTTAGCTGCAAAGTTTAGCGACATCCGTTTCAAGAGAAACCCTAAGTACAAGTTCAAGGGCTCAACCAATAGATTTCAGAAGAGCAAGTATTCACCAGGCACTGGCTTTAAGGGAGGCTACAAGACTGGCATGATTGATAGAAGCAAATCAAGATGCTACAACTGCAATGAGTTAGGTCATTTTGCCACTGAATGCCAGAAGCCTCGTCAAGCAAGAGACATAAAGGGAGTCTAAGAAAAGAAAGACTCATATGAGGATTTGAAGAAGGAGAATGCCAAGCTGAAACAACAAGTGGGGGCATTGTCTGGAAAGCAGAAAGGGAAAGCTTATGTAGCAGAGGGAAAACACTGGGATGATACTGATTCGGATGAAGAGGAAGAATATGTAAATGTTGCCCTAATGGCTGACTCTTCAGATGAATCACCACAATTATCTCAGGTACCTATCTTAACAACAATTGACATGTCTAATTCTGAGTACAAGAGAACTGTGCAAGATCTTAGTGTAGAATTGTTTAATGTACACACAAGCATGCTAGCATCAGAAATGCAAAATGCTAAACTATTTCTTAAGATTAAAAATCTAGAATGTAAAAATGAAGAACTAGAGCTTGTAGCTGTCACATTATAAGATCTTAAGTAAAAGAATGCGTACTTAGAGAACAAGGTCAAGTGTAATGATGAGATAGAGACTATCCTCAGGAAGAAGATTTCAGAATTAGATCTGAAGCTGAATGCTTTTAAGAATTCCGCCCTGATTGCTAAGGAGATCATTGATACTCAGACCCAGGGTAATAAAACTTCTATAGGACTTGACTATTCCAAAAAGGCTGGGAAAAAGATTTTGGAATTTCCTGTGACATCCACTGTTGGTGTAAGGAAGAATATTCCACACATTCTTAAGAATGTGGTCAATCCAGTCTTTGTCAGGCCCTTCTCAGAACCTTTTCATGAGTATGACTTATATCTTAGACAAGAATTGCTTGAGGAGGATTTATTGAAGGAAAAAGAGGTGAAGACTAAGTTGCCTAGGAATTCAGTAAAAACTGTAATACCTAAAACTGAAGTAGGTGACTCAGTTAGTAAATCCAAAAAGAACAGGAATGGGAAGAAGAAGATTGCTAATCAGGAAATGGTTCCATTTTCTCCCATTGTATCTAGGAAGTTGTGCACTATTTGTAATTCTGTTGGACACCTTACACATGCATGTAAAAAGGTTAAAGTAGAAATTGCTAATACTTCTGAAATACATAACATGTCTGACATGCCTGATCTTCATGAACCCTGTGGAAAGAAAGAGTGTTTGCTATGTAAGTACAACATCATGCATGCTTATTTTAAGTTGATGAATGATAGTAGCAAAAGCACTGATAATGTTAAATCCACATATACTATGAATATCAAACAGGATAAGACAAAATTGAATGTTACTCCTGTTAAAGTATCTAAACCTTCAGGACCCAAACAATTTTGGGTACCAAAGTCCGCTTAATCAATCTGTGATTGCAGGGTAAGGTTAAAAGCTCAAAGGTTTTGTGGATTCTGGATAGTGGCTGTTCTAGACACATGACATGTGAAGAGTTCCTGCTTACAGAGGTGGTTAAGAAGACCGGCCCGATTTTAACCTTTGGAGATGACAACAAAGGATTCACTACGGGATATGGTAAATTGAAAATTGGGAATGTCATTATTGAGAACATCTCTCTTGTTGAAGGATTGAAGCACAATCTTCTAAGTATCAGTCAGTTCTGTGATAAAGGCTACAATGTAGATTTTAGAAAGGACAAGTGCTTGATCACAAACAGGAAGGATGAGAAGCTTGCTCTACTGGGAGTGAGAAAAGGAAATTTGTTCATAGCTGACCTAAGTTCTACCAGTGAAGGAGAAGTTACATGTTTCTATGGAAAGGCATCTTCAGAACAAAGTTGGTTATGGCACAAGAAGCTCTCACATCTGAACTTCAAAACAATGAACTCTTTGGTAAAGAGAGAGTTAGTGAGAGGGTTGCCCCTGATGGAATTCAATCAGGAGGGACTATGTGAAGCATGTGAAAAAGGGAAGTCTAAGAAGGCATCACATAGAAGCAAAGGAATGACAAGCATTGCTGAACCATTACAACTGATTCATATGGATTTATTTGGTCTAGTCAATGTTATGTCACTTTCAAGAAATAGATATGCATTGGTGATGGTGGATGACTACTCCAAGTACACGTGGGTGTTGTTCATACAATCAAAGGATGAAGCAACACAACTAATCATTGATCACATCAAGAAGATAGAAGTGGAAGATAAGCAATGGAACTGAATTCAAAAATGCAGTTCTTAATGATTTCTGCTCAGAGAAAGGAATATCAAGACAGTTTTCAGCACCAAGAACTCCTCAACAGAATGGAGTAGTGGAAAGGAAGAACATGACCTTGGTTGAAGCAGCAAGGACCATATTGAGTGAATCAAAACTTCCCACTTACTTTTGGGCTGAAGCAGTGAATACAGCTTGCTACACTCAGAATCGTACCCTGATCAACAAAGATCATGAAAAGACTCTGTATGAGTTAATGGCCAACAAGAAACCAACACTGAAGTACTTTCATGTGTTTGGTGCAAAGTGCTTTGTACTTAAAGATGGAGAACATCTTGGCAAGTTTGATGCCAAAGAAGATGAAGGCATTTTTCTGGGCTATTCTCTGGAATCTAAGGCTTACAGGGTATATGTGATTGAAGATAAGAAGGTGTTGGAAAGCTTTAATGTAACATTCGACGACACCAAAAGACCAGGCCTGCAAACAAGAGAGAACTCTGTATCCTTGGTATTTGAAAATCTATCAGGAGATTTCTATGACAATGAAGAAGAACCTGAAGGTGTTACAGTTATTAATAAGAATGATAATGATAATGATTCTGGACCAAGTGGTGATAGTGGTGGACATACTCAAACTACTACTAGATCCACTAGTCAACAACAGGGTCAACAGATCATACCGTCAACAACTCAGGGGGAGCAGGAGAAGGATCAACTAGTCACACTCCACAACATCTAGAACAAGGAGAATCATCAAGATCGCATCTGCCAAGACAAAGGGTATGGAATAGAGATCATCCCTTTCACTTGATCATTGGTGATCCGGACACAAGAGTGAGAACTAGGAGGACATCACAAAATGAATGTCACTATTATGGGTTTCTTTCAGAAACAGAACCTAATAAAGTTGAAGATGCTCTAGATGATCCAGATTGGTGATTGCTATGCAAGAGGAACTTAATCAGTTTGAAAGGCAGAAAGTTTGGAAGCTGGTACCCAGGCCTAAAGGAAAATCTGTTATTGGGACAAGATGGGTATTCAAAAATAAGTTGGACGAAAATGGCATTGTCACGAGAAACAAAGCCAGACTGGTTGCTAAAGGTTACTCTCAAGAAGAGGGTATAGATTATGATGAAACCTATGCACCAGTAGCAGGACTTGAGGCCATCAGAATGTTTCTGGCATTCGCAGCACATTCCAATTACAAGGTATATCAAATGGATGTGAAGAGTGCTTTTCTGAACGGGGAGTTAGAAGAAGAAGTGTATGTGGAACAACCTCCAGATTTTGAGGATTCAAAACTAGCAGACTTTGTGTACTTTCTATTCAAAGCTCTCTATGGACTCAAACAAGCTCCAAGGACATGGTATGACACTCTCTCTGAATTCTTACTTGAAAATGATTTTACAAGAGGTGTTGTAGACAAAACTCTCTTTTACAAAAAGCACAAAAATGATTTGATATTGGTGCAAGTATATGTTGATGACATAATATTTGGTTCTACTAATGATGATCTATGCAAGAGATTTGCTAAGTCAATGCAGAGTCGTTATGAAATGAGCATGATGGGTGAATTGTCATTCTTTCTTGCACTACAAGTATACCAAAGACAAGATGCTATATTCATTTGTCATTCCAAGTACATCAAAGATCTTCTTAAGAAGTATCAAATGGAAGACTCATCTACAGGAAAGTCTCCTATGCCAACTGCCACTAAGCTTGATAAGGATGAAACTGGTAAGAAGGTTGACATCACAAGCTACAGAGGTATGATAGGCTCATTAATTTATCTCACTGCAAGTAGACCAGATATAATGTTTACAACATGCTTGTGTGCTAGGTTTCAGTCTGATCCTAAAGAATCTCATCTAATAGCTGTTAAGCGAATATTTAGATATCTTAAGGGGACCCCAAATCTTGGAATTTGGTACCCTAAAGATACAGGATTTGATCTTATTGGATACACAGACTCTGATTTTGCAGGTTGTAAGATTGATCGGAAGAGTACTTCAGGAAGCTGTCAGTTTCTTAGAAGAAGGTTAGTTTCCTGGTATAGCAAGAAGCATCATTCAGTGTCCACATCAACAGCTGAGGCTGAATACATTGTTGCTGGTAGCTGCTGTGCTCAGATCTTGTGGATGAGAAACCAACTCCGTGACTATGGGCTTTTGTTGACAAAGATTCCAATATTTTGCGACAACACAAGTGCCATAGAAATCTCTAACAACCCAGTGCAACACTCGAGGACGAAGCACATCGACATCAGGTATCATTTTATCCGAGAGCATGTCATGAATGGAACTGTGGAGTTACATTTTGTACCCACAGAGGAACAAATTGCAGACATCTTTACTAAACCGCTTGATGAATCCACTTTTTCAAAGCTGGTTGGTGAACTTGGGATGTTAAATCTTTCTAATTGATTGTGATTAGAAGTCAGTAACTGCAGATAGTCCTAGTGAATACATGAGTTTAAGAATTTCTATATCCTTAGGACTCGTGAATTTATTTTCTAGAGCAATTCTCGTAGTTAGGATGATTGTACTAATTTTATGTCATAATTATGGATGATATATCTTCTGGCATTTAATTGGTTATTAATTCTAAAAATTGTTTAGATGCTAATATTTGTTCTAAATATTTAAGCATCTATTTAATATGAATTAATTTGCTTTGTTTCTAACATTGTAGATTAATGCAGCATAATTTATTGGATTTTAATTGGTTAATATCATTCAATGATATTTAGTCGATTTTATTTTAAGAAAATTGTGAATTTTCTGTTAACAATTGATTTTGGTAAATTTTAAAAGATTTATTCAAAATAAAACTTGACAGGAAATACAAAAAGTCTGAATTTTAAAATAGAACAGGTTTTAAAATTTGGACAGAAGCAAAAATATCGAATTTTAGGAAATTCGATAGTTTTTCTAAGTACTAAATGGAAATCTATCAAAAGTAATTTTCGATGGTTTTTTAAATAGGAAAAGAAAACTATCGAATTCAATTCTCGATAGATTTTTAAATTCAAGGGAAAATATATCGAATGGAATTTAACTAATGTAATATTGAAATTCTCGATAGATTTTCTAAATAAATACTTCGATAGTTTTGGAATTTTTAAAAAGAACAGACTTCGATAGTTTTCAGAAAAGCTTTTTAAATTCTGATTTTCAAATCACTTCGATAGTTTTTCAAAAACCATCGAAGGATAGTTGACCTTTTTGCCCCTCTGAGAAAACTATCGGTAGTTCATTTAAAAAACTATCGAACATAAAAGGACATTTCTGCCCCTGACTGTTTCAAAAAGGTATAAAACATTACCTTAGTTTCTTTTCCTTTCATTGTTTACAGATCTAAGAAAAGCAAAGGGAGTTTTATATACTTACAATACATATACACGGCCAAAAACAAGTTCTCGATAGTTTCTTCAATCAATTCACTGTTAAGCTCTTGAAAATCCATTTTCACCACAGTGATTTCACCATTAACCGTGACAGTTCTCTATTGTAATAACCCCAAATTTTGGACTTAGTTAAAAAAAATTTGATGAATAGTAAATTTGCTGATGGAAAATTTTTCAGACCACACTATGTGGATGATATGAAATGAATGTTTCGAGGTTATATTATTGATGTATAGGAGGAATAAAAGAATGTAAACGCGATCAAAATCAGGAGATTCCAACTTTAAATTTTGATCACTATTCATCGAACAATCAAGGGTGAATTGATTTGATCGTTTTGAGAAAGTGTGTAGGATGAGAAATCCATGATCATACCTTAAGCCAAAGAGAGAAATCTAGGATCATATATTAAGCCAAGGTAATGGAAAGATCAAGGAAGTAACCTAGCATTGGTACAGATGAACGTTTTTAAAATCACTTGAACCTATCGCGAAACAGAAGCGTGGTGAATTATGGATTAAACCCTAACTGAAGGGGAAGTATCATATAAGATCATCAAGCGTAACATATACGAGGATTGAGGATACAAATGATGACATAAGCATGATGCAGAGGAGTGACATAGGGATGACATAGGTGATGACAAGGTGATGACAAGGTGATGAATCACCACCTTGTCACCACTTTCACCACAACCACAAATTCAAAATCAGGTGTGTCATTGATGACAAAACACTTCCTAAACCACACAAATGAGAAGCTGGTCATTACAATTGTTTTAACAAAAGAAATGAAAAGAAAAAGCAAGAAAGTAACCATCTCTTTCATTTCTCCAAATTCCTGCCCAGATTGACCATGGTGGAAAGAAAAATTCATAACTCAAAGTCTACTCATCCGAAAATCACCAAATTTGAACCATAGCTTCCTCCCTATATACCCAAGGTACGTTTAAAATTACATGGCCAGCAAAGGAGTATAGCATAGTTAAATGCTGGATCAAAGTTGAGGCATGAATAGTAGAGCGAATAGTAAACTCATGAAATCTTGTTTTGTTCTTGGATTTTAAGGTTGATTAAGGATCAAGGGAGAGTTTACAAGCTATTGTTAGTCTTTACCAAGCATCAAGGAAGGTATAAAAACCTCTCACCCTTATGGTTATACTTTGTTATTAGTGATTTTGTTAAGAATGATTAGTGATAGTATGATTAAGAGCATGTATGCATGATTTTGAGAATGTTTAGTGGTTAATTTATGGATAAACCTATGAACTAGGGTATGATCATGTTTGGGCAGAAAACGTGTAGTATTAACTTGAGGCTTGATGGTTGGTTGATTGGTTGTTTATTGGTGGTTGATTTGAGTGTTTAAAACACGGGAATCATGAATTAGCTTCGTTACCATGTCGAATTTTCATTAGATAGTGTAAGCAGAAACCTAGGGTAAACCCATGACATGAAAGCAACCCTAACTGACCATTATCATGTAGGTCTTGTTTTGTAGTTTGTTTTGGCGAAAGAATCGCATCGTTTCGATTTACGGTTTAGGAGAAACACCCGTTTTAGTAGAAGTGGTTTCGGGAAACCAAGTGGTTCACTATATGAACTTTGAGAATATGATCAAGCCCCTTAAAAATGGAATTAGGTCATGATATTAAAATGGATACTAACATGGACAGGTATTAAGTGAATAGAGAAGGTTTCGGATTAAAAAGATAATTTTTCGATTTTATAAAAATGTCGGAACCAAAGCTGCGCGAGGAGTAAGTGGTTCTGCACTCTACTGCCCTAAACATGCTGCTCTCGGGATTTTCATCCCCTTAAGCAGAAAAACATTTTAAAGAATTTTGTTCTATTCTTTCTCTAGATCACGCACGCGAAAACGGTGTGTCATTTCGATTAACGGTTAAGGAGATATGAGCGTTTTAGTGAAAGGCGTGCGAATAGTAACTTTCCGTAGCTCATCCAAGTTTGAAAATACATTTCACCAGGTTAAACCCCTGTTTTGAGATCAAAACTTTTATGATAAATATTACAAATACTCAAGATGATTTTGGAAGTGGTTTCGTATTTAAATACAAATTTTCCGATTTATTAAAAGTGTTAGAGTACGAGTCGCGTAATAGTAACTCAATGAAAAGTCAACTCTAGGGTACTACTTTGACCAACCGTTGTGACTAAGATAAAGGATTATTTCGAGTCGATTAAAACACGAACATTGTTGAGGAATAACGTGGCTACATGATGTGTTTGACTTATGGTTGACTTAGAGTGAATTGTTATGAGCGAATGACTACGCTAGGGACTGATCAAGTATTTCTTTGTTTATAGATTTCCCGGCAAGTTCTTGAACCCCTAACAACCAAGGACCCGAGGCAAGTTTTCTCATCCCATGCTATTTTCCATTACTTATATTGATATGCATATGATAGATGCATGCTTTCAAATCTCACATCGTATATAGATGTGATGGTATTAAAAATGACGAGATGTGATATATGCATATGTTAGATGCATGCTTTCAAACCTCACATCGTATATAGATGTAATGGTATTAAAAATGATGAGATGTGATGTATGCATATGATAGATGCATGCAAGTTTTCAAACCCTACATCATATAAATGATGCTGTTGTGATTTATGTGATTGATATATATATATATATATATATATATATCTATTCTGCTTTAATGCTGTGAGAACTTTTTAAACTATTTACGCTTTTAGTAAAAGCTTTCGTAAGATATAAGGTTTATATGCTAGGTAAATACTAGATATAAACCAAGGTTTAAATGCTCTAAGTATAGAGCAGTCGTACGATGATTTTAAAATAATAGACCGGGAGTTAAATTACTACTTTATTTTAATAATACTGTCAGATACTGGAGGGTCCAGGGACAACTATGTTTTATATATGATGATTAAATATTCCAATATATATATACTATTGGATATTTAATGTGTGATATTAAATAATATTATTAAAAATATTATTTTGAATATCTATTAACTAAGTAAATATTACTTTAAATATTCACTTAGGTGGTTTTATATTGAATAATAATTTAATATTTATTATTTGGGTATTTATTAAATATTCCAAATATGATTTAAAATCATAGAACCTTATTATATGATTAAAGGTTCTATTATTTACACAAAAATATAAATTTCTGATTTTCAGAAAAGGTATTAAAATAGAGATTCCCAACTATTATCTTAAGATAGTTAAAGGTAATTAAATGCGGATAGGGTTTTATAACTCATCGAAAATTCGGGAATCTAGTTCAAGAATTCGAGGACAGAGTTTTCTTCCACTGTTCCTCTAGAATACCTATAACTAGGGGATGGCTCCCCCATTCAAGTAGAGTATTTCAAACTCGCTGAACTCTGAAATTTCAATAAACTCCCTGGTCATGATTTCAAAATACGTAGTAATCATCGGTAGTTTCGTTGACTAATGTCAACCCACACTTTGACTTACTCCTTTCAATTACTCTGGAGTAAGGTATTCTGAACGGTTACAAAGTTTTGACAAGTATTTGTACTTGGGAAAAATGGAATTAAATTCTGATTTCCGTTTCATTAATATTTTTCATCATGGGAATTGGAAAGGCCTACATGGCAATGAAATAGGTGCCGGGGTAGTGCCAAATTTATCAAGGCTTGCCCGGTGACGAAATAGGCGCCGAGGTAGTGATCTCTTGAGTGCTAAGGCTTGCCCGGTGACGAAATAGGCACCGAGGTAGTGATCTCTTAGCACAATGGCCCATATGCGGTCAGGGTGATAACCAAACAAGAAGTCGTCCTTCTACTAGTAGAAAAGAAAAGTTACGATACAACGGCTGATCACCGTGTATCGGGTGTTCCAGTATATTCCCTTCCCTCCAATTGGAGTTGTGCTGCACATTGTAACGAAAGCCAAGGTGCTGAGTTACTGATAATGTGGCAGTGATGAGTAATGATGTTCCTCATACAGTAGTTGTACTGTATGGCATGTTTTGACGAAAAGAATGTTTAAACATATCGTTCTGTATATGAACGGAGTTTCAAAAGTGTTCATTACTGATATTTTACAGTATTTTGAACCGTATGAGATATCTAAATAGATATGTGTGTATATATGTTGAGAAGATATTTAAGAGATACAGTATGTTGAACTGTATAGTACTTTGAATCAATGGATATTCTTTAAGCCTTGATTCCATTATTTGATATCTATTTTAAAAGATATGTTTTGAATCTTGGTTCATTATATCGATACCAAGGATTCCTAAATGAATTACGAAAAGTAACTGAGTATGATTATAAGTCATACGGTATTTTGAATGGTATACTATTTTGGGGGTCGAACCCTAGTAGTTTTTATGGATTATCTACCTGAAAGGTTTAAAGATTTAAACTGGGATAGATTTAAACTTTCAGCATGAAGAAAATGTTGCCGATTCACCTCGTGTTACGAGAGCAAGGGGATGGAGAGACCATCCTTGAGTTAGTTCAGCAGGATGGATACTGCCGGTGTGAGCAGAATAGTTGCAGACTGTATTAGTAAGAATTGTTTTCGAGTAGGTTGTATTATTAAACCTTGTATAAAACGGTGAGGTCTATTATTGTAACTTCAGGTAGAGGTTGTAAATAATAGATGAGATCCTGGATAGTACATTTGAGTTGTAATAACAAATGATACTTTTGTTTCTCATTTCCAAGGCTATAACTTGTGTGTGTGTGTAAGTGATTGGGGTCTTTGGAGTTGTATTATTAGAATGTTGTAAGTAATGCAGGTATTGTATAATTGATGGAGCATGACAACCCAGATTCCTGACCCCGGATCTGGGGGTGTTACATCTATTCTGAGTTTCTGTTAAGGGTTTTAAAGGGAAAACTATCAAAAACATCACTTAAAACTCTAAGTACTTTTATAAAACCAAAATCTGGTGAGATTGTATTGTTTTAATAATCGATTTCTAAAGGTTAAATTTAGTTTCATTGTCAATCTACAGTTAGGGTTCTTGGTTTTGGGAATTGTTTTTTGGTTAAGGTGTTTGCATTCGAAAAGAAAAGGGGTATATTGTGTCAAGTTTGATTAATTAGGAATAATTAATTAAATTTAAGTGAAAATTAGTTTTGGTTTAAAATTTAATTTTCTGGAAATTTGATTTAAAATGGACGGAGAATTTATCGTAACCAAGACTAATCATGTCTCGTTTCAGAACTTGCAATCCATAACGAACTTACAGTTACATGCATGGGCAGAGTTTCTGAACACACGTTCATTAGTGGCATATGCTTTGAGTACTCCCGTAGTCCTTTGCATCGATCAATTGACTTCGTTGTACACAACCGCCACGGATACAAGTGAGAATAACATAAGGTCCTTCAGTTTTGTTGTGCCAAGGGGCAGAACAATAAGGGTGACGGAACATGACTTTAACAGAATACTTCGTTTTCCAACAGAAAACCATGTTCTGGATCCCACAATTGAGGAGATACATGCTTTCTTCACTCTCATAAGAAGTCAACAACCAAACTTCTTTGTGGGAGAGTTCCTTAAGCATTACCTGACAAAGCCATGGAACTTTTTCTTTCACACACTGATCCATGTTTTTACTGCCAAGCTTACAAATTTGCATGGTATTCCCTTATTCCTTCAAAAGATAGGGTTTGCCATTGCTAACAATAGGCATATTAACATAGGAAAGCTAGTGATTGATCAAGTCATTCTGTGCATGGGACCACTGGAAGATAGAACAGGCATGGATGATGTGCTTTGTTTCTATCCTAGGTTCCTACAGCTAATTCTCAATGATATCTTAACAGATGATGAGCGTGAGACATTCGCAGACGAGGAGACCATGGAGTGCATGAGGATGAAGAGCAATGCAATAACCGCTCTGATAAGAAAGAATCATCTTCCAGGGGTACCCACTGTTCTCACAAACTATCTAAGAACGGTGCCCCTACCACTTCTACCCCCAGGGGAACAGGTAAATGAAGGTAATATTCCTCAACCGGAGATGGCTCCTGTACAACAACCAATGGATGTAGATCCAGAGCCCTCAGTGGCCATTCCTGACCATGAGATTGCAAACCCACAATCTCTATCCACGGTCATAGAGCCTTTGGAAGAGACAAATGAAACCATAAACGAACCTCCTTCCCCTCCTATACCCAATATACAAACATCCGTGAGTGTGGAGGGAGATAGTGCCTTAGCAACACCACATAAGGAGATACACCCTTCAAAAACAGCTCTGCCTTCCTCTAAAAGGAGAAGAATAAAAAACGAGGCAACTGTTGATACTTTATTTCAAACTTCCAAAGAGCCCTTTATTGATTTTTCTGATGCTGATTGGGCTACATTAACTAAAGCAATATCTGAACCCATGGCTCAATCAAGAAAGGAGGAATTGACGGAAGCAACTGGTGTTCCGACCATATTACGGTCAGGTTCACTGGTTGAAGGTTCTAAGAACCAAGTGTCTTCATAGACGTCGAGAGAAGGCTCTGACCCAAATGCAAAATCTAAAGGGTCATTGTCTACCTCCCCAGATGGAACATATCTAGATCCTGCGAGTAAAGGGTCTGACGTAGGTGCGGATCGGCAACTCGGTGACAATGAATCAATTTCAATTGAGGAGTTAACTGAGGTAAAGTCTTCACAGACTATTGGGGAAGTTTCGGGATCTCAGCTGTTAATAGAGCCTGATTATAACCCCCTAGAGATTCAAATTCTAGATCCTTCAAAGGATATATCATCCATGGATGATCAGCAACTTGGTTTAACCAAGGACGGGGACTTGCGAAGCCCCATTGCACCACCGGTGACCTTCTTAAGGACGGCTACGGTGTTTTCTTCTGCAGGTACAATGAGCAAAAAGGAATTGAGTGAAACAAAAACACTTACACCTGGCCTGAGTGGGAAAGGTAAAATGAGTGAAACACCGACAGAAACGTTGAGTGTACACCCAGATCCAAATGTGAGGAGTGACACCCTAACCCTTCCACAAATCGATGATTTGCTATTACCGACAGAACGAGAAGTACATGTTCAATCCACCCTAAAGGAGATGAAAGTTCGAGACAAACAAGGAAATCCATTATTCAACGTTCCACTGCGACCTTCCTTTGACCAAGGGATCTCCTCTAGTCAAGCCAATGCTTCTTTAAAGACTATTCAAGAGAAGGTTGACTTGGCTGCAGCTGATTCCAGAAGAACATTCAGGGTCATTGGCAGTGCATCTGGCACTATAACAGGAACCAAACAAGCAGTGGACACCTTGAAGAAGGAAGCAATGGAGGAGCTAGTCGACTTGAGGACGAACGTCAAGGAGCTAAATGATGGATTCATGAACGAAGTGTATTCTCTGACACAAGGGCAAGAAGCTTTGAAGGAAGACGTTCTGGTTATCCAGGATGGTCAAGCTAGGGTAAAAGATGCAATGAACACCCTTTCTAGAGTGGAGTCTAAGCTAAACAAGAGATTGGATCATATTGAAAAGACTACCAACTCAAGATTGGATGACATTGACCTGAAGCTAGCTTTTGTGCATGAGATGAACAAGGAGATTGCGGAGTTCATGGAGAATCAAGCTGACGGGGTACAGTCAATCTGGACTATGCTGAGAAACCAACAACCTGGACCTTCAAATCAACAACCTGGTCCTTCTACTACCTTTTATGCTGAGGATAACTTTATCGAGGATTCCTCAACTAAGGGGGAGAAAGTTGGAGATGGGGAGCAAGGTCTGGATGGATGGGGAGTTTGGGAAATAGTTGAAGCTGTTCCGGTAAGACAGTACTGGATTGAGAACATTGTACAAGAAGAAGGAAGTAGTGAAGAGGTATTTGAGGAAATCATGCATGAGCATCTACAGGAACAGCATGAGCCATATTATCCAGAGCCTGTTGAATATCCTATCTGGGAGGATAATATGGAAGTAGAAGCAAATCCTCTGTCACAAGAAGAAGAAGCTGCCTTGGAGATTGTAAAAGCTGAAAGAGCTACAATAGATGCTAGGCAAGCTGAGAAAGAAAAACAACAAGCAATTCTGCGAAGTGAAAAACTGAAGAGGTTCAAGATGTATAGTGAAGTGGGGAAGAAGAAGATGATGGATCTGGCAAAGAAATCAGGAACTGACTGGGAGATGGCTTATAAAACCTTTTGCGGAGTTGAAGACGGATTAGAAGTCAACGACAATGCTCAGGTGGAAGTTATCATTCAGAATATCAAAGAAGCCAATCTTGAAGATTAGACTTACTTCACAGCATTGAGAAACTCTATGATCTTTCTGAAAGCTGGGGTTAAAGCAAACGGTGCCTGGAACATATTGATCAACTTTCTTGAGAAAGGTACCTTTGTGATTTCCACTAAGTTTTTTGAACAGTGGACATATACAGAGTTGCAGGTGTTGCTCATCAAGATACAAAGGACTACAAGGTTAAATGAACTGCTCCGTGAGCATGTTAGAGATATGTTGATGAAAGTCAGTCCAGAGATTACTGAAGATCCTCCAATGGTTAGATTCATGACGAATGACTTGTTCAGAATCTGCTATTTGACTGAGGACAAACTGAGAGACTATCCAAGCAACTATCTAATCTCAGTTGAGAAGTATCTTAGATCCACTAGATTCTCATCAACGGAGAAGGACAAAGCAGGAGACACTCTGAGAAGATTTCTAATGGAGAATGTTCCTTACTATAGGAAGAGAGTGGAAAGAGGATTGGAAGTGCATCCCAGACTACAAAACATGCCAAAGCTAAACAAGAAAGATGTTAACATTGCATGGTTGTGGGCTGGAGTGGGTCAAGAGGTTGAATATATTGGAAGACACATCCAAGGAGCAATCCTTAAACCTGGAGATCCATTGCACTATCCATCAGTGATTGATTATCAAGCTGCTAACTCCGATCCAATGATTGAAGAAGGTGAGATCGAAATGGACTGAAGAACAAAAGCAAAGAACAAAAGAACTATCAGCTCAGACTAGAGGATCAACTTCTACGTATAAAGTTTTATTTGTTTTTTGATTTATGAAATCTGGAAATGTATATATATCTGATCCAGAATGCATTTAATATTATTAAGTTGTCTTACTTTAATTAGTTTAATGTTTCCTTAGTTAGTTGAGTTATCCTCAAAGTATTTGCTTGTCAAACTCTATCCAATCAAATAGGGGGAGATTGTAAAGCATAATGTAACATAAGATGTAAAACAGATAACTTCAACTCAACAAATGACAAGACATACAATAGTATTAACAGAAGCACAGGAATCTAGAATCAAAGAAGAAAAGGTAAACTCAAGAAATCAAAATATGGTATGTATTCTTGAAGTCCGTAAACAGGTCACAGAAAGAAGTTCATGAAAATGTTCAAGGCTCAGTGACATCAAAAGAATCAAGACTTTCAAGACGACAGAAGTATGTGAATGATTTAGGGTTAGTACCACAGGATTGCAGTGATTTATTTGAAGCAACCAGAACGACAAAGGACTTATCAGCAGCATTGAATTGAAGACATAGAAGAAGAATTGATCAAGTGTTATTCATCTGTGAACCAGACCAGTTGCACTAGTTGACGACACTTAAAAGATCAAGTTGTTTTATCGTCTCAGAAGAAATTGATACAGTCTAAAACTGAAACACCCTGGAGCTCAGAAGATTTACTAAAAAAAGATCAAGGACAAGAAATGGTTCGATGGTTTTTCTATTTAGAAAACCATCGAATATGATTTAAGAAATCCATCAGAATTCAAATGTAAAGTAATTTACATTTCGATAGTTTTGAATTAAAAACTATCGAATGGTAAATTACTTTTACACATTCGATGGTTTTCAAATTAGACGGCCATGATTGTTTCTTCAATTATGGTTCGATAGTTTTCAAACAAAAGTCTACAGTTAATACAGAGTGAAGAAAGTGTCTTCTTCAGCTAAGGAAGAACACAGAATTCATTACGAAGAGAGAGTTCGAGCCAGAGAGAATTTTCATAGAAATTAATAGTGCTCAGAATTTTATCACTGTATTGAATTTGTGTAACCTTGAACTTATTGAAGCTAATCTACGGATTAGAAATTGTAGCACCCCTCAAGGTTTATATTTATAAAAAGATATATTCCCCGACTCTTGGTTTGATTTGGTGTATTTGATTTCGTAGTTGAACTGAATGATTTATCCGCGAACGAAATTGAATAATTTATACTATCGTATTCAACCCCCCCCCCCCCTTCTACGATACTTTGGACCTAACACAAATGCACGTGCATGTTTTGTGTCAAGTGGATTAGTATTAACAGAAAGATCAATACAGTTAGATTACTATCATCAATATTACATCAAATAGACTTTCTGTCAAGAACAAAGACAAGAACTCTGCCGTGGAAATTTGATCAGTGAATTAATTCTAAAATCATAGTGTTAAATCTAAACCACTAGAATTCATTCACTTGTACTGCTTTAACTATCTAGC
Organism: Heracleum sosnowskyi; assembly: GCA_030848705.1. Classification (NCBI taxonomy): domain Eukaryota; kingdom Viridiplantae; phylum Streptophyta; class Magnoliopsida; order Apiales; family Apiaceae; genus Heracleum; species Heracleum sosnowskyi. The sequence goes on from CM061240.1 coordinate 21,402,231, forward strand.
GGATATTTATCCCTAGAATGTATCTCAAATTATCATTTATTGTTATATCTTTTTATTACCAAAATAGATAAATTCATGTTCTAGATTTGTTTTAATTAGTTTGAGATTCAATCCTGTAATCAGTACCATATTTGTAACACCTTTAAAGTTTAATATAAGTTATATTTAACTTGAATTTTGTTTCATTTAATTCCGCCATAATTTGTTCTTAAATTGTTTTATTCTAAAACCGACAAATTCGATAAAACGGTAAAGTTTGTATTCAACCCCCCTTCTACAAACTTATCAGGACCTAACAATTGGCATCAGAGCCTTTTGATTGATATACAAATCAAAGATCCATTTTTTGTGATTTTTTCTTAACTCTGAAATTTTTATTATTCATCAAAAATCTCAAAAATGTCTACTACACAGAAAGTTGGTACAGTAAAGATCCCCATGATCAGCAAGGACCATTATCCTATGTGGAAGAAGAAGATGCTCCTGTTTCTTCAAGTGGCCAATGTTAAATATCTTGGTGTGCTGAAAAATGGTCCAAAACTTCCTATGATTGTTGAGGAAGAGCAGATTGAAAACAATGGTATTACTCAAGCTGCTAGGATGTACCCCAAGGATCCCAAGGACAACACAGCTGATGAGAAAGATGATGCTTCCCTGGATGCCTGTTTACAGTTGATACTGGTTGATTGTCTTGATCCTGTCATGCATAATCATGTTCTAAACTGTGTTACTGCCAAACACATTTTGTGTAACACCCCCAGATCCGGGGTCAGGAATCTAGGTTGTCACGCCATCATCCAATCATATAATACCTGCATTACCTCAATGATCCAACAAAACAACACCAAAGACCCCAATCTCTTACACACACAAGTTATAGCCTTAGAAACGTTACACAATAACATTAGTTATTACAAACCAAATGTACTAACCAGGATATCACACTATTAATCACAACTTCTACATGAAGTTACATTAGTAGCTAACATAGTTGAAACCTATCCAACCCACTCTTGTAGTATCCATCCTGAACTAAACTATCTCAAGGGTGTGAAGATTCTACTTCCTTTCCCTCATGATACAGGCAAAATGACCATGTTCTCCTTGCACTGAAATATAATTTTTAAAACAAGAATGAGCGAAAGAATGCTCAACAAGTTAAGTAGTTACTAATATAAAGTTTTTCCAACAATACAATAGTAGTATAAAGTTTTTCTAATTCAAAGTATTCATACTTAATATAAAGTTTAGAATACCACCATATGAACAAATCTAGTTCATAATTTTGAAAGACACTATCCATGACTTAGCACGGTATTTAGGAATCAACAAGTACGCAGTTTGAGGTACTGCCAGATGAACAACACCAGTTCACAAGTTTTAAAATATCATTTGTCTTTCGTCAAAAATTTTGTACAGTTCAAGATACTGTATCAGAAAATATACTTTTCAACCACTGCCAACATTATCGGTAACTCAGCACCTAGGCTTTCGTTACAATGTTGCAGTACAATTCTAATTGGAAGAAGGGGACATTCTGGAGCACACCACGATACACGATGATCAGTCGCTATATTCCAAAACATTTCTTTCTACTAGTAGTGGACGATATCGTCATACGATTATCACCCAGCCAACTGTGGGCTGTCATTAGCGTACCGGTACCCGAAGTACCTCAGCTAAAGTTGTGTCCCGGCATTCGTAGTACCTCTGCTAAGTTTGCATGTGCGTCCCGGTACTCGTAATGCCTCTGCTTAAATGACACCTCCCGTCCCTTGATGAATCCTATCATTATATATGGAACCAAACTTAATCGTTGTTCCTCAAGCGTCATGCTAGCTCGTTGATAGGTTTAAACTCATTACCATACTTATTTCCGGAAATGTTGAGGAAGTAATAACAATATGTGGGTTGACTCTTGTCAACTGACAGGGAATATGTCATGAACTTTTTAAAATCACGACCGGGGAGTTAATCAGAATTTTCTGAAATTATCGAGATTGAAATACTTTGATTGGATAGGGTAGTCATCCCCAGATATGAGTATTCTCGAGGAATAGAGGAAGTAAAACCATTTACTCGACTCTTTGAACTGGATTCCCGATTTTTGATGAGTTAAGAAATATTTAATCGCATTTGAATATTTTAATAACTCGGAAATAATATTTGGTAACCCCTGCTATTTTTAAATAATTTTTCTGAAGGCTAGAAAATATTGTAAATAGTTAACAAAGGCCTTAAATAATTTTTAAATAAAGTTCATGATTTTTAAATCATTTAAAACATTTAATAAATATTTAAATAATATTTATTAAGTAAATAAACAATATGGAATATTTAATAAATATTTGAATATTATTTATTAAATAATAAACAATTAAATAAATCTTTTTTAAATGAATATTCAAAATAATATTCATTTAATTAAATAAATATTCAATAATATTTAAAATATCCAAATCATATAAATATTGGAATATTTTAAATCGATATTTGAAAATAATCTGTCTCCGACAATCTTCGGGTTTTCATGACAGTATTTATAAAATATCTCTGACTCTCGGTCTAGGTTGAAATACGAAAATACGCTCTACACCTAGAGCCTTGTATACTTGGAGCAAAACATATACATATATTTGAATAACTTAACATTTGAAAATACACCTACTCTGAACAATAGAGTAAGGGTTAGTAAACTTGCCTGATGTCCGAGCTATAACTGGGTGTGGGTGTTTCTCTTCTAGACCTGGAACGTTTACCAAGACAATACATAATCTTAATTAGTCACTTGATTTACAGTTCACTTATTCTAAGTAAACTCTACTTTACCCAACTTTCACTCTCTCGGGTTCACTTAACTTACGATCTTCTTTATCGTTTACTAATCTTTTTTAGTCTCGTTCTTTACACCAATATGTTCTCTTGATAATCCTTAACAACTTTCGAGTTTTAGTTGACTCGATATTATCCTTTTTACTTAGCCAAAATGAATGGTCAAGGTAGTACCTCTAGAGTTGACTTTCCATAGAATCACTATTCCGCAACTCACACTCTAACACTTTTAATAAATCGAAAAATTGATAATTAATTACGAAACCACTTCAAGGAGCTTCTTGAGTGTTTGTAATATTTACCAAAAATATTTTGATTTGGGAAACATGAGTCTAAATAGGTGAAGTGCATTTTAAAAGTCGAGTCAACTACGGACTTTTACTATCCGCACTAGTTCCACTAAAATGTTCATAACTCATCAACCATTAACTCTATTGACACACCGTTTTACGCGTGTACGATTTAGAGAAGGTCTAGAATGTAATCCATCAAAATTTTGGTCCTGGACAGTGGACGAATTTTCCCGAATTAACAGAACAGGGCAGTAGCTATGCGGTGTATAGCATCCTCGCACAACTTTGGTTTAAACATTTTTGAAAATTCGAAATATTAACTTTTTTGCATAATTATTTTTGGGTTAACTTCCTTACTGTCCAAAATTTCCATTCTCAAATTTTCATAATTTTGTCTAACTGTTAAGGGGTCCGAATTCAGTTCACAATTTGGTGTCTTGTAGCAGTTTTGTGTTTTGAGTCACTTCCACTAAAACAAGTATAACTTTCAAACCATAAATCTCCTCAACATGTACTTTATATGGTTACAAACTACAAAAAAAGATCTTGAAATTTATGACCAGTGTTGTTTTAGAATATAAATCGTTTGGTCCGAAAACGTGTTACAAGAAAGTTCTAGTTCTAATGGTCACTATAATGTTCATTCATGTCATAACTTTCAAGTTTAACCTTGTTAAGTCCATTTAACAATCACTAAACCACCAAGACTCTCATACTTACTAAATCTTTGTTCTTAAACTTCATAAACATACCACCAACATCAATCCACAACAATCAACCATCAAGAATTAAGTATTTATACTCCAAACTCCTCAAACAACATGTTCTTGAACATATCTTGAAACTTAGCTCATAACATAACATAAATCAAAAGATGGATGAGGGTTATACCTTTCTTGGGCTCAAGAAAAGTTGGATATATCTTAAAGAACCTTGGTCTTGCTTGAACTAAGCTTATCATCCTCAAACTCACCAAAAGAAATCAAGAACACAAGTTAGTATTTTAGGAGTTACTATTCTGCCTCAACTTTGATCCAAGATTTGACTATGTTATACTACTTGGATTAACATGAAATTTTGAACGTAACTTTTTTATGGAGTGAGGAAGCTATTTAGTTATGAATTTTTATTTCTCTCCTGGTCCTGCTGAGCCGAATTCTGAAGAAATGGGGGTGGAGAGAGTTTCTTGGATACTTCTTGCTTTTTGTCTTGGCTTTTGTGTGAAAACTGAATGTGTAGTACTTGGGGTATGGCTTTTAGCTTTTTAAGTTTGAATCTTCCACACCTAGGCTAGGCCAATTGCTTGGTGATCCCTAATTTAGGAAACTTGGTCTCTAACCAACACTTAGCCACTTGGTTACTTTCTTGTACTTCTAGTTAGTTTCCAAGTACTTGGTTTCATGTCTTTTGCATGATTCTTGCATGTATTAATACTTAGCTTACTTATCATCCAATGCTTGTCATTTAATCTTTTATGCAAGTTCGATAATTTTTCTATAAACGCATTTCATCGCGTAGAGATTTCTATTATCGTCCTTAAATACTTAAACTTTTTGGTTCCATTTTAAATCCACTAAAATTCCTTGTCATGAGATTTATATCATCTTAAGACTCCAAATAAATCTTCATCCCATGATTTTCCAATTATTTAATACAAGTGCAAAATCTTCGTATTCTGACGACTTTAAAATTCTCTCATTTCCTTCATACGATAACACTACGTTCTCGAATTATTAAAATTCCATCACTTATATAATGTGGCTCAAAAGTTTTCCGTAAATCCGCAAAGTCACTATTCATAAAGGTTTTAAAATATTACAAAAATCAGGGTTCTTACAGCCTCCCCTCCTTAAAAGGATTTCGTCCCGGAATCTAAAGAAATATCTGAGGTATCTTTCTGAGATCATAATCTCCAGTTCCCAGGTTGACCCTCCAACCCTCTGGTTCTCTCACATCACTCTTACCAGTGCTACATTATGTTCTTTCAACGCGTTCTCTCTCTGGTCTCTGATCTCTATCAGTTGTTCAATGTAAGACAATTACGGTCGCATTACTATACGTTCATATACTATCGCATTCCCAACATCCGTGTTGAATCTTCGTATCAAAGACACGTAAAATACATTAGGGACACGTTCGAATTCGGAGGTAACACCGTCGTCTTCTTTGTTCGTTGAACTCGCGCGGTTCCCGAAATCCTTTTCTTCGTGATAAGCTCCATAGGCCGGCATCCCTATGTACGCACGGTAACTACCTTTATATGAAATTCTATTGACGATAAGTACTCACTGCAACTGCTCCCGGAAATTCGACGCACAAATGCACAATATAACTTTAATGGTCTAGGCATTCGCTTCCTCGATTCGCTGGCCTGCGGGCCGTAATTAGTGCTCATACTTGATTTCGTTGTCAACGTTGTTGAAAAATCTTCTAGCATTCGGGATTTGATCGTAGGTCTCTATATGACATAATCGTTATGGGAACTCCACGTGCATCACTATATCGTTCGTACACGCCTTAATAACTTTATGATTGGAGATCTCTCGTTGATAAGTTGACTGGGTTAGTCTATCGATTATAATCCCAAGTAATCGTCATCGTTTCACTTGATCTTTGGCAATCCTACCACAGACTTCATTGTCATAACTCATATTCTCATTTTGGAATCTCTACGGCTGTAGTAGCCTATTAGATTTCTGCGGTTCTGCTTCCATTTTCCGTGTGTCAAACATTTACTTAATAACTACCAATATAACTCTTCACATTCGGTCCCCAATAATAATTACTTAATTTCAATTCATCGTCGTACCCTCGGGTGGATACGATATCTATACTCTAGGCTCCTCTCAGGATCTCATATTTAAATTCTTAAATGCTGGGGATCCGCACTCTGTGAGCATATTCTCACATTCCTTTCTCATTTCTCATTTCTCATATTCTTTTATTCTTCCTTGTCCTTATATCATTTTCCCCTTCCAATATTCTTCCCTTAATGTAATTTTATCATTTCAGTCAATTCTGGATGAATCCTAATTCCAATTAATTCCTCTAGTTCTTTTCTTGAAAATAATCACTTGAGCTTCATCCTATATTACTTGTTCGAAAATCTTAGTGCCTTTAACCTCTCAATACTACTTATAGTATCGGCCACCATATTGGCCTTTCCTGGGTGGTAATGAATCTCACAATCATGATTCTAGATCAGTTCCAACCATATTCTCTGCCTCATATTTAGCTTCCCCCATTTGAGGATATACCTATGGCTCTTGTGGTCTGAGAATTTTATTTTTTTCACTTTTCTCCATAAATTAAGTCTCTAAATTTTCAGCATGAACACTATCTCGGCTAACTCCAAGTCAGGTGTAGGATATCATATCTCGTACTTCTTAAATTTCTTAGACGCATCACTATACTTCACAAAGTCCATAAGTATTGCTAAAAACGGGACTTACTACTTATGCTTCGATCCATCAAAACTCTATTCATTAAATCCATGAGGGCTCCTAGCGTAATGGTTAATCCAATTACATCACCAAAGCTCGTAATGTCTATATCGGGTGTGAAATGCCTACTTTGGCGCATCATCGAGGTCGATCTTAAATTGGTGATACTCCATCCTCAAATAAGTTCAGTCTCACGCTACCATTCTCCTCTTTTAGAAACAAGGATGGTATACTCAAGGCGACACAATGGGTCTCGTTCCTTGCAATCGTGTAGCTAACTCTTTTTATTCAACAGGTGTAGATGGATCCTGGTCTTAAATACTGACGCAATCCCCTACTACTAAGTCAATGGCAAGTTTCATACCTCGATCAGTTGGTGGTTCCTGGAGATCATAAAAATACGTCCATAAATTTATTTGATACTGGAATATCCTTTATATTTGGTACCTCCCTAATTGTATCCAATCACATGTGTTAACATGGTCCGCATCCTTTCCACAACAGTCTCTTTGCTTGTATTACCGTAATAACTTCGTAGTTCGCTCTCATCCTTAAAGGGCAACTCTCCTTTACTGGTAACCCAAATTTTTTCCTTCTTACCTCTTCAATCAATTTGCTCATCGTCCTTGATCAATCAATTCATTTCCTAGATTACATCGAATTCTCTCACTTGAAAGGAAATCAAATCTACATCTAGTTTATGCCCTCAACTCTCATTTCAGGGTGTACCAACCTAACTTCACAATTTGTTTCCCCTTTTCTTAGAAGGTTTCATAGAATTCCCATAAATGTGGCTTCCATTTCTATCACCGTCGCTCCATGATCTGACGTAACATAATCAGTCCTTTCGAATATTCCGTCGTTCTAATCCTCAATTTCACGTTGCGGTCAACACGATTTACCAAAATAATTTTCGTTATTCCTGTTGTTAAGATTCCTTACGATTTCAATGTTTGTGGCCTCCTCAATAGCCTTCAAACTCTCTTTTCTGCATATCCATTATTTTCTCTTCCATTTGCTTCTATTACTATTACGTTCGCTTCACGAACCATTGTAATATAATAAGTCATCTCGGACACTTCGTCATTCGGAATCCTCCACATATGGAACAAGCCTCGGCAATTTTCGTAAACTACGATTTATAATTTGTCATACTCCTCTTTTTCTATTTAGCACTAAAACCTCAACATTATCTTTCTTCTAAAATACTAAGGAAAATGCTCGCATGGTACTAAGAATATTTTGAGTAACAGAAAGTTCATAGAACGAACTTTAGAGGAAAGCATGTGAGTTGGAGATCTTGTAGGGCCTTAAACAAATTACTCTTTGGGAAATTTCCTCATTGTACTATACAGTGAGTGAAGATGTACTGTGAATTTAGTGAATAAATTGAATTGAATTCAAAATAGCGAAATAATAACTAGTCCGTCTTAAGAAACATTAGCCACTAGCTAAACAAAATTTAACAGCTCAATTCATTTAGGACATAACAACTAGCTAGGACAATTAGCTACACTTTCATCATGCCGTAAAAATTTCAACTAGTCGGGACAATTACTAGTTGTTCAAAATGACATATTCCACTAGTCAGTTTCAAGCTGCTAGTGTAAAATCTCAACAACGTAGCCATTGAAGAAAATTTTGGGCTACTCGGATAACGAGTTGAAAGAAAAAGTAAATGAGTTTAGGATGAACAAGGTAAACATAATTTTTAAATAGAATGTTCTTGGTATCCGAACAATCGATAATCTTTCATCAAATATTTGTCATAAGTGAAACGGTCCACCCAATAGGGGTCTCCGTATATATACTTTATCAACCTCTTTAATCGAACAGAATTCAGAATACCAATACAAATTGATATCCTTTCGATGATTTCAACGTCTGATGCACAATCTCATATTGTACCGGAACAAAAGAAATTACTAGGAATCTCAAAAAAAATAGATCATCCATATTTTAGCAAATAGTTAAATAGTTATGAACTCGACTGAGGAGTCCAAGTATGAAAGGAAGAATCGAATATCGAACAATTCGTTGAAGAATAACCATCAAACAATTGGGGAAGATTAATTGAATATTCCTTGAATGAATAAAATGATTAAAGAAAATTTATATACATTTTTTTTTGAAATTAAAATAAGGAATATTAACAATTATTTTTGAGTAAAACTAACTTAAAAGCCGAAGGCGGTTGTTATCAGCTACCTCCCAATCGTCGCTCGAGTATGAATGATATACTTCGAGACATGAATAAAGGACGTGTTCTCCAATCCTTGAGTCAACATGAAGGCTAATAACGAATAAAAATTAAAGGACACATAACAATGCGAGTATCAAGTTTATTTTAAAATATGACACTATGGAACCTTTATGAATCAAAACAAGTCAAAGGTTCGGAACTTGTATTCATAGGAATTAAAAACATAGATTTGGAAGGCTAGACTAATAATGATTTCCTCTTCTGGTCATCCTGGAGCACGAACAAGGTACTCTGATAAGAAATGGTAACTTGAGTGCGCGTACTCAAACTTAAAGGTAATAAGAGGAGAAGAAGAAATGAAATGAAATAACCCTAACAAGTCAATGATCAGTCGTAATCACCGGTACGAGGATGATCTCATCTCTACACTCTCAAAGCGTAGGATACTAGCAAAATAATTCCTCAAAATCATATCAAAGTCACTTAATAAATTGGGGGTTCGTAAACATATATGTCATTCCCCTATAGTCATCCAAAATTTGTTCCTGACATGGTCAAGTCAATATGTCAACCAAGGATGGAGGTCTACTAGTTACCAAATACGTAGTTTCTAACAAGAGTTGTATCGAAAGAATCCAACTTTATACAGGTTGACCTCCTTTTTGATAGGTTCTGGGATCGTCGTATCGCTCGTTGTGACCTTACGCAATCTTCATCAAAGTCATGTCACCAATTCACAACTTTCATGATCTCTTATTTGATCCATCTCGGCCTAAGGTACGAAGCATACACATGATGTTGTCTACCTCGCTCGTCTTACGATAACGTTCTTGTAATACAAATACGCAAAATCTTCCTCGAGGGCAACGATATCCCCCAATGGTCTAGTAGACACTATCTCTTGTAGAATCGTTGTTCTTGGGGTAATGAAACTCCATAGACAGAATAATGCCTTTAACTGGACCAGGTAACTAAGTAACCTTATTCGCGTAAAGGATTTTAAACGCCTTGGACCTCACACTTGTTGTCCCCTTATGGGCTATTTATGAAGGGCTACGAGTAACAAAATTCGCGTTAGTCAAATAAATCCATGGTATTGGAAATCCCGCCTTTACCTCGACTGTTAGATCAGGATTCAATGATCGTCAGGATCTAGACCCAACTGATCAGGATTGCTGACGTCATCAGTAATGCATAGTCATCAGGATTGCATGATGGTCAAGATCAGGATGAATATCAGGACTGGGATCAGGATTGATCATCAGGATTGGAAGCTGATCAGGATTCCTACTTCGAGTTATATTTGGAGTCTAGTTAAATAAGGAAGATTATTCTGTCGGTTCCTGGTCTGTAGGAATGCAGCTATCAATTTAGGATATGTTTCAATCTTTGTTATTGATTAGGACTTATCATGTAATTGATAAAGAAGTTGTGTAGTATATAAACACAGTTTAGGTTTTGGTTCAATAAACCAATCGCATACACGAGTATCTTTGTAACCTAGCAGCTCTCAAGAACATCAGAATTTCTTGAGAGAGTTTGTAACAGTTTTATATCAGATTTAATAAAGCTGTTATTATTCTTTCATATTTGTGATTCATATCTTATTAAGTCGAGAATCTTATACAATTGTATTCAACCCCCCTTCTACAATTGTTTATTACTGGGCAACAATTGGTATCAGATCAAACTGATTTAAATTTAATCAGATACGATCTAAGATGTCGATAACCAAGTATGAAAGTATGAAAATTCCCATTCTGAAGAAATCAGAATATCCAACATGGAAGGTAAAGATGCTGATATACCTGGAGGCTATGGATCCTGATTATTTGGACAGGATTCGTGATGGACCATATATTCCTACAAGGATCATAGAACGAACAGAAACGGTATCTGAACACAATGTGGTCAAGGAAAAGAGTGAATGGACTCCAGAAGAAAAAGCTCATGTGCTGAGGGAGCCAAAGATAAAGAACATTCTTCACAGTAGTCTTGATGCTGTCATGTCCAACAGAGTGATTGCATGCAAGTCTGCAAAAGAAATCTGGGATACTCTGGAAACTTAGTGCCAGGGATCTGCATCTGTCAAGAAAAACAGAAGGGCTCTTTTGATTCAAGAATATGAACAATTCGATGATAAACCTGATGAGAGCCTGACTGATTTATATGATAGCTTCCTGACACTCTTGAACAGTTTATCTTTAGTTGACAAGGAATATGAAACTGAATATCTAACACCAAGTTTCTAAGAGCTTTACCTGAAGAATGGGATACACAGACCTCAATCATTAGACATCAGTATGATCTCAACACTGTGTCTCTTGATGAAGTCTATGGAATGCTAAGAACTCATGATCTTGAAGTTCAACAGAGAAAAAAAAAAGAAAAGCAGCAAGGCGAAGACCATTGCCTTGAATGTAGAGGCTTAATCAAAAGGAAAAGCAATGAAGGTCTCTAGAAGGAAATCAAGAATAGATGAGTCAGATCCTGATGACTCTTCATCAGATACTGATGGCAATCCTGATGCCAATACTGATGATGACTCTTCTGACTCAGACATGGAAGACATGGTTTCTATGATTGTCAGAAGCTTCAAAAAGATGAAGTTCAGGAAGGCTAGAAGACAAGGAAACTTCCAGAAAAGGACCTTCAATGTAGACAAAGACAAGCATATCAAAAAGGAAAGCAATGGTAGAAAATTTGACAAGTCAAAGGTTAGATGCTACAAGTGTAATGGTATGGGTCACTTTGCTTCTGAGTACAAGAAGACAAAGGCACTCATCACATCAAGCAAGGATTGGATGGACTCTTCCTCATAATCTGATACTGAGGTGGTCAACTATGCTCTAATGGCCAATACTGATGATACTGCTATTCCTGATGATAAGGTACTACATACTGTCTTTGATTTTGATACTGATAATGCTTCTGAGTTAAGACGTTTTCTAAAGTCATTGCATATTATCTTTAGAAGTCAAACTGCTGAGAATTCTAGAATCTTATCTGAGATGTCTGAACTTAGGAAAAGGAATGAGCATCTAGAAGCTGAATTTTCTCATATGCAAAAAGTACAGATAAAATGTGATAATGCTAAACACATGTATTTAGAGATGAAACTCAAATGTACTACACTAGAAAAGGATTTAGAATATGCTAATGAGAAAATCAGGACCTGGACAGATTCTGGTAGAAAATTTCATGAGATTAATACCTCTAACAATTGGAAAGAATGTCTAGGATATAAGTCAGATGAAGATAAGAAATTTAAGGAGAAAATTGTTGTTGATGAGACAGTTAGTCCAAAAACCTATAGACATGTTATAGACAAAACCAAATCTAAGATTATTCCTGTTGATTTTGTTTTTGGTAAAGATTCCAATTCAATTTTTGAAAAAGGATCTACTTCTGCTCAAAGTATAAATCTTGTAAAGTCTAAACCTGTTTTGAATAAAGTCACTAAGAATGTAGGTTTCCTGTCTCTGAAACAACTCAAGGATAAAATCTGTGAGGTTACAGATAAGGAAAAGGAAGCTACTGTTAAGAGAAACATGAATGGTAAAATTGGGATCAATAAAGAGAATGGTTATAAGTATATCCCAAATGCACCTAGGAAATGTTGTTTTACCTGTGGTAACTCTAATCATCTTGCAATTGATTGTAAAAAGAGTTTAAAGAAAAATATTGAAATTCCTATTTCTGATGTCAGGAGTAGATCAATATTTTATAAACCACAGAAGTCCTGTTTTCATTGTGGTAGTATATGGCATTTTATTTATACTTGTGTAGAATATCATGATTTGTACTATAACTTTTATGATCCATTGCCTAAGTTTGATAAAGATAGTGCAAATTCTGGTAGCTTTAAGAATGTCAAGTTGAAGCATGCTTTTGTTAATACTGATACTGACAAAGCAAATCCTGATGGAGTAAATCCTGTCAGGACTACTAAAGTCAAAAAGTCTTCTGCTGCTAAAATTAATAAATTGCATGGAAAAGGAACACAACATGTACGGGTTTCTAAATGTTCTAACTAGTGTGTTTCTATTCTGATTACAGGGAAAAAGGAAAAATGTGTTAGTCATGGATAGTGGATGCTCTGTGCACATGACTGGAAACAAGGCCCTGTTATCAAAATATGAGGAAAAAGCTGGCCCAACTGTGTCTTATGGAGATGGCAACATTGGACAAACTTTGGGATATGGCAATATAATCATTGGAAATGTCATCATTGAAAAAGTAGCTCTAGTGAAGGGACTAAAACACAATCTGTTGAGTATTAGTCAAATCACTGACAGAGGTTATCATGTCAACTTCTATTCCACACATTGTGAAGTAGTCAACAAAGATACATGAAAGATAACACTGACTGGCTACATGCATGGTAACATATATGAAGCCAACATTCTCTCAAATACTGATGACTCCCCTACATGTCTCATCAGTAAAGCATCAGTAGATGAAAGTTGGAATTGGCACAAGAAGCTTTCTCATCTCAACTTCAACAATATCAATGAGTTGGTTAAGAAAGATTTAGTGAGAGGATTACCTAAAGCTTTGTATACTCCTGATGGACTCTGTGATGCTTGTCAAAAGGCTAAACAAAGAAGGATATCATTCCAGAGTAAATCAGAATCCTCTATTGAAGAACCATATCACATGCTGCATCTTGATCTATTTGGACCAGTCAACATTATGACTATCAGTTAGAAAAGGTACACTCTTGTAATTGTTGATGAATATTCTAGATCCACCTGGGTGTATTTTCTGCATAGAAAAGATGAAACTCCTGAAATACTGTTGGATCATATGAGAATGATTGAGACAACCACAAAGTACAAAGTCAAGATTATGAGAAGTGATAATGGTACTGAGTTCAAGAATTCAAAAATGGAAGAATTCTGCAAATACAAAGGAATAATTCAACAATTCTCTGCTCCAGGCACACCTCAGCAAAATGGAGTAGTTGAAAGGAAAAATAGAACTCTTATTGAAGCTGGCAGAACTATGTTGGAAGAAGTTAAGTTGCCAACATATTTCTGGGCAGAAGCAGTCAACACAGCATGCTATACACAAAATCTCACATTGATAAACAGACATGGTGTTACTCCTTATCAATATCTCAAGGAGAAGAAACCAAGTTTGAAGCATCTGCATGTGTTTGGCTGTAAATGTTTTGTTCTCAGAACTCATCCTGAACAGCTAGGGAAATTTGAAACAAAGGCTGATGAGGGAATTTTCATAGGTTATCCTGCATCAAGAGCCTTTAGAGTTTTTAATTTGAGAACAAGGACTGTCATGGAATCAATACATGTATCTTTTGATGATAAGAAGATAATAGGCATGAATGAAGATTCACATGATAGATTGGTTTTTGAAAATGAAGCTACCAAGGAACCTGAAGAAAATGAATCAGATCCTGTCAATTCATCAGATACTGATGGGTCACCAAATCCTGATGATCCATCAAATCCTGATCACACATCAATTACTAATGGTGCTACTGATGATGCTATTGACAATTCACATGTTGAGGGGGAGCAACAGCAGACTGTTAATGATACTGAAACTACTGAATCATCAGGACAAAATTCTCCAGATACTGATTCAAGTGATAATCCTGATAATTCATCAGGAGGAAATAACAATATTTCAGGGGGAGCTTCTAATGAAACAAATTCTTCTATTCGAGATAACACCAATCCAGGGGGAGCATCTACATCAAGGAATGACTTACCACCAGCAAGGAAATGGACTGCAAGTCATATTCCTGATTTGATAATTGGGGATCCTGATGCAGGTGTTCAGACAAGAAGTGCAACTCAAGATGAATGTCTATATAATAACTTTCTGTCAAAGGAGGAGCCAAAGAAAGTTGAAGATGCACTTAAAGATGCTGATTGGGTTACTGCAATGCAAGAAGAATTGAATGAATGTGAAAGGAATGAAGTCTGGAAACTGGTACCAAGACCAAAGAACAGGTTTATTGTTGGTACTAAATGGATTTTCAAAAATAAGACTGATTCAGATGGTGTATTTATCAGAAACAAAGCAAGACTAGTTACAAAGGGGTATTCTCAACAAGAAGGAATTGACTATGATGAAACTTTTGCTTCTGTTGCAAGACTAGAGGTCATCAGGATCTTTCTGGCATATGCAGCTCATAAGAAATTCAAAGTTTTTCAGATGGATGTGAAAAGTGCTTCTTAAATGGTGAACTGGAGGAAGAAGTTTATGTTGAACAACCTCCTGGTTTCATTGATCCAAAGTATCCAAATCATATTTATAGATTGGATAAGGCACTTTATGGACTAAAGCAAGCTCCAAGAGCATGGTATGAAACCTTAGCTGAATTCTTACTGGAAGTGGATTCAAAAGAGGTACGATTGATAAAACTCTATTCTATTTGAATCATGGTAAGGATTTGCTTTTAGATCAGATTTATGTGGATGATATCATTTTTGGGTCAACAAACAATAAGCTGTGTGAAAAGTTTTCCAAGCTTATGCAGTCAAGATATCAAATGAGCATGATGGGAGAAATGAGTTATTTTCTTGGTCTTCAAGTTAAACAGACTGATGATGGCATTTTTATCAATCAGTCAAAATACACAAAGAATTTGTTGAAAAGGTTTAACATGGAAGATTGTGCTACTGCAAGTACTCTCATAGCTACAGCTACCAAACTTGATCCTGATCAAGATTTCAAGCAAAACCTAGGGAACCTCATCTGATTGCAGTTAAAAGAATTTTCAGATATCTCAAAGGCACTCCTTCTCTTGGTCTTTGGTATGCAAGGGAATCAGATTTTGGTTTGTGTGGTTATTCAGATGTTGATTTTGCAGGATGCAAAATAGACAGGAAAAGTACTTCAGGAAACTGTCAGTTTTTGGGTGGTAGACTAGTTTCATGGTTCAGTAAGAAGCAAAAGTCTATCTCTACTTCAACAGTAGAAGCTGAGTACATTGCTGCAGGAAGTTGTTGTGCTCAGATAATGTGGAAGAGAAATCAGTTGTTAGATTATGGCCTGTCATACTCAAATATTTCTATTTATTGTGATAACCAAAGTGCTATTGTCATGACAGGAAATCCAGTTCAACATTCTCTTACTAAACACATCAGTATTAGATATCATTTTATAAGAGAACAGGTTCTGGAAGGAACAATTGAACTTCACTTTGTTTCTACTGATCAACAACTAGCTGATATATTCACCAAACCACTGCCTGAAGCTGTGGCACCTTCATCAAAGCCACGGAAGAAAAGGACATTATCGAAAAACAGGTATCATAGTATCATATTCCTTTGAAGGTGCAAATGAAGGATATTGATATTCAGACATCAAATCCTGATGAGTCATCTACTCCTGATGCTCTAGCAAATCCTAATGTTGGTATTCCTGATGCACTAACAAAAGTTGTCTCTATTTCAGACTCTCCAGCCAAATCCTCTCCCTCTAAAAGACATGTTGATATTTCATGGGAGAAGTATGGTGGTGCTGCTTCCAATCTTGGGTTTCTACATCCATTGGAGAAGAAAAGGAAAGCAGAGATAGTTTTCAAGAGACAAAAGAAGCTGAAAGGATCAAGCCCACAAGAACCTGAATCTCAAAGTGATTCAGCAGCTCAAACTGAAGATCCTGCCACACAAGAACCACTAAATCAAAGTTTGGTGAAGGCTTAGCTATTGGAATGGTCACACAAGAACCATTTTCTCAAAGGGAGAGTGAAGACATCAACATTCCAGCCACACAAGAACCATCTTCCAAAGTGAAGATGCAGGCAAAGCTATAGCTTCTGGTGAAAGATTGGTCAATACACTGTCAATGAGGGAAGCACACAAGAACCTCCAACTCAAAGTGTTGAAGTAGCTTCAGAACCTCATGCTACACAAAAACCATTGGTAACAAATACTGATGCAAGCTTATCAAATCCTGATGGTGTTTATTCTGATAATAGTGGTGCTCCTGATGCTGAGCCAATTCTTATACAGCCACTAAGATCACGACCAATGAACCATCCTATCACAGATTCACAGGATAAACTGAAAGGTATTGCTATTTCTGATCCTGATGTTACTCATGATACTGATGGTGATGATTCTGATGATAGTGATGATGATGATAATGAAGAGAAGGATCAGCTTGCCAGAGTTATAAAATCTAGTCTTGGAACTAAATTTGGTTCATCAAGCACATTCATGGTTGGCAAGGCTTCTACTGGAAAAGACTTCAGACAAGACTTTTCTGTTCCTTCTGAGATTGATCCTGCTGAGCAGCTGAAATTGCAACAATGGGAAAATGATTGGTACAAGTCCCATGATTCTGTAAGCTATCCATATGCATTGGATTATGCTTATAATGCTGCTAAGTTGATTTAGAATGAAGATTTGAAGAACCATTTAAAGGCTACTACTCTGTTATCCAAAAGCCTGAAACATGAAATAGATTTTGTCAAAGATTCTACTGACAAAGTGAGGACTGATATTTCTCAAAGCTTTACAAAGGTGCCTACTTGACTTCAACTCAGGGTAGTGGAATCCCAAGTTAAGTCAATCATTACTGAACAGTCTTCAATCAACAACAGGATTGATTATCTTGATGCAAAGGTAACTGACATTCAAACCTCTCTTGCCTTAATTTTGAATATATTGTCAAATATTGATGTCAAAAAGGGGAGAAGGTAAGTCAGACAAAATGTACACCTGATCTAGTATTGAGAAATAATGATGATGATACTGGAAATGATGGTGGTGACAAGATTCTACAAGGAGAAACCTCTGATGCTGCTGTTATGAAGACAATTCAAACTTCTCAAAGTCAAACAACGCAGTCAACTCATGTTTCTGATTCTGGAGTAAGGACAGTGAGGACATTAGTTCAATCTCAGATCCTGACGGAAGAACAAATCCTGACAGGTGATCAAATCCTGATGTCTGGTCATGAACAGACTCTTGCTACAATTCCTGAAGGTGATGAAGATGTGCTTATTGATAATCCTGAAGATGCATCAAATCTATTCCAGAAGTTTACTACAAAAGATGGTAGAATTGTTACTCTCTATCACACTGATAAAAGAGTTCAACAATTATTTGCAATGAAAGCACTCTCTACAGCAAGTAAAGAATATCATGATCTCTCACATGAAGAATTCTTAAGACAACAGAGAGAAATGATGGAAAGCTTTAATAACCCTGCTCCTGCTAGAGGAAGAGGAGGCAGAGGTAGGAGAGGTGCTAGAAGAAGTAGAAGAAGTTCTTCAACTCAAACAGTGCCTAGACAGACAAGATCTAGAGGTTTATTAATTGAAGAAATTCTTGAAGCTTCACAAAATCTAATAGATTCTGTTATCAAGGATATCATTGAGAAGGAAGACAAGGAATTTATTGAAGAAGAACCTGAATTGAGAAGAAGACCAAGACAATTAATTCTCTGCAATACAAATCAAATTGAAGATTCTAATCCTGATATTGTTCCTGACAATGTTCAAGATCCTGATCAATCTGAAATTCTGCAAGAGATTGAGTTGTTAATCTTATCTACTGTGGTTGATTCTCACAACAAGGAAGTGGATGAAGAAGAAGAAGCCAGAAGAAGAGAAATCACAAGATCAACAAATAGAGATTTCAATCTCTATGTACAAAGGCTTAAACTCTCAAATGAAAGATTGTGGAGAAATTCAAGCAGACGGGAATCTTTACTAGAAAGAAGCTATGCTTTTGAAAAAGAGAAAGATAAGAAGTGGAAACACATAAGTACACTGAGGTGTAACACACCTATCAATTTTCAGAATGGAGGAATTATAACAAGTGCTTCAAGTGTTGTTGATTCGTCTGATATGGTTAGATCAAAAGCACTCTGGCTACGAATGTTTTCAAATCTGAAGCAATTGACAAGTAATTCAAGAGGAGGTATTGGACACATGGATACTGAATATATGAATATGTCATATGTTGATCCTTACTCCTTGACTGAAATTGGAGGTACTTTAACTTCTGAAAACCTGAACAATTTATTAGCTGTTGATATAGTTATAGATTGTCATGATGGTATTGAAAAGAAAGAAAAGCTTATGTACTTCATGAAAGATGGTAGTGTGAAGATTCTGTCCATTCAAGATCTACTGATGAAAACTACACAGGAACTGGAATATGTTCATTATCTGTTAAGATGGAAGAATAAAGTGTGCAAAGTGTGGAATGACATGATTTTGTCAACAATAAGAAGAAGACTGGATGGAAACAGAAATTTCAATGGTAATTATCCTCCCATGTACTTAAATCAAAGAGGTCAAGATGTGGAAATGCAAAGGGGCACTGCTGTTAAAGAAGTGACTTTTGGCATGACTCAACTTACTCTCAATCCTGATGGGAAGGAAATTGCTTATCTTTTGCTTGAAGAGCACAGTCTACAAAGAAGCTCCATACAAAATCTCAGAGCAGCTATCTACCAGATTAATGAGGAAGATGAAGAACTCAAAAATCTTAAGGAAAGACTGATTCATATTCTTGAAGAAAAAGAAGAAAATTTGTTATCCAACTTCTTGAAGATGAATCTGTTCTATCAAAGAATTTAAACAGATAAGTTGCTGCTGATATTTGTACATTTTGTAAATATGTTTTTTACATCATTGAATCTTAGGAATCTATACTTTATTTCACAAAGTATAAGATTGGGGGAGATTGTTAGATCATGATTCAATGATCGTCAGGATCTAGACGCAACTGATCAGGATTGCTAACGTCATCAGTAATGCATAGTCATCAGGATTGCATGATCGTCAGGATCAGGATGAATATTAGGACTGGGATCAGGATTGATCATCAGGACTGGAAGCTGATCAGGATTCCTACTTCGAGTTATATTTGGAGTCTAGTTAAATAAGGAAGATTATTCTGTCGGTTCCTGGTCTGTAGGAATGCAACTATCAATTTAGGATATGTTTCAATCTTTGTTATTGATTAGGACTTATCATGTAATTGATAGAGAAGCTGTGTAGTATATAAACACAGTTTAGGTTTTGGTTTAATAAACCAATCGCATACACGAGTATCTTTGTAACCTAGCAGCTCTCAAGAACATCAGAATTTCTTGAGAGAGTTTGTAACAGTTTTATATCAGATTTAATAAAGCTGTTATTATTCTTTCATATTTTTGATTCATATCTTATTAAGTCGAGAATCTTATCCAATTGTATTCACCCCTTCTACAATTGTTTATTACTGGGCAACATCGACTACTCGTGAGACTCTGCTCCGCGTTCTATAACAATGCCTTTGATAAATTTTGTACATTTCTAGACTCTTTCCTCGTCATTCTAATGGTCTCCAAAGATTCTATCGGTCATACTATAATACCTCAAGTAAACATTCCACTATTAGCTTAATCAATGGTACTACATCCGGTAGTCCAATCACGAACTCTAAGTGAGCTCTCACGTTACTCTCTTACTTAGACATAACTCTTAACACTCTCGTCTCTAAGTGCTATAACCTATAGCTCTGATACAATTTCTATAACACCCCCATATCCGGGGTCAGGAATCTAGGTTGTCACGCCATCATCCAGTCATATAATACCTGCATTACCTCAATGATCCAACAAAACAACACCAAAGACCCCAATCATTTACACACACAAGTTATAGTCTTAGAAACGTTACACAGTAACATTAGTTATTACAAACCAAATGTACTAACCAGGATATCACACTATTAATCACAACTTCTACATGAAGTTACATTAGTAGCTAACATAGTTGAAACCTATCCAACCCACTCTTGTAGTATCCATCCTGAACTAAACTATCTCAAGGGTGTGAAGATTCTACTTCCTTTCCCTCATGATACAGGCAAAATGACCATGTTCTCCTTGCACTGAAATATAATTTTTAAAAGCAAGAATGAGCGAAAGAATGCTCAGCAAGTTAAGTAGTTACTAATATAAAGTTTTTCCAACAATATAATAGTAGTATAAAGTTTTTCTAATTCAAAGTATTCATACTTAATGTAAAGTTTAGAATACCACCATATGAACAAATCTAGTTCATAATTTTGAAAGACACTATCCATGACTTAGCACGGTATTTAGGAATCAACAAGTACGCAGTTCGAGGTACTGCCAGATGAACAACACCAGTTCACAAGTTTTAAAATATCATTTGTCTTTCGTCAAACATTTCGTACAGTTCAAGATACTGTATCAGAAAATAAACTTTTCAACCACTGCCAACATTATCGGTAACTCAGCACCTAGGCTTTCGTTACAATGTTGTAGTACAATTCCAATTGGAAGAAGGGGACATTCTGGAGCACACCACGATACACGATGACCATTCGCTGTATCACAAAACATTTCTTTCTACTAGTAGTGGACGATATCGTCATACGATTATCACCCAAGCCAACTGTGGGCTGCCATTAGCGTCCCGGTACCCGAAGTACCTCATCTAAAGTTGTGTCCCGGCATTCGTAGTACCTCTTCTAAGTTTGCATATGCGTCCCGGTACTCGTAATGCCTCTGTTTAAATAACACCTCCAGTCCCTTGATGAATCCTATCATTATATCTGGAACCGAACTTAATCGTCGTTCCCCAAGCGTCATGCTAGATCGTTGATAGGTTTAAACTCATTAACATACTTACTTCCGGAAATGTTAAGGAAGTAATAACAATATGTAGGTTGACTCTTGTCAACTGACAGGGAATATGTCATGAACTTTTTAAAATCACGACCGGGGACTTAATCGGAATTTTTTGAAATTATCGAGATTGAAATACTTTGATTGGATAGGGTAGTCATCCCCAGATATGAGTATTCTCGAGGAATAGAGGAAGTAAAACCATTTGTTAGACTCTTTGAACTGGATTCCCGATTTTTGATGAGTTAAGAAATATTTAATCGCATTTGAATATTTTAATAACTCGGAAATAATATTTGGGAACCCCTGCTATTTTTAAATAATTTTTCTGAAGACCAGAAAATATTGTAAATAGTTAACAAAGGCCTTAAATAATTTTTAAATAAAGTTCATGATTTTTAAATCATTTCAAACATTTGATAAATATTTAAATAATATTTATTAAGTAAATAAACAATTTGGAATATTTAATAAATATTTAAATAATATTTATTAAATAATAAACAATTAAATAAATCCTTTTTAAATGAATATTCAAAATAATATTCGTTTGATTAAATAAATATTCAATAATATTTAAAATATCCAAATCATATAAATATCTCCGACTCCCGGTCTAAGTTGAAATACGAAAATACGCTCTACACCTAGAGCCTTGTATACTCCGGCTTATATCTATATCCCATATAGCATATAAACCAAACATTCGACATTTGAAAGATCGTATGATAATTAAAGCAATTCATGCATTAATACAATTATATCACAACAACAACAGTTTACAAAAATAGCCGAATACTTAAACTTCGGGTTCGAAAACTTTCCATGATACTTGGAGAAAAACATATACATATATTTGAATAACTTAACGTTTTAAAATACACCTACTCTGAACAATAGAGTAAGGGTTAGTAAACTTGCCTGATGTCCCAGCCCTAAGTGGGTGTGGGTGTTTCTCTTCTAGTCCTGGAACCTTTAAGTAAACTCTACTTTACCCGACTTTCACTCTCTCGGGTCCACTTAACTTACGATCTTCTTTATCATTTACTAATCCTTTTTAGTCTCGTTATTTACAACAATATGTTCTCTTGATAATCCTTAATAACTTTCGAGTTTTAGTTGACTCAATATTATCCTTTTTACTTAGCCAAAACGAATGGTCAAGGTAGTACCTCTAGAGTTGACTTTCCATAGAATCACTATTCCGGAACTCACACTCTAACACTTTTAATAAATCGAAAAATTGATAACTAATTACGAAACTACTTCAAGGAGCTTCTTGAGTGTTTTTAATATTTACCAAAAATATTTTGATTTGGGAAACATGAGTTTAAATAGGTGAAGTGCATTTTAAAAGTCGAGTCAACTACGGACTTTTACTATCCGCACTAGTTCCACTAAAATGTTCATAACTCATCAACCGTTAACTCTATTGACACACCGTTTTCGCGTGCACGATCTAGAAAAGGTCTATAATGTAATCCATCAAAAGTTTGGTTCTTGACAGGGGACCAATTTTCCCGAATTAACAGAACAGGGCAGTAGCTATGCGGTGTATAGCGTCCTCGCGCAACTTTGGTTCAAACATTTTTTAAAAATCGAAATATTAATAGTAGCAAGAGAAAATGATTTAAATTGAGAACAAACATCAAAGAGATACATTTAATCACTAAGACTGTTTAACATACCCAATTTACCAACTAACCTGGTAAATGTGGATTCATCAAGAGATTTAGTGAAAATATCCGCTGTTTGTTCTTCTGTGGGTACAAAATGTAACTCCACGGTTCCATCCATGACATGCTCTCTGATAAAATGATACCTAATGTCAATATGTTTCATTCTCGAGTGCTGAATAAGGTTGTTGGAGATTGATATAACACTTGTATTGTCACATAAAATTGGAATTTTGTTCAGTACAAAGCCATAGTCCTTCAATTGATTCCTTATCCATAAGATCTGAGCACATCAGCTTCCAACAACAATATATTCAGCTTCTGTTGTTGAATTGGAAACTGTTTGTTGTTTCTTGCTATACCAGGAAATCAATCTAACACCTAGGAATTGACAACTCCCAGAGGTACTTTTTCTATCCACAACACTTCCTGCATAATCAGAATCTGTATATCCAACAAGATTAAAACTAGAATATTTAGGGTACAAGATACCTAAATTAGGTGTACCCTTAAGATATCTCAAGATTCTTTTAACAGCAACGAGATGCAAATCTCTAGGATCCACTTGGAACCTTACACATAAGCTGTTAGTATTAGTGCTCTAGAGACAATACTTTTATGTTTTAAAGAAAACATTTTATTATTATAAATTATGTTTTATTGATTATTATTATTAGTTTATTATGTCTTTATTTATTGCATTATAAATGTTAGCATAATAAATGTCCTTGGAATTATGATACGTATTCGATATCTTTAAGTATGTGACTTAAAAATGAGATTATATGAATATTATCTTTATTCCTAAATATCCCTAGTCGAGTGTTATTATTTAAGGACAATAATAATGCACAGAGACTAGTATGTTTGTTGACTGATGACCACATCTCATTGGTCATAGGTATGGTGATACTAAAGTCAAAACATAGGTGCATGTAAGAGTACATGACACTGGATTGACCCGCTGTGAGATTACACATGTTAATAGTGTCATAAGTAATTCTCACTGTGATAATGATGTAATGATCCTTAGACCTGAAATCATTATATTTTTATACGAGAATTAATATACTTTGATTACATTAAAAGTTACCTTTGACCGGATGATGATAAAAGTGGACATTGGGTATATTATGAACCGTATGAGAAATATGAATGATCTAGATGGGATTTAACCCTCCTAATTTTAGGAGCGATATTATTGGCCTCTTGTTTGAGTGAGACTAAGAAATGCACGGCCGTGCTCAAATGTTGATTTGATTTATTAGTCTACTCATCGATCAAGGAAACTAAGATTAAATTATGAAGAGGATGACACATTACATGCCTCGAGTTTAATCTATAATATTAAGGTTAAAGGGATTATATTACATGGAACATTATTCACGAAAGGTTTAATCGAATCACCGATTTAATTATTATTACTTGGGTGACAATGATGTATTACTAGATGCCGCTCATTGTTTACAATTTTAATTAGTTATTAAAATTGTTACCAACGTAATAATAACCTACAGGGTCACACACAAAGAACGCTTGAAGGGGAAATAATTTAAATTGTGAATTTAAATTTAAATAAGTAATTTATTCTATTTATAATATTAATTAAGTATGACTTGATTAATTATTTAAATAGAAAATGGAATTACTTAAACTAGTTCTGAAATGAATTATTAATTAATTAAGTGCGACTTAATTAAATAAGAAATTGGAATTTCGGATTAGTATTTTATTATAATTGGATTATAATTAGAAAACTTATTTTCTTCTCTATATAAACTCAAAAGAGGGCTGATTTTAATAGGGAAAAAACGTTTTTATATTAAAACCCTAGCCGCTTATGAGAGCAAGAAAAGAGAGAGAGAAAGAAGCAGTTTTCGGGTGCTAGTACACATCAATCTTTCAAGAAAAGCGTTCGTGTGGATACCGTAGAGCGTAGATCGCGAGAGCGGGATACGTGGTGATTGAACAAGCTTTGGATCTCTATTAATATTCCATTGATGAATTGTTAAAGCGTTTTAAGGTAAAACACTAATCTCTGAATTAAATCTTTTGTTTTTCGCATGGATCCTGCGGAGGGGTTTCGAATTTTGATTTATTTTTACGTTTTCCGTTGCGTTTATGTGCTCGAAACCCTTCAGTGGCATCAGAGCTACTTGCGAAAATGTTTTAATTCGGTTATATGTTTAAAGTTTTGATGTATATACTAGCATGTTTGCGATTATCATGATTGATGTGTTGTTTTGATGATAACATTGATGTATATGCATAAACTTTACGTTTATGATGATTGGGATGATCATATGATGATCATATAATCTGTATGTATACTGATATATACATGATATATGTTTGTTCTTGTGATGAGAATCGTATTTGATACGATTTCTGAACACGCTGCACAGATTTAGTGAAATTTGCATATTGTGTCCGATTTTCGTCGAAAATACCTTTTCGGAAAGGTAAACGGGCGTCTGAACAAAACGGACATAGTCACTCGTTCGTCTATAAGGCGTTTGACGTCGTTTACTGTCTGTAAACAACGATTTAATGTTTTCAGAATTCTGATTTTCTGATTTACACTTTATTTGATTTCTATGACTGGATCATGAGAAATATGATATGGTATGATATGTTAATGCAATATGAGATGTTCTTAATTGTTATATGAGCATGGTGATTGGTTATGGCCTAAAGACCAATAAGATAGTGGTTTTGTTTTAATGGGTTGGTTTCTAAATACGACTTGCATGTCGTTATTCCTTGTAATGTTTAAATCTCGAATGTAACTTGAGTTCTACTTGTAAGTTCAGTAGGATAGGTTTTTTTTATTTATGTAATATATATGAAGACGTCCAAGATGGAGAACCAAGGAAGCATTACAAAGAGGCAAGCAAGAAAACAAGTTAAAGCTTGAAGACTTGTAACATTGTATTGTATTTTGATACCACCATAGATTGACCTTGATTTTTCCATTAGCTTGGAAAGATCACTTAGGTTGGGCCATAACCAAACACGTTTAATTTACGCACTTTACATATATGATGCATGTGATGTAGATATGTATGCGTAGATAATGATGCATGCTTTAATTAGATTAAACATGTATGTATTAGATACATCACCCATGCCATGTTTGCTAAACAAGATAAAATCTGTAACGATTCAAGATTTTAAAATTGAACAAAAACGAACATGAGATTCCTGTGTTTATGAAACACGGAAATAAGTATGAATTTCAAATTTTGATATGGGGCGATTTTGACAAAAATACAAGCAGCGCTTGTAAGAAAGGCGGGTTTTAAGTGAGACCACTGTGACTCCTCCGACGGACTGGAAATCAAACCATTGATGAATTTTGATTTGAAGTACTTAGTTCAAGGAAAAATTGGGAATCTCTTGATGATGGGATCATGGTCGTTTTAATAATAACAAATCCCTAAAGTTAAAATATTAAGTCAATTAGATGCCTTCCAATGGGCAACACTCGTCAAGACCTAGATCGAGAAAGAGTGGGTTCGCCAAAGCGAAGCACTCCAATCTATCGTGGTAAGACGCGATGAAGTAAATGTGATACTTAACTGTTAGACCATTGGGTTAGACTTAACTAAGTTACCACAATAGGATTGTGAACTTAGAGGCATGGAGTTTGGTATGATTTATTGGATAAATGGGAACAAATGTTGTTCTACCAAACTTTCCAAGAGTTATATATGATATAATTGACAAGAGTTGTCTACCTAAATAAATCATGTTTTGGGAGTAAAGCCAAAGCTGACCTTAAGCATGACGAAATATGGATCTTGGCTCACTAGAAAGATTTAAGAGAAATACTTTCCGAATTAATAGTTAGGGCTATTTATTTGATAAAAATAGTGGGAGGTATATAATGATATACCATAATCACTTAAACATAATAATTAATAAATTTGCAACCTAGATTAATTTTATGCACTTTAATATTGTAGCTATCAAATGACAAATAACACAAACAACTTCTCTATGCGATTAGTCCTTGAGAAGGACAAGCTGACAGGAACAAATTTCCTCGACTGATATAGGAGCTTGAGGATCGTCCTCAGGCACCACGATGTTAGTCAAATTATTCTTACCTTTTAGCTGAGAATGTAACATGTGCCGAACATAATGCTTATTGGAAGCAAATTGATGATTCGACTGATGATGCTTCATGTCTCATGCTTGCAACTATGAGTGTTGAGCTTAAGAAACAATATGAACATATGGATGCTTATGAGATATTTGAGCACCTTAAAAGATGTTTGAGGAAAAGGCTCGTCAAAAGGGATTTGACAATAGCAAGACACCATACACCTACAAGTAGGGAAAGTGAGATTCGGTTGGTCCAAATGTTCTAAAGATGATAGGGTATAATGAGTACCTTGATTATTATTTTTGGGTTTCAAGATTGGTCTAGAGACTCAGAATGATTTGATCATACAAATCTTTGAACAATAACTATTCTCAATAAGTTAGTGAACAACAAAATAAATGAGATAGACATAGCACCCATAAAGTTGTGAAGTACGTTGAGAACTGCTGTAAGCAACATGATAAATGCATGGACTACTCCCATAATGCTGGTGAATGTAGGAATGTTTTGGGAAAGGAAAAAGGAATGGAAAGAAGAAGATTTGATCTAATTCTATAGCCATATTAAACTCCAATCCCAAGAGGTTTCGTCGCCTAAAGGAGGTGTTGCTAATTAAAGAAGACGATTGTCGCTTCTGTGGAAAACCGAAAGACTGGAAGTTAAACTGTCATGCTTATTTGGAAGATCTAAGAAGAAGACCGGCGAGGGTCAAGCTTCAGGTTTCGGGTTAGAATTGGAGCAAAAGTTGTTGCTCTAGTTGAAGTAACTCGTTACTTAATTTTGCCTATAAGGCTAAGTTTATAACTTGATAATTGTAACTATGTGCCTCTAAGAGTAGAGACATTATATTGGTTTCTTGTATGGACAAGAAAGGTTTTTCATTTTAATTGGATATATAACAATTGTTGTTTATTACATTTCAATGAAAAGGTTAATGATGTTGCACAATTAGTTAACAATTTATATGTTCTAAAATGACTCAAATCAAACATTACCTTTGGCACTGTAATTAAGGCCGTATTATAAGAAATGCATTTCCAATTTACATACTGATGGATGATTGGACAAGTTTGATTATGAATCATACGAAGAATGCGAATCTTGGTTTATTTGGTAAAAAGACAAAAAGCCCCTTTTACTAGAAATGGTGAAAGGGTCATCGAACGATTATGACTTATACATGGTGATGTATGTGGTCATATACGTACGATGGCAGAAGGTAGGTTTTACTAATTTATAGCGGTTACTGATGATTTCAGTAGATACGAATATGGATATCTTTTGAAGAACAAATTCAAATCTTTTGAAAAGTTCAAAGAATATTAAGCTGAAGTAGAAAAGGTTCAAAGAAAGGGGTTTCTAAGAACTAAAATCACACTTTATTGGACATAGTGCGATGGATGATGAGTCAAGAGGATCTTCCAATAAGTTTCTGGGGTTATACCCTAGAGACATGTGCATATACACTAAACCGTGTTCCTACTAAAATGGTTCAGGAGACACCATATAAGATATGGACTGAGAAAAGTCATAGCATGTCATTTATGAAAATTAGGGGATGCCAAGCGTTTGTGAAACGTTTAACCTCTGACAAGCTAGGACCAAAATCAGATAAATGTAATTTTGTGGGATACCAAATTAAAACAAAAGGGGTATTACTCCATTAATCCTCCAGAGAACAAAGTGTTTGTTGCTCGAATTGCTGTATTTCTTAAGAGAGAATTTCTTTCTAAAAGAAATAGTGGGAGGAAAATAGATCTCGGTGAGGATCAAGAACCATGAGATAACATTGAACTGAAGTTGGAACAAGAGCAGAATGTACAAGAAAATGTTAATGACAATACTGCTCAAGAAACACGGGTTGTTCGTAGGTCTGGTAGGATTCACCATGAGTCCGAGAGATATTATGAATTTCTCTTGACTCAGGATGGTGATGTAACGCTTGTGAATAATGATAATGAGCCTCTTACCTACCAAGACACTATGAACATTTCAAGATCTAAAAGTTGGCAGGAGGCCATGAAATCTAAGATGGATTCCATGTAAGAAAAACCAAGTATGGACTTTGGTTGATCCACCTAAAGGGGTAAAACCTATAAGGTGCAAGTGTGTTTTCAAGAAGAAAACTGACATGGATAGTAATGTACAGACCTATAAGGCACGACTGGTGGCAAAAGGTTTCAAGTAAATTCATGGTATTGACTATGATGAAACTTTCTCACCAGTGGCAATGGTCAAGTCCATCAGGATTTTGCTTGCTTACTATGACTACGAAATCTGGCAAATGGATGTCAAGACTACTTTCTTAAATGGGAGCATTGAAGAGGTTGTGTACGTGACACAACCTGAAGGTTTTGTAGATCCAAGTTTTGCTAGAATGGTTTATAAGATAAGTCGATCCATTAATGGATTAAAGTAAGCCTCGAGGAGATGGAATATACGTTTTGATGATACAGTCAAATAGTTTGGCTCTATTCAAAATGAAGATGAACCGTGTGTTTACAAGAAGGTTAGTGGGAGCCATGTGGCATTCCTAGTATCATATGTCGATGATATATTACAAATAAGGATGACATTCTTTCTCAACAGACTGTTATGACTTGGTAGAGAAATAGTTTCTAGATGAAAGACTTAAGAGATGTGTCCTATATATTAGGGATCATGATCTATAGAGATAGATCACGAATATTTTTCGGCTTAAGGCAGAGTACATACATTGACAATGTATTACACCAATTAGGGATGCAAAGAGGCAAAAAAAGGAAATGTTCCCATGTCTATGAGATAGTGATCTCAAAATAAATGGTCTAAAATCATTGGATGATATGGACCACATTAGTGTAGTTCTATATGCTTCGGAAATTGGTTTCATAATGTATGTGATGATATGTACTCGTCATGATGTCTCATATGCTTTAAGCATGACGAGCAGGTACCAGTCTAATCCAAGTGATGGTCACTTGATTGGAATCAAGAATATTCTTAAGTGCCTGAAGAGGACTAAAGACTCATTCTTGGTATATGGAGGAGATGGGAAGCTGGATGTAAAATGTTACACGGATGTTAGTTTCTAGATATACAGGACGGTTTTGTGTCTTAGTCTGGATTTGTGTTTTGTCTAAATAGATGTGTTGTAAGCTAGAATAGTTCATAGCAAGAACCGTAAATGATTCTACAATCGAGGCTTAGTATATTGATACTAGCGAAGTAGCCAAAGAGGATGTTTTGGGAATTTACTAAGGCGATATCACCTTATTAATGAGATTAATGATCAAGGAGATAGACTTATATGTAAAGTGCATACTATTGATAATATTGCAGAACCACTGACTAAGGCTTTGTCGTAGCAGAAGCATGTAAGTCACACTAGTTCCAAATGTATTGGATACATGGGATATTGGCTCTAGTGCAACTGGGAGATTGTTAGTATTAGTGCTCTAGAGACAATACTTTTATGTTTTAAAGAAAACATTTTATTATTATAAATTATGTTTTATTGATTATTATTATTAGTTTATTATGTCTTTATTTACTGCGTTATAAATGTTAGCATAATAAATGTCCTTGGAATTATGATACATATTCGATATCTTTAAGTATGTGACTTAAAAATGAGATTATATGAATAGTATCTTTATTCCTAAATATCCCTAGTCGAGTGTTATTATTTAAGGACAATAATAATGCACAGAGACTAGTATGTTTGTTGACTGATGACCACATCTCATTGGTCATAGGTATGGTGATACTAAAGTCAAAACATAGGTGCATGTAAGAGTACATGACACTGGATTGACCCGCCGTGAGATTACACATGTTAATAGTGTCATAAGTAATTCTCACTGTGATAATGATGTAATGATCCTTAGACCTGAAATCATTATATTTTTATACGAGAATTAATATACTTTGATTACATTAAAAGTTACCTTTGACCGGATGATGATAAAAGTGGACATTGGGTATATTATGAACCGTATGAGAAATATGAATGATCTAGATGGGATTTAACCCTCCTAATTTTAGGAGCGATATTATTGGCCTCTTGTTTGAGTGAGACTAAGAAATGCACGGCCGTGCTCAAATGTTGATTTGATTTATTAGTCTACTCATCGATCAAGAAAACTAAGATTAAATTATGAAGAGGATGACACATTACATGCCTCGAGTTTAATCTATAATATTAAGGTTAAAGGGATTATATTACATGGAACATTATTCACGAAAGGTTTAATCGAATCACCGATTTAATTATTATTACTTGGGTGGCAATGATGTATTACTAGATGCCGCTCATTGTTTACAATTTTAATTAGTTATTAAAATTGTTACCAACGTAATAATAACCTACAGGGTCACACACAAAGAACGCTTGAAGGAGAAATAATTTAAATTGTGAATTTAAATTTAAATAAGTAATTTATTCTATTTATAATATTAATTAAGTATGACTTGATTAATTATTTAAATAGAAAATGGAATTACTTAAACTAGTTCTGAAATTAATTATTAATTAATTAAGTGCGACTTAATTAAATAATAAATTGGAATTTCGGATTAGTATTTTATTATAATTGGATTATAATTAGAAAACTTATTTTCTTCTTTATATAAACTCAAAAGAGGGCTGATTTTAATAGGGAAAAAACGTTTTTATATTAAAACCCTAGCCGCTTATGAGAGCAAGAAAAGAGAGAGAGAAAGAAGCAGTTTTCGGGTGCTAGTACACATCAATCCTTCAAGAAAAGCGTTCGTGTGGATACCGTAGAGCGTAGATCGCGAGAGCGAGATACGTGGTGATTGAACAAGCTTTGGATCTCCATTAATATTCCATTGATGAATTGTTAAAGCGTTTTAAGGTAAAACACTAATCTCCGAATTAAATCTTTTGTTTTTCGCATGGATCCTGCGGAGGGGTTTCGAATTTTGATTTATTTTTACGTTTTCCTTTGCGTTTATGTGCTCGAAACCCTTCATAAGCATGTAGCATGCATAATATCAGGTCTAATTGCATTAAGATAGAGTAAGGAGCCAATCATACATCTGTAGCTTGTAACATCTACCTTGATAGAATTATCACAAGCTCCAGAAACTCCTGATTTTCAAAGCCAGGGGCTGTTCCACATACACTTCTTCATCCAGCTCACCATTCAGAAATGCACTCTTAACATCCATTTGATAAACTTTAAAATTGGAGTATGCTGCAAATGCTAAGACATCCTGATAGCCTCAAGCCTAGCCACTGGTGCATAGGTTTCATCATAATCAATGCCTTCAGCTTGTTAATATCCTTGAGCAACTAGTCTTGCTTTGTTTCTAGTAACAATGACATCTTCATCTAACTTGTTTCTGAATACCTATCTTGTAGCAAATACTTTCATGTTCTTTGGTCTGGGTACCAGCTTCCAGACTTGCTGTTGTTCAAATTGATTGAGTTCATCTTGCATAGCAATCACCCAATCTGGATCACTCAGTGCTTCCTCAGTCTTCTTTGGTTCCATCTCAGAAAGAAACCCTGAATAATGACATTCATTCTGAGTAGCACTTCTTGTTCTAACTCCAACACCTGGATCACCAATGATCAGCTCAAAAGGATGAGATCTATTCCAAACAATTTGTCTTGGAAGATTTGATGTTGATGATTCGCCTTGAAATTCATTCTGGTGTTGTGAATGACTAGTTGACCCTTCATTTCCTCCCCCTGAGTTGTTGCTTGATTGCCTTGATGATTCTTCTCCATTGTTACCAATGTTTCCACCAAAACCATGATCATTATCATCATTATTATTATCATTTCCAGCAACAATATCAGATGGAGCTTCATCATCTGATTCTGAGTCTGGAAAGTTATCAAACTTCAGTTCTACAGATGAATCTTCTGTTTGGATACTTGGGAGCTTAGTGTCATAAAATGTAACATTGACACTTTCTTTCACTTGGTGACTGTCAATCAAGTACACCCTGTAAGATCTTCTGGAGTAACCAACAAAAATAGCTTCATATGCCTTGGCCTCAAACTTGCCACGTCTAACATTTCCATCCTTAAGCACAAAGCATTTTGCACCAAATAAATGAAAGTATTTGAGAGTTGGTTTCTTGTTATTCATGATCTCATAAGGAGTCTTCATTAAGTCCTTGTTGATTAAAGTTCGATTCTGAGTATAACAAGCAGTATTTACAGCTTCAGCCCAGAAGTACATTAGAAGTCTTGATTCACTTAACATTGTTCTTGCAGCTTCAATCCATGTACGATTCTTCCTTTCTACCACTCTATTCTGTTGAGGAGTTCTAGGGGCTAAATATTGTCTTGTTATTCCTTTATCTGCACAAAAGTCATTTAAGACTGCATTTTTTAAATCAGTTCCATTATCTGATCTTATAGCTCTAACAGGGAATCTAGAATCCAGCTCAATCAACTTCACATGATCAATCACCATCTGTGGGGTTTCATCCTTGGAATGTAGGAATAAGACACAAGTATATTTGTAATAGTCATCAACAATCACAAGTGCATATTGTTTCTTTGACATAGATATCACATTAACCAGACCAAACAAAATCCATGTACATTATCTGATGTGGTTCAGTTATTGATGATGTGTTAGTGCCCTTATAAGATGATTTCTTTGACTTTCCTTTCTGACATGCCTCACACAGTCCTTCCTGTGTAAATTCCATCTGAGGCAGACCTCTCACCAATTCCCTCTTGACTAGGGAGTTCATTGTTTTGAAGTTCAGGTGAGACATTTTCTTGTGCCATAGCCAACTTTCATCTAATGAAGCTTTAGCATAAAAACAATTAACTTCATCTTTGCATCCAAAATATAAATTAGCTATGAACAAGTTCCTTTTCCTTACTCCTTGAAGAGCAGGCTTTCCATTCTTCTTGTGAAGGATCTGGCACTTCTCTTTATCAAAGGAAACAACATATCCTCTGTCACAGAATTGACTGATGCTGAGAAGATTGTGCTTCAAATCTTCAACAATGGATACATCATCAATGATAACATTTCCTGATTCCAAACATCTATATCCTTCAGTTAAACCTTTGTTGTTATCTCCAAAGGTAACTAATGGGCCAGCTTTCTCAACCACATTTGATAGCAGGGCTCTATCTCCGGTCATATGCCTTGAATATCCAATGTCCAGAATC
Source organism: Heracleum sosnowskyi (assembly GCA_030848705.1). Lineage (NCBI taxonomy): Eukaryota > Viridiplantae > Streptophyta > Magnoliopsida > Apiales > Apiaceae > Heracleum > Heracleum sosnowskyi. The sequence goes on from CM061240.1 coordinate 21,436,578, forward strand.
CACACAACACGGTTTACCTGTTCCACACCCTGCAACATAAAATTGATTAGTCCTTCCTCGGAACCCAAACTTGATTGGGCCCGGCATACTTAAAGAACTGGCCTTTGTCAGGCAAAACAACATTCTTAATCTTAACTGCTTCAACCTCTTTAACAAAAGAGCGTTTCCATTTATAACCAGCCTTAACACATTTCTGAGTAGGCTTAGGTATAAATGAATCCACTCTAGTTTTGGGAGGACTAATAGTCTTAGATCGAACATGCTTCTTATAATTAACATGTTGACGAGGAGCAGTCTTATCATCAGATACATGTTTACTATTAAAATAAGCATACATAACATTAAATGCACAAGACATGCAATTCACCATACCACATGCTTTATGAGACAGATTAATAGCAGGCATGTTAGTTCTACTGTTGTTTTGATCCACTTTATGAATGTCTGATTTAGTCTCTGTTGCTGAAACAACTTTGACATAATTCTCAGACATACATTTGTAGGAATTAGCAAGTTCATTGGCACGGTCCTCGGTACGCAATTCCTCTTGAATAATGATGGAAGTTTCATTCAGAGGTTCCGCCAAAGATTCTCTAAAGAAAGGTTTTCCAATACCCTTAAGCACATGTGGTACACCCCTTTCTTCAGCACTGACTCTATTAGGAGTGTTAATGCTTAATTCTCCAATAGCCTCGTTATAGTCATAACCTATTCTAACAGTTTGACTAATAGCTTGCTTATTGAAGATTTCTTTAGCAGTCTTACAAGAATTATAGTAAGCTCTAACCTTGGTTTCAAGTTCAGTGATCTGATCCTTAAGAATAGTTTCTAATTGAATATAACAATTAACTCTATTCTCAAGAAAAACTATCTTCTTAGTGAGTTCATCTTGATTAACATGTTGCCCAGTAAATAACAATTCTAGAAGGGGGGTTGAATACAATTGTATAAGATTATCGAATTAATAAATTATATATCACAAATATGTAAGAATAATAACAGCTTTATTAAATCTGATATAAAACTGTTACAAAATCTCTCAAGAAATTCTGATGTTCTTGAGAGCTTCTTGGTTACAAAAATACTCGTGTATGTGATCTATCTAAATCGAAACCTAAAATGTGTTTATATACTACACAGCTTCTCTAACAATTACAAGATAAGTCCTAATCAATTACAAAGATTGAAACCTATCCTAAATTGATAGCTTCATTCCTATAAATAAGGAACCGACAAAATAAACTTACTTATTTAACTAGACTCCAAATATAACTCGAAGTAGGAATCCTGATCAGCTTCCAGTCCTGATGATCAATCCTGATCTCAGTCCTGATATAAATCCTGATGATAATCCTGATACTGACGCTTGAGCAATACTAATGACCATGTAATACTGATGACGTCAGCAATCCTGATCAGTTGAGTCTAGATCCTGACGATCATTGAATCCTGATCTAACAATCTCCCCCAATCTCATACTTTGTAAAATAAAGTATAGATTCCTAGATTCAATGATGTCAAAAACATATTTACAAAATGTACAAATATTTACAGAAACAACTTTTTTGTTTAAATTCTTTGATAGAACAGATTCATCTTCAAGAAGTTGGATAACAAATTTTCTTCTTTTTCTTCAAGAATTTGAATCAGTCTTTCCTTAAGAATTCTGAGTTCTTCATCCTCCTCATTAATCTGGTAGATAGCTGCTCTGAGATTTTGAATTGAACTTCTTGGTAGACTATGATCTTCAATCAGGAGGTAAGCAATTTCCTTCCCATCAGGATTGAGAGTAAGTTACTTCATGCCAAAGGACATTTCTTTAACAGCAGTGCCCCTTTGCATTTCCACATCTTGACCTCTTAGATTTAGATACATGGGAGTATAATTACCATTGAAATTCTTTCCTTCTTGAAATCTTCTCCTTATTGTTGATAGAATCATATCTGACCATTCCTTGCACACTTTGTTCTTCCATTTAAGTAGATAATGAACATATTTCAGTTCCTTTGTAGTTTTCACCAACAAATATTGAATGGATAGAATCTTCACACTACCATCTTTCATAAAATATAGAAGCTTCTCTTTATTTTCAGTTCCATCATGACAATCTATAACTATATCAACAGTTAATAAATTGTTCAGGTGTTCAAAAGTTAAAATACCTCCAATTTCAGTTAAGGCATAAGGATCAACATGAGGCATATTCAAATATTCAGCATCCCTGTGTCCAATACCTCCTCTTGAGTTGTTTGTCATTCGCCTTAGATTTGAGAACATCTATAACGAGAGTGCTTTTGATCTATATGAATCAGAGAAGTTAGCAACACTGGAAGCACTTGTTATAACTCCACCATTCTGAAAATTGATAGGTCTATTACACCTAAGTGTGTCAATGTGTTTCCACTTCTTGTCTTTTTATTTTTCAAAAGCAGAGCTTCTTTCTAGCTGAGGTTGTTGTCTTCTTGGATTTCTCCACAACCTTCTGTTTGAGAGTTTAAACCTTTGAACATAGAGATTGAAATCTCTATTTGTTGATATTGTTATCTTTCTTCTTCTGTCTTCCTCTTCTTCATCCACTTCCTTATTGTGAGAATCAACCACAGTAGATAAAATTAACAAATCAACCTCTTGTAGAATTTCAGATTCATCAGGATCTTGAACAGTGTCAGGAACAATGTCAGGATTAGAATCTTCAATTTGAGCTATATTACTGAGAGTTGATTGTCTTGATATTCTCATCAATTCAGGTTCTTCTTCAACAATTCCATCATCACCAAAAGTAGACCTGTCAGGAACTACTAGAATTTGAGTAGGTTCAGGAATTTCTTCTATTCTTAAACCTCTAGACCTTGTTTGTCTAGGCATTGATTGATTTGATGGGCTTCTTCTACCTCTTCTAGCACCTCTCCTTCCACTGCCTCCTTTTCCTCTATTAGGAGCAGGATTATTAAAACTGTCCATCATTTCTCTCTGTTGATTTAAGAATTCTTCTTGTGAGAGGTCGGGATATTCTTCACTTGCTGTAGAGAGTGCTTTCCTTACAAACAATTGTTGAACTCTCTTATCAGTGTGATAAAGAGTAACAACATTTCTATCTCTTGTTTTGAACTTCTGGAATAAGTTAGCAACATCTTCATGATTTTCAATTAGAACGTCTTCATCACCTTCAGGAATTATAGAGAGTGTATGTCCATGACCAGGCGTCAGGATTTGATCAGTCATCAGGATTTGATCACCTGTCAGGATTTGCTCTTCCGTCAGGATCTGAGATTTAACCAGTGTCCTTACTGTCTTAACTCCAAAATAAGAAACATGAGTTGACTGCATTGTTTGACTTTGAGAAGTTTGAATTGTAGACTTCACAACAGCAGCATCAGAGGTTTCTACTTGTAGAACTTTGTCATCACCATCATTTCCAGTATGATCATCATCATCATCATTATTTCTCAATACTAGATGAGGTGTACATTTTCTAGAACTTACCTTCTCCCCCTTTTTGACATCAGTATTTGACAATAAATTCAAAATTAAGGCAAAAGAGGTTTGTATATCAGTTACCTTTGTATCAAGGGAATCAATTCTGCTGTTGATGGAAGACTGTTCATTAATGATTGACTTAACTTGGGATTCTACTACCCTGAGTTGAAGAGCAATAGGTGTAAGATCCGTGAACTTTATTCATAATATAAATTGTATTATATGTGTATAATACTTATTATGAAGTATTTTGAGTTATAATGATAAGGATTGTTAAGTGTTTATGTGTAAATTGGTGTGTCGAAAGCCCCGTTCAAATATTTTGTTATTTGAAAATATCTTCAATTTTGAGCCCCGTTTTGATAATTCAAGGGCCCCGATGAAATTTTGTTAATCATTATTATTCCTTCGTCATTCGTGTTCGAATCATTATCAGAGGATTTCTTTGAATTATTATATCCCTTATTATCCGATATGATCAATAGTATTTGTTTTATTCAAAAGAAGAAAAATTATTTTAAACCCTAACCCTAATTTTTCTAGGGTAATTGATATATCGTCCGTATCAATAAATACATATGTTATAGCCCCAATATTTTTGAGCATTAGTTATATAAATGATATGTATTCATTTGGATAACTATCAGTCTTTTTGGATAGCTATCACCTCGTAAAACGTGTATTTTACATTATTAGGGTTTTAAAGCGAACCAGTGGATCAATATCGATCCAAAAATGTCGTTTAGGGTATTATTTTTCACTAAGTATAAAAAGGAGAATCGTACATTATACTTCATATAATCCGTATTAAAAATATACAAAAATATAAAATTCTCGAACCGTGTTCTTCGTGTTCTTGAAAATCAAAATCAAATTCGAAGGTGTTATTGAAATCCAAATCCAAAGTTCAAGTACTCAAATCAAAGATCTTGAGCTCTAGTTTCAGAATCTTCCAACCACATCATCATCAGGTAATTTTTCGATTTTATATGAATTTTTCAAATTTCGAATTAAAATTAGGGTTTATATTCGAATTGGGGATTTTCATTCTGTTGATTCTCCGTTCAGTTGATTGCTTCCAACATGTTCCTAGGGTTCTAATTAGTAGGAATTCATGCTTTAATTTCATGTTTATGTTCAATTTTTAAGAATTCGATTTCTATGGTTTTGCCCGATTTTTCTTTTTAATAGTCCGTTCATATGAATGATCTGACATGATTTCTGATAGAGGGCTTTTGTTGTGTGTGTTATTAGCTTCATTTTAACATAAAGAACGTAGAGTTTCATGTAAGATTTTGGCAGATCGAAAAATTTGTTAAGCTCGCCGGAAAATAGTCGGGTTTTGTGATTCCGGTTATGTTTTTGGTATGTTTTTGGCCTGAATAGATTGCTGGGTTAATAAGGAACGTTTTGGTATAAAAAGCCCTAATTTCTGTGCAGTTTTTGAGTCGCCGGATTCTGGAAAATTCCGGGTTGTTCTTCGTGACCCGATTGTGTTCTTCCCGACCCGTTAACCCGTTTTCTTGACCCGGTTTCAATCTTCGAAACCCTAAAATATTTTCAGAAAACTGTTTTTGAATTTTATTTTTAAATTTAATTCGAAAATAGTTTAAAATCTTTTAAAATTCATATTTTTATTTTAAAAATATATTTTTAATTTCAGAAAATTCTGAAAAATTATATTTATTATTTTAAATTCGAATATTGATTGAACTTAATTATTATAATTATTTTTAATTAATAATTAATTAATTTAATTAATTAATTAATTCTTTTAATCAGTTAATTCTTAAAAATTAATTATTAATTAGATTTAATTAATTTAAAAATTCAGTTTAATTATTTTCAAGCCTCATTTATTATTTAAAAATAGTTTGAGCATTTAAAGAGTGTCAATTATTTTTGTTAATTGATTTATTTGCATTTAAATACTTATAATGGGATTAAAAATCCGATTTTTGATAAGTGCTATATGGTTTATATGAGTCGATTAATGTGTATTAATAGTCCGTAAATTCCCGTACGAGGGCTAGTGACTGAGTTTTAAATACCGTAAATTAGACCGGACGTCCGATACGTAATCGGTTACTAGTTTAAAATGTGTTATTGATTGATTGTGTGTCGATGATAGAATGAGGATAGTTAGACTTACTGTTACAAGTTGTTTATTATAGAATCGAGTTCCCTGAGCAAGGGAAAGGGGAAAGTTGAGTGATCGAAGTAGAACCGTCAACGACATAGACCATGCAAGTATATGTGCCTTTATTTATGATAAATTGTTATTGTCTTCAATACTTACATGTTATTACCCCAAAACAATTCAGATTATCAATCCTTACCCGTACTTGGGCAACTAATTCCATTTACGCAAATTTTCTCAACTCTTTGATTTGATCCGTATCGGAAACCCTTATTTCCAAATTCATCTGATTTTGTCTACAACCATTGATTGTTGATTATCATCATTTGATTATTGCTTACAACCATTGATTGTTTGATTTCTATCATTGACTATTGATTACAGTCATTGATTATTGATTACAACCACTGATTATCTTCATGAACAAGTACACTGTACCGTTGAAATTATTCCATGATTATTTCTCAATCTTCAATTGATACTGAGCAGTTGAAGCTCTTTTGCAATTATTATATCTTGACATTGTGCATTATCTTATTGAGCATGTTATTGCTTATACCTTGTGATAGAATTGGCATGTTTTTAAATAGGACCAGTGATGGTCAGGCCATACTTATGGTCAGAATAATTTAAGGCCCAAATTGGCCTAGGATCCAGTAGAGGACTTTGCTATAAGCAAGTCCGGGGTTGTTGCGTGACTGATCAGCAGCACAACCTTTGATTTGAATAAAATGTGGAAGTCCAATTCTAATCATCTTTCTTCAATTGAATTTGATACAAAGAATGTGTTTAGCTGAATATTGTTGATTCTGATATTGTGAATTCATATCTTTACAACTGTGATTGAAATATATATATGATGTTTGCTTAGCACTTTTGGCTCACTCTTGCTTGTTGTTTCTAACCTTATTCCAGTGAAACGAGAGTATGAGTCGGCGCAGCGTGACTGTAACGCCCCCAGATCCGGGGTCTGGGATCGAGGTCGTCACCTCACCATCCAATCATATAATACCTGTATTAACTCAATGATCCAATCAAAAAAACATCATAGACCCCAATCTCTTACTCATAAAAGTTATAGCCGTAGAAACGATATACAATAACATTAGTTATTACAAACCAAATGTACTATCCAGGATCTCACACTATTAATATACAACCTCTATATGGAGTTATTACAACCCATATTTGTAAACCGACTTACTAATGATAGCTGAGCCTATCCAACTTACTCATGTGGTATCATTCCTGAACTATCTCAAGGGAGTACCTTCCACATTCCTTTCCTTGTAATGCGGGACGACCGACTATGGTCTGCTCTTACTGAAAATATAATTTTAACAAAGCAAGAATGAGCGAAAGAATGCTCAGCAAGTTAACTAGTCACTAATATAAAGTTCTTCCAACAATATAAAAGTAGTACATAGTTTTCTATTGAAAGTATTCATACTTAATATGAAGTTTGGGATACTACCATATGAACATATTTAGTTCATTATTTAGAAAGACACTATCAGTGACTTAGCACAGTTTTTAGAAATCAACAAGTACGCAGTTCTAGATACTGCTAGGTGAACAACTTTAGTTCACAAGTTTTAAAATATCGTTTGTCTTTCATCAATAAATAACCAGAATCATTTCATCTTTTTAAATATTGCCTTAGAAATATCAAATCATTCACACTAAAGTTAACACTATCGGTAACTCAGCACCTTGGCATTTGTTACAGTGTTAATAAGAATTTCGAAACTGGAAGGGAAGGGACTTATATAAAAACAAAACATGACATGGATTGACGATGATCAGTCGCCACATCCATATCAACCGCGGGTCTTTTCTACTAGTAAAAGGGCAAAAACTCCATCTGTAATTCACCTGGACGAAAACTCCATCCGTAATCGTCCTAGATGAGAACCCCATCCGTAATCATCCTGGCGCATTCGGCCAATAATTGATGGACCGCCTAGCTAACGGCCTCGTACACTAAACTCGGGATCGCCCGTCGACGATCTTGCCACCGCCAGATTCCTCTTGTTTTACTTTCTTTCAAGAATCATTTTGAAATAGAAAATCGAGTAGTTGAGGTCCGACCTCAGTCGACCCATACTTACTTGAAAACAACGCTACTTGAGCAAAACATGACCGGGGGTTTTTACAAAAAGATTTCGAGTGAGAAGGTACACGTGTTTAAACTTTTTTGAAGCATCTTGGATAACTTTTAAATAATATTTGAAGTATTTTTGGAAACGTTTAACATATTTAATTAAATATTTAAATAATATATTTTATCCAAGATAAATGTTTTTGGAATATTTTAATAAATGAAGTTCATTAAACAATTGTAGGTACATATACTATCTCCCGAAGAACCTTTCGGGTTTACGTAGGTATACTGCGTCAAGACAAAATACCGCTCCCCGATCAACTCTACTTTTTGGACCAACGCGCTCTATTCCTAGAGCTGTCGTCTAAATATTAAATTCAAGATACCATTATTAACGAGGTATGCTTTATCAAAACTTTATCATGTACAACTCATCATATAATTCGAGCAAATACACTTGATATTACAACAGTAAACACAACAGAATAAAGCATTGGTATATGTGTTTAAAGAACGGAAACTTGCATATACATGCTCCAAAGATATTTTCATAAGTAAAACATAGGATACGAAAACTTGTCACGATACTTTTATCAAATGAGTGTGTGTGTAAATATATACATATATGAATAAGCAAGTATTAACATCTGAAAATATACCTACTCTGAACAATAGAGTAAGAGTTATTAACTTGCCTGATGTCTAAGCTCTAACTGGATGTCATCTCTTCTAGTCTTGGAACCTCTACCAAGACAATACATAACCTTAATTAGTCATTTCATTGACAATTCACTTATTCTAAGTAAACTCCATTTTACCCGACTTTCACTCTCTCGGGTCCACTTAACTTACGATCTTCTATACTGTTTGCTCATCATTTCTAATCTCAATCTTCACACCAATACGTTATCTTAATAATCCTTAACAAGTTTTGTGTTTTAGTCGACTCGATGTTACCCTTTTAACTTAGCCAAAACGGATGGTCAAAGTAGTACCTCTAGAGTTGACTTTCCATAGAATCACTATTCCGCAACTCACACACTAACACTTTTAGTAAATCAGAAAATTAAGAATTAATTACAAAACCACCTCAAGGAGCTTCTTGAGTATTTTTAATATTTATCAAAAATATCTTGATTTGAAAACATGAGTCAAAATAGGTGAAATGCATTTTAAAAGTCAAGTCAACTATGGAGTTTTACTATCTGCGCTCGTTTCACAAAAAAACTCATAACTCATTAACCGTTAACTCTATTGATGCACCGTTTTCGCGTGCATGGTCTAGAGAATGTCTAGAACAAAATATATCAAAATGTATTTATGGTCAGGGAGGTCAAATTTCCGAATGCTCTGTTTAAGGCAGTGGATGTGCAGAAAGTTTTGTCGTCGCGTGGCTTCATTTACGACATTTTTATAAAATAGGAAATTAATCTTTTTAATACGAATCATTTTCGTGACTCTTCATAACTGTCTCTAGTATTATTACTAAAAGTTTCACATTTTAATATGGCTCTTAAATGGTCCAACCATGGCCTCAAAGTAACTGACCAGAGATGGGTTGGTTCTCCAAACGGAGTTTACTAAAACTCACTTTTCTCCTAACCCGTAAATCGGATTAACATGATTTTCGCGCCAAAACAAACTATGAAACAATCTATAGCTAAAGGTGGCCAGTGGTTACACTTAAAATGATTCTAATGTCTCGGGTTCTTTGTTCAAAACAGGGCTAATGAAATTTTGCCATTACGACGGCTAGAAACACATGATACCCAATATTTAACCACACCAAAACATCATTCAACCAAACCAAATCATCATCATCAACCACTTATACTCTCAATCAAACCATAATATTTAAAACCAAAGTCAAATCCAACATCTACTTTTTTTTATCCATCAAAACAACCACAATCATCCACCAAAACCAACCATCCATCATTACAACCATACTAACATAACTAACTCAAAACTCATCACATAAATTAATTTATAATTAAGGGTTCAAAGATTGTATACCTTCATTGATGCCTCAAACATACTAACAATAGCGTACAATTCTTGCTTGAGCCTTGAATTAAACTTAGAAGTCTTAAACTTACAAAAGAAAATCAAGAACACAAGTTAGTATTTCGAAATCACTATTCATACCTCAACTTTAATCCAATACTAGTACTTGTTTGCCCGCGCTACGCTGCGGGGTTGTAAATTTTGTGTTTAAAATTTTGAAGGGCTACTTGGTGATGCTGTAGTGGTTGTTGGTCATTGCAACAGGGGGTTTACAACAAAAATATGAGTATAATGAATAGTACTATAAGGAGTTATTTAAGAAATAGTGTTATTTGTTGGAAAGTTCTTAGTTGTGGAAGAAGTTTTGGGAATACTATGTTCAAGGTAATATTAAATTGACGGTGTATTTCTTGATTATATTAGGTATAGTTTTCATATTTAGGTTAGTATAGCATTTGATTTGTTTGAATATATAGGGAAAATTATAATGTAAAAGTATTGCTTGATTATATTAGGTATAGTTTTCATATTTAGGTTAGTATAGCATTTGATTTTTTTTGAATATATGGGGAAAATTATAATGTAAAAGTTATTAATGTTACAATGCAACTAACTATTCGAGACATTTTATACTACAATAGGAAAGGTAAACATATTTACATCGCCCATGGAGAGAAATGTACAATTTCATTTACATATTATTTACAAAAGCTATTAGAGAATATATTTACATTGTAGTAGGATGTACATAAGCTATTACATGTGAATATATTTGTTTACTGAGCAAGTCAATCATCACTAAGTTGTTGCAACAATAGATCTTGTAACAATGTTTACACCTGTTGAATTTCAAGTTTTGTATTGTTCATTAGTAATGGTTTCAAAAAGAATGACGTTTGAATTGTCTTGAGCTTGGTTTGGTGAACTTTGTTGTTGGGCAGATTCGTCCAGACCGGCCTCTACCATATCATGCGGTATACATTGTAGATGATTTTGTAATATTTTCTTCTTTTAAACCAATTGTTACTTTGTATTTTCTTCCTTCCATAATAAGTAGTTCTTTTGGGAAGATAATGATGTCCCCCTCCTAGTTGTGTTAATAAAAGAAATGATATGTGATAGCATATTGGTAAGTATAAACTAACATACACATGAGTAAATAGGTATCATACCTTGGTGTGGTTGGTTAAGATATCAAAAACGGTAAGTCATGAAAGCTTTCGTACTTCTCTGTCATGTATTATTAGGGCTACATTGGCACTATCAGCTGATACAAGTGCACATATTAGAAATCTACAAAAAGTATGAAAGTTAATTATGTTAACTTTAGGTTAAAGGATTGTTTTTTTTAATTCAGTATTCGACTAACCGTTTATCTGGGAATGGTATATTGCGTGCACATCAGGTGTATTTGAGGTTTTCTAGTGTCACTTCTTCTTGGCATGATGTGCAAACATGATAAAACCATCCATTATTTTCTTCCACCTTTTGTATGGTTAAGTGGCATGTGATCTGGTAGTTTTAATATTGTATAAACATGGTTAGTGGTAAAAATGGTGGTTCAAAAAAAGAATGACAGAATAATATTAAGCGGCTAATTTTGTATTGTATTTACTACAATAATTTATTCTAATATAACAAATAAGTAAGTATTATGTAAACAAATACCCTAGTGAAATCACACATGTTTGTCCTCAGATGGTGTTCAAAATGTGCATCTTCCTCTTGTTCTTGCTCTGAATAGAAAGTTGTTGATTCCACCGTGTTTGATGTCTTTAGTTTTTGATATAATTTAAAAAATGTTATTATATGTATGAAATAAATACCTTTGTACACTATAGTGATCATGATTTAGGTAAAATCTTGTAGAAGCATGGCTGGATAGGTTGTATGTATCTGTTAATACCCACAAAGTAAAATAATTTTAGTTTATTTAGAAATGTATAAATATGATGGGCTAACAAAAAAAAGACAAAGAGACATGTTTTTAAAGAAAATATATATATGGATCATCCTAGTTAATTTTCTCAATATCAATATAAATAATTAGTAGTAATAAAATATACCTGAATTTCTGTTCACCCAATGCTTGCAATATAATAATAGGGGGTTGTGTTGTTACTTGATTTCGACGCTTATCAAATTCTTCAGCGAGTTGTCCCAAAAGATTATTTCTTTGTATGAACTGATAAAGGTAACTGTTTTAAAAAATTTAATGTAAGAATGAAGGAAACAATATATAAGTAATACTTTTGGTATTATAAAACAAATAAATATTACCTTCCATCCGTGATTTTGAATTTTATCTTACACTGATCATGGTGGTGCCTGTTTGTGAAATGGTATAAAGGTTGGACATCCGTCACCACACCCACAATGTCTATGCAAAGAGTACACATTTAATGGTTACTGATAATAATATTATATATGAGAATTATTTGTGTAATCTGAGTTGAGTTGTAGTAAAGTTTACCAATGAGAAATAAGTGATCCTTTTTTAGTCTGGCAGCATCTGACAGATCATATAGGTCAAACATATTTTGTTCTTTAAGGCCGTCATCATCTTTTTGTGTGACTCTGTTAAAGTTATTTGTTTGTGGTTTCCAAGGCACCTGATAGCAGTTTGGATATAATCCTTTACGTAAAATTTTTGAATGATATACACATTTCCTTTAGCCAGATTCTCAACATTACTTGAATATATGAAGGCATCGATTCGAGAATGCTGCACCATCATAAACATGTTTAGAATATTTACGAATTGGAAAAAATGTAAATGATAGATACTATAAAAGAATTTTTTAACATAGAATCCAGTACACTTACGTTATCATCCAGTAAAATTAAATTGGTCCCTCTAAATTGTTTCATGGGTGGTATATATGTAACCCTTGATATATAATGTTTATTTTTAAAAAAATTTGAATAGACAATCTGTTTAAACTTTTTGAATAGTCATAGTTGAATTTTTAAGGTAAAACATCTAAAGAGTATATTTGTGAATAGATACATCTAGTACTATGTTGCATATTTTTCTAAACTATTATGACCTCATTTTTTGATTTTCTTTAACATGCCATATATATATATATATATTTAAATAAACATGTCATTCCTTAAAATATTTAAATCTGCATATAATAATTAACGTATAATATTAAAATTAATATAGGTTACATAATTTTATTCATACTTTTAATGTTAGTATATTAAGTGGTAATTATAACAGTGCTTGTTTTTTTGTTTGGACTCGTTTTAGAAGCCGCCATTTTAAGTATATTTTTGTTTCTTTTTTAATTTGTATTGTACCCATTTTTCATCTTCTAATCTTATTATTTATTTTTATTTTTTTTTAAAAGATGGTAATAATAGTTTTTAAAAAATATAATGGTAACAAATTTATAATGTGATGTTTGTTAGGGTTAGGGCTTAAAAATATAGGTGTATATTAGGTTTGGTGTTGTATATGTGTCTTTTAAGTTTTCTCTTATGTTTTTCAAGTTGTAGTTTTGTCTTTTTGTTTTTGAAGTTATAACTGTTGAATAAATAATCTCAAATGTTATTTAAATTTGTTTTGTTAACGTATAGTTTGAATTTGGTCTTGCAGTTAGCTTGAGTTGTGCTAGCAGTAGTCGACTTTTTAGGAGTGTGGAATAAGTGGTAGAGTAAAGTTAGGAGTTTCCAGTTTTCAAGTCCTACATTGTAGGATCAGTATGTTGAGTAGTTAGTATATATGTATGCACTTTCTTCTTTGGTTCAATAAGAGAAAAAGCCTTTGCCGGTAAAGCTTTGTTCTATCCAGTTTTCTAACCAAATAGTTACTACATATATATATAGTTATATACGTAAACAACACTTGGTATCAAAGCTCGAGGAAGAACCTGGTGAACGCAGAAGGTGAACGAGTATGGAGGCTAACAGATTGAAGGGTGGGTCTATTGGTTTGAGTTATCCGATGCTGGATAGAAGCAACTATACCGCATGGTCACTCAAGATGAAGGTGTACATCAAGGCACAAGGGGCATGGAATGCTATAGAACCAAAAGATCCAAAGGATGTTGTCGACGAAAAGACTGACAAGATAGCACTAGCCATGATCTATCAGGGGATCCCTGAACAGATGCTGCTGTCACTCGCAGATAAGGATACGGCAAAGGAAGCCTGGGAGGCGATCAAGACTCTTTGCCAGGGAGCTGAACGAGTGAAAACGGCAAGGATACAGACATTGAAATCAGAATTCGAAGCCATGACGATGAAGGATGACGAGACAATTGACGATTTCCATATGAAAATGAATGGAATAGTGACTAACATTAGAGCACTTGGGGAGGACATGGATGAGTCCTACACGGTGAAGAAACTCTTGAGAGCTGTCCCATCCAAATTTTTACAGATCACTTCCACCATAGAACAATTCGGAGATCTCGATACCATGTCAATGGAGGAAGCTGTGGGCTCTCTAAAAGCTCACGAGGAACGTATCAAGGGAAAAACGGAGACAAAGGAGAGCAGGTTGTTGTTGACGGAGGAAGAGTGGACAAAAAGAGAGAGGGCCGAAGGGAAACTACTGCTGACTCGCGAAGAATGGTTGAAACGGACTAATAAGGAAGGATCATCGAATTTTAGGGCCAAGGTAGGATCTGGTGACAAGAGTAGTGTAAAATGCTTCAACTGCAACATTTACGGCCACTATGCCAGAGAATGTCGAAAGCCCAGGAGAAACAGAGAAGTCAGACAGGAGGCACACATAGCTCAGATAGATGACGATGAACCAGCTCTACTAATGGCAAAGTGTGTGGAAGAAAAAGGAGTGGTGATGCTTACAGATGAGAACAAAGGTATACACTCAAAAACGGTGAAAACTGGAAGTACGAATTTATGGTATCTCGACAACGGAGCGAGCAATCACATGACGGGCTCTCGAGAGAAGTTCACTGAACTGGACGAAACGATTACGGGCATGGTTCATTTTGGAGATGGCTCAACTGTCAAAATCGAGGGGAAAGGAACTGTGACGATGCTATGCAAAAATGGAGAAGAGAGGTCTTTGTACGATGTATACTATATCCCTAGCTTATGTAATAATATCATAAGCCTGGGACAATTGTCGGAAAATGGAAGCAGGGTGGTGTTAAGCGGGGATTTTCTGTGGATCTATGATGAAAACGAACGTTTGTTAATGAAGGTTAAACGGTCAGTGAACCGTCTGTACAAGATAATCATCGAGACTGGTAAGAAATCATGTTTGTTGAGTAAATCTGAAGAGATATCTAAGCTCTGGCACGTGCGTCTTGGACACGTGAACTATCAGGCGATGCATATGATGTCAAAGGAGCAAATGGTTAACGGGATGCCCAGGATAAATCAAGTGGGGTATGTGTGCGATGGATGTTTGATGTCGAAACAGGCAAGAAAGAAATTCCCGACAAGAGCAAATTATGAAGCTGGTGAGGTTCTTGAACTGATTCACGGCGATCTGTGTGGCCCATTTACCCCGGAGACTGCATCTGGTTTCAGGTATTTTTTCTTGTTGGTTGACGACTTTACTCGTTTCATGTGGGTATACCTTCTTAGAACTAAAGATGAAGCATTGAAGACCTTCAAGATCTTTCGTACTCAAGTCGAAAGGGGGACCGAGAAACGAATCAAGGTGTTCAGATCGGATAGGGGGGGTGAGTTCACATCCAACGCATTCAAGGAATACTGTGAAGGAGCTGGAATAGAACGGAATTATACAACTCCTTACACGCCTCAACAGAATGGGGTAGTGGAGCGACGTAACCGAACAGTGGTGGAGATGACTAGAAGCTGTCTAAGGGAGATGAACTTGCCGATGAAGATGTGGGGAGAAGCAATCCGGCACTCAGTTTACATCCTTAATAGAGTCCCTACAAGAGCTTTGACAAAGTTGACGCCATATGAAGCAAGGTATGAACGAAAACCAAATATGAGTTATGTTCGTGTTTTTGGCTGTCTAGCTTATATGAAATTACCTGGAAACCAAGTTAAAAAATTGGAAGACCGCAGTAAAAGAGTTATCAATCTTGGCAAAGAACCCGGTACGAAAGGATACCGTCTCTATGATCCAGTTACTGATCGTATTTATATAAGTCGCGATGTGACTTTCAGTGAATTCGAGTCATGGCCGTGGAACAAGGTAGACAACGAGAAGGAACAACTTACTGTACAGTTCGGAGAAGATTTTACGGAGAGCATACAGGACCAAACTGTTGAGGAAGATGCAGATAATGGCTCTAAAAGGGGGCAGTATCAACCTACTGAGAAAGATGAGGAGAATAGTCCCCAAGTTCAAGAACCAGTCACTCGACTTAATCCTGATAATTACGACGACAGTACTGAGCCCAGAAAAGCAAGATTGATCAGAGACATATATGAAGAATCAGAAGCAATAGACGAACTACACTTGATGGGGGTGGATGAGCCGGGAAATTATAAGCAAGCTGTCAAGGATGAGAATTGGCAACGGGCAATGGAACAGGAGATAGAATCCATTGAAGAAAATGAGACTTGGGAGTTGACAAAACTACCACCAAATAAAAAGCTGATTGGTCTGAAGTGGGTTTATAAATTAAAAAAGGATGCTAACGGAAGGATCATCAAACACAAGGCTAGGCTTGTCGCGAAGGGATACATTCAAGAGCAAGGCGTAGACTACGACGAAGTATATGCTCCGGTCACACGACTGGAAACAGTTAGACTGGTGCTAGCTTTATCAGCCAAGAAAAATTGGGAGGTTCATCACCTCGATGTGAAGACAGCATTTCTAAACGGAGACATTAAGGAAGAAGTGTACGTATCTCAGCCCGAAGGTTTCAAGATACCTGGAAAAGAACAACTTGTGTATAAATTGAAGAAAGCTCTATATGGCCTACGTCAAGCACCACGTGCCTGGTACGCAAAGTTGAACTCTTATCTTGAAAAAATTGGTCTCATTCGCTGTCCCTACGAGCCTGCTGTATACACGAGAATGGAGAATGATGAGAAGTTGATTGTAGCAGTATACGTAGATGACCTACTGGTCACTGGTTCGAGCAAGGTGGTGATTGAAAAATTCAAAGCAGAAATGAGCGATATGTTTCAGATGAGTAGCTTGGGAAAATTGTCTTACTATCTGGGTATTGAAGTAGAACAAAAGGATGGTTATGTCGTGCTAAAGCAGTCCGGTTATGCTCGAAAGATCCTTGAGAAAGCTGGTATGTTAGAGTGCAATGCTACAACCTACCCTATGGACCCGAAGATGCAGATTACTAGTGATGAAAGGGGTGAAGCAGTAGATGTGACTGCGTTCAGAAGCATGGTGGGAGGACTTCGGTACCTGGTACATACAAGACCGGATATTGCTTTCAGTGTGGGGATTGTAAGTCGTTATATGGAGAGGCCGACGAAGCTACATTTGGAGGCTGTTAAACGAATTATGAGGTACGTGAAGGGAACGATGCAGTTTGGTTTGGTCTATTCTGAAGACAGTAAGAACAATGTACTAAACGGATTCTCGGACAGCGATTTGGCGGGTCAGTTGGAAGACAGAAGGAGTACAAGTGGAATGGTTTTCTATCTAAATGATAGTGTTATAACTTGGGTATCTCAAAAACAGCGCTGCGTGGCACTGTCATCGTGCGAAGCGGAGTTCATGGCTGCCGCTGCAGCTGCTTGTCAAGCCATATGGCTTCGAAACGTGCTCAGTCAGATCACATCAGAAGTTCTTGGTCCAGTAATATTGTGCATCGACAACAGATCAGCTATAGACTTGGCGAAAAACCCAGTGTTTCATGGGAGAAGCAAGCACATAGACGTGCGATTTCATTTTATTAGGGAATGTGTGGAACGTGGAGAAATTGTTCTGAAGCATGTGAAGACCAGTGAGCAGCGAGCAGACATAATGACCAAGGCACTGATTAAAAACAAGTTCGAAGACATGAGAAGGCTCTTGGGAGTTCAGAGTTTGGATGGACATGTTTGAGATTAAAGGGGGGATTGTTGAATAAATAATCTCAAATGTTATTTAAATTTGTTTTGTTAACGTATAGTTTGAATTTGGTCTTGCAGTTAGCTTGAGTTGTGCTAGCAGTAGTCGACTTTTTAGGAGTGTGGAATAAGTGGTAGAGTAAAGTTAGGAGTTTCCAGTTTTCAAGTCCTACATTGTAGGATCAGTATGTTGAGTAGTTAGTATATATGTATGCACTTTCTTCTTTGGTTCAATAAGAGAAAAAGCCTTTGCCGGTAAAGCTTTGTTCTATCCAGTTTTCTAACCAAATAGTTACTACATATATATATAGTTATATACGTAAACAACAATAACTGTAAACAAATATAGGTGTCTAATAGGTTTTAAAGTTGTAGATGTGTCTGTGTGTTTTTAAAGTTATATTGGTTCATGTCATAATTAGTCCTGAGGATTAAGTATAATAATGAAGGTTTAAGCTTTTATATATAGGTGTCAATTAGGTTTTGAGTTGTATATGTGTTTTATTTATTTAATTTTTTTTAAGGTAAGATGTGTGTAATTTTTTTTAAAAATAATTTTATATTGTGGTGTTTGGTTAAGGCTTAGAAATATAGGTGTATATTAAATTTTCATGTTGTATAGGTGTGTTTTAGGTTTATTCTTATATTTTTCAAGTTGTAATTGTGTGTGTTTTTAAAGTTATTTCCGTAAAAATATAGGTGTATATTAGGTATCATGTTGTGTATGTGTCTTTTGGTTTAGATTCAGAATTATAGGTGTTTTTTAGATTTTGAATTTATAGATATGACTGTGTTTTTAAAGTTATATCCCTAAAAATATAGGTGTATATTAGCTAGGTTTTCATGTTGTATATGTGTCTTTTAGGTTCAGGTTTAGAATTATAGGTGTCTTTTAGGTTTAGGTTTAGAATTATAGGTGTCTTTTAGATTTTGAAATTAAATATAGGTGCATATTAGGTTTTCATATTGTATATGTGTGTGTTAGGTTTAGGTTTAGAATTATAGGTGTCTTTTAGGTTTAGGTTTTGATTTTTAGGTGTCTTTTAAAATTTCAAATTATAGATGCGACTGTGGATTTGAAAAGTTATTTCTGTTGGGACTTATGACGTCATAAGTACTCCTCAGGATTAAGTATACTAATGATTTGACCATGCTATACTACTTGGATGGCCATGAAATGTTGAACGTACCTTCGGTATGGAGTGAGGACGCTACGGTCCAAATTTGGCGATTTTAGGATGAATAAATCTCAATTTATGAATTTTTTTCTCTTCTCCTTTCTTGCTGGGCAGAATTCTGAAAAATGGGATGGGGAGAGCTTTTCCTGATATTTTGCTTGGTTGGTTGTGCAAATAATGAAGTAGCATGTGTTTAAAGGCTTGGTTGGATGACATAAGCTTGATTACCACACTAATGCCAAGTGTTGATCATCTAGCTAAGTAAGAAATGCAATGGTGTTAACCACTTGTAAACATCTTGATGACTAGCACATGCTTGGTACTTTGGTTGTAATTATCTTGTATCTACTTGCCTAACACCTTCTTTTCTCGTTTAATCAACATTCGCTACATATTCTCTTTATCGCTTAACCTCCTTATAAAGTCTTAACGGTTTCTAAATCGTTTTGTTACGAAATGTTAAAGGTGAATGTCCTTAGTGTGTTAGTACCTTGGTGGAATGTATACCCGTGGGATTTCTAATTTTATTAAATCTATAAGTCTTGATATAATCGACGTATCTTAAAATATCTTGTATATTGCAGATAAAATAGTAAAAATGGAACTCTTCGAATCTTTGAATTCTGACAACTTTTGTATTCACTCTTTTTCATAGTACATCAATAGTACACCTTCGAAACTTTAGTTCTCCAACACGTATATAGTGTGGTCTGAAAAGTTTTTCCTTAATCAACAAAAGTACTATTCATCAAGGTCTTTTATCATTAAAAAAAAAATCAGGCTTTTTAATAAGTACAAAATTTCGGGTTATTACAGTCTCCCCTCCTTAAAAGGATTCCGTCCCGGAATCTAAAGGAATAGTTGAAGTATCTTTCCGAGACCAAAACCTCCAGTTCCCAGGTTGACCCTCCAACCCTCTGGTTCTCTCAGAGCACTCTCACTAGTGCTACCTTATGTTTTTCAACGCGTTCTCTTTCTGGGCTATAGTTTCTACCGGTTGTTCTATGTAAGACAATTACGGTCGTACTACTATACGTTCATGTTCTATCGCATTCCCAACATCCGTGTTAAATCTTCGTATCATAGACACGTGAAATACATTATAGACACGTTCGAATTCGGAAGTAACATTGTCGTCTTCTTTGTTCGTTGAACTCGCATGGTTCTACTCGCATGGTTCTCGATATCCTTCTCTTCGTGATAGCTCAATGGGACGACATCCCTATGTTCCCACGGTAACTACCTTTATACGAAAATCCTATCAGCGACAAGTGATCACTCCCTGCTGCTCCGAGAAATTTGACGCACAGATGCATAACATAACTTTAATTGTCTAGGCATTCGCTTCCTTGATTTGCTGGTCTACGGGCCGTAAGTAGTACTCGCGCTTGATCTCGTCGTCAACATTGTTGAAAACTCTTCCAGTATCTGGGATTCAATCTTGGATCTTTACATGTCATAATAATTACGGGGACTCCACGCGCATCCATATATCATTCGTATACGCATTAATAATCTTCCTGATTGGAGATCTCTCGTTGATAAGGCGATTTGGTTAGTCCATCAATTATAACCCAACTAATCGTTATTGCTTGAATTGTTCCTTGGTAATCCTACCATGAATTTCATTCCCATAACTCACACTTCCATTGTAACACCCCCAGACCCGGGGTCAGGAATCTGGGTTATCACGCTCCATCAATTATACAATACCTGCATTACTTACAACATTCTAATAATATAACTCCAAAAGACCCCAATCACTTATGCGCACACACACAAGTTATAACCTTGGAAATGAGCAACAATAAGTAACATTTGTTATTACAAATCAAATGTACTATCCAGGATCTCATCTATCATTTACAACCTCTACCTGAAGTTAAAATAATAGACCTCACAATTCTATACAAGGTTTAGTAATACAAACCTACTCAAAATGATTCTCACTAATTTAAACTGCAACTACTCTGCTCATACCGGCAGTGTCCATCCTGCTGAACTAACTCAAGGGTGGTCTCTCCATTCCCTTGCTCTCGTAACACGAGATGAATCAGCAATGTTTTCTTCATGCTGAAAGATTTAATAAAGCAAGAATGAGCTAATAATGCTCAGCAAGAAATCTATCCCAGTTTAAATCTTTAAACCATTTAGGTAGATAATCCATATAGGACCTATATTTAAAAACTACTAGGGTTCGACCCCAAAATAGTATACTGTTCAAAATACCGTATGACTTATAATCATACTAAATTACTTTTCGTAAATCCTTTAGAAATCCTTGGTATCGATATAATGAACCAAGATTCAAAACATATCTTTTAAAATAGATATCAAATAATGGAATCAAGGCTTAAAACCTATCCATCGATTCAAAATACTATACAGTTCAACATACTGTATATCTTAAATACCTTTTCAACATATATACTCACATATCTACTTAGATATCTCATACTGTTCAAATTACTGTAGAATATCAGTAATGAACACCTTTTGTAAAAGAAGCAAGAATGAGCACTATAGCTCGACAATCAGATATAGCAGCTTAATCATATATGTAAGCTTATATCATAAAGGAAAACCTTTAAAACCTCATTCGTATACAGAATGATATGTATTTATTTCTCTTTTCGTCAAAACATACCATACAGTACGACTACTGTATGAGGAACATCATTACTCATTACTGTCACATTATCAGTAACTCAGCGCCTAGGCTTTTGTTACAATGTGCAGCTCAACTCCAATTGGAGGGAAGGGAATGTACTGGAGCACCCGACACACGGTGATCAGCCGTTGTATCGTAACTTTTCTTTTCTACTAGTAGAAGGACGACTTCGTGTTCGGTTATCACCCTGACCGCATACGGGCCATTGTGTTAAGAGATCACTACCTCGGCGCCTATTTTTCATCACCGGGCAAGCCTTAGCACTCAAGAGATCACTACCTCGGCGCCTATTTTTCATCACCGGGCAAGCCTTGATAAATTTGGCACTACCCCGGCACCTATTTCATTGCCGTATAGGCCTTTCCAATTCCCATGATGAAAAACATTAATGAAACAGAAATTGGAAGTTAATTCCACATTTCCCAAGTACGAATACTTGTCAAAACTTTGTAACCGTTTAGAACACCTTACTCCAGAGTAATTGAAAGGAGTAAGTCAAAGTGTGGGTTGACATTAGTCAACGAGACTACCGATGATTACTACGTATTTTGAAATCATGACCAGGGAGTTTATTGAAATATCAGAGTTCAGCGAGTTTGAAACACTCTACTTGAATGGGGGAGTCATCCCCTAGTTTTAAGTATTCTAGAGGAACAGTGGAAGTAAAACTCTGTCCTCGAATTCTTGAACTAGATTCCCAGTTTTCGATGAGTTGGAAAATACTAACCGCATTTAATTACTTTTAACTATCTTAAGATAATAGTTGGGAATCTCTATTTTAATACCTTTTCTGAAAATCAGAAAATTTATATTTTTGTGTAAATAATAGAACCTTTAATCCTATAATAAGGTTCTATGATTTTAAAACGTATTTGGAATATTTAATAAATATCCAAATAATAAATATTAAATTATTATACAATATAAAACCACCTAAGTGAATATTCAGAATAATATTCACTTAGTTAAATAATCTTCAAATAATAGGTATTGAATTGTCATTCAATATAAACTACTTAAGGGAATATTCAAAAGAATATTCACTTAATTAAATAATAATCAATTAATAAATATTGAATTATTATTCAATATAAACACTTAAGTGAATATTCAAAAATAATATTCACTTTAATCCAATAATATTCAAATAATATTTATTATAATATTATTTAAATATCTCACCTTAAATATCCCATAATATAGATATTGGAATATTTAATAAATCTATAAAATATAACCGTCACTGGAACCTTCCAGCTTTTGACAGTAGTTTAAAACAAAATAATAATTTGACTCCCGGTCTCAGTTTTAAAACCATGGTACAAGCACTCTATACTTAGAGTCTTTAATCTTTAACCTTGGTTTATATCTAGTACTTATCTAGCATATAAACTTTATATCTTATACCGCTTTTTATAAAGCGAAAACAGTTTTATGTTATTTCATAGCATAAAGCAGCATATATAGCAGTACCACAACATATATCACAACAGCATTATTATATGGTATAAGGTTTGAAAACTTGCACGCATCTATCATATGCATACATCACATCTCATCATTTTTAATACCATAACATCTATATACGATGTGAGGTTTGAAAGCATGCATAATATCGTATGCATATATTACTTTTTAGAAAGCATGCATCTATCATATGCATATTATCAGAATATTGTATTTTAAAATACAGCATGGGATGAGAAAACTTGCCTCGGGTCCTTGGTTGTTACGGGTTCGAGAACTTGCCGGGAAATCTATAAACAAAGAAATACCCGATCAGTCCCCTGGCTTAATCATTTAAAGTGCATTTAACTTAAGCACTAATGTTCTATTAACGAACATCAATTGTCTCGCTCTTGGTCATCTATAACCTCATAACATTCCGTAAACTTCTACGTCAAAAGTTTGGGTAGGTATCTATCCTCAAAACCCAAGTACTTATCCATTACTAACTTCTTGTTTTTAACCATCCCCTTAAGGGTATTTCACTCGCGCAACCTTTGTTCCCGTATTTTTATAAAATCACCAACTTCTCTTTTTAACACAAACCCTTCTAAGTTTCCTTTCCTAACCATTCATGCTATTCTCCACTTTAATATCTCGGCCAAATTTCATTTTTAAAGGATTTGATCACTAACTCAAAGTTCATACAATGAACTACTTAGTTACGCGAAACCGCTTTTACTAAAACGAACGTTTCTCCTAAACCGTAAATCAAAACGATACGATTCTTTCGCTAAAATAATCTAGGAAACAGAGCCTACATGCTCATGGTCAGCAACCTCAAGTTTATGCCATGTTTTGCAATCATGGTTTCTGTCTAAACTACCTAAGTAAAATCCGACATGGTAACGGCGCTTATGCGTACTTCCCGTGTTTTTAAACACTCAATCCAATCTACAATCAACCATCAACCAACCACCAATCAAACTCAAGCTAATACTAACATTTTTCTGTCCAAACAAGGTCATACTCTCATTCATAAGTACATCCACAAATCAACCATTAAACATGCTTAAAATCATGCATACATGCTTTATCTTAACATAGTTCTCATTCAATCACTTCTAACTACTAGATCAAAGCATAATCTTAAAAAGAAAGAAGTTTTATACCTTCCTTGGAGCTTAACAAAGACTATATATGGATGATATATCCTCCCTTGCTCCTTAACTAAGCTAATCAAACCTAGAATCATTAAAACAAAACAAGATCTTATGAGTTTACTATTCACATCACTATTCATCATCGTCTTGTAAAATCCATAACAAATCAAAAAATAAGGTTTTGGTGCTAAAATTGTTACCAGACCTTGTGCTCTTCATAAGATTTCGTTTGAGTTATATATCATCAAATTTGAAGCTTCCTAGATAGGGTTTTGAGCCCCATATTTCCGCTGGACAGAAACTGGGCAGATGGGGTTCTCCAACTTGGGGAAGAGATTTGGCTAGGCTACACTCCTTTGTTGACCATGAACTTTTGAACGCAAGTTACCCCTGGAGTGGAGAAGCTATGGTTAAAATTCGGTGATCTAAGGACAAGTAGATTTGGAGTTATGAATTTTTCTTTGCTCCTTGTGCAAGCTGAGCAGAAATTTGGAGAAATGGAGAGAATACTTGCTTGGCTTTTCTTTTTCTTTCTTTTGTCCAATAATTCCTAATTAGATGCATCCATTTAATTGTGTGGTCTATAATTGGCCTTGTCATCCAATTTTGTGTGGTTATAAGCTAGTCTTGTCACCAATGACAAGCCTCTTTTTGTATTTGTGGTGGTGGTGAAAGTGGTGACAAGGTGGTGATTCATCACCTTGTCATGCTTAGGTCATCCTCTTGCATCATTCTTATGTCATCATTTGTATCCTCAATCCTCTTATATATTGCACTTGATGATCTCATATAATACTCCTCCTTTGGTTAGGGTTTAATCCACAATTCGTTACGCTTTTGTTTCGCGGTAGTTTCAAGTGGTTTTTAAAACGTTTCTCTGTACCAAAGCTAGGGGATACTTCCTTGATCTTTCCATTTCCTTGGTTTAATATGTGATCCTAGATTTCTCACCTTGGTTTAAGGTATGATTATGGATTTCTCATCCTACACACTTTCTCAAAACGATCAAATCAATTCTCCCTTGATTGTCCGATGAATAGTGATCAAAATTTAAAGTTGGAATCTCCTGATTCTGATCGCGTTTACATTCTTTTATTCTTCCTATACATCAATAATATAACCTCGAAACATTCATTCCATATCATCCACATAGGGTGGTCTGAAAAACTTTCCATCAGCAAATTTACTATTCATCACATTTACTATTCATCAAAAAAAAAATTACTAAGTCCAAAATTTGGGGTTATTACATCCATCTAGGAATCTCTACAGTCTATATTAGCCTACTAGGTTTTTGCTATTTTGCTTCCATTTTCTGTGTGCCATGTATTTAATTAATAACTGCCAGTATCACTCTTCATATTCGACCACCAATAATATTTCCATAAAGGTCTAAGCATCGTTGTACCCTCGGTGAATATGATGTCTACAACTATGGGCTCCTTGCGAGATCTCATATTTTAATTCTTGAATATTCGTTATCCGCACTCTATGAACATATTCTTGCATTCCTTTCTCATCTCTCATACTCTTTTACTCTTTCTTGTCCTTAAACCATTTTTCCTTTCTAATATTCTTCCCTTAATGTAATTTTATCTTTTCAGTCAATTCTGACTGAATCCTAATTCCAATTAATTTCTCTCGTTCTTTTTCTGAAATAATCACTTGAAGCTCCTTCTTTCCCAATCCTTATATCATTTGTTCACAACAATTTTTTTTTTTTTGCATATTTAATCTCTCTTTACTACTTATAGTATCGGCCACCATATTGGCCTTTCCTGGTGATAATGGATTCCAAAATCATGATTCTAGACCAGTTCTAACCATGTTCTATGCCTCATATTTAGCTTCCTCTGTTTGAGGATATACCTAAGGCACTCACGGTCTGGAAAAAAAAATCACCCTTTTCTTCATAATTAAAGTCTCCAAATTCTCAGTGCAAACATTATCGCAACTAACTCCAAGTCAGGTGTAGGATATCTTATCTCATGCTTCTTAAGTTGCTTAGACACATAACTATAATTGTATAAGTCCCCTCTATCATCAGGTATTTCTAACAACGGGGTCGTTACTAACTTCTACTTCAATCCTTTAAACTTTATTCATTAAGTCCATGAGTATATCGGAATATCATCTATGAATACAATAATCAATTTGTCCAGAAATATCCTCTAAATCAATAAAGGCTGCTGGCGCGTGCCAACCCTTACATCTCCAAAAACTCATATTGTACATATCGGGTGCAAAATGCCATCTTTGGCACATCATCATGGTTATTCTTAAGTTGGTGAGACACTATTGTCAAATCTATCTTTTGAAAAATAGATTACATCCTTTAATTGGTCAAATGAATCATCTATCATTGGCAAGAAGTATATATTCCTTATGGTTAGTACATTCAGCTCTTGGTAACCTTGGTACAGTCTTATACTGCCATTCTTTTCTTGGAAAACAAAATTGGTGTACTCCAAGGTGACACAATGAGTCTTATTTCCTTTAATTGAGTAGCTAATTCTTTCATCTCAATAGTGGCAATGGATATGGGTCTTGAATACTGACACAAACCCTGACAATAAATCAACGGTAAGTTCCATACCTCAACCAGGTGGTAGTTCCTGGAGATCATAAAAATACGTTAATGAGTTCAGTTAATACTGGGGTGTCCTTTATATTTGGTATCTCCCTATTTGTATCGATTCGGATGTGCTAAATAAGTTTCATATTTTTGCCACAATAATATCTTTGTTTGTACTAAGATAATAAACTTCGTAGTCACTTCCATCCTTAAAAGACAACTCTCCCTTACTGGGCAATCCACATTTTACCTTCTTATCTCTTCAATCAATCTGCGCATCGTATTTGATCAATTGGTTTATTTCTAAATTTCATCGGATCCTCCCTTTTTGAAGGAAAAATAAATCAACGTATATTGCGGTCTTAAAACGTCACTTTTACATTGCGGGCAAACAAGGTTCACCAAGATAATTTCATAGTTTGCTAATTCTATTTCTATCTCTAGGGTTCCATATGATTTCCACATATGTGGCTCCCTCAATAGTCCTCAACTCATGTTCCTCTATAGTTCTTTCTTTCTCATTCATTAAGCTTCTATCATAGTCATTTCTTAATCAATGTATCGCCATCAATCATTTCGAATACTCCGTCATTCTGAATTTCCAACATACAGAACAACCTTTATACTTCCTGCAAACCTCAATTCATAATTGTCGCATTTCTCTACTTTGGTTTTAGTTCTAAAACTTCAACATACTTATCTTTCCAAATAATTAGGAAAATACTTGCATGGTACAAGGAATATTTTAAACAACATAAATTTCATAGAAAGAACTTTGTAAGAAATCTCGTTGAGTGAGCGACCTTGTTAGGTCTTAATCAAGTTATCCTTTGGAAATTTCATCATCATACTTCACTGCAAATAAAATGCGTTGTAAATTCACTGAATAAATTAAGTTGGGACTCGAACTAGTGAAGCAATAACAAGTCCATTTAAAGAAATATCAGCAACTAGCTAAACAAAATTATCTATCTTAATTTGTTTAGGACATAATATCTAGCTAGGACGATTAGCTAGATTTTCATCATAACGTTAAAATTTCAACTAGTTAGAACAATTAACTAGTCGTTCATAATGACATGTACAACTAGTCAGTTTCAACCTGCTAGTGTAAAATCTCAACATTGTAGCCACTTAAAGAAAAAACATTTGGGCTAAACATATAACGAGTTTGAAAGAAACAGTAAATAAGTTTGGGCTGAACAAGATAAGTATAAACTTTGAATAAAATGTTCTTGGTATCGGAACAATCGATAGCCTCTCATCAAATATTCACATCAGTGAAACGGTGCACCCAAAGGGGTCTCCGTACATATACTTTATCAAATTTATTAATAGAATTGAATTCAGAATACCAATATTAAACGAATATCCTTTTGATGATTTGAACGTCCGATGTACAAATCTCATCTTATAATCGGAAGAAAAGAATTCACGAGGAATCTCTGAATAATAGATCATCCATGTTTTAATAAATAGTTGAATATTTATGAACTCAACTAAGGAGTCCAAGTATGAAAGAAAGAATCGAATATCAATAATCATTGAAGAATATTCATCAAACAGTTAAGGAAAGATTAATTGAATATTCTTTGAATGAACATGATAATTAGAGAAAATTATATGAATATTCTTGGAAAATTTTAAAGAATGTTAATAACTATTCCTTGAATAAAAGTTGCGTAAGAGCTGAAGGAGGTTAGCATCAACTACCTGTCGGTCGCCTCTCGAGTATGAACGATGTACCTCGAGACATGAATAAAAGACGTGTTTTCCAACCCTTGAGTCAACACAAGGGTTGATAATGAATAAAAGTGAAAGAACACATAGCAATCTGAGTATCAAGTTTATCTCTAAATTATGACACAACGAACCCTTTATGAATCAAAAGTAGAAGCACAGTCAAAAGGTTCAGAACTTGCATTCATAGGAATTAAAATATAGATTCGGAAGGCTAGACAATTAATGATTTCCTCTTCTGGTCATCCTGGAGCACAAACAAGGCACTCCGATAAGTAATGGTAACTTAAATACGCATATTCCACCTTAAGGTAATAAGAGGATAAGAGGAAATGAAATGAAATAACCATATCGGTTGTTGGTTACACTCCAAGTTTAAAGTAGGAAATAAATAGGGTTACCTGACATAGCTATTCAAGGTAACACAGGATATGAAAAATTTTAGATTGAGTAAAGCACCAGCAAGTAAATACCAAGGCAGGTCAATGATCATCCATAAGTTCTAACATAATCAGTACGAGGATGATCCCATATATTCACCTTCATAACATAGGATACTAACTAAATAGTTCCTCAAAATCATACCAAACTCACTTAATAGATTGGGGGTTAGTAAACATATCTGTCATTCCCCTATAGTTCTCCAAAATTTGTGCCTCACATGGTCGAGTCCATATCTCCGCACAAGATGGAAGTCTACTAGTTACTATATACGTAGTCTCAAACAAGAGTTGTATCAAAGGAATCTAACTCCAATCACACTGACCTCCTTTCCGATAGGTTCTGAGATCGTCGTATCGCTCGTTGCAGCCATACGTAACTTCATTATAGTCATGCCATCAATTCCCAACGTTCTTGATTTCTGAGTTGAACCATCGTGGCCTAACATACGAAGCATACTCATGATGTCTTCTAGTGCGCTCGTCTTATGATAACGTTCCCGTAATACATACATGCAAAATCTTCCTCGAGGACAACGAAATCCTCAATGGTGTATTGGACACTATCTCGGGTGGAATCATTGCTCGCGGGGGATTGAGACCTCATAGACAAAACAACGCCTTCAACTAGTCCAGGTAACTAGTGACCTTAATTACGTCAGGAAGTTTAAACGCCCTCGTTCTCACATATGCTGCCTCCTTATGGGCAAATTAGGAAGGACTACGAGTAACAAGATTCGTGCCAGTCACATCAACCAATGGTATTGGCAATCCTGCCTCTACCTCAACTACTCTTGAGACTCTGCTCCGCGTTCTATAATAATGTCTCTGATAAATTATGTACAAATCATAGCTCTCTTCTCGTCATTCTGATGACCTCTAAAATTCTCGCGGTCCTACTATAAGACCTCAAGTAAACATCTCAATCTTAACTTACTTAGTGGTTCTACATTTGGTAGCCCAATAACGAACTCTATATGAGCTCCTACATTATTCTCTTACTTAGACGTATCTCTTAACACTCTCGTCTCTAAGTACTATAACTTATTTCTCTGATACCATTTCTGTAACGCCCCCAGATCCGGGGTCTGGGATCCAGGTCGTCACCTCACCATCCAATCATATAATACCTGTATTAACTCAATGATCCAATCAAAACAACATCATAGACCCCAATCTCTTACTCACAAAAGTTATAGCCGTAGAAACGATATACAATAACATTAGTTATTACAAACCAAATGTATTATCCAGGATCTCACACTATTAATATACAACCTCTATATGGAGTTATTACAACCCATATTTGTAAACCGACTTACTAATGATAGCTGAGCCTATCCAACTTACTCATGTGGTATCCTTCCTGAACTATCTCAAGGGAGTACCTTCCACATTCCTTTCCTTGTAATGCGGGACGACCGACTATGGTCTCCTCTTACTGAAAATATAATTTTAACAAAGCAAGAATGAGCGAAAGAATGCTCAGTAAGTTAACTAGTCACTAATATAAAGTTCTTCCAACAATATAAAAGTAGTACATAGTTTTCTATTGAAAGTATTCATACTTAATATGAAGTTTGGGATACTACCATATGAACATATTTAGTTCATTATTTAGAAAGACACTATCAGTGACTTAGCACAGTTTTTAGAAATCAACAAGTACGCAGTTCTAGATACTGCTAGGTGAACAACTTTAGTTCACAAGTTTTAAAATATCGTTTGTCTTTCATCAATAAATAACCAGAATCATTTCATCTTTTTAAATATTGCCTTCGAAATATCAAATCATTCACACTAAAGTTAACACTATCGGTAACTCAGCACCTTGGCCTTTGTTACCATGTTAATAAGAATTTCCAAACTGGAAGGGAAGGGACTTATATAAAAACAAAACATGACATGGATTGACGATGATCAGTCGCCACATCCATATCAACCGCGGGTCTTTTCTACTAGTAGAAGGGCAATAATTGATGGACCGCCTAGCTAACGGCCTCGTACACTAAACTCGGGATCGCCCGTCGACGATCTTGCCACCGCCAGAGTCCCCTTGTTTTACTTTCTTTCAAGAATCATTTTGAAATAGAAAATCGAGTAGTTGAGGTCCGACCTCAGTCGACCCATATTTACTTGAAAACAACGCTACTTGAGCAAAACATGACCGGGGGTTTTTACAAAAAGATTTCGAGTGAGAAGGTACACGTGTTTAAAATTTTTTGAAGCATCTTGGATAACTTTTAAATAATATTTGAAGTATTTTTGGAAACGTTTAACATATTTAATTAAATATTTAAATAATATATTTTATCCAAGATAAATGTTTTTGGAATATTTTAATAAATGAAGTTCATTAAACAATTGTAGGTACATATACTATCTCTCGAAGAACCTTTCGGGTTTACATAGGTATACTGCGTCAAGACAAAATACCGCTCCCCGGTCAACTCTACTTTTTGGACCAACACGCTCTATTCCTAGAGCCGTCGTCCGAATATTAAATTCAAGATACCATTATTAACGAGGTATGCTTTATCAAAACTTTATCATGTACAACTCATCATATAATTCGAGCAAATACACTTGATATTACAACAGTAAACACAACAGAATAAAGCATTGGTATATGTGTTTAAAGAACGGAAACTTGCATATACATGCTCCAAAGATATTTTCATAAGTAAAACATAGGATACGAAAACTTGTCACGATACTTTTATCAAATGAGTGTGTGTGTAAATATATACATATATGAATAAACAAGTATTAACATCTGAAAATATACCTACTCTGAACAATAGAGTAAGAGTTAGTAACTTGCCTGATGTCCAAGCTCTAACTGGATGTCATCTCTTCTAGTCCTGGAACCTCTACCAAGACAATACATAACCTTAATTAGTCATTTGATTGACAATTCACTTATTCTAAGTAATCTCCATTTTACCCGACTTTCACTCTCTCGAGTCCACTTAACTTACGATCTTCTATACCGTTTGCTCATCATTTCTAATCTCATTCTTCACACCAATACGTTATCTTAATAATCCTTAATAAGTTTTGTGTTTTAGTCGACTCGATGTTACCCTTTTAACTTAGCCAAAACGGATGGTCAAAGTAGTACCTCTAGAGTTGACTTTCCATAGAATCTCTATTCCGCAACTCACACTCTACCACTTTTGGTAAATCAGAAAATTAAGAATTAATTACAAAACCACCTCAAGGAGCTTCTTGAGTATTTTTAATATTTATCAAAAATATCTTGATTTGAAAACATGAGTCAAAATAGGTGAAATGCATTTTAAAAGTCAAGTCAACTACTGAGTTTTACTATCCGCGCTCGTTTCACGAAAAAACTCATAACTCATTACCCTTAACTCTATTGATGCACCGTTTTCGCATGCACGATCTAGAGAATGTCTAGAACAAAATATATCAAAATGTATTTATGGTCAGGGAGGTCAAATTCCCGAATGCTCTGTTTAAGGCAGTGGATGTGCAGAAAGTTTTGTCGTCGCGTGGCTTCGTTTCCGACATTTTTATAAAATAGGAAATTAATCTTTTTAATACGAATCCTTTTCGTGACTCTTCATAACTGTCTCTAGTATTATTACTCAAAGTTTCACATTTTAATATGGCTTTTAAGTGGTCCAAACATGGCCTCAAAGTAACTGACCAGAGATGGGTTGGTTCTCCGAACGACGTTTACTAAAACTCACTTTTCTCCTAACCCGTAAATCGGATTAACATGATTTTCGCGCCAAAACAAACTATGAAACAATCTATAGCTAAAGGTGGCCAGTGGTTACACTTAAAATGATTCTAATGTCTCGGGTTCTTTGTTCAAAATAGGGCTAATGAAATTTTGCCATTACAACGGCTAGAAACACATGATACCCAATATTTAACCACACCAAAACATCATTAAACCAAACCAAATCATCATCATCAACCACTTATCATCTCAATCAAACCATCATATTTAAAACCAAAGTCAAATCCAACATCTACTTTTTTTTATCCATCAAAACAACCACAATCATCCACCAAAACCAACCATCCATCATTACAACCATACTAACATAACTAACTCAAAACTCATCACATAAATTAATTTATAACTAAGGGTTCAAAGATTGTATACCTTCCTTGATGCCTCAAACATACTAACAATAGCTTAAAATTCTTGCTTGAGCCTTGAATTAAACTTAGAAGCCTTAAACTTACGAAAGAAAATCAAGAACACAAGTTAGTATTTCGAAATCACTATTCATACCTCAACTTTAATCCAATATTTGACCATGCTATACTACTTGGATGGCCATGCAATTTTGAACGTACCTTGGGTATGGAGGGAGGACGCTACGGTCCAAATTTGGAGATTTTAGGATGAATAAATCTCAAGTTCTGAATTTGTTTCTCTTCTCCTTTCTTGCTGGGCAGAATTCTGAAAAATGGGATGGGGAGAGCTTTTCTTGATATTTTGCTTGGTTGGTTGTGCAAATAATGAAGTAGCATGTGTTTAAAGGCTTGGTTGGATGACATAAGCTTGATTACCTCACTAATGCCAAGTGTTGATCATCTAGCTAAGTAAGAAATGTAATGGTGTTAACCACTTGTAAACATCTTGATGACTAGCACATGCTTGGTACTTTGGTTGTAATTATCTTGTATCTACTTGCCTAACACCTTCTTTTCCCGTTTAATCAACATTCGCTACATATTATCTTTATCGCTTAACCTCCTTATAAAGTCTTAACGGTTTCTAATCGTTTTGTTACGAAATGTTAAAGGTGAATGTCCTTAGTGTGTTAGTACCTTGGTGGAATGTATACCCGTGGGATTTCTAATTTTATTAAATCTCTAAGTCTTGATATAATCGACGTATCTTGAAATATCTTGTATATTCCAGATAAAATAGTAAAAATGGAACTCTTCGAATCTTTGAATTCTGACAACTTTTGCATTCACTCTTTTTCATAGTACATCAATAGTACACCTTCAAAACTTTAGTTCTCCAACACGTATATAGTGTGGTCTGAAAAGTTTTTCCTTAATCAACAAAAGTACTATTCATCAAGGTCTTTTATCATTAAAAAAAATCAGGCTTTTTAATAAGTACAAAATTTCGGGTTATTACAGTGACTGATTGTTCACCGGCAGCTAGGAGAGCCCCTCGAGTGGTTCTCATTGGCAGAGTAGTTGTTTGTTTTGTATTGTTAGACTAGATGTCTAGCTCTGAACTTAAGTTGTGATGTAATAACTCTGAAAATTGGTTTGTAATAATTATGACTTAGAAGCTTGTTTCATGCCATAATCTGGATGCGGTCTTGGTTAAGGGGTATTTATGTCTTTATATATTATGCATGTGTTGTATCTAGAGATTATATTGTGTTCCATTGGTCGGGTGACTCCCCAAATCTGTACCCCGGGTTTGGAGGGCGTCACAGTAGGCACCTTTGTAAAGTTCTGAGAAATATCAGTCCTCACTCTTTCAGTTGTTTCCTTGATAGAATCAATTTCATGCTTGAGGCTTTTGGATAAAAGAGTAGTAGCCTTCAAATGATTCTTCACATCTTCATTCTCAATCAACTTAGCAGCACTAAAAGCATGATCTAAAGCATATGGATAGCTAACAGAGTCATCAGACCTGTACCATTCATTATTCCATTGATGCAATCTCAGCTGCTCAGCAAGATCAATCTCAGAAGGACCAGAAAAGTCTTGTCGAAGATCCTTTCCTCTAGTAGCCTTTCCAGTCATGAATGTGCTTGAAAAACCAAAGTTGGTTCCAAGACTAGATTTAATAGCAGTGGCAAGCTGATCCTTCTCTTCATTATTATCATCATCACTATCATCAGCATCAGAATCATGAGTAACATCAGGATCAGGAATAAAAATACCTTTAAGTTTGTCATGTGATGCTGTGATAGAATCTGTCATTGGTCTTGAGCTAAGTGGTTGTATCAGGATTGGCTCAACATCAGGAGCACCACTAGCGTCAGGAGCAACACCGTCAGGAGCAACACCGTCAGGATTTGATTGGCATTCATCAGGATTTGTTACTGATGGTTCTTGTGGAGCCTGAGGTTCAGAAGCTGCTTTAACACTTTGAGTTAAATGTTCTTGTGGACTTCCCTCATGGACAGTGTCCTCAACCAATTTTTCATCTGCACCAGAAACCCCTTGAGCAATGTCAGGAAATTCCTCAGAAACTGTAGCTTTGCCTGCATCTTCACATTGAGAAGATGGTTCTTGTGTGGCTGGAATAGAAATGTCTTCATTTTCCCTTTGAGAAAATGGTTCTTGTGTGACCATTCCAATTGATATGCCTTCACCCAAACTTTGATTGAGTGGTTCTTGTGGGGCAGGATCATCAGTAATAACTGTTGAACCACTTTGAGGTTCAAGTTCTTGTGGGCTTGATCCTTTCAGCTTCTTCTGTCTAGTAAAAACAAACTCATCTGCCTTCCTTTTCTTATCCAAAGGATGATTAAATCCAAGTTTGGAAGCAGTCTCAGCAACCTTCTCCCATGATATGTCTAGAATTCTTGAAGTTGGAGAGACTTTTGCTGGAGAGTCTGAGATATCTATCATTGGACTTGGTGCAGCATCAAGAATACTAACATCAGGAGTTGCTTGAGCATCAGGATTTCACTGCTCATCAGGAATTGAGATATCGTGATCATCAGTATCCTGTTTCTTTTCCAAAGGAATACGATACCTGCTCTTTCATAATTTCCTTTTCTTCTGTGGCTTAGAAGATGGTGCCACAGCTTCAGTAGTAGTATCAGCAACTTCCTTGTTCATCTTTATCTTAGAGGATATTGACATATCATCCTCAGAATCAGTCTCATCCCTCAAAACCAACTTTCTTTTAACCTCAACAATCTTCTCAGTCCTACCAGCTATCTTCTTTACCAGGGCTCCTTGTACATCCCCTTTTATCTTCTGTTGAGTGAGTGGTGTAGAGGAAAAATCCTTCGAACCTGATTGTCTTCTAGACACATCAGTTCTAGCTGATTTCTTAGATTTTACAACTAAAGTCTTTTGAGAGACAATAGAGGTGGCTGTTGACTGTTTTGACTGTTTGGGTTGGATGTTTGGGTTAGGAACAAGGTGTGATTGGCCTTGCCCCATAGCATCAGAAAATGATCCATATTGAGTAGGCATTTTCTCTTACAAGAAAAGCCTGACCTCATCAGGAATAAAGGCATTGCCTGAAAAACCATTTGCCTTATCACTGTTGACTAAGGACTTAATATTATTCTCTGTAATTCTACAGATAGGTAGAATCACATCCTCTTCAAAAACAACATCACGACAAAAGTGATTAAAGATTAGCTAAAAAAATCTAAGGAAACAGACATAACCTAACTTATCTGACTTCCTATCACTTAAAGCTTTTAAAATTAAATTACCATAATCAAACACTTGAGAATAGATAATAGAGTACCCAATCTTCAGTGATCCTGATGGTAGAGCATCAAAATTTGATGTCTTATTCAAGAAGCAGCGGCTGATAGTATCAAAGAAAAAGTTCCATTCCTTCGTAAGCTTCGTCCTGAAGAGGTTGTCATGCCTCTTTACTTCTCCATTGTAGCCCAATTTTGTAACAAACTCAAAGAGAGTTGAATCTGAAACATTGTTAGGAACAACATCACCAACAACATGCAAATGTAATGCTTCCTCCACAATTGCAGGAGTCACATAGTGAGTAACCCCATCATATTCAAAACTCATCAGGATTGAGCCAGAATGCCCTCTGTCAAAAGTAACTGTGTTCCACACCTGCATAACTGACTTAAAAGAAACACTTGCAGGTTCTGTTAAAGCAAACTTCAATGGGCTTGAAGCTAGAAAATCTTGTACTATGTGAAACTCAGAAGGCAAATCCTGTTGATCTAAAATGGCTACAAAATTATTAGTGGCAAAAGTAACACCACTAATTACAGTCTGTTTGTTCATGAATGATGAAGACGCCATTAAAACAGTATAGAAAACTTGAGAATTGAGATTTAAAAATTTAGGGTTCTTGAGCACAGAGAGAGAAAAAAGATGAAAAACTGATGATGAGAGATTAATCAGGAATTTAGAAAAACAAAAGTATTTTGTTAAAACAAAATATTACTCTCAATGACAGGTGGCAAAATATGATTTGTACAAAAATGATTAGTGGACAAATTATGTGCGTAATTAAACATAACTGCACCGCTTTTTATGTGTATCTATATGTATATATCTATCAGTGTGACACACGCGCGCATACAGTTGTCCAATTAAAACTCAAACGTTTCTTATCAGTAACTAACGAAAAATCAGGCACAAATTAAGCAATGAAATACTGACCTGTACATCAGGATTGACCAGTTGACTTCCTGTAAGGATTGTGTCCTATCAGGATTTGATCAAAATTACATACCTTGCAGAATGACCATCAGGATTTGATAGTCATCAGGATTTCCTCTCTGTAGCTTTCATCAGAAATTCTTAAAATTCATCATTCCAAGTTCATTCACCAACTTGTTGAAAGTAGCTTCAGGTAGTGGCTTGGTGAATATATCAGCTAGTTGTTGATCAGTAGGAACAAAGTGAAGTTCAATTGTTCCTTCTAGAACTTTTTCTCTTATGAAGTGATATCTAATACTGATGTGTTTAATAAGAGAATGTTGAACTGGATTTCCTGTCATTGCAATAGCACTTTGGTTATCACAATAAATAGGGATTTTTGAATATGACAGGCCATAATCTAACAACTGATTTCTCATCCACATTTTGAGCACAACAACTTCCTGCAACAATGTACTCAGCTTCTGCAGTTGAAGTAGAGATAAACTTTTGCTTTTTACTAAACCAAGAAACTAGTCTACCACCCAAACACTGACAACTTCCTAAAGTACTTTTCCTGTCTATCTTGCATCCTGCAAAATCAGCATCTGAATAACCACACAAACCAAAATCTGATTCCCTTGCATACCAAAGACCTAGTGAAGGAGTGCCTTTGAGATATCTAAAGATTCTTTTGACTGAAATCAGATGGGGTTCCTTAGGTTTTACTTGAAATCTTGCACACAGACAGGTCGCAAACATGATATCTGGTCTACTTGCAGTGAGATACAATAAAGAGCCAATCATTCCTCTGTAGTGAGTTACATCTACCTCAGGACCTTGATCAGGATCAAGGTTGGTAGCTGTAGCTATGGGAGTATTTGAAGTAGCACAATCTTGCATGTTAAACCTTTTCAATAAATTCCTTGTATACTTTGACTGATTGATAAAAATTCCATCTTCAGTATGTTTAACTTGAAGATCAAGAAAGTAACTCATTTCTCCCATCATACTCATTTGATATCTTGACTGCATAAGCTTAGAAAACTTTTCACACAGCTTATTGTTTGTTGACCCAAAAATCATATCATCCACATAAATCTGAACTAACAGCAAATCCTTACCATGATTCAAATAGAATAAAGTTTTATCAATAGTACCTCTTTTGAATCCACTTTCCAGTAAGAATTGAGCTAGGGTTTCATACCATGCTCTTGGAGCATGCTTTAGTCCATAAAGTGCCTTATCCAATCTATAGACATGATTTGGATATTTAGGATCAATGAAACCAAGAGGTTGTTCAACATAAACTTCTTCCTCCAGTTCACCATTTAAGAAAGCATTTTTAACATCCATCTGGAAAACTTTAAATTTCTTGTGAGCTACATAAGCTAGAAAGATCCTGATGTCTTCTAGTCTTGCAATAGGAGAAAAAGTTTCATCATAATCAATTCCTTCTTGTTGAGAATACCCCTTTGCAACTAACCTTGCTTTGTTTCTTATTATCACTCCATCATAATCAGTATTGTTCTTGAAAATCCATTTTGTACCAACAATTGACCTATTCTTTGGTCTTGGCACCAGTTTCCAGACTTCATTCCTTTCAAATTCATTCAATTCTTCTTGCATTGCAGTAACCCAATCAGCATCTTTAAGTGCATCTTCAACTTTCTTAGGATCCTCCTTTGATAGAAAATTGTGATATATACATTCATTCTGAGTTGCACTTCTTGTTTTAACACCTGCATCAGGATCTCCAATTATCAAATCAGGAGTATGATCTCTTGTCCATTTTCTTGCTGGTGGTAAATTATTCCTTGAAGTAGATGCTCCTCCTAGATTGGTGTTGTCTTGATTAGAAGAATTTGCTTCAGTGGAAGCTCCCCTTGAATTGTTGCTGTCAACTCCTGATGGATTATCAGGATTGTCACTTGAATCATTATCTGAAGAATTCTCTCAGAATTTGAAACAGTTTGCTGTTGCTCCCCCTCAACACTTGCACTACTAGATGTATCACCATTATTTGTATCATCAGTATTAGCACCATCAGTATTTGGTGCTTCATCAGGATTTGGTGTCTCATCAGGATTTGATGGATCATCAGGATTTGATGACTCATCAGTATCTGATGGAGAATTAGTATCTGATTCCATTTCTTCAGGTTCCTTAGTAGCTTCATTTTCAAAAATCAATCTATCGTGAGAGTCTTCATTGATTCCAGTTATCTTCTTATCATCAAAATATACATGTATTGACTTCATGACAGTTCTTGTTCTCAAATTAAAAACTCTAAAGGCTCTTGATGCAGGATAGCCTATGAAAATTCCCTCATCAGCCTTTGTCTCAAATTTCCCTAGCTGTTCAGGATGAGTTCTGAGAACAAAACACTTATAGCCAAACACATGCAGATGCTTCAAACTAGGTTTCTTCTCCTTGAGCATTTGATAAGGAGTTACACCATGTCTGTTTATTAAAGTGAGATTTTGTGTATAGCATGATGTGTTGACTGCTTCTGCCCAGAAATATGTAGGCAATTTAGCTTCTTCCAACATAGTTCTGCTAGCTTCAATAAGAGTTCTATTTTTCCTTTCTACTACTCCATTTTGCTGGGGTGTACCAGGAGCAGAGAATTGTTGAATAATTCCTTTGTATTTGCAGAACTCTTCCATCTTTTAATTCTTAAATTCAGTACCATTATCACTTCTCAAAATCTTGACTTTGTACTTTGTGCCTGTCTCAATCATTCTCACATGATCCAACAGTATTTCTGGAGTCTCATCTTTTCTGTGCAGGAAATACACCCAGGTGAATCTAGAGTATTCATCAACAATTACAAGAGTGTACCTCTTCTTACTGATGGACATTTTGTTCACTGGTCCAAATAGATCAAGATGTAGCATGTGATATGTTTCTTCAATAGAGGATTCAGATTTACTCTTAAATGATGTCCTTCTATGTTTAGCATTTTGACATGCATCACAGAGTCCATCAGGAGTATACAAAACTTTAGGCAATCCTCTAACCAAATCTTTCTTAACCAACTCATTAATGTTGCTGAAGTTGAGATGAGAAAGCTTCTTATGCCAATTCCAACTTTCATCTATTGATGCTTTACTGATGAGACAAGTAGGAGAGCCATCAATATTTGATTGAATGTTGGCTTCATAAATGTTACCATGCCTGTAGCTAGTCAATACTGTCTTTCCTGATTCTTTGCTGACTACTTCACAATGAGTGGAAAAGAAGTGGACATGATAACCTGTGTCAGTGATTTGACTAATACTCAACAAGATGTGTTTTAGTCCCTTCACTAGAGCTACTTTTTCAATGATGACATTTCCAATGATTATATTGCCATATCCCAAAGTTTGTCCAATGTTGCCATCTCCATAAGACACAGTTGGGCCAGCTTTTTCCTAATATTCTGATAACGGGGCTTTGTTTCCAGTCATGTGCACAGAACATCCATTATCCATGACCAACACATTTTTCTTTTTACCCTGTAATCAGAATAACAAAACAATAGTTAGAATATTTAGGAACCCACACTTGTTGGGTTCCTTTTCCATGCATTTTATTAATTTTAGCAGCAGAAGACTTTCTGATTTTAGCAGTCCTGACAGGATTAACTCCATCAGGATTTGCTTTGTCAGTATCAGTATTAACAAAAGCATGCTTCACTTTGACATTCTTAAAGCTACCATAATTTGCACTATTATTAAACCTAGGTAAAGGATCATAAAAGTTATAGTACAAACTATGATATTCTTCACAAGTATAAATAGAATGCCATTTACTACCACAATGAAAACAGGACTTCTGTGGTTTATAAAATACTGATCTACTCCTAACATCAGACTTAGGAATTTCAATAACTTTCTTTTTATTCTTCCTGCAATCAATAGCAAGATGATTAGAGTTTCCACAGTTAAAGTAGCATTTTCTAGGTGCATTTGGGATAAACCTATAATTATTCTCTTTATTAATCCCAACTTTACCATTCCTGTTTCTCTTGACAGTTGGTAGATTTTGTTTACCAATTGCATCACTAACTTTTTCCCTAAGTTGTTTCTGAGACAATAAACCTACATTTTTCTTTTCAGTTTTCTTGACAGGTTTAGACTTCACATAAGGAACTGAGTTTTCAGAAGTAGATCCCTTTTGAAAAGTAGAATTGGGATCATTACCAAATACAAATTTAACAGGATTTATCTTTGATTTGGTTTTGTCTATAACCTGTCTATAGGTCATTGGACTTACTGTCTCATCTATAACAACTTTCTTTTTCATTTTCTTATCCTCATCTGACATATAACCTAGACACTCTTTCCAATTCTTAGAAGTATTTATTTCATGAAATTTCCTTCCAGAATCTGTCCAGGTTCTGATTTTCTCTTTAGCTTCCTCAAGTTCTTTTTCAAGGGCAGTACATTTAAGTTTCATCTCTATATACATGTGTATAGCATTGTCACATTCTATCTGTACTTTTTGCATATATGAAAATTCAGTTTCTAGATGCTCATTCCTTTTTCTAAGTTCAGACATCTCAGATAAGACCCTAGTATTCTCAGCAGTTTGACTTCTAAAGCTAATATGCAATGACTTTAGAAAACGTCTTATATAACTCAGAAGCATTATCAGTATCAAAATCAAAAACAGTATTGAGTACCTTATCATCAGGAATAGCAGTATCATCAGTATTGGCCATTAGGGCATAGTTGACCACCTCAGTATCAGATTCTGAGGAAGAGTCCATCCAATCCTTGCTTGAAGTAATGAGTGATTTAGCCTTCTTGCACTCAGTTGCAAAGTGCCCCATTCCATTACATTTGTAGCATTTAACCTTTGACTTGTCAAATTTGCAACTTTTGCTGTCCTTTTTATTGTACTTGTCTTTTTCAGCATTGAAGGTCTTTTTCTGGAAGTTGCCTTGTCTTCTAGCCTTCCTGAACTTCATCTTCTTGAAGCCTCTAACTATCATAGCAACCATCTCTTCCATGTCTGAGTCAGAAGAATCATCATCAGTATTGGCATCAGGATTGCCATCAGTATCTGATGATGAGTCATCAGGATCTGACTCAACTATTCTTGATTTCCTTCAAGAGACCTCCACAGATTTTCCTTTTGATTTAGTCTCAACATTCAAGGCAATAGACTTTGCCTTGATGCTTCTCTTATTCTTCCTTTGTTGAACCTCAAGATCATAGGTTCTGAGCATTCCATAGACTTCATCAAGAGACACAGTGTTTAGATCATACTGATGCCTAATGATTGATGTTTGTGTATCCCATTCTTCTGGTAAGGCTCTCAGAAACTTGGTATTAGAATCTTCAGATACATACTCTTTGCCTACTAGAGATAGGTTATTCAGGAGTGTTAGGAATCTATCATACAAGTCAGTAAGGCTCTCATCAGGTCTAGCATCAAATTGTTCATACTCTTGAATAAGTAGAGCCTTCCTGTTCTTCTTGACAGAGGCAGATCCTTGGCATTGAGTTTCCAAATTGTCCCAAATTTCTTTTGCAGACTTGCATGCAATCACCTTGTTTGACATGATAGCATCAACACTGTTGTGAAGGATATTCTTTATCTTAGCATCTCTGAGAACATCAGCTTTCTCTTCTTGAGTCCAATCTGTTTTCACCTTGACCGCGTAGTGTTCAGGTACAGTATCTGTTTGTGG
The DNA here is from genome assembly GCA_030848705.1 of Heracleum sosnowskyi. Lineage (NCBI taxonomy): Eukaryota > Viridiplantae > Streptophyta > Magnoliopsida > Apiales > Apiaceae > Heracleum > Heracleum sosnowskyi. The sequence goes on from CM061240.1 coordinate 21,479,516, forward strand.
AATAAGTCTCGTAGGAATATATGGTCCATCACGAATCCTGTCCAAATAGTCGGGATCCATAGCCTCCAGGTACATCAGCATCTTTACCTGCCATGTTGGATATTCAGACTTCTTCAAGATGGGAATTTTCATGCTTTCATACTTTGTCAACATCTTAGATCGTATCTGATTCAAATTTAAATCAGTTTGCTCTGATACCAATTGTTGCCCAGTAAATAACAATTGTAGAAGGGGGGTTGAATACAATTGTATAATATTATCGTTTTAATAAATTATGTATCACAAATATGTAAGAATAATAACAGCTTTATTAAATCTGATATAAAACTGTTACAAACTCTCTCAAGAAATTCTGATGTTCTTGAGAGCTTCTTGGTTACAAAAATACTCGTGTATGTGATCTATCTAAATCGAAACCTAAACTGTGTTTATATACTACACAACTTCTATAACAATTACAAGACAAGTCCTAATCAATTACAAAGATTGAAACCTATCCAAAATTGATAGCTTCATTCCTATACATAAGGAACCGACAAAATAAACTTCCTTATTTAACTAGACTCCAAATATAACTCGAAGTAGGAATCCTGATCAGCTTCCAGTCCTGATGATCAATCCTGATCTCAGTCCTGATATAAATCCTCATGATAATCCTGATACTAACGCTTGAGCAATACTGATGACCATGCAATACTGATGACGTTAGCAATCCTGATCAGTTGAGTCTAGATCCTGACGATCATTGAATCCTGATCTAACATAACATGCACTAGTTTTAATTATTTAACCTCGTTTTCAAGAGCATTGTTCTGGAGAATTATTCTATCATTTTCACTACGTGCACAAGTTATAGTACTACTAAGATGATAAATCATTTCAGAGTTAGTGAACTTTACCTCTAACATGAAAGATGAAGTGCTGCCTTTATTAGCCATTAGTGCTAGATTTCCAACTTCACCATCTTCTTCATCACTATCTATATCATCCCAACTTTTTCCCTCAGCAAGATAAGCTTTCCCAATCTTGTTCTTCGTACTCGAATCATATGAGTTCCTCCTCACTTGCTTTGGCTTTTTGCATTCTGTAGCAAAGTGTCCCAACTCATTATAATTATAGCATCTAATTGTACTTCTGTCCACTGTTCCAGTTTTATAGCCACCCCTTGTGCTATTTAGAAGAAGAGGAGCTACCTCTCTGGAACCTGGGCTTAAATTTAAGATTAGGATTCTTTCTGAATCTGAAGTTCCCAAACTTCTTTACTATCATTGCCATTGATGTGACGCCCCTCCAAACCCGGGGTACAGATTTGGGGAGTCAATCGACCAACAAAACTTAACATACCTGAATATAACACATGCATAATAATATAATAACATAAAATACCCCTTATCCAAGACCGCATCCAGATTATGGTATGAAACAAGCTTCTAAGTCATAATTATTACAAACCAGTTTTCAGAGTTATTACACAACTTAATATACAAAGCTAGACATCTAGTCTAACTTCCAAAGTAAGACAAATACCCGTCCAATGACAATCACTCAGGGTGGTCTCCTAGCATCTGGAGAACTGTCACTAGCGTTGTGTCTGCTCATTCTCTCGCTTCACTGGATTAGGGTTAGAAACAAAACAAGTATGAGCCACAAGTGCTCATCAAGCACAATATATATATCAATCACAGTTCCATAATGAAAGGAAGGATTTCAGTTATCTGAATCAACAATATACAAGTCAAACATATGTGTTTAACAATCTTTATTGAAGAAAGAGGGATTAGAATTGGACTTCTACATTTTTCAAATACAAAGGTTGAGCTGCTAATCAGTCACGCATCAACCCCGGACTAGCTTATAGCATAGTCCTGCACTAGGATCCATGGCCATCTGGGCCTTAAGTTATTACGACCATAAATATGGCCCGACCATTACTGGTCTCATTTTAAAACATGCCAATTCTATCACAGAGTATAAGCAATAACATGCATAACAAGATAAGTACACAATGACAGGGTGCAATAGTTGCAAAACAACTTCAACTGCTCAATAGTTGCAAAAGAGATTCGAAATGGTTTCAACGGTACATAAGTACACATTTAAGAAGGTCAACAATGATTATAGTCAATACAAGTGAATTGAAATGAAGATTTCTGATATTCGACACGATTGTGGATTTAATCAAGAATTTAGGAATATTCAAGGAAATAGCATCAGTTGCTCAATACGGGTGAAGGTTGAATAATTTGAATCATTCTGATGGTAACATACATGTAATCCTTAAGAACAATCAATTGAATCAACAAGTAAAGGCACAGATACTTGCCTGGTCTACGTAGCTGACATAATTCTACCGAGCTCACTCTACCTTCTCTTTTCCCTTGCTCCGGGAACTCGATTCTATAATAAAAAACTCATTACAGTAAGTCTAACTATCCTCGTTATATCCTCGATATACACTCATAACCATTTTCAAATTTAAACAAGTAATCGGGTTCTTATCGGATGCCCGATCTAATTTACGGTAATTAAAACTCAGACATTAGCCCTCGCACGGGCATTTACAGACTATTAAAACACATTCTTCAACTCATATAAACCATATAGCACTTATAATTATTTTTAACACAATATCTGAGGCTTATTTGAATTTAAATAAGTCACAAATAATTTTTAAATCAAAAATCTGATTTTTAATCCCAATATAAGCATTTAAAAACACTTTAAATCAATTAATAAAAATTAATTGACACATTTCAAACACTCAAACTATTTTTAAATAATTAAATCAAGCTAGAAAATAATTAAACTTAATTTAAATTAATTAAATCTAATTAATGATTAATTATTAAGAATTAACTGATTAAAAGAATTAATCAAATAAATAAAATTATTAATTATTAATTAAAAATAATTAAAATAATTAAATTTAATCAGTTTTCGAATTTAAATAAATAAATAGAATTTTTCAGAATTTTCTGAATATAAAAATGTATTTTTAAAATAAAAATATGATTTTTATAAATATTTAAACTATTTTTGAATTATTTTTAAAAATAAAATTCAAAAACAGTTTTCTGAAAGTGAATAAGGGTTTCGAAGATTGAAACCGGGTCAAAATTTTGGGTAAACGGGTCGGGAAGAACAAAAACGGACCGGGAAGAATAGTCGGAATTTTTCCAGATTCCGGTGGGTTTTCCAGATTCCGACGACTCAAAAACACCTCAGATTTTGGGGCTTTTTATACCAAAACATTCTTTACAAACTCAGCTATTCATTCCGACCAAAACAAACCAAAAACACATCCGGAATCCCAATCCCGATCAAATTTCGGCGAGCTTAACCAAATTTTCCGATTTACCAAAATCTTACACGAAACTCTACGTTCTTTATGTTTAAAATGAAGCTAAGAACACATACAACAAAAGCCCTCTATCAAAAAACAATGTCAGATCATTCATATGAACGAACTATTAAAAAGAAAAATCGGGCAAATCCCGAAAAATCGAATTTCTCAAAATCGAACACAAACATGAAATTAAAGCATGAATTCCTGCTAATTAGAACCCTAGGAACATGTTAGAAGCAATCAATTGAACGGAGAATCAACAGAATGAAAATCCCCAAATTTAATCAAGAACCCTAATTTAATTCGAATATTGAAAAATTCATATAAAATCGAAAATTTACCAGATGATGATATGGTTGGAGGATTCTGAAACTAGAGCTCAAGATCTTTGATTTGAGTACTTGAACTTGTGATTTGGATTTCAGTTACACAATCAAAAATTGATTTTGATTTTCGAGAACACGAAGAACACGGTTCGGGAATTTTATATTTTTGTATATTTTTAATACGGATTATATGAAGTATAATGTACGATTCTCCTTTTTATACTTAGTGGAAAATAATACCCCAAACGACATTTCTGGATCGATATTGATCCACTGGATCGCTTTAAAACCCTAATAAATAAAAATACATGTTTTACGAGCTGATAATTATCCACAAAGACTGATAGTTCTCCAAATCAATACATATCATTTATATAACTAATGATCAAGAATTTGGGGCTATAACAGATGTATTATTGATACGGCCGATATATCAATTGCCCTAAACAATTAGGGTTTGGGATAATTTTTCTTTCTTTGAATAAAACCAATACTATTGATAGTATCGGATAATAAGGGATATAATGATACGAAGAAATCCTCCGATTATGATTCGGACACGAATGACGAAGGAATAATAATGATGTACAAAATTTCAACGGGGCCCTTGAATTTACAAAACGGGGCTCAAAATTGAAGATATTTTCAAATGACAAGATATTTGAACGGGGCTTCCGACACAACAATTTAACACATAATCACTCAACAACCTTAATCATTAAAACTCAAAATACTCCATAATATTTATTCTACACATATAATACATTTTATATAATTAATAAAGTTCACGGATCTTACATCTTTCCCCCCTTAATAGGATTCTGTCCTCAGAATCAGATCATCTACAGACTTGAAGTTATTCTACATTGAAAGAAGTTCAATTTATTGTTCAAGCCTCAGTGAAGTATTCAAGTAAGTGGATTTACTACAGTGACAGAGATTTCCAGTTGGTGACGGAAGAAGTACAGGATACAGAGTTTAGTCAAAGCTAAAGAAAAGAAGCCACAGCTTTAAATGTTTTAAAGATGAAGAATTATCATTGAAGTCAGTTATTCATGAAACCAGACAGTGCATCGAATGACGACATCAATCAGTGGAATTCAATCATCTGTATTCAGTGGTTTTCAGAAGATAGAGTAATGCAAGGATTTTAAATTATCTTCTTTAATTTATTAATTAAATTTAATTAATAAATTAATTCTATCAGAATTAATTTATTTATTAAATTAGTTATGTTAGTAGTTTAAATTATTTATTAAATTAATTCTATAAAAGAATTAATTTAATCTAGAATTTAATCTATCTAAATAAATTAAAAGGATTTTCTTTTAAAATCTCGGTATGACCTGTTTAGTAAACTCGGTATGACCTAATGTTTTAACACCTTAGGTTCTACTGAGTTATATTGAGGTCATACCATTCAAATTGTGTCAGGTCATACAGATCACTTTCCCTTGGTCATACCGAGAGTTGGTGAAAGATCTCAAGGTCATACCGGACATTTTCTTGTAGGTCATACTGGTCATACAAGGTTCTACCGAGCTTATTTTTGCAGGTCATACAAGTGTATGATTTGTTTTATTAAATCTTTATGATTTAATAAACAGGTCATACAAGGCTTATTGCATTTGTATTAAATTCTTGGCAGAACACAGCAGAAGACAGTTGGAACGAAAAAGAAAGAGATTGAAGCATTTACTCTCAAGAACACAAGAAGCCATTAATATCATTTCTTCTCAAGCAATTAATTCTAGTTTGTATTGTTAAATCCAAACCACTAGAAGTTGATTACTTGTATTGCTTTGATCATCTAGCGGATTTTTATCCCTAGAATTTATCTCGAACTTGCTTTTAGCATTCGATCTTTTTATTACAAATATTAGAAAAGTTCATGTCGAATTTATTCTAAATTTGTATTAATTAGTTTGAGATAAATACTTTGTAATCCTTATTGTATTTGCAACACCCTTCAAGTTTAATATAAGTTATATTTAACTTGAATCTTGTTTCATTTATATTCCGGATTAATTTGTTCTATATTGTTTAATTTATTCAAGAACAAATTTCGATAAAACGGTATAGTTTGTATTCAACCCCCCTTCTACAAACTTATCAGGACCTAACAATTGGTATCAGAGCCTTTTGATTGATATACAAATCAAAGATCCAATTGTTTTGAAATTTTTCTTTTAAACTCTGATTTTTTATCTTATTCCTAAAAATCTCAAAAAATGTCTACTACACAGAAAGTTGGTACTGTCAAAATCCCAATGTTCAGCAAGGAGCATTATTCTATGTGGAATAAGAAAATGCTCCTATTTCTTAAGGTTGCAAATCCTAAATACATTGATGTGCTGAAGAAAGGTCCCAGACTTCCTATGATTATTGAGGAAGAATTACAAGTGGATAACATTGTTACTAGACCTGCTAGTATGTACCCTAAAGATCCCAAGGAGTACACTCCTGATGAAAAAGAGGATGTTACCTTGGATTCCTGTCTTCAGTTGATCCTTATTGAGAGTCTTGATCCTATCATGCATAATCATGTCCTAAATTGTGAAATTGCCAAACACATTTGGGGAACCATAGAGATAATCAATGAGGGGACAGAGGAAGTTAGGGAGAATATGCTGGAAATTCTCACTTCACAATATGAGCATTTCAGATCAAACCCTGGTGAAGGTATCTCTCAGGTTTTTGAGAGATACAACAAATTAATCAATGATCTGAATCTCAATGGGAAGCACTACACCAACAAGGAGATTAACAAGAAGTTCCTTCTTACCCTTCCACCTCATTTGGAGCACAAAATATCTGCCATTAGAGAAGAAAGAGATATGAATGAGATTGCTTTGGAGAGATTGTATGGTGTGCTGAAGACCTATGAGCTGGAGCAGATTCAACAAAGGGAGTTGTATGGAACTGGGAAGATTGTTAGTACTTCTACTTCACTGGCTGCTGAAGTCCCACAGAAACTGGAAGTGAAGCATGTTCAACCTTCCAGTTCTAACATGAATGTTATTGATGCTGAATATGGATTAACATCCATTGATCAATCTGGTGGTGACTTCTATTCTTTAGAAGAACTTGATCAGATGGAGGATGGTGATTTGGCTTTGATAGTCAGAAAGTTTGGGAAGTTCAGATTCAAGAGGAATCCCAATCTTAAGTTCAGGCCCAGATTTCAGAGAGGTGGATCTTCCTCTTCAAGTGGCACAAGGGGTGGCTACAAAACTGGAACTGTGGAAAGGAGCACAATCAGATGCTACAATTGCAATGAGTTGGGTCACTTTGCTACTGAGTGCAGAAAGCCAAAGCAAGTGACTAGAAACACATTTGATTCTAGCAAGAAGAACAAGATTGGGAAAGCCTATGTTGCTGAGGGAAAGAGTTGGGATGACACTGACAGTGATGAAGAAGCAGGTGAGATTGGGAACCTTGCTTTAATGGCTAAAGAGGAAAGCACTTCATCCAGATACATGTCAGAGGTAACCTTTACTGACACTGAAATGATTCATCATCTTGGTGGCACCATAAGTTGTGCACGCACTAAAAATGATAGAATAATTCTTTTAAACACAAATCTTGAAAAGGAAATAAAAGAATTAAAACTAGTGCATATCAATCAAGATGAACTTACTAATAAGGTAGCAGTTCTTGAGAAAAGGGTTAAATTGTATCAACAACTGGAAACCATTCTCAAAGATCAGATTAGTGAGCTTAAGACCAAAGCTAATGCTTATTTCAGTTCTTGTAAGACTACTAAAGAAATTCTCAATAAGCAAGCTGTTGGTAATCATGTCAGTATAGGGTATGATTATAATGAGGCTATTGGACTGCTTGGAATTAATTCCCCTTGTAGATTCAAATCTGAAGGAAAGGTCGTTCCATATATACTTAAGGGTATTGAAACACCCTTCTGTAAGGAGTCTGAGGCAGAGCCTATGAATGAATACTCTATCATTATTGCTGAGGAGATTCATGAAGAAGATATTGCTTTGGAAGTTGAACAGTCCAAAAAGTGTATATCTGATATTCCAGTCAAAGTTGCTACAACTAAAAAGACTAAATCAGATATCCATAAGTTGGATCAAAACAACTGTTCTAACATGCCTGTTGTTAATTCTTCTCATAAAGCATGTGGTGTGATTAATTGCATGTCTTGTGCTTTCAATGTTATGTATGCTTATTTTAATAGTAAGCATGTATCTAGTGATAAGACTGCTCCACGTCAACATGTTAATAGTAAGAAGCATGTTAATGCTAAGACTGCTAGTCCTTCTAATACTAGAGTGGATTCATTTATCCCTAAGCCTACTCAGAAATGTGTTAAGGCTGGCTATAAATGGAAACGCTCTTATGTGAAAGAGGTTGAAGTAGTTTTAGCTAAAAATGTTGTTTTGCCTGACAAAGGCCAGTTCTTTAAGTATGCCGGACCCAATCAATTTTGGGTTCCGAAGAAGGTTTAATCAATTTGATATTGCAGGGAGTTAAACAGGTAAACCGTGTTATATGGATTCTTGACAGTGGCTGTTCAAAGCATATGACCGGAGATAGAGCCCTGCTATCAGATTTGGTTGAGAAAGCTGGCCCAGTAGTTACCTTTGGAGATAACAACAAGGGTATTACGAAAGGATATGGCTGTTTGAAGTACGGAAATGTTATCATTGAAGATGTTTCTTTTGTGGAAGGTCTGACGTTCAATCTTCTCAGCATCAGTCAGTTCTGTGACAGAGGATATTCTGTTTCCTTTGAAAGAGAGAAGTGTTAGATCCTTCACAAGAAGAATGGAAAGCCTGCTCTTCAAGGAGTAAGGAAAGGTGACTTGTTCATAGCTGATCTGAACTCTGGATTCAAAGATGAAGTTAATTGTTTTTATGCTAAAGCTTCATCAGATGATAGTTGGCTATGGCACAAGAAGATGTCTCACCTTAACTTCAAAACCATGAACTCTTTAGTCAAGAGGGAATTGGTTAGAGGTTTTCCTCAGATGGAATTTACACAGGAAGGACTGTGTGAGGCTTGTCAGAAAGGAAAGTCAAAGAAAGCTTCTCACAAGGGCACTGACACATCATCAATAACTGAACCTCTTCAGCTACTGCACATGGATTTGTTTGGTCCAGTTAATGTGATGTCCATGTCAAAGAAGCAATATGCACTTGTGATTGTTGATGACTTTTCAAAATATACATGGGTTTTATTCCTACATTCCAAGGATGAGACCCCATACCTGGTGATTGGCCATGTGAAGTTGATTGAGCTGGATTCTAGATTCCCTGTTAGAGCAATAAGGTCAGATAATGGTACTGAATTCAAGAATGCCATTCTAAATGACTTTTTTGTTGATAAAGGAATAACAAGACAGTATTCTGCCCCTAGAACTCCTCAACAAAATGGAGTAGTGGAAAGAAAGAATCGTACATTGATTGAAGCTGCTAGGACTATGCTTAGTGAGTCTAAACTTCCAACGTACTTTTGGGCTGAAGCAGCGAATACAGCTTGTTATACTCAGAATCGAACTTTAATCAACAAGGACTTAATGAAGACTCCGTATGAGATCATGAACAACAAGAAACCAACTGTCAAGTACTTTCATGTATTTGGAGCAAAATGCTTTGTGCTTATAGATGACAATGTTAAACGTGGCAAGTTTGATGCAAAGGCACAAGAAGCTATTTTTGTTGGTTATTCCAGAAGATCTTACAGGGTCTACTTGGTTGGCAGTCACACAGTAAAGGAAAGTGTCAATGTTACTTTTGATGACACTAAGTTCCCAAATATCCAAAAAGAAGACTCATCTGAAAAGCTGAAGTTTGATAACTTGCCAGACTCAGAATCAGATGATGAAGCCCCACCTGAAGTTATTGCTGGTGATGATAATAACAATGATGATAATGATCATGGTGATGGTGGTGGAAACACTGGTAACAATGGAGATACCACCAACACTGGAGAAGAATCATCAAGGCAATCAAGCAACAACTCAGGGGGAGCAAATGAAGGATCAACTAGTCACTCACAACATCAAAGTGAAACTCAAGGCGAATCATCAAGATCAAATCTTCCAAGACAGACTGTATGGAATAAAGCTCATCCTTTTGAGCTGATCATTGGTGATCCAGATGTTGGAGTTAAAACTAGAAGTGCTTCTCAGAATGAATGTCATTTCTCAGCATTTTTATCTAAAATGGAGCCAAAGAAAACTGAGGAAGCACTGACTGATCCAGATTGGGTGATTGCTATGCAAGATGAACTCAATCAATTTGAACAACAGCAAGTCTGGAAGCTGGTACCCAGGCCAAAGAACAAGAAAGTAGTTGGTACTAGATGGGTATACAGGAACAAGCTAGATGAGGATGGCATAGTTACAAGGAACAATGCAAGACTGGTTGCACAAGGGTATTCTCAAGCTGAAGGCATTGATTATGATGAAACCTATGCACCAGTGGCTAGACTTGAGGCCATCAGGATGTTCTTAGCATTTGCTGCTTACTCCAATTTTAAAGTCTATCAAATGGATGTTAAGAGTGCATTCCTGAATGGTGAACTTGATGAAGAAGTGTATGTGGAACAGCCCCTGGCTTTGAAAATCAGGAGCTGCTGGACTTTGTGTACTTTCTCTTCAAGGCTATCTATGGTCTCAAACAAGCCCCAAGAAAATGGTATGACACTCTCTCTGGTTTTCTTTTAGAAAATGGTTTTATTAGAGGTATCATAGACAAAACTCTTTTTTCAAAGAAACACAAAAGTGATATGATATTAGTCCAAGTCTATGTGGATGACATCATATTTGGGTCTACTAATGATAATCTCTGTAAGAGATTTGCTGAGCTTATGCAGAGTAAGTTTGAAATGAGTATGATGGGTGAGCTGAAGTTCTTTCTTGGATTACAAGTAAGTCAAAGGTCAAATGGTATATTTATTTGTCAATCCAAGTATCTCAAAGAACTCCTCAAGAAGTATCACATGGAGGATTCAGCATCAGCAAGGACTCCATCTTCAACAGCCATCAAACTTGGAGCTTCTGACAAATCTATCAAGGTAGATGTTACAAGCTACAGAGGTATGATTGGCTCCTTACTCTATCTTACTGCTAGTAGACCAGATATTATGTATGCTACATGCTTGTGTGCAAGGTTCCAAGCGGACCCTAGAGATGTACATCTCGTTGCTGTTAAAAGAATCTTGAGATATCTTAAGGGTACACCTAATCTAGGTATCTGGTACCCTAAAGATTCTGGTTTTAATCTTGTTGGATATACAGATTCTGATTATGCAGGTAGTGTTGTGGATAGAAAGAGTACCTCTGGGAGTTGTCAATTCCTAGGAGGTAGGTTGATTTCCTGGTATAGCAAGAAACAGCAAACAGTTTCCAATTTCAACAGCAGAAGCTGAATATATTGCTGCTGGAAGCTGTTGTGATCAGATCTTATGGATAAGGAATCAATTAAAGGACTATGGCTTTGCATTAGACAAAATTCCCATTTTTTGTGATAATACAAGTGCCATAGCAATCTCCAACAACCCTGTGCAGCACTCGAGAACGAAGCACATTGATATCAGGTATCATTTTATCAGAGAGCATGTTATGGATGGAACAGTGGAGTTACACTTTGTACCCACTGAAGAACAGACTGCAAATATTTTCACTAAATCTGTTGACGAATCCACATTGATCAAGTTAGTTGGTAAATTGGGTATGTTGAACAGTCTTAGTGATTGACAATATCTCCGGTAGGTTTGTTCTTAACTAAATCATTTTCTCTTGTTGTTTTAAGATGTTAAATATTGCCAATCCATGTTTATTGTGTAAAGCTTGTTAATTTAAATACTCTGAATAATTTATTTTCTTTAAAAATATTTTTCTCATTTTTCATGGAGAAATGTATTTTTATTGAAAATATATTTATTTAGAATCATTTAAGTTATTTTCAGATTGTAAATATTGTTGTTCAGATTTTTCTGCAGGTTTATAGTAGTTTTATGTTCGTTTATATTTTTATTCAGTAGGTTTCAGGTGTTATAGAATGATATGTGAATATTTTCTGATTATGCTGCTTCTGTTAGTATATATTTCTCGGTATGACCTTTTAGTTTGGTCATATTGGCATGCTTTTCTATTTTCTTGTTAATAAAATTCGGTATGACCTTAGGTTTGGTCATATTGGAATTTTTTGTCTGTTTATTAGAACTCCCAGGTCATTTTAGAACTCGGTATGACCTATCTTAGAGGTCATACTGGTTTGTTACTTTATTTTTATTAGTTTTATTCAGTTTTTTTTTATTTATTTAATTTTCTCGGTATGACCTTAATGAAAAACTCGGTATGACCTGCCCATAGGTCATACCGAGTCCAGCAGAACCCACGCCTATAAATACCACTGTTTGTCCAGTTCTTTTTCTTTACATTTCTTTCTAAATCAAGTTTTTACTTAGTTAACTTTGCTCTGGTTTGTGTTTTATTCATAGAACGACGAACTATTGCAAATTTTTCTTGTGAATTACTTGGGATTTTTTTCTTCTCTGTTTAATATTATAATTAATTACTGCATTATTTTATTTTATTTACTTATTTTTTTGTTTTTGTTAAAAAATGGCTGCTGATTTTGTTATTGAACGTTTTAATAATTACGTTGGCTATTGTGATCCCCTTAAGTGTTCTGCTGAACGTTTTAGGCCGTGGATTCATTTTTTAAATCAAAAATCAATTGTTAGCTATGTTATCACAACTTCTATTGATTTAAAGATTGAACCCCTTCGTCTATTATGTTTAATTGCTGTTGTTGCTGACGATATGCAATCTTTCACATTCACTATTTCTGATCGTCAGTACACAGTAACTAAGGAGATCTTTTGTCAAGTGCTTCATTTTCCACTTGATAATTTTGTTGCATTCCCTACTGATGACGAGTTAGTTCAATTTTTCTCTAGCATTGATTACCAAGGAAATATTGTTCTTCCTCGTCTGAATAAGGGTAATCTAGCATGTGAGTGGGATTTGTTCTTTGACTGTCTAGCTAAAGTTTTTAGTAATTGTACCAAAAACAACTTTCCAGTCATCACTTCTGTTCTACAAAACATTGCCTATGCTGCTGTTTTCAACCTGAGATTGGACATAGGAACTCTTGTGTGGGATCTCTTGATAAGGAGGATTTTCAATTACCCTAGAGATGTTGAAAATGGAAAGAAAGTTAAATGCTTTTATTCTCGTTTCCTCTCTCTAGTGTTGAATCATGTTCTTTCTGATGAACATAAAACACTTTTTCAAAACACTCCTATTCAAGTCCCCGCACACACTAATCCTCTCATATACTCAACCTTGTCCACCAGTTCCAAGTCTGGAAGGAGACCCGTAGTTCCACAATCATATCTGCGAAGGATTCTGCAACCACAGTTACCTCTACTCTTTGTTGAACATCCAGTGGTTGGATCATCTTCAGCAGGAACTTCAATGGTGCCTCCTAACACCATGGCACTTCAGGTAATATATCCTCTCTCAACTGCTCCACCAACCCAAGGGGTTCTTAGGATTGACCAAGGGATTGTAGAACCACAATCTCTGTCCACGGTCATAGAGCCACACACAGAGTCAAATCCATTGACCGCTCCCCTAGAACAACCAGCTACAACAAGATTGAGAGAACAAGTTGAAGTAGATTTTAATGAGAGTGATCCCACAGCTCTGCCTCCACCACTAAAGAAGAGAAGAACACTACTTGAGGCATCTGTAAGCCAGTCTGTATCCTCTCAAAAGGATATGGATTCTCAAAAGGCCAATGAACAGTTACTAGAGACATCCTCTCAACAGGATGAATCTATTGAAATTCGCCATCAGGCCATGGCATTCTGTACAGAGTCAAGCACTCTCCCATTAATCACAATGGGAGAAAACACTTCTGAAACAATAGTAGAGACTCATACACAGGACACTTTGAGAGGAGAGCACATAGGAATGCTTGCTGAAACAGTGCCTACCATTGTCACGGTAGAAGAGCCTTCACAAGCTTCAGAGGGAAAATCTGGTTCTTTGCACACTATAACAGAATCATTTTCTCCCCTCCCAGAGGGAACATCTCTGGCTCCCCTAAGGGATTCTTCACTCGCAGTTTTAACTGGAGAAAGTGAAGGGCAACCTGGTGAGTCCATTACTGAAGCAATTCAGTTTTCCGTCTCGGATTATTTTTTGGACTACACCGGGGACTGGGATTCGCGAACTCCCATTACACCACCAGTGACCTCTCTAGAAGGGGCTATGGTGATTTTTCCTGCAGGTACTTCAACTCCAAACATGGATAGACTGCTAGTGGTTAGATCTGAGAAACAAACACAGAGCGATACACAAGCACGCGAGGTGAGTGAAACACCATCGAGAGAAATTGAGATGAGTGCACACAATGACACATACACTGCTTCATTATTGGCTCAAATAGCTGGTCTACATAAACAACTTCAACAGACCCAGGCTGAAAAGGAAATTCTCAAAGCACAAGTGGTTGAACAGTCTTCTTCTTCCACCTCTGTCACTAATCAGCTGGGTCATATTAGAGATGAGATAGAAGGAGTGAAGGTCACATTGATCCCCAAGATAAATGTTGTTCAAGAATCACAGGTGCTAGTGGCTTCAGACATCTCCGAGCTGACACTTTCAAATGCTGAGATCAGGGAGAGTGTCAAGCAGATTGCTTCCATTTCAACACAAGTGAACTCTATTCAAGAAACTGTTGATTACAATCAGTGGTACAATGACCAGAGGTTCACAAATCTTGAAGGAGGAATGGTACATTTGAATGAAGGCATGAAACATCTATACAATATGATCAAGAGTTCACATCATCCCAATGCTGAGCAAAAGAAATTCTTTGAGGGTGATGATGATGCAGAGGACAATGATGACAAGGATGGAGATGAAGGAAATAAAGATAAGGATCCTAAGGCTGATAAAGTCAAATCTGTAGAGGATTCCTCAACTAAGGGGGAGAATAAGGAGAAGGAGATACAAGGAGGAGAAGAAGTGAGAGATCAAGGAGGAGAAGCTGGAGGTTCTGGTTCTGTAAAGGACAAAGGGAAGCAGAAGTTAACTTTTTCTGATGCTGACTACTATCAAGGTGAACAGGGAGATTTTGACTGTACTGAATCTGAAGAAAACCCTGAAGATATCTTTGGTGAAGTGGAGGTTGAAGGAGAGGCTGACTATGCTGACGGGGAAGATGAATCTGAAGTTGATCCTGCCTTTGAAGCTGAGCTGTTAAGACAGAAAGCTGATCTAAAGAGAAGAGAAGATGAGAATGCTAAAGTGTCTGACATAATCTCAAAGCATCTAGTTATCCAAAAAGCTGAACATCAAGAAAAGCAAAGGCTTCATGATTTAAAAGTCAAAGACAGAAGGTTATATGTGAGGCTGAAGCTTGGAGAAGAATGGGATAGAGCTAGAGAGATGTTCTCACATCCGACAGGGTCAGACAATGATGGAAAGTTCTTTAGCATGTTGGAAAGGTACAGAAAGGTCAATCCAGACAACACAATCTATATGAAAGCTCTTCATGCGGAGATTTCAAGAATTACTACTGGATATGACAGAGTCAGAGAGGAGTTGAAGATCTACATCTACACTCATAATGAGGGAACTTTCATAGTTTCTCTTAATCTTCTGGAAGGTAGAACTCTCTCTGAGCTTTGGGTTTTCATGACAAAGGTTAAAAGCTCTTCACCTCTATGTGAGCTGTTGCATGATCAGCTTAGAGATTTTGCCATGAAATCTAGTCCTCATGTTGTGGATGTGCCATATGAAGTTCAATTTTATAAAGGAAGGGCACTTCAAACTTGTGGTGTGGATCCCATCTCTTTGAAAGATTATCCTGCCAAGCATCTTGTCTATATGGAGAACATGTTGAGGACAACAGGGTTTGCTACACAAGAAAAGACAGAAGTTGCTGATTTGATTCAAGACTATTGCATTGCCAATATCAAGAGATATCATCAAATGAAGAATAGGCTGAAGAAAGTCACAGCTCAACCTGTCAGACCTAGTGGCATTACTACTGAATATGATCGTATTCTGGACAAGGATTTGCTTGAAGCACTTGAAGAAGGAGAGATGATTGAGTCTGAAATTTAAAGAAGCTCTGTTTGTAAATATTAAATGTTTAGAGCTTAGGTGATTCAAGATAGGATAAATGTATTCATATGTTCAGTCTAGAGGAACATCTATCTTGTACTTACCTGTAATGTTTGAATCTGGAAAATGTTAAATGAAATCCAGAACTTTTCTTGTTATTTACTTGGCTCTTAAAAGTCATTTCTATTTCTTGTTTAAGTTAGTTGAGTTATCCTCTAGGTATTTGATTGTTATTCTCTAACAAACAAATAGGGGGAGATTGAAAGGCATAAGTTTAGGCCTATTAATATTCCGAGGAAACAACTTAATTTAAACAAGTATGTAATAAGTAAATAATAAGTTAATATGTCACAGGAATCTCAGAGAGTTTAATCTGTCAAGAGAATGAAGAACCAAAGTCATCTACAGACTTGAAGTTATTCTACATTGAAAGAAGTTCAATTTATTGTTCAAGCCTCAGTGAAGTATTCAAGTAAGTGGATTTACTACAGTGACAGAGATTTCCAGTTGGTGACGGAAGAAGTACAGGATACAGAGTTTAGTCAAAGCTAAAGAAAAGAAGCCACAGCTTTAAATGTTTTAAAGATGAAGAATTATCATTGAAGTCAGTTATTCAGTTATTCATGAAACCAGACATTGCATCGAATGACGACATCAATAAGTGGAATTCAATCATCTATATTCAGTGGTTTTCAGAAGATAGAGTAATGCAAGGATTTTAAATTATCTTCTTTAATTTATTAATTAAATTTAATTAATAAATTAATTCTATCAGAATTATTAAATTAGTTATGTTAGTAGTTTAAATTATTTATTAAATTAATTCTATAAAAGAATTAATTTAATCTAGAATTTAATCTATCTAAATAAATTAAAAGGATTTTCTTTTAAAATCTCGGTATGACCTGTTTAGTAAACTCGGTATGACCTAGTGTTTTAACACCTTAGGTTCTACTGAGTTATATTGAGGTCATACCATTCAAATTGTGTCAGGTCATACAGATCACTTTCCCTTGGTCATACCGAGAGTTGGTGAAAGATCTCAAGGTCATACCGGACATTTTCTTGTAGGTCATACTGGTCATACAAGGTTCTACCGAGCTTATTTTGCAGGTCATACAAGTGTATGATTTGTTTTATTAAATCTTTATGATTTAATAAACATGTCATACAAGGCTTATTGCATTTGTATTAAATTCTTGACAGAACACAGCAGAAGACAGTTAGAACGAAAAAGAAAGAGATTGAAGCATTTACTCTCAAGAACACAAGAAGCCATTAATATCATTTCTTCTCAAGCAATTAATTCTAGTTTGTATTGTTAAATCCAAACCACTAGAAGTTGATTACTTGTATTGCTTTGATCATCTAGCGGATTTTTATCCCTAGAATTTATCTCGAACTTGCTTTTAGCATTCGATCTTTTTATTACAAATATTAGAAAAGTTCATGTCGAATTTATTCTAAATTTGTATTAATTAGTTTGAGATAAATACTTTGTAATCCTTATTGTATTTGCAACACCCTTCAAGTTTAATATAAGTTATATTTAACTTGAATCTTGTTTCATTTATATTCCGAATTAATTTGTTCTATATTGTTTAATTTATTCAAGAACAAATTTCGATAAAACGGTATAGTTTGTATTCAACCCCCCTTCTACAAACTTATCAGGACCTAACAATACTTCTCTAACATATCACTCTCTAACTCCCAGGTAGACTCTTCCACCTTAGGATTCCTCCACAAAACTCTTACTATCACTACAGTCTTATTTTTTAACACTTTTTTCTTACGATCCAATATCTGAATTGGTCGTTCTACATAAGATAAATCTGACCGAACCTCTATGGGTTCATACTCTATTACATGGTTCGAATCTGGTCGATACTTCTTAAGCATGGATACGTGAAACACATTATGAACGTGTTGCATATGCGGGGGTAATGCTAACTCGTCAGCTACTTTCCCAACCTGCTTCAAAATCTCAAATGGTCCAACGTATCTCGAACTCAATTTCCCTTTCTTTCCAAACCTAACTAATCCTTTCCATGGTGAAACTTTCAGTAACACTTGTTCTCCGACTTCGAATCCCATATCCTTTCTTGCTAGGTCAGCATTTTTCTTCTGCCGGTTCTGAGCTGTTATCAACCTTTTCTGAATCAATTCAATCACTTCCTTTGTATGTTGTACTAATTCTGGCCCTATCACTTTCCGTTCACCAACTTCTTCCCAATATACTGGAGATCGACACTTTCGTCCATATAAAGCTTCGTAAGGTGGCATCCCGATACTCGCGTGAAAACTATTATTATATGAGAATTCTACTAAGGGTAGATGATCGTCCCAATTACCTTTAAAATCAAGTGCACATGTTCTAAGCATGTCCTCGATGGTTTGAATCGTCCTTTCACTTTGACCGTCTGTCTGCGGGTGATAAGCCGTACTCATTTTTAATTCGGTGCCTAAACACTCTTGAAAACTTCTCCAGAATCTCGAGTTGAATCGAGGGTCTCGATCAGATACTATTGACACTGGAACTCCATGCTGTACCACGATTTCCTTTACATATAAACGAACTAATTTATCCAGCGAGAATCTCTCGTTAATTGGAAGAAAATGTGCAGATTTCGTCAATCGATCCACAATAACCCAAATAGCATCATGGTTAGTCTTCGTTCTAGGCAATCCTACCACAAAGTCCATTGCGATGTGTTCCCACTTCCACTCAGGAATTTCTAATGGCTGCAGTAATCCACTTGGTCTTTGATGTTCCGCCTTGACCCTCTGACACGTAAAACATTTACTCACCCATTCAGCAATTTCTCTTTTCATATCTGGCCACCAAAAGTTCATTTTAAGATCTCGATACATCTTCGTGCTTCCGGGATGAATTGAATACTTCGAGTTATGCGCTTCGTGCAAAATTTCAGTTTTTAGTTCCGCTACATTAGGTACCCATATTTGAGAAGCAAACCTTAAGATTCCCTTGTCGTCCAGTTGGCTACATATTACCTCGCCGGTTAAACTATTTGCATTGTCGTTCATGACTTGATCTTGGCATTTTCGTATCTTTTCCAACAACTCTGGTTGAAACGTTATGGCGTAAATCATTTTTGTCCCGTCCTTCGGAACACGTACTTCTATCTCTAACTTTTCAAACTCTCTGTACAATTCTTTGGTCATCGTCAGCATATTCAATCTTTCTTTTCTGCTCAATGCATCTGCTACCATGTTTGCCTTGCCGGGGTGATAATTTATAGAAACGTCGTAATCCTTGATTAGCTCCAACCATCTTCTCTGTCTCATGTTCAGCTCCTTCTGAGTAAAGATATACTTCAGACTTTTGTGATCGGTGTAAATTTCACATCTCTCTCCGTACAAGTAATGTCTCCATATCTTCAGTGCAAATACGATCGCTGCTAATTCCAAATCATGAGTATGATATTTTTGTTCGTGAGGTCTCAATTGTCTTGACGCAAAAGCAATTACTTTATCATGTTGCATAAGCACACAACCCAATCCTTTGTAAGACGCATCACTATAGATTTCAAAATGACCTTGATTGTCTGGTAGCATCAATACTGGTGCCGTAGTTAGTCTCTTCTTTAACTCTTGGAAACTCTCTTCGCATTTGTCGTTCCATATGAATCGTTCGGTTTTCCTTGTCAGCTTAGTCATTGGAGTAGCTATCTTCGCAAAATCCTGTACAAATCTCCGATAGTATCCGGCTAATCCCAAGAAATTTCTAATTTCAGTTGGTGTCCTTGGTCTTGCCTAATCCTTTACTGCTTCAATCTTTGCTGGATCTACTTTGATGCCTTCACTACTTACCACGTGCCCTGGAAATGAACTTCTCTTAACCAGAATTCACACTTTGAAAAGTTTGCGTATAATCCTTCTTGTCTTAAAATCTCCAACACAATCCACAAATGATTCGTATGTTCTTCTTCCGTCTTGGAATATATCAAAATATCATCGATGAATACCACTACAAACTCATCCAAATACTTCTTGAAAATCCTGTTCATTAAATCCATAAAAGCTGTTGGTGCATTCGTCAATCCAAACGCCATTACTAAAAACTCATAATGTTCGTACCTTGTTCGAAAAACTGTCTTCGGTATATCTTCTGGTTTAACCTTCAATTGGTGATATCCTGATCGTAGATCAATCTTAGAAAAATGAACCGCTCCTTTTAACTGGTCAAACAAATCATCTATTCTGGGCAATGGATACTTGTTCTTGATGGTTAGCTTGTTTAACTCCCGATAATCTATACAAAGTCTCATACTTCCATCCTTCTTCTTAAAAAACAGCACTGGTGCTCCCCACGGAGAAACGCTAGGTCTGATAATTCCTTTGTCTAACAATTCCTGTAGTTGCTTAGCCAACTCCTTCATCTCCACTGGTGCCATTCTATATGGTGCTTTGGATACTGGTTCCGCGCCTGGGGTTAAATCTATTGCGAACTCAATCTCTCTATCCGGAGGTAGTCCTGGTAACTCTTCTGGAAAAACATCTGGAAACTCACTCACGACTGGAATATCTTCTAACTTTGAAACTTCCTTCTCTGTATCTATCACATATGTGAGATAAGCCTCACATCCTTGTCTTAATAACCTCTTAGTCTGAATCATTGTCAAAAATTTCTTCATTTGTTTCTCTCCTTTAAATACCACTTCTTTCTTTTATGGGGTAACTAAGGTAACCCTTTTATCCTTACAATCAATACACGCATCATAATCAGTTAACCAATCCATTCCTAAAATCACATCAAATTCTCCCAACTTGAAAGGTAATAAATCAGCATAAAAACGATTCCCTAAAATCTCAATTTCACAACGGGGACAATACGAACTGACCGGTATACGATCCTGGTTAGCTATTTATATATTCAACACTCCATTTAAGGGTTCCATTAAGCAATTTAACTTACGAGCAAACATTTCTGAAATAAACGACTTAGTAGCTCCTGAATCTATCAGCACCTTAGCATTAACAGAGTTTACTAGAAGTGTACCTGCCACCACATCGGAGTCTCTCACTGCTTCCCTCATTGATATATTATAGGTTCTGGCTAACGGCTGAACATCAACAGCTGGAGGTGCCTCTATAGCTCGAATCATGTTGTTCACGGGTGCTGACGCTTTACAATCCTTGATCATATGGCCTGGTCTCTTACATCGATGACACACAATACCTGTCTTGCAATCCCTGGCATAATGCCCCTTCTGGTTACACTAAAAACATGTGATACTCAATATGTGGCATATACCTGGATATCTTTTCCCGCATGTCTTGCATTCTGGCAGTGGAGGTCTGGAAACTACTTGCTGATTATTGTTTGGTGGACGATTGATTGGTCCTGCATTTCCGGTATCTGGTTTCTTGAAAGTTGTACCTCTACCCGGCTGAAATCCTGGTTTCTTGTTTGGATGGATCTGAAGATCTCCCTGTGACTAGACCTTATCAGATGTTCCTACCTTTCTTTTCTTATTCTCTCTCTCTTTCTCTCTCTCATGTATGAATCACTATCTCCTTCCGCAAGCATTGCCTTCTGTACTACGGTTGCATATGTATCTAATTCCAAAACTGCTAACTTACTATGAATCCATGACCTCAGTCCCTGTTGGAACCTCTTGGCCTTCTTCTTCTCCGTATCAACGTATGTCGGAACAAACCTAAACAACTCGGTAAACTTGGTCTCGTATTGAGAAACAGTCATACTACCTTGCTTCAATTCTAGAAATTTCAACTCCATTTGATCTCGCATAAAGTCAGGAAAATACTTCTCTAAAAACAATTCTGTAAATCTCTCCCACGTAATTAACCCTTCAGGTTCTAAAGCCTTACTAGTTTCCCACCAATAACTTGCCTCATTTTTCAGAAAATAACTAGCATACTCAGATTTCTTTTCTCCCGTTACCTCTATCAACGTAAAAGCTTTCTCCATTTCCTTTAACCATGCCTTTGCCTCAACTGGATCAGCAGATCCCTTGAACTCTGGAGGTTTTGCTGCTTGAAAAGATTTAAACGTAACCACGGGTAATACCTGCTGGTGGTGCTGTTGTTGATGCTGTTGTAATAACTGTTGTTGGATCTGTTGTTGTTGTTGTGCTAGAGCAGTAGTTTGTTGAGTGAGGGTGTTCAAAAGCTGTATTAAAACCGGATCTAAATGACCCGTTGGGGGTGTATTCTGTTGACCTTCTTGGTCAGTGGAATTATTCGCACGGGTGTTTCGTCTAGGAGGCATATTGCTGATGAATAAACAATAATTGATTTAATCAAATAATTCATAAATAGAAGAGAAAGAGAACACAATTGGTAGAACCATGATTTACGGATTTTCAACGGTGTAAGAGTACACTCGTTGCACAAGTAGAATAACAATTATAATATTGAAAATGAATAACAAGAGAATAATAACAGTTCTACAAAAGGTGGTTATCATAAATATATACATAGATTCGATAAAAGCGTAGAACGCTTCCGAAAGTAAAGTATGTCATAGCTGAACTACAACTGTCGATCAACAATACAACAACAAAATACAACAACAATCCAAGGCGATACTATAAGCCTGGTGCACTGCTGGTACTATACTATGCATCTATGTATTATCTGACTGGAATCCACATAATATCCTAACCTCGTCTCTACCGGCTCATGGATCATCATCTCTGGTCTCCCATAGTGCTGGTCCGACAATCTCCCCAATCTCCCTCATCGCAAAGTCCAAAATCTCTCTCATCCCTATTGTAGTCTCTCCCTCTCTGCTAGTAGCGAGTCCATGCAACCTCGTCTCTACCAATGTCCTCACAACCCTGAGTCTCATCCGTGTCTCTCCAGCCTGATCTCTGAATATATCTCTATCTCTGGCTATAACTGCCTCCGCTGAACGCATCTCATGCATCTCTAACACATGTCTATGAAAGTAATCCCTCTCCTCTCTTATCCTCTTATAACGGTGATGTGGAACTGGTGGCTCAGAGATCTGGAACAAAGGTTCGGAAACTGAAGCCTGAGACCGCGGTGCTGCGGGTATGCGTCGAAGTGGAACGGGACAAGGTATAGGATCCCTCCTGACCACTATAGGTCCAGACTGGGGTAGTTTCGGTCACGACGGTCCTGCTCTCATATCTGGTACACGTCTCTCCTCTATCGGATGCTTTGACGGATCTGAGTCTGAACTAGAGCTAGGTGGCTGCAATTATAACCATACTCAATTACTACACATAATATCTCTAATCGACCTTCTATGACCATTAGGTGAATTCCTAACCCTCTATGTTATCCTGGACCCTAAATCCTAACTTGTTTCAAATGCCATAACTTGTTGCTCTGATACCAACCTGTGACGCCCCTCCAAACCCGGGGTACAGATTTGGGGAGTCACTCGACCAATGAAACTTAACATACCTAAATATAGCACATGCATAATAATATAATAACATAAAATACCCCTTATCTAAGACCGCATCCAGATTATGGCATGAAACAAGCTTCTAAGTCATAATTATTACAAACCAGTTTTCAGAGTTATTACACAACTTAATATACAAAGCTAGACATCTAGTCTAACTTCCAAAGTAAGACAACTACCCGTTCAATGACAATCACTCGGGGTGGTCTCCTAGCATCTCGAGAACTGTCACTAGCGATGTGTCTGCTCATTCTCTCGCTTCACTGGAATAGGGTTAGAAACAAAACAAGTATGAGCCACAAGTGCTCAGCAAGCACAATATATATATCAATCACAGTTCCATAATGAAAGGAAGGATTTCAGTTATCTGAATCAACAATATACAAGTCAAACATATGTGTTTAACAATCTTTATTGAAGAAAGAGGGATTAGAATTGGACTTCTACATTTTTCAAATACAAAGGTTGAGCTGCTGATCAGTCACGCATCAACCCCGGACTAGCTTATAGCATAGTCCTACACTAGGATCCATGGCCATCTGGGCCTTAAGTTATTACGACCATAAATATGGCCCGACCATTACTGGTCTCATTTTAAAACATGCCAATTCTATCACAGAGTTTAAGCAATAACATGCAAAACAAGATAAGTACACAATGACAGGGTGCAATAGTTGCAAAAGAGCTTCAACTGCTCAATAACAAATGAAGTTTGAGAAATAGATTCGAAATGGTTTCAACGGTACATAAGTACACATTTAAGAAGGTCAACAATGATTATAGTCAATACAAGTGAATTGAAATGAAGATTTCTGATATTCGACACGATTGTGGATTTAATCAAGAATTTAGGAATATTCAAGGAAATAGCATCAGTTGCTCAATACGGGTGAAGGTTGAATAATCTGAATCGTTCTGATGGTAACATACATGTAATCATTAAGAACAATAACAATTGAATCAACAAGTAAATGCACATATACTTGCCTGGTCTACGTAGCTGACGGAATTCTACCGAGCTCACTCTACCTTCTCTCCTCCCTTACTCCGGGAACTCGATTCTATAATAAACAGCTCATTATAGTAAGTCTAACTATCCTCGTTCTATCCTCGCTATACACTCATAACCATTTTCAAATTTAAACAAGTAATCGGGTTCCTATCGGATGCCCGATCTAATTGACGGTAATTAAAACTCAGACATTAGCCCTCGTACGGGTATTTACGGACTATTAAAACACATTCTTCAACTCATATAAACCATATAGCACTTATAATTATTTTTAACACAATATCTGAGGCTTATTTGAATTTAAATAAGTCACAAATAATTTTTAAATCAAAAATCGGATTTTTAATCCCAATATAAGCATTTAAAAACAATTTAAATCAATTAATAAAAATTAATTAACACTTTTCAAACACTCAAACTATTTTAAATAATTAAATCAAGGTAGAAAATAATTAAACTTAATTTAAATTAATTAAATCTAATTAAATATTAATTATTAAGAATTAACTGATTAAAGAATTAATCAATTAATTAAATTAATTAATTATTAATTAAAAATAATTAAAATAATTAAATTTAATCAGTTTTCGAATTTAAATAAATATATATAATTTTTCAGAATTTTCTGAATTTAAAAATGTATTTTTAAAATAAAAATATGATTTATATAAATATTTAAACTATTTTCGAATTATTTTTAAAAATAAAATTCAAAAACAGTTTTCTGAAAATGAGTTAGGGTTTCGAAGATTGAAACCAGGTCAAAATTTCGGGTAAACGGGTCAGGAAGAACAAAAACGGGTCGGGAATAATAGCCGGAATTTTTCCAGATTCCGGTGGGTTTTCCAGAATCCGGCGACTCAAAAAAACCTCAGATTTTGGGGTTTTTTATACCAAAACATTCCTTACAAACTCAGCTATTCATTCCGACCAAAACAAACCAAAAACACAGCTGGAATCCCAATCCCGATCAAATTCCGGCGAGCTTAACCAAATTTTCTGATCTACCAAAATCTTACATAAAACTCTACGTTCTTTATGTTAAAATGAAGCTAAGAACAAATACAACAAAAGCCCTCTACCAAAAACAATGTCAGATCATTCATATGAACGGACTATTAAAAAGAAAAATCGGGCAAAACCTTAAAAATCGAATTTCTCAAAATCGAACACAAACATGAAATTAAAGCATGAATTCCTACTAATTAGAACCCTAGGAACATGTTAGAAGCAATCAATTGAACGGAGAATCAACAGAATGAAAATCCCCAAATTTAATCAAGAACCCTAATTTAATTCGAAAATTGAAAAATTCATATAAAATCGAAAAATTACCAGATGATGATATGGTTGGAAGATTCTGAGACTAGAGCTCAAGATCTTTGATTTGAGTACTTTAACTTGTGATTTGGATTTCAATAACACAATCAAAAATTGATTTTGATTTTCGAGAACACGAAGAACACGGTTCGGGAGTTTTATATTTTTAATACGGATTATATGAAGTATAATGTACGATTCTCCTTTTTATAATTAGTGGAAAATAATACCCCAAACGACATTTTTGGATCGATATTGATCCACTGGATCGCTTTAAAATCCTAATAAAGAAAAATACACGTTTTACGAGGTGATAACTATCCACAAAGACTAATAGTTATCCAAATCAATACATATCATTTATATAACTAATGCTCAAGAATACTAGGGTTATAACAGATGTATTATTGATATGGACGATATATCAATTGCCCTAAGCAATTAGGGTTTGGGATAATTTTTCTTTCTTTGAATAAAACCAATATTATTGATAGTATCAGATAATAAGGGATATAATGATACGAAGAAATCCTCCGATTATGATTCGGACACGAATGACGAAGGAATAATAATGATGTACAAAATTTCAACGGGGCCCTTGAATTTTCAAAACGGGTCTCAAAATTGAAGATATTTTCAAATGACAAGATATTTGAACGAGGCTTCCGACACACCAATTTAACACATAATCACTCAACAACCTTAATCATTAAAACTCAAAGTACTCCATAATATTTATTCTACACATATAATACATTTTAGATAATTAATAAAGTTCACGGATCTTACAATTGACTCTTCCTCCAGCTGTTCAAGTTCTTCCATGGAGTAGAAGTCACCACCAGATTGACTTGTGGATGTTAAGCCATATTCAGCTATAGTAACATCCATGTCAGAACTGGAAGGTTGAACAACCTTCACTTCCAGTTATTGTGGGACTTCTACCACCAGTGCAGTAGAAGTACTAACTATATTCCATGTTCCATATACTTCCTTCTGCTGAATCTGTTCCAGCTCATAAGTCTTCAGAACACCATAGAGCCTTTCCAAAGAAATCTCACCAAGATCTCTTGCTTCTCTAATAGCTGATATTTTGTGCTCCAGATGAGATGGAAGTGTTAAAAGGAACTTCTTGTTAATCTCTTTGATTGTGTAGTGCTTTCTATGGAGATTCAGATCATTAATCAATTTGTTATATCTCTCAAAAACATCAGAGATACCTTCACCAGGGTTTGACCTGAAGTGTACATATGAAGAGGTGAGAATTTCCATCTTATTCTCTCTAACTTCCTCAATCATATCCCAAATGTGTTTGGCAGTAACACAATTTAAAACATGATTATGCATGATTGGATCAAGATAATCAACCAGAATTAACTTTAGGCAGGCATCTAGAGAAGCATCCTATTTTTCATCAGTTGTGTAGTCCTTGGGATCCTTGGGGTACATCCTAGCAGCTTGAGTAACAACGTTATTCTCAATCTGCTCTTCCTCAACAATCATGGGAAGTTTTGGTCCATTCTTCAATACACCAAGATATTTAAGATTTGCCACTTGAAGAAACAGAAGCATCTTCTTCTTCCACATTGGATAATGCTCCTTACTGAACATAGGAATCTTAACTGTTCCAACCTTCTTTGTAGACATCTTTGAGATTTTTTAAAAGAATAAAAATATGAAGGTTCTGGAAAAAATCACAAAAATTGGATCTTTGATTTTTGTATCAATCAAAAGGCTCTGATACCAATTGTTAGGTCCCGATATGTTTGTAGAAGGGGGTTGAATACAAACTGTACCGTTTAATCGAATTTGTATTGTTCTTGATTTAACAATTTCAATAACAAATTACCGCTGAATAAAATGAAACAAGATTCAGGTTAAATATAACTTATATTAAACTTGAAGGGTGTGATAATTCTGAGTGCAAATTACAGAGTTCTTGTTAAAACAAATCTAGAATAAATTCGACATGAATTTATCTATTTTTGTAATAAAAGGATCGAATACTAAAACGTAGTTCGATATAAATTCTAGGGATTATGATCCGCTAGATTGTCAAAGCAATACAAAAGAGTAAATTCTAGTGGTTTAGATTATACAATAAGTGCTAGAATTTATGCCAATCAAAGAATTAAAAGCTTAGTTTGTTTTGACAGTTAATGGTCGTGAGCTTTATGTTCTTTTCAACTGTATTGCCTTTGTTTCTTTTATTATGTGTCTATCTTAAAGATGTTGTCCACTTTCTTTATATAGACTACTTCCACTTGTACTAAGAAGACTTAAGCAAAAATGCTTAAGAAGACTGTCGGGAAGACTACAAATACAAAGGGAAGACTTTTGGGAAGATTAAGATAAATAACTGGCAAGACTGAGAAAAGACCTAGGAAGACTCTCAGGAAGATTACCCAATGACATTCTTCCTAATGTTTTTCTTAGTCTTCCTAGTTATGTATTAATTCTTATTTAAATAACCTTTTAAATAATTTAAGTAATAAATTAATTCTTAATAGAATCAATTTAATAAATAAATTACTTAACTGATTTAATTATTTAAAAGAGAATAAATACAATTCCTTGACTGTAGAAGAAATCCTTGAACCACTGCAATTAGAAGAAGAGCTAACAATGTAGAATGTTGACACTCGATGTACTCTCTAGTTCATAAGTGACTAACTGTAATGTTTGTTCTTTATCTGTTTGACTTTAAGCTGTGGTCCATTTTCTTTTCCCTTTCTCAAACACTGTAACTTGTACATTTGCTGTCACACTCTTGAAATATCTGTCACTTTAATAAATCCACTTAACTTGAATACTTCACTGAGGCTTGATCAATAAATTGAACTTATTTCAATGTAGAATTACTTCAAGACTGTAGATGACATTAATCTTCATTCCCTTGACAGATATAATCTTCTAAGATTCCTCTGACATATGAATTTATTATTTACTTATTACATTCTTGTTTACGTTGAGTAGAATCCTCGGTGTTTACAAATAGGCCTATACATATGCCTTTCACATATTACAAATAAGGAATGACATTCTTTCTCAATAGATTGTTAAGACTTGGTAGAGAAATAGTTTCTTGATGAAAGACTTAAGATATGTGTCCTATATCTTAGGGATCAGGATCTATAGAGATAGATAACGAATATTTTTTGGCTTAAGTCAGAGTACATAAATTGACAATGTATTACACCAATTAGGGATGCGAAGAGGCTAAAGGAGAAATGTTTCCATGTCTATGAGATAATGATCTCAAAATTAATGGTCTAAAATCATTGGATGATATGGACCACATTAGTATAGTTCTATATGCTTTTGAAATTGGTTTCATAATGTATGTGATGATATGTACTCATCATGATGTCTTGTATGCTTTAAGCATGACGAGTAGGTACCAGTCTAATCCAAGTGATGGTCACTAGATTGGAATCAAGAATATTCTTAAGTGCCTAAAGAGGACTAATGACTCATTCTTGGTATATGGAGGAGATGAGAAGCTGCATGTAAAATGTTACACTGATGCTAGTTTCCAGATAGACAGGAGTGTTTTGTGTCTTAGTCTGGATCCGTGTTTTGTCTAAATAGATGTGTTGTAAGCTAGAATAGTTCACAACAAGAACCGTAAATGATTCTACAATCGAGGCTTAGTATATTGATACTAGCGAAGTAGCCAAAGAGGATGTTTTGGGAATTTACTAAGGCAATATCACCTTATTAATGAGATTAATGATCAAGGAGATATACTTATATGTAAAGTGCATACTATTGATAATATTGCAGAACCACTGACTAAGGCTTTGTCGCAGCAGAAGCATGTAAGTCACACTAGTTCCAAATATATTGGATACATGGGATATTGGCTCTAGTGCAAGTGGGAGATTGTTAGTGTTAGTTCTCTAGAGACAATACTTTTATGTTTTAAAGAAAACATTTCATTATTATAAATTATGTTTTATTTATTATTATTATTATTTTATTATGTCTTTATTAACACGTTATAAATGTTAGCATAATAAATGTCCTTGGAATTATTATATGTATTCGATATCTTTAAGTATGTGACTTAAAAATGAGATTATATGAATAATATCTTTAATCCTAAATATCCCTAGTCGAGTGTTATTATTTAAGGACAATAGTAATGCACAGAGACTAGTATGTTTGTTGACTGATGACCATATCTCATTGGTCATAGGTATGGTGATACTAAAGTCAAAACATAGTTGCATGTAAGAGTACATGACACTGGATTGACCCGACGTGAGATTATACATGTTAATAGTGTCATAAATAATTCTCATAGTGATAATGATGTAATGATCCTTAGACCAGAAATCATTATTGTTAGGAATGAATATCACCTAGAAACTAGACAGAGGGGGGGGGGGTGAATGGATAGTTTGATGAATTTTTGCTTTCTTGAAAACTAAATGTAAACTGTATATGATTATGCTATGTAATATGCAGAAAGTAAACAACACGCACAATCACTTTAATCTACTTTGTATAAGCAAATTAAATACTACAGCTTTCCAAGAAATTCACAATCGAATTTCTGGCTTCTAAACAAGAACAGTTTGTACTTTCTTGCTTGGAGAGAAAAGAGCTTGAGATAAAAACTATGTGTGTCTCTCTTACAGCTTACAGTGGTGTGTGCACCATATATATATTCACCTATACAAACTAGTTACACACAATATTACACAGCTACCCCTTCTGAAAGTCCAACTTGTCCTGCCATAAGAAGTTCACTGTGTCAGGAAGGACCACCTGCTTTTCGGAATCTTTCCTGTTCCTGTAGCTGCTTGTCTCTTATCTTTCTCTCCAAGTTTAGCTGTAGATTTGCCATCTGTTCTTTGGACCACCTTGCCAGAACAAATGCTTCAGTATTTGTCTCTTTTGATTCTTGGTTCTGTACCTTGATTTGTCTTGTTGTAAACGGCTAAGTGTTGATATCGTGAACTCCATTTCATTCCTGACTTCGCGATCTCCCTTGTGAGGACTACGCGATATAGCCTTTGAAGACTTTGCGACATAGGCCATAAGATGACTATGCGACATGGGTCATTTGACGACTATGTGACATAGGTCATTTGACGACTATGCGACATAGGTCATTTGACGACTATGCGACATAAGGCTTCTGAGGACTTCACGATCTAGGCTTCTTTGACTTTGCTGACTTCAACACATCACGACATGTGTCTTGAGGACTTCTCGACATAGTAAAAAATGGACTATGCGATGTAGCACTTCACGACATAGATATTGGTGACTTCACGACATAGCTTTCTTCTGACTTTGCTATATAATGCCTTAGACAAATTTCTGCAACTTATTTCTTCATGGCCTTATTCATTTCTATCCTGCTGCATGAACACTTCTGAACTTCTACCAGGACAATTATTCAATGACCTATATACAATCTAGATGCAAGAAACTTTGCTAAGCTCATTATAACTTTGAGCATACATGATCAAGCTAATGTTCATGAGAACAAGACAAGTACATATAGAGACCTATACTATATCCCAGTGATAGAACTCACTAGGTCATGTAATGTGACATAGTCACATAGTGTAGGCTTGTCAATAGTGGTATTCAGACATGTCTTGAACCTAACAATCTCCCCCAAATTGTGAGTAAGATCCTTAGGCACAATTTCATGTCTGATAACAAGCCTAACTTACATAGAAGGAAATTAAGTAACAGAGAGGACAATTTCTGAACATTGAGATCAGGAATTTGATTACAAAAAAAAAATTGAAAGCTTACAGACTATCTTTGTTGCTCAGCAGCTTCAGCTTCCAATTGCTTCTCTTGAAAATCATCATAAATCTTCTTTTTCCTTATCTCTTCTCTTCTTTTCATGTCTATGATGGCTTCTTGAAGTTCTTCTCTTGCAATCAGTTCTTCAATGAGAGGGGAGTCTTTTAGATCATCAATTGCAGCTTTAAGAGCACTTTCCACATATGAATCCAGAAACTTCATCCTTATCTTGCTCATGCCTCCACAAGAATTTTTGTATTCCACAACATAAGGATTTCGTTTTACCCTGCAAAGCCCTTTCTTTCTCAGCTCCTTTGCTCTTTCCTCCATTTCAGCCATTTCTTTCTCTTTCTGAATTATCTTCTCTTCATTTTCCTTTCTCAGGTTTTCTTCATAATCAGCATGCATTTTCAAGAACCTGGCAATTTATATCTTCCATGTCCTTTCTTCTTTTTCTTCAAAATTCAGTAAGGCATTTATCCTTTCAAGCTCATACATATAGAAATATTTCCAGCCTCCTTGCTTCATTATCCTTTCTCTTCCATCAGTGTACTTGATCTCTAGATGATCCAACTTCACTTGGACTTCAAAGATCCTTTGAGCCCTCAAAAATGCTAGGGTATCTTCATCATAGTCCTCATCTAGTGGAAGCACATTGATGCCAATAACATTTGTGAGTTTTCCAGTCTTCTATGTTATCCTTATCCTTCTGGGTACACTCTTGATCTTCAAATGCTTCACAAGAGATACCTTTCTGGAACAAGGAGACTCAGTCTTCAGTGCCACATCACTTGAAAGTAGCTTCATTCCTTTTCCCTTCATCCACTGTAACACTCCACTAGCTGTGACTTTGCGGAAGTGTCTTTTTGATTTTTCTTTTGTGGCTCCTTCTTTCTTCTGTGGCAATTCAGGTTCAGAAGTCTTAGATAATGATTTTGGAGGATCATTACTATCAGTACCCACCCTAGACTTAGAGTCTTGTGTTGTGGTTAAAGTACTGCTAGCAATGTCCTTGACTTGCTGAATTCCACTTCTTGTTCTCTTGGTTGTTTCCTTTGTCCCCTTGGAATCCCTCTTGTCATCATCAGCACCTTTTGTCTTCTTTGAGGATTTGCTCCTGCTACTTTCACTTGGTCCATCCTTATCACTCCTAGAATGAGATCTCCTTCTGTAGGTTTTCTCCTCATCATCATCCTCACCATCCTTCTTCTTGCTCTTTTCTTTGACACATTCAGGAATGACTCCATGAATCAGAAAAGATTGTAGAGTGTGAATCATTTCTAGTTCCTCAACTGTCCTAACTCCTTTTTTAGATCTCAGCATCTGCAGCACCTGGTTGATCTTTGCATTGTTTTTCATTTTCAGGTCTGAGGGAATGACAAGTTGGTCAATGCTGTTATCTTGAGATAGACTTTGGTAGATAATTGTCCTTGGCTTGGAGATAACCTCAGGCAATCTTTGATTTTGATCTATCTTCAAGTCATTGTATAGACTTTCATTGTTCACTCCATGCTTTTCAATCAACTCCGGAATGATTGACAGCTCAGTAAATCTCAGTCTCTCTAGAGTTTGAAATGATAGATGCCATAAGCAATTGTCCTTGCACACCATGATAACCTCTCTTAGATGAACATCCCTGATTTTCTTTACTGCAACTGTGAAGTACTTGATGCTTTCCTTGAGCTTCTCTCTGTAGTCTCTTACATCTTCATGAGCATTTCTGTAGATGGCTTTCAGAAACTCCAGGAAGGCCTCATCATGATAGATGTTTGAATTGGCAACTTCCTGTAGCTTGGCCTCCGTGATAACTGTAGCTTTGACAGGTTTAGCATTGGGAGTAGTTTGAGCAGGTTGAGGAATTGAGATGTCTTTAGGCATTGTGGATGGGTAGTAGGTGGTTGAGATTGTGCTCTTCTGACCTTGTGCACTTATGACCTCTACAGGGGGTAGGATTATTGGTTTGATTGTTTCTTCAGAAATTTTGCCCTTAAGCTTCTGTTGCTTGGCAGGTACTCCCCC
Organism: Heracleum sosnowskyi; assembly: GCA_030848705.1. Taxonomy (NCBI): domain Eukaryota; kingdom Viridiplantae; phylum Streptophyta; class Magnoliopsida; order Apiales; family Apiaceae; genus Heracleum; species Heracleum sosnowskyi. The sequence continues at coordinate 21,512,855 of CM061240.1, forward strand.
TTTCTTTTTCAGACTGACCTCCTTTACTTTTTCCCCCTTAGGCTTGGAATCAGACAAGATGTCTTGAGCTTCCCCGGGGATAGGCAGGTTCATGTGTCTCATCATGGAAGTCATCATTTGCTGTTGTACCAGCAGGATATTGGAGGTGTTGTTGCCTTGGTCATCCAGCTTGGCATTGAGCTGCTCTAAGGATTGAGCAAGCATCCTGTTTTCATCTTTCAGAGAGGCCACTTCTCTTTCTAGACCGTCCACCTTGGAGAATAGCTGTTGAGACTTGAAAGAATTGAGAGATTGATCTTTGAGCTTGGCAAAATCAAATTTGGAGATGTTTGATAGAGGAATCTCATCGACCAATTTGTCACCATATTGATTCTTCCAAATAACATTCAGCATGGCATTAGAGTTGATGTTGGCCTTGACTTGATTTTCCAATGTAGTAGCCAGTTTCTTGATGTTGTCAGTGACCATGGCTAGAGAGATATCCATCCTGTTGACATTAGAATTTGTTTTCTGGATTTCTTTGAGGATGCCATCCACCTTGGGAAAATCAGAGAGATATGAGTTTCTTAGCTGAGTGAGGGATCTTTCTGTCTCCTCCTAGATAGAATAAATCTCTGATTGAAGCCCTTTCCCAAGATAGTGCAGAGCCTTTAGCTGATTCTTGTAGACATCATTTATAGCATCATAAACTTCAGCAGGAGAGAGATCCTTTGCATTGGAGCCCAGAGAGGTGAGATAATTCTCTCTCAGAAAAGCTAGGGCCTCCTTGAGTTTGATAGATCTCTTAGCATCCAACCAGGCATCCACATTTCCCTCTGGTTCAGCTGCATCCACTATCTTCTCCTGCTGTGCTGCAACATCCTCCTTGTGACAAAGTAGAATAGCCTCATAATCAGCATTTGGCAAGTTGGAGGTGAGGAGGTGTTGAGCTATTTTTGAGAACTCATCAATCTGTGCCACATGGAGATCTTGAATAGCTTCTTCTGTCATTTGGGAAGGCACAGTTGATGATCCTGAAGGCCTGTCATATTGCACAGGCTTCAGCCATTCTGACAAAGTGGCCTGAGCCAAGTGAGAGCTAGTGCTAGGCACTTCATGAGATGTGAGTTTTTGAGTCTCCTCTAGCCTTGGAATGGCTGTAGAGTCTGATGTTGTCTCCATTGAAATGGGATGTGTTACAACATCAGCCCTATTTGTCTGTGAAGACAGTTCCACATCCCTGAGGATGGGAGAATTTGGCATAGAGTCTCCAGTAAAAACTGGTGAATCCTCCATGTTTGTGTTGGTGTCATTAGGATATGCCCCAGCATGCATTCCCTGACCAACTGGATGTGGTTCCTGGGTGTTGAGCACAGTGTCATGCACCATGTCACTTGAGTTTGGCTCAATCACAGTATTGGATTGTGATTGATCAATTTCAGAAAAGTCATGTGAATGACTAACCTGTTGAGAAGAAATGTTAGATGTAGATTCTGGAAGAGAAGTGTGGTGTAGATTGGATTGTGGCAACTCCCCTTGAGAAATAGGAGGAGTTTCAATAGTGATGTGCTCTCCACTCTATGTATGATCATCCTTATTTCTCCAAGGGTCAAGAGTGAGTTCTTGACCCTGTGTAGACTCTGTACAGGTTGCAGTGGGGAGGCTGCTCTTTTCAATGCCAATGACCTGTTGAGAGGCCATAGACAGTAGCAGGTGTACCCCTTTTTCCATATCTGAATCCTGTTGGGAGGATTCAGTGGTAGGTATTGGTTTTGACTTCTTCTTTTGTCTGGCGAGAGGTGACTCAGGAGTCTCACTTTCTATTTCTACTGATTCATTTATCACTGCTAGGGCTCTTTTCTTGGTCTTCTTTTTAGTAACACCAACCTTTTGATAGATTGATGCACTTGGCTGCCTAGCTTCTACAGTGGTGTTTGCAATTGGGTTACTGGATGGGATGGGAAGGCTGGGGTTAGACTGTGTAGCTCCTTCAGTCTCAGCCTCCCCTGTCCAGGAAAGTGCATGGCATATGGGCTTATCAAGTGGATAAGACTCAAATGTGTCCTTCATATGCTTGGTCACACTTAGAATCACATCCACTTGATTCCTTGTGTCCAATGAGCGAAATAGAACTTTGGACATGGACTTGGAATAAGCCATTTTAGTTTTATCTATACCCTCCAATTCATGGATATTTGCATCAAGATAATTTAAAATAACTTGAAGGAAACGAGGGTAAAAGATGTCCTTACCTCTACCATGAACGGTCCTGCCTAGCCTCTGAGCCAATTCCTTGAGAATTATGGCTCCCACATTGATCTCCTGGTTGTTGGCCAGGGAGTAGGCTAGCTTCACAGCAATGTGACTGATATGGTCCCATCCTGTCTTCCTGCATAGAAACACCTTCTGGAGTGCGTCAAACAGAAATGACCACTCCCTTCTCACGAACTTCTTATTGATCTTTCCAGTATCTATCTCATCACCATACAGAATGAAGGTCATGAAGTCAACGATTTGAGCATCTGTAGCTTCTTGGGCATGACCCTCCACCTTGAACCCCAAAGCTTCATTGATTTCCTCTTCACCAAACTGGAAGTGTTTGCCTCCAATTGAACAATTAACCTCCTGGAATGAGGTTCCATCTTCCCTAGCCATTGTTGATACCAACGCCGTTCTCCAGAATCCTTCAAACACATCGACATACAAGGTAGGGTTCAGGGTTAGGGCTTGGCGTAGGTAGGAAGTTTTCAAGAACCGTACAAAACACTTGTACCTTGGGTTAGCCTCAGCCTTAGAGGGAATGGTGAGAAGATTTGTTTCATTGGGAATGGTTAAAGGGTTTGAAGAGGAAGCTGTTTGAGATTTGGGTGCCATTGAAATTGAGATTGAGATTGAAGAAGAGAGAGAAGAGTTTAGGTTTTAGAAATTGAGAGCAATAGACAAGATGAAAAGTTGTGAACGGTCGACAAAAAGTATTTATATGATAGAGACACTGCGATAAGGAGTTATGAATGTGTACAGACTAATTGTATGTCGCGAAGTCTCAAAATGGCCTGTACCGCAAAGTCCTTGCAAAGTATATCGCAGAGTCCTGAATTGAACTATGTCGCAAAGTCTTGAGGACATCAGAATTTGGATGACTTTGCGATATAGTGAAAATACCTTGTCTAAAACTCTCTTTTTGAAATTTTAAGATTTTGTCAGACTTAAATCAAAAATTGAAATAAAGTAAATTTAAATCAAAATTCTGGCAAATATGGAGACTTGTCGATATAGTTATTCTAAGTCGCAAAGTCATTAAAATGAACTATGTCGCAAACTCATGAAATGAACTATATCGCAAAGTCTCACAATTTTAACAGTTTGCGATATAAGTCTGTTTGATTTGTACTATGTCGTGAACTCTCAAAATCATCTATATCGAGATGTCTCAAAAGCTCACAACACCACATCCAAATATGATTTTGAAAAATATGCAGTAAAATACTGAAACATTTATAGATCATATCTCAGCTAATTTTCACTCCAAATAAATAGAGCATTTATATACAGTGAAAATTTACTGCTGCAACAATTAACTAGCATACTTACTTAGAACAACTAAATGAAGGATTGAGCATTCCAATTTCACTCACAAGTCTATTGAAGACAGCTTCATTCAGAGGTTTAGTAAATATGTCAGCTAATTGTATCTCAGTTGGAACATAAGAGACTTCTATGGTACCATTTGCAGCATGTTCCCTAATGAAATGGTACCTGATCTCAATGTGCTTTGTAGTAGAGTGATTAACAGGATTGGCAACTATGGATATTGCACTAGTATTATCACACATTAGAGGAATGTGTTCTAACACTAGTCCATAATCCATGAGTTGATTTCTAATCCAAAGCAATTGAGCACAGCAACTTCCAGCAGCAATATATTCAGCCTCAGCTGTGGATGTTGCTGTGGACTGTTGTTTCTTACTGAACCATGACACTAACCTTTGACCTAAGAATTGACAGCTTCCAGAGGTGCTCTTCCTGTCAATTCTGCATCCAGCATAATCAGAATCTGTGTAACCAACCAGGTTGAACCCAGTTCCCTTTGGATACCATAGCCCAAGATTAGGAGTCCCTTTCAGATATTTGAAAATCCTTTTGATAGCCATCATGTGAGATTCCTTGGGATCAGACTGGAACCTTGCACAAAGGCATGTGGCAAACATGATATCAGGCCTACTAGCAGTGAGATAGAGCAGTGATCCAATCATGCCTCTGTAAACCTTGATGTCTACTCTTTTGCCTTTCTTGTCTTCATCAAGCTTGATTGCAGTGGACATGGGAGTTTTTGTAGGGGATGAGTCTTCTAAACCATATTTCTTCAAAAGATCTTTGACATACTTTGATTGGTTTATGAACATGCCATCCTCCCTTTGATGTACTTGCAAACCTAGAAAGTAGGTTAATTCTCCCATCATACTCATCTCATATTTGCTTTGCATCAACTTAGAGAACCTTTCACAGAGTTTTTCATTTGAAGAGCCAAAGATAATATCATCCACATAGATTTGAACAAGAATGATATCATTTCCATGCTTCTTGAAGAATAGGGTTTTGTCAATTGTACCCCTGGTAAATTGATGCTCAAGAAAGAATTGAGATAGAGTCTCATACCAGGCTCTTGGTGCCTGTTTGAGTCCATAAAGTGCCTTAAGCAGTCTGTACACAAAGTCTGGGAAGTTTTCATTTTCAAAGCCAGGTGGTTGAGATACATAAACTTCTTCAGCAAGATCACCATTGAGAAATGCACTTTTCACATCCATTTGATACACCTTGAAATTTGAGTGAGCTGCAAAAGCCAGGAAGATTCTGATAGCTTCCAGTCTAGCTACAGGTGCAAATGTCTCATCATAATCAATGCCTTCTTGCTAACAGTATCCTTTGGCAACCAACCTTGCTTTGTTTCTTATTACCACTCCTTCTTCATCCATCTTGTTTCTGAACACCCATTTGGTGTCAATAACATTCTTTCCTTCAGGAGGTGGCACTAGCTCCCATACTTTGTTTTTCTCAAATTGATTCAATTCTTCTTGCATGGCAACAATCCAATCAGAAATCTTCAAAGCTTCTTCAACTACTTTAGGTTCTTCTTGTGACAGAAAGCAGCTATACAGACATGTATTCATAGTCGCCCTTCTTGTTCTAACTCCCTCACTAGGATCTCCAATGATTTGATCCCTAGTGTGGGCTCTGTCCCATTTCCTTGTGTGCCCCTGTTCATTTCCTTGATCTGTTCCAAGCTCATTTTGGTTGACAATTGCATTCTCTTCTTCTCCCCCTGTGTTTGTGAACCCTTGAACAGGTGTTTGAAGAAGATTGTCATCTTCAAAAACTTCATTTTCTAGAACAGTTTGAACAGATGGTTCATCTTCACTTTCAGAATCCTCAAGATAACCTTGATTCTCAAATCTTAATGGCACACTGTCTTGATCACTTGTTTTAAGTCCAGGAGTTTTCTTATCATCAAAGGTAACATCCATGCTTTCCATGACTTTGTGTTGCTCAGGTACAAACACTCTGTGTGCTTTCCTTTCCAGAGAGTATCCGATAAAGATACCTTCAAATGCCTTTGCATCAAATTTTCCAACATGCTCAGAGGTATCTTTCATCACAAAACACTTGCTTCCAAAAACATGCAGATGCTTGAAGGATGCTCTTTTTCCAGTCATTAATGAGTAAGAAGTTTTGCCAGACTTCTTATTGATCAATGTTCTATTTTGCACATAGCATGTTGTATTAACAGCATCAGCCCAAAAGCTAGTAGGTAGCTTTGCATCCAATAACATTGTCCTTGCAGCTTCAATGAGAGTTCTATTCTTTCTCTCAACTACTCCATTTTGTTGAGGTGTTCTAGGAGCTGAGAATTGTTGAGAAATTCCTTTATCTTTGCAAAACTCATACAATGTTGAATTTCTGAACTCAGTTCCATTATCAATTCTCAAAGCAACTACAGAGGAACCAGTGTTTTGTGCTTCTCTATCAACTCTCTTGATATGCTCTATTATGACTTGAGGTGCTTCATCTTTGGAGAATAGGAATTCCACCCAAGTGTATCTTGAAAAATCATCAACCATCACTAGAGCATATTTCTTTTTGGAAAGGGACATTACATTCACAGGACCAAATAAATCCATGTGAATTAGCTGCAGAGGTTTTGAGTTTGTATTGAGCAACTTGTTCTTGTGACTACATCTTTTAATCTTTCCTTTCTGACAAGCTTCACATGCTCCATCTTGCACAAACTCCAAGGCAGGCAAATCCCTGATGAGTTCTCTCTTGATTAGAGAGTTCATTGCCTGAACATTCAAGTGAGACAGTTTCTTGTGCCATATCCAGAATTCCTCATTTGTGGCTTTAGTGTAGAGACAACAAATTTCTCCCTTGTCTGCAGCCTTGAGATCAGCTACAAACAGGCTTCCTTTCTTCACACCAGTTAGAACAACTTCACCACTTTCTCTTTTTGAGATTGAACAATGATCTTCATTAAATTCCACTTTGAAACCCATGTTTGTAAATTGTCCAATGCTTAAGAGATTATGCTTCAGTCCTTCAACAAATGCTACATCTTCAATAATGACATTTCCAGATTTTATACTGCCATATCCCATTGTATAACCGATGTTGTCATTTCCAAAGGTTACTGATGGGCCAGCCTTTTCCTCAAAATGTGATAGCAGGGCTATATCACTAGTCATGTGACTTGAGCATCCACTGTCCAAGATCCATATGACTCTTTTATTCATGTTGCCCTGCATTCACAAGGTAGCTAAGTTGTTTTTGGTACCCACACATGGTAGGGTCCAGTTGATTTAGAAACATTTTTGTTACCAATTCTTTTGTCATAAGTTGCATTCATCACAGTAGGATACTTCATATTGTTTGTGGCTTTGGAGTTCACACTCTTAGGCTCACATGAAGTGTTCACCCTCTCAATCCTGATTGGGGATCCTGTCCTGTGAGTGTGCATGTGTGTGTGTGATTCACTAGATTGTGCAGAATCAAGTTTATGCTTTAGAGATAAACAGTTAGCAATCACAGTTACATAGCATGTCATGCAATTAGGCTTACCACAGAAGGAATTGTTAGATCAGAATTCAATGATCGTTAGAAGCTAGACTCAACTGATCAGGATTGCTGACATCATCAGTATTGCATGGTCATCAGTATTTGATCAAGCGTCAGTATCTTATTGATCATCAGGATTCCTACTCAGACTATGATCAGGATTGATCATCAGAACTTGAAGCTGATCAGGATTCCTACTTCGAGTTATATTTGGAGTCTAGATAAACATGGAAGTTTATTCTATTTGTTCCTGGTTTGTAGAATCGATTAAAGATATGTTTCTATCTTTGTTATTGATTAGGACTTATCTTGTTATTGATAGAGAAGCTGTGTGCACTATATAAACACAGTCTTGGTTTCGATTTATGTATTCATCAGAGAGAGAACATAATCGAAGAGAAGCTCTTAAGAACAGAATTTCTTGAGAGAGTTTTTGTAAACTAGCAGCTCTCAAGAACATCAGAATTTCTTGAGAGAGTTTGTAACAGTTTTATATCAGATTTAATAAAGCTGTTATCTTTCTTTTCATATTTGTGATATATACATTAAGAAGTCGATTATCTTACTCTATTGTATTCAACCCCCCTTCTACAATAGATTATTACTGGGCAACAATTGGTATCAGAGCAAACTGATTTAATTCTGAATCAGAGACGATCTAAAGATGTCGACAACCAAGTATGAAAGCATGAAGATTCCCATCTTAAAGATATCAGAATATCCTACATGGAGGGTAAAGATGTTGATGTACCTGGAGGCTATGGATCCTGACTATTTGGACAGGATTCGTGATGGACCATATATACCAACAAAGTTCGTAGAACGAACAGATACAGTACCAGAACATTATGTGGTCAAAGCTAAAGCTGAATGGACTCCAGAAGAAAAAGCTCATGTACTCAGGGAACCAAAGATAAAGAATATCTTGCATAATAGCCTTGATGATGTCATGTCAAACAGAGTGATTGCATGCAAGTCTTCAAAAGAAATCTGGGATACTTTGGAAACTCAGTGCCAGGGATCTGCATCTGTTAAGAAAAACAGAAGGGCTCTTTTGATTCAAGAATATGAACAATTCGATGCAAGACCTGAAGAGAGCCTGACTGATCTATATGATAGATTTCTGACACTATTGAACAGCTTATCCTTAGTTGACAAAGTATATGAAACTGAAGATTCAAACACCAAATTTCTTAGAGCTTTACCTGAAGAATGGGATACTCAGACCTCAATCATTAGACACCAGTATGATCTGAACATTGTGTCTCTTGATGAGATCTATGGGATGCTAAGAACTCATGATCTTGAAGTTCAACAGAGAAAGAACAAGAAAAGCAGCAAGGCAAAGTCAATTGCTTTGAATGTAGAAGCAAAATCAAAAGGGAAAGCTATGGAGGTCTCTAGAAGGAAAGCAAGAGTAGCTGAGTCAGATCCTGACGACTCTTCATCAGATACTGATGGCAATTCTGATGCCAATACTGGTGATGAATCTTCTGATTCAGACATGGAAGAGATGGTTGCTATGATTGTCAGAAACTTCAGAAGGATGAAGTTCAGGAAGAATAGAAGACAAGGCAACTTTCAGAAAAAGACCTTCAAAGCAGACAAAGATAAGTATATCAAAAAGGACAGCAAGGGTAGCAAATTTGACAAGTCAAAGGTTAGATGCTACAAGTGTAATGGTATGGGTCACTTTGCTTCTGAATGCAACAAGACAAAGGCACTCATCACATCAAGCAAGGATTGGATGGACTCTTCCTCAGAATCTGATACTGAGGTAGTCAACTATGCGTTAATGGCCAATGCTGATGTAACTGCTGCTCCTGATGATAAGGTACTAAATATTATCTTTGATTTTGATACTGATAATGCTTCTGAGTTAAGACGTTTTCTAAAGTCATTACATATTAGCTTTAGAAGTCAAACTGCTGAGAATACTAGAATCTTATCTGAGATGTCTGACCTTAGAAAGAGGAATGAGATATTAGAAGCTGAATTTTCTCGTATGCAAGAAGTACAAAAAGAATGTGATAATGCTAAACACATGCACTTAGAGATGACATCTAAATGTACTTCTCTTGAAAAAGAACTTGAATATGCTAATGAGAAAATCAGAACCTGGACAGACTCTGGTAGGAAATTTCATGAGATTAATACCTCTAAGAATTGGAAAGAGTGTCTAGGATATAAGTCAGATGAAGATAAGAAATTAGCAGAGAAAATTGTCATTGATGAGAAAGTCAGTCCAAAGACCTATAGACATGTTATAGACTCAACCAAATCTAAGATTACTCCTGTTAATTTTGTTTTTGGTAAGGATTCCAATTCTACTTTTGAAAAGGGATCTTCTTCTACTCAAGGAATTAAAATTATAAAGTCTAAACCTGTCATGAGCAAAGTCACTAAGAATCTAGGTCTATTGTCTCAGAAACAGCTTAAAGATAAAATCTGTGAGGTTACAGATAAGAAAAAGGAAGCTACTGTTAAGAGAAACAGGAATGGTAAAGTTGGGATCAATAAAGAGAATGGTTATAAATATATCCCAAATGCACCTAGAAAGTGTTGTTTCAACTGTGGTAACTCTAATCATCTTGCTATTGATTGTAAGAAGAGTAAGAAAAAGATTACTGATATTTCTAAGTCTGATGTTAGGAATAGATCAGTACTCTATAAACCGCAGAAGTCCTGTTTTCATTGTGGTAGTCTATGGCATTCTATTTATACATGTAAAGAGTATCATGATTTGTACTATAACTTTTATGATCCACTGCCAAAGTTTGAAAGTAGTACAAAGTCTGATAGAACTGAAAATGTCATAGTGAAGCATGCTTTTGTTAATACTGATACTGACAAAGCAAATCCTGATGGAGTAAATCCTGTCAGGACTGCTAAAGTCAAAAAGTCTTCTGCTGTTAAATTTAATAAAATGCATGAACAAGGAATCCAACAAGTGTGGGTTCCTAAACATTCTGACTAGTGTTTTACTATTCTGATGCAGGGTAAAAGGAAAAATGTGTTAGTCATGGATAGTGGATGTTCTGTGCACATGACTGGAAACAAAGCCCTGTTATCAGAATATGAGGAAAAAGCTGGCCCAACTGTGTCTTATGGAGATGGCAACATTGGACAAACCTTGGGATATGGCAATATAATCATTGGAAATGTCATCATTGAAAAAGTAGCTCTAGTGAAGGGACTAAAACACAACTTGTTGAGTATTAGTCAAATCACTGACAGAGGTTATCATGTCAATTTCTATACCACTCATTGTGAAGTAGTCAGTAAAGCAACAGGGAAGATAGCACTAACTGGCTACAGGCATGGTAACATATATGAAGCCAACATTCTCTCAGATACTGATGGCTCCCCTACATGTTTCATCAGTAAAGCTTCAGTAGATGAAAGTTGGAATTGGCACAAGAAGCTTTCTCATCTCAACTTCAGCAACATCAATGAGTTGGTTAAGAAAGAGTTAGTAAGAGGATTACCTAATGTCTTATATACACCTGATGGACTCTGTGATGCATGCCAAAAAGCAAAACAAAGAAGGACATCATTCCAGAGTAAATCAGAATCCTCTATTGAAGAACCATATCACATGCTACATCTTGATCTGTTTGGTCCAGTCAACATCATGTCCATCAGTAAGAAAAGGTACACTCTTGTAATTGTTGATGAATATTCTAGATTCACCTGGGTGTATTTTCTGCATAGAAAAGATGAAACTCCTGAAGTTCTGTTGGATCATGTGAGGATGATTGAGACAACCACAAAGTACAAAGTCAAGATTCTGAGAAGTGATAATGGTACTGAATTTAAGAATTCAAAGATGGAAGAGTTCTGCAAATACAAAGGAATCATTCAACAATTCTCTGCTCCTGGCACACCTCAGCAAAATGGAGTAGTAGAAAGGAAGAATAGAACTCTTATTGAAGCTGGCAGAACTATGTTGGAAGAAGCTAAATTACCTACATATTTCTGGGCAGAAGCAATCAACACAGCATGCTATACACAAAATCTCACATTGATAAACAGTCATGGTGTCACTCCTTATCAGTCACTCAAGGAGAAGAAACCAAGTCTGAAGCATTTGCATGTGTTTGGCTGTAAATGTTTTGTTCTCAGAACTCATCCTGAACAGCTAGGGAAATTTGAAACAAAGGCTGATGAAGGAATATTCATAGGTTATCCTACATCAAGAGCCTTCAGAGTTTTTAATTTGAGAACAAGAACTGTCATGGAGTCAATTCATGTATCTTTTGATGATAAGAAGATAACTGGAATCATTGAAGACTCGCATGATAGATTGTTATTTGAAAATGAAGCTTCCAAGGAACCTGAAGAAATTGAATCAGATCCTGTCAATTCATCAGATACTGATGGGTCACCAAATCCTGATGACTCACCAGGTACTGATGGTGCTAATACTGATGATGCAAACAATAGTGATACAACTAGTAGTGTTAATGTTGAGGGGGAGCAACGGCATTCAACTACAAGTCCAGAGTCAACTCAATCATCAGGACAGAATTCTTCAGATACTGATTCAAGTGAAGATCCTGATAACACATCAGGAGGGCATAGCAATAATTCAGGGAGAGTTTCAAATCAATCAAATTCTTTCAATCAAGATAACACCAATCCAGGGGGAGCATCTACTTCAAGAAACAATTTGACACCAGCAAGGAAATGGACAAAAGATCATACTCCTGATTTGATAATTGGAGATCCTGATGCAGGTGTTCAAACAAGAAGTGCAACTCAGAATGAATGTTTATATAATAACTTTCTATCCAAGGAGGAGCCTAAGAAAGTTGAAGATGCACTTAAAGATGCTGATTGGGTTACTGCAATGCAAGAAGAACTGAATGAATTTGAAAGGAATGAAGTCTGGAAACTGGTACCAAGACCAAAGAATAGATCAATTGTTGGTACAAAGTGGATTTTCAAGAACAAGACTGATTCTGATGGAGTCATTATCAGAAATAAAGCTAGACTAGTTGCAAAGGGGTATTCCCAACAAGAGGCAATTGACTATGATGAAACTTTTGCTCCTGTTGCAAGACTAGAAGCCATCAGGATATTTCTTGCTTATGCAGCACATAAGAAATTCAAGGTTTTCCAGATGGATGTTAAAAGTGCTTTCTTAAATGGTGAACTGGAGGAAGAAGTTTATGTTGAACAACCTCCTGGTTTCATTGATCCTACATATCCAGATCATGTCTACAGACTGGATAAGGCACTTTATGGACTAAAGCAAGCTCCAAGAGCATGGTATGAAACCTTAGCTCAATTCTTACTGGAAAGTGGATTCAAAAGAGGTGCAATTGATAAAACTCTATTTTATTTGAATCATGGTAAGGAGTTGCTGTTAGTTCAGATTTATGTTGATGATATCATTTTTGGGTCAACAAACAATAAGCTGTGTGAAAAGTTTTCCAAGCTTATGCAGTCAAGATATCAAATGAGCATGATGGGAGAAATGAGTTACTTTCTGGGTCTTCAAGTTAAACAGACTGATGAAGGGATTTTTATTAATCAGTCTAAATACACAAGTAATTTACTGACAAGGTTTAACATGCAAGACAGTACTCCTGCTTCAACTCCCATAGCTACAGCTACCAAACTTGATCCTGATCAAGGTGAAGAGGTAGATGTAACTCACTACAGAGGAATGATTGGCTCTTTATTGTATCTCACTGCCAGTAGACCAGATATCATGTTTGCAACCTGTCTATGTGCAAGATTTCAAGCAAAACCTAGAGAACCACATCTGATTGCAGTCAAAAGAATTTTCAGATATCTCAAAGGCACTCCTTCACTTGGCCTTTGGTATGCAAGGGAATCAGATTTTGGGTTGTGTGGTTATTCAGATGCTGATTTTGCAGGATGCAAAATAGACAGGAAAAGTACTTCAGGAAGTTGTCAGTTTTTGGGTGGAAGACTAGTTTCATGGTTCAGTAAAAAGCAGAAATCTATTTCCACTTCAACTGCAGAAGCTGATTACATTGCTGCAGGCAGTTGTTGTGCTCAGATAATGTGGATGAGAAATCAGTTGTTAGATTATGGCCTGTCATACTCAAAAATCCCTATTTATTGTGATAACCAGAGTGCTATTGCAATGACAGGAAATCCAGTTCAGCATTCTCTTACTAAACACATAAGTATCAGATATCACTTTATAAGAGAACAGGTTCTGGAAGGAACAATTGAACTTCACTTTGTTCCTACTGATCAACAACTAGCTGATATATTCACCAAGCCACTACCTGAAGCTACTTTCAATAAGTTGGTGAATGAACTTGGAATGATGAATTTTGAGAATTTCTGAGGAAAAGCTACAGAGAGGAAATCCTGATAACTGTCAAATCCTGATGGTTATTCAGAAAGGTATGTATCTTTGATCAAATCCTGATAGGACTCAATCCTGACAGGAAGTCAACTGGTCAATCCTGATGTACAGGTCAGTATTTCATTACTTAATTTGTGCCTAATTTTTCGTCAGTATCTACTGATGGACGGTTGAGTTTTAGTAGGACAACTGTATGCGCGCGTGTGTTGCACTATTATAGATATATCAATACATACACATAAAAGGCGGTGCAGATTTATTTAAATGACACACGTAATCTGTCCACTAATTCTTTGTGCACAAATCATATTTTGCCACCTGTCTTTGAAAGTAATATTTTGTTTTAACAAAATACTTTTCATTGGTCTACATCGTTAATTACTCTCTTATCATCAGTTTTTCGTTTTCTATCTCTCTCTGTGCTTTCATACCCTAATTGCTTCAAATCTTAATTCTCGAGTTTTCAAAAGCATTACAATGACATCTTCATCATTCATGAACAAACAGACAGTGATTAATGGTGTTACATTTGCCACTAACAATTTTGTGGCTATTCTAAATCATCAAGATTTACCCAATGAGTTTCATATCATTCAAGATTTTCTAGCTTCAAGCCCATTGAAGTTTGCTTTAACAGAACCTGCAAGTGTTTCTTTTAAGTCTGTAATGTAGGTGTGGAACTCAGTTACTTTTGATAAAGGGCATTCTGATACAATCTTGATGAGTTTTGAATATAATGGAACTACTCACTATGTGACTCCTGCAATTGTGGAGGCAGCCCTGCATTTACCCGTTCTTGGTGATGCTATTCCTGCTAATGTTTCGGACTCTACTCTTTTTGAGTTTGTTACAAAGTTGGGCTACAATGGTGAAGTAAAGAGATATGGAAATCTCTTCAGGACAAAGCTTAAGAAGGAATGGAATTTCTTCTTTGATACAATCAGCCGCTGTTTCCTGAACAAGACATCAAATTTTGATGCTCTTCCATCAGGATCTCTTAAAATTGGGTACTCTCTTATCCATTCTACAGTGTTTGATTATGGGTCTTTTATCTTAAAAGTTTTAAGTGATAGGAAATCAGATAAATTGGGTTCTGTCTGTTTTCTTAGATTTTTACAGTTGATATTTAATCACTTATGTCCTAATGTCGTTTTTGAAGATGATGTAGTTCTACCAATCTGTAGAATTACTGAGAATAATGTTAAGTCCTTAGTCAACAGTGATAAGGCAAATGGTTTCATAGGAAATGCTTTTATTCCTGATGAGGTTAGGTTTTTCTTACATCAGAAAATGCCTACTCGTTATGGACTACTTTCTAATGCTATGGGGCAAGGTCCAACCCACCTTGTTCCTGACACAAGCATGCAACCTAAACAGTCTAAACAGTTAACAACCACCTCTACTGTCTCTCAAAAGACTTTAGTTGTAAAATCAAAGAAATCAGCAAGAACTGATGTGTCTGGAAGGCAATCAGGTTCAAAGGATTTTTCCTCTACACCACTAACTAAAAAGAAGATACAAGGGGGTGTACAAGGGGTCCTGGTGAAGAAAGCTGATAAGGTTGTTGAGAATGTTCCTGTGAAAAGGAAGTTAAGGTTGATTGATGAAAGTGATTCAGAGGATGACTTATCTATATCCTCTGTGATGAATGTGAACAAGGAAGTTGCTGATACTGCTACTAAAGCTGTGGTACCTTTATCAAAACCACAAAAGACAAGGAAATTATCAAAGAGCAGGTATCATATTCCTTTGACAGTGCAAATGAAGGATACTGATATTCAGACATCAAATCCTGATGAGTCATCTACTCCTGATGCTCTAGCAAATCCTGATATTAGTATTCCTGATGCAACAACAAAAGTTGTCTCTATATCAGACTCTCCAGCCTCTCCATCTCAGATTAGAGAAATTTCCTGGGAGAAGGTTTCTACAACTGCTTCCTTGGTTGGACTTACACCTACATCAAAGAAAAAGAGGAATGCAGAAGAGTTAGTCTATCAGAGACAGAAGAAGCTGAAAGGATCAAGCTCACAAGAACCTGAATTTCAGAGTAATTCAGCAGCTACTGTTGATCCTGCCACACAAGAACCACTCAATCAAAGTTTGGGTGAAGGCTTAGCTAGTGGAATGGTCACACAAGAACCATTTTCTTAAAGGGAGAATGAAGACATCAACATTCCAGCTACACAAGAACCATCTTCTCAAAGTGAAGATGCAGGCAAAGCTACAGCTTCTGTTGAAAGATTGGTCGAGAACATTGTCAATGAGGGAAGCACACAAGAACCTTTAACTCAAAGTGTTGAAGAAGCTTCTGAACCTCAAGCTCCACAAGAACCATTGGTAGCAGATACTGATGCACGCATATCAAATCCTGACGATGTTCATCCTGACGCTAGTGGTGCTCCTGATAATGAACCTATTTTGATACAGCCACTTCGTTCAAGACCGATGGATCATCCTATCTCAGAACCACAGGATAAACTGAAAGGTATTGCTATTCCTGATCCTGATATTACTCATGGTACTGTTGATGATACTTCTGATGATAGTGATGATGATAATGAGAATCGAAAAGAGAAGGAACAGCTTGCTACAACACTCAAAATTAGTCTTGGAACTAATTTTGGTTCATAAAGTACATATATGGCTAGCAATGCTTCCACTGGGAAAGATCAGAGACAAGATTTTTCTATTCCTTCCTTTGATCCTGCAGCGGCATTTAGACAGAATGAATGGAACAATTCATGGCATCAATCTGATGAATCTATCAGTTTTTCTTCTGCTATTGAACATGCCTATAATGCAGTGAAATCTATAGAGAATCAAGACTTGAAGAATCATCTGAAGGCTACTACTCTGTTATCCAAAAGCCTGAAAAGTGAGATTGATTCTATCAAGGGCTCAACTGAACAAGTGAGGACTGATATCTTTAATAATTTTACAAAGGTGCCTACTACTTTACAATTGAGGGTAGTGGAATCCCAAGTGAAATCTGTTGTTTCAGAACAAACCTCCATCAAACAACGAATTGATTCTCTGGATACTAAGGTAACTGAAATTCAAGCCTCTCTTTTCTTAATTTTGCAATTATTGTCAAATCCTGATGTCAAAAAGGGGGAGAAGGTTATTCAGACAAAATGTACACCTGATCTAGTATTAAGAAATAATGATGATGATACTGGAGATGATGGTGGTGACAAAGTGATACAAGGAGAAACCTCTGATGCTGTTGTTATGAAGACAATCCAAACTTCTCAAAGTCAAACAACGCAGTCAACTCATGTTTCTGATTCTGGAGTTAAGACAGTAAGAACATTGGTGCAATCTCAGATCCTGACGGAAGATCAAATCCTGACACCTGGTCATGGACACATTCTTGCTACAATTCCTGAAGGTGATGAAGATGTAATTATTGATAATCCTGAAGATGCATCAAATTTATTCCATAAGTTTTCTACAAAAGACGGCAGAATTGTTACTCTATATCACACTGATAAAAGAGTTCAACAATTATATGCAAGAAAAGCACTCTCTACAGCAAGTGAAGAATATCCAGATCTCTCACATGAAGAATTCTTGAGACTACAAAGAGAGACAATGGAAAGCTATACTGCTCCTGCTAGAGGTAGAGGAAGCAGAGGTAGGAGAGGTGCTAGAAGAAGTAAAAGAGGTTCTTCAACTCAAACAGTACCTAGACAGACAAGGTCTAGAGGGTTAAGAATTGAAGAAATTCCTGAACCTATTCAAACTCTAGTAGTTCCTGACAGATCTACTTTTGGTGATGATGGAATTGTTGAAGAAGAACCTGAATTGAGAAGAAAATCAAGTAAATCAACTCTCAGCAATACAAATCAAATTGAAGATTCTAATTCTGACATCATTCAAGATCCTGACGAATCTGAAATTCTGCAAGAAGTTGATTTGATAATCTTATCTACTGTTGTTGATTGTCACAACAAAGAAGTAGATGAAGAAGAAGAAGCCAGAAGAAGAGATATTTCAAAGAGAACAAATGAAGATTTCAATCTCTATCTACAAAGGCTTAAAGTTTCAAATGAAAGACAATGGAGAAATACAAGCAGGCAAGAATCTTTACTTGAAAGAAGCTACACTCATGAAAAGGAGAAAGACAAGAAGTGGGAACACATAAGTACACTGAAGTGTGATACACCTATCAATTTTCAGACTGGTGGAATTATAACAAGTGCTTCAAGTGTTGTTGATTTGTCTGATATGGCTAGATCAAAAACACTCTGGTTAAAGATGTTTTCGAATCTGAAGCAAATGTCAAGTTATACAAGAGGAGGTATTGGACACAGGGATGCTGAATTTCTAAACATGACTTATGTTGATCCTTACTCCTTAACTGAAATTGGAGGTACTTTAACTTCTGAAAACCTGAACAATTTATTAGCTGTTGATATAGTTATAGATTGTCATGATGGTTTTGAAAAGAAAGAAAAGCTTATGTACTTCATGAAAGATGGTAGTGTGAAGATTCTATCTATTCAAGATCTGCTGATGAAAACTACACATGAACTGAAATATGTTCACTATCTGTTAAGATGGAAGAACCAAGTGTACAAAGTATGGGCTGACATGATTTTGTCAACTATAAGAAGAAGACTGGATGGAAACAGTAATTTCGATGGTAATTATATTCCCATGTACTTAAATCAAAGAGGTCAGGATGTGGAAATGCAAAGAGGTACTGCTGTTAAAGAAGTAACTTTTGGTATGACCCAACTTACTCTCAATCCTGATGGGAAGGAAATTGCTTATCTTTTGCTTGAAGAGCACAGTCTACAGAAAAGCTCCATACAGAATCTCAGAGCAGCTATCTACCAGATTAATGAGGAAGATGAAGAACTCAGAAATCTTAAGGAAAGACTGATTCAAATTCTTGAAGAAAAAGAAGAAAGTTTATTATCCAACTTCTTGAAGATGAATCTGTTCTATCACAAAGCTTAAACAGATAAGTTGTTTCTGAAGATACTCGTACATTTTGATACATGTTTTTGACATCATTGAATATTTGGAATCTATACTTTATTTCACAAAGTATGAGATTGGGGGAGATTGTTAGATCAGAATTCAATGATCGTCAGAAGCTAGACTCAACTGATCAGGATTGCTGACGTCATCAGTATTGCATGGTCATCAGTATTTGATCAAGCGTCAGTATCTTATTGATCATCAGGATTCCTACTCAGACTATGATCAGGATTGATCATCAGAACTTGAAGCTGATCAGGATTCCTACTTCGAGTTATATTTGGAGTCTAGATAAACATGGAAGTTTATTCTATTTGTTCCTGGTTTGTAGAATCGATTAAAGATATGTTTCTATCTTTGTTATTGATTAGGACTTATCTTGTTATTGATAGAGAAGCTGTGTGCACTATATAAACACAGTCTTGGTTTCGATTTATGTATTCATCAGAGAGAGAACATAATCGAAGAGAAGCTCTTAAGAACAGAATTTCTTGAGAGAGTTTTTGTAAACTAGCAGCTCTCAAGAACATCAGAATTTCTTGAGAGAGTTTGTAACAGTTTTATATCAGATTTAATAAAGCTGTTATCTTTCTTTTCATATTTGTGATATATACATTAAGAAGTCGATTATCTTACTCTATTGTATTCAACCCCCCTTCTACAATAGATTATTACTGGGCAACAGGAATCATGACTAGAGTTTATGCTAGCAGAATGATTACTTAGGTTATCAACTTCAACATTCACTTGTTTGCTACACTTATGAGTCAAATGATTAACAGATAGACATTTCTGACATTGTTTCCTGGGAGCATTTGGCACATAAGCATAGTTGTTACCCTTGTTGACACCTACCTTACCATTTCTGTTTTGTTTCTTTTTCTTAACAACTTCTTTCTTTGCTTTAGGACTCTTGACAAGATTGTCTTTGGTCTCTTTCTGACTGACAGATTCAGGAGAGGAAGAAGTGTCTTTAGCAACCTCATCTTCTTCAAGAAGTTGTTGTTTGATGATCAATAGTTCTTCATCAAACTCAACGACGCTCTTTTTGAAGATGGGTTGTTCAACACTAGATAGAATGGATGGGGCATTTTTGTTTGTAAAAGATTCTTTTCCTTTGCCCTTTGCCTTCTTCCTTCCTTTATCATTCTCATAGTCAAAACCAACTCCAACCTTGCTATCTTCAGTGTGCTCCTTGTGATAGGTTTGAATAAGTTCAGAGGAGTTCTTAAAGCTTCTTAGTTTCAATTCAGTTTCAGCAATTTGTTCCCTAAGAGCTTTCTCTATTTGTTCAGCACAAACCACTTTGTTTTTAAGATACTCAACCTCCTTTTTCAAACCATCAAGGTTCACAACCATTAACTCAAGTTCCTCATTCTTTTCTGTAAGCTCAAGATTTCTAGCAGTTAGTCTATCAATTTCTTCATTTGCTACTAACATGCTAGTATGAATATTAAACATCTCAGTACTCATATCTTCAACAGTTTGCTTATATTGAAGGGGAGTCATATCAAGAGAAGTAAGAATAGGTACCTGACTAGAATCACCATCATCAGAGAATGCCATCAAGGCATAATTTGAGTACTCTTGTTCTTCTTCTTCATCAGAGTCATCCCAGCATTTTCCCTCAGCAATAAAAGCTTTACCCTGTTGTTTCTTGAGTAGAGCCTCATACTTAGCTTCAAGCTCTAAGTATGCTTTGTCTTTCTTGACCTGTTTAGGCTTTTTGCACTCAGTGGCAAAATGCCCAAGTTCATTGCAGTTATAGCATCTTATTTTGGACCTATCCACACTCCCAGATTTGTATCCTCCTTTAACTGCACCAGCAATCCCTTTTCCTTTGTTGAAAGAGTTTGAGCTACCTGAACCACCAGTATTTCTATTATTGAATCTAGACTTGAATGGCTGCTTCCTCTTAAACCTGATGTTAGGGTATCTCCTAGCCATATAAGCAAAAGATTTGTTTTCTATCTTGTCCAGTTCATCTATGCTGTAGAACTCATCCTCTTCAGGTAAATCATACACAACCTGAGTTTCATCACCAGTGTCATCACTTTCCAGTTCCTCAATCTTGACTTGACTGATTTTTAGAGAATCCATTCTTTGACCTAGATTGTCAGCAATAAGGGCACAAGAGGTATTGGCCACTAATCCTTACTTTGTTTGAATAGATCTCTTTTGAAACAGCTCTAACTCATATGTCTTCAAAACACCATTCAACACATCAAAACCAATCTTTGTTAGATCTCTTTCTTTAAGGGAAGAGATTCTTGGTTCCAAGTGATCTGGAAGAGTTAGTAAGAACTTCATATTGAGCTCTTCTGTCTCATAGTGTTTGTCATAGAGTTTGAGCTCGTTTATCAGCTTATTGAATCTCTCAAACACTTCTGTGATTCCCTCTTTTGGCTGAGCCATGAAGGCTTCATATTGTGAGACAAGAATCTGCTTCTTGTTCTTCCTTACTTCAGTAGTTTCTTCACAGAGCACTTCTATAAGATCCGACATCTTCTTGGCACTAGTACAGTGAGCAACAGTGCCATACATGTTGAAGTCCATAGATTCACAAATGATGAGTTGAAGATGTCCATCCAGTGCTACTTTCTCCTTTTCAGGATCAGTGTATTTTGAGGGGTCTTTGGGCACATGTTTTTCTGGTACTATCTCAGTGCCATTGGTTGTTTCACCAATCTCGATCATTGGAATAAAGAGACCATGCTTTAGAATATCTAAATACATGGGGTTAGAAGCTTTGATGAAAAGCAACATCTTCTTTTTCCATAAACTGTAGTGCTCCTTGTTAAAGGGAGGAATCTTGATACTGCTCAGTTTCTGTGAACTCATTCTTGATCTTTTCCTGTTTGTACGTTAACAGCCTTCGCTCTGATACCACTTGTTAGGAATGAATATCACCTAGAAACTAGACAGAGGGGGGGGGGTTATTGGATAGTTTGATGAATTTTGGCTTTCTTGAAAACTAAATGTAAACTGTATATGATTATGCTATGTAATATACAGAAAGTAAACAACACGCACACTCACTTTAATCTACTTTGTATAAGCAAATTAAATACTACAGCTTTCCAAGAAATTCACAATCGAATTTCTGGCTTCTAAACAAGAACAGTTTGTACTTTCTTGCTTGGAGAGAAAAGAGCTTGAGATAAAAACTATGTGTGTCTCTCTTACAGCTTACAGTGGTGTGTGCACCATATATATATTCACCTATACAAACTAGGTACACACAATATTACACAGCTACCCCTTCTGAAAGTCCAACTTGTCCTGCCATAAGAAGTTCATTGTGTCAGGAAGGACCACCTTCTTTTCGGAATCTTTCCCGTTCCTGTAGCTGCTTGTCTCTTATCTTTCTCTCCAAGTTTAGCTGTAGATTTGCCATCTGTTCTTTGGACCACCTTGCCAGAACAAATGCTTCAGTATTTGTCTCTTTTGATTCTTGGTTCTGTACCTTGATTTGTCTTGTTGTAAACGGCTAAGTGTTGATATCGTGAACTCCATTTCATTCCTGACTTCGCGATCTCCCTTATGAGGACTACGCGATATAGCATTTGAAGACTTTGCGACATAGGCCATAAGATGACTATGCAACATGGGTCATTTGACGACTATGCGACATAGGTCATTTGACGACTATGTGACATAGGTCATTTGACGACTATGCGACATAGGTCATTTGATGACTATGCGACATAAGGCTTCTGAGGACTTCACGATCTAGACTTTTTTGACTTTGCTGACTTCAACACTTCACGACATGTGTCTTGAGGAATTATCGACATAGTACAAAATGGACTATGCGATGTAGCACTTCACGACATAGATATTGGTGACTTCACGACATAGCTTTCTTCTGACTTTGCTATATAATGCCTTAGACAAATTTCTGCAACTTATTTCTTCATGGCCATATTCATTTCTATCCTGCTGCATGAACACTTCTGAACTTCTACCAGGACAATTATTCAATGACCTATATACAATCTAGATGCAAGAAACTTTGCTAAGCTCATTATAACTTTGAGCATACATGATCAAGCTAATGTTCATGAGAACAAGACAAGTACATATAGAGACCTATACTATATCCCAGTGATAGAACTCACTAGGTCATGTAATGTTACATAGTCACATAGTTTAGGCTTGTCAATAGTGGTATTCAGACATGTCTTGAACCTAACAATTATTTTTCTATACGAGAATGAATATACATTGATTACATTAAAAGTTACCTTTGATCGGGTGATGATAAAAGTGGACATTGGGTATATTATGAATCATATGAGAAATATGAATGATCTAGATGGGATTTAACCCTCCTAATTTTAGGAGCGATATTATTGGTCTCTTGTTTGAGTGAGACTAAGAAATGCACGGCTGTGCTCAAATGTTGATTTGATTTAATAGTCTACTCATCGATCAAGAAAACTAAGATTAAATTATGAAGAAGATGACACATTACTTGCCTCGAGTTTAATCTATAATATTAAGGTTAAAGAAATTATATTACATGGAACATTATTCACGAAAGGCTTAATCGAATCACCGATTTAATTATTATTACTTGGGTAGCAATAATGTATTACTAGATACCGCTCATTGTTTACAATTTTAATTAGTTATTAAAATGGTTGCCAACGTAATAATAACATACAGGGTCACACACAAAGAATGCTTGAAGGAGAAATAATTTAAATTAAATAAGTAATTCATTCTATTTATAATATTAATTAAGTATGACTTAATTAATTAATTAAATAGAAAAAGGGAATTACTTAAACTAATTCTGAAATAAGTTATTAATTTATTAAGTGAGACTTAATTAAATAATAAATTCAAAATTCGGATTAGTATTAATTATAATTAGATTATAATTAATAAAACTTATTCCTCTCTATATAAACTCTCAAAAGGGTGGATTTTAGATGAAAAACGTTTTTATATGTAAAAACTCTAGCCGTCTATGAGAGGAAGAAAAGAGAGAGAGAGAAAGAAGCAGTTTTGGGTGCTAGTACACATCAATCCTTCAAGAAAAGCGTTCGTGTGGATACCGTAGAGCGTAGATCGCAAGAACGGGATACGTGATGATTGACCAAGTTTTGGATCTCCATTAATCTTCCATTAATGAACTGTTAAAGCTTCTTAAGATATTTGTTCTTAATCTCCGAATTAAATCTTTTTACGTTTTCTGTTGCGTATATGTGCTCGAAACCCTTCAATTTATTTATATTTTGTTTAAATTATCAAAGTACACTTTTAAGTATTTGAATATAATTCTACTAACAATCAAATATACTTTTTAATATTATATTCAACGGTTTTCATCTTTAATTTAGTGATGGTTTTAACAATTTTTTTATAATTAAAACTACACCAAAACTAAAGATAGAATAATGTGGCAAATTTTTACTTTGATAATTTTATTCGATTTAGAAAATTTTCATATATTTTGTTCAACTTATCAAAATACATTTTGAAAGACATATGTTTAGGCCTATTTGTTAACATCGAGGATACAACTCAACTTAAACAAGTTTGTTATAAGTAAGTAATAATTCAATTGTCACAGTATCACAGGAATCTCAGAAGATCATATCAGTCAAAAGAATACAGATTAAAGTCTGTTAATCCCAAATGACCTAACAGAATTGTAGAAGGGGGGGGGGGGGGGTTGAATACAATTCTAGATATTTCTAAACTTAAAACAACTTACAATTAAAACTTTACTGAAAATAAAAACACAAGCAAATATAAAATTTCAGTTGGATGTT
Organism: Heracleum sosnowskyi; assembly: GCA_030848705.1. Classification (NCBI taxonomy): domain Eukaryota; kingdom Viridiplantae; phylum Streptophyta; class Magnoliopsida; order Apiales; family Apiaceae; genus Heracleum; species Heracleum sosnowskyi. The sequence goes on from CM061240.1 coordinate 21,537,074, forward strand.
TTGAGGATCCAACTGAGATGTTTTTATTGCGGAAATAATCTGTGTTACAAAATGTATCACATCTACTCAGTTCTTGATACAAAGTGAGAGTGCTCTTGAGAAAGCTAATACAAACTATTTTATCTCACTCACATATCTAAAAAATGAACTACTACTCTTGGTTATATAACCCAAGTTTTACAATGCTATTTTTGGCTACTCTAAAGTACACTAAAGGTAACCGCCAGTAGCTTGCTTTTCATCCCTTTTGTCCAATGGTCATTGGAGATCTTTGTCTTATGTCTTCAGGTTTATAATGATCCCACTTAGGAACCAGATTGGAAGTTGGAATGTTTCCTTATTCCCTATGTCCATTTTGATGGCTTCCAATGCAAAGTACACTTCCACATCTCCTTTTGATCTGTCAGAAAACTGTCACTATCACTTACTATTCAGAAAAGTGATAATGATTCGTTGATAGCAGTAAGATGTGTTTCGTTGATAGCTTTATTCTTCGTTTCGTTGATGGTATAATCCTCGTTTCGTTGATAGAGTAATCTTCATTCCGTTGATAGAGTAATCTTCATACCGTTGACATGTCTTCACTTAGGCAAAATTACAAGGCATAATATATTTACAATTCACCAACCTATTTTGCCTATCTAGTACTTAATCAACATGACTTAGAAAACCTATCTAATACCTACAACAAAATGCATATCAAACTATGAAGTATTGTACAATGCAATTGCTACATCACTCATTTCGTTGATGAGCTTCTTGTCAACGAAAGCTGCAAAACATGCCATTCCGTTGACAGTTACAAAATGACTTAATACAAAATCTACTAAGTGTTTTATAATTATCATCAAGAACAACATATTCCTAACAATCTCCCCCAATTTATGACTGATAGAATAACAACCATAAATCAAGAGCCTTGATGATAACAAAAACACTCAGACATATTACAAATGATAAAAGTAGAAATTGCATTGAGCTTCATGATTTATTGAAAATTAATGAAATACAAAGTAGAAAAGTCTTACAAAACAAGTGCACAGAGTTGCTCCTCTAGTCTGAGCAAATTTCATCTCTTTCTCTGTGGCAGTGTTTTCTTCCCCTTCCTTGCATTATTCTCCTCAATTTGAGCTTGGAGCCTCCTATAGAAAATCTTCTCTTCTTCATCTTGATTCCCCAACTTGGACTGCATTGATCTCAGAGTATCATTGGATTGTAATATCTATGAATTTTATTATTTGATTAAATGATATATTTAATATAAAAATATTTATTGTGGAGTATTGGAATATTATTAAATGATAATTATTGTGTGATTATGTGCTAAATGGTGAGTCGAAAGCCCCTTTCAAATATTTTGTCATTTGGAATTTTCTTCAAATCTGAGCCCCGTTCTGATAATTCAAGGGCCCCATTGGAATTTCGTACATTTAATTATTATCTCTTCGTCTTTCGTATTCGAATCATTATCGGGAGAGATATTCGTATCATTTCATTCCTACCTATTTGATTCTGCAAGAATAATTCGTTTTTTTCAAAAAGGGAAAAATTGTTCTGAACCCTAATTGCTTAAGGGGACGGATATATCGTTTTATATCAATATTACATTTGTTATAGCCCCAGTATTCTTGAGCATTAGTTATATAATGATATGTATTGATTTGGATAATTATCTTCTCGTAAAACGTGTTTTTAACCTAATTAGGGTTTTTAAACGATCCAGTGGATCTATAACGATCCAAAAGTGTTCCTTGGGGTATTATTTTTCCAAAAATATATAAAGACGAATCGTACCTTATAACCTTCATAATCTGCATTGCGTATAATCAAAAAGTAAAATTTCCCAAACCTGTTATTCGTGTTCTTGAATAATCAATCCATTCGTTCAAGGTGTTATTGATTTCAGAAATCAAAGTTCAAGTACTCAAATAAAAGCTCTTGATCTCTAGTTTCAGAATCTTCCAACCTCATCATCATCTGGTAATTTTTCGATTTGTTATGAATTTTTCAATATTCGAATTAAAATTAGGGTTCATACCCGATTTGGGGATTTTCATTCTGTTGATTCTCCGTTCAATTGGTTGCTTCTAACATGTTCCTAGGGTTCTAATTAGCAAGAATCCATGCTTTAATTTCATGCTTATGTTCGATTTTGATGGGTTTGATTTTCGGGTTTTGACCCGAATTCTTCTTTTGAATAGTCCGTTCATATGAATGATCTGACATTGTTTTTGGTAGAGGGCTTTCATTGTATGTGTTCATTGCCATAATCTGGATGCGGTCTTGGTTAAGGGGTATTTGTGTCTTTATATATTATGCATGTGTTAAATAGTGTTCCGTTGGTCGGATGACTCCTCAAATCTGTACCCCGGGTTTGGAGGGCGTCACAGTTGGTTGCCTTTTCCAGCTGGTCTTCTATTCTGAAGAATCTTCTACAGTTGTCTCTGTCTCTAAACTCCATCATCCAATAGGGTTGGAGATGGATCTTCTTTCTAGATTGAGGGACTTTGAGAACCCTGGGAAGTGCATCAGGCTTGTTCCAGCTTGCCTTGATTTGACAGATTTTGGAGACCACCTCAGACTTGGCAATTTTGGTAAAGCCAAAGTCTTTCTTCAAGCATTTGAACACTGAGAGCAGTGTTTGGTAGTCTTCTCCTAAAATCCTATAGAGAGGCCAAGTTTGTTCCCTTCCACCTTTGTAGACAAATACCAATCTCTCTGATGTCAGCAATGTACATGAAGTCTTCTGGATTGGTGGGAGGTTTCTGAACTTGTTGTCTTCTCACAAATACTGGCTTAGCCTTAACAGCCCTTTGCCTTGCTTTCTTCTTTGCATCCATTTCAAATAGAAACTTTGGGAAGTTAGCCTCATCTAGCTCAATTTGCTCTTCTTTTGGCTGAATTGGCTGATCATGAAAATTTACTGGATGTTCTGGATCACAGGCTAACTTGTCTTTGAGGATTAGATCAGGAAACGTTGGAGGTTCAATTGGTGCAGAAGAGTCTGTGGCATTACTCTGAGAGTCATCATTATCAAAAGCTATGTTTCTCTTAGCTCTTGCCTTGGGTTGCCTTCTGCTCTTCTTTTTACTCCTTTCTTCTCTGGCTTTTTCTTCTAGCTGTCTTTCTTCTTCATCAAGAGATTGAGCAACTGCAAGTGCTTGCATAGCTACTCTTTCTGATTCTTCAGCCTTAGCCTCAGCAAAATTTGGGTGACCAGCCCAAACACAGATTTCTTGTCCATTCCTGTAGACAATTGCTCTTTGCTTCCTTATCTCAGGATCATTGCTTTCCTTGCATTTTGTGATAAGTAGTCCAAGAAGCTTGAGCTCATCTGGATAAGGTGAAGGATAAAAAGTTCTTGCTATATTTTTGCCCTTTGGTTTAGCAGGGGACTTGGGAGATAGGCTTCCTTGAAGTGTACCTTGTTCCACATCCCTAATGCATGAAGTTTGTCCCTTTTCTTTCCTTGGACCCTGAGTAACTCCATGTAGAAGGGGATTTAGATCATAGGAAGAATTAGACTGTGGCTCCCATTTCGTTGACACTAAAACCATGGCATTCGTTGATGGTGCTGTAGAAGTAGCTTGATCCGTTGATGGATGTCTGGTCTTTGCAGATTCAGCTATCTTCTTGATTCTTGAGTCTATGCTAGACCATTGGTCTTTAATCTGTTCTGCAAGTTGTAGTCTCATAGATGCTTGCTGAATCAGGTCAATGCCATCCAGTTTATCCTTTCCTAACTCCCTCATTGCTAGTGGCTCCTTTGGTAAGGAAATGGCTGGGACCATAACCTTTGTGATTTGAATGTCTAGCTCCTTAGATTTCTCCCCCTTTTTGTTATCATCAAGAGAGATGATAGGGAGTCCCTGAGCTGCCACTAGCTGGGCTAGGAGTTGTGTTTGCTTCTCCTGTTCCTTCTGCATTTGAGAGAGAGTAGCTTCCACCTTGTCCACTCTGGAAGAGAGAGTCTTCAAGGAGATAGCCACTTCAGGTTCCTTAGAGAAAAACTTGTTCATCTTGGACACAGTGAGAAGAGGAAGCTTTTCATCTAGCCTCCTGTCAGTAACATCCTTAAGATTGCTAATGGAGTCCTTGATTTCTCTAGCTTCAATCCTTGTCTGCATCATCTGTAGCCTTTGGATTTCCAGTGAATCCATGACAGCCTTGTAGAGTTTCTTGTCATTGGCATTTGCAGACTCATGAGCCAGATAGGCCTCATTGTACTGCCTTGTAATTGCAGCATCCAGGTTGATTCTTCCTTGCATATCCTGAGAAAGCCAGTTTGGTGTAGGGGGCACCACAGAAGTCCCAGTCTGTGAAGTGATGGCCACCTGTAGATTGTCACCAAAACTGTCATCATCATCAGAAAAATCAAACTCATCACTTGTTGCAGCTCCTGGAGACAAATTGGTCAATGCATCCTTTGCCCTTTGCATAGATGCAGTTGTATGAATGAGGTTGAATGACCTTTCTGCCTCCACATTGCCCTGTTGAGCCATAATTTGATAGGCTGGCACAGGATGAGTAAAGGTCTCAGGATCCAGGGAAATACTATCCAGAGTTTGTTGATAATGCTCTTGGAAAGTAAGTTCCCTTTCTCCCTCGTGAACCTCTATTAACTCACTTGCAATGGCTGCTTCCTCCCTTATAGCACTTGTAGTCCCTTCTCTCTCTCCTCTATATTCTTGCATCATGGGCTCCCCATGGCTCACACCTCTCACACCCTCACCTTCACCTACTAAGGTGGAACCCTCAGCCTCTCCTTTTTCCTGACTGGAAGAAATAGTCAGCCTCTCCTTTTGCCTGGCTGCAAGCCAGCCTCTCAGATTCACTCCCTCTCAATCCTAAAAGTGTCTCGACTACCACTAGATCATCTGCACTAGTTATGGGAACAACTTGATTTTCAAGAAAAGGTGCAGAATGAACTATCAACGGTATGGTAGTTTGAACTGTCAACGGTATGGATACCGTTGATGGAGAAACACTTGTCAACGAAAGAGACTGTTTCGTTGATGAAGTCAATAAAGGATTTTGAGAAAATGAAACTACTGTGGAATCTGTGGTGATTGATTTTAAAAGTGGTTCCACAGACCCTCTTGTAGCTTCAGAAAAGGATGATTGGTGGCCCAACAAATCACTTAACAAGTGATGGTCACCAATTTCAGAGTGGGGCTTCTCCAAGAAAAGAGTTGGAGAATCAGGGATAGATGAATGGATCATATCCACATCTAGAGACTGTGTAGGTGAATTGTGTGAAGTTGGTTCAAGATTTATGTTTAGAGAATGGGACTGTAACCCCAGAGTAATACTAGGGGTTACATCAAACTGAATTTGTGAAACTGGAAGTGTTGCTTCCAGTGTGTGTGCACCCTGTGTGACCTGGGATTTGTGTCTTACCCTTCTTTGGTATTGGGAAATTTCTGTTTGGGGGCTTGAAGTGTCCCTTACCCTTTTGGACTGTGCTCTTGGAGGAGAGCTTGTTTCAATAACTACATCCTTTTGGGAGGATGTAATTAGACTTCTGCTAATTTCCATGTAACTCACTGTGCCTTGTTGGGAAGACACAGTGGGGATAGCTTGGGAAACACTCATCTCTCCTACCTTATCCTTAGGGTTTCTTTGATGTTCACCCCTTCCCTCACCTCTCACAACACCTACACCACTCCCCTTTGGTTGTGTAGTGGATTTTACAACAGGTGCCTTTTGAGAAGCACCTGAGGTTGGCTTGGAGGATTTCTTATATTTTTGTTTTGTTGCTGGGGCAGGAGCCTGTTGAGTCACAGCTACAGACTCCATAGCAACAGATATGGGTGAAACAGTAGAAGTAACAGCTATAGAAGCAGGGATAGTAGTAGTTACCTCAATTATTGGCAGATACACCACTGGAACATCACCATTGTGGTTGAGCCTCAGAATATCTGTCAAGACCCTCTTTTCTTGTACAAAGCAGTCAAATCTAGAAGTAGGGTTAGAGATAACCAATGGTGCTGGAATAACATGGTTAGCCAACATCATCAGAAATCTAGCATAATAGATATTCTTTTTCCTATTAGCCTTATCACCCAACTTAACACCAATTTCATACATAAGTTGGGTGCTAAAGTTATAATATCTATCAGTTAAGAGCATGGTAAACAGAATTAACATAGAATTAGTTAATGCATCAAAGTTACTGATTTTACCAGAAAAGACCTTAATGAATGCATCAGCTAAGTAACTATACTCCCTAACCAAACCTCTCCTAATTATCCTACCCAAATTATCAGTAGGCAAAGAGTAGTTTATAGAATTAAGCATGTTAATCATTTCAGTATATGTAGGCAAAGCTAAGCAGTTATTTTCAGGAAGGTGTAGGCATGCTTGCAATACATCAGAATTGACTATATACTCATTACCTTGAATGGTGAATTGCAAAGTGCAATTTGTCCCACTGTACTCACATGAGGTCCAAATCTCCTCGATTATCTCATTGTAGAGTGGAGTTGAGTGAAACATTGTGTAGCTCAGTTAGCAATTCGTCATGAAATCCATCATCTTGAAAAAGATTCTGTTCGGGCTTTCCTTGACAACAAAAGGGATGGAGTTGTTCTTCTCATAGATGAACCCTCCAGCTGACATGAGTTTGACTATTGGTGCCATTGTTGAGTGAGAAAAAGCTTGAACTTTGATTTGCTTTGAGAGAGAAGAAGTAAGAAAACCTTTGGAAATTTTGAGAGCAGGTAGAAAAGAATTAAAGAAAACAAAATTTCTTAAATACTCCCCCAAAATTTCTCAAAAATTAAGTCCAATAATAAATATAACATTACTGGATTGGCTTAAAAATGTAACCGTTACAATTAAAATATTACCATGATTTATACTTACAGGGGTGTATGCATAGATCGTGGTAAAGGACGTGCAATTTCAACGGTTCAGATTAAAAGCGCTATATCAACGAATCAGAATTGGGCGTTTAAGGTCCCGTCTATTTCGTTGATAAAGCTGCGTTTCGTTGATATAAAAGAGCTATCAACGAAACACCCAGAAAAATGCTAAGACTGGCAACGGAATAAGGATTTCGTTGACATAGTAATTTTGACTTAGACAAAATTTTACTTTTTCCTGAGAAAATTAATTCACAGAAGAATCATAGCAAATTCCTGGCTGCTATTAACTTGCAAAAATCTCAGAAATAATTAAGAGAAATTTAGCATACCTAGCTCACTTACTAATCTTGAGAATGTTGATTCATCAAGTGGCTTGGTAAAGATATCTGCAAGTTGTTGTTCATTTGGAACAAAATGTAACTCCACAGTACCATTCATAACATGTTCTCTAATGAAATGATACTTGATGTCAATGTGCTAGGTCCTTGAATGCTGCACTGGATTCTCAGTAATGGCAATGGCACTAGTGTTGTCACAGAAGATAGGAATTTTCTCAACTCTTAATCCATAATCAAGTAATTGATTTTTCATCCATAAAATCTGTGCACAACAACTTCCAGCTGCAGTATACTCAGCCTCAGTTGTGGAGGTAGAAACTGAGTTTTGTTTCTTTATGAACCATGACACAAGCTTGTTTCCTAGGAATTGATAGGTGCCAGTTGTGCTTTTCATGTCTATTTTACATCCTGCATAATCTGCATCTGAATAACCAATTAGTTCAAAGCCAGATTCTCTAGGATACCAAATGCCAAGATTTGGTGTTCTTTTGAGATATCTGAAAATCCTTTTAATAGCAACTAAATGGGATTACCTAGGATCAGCTTGAAATCTAGCACATAGACATGTAGCAAATATAATATCAGGTCTACTAGCTGTTAAATATAAAAGTGAGCCTACCATGCCTCTGTAACTTGGAATGTCCACAAATTTTTCCTTAGTATTCAATTCAAGTTTGGTAACAATAGGCATGGGAGTTTTGGTAGGAGAGCATTCCATTAAGTTAAATTTCTTTAACTAGTCATGAATATACTTTATTTGACTAATGAAAATGCCTTCATTAAATTGCTTCACTTGGAGACCAAGAAAATAAGTTAATTCTCCCATTATGCTTATTTCATATTTACTTTGCATAAGCTTGGCAAACTTTTGACAAAGTTTTACATCTGTAGACCCAAAGATTATGTCATCTACATAAATTTGAACAAGTATAATAGAGCCATTCACAATCCTATGAAAAAGAGTTTTATCTACAGTACCTCTAGTGAAGTGATTCTTACGGAGGAACTGTGAAAGTGTGTCATACCAGGCTCTAGGTGCTTGTTTCAAACCATAGAGTGCTTTAAGGAGGAAGTACACATACTCTGGAAAATCATCATCTTCAAAACCAGGAGGTTGACTTACATACACCTCCTCTTCCAATTCCCCATTCAGAAAAGCACTCTTCACATCCATTTGATAGACCTTGAAATTGGCATGAGCTGCATAGGCTAGGAAAATCCTTATTGCTTCTAGTCTTGCAACAGGAGCAAAGGTTTCATCAAAATCAATTCCCTCTTCCTGTTAATAGCCTTTTGCAACCAATCTAGCTTTGTTCCTTGTGACTATGTCATTTTCCTCCATCTTGTTTCTGAACACCCATTTTGTGCCTATAACACTCCTGTCCTTAGGCTTGGGCACCAGCTTCCAAACTTTGTTTCTCTCAAATTGGTTTAGCTCCTCTTGCATAGCTAATACCCAATCTGGATCTAGAAGTGCATCCTCAACTTTCTTTGGCTCATCTTGAGACAGAAAGCTACTATATAAACATTCCTCTTGAGTTGCTCTTCTAGTTTGGACTTTTGAAGAAACATCACCTATAATGAGTTCAAAGGGATGATCTTTAGTCCATTTCCTTGAGGGAGGTAGATTAGCTCTTGAAGAAGTAGCTTCATGATCATGGTTGCCTTGATTAGATATTTGTCCTTGAGAAACTCCCCCTGAGTTTGTTGTCCCTAAATGATCACTCCTAGAGGCATTTCTGTGACTGTCAGCGGTATGACCATTTTGACTGTCAACGAAACGCTCATTCTGACTGTCAACGAATCCTTCATCATGACTGTCAACGAATTGACCCTTTGGTCTGCTAGCAGCTATTCTTTTCAATCTTAATGCAACAATTTCATCTTCACTGCTGCCTTCATCTGTGCTAGACACAACAACTTTAGGCTGTTTCTCAATAGCCTTATCATGATTCACTTGATCTCCTTCCTCATTCTCAAAAGAAAGACTTTCATGAAAACCTTCATCACAGAGACCTTGTATTTTGAGATCATCAAAAACAACATGTACAGATTCCATAACAATGTTGGTTCTGAGATTATAGACTCTGTAAGCTTTCCCTGCTGCATATCCCACAAATATTGCTTCATCTGCCTTTGCTTCAAATTTCCCCAAATGCTCAGCTTGATTTCTCAAAACAAAACACTTGCATCCAAAGACATGAAGAAAATCCAATAGTGGCTTCTTTCTTTTGAGTAGTTGATAAGGGGTCATTCCCTTGGCCTGATTAATCAAAGAAATATTTTGAGTGAAGCAAGCTGTGTTAACTGCCTCGGCCCAGAAATAAGTAGGTAACTTTGATTCATCTAGCATTGTCCTTGCAGCTTCAATAAGTGTTTTGTTTTTCCTTTCAACTACACCATTTTGCTATGGTGTTCTTGCTGCTTAGAATTCATGCAAAATTCCATTTTCTTCACAGAACATCTTCATAGTTGAATTCTTGAATTCTGTCCCATTGTCACTCCTAATCCTTCTTACTTTGAAATCAGGATGATTGTTTACCATCTTGATGTGATTGATAATGATTTCACTTGCCTCATCTTTGGAGTGCAAAAAGAAAGTCCATGTAAATCTAGAAAAATCATCAACAATCACAAGACAGTATTTCTTCTTTGAAATGGACATGACATTTACAGGGCCAAATAGATCCATATGAAGCAGCTCAAGCTGTTAGACAATTGATGACTCTGTCTTGCTTTTGAATGATGCCTTCTTTTGTTTCCCTTTTTGACAGGCATCACACAAACCATCTTTGGAGAATTCCACCTGTGGAATTCCTCTAGCAAGATCTTTCCTTACCAAGTCATTCATAACTTTGAAATTAAGATGAGATAATTTCTTGTGCCATAGCCAACTTTCATCCTTGTTTGCCTTGCTGAAAAGACAAGTGATGGTGTCTGAACTTGTGCTACTAAAGTCAGCAATATACACATTTCCTCTTCTGAATTCAGTCATTACCACATTGTTGTCTCCTACCTTAGAAACAACACAGGCTTCTTTTGAAAAAGTAACTAAAAATCCTTTGTCACAAAGTTGGCTGATACTAAGCAAATTGTGCTTAAGACCATCCACCAATGCAACCTCATCAATGATGACATTTTCTTTTGAAATCAAGCCATATCTCTTAGTGTAGCCTTTGCTGTCATCTCCAAAAGCAATACAAGGGCTAGCTCTTTCTTGAAACTCTGTGAGTAGGGTAGAATCACCAGTCATGTGTCTTGAACATCCACTATCCAAGTACCAAAGATTCCTTTGTCTCCCTGCACACAATAAAATCAAATCAAGTTGATTTTGGTACCCAAGTTTCCTTGGGTCCTGTTTTGTTAGCCTTTGATTTACCTTTTATATCATTTTTCACCTTGGGCTCAGATTGATTTAAATCAACCTTTACCTTTGGTGTTGATTTCTGAGGATTGCTCACATTTTCATTCACAGCATGCATAGTTGGAGGAACAAACATGTTATTCATATTCCATGGCATTTGTGGCACATTAAACATATTCATGTATGGATTAGGCACAAATGGCATTCTAGCATATGGATTCTAAAATTGTGCATATGGAGCAAACATGTTAGGCATAACAGGCATTGTAGGCATAGAACCATTCATTGCAGGCTTAGGCATTTTCACATTAGCAGTCTTCTTAACAGATTTGCAGTTAGTAGATAAATGACTAACACTACCACAATTAACACATGTCTTTCTAGGAGCATATTTATCAGGTGTGTAATTGTTATGTTTGTTAATCCCTACTTTGCCATTCCTGTTATTCTTTTATTGCCCTTAGTCTCAACTAGAATTTTCTCTAACTTGTCTTTCAATTGCTTGTTAGACAAGTGACCTACATTTGCTCTTTCAACAGGTTTCTCAACTTTCTTTGATTTACTAGACTCACCTTGAACAAAGTTCTTGGTGACAGGACCATACTTGTTATTAAGTCTAGTGAGTTCTTCTTTCCTTTTCTCTGTCAACGAAACAGCCTGACCGGTTGATGGTTCATCTGTCAACGAAACTTTGCATTCCGTTGACATATCAACCTTCAACAAATGATCATTGTTGTTTGTTGACTTTGTTTCTGATTCTAAGGTCTCACAAGCATACCCTAGCTTCTCTTTGTTCTTTTTCCATGATTGCTCACAGAAAGATTCCATACCTTGAACATTAATGATGTTGGTAGCAACATTCCTGGAATCTTTCCATTTTGCAATCACACTTTGTTCTATTTCAAGTTGTGTTTTAAGAATCTCTTCCCTTTCTAACACTTTCTCAAGTTCCTTCTTAGCATCCCTACTAACACACCTCATTTTCTCAAACTCAATGAGCTGTGCTTCTAACATGCATTTATATCACTTAAGAGCATATTAGACTCTTTGATTCTTGAGTTCTCTTTGGTAAGTGATTTAAGAGTAACACGCAAATTATATAGTACAGTACACATTTCATTTACTGCACTATCGCATTCCTCTTTAGAAAGCTCAGAAAGATTAGTAATTGTTACCTGATTGCTAGAGGAACTTGCTTCCTGCTCATGATTGTTAGCCATTAGAGCCAAGTTGACATACTCAACATCATCATCAGAATCTTCACCATTACCAGCCCAATCATACTCCTGAGTCATGAAAGCTTTTTCTTTCTGCTTGAGAAGTTCAAAGTATTTCTTTTTATAATCAACAGGCTCAAATTTCCTGTTGCCCTTCTCAACTTTGGGCTTTCTGCAATCTCCAGCAAAGTGACCAATCATTCCACAGTTGAAACATTTAGACTTAGACTTTTCAATCCAGTTATTTTTGCTAGGTTGAAAGTCTCTCCTTGGTGGTCTTGCTTCTGAGTTTCTCTTGAATTTGAACTTAGAGAATTTCCTTGAAAGAAAAGCTATGTGTTCATCAATCTCATCTAAGTCATCCATGTTGGCTGGTTCTGGTTTTTCTTCTTCTGTCATCTTGCCTTTACCCTTGCTAACATCACTCCTACAACTAGCTCGACTAGTTGTGGCTTTTGCAGTTTCTTCATTGTCATCTTCTAGTTGGTTCACAGATGCAATCAATGCAATAGATCCACCTTTCTTTTGTACCTTCTCAATTTCTTCATCTTGCTCCATTTCCAACTCATATTTCTTTAAAGTTCCATAAAGCCTCTCAAGAGTGTAGTATTTGTACTCCTGAGTGTTTCTCAGGGAAACAGTCATAGGCTTCCATTCTTTTGGAAGAGCTCTAAGAAATTTGTGGTTTGAATCCTTGGTTTCGTAGATTCTCCCATACAACTTTAATCCATTCAAAAGCTTTTGAAACCTACTAAACGTGTCATTTAGGGTTTCACCAGCTTTAAAATGAAAGTGCTCATATTGTTGTATAAGGAGTTGCATTTTGTTCTCCCTAACTTGCTCAGTTCCTTCACAGAGTGTTCTAACAGTGTCCCATACTTCTTTAGAGGTAGTACAGTTTATAACATTGTCGAACATCTCTTGCTCCAAACCATTAAACAGAATGTTCATGATTCTTTTGTCTTTATGGATTTCTGCAACATCTTCAATAGTCCATTCTGAGGCAGGTTTTGGAATTTCCACATCTAGAGCATCATCTGGCAGTCCAACTCTAGATGTAAACTTCATGGGAACGTGTGGACCTTTCTCAATGCAGTCTACATATCTCTCATCCATAGATATGAGATGTAGATGCATTTTTACTTTCCAGTGAAAGTAATTGTCCTTATCTAGAACTGGTATCTTTACACCTGCATCCTTCTTTACCATGGTTACTGTTTTGGCCTTGATCTTTAAACTTCTTGAATGTTAGAAGTTTGCTCTGATACCAATTGTTAATCCCAAATGACCTAACAGAATTGTAGAAGGGGGGGTTGAATACAATTCTAGATATTTCGAAACTTAAAACAACTTACAATTAAAACTTTACTGAAAATAAAAACACAAGCAAATATAAAATTTCAGTTGGATGTTTTGAGGATCCAACTGAGATGTTTTTATTGCGGAAATAATCTGTGTTACAAAATGTATCACAGCTACTCTGTTCTTGATACAAAGTGAGAGTGCTCTTGAGAAAGCTAATACAAACTATTTTATCTCACTCACATATCTAAAAAATGAACTGCTACACTTGGTTATATAACCCAAGTTTTACAATGCTATTTTTGGCTACTCTAAAGTACACTAAAGGTAACCGCCAGTAGCTTTCTTTTCATCCCTTTTGTCCAATGGTCCTTGGAGATCTTTGTCTTCTGTCTTCAGGTTTATAATGATCCCACTCAAGAACCAGATTGGAAGTTGGAATGTTTCTTTATTCCCTATGTCCATTTTGATGGCTTCCAATGCAAAGTACACTTCCACATCTCCTTTTGATCTGTCAGAAAACTGTCACTATCACTTTGTCAACTATTCAGAAAAGTGATAATGATTCGTTGATAGCAGTAAGATGTGTTTCGTTGATAGCTTTATTCTTTGTTTCGTTGATGGTATAATCCTCGTTTCGTTGATAGAGTAATCTTCATTCCGTTGATAGAGTAATCTTCATATCGTTGACATGTCTTCACTTAGGCAAAATTACAAGGCATAATATATTTACAATTCACCAACCTATTTTGCATATCTAGTACTTAGTCAACATGACTTAGAAAACCTACCTAATACCTACAACAAAAGGCATATCAAACTATGAAGTATTGTACAATGCAATTGCTACATCACTCATTTCGTTGATGAGCTTCCTGTCAACGAAAGCTGCAAAGCATACCATTCCGTTGACAGTTACAAAATGACTTAATACAAAATCTACTAAGTGTTTTATAATTATCATCAAGAACAACATATTCCTAACAAAGTCATCCTACAGACTTGAAGAAATACTGCATTGAAAGAAGTTCAATTATTTGTTCAAGCCTCAGTGAAGTATTCAAAGAAGTGGATTTATTAAAGTGACAGAGATTTCAGATGTGTGACGGCAAATGTACAGGTTACAAAGGTTGAACAACAGTTAAAAGAAGCTAATGGACCACAACTTAAAGTCAAGATGAAGAACATACATTTCAGTTAGTCACTTATGAACCAGACAGTACATCAAGTGACAACTACATTCCAGTGAATATTCTTCATCAAGTTCAAGTGGTTCAAGGATTGGTTTTGCTATCTTGTAAGAATTTAAATTCTCTTCTAAATTAGTTATTAATTTATTTATTAAATTAATTCTTCTGAATTAATTTAACAAATAAATTAAGTAATAAATTTATTGAATAAATTAATTCATCAGAATTAATTTATGAAATAAATTAATTATTAGAATTAATTTAAAATAGAATTACTTAAATAAAATGAACTGGAATGACTATCCCGGATAGTCATCCCGGTAGTCATTCCAAGTCATTTTGATTAAAAATGAACTCGAATGACTATCAAGGGATAGTCATCCCGATAGTCATCCCAGTACATTTCTGTTTATTCTAATTTAATTCATGTAAATTCTGATAGTCATTCCAGTGTTATCTATAGTCATTCCAGGCTATTTTTAATAGTCATTCATGACTATTTGGATAGTCATTCCAAGTGAAAAAGGAATGCACGTGCAGGTTATGTCAAGTGGATTAGTATTAACAAAAGATCAAGACAGAAGAGTTTTAATCATCCAACATAATATCTTTCAAGAAATTTCTATCAAGAAAAACCAAGAACTGTCGTGGATAAATTTCTTCAGTGAATTAATTCTAAAATCATAGTGTTAAATGTAAACCACTAGAATTCATTCACTTGTACTGCTTTAACTATCTAACGGATTTTTATACCTAGAACGTATCTCAAATTATCGTTTATTGTTATATCTTTTTATTACAAAAATAGATAAATTCATGTCGAATTTATTCTAGATTTGTTTTAATTAGTTTGAGATTCAATCCTGTAATCAGTTCCATATTTGTAACACCTTTCAAGTTTAATATAAGTTATATTTAACTTGAATTTTGTTTCATTTAATTCCGCCATAATTTGTTCTTAAATTGGTTTATTCTAAAATGGACAAATTCAATAAAACGGTATAGTTTGTATTCAACCCCCTTCTACAAACTTATCGGGACCTAACACATTTTTTTGGTATTTTTAATATTATTCAACTAATAATCAGATATATTTTTTCATATTCGATCCAACGATTCTCATATATCTATTTTAAAATCTAACCATTCTTATTATTTTGATATGCAATATGTAATAGGAATTGAATATCACTATTAATGGAATTGGTATTTTTATTAAGTTATAATTACTTCTAATCCAATTCTAATACTAATACTTTCACTTTTGACTTAAATCCTTTTTAGATAATAATTTCTATTTTTATTATATAATCTTGATGGTCTATTTTTAAAAATATTAGATCTAACAGTTGAAATTGTTTTAGCAGTACTAAGAATACTACCAACAACAGAGTTGTGGATAAAATCCTTCTTATGCTTATTATATATAAGAATATAATAGTATATAATGGGTACAAAAGGGTGGCCGAGAGAGATAACTTCTAGAAGGAAAGCATTTGAGACACATATCTCCATAAAAAATACTACCTCCGTTTCACAATATATGTGCACTTTCTATTTTTAGATTTGCATTTTGAAATGCTTTGATTGAATACCTATTCAAATTATTTTTTCAAAATTTTTTTGTGAATAAAAATTTAAATATCAAAATTTTATTCAAAAAAAGAAAATTAAAAAAATAATTTATGTAACTATTCGGTTAAAAGTGGACAAATATTTTGAAACGGTGAGAGTAGTTTACTAAGTGGAAACCTCCATAATTCCTTCTAAAACTCTGTTTGGGATTGTTGTTAAAAATTGTTGTGCTATTGAAAAAAGTGTCATTAAAAAAGGTGCTGTAAAAAATTGTTGTCCTATTGAAAAAAGTGTTGTTAAAATAAGTGTTGTAATGAAAATGAGATAATTGTTTGGTAATATTTTTGATATGTGCATGTTTTGAGGTATAATATAAAAAATAATGTTTTTGGTGATGTTTGATGTTGAAACAGTAACTGCTTCTAGCAAAAGCTGAAAAACATTTTTTTTTCAAAAGCATGAGGTCCTCTTTCTCTAAAAACAACTTTTCAGGTAAAAACGTTTTTGAGAAAAACAACTTTTAAAATTTACCAAATAGATTCTTACCTGCTTTTCAGTCCGAAAAAAAAACAAACTGTTATTACTATCTAACAACAATGCCAAACAGGGTCTAATAAATTGACTTATTGGCTAAAATTTTTAATCACTCTAGATCGGAGACTCTCAACATGTATATAAAATTCTCCCTCGTGTCAAGAACTTGAGTTATTCTCTACCCGCAATACTTAAGCATTTTGTAAGAAGCGGAAACAATCATTAAAACACTCAAAACGCAATGTTAGTTCCGCTTTACTTTTATGGCACAAGAGTACCTGATTTCAGTTTTAATTTTATCCCAAAAGTAAGCTGAGCCTAAGCCCATTATACTCTCTCCTACCCTCGTTGCATCTGTTCATTTGTTTCAATGTCTGCAGCATGCAGCCTGCAGCCCGCCGCCCCACCAAATTATCATAAAACATGCTCATCTTCCAAACGAACATCACTAACTGGGCTGGTGATGAAAAATTATAGGCCCATACAAGTAACTTTTTATGGGCTGTTTCTAAAATTAAACTTACAAAAACAAAGAAAAGAATTAAAAATATCAGATTGATGGGTAAGGTGTAATTTTATAGGGATATAATTTATATGAAGAATTTTATTTAATGATTGTTAGTTTTTCATGTCGGGAAAGAATCAAAGACGTCATCTTCGTCCACCAAGCTGAGTACCTTTTTTAATGTTTTGAGTTTTAAACGTGTAGTCCTATGAGTTATGATTATAATAAATTTCGTCATACAGGGTCCCATCTTCAGTTCTTCATACCGAGTGTATGTAGCAGCCTAGCAGGTCATACGTATAACACGGGGCAGTTGTACTAAACGTTAACACACGGTAGTTGGACTGCATGCATGCCTGCATCATTAAATAACTACTCCCTCCGTCCCAGTGAATTGTATATATTGTGATTGGACACGTAGACTAAAAAAAGATATAAAAATGAGTAAAGTGGTGGGACCTATCGATATTTAATAATAGATTTGAGATAGTGAAGAAAGTAGTGGGTGTAATAGTGATTTATATTATTATAGAATAAAGATAGTGGAGAAATTAGTGGGTGTAATAGTGTTTTATATTATTAAAAGTTACTATTTTTGGATTGTATAAAAATGAATGGGACATCCAAAAATGAAAAATGTATAGAAATGAAAGGAACGGAGGGAGTAGTGTATTAGAATATTAGGCAACCGTTAAAGACTACAAGAAAATAATTTGAAATTTTGAATGCATTATTGTATTATTTTGAGCTCTACCAATTCTTTTTTTCTTTTTGTTACTGCAAACACTTCTGTAGAAAAGTCGATGTAAGACTTCTTCTGTTCTAATCAATCAATCTTTGAGAATTGTCAATCTTTGAATCTAAACCTTTTTGTGTAATATTATTCAAATAAAGAGGTACTAAGTATTGACTAGGTCTGTGTCACTCGTCTACCAACAATATGATTTTTTTTCAAGGTGCTTATTTTTCTCCTTTCTTCAATTTTTTTTTTATAGTCAATAATGGTACCTAAATATATCAAATTGGACACACCATGTGTAGCCTCCTTCAATTCTTGTAACGATTGTTCCTTATGGTCTTGATCATCCATTGGATTGGTGAAATTAGATATAAGAGAACATATAGATTATCTAAAATTGGATTAGGAGTGCTTTAATTGGATTTTTTTTCTCTAACATTTATTTTAGAGATGTTATAACAAATAAAAAATAGATGATACAAAAAAAAATCAAGGAGATAAAATTAGTAAGTGTCTTTTTTCAGTGTTCCTAGCTTTTAAGGTGAATCGTTGTTTTCAGTACTGTTATTCTGGTAGAATTAAAAAATGATTCATCATTTCTGCGATTCCATATTTGTCAGTGACTGCTAAATTGAATGGGTAAAATAGAACACTTACCGTTTACCTCATAATCACAGAGTTTGAAGTGATTAGGAAATTCCTGAGAAAAATAGAAAAACGTCCGGGAGTGTTGGGCCATAGCCCACTTCTCAAACAGGGCTTGAATATTAGTTTGTATATAGGCCCACTTGTAAATAGGCCCAATTAGAAATAAGTCCACTTGTAAGCTTCCCCTATAAATACCTCCAAACCCCCACATAAAAAGGGGTTGGAAAAAAGAGACAAAGGAGTGAACCTCCTAAGAATGTAATATTGTATTAACCTCATTTCATAATAATAAGAGAAAGACTTGTTCATCAAATCGTATACGGTTTTACATTCATCATTTGGCGCTAGAAGGAGCTTCTTTGTCTAAGAATTCTAAACCAGATATAATAGACGACCCGAAGAGTACAAAAATTGGTGAAACAGCTGAGATAGCGACTGCACCTCACCACGACGAGGTGCATTTTCATCATACACTCCAGCCTAAAGAACTGTTTCCTCCTGTTAATGATCAAATCGAAGGATCCCCCAGACCCTCCGTTGATAAACGACTACGAGTAATGACTCCTACAGGCAAAGCAGTCTTAACAAGCGACGCACGCCTCCACCTGCTTAAACTTCGGGAACAAAAAAAGAAGCCAGTCCAAGGCCACCGCTTTGAGAACTATGCTGGGTCAGACGACGAGCTAGCCTATTTGGAAGAGCAGAAGCGCCTACTCGAAGCTCGCTTAGAGAAACATCGTGAGATTCAACGACTACAACGAGAGTTACAACATACGTCGTTATCTCGCCACCCAAAAAATCACCAAGGTTACACTGAAAAGGAGCTTGAGGCAAATCAGGACTTCGACGATGATGTATCAGAGGAGTCTCAATGTTCTCGTCCACCGTTAAAGAGACGCTTTACACCGTCGGCAAGTGACGCCTCGTGGAGAAGTGATTCATGTGAGTCCGTTCGCCCAGAAGACTTCGCCAAGATGCAAAATGAACTCGCCATCTGTCAGGATTACATCAAGAATCACTCAGGACAGCTCACATCCACTGAAAGTCCATTGTCTCGATCAATTGAAATCGCTAAAATAGACAGGACCTTGAAAACCCCAGCCCTGGACCATTTTGATGGGTCGTGCGACCCAATTGACTTCTTGAATACCTTCGACGGACGAATGACATTCTTCGGTCACTCCGAAGTTGCTAGATGCCAGTTTTTCTCCACATGTTTAAAGGGTACAGCCCTACGCTGGTTTAGCAATCTCCCACCGCGCTCCATCGATTCCTGGCACACATTAAAAAGTAAATTTCAGAACCGTTTTTCCAGCAACTACAATGGAGGGAAGATAACAGCGTCATTGATGACAATCCGCCAATGCCATTCTGAATCCCTACGAGCCTTCTTAGCTCGCTTCCGAGCCGAAGTCGCTGATATCCCAAATTTAATCGAGGAATTGGCCATCAATTATCTCGCGGCTGGAATTGATAAGCATCGTCATGCACTTCTGCTAGAGGAGTTCTTTGAGAAAAATCCACGTACTCTCCAATCGGCGTTCCAAATAGTGGAGCATAGAATGACACTGCAAGAGGCGGTGGGGAGTATTCAGTCTCCACGACGCTTCTCACAGAAAAAGGATAGAAGTCGTAGTCCACGCCGACGATCTCCCCTTAATGACGCAAAGCGCGGGTCCGAGTCTCATTCCCGATCATATGAGAGACGCACTCCCTTGCCTGAAAGGTCGGAACGAAGTGATAAAACAGAAAGGACGTGGAAAACCAGGGAACGCAATGAAAAAGAGTTCACCAAGCTCAACACTGACAAAGCCACTATACTAGCTGTTCTCAAAACCGAGCCTGACTATCGACCTCCCAGGCCAATGAAACCAGGTCGACCGCCTAGCTCCCGATACTACGAGTATCACGAGGACACAGGTCATACAACGGAGACTTGTTTCCAACTAAGCTCATTCATCGAGAGCAGGATTCGTCGAGGACAACTAGTCCATTTAATCGATGACACACACCACCAATCTTCGCGGGGTCATGATCACGACAGGGTCATTGATGTTATCACTGGAGGTCATTCAGCAGGAGGAACTTCCAACAATTCCAAAAAGTTATATGCCCGGGAGGTATTCTCCATTAACCCGACGACTCCAAAGAAACCAAGACACAACCCATCTCCGGTCATATCTTTCTCCGATGAGGATTATCCGTCGGGTATAATTGAGGCCCATCAAGACGCTCTCGTCATCTCCGCCAAAGTAGGCACAAACACAGTAAAGAAAATTTTGATTGATAACAGCAGTTTCGTCGATATCCTATATCACCACGCTTTCTCGCGAATGAACCTAGGGGATCGCAAATTGGAAAATGTTAACATCCCTCTGTATGGATTTACAGGAAACGAGGTAAAAGTTGTTGGTACCATCGATCTGCCGGTCCTATTCGGCACCTCTCCATGTCAAACTTGGCAGATGGTTAAGTTTCATGTCATCAATGCGGCGTCGAGTTATAATGCCATTCTAGGTCGGACTACGTTGACAGCCCTTAAGGCCATCACATCGATTCCCCATCTCAAAATGAAATTCCCAACTGAGTTTGGCATAGGCGAGGTGGTTGGGGACCAAGCGGCCGCACGACAATGTTATTTATCCACAGTCGTCCTGCGGCAAAAACGCCCGGATGACACCTCTATCAATCAAGTCATGGAAATTGACCCAAACGATGTTATCGAGATCCCACTCGTCCCAACATGTGTCCCTATGGAAGACACAGATGAGATCGAGATTGAACAAGGAAACCCAGACAAAAAGTTTAAAATTGGAAAAGGTCTCCAGAATCCACTGCGCCAAGACATCATTCACCTCCTCCGCGAGTTTGCCGATATTTTTGCCTGGAACCCTTCTGACATGCCAGGAATTCCAGAAGTCATAGCTCGCCATTCGCTACATATTGACCCCAGTGTCCGACCAGTGAAGCAAAAAAGACGAACCTTTTCAGAAGAAAAGAAACAGGCCATAGACGCCGAGCTGGATCGCTTACTCGCAGCAGGATTTGTTGAACCAGTTCAGTTTCTTACTTGGATCGCCAACACGGTTTTGGTAAAGAAAAGTAATGGCAAGTGGCGCATGTGCATTGACTACTTAGACCTCAATAGAGCATGTCCCAAGGATTTCTACCCCTTGCCAAACATTGACCAACTGATTGATGCAACGGCTGGCCATGAGCTCATGTCATTTATGGATGCGTTCTCAGGGTATAATCAAATCAAAATGGACAGTCAGGACTGGGAGAAAACCGCATTCATCACGCACAGGGGAGTGTTCGGTTACAAGAATATGCCTTTTGGACTTATCAATGCAGGAGCGACATTCCAACAGATGATGGATACCATTTTCTCCTCACAAATTGGCCGAAATATGCAAGTCTACGTGGACGACATGATCACCAAGTCCCAAAGGGCATCACACCACGTTGATGACCTGAGAGAAACATTTCAAGCAATTCGCCTCCATGACATGCGACTTAATCCAGCGAAATGCTCATTCGGCCTTACAACAGGCAAATTTCTGGGCTTCTTGGTCACACAACGAGGCATTGAGGCCGACCCTTCCCAAATCAAAGCAATAATGGATATCAAAAGCCCTTCCACTCTGAAGGAAGTCCAGGTGCTGACAGGTTGCATCGCCGCCTTGAGGAGATTCATCCCCCAATCCTCCAAACGATGTGCCCCCTTTTTTCAGGTGATAAAAGAGTCAGCTAAGACATCCAAAGTTGACTGGAGCGATAAATGTCAAGAAGCTTTGGCTGAACTTAAGAAGTTCCTAACCACCCCCCCCCGTGTTAATTAAAGCAAACTCCTGTGAACCATTACGAATCTATCTCACCGCCTCTGACGCTAATGTCGCCGCCGTCTTGGATAAGTCCAATGAAGGAAAAGAATCGCCAATTTACTACGTCAGCCACACGCTCTGTGACGCTGAAACGCGATATCCTCAGATCGAAAAGTTGGTTTTTTCCCTTGTAATAGCAAGTCGAAAACTTTGACATTATTTCCAGGGGCGAGAGATACAAGTCATGACCAACCAACCCTTGAAGCGAATTTTACACAAACCAGACATGACTGGACGTCTTGCGGCATGGACCGTTGAGCTAGGCCAATTCTACATCGAATACAAGCCTCGAACAGCGATGAAAGCCCAAGCGTTATCCGATTTCGTGGTAGAGTGTCAGTTCTCCACTGAACATAGCATACTCGGCGAAGGGAATCCCACTCCACCTCGTTCCTGGTCTCTGTATGTAGACGGCTCGTCCAAGACAGAGGTCAGTGGGGCAGGAATCATTCTGGTGAGCCCAGAGGGCTTCCAAGTCTAACAAGCAATTAAGTTCTCATTCAAAGCCACCAACAATGAATCGGAATATGAAGCTCTCATAGCGGGGTTAAAACTGGCAAAGGAGTTAGAAGCAACGGTCATAGACATATTCAGCGACTCCCAGCTTGTGGTTAAGCAGATCGTTGGCGAGTTCAAAACCCACAACGACAGGATGACGTCCTACTTAAACAAAGCCCACTCTCTTTTGAAAACCTTCACATCGTGGAATATTTTGCATGTCGACAGAGCTGAAAACCAGTGGGCCGATGCGCTGTCTAAATTAGCTTCGTCAAATATTCTGATAAACTCTCATCCTGTATATGTCGAGGAGCTTTCGATCCCGGCGATTCATGAGCTCCCTGTCGCTGAAATCATGACAATTCCTGATTGGCGAACACCATTCTTAGATTACATCATGAACAACAAGCTCCCAGAGGACAAGAAAGAAGCTCGCTTGGTCATGTTCAAAGCCCGCAACTACTGCGTACTAGACTCCAAGCTATATCGACGAGCTCTAACAGAGCCACTCCTTCGCTGCCTAGGTCCAGTCGAGTCCCAACTCGCCATCCTAGAGGTGCATACGGGCATATGCGGGGAACACATGGGCGGAAAGAACCTAGCACTGAAAATAATTAGGCAAGGCTTATACTGGCCCACAATGAGGAAGGACTGTGAAGCCTACGTTCGGAAATGTGAGCCTTGCCAAATTTACGGATCGGTCAGCCACGCCCCTTCGCAAGCGATGACACCAATTCTTTGCCCATGCCCTTTCTTCCAGTGGGGAATCGACATAGTGGGACCGCTCCCAAAGGTCAGGGGTCAGTTTCAATACCTAGTTGTCGCTATCGACTACGCCACTAAATGGGTTGAAGCTAAACCCTTAGCTCGCATTCGAGAAAAAGAAATGATCGAATTTTTAATGGAGTTCATTGTCTTCCGCTTTGGAGTACCTAGGTCTGTCATTACCGACAATGGAACTCAGTTCATAGGTGAGAAATTTGAAACTGTGTTGCGCGACCTCAACATCAAACACTCCAAGGCCTCGGTAGCTTATCCCCAAGCTAATGGGCAAGTAGAAGTGACCAACAGGATCATTCTCCAAGGACTCAAAAAACGACTTCAAGAACAACCTCGCTCATGGGCGGATGAGCTCCCAAACGTGCTATGGTCATACAGGACCACACCTCGTTCCTCGACAGGTGATACTCCCTTTAGACTGGCTTATGGAACGGATGCTGTCATTCCTTTGGAGACAAGCTTAAGCTCTCCCAGAGTTGACTCTTTCAACCCGGATGCCTCGTTGGAAGGGCTGCGTCTCGACAACGACCTGTTGGAGGAGGTCAGAAACGAGGCTAACCTGGCTGCTGAGCGCCACCAGAAAGCGGTGGCCAAGTACTTTGACAAAAAGGTAAAGATAAAGAACTTTCAGGTGAATGATTTGGTTTTACGAGAATCTGCCTCATCTCAGCCCACAGTCACGGGGAAATTTAAAGCACCATGGGAAGGACCGTACAAAATCTCCAAGGTTCTTCGACCAGGAACCTATGAACTCTCTCAGCTCAACGGCGAGCCGATAAAGAACGCGTGGAACGCAATCCATCTAAAGAAGTTCTTTCAGTAAACAGATGCAGATTCACACATCCCTGGGGGATCATCAAACTACCTTTAAATTATGCATAATTAAGGACAAACTCCTTGTTGCTATGAACATTTCTTTACAGTTGTGTAATCTACTGATAAATGAAGTCCAGATCAAGGACAAGTGCAATGTTGCTTTGAACACATTATCATTATTATTAAATTATTCCCAGATTAAGTCCAGTCGAGGATATGTTTATAGGGACTATTACTAGAGAATCCCGAGCTGCATCCACACGGATAAGCAAGGGGCACATTCAAACCTCTGTAAATGCCTTAACCACCAAGTGGATAATAAACATTTGCTAGTAACTACAATAACAAAACTGGACATAGTCGAATGAAAACCAGAATAGATTACATCAATACCGTCAAAACTATAAAAATCCCCAAGGACATATGTTCCCAAGTTATGACAAAACAATGAAAAAACATGTTTGGAACCGAGATCATAAATAAATGTTAGGAAGACAAGCATAAAAACCAAATAGAAACGAGAACAACATAATGGGGCATACCCCACCTTCAGTTTTGCTCCTCGGGGGCTTCTTTGGCAAGATCAACACAGAAGTCGTCAAAGGCATGCCCTGTCATGTCCAGGCCCGCAACAACGGCACGGGCATAACAATGCCCATAGCCGGCCTCCAAACCATTGGCTATTTCCTCAACACCCTTCGTCACCTCGACCTTTAAGCTGTCGACCTCGGCCGCGAGAAGTTCTTTCTCTTTTCGGCAACGCTCGAGTTCTAACCTCGCCTCCTCGCCTTCACGCTGCCTCTCCCCACATACTTTCCTTTCCTTCACTAGCTCGTCAGACAATTTACCAATGGATTGACTGGCCTTAACAGCATCTACCTTCAGCTTCTCCAACTCAGTGGTGAGGTCTCCAACTCGCTTCTCGGCCTCCGCAGCCCGCCGCTCGGCAGCCGCACGCTGTTCCTTCAACGTAGTCATCTCTCGCAGAGACTCCGCTCGCCACTGACCATCAACGTCAGCTCGATACTCGCGGACGATATGCGTCATATCGGCCAGGAACTAATACGTCAAATACAAGCACATACATTAGGAGAAAGCAGGCGCGATGAGAACTTAAAAAAAAACCAACAGAGTGTGAAATCGAAAATAGAGGATTACCCGTCCGGCACGAGTAAGGCAGCGATCAGCGACGTCCCCACGAGAACGGTCGACATACGAGCTGAAGTCTTGCGGCAGGTCGAAGGCACCAAAAACCTGCAAGCATACAAGGGGGTTAACAAAACAGTAGCAAGGAACAATACCAACGCTCATCACTGAAAGGTTGAGCAAATATACCCGTAACGGCACATGCGGCCCCGCGGTCCAACGTTCAGAGGGCTGAACTTCAAAACGAGCGGTCTCCCCGGCAGTTTCGGGTTGAAGAACGGGAGGACGATCACCACCTCGGAGCCCTGTAATGGTCAATGACTTCACAACCCCAGGTCTTGCCATATCTTGACCACGTTTGGCAATGACTCCCTCCGAATCATCATTCGTCACCTCTGCGCGTGACTTCTTACGTTCGCGAGGTATCAGCCCAGCATCCTCACCACGGCTCAAACCCACATCCTCAACATTCCCCGCGACCGACGTAGACCCAGAAGCGACATTCGCACTACTACCTGAAACTAACTCCACGTCACCGCGCGGCAATTGAGAGCGCGGTCTCTTGGCGATCAACATTAAAGCTTTGTCCATCTCGCCCTTCAGACCTCCGTCTAAAACTTTTCGCAATGACGTCCCTGAAACTGGAAAACAAAAACACAAACAAGAAAAGGTTAGCGTCAACACCAAATACATCAACTAGGGAAATTCTAATAACAGAAAAACGATCTTACGATTGTGACCCCCCAAAAACGACTCATCCTTCAATTGCGACCAGTTATACGGTGACCAAGTTCCTAAGAAAGTTCCTAAAAAAGCGGCGTCATATTTACTTAAGCTATTTAACAGGTCGATGGTGTCCTTAGGAACGACCCGACATGAGGGCACGAACTCAAGATCTTTCCCATACCAAAACAACCACTTACCGTGCCAACCATGGTTCGACAATTTCACGTTCACAAGACGAACCCCAGCTCGTTTATAAAAATAGACTTGACCCTGGGCATAATGTATATTATAAATTGAAAAAAACAAGTTCAACGAAGGCAATCGGTCGACCTCGGCACAACGAGCTATAAAGCCACTCACCTGCGCAATTGCATTGGGGGTCATCTGGGCTATCCCGCACCCAATAGCCTCAAACATACACAAGAAAAAAAGATGCAGAGGTAATCGCAAACCATAGTCAAAATGAATTAGCGGAATACCGTGCATCCCGTATTCCGGCATGTGCCATATTCGGTCATCGGGATTGGGGACGTCACATCGATAACCCCCCACAGACAAATCTACCCAGTTTTTGTTCACTTCCACCCGAATCGAGGGATTGGAATAGATACTCGACAGGTTAAAACTAACATTATCACTAAACTCTAACCGACCTGCGGTAAGAGACTCCGCAACTTCCCTTTCACGCCCCGCCACTATTCCAGGACTCAATGGAGGAGAGGCATGAGTCCCATCGTCATGATCGGAGGAACTAAAACCGGAGCTAACCTCGATACCGGGAAGGTCTAAATGATCTAAGTTAATAGGGGAATCAAGAGGAACGTTTCCCGATGGATTTTGATATAAACTTGTACTAATTGTGGTTTCCGACGACCGAGAAGGAACCGACATGATTCTTAAGGACAATGCAAACCAATACAAATCACGAAACACGAATTATTAGAAAATAAAAAGAAAAGGAAAGATGCACACCTGAGCAAGGAAAAATAATTAGTATGAAGAGTAGCCCTGCAACTGCCACGAAAAATAGAACCCCTCAGTGACTTGGGAAGACAAAACGCCAACATGGGAAACCGGGTTCCGTACCATTAATAAAATTGCAAAATAAAAACATCTTAAATTCTTTATCTTATTTTTTCCTTCCTTTCTTTTTTCACCCTTGATCCTTCAGAGGTAATTACTGAATTTTATTTGGTTAAATTTCATTACATACTTTATTCTTTCCCTTTCTATATTTCAGGACCTAAGCAAGTCTAAAGATATGACTTCCAACAAAGGGGGGGACAAATGTTGGGCCATAGCCCACTTCTCAAATAGGGCTTGAATATTAGTTTGTATATAGGCCCACTTGTAAATAGGCCCAATTAGAAATAAGCCCACTTGTAAGCTTCCCCTATAAATACCTCCAAACCCCCACATAAAAAGGGGTTGGAAAAAAGAGACAAAGGAGTGAACCTCCTAAGAATGTAATATTGTATTAACCTCATTTCATAATAATAAGAGAAAGACTTGTTCATCAAATCGTATACGGTTTTACATTCATCAGGGAGTTTTTTCAATGACTTTTTCGTATTGTCAAAGAGTTTCTATATTTTTAAAAGCAAAAAAAAAAAAAGTTTCTATATTTTATGGCAAGTTATATTAGCAAAGGAATATTTTCTTCTTGTAATCACAATCATCAATCAATCAATATATATATATAAAGAATGATAGGTGATAGGTTACGTGACGCCCCAAGATCGTCTTGATTAATTTTTTTTTTTTTAGAGCTTTACAATTTTAATAGTAATAAATTATAAAATATCATTTGACATATTAGAATTAGAATATGTGTTCGAATTTATAGAGAATAAGAGTACGCATTTATTGGGAAGACATAGAAATAAAATTTATATTTGAAGTATAATATGTGTTCGGATTTATTGAAGAGAAATATTCGAATTTATATAAACGACATATAAATAAATGTTTATTTTGAAGTAGGTGTTCAAATTTAAAAAAAAAAGAACAATTCAAATTTATATAAAAAGTGACAATCAAAACCAATTCGTATGCTAAAAGTCGATAGGCAATTGTGCAAGTTAGAAGTATGTTTTCTGTTTAGGTGATGGTTGACTCTTTTTTGAAACCGAGAAACAAATGATATAAAATCAAAGGAAAGGGGAGGATCACATTTGGATCCAAAAGGCTACCAAGTAAACAAACTACAAGCCCGCTAAACCACAGACGTAAAACATAGAATATGGCTAACACGGACCCAACACAACTGCAACTATAACATGTAAAACGGACACATGGTTAATTTATTGGGAAACGATGGACACATGATTACTTATTTTCGATTGGATTTTTCCCATTTTTCAGGTTAATAGTAATATACTTTCGGGGCATGATTAATGGGTATATCAAATTAAGTTAGGTGGATTTGCTTTTGCACTATGAAATTTGATTTTCTCTTTTTTCCTTGAAATTCACATCGATTGGCAGGAGAAGTAATTATGTGTACTTTAATTTTGGTTTAAATTCTTCTACAATTTTTTGTGCATTAACTTTGATTTCAATGTTTATAAGGTGAGTATTGATGTGTAAAAATAATGTAAACTGCAATCGCACAGTATTTAGTTGTAGCAATCACAGATCGATCCACATAGACTATGAATTTTCAAAACCCTAACAATTAACTCAGACGAACTAGACAAATAAGATTTGAGATGAGATTTGTTTAACCTAATTAACAATTAAAATCAGATATGGAAAACCTAGGAATCCGAATCCATTAATCAATCTCAATTAATATCAACTCGCCCTAAAATCAATTCTCTTTCCTTCACAAATAAGATATATCAATTAACGAGACAAACATATACTATGAAACTTGTTATCTAACAATAACCTATCAAAACTTCATGGAGCAAGCATAGACTATGAAAAATAAATCCGGTAACAATAATATATCAAAATCACTTTGTCAATTGACCAATTAAGCACCAAGAAAAATTATGAGAATCAATTAATAGGAACAAGAAGATATCAACAATAATCAAATTAACTTCATCTTCATCCTATGAGAATTAACTTAGCTAGACATGGTAGAAGAAACAAAACAATTAAATATAAAGAATGCAAGAACAAGTGTTTAAATAGAATAAAGAACTTGTATTGAAAGACAATAATAAATCTATCCTACTCCTAATTATCAGATCTAGTCTAAATTGATGTATAAATTCTAGGTATCTAAAATACAAGAGAGAAGATCTATATATAGAGGAAAAATAATGGGTTTAGGCACTTTGATTACAAATCGGATTCTAAAAATATTTCCTCAATTCCTTTTTCTTCTCAGATAAGTTTTCCAATTTTTCTCCAATTTCCTTTTGACTTCAAGTATTTCCATCTCCTTGCCTTTTTCACCATTTTGCTGCTTGAAATATGATTTTATTTATTTTTCTACAAAACAAAAGAAAACAATTTATTAAATAATAAAATTACGAAAACAGACATAATGTAATATCCGTGAATTTTATTATTTGATTAAATGATATATTTAATATAAAAAATAATTATTGTGGAGTATTGGAGAATTATTAAATGATAATTATTGTGTGATTATGTGCTAAATGGTGAGTCGAAAGCCCCTTTCAAATATTTTGTCATTTGGAATTTTCTTCAAATCTGAGCCCCGTTTTGATAATTCAAGGGCCCCGTTGGAATTTCGTACATTGATTATTATCTCTTCATCTTTCGTATTCGAATCATTATCGGGAGAGATATTCGTATCATTTCATTCCTACCTATTTGATTCTGCAAGAATAATTCGTTTTGTTCAAAAAGGGAAAAATTGTTCTGAACCCTAATTGCTTAAGGGGACGGATATATCGTTTTATATCAATATTACCTTTGTTATAGCCCCAGTATTCGTGAGCATTATTTATATAATGATATGTATTGATTTGGATAATTATCAATCCTTGTAGATAATTATCTTCTCGTAAAACGTATTTTTAACCTAATTAGGGTTTTTAAACGATCCAGTGGATCTATAACGATCCAAAAGTGTTCCTTGGGGTATTATTTTTCCAAAAATATAAAAAGACGAATCGAACCTTATAACCTTCATAATCTGCATTGCGTATTATCAAAAAGTAAAAATTCCTGAAACGTGTTCTTCGTGTTCTTGAATCTTCAATCCATTGTTATTGATTTCAGAAATCAAAGTTCAAGTACTCAAATCAAAGCTCTTGATCTCTAGTTTCAGAATCTTCCAACCTCATCATCATCTAGTAATTTTTCGATTTGTTATGATTTTTTTTATATTCGAATTAAAATTAGGGTTCATACCCGATTTGGGGATTTTCATTCTGTTGATTCTCCGTTCAATTGGTTGCTTCTAACATGTTCCTAGGGTTCTAATTAGCAAGAATCCATGCTTTAATTTCATGTTTATGTTCGATTTTGATGGGTTTGATTTTCGGGTTTTGACCCGAATTCTTCTTTTGAATAGTCTGTTCATATGAATGATCTGTTCATATGAATGATCTGACATTATTTTTGGTAGAGGGCTTTGATTGTATGAGTTATAAGCTTCATTTTGGTATATTAATCTTTGAGTTTCATGTAGAAATAAGGTAGATCGGGTTTCCAGCCGAAGTCGTCGCCGGCGAGTTCTTTGAACGAATTCTGGGCACGATTCCGGCATGGGACAAATGTGTTTGTATGTGGGTTGTGTTTGTCTTGAAAAAGCGAACAAAAGCCCTATGGTTTGGTGTTGTTTTGATCGGAAACGGCAAAGTCCGGCCACCGGACGCCGGCCGGATTCTGGAAAACCCAGATTCCGGCGGGTTGTTCTTGGTGACCCGGATTTGTTCTTCCCGACCTGTTTACCCGAAGTTTGACCCGGTTTCAATCTTCAAAACCCTAATTTGATTTCTAAAAACTGTTTTTGGATTTTATTTTTAAAATTAATTCGAAAATAGTTTAAAAACTTTAAAAATTCATATTTTTATTTTAAAAATATATTTTAATATCAGAAAAATTCTGGAAAATTATATTTATTATTTTAAATCCGAAAATTGATTAAACTTAATTATTTTAATTATTTTTAATTAATAATTAATTTATTAATTAATTGGTTATTTCTTTTAATCAATTAATTCTTAAAAATTAATTATTAATTAGATTTAATTAATTAAAAATTCGGTTTAATTATTTTCAAGCCTATTTATTTATTTAAAAATAGTTTGGGCATTTAAAAAGTGTCAATTAATTTTACTAATTGATTTAATTGCATTTAAATGTTTATATGGGATTTAAAAATCAGAGTTTTGATTTAAAAATTAATCGTGACTTATCTAAAATTCAAATAAGTTTCGTATGATGTTTTAAAAATATTTATAAGTGCTATATGGTTCATATTAATTGTGTGTTGTGTTTTATAGTCTGTATATGCCCGTACTAGGGCAAATATCTGAGTTTTAAATATCGTAAATCATTCCGGACGTCCGATACGTAACCGGTTACTTGTTTAAATGTGATTATTGATTGAATAAGTGTCGAGAGTAGAACGAGAATAGTTAGACTTATTGTGATGAGTTGTTTAATTATAGAATCGAGTTCCCGGAGCAAGGGAAAGGGAAAGGTAGAGTGAACAGAGTCGATCCGACAGCAGCTTAGACCAGGCAAGTATCTGTGCCTTTACTTGTGATAAAATTTATTATTGTCTTGATTACTTGAATACCGTTATCCCCAGAACAATTCAAATTATCAATCTTTTAACGGCATTTGGACAACTGATTCCATTTCCTTAGAGATTCTTGATTCTTTGATTTGATCTGCATCGGAAACCCTTATTTCCAACTCACTTGATTATTGTTTACCACCATTTTGTTATTGTTTATCATCCTTTGATCATTAGTGACAACCATTGATTATTTGACTTCCATCTTGACTGTTGATTACGGTCATTGATTATCAACTACCAATCTTGATTTCCTTATTGAATAAGCACACTATACCATTGAAATTATTCCATGATTCTTTCTCGATCTTCATTTGATACTGAGCAGTTGAAGCTCTTTTGCAATTATTATACATTGAGTTTATTTTATTGAGCATGTTATTGTTTATACCCTATGATAGATTTGGCATGTGTTTTTAAAATGGACCAGTAATTGGTCGGGCCATATTTATGGTCGGAATAACTTAAGGCCCAGTTTGGCCTAGGATCCAGTAGAGGACTATGTTATGAGCTAGTCCGGGGTTGATGCGTGGCTGGCCAGCAACACAACCTTTGATTTGAATAAAATGTTTAAGCCAAATTCTAATTCTTTTCTTTAATTGTTATTGATACAAAGCATGTGTTAGCTAAATATTGTTGATTCTGATATCATAAATTCATATCCTTACAACTATGATAGAAATGATTCATTGATGTTTGCTGAGCAATTTTGGCTCACTCTTGCTTGTTGTTTTCTAACCCTATTCCAGTGAAGCGAGAGTATGAGTCAGCATAGTGTGACCGATAGTTCACCAGCAGCCAGGAGAGCCCCTCGAGTCATTGTCATTGGCAGGGTAGTTGTTGTTTTGTTTTTATAGATTAGATATCTAGATTTGAACTTTAGTCGTGATGTAATAACTCTGATAAAACTGGTATTCTATTAATAAAAGATTGTAGTAGCTTGTGTTCATTGCCATAATCTGGATGTGGTCTTGGTCAAGGGGTATTTGTGTCTTTATATATATTATGCATGTGTTAAAGAGTATTCCGTTGGTCGGATGACTCCTCAAATCTGTACCCCGGGTTTGGAGGGCGTCACACATAAAATAGGTATTAAAAATGTATTAAATTATGGACCTATCAAGTATCTTTAGTTAAACTAAATTTACTAATTTTTAAGAATTTTTTGATTAAAACTGTTAGAATTTATGGGTGATAGCTTAGAAGACAACTTAACTTTATTTTTTGTAATACTTAATTTGATTAAGTAGAACATATTGTCACAACCAGAGTATGTTCTTGTAGCCATTTCATCTGCTGTAATAAACTTGTTTATAAATCTTGGAAGAAGTTCATTCGTTTGTTCAAGCCTCAAAGAGTATATCAGGATGACAACAAGAATAAATGTTACTGTCATAGCACTGACAGTAAGGTTACAAGAAGACAACATGTTGCAAGTCAAGACATCATATTCACTCTGATAATAACATTGGCGGAAGCCTTGAGACATCAACTCTCTATTCTCCTTACAGCAAGTTTGGAACTCCTGACAGCATCTATTGCGGGGATTTCTTACTGTCACCAAAAGTACATTCTTGTGACAACAAGCTTAGAGTTCAGGATACTGTCTCAGAGGGATAAACTGTAACACCCCCGGATAAACTGTAACACCCCCAGATCCGAGGTCGGAGATCCGGGTTGTCACGTCCTCAATCCCAACAATATCACGTTGAACTTGAATCACAATAATAATAAACCACATGTTGTGACCCCACAATATAATCCACAACACTAATTATAGTCTCAGAGATGAAATTGAAATAAGTATCGAGTCATTAATCCACGAGATAAAGTTATTACAACCCAAAGTGATTACCGAATAAGTTACTTGTTTCTGGACATAGCCTTACTTAAGTCATACATATAAATAAGTCTAATACACAAAAGCTGATAACCTAACCGACTGGTTATCCCCACCTCAGCCATGGCGGCTAGTATCTGTGCGTGGTACTGACGGGCGTTTCCCACCCGCTTGCGAGTAGTAAGCCTCGGCCTGGCCATCTCTCCTATCTGTTGTTGTGTGATTTTATATGTTAGGCCGAATACACAATATATAATCAATATAAGTATGATAATAACAATTGAGAACACTGTTTATGAATCAACAACTGAATTATATAAATAACTCTTCTCTCAGTGATGTTAAAGAATCACAGAGAGCTGCTAGGTTACAAGAATAATGTATTCAGTATTCGCATCCCTTTTAGGGTTAACCTATCTGTGTTTATATAATACACAGCTACATAATCAATCTCTAATTGATATCCTATAAATCAGCTATACAATTTATATCAATCTAGGATTGCTTCTGTCTTCTGTCCCGTTTATTTAGCCATCTCAATATATTCTGCTTCTTTCCATCTTCAGAATATATTGCTTCTAGAATCTTCATATTAGAACCGACAGCTAAAGTAAACTCTCACCCCGTCAGACTTTAACAAACTCTGACTGGCTTCTAGTAAACTCTGATGAGTACCTGTTGCTTAAACACTGATAAATAATCATCAGCAATTATATCTAACAATCTCCCCCAACTTGTGCATAATAAAAATGTACAAGTTAATAGATAATTGATGATGTCAAAACATATAACAAATGCAGTGTTTAAAATATATCAGAGTTTAACTTTAACTTAGAACAGAAAACTTTAAAAACTTACAGTCAGACTTTACTTAATTTCTTCAATATCAGGCACTGTCCTGAGATAATCAATGAGAAGCCTCCTTTCAGCTTTTTCTAGCTCATCCACCATGATTTCTTTCAACTCTTTAAGCTCTGGATCACTTTCTCCAGTCTGGTAGATAGCAGCTCTCAGAGAATAAATGTTGTTCTTTCTCATTTCATTCCCTAGCCGGATAAAGTAAGATTTGTCTGACTCTAGGTTGAATTCCAAAACCTTTATACCCAGTGCTGTCTTGAACTTGGCACTGTTTCTCTTCATTTCAACAATCTTTCCATAAGCATCTCTGTACTTAGGAATATATGCACTTGAAACACCTCCTCCAAGCATAACTTTTGATTTCAGCATCCTATCTCTTAGAACTAGAGCAGCATTATGAGTACTTCTATTCTTAACCTTAAGAAGATATAGAACATACTCTAGCTCTTCCCATAGTTTCAATTGAATATCAGCTTCACCAACTCTGTATACTCTTCCATCTGACATGAAGTATAACAGAAACTCCTTCTTTAATCCTCTGTGGTAAATCATCTGAACAGACTCTAGTTTGTCAAGGTTTTCTTGAGTAACCCCAACACCAGGTTCTGCCAGTGATGTAAAATCTGCAGGACTGTTATTAATTCTTTTCTCCCTGTGTGAACCCAAACCAGACTTATCATAAGATTCTTTTCCAAGTACTGTTCTGGTTTGAAGAAAGTTCACAGCTTCTAGCTTCAGAGTTTCAGGAAGTACAGGTCTTAAGAAACCTTGGAGTTGTGGAGATAGCTGAGTTTGTACAACTTGAGCATTGTCAGTGGTTGTCACAACTTTAGTAGAAATATCAACATGAGCAACGTCAGAGGTTGATTGATTTATCCTTGATTCAACTTGAGCAACGTCAGAGGTTGAATAATTCTTCTTTGAAAACTGTCCTTCTTCTACCAGTTTTCCCTTTCCTTTTCCAGAAACATCTACTGTAGACCTCCTGGAATATTGTATACTCTGTTGAGTATTTTCCTTAATAGATAGTGCGATTTCCTTCTTCCTAGGAGCCTTAACAGCCTTCTTCTTGTAAGTACCAGCTTCAACCTTTTTCTGGTGTTCTTCAGTAAGAAGCTTGTTAGATATAATTGCTGATGAGTGTTTATCAGTGTTTAAGCAACAGGTACTCATCAGAGTTTACTAGAAGCCAGTCAGAGTTTGATAAAGTCTGACGGGGTGAGAGTTTGCCAAAGCTGTCGGTGCTAACATTGAAGATTCTAGAAGCAATATATCTTGAAGATGGAAAGAAGCAAGATATATTGAGACAGATAAGGAAATGGAACAGTAGACAGAAGCAATCTCAATTTGATATAAATTGTATAGCTGATTTATAGGATATCAATTAGAGATTGATTATGTAGCTGTGTACTATATAAACACATATAGGTTAACCCTAAAAGGGATGTGAATACTGAATACATTATTCTTGTAACCTAGCAGCTCTCTGTGATTCTTTAACATCACTGAGAGAAGAGTTATTTATATAATTCAGTTATTGATTCATAAACAGTGTTCTCAATTGTTATTATCATACTTATATTGATTATATATTATGTATTCGGCCTAACAATTGGTATCAGAGCCAAGGCTGTTGAATATATACAGTTTTCGATCTAAACACAAGTATAATCATGGCTGAAAACATCCAGGCAGGTTCTAATGCTCAAAAGGTTCAATCAACTTCTGTAAGTCGATATGAGACAATCAGGGTTCCAATTCTTAGACCTGTGGAATATCCAATATGGAAGGTAAAGATGACCATGTTTCTAGAAGCCACAGATCCAGAATACCTTGATAGAATCAATGATGGTCCTCATATGCCAACAAAACTGTCTCCTGTTATTGATGGTCAAGAACAAAAGACTGTTCCAAAGGAAAAGAAAGATATGACTCCTGAGGACATCTCATCAATTGCAAAGGATGCAAAAGTTAGACATCTTCTCCACAGTGCCTTAGATAATGTCATGTCTAACAGAGTCATTGGCTGTAAGATTGCCAAAGAAATTTGGGATGCTTTAGAAGTCAGGTGTCAAGGAACAAGTGCAATAAAGAAGAACAGGAAGACTATTCTCACACAGGAGTATGAACACTTTGATTCAAGACCTGGTGAATCTTTGACTGAGACATATGACAGGTTTTGTAAACTGTTGAATGATCTGTCTCTGGTTGATAAAGAATATGAACTTGAAGAATCAAATCTCAAGTTTCTTCTATCCCTACCTGAAAGATGGGATTTGAAGGAGACAACAATACGAGACAATTATGATCTTGCAGAAACAGATCTTGATGAAATCTATGGGTTGCTTAAAACTCATGAACTTGAAATAGAACAAAGAAACAAAAGATCTGGAAAGAAGACAAAATATGTTGCTCTTAAAGTTGAAGAAAAGCCTGTCAAGAAGGTATCATCAAGAAAGAAAGCCAAGGGAAAGGCTTTAGTCATTAAATCTGACAGTGAGTCATCAAACTCTGATGATGGCTCAAACACTGATGATGAAGCTTCTGATTCTGAGGATGATGAAGAAGAGATGATGAAAATGGCTGCTTTGATGGTGAAGACCTTCAAGAAGATGGGATTCAAGAACTTCAAGAAAGGGAAAAGATTCTCTAGGAGAGATTCAAACTCTGACAAGAGAAATTTTAGAAAGTCTGATGGAAGAGATACCAAGTCTGGAAAGAAAGACAAGTCTGAGATCCAGTGCTACAAGTGTAAAGAGATGGGTCATTACGCTCCAGAGTGCAAGAAAGGAAAATCTGAGAAAGCACTCATCACTAAAGGCAAGGACTGGGCAGACACTTCAGACTCAGATGAGGGAGTCAATTATGCTCTCATGGCAACTGTTAAAGATGAAGCTGAGTCATCTGAAAAACAAGGTACCCCTAACAACTTATGCTTATGATACTGATAATATATCTGAACTAAGAATTTATCTTAAAAGCATACATGTTAGTTATAGGGATCAGACTTTAGAGAATGAAAGAATCAAATATGAGAATCTAGGTCTTAAAGAGATGAATAAATTTCTTGAAGAGAGACTTGTTAGCATGCAACAAGTTCAAAAGGAGAGAGATGATGCTGTTTATGTTGAACAGGAATTGCTTAAAAGATATAGGCAAATAGAATCTGAGTTGGAAAAAGAGAGGAATGTGATTAAAACCTGGACCAATTCTGGAAAAGACACACATCAAGTTTTTCAGACAGATACAGTAGGATTAGGTTACTGTGAGGAAGATGAACTTAGGTTTAAAGATAAAGTTAAAGTGAAACCACAAATTAAACCTGTGAAATTTGTTTCTGAAACCAGTAAGCTAAAATCTGTAGTTGTGAAAGAAGCTGTTATGGAACCAGTTGAAACTTGTGAAAATTAGGTTAATGTTGGTTCAAGAACAGAAAATCAGATTGTGTTAGAAGCTGTTAAAGAACCAGTAAAAATCTGTGATAAACAGGTTAATGTTGGTTCTATGACAGAAAAACAATTCAAACATAAGCTCAAAGAAGTAAAGTCTGTCAACAAACATAAAATGTTTAAGAAAAATAGGAATGGAAAAGTAGGCATTAATAAGAGAAATGATTATCTGCCTGATTCTGCTGCTCCTAGAAAAACATGTCATAGTTGTGGTAGTACTAACCATCTTGCCAGGTTTTG
The DNA here is from genome assembly GCA_030848705.1 of Heracleum sosnowskyi. NCBI lineage: Eukaryota > Viridiplantae > Streptophyta > Magnoliopsida > Apiales > Apiaceae > Heracleum > Heracleum sosnowskyi. Next base: position 21,575,326 of record CM061240.1, read on the forward strand.
CAAGAAGAACAAAAATATTAATTCTTTACCCTCCAAGGATGGAGTAAAAAATGATAATGTTAGGGTTAGACCACAGACTTTATGCACACACTGTGGGAGCACTTGGCATTCCATTTATACTTGCAAGAGTTATCATGCTATTTATCACAACTATTATGAGCTAAAACCCAACTTGAAATGGGTTAGAGCAAACTCTGCAAGTGTAAAGTCTGACAATGTTAGTTTAAACTCTGTTGATAGTGATTCCGCTGCAAAAGCTAAAAATGTTAAGAAAGCCAAAGGATCCAAGCAAGTCTGGATCCTTAAATCTAACACGCAGTGATTGTTTGTGATTGCAGGACATAAAAGAGAGCACTCTTATCTTGGACAGTGGATGCTCAGGACACATGACTGGAAATAAAGCCCTGCTATCAGATTTTGAGGAAAAAGCTGGCCCAAAAGTTTCCTATGGAGATGGCAACATAGGACGTACTCTGGGATATGGCAATATCAATCTTGGAAGTGTCATCATCACAAATGTAGCTCTAGTCCCAGGACTCAAGCATGATCTGCTTTCTGTGAGTCAAATCTGTGACAGAGGATACCATGTAGATTTTCATACTGAACATTGTGAGGTTATCAGTGAATCTACCGGAAAAGTTGTTCTAGTTGGACACAGGCGCAATAACATTTATGAAGCAAGTTTGGTAACAAACTCTGAAGGAAAAGCTGTGTGTCTATCTGCAAAAATGTCAAATGAAGAGAGTTGGAAATGGCATAAGAAGCTCTCTCATCTAAACTTGAACAATATAAATGAGCTGATTCGAAAAGATCTTGTAAGGGGACTTCCAAAGTCAATACTCAGCTTAGATGGTCTGTGTGATTCTTGTCAAAAGGCCAAGCAAAGGAAGTCATCTTTCAAGAGTAAATCTGAATCTTCAGTTGTGGAACCTTATCATCTTTTACATGTTGATCTTTTTGGTCCAGTGAATGTAATGTCAATGGGCAGAAAGAAATATGCTTTGGTAATTGTTGATGAATACACCAGATACACCTGGGTGTATTTCCTAGCAAAGAAGGATGAAACTGACTTAACTTTGATGGATCATGTGAAGCAATTGGACAAAGGATCACAGCATAAAGTGAAAATTATCAGGAGTGATAATGGTACTGAATTCAGAAATTCTGAAATGGAAGCTTTCTGCAAGGAAAGAGGAGTGAAGCAAGAATTTTCTGCACCTGGTACTCCACAGCAAAATGGTGTAGTTGAAAGAAAGAACAGAACCTTAATCGAAACTGCTAGAACAATGCTTGATGAAGCAAAATTGCCAACGTATTTCTGGGTAGAAGCTGTTTAAACTGCTTATTTTACTCAAAATGCTACACTGATCAACAAGCATGGGAAAACACCATATGAGATGGTGAAAAATAAAAAGCCAAATTTGAAATATTTTCATATTTTTGGATGCAAGTGTTTTGTGTTGAAAACTCATCCTGAACAATTGACCAAGTTTGACTTAAAAGCTGATGAAGGAATTTTTGTTGGATACCCACTATCAACTAAAGCTTTCAGAGTTTACAATCTGAGAACTAAAGTGATCATGGAATCTATACATGTGTCATTTGATGACAAGAAAATAACTGGAATAGAAGATGAAGAATATCATGATCAACTTCGATTTGAAAATGAAGATCTAAACTCTGATGATGTAAACTCTGATGAAGCAAATCCATCAAACTCTGACGAAGCATACTCTGAACCTTTACTGGTAAACACTGATGAAGTTTCTCTGACAGAACAAAAGAGAGAACCAGTTGAGGGGGAGAGTGAAGATACTTCAGCAACATCTCAAAATAATGACTCAAATTATGAAAGTGAGTCAGCTGAAGAATCAAACAGAAACTCTGAGTTAAACTCTGAAAGTTCAAATACTGAACAGTCCATTTCAGGGGGAGCCTCAGAGAATGCAAATGGTCAAGAAGAAAATCAGGATAGCATAGATCAAGGGGGAGGATCTAATAATGATAATAGAAGCCACTTACCAACAGCAAGGAGGTGGACACAAGCTCATACTCCTGATTTAATTATTGGAGATCCAGATGCAAGTGTGAGAACAAGGAGTGCTACAAATAATGAATGTCTGTTTCATGCATTCTTATCTCAAACTGAGCCCAAGAAAGTGGAAGAAGCTCTTCAAGATGCTAACTGGATAACAGCTATGCAGGAAGAGTTAAATGAATTTGAAAGAAATGAAGTCTGGACACTTGTACCAAGACCAAAGAATAGATCTATTGTTGGTACAAAGTGGGTTTTCAGAAACAAAACAGACAGTGATGGAGTGATTACAAGGAATAAGGCTAGACTTGTGGCTAAAGGCTATTCACAGCAGGAAGGAATTGACTATGATGAAACCTTTGCTCCAGTTGCAAGATTGGAGGCAATAAGGATTTTTCTGGCCTATGCTGCTCACAAGAAGTTTAAAGTCTTTCAGATGGATGTGAAAAGTGCTTTTCTCAATGGGAAACTTGAAGAAGAAGTGTTTGTTGAACAACCACCAGGGTTTGTAGATCCCAAACATCCAGATTATGTCTACAGGCTTGACAAGGCATTATATGGACTAAAGCAGGCACCTAGAGCATGGTACGAAACTCTAGCTCAATTTCTTTTAGAAAGTGGGTTCACTAGAGGTACAATTGACAAAACCTTGTTCTATTTTAATTCTGGTGATGATTTGCTGTTAGTTCAAATCTATGTGGATGACATAATTTTTGGGTCTACTAATGACAAACTCTGTAAGAAATTTGCCAAGCTTATGCAGTCAAGATACCAAATGAGCATGATGGGAGAGCTTAGTTATTTTCTAGGCTTGCAGGTAAAGCAAACAGATGATGGTATTTTTATCAATCAAGCAAATATACCAGAAATCTTCTCAAGAAATTTGGTATGCTTGATAGTTCATCTGCCATAACTCCCATGGCTACTGCAACAAAGTTAGACAAAGATACAGGAGCTTCAGTAGATATGACAAACTACAGAGGCATGATAGGGTCTCTTCTTTATCTTACTGCAAGTAGACCAGATATCATGTATGCAACATGTCTTTGTGCAAGATTTCAAGCAGACCCCAGAGAGCCACATCTAACAGCTGTGAAGAGGATTTTCAAATATCTCAAAGGAACCATAACCCTTGGTTTGTGGTACCCTAGAGAATCAGAGTTTAAATTAATTGGTTACTCGGATGCAGATTATGAAGGCTATAAGATAGACAGAAAAAGCACAAGTGGAAGCTGTCAATTTTTAGGTGACAGATTAGTTTCTTGGTACAGCAAGAAATAGAAATCAATTTCCACATCCACAGCAGAAGCAGAGTATATAGCTGCTGGTAGCTGTTGTGCACAGATTTTATGGATGAAGAATCAATTGCTGGACTATGGATTAAGGTACTCTAAAATACCTATTTACTGTGATAATCAAAGTGCTATTGCTATGACAGGTAATCCAGTACAACACTCCATGACCAAGCACATCAGCATAAGGTATCATTTTATCAGGGAACATGTGGAAGAAGGAAATATTGAGCTTCATTTTGTGTCTACAGACCAACAGCTTGAAGATATCTTCACCAAACCTTTGAGTGAAGCTACCTTTACAAGACTGGTAAATGAACTTGGAATGGTCTCTGGTTTTGACTAGAGATACTGGTTAGATTCAAAATCTATACATGATTGATTTTATGCTCATGATTCTTTGCATGTGTTAACTGTTATTTGTACCAGTATGTTAAACTCTGATAGTAAACTCTGTTAGTCATAAAGTGTCAGTCATACTCTATCGGTTAAAGTCTGAAGTTAATCTCTGAAGTTATACTCTGATTGTGATATTGTCTGAAACATATGGACCGATGAAGAAACCTGTATGAAGTATGATTCTCAGTAAGTAATCATGAATCTTTCTGAGAAATATATGATCTGATCTCAAAATGTGCAGAAATTTTACACAGCATGATACTGTCTCTATATTTATAGCATCTCTTAGTTTATTGATCCTATACACTGAGTCTGTATTAGCTGTTTGCACTTTCTCTCATAAATTAATTGTATTAACTGATGAAAAGTCTAAACTCTGATAATTTGTTGCAAATATTTCACCCTCCAATCAAAAGATGCCAAAAAGTGCACAAATTCCTTTGAGATCATGTTGTGCCTAGGAAGACCCAGGAACTTATTGTATGAAATAAGGGCTAAAATCTTTGATTTTTGGTGACTAGTGCCAACCACTGATTACTGGGAAAAAAAATAAAAAAAATCGAAGGGGGTGAAAATAATAAATTTTATAATACAGAGTTTAGATGAAATCAGATTTTATTTTATACATGAGAGTTTGGACAACTAGTTTTTACTGATTTATTGTGTGGATTTTATGCACTTTAAGATGCTCTAAATATTTATATTCAGTAAACTCTGCTATTCACACACAATGTTTTCACAACTGTGCATTGAGAGAAAAGAGATTATGAATAAAGAAGGAGGATTGGTAAACACTGATGGACTGTGTACTCTACGCTGAGGTAATTTTATTTTAATCTCTGATGATTAAAATTAATTATTTGTTTCAGACGGTTAACAATTTTGAGAAAACATTCTTGAAAACAAAAGAGTATGATTGGTAACGGTTCTAATTTCACTACAAGAAAAACTGAATCAGACGACTCAACCAGGACCGTTGTCTATTACCCCTGAAAACCGATGACTATTGAGATGCCGTCAGATGGACCTCAGACAACGGTTAAAAAATGTTGTGCAAAATAACTGAAACGACAGTCACCCATTAACAAAGTGTTGTATAATAGCCAGAAACAACAACAGTTTATTACCATACAGCCCGTTGTATAAGTTGATTATCACAACATTCTGGTAAATCTAAAGTGTTGTATAACAGCTAGAAACAACAACGGTTTGCTTCTTAATAAAGCCTTGTTTATATTTATTTTGCACAATGGTTTAAGTCTTATCTACAACGGTTAAAAAATGTTGTGTATAAGCACTGACACAACAGTCACCGATTAACAAAGTGTGGTATAATAGCCAGAAAGGACGACAGTTTCCTACCAAAAATTGCGTTGTATAAGGTGATGAAGACAACATACGAGTAAATATAAATTGTTGTATAATAGCTAGAAACAACAACAGTTTATGTATTAATCGATTTAAATACCGTTCTAGGAAGCAGTTTATACAACAGTTTTTGTTTTCCAAATTGTTGTCTTTCTTACTCTCAGATGACGGTTTATTCTTTTTCATCTCATGTATGTAATTCCTTCATACAATGATTTAGTTTTTATAAGTCATTGTCGTATTTTTAACACACAACACTTTTATAAAGCTTGGTTGTTGTAATATATTATTTATAACAACTCTTCTTATAAATGCCCCCATGGTCTAAAAATAGGCTAGACAATGGTTTTATATACGCAAAAAGGAACAACTATATATCATTACAATCAATATTTGTTATTACAACGAACTAAAATTCACTACTACAACCAATATTTGTTAAGACAGCTATAGCAGCAATGTGTGGGGTTGCCATTGACGTTCCAGAGATTACGACGTAATCTGGTGGAGCCTGTCCTGGGAGTGCAAATTCGTTAATTTAACTCCATGCTGCAATAATATTCACTCCTGGTGCCGTAATATCTGGCTGTAGAAGTACAGATTAATGTGTTATTCCAATACCCACACATATATATACAGTGATCCACAACAATAAGTATTTGCAGAAAACATTCATTAAAACTAGAAGAGAAGTACTTTGGTACATGCAGTTATATATTTGTGAAAAAAAAAATATATAATGTGCTTTCCTTGAGAAGATTGTGAGATAAATAAGAGTGTGTTTATGAAGGTAAAAGTAATGCTACATATCGCTGATTTACCTTGCTAACTCGTCGCTGATGTTATGAGCTCGAACCTTGGCTGAGACACCATCTATTAGTGGATATTTCGGAGAGTCACTTAAACCAGAAAACTGAATGCCTCCACCCTGAGAATGAATATTTCTCCACATGATTTTTAATTAACAAAACAAATATTATCAAGAAAAATAAATAACATAGTTACTCTACATGCATGCTTTCAGTTGTACTTACATTTCATACTATATCCTATATACATCCATATGCACATTATAATGATTTTACCTTGATGACTTGATTTGTACCCAACACAACATTAGCATAGACATGTCTGTCTATAGTTGATGAGGTGTGGCTGCCATGTCCATCAACGTCTCTAGATGTTTGATTGCGGTCATCAAAATGTCTTGCACCGATTATTTTCCTAACAAATATATAGTTGAAAGAAATTGTTTCATGTCAAGATCGTATATAAAAAATGTGGGAATAAAAAATGACTGGATTTTTGTAGATTTAGCTAGCTTAGAATTACACATGCATCCTATTGTTACACTATTGTGTATAACAGAAGTATTTACACTTGTACATACTAAAATTCACGCATACCTATTGCAATTGGAAGCCGGAAAATCTTCTATTTCTTGGCAAGTTCCTTTCCAACGTTTAGGGATCGGACCCATACCTTGATCATTAAAGCTCTTAGATTCTGACCAAACCCCGGATAATTACCCCAAAAAACATTAACTGATTAATTTCTACAGAAACTAAACATATTTACCATGACAATATAGCAGAATGCATAAATCATATTATTTGCTTGCAGATTGACAGATTTCTGTTGACACGCACCTGAATCTATCAAACCAGTGATAGTGTCAGCTCCATTTGCAGTGGAACTGTGGAGCTCTGTTGCCGGGATAGGATTACCAAGGTAATGTTGAAGCTTGAGAAAAGACCACGACCTTGTTGTACGTAGTTTACCACAAAAAATTGCTTGTATTGACATTACTTTTAACCTTGCCAAACACACTTGCATTTTACAATAAACAAAAATTATAAGTAGGTAAAACTGCTGCTGAGATACCAAAGCAAAAATAGTAAGCAGCTTTAGTTAGTATTTCAAGGAAGAGTCAAGATGATTACATCAGCTCATCAGTATGGCCAATTTTCCTACTTCCTTCAATTGCTGATGTTTTGTCTTGTGTTTCAAACAGTAGTATACTGTTATTGGGGACCGTTAAATCCCATTTGCGGAACGAAGCAGCCAAAACTTGACACATTCTAGTTATAGGGCTTCCCCCAGGTTTCTGAAATCTATAGAGAGGCATTCCAGCAAAAAAAGCTTATAATAGCGATGCCCATGAACAATGCAGGAATGCCAAAACCTAGGCCCCAACCAGCGTTGTCTTGGATATACACTATCACACTACTTGACACTAAAGCGCCTATATTGATAGAGAAATAAAACCAATTAAAAAAGGATCCCTTCTTTATGCTCTCATTTTCATCTGTATCATCAAACTGATCTGCACCAAAGGACGAAACACAAGGTTTGATCCCGCCGGTTCCTAGAGCGATCAGATATAGACCAAAGAACAACACTAAGTACTGAGTAGGAGTAGCTGGAGGCCATATGCCATCAACATAGTGAAATAAAGAACAAGATTGAAAGCCTTGCCATATAAACAATATAAAACAATATAAACTCCAGCTTCTTCTGATCGATCAGAAGTTGCATTCGTAATTGAAGCGAATAAACATAGTGAAATAAAGAACAAGATTGAAAGCCTTGCCATTGCTTGTATTAATCTCCAAGACTTGAACTATATTTGTGAACAAAACCCTGAAATTCTCAAGTTTATATAGCCTAAAAGATTGTCTATTTTAGAAACATCCTCAGCTACTATTATATCTTCACAGTGAAGCAGCACATGTAATCACAACAGCCAAAAAATAAAAGAGGAAACAAAACAAAATAAAAAAATACAAAACCACACACTGCTGTAAATATAGGATTCATCACAGATTTGGGTGCACAGCTGTGGGGTATTTGGGTGCACAGATTCATCACTGGTCAGATATCAAACACCTACAAGCAAACATAGGATAATTGTAAAAAATAAATAAGTAATAACCAAACCACAAACATTAAATACCAAATATGTTAATATCACAAAAAAAGATAGAATCGAGAGAGAGAGGGAAAGATAAATATAAGCAAATATATAACCTAATTTGAATCCCTAATTGAATATCAAGCACACATCAAGCAAAACTCAGACAATCAAATACAAAACCCATATGAGTTAGAGATTGAATACCTTAACGAAATCCCTACAATTAAAGCTCTAAAATGAAAACCCCAAATTTAATCACCTACAAAATGCAACACACACACACACACACACATATATATATATATATATAAGTCTATAATAGAAAATCAAAAGCAAGAAAATGAATATGTAATTACCAATTAGAGCTTGTAATTCCGATCTAGAATATTTACTTCGATTTTATCAAGAGGGAACAGAGTGTACCGAGAGAGAGAAGTAGAGAGAATGAGTGAGAGTTTTTTTTGGGGAGACAAAGTGTTTTTGTGTTTTGTTTGTGGGTGTGTTTGCGTTTAAGTTGCTGAAAACAAAAGGGGGGAACGGAATAATGAGAAGGGGGGGAACGAAATATCGAAGGGGGAAATGAATTGTTAGGAAGGCTGAAGAATTCAGTAGGCAGAGTTAATGAAATATTCATAGTGATACTTTTTAAAAATTATAATTAGTGATTTACAAAAAATATTTATAAAATAAAAAAAATTTATCTTGTACAATATTTTAACAAAATCTAGTAAAAGTACAAGCCAATCTTTTAACTTATTCGATAATAGTATAGTTATAATATAATGTTCGTTTAACTTCGGAATTAGTAATTTTATAATTATTAACATTTTCCTAGCTAGCTAATCTTTCGTTGTAAACAAATATAAAGGACCGTAAATCATACAATATATGATATCAATATCTACAACGTGAATAACAAAATATCTGAAGTATGACCGTATTCTATCAATCAATGATATTATTATTATCATTAACCTTTATTTAAGTGTTTTTATATATTTAAAAACAATTTATACTAAATATCCAAATAAGAGATTTATACCATAACATTTTATGAAGTGTGTAACACTTATGTATGTATTAAGGGCAACAAATAAAGTATTTTTTTAGAAAATCAACGCTTTTGATATAGACAACGGTTTAGCTAAACAAAACGTTGTAACGTAAATAATCACGCAAGAATTTTATAAAACGAAACCATTGTCTATATCATACAACGGTTTAACAACATAAACAATTATTATAGAGATTATTCAACAACGAACGGATCAAAACGAAAACCCTTGTGTATATTATACAACGTTTTTTGAACCAAAACCATTGTTACGTCTTACAACTTACAACACTTTGTTAAACAAAAACCATTGTCTTATACTTTTATAAAATCGAATAAACAAAACATACGTGAGTCTTGACTCGCGTATATAAAATTAATATAAGACAACTTAATGACGACTTTATAATTAAATTATGTCATAATGATATGTAAAATGTGTTATTTGAATATGACACCATTGTTGTTAATAGTATTGGTATGTCACTTATTCGCTAATAGTATAGTTATTATATAATGTTCGTTTAACTTCGGAATTAGTAATGTTATAATAATTAACATTTTCCTAGCTAGCTATTATTTCCTTGTAAACAAATATCAAGGATCGTAAATCATACAATATATGATGTCCACATCTACAACGTGTATAACAAAATATCTGAAGTATGATCGTATTCTATCTCTCAATGATATTATTATTATCATTAACCTTTATTTCAGTGTTTTTATATATTTAACAAATTTTTATACAAAATATCCAAATAAGAGATTTATACAATAACATTGTATGAAGTGTGTAACACTTATGTATGCATTAAGGACAACAAATAAATTATTTTTTTTAAAAATCAACGCTTTTGATATAGAAAACGGTTTAGCTAAACAAAACGTTGTAACGTAAACAATCACCCAAGGATTTTATAAAACGAAACCATTGTCTATATCATACAACGGTTTAACAACATAAACAATTGTTACAGAGATTATTCAACAACGAATGGATCAAAACGAAAACCCTTGTGTATATTATACAACGTTTTTTGAACCAAAACCATTGTTACGTCTTACAACTTACAACACTTTGTTAAACAAAAACCATTGTCTTATACTTTTATAAAATCGAATAAACAAAACATACGCGAGTCCCGACTCGCATATATAAAATTAATATAAGACAACTTAATGACGACTTTATAATTAAATTATGTCATAATGATATGTAAAATGTGTTATTTGAATATGATAACATTGTTGTTAATAGTATTGGTATGTCAGTTATTCGCTAATAGTATAGTTATTATATAATGTTCGTTTAACTTCGGAATTAGTAATGTTATAATTATTACTATTTTCCTAGCTAGCTAATATTTCCTTGTAAACAAATATCAAGGATCGTAAATCATACAATATATGATGTCCACATCTACAACGTGTATAACAAAATATCTGAAGTATGACCGTATTCTATCTATCAATGATATTATTATTATCATTAACCTTTATTTAAGTGTTTTTATATATTTAAAAAAAATTTATACTAAATATCCAAATAAGAGATTTATTCCATAACATTTTATGAAGTGTGTAACACTTATGTATGTATTAAGGGCAACAAATAAAGTATTTTTTTAAAAAATCAACGCTTTTGATATAGACAACGGTTTAGCTAAACAAAACGTTGTAACGTAAATAATCACGCAAGGATTTTATAAAATGAAACCATTGTCTATATCATACAACGGTTTAACAACATAAACAATTGTTACAGAGATTATTCAACAACGAACGGATCAAAACGAAAACCCTTGTGTATATTATACAACGTTTTTTGAACCAAAACCATTGTTACGTCTTACAACTTACAACACTTTTTTAAACAAAAACCATTGTCTTATACTTTTATCAAATCGAATAAACAAAACATACGTGAGTCCCGACTCGCATATATAAAATTAATATAAGACAACTTAATGACGACTTTATAATTAAATTATGTCATAATGATATGTAAAATGTGTTATTTGAATATGACAACATTGTTGTTAATAGTATTGGTATGTCACTTATTCGCTAATAGTATAGTTATTATATAATGTTCATTTAACTTCGGAATTAGTAATGTTATAATTATTAACATTTTCCTAGCTAGCTAATATTTCCTTGTAAACAAATATCAAGGATCGTAAATCATACAATATATGATGTCCACATCTACAACGTGTATAACAAAATATCTGAAGTACGACCGTATTCTATCTATCAATGATATTATTATTATCATTAACCTTTATTTAAGTGTTTTTATATATTTAACAAATTTTTATACTAAATATCCAAATAAGAGATTTATACAATAACATTGTATGAAGTGTGTAACACTTATGTATGCATTAAGGACAACAAATAAATTATTTTTTTTAAAAATCAACGCTTTTGATATAGACAACGGTTTAGCTAAACAAAACGTTGTAACGTAAATAATCACGCAAGGATTTTATAAAACGAAACCATTGTCTATATCATACAACGGTTTAACAACATAAACAATTGTTACAGATATTATTCAACAACGAACGGATCAAAACGAAAACCCTTGTGTATATTATACAACGTTTTTTGAACCAAAACCATTGTTACGTCTTACAACTTACAACACTTTGTTAAACAAAAACCATTGTTTTATACTTTTATAAAATCGAATAAACAAAACATACGTGAGTCCCGACTCGCATATATAAAATTAATATAAGACAACTTAATGACGACTTTATAATTAAATTATGTCATAATGATATGTAAAATGTGTTATTTGAATATGACAACATTGTTGTTAATAGTATTGGTATGTCACTTATTCGCTAATAGTATAGTTATTATATAATGTTCGTTTAACTTCGGAATTAGTAATGTTATAATTATTAACATTTTCCTAGCTAGCTAATATTTCCTTGTAAACAAATATCAAGGATCGTAAATCATACAATATATGATGTCCACATCTACAACGTGTATAACAAAATATCTGAAGTATGACTGTATTCTATCTATCAATGATATTATTATTATCATTAACCTTTATTTAAGTGTTTTTATATATTTAAAAAAAAATTATACTAAATATCCAAATAAGAGATTTATTCCATAACATTTTATGAAGTGTGTAACACTTATGTATGTATTAAGGGCAACAAATAAAGTATTTTTTTAAAAAATCAACGCTTTTGATATAGACAACGGTTTAGCTAAACAAAACGTTGTAACGTAAATAATCACGTAAGGATTTTATAAAACGAAGCCATTGTCTATATCAAACAACGGTTTAACAAGATAAACAATTGTTACAGAGATTATTCAACAACGAACGGATCAAAACGAAAACCCTTATGTATATTATACAAATATACAACGGGTTTTTGGAACAAGACCATTGTTAAGTTTTAGAACTTACAACACTTTTTTAAACAAAAACCATTGTTTTATACTTTTTTAAATTGAATAAATAAAACAAAGTTAGTCAACATCCTAATATATAAAAATTATTATCCAATAATTTACTCACAATTTTATAATAAAATTATATCAAATTTACACAACGGTTTTTTTGCAACATTGTCTTACGTTTATTCACACAATACGACTAAGACAACCGTTGTCTCAATCCAACAACGGTTAAATTAAAACATTGTCTTAATATTATTTAGACAAGAGTTAAAAAAACTGTTGTCTAAACCCATTCATTTGCGTCGTCTATATCCACTATTTTTCACTTTCTTAGACAACGGTTCGCAAACCATTGTAATGTAGTGAATTAGACAATATTTTTTTGAGCCAAAAAATAAACTGTCGTCTGTTAATTTTAGGCAACACTTTTTCGGCCGTCCGTTGTCTAAAAGGTGTCGTCTGATTCAGTTTTTCTTGTAGTGTTTGTATTAAACAGAAGAGAAAGGTTGCTTGTCTAGGAAAGTGTACAAGGCGGTAATTATTGCTGTTTTTACTGCGCATGCGCATTGGAAACTGCCAATTACTGCTGTCAGTCATTGCATGTGTGCCACGTGTCTCACTCATACGATTAACGGAGTAAGACAGTTGTGTATTAATGATTAAAAACTGTTCAGTTTTTAATTTTGATATTCATATTTAAACAATACACACACATACGTCTAAACCTTTCACATCTTACTCCAATTCACATCTATTGTCACGCACACATATTCACAAACACTTTTCTACTTTCAAACTCTTTCGAGCTTTTGCATCTGATTCTCTGTTATTCTTTCAAATCTTACTAATGGCGACTACAGCGTTTGTTTCTTCTGGGTTAGAGTTCGTTCCTAACAATTATGCAGCACCACTAAACACTGCCAATGCACCAGAGGCGTTTCACTTGGTTCAGCGTTTCTTGGCAAATTCTGATATTGGGCATGCTCTTACTGAACCAACGACGCTGTCTGGATCTCAAATTAGAACCTTCTAGCAGACAGGTGTTTATGATGATGGAGGAGAGGCTGGGTCTCCGTCAATTGTTTTTGAGTATCAAAACCAAGAGTATGTGGTTACTCCGGTGACTGTTCGTGATGCTCTAAACTTTGAGGATTTCAATGCCTATACAATCTCTGTTGGCGATGACGACCTGCTGAGAATGATGAGGGATATCGGTTACTCTGGGTCATTGGCTAAGGTGGGTCAATTGAAGCGTCCATTCTTGAGGAAGGAATGGAGTTTCTTCTTTGATTGCATCACAAGAGCTTTCGGGAAGAAATGCACCAATTGGGATGCGATTCCTACAGACAGTCTGCAAATCGGGTATTCTTTACTCTATGGTACTCACTTTGATTTTGCTAGATTAGTTTTACATAATATTGGTGAAAAGATGACAGAAAACAGGGGTGTTGTCTATTTTGCTCGTTTTTGTCAACTATTATTTTCATTCTGTGTTCCTGAAATTGAGATTCTGGAGGATGATGTTATTCAGTCGTTTAGATTGCATAAACGCATATTTTCTGACTTAACAAACAAGGATCTTAAGAAAGGGAATGTTGGTGCTCTGCTATTACCTGAGAGAGTGCAACAGTTTGGAAATAATCCTCCACAACCACAAACACAACCTGAACCAGAACCTCAAACTCTGAACATTTCATCACTAAACAATGAACCTCCACCCTCTACTTCTCAACAACCACAATCTGGTGGTAGAATTCAGAAAAGAGCTTTCAAGAGAAAAGTTCGAGCTAACAGGCCACTGTCTACTGATGAAGATGATGTTGATCATGAACTTCTTCATCAGAGAAAGAGGAGGATGGTAGCTAATTATCTCTTTGAAGAATTAGAAGTTGAAGCTACTGAAGCTGTCCAGGATGAAGCTCCTGAGGTTATTATTTAGGAGGCTACTGAAGATATTGAAGCAGCCACTGTGCCTGACATGGCAAATGCTGATACAGAGGCTGATATGTTTGAGCAAAATGCTTTATCTGCTGATTTTGATATGGATAAAATTCTTGAAGCACATCCTAGTATCAGTGTTTGTGATACTGAGGATGTGGCAACTGATGAACCCACCCTGATTCTTGAAGAGTCTCTTGCTACTCACACAGAGAATCTCTCTGTTACTAATCAAATTCCTGAAATGGGTGAGGAGGTTGATCAGGTATATGAAGCTGCTATAGAGAAATTGGATGAAGCTATGGCAGAGACTTTGAAAGAGACTACTGTACAAACAGAAGAAATTGTTGCAGAATATGTTCCTGTAGAAACAGAGGTTCCTGTAAATGCAAACTCTGAGCTTCATGAAGCTGAACAGATAAATGCTGAGGCTACTGCAGACAATGTTGCTGAAGAAATTATAGAGCAGATAGCAGAAAATGTTAATGAAGCTAGAGTTGATTTTGATACTGCTGATTACACATCTGTAAACTCTGATCATGCAAACTCTGGGATCAATGCTGGACTTTCAAACCCTGATAGTCATGAGTCAATACCTTTTCTAAGGGATCCTACAGCAGAGTCTATCAAAGAAAACCAAAATGCAACTGAAGCTCATTTCAGAGAAATGCATTATGCTAATTGGTCAGGAGCAGACTGCATTTTCTCTACACAAAGGGCTGCTGATTTTGTATATAAGTCGGCTGAAGAGATTTCTAATCCTGAGCTGTTAACTCATTTTAAGGCGACCATTGTTCAAGTCAAATCATTGCACAATCGCTTTGATGAGACAAACAAAGTTGTTCTTGGATTGAGTAATGATATTGCTCTTAAGGATTTAGCATTGAAGCAAGATAGAGCTAGATTTTCATCTCTGGTCAAGGATCAAGAAGAAATCAAGAAGAGGCTAACCAATGTTGAGAGCAATCAGGCTGAAATATCTACTAAGATTGATTCGATTGCTAATTCACTAGAGTTGTTGACATCAGTTTTTATTCTTGATGATGTCAAAAAGAGGGAGAGAGTACATAAAGAGAAATGCAAAAGGACTCCAACCTTGAGACTGAGGGATGATTCTAATGATGGTGGAAGCAGAGGAGCAGAGAAAAGGTCAAAGTCTTCTCAAGAGAAAGGGAGACTTAGGTCAAACTCTGCTAGACAGACAAACTCTGAGAGGTTAAACTCTGGTGGTCAATCTTCTTCAAGACTTAAGAGTCTAGTGATTTCATCAAATCCAACTACTGATGAAGAGATTGCTGCTAAACTGTTTATGGAAGAACATGGTGGTGAAGCCACGGTAGAAGATATGGATGCTGAGATGAAACTTCTTGCTGAAGAACACCAGAAGAAGGTTGAAGCTGGTACTTACAAGAAAAAGGCCAAGGCTCCTAGGAGAAAGGAACTGGGAATTTCTATTAAAGAAAATGTGAACTCTCAACAGAGTTTACAATACACAAGGAGGCCTGTGATTGCAAATACTGATAAAGGAATAGGTATACTGGTAGAAGAAGGACAGTTACCAAAGAAGAATTATTCAACCTCTGACGTTGCTCAAGTTGAATCAAGGCTAAATCAATCAACCTCTGACGTTGCTGAAGTTGATATTTCTACTAAAATTGTGACAACCTCTGACAATGCTCAAGTTGTACAAACTCAGCTAGCTCCACAACTCCAAGGTTTCTTAAGACCTGTACTTTCTGAAACTCTGAAGCTAGAAGCTGTGAACTTTTCTCAAACCAGAACAGTACATGGAAAGCAATCTTATGATAAATCTGGTTTGGGTTCACACAGAGAAAAGAGAATCAATAACAGTTCTTTTGACCATTCATCACTGGCAGAACCTGGTGTTGGGGTATCTCAAGAGAGCCTTGATAAACTAGAGTCTGTTCAGATGGTTTATCATAGAGGATTAAAGAAAGAGGTTCTGTTATACTTTATGTCTGATGGAAGAGTATACAGAGTAGGAGAAGCTGATGTTCAATTGAAACTATGGGAAGAGCTTGAGTACGTTCTATATCTTCTCAAAATCAAAAATAGAAGTACTTATAATGCTGCTCTAGTTCTAAGAGATAGGATGCTGAAAACAAAAGCTATACTTGGAGGAGGTGTTTCAAGTGCATATATTCCTAAGTACATAGATGCTTATGGAAAGATTGTTGAAATGAAGAGAAACAGTGCCAAGTTCAAGACAGCACTGGATATAAAGGTTTTAGAATTCAACCTAGAGTCAGACAAATCTTATTTTATCCGGCTAGGGAATGAAATGAGGAAGAACAACATTTATTCTCTGAGAGCTGCCATCTACCAGACTGGAGAAAGTGATCCAGAGCTTAAGGAGCTGAAAGAAATCATGGTGGATGAGCTAGCAAAAGCTGAAAGGAGGCTACTTATTGATTATCTCAGGACAGTGCCTGATATTGAAGAGATTAAGTAAAGTCTGACTGTAAGTTTTTAAAGTTTTCTGTTCTAAGTAAAAGTTAAACTCTGATATGTTATAAACACTGCATTTGTTATATGTTTTGACATCATCAATTATCTTTTAACTTGTACATTTTTATTATGCACAAGTTGGGGGAGATTGTTAGATATAATTGCTGATGAGTGTTTATCAGTGTTTAAGCAACAGGTACTCATCAGAGTTTACTAGAAGCCAGTCAGAGTTTGATAAAGTCTGACGGGGTGAGAGTTTGCCAAAGCTGTCGGTGCTAACATTGAAGATTCTAGAAGCAATATATCTTGAAGATGGAAAGAAGCAAGATATATTGAGACATATAAGGAAACGGAACAGTAGACAGAAGCAATCTCAATTTGATATAAATTGTATAGCTGATTTATAGGATATCAATTAGAGATTGATTATGTAGCTGTGTACTATATAAACACAGATAGGTTAACCCTAAAAGGGATGCGAATACTGAATACATTATTCTTGTAACCTAGCAGCTCTCTGTGATTCTTTAACATCACTGAGAGAAGAGTTATTTATATAATTCAGTTATTGATTCATAAACAGTGTTCTCAATTGTTATTATCATACTTATATTGATTATATATTGTGTATTCGGCCTAACAAAGCTTCAACTCAGCATCCATATCTTCTACTGTGGCTTCACCACCATGTTCTTCCATAAACAGTTTAGCAACAATCTCTTCATCAGTAGTTGGATTTGATGAAATCACTAGACTCTTAAGTCTTGAAGAAGATTGACCACCAGAGTTTAACCTCTCAGAGTTTGTAAGCTTAGCAGAGTTTGACCTTAGTCTCCCTTGCTCTTGAACAGTTTTTGACCTCTTCTCTGCTTCCTTGCTTCCACCATCATTAGAATCATCCATCCGTCTCAAAGTTGAAGTCCTTCTGCATTTGTCTTTAGGAACTTTCTCCCCCTTTTTGACATCATCAGGAATAAAAACTGATGTTAGCAACTCCAATGATGCAGCAATAGAATCAATCTTAGTAGATATTTCAGCCTGATTGCTCTCAACCTTGGTTAGCCTCTGCTTGATTTCTTCTTGATCCTTGATCAGAGATAAAAATTTAGCTCTATCTTTCTTCAATGCTAATTCCTTAAGAGCAATATCATTACCCAATCCAAGGACAACTTTGTGAGTCTCATCAAAGCGATTGTGCAATGATTTGACTTGAACAATGGTAGCCTTAAAATGTGTTAACAGCTCAGGATTAGAAATCTCTTCAGCCGACTTATGTACAAAATCAGCAGCCCTTTGTGTAGAGAAAATGCAGTCTGCTCCTGACCAATTAGCATAATGCATTTCTCTGTAATGAGCTTCAGTTGCATTTTGATTTTCTTTGATAGACTCTGCAGTAGGATCCCTTAGAAAAGGTATGGACTCATGATCATCAGAGTTTGAAAGTGCAGCATTTATCCCAGAGTTTGCATGATCAGAATTTACAGATGTGTGATCAGCATTATCAAAATCAACTCTAGCTTCATTAAAATTTTCTGCTATCTGCTCTGCAATTTCTTCAGCAACATTGTCTGCAGTAGCCTCAGCGTTTATCTGTGCAGCTTCATGAATCTCAGAGTTTGCCTTTACAAGAACCTCTGCTTCTACAGGAACAGACTCTGCAACAACTTCTTCTGTTTGAACAGTATTCTCTTTCAGAGTCTCTGCTGTAGCGTCATCCAATTGCTCTATAGCAGCTTCAACTACCTGATCAACCTCCTCACCCATTTCAGGAATTTGATTAGTAACAGAGAGATTCTCTGTGTGAGTAGCAAGGGACTCTTCAATAATCAGGGTGGGTTGATCAGTTGCCACATCCTCAGTATCACAAACACTAATACTAGGATGTGCTTCAAGAATTTTATCCATATCAAAATCAGCAAATAAAGCATCTTGCTCAAACATTTCAGCCTCTGTATCAGCATTTGCCATGTCAGGCACAGTGGCTGCTTCAACATCTTCAGTAGCCTCCTGAATAATAACTTCAGGAGCTTCAGTATCCACAAAGACCCTGTCCTCATTATCATCATTTACAGCAGACTCCTGAACAACAACTTCTGGAGCTTCATCCTGGACAGCTTCAGTGTCTGGTGTAGATTCATCCAAATTATCAAAAAGATAATTAGCTACTAATCTTCTTTTCCTCTGATGAAGAGTTTCATTATCATCATCCTCATCATTAGTTTTTGGTCTATTTGCTCTTCTCTTCTTAGAAAGACCAACACCCTTTGGCACAGAAGACTTGGACACTCCCACTTCAGTAGCTGGTCTAACAGACTTTACAGGTTTGGAACCAACATGCTTAGTCCTACCACTGGATTTAGGTTTGACAGATGTAGATGGAGGAAGTTCTGTTTGTAAAGGTTCTGGTTGGGGTTCTGATTGAGAAAGAGTTTGTTTTTGTGGATGGATTTGATCATTTACAAACTGTTGCACAGATGCAGGAAGTAACAAATCTCCAACAACCCCTTTCTTAACATCCTTGTTGATAAGATCAGAGAATATCCTCTTGTGTAATTTAAAACAAGAAATAACATCTTCATCAACTATTTCTACCCCTTGAACACAGGCAGAGAATAAAATCTGACAAAATCTAGAAAAGTAAACTACCCCTCGATTCTCTGTCATTTTCTCCCCTAAATTAGTTAAGACAAGTCTTACAAAATCAAAATGATTATCATATAAAGGAGAATACCCGATTTGCAGACTGTCCGTGGGAATAGCATCCCAGTTGGTGCATTTCTTCCCGAACGTTCTTGTTATGCAGTCAAAGAAGAAGCTCCACTCCTTCCTCAAGAACGGTCGCTTCAACTGTCCTATCTTTGTCAAGGGCCCAGAATACCCAATCTCTCGCATCATCCTTAGCAAATCAGTGTCACCCATTCCAATTGTATATGAAGAAAACTCAGGAAACCCCATTGCAGTTCGAATTGTACCAGAAGTAATTACATACTCTACTTCTTGAAATTCAAAGATTATAGATGGGTTGCCAGAATCACCACCATCATCATAAATACCCGTCTCCCAGAAAGCCTTGATTTGCGAACCAGAAAGTGTTGTTGGTTCTACTAGAGCACGCCCAATCGCTGACTGAGCAAGAAATTCCTGAATCATGTGAAACGCCTCTGGTGCGTTGGCAGTGTTTAGTGGTGCTGCATAATTGTTAGGAACGAACTCTAACCCAAAAGAAACAAACGTTGTAGTCTCCATTAGTAAGATTTGAAAGAATAACAGAGAATCAGATGCAAAAGCTCGAAAGAGTTTGAAAGTAGAAAAGTGTTTGTGAATATGTGTGTGTGACAATAGATGTGAATTAGAGTAAGATGTGAAAGGTTTAAACGTATGTGTGTGTATTGTTTAAATATGAAATTCAAAATTAAAAACTGAACAGTTTTTAATCATTAATACACAACTGTCTTACTCCGTTAATCATGTGAGCGGGACACGTGGCACACATGCAATGACTGACATCAGTAATTGGCAGTTTCCAATGCGCATGTGCAGTAAAAACAACAATAATTACCGCTTTTTACACTTTCCTAGACACGCAACCTTTTTCTTCTGTTTAATACAAATTAGAACCGTTACCAATCATACTCTTTTGTTTTCAAGAATGTTTTCACAAAATTGTTAACTGTCTGAAACAAATAACTAATTTTAATCATCAGAGATTAAAATAAAATTACCTCAGCATAGAGTACACAGTTCATCAGTGTTTACCAATCCTCCTCCTTTATTCATAATCTCTTTTCTCTCAATGCACAGTTGTGAAAAAAAATTGTGTGTGAATAGCAGAGTTTACTGAATATAAATATTTAGAGCATCTTAAAGTGCATAAAATCCACACAATAAATCAGTAAAAACTAGTTGTCTAAACTCTCATGTATAAAATAAAATCTGATCTCATCTAAACTCTGTACTATAAAATTTATTATTTTCACCCCCTTCGATTTTTTTTTTTAATTTTTCCAGTAATCAGTGGTTGGCACTAGTCACCAAAAATCAAAGATTTTAGCCCTTATTTCATACAATAAGTTCCTGGGTCTTCCTAGGCACAACATGATCTCAAAGGAATTTGTGCACTTTTTGGCATCTTTTGATTGGAGGGTGAAATATTTGCAACTAATTATCAGAGTTTAGACTTTTCATCAGTTAATACAATTAATTTATGAGAGAAAGTGCAAACAGCTAATACAGACTCAGTGTATAGGATCAATAAACTAAGAGATGCTATAAATATAGAGACAATATCATGCTGTGTAAAATTTCTGCACATTTTGAGATCAGATCATATATTACTCAGAAAGATTCATGATTACTTACTGAGAATCATGCTTCATACAGGTTTCTTCATCGGTCCATATGTTTCAGACAATATCACAATCAGAGTATAACATCAGAGATTAACTTCAGACTTTAACCGACAGAGTATGGCTGACACTTTATGACTAACAGAGTTTACTATCAGAGTTTAACATACTGGTACAAATAACAGTTAACACATGCAAAGAACCATGAGCATAAAATCAATCATGTATAGATTTTGAATCTAACCAGTATCTCTAGTCAAAACTAGAGACCATTCCAAGTTCATTTACCAGTCTTGTAAAGGTAGCTTCACTCAAAGGTTTGGTGAAGATATCTGCAAGCTGTTGGTCTGTAGACACAAAATGAAGCTCAATATTTCCTTCTTCCACATGTTCTCTGATAAAATGATACCTTATGATGATGTGCTTGGTCATGGAGTGTTGTACTGGATTATCTGTCATAGCAATAGCACTTTGATTATCACAGAAAATAGGTATTTTAGAGTACCTTAATCCATAATCCAACAATTGATTCTTCATCCATAAAATCTGTGCACAACAGCTACCACAAACCAAGGGTTATGGTTCCAAAATCTGCATCAGAGTAACCAATTAATTTAAACTCTGATTCTCTAGGGTACCACAAACCAAGGGTTATGGTTCCTTTGAGATATTTGAAAATCCTCTTCACAGCTGTTAGATGTGGCTCTCTGGGGTCTGCTTGAAATCTTGCACAAAGACATGTTGCATACATGATATCTGGTCTGCTTGCAGTAAGATAAAGAAGAGACCCTATCATGCCTCTGTAGTTTGTCATATCTACTGAAGCTCCTGTATCTTTGTCTAACTTTGTTGCAGCAGCCATGGGAGTTGTGGCAGATGAACTATCAAGCATACCAAATTTCTTGAGAAGATTTCTGGTATATTTTGCTTGATTGATAAAAATCCCATCATTTGTTTGCTTTACTTGCAAGCCTAGAAAATAACTAAGCTCTCCCATCATGCTCATTTGATAACTTGACTGCATAAGCTTGGCAAATTTCTTACAGAGTTTGTCATTAGTAGACCCAAAAATTATGTCATCCACATAGATTTGAACTAACAGCAAATCATCACCAGAATTAAAATAGAACAAGGTTTTGTCAATTGTACCTCTAGTGAACCCACTTTCTAAAAGAAATTGAGCTAGAGTTTCATACCATGCTCTAGGTGCCTGCTTTAGTCCATATAATGCCTTGTCAAGCCTGTAGACATAATCTGGATGTTTGGGATCTACAAACCCTGGTGGTTGTTCAACAAACACTTCTTCTTCAAGTTTCCCATTGAGAAAAGCACTTTTCACATCCATCTGAAAGACTTTAAACTTCTTGTGAGCAGCATAGGCCAGAAAAATCCTTATTGCCTCCAATCTTGCAACTGGAGCAAAGGTTTCATCATAGTCAATTCCTTCCTGCTGTGAATAGCCTTTAGCCACAAGTCTAGCCTTATTCCTTATAATCACTCCATCACTGTCTGTTTTGTTTCTGAAAACCCACTTTGTACCAACAATAGATCCGTTCTTTGGTCTTGGTACAAGTGTCCAGACTTCATTCCTCTCAAATTCATTTAACTCCTCTTGCATTGCTGTTATCCAGTTAGCATCTTGAAGAGCTTCTTCCACTTTCTTGGGCTCTATTTGAGATAAGAATGCATGAAACAGACATTCATTATTTGTAGCACTCCTTGTTCTCACACTTGCATCTGGATCTCCAATAATTAAATCAGGAGTATGAGCTTGTGTCCACCTCCTTGCTGTTGGAAAGTGGCTTCTTTCATCATTATTAGATCCTCCCCCTTGATCCATGCTCTCCTGATTTTCTTCTTTACCATTTGCATTCTCTGAGGCTCCCCCTGAATTGGACTGTTCAGTATTTGAAGTTTCAGGGTTTGACTCAGAGTTTCTGTTTGATTCTTCATTTGACTCAAATTCAGAATTTGAGTCATCACTTTGAGAAGTTTCTGAAGTTTCTTCACGCTCCCCCTCAACTGTTTCTCTATTTTGTTCTGTCAGAGAAACTTCCTCAGTGTTTATCAATAGAGGTTCAGAGTATAAATAAAACATACGTAAGTACTAGTCAAATCAGTAGTTGACTGTTAAGATCTCAAACCAAATAAATTTAGTTTTTTCTGAAATTTTTGTAATATCATTAAAATAAAGTGATCTTGATATTCATGCGGTTGGATCGCCGATAAAGATTTTTTTTAAAAATCGAAATATCAATCTAGGACGAAACACTAGTTAAAAGTACTAGTCAAATCACTAGTTGACCGTTAAGATCTCAAACCAAATAAATATTTTTCAAAAAATCGAATACAACAAGTGTGTGATAATATTAAATATTCAAGATTGCTATGATAACATTGCATCAAGGGTGTGACACTTATGTATTAAGGACAACAAAAAAAAACTTATAAAAAAAAATCAGCGATTTTGATACAGATATGATTTAGATAATAAAAGCGTTGTAACGTAATTACTCACACAATGATTTTATAAAAAAATCCGTTGTGTATATCATACAACGGTTTAACAAAATAAACAATTGTTACAAAGAATATTCAACAACATACGGATCAAAATGGAAACCATTGTGTATATTATACAACATTTTTTCGACCAAAACAATTGTTAAGTACTATAACTTACAACACTTTTTTAAAATAAACCAGTGTCTTAAACTTTTTTGGAATCGTATAAACAAAACATAAGTGAGTACTAGTCAAATCAGTAATTGACCGTTAAGATCTCAAACCAAATAAATTTATTTTTTTCTGAAATTTTTGTAATATCATTAAAATAAAGCGATCTTGATATTCATGCGGTTGGATCGCCGATAAAGATTTTTTTTAAAAATCGAAATATCAATCTAGGACGAAACACTAGTTAAAAGTACTAGTCAAATCACTAGTTGACCGTTAAGATCTCAAACCAAATAAATATTTTTCAAAAAATCGAATACAACAAGTGTGTGATAATATTAAATATTTAAGATTCCTATGATAACATTGCATCAAGGGTGTGACACTTATGTATTAAGGACAACAAATAAATTTTTTTAAAAAAAATCAGCGATTTTGATACAGACAACGATTCAGCTAATAAAAGCGTTGTAACGTAATTACTCACACAATGATTTTTAAAAAAAATCTGTTGTGTATATCATACAACAGTTTAACAAAATAAACAATTGTTACAAAGAATATTCAACAACATACGGATCAAAATGGAAACCATTGTGTATATTATACAACAGTTTTTCGACCAAAACAATTGTTAAGTACTATAACTTACAACACTTTGTTAAAATAAACCAGTGTCTTAAACATTTTTGAAATCGCTTTACAAAAACATACGTAAGTACTAGTCAAATCAGTAGTTGACCGTTAAGATCTCAAACCAAATAAATTTATTTTTTTCTGAAATTTTTGTAATATCATTAAAATAAAGTGATCTAGATATTCATGCGGTTGGATCGCCGATAAAGATTTTTTTAAAAAATCGAAATATCAATCTAGGACGAAACACTAGTTAAAAGTACTAGTCAAATCACTAGTTGACCGTTAAGATCTCAAACCAAATAAGTATTTTTCAAAAAATCGAATACAACAAGTGTGTGATAATATTAAATATTCAAGATTGCTATGATAACATTGCATCAAGGGTGTGACACTTATGTATTAAGGACAACAAATAAAATTTATAAAAGAAAAATCAGCGATTTTGATACAGTCAACGATTTAGCTAATAAAAGTGTTGTAACGTAATTACTCACACAATGATTTTATAAAACAATCTGTTGTGTATATCATAAAACATAAAGTTTATATATATAAATCGAATACATAAAACATACGTGAGTCGTGACATATATATATTAATATATATATCGAATACATAAAATTATATCAATATTGCTTTTAATAATATTGGGTATGTTACTTGGATTTTATTCTAAGATTGGTATGTCCCTATTTTTTTTAAAGTACTCTAATTCAGACAACACTCTACAACTACCGTTGTTTGTAGACTTCTTAAACAATAAATGTTAAAAAACACTTGTCTCATTCCCACAACGGTTTGTTGCACCATTGTCTCAGGATTATTCACACAATACTGCTGAAAATAGTTGTCTATTGGTCACGCTTACGCAACAACACTTTAAAAATACCGTTGTCTAATTCAATTTTCTAGACAATGGTTTTTAAACCGTTGTAATCACCCTGGATTAGACAATACTTTTTCGAGGTTGAAAAATAACCGTTGTCAGTTAATTCTGGGCAACACTTTTTCGACCGAGCGTTGTGTGATCAGTGTTGTCTGATTGCGTTTTTCTTGTACTGAATGGTATGGGTCACTTTGCTTCTGAGTGCAAGAAGACAAAGGCACTCATAACATCAAGCAAGGATTGGATGGACTCTTCCTCAGAATCTGATACTGAGGTAGTCAACTATGCCCTAATGCCCTAAATACTGTCTTTGATTTTGATACTGATAATGCTTCTGAGTTAAGACGTTTTCTAAAGTCATTGCATATTAGCTTTAGAAGTCAAACTGCTGAAAATTCTAGAATCTTATCTGAGATGTTTGAACTTAGGAAAAGGAATGAGCATTTAGAAGCTGAATTTTCTCATATGCAAAAAGTACAGATAGAATGTGATAATGCTAAACACATGTATTTAGAGATGAAACTTAAATGTACTGCACTTGAAAAGGAACTTGAAGATGCTAAAGAGAAAATCAGAACCTGGACAGACTCTGGTAGAAAATTTCATGAGATTAATACCTCTAAGAATTGGAAAGAATGTCTAGGATATAAGTCAGATGAAGATAAGAAATTGAAAGAGAAATTTGTTATTGATGAGACAGTCAGTCCTAAAACCTATAGACATGTTACAGACAAACCCAAATCTAAGATTACTCCAATAGCTATTGTATGCAACGTTCTTCGCCAAAGTCAATCTGACAACACCCAGAGCCTGCCTATCCAATAGCTTCCATTCAGTCTCATCCATTGAGTCTTGCTTCTTCTCCTCTAGCGGTTGGTGTAGTTTTTTCTGATACAAATAATCTTCAATTTGCATCTTCCAATATCCAAAATCTTTGCCATCAAATTTGTCGATCTTTACTTTCCCATCTTCTGCCATCGCTCCCACTCGCCTGAAAACCTAGGCTCTTGATACCAGTTGTTGAGTATACAACAACGAAAGCAAAACCCAAAGCGAATAAACAAGAACAAGAAAATAAACGACAATCACACAAGACAAAGATTTACGTGGTTCGGAAATTCCTACTCCACAAGCCGCACTAATTTTGTATTGATCTCTCACAACTATGTTGTGTTCTGATGTGTTGGTGTTTTACAATTACATGAGACTATTTATAAGAGAAAAAACTGGGCCTAAAACTAATCAGAGTCTAATTCTGAAATTCTGAATTTACTAACTCTAATTAGAATTCAGATCTGGAAATTCTAACTCAAATCAGAAACCAATTCTGAAACCTGTTAGACTCTAAAAACCCAACAATACTGACAAAGCAAATCTTGATGGAGTAAATCCTGTCAGGACTGCTAAAGTCAAAAAGTCTTCTGATGCTAAAATTAATAAATTGCATGGAAAAGGAACCCAACATGTATGGGTTCCTAAATGTTCTAACTAGTGTGTTTCTATTCTGATTGCAGGGAAAAAGGAAAAATGTGTTAGTCATGGATAGTGGATGTTCTGTGCACATGACTGGAAACAAGGCCCTGTTATCAGAATATGAGGAAAAAGCTGGCCCAACTGTGTCTTATGGAGATGGCAACATTGGACAAACTTTGGGATATAGCAATATAATCATTGGAAATGTCATCATTGAAAAAGTAGCTCTAGTGAAGGTACTAAAACACAACCTGTTGAGTATTAGTCAAATCACTGACATAGGTTATCATGTCAACTTCTATTCTACACATTGTGAAGTAGTCAATAAAGAAATAAGAAAGATAGCTCTGACTGGCTACAGGCATGGTAACATTTATGAAGCCAACATTCTCTCAAATACTGCTGACTCCCCTACATGTTTAATCAGTAAAGCATCAGTAGATGAAAGTTGGAATTGGCACAAGAAGCTTTCTCATCTCAACTTCAGCAATATCAATGAGTTCCTTAAGAAAGATTTAGTGAGAGGATTACCTAAAGCTTTGTATACTCCTGATGGACTCTGTGATGCTTGTCAAAAGGCTAAACAAAGAAGGACATCATTCCAGAGTAAATTAGAATCCTCTATTGAAGAACCATATCACATGCTGCATCTTGATCTATTTGGACCAGTCAACATTATGACCATCAGTAAGAAAAGGTACACTCTTGTAATTGTTGATGAATATTCTAGATTCACCAGGGTGTATTTTCTGCACAGAAAAGATGAAACTCCTGAAATACTGTTGGATCATGTTAGAATGATTGAGACAACCACAAAGTACAAAGTCAAGATACTGAGGAGTGATAATGGTACTGAGTTTAAGAATTCAAAGATGGAAGAGTTCTGTAAATACAAAGGGATTATTCAACAATTCTCTGCTCCTGGCACACCTCAGCAAAATGGACTAGTTGAAAGGAAAAATAGAACTCTTATTGAAGGTAGTAGAACTATGCTGGAAGAAGCTAAATTGCCAACATATTTCTGGGCAGAAGCAGTCAACACAGCATGCTATACACAAAATCTCACATTGATAAACAGACATGGTGTGACTCCTTATCAATCAATCAAGGAGAAGAAACCTAGTCTGAAGCATCTGCATGTGTTTGGCTGTAAATGTTTTGTTCTCAGAACTCATCCTAAACAACTAGGAAAATTTGAAACTAAGGCTGATGAGGGAATTTTCATAGGCTATCCTGCATCAAGAGACTTTAGAGTTTTCAATTTGAGAACAAGGACTGTCATGGAGTCAATACATGTATGTTTTGATGATAAGAAGATAACTGGCTTGAATGAAGACTCTCATGATAGATTGGTTTTTGAAAATGAAGCTACCAAGGAACCTGAAGAAAATGAATCAGATCCTGTCAATTCATCAGATACTGATGGGTCACCAAATTCTGATGATCCATCAAATCCTGATGAAACACCAATTACTGATGGTGCTAATACTGATGATGCAAATAATGATGATTCATCTAGTAGTGCAAATGTTGAGGGGGAGCAACTTCAAACTGCTACAAATTCAGAGTCAACTCAATCATCAGGACAAAATTCTTCAGATACTGATTCAAGTGATAATCCTGATAATTCATCAAGAGGAGATAGCAACAATTCAGGGGGAGCTTCTAATGAATCAAATTCTTCTAATCAAGATAACACCAATCCAGGGGGAGCATCTACATCAAGACATGACTTACCACCACCAAGAAAATGGACTGCAAGTCATACTCCTGATCTGATCATTGGAGATCCTGATGCAGGTGTTCAGACAAGAAGTGCAACTCAAAATGAATGTCTATATAATAACTTTCTATCCAAGGAGGAGCCAAAGAAAGTTGAAGATGCACTTAAAGATACTAATTGGGTTACTGCAATGCAAGAAGAATTGAATGAATTTGAAAGGAATGAAGTCTGGAAATTGGTGCCAAGACCAAAGAACAGGTCAATTGTTGGTACAAAATGGATTTTAAAAAATAAGACTGATTCAGATGGTGTAATTATCAGAAATAAAGCAAGACTAGTTGCAAAGGGGTATTCTCAACAAGAAGGAATTGACTATGATGAAACTTTTGCTCCTGTTGCAAGACTAGAGGCCATCAGGATCTTTCTGGCATATGTAGCTCATAAGAAATTCAAGGTTTTCCAGATGGATGTTAAAAGTGCTTTCTTAAATGGTGAACTGGAGGAAGAAGTACATGTTGAACAACCTCATGGTTTCATTGATCCTAAATATCCAAATCATGTTTACAGATTGGATAAGGCACTTTATGGACTAAAGCAAGCTCCAAGAGCATAGTATGAAACCCTAGCTCAATTCTTACTGGAAAGTGGATTCAAAAGAGGTACTATTGATAAAACTCTATTCTATTTGAATCATGGTAAGGATTTGCTTTTAGTTCAGATTTATGTTGATGATATCATTTTTGGGTCAACAAACAATAAGCTGTGTGAAAAGTTTTCTAAGCTTATGCAGTCAAGATATCAAATGAGCATGATGGGAGAAATGAGTTATTTTCTTGGTCTTCAAGTTAAACAGACTGATGATGGCATTTTTATCAATCAGTCAAAATACACAAAGAATTTGTGGAAAAGGTTTAACATGGAAGATTGTGCTACTGCAAGTACTCCCATAGCTATAGCTACCAAACTTGATCCTGATCAAGGTACTGAGGTAGATGTAACTCACTACAGAGGAATGATTGGCTCTTTATTGTATCTAACTGCAAGTAGACCAAATATCATGTTTGCAACCTGTCTGTGTGCAAGATTTCAATCAAAACCTAGGGAACCTCATCTGATTGTAGTTAAAAGAATTTTCAGATATCTCAAAGGCACTCCTTCACTTGGCCTTTGGTATGCAAGGGAATCAGATTTTGGTTTATGTGGTTATTCAGATGCTGATTTTGCAGGATGCAAAATAGACTGGAAAAGTACTTCAGGAAGTTGTTAGTTTTTGGGTGGTAGACTAGTTTCATGGTTTAGTAAAAATCAAAAGTCTATCTCTACTTCAATTGCAGAAGCTGAGTACATTGCTGCAGGAAGTTGTTGTGCTCAGATAATGTGGATGAGAAATCAGTTGTTAGATTATGGCCTGTCATATTCAAAAATCCCTATTTATTGTGATAACCAAAGTGCTATTCCCATGACAGGAAATCCAGTTCAACATTCTCTTACTAAACACATCAGTATTAGATATCATTTCATAAGAGAACAGGTTTCGGAAGGAACAATTGAACTTCACTTTGTTCCTACTGATCAACAACTAGCTGATATATTCACCAAGCCACTACCTGAAGCTACTTTTAATAAATTGGTGAATGAACTTGGAATGATGAACTTTGAGAATTTCTGAGAAAAACTACAGAGAAAAAATCCTAACGACTATCAAATCCTGATGGTCATTCTGCAAGGTATGTAATTTTGATCAAATCCTGATAGGATTCAATCCTGACAGGAAGTCAACTGGTCAATCCTGATGCACAGATACTGAAGCTGGTGTGAAAAACAGAGGTTCTAAGACAATTTGACATCAACATTGCTGGTATTCTCTGGAAAATAAAAGTTATACTTAGTCTTTGATTAAGTATTAAGTTTTAATTTTCAATCTTAATTCAAAATTTTCTCAGGGATTACTATTCATCATTTTAAATGTCAAATGCAATGTTGCTAATAATTTTTATAGGAAAACAAAGAAGATGAATAATTGAGAAATAAGATCATTTTCATTGATACTTGAAGATTTATACAAATGAAAAGGAAATTACAGTTTTTTTTCCTATTCTATTTCTCTACTCTTGTTCCATCCTTAAAGGACAAGAAGAGGAGCTGATGCACTTGAACGCGGATCATCACCGTGATCACCAAGACGCTTCCATGCCTCCACCTTGCATGACATACAAGCATCAAGGATCTTATTTCTTCTTCTCTCAAGCTCTCGCTCAAGCTCCTCATCGTCATCATCATTGTAACACCCCCAGATCCGGGGTCGGAGATCTAGGTTGTCACGATCCCTTATTCCATACAAACACTTAATACTTGAATCATAATATAATAAATCAACACACATGGTGACCCCACCATCAATTTACTCACGCCAGTTATGTCTCAGAAACGAATTTGCAAAACAATAGTCATATGATCATCAATTAAAGTTATTACAACCCAAAAGTAAAATACTTGCCACCTACTGCCAGTATGATCTCTATGTGAAACCAGAAAGGCAGCTCAAAAGTTTGTTCTTGTTCATTAATATACATAAGTGATACTTATAAATAAATCGGAGCAACAAGAGTTATACTCCGAACCAACTCAGTACTTTTACCTGAGGTGCTGCAACTGCCATCCTATGGGCGGTCTGCGCGGCCCATACGCGCTTCCGAACGGTATGACGAATCCTGGCCATCTACTCTAGCTGTTGTGTTGTGATATATATATATATATATATATAAAAGAAAGCAAGAGTGAGCACTAAGCCCAGTAATAATATAAAGCAGCATAAGCATATATGTAAGCTTATATCATAAAGGAAAACCTTTAAAACTCCATTCATATGTAGAATGATATATTTATTTTCTTTTCGTCAAAACATGCCATACAGTGCAACTCTGTATGAGGTATAGTACTTTGTTAAAATATCATTAACAATATCTGTAACTGTTATTTAACCACAGTTACCCAAAACATTTCTGAAATTTCAATCCTTGGAAAACATGGGGAGTTGTACAGGGCTACGCACTGGTATACGATGATCAGTCGTCATACCAAAGATTTTCTACTAGTAGATGGATAATCCCGAAGGTCATTACCCTAGCCGCATACGGGCTTTTAGGTTGGACCGGCGTCACTCGGCCTCTTACTCATTTGTAACCATATGGCGACATCAAGGCCACACAAGTGGACCCACTCCCTGATAACGTACGGATTCCACTGGACTAGCGTCATCCAACCTCTTATTCATTTCCACCTGGCGACATCAAGGCCAGCAAAATAGTTTTTATTTGCGGGACCATGCGTTACTCGGCAACTTACGCGAAATGTTGTTCCCCCAACTATCTTCAACTGGAACGGATATTAATCCAGTTCCCCAAGCATAAGCTTGTTGATAGGTTTTGAAAAATACCCTTACTTCCGGATTATATCGGAAGTAAGTCACAATGTGGGTTGACCGTTGTCAATTGACCTCGATCCTTGAGTAAAACATTTTGAAATTACGACCTGGGAGTTTTGTAAAATATCTTTAGCTCTGATAATTCAGAATCCAAAAATATAACACTTTTAATAAAAGAGGCAAGTGAAATCATATGTTCACTTCCTGGAATGGATTCCCATTCTTTTTATAATTCCAAAACCTTAATCATTATTTGAGATAATAATTTAAAGTAGTTGGGAACCCCTACTATAGTCACATAAATCTCTCTTGAGATCAGAAAATATTTTAAATATTTATTGGAACCTTACGTAATATTTAAATAAGGTTCTATGATTTTTAAATCATTTTTGGAATATTTAATAAATATTCAAATAATAAATATTGAATTATTATTCCATATTAATCCACTTAAGTGAATATTCAAATTAATATTCACTTAATTAAATAATTGCTAAAATAATAAATATTGAATTATTACTCAATAAGATTCTACTTAAGTGAATATTCAAATTAATATTCACTTAATTAAATAATATTCAAATAATAAATATTGAATTATTATTCAATAAAATTCTACTTAAGTGAATATTCAAATTAATATATATTCACTTAATTAAATAATATTCAAATAATAAATATTGAATTATTATTCAATAAAATTTCCACTTAAGTGAATATTCAAATTAATATTCACTTAATTAAATAAATATCCAAATAATATTTATAATAATATTATTTAAATATCTCACATTAAATATCCAATAATATATATATTGGAATATTTAATCAATATTTGTAAAAATATACCTGTCCCTGGAACCCTCTAGCTTGTGACAGTATAATCTAGATCAAAATACTAATTTGACTCCCAGTCTAAGTTTTAAAATTCACGTACGAGTGCTCTACCCTTAGAGCCTCTATAACACCTCGGTTTATATCTAATATTTACTTAACATATAAACCTTTATATATCACAAAACGTTTTACCAAGCATAATCAATTATAACTTCTTTTCATAGTATTAAAACAGAATATATCACAACAGTAATCACAACAGCATTACTTATATGATGTAGGGTTCGGGAACTTGCCTTGGTGTCTTGGTGGTGTGGTAGTGGGGGCTTGAGAGTGTGCTCGTCGATCTATAACAAGATACATAATTCACAGTCAGTCCCCTAGAACCAATGAACGTGCTATTATTTAAGCACTAAAGTTCTATTAATGAAAATCAAATGTCTCTCTCTCAGTCATCTATAACCTTATGACATTCCGTAAATCCTACGTCAAAAGTTTGGGTGGAATTCTATTCACAAAACCCAAGTACTTTTCCTTTACTAATTCCTTGTTTTTAACCATCCCCTTAAGGGTATTTCACTCGCGCAACCTTTGTTCTCGCATTTTTATAAAATCACAAACTTATCTTTTTAACACGAAACCTTCTAGGTTCCTTTCTAGACTATACATGCTAGTATCCATTTTAATATCTCAACCCAATTCCATTTTTAAAGGGCTTGATCCCTATCTCAAAGTTCATGCAATGAACTACTTAGTTACTCGAAACCGCTTTCACTAAAACGGACGTTTCTCCTAAACCGTAAATCGAAACGACACGATTCTTTCGCTAAAACAAACTAGGAAGCAGGGCCTACATGCTCATGGTCAGAAACATTATGTTTATGCCCTTTAAAGTATTCGGGATTCCTGTCCAAACTTCCTAAGTAAAATTCGACATGGTAACGACGCTTAAACGCGATTCCCGTGTTTAAAACACTTTAATCAATCCACCAATCCACAACCAAACCATCAGAACCCAAGGATCTCATCCAAATCACTTCATTTCTGTCTAAACATACTCATAACACTAATCACTAGTTCAAGCATCAATCTATCCATTAAACATCATACATATCATGTAAATCATCTCTATATCATACTATCACTAACAATCATCCATTTATACACTAATATCAAATCATAAGTAAAAGTGTGAGAGGGTTTATACCTTCCTTGGTACTTAATATAGACTATAGATGGCTAGTATACCCTTCCTTGCTGATAAGTGGATTTCATATCCACTTGGATCGTTCTAAATCGGCTTAAATTGGCTGTTTGTACTCAAGTACTTGTCGTTTTTAATGTGTTTTGAGTTAATAAGTGCAGTGTCGTATTGTTGGTTGAGAACGGGAGTTATCTTGACTTGGTGGTGGTTATTGAGCTTTATTATGGAAGCCAAGAAGTTGCGGGACTTGAGAACGAGAAGAAAAGCTCAAGAAAATGGATTTTGAAGAATTCTGCCAGAATGTCAGGGGTCCCTTCCCCCGTCCAGGCACGCCCACCCCTGCAAAATCCTGGAAAAAGGCAATTTCAAGTCATAAAAGGAAACCTGCCAAAGTCCAATCAGCAGAAGGCATATATAAACCATTGGTGGACGAATTCTGAACAAGACAGTCATATAATTACATACATATCCATCCACCGGTGAGGAGAACAAGAAGACGGCTGATTACGAAGATCTACTTTTCATCTTTTCTTTGTATTCTTCTAATTAGGCGATACTTTGGATTCTCGTTTGTTCTTTCTTAAACCCTAGCACTTTTATTCAGTATTCTAGACTTATTATTATCATGTTTTCATCAGAACCCACGATGATGAACGGTTCGATTATGAACTAATCGTTGTCGTGGGATTCTAACGGATTTATTTATGGATTTTAGTAGTTAGTTGTTTTAAAGATGTGTGTGTGATGGCTAATTGATATCCTAGTTTGGTTGTGTTTATTCTTCTTGGATGCGTAGCTAACATCTAAGATTGTTTGTTAATCTCTATTGAATGCGAAAGTGGATATAGAGGTTTAGAACTTGCCATGCTAGCATAGGTTTATGTATGTTTGTCATGCATGATTCGTAGGTGATTTTAACCATCTTACCTGCCCTATGTAATCTGAATGGATAACTTGCTCGTTAAACCGTTATGTTTTCAAATCTTATAGACATATAGGGTCTAAGCATAATTGGTGTCTGCTTAACTTCTATCTCTTTTGTGGATGTTTGAGTGGTTTGGTATACGTATACTGAAAGGTAGCGTGTACTGATTTCGTGTTATCCGATTAGTTATCACAACCGTCACATGCATTGATTAAAGACAAAAGACTCTAGATGAAGTATTTAATGAAGTTAGGATCCCATGTTTTATTCTCATAAGTAATTCAACAGCAATCTGTAGTTTAATATTGTCTTGGTATTTTTTTTAGTTAATTTAGTTAATCAAACACAACTTTGATACTTGTCTTAGCATTGAACGATAGCCATACATTGTTGCATAAGTGCATAACTATAATAACCTAAGCAGTCTCTGTGGGAACGAACTCTACTTATTCTTATATTACTTGTGACCGCGTATACTTGCGTGATATTGTGTGAACAAGTTTTTGGCGCCGCTGTCGGGGACTCGGTGTTATTTATATAGTTTATGTGCTTGTCATCAGTGGTCGTTAAAGTTCACTGACTCGGATTATACTCATCAATTTTACTTTGTTTGGTGTGTTTCAGTTTCTTTAGTAAGCGTGTATGCGAACACGTTCTCAATCTCGGAAAGAAGAACTTGAATCAAATCTAGTTATGGGAGATCAATTAGCACCAGAAACGAAGGCTCTGAAGGACTATTCTCAGCCGAAGATCAATGACATTCAATCTAGCATTGTCAGGCCGGCTATTGCAGCTAATACCTTTGAAATCAAGCCTGGCACGATTCAGATGGTACAGAACTCAGTTCAGTTTGGGGGTGCTCCAACGGAAGATCCTAATATGCATATTAGGGATTTCATTGAGATCTGTGACACCTTCAAATTCAACGGAGTGTCAGAAGATGCTGTGAAGCTGAGACTTTTCCCGTTTTCTCTGAGGGATAAGGCTAAGGGCTGGTTGCATTCTCTACCAGCAGGTTCTATCACTACATGGGAGGATCTGGCTCAAAAGTTTCTCACTAAATTATTCCCCATGGCTAAAACAGCTGTAATCAGGAATGCTCTTACTCAGTTTTCACAACATTCTGGAGAAACTTTATGTGAAGCTTGGGAGCGTTACAAGGAGATGTTTAGGAAGTGTCCTCATCATGGAATGCCTGATTGGATGGTGATCAATTGCTTCTATAATGGACTGGGAGGTCAATCTCGACCAATGCTTGATGCGGCATCAGGTGGAGCTCTGTGGGCTAAGAGCTACGATGAAGCTTATGAACTAATTGAGATGATGGCTACTAATGAATACCAGAATCCAACTCAGAGGTTATCACAAGGCAAGGTAGCATGAATTCTGGAAGTGGATGCAGCTACAGCCATAGCCGCTCAGTTAAAGGCTTTGTCCATGAAGGTTGATTCTTTGTCTAACTATGGAGTTCAGCAGATTGCTAGTGTTTGTGAGCTATGTGCAGGTGCTCATGACACGAATCAGTGTGCCATATCTAGTGAATCGGCACAGTTCGTGAGCAATTTTCAGAGATCACAGCAGCCAGTGCCTAATGCCTATCATCCCAACAACAGGAATCATCCTAATTTCAGCTGGAGTAACAATCAAGGTGGTCAGAATCAGCCCCAACAGCCGTATCAGTAGTATCAAGGTCAGCAATTTGGAGCTAAGCCATTCAACTCTTCTGGTTTTCAGCAACAGTATGCTCCAAGGCAACCGTTTCAACCACCAGGGTTTCAACAACCGTCTCAAGGCAATGTTCGTCAATCGTCTAAAGAAAAGTCTGAATTGGAGGAATTGAGGCTAATGTGCAAGAGCCAAGCCGTTTCAATCAAGACTCTGGAGAATCAAATCGGTCAGATTGCCAATGCATTGTTGAATAGACCACAGGGAACTCTCCCTAGTGATACGGAAGCTAATCCAGGCAAATGGGAGGTCAAGGAACATGTCAAAGCAGTTACCTTGCGATCTGGAAAGGTTACGAATGATCAGAATGCAGAAACGGACGAAAAAAAAGAAATTTTGAAAAATGGCCAGAAGGTGGAGCGCGTCCTCCCCTTCTCAAGCGCGCCCTCCCCTGCCCTTCTGCCAGAAAATGAAGAAAAAGTTGAAAAAACTAGTTTGGGGGTGAACGAAGCGGAAAATGTTGACCATTCTTCTGAGAAACCTATTCCTAAGCAAGCTACAGAGAGCAAGGAGGTCTATCCTCCTCCGCCATTCCCTAAACGTCTTCAAAAGCAAAAGTTGGATAAGCAGTTTGCTAAGTTTCTCGAAGTGTTCAAGAAGTTGCATATCAATATACCTTTTGCGGAAGCTCTTGAACAGATGCCGAGCTACGCAAAGTTCATGAAGGGTATTCTATCTCGGAAGTTGAAACTCGAGGAGTTGGAGACCGTGGCTTTAACTGAAGAGTGCAGTGCTATTCTATAGCAGAAGTTACCTCCAAAACTCAAGGATCCAGGGTGTTTCACCATACCGTGCACAATCGGCAATCTATCTTTCAACAAGTGCTTGTGTGACTTGGGAGCCAGTATTAATCTGATGCCGTTGTCTGTCTTCATGCAACTTGGACTACCTGAGCCAAAACCTACAAACATGTCTTTACAACTGGCTGATCGGTCGATCACATATCCAAGGGGCATAGTGGAGGATGTTTTGGTTAAAGTGGATAAGCTTATCTTTCCTGCTGATTTTGTGATCCTGGACTTTGAGGAGGACAAGAGGATTCCTATTATCTTGGGAAGACCATTCTTGGCGACAGGCCGTACTTTGATAGACGTGCAGAAAGGAGAGCTCACAATGAGGGTGCATGACCAGAATGTCACCTTTAATGTCTTCAATACGATGAAATTGCCTATAGAAGAGGACGAATGTTTCAAGGTGGATTTGGTTGAGTCTGCAGTTTACACGGAAATTGAGCACTTGCTAAAATCAGATACTTTGGAAAAGGTACTGTCAGGGGATTCTGATTCTGAAGATGAAGAAAGAGAGGAGCAATTGAGGTTCTTGAAAGCAACTCCGTGGAAAAGAAAGACTGACATGCCATTTGATTCTCTTGGCATAGCTGAGCTAAAGAAATTTGAGGAGCGTCTCAAACCATCTATTGAAGAAGCTCCTAAACTTGAACTCAAACCACTACCGGAGCACTTGAGGTATGCGTTCTTAGGTGATGCATCAACTTTACCTGTGATTATTGCATCTAACTTGTCAGGTAGTGATGAAGAGAAACTTTTGCGAATTCTGAGAGAGTTCAAGTCAGCCATTGGTTGGAGCATAGCGGATATTAAGGGAATCAGCCCTTCATATTGCATGCATAAGATTCCGCTTGAACCAGGAAGTAAGCCAACAGTGGATCCTCAAAGAAGGCTCAATCCTATCATGAAAGAGGTGGTGAAGAAAGAAATTCTTAAGTGGCTGGATACAGGCATTATCTATCCTATTTCAGACAGTTCTTGGGTGAGTCCAGTGCAATGTGTGCCTAAGAAAGGAGGCATGACAGTATTTGCTAATGAGAAGAATGAGCTCATCCCTACTCGTACAGTTACAGGATGGAGAATTTGCATGGACTACCGAAAGCTGAATAAAGCCACCAGAAAAGATCACTTCCCTCTTCCATTCATTGATCAGATGCTAGACAGGTTGGCTGGTCATGAGTTCTATTGCCTTCTGGATGGTTACTCAGGCTATAATCAGATTTGTATCGCTCTAGAGGATCAGGAGAAGACCACATTCACATGTCCTTTTGGCACTTTTGCGTTCCGTCGTGTTTCTTTCAGACTCTGTGGTGCACCTGCCACTTTTCAGAGGTGTATGATGGCCATATTTTCAGATATGATTGGCATTAATGTGGAGGTGTTCATGGATGACTTTTCAGTGTTTGGAACTTCTTATGAGGAGTGCTTACAAAATCTTGGCATGGTGTTGAAAAGGTGCGTTGAGACCAATCTGGTGCTCAACTGGGAAAAATGTCACTTCATGGTGCAAGAAGGAATCATTCTTGGGCATAAGGTATCTAGAAAGGGACTTGAAGTGGATAAGGCCAAAGTAGAGACGATTGAAAATCTTCCTCCACCAATTTAAGTTAAAGGAATTCGCAGTTTTCTTGGTCATGCGGGTTTTTATCGGCGATTCATTCAAGACTTCTCCAAAATTTCTAAACCTTTATGTAATTTGTTGGAAAAGGATGTTCCTTTCAAGTTTGATGAAGATTGCTTAGCTGCTTTCGAGCTGTTGAAGAAGAAGTTGACTTCAGCACCTATTATTACTGCGCCTGATTGGAGTGAACCTTTTGAGTTGATGTGTGATGCTAGTGATTATGCAGTAGGAGCTGTTCTTGGGCAGAGAAAGAACAAGGTTTTCCATGTGATCTTTTATGCTAGCAAAACACTCAACGATGCTCAGCTGAATTACACTACTACAGAAAAGGAACTTTTGGCAATTGTGTACAGTTTCGAGAAATTCAGGTCTTATTTGCTTGGAACTAAGGTAGTAGTCTATACTGATAATGCTGCCATTCGTTATCTGATTTCTAAGAAAGACTCAAAGCCTCGGTTGATTCGGTGGGTTCTTTTGCTCCAAGAATTTGATTTGGAGATTAAAGACAGAAAAGGTACAGAAAACCAGGTGGCGGATCATTTTTCAAGATTGGAAGACCACGGTACAGATTCAAGGAATAAAACTCTAATCAATGAATCTTTTCCTGATGAGTAACTTTTTGGGGTGAAAGATGAAGAACCATGGTTTGCAGACATTGTGAACTATCTTGTGAGTAATGTCATCCCGGCTGAATTTTCTTATGCTCAAAAGAAGAAGTTTCTACATGATGTCAAGTGGTACCGTTGGGACGAGCCATTCTTATTTAGGCAGGGAGCTGATCAGATGTTAAGAAGATGTATTCCCTATAGTGAAACTGAGGGTGTCTTGCGAGATTACCATTCTACTACTTATGGAGGCCATTATGGTGGAGAAAAGACCGCTACTCGAGTACTTCAGGCAGGATTCTATTGGCCAACTCTGTTTAAAGATGCTCACCAGTTTGTGTTGAGATGTGATCGATGACAAAGGATTTGTAATATCTCTAGAAGGAATGAGATGCCTCTTAACATGCTGCTTGAAGTGGAGATTTTTGATGGATGGGGAATCGATTTCATGGGACCGTTTGTTTCATCTTGCAACAATCAGTACATACTTTTAGCTGTGGATTACGTTTCTAAATGGGTCGAGGTGAAGGCTTTACCGACCAATGATGCTAAAGTGGTGCTGAATTTTCTGCATAAGCAAATTTTCACTCGGTTCGGAACTCCGAGGGTGATTATCAGTGATGAGGGTACGCATTTTTGCAATCGTAAGTTTTCAGCCTTCATGGCTAGGTATAATATCAATCATCGTGTTGCTATTGCTTATCATCCTCAGACAAATGGCCAAGCTGAAGTTTCTAATAGGGAGATTAAGCGGATTCTTGAGAAAGTGGTAAATCCTTCAAGGAAGGATTGGTCGTTGAAGCTTGATGAAGCTGTTTGGGCTTACAGGACAGCTTATAAGACTTCGTTGGGTACATCTCCGTTTCAGTTGGTGTATGGTAAGGCTTGTCATTTGCCTGCCGAGCTAGAGCACAAGGCATATTGGGCATTGAAGAAGTTGAATTTCGATTTGAAAGCTGCTGGTGAGAAAAGAATGCTTCAAATTAATGAGTTGGATGAGCTCCGTCTACATGTCTATGAAAATCACAAGTTATACAAGGAGAAGGTTAAGAGATGGCATGATAAAAAGTTGGTGCACAAGTCCTTTGTTCCTGGCCAACTTGTTTTACTTTTCAACTCTCGTCTCAAACTTTTTCCTGGTAAACTCAAGTCAAGGTGGTCAGGACCATTCACGGTCAAAACTGTGTTTCCACATGGTACAGTGGAAGTCTATGATAAGTCACCGGATGAAGCATTCAAGGTCAATGGTCAGAGGTTAAAACCGTATTTTGGTGAACGGGTGAATCGCGAGGCGGAAATCGCGGTTCTTGTTTCAGCTAATTAAGGAGTCAGGAATCACGTCAAGCTATTGACGTAAAACGAGCGCTTCATGGGAGGCAACCCATGTTATTGTTGTAAGTATTTTATCCTTGTTTTGTTTAAAAAAAAATCAAAAAAATATTTTTTGGCAGAAAGAGCAGCGCGCCCGCGCTTGAAGAGGCGCGCCCGCGCCTGGGTTGCTCCCAGAAAAAAAGAAAAACGAGAAAAATTGAAAAAAAACCCCAAAATCAGATTTTTCTTTGGATTCTTATCTATTTAAACATAAAGCTCACCTTACCCAACCCATATTCTTAAAAGCCTAGCCTCCTAAACACATCTCTCATTCTCTTTTTCCATTCTATACATACACTTCCTTACATATCTCCATCTATTCATCCTAATTCCATGGCACCACCAAAGAGAGGTCGTTTTGCGGGTAGTAGCAGCACTCGTCGTTCTTCTTCTGAGGAGGAGTCGAGTATTGGTGTTGGGGGTGAGAAGTTTTCATCTCCGAAGGCTCAATTGGAGTTTACACGGTTGCTTTCCAAAGCTGTGGCTAAGGAGAGGGGGTTTTTGCCTCAACCTACTGATGGGTACTTGTTCAAGATGATTACAGATAGGGGTTGGCAAAGTTTCTGTGAAGCACCGGGTCCGGTTCCGTTGTCTGTTGTGCGGGAGTTCTATGCTAATGCTGAAGCCGACAAGAATGGCTATAGTGTGGTTCGGGGCATGACTGTTGATTACACGGCTAAGGCAATTCATCGGGTTTTGAATATGCCTAAGAAGAAGAGGGGTGATGAGGATTGGTCTTCGAAGACTCGGGAGGATGTTGATCTCGAGTACATTCTTGGGGAGATTTCGGTTCCGGGCACTACTTGGAAGTACAAGGCTGGTACCACTGAGCCGATTACTTTTCCATCTTCTGCGATGAACAGGTATGCAAGGGCTTGGAATATGTTTTTATGTGCTAATATTTTGCCTTCTTCGCATTCGCATGAGGTTACGGTGGACAGGGCTATAGTTCTGTGGGGCATTCTGAATGGTGAGTACATTGATCTGGGTGAACTCCTTCATAAGAACATTGTGAATTTTTTGAAGGGTGGTACTACGGGGGCAATTCCTCACGCCTCTATTGTTATCAAGTTATGTTTAGCTGTTGGTGTTCGTTGGTCTGAGGAGGAGCAGGTTCAGTTACCTAGTGCTCCTATTGATCATGCTACGATTACTAGGATGGAGGATTCAGATTGGGATGGTGGTGCCGCGGATTATTCTGGTTTGGGTTATGCTGTTTATGATGAAGAAGGAAGAGAGGCTCCGCCTCGTGAGCCTGTAGCAGGGAGGAGACGTGCATCTCAGATTCAGCAGGAGGTGGATAGGTCTGGTTTTGGAGATACTCAGTATAGGCGGCTGACGCGGCGCATTGACGCCATTCATGACATTCAGAGTCGCTTGGCTCAGGACTTGACTCAGGCGTTGGGTACTGCATTCCGCGCCAATGGAGTTGATATTGTTTGGCCCACCGGATACACCACCCGAGGAGGGTGGTCCTGCTGATGATTAGGTAGTCTCTGCATCTTTCCTTGTTATTACCTTCAATGAGTACATTGAATATTGTAAGTTTGGGGGTGATAATTGAGGAATGTTAGTGTATGCTCATTTAGGATTCATATTGCATATTTAGTTAGTTTCATTCATATCTTTGCATGTTTATGTCATATAGAGCATTCTGTTTGCATATGTGTTTATATCTATTATGTGAGTCCATTTAGTTGCATTTGCATAGCATGCATATTTCATGATCCCGTAGGACTTGACTATTTCTGTTGATGAGTTGATGTTGATGGGAGTGTGGTTATGATGAATAGAGGGTTGATTAAGTTCCTATGAATTGACTTGCATGCTAGAAACAAAATAATTTCACAAGTCTCATTGGTTGCTTTTAGATTTGATCAGACCATGTTTGTTTGGATGTTAGAATTTAATCACTTGCTTATATTTAGAATGTATTCTATTCTCTTGAAATTGAAAGAGCACTTAAGTCTAAGTTTGGGGGAAAACAGGGATTTCATGCTAGTTGTTAATAAGGCTAGGTGTCAAATGGCTAGTAGCCGACTCATTGAAAAGATGAGTAGTCTAGGGTGGGATGAGAAAAAGCAAAGTGCACTCATTCCAAAATAAAAAAAAAGTGAAAAAAAAAAGAAAAGAAAAAAAAAAGTTGTGTTAGTTGTTTTTGCAGAATTGATCAGGTTGAGCTCTTTAATACTCGAGTAATTAAGTTCTAGGGGACTTTGTGCCTAGTGACCTAAGACTTTTCCGGTCTGGGATCCACTAACCTAAAGCTCGCTACATGGGTATTATTGTATAAGCCTTTTGG
Source organism: Heracleum sosnowskyi (assembly GCA_030848705.1). NCBI lineage: Eukaryota > Viridiplantae > Streptophyta > Magnoliopsida > Apiales > Apiaceae > Heracleum > Heracleum sosnowskyi. The sequence continues at coordinate 21,618,785 of CM061240.1, forward strand.
GGTCTCAGCCATTGCACAGTCAAATAAGCATGTGTGTAAGTAATAAAGCATGATTTCTTTTCCTGTCTAACTCAAGTGGAGGTTGAGATGTCTTTTAGTGGTTTCTTGTGTCTAGAGTTCATTCTGTTTATAAGCTTGTGGTTGTTTTGGTGAAGAATAGGATATGGTCTTGATTTAGTTTAGGAGTGTATTGATGAGCATTGCACACACGCACGTTTCTGTGTTTGTTTGTTAGTATAAGGGGATTTGTTCGAACTCTGTTTGAAAGATTGCATTCCTTGAGATGTTGGTTTGTTGATTGGTTATGGTTAGTTTGAGGGGATCGTTTGCATTTTCATACTAGTCGCATTTATGCATTGCATTGTATTTAGAGTCTGTTTATGCTTGAGGAGAAGCATCAGTTTAAGTTTGGGGGTGTGATAAGTGGATTTCATATCCACTTGGATCGTTCTAAATCGGCTTAAATTGGCTGTTTGTACTCAAGTACTTGTCGTTTTTAATGTGTTTTGAGTTAATAAGTGCAGAGTCGTATTGTTGGTTGAGAACGGGAGTTATCTTGACTTGGTGGTGGTTATTGAGCTTTATTGTGGAAGCCGTGAAGTTGCGGGACTTGAGAACGAGAAGAAAAGCTCAAGAAAATGGATTTTGAAGAATTCTGCCAGAATGTCAGGGGTCCCTTCCCCCGTCCAGGCGCGCCCGCGCCCTAGGGAATTCATTTCAAGCGCGCCCGCGCCCTATCAGGCGCGCCCACCCCTGCAAAATCCTGGAAAAAGGCAATTTCAAGTCAGAAAAGGAAACCTGCCAAAGTCCAATCAGAAGAAGGCTTATATAAACCATTGGTGAACGAATTTTGAACAAGACAATCATATAATTACATACATATCCATCCACCGGTGAGGAGAACAAGAAGACGGCTGATTACGAAGATCTACTTTTCATCTTTTCTTTGTATTATTCTAATTAGGCGATACTTTGGATTCTCGTTTGTTCTTTCTTAAACCCTAGCACTTTTATTCAGTATTCTAGACTTATTATTATCATGTTTTCATCAGAACCCATGATGATGAACGGTTCGATTATGAACTAATCGTTGTCATGGGATTCTAACGGATTTATTTATGGATTTTAGTAGTTAATTGTTTTAAAGATGTGTGTGTGATGGCTAATTGATATCCTAGTTTGGTTGTGTTTATTCTTCTTGGATGCGTAGCTAACATCTAAGATTGTTTGTTAATCTCTATTGAATGCGAAAGTGGATATAGAGGTTTAGAACTTGCCATGCTAGCATAGGTTTATGTATGTTTGTCATGCATGATTCGTAGGTGATTTTAACCATCTTACCTGCCCTATGTAATCTGAATGGATAACTTGCTCGTTAAACCGTTATGTTTTCAAATCTTATAGACATATAGGGTCTACGCATAATTGGTGTCTGCTTAACTTCTATCTCTTTTGTGGATGTTTGAGTGGTTTGGTATACGTATACTGAAAGGTAGCGTGTACTGATTTCGTGTTATCCGATAAGTTATCACAACCGTCACATGCATTGATTAAAGACAAAAGACTCTAGATGAAGTATTTAATGAAGTTAGGATCCCATGTTTTATTCTCATAAGTAATTCAACAACAATCTTTAGTTTAATATTGTCTTGGTATTTTGTTTAGTTAATTTAGTTAATCAAACACAACTTTGATATTTGTCTTAGCATTGAACGATAGCCATACATTGTTGCATAAGTGCATAACTATAATAACCAAAGCAGTCTCTGTGGGAACGAACTCTACTTATTCTTATATTACTTGTGACTGCGTATACTTGGGTAATATTGTTTGAACACTTGCTCCTTGATTATCCTTTACAAGCCTTAAACTTCAAGATCAAAACAAGAAAATCAAGAATTACTATTCATTTCACTATTCATCATCAACTTTGAATCCATTTTTGAACAAGCTATCAATCATGGATGAAGCTAAGATTAAAGATCTACCTTAGTTTATGGATGAGGGTTATTTAGAGCCCAACATCTTGATTTATGGTTGAGTGAAAGTGGAGGAAATTGTTTCTTATCCTTTGTTGAAAGAAAAGGCCGAATGGTGTTCTTCAAGAATGCTTCCACTTTTGTTTTCTTTTCCTTTATTTTCTTTTGTCTAATTACACTTAATTATTTTGTCATTTAATTTGTGTGGCTAATATCTTATTTTGTCACCAATGACACACCTCTTTTTAAACTTGTGGTGGTGGTGAAAGTGGTGACAAGGTGGTGATTCATCACCTTGTCATCACTTGGTCATGCATATGTCACTCATCTGCATCATGCTTATGTCATCATTTGTATCCTCAATCCTCTTATATATTGCACTTGATGATCTTATATAATACTCCTCCTTTGGTTAGGGTTTAATCCATAATTTGTTACGCTTTTGTTTCGCGATAGTTTCGAGTGATTTTAAAAACGTTTTTCTGTACCAATGCTAGGGGATACTTCCTTGATCTTTCCATTTCCTTGGTTTAATATATGGTCTTGAATTTCTCATCTTGGTTTAAGATATGATCATGGATTTCTCATTCCACATACTTTCTCAAAACGATCAAATCAATACATCCTCGATTGTCCGATGAATAGTGATTTAAAATTCGAATGGGAATCTCCTGATTCTGAGTACGTTTACATTCTTTTATTCTTCCTATACATCAATAATATAACTTCGAAACATTCATTCCATACCATCCACATAGTGTGGTCTGAAAAAAATTTCCATCAGCAAATTTACTAATCAGTGGCAAAGTTACTATTCATCAAGGTTTTGAATATTACAAAATTTTGGGATATTACAATCATCTTCATCGACAATGATAAGATTTTCAAGCGGATTCCAATCAGGGTTTGCCTGATGGAAGTTATGAAGAAGCACATCCGACATTGCATTCACAAAGGCATCATGTTCCTGAGGGCCAGGAACAGGTTGTGGTTCTTCATGCTTTGCGATTTCATCAAGAGCCTCCTGCATCTCTTGCCAAATTAAATCAAGTTCTTCTACTGGTAAGTCATTTGGTTGATTGTTAGCAGCCATGGAGAAAAGAAGAATATGAAAGTTTTGCGTAAGACTTTTTCTCTGTGGAGAGGGTTTTTGTATTTTTGATGATAATTGATAATACTGTCTAACATTCTCTTTTCTTTTATAGAGATTATTTGTTAAGACTGCAGGTCATTTGCTCATTCTCGAGGAGACAGTTCGGTTTTCAATGACTATTTTGCCTTGTTCAATGGTAAGAATGTTTCAGTGGGTTCTACACCATTAATTTGGTGATCTTTTTAAAAGAAAAACATTTTTCAGGGTTATTGAAATAAATTTTGTTTTCTTAAATGAAATTTTATTTTCCCTTCATATCAGAATTTTTTTTTTAATCCTGATAAAGCAAATGGTTTTATAGGCAATGCCTTTATTCCTGATGAGGTCAGGTTTTTCTTACATCAGAAAATGCCTACTTGTTATGGATTACTTTCTAATGCTATGGGGCAAGGCCAATCACACCTTGTTCCTGACCCAAGCATTCATCCTAAATAGTCTAAACAGTTAACAACCACCTCTATTGTCTCTCAAAAGACTTTAGTTGTAAAATCAAAGAAATCAGCTAGAACTGATGTGTCTGGAAGGCAATCTGGTTCAAAGGATTTTTCCTCTACACCACTCACTAAAAAGAAGAAACAAGGGGGTGTACAAGGGCTCCTGGTTCAGAAGAAAGTTGAGAAAGTGACTGAGGCTGTTTCTGTGAAGAGAAAATTGGTATTAAGGGATGATTCTGATTCTGAAGATGACATGCCAATTTCCTCTAAATTTAAGATAATCAAAGAAGTTGCTGATACTGCTGCTGAAGCTGTGGCACCTTCATCAAAGCCACATAAGAAAAGGATATTGTCAAAAAGCAGGTATCATATTCCTTTGAAGGTGCAAATGAAGGATACTGATATTCAGACATCAAATCCTGATGAGTCATCTACTCCTGATGCTCTAGCCAATCCTGATGTTGGTATTCCTGATGCACAAACAAAAATTGTCTCTATCTCAGACTCTCCAGTTTCTCCAGCTAAAAAGATTCTAGAAATTTCATGGTAGAAGGTTTCTGAGAGTGCTTCCCTGGTTGGTCTTACACCTCCATTGCAGAAGAAGAGGAAAGCAGCATAGATAGTTTTCAAGAGACTCAAGAAGCTGAAAGGATCAAGCCCACAAGAACCTGAATCGCAAAGTGATTTAGCAGCTAATACTGAAGATCCTGCCACACAAGAACCACTCAATCAAAGTTTGGGTGAAGGCCTAGCTATTGGAATGGTCACACAAGAACCATTTTCTCAAAGGGAGAGTGAAGACATCAACATTCCAGCCACACAAGAACCATCTTCTCAAAGTGAAGATGCAGGCAAAGCTACAGCTTCTGGTGAAAGATTGGTCGAGGACTAGACCCGGCAATTTTCAACACGACATGAAACGACACGAAAATTTAGTGTTTGGGTTTGCATTTTTAGTACACGAACAAGAAAGTACATGATCGTGATTTAGTGTCGGTTTTGTGTTTACCCTTTAAGTACACGACACGACACGAAGTACACGAAATAAATAAATAAATATTTATAAATAAATATTTATAAATAAATATTTATATTAGATATTTTAACATTTTTATTAGATATTTAACATTTATTTATGTGATTATACATAAATTTATAATATTATTTGTAAATATTATGTAAATATATATTTTTAATACAAATTTGTAAAAATATTTCCTAAATTTTAATATTTCAATATATTTACTTATTTATTTTTATTTCTATTATTAATTTAAATTACACGAAAACACGACACGAAAAGTACACGAAACGAAAATACACGAACACGAAATTACACGAACCCTAAACGGGTGGTTTTTGGTTTAACATTTAGATACACGAAACACGAAAGTACACGACACGAACGAATTACCAGGTCTATCGAGGACACTGTCACTGAGGGAAGTACACAAGAACCTTTAACTCTAAGTGTTAAAGCAGCTTCTGAACCTCAGGCTCCACAAGAACCATTGGTAGCAAATACTGATGCAAGCTTATCAAATCCTGACGGTGTTGCTCCTGATGATAGTGGTGCTCCTGATGTTGAGCCAATTCTTATACATCCACTAAAATCACGACCAATGAACCATCCTATCACAGATTCACAGGATAAACTGAAAGGTATTGCTATTCCTGATCCTGACGTTACTCATGATACTGATGGTGATGATTCTGATGATAGTGATGATGATGATAATGAAAAGAAGGATCAGCTTGCCAGAGTTTTAAAATCTAGTCTTGGAACTAACTTTGGTTCATCAAGCACATTCATGGCTGGCAAGGCTAATACTGAAAAGGACTTAAGACAAGACTTTTCTGTTCCTTCTAAGATTGATCCTGTTGAGCAGTTGAGAATGCAACAATGGGAAAATGAATGGTACAAGTTCCATGATTCTGTAAGCTATCCCTGTGCATTGGATCATGCTTATAATGCTGCTAAGTTGATTCAGAATGAAGATTTGAAGAATCATTTGAAGGCTACTACTCTGTTATCCAAAAGCCTAAAACATGAAATAGATTCTGTCAAAGATTCTACTAACAAAGTGAGGACTGATATTTCTCAGAGCTTTACAAAGGTGCCTACTGCTCTTCAACTCATGGTAGTGGAATCCCAAGTTAAGTCAATCATTACTGAACAGTCTTCAATCAACAACAAGATTGATTCTCTTGATACAAAGGTAACTGACATTCAAACCTCTCTTGCCTTAATTTTGAATATTTTGTCAAATATTGATGTCAAAAAGGGGGAGAAGGTAAGTCAGACAAAATGTACACCTGATCTAGTATTGAGGAATAATGACGATGATACTGGAAATGATGGTGGTGACAAAGTACTACAAGGAGAAACCTTTGATGCTGCTGTTATGAAGACAATTCAAACTTCTCAAAGTCAAACAACGCAGTCTACTCATGTTTCTGATTTTGGAGTTAAGACAGTAAGGACATTAGTGCAATCTCAGATCCTGACGGAAGAACAAATCCTGACAGGTGATCAAATCCTGATGCCTGGTCATGAACAGACTCTTGCTACAATTCCTGAAGGTGATGAAGATGTGCTTATTGATAATCCTGAAGATGCATCAAATCTATTTCAGAAGTTCACTACAAAAGATGGTAGAATTGTTACTCTCTATCACACTGATAAAAGAGTTCAACAATTATTTGTAAGGAAAGCACTCTCTACATCAAGTGAAGAATATCCTGATCTCTCACATGAAGAATTCTTAAGTCAACAGAGAGAAATGATGGAAAGATTTAATAACCCTGCTCCTGCTAGAGGAAGAGGAGGCAGAGGTAGGAGAGGTGCTAGAAGAGGTAGAAGAGGTTCTTCAACTCAAACAGTGCCTAGACAGACAAGGTCTAGAGGTTTATTAATTGAAGAAATTCCTGAAGCTTCACAAAATCTAATAGATCCTGTTATCAAGGATATCATTGAGAAGGAAGACAAGGAGTTTATTGAAGAAAAACCTGAATTGAGAAGAAGACCAAGACAATTAATTCTCTGCAATACAAATCAAATTGAAGATTCTAATCCTGATATTGTTCTTGACAATGTTCAAGATCCTGATGAATCTGATATTCTGCAAGAGATTGATTTGTTAATCTTATCTACTGTGGTTGATTCTCAGAACAAGGAAGTGGATAAAGAAGAAGAAGCCAGAAGAAGAGAAATCACAAGAAAACAAATAGATATTTCAATCTCTATGTACAAAGGCTTAAACCCTTAAACAGAAAGTTGTGGAGAAATCCAAGCAGACGAGAATCTTTACTAGAAAGAAGCTATGGTTTTGAAAAAGAGAAAGATAAGAAGTGGAAACACATAAGTACACTGAGGTCTAACACACCTATCAATTTTCAGAATGGAGGAATTATAACAACTGCTTCAAGTGTTATTGATTTATCTGATATGATTAGATCAAAAGAACTCTGGCTACGAATGTTTTCAAATCTGAAGCAATTGACAAGTAATTCAAGAGGAGGTATTGGACACAGGGATGCTGAATATCTGAATATGTCTTATGTTGATCCTTACTCCTTGACTGAAATTGGAAGTACTTTAACTTCTGAAAACCTGAACAATTTATTAGCTGTTGATATAGTTATAGATTGTCATGATGGTATTGAAAAGAAAGAAAGGCTTTTGTACTTCATGAAAGATGGTAGTGTGAAGATTCTGTCCATTCAAGATCTGCTGATGAAAACTACACAGGAACTGAAATATGTTCATTATCTGTTAAGATGGAAGAATGAAGTGTGCAAAGTGTGGAGTGACATGATCTTGTCAACAATAAGAAGAAGACTTGATGGAAACAGAAATTTCAATGGTAATTATACTCCCATGTACTTAAATCAAAGAGGTCAAGATGTGGAAATGCAAAGGGGCACTGCTGTTAAAGAAGTGACTTTTGGCATGACTCAACTTACTCTCAATCCTAATGGGAAAAAAATTGCTTATCTTTTGCTTGAAAAGCACAGTCTACAAAGAAGCTCTGTAACAGCCCCAAATCCGGGGTCGGGGATTTAGGGTTGTCACGATCCATGTACTCCTTGCCTTACCTGTATTACTCACACCATTCATATTTCACCAGCTCATGACCCCACAATATATGTCTCACACACACACACACACAGGTTAGAGTCTCAGAAACGACACCATACAACAACTGCGGAATAACTAACTTTTATTACAATACCAAAATGTCTTTTGAATCTGTTACTGATAAAATTTCTAAGTATTGTTACATTACCAACTTAGCCTTCTGATTCTCACAATCCTCTAATACCATTCATGTCTATACATAAGTTGAATACCAAAAGTCGTAGCCTGATTCGATTGGTTCGTACTACTCCCGGGATCACTGCTAGAAACTGTTTATGAAAACGCCTTGCGAGGTATGTGCCATCCCATTGGCATCCTGCTTCGCTGCTATATAATATATATAAAATAATAGCAAGAGTGAGCGATAGCTCAGCAAGGTAATGAAAGTATGGCATAATTCTGCCTTTTATTCAACCCAGAAATAAAGCGGGTATACGACAATAACTTGTCAAAATATCTTGATACTGAAATCATTTCCTTATCGGAATATATTCCAAAAATACCATTGTTGTATTTCAAATATCCTCTCCATAATATTCTGCAAACTTTCGATATTCATACTATGAACAAAGTTCTAGTATAAAATAAAAGACAAGATAACTCAGTATATCCTTTTCGTAAAATATCTGCTATATAGAATATAAGCAGACTATCAACATATAACTTAAAAGCTGAAGTTATAAGGAAAATTCAATATCATCTTTCATATCAAACATTTACCTCATATCATAATTTGGAAATAAATACAATGTAAAATATTTCCAATCTACTTTCTTAACTTGAATAAACTTGCATGAACTTGAATAAACTTAAATAAACTTGAATAACTTTTCTGTTCTGGAAACTTGCTTAAACATGTCCTTTCTCTGATAACTTGCATAAAACATTTTCTTTCATGGATGATGAACTGTAGACGGAGATTCTGGGCGACAGGGATACCTCTACGATGATCAGTCGTAAGGCAAATCCCCACTGCTGTTTTTCTACGTAGAAGGGAAAATAGGGCAGACGCTAACTGACCTACCTCCCCGCCTTCGGTTGTAGGGGAAAGAGCAGACCCGTTCATAGACTGCCGGCCTGATACTCTTCTCTTACCCTACGGTCGGGCACTATCTGATAATCTAAGGGAAGAACAGACCCGTTCATAGACCGTCGGTCTACGCGTAATTCCCTTAGGGGACAGGCGCCACTCAGTCCCTTACATATTCTCCGAGTTCAATTGAATCCACAACTCTGAAACATAAAGTTCCTTTCCCTTTTTCCCCAAGTATACGACTCCACAAAGTAGTCATATCCGGTTGGAAAGGAAAATTTACCCATATTTCCCCAAGCTGATGCTTGTTCATGGATATAGCTTATTCCACTGATTTTACTCCTCGAGTCTTGAGGAAGTAATCAAAATCATTTTGATGGTAGCATACAAAGCTGTTGAATGAATAGTTTCAAAAAGATCTAGGACTGGGCAGTCCACTTGGAACAAACATAAAATCTTGAGAAAGGTCCCATGAGTCTTTGTAGTTTGAGCGAACATTTAAGTCTTTCTGAATATAGACTTAAAAGGGAAATAGATTTGGGAACCTTCTCTAATTATGTTTATAATTGTCTGAATAAAACTTTATTAGTTATCTAGGGTTAAAGAATATTTTTCACAAAATACTTCCTTAAGAAGTAGGGCTTTAAATAATTAATGAAAACTATATTTAATAAAGAATATTTATTTAGAAGTAATTCTCAAATACTCTCTTAACAAAAGAATGGATAAAATAATAATAATATAACCCTAGATAACAACTGATACCATTCCCGGTCCGTAGTATAAATACGAAGTATATACCCCTTATTGAGGGTTCTTCCTAACATATCGGCTTATAAATATTGCCATAACCATTGCTTATAAGTCCAACTTATACTTAGCATCATAAATATCGATTCGAAATCATGAACACATAGCATATATCTCAATATCTTATTTATCACCACATCAGTTTATAGAGGTATAAGTTTGAAAACTTGCATCTATCATATGCATATACTATAATCTCAATAGTTTTAATACTATCACATCTATATACGATGTGAGGTTTGAAAACATGCATCTATCATATCATATGCATCATCAGTATAATGTAATCTGAAATACAGCATGGGATTTAGAAAACTTGCATCTAGTATATGCATACTTCAAAATATGGTTTTAGAAACTTGCACGATACTTGGAACAAAGAATATATATACATAGATATAGTTTTGAATCAACAAGTACTAAACATTCGAAAATATGCCCACTCTAACAATAGAGTAAGGGTTAGTAAACTTGCCTGATGCTCGAGAAGTGATAGGGGTTCGCGACGATGCCGGACAATCTAGACAAAGTCAAAGAAAATGCACGATTAATCCCCTGGATAATCCACTTGTACTCAATGCTTAAACACGTAAGCGAAACACAACCAAGGAATTACTAGCTCATTATAGGCTCATACTAAGTCCATGTTTAATCGACGATTACTTAAGTCGTAGGTTTAGTCCGAAATCGATCCTCGAATACAAGTTGTACTTAACCATTTACAACATTGGTTTCTAAGTCATGTTCTTGGTGGTTTTCACTTGCGCGACCTCGACTAAAACATTTTTATAAAATCGAAAACTAATCTTTTTAATCCGAATCGTTTTCGTGAGCCTTCCTAACTGTCTCTAGTATTATTCCTAAAAGTTTAACATTTTAATATGGCTCCTAAGTGATCCAAATATAGCCTCAAAGTGACTGACCAGAGATGGGTTGTTCCTCCGAACGACGTTTACTAAAACTTACTTTTCTCTTAAACCGTAAATCGTAACGACATGATCTTTATACCAAAACAAACCTTAAAAAAAGGCCTACATGTTAATGGTCAGTGTTACCCAAAAACATTCCAAGACCAGTTCGTAATTCTTGCTCAAAACAGCCTTAAATCAAATGGGCATTACGACGGCTATAATCGTAACGTTTCCCGGTTTTTTGTTATGTCAAAACCTCTTAAAACCAAATGAATTCAACAACCCAACAACTTTTACAACATAACCAGTTCATATACTTCAAGAACACATCACCAACATCAACCAACAACAAGTATTCATCAAGAATTAACCATACATACTCCGAATTCCATAAACACGCTTATTCTTAAACATTACTAGAAACTTCACTTAAATCTCAACATAAATCAAATGGGTGGATGAGTGGTATACCTTCCTTGAATCCTTAAACACACCACAAGAGCTTGTAAGCCTTAAGAGAGTCTTTATCCATGGTTATCATCCTTAAACTTGCAAAAGAAAATCAAGAACAAGTTATGAATTCTCGGAGTTACTATACACCGGTTTAAAGAACTGGACAAATGAAGGTCTTACCTTGCTCAAATGGAAGCAACTTGTGCAATAGGAAATGTATATTATCTCAAGACCTTTCCAAAGAGCTATAGATCGCCATTTTCAACCGAGAAATGAAGGAGCTATGATCTTTACAATCCGGCAGTCTGTTTTTGGCCGAAAATGAAGAAATGAATTTGTTTTTCTTTTTGGGTTTTGGCTTTTGACTTGATTAATGATAATGCTGATTTTTGTGTTAAAAGAGTGGTGAGTCATAGCTCTAAGGCTCTCTCCTTGTGACACTTGTCCATCATGCATTGGCTTAGATAAAGTAGCTTTACTGGTTCGCTTTCCTTTCACATGGATGATCCAAATGTTGCATTCCTCGAATTAATCTTGTTACATGTTGCTTCCATGTCTATATTTAATCATGTAAATGTTGCCCTGTTCCTCTTGAAACGATTCGAAATATTTCCTAAAGAGCGAATAAAACTCTACGCGATTTTCGCAGTGAATAGTAACTATTCACTATTCACTATTCAGTTCAACAATCGAATCCTTAAATCGACTTTAATAAAATAATAAAATTCCAAAATATTAAATCCTCAAATCCTCAATTTTAATATCTCATTTCTTGAATATAATAATAATAAATCACTGCCCGGTCAAATACTACACCAAAATAAAATTTGGAATTTCTGAATTCCGATCGTCTTTGCATTCACTTATTTACTCCGTAGATCACTGATATGACTTCGGAATATCCACACTACGTCTCGTACATAGGTGGCATGAATTTTTTTGTTAATCCTCAAAATCACTATTCATCCACCAAATTCACTATTCACTGATGCACTTAATCATAATAAGAAAAGTTTTAAATTTTTCCAAAAATTCGGGTTATTATAGTCTCCCCTCCTTAAAAGGATTCCGTCCCGGAATCAACTTAGGAATAACTGGGGGGTACTTCTCTTCCATTGCACTTTTTAAATCCCGGGTGGATTCTTCCACCTCTTGTTTTTCCACAAACCTCTCACTAGCTTGGCAACCTCGCCACTTAGTACTTGCTCTTTTCTATCCGTGATTTCCACAGGTTGTTCTTTGTAAGTCAGACCAGGTTGTATACCTACCTGCTCGTACTCTACATATGCCGGGCATCACTACTAGAAAAAGTAGATATAACATCACTGTTTTAACATCGGTTGCAAAAGCCACCCATGTTAAAGGGCGTTTCAACTTCGGTATTTTTTAAAGCGATGTTAAAACTCGTTTTAGACATTGGTTCAACAAATAACCGTTGTGAATTCTCATTTTTAAAAAACTTATAAAATTCCGTATACCACACTTTCCCCGTATTACACCAAATATTTTTCAAAATATTTCCCCCTTTGGACCAAATATTTCTCAAAATATTTCCCCCTTCTGAAATTTTTATTCCCCCATCTATTCCCCCAATTTCCCCCCTTTCCCACGCACTCACCCTCTCGCTCTCATTTTCTCTCCTGCTCTCTCTCCATCGCTCACCATCTCTGTAACCCTAGTTTCACCATCTTACATCTCACCATCTCAAGTGTAATTGAGACCCTAATTTCACAAATTGAAACCTAATTGAAGGAACCCAACTGAGATAAAAGGAATCGACCTAATTGGGTTTCTTTTTCATTCAACTGTTCTTTAATTGTGCTTTAATTTATAAGTTTCAGTTTCAATTTTTGATTTTTAACTCTACCTTTTTCTAGAGATCTGGAGCTTGGACTGATCTGGTGCCAAAAGGGTGTTTTCTGATACAATCAATGGTGGTTCAGGCAAGTGGGTATTTTCTAGTAATGGTGGATCTGATGGTGAGTTGGCTCGGAATGGTGCTTTGTTTTCTCTTTGTTTTTCTTTCGGACTTCAGCTCAGGTAGTATTGGATATATAAGGTAAAGTTTTGTGGGTTTGTAATTTGTTTGCCTCCTTATGTATCTCCGGGTTTAGATAATTCTTAGGGATGGGTGTGTCATCAGTTTCTAGGTATTGTTTCCACGGTAAGGTTTAATGTAAAAGTAAGAGCCCTGACAAAGTAGCTAATGTATTCAACATATGTGGTGTTATGGTGATGCTTTACTTTGAATGGAAGCGGGTTTGTAAGTGATCAGAGCAGTGATTCATTGTGCCTATTGGCCGTTATTCTCAAGCAACAAATGAAGAATGACAAATTTTTCCTGCACCTAGGTAAAATCTATAGGTAGTATTAGCTTATTCTTCCCTTCCCAATTTAATATCAAGTATATGAATTTGTTGATACTAAAAGTTTTACTTTTGGATTTAAAGGCTACAAAAAACGTGTCTGGAGTACACACGATTCCCTGGTATTTAATGTATTGTTTTACATTATTATATTATTTAAAATAAATATTCCCTGGTAAAGGGAAAGGTAGTATGCTGAACTGGTATTTTGGCCAAAGTTTGCCCACAAACTAGCACTGGTGGTGATTCGTCTCACGTCAGAAGCTGTAGAATTTGAAGGTGAGCACGACTTATGTGGCACAGTAGTGCCTGTCTGCCGTGCCATATATATTAATTTTAAATGTGGCATGTTTGAATAAGAATGCAGCTTTAGGAAAAACAGAGCATGTACGACACTTAGGCTTTGGTGCAAACTTGTATTAACTTTAAGTTGGTAGCTTATTTGGGTAAATTTATTTTGGCTGCAGGTTCGCTTGGTTGCGGATAAGGAGAAAAATAAACCCAGAGGCTATGCTTTTATTGAGTATATGCATACTCGGGACATGAAAGGTTCACAATTTGAGTATACGCATACCCAGAGGCTATGCTTTTATTCATGTGAAAATTGAGTTTGCTTTTGATTTTTAAGTGGTTAACTATTATATGATGCAGCTGCATATAAGCAAGCTGACGGGAGGAAGCTTGACAACAGAAGGGTTTTGGTAGATGTTGAACTGGCAATCCCGTAGACTTGGAGGTGGGCTTGGTACAACCAGGGTTGGAGGTGAAGAAGTTAATCAGAGGCATTCTGAGAGGTAATGTATTTATGCAGCAGCTACATCATTTTACTCATAGTGATTAAGCTTGATGCATTTTTATCAATATATACATAGTTGTCAAGGATGCTGATAGTAATGATTGATAAAAGGGTTTTTCTTTTTTAAAATTTGTCTTGATTTGTTAAAGTTGTTGGTTTTCGAAACTTTTCAGTCAATTTGCATCTCATCGTTAATACTGTGGCAGGCATTGGACTATGTCATAGCTGAAGCCAACCAACAAGGAGTCAGGCTGTTGCTTGCTTTAGTCAATAATTTTTCCTTTACTTTTCTCTAATCATAATTGGTTTGTAAAATTTTAAAAAGTATTAAGATTGATGAATGTTCTGCTAATTATTATTTTGTGTGTTACTTTTTAGTAGGTGACCGGAACTCGAAAGACTTGAAAAATGCACAAATTGGATGAGGTGCACTTAGAGGTTATCAAGTTTATATAGAAAAAAATGGAAAGCATTTGGTTGTCTGGTTACCCTTGGACTGAGCATAGGGTTGCTTGTTGTGTTGCTGTTAAGGATAGAACTATAAATAGCATATCCATAAGTGTGGTAATACACTTGAATTGTAGCTATAAGCTTTTTTGTGAATTCGTCTTGAATTGAATTTGGTAATGATATATAGTAGTTAGCTTTGTGGTACAAGTTTTTTGGTATATGTAGAATAGCTCTTTGGTAAACAAGCAGGGACAATGCAATTAACATCACACACAACTGAAAAATGATGTAAACACACAATAATAACATCACATATTTACTAAAAATTGATGTGGAAACTTGATTTTTTTAACGCAACAAAGACATCAATATAATACATAAATTTGATGTTAAATGCAAGATTGTACATCAACTTCAATTTGAAAACCGATGTTAAAAAGACAATTCAACAACGGTTTTATAAACAAAACCAATATTAAAGGGATGTTTGATGTATGTTTTAACATCACACCTCTCACAGAACCGATGTTAATTCCTGTCTTAGACATCGTTTTTCTAAGCAAATCGATGTCAATATTTCTTTTTCACTTGGGTGTTATATGTTCAAGTGCCTCTAACCTTGATAACATATCAATATTCAAGTGGTAATAGTATACATTTGTGTTAAATTTGTTCTAATGACATCAGAATTTAAAATGAAAACGATGTGTAAATACTCAATAGACATCAGTGAAAAACCGATGTCTAACGCTATAGACATTTAACATCACACACGTAGACATCGGTCGAGTATTTATAAAGACATCGGTTTTTAGCCGATGTCTATTGATATATTTCTAGTAGTGCATCCATAGTATACTGACGTAGCATTGACACATGAACCCCGTTATTACCATTCTACAAGTTTGGGGGGTAAGGCTGGCTCGTAGGCCACCTTCCTGACGCGTTTTAAAATCTCAGATGGCCCAATGAATCTCGGGCTCACTTCCCTTTCTTTCCAAATCTCATTAATTCTTTCCATGGATATCTTTTAGCATCACGAATCTCTAACCTCATATTCCCCATCTTGTTTGTACAGTAAATACACCAACATAAACTTGCTTGTCATCCATCAACATGTCATTTAGCTTATCAATAGCAGTACTATCTCTATACTCGCGGGCTTAGTCCGCATACTTTCTCTGTCTGTCTTGGTTGTCACTAGCCGCTTGTTGGTGAAATCTTTTGTCTTTCTAGTTTGTTGGACTAACTTGGGTTTTGTGTAAAATCTCATCCTTTAATTATTACTCTTTTTCTTTGTAATCAATAGGCTCCATTGGTTGTCAACCAACCCCTCCTTATTATCATATCAACTTCTCCCAACTTGAAAGGAATCAGGTCTATCAAAAGTGTCGACCTCATATTTCTAGTTCATAACCTGGATGTACCAGTCTTATGGGAAAATCCCTCGAATGGCTATTTCTACTTGTAATTATTCCCTTAGCAGGTCGGCCTTAGGGTTTAATTGTCATGCAACTTCTTGATATACAACGATACATTAGCTCTGTCTAAATAGTATAGAAGGGCACCTGCTATTTAAAGGTCCTGACAGTGGGCTGCTTGTTGGAGGTAGCCCTGGTTGGAACCTACTGGCTTTCTTTTATTCGGTGTTCACAAACTCCGGAAAAACCTCGATAATTCGGAAAACTTGGCCTCATACTCGGTCACAGTCATGGTTTCTTGTTTTAACTCTTTAACGTTCATTTTCATCCGGGTCTCCATATATTTCCGAGAATTATTCCTCTAGAACCACACACGCTGCACCTCTCCCAAGTCACAATACCAGCTCCCTCTGACTCCATCGTCAGTACTTATCTTGCTAACCCAGAGGTAGTGTCCATTCGTAAACAACTCCTCCAAAATCTCAATCTCACTATAGGGCATCTATCTAATCACCGTTGTCACTGGAGTCACGGCACATCGCTATTTCTTTCACATAGATCGATTGACACACTTTCCATTATCATAATATCCTTGGGAGAATAAACCAATTTCATTGATATGTCACTAACATTCTATTCATCTTATGGATTCGCTCTTGTCATAGGCGATTTCGTTGCGAATCTAATTTCCATCAGCGAATTTTGACTTATTTGACCTGGTTGGCCTCCCCTTAGAATTCAATGAGGATAACAAAAATTATGGGGCCTTGAAAAGACAGCTCCCATATCAAGGAAAACGTCACACACTGGTGATCATAAGGTTATGAGTTTTAAGGTAACCTTATTGGAGGTAAGAGAATTTACCGAGAGATCAACATGATCATAAGAACTCAACGTTGTGTGCCTCGATTGAGACATTACTAAAGGTAATTAGCCTTCTTGTATTTCACAACTTACAAGTGATGGCGTCCCATCAGACTTCTATCACACAGACAGATAGTCCTTGTAGCCCCTATAAATATAGGGTTGTTCGTCTCAGTGGAAGTTGAAAAGTATGAAAGCAATTTGATATCAATTTAATGATTATCGTCTTTCGACAATATTTCTTAAAGGAACACCTTGGATTAAAATTGAACAGGTTCCAAAGGTGCGATTCACAAGAAAAGGATAGCCATAAAGATACTGGCACTTAACAAACAAGTGGTGAGGTATCACCATAGGGTCATTCATTATTTGAAGAAAAGTGAAAGCTTAAATAACATCATTTGACAGGGCTTCGAAAACCTGAAAGTAGGCATCGTGACAGCCTCTAACACAATTGAAATTAAATATGATTTAGCACAAGTGTCATAAAATAACTTCGAAGAGGGAATATACCCTTTATCATAATTCTTTCCTGGAGAGAGGTCAAGATAGATCATAGATTGGGAAGGTTTGCCAAGGTCTCAACGGATGCCTTTTATGTCGGCTCCTCTAACGGATAATCGTTCGATTCTAAAGCTTTTCTTCTTCAGGCACACCCTAAGGTGCTCGATACTTACGTTATTGCCGACTTATAATAGTCGCTAAGAATTCAACCATCAACATTTGCAATTGCAGGGAGTTCTATTCGACTAGGCGTAAACATCTCAAGTAAGCGTTTTGTTCTATAAGAAGACTTCTATACCGTTGTCGCCCATAGCAATGACAATTCCTCATGTCGACTGGGCAGTACTTCGGAAGATCGTTAGAATCTAGAGGCTTAAATCCGGTCTCTATTTCGATCATCCTCATACCCAATATTCCTTCTCCCATATCAATCCCGTGTGCTACATAAGCTTAACACTTTTGGCACAATAGCCTTTTCATTTAAGTCAATCCCGGAACTTCTCATTCCGCCTTGGTCCTTACATATATTTTGCCTTTACCGTCCAATCTCAACTTCATCATTTTATCTCTACAATCAATTATAGCAATCAGGGTCTGTCCACCAACCCATATAACGGCTATTTTATCCAATCCACAGGGTTTGCTCTAATTTCCACTCTCTTTGGTGACATCCTCTGGTAATCAGAAAGACAAGGTTTGCCAAAGTTTGCTGAATTTCTTTCCAAAATCAGGGAAACTTGATCAATCTATTTACCTACTAGTAATGCTCGGATCTGATTTCCGACCTTTCTGTTCTATCCTCATAATCCCTTCCTGATTTCCTGAGGGTGGTAAATCTCGTTCTCGATTCCGCCTTAGCGTTCTTGTCTTTACAATAACATTTGCATGGTACATATACCCAAAATTCTCCTTGAGATAATAAAATCCCTCAATGACGTATTAGACAATCTTTCCAATGGAATCGCTGGTCGTGGGGGATTGAAACCTCATAGCCAAAGCAATTCCTTTCACTATCCTTAGGCAACAAAGTACCCTTAATCGTTCGTGAAAATCTGAACATCTTGGTTCTTACGTATGCCGCCTCCTTATGGGCAACTATAACCGACTACGAGTAACAGGTTTCGTTCAAGTCGAATCAATCCACTGATACTGGCTATACTGCCTCTACCTCTTCTGCTTTGGAGACTCTACTCCATTTTCTTTGTCATACCTCTTGATGAATCATGAACGATCCTAAACTCTCGTATCGGCACTTATTTGACCTCCGAAGGTTCGTCCGGTCCTATCGTACGACCTCAAGTAACATACTACATCTTTATCAATCGGCACATTTTCTACAAGATTCTTCTCTTGACCCACCATGGGGTCTTCCTCTAGATCCTCCTATGGATCTTCCTTTATCGGGTCTCCGTCCATTTCAAGGAACGCATCATCAATTGCCTACTCGAAGGCCTCGGGATCTGGTATCTCGGAGTCCCGTCCATCTATAACTCATACGAATCGAGGTGACTAACCATGAAGTCCTATGTACGGTTTCCCAAAAGAAGTCCCCTCTCGGGCTTCATCTTAAACAGTCAGGGTCATGTCCACTAACCCGACTACGAACTCAATTTGAGCTCTAGATGTTCTTATCATTATTAAGGGTATTGTAAGACTCAATCTCCTATCGTTTCTGAGGACTGTAACCTAATGCTCTGATACCATCTCTGTAACAGCCCCAAATCCGGGGTCGGGGATTTAGGGTTGTCACGATCCATGTACTCCTTGCCTTACCTGTATTACTCACACCATTCATATTTCACCTGCTCATGACCCCACAATATATGTGTAATATCCGAGAATTTTATTATTTGATTAAATGATATATTTAATCTAAAATATTTATTGTGGAATATTGGAATATTATTAAATGATAATTATTGTGTGATTATGTGCTAAATGGTGAGTCGAAAGCCCCTTTCAAATATTTTGTCATTTGGAATTTTCTTCAAATCTGAGCCCCGTTTTGATAATTTAAGGGCCCCATTGGAATTTCGTACATTAATTATTATCTCTTCGTCTTTCGTATTCGAATCATTATCAGGAGAGATATTCGTATCATTTCATTCCTACCTATTTGATTCTGCAAGAATAATTCGTTTTGTTCAAAAAGGGAAAAATTGTTCCGAACCCTAATTGCTTAAGGGGACGGATATATCATTTTATATCAGTATTTCATTTGTTATAGCCCCAGTATTCTTGAGCATTAGTTATATAATGATATGTATTGATTTGGATAATTATCAATCCTTGTAGATAATTATCTTCTCGTAAAACGTATTTTAACCTAATTAGGGTTTTTAAACGATCCAGTGGATCTATAACGATCCAAAAGTGTTCCTTAGGGTATTATTTTTCCAAAAATATATAAAGACGAATCGTACCTTATAACCTTCATAATCTGCATTGCGTATTATCAAAAAAGTAAAAATTCCCGAAATGTGTTCTTCGTGTTCTTGAGCTTAGATCCATTCGTTCGAGGTGTTATTGAAATCCAAATCTGAAGTTCTTGTACTCAAATTAAAGCTCTTGATCTCTAGTTTCAGAATCTCCCAACCTCAGCATCATCTGGTAATTTTTCGATTTATTATGAATTTTTCAATATTCGAATTTAATTAGGGTTCTTGATTAATTTGGGGATTTTCATTCTGTTGATTCTCTGTTCAATTGGTTGCTTCTAACATGTTTCTAGGGTTCTAATTAGCAAGAATCCATGCTTTAATTTCATGTTTAAGTTCAATTTAGTCGGGTTTGATTTTCGGGTTTTTACCCGAATTCTTCTTTTGCTTCGTTCGTTCTTGTTGTTGATCTGACATTGATTATGATATGGGGCTTTGATTGTATGAGTTATAAGCTTCATTTTGGTATATTAATCTTTGAGTTTCATGTAGAATTAAAGTAGATCGGGTTTCCGGCCGAAGTCGTCGCCGGCGAATTCTTTGAATGAATTCTGGGCACGATTCCGGCATGGGACAGATGTGTTTGTATGTGGGTTATGTTTGTCTTGAAAAAGCGAACAAAAGCCCTATGGTTTGGTTTTGTTTTGATCGGAAACGGCGAAGTCCGGCCACCGGACGCCGGCCGGATTCTGGAAAATCCAGATTCCGGCGGGTTGTTCTTGGTGACCCAGATTTGTTCTTCCCGACCCGTTTACCCGATTTTTCGACCCGGTTTCAATCTTCAAAACCCTAATTCATTTTCTAAAAACTGTTTTTGGATTTTATTTTTAAAATTAATTCGAAAATAGTTTAAAAACTTTAAAAATTCATATTTTTATTTTAAAAATATATTTTAATATCAGAAAAATTCTGATAAATTATATTTATTATTTTAAATCCGAAAATTGATTAAACTTAATTATTTTAATTATTTTTAATTAATAATTAATTTATTAATTAATTGGTTAATTCTTTTAATCAATTAATTCTTAAAAATTAATTATTAATTGGATTTAATTAATTAAAAATTCAGTTTAATTATTTTCAAGCCTATTTATTTATTTAAAAATAGTTTGAGTATTTAAAGAGTGTCAATTAATTTTATTAATTGATTTATTTGCATTTAAATGTTTATATTGGATTTAAAAATCCGATTTTTGATTTAAAAATTAATCGTGACTTATCTAAAATTCAAATAAGTTTCGTATGATGTTTTAAAAATGTTTATAAGTGCTATATGGTTCATATTAATTGTGTGTTGTGTTTTATAGTCTGTATATGCCCGTACTAGGGCAAATATCTGAGTTTTAAATATCGTAAATTATACCGGACGTCCGATACGTAACCGGTTACTTGTTTAAATGTGATTATTGATTGAATAAGTGTCGAGAGTAGAACGAGAATAGTTAGACTTATTGTGATGAGTTGTTTAATTATAGAATCGAGTTCCCAGAGCAAAGGAAAGGGAAAAGTAGAGTGAGCAGAGTCGATCCGACAGCAGCTTAGACCAGGCAAGTATCTGTGCCTTTACTTGTGATAAAATGTATTATTGTCTTGATTACTTGAATACCGTTATCCCCAGAACAATTCAAATTATCAATCCTTTAACCGCATTTGGACAACTGATTCCATTTCCTTAGAGATTCTTGATTCTTTGATTTGATCTGCATCGGAAACCCTTATTTCCAATTCACTTGATTATTGTTTACCACCTATTGTTATTGTTTATCATCCTTTGATTATCATTGACAACCATTGATTATTTGACTTCCATCTTGACTATTGATTACGGTCATTGATTATCGACTACCAATATTGATTCCCTTATTGAATGAGTACACTATACCATTGAAATTACTCCATGATTATTTCTCGATCTTCATTTGATACTGAACAGTTGAAGCTCTTTTGCAATTACTATACATTCAGTTTATCTTATTGAGCATGTTATTGTTTATACCCTATTATAGATTTGGCATGTGTTTTTAAAAATGGACCAGTAATTGGTCGGGCCATATTTATGGTCAGAATAACTTAAGGCCCAAATTGGCCTGGGATCCAGTAGAGGACTATGTCATGAGCTAGTCCGGGGTTGATGCGTGGCTGGCCAGCAGCACAACCTTTGATTTGAATAAAATGTATAAGCCAAAGTCTAATTCTTTTCTTCAATTGTTATTGATACAAAGCATGTGTTAGCTAAATATTGTTGATTCTGATATCATAAATTCATATCCTTACAACTGTGATAGAAATGATTCATTGATGTTTGCTGAGCAATTTTGGCTCACTCTTGCTTGTTGTTTTCTAACCCTATTCCAGTGAAGCGAGAGTATGAGTCGGCATAGCGTGACCGATAGTTCACCAGCAGCCAGGAGAGCCCCTAGAGTCATTGTCATTGGCAGGGTAGTTGTTGTTTTGCTTTTCTAGATTAGATGTCTAGATTTGAACTTTGGTTGTGATGTAATAACTCTGATAAAACTGGTATTGTATTAATAAAAGATTGTAGTAGCTTGTGTTCATTGCCATAATCTGGATGCGGTCTTGGTCAAGGGGTATTTGTGTCTTTATATATATTATGCATGTGTTAAATAGTATTCCGTTGGTCGGATGACTCCTCAAATCTGTACCCCGGGTTTGGAGGGCGTCACAGTTGGTATTAGAGCAACAGGTTATGTCATTTGAAACAAGTTAGGACTTAGGGTCCAGGATAACATAGAGAGTTAGGAGTTCATGTAAGGATATTAGGAGGTCAACTAGGGATATTATGCGTAGTGATTAAATGTGGTTATAATTGCAGCCCCCTAGTTCTAGTTCAGACTCAGACCCTTCCGAGGATACGATAGCAGAGATACCTACACCCGTTGAGAGGGCAGGACCATCTCGGCCAGTGCGATATCAGCCTAGGCATCAGGACCCAGTGGTCAGGAGAGATCAGATACCTTGTCCTATTCCACTCCGACAAGTAGCCCCAGCACCAGTGTCTCAGGCATCAGTTTGTGGGCCTTTGTATCAGTTATGTGAGCCACCAGTTCCACACCATGTGTATCAGAGGGTGAGTAGAGAGAAGGAGTACCTTTATGGACAGGTTATGGAGATGGGTAGGATTCGTTCGATCGAAGCAGCCGCTGTCAGAGAGAGAGACAGACTTAGAGATCAGATGAGAGACATTCAGATGAGGTTTAGGGTTACGAGGACCTTGGTTGAGACTCGATTGCATGGATTAGCTTCTAGTCGAGAGGGAGAGACAGTAGCAGGGATGAGACAGATTTTGGATTATGCGATGAGTGAGATTGCAGAGATTTCAGGACCCCCGTTATGGCCGGCAGGAGCAGGTGATCTGTGCGCAGGTATTAGTAGCAGACAGATGTGACATGGATGTATGGTTTCTAGATAGTTAGTATATAGATGCATATTGTAGAATCAGCAGTGCACCGGGCTTATAGGAACGCCTCGGGTTGTTGTTGCATTTTTGTTGTATTACTGGTCGGCAGTTATGGTTCAACCATGATATACTTTCTTTTGAAGCGTTCTACGCTTGTACTAACTCTATCTATATATATATGATAAACCTCTTTTATAGAACTGTATTTATTCCCCTGTCATTCATTTCCAGCATCATAACTGTTATTCTACTTGTTGCAACGAGTGTATCCATACACCGTTGAGAAGATCTGTAAACCTTCGAGATATCAATTGTGATCCTTCCTTCTCTTATATGGACTGTTTGATTAAGCCAATTATTGTTTATTCATCAGCGATATGGCTCCTAGACGACAAACCCGTTCAACTGATACCTCTGACCAAGAGGGTCAACAAAATACACCTCCCACGGGCCGCATGGACCCGATGGTAATCCAGTTGTTAAATACTCTTACTCAATAGACTGCCGCATTAGCACAGCAGCAACGAGCATTTCAGCAACAGCTCTTAGAACAGCAGCAACATCAACATCAGCAGCATCAACAACAGCACCAGCAAGCAGCACTGGCGGTTACGTTCAAATCTTTCCAGGCAGCAAAACCTCCAGAATTTAAAGGATCAGCAGACCCTGTAGAGGCTAAGGCATGGTTGAAAGAGATGGAAAAGGCTTTTGCCTTGATAGAGGTGACAGAAGATAAGAAGACAGAGTATGCAAGCTATTTTCTGAAGAATGAGGCCAGTTATTGGTGGGAAATGAGTAGGGCTATGGAGCCCGAGGGATTGATTACGTGGGCAAGATTTACAGAGTTGTTTTTGGAAAGGTATTTTCCGGACTATATGAGAGATCAGATGGAATTAAAGTTTTTGGAATTAAAGCAGGGAAGCATGACAGTGCCCCAATATGAAACAAGGTTTACGGAGTTGTCAAGGTTTGTTCCAACCTATGTGGATACGGAAAAGAAGAAGGCCAAGAGGTTCCAGCAGGGACTGAGGTCTTGGATTCGTAGTAAGTTAGTTGTATTGGAGTTGGACACCTATGCAGCGGTGGTCCAAAAGGCAATGATTGCGGAGACAGAGAGTGATTCTTACATGAAAGAGAGGGAGAACAAGAAAAGGAAAGCAGGGATACCCGATAAGGGACAGCAGCAGGGAAGTTTTCAAGGGCAAGCAAATAAGAAACTGGGATTTCAGCACGGAAGGAATACGAGTTTTAGGAAACCAGATACCGGAAGCGTAGGACAAGATAACCGTCTACTAACCGGCAGTCAGCAGGGACTTTCTAGACCCCCACTACCAGAATGCAAGACATGCGGGAAGCGACATCTAGGGATATGCCATCGATTGAATGTCACATGCTTTAAATGCAATCAGAAGGGACATTATTCCCGGGATTGCAAGATGGACATTGTGTGTCATCGGTGTAAGAAACCAGGTCACATGATTAAGGACTGCAGAGCACCAGAAACCATGAACAATATGATTCGGGCAATTGAAGCACCCCCAGTTGTTAACGTCCAGCCGTTAGCCAGGACCTACAATATGTCAATGGGAGAAGCAGTGAGAGATTCCGACGTGGTGGCAGGTACACTTTTAGTAAATTCTATTCATGCACAAGTGTTAATAGATTCGGGAGCAACGAAGTCTTTTATTTCTGAAACGTTTGCTCGTAGATTGAATTGCGTAATGAAACCTTTAAGTGGAATGTTGACTATAGAGATAGCTAATCAGGATCGTATCGCGGTCAGTTCATATTATCCTCGTTGTGAGATAGAGATTTTGGGAAATCGTTTTTATGTTGACTTGTTACCTTTTAAGTTAGGTGAATTTGATGTGATATTAGGGATGGATTGGTTGACTGAGTATGATGCAAGTATTGATTGTAAGAATAAGAGGGTTACTTTGGTTACCCTGGAAAAGAAAGAAATAATATTTAGAGGAGAGAAACAAAGAAAGAGGTTCCTGACGATGATTCAGGCTAAGAGGTTATTAAGGCAAGGTTGTGAGGCGTATTTAGCTTATGTGATAGATATAGATAAGGAAGTTTCTAAGTTAGAAGATATTCCAGTCGTAAATGAGTTTCCAGATGTTTTTCCGGAAGAATTACCAGGTTTACCTCCAGATAGAGAGATTGAATTTGCGATAGACTTAGTACCAGGCGCGGAGCCAGTATCTAAGGCCCCTTACAGAATGGCACCAGTGGAGATGAAGGAATTGGCTGATCAACTGCAAGATTTGCTAGAAAAAGGAATTATTAGACCCAGCGTTTCACCGTGGGGAGCACCAGTACTGTTTGTCAAGAAAAAGGATGGAAGCATGAGATTGTGTATAGACTATCAGGAGTTGAACAAGCTGACCATTAAGAACAAGTATTCGTTACCTCGAATAGATGATCTGTTTGACCAGCTGAAAGGAGTGGTACATTTTTCAAAGATTGACCTACGGTCAGGATATCACCAATTGAAGATTAGACCAGACGACATACCGAAGACAGCCTTTCGAACAAGGTATGGGCACTATGAATTCTTAGTAATGGCGTTTGGACTAACGAATGCACCCGCAGCTTTTATGGACCTAATGAACAGGATTTTCAAGAGATATTTGGACAAGTTTGTAGTGGTATTCATCGACGACATCTTGATATACTCAAGGACAGAAGAAGAGCATGCAGACCAATTGCGAATTGTGTTAGAAACGTTGAGACAAGAAAGACTATACGCGAAGTTTTCCAAGTGTGAATTCTGGTTGAAAGAAGTTCATTTCTTAGGACACGTGGTGAGCAGCGAAGGCATCAAAGTGGACCCAGCAAAGATAGAGGCAGTGAAAGATTGGGAGAGACCAAGGACACCGACTGAAGTCAGAAGTTTCTTGGGATTAGCCGGATACTACCGGAGATTTGTGCAAGATTTTGCGAAGATAGCTACTCCAATGACCAAGCTGACAAGGAAAAGCGAGCGATTCGTATGGAACGATAAATGCGAAGAAGGCTTCCAAGAGTTAAAGAAAAGACTAACTACGACACCGGTATTGATGCTACCAGACGATCAAGGTCATTTCGTAATCTATAGTGACGCGTCGTACAAAGGATTGGGATGCGTACTTATGCAACATGACAAGGTGATTGCTTATGCGTCAAGACAGTTGAGACCCCACGAACAGAAGTACCCTACACACGATTTAGAGTTAGCAGCTATTGTGTTTGCTTTGAAGATATGGAGACACTACTTGTATGGAGAGAGATGTGAAATTTACACCGATCACAAAAGTTTGAAGTATATCTTTACTCAGAAAGAGCTAAACATGAGGCAACGAAGATGGTTAGAACTAATCAAGGACTACGACGTTTCTATCAACTATCATCCCGGCAAGGCAAATGTGGTATCAGATGCATTGAGCAGAAAAGAGAGATTGAATACACTGACGATGACCAAAGAGTTGTACAAGGAATTTGAGAAGTTAGAAATCGAAGTAATTAATCCGAAGGACGCGACGGAAATGATTTATACCATGACGTTTCAACCTGAATTGTTGGAGAAGATACAGAAGTGCCAAGAGCGAGTTATGAATGATGATGTGAGTAAAATGACAGGTGAGGAAATATGTAGCCAACCGGACGACAAAGGGATCTTGAGATTTGCTTCTCGGATATGGATACCTAACGTAGCGGAACTGAAAAGTGAGATTTTGCACGAAGCACATAACTCGAAGTATTCAATTCATCCAGGGAGTACGAAGATGTATCGAGATCTTAAGACGAACTTTTGGTGGCCAGATATGAAGAGAGAGATTGCGGAATGGGTAAGTAAATGCTTTACGTGTCAAAGAGTTAAGGCGGAACATCAGAGGCCAAGTGGATTACTTCAACCATTGGAAATTCCCGAATGGAAGTGGGAACACATTGCGATGGACTTTGTAGTAGGATTGCCTAGAACAAAAGCTAACCATGATGCCATCTGGGTTATCGTGGATCGATTGACGAAATCTGTGCATTTTCTTCCGATTAACGAGAGATTCTCGCTGGATAAGTTAGTTCATATTTACATAAAAGAAATCGTAGTACGACATGGAGTTCCAGTATCGATAGTGTCTGATAGAGACCCTCGATTCAATTCAAGATTTTGGAGGAGTTTTCAAGAGTGTTTGGGCACCGAGTTGAGAATGAGTACGGCTTATCATCCGCAGACGGACGGTCAAAGCGAAAGGACAATTCAGACTATTGAAGATATGCTTAGGACATGTGCACTCGACTTTGAAGGCAGTTGGGACGATCATCTACCCTTGGTGGAATTTTCATATAATAATAGTTTTCATGCGAGTATCGGAATGCCACCTTACGAAGCTTTGTATGGACGAAAGTGTCGATCTCCAGTATATTGGGAAGAAGTTGGTGAACGGAAAATGATAGGACCAGAACTAGTGCAACGAACAAAGGAAGTGGTTCAATTGATTCAGAGAAGATTGATAACAGCTCAAGACCGACAGAAAAAGTATGCGGATCTAGCCAGAAAGGATGTGGGATTCGAAGAAGGAGAGCAGGTGTTACTAAAGGTTTCACCATGGAAAGGATTAGTTAGGTTTGGAAAGAAAGGGAAGTTGAGTCCGAGATATGTTGGGCCGTTTGAGATTTTGAAGAAGGTGGGCGAGGTAGCTTACGAGTTGGCATTGCCACCGCATATGCAGCACGTTCATAATGTATTTCATGTATCTATGCTTAGGAGGTATCGACCAGATTCGAATCATGTAATAGAGTATGAACCCATAGAGGTCCAGGCAGATTTATCATATGTAGAACGACCGATTCAGATATTGGATCGTAAGGAGAAAGTACTAAGGAATAAGACAGTTGCGTTAGTGAGAGTTTTGTGGAGGAATCCAAAAGTAGAAGAGTCTACCTGGGAGTTAGAGAGTGAGATGTTAGAGAAGTATCCCCAGTTGTTTCCTTGATCTGATTCTGAGGACAGAATCCTATTAAGGGGGGAAGGATGTAATATCCGTGAATTTTATTATTTGATTAAATGATATATTTAATCTAAAATATTTATTGTGGAATATTGGAATATTATTAAATGATAATTATTGTGTGATTATGTGCTAAATGGTGAGTCGAAAGCCCCTTTCAAATATTTCGTCATTTGGAATTTTCTTCAAATCTGAGCCCCGTTTTGATAATTTAAGGGCCCCATTGGAATTTCGTACATTAATTATTATCTCTTCGTCTTTCGTATTCGAATCATTATCAGGAGAGATATTCGTATCATTTCATTCCTACCTATTTGATTCTGCAAGAATAATTCGTTTTGTTCAAAAAGGGAAAAATTGTTCCGAACCCTAATTGCTTAAGGGGACGGATATATCATTTTATATCAGTATTTCATTTGTTATAGCCCCAGTATTCTTGAGCATTAGTTATATAATGATATGTATTGATTTGGATAATTATCAATCCTTGTAGATAATTATCTTCTCGTAAAACGTATTTTAACCTAATTAGGGTTTTTAAACGATCCAGTGGATCTATAACGATCCAAAAGTGTTCCTTAGGGTATTATTTTTCCAAAAATATATAAAGACGAATCGTACCTTATAACCTTCATAATCTGCATTGCGTATTATCAAAAAAGTAAAAATTCCCGAAATGTGTTCTTCGTGTTCTTGAGCTTAGATCCATTCGTTCGAGGTGTTATTGAAATCCAAATCTGAAGTTCTTGTACTCAAATTAAAGCTCTTGATCTCTAGTTTCAGAATCTTCCAACCTCAGCATCATCTGGTAATTTTTCGATTTATTATGAATTTTTCAATATTCGAATTTAATTAGGGTTCTTGATTAATTTGGGGATTTTCATTCTGTTGATTCTCTGTTCAATTGGTTGCTTCTAACATGTTTCTAGGGTTCTAATTAGCAAGAATCCATGCTTTAATTTCATGTTTAAGTTCAATTTAGTCGGGTTTGATTTTCGGGGTTTTACCCGAATTCTTCTTTTGCTTCGTTCGTTCTTGTTGTTGATCTGACATTGATTATGATATGGGGCTTTGATTGTATGAGTTATAAGCTTCATTTTGGTATATTAATCTTTGAGTTTCATGTAGAATTAAAGTAGATCGGGTTTCCGGCCGAAGTCGTCGCCGGCGAATTCTTTGAATGAATTCTGGGCACGATTCCGGCATGGGACATATGTGTTTGTATGTGGGTTATGTTTGTCTTGAAAATGCGAACAAAAGCCCTATGGTTTGGTTTTGTTTTGATCGGAAATGGCGAAGTCCGGCCACCGGACGCCGGCTGGATTCTGGAAAACCCAGATTCCGGCGGGTTGTTCTTGGTGACCCGGATTTGTTCTTCCCGACCCGTTTACCCGATTTTTCGACCCGGTTTCAATCTTCAAAACCCTAATTCATTTTCTAAAAACTGTTTTTGGATTTTATTTTTAAAATTAATTCGAAAATAGTTTAAAAACTTTAAAAATTCATATTTTTATTTTAAAAATATATTTTAATATCAGAAAAATTATTATAAATTATATTTATTATTTTAAATCCGAAAATTGATTAAACTTAATTATTTTAATTAGTTTTAATTAATAATTAATTTATTAATTAATTGGTTAATTCTTTTAATCAATTAATTCTTAAAAATTAATTATTAATTGGATTTAATTAATTAAAAATTCAGTTTAATTATTTTCAAGCCTATTTATTTATTTAAAAATAGTTTGAGTATTTAAAGAGTGTCAATTAATTTTATTAATTGATTTATTTGCATTTAAATGTTTATATTGGATTTAAAAATCCGATTTTTGATTTAAAAATTAATCGTGACTTATCTAAAATTCAAATAAGTTTCGTATGATGTTTTAAAAATGTTTATAAGTGCTATATGGTTCATATTAATTGTGTGTTGTGTTTTATAGTCTGTATATGCCCGTACTAGGGCAAATATCTGAGTTTTAAATATCGTAAATTATACAGGACGTCCGATACGTAACCGGTTACTTGTTTAAATGTGATTATTGATTGAATAAGTGTCGAGAGTAGAACGAGAATAGTTAGACTTATTGTGATGAGTTGTTTAATTATAGAATCGAGTTCCCAGAGCAAAGGAAAGGGAAAAGTAGAGTGAGCAGAGTCGATCCGACAGCAGCTTAGACCAGGCAAGTATCTGTGCCTTTACTTGTGATAAAATGTATTATTGTCTTGATTACTTGAATACCGTTATCCCCAGAACAATTCAAATTATCAATCCTTTAACCGCATTTGGACAACTGATTCCATTTCCTTAGAGATTCTTGATTCTTTGATTTGATCTGCATCGGAAACCCTTATTTCCAATTCACTTGATTATTGTTTACCACCTATTGTTATTGTTTATCATCCTTTGATTATCATTGACAACCATTGATTATTTGACTTCCATCTTGACTATTGATTACGGTCATTGATTATCGACTACCAATATTGATTCCCTTATTGAATGAGTACACTGTACCATTGAAATTACTCCATGATTATTTCTCGATCTTCATTTGATACTGAACAGTTGAAGCTCTTTTGCAATTACTATACATTCAGTTTATCTTATTGAGCATGTTATTGTTTATACCCTATTATAGATTTGGCATGTGTTTTTAAAAATGGACCAGTAATTGGTCGGGCCATATTTATGGTCAGAATAACTTAAGGCCCAAATTGGCCTGGGATCCAGTAGAGGACTATGTCATGAGCTAGTCCGGGGTTGATGCGTGGCTGGCCAGCAGCACAACCTTTGATTTGAATAAAATGTATAAGCCAAAGTCTAATTCTTTTCTTCAATTGTTATTGATACAAAGCATGTATTAGCTAAATATTGTTGATTCTGATATCATAAATTCATATCCTTACAACTGTGATAGAAATGATTCATTGATGTTTGCTGAGCAATTTTGGCTCACTCTTGCTTGTTGTTTTCTAACCCTATTCCAGTGAAGCGAGAGTATGAGTCGGCATAGCGTGACCGATAGTTCACCAGCAGCCAGGAGAGCCCCTCGAGTCATTGTCATTGGCAGGGTAGTTGTTGTTTTGCTTTTCTAGATTAGATGTCTAGATTTGAACTTTGGTTGTGATGTAATAACTCTGATAAAACTGGTATTGTATTAATAAAAGATTGTAGTAGCTTGTGTTCATTGCCATAATCTGGATGCGGTCTTGGTCAAGGGGTATTTGTGTCTTTATATATATTATGCATGTGTTAAATAGTATTCCGTTGGTCGGATGACTCCTCAAATCTGTACCCCGGGTTTGGAGGGCGTCACAATATGTCTCACACACACACACACAGGTTAGAGTCTCAGAAACGACACAATACAACAACTGCGGAATAACTAACTTTTTTTACAAGACCCAAATGTCTTTTGAATCTGTTACTGATACAATTTCTAAGTATTGTTACATTACCAACTTAGCCTTCTGATTCTCACAATCCTCTAATACCATTCATGTCTATACATAAGTTGAATACCAAAAGTCGTAGCCTGATTCGATTGGTTCGTACTACTCCCGGGATCACTGCTAGAAACTGTTTATGAAAACGCCTTGCGAGGTATGTGCCGTCCCATTGGCATCCTGCTTCGCTGCTATATAATATATATAAAATAATAGCAAGAGTTAGCGATAGCTCAGCAAGGTAATGAAAGTATGGCATAATTCTGCCTTTTATTCAACCCAGAAATAAAGCGGGTATACGACAATAACTTGTCAAAATATCTTGATACTGAAATCATTTCCTTATCGGAATATATTCCAAAAATACCATTGTTGTATTTCAAATATCCTCTCCATAATATTCTGCAAACTTTCGATATTCATACTATGAACAAAGTTCTAGTATAAAATAAAAGACAAGATAACTCAGTATATCCTTTTCGTAAAATATCTGCTATATAGAATATAAGCAGACTATCAACATATAACTTAAAAGCTGAAGTTATAAGGAAAATTCAATATCATCTTTCATATCAAACATTTACCTCATATCATAATTTGGAAATAAATACAATGTAAAATATTTCCAATCCACTTTCTTAACTTGAATAAACTTGCATGAACTTGAATAAACTTAAATAAACTTGAATAACTTTTCTTTTCTGGAAACTTGCTTAAACATGTCCTTTCTCTGATAACTTGCATAAAACATTTTCTTTCATGGATGATGAACTGTAGACGGAGATTCTGGGCGACAGGGATACCTCTACGATGATCAGTCGTAAGGCAAATCCCCAATGCTGTTTTTCTACGTAGAAGGGAAAATAGGGTAGACGCTAACTGACCTACCTCCCCGCCTTCGGTTGTAGGGGAAAGAGCAGACCCGTTCATAGACTGCCGGCCTGATACTCTTCTCTTACCCTACGGTCGGGCACTATCTGATAATCTAAGGGAAGAACAGACCCGTTCATAGACCGTCGGTCTACGCGTAATTCCCTTAGGGGACAGGCGCCACTCAGTCCCTTA
This sequence comes from Heracleum sosnowskyi, assembly GCA_030848705.1. Lineage (NCBI taxonomy): Eukaryota > Viridiplantae > Streptophyta > Magnoliopsida > Apiales > Apiaceae > Heracleum > Heracleum sosnowskyi. The sequence goes on from CM061240.1 coordinate 21,651,471, forward strand.
CATATTCTCCGAGTTCAATTGAATCCACAACTCTGAAACATAAAGTTCCTTTCCCTTTTCCCCAAGTATACGACTCCACAAAGTAGTCATATCCGGTTGGAAAGGAAAATTTACCCATATTTCCCCAAGCTGATGCTTGTTCATGGATATAGCTTATTCCACTGATTTTACTCCTCGAGTCTTGAGGAAGTAATCAAAATCATTTTGATGGTATCATACAAAGCTGTTGAATGAATAGTTTCAAAAAGATCTAGGACTGGGCAGTCCACTTGGAACAAACATAAAATCTTGAGAAAGGTCCCATGAGTCTTTGTAGTTTGAGCGAACATTTAAGTCTTTCTGAATATAGACTTAAAAGGGAAATAGATTTGGGAACCTTCTCTAATTATGTTTATAATTGTCTAAATAAAACTTTATTAGTTATCTAGGGTTAAAGAATAGTTTTCACAAAATACTTCCTTAAGAAGTAGGGCTTTAAATAATTAATGAAAACTATATTTAATAAAGAATATTTATTTAGAAGTAATTCTCAAATACTCTCTTAACAAAAGAATGGATAAAATAATAATAATATAATCCTAGATAACAACTGATACCATTCCCGGTCCATAGTATAAATACGAAGTATATACCCCTTACTGAGGGTTCTTCCTAACATATCGGCTTATAAATATTGCCATAACCATTGCTTATAAGTCCAACTTATACTTAGCATCATAAATATCGATTCGAAATCATGAACACATAGCATATATCTCAATATCTTATTTATCACCACATCAGTTTATAGAGGTATAAGTTTGAAAACTTGCATCTATCATATGCATATACTATAATCTCAATAGTTTTAATACTATCACATCTATATACGATGTGAGGTTTGAAAACATGCATCTATCATATCATATGCATCATCAGTATAATGTAATCTGAAATACAGCATGGGATTTAGAAAACTTGCATCTAGTATATGCGTACTTCAAAATATGGTTTTAGAAACTTGCACGATACTTGGAACAAAGAATATATATACATAGATATATTTTTGAATCAACAAGTACTAAACATTCGAAAATATGCCCACTCTAACAATAGAGTAAGGGTTAGTAAACTTGCCTGATGCTCGAGAAGTGATAGGGGTTCGCGACGATGCCGGACAATCTAGACAAAGTCAAAGAAAACGCACGATTAATCCCCTGGATAATCCACTTGTACTCAATGCTTAAACACGTAAGTGAAACACAACCAATGAATTACTAGCTCGTTATAGGCTCATACTAAGTCCATGTTTAATCGACGATTACTTAAGTCGTAGGTTTAGTCCAAAATCGATCCTCGAATACAAGTTGTACTTAACCATTTACAACATTGGTTTCTAAGTCATGTTCTTGGTGGTTTTCACTTGCGCGACCTCGACTAAAACATTTTTATAAAATCGAAATATAATCTTTTTAATCTGAATCGTTTTCGTGAGCCTTCCTAACTGTCTCTAGTATTATTCCTCAAAGTTTCACATTTTAATATGGCTTCTAAGTGGTCCAAATATAGCCTCAAAGTGACTGACCAGAGATGGGTTGTTCCTCCGAACGACGTTTACTAAAACTTACTTTTCCCTTAAACCGTAAATCGTAACGACATGATCTTTATACCAAAACAAACCTTAAAACAAGGCCTACATGTTCATTGTCAGTGTTTCCCAAAAACATTCCAAGACCAGTTCGTAATTCTTGCTCAAAACAGCCTTAAATCAAATGGGCATTACGACGGCTATAATCGTAACGTTTCCCGGTTTTTTGTTATGTCAAAACCTCTTAAAACCAAATGAATTCAACAACCCAACAACTTTTACAACATAACCAGTTCATATACTTCAAGAACACATCACCAACATCAACCAACAACAAGTATTCATCAAGAATTAACCATACATACTCCAAATTCCATAAACACGCTTATTATTAAACATTACTAGAAACTTCACTTAAATCTCAACATAAATCAAATGGGTGGATGAGTGGTATACCTTCCTTGAATCCTTAAACACACCACAAGAGCTTGTAAGCCTTAAGAGAGTCTTTATCCATGGTTATCATCCTTAAACTTGCAAAAGAAAATCAAGAACAAGTTATGAATTCTCGGAGTTACTATACACCGGTTTAAAGAACTGGAAAACTGAAGGTCTTACCTTGCTCAAATGGGAGAAAATTGTGCAATAGGAAATGTAGGTTATCTCAAGACCTTTCCAGCGAGATATAGATCGCCATTTTCAACCGAGAAATGAAGGAGTTATGATCTTTACAATCCGGCAGTCTGTTTTTGGCCGAAAATGAAGAAATGAATTTGTTTTTCTTTTTGGGTTTTGGCTTTTGACTTGATTAATGATAATGCTGATTTTTGTGTTAAAAGAGTGGTGAGTCATAGCTCTAAGGCTCTCTCCATGTGACACTTGTCCATCATGCATTGGCGTAGATAAAGTAGCTTTACTGGTTCGCTTTCCTTTCACATGGATGATCCAAATGTTGCATTCCTCGAATTAATCTTGTTACATGTTGCTTCCATGTCTATATTTAATCATGTAAATGTTGCCATGTTCCTCTTGAAACGATTCGAAATATTTCCTAAAGAGCGAATAAAACTCTACGCGATTTTCGCAGTGAATAGTAACTATTCACTATTCACTTCAACAATCGAATCCTTAAATCGACTTTAATAAAATAATAAAATTCCAAAATATTAAATCCTCAAATCCTCAATTTTAATATCTCATTTCTTGAATATAATAATAATAAATCACTGCCCGGTCAAATACTACACCAAAATAAAATTTGGAATTTCTGAATTCCGATCGTCTTTGCATTCACTTATTTACTCCGTAGATCACTGATATGACTTCGGAATATCCACACTACGTCTCGTACATAGGTGGCATGAAATTTTTTGTTAAGCCTCAAAATCACTATTCATCCACCAAATTCACTATTCACTGATGCACTTAATCATAATAAGAAAAGTTTTAAATTTTTCCAAAAATTTGGGTTATTATAAGCTCCATACAAAATCTCAGAGCAGCTATCTATCAGATTAATGAAGAAGCTGAAGAACTCAGAAATCTTAAGGCACGACTGATTCAAATTCTTGAAGAAAAAGAAGAAAATCTGTTATCCAACTTCTTGAAGATGAATCTGTTGTATCAAAGAATTTAAACAGATAAGTTGCTGCTGTAAATATTTGTACATTTTGTAAACATGTTTTTGACATCATTGAATCTTAGGAATCTATACTTTATTTTACAAAGTATGAGATTGGGGGAGATTGTTAGATCAGGATTCAATGATCGTCAGGATCTAGACTCAATTGATCAGGATTGCTGACATCATCAGTAATGCATAGCTATCAGGATTGCATGATCGTCAGGATCAAGATGAATATCAGGACTGGGATCAGGATTGATCATCAGGACTGGAGGCTGATCAGGAATTCTACTTTGAGTCATATTTGGAGTCTAGTTAAATAGGGAAGATTATTCTGTCGGTTCCTGGTCTGTAGGAATGCAGCTATCGATTTAGGATAGGTTTCAATCTTTGTAATTGATTTGGACTTATCTTGTAATTGATAGATAAGCTGTGTAGTATATAAACACAGTTTAGGTTTTGGTTTGATAACCAATAACACACTCGAGTATCTTTGTAACCTAGAAGCTCTCAAGAACATCAGAATTTCTTGAGAGAGTTTGTAACAGTTTTATATCAGATTTAATAAAGCTGTTATTATTCTTTCATATTTGTGATTCATATTTTATTAAGTCGAGAATCTTATACAATTATATTCAACCCCCCTTCTACAATTGTTTATTGCTGGGCAACAATGTCCATCCATGTCAATGTATTTAGGAATATATCCAGTATCTTTAGAGTTTAGTGCCATCAAATGTAAATCAATACTGGACTGAATCTTCTTTCTCCACTTAACACACAGATCATCTTTAGGAACAAACAGATATAATACATACCTCAATTCTTCCAGATTCTTCATTGAGATGTCTAAAGATGTGAAAACAAACGTAGTTCCATCCTTGAGAAAATAAACCATCTTTTCTTGAGGTAGATTTCCATTAAAAAAATCATAGACCATTTGAACATATATTAGTTTATCAAGATGTTTCTGAGTCAACCTGTCACTCAGATTTTCTGTTAAGCATGCCTGATCATATGACGTTGTTTGAGGAGTTATCTCTGCATCAGGATGTCCAATACCTCCATGAGTTCCTGCACTTCGACATTCTTCATAGGACCTCTTAAATCTTCCAAATCCACCAACACCAGAAATTTCAGAGAGGCTTTTGAGATGTCCGTTTGACTTGAATATTTCATTGATGTGAAGATTAGATTTATCTTCCCTGACATCATATCCTTTTCCTTTGTAACCTTTAAACTTTTTGAATCCATAAACATTCCTTGAGCTTCTTGCAACATCTTCCTTCTTTCTCAGATATTCTTGTAGCATGGCTCCTGATTTAGTGAAGCTTCGTCGTTGCAAAGACTTAAAATAGTCTCTCTCTACCTGCTTAGTTGCTTCTACATTTAACGACGTTCCCACAAGAAATATCTATCTATCATGCTTTGAATCTTCCTTTCTTCTTCTTCTTTGAACTAACAGAATATCATCGTCCTTTTCTTCTTCCTCATGTGATTCTGCAGAAATTTGTTCAGCAACTATCACTTGAGATGGACCTTCAAGAATTTCCTTTCCTTTCGCAGAAACAGTAGGTAACTCAGATGATTTCTTTGCACCATTACTCGATCCTTCTTTGATCACAATACCTTTTTGAGGTTCTGAGATTAGTTTGGTAGCTTTTCCTCTTCCTCTACCATGACTCCTACCTCTGGACTTGTTACCTCTCTTTCCACTTCTGACAGCTCATTTCTGTGAATTCAGCATTTCATACTCTATCCTTTGAGCTTCCACCATCTCTTCCACATCCTCATCAGGATACATTCCTTGAAGAAGTTTCCTTGCTTACTGTTCATTAAATGCTTCAAGTCTGGGATCCTTATAGTGCACAGTATATTCTGTCCCATCAATATTCACAGTATGATGAAACTTCTTTGCCTGCTCAGCAGTTGTCACTATAATATCATGAGATTGCATTCTAGAACCAGATCCAGAGACTTGAGTTGACTGTTGTCTTTGACTTTGTTTAGACACAGAGATTCGTGTCCTAGTAACAGCGTCAGTAGATGCTTGTTTCTGACTAGAGCCTCCATCAGGAACATCATCCCTTCTTTGAACTGTTAACTCCGGAGAGCATTTGGTTGACACTACTTTCTCCCCGTTTTTGGCATCAGTACCAGCATCAGGAACAAGAGTAGAGATAAGTAAGTCCAGCTTAGAATCCATAGAATCAGCCTTTTTCTCCAGAGTTGCAATTCGTTGTTCAAGAGAGACATGATCTTTGTGAACACATGATAAGTCTCTTGATTGACGAGCAACAGATTGGGTATGTTCAATCACAACATCAGCCATACTCTTGGCATGTGAAGTCTTGACATCAACAATCTCTTCAAAGATAGCTTTAAGCATGAGAGAAGTACCTTTGAGATGAGTTTGAAGATCTGAATTTGTAATCTGCTTAAAAGCAGTAGCCAAGTAATGATGAGCATTAGTGATCCCAACAGGAGAGGCAGGATCAGTCCAAGAATGATTCCACTGAGCTCGCCTGTGACTCATCAGTATCAGTTGAAGAATCATCAGGATCAGAGTCATCAGAACCTGAACTAGAGCTTGACTGCGGATCCTGATCAGAGGGAGAAGAAGAACCTGCAGGATTAGAGGATGTGCCTGCAGAAAAATCAATGATCCCTAAATCTCTCTTTTCTTTTCCAGTGATCTCATCACTGCTCACCAACACAATATCTGAACTTTTAAGAGTCAGATTTTCCTCACTAGAAGGCATAGTATCCACACTCAAATCTACCTCTCCTTTTTCCAGTTCAGGAGACTGCCTCTCAATAAGTCAGAGCACTCAGAAACGAAGAAATAAGATATGGCAAAAAAGAGTAGAGGGCAGTCATACTGATAGGGGTTCCCTCAAATAAAGGTCTATCAGTGGTCATCCTGACACCAGGAGAATAAATAACCATAGCAGTATCCGGATTAGTGATATTACCTGGATCCTCAAGTTCCAAAGGAAGAGAGGACAATGGTGGAATCATAAGAGCTGAACTGTCATCAGTTTGGCATGCTTCCATACTTTGAATGAAAGGTTCTTGTGGAGCCTGGACAATGGGGACTTCTTCAGTAGACAATACTTGAGGTTCTTGTGTGTCATGTCCTTGAGAGTGGTATTCATCAGGAGATGGTTCTTGTGGGACCAGAGGTTCAGAAGCTGCGACATCAAAGTCATATGTAGGTTCTTGTGTGCTTCCCTCATGTATTTGATCATCAAAGTGAGCGATGATGTCATCTTCCAGAGTCCCTTGATCACTGTCAGAATGTAACTCTAAAGATATTTGAATGAACTGCCGTAACTACTCCATACCTTCATCGACCCTTTGAGTAGATGGTTCTTGTGGGGCATGATCTTCGTGGACCGCTAGTTCACTTTGAGAACCAGGTTCTTGTGTATCCAGATCAATACTAGGAGTAGAGGATGTCATTGCCTTGACATTCCTTTTCTTTGTTCTTGCAAAACAAATCTTCCTTTTCTGACCAGCAGTCTCAACCATTTCTTTCCTGGCTGCATGTTATAGTCTTTTGATTCGATCATATGACATATCAACCTTTCGTGCCTGTGGAGATACAGGAGGACTGGAGTCAGAAACCACCACTTTTTCAGGTGAAGGTTGCACAACAGATGTGTCAGCATCAGGAGTAAGTACTGCATCAGGATCAAGTCCGGTATCAGAAGTGAAAGTACTATCCAGAACAATACTGACAAGAACATTAGTAGCAGTGCTGTCATGAAGAGACTTGTGTAGAGCATCGACAACAACAAAATGAGAAGAGATACTAGATTTCCTTAGTTTGCGTCGTTTAGGAGACGGTAAGGGAGGAGAATTTTCATGTGCCACAACAACAGATGATATCTTAAATATCGATGACAAAGGAACATCATCGTCATCATCAGTGTCATCATCAGTATCAACAACAGTTGTATGTTTTCTTCGTGAGGCTAATATTTTAGATGCCATACCAACTGGTTAACCACCTTGTTTCTCCAGAGTATCAATGGGATGAGGTAACAAGGTCAGTGATCCTGATGGCTGAGAATGCCGCACAGATTTGGCTAACCTTGTGTGTCGTACAACTGATTGCTGTCGAGAGCCATCAGAGGTGGGATTTGAGTGTTTGGAAGGCTGTTTGTGATGTGTACTTGGGCTAGATCCAGAGGGGGTATCAGCATCCGACCTCTGAATCATAGTACGAGAATCCAATCCATAAACAGTAGGTAGTCTCTGTCTCAGAAGTTGTCTGACCTGTTCAGGATACACAACATTACCCTGAAACATTTGTTTACCTTTTAACATGTACTCCTGAAAAGAGTGAGGAGTATTCTGTAACACAGGTAACAAGCTCTCATTTTTAAAAGCCACATTAGGACACAAGTATTTAAAAATCAAGTGAAGAAATCGACCAAAGTAAACTACTTCCCGATTTTCATTTATTCGACTTCCTATGGAATCAATAAGCATGCTCGCAATATCAAAGTCATATCCATAGATGAGAGAGTAGCCAATGTTTTGTGTGGCTTGAGTAAGAGCATCAAAGTTTGAACTTTTATTCATGAAGCACTTACCAATGAAATCAAAGAAAAAGTTCCATTCCTGTCGGAGCTTGGTCCTTACCAATCTTCCCATTCGAGTCATATCACCATTATAGCCAATTTTGATGAAAAACTCCTGAAGTATACACTCAGAAAAGAATGGATAAAAGATCTAGGGCTACCCAGATGCAGAAATCGTCGAACAACAGCATGGGTAACCTCATACAAATCATCCCTATAGGAAAAAATAAGGCGAGATTGAGTATCAGAAGTACCTGGAGTTGTTGCCCAGTAAATAACAATTGTAGAAGGGGGGTTGAATACAATTGTATAAGATTCTCGACTTAATAAATTATGTATCACAAATATGAAAGAATAATAACATCTTTATTAAATCTGATATAAAACTGTTACAAACTCTCTCAAGTAATTCTGATGTTCTTGAGAGCTTCTAGGTTACAAAATTACTCGTGTATGTGATCGATCTAAATCGAAACCTAAGCCGTGTTTATATACTACACAGCTTCTCTATCAATTACAAGATAAGTCCTAATCAATTACAAACTAGATTGAAACATATCCTAATTGACAGCTGCATTCCTATAAACTAGGAACCGACAAAATAAATTTCCTTCTTTAACTAGACTCATAAACCAACTCGAAATAGAAATCCTGATCAGCTTCCGGTCCTGATGATCAATCCTGATCACAGTCCTGATATGAATCCTGATGACAATCCTGATACTGATGCTTGAGTAATACTGATGACCATGCAATACTGATGACGTCAGCAATCCTGATCAGTTGAGTCTAGATCCTGACGATCATTGAATTCTGATCTAACAATCTCCCCCAATCTCATACTTTGTAAAATAAAGTATAGATTCCTAGATTCAATGATGTCAAAAACTTATTTACAAAATGTACAAGTATTTACAATAACAACTTATCTGTTCAGATTCTTTGATAGAATAAAGTCATCTTCAAGAAGTTTGATAGTAGTCTCTCTTCTTTGTCTTCAAGAATTTGAATTAATCTTTCTTTAAGATCTTTGATTTCTTCAACTTCTTCATTTATCTGAAAGATAGCCGCTCTGAGATTCTGTATAGAGCTTCTTTGTAGACTGTGCTCTTCAAGCAAAAGATAAGCAATTTCCTTCCCATTAGGATTAAGAGTAAGCTGAGTCATGCCAAAGGTCATTTCTTTAACAACGGTGACCCTTTGCATTTCCACATCTTGACCTCTCAGATTTAAGTACATGGGAGTATAATCACCATTGAAATTTCTACCTCCATCTAGTCTTCTTCTAATTGTTGACAAAATCATATCACTCCATACCTTGCACACTTCATTCTTCCATTTTAGCAGATAATGAACATATTTCAGTTCCTTTGTAGTCTTCACTAATAAATCTTGAATGGATAGAATCTTCACACTACCATCTTTCATAAAGTACAGAAGCTTCTCTTTCTTTTCAGTACCATCATGACAATCTATAACTATATCAACAACTAATAAATTGTTCAGGTGTTCAGAAGTTAAAATACCTCCAATTTCAGTCATGGCATGAGGATCAACATGTGGTATATTCAAAAATTCAGCATCCCTGTGTCCAATACCTCCTCTTGAGTTGTTTGTCATTTGCCTTAGATTTGAAAACATCTGTAACCAGAGTGCTTTAGATCTATATGAATCAGAAAAATTAGCAACACTGGAAGCACTTGTTATAACTCCACCAGACTGAAAATTGATAGGTCTATCACACCTAAGTGTGTCAATGTGTTTCCACTTCTTGTCTTTTTCTTTCTCAAAAGCATAACTTCTTTCTAACTGAGGTTGTTGTCTACTTGAATTCCTCCACAACCTTCTATTTGAGAGTTTAAGCCTTTGTACATACAGATTAAAATCTCTATCTGTTGTTCTTTTGATCACTCTTCTTCTTGCTTCTTCTTCTTCATCAACTTCACAATTGTGAGAATCAACCACAATAGATAAGATTAACAAATCAACCTCTTGTAGAATTTCAGATTCATCAGGATCTTGAACAGTGTTAGGAACAATGTCAGGATTAGAATCTGGAATTTAAGTTGTATTACTGATGAGTGTTGATTTTCTTGGTCTTCTTCTCAATTCAGGTACTTCTTCAATAATTCCATCATCACCAAAAGTAGACCTATTAGGAACTACTAGAATTTGAGTAGGCTCGGGAATTTCTTCTATTCTTAGATTTCTAGACCTAGTTTGTCTAGGCATATGTTGAGTTGATGAGCTTCTTCCTCTATTTGCACCTCTTCCTGCACCTCTTCTACCTCTGCCTCCTCTACCTCTAGCAGGAGCAGGATTCTTAAAACTCTCCATCATTTCTCTCTATTGATTTAGAAATTCTTCATGTGAGAGATCAAGATATTCTTCACTAGCTGTAGAAAGTGCCTTCCTTGCAAATAACTGTTGAACTCTCTTATTAGTGTGATAAAGAGTAACAACATTACCATCTCTTGTTTTGAACTTCTGGAATAAGTTAGCAGCATCTTCAGGATTTGCAATTAGAACATCTTCATCACCTTCAGGAATTGTAGAGAGTGTATGTCCATGACCAGGCGTCAGGATTTGATCAGCTATCAGGATTTGATCACCTGTCAGGATTTGTTCTTCCGTCAGGATCTGAGATTGTACCAGTGTCCTTACTGTTCTAATTCCAGAATCAGAAACATGAGTTGACTATTTGACATTGAGAAGTTTGAATTGTAGACTTCACAGTAGCAGTATCAGAGGTTTCTCCTTGTAAAACTTTGTCATCACCATAATTTCCAGTATGATCATCATCATTATTTCTCAATACTAGATCAGGTGTACATTTTGTCTGACTTACCTTCTCCCCCTTTTTGACATCAGAATTTAAGAGATTTAAAATCAAGGCAAGAGAGGTTTGAATGTCAGTTACCTTAGAATCAAGAAAATCAATTTTGTTGTTGATGGAAGACTATTCAACAATGACTGACTTAACTTGGGATTCTACTATTCTTAGTTGAAGAGCAGTAGGCACCTTTGTAAAGTTCTGAGAAATATCAATCCTCACTTTTTCAGTTGTAGCTTTGACAGAATCAATTTCATGTTTGAGGCTTTTGGATAAAAGAGTTGTAGCCTTCAAATGATTCTTCATATCTTCATTCTCAATGATTCTGGTAGCATGAGCATCATGTTCCAATGCACAGGGAAAACTAGCAGAGTTGTAAGATCTATACCATTCATTCTCCCATTCATATTTTCTCAGAAGCTCAGCTGGATCAATTGTTGTAGCAAGCTGATCCTTCTCATCTTGATTTTCATCAACACTATCATCACTATCATCAGCATCAGAATCATGAGTAACATCATGATCAGGAATATCAATACCTTTAAGTTTGTCCTGTGATGCTGTGATAGAATCTGTCATTGGTCTTGAGCTAAGTGGTTGTATCAGGATTGGCTCACCATCAGGAGCACCACTAGCATCAGGAGCAACACCGTCAGGATTTGAATGGCTTGTATCAGGATTTGTTACTGATGGTTGTTGTGGAGCATGAGGTTCAGAAGCTGCTTCAACACTTTGAGCTGAAGGTTCTTGTGTACTTCCCTCAATGACAGTGTCCTCAACCAATCTTTCAATTTCATCTGCACCAGAAACCCCTTGAGCTTTGTCAGTAAATTCCTCAGAAACTGTAGCTGTTTGGTATGCATCTTCACATTGAGAAGATGGTTCTTGTGTGGCTGGAATGTTGATGTCTTCATTCTCCCTTTGAGAAAATGGTTCTTGTGTGACCATTCCATCAGCTATGCCTTCACCCAAACTTTGATTGAGTGGTTCTTGTGGGGCAAGATCTTCAGTATTAGCTGCTGAACCACTTTGAGGTCCAGGTTCTTGTGGGCTAGATCCTTTCAGCTTCTTTTGTCTAGTGAAAACAAACTCTTCTGCTTTCCTCTTCTTTTCCATGGGATGAATAAACCCAAATTTGGAAGCAACATCACCAAGCTTCTCCCATGAAATATCCACATGCCTTGTAGGTGGAGAGGCTTTGGCTGGAGAGTCTGAAATAGATACCACTTGACTTGGTGCAGCATCAGGATTACCAATGTCAGGATTTGCTTGAGCATCAGGATTTGACTGCTCATCAGGAATTGAAGTGTCCTGTCCATCAGTATCCTGCTTCTTTAAAGGAATATGATACATGCTTTTTGATAATTTCCTTTTCTTTTGTGGCTTAGAAGATGGTGCCACAACTTCAACAGCAGTATCAGCAACTTCCTTGATTATCTTGAACTTAGAGGATATTGGCATGTCATCCTCAGAATCAGTTTCATCTCTCAACACTAACTTTCTTTTCACAGAAACACACTCAACAACCTTGTCAGAAACAACCTTGGCACCCTTCTTCACCAGGACCCCTTGTACACCCCTTTTGACTTCTTTTGAGTCAGTGGTGTAGAGAAAATCCTTTGATCCTGATTGTCTTCCAAACACATCAGATCTAGATGATTTCTTAGATTTTACAACTAAAGTATTTTGGGAGACAATAGAGGTGGTAGTTGACTGTTTAAACTGTTTGGGTTGGATGCTTGGGTCAGGAACAAGGTGTGATTGGCCTTGCCCCATAGCATCAGAAACTGATCCATAAGAGTAGGCATTTTCTCTTTCAAGAAAAGCCTGACCTCATCAGGAATATAGGCAATGCCTGTGAAACCATTTGCCTTATCACTATTGACTAAGGACTTCAAATTATTTTTTGTAATTCTACAAATTGGTAGAATCACATCCTCTTCAAAGACAACATTAGGACATAAGTGACAGAATATTAATTGGAAAAATCGAATAAAACAGACATAACCTAACTTATCTGCTTTTCTATCACTTAAAGCTTTCAAAACAAATGTGCCATAATAAAAAACTTGAGAGTAGATAAGAAAGTACCCAATCTTTAGAGATCCCGATGGCTGAGCATCAAAATTCGATGTCTTATTCAGGAAGCATCTGCTGATTGTGTCAAAGAAGAAATTCCACTCCCTTTTAAGCTTTGTCCTGAAGAGGCTTCCATACCTCTTGACCTCACCATTGTAACCCAACTTTATGACAAACTCAAAGATTGTAGAGTCTGTAACAGTATTGGGAACTTTGTCACCCAGAATTGGCAAATGCAGTGCGTCTTCTATAACATCAGGAGTGACATGATGAGTAACACCATTGAATTCAAATTGCATCAATACATTTCCAGTTGGCCCTTTGCCAAAAACAGCTGTGTTCCATACCTGCATCACAGACTTAAGATAAACACTCGCAAGTTCTGTTAGAGCATACTTCAATGGGCTTGAAGTAAGAAAATCTTGGATTATGCGGAACTTAGAGGGCAAATCTGTGACACCCTCCCAATCCGGGGTCATGATTGGGGAGTCACTACAACCTCTATACTTACAAACCTGTTGTAACACCCCCAGATTCGGGGTCAGGAATCTAGGTTGTCACGCCATCATCCAATCATAAAATACCTGCATTACCTCGATGATCCAACAAAACAACACCAAAGACCTCAATCTCTTACACACACAAGTTATAGCCTTAGAAACGTTACACAGTAACATTAGTTATTACAAACCAAATATACTATCCAGGATCTCATCTATTATTTACAACCTCTACCTGAAGCTACAATAATAGACCTCACAAATCTATACAAGGTTTACTAATACAAACCTACTTGAAAGTAATTCTCACTATATCATTCTGCAATTGTCTTGCTAACTCCGGCAGTATCCATCCTGCTGAACTAACTCAAAGGTGGTCTCTCCATTCCCTTGCTCTCGTAATACAGGGTGAATCAGCAATGTTTTCTTCATGCTGAAAGTTTTAATAAAGCAAGAATGAGCTAATAGCGCTCAACAAGAAATCTATCCCAGTTTAAATCCTTTTCAAACCTCTAAGGTAAATAATCCATATAGGATCAAAGTTTTAAAACTACTAGGGTTTGACCCAAAATAGTATACAGTTCAATATACTGTATAACTTATAAACATAGCTCAATGCTTTTGTAGATCATTTAGAAATCCTTGGTATCCATATAAGAAACCAAGTTTCAAAACATATCTTTTAAAATAGATGTTAAACATTAGAATCAAGGCTTAAAGCCTAATCATTGATTCAAAATACTATACAGTTCAATATACTGTATATCATAAATACTTTCTCAACATATATTTACGTCTATCTATATAGATATCTCATACTGTTCAAAACACAGTAAAATATCAGTTATGAACACCTTTTTGAAGCTGTTGTGTTGTGATATATAGAATAAACAAGAATGAGCATTAAACTCACAATAATATATAGCAGCTAATATACGGCTCTACAAGCTCATATATCACTTGGAATATTTGAAATCTCATTCGTATATAGAATGATGTTTAGAGTAATTCTTTTTGTCAAAACATGACATACAGTTCAAAATACTGTAGAAGAAGTATACTTTTCAACCACTGTCAACATTATCGGTAACTCAACACCTAGGCTTTCGTTACAATGTTACAGTACAATTCCAATTGGAAGATGGGACTATCTGGAGCACACCACGATACACGATGATCAGTCGTTGTATCGAACACACACTTTTCTACTAGTAGATGGATGATATCCTAACACAATTATCACTCCAGCCGCATACGGGCTTTGTATCTGCTGGACTGTCCCACAGCCTCCTACGCGAGATACATGCTGGACTGCCCCGCAGCCTCTTACACTATATAATTTGATGGACTGTCCCACAGCCTCTTACACGTTTCCTCCTAGTCCCGGATGAATATTCAATAAAACCGGAATCGAGGTTTAGTCCTGATTCCCCAAGTATAAGATACTTGTCAAAACTGTTCATTATTACTGATCACATTACTCCCTGATTGTTTGGGGAAGTAAGTCACAAGGGAAGTTGACTTGAGTCAACCAGAGTAATCACTGAGAAGGATTCTCTTCGCAAAATTTCGAATTGGGAGTAATCGGAGTTTTCCGAGATACTTTGATTTGAAATTCGCTAGGATAGGGCAGTGATCCCAAAACATAAACTCTTTCGAGGAATTGGAAGAGTAAAGTCATTGGTTGCTCCTTAAACTGGATTCCCAATTTTTGATGAGTTGGGAAATATTTAATCGTATTTAAGAGTCTTAATAAACTCAAAATAATATTTGGGAACCCCTACTGTTTTTAAATGATTTTTCTGAAGGCCAGGAAATATTTTAAATAATTAATGAAGGCCTTAAATAAATTTTAAATAGGGTTTTATGATTTTTAAATCATTTTAAAATATTAAATAAATATTCGAATAATATTTATTAATTAATAAACAATTAAGGATATTTAATAAATATTGAAATAATATTTATTAAATAATAAACAATTACTTAAACTCTTTTTAAATGAATATTCGAAATAATATTCACTTAATCAAATAAATATTCAAATAATATCTCAAACATTATTTAAATATTTATTAAAATTAAAAAAGTATCCAATTTATATTTATTGGAATATTTTAAATAAATATAACAGAAATAATCTGTCTCCGGCACATCTCCGGGTTTTTATGACAGTGTTCGTAAAATATCTCCGACTCCCGAATTACGTTTAAAATACGGATATACACTCTTCCCGAGAGTCTTTATACATATACACTTATATAAGGTGTCACAAAACTTCACATCGTAAAACATCGTAAGCAACAGGTATTATGATTAAAACAGTTCGTATAATTCAACAGTAATTATATCACAACCACAACAGTTTACAAATCATACTGAATACTTAAGCTTTGGGTTTCGAAAACTTGCATGCATCTATCATATGCATATATTACGTCTCAACATTTTTAATACAATTACATCTATATACGATGTAAGGTTTGAAAACATGCATAATATCATATCATATGCATCATTAGTATAAGTAATCGAAAACGTAGCATGGAATAAGAAAACTTGCCTGATGTCCAAGCTCTAACTGGGTGTGGGTGTTTTTCTTCTAGTCGTGGAACCTTTACCAAGACAATACATAGCCTCAATTAGTCACTTGATCGACAGTTCACTTATCCTAAGTACACTCAACTTCACCCGACTTTCACTCTCTCGGGTCCACTTAACTTACGATCTTCTTTATCGTTTAATAATCCTTTCTAGTCTCGTTCTTTACCCCAATATGTTCTCTTGATAATCCTTAACAACTTTCGAGTTTTAGTCGACTCGATATTATCATTTTTACTTAGCCAAAATGAATGGTCAAGGTAGTACCTCTAGAGTTGACTTTTCATAGAATCACTATTTCGCAACTCCCACTCTAACACTTTTAATAAATCGGAAAATCAATAATTAATTACGAATCCACTCCCAGGAGCTTCTTGAGTGTTTGTAATATTTATCAAAAACATCTCGACTTGGGAAACGTGAGTTTAAATAGGTGAAACGTATTTTATAAGTCGAGTCAACTATGGACTTTTACTATTCGCATGAGTTCCACTAAAATGGTCATAACTCATCAACCGTTAACTATATTGACACACCGTTTTCGCGTGCACGACCTAGAGAAGGTCTAGAATATAATCCATCCAAATTTGGGTTCTGGACAGGGGACCAATTTTGCCGAAATTGCAAAACAGGGCAGTAGCTTTCCAGAGTATAGCGTTATCGCGCAACCTTTGTTCCAACATTTTTATAAACTCTAAAACTTCATATTTTTACTAAATTCTTTTTGGGTTGTCTTCCTTACTGTCCAAACCTTCTGTAACCAAAGTTTCAGAATTTTATAAATCTTTTAAGGGGTCCGAATTCAATTTACCATCCAGTGTTTTGTAGCAGCTTTTGTTCTTGAACCACTTACACTAAAATGACCATATCTCATAAACCATAAATCCTCTGAACATGAACTTTATATGTATACAAACTAAAAACCAAGATATTGACAAGTATGGTCAGTGGTTTCTGAGGTTACAAATATTTCTATCCCGAATTCTTGTTACAAGGCAGTCCTAGTGTCAAAGGCCACTATAGTGTTTATACATGTCTCAACTTTCAATTTTAACCTTGTTAAGTCCATTCAAAAATTACCAAAACACCAAGACTCTCATCCTTACTAAATCTCAGTTCTTAAACTTCATAAAAATACCACCAACATCAATCCAAAACAATCAACCATCAATATTTCTTCATTTAAGCACCAAACTTCCAAGAAGTGCACTTATAACAACATCTCTTGAAACTAAACTTAATACTTAACATAGATCAAGGGTGAAGAGAATTTTATACCTTCCTTGGAGCTCTAACAACTATAATCCTTGAATACAAGCCTTAAAAATGCCTTAAAGAAGCTTAATCCACCTTAAACTTTCAAAGAAATCAAGAACAAAAGTTAATATTTTCGGAGTTAATATTCTGCATCAACTTTGACCCAATATTTGAACATGTTACACTACTTGGATTGCTATGAAATTTTGAACGTACCTTGGGTATGGATTGAGGAAGCTCAGGTTAAAATTTGGTGATTTTATCATGAGTAGATATTTAGTTATGAATTTATTTCTCTCCTCTGTTCTTGCTGGGCAGGATGCTGGAAATGGGAGGGGGAGAGCTTTTGCTTTTCTTGGTTTTTGTTTTTGTGTGATAAAATGAGATATATGGCTATATATTCCTACTAATTCTCAGCCATGTCCTTGGTCCAAGGGAGTACAAATCTTTTTCCTTGATCCCTCCCTAAAACATGGAATTATGCCCCCTTTACTATTCACTCTAGTTTGGTTACTTTTTGAACTTGTAGTTTGATTTCTAACTAGCTAGTTTGCATGGAATCTTGCATGGCATCTTGTATGGTATCTTGCATGTATATTACTTAGCTTATTTATTAACCAATGCTTGTCACTTAATCCTTCATGCAAGTTTGATAATTTTCCTGTAAAAGTGTTTCGTCGCGTAGAAATTTCTTTTGTCATCTTTAAGCACTTGGCTTTGATAATCTCTTTAAATTCCATAATTTCCTTTCTGTGGGATTTAATTTAACCTAGGGCTTCCATTATCCTCAATGTCCCACATTTTTATAAATGTTTGGTAGAAGTCAAAATCTTCGCACTCTGACGGCTTTTGCATTGTCTTAATTCCTTGTACCACAATACTACACTCTCAAAAATATAAATATTCAGTCATCCATAAAATGTGAACTCAAAATTTTTCCATAATTCCCAAAATCACTATCCATAATAATTTTTAAAATTTTACCAAAAATCAGGGTTCTTACAGCCTCCCCTCCTTAAAAGGATTCCGTCCCGGAATCTAAAGAAATAACTGAGGTATCTTTCCGAGATCATAATCTCTAGTTCCTAGGTTGACTCTCCAACCTTCTGGTCCTCTCACAGCACTTTTACTAGTGCTACATTATGTTCTTCCAACGCGTTCTCTTTCTGGTCTATTATCTCTACCAGTTGTTCAATGTAAGGCAATAACGGTCACGCTACTATACGTTTATATCCTATCGCATTCCCAACATCCATGTTGAATCTTCGTATCAAAGACACGTAAAATACATTATGTACACGTTCGAATTTGGAGGGAACATCGTCATCTTCTTTGTTTGTTGAACTCGCGCGGTTCCCGATATCCTTCTCTTTGTGATAAGATCCATAGGTCGGCATCCCTATGTTCGTATGGTAACTACCTTTTGATGAAAGTTCTTTCGGCGATAAGTAGTCTCTTCAGCTGTTCCGGGGAATTCAACACACAGACACGTAATATAACTTTAATTGTCTAGGCATTCGTTTCCTCGATTCGCTAGCTTGCGGGATGTAATTAGTGCTCATGCTTGATCTCGTCGTCGACATTGTTGAAAAGTCTTCCAGCATATGGCATCCAATCTTGGGTCTCTATATGATGTAATCGTTATGACAACTCCACGTGCATCGCTATATCGTTCGTATACACATCGAAGATCTCTCATTGTTCAGTCGACTTGGTTAATCTACCGATTATAATCCCAAATAATCATCATCATTCATCTCAATCTTTGGTAATCCTACCACAGACTTCATTGTCATGACTCATATTCTCATTTAGGAATCTCTACGGCTGTAGCAGCCTACTAGGTTTTTGCGGTTCCGCTTCCATTTTCCACATATCAAGCACTTACTTAATAACTACCAATATAACTCTTCACACTCAGTCCCCAATGATAATTCCTTAATTTCTATTCATTTTTGTACCCTCGGGTGAATACGACTTCTATAATATGGCTCCTTCCAAGATCCCATCTTTAAATTCTTAAATGCTGGGAATCCGCACTTCGTGAGCATATTCTCACATTCATTTCTCCCTTCTCCTTTCTCATCTCTCATATCTCTTTATCCTTCTGTGTCCTTAAATCACTTTTCATTCCCAATATTCTTCCCTTAACGTAATTTTATCATTTCAGTCAATTCTGACTGAATCCTAATTCCAATTATTCCTCTAGTTCTTTTCCTGAAAATAATCACTTGAAGCTCCATCCTTTCTAATTCTTTTATCGGTTGTATGAAAAACTTAGCATTCTTAATCTCTATTATACTACTTATAGTGTCGGCCACCACATTGGCCTTTCCTTGGTGACAATGAATCTCACAGTCATGATTCTATATCAGTTCCAACCATATTCTCGGCCTTATGTTTAGCTTCCTCCGTTTGAACATACACCTAAGGCTCTCATTGCCTGAAAAAAAAAATTACACTTTTCTCCATAAATTGAAGTCTTTAAATTTTCAGTACGAACACTATCGGAACAAATCTCAAATTTCAGGTGTAGGGTATCCTATCACATACCTCTTAAGTTGCTTTGACACATCACTATAATTCATAAAGTCACCTCCATCATCATGTAGTTCTGACAAAAAGGTTGTTACCAACTTTTGCTTCAATCTTTAAACTCTATTCATCAAGTCCATGAGGGCTCCTGGCGCATTTGCTAATCCGGTGACATCATCAAAACTTGTAATGTCTATATCGGGTGTGAAATGCCATCTTTGGAGCATCATCGAGGTTGATCTTAAATTTGGGATACTCTATCCTCAAATAGGTTCAGTCTCATGCTACCATTCTCCTCTTTTAGAAACAAGGGTGGTATACTCAAGGCGACACAATGGGCCTCATTCCTTGCAATCGGGTAGCTAACTATTTTTATTCAACAGGTGTAGATGGATCCTGGTCTTTAATACTGACGCAATCCCCTACTACTAAGTCAATGGCAAGTCTCATACCTCGATCAGGTGGTAGCTCATGTAAATCATAAATATTACATCGACATATGGAACAAGCCTCGACAATTTTCGTAAACTTCGATTTATAATTTGTCATACCCCTCTCTTTCTATTTAGCTCTAAAACCTCAACATTATATCTCCTCTAAATGCCAAGTAAAATACTTGCATGGTACTAAGAATATTTTGAGCAACAGAAAGTCCATAAAGGAACTTCATAGGAATTCGGGTGATTTAGCAATTAGCTAAACAAAATTTGACAGCTCAATCCATTTCAAACATAACATCTAGCTAGGACAATTAGCTAGACTTTCATTATACCGTTAAAATTCCAACTAGTCAGAACAATTGCTAGTCGTTCAAAATGACATAATCCACTAGTCAGTCTCAAGCTGCTAGTGAAAAATCTCAACAACGTAGCCACTGAAGAAAATTTTGGGCTACTCGAATAACGAGTTAAAAGAAAGAGTAAATAAATGTTCTTGGTATCGGAACAATCGATAACCTCTCACCAAATATTTTTCATGAGTGAAACGGTCCACCCAGAAAAGGGTCTCCGTAGATATATACTTTTCCAACCTCTTTACTAGAACTGAATTCAAAATACCAATACAAATTGATATCCTTTCGCTGATTTCAACGTCTGATGTACAAGCTCATATTGTACCAAAAGAAAATAAATTACGAGGATTCTCTGAAAAATAGATCATCCATATTTTAACAAATAGTTGAATAGTTATGAACTCGACTGAGGAGTCCAAGTATGAAAGGAAGATTCGAATATCGAACAATCGTCGAAAAATATCCATCAAACAATTGGGAAATGTTAATTGAATACTCCTTGAATGAAAATAATTATTAGAAATAACCATCCCTTGAATAAAAGTGGCGTAAAAGCCGAAGGCGGTTATCATCAACTAATCTCGGCCGCCTCTCGAGTACGAATGAGGTACCTCGAGACATGAATAAAAGACGTGTTCTCCAATCCTTGAGTCAATACGAAGGTTGATAACAATTAAAAGTGAAAGAACACATATCAATACGAGTATCAAGTCTATTTTAAAATATGATACAACGGAACCTTTTTGAATCAAAAGTAGAGCAAAGTCGAAAGGTTCCAGGCTTGCATTCATAGGAATCACAATATAGATTTGGAAGGCTAGACTAATAATAATTTCATCTTCTGGTCATCTTGGAGCACGAACAAGGCACTCCGATAAGTAAAGACAACTTAAATACACATACTCCACCTTAAAGGTAATAAAAGGAGAAGAATGAAAGAAATAGAAGAAATAAAAGAACTAATTCAGTTGTTGGTTACTTCCCAAGTTGAAGTAGGAAGTAAAAAGGGTTACCCGACATAAACTATTCAAGGTAACACAGGACGTGAACAATTTTAGATTGAGTAATGCATCATCAAGTAGATACCAAAGCAAGTCAATGATCATCCGTAAGTTCTAACATCACCGGTAAGAGGATGATCTCATCTTTACACTTTCATAACATAGGATACTAACTAGATAGTTCCTCAAAATTATACCAACTCCCTTAATAGATTGGGGTTCGTAAACATATCTGCCATATCCCTACAGTCATCCAAAATTTGTGCCTCACATGGTCAAGTCAATATATGTCACAAAAATGGAGGTCTACTTGTTACCAAGTACATAGTCTCTAACAAGAGTTGTATCGAAAGAATCCAACTCTATACATGCTAACCTCCTTTCCGGTAGGTACTGGGATCGCCGTATCGCTCGTTGTAATCGTACACAATCTACATCGAAGTCATGTCATCAATTCACAACGTTCCCGATCTCTTATTTGAGCTATCCCGTTTTACGGTATGAAGCACACGCATAATGTCGTCTGGCATGCTCTTCTCGAGATAACGTTCCTGTAACACATAAACGCAAAAGCTTCCTCGAGGGCAATGAAATCCCCAATAGTCTAGTAGAGACTATCTCTTGTGGAATCGCTATTCTTGGGGTATTGAAACCTCATAGACAAAACAACATCTTTAGATAGTCCATGTATCTAAGTAACCTTAATCGCGTAAAGAATTTTAAACGCCTTGGTCCCCACACTTGCTGCCCCCTTGTGGCAATTATGAAGGCTACGAGTAACAAAGCCCGCGCCTGTCCAATCATCCAATAGTACTGGCAATACCGCCTCTAGCTCAACTACTCTTGAGACGCTTCTCCGCGTCATATGTCAATGTCTTTCATAGATCAGGTACATTTCTAGACTCTTTCTTCATCATTCAGATGGTCTCCAAAGATTCTACCGGTCATACTATAAGACCTCAAATAAATATTCCACTCTTATCTTACTTAACGGTATTACATCCGGTAGTCCACCAATGAACTCTATATGAGCTCTCACGTTACTCTCTTACTTAGACATAACTCTTAACACTCTCGTCTCTAAGTACTATAACTTATGCTCTGATACCATTTCTGGAATAAGAAAACTTGCCTGATGTCCAAGCTCTAACTGGGTGTGGGTGTTTTTCTTCTAGTCGTGGAACCTTTACCAAGACAATACATAGCCTCAATTAGTCACTTGATCGACAGTTCACTTATCCTAAGTACACTCAACTTCACCCGACTTTCACTCTCTCGGGTCCACTTAACTTACGATCTTCTTTATCGTTTAATAATCCTTTCTAGTCTCGTTCTTTACCCCAATATGTTCTCTTGATAATCCTTAACAACTTTCGAGTTTTAGTCGACTCGATATTATCATTTTTACTTAGCCAAAATGAATGGTCAAGGTAGTACCTCTAGAGTTGACTTTTCATAGAATCACTATTTCGCAACTCCCACTCTAACACTTTTAATAAATCGGAAAATCAATAATTAATTACGAATCCACTCCCAGGAGCTTCTTGAGTGTTTGTAATATTTATCAAAAACATCTCGACTTGGGAAACGTGAGTTTAAATAGGTGAAACGTATTTTATAAGTCGAGTCAACTATGGACTTTTACTATTCGCATGAGTTCCACTAAAATGGTCATAACTCATCAACCGTTAACTATATTGACACACCGTTTTCGCGTGCACGACCTAGAGAAGGTCTAGAATATAATCCATCCAAATTTGGGTTCTGGACAGGGGACCAATTTTGCCGAAATTGCAAAACAGGGCAGTAGCTTTCCAGAGTATAGCGTTATCGCGCAACCTTTGTTCCAACATTTTTATAAACTCTAAAACTTCATATTTTTACTAAATTCTTTTTGGGTTGTCTTCCTTACTGTCCAAACCTTCTGTAACCAAAGTTTCAGAATTTTATAAATCTTTTAAGGGGTCCGAATTCAATTTACCATCCAGTGTTTTGTAGCAGCTTTTGTTCTTGAACCACTTACACTAAAATGACCATATCTCATAAACCATAAATCCTCTGAACATGAACTTTATATGTATACAAACTAAAAACCAAGATATTGACAAGTATGGTCAGTGGTTTCTGAGGTTACAAATATTTCTATCCCGAATTCTTGTTACAAGGCAGTCCTAGTGTCAAAGGCCACTATAGTGTTTATACATGTCTCAACTTTCAATTTTAACCTTGTTAAGTCCATTCAAAAATTACCAAAACACCAAGACTCTCATCCTTACTAAATCTCAGTTCTTAAACTTCATAAAAATACCACCAACATCAATCCAAAACAATCAACCATCAATATTTCTTCATTTAAGCACCAAACTTCCAAGAAGTGCACTTATAACAACATCTCTTGAAACTAAACTTAATACTTAACATAGATCAAGGGTGAAGAGAATTTTATACCTTCCTTGGAGCTCTAACAACTATAATCCTTGAATACAAGCCTTAAAAATGCCTTAAAGAAGCTTAATCCACCTTAAACTTTCAAAGAAATCAAGAACAAAAGTTAATATTTTCGGAGTTAATATTCTGCATCAACTTTGACCCAATATTTGAACATGTTACACTACTTGGATTGCTATGAAATTTTGAACGTACCTTGGGTATGGATTGAGGAAGCTCAGGTTAAAATTTGGTGATTTTATCATGAGTAGATATTTAGTTATGAATTTATTTCTCTCCTCTGTTCTTGCTGGGCAGGATGCTGGAAATGGGAGGGGGAGAGCTTTTGCTTTTCTTGGTTTTTGTTTTTGTGTGATAAAATGAGATATATGGCTATATATTCCTACTAATTCTCAGCCATGTCCTTGGTCCAAGGGAGTACAAATCTTTTTCCTTGATCCCTCCCTAAAACATGGAATTATGCCCCCTTTACTATTCACTCTAGTTTGGTTACTTTTTGAACTTGTAGTTTGATTTCTAACTAGCTAGTTTGCATGGAATCTTGCATGGCATCTTGTATGGTATCTTGCATGTATATTACTTAGCTTATTTATTAACCAATGCTTGTCACTTAATCCTTCATGCAAGTTTGATAATTTTCCTGTAAAAGTGTTTCGTCGCGTAGAAATTTCTTTTGTCATCTTTAAGCACTTGGCTTTGATAATCTCTTTAAATTCCATAATTTCCTTTCTGTGGGATTTAATTTAACCTAGGGCTTCCATTATCCTCAATGTCCCACATTTTTATAAATGTTTGGTAGAAGTCAAAATCTTCGCACTCTGACGGCTTTTGCATTGTCTTAATTCCTTGTACCACAATACTACACTCTCAAAAATATAAATATTCAGTCATCCATAAAATGTGAACTCAAAATTTTTCCATAATTCCCAAAATCACTATCCATAATAATTTTTAAAATTTTACCAAAAATCAGGGTTCTTACACCTGTGAATAGTAATATAAACATGCAGACGCGACCCCAACTTTACCCTGGATCTTTAACAGGTAATGGTATGAAACAAGCATCAACTATCTACTTCATTTTATTACATAATAAAAGTCTCAAAAGTTATTACAACCGTGTCTTAAAAGTTCTACATTCCCTTATACAAAACACCTCCTACAAGTCTTCATCACCTGCCTGAGCTGGCATCCCAAAAGTAATCCCTATAGGAAGACTCCCTAGCTGACTGAAAAGTGTGTACCATCTTCTCTTTTAACTGTGGGTTAGAACATGGGAAAGAATGAGCCAAATGCTCAACAAGTAATAATATATCCAAATAGTTAACCACTGTGCAACAATTTCCAATATCAATATGTATGTCATGGGTATAGCAGAATCCATATCAATGGATTATCAGAACAATGACATGAATATACAATTTCAAAGGTTAAACCAATTTCCTTATAAAGATATATGATTTCAAGAAAAGCAATAAGTAATTTGGAGATTTTTCACAATGCACCGGACAATACGGGTGATCAGCCACGTAAAGTCCCCATACCGGACACACAGTCCCTCTGGTCCTTGTATTGGGTCCCAATAGGCACATATTGGCCTTTAGACTAGTCCATCCCTAGTCCATTTATTATAATTAAAAAGTGCTGGACCGGCGTTACTCGGCCTCTTACGCCACCAATCTTAGGAATCCGTGGAAACCATAAATCGGAATTTAAATGATTATAACTTTTGAAAATTCCTTTCTTTTAAAACCTTTCTCATGAAAGAAATCCTTTTAAATCAAAAGATAAGTATTTGTATAGAGTCAAAGTGAAAGTTCATGTATTCTCAAATTTCAAGTAAGTGGGTGATTCATAGGTACAAGTTCAAATCTAATGCAATAGAATCTCAGGTTAAAAAGGCATCAAAATGTGAGTATAATCAAAGGATAAGGGTAAGATCTGGAGAAAAGTTCAAGCAAGATATGGTTCATATAACATTTGTGTTGTGTCTATAATGTTTGTATAGAAGAATCTTTTGTGAATCAGGTAAGTTCAATTTAATCAATCTGGATTTCTATCAATGGGAAATCAAGAAGTAAATGTCATAGGTATGTTTTGGATATGTACTAAAATGTGAGTTCTGGTATATTCACTTTTGGGTGTAAAGGATCAAAGAAAGAACTAAACATAGTATGGTGTATGAACCAACAAGGTATATGAACAGAAATAAGGAATTTACCAAATGAACAATATGTGTTTTCAGAATTAAAAGTATATCAAAGCATGATAGCAATTCATATCTGTCAAAATGAAAGAATGGAATCGAAATACGAAAGCAAGTTAGTATTACTTGCCTTAAGTAGCTAAAAAGAGTAATCAGATTCACTGGTTCTCCACCTTAGTCTTGCCTTTATTTCTAGGCTCTACTTCTTCGGATTCTTAAGTAGCTTTTAGAACAACCGTACTCACTGAATTTCTACCTTCGCCTTTCCTTTATCTCTATGTTCCACGTCTCGTGACTCTACAAAAGAGTATATACTATCTTAAAATGATCCTCTCAAAATTCTAATCCTTATTCTAAACTACCCAACGTTCTCTAAACGCGTAAACACATAATATTTATATCACTTATAACTCTTAACCATATAATAAGCACAAAACTCACATAAGCGCACATTGCCATTTAGGTTCACATAACATACTCCTTTAACATATATGTATATATCCTGACTTTCCGTTTATACCACACTTGGTTATCCCTTTAAATCAACTTGACCAATGCTAACCATATCCTTAACACCTTTACAAACAATGTTATCATCTCAAAAGCTGAACAATCTGCTGCGCATGCCTTACCAAAACATTTTTCATAAATTCAAAAGTAGTCAAACAAATACCAAATTTGACAGGCACTAATCCCACTTAGCATAAAAGTTTCAACTTCAGAACAACTTGTTCAGATTAAAAACGAACTATTTAAAGTAGGCACTGAAGCACAGAAAATCCCTTCTGCACAACTTTACTAAAATATTTTTCATAAATCCAAAACTAATACAATAAATACCATATTTGACAGGATACTTCCTGAATACTAATCCAAATCAGCATAAAAATTCCAACTTCAAAACATTTTATTTAGACTAAAAACGAACAGATTAAAATACGTACTGAAGCACAGAAAAATCCCTGCTGCGCAACTTTTAGTAAAACAAGCATAACGTTTTATTCGTTAACTCTATCGATACAAGGTTTGCGCGTGCACAAACTAGACTCTAATTAGAACAGTGACATCCTAGACTCTCTGTCTAAAACAGGCAGCAACCATTCGCAAATAATCAAAACAGAACAGGCAGTTTCTGGCATCTCAACATGATGTTCATTTATTCAAAACCAATCCACAAACATAAGCTCTACTACACTCAATCATCCAATATCAAAACTAAAACTCCTCCTTAGCTGAAAAGGTTTTACAAATTAAACTCATGTCCTCAAGAAATTACTAAAAATTTATACATGCAATTACCAAATACCACAATTAACTAATCAACAATCCATATACTTTGCATTCAACAAAATCCCCAAATCAAAACCTTCAACTTAAAATCAAATATCAACATATACAATCTTTAATTTTCCAAACTTAACACAATAATTAACATGCAATCACTATAACTTGAAATTATCAATTAATCATCAACATAAACAATTTCAAACCGATTTTATAAAAGGGGAAAATTGAAAATACACACATGCATTTCAATTCCTCAACATGCAATCAAAATTACATCTAAATATAACTATCAATGTAGAAATTTGGAATCAAGAACATCATCATCATCCCCGTCGGCTCACCAGAGCTCATTGTCGACGGCGGCATGGTTCGGAGGTGCCCGGAATTCGGGTTTCCTTCAACAAACCTCACCAATAAGCAATTTAAAACAACCAATTAATCACGAAACCATCACAATCAAGCTTTTAGAATTGAATTAAAATCAAAATCGCCAAAACCCTTACATGCAAAACTGATGCATACACATATACACACTTCCATACACACACACATGCACGATTATATATATATATGTATATATATATACACAACAATCGATTGTGTGGAGAGAAAATAAAGAGATGAAGATTTTACAGAAAAGAAGAACGGCCGAGAGAGAGAACAGCAAAGAGAGAGGCGAGCAAGGTGAGAAATGGGGAAGAAAAACTGGTGACAGGGGTTTTATAACCCCAAGGGCAGTTTGGTAATTTCATAATTCAAAAATCTGATTTTTATTAAAAGAAAAACAATATAATGCCTTTCTAAAATTCGAAATAAAATGAAGATAATATCTAAATTGAATTAAATATGAATTTTCAAAGTTTTGATCACATAAATGACATTTAACTCATAAAATCGTTTTTAAATCCTTAAATTCAAAACTAAATTCCTCCATTAATTTTAGAAAATAATAGAATATAAAATAAAGGTTGTGAAAAAGATTTCACAATAAAAAGAGTCTCCGATGATTTTATAAAATTCCCGGAAGGTCCAAAAGAACTAATTTTTAAATAAGAAATTCATATAAAATGCAATTAAAAGCATACACATATATTTTAATCCATACCATTCACCAAGTAAACATCTAATTATCACATTTTCAAGTATCCACCTTTCACACAATACTCACATATTATAGAACTCAAATATTATTAAATATTAATATTGTACAAGCGTTTTTCTGAGTCGTTATAACCTTCCCCCCTTAAAAAGATTTTGTCCCCAGAATCTAACCTTATGAAAATAGATGCGGATACTTTTCAAGCATCTCGCTCTCAAGTTCCCAAGTCGATTCTTCAACTTTGGGATTCCTCCACAAAACCTTAACTAGCTTAACAATCTTATTCCTTAATTTCCTATCCATACGATCCTGAATCTCTACAGGTTGTTCTACATAAGACAAATCAGGTTGAATCTCAAAAGGTTCATATTCGATCACGTGATTTGTATCAGGATTAAATCTCTTAAGCATCGATACATGAAATACGTTATGAATGTGCTCCATGTGTGGTGGTAACGCTAGCTCATATGCAACTTTTTCCAATACATCTCAGTATCTCAAACGGTCCTACATATCTCGGGATAAGTTTCCCTTTCTTGCCGAATCTCGTAACTCCTTTCCATGGTGACACTTTTAGCAACACTTGGTCTCCTTCAAAGCTTAGATCCTTCCTGTCTTGGTCAGCGTACTTCCGTTGTCTGTCTTGTGCCGTAACTAGTCTTTTTCGAATGATTTTAATCTTTTCCTTCGTTTGTTGTACTAGCTCGGGTCCCAAAACTTTTCGTTCTCCCACTTCTTCCCAATATGCAGGCGACCTACATTTTCTTCCATACAATGCTTCATACGGGGGCATTCCAATACTTGCGTGATAGTTGTTGCGGTAAAAGAATTCCACTAATGGTAGATGATCACCTCAATTGCTTTCAAAATCCATCGCACAAATTCTAAATATATCTTCGATTATCTGGATAGTCTATTCACTATGACTATATGTTTAAGGACGATAAACGGTACACCTATTTAACTTGGTTTCTAAGCATGTCAAAAACTTTCTTCCAAATCTTGAATTAAATTGAGGGTCTTGGTAAGATTCGATTGATACTTGGACCTCATGCTTTACTACTATCTCTTAGAGATGAAACCAATTTATCCAATGAATGTTTCTCGTTGATGGAAAAAGGAAATGTACCGACTTGTTTAATCTGTCGAACATGACTCAATTGGCATCATGAGATGTTCCTATTTTAACTCAGGAATTTCTATTGGTTGTAATTATCCACTAGGTCTTTGATGTTCAGTTTTAACTCCCTGACAGGTAAAACACTTACTTACTCATCCAGTAATATCTCTTTCGTATATGTCCACCAAGATTTTCTTTTAAGCCTTGTTACATCTTCGTACATCTGGGATGGATCGAATACTTCGAATTCAAGAGCATCATTCAGTATCTCATTCTTTAACCATGTCACACTAAGTATCCAATTCCTAGAAAAAACCTAAAAATTCCTTTATCATCCTTTTGACTCCTTCTACTTTCTCTTGTAAAGTTACTCATGTTATCGCTCATCACTTCCGCTAGACATTTTTCTACTTTTCTCTAGCCGCTCCAGTTGAAAAGTCATTGTATATATGTTTATCATCTCCGTCGCTAGATCTGAAATACGAACCTCTATTCCTACTTTTTCAAATTCCTTGATCAGTCCTAACCATTTCCTCTACCTTATGTATACAGCTCCTTTTCGGTGAAAATATATTTCAAATGTTTATGATCCGAATAGATTTCATATTTTCCTTCATACAAGTAGGCCTCCAAATCAATGCGAAGACTATTATGGCTAGTTCTCGTTCACGTGTCGAGTGTTTCATCTCGTGGTTCTTCAGTTGTTTAGAAATAGACACAGTTATCTTATCATGTTAAATTAGTCTTGATTCTTAACACAAAGCTGTCATCTCAATTTTAGTTATTGATATTGTCCTAAGGTACATGAGTCATCATTTCAGGTAACAATGAATCTATTTTACCATTATGGCTCGACTAAAGAGTTCCGTTCCTCTAGCAATTTCAATATTTCCTTATCCATTTATCTTCTTCTTTAACTCTTGGATGCTTTCCAGTAAGCTTGGTTAATGGTGTGGATATCTTGGTATAATCCTTGAAAAACCTTCGATAATCTCCATCCAATCTCATAAAACTTCTAACTTCTGTAGGTGTCTTAGGCCTTACTCAATTCATTACCGTTTCAACCTTAGCTGGATCCACTTGGATTCCTTCTCTACTAACTACCTGTCCTAGTAATTGTAATTCTTTCCAACCAAAACTCGCACTTAGAAAACTTTGTGCACAATGTCTCTTTTCTTAAAATTTCTAGGGTTATTCTCAAATGATATGTATGTTCTTCTTCCATCTTTGAATACCTTAAGATGTCATTTATGAAAACATTCTCAAACTTATCCAAATATTTCTTAAAATTTCTATTCATCATGTTCATAAAAGTGGAAGTTGTATTCATCAAACCGAACTCCATCACTACGAACTCATAGTGTCCATATATATCAGGTTCAGACCGTCGTCTAAGGAATATCTTCGGGTTTTTTTTTATGACAGTAACCAAATCATAAATAAATTTTGAAAAGCACACTGTGTTCTTTAACTGGTCAGATCATCAATCCTTGACAATGGGTATTTGTTCTTAATGGTCAACTTGGCACACCCCATGGGAATACACTAGACCTTATAACTCCCTTTTTTCCTAAGATCTTGCAATTGAATTGCTAACTTTTTCATTTCTACTTATGCCATTCTATACGGAGCCGTCGAAACTGGTTTTGCCCCGGGTGCTAAGTCTTCAAAAAATCTATTTCCCTGGCGGGAGGTAAACCTAAAAGATTGTCACGTAATACAATTCGAAATTCATTAGCTACTAGAATCTTCTCTATCCAAGGTGTTTCTTTCCTAACATTTACCTCGTATGACGATAAGCTTTTCAACCTTGACACAATAATCTTTTACCTATTTGATAGTTAGATACCTCTTCGTCTGCTTTCAGCCTCGGATAACAACTTTTACATTATCCAGGGCTCGAAATTTCCATTTTCTTCATACTCTGTTAACCAATCCATTCTTAGAGTTTACATTAGATTTCTATTATATCAATCTCACAGTGAGGACAAGCTAGATTAATCGATATATGCTCCTGAGTAGCTATTCATGTAGTCAAAACTTTACTTAACCGTTGCGTTTTACAGTCCGACTTACGAGCAAATTCTCTGAAAATAAAATACTTTGTGGCTTCGAATCCGTTAACACTTTGGCACTTATGTAGCTAATATGAAACGTATTCGCAACCACATCCTTGTTCTTTACTGTATCACTCATGGTTATATTGAGGATTCTTTTCCTTGGTTACTTAGTGTGTAATGGTCATGTTACCCTTAACATATTGCTTACTGGGTCTAGTGCTTGTAATCTCTTAAGGAATGTCATACCTTCCTACACTTGTTACACGTAACTCTTGCCTTTGGTTTATGGCTCTCATTGGCGTAGTGTCCTGTCTGAGTACACTTGTAACGTACCATATTGATCTTATTACAAACTCCCAGTTGCTTCTTTCCACAAGTTTTACATTCTGGTATCGGAGGTTTTAGAGGTCTTGGTTAATCCATATTTTATGGACGGTTCCCTTACTTATCATTTCCAGTTTCTGGTCTTCCAAATCCAACATTCCTATTTGACTGAAACTCAGGCCTTATATTGAAATGGTTCTAAAAGTTTCCTATTTGTTGGTTTCCTTCTGGTATCTCTGGCTTCTCTTTTTCTAGCTTCCTCTGTTTGTGATCAATCACTTTATTTCTTACTTCAACATGATTAGTATTCGTATATCCTTGTTACCTTCTCCTTATCCATACCAAACTCTCGGTAATAATAAACCTTAACATCGTGTTGTAAGTCTAATGAGTAATTTAATCGACATCCAATCCCTCCTTTTAAAACAATTTCCCATTTTTTATCAAAACAGTTTCCCGTCAATATAAGTACAACTTAACACTTAGAATACCATCATTCGCCTTTGAAATTTCAAATCGATGATACCTCTAAGAGTTTCCGACAGAATGAATCAATAGATATGAAGGTGTCAATATATATGGATATATGACAAGTATGTTTAGTAAGAATTTCTGGTAAAAAGAATCAAACTAAGAGATCAAAATGATCATCGAACTTTATCAGGTTGCATTTGTCAATTTAAACAACAAGGTACAGAAGGTGGCCAACCTTTAGTACTTCCATGACAAACACACCACTGGTGGCGTCCCACCAGACTTCTATCACCCATATAGAAAGTCCCTGAATCCCCTATATATATAGGGTTGTTCATCTCAATTACAACAAGGAGGATCAAAATTTTAAGAGGAACATATGAAAGGTTTAAGAGTTCCAAAGGTTTGTATGTATATAATGTTGGATCAAGTAGCCCCTGAACAATAGAGGTATTTTGTAAAGAATAAAATAATAGAATTGAAAAATTGAATCTTTTTTTTTTTTTAAAAATAAGTTGAATAAAATCACTGACTAGTTGTGAACAGACTTATCCTTACATCGAACGAATGGAGATAATCACGCCTTGTCTCATGTAGATGGTCCTTAGGGGAGTTAATTTCTAGTTTGAGGTTATAGGTATGTCCCGATAGTAAATCAACTGTATGCAATCTTCAATAAAGAAAGAATCTACACTTAGGCCACTTCTCTGGGCAAATGTCTCTATCGCGGGGGAAAATCGTTATTATATCGTAAAGAATCTATCTAAGTGTTTCTAGACGTTATCTTGGGGATTCTACTCTCGCTCAACTCTAACCACACTTGATACGACACCAGGCGTGGTGTTTCCTATAGTTTCCGCGGTACAGCCGAAGTTGCAGATGAAATTCTGTAAAGTACATAAGGATCTACAAGTGATGTCTTCCGAACTGGTAGTCTGATTCTCCGATTGATTCCTCCAGCTTTGAATTAGTTTCCTTGTCCGTAACCCGATCTTCAGATGGTTCCAGCGTATACTCGCTCGATATGTCGGAATACTATATAACATGAAAGTGCGTAACTTAAGCTAATATCTCTGTAGAAAATTCGGCATGACCTATTCGTAAAATGGACTATGCCCTGTTTAAAAATATCTCAAATACTAACTCAATCATCCACACATAATCCATAATCCATTCAATATTCCATCCATCTCTAATCCCTTTCATTTTATACGTAAAAAATAAAAATAAAAAATAAAAAATAAAAATCTGCCTTGACTTGCAGCTATACTATCAGAAAAGAAATTTACCCAAAGGCTAACGGAAATCTCCACTTGGCCGGGTGCATGCACTAATACTGATATTGACGACTCTGGCTTGGGAAAAGGAATCTCAAATGAAGGTTAATCTCTCGAAACAACCATTATCTGCAACAACACAATAATAAACCAAGAAGATACTAAAACGGTAAAGGGTTATCTTAATTCTACTAATACTCATCCTAAAGGTAACCTACATCTACAAATCTTATCTTACCTATGAAGCTTAAGTCCTACTTCTCACCTTCAATTCTCTCATTATTGTTACACCTAATCCTGCCTTGTTTCAGTGACCAAAAACTGACCGCTCTGCGTCCAACCTGTGACACCCTCCCAATCTGGGGTCATGATTGGGGAGTCACTACAACCTCTATACTTACAAACCTGTGAATAGTAATATAAACATGCAGACGCGACCCCAACTTTACCCTGGATCTTTAACAGGTAATGGTATGAAACAAGCATCAACTATCTACTTCATTTTATTACATAATAAAAGTCTCAAAAGTTATTACAACCGTGTCTTAAAAGTTCTACATTCCCTTATACAAAACACCTCCTACAAGTCTTCATCACCTGCCTGAGCTGGCATCCCAAAAGTAATCCCTATAGGAAGACTCCCTAGCTGACTGAAAAGTGTGTACCATCTTCTCTTTTAACTGTGGGTTAGAACATGGGAAAGAATGAGCCAAATGCTCAGCAAGTAATAATATATCCAAATAGTTAACCACTGTGCAACAATTTCCAATATCAATATGTATGTCATGGGTATAGCAGAATCCATATCAATGGATTATCAGAACAATGACATGAATATACAATTTCAAAGGTTAAACCAATTTCCTTATAAAGATATATGATTTCAAGAAAAGCAATAAGTAATTTGGAGATTTTTCACAACGCACCGGACAATACGGGTGATCAGCCACGTAAAGTCCCCATACCGGACACACAGTCCCTCTGGTCCTTGTATTGGGTCCCAATAGGCACATATTGGCCTTTAGACTAGTCCATCCCTAGTCCATTTATTATAATTAAAAAGTGCTGGACCGGCGTTACTCGGCCTCTTACGCCGCCAATCTTAGGAATCCGTGGAAACCATAAATCGGAATTTAAATGATTATAACTTTTGAAAATTCCTTTCTTTTAAAACCTTTCTCATGAAAGAAATCCTTTTAAATCAAAAGATAAGTATTTGTATAGAGTCAAAGTGAAAGTTCATGTATTCTCAAATTTCAAGTAAGTGGGTGATTCATAGGTACAAGTTCAAATCTAATGCAATAGAATCTCAGGTTAAAAAGGCATCAAAATGTGAGTATAATCAAAGGATAAGGGTAAGATCTGGAGAAAAGTTCAAGCAAGATATGGTTCATATAACATTTGTGTTGTGTCTATAATGTTTGTATAGAAGAATCTTTTGTGAATCAGGTAAGTTCAATTTAATCAATCTGGATTTCTATCAATGGGAAATCAAGAAGTAAATGTCATAGGTATGTTTTGGATATGTACTAAAATGTGAGTTCTGGTATATTCACTTTTGGGTGTAAAGGATCAAAGAAAGAACTAAACATAGTATGGTGTATGAACCAACAAGGTATATGAACAGAAATAAGGAATTTACCAAATGAACAATATGTGTTTTCAGAATTAAAAGTATATCAAAGCATGATAGCAATTCATATCTGTCAAAATGAAAGAATGGAATCGAAATACGAAAGCAAGTTAGTATTACTTGTCTTAAGTAGCTAAAAAGAGTAATCAGATTCACTGGTTCTCCACCTTAGTCTTGCCTTTATTTCTAGGCTCTACTTCTTCGGATTCTTAAGTAGCTTTTAGAACAACCGTACTCACTGAATTTCTGCCTTCGCCTTTCCTTTATCTCTATGTTCCACGTCTCGTGACTCTACAAAAGAGTATATACTATCTTAAAATGATCCTCTCAAAATTCTAATCCTTATTCTAAACTACCCAACGTTCTCTAAACGCGTAAACACATAATATTTATATCACTTATAACTCTTAACCATATAATAAGCACAAAACTCACATAAGCGCACATTGCCATTTAGGTTCACATAACATACTCCTTTAACATATATGTATATATCCTGACTTTCCGTTTATACCACACTTGGTTATCCCTTTAAATCAACTTGACCAATGCTAACCATATCCTTAACACCTTTACAAACAATGTTATCATCTCAAAAGCTGAACAATCTGCTGCGCATGGCTTACCAAAACATTTTTCATAAAGTCAAAGGTAGTCAAACAAATACCAAATTTGACAGGCTACTTCCTGATTACTAATCCCACTTAGCATAAAAGTTTCAACTTCAGAACAACTTGTTCAGATTAAAAATGAACTATTTAAAGTAGGCACTGAAGCACAGAAAATCCCTGCTGTACAACTTTACTAAAATATTTTTCATAAATCCAAAACTAATACAATAAATACCATATTTGACAGGATACTTCCTGAATACTAATCCAAATCAGAATAAAAATTCCAACTTCAAAACATTTTATTTAGACTAAAAACGAACAGATTAAAATACATACTGAAGCACAGAAAAATCCCTGCTGCGCAACTTTTAGTAAAACAAGCATAACGTTTTATTCGTTAACTCTATCGATACAAGGTTTGCGCGTGCACAAACTAGACTCTAATTAGAACAGTGACATCCTAGACTCTCTGTCTAAAACAGGCAGCAACCATTCGCAAATAATCAAAACAGAACAGACAGTTTCTGGCATCTCAACATGATGTTCATTTATTCAAAACCAATCCACAAACATAAGCTCTACTACAATCAATCATCCAATATCAAAACTAAAACTCCTCCTTAGCTGAAAAGGTTTTACAAATTAAACTCATGTCCTCAAGAAATTACTAAAAATTTATACATGCAATTACCAAATACCACAATTAACTAATCAACAATCCATATACTTTGCATTCAACAAAATCCCCAAACTAAAACCTTCAACTTAAAATTAAATATCAACATATATAATCTTTAATTTTCCAAACTTAACACAATAATTAACATGCAATCACTATAACTTGAAATTATCAATTAATCATCAACATAAACAATTTCAAACCAATTTTTATAAAAGGGGAAAATTGAAAATACACACATGCATTTCAATTCCTCAACATGCAATCAAAATTACATCTAAATATAACTATCAATATAGAAATTTGGAATCAAGAACATCATCATCATCC
The DNA here is from genome assembly GCA_030848705.1 of Heracleum sosnowskyi. Classification (NCBI taxonomy): domain Eukaryota; kingdom Viridiplantae; phylum Streptophyta; class Magnoliopsida; order Apiales; family Apiaceae; genus Heracleum; species Heracleum sosnowskyi. Next base: position 21,688,404 of record CM061240.1, read on the forward strand.
CCGTCGGCTCACCGGAGCTCATTGCCGACGGCGGCATGGGTCGGAGGTGCCCGGAATTCGGGTTTCCTTCAACAAACCTCACCAATAAGCAATTTAAAACAACCAATTAATCACGAAACCATCACAACCAAGCTTTCAGAATTGAATTAAAATCAAAATCGCCAAAACCCTTACATGCAAAACTGATGCATACACATATACACACTGCCATACACACACACATGCACGATTATATATATATATGTATAGATATATACACAACAATCGATTGTGTGGAGAGAAAATAAAGAGATGAAGATTTTACAGAAAAGAAGAACGACCGAGAGAGAGAACAGCAAAGAGAGAGCCGAGCAAGGTGAGAAATGGGGAAGAAAAACTGGTGACAGGGGTTTTATAACCCCAAGGGCAGTTTGGTAATTTCATAATTCAAAAATCTGATTTTTATTAAAAGAAAACCAATATAACGCCTTTCTAAAATTCGAAATAAAATGAAGATAATATCTAAAATTCGAAATAAAACAAAGAATACGAATTTACAAGCTCACCCATATTTTTAAAATATTTTTATGATCAAAATTGAATTAAATATGAATTTTCAAAGTTTTGATCACATAAATGACATTTAACTCATAAAATCGTTTTTAAATCCTTAAAGTCAAAAATAAATTCCTCCATTAATTTTAGAAAATAATAGAATATAAAATAAAGGTTGTGAAAAAGATTTCACAATAAAAAGAGTCTCCGATGAGTTTATAAAATTCCCGGAAGGTCAAAAAGAACTAATTTTTAAATAAGAAATTCATATAAAATGCAATTAAAAGCATACACATATATTTTAATCCATACCATTCACCAAGTAAACATCTAATTATCACATTTTCAAGTATCCACCTTTCACACAATACTCACATATCATAGAACTCAAATATTATTAAATATTAATATTGTACAAGCGTTTTTCTGAGTCGTTATAAAATCCTAATGAGATAGAACAACTACAAAATTATTAGTGGCAAAAGTAACACCACTAATTACAGTCTGTTTATTCATGAATGATGAAGACGCCATTAAACCAGTATAGAAAACTTGAGAATTAAGATTTAGAAATTAGGGTTCTTGAGCACAAAGAGAGAAAGAAGATGAAAAACTGATGATTAGAGAGTAAACGGTAATTTTGGAAAATCAAATGTATTTTGTTAAAACAAAATATTACTCTCAATGACAGGTGGCATGTTGTGATTCATGCATAAATGATTAGTGGACAAATTACGTGCGTAATTAAACATAACTTGTAACGCCCCCAAATCCCGGGGTCAGTGGATTGGGTCGCCACCTGAAATCTCAACTCAAAATCACCTGCTTAAATATAAAACCAATACAAATGGAACACCTGTGACCCCAACACTACCAAGAATCTTTTAAGTTATAGCACTAGAAACAAGAAACCAAAACTCACAAACTTAACTCAAACTTAAACTTTCTTATACAACAATCTCTTTACATACTTCTATAACACTGATATAACTTCGATGTGAAGTATACTAGACAATACTAAATTATACAATATACTATTTACTGGAAATAAACTTATACAATACCCTCATACTAGATCCAAATGCTCTGCATCAACTCATCTACCCATCGTCAGCTTGAATCATCTCGCTCCATAGCTATGCACTTAAGTACTGGTACTCTACCTTTTCACTGGAGGGTTACAAGAATAAACAAGAGTGAGCAAAAGAAGCTCAGCAAGTATATAGTACTGTACAAGATGAATAATGATACAATGATAACAATATGTATGAAAATGAACTCAACTGGCCAAGAAAATGGCAACATATGAAAAGAAATAACTTAACTGGCAACAATGAACAATACTGATAATCATTATGAAGTGTAAGATTGAACTGGATTTTTACTGTGACGCAACGGGTTAAGGTGGATGATCAGTCACACCAAAACCCCGGATCATACCCACGGTATGTCCAAATACTGAACTGGATCCAAGGCCGCTTTTGGCCTACATAATACTGTTACTCTGACTAGCGTCTGCAGTCCTTAAAAACATTTCATTTTAATTAAAAACTTCCAATTCAAACTTACCACTGGGAGCTAGGTGTCGGAACAATCGACCACCTCATCAATTTAAACTAATACTTTCAACTGTCAATTAATTTTATCACTGAATTAGGCTAAGACAAATGCACAAGAATTAGATTTCCCATCACAAGGGATCAAGGTATAATCTGACAATACGAGGTGCTGCAAGGTATAAGTTAGGAAACGAAATAAAGTTCGTCAAATCACGAACAAAGGTTATCTCAATCTCAGGGTGATAAAGGAATCTGGTTATAAAACAGTAATTAAATGAAAATTGAAAACAGAAATCTTAATACGGTACTCTGAACAAAAGAGTACAAGTTAGTAAACTTGCCTTTGGTCCTTAGCTGCCACATAAAACTGAAGTACTATTATTCTCATCTTTTCTATCTCATGTCATCACAATCTTCTATTCTGATAATTCTTGAATCCATCACAAATGCGGTTGCAACGAGTCTGCGCTATCGAGATCGTGCCCGCCCAACCATTCACTAATTAAATACAAAATATACTTAGCCTTCGCACTATCACTTTTACATAACTTAACTATTTATAAACTTAAGCTCATACACATATTCTACAGAAAATTGGGCATGACCTATTCGCATAGTGGACATTGCCCTGCTTTAAAACATCTAACTTTCAATATCAATCATTCCCAACAATTCACAATTAAATACATAACTTATTTAATACCAATTAGTCTGCCTCAACTTGCAAAAAACATATAAGAAAATAACTCTGCATAGACTTGCAGTATATATATAAGAAATAGCTCTGCATAGACTGGTAGTCACTTAATCCAGAAATAACAATCACATTCACACTTAGCACTTAGCATGCAAATTTTCTATTTCACATGATTTCATATACTTCAGATAACACATGATACATGCTTCATCTAATTCACATAAGTTCATATATTTTACATAACACATAGTACATGGATAGACTGACAACTCTTATAACTATACATATTACTGGCTGCACACTTAACACATAACACATCTCATTTACATATGCATTTAAACTAGCTTATCAAATCATATGCTTTTTAACAATCTCAATAGAAGGAAGATCACAATTATCTGAATCAACAAGGTTTAAGCCAAACATATGCTTTTTAACAATCTCAATAGGAGTAAAAGGGATTAGAATTGGACTTCTACATTTTTCAAATCAAAAGGTTGAGTTGCTGATCAATCACGCATCATCCCCGGACTTTCTTATAGAAAAGTCCTCCACTAGGATCCATGGCCATCTTGGCCTTAAATTATTTCCGACCATTAATGGTCATATTTAAAAAAAACATGTCCATTCTATCACAGAATATTAGCAATAGCATGCATCACAAGATAAGTACACAATGACAAAGTATAATGGTTGCAAAAGAGCTTCAACTATTCAATATCAAACGAAATCCGAGAAATAGATTCGGAATGGTTTCAACGTAGATAAGTACACAATGAAAAGGTATAATAGTTGCAAAAGAGCTTCAACTATTCAATATCAAATGAAATCCAAGAAATAGATTCGGAATGGTTTCAATGGTACAACGTACTCATTTAAGAAAGTCAAAAATGGTTATCGTCAATACAAACTTAATTGAAGGTGAAGGTTTCTGATATCCAACATGATTGTGGATTAATCAACGAATTAGGAATATTCAAGAAAATAGTATCAGTTGCTCAAATACGGGTAAGGATTGAATAATCTGAATTGTTCTGATGGTAAAATGCATAATCATTGGAAACAATATCAATATAATCAACAAGTAATCGCACAGATACTTGCCTGGTCTACGTAGCTGACTTCGGTCTATCTCGCTTAATCTACCTTCTCATTTCCCTTACTTCGGGAACTCGATTCTATAATAAACAACTCATAATAATAAGTCTAACCATCCTTGTTCTACCTTCGACATAAACTCATAACTATTTTTAAGTCTAAACAAGTAATCATGTATTTAATCGTATTTATCGGACGCTCGTTCTATTTTACGAAAATAAAACTCAGACACTAGCCCTTATACAAAGTATTTACGGACAATAAAACACATTAATCGACTCATATAAACCATATAACACTTATAAACATTTTTAAAACAATATTCGAGGCTCATTTGAATTTAAATAAGTCAAAAATAATTTTTAAATCAAAAATCGGATTTTTAATCCCAATATAAGTATTTAAAAACAATTAAATCAATTAATATAAAATTAATTAACAATTTCCAAACACTCAAACTATTTTTAAATAATTAAATCAAGCAAGAAAATAATTAAACTTAATTTAAATTAATTAAATCTAATTAATAATTAATTAATAAGAATTAACTGATTAGTAAAATAAATCAATTAATCATTTAAATTTATTATTAATCAAAAATAATTAAAATATTTAAATTTAATCAGTTTTCAAATTTAAATAAATAAATATAATTTTTCAGAATTTTCTAAATATAAAAATGTATTTTTAAAATAAAAAAATGATTTTTATAAATATTTAAACTATTTTCGAATTATTTTAAAAATAAAATCCAAAAACAGTTTTCTGAAAATAATTTAGGGTTTCGAATATTGAAACCGGGTCAACAATTCGGGTAAACGGGTCGGGAAGAACAACCCGGAATTTTTCCAGAATCCGATGGGTTTTCCAGAATCCGGCGAGTCAAAAACACATCAGAATTTGGGGCTTTTTATACCAAAACACTCATTATTAACTCAGCAATTCATTCCGACCAAAACAAACCAAAAACACAACCGAAATCCCAATCCCGATCAAATTCCGGCGACCTCAAGCAAATTTTCCGATCTACCTAAATCGTACATGAAACTCTAAGTTCTTTATGTTAAAATGAAGCTAAGAACACATACAACAAAAGCCCTCTATCAAAAACAATGTCAGATCATTCATATGAACGGACTATTCAAAAGAAAAATTGGGCAAAAACCTAAAATCAAAAATCTCAAAATCGAACATAAACATGAAATTAAAGCATGAATTCCTACTCATTAGAACCCTAGGAACATGTTAGAAGCAATAAATTGAACGGAGAATCAACAGAATGAAAATCCCTAATTCGAACAAGAACACTAATTTAATTCGAATATTGAAAAATTCATAATAAATGAAAAATTACCAGATGATGATATGGTTTGAAGATTCTGAAACTAGAGATCAAGAGCTTTGATTTGAGTACTTGAACTTGAGATTTGGATTTCAATAACACCTTCAAAATTGATTTTGATTTTCGAGAACACGAAGAACACGGTTCGGGATTTTTTGTATTTTTGTATATATTTAATACGGATTATATGAAGGATAATGTACGATTCGTCTTTTTATACTTAGTGGAAAATAATACCCCAAACGACATTTTTGGATCGATATCGATCCACTGGATCGCTTTAAATCTTTAATAAAGTAAAGTTCATGTTTTACGAGGTGATAACTATCCACAAGGACTGATTGTTATCCATATCAATACATATCATTTATGTAACGAATGCTCAAGAATACTAGGGCTATAACAGATGTATTATTGATATGAACGATATATCAATCGCCCTAAACAATTAGGGTTAGGAATAATTTTTCTTTCTTTGAATAAAACAAATACTATTGATAGTATCGGGTAATAAGGAATATAATGATACGAAGAAATCTTCCAATAATGATTCGGATACGAAAGACGAAGGAATAATAATGATGTAAAAAATTTCAACGGGGCCCTTGAATTTACAAAACGGGGCTCAAAACTGAAGATATTTCCTAAATGAAAAGATATTCGAAAGGGGCTTTCGACACATCAATTAACATACTATTACTCAATAACCTTAATCATTAAGACTCCAAATACTCCACATAAATTATTTTACACATAAAACATAATTTATATTATTAATAAAGTTCACGGATATTACACATATAATACAATTTATATTATTAATAAAGTTCACGGATCTTACAACAGATCTTTTTTTGGGTCTTGGAACAAGTTTTCATACTTCATTTCTTTCAAACTCGTTTAGTTCTTCTTGCATAGCTGTTACCCAATCATCATCTTTTAAAGCATCTTCCACTTTCTTTGGTTCTTCTTGAGATAAGAAGTTATGAAAGAGACACTCATTCTGAGTAGCATTTCTAGTCTGATCACCAGTGTCAGGATCTCCAATTATTAGATCAGGAGTGTGAGCTTGTGTCCATATTCTTGCTGGTGGTAACTAAGTCCTAGTAGTTGATGCTCCCCCTGCATCAGTGTCTTCTCCAGAAGAACTATCTTGACTTGTGTGAGAAGCTCCCCCTGAATCTGTTGCCTGAGTAGCTTCATTTGAGTTTTCATTTTCCTGACTACTGTCTCTTGATGTACCATCAGTATCAGTACTTCCATCAGTACTCATAGAAGAATTGTCTGTATACTGTTCGTCAATAGCAGTATCAGGAGAATCTGTTGCATTAACAGGCTCCCCCTCAACATCACAGCTACTACTATCACCTTCTAGTTCATCTCCAAAAATCAGTTCTTCATGAGTATCTTCGGCAATTCCAGTAATCTTCCTATCATCAAATGATACATTTACTGAGACATTAACAATCTTGGTTCACAGATTATATACCTTGAATGCTTTTGTTGTGTCTGGATAACCAACAAAAATTCCTTCATCTCCTTTTGTATCAAACTTTCCAAGTTGTTCAGGATGATTTCTTAGAATGAAACACTTGCAGCCAAACGCATGCATATGTTGAACACTTGGTTTCTTCCCTTTAATCATGTGATATGGAGTCTTTCCATGCCTTGTGAGTAAGGTGCAATTTTGAGTATAGCATGCAGTGTTGACAGCTTCTGCCCAGAAATAAGTAGGCAATTTAGCTTCTTCCAACATGGTTCTTCCAGCTTCAATTAAAGTTCTGTTCTTTCTCTCAACTACTCCATTTTGTTGTGGAGTTCCAGGAGCAGAGAATTGCTGCACAACTCCTTTTGATTTACAGAAGTCCTCCATTGTTGAGTTCTTAAACTCAGTTCCATTATCACTTCTAAGAACCTTGACTTTATTACTAGATCCAGTCTCTAGTAATTTGACATGTTCTATCAGAATGTCTGGAGTTTCACTCTTTTTGTGTAAGAAGGAAACCCATGTGAATCTTGTATAATCATCAACGATTACCAGTGTATATCATTTCTTGTTGATAGACATCACATTCACGGGGCCAAAAAGATCCAGATGAAGCAAGTGATAAGTTGTATCTATTGAGAATTCTGATTTACTTTTGAAGATGACTCTCTTTTGCTTTGCCTTTTGACAGGAGTCGCATAATCCATCAGGAGAGTACATCGCCTTTGGAAGACCTCGCACCAAGTCTTTTCTAACTAACTCATTGATATTGTTGAAATTCAAATGGGATAGTTTCTTGTGCCAGCTCCAACTTTCATCTACTGATGCCCTTGACAACAAACACGTCATTGTTCCATCAGTAGCAGAATGCAAATTTGCTTCATATATGTTACCACGTCTATAACAAGTAAGAATCACTTTTCCATCCTTCTTGCTAGTTATCTCACAATGACTTTCATAAAAGTTGACGTGATAACCTCTGTCAGTAATTTGACTGATGCTCAAGAGATTGTGCTTCAGTCCTTCTACCAGAGCTACATTTTGAATGATGACATTTCCAATCACAATATTACCTTATCCCAAGGTGTGTCCTATATTGCCATCTCCATAGGAAACCTTTGGGCCAGCTTTCTTCTCAAAATCTGACAACAGGGACTTATTTCCTGTCATATATCCTGAACATCCACTATCCAGAACTAGAACATTTTTCCTGTTGCCCTGCAATCAGTACCTCAATCAGTTAGAATTTTTAAGAACCCACACTTGTTGGGTTCTATTTTTCAACTTCTTGTTAAGAATTGCAGCGGAATTTTTCTTTAAAACATTTTCAACTGATTTTGTCTCAATTGAACTTGATTTAACAGAGTTTTTCTAAACATACACATGCATAGATGACAGAATTAATTTGTTATCAAAATTTGCACTTTAATTGAATTTGGGCCAAGGAACATAATTGTCATGATACAAATTATGATAATTGGTACATGTGTAAACTGAATGCCAACTACTACCACAGTGAGAACATGGATTCTGTGGTTTATAGCTAACTTTTCTATTCCTAACATCAGATATAGGAATCTCAACTCTCCTCTTTTTATTCTTCCTGCAATCAATGGCAAGATGATTAGTATTACCACAGGTATGACATGTCTTTCTTGGAGCATTAGGAATATATTTATAATTATTAGACTTGGCAATCCCCTATTTCCCATTCCTATGTCTTTTAGGAATTTTCTCATTTTTAATACCAGTAACTGCACTAATTTTCTTCTTTAACTTTCCAGAGGAGAGATGACCTATGTTCTTTTTCTTTCTTGACAATTTTCTCAACAGAATCAGTACTAATTTTAGCATGAATTCTAATGGAAGTGTCAGTGCTGGTTTTAGAGATAGATGATTCATGAGATTTAGTTTCTTCACTTGAGATTGATTCAATCTCTATATCAGAAAATTATTCGTCTGTTATTTCTTCCTCAGAAACTTCCTTAGTACTTGAACTCGATCCTTTTTCAAAGATAGAGTTGTTTTTCATTTCACTTTCTGGAACAAACTTTATGTGTGTGGATAAAGTGACTTTTTCTTTTTCTTTTTCCTTGTTCTTTTCGTATCCTAAGCACTTCCTCCAATTTTTATTATTCATGAGTAGATGAGTCTGTTTACCAGAATGAGTCCACACTCTAATTTGTTCTCTTTCTTTCTTTAACTCCTTTTTTAAAGACTCCATCTTTAGCATCTGCTCAATCTCTATTCTTTTGAGTTTATCACACAAGCTCTTAGTATCTGTCAAAAATGCTAACTCAGTCTCTAAGTAGTCATTCCTTTTCTTAATGTCAGCTACTTCTTTTAAGATTCCGATATTTTCCTTAGACTGATTATGATAACTAATATGCATGGTTTTCAGAAATGATTTCAGTTCAGACATATTATCAGTATCGAAAGCATAAGTAGTTTTAGGTACCTTTTCAGAAGTTTCCTCAACTTCAACCATCAGTGCATAGTTAACTTCTTCCTCTCCTTCAGAATCAGAGGAATCCATCCATTCTTTGCTTGAAGTGACAAGTGCTTTTCCATAAGTCTTTCCAGTTTTGGGCTTCTTGCAGTCTGTCGCATAGTCTCCCATTTTGTCATATTTGAAACATTTAACTTTGGAAAGATCATTCTTCTTGAATTTGCTCTTCTTATCAGAGTACTGATTTCCTTTTGAAGTCCTTCCATCTTTTCTGAACTTACCATACATCATCTTTCTGAATCCCTTAACCATCATGGCCACCATTTGCACTAGTTCTTTGTCAGAATCATCTTCTGACTCCTCATCAATACTATCATCTTCATCAGTATCAGTATCTGATTCCACAGCTACTCGTGCCTTAGCCTTCAATTTGTTTTGATTCACATGATTTTCCCTTAACTCAGTCTTTAAAGCCACATATTTTGATTTTGTTTTTACACCTTCCTTCTGCTTGATTTCTAGATCATACGTTTTTAGCATGCCATAGATCTCATCAAGTGTCATCAAATTCATCCTATAAGTGTGTCTTATAAGATTCTGTTGATTTATCCATTCCATAGGTAGAGATCTTAGAAACTTGACATTAGAATCTTCAACGTCACACACTTTTCCCACAAGCGAGAGCTCATTCAATAAGGTGAGAAATCTATCATAGATTTCTGTTATATCTTCATTATTCCTTGCTTCAAACTGCTCATATTCTTGAATAAGAATACCACTTCTATTTTTCTTAATTTCTTCTGTTCCTTGGCATTGAACTTCCAAGGCATCCCATATTTCCTTTGCAGTCTTACAGGCAATAACTCTGTTAGATAAAACAGTATCTAAACTATTGTGTAATATATTTCTAACCTTTGCATCTTTCAGTAGTGTTGCCTTGTCTTCAAGCGTCCATTCTCTCTTTTCTTTCAGAATCACACTTGCAGGAGTCGTCTCAGTTGCAGCAACCGGCTTGGTTGGAACAAATGCTCCATCATTTATCCTGTCGATATAATCAGGATCTGAAGCTTCCAGATACATCGTCATCTTGACTTTCCATGTTGAAAATTCGGATTTCTTCAACATTGGAATCTTCATTGTTTCATACCTGTTTCCTGACATCTTGATCGTTTCTGATTTGTAAGATTTATCAGTCTGCTCTGATACCAATTGTTACCCAGTAGATGTCGATTATAGAAGGGGGGGTTGAATATAATCGTACTAAATAATCGACTAAAACAGATATGTAAAACAATCAATACCAACTTTTATTAATCTTTATAAAAACTAATACAAACTCTCTCAAGAAACTATGAGTTCTTAAGAGCTGATAGGTTTACAGAATACTCGTGTAAGTTGTTACTCTCGTAAAACCTATTCTGTGTTTATATACATACACAGCTACACATTCTGTTACACAAGATAATCTCTATTTAATTAGATTGATCTTCTTGTCGCTTATCTTCTGTAACAGCTTCGGTGATACATATCATGGAAAATCAATCTTCTCCTGAAATCATGGAACAGTATCAATCATCACCATTCCTGATTTAATCTACTACTGATGATGACGTCATTAGTCGTCAGCTACTGATGATGCAAGTACTGATGCCACTTGGTCCTGATACATTCATTAAATCAACATTTTCCAACAACAGCAACTTCAGGACATGCTGTCAACACAGATACTTTCATGTCTAAGAACAGGAATGGCAAAGTAGGAATCAACAAGGGTAATGGCTATGCTTATGTCAAGATTGTACCCAGGAAACTATGTAATAACTGTGGCTCCTCACCCCATCTAACTAATGTTTGTAAGAAACCAACTGAATCTAAAGTCAATGTGACTGAGGTCAAGGGTAACTTACACAGAACCCCCGTTATGTATAGATCCATGGATGTCTGTAATAACACTGATTGCATGCCATGTAAAATTACTGCTATGAGTACCTGCTTCAATTTGCCTATTCTGTCAACTGATAAATGCTCTTATATGAATTATGATGAGACTTCTGAGCCTACTGGTAACAGTAACAAGACAACCCCAACTAAGAAAAAGACTAGGTCTTATCATAAACCTAAGTGGGTGGCAAAGGAAGTTGAACAGAAATTTTCTGATGATTATGTTAATGTTGAAAATGAAGGAAACTTAGGTGTTACTAAGTCTACAGGACCCAACCAGGATTGGGTACCATATGAAACCTAAAAACAATCTGTTTTGCAGGGCAAGAAAAAGAAACAGGTCATGTGGATCATTGACAGTGGTTGCTTAAGACACATGACAGGTGATAAAGCCCTGCTATCACAGTTTGTAGAGAAAGTTGGCCCAATCATAACCTTTGGAGACAACAGAAAAGGATACACAGTGGGATATGGTTGTTTGGAATTTGGGAATGTTGTCATAAATGATATTGCTCTTGTGGATGGATTAAAGCATAATCTACTCAGTGTCAGCCAATTCAGTGACAGAGGATTTAAAGTTGACTTTGATATGATGGTCTGCAATATCTATCACACGAAGGATGGAAGCCTTTCACTGAAGGGAGAAAGAAAAGGAAGCCTGTTTGTTGCAGACCTAAGCTCAACAAAGAAGGATAAAGTTTATTGTTTTTACAGTAAAGCTACTGTTGGTGACAACATGCTTTGGCACATGAAACTCTCCCATCTCAACTTCAAGACAATGAATATGCTGATGAAGAAAGAGCTTGTAAGACGACTAACTCAACAGGAATTTTGTCAAGAAGGACTGTGTGAGGACTATCAAATGGGAAAGCTAAGAAGAGCTGTGCACAGATCAAAGCAAGTCAACACCAACACTGAACCACTTAAGCTAATCCACATGGATCTTTTTGGCCCAGTAAATGTTCCATCTTTAGCCAGAAAGAGATATGCATTAGTTATGGTGGATGACTACTCTAGATACACTTGGGTGAAGTTTCTAGAGTCCAAAGATGAAGCTGCTCAAGTCATCATTGATCACATGAGAGTTCTTGACAGAACTCCCAATGCAAAAGTTCAAATACTGAGAACTGATAATGGTACTGAGTTCAGAAATGCCTTACTTGGGAACTTCTGCAAGGATGAAGGCATTGTTCAACAATTCTCTGCTGCAAGGACACCCCAGCAGAATGGTGTTGTAGAAAGGAAGAACAGAACTTTGATTGAAACTGCTAGGACTATGTTGCATGATACTAAATTACCAACATACTTCTGGGCAGAACCAATCAACACAGCTTGCTATACACAGAACAAAACCATAATCAACAAGACTCATGGAAGCACCCCTTACCATCTGTTGACTGAGAAGAAACCTACTGTCAAATATTTTCATGTATTTGGAAGTAACTGTTTCATGATGAAAGACAACCATGAAAAGAAAGGAAAATTTGATACCAAGGCTCTTGAAGGCATTTTCATGGGATATGGATTAGAAAGGACTGCTTACAGAGTCTATGTCATAGAACACAGAACAATTGAAGAAAGTGTGAATGTCACATTTGATGAAACCAAGTTTCCAGGGCTGCATGAAGATGGTCACATGTAGACACTTAGATTTGAGAATCAAGGATACTTGGAAGAAGAAGAAATTGTTAATGAAGAACCCAGTCTTACTCAAACTATTGGTATTGAGAAAGATGTTGTCAATGATAATGATATTGATCAAACTCCAGCTCAGTCACAAACCATCACATCCAATCCTCAAATTGATGGTGATTCTGGAGATAATGAAGAGCATGGTGGAGATAACTGCATTGGTGAAGATTCATCTCCCCAAACTGGAGCTAATCCACCAAATCAACAAAGAAGTTTACCTAGAGCCACAAAATGGAACAAGGATCACACTAATGATCTAATCATTGGTAATCCTTCCTCTGGGGTAAGGACAAGGAGTAATGTCTCTACTGACAGCATGTTCTCATGCTTTCTGTCTCAAATGGAACCAAAGACAATTGATGAAGCATTGTTGGATTCTGACTGGGTGATTGCTATACAAGAAGAACTTAATCAGTTTGAAAGAAATAATGTTTGGAAGTTGGTTCCAAGACCAAAAGGAAAATCAGTCATTGAGACAAAGTGGGTCTTCAGAAACAAGCTCGATGAGAATGGAATGGTGACAAGAAACAAAGCAAGGCTTGTAGCAAAAGGTTACTATCAACAGGAAGAAATAGACTATGATGAGACATTTGCACCTGTTGCCAGACTTGAAACTCTAAGAATCATTCTAGCCTTTGCTGCACACTGTAACTTCAAGGTGTTCCAAATGGATGTCAAGAGTGCCTTTCTAAATGGAGAGTTAGAGGAAGAGGTGTATGTTGAACAACCACCTGGCTTTGAAGATGCTGAAATGTATAACTTTGTTTACAAACTGGTCAAAGCACTGTATGGATTGAAACAAGCTCCCAGAGCTTGGTATGATACACTCTCCACATTTCTATTGGAAAATCAGTTTACAAGAGGTGTGGTAGATAAAACACTGTTCTACAAACATCATGGCAATGACATCATTCTGGTACAAATCTATGTGGATGACATTATTTTTGGATCCTCAAATGAGAAGATGTGTGAAAAGTTCTCATCTCTAATGAGAAACAAGTATGAGATGAGCATGATGGGAGAACTATCATTCTTCCTTGGTCTACAAGTTCTTCAAATGGATGATGGAATTTTATTTATCAAGCCAAATATGTCAAGGAATTTCTCAAAAAGTTCAACTTAGAAGAGTCATCACCTGCCAAGACTCCCATCTCTACATCAACAAATCTGGATCTTGACCCCAAGGGAAAGAAAGTGGACTCTAGTGCTTACAGAGGCATGGTGGGATCACTTCTCTATTTAACTGCTAGCAGACCAGATATAATGTTTGCTACATGTCTCTGTGCAAGGTTTCAAGCTGATCCAAAGGAGTCACAGTTGGTTGCCATCAAGAGAATTTTTAGATATCTAAAGGGCACTCCTAATCTAGGCCTTTGGTATCCTAAGAATACTGGATTTGCGCTTATTGGGTACTCTGACTCAGATTATGCTGGATGTAGAATTGACAGAAAGAGTACAACAGGTAGCTGTCAATTTCTTGGTGGAAGATTGGTGTCATGGTTTAGCAAGAAGCAACATTCAGTTTCTACATCAACTGCAAAAGCTGAATATATTGTTGCTGGAAGTTGTTGTGCACAAATTCTGTGGATGAAGAATCAACTATTGGACTATAGATTAGTGTTGAGCAACATTCCTATCTACTGTGACAACACTAGTGCCATAGCCATTTCAGACAATCCAGTTCAACACTCTAGGACAAAGCTCCTCAAGGAGGAAGGAAGCACTGAAGAAGAAACTCCTTCAGAAGTTTTAGAAGTAGTTAATAAAATCATGAAATCATAATTTGTAATCTCCTTTTTCAAAAGATAATTTTGTTAATAAAACTGGTTCTATTAACTTTCATGTTTCTTGCTTTATGTGAATTATCTCTGTGTTAATTATCTGATTACTCTATTGTGCATGATACCTGGTTTCAATTGAATATTTGTGAATGGTGTCTTTTGAGTTAAGTAAATTAATGATAAAATACATTAAAATTCATGACAATTATTGTTTTCTTCAAACGTTACTGTCATCAAGAAAAGTAACTATCACGGAATTTCATGACAGTTAGTTTCTTGACAGCAGTGAATAACATTTTGTCAAGAGTTTTAAAAGATTTTTTCATTAAAGTACTTAACGATGACAGTAAGTTTTTCGCGACAATGCTGTTGTGAAGACAAACCTACTATCATCACACAAATGTCACTGACAGTTTGTTTCATCGCACAAGTTACTGTCAAAAGTAGTGGACCGTTACAATTTTTAATTCAACCTCCACGTTGGCAGAAAATAAAGGGAGTAACCCACGTGGTGAAGTTACTGGGCAAGTAGCATGATTCCAAATATCCCCTTTTTCATCATAACGCTTGAACTACCCTTTTATACAACAGTTAATCAGACAATATCAAACCTGACACAAAACAACCTAAAAGCAAAACAACTTTCTTCTCTATTTCTCTCTCTACTCACTCAACTCATTCTCTTTTCTCCTTCATACCAACAATGGCACCTAAACAATCAACTTCTCAGACTAACTTTGTTGGCATCTATTCTTCAAATGATGTTGGTGAATACTTCAAAGGGCTTGTTTCTTTCTTGAATAAGTCCTATCTCGGGTATGCTATCACTTTAACTCCTGTTCTAGACCTAGAAAGGATTGAAAACTTCTGGGAGTCGGTTGTTGCTCAGGGAGATGGAGACCATACCACCATCAAATTCAAAATCAAAGAGCACAGTTACACTCTCACTATTCACGGCATCAACGCGGCTTTGGGAATTGTACTTGAACCAGGAAAGACCTACACAGAGCTTGCAAGTGATGAGACTTCGAAGAAGCTCTTCTTGAAAATTGGGTATTGAGGACCCATTCTTGAAGAGGGAACACCTAAGTGGTACCCATCTGGTGAAATGGACAGGAAGTATCTCAGAAAGGAATGGAGCATGATTTTTGATGCCATGGTGAAGGTGTTCTCTACAAAGACCACCGGTAGGAACGGGATTCCTACCTACATCAAGAAGCTCACACACTTTCTTGTTCATGGGTACATGGTGGATGTTGGAAAGCTACTCATGGCACACCTCAAGGCTGCCATAGGTAAGAAGGTAAATCTCTATCCTCGCTTTCTAATGATGTGTATTAATTATCTCTGTGATTTTGATGAAGATGCCCCTCGTACAGAGGTTTGCAGCATTTTGAAAAGAAACACACACACAACTCTCACTTCACAGAATTTAAATGCACACATTCCACTCTGCTTCACTAAACACATGGTTGATCAAGTGCCTAACCTTGATTTTCCATTGCCCTCTGGGTATGAAACCTTCTCTATTGAGGATGAGGCTGGATTAGACCCAAATTCAGCTAACCCACATTCTACACCGTACATTCAGCCTAGGTTCTCTAGACTTCCCAAAGTACATAGAAAAGCCTTGCAAAAATCCAGAAAAAGACCCCTAGAAACTGGTGTTGGTGGTAGTACTGAGAGTCAAGAGGGAGTTCCTGCACCTAGTGCAACAAATAAGGAAGGTAGTTAAACAGAACCCACAGTGGTTCCTCTTGAATCTAAGAAGAAGAGAGCTAAAAGGGCCAAAACCACTGTCAACCACCCTGCAGTCTCCCAAAAGAATATAGAGGAAATAGAGCATTAAACACCTCCCTAGATGTTCCTTCTCAACAAGGGACATCTATTGAAACTGGCCTGTCTCCCAAGGCACCTTGTACAGAGTCTACACAACCTCATGTTTCACCTCATGAGGAGCCCCCACTTGCAGAAATCCACATGGAGTCAGGGCACAGTGAGGATATCTCTTCCCCAATTGATGCTTCACAAATTCCATCTGTGGAGCAGCCAATATTCTCTCCTCCACCTTCACCTTCTTCCTTCCCTACTCATTCATTTGTTTCTTCTCCACAACCTAGAGAGGGGGACAGTCCCAACCCTTCAGGTTTTGATCATCCATCTCCAATCATGGATGAGCCCCATCTAGTGGTCCACAAGAACCCATTTCTCAAAGTGAGATGGAAACTACTTCTTCAAACACTGAGAAAGAACAAGGTGCAACTTTACCAGAAAGTGAAACAGCCAGTGCCTTGTTCAATCTCCAAGGAGTATCTAACCTTAGGGAAGATGTTGTCACAGCCTTAGTTGCTGTCAAAGACACTGTGAATGTTGCTGTCACAAACAACCCTGCTATCACGGATGCAGTCAAAGTTGTTAGCCCAACAGAACCTGTTGTCCAAGCTGCGGTGGAACCTACTGTCAACCCATTAGCTGACGGTCACATTCATGGACAAGCTGCTGTCACCTCTGCACAACCCAACTATGATGAAGTTCTCATTGAGGATGCCTCTGATGATGATGTGCCACTCTCTCAGCTTCTAAAGGTACATTCTAAATCATCTCTTTCAATGCATGAAAGTACTTCTCATACCCATGCATCTAGGTTGAGTGAGGGTGTGCAAAAGAAAAGAGAGATAAAAGAAAAGAGAGGTGAGCTTAAAAATGAGAGGCAGCCAAATGAGCTGGCAAAAGAAGAGGGACTTGAGCATGTCCAGAGTGAATTTGAGGGAGCCCACACTATTCAGGCACTAGGCCTTGAGAGTTCTTATGTGAGGAGTGATGAGATCACTCAGAAAAACCCCGAGAGTGTGAGAACCCCAACAGCCTCCAAGCCCTATTCTTTTCCTTCCCCTCTAAGAAGGTTGAGAACTGGTGGCCCCTCTATTCAAACTACTTTCAGATTCCAAGCCCTGGAGAACAAATGTCTATCCATGGACAACAAGCTCGACAATTTGTTTATCATGGTGGCAAATGGATTTGCTAGCATTCAGCTGTCCCTTCAACTTTTAACTACAATTCTTGATGCTGCCAACTTACCTAAGGGGGGGGGGAGTGTAAGATCAGAATCTGCCCAAGAGCAAGGTGTGGGAGCAAAAGAAGTACATGCAACTAAGGGGGAGCCTGCATCTAAGGGGGAGTCTGGAAGTAAGGGGAGCTTGCAAGTAAGGGGGAGTCAGGAGGAAAGGATGAGAAATCTGCATAACACCAAGGAAGTGGAGCTGAAAATCTATTTGAATATGAGATTGATGGGGAGACAATATTGATGTCCAAAGAAGTATTGGAGGAACCACAAGGAAACTCAAAATCAAAGAGGCCAATACTTCCTCTTGTATCAATTAAGGAACCAACTCCTCAGCCTCAGGAAACTACATTACAGAAGAAGTGGAGAGAAAAGGAGGAGCATAATAAGTTGGGGAAAGGCAAAGGGAAATTGCCTGAATACTGCAATGCACCAGCCTTTTGGACTAAAGGAACTGAAATTGATGACTCTCTTGATGATGATGAGTTGGATGGAAGTGGAGGTTCTGGAGTTGCTAAGAATGTTGGTGGATCAACTACTGGGAACACTGGAAATCAAGCCCAGGATACAAGCAAGGAAGAAGCCCCTGAGCAAGGAAAGCAAGATGCTGGTGCTACAGAAGAAAGGGAGAGTGAGATACTTGAAGCTTTGGAAGCAAGCATCCTAAGGTGTGCTATTGACAGTATCAATGCTGAGAAGGATGCTGTCACCAAAGATGTTATCAAGAAAAATGAAGACACTGTCATGAAAGATGCTGTCAATGATGAAACCAAAAAAGTAGTCAAGCCTAAAAGGACAAAATCCTTAGCCAGAGCTTGGTTTTCTAGACAGGAACCTGAAATTGAGAAGACTTCTAAACCAAAGAAAGGAAAAACGAAGTACTCAGGGAAGGAGAAAGCTATAGGGCTTGGCAGGAAATTGAGGAAACCAATCCAAACAAGATCCTACAGCTCTTTTGATCCAGTAGAAAAAGAAGCTCAAGGAATCAAGAATGTTGAGGTAAAGTTGGATGAAAACAAAGAAGCAACCCAGTATATCTCTGGTTTGATCAGTCAAGGTCGGTAATTGTTCATAAGGACTTTACCATGGAGGTGGTTTCACATGAGGTAACATAAGCTCTTACACGCAAAAAGAGGATGGTCACAAGAAGAATTGAGTACTTCTACTTAGAGAGAATGGTCAATCTAATGCAAGGTTATGACAATGTACCTGATAAAGTCATGGAACATGTTCTGGTATATAAAGCTGAAAGAGATGAAGAATTTTATCAGAAACATGGGGATTGGTCATTGCATGATGATGCTGATATTGCTCATCTACTGGAGTATTCTGATGAAGAAATAGCTAACTATGAGGATGACTTTCCTGAAGAAGAAGAAGTGCAAGCCATGCCTAGTCAGGAGAAATCATCTAAAGCTGCACATGATGCAAATGTGGAAAAATGGAAGCTGAGATTTTGAGAAAGTACCAGAGTAAGAATAAGGAGAGATGCAAAGAACCAAATTTTCAACCTTGGGTGTTGGAAAACCCTTTCAGGATCAAGCATGGAAAGGAAGAAATCTACTTGGATAGTTTTCACAAGCTCAAGACCAATGTACTGAAAGAGTTAAACTACTCAGTGGTTGGATCAACTAACCATCTGGAGATGATGTGTTCCTTTGAACTTGAAGAAATTATTCATAAGAGAAAGGGTGAAGACCCAAAGCTGGACAAGGCAAGAAGGAAAACTCTCAATGCATTTCCTGGCAGGAGATTCAAGCTTGAAAAAGACAATGTAAAGTTCAGAGTCTATATCTTTGGTCAAGAAAAGTGGATGGATCTCCAGGATGCTCAACAGGTTGGCCCTAAAGCAGCTCAATAGTACATTGATGAGATTGAAGAAGATGCAATTTCCCCCACAGAAATTTCACTATTGGATAGTCTCAGAAAGTATGTAGAAGAAGCTCTCAAAAGAGAGGAAGAAAGCAGGAAGAAAAGAAAGTCTGAAGCTCAAAACTAGGTAAACATTTCATATTTGCTCATTCATTAAGGAGCACCTATGTTTGTACTCATTCTGATCTTTGTGAGTTAAGTTGTCAGCATGTATAGTCTATAAATTTGTAGCTATTATCCATAAAAACAAATTGGGGGAGATTGTTAGGATTTATGGGTGATAGCTTAGAAGACAACTTAACTTTATGTTTTGTAATACTTAATTTGATTAGGTAGAACATACTGTCACAGACAGAGTATGTTCTTGTAGCCATTTCATCTGTTGTAATAAACTTGTTTATAAATCTTGGAAGAAGTTCATTCGTTTGTTCAAGCCTCAAGGAGTATATTAGGATGACAGCAAGAATAAATTTTATTGTCATAGCACTGACCGTAAGGTTACAAGAAGATAGCATGTTGCAAGTCAAGACAACATATTCACTCTGACAGCAACATTGGCGGAAGCCTTGAGACAACAACTCTCGATTCTCCTGACAGCAAGTTTGGAACTCCTAATAGCATCTATTGCGGGGATTTCTTACTGTCACCAAAAGTGTATTCTTGTGAAAACAAGCTTAGAGTTCAGGATACTGTCTCAGAGGGATAAACTTTGAATTGGGGATCTACCTAGTCAAACATGTGATAGTTTTGGATGTTCAAGAAACATGCGTGCTGTAGTATACCAACACTGCATCAGGTCTGCAAAGACTACGACAGAAGCTTAAGGGATCACAAGACAAAGCTCACCAATTCAAGAGTATGACAAATCAACATCTACTGGAATTGTGTTAGCTAAATATAGAATGTATCTAGATTGCCTTTTCTGTAATGATAAATCTGTTTGTATAGCAATTTAGGTAAGACACACGGGTATGCAAATTGTAAGAAGCTGCCACATGAAAATGACAGAAGCTTCACAAACCCGTGATGATAGAGATAGGATTTGTTTACTTAGACTATCTATCATTCTATACTGTGAACAACTTGAGAAACCGAAGCTTGAGAAAAATACACTTTCTCTCAAGGTTGTAGCAATACTTTCGCAAGATAAATACAATATTTATTTTGTGATAAAACTACTTGTGATTGCATTTCTTCTACTGATAGGATTTAATCTTAGTTTTAGTTGTTGAAGCATAGATTGAATTTTATCAGTATTGCATTCAACCCCCCTTCTGCAATACTCAAGGACCAACAAAAACAATTATTTGTTTTATTTTTTATTTTTTAACGCTTTGACTTAAGTAGGAATGCAAATTTATATAGGATTTTTTCAACGAGAACGGCTTATTAGAAAAGAATATATTAACATGAAAATTAATATAAGACAAGTATTCAATATGTTAAACTTGCGATTTCGATCGTAAAGAGAGAAGCGTATTTAAAGGGAGAACAATTTTTTAGGGAGGAATGAGTAATTGTTGTAATTTTAAAAAACATCATTTAACATATTAGAAGTAGAAAATGTGTTCAAATTTATAGAGGAGAACAATTTAAATTTATAGAAAAGACACATAAATAAAAGTTATATTTGAAGTAAAATAAGTTTTCAAATTTGTAAATAAGAATAGTTAAAATTTATAGGATGGAAATATAATTAAATGTTTTATCAGAAAATAGGATAGGTTTTAAAATTTATACAATAAAAGAATTCGAATTTATAAGAAATACATGTAATTAAAAGTTCTACCGGAATTAGAATAGATTTTTGTAAGTAATTAAAAGTCCTATTGAAAGTAAAATCGGAGCACAAATTTATGTAGGTGTTTTTTGAACAAGACAGGGGCTTAGAGCATCTTCGATAAGTATTGTCAAGATTGTTGTCAACCCTTGCCACATCATTGCATAAATTAATTTATTTTATTTTATGTGTCTTTTATGTCAATTTTGGCAACCTTTGTTCATAAAACACTTCAATAGTTAGCAACCTTTAAATGTTGCCAATGTGGTCCTATATTTGCACTATAAATAACTTTTAAACAAAAACAAGTATTCAATATACGTAGCTTTTGTACTTATATATGCGTTTTAACCATTTTGGGAAGTTGGCAAAAGTTGGCAACCTTTGGGCAACCTACCAACTCACATAGATGGGCAACCAAGAGTGTCATGTCAGGTCATTGATAACCTCTTGACAACCACTATTAGAGATGCTCTTATTAGAAATGCGTAGGTTAACATGAAAATTAATATATAAGATAATTGATCGGTCCATAATTAATACATTTTTAATACCTATTTTATGTTTGTTTTCGTAATTTTATTATTTAATAAATTGTTTTCTTTTGTTTTGTAGGAAAATAAATAAAATCATATTTCAAGCAGAAAAAGGTGAAAAAGGCAACGAGATGGAAATACTTGAAGTCAAAAGGAAATTGGAGAAAAATTGGAAAACTTATCGGAGAAGAAAAAGGAATTGAGGAAATATTTCCAGAATCCGATTTGTAGTCAAAGAACCCAAGCCCATTATTTTTCCTATATATATAGATCTCCTCTCTTGTATTTGAGACACCTAGAATTTAGACACCAATTTAGACTAGATCTGATAATTATTAAGGAGTATGAGTAGATTTAATTGTCTTTTAATTCAAACAGTTTTTATTTTATTCAAACACATTTTTGTTATTCAATTTTACAATTTTGTTTCGTTATTTATCTCCGGGTACTTAATTTCTGGCGTACGTGCTTCCTGTGGCTTGTAATTGACAACCAGGGAGTAACTTTGTTTACTTTAGTTATTGTTTTTATAACGACTCAGAAAAACGCTTGTACAGTATTAATATTTAATAATATTTGAGATCTATGATATGTGAATATTGTGTGAAAGGTGGATATTTGAAAATGTGATGATTAGATGTTTACTTGGTGAATGATATTGATTAAAATATATGTGTATGCTTTTAATTGCATTTTATATGAATTTCTTATTAAAAATTAGTTCTTTTTGACCTTCCGGGAATTTTATAAAATCATCAGAGATTCTTTTTATTGTGAAATCTTTTTCACAACCTTTCTTTTATATTCTATTATTTTCTAAAATTAGTGTAGGAATTTAGTTTTGGCCTTAAGTATTTAAAACTGCTTTTATGAGTTAAATGTCATTTATGTGATTTAAACTTTGAAAATTCATATTTAATTCAATTTTGATCATAAAAATATTTTAAAAATATGGGTGAGCTTGTAAATTCGTATTCTCTGTTTTAAAAATAAAAATTTTGATTTTAGGAATTATTTTCATTTTATTTCGGATTTTAGAAATGCAATTTAATGGTTTTCTTTTATTAAAAATCAGATTTTTGAATTATGAAATTACCAAACTGCCCTTGGGGTTATAAAACCCTTGTCACCAGTTCTTCTTCCCCATTTACTTTGCTCAACTCTCTCCTCTCTGCTGTTCTCTCTCTCGGCCATTTTTCTTTTTGTAAAATCTTCTTCCCTCTCTTCTTTTCTCTCCGCACAATCGATTGAGGTATATATATATATGATCGTGTATGTGTGTGTGTATGGCAGTGTGTATATGTGTGTATATCAGTTTTGCATGCAAGGGCTTTTAGCAATTTTGATCTTAATTCAATTCCGAAAGCTTGCTTGTGATGATTTCGTGATTAATTGATTGTTTTAAATTGCTTATTGGTGAGGTTTGTTGAAGGAAACCCAAATTCCGGGCACCTCCGAACCATACCGCCGTCGACAATGAGCTCCGGCGAGCCGACGGGGATGATGATGATGTTCTTGATTCCAAATTTATATATTGATAGTTGTATTTAGATGTAATTTTGATTGCATGTTGAGGAATTGAAATGCATGTGTGTATTTTCAATTTTCCCCTTTTATAAAAATTGGTTTGAAGTATTGGTGTTGATGATTAATTGATAATTTCATGTTATAGTGATTGCATGTTAATTATTGTGTTAAGTTTAGAGAATTTTGGATTATATATGTTTGATATTTGATTTTAAGTTGAAGGTTTTGATTTGGGGTTTTTGTCGGATTAGAAGTGTAGTGTTTGTGATTTTTGATGCTAATTGATTTTAATGTATAAATTGGGTACTTCTACTTAGAGTTCTGATTTGTGAGTGTTGTGGAAGCCTAAATAGTTTAGAATGGTTGATTAGTTGTATCATAGGTTATGCAATAAGAATGTTAGTGATTAAAGGTTTATGTGCAGAATGTTGAGATGCCCAGAACTGTCTGTTCTGTTTTGGTTATTTACGAATGGTTTCTGCCTGTTTTAGACAGAAAGTCTAGGATGTAACTGTTCTAATTGGAGTCTAGTTTGTGCACGCGCAAACCTTGTATCGATAGAGTTAACGAATAAAAAGTTATGCTTGTTTTACTAAAAGTTGTGCAGCAGGAATTTTCTGTGCTTCAGTGCCTAATTTAACCAGTTCGTTTTTAATCTAAAGGGATTGTTCTGAAATTGAAACTTTTATGGTAAGTTGGATTAGTATTCAGTAAATAGCCTGTCAAATATGGTATTTGTTTGATTACTTTTGGATTTATGAAAAATGTTTTAGTAAAGTATGCGCAGCAGATTTTTCAGCTTTTTGAGATGAAAACATTGCTTGTAAAGATGTTAAGGATATGGTTAGCATTGGTCAAGTTGATTTAAAGGGATAACCAAGTGTGGTATGATTTGGAAGTTAGATTATATACATATGTATTAAAGGAGTATATTATGTGAACTTGAATGGCAATGTGCGCTTATGTGAGTTTTGTGGTTATCATATGGATAAGAGATTATAAGTGATATAAATATTATGTGTTTACGCGTTTAGGGAACGTGGGGTAGTTTAGAATAAGGATTAGAATTTTGAGAGGATCATTCTGAAATAGTATATACTCTTTTGTAGAGTTGCGAGACGTGGAACATAGAGATAAAGGCAAGGCGAAGGCAGAAATTCAGTGAGTACGGTTTGTTATAAAAGCTACTTAAGAATCCAAAGAAGTAGAGCCTAGAAATAAAGGCAAGACAAAGGTGGAGAACTAGTGAATCTGATTACTCTTTTTAGCTACTTATTAGCTACTTAAGGAAAGTAATTCTGACTTGCTTTCACTTCTAAATTCCATTCTTTCATTTTGACATATATGAATTGCTATCTTGTTTATATACCCTTTTAATCCTGAAAACATATCATGTTCATTGGGAAATCCTAATTTCTGTTCATAGACCTTGTTGGTTCATACACCATACTATGTTTAGTTCTTTATTTGAACCTTTACACCCAAAGGTATACCAGAACTCATATTTTAGTACATATCCAAAACATACCTATGACAATTACTTCTTGATTTCCCATTGATAGAAATCCAGATTGATCAAATTGAACTTACCTGATTGACAAAAGATTCTTCTATACAAACATTATAGACACAACACAAATGTTATATGAACCATATCTTGCTTGAACTTTTCTCCAGATCTTACCCTTATCCTTTGATTATACTCACATTTTGATGCCTTTTTAACCTGAGATTCTATTGCATTAGATTTGAACTCGTACCTATGAATCACCCACTTACTTGAAATTTGAGAATACATGAACTTTCACTTTGAATCTATACAAATACTTATCTTTTGATTTAAAAAGGATTTCTTTCATGAGAAAGGTTTTAAAAGAAAGGAAGTTTCAAAAGTTATAATCATTTAAATTCCGATTTATGGTTTCCACGGATTCCTAAGATTGGAGGTGTAAGAGGCCGAGTGACGCCGGTCCATCACTTTTAATTATAATGCAATGACTAGGGATGGACTAGTCTACAGGCCAATGTGTGCCTAATGGGACCCAATACAAGGACCAGAGGGACTGTGTGTCCGGTATGGAGACTTTACGTGGCTGATCACCCGTATTGTCCGGTGCGTTGTGAAAAATCTCCAAATTACTTATTGCTTTTCTTGCAATCATATATCTTTATAAGGAAATTGGTTTACCCTTTGAAATTGTATAGTCATGTCATTGTTCTGATAATCCCTTGATATGGATTCTGCTATACCCATGACATACATATTGATATTGGAAACTGTTGCACAGTGGTTAACTATTTGGATATATTATTACTTGCTGAGCATTTGGCTCATTCTTTCCCCTGTTCTAACCCACAGTTAAAAGAGAAGATGGTACGCACTTTTCAGTCAGCTACGAAGTCTTCCTATAGGGATTATTTTTGGGATGCCAGCTCAAGCAGGTGATGAAGACTTGTAGAAGGTGTTTTGTATAGGGGAATGTAGAACTTTTAAGACACGGTTGTAATAACTTTTGAGACTGTATTATGTAATAAAATGAAGTAGATAGTTGATGCTTGTTTCATACCATTACCTGTTAAAGATCCAGGTTAAAGTTGGGGTCACGTCTGCATGTTTATATTATTATTCACAGGTTTATAAGTATAGAGGTTGTAGTGACTCCCCAATCATGACCCCAGATTGGGAGGGCGTCAAAGTTTTATATATTAGTTTAATAGTACAAGTCATTCTTAATCTTCTGTTACTTAATTCGTATGCGTGCTATATCTATTATATATTAATTGCCTTGTTTATTTGTTAATTATGCGTAGATAAATCTTTTGCCCTAGGATGAAGATGAAGTTAATTTGATTATTGTTGATATCTTCTCGTTCCTATTAATTGATTCTCATTATTTTTCTTGGTGCTTAATTGTTCAATTGACAAAGTGATTTTGATATATTATTGTTACCAGATTTATTTTTCATAGCCTATGCTTGCTCCATGAAGTTTTGATGGGTTATTGTTAGATAACAAGTTTCATAGTATATGCTTGTCTCGTTAATTGATATATCTTATTTGTGAAGGAAAGAGAATTGATTTTAGGGCGAGTTGGTATTAATTGTGATTGATTAATGGATTTGGATTCCTAGGTTTTCCTTATCTGATTTTAATTGTTAATTAGGTTAAACAAATCTCATCTCAAATCTTATTTGTCTAGTTCGCCTGAGTTAATTGTTAGGGTTTTGAAAATTCATAGTCTCTGTGGATCGATCTGTGATTGCTACAACTAAACACTGTGCGCTTGCAGTTTACATTATTTTTACACATCAAGTTTTTGGCGCCGCTGCCGAGGACTATTGGTAATTTTCACTCCTTGATATTTAATTCTTCGGATTAGTTTCTTGTTCTGCATTGTTTGTCTTTTAAGGAATAGTGAAGTAGAGGAAAGCTTGGACAAGAAGATTGCTAGAAGGCCTCGTCGTCTCTTGTGAAATTTTTGAAAGCGCTTTTCTGTATTCCGTATCACCTCTCTTTATATTCTTTCCACCATTATTGAAAAACACAAAAAAATTAAATATTTGAAAAATCCAAAAATATTAGCTAGTTATTTGTTAAAAACCAATTTGTTGCATCATTCATTCTGTCACATAGGAGCACATCATCTAGATTTATTTATTGTCTTTATCGCTTTCCATATCTTATAATTGTGGTGATTGCTGGAGGAAAGAGGTACGTACAATTTAGAATAGAACACGTAGTGTAGTGCATCTATAAGTGCTTATTTCTCGTTCTTTTTGTGTTGCATCATCTAATCAATCTTAAGGGCGTCACCCAATTCCAAGATAAGGTGAGGGATTTCATCACTCTTTCCTTGGCCCACAAATCACTAATTCGTTCATCTTGCATTCCTTTTCCCTTAATAAAATTAATTAGACGTTAGCCCCTAGGATATCGCGCTCAACTAGGAAGAGAATCTAGGAGGAACAAATCACTAAGTATTTTTCGGTGGTATCTAGGACTAGCGAAAGCTTACCTGGCCTTTAGACTGGTGCCTAGAATGGTGGTTAGCCTCTTGGCAATGCTTCCTCCTGCTTGGCCAGTCACGACGAATGCTTTTTGAGCTGTTACTTTTAGTAGTATCTTATTGTTAGGAGCAAGGTCTAGATTTTTTTTAGGATAACATAGATTTTTCTTTTGATTTTGCATATTCTTGGGTGTTTACTTATAGCTCTTGTCTTCTACGTGCTTATTTGATTGTTTCTCTTGTATGCAAAGTACTTGGGTTCGAGATAATAAATTAGTGAGACAATCCGACCATTCACTACCCGGAATAACAAGACAACTCGATTTCTCTTCACCCACTAAAATTGAGTCAAAAGAAGTAAAAGTTCCAACAACTGTCATGGATGTCTCTCTTAAAGAACGTTGTTACCCCGCTCGTACCGCTCAACCCTCATGCATAGTGCTACCAGCAGTAACCGCAAACAATTTTGAAATCAAACATCATAACATTAGCATGTTACCTAGGTTTGCTGGGGTAGATGGAGAGGATCCATATCTTTTCATTCGAGAATTTGAGGAAGTGTGTGCTTTACAAAAACTTCAACAACTAAGTGAGGATTCCATTAGGCTCAGACTCATTAACTTTGCTTTAAAAGAAGATGCTAAACAGTGGTTGTATAGTCTACCCGTTAATTCTATTTCCACATGGGAGGGATTTGTTGCCATATTTCTTAAAATATATTTTCCCAACCATAAGGCTAACAGGCTTAGGAATGAAATCAACCAATTTCAACAAAATTCAAATGAGCCTTTTTGGAAATATTTTGATAGATTTCAAAAGTTGTTGTCTAAGTGTCCTCAACATGGTATAGAAAAATGGAGACTTTGTAAAATTCTCTATGAAGCCTTAGATAGCCAAACCACTACCTTGTTAGAGTCTATGTGTAATGGTAGGTTTATGGATAAAACTGTAAAGCATAATGTAACATAAGATGTAAAAGAGATAACTACAACTCAACCAAGGACAAGACAGACAATAATATTAACAGAAGCACAGGAATCCAGGATCAATGAAGATAAGGTAAACTCAAAAAATCAAAATACGTTATGTATTCTTGAAGTCCGTAAACAGGTCACGGAAAGAAGTTCATGAAAATGTTCAAGCCTCAGTGACAGCAAAAGAAACAAGACTTTCAAGACGACAGAAGTATGTGAATGATTTAGAGTCAGTACCACAGGATTCCAGTGATGACGCAACCAGGACGACAAAGGACTTATCAGCAGCATTGAATTGCAGACATAAAAGAAGAATTGATCAAGTGTTATTCATCTGTGAACCAGACCAGTTGCACTAGGTGACGGCACTGAAAAGATCAAGTTGTTTTATCGTCTCGGAAGAAATTGATACAGTCTGAAACTTAAACACCAAGGAACTCAGAAAGGTTTTCTAAAGGGAACAAGGATAAGGTTGATTCGATGGTTTTTCATTTAAAATGAAAAACTATCGAATGTGATTCTAAAAGAATCAAAAGTAAGTGACTTGATAGTTTTTCTATTTTAAAGAAAAAAAAACCATCGAAAACTTTTTTAAGGATCTCAAAAGTCAAAAGAAAACAATTCGATAGTTTTCATTTCCTAAAAACTATCGAATGGTTTAAATGGAGCCCACTTGAATTCTATTACAAAAGATATTAAAATTCGATAGTTTTTATTTAAAAACTATCGGATGGAAAACTCTTTTTAATAATTCGATGGTTTTCTAAATTGAGGAGCAGGTGAAAAGTTTATTTGTTGTCAGGTTGATGGAAATTGGACGGCCAAGATTAATTCTTTTAATTTTGGTTCGATAGTTTTCTAAACCAAAAGTCTACAATTATACAGAGGAAGAGAGTGTCTTCTTCAGTCTGGCTTTTTCATAGTAGCATTCACGGAGAGAGAGTTCTGAGCCGGAGAAGAAAAGAAAATTTATAGTGCTCAGAATTCGATCAATGTATTGATTATGAATAGCCTAGAACTCATTGAAGCTAATCTACGGATTAGAAATTGTAGCACCCTTCGAGGTTTATATTTATAAAAAGATATATTCCCCGAAACTTGATTTGGTTTGGTGTGTTTAATTTCGTTATAGAACTGAAAGAATGATCCGCGAACGAAATTGAATTATTTGTGAGTATCGTATTCAACCCCCCCCCTTCTACGATACTTCGGGACCTAACAATTGGTATCAGAGCTTGTTAATCGACATACAGATTAGATCCGGGTATTTCAGACCAGTCAGACAAGAATTCTGAGGAGGCCAACTTCTAAATAAATTTATTTTATAAATTTATATTTTTAATAAGTTTATTTTATAAATTTAAGTTAAAATGAATTTATCTTATAAATTTAATTTAAATGAGTTCATTATTTAAACTTGAATAAGTTTATTTGATTAACTTAATTTAAATAAATTTATTTTATAAATTCAAGTTACATAAATTTATATTTTAAACTTAATTAAATTTAATTTATGTTATGAATTTATTTTAGAGGTGCGGCACAGAGCAATTTGTAGTGTTCTAAAAAGACCCCTTAGAATTTGTGAATTGTTTTTAGTCAATTTAGGTGGCCACTTTTTAAATAGTCAGCCATTGACCATTTCTTTAGTTTTTAGAAACTATCGAAAAAGATTATAGCTTCTTCGATGGTTTTGTTTGTTTTAAAAAGAAAACAATCGAAGTGAATGCTTTTAATTGTTTCAAAAAAAAAAGTGGTCAGCCATCTTGAATTGAACAGCTTTACAAAAGCACCCCGAATTAATATATTTCTGAGTTATTTATTTATTTCGAATTTTGTTAAAAATATTTCTTAAATTCTAATTTTTCTTAAATATTAATTTACATGATTTAATTTTTAAGAATTCGAAATTCTTGAAAATTAAATGTTTTGTAAATATTTATTTTTGATTAATTTATTTTTAAGGAAAATTAAAAATTCTGAATATTTAAATTTTTCTTAAGTATTAAATTGAGGGTGCTCAAGGGCTTGTAGAAGAAGATTCCTCCGGGTGTTAAACTGATTTTTATCTTTCGAAGAAAAAGATGACCATGAAGCTGATTTCAGGAAGAAGTTTCTACGGATATATTTTTTTTAAGGAGATTTAATCAAAAGAGATTATGAAGGGAGGAATAAAGGGTGTTAGAGAATTGAACGGACAAACAAATATCTCAGTAACTTTTATTAATGTTGGAACCTCAGAACAGAATAGAAGAATTACTAGTAGCTGAATCAGAAGAAGCTCAGGTAGAAAACCTCGAGAGACTAGACTAAAGATCAGTGTTTCACTTGTCAAGGAAGTTTAGTCACATCAGATTCAGAAGGAGTACAAAAGCCACATCCATGGATCAGGCTTATTTATTACGAAGCAAAGATTCTTCAGGATTCAGTTCAAGAGGTAGTTACAGACTGAGATGGTAACAAAATCAAGACTGATAGTTTCAACTATGATAAGAACTATGTAACGAGAAGCTATCAGGGTGTGCTACACAATGAAGAAGCCTAACAAACAAAGAAGAATAGGGACTCAGTTAATCAGCTGAAACAGAAGTGGAATGCTTTGTTGAAGAAGCATCAGCACAACTTATGTTGCTTAAGGAAAGAGTTGGGATGGATCAGATGACGAGAAAATCATGGATATCTTGCTTTCATAGCAATCTCTGAAGATGATTCACCTCACATATCTCAGGTATCTTTTCCTTGAACCAATGCAGTATTTAATTCTCAATATTCAAAGCATGTATATACAAGATCTTATATATGTGTGTATGAATATTTGTAGAATAAGATTTGCAAGTGAGATAGAAGCTTTCTTAAGAAACAACTCTTATTTTTTTAGGGGTTAAGTTTCTGGCACATAAGACCTTAGTTAAGCTAAGTTTCAGTATCCCTAGAAGAACAAGATTTGCTCATTTATTCTGAATTGTTTGTTAAGGGATAATCAGTTTGAAGGATGGAGGAATTACCTTTAGAGTCAGTAGAATTTGTAGAACACCAAACTGTATCTAAAACTGACTTAGGTAATAGAGAAAGTTAGATGCCATACAACAACAGAATGGATTAGATAGAATTAGTGATTTAATTGTTAATTCTTTTATTCCATGTGTGCTTAGAAAATTATTGAATATCTGTAAATCTACTTGCTACCTGTTACACTTGTGTATATTGGTTAAAGTAGAAAATACTGAATTTTCTAAGATGCCTAATTTGCACATCTCTTATCTGCAATGTCAAAATGCTCAATGTATGCCATTTATTCTTTTTAACATGTTTGCTTATTTAAAGATTATGAATGCATCTCTTAGTACTTGCATTAATCAAAGAAAAAGCATGTTTAAAGAATTACATTAGAGCAACGACTGCAAGGTCAGTCAGAGATAAGAATAAGCATGTATAGGCTGAAGCTGTTGTTACCACTTTTAAAAGCAAAATCTCTAATCCATCTGGACCCAAGCAAATAAGTTGGGTACCAAGAACTGTCAATCCATTTGTGAGTGCAGGCAAATCAGGTTAATCGATTTATATGCTTTCTTGGTCTTTACTACTGAAGACATATGATCGAAGAAAGAACTTGCCATCAAATGTGATTGAGAAAGCTGTTCCGTTAATAATCTTTGGAGATGACAGCAAAGGTTTTCATCACGGGACAAGGCTACGTTTGAAATGGAATGTCATCATGTTTACAATAATTGGTATCATTGATAACAACTGATAATTGGAGTCAAGGATATCAATTAGAAGCAACTTTCTTGCTGAAGATTCAAAGCACAAATCTTTTTTCAATGAAGGAGCAGTGTTTTATCTCAAGCAGGAAGGTTGAGAAGCTCTCACCCTTGCATGACAATACAAGGAACTCTTTTCTAAAGATGGTGTTGGTGAGAGGACTGCCTCATCTGGGATTCAAGCTGGATGAAATATATGAGGCATGTCATTAAGGGAAGTCAAAGAAACATCACAGAAAAGCTATAATGTGATAAGCATTACTGAGCCGCTTCAGATGATACGTATGGAACTCTACGGACTAGTTAATGTCTTATCTACAACAAAGTAAAGATATACTTCAGTGATGGTTGATGACTACTCTTAATACAAACTGGTGTTGTTTATTCAATCTGAAGGACAGGACATCACAGATGAGATTAATCACATTTCCATGATAAGTAACAAATACAGGAAGACCCTGTAATGGCCAATAGAAGCAAACTCTGAATTTCTTTCAGGGGTTTGGAGGAAAATGTTTTACAAGTAAGCATCTTGGCAAGATTGGCAGCTAAGGCTCTTTAGGATATGTTCCTCGGCTAATCAGTGGAATAAGCCTACGAGGTAAATTTGATTAATCAACAAGAGGTGATTGAAAGTCTGAATATGATGTTCAACAACTCCAAGCTCTCAGCTGTTATGTGTGAAATTATGGTAATGATAATTCAAATCCAAGCAGTGGTAATGGTAGTTTATCTACACAGCTCAGTACTTCAACAGAACCACTCAGCAAGGATAAGGATTCTCAGGAAATCCCAGCAACAGCTTAGGGGGAGCAAAAGAAGGATCAATTAGTCTGATCAACACCACAATGAATATCTAGAGGACACTTCAAGAACGTATCTGTCAAGACAAAGGGTTTAGATTCAATATCATTCCTGATGTCTAGTTCTTAGTGATCCTAGTGGTGGAGTAAAGACTGGAGCTATAGAGTATGAATGATTATTTTCTTGGTTTTCTTTCTGAAGAAGAAACAAAGAAAGGTAAAGAAGCTCTGATGGATCCAGATTGGGTGATTGCAAAGCAAAATGAACTCAATCAATCTGAAAGGCAGAAAGTTTGGAAGCTGGTACCCAGGCCTAAGGGAAAATCTGTTATTGGAACAAGATGGGTATCCAGGATACTGGACAACATTGGCATTGTTATGAGGGACAAGGCCAAACTGGATGCTAGGTTACTATTAGGAAGCAGTATCTAACAAGAAGCACCAGTGACGAGACTTGAGGATATCAGGATATATCTGGCACCTACTGCATATTCAAATTTTAATATCTATATGGTGAATATGTTCAAGTGCACTCCTGGTTGGTGAGATAGTAGAAGAAGTCAATGTACAGTAGCTCATGACATTTGCTGTTGCAGATCAATTGGACGTTGTATAACTTCTCTTCACAAGATCACTACAGGTTGGTATGAACTGGTATCAATACTCAAGCAATCGTCAAAGACATGGTATGACACTCTAACTGAACTTTTACAGAATATGAATTTATTAGAGTCGTCATAAGGCACAAACATAATGTCATATATGTGCAATGATATCATGATTATATTATATGTTGGTCTATTAACGAAAACTTGTGCAAGAATTTTGCCAAGTCACTGCAGAGAATGTACGAGATGAGTAAGTTGGGAAAGTTGCAATTCTTTTTGGAATTACTTTGAGCAAGCTAGAAGAATAATTCTTTTAGGAGCACAAGTAAGCCAAAAGAGTGATGGAAATAAAAGTAAGTCAAGAATCTTTTGAATGTGCACAATTGAGAAGATTCTAGACATGCCAAGACTCCCTGCCAACAGCAGCCACTAAAGCTTGATCAGGACAAATCAGGTAAAAGACAGAAATGACAAGCTAGAGAGGTATGCGTCTCATTAAGTTATTAGCTGCAAATTGACACCACATATTTTATTCTCAAGTTTCCAATATGCAAGGTTCCGAGTGGAAGAAAATCTAGTCTTATAGCTATTAACATGATTCTTAGATATCTTAAGGGAATACCAAATCTCAGAATATGGTAACCTAAAGATACTTGTTAACATGTTTAGCTATTTAGATATAAAATACGCAGGTTGTAAGAAAGACAGGAGAAGCATCTCTGGAAGCTGTCAACCCAAATGACAGGAGAAGCATCTCTAGAAGCTGTCAACTTCGTGGAGGAAGATTGATTTCTTTTTATGATAAAAGGAAATAAATTCTTCTCCAACAACTCTGTGGACCACTCCACGACAATGCACCTTGACAACAGGTATCATCTCTTTCAAAAGCATGTCTTCAAACATCCAGTCCTCATCTTAATAATTTAGTGCTAATATCTAACTCATAGATATTTAGTACTAATTTATTATTATTTATTTAATGAAATTTGAATTATGGAAATTGAAGCAGTTCAATATCTTATTTGCTCCATAATTTAAAATACATAAAATAAATATGCAGCATAATTTATTGGATTTTAATTGGTTAATATCATTCAATGATATTTAGTCGATTTTATTCTGAGAAAATTGTGAATTTTCTGTTGACAATTGATTTTGGTAAATTTGAAAAGATTTATTAGAATTAAAACTTGATAGGAAATAAAACAGTCTAAATTTTAAAACAAGAACAGGTTTTAAAATGAAGACAGAAGCAAAAAATATCGAATTTAGGAAATTCGATAGTTTTTCAAGTACATAGATAAATCTATCGAAATAAATTTTCGATAGTTTTTGAAAAGGAAAAAGAAAAACTATTGAAAACATTTCTCGATACTTTTTGAGGAAAATTTGAAAAAGCATCGAATTGAATTTCTTAATTCTTTATCTAAATTCTCGATGGTTTTTTAATTAAAATGAAAATCTATCTGAGAGAATTAATTTTTCCTTTATTTTAATTCTCGATAGTTTTTCCACAAAGGATCCCTCGATAGTTTTTCAAGCTTTAAAAGGTAACAAGTTCGATAGTTTTTCAGAAAAACTTTTTAAATTCTGATTTTCAAACTCTTCGTTATTTTTCAAAATTTATCGAAGTAAAGTTGACAGTTTTACCCCCAACTGAAAACCATCGAACTTACTATTAAAAACATCGAACACTGTAAAGACAATATTGCCCCTGTCAATTCAATAAGTATTTAACAACCCCTGTCAGATCTAAGGGCTTTTGTTTATACTTACTAGAATACATATAACCAAGAACATCACTGCCTCAAGAACTTGTTTCTAAGAAAACTATTTTCACTATTGTTCTTTAGAAGTTAATTGTTTTCAATTGATTTCTTCAGATAATTCTGATTATTTGTGTTACCAAAAGTAGGGTTCTTGATAATAGTGATTCGAAGTTGTGTTTATTAAGAAAAAGGGGTAATTTTGTTTTAAGGGTATTTTGTGTCAAGTTTGATTAATTAGTAATAATTAATTAAATTTAATTGGTTTTAGTTTTGGTTTAAAAGTAACCAAGACTAATCATGTCTCGTTTCAAAACTTGCAAGCCATTACGAATTTACAGTTTCGTGCATGGGCAGAGTTTCTGAACACACGTTCATTAGTGGCATATGCTGTGAGTACTCCCGTAGTCCTTTGCATCGATCAATTGACTGCATTGTACACAACCGCCACGGATACAAGTGAGAATAACGTAAGATCCTTCAGTTTTGTTGTGCCAGGGGGCAGAACAATAAGGGTGACGGAACATGACTTTAACAGAATACTACATTTTTCTATAGAAAACCATGTTCCGGATCCCACAACTGAGGAGATACATGCTTTCTTCACTCTCATAAGAAGTCAACAACCTAACTTCTTTGTGGGAGAGTTCCTTAAGCATTACCTGACATGGGACCACTGGATGAAAGAACAGGCATAGATGATGTGCTTTGTTTCTATCCTAGGTTCCTACAGCTAATTCTCAATAATATCTTAACAGATGATGAGCGTGAGACATTCGCCGAAGAGGAGGCCATGAAGTGCATGAAGATAAAGAGCAATGCAATAACCGCTCTGATAAGAAAGAATCATCTTCCAGGGGTGCCCACTGTTCAAACTTGAATATCTAAGAACGGTGCCCCTACCACTTCTACCCCCAGGGGAACAGGTAATTGAAGGTAATTTCCTCAACCTGAACCTGAAATTGGTCCTGAACCAATGGATGTTGATCCAGAGCCCTCAGTGGCCATCCAGACCATGAGATTGCAAACCCACAATCTCTAACCACGGTCGAAGAGCCTTTGGACGAGCCAAATGAAATCACAAACGAAGCTCCTTCTCCTACTATACCCAGTATACAGACATCCCTGAGTGTAGAGGGAGATAGTGCCAAAGCAACACCACATAAGGAGATACGCCTTTCAACAACAGCTCTGCCTACCTCTAAAAGGAGAAGAACAGAAACCGAGGCAACTGTTGATACTTCATTTCTCTCATCCAAAGCGCCATTTATTGATTTTTCTGATGCTGATTGGGCTAAGCTAACGAAAGCAATATCTAAACCAATAGCTCAATCAAGTAAGGAAGAATTGACGGAAGCAACTGGTGTTCCGACCATATTACGGTCAGGTTCACTGGTTGAAGGTTCTTTACTGAACCAAGAGTCTTCACAGACGTCGAGAGAAGGCTTTGACCTCAATGCACAATCTAAAGGGTCATTGTCTACCTCCCCAGATGGAACATATCTGGATCCTGCGGGTAAAGGGTCTGACGTAGGTGCAGATCGGCAACTCGGTGACAATGAATCAATTTTAATTGAGGAGTCTGCTGAGGTAAAGTCTTCACAGACTATTGGGGAAGATTGGGATCTCTGCTGTTAAAAGAGCCTGTTTCTAACCCCCTAGAGATTCAAACTCTAGATCCTTCAAAGGATATATCATCTAAGGATGATCAGCAACTTGGTTTAACCAAGGACGGGGACTTGCGAAGCCCCATTGCACCACCGGTGACCTCCTTAAGGACGGCTACGGTGTTTTCTTCTGCAGGTACAACTAGCACTAAGGGAATGAGTGAAACAAAAACACTTACACCTGGCCTGAGTGGGAAAGGAAATATGAGTGAAACACTGACAGAAATGTTGAGTGTACACCCAGAGCCAAACGTGAGGAGTGACACCCTAACCCTTACAAATATCGATGATTTGCTATTACCGAGAGGTACATGTTCAATTCATCCTCAAGGAGATGACAGTTCACAACAGTCGAATTGAGGACTGATGTCAAAGAGAATCAATGTGACGGGGTACAGTCTATTTGGAATATGCTGAGGAACCAACAACCCGGACCTTCACAACAACAACCTGATCCTTCTACTACCATTTGGAATGAGGATAACTTCTTCGAGGATTCCTCAACTAAGGGGGAGAAAGTTGGAGAAGGGGATAAGGATAAATGGAAAAGTTGGAGAAGGGGACAAGGACAAATGGGGAGTTTTGGGAACCAATGAAGTCATTCCAGTTAGACAGTATTTGAGGACATGTACTAGAAGAAGAAAAGAGTGAAGAGGGATTTGAATTCATGCGAGAGCAACCGAATCAGGAGGAGCATGAGCCAAAGAAGCAAATTCTCTATCACTGGAAGAAAGACACCAAGCAGTGCTCATGAAGAACTGCAGGTGATTCTCATCAAGATACAAAGGACTACAAGGCTAAATGAACTGCTCCAAGAGCATGTTAAGGAGATCTTGATGAAAGTCAGTCCAGAGATTACTGAAAACCCTCCTATGGTTAGATTCATGACGAATGATTTGTTCAGAATCTGCTACATGACGGAGGACAAACTGAGAGATTACCCAAACGAATATCTAATATCAGTTGAGAAGTATCTTAGATCCACTAGATTCACATCAACGGAGAAGGACAAAAGCAGCCGACACTCTAAGAAAATATCTTATGGAGAATGTTCCCTACTATAGGAAGAGAGTGGAGAAATGATTGGAAGTGCTTCCCAGACTACCAAACATGCCAAAGCTAAACAAGAAAGATGTTAACATTGCATGGCTGTGGGCTGGAGTGGGTCAAGAGGTTGGATATATTGGAAGACACATCCTAGGAGCAATCCTTAAACCTGG
The DNA here is from genome assembly GCA_030848705.1 of Heracleum sosnowskyi. Lineage (NCBI taxonomy): Eukaryota > Viridiplantae > Streptophyta > Magnoliopsida > Apiales > Apiaceae > Heracleum > Heracleum sosnowskyi. The sequence continues at coordinate 21,726,565 of CM061240.1, forward strand.
AGAACCACTGCACTATCTATCAGTGATTGATTATCACGCTGCTAACTCCGATCCAATGATTGAAGAAGGTGAGATTGGAATGGACTGAAGATGAGAAGCAAAGAACAACAGAACTATCAGCTCAGACAGGAGGAGCAACTTCAATGTGAAAAGGTTTATTGTTCTTTGATTTATGAAATCTGGAAAGTATATATATCTGATCCAGAATGCATTAATATTATTACGCTGTCTTACTTTAAGTAGTTTCATGTTTCCTTAGTTAGTTGAGTTATCCTCGAAGTATTTGCTTGTCGAACTCTATCCAATCAAATAGGGGGAGATTGTAAAGCATAATGTAACATAAGATGTAAAAGAGATAACTACAACTCAACCAAGGACAAGACAGACAATAATATTAACAGAAGCACAGGAATCCAGGATCAATGAAGATAAGGTAAACTCAAAAAATCAAAATACGTTATGTATTCTTGAAGTCCGTAAACAGGTCACGGAAAGAAGTTCATGAAAATGTTCAAGCCTCAGTGACAGCAAAAGAAACAAGACTTTCAAGACGACAGAAGTATGTGAATGATTTAGAGTCAGTACCACAGGATTCCAGTGATGAAGCAACCAGGACGACAAAGGACTTATCAGCAGCATTGAATTGCAGACATAAAAGAAGAATTGATCAAGTGTTATTCATCTGTGAACCAGACCAGTTGCACTAGGTGACGGCACTGAAAAGATCAAGTTGTTTTATCGTCTCGGAAGAAATTGATACAGTCTGAAACTTAAACACCAAGGAGCTCAGAAAGGTTTTCTAAAGGGAACAAGGATAAGGTTGATTCGATGGTTTTTCATTTAAAATGAAAAACTATCGAATGTGATTCTAAAAGAATCAAAAGTAAGTGACTTGATAGTTTTTCTATTTTAAAGAAAAAAAAACCATCGAAAACTTTTTTAAGGATCTCAAAAGTCAAAAGAAAACAATTCGATAGTTTTCATTTCCTAAAAACTATCGAATGGTTTAAATGGAGCCCACTTGAATTCTATTACAAAAGATATTAAAATTCGATAGTTTTTATTTAAAAACTATCGGATGGAAAACTCTTTTTAATAATTCGATGGTTTTCTAAATTGAGGAGCAGGTGAAAAGTTTATTTGTTGTCAGGTTGATGGAAATTGGACGGCCAAGATTAATTCTTTTAATTTTGGTTCGATAGTTTTCTAAACCAAAAGTCTACAATTATACAGAGGAAGAGAGTGTCTTCTTCAGTCTGGCTTTTTCATAGTAGCATTCACGGAGAGAGAGTTCTGAGCCGGAGAAGAAAAGAAAATTTATAGTGCTCAGAATTCGATCAATGTATTGATTATGAATAGCCTAGAACTCATTGAAGCTAATCTACGGATTAGAAATTGTAGCACCCTTCGAGGTTTATATTTATAAAAAGATATATTCCCCGAAACTTGATTTGGTTTGGTGTGTTTAATTTCGTTATAGAACTGAAAGAATGATCCGCGAACGAAATTGAATTATTTGTGAGTATCGTATTCAACCCCCCCCTTCTACGATACTTCGGGACCTAACAAAAACTGATGAAGAAGCTTGGCAATTTTTTGAAGAGTTAGCTGAAGGACAATGTTGTGGGAGTCAACTAGGGAACCCAGTCAGGAAACTGAAAAATCTAAGGGCGTACACGTAGTTGGTAATTCTATTGCAACCGAAGCTAAGTTAGATACACTCACTAGACGTCTAGAAGCCTTAGAAACCAACAAGGTGTTCTCACAAGTGTTTTTGTGTGCAAATTGTAATTCTCCTACTCATTTGATAGAAAATTGTCCTGAAATTGAACAAGCCAATGCCATGTTTCAATCTAGAGTTAGGAATGATCCTTATTCATCCACATACAATCCTGGTTGGAAAAATCATCCAAATTTCTCAGGGAACCAAGGTCAATACAATCAGTATAACCAAAATTCTCAACCTGTTTTTCAAAAGCTCAATCCTGGTCCATACCCAACTCAAAATCCTAACTCATATCCTCCACAAAATCTCGGTCAATATCAAAACTCAGTTCCTTTGAATCCTCCTGGTTTTGCCGAATCTGACAAAAGATTTACTTCTTTAGAAAAGAGTATGGAGGCATTAATCAAATCTCAACAAAATTTCATGAACACTATGACCCAAGATAGGCAATTGCTAAATTACAATGCTCAAGCCATATCTAAGCTAGAGGTCCAAGTTAGTCAGTTGGCAAACACCATCAGTGAGAGAGAGAAAAATCGATTTCCTAGTCAACCCGAGATTAATCCCAAATTTCATCCAAATCAAAAGTCTCATGAAAATGTGAATTCTGTTATCTCTCTAAGGTCTGGTAATCAATTCAATAACCATGCTGGTGTCAATACTCAAGTAGAAGATAAGCTTACATCTGAACCAAATCCGTTACTCTTGAATCCTAGTCTTAAACAATCTTCCAATCCCCAGAGTTCTGAAGAAGTTGAATCTAATGAGTCATCACCCTCCAATGAACCACCTTCAAAACCCCAATCTGATGTGTCTATTGAAAAAGTCTTTAAGCCAAAAGCTCCGTTTCCTCACAGACTTACTTCAAACAAACAACCTGCTCAATTAGATAAGATTTTGGAAGTCTTCAAGCAAGTCAAGATTAACATTCCTCTTTTAGATGCAATTCAACAAGTTCCCTCTTATGCTAAGTGTCTAAAAGTTTTGTGTACTCATAAAAGAACCACTCATGTTCCTAAGAAAGCTTTCCTAACATCTAATATTAGTTCTATCTTGTCAAATCAAATTCCTTTGAAGTATAAGGATCCTGGTTGTCCTACCATTTCTTGTGTCATTGGTAATACTTTCATTGATAAAGCTTTACTCGATCTAGGAGCTAGTGTGAATCTTCTTCCATTATCTGTCTATCAAGACCTGGGTTTAGGTGAACTTAAAGAGACTACTATCACTCTTCAGTTAGCTGACCGTTCTGTCAAAATTCCTAAGGGTATGGTGGAAGATGTGTTGATTAAGGTTGGTGATTTTGTCTTCCCCGTCGATTTCATTGTTCTAGAAACTGAGCCTGTCCAAAATCTCAAAAATCAAATTCCCATCATTCTAGGAAGACCTTTTCTTGCCACCTCTAATGCTTTGATTAACTGTAGGAATGGTTCGATGAAACTCACATTTGGAAACATGCAAATTGATCTCAACATTTTCAATGTAGGAAATCAACCAAATGAGCTTTTTGACCAACCATAGAAATTAACATGATTGATGAGTTTGTTGATAATGAAACCATGAATGTTGATGATGTTCTTAACTTTTGTCAAAATTGGGATGATACTGGTCATAAAAATGAGATTAATGAAATGTTAGAGTCCACCATTCCTAGTTCCAATCGAGAGTTAGAACATTTTCCTTTGCCGTTTTATGAAGCTAATGAATCTGTTGAGACAAGTCCACCGGAATTAGAACTTAACCCTCTTCCCAAAACTTCTAAGTGTATGTTTTTAGGTCCTTCTTCTGAGTCTCTTCCATTCATTCTTGAGGATAGTGCAATTGTGTCTTTTCTTGAGAAAGATATTTTGTTAGAGTATGAGAGCAATAAAGAACTTCATGAATTTGTTAAGACTTCTGTTGGTGAGCCACCCCCACTTGATTTTAATCCATCTTTGTCCACTCTTGATCAGTCTTTGATAGTCGATAATGAAACTCATCATGTTGTTATCTCTAGTGACATAGTTCATAACCAAGAATTTCAAGTAATTAATCTACTTAAACAGCATAAAGAAGCGTTTAATTGGTCTATGAATGAAGTTAGTTTAATGAGTTTTATTCTGGTTCAAGATCATATTTCTTTAGTGGATACTGTCTTTTCTGTGGGTGAGTTTCACATCCTTGTTGATTGTGTTACAAATGTAGTTTTTCCTCGATCTGGTATTGGTTAGTATGTGCTTTTGTTTTGCGTCTCCCATAGTTAAGTGTAGGTCTGGGGGATTGTTTGAGTGTGTTGATTGTTTGAGTGTGTTTATTGTGTGTGTGTGTGTGTATGTGTGTGTGTCTTATAGGTATTCTTCTGTATCTCCGTCATGCCCTTATCAGGTATTCTCGTCCTTTTACTTTGTCATTTTATCTCATTTGCATACATTGAGGACAATGCATGATTTAGGTATGGGGGAGGGGTTTAGTAGTATTATAAAAAAACAAAAAAAATCCAAAAAAATGAAAAATGAAAATATCCCAAAAAGAAGTTTAGTGTTGTAAATTGTAGAATTCTAGCCTTGTGAAATGATTGCTAGTGGCTTTATGCACCCTTACATGCTATAGTAATCTTGTGTTTCTGATACTTTTGATTGAGAAGTGATTTGCTAAGTTCTTGTTCACACACATACACTAGCAAGTTGAAACTAGTAGACTTATTGATTGTTGCAAGTAATTAGAAGGACATGAATATGTGAAAAATGATTTGGTTTCCATGCTTTGAGTACAAGTTGGTGCATTAAAGAGATTTTTACTTGGGATTGATTATGTTTTACCACCAAGTGAGTTTTTGAGCCTATATGCATATCTTTTGCATTTTATATTCGTTTGCTTGAGTGTCCACATGTTGTTTGCATTGCTAGCGTTTGTTTGAGACCTTTCTTGAATGCATGACATTATTTGATGATAAGATGATAAAGGCATTTAGGAATAACCTATATTTTCCAAATTACCACACCATTTATATATGATCAATTAGTTACCCTCTTGAGCTTAATCCTATTTTTTCGGTGACATACCACGTTACTTGCCTGGACCTTTTTCTTGTGTAGCCTTACTTATGCTTGATCCCAAATTGTCAATGGCTAGTAGGAACTTGAGGGAGTAATAAGGTGTGTAAGATGGGTTTACTTTTGTTCATTACTTTTGAGGAAATATTTGGTTTGATTGCTTACTTGATAGTCGTTGTTCAATAAATTTTTGAAGGAGGATTGTGGTTGCTTATATCTATCTCTTAGCTCTCAAAAACAAAAAAAAAACAAAAAAAAAAGATATATGAAAAAAAAATATGTGAAAAAAGAGCAAAAAAGAAAAAAATATTATATGAGAGCATACTTATGTTTGTGTGATCCTTCTTCATTCGACTAATCAAGCCTTTTGTTGAAAGAAAATCAGAAAATTCAGTTATGGGGAGGATGTTTGGTGATGTATATGATTAATTATGGTGCCTACTAGCTTTTGACACTTCACTTTCTTTGGCCTTACTTGACATACCTTGTCCCTAGCCCCGTTACAACCCAAATAAAGACCTTTTGATTATCATCATTGATGTATGTTGTGTTAAAGTTAGATTGATACCAAATGTCAAGCATGCTTATGATTTTGTTGGAAGAGAGTGACACACTTACCCTTGTTCTTGAGTGAATATTCTTTTGTGAGTGAAAGGTGAGTTATTGCTTATTTCTGCATTTGAGATCCCGAGTTTTGACTCAAATGTGTACTCTTGTGGGCTTAGCATGGTTACCAACTTATTCTTACACTTCACATGGACTTTTGAGCACTTATGCATATTTCTTTGAGTAGACTATGTGAATCCTTGCATCTTCCACGACAAGACATTGCAAAGGCATTTTTGATTCTTAAGTTGATGAAGCATGAGAGGACTTGTATGTGTGGCGTTGCATTGCCATGCGATCTTTTACATGAGCTAGATGGATTTTGTGGGTACATTCACTATAAACCCTCACGAGACCTTACTCATCCACTAGGGCTGCCTAGGGGTTTAAAGGGCTTGTTGCATATGCCAAATGCAACCGTGATCACCTACGGAAGTGGTATTATCTATTATATAGTAGTTTATAATATATTAGTTTTTCTCGAGGACGAGCAAAAGATAGGTATGGGGGCATTTGATAGGTCCATAATTAATACATTTTTAATACCTATTTTATGTTTGTTTTCGTAATTTTATTATTTAATAAATTGTTTTCTTTTGTTTTGTAGGAAAATAAAAAAAAATCATATTTCAAGCAGAAAAAGGTGAAAAAGGCAAGGAGATGGAAATACTTGAAGTCAAAAGGTAATTGGAGAAAAATTGGAAAACTTATCGGAGAAGAAAAAGGAATTGAGGAAATATTTCCAGAATCCGATTTGTAGTCAAAGAACCCAAGCCCATTATTTTTCCTATATATATAGATCTCCTCTCTTGTATTTGAGACACCTAGAATTTAGACACCAATTTAGACTAGATCTGATAATTAAGGAGTATGAGTAGATTTAATTGTCTTTTAATTCAAACAGTTTTTATTTTATTCAAACACTTTTCTGTTATTCAATTTTACAATTTTGTTTCGTTATTTATCTCCGGGTACTTAATTTCTGGCCTACGTGCTTCCTGCGGCTTGTAATTGACAACCAGGGAGTAACTTTGTTTACTTTAGTTATTGTTTTTATAACGACTCAGAAAAACGCTTGTACAGTATTAATATTTAATAATATTTGAGATCTATGATATGTGAATATTGTGTGAAAGATGGATATTTGAAAATGTGATGATTGGATGTTTACTTGGTGAATGGTATTGATTAAAATATATGTGTATGCTTTTAATTGCATTTTATATGAATTTCTTATTAAAAATTAGTTCTTTTTGACCTTCCGGGAATTTTATAAAATCATCAGAGATTCTTTTTATTATGAAATCTTTTTCACAACCTTTCTTTTATATTCTATTATTTTCTAAAAGTAATGGAGGAATTTATGTTTGACTTTAAGGATTTAAAACCGATTTTATGAGTTAAATGTCATTTATGTGATCAAAACTTTGAAAATTCATATTTAATTCAATTTTGATCATAAAACTATTTTAAAAATATGGGTGAGCTTGTAAATTCGTATTCTTTGTTTTAAAAATAAAATTTTGATTTTTAGATATTATCTTCATTTTATTTCGAATTTTAGAAAGACATTATATTGGTTTTCTTTTAATAAAAATCAGATTTTTGAATTATGAAATTACCAAACTGCCCTTGGGGTTATAAAACCCCTGTCACCAGTTTTTCTTCCCCATTTCTCACCTTGCTCGGCTCTCTCTTTGCTGTTCTCTCTCTCGTCCGTTCTTCTTTTCTGTAAAATCTTCATCTCTTTATTTTCTCTCCACACAATCGATTGTTGTGTGTATATATATATACATATATATATATAATCGTGCATGTGTGTGTGTATGGCAGTGTGTATATGTGTATGCATCAGTTTTGCATGTAAGGGTTTTGGCGATTTTGATTTTAATTCAATTCTAAAAGCTTGCTTGTGATGGTTTCGTGATTAATTGGTTGTTTTAAATTGCTTATTGGTGAGGTTTGTTGAAGGAAACCCGAATTCCGGGCACCTCTGAACCATGCCGTCGTCGACAATGAGCTCCGGTGAGCCGACGGGGATGATGATGATGTTCTTGATTCCAAATTTCTATATTGATAGTTATATTTAGATGTAATTTTGATTGCATGTTGAGGAATTGAAATGCATGTGTGTATTTTCAATTTTCCCCTTTTATAAAATCGGTTTGAAATTGTTTATGTTGATGATTAATTGATAATTTCAAGTTATAGTGATTGCATGTTAATTATTGTGTTAAGTTTGGAAAATTAAAGATTATATATGTTGATATTTGATTTTAAGTTGAAGGTTTTGATTTGGGGATTTTGTTGAATGCAAAGTATATGGATTGTTGATTAGTTAATTGTGGTATTTGGTAATTGCATGTATAAATTTTTAGTAATTTCTTGAGGACATGAGTTTAATTTGTAAAACCTTTTCAGCTAAGGAGGAGTTTTAGTTTTGATATTGGATGATTGATTGTAGTAGAGCTTATGTTTGTGGATTGATAATTTCTGGGAATCAGCTGTTGCTCAAGGAGATAGTGACAACTCAACCATCAAGTTCCAAATCAAATAGCACAGTTACACTCTCACTGTTCAGGGCATCAATGTAGCTTTGGGAATTATGCTAGAACCAGGAAAGACCTACACCGAGCTTGCTAATGATGAGACCCTAAAGAAGCTCTTCTTGAAAATTGGGTATTCAACACCCATTCTTGAAGAGGGAACAACTAAGTGGTACCCTTCTGGTGATATTCATACGAATTGGCATGTTTTTAAATGGACCAATAATGGTCGAACCATATTCATGGTCGGAATAAATTAAGGCCAAGATGGTCATGGATCCTAGTGGAGGACTTTGCTATAAGCAAGTCTGGGGTTGATGCGTGACTGATCAGCAGCTCAACCTTTTGATTTGAAAAATGTAGAAGTCCAATTCTAATCCCTTTGATTTCCATTGAAATTGTTAAAAAGTGTATGTTTGGCTTATATATTGTTGATTCAGATAATTATGATCTTCCTTTCAATATGGAACTGTGATTGATATATATTATGCTTGCTGAGCACTTGTGGCTCATACTTGTTTTCTTTTTAACCCTATTCCAGTGAAGCGAGAATATGAGCAGACACAGCGCGAGCGATAGTTCTCCAGCAGCTAGGAGACCACCTCGAGTGGTTGTCATTGGCAGGGTAGTTGTCTATTTTGTTAGTTAGACTAGACGTCTACCTTTGAACTTTAAGTTGTGTAATATTAATAACTCTGAAAACTGGTTTGTAATATAACTTAGAAGCTTGTTCAATGCCATAATCTGGATGCGGTCTTGGTTAAAGGGTGTTTTATGTTATTACTATATTATGCATGTGTTATATCCAGGTATATTGTGTTTCGTTAGTCGAGTGACTCTCCAAATCTGTGCCCTGGGTTTGGAGGGCGTCACAAAGGTCAATAGCTATGTCTGTCCAATTTAATGCTAATGAACGAGTTCATATGTATAGACAAGTACATAAAATAATATGAAAGAAAAAAAACATAAACAATTTTGATGACGCCGAAAATTTCTTGTAAAAGGTTAAAATCACGGATGGAAATGTTTTTGCTAACTTATCCACTATAATACGTTGATCATACATTACAAGTATAAACGAAGTGAAGTTAATCATAAAAATTCTATCCGTCGACTAAGGAAAATGTACTCATCCACCCCGTGAACAACACATAATTATGTCTAAGTATTTTTGTAACAATTAAATACTTGTGCTTATCTTAATTTTGAATGTACAAAGTTGTTATCCGTTATTATCTAGTTTTTATTAATATGGTAGTGGATTTGATAAGTTGTTGTATCTCCTATATTTCAGGGTGGTTAGGTTATCAGATGAGTTGACTGATTTTTGTAGTCGTCCTACTCCTGTGAATGCAATATGTTTTGCAAACTATGGGTATCCTTTTATTATTATCCTTTTTAGATAGGCATGAAGTTCCAGTTTTCAAAGCTTAATGAAAGTTTCTTGTATGTCCTCAATGTTTATCTAGCTCAATTAATGCCGGAGACTTGAAGAATTCTTGCATGCCTTGATTCTGTTGAGGAGAAGCATCAGTTGGGTATGGATTTGAATGTCATTGCCCAACTTTATACGACTAAGAAACTCAATAATTATCGTTATAAGTTATGTGCTAAGAAAAAAGATGAAGCCCTTATACTAAATTTAGACGTCGTTAATTATCCCTAAGTGAAGATGGATCATGTCGAAGAGATAAGTTGAATGAAGATGGTATGTTTCTTTTACAATATAATTTTTATACCTTTTTTATTGGTCAATAATCAGTACTCTCACCAACTCAGCTACAAGTCCGGAGGCTTTTTATACCTTTTTTCTTGTTGCATGTGAGTTGTTCGATAAATTAACCATCTGGTCTGTGTACTTTGTTTTCGTGTTGATTTTTCTATTTATTGTCGATCATTAGTAGTTGTTTCTTGTCATCTTGTGTTATACACTGACTACATTTTCATCTTGAGTTGCTTTGCCATTATAAGGATGTTAATAATCGATTTGTCCATCAAACCCATATTGTTAGGATTTACGGGTGATAGCTAAGAGACAGCTTGACTAGATATTTTTTAATGTTTAATTTTATTAAGTATGAACATACTGTCACAGCCAGGGTATGTTCTTGTAACCATTTTGTTTACTGTGAAATAAGATCTTAGTACATCTTGGTAGAAGTTCATTTGTTTGTCAAGCCTCAAGAAGTGCTTTAAATAAGACATCAAGAATAAATACTAATGTCATGGCACTGAAAGTAAGGTTATAAGAAGACAACATGTTGCAAGTCAAGACAACATATTTTCTCTGACAGCAACATTGGCGGAAGCCTTGAGACAACAAGTTTGGAAATCCTGACAGCAAGCTTGAAGATCAGGATATTGTCACCAAAAACACATTCTTGTGACAACAAGCTTGAAGATCAGAATACCGTCTCAAAGGGATAATCTTTGTATTGGGGATCTACCCAGTCAAACATGTGACAGTTTGGATGTTCAAGAAACAGGCATGCTACAGTATTCCAACACTACATCAGGTTTGCAAGAGTACGACGGAAGCTTGAGAGATCACATGACAAAGCTCACCAATTCAAGAGTATGACAAATCAACATCTACTGAATTGTGTTAGTTAAATATAGAATGTATCTAGATTGCTTTTTCCAGTAATGATAAACTTGTTTGTATAGAAATTTAGGTAAGACACACGGGTAGGCAAATTGTAAGAAGCTGCCACATAAAAATGACAGCAACTTCACAAACCCGTGATGATAGAGATAGGATTAGTTTACTTAGACTATCTCTCAATTCATTCTATGTATCACTCGAGAAATTGAAGCTCAAGAAAACTAATAGTTTCTTGAGGTTGTAGCAACACTTTGCAAAATAAATAAAACATTTATTTTGTGAGAAAAACTACTTGTGTCTACTTGTGTTTGCAATTCTTAAACTGTTAAACTTTAATCTTAGTTTTAGTTGTTGGAGCGTAGATTGAGATTTATCAGTATTGCGTTCAACCCCCCCCCCCCCCCCTTCTGCAATATTCAAGGACCAACAACTAGTATCAGAGCAGACAGATTGTTCTACAAATCTGAGATCATGACAAGTTTGCAGAAGTCAAGTAGCATTAAGATCCCAACTTTCGATAAAGAGAATTATAATGTGTGGAAAAGAAAAATCTTGCTGTTTATCAAAGCTGCGAATCCATTATACTTGGGTATCCTCCAAAATGGTCCCTTTGTTCCACAGAAGGAGATTGAAGCCTTGACTGTGGATGGTGTTCTTATTCCAGCACACTGGATTGCTAAATCACCTTCAGAGTTTCTGGATGATTACTTGCAACTCATCCTACTTGGATGATTACTTGCAACTCATCCTACTTGATGCTCTCACTTTGGACAAAGCCATGTGTGGGAACATCATTGGATGCTCATCAGCCAAGGAAATGTGGATTAAGATTGAGTTGTTATGTGAAGGAAGTGAAGAGGTAAAGGACAATCAAGGACAGATTCTTATCTCACAGTATGAAGCCTTCATGGCAAAGTCAAGAGAAGATCTAACAACAATGTTTGAGAGGTTCAGTAAATTACTGACTAAGCTACTGATACATGGCAAGTACTATGAGAAGAAAGAGTTAAATGTTAAGTTCTTACTCACACTTCCTGAGCATCTAGAGCACATAATCACAGCCATAAGAGAAGGAAGAAATCTAAACAATGTTTCCCTTGAAACATTATATGGTGTACTTAAATCATATGAGCTTGACACTACGCCATAAATGGCCTTTTGCAACCACAAAACTATGTTGCTATAAGCCCAGTTTCGCGTTGCTATAGCCCCAAAAAGGGCTATGGTAACATCAGAGCCGTGTTAGGTTCTCAGTAGTTGCTATAGGGGTCTATAGTAACATACTGAGGACCCCTAAGGTAACATAGAAAACCGTGTTACTAAAAATATCTACAGCAACACAATAAACATTCTACACCAACATACTTTCTGTGTTACCAAAGATATTAAAATTTTGCAAAAAAGTGGGTCCCACATGTGGGGCACACGTGTTATATTATCAATTGCAACACACCATTTTAGCTATAGTAACACCCTAAGTATAACAAAATAAAAATATGTTGTTTAAATATTATATTTTTCCAACCAAATAAACCAACAACCAAATCAAGTCCTAATTTCATTCACCAATAAGATAACCAATCCAATAACAAACCAACCACATTAGCCAATAATATCCACCAACACTAGAGAACATAAATTAAAATTTAGAAGTACTACAAGAAAATTACATGTTCATTTTTAACAACCACATTGCAAAGTCATAAGCGGGATAGAAAAACCTATACTAGGTCATCAAAAGGCACTGTCTAAACCACTAGATGTCTAAGAGCCATGTCTGTCACTCATTTGTCAGAGCTTCCTTCTTTGCCTCCAACATTTTCATTTTTGCTTGAGTATGCATGTACAATACATAAGTAGTATGCGTAAGAAAGCACATACCATTGTAAGAGCCTCACATTGAATGGGATTCACCTTTACCTGAAATGGAGTAAGCTTTTGAGAACAAGATTTTGATTAGAAGAAGAAATAAGTACACCTTTAGGCAATTTAAAGAGTCAAAGTGACAACAAGAATTTACGGGCAGAATATTGTTGCATGATTCATTCTCTGACTGCATCTTGGCCCACTGGAAAGGGAATGAATATACTTGGCATATAAAACAGAGAGTAAAAAATGAGATCACTACATCAAATTGTTTCAGATATACCTTCCTAATAGCCGTATGTCAATTCCAATAAACAATTAAACATGAATATATGTCAATTAATTATTGTCTTACTATAAAGAGAAATATTAGATTACACTACATCTTGCTGGAACTACAACTACTTTGAGGATGTCTTGACTTCAAATTGTACAACAAACATGGTTCAAAGTTCTGGTGAAGAGTTGCGTACATAAAACCTGAAGTTAAGAGAGACACCATCACTAAAGTCCTTTATCTCACTACATAAAAAAACCTGAGCACACTTCTGTAGTTCCCAAGCACATACAAGTACACTGCACCAATTTATAGGTAACTGAACCCCCATGGGAGTGAAGGGTCCCATGGGAGTAAATAAAAATGAAAAACAATGTAAAAGTACTTGTACCGTTGCTTGTATAGCTGACTTTGCTATCTAGCGAAGTGCAACTTTCACCTGAATAAGAAGGCTGACTGGAGATTGGACAATCAGTTTCTTGCCCGTGTTCAGTTTTGTTGTTATTTTAGCCATTGCTACTTTCTTCAAAGTCTTCAAATTCCTGAGAAGGAAATGAAAATCTGAGTAAATAACAATCATCACATGAATCGAAGTTGACATCCATAAGATATAAAATCATGGCCACCCCAGCGGAAAACTAAAGCACCAAGACATAGAAATGCACCTTCAATGAAAATAAACTAGAGACTCTACCTGGACACAATATTGTTTTCCATCTACCTGGAGCTCTCTAAGAAAGTATTCAGAAGCCCCAAACCATGAATTCCACAGTATTGTTTTCAATCTAGGTACTTTTACGTTGTTTTTCATTTTCTTTTAATTTATAGAGCTTCCTCAAATTAATTCCATGAGATATGTTATAACATAGAAGCAACCCAGCAGCCAAAATGGTCAACATCACCTGCCTGAAAATTTTGTCATTCTAAGCTCAAGCTGAATACTTAAAATAATCAATTGCCAGATAAAAGCAACTAAAATAATTACCTCTCCACAATGAGGTCGGAATCTGATTGTGCGCAGTCCTTTAGCTTCGCAAAGCTGCACATGAAGAACGGACAAAAGAAATAGAAATCAGCTTAATGTTGACACAGAAAATCAGAATGCTGAGGCTGTTTTTGAGCCAACTTGGCAGAATAAACTGTTCTGATATGGAAGGTTCTAGGTGCAGTGTGATATACCATTGGAAAGGTATTGAAGTCTAGTTTTCAGTAAAATTTACGTCTCATAAAAATTCATTTTCTACAGGAAGTTATATCAGTTTTAGTGAGAAGCGGTCAAGCTGTCCAGAATAGCTAATTTCTGATAAAAACATCTGCATTAAGGATATTTCCTTTGTTCTATCATTCCCTGAACAGAATATTGAAGCGGAAATGTTTACATTTCATGAATCAAAATCTAACCTTAGCTCATCAGGTAACATAAATATAAATGATCAAAGATCTTAAAAGAGTAAATCCAGTTGACAAGGAAATTAAAAACATGGAATAAATCAGAGCACGGTGGAAATATCAGTTGATTGCTACTTCAACAGAAACACAAACTGAACGATACTGCTTGTAAGGTATGTGTTGAACTGAACGAGAAATTTAAACCCAGTTGACAAGGAAATTAAAAACATGGAATAAATCATAGCACGGTGGAAATATCAGTTGATTGCTACTTCAACAGAAACACAAACTGAACGATACTGCTTAGATACTCGTGTGAATACTTTCTCTGCAGTCATTCTAAATGTATTTGGTCGAGCAATAATGCAGGATAAATGCTTAAAGTAAGGGCGGGCTGTCCAACAGCATTACGGACCCCAGGAAGCATTAGTTTTTTAAACATTGAGCTGTCTTTCATGTGATCAGAAATAATGCACATGAACAAAGCAATTTGCATAAGAATGCACTCAATTGTCAGCCCTTAATACTAATTATCAAATCCTTTTATCCCCACAGAATACACCGGAATCTATAATTGGCATGACAACTAGAGAATATGTTTGTACAGATGATTTTAGATAGCCATCTATGACGCTGCTCCTTGGAAGGAGTCTGCATGTGCACCAAATAGCTGAAAACCTTGACTATGTTACCGGTCTTCACTAATGCAGCACCTACGGTTTGTCTCTTTTCCATTGAATGTGACCTAAGAGTCTCATTACGTGACATGCTCCTTTAGACTTTAGAGAGTTTCCAACCCATTTTTCTGCTCCAGTTCTCCAACATTCCTAGGTCTTTTTCCTCCTATGTTTATGTTATTTTCTCTCATATATCGCAAACAATAGTTCACCAGATGCATTGGCAAAAGCATAAATCATTCTCTCTTACTCTCTTATATATACAATTCACGACAAGTGTTGACTACTTCCCTAATAATTTTCGCTACCAGTTTTTTTCAATGTGTTAGAAGTAGTTACAACTTAATATGACTTTTACACTTGCAACATGACATTGATTAAGTAGAATTAAGATCTTTTAGACATTTTTCAAACATTTAGGCTTATCAGAATGTAGAAATTTATGCAGCAACATCATTATATGCAAAACAAGCGTTTAGTACATGCACATTAGAGCCTTTAAGTTCTGGAACAATAAAGTCAAATACAAAACTAATTCAATCACTATAACAAATCAGTCAAATACAAACACAATTAATCACAATTTAAATTCAGATGCACAATAAAAATTCAATTAATTAATTATAAACAAGTTGAAAATTAACCTTTCTTTTTATTTCACGAATTGAGTGAAGAAATGGCGAAGTTGAGAGCGAAAGCGAGAAGAGCGGCAGCGCCAGCAGCTCCGGTGAGAGCTATGATATTGTTGTGTTTATCTTTTTTCTGCTTAGACATTTTTAAACCGAGATAGAGAGAATAGATTACATGAATACACAAATTAATAAAGTGAAGGGAATACCTCAAAATCGAAACCAAACGAAGATTGAGTCGTAGATGTTGAACCAAAACTGAATCTGTTGCAACCCCATTCAATTGAACCCTAATTGAATTAATTAGCGAGATGAATGAAGCCCTAATAAATTTTGTGAAACACGAGTGAGTCGTGAAAGTTGATTGAGTGGACAAAGACCAGTGAGTGGTGAGATAGGGAGATAGGGGAAGAGAGATACGACGAGAGAGATAGAGAGAGATATGACGAGTGAGGGAGAGAGAAGGGAGAGAACTGAGAGTATTTTCCCCAATTCTAATTTTCCCCCTATTTGTTTTGTCCCAGCTCTAATTTTCGTTTTTGCCGCTCTTACGTTTTTGTTTGCCGCTCGGCCCAGTCTCTGAGACTACTTTCCCTTTCTCATTTTTAAAAAAAAATTATTACAAATTTATTTCAATTTATTTATATTAAGTTAAAATTATTAAATTCCTTATTTTCATTATTTTGTAATAATTCACAATTTTTACAAATTATTATTTTCTCTAATAAAAATGTTAATGATTTTAATGAAAATTTAATATTTCTTAAATATTATTTTAAAATACTTTAATTCTAAATTTATTAAAAATATTTTAAATTTTATGGAATATAAATAATTCAATAATTCGATGGAATGTTACTTTTTCTAATGATAATTTCAATGATTTTATTAAAATTATTTACTTTTAGATTTAAACAATTATCAAACTATTAATTATAAATAAAATTTAATTTTATTTGTTCATTAATACTATACTCTAAGGTAACACACATTACTGTGTTGCCCAGTGTAACACCTTTTACAACTAAAGTAACATAGCTTCATGACTTTGGTAACATCCAAAATCACTGCGTTACGATAGCACAAAAAATGTATAGCTATAGTAACATGCAATATGGTAACACCCCCCCTAATTTGTTGCAATAGGCCATCTATGGCGTAGTGTGAGTTTTTCCAAAAAAGAGCTATACAAGCTGGATCAAAAGGAAAGATGGCAAATATGTCTAGTGCTCTGGTAGCTCATGTGCCAAGAATCACTCAACCTAGTGAAGGAGTCCAAATCACCCAACCTGCTCAAGTATCTTCTCTAAAGATTGAAGAGGTTGTGGATGATGATGAGAAGGTGGTACTGCAACTAACTGATGTTGAAGATGAAGACTTCTATTCATTAGAAGAAATGGAAAAGATGGATAATCCAACTATGGCTTACATGGATAAAAAGTTCAAAACATAAGATTCAAGAGAAACAAGCCATATAAGTCTCAAGGTCAAACATCAAGGTTCAGCAGAGGGAATTCCTCCAAGGTTGAAGGTGGTGCCACAAGAGGTGGTTACAAAACAGGGATGGTGGACAGATCCAAGTTTAGGTGTTACAACTGCAATGAGCTTGGTCATTTTGCTACTGAATGCAGAAGGCCAAAACAAAATCAAAGAATGGACAAAGGGTCAAGTGGACACTTCAAGAAAAGACAGGGAAAAGCCTATGTGGCTGAGGGAAAATGTTGGGATGATTCTGATGATGAAGAGGAAGAGGAATATGTGAATCCAGCCCTCATGGCTAAGTCTGATGAGGTCTCCTCTAGCTCTCCAAGTCAGGTACCCTCACTTGTTTTACTTGAAATGTCTAAAGAAGAATACAAACAAACTATTGAGGAGTTGAGTGCTGAAATGTTTAACATTCATACTAGTTTAACTGCAGCTAATGAAGAGATTGCTAGATTAGCTAAACTAAATGAAACACTCACTTCTGAGAATGACATGCTTTTGTTAATGACCAGTCGATTAGAGTCTCTAGCACAGGAATATGCAAAACATAAAAATGAATTAGTCTGTGCTAATTAAAGAGATAGAAAAGTTTCTAAGGAATGAAATTAGTGAAAATGAATTCAAGATTAAGGCCTATAGAAACTCATCTAAACAACTTCAGGATTATCATGAGAAGCACACAAAGGATCAAAAAGTAGGGATAGGTTTTGAGGATTGTGAATCAGGATTGTTCAACTGATGTTTCTGTCAAACCGCATGTTCTCAAAAAGATCAACAAACCAATTTTTAAACTTTATAAACTTGAGTTTGATGAGGAAGCCATGCTCATAAAGCAACAACTTGATGATGAGGATGAGTGTGTTGACAATACAACAGTTGATGGAAAAGATACTGTCAAAATCCCCAAAACAGTAACTTTCCCAGACAATCAGACAGAATGTTCTAAAGATGTTGTTAGTAATGGCAAGACAGAAACTTCCAAAGATACTATCAAGAGAGCTTCGAAGACAGTAACCTCTAAACCTACTGTCAAGACAGAAGGTGTAAAAGGTACTGTCAAGAAGAGCTCGATAACAACTTCAGAACATCTTGTTGACACAGTTACTTACAAGTCTAAGAATAGGAATGGTAAGTTAGGAAATGGCAATGCTAATGTTAGTAGTGCTCCCAGAAAACTATACAATAATTGTGGCTCCTCACATCACTTAACTCACGTTTGTAAGAAACCAAAAGAGGTCAAAAACAATGTGACCAAGGTAAATGGTAACTTACACAGAACCCCCATTATGCATAGATCTATGGTTGTCTACAACAACACTGATTGCATGCCTTGTAAAATAACTGCCATGAGTACTTGCTTCAACCTGCCTATTTCATCTACTGAACAATGTCTCTATATGCAAACTGTTGAGACTTCTGAGCCTACTGGAAACAGTAAGAAGGCTACATCCACTAAGAAGAAGACTAAGTCTAATTCTAAAGCTGATTGGGTGAAGAGAGAAGTCCAACAGAAGATTCCTGATGTGGTTGTTAAAGTTGAAAATGATGAATACTCTTGTGATACTGAATTAGCAGGACCCAACAAGGTTTGGGTACCATATGCCTCTTAAATACAATTTGTTTTGCAGGGCAAGAATAAGAAGCAGGTCATGTAGATTATTGACAGTGGCTGCTCAAGGCACATGACTGGTGATAAAGCCATGCTATCACATTTTGTGGAGAAAGCTGGCCCAATCATAACCTTTGGAGACAATAGCAAAGGTTACACAGTGGGATATGGCTGTTTGGAAATTAGGAATGTTGTCATTAATGATATTGCACTTGTTGATGGATTAAAGCACAACTTGCTCAGTGTCAGCCAATTCAGTGACAAAGGATTCAAGGTTGATTTTGACATGATGGTGAGCAATATCTATCACAAGAAGGATGGAAGCCTCTCTTTGAAAGGGGTAAGGAAAGGAAGCCTATTTGTTGCTGATCTAAGTTCAACAAAAAAGGACAAGATTTATTGTTTCTACAGTAAAGCTACTGTTGGTGACAGCATGCTTTGGCACAAGAAACTCTCACCTAAACTTCAAAACAATGAATATGCTGATGAAGAAGGAACTGGTAAGAGGACTACCTCAACAGGAATTCTGTCAAGAAGGACTGTGTGAGGACTGTCAAATGGGAAAATTGAGGAGAGTTGTGCATAGGTCAAAGCAAGTCAACACCAACACAGAGCCACTCAAGCTAATTCATATGGATCTCTTTGGCCCAGTAAATGTTTCATCCCTAGCCAAGAAGAGATGTGCATTAGTTATGGTGGATGATTATTCTAGGTATACTTGGGTGAAGTATTTAGAATCAAAAGATGAAGATGCTCAAGTCATCATTGATCACTTAAGAGTTCTTGACAGAACTCCAAATGCCAAGGTTCAAATTCTGAGAAGTGACAATGGTACTGAGTTCAGAAATGCCACTCTTGGTAATTTCTGCAAGGATGAAGGAATTGTGCAACAATTTTCTGCTGCAAGGACACCACAGCAGAATGGAGTTGTAGAGAGGAAGAACAGAACTCTCATTGAAGCTGTCAGGACTATGCTACATGATGAAAAGTTACCTACATACTTCTGGGCAGAAGCTATTAACACAGCCTGTTATACACAGAACCGAACCTTAATTAACAAGACTCATGGGAACACTCCTTACTATTTTATAACTGAGAAGAAACCTACTGTCAAATATTTTCATGTGTTTGGTAGCAAGTGCTTCATGATGAAGGACAACCATGAAAAGAAAGGAAAATTTGACACCAAAGCTTATGAAGGTATTTTCATGGGTTTTGCCATAGAAAGGACTGCTTACAGAGTCTACCTCTTAGTACACATGATTATTGATGAAAGTGTAAATGTCACATTTGATGAAACCAAGTTTCCAGGACTGCATGAGGATGGGCAAATGCAGATTCTTAGATTTGAGAATCAAGGATACTTGGAGGAAGAAGAAATTATTGATGAAGAACCCACCTTTACTCGAACTGTTGATCTTGAAAAAGATGTTGTCACTGAAAATGATGCTAATTAAACTCCAGCTCAACCACAGACTATTTCAGGGAATCCTCAAAATGATGGTGACTCTAGAGATATTGAAGAGAATGGTGGAGACAATTGTCCTGATGAAGACTCAGTTCCCCAAATTGAGACTACTGTTTCAGATCAAACAAGAAACTTGCCTAGAACCACAAGGTGGAACAAGGATCACACAAATGACCTAATTATTGGAGATCCTTCTTCTGGGGTAAGAACCAGGAACAATGTTTCTGCTGACAGCATGTTTTCCTGCTTCCTGTCTCAAGTGGAGCCAAAAGCAATTGATGAAGCATTGTTGGATTCTGATTGGGTGATTGCTATGCAAGAGGAACTCAACCAGTTTGAAAGGAACAATGTATGGAAACTGGTTCCAAGACCAAAGGGAAAATCAGTTATTGAGACAAAGTTGGTATTCAGAAACAAATTGGATGAAAATGGAAATGTGACAAGAAACAAGGCAAGGCTAGTAGCTAAAGGTTACTGTCAACAGGAATGAATAGATTATGATGAGACATTTGCACCTGTTTCCAGACTTGAAGCTATAAGGATTTTTCTAGCCTTTGTTTCTCACTGTAATTTCAAGGTGTTCCAAATGGATGTCAAAAGTGCTTTTCTAAATGGAGAGTTGGAGGAAGAAGTGTATATTGAACAGCCACCAGGTTTTGAAGATGCTGAATTGTATGATTTTGTGTATAAACTGTTCAAAGCACTTTATGGATTGAAAGAAGCTCCAAGAGCATGGTATGATACCCTCTCTACCTTTCTATTGGAAAACCAGTTTACAAGAGGTGTAGTAGATAAAACACTATTCTACAAGCATCATGGCAAAGACATCATTTTGGTTCAAATTTATGTTGATGATATCATCTTTGGATCATCAAATGAGAAGTTGTGTGAGAAGTTTTCATCTCTAATGAGAAACAAGTATGCGATGAGCATGATGGGAGAACTGTCATTCTTCCTTGGATTACAAGTTCTTCAGAAAGATGATGGAATCTTCATTTGTCAAGCAAAATATGTCAAGGAACTTCTCAAGAAGTTTAATCTAGAAGATTCATCACCTGCCAAGACCCCCATCTCTACATCAAATAGTTTGAATCTAGACTCCAAAGGGAAGAAAGTGGACTCCAGTGCTTACAGAGGCATGGTTGGATCTCTTCTCTACCTGACTGCTAGCAGACCTGACATAATGTTTGCTACATGTCTCTGTGCAAGGTTTCAAGCTGATCCAAAGGAGTCACAGTTGGTAGCTATCAAAAGAATTTTTAGATATCTAAAGGGCACTCCTAATCTAGTCCTTTGGTATCCTAAAAACACTGGATTTGAGCTAGTGGGGTACTCTGATTCAGATTATGCTGGGTGTAGAATTGACAGAAAAAGTACAACAGGAAGCTTTCAATTTCTTGGTGGAAGATTGGTGTCATGGTTTAGTAAGAAGCAGCATTCAGTTTCCACATCTACTGCAGAAGCTGAATACATTGTAGCTGGAAGTTGCTGTGCACAAATTCTGTGGATGAAGAATCAACTTTTGGACTATGGTCTAGTGTTAAACAATATCCCTATCTACTGTGACAACACTAGTGCCATAGCCATCTCAGACAATCATGTTCAACACTCTAGGACAAAGCACATTGACATTAGACATCATTTCATAAGAGAGCATGTTGAAAGAGGAACTGTGAAGTTGATCTATGTCCCAACAGAAAAGCAACTTGTAGACATCTTCACAAAACCACTGGATGAAGCCACATTTAACAGGTTGGTAAGTGAATTGGGAATGCTAAATCTGGTATGTTAACTTACTAGTTTTTCCATTTTCATATTCAAATGAAGCTTGTGACAGTAACCTTTAAAAGTTGTTGTCATGAGAAGTTAATGTCTACTTAAGTCACTATCTGTTCTTGAAAACATATTTGCTTTAACTATGATAAATTTAATTTTTTGCTAGTCTTAAACTTGATAGTTAGACGTTGTATGTCATTAACTTGCATGGTTTTTAATGTTGAAATTGGTCAAGGAATTTCACTGATTGGTCATTTTTGCTTTGATTTTTGGATTAGTGGTAGACATCACTCTTAATTGCAATATGTAGTAGTTGTATGGGTATTCTAAACTGTTGACCATTTACCTCCCCTTCACCTAGTATGCCTATAAAATGAACCTTAGGTCATATTAGTGAATCATTCAGAAAAGGTAAAATGGAAAACAAAGTAGGAATCGAATACAGGCCTAAGATTAGCACCGAGTCTCCATATAAAAAAGTAGTTGAAGCTCTGTTTGATGAGATGGAAGACCTTCTCGATGAGGAAAAGGAGAAAGAACTTGCTGCCAAAGCCGCTGAAGAGGCTAAGTGGCAAGAACGGGAAAAAGGAGTATCAAGCACTCCTCAAGGAAGAAGGAACCACAAAAGAAGAGGCCAGGGCAAATTTTCTAGAATTGATTAAGAAAAACTGTGATGAATAATTGTATCTTTCAATTGTAGAAGTTTAACCCTCCTTTTAATAAAATTTATTCATTTCCTTTCTGTAGT
This sequence comes from Heracleum sosnowskyi, assembly GCA_030848705.1. NCBI lineage: Eukaryota > Viridiplantae > Streptophyta > Magnoliopsida > Apiales > Apiaceae > Heracleum > Heracleum sosnowskyi. The sequence goes on from CM061240.1 coordinate 21,749,004, forward strand.
TCCTCATTACTTGTTGTGTGTCTGTGTTGATTAAATGATTGAACTAATGTGCATGAATAATGAATCTGTACTCAATATTGCATATGTTTATTTGGTGTCTCTTCAGTTAAGTTGTTTAATAAAACAGATCAAGTACAAAGTCTCGACAGTTATTGTTTCCCGGAAGGGTTACTGTCATCAAGAAAAGTGGTTGTCACTGTATGCCCTGACAATTAGTTTCTTGACAGCAGTAAACAACTTTCTGTCAAGAATTGCAAAAGATACTGTCATTACAACACTTAACGATGACAATAAGTTTTTGCGCTAATGTTTCTGTCAAGCAAAACCTACTATCATCACACCAAAGTTACTGACAAAATTGTTTTAGCGCACAGGTTACTATCAAAAGTAGTGGACCGTTAAAATTGTACAATCATCCTCCACGAGGAGAGAGAATTAAGCCAGTAACCCACATGATTGATTACTGGGTTAAGACACGATTTGACTTTTCCACTCTTTTAGTTAAACACTTGAACTTCCCTCTTTATTCATCAGTTATACAACTGCACCCAAAAGTGAACACAACACTATTTTCTCTTTAATCCAAGAAATTCATCTTCTTACTTTCTTTCTTCTCTCAACCAGCAAAAATGGCCCCCAAACAATCAATTTCACAAACTAACTTTGCTGGCATCATCTCTCCTAATGATGTTGGTGAAGATTTCAAAGGGCTTGTTTCTTTCTTGAATAAGTCCTATCTTGGTTATGCAATTACCTCCATTCTTGTTCTTGACCTAGACAGGATTGATAATTTCTGGGAATCAGCTGTTGCTCAAGGAGATAGTGACAACTCAACCATCAAGTTCCAAATCAAAGAACACAGTTACACTCTCACTGTTCAGGGCATCAATGCAGCTTTGGGAATTATGCTAGAACCAGGAAAGACCTACACCGAGCTTGCTAATGATGAGACCCTAAAGAAGCTCTTCTTGAAAATTGGGTATTCAGGACCCATTCTTGAAGAGGGAACAACTAAGTGGTACCCTTCTGGTGATATTCATACGAATTGGCATGTTTTTAAATGGACCAATAATGGTCGAACCATATTCATGGTCGGAATAAATTAAGGCCAAGATGGTCATGGATCCTAGTGGAGGACTTTGCTATAAGCAAGTCTGGGGTTGATGCGTGACTGATCAGCAGCTCAACCTTTTGATTTGAAAAATGTAGAAGTCCAATTCTAATCCCTTTGATTTCCATTGAAATTGTTAAAAAGTGTATGTTTGGCTTATATATTGTTGATTCAGATAATTGTGATCTTCCTTTCAATATGGAACTGTGATTGATATATATTATGCTTGCTGAGCACTTGTGGCTCATACTTGTTTTCTTTTTAACCCTATTCCAGTGAAGCGAGAATATGAGCAGACACAACGCGAGCGATAGTTCTCCAGCAGCTAGGAGACCACCTTGAGTGGTTGTCATTGGCAGGGTAGTTGTCTATTTTGTTAGTTAGACTAGACGTCTACCTTTAAACTTTAAGTTGTGTAATATTAATAACTCTGAAAACTGGTTTGTAATATAACTTAGAAGCTTGTTCAATGCCATAATCTGGATGCGGTCTTGGTTAAAGGGTGTTTTATGTTATTACTATATTATGCATGTGTTATATCCAGGTATATTGTGTTTCGTTAGTCGAGTGACTCTCCAAATCTGCGCCCTGGGTTTGGAGGGCATCACAAAGGTCAATATCTATATCTGTCCAATTTAATGCTAATGAACGAGTTCATATGTATAGACAAGTACATGAAATAAAATGAAAGAAAAAAAACATAAACAATTTTGATGACGCCGAAAATTTCTTGTAAAAGGTTAAAATCGCGGATGGAAATGTTTTTGCTAACTTATCCACTATAATACGTTGATCATACATTACAAGTATAAACGAAGTGAAGTTAATCATAAAAATTCTATCCGCCGACTAAGGAAAATGTACTCATCCACCCCGTGAACAACACATAATTATGTCTAAGTATTTTTGTAGCAATTGAATACTTGTGCTTATCTTAATTTTGAATGTACAAAGTTGTTATCCGTTATTATCTAGTTTTTATTAATATGGTAGTGGATTTGATAAGTTGTTGTATCTCCTATATTTCAGGGTGGTTAGGTTATCAGATGAGTTGACTAATTTTTGTAGTCGTCCTACTCCTGTGAATGCAATATGTTTTTATAAAGCATTTTTTTGTTCCTATTTGATTAGGTCAATGCATGACTTAGTCTTTCCTACTCATATGAATGTTATGGAGACGAGTTTCTCGTATTACACTTCATGCTGTCATCAATGTATAAATGTCCAAAATGTAGTTGTCAACGGAGTGCCTTCTCGTTAGTGTAAATGTAAATGTACATGTCAGAAATTATTGCACTAACATTTGACCCTAATATTATTGGTTGAGCACATGCAACTAATAAAATTTATCTAGGTAATCGTGTAATTACTTCACTAATCATCTCTCCAACTTTAAATTATATCTAACTTTTGTTTGTATGTACATACAACTCTTTCTATCCTTCAATATATATATTGCCCCAAAATCTAAAGCTTTATTCACTTGCAAATTTGTACTTATCAATCAACTTAAATCTTGGGATTATGATGAAGAAAAATGGAAATGTTGGATGTAAACAACATACAGCTAAGGAGGAATGGACTGCCACATCTACATTAGATGCTCGTGATATCAATTCTTATACCATATATGAAAGAATCGAAGTTGGAAAAGGTAAAATTGTTGTTCAACTTAAAGGCTAATGTTGTTTTTCCCAAGTCGGATGAAGGTGCTGACTAGTTTTAATTGCAAACTATGGGTATCCTTTTATTATTATTCTTTTTAGATAGGCATGAAGTTCCAATTTTCAAATCTTACTGAAAGTTTCTTATATGTCCTCAATGTTTATCTACCTCAATTAATGCCAAAGACTTGAATAATTCTTGTATGCCTTGATTCTTTTGAGGAGAAGCATCAGCTGGGTATTGATTTGAATGTCATTGCCCACCTTTATACGACTAAGAAACTCAACAATTATCGTTATAAGTTGTGTGCTAGGAAAAAGATGAAGCCCTTATACTAAATTTGGACGTCGTCAATTATCCCTAAGTGAAGATGGATCATGTCTCGGAGATAAGTTGAATGAAGAAGATATGTTTCTTTTACAATATAATTTTTATACCTTTTTTCTTGTTGCATGTAAGTTGCTCGATAAGTTGGGAAAGGTAAAATTGTTGTTCAACTTAAAGGCTAATTTTGTTTTACCCATATCAGATGAAGTTTCTGACTAGTTTTGCAAACTATGGGTATCCTTTTATTATTATCCTTTTTAGAGAGGCATGAAGTTCCAGTTTTCAAAGCTTAATGAAAGTTTCTTGTATGTCCTCAATGTTTATCTAGCTCAATTAATGCCGGAGACTTGAAGAATTCTTGCATGCCTTGATTCTGTTGAGGAGAAGCATCAGTTGGGTATGGATTTGAATGTCATTGCCCAACTTTATACGACTAAGAAACTCAATAATTATCGTTATAAGTTATGTGCTAAGAAAAAAGATGAAGCCCTTATACTAAATTTAGACGTCGTTAATTATCCCTAAGTGAAGATGGATCATGTCGAAGAGATAAGTTGAATGAAGATGGTATGTTTCTTTTACAATATAATTTTTATACCTTTTTTATTGGTCAATAATCAGTACTCCCACCAACTCAGCTACAAGTCCGGAGGCTTTTTATACCTTTTTCCTTGTTGCATGTGAGTTGTTCGATAAATTAACCATCTGGTCTGTGTACTTTGTTTTCGTGTTGATTTTTCTATTTATTGTCGATCATTAGTAGTTGTTTCTTGTCATCTTGTGTTATACACTGACTACATTTTCATCTTGAGTTGCTTTGCCATTATAAGGATGTTAATAATTGATTTGTCCATCAAACCCATATTGTTAGGATTTACGGGTGATAGCTAAGAGACAGCTTGACTAGATATTTTTTAATGCTTAATTTTATTAAGTATGAACATACTGTCACAGCCAGGGTATGTTCTTGTAACCATTTTGTTTACTGTTAAATAAGATCTTAGTACATCTTGGTAGAAGTTCATTTGTTTGTTCAAGCCTCAAGAAGTGCTTTAAAGAAGACATCAAGAATAAATACTAATGCCATGGCACTGAAAGTAAGGTTATAAGAAGACAACATGTTGCAAGTCAAGACAACATATTTTCTCTGACAGCAACATTGGCGGAAGCCTTGAGACAGCAAGTTTGGAAATCCTGACAGCAAGCTTGAAGATCAGGATATTGTCACCAAAAGCACATTCTTGTGACAACAAGCTTGAAGATCAAAATACTGTCTCAAAGGGATAATCTTTGTATTGGGGATCTACCCAGTCAAACATGTGACAGTTTGGATGTTCAAGAAACAGGCATGCTACAGTATTCCAACACTACATCAGGTTTGCAAGACTACGACGGAAGCTTGAGAGATCACATGACAAAGCTCACCAATTCAAGAGTATGAAAAATCAACATCTACTGAATTGTGTTAGCTAAATATAGAATATATCTAGATTGCTTTTTCCAGTAATGATAAACTTGTTTGTATAGAAATTTAGGTAAGACACACGGGTAGGCAAATTGTAAGAAGCTGCCACATAAAAATGACAGCAGCTTCACAAACCCGTGATGATAGAGATAAGATTAGTTTACTTAGACTATCTCTCAATTCATTCTATGTATCACTCGAGAAATTGAAGCTCAAGAAAACTAATAGTTTCTTGAGGTTGTAGCAACACTTTGCAAAATAAATAAAACATTTATTTTGTGAGAAAAACTACTTGTGTCTACTTGTGTTTGCAATTCTTAAACAGTTAAACTTTAATCTTAGTTTTAGTTGTTGGAGCGTAGATTGAGATTTATCAGTATTGCATTCAAACCCCCCCCCCCCCCCCCTTCTGCAATATTCAAGGACCAACAACTAGTATCAGAGCAGACAGATTGTTCTACAAATCTGAGATCATGACAAGTTTGCAGAAGTCAAGTAGCATTAAGATCCCAGCTTTCGATAAAGAGAATTATAATGTGTGGAAAAGAAAAATCTTGCTGTTTATCAAAGCTGCGAATCCATTATACTTGGGTATCCTCCAAAATGGTCCCTTTGTTCCACAGAAGGAGATTGAAGCCTTGACTGTGGATGGTGTTCTTATTCCAGCACACTGGATTGCTAAATCACCTTCAGAGTTTCTGGATGATTACTTGCAACTCATCCTACTTGGATGATTACTTGCAACTCATCCTACTTGATGCTCTCACTTTGGACAAAGCCATGTGTGGGAACATCATTGGATGCTCATCAGCTAAGGAAATGTGGATTAAGATTGAGTTGTTATGTGAAGGAAGTGAAGAGGTAAAGGACAATCAAAGACAGATTCTTATCTCACAGTATGAAGCCTTCATGGCAAAGTCAGGAGAAGATCTAACAACAATGTTTGAGAGGTTCAGTAAATTACTGACTGAGCTACTGACACATGGCAAGTACTATGAGAAGAAAGAGTTAAATGTTAAGTTCTTACTCACACTTCCTGAGCATCTAGAGCACATTATCACAGCCATAAGAGAAGGAAGAAATCTAAACAATGTTTCCTTTGAAACATTATATGATGTGCTTAAATCATATGAGCTTGAGTTTTTCCAAAAAAGAGCTATACAAGCTGGATCAAAAGGAAAGATGGCAAATATGTCTAGTGCTCTGGTAGCTCATGTGCCAAGAATCACTCAACCTAGTGAATGAGTCCAAATCACCCAACCTGCTCAAGTATCTTCTCTAAAGATTGAAGAGGTTGTGGATGATGATGAGAAGGTGGTACTGCAACTAACTGATGTTGAAGATGAAGACTTCTATTCATTAGAAGAAATGGAAAAGATGGATAATCCAACTATGGATTACATGGATAAAAAGTTCAAAACATAAGATTCAAGAGAAACAAGCCATATAAGTCTCAAGGTCAAACATCAAGGTTCAGCAGAGGGAATTCCTCCAAGGTTGAAGGTGGTGCCACAAGAGGTGGTTACAAAACAGGGATGGTGGACAGATCCAAGTTTAGGTGTTACAACTGCAATGAGCTTGGTCATTATGCTACTGAATGCAGAATGTGACGCCCTCCCGATCTGGGGTCATGATCGGGGAGTCACTACAAACTCTATACATAATTAAACCCATAAACAATAATATAAACATGCAGACTCGACCCCAACTCTACCCTGGATCTTTAACAGTTGATGGTGTGAAACAAGCATCCACTATCTAATTCATTAATACAAAACATAAGTCTCAAAAGTTATTACATCCATGTCTTAAACGTTCTACGTTCTCTATTACAAAACACCTTCTAGATATGGCCATCACCTACCTGAGCTGGCATCCCAAAAACAACCCTATAGGAAGACTTCCTAGCTGTCTGAAATGTACGTACCATCTTCTCGTTTCACTGTGGGTTAGAATAGGGAAAAAGAATGAGCCAAATGCCCAGCAAGTAATAATAATATGACCATACAGTTATCCACTGGGAAACAGTTCCAATATCAATATGTATGACATGGGTATAGCAAAATCCGTATCAAGGGATTATCAGAATAATGAATTGAATATACAGTTTCAAAGCAGTTGCCAATATCAATATATATGGCATGGTTTAAGCAGAATCCATATCAAAGGTTTATCAGAACAATAACAGAAATATGCAATTTCTAAGGGTAAACCAATTTCATTTTCAAGATATCCGTTTCAAGAAAACAATAAGTAATTTTTGGAGATTTTTCACAACGCACCAGACAATACGGGTGATCAGCCACGTAAAGTCCCCATACCGGACACACAGTCCCTCTGGTCCTTGTATTGGGTCCCATTAGGCACATATTGGCCTTTAGACTAGTCCATCCCTAGTCCATTTATTATAATTAAAAAGTGCTGGACCGGCGTTACTCGGCCTCTTACGCCTCCAATCTTAGGAATCCGTGGAAACCATAAATCAAAATGTAAATAAGTCTAAACTTTATTCATTTTTAAAACATGTTCAGATATAAAGAAGTCTTTTGGAAATCAGATAAGTTCAATCAAAACAATCTGGATTTCTATTAGTGGAATATCAGAAATATTTATCATCGGGTCTGTTCTGGAAATGTACTAGAATGAGAGTTAGGTGTGTTCACTTTCAGGTATAAAAGGGAATGCATAAGTATATGATCAAGTTCAGGTTATATAATCATAGGTCATCAGGTTTCAATTCATGGATATGAACAGGGTATCAAGGTTTAAGGATAAAGAACTAAACAAAGCATGGTATATAGTTCAACATGGTATATATGAACAAAGATAAGGGTTATCAATGAACGATAAGTGTTTTCAGAACCAAAGGTAAATCAAGGCAAGATAACAAATCATATGTGTCAAAATGAAACAATGGAATCGAAATACGAAAGCAAGTTTGTATTACTTGCCTTAAGTAGCTAAAAAGGGGTAATGAACAATCACTGATTCTCCACCTTAGTCTTTCCTTTGTCTCTAAGTCCCACTTCCTTGAACTCTCTAAGTTCCACTTCCTTGGACTCTACAAAAGAATATATTCTATCTTAGAACGCTCTTTCTTAAATGCTAATCCTTTACTCTAAACCACCCAACGCATCCTAAGCGCGTAAACACATAATAGTTATACCATAAAACAATTCTAATCACGTAATAGGCAATCAACCATATAAACTCACATCGTCATTCAAATACACATAACATACTCCTTATACATATATATATACAATAATATATCTTTCAAATCATACCACACTTGGTATCCCTTAAATCAATTTGGTCATGCCAACCATATCCTTAACTCTTTATAACAATATTTTCATTTCAACAAAAACAGAAAAATCTGCTGCGCATACTTTACTAAAACATTTTTCATAAATCCAAAAATAATCAAACAATTACCAAATTTGACAGGCTACTTCCTGATTACGAATCCAACTTAGAATAAAAGTTTCAACTTCAGAACACGTTATTCAAATTAAAAACGAACTGTATAAAGTAGGTACTAAAGCACAGAAAAGCCCTGCTGCGCAACTTTTAGTAAAATAATCATAACTTTTTATTCGTTAATCCTATCGATACAAGGTTAGCGCGTGCACAAACTAGATTCAATTTAGAACAGTGAAATCTTAAGCTCTCTGTCTAAAACAGGCAGCAACATTATGCAAACAATCAAAACAGAACAGGGCAGACAGTTTTCTGGAAAATTCAGCATGATGTTTTTCTATATAAAACCATTCCACCATTATAATCTCTACCACAACTAATCATCCCATATCAAAACTAAAACTCATATTCTCAAGAAATTATCCAACTCATACATGCAATTAGAGAATACCACAATTAGCAATTCCTATACTTTGAATTTCACAAAAATCCCCAAATCAAACCTTTATCCATCAGAATTTCAAACTAACCAAACTTAACACAATTAATCAACATGCATTCACTATAAACCGAGATTAACAATCAAACATCAACATAAACAAATTTTCAAACCGATTTTATAAAAGGGGAAAAATCGAAATATGCACATGCAATTCGATTTCTCAACATGCAATTCATAACTCCACTAAATACTAGTTTTAATACAAAAATCGGACTCAAGAATATCATCATCGTCCCCGTCGGCTCGCCGGAGCTCATTGCCGACGGCGGCATGGTTCGGAGGTGCCCGGAAAAATCGGGTTTCCTTCAACAAACCTCACCAATACAAATCAAACAATCTCCTTATCACAGAATCATCACAAAACAAAGGTTCGGGATTGAATTCAATCATCAAATTCGCCGAAATTCTTTGCATGCAAAAACCGATACACACACATATACACACGGCCAAACACTCACACACATACACGATTATACATATATGAGAGATTGAGTGAGAATGAGAGGGAGAGAGATTTTACAGAAGAAAATCGAGAGAGAGAGATTTTTGCCGAGAGAAAAATCGAGAGAAAGAGAGAAGAGAGAGTTGAGCGGTGAAGTGGAGAAAGGGGAAAAAGGGGTGCAGGGTTTTATATGCCCAGGGGTAAAATGGTAATTTGCTAATTAAAAATCTGATTTCTAATAAACAAAACCAGCATAAATACCCTTTCTAAAATTCGAAATAAAATGAAGATAATATCTAAAAATCACAATTTTATTTTTAAAACAAATAATACGAATTTACAAGCTCACCCATATTTTTAAAATATTTTTATGATCAAAATTGAATTAAATATGAATTTTCAAAGTTTTTATCACATAAATGACATTTAACTCATAAAATCAGTTTTAAATCCTTAAAGCCAAAAATAAATTCATCCACTAATTTTAGAAAATACTAGAATATAAACTACAGGTTGTGAAAAAGATTTCACAATAAAAAGAGTCTCTGACGATTTTATAAAATTCCCGGAAGGTCAAAAAGAACTAATTTTTAATAAGAAATTCATATAAAATGCATTTAAAAGCATACACATATATTTTAATCCATACCATTCACCAAGTAAACATCTAATCATCACATTTTCAAATATCTACCTTTCACACAATATTCACATATTGTAGAACCCAAATATTATCAAATATTAATACCGTACAAGCGTTTTTCTGAGTCGTTATAACATTCCCCCCTTAAAAAGATTCTGTCCTCAGAATCTAACCTTATGAAAATAGATGCGGATACTTTTCAAGCATCTCGCTCTCAAGTTCCCAAGTCGATTCTTCAACTTTAGGATTCCTCCACAAAACCTTAACTAGCTTAACAATCTTATTCCTTAATTTCCTATCCATACGATCCTGAATCTCTACAGGTTGTTCTACATAAGACAAATCAGGTTAAATCTCAAAAGGTTCATACTCGATCACGTGATTTGCATCAGGATTAAATCTCTTAAGCATCGAAACATGAAAAACGTTATGAATGTGCTCCATGTGTGGTGGTAACGCTAACTCAAATGCAACTTTTCCAATACGTCTCAGTATCTCAAACGGTCCTACATATCTCGGGCTAAGTTTCCCTTTCTTGCCAAATCTCGTAACTCCTTTCCATGGCGACACTTTTAGCAACACTTGATCTCCTTCTTCAAAGCTTATATCCTTCCTGTCTTGGTCCGCGTACTTCCGTTGTCTGTCTTGTGCCGTAACTAGCCTTTTCCGAATGATTTCAATCTTTTCCTTCGTTTGTTGTACTAGCTCGGGTCCTAAAACTTTTCGTTCTCCAACTTCTTCCCAATATACAGGCGATCTACATTTCGTTCCATATAAAGCTTCATACAGTGGCATTCCAATACTCGCGTGATAGCTGTTGTTGTACGAAAACTCTACTAACGGCAAATGCTCATCCCAACTTCCTTTAAAATCCAGCGCACAAGCTCTAAGCATGTCTTCAATGGTTTGAATTGTTCGTTCACTTTGGCCATCAGTTTGTGGATGATAAGCGGTACTCATCTTAAGCTTGGTACCCAGACATTCTTGAAATTGTCTCCAAAATCGGGAGTTAAACCTTGGATCACGATCCGACACAATGGTTACTGGAACTCCGTGGCGTGTCACAACTTCCTTCAGATATAGCTGTACTAACCTATCTAGTGAAAATCTTTCATTGATTGGGAGAAAATGTGCAGACTTGGTCAGACGGTCTATAATTACCCATATGGCATCATGATTAGCTTTTGTCCTTGGTAGTCCAACAATAAAATCCATGGCAAGATGTTTCCACTTCCATTCAGGAATATCCAATGGCTGCAATAGTCCGCTCGGCTTTTGATGTTCGGCTTTGACTCGTTGACAAGTATAACACTTACTTATCCATTCGGCAATTTCTCTTTTCATATCCGGCCACCAGAAATGTTCCTTCAAATCTCGATACATTTTCGTGCTACCAGGGTGAATTGAGTACTGTGAACTATGGGCTTCCCGCAAGATTTCATTCTTCAATTCTGTCACATTTGGAATCCATATCCTTGTAGAAATCTCAAAACTCCTTGGTCATCCTTTTGGGTGCAGATCTCTTCACCCGTCAATGTGTTCATCTCTTGATTCATAACCTCCTCCTGACATCTTCGTATCTTTTCCAACAATTCCGGTTGAAACGTCATAGCGTTGAGAACTTCGTCAGTAACTTCCGAATCATAAACTTCTAGTTTCAACTTCTCAAATTCTTGAAGCAATTCCTTGGGTATTGTGAACAAATTCAATCTCTCCTTTCGACTTAACGCATCCGCCACAACATTCGCTTTTCCCGGGTGATAGTTAATACTACAATCATAATCCTTAATTAGCTCCAACCATCTCCGTTGCCTCATGTTCAATTCCTTCTGAGTGAATATATACTTTAAGCTCTTATGATCCGTGTAGATTTCACACTTCTCTCCGTATAGATAATGTCTCCAAATTTTCAGCGCGAACACGATAGCTGCTAATTCCAAATCATGAGTTGGGTACTTCTGTTCGTGCGGTTTGAGTTGGCGTGAAGCATACGCGATCACTTTTCCATGCTGCATTAAAACACATCCTAATCCTTTGTGTGAAGAATCACTGTAGATAACGAAATTTCCTTGATCATCTGGTCAGACTAACACTGGTGCTGTCACTAATCTTCCTTTCAGCTCTTGGAAACTTTCTTCACATTTCTCAGTCCAAACAAACTTCTCATTCTTCCGCGTCAGTGCAGTTAACGGTGTAGCTATCTTTGAAAACTCTTGAACAAATCTCCGATAGTATCCAGCTAATCCGAGAAAACTTCTCACTTTAGTAGGGGTCTTTGGTCTTTCCCAATTAACCACAGCTTCAATCTTGGCAGGGTCTACTCTCACTCCTTCTCGACTAATAACGTGTCCAAGAAATTGTACTTCCTCCAACCAGAATTCACACTTTGAAAACTTCACATATAACTTTTCCTTCCTTAAGACTTCCAATGCAATCCTTAGATGTTCCGCATGATCTTCCGAAGACTTTGAATATATCAAGATGTCATCAATAAACACAATCACAAACTTATCCAAATACGTTCGAAAAACTCGATTCATCAAATCCATAAATACAGCCGGGGCATTAGTTAATCCAAATGGCATCACTAAAAACTCGTAATGTCCATATCTCGTGCGAAAAGCAGTCTTCGAAACGTCTTCAGGTTTGATCTTCAGTTGATGGTATCCAGATCTTAAATCAATCTTTGAGAAATAAGCTGCTCCTTTGAGTTGATCAAATAAATCATCGATTCGCGGTAACGGGTACTTATTCTTTATAGTCAACTGGTTGAGTTCTCGATAGTCTATACACAATCTCATACTCCCGTCTTTCTTCTTGACAAATAATACTGGCGCTCCCCACGGCGATATACTAGGCCTTATAACTCCTTTATCCAAAAGATCTTGTAGCTGCGTAGCCAATTCCTTCATTTCTGCCGGTGCCATTCTGTAAGGTGCCTTTGATACTGGTTCCGTTCCAGGTGCCAAATCAATCGTAAATTCTACTTCTCGATTTGGAGGTAATCCGGGTTGTTCGTCAGGAAAAACTTCAGGGAACTCATTTACAATGGGTATCTCCTCCATTTTCAATACTTGCTTCTCCACATCCACAACATGAGCCAAATAAGCTTCACAACCTTGTCGCAGTAGCCGTGTCATTTGCATAAACGTTAAGAACTTCCTAGTTTGTCTTTGACCTTGAAACACCACTTCTTGATCTCCGTCCACACGCAATCTTACTTGCTTTTTCCTACATTCAATCTGCGCATCGCAATCTACTAACCAATCCATTCCTAGGATAACATCAAATTCTCCCATTTTGAACGGTATCAAATCCGCATGAAAAAGATATCCACCGATCTCGATTTTACAGTTAGGACACACTTGGTCTACGGGAACTCTATCCTGGTTAGCCACTTCTATTACTAACGTCCTTTCCAACGGTTTTATCTCACATTTCAATTTATCAAGGAATCTTTCAGATATAAAAGATCTCGTTGCTCCAGAATCAATTAACACTTTAGCTTTAACAGAATTCACAGGAAGCGTACCTGCTACTACATCTCTGTCCTGAACTGCTTCATTGATTGACATATTAAAAGTTCTTGCTCGAGGTTGAGATGACTGTGACCGTGTTGGTGGTGCAGTGAGCCTAAGTACATTAGCAGATTGGACCGGTTCCTTGCATTCTCGCGCAAAATGTCCCGCTTTTCCACACTTGAAACATGTTAGTCCTCCTGGTTTTGAACTTGGACATCCATCAGCATAGTGTCCCTTCTTGTTGCATTTAAAACATGTGATGTTCAACTTGTTACAGATTCCCGAATGTCTTTTACCACACGTCTTGCACTCTGGTATAGACGGCTTTCCCGTGATAGTTGGCGGTTTTCCTCCTTGAGGCTTCTTGTCTGAACTCCCAAATCCACTCCTCTGCTTGTGAAAATTCCTATCTCCTCCTGATTGGTTTCCAAACCTTTTCCTATTCTGAGAACTTCCTTGTCCTTCATCACCTTGGCTTCTTTCAGATCCTCCAAACTTTCGTTTCTTTCCAAATTTCTCCTTTTGAACTAATTCGCTTTCGCCCTCAATGATCATCGCTTTCTATACTACCGCAGTATAATTTCTCAACTCAAAAGCTGCAACTCTACTCCTTAACCATGGCTTTAATCCGTGCTGAAACTTTCTAGCCTTACTGACATCATCTCCTACGTACCTAGGTGCAAATCTTGCCAATTCAGTAAATTTGGCTTCGTAATCTGCCACACTCATCCCTTCTTGCTTTAATTCTAAGAATTGAACTTCCAACTGATCTTGTAGGTACCTTGGTAAATACTTTTCCTGAAATAGTTCCGTAAATCTTTGCCAAGTAATTTCTCCTTCTCCTAACTTCACAGATTCCCACCAAAAATTAGCTTCTGCCTTCAAGTAGTAACTAGCAAATTCAGTTTTCTGATCTTCCCCAACCTTAACTAACGCAAAAGCTTTCTCAATGTCGATTAACCATGATTTCGCCTCAACAGGGTTTAAAGTACCTTTGAATTCAGGTGGGTGGACAGCTTGAAATGATTTAAAGGTTGTCAAAGGTTGAACATTTCGTTGTTGTTGTTGAGTCAAGGCAGTAGTTTGTTGTTGGAGTAATTGAAGTATCTGAGTTATAGTTGGGTCTACCGGGTTCTGAGCCTCGGTATCGGTTGTTTGTTGAGTAGAAGCAGTAGTCTTTTTCTTTGGTGGCATTTTTCTGATAAGAGATAAGCATTTTATGAAACAATATTCATATATATGTTGGGTTTTATACTAAACTATTCATTAGTAGTATATAAACATTGTCCATTTTATTGAGAATCTTGATTGCATATTTTTACATTGTCTATTTATTATATATTGTGGATAATTTAGTATCAAATGGGATAACAGAAGATTAAATTATCAGTGTCTATATATAATATAAAGGGTTCACAGTTTAAGTGGAATTAGACAAACCACTGGAATAACTGAAATATTATTTGGGAATAGTTTATCTTGACTATTAAATAATACTTGTATACTTTGTGTATATTGAACAGGATCAAATTTAGAATTGTTCCCTTAAACTGATTAAGAAGGTGAACTAAGATTCTATGTTATTATTAATGCTTAGGTTCTTAATCCGGATATAGTAATTGACACGTGTATATTATTTACATGCTTTGATTTATATATGAAATAATTCTTTTGAATTATATCATTATATTTTGGGTGATGGAATAATATATATGGTGAATATTATTTATTGAAGGAATCCGTGTCCTGATAATATTCGGGTTAATGATGTCCCCTTGAAAGCTCAAAAGGATTTAATTATGTGAAACCCTACAGGTGGATTTATTCCGGCATAATTAAATAAAGGTAGAGTGGATGATCAAGGATATAACATGTTAATTAAATGAATTATCAGTAATTTATTTAATTAATGGGCATGCGCTATTTTAAACATGGGGAATTTAATAAGCAAATAATATTGGAACCGAATTAATTAATTAAGTTGCGGTATTAGGAAAGGTAGTGCAAATATTAATTCTTTAGTGGATTGAATTAATATTTAATTACATTGGGCTAGGCCCAGGATGTAATTAAAAGGCCCAACCTAATTATCCATGATCCCTATTGTAGCCCTATATATATTCTTATTCTCTTCTTGCTAGGGTTGGTTAAGAAAAATATTGTAGCCACCTAGGAGCAAGAAGAGAGGTTAACTTGAGAAGACGGAGGTCACACTTCGCTCAAGGGAATTTGGGAATACAATAGAAGAGCGTGGAATCAACCGTTAACAAGGTGATTTTCTTTTCGCACTCCTTAATTGTGTATCATAAAATGTAGTAGAACCCCAAGTCCGTGGTTCCCAACAATTGGTATCAGAGCCTGATTATGGGTTCTATGTTTTATGATATGATGTCCATGTCGTAATTAAAATTGGTTATGTATGTATAGTGGTATGCTTGGATAATAATCTTTTGCAGGTTGTTTAGTATCCACTATTATGGCCTCGTTTTATTTTAATTATGTGTTTGGATCCCACGTGGTTTAATCGTGGTTATTTTTTGTTTTGGTTTCCACGTGGTTTATCGTGGTTGTAAATCAAGAGGGTTGATCGTGCTAGTTTTGTTTTCTATTATGATTTTGTAATCTTGTAATCATGATTTGTATTCATGTTAGATTATGATCTGATGTAATAGAATAGGTATGTTATGTTGTATGTAACTATTTGATCGACGGAGTTGCAAGAAAACAAAGTTCTTCCGCTGATGCTACAAGATTTCGCCTATGCAACTTCGAACTGTTGTAACTTTTGCATACGGTGTCGGATTTCGATGAGTAATACCTTTTCGGAAAGGGATTTCGATGTGCTACACGATTGAAAAGTGACGTTGTCAAAGTTTCCTGTGCGTCTGAGCTCGTTTAGACCCTCAAACAGCGAGTTGAAGTTTTTGCAGGATTTTCGGATGAAATTTTTTTTTGGCCATAATAGTGGATTTATTTTTTATTTTAATTTTTCTGCTATTTAATTTTAATTATTGCATTAAATAATTATTATGTGTGTTGTTAATTATGTGTGTAATTTTAATTGCATGGTTAACATAAATAGGACGACATGGACATAAATTTTCATTTATTGCTTTAATTAAATGTTTTATGTTATTAAATTATGTGTGTATTTGGAATGCATGTTAGACATAATTATAATGACATAGGCCCCATTTAATTATGTAGAGATGCATGCTATGCTATGTTATGTGTTCTTTGTATTGTTATTTTGATAACATGTGGACCTCGAAGAAATAACATAGGGCGATGCATCTAGATAAAATTACTCATGTTAAAATACTAAGTGGGAGAGGGAATTAATTTGATATTAGATCCTATGGTCATCCATTATTGGTTGTATGTAATTTAACACTAGGACGATTATGTCACCCATCGTGGCGTATGATTTATGACGTCTGGGTAGTGTTAAGGATATTACTAGGACAATCTTCTTAAGTTAATCACGAATAATGAAAGGTAAGCTCACCCCATCGTGACATACCAAGTTTCATAGAATTCGAGAAAAAAGTTGGACATTCCTTTATTGATGTTGATAATGGATATTTCTGTCTTAGGGGTTGTGTTTTTAAGCGAGTCCGTCTGTGACTTCACCGAAAACACCTGGGATTTATCCATTGATACATCGAACGGATGGGTCTGACTAAAGGCAACTTAAGATCTAAATAATGGTATACACTTAGCTATGAAAGATAATATATAGTCCACCCTAACGTGGCGTATTATTTAGTAGTAGGACCGAAGTAATATTTAAATTTAAATGGTATATATGTCATCCATCATGGCGTACCAGATATTTATGGAATTTAAATATTAGTGCATTAATTTTAATTAATTGTTAGAGGAAACAAATAGGTTTTAAGATATATGCAATTTTCTGATTAAGTGTTATATGCATGATTCTCAGGATAGAATGGGCTTTAATCCACTTTTCACCATACTTAAGGATAACAAACTTACCGGACATAACTATATTGAATGGAAACGCAATTTGGACATAGTGTTGACTGCTGAAGAGTTTAAATTTTGTACTGTTGAACCCAAACCGGACCAGCCTGCTGCCGATGCTCCGGATGAGGATAAAGAGTATTTTAAGAAGTGGACTAAGGCAGATGAGATGTCGCGATGTTACATTCTGGCAGCAATGTCGGGTGTTTTGCAACATCAGCATCAGGCCATGACCACTGCTGCAGATATGCTCTATAATCTCAAGGAGCTTTTCGGAGATCAGAATAGGGTTGCTAGGCAAGTAGCAATGAAGTCTCTAATGAACACTCAGATGGCTGAAAAAACACCTGTAAGGGACCATGTTCTTCTGATGATGTCTCATATAAATGAACTAGAGGTCCTTGGTGCTGATATTGATGCGGAAACGCAGGTCGATATCATACTTATGAGTTTGCCAAAAAGCTTTGAGCCGTTTCGCTTGAATTACAACATGAACAAGAAGTTGTATAGTCTTACAGAACTTCTGACAGAGCTTCAGGCAGCGGAATCATTATTTCAGCAGCATGTTCAGGTAAATGTGGCTGAGAAAGTTTCTTCTTCAAAGCCGAAAGGAAAGAAGAAGAAGAAGGTTCAGACACAGAAAGTTGTGAAACCATTGGGAGTTCAGAATTCAGTGAAGAAGCCTAAGGGCAAGTGCTTCAAGTGCAAGCAGTCGGGTCACTGGAAAAAGGATTGTCCTCTGTCTAAGAAGAACAATGCTGGTATGTCTCTTTCTCTTGTTACGGAAACATATATAGCGGCTATGTCTACGAGCACTTGGTGTGTAGACACAGGAGCCACTGATCATGTTTGTAATTCCATGCAGGGGTTCCAGAAAACCAGGCTGCTTAGAGATGGCGAGATATATGTGTTCATGGGAGATGCTACGAAAGTAGCAGTGGTTGCAGTTGGAGTTATTTCTTTATCTTTTGGTTATGATAGGATTTTGGTTTTGAATAATTGTCTTTATGTACCTTCATTTAGAAGGAATTTAATTTCGGTTTCTAAACTTGCTATGGATGGTTATAATGTTTGTTTGGATCGTAATGTTTCCATTATGATGAATAAACGAGTTATATGTTCTGGTACATTGCAAGACAATTTATATATTATTAATCCTATAGAACCAATGCTGCAACCAAGTGAAATTAATAATACACTTTCTACCTCTAGTAAAAGAAAGGAACCTTCTGGATTGAACCAAACATATCTTTGGCACTTGAGATTAGGTCATATTAACTTAAGGAGGATTCAAAGATTGGTAGTAGATGGGCCTTTAGGCTCGTTGGCAGTGGAGCCATTTCCAGTCTGTGAATCTTGCTTGGAAGGAAAAATGACCAGTAGACCTTTTAAGGCAAAAGGAAATAGAGCCAAAGATGTGTTAGAATTGGTTCATACTGATTTATGTGGACCTATGAATATCCAAGCGAGAGGTGGGTATGAATATTTTGTCACTTTCATTGATGATTATTCGAGATATGGATACATTTATCTGTTGCACCGCAAGTCTGAGTGCTTTGAAAAAGTCAAAGAGTACAAAGCAAGTGCGGAAAAGCGACATTCAGGAAAATGTATCAAGTCACTACGATCAGATCGTGGGGGCTAATACCTGCTTGGAGAATTTAGAGAATATTTATCAGAACATGGGATTTCATCCCAGTTGACTGCACCTGGCACACCTCAGCAGAATGGTGTAGCAGAAAGAAGGAACCAGACTCTTTTAGAGAGTGTTAGATCGATGATGAGTTATTCGAATTTACCCAAGTCGTTTTGGGGGCATGCTCTAGAAACAGCGGCTTATCTTCTAAACTTGGTACCTTCTAATTCAGTTCCAAAAACTCCAAAAGAATTGTGGACTAGTACCAAACCTAGTTTGAAACACATTCGGATTTGGGGTTGTCCAGCACATGTGCTGAACAAGAACGTGACTAAGTTAGATTCTCGTACAGAAGTGAGGCTGTTTGTGGGTTATCCCAAGGGAACAAAAGGGTATTTGTTTTATAGTCCTAAGGATCGGGATATCATTGTAAGCACCAATGCTAGATTCTTAGAGGAAGACTATATAATGAATCACAAACCCATGAGTACTGTTGTTTTAGAGGAACTAGTGGGAGGACAAGATAATTCTAATATGCCACCGGTACAAGTAGAACAACCACAAGTAAATGAACAACCTATCACTAATACCACTCCAATGCTTCGTCGTAGTGGGAGGGTTGTTAAACAACCTGAGAGGTTCATGTTTTTGGGAGAGTCTTCGGACTTAGTCTCTGGTGAACATGATGAGGATCCCAGGACATACGAAGAACCAATGCAAGATAAGGATGCAGATCTTTGGCAAAAGGCTATGCAATCTGAGATGGAATCTATGTATTCCAATAAAGTCTGGGATCTCGTGGAACCACCCAGTGGTGTAAAACCCATTGGATGCAAGTGGATCTACAAAAGAAAAAGAGGATCTGACAAAAAGGTGAAAGCCTGGAAAGCAAGACTTGTTGCGAAAGGGTATACTCAGAAACAAGGAATTGATTATGAGGAAACCTTTTCTCCGGTAGTCATGCTTAAGTCAATCCGGATTCTTTTATCTATAGCAGCTCATCTCGATTATGAGATTTGGCAAATGGATGTCAAGACAGCTTTCCTAAATGGAAGTCTTGATGAAAACATCCATATGCAGCAACCAGAGGGATTCATCAAAGAGGGCCAAGAGCATCTAGTGTGTAAGCTTAAGAAGTCCATTTATGGACTGAAACAAGCTTCTAGGGAGTGGAACATTCGTTTTGATCAGGCCGTCCAGACAAATGGTTATGATCAGAGTCCAAGCGAAGCATGTGTGTATAGGAAAAGTGAAGGAAATGCAGTGGTTTTTCTAGTACTATATGTAGATGACATTTTGCTCATTGGAAACAATGTAGAGATGTTGTCATCTATTAAGGTATGGTTGTTCAAACAATTTGAAATGAAAGACTTAGGTGAAGCCGCATACATTCTTGGGATCAAAGTTATAAGAGATCGCAAGAAAAGAACGTTGGCTTTATCTCAAGAACCGTACATTGATGAGGTATTGGCTCGTTTTAACATGCAGGACTCTAAGAAGGGTAATTTACCTTTTAGACATGGAGTCTCTTTATCAAAGGAGCAGTGTCCTAAGACACCTAAGGAGATAGAGAACATGAAAGCAGTTCCTTATGCTTCAGCATGTGGAAGCTTAATGTATGTCATGTTATGCACGAGACCTGATTTTTTCTTTGCCGTAGGCATGGTCAGTAGATATCAGTCCAATCCAGGTCAGGAACATTGGAGTGTAGTAAAAACGATACTTAAGTACTTGCGAAGGACTAAGAAGTATATGTTAATTTACAAGGCTTCAGACTTGTTTCCTGTGGGTTATACCGATTCAGATTTCCAGACAGATAGGGATAAGAGGAAGTCAACCTCGGGGTGTGTTTTTACTTTAGGAGGTGGAGCTGTAATATGGAGGAGTGTGAAGCAGAAATGCATCGCAGACTCAACCATGGAAGCTGAATATGTGGCAGTCTCTGAGGCAGCCAAGGAGGCTATATGGTTCCGGAATTTCCTGCTGGATTTGAATGTAGTTCCTAATTTGCCACGGCAAATCACAATTTATTGTGATAATACTGGTGCTGTTGCAAATACAAAGGAACCACGAGAACATAAAGCAGCAAAACACATTGAGCGTAAGTATCACCTCATACGACAGTTCGTTAAGCGAGGAGATATTATTGTGACTGATATAGCATCAAAGGACAACCGGGCTGATCCTTTCACGAAGAGTTTACCAGCTAAGGTTTTTGAAGAACACGTGGAGGAGATAGGAGTCAGATGTCTGGTCACGGAATAGTTATTTAAACTGGTAGCGGATTATATTAATAAACACTGATATACTCAAAGAATAGCTTGAGTATAAGTGGGAGATTGTTGGGTTTTATACTAAACTATTCATTAGTAGTATATAAACATTGTCCATTTTATTGAGAATCTTGATTGCATATTTTTACATTGTCTATTTATTATATATTGTGGATAATTTAGTATCAAATGGGATAACAGAAGATTAAATTATCAGTGTCTATATATAATATAAAGGGTTCACAGTTTAAGTGGAATTAGACAAACCACTGGAATAACTGAAATATTATTTGGGAATAGTTTATCTTGACTATTAAATAATACTTGTATACTTTGTGTATATTGAACAGGATCAAATTTAGAATTGTTCCCTTAAACTGATTAAGAAGGTGAACTAAGATTCTATGTTATTATTAATGCTTAGGTTCTTAATCCGGATATAGTAATTAACACATGTATATTATTTACATGCTTTGATTTATATATGAAATAATTCTTTTGAATTATATCATTATATTTTGGGTGATGGAATAATATATATGGTGAATATTATTTATTGAAGGAATCCGTGTCCTGATAATATTCGGGTTAATGATGTCCCCTTGAAAGCTCAAAAGGATTTAATTATGTGAAACCCTGCAGGTGGATTTATTCCGGCATAATTAAATAAAGGTAGAGTGGATGCTCAAGGATATAAGATGTTAATTAAATGAATTATCAGTAATTTATTTAATTAATGGGCATGCGCTATTTTAAACATGGGGAATTTAATAAGCAAATAATATTGGAACCGAATTAATTAATTAAGTTGCGGTATTAGGAAAGGTAGTGCAAATATTAATTCTTTAGTGGATTGAATTAATATTTAATTACATTGGGCTAGGCCCAGGATGTAATTAAAAGGCCCAACCTAATTATCCATGATCCCTATTGTAGCCCTATATATATTCTTATTCTCTTCTTGCTAGGGTTGGTTAAGAAAAATATTGTAGCCACCTAGGAGCAAGAAGAGAGGTTAACTTGAGAAGACGGAGGCCACACTTCGCTCAAGGGAATTTGGGAATACAATAGAAGAGCGTGGAATCAACCGTTAACAATGTGATTTTCTTTTCGCACTCCTTAATTGTGTATCATAAAATGTAGTAGAACCCCAAGTCCGTGGTTCCCAACAATATATACCACAATGTAAACTCTTTTTGAAAACGTTTATAAAACTGTATGTAACATAATTTTTTTTTTTTTTTTTAAAACTTTTAGCCATATTGTTAGATAACTTGCTTGTCTCCGTAACAGGGTAAACAGGGTAAACAGGGTAAACATAGGTATTATAGGAACAGGTTAACAATAAATGGTGTAACAGTTTAAAGCAAGGTATAAGAAAAGTACGTGCATAATGTAAAGATAAGAGTCAGGTACAATAGATGACAGGGTACATGACCACCCCATAAAGTCAAAGCAGAGTCAATGACAAAGCAGATAATATAATACTGTCTACTAGTACTAGGAAATCGGGAAAACATCCTAACAACTAGTAGTCATTCGT
Organism: Heracleum sosnowskyi; assembly: GCA_030848705.1. Lineage (NCBI taxonomy): Eukaryota > Viridiplantae > Streptophyta > Magnoliopsida > Apiales > Apiaceae > Heracleum > Heracleum sosnowskyi. The sequence goes on from CM061240.1 coordinate 21,771,542, forward strand.
GCAAATAATCAATACTAAAACCAATGGGCTCTAACAGATGTCCCACTCTCAGAATCCAACCATCTCTAGTCTCGTCCACCACGAACAGCTCTCAGCTCACACAGCATCCAGCTAACAATCCTAGTCACTCTCCTGGCCTCCTCTAAAGCATCAACAGTAACGGGTTCCTCATCTAGGCGCTTTCTCGCTGTCTCCTCTACAGTACGAATCTTATCCTCCCATTCCGCCTCAGTAACAGCAACACGACGGTCCGCCTCATCAGACATCTGGTCTACAAGGGCCTGAAGCTCGGCATTCTGACCGGAAAGGGTCTCTTGGTCTCTAGCAAGGTCTACATGAGCATGAAGAAACATAGGTGCAGGATCTCCCAAAACTGAAATACGAGAATCAACAGATGCGGCTCTCCAAGGGATTGTAGTCTGAACAGGTACAGGTGCAAATGGTAGCTCAACGGGCTGAAAACTAGGACTACCTATCTCCGCTGGATCCTCCTCATGATCAGACAAAGTATGCATAGGGTCAGATGATGTGATAGATGGGTGAGGGGGTGTGTCTCCACCAATAACGTCCATCTCCCGCGATAACAATATAGATATAGATACTTATATAATAACAGGTTATCTTAATCCTAAAGACTTAACTTAAAGGAAAGTACTTACGCCTACCGTTGCTACTTAGCATCTATCAATCTAATATCCTAACAGATTCCTACTCCTTGCATAACTATCTTAATCACCTTTTTATTAATAGGGATCCTAATCTTTTATTAATAGGGATCCTAATCCTGGCTTGTTTCAGTGACCAAAAACTGACCGCTCTGATACCAACCTGTGACGCCCTCCCGATCTGGGGTCATGATCGGGTAGTCACTACAAACTCTATACATAATTAAACCCATAAACAATAATATAAACATGCAGACTCGACCCCAACTCTACCCTGGATCTTTAACAGTTGATGGTGTGAAACAAGCATCCACTATCTAATTCATTAATACAAAACATAAGTCTCAAAAGTTATTACATCCATGTCTTAAACGTTCTACGTTCTCTATTACAAAACACCTTCTAGATATGGCCATCACCTACCTGAGCTGGCATCCCAAAAATAACCCTATAGGAAGACTTCCTAGCTGTCTGAAATGTACGTACCATCTTCTCGTTTCACTGTGGGTTAGAATAGGGAAAAAGAATGAGCCAAATGCCCAGCAAGTAATAATAATATGACCATACAGTTATCCACTGGGAAACAGTTCCAATATCAATATGTATGACATGGGTATAGCAAAATACGTATCAAGGGATTATCAGAATAATGAATTGAATATACAGTTTCAAAGCAGTTTCCAATATCAATATATATGGCATGGTTTAAGCAGAATCCATATCAAAGGTTTATCAGAACAATAACAGAAATATGCAATTTCAAAGGGTAAACCAATTTCATTTTCAAGATATCCGTTTCAAGAAAACAATAAGTAATTTTTGGAGATTTTTCACAACGCACCGGACAATACGGGTAATCAGCCACGTAAAGTCCCCATACCGGACACACAGTCCCTCTGGTCCTTGTATTGGGTCCCATTAGGCACATATTGGCCTTTAGACTAGTCCATCCCTAGTCCATTTATTATAATTAAAAAGTGTTGGACCGGCGTTACTCGGCCTCTTACGCCTCCAATCTTAGGAATCCGTGGAAACCATAAATCAGAATGTAAATAAGTCTAAACTTTATTTCTTTTTAAAACATGTTCAGATATAAAGAAGTCTTTTGGAAATCAGATAAGTTCAATCAAAACAATCTGGATTTCTATTAGTGGAATATCAGAAATATTTATCATCGGGTCTGTTCTGGAAATGTACTAGAATGAGAGTTAGGTGTGTTCACTTTCAGGTATAAAAAGGAATGCATAAGTATATGATCAAGTTCAGGTTATATAATCATAGGTCATCAGGTTTCAATTCATGGATATGAACAGGGTATCAAGGTTTAAGGATAAAGAACTAAACAAAGCATGGTATATAGTTCAACATGGTATATATGAACAAAGATAAGGGTTATCAATGAACGATAAGTGTTTTCAGAACTAAAGGTAAATCAAGGCAAGATAACAAATCATATGTGTCAAAATGAAACAATGGAATCGAAATACGAAAGCAAGTTTGTATTACTTGCCTTAAGTAGCTAAAAAGGGGTAATGAACAATCACTGATTCTCCACCTTAGTCTTCCTTTGTCTCTAAGTCCCACTTCCTTGAACTCTCTAAGTTCCACTTCCTTGGACTCTACAAAAGAATATATTCTATCTTAGAACGCTCTTTGTTAAATGCTAATCCTTTACTCTAAACCACCCAACGCATCCTAAGCGCGTAAACACATAATAGTTATACCATAAAACAATTCTAATCACGTAATAGGCAATCAACCATATAAACTCACATCGTCATTCAAATACACATAACATACTCCTTATACATATATATATACAATAATATATCTTTCAAATCATACCACACTTGGTATCCCTTAAATCAATTTGGTCATGCCAACCATATCCTTAACTCTTTATAACAATATTTTCATTTCAACAAAAACAGAAAAATCTGCTGCGCATACTTTACTAAAACATTTTTCATAAATCCAAACATAATCAAACAATTACCAAATTTGACAGGCTACTTCCTGATTACTAATCCAACTTAGAATAAAAGTTTCAACTTCTAAACACTTTATTCAAATTAAAAACGAACTGTATAAAGTAGGTACTAAAGCACAGAAAATCCCTGCTGCGCAACTTTTAGTAAAATAATCATAACTTTTTATTCGTTAATCCTATCGATACAAGGTTAGCGCGTGCACAAACTAGATTCAATTTAGAACAGTTACATCTTAGGCTCTCTGTCTAAAAGAGGCAGCAACATTATGCAAAAAATCAAAACAGAACAGGGCAGACAGTTTTCTGTAAAATTTAGCATGATGTTTTTCTATATAAAACCATTCCACCATTATAATCTCTACCACAACTAATCATCCCATATCAAAACTAAAACTCATATTCTCAAGAAATTACCCAACTTATACATGCAATTAGAGAATACCACAATTAGCAATTCCTATACTTTGAATTTCACAAAAATCCCCAAATCAAACCTTTATCCATCAGAATTTCAAACTAACCAAACTTAACACAATTAATCAATATGCATTCACTATAAACCGAGATTAACAATCAAACATCAACATAAACAAATTTTCAAACCGATTTTATAAAAGGGGAAAAATCGAAATATGCACATGCAATTCGATTTCTCAACATGCAATTCATAACTCCACTAAATACTAGTTTTAATACAAAAATCGGACTCAAGAATATCATCATCGTCCCTGTCGGCTCACCGGAGCTCATTGCCGACGGCGGCATGGTTCGGAGGTGCCCGGAAAAATCGGGTTTCCTTCAACAAACCTCACCAATACAAATCAAACAATCTCCTTATCACAGAATCATCACAAAACAAAGGTTCGGGATTGAATTCAATCATCAAATTCGCCGAAATTCTTTGCATGCAAAAACCGATACACACACATATACACACGGCCAAACACTCACACACATACACGATTATACATATATGAGAGATTGAGTGAGAATGAGAGGGAGAGAGATTTTACAGAAGAAAATCGAGAGAGAGAGATTTTTGCCGAGAGAAAAATCGAGAGAAAGAGAGAAGAGAGAGTTGAGCGGTGAAGTGGAGAAAGGGGAAAAAGGGGTGCAGGGTTTTATATGCCCAGGGGTAAAATGGTAATTTGCTAATTAAAAATCTGATTTCTAATAAACAAAACCAGCATAAATACCCTTTCTAAAATTCGAAATAAAATTAAGATAATATCTAAAAATCACAATTTTATTTTTAAAACAAAGAATACGAATTTACAAGCTCACCCATATTTTTAAAATATTTTTATGATCAAAATTGAATTAAATATGAATTTTAAAAATTTTGATCACATAAATGACATTTAACTCATAAAATCAGTTTTAAATCCTTAAAGCCAAAAATAAATTCATCCACTAATTTTAGAAAATACTAGAATATAAACTACAGGTTGTGAAAAAGATTTCACAATAAAAAGAGTCTCTGACGATTTTATAAAATTCCCGGAAGGTCAAAAAGAACTAATTTTTAATAAGAAATTCATATAAAATGCATTTAAAAGCATACACATATATTTTAATCCATACCATTCACCAAGTAAACATCTAATCATCACATTTTCAAATATCTACCTTTCACACAATATTCACATATTGTAGAACCCAAATATTATCAAATATTAATACCGTACAAGCGTTTTTCTGAGTCGTTATACAGAAGGCCAAAACAAAATCAAAGAATGGACAAAGGGTCAAGTGGACACTTCAAGAAAGGACAGGGAAAAGCCTATGTGGCAGAGGGAAAATGTTGGGATGATTCTGATGATGAAGAGGAAGAGGAATATGTGAATCCAGCCCTCATGGCTAAGTCTGATGAGGTCTCCTCTAGCTCTCCAAGTCAGGTACCCTCACTTGTTTTACTTGAAATGTCTAAAGAAGAATACAAACTATTGAGGAGTTGAGTGCTGAAATGTTTAACATTCATACTAGTTTAACTGCAGCTAATGAAGAGATTGCTAGATTAGCTAAACTAAATGAAACACTCACTTCTGAGAATGACATGCTTTTGTTAAAGACCAGTCGATTAGAGTCTCTAGCACAGGAATATGCAAAACATAAAAATGAATTAGTCTGTGCTAAAGAGATAGAAAAGTTTCTAAGGAATGAAATTAGTGAAAATGAATTCAAGATTAAGGCCTATAGAAACTCATCTAAACAACTTCAGGATTATCATGAGAATCACACAAAGGATCAAAAAGTAGGGATAGGTTTTGAGGATTGTGAATCAGGATTGTTCAACTGATGTTTCTGTCAAACCGCATGTTCTCAAAAAGATCAACAAACCAATTTTTAAACTTTCTAAACTTGAGTTTGATGAGGAAGCCATGCTCATAAAGCAACAACTTGATGATGAGGATGAGTGTGTTGACAGTACAACAGTTGATGGAAAAGATACTGTCAAAATCCCCAAAACAGTAACTTTCCCAGACAATCAGACAGAATGTTCTAAAGATGTTGTTAGTAATGGCAAGACAGAAACTTCCAAAGATACTGTCAAGAGAGCTTCGAAGACAGTAACCTCTAAACCTACTATCAAGACAAAAGGTGTAAAAGGTACTGTCAAGAAGAGCTCGACAACAACTTCAGAACATCTTGTTGACACAGTTACTTACAAGTCTAAGAACAGGAATGGTAAGTTAGGAAATGGCAATGCTAATGTTAGTAGTGCTCCCAGAAAACTATACAATAATTGTGGCTCCTCACATCACTTAACTCACGTTTGTAAGAAACCAAAAGAGGTCAAGAACAATGTGACCAAGGTAAATGGTAACTTACACAGAACCCCCATTATGCATAGATCTATGGTTGTCTACAACAACACTGATTGCATGCCTTGTAAAATAACTGCCATGAGTACTTGCTTCAACCTGCCTATTTCATCTACTGAACAATGTCTCTATATGCAAACTGTTGAGACTTCTGAGCCTAATGGAAACAGTAAGAAGGCTACATCCACTAAGAAGAAGACTAAGTCTAATTCTAAAGCCGATTGGGTGAAGAGAGAAGTCCAACAGAAGATTCCTGATGTGGTTGTTAAAGTTGAAAATGATGAATACTCTTGTGATACTGAATTAGCAGGACCCAACAAGGTTTGGGTACCATATGCCTCTTAAATACAATTTGTTTTGCAGGGCAAGAATAAGAAGCAGGTCATGTAGATTATTGACAGTGGCTGCTCAAGGCACATGACTGGTGATAAAGCCATGCTATCACATTTTGTGGAGAAAGCTGGCCCAATGATAACCTTTGGAGACAATAGCAAAGGTTACACAGTGGGATATGGCTGTTTGGAAATTGGGAATGTTGTCATTAATGATATTGCACTTGTTGATGGATTGAAGCACAACTTGCTCAGTGTCAGCCAATTCAGTGACAAAGGATTCAAGGTTGATTTTGACATGATGGTGTGCAATATCTATCACAAGAAGATGGAAGCCTCTCTTTGAAAGGGGTAAGGAAAGGAAGCCTATTTGTTGCTGATCTAAGCTCAACAAAAAAGGACAAGATTTATTGTTTCTACAGTAAAGCTACTGTTGGTGACAACATGCTTTGGCACAAGAAACTCTCTCACCTAAACTTCAAAACAATGAATATGCTGATGAAGAAGGAACTGGTAAGAGAACTACCTCAACAGGAATTCTGTCAAGAAGGACTGTGTGAGGACTGTCAAATGGGAAAATTGAGGAGAGTTGTGCATAGGTCAAAGCAAGTCAACACCAACACAGAGCCACTCAAGCTAATTCATATGGATCTCTTTGGCCCAGTAAATGTTTCATCCCTAGCCAAGAAGAGATATGCATTAGTTATGGTGGATGATTATTCTAGGTATACTTGGGTGAAGTATTTAGAATCAAAAGATGAAGATGCTCAAGTCATCATTGATCACTTAAGAGTTCTTGACAGAACTCCAAATGCCAAGGTTCAAATTCTGAGAAGTGACAATGGTACTGAGTTCAGAAATGCCACTCTTGGTAATTTCTGCAAGGATGAAGGAATTGTGCAACAATTTTCTGCTCCAAGGACACCACAGCAGAATGGAGTTGTAGAGAGGAAGAACAGAACTCTCATTGAAGCTGTCAGGACTATGCTACATGATGCAAAGTTACCTACATACTTCTGGGCAGAAGCTATTAACACAGCCTGTTATACACAGAACCGAACCTTAATTAACAAGACTCATGGGAACACTCCTTACTATTTTATAACTGAGAAGAAACCTACTGTCAAATATTTTCATGTGTTTGGTAGCAAGTGCTTCATGATGAAGGACAACCATGAAAAGAAAGGAAAATTTGACACCAAAGCTTATGAAGGTATTTTCATGGGTTATGCCATAGAAAGGACTGCTTACAGAGTCTACCTCTTGGAACACATGATTATTGATGAAAGTGTAAATGTCACATTTGATGAAACCAAGTTTCCAGGACTGCATGAGGATGGGCAAATGCAGATTCTTAGATTTGAGAATCAAGGATACTTGGAGGAAGAAGAAATTATTGATGAAGAACCCACCTTTACTCGAACTGTTGATCTTGAAAAAGATGTTGTCACTGAAAATGATGCTAATCAAACTCCAGCTCAGCCACAGACTATTTCAGGGAATCCTCAAAATGATGGTGACTCTAGAGATATTGAAGAGAATGGTGGAGACAATTGTCCTGATGAAGACTCAGTTCCCCAAATTCAGACTACTGTTTCAGATCAAACAAGAAGCTTGCCTAGAACCACAAGGTGGAACAAGGATCGCACAAAGGACCTAATTATTGGAGATCCTTCTTCTGGGGTAAGAACCAGGAACAATGTTTCTGCTGACAGCATGTTTTCCTACTTCCTGTCTCAAGTGGAGCCAAAAGCAATTAATGAAGCATTGTTGGATTCTGATTGGGTGATTGCTATGCAAGAGGAATTCAACCAGTTTGAAAGGAACAATGTATGGAAACTGGTTCCAAGACCAAAGGGAAAATCAGTTATTGAGACAAAGTTGGTATTCAGAAACAAATTGGATGAAAATGGAAATGTGACAAGAAACAAGGCAAGGCTAGTAGCTAAAGGTTACTGTCAACAGGAATGAATAGATTATGATGAGACATTTGCACATGTTTCCAGACTTGAAGCTATAAGGATTTTTCTAGACTTTGTTTCTCACTGTAATTTCAAGGTGTTCCTAATGGATGTCAAAAGTGCTTTTCTAAATGGAGAGTTGGAGGAAGAAGTGTATGTTGAACAGCCACCAGGTTTTGAAGATGTTGAATTGTATGATTTTGTGTATAAACTGTTCAAAGCACTTTATGGATTGAAAGAAGCTCCAAGAGCATGGTATGATACCCTCTCTACCTTTCTATTGGAAAACCAGTTTACAAGAGGTGTAGTAGATAAAACACTATTCTACAAGCATCATGGCAAAGACATCATTTTGGTTCAAATTTATGTTGATGATATCATCTTTGGATCATCAAATGAGAAGTTGTGTGAGAAGTTTTCATCTCTAATGAGAAACAAGTATGAGATGAGCATGATGGGAGAACTGTCATTCTTCCTTGGATTACAAGTTCTTCAGAAAGATGATGGAATCTTCATTTGTCAAGCAAAATATGTCAAGGAACTTCTCAAGAAGTTTAATCTAGAAGATTCATCACCTGCCAAGACCCCCATCTCTACATCAAATAGTTTGAATCTAGACTCCAAAGGGAAGAAAGTGGACTCCAGTGCTTACAGAGGCATGGTTGGATCTCTTCTCTACCTGACTGCTAGCAGACCTGACATAATGTTTGCTACATGTCTCTGTGCAAGGTTTCAAGCTGATCCAAAGGAGTCACAGTTGGTAGCTATCAAAAGAATTTTTAGATATCTAAAGGGCACTCCTAATCTAGTCCTTTGGTATCCTAAAAACACTGGATTTGAGCTAGTGGGACTCTGATTCAGATTATGCTGGGTGTAGAATTGACAGAAAAAGTACAACAGGAAGCTTTCAATTTCTTGGTGGAAGATTGGTGTCATGGTTTAGTAAGAAGCAGCATTCAGTTTCCACATCTACTGCAGAAGCTGAATACATTGTAGCTGGAAGTTGCTGTGCACAAATTCTGTGGATGAAGAATCAACTTTTGGACTATGGTCTAGTGTTAAACAATATCCCTATCTACTGTGACAACACTAGTACCATAGCCATCTCAGACAATCCTGTTCAACACTCTAGGACAAAGCACATTGACATTAGACATCATTTCATAAGAGAGCATGTTGAAAGAGGAACTGTGAAGTTGATCTATGTCCCAACAGAAAAGCAACTTGTAGACATCTTCACAAAACCACTGGATGAAGCCACATTTAACAGGTTGGTAAGTGAATTGGGAATGCTAAATCTGGTATGTTAACTTACTAGTTTTTCCATTTTCATATTCAAATGAAGCTTGTGACAGTAACCTTTAAAAGTTGTTGTCATGAGAAGTTAATGTCTACTTAAGTCACTATCTGTTCTTGAAAACATATTTGCTTTAACTATGATAAATTTAATTTTTTGCTAGTCTTAAACTTGATAGTTAGACATTGTATGTCATTAACTTACAAGGTTTTTAATGTTGAAATTGGTCAAGGAATTTCACTGATTGGTCATTTTTGCTTTGATTTTTGGATTAGTGGTAGACATCACTCTTAATTGCAATATGTAGTAGTTGTATGGGTATTCTAAACTGTTGACCATTTACCTCCCCTTCACCTAGTATGCCTATAAAATGAACCTTAGGTCATATTAGTGAATCATTCAGAAAAGGTAAAATGGAAAACAAAGTAGGAATCGAATACAGGACTAAGATTAGCACCGAGTCTCCATATAAAAAAGTAGTTGAAGCTCTGTTTGATGAGATGGAAGACCTTCTCGATGAGGAAAAGGAGAAAGAACTTGCTGCCAAAGCCGCTGAAGAGGCTAAGTGGCAAGAACGGGAAAAAGGAGTATCAAGCACTCCTCAAGGAAGAAGGAACCACAAAAGAAGAGGCTAGGGCAAATTTTCTAGAATTGATTAAGAAAAACTGTGATGAATAATTGTATCTTTCAATTGTAGAAGTTTAACCCTCCTTTTAATAAAATTTATTCATTTCCTTTCTGTAGTTCCTCATTACTTGTTGTGTGTCTGTGTTGATTAAATGATTGAACTAATGTGCATGAATAATGAATCTGTACTCAATATTGCATATGTTTATTTGGTGTCTCTTCAGTTAAGTTGTTTAATAAAACAGATCAAGTACAAAGTCTCGACAGTTATTGTTTCCCGCAAGGGTTACTGTCATCAAGAAAAGTGACTATCACTGTATGCCCTGACAATTAGTTTCTTGACAGCTGTTCGCACAAAAACACGCAAGCGCACGTGGTCACAAGTAGTATATAGATAAATCAAGTTCGGTCCCACAAGGACTGGTTTAGGTTGCTATAGTCTATTACTTATGCACCAATGTATGGTTATTACTCACTGCTAAGATAAGTATCAAAATTTGTTTTGTTTAACTAATTAACTAGCACTTAACAAGATTATATTAACTAAAGAGAATTACTGGAAAATTACTTATATGAATAAAGCATGGGATCCTAACTTCATTAAATACTTCATCTAAAGTCTTTTGTCTTTAATCAATGCATGTGACAGTTGTGATAACTAATCGGATAACACGAAATCAGTACACGCTACCTTTCAGTATACGTATACCAAACTACTCAAACATCCACAAAAGAGATAGAAGATGAATAGACACCAATTATGTTTAGACCCTATATGTCTATAGAATTTGAAAACATAACGGTTTAACGAGCAAGTTATCCATTCCGATTACATAGGGCAGGTAAGATGGTTAAAATCACCTACGAATCATGCATGACAAACATACATAAACCTATGCTAGCATGGCAAGTTCTAAACCTCTATATCCACTTTCGCATTCAATAGAGATTAACAAACAATCTTAGATGTTAGCTACTCATCCAAGAAGAATAATCACAACCAAACTAGGTTATCAAGAATACATCACACACAAATCTTTAAAACAATTAACTATTAAAATCCATAATTAAATCCGTTAGAATCCCACGACGACGATTAGTTCATAATCGAACCGTTCATCATCGTGGGTTCTGATGATAACATGATAGTAATAAGTCTGTAAAACTGAATAGAATAACTAGGGTTTAGAAAGAACAAACGAGAATTCAAGTATCGCCTAATTTAGAAGAATACAAAGATTAGATGATAAACTAGGTCTTCGTAAATCAGCTGTCTTCTTGTTCTCCTCACCGGTGGACGTATATAGATGTATGTATCTTGATATATCTCTCTCTATCCCCTAGAAAACGTCCACCAAATACTTATAAAGTCTTAAGGCTAACAAAAATGGCATGTTTCCTTTTCTGATCACAAAACAGCAAATTTCAGTATTTTTTCTGGCGCGGGCGCGCGGTAGTGGCGCGGGCGCGCGGAGCTTTCTGTCAAGTGTGGCGCGGGCGCGCGGGATGTGGCGCGGGCGCGCCAGGGATTCTGTCAGAAAATGTTGTCCTCTTCGCGTGGACTGTAAGATCGTCAGAATCGGACTTGTAGAACTCCAGATATGACCCAAACAGTAAATTATGCGCAACCTACCCGGAAAATCCGAATTCTAATCAAATTAACCTCCAACTCTTGGTTCTGCAAAACTTAATGAAAACACATTAAACACACCACATACTTGAGTTCAAGTCATCAATTTAAGCCGATATGAAGCGTTCCAAGTGGATATAAAATCCACTTATCACACCCCCAAACTTAAACTGATGCTTGTCCTCAAGCATAAATAATATAACTATATACAACTAACTAGTACCACTTCCGTAGGTGATCACGGTTGCATTTGGCATATGCAACAAGCCCTTTAAACCCCTAGGCAGCCCTAGTGGACGAGTAAGGTCTCGTGAGGGCCTATAGCGAATGTACCCACAAAATCCATCTACTCATGCAACTAACAATGCAATGCATGTATGCAACTAATATGAAAATGCAATGATCCCTTCAAACCAACCAAAACAAATCAACAAGCCAACATCTCAAAGAACACAGTCTTCCAAATAGAGTTCGACCAAATTCCCATCGACCAACAAGACAAACACAGAAACGTGCGTGTGTGCGATGCTCACCAATATACTCCCAAACTAAATCAAGACCATACCTACTCTTAGCCAAAACAACCACAAGCTTACAAACAGAATGAACTCTAGCCACAAGAAACCACTTAAAGACACCTCAAATATCCACTTGAGTTAGACAGGAATTCATGCTTTTATTACAAAACAACATACTAAACACAATACGCATGCTTAATTGACCGTGCAATGGCTGAGACCCCTAAAGGCTTATACAATAATACCCATGTAGCGAGCGTTAGGTTAGTGGATCCCAGACCGGCAAAGTCTTAGGTCACTAGGCACAAAGTCCCCTAGAACTTAATTGTTCGAGTATTAAAGAGCTCAACCTGATCAATTCTGCATAAACACAACTAAAACAACTCTTTTTTTTTTTTTTTTCAACTTTTCTCTTTTTTTTTTATTTCGGAATGAGTGCACTTTGCCTTTTTCTCATCCCACCCTAGACTACTCATTTTTTACCAATGAGCGGCTACTAGCCATTTGACGCCTAGCCTTTATTAACAACTAGCATGAAATTCCTGGTTTCCCCCAAACTTAGACTTAAGTGCTTCTTTCAATTTCAAGAGAATAGAACACATTCTAAATATAAGCAAGTGGTTAAATTCTAACATCCAAACAAACATGGTCTGATCAAATTCAAAAGCAACCAATGAGACTTATGAATTTACAATTGTTTCTGGCATGCAAGTCAATTTCTTAGGAACTTAATCAGCTCTCTATTCATCATAACCACACTCCCATCAACATCGACTCACTAACGGAAATAGTCAAGTCATAAGAGATCATGAAATATGCATGCTATGCAAATGCAACTAAATGGACTCACATAATAGATAAACACATATGCAAAACAGAATGCTCTATATGACATAAACATGCAAAACTACGAATGAACTACAACTACATATGCAATATGAATCCTACATGAGACACACACTAACACTACCAACCCACACATCACCCCCAAACTTAAAATATTCAATGTCCTCATTGAAGGTAATAAAAAGATAGTAGAAACATACCTAACACATGGGTTGCCTCCCACGAAGCGCTGTCGTTAATGTCATTTAGCCAGACAAATGTGAATCAAATCATGGTGGCTCGAAGATCGCATTTGACTTGTCCTTAGTAGAAGGACCATTCACCCATTGTTTGATAACCTTCTTGCTTTCTTCCCACATCTTTTCCAAATCAAACTTCACCTTGACTTTTCCACCAATCGATTTTTTCTTTTTCTTCTTTACACCTCTAAGGTGTTTATGCTTCTCCGTCGATTGATAAGAACACTCTTTTACCTCATCATCCTTGTTCCACCTTCTCAACACATTATCTTCACACTCTTTAAAAATCACCAACTCATCATTCAGAAGGACATACTTCAAATGTGGTGGAAGTTTTCCAAGCTTGACATTCGAAAGATCTCGAATGGAAGAATTGTCAATGGAATCACTGATGTGATGCTCGAACTTGTGCATGTCCGAATTTTTGCTCAACAGCTGATCGAACTCCTTTCTCTGACCCGTATCAACCATCTTCAAGCTAAAACACTCTTCCTCCTCTGTCGGAAATTTCATAGCCTTGAACACATTAAAGATGACCTTTTGATTACTCACCCTCATTGTGAGCTCTCCTTTCTGCACATCGATCAAAGTTCGGCCTGTAGCTAAGAACGGTCTTCCCAAGATAATAGGAATCCTCTTGTCTTCCTCAAAGTCCAGGATCACAAAATCAGCAGGAAAGATAAGCTTATCCACTCTAACCAAAACATCCTCCACTATACCTCTGGGATATGTGATCGACCGATCAGCCAACTGTAAGGTCATATTAACTGGTTTCGGCTCAGGCAACCCAAGTTGCTTAAAAACAGACATTGGCATTAGATTAATGCTAGCTCCCAAATCACATAAGCATTTGCTGAAAAGTTGATTGCCAATAGTGCAAGGTATGGTAAAACTTCCCGGATCTTTAAGCTTCGGTGGCAATTTCTGCTGTAGAACTGCACTACACTCCTCTGTCAAAGCAACGGTGTCCAAATCCTCGAGTTTCAACTTCCGAGATAGAATACCCTTCATGAACTTAGCATAGCTCGGCATCTGTTCAAGAGCTTCTGCAAAAGGTATGTTGATGTGTAACTTCCTGAACACCTCCAGAAACCTGTCCAATTTCTTGTCGATCGCTTGCCTGTAGGCTTTTCTTGGATATGGGGGAGGTGGAAAAATCTGTTCGCTCTCTTTAGTCTGCTCCTGAGAAGATTTCTCAACAGACCTCTTGTTATTGTCCCCTTCTTCAACCAACTGCTCAGCTGCCAGCTTAGGAATTACCTCTTCTTTTTCTGGGGAAGGTACAAGTAGTTGTTCCTGGAAATCTTCGTCTTCCTTGGCTGCTAATGCTGGATTGCTTGTGACTCTACCAGACCTGAGTGTTATGGCATTCACATGCTCTTTAACTTCCCTCTTGCCTGGATTAACTTCTGGCTCATTAGAAAGAATTCCCTGAGATATTTTCAGCATCGCACTGGTAAGTTGTCCCATCTGATTCTCCACGGTCTTGAGCGAGACCGCCTGACTTTTAACCATCAACCTCAACTCTTCCATGAGCTTGTTGAAATCCTGGTGGCTGAAACTGCTGCTGAAAATTCTGCCCCTGCTGCTGAAAACCTGCAGAGTTGTATGGCCTAGCTTGAAATTGTTGATGCGGTTGTTGTGATTGCTGTATGCCACCCTGATTATTGCTCCAACTGAAATTCGGATGATTCCTGTTGCTCGGATGATAAGTATTCAGGGCTGGCTGTTGCTGATTCGGAAAGTTGCTCACAAACTGCACTGATTCATTGGAAATGGCACACTGCTTCGTCTCATGTGCACCTGCACATAGCTCACAAACACTAGCTACCTAACGAATCCCATGATTTGCCAAAGAATCAATCTTCATATTCAATGCCTCTAGCTGAGCCGCTAAAGCTGTAGCTGCACTAACATCAAGAATTCCCGCCACCTTTTGCTGTGGCATTCTCTGCGTTGGACTCTGATATTCATTTTCTGCCATCATCTCAATCAGATCATATGCTTCCTCGTAGCTTTTAGCCCATAGAGCTCCACCTGATGCTGCATCCACCATCGGTCTCGACTGCCACCCCAATCCATTATAAAAACAGTTAATGATCATCCAGTCCGGCATTCCATGATGGGGGCATTTTCTGAGCATCTCTTTATAACGCTCCCAAGCTTCACACAATGACTCACCCTGTGCCTGGGCAAACTGAGCAATAGCATTCCTTATGGCAGCTGTTTTCGCCATAGGAAAGAATTTGGAGAGAAATTTTTGTGCAAGCTCTTCCCAAGTAGTGATAGAACCAGCTGGTAGAGAATGCAACCAGCCTTTAGCCTTATCCCTCAGAGAAAATGGGAAAAGTCTCAGCTTCACAGCATCTTCTGACACTCCGTTGAACTTGAAGGTGTCACAGATCTCGATGAAATCCCTAATATGCATATTAGGATCTTCTGTTGGAGCACCCCCAAACTGAACTGAATTCTGCACCATCTGAATCATGCCAGGCTTGATTTCAAAGGTATTGGCTGCAATAGCCGGCCTGACAATGCTCGACTGAATGTCATTGATCTTTGGCTGAGAATAGTCCTTCAAAGCCTTAGCTGCAGGTGCTACTCCTTCTGGTACTTCTCCTATCTTTACTAACTTTAATCTTTCTTCTTCCAATTTACGAGTCTGAGAACGTGTTCGCATACACGTTCAAGTACCTGAAACACACAGAACAAACAACTACAATCCGAGTCAGTGAACTCTAACGACCACTGATGACAAGCACATAAACTATATAAATAACACCGAGTCCCCGGCAGCGGCGCCAAAAACTTGTTCGCACAAAAACACGCAAGCGCACGTGGTCACAAGTAGTATATAGATAAATCAAGTTCGTTCCCACAAGGACTGGTTTAGGTTGCTATAGTCTATTACTTATGCACCAATGTATGGTTATTACTCACTGCTAAGATAAGTATCAAAATTTGTTTTGTTTAACTAATTAACTAGCACTTAACAAGATTATATTAACTAAAGAGAATTACTGGAAAATTACTTATATGAATAAAGCATGGGATCCTAACTTCATTAAATACTTCATCTAAAGTCTTTTGTCTTTAATCAATGCATGTGACAGTTGTGATAACTAATCGGATAACACGAAATCAGTACACGCTACCTTTCAGTATACGTATACCAAACTACTCAAACATCCACAAAAGAGATAGAAGATGAATAGACACCAATTATGTTTAGACCCTATATGTCTATAGAATTTGAAAACATAACGGTTTAACGAGCAAGTTATCCATTCCGATTACATAGGGCAGGTAAGATGGTTAAAATCACCTACGAATCATGCATGACAAACATACATAAACCTATGCTAGCATGGCAAGTTCTAAACCTCTATATCCACTTTCGCATTCAATAGAGATTAACAAACAATCTTAGATGTTAGCTACTCATCCAAGAAGAATAATCACAACCAAACTAGGTTATCAAGAATACATCACACACAAATCTTTAAAACAATTAACTATTAAAATCCATAATTAAATCCGTTAGAATCCCACGACGACGATTAGTTCATAATCGAACCGTTCATCATCGTGGGTTCTGATGATAACATGATAGTAATAAGTCTGTAAAACTGAATAGAATAACTAGGGTTTAGAAAGAACAAACGAGAATTCAAGTATCGCCTAATTTAGAAGAATACAAAGATTAGATGATAAACTAGGTCTTCGTAAATCAGCTGTCTTCTTGTTCTCCTCACCGGTGGACGTATATAGATGTATGTATCTTGATATATCTCTCTCTATCCCCTAGAAAACTTCCACCAAATACTTATAAAGTCTTAAGGCTAACAAATATGGCATGTTTCCTTTTCTGATCACAAAACAGCAAATTTTAGTATTTTTTCTGGCGCGGGCGCGCGGAGCTTTCTGTCAAGTGTGGCGCGGGCGCGCGGGATGTGGCGCGGGCGCGCCAGGGATTCTGTCAGAAAATGTTGTCCTCTTCGCGTGGACTGTAAGATCGTCAGAATCGGACTTGTAGAACTCCAGATATGACCCAAACAGTAAATTATGCGCAACCTACCCGGAAAATCCGAATTCTAATCAAATTAACCTCCAACTCTTGGTTCTGCAAAACTTAATGAAAACACATTAAACACACCACATACTTGAGTTCAAGTCATCAATTTAAGCCGATATGAAGCGTTCCAAGTGGATATAAAATCCACTTATCAACAGCAGTAAACAACTTTCTGTCAAGAATTGCAAAAGATACTGTCATTACAACACTTAACGATGACAATAAGTTTTTGCGCTAATGTTTCTGTCAAGCAAAACCTACTATCATCACACCAAAGTTACTGACAAAATTGTTTTAGCGCACAGGTTACTATCAAAAGTAGTGGACCGTTAAAATTGTACAATCATCCTCCATGAGGAGAGAGAATTAAGCCAGTAACCCACATGATTGATTACTGGGTTAAGACACGATTTGACTTTTCCACTCTTTTAGTTAAACACTTGAACTTCCCTCTTTATTCATCAGTTATACAACTGCACCCAAAAGTGAACACAACACTATTTTCTCTTTAATCCAAGAAATTCATCTTCTTACTTTCTTTCTTCTCTCAACCAGCAAAAATGGCCCCCAAACAATCAATTTCACAAACTAACTTTGCTGGCATCATCTCTCCTAATGATGTTGGTGAAGATTTCAAAGGGCTTGTTTCTTTCTTGAATAAGTCCTATCTTGGTTATGCAATTACCTCCATTCTTGTTCTTGACCTAGACAGGATTGATAATTTCTGGGAATCAGTTGTTGCTCAAGGAGATAGTGACAACTCAACCATCAAGTTCCAAATCAAATAGCACAGTTACACTCTCACTGTTCAGGGCATCAATGCAGCTTTGGGAATTATGCTAGAACCAGGAAAGACCTACACCGAGCTTGCTAATGATGAGACCCTAAAGAAGCTCTTCTTGAAAATTGGGTATTCAGGACCCATTCTTGAAGAGGGAACAACTAAGTGGTACCCTTCTGGTGAAATGGACAGGAAGTATCTCAGAAAGGAGTTGAGCATGGTGTTTGATGCAATGGTGAAGGTGTTCTCAACCAAGACCACCGGCTGGAATGGGATTCCCACCTACTCAAGAAGCTCACTCACTCTCTAGTTCATGGGTACAAAGTGGATGTTGGAAAGCTACTCATGGCACATCTCAAGGCTGCCATAGGTAAGAAGGTAAACCTCTATCCTCGCTTTCTAATGTTGTGTATTAATTCCTTATGTGATTTTGATGAAAATTCCCCTCGTTCAGAGGTGTGCAGTGTTTTGAAAAGAAATACACACACAACTCTCACTTCACAGAATTTAAATGCACATATTCCACTCTACTTCACCAAACACATGGTTGATCAAGTGCCTAACCTTGATTTTCCATTGCCCTTTGGGTATGACACCTTCACTCTTGAGGATGAGGCTGGATTAGACCCAAATTCAGCTAACCCCCATTCTACACCATACACTTAGCCTAGGTTCTCTAGACTTCCCAAAGTACAGAGACAAGCCTTGCAAGAATCCAGAAAAAGATCCCTAGAAACTGATGTTGGTGGTAGTGATGAGAGTCAAGAGGGAGTTCCTGCACCTAGTGCAGCAAATAAGGAAGGTAGTCAAACAGAACCCACAGTGGTTCCTCTTGAGCCTAAGAAGAAGAGAGCTAAGAGGGCCAAAACCACTGTCAGCCACCCTGCAGTCTCCCAAAAGACTATAGAGGAAAATAAGGTAGTAAACACCTCCCTAGATGTTCCTTCTCAACAAGGGACATCTATTGAAATTGGCATGTCTCCCAAGGCACCTTGTACAGAGTCTGCACAATCTCATGTTCCAACTCATGAGGAGCCTCCACTTGTAGAAACACACATGGAGTCAGGACACCGTGAGGATTTTACTTCCTAAATTGATGCTTCACAAGTTCTATCTGTGCAGCAGCCATTATTCTCTTCTCCACTTTCACTTTCTTCCTTCCCTACTCATTCATTTGTTTCTTCTTCACAACCTAGAGAGGGGGACAGTCCCAACCCTTCAGGGTT
The DNA here is from genome assembly GCA_030848705.1 of Heracleum sosnowskyi. Taxonomy (NCBI): domain Eukaryota; kingdom Viridiplantae; phylum Streptophyta; class Magnoliopsida; order Apiales; family Apiaceae; genus Heracleum; species Heracleum sosnowskyi. The sequence goes on from CM061240.1 coordinate 21,790,554, forward strand.
TGATCATCCATCTCCAATCTTGGATGCGCCCCCATCTAGTGGTCCACAAGAACCCATTTCTCAAAGTGAGATGGACACCACTCCTTCAAACACTGAGAAAGAACAAGGTGCAACTCTGCTAGAAAGTGAAACAGCCAGTGCCTTGTTCAATCTCCAAGGAGCATCTTACCTTAGGGAAGATGTTGTCACAGCCTCAGTTGCTATCAAGGACTCTGGAAATGTCGCTGTCATAGGTGACCCTGCTGTCAAGGACTCAGTCCATGTTGCTGTCACAACCAAACCTGCTGTCCAAGCTGCAGTGGATTCTACTGTCAATCTTTCAGTTGACAGTAACATTTCTGGCAAAGCTACTGTGACCTCTGCACAACCTGATTTTGATGCAGTCACCGTTGAGGATGTCTCTGATGATGATGTGCCACTTTCTCAATTTTTAAGGTACATTCTAAACCATCTCTTTCATTGCATGTTAGTACTGCTCATACCCATGCATCTAGGTTGAGTGAAGGTGTGCAAAAGAATGGAGAGATAAAAGAAAAGAGAGGTGAGCATATAAATGAGAGGCAGCCAAATGAGCTGGCAAAAGGAGAGGGACTTGAGCATGTCCAGAGTGAACTTGAGGGAGCCCTAAATTTTCAGGCACTAGGCCTTGAGAGTTCTTCTGTGAGGAGTGATGAGATCACTCAGAAAAACCCTGAGAGTGTGAGAACCCCCACAGCCTCCAAGCCCTATTCTTTTCCTTCCCCTCTAAGAAAGCTAAGAACTGGTGGCCCTTCTACTGCTCTCAAGATTGAAGCCCTAGAGTACAGGTGTCTATCCATGGAAACTAAGCTTGACAGCATGTCTACCATGGTGGCCTCTGGTTTCTCTAGTATTCAGGAAGCTATTCAGGTTCTATTTGCCAGTATTGATGCTGCCAACTTACCTAAGGGGGAGAAAATGGCAGGATCAGAATATGTTCCAAAGCAAGATGTTGCAACTCAGGGGGAGCCTGTTTCTAAGGAGGAATCAAGGAGTAAGGGGGAGCCTGAAGCTAAGGGGGAGTCAGTATCTGTAAAGAAGAAAGGGGGAGCAAAAGGGAATTCAGGGAGTAAGGGGGAGCAAGAAACTGTAAATCTTTTTGAGTATGAGATGGCTGGAGAAAAAGTACTGATGTCTAAGGAAGCACTGGAGGCAATGAAAGGGAAAGCACAATCCAAAAGACCAGTACTCCCTCCTGTGATAATAAGAGAGCCAACTTCTCCAAAGGAGGGTGCACTTGAAAAGAAGTGGAGAGAGCAGGAGGAGCAAAATAGGCTGGGAAAAGGAAAAGACAAGTTGCCTGAATACATCTTGTCAGGAAACATATGGAGTGAAGGAACTGAGTTTAGTCAGGAAGAGGCTAATTCTTTGATGGTTGACTACATGGAGAGCACACTGCACAATCATGATGATGACTTCAGTAGAATAGTTGACGAGGCAATGTTGGAACCAAGCATAAAATTGAGTAACTGCTCAAACTTACTAAAGAAGAATATCATAAGTGTCTGTGTGAAGATCAATGAAGAAAAGAGGTGGGCCATTGATGTGTATTTGGATAATGGCATATCTATGTTCATCACTATGCAGCTATTGCAGAACCTTCCAGCAAAGGTGTTGACTGTGATCAAATCCAAAGTCAAGGCAAACCATACATCCTTCAATGAGATTTTGCAATTGCAAATGCTGAACTTAATCTCAGAGAAACTTCCAGAAGTCTACACCAATCCATTTTGTGTCTACTATGAAACTACCACAAGAAATGGTAGCAGGAGATGTTCATACATGAGTCTTGGAGGCACTTCCACAATGGAGTCAAAGGCAATACTGAAGGTGCTAGACATGATTCTCAACTCTAAAGCCAACAAGAAGAGAGCTCTAGCTGTCAAAGCAATTCACAAATTGGTGGTGAAGAGAGACAAGGAACTGAGCTCTACAGTAAAGAAGATGATCTCTAAAGCAAACTCCAAAAGAGCTGATCAAGGTGAAAGTTGTTCTTATGAAGTGGAGGAACTGGAGTAGCAAGAAATTCTAGTGGAAGCACTTCTGGGAATGTTGGAACTAAATCCCAGGAGGAAAACAAAGATGAAGCTCCTGTGCAAGAAAAGAAAGATGTTGGAGCTACAGAAGAAGAGGAGTCTGAAATACTTGAAGCTTTGGAGGCAAATATCTTGAGATGTGATATTCACAGTATAAATGCTGAAAAAGATACTGTCACCAAAGAAGCTGTCATGGAAGACACTGTCCTGAAAGAAGCTGTCATGGAAGACACTGTCATGGAAGACACTGTCAACGAAGACACTATCCTGAAAGAAGCTGTCATGGAAGACACTATCATGGAAGATACTGTCAAAGAAGATGCTGTCAAGGATGAAATCAAGTCAACTGTCAAACCTAAGAGGACAAAATCCTTAGCCAGAGCTTAGTTTTCTAGACAGGAACCTGAACCTGAGGAGACCTCTAAAGCAAAGAAAGGAAAGACTAAGTACTCAGGAAAGGAGAAAGCCACATGACTTAGCAGGAATCATAGAAAGCCAATCCAAACACAGTTATACAGCTCTCTTGATCTTCTGGAGAAAGAAGCTCAAGGAATCAAGAATGTTGAGATAAATTTGGATGACAACAAAGAAGCAACCAAATAGTTCCTTTGGTATGATGCTTCAAGGTCTGTGATAGTTCTAAAGGACTTTACCATGGAGGTGATTTCACATGATGTATTAGAAACTCTTTTATACAGTAGGAGGATAGTCTCAAGGAGAATTGACTACTTCATCTTAGAGAGAATGGTAAATCTAATGCAAAGTTATGACAATGTACCCGAGAAAGTCATGAACCATGTTCTGGCATACAAAGCTGAAAGAGATGAAGAATTCTATCAGAAATATGGAGAATGGTCATTGTATGATGATGCTGACATTGCTCATTTGTTAGAGTACTCTGATGAAGAAATAGCTGATTATGAAGATGCATTTCCTGAAGAAGAGGTGCAAGCCCAACCAAGTCAAGAAGGACCTTCAAATCCAACAGGAAAAGAGGCTACTGAAGATATGGAATCTCCACTCCTGAACAAATGCAAAGAAGCAAATAGGGTGGAGATTGAAGGACCCAATTACCAACCCTGTATGCTAGAAAATCCTCTGAGGATCAAGTTCATAAGGGAAGAGATCCATGTTGGAAGCTTTCATAAGCTCAAAACAAGTGCCTTGAAAGACTTACTCTACATGGTAATTGGATCAACTCATCCATCAAAACAGCTGTGTTCTTTTGAGATTGAGGACATTTGTAGTAACCATAATTTTCAGGGTTTATTAATATTATTATTTGAATGTTTATTGCTTTTCTCTAGAGGAGGAATTGTATTATGTGTATATTTTATTTAAAAATATTTGTGAAAGCTGGTTATTTTATTTGGGAAATTAAGGTGCGAATTTCCTATTTATTTGAGTAATAAAAATAGTAATATTTATTTATTTTGAGTAAATTAAAAATTTGCTGCATTATGTGATTAAATGTTTAAATAATATTATGTGAATATATGAGGTGGTATTATGTGTTAAAAATTTATTTTTACCAATTATTAGTAAATTTGAGCCCGACATATTTGTTCTAAGTAAATTAGTTCAAAATTTCATTTAATTATGAATTTTGTGCATTTAAATGTTTTTAGAATAATTTTGAGTATAGAATAATATTATTAGTGGATTTAATTATTTTAGAGATTAATTCGTTTAAAAATTAAATTGTTTCTAGTATCGCAATTAGTTCCGCTATTTTCAGTTAGGGGCTAATTAAAGTAGTGGTCTTCAACCTTATCTTTAAAACTCACCTAATCACCTAATACACACAAATACTCGGCTGAAATACACACAAAGAAACTCACACCCTCTAAACACTCGCAGTTGTATCGATCGGGAAAAGAAAACAGAGACCCCTCCCCCTCTTCGATTTCCTCTGCTGCCGCAACAGCTTCACTCTGTTCCTGTCGTCGCACACACGCGTCACTCCACCCTTGCTGCTTCTTTTACAAACCTCGCCGCCCGCTTCCTTTCCGTCGAAGCTCCGGCCGTTTCATCACCGCCGTCGTCCACCGCTTTCTGTCAAAGTTCCGGCCACCCTCCGTTTAGTTCTGGCCGGTAATCACCTCCACCACCATCTCAGTTTATTTAAGCCCCGATTGTTGTGGGTAAATTGAACCATATCTGTTTTTGGTAATTTTCAATTTTAGTTGGTTATACAGAATTGAGCATGAAAGTTTATGCAGATGATGATTTTGTATGTATATTTGTTGAGTATACTAAGTCGTTTTTGGTAAGTAGCTATAAACTGTTTTAGATGTGATAAATTTAGTAAATTAAATGTGTTTAAATTCGTTGTTTTTAGTACTGATTTGGGATATTAGTAATTCGTTTATGTGTTATGTAGAAAGTCAGTTTTTAGTAATTAATGGAGTTATAATTCGTTTTGGTAAATGTGAGTTTCTAGAAATTCGATTTTGTGTTTAAATGAGGATTTAATAATCCGTTTTTCTGTTTATGTGTGATATGTATGATTCGATATTTTTTTCGTATGTGAGTAATCCAATATAAATTCGTTTTTGCTATTGATATGTGATAGCTAATAATTTGTTGTGATAATAATTAGTCATAAATCCGATTTGTTAATATTATTTTGATGTTAAATGATTTATGCAGTTTTATAAAGAATGATCGGTTTTCCTAAAAGAGTTCGAATAATTATGTTAGTGAGCGTAAATTTCAGTGTTTAATCCATTTCCTTGCTTACGTATTGTTTTTAAAAAATTCGTTTTCATGGGATTAGTTAACAAATCGATTTAGTGAGATGTGATGTTTATAAAGTTGTTTTATTAATTACGCGTTAATTGTGTAAATTTGTTTTGATGATAAGTGGCTAATAAATTGTTTTGTAGTAAATGGATTTTAAATCCGTTTTGAATGTCGATAGTATATATATATTTGTTTTCTTTCATTAGTATATGCTGAATATCAGTTCAAGTCGTTTAGTTAAAATGTGATATTTATAAGTGTGTTTTGATATTAATTAGTTGAAAATACGAATTGTTATTATCATTGATATTAATTGATTTTATTGGTTTTGCAGGTTCTTGAAGTGTATTAATTAGTAACGTGGTGCAAAGTTATAAAGTATTTATAAATTTTAGTTGGTTTCGAGTAAATTAGATTGTTGGTTGTATATCGGAAATACGATGTATTTAAAGTTAGAATTAGTCTTGAGTTGTGAATTAGTGGTGATAGTGATTAGTATTGTGGATTGCAGTGATTGTTTATACAGGTTATGATTGTGGGCTGTACTATGTGATCCGTCCTGTGATTGGGGACGCAGCATAGTACATGCAAAATTTCTGGCTAGTCCTGTTTACGAACGGGTCATGCCAAAATTTCGTAAAATCTAAGTATTTATTTTATTAATTGTTTTAAAACCCTTAGAGTTAAAAGAGTAATTGAATTTGATTATTTTTAATCAATTCTAGATAATAATGAAATTAATTTAATTGACCAATTAAGTTAAGAGTTAATTGGTGAATTTTATTAATTGGTTATTCATTATCTCTCTGACTTGATTGATTTTAACTAATTGAGTGATAATCAGATTTAAAGTATAATAATTGTTTTTCAATTCATAGATTTTTATATTCAAATTTCTATATAAAAGAAAGACTAAATATTTTCCAAAAAGAGTTTCAACTTATTACGTGTCACATGGTTTGTGTAAATTGTTGTGGAGTCGTGAATGCGTTCAGATGATATACTGGGTTGAGTATGCTATTTCTAATTGTGAGTTTAGGTTGATTAAGTTGAATTATATGGATGAGGTTTGTTTGTAAGTTGGTTCTTGATTAACGATATTAGTTTTAAAACAGGTGGATTATTATATAAATAGAGGAAGTGCTGCCGAATTTCCGGCAGAACTATTTAATGAACATTATTTGGTAAATGTATATGATATGATAAGCTAGTGTAAATGCATACGTGAATGAAATGTGTTTAGGTGTTAAATGTGCAGCTAGTAATTTGTATAATTATAGAAGTTGTCAGTCCAAGCATGTGCTATGTGTTATCTGAAGTATATGAAATTATGTGAATTAGATGATGGACGTGCTATGTGATAAATGTGAACGTGATTGCTTATTTCTAAATAGAGCTATTGCAAGTCAAGACATGATTATGTTCTTATATGTTTTCTGCAAGTTGAAGCAAAAAATATTTTATTATATGTTTACTGCAAGTCTATGCAGAACTACTTATTATATGTTTACTGCAAGTCGAGGCAGGTTATGTGAGTATTAAATAAATTGTGAATTGTGTGTGGATGATTGGATTAATACTTTTTGTATTTTGAAAGCAGGGCAATGTCCACTTTTCGAATAGGTCAAGCCCAATTTTCTGTAGAATATACATGCGCTTAAGTTATAAGCATTTATATATTATATAGTAGTTGAAGTGCGAAGGCTAAAGTATATGTTATATTTAACTAGTGATTAGTTGGGCGGGCACAATCTCGGTAGTGCAGACTCGTAGCAACCGCATATGTGATGGAACCAAGAGTACTTCGGCTTTACGTAATAGCAAAGGACCTAAGGCAAGTTTACTAACTCGTACTCTCTTGTTCAGAGTGTCGTATCAAGATTCATGTTTTCAATTCTTAATTTAATTATTGTTTCATAACCAGATTCTTTTATTATCCTGAGGTTGAGACAACCCATTGTTCTTTATTTGACGAATTCTATTTCATTTCATAACTTATACCTTGCAGCACCTTGTATTATCAGATTTTACCTTGATTCCTTGTGATGGGAAATTTAATTCCTATGCAGTTGTTTTACCCTAATCCAGTTGATATAGTTAAGCAGACAGTTGAAAGTAATAGTTTAAATTATCGAGGTAGTCGATTGTTCCGACACCTAACTCCCAGTATTAAGTTTGAATTGGAAGTTTTAATTAAAATGAAATGTTTTTAAGGAGTGCAGACGCCAGTCAGAGTATCAGTATTATGTAGGCCAAAGTGGCCTTGGATCCAGTTCAGTATTTGGACATACCGTGGGTATGGTCCAGAGTTTTAGTGTGACTGATCATCCACAATAACTCATTGCGTCAGTAAAAATCCAATTCTAACTTACAGTTGATATTGATTATTATTATTGTTCATTTTGCCAGTTAAATTGATTCTCTCTTATATTGCCATTTTATTGGCCAGCTGAGTTCATTTTTATACATATTGTTGTTATTGCATCATTAATTGATCTTGTGCAATACTATATACTTGCTGAGCTTCTTTTGCTCACTCTTGTTTGTTTTACCTTTTAACCCTTCAGTGAAAAGGTAGATTGCCAGTATTTAATTGCATAGCTATGGAACGAGATGATTCAAGATGACGTTGGGAAGATGAGTTGATGCAGAGCATGTGGACCTAGTGTAAAGGTATTGTATAGAGTTGATTTCTAGTAAATATTATTATTGTATAAATTTAGTATTGCCTGGTATACTTCACATCGAAGTTATATCAGTGTTAGATGTATGTAAAGAGATTGTTTTATAAGAAAGTTTAAGTTTATTAAAGTTTGGATTCTTGTTTCTAGCACTAAAGCTTAAAAGATTCTTGGTAGAGTTGGGGTCGTAGATGTTATATTTGTTTTGGTATATATATAGCAGGTTGTTTTATTTGAGATTTCAGGTGACGACCCAATCCACTGACCCCGGGATTTGGGGGCGTCACAACATTCTTCAAAGAAGAAAGGGTGAAGACTCAAAGCTGGACAAATCAAGGAGAAAAACCCTGAATTCGTATCCTGGAAGAAGATTTAAACTTGTTGAAGGCAAATTGAAGTTCATAACTTATGCCTTTGGTCAAGAATTATGGACAGATTTTCAGGATGCTAAAGTATGTCTCTTCAAAGCAGTCCAAAAGTACATTGATGAGATAGAAGATGATGTCATCTCTCCTGATGAAAAAGCATTGGTGGAAGGACTCAAGGAGATTCTGAAAGAAGCTCTCAACAGAGAGGATGAAGCAAGACAGAAAAGAAAATCTAAAGCTAGGTGAATTTTTTTATCAATTCTGATCTTGTTAGTTAAGTTGTCAGCATGCATCGATTGTAAATTTGTTGTTATTGTCCATAAAAACAAATTGGGGGAGATTGTTAGGATTTCTGGGTGATAGCTAAGAGACAGCTTGACTAGATATTTTTTATTGCTTAATTTTATTAAGTATGAACATACTTTCATAGCCAGAGTATGTTCTTGTAACCATTTTGTTTACTGTTAAATAAGATCTTAGTTCATCTTGGTAGAAGTTCATTTGTTTGTTCAAGCCTCAAGAAGTGCTTTAAAGAAGACAACAAGAATAAATACTATTGTCATGGCACTGACAGTAAGGTTACAAGAAGACAACATGTTGCAAGTCAAGACAACATATTTTCTCTGACAGCAACATTGGCGGAAGCCTTGAGACAACAAGTTTGGAAATCCTGACAGCAAGCTTGAAGATTAGGATACTGTCACCAAAAGCACATTCTTGTGACAGCAAGCTTGAAGATCAGGATACTGTCTCAAAGGGATAATCTTTGTATTGGGGATCTACCCAGTCAAACATGTGACAGTTTGGATATTCAAGAAATAGGCGTGATGCAGTATCCCAACACTGCATCAGGTCTGCAAGACTACGATAGAAGCTTGAGAGATCACATGACAAAGCTCACCAATTCAAGAGTATGACAAATCAACATCTACTGAATTATGTTAGCTAAATATAGAATGTATCTAGATTTCTTTTTCCAGTAATGATAAACTTGTTTGTATAGCAATTTAGGTAAGACACACAGGTAGGCAAATTGTAAGAAGCTGCCACATGAAAATGACAGCAGCTTCACAAACCCGTGATGATAGAGATATGATTAGTTTACTTAGACTATCTTTCAATTCATTCTATGTATCACTCGAGAAATTGAAGCTCAAGAAAACTGATATTTTCTTGAGGTTGTAGCAATACATTGCAAAATAAATAAAACATTTATTTTGTGAGAAAAACTACTTGTGTCTACTTGTGTTTGCAATTCTTAAACTGATAAACTTTAATCTTAGTTTTAGTTGTTGAAGCGTAGATTGAGATTTCTCAGTATTGCATTCAACCCCCCCCCCCTTCTGCAATATTCAAGGACCAACACATATGTACATTGATAAGTGGGTATTTTATTCACTTAGAACGTGTCCGTATGGCTTAAAACGAATGTTTGCACTCGAGTTGTGGTATTTTTGATCTCTTTTAAGGGTATTGTGCAGGTATATTTATCACAGGTGTACTAGGAATGAAGCGGAGCAATCGGAATGCAATTTGGAGCTAAAACGAAGAAAATGGAAAAGTTCGTCTTCCTGGACAGAATGCACGGCGCGGCAGCGCCGTGTTTGTGCTTGCCTATGGCACGGCAGCGCCGTTGGAAAGGAGCAGTGATTATCTGGCGCGGCAGCGCCGCTATCCTATACAAACGTGGCGCGGCAGCGCCAGTCTGTCTGACGAAAATTTCTGTTTTGAACCCGATTTGCTGACTTTTCGAGTTAAAGTAAAATTACAATTCAGTACGACTTGTTGCACCTGGAGGCATATAAAAAGAGAAGAAAACCCTAGAGAAAAGAGACACATAACACATATTATATACGGAGTTTTAAGGCACGAAGAAGCAAGGAAGAAGATAGTTTCAATTTATTCCTGTATTCTTTCTAGCTTGTGGATGTTTGGTTTGGGTGTATTCTTTAGAACCCTTGATAATTATTCCAATATTAATTCGTTTTCTTCAATCATGTTTACATTAGAACCCATGGTGACGATTAGTTTGATTATGAACTAATTCGTTGTCATGGGGTTTTAGCGGATTTATTCATGAAGTTTATTTGTTGAATTTTCTTGATGCCTATAGTGTGATTGATGCGATATCCTATCATGGTTGTTTTAATTCGTTATAGGAGAGTAGCTAACTCCTGTAATTGTGTGTTAATTCTTATTGAAGCGAAAGTGGATTTAAGAGTTTAGAACTTGCCATGCTAGCATAGTTTTATGCGTGAGAATATCATTCGTAATTAGCGTCGTAACTCTAACCGTTTTATGACGACTATGTGATCAACTGAATGCTTGTACTTCAACCATTATGTTTTCAATCTTTATAGACATATAGGGACTAAACATAATTGGGAGACTAAGTGATTTCTATCTTTATTGTGGAAATTATTTAGGATGGTATTTGTGCAACGAAAGTTGACTTATATCAGTTTTGTGTGTTCGATCAGGTATGAATAAATCACATGAAAGGGCTAGAGAATTGAAGACTATAGATGGATTGTTTAATGAAGTTAAAATTCCATGTATTATTTGCATAAGTAATTCGACATAAATCTCAGTTCAAGTAGTTGATAATTGGTTATAAATCTTAGATTAATTATAGTGATAACAAAAATCCACTTTGTTATTTGTTTTAGCATCGGATAATAATCATACATTGGTGAGTGAATTAACTAGACAAACAACGAGTCCCTGTAGGAACGAATCTTATTTGCTATCTATATTACTTGTGACCACGTGCACTTGCGTGTTGAGTTTGGTCGTAACAAGTTTTTGGCGCCGCTGCCGGGGACTTCGGTTTTATTTGTTTAGTTTCAGTATTTACCATCAGTGGTCATTAAAGTTCGGTGACTAGGACGTTCTCATCAATTTTCTTGTTGGTGAATTCCAGGTACTTATTGAGAGTGTATGCGTACACGAGCTCGAGCACGTAGAGAAGAATTAGCAAGAAGAGAAGAACTAGCACGAAGGAAACTTGACTTTGAGAACATCAGTGTAGAAAACAATCGTGAATCAAAAGAAGATATGGAAGATCAAGCACAACCAGCGAAGGCTTTGAGTGAATTCTCTCAGCCAAAAGTGGAGGACATTCATACCAGCATTGTTCGTCCAGCTATTGGGGCAAATAATTTCGAGCTTAAGCCAAACATCATTCGGATGATTCAGAATACGGTTCAGTTTGGGGGTAGTTGATAGGTCCATAATTTAATACATTTTTAATACCTATTTTATGTTTGTTTTCGTAATTTTATTATTTAATAAATTGTTTTCTTTTGTTTTGTAGGAAAATAAATAAAATCATATTTCAAGCAGAAATAGGTGAAAAAGGCAAGGAGATGGAAATACTTGAAGTCAAAAGGAAATTGGAGAAAAATTGGAAAACTTATCGGAGAAGAAAAAGGAATTGAGGAAATATTTCCAGAATCCGATTTGTAGTCAAAGAGCCCAAGCCCATTATTTTTCCTATAAATATAGATCTCCTCTCTTGTATTTGAGACACCTAGAATTTGATAACTTTATTTTTGTGCACCGGTTCCTGCATACTTGTTTTGCTCGTCATTATTAATATATTTATATTCTTGTTATTTGATCTTTTTGTCGTACGTTTTTAATTCATGTCATAGTTAATTTATGCTGTTTAATTTTCAATACATGCATGCCTGATTACTTAGGTTATTTGCCATTCACGTGAATTAAGGTTAGGGCTTTAAAGTTAGTTAAGTTGTCCAGGTAATTATAATTGATGTATCATTAGTTTATTGTTATTATTAATATATATAACTCTGTTTAATCATAATTATGTGTTTTAATAATTGTTTTGTTTATCATATAATCATGTCTAGCTAAATCTCTTGCCCTAGGATGAAGATGAAGTTAATTTAATTATTGTTAATATCTTCTCGTTCTTATTAATTGGTTCTCATAATTTTTCTTGGTGCTTAATTGTTCAATTGACAAAGTGATTTTGATATATTATTGTTACCGGATTTATTTTTCATAGCCTATGCTTGCTCCATGAAGTTTTGATAGGTTATTGTTAGATAACAAGTTTTATAGTATATGCTTGTCTCGTTAATTGATATATCTTATTTGTGAAGGAAAGAGAATTGATTTTAGGGCGAGTTGATATTAATTGTGATTGATTAATGGAATCGGATTCCTAGGTTTTTCATATTTGATTTTAATTGTTAATTAGGTTAAACAAATCTCAAATCAAATCTTATTGTCTGGTTCGCCTGAGTTAATTGTTAGGGTTTTCGAAAATTCATAGTCTCTGTGGATCGATCTGTGATTGCTACAACTGAACACTGTGCGCTTGCAGTTTACATTATTTTTACACATCAAGTTTTTGGCGCCGCTGCCGGGGATTATTGGTAATTTTCACTCCTTGATATTTAATTCTTCGGATTAGTTTCTTGTTCTGCATTGTTTGTCTTTTAGGGACAGTGAAGCGGAGGAAAGTTTGGACAAGAAGATTGCTAGAAGGCCTCGTCGTCTCTTGTGAAATTTTTGGAAGCGCTTTTCGGTATTCCGTATCACCTCTCTCTGTTTTCTTTCCATCCATTATTGAAAAACACAAAAAAATTAAATATTTGAAAAATCCAAAAATATTAGTTAGTTATTTGTTAAAAACCAAATTGTTGCATCATTCATTCTCACATAGGAGCACATCATCTAGATTTCTTTATTGTCTTTATCGCTTTCCATATTATACAATTGTGGTGATTGCTGGAGGAAAGAGGTACGTACAATTTAGAATAGAACACATAGTGTATTGCATCCATAAGTGTTTATTTCTCGTTCTTTGTGTGTTGCATCATTAAATCAATCTTAAGGGCGCCACCCAATTTCAAGATAAGGTGAGGGATTTTATCACTCTTTCCTTGGCCCACAAATCACTAATTCGTTCATCTTGCATTCCCTTTCCTTAATAAAATTAATTAGACGTTAGCCCCTAGGATATCGCGCTCAACTAGGAAGAGAATCTAGGAGGAACAAATCACTAAGTATTTTTCGGTGGTGTCTAGGACTAGCGAAAGCTTACCTGGCCTTTAGACTGGTGCCTAGAATGGTGGTTAGCCTCTTGGCAATGCTTCCTCCTGCCTGGCCAGTCACGACGAATGCTTTTTGAGCTGTTACTTTTAGTAGTATCTTATTGTTAGGAGCAAGGTCTAGATTTTTTTTAGGAAAAGATAGATTTTTCTTTTGATTTTGCGTATTCTTGGGTGTTTACTTATAGCTCTTGTCTGCTACGTGCTTAGTTGATTGTTTCTCTTGTATGCAAAGTACTTGGGTTCGAGATAATACAGCTAGATTAGTGAGACAATCCGACCTTTCATTACCTGGAATAGCAAGACAACTCGATTTCTCTTCACCCACTAAAATTGAGTCAAAAGAAGTAGAAATTCCAACAACCATTATGGCTGTTTCACTTAAAGAACGTTGTTACCCCGCTCGTACCGCTCAACCCTCATGCATAGTGCTACCAGCAGTAACCGCAAACAATTTTGAAATCAAACATCATAATATTAGCATGTTACCTAGGTTTGCTGGGGTAGAGGGAGAGGATCCATATCTTTTCATTCGAGAATTTGAGGAAGTGTGTGCTTTACAAAAACTTCAACAGTTAAGTGAGGATTCCATTAGGCTCAGACTCATTAACTTTGCTTTAAAAGAAGATGCTAAACAGTGGTTGTATAGTCTACCCGTTAATTCTATTTCCACATGGGAGGGATTTGTTGCTATATTTCTTAAAAAATATTTTCCCAACCATAAGGCTAACAGGCTTAGGAATGAAATCAACCAATTTCAACAAAATCCAAATGAGCCTTTTTGGAAATATTTTGATAGATTTCAAAAGTTGTTGTCTAAGTGTCCTCAACATGGTATAGAAAAATGGAGACTTTGTAAAATTCTCTATGAAGCCTTAGATAGCCAAACCACTGCCTTGTTAGAGTCTATGTGTAATGGTAGGTTTATGGATAAAACTGATGAAGAAGCTTGGCAATTTTTTGAAGAGTTAGCTGAAAGAACAATGTTGTGGGAGTCAACTAGGGAACCCAGTCAGGAAACTGAAAAATCTAAGGGCGTACACGTAGTTGGTAATTCTATTGCAACCGAAGCTAAGTTAGCTACACTCACTAGACGTCTAGAAGCCTTAGAAACCAACAAGGTGTCCTCACAAGTGTTTCTGTGTGCAAACTGTAATTCTCCCACTCATTTGATAGAAAATTGTCCTGAAATTGAACAAGCCAATGCCATGTTTCAATCTAGAGTTAGGAATGATCCTTATTCATCCACATACAATCCTGGTTGGAAAAATCATCCAAATTTCTCATGGAACCAAGGTCAATACAATCAGTATAACCAAAATTCTCAACCTGCTTTTCAAAAGCCCAATCCTGGTCCATACCCAACTCAAAATCCTAACTCATATCCTCCACAAAATCTCGGTCAATATCAAAATTCAGTCCCCTTGAATCCTCCTGGTTTTGCAGAATCTGACAAAAGATTTACTTCCATTGAAAAGAGTTTAGAGGCATTGCTCAAATCTCAACAAAATTTCATGAACACTATGGCCCAAGATAGGCAATTGCTAAATTCCAATGCTCAAGCCATATCTAAGCTAGAGGTCCAAGTTAGTCAGTTGGCAAACACCATCAGTGAGAGAGAGAAAAATCGATTTCCTAGTCAACCCGAGATTAATCCCAAATTTCATCCAAATCAAAAGTCTCATGAAAATGTGAATTCTGTTATCTCTCTAAGGTCTGGTAATCAATTCAATAATCATGCTGGTGTCAATACTCAAGAAGAAGATAAGTTTACATCTGAACCAAATCCGTTACTCTTGAATCCTAGTCTTAAACAATCTTCCAATCCCAAGAGTCCTGAAGAAGTTGAATCTAATGAGTCATCACCCTCCGATGAACCACCTTCAAAACCCCAATCTGATGTGTCTATTGAAAAAGTCTTTAAGCCAAAAGCTCCGTTTCCTCACAGACTTATTTCAAACAAACAATCTGCTCAATTAGATAAGATTTTGGAAGTCTTCAAGCAAGTCAAGATTAACATTCCTCTTTTAGATGCAATTCAACAAGTTCCCTCTTATGCTAAGTGTCTAAAAGATTTGTGTACTCATAAAAGAACCACTCATGTTCCTAAGAAAGCTTTCCTAACATCTAATGTTAGCTCTATCTTGTCAAATCAAATTCCTTTGAAGTATAAGGATCCTGGTTGTCCTACCATTTCTTGTGTCATTGGTAATACTCTCATTGATAAAGCTTTACTTGATCTAGGAGCTAGTGTGAATCTTCTTCCATTATCTGTCTATCAAGACCTGGGTTTAGGTGAACTTAAAGAGACTAGTATCACTCTTCAGTTAGCTGACCGTTCTGTCAAAATTCCTAAGGGTATGGTGGAAGATGTGTTGATTAAGGTTGGTGATTTTGTCTTCCCCGTCGATTTCATTGTTCTAGAAACCGAACCTGTCCAAAATCTCAAAAATCAAATTCCCATCATTCTAGGAAGACCTTTTCTTGCCACGTCTAATGCTTTGATCAACTGTAGGAATGGATTAATGAAACTCACATTTGGAAACATGCAAATTGATCTCAACATTTTCAATGTAGGAAATCAACCCAATGAGCTTTTTGACCAACCCATGGAAATTAACATGATTGATGAGTTAGTTGATAATGAAACCATGAATGTTGATGATGTTCTTAACTTTTGTCAAAACTACTTTGGTCAAGATTGGGATGATACTGGTCATAAAAATGAGATTAATGAAATGTTAGAGTCCACCATTCCTAGTTCCAATCGAGAGTCGGAACCTTTTCCTTTGCCACTTTATGAAGCTAATAAATCAGTTGAGACAAGTCCACCAGAATTAGAACTTAAACCTCTTCCCGAAACTCTCAAGTATATGTTTCTAGGTCCTTCTGAGTCTTTTCCAGTCATCATTGCATCTGATTTGACACCTTCTCAAGAAGAAGAACTCTTAATTGTACTTAGAAAGAATAAGGAATCCATAGGGTGGAGCATATCTGATATCAAGGGAATTAGCCCTGCCATTGTCCAACATAGGATTCACTTAGTTGATGATGCTAAACCAGTTAGAGAACCGCAAAGGAGGTTGAACCCGACTCTTAAGGAAGTTGTTAGGAAAGAAATCCTTAAATGTCTAGATAATGGGATCATCTATCCTATATCTGATAGCTCTTGGGTCAGTCCTGTTCAAGTAGTGCCTAAAAAGTCAGGGATCACTGTAGTTGTTAATGAGGATGATGAATTAGTTCCCACTCGTGTTCAGTCTGGTTGGAGAATGTGTATTGATTATAGGAAACTAAATGCTGCTACTAGGAAAGACCATTTTCCTCTACCCTTCATTGATCAAATGTTAGAAAGGTTAGCAGGTCACTCATACTATTGTTTTCTAGATGGTTTTTCTGGCTATTTCCAAATTCCCATTGCCCCCGAGGATCAAGAAAAGACCACTTTCACATGTCCTTTTGGAACCTTTGCTTATCGTCGTTTAGCTTTTGGTCTGACCACTGCTCCTGCCACCTTCCAAAGATGCATGATGAGCATTTTTTCTGATATGGTAGGAGACTTCCTAGAAATCTTTATAGATGACTTTTCCATCTTTGGTTCTTCTTTTCATCAGTGTCTTCACCATCTTGACTTAGTTTTAAAACGATGTAAAGAAACAAATCTTGTTCTTAATTGGGAAAAATGTCATTTCATGGTTAAAGAAGGAATTGTTCTTGGTCATAAAATATCTTCAAAGGGCATTGAAGTTGATAAAGCTAAAATTGATCTCATTGCTAATTTATCTCCACCAAAGTCTGTCAAAGAAATTCGTTCCTTTTTAGGACATGCTGGTTTTTATAGGCGTTTCATTAAAGATTTTAGCAAAAAGGCAAGACCATTGACTAATCTTCTTTCCAAGGACATAAAATTTGATTTTTCTAGTGAATGTCTCCAATCTTTTGAACATCTTAAGAAAGAGTTGACATCAGCCCCTATCATTCAATCCCCTGATTGGAATCAACCTTTTGAGCTTATGTGTGATGCATCTGATTATGCCGTAGGTGCAGTCTTAGGACAAAGAATCAATAAGATACCTCATGTCATATACTATGCTAGTAAGACTCTAAATGATGCTCAACTTAACTACTCCACCACAGAAAAAGAACTTCTAGCTGTAGTCTTTGCTCTTGAAAAGTTTCGGTCATATCTTATAGGTTCTAAAATCATTGTTTACACAGACCACTCTGCTCTTAGATATCTTTTCTCTAAAAAAGACTCAAAGGCCCGATTGATTAGGTGGGTCTTGTTGCTCCAAGAGTTTGACTTAGAAATTAGGGATAAGAAGGGTTCTGAAAATGTTGTTGCTGATCATCTTTCCCGATTAGTAGTGGAGTCCTCCATGGATATTCCTTTGAATGAGTCTTTTCCTGATGAACACCTTCTTTCCATCTCTACCACTCCTTGGTTTGCTGATATTGTTAACTACCTTGTCACTGGTGAAATTCCTTCTCATTGGTCGAAGCAAGATAAATCCAAATTTCTCTCACAAGTCAAGTACTTCTTTTGGGATGATCCCTATCTTTTTAAGTATTGTCCAGACCAAATCATTAGGAGGTGTGTTTCACACCATGAGTTTAGAAGTGTACTTTCCTTTTGTCATGATCAGGCTTGTGGAGGTCACTTTAGTGCTAAAAAGACTGTTGCTAAAATACTTCAATCTGGTTTCTATTGGCCCAATTTGTTTAAAGATTCTGCAGAATTTTGTGCCGCTTGTAGTAGGTGTCAACATTTAGGAAAGATCACTAGAAGAAACATGATGCCAATGAATCCAATCTTAGTTATTGAGATTTTTGATGTTTGGGGTATAGATTTTATGGGTCCCTTTCCTAATTCTTTTGGTAACCTCTACATTCTCTTAGCGGTTGATTACGTGTCTAAATGGGTCGAAGCCATACCAACTAAGTCTAATGATAACAAGGTAGTTCTTAAGTTCTTAAAGGAGAATATCTTTTCTAGATTTGGTACGCCTAGAGCTATAATTAGTGACCAGGGTAAGCATTTCAAAAACCATCAGTTTGAGTCTCTTCTGAAGAAGTATTCTATCACTCACAAGTTAGCTACACCTTATCATCCTCAAACTAGTGGTCAAGTTGAGGTCTCTAATAGGCAGATTAAACAAATTCTAGAGAAAACTGTTAATTCAAATAGGAAAGATTGGTCTGTTAAGTTGATAGATGCACTCTGGGCTTATCGCACTGCTTTTAAAACTGTTTTGGGTATGTCTCCTTATAGGCTTGTGTTTGGTAAGGCATGTCATCTCCCTGTTGAACTTGAACATAGAGCCTTTTGGGCTATTAAAGAATTGAATTTTGATTTAACCACTGCTGGTAGCCATAGGAAGTTACAACTGTCTGAGTTAGAAGAACTTAGGAATGATGCCTATGAAAATGCTAAGATTTATAAGGAAAGAACTAAACTTTTGCATGATAAATCTATTTTGAGAAAATCTTTTTCTCCTGGTCAAAAAGTTCTTTTATACAACTCTAGGCTGCATTTGTTTCCTGGAAAATTGAGATCTCGGTGGGAGGGACCATTTGTTGTTAAAGTTGTTTTTCCTCATGGTGCTATTGAAATTGAAAATCCTACAACTGGTGAAACATTTAAGGTTAATGGTCAAAGGCTTAAACCATTTCTAGAACTGCCAGTTGATTCTGAGGAGGAGGTGATCCACCTCCTTGATTCGTGATCCAAGTAAGTTCCCTTGTTGTATATAGTAGATAGTTCTACTCCTCTGTCATTCCCTTATCAGGTATTCTTGTCCTTTTACTTTGTCATTTTTCTCTCATTTGCATACATTGAGGACAATGCATGATTTAGGTATGGGGGAGGGGTTTAGTAGTATTATTAAAACAAAAAAACAAAAATCCAAAAAAATTGAAAAATGAAAAAATCCCAAAAAGAATTTTAGTGTTGTAAATTGTAGAATTCTAGCCTTGTGAAATGATTGCTTGTTGCTTGATGCACCCTTACATGCTATAGTAATCTTGTGTTTCTGATACTTTTGATTAAGAAGTGATTTGCTAAGTTCTTGTTCACACATACACTAGCAAGTTGAAACTAGTAGACTTATTGAATGTTGCAAGTAATTAGAAGGACATGAATATTTGCAAAATGATTTGGTTTCCATGCTTTGAGTACAAGTTGATGCACTGAAGAGATCTTTTGCTTGGGATTGATTATGTTTTTACCACCATGTGAGATTTTGAGCCTATATGCATATCTTTTGCATTTTATATTCGTTTGTTTGAGTGTCCACATGTTGTTTGCATTGCTAGCGTTTGTTTGAGACCTTTCTTGAATGCATGACATTATTTGATGATAAGATGATAAAGGCATTTAGGAATAACCTATATTTTCCAAATTACCACACCATTTATATATGATCAATTAGTTACCCTCTTGAGCTTAATCCTATTTTTTCGGTGACATACCACGTTACTTGCCTGGACTTTTTTCTTGTTTAGCCTTACTTATGATTGATCCCAAATTGTCAATGGCTAGTAGGAACTTGATGGAGTAATAAGGTGTGTAAGATGGGTTTACTTTTGTTCATTATTTTGAGGAAATATTTGGTTTGATTGCTTACTTGATAGTCGCTGTTCAATAAATTTTTGAAGGAGGATTGTGGTTGCTTATATCTATCTCTTAGTTCTTGTTAAAAAAAAAAAAAAAAAAAAAAAAAAAGAAAAAAAAAAAAAAAAAAAAAAAAAAAAAAAAAAATCATGAGAGCATACTTATGTTTGTGTGATCCTTCTTCATTCGACTAATCAAGCCTTTTGTTGAAAAAAAAAAATCAGAAAATTCAGTTGTGGGGAGGATGTTTGGTGATGTGTATGATTAATTATGGTGCCTACTAGCTTTTGACACTTCACCTTCTTTGGCCTTACTTGACATACCTTGTCCCTAGCCCCATTACAACCCAAATAAAGACCTTTTGATTATCATCATTGATGTATGTTGTGTTAAAGTTAGATTGATACCAAATGTCAAGTATGCTTATGATTTTGCTGGAATAGAGTGATACACTTACCCTTGTTCTTGAGTGAATATTCTTTTGTGAGTGAAAGGTGAGTTATTGCTTGTTTCTACATTTGAGATTCCAAGTTTTGACTTAAAAGGTTTACTCTTGTGGACTTAGCATGGTTACCAACTTATTCTTACACTTGACATGGACTTTTGAGCACTTATGCATATTTCTTTGAGTAGACTATGTGAATCTTTGCATCTTTCCACGACAAGACATTGCAAAGTCATTTTTGATTCTTAAGTTGATGAAGCATGAGAGGACTTGTATGTGTGGCGTTGCATTGCCATGCGATCTTTTACATGAGCTAGATGGATTTTGTGGGTACATTCACTATAGGCCCTCACGAGACCTTACTCGTCCACTAGGGCTGCCTAGGGGTTTAAAGGGCTTGTTGCATATGCCAAATGCAACCGTGATCACCTACGGAAGTGGTATTATCTATTAGTTAGTAGTTTATAATATGTTAGTTTTTCTCGAGGACGAGCAAAAGATAGGTATGGGGGCATTTGATAGGTCCATAATTTAATACATTTTTAATACCTATTTTATGTTTGTTTTCGTAATTTTATTATTTAATAAATTGTTTTCTTTTGTTTTGTAGGAAAATAAATAAAATCATATTTCAAGCAGAAATAGGTGAAAAAGGCAAGGAGATGGAAATACTTGAAGTCAAAAGGAAATTGGAGAAAAATTGGAAAACTTATCGGAGAAGAAAAAGGAATTGAGGAAATATTTCCAGAATCCGATTTGTAGTCAAAGAGCCCAAGCCCATTATTTTTCCTATAAATATAGATCTCCTCTCTTGTATTTGAGACACCTAGAATTTGATAACTTTATTTTTGTGCA
This sequence comes from Heracleum sosnowskyi, assembly GCA_030848705.1. Taxonomy (NCBI): domain Eukaryota; kingdom Viridiplantae; phylum Streptophyta; class Magnoliopsida; order Apiales; family Apiaceae; genus Heracleum; species Heracleum sosnowskyi. Next base: position 21,811,399 of record CM061240.1, read on the forward strand.
CCGGTTCCTGCATACTTGTTTTGCTCGTCATTATTAATATATTTATATTCTTGTTATTTGATCTTTTTGTCGTACGTTTTTAATTCATGTCATAGTTAATTTATGCTGTTTAATTTTCAATACATGCATGCCTGATTACTTAGGTTATTTGCCATTCACGTGAATTAAGGTTAGGGCTTTAAAGTTAGTTAAGTTGTCCAGGTAATTATAATTGATGTATCATTAGTTTATTGTTATTATTAATATATATAACTCTGTTTAATCATAATTATGTGTTTTAATAATTGTTTTGTTTATCATATAATCATGTCTAGCTAAATCTCTTGCCCTAGGATGAAGATGAAGTTAATTTAATTATTGTTAATATCTTCTCGTTCTTATTAATTGGTTCTCATAATTTTTCTTGGTGCTTAATTGTTCAATTGACAAAGTGATTTTGATATATTATTGTTACCGGATTTATTTTTCATAGCCTATGCTTGCTCCATGAAGTTTTGATAGGTTATTGTTAGATAACAAGTTTTATAGTATATGCTTGTCTCGTTAATTGATATATCTTATTTGTGAAGGAAAGAGAATTGATTTTAGGGCGAGTTGATATTAATTGTGATTGATTAATGGAATCGGATTCCTAGGTTTTTCATATTTGATTTTAATTGTTAATTAGGTTAAACAAATCTCAAATCAAATCTTATTGTCTGGTTCGCCTGAGTTAATTGTTAGGGTTTTCGAAAATTCATAGTCTCTGTGGATCGATCTGTGATTGCTACAACTGAACACTGTGCGCTTGCAGTTTACATTATTTTTACACATCAGTAGTCCTGCTGAAGATCCCAATGCTCATATTAGGGACTTTCTTGAGATCTGTGATACCTTCAAATTCAACGGAGTTACAGATGACGCAATCAGATTGAGGCTATTTCCCTTCTCTCTTAGGGATAAAGCCAAGAGTTGGTTACATTCGATGCCATCAGGTTCTATTAAAACATGGGCAGATTGTGCTCAAAAATTCTTGACGAAGTATTTCTCCATGGCGAAGACAGCAGCTTATAGGAATTCTATTTCTCAGTTTGCTCAGCAATCCCAGGAATCTTTGGGGGAAGCTTGGGAAAGGTACAAGGAGATTTTGGCACGTTGTCCTCATCATGGGATGCCGGATTGGATGGTAATCAGCAATTTCTACAACGGATTGGGAGCTCAGTCAAGGCCTATGCTTGATGCAGCTTCTGGAGGAGCACTGTGGGCAAAAAGCTATGAGGATGCCTATAATCTTATCGAGATGATGGCGGCCAATGAGTTTCAGAATCCTACTCAACGCTTGCCACCTGCTAAAGTGGCTGGAGTTCTTGACTTGGATGCAGCTACTGCTATTGCTGCTCAACTCAAAGCGTTGACAATGAAGGTAGATTCCCTTTCTAATCTTGGGACTAACCAGGTTAATATGGTGTGTGAATTGTGTGCAGGGGCTCATGACACGAATCTGTGTGCTATCTCAGCTGAATCAGCACAGTTTGTTAGTAACTTTCAGAGAACTCAGCAACCAGCACCTAATGTGTATCATCCCAACAATTGGAATCATCCTAATTTCAGTTGGAGCAACAATCAGGGTGGTGTTCAGCAACCACAAAATCAGCAGTTCAATGCAAGGCCATATAATCAGAACTATCAACCACCACCTTATGCTCCAAGGCAACCATTCATTCCACCGGGATTTCAACCATCTCAAGGGAATTCATTGAATCAGTCTGAGAAGTCTGAATTGGAAGAGCTTCGAATGATGTACAAGAGTCAAGCGGTGTCGTTGAAAACTTTAGAGAATCAGATTGGGCAACTAGCCAATGCACTGTTGAACCGTCAACCAGGAACGCTTCCGAGTGACACAGAGATGAATCCAGGCAAGAAAGATCACAAGGAACAGGTCCAGGCAGTAACCTTACGATCGGGGAAGATTCTGCAAGGTCAGAACGAAGAAAATTCAGCCGAGGAAAAAAAAGAAAATTCTGAGCAGAATGTGTGGCGCGGCAGCGCCGCTCCCCAGTATAAAAACGGCGCGGCAGCGCCGGCCCTTCTGGAAGAAAAAAATGATTTTGACGCTGGGGTCGATTCTATTCCTGATTTGGTACCTAATGCTACTCTCTCGACTCATGTAACTGGGAAGAGTGATAATTCTCAGGAAGTAGTAGAAGAAAAGGTGTTTCCACCCCCTCCATTCCCAAAACGAGTTCAAAGGCAAAAGTTTGACAAGCAGTTTGCTAAGTTCTTGGAGGTCTTCAAGAAGCTTCAGATTAACATACCATTTGCAGAGGCTCTTGAGCAAATGCCGAGCTATGCGAAGTTTATGAAGGGCATTCTTTCGAAGAAATTGAAACTTGAGGAGCTAGAGACAGTTGCATTGACGGAAGAATGTAGTGCCATCTTGCAACAAAAGTTGCCACCTAAGTTGAAGGACCCTGGAAGCTTTACCATACCATGTACTATTGGAGATCTCTCATTCAGCAAATGCTTGTGTGATTTGGGTGCAAGTATTAATCTCATGCCCTTATCAGTTTTCATGCAACTTGGTCTTCCAGAACCAAAGCCAACTACTATGACTCTGCAACTTGCGGACCGTTCAGTTACTTATCCTCGAGGAATAGTTGAGGATGTTTTGGTGAAGGTCGACAAGCTTATCTTTCCAGCCGACTTTGTTATTCTTGACTTTGAAGAAGACAAGAAGATCCCTATCATCTTGGGACGACCATTCTTGGCTACAGGTCGGACTCTTATTGATGTCCAGAAGGGAGAACTCACTATGAGGGTGCACGATCAAAATGTCACCTATAATGTTTTCAATGCAATGAAGCTTCCAACTGATGAGGAAGTGTGTTTTAAAATTGATATGGTGGACAAGGTGGTTAACTCCGCAACTCAACACTTGATCAAAACTGATGTGTTGGAAAGAGTTCTTGCTAATGACTTGGAGATTGAGAACGAAGTGGATGAAGAACACTTGCAATATCTTAATGCATCTCCATGGAAGAAGTTTAAGATTCCGTTTGAATCTTTGGGGTTGTCAGAGCTGAAGAAGTCTCATGTTAGACTTAAGCCATCTATCGAGGAAGCACCTACATTGGAACTTAAGCCATTGCCTGAACACCTAAGGTATGCCTATCTTGGAGATTCTTCTACCTTACCTGTTATTATATCATCTAAGCTTTCAGGCATGGAAGAGGAAAAGCTATTGCGAATTTTAAGGGATTTCAAATCAGCCATTGGGTGGACTATAGCAGACATCAAGGGTATTAGTCCGTCTTACTGCATGCACAAAATTCCTTTGGAAGAGGGAGCTAAACCTACAGTTGATAATCAAAGGAGACTGAATCCTGTTATGAAGGAAGTTGTGAAGAAGGAAATTCTTAAATGGCTTGATGCAGGCATTATCTATCCGATCTCTGATAGCTCTTGGGTGAGTCCGGTGCAATGTGTGCCTAAGAAGGGAGGCATGACAGTGGTGACTAATGAAAAGAACGAGCTCATTCCTACTCGAACAGTTACTGGTTGGAGGATTTGCATGGATTATCGAAAGTTGAACAAGGCCACTCGGAAAGATCACTTTCCACTTCCGTTCATTGATCAGATGCTCGACAGACTGGCTGGACATCAGTTCTACTGCTTGCTTGATGGGTATTCTGGTTACAATCAGATTTGCATAGCGCCCGAGGATCAAGAGAAGACTACATTCACTTGTCCATTTGGTACATTTGCATTCAGACGTGTTTCTTTCGGGTTGTGTGGAGCACCAGCTACTTTTCAGAGATGCATGATGGCCATTTTTTCTGACATGATTGGAAGTAATGTGGAAGTATTCATGGACGATTTCTCAGTCTTTGGGGATTCTTTTGATGAGTGCTTGGAAAACTTGAGTTTGGTGCTAAAGCGTTGTGTGGAGACAAATCTTGTTCTAAATTGGGAAAAGTGCCATTTCATGGTACAAGAAGGTGTCATTCTGGGACACAAGGTTTCGTGTAAAGGTTTGGAAGTTGATAAGGCAAAGGTGGCGACTATTGAGAACCTTCCTGCCCCTGTTTCAGTCAAGGGTATTCGCAGCTTTCTTGGTCATGCGGGGTTCTACAGGCGTTTCATAAAGGATTTCTCAAAAATTTCTAAGCCACTTTGCAATCTTTTGGAAAAAGATGTTCCGTTCAAGTTTGATGAGTCTTGTTTACAGGCATTCGAGATCTTGAAGAAGAAATTAATTTCTGCTCCAGTTATTACAGCTCCTGATTGGAACCAACCATTTGCTTTGATGTGCGATGCTAGTGATTTTGCGCTTGGGGCCGTTCTAGGCCAAAGGAAAGAAAAGGTGTTTCATGTTATTTATTATGCAAGCAAAACTCTTAATGATGCTCAGATGAATTACACCACCACTGAGAAGGAACTACTTGCTATTGTCTACGGGTTTGAAAAGTTTCGCTCTTATCTGCTTGGTACTAAGGTGACAGTTTATACGGATCATGCTGCTATTCGCTATCTCCTGGCGAAGAAAGATTCTAAGCCAAGATTGATTCGTTGGGTTCTTCTTTTGCAAGAATTTGACGTGGAAATCAAGGACAGAAAGGGGACAGAGAATCAGGTAGCTGACCATCTCTCTAGATTGGAAGATCATGGGAAATCACCTAAAGACAACACGGCTATTAATGAGTTTTTTCCGGATGAGCAACTATTCAGTGTGAAAGATGTTGAACCATGGTATGCCGACATTGTGAATTATCTAGTAAGTAACATCATACCACCTGAGCTCTCTTATGCTCAAAAGAAGAAATTCTTACATGATGTCAAGCAGTATATTTGGGATGAGCCGTTTTTGTTCAAGCAAGGAGTTGATCAGATTATTAGGCGTTGTGTTCCTTACAGTGAGACCGAGGCTATTCTTAGTGATTTTCATGCTACAGCTTATGGAGGTCATTATGCGGGTGAAAAGACAGCCACACGTATTCTTCAAGCAGGTTTCTATTAGCCGACTCTATTCAAGGATGCTCATCAGTTTGTGTTGAGATGTGATCGATGTCAACGAGTTGGTAATATTTCTCGTAGGGACGAGATGCCTCTTAATGTCATGTTGGAGGTAGAGATCTTTGACGTGTGGGGAATCGACTTCATGGGACCGTTCATTTCGTCATGTGGTAATCAGTATATTCTGTTAGCTGTGGATTATGTGTCTAAGTGGGTGGAGGTAAAGGCACTTCCAACGAATGATGCTAAGGTGGTGCTCAATTTCCTGCACAAGAATATATTTACTCGGTTTGGCACTCCACGGGTTATCATCAGTGATGAAGGTACGCACTTTTGCAATCGGAAGTTTACATCTCTTATGGCACGCTACAATATCAATCATCGAGTTGCTACAGCTTATCACCCTCAAACCAATGGGCAAGCTGAAGTGTCTAATCGTGAAATTAAACGGATTCTTGAGAAGGTGGTAAGTCCTTCTAGGAAAGATTGGGCTTTGAAGCTTGATGAAGCAGTGTGGGCTTATCGGACGGCCTATAAAACACCTTTGGGAATGTCACCATTTCAGCTTGTGTATGGAAAAGCATGTCATCTTCCAGCTGAGTTAGAACACAAGGCTTATTGGGCGTTGAAGAAGCTGAATTTTGATCTTACAGCAGCAGGTGAGAAGCGTATGGTTCAGTTGAATGAAATGGACGAGTTTCGATTGCAAGCTTATGAGAACAACAAGCTATATAAAGAGAAAGTCAAAAGGTGGCATGATCGTCGGTTGGTTCTTAAGACATTTGTGCCCGGGCAATTGGTGTTGTTGTTCAACTCTCGACTTCGGTTATTTCCTGGAAAGTTGAAGTCACGTTGGTCAGGTCCATTCACAGTTAAAACAGTTTTTCAGCATGGAGCAGTGGAAATTTTTGACAAGTCACCGGACCAGTCATTCAAGGTCAATGGTCAGCGGTTAAAGCCATATTTTGGAGAGAAGTTGAATCGCGAAGTTGAGACCGCGGTTCTAATTTGCCCAACGTAAGGAAATGGAGCTATGTCAAGCTACTGACTTAAAAAGAGCGCTTCGTGGGAGGCAACCCACTTGATTGTATGATTGTATCATTCTAAAAAAAAAATATATATATATATAGAAAAAATTTTCATCAGAAGGTTTGGCGCGGCAGCGCCGTGCTAAAGCACAATCCTGGCGCGGCAGCGCCGTGTCGACTGTTGAGAAAAAAAAACAGAAAAATTGAAAAAAAGAAAAAGAAAAGTTTGTTGTTGTATTTAGTGGCCCATTATCCTAACCCACTACCCATACCCACTAACCCTAAAATTCTCTATATAAACCCACATCCCATAACCCTACCTATACAAACCTATACATACACTACTTACAAATCTCAAAAATTCTCAAACATTCTAAACACTTCTTCCATTCGATTTAATGGCATCCAAGCGACAACGGGTTGTAATTGGTGGTGGTAGTGAGGGTGCTAGTGGTAGTGGGGCTGGTGGAAGGAACCCGCGTTCTTCATCTTCATCCGATTCTGGGGGAGGCAATGGTGGACCTCAGTTTATTTCTAATGAGGCGCATGAGGCATACACTGATTTGATGGGGCGTTCTATTGCCCGTGAGAGGGGTCTTTTGCCTACGGCATCGGATGGGTATATGTTGGAGAATATTCAGGAGAGGGGTTGGGAGCAGATTTGTGAGACTCCGGAGCCTGTTCCATTGTCTGTGGTTCGCGAGTTCTACGCGAACGCTAGTGTGGAAAGGAATGGGATTAGCCAGGTTCGTGGGTTCCGTGTGGATTATCAGCCGCGTGCTATTCGTCGTGTTCTTGGTCTTCCGGCTCCTAGGAGGAATCAAGAGGATTGGTCAGGGAGGACTCGCGATGCTGTGGACCTTCAGATGATTATTCAGCGGTTGTGTGTTCCAGGTACGGAGTGGACCTTGAGGCGTGGCACTTCTGAGCCCACGTCGTTTATGTCGACGGCTCTGAATCAGTATGGGCGTACTTGGAATTTGTTTATTTGTGCTAACCTCATCCCTACTAGGCATTCGAATGAGGTGACGGTTGAGAGGGCTATCTTGTTGTCTGCTATTTGTAGCAGAGAGTATGTGGATTTGGGTAATTTGATCCATCAGGGGATTCTCCGTTTTATGCAAGGAAGTACCACTGCGGCGATACCTCATGGTTCGGTCATTGCTAGGTTGGCTAGGGATTGTGGTGCTAGTTGGTCAGTGGAGGAGCCTGTTCAGCCGCCACAGGCAACACTGGATCATCAGAGTATAAGGCGGTTGAATGTGTGGGATGGAGGTGAGCCGGATTGGTGGGGTCTTGGTTTTGTAGTAGAGGGTCAGCAGCAGCAGCAGCATCAGCAGCAGCAGGAGGAGGAGCCTCAGGATGGAGGTTCTCTTATTAGTCAGCGGCAGTATAGGCGATTGACGAGGCGTATCGATGCGGTGCACGATATGCAGGCAGGTTTTGCCGCAGATTTTGGTCAGTTTGCACAGGCTTTGAGCACGGCTTTGCGTGCAAGTGGGGTGGACGTGACTTTTCCGTCCTTTGGAGCTGGCGCTGTCTATCCGCCACCGGACACTCCTAATGGGAGTGGTTCGGACGACGAGTAGGTATGCCTTGCACTCTTTTTATTCTTACCTTCAATGTGGGCATTGAAAATTTTAAGTTTGGGGGTGGGGATGAAAGGTGCATTTGTATAATAGGTATCTTGCATGTTAGGAGCATTTGTGCATGTTAGTTAATTTCATTTTAGTTTAGAGCATTTTGTTGCATGTTAGTTAGAGCATTTAGGACATTCTGTTTATTGTGATATTTATGTTCATATAGTTGCATGAGCATGGCATGCATTTTCATGATCCCTTAGGACGACCTATTTCTGTTTGGCAGGTAGATGTTGATTTGAGTGTGGTAATCATGAATAGAGGGTTGATTTATAGTTTCTATGAAATTGACATGCATGTTATGGGGACAAAAACATTTACACAACTCATTGTTTGCTTTTGGGCTAGATTGGGGGTCATGCTTGTTTGGATGTTTTGAGGTTTAATTACCTGGTTATATTTAGAATGTTCTTTATTCCCTTGATAACGTAAGAGCACTAAAGTATAAGTTTGGGGGAAACAGGATTTTCATGCTAGTTGTTGTGTTGTTTATGGCTAGGCGTCAAATGGCTAGTAGCCGGCTCATATTTATATGAGTAGTCTAGGGTTGGAAATGAGAATTCTCATTCCAGATTGTATATATGAAAAAAAAAAAGAAAAAAAAAAGAGAAAAGAAAAAAAAAGAGTCATGTAAATAGTTAAATGCAAAATTAACCACGAGTGAGCTCTTTAATACTCGAGCAATTAAGTTCAATGGGGGCAATGTGCCTAGTGACCTAAGGTCCTTTGTGGTCTGGGATCCGCTAACCTAACGCTCGTTACATGGGTATTATTGTATAAGCCTTTTGGGGTCTCACTCATTGCACGGTTAAATAAGCATGTGTATTGTATATAGTAGTATGTGTCGTAGTAATAAAGCATGAATTCCTGGTTAACCTGAATGATGATGGAGGTGTCTCGAAGTTATAAAGTGTTTACCGTTCATTCTTTTTATAAACTTGTGATTGCCTTGACTAAGAATTGGTATGATTTTTGATCTAGTGTTAGGAGTATATCTGATGAGTATCACACACCACGTTCCTATGCATGTATTGTTAGTATACGGGAATTTAGTCGAGCTCTATTTGGAAGTTATTGCATGATTTGAAATGTTTGCCTAATAAATGGTTTTGGTTCGTCTAAGGGGGTCCTTGCATTTCCATATAGTTGCATACATGTAGTTAGTTGCATTTGTAGTTGCATCGTTAGATGGATTTTGTGGGTACATTCACTATAGGCCCTCACGAGACCTTACTCGTCCACTAGGGCTGCCTAGGGGTTTAAAGGGCTTGCTGCATATGCTAAATGCAACCGTGATCACCTACGGAAGTGGTACTAGTTAGTTGTAATAACTTGTTTGTTTATGCTCGAGGACGAGCATCGGTTTAAGTTTGGGGGTGTGATAAGTGGGTATTTTATTCACTTAGAACGTGTCTGTATGGCTTAAAACGAATGTTTACATTCGAGTTGTGGTATTTTTGATCTCTTTTAAGGGTATTGTGCAGGTATATTTATCACAGGTGTACTAGGAATGAAGCGGAGCAATCGGAATGCAATTTGGAGCTAAAACGAAGAAAATGGAAAAGTTCGTCTTCCTGGACAGAAGGCACGGCGCGGCAGCGCCGTGTTTGTGCTTGCCTATGGCGCGGCAGCGCCGTTGGAAAGGAGCAGTGATTATCTGGCGCGGCATCGCCGCTATCCTATACAAACGTGGCGCGGCAGCGCCAGTCTGTCTGACGAAAATTTCTGTTTTGAACCCGATTTGCTGACTTTTCGAGTTAAAGTAAAATTACAATTCAGTACGACTTGTTGCACCTGGAGGCATATAAAAAGAGAAGAAAACCCTAGAGAAAAGAGAGACACATAACACATATTATATACGGAGTTTTAAGGCATGAAGAAGCAAGGAAGAAGATAGTTTCAATTTATTCCTGTATTCTTTCTAGCTTGTGGATGTTTGGTTTGGGTGTATTCTTTAGAACCCTTGATAATTATTCCAATATTAATTCGTTTTCTTCAATCATGTTTACATTAGAACCCATGGTGACGATTAGTTTGATTATGAACTAATTCGTTGTCATGGGGTTTTAGCGGATTTATTCATGAAGTTTATTTGTTGAATTTTCTTGATGCCTATAGTGTGATTGATGCGATATCCTATCATGGTTGTTTTAATTCGTTATAGGAGAGTAGCTAACTCCTGTAATTGTGTGTTAATTCTTATTGAAGCGAAAGTGGATTTAAGAGTTTAGAACTTGCCATGCTAGCATAGTTTTATGCGTGAGAATATCATTCGTAATTAGCGTCGTAACTCTAACCGTTTTATGACGACTATGTGATCAACTGAATGCTTGTACTTCAACCATTATGTTTTCAATCTTTATAGACATATAGGGACTAAACATAATTGGGAGACTAAGTGATTTCTATCTTTATTGTGGAAATTATTTAGGATGGTATTTGTGCAACGAAAGTTGACTTATATCAGTTTTGTGTGTTCGATCAGGTATGAATAAATCACATGAAAGGGCTAGAGAATTGAAGACTATAGATGGATTGTTTAATGAAGTTAAAATTCCATGTATTATTTGCATAAGTAATTCGACATAAATCTCAGTTCAAGTAGTTGATAATTGGTTATAAATCTTAGATTAATTATAGTGATAACAAAAATCCACTTTGTTATTTGTTTTAGCATCGGATAATAATCATACATTGGTGAGTGAATTAACTAGACAAACAACGAGTCCCTGTAGGAACGAATCTTATTTGCTATCTATATTACTTGTGACCACGTGCACTTGCGTGTTGAGTTTGGTCGTAACATACATGTATCTACATGTCCTTATGTTTTACTTACTTTTACTCTTTCTCTATTTTTCCAGTAGACTGTAACTTTGATAGAATGCTCGTCAATGTGAATGATGCTAAGAACATGATTGATAAAATCCTTGCTCTATATACCGAATCTTCAATCTGGATAGATTTTTGTGAACATAGCATTATTTACCAATTTTGTTCTGGTGTTGAGTTATCATTCCTGAATATTGTTAACTTCATTCATATAGTTTCAATCTTCCTTGACAATATCTGATGACTTTTCTGGTATTGCTTACAGGTGGAAATTTTCATCAGTAGAAATCTATATACAAAAAAGTTTCACTGCCAATTTGTTAAAGGGAATAGTAGGGAGGTTCAAAAGCTAGCAATCCTTTGTGAAAAAGCATGGTACTTGGTCCGTCAATTCCTCCTACATGGACTTAAGCCAGTGTCTTTGATCTTTGGTACATTTGATATTTTTTGGATGATGATATACCATCATATGAATAATGGGACTGTGGTAAATGAGTATGTCCTTAGTCCCTTGATTAATTCCGATCGTAACTTATAACTTTGGCCTTTTGTGCGGTATGACTTCATAATATCATATACTTTGTGATTGTTTATACATATGATCATGTTGCTTAAGCTTCATTTTATTCTTGTTATGTGCCTTTTGGTATGCTTAATAAGTTCAATTTATTCTTAGTTTCATGATTGTTCAGTGCTTTGGTATGCTTATTGAGTTTAGTTCTATTTTTATATTTTATGATCTTGGTGCAGGTTATATAAAAAATTTATTGTTATATTATTTTAATTTATAAAGTGTGTTGTAAAACAGAGAACTTAAAAATATAAGAATTTATTATCCGTTTGGTTATAAGTAATTTTTATTATTAGACATTCTTTTATGAAAGGCAAGGATTTATAAATAGCACACACGTGTGTGTGAGTGAAAAACACGCAACAATAAACACTAATGTGAATGATTTTAGGAAGATAAGAAGACTCTAAATCTCTCGAATTTAAGAATCTATCAGAAGGACTATCAGATAATGAAGAAGAACATGTAGTTGTTCCTGGTAATAATGTAAATGATGATGATAATGATTTTGAACCAAATGGTGACAGTGGTGGAAATTCTAGTCAAACAACCACTGGATCCACCGATCAAACAACAGGGTATCGAGATCATTCCATCAACAACTTAAGGGGAGCATGGGAAGGATCATCTAGTCACACTCAACACAGTGCTGCACAAGTAGAATCATTAAGGTCGTATCTGCCAAGGCGAAGGGTATGGAGTCGAGCACATCTCTTTCACTTAATCATTAGTGATCCAGACACAAGTGTGAAAACTAGAAGAACATCACAGAATGAATGTCACTATTTTGGGATTCATTCAGAAACATAGCCTAAGAATGTGGAAGATGCACTTGAAGATCCAGATTGGGTTATTTTTATGCACAATGAGCTCAATCAGTTTGTAAGGTAGAAGTTTGGAAGTTGGTACCCAGACCTAAAGGAAAATATGTTATTGGCACTAAATGGGTATTCAGAAAGGGTTAAATGGCTAAATCATAATTGAACTGGATCCCAACTTACAACTGGATAATTAAACTGAAAAAGCTTGCAACAAGATTACTATAATAAATACTTACACTTTAGTCACTAAACTGGAAAATAATTGCAGAACCGTTGAATTTTGTTGAGTTTAGACGAGAGCCCGTTAAATCCGCCAAATAAGCTATCAGATTAGCTGTCACATCAGTTAATACGTAAGAAACAAATAAATCACTTTGACCTAGACCTAGATTGAACACAACCCATTCAAAATAAGTATACATACATACATTCACAAGGATGTATCATACACGTATATACACCCACAAAATTTTCTAAAACACAATATCTTAGTACTAATTGTAAGATTAGATGATTTAGGTGTATTGAATTTCAGAGTTTTGGTTTTATTTTAGGGAAACAGAGGATTGAGATGGGTTTTAAAGTTCAATAGTAATATTTTTATTAAATGGGTCAAACCACATCAGGTTAATTGAACATGATCGAGTATACCATGTCAGATTTCTGTTTGTCCCGTTAGTGGATGTTAACGGCAGTTATGTATTTGCAAGTTTTTATTAGTGCAGTGAGTTAACTGCAAGCTTTTTCAGTTTGATTATCCAGTTGCAAGTTTGGGTGGAGTTCAATTATGATTTAGCCATTTAACCCTATTCAGGAATAAGCTTGATTAAGATGGCAGTGTTACGAGAACAAAGCCAGACTGGTAGGAAAAGTTTACTCTCAGGAAGATGGAATAGATTATGATGAAACATATGCACCAATAGCAAGACTTGAGGCAATCAGGATGTTTCTGGCATTCACAGCACATTCAAATTTCAAGGTTTATCAAATGGATGTGAAAAGTGCATTTTGGGGAGCTAGAAGAAAAAGTGTATGTAGAACAAACTCCAGTCTTTGAAGATCCAAATCTGGTGGACTTTGTGTATTATCTATTAAGCTTAATAAACTTTTGGTGAATTAAGCCAATACACCGATTCAATTTTATACACCTTAGAGGGAGTTATAAGTGACAACCCCTCAATGTGGTACAAAACATGCTTAAGATATATCCAAACCAAGATTATATAGATTATTAAGTCAATGACTTTTCTAAGATTATATAGATTCAAAGGAGAACCCCACTTTCAAACTTCTCGATGTGGGACAAGTGCAAGTAGTTCTGTAAAGGCCTTGTTGTCTTTGAGTCAAGTTATATAGATAGAGTAAGGTGACTGTGAGGTGACTATTTGTTTCATATCCCCATCTATGTAGGACAAAGTGAAAGTTCGCAACATAAGTTGTAAGCATCCACAAGCTTATTTTTTATTCAAAATTTTAAATTCTGATTCCAAATGTGAGTTCAAAGTGTTTGAAATCCACATTTATGTTCATTCAAATTTTTATACTTTGAGTTGTTACAGTTCGTGTTAAGGCCAAAGTGAAAGCAAAGATAACTCGTTGTTACAATTAAACTTAAAAAATCTTATTTTCTTTGTGTAGTGTGCTAGTCAAAGTAATTACAAAATTGTTGGAAAACCGAATGAAGGATCTATTGGTTATGGTGGTTTCGGATACTCAAAGTGCGTTTATTCCTGAAAGACTTATGTTAGATATAATTGCTGATGTTTGTTTATCAGTGTTTAAAGTATCAGGATACTATCAGAGTTTAGCTGGAAGACTGGTCAGAGTTTGTTGAACTCTGACAGTCAGAGTTTGCTTAGCAGTCGGTGTTATTCAATGAAGATTCTAGAATCGATATTCTTTGAAGATGGAAAGAAGCAAAGAGATATCGAGATGGCTAAGGAAACGGAACAGAAGACAAAAGCAATTCTAGATTGATATTAATTGTATAGCTGATTTATAGGAATATCAATTAGAAGATTGTATGTAGCTGTGTACTATATAAACACAGATAGGTTAACCCTAAAAGGGTTGCGAATACGTGAAAACATTATTCTTGTAACCTAGCATCTCTCTGTGATATTTTTCATCACTGAGAGATGAGTTATTAATTCCATACAGTTTATTATTCATAAACAGTGTTCTTATTGTTATTCTCATACATATACTTGATTATATATTGTGTATTCGGCCTAACAATTGGTATCAGAGCCTAGGCTGTTTAATATATACCGTTTTCATTGATCCAAACACAAGTATAATCATGGCTGAAAATATCCAAGCAGGTTCAAATCCCGAAAAGGTTCAACCAACTTCTGTGAGTCGATACGAGACAATTAGGGTTCCAATTCTCAGACCAGCGGAAAATCCAATATGGAAGGTAAAGATGACTATGTTTCTGGAAGCCACGGATCCAGAATACCTTGATAGAATCAATGATGGTCCTCATAAGCCAACTAAATTGTCTCCTGTTGTTGCTGGTCAAGAACAAAAGACTGTTCCTAAGGAAAAGAAAGATTTGACTCCTGAAGACATCTCATCAATTGCAAAGGATGCAAAAGTTAGACATCTTCTCCATAGTGCCTTAGATAATGTCATGTCTAACAGAGTTATTGGTTGCAAAACTGCCAAAGAAATTTGGGATGCTTTAGAAGTCAGATGTCAAGGAACAAGTGCTATAAAGAAAAACAGGAAGACTATACTAACTCAGGAATATGAACACTTTGACTCGAGACCTGATGAAACTTTGACTGAGACATATGATAGATTCTGTAAATTGTTGAATGATTTATCTTTGGTTGATAAAGAATATGATCCTGAAGAGTCTAATCTCAAGTTTCTTTTATCTCTACCTGAAAAATGGGATTTAAAGACAACGACAATAAGAGATAATTATGAGCTTGCAGATACAGAACTTGATGAAATCTATGGGTTGCTTAAAACTCATGAACTTGAAATAGAACAAAGAAACAAAATATCTGGTAATAAGACAAAATCTGTTGCTCTTAAAGTTGATGAAAAGCTTCTTAAGAAAGAGACATCAAAGAAGAAAGCTTTGGTCATAAACTCTGAAACTGAGTCATCAAACACTGATGATGACTCAAACACTGTTGAATCATCTGAATCTGAGGATGATGAAGAACAGATTATGCAAATGGCTGCTTTGATGGTGAAGACCTTCAAGAAGATGGGTTTCAAAAACTTCAAGAAAGGAAAGAGATTCTCTAGGAGAGATTCAAACTCTGAAAGGAAGAGTTTTAGGAAGTCTGAAGGAAGGGATGCCAAATCTGGGAAGAAAGACAAGTCTGAGATCCAGTGCTACAAGTGTAAAGAGATGGGTCACTATGCTCTAGAGTGCAAGAAAGGAAAATCTGAAAAAGCACTCATCACTAAAGGGAGAGATTGGGAAGACACTTCAGACTCAGATGAAGGAGTCAACTATGCTCTCATGGCAACTGTTGCAGATGAATCTGAAAACAAGGTACCCCTAACAACTTATGCTTATGATATTGATAATATATCTGAATTGAGAATTTATCTTAAAAGCATACATGTTAGTTATAGAGATCAGACTTTAGAAAATGAAAGAATTAAATCTTAGAATCTAAAGCTTAAAAAAGAAATAAATTTCTTGAAGAAGAACTCGTTAACATGCAACAAGTTCAAAAGGAAAGAGATGATGTTGTTTACGTTGAACATGAGTTTCTTAAGAGATTTAGGCAACTAGAACCTGAATTGGAAAAAGAGAGGAAGATAATTAAAACCTGGACAAACTCTGGAAAAGAGACACATCAAGTGTTTCAAACAGACGCAGTTGGGTTAGGTTACTGTGAGAAAGATGAACTTAGGTTTAAGGATAAAGTTAAAGTGAGAACACATCTTCCACCTATGAAATTTGTTCCTGAGTCCAATAAGCTAAACTCTGTAGTTGAGACAGAAACTGTTAATGAAAAACCAGTAAAAACTTGCGTTAAACAGGTTAATGTTGGTTTAATGACAGAGAAACAATTCAAGTATAAGCTCAAAGAGGTAAAGTCTGTTGAGAAACAGAAAGTGTCCAGGAAGAATAGAAATGGAAAAGTAGGCATTAATAAAAGTAATAATCATTTGCCTATTACTGATGCTCCTAGAAAAACATGTCATAATTGTGGTAGTACTAACCATCTTGCAAGTTTCTGCAGGAAGAACAAAGACATTAATTCTTTACCCTCCAAGTCTGGAGTAAAGAATGATTATGTTAGGGTTAGACCACAGACTTTATGCACTCACTGTGGGAGTACTTGGCATTCTATTTATACTTGCAATAATTATCATGCTATTTATCATAATTATTATGAGTTAAAGCCCAATGTGAAATGGGTTAAAGTTGATTCTGCAAGTGTAAACTCTGATACTGTTAGCTTAAACTCTGTTGATAAGAATTCCGCTGCAAATGCTAACAATGTTAAGAAAGCCAAAGGATCCAAGAAAGTCTGGATCCTTAAAACTAACTCTCAGTAATTGTTTATGATTGCAGGGCATAAGGGAGAGCACCCTAGTCTTGGACAGTGGATGTTCAGGACACATGACTGGAAATAAAGCCCTGCTATCAGATTATGAGGAGAAGCCTGGCCCAAAAGTTTCCTATGGAGATGGCAACATAGGACGTATTCTGGGATATGGCAATATCAATCTTGGAATTGTCATCATCACTAATGTAGCTCTTGTCCCAGGACTCAAGCATGACTTGCTATCTGTGAGTCAAATCTGTGACAGAGGTTATCATGTAGATTTTCAACCTGAATACTGTGAGGTTGTTAGCAAATCTACAGGGAAAGTTGTTCTAGTTGGACACAGACGTAATAATATCTATGAAGCAAGTTTGGTAACAAACTCTGAAGGAAAAACTGTGTGTCTGTCTGCAAAGATGTCTAATGAAGAGATTTGGAAATGGCATAAGAAGCTCTCTCATCTAAATTTGAACAACATCAATGAGCTAATTCGAAAAGATCTTGTAAGGGGACTTCCAAAATCGATACTCAGCTTAGATGGTCTGTGTGATTCTTGTCAAAAGGCCAAGCAAAGGAAGTCATCTTTCAAGAGTAAGTCTGAATCTTCAGTTGTGGATCCTTATCATCTTTTTCATGTTGTTCTATTTGGTCTAGTGAATGTAATGTCTCTTGGCAGAAAGAAATATGCTTTAGTAATTGTTGATGAGTACACTAGATACACTTGGGTGTTGTTAGATCAGAATTCAATGATCGTCAGGAGCTAGACTCAACTGATCAGGATTGCTGACGTCATCAGGATTACATGGTCGTCAGGATCAGAAGGCATATCAGGACTGGGATCATGATTGATCATCAGGACTGGAAGCTGATCAGGATTCCTACTTCGAGTTATATTTGGAGTCTAGTTAAACATGGAAGTTTATTCTGTCGGTTCCTGGTTTGTAGTATGTAGCTATCAATTATGGATAGGTTTCAATCTTTGTAATTGATTAGGACTTATCATTGATAGAGAAGCTGTGTAGTATATAAACACAGTCTTGGTTTCGATTTATATATTCGGAAGAGAAGAGAAGCGAATCAAGATAGAAGCTCTCGAGAACATAGAATTTCTTGAGACAGTTTTTGTAAGCTAGCAGCTCTCAAGAACATCAGAATTTCTTGAGAGAGTTTGTAATAGTTTTATATCAGATTTAATAAAGCTGTTATCTTTCTTTTCATATTTGTGATATATACATTAAGAAGTCGATTATCTTATACTATTGTATTCAACCCCCCTTCTACAATAGATTATTACTGGGCAACAATTGGTATCAGAGCATGTTAGATATAATTGCTGACGTTTGTTTATCAGTGTTTAAGCAACAGGTACTGACCAGAGTTTATCAGAAGCCGGTCAGAGTTTAATTAAACTCTGACAGGGTGAAGAGTTTAAAGGAAGCCGGTCAGAGTTTATTTAAAGTCTGACAAGGTGATAGTTGAATTAGCTGTCGGTGCTGAATTGAAGATTCTAGAAGCAATATATTCTGAAGATGGAAAGAAGCAGAATATATTGATACAGCTAAGGAAACGGAATAGAAGATAAGAAGCAATCCTTAATTGATAACAATTGTATAGCTAATTTGTAGGAATATCAATTAGATAAGGATTGTGTAACTGTGTACTATATAAACACAGATAGGTTATCCCTAGAAGGGATGCGATCATTGAATATTTTATTCTTGAAACCTAGAAGCTCTTTGTGATTCATTAACATCACTAAGAGAGAATTATTTAATATAATTCAGTTTGTTGATTTACAAACCTGTGTTCTTAATTGTTATTCTCATACCTACTTGATTATATATTGTGTATTCGGCCTAATAATTGGTATCAGAGCCAAGGCTGTTTAATATATACAGTTTTACGATTCAAACACAGTATTAATCATGTCTGAAGAAAATCAAACTGCTCCTAAGGCTGAACAGGTCAAGCCCAATTCTGTGAGTCGATATGAAACAATCAGGGTTCCAATTCTCAGGCCAGTAGAGTATCCGATTTGGAAGGTTAAGATGACCATGTTTCTGGAGGCTACAGATCCAGAATACCTTGACAGAATCTATGATGGTCCTCATATGCCAACTAAATTGTCCCCTGTTGTTGATGGTCAAGAACAAAAGACTGTTCCAAAGGAAAAGAAAGATATGACTCCTGAGGACATCTCATCAATTGCAAAGGATGCAAAGGTTAGACATCTTCTCCACAGTGCTTTAGATAATGTTATGTCTAACAGAGTAATTGGCTGCAAAACTGCCAAAGAGATATGGGATGCTTTAGAAGTCAGATGCCAGGGAACAGGTGCTATTAAGAAGAACAGAAAAACAATACTCACACAGGAGTATGAGCACTTTGATTCAAGAACTAATGAAACCTTGACTGAGACTTATGACAGATTTTGCAAACTGTTGAACGATCTGTCTCTGGTTGATAAAGAATATGAACTTGAAGAGTCTAATCTCAAGTTTCTGTTATCTCTACCTGAAAAGTGGGATTTAAAGGCAACAACAATCAGAGATAATTATGATCTTGCTGATACAGATCTTGATGAGATCTATGGATTGTTAAAGACTCATGAACTTGAGATAGAACAAAGAAACAGGAGATCCAGCAAGAAGACAAAATCTGTTGCTCTCAAAGTCGAGGAGAAGCCCATTAAGAAGGAATCATCAAGGAAGAAAGCCAAGGGAAAGGCTTTAGTCATTAAATCTGAGAGTGAGTCATCAAACTCTGATGATGATTCAAACTCTGGTGAAGCTTCTGACTCTGATGATGATGAAGAACAGATGATGCAAATGGCTGCATTAATGGTGAAGACCTTCAAGAAGATGGGGTTCAAGAACTTCAAGAAGGGAAAGAGATTCTCAAGGAGAGATTCAAATTCTGAGAAGAAGAATTTCAGAAAGTCTGATGGAAGGGATACCAAGTCTGGAAAGAAGGACAAATCTGAGATCCAGTGCTACAAGTGCAAAGAGATGGGTCATTATGCCCCAGAGTGCAAGAAAGGCAAATCTGAGAAAGCACTCATCTCTAAAGGCAAAGACTGGGCAGATACTTCAGACTCTGATGATGGAGAAAATTATGCTCTTATGGCAACTGTCAGAGATGAGACTGAATCATCTGAAAATAAGGTACCCCTAACTACTTATGCTTATGATACTGATAATATATCTGAGTTAAGAGTATATCTGAAAAGTGTTCATGTTAGC
The DNA here is from genome assembly GCA_030848705.1 of Heracleum sosnowskyi. NCBI lineage: Eukaryota > Viridiplantae > Streptophyta > Magnoliopsida > Apiales > Apiaceae > Heracleum > Heracleum sosnowskyi. The sequence goes on from CM061240.1 coordinate 21,831,054, forward strand.
TATAGGGATCAGACCTTAGAGAATGAGAGAATTAAAGCTGAGAATCTTAGTCTTAAAGATAGAAACAAGTTTCTTGAAGGAGAACTTGAAAGAATGAAGCAGATTCAAAAAGAAAGAGATGATGCTGTTTATGTTGAACAGGAGTTGCTTAAAAGGTATAGGCAACTAGAATCTGATTTAGAAAAAGAAAGAAAAATAATCAAGACTTGGACAGATTCTGGAAGAGACACTCATCAAGTGTTTCAGAATGATTCTGTAGGTTTAGGTTATTGTGAAAATGATGAACTTAGGTTTAAAGACAAGGTTAAGGTAAAACCACAACTTAAACCTGTGAAATTTGTTCCAGAAGCCAATAAGTTAAAATCTGTTGTAATAAGAGAAGCTGATATGGAATCAGGTGAAGCCTGTGAAAGACAGGAAAATATTAAAACAGAAAAACTTAAGGAAAGAGAAACTGTTAGAAAGCCAGTAAAAACTTGTGAAAAACAGGTTAATGTTGGTTTGATGACAGGGAAACAGTTTAATCATAAGCTGAAAGAGATAAAATCTGCCATGAAACCAAAAGGGTCCAAGAAGAATAGGAATGGAAAGATAGGCATAAATAATAGAAATAATCATTTGCCTACTGGTGCTGCTCCAAGGAAAACATGTTATAATTGTGGTAGTTCTAATCATCTTGCTAGATTTTGCACTAAAAACAAACATATTAATTCTTTATCTTCTACATCAGGAGTAAAGAATGATTATGTAAGGGTTAAACCACAAACTTTATGCACACACTGTGGGAGCACTTGGCATTCCATTTATACTTGCAAGAGTTATCATGCTATTTATCATAACTATTATGAGCTAAAACCCAATCTGAAGTGGGTTAAAGCAAACTCTGCAAGTGTAAAGTCTGACAATGTTAGCTTAAACTCTGTTGATAGTAATTCCGCTGCAAAAGCTAACACTGTTAAGAAAGACAAAGGATCCAAGCATGTCTGGGTCCTTAAAACTAATACTTAGTATTTGTTTGTGATTGCAGGGTATAATAGAGAGCACACTTATCTTGGACAGTGGATGCTCAGGACATATGACTGGAAATAAAGCCCTGCTATCAGACTTTAAGGAGAAGGCTGGCCCAAAGGTTTCCTATGGAGATGGCAACATAGGACACACTCTGGGATATGGCAATATCAATCTTGGAAGTGTCATCATTACAAATGTAGCTCTAGTCTCAGGACTTAAGCATAATCTGTTATCTGTGAGTCAAATCTGTGACAGAGGAAACCATGTAGATTTTCATAGTGAATACTGTGAAGTTATCAGTAAATCTACTGGAAAAGTTGTTCTAGTTGGACACAGGCGCAACAACATTTATGAAGCAAGTTTGGTAACAAACTCTGATGGAAAAACAGTGTGTCTGACAGCCAGAATGTCAAATGAAGAGAGTTGGAACTGGCACAAGAAGCTCTCTCATCTCAATTTGAACAACATCAATGAGCTAATAAGAAAGGATCTTGTAAGGGGACTTCCAAAATCTATACTCAGTCTAGATGGCTTGTGTGATTCTTGTCAAAAAGCCAAGCAAAGGAAGTCATCTTTCAAGAGCAAATCTGAATCTTCAGTAGTGAAACCTTATCATCTTCTACATGTTGATCTCTTTGGACCAGTGAATGTGATGTCCATGGGCAGAAAGAAATATGCTCTAGTAATTGTTGATGAATATACTAGATATACATGGGTGTATTTCTTGTCAAAGAAGGATGAAACTGCTCAAACTCTGATGGATCATGTAAATCTACTGGACAAAGGATCACAGCACAAAGTCAAAATTATAAGGAGTGATAATGGAACTGAATTCAGAAACTCAATTATAGAAGCTTTCTGCAAGGAAAGAGGAGTGAAACAAGAATTTTCTGCACCTGGAACTCCACAGCAAAATGGTGTAGTTGAAAGGAAGAACAGAACTTTAATTGAAGCAGCCAGAACTATGCTTGATGAAGCAAAATTAGCAACATACTTCTGGGCAGAAGCTGTTCAAACTGCTTGTTTTACTCAAAATGCAACATTGATCAACAAGCATGGGAAAACACCATATGAGATGGTGAAAAATAAGAAGCCAAATTTGAAATATTTTCATATATTTGGATGCAAATGCTTTGTGTTGAAGACTCATCCTGAACAGTTGACAAAGTTCGAGTTAAAAGCTGATGAAGGAATCTTTGTTGGCTATCCATTGTCAACAAAAGCATTCAGAGTTTATAATCTAAGAACTAAGGTGATCATGGAATCTATACATGTGTCATTTGATGACAAGAAAATAATTGGACTTGAAGACAAGGATGGATATGATCAACTGCATTTTGAAAATGAAGATCTATTCTCTGATGATATAAACTCTGATGAAGCAGAGTTGACAAACTCTGACGAAGCATACTCTGAACCTCTACTGGTAAATACTGGAGAAACTGGAAATTCTCAAATTGAACAAAATAGAGAACCAGTTGAGGGGGAGCGTGAAGAAGCTCAACAAGACACAGCAAATGAGTCAGTTGAGGAAACTGATTCAAACTCTGACAGTTCAAACTCTGAGCCATCCAATTCAGGGGGAGCCTCAGATGCTGCAGAAAGTCAACATATGAATCAGGAGAGCATGGATCAAGGGGAGGATCAAATAATGATGCAAGAAACCACTTACCAACAGCAAGAAAGTGGACACAGGCACACACACCTGATCTCATAATTGGAGATCCTGATGCTAGTGTGAGAACTAGAAGTGCAACAAATAATGAGTGTCTGTATCATGCTTTCTTGTCTCAAACAGAACCAAAGAATGTGGAAGAAGGAAACATTGAGCTTCATTTTGTGTCTACAGACCAACAACTTGCAGATATCTTCACCAAACCTTTGAGTGAAGCTACTTTTACAAGATTGGTAAATGAACTTGGAATGATCTCTGGTTCTGACTAGAGATACGGGTTAGACTCACTTTTTATGTTCATGATCTCTTACATGTGTTAACTGTTATGTGAACCAGCATGTTAAACTCTGATGCTAAACTCTGTTGGTCATACTCTGGTAGTTACAGTTTAATGCTATTCTCTAATTGTAATTCTGTCTGAAACATATGGACCAATGAAGAAATTTGTATGAAGCATAATTCTCAGTAAGTAATTATGAATCCTTAAGAGTTGTATAGATTCTGATCTCAAACATGTGCAGTAAGTTAACACAGCATGATACTGTCTCTGTATTTATACCATCTCTTAGTTTATTGATCCTATACACTGAGTCTGTATTAGCTGTTTGCATTTTCTCTCATAAGTTAATTATATCTACTGATGAAAAGTCTAAACTCTGATTCTTAATTGAAAATAATTCACCCTCAAATCAAAAGATGCCAAACAGAGCACAAATTCCTTTGAGATCATGTTGTGCCTAGGAAGATCCAGGAACTTATTGTATGAAATAAGGGCTAAAATCTTTGATTTTTGGTGACTAGTGCCAACCACTGATTACTGGAAAAATAAAATTAAAATATATATATATATATATATATATATATATATATATATATATATAGAAAGGGGGTGAAATATAAAAGACATATCCAAATGAAAGGATATCAGTATACAGAGTTTAGATATAAAATCAGATTTTATGTTATACATGAGAGTTTAGGCAACCAGTTTTTACTACTTTAGTTTGTGGATTTTATGCACTTTGAGATGATCTAAATATTGATTACGGTAAACTCTGCTATTGCACACACATATTTTCACACCTGTACAGTTTGAGAAAAGAGTTTATTGACAAAGAAGGACAAATGGTAAACACTGATGTATTGTGTGACATATGCCGAGGTAACTTTGTTTTAATCTCTAATGGTTAAAATAATTTCTTTGTTTCAGACATTTTATAATTTTGAGATTAGACATTTGTTTTTCGAAAAAGTATGATTGGTAACGAATATATTTTACATTCAACAGAGAACAGAAAGAGTGTGTTTGATAAGTTCTGATGGTGATTAGTAGCGCTGATGAGTATGTTAGTTTATTGTTTAAAGTGATATCATTTCTTTCACTTTACAATTACTATGAGATACTGATATGTAAAACAAAACAATGGATTTTTCTCATTAAAATGATTCAAACTTTGTTTACATTCAGACAACTTTATACTCTTGTCTAGCTACTGTTCGATTAACAGGCTACTATAACATCTGGGATTTCCAAGGCTTGACAACCCCCTGATGTTGAATCATCATCATCATTCTCTCGCCTTCTCTTTCTGGTTTGCAGCTTGCAGGATTCCAAGAAGACATTCTTTTTCGAACCCTTCAAGTAGCTCTGATAGAAGAGCATCATACAGATCTCCACAGCCTCATCATCTGCAAGGATGGGCACATCATATGGTCCAGGACGGATGATGTGCACATAGGGGTTGGAGATAGGTCCTTCTGCTATTTCATCATCAGCGATGAGCCCTTCATCATTCAGAAATGACAAAACAAGAAACTCATCGATGATATAGTTTGCTTGTTGACGCCAGTTCATGTTCAAGAATGATTCTACATCCATGAATTCAAAGGTTCCTGCCATTTGATATATGGTATTTGTTTTAATATGAGAATTGCCTGTTGTTAAAATGCTCTAGCTTTTATAGCATCCAACAGGGCAACTGAAAGGTTTTTGTGTGGTTCGAAGCTCTGGGAACAGTAAAGTGCGGAGTTCCAAGACAGTCATTATTCTTCTGACTGTTGGGCTACTTCGATATTATGTTTCTGAGATATTAAAATCGATAATTTTATTATTATTGATTTTATTTGACAATAAGCGGAAATTGTGAGTGTCTTATGTGATATCAGGTGTCTCCTCGTCTGCCGTGTAGATTGGGAAATTGTTCAAGAATATTTTAAACAGAGGAGAGAGGTTAATTGCATAGAAAAGTGTAACAGGCAGTAATTATTGCTGTTTTTACTGCGCATGCGTATTGGAAACTGCCAATTATATGCTGTCAGCGTATGCACGCTTGACATGTGTCCCATTCACATGATTAAAGGAGTAAGACAGTTGTGTATTGATGATTAACAACTCTTCAGTTTTTCATCTTTAATTTTTTTTTAAATACAATACACACATATTCAGTTAAACTTTTCACATCTTACTCATACACATCTATTATCACACACACATAGTCACAAACACCTTTCTACACACAAACTCTGTTAAGCTTTCACGTCAATTACTTGTTCTTTCTTCAAAATCTTCTAATGGCAACCACAGCTTTCGTTTCGTCTGGGTTAGAGTTCGTTCCAAACAACTATACCGCACCACTAAACACTGCAAACGCTCCAGAATCATTTCATATGATTCAACAGTTTCTTGCTCAGTCAGCGATTGGGCGTGCTTTAGTTGAACCAGCCACACTTTCTGGTTTACAAATCAAGGCGTTCTGGGAGACAGGGGTTGATGATGATGGTGGTGAAACTGGGAGCCCATCCATAATCTTTGAGTTTGACGAAACAGAGTATGTTATTACTGCTGGTACTATTCGCGCTGAAATGGGGTTTCCTGAGTATTCTTCTTACACTATTGGAATGGGTGATGAGGATTTAATCCGAATGATGCGAGAGATTGGCTACTCTGGGCCATTGACAAAGATTGGGCAACTCAAAAGGCCGTTTCTGCGCAAGGAATGGAGTTTCTTCTTCGATTGCATCACCAGGACATTTGGCAAGAAATGCACAAATTGGGATGCTATTCCCACAGACAGTCTGCAAATCGGGTATTCTTTATTATATGATAATCATTTTGATTTTGCACGACTTGTGTTGACTAACTTAGGGGAGAAGATGACCGAGAATAGAGGAGTTGTTTATTTTTCTCGATTCTGTCAGCTTTTGGTTTCTTATTGTGTTGAAGGATAAAATGTATTTGAAGCAGATGTTTCTTGTTTTAAATTACATAAGAGAGTATTTACTGATCTAGTAAATAAAGACATTAAGAAAGGCATTGTTGGAGATCTTTTGCTACCTACTTCTGTGCAACAGTTTGTGGATGCTCAAGTAAATCCACAACCACAAGCTGAATCTCAACCAGAACCTCCATCAACTTCTGTTAAACCTGCAAGGGGAGGTAGGACCAAGCACATTGGTACTAAATCTGCAAGGAAACCATCCACTGAAGCTGTGGTATCAAGACCTGAAGAGATACCTCAGAAGACAAGGATAAAGAAAAGAAGAGCCAATAGGACAAAGTCTGTTGTTGAAACCTCAGAGACTGAAACTGATGAAGAAACTCTTCATCAGAGAAAAAGAAGACTAGTGGCTGCACATCTTTTTGGTGCTATAAATGTAACCATGGACAAAGTCTCTAAGGACACTGAAGCTCCTGCATCAGAGAATGAGGAGATTGTAGCTGAAGCTCCTGCATCAGAGAATGAGGAGATTGTAGCTGAAGCTGTTCCTCAAGCTACTCCTGAAATTGTTGTTGAGGAGGATATTATCAATGCTGATGAGGACAGAGTGTTTGTAAACACTGAAGCTCCTGAAGTGTTTGTTCAGGAAGATGCTGCAAATGCTGAAGCTGTCAATCTAGACAGATTAAATACTGATGCTACTATGGATTTCGATGCTCCTACATCAAAGGTTCATGATGTAGTTGAGGAAGCTGCTACTCATTCTGATAGCAGAGTTTTTGATCTTGATGCACACACCTCTATCCATTCTGATCATTATACAGAGGGTGTGGAAGCTGATCGAGTAACTGATCAGGTAGAAGAATCTTTGGCCACTCACACTGAAATTATTTCTTGTGATTTTGACAAAGGTGAGGAGGTTAATCAGATGATCAAAGTCACAGAGAACATTGTTGAAGTTGTGATGGAAACAGAACAAGAGGCTACTGATGAGCTACACTCTGAGAACATTATTCTTGAAGCTTTGCAACAATCTGTTGTTGAGATTGTTCAAAGAGAAGCAGAGGTTTTTGCTCAGGCCACCTCTGATATTCCTGAAGCTGTAGCAGAGGAGAACATTGATGAAGCTGCACAGTTTACTGCTGACAATATTCTTAATGCAAATGAAGCAGCCAATAATGAAGAAACTGGAAATGATGCTGAGGGTTCTCATTCACACCCTAGTATTCAAGTTTCATTGGCTGATGATGTCAATAGTGCTGATGCAAGGGAAGTCAATAGATAGACCAATGAGCATTTCCAGAATATGTACTACAACAATTGGGCTGATGCAGATTGTGTCTTCCCAGCACAAAGGGCTGCAGATTTTCTATCTGATTCTGTCAAGAAGATCTCAAATACTGATGTACTTACAAGCTTACAGGCAACTGTTGTTCAAGTCAAATCTCTTAATAATAGATTTGATGAGAATCAACAAATGCTTACCAATCTCAGGAATGAAGTCAGTATGAAGGATCTTACTTTCAAGTCTGACAGAACTTTTTATTATACTATGCTCAAGCAGCAAGCCAAGGATTCTGAGGAAATCAAGAAGAGGCTTGGGAAAGTTGAGGAAAATCAGACTGCAATGTCTACTCAACTGTCTTCCATTTCTACTGCCATTGAATTGCTGACATCAGTACTGCTTTCTGATGATGTCAAAAAGGGGGAGAGTGTATCTAAAGACAAATGCAAAGATACTCGAGCTCTGAGACGGAAGGATGATTCTACTGATGGGGGAAGCAAAGGAAATAAAAGAAAGATTTTTACTCCAAGGCAAAGCAGGACAAGAGTAAACTCTGAAAAGATAAACTCTGGTGGCCAATCTACTTCTGGTGGCCAATCTACTTCAAATCTCAAGCGTTTAGTTGTTTCAACTAATCCATCTACTGATGAAGAGATTGCTGCTAAGATATTCATAAAAGAGCATGGAAAGAATGTAACTATTGAAGATATCCAGGCTGAAGAGCAGATGCTTGCTGAGGAACACAAGAAAAATCTTGAAGCTGGAATCTACAAGAAAAAGGAAATCAAGGTTCCTAGAAAGAAAGAAGTTGGTATATCTATCAAAGAAAATATTCAACAGAGTATACAAAATACAAGGATACCTGTGATTAAAAACTCTGATAAGGGTAAAGGCATAATGATTGAAGAGCCTAACCTGAATAAGAAGTTTAAATCAACCTCTGACATTGCTCAAGTTGAAACAAGATTAGATAAATCAACCTCTGACGCTGCTCAAGTTGATGTTTCTATTGAAGATATGACAACCTCTGACGTTGCTCAAGTTGTACAGAAATCTACACTACTTCCAGGATTCAGCAAACCAAAAATTCTTGAAGACTTAAAGCTTGAAGATGTGAATTTCTCAGAAACCAGAACAGTATTGGGAAAAGAAGCCTTTGACAAATCTGGACTGGGTTCACACAGAGAGAGAAGAACTAATAACAGATCTCAAGACAAGTTTTCATTGGCAGAATTTGGAGTTGGAATTACTCAAGAAGGCCTTGACAAACTAGAATCTGTACAGATGATTTTTCATAAAGGAATCAAAAAGGAATTCTTGTTATATTTTATGGCTGATGGCAGAGTGTATAGATTTGGTGAATTTGATATCCAGTTAAAACTTTGGGAAGAGCTAGAGTATGTTCTATATCTACTTGAAGTAAAGAATAGAAGTACTTATGATGCTGCTCGAGTTTTGAAGGAAAGGATGATGAAATCCAAAGTTCTGAGTGGAGCTGGAGTATCAAGTGCATACATTCCTAAATACAGAGATGCACATGGAAAGTTGGTAGAAATGAAAAGGAATAGTGCTAGGTTCAGAACTGCACTAAATAAAAAGGTTCTTGAGTTCAATCTAGAGTCTGATAAACCTTTTTATATCAGACTTGGCAATGAAATGAACAAAAACAGCATATATTCTTTGAGGGCTGCCATTTATCAAATTGGTGAAGATGAACCAGAAATGAAGGAGCTGAAGAAGATTATGATTGCTGAGTTGAATAGAGCTGAGAAGAAACTACTGTTAGATTATATCAGGACTATGCCTGATATTCAAGAAATCAAGTAAAGTCTGACTGTAAGTTTTTAATATATTTTCTATTCTAAGTCAAATTTAAACTCTGTTTTAAATTAAACTCTGTTATATGTTAAACACTGCATTTGTTAAATGTTTTTGACATCATCAATTATATATTTAACTTGTACATTTTATTATGAACAAGTTGGGGGAGATTGTTAGATATAATTGCTGACGTTTGTTTATCAGTGTTTAAGCAACAGGTACTGACCAGAGTTTATCAGAAGCCGGTCAGAGTTTAATTAAACTCTGACAGGGTGAAGAGTTTAAAGGAAGCCGGTCAGAGTTTATTTAAAGTCTGACAAGGTGATAGTTGAATTAGCTGTCGGTGCTGAATTGAAGATTCTAGAAGCAATATATTCTGAAGATGGAAAGAAGCAGAATATATTGATACAGCTAAGGAAACGGAATAGAAGATAAGAAGCAATCCTTAATTGATAACAATTGTATAGCTAATTTGTAGGAATATCAATTAGATAAGGATTGTGTAACTGTGTACTATATAAACACAGATAGGTTATCCCTAGAAGGGATGCGATCATTGAATATTTTATTCTTGAAACCTAGAAGCTCTTTGTGATTCATTAACATCACTAAGAGAGAATTATTTAATATAATTCAGTTTGTTGATTTACAAACCTGTGTTCTTAATTGTTATTCTCATACCTACTTGATTATATATTGTGTATTCGGCCTAACAGAGCAAACTGATTTATTTCTGAATCAGAAACGATCTAAAGATGTCGACAACCAAGTATGAAAGCATGAAGATTCCCATCTTGAAGAAATTAGAATATCCAACATGGAGGGTAAAGATGCTGATGTACCTGGAGGCTATGGATCCTGACTATCTGGACAGGATTCGTGATGGACCATATATTCCTACAAGGATTGTAGAACGAACAGATACTGTACCTGAACATTATGTGGTCAAGGCTAAAAGTGAATGGACTCCAGAAGAAAAAGCTCATGTTCTCAGGGAACCAAAGATAAAGAATATCTTGCACAGTAGTCTTGATGATGTCATGTCAAATAGAGTGACTGCATGCAAGTCTTCAAAAGAAATTTGGGATACCTTGGAAACTCAGTGCCAGGGATCTGCATCTGTCAAGAAAAATAGAAGGGCTCTTTTGATTCAAGAATATGAACAATTTGATGCAAGACCCGATGAGAGCCTAACTGATCTATATGATAGATTTCTGACACTATTGAACAACTTATCTTTAGTTGACAAGGAATATGAAACTGAAGATTCAAACACCAAGTTTCTAAGAGCTTTACCTGGAGAATGGGACACTCAGACCTCAATCATTAGACATCAGTATGATCTTAACACTGTGTCTCTTGATGAAGTCTATGGGATGCTAAGAACTCATGATCTTGAAGTTCAACAGAGAAAGAACAAGAAAAGCAGCAAGGCAAAATCAATTGCTTTGAAAGCAGAGGCTAAATCAAAAGGAAAAGCTATGGAGGTCTCTAGAAGTAAAACTAGAGTAGCTGAGTCAGATCATGACGACTCTTCATCAGATACTGATGGCAATCCTGATGCCAATACTGATGATGACTCTTCAGACTCAGATATGGAAGAGATGGTTGCGATGATTGTCAGAAACTTCAGAAGGATGAAGTTCAGGAAGAATAGAAGACAAGGCAACTTTCAGAAAAAGACTTTCAATGCAGACAAAGACAAGTATATCAAAAAGGACAGCAAGGGTAGCAAATTTGACAAGTCAAAGGTTAGATGCTACAAGTGCAATGGAATGGGTCACTTTGCTTCTGAGTGCAAGAAGACAAAGGCACTTATCACATCAAGCAAGGATTGGATGGACTCTTCCTCAGAATCTGATACTGAGGTGGTCAACTATGCTCTAATGGCCAATGCTGATGTAACTGCTGCTCTTGATGATAAGGTACTAAATACTATCTTTGATTTTGATACTGATAATGCTTCTGAGTTAAGACGTTTTCTAAAGTCATTACATATTAGCTTTAGAAGTCAAACTGTTGAGAATACTAGAATCTTATCTGAGATGTCTGAACTTAGAAAAAGGAATGATATATTAGAAGCTGAATTTTCTCGTATGCAAGAAGTACAAAGAGAATGTGATAATGCTAATCACATGCATTTAGAGATGAAATCCAAATGTACTGCTCTTGAAAAGGAACTTGAATATGCTAATGAGAAAATCAGAACCTGGACAGACCCTGGTAGGAAATTTCATGAGATTAATACCTCTAAGAATTGGAAAGAGTGTCTAGGATATAAGTCAGATGAGGATAAGAAATTGAAAGAAAAAATTGTCATTGATGAGACAGTCAGTCCAAAGACCTATAGACATGTTATAGATGCAACCAAATCTAAGATTACTCCTGTTAATTTTGTTTTTGGTAAGGATTCCAATTCTACTTTTGAAAAGGGATCCACTTCTATTCAAGGAATTAAAATCATAAAGTCTAAACCTGTCTTGAATAAACTCATTAAGAATGTAGGTCCATTGTCTCAGAAACAGCTTAAGGATAAAATCTGTATGGTGACAGATAAGAAACAGGAAGCTACTGTTAAGAGAAACAGGAATGGTAAAGTTGGGATCAATAAAGAGAATGGTTATAAATATATCCCAAATGCACCTAGAAAGTGTTGTTTTAACTATGGTAACTCTAATCATCTTGCTATTGATTGTAAGAAGATTAAAAAGAAGATTGCTGATATTTCTAAATCTGATGTGAGGAATAGATCAGTACTCTATATACCGCAGAAGTCCTGTTTTCATTGTGGTAGTATATGGCATTCTATTTATACTTGTAAAGATTATCATGATTTGTACTATAACTTCTATGATCCATTGCCTAAGTTAAATAGGAGTACAAAGTCTGATAGAGTTGATAATGTCATTTTGAAGCATGCTTTTGTTAATAATAAAACTGACAAAGCAAATCCTGATGGAGTAAATCCTGTCAGGACTGCTATGGTCAGAAAGTCTTCTTCTGTGAAAATTAATAAATTTTATGAAAAAGGAACCCAACATGTATGGGTTCCTAAGTGTTCTAACTAGTGTGTTTCTATTCTGATGCAGGGTAAAAAGAAAAATGTGTTAGTCATGGATAGTGGATGTTCTGTACACATGACTGGAAACAAAGCCCTGTTATCAGAATATGAGGAAAAAGCTGGCCCAACTGTGCCTTATGGAGATGGCAACATTGGACAAACCTTGGGATATGGCAATATAATCATTGGAAATGTCATCATTGAAAAAGTAGCTCTAGTGAAGGGACTGAAACACAACTTGTTGAGTATTAGTCAAATCACTGACAGAGGTTATCATGTCAACTTCTATTCCACACATTGTGAAGTAGTCAGTAAAGAAACATGAAAGATAGCACTGACTGGCTACAGGCATGGTAATATATATGAAGCCAACATTCAATCAAATACTGATGTCTCCCCTACCTGTCTGATCAGTAAAGCGTCAGTAGATGAAAGTTGGAATTGGCACAAGAAGCTTTCTCATCTCAACTTCAACAACATCAATGAGTTGGTTAAGAAAGATTTAGTGAGAGGATTACCAAAAGTGTTATATACTCCTGATGGACTCTGTGATGCATGTCAGAAAGCAAAACAACGAAGGACATCATTCCAGAGTAAATCAGAATCCTCTATTGGAGAACCATATCACATGCTACATCTTGATCTATTTGGTCCAGTCAACATCATGACCATCAGTAAGAAAAGGTACACTCTTGTAATTGTTGATGAATATTCTAGATTCACCTGGGTGTATTTTCTGCACAGAAAAGATGAGACTCCTGAAGTTCTGTTGGATCATGTAAGAATGATTGAGACAACCACAAAGTACAAAGTCAAGATACTGAGAAGTGATAATGGTACTGAATTTAAGAATTCAAAGATGGAAGAGTTCTGCAAATACAAAGGAATCATTCAACAATTCTCTGCTCCTGGCACACCTCAGCAAAATGGAGTAGTTGAAAGGAAAAATAGCACTCTTATTGAAGTTGGCAGAACATGGTGTTACTCCTTATCAATCACTCAAGGAGAAGAAACCTAGTCTGAAGCATCTGCATGTGTTTGGCTGTAAATGTTTTGTTCTCATAACTCATCCTGAACAGCTAGGGAAATTTGAAACAAAGGCTGATGAAGGAATTTTCATAGGCTATCCTGCATCAAGAGCCTTCAGAGTTTTTAATTTGAGAACAAGGACTGTCATGGAGTCAATACATGTATCTTTTGATGACAAGAAGATAACTGGAATCATTGAAGACTCTCATGATAGATTGGTTTTTGAAAATGAAGTTTCCAAAGAACCTGAAGAAAGTGAATCAGATCCTGTCATTACATCAGATCCTGATGGGTCACCAAATCCTGATGACACACCAGATACTGATGGTGCTAATACTGATGATGCATCCAATAGTGATACTTCTAGTAGTGCAAATGTTGAGGGGGAGCAACAGCAATCTACTACAAGTTCAGAGTCAACTCAATCATCAAGACAGAATTCTTCAGATATTGATTCAAGTGATGATCCTGATAACCATTCAGGAGGAAATAGCATTAATTCAGGGGAAGCTTCAAGACAAGCAAGTTCTTCAAATCAAGATAACACCAATCCAGGGGGAGCATCTACTTCAAGGAACAATTTGACACCAGCAAGGAAATGGACAAAAGATCATACTCCTGATTTGATCATTGGAGATCCTGATGCAGGTGTTCAAACAAGAACTGCAACTCAGAATGAATGTCTATACAATAACTTTCTATCCAAGGAGGAACCAAAGAAAGTTGAAGATGCACTTAAAGATGCTGATTGGGTTACTGCAATGCAAGAAGAACTGAATGAATTTGAAAGAAATGAAGTCTGGAAATTGGTACCAAGACCAAAGAATAGATCAATTGTTGGTACAAAGTGGATTTTCAAGAACAAGACTGATTCTGATGGAGTGATAATCAGGAACAAAGCTAGACTAGTTGCAAAGGGGTATTCTCAACAAGAGGGAATTGACTATGATGAAACTTTTGCTCCTGTTGCAAGATTAGAAGCCATCAGGATATTTCTTGCTTATGCAGCTCATAAGAAATTCAAGGTTTTCCAGATGGATGTAAAAAGTGCTTTCTTAAATGGAGAACTGGAGGAAGAAGTCTATGTTGAGCAACCTCCTGGTTTCATTGATCCTAAATATCCAGATCATGTCTACAGATTGGATAAGGCACTTTATGGACTAAAGCAAGCTCCTAGAGCATGGTATGAAACCTTAGCTCTATTCTTACTGGAAAGTGGATTCAAAAGAGGTGCTATTGATAAAACTCTATTTTATTTGAATCATGGTAAGGACTTGTTGTTAGTTCAGATTTATGTTGATGATATCATTTTTGGGTCAACAAACAATAAGCTGTGTGAAAAGTTTTCTAAGCTTATGCAGTCAAGATATCAAATGAGCATGATGGGAGAAATGAGTTACTTTCTTGGTCTTCAAGTTAAACAGACTGATGAAGGGATTTTTATCAATCAGTCTAAATATACAAGGAATTTATTGACAAGGTTTAACATGCAAGATAGTTCTCCTGCCACAACTCCCATAGCTACAGCTACCAAACTTGATCTTGATCAAGGTGCTGAGGTAGATGTAACTCACTACAGAGGAATGATTGGCTCTTTATTGTATCTCACTGCAAGTAGACCAGATATAATGTTTGCAACCTGTCTATGTGCAAGATTTCAAGCAAAACCTAGAGAACCCCATCTGATTGCAGTCAAAAGAATTTTCAGATATCTCAAAGGAACTCCTACACTTGGCCTTTGGTATACAAGGGAATCAGATTTTGGGTTATGTGGTTATTCAGATGCTGACTTTGCAGGATGCAAAATAGACAGGAAAAGTACTTCAGGAAGCTGTCAGTTTTTGGGTGGAAGATTAGTTTCATGGTTCAGTAAAAAGCAAAAATCTATTTCCACTTCAACTGCAGAAGCTGAGTACATTGCTGCAGGAAGTTGTTGTGCTCAGATAATGTGGATGAAAAATCAGTTGTTAGATTATGGCCTGTCATACTCAAAAATCCCTATTTATTGTGATAACCAAAGTGCTATTGCAATGACAGGAAATCCAGTTCAGCATTCTCTTACTAAACACATCAGTATTCGATATCACTTCATAAGAGAACAAGTTCTGGAAGGAACAATTGAACTTCACTTTGTTCCTACTGATCAACAACTAGCTGATATATTCACCAAGCCACTACCTGAAGCTACTTTCAATAAATTGGTGAATGAACTTGGAATGATGAACTTTGAGAATTTCTGAGGAAAGCTACAGAGAGGAAATCCTGATAACTGTCAAATCCTGATGGTTATTCAGAAAGGTATGTTTTCGTTGATCAAATCCTGATAGGATGCAATCCTGACAGGAAGTCAATTGGTCAAATCCTGATGCTCAGATTTTGAAGCTGGAATGAAACCAGAAGTTCTAAGACAATTTGTCAACAACACTCCTGGTAAACTCTGACAAATAAGATCATTACTTAGTCTTTGATTAAGTTATTAAGTCTTAATTTTCAATTGTAATTATATTTTTGTCAGTGATTACTATTCGTTATATTATGTATCAAATGCAGTGTTACTAACAAATTGTGCAGGAAAAGTAAGAAGGACAAGAACAATTGAGCAAATTGATAGTTTTCATTAAATCTTGAAGATTCTTTACAAATGAAAATGAAAATTACATATTCTTTTCCTAGTCTACTTTTCTACTCAGGAACACGTGCCCTTCAAATAAGCATGAACGCTCCTGAGCAGCTTCACAGTCCATCAGGAATGGACTGTCTCTTGTTCCATCCTTAAGAGACAAGAAGAGGAGCTGATTTACTTGAAGGCGGATCGTCACCGTGACCACCGGGACGCTTCCGTGCCTCCAACTTGCATGACATACAAGCATCACGGATTCTCTTCTTTCTTTTCTCAAGCTCTCGGACGAGCTCTTCATCATCTTCATCCTCATCCTCTTCATCATCCTCATCCTCTTCATAGATGAGGTTATCAAGCGGATTCCAGTCAGGATTGGCCTGCTGGAAATTGTGCAACAGCACATCGGCCATTGCGTTTATAAACGCTTCATGTTCCTGAGGGTCAGGAACTGGTTGTGGCTCCATCTCAGCAAGAGCCTCATCCATCACTTGCCAAATCAAGTCAAGCTCTTCTTCAGGTATGTTGTTTTGTTGATTGGCAGCCATTGAAAAACAAAGAAGGTGAAAGGTTTTCGTAAGTTTTTCTCTGGAGAGGGTTTGTGTTTTAATAAATATATGATGATTATGCTTAACAGTTCTATTTTATAGAGAATGTGTGTTGAGGATGCAGGTCATTTTTGTTTATCAAGGCGACTGTTCAGTTTCTCATAATTACTTTGCCTCGGTAATTGTTAAGAATGGTTACATGGGTATTATGCTATTTGTTTTGTAATCATTTTTTTTCAAAAAAAAAAACAACACTTATCAGGATTATCAAAATAAATTTTGTTTTCCTAAATAAAATTTTATTTTCATCTGATCGAAAATATTTTTCAATCCTGATAAGGCAAATGGTTTCATAGGAAATGCTTTTATTCCTGATGAAGTTAGGTTTTTCTTACATAGGAAAATGCCTACTCGTTATGGTTTAATCTCTAATGCTATGGGGCAAGGCTCAACCCACCTTGTTCCTAACACAAGCATTCTTCCTAAACAGTCTAAACAGTCAACTGCCACCTCTATTGTCTCTCAAAAGACTTTAGTTGTAAAAGCAAAGAAGTCAGCTCGAACTGATGTGTCAGGAAGGCAATCAGGTTTAAAGGACTTTTCCTCTACACCACTCACTAAAAAGAAGTTACAAGGGGGTGTACAAGGGGTCCTGGTCAAGAAAGCTGCAAAGGGAGGTGAGGTTGTTTATGTAAAAAGAAAGTTAGTTCTCAGGGATGAGACTGACTCAGAGGATGATTTACCTATATCCTCTGTGCTGGAAGTGAGAAAGGAAGTTGCTGATACTGCTACTGCAGCTGTGGTTCCATTGGCTACACCACAGAAGAAAAGGAAGTTAACAAAGAGTAGGTATCATATTCCTTTAGAAAAGAAGCAGGATACTGATGTACAGGACACTTCTATTCTGAATGAGCAATCAGTTTCTACTGCTCAAGCAAATCCTGATGGTAGTACTCCTGATGCTGCACCAAGTCAAGTGGTTAATATTTCAGACTCTCCAGCACAGGACTCTCCAACAAAAAGACATGTTGATATTTCATGGGAGAAGTATGGTGCTGCTGCTTCCAATCTTGGGATCAAACATCCAATGGAAAAGCTAAGGAAGGCAGAAGCGTTAGTCTATCAAAGACAGAAGAAACTGAAAGGGAAAAGCTAAAGAAGGCAGAAGCGTTAGTCTATCAAAGACAGAAGAAACTGAAAGGATCAAGCCCACAAGAACCTGAACCTCAAAGTGGTTCAGCAGCTCTTTCTGATGATCCAGCCACACAAGAACCACTCAATCAAAGTTTGGGTGAAGGCTTAGCTAGTGGAATGGTCACACAAGAACCATTTTCTCAAAGGGAGAATGAAGACATCAACATTCCAGCTACACAAGAACCATCTTCTCAAAGTGAAGATGCAGGCCAAGCTACAGTTTCTGAGAAATTTCCTGACACTGCTCAAGGGATTTCTGGTGCAGATGAAGTTCAAAGATTGGTCGAGGACACTGTCTATGAGGGAAGCACACAAGAACCTTTGACTCAAAGTGTTGAAGCAGCTTCTGAACCTCAAGCTCCACAAGAACCATTGGTAGAAAATACTGATGCAAGCATATCAAATCCTGACGGTGTTCATCCTGACGCTAGTGGTGCTCCTGATGTTGAACCTATTTTGATACATCCACTTCGTTCAAGACCAATGGATCATCCTATCACAGATTCACAGGATAAAATGAAAGGTATAGTTCTTCCTGATCCTGATGATACTCATAGTACTGATGATGATGACTCTGGTGATAGTGATGATGATGAGAATCGAAAAGAGAAGGAACAGCTTGCTACAACACTCACGATTAGTCTTGGAACTAATTTTGGTTCATCAAGTACATTTATGGCTGGCAAAGCTTTCACTGGGAAAGATCAGAGACAAGATTTTTCTATTCCGTCCTTTGATCCTGCTGAGGCATTTAGACAGAATGAATGGAACAATTCATGGCACAATTCTGATGAATCTATCAGTTTTTCTCCTGCTATTGAACATGCCTATAAAGCAGTGAAATCTATAGAGAATCAAGACTTGAAGAATCATCTGAAGGCTACAACTCTGTTATCCAAGAGCCTGAAAAGTGAGATTGATTCTATCAAGAGTTCAACTGACAAAGTGAGGACTGATATCTTTAATAATTTTACAAAGGTGCCTACTGCTTTTCAGCTAAAGGTAGTAGAATCCCAAGTGAAATCTGTTGTTTCAGAACAAACCTCAATCAACCGAAGAATTGATTCTCTGGATACTAAGGTAACTGACATTCAAGCCTCTCTTTCCTTAATTTTGAATTTATTGTCAAATCCTGATGTCAAAAAGGGGGAGAAGGTTAGTCGGACAAAATGCACACCTGATCTAGTATTAAGGAATAATGATTATGATA
Source organism: Heracleum sosnowskyi (assembly GCA_030848705.1). Lineage (NCBI taxonomy): Eukaryota > Viridiplantae > Streptophyta > Magnoliopsida > Apiales > Apiaceae > Heracleum > Heracleum sosnowskyi. The sequence goes on from CM061240.1 coordinate 21,849,723, forward strand.
CTGGAGATGATGGTAGTGACAAAGTGATACAAGGAGAAACCTCTGATGCTGTTGTTATGAAGTCTACAATTCAAACTTCACAAAGTCAAACAACGCAGTCAACTCATGTTTCTGATTCTGGAGTTAAAACAGTAAGAACAATGATGCAATCTCAGATCCTGATGGAAGAACAAATCCTGACACCTGGTCATGGACATATTCTTGCTACAATTCCTGAAGGAGATGAAGATGTGATTATTGATAATCCTGAAGATGCATCAAATTTATTCCAGAAGTTTTCTACAAAAGATGGCAGAATTGTTACTCTATATCACACTGATAAAAGAGTTCAACAATTATATGCTAGAAAAGCACTCTCTACAGCAAGTGAAGAATATCCAGATCTCTCACATGAAGAATTTTTGAGACTACAAAGAGAGACAATGGAAAGCTATACTGCTCCTACTAGAGGTAGAGGAGGCAGAGGAAGGAGAGGTGCTAGAAGAAGTAGAAGAGGTTCTTCAAATCAAACAGTACCTAGACAGACAAGGTCTACAGGGTTAAGAATTGAAGAAATTCCTGAACCTATTCAAACTCTAGTAGTTCCTGACAGATCTACTTTTGGTGATGATGGAAATATTGAAGAAGAACCTGAATTGAGAAGAAAATCAAGAAAATCAACTCTCTGCAATACAAATCAAATTGAAGAATCTAATCCTGATGTTGTTCCTGATAATATTCAAGATCCTGATGATTCTGAAATTCTGCAAGAGATTGACTTGATAATTTTATCTATTGTTGTTGATTCTCACAACAAGGAAGTAGATGAAGAAGAAGAAGCCAGAAGAAATGAAATTACAAGATCAACAAATAGAGCTTTCAATCTCTATGTACAAAGGCTTAAACTCTCAAACAGAAGAGTGTGGAGGAACCCAAGCAGACAAGAATCTTCACTGAAAAGAAGCTATGCCTTTGAAAAGGAAAAGGATAAGAAGTGGAAACATATTAGCACATTAAGTTGTGATACACTTATCAATTTTCAGTCTGGTGGAATTATTACAAGTGCTTCAAGTGTTGTTGATTTATCTGAGATGGTTAGATCAAAAGCACTCTGGTTAAAGATGTTTTCAAATCTGAAGCAATTGTCAAGCAATTCAAGAGGAGGTATTGGACACAGAGATGGTTAATATCTGAATATGTCATATGTTGATCCTTACTCCTTGACTGAAATTGGAGGTACTTTAACTTCTGAAAACCTGAACAATTTACAAGCTGTTGATATAGTTATAGATTGTCATGATGGTTTTGACAAGAAAGAAAAGCTTTTGTACTTCATGAAAGATGGTAGTGTGAAGATCCTATCTATTCAAGATCTGCTGATAAAAACTACACAGGAACTGAAATATGTTCATTATCTTTTGAGATCGAAGAATCAAATATGCAAAGAATGGAGTGACATGATTTTGTCAACAATAAGAAGAAGACTGGATGGAAACAGTAATTTCAATGGTAATTACATTCCCATGTACTTAAATCAAAGAGGTCAGGATGTGGAAATGCAAAGGGATACTGCTGTTAAAGAAGTAAATTTTGGCATGACTCATCTTATTCTCAATCCTGATGGGAAGGAAATTGCTTATCTTTTGCTTGAAGAGCATAGTATTCAGAGAAACTCCATATTGAATCTCAGAGCAGCTATCTACCAGATTAATGAGGAAGATGAAGAACTCAGAACTCTTAAGGAAAGACTGATTCAAATTCTTGAAGAAAAAGAAGAAAATCTATTATCCAACTTCTTGAAGATGAATTTGTTCTATCAAAGAATCTAAACAGATAAGTTGTTGCTGCAGATTTTGTACATTTTGTATATATGTTTTTGACATCATTGAATATTTGGAATCTATACTTTATTTCACAAAGTATGAGATTGGGGGAGATTGTTAGATCAGAATTCAATGATCGTCAGGAGCTAGACTCAACTGATCAGGATTGCTGACGTCATCAGGATTACATGGTCGTCAGGATCAGAAGGCATATCAGGACTGGGATCAGGATTGATCATCAGGACTGGAAGCTGATCAGGATTCCTACTTCGAGTTATATTTGGAGTCTATTTAAACATGGAAGTTTATTCTGTCGGTTCCTGGTTTGTAGTATGTAGATATCAATTATGGATAGGTTTCAATCTTTGTAATTGATTAGGACTTATCATTGATAGAGAAGCTGTGTAGTATATAAACACAGTCTTGGTTTCGATTTATATATTCGGAAGAGAAGAGAAGCGAATCAAGATAGAAGCTCTCGAGAACATAGAATTTCTTGAGAGAGTTTTTGTAAGCTAGCAGCTCTCAAGAACATCAGAATTTCTTGAGAGAGTTTGTAACAGTTTTATATCAGATTTAATAAAGCTGTTATCTTTCTTTTCATATTTGTGATATATACATTAAGAAGTCGATTATCTTATACTATTGTATTCAACCCCCCTTCTACAATAGATTATTACTGGGCAACAGGTGTACTTTCTAGTAAAGAAGGATGAAACTGCCTTAATTCTGATGGAACATGTGAAGCTACTGGATAAAGGATCACAGAACAATGCTTGTTGAAGCAAAATTGCCAACTTATTTCTGGGCAGAAGCTGTTCAAACTGCTTGTTTTACTCAAAATGCTACACTGATCAACAGGAATGGGAAAACACCATATGAGATGGTGAAGAAAAAGAAACCAAACCTAAAATATTTTCATATTTTCGGGTGCAAATACTTTGTGTTGAAAACTCATCCTGAACAGTTGACCAAGTTTGACTTAAAAGCTGATGAAGGAATTTTTGTTGGATATCCACTGTCGACTAAAACATTCAGAGTTTATAATCTGAGAACTAAAGTGATCATGGAATCAATACATGTGTCATTTGATGACAAGAAAATAATTGGACTTGAAGATGAAGAAAATCATGATCAACTTCGCTTTGAAAATGAAGATCTAAACTCTATTGACGTAAACTCTGATGAAGCCCATCCAACAAACTCTATTGAAGCATACTCTGAACCTCTACTGGTAAACACTGAGGAAGTTTCTCTGACAGAACAAAATAGAGAACCAGTTGAGGGGGAGCATGAAGATACTTCAAGTACATCTCAAAATGATAACTCGCATTCTGAAAGTGAGTCAGCTGAAAAATCTAACACAAACTCTGGTTCAAACTCTGAAAGTTCAAACACTGAGCAGTCCAATTCAGGGGGAGCCTCAGAGAATACAGATGGTCATCAAGAAAATCAGGAAAGCATGGATCAAGGGGGAGGATCTAATAATGGTGAAAGAAGCCACTTACCTACAGCAAGAAAGTGGACACAGGCTCATACACCTGATCTGATAATTGGAGATCCAGATGCAAATGTAAGAACAAGAAGTGCTACAGTAAATCAATGTCTGTTTCATGCATTCATATCTCAAACAGAGCCTAAGAAAGTGGATGAAGCTCTTCAAGATGCTAACTGGATAACAGCAATGCAGGAGGAATTGAATGAGTTTGAAAGAAATGAAATACGGACACTTGTACCAAGACCCAAGAATATATCTGTTATTGGTACAAAGTGGGTTTTAAGGATCAAGACTGACAGTGAGGGAGTAATTACAAGGAACAAGGCTAGACTTGTGGCAAAAGGATATTCACAGCAAGAAGGAATTGACTATGATGAAACCTTTGCTCCAGTTGCAAGGTTGGAAGCCATAATGATTTTTCTAGCATATGCTGCTCACAAAAAGTTTAAAGTCTTTCAGATGGATGTGAAGAGTGCTTTTCTCAATGGGAAACTTGAAGAAGAAGTGTTTGTTGAACAACCACCAGGGTTTGTGGACCCCAAGCACCCAGATTATGTATATAGGCTTGACAAAGCACTTTATGGACTAAAGCAGGCACCTAGAGCATGGTATGAAACTCTGGCTCAATTTCTTTTAGAAAGTGGGTTCACTAGAGGTACAATTGATAAAACCTTGTTTTATTTCAATACTGGTAATGATTTGCTTTTAGTTCAAATCTATGTGGATGATATAATCTTTGGGTCTACTAATGATAAACTCTATAAGAAGTTTGCCAAGCTTATGCAGTCAAGGTACCAAATGAGCATGATGGGAGAGCTTAGTTATTTTCTAGGCTTGCAGGTAAAGCAAACAGATGATGGGATTTTTATCAATCAAGCAAAATATACCAGAAATCTTCTCAAGAAATTTGGTATGCTTGATAGTTCATCTGCAACAACTCCTATGGCAACTGCAACAAAGCTAGACAAAGACACAGGAGCTTCAGTAGATATGACAAACTACAGAGGCATGATAGGGTCTCTTCTTTATCTGACTGCAAGTAGACCAGACATCATGTATGCAACCTGTCTTTGTGCAAGATTTCAAGCTGATCCAAGAGAGCCTCATCTAACAGCTGTGAAGAGGATTTTCAAATATCTCAAAGGAACCATAACCTTGGGTTTGTGGTATCCTAGAGAATCAGAGTTTAAGCTTGTTGGTTACTCTAATGCAGACTTTGCAGGTTATAAGATTGACAGAAAGAGCACTAATGGAAGCTGTCAATTTCTAGGTGACAGACTAGTTTCTTGGTACAACAAGAAATAGAAATCAATTTCCACATCCACTGCTGAAGCAGAGTATATTGCTACTGGTAGCTGTTGTGCACAGATTCTGTGGATGAAGAATCAATTGCTCGATTATGGGTTAAGGTACTCTAAAATACCTATTTTCTGTGATAATCAAAGTGCTATTGCAATGACAGGAAATCCAGTACAGCACTCCATGACCAAGCACATCAGCATAAGGTATGACTTTATCAGGGAACATGTGGAGGAAGGAAATATTGAGCTTCATTTTGTGTCTACAGATCAACAGCTTGCAGATATCTTCACCAAGCCTTTGAGTGAAGCTACATTTACAAGACTGGTGAATGAACTAGGAATGATCTCTGGTTTCGACTAGAGATACTGGTTAGACTCAAAATTAACTCTTCTGTGATTTGTTGCTCATGTTTCTATGCATATGTTAACTGTCATACAAATCATGTTGATAAACTCTGTTAGCATACTCTATTGGTTAAACTCTGATGTTATACTCTGATTGTGGTATTGTCTGAAACATAAAAACGGATGAATAAAATAGTATGAAGCATGATTGTCAGTAAGTAATCATGAACCCTTCTGAGTTATATATGATCTGATCTCAAATGTGTGTAGAAACTTTACACAACATGATATTGTCTCTATATTTCTAGAATCTCTTAGTTTATTGGTCCTATACACTGAGTCTGTATTAGCTGTTTGCACTTTCTCTCATAAATGATATGCGCTAAATGATGTTAGTCTAAACTCTTATAATTAGTTGCTACTACATCACCCCAAGAAAAAGATGCATAAATAATGCACAAATTCCTTTGAGATCATGTTGTGCCTAGGAAGATCCAGGAACTTATTGTATGAAATAAGGGCTAAAATTTGAAATTTTTGGTGACTAGTGCCAACCACTGATTACTGGAAAAGAAAAAAAAAATTATAAGATAGGCGGTGAAAACAAATAAATACATATAAAGGTACAGAGTTTAGATGACATCAGATTTTGTTTTCTAAATGAGAGTTTGGGCAACCAGTTTTTACTGATTTAATTTGTGGATATTATGCACTTTGAGATGCTCTAAATATTTATATTCAGTAAACTCTGCTATACACACACAAATATTCATAACTGTGCATTTTGAGAAAAGAGATTATTAATAAAGGTGGAGAATCGATAAACACTGATGAACTGTGTACTCTACGCCGAGGTAATTTATTTTTAATCTCTGATGATTAAAATAAATAAAGGTGTTTCAGACATTTCATAATTGTTGAGGAACATTATTTTTGAAAATAGAGGGTATAATTGACAATGGTTTGTATGTGTTTTGAAAATGATGAAGCGTGTAAATAGCAGTAATTCGTGCCTGTTTTTACTGCGCATGCGTATTGGAAACTACCATGATTAATGCTGTTAGTTAATGCATGTGTGACAACTGTACCAATAACACACTTCACGAGTAAGCCTGCTGTGTATCTTAATGATTAAAACTCTTCAGTTTTAATTTTTGTGTTTCATATTTAACCATTATACACACAACGTTCATATTCTTTACAGACTTACTCCATTCACAAACATTTTCACACACACCTTTTCACAAACACTTTTCTGCATCCAATATTCTCTGAAAGTTCAAAGCTTATTCTCTGATAATTTTCAAATCATTTCTAATGGCAACCACAGTATTTCATTCTGTTGGGTTAGAGTTCGTTCCTAACAACTATGCAGCACCCTTAAGTATTGAGAACGCACCAGAGGCGTTTCATTTGTTTCAAAATTTCCTTGCTCAGTCAGACATTGGGTATGCTCTAGTGGAACCAGCAAAGCTTTCTGGATTGCAAATCAAAGCTTTCTGGGAGACGGGTGTTTATGATGATGGAGGAGAGTCTGGAACTCCGTCGATTGTATTCGAATTTGAAGAACAAGAGTTTGTGGTCACTCCAACCACTGTTCGTGATGCTCTTGGTTTTGAGGATTTCAATGCGTACACAATCTCTGTTGGTGATGTTGAACTTCAAAGGATGATGATTTTAATGATTAACAACCTGAGACTATTCTGGAAATGGACATAGAAGCACATCCTTCTGCAACTCTTGAAGAGTTTGGCAGTGTTGGTGAAACTGAGGATGTGGCAGCTGATCAACCTATAGTAATTATTGATGAGTCTTTGGCTACTCATACAGAGGTTTTCTCTGTCACTCACCAGGTTATTGAAAAGGGTGAAGAGGTTGATCAGACAACAAAGGTTGTAGCTATAGAGGATATTCTTGAAGATGCTGCAGAAAATGTTTTTGAAGCTACTGCAGAGCCTGTTGTTGAGGCTGTTCAAGAAACTGTAGTTGAGAATTTAAACTCTGAGAAGCACCAGAAACTTTTGCTGAGAATATTCCAAATTCTCTAAGTAAAGAATCTACAGCACTGTCTGATGATCAAGCTGATTCTTCTTTTTCTACAACGATTTCTGGTCAAAACATTCCTAAGGTGACTGATATTGGTGGTACATCTAATCATGCTACTGAAGCACATTTTCAGGATATGTATTATGCAAATTGGTCAAGTCATGACTGTATCTTCATTTCTCAAAGGGCAGCTGATTTTGTGAAAAAGTCTTCTTCTACTATCACTAATCCTGAGCTTCTTGCTAATCTTAAAGCTACAATTGTCCAAGTAAATTCTCTTCACAATTGTTTTGATGAAACTCAGAGAGATGTTACTGGGTTGAGGAATGATGTGGCTGCAAGGGAGCTGACTTTAAAGCAAGAAAAATTTTCTTTCTCTAGAGAGCAGGAGGTTATAAAAACTAGGCTCAGCAAAGTTGGAGAAAATCAAACTGTCATGTCTGACAAGCTTGATTCAATTGCTGCTTCTCTAGATTTGCTCACCTCAATGTTGATTCCAGATGATGTCAAAAAGGGGGAGAGAGTACTTAAAGACAAATGTAGGAAATCTCAAACTCTGAGTAGACAGGATGATACTACTGATGGTGGTGCAAAAGGAAAAGAGTTAAGGTCACAATCTACTCAAGAGCAAGGGAGACTAAGGTCAAACTCTGCTAGGGCAAACTCTGAGAAAATAAACACTGGTGCTCAATCTTCTTCAAGAGCTAGAAGCTTATTGATTACTTCTCAACCAATTACTGATGAAGAGATTGCAGCTCAGTTGTTTCTGGAAGAACATGGTGCAGATGCAACCATTGAAGATATTCAAGCGGAAGAAAAGATGCTAGCTGAAGAGTATGAGAAGAATTTAAAGTCTGGAAAGATAAAGAAGACTTTGAAGGTTTCAAGGCCAAAAGAAAGAGGAATTATCATCAAAGAAAATGTAAACTCTCAACAGAGTTTACAATATGCAAAGAGGCATGTTGAAGCTAGTCTTGACAAGGGCAAAGTGAAGCTTGTAGAAGAACAACAAATACTGAAGAAAGTTCAATCAACCTCTGACAATGCTCAAGTTGTTAAATCATGGGAAGCTGTGACAACCACTGATACTACTCAAGTTGTACAGACTCAACTATCTTCACAACTCCAAAGGACTTTTTCTAAACCAATCACAGTTCAACATTCTCTGATTCCTGGAAATACAAATATTCTTCAAAGCAGAACTATAATGGGCAAAGAATCTAGAGATAAATCTGGACTAGGATCTCATAGAGAAAAGAGAGTGAATAATAGTCCTATGGATTATACCTCATTAGCTGAACCAGGTGTTGGTGTGACTCAAGAAAATCTTGATACTTTAGAGTTGGTTCAGTTAATTCACCATAAAGGGTTGAAAAAGGATTTTCTGTTATACTTCAAGACTGATGGTAGAGTATACAGAGTTGGTGAAGCTGACATTGGATTAAAAATGAAGGAAGAGTTGGAGTATGTGCTGTATCTACTCAAAATCAACAATCAAAGAACTCATCAAGCAGCTGAGGTATTAAGAAGCAGAATGGTGAAAGCTAGAGCTCTTTGTGGCTTAAAGTCTGCTGGTTCTTACATACCAAAGTACAGAGATTACAATGGAAAGCTTGTTGAGATGCCGAGGAACAGTGCAAGACTCAAAACAGATCTTGGTATAAAAGTGTTGGAATTTAATCTGGAGTCAGATAAATCCTTCATAATAAAGCTGGGAAATGAGATGAGAAAGAATAGTATCTATGCTCCGAGGGCAGCTATCTACCAAACTGGAGAGAGTGATCCAGAGTTAAAGGAACTGAAGGAGATAATGGTAGCTGAACTTGAAAGAGCTGAAAGAAGATCGCTTATGGACTATATCAGAACTGTACCTGATATTGAAGAGATTAAGTAAATGGAGTCTGTAAGTTTTTAAGTTTTCTGTTCTAAGTTAAATATAAACTCTGTGATTTTATAAACACTACATTTGTTATATGTTTTGACATCATCAATTATCTGTTAACTTGTACATTTTTAGTATGCACAAGTTGGGGGAGATTGTTAGATATAATTGATGATGTTTGTTTATCAGTGTTTAAAGTATCAGGATACTATCGGAGTTTAGCTGGAAGACTGGTCAGAGTTTGTTAAACTCTGATATTCAGAATTTGCTTAGCAGTCGGTGTTATTCAATGAAGATTCTAGAAGCGATATTCTTTGAAGATGGAAAGAAGCAAAGAGATATTGAGATGGCTAAGGAAACGGAACAGAAGACAAAAGCAATTCTAGATTGATATTAATTGTATAGCTAATTTATAGGAATATCAATTAGAAGATTGTATGTAGCTGTGTACTATATAAACACAGATAGGTTAACCCTAAAAGGGATGCGAATACGTGAAAACATTATTCTTGTAACCTAGCAGCTCTCTGTGATATTTTTCATCACTGAGAGAGGAGTTATTAATTCCATAGAGTTTATTATTCATAAACAGTGTTCTTATTGTTATTCTCATACATATACTAGATTATATATTGTGTATTCGGCCTAACAACTTATTTTGGATAACATCATGGTTTCGTATGAGGTGATGCATTACTTGAAAAGGAAAAGATTTGGGAAGGATGGGTATATGGCGCTCAAGCTTGATATGAGTAAAGCGTATGACATAATTGAGTTGGATTTCTTGAGAGTTATTTTGAGGAAAATGGAATATAGTGAATGGTGGCCTCACCTTGTCCTCCAATGTGTAACTATAGTCTCGTACAATATAGTTCTTAAAGAAAATGTTATGGGCCCTATCATACCTAGTCGAGGAATTCGTCAAGGCGACCCGTTATCCCCGTATCTTTTCATCATTTGTGCGGAAGGCCTATCATCTATAATTAGAAAGTATGAGACCAAAAAATAGATTTATGATATAAAGATTTGTCGTCAAGCTCTTGCAATCTCACATATGTTATTTGCGGATGATAGCTATCTTTATTGCAAAGCAAATATTGAAGAAACAAGGAAAATTCTGGAGTTGTTACATCTCTTTGAAAGAGCCTCGGGGCAAAAAGTGAATATTACGAAGTCATTAGTATTTTTCAGCATGAATGTCATCTCTTATAATCGAGATATGGTATGTCAGACTCTTCAAATGATGGAAGCAGATGGACAGAGTAAATACCTTGGACTCCCCAATATTTTGGGACGGAATAAAGCTTCAATCCTGGGTTTTTGAAGGATAAAATAAGAAAACGAGTTCGTAGTTGGGACGGGAAAATCATCTCTAAGTCTGGTAAAGAGATTTTGATAAAAACTGTTGCTCAGTCTTGACCAACATACGCCATGAGCGTCTTTTTACTCCCCCTAGATATTACAAAAGATATTGAGAGAACCTTATCCAAGTTTTGGTGGAATTTCACTCAAAATGGTAGTAGCAAAATTCATTGGATGGGGTGGGAGCGCATGAGCAAACATAAATCAACAGGAGGCTTGGGGTTCAGAAATTTCTGAGACTTCAATTTAGCAATGCTTGGGAAACAAGGATGGTGATTTATTTTTAAACCAGAGAGCTTGGTCACTAGAGTTTACAAGAACTAGACCATATATGGGCTTTAACAACGCTTTTTTCAGCGATACAAGCAAAAGTGTAACCATATATGCCTTAAAATTGATCTAAACCTACACTTTTTTTGGTGTTAGCATTGTTATAAATCAGTGTTAAGGTAGGCGTCATTCAGTATCTATGGTAACACCGAAGTCGGTGTAGCCATTGGTCTTTGAAAAATGTGTAGCCGTTAGGTTTTTAAAAAACAATAATAAAACAGGCGGGATCAATCTTTCTTCAAAAATTAGTCAATTAAATAGGCGGGTCTGATATTTGTCACATATTTCAATTAAGCGGCTCACATTTCAGTTATCCACTATCTCAATTATTCACTCATTGTCTCTCTCTCACTCACTCACTCGCTCTCTCTCAACTCCCTCTCTCTCCCAAATTTCAATTAAACACCAAGCAATTAGAGCTTTCTTTGTACGGACTCTTCACAGGTTCTCTCTCTATGGGTTCTCTATAATTAGGGTTCAATTGGGGCTTCAATTACATGTTAGGGTTCGATTCGGGTCCAATTGGGTTCTCTCAAGGTTATTCTTGTTTGATTACATTCTCTACTTGATAAGGTATTCTTATTGTTTGTGTATAACATGTTTATTTTCTTATTCGCTTGTTCTTCTTGTTTAATTGGGGATTGTAGATTAGGGGTTCTCTTCGGGTTCAATTAGGGCTTCGATTATGAATGTTTGTTTGTGTATAACATGCTTATAATAGGTTTCGATGGCTTGTTTTGGGTTTGCATGTTTCCATTATGAATATTTCGATTGCTTGTTTCGGTTGCATGTGTCGATTATGATCTTCTCAAGTTAAATTTTTAGTTACAGTTTTGAAAAAAAGTTTTGGAGTATTATTGGTTGGTTTAACAACTTGAGGTTTCGAAATTGGTAGGATTTTATTAGCTACAGATTGTATAAAATAATATCCTGTCATTTAATAAGAACTATGCTAGTTATGACTTTATACCAGAACTTTTAGTTTAAAGTCTGTGATGTTATCATGTACAATGGTGTCACTGTTGTAAGGGATATATAGTTTTGTCCTATTTTAATGGAATATTTTTAGGAAGTTCAAATATTTTTTTGCTGCTTTTCAATTAGCACGTCTTATATTCAAGTCTGGTTACTTGCAGAGTATGTGAGAGGATAGCAAAATGAGATCTATGTGGGTTATTGCATCCCGGTGCTACTTCCCTGCAGATATGCCCAAGGGTGTTGGTCAGCCATTTGCTCCTGATATAGTGAGGTGAGTAAGTCATAGGGACGGGAGTTTAAAATTACTTTTTGATGTGCTTATTTTGGGAAGATCGGTTAGTAAATTTTCCTCAGTTTAATATATTCCTTGGTCTATCTGACTGGGAAGGATAAACATATTAAGAATATTATGAACATAGATGGGCATTGTCTAATATATAGGTTATATACACTGTCTACCTTTTTAAGCATGCTACATACCATTTTCACATTATGCCCTAGGCTGGAAGCCTGAAACAAGCAGAGTCTCCAGATGTTTCTTCTCCGGTATTATATGCTTTTTTTTATCATTGTCATAAAAAAGAATGTGATATCTATTAGAAAAACGTAATTTGTGATAGAGAAAACTAGCAGTTTGTCTATATATTCAGATTGAGATCTTAAATATTGTGCTTAACAATAAACATTAATGGACAAACTTTTGTGATTAATTTGGTGTTGTCAAAGATATTAAATCATCTTGTAAGTTGATAGATCACTAATGTGAGTGTCATGGAATGTACTTTTTGGTCTGAGACTGTTCTTAAAACTTCCTATTCTCCCACGTATTGGTTTGTTAAGGTTTTTTTTGCTACCACTCTATTATATGAGCTTTTGATTTAGAGAATTTGGATGGTTATCAGACTGATACAATTTCTGCTTGTGGTTGAAATCAATATCTTATTCAGGCGGTCATTATAGGTTGCATTATCGGTCTTTAAGTCTTTGTGTTTGATAGGTGTCTGGATACATCAATTTAGATGGTTATTCTGCAGTTTTTCTTTCCGTGATGTTATATTACTTTTTTTAATGTGTGGACATATTTTCATGAAGTTTTTTTTCTTTTTCATAATGGCTTACAGAGTTCTGGAAAATGCCTCCTCCAAGGAAAGTGCAATAAGTATAAAATTGAGTTCAATTAGAGATTAATTACAACTACAATCCCAGGGTGCCTCAATCCGTGTAAATACAGCTAAAACTTTGTAGCCTTACTTTGTTCTTATTATACAGTTTTGTTCTTTAGTATTTTACATTATAAGTTGTTTACTGAAGTTGATGCACATCCTGTGCCAAACTGCTAGTGTTGTCATTTTGTTTCTGTTCTTGTTGCAGTCCCTCAGGCTTGCGAGAGTTCTTGGAAGCTTAATGAGGGAACTGGGTTCCACTTTCATGTGCCATAAATAATAAAGTTCGGAATATGTTTTGTGATTTCTAGAGAATTAGCAAATCAAATCTTAACTTCACACAAGGAAATCATGTAATGCAGTATTGTTTTATAATACTTACCGATAGTATTTAAATATATTTTTATTCAGCTCTTCAAGGCCTCTTGCCAAAACAAGGCATGCGGCCTAAATTTTGCAGTATTTTTTCTCTTTTCTGAGATATTAACCAAATATTGCATTTTTTTTAAACATGGCTCTGCTTTTAACAAATCTCCCCCCCCCCCCAACTCTCTCTCTCTCACAGATGGTTCTTTGATGAACGAAAAGGGCTATTCGGTGATATTACCAGCTGATTTAGTTGCACATTTAGGTCACAAAGTTCTAATGTTTTTTGATTTTCTACTCCGCGCCTCCTCACCTGTATCAGGTACGCCATTACCTACTTGGCTGCACGTTTCTGTTGTAGGCTCTACTATCTTTCCTGTAATTGATTATGGTGAAGAATTATGATTAAATTAAGAACGGATAATGAATGGAGCACAAACAACAACATATAGTATTGAATTAATCAGGAAGAAAGTTTTTTTTTTTTTAATTAAACCGATTTATTTTCTGTACCTTTATTAATCAATTTGTACTGTTAGATCCTGGCCTCATAGTTTCCCTATTTTAATCTTGATTTCAATTTTATAGTGGATGTCTAATCATCACGTTTAAAGACTAGCATGCCAGTCTTACTTATAAACACGAGTCATGTGGCTCTTGCGTTAGAAGTTGGGAAGGCATCAAAGGAACAAATTTTGAAAGTGATGAACCTACAAAGTCTGAATCTTTTATGTGCAAGTTTGAGGTGTTAGTATCTCTAATAAGTACCAAGATTGACGATGAAATATGGATTCAGAAAACATTTGGATGCCTATGGATCGGAACCAGGCTCCAGTGACAAAAGTTTCACCAGGTACAAATGCATCCTTTTATTAAAATTCACTAATGTAAAAATCTTGTTCTTTCTGTTCAACCTGTTTGCTCATTGCAGATTCTGGAGCACTAGTTCAGAAAGAGAAAAGGAAGATCAACACACGTGAGTTGGACTTGATCAACACTTTTGTATTAATCATTTATAACCAAATTTTGTTATCTAAAGTTTGAAAACTCTGACCTAATGTAGGTACACGGATTATATTTGGAATTGTTTTAGGGATTCTTATGGTAGTCATCATCCCCATTTATATGATATCACGAGGATGATGGAAACCAAATACAAGAAAAAAGGATGATGGTATTTCCGTAGTAGATATGGATGATTGATTATTATGTATTCGAGTGGTTTGTGGATTTGATGTAGTTATTTTGAATGGGTTTCTATGTATTGAATGGCTTCTGGACATCCTGTTTATGTATCAGAATGTTTGACAATATTTTGAAGGGAAAACTCTATTTTTCAATATCATATGTTGTCTTTCTGTATTTAACATGTTGGTAAAAAGCCTGAAAAAATTTAGCTATCGACTCCAAAGTATTATTCTTTATATGTTGGCAAAATAATAGCAAACTGTCGCCATAAAATATAAAAATGTTTAAGAAAAAAGTGTAGACATAGTTTAAGGGTGTTGGTAAAACAAATCAAAGTGTTTCACAATTTGATGTTATAGTAGTACTAAAATGGTGTTGGCATAGGTCTATAGCAATATTTTTAGTAGTGTTACTACAAAGATCACTGTGTAGCCATAGATTTATAGCAACAATTTATAAGGTGTAGCCACACAACTAAAAAGTGTTGACTTAGGGGTTTAAACCTACACATTTCTCCCATGTTACAAAAAACCAAAAAAGTGTTAGCATAGACCCCTATGATAACGGTCATTTTTGTAACACCCTCAAATTTTGTCAAAGTGTAGCCATAGCCTGTTTTTTTTCCTTTTAGCAACATGTTTTGGGCTATAAACACACTTTTTTAGGTGTAGCTAAAGCGCGTATATGGTGTAGTGAAGGCTCGGTATTTTGCTAAAAGTGAGTTTCTAGAGTCTGAACTTGGATACAATCCTAGTTTTATTTGGAGGAGCATTTGGGAAGCTAAGAGTGTGGTTACGTCTGGAATTAGATGGCGTATAGGTTCAGGAACAAAGGTGAAAATCACAGGGCAACCATGGTTGTTGGATGAGCTAAACCCTTATGTTACAACGATTGGTGAACCACTTATTGCCAACTATGTTGAGTCTCTAATGTGTATGGACAGGAAGGAGTGGGATTTAGACATTATAAGGGATGTTTTTCATAGGCGGGATCAAAAATGCATTCTTAGCATTCCATTACAGGAGAACAGTGGTGATGACATGTTGTATTGGAGTAAGGAAAGCTCTAGGTTGTACTCCGTACGAAGTGTGTATAACCTGTTGCAAAGTTAGAAAGGATTGTGGAGCATTGAAGATAATTCAAGTCTTTGGAAGCAAGTTTGGAAAATAAAAGCACCTCCAAAGGTCCTCAATCTAATGTGGCATGCCAACAATGACGCGGCTTTTTCAAAAACATGTTCCAGTCGATAAACAATGCCCAGTATGTGCAGGAGGGGAAGAGAATATCTTTCACGCCTTAGTATCTTGTCAGTTTGCTGCTCAGTGTTGGAACTTAGAAATACCAAATGTGCAGATTCGAGAAGACAACAGTTTATCATCTTGGTTAATGTGAGTTATGAAGAAGTATAATCACAACAAACGAGCTGAAATTTCCATGATTGGTTGGGCAATTTGGAAAGCCCGTAATGATTTAGTATGGAACCGGAAACGATCTCAAGTACATAAATTCATTGCCTCAGCAAAGCAGTACCTTTTCAATGAAGATATGCCCAAGTTCATTCCTCTAGTGCTCTTCTTCAAACCGTAAAGGAAGGAGATGGAGCTATTACTTGGGTTAGGCCACAGGAGAACACTATAAAGGTAACAGTTGATGCAACAATATTTAATGATCGAAATGAATACGGTGTTGGCATGGTCGCAAGGGACTCGACAGGTACGTTGGTCCTGGATAAAACAAGTATCTATCAGGGGTTGGTGTCCCCAGAATTTGCAGAAGCCATGGCGGTGAAAGAAGCATTGAGTTGGCATAAGAATAAAAGCTAGCTAGAAGTGGATATTGAGTCTGATTGCTTAGCTGTTGTTCAGACAATTAGAAGTCAGGTGCCGATGATATCCCCGTTTGGTCAGATTATAGAGGAATGTCGTCGAAATATTCAACAACCGAACAAAATTTCTTTGTACTTTAAACAGTCTACTAATGTGGTTGCCCATCAGTTTACACGGGCATCATATAAATACCCAGATCAAGTTTTTGATAGGATTAATGTATCTATTGAGTTGAATTATTGTATTATGGCAGAGTTAGTAAGTGAATAAAATTATCCATTTCGCCAAAAACTCAAATTGGGAAAGGCATTCAAGTAAGGAAAACTCAAATGAATTTTGCATACTTGTCTTACATTTAAATTCTTCCAAACTTTTCAGTTATCTAGGCTTGAGCTGAATCCCTTGGTGAAGGTATCCAACTATTGTATCTAATTGCAGGTTAGAGGTCTATTTTACAATATATATAAACCTTAAAGGGAGTTTTAGTTTAAACTCCTCCAAATGGGACAAATTGTGCCACATATATATGTAGTTCAAGTAAACAAAGCCAAGTTATATAAGTTTCAAAAGAACTTATGTTAGGTCATGATATGTTTCTAAGGGGGGGGGGGTTGAATACAAACTATACTGTTTTCTCGAATTTGTCCGGTTCGTGAAATAATAATCTAAGAACAAATTTTAAGCGGAATAAAAAGAAACAAGATTCAAGTTAAATATAACTAATATTAAACTTGAAAGGTGTTACAATTACATTATAGATTACAGGGAATGATTATCAAACTAATTAAAACAAATTAGAATAAATTCAACATGAATTTATCTGAATTTGTAATAAAAAGATCGAATACTAAAAAGTAGTTCGAGATAATTTCTAGGGATAATGATCCGCTAGATAGTCACTCAATAATAATTAAACTAATTCTAGTAGCTTTAAATGTTACAATCAAACAAGAAAATTAATTCACTGATAGTCTTTAAAGCCCGGACAGTTCTTGTTTAAACAGAGAGAGAGAAGATGACATTACTTTTTGTTCTTCTGTCTTGAATGTGATACCCTCATTCTGTCTTCTGAAAATAGATATTTGTACGATAATATCTCTTTGAATTGGCATGACTATCATTTGTCTTGGCATGTGTAAAGCATAATGTAACATAAGATGTAAAAGAGATAAATACAACTCAACAAAGGACAAGACAGACAATAATATTAACAGAAGCATAGGAATCCAGAATCAAAGAAGAAAAGGTAAACTCAAAAAATCAAAATACGGTATGTATTATTGAAGTTTGTAAACCGGTCACAGAAAGAAGTTCATGAAAATGTTCAAGCCTCAGTGACAGCAAAAGAAACAAGACTTTCAAGATGAGAGAAGTATGTGAATGATTTAGGGTTAAGTACCACAGGATTCCAGTGATTTATTTGAAGAAACAAGAACGACAAGAGACTTATCAGCAGCATTGAATTGAAGACATAGAAGAAGAATTGATCAAGTGTTATTCATCTATGAACCAGACCAGTTGCACTAGTTGACGGCACTAAAAAGATCAAGTTGTTTTATCGTCTCAGAAGAAATTGATACAGTCTATTACTTAAACACCAAGGAGCTCAAAAAGGATTTCTTAAATAAATCAAGGACAAAAGAAAAGGGTTCGATGTTTTTTCTTTAATAAAAACCATCGAATGAGATAAAAAGAAATCATTAGAAAACTAATATGAGTTAATGTTTCGTTCGATAGTTTTTATTTAAAAACCATCGAATGGAATATTAACTTTAATATTCGATAGTTTTTCTAATATGGAGCAGGTGAAAAGTATTACTTGTTTTTCTAGTTGATGGAAATTGGACGGCCAGGATTAGTTCTCTAGTTTTAGTTCGATAGTTTTCAAAACCAAAAGACTACAATTACTAAGAGAGAGGCAGTGTCTTCCTCAGTCAGGTTATTAACACAGAAGCAATTACTGAGAGAGAAGTTTGAGTCGGAGAAGATCAGAGAAATTAATAGTGCTCAGGATTTTATCATTGTATTGCTTGTGTTTAACCTAGAACTCATTGAAGCTAATCTACGGATTAGAAATTGTAGCACCCTTCGAGGTTTATATTTATAAAAAGATATATTCCCTGAATCTTGGTTTGGTTTGGTGTGTTTGATTTCGTTGTAGAACTGAATGAATTATCCGCGAACGAAATTGAATTATTTGTGAGTATCGTATTCAACCCCCCCCCCCTTCTACGATACTTTGGACCTAACAATTGGTATCAGAGCCACTTGATTGACGTACAAATCAGATCCGGTGAATGAGACCAAAATCAAAAGTAGCGTGAAAATTCGAAGCAAATTTTTTAACTTTCAAAAAATTTCATTTAATTGGAATTTCTTGAATTTTAAACAATTTGAAATTTTCAGAAACCATGAGTGCTCCAAAGACAACCGCTGGTATTAAAGTTCCCCCGTTTACTAGAGATGATTTCGGTTTGTGGAAGATGAAGATGCTGTTATTTATCAAGGCATCTAATCCGTTGTATATTGGCATATTAGAGAACGGACCGTTTGTACCAATGAAACCAGTTAGTGAATCTACAGCTCCCGATGGTAGCAGGATTCCTCAAGGCACCCAACCTAAGGATATTACTGAGTATACATATTCTGACAAAGAACTGATTCGATTGGACACAGGTTTGATGTTGATATTTGCAGACTCCGCAGACAAAGAAATGAGCTATCAGTTGATGAACTGTACAAGCGGGAAACATATGTGGGATACCAGTAACTTGATAATGGAAGGAACTGCAGACGTGCAGGAAAACAGATTGGACATCCTGACTTCTCAGTACGAAGCTTTTAGGTCTCTTCCAGGAGAAAGTATATCTCACGTCTTAGAGAAATATACTAAGCTTCTAAATGAATTGGCAATGAAAGGGAAGACCTATCCACTGAGAGAAACCAACAGGAAGTTCATGATGACGCTGCCCCATCATGTAGAACACAAGTCCTCATCCATAAGGGAAAGAATAGACTTCACAAAGATGTCATTAGAGATGATCTATGGCAAGTTGAAGACTTATGAGATGGAGCAAGAACAACGAGTGATAATCTACGGACCAGGGACAGTGGATAACAAGCACAATGCACTTGTGAGATCAGCAGCACTTGTAGTGGATGAACCAACAACTTCTGATATTCAGGTTCAAACCCCTACAGCTGGAAAGGAGGTGATCATAGAAGCTGAGATGGATTCTGTTAATCTGGGTGTTGATGAAAGTGATTACTACACCCTAGAAGAGCTTGAGCAAATGGAAGACAAAATCATGGCGTACTTAGCTGCAAAGTTTAGTCATATTCGTTTCAAGAGAAACCCTAAGTGCAAGTTCAAGGGCTCAACCAACAGATTCCAGAAGAGCAAGTATGCACCTAGTACTGGCTTTAAGGGAGGCTACAAGACTGGCATGATTGATAGAAGCAAATCAAGATGCTACAACTGCAATGAGTTAGGGCATTTCGCCACTGAATGCCGGAAGCCTCGTCAATCAATAGACATGAAAGATGTCTATGTAAAGAAAGACTCATATGAGGATTTGAAGAAGAAGAATGCCAAGCTGAAACAGCAACTGGAGGCATTGTCTGGAAAGCAGAAAGGGAAGGCTTATATAGCAGAGGGAAAACACTGGGATGATACTGATTCGGATGAAGAGGATGAATATGTAAATGTTGCCCTAATGGCTGACTCTTCAGAGGAATCACCACAATCATCTCAGGTACCTATCTTAACTACAATTGATATGTCAAACTCTGAGTACAAGAAAACTGTGCAAGATCTAAGTGTAGAATTGTTTAATGTACACACAAGCATGCTAGCATCTGAAATGGAGAATGCTAAACTAGTTCTTAAGATTAAAAATGAAGAACTAGAGCTTGTAGCTATCACTGTTAGATCAAAATTCAATGATCATCAGGAGCTAGACTCTACTGATCAGGATTACTGACGTCATCAGGATTGCATGGTCGTCAGGATCAAGATGCGTATCAGGACTGTGATCAGGTTTGATCATCAGGACTGGAAGCTGATCAGGATTCCTACTTCGAGTTATATTTGGAGTCTAGTTAAACATGGAAGTTTATTTTGTCGGTTCCTGGTTTGTAGAATGTAGCTATCGATTAAGGATATGTTTCAATCTTTGTAATTGATTAGGACTTATCTTGTTATTGATAGAGAAGCTGTGTGAAGTATATAAACACAGTTTAGGTTTCGTTTTATGACACAACATTGAACGATCATACACTTGAGTATTTGTGTAACCTAGCAGCTCTCAAGAACATCAGAATTTCTTGAGAGAGTTTGTAACAGTTTTTATATCAGATTTAATAAAGTTGTTATTGTTCTTTCATATTTGTAATATATATATCTTACTTAGTCGAGAATCTTATACAATTGTATTCAACCCCCTTCTACAATTGTTATTTACTGGGCAACAATTGGTATCAGAGCAAACTGATTTAATTCTGAATCAGATACGATCTAAAGATGTCGACAACCAAGTATGAAAGCATGAAGATTCCCATCTTGAAGAAATCAGAATATCCAACATTGGGGGTAAAGATGTTGATGTACCTGGAGGCTATGGATCTTGACTATTTGGACAGGATTCGTGATGGACCATATATACCTACGAAGTTCGTTGAACGAACAGATACTGTACCTGAACATTATGTGGTCAAGGCTAAAAGTGAATGGACTCCAGAAGAAAAGGCTCATGTACTCAGGGAACCAAAGATAAAGAATATCTTGCACAATAGTCTTGATGCTGTCATGTCAAACAGAGTGATTGCATGCAAGTCTTCAAAAGACATCTGGGATACTTTGGAAACTCAGTTCCAGGGATCTGCATCTGTCAAGAAAAATAGAAGGGCTCTTTTGATTCAAGAATATGAACAATTTGATGCAAGACCTGAAGAGAGCCTAACTGATCTATATGATAGATTTCTGACACTATTGAACAGTTTATCTTTAGTTGACAAGGAATATGAAACTGAAGATTCAAACACCAAGTTTCTAAGAGCTTTACATGAAGAATGGGACACTTAGACCTCGATCATTAGACATCAGTATGATCTGAACACTGTGTCTCTTGATGAAGTCTATGGGATGCTAAGAACTCATGATCTTGAAGTTCAACAGAGAAAGAACAAGAAAAGTAGCAAGGCAAAATCAATTGCTTTGAAAGCAGAGGCTAAATCAAAAGGAAAAACTGTGGAAGTCTCTAGAAGTAAAACTAGAGTAGCTGAGTCAGATCCTGACGACTCTTCATCAGATACTGATGGCAATCCTGATGCCAATACTGATGATGACTCTTCAGACTCAGATATGGAAGAGATGGTTGCGATGATTGTCAGAAACTTCAGAAGGATGAAGTTCAGGAAGAATAGAAGACAAGGCAACTTTCAGAAAAAGACTTTCAATGCAGACAAAGACAAGTATATCAAAAAGGACAGCAAGGGTAGCAAATTTGACAAGTCAAAGGTTAGATGCTACAAGTGTAATGGTATGGGTCACTTTGCTTCTGAGTGCAAGAAGACAAAGGCACTTATCACATCAAGCAAGGATTGGATGGACTCTTCCTCAGAATCTGATACTGAGGTGGTCAACTATGCTCTAATGGCCAATGCTGATGTAACTGCTGCTCCTGATGATAAGGTACTAAATACTATCTTTGATTTTGATACTGATAATGCTTCTGAGTTAAGACGTTTTCTAAAGTCATTACATATTAGCTTTAGAAGTCAAACTGCTGAAAATACTAGGATCTTATCTGAGATGTCTGAACTTAGAAAAAGGAATGACATGATAGAAGCTAAATTTTCTCGTATGCAAGAAGTACAAAAAGAATGTGATAATGCTAAACACATGTACTTAGAGATGAAATCTAAATGTACTTCTCTTGAAAAGGAACTTGAATATGCTAATGAGAAAATCAGAACCTGGACAGACTCTGGTAGGAAATTTCATGAGATTAATACCTCTAAGAATTGGAAAGAGTGTCTAGGATATAAGTCAGATGAAGATAAGAAATTGAAAGAGAAAATTGTCATTGATGAGACAGTGAGTCCAAAGACCTATAGAGATGTTATACACGCAACCAAATCTAAGATTACTCCTGTTAATTTTGTTTTTCGTAAGGATTCCAATTCTACTTTTGAAAAGGGATCGACTTCTACTCAAGGAATTAAAATTATAAAGTCTAAACCTGTCATGAATAAAGTCACTAAGAATGTAGGTCTATTGTCTCAGAAATACCTTAAGGATAAAATCTGTGAGGTTACAGATAAGAAAAAGGAAGCTACTATTAAGAGAAACAGGAATGGTAAAGTTGGGATCAATAAAGAGAATGGTTACAAATATATCCCAAATGCACCTAGAAAGTGTTGTTTTAACTGTGGTAACTCTAATCATCTTTCTATTGATTGTAAGAAGAGTAACAAGAAAAGTACTGAAATTCCTATTTCTGATGTCAGGAGTAGATCAGTATTTTATAAACCACAGAAGTCCTGTTTTCATTGTGGTAGTATATGGCATTCTATTTATACCTGTAAAGATTATCATGAGTTGTACTATAACTTTTATGATCCATTGCCTAAGGTTGATAAAAATAGTGCAAAATCTGGTAGCATTAAGAATGTCAAGTTGGAACATGCTTTTTTTAATACTGATACTGACAAAGCAAATCCTGATGGAGTAAATCATGTCAGGACTGCTAAGGTCAGAAAGTCTTCTTCTGTGAATGTTAATAAAATGCATGACAAAGGGACCCAACAAGTGTGGGTTCCTAAACATTCTAATTAGTGTTTTGGAATTCTGATGCAGGGTAAAAAGAAAAATGTGTTAGTCATGGATAGTGGATGTTCTGTGCACATGACTGGAAACAAAGCTATGTTATCAGAATATGAGGAAAAAGCTGGTCCAACTGTGTCTTATGGAGATGGCAACATTGGACAAACTTTGGGATATGATAATATAATCATTGGAAATGTCATCATTGAAAAAGTAGCTCTAGTGAAAGGACTGAAACACAACTTGTTGAGTATTAGTCAAATCACTGACAGAGGTTATCATGTCCACTTCTATTCCACACATTGTGAAGTAATCAGTAAAGCAACTGGAAAGATAGCTCTGACTGGCTACAGTCATAGTAACATATATGAAGCCAACATTCAATCAGATACTGATGGCTCTCCTACCTGTCTGATCAGTAAAGCATCAGTAGATGAAAGTTGGAATTGGCACAAGAAGCTTTCTCATCTCAAATTCAGCAATATCAATGAGTTAGTTAAGAAAGATTTAGTGAGAGGATTACCTAAAGTTTTGTATACTCCTGATGGACTCTGTGATGCATGTCAGAAAGCAAAACAGAGGAGGACATCATTCCAGAGTAAATCAGAATCCTCTATTGAAGAACCATATCACATGCTGCATCTTGATTTATTTGGTCCAGTCAACATCATGTCCATCAGTAAGAAAAGGTACACTCTTGTAATTGTTGATGAATATTCTAGATTCACCAGGGTGTATTTTCTGCACAGAAAAGATGAGACTCCTGAAGTTCTGTTGGATCATGTGAGAATGATTGAGACAACCACAAAGTACAAAGTCAAGATACTGAGAAGTGATAATGGTACTGAATTTAAGAATTCAAAGATGGAAGAGTTCTGCAAATACAAAGGAATTATTCAACAATTCTCTGCTCCTGGCACACCCCAGCAAAATGGAGTAGTTGAAAGGAAAAATAGAACTCTTATTGAAGCTGGCAGAACTATGTTGGAAGAAGCTAAATTACCTACATATTTCTGGGCAGAAGCAGTCAACACAACATGATATACTCAAAATCTCACATTAATAAACAGGCATGGTAGTACTCCTTATCAGTCACTCAAGGAGAAGAAACCAAGTTTGAAGCATCTGCATGTGTTTGGCTGTAAATGTTTTGTTCTCAGAACTCATCCTGAACAGCTAGGGAAATTTGAAACAAAGGCTGATGAAGGAATTTTCATAGGCTATCCTGCATCAAGAGCCTTCAGAGTTTTTAATTTGAGAACAAGAACTGTCATGGAGTCAATACATGTATCTTTTGATGACAAGAAGATAACTGGAATCAATGAAGACTCTCATGATAGATTGATTTTTGAAAATGAAGCTACCAAGGAACCTGAAGAAAGTGAATCAGATCCTGATGGGTCACCAAATCCTGATGACACACCAGATACTGATGGTGCTAATACTGATGATGCAATCAATAGTGATACTTCTAGTAGTGCTAATGTTGAGGGGGAGCAACAACATTCTGCTACAAGTTCAGAGTCAACTCAATCATCAGGACAGAATTCCTCATATACTCATTCAAGTGATGATCCTGATAACTTATCAGGAGGAGATAGCAATAATTCAGGGGGATCTTCAAATCAAGCAAATTCTTCAAATCAAGATAACACCAATCCAGGGGGAGCATCTACTTCAAGGACTGATTTACCACCAGCAAGGAAATGGACTGCAAGTCATACTCCTGATTTGATCATTGGAGATCCTGATGCAGGTGTTTAAACAAGAAGTGCAACTCATAATGAATGTCTATACAATAACTTTCTATCCAAGGAGGAGCCAAAGAAGGTTGAAGATGCACTTAAAGATGCTGATTGGGTTACTGCAATGCAAGAGGAACTGAATGAATTTGAAAGAAATGAAGTGTGGAAACTGGTACCAAGACCAAAGAATAGATCAATTGTTGGTACAAAGTGGATTTTCAAGAATAAGACTGATTCTGATGGAGTAATAATCAGAAACAAAGCTAGACTAGTTGCAAAGGGGTATTCTCAACAAGAGGGAATTGACTATGATGAAACTTTTGCTCCTGTTGCAAGATTCGAAGCCATCAGGATATTTCTTGCTTATGCAGCTCATAAGAAATTCAAGGTTTTCCAGATGGACGTTAAAAGTGCTTTCTTAAATGGAGAACTGGAGCAAGAAGTCTATGTTGAGCAACCTCCTGGTTTCATTGATCCTAAATATCCAGATCATGTCTACAGATTGGATAAGGCACTTTATGGACTAAAGCAAGCTCCAAGAGCATGGTATGAAACTTTAGCTCTATTCTTACTGGAAAGTGGATTCAAAAGAGGTGCTATTGATAAAACTCTATTTTATTTGAATCATAGTAAGGACTTGTTGTTAGTTCAGATTTATGTTGATGATATCATTTTTGGGTCAACAAACAATAAGCTCTGTGAAAAGTTTTCTAAGCTTATGCAATCAAGATATCAAATGAGCATGATGGGAGAAATGAGTTACTTTCTTGGTCTTCAAGTTAAACAGACTGATGAAGGGATTTTTATCAATCAGTCTAAATATACAAGGAATTTATTGACAAGGTTTAACATGCAAGATAGTTCTCCTGCTACAACTCCCATAGCTACAGCTACCAAACTTGATCCTGATCAAGGTGATGAGGTAGATGTAACTCACTACAGAGGAATGATAGGCTCTTTATTGTATCTCACTGCAAGTAGACCAGATATCATGTTTGCAACCTGTCTGTGTGCAAGATTTCAAGCAAAACCTAGAGAACCCCATATGATTGCAATCAAAAGAATTTTCAGATATCTCAAAGGCACTCCTTCACTTGGCCTTTGGTATACAAGGGAATCATATTTTGGGTTGTGTGGTTATTCAGATGCTGATTTTGCAGGATGCAAAATAGACAGGAAATGTACTTCAGGAAGCTGTCAGTTTTTGGGTGGAAGACCAGTTTCATGCTTCAGTAAGAAGCAAAAATCCATTTCCACTTCAACTGCAGAAGCTGAGTACATTGCTGCAGGAAGTTGTTGTGCTCAGATAATGTGGATGAAAAATCAGTTGTTAGATTATGGCCTGTCATACTCAAAAATCCCTATTTATTGTGATAACCAAAGTGCTATTGCAATGATAGGAAATCCAGTTCAACATTCTCTTACTAAACACATCAGTATTCGATATCACTTCATAAGAGAACAAGTTCTGGAGGAACAATTGAACTTCACTTTGTTCCTACTGATCAACAACTAGCTGATATATTCACCAAGCCACTACCTGAAGCTACTTTCAATAAATTGGTGAATGAACTTGGAATGATGAATTTGAGAATTTCTGAGGAAAGCTACAGAAAGGAAATCATGATAACTGTCAAATCCTGATGGTTATTCAGAAAGGTATGTATTTTTGATCTATTCCTGACAGGACTCAATCCTGACAGGAAGTCAAATGGTAAATCCTGATGCTCAGATATTGAAGCTGGTATGAAAACCAGAGGTTCTATTTTTCTACTCAGGAATACGTGCCCTGCAAATAAGCATGAACACTCCTGAGCAGCTTCACAGTCCATCAGGATTGGAAGATCTCTTGTTCCATCCTTAAAGGACAAGGAGGGGAACAGATGCACTTGAAGGGGGCTCGTCACCATGATCACTGGGACTCTTCCAAGCCTCCAACTTGCAAGACCTGCAAGAATCCAATATCTTCTTTTTCCTCCTCTCAAGATCTCGTACGAGCTCTTCATCCTCATCCTCTTCATCCTCATCCTCTTCATCATCCTCATCGTCTTCATCCTCTTCATCATTGACAAATATGAGATTGTCAAGAGGATTCCAGTCAGGATTGGCTTGCTGGAAGTTGTGCCATAGCACATCAGCCATTGCGTTAACAAAGGCTTCGTGTCCTGAGGGTCAGGAACTGGTTGAGGCTCTTCATCTTCTGCAATCTCAGCTAGTGCATCGAACATCTCTTGCCAGATTTCATCGAGATTTTCGACTTCTTCGTCTGGTAAGTTGTTTTGTTGTTGGTTAGCAGCCATTGAAAAATGAAGAAGGTGAAAGGTTTTTGTAAGTTTTTCTGTGGAGAGGGTTTGTGTTTTAATAGATAGATGATGTTATGTTTAACAGTTCTATTTTATAGAGAATGTGTGTTAAGGATGCAGGTCATTTTCTCAATATCGAGGCGACTGTTCAATTTCTCATAATTACTTTGCCTCGTTAATTGGTAAGAATGGTTACATGGGTATTATGCTATTTATTTTGTATTCATTTTTTTTCAAAACAGCATTTATCAGGATTGTCAAAATAAATTTTGTTTTCATAAATAAAATTTTATTTTACTTCATATTAAATTTTTTTGCATTTTTCAATCCTGATAAGGCAAACAGTTTTATAGGCAATGCTTTTATTCCTGATGAGGTTAGGTTTTTCTTACATAGGAAAATGCCTACTCGTTATGGTTTAATTTCTAATGCTATGGGGCAAGGCCAATCACACCTTGTTCCTAACCCAAGCATGTCTCCCAAACAGAATAAACAGTCAATAGCCACCTCTATTGTCTCTCAAAAGACTTTAGTTGAAAAATCAAAGAAGTCAGCTAGAACTGATGTGTCAGGAAGGCAATCAGGTTCAAAGGATTTTTCCTCTACACCACTCACTAAAAAGAAGTTACAAGGGGGTGTAAAAGGGGTCCTGGTGAAGAAAGCTACAAAAGGTGTTGAGGCTATTTCTGTTAAAAGAAAATTAGTTCTCAGGGATGAGACTGATTCAGAGGATGACTTACCTATATCCTCTGTGATGAATGTGAATAAGGAAGTTGTTGATACTGCTACTGCAGTTGTGGTTCCATTGTTTACACCACAGAAAAAAAAAAAGATTAACTAAGGGCAGGTATCAAATTCCTTTAGAAAAGAAGCAGGATACTAATGTACAGGACACTTCTATTCTGAATGAGTAATCAGTTTCTACTGCTCAAGCAAATCCTGATGTTAGTATTCCTGATGCTGCACCAAGTCAAGTGGTTAGTACTATTTCAGACTCTCCAGCACAGGACTATTGTAACACCCCCAGACCCGGGGTCGGGGATCTGGGTTGTCACGATCCCTTGTTCCGTACAAACACTTAATACTTGAACTATAAAACAATAAATCATCACACATGATGACCCCACCATCAATATACTCACGCCAGTTATGTCTCAGAAACGAACTTATAATACAGTAGTCATATGATCCACAAATTAAAGTTATTACAACCCAAAAGTAAAATACTGCAACCTACTACCAGTATGATTTCTATGTGAAACCATAAGGTAGCGTAAAAGTTTGTTCTGGTTCATTAATATACATAAGTGATACTTATAATTAAACCGGAGCAACAAGAGTTACACTCTGAACCAACTCAGGACTTCTACCTGATCAACTGTAACAACCATGTTACGGGCGGCCTGTATAGCTCTGACGCGCTTCCGAGCGGTACGACAAATCCTGGCCATCTACTCTAGCTGTTGTGTTGTGATATATATATATATAGAAAGAAAAAGCAAGAGTGAGCACTCGGCCCAGCAATAATACAATACAGCATAAGCATATAAGTAAGCTTATATCATAAAGGAAAACCTTTAAAACTTCATTCGTATACAGAATGATATATTTATTTCTCTTTTCGTCAAAACATACCATACAGTACGACTACTGTATGAGGAACATCATTACTCATTACTGTCACATTATCAGTAACTCAGCGCCTAGGCTTTTGTTACAATGTGCAGCTCAACTCCAATTGGAGGGAAGGGAATGTACTGGAACACCCGATACACGGTGATCAGCCGTTGTATCGTAACTTTTCTTTTCTACTAGTAGAAGGACGACTTCCTGTTCGGTTATCACCCTGACCACATATGGGCCATTGTGCTAAGAGATCACTACCTCGGTGCCTATTTTTCATCACCAGGCAAGCCTTAGCACTCAAGAGATCACTACCTCGGCGCCTATTTTTCATCACCGGGCAAGCCTTGATAAATTTGGCACTACCCCGGCACCTATTTCATTGCCGTGTAGGCCTTTCCAATTCCCATGATGAAAAACATTAATGAAATGGAAATCGGAATTTAATTCCACATTTCCCAAGTACGAATACTTGTCAAAACTTTGTAACCGTTTAGAACACCTTACTCCAGAGTAATTGAAAGGAGTAAGTAAATCACTGTCCTCGAATTCTTGAACTAGATTCCCAGTTTTCGATGAGTTGGAAATAAATATTGTTTGCATTTAATACCTTCAACTATCTTAAGATAATAGTTGGGAATCTCTAATTTTATTATCTTTTCTGAAAATCAGAAAGTTACATAATTGTGTAAATAATAGAACCTTGGATCATATAATAAGGTTCTATGATTTTAAATCATTTTTGGAGTATTGAATAAATATTAAATTATTACTCAATGTAACTACTTAAGTGAATATTAAAAATAATATTCACTTTAATTAAATAATATTCAAATAATATTTATTTTAATATTATTTAAATATCTCACCTTAAATATCCCACAATATAGATATTGGAATATTTAATAAATATTTAAAATATAACCGTCCCTGGAACCTTCCAGCTTTTGGCAGTAATTTAAAACAAAATAATAATTTGACTCCCGGTCTAAGTTTTAAAACCATCGTACAAGTGCTCTATACTTAGAGTCTTTAATCTTTAACTTTGGTATATATCTAGTACTTAGCTAGCATATAAACCTTATACCTTATACAGCTTTTTACAAAGCACAAACAGTTTTACATTATTTTACAGCATAAAGCAGCATATATAGCAATACCACAACACATATCACAACAACATCATTATATGGTACAGGGTTTGAAAACTTGCCTTGGGGTCTTGGTGGTGTGGTAGTGGGGGCTTGAGAGTGTGCGCGTCGATCTATAACAAGATACATAATTCACAGTCAGTCCCCTTGAACCATTTAATGTGCTATAACTCAAGCACTACAGTTCTACCAATGAAAATTAAACGTCTCGCTCTTGGTCATCTATAACCTCGTGACGTTCCGTAAACCTCTAAGTCAAAAGCTTGGGTGAAAACCATTCACAAATCCCAAGTTCTTTTACTTTACCATTTCCTTGTTTTAAACCATCCCCTTAAGGGTATTTCACTCGCGCAACTTTCGTTCGCGTGTTTTTATAAAATCACCAACTCATATTTTTAACTCGAACCCTTCTAGGCTTCCTTTCCTTATTATACATACTAGTATCCCTTTTAATATCTCAACCCAATTTCAATTTTAAAGGGCTTGATCCCTATCTCAAAGTTCATACAATGAACTATCTCGTTACGCGAAACCGCTTTTACTAAAACGGACGTTACTCATAAACCGTAAATCAAAACGATACGATTCTTTCGCTAAAATAATCTAGGAAACAGAGCCTACATGCTCATGGTCAGAAACCTCAAGTTTATGCCCTGTTTTGCAGTCGTGGTTTCTGTCTAAACTACCTAAGTAAAATCCGACATGGTAACGGCGCTTATGCGTACTTCCCGTGTTTTTTAAACACTCAACCAAACTACAATCAACCATCAACCAACCACCAATCAAACTCAAGCTTATACTACCATTTATCTGTCCAAATAAGGTCACACTCTATTTCATAAGTTCATCCACAAATCAACCATTAAACATGCTTAAAATCATGCATTCATGCTTTATCTCAACATAGTTCTAATCAAACACTTCTAACTTACTAGATCAAGCAAAAATCTTAAAAAGAAAGAAGTTTATACCTTCCTTGGATCTTAACAAAGGCTATATATGGGTGATATATCCTCCCTTGCTCCTTAACTATGTTAATCAAACCTAAAATCATCAAAACAAAACAAGATTCTATGAAGTTACTATTCACATCACTATTCATCATCAACTTTGAATCCATTTTTGACCAAGCTATGATCCATGGATGAGGCTAAGATTAGAGATCTACCTTGGATATAGGATGAGGGTGATTTAGAGCCCAAGATCAAGAATTATGGTTGAGTGGAAGTAGGAGCAAAATATTTAAGCCCTTGGTGATGAAGAAATAGCCGAATGCTTCATGTTCTTGATACTTCTCTTTTTTGATTTGTTTTCTTTTGTTTTTCTTTCCTTTTTGCTTTGTCTAATTACCTTTAACACTTTGTAACTGATTTGTGTGGCTAATACAAGGTTTTGTCATCAATGACAAGGCCAAAATGAACTTGTGGTGGTGGTGAAAGTGGTGACAAGGTGGTGATTCATCACCTTGTCATCACTTGTCATGCTTATGTCATTCCCTTGCATCTTGCTTATGTCATCCTTTGCATCCTCAATTCTTTTATATATTGCACTTGATGATCTCATATAATACTCCCCCTTTTGTTAGGGTTTAATCCATAATTTATTACATTTTTGTTTCGCGATAGTTTCCAGTGGTTCTAAAGACGTTTCTCTGTACCAAAGCTAGGGTACTTCCTTTATCCTTCCATTACCTTTGTCTAATATATAATCTTAGGTTTCTCACCTTGGTTTAAGATATGATCATGTATTTCTCATTCCACATACTTTCTCAAAACGATCAAATAAATTCATCCTTAACTGTCCAGTGAATAGTGATTTCAAACTCGGAGGGGAATCTTCTGATTCTGATCGCATTTACATTCTTTTATTCTTCCTATACATCAATAATATCACTTCGAAACATTCATTCCATGTCGTCTACATAGTGTGGGCTGAAAAACTTTTCGTCAGCAAATTTACTATTCATTAGTGGAAATTCACTATTCATCAAGGTTTTAATTATTACAAAAATTTGGGATATTACAGTCTCCCCTACTTCAAAGGATTCTGTCCCGGAATCAGATCAAAATAGATGAGGGTACTTTTCTAGCATTGCGCTCTCTAGTTCCCAAGTGGATTCTTCAACATTATGATTTCTCCACAAAACTCTTACCAGCTTTATAACTTTATTCCTTAGCACTTGATCCTTGCGGTCAATGATTTCTACCGGCTGCTCTATATATGACAGGTCTGGTTGTATATCTACTTGCTCGTATTCTACCACGTTTCTGGCATCCGGATTGTACTTCCTTAACATGGACACATGGAACACGTTGTGAACTTGCTGCAGGTTTGGGGGCAAGGCTAGCTCGTAAGCTACTTCCCCGATACGTCTCAAGATCTCAAACGGTCCAATCTATCTAGGGCTCAATTTCCCTTTCTTTCCGAATCTCATCAATCCCTTCCATGGAGATACTTTCAACATCACAAGATCTCCCACTTCGTATTCCCTGTCCTTTCGGGACAAGTCTGCATATTTCTTCTGTCTATCTTGGGCTGCTACCAGCCGTCCTCTGATGAGGTCTATTGCATCCTTAGTTTGTTGGACCATTTCGGGTCCGAGCATTTTTCGCTCTCCAACTTCATCCCAATACAAGGGTGATCGACATATTCTTCCATACAAGGCTTCATACGGGGGCATCCCGATACTTGCATGAAAACTGTTGTTGTAGGAA
Organism: Heracleum sosnowskyi; assembly: GCA_030848705.1. Taxonomy (NCBI): domain Eukaryota; kingdom Viridiplantae; phylum Streptophyta; class Magnoliopsida; order Apiales; family Apiaceae; genus Heracleum; species Heracleum sosnowskyi. The sequence goes on from CM061240.1 coordinate 21,882,172, forward strand.
AACTCTATCAGGGGTAGGTGATCATCCCAATTTCCTTTGAAATCTATGGCACAAACTCTCAACATATCCTCTAAGGTTTGAATAGTCCTCTCACTTTTCCCATCCGTCTGGGGATGGTAAGCGGTACTCATGTTTAGCTTGGTTCCTACACATTCTTGAAAGCTTCTCCAAAATCTGGAGTTAAATCTAGGGTCTCTGTCTGACACAATGGAGACTGGAACTCCATGTCTCGCCACAATTTCTTTCATGTAAATATCCACTAGCCTATCGACAGTGTATCTTTCATTAATCGGAAGAAAGTGGGCTGACTTCGTCAACCGGTCTACTATTACCCAGATGGCGTCGTGATTAGCTTTGGTTCGTGGTAATCCTACTACGAAGTCCATGGCTATTTGTTCCCATTTCCATTCTGGAATCTCTAGGGGTCTTAAGAGTCCACCGGGTCTTTGGTGTTCTGCCTTCACTCTTTGGCAGGTCAAGGATTTGTTTACCCACTCGGTTACGTCCTTTTTCATGTTAGGCCACCAATAATATTCCTTTAAATCCCTATACATCTTGGTACTTCCCGGGTGAATTGAATACTTTGAGCTATGACTGTCATGTAGAATCTCGTCTTTTAATTCCTGATCATTAGGAATCCAAATCCGGTAAGTATACCTCATAACTCCCTTACCGTCTCTCTTAGTCCTTAATTCCTCCCCTATCATTAGGTCTTTCCCTTCGCTCATCATGCGTTCTTGACTTAATTTGATCTTTTGCAGCAATTCTGATTGTAGTGCGATTTCAAATAGTTTTTCTGTGCCATTTCCGGTTATTTTAACCTCAATCTCCGTCTTTTCAAACTCTTGGATTAACTTTTCTGAGGAGGTTATCATTTTTAGTCTCTCCTTCCTACTAAGGGCATCGGCCAACACATTGGCCTTCCCTGGGTGGTAAAGAATCTCGCAATCATAATCCTTGATTAATTCTAACCATCTCCTCTATCTCATGTTGAGCTCTTTCTGAGTGAAAATGTACTTAAGGCTCTTATGGTCTGTGTAGATCTCACACTTTTCCCCATATAAGTAATGCCTCCAAATCTTTAAGGCGAAAACTATGGCTGCTAGTTCCAATCATGGGTAGGGTATCTACTCTCATATTCTTTTAACTGCCTAGAAGCATATGCAATCACCCTTTCGTGTTGCATAAGCACGCATCCTAACCCTTTGTGTGATGCGTCACTATAGATCACAAAATTTCCTCTTCCATGTGGCAGTGCCAGTACAGGGGCAGTAACTAGCCTCCTTTTCAATTCCTAAAAACTCTTTTCACATTTCTCAGTCCACTCAAACTTCTCAGTCTTTCGGGTCAGTCGGGTCAGTGGGGCTGCTATCTTGGCAAAATCTTTCACAAATCTTCGATAATACCCAGCTAAGCCTATAAAACTTCTCACCTCAATCGGGGTGGTCGGTCTGTCCCAATTTGAAACAGCTTCTATCTTAGCAGGGTCAACTAGCACTCCATCACTGCTGACTACATGGCCTAGAAACTGTACTTCTCTCAACCAAATTTTCACACTTGGAAAGCTTAGCATAAAGTCTTTCCTTCCTCAAAGTCTCTAACACTATTCTCAAGTGTTCTGCGTGTTCCTCCTCTGTCTTGGAGTAGACTAAAATATCATCAATAAAAACTATGACACACTTGTCCAAGTATTGCTTAAAGACTCTATTCATTAGGTCCATGAAGGCTGTTGGGGCATTTGGTAGCCTGAACGACATTACTAAGAACTCATAGTGTCCATACCTCGTGTGAAATGCAGTCTTGGGTATATCTTCAGGTTTTATCTTTAACTAGTGATATCCAGTCCTCAGGTCAATCTTAGAGAAGTAAACCGCATCTTTCAACTGGTCAAACAAATCATCAATTCTTGGTAAAGGATATCGGTTCTTAATGGTCAACTTGTTTAGTTTGCGGTAGTCTATACACAATCTCAAACTACCATCCTTCTTTTTCACAAACAGTACTGGTGCACCCCAGGGTGACACACTGGGTCTTATCATTCCCTTATCTAGCAATTCCTGCAATTGCCTAGCTAACTCTTTCATTTCTACCGGAGCTAACCTATACGGGGCCTTTGAAACTGGCGCCGTCCCTGGAGCTAATTCGATAGCGAATTCTATCTCCCTATCAGGGGGTAATCCCGGAAGGTCTTCTGGAAATACGTCTTCAAATTCATTAACTATAGGAATATTTTGTAGCTTAGGAACCGCTCGACTTGTATCTATCACATAAGCTAAATAAGCCTCACACCCATGCCGCAACAACCTTTTGGTTTGGGCCATGGTTAAAAACTTACGGGTTCGTCGTTGTCCCTTGAACACGACCTCCCGCCCTTTGGACGTTTTAATCCAAACTTTCTTTCTTTCACAATCTATCTGAGCACCATTGCTCGACAACCAATCCATTCCCATAATAACATCAAATTCCCCTAATTTAAATGGAACCAAATCTACACGAAACTGTTGACCTTCTATTAGTAGGCTACAGTCTATGTGTATTTCATCAACTGGAATTACTTCCTGATTTGCTATTTCTACCTCTAATACTTCATTTAATGGTTTCACCCTAAGTCTTAACTGACTCGCGAAATCCCTCGAAATAAAAGACTTGGTAGCTCCCGAATCAAATAAAACATTTGCATTGACGGTGTTGAGTGAAAGGGTACCTGCTATCACATTAGTGTCCCTTACGGCGTCTTTCACTGTCATGTTGAAAGTTCTAGCAGTTGGGGGTTTGTTAGAGGTGGCTCCACTGATTCTCGAGCTGGCAGGGTTTGCCATAGGGCAGTCTCTTTTCACGTGTCCTAATTTTCCACATCGAAAACACTTTTGATCATTTTGGGGGCAAGCACTAGAGTAATGCCCTGTTTTGTTGCACGTGAAGCAGGTAACCGACTTTAGGGCACATTCTCCCAGGTTTTTTCTTCCACAAGTTTTGCAGTCAGGTAGTGGGGGTCGAGGTTGATTAAAGCGGGACACTCCAGTCTGTCTGCCGCCCTGGCTTAGACTCTTATTCTCTGGTTTCCTGAATCCTGAATTCCTTAATGGCTGAGACCTGGTCCCTCCGAATGTCCTTACTGGGAAGCTCTTGTTCACCGAGCTTCCTCCTTGACTACCAAACTTTCTCTTTTTCTCTTCTCTTCCTTTCTGACTTTGCTCACTACCTGCTTCCACTATGGTTGCCTTTTGCACTAGCGACGCATAGTCCGTTAATTCCAACACTGCTACTCTATTCTGAATCCATTGTTTCAGCCCTTGCTGAAACCTTCTTGACCTCTTCAAGTCAGTATTGACAAAATCTGGCACAAACCTAGACAATTCAGTAAACTTGGCCTCATATTCTGCCACAGTCATGTTATCCTGTTTCAGTTCCAAAAACTTCCTTTCCATTTGTGCTTCCATAAACACAGGGAAATACTTTTCCAGAAATAAGGTAGTAAACCTTGCCCAGGTAACAACGGTATTTGTTTCTAGGTTCTTCTTTGATTCCCACCAGTAGTTAGCCTCCCCTTTCAGGAGGTAAGTAGCAAAGACGGTATTTTGAGCTTCCTCTATACCTAGGATTTCAAAAGATTTTTCCATTTCCTTCAACCAAACTCTTGCCTCAACAGGGTCAGCAGATCCCTAAAATTCCGGGGGTCCTAAAGACTTAAAAGCCTTAAAAGCACTATGCCCCGCAATATTGGGGCCTGGTTGTGGTGGATGCTGGTTCAGATTCTGTCGGAGTAGGTGCATAAATTGGTCCATCGGGTTTCCACCGGGAACCTCTACATTCTGAGTACTCTCATACTCTTCCTCTTCGTAGTCCTGATCATCAAACTCATTGTAATCATCATCCTCTCCGCTTCCTTCATACTCACCTTCCTCATGGTTCTGTTCTTCCATCTCGTGGAAGTCTGGGTTTTCTTCCTCATTATGATAGTTTTGCCTTTCATCCCCCTGGTTAACACTGCCCTGAGCCGCAGAATCGGCAAGGCGTGCTCGTGTTCCCATACGTCGGGGTGGCATTTTCCTGATGTTTTTAAACCAAAAACTTTTATTAAACCCATTTGTTTCTTTTTACAAAATATTTGGTTGAATCAATTGAGTCCTTGGTGAAAATCTTGGAAATCATCCTTGCTCACACAAAACTCTTTTTATTTGTAAATAAAATATATTATATACATTTATTTTTGTCAAGATGGGGTTGCACAGTTTATATGTCAAAACTAATAACTTGTAAAACAATTGAAATAGCAGGGGATGTCAAATTTAAGACTGAAAGCTTTAAAGAAACTGAAAGGTACGAATATATACATAAGTGACATAAAGTCACGAGGTACTGAACTAAGTTCCAGCAAAAGTGAATACACCGCTGAAATACATCGTCCGTACAACAGTCAAAGCTAAGTACTACCAGTCAACCTGTCAACATCTTCTAAGTCAGTCTGATTAGCCTATCTCTAACTCAGAAAGGATACTACTATACATCGGAGCCATCCCACAAAAACTGGCACTACTAACGGCCATATGAGTTTAGAGAACTAAGCTATCTATCACCTATCAAGTCTCCCCATCCGAGCGGGTCAGGTTCCTGACACGCACCATAGTATCTGCCCAAATTCTCTCTGTGGCTAGTCGGGGTACCAGTCCCTCAGCAATAACAGACATGCCTCTCATGCGGACCATAGCTCGCCACTCAATGCGGGAAATCTCAAGTCTCATCTCCATAGGAGTCAGAAACCTCATCCCGCCCTGATAGGAACGACGGGTCTCTCTCTCTGCCGCCAACTGTCCCCTCAGCTCATCAGCTCTAGCCTCTGCCGCTGCCAAGTCAGTGGTCAGCCGGCCAATCATCCAATTATGGATCACAGTAGGTACTCCAGTAGGTGAGGGAGGAGGTGTGTCTGGATCAGTCATAGCCTGTTCCTCCTCATATCCCTCAGGGGCAAGATCATAGTCATCGTCTGATGGTAGCGGGCTCAATGGGGGCACAGGAGGGGTAAGGGCTCTCATAGTAGGCAGAGGGTACATCCTGACGCCTCCTCGGCTAGCACTGTCCTCAGAAGTCTCATCATCATCCGTAGTGACTACATCAGGTACAACCTGATCCCCCTCAGTGGAATCATCATCATCAGTCGAATATCCCTCAAGAGAGAGAATAGGAGAAGTAGGAAAGTCAAACACAGTCGTAGGGTCCTCTTCCGGATCCTCGTCTGGGTCTTCAGTATCCTCCTCGAGATCCTCCATGGGGTCGTCCACGGGGTCGTCCTCAGCCGCTAGCAGAGCCTCGTCGTGCTGGGTCTCAAAATCATCAGCCTCCTCGGCCGCGAATACCTATACAAGCGAAAACTAGGTTACTATACTGTGTAATCAAAGTTCCCTTGCGGGTTTTAACAGTCGGTGCTACATCCGGTAGCCCAACCATGAACTCGATGGGAGTTCTTCTTATTATTATAGTTGCATTTATTATTCGTAACGCCCTATCATTTCTGAGTTTAATAACTATAGGCTCTGATGCCATTTCTGTAACACCCCCAGACCCGGGGTCAGAGATCTGGGTTGTCACGATCCCTTGTTCCGTACAAACACTTAATACTTGAACTATAAAACAATAAATCATCACACATGGTGACCCCACCATCAATATACTCACGCCAGTTATATCTCAGAAACGAACTTACAATACAGTAGTCATATGATCCACAAATTAAAGTTATTACAACCCAAAAGTAAAATACTGCAACCTACTACCAGTATGATTTCTATGTGAAACCATAAGGTAGCGCAAAAGTTTGTTCTGGTTCATTAATATACATAAGTGATACTTATAATTAAACCGGAGCAACAAGAGTTACACTCCGAACCAACTCAGGACTTCTACCTGATCAACTGTAACAACCATGTTACGGGCGGCCTGTATAGCTCTGACGCGCTTCCGAGCGGTACGACGAATCCTGGCCATCTACTCTAGCTGTTGTGTTGTGATATATATATATATAGAAAGAAAAAGCAAGAGTGAGCACTCGGCCCAGCAATAATACAATACAGCATAAGCATATAAGTAAGCTTATATCATAAAGGAAAACCTTTAAAACTTCATTCGTATACCGAATGATATATTTATTTCTCTTTTCGTCAAAACATACCATACAGTACGACTACTGTATGAGAAGATCATTACTCATTACTGTCACATTATCAGTAACTCAGCGCCTAGGCTTTTGTTACAATGTGCAGCTCAACTCCAATTGGAGGGAAGGGAATGTACTGGAACACCCGATACACGGTGATCAGCCATTGTATAGTAACTTTTCTTTTCTACTAGTAGAAGGACGACTTCCTGTTCGGTTATCACCCTGACCGCATATGGGCCATTGTGCTAAGAGATCACTACCTCGGTGCCTATTTTTCATCACCAGGCAAGCCTTAGCACTCAAGAGATCACTACCTCGGCGCCTATTTTTCATCACCGGGCAAGCCTTGATAAATTTGGCACTACCCCGGCACCTATTTCATTGCCGTGTAGGCCTTTCCAATTCCCGTGATGAAAAACATTAATGAAACGGAAATCGGAATTTAATTCCACATTTCCCAAGTACGAATACTTGTCAAAACTTTGTAACCGTTTAGAACACCTTACTCTAGAGTAATTGAAAGGAGTAAGTCAAAGTGTGGGTTGACATTAGTCAACGAGACTACCGATGATTACTACGTATTTTGAAATCATGACCAGGGAGTTTATTGAAATATCAGAGTTCAGTGAGTTTGGAAAAACTCTTGTTTGAATGGGGGAGCCATCCCCTAGTTATAGATACTTTAGAGGAACAGTGGAAGTAAATCACTGTCCTCGAATTCTTGAACTAGATTCCCAGTTTTCGATGAGTTGGAAATAAATATTGTTTGCATTTAATACCTTCAACTATCTTAAGATAATAGTTGGGAATCTCTAATTTTAATATCTTTTCTGAAAATCAGAAAGTTACATAATTGTGTAAATAATAGAACCTTGGATCATATAATAAGGTTCTATGATTTTAAATCATTTTTGGAGTATTTAATAAATATTAAATTATTATTCAATGTAACTACTTAAGTGAATATTAAAAATAATATTCACTTTAATTAAATAATATTCAAATAATATTTATTTTAATATTATTTAAATATCTCACCTTAAATATCCCACATTATAGATTTTGGAATATTTAATAAATATTTAAAATATAACCGTCCCTGGAACCTTCCAGCTTTTGGCAGTAATTTAAAACAAAATAATAATTGGACTTCCGGTCTAAGTTTTAAAACCATCGTACAAGTGCTCTATACTTAGAGTCTTTAATCTTTAACCTTGGTATATATCTAGTACTTAGCTAGCATATAAACCTTATACCTTATACAGCTTTTTACAAAGCACAAACAGTTTTACATTATTTTACAGCATTAAGCAGCATATATAGCAATACCACAACACATATCACAACAGCATCATTATATGGTACAGGGTTTGAAAACTTGCTTTGGGGTCTTGGTGGTGTGGTAGTGGGGGCTTGAGAGTGTGCGCGTCCTTGAACCATTTAATGTGCTATAACTCAAGCACTACAGTTCTACCAATGAAAATTAAACGTCTCGCTCTTGGTCATCTATAACCTCGTGACGTTCCGTAAACCTCTAAGTCAAAAGCTTGGGTGAAAACCATTCACAAATAACAAGTTCTTTTACTTTACCATTTCCTTGTTTTAAACCATCCCCTTAAGGGTATTTCACTCGCGCAACTTTCGTTCGCGTATTTTTATAAAATCACCAACTCATATTTTTAACTCGAACCCTTCTAGGCTTCCTTTCCTTATTATACATACTAGTATCCCTTTTAATATCTCAACCCAATTCCAATTTTAAAGAGCTTGATCCCTATCTCAAAGTTCATACAATGAACTATCTCGTTACGCGAAACCGCTTTTACTAAAACGGACGTTACTCCTAAACCGTAAATCAAAACGATACGATTCTTTCGCTAAAATAATATAGGAAACAGAACCTACATGCTCATGGTCAGAAACCTCAAGTTTATGCCCTGTTTTGCAGTCGTGGTTTCTGTCTAAACTACCTAAGTAAAATCCGACATGGTAACGGCGCTTATGCGTACTTCCCGTGTTTTTTAAACACTCAACCAAACTACAATCAACCATCAACCAACCACCAATCAAACTCAAGCTTATACTACCATTTATCTGTCCAAATAAGGTCACACTCTATTTCATAAGTTCATCCACAAATCAACCATTAAACATGCTTAAAATCATGCATTCATGCTTTATCTCAACATAGTTCTAATCAAACACTTCTAACTTACTAGATCAAGCAAAAATCTTAAAAAGAAAGAAGTTTATACCTTCCTTGGATCTTAACAAAGGCTATAAATGGGTGATATATCCTCCCTTGCTCCTTAACTATGTTAATCAAACCTAAAATCATCAAAACAAAACAAGATTCTATGAAGTTACTATTCACATCACTATTCATCATCAAATTTGAATCCATTTTTGACCAAGCTATGATCCATGGATGAGGCTAAGATTAGAGATCTACCTTGGATATAGGATGAGGGTGATTTAGAGCCCAAGATCAAGAATTATGGTTGAGTGGAAGTAGGAACAAAATTTTTAAGCCCTTGGTGATGAAGAAATAGCCGAATGCTTCATGTTCTTGATACTTCTCTTTTGTGATTTGTTTTCTTTTGTTTTTCTTTCCTTTTTGCTTTGTCTAATTACCCAAGTGTAATACTTGTTGATACGACTCCACTCAGTAGTTATATCTAGCTTGGAAAGGAAGATTCTCCAATATTTCCCAAGCGATTGCTTGTTAATGGACATCGACTTGTTCCATCAATTTACCCCTCGATCGTTGAGGTGGTAACACAACATTTGACTTGCAGCAATTAAATTGCTCAGAGAAAATATATGTCCCCGGATAGTTTTGAGTTGAGAGTTTAAAATGAGTAGCAGTCACTTAAATCAGGTTTCCCATATTTTTGATAGTTGAGCGAGTATTTAAATCCTCTTAAAAGATAGATTTAAATGGAAAAACGGTGTTTTGGGAACCTCTTTTTGATTTAAAATAATTAGTAATACAGCTTAGAGTAACCTTCGTAATTATTGAAGGTCGAGGATAAACTTTAAATAATATTACTCATTTTCAAAATGTGTTGAAAGTATTTAATAAATAATCAACTAATATTTATTAAATAATAAACTTTAAATGAATATTCAAAAATAATATCCATTAAATAAATAATGATTAAATGAATATTCAAAATAATATTCATTAAATATATAAACCTTGAATGAATATTTAAAATAATATTGTTAGGTCCTGATAAGTTTGTAGAAGGGGGGTTGAATACAAACTATACCGTTTTATCGAAATTTGTTTGTTTAAGATTAAACAAATTAGAACAAATTAATGCGGAATAAAAACTGAAACAATATTCAAGTTAAATAGAAACTCTATTACACTTGAGGGGTGTTACAATTTTGATCACTGATTACAAAGAACTTGATAAAACAAATCTAGAATAAATTCGACATGAATTTATCTATTTTTGTAATAAAAAGGATCGAATACTAAAAAGTAGTTCGATATAAAATCTAGGGATTATGATCCGCTACAAAGTCAAAGCAGTACAAGTGAATTGATTCTCAAGGATTAAATGTTACAAACAAACAAGAATTTAATTCACTGGTAGAAAATGAATGCTCGGACAGTTGAGGAGTTAAGACTGTGAAGGAATGTAAAGTTTTGATCTTCTGTGTCTTTTGTTGTAATGTAATTGATGCAGTACTTCAAGTCTTCTGTCTTCTATTTATATCAATGCTTTTCTTTTTAACTCCCACGTGCAAGCCATTTTCAGTATACAATTTGCACTAGGAAGACAAGCAGAAAAACAATCAATTAAGCCTTGGAAGACTTTCGGGAAGACAAGGAATGCATTAGGAAGACAATCGGGAAGACTAGGGTTTGGCCTAGGAAGACAATCGGGAAGACTCACTTGTGAGTCTTCCTAGTTTAAAAAACAGAGTCTTCCTAGTTCAAACCTAAGTCTTCCTAGTTCATTTTTATTCTAATTTAAATAATTAACTAAATAAATTATGTATTAAATTAATTCTTTGAAGAATTAATTTAATAAATAATTTACTTAATAGTATTAATTATTTATAAGAGAATAAATAGAATTAGTTGACTTCTCAAACAATTCCAGAATCACTTAAAACTTAGATAAATAACAAACACAATAGTACGTTGACACTCGATGTACTGTCTGGTTCATGAGTGACTAAAGACAATGTTTGTTCTTTATCCATTTGACTTTAAGCAGTGATTCACTTCCTTCTCATTCAAGAACTCTGTAACCAGTATCTTTTTCTGTCACCACTTGAAATCTCCGTCACTTTAATAAATCCACTGAGCTTGAATACTTCATTGAGGCTTGGTCAATAAATTGAGCTTCTTTCAATGTAGAATCACTTCAAGTCTGTAGATGACTTTAATCTTCATTATTTGACAGATATAACCTTCTGAGATTCCTGTGACAATTGATTTTTATTATTTACTTATTACATCTTAATTAAAGTTGAGTAGAATCCTCGGTGTTTACAAATAGGCATATACATATGCCTTTCAATCTCCCCCTATTTGTTTGTTAGACAATAACAACCAAATACCTCTAGAGGATAACTCAACTAAAACAAGAAAAGATAAGACTTTTAAGAGCCAATCAAATAATAAACAGTTCGAGATTAAATATAACAATTTCCAGATTCAAACAGTAAAGATAAATACAAGATAGATGTTCCTCTTGTCTGAACAAATGATACATTTTCCTATCTTGATTTACCTAGCTCTAAACATATAACATTTACAAATTGAGCTAACTACATCATGCCTTTAGTCTCTAATTTCACCTTCTTCAGCTTCTGCCAAGGTGACTAGTAGATCTTTGTCAAGGACACGATCACTTTCAGAAACCACACCACTTGGCATTACTGGTTGAGTGGTGATCTTCTTCAATCTATTCTTCATCTGAGCATACCTTGGAATTTTCTCCGTGCAGTAGTCTGAAATCATATCAGCAACTTCAGACTTCTCTACAGAAGCAAACCCAGAAGTTCTAAGAAGATTCTCCAACTTCACCAGTTGCATAGCAGTCTGTAGCTTCATGGAATCAGGATCCAGCCTTACAGTCTCCAAAGTTGTACCTCTGTAGATTTTGACTTCATAAGGAAAATGTATAACTTGAGGGCTGGCCTTCATAGCAGAATCTCTCAGCCGGTCATACAGAAGCTCGTTCAAGCAAGAAGATCTTCTTTGGAGTAGTTCAAGAGAAACAGTGAATGACCCTTCAAGAGCACTTGAGAAATAGATGAACAGTTCTTGTCTTACTTGATCAAATGCAGAAGTAATCCTTAAGATATCTTCCTTCAATGCCTTCATATATAATGAGTTTTCTGGATTAACAATTCTGATCTTCTCAAGCAGCTTCAGAAAAGTAGCATCATTGTTTGTGCCTCTCTGAGGGATATCAAACATCTCCCTTGCTTTATCCCAATTGCTTCCTTGCTTCATCCTCACATCCAATCTCCTTTCTTTGACATGAATACTATGAAGACGTTGTTTGTCTTCATGTTCAGCCTTTTGAATCTTTAACTTCTGAGATATGATGTCGGAGACCTTAGCATTCTCATCCTCCTTTCTCCTTAGCTCTACTTGTTGTTTCTTCAACTCCTTCTGAAACAAAGGGTCAGGTGTATATAATTCAGCTTCATCTTCCCAATCATCAAAGTTGGCTGCCTCCTCAACCTCCTCCTCACCAAAAGCTTCTTCAGGTATGGTCTTCTCCAGATCACCAGATGTGTCAAATTGGAAGTCATCCTGTTCACCATGGTAGTAGTAGGCATCATCAAAAGTAGACTCCTCCATTGATTGTTTACCTTTCCCCTTATCCTTTCTAGAAGCTCCTCCAGCTTCTCTGTTTCCTCCTTCTTTCTCCTTCTCCCCCTTAGTTGAGGAATCCTCTACAGTTTGAGCTTTGGAAGCCCTAGGATTCACCACAGATGTTCTCCTTATATCTCATCACTACACCATAGATTGCATATTGCAACAACACAGATATATTGCCTTAAGGCCTATAATTGTTGCATTAGACTTAATTGCAACGAATGTCCAAAATTTCACCGTTGCATCCGCCCCTGTTGCAATAGAGCCATTTAGCAACGATTTCAACTCTATATAGCAACGTTAAAAATCATTGCAATACAGGCATGTAGCAACATTTTATGGTCTTCAGTAACATTTAAAAATCATTGCAGTAGCAAATGGTTGGCAAACAAGTCACTTTAAGGCAACACATATTAGTCCAATTGCAATGAATTTATTAGACAAATTGCAACAGTTTAAGACCTTATTGCAATAATTTTATAGCAGTTTTAACATTATTTGCAACATCTTTTTGGAACAATTGCAACAATATTTAAAAATAAAATTGTGTGGTTCCATTTGAATATTAAACTAGCCAGGCATAAAAGCCACAAATCCAAGCAACACCAAACATCAATGTCATTTCATTAAAACTACTAATTACCAACAATTTAAAAGTAGCACCAACATCGTCATAGAAACCATCCAAAAGGTAAATCAAGACAAAACGACAAAGTCTTGTCGCTTACACTTAATTAGTTAACAAAACGACCAAGTAACATACACTTCAAAAAAACTTAAATAGACTCCACAACCCATGGTTTATACATATTACTTAGGTACTAAGACTCCACAACCCTTGTACTTCTGACCCCCACCCTGAAAACGCAGCACACCAGATGACCAGGGATCCCATCTGACAACACAAAACAAACCAGCAAAAGTACGAAAATCATTGTTCGGCCAAGCTAAAGGTTGACTTGATCTTCTGAACTGATCAATGTGTTAAAGACCTTATTCAATGCAACTCTGCATCCGGTGAAATCATTGATTGTAGTTTGATGTCTTCCATTTTCTGGAACGTGTGTGACATCCTGCACCTCAAAATGTCGAATACAAATGACCATTTATGTCGAAAATTATGACTTTGACAATAATGCTTAACATAAAAATCAAATTTATCTTTATAGCAGGCATACTTTCTAGGTGATCATTTACTATATTGCCTTGTCTACCAAGCATTAGCTTCATTTGAATCATCCAAATATTTATTTAAGATCACCCAAAAGTTCGATTTTTAGGATTCTGTGCCCAATATAAGTGCCTTAAATTTAACTTGAAGGAGTCATCAATCAGCCACATGAACAAATTCGATGATTCTGAAAGCTATAATATCCCGAGCGATCCAGTTTTTTAATAGAAGATACAACTTTAAAACAATTTTTGATACTTCTATGTCATTGTAAATGGATATAGAGGACCCTATGTTGAATAAGATTGAAATCATTTAAATATGATATTACAGAGTACATGGTAATCTGTGGTCTGATTTTAGAAGTCCAAGTTGGAAACAGTAAAAGAAAAAGAATATAAAAATGATGGATTTAATTTGATACTGCTAAGTTTTGTGGTATGATTTCGAAAGTTCAAGTCGTAAACTGTAAAAATTTGAAAAGGAAGGGTTCAAATTGACAATACTTAGAGAACTTAGCCCGACATCATGAAAGTGAAAAAACAATTACATCCAAATTCATGTATCATATGCAATGTTGTTTCTTCGAGGAACGCCATGTACTATGTCTTGAGATTGCAAATTAATAGACTTCAAATTCTCAAGATGAGACAATTATAATCACAAAAAAGCATAATGAAGTGCACACACTTGGAACATGTGTTCTTAGCTAAATAAAATGAGAATGTTGGAAAAAGAACTTTAAAACTACAAAAACCATAGGGAAGTAAACCAATTACCTTAAAAAATCCACCAAACCAAAACCTGCAGGAAAAAGTAATTCAGTACAAAAAAAGAAACCCATATGTTAGAACAGAGGTGGACCATCAAAAGTTCACAACTCACACAAGTGATATTAACCGGTCGATACCTTCTTCCAAGACTACGATTTAAAGCACATATTAGCCATGGCTTCTCCTTTTGAGATTCTTCCGTCCAGCAATGCAGAAACCTAAAACATTTTAAGAGTTGAAACTTGTACGCAACTAATTCTCATTTGCAGCATGCTGAAGAGAAAGAAGTATACCAAGAAGTATACCCAATCAGAGTACTTCTGCTATTGTGATAGTTGTAACGAAGTCAATTTAAAGACATTGTATTGTAACATCAAATATAAAACAGAGTGAACATTTTGTTTCTGGAATGGTTTTGTATATTATTCTATTTACCATTATTTTCCGATAAGCACATACTTTTACTACTTTGAACAAAAATCCAAGGGGGATTACAATGGGCAGGAAATATCCCAATGCAAAAGGACAACAGAATACTGATAACATCCGCATAGATTAACAAGATACCAGCACACAACTTAACAGATTTTTGAACCTAAGACATTTCACAGAGACCTGGTTTTCAGTCATACGAAATTGTTCACGGCCAGACAAACAGACAACAGAAAGGTAAATTACTGAAAATATTAGGGGATCATTGGAACCCAAGAGTCTGAGACCTCTCCTAAACCTCAGCTCTGGAATCATGTAAACAACCAACCTTTAAAAAGCCTCGAGGTGTCAGTAGAAGCCATGAAATGGATCATATATCTATTAATAGAATCTAAGGTTCTGCAAAGCGTGAACATAAAACTAGATGGAAAAACCGAGTGAAGTAAATGGACTAAGCCTCTTCTGCAATTTAATATACATATAGTCTAATACTTTCGCAGGGTACCTGTCTAATTTTGACATAACTCTCCTGCAGCAATGTAGCTGCTGAATCAGATAGGCGAGGACGACATATTGTCCGACAGTACTGAATATACCTGGTCAATTGTACTTCCAGGTTAGCAACTGAGTATGATTTAAAAAGTAACTCGTATGGAGATAGTAAAATACAAAGAAAAATATTGTCGCGCACCGCTTTAACCAGTTAACTTCTTTAGAAGTTTTCGCACCACAGGACACCTGCCGCAACATCCAAAATATATAAACAAAATAGAAAAAAGATAAGTCCTATTGTAGACTTCAATATTAGAAGTCCAATACCCAAGGGATTTCATGACACAACAAACCCCTAATTTACAAACTCAGAAAAACACTTAACAAGAGAAAAAAAAAACACGAAAATCAAGTACAAGTACAACAAACACTTAACAAACAATCAACCATAACAAAAAAAACAAACCCCAAATCAAAAATTTACAAACCACAATATAAAACCCCTAATTTAAAACCATAGCCAAACAAAATCCCTAATTTAAAACCCCTAATTCTAAAAATTAACTTAAACAAATTCTCAATTCAACCCTAATTAACAAATTAACCGTATAAAACGATTTTAAAAAAGGCTAACAATTAAACCCTAATTGATACATCTAAAATCGATTTTAGAATCAATCTGGGTAAAGAAGATACCTTTGTCGAGCTTTAGTCTTCGAGCTTGAGTGAATCTTCGAGCTTCTCTCTATCGCCTTTTTTCTCTCTGTCTCGCTTGTCTGAAAGAAAGAAATTGTGTGCGTGTTATTTTTTTGAGTCAAAATGCTTTAGTCAAAAGAAATTGTGTGTGAGTTTGAAAGCCCAGGCAAAAAAAACTGGAAAGCCCGCTTCTAATTTTTTATGTAGCCCGCCAAAACTTTATCCCAAAATTTTGAAGCTATTGTAACGTTTATTTATATTCATTGCTATATAATTTAATTTTTGCATAACTGAAATCCAGTTGTAACGATTTTAAAAAGCATTGCAGTACTTGTAAACTTGTCCAAACTTGTCATTAAATAGCAACGATTTTAAAGCAATTTTTTCAATTGGAGTTGCAATAGCCAATCTATGGTGTAGTGCATCTTTCTTCTCCTCTCTCTCCTCCTTCATCAGCATCATCATCCTTATCTTCATCATCACCCTCAAAGAATGTTCTTTGTTGTATTGTAGGTTGATGTGACTCCTTTATCATAGCGTACAGATGCTTCATCCCTTCGTTCAGATGCTCCATTCCACCTTCAATTTTAGAGAATCTTTGATCATTAAACCACTGATTTTCATCAACAGTTTGCTGAATAAAGTCCACCTTGGTAGAAATGGCAGCAATCTCCTTGACACTCTCTGATATTTGAGAATTTGACGTTGTAAGATCAGAGATGTCTGAAGCCACCAGCACTTGAGATTGTTGGATTGAATTCAGCTTCGGGAGTAGATTATTCTTCAATCCTTCGAGGTCATCTTTCACAGTACCCAGCTGATTTGATACAGAGGTGGTAGATTGAGACACCACTTGTGCTTTTAGAAGAGTGTTCTCAGCCTGGGTGTCTTACAATTTCCTTTGTAGATCAGCTAGCTGTTTCAACAAAGCAGTGTTTGTGTCAGTGTGTGCACTCACTTCAATTGCTCTCAGTGGTGTTTCACTTAACTCACGTGCTTGTGTTTCACTCGGTGTTTGATTCATATCTCTCACCACTAACTGTCTTTCAAGATTTTCAGAAGATGTACCTGCATTAAAAATCACCCTAGCTTCTTCAAGAGAGGTCAGTGGTGGTGCAATGGGAGTTCGCAATTCCCGATCCCTGATTGAGTCTGTCAAAATATTTGACATTGTATACTAAATTGCTTCAGGGACAGACTCATCAGGTTGCCTTCCACTTTCTCCAGTAAAAACTTCGAGTGGAAAATCCCTTAGGGGAGCCAGAGATGTTCCCTCTGGGAGGGGAGAAAATGATTCTATTTGAGTTGGCGAAGAATCAGATTTTCCCTCAGATGCCTGTGAAGGCACTTCTACCGTAACTATGGTAGGCACTGTTTCAAAGTCAAAAGTAAAGTGCTCTCCTGGCATGGTGTCCTGAGTGTCATCTATATGGATATCTTCTCCCATTGTGAGTAATGGGAGTGTGCTTGACTCAGTACAAGATGTCATGGCCCTATGGCGAATTTCAATAGATCCACCCTGTTGAGAGGATGTCTCCAGAGACTGTGTAGTGGCCATATCAATGTCCATATCCTTTTGAGAGGATACATATGGGCTTACAGTTGTCTCCCTATAGGTTCTTCTTTTCTTTAAGGGTGGAGACAGAGTTGTGGGAACACTCATTTCAGCTATATCACTAACTCTTCTTGAACTGGTTTGAATATTAGGCTCAGGTTGTGTATCAGAAGTGTTTGACTTTCTGTTTGGCTCTATGACCTGGGTCAGAGACTGTGGTTCTACAATCTCTGGGTCAGCCCTAACAACCACTTGGGTTTGAATTAAAGAACCAGAAGAAGATGCAGGGTTAAGAATAACTACCTGTAGTGGTACTGGATGTGGTTCAGGAACTTGTTCACCAAAGATAGGAAGATTAATAAATTGACTCATCAGTGGTGAAACAAGAACAGGTATATTGAGGAATTTGGATGAGACATCAAGTCTGGTGTAGAATTTGGTGTCTGTGGTTGGAGAGGTTTCAAATCTTGCTTCTCGAAATAGTTCTACCTGCTCAGCAGTGAGAAGATGATTATGATAAGAGTTAGAAAGCGAGGGTACCAACACTTTAATTTCACACCATTATCAGAATCTCTCCTAGAGTGAGCAAGCCTGTTGAGCAATAGGTTCCACAGAATCTCAGCAAAGTTCAATCTACGACCAAATACTATAGCATAGGCAATATACTGATTAAGACTGGTAATGCAATGAAAGTTTGTTTTTGTGCAGTTACCAAATACCCTAGCTATAGTATCAAAGAACAGATCCCATTCCCTTACAACAAAGCTTTTGGACAATTTAACCATCTGTAAGGGACCCTGATAATGAATATTCACAAAGAACTGTGATAACTCATCATCAGTGGGTAAGGGATCGAACCTGTCCTTTGAAAAATGCAACACATCACAGAATAACTCAAAAGTGACTGTGTATTGCTGGTTTAGAATACTAAAAGAAAAAGATTTTGAGTCTCCAGCAATAACAGCACTAGAACACAAAAACCTTAAAGGATCAATTTTTAGAAGTGCATTGGCACAAATAGCATGACTGACACAAGTCTCGCTATTTAAAAATTGAATCCAGGGTCTAAAGCGTTCCACTTTACACTTTGACGGATCAAAATACCCAACATAATTATTTAAAGCAAGTTCAAAATTAGGATCCATTTTAAATAAAACACAAAATTTAATTAACTTAAAATAAAATTAAAATTTTAGGGATTTTTAGAATTAATCAAAATTACTTAAAATCCAGAAAATTAAACTTTTATCAAAATTAACCAAATTTTAATTTAAAATCCTAAAAATTCGAACTAAACTTGAAAAACAGAAATGAATTGGGCAAATGAATCTCAAGAACACACACACACACAGTTAAGCTCACACAAATCAACACTTCTGAAACTAGTATGATCAAAAACACAAAGGAATGACTTAGCAAAAACAAGAACACACAAGTCGAAATGAAAAGAAAAGAAAAAAATGAACAGCACTTCGACTTAATATGTTAGATTTTGACAGAAAAGAACTGATTTGCTAAGTAATGACTTGAGCAATATTGAATCAAGGATCATAGTTGTTGCGGAAATGATAGAATTCGAAGGGGGGGGGGAGTACTCAAAAACTGATAAGAAAAGAAAACTGATAAGGAATGCGTATGTGTATGTACAGTGTATCTATATATATATACGAATATAAAAATAACTGTTAAAAGAAAAAGAAATACTGAACGTTTTTTTTTAAAATTTGAACTGGGAAGACAATCGGGAAGACTCGGGATAGTCTTCCCGGTAGTCTTCCTAGTTCAAATTAGGAAGTTTTCGGAAAAATAATAAAAGAAAATCAGAAAACAAAAACAATTAATTTTTAAGTCTTCCCGGTAGTCTTCCTAGTTCAAAAACTGGGAAGACTTAGGAAAAGACTTAAAATTAATTTAAAAATAAAACAGAAAATGCAAATCAAAAAAGAAAGATTCCTTGTCTTCCCAGTAGTCTTCCTAGTATAAAACTGGGAAGACTTAGAAAAACTTAGAATTAAATGAAATAATTACAAAAAAATGCAGAATTAATATAAAAATGCATGAAAAATACTTAAAAACCTAGAAAAATTCACAGAAAATTCCATAAATCCTAGAAAAATATGCAGAATATTATAGAAATGCATAAAATTAATATAAACTTGCAGAAATATTTAAACAACAATATTTACAATCTGAAAAATATCTAAATAATTCTAAATAAATATATTTTCAATAAAAATACATTTCTCCACTTAAAAAATATGAGAAAAATATTTTTAAAGAAAATAAACTATTCAGAACCATTTAAATCAACAAGCATGCAATTATTAACAAGAATACACAGTAAAATCACTAAACAACCACAAGAGAAAAATGATTTTTAGACAAGAACAAACAGACAGAGATATTTTCAATCACTAAGACTGTTCAACATACCCAACTTACTAACTAACTTTGTAAATGTGGATTCGTCAAGAGATTTAGTGAATATATCTACAGTTTGTTCTTCTATGGATACAAAATGTAACTCCACAGTTCCATTCATGACATGTTCTCTGATGAAATGATACCTGATATCAATGTGCTTTGTTCTCGAGTGCTGTACAGGGTTGTTGGAGATTACTATGGCACTTGTATTATCACATAAAATAGGGATTTTGTTTAATACAAAGCCATAGTCCTTCAATTGATTCCTTATCCATAGGATCTGAGCACAACAGCTTCCAACAACAATATATTCAGCTTCTGCTGTTGAATTGGAAACTGTTTGTTGTTTCTTGCTATACCAGGAAATCAACCTACCTCCTAGGAATTGACAACTCCCGGAGGTGCTCTTTCTATCAACAACACTACCTGCATAGTCAGAATCTGTATATCCAATAAGATTAAAATCAGAATCTTTAGGGTACCAGATACCTAGATTAGGTGTACCCTTAAGATATCTCAAGATTCTTTTCACAGCAACGAGATGTACATCTCTAGGGTCCGCTTGGAACCTTGCACAGAAGCATGTAGCATACATAATATCTGGTCTACTTGCAGTAAGGTAGAGTAAGGAGCCAATCATACCTCTGTAGCTTGTAACATCTACCTTGATAGAGTTGTCAGAAGCTCCAAGTTTGATGGCTGTTGAAGATGGAGTCCTTGCTGATGCTGAATCCTCCATGTGATATTTCTTGAGGAGTTCTTTGAGATACTTGGATTGACAAATAAATATACCATTTGACCTTTGACTTACTTGCAATCCAAGAAAGAACTTCAGCTCACCCATCATACTCATTTCAAACTTACCATGCATTAGCTTAGCAAATCTCTTACAGAGATCATCATTAGTAGACCCAAATATGATGTCATCCACATAGACATCGACTAATATCATATAACCTTTATGTTTCTTTGAAAAAAGAGTTTTGTCTATGATACCTCTAACAAAACTATTTTCTAAAAGAAAACCAGAGAGAGTGTCATACCATTTTCTTGGGGCTTCTTTGAGACCATAGATAGCCTTGAAGAGAAAGTACAAAAAGTCCAGCAGCTCCTGATTTTCAAAGCCAGGGGGTTGTTCCACATACACTTCTTCATCAAGCTCACCATTCAGGAATGCACTCTTAACATCCATGTTATAGACTTTAAACTTGGAATAAGAAGCAAATGCTAAGAACATCCTGATGGCCTCAAGTCTAGCCACTGGTGCATAGGTTTCATCATAATCAATGCCTTCAGCTTGTGAATACCCTTGTGCAACCAGTCTTGCCTTGTTCCTTGTAACAATGCCATCCTCATCTAGCTTGTTTCTGTATACCCATCTTGTACCAACTACTTTCTTGTTCTTTGGCCTGGGTACCAGTTTCCAGACTTGCTGTTGTTCAAACTGATTGAGTTCATCTTGCATAGCAATCACCCAATCAGGATCAGTCAGTGCCTCCTCAGTTTTCTTTGGCTCCATTTCAGATAGAAATGCTGAATAGTGACATTCATTCTGAGTAGCACTTCTAGTTTTAACTCCAACCTCTGGATCACCAATGATCAGCTCAAAAGGATGAGCTCTATTCCATACAGTCTGTCTAGGAAGATTTGATCTTGATGATTCGCCTTGAAATTCACTTTGATGTTGTGAGTGACTAGATGATCCTTCATTTGCTCCCCCTGAGTTGTTGCTTGATTGCCTTGATGATTCTTCTCCAGTGTTGGTGGTATCTCCATTGTTACCAGTGTTTCCACCACCACCACCATGATCATTATCATCATTGTTATTATCATTACCAGCAATAACTTCAGGTGGGGCTACATCATCTGATTCTGAGTCTGGCAAGTCATCAAACTTCAGCTTTTCAGATGTGTCTTCTTTTTGGATATTAGGGAGCTTACTGTCATCAAAAGTAACATTGACACTTTCCTTTACTGTGTGACTACCAACCAAGTAGACTATGTAAGATCTTCTGGAATAACCAACAAAAATAGCTTCTTGTGCCTTGGCCTCAAACTTGCCACGTTTAACATTGTCATCTAAAAGCACAAAGCATTTTGCTCCAAATACATGAAAGTACTTGACAGTTGGTTTCTTGTTGTTCATGATCTCATACGGAGTCTTCATTAAGTCCGTGTTGATTAAAGTTCGATTCTGAGTATAACAAGTTGTATTCGCTGCTTCAGCCCAAAAGTACATTGGAAGTTTAGACTCACTTAACATAGTCCTTTCAGCTTCAATCAATGTACGATTCTTTCTTTCCACTACTCCATTTTGTTGAGGAGTCCTAGGGGCAGAATACTGTCTTGTTATTCCTTTATCAGCACAAAAGTCATTTAGGACTGCATTCTTGAATTCAGTACCATTATCTGACCTTATGGCTCTCACAGGGAATCTAGAATCCAGCTCAATCAACTTTATATGGTCAATCACCAGGTGTGGGGTCTCATCCTTGGAATGTAGGAATAAAACCCATGTATATTTAGAAAAGTCATCAACAATCACAAGTGCATATTGTTTCTTTGACATGGACATCACATTAACTGGACCAAACAAATCCATGTGCAGTAGCTGAAGTGGTTCCGTTATTGATGATGTGTCAGTGCCCTTGTGAGAAGCTTTCTTTGACTTTCCTTTCTGACATGCCTCACACAGTCCTTCCTGTGTAAATTCCATCTGAGGCAAACCTCTAACCAATTCCCTCTTGACTAAAGAGTTCATGGTTTTGAAGTTAAGGTGAGACATCTTCTTGTGCCATAGCCAACTCTCATCTGATGAAGCTTTAGCATAGAAACAGGTAACTTCATCTTGAGATTCAGAGTGCAGATCAGCTATGAACAAGTCACCTTTCCTTACTCCTTGAAGAGCAGGCTTTCCATTCTTCTTGTGAAGGATCTGACATTTCTCTCTTTCAAAGGAAACAGCATATCCTCTTTCACAGAAATGACTGATGCTGAGAAGATTGAATCTCAGACCTTCCACAAATGATATATCTTCAATGATAACATTTCCAAACTTCAAACAGCCATATCCTTTCGTAATACCCTTGATGTTATCTCCAAAGGTAACTACTGGGCCAGCTTTCTCAACCAAATCTGATAGCAGGGCTCTATCTCTGGTCATATGCCTTGAACAGCCACTGTCAAGAATCCACATAACACGGTTTACCTGTTTAACTCCCTGCAATATCAAATTGATTAGACCTTCTTCGGAGCCCAAACTTGATTGGGTCCGGCATACTTAAAGAACTGGCCTTTGTCAGGCAAAACAACATTTTTAACTACAACTACCTCATCCTCTTTCACAAAAGAGTGTTTCCATTTATAGCCAGCCTTAACACATTTCTGAGTAGGCTTAGGGATAAATGAATCCACTCTAGTCTTAGGAGGACTAGTAGTCTTAGCTTTAACATGCTTCTTATTATTAACATGTTGGCGTGGAGCAGTCTTATCTTTAGATACATGCTTTTTATTAAAGTAAGCATACATAACATTAAAAGCACAAGACATGCAGTTTATCACACCACATGCTTTATGAGAAGAATTAACAACATGCATGTTATTTCTACAGTTGTTTTGATCCAACTTATGGATATCTGATTTAGTCTTTTTAGTTGTAGCAACTTTGATTGGAATATCAGATATACACTTTTTGGACTGTTCAACTTCCAAAGCAAGATCTTCTTCACGAATCTCCTCTGCAATGATGATAGAGTGTTCATTCAGAAGTTCTGCCTCAGACTCCTTACAGAAGGGTGTTTCAATACCCTTAAGCACATATGGAATACCCCTTCCTTCAGTTCTGACTCTACAAGGGGAATTAATTCCAAGCAATCCAATAGCCTCATTATAATCATAACCTATACTGACATGATTACCAATAGCTTGTTTATTGAGAATCTCTTTAGATGTCTTACAAGAGCTGAAATAGGCATTAGCTTTAGTCTTCAGCTCACTAATCTCTTTCTTAAGAATGGTTTCCAGTTGAATATAACATTTAACCCTATTCTCAAGAAAAGCTATTTTCTCAATAAGTTCATCCTGATTAACATGCACTAGTTTTAATTCTTTTATCTCATTTTCAAGATTTGTGTTTAAAAGAATTATACTATCATTTTCATTGCGTGCACAATCTAAGGTGCCAGCAAGATGACGAATCATTTCAGTATCAATAAACTTTACCTCTGACATGTATCTAGATGAAGTGCTTTCCTCTTTAGCCATTAAAACAAGGTTCCCAATCTCACCTGCTTCTTCATCACTGTCAGTGTCATCCCAACTCTTTCCTTCGGCAACATAAGCTTTCCCAATCTTGTTCTTCTTGCTAGAATCAAATGTGTTTCTAGTCACTTGCTTTGGCTTTCTGCATTCAGTAGCAAAGTGACCCAACTCATTGCAATTGTAGCATCTGATTGTGCTCCTTTCCACAGTTCCAGTTTTGTAGCCACCCCTTGTGCCACTTGAAGAGGAAGATCCACCTCTCTGAAATCTGGGCCTGAACTTAAGATTGGGATTCCTCTTGAATCTGAACTTCCCAAACTTCCTGACTATCAAAGCCAAATCACCATCCTCCAGCTGATCAAGTTCTTCTAAAGAATAGAAGTCACCACCAGATTGATCAATGGATGTTAATCCATATTCAGCATCAATAACATTCATGTTAGAACTGGAAGGTTGAACAGCCTTCACTTCCAGTTTCTGTGGGACTTCAGCAGCTAGTGCAGTAGAAGTACTAACAATCTTCCCAGTTCCATACAGCTCCCTTTGTTGAATCTGCTCCAGCTCATAGGTCTTCAGAACACCATACAATCTCTCCAAAGCAATCTCATTCATATCTCTTGCTTCTCTAATGGCAGATATTTTGTGCTCCAAATGAGGTGGAAGTGTAAGAAGGAACTTCTTGTTAATCTCCTTGTTGGTGTAGTGCTTCCCATTGAGATTCAGATCATTGATTAATTTGTTGTATCTCTCAAAAACCTGAGAGATACCTTCACCAGGGTTTGATCTGAAATGTTCATATTGTGAGGTGAGAATTTCCAGCATATTCTCCCTAACTTCCTCTGTCCCCTCATTGATTATCTCTATGGTTCCCCAAATGTGTTTGGCAGTATCACAATTTAGGACATGATTATGCATAATAGGATCAAGACAATCAATAAGGATCAACTGAAGACATGAATCCAAGGTAACATCCTCTTTCTCATCAGAAGTGTAATCCTTGGGATCTTTAGGGTACATTCTAGCAACCCTAGTAACAACATTATTCTCAATGAGTTCTCCCTCAATAATCATAGGGACTTTGGGACCGTTCTTCAGCACATCAATGTATTTAGGATTTGCAACCTTAAGAAATAGGAGCATTTTCTTCTTCCACATTGGATAATGCTCCTTGCTGAACATTGGGATTTTGACTGTACCCACTTTCTGTGTAGTAGACATCTTTTGAGATTTTTAGGAATAATAAAAAAATCAGAGTTTAAGAAAAATCTCAAAACAATTGGATCTTTGATTTGTATATCAATCAAAAGGCTCTGATGCCAATTGTTAGGTCCTGATAAGTTTGTAGAAGGGGGGTTGAATACAAACTATACCGTTTTATCGAAATTTGTTCGTTTAAGATTAAACAAATTAGAACAAATTAATGCGGAATAAAAACTAAAACAATATTCAAGTTAAATAGAAACTCTATTAAACTTGAGGGGTGTTACAATTTTGATCACTGATTACAAAGAACTTGATAAAACAAATCTAGAATAAATTCGACATGAATTTATCTATTTTTGTAATAAAAAGGATCGAATACTAAAAAGTAGTTCGATATAAAATCTAGGGATTATGATCCGCTACAAAGTCAAAGCAGTACAAGTGAACTGATTCTCAAGGATTAAATGTTACAAACAAACAAGAATTTAATTCACTGGTAGAAAATGAATGCTCGGACAGTTGAGGAGTTAAGACTATGAAGGAATGTAAAGTTTTGATCTTCTGTGTCTTTTGTTGTAATGTAATTGATGCAGTACTTCAAGTCTTCTGTCTTCTATTTCTATCAATGCTTTTCTTTTTAACTCCCACGTGCAAGCCATTTTCAGTATACAATTTGCACTAGGAAGACAAGCAGAAAAATAATCAATTAAGCCTTGGAAGACTTTCGGGAAGACAAGGAATGCATTAGGAAGACAATCGGGAAGCCTAGTGTTTGGCCTAGGAAGACAATCGGGAAGACTCTTCCTAGTTTAAAAACAGAGTCTTCCTAGTTCAAACCTAAGTCTTCCTAGTTCATTTTTATTCTAATTTAAATAATTAACTAAATAAATTATGTATTAAATTAATTCTTTGCAGAATTAATTTAATAAATAATTTACTTAATAATATTAATTATTTATAAGAGAATAAATAGAATTAGTTGACTTCTCAAACAATTTCAGAATCACTTAAAACTTAGATAAATAACAAACACAATAGTACGTTGACACTCGATGCACTGTCTGGTTCATGAGTGACTAACGACAATGTTTGTTCTTTATCCATTTGACTTTAAGCAGTGATTCACTTCCTTCTCATTCAAGAACTCTGTAACCAGTATCTTTTTCTGTCACCACTTGAAATCTCCGTCACTTTAATAAATCCACTGAGCTTGAATACTTCATTGAGGCTTGATCAATACATTGAGCTTCTTTCAATGTAGAATCACTTCAAGTCTGTAGATGACTTTAATCTTCATTCTTTGACATATATAACCTTCTGAGATTCCTGTGACAATTGATTTTTATTATTTACTTATTACATCTTAATTAAAGTTGAGTAGAATCCTCGGTGTTTACAAATAGGCCTATACATATGCCTTTCAAATATTCATTAAATAAATAAACCTTGAATGAATATTTAAAATAATATTCATTAAATAAATAAACCTTGAATGAATATTTAAAATAATATTCATTAAATAAATAAACCTTGAATGAATATTTAAAATAATATTCATTAAATAAATAAACCTTGAATGAATATTTAAAATAATATTCATTAAATAAATAATCATTGAATAATAATTGCCCGATATCTTTATCGGAAAATAGTCTTTAACATATACAGAAAATATAACTACTTTCGGTCTAAAGAATAAAATCATACGCCCTTTTTATCTAGGGCCTTTATAAAAACCTGGCTTCTAACTAATATCCCATATTTAGCTTAGAAGCCCATAATTAAATCATAAAGCAAGTATCACAATATACTTTCGAAAACAGTTATGCCCTCCATTAGCATTTATAACTGAAATATTATTCAAATAGTATTTCTTGACCGAGATAATACTAAAATAACATTCTTTGAAAGATATAGTAAGCAAATATCATTCCTCGAATGATGTCACACTCGAATAACAATCCTCAAAATACATAGTATTCTGCCGATGGAATCCCTCCGGGTTTCCACGGCTATCTACATATCTCAAAATACCGACTCCCGATTTAGAGTCGAAAACAATGAATATGCTCTTATATTTAGAGCTACCAGGTAAACCGGTTCATAACTACTTAACTCAAAAGATTTTATATAATCCAAAGGTCAAATCCATTTCAAAAAGAAATAAGATATATCGCAAAACTGTCCAATTTTATACATGGCAAAAGCAGTATTATATAGTCAATACTTCAAAGTATAGATTTAGAAACTTGCCTGATGTTCGAGAAGTGACAGGGGTTCGCGACGATGTCGGACAATCTAGACAAAGTCAAAGAAAACGCACGATTAATCCCCTGAATAATCCACTTGTACCCAATGCTTAGACACGTAAGTGAAACACAACCAAGGCATTACTAGCTGGATATAGGCTCATACTAAGTCCATGTTAATCGACAATTACTTAAGTCATAGGTTTAGTCCGAAATCGATCCTCGAATACATGTTACACTTAACCATTTACAACATTGGTTTCTAAGTCATGTTCTTAGTGGTTTTCACTTGCGCAACCTCATCTAACACATTCTTGTAAAATCGAAAAATAATATTTTGGACTCGAAACCTTCGTAAAAACTTTTGTAACTGACCTTGTCACTTCAATACAAAAGTTCATATTTTAAAACAACTCTTAAGGGTCTCAAACATAGCCACAAAGTTGGTACATTTCTGCAATCTCATTCCTTGAACTACCTTCACTAAAATGGTCATATCTCATAAACCGTAAACTCTTTTGACATGATTCTTGCGCTCACGTAAACTAGAAACAACGATCTACACACTCATGTTCATCACTGAACCAAAAGGGGCAGTTAGGTGTTCGGATTCTAGGCAGTTTTTAGAGTTACCGAAAATCGGGCATTACGACGGCTTAAAATCGAATAATCCAATTTTTTTTTAACCAACCCAAATAAGCATTCAACCAACACCCAAGACTCATATACACCATTCATCATCTTCCTCACTGCCTCAACAGGTCTTGGAGCTACAATACTTATTTTTCCATTTTCATAACAACCACATAAGATTCATGCCTGTAAACATGCATACCACATCAAAACTCCATTAAAACACAATATTCATCAAAGGGGTTTCCAAAGATTTATACCTTGGCTTGAAGCTTAGAAGTGCTCTAAAGACTTTACAACTCTTAAACCTTGCTTAGAACATCCTTTGGAAGCCAAACCATCAAGAAACAAAATATGAAAATTAAGTTAGTAACTAATCATCCTAGAACACACTATCTTGTAAAAATCATATAAAATCGAACAATAAGAGTTTCGTTCTCAAATCTTTTACCACACCTTCTGATCTTCAAGGGATTTCTTTTGAGTCCTAGATCATCACCAGGGAATGCTTGAAGCTCTACTTATGGGCGTTTTAAGATCGGTGGCAGAATCTGCCAGGAACAGGGCAGATTGGAATCTTCAAATTTGGGAAGGGATTTGACTAGGCTACACCCCTTTGTTTGTCATAAAATTTTGAAAGAACCTTAAAAATGGAGTGGAGAAGCTACGGTAAAAATTTGGTGATTTATGGATGGATAGAAGTGGAGATATGAATTTTTCTTTGAGTTGTGTTCTTGGTTGGCAAATTGGAGAGCTTCTTGCTCATCTTTACTTTTGTTTTGTTTTTCACTTGGATGCATTTTTTCTTTTGTGTTGTTAACCACCCATTAGTCCACTTGTTGCTCTCTCATTAGTCCAAGTGTTGGCCTCTCATCAAACAACCCCATTTTTGCCAATGTTGCAAATACACCACTAGCTTTATGGTTGACTTTCATGCATGACACCTTGGTTTTTCTTCTTCCACCAATTGGATCGTCTTTGTGTTCTTTTAATAAAATCAATATGTTACAGCTTATATGTTGCATTTTATTACTCCACTGTGGCACAATCCCTTAAATCAATATTAACTCCAACATCCCTTATATATTCCCTCTTTATTCCTTGTTCTTAGAAAATGTTCTCGCGTTTCTTCGAATATTCTCAAATCAAATATAATAAAATTCAAAAATATTAAATCCTCAAATTTAATATCTCATTTCTTAAATATAATAATATATAATTCGCTGCCCGGTCAAATATTACACCAAAATAAAATTTGGAATTTCTGAATTCCGATCGTCTTTGCATACACTTATTTACTCCGTAGATCACTAATATGACTTCGGAATATCCACACTACGTCTCGTACATAGGTGGCATGAAAACTTTTCTTAATCCTCAAAATCACTATTCACCCACCAAATTCACTATTCACTGATGCACTTACTCATAATAAAAA
Source organism: Heracleum sosnowskyi (assembly GCA_030848705.1). Lineage (NCBI taxonomy): Eukaryota > Viridiplantae > Streptophyta > Magnoliopsida > Apiales > Apiaceae > Heracleum > Heracleum sosnowskyi. The sequence goes on from CM061240.1 coordinate 21,911,509, forward strand.
AAAGTTTTAATTTTTCCAAAAATTCGGGTTATTACAACTGTCAATGAGGGAAGCACACAAGAACCTTTGACTCAAAGTGTTGAAGCAGCTTCTGAACCTCAAGCTCCACAAGAACCATTGGTAGCTAATACTGATGCAAGCATATCAAATCCTGACGGTGTTCATCCTGACGCTAGTGGTGCTCCTGATGCTGAGCCTATCCTGATACAGCCACTTCGTTCAAGACCAATGGATTATCCTATCACAGATATACAGGATAAAATGAAAGGTATAGCTATTCCTGATCCTGATGTTACTTATAGTACTTGTTAGAATTTTATAATTGATAAAAGTAAAATAGAAGTAATCAAAAAATAAAAAAGTAACAAAACAAAAGTATTTTATTATGTTGTTGCCATAATGATAAACTACAATTGTGAGCCTTTATATAGGCTACACCTAAAAAAATTAACTGATAAATAGGTAACCCTAACTATCACGTAAACAATCATCTAGAAAATCTCATTCAAAAACTACAACTAATTCCTAAATAATAGAATTAATACAAATCTAAACATAACTATTTTTTATTTTAAATTTTGAATCACATTTATCTAACATCCTCTCTTGATTCAAAATTACTAAAATATAAAATTAAATAAAAATGAAGCACTTCTCTTCAATTTCTTTCTCGTGATGCACTTCTCATCACCAAACACGGATGCACTTCTCATCACCAAACACGTTGATGCACTTCTCATCAACACCCATGGAGCACTTCTCTCCACAAACATTTTTCTTGGTGCACTTCTCACCAAATTACATGGAGCACTTCTCTCCATAAACATTATTAAAAAAAATCATGGCCACCCGTGCCCTGCTTTCTTTCTCATCATCATCATAACAATCTTGGTGTCTCTTGTCTTGACCCTCCTTCATGTTTTCTTCCTCTGAAATTTAATTTTGATTGACTCATCTTCAAATTCTTCTTCTGAAGCTTTGATGGACTCATCTTCAAAAAACTTGATTTGAATTAGTGTTGGATTGTTTTCAAGAGGTTGCATCTCCCTCTCAAATTCAATCTTCCACAAACTTGAATCTCTTACTTCACTCACAGATCCCTTAAGATCATTTAAGCTCTGATACCATGTTAGAATTTTATAATTGATAAAAGTAAAATAGAAGTAATCAAAAAATAAAAAAGTAACAAAACAAAAGTATTTTATTATGTTGTTGCCATAATGATAAACTACAATTGTGAGCCTTTATATAGGCTACACCTAAAACAAATTAACTGATAAATAGGTAACCCTAACTATCACGTAAACAATCATCTAGAAAATCTCATTCAAAAACTACAACTAATTCCTAAATAATAGAATTAATACAAATCTAAACATAACTATTTTTTATTTTAAATTTTGAATCACATTTATCTAACAGTACTGATGATGATGACTCTGATGATAGTGATAATGATAAGAATCGAAAAGAGAAGGAACAGCTTGCTACAGCACTCAAAGTTAGTCTTGGAACTAATTTTGGTTCATCAAGTACATATATGGCTGGCAAAGCTTCCACTGGGAAAGATAAGAGACAAGATTTTTCTATTCCTTCCTTTAATCCTGCTTAGGCACTTAGACAGAATGAATGGAACAATTCATGGTACAGATCTGCTGAATCTGTAAGTTATTCTTCGGCTTTGGAACATGCCTATGATGCAGTGAAATCTATAGAGAATCAAGATTTGAAGAATCATCTGAAGGCTACAACTCTGTTATCCAAAAGCCTAAAAAGTGAGATTGATTCTATCAAGAACTCAACTGAGTTGGTGAGGAATGATATTTCTCAAAGTTTTACAAAGGTGCCTACTGCTTTTCAGCTAAGGGTAGTAGAATCCCAAGTGAAATCTGTCATTTCTGAACAAACCTCCATCAACAGAAGGATTGATTCTCTGGATACTAAGGTAACTAACATTCAAGCCTCTCTTTCCTTAATTTTGCATTTATTATCAAATCCTGATGTCAAAAAAGGGGGAGAAGGTTAGTCAAACAAAATGCACACCTGATCTAGAATTAAGGAATAATGATGATGATACTGGAGATGATGGTAGTGACAAAGCGATACAAGGAGAAACCTCTGATGCTGCTGTTTTGAAGTCTATAATTCAAACTTCTCAAAGTCAAACAACGCAGTCAACTCATGTTTCTGATTCTGGAGTAAAGACAGTAAGAACGTTGGTGCAATCTCAGATCCTGACGGAAGAACAAATCCTGACACCTGGTCATGGACATACTCTTGCTACAATTCCTGAAGGTGATGAAGATATTTTTATTGATAATCCTGAAGATGCATCAAATTTATTTCAGAAGTTTACTACAAAGGATGGTAGAATTGTTACTCTTTATCATACTGATAAAAGAGTTCAACAATTATTTGCCAGAAAAACACTCTCTACAGCAAGTAAAGAATATCCAGATCTCTCAAATGAAGAATTCTTGAGAAAACAAAAAGAGATAATGGAAAGCTATTCTGTTTCTACTAGAGGTAGTAGGAGAGGAGCTAGAAGAAGTAGAAGAGGTTATCCAACTCAAACAGTACCTAGACAGACAAGGTCTAGAGGGTTAAGAATTGAAGAAATTCCTGAACCTATTCAAACTCTAGTAGTTCCTGACAGATCTACTTTTGGTGATGATGGAAATGTCGAAGAAGAACCTGAATTGAGAAGAAAATCAAGAAAATCAACTCTCTACAATACAAATCAAATTGAAGAATCGAATCTTGATGTTGTTCCTGATAGTATTCAAGATCCTGATGATTCTGAAATTCTGCAAGAGATTGATTTGATGATCTTATCTACTGTGGTTGATTTTCACAACAAAGAAGTAGATGAAGAAGAAGAAGTCAGAAGAAGAGAAATCACAAGAAGAACAAATAGAGATTTCAATCTCTATAAACAAAGGCTTAAACGTTCAAATGAAAGAAACTGGAGGAACCCAAGCAGACAAGAATCTTTACTGGAAAGAAGCTATGCCTTTGAAAAAGAAAAAGATAAGAAGTGGAAACACATAAGTACACTGAGGTGTGATACACCTATCAATTTTCAGACTGGAGGAATTATTACAAGTGCTTCAAGTGTTGTTGATTTATCTGATATGGTTAGATCAAAAGCACTCTCGTTAAAGATGTTTTCAAATCTGAAGCAATTGACAAGTAATTCAAGAGGAGGTATTGGACACAGGGATGCTGAATATCTGAATATGTCATATGTTGATCCATACTCCTTGACTGAAATTGGAGGTACTTTAACTTCTGAAAACCTGAAAAATTTACTAGCTGTTGATATAGTTATAGATTGTCATGATGGTTTTGACAAGAAATTAAAGCTTATGTACTTCATGAAAGATGGTAGTGTGAAGATTCTATCTATTCAAGATCTGCTGATGAAAACTACACATGAACTGAAATATGTTCATTATCTTTTGAGATCAAAGAATCAAATATGCAAAGTATGGAGTGACATAATTTTGTCAACAATAAGAAGAAGACTGGATGGAAACAGTAATTTCAATGGTAATTATACTCCCATGTACTTAAATCAAAGAGGTCAGGATGTGGAAATGCATGGAGGTACTCCTGTTAAAGAAGTAACTTTTGGCATGACTCAACTTACTTTCAATCCTGATGGGAAGGAAATTGCTTATCTTTTGCTTGAAGAGCATAGTCTTCAGAGAAGCTCCATATTGAATCTCAGAGAAGCTATCTACCAGATTAATGAGGAAGATTAAGAACTCAGAAATCTTAAGGATAGACTGATTCAAATTCTTGAAGAAAAAGAAAAAAAATTTGTTATCCAACTTCTTGAAGATGAATCTGTTCTATCAAAGAATTTAAACAGATAAGTTGTTTCTGAAGATACTTGTACATTTTGTATATATGTTTTTGACATCATTGAATCTTAGGAATCTATACTTTATTTCACAAAGTATGAGATTGGGGGAGATTGTTAGATCAGAATTCAATGATCGTCGAGAGCTAGACTCTACTGATCAGGATTACTGATGTCATCAGGATTGCATGGTCGTCAGGATCAAGATGCATATCAGGACTGGGATCAGGTTTGATCATCAGGACTGGAATCTGATCAGGATTCCTACTTCGAGTTATATTTGGAGTCTAGTTAAACATGGAAGTTTATTTTGTCGGTTCCTGGTTTGTAGAATGTAGCTATCAATTAAGGATATGTTTCAATCTTTGTAATTGATTAGGACTTATCTTGTTATTGATAGAGAAGCTGTGTGAAGTATATAAACACAGTTTAGGTTTCGTTTTATGACACAACATTGAACGATCATACACTTGAGTATTTGTGTAACCTAGCAGCTCTCAAGAACATCAGAATTTCTTGAGAGAGTTTGTAACAGTTTTTATATCAGATTTAATAAAGCTGTTATTGTTCTTTCATATTTGTAATATATATATCTTACTTAGTCGAGAATCTTATACAATTGTATTCAACCCCCTTCTACAATTGTTATTTACTGGGCAACAGTCACATTAGAAGATCTTAAGCAAAAGAATGTGTACTTAGAGAGTAAGGTCAAGTGTAATGATGAGATAGAGACTATCCTCAGGAAGCAGATTTCAGATTTAGATTTGAAGCTGAATGCTTTTAAGAATTCCGCCCTGATTGCTAAGGAGATCATTGATACTCAGACCCGGGGTAATAAAACTGCTATAGGACTTGACTACTCTAAAAAGGCTGGGAAAAGGACTCTGGAATTTCCTGTGACATCTTCTGTTGTCAAGAAGGATATTCCACATATTCTTAAGAATGTGGTCAGTCCAGTCTTTTTCAAGCCCTTCTCGGAACCTTTTCATGAGGATGAGCTTTACATAAGACAAGAATTGCTTGAGGAGCATTTATTGAAGGAAAAAGAGGTAAAGACTAAGTTGCCTAGGAATTCAGTAAAAACTGTTATACCTAAAACTGAAGTAGGTGACTTAGTTAGTAATGCTAAAAAGAACAGGAATGGGAAAAAGAAGATTGTTAATCAGGAAATGGTTCCATATTCTCCCATTGCATCTAGGAAGTTGTGCACTATTTGTAATTCTGATGGACACCTTACACATGCATGTAAAAAGGTTAAAGTAGAAACTGCTAATTCTTCTGAAATGCATAACATGTCTGACATGCCTGATCTTCATGAACCCTGTGGAAAGAAAGAGTGTTTTCTATTTAAGTACAACATCATGCATGCTTATTTTAAGTTGATGAATGATAGTAGCAAAAGCACTGTTAATTTTAAATCCACAGATACTATGAATATCAAACAGGGTAAGACTAAATTGAATGTTACTCCTGTTAAAGTATCTAAATCTTCAGGACCCAAACAATTTTGGGTACCAAAGTCCGCTTAATCAATCTGTGATTGCAGGATAAGGTTAAAAGCTCAAAGGTTGTGTGGATTCTGGATAGTGGTTGTTCTAGACACATGACAGGTGAAGAGTCCCTGCTTACAGAGGTGGTTAAGAAGACCGGCCCGATTGTAACCTTTGGAGATGACAGCAAAGGATTCACTACGGGATATGGTAAATTGAAAGTTGGAAATGTCATCATTGAAAACATCTCTCTTTTTGAAGGATTGAAGCACAATCTTCTAAGTATCAGTCAGTTCTGTGATAAAGGCTACAATGTAGATTTCAGAAAGGGCAGGTGCTTGATCACGAACAGGAAGGATGAGAGAAGCTTACTCTACTGGGAGTGAGAAAAGGAAATTTGTTTATAGCTAACTTAAGTTCTTCCAGTGAAGGAGAAGTTACATGTTTCTATGGAAAGGCATCTTCAGAACAAAGTTGGCTATGGCACAAGAAGCTCTCACATTTGAACTTCAAAACTATGAACTCTTTGGTAAAGAAAGAGTTAGTGAGAGGGTTGCCCTGATGGAATTCAATCAGGAGGGACTATGTGAAGCATGTGAAAAATGGAAGTCGAAGAAAGCATCACATAGAAGCAAAGGAATGACAAACATTGCTGAGCCATTACAGCTGATTCATATGGATTTATTTGGTCCAGTCAATGTTATGTCACTTTCAAGAAAAAGATATGCATTGGTGATGGTGGATGACTACTCCAAGTACACGTGGGTGTTGTTCATACAATCAAAGGATGAAGCAACACAACTAATCATTGATCACATCAAGAAGATAGAAGTGGAAGCTAAGCTACCTGTGCGGACAATCAGATCAGACAATGGAACTGAATTCAAGAATGCAGTTCTTAATGATTTCTGCTCAGAGAAAGGAATATCAAGACAGTTTTCAGCACCAAGAACTCCTCAACAGAATGGAGTAGTGGAAAGGAAGAACAGGACCTTGGTTGAAGCAGCAAGGACCATGTTAAGTGAATCAAAACTTCCCACTTACTTTTGGGCTGAAGCAGTGAATACAGCTTGCTACACTCAGAATCGTACCCTGATCAACAAAGATCATGAAAAGACTCCGTATGAGTTAATGGCCAACAAGAAACCAACACTGAAGTACTTTCATGTGTTTGGTGCAAAGTGCTTTGTACTTAAAGATGGAGAACATCTTGGCAAGTTTGATGCCAAAGCAGATGAAGGCATTTTTCTGGGCTATTCTCTGGAATCTAAGGCTTACAGGGTATATGTGATTGAAGATAAGAAGGTGTTGGAAAGCTTTAATGTAACATTTGATGACACCAAAAGACCAGGCCTGCAAACTGGAGAGAACTCTGAATCCTTGGTATTTGAAAATCTATCAGGAGATCTCTCTGACAATGAAGAAGAACCTGAAGTTGTTACAGTTATTAATAATAATCATGATGATAATGATTCTGGACCAAGTGGTGATAGTGGTGGACATACTCAAACTACTACTGGATCCACTAGTCAATCAACAGGGTCAACAGATCATACCGTCAATAACTCAGGGGGAGCAGGAGAAGGATCAACTAGTCACACTCCACAACATCTAGAACAAGGAGAATCATCAAGATCGCATCTGCCAAGACAAAGGGTATGGAATAGAGATCATCCCTTTCACTTGATCATTGGTGATCCGGACACAGGAGTGAGAACTAGGAGAGCATCACAAAATGAATGTCACTATTCTGGGTTTCTTTCAGAAACATAACCTAAGAAAGTTGAAGATGCTCTAGATGATCCAGATTGGGTGATTGCTATGCAAGAGGAACTCAATCCGTTTGAAAGGCAGAAAGTTTGGAAGCTGGTACCTAGGCCTAAGGGAAAATCTGTTATTGGAACAAGATGGGTATTCAGAAATAAGTTGGACGAAGATGGCATTGTAACGAGAAACAAAGCCAGACTGATTGCTAAAGGTTACTCTCAAGAAGAGGGTATAGATTATGATGAAACCTATGCACCAGTAGCAAGACTTGAGGCCATCAGAATGTTTCTGGCATTCGCAGCACATTCCAATTATAAGGTATATCAGATGGATGTGAAGAGTGCTTTTATGAACGGGGAGTTAGAAGAAGAAGTGTATGTGGAACAACCTCCAGGTTTTGATGATTCAAAACTGGCAGACTTTGTGTACTTTCTATTCAAAGCTCTCTATGGACTCAAACAAGCTCCAAGGACATGGTATGACACTCTCTCTGAATTCTTACTTGAAAATGATTTTAGAAGAGGTGTTGTAGACAAGACTCTCTTTTACAAAAAGCACAAAAATGATTTGATATTGGTGCAAGTATATGTTGATGACATAATATTTGGTTCTACTAATGATGATCTATGCAAGAGATTTGCTAAGTTAATGCAGAGTCGTTATGAAATGAGCATGATGGGTGAATTGTCATTCTTTCTTGGACTGCAAGTATACCAAAGACAAGATGGTATATTCATTTGTCAGTCCAAGTACATCAAAGATCTTCTTAAGAAGTATCAAATGGAAGACTCATCTACAGCAAAGACTCCTATGCCAACTGCCACTAAGCTTGATAAGGATGAAACTGGTAAGAAGGTTGACATCACAGGCTACAGAGGTATGATAGGCTCATTACTTTATCTCACTGCAAGTAGACCAGATATAATGTTTGCAACATGCTTGTGTGCTAGGTTTCAGTCTGATCCTAAAGAATCTCATCCAATAGCTGTTAAGGGAATATTTAGATATCTTAAGGGGACCCCAAATCTTGGAATTTGGTACCCTAAAGATACAGGATTTGATCTTATTGGATACACAGACTCTGATTTTGCAGGTTGTAAGATTGATCGGAAAAGTACTTCAGGAAGCTGTCAATTTCTTGGAAGAAGGTTAGTTTCCTGGTATAGCAAGAAGCAGCATTCAGTGTCCACGTCAATAGCTGAGGCTGAATACATTGCTGCTGGTAGCTGCTGTGCTCAGATTTTGTGGATGAGAAACCAACTCCGTGACTATGGGCTTTTGTTGACAAAGATTCCAATATTTTGCGACAACACAAGTGCCATACCAATCTCTAACAACCTAGTGCAACACTCGAGGACGAAGCACATCGACATCAGGTATCATTTTATCCGAGAGCATGTCATGAATGGAACTGTGGAGTTACATTTTGTACCCACAGAGGAACAAATTGCAGACATCTTTACTAAACCGCTTGATGAATCCACTTTTTCAAAGCTGGTTGGTGAACTTGGGATGTTAAATCTTTCTAATTGATTTTGATTAGAAGTCAATAACTGCAGATAGTCCTAGTGAATACATGAGTTTAAGAATTTCTATATCCTTAGGACTCGTGAATTTATTTTCTGGAGCAATTCTCGTAGTTAGGATTATTGTACTAATTTTATGTCATAATTATGGATGATATATCTTCTCGCATTTAATTGGTTATTAATTTTAAAAATTATTTAGGTGCTAATATTTGTTCTAAATATTGAAGCATCTATTTAATTTGAAATAATTTACTTTGTTTTTAACATTGTAGATTAATGCAGCATAATTTATTGGATTTTAATTAATTAATATCATTTAATGATATTTAGTTGATTTTATTCTAAGAAAATTGTGATTTTTCTGTTGACAATTGATTTTGGTAAATTTGAAAAACATTTATTCAAAATAAAACTTGACAGGAAATACAAAAATTTGAATTTTAGAACATGAACAGGTTTTAAGATTTGAAAATTCTATCGAAATCAATTTTCAATAGTTTTTGAAAAGGAAAAGAAAATCTATCGAAGACAATTCTCGATAGTTTTTGAAATTCAGTTGAAAAATATATCGAATGGAATTTAACTCTTGAAATATCTAAATTCTCGATAGTTTTTCAAATATTCCTCGATAGTTTTTGAGTTTTAAAAGAAAAAAACACCTTCGATAGTTTTCTGATAAAGTCTGTTGGACTTCATATTTTTCAACTTCGATAGTTTTTCAAAAACTATCGAAGGAATAATGACTTTATTACCCCTCTAGAAAAAATATTGAAGGTTAATTAAAAATCTATCGAACACTGTGTTTACTAAAATACCCCTGTCAGTGTAAACATGGTATAAAAGAGCCCCTTAGACGTTTTTTTTTCCTAATCACAGATCTAAGAAAAGAATTTTATACTTACAAAGTTACGTACACAAACAAGAACGTCTAGTCCATCGATATTTTCTTCAAATTCATCGAGTAAAACTTGAAAAAGTTACTTTTATTTCATTGTTAATTGATTTTAACCGTGAAGTTTGTTTCTTTTTGAGTTTTTGAAACGTCTCAAGGAAGAAAACCATCGAACTTGAATCTTCGAACCTTATAAAACTGTTAACAGTGTTATTCTTTAGAAATTAATTGTTTTTCAATTGATTTCTTTGGATTAAAGTAGATATTTGAAGTTAACAATTTAGGGTTCTAATTTAAGTTGAGTTTGGTTCGAGTTTGTGTTTTTTAAAGGAAAAGGGGTTAATTTGGTTAAATTCTGATTAATTAGGAATAATTAATTGAAAAATAAGTTCTGGTTTAAAATTTAATTTTTTGGAAATTTAAAATGGCCGGAAAATTTATTGTAACCAAGACTAATCATGTCTCGTTTCAAAACCTGCCAGCCATTACGAACTTACAGTTTCGTGCATGGGCAGAGTTTTTGAATACACGTTCGTTAGTGGCATATTCTTTGAGTACTCCCGTAGTCCTTTGCATCGATCAATTGACTGCGTTGTACACATCAGCCACTGACACAAGTGAGAATAACATTAGATCCTTCAGTTTTGTTGTGCCAGAGGGCAGAACAATAAGGGTGATGGAACATGACTTTAACAGAATACTACATTTTCCTACAGAAAACCATGTTCCGGATCCCACGACTGAGGAGATACATGCTTTCTTCACTCTCATTAGAAGTCAACAACCAAACTTCTTTGTGGGAGAGTTTCTTAAGCATTACCTGACAAAGCCATGGAACTTTTTCTTTCATACCCTAATCCATGTTTTTACTGCCAAGCTAACAAATTTGCATGGTATTCCCTTATTCCTTCAAAAGATAGGGTTTGCCATTTCTAACAATACGCATATTAACATAGGAAGGCTAGTGATTGATCAAGTCATTCTGTGCATGGGACCACTGGATGAAAGAACAGGCATGGACGATGTGCTTTGTTTCTATCCTAGGTTCCTACATCTAATTCTCAATGATGTCTTAACAGATGATGAACGTGAGACATTTGAAGGCGAGGAGACCATGGAGTGCATGAGGATGAAGAGGAATGCAATAACCGCTCTGATAAGAAAGACTCATCTTCCAGGGGTACCAACTGTTCTCACTGAATATCTAAGAACGGTGCCCCTACCACTTCTACCCCCAGGGGAACAGGTAAATGAAGGTAACATTCCTGAACCTGAACTGGCTCCTGAACCACAACCAATGGATGTTGATCCAGAGCCCTCAGTGGCCATCACTGACCATGAGATTGCAAACCCACAATCTCTAACCACGGTCGAAGAGCCTTTGGAAGAGCCAAATGAAACCATAAACGAACCTCCTTCCCCTACTATACCCAACATTCAGACATCCGTGAGTGTAGAGGGAGATAGTGCCATAGCAGCACCACATAAGGAGATACACCCTTCAACAGCAGCTCTGCCTACCTCTAAAAGGAGAAGATCAGAAACCGAGGCAACTGTTGATAGTTCATTTCTCTCATCCAAAGAACCCTTCACAAATTTTTCTGATTTTGATTGGGCAATGCTAACAAAAGCTATATCTGAACCAATAGCTCAATCAAGTAAGGAAGAATTGACGGAAGCAACTGGTGTTCCGACCATATTACGGTCAGGTTCACTGGTTGAAGGTTCTAAGAACCAAGGGTCTTCACAGACATCGAGAGAAGGCTCTGACCTAAATGTAAAATCTAAAGGATCATTTCCTAGCTCCCCAGATGGAACATATCTGGATCCTGCGGGTAAAGGGTCTGACGTAGGTGCATATCGGCAACTCGGTGATAATGAATCAATTACTATTGAGGAGTTAACTGAGGTGAAGTCTTCACAGACTCAAGGGGAAGGTTCAGGATCTCTGCTGTTAATAGAGGTTGTTTCTAACCCCCTAGAGATTCAAACTCTAGATCCTTCAAAGGATATATCATCTACGGATGATCAACAACTTGGTTTAACCAAGGACGGGGACTTGCGAAGCCCCATTGCACCACCGGTGACCTCCTTAAGGACGGCTAAGGTGTTTTCTTCTGTAGGCACAACTAGCAAAACGGGATTGAGTGAAACAAAAACACATACACCTGGCCTGAGTGGGAAAGGAAAAATGAGTGAAACACCGACAGAAACGTCGAGTGTACACCCAGAGCTAAATGTGAGGAGTGACACCCTAACCCTGCCAAACATTGATGATCAGCTACTGCCTACAGAACGAGAGTTACATGTTCAATCAACACTCAAGGAGATGACAGTTCGTGATAAAGAAGGAAATCCATTATTCAAGGTTCCACTGCGACCTTCCTTTGACCAAGGGATCTCCTCTAGTCAAGGCAATGCTTCTTTAAAGACTATTCAAGAGAAGGTTGACTTGGCTGCAGCTGATTCCAGAAGAACATTCAGGGTCATTGGCAGTGCATCTGGCACTATAACAGGTACTAAGCAGGCAGTGGACTCCTTGAAGAAGGAAGCAATGGAGGAACTAGTCGAATTGAGGACAGACATCAAGGAATTAAAAGATGGATTCATGAATGAAGTGTTTGCTTTGTCGCAAGGACATGAAGCTTTAAGAGAAGACGTTCTGGTTATCCGGGATGGTCAAGCGCGGGTAAAAGATGCAATGAACACACTTTCAAGAGTGGAGTCTAAGCTGACCAAGAGACTGGATCATATGGAAAAGACTACCAACTCAAGATTGGATAACATTGACCTGACGCTAGCTTCTATGAATGATATGAATAAGCAGATTATGGATTTCTTGGACAACCAAAGCGACGGGGTACAGTCAATCTGGACTATGCTAAGGAACCAACAAACTGGAACAACCTGGACCTTCAAATCAACAACCTGATCCTTCTACTACCTTTTATGCTGAGGATGGTTTTGTCGAGGATTCCTCAACTAAGGGGGAGAAAGTTGGAGATGGGGAGAAAGGTCTGGATGGATGGGGATTTTGGGAAACGGTTGAAGCTATTCCAGTTAGACAGTACTGGATTGAGGACATGGTACAAGAAGAGGAAAGTGAAGAGGAATTTGAGTTCATGCAAGAGCAACCGATTAAAGAGGAGCATGAGCCATATTATCCAGAGCCTGTTGAATATCCAATCTGGGAGGATAATATGGAAGAAGAAGCAAATTCTCTGTCACAAGAAGAAGAAGCTGCCTTGGAAATGGTGAGAGCTCAAAGAGCTGCAATAGATGTCAGGCAAGCTGAGAAAGAGAAACAACAAGTAGTTCTGCGAAGTGAAAAACTGAAGAGGTTCAAGATGTATAGTGAAGTGAGGAAAAAGAAGATGATGGATCTGGCAAAGAAAGAAGGAAGTGACTGGGAGATGGCTTATAAAACCTTTTGCAGAGTTGAAGACGGATTAGAAGTCAATGACAATGCTGAGGTGGAGGTTATCATTCAGAACATAAGAAGTGCCAATCTTGAAGATCAGACTTACTTCACAGCATTGAGAAACTCTATGATCTTTCTGAAAGCTGGGGTTAAAGCAAACGGTGCCTGGAACATAGTAATCAATTTTCTTGAGAAAGTTACTTTTGTGATTTCCACTAAGTTTTTTGAACAGAGGACATACACAGAATTGCAGGTTATGCTCATCAAGATACAAAGGACTACAAGGCTAAATGAACTGCTCCGTGAGCATGTTAAAGAGATCTTGATGAAAGTCGGTCCAGAGATTACTGAAGATCCTCCAATGGTTAGATTCATGACGAATGACGTGTTCAGAATTTGCTATTTGGCTGAGGACAAACTGAGAGACTATCCAAGCAACTATCTAATATCAGTGGAGAAGTATCTTAGATCCACTGGATTCTCATCAACGGAGAAGGACAAAGCAGCAGACACTCTGAGAAGATTTCTAATGGAGAATGTTCTTTACTATAGGAAGAGAGTGGAAAGAGGATTGGAAGTGCATCCCAGACTACCAAACATGCCAAAGCTAAACAAGAAAGATGTTAACATTGCATGGTTGTGGGCTGAAGTGGGACAAGAGGTAGAGTACATTGGAAGACACATCCAAGGAGCAATCCTTAAACCTGGAGAACCACTGCTCTATCCTTCTGTGATTGATTATCAAGCTTCTAACTCCGATCCAATGTTTGAAGAAGGTGAGATCGGAATGGACTGAACAACAGAAGAAAAGAACAAAAGAACTATCAGCTCAGACTAGAGGAGCAACTTCTATGTAGAAAGTTTTATTGTTTTTTGATTTATGAAAACTGGAAATGTATATATATCTGATCCAGAATGCATTTAATATTATTACGCTGTCTTACTTTAAATAGTTTCATGTTTCCTTAGTTAGTTGAGTTATCCTCGAAGTATTTGCTTGTCAAACTCTATCCAATCAAATAGGGGGAGATTGTAAAGCATAATGTAACATAAGATGTAAAAGAGATAACTACAACTCAACAAAGGACAAGACAGACAATAATATTAACAGAAGCACAGGAATCCAGAATCAAAAAAGAAAAGGTAAACTCAAAAAATCAAAATACGGTATATATTCTTGAAGTCTGTAAACATGTCACAGAAAGAAGTTCATGAAAATGTTCAAGCCTCAGTGACAACAAAAGAAACAAGACTTTCAAGATGACAGAAGTATGTGAATGATTTAGGGTTAAGTACCACAGGATTCCAGTGATTTATTTGAAGCAACCAGAACGACAAGAGACTTATCAGCAGCATTGAATTGAAGACATAGAAGAAGAATTGATCAAGTGTTATTCATCTGTGAACCAGACCAGTTGCACTAGTTGGCGACACTAAAAAGATCAAGTTGTTTTATCGTCTCAGAAGAAATTGATACAGTCTATTACTTAAACACCAAGGAGTTCAGAAAGGATTTCTTAAATAAATCAAGGACAAAAGAAAAGGGTTCGATGGTTTTTCTTTAATAAAAACCATCGAATGAGATAAAAAGAAATCATTAGAAAACTAATATGAGTTAATGTTTCATTCGATAGTTTTTATTTAAAAACCATCGAATGGAATATTAACTTTAATATTCAATAGTTTTTCTAATATGGAGCAGGTGAAAAGTATTACTTGTTTTTCCAGTTGATGGAAATTAGACGGCCAGGATTAGTTCTCTAGTTTTGGTTCGATAGTTTTCAAAACCAAAAGACTACAATTACTAAGAGAGAGGCAGTGTCTTCCTCAGTCAGGTTATTAACACATAAGCAATTACTGAGAGAGAAGTTTGAGCCGGAGAAGATCAGAGAAATTAATAGTGCTCAGAATTTTATCATTGTATTGATTGTGTTTAACCTAGAACTCATTGAAGCTAATCTACGGATTAGAAATTGTAGCACCCCTCGAGGTTTATATTTATAAAAAGATATATTCCTCGAATCTTGGTTTGGTTTGGTGTGTTTGATTTCGTTATAGAACTGAATGAATTATCCGCGAACGAAATTGAATTATTTGTGAGTATCGTATTTATAACGACTCAGAAAAACGCTTCTGTAGTATTAATATTTAATAATATTTGAGATCTATGATATGTGAATATTGTGTGAAAGGTGGATATTTGAAAATGTGATTATTAGATGTTTACTTGGTGAATGGTATGGATTAAAATATATGTGTATGCTTTTAATTGCATTTTATATGAATTTCTTATTAAAAATCAACTCTTTTTGACCTTCCGGGAATTTTATAAATTCATCAGAGATTCATTTTATTGTGAAATCTTTTTCACAACCTTTCTTTTATATTCTATTATTTTCTAAAATTAGTGGAGGAATTTATTTTCGGCCTTAAGGATTTAAAACTGATTTTATGAGATAAATGTCATTATTGTGATTTAAACTTTGAAAATTCATATTTAATTTAATTTTGATCATAAAAATATTTTAAAAATATGGGTGAGCTTGTAAATTCGTATTCTCTGTTTTAAAAATAAAATTTTGATTTTAGGTATTATTTTCATTTTATTTCGGATTTTAGAAAGTCGTTATATTGGTTTTCTTTTATTAAAAATCAGATTTTTAATTGTGAAGTTACTGTTTTGCCCTTGGGGCTTATAAAACCCTCAAGCCCAGCATTCTCCCCCTTTTTCTTATTGTCGACACCTCTGTTCTCTCCTTGCCGTTCTCTCTCTCGGCTATTCTCATTTTTTTTGTAAAAATCTTCATCCCTCTCTTCTTTTCTCTCCACACAATCGATTGTTGTACATATATATATACATATATATGATTGTGCTTGTGTGTGTATGGCCGTGTGTATATGTGTGTATCAGTTTTGCATGCAAGAGGTATTGGCGATTTGATCTTAATTCATTACCGAAATCTTGCTTTGTGATCATTCCGTGATTATTTGATTGTTGTAAATTGCTAATCGGTGAGGTTTGTTGAAGGAAACCCGAATTCCGGGCACCTCCAAGCCATGCCGCCGTCGGCAATGAGCTCCGGCGAGCCGACGGGGATGATGATGATACCTTTGAGTCCGATTCTTGTGTTAATAATTATATTTAGTTGAGTTATGGGTTGCATGTTGAAGAATCGAAATGCATGTGAGAAATTTCAGTTTTCCCCTTTTGTAAAATTGGTTTGAAGTATTGATGTTGATGATTAATTGATAGCCTCAAGGTTATAGTGATTGCATGTTAGTGATTGTGTTAAGTTTAGAGAATTTTGGATTATATATGTTTGATATTTGATTTTAAGTTGAAGGTTTTGATTTGGGGTTTTTGTCGGATTAGAAGTGTAGTGTTTGTGATTGTTGATGCTAATTGATTTTAATGTATAAATTGAGTACTTCTTCTTAAAGTTCTGATTTGTGAGTGTTGTGGAAGCCTAAGTAGTTGAGAATGGTAAATTAGTTGTATCATAGGTTATGCAATAAGAATGTTAGTGATTAAAGGTTTGTGCAGAATGTTGAGATGCCCAGAAACTGTCTGTTCTGTTTTGGTTAATTGCAATTGCTTGCTACCTGTTTTAGACAGTAAGTCTAAGAGGAAATTGTTCTAGTTGGAGTCTAGTTTGTGCACGCGCAAACCTTGTATCGATAGAGTTAACGAGTAAAGAGTTTTGTATGTTTTACTAAAAGTTGTGCAGCAGGATTTTCTGTGCTTCAGTTCATACTTTAACCTGTTCGTTTTTAGTCTAAATAAACTGTTCTGAAGTTGAAATTGTTATTCTGAGTTGGAGTAGTAATAAGGAAGTAGCCTGTCAAATTTGGTATTTGTTTGATTATATTTGGATTTCTGAAAAATGTTTTAGTAAAGTTGCGCAGCAGGAATTTTCTGTGCTTCAGTACCTAATTTAACCAGTTCGTTTTTAATCTAAAGGAATTGTTCTGAAGTTGAAACTTTTATGCTAAGTTGGATTAGTATTCATTAAGTAGCCTGTCAAATGTGGTATTTGTTTGATTAGTTTTGGATTTATGAAAAATGTTTTAGTAAAGTATGCGCAGCAGATTTTTCAGCTTTTTGAGATGAAAACATTGTTTGTAATGGTGTTAAGGATATGGTTAGCATTGGTCAAGTTGATTTAAAGGGATAACCAAGTGTGGTATGATTTGAAAGTTAGATTATATACATATGTATTAAAGGAGTATATTATGTGAACTTGAATGGCAATGTGCGCTTATGTGAGTTTTGTGCTTATCATATGGATAAGAGATTATAAGTGATATAAATATTATGTGTTTACGCGTTTAGGAAACGTTGGGTAGTTTAGAATAAGGATTAGAATTTTGAGAGGATCATTCTGAGATAGTATATACTCTTTTGTAGAGTTACGAGACGTGGAACATAGAGATAAAGGCAAGGTGAAGGCAGAAATTCACTGAGTACAGTTTGTTCTAAAAGCTACTTAAGAATCCAAAGAAGTAGAGCTTAGAGATAAAGGAAAGACCAAGGTGGAGAACCAGTGATTTCTCATTATCCTTTTAGTTACTTAAGGCAAGTAATTCTGACTTGCTTTCGCTTCTAAATTCCATTCTTTCATTTTGACATATATGAATTGCTATCTTGTTTATATACCCTTTTAATCCTAAAAACATATCATGTTCATTTGGTAATCCTTATTTCTGTTCATATACCTTGTTGGTTCATACACCATACTATGTTTAGTTCTTTCTTCGAACCTTTACACCCAAAGGTGAATATACCAGAACTCACATTTTAGTACATATCCAAAACATACCTATGACATTTACTTCTTGATTTCCCATTGATAGAAATCCAGATTGATCAGATTGAACTTATCCAATTCCCAAAAGACTCTTTTATATACAAACATTATAGACACAACACAATGTCTTGTGAACCATATCTTGCTTAAACTTTTCTTCAGACCTTATCATTATCCTTTGATTATACTTACATTTTAACCGAGATGCTATTGCATTAGATTTGAACTTGTACCTATGAATCACATACTTACTTGAAATTGAGAATACATGAACCTTCACTTGGGTACTATACAAACACACATCCAATGATTTACAAAGGATTTCTTTCATAAGGAAAGATTTTAAAAGAAAGGAAGTTTCAAAGTTTGGATTCATTTAAATTCCGATTTATGGTTTCCACGGATTCCTAAGATTGGAGGCGTAAGAGGCCGAGTGACGCCGGCCCAGCATTTTTTTAATTATAATAAATGGACTAGGGATGGACTAGTCTAAAGGCCAATGTGTGCCTATTGGGATCCAATACAAGGACCAGAGGGACTGTGTGTCCGGTATGGGGACTTTACGTGGCTGATCACCCGTATTGTCCGGTGCGTTGTGAAAAATCTCCAAATTACTTATTGCTTTTCCTGAAATCATATATCTATATAAGGAAATTTGTTTACCCTTTGAAATTGTATATTCATTTCATTGTTCTGATAATCCCTTGATATGGATTCTGCTATACCCATGACATACATATTGATATTGGAAACTGTCTTGAAATTGTATATTTATTTCACTGTTCTGATAATCCCTTGATATGGATTCTGCTATAACCATGACATACATATTGATATTGGAAACTGTTTCACAGTGGTTAACTATTTGGATATATTATTACTTGCTGAGCATTTGGCTCATTCTTTCCCCTGTTCTAACCCACAGTTAAACGAGAAGATGGTACGCACTTTTCAGTCAGCTAGGAAGTCTTCCTATAGGGTTATTTTTGGGATGCCAGCTCAGGCAGGTGATGAAGACTTGTAGAAGGTGTTTTGTATAAGGAAATGTAGAACTTCTAAGACACGGTTGTAATAACTTTTGAGATTTTTATTATGTAATAAAATGAAGTAGATAGTTGATGCTTGTTTCATACCATTACCTGTTAAAGATCCAGGGTAAAGTTGGGGTCGCGTCTGCATGTTTATATTATTATTCACAGGTTTATAAGTATAGAGGTTGTAGTGACTCCCCAATCATGACCCCAGATTGGGAGGGCGTCACAGTATTCAACCCCCCCTTCTACGATACTTTGGACCTAACATCATGACTTTCGGTATGACAACCACTTGAATTGGTATGACTCTCAGTATGACTGACACTGAACCAGTATGACTTTCAGTATGACTCTGTTTAAACTACAATGACTATCATTGATAGTCATACCATTTCAATTTTCAAAGTCATACCAGTTCATTTCAAAGTCATTTTAGAATAATAATAATTCTAATTTAATTAATCTTATAATCAATTTAAGGAATAAATTAATTCTTGTTGAATTAATTTATTGGATAAATTAACTATCTGATTTAATTAATTAAAAGAGGATTAATACAATTTCTTGACAGCAGAATCAGCCTTTAAACCACTGAAATTAATGACGAACTTCCACTGTATGATGTTAACACTCGATGTACTGTCTAGTTCATAAGTGACTAATTGCAATGACTGTTCTTCATCTTTTGACTTTAAGTTGTGGTTATTTATCTTTTCCCATCATCAAATTTTGTAACATGTACACTTCTTGTCACACTGTTGAAATCTCTGTCACTTTAAATAGATCCACTTTCTTGAATACTTCACTAAGGCTTAATCAAATAATCAAAATCTACATCGATTTTGAAAGAGGGAAAGGGTCAAAATCTACATTTTATATTATGATTATTTTAATAAACTGGTCTATGCAGCCTAGTTGATGGTATTAATATATTGTTGAGATAGCTAGCTAATTGATTTGGCTAGCAACTATATTGTTGAGATGGACAACTAATATTTTGGCTAGTAGTTATGTTCCAGAAATAAATGAAAGTAAAGTAGTTCGATCACGTTTAAATGTAACATATTTGACTGCCCTTAACAACCTATTTCATAGGGTATTTTTGATGAATATTATCGAAAGGTAATAATAAAACATATGATCTAAATTACATCTCAAAAGACGAATGAATTCATTTCGTGCTTACAAAGATTACACATAGATAATAATAAGAAAGATGATCAAGCTGGATGACTGCATCTGGAAATGATAAGATTAATAGACCTAATAATAAGGTGGCTCGTTCAACATATATTCTTTTATGATAAAATTTTACAAGTTCTTGTTGGATCGTACGTTATAGGGTACTACATTTTACAATATAAATTAAAGAGTTCAAAAAGAAGATTAATCTTAATCGCTACGGCGCAAGCGATTCAATTCCATGTCTTCTACTGGATTCCTTGATTCCCTTTGAGCGAAGTGTGGCCTTCAATCTCCCAAAGTTTCCTCTTCTCAAAGCCTCGAAATTCCAAAACCCTAGCTGCGTGCGGCTGCCCTAGGTCTCAATTTCGATTTCTATTATATAACCAGCTTTAAGGAAAACAAGAATATATATAGGCTTCAGTAGGGATCATGGACAATTAGGTCAGGTCTTCCAATGACATTTTGGGTCAAGCCCAATGTCATTAAATATTAATTCAATCCACTAAAGAATTAATATTTGCACTATCGTTCCTAATACCGCAATTCTTTTGTTATTTAATTCGGCTCCTATATTATTTGCTTATTAAATTCCCCACGTTTAAGATATCGCATGTCCATTAATTAAATTAATCAGTGACAATTAATTTAATTAATATCTTATTTATCCTTGATCATCCACTCAACCTTATAATTATGTCAGAAATTAATCTTCCTGCAGGGCTTTACATAATTATCTTTATGAGCTTTCAAGAGGACATCATCAACCCGAATATTATCAGGACATTGATTTCTTCTGTAATTAATATCTCACTCTGCATGCAATTGAAGGGTTTCAAGCATATAAACGCAACGAAAAAACATGAAAATAAATAAAAATTTGAAACCCCTCCGCAGGATCCATGCGAAAACAAAAGATTTAATTCAGAGATTAAGAACAAATACCTTAAGAAGCTTTAACAGTTCATTAATGGAGGATTAATGGAGATCCAAAGCTTGTTCAATCACCACGTATCCAGCTCCCGCGATCTACGCTCTACGTTATCCACACGAACGCTTTCCTTGAAAGATTGATGTGTACTACCACCCGAAAACTGCTTCTTTCTCTCTCTGTTTTCATGCTCTCATAAACAGCTAGGGTTTTAATATAAAAAACGTTTTTCCATCATAAAATCAGCCTCTAAGAGAGTTTATATAGAGAAGAATAAGCTTTATTAATTATAATCCAATTATAATTAATACTAATCCAAAATTTCAATTTATTATTTAATTAAGTCTCACTTAATTAATTAATAACTTATTTCTGAATTAGTTTAAGTAATTCCCTTTTCTATTTAATTAATTAATTAAGTCATACTTAATTAATATTATTAATAGAATGCATTACTTATTTAATTTAAATTATTTTTCCTTCAAGCGTTCTTTGTGTGTGACCCTGTAGGTTATTATTACGTTGGCAACAATTTTAATAACTAATTAAAATTGTAAACAATGAGCGGCATCTAGTAATACATCATTGTTACCCAAGTAATAATAATTAAATTGGTGATTCGATTAAGCCTTTCGTGAATAATGTTCCATGTAATATAATTTCTTTAACCTTAATATTATAGATAAAACTCGAGGCATGTAGTGTGTCATCCTCTTCATAATTTAATCTTAATTTTCTTGATCGATGAGTAGACTAATAAATCAAATCAACAATTGAGCACAGTCGTGCATTTCATAGTCTCACTCAAACAAGAGGCCAATAATATCACTCCTAAAATTAGGAGGGTTAAATCTCATCTAGATCATTCATATTTCTCATACGATTCATAATATACCCAATGTCCACTTTTATCATCATCCGGTCAAAGATAAATTTTAATGTAATCAAAGTATATTAATTCTCGTATAGAAATATAATGATTTCAGGTCTAAGGATCATTACACCATTATCATAGTGAGAATTACTTATGACACTATTAACATGTGTAATCTCACGGCGGGTCAATCCAATGTCATGTTTTCTTACATGCACCTATGTTTTGACTTTAGTATTACCATACCTATGACCAATGAGATGTGGTCATCAGTCAACAAACATACTAGTCTCTATGCATTATTATTGTCCTTAAATAATAACACTCGACTAGGGATATTTAGGAATAAAAATACTATTCATATAATCTCAATTTTAAGTCACATACTTAAAGATATCGAATACATATCATAATTCCAAGGACATTTATTATGCTAACATTTATAACGCAATAAATAAAGACATAATAAAATAATATTAAAAATCAATAAAACATAATTTATAATAATAAAATATTTTCTTTAAAACATAAACGTATTGTCTCTAGAGCTCTAATACTAACAATCTCCCACTTGCACTAGAGCCAATATCCCATGTATCCAATACATTTGGAACTAGTGTGACTTACATGTTTCTGCTACGACAAAGACTTAGTCAGTGGTTCTGCAATATTATCAATAGTATGCAGTTTATATAAAAGTATATCTCCTTGATCATTAATCTCATTAATAAGGTGATATCGCCTTAGTAAATTCTCAAAAATCCTCTTTGGCTAATTCGCTAGTATCAATATACTAAGCCTCGATTGTAGAATCATTTACGGTTCTTGCTATGAACTATTCTGGCTTACAACACATCTATTTAGACAAAACACAAATCCAGAATAAGACAAAAACCCGTCATGTCTGTCTAGAAACTAGCATCCATGTAACATGTTACATCCAGCTTCCATCTCCTCCATATACTAAGAATGAGTCTTTAGTCCTCTTCAGGCACTTAAGAATATTCTTGATTCCAATCCAGTGACCATCACTTGGATTAGACTGGTACCTGCTCGTCATGCTTAAAGCATATGAGACATTATGACGAGTACATATCATCACATACATTATGAAACCAATTTCCGAAGCATATAGAACTATACTAATGTGGTCTATATCATCCAATGATTTCAGACCATTTATTTTGAGATCACTATCTCATGAGACATGGGAACATTTCCCTTTTAGCCTCTTTGCATCCCTAATTGGTGCAATACATTGTCAATGTATGTACTCTGACTTAAGCCGAAAAATTTTCGTGATCTATCTCTATAGATCCTGATCCCTAAGATATATGACACATCTCCTAAGTCTTTCATCAAGAAACTATTTCTCTACCAAGTCTTAACAGTCTGTTGAGAAAGAATGTCATTCCTTATTTGTAATATATCATCTAAATATGATACTAGGAATGCCACATGGCTCCCACTAACCTTCTTGTAAACACACAGTTCATCTTCATTTTGGATAGAGACAAACTATTTGACCGTTTCATCAAAACGTATATTCCATCTCCTCGAGGCTTACTTTAATCCATAAATGGATCGACTTAACTTATAAACCATTCTAGCAAAACTTGGATCTACAAAACCTTCAGGTTGTGTCATGTACACATCCTCTTCAACGCTCCCATTTAAGAAAGTAGTCTTGACATCCATTTGCCAGATTTCGTAGTCATAGTCAGCAAGCAAAATCCTGATGGACTTGACCATTGCCACTGGTGAGAAAGTTTCATCATAGTCAATACCATGAATTTACTTGAAACCTTTTGCCACCAGTCGTGCCTTATAGGTTTGTACATTACTATCCATGTCAGTTTTCTTCTTGAAAACTCATTTGCACCTTATAGGTTTTACCCCTTTAGGTGGATCAACTAAAGTCCATACTTGGTTTTTCATACATGGAATCCATCTTAGATTTCATGACCTCCTACCAAATTTTATATCTTGGAATGTTCATAGCGTCTTGGTAGGTAAGAGGCTCATTATCATTATTCACAAGCATTACATCACCATCCTGAGTCAAGATAAATTCATAATATCTCTCGGACTTATGATGAATCCTACTAGACCTACGAACAACCCGTGTTTCTTGAGTAGTGTTGTCATTAACATTTTCTTGTACATTCTGCTCTTGTTCCAACTTTGGTTCAATGTTATCTCGTGGTTCTCGATCCTCATCGAGATCTATTGTCCTCCCACTATTTCCTTCAGAAAGCAATTCTCTCTCAAGAAATACAACAGTCCGAGCAACAAACACTTTGTTCTCTGGAGGATTAAATAAGTAATACCCCTTTTGTTTTAATTTGGTATCCCACAAAATTACATTTATCTGATTTTGGTCCTAGCTTGTCAGAGGTTAAACGTTTCACAAACGCTTTGCATCCCCTAATTTTCATAAATGACATGCTATGACTTTTCTCAGTCCATCTCTCATATGGGGTCTTTTGAACCGATTCAGTAGGAACACAGTTAAGTGCATATGCAGCCGTCTCTAGGGTATAACCCCAGAAACTTATTGGAAGATCCACTTGACTCATCATCCATTGCACTATGTCCAACATAATGTGATTTCAGCTCTTAGAAACTCCTTTCTTTGAACCTTTTTACTTCAGCTTAATAGTCTTTAAACTTTTCAAATAATTCGGATTTGTTTATCAAAAGATATCGATTTTCGTATCTACTAAAATCATCAGTAACCACTATGAAGTAGTAAAACCTACCTTCTACCATCGTACGTATATGACCACATACATCACCATGTATAAGTCCTAATCGTTCGATGACACTTTCACCATTTCTAGTAAAAGGGGCTTTTGTCATTTTACCAAATAAACCAAGATTCACATTCTTCGTATGATTCATAATCAAACTTATCCAATCATCCATCATTATGTAAATTGGAAATGCGTTTCTTATTGATATGACCTAAATGACAGTTCCAAAGATAATGTTTGATTTGAGTCATTTTAGAACATATAAAATGTTAACTAATTGTGCAACATTATTAACCTTTTCATTGAAATGTAATAAACAACAATTGTTATATATCCAATTAAAATGAAAAATCTTTTGTGTCCATACAAGAAACCAATATAATGTCTCTACTCTTAGAGGCACGTAGTTACAATTATCAAGTTCTAAACTGAGCCTTATAGGCAAATTTAAGTAACTAGTTACTTCAACTAGAGCACCAACTTTTGCTCCAATTCTAACCCGAAACCTGAAGTTTGACCCTCACTGTTCTTCTTCTTAGATCTTCCAAATAATCATGACAGTTTAACTTCCGGTCTTTCGGTTTTTCCATAGAAGCGACAATCGTCTTCTTTAGCAACACCTCATTTAGGCAACAAAGCCTCTTTGAGATTGGACTTTGATTTGGCTATAGAATTAGATCAAATTTTCTTCTTTCCTTTCCATTTTCCTTTCCCATTCAAATTCCTACATTCACCATCATTATGGGAGTAGTCCATGCATTTATCATGTTGCTTACAACAGTTCTCAACGTGCTTCACAACTTAGTAAGTGTATTGTCTATCTCATTTATTTCATTATTCATAACTAATTGAGAATAGTTATTGTTCAAAGATTACATGATCAAATCAATCTGAGTCTCTAGACCAATCTTGAAACCCAAAAAATCAAGGTACTCATTATACCCTATTATCTTTAGAACATGTGGTCCAACCGAATCTCAATTTCCCTACTTTTAGGTGTATAGTGCCTTGCTATTGTCAAATTCCTTTTGACGAGCCTTTTCCTCAAACATATTTTGAAGGTGGTCAATTATATCATAAGCATCCATATGCTCATATTGTTTCTTCAGCTCAACACTCATAGTTGCAAGCATGAGACATGAAACATCATCAGTCGAATCATCAATTTGCTTCCAGCAAGCATTATGTTCGGCACATGTTACATTCTCAGCTAAAAAGTAGGGAAGAATTTGACTAACATCGTGGTGCCTGAGGACGATCCTAAAGCTCCTATATCAATCGAGAAAATTTGTTCATGTCAGCTTGTCCTTCTCAAGGACTGATCGCATAGAGAAGTTGTTTGTGTTATTTGTCATTTGATAGCTACAATATTAACGTGCATAAAATTAATCTAGGTTGCAAATTTATTAATTATTATGTTTAAGTGATTATGGTATATCATTATATACCTCCCACTATTTTTATCAAATAAATAGCCCTAACTATTAATTCGTAAAGTATTTCTCTTAAATCTTTCTAGTGAGCCAAGATCCATATTTCGTCATGCATTAGGTCAGCTTTGGCTTTTCTCCTAAAACATGATTATTTAGGTAGACAACATTTGTCAATTACATCATATATAACTGTTAGGTCCTGATAAGTTTGTAGAAGGGGGGTTGAATACAAACTATACCGTTTTATCGAATTTGTCCTTTAAATGATTTAACTGTTTAGAACAAATTAGTGCGGAATAAAACTGAAACAATATTCAAGTTAAATAAAACCCTATTAAACTTGAAGGGTGTTACAATTCTGATCACTGATTACAAAGAACTTGATAAAACAAATCTAGAATAAATTCGACATGAATTTATCTATTTTTGTAATAAAAAGGATCGAATACTAAAAAGTAGTTCGATATAAAATCTAGGGATTATGATCCGCTAGAAAGTCAAAGCAGTACAAGTGAAATGATCCTTATGAATTTAATGATAAGAACATGTCAAGAATTAAGTCACTTGAAGAAATTGATTGCTTTGCCGTTTTGAAATGAAGAAGACAGTTGAAGCTTTTATGTTGAAGTACTCTACCTCTTTTTGTTTCTGTGTTTTTTTTTTCTTTTCTTGAATGTGTTGTAATTGATGTGGCCAATTGTCTTCTGTCTTTATATTTATATCAAATCATTTCACTTGAATCCCACGTGCAGGCCACTTCAACAGAATACAAATTGCCTTGGAAGACTTAGAGGAAAACAATGCAAATGGCCTTGGAAGACTCTCGGGAAGACAATGGTTGTAATAAGAAGACAATCGGTAAGACAATGCTTGGCCTAGGAAGACAATCGGGAAGACTCACTTGTGAGTCTTCCTAGTTCATTTTTCTAAGTCTTCCTAGTTCAAACCTAAGTCTTCCTAGTTCATTTTTATTCTAATTTAAATAATTAACTAAATAAATTATATATTAAATTAATTCTTTACAGAATTAATTTAATAAATAAAATACTTGATAGTATTAATTATTTATAAGAGAATAAATAGAATTAGTTGACTTCTCAATTAATTTCTTTTTATTCTAATTTAAATAATTAACTAAATAAATTATGTATTAAATTAATTCTTTACAGAATTAATTTAATAAATAATTTACTCAATAGTATTAATTATTTATAAGAGAATAAATAGAATTAATTGACTTCTCAATAAATTCCAGAATCACTTAAAACTTAGATAAAGAATAAACATATAGTACGTTGACACTCAATGCACGGTCTGGTTCATGAGTGACTAACGACAATGTCTGTTCTTTATCTATTTGACCTTAAGCAGTGATTCACTTCCTTCTCATTCAAGAACTCCGTAATCAGTATCTTTTTCTGTCACCACTTGAAATCTCCATCACTTTAATAAATCCACTGAGCTTGAATACTTCATTGAGGCTTGATCAATAAATTGAGCTTCTTTCAATGTAGAATCACTTCAAGTCAGTAGATGACTTTAATCTTCATTCTTTGACAGATATAATCTTCTGAGATTCCTGTGACATCTGATCTAATATTTACTTATTACATTCTTGTTTAAGTTGAGTAGAATCCTCGAATTACAAATAGGCTATAGCATATGCCTTTCAATCTCCCCCTATTTGTTTGTTAGAAAATAACAACCAAATACCTAGAGGATCACTCAACTAAAACCAGGAAAAAGATAGGACTCTTAAGCCTAAGTAAATACTAGAAAGTTCTGGATCAAATATGACATTTCCAGATTTCACCAGTAAAGATAAATGCAAGACAGGTGTTCCTCTAGACTGAATATATGATAACATTTAACCTGTCTTGATTTACCTAAGCTCTATACATATAACATTTACAAAACAGAGCTAATTACCTTTACTCCCCTGAAACTCCTCCTTTTCCTTTTATATCTTTTTCAGCTCCATCTTCCTAGCTTCTCCAAATTTCTCTATAAACTTCTCTAGAAACTTCTCCCCCTTAGTTGAGGAATTCTCTACAGATATAACTTTATGAGTCTCTGAAGCCAGTAGGAGTTGAGATAGTTGATGGAGTTGATCTTGGAAAGTAAATTTGTCTTCAAGATTTCCTTGAGCAGTCCCAGCTGATTGTTGACAGAGGTGGAAGAAAAAGACCGTTCAACCACTTGTGCTTGCAAAATTTCTTTATCAGCCTGGGTTTTGAATAGATGTTCCTGTAGATCAGCTATGTGAGCTAACTACATTGCAGTGTATGTGTCTGTGTGTGCACTCACTTGAATTTCTCTTGTAAGTGTATCACTCATCTCACGTGCATGTGTTTCACTCAGTGTTTGACTCTTATCACTCAACATTAGCTGTCTATTTGCTCCTTTTTGATCAGTACCTACATTGAAACTCACCCTAGCCTCTTCAAGAGAGGTCAATGGTGGTGCAATGGGAGTTCGCAAATCCCGATCCTCAATCATGTTTATCAAATCACTTGGATTTGAAATCTGAATTGCTTCAGTGATAGACTGACCAAGTTGCCTTCCACTTTCTCCAGATAAATCTGCGAGTGGAAAATCCCTTAGGGAGCCAGAGATGTTCCCTCTGGGAGGGGAGAAAATGATTCTATTTGATTTGGCAAAGAATCAAATTTTCCCTCAGATGCCTATGAAGGCACTTCTACCGTAACAATGGTAGGCACTGTAACCAGTTGCAGGTGCTCTGCTTTCACTGTGTCCTGAGTTTCATCTAATAGAATTGTTTACTCCCATTGTGAGTAATGAGAGTGTGCTTGACTCAGTACAAAGTGCCATGGCCCTATGGCGAATTTCAATAGATTCATCCTGTTGAGAGAATGTCTCTAGATACAGTTCATTGGCCATTTCAAAGTCCATATCCTATTGAGAGGATACAGATGGGCTGACAGATGCCTCAGTATATGTTGAATTTCTTTTGAGGAGGCAGAGCTGTGGGATCACTCACTATTTCAATCAAAATACTTTTTTATTTAACATTGATTTCTGTTTAGGCTGAGAGGTCAAGTAATGAAGTTGTAGACTCATTGTTTGGCTCTAAGACCTGGGATAGAGATTGTGGATCTACAATCCCTTGGTCAGCCCTAACAACCACTTGGGTTCAGCAACAGTAGAAGAAATGGATTGAGAGATAGAAAGTAATACCTGAATTGGATTTGACACTGAATTTCCAGCTAAACAAGAGCTAGATCAAAAATAATATATACAATATATTTACAAAAATATCTAAGACAAATAGAAAATAAAAGATAATAAGCAATAAAAATAAAATAATAAAATAATAATAATAAAAAATATTTACAGGAAACTATTTACATGAAACTATTTACTGGAAACTATTTACATGAAACTATTTACAGGCAACTATTTACATGAAACTATTTACAGGCCACTATTTACATGAAACTATTTACAGGCACCTATGCACAAACATTAGAAAATTGCAGAATATTATAGAAAATAATGTAAACTTGCAGAAATATTTAAACAACAATATTTACAATCTGAAACTAACTTAAATGATTCTTAAATAAATAAATTTTCAATAAAAATAAGTTTCTCTACTTAAAAAATATGAGAAAAGTATTTTTAAAGAAAATAAATTATTCAGAATATTTAAATTAACAAGCTTTATTCTAAACAAGAATTGGCAAAATATATCATTCAATATTAGCAAGAGAAAATGATTTTGAAAGAACAAACATGACAGAGATATTGTTAATCACTAAGACTGTTTAACATACCCAATTTACCAACTAACTTGATAAATGTGGATTCGTCAATAGATTTAGTGAATATATCTGCAGTCTGTTCTTCTGTGGGTACAAAGTGTAACTCCACAGTTCCATTCATGACATGCTCTCTGATAAAATGATACCTGATATCAATGTGCTTCGTTCTCGAGTGCTGCACAGGGTTGTTGGAGATTGCTATGGCACTTGTATTATCACACAAAATAGGAATTTTGTCTAATGCAAAGCCATAGTCCTTTAATTGATTCCTAATCCATAAGATCTGAGCACAACAGCTTCCAGCAGCAATATATTCAGCTTCTGCTGTTGAATTGGAAACTGTTTGTTGTTTCTTGCTATACCAGGAAATCAATCTACCTCCTAGGAATTGACAACTCCCAGAGGTACTCTTTCTATCCACAACACTACCTGCATAATCAGAATCTGTATATCCAACAAGATTAAAACCAGAATCTTTAGGGTACCAGATACCTAGATTAGGTGTACCCTTAAGATATCTCAAGATTCTTTTAACAGTAACGAGATGTACATCTCTAGGGTCCGCTTGGAACCTTGCACACAAGCATGTAGCATACATAATATCTGGTCTACTTGCAGTAAGATAGAGTAAGGAGCCAATCATACCTCTGTAGCTTGTAACATCTACCTTGATAGATTTGTCAGAAGCTCCAAGTTTGACGGCTGTTGAAGATGGAGTCCTTGCTGATGCTGAATCCTCCATGTGATACTTCTTGAGGAGTTCTTTGAGATACTTGGATTGACAAATAAATATACCATTTGACCTTTGACTTACTTGTAATCCAAGAAAGAACTTCAGCTCACCCATCATACTCATTTCAAACTTACTCTGCATTAGCTCAGCAAATCTCTTACAGAGATTATCATTAGTAGACCCAAATATGATGTCATCCACATAGACTTGGACTAATATCATATCACCTTTATGTTTCTTTGAAAAAAGAGTTTTGTCTATGATACCTCTAACAAAACCATTTTCTAAAAGAAAACCAGAGAGAGTGTCATACCATTTTCTTGGGGCTTGTTTGAGACCATAGATAGCCTTGAAGAGAAAGTACACAAAGTCCAGCAGCTCCTGATTTTCAAAGCCAGGGGGCTGTTCCACATACACTTCTTCATCAAGCTCACCATTCAGGAATGCACTCTTAACATCCATTAGATAGACTTTAAAATTGGAATAAGCCGCAAATGCTAAGAACATCCCGATGGCCTCAAGTCTAGCCACTGGTGCATAGGTTTCATCATAATCAATGCCTTCAGCTTGAGAATACCCTTGTGCAACCAGTCTTGCCTTGTTCCTTGTAACAATGCCATCCTCATCTAGCTTGTTCCTGTATACCCATCTAGTACCAACTACTTTCTTGTTCTTTGGCCTGGGTACCAGCTTCCAGACTTGCTTTTGTTCAAATTGATTGAGTTCATCTTGCATAGCAATCACCCAATCTGGATCAGTCAGTGCTTCCTCAGTTTTCTTTGGCTCCATTTTAGATAAAAATGCTGAGAAATGACATTCATTCTGAGAAGCACTTCTAGTTTTAACTCCAACATCTGGATCACCAATGATCAGCTCAAAAGGATAAGCTCTATTCCATACAGTCTGTCTTGGAAGATTTGATCTTGATGATTCTCCTTGAAATTCACTTTGATGTTGTGAGTGACTAGATGATCCTTCATTTGCTCCCCCTGAGTTGTTGCTTGATTGCCTTGATGATTCTTCTCCAGTGTTAGTGGTATCTCCATTGTTACCAATGTTTCCACCACCACCACTAGGATTATTATCATCATTATTATTATCATTACCAGCAATAACTTCAGGTGGGGCTTCATCATCTGACTCTGAGTCTGGCAAGTTATCAAACTTCAGATTCTCAGATGAATCTTCTTTTTGGATATTAGGGAGCTTAGTGTCATCAAAAGTAACATTGACACTTTCCTTTACTGTGTGACTGCCTACCAAGTAGACCCTGTAAGATCTTCTGGAATAACCAACAAAAAAAGCTTCTTGTGCCTTTGCATCAAACTTGCCACGTTATATATTGTCATCTATAAGCACAAAGCATTTTGCTCCAAATACATGAAAGTACTTGACAGTTGGTTTCTTGTTGTTCATGATCTCATACGGAGTCTTCATTAAGTCCTTGTTGATTAAAGTTCGATTCTGAGTATAACAAGCTGTATTCGCTGCTTCAGCCCAAAAGTACGTTGGAAGTTTGGACTCACTTAACATAGTCCTTGCAGCTTCAATCAATGTACGATTCTTTCTTTCCACTACTCCATTTTGTTGAGGAGTTCTAGGGGCAGAATATTGTCTTATTATTCCTTTATCAGCACAAAAGTCATTTAGAATGGCATTCTTGAATTCAGTACCATTATCTGACCTTATGGCTCTAACAGGGAATCTAGAATCCAGCTCAATCAACTTCACATGGCCAATCACCAGGTATGGGGTCTCATCCTTGGAATGTAGGAATAAAACCCATGTATATTTTGAAAAGTCATCAACAATCACAAGTGCATATTGCTTCTTTGACATAGACATCACATTAACTGGACCAAACAAATCCATGTGCAGTAGCTGAAGAGGTTCAGTTATTGATGATGTGTCAGTGCCCTTGTGAGAAGCTTTCTTTGACTTTCCTTTCTGACATGCCTCACACAGTCCTTCCTGTGTAAATTCCATCTGAGGCAAACCTCTAACCAATTCCCTCTTGACTAAAGAGTTCA
This sequence comes from Heracleum sosnowskyi, assembly GCA_030848705.1. NCBI lineage: Eukaryota > Viridiplantae > Streptophyta > Magnoliopsida > Apiales > Apiaceae > Heracleum > Heracleum sosnowskyi. The sequence continues at coordinate 21,944,045 of CM061240.1, forward strand.
AGGTTTTGAAGTTAAGGTGAGACATCTTCTTGTGCCATAGCCAACTATCATCTGATGAAGCTTTAGCATAAAAACAATTAACTTCATCTTTGAATCCCGAGTTCAGATCAGCTATGAACAAGTCACCTTTCCTTACTCCTTGAAGAGCAGGCTTTCCATTCTTCTTGTGAAGGATCTGACACTTCTCTCTTTCAAAGGAAACAACATATCCTCTGTCACAGAACTGACTGATGCTGAGAAGATTGAACGTCAGACCTTCCAAAAATGAAACATCTTCAATGATAACATTTCCGTACTTCAAACAGCCATATCCTTTCGTAATACCCTTGCTGTTATCTCCAAAGGTTACTACTGGGCCAGCTTTCTCAACCAAATCTGATAGCAGGGCTCTATCTCCGGTCATATGCCTTGAACAGCCACTGTCAAGAACCCATATAATACGGCTTACCTGTTTAACTCCCTGCAATACCAGATTGATTAGTCCTTCCTCGGAACCCACACTTGATTGGGTCCGGCATACTTAAAGAATTGGCCTTTGTCAGGCAAAACAACATTTTTAACTAAAACTACTTCAACCTCTTTCACATAAGAGCGTTTCCATTTATAGCCAGCCTTAACACATTTCTGAGTAGGCTTAGGGATAAATGAATCCACTCTAGTCTGAGGAGGACTAGTAGTCTTTGCTTTAACATGCTTCTTATTATTAACATGTTGACGTGGAGCAGTCTTATCACTAGATACATGCTTTTTATTAAAGAAAGCATACATAACATTAAAAGCACAAGACATGCAATTACTCACACCACATGCTTTATGAGAAGAATTAACAGCAGGCATGTTAGTTCTACAGTTGTTTTGATCCAACTTATGGAGATCTGATTTAGTCTTTTTAGTTGTAGCAACTTTGACTGGAATATCATATATACACTTTTTGGATTGTTCAACTTCCAAAGCAATATCTTCTTCACGAATCTCCTCTGCAATGATGATAGAGTCTTCATTCAGAGGTTCTGCTTCGGACTCCTTACAGAAGGGTGTTTCAATACCCTTAAGCACATATGGAACACCCCTTCCTTCAGTTCTGACTCTACAAGGGGAATTAATTCCAAGCAATCCAATGGCCTCATTATAACCATAACCTATACTGACATGATTACCAATAGCTTGTTTATTGAGAATCTCTTTAGCCATCTTACAAGAGCTGAAATAGGCATTAGCTTTAGTCTTCAGCTCACTAATCTCTTTCTTAAGAATGGTTTCCAGTTGAATATAACATTTAACCCTATTCTCAAGAAAATCTATTTTCTCAATAAGTTCATCCTGATTAACATGCACTAGTTTTAATTCTTTTATTTCCTTTTCAAGATTTGTGTTTAAAAGAATTATTCTATCATTTTCAGTGCGTGCACAACTTAAAGTATCACCAATATTACGAATAATTTCAGTGTCAGTGAACTTTACCTCAGACATGTTGGGTGAAGATAACATGGAATCAAAGAGTTTGTCTCCTATTGCCATGAGTGCAAGATTTCCAACTTCTTCATCTTCACTGTCTGTATCATCCCAGCTCTTTTCTTTAGACTTGTTCTTCTCAACCATCCCTGTTTTATAGCCACCCCTTGTGCTATTTGAGGATGAAGAACCACCTGTTTGGTATTCGTCAGCATATGTCTTGAACTTGAAACTAGGATTTCTCCTGAACCTGAAGTTTCCAAACTTCTTCACTACCCAGGCCATAGACTCATCTTCCAACTGTTCAAGCTCCTCCATAGAATAAAAATCACCACCAGATTGACTTGTACATGTAACACCATATTCAGCTACAATTACATCCTTGTTAGGACTGGAAGGTAGAACAACCTTCGCTTCATGTTTCTGTGGGACTCCAGCTACCAGTGAAGTAGACATACTAACCACTCTTCCTTCCCTTGGATTTGATCTGAAGTGCTCATATGAAGAGGTGAGAATTTCCATCTTATTCTCTCTGACTTCCTCTGTCCCTTCATTGATTATTTCAATCGTATCCCAAATGTGTTTGGCAGAAACACATTTTAAAATATGATTATGCATGATTGGATCAAGACAATCAACCAGTATCAACTTAAGACAGACATCCAAGGAAACATCTTCTTTTTCTTCAGGAGTGTAGTCCTTGGGATCCTTAGGGTATATCCTAGCAGCCCTAGTAACAACATTATTCTCTATTAGCTCTTCCTCAACAAACATAGGAATTCTTGGTCCATTCTTCAACACATCAAGATATTCAACATTAACCACTTGAAGAAACAGGAGCATCTTCTTCTTCCACATAGGATAATGATCCTTGCTGAACATTGGGATTTTGACTGTAACAGCTTTCTGAGTTGTAGACATTTTTGAGATTTTTAGAAAAATAAAAATTTCAGAGTTAAAAAAAATCTCAAACAATTGGATCTTTGATTTGTATATCAATCAAAAGGCTCTGATGCCAATTGTTAGGTCCTGATAAGTTTGTAGAAGGGGGGTTGAATACAAACTATACCGTTTTATCGAATTTGTCCTTTAAATGATTTAACTGTTTAGAACAAATTAGTGCGGAATAAAACTGAAACATTATTCAAGTTAAATAAAACTCTATTAAACTTGAAGGGTGTTACAATTCTGATCACTGATTACAAAGAACTTGATAAAACAAATCTAGAATAAATTCGACATGAATTTATCTATTTTTGTAATAAAAAGGATCGAATACTAAAAAGTAGTTCGATATAAAATCTAGGGATTATGATCCGCTAGAAAGTCAAAGCAGTACAAGTGAAATGATCCTTATGAATTTATTGATAAGAACATGTCAAGAATTAAGTCACTTGAAGAAATTGATTGCTTTGCCGTTTTGAAATGAAGAAGACAGTTGAAGCTTTTATGTTGAAGTACTCTGCCTCTTTTTGTTTCTGTGTGTTTTTCTTTTCTTTTCTTGAATGTGTTGTAATTGATGTGGCCAATTGTCTTCTGTCTTTATATTTATATCAAATCATTTCACTTGAATCCCACGTGCAGGCCACTTCAACAGAATACAAATTGCCTTGGAAGACTTAGAGGGAAACAATGCAAATGGCCTTGGAAGACTCTCGGGAAGACAATGGTTGTACTAAGAAGACAATCGGTAAGACAATGCTTGGCCTAGGAAGACAATCGGGAAGACTCACTTGTGAGTCTTCCTAGTTCATTTTTCTAAGTCTTCCTAGTTCAAACTTAAGTCTTCCTAGTTCATTTTTATTCTAATTTAAATAATTAACTAAATAAATTATATATTAAATTAATTCTTTACAGAATTAATTTAATAAATAATATACTTGATAGTATTAATTATTTATAAGAGAATAAATAGAATTAGTTGACTTCTCAATTAATTTCTTTTTATTCTAATTTAAATAATTAACTAAATAAATTATGTATTAAATTAATTCTTTACAGAATTAATTTAATAAATAATTTACTCAATAGTATTAATTATTTATAAGAGAATAAATAGAATTAATTGACTTCTCAATAAATTCCAGAATCACTTAAAACTTAGATAAAGAATAAACATATAGTACGTTGACACTCAATGCACGGTCTGGTTCATGAGTGACTAACGACAATGTCTGTTCTTTATCTATTTGACCTTAAGCAGTGATTCACTTCCTTCTCATTCAAGAACTCCGTAATCAGTATCTTTTTCTGTCACCACTTGAAATCTCCGTCACTTTAATAAATCCACTGAGCTTGAATACTTCATTGAGGCTTGATCAATAAATTGAGCTTCTTTCAATGTAGAATCACTTCAAGTCTGTAGATGACTTTAATCTTCATTCTTTGACAGATATAATCTTCTGAGATTCCTGTGACATCTGATCTAATATTTACTTATTACATTCTTGTTTAAGTTGAGTAGAATCCTCGAATTACAAATAGGCTATAGCATATGCCTTTCAATAACTCTTGGATAGTTTGGTGGAACAACGTTTGTACACATTTATCCAATAAATCTCACCAAACCCTATGCCTCTAAATCCACAATCTTATAGTGATGATTTAGTTAAGTTAGACCCAATTATCCAACAATTGAGTATCACAATTACTCCATCGCATCTTACCACAATAGATGGGATTACCCCGCTTTGGCAAGCCCACTCCTTATCGATCTAGGTCTTGACGAGTGTTCATCATTAGAAGGCATCCGATTAACTTAATATTAATTTAGGGATTTGTTAATCTTATTTAAAACGACCATGATCACATCATCACAAGATTCCCAATTTTTCCTTGAATTAGGTACTTCAAATCAAAATTCGTCAATGGTTTGATTTCCAAATAGTCGGAGAAGTCACAAGTGGTCTTACTTAAAACCTAACACCATACAGGTTAATAACCCGCTTTTGTCAAAATCGCCCCATATCAAAAAACTGAAAATTCATACTTAATTCCGTGTTTCATAAACACAGGAATCTCATGTTCGTTTTTTGTTCATTTTTTAAAATCTTGAATCGTTACAGATTTTATCTTTTTTAAGCAAACATGGCATGCGTGTATCTAACACATACATGATTAATCTAATTAAAGCATGCATCTTTATAACTACGCATACATATCATCATCACATGTATCATATATGTAAAGTGCGTAAAGTAAACGTGTTTGGTTATGGCCCATCCTATTTGATCTTTCCAAGCTAATGAAAAAATCAAGGTCAATCTATGGTGGTTAATATAATACAAAACAATGTTACAAGTCTTCAAGCTTTAACTTGCCTCCTTGCTTGCCTCCTTGTAATGCTTCCTTGGTTCTCCATCTTGGATGTCTTCATATACATTACATAAATAAAATAACCTATCCTACTGAACTTACAAGTAGAACTCGAGTTACATTCGAGATTTAAACATTAAAAGGAATAACGACATGCAAGTCGTATTTAGAAACCAAACCATAAAAACAAAACCATTATCCTATGGGTCTTTAGGCCATAACCAAACACCATGCTCATACAACAATTAAGAACTTCTCATATTGCATTAACATATCATACCATATCATATTTCTCATGATCCAATCACAGAAATCATATAAAGTGTAAATTAGAAAATCAAAATCAGAATTCTAAAAATAATAAATCTCTGTTTACAGACAGTAAACGATGTCAAACGTCTTACAGACGAACGAGTGACATAGTCAGTTTTGTTCAGACGCCCGTTTCCCTTTCCGAAAAGGTATGTTCGGAAAACATCCGACACAGTATGCAAATCTCACCAAATTTGTGCAGCGTGTTCAGAAATCGTATCGAATACGATTCTCATAACAAGAACAAACATATATCATGTACATATCAGTATACATACAGATTATATGATCATCCCAATCATTATTAATGTACAGTTTATGCATATACATCAATACAACATACATGTTATCATCAAAACAACACATCAATTATGATAATCGCAAACATGCTTGTATATACATCAAAAATTAAAACATATAACCGAATTAAAACATTTTCACATGTAGCTCTGATGCCATTGAAGGGTTTCAAGCACATAAACGCAACGGAAAAACGTGAAAATAAACCAAAATTCGAAACCCCTTCCGCAGGATCCATGCGAAAACAAAAGATTTAATTCAAAGCTTGTTCAATCACCACATATCCCGCTCTCACGATCTACGCTTTACGTTATCCACACGAACGCTTTTCTTGAAGGATTGATGTGTACTAGCACCTGAAAACTGCTTCTTTCTCTCTCTGTTTTCAAGCTCTCATAAACGACTAGGGTTTTAATATAAAAAACGTTTTTCCATCATAAAATCAGCCTCTAAGAGAGTTTATATAGAGAATAAGCTTTATTAATTATAATCCAATTATAATTAATACTAATCCAAAATTTCATTTTATTATTTAATTAAGTCTCAGTTAACTAATTAATAACTTATTTCTGAATTAGTTTAAGTAATTCCCTTTTCTATTTAATTAATTAATTAAGTCATACTTTATTAATATTATTAATAGAATGAATTACTTATTTAATTTAAATTCATAATTTAAATGATTTCTCCTTCAAGCATTCTTTGTGTGTGAGCCTTGTAGGTTATTATTACGTTGACAACAATTTTAATAACTAATTAAAATTGTAAACAATTAGCGGCATCTAGTAATACATCATTGCTACCCAAGTAATAATAATTAAATTGGTGATTCGATTAAGCCTTTCGTGAATAATGTTCCATGTAATATAATTTCTTTAACCTTAATATTATAGATAAAACTCGAGGCATGTAGTGTGTCATCCTCTTCATAATTTAATCTTAATTTTCTTGATCGATGAGTACACTGATAAATCAAATCAACATTTGAGCATGGCCGTGCATTTCATAGTCTCACTCAAACAAGAGACCAATAATATCGCTCCTAAAATTAGAAGGGTTAAATCCCATCTAGATCATTCTTATTTCTGATACGATTCATAATATACCCAATGTCCACTTTTATCATCACCCGGTCAAAGGTAACTTTTAATGTAATCAAAGTATATTAATTCTCGTATAGAAATATAATGATTTCAGGTCTAAGGATCATTACACCATTATCACAGTGAGAATTACTTATGACACTATTAACATGTGTAATCTCACGGCGGGTCAATCGAGTGTCATGTACTCTTACATGCACCTATGTTTTGACTTTAGTATTACCATACCTATGACCAATGAGATGTGGTCATGATCATCAGTCAACAAACATACTAGTCTTTGTGCATTATTATTGTACTTAAATAATAACACTCGACTAGGGATATTTAGGAATAAAGATACTATTCATATAATCTCATTTTTATGTCACATACTTAAAGATATCGAATACATATCATAATTCCAAGGACATTTATTATGCTAACATTTATAACGCAATAAATAAAGACATAATAAAATAATAATAATAATCAATAAAACATAATTTATAATAATAAAATGTTTTTTTTAAACATAAAAGTATTGTCTCTAGAGCACTAATACTAACAGCAATGTCATTGCCCAACACATAATATTGTAACGAATAATTAATTACATCTTATATGAATCAAAGCATGTACATTGCATACAAGTGTTAATTACTACATCCGAATTAAGAACCTAAGCAATAATAATATTATAGAATCTTAGTTTTTCTTAACTGTCAGAATAGAAGAACAATTCTAATATTTTGATTATGTTCAATATACACAAAGTGTACAAGTATTATTCAATAGTCAAGATAAACTATTCCAAATAATTCTTCAGTGATTTCAGTTGTTTGTCTAATACCACTTATAGTCTAATCTTCTGTTATCATATTTGATACTAGATTATCCAAAATATATAATAAATAGACAATGTAATAATATGCAATCAAGATTCTCAATAAAATGGACAATGTTATATACTTCAAAAGAATATTTAAGTATAAAACCCAACTGTTCTCTCTTTTAAATTTATTGTCGTTTTACAATTGTGTCAATATTCTCCATCATTTGACATTTTATAATCTCTTGAGGGTTTATAAATTGTGTTATCATTAGGTTATACTCTACAATATACGCTTGCTAAGTTTGTAGCTCATTGTTGTTATATTAGTGATCCTCGTAAACGAACACGAAAATTGTAAACATTTTATTAATTTAATCCTTCATTCTGCTAGTTTAGTTTAATCTTTTTTTTAAATCAATTTTGTTATGAAAACCAAATCAATTGTAATCGAATCCAGGATTTTAAAACCGAAATAAATTTTCTTAATTTTTTCTCTCAAATTGATCTTTAATTCAAAAGTTAAATCTTGAAAATTTTATTTATAACAATTATACAATATTTCTACGCATCAATATATGATAATAATATATGTTTAGTTGAAATAACAAAACAATTATATATAAAATACAATTGTATATAAAAAATATACTGAATTTATTCCGATTAATCATTCCGATTAGTTCACGACTATCTGATTAATCCCTGGACGGTGTCTCCACCGATTAATTCTGATTCTCACTTTTTACAACACTGGTTAGAAGTTTTAAGCTTTTGTTAATATTTTTAAGGCTAATAACACACACACACACACATATATATATATATATATAATTTTGATTGGTCTCATGTTTTAAATTTATGAAGAAGTTATTTATATATTAAAATGTATAAAAGGTCTAATAATTTTCCTCCTTGTTATCGTACTATATGTTGAGTTAGAGAAAATAGTGTGTAAATAAAATCTATGATAAATTAGCCACTTTAAAGTTAATAAAATGACTCATAACTAATTGATTTAAATAAAATAATTGAACCAACCTTTTCTTATCTTAAATATATAGTTATATAAAAGAAAAAAGAATTTCAACATAAATTTAAGTAATTTAGGAATATGTATAAGTTGAGCATATATTATATACAACTAATTTATGTTATATTATAATATAAAATTTACAAATAAAATCATAATTAAAGTATTATCATTCGATCTTACTAATCAAAATACCAAATATTTTTTATATTCACCTGATATGTGCATGAGTTATAACATATGTTCATTTGTGTTTAAGTGTTATAAATATGTATAATTTAAGTTCAATTTAACTCCTTAGTTATTTTCTTATATTTTGAAATTAAATCAAATGTTTCACTATTAAATAATACTCACAAATTTTGTGTTTGATTTTAAACACATATGATGATGTGGAATAGTGATAAAAAGATGTATAACTTAACTTGAATATCCATGTTCAATCCTCATTTCGGAAATATTCCTAAATATTACTCCCTCTGTTTCTAAAAACTTTGCCTATTTACTTAAAAACACATGTTTTAAGAAATACATTAAAATATGTTTAACAATCATTAGGTGGATATTTTTACGGGGAAACTAGATTAACTTTCCCCCCATTTTGCATAATCAAATTACAAGAACCAATCACATGGCTTCATTACATAGATATGGATTCATCAAAATTACAAATCTTATACACAAACACAGCAGAGTACTCCTATCTATCTTCATTACATTAATCACTTCTAAAATTAACCAACTGTGCAGACATTGATCAACAACATTTCCCTTTTGATCTCAATGAACCAGCAACAACAGATGGAGATATTGAAGACATGGAAGATGTTATCCACCATTTTGATTTAAATGAACCACCAGACACAAGTAATCATCATCACAGAAAAAGACCAAAGATCAGCTCTGATTCAAGATTACAAATACTGATGTTCCTGCTAAGCAACCAATCAACAAAGACTCCAGGAAAACCTTACCAAGGTGCAATTGAAGATGTAGCCAAGATGTACAATGTTACAAGAAGAACAATTAGCAGCATATGGAGCCTAGCAAAGAAACAGAAGGCAACATTGCAGAATTACAACATGGCAACAAATGATCATAATTCAGGAAGGAAAAGAATCAAGTTGCTACCTAATGCAGTTACAGAAATTAATATGGGTGACAGATCATGCATACGGGACTTGGCTGTTAAGTTGAAGGTATCAACAAGTACATGTAGTAGAATGATAAAGAGGGGACTTATCAAACCTCACACCAATCCATTACATCCTGGATTAAAAGATCCAAACATGTTACAAAGAATGAAATGGATTCTGGACCTCTTTATGGGAGATACAGCAGAAACAAAGAGACAATATAGGCCTATGTTTGATTTTGTGCATATAGATGAAAAGTGGTTTTACCTAAGTAAGAAAGCACAAAGAGTGTACTTAGAAAAAGATGAGAGAGACAAATATAGGTCTGCCAAGTCAAGTAAATTTATACCAAAGGTGATGTTCACAACAGCTGTTGCAAGGCCCATGTTTAATGAACAAGATGAATGCATATTTGATGGGAAGTTGGGCATTTTTCCATTCACATATCAAGAACCAACAAAGAGGGCTTCTAAATATAGAGCTAAGGGGACAGTGATTACTAAGGTTGTTGAGTTAGTTGGCAGAAAAGAAACAAGACATATGCTTATTAACCAGATAGTACCAACAATCATTCAGAAATGGCCACCAATTCAAGGTCCAAAGGTAATATTTATACAACAACGCAATGCGAGGACTCATATTACTCAAACAGATCATGAATGGCAACAAGCTCATCAACAAGGGGACTTTACATTCATTCTTGTTCAACAACCACCAAACAGTCCAGACTTAAACATTTTAGACTTGGGGTTTTTTAGAAGCATTCAGTCATTAATGCACAAGAAGATGCCAAAAGATGTTGATGGTATGATGGACGCAGTGAATGAAGCATTCTATGAGTTAGAGCCCAGAACACTTGCAAATGTATGGTTATCCTATCAATATGTAATGAATGAAATTCTCAAGGTGAAGGGTTCAAATGACTATCTTGTACCCCATGTCAACAAGAAACAGCTAGCAGCTGTAGGGCAACTTCCAGTTCAAGTTACAGCACCAATGTGGGCTGTGTTTGAAGCATGGAATTTGGTCTATGGACCACAACAAGACCAAATGTAATGCATATTGGCCAATAAGGCCAACTTTTGTGTTTTGGGGACATGTATGAATGTATGCAATACATGTATTCAAAACAATGCACATGTATTAATGTCTGCAATACATGTATGAATCTAAATATTCATGTTTTTCAGCAACATTAAGACTCATCAGTAGAATTAAACAGAAAATTCACATATAGAATTAAATAGAACATTCATATATAGAATTAAACAGAACATTCACATATAAAATTAAACAGAACATTCACATATAGAATTAAACAGAACATTCACAAGAATTAGGAACACGAAGATACATACATAATTAGGAACACGAAGATGCATCTTCGGAATCAGAGTTGGGATCGTCCTCACCGGAATCAGAGTTAGGATCATCGTAACCGGAAATGGAGAGCAAATCTACTGGATCGGCGTCACTGAAATCGTCGTCAGCCTCACAATCATCAATTACAACTGCTTGCAAAGGCGATTGAGGTTTTCCATCCACCGTAATCTCCGATTTGTCTTCACCCTACTCAGATCGCACCCTCCCAATCGTAAGTATTCACAGCTGTAGCTATGTTCGCCGTCACAATAAACGCCTTTGTCACAGTGATCAGGATCGGAACAATGATATGAACCCGTAACCTCATCATCGGAATCCGTAAAACCGTAATGCGAATTCATATAATTTGGTTAAGGTTTGTGGTTGAAGATCGGCTGATTTTAAGAAGAAAATCAGATCGGCTGATTTTAAGAAGAAAATAAGATCGGCTAGGGTTTGTGGTTGAAGAGAGAAAAGAGGATAAAATGGGTTTGGGTGTATTTTTCCAAAAGAGGATAAACTGATGATATGAATAATTATGGTTTGTTTATTAAAACGGGCACAATTTTTTAGAAGAAAATAAGGAGTATTTTGGCTTAAAATAGAAATAGGAAAATTATTTTGAATGACCCAAAAAAGAAAAGACTTAATTACACTTTAATGGCTCGAACTATAATGTTTTGGCAGAAAAATGGCCGAATTATTAATTTAGCCACTTTAGTGTCCGAACAATTTATTTTTTAACACTTTATTGCATTCCGTCATCTTAGTTGGACGGCGTTACATTTTGAAAGGGTATTTACATCAGTTTAATTTTCAACTATTATGTAAACATACAGCTATCTATATATAACTCTATATCATCTTTAATCAAGTAATTTCTTCCTAAAATCATACAAATTCTCTTAATTCATGAAAATCCATGAAAACATTTGTATAAAGAGGTTGACTCAAAAAAACCTGTACTTTTATTTTCCTATTTATTATCATGCTTCTTTCTCTGCTATGCAGTGTGCACCAATAATTTGTTTGATGTCTTTCACAACATTGTCTTGTTGTCAGATCTTAAAAATATTATTTTCTTAGGACAAAAAGTGAAAGAGGTGGAAATCATAAATAAATGTCTAGTTGAGCCTGCTTATTAATCAGATTTGGATGATGTTTAGGCGCTTGGAAGAGATGAAACATAAGCGCAAAAAAGTGAAGGCCGGTGATAATCTGGACTTCCCTGGGTGCGAATAAATAAAATTTGGAGAAGTGGTCAAAGCTCCGCCAAAGTTGGTCACCATTGTACAGCCCAGCGGGGTAAAGGAAATTACCACCCAAGCTGGCAGCTAACATTTGTTCTCAATTCATAGCTCTCAAAACTAATAGTGTTAATGTTTTTGCAACCAAGGGAAAGAAGTCACCCCGAGATGCTTTTAAGGTGTTGAAGGAATTAAGAGAATTTGTATGATTTTGGAAAGAAATTACTTGATTAAAGATGATATGGAGTTATATACACGCAGCTGTATGTCTACATAATCGTTGAAAACTAAACTGAAATAAATACCCTTTCAAAATGTAACGCCGTCTAAATTGAGATGACGGAATGCAATAAAGTGTTAAAAAATAAATTGTTCGGACACTAAAGTGGCTAAATTAATAATTCGGCCATTTTTCTGCCAAAAAATTATAGTTCGAGCCATTAAAGTACAATTAAGTCAAAAGAAAATAGGCAAAGTATTTTGAGACGGAGGGAGTAGTATATATATATAAAAGATACTCCTTCCATCCCAGTGAATTGTATACACTGGGATTGGGCACGTAGACTAAGAAAAGATATAAAAAATGAGTAATGTTAACGGAGGAATTTGGTGATAACCAATTCGGGGAGGGTTGCTGGAATTGTGGTAGGAACCGAGGATGATAGGTAGTGTAGGTTGCGAGGGTTAGGGTTTATGGTTTGGGGATGGCTGAGATTGTATGTGAGAATAGGTCGCAATTAAGATTGAATATTGAATTCTCTCTTTGTTTGCAAGTTTGCATCGTACCATACAATGTGCCTACGTACCCTATTTATAGGGATCAAGCCATACGTAGTTCTTGGGGCACAAGTAACCCATGGGCCGAGTTTCCTTCTTTAACAGCAAAAAGACCGGGGTCACCGCCTTTGATACATCATTATGAGCTGTCATGATCTTACTATTTTCTCGGATCTTATCGGATAAATTATTGACCCGGATTTATCGGAGTCAAAGCTTATCCTGATCCATAGAAAATAAGGAAAGACAGGCTCTTATGAATCAAAGGGGTGAGGCTTCTCACTCTTTTAGCAAAGCGAAGTTCCTCAACCTGGATAAAGTTTAAACTGACAAAATATTAATTGTTCATTTCTTCTGGGCGAGGTTACCTTCCAGCCCTCCAGGCGAAGTTATCTTCGAACCTTCTAGGCGAAGTTGGCTTCTAACCTTCTTGGGCGAGGTTACCTGCCAAACACTTGGGCGAGGTTACCTGCCAAGCACTTGGGCGAGGTTGTCTGCCGAGTGCATGGGCGAGGTTTGTAAGGGCGAATGCCAGTTACTGGGCTAAACCCAAGGGAGGCCTTCCTTACTTGTGGGCAAGATTAAATAGTCTATGGGCCGAGCCCAATAGGCTAGGTTTCCACTGTAACCCTTCTATAAGGAAATGCCATTAAATAAGGCGAGGTTATCATTTCGATCATAACAACTACCCCCCAGTTTCTTGAAACAAATATGTGAAAGAAATTCATTCGCAATCTACTCTTGAAATTACAACGAGCCTTAACCCATCTTTTATCGTAGGCGAGGTTCTTCCGAATATGAATGATATTTTTCAAAAAGGCTATAAGCGACCGTTCCAACTGTCACGCCTCGATTATCGTTCATAAAGAATCCAATCACGAATTGCCACGTGGTGATTACACGTTGCCTATAAAAACCCCCGGATTTTTCCTCATTTTACCAACTTTTTCCAAAATCTCTCAAAGTGCTGCACATTTTTCTCTACAATCATCAGACGAGGTTTGCAAATTTAGCAAGGCGAGGTTACAAATTCGAAAGGTGAGGCTTCTAATACTGAGGCGAGGCTTCTCATTATTCAGACGACGCTTCCAGAAATCTTCTCAAAAGGTACATCTTTATCCTTTTCTTTCGTGAATATTGCATTTATTTTATATATCTTGTTTTTAGGACTGAAATAGCGTTTAGGAATAGAATACCTCGCCTTCTTCGCTACTTTTCATTTAGAACTAGGCGCGTCTTCTTTAAAGGGCGAGGATTCCCCCTTTTTTGTCAACCCAATTCCTCTATTATTTTTATATTCAGCCACACAATGACACTATCCTCGCCCTCCTTTTCAGATGTCTCACAATTCTGCGGAAAACAAAGATGAAGCTTCATCTACATCTAAATGTTCTCCTCCTCATACTCAAGTAGAAGGCGATCTTGACGTCATAATGAGTTCAGGATGGCTACGGGCGCACAAGAGAAATTTAAATTCTCAAAAAATTTCCTCCAACCCAAATGATATCGTCGCCCTGTCAGAGGATTCTTTTTCTGAAAAAGATGGTGTTCAAACTCAACCCAAAATTGATGATCAAGGAAGTTCTTTTTATGCCGAGAATATAGGCGAGGATGAGGAAGATCTCTATGATCTTTTCACCTCTCTAGACGATGAAAATCCTGGAACTTCGAAGTTGGGTAGAGGGCGAGGCAAGGAATTGGCTCAATGCGCCAAAATTTTCCAAGATGACATGAATCCACTGGATGAGAAAAGCGAGGGAGAGGCTGACGAGGAGAACAATGAAGAAAATAGAGAAGGCGAGATGGACGTTTATGAAGGCGACGCTTATGCCTCTAAGGAAGAGGAAGACGAAGTTCTTTCGGTATCACCTATTCGATATGCCTTTGAATTCCCTTCCCCTGTAAATGAACCATACAGCCCCGACGTCTATGATTACGAGGTCGACTATGAATTTCCAGAAGATTTTACTGAGAATGACAAGATTAATCATAGGAAGGCAGAAGGCGTGGTTTCATGTGCGGGCCTCGCCTCTGAGATCAGTAATGAAGAAATCATGTATATAATGGAGTACTATAATTTACAAGGAAAATGGCTGAGACCTCGCCTGTCAATGAGAATGCATTGGTTTGATGTTGACGATCTTCCAATTCCAAGGATGGTGATAACCAACAAGCTGGCGGAGTTAGGATTTGGATATCCAATGCACACTTTTCTTTATTCTATTATCGACTTTTATAAGATCGCCCCCCATACAATTATCGCCCAACAGCTATAGGCTCGCCATCGGTTTGTATATGATGTACAAAAATAAAGGTTACGAAGCCCCCACCATGGAGGAGATTAACTACTTCATTTCCTTAAGGAAAAGTGGAAAAGACTTGGGCTTCTATTACCTCGCCTTCTTTGCGAGTCACAACAAGAAAGGTTTTTATTCTGGAAATCCAAGCAACATGAAGATATGTAAGAGAGACTACTTTTACCTGTACGACGTTCCTCGAGTTAAAACCCAATTTAACATGAAATCATGTAAGTATTTCCAAAGTGTCGCCCTTGTATAATTCTTCATTTCAATCCCATTGTTTTGTTTACCGTATTTTTTGTATTTAGACCAACCTACACAATCGGAGTTGCAAGGCGAGGCTCTGGAGAGAGCTAAAGAAATATTAAAACTTTCCTCGGAAGATAAAGACTTAGATAAGCTCGTCACTCCTGAAACCTTGCAAGCGCATGGTTTTTACAACAATGGGTTTGGGGAGATCGCCCCCGTGAAATTTATTAGAAATTCTTCAAAGAAAATTCTAAGGAAACTAACAAAAAATCTAACTGGAAGAGGTAACTTCGCCTTGTACCTTCTACAACTGTCATTACCTCGCCTTGTATTTATAATTCTGTTTAACCTTTTAATATACTTCGCAGGTAAAATGGCGCAACTTCCATTCGGCAAGAATCCATTCGCTAGGCGAGGTTCCAACCCCTCAGCCCCTGGAGCTACGACTTCTCGTCCTCTTACAATTGTTCCAACCATCTCAACAGCTCCTCCTCCTTCCAGAACAGAGAAAGAGAAGGGAGAAAAAAGGAAAGAAAAAGACGAGGCTCTCAGAGGGCCAAACAAGAAAAACAAAACTGGGACCACAGATGGCGAGCCTCCGATTCAGCTAGTGTCGGCTACCTTTGGCTCCTTGGCAGCAACTCATTTCTCCGATGATGATGCCAAGCTATTTATGAAGAAAGATAGTACTGATGCCGAGTTTGCTTTCAAGATGGGGCTGGGCGAGGCTTTCTATCATGGCCTTAGTCTTATTTCTGAAAAGAACAAGATTATTCATGATCAAGAAAAGTCCTTGAAGAAATGGAAAGGCGAGACTGCTTCAGTTAAAACTCAATTATCTAATACTCAGAAAAAGCTTGAAGAATCCAAGGCAAAGCAAGGCGAGCTTGAGAAAAATCAAATTGAGCTTAATAAAATTGTTGCGGATTCTAAAGCCACAGGCGAGGCTTTGATGGTGGAGAATAGAAAATTACAGAAGGAATTGGGCGAGCTGAAGGCCGGGATGGACAAGCAGCTGAGTGATGCCTATAACCTCGGCTTCCTTGGTTATCTTCAAAACTTCCTTGCAGCTGATCCTGACCATGACTGGTCAAAGAACTTCGCCCCCTCAACCTCTGAATAAATGATTAGCTTCAAGATTAGCAATGCTCAAGCTATCGAGGAGGCCAAGGAAGAACTTCACAAGAAGATTGCCTCCGAGGAAGAAGCTAAAGCTGCTAACTAGGCGAGAAAGGATATTGCAGCTGACCAGGGCAATGCTGACACCCAGGATGTCTCGCCTTCTGAAACCACGGTCACTTGACTATATGAACTTTCAATTATTGCCAAAACATTTGGATAGCTTCGCCCAAGAAACTTTAAATATTGTGTTCAACTTGTTGGAGACGTGCGCCCTCCTTTTAATGGCGTCGCCATTGTAAAAACTCGCTCTTTATTTATATCTGCTATTGTTTTTATCTGCTCGGAGTCCATAACAATATAGAACCTCGATTACTTGAATACTTCATAGATTTCTAAAGTAAAGTTTAAAATAAAAAATGATAACCTCGTCCACCTATGTACTCGATGCCAAGGCAGAGTTTTAGGGGGAAGGAGGGTACCTCGCCCACCTATGTACTCGATGCCAAGGCAGAGTTTTAGGGGGAAGGAGGGTACCTCGCCCACCTATGTACTCTATGCCAAGGCAGAGTTTTAGGGGGAAGGAGGGTACCTCGCCCACCTATGTACTTAATGCCAAGGCAGAGTTTAAGGGCCGGGGGAAGAGTAACCTCGCCTTCTTTCATACTCTATGCTGAGCAGAGTTTAAGAGAGGGAGGAGTAACCTCGCCTTCTTGCATACTCCATGCTGAGCAGAGTTTAGGAGAGGGAGGAGTAACCTCGCCTTCTTGCATACTCCATGCTGAGCAGAGTTTAGGAGAGGGAGGAGTAACCTCGCCTTCTTGCATACTCCATGATGAGCAGAGTTTAAGAGAGGGAGGAGTAACCTCGCCTTCTTGCATACTCCATACTGAGCAGAGTTTAAGAGGGGGAAGATTAACCTCGCCTTCTTTCATACTCTATGCTGAGCAGAGTTTAAGAGAGGGAGGAGTCTCTTTTCTTGGTGAGCTTTCCGGAAGTACGGATAAACACTCCGGAAGTACGGGTTTACCAAGATTTCGTAAAAACATAACGAGTAGTTTCCATTGAGAATTGAAAGCCACAAACAAAATTTTCTCAAAAGATGCATGTTTTATTCATAAATATAAGATAGGTCTTGTCGGAGGAGAAGTACATGCACTACCCCCCTGAACTTTATTGCCAATGAATTAAAATAAAGTTTACATAGTATAGTTAGAATAGCGTACGTTACTGATAATACTTCTTGAGATGTTCCATGTTCCAAGCACGAGGAATATCCTTTCCATTTAGATCAGCAAGATAGTAGGTTCCACTCCATAACACAGCCCGGACTCGATAAGGTCCTTCCCAGTTGGCTCCAAAGACTCCATGATTGTGAACTTTGGTGTTAGGTATAACCCATCGCAGAACATAATCACCAATCTTAAGAGGCCTCGCCTTTACTTTGGTATTGTAATGCCTAGCCACCCTTCGATGATAGGCTGCTAACCTAGTCTGAGAGGTAGTCCTGAGTTCTTCTACCATATCTAGATAGAGACGATAATTTACCTCATTAACTTCTGGCTAAAAATTATCCCTTCTAAACGATCCTGCCCCAAGCTCAACTGGTACCATAGCCTCACACCCATAAGTCAAAACGAAAGGAGTTTCCCCTGTTGTGGTTCTGGGAGTGGTATTATAACTCCAAAGGACATTAGGCAACTCCTCAAGCCAGCTACCCTTGCTATCTTCCAATTTCGCCTTCAAAGTATGTTTGATGATCTTATTAACTGCTTCTGTTTGGCCATTAGTTTGAGGATGACTAACAGCAGAGAAACTCTTTACAATGCCAAGGTTATCACATAGCTCCTGCATCTCTTTACTATCAAACTGCTTTCCATTGTCAGATATGAGCTTATAAGGAATCCCAAACCGGCAAACAATTGAACGATACACAAAATCTACCAACTTCTTAACAGTAATCGTAGCCAAAGGCTCGGCCTCTGCCCACTTGGTAAAGTAATCCACGGCAACCACAGCATACTTAACACCTCCCTTCCCTTTAGGTAACTCTCCAATCAAGTCAATCCCCCACATCGAGAAAGGCCAAGGACTAGTGATAGAAGTAAGTGGAGCAGCAGGGTTATAGATGTAATTAGCGTACCTTTGGCACTTGTCACAAGCCTGGACAAACTGAAACGCATCCTCCTTTAATGTAGGCCAGAAGTACCCTTGCCGCAATACCTTCTGGGCTAGAGATCCACCCCCCGAGTGATTGCCACAAATACCCTCATGAACCTCTCGGAGAACGTAAGTGCATTCATCACCATCCAGACACTTAAGTAAAGGTTGATTGAAGCCTCGCCTATAAAGAATCCCTTCATAATTAACATATCGGGCTGCTTTGTAACGTAACCTTCGAGCCTCTCCTTTGTCTTCAGGAAGAGTTCCCTACGTTAGATATTCCCAAATCGGAGTTTTACAGGTGAGGAGGACAGGTTCCTCCACTTGCATCAAATCAGCTTCTGGCACACTTGTTTTACGTTCCTTTGCATTGAACTGCTGATTTTGTGGTTGCTGAACACCACCCTGATTGTTGCTCCAACTGAAATTAGGATGATTCCGATTGTTGGGATGATACACATTAGGTGCTGGTTGCTGAGTTCTCTGAAAGTTACTAACAAACTGTGCTGATTCAGCTGAGATAGCACACAGATTCGTGTCATGAGCCCCTGCACCATAGCAACCTGGTTAGTCCCATGATTAGAAAGGGAATCTACCTTCATTGTCAACGCTTTGAGTTGAGCAGCAATAGCAGTAGCTGCATCCAAGTCAAGAACTCCAGCCACTTTAGCAGGTGGCAAGCGTTGAGTAGGATTCTGAAACTCATTGGCCGCCATCATCTCGATAAGATTATAGGCATCCTCATAGCTTTTTGCCCACAGTGCTCCTCCAGAAGCTGCATCAAGCATAGGCCTTGACTGAGCTCCCAATCCATTATAGAAATTGCTGATTACCATCCAATCCGGCATCCCATGATGAGGACAACGTGCCAAAATCTCCTTGTACCTTTCCCAAGCTTCCCCCAAAGATTCCTGGGATTGCTGAGCAAACTGAGAAATAGAATTCCTATAAGCTGCTGTCTTCGCCATGGAGAAATACTTCGTCAAGAATTTTTTAGCACAATCTGCCCATGTTTTAATAGAACCTGATGGCATGGAATGTAACCAACTCTTGGCTTTATCCCTAAGAGAGAAGGGAAATAGCCTCAATCTGATTGCGTCATCTGTAACTCCGTTGAATTTGAAGGTATCACAGATCTCAAGAAAGTCCCTAATATGAGCATTGGGATCTTCAGCAGGACTACCCCCAAACTGAACCGTGTTCTGAATCATCTGAATGATGTTTGGCTTAAGCTCAAAATTATTAGCCCCAATAGCTGGACGAACAATGCTGGTATGAATGTCCTCCACTTTTGGCTGAGAAAATTCACTCAAAGCCTTCGCTGGTTGTGCTTCATCTGCCATATCTTCTTTTGATTCACGATTGTTTTCTACACTGATGTTCTCAAAGTCAAGTTTCCTTCTTGCTAATTCTTCTCTTCTTGCTAATTCTTCTCTACGTGCTCGAGCTCGTGTACTCATACACTCTCAATAAGTACCTGAAATTCACCAAC
This sequence comes from Heracleum sosnowskyi, assembly GCA_030848705.1. Taxonomy (NCBI): domain Eukaryota; kingdom Viridiplantae; phylum Streptophyta; class Magnoliopsida; order Apiales; family Apiaceae; genus Heracleum; species Heracleum sosnowskyi. Next base: position 21,964,216 of record CM061240.1, read on the forward strand.
AAGAAAATTGATGAGAACGTCCTAGTCACCGAACTTTAATGACCACTGATGGTAAATACTGAAACTAAACAAATAAAACAGAAATCCCCGGCAGCAGCGCCAAAAACTTGTTACGACCAAACTCAACACGCAAGTGCACGTGATCTCAAGTAATACAGATAGCAAATAAGGTTCGTTCCTACAGGGACTCGTTGTTTGTCTAGTAATTCACTCACCAATGTATGATTATTATTCGATGCTAAAACAAATAACAAAGTGGATTTTTGTTATCACTATAATTAATCTAAGAATTATAACTAATTATCAACTACTTGAACTGAGATTTATGTCGAATTACTTATGCAAATAAAACATGGAATTTTAACTTCATTAAACAATCCATCTATAGTCTTCAATTCTCTAGCCCTTTCATGTGATTTATTAATACCTGATCGAACACACAAAACTGATATAAACCAACTTTCGTTGCACAAATACCATCCTAAATAATATCCACAATAAAGATAGAAATCACTTAGTCTCCCAATTATGCTTAGTCCATATATGTCTATAAAGATTGAAAACATAATGGATGAAGTACAAGCATTCAATTGATCACATAGTCGTCATAAAACGGTTAGAGTTACGACATTAATTATGAATGATATTCTCACGCATAAACCTATGCTAGCATGGCAAGTTCTAAATTCTTAAATCCACTTTCGCTTCAATAAGAATTAACACACAATTACAGGAGTTAGCTACTCTCCTATAACGAATTAAAACAACCATGATAGGATATCGCATCAATCACACTATAGGCATCGAGAAAATTCAACAAATAAACTTCATGAATAAATCCGCTAAAACCCCATGATAACGAGTTAGTTCATAATCAAACTAATCGTCACCATGGGTTCTAATGTAAACATGATTGAAGAAAACGAATTAATATTGTAATAATTATCAAGGGTTCTAAAGAATACACCCAAACCAAGCATCCACAAGCTAGAAAGAATACAGGAATAAATTGAAACTATCTTCTTCCTTGCTTCTTCGTGCCTTAAAACTCCGTATATAATATGTGGTATGTGTTTCCCCTGTTCTCTAGGGTTTTCTTCTCTTTATATAGGCCTCCAGGTGCAAATAAGTCGTACGGAATTATAATTTGACTTCAACTCGAAAAATCAGCAAATCGGGTTCAAAACAGGAAATTTCGTCAGAATGTCTGGCGCTGCCGCGCCATAGTTACATAGGAGAGCGGCGCTGCCGCGCCATAGTTTTCATGCGGCGCTGCCGCGCCATAGGCAAGCTCAAACACGGCGCTGCCGCGCCGTGCCTTCTGTCCAGGAAGACGAATTTTTCCATTTTCTTCGTTTTAGCTCCAAATTGCATTCCGATTGCTCCGCTTCATTCCCATTACATCTGTGATAGATATTCCTGCACAATACCCTTAAAAGAGATAAAAAATACCACAACTCGAGTACAAACAATTGTTTTAAGCCATACGGAAACGTTTTAAGTGAATAAAATACCCACTTATCAGTCCGCCTCTGCATTAGCGTCTCTAGGAAGTTGCTCCAACCTAGCCTCCTTAAACAAGTTCATCAACCGCTGAGTGCATCTCATATATAACTCCGTACGAGGTCCTCTTGCCTGGAACCCCCCGTGGACTTGATGTACAACCAGCATAGAATCACTCCAGATATTTATATTTTCCACTTTCATCTCAAGGGCAAGTTTCAGGCCAGAAATTAAAGCTTCATACTCAGCATCATTGTTTGTAGCATAGAAGGTGAAGTGGATGGCGCTTTGTAAATGATGTCCTTCAGGACTAACCAAGACTATTCCTCCTCCAGCCCCTTCGTTATTGACAGCACCATCAACATACAACGTCCACCATGGGGACGAGTTATCATGTTCAACTTCGGCCTCAGGCAAAAGAACTGAGACTATTGCGAGGTTGTCACCTTCTCGTTCAAGAGGGAACTCTAAAATGAAATCAGCCAAGGCTTGGCCCTTGATAGAATTTCGAGGTTTGTATTCCACATCAAACTGTCCCAACTCAATAGCCCACCGGAGCATACGCCCAGAAGTCTCCGGCTTGTGCAACACCTGCCTCAAAGGATACGCTGTTCGGACCTCTACCTTGTGTGCCTGGAAATAAGGCCTCAATTTTCTGGAAGCTAAGATCAAAGCATAAACAAGCTTCTCCATGTTGTTATATCTAGTCTCTGCATCCAATAACCTTTTGCTCATATAGTAGACTGGGAACTGAACCTCGCCTTCTTCTCTAACCAGGACTCCGCTTACTGAATATTCCGAAACAGCCAGATACAAAATAAGGGTCTCACCTTCCAGAGGCTTAGATAAGAGAGGAGGCGATCCCATGTGGTCCTTTAGCTGTTGAAAGGCCTCTTCACATTCAACTGTCCATTCGAACCTCTTTCCTGCACCCTTGATAAATTTGAAGAATTCTCGGCACTTATCAGAAGATTTGGATACGAAACGATTCAACGCTGCCACCCTGCCAGTCAAACTTTGAACGGTTCCTTCCCAGGACGGTGGAGTCTCTCAGTTGCAGAGTAGCGTCGACTACTGGTGAGCGGGGGACGCCTGTCCCTGGTAGCGGCACGTCGCCTGTCCGGGCTACGACGAGTACGTCCCGGTAACCTTCTCTCTCTCTCAAGGGACTGCATGCGTTCCGCCATTCTATTCACCGTGTTTCCCATGTGAGCAATTTGACTTAATAGTTCGATGTTGCTCATCAAGACAGGAGGATCTCCTCCAAGGCGAGGAGCCGATCTCGTCGGGTTTGGTGTGGTAGTCTCTCTCAGATCTGATGGCCTTGGTGGTGGTGGGGGTAGATCCGTTGTATGGATTTCGACCTCTCTTGCATCGTTGCCTACATTAACTGCTTCTTCGGTATGATGCGACATCCTTCCTCCAGAGATGTCAATCCCCTACTTCTAGCGCCAATTGTTAATGGAGGAATTTGGTGATAACCAATTCGGGGAGGGTTGCTGGAATTGTGGTAGGAACCGAGGATGATAGGTAGTGTAGGTTGCGAGGGTTGGGGTTTATGGTTTGGGGATGGTTGAGATTGTATGTGAGAATAGGTCGCAATTAAGATTGAATATTGAATTCTCTCTTTGTTTGCAAGTTTGCATCGTACCATACAATGTGCCTACGTACCCTATTTATAGGGATCAAGCCATACGTAGTTCTTGGGGCACAAGTAACCCATGGGCCGAGTTTCCTTCTTTAACAGCAAAAAGACCGGGGTCACCGCCTTTGATACATCATTATGAGCTGTCATGATCTTACTATTTTCTCGGATCTTATCGGATAAATTATTGACCCGGATTTATCGGAGTCAAAGCTTATCCTGATCCATAGAAAATAAGGAAAGACAGGCTCTTATGAATCAAAGGGGCGAGGCTTCTCACTCTTTTAGCAAAGCGAAGTTCCTCAACCTGGATAAAGTTTAAACTGACAAAATATTAATTGTTCATTTCTTCTGGGCGAGGTTACCTTCCAGCCCTCCAGGCGAAGTTATCTTCGAACCTTCTAGGCGAAGTTGTCTTCTAACCTTCTTGGGCGAGGTTACCTGCCAAACACTTGGGCGAGGTTACCTGCCAAGCACTTGGGTGAGGTTGCCTGCCGAGTGCATGGGCGAGGTTTGTAAGGGCGAATGCCAGTTACTGGGCTAAACCCAAGGGAGGCCTTCCTTACTTGTGGGCATGATTAAATAGTCCATGGGCCGAGCCCAATAGGCTAGGTTTCCACTGTAACCCTTCTATAAGGAAATGCCATTAAATAAGGCGAGGTTATCATTTCGATCATAACAAGTAAAATTAGATGAAAAGTGAGTAATGTGATGGGACCTATCAATATTTAATAATAGATTTGAGATAGTGGATGAAGTAGTGGGTGTAATAGTGATTTATATTGTTATAGAATAAAGATATTGGAGAAAGTAGTGGGTGTAATAATGTTTTATATTATTAAAAGTTACTATTTTTGAAATGTATAGAAATGAATGGGACATCCCAAAATGAAAAGTGTATAAAATTGAATGAGACGAAGGAAGTATGGTTCATGCTCCTCGGTCCAGTTGTCTTCATACCGTACGACAGTGGTAGGCTGGTAGCTAGCCTTCATTTCGGAAATAGAACCCAACTATAAGATGTACATCATACTGTCACGTACTCACCAACCGTTTGGGACAACTCGATTACTCCCTCCGTTCCATTCATTTTTATACACTTTCCATTTTGAGACGTCTCATTCATTTCTATATATTCCAAAAATAGTAACTTTTAATAATATAAAACACTATTACACCCACTACTTTCTCCACTATCTCTATTCTATAACAATATAAATCACTATTACACCCACTACTTTCTCCACTATCTCAAATCTATTATTAAATATTGATAGGTCCCACCACTTTACTCATTTTTCATCTAATTTTACTCATTTTTTATATATCTTTTCTTAGTTTACGTGCCCAGTCCCAGTATATAGAATTCACTGGGACGGAGGGAGTATAATTTAAAATGTGCAATGCATGATCTTACATGATCTTAGACACACAAACTTGTATTCCTTTTTCGTCTAGGTACCACGGATTGTCCAAAATCTAATTTAATCATTTTGGCCATATATGAGGTAGGTATGTAAATATTATTCTTTATGTTCCATTCATTTTTTTATACTTTTTTTTTAGATATCCTCTCAATTTTTTATATTTTAATTTTTTTTTAAAATACTAAAATTTTATAATATAAAAATTAATAACTTCCATCACTTTTCTTCACTTTACTTACTTTACATCTTTAACGAATCATTCCACTTTACTCATTCTACTCACTTTTCTTTAATATCCGTGTCTGAATTCAATGTAAACTATTGAATAAAACCGAGGGAGCAGAGGTCTTTGTTTGGTGTACGACGCATGCGTCTGAATATGCTACATAAGTATGCGCACACATAAGTAGACAATTAAATCACGAGCATGTGGATGGCAACTCAAATAAAACAAAATTAAAATAATTGTACGTTGGAATTGCAATTCAAGTCCGCCAACAAAGATTTTCTTAATATAGGGATAGGTTCACCTTATTTCAGTCAATTTATGACTGATTTGTGTACTTAATTTATTAATTTAATTTACAAATTATATAATGATAAGTTAAATGTTAACAACTACTTATTTTTTCTTTAATTTATAGATTTATTGTTTGATTTTTTTAATTTTTAATATTTTATATTTTTCACATTAGTATTTTTAAATGTTTGTTTCATTTAAAATGTATGCATTGAGATTGTTGTATTAATAATTATTTTTTTTCAAATTAATTAAGCAAACACTTCACAAACTTATAAATAAATTTATCTACACACTTAAATAACTTATAAAAATTCATTTACTTATCACACTTATTTATTTTAAAATAAAATTTACATCATTTAAAATATCTCAAACATATACATAATTAGAACAATTTTCCTAATGAGATAGACTTTTGGGCATGCGAGTAGCACATTTATTTTGCTAGTACAAACATTTTTGAGATGAGCTCACAAAATAAAATTGTTGTTAACAGTAGATACAGTATGATTATATTGGAGGGATCGTTTCGTTACCATGCCAGTCAGAGATCCCTCTAAATTCGTGGGTTTTGTTTGTGGGATATATCAACTGAGGTGGGCCTTTGTTGGGTCCTGTAAATTTATATGGAAATTTACCGAACAAGGGACCACATGATTTAAACGACCACAATGTGGGCCCGGAGATTCGCTATAAATGGTACAATCAAATGACAAGGTAGAACCGTAGAAAACTTTACTAGAGTTTCCACCCACTGTGATCATAAACGAGCCATGACTCAGACACTTATGCATTCACGCTTCTCCTCCGGTTTCTTACATCTTCAACGTCGAGAAAGATCAGGTATCAACGCATAAACCCTGTATATTTAATTCTTACTTGTCTGAAGTTTCTCCATCGTATGATTTTTTTTTTATATTTGGTAACTTTTAGTGATACAATTTTTTTTATTTTATTTTTTGCTAAATTCAATTTTAATTATATGATTATAATTTTTATTATGTGTTCTACTGTTTTCTTTTTGTAATCCATAGTATTTTTGATCTGGGGTAGATTTTATGTGATCCTAGCTAGGTACACATGTATAACCTATATTTGGTTTGTGCAGGCTTTCTTGCATCATTTCCAACCCAGAGAAGACATGCTACAATATTGAATAAAGACAAAGAATTGACTTTCAGGGTGGTTTCCTGCAATAAAATTTTGGATTCAACAAACAATTCTAGCAGCAGTTGTGACAAGCCAATTAATAGAACAGACACAAGCACACTTTTACAAACACTTGGTGCCTCATCAGAGGGTGAGGTTATTGTACAACCCAAAGATGATTACGAAGAAACATGGGATAGTATTTTCTGGAGAAAATGGGATGCGTTTGTGACGTTTGGTCGTCCATATTCTGTTCTTGGCTCAGTGAGTACAAGTTGATGATGTCGGTCTCATAAATAGCAAGCGGTCATTTCTAATTAACTTAAATGATTTACATGTTCTTTTACCACAGATTATTGGAATAACTTCAGTTTCTCTACTGCCCTTAACCTCAGTTGGAGATTTCTCACTTGCAGTTTTTGTGGGATTCGTACAGGTGGAATATCATTTTTATTTTGAATTGAGTTAAAAAAAAAAACTGTGTTATATATTGTATGTGGGAGAGTACCGATGATTTTCACTTTATTGCTGAATTTGCAGGCATTGATCCCGTTTGTTTGTGCCAACATCTATGCCTCCGGAATAAATCAAGTGGTTGATGTGGAAATAGACAAAGTAATCAAACTAGTTCAACTCATTCTTTTTTTCACAAAGTATATATATTTCGCATTTATATGTGAATCACCTTTGATGCATATGTTTATCAGATTAACAAGCCCTATCTTCCACTGGTTTCTGGAGATTTTTCCATGGGGGAAGGGAAAGCAGTTGTCTCAGCTACTGGTTTTTTGGTTAGAGACTTCTTCACCTATCATAAACTTTTTAATTAGTACGATCAGTAATGCTAAGTATTACTATTTTGCAGTAACTTTTTGTGGAGAATAGTGTCCTCCTTACTGTCAAAATTTAAAACTAATATTCGCATGTTCCTCGTCAAGGATTCGTTATTTCCAACCTACCCACATACTCGAACCGAGAACCAAACTCCATATTATATATTCAAGGTGCACTCTTGCATGAGCGAATGGGCCATTAGCCTTAAGAGAGCTCATGGATGCCAGTAAATTATTAAATCATAATGACAAATAAAAAATAAGGACTGTTCTAAATTTGAATTGTATGATCCCAGTATAATAACTTAAATAACTCATAAAGAATGTAGTAGGTTGCGAACTGCACAAGGAACTACCAAGGTAAACTTGGCAAGGGTTTGACCCTTTTAGTTACATATATATCTTATATGAAATCATGATTTTATTTTGACCTGCAGTGCTTGGCCATGACAATCATGTTTGGGTCTCTACCATTGTTTCTGGGAGTTCTCGGATATTTTCTATATGCAACTGCATATTCTGTCGAGGTAAATTCATCTTTTTTTCATTTTTTTGTCAAAATTTTTAACACTAAAATTATTTTACGTTATGTAATTATACAAAATACATATTATAGTTGGGTGTTTAAGTTTTAGTTTAGGTGATTGTGAATGAAATGAGGCAAAAAAAGAAAAATACGAACAAATACACATATTATAGTTCAAATTTTATTCCATTCCTTCTATTTTCATTCATCCTAACCGAACAAACCATTAATGTTTCTTGGCAGCTACCTTTCCTTAGATGGAAAACAAAACCGTTTATGGCTGCATTCAGTATGGCTGGTCTAATGGGACTCACCATTCAGCCTTCTGTCTACTATCACATCCAAGTAAGTAATCAACTACATATATTGCACAAATGGAGCACAGAACAGAATAACAGATGCTAGTTGTTTTATTACATGATAATTATATATTAAATTAAAGTTTGCAATTAAAAATGCAGAACGTGCTTGGTAGACCAATGGTTTTGACAAAGCCAGTGGTCTTCGCTACCAGTTTCATCAGTGTCTTTTCAGCTGTTCTTGCAATGATCAAGGTAAACCTTAAATGAAATAAATGCCACAACAAAAATTAACTAAAGAATGTTCGGACTAGACACTTCCGGTTTAAATTATCACCTAATTAATGCACTGTAACAGGACTTACCTGATGTTGAAGGAGACAGAGCGTTGGGCAACCTAACATTCAGTGTTAGATATGGCCAAGAGAAAGTTAGTAACTGATCAAATGTTGTTCACAAGAATGTTACTTAATATATTGCGTGACATATAATTTAGATTCATTGCCTTCAATTTTTGCAGGTCTTTAATATCTGTGTAGGTATCATGCTGGTTGCCTATGCATCTGCTGTGGTGACAGGATCTTTCTCCTCGCTTCTAATATGCAAGCTTGTTTCTGTAAGATAAAGAAAGACACAGACACATGCTCACACACGGGGGAGTAACCTTACTCACTTCATCTCTCTAATTCTGATTTTTCTGTTTTACCCTTCTTTCAGGTGATTGGTCACACTGCACTTGCCTTCCTCCTTATGCTTCGAGCAAAATCTATTGATGTGAATGATCCTGAATCAACGCAGTCCTTTTACATGTTTGCTTTTCAGGTATGTACCTATGTTTTACACACCACATCTGATTTTGAGATATCAAGTATAACAATTTTAACAAAAAGCTAAAGACTTGAGCATATATGAATCATAAATAATGTGAAAAAAAGCAGCTCATCAATGTTTTCCTAATATTTCATAATAACATTGTTACTAATCTAATACATTTAGTAACTGAATACATCTTGCTTAAGATTTTGATGTGTGGATTATAAACTGAAAATTGTAAGTAATATGTTTCAATTACACGCACCGAAATCGACTTGATACATTCTCCTCAATTTGCATCTTTGCGTGCAGCTATTATATGCAGAGTACGTTCTGATTCATTTCATGCGCTGAGAAGATGTATACAAAAAATACTCCAACCAGATATAGGCTTCCAAGGTAGTCACCCTGGGCCTGGCGTTTTATCAAAGAAGTGACAATAATCTTTATTTGTTTGCTTTTCGTTGGGACCGTTAAATATCACCTATTGTGGATTGATGTGAGGAAGAGAATAATGTAATGCATCTACTTTTGATTTATGCGCAAGTGTTTATAAATGACACAAAATCACATTTTAAATTATGTTATATTGCACGAGTGCAGCAAGTTTTTTTCCAACATATATTCTATATATACAGGCAATTACTCAAAAAAAAAAACCATCTCGAACTAAGAGCCGAGATCTAATCTCCAATCCTCTATTCCTTATAAACATTTTAAAGCTACACCACCCATGCAAATCTTATTCACCTTAATCCTCCGTCAGGGACCAAGCCACCAAACATTCAGAAAGGGGGCCAAAATTTTCTTTTCAATCAACACAATAAACTACTCCGAGGAAAAAGTAGGAAGAATAAATAAAATGGTGGAACCGGTTAATATTTAAGGTATAAAGTAAGTAAACCGGAGGAAAATAATGAAAATAGTTAATTTTTATATTATAAAACTTTATTATTTTTGAAAAGTTTTGAAATATAAAGAAATGAATAGGACATCCAAAATAGAAAGTGCAAATAAATGGAGGGAACAGAATGAGTATTTAATAAGCATACAATGATTGAGAAACCTATTATCCATCTTGTTCTCAAGCTTTGTTTTGATGATAACCATTGAAGAAAAAGTGTGCTTGGTAATGGCCATTGAAACATACAATACCAACACCAATTTAATTAATCTATAAACAAGTGGATACAAATATCCAACTTCCTTGACCGTACCAACTATCGACACAAATCAGAAATACTAGATAATCTAATAAATTCTGGTTTTGTGATTTCACTCTCAAAATGATATAACTGAACTCTTAAGACTTATTTTTCCACTTCAGAGAAGTCCTCTGGATAATTATTATGCACTAGTTTACATAAGGCATCACTTTAAAACTTTTACACCATTCTCTTGGATTCTTGGATCCAGAAAGCACAACTTAAACCAAGCAACTCTACAGATTTTTCATTAAATCTGTTGTTCAATTCTTGTAATTGAGCATCACATCAATGACAACATAAAAAATATCCACTCGTAAATGATGCTTAATTAATAGTCACAAGAGTTGCAGAGAACCGAGAAGACCATGAGGCACAATCTATTTTTTGAAAAAGAAGCATGTATTTAGTTTGCATATTTTTATCAATTTCTAATTTTGATTTAGTTTTTTTGTCAAGAATTTTAGATTTAGTCTAATAATATATTAGTAGTAGAAGTGTAATGGACCAAAATTTAATTTTACAAGGGTCAGAATTTTTATTCTACAAGGGCCAAATAATTTATTTACATAAACATCTAAAATAAAAATTTATATTACATTTTATCATACAATGTCAATATTATGACTACCCACCCAAAGGGGGCCATGGTCACTTCTTGCCCCAACGAAACTTGGTCCCTGTCCTCCATCATCACTTTTTTTACGTATTTCTCTTCCGAACCCTATAAACATTTAGAATTTATGCATAAGATAACTATGTAGGAGATGACTAATAACAAATGAGAGAATGTGATAACTTGCACTCTAGAAAACTGTATTGCTCACATTAAGGACCACTACTAACCGCTCTGTCTTTATATCCTTACACATCCTAACAACTTGAAAGACAAAAGACTGTAAAGACTGTAGTGCCCTTGATCCTACCGTTTGGCACAAGACAAGTAGATAAATAAGACAGCTAAGTAGCAAACTACATGACAAGGTTCTAAACTTATTGAAGAGTTAATAAAACACCAACAATGCAAGATAGATTCTTCAACTTCATTACTCCCCCTCAAGTGGAGTGGAGGTGGCAGCCGAGACTCCAAACTTGCGCAGTAGATAATTATGTTGCTTGACTGGAAGTTGTTTGGTCAACACATCCGCAATTTGAGCATGTGACGGGACATGTGTTGTTTGCACCTCTCTTGCACTGATCTTGTCACGTATGAAGTGACAATCGATCTCTATGTGTTTTGTTCGCTCGTGGAGCACCGGGTTAGCAACAATTGCAAGGGCAGCTTGATTGTCACTTTTGATGATTGTGGGAGGCAAATCAAGCAGTCCCATGTCCTTGAGTAAGGATGTTAACCATGTTACTTCATAGCATGTGAGCGCCATCGCTCGGTACTCTGCCTCTGCGGTTGATCGTGCAACAAGTGACTGTTTTTTGGTTTTCCAAGAGATGGGAGATGAACTCAACAGCACACAATATCCAGATGTCGACTTTCTTGTTGTGGGACAGCTTGCCCAATCACTGTCACAGTAAGAAGTGAGCTGGGCAGCGGATGAGGAAGCTAAAAGTATGCCCTGAGCTGGGTTTGTCAACAAATATCGAAGCACCCGCTTAGCAGCCTGCATATGCACTGTGGTTGGCCTTTGCATGTACTGAGCAAATGTGTGTACCGCAAAAGCTAAATCAGGACGCGTAATTGTCAAATAGATTAATTTCCCGAGTAGCTTTTGATAGTTGTGTGGATCTTGTAGCACTTCGCCTTTGTCAGGTGTCAAACTTAGGTGTGTGTCCATTGGTAGTTTCAGTGGACTTGCTGCCATCATCCCAAATTCTCTCAATAAGTCTAACACATACTTCTTTTGTGACACAAAGAATCCTGCTTCACTTCGATCTACTTCCAAACCCAGAAAATAACTCACATTCCCCATGTCTTTGATGTGAAAATGTGAAGATAACACTTTCTTCAAATCTTCTATTACTGCTAAGTTGTTGCCTGAAATCAGTATGTCATCGACATATATGAGTACCAGAATTATGATGTCGTTTGTCACCTTTGAGTAGAGGTTATAGTCCGCCTTAGAATGACGAAACCCAATTGAAACCAAGGTCATTGATAACTTGTGGTGCCATTGTCGCGGTGCTTGGCGAAGCCCATAGAGTGCTTTCTTGAGTCTACACACAAGTTGTTTGACGTTTGCATCATTTTTCTTCCCCAAGCTTGATTCATCAATGCGACTGCATATGCCTTGATACCTTTGTGGGAAGCTCATATAGACTATTTCATCCAAATGTCCATTTAAAAAAAGGCGTTCGAGACATCCAACTGATGTACATGCCAGTTCTTCATCGCCGCTACGGCTAACATGGCTCGTACTGTGGTCATCTTCGCTACAGGTGCGAAGGTTTCGACATAATCTATTCCATATGTTTGTTTGTAACCAAGTATGACCAAACGAGCTTTATATTTATCAATCGACCCATCCATCTTGAACTTGGTCTTGTAGATCCACTTGCATCCAATTGCCTTCCTATTTGGAGGCAAGGGTGTCACCTCCCATGTCTCGTTCACTTCTAGTGCCTCTAGTTTTGAGTTCATGGCATTGATCCAGTGTTTGGATTTGACAGCTTGACTGAAGAACATAGGGTCAACTTGAGGTTCAATTGCTGCCAGAAAGCAAGTGAAGTTTGGACTTACAAACTGGTCAGTGACAGAGTCTGCACTCACTACTGATGCTTGATTTGAATAAGGCGTGACAAAATCAGCCATCCATGCTGGTTGTTTGAATGTCCTCCCAGATTTTCTTTGTGCTAGGCTCTCCATTACATGGTCGACATTTGTTGTTTCAATATCGTGAGCTTCATCACGGGCGTTATTGTTCCCCACATTGTCTTCTCCATCCTCATTGTTGTATTCCACAATTACTTCTTCATCATCATTTAATACTTCTGTGCCAAACTCTAAAGCATCCTCATATATAGGCAACGATGTTGGAAGTGGTTGCATATAAGGTTTAGCAGAGTTTCTGTTGAGTGGGAATATGTGCTCATGAAATATCACATGTCTCGATACAAAACTTGTCATGCTTGGAAGTTTCAACAGTCGATACCCCTTGGTTGCATATGGATATCCAACAAATACACATGGTATCCCATGGGGTGCAAATTTGTCTGTCCCATGTGTAGAGTTGTGAGCCATTACCAAGCATCCAAACACCTTTAATCCATCATAATCAACCCCTTTTCCAGTCAATTTTTCATAAGGCACTTCGAACTTTAAGGCTGCGTTGGGCAGTCTATTCATAATGTAGGTTGCAGTGAGAACGCAATCTCCCCAAAATCTTAGGGGCAGTCCTGACTGGAAACTTAAGGCTCTGGCTATTTCAAGAATTTGTCTATGCTTTCTTTCCACCCTAGCATTTTGTTGGGGGTGTGTAGGGGCATGACTTTTGATGTATTATCCCCCTGGTGGCAAAATACTCAGCACACTCTTTATCTGCAAATTCGAGAGCGTTATCCGATCGAACAGCCAACAACTTTCCTTTATACTGATTTTCTATATGTTTTTCAAACTTTATCAGAGTGTCCAAATATTCAGACTTCCTTTCTAAAAGATACACCCACGTTACTCTGCTATAGTCATCCACCAAAGTCAAAAAGTATCTGAACTTCCCCCCAGTACACACTTTGTACGGACCCCAGATGTCACTATGCAATAAATCAAATGCTTTTAGAGTATGAGACTTGCTGAGTTGAAATGGTTGTCTAGTCATTTTAGATAGTGGACAGGTGATGCATACATGTGTGCTTTGTTCATTAAGGTATGGTTTCACTTTATCAATGTGTGCAGCTATTATATGCAGAGTACGTTCTGATTCATTTCATGCGCTGAGAAGATGTATACAAAAAAATACTCCAACCAGTTATAGGCTTCCAAGGTAGTCACCCTCGGCCTGGCGTTTTATCTTCTTTGGAAGTGACAATAATCTTTATTTGTTTGCTTCTGTTTTTGTTTCGTTGGGACTGTTAAACATCACCTATTGTGGATTGATGTGAGGAAGATAATAATGTAATGTATCTACTTTTGATTTATGCACAAGTGTTTTTAAATGACACAAAATTACATTTTAAATTGTGTTATATTGCACCAGTGCAGCAAGTTTTTTTTCCAACATATATTCTATAAATACATAGGCAATTACTCAAAAAAAAACCAATCTTAAAGTAAAACCAAACAAACTTAAAACTCTAAAACGACTAACAATAAAAAAAAGTGGATAAAACTTAAAACTTAAAAGTGAATTTCTAGTGATTTGGTGATGGAATGATTGTGTATATAGTTGCCATTAGTGGAGACTGTCAATGGTGGTGGTGTTAGGTAAGTTTTATAGCCTTGTTTTAGTGGCAATAATGTGGTGGTGTAATGGCGGTGTTGGTGGCAGGTTGATGTTGACGCGACAGTTGTATAATGGTGGTTGGTGGTGATGCCATGATTTTTATGGTTTGACTGTGATTATTTTCACTTAGTTGTAAGATATTTTTTTAACCACTTTTAATTATGGTATTGGTGATTTATTTGTTCGTCAATTGCTCGAAATGATCCCTACAAGAAAAAATCGTCAATTTTGTACAAACAAGCACCAAATTCTACCGATTATTAGTGGAAAACTAAAACCTACCAAGTTGGGTAGGTCTTGACAGCATTTTAACAACGATAGGACCCCACCTTTTACATTATCATCCCTCACATTTTTTAAAATATTAAACAATTTGCCAGGGTCATTTTCTACTACTTTTAAGTAGGAAAGTAAAACCTCGCAAAACCGGTAGGTTTTAGCTCTAATGGTACCTCTGCCATCCAAGTTATTAGCCCCATCAATTATCAAACAACAAAATAGTGTCATTTTTTTTACTATTTCTGACTAAATTCGGTAGAAAATTGAAACCCACCGATATTAGTGAGTTTAATTTGGAATTGGACTTACAGTACCCATTATTTTTAAAGTATAAAAGAATCACTAGTGCAAAATTGGCGTATTACATCAATTAAATATGTCATATACGTTGGCTAAAAAATGACAGAAGCAGGTAGGGGAACACCTTTCACAATCCCCGGTGAGATGCATATTAAATAACTAGTCTTTTACGTCCCTCTACGCCATATATGGTCGTATGTAATACTTTTCAATTGCAACACCTAATTTGTGTTACAATTGATATACTATTTTTGAACTACTGCAATACTCCGGAGATAGTGTTACATTACACATAAACGTAATGTTGCCACAGAACAAACTCTGTTGCAGAAGACTCATTGTGTTACTCATTTGATATTAATTAAAAATTAACTAATAACTAATTTTTAATTAAAAAATAAAATTAAAAAAGATGGGCCCCACAGAAAAAGTGGGCTCCACAACTCGGCCCCACAGAAAAAAATGGGTCCCACTAATTTATCTAATTTTTTATTAAAAAATAAATAATAATTAATTAATAATTAATTTTTAATTAAAAATAATATTGAAAAAGTGGGTCCCACGAGTGGGCTCCACAGAAAAAAGTGGGCCCCACAAACAGGGCCCGCTAATTTTTCTAATTTTTAATTTAAAATTAATTAAAAACTAATTTTTAATTAAAAAAATAATATTTAAAAAAGTGGGCCCCACAGAAAAGTGGACCCTATAAGTGGACCCCACAGAAAAAAGTGGGCCCACAGAAAAAAGTAGGCCCCACAAGTGGGCCCCGCTAATTTTTTTAATTTTTAATTAAAATTAAAATTAAAAGTAATTTTTAATTAAAAATAATATTAAAGAAGTGGGCCGCACAGAAAAAAGTGAGCCCCACAAGTGGGCCCCACAGAAAAAAGTGGGTCCCACTAATTTTTCTAATTTTTAATTAAAAATTAATTTTTAGTTAAAATTAAAATTAAAAAATTAGGCCCACTTAAAAAAGTGGGCCCGCAAATGGGCCTCACAAGTGGGTCCCACTAATTTTTCTAATTTTTAATTAAAAAATAATTAAAAAATAACTAATAACTAATTTTTAATTAAAAAATAATATTAAAAAAAGTGGGCCCCGCTAATTTTTCTAATTTTTAACCCTAAACCCTAAACTATAAACCCTAAACCCGAATAATTTTTCCATTGATTTCTTCGACGATCCAACCGTACGGATGTTAATCGGTACTCATTCTTGTGTTGGGAAAAAATAATCAAAAAATATAAAAGTCCGGTTATGCCGCATCTTCCAGAAACGTTGAAATAGTACTGCTTCTAGGAACGGGACATGTGTTAGATTCACTGAATAATTTTTTCAATTGATTTCTTCGACGATCCAAGAATACGGATGTTAATCGATACTCATTCTAGTGTTGGGAAAAAATAATCAAAAAATATAAAAGTCCGGTTATGCCGCATCTTTCCAGAAACGTTGGAATAGTACTGCTTTCGGGAACGGGACATGTGTCAGATTCACTGAATAATGTTTTTAATTGATTTATTCGACGATCCAACCGTACGGATGTTAATCGGTACTCATTCTAGTATTGAGAAAAAATAATACATAAAATATGAAGACTCGGTTGTGCTGCATCTTTACAGACACATTGTAACGGTTTCAATATTTTTTTAGAATTATAAAAAATGATGTTGTAAAATTCGAATTTTCAACTAATATTCACTTTTATAAATTATTTATAGTATATTGATATATTTTCAATTGTGTTTATTTTTTTAAAAATATTATGTAATTGCATATGATGTTTATTTAATTTAAAATTTAAAAATTTTAAAAAGTATTTTACAGAAAATAGAAAAATGTAAGGGCGGCAACTTTCCCCCCAATCAAATAATTGGAAGTACACTTCCCCCCTTAATCGAAAAAAAGAAGAAGACTTTCCCTCATTTTATAGAAAAAACGAAAAAACCTTATCAAACTACCGCGCACTCTCTCTCTCAGACTACCGTCGCTCCACTCTCACACTCTCTCTCGCTCCACACTCACCTTCTTAGTCAATCAAAGGTGATTAATTACTCTCTTCTCTCTCACTTTCTCATACCTCTTATCTTTCTCATACCTTCTTTTGTTTTTTAATTAGGGCTTCACCCCAATTAATTGGTAAATTTAATTCAATTAGGGCTTCGATTACTTCATGACTTCATTAATTAGTTCGATTAGTTCGATTAATTGATTTTTAATTCTCAATTAGGGCTTCGATTGGGGCTTTCAATCCAAGGTAAAATTGAGGCTTTACATTTGATTAATTGATTGCATATATCTTCAATTGGGGCTTTCGATTTGGGCATCTATGTTTTTTTTTTTTTTTTGTGTTTTTTCTATGTATCTATACTTGTGTTTTTTTTATGATTTATTTGTTTGTGTTTTATGGGTATTTTGTTGCACTTAATTTAGGTTGTTTCCACATTAACTTTTAATTTCCACAGTTATGTATGTTTTAGATCTGAACCTCTATATAATTTCGAATTTTATTTGTTTTGATTCGTCGATTTGTTGTTTGATCTGTTTTAGCATTCACTTGTGATCTACTTGTATGACATATTAGTTTGATAAATTAAGTAAGCATATATGAGTGAATGTAAGCATGTTTGTTGTGTTCTGTTATAAATTAAGTGGGATGGCATAATTGGTGTTGTTCTGATAAAATAGACTAATATCTAGGTTTGTTATCAGTTAATCGTTAAAATGCCTATGCTATATACTATTCTTATTAAACTTATCACTTGGCAGGCTAGTTCTTTCCTGTTTGTTGAAAGTGTTAGGCATAGATATAGCTAGGAATAGTACAGAGTGTATGAATGGACGATGATTATACCAGTTGGATAGGATTTCCAAAACACAGTAAAGATTATATTAGAGGGATAAATGCGTTCCTTAAGAATGCATTTCCAGTTTATGCTAAAGGCAAAGAAATGAAGTGCCCCTGCAAATTATGTGTGAACCGTAACTAGCATCTTCAAGATATTATTTATGATCATCTCATTTGTAATGGACCTTCTCCATTACATCTGAAATGGATTTGTGAGGTTTCACATACCAAACACTAGTACAAAAAAGCCTTTTAGCGTCGCACATAAGGCATCGGTTCTTAAGGGAACCGACACTTATTCTTGTTTTTAGCGTCGGTTGGTAACTTAACCGACGCTTATTTACTAAGGTTCCTGATCTAATGCGTCGGTTTTATATAATGACCGACTCTTTTTCCTCTTTTATGCGACGGTCTTGTGAATGCTGACGCTTTTGGAGAACTTTCAGCGTCGGTCTGTCTGTAACCGACGCTGTTGAGTGCATTTTTATGCGTCGACCTTGTAAAACCGACGCTATAGAATGAACTTTATGCGTCGGCCTATAAAGAAACGACGCTGTAGAGTGTAATTTTTTGCACCTTTTGGAACTGCCACTGTAGAATGTGCTTTTTTTCCAAAAAAATGCTAAATTCAGTAATTTCCATTCACAATAAATTTTTTATATAAATATAATAATATATTTTTATAAATATATTCAGTAAATTTATAAATATATTTTTATAAATATATTCAGTAAATTTTTATTTTTAAATTGAAATTTATTGATTTTACATATTTTGAAAAATGTTATAAAAATATGAACTATGAATATTTATGCAATGATTCTCTACCTTAATCGCAAAATGAATTTATATCCAATCACATCTCATTATTTACATTATATTATGACAAAATAACACTTGTATTTATTTAATTTTTCAAAATACTAAAATTTATATAATATTAATAATAATAAATCTTTTTATAAGATAAAAATTCTTATGTCTTAATTTGTCTAACCCGCTCATCTTTTTATCAGCTTCCCCCAATTCGCTAATTCGTGAATCCCTAATTAGCGAATCCACTTCTACAATTCGCTCATCTCTGCTAATCTCTTCTACAATCACTAATAACTGCTTTATCAACTCGATATCGACTGACCACTGTGCTGCTAACTCTCACTTTCTCCGGTGTACTGCTAACTGATAGAGTATATATTTATATATATTTTATAAGATTTTATTCCTCATATTTATTATATTTTGCAGTTATTTGGATATTTATTTAATAAATTTTAATGTTTTATTGTAGGATGCAAGGAAATCCTAAACTTGGAAGGATTGGAGAATAAAGAGCTTAATTTGGAGATTTATTAGAAGAAAATTCGGATTTGTTGGGCTGCCTGCACATAAATCACTGTTTGGGTCATATCTTGAGATCTAGAAGTCAGAATTGGACGATTTAACAACCCACGCAAAGATAATAAAAATATCTTTTATTCTAAAGTGGTCCAATTATCAAATTACTTCAGGAAAGTCCCAGAATTACTGAAGAAAAGTCAGCTACGAATTTTCCTTGTAAAACAGAATCAGTTTAGGAAACGTATACTTTCCTCAAGGCATTAAAATATTTGAGGATATATATATAAACATCAGATCTGAGAGATACAGATATACAGAGAGATATTGATATACATACATACATATCCATCCACCGGTAAGGAGAACAGGAAGACGGCTGATTACGAAGATCTAGTTTCATCTTTTCTTTGTATTCTTCTAATTAGGCGATACTTTGGATTCTCGTTGGAGTTGTTTTTCATAGACCTTATTACCAGTACTCTTTATTAGTATTCCAGACATATTTATTATCATGTTTTCATCAGAACCCACGATGATGAACGGTTTGATTATGAACTAATCGTTGTCGTGGGATTCTAACGGATTTATCTATGGATTTTAGTAGTTAATTGTTTTAAAGATTTGTGTGTGATGAATTATTGATAACCTAGTTTGGTTGTGCTTATTCTTCTTGGATGCTTAGCTAACATCTAAGTTGTTTGTTAATCTCTATTGATTGCGAAAGTGGATATAGAGATTTAGAACTTGCCATGTTAGCATAGGTTTATGTATGTTTGTCATGCATGATTCGTAGGTAATTTTAACCATCTTACCTGCCCTATGTAATCTGAATGGATAACTTGCTCGTTAAACCGTTATGTTTTCAAATCTTATAGACATATAGGGTCTAAGCATAATTGGTGTCTGCTCAACTTCTATCTCTTTTGTGGATGTTTGAGTGGTTTGGTATACGTATACTGAAAGGTAACGTGTACTGATTTTGTGTTATTCGATTAGTTGTCAAAACTGTCACATACATTGATTAAAGGCATAAAACTCTAGATGAAGTATTTAATGAAGTTAGGATCCCATGTTTTATTCTCATAAGTAATTCGACAGTAACTCCTTAGTTAATTATAGTCTTGGTAATTTGATTAGATAATTTAGTTAATCAAAACTCAAATTTGATACTTGTCTTAGCATTGAACAATAGCCATACATTGTTGCATAAGTGCATAACTGTGGTAAACCAGTCTCTGTGGGAACGAACTCTACTTATTCTTATATTACTTGTGACCGCGTACGCATGCGTGATTTTGTGCGAACAAGTTTTTGGCGCCGCTGCCGGGGACTCGGTGTTATTTATATAGTTTATGTGCATGTCATCAGTGGTCGTTAAAGTTCACTGACTCGGATTATTCTTTCATCAATTTTACTTTGTTTGGTGAGTTTCAGGTATTCTAGCGAGCGTGTATGCGAACACGTTCTCAATCTCGGAAAGAAGAACTTGAATTGAATCTTGTTATGGGAGAACCAGCAGCAGAAACGAAGGCTTTGAAGGACTATTCTCAGCCAAAGATCAATGACATTCAATCTAGCATTGTTAGGCCAGCCATTGCAGCGAATACCTTTGAAATTAAGTCTGGAACGATTCAGATGGTGCAGAATTCAGTTCAGTTTGGGGGTGCTCCAACGGAAGATCCTAATATGCATATTAGGGATTTCATCGAGATTTGCGACACCTTCAAGTTCAACGGCGTGTCAGAAGATGCTGTGAAATTGAGACTTTTCCCATTTTCTCTGAGGGATAAAGCTAAGGGCTGGTTGCATTCTCTACCAGCAGGTTCTATTGCTACATGGGAGGATCTTGCTCAGAAATTTCTCACTAAATTCTTCCCCATGGCTAAAACAGCTGCAATCAGGAATGCTCTTACTCAGTTTGCACAACATTCAGGGGAAATTTTATGTGAAGCTTGGGAGCGTTACAAGGAGATGCTTAGGAAGTGTCCTCATCATGGAATGCCTGATTGGATGGTGATCAATTGTTTCTATAATGGATTGGGAGGTCAATCACGACCAATGCTTGATGCGGCATCAGGTGGAGCTCTTTGGGCTAAAAGCTACGAGGAAGCTTATGAGCTAATTGAGATGATGGCTGCTAATGAATATCAGAATCCAACTCAGAGGTTATCACAAGGCAAAGTAGCAGGAGTTCTAGAAGTGGATGCAGCTACGGCAATAACAGCTCAGTTAAAGGCTCTGTCTATGAAGATTGATTCTTTGACTAACTATGGAGTTCAGCAGGTGGCTAGTGTTTGTGAGCTATGTGCATGTGCACATGACACGACTCAGTGTGCCATATCTAGTGAATCGACACAGTTTGGAAGCAATTTCCAGAGACCACAGCAGCCAGTGCCTAACACCTCTCATCCTAATAACAGGAACCATCCAAATTTCAGTTGGAGTAACAATCAGGGAGGCAACCAAGAACCACAACAACCGTATCAGCAGTATCAAGGTCAGCAATATGGAGCTAAGCAATTCAACTCTTCTGGTTTTCAGCAGCAATATGCTCCAAGGCAACCGTATCAACCACCAGGTTTTCAACAACCATCTCAAGGAAATGTGGGGCAGTCGTCTAATGAAAAATCTAAATTGGAGGAATTGAGGCTAATGTGCAAGAGCCAAGATGTTTCAATCAAGACTCTGGAGAATCAAATCGGTCAGATTGGCAATGCCTTGTTGAATAGACCACAAGGAACTCTCCCTAGTGATACGGAAGCTAATCCAGGCAAAAGAGAGGTCAAGGAACATGTAAAAGCAATTACCTTGCGATCTGGAAGGGTTACAGATGATCAGAACTCAGAAACAGCGCAAAACGAAGAAAATTTTAAAAGTGAACAGTACCTAGGGCGCGCCCGCACTGTTCATAGCGCGCCCTCGCCTTCCATTCTGCCAGAAGTTGAAAAAAATGGAGAAAAAGCTAATCAGTTGGGGGACAATTCGGAGAAGAGTGACCATTCTACTGAGAAATCTGTTCCGAAGCAAGCTATAGAGAGCAAGGAAGTCTATCCACCTCCGCCATTCCCTAAACGTCTTCAGAAGCAGAAGTTGGATAGGCAGTTTGCTAAATTTCTGGAGGTTTTCAAGAAGTTGCATATCAATATACCTTTTGCGGAAGCTCTTGAACAAATGCCGAGCTACGCAAAGTTCATGAAGGGTATTCTATCACGGAAGTTGAAACTCGAGGAGTTGGAAACCGTCGCTCTAACAGAAGAATGTAGTGCTATTCTACAGCAGAAGTTACCTCCTAAACTGAAGGATCCAGGGAGTTTCACCATACCGTGCACTCTCGGCAATCTATCTTTCAACAAGTGCTTGTGTGACTTGGGAGCTAGTATTAATTTGATGATGTTGTCTGTTTTCATACAACTTGGGTTGCCTGAGCCCAAACCTACAAACATGTCCTTACAGCTGGCTGATCGGTCGATCACATATCCAAGGGGTATAGTAGAGGATGTCTTGGTTAAAGTGGATAAGCTCAGTTTTCCTGCTGATTTTGTTATTCTGGACTATGAGGAAGACAAGAAGATTCTGATTATCTTGGGAAGACCGTTCTTTGCTACAGGCCGAACTTTGATCGATGTGCAGAAAGGAGAGCTTACAATGAGGGTTCAAAATCAGAAGGTCACTTTTAACGTGTTCAAGGCAATGAAATTTCCAACTGAGGAAGAAGAGTGCTTTAAATTGAAGATGGTCGATTCTGTCATCAATACAGAGATTGAACAACCGCTGAAGTCAGATACAGTGGAGAGAGTCTTGATAGGGGATTCTGATATCGAAGACAAAGAAAGAGCAGAGCAACTTCAGTAGTTGAATGCACCCCCGTGGAAAAGAAAAATTGATGCGCCATTCGAATCTCTTGGATTAACAGAGCTGAACAATTCTCAGGAGCGACTTAAACCATCTATGGAAGAAGCTCCTACACTTGAACTCCAACCACTGCAGGATCAATTGAGGTATGGTAAAGTCTACGAGAGCAACAGGCTATATAAGGAGAAGGTTAAGGACTGGCATGAAAGAGGGGTGGTGAAACATTCATTTGTGCCTGGTCATCTAGTTCTGCGTTTCAAGTCTCGCTTCAGATTTTTTCCAGGAAAGCGTAAGTCGAGGTGGTCGGAGCCTATCACGGTTAAATCAGCATTTCCGCATGATGCAGTAGAGATTTTTCATAAGTTTCCGGACGAAGCGTTCAAGGTTAATGGTCAGTGGCTGAAGCATGACGTTGGTAATACGGTGAACCGTGAATCGACGTTCGCCGTTCTTGCGACTGGATGAAAACGGATTCACGTCAAGCTATTGACGTAAAACAAGCGCTTCGTGGGAGGCAACCCACGCGAATATGTAGTATTATTATTTTGTGTTTAAAAAAAGAAAAAAAGAAGAAGAAAGAGGTTAAGTGTTTTGACGTAGAGGGAGGCGATGCTCCGCCTCATGAGCCTGCAGCAGAGATGGGGGAAAATATGTTGAGAAAGTGGATGCTCCACTTTCGACCCATTCACCAGGTTGATTGATAAGAAGGTCGAGCTAAAGACCTTAAAAAAACGCTTCTTGGGAGGCAACCCAAGATTTTGGAGGAGGAACACTCTCCCACATTTTTCAACCGGGACTTCATGCACTAGGGGAGTATTTCTAACCTTTCTTTGTATAATTTTTCACTCCTATTATTTTTGTATTTCTTTTAGGATCTTGTTAGTTTTGCATATTTATATATATTATTCATTGGGGACAATGAACCGCTTAAGTGTGGGGACGTGTTCTTAATAATAATATATTTAAAAAAAAAATTACATATTATAAAAATCCAAAAAAAATTGAAAATTTAAAACTTTTTGTATATAATTGCCTTGTCTCAAAAGCATGTTAGTATGGATAAGTACACATTGTGTAGATTAATTTCGCATGATTAATTCTGAGTGTCACATTCATGAAAAAAAATTTGGTGCTTGGTAATTCCTTGTGTGTGCTTGCGAAAATTTGAAAACTTGAGATGTTTCTTGGTCAATTTTAGTGAGTTAAGCATGCTTTCACCATGTGAGGATTTGAGCCTAATTTATGATTTATACATTTTATATCAATTCATTTTTTGTTGTGTGATGTTCATCATGATTATTGTTGCTCTAGAACTTGTTTTAAACCGTTTTGAGACTACATGATATGTGTATGCATGAATATGATAAAGGCACTAGGATTAACCTTATTTACCCAAACAATACCCATATGAAAAATAATCCTTAGTGAACCCCTTTGAGCTTATACCTGTTTCTTTCGTATATCACCACTCTAAAACTTTTTAGCCTACTTATTTATTCTTGTCTTGATTTATCTGGTAGAGCATATTGATTCAATTTATGGGTTGGTGAATATTTAGTGTGGGGATTTCTTTTGGTTAAAGTGTTACATCTTGGTGGGATACAATATGGTATGAAAGTTGCAAAGAAGTATTAAGTACTCCTTTGAGATCAATGGGTGGCAAGTGCAATATCATATTAAAGGGACGATCCATGTGTGCTGGTATTAAGTACATTCTTGGTGACTTTTCACTGCCCTTGGTTACTGGAGAATGACTTGACTTTAAAAAAAAAAAAAAAAAAATTTATGAGGAAGAGGAAAATCAAGTAGAGTGTGTTCATTTGATTGATACAATGTGAAAGTGGGAAAGTACATGGGCTATAAGTACTTGGAAGTTTAATGCTTGTGAAAGCTTGATCAACTTTTACATGATCTAAGTTTCATATTGGGTGCTTTAATTAAAAGTGAACACTATGCTCTATCAGTTATCAAGTTTAGCCACTTGTTAGCCTGGTTCTTTGATATCTTACCCCGTACCTAAGCCCCGTTACAACCTTTAACGAAGACCTTTTGATTCATGTATGCATATATACGAGGTAGTGGAGATTTGGTGGACAACCAAGCATATGGTAGCACATGAGTACATTGATTGAACTTGAGCGATACACTTATACCCATACACTTGTGTGAAGTGAGAGCAATGTGAGATTCTATCCATAGCATGCTTACTTGTTGAATGCGACTTTGATGTCCATCTCATGATATTTTTGTCTATCTAGACATTGTGTGCATACTTGGATTATTTTGTGTTAATGATGCTTAAAGTGAGAGTCCTTGTACTTTCAGACACTTTTAGGTTGATATGTGATTGAGATTTACAATGTGTGGAGTACTATGACATGTTGCATGTTTGAGAGATTTGGTGGTTGAAAATATTTGATTTTGTGGGTATATCATCTATAAACTCTCACGAGACAAAACTCGTCCTACTAGGGTTGCCTAGGGGTTTAACGGCTTGTTGCATATGCTCAATGCAATCGTATCATCTACGAAAGTGTTGGTCCTATTAGTTAGTATTATTTTTATTTCTTTATTTGCCCGAGGACGTGCAAAATGCTAAGTGTGGGGATGTTTGATAGAGTATATATTTATATATATTTTATATGATTTTATTCCTCATATTTATTATATTTTGCAGTTAATTCGATATTTATTTAATAAATTTTAATGTTTTATTGTAGGGTGCAAGGAAATCCTAAACTTGGAAGGATTGGAGAATAAGGAGCTTAATTTGGAGATTTATTAGAAGAAAATTCGGATTTGTTGGGCTGCTTGCACATAATTCACTGTTTGGGTCATATCTTGAGATCTAGAAGTCAGAATTGGACGATTTAACAGCCCACGCGAAGATAATAAAAATATCTTTTATTCTAAAGTGGTCCAATTATCAAATTACTTCAGGAACGTCCCAGAATTACTGAAGAAAAGTCAGCTACGAATTTTCCTTGTAAAACAGAATCAGTTTAGGAAACGTAATTGTACTTTCCTCAAGGCATTAAAATATTTGAGGATATATATATAAACATCAGATCTGAGAGATACAGATATACAGAAAGATATTGATATACATACATACATATCCATCCACCGGTAAGGAGAACAGGAAGGCGGCTGATTACGAAGATCTAGTTTCATCTTTTCTTTGTATTCTTCTAATTAGGCGATACTTTGGATTCTCGTTGGAGTTATTTTTCATAGACCTTATTACCAGTACTCTTTATTAGTATTCCAGACATATTTATTATCATGTTTTCATCAGAACCCACGATGATGAACGGTTCGATTATGAACTAATCGTTGTCATGGGATTCTAACGGATTTATCTATGGATTTTAGTAGTTAATTGTTTTAAAGATTTGTGTGTGCTGAATTATTGATAACCTAGTTTGGTTGTGCTTATTCTTCTTTGATGCGTAGCTAACATCTAAGTTGTTTGTTAATCTCTATTGATTGCGAAAGTGGATATAGAGATTTAGAACTTGCCATGCTAGCATAGGTTTATGTATGTTTGTCATGCATGATTCGTAGGTAATTTTAACCATATTACCTGCCCTATGTAATCTGAATGGAGAACTTGCTCGTTAAACCGTTATGTTTTCAAATCTTATAGACATATAGGGTCTAAGCATAATTGGTGTCTGCTCAACTTCTATCTCTTTTGTGGATGTTTGAGTGGTTTGGTATACGTATACTGAAAGGTAGCGTGTACTGATTTCGTGTTATTCGATTAGTTGTCAAAATTGTCACATACATTGATTAAAGGCATAAAACTCTAGATGAAGTATTTAATGAAGTTAGGATCCCATGTTTTATTCTCATAAGTAATTCGACAGTAAACTCCTTAGTTAATTATAGTCTTGGTAATTTGATTAGATAATTTAGTTAATCAAAACTCAAATTTGATACTTGTCTTAGCATTGAACAATAGCCATACATTGTTGCATAAGTGCATAATTGTGGTAAACCAGTCTCTGTGGGAACGAACTCTACTTATTCTTATATTACTTGTGACCGCCTATACTTGCGTGATTTTGTGCGAACACTAACTCTCACTTTCTCCGGTGTGCTGCTAACTCTCACTTTCTCCGGTGTGCTTCTCTGGGTATATTGCTTCTCTGGGTGCTTGGAAAGAAGGTCTTCATTGTGGTATGTAATGTCACTGAATGTGAATTTATATAAATTTCTTTCTGTTTCTTCTGGGTATAATTTCGTGTAAAATATAAATACACGTAAATTCTTAGAACATATAAATTTGCAATGTAAATGAAGAAGGTTATATAAATACTAATGGCAAGTAAATTCTTGACGTTTTGTACTTGATACCGGTGGAAAAGTAATGGTGTTTAGTGTTGTAGGTGGGAAAGTGACTACTTTACTTTTTGTTAACAAATTATCCCTCTAATAATGACCTGTTCAACTCCTATAATTTTATTGAAGATTAGAGGATCTAAGAGAAAGCATTGGATTAATATAATGTATAATGATAACAAAGCTAATGATTAAACGATATGGAGTATGACAGTATTAGTAAAATTTACAGGTTTAAACTATGTAATTACCCGGAAGCGCATGTCACTGATCACCTCCAACTTCAATGATTAGGATATCTTAATTTACTTGTCATCACTAATTAATTATTTGAAAAGCAAGTAAACAGAATAGTTTGAAGTACAGTATTTTTGCAGTGACAAAACAGACCAGTTGGTTGGCAAAGTAAATTTGCAGTACAAAATGGACCGGCTTTGGACCCCCTGGGACTGTGACCGCTCTCAACTTGCTTTCAAATTGAAATAAATAAGACAGTGTTAGTTGTTACTATTCTCAAATATGCCTTTTCGAACTCACACGGAGTTATAAGGAGAGAGTCATCTAGGCCATAATAATTTTTTTGTTATTTTCAAAACATAAAGGATTGCTCAACTTGAAATAGACCCACAAGTTGCAGCTCGAGTCAGCTAGAAGGATGCAGCAGATTCATTTTCTGCAGAGTGGACAGACTACAGAGAGAGCTGTTTGGCTTCCGCATAAAGTGAGAGCTTAAAATATCTTTGAATCCTTTGCATCAAAGATATTCTTATTATGTTTTTTTAAATTGACCACGTCTATATGGCAAGTAAGTGTGTCAAAGATATATGTTTTTTATATAATCAATAAATATTTTATAGAGATTAATTGGATATTACTAACATAAATATTTTATACATAAATATTTTAAATTATAGTTGTCAGAACTGGTTTTCTTTTCTTCTGATAAGAAGTTTACCTGGTTTTTGTGTTACATTTTTTTTTTAACATTCATGCACAAAACTTATGAATTTGCTCTTGTGCAACAAAAGACTATTTTTAAAAGTGTAAGATACAAGTAATTGTATATGTTTAATCTGGTGGATAAGTTCATGCATTTTTTTAAGAGGAGTCTAACAAGTGACTCTAAACCTTAAATTATAGGAGTATATAGCAGCATGGGTTGGGGGAGGGCTTCCCAACAGAAAACAATGTTTATTAAAATTTAAAAATAATGGAATACAAATACAATCAACTAAATTGACCAAGGCATCAGAAAGAGGACTTCATGATTTACATGCTCTGGGACTAGAACTGACTAGGTGCTAATCCCCATAATAGCTTTTTGGCCAGCCTAATCTACAGAATCTGAATGCTATGGTCTGAGAGACAACTTCTTCACTTTCTCTTAGTGTCAGATGACAACATGCCTTGAAGGTTTTCTACTTTTCTGGTGGACTAGTAAAAATTTTAAATGTGAGGTATGAACTAACTGATCAGGGAATTATGGTATTATCATAAAGAGATTTCTGGTTTTGATTTCTGGTTCAAATTCACTCATGTATGTGGTGGTATAGTTTGTACTCCGAAAAATAGGCCAGAGTGCTATTCACGTATGTGGTGGTTCTTGATGTTTTAACCATTGTTTTTGTGTGTGTGGTTCTGGTCTAGGATGGTTCTTCACAAATTATTAGTAAAAGAAGTTTTTTTAAATGTTTTTGATTGATCTAAATTGTCTGGGCAGCTTTATCTATGATTTCTTACCTATAACTTATTATGTAAGTGGTTTGTGTTGTGTTATCAAGGTTGTGCTAAATTGAGTGATGGTATTGAGTTACAAACTGAACTCAAGCATGCGTAACTCTCAGTTTTCCAAACACAAATCAGTACTTGAGTAAAATTTCACCTCCAATTGCTTTCATATCCTTGAAATCTAGTACAGTTGTTCACATATATAAATTTATGTGACTTATATAATCTAGTAAAATCGAGAATATAGTTTCGTGTAAAATATAAATTTGCAATGTAAACCATAGGTGAAAAATACATGTACACTACTTGCTAATTGATAGGTTCTCTATGTTCTGTGGATCTGTTTAATACATTATACATTATACCTAAAATTAAAAATATATTATACATTTTAATAACTATACTTATAGAAATATTCTGTAGAAATATATATAACACGTATATTTTAACACCTGTTGCCATCTCTTATATATAATCTGTAGAAATATAATATGGATCGTCATACATGGATGTACAAAATATCACGTGTAGCACGGGAGTATATTGATGGAGTTGAGAATTTCATTGAATTTGCGGAGGAATTTCAAAAGAAGAAAAGAATGGAACTAGGAAAGGAAGAAATGATCATGTGTCCATGTCGTGATTGCTATAATTTAAAAAAGTATCCAAGTGCTACGACAGTGCATGATCATCTATTTCGTCGTGGTTTCATGAATGATTATACTAAATGGATTTGGCATGGCGAAGGAATACATTATGAAAAGACAAAGAAATCTGATCAGAATTATGAAAGTAATGAAGATAGTATACGTACCAATAAAGAAGATGATGCAGAAAATGATAGGGTCGATGAGATGATCCAAGATGTTGAAGATCTTCTAATGCAGCAGCCTAAAATTCTTGAGAACTTGGTTGATGATTCAAAGAAACTTCTCTATCCAGGGTGCAACGCTCAGTTTACTAGGTTATCTACAACCTTGAAGTTGTGTAAGCTCAAAGTAAAGAACGGGTGGAGTGACAAGAGTTTCACAGAAATGCTAAAACTTCTTGTAGACATACTTCCTCCGCATAACGAGCTTCCCACTTCCACCTACGAGGCAAAGAAGATACTATGTCCCCTGGGTATGAATGTAAAGAAGATACATGCATGTCTAAATGATTGTATTTTATTTCACAATGAGCATGAAAATCTACACACATGTCCAAAGTGCGGAGCCTCTAGGTACAAACGTGAAGGTAATGATTCTTCTATTGATGACAAGAAAAGGCCTCCAGTTAAGGTGTTACGGTATTTGCCCATAGTGGAATGATTCAAACGCCTCTTTGCAAATGTCAATGATGCAAAACTTATGAGGTGGCATGTGGAAGGGAGAAAATCAGATGGGATGCTCAAACACCCTGCTGACTCTCCACTTTGGAGAACCATTGAAGGAAAGTTCCCGTAATTTGGTGGAGAAGTTAGAAATCTAAGACTTGGACTTTGTGCGGACGGCATGAATCCATATCGCACTTTAAGCTCTCAACATAGCACTTGGCCGGTTCTTCTAACAATTTATAACTTGCCTCCTTGGTTGTGCATGAAGCGCAAGTATATGATGTTGACGTTGCTGATCCCCGGTCCAAAAGAAGCCGGAAACAACATAGATGTTTATCTTCAGCAACTTATCGAAGATCTAAAGTTATTATGGGATCAAGGTGAGAGAATATATGATGCATACAACCAAGCTGATTTCACTTTGTGTGCCATGATTTTTTGTACCATAAGCGATTTTCCTGGCTATGGAAACCTTTCAGGGTACACTATCAAAGGAGCTAAAGCGTGTCCAATTTGTGAAGATGCTACGATTGACCTTCGTTTAAAACATTGCAAAAAAAAATGTCTATATGGGTCATCGTACATTTCTTCCCCCCACTCACCCTTATCGTAAGAGGAAAAAGTCTTTTGATGGAACTATCGAGACTCGAGTGGCTCGTTTGCCTTTAACTGGGACCGAGGTTTTTGAACGAGTTAAAGATATTGATGTTGTACTTGGAAAGATGTATAAAAAGCCAACTTCGAATAGTATTTGGAAGAAGAAATCTATATTATGGGATCTTCCATACTGGAAACACTTGCAAGTCAGACATTGTCTTGATTTTATGCATATCGAAAAAAATGTTTGTGAAAGCATTGTTGGGACACTATTGAATATACCTTGTAAGACAAAGGATGGGATAAAAGCTAGATTAGACATGCAAGAGATGGGTGTACGAGCAGAGTTAGCACCGCAACAATCCGGTAAACGTGCATATCTACCTCCCGCTTGTTATACCCTGTCTTGAAAACAGAAAATGAGCTTTTGTGAGTGTTTATCTAGTGTAAAAGTTCCATCTGGATATTCCTCAAATCCAAAAAACCTCGTCTCATTAAAAGATTTGAAGCTGGTTGGTATGAAGTCACATGATTGTCATGTTTTAATGCAACATCTACTGCCGGTTGCAATTCCAAGGTCTCGTCATCCAGTTGGAATTCCAAGGTCTCGTCATGAAAGAAGACTTGACGGTCAGGGTACATTGGGACATAGAATGATTTCTCCTACGGTTGGAATACTTGATAGAGCACATCTTTTTGTATTACAACACATGACAGATGTTAATCCATACTTGCAAGAGCACATAACCCAGCTTCGAAAAATGCATCCTTCTAAGAGTGGCAAGTAGGTTACAAATGAACACAATCGATCATTCGTTAAATGGTTTAAAGATCGAGTGATGTCCCAATATTCAGAATGTCCTTCCACCGTTTCTAATATATTGAAATGGTTAGCATATGGCCCTGACATTCCTGTGATATCCTACCAAGGATATGATGTTAATGGGTATACTTTCTATACACAGTGTCAAGATGACAAGAGCACTGTGCAGAATAGCGGTGTATCTGTAGAGGCTTCTACAACAGAATTTGAAAGAGGCAATTCCATCACATCACGAGATATAAAGAAGTCATATTATGGGGTGATTGAAGAAATTTGGGAGCTTGACTACAAAGATTTCAAAGTTGCTCTATTCAAATGTAAATGGTTCGACATTAAGCGTGGTGTTCGGGTGGATGAGTCAGGCTTCACATTAGTAGACTTTAGTCGGGTTGGTTTTGAAGATGACCCGTTTATATTTGCTACACAAGTTAAACAAGTTTTCTATATTCGAGACCCCGCTGATTCTAGGTGGTCCATTGTTCTTCAAAGCAAGCGACGCATTCTTATAATTGATAATGTTGAAGACGAGGAAGAGTATAATCAATTTGATGAGAACCCCCCTTTCTCAATTGGACTACCTAGCACTGTTAGGGAAGATAATGTAGATGCAAATTATGCACGTAATGATCATGATGAAGGGCAATGGTTTGATCATCAAGTATAAGTTTTGGCATTTTCCTTTGAATAAAGGTATTTTTTGTAGAATGTTGATTTGTGATTAAAAATAACAAAAAGAATGGTCAATTTAAAACAGATTATGTATGTCCATGTAAGTCCTAATAATTTGGTTTTCTCTGCCTAAACGATCTTTATGTTCTGTACTTTGCAGATTTATGCATAACATTCTTATAATTGATTTGTGCACTCTGTTTTTGGAGCTAAGCCTGCATAGTTGCTTTTACTTTTTAAATTTAAGTATTCTTAAACAAGCTTTATCTTATTCTGCATAATTTTGTGTAAATTCTGTATAATTTTGCATAAGAAATTAATCTGTTTTGACCAGTTTTTTGGTGAATCTGCTGTGATATTAATTCTTGTTAAATAATTTGCTAGTCATTATATTATTCTATATTCTGCTCTCTATCCATATTGCAACATAACTAATTCTTACAATATTCATTATCTTTTAGGTGTTTGACATGGATGAAGATAATAGAGAGGAAAGTTCCAAGGAAGTATCCAAGAAAAGGACTAGAGGCCCAACGATTTGTAAAAAATTAAAAAAAAGGATTTTGAACCAGAATTTGGATTGTACCATTTCTTTCGATGATCTAGGTAATCCAATTGGGGACATGCGTCGAGATTTCAGGACTTATGTATGATCAGTGGTTCGATTCCAAGTTGATATTAATGTCGAGAGTTGGGATGTAGTTAACGACGAATTGAAAGATGCAATATGGGATGATATTAAGGTTAGTATCTTGTTGGCACCATTACAACTACCCTGCACCATATAAGTTTGTTATTTCTGCTCTGTTATTGTGCAATCTGCACTGTGCAGTTTATTATTTCTGTAGAAAATTAGATAGTAACAGTAATTGTAGTAACTGTAGGGAAACTAACTTAGAGTAGGAAAGCCCAGCCTTTTAAATACATATGAAGCATAAACAGATTTAAAAGCATGAAAGAAAATAATGAATTTTACTGTAACTGATAAAATGTTGCACTATTAATATACAACTAAAATAAGCAGAGAGTATAGACTGGTAAACATTGAATTTTACTGTAACTGATAAAATGTTGAACTATTTTCTTTTTTTGTGTGTTTATCAATGCAAATGAATCATGATCAAAAATAATATTCAAATTATCTTAACTTGATACAAATTTGAAAATATTACAACTTTTATTGAATTAACTAGTATTTCAAATAACTGCAGATTAGTATCAGTAGTGAACCTAATAATGTAAATCTCTTTAAATTTATTTACCAAGCAGCTGTGATAAAAAGCATTGTAAAAATAATTACAAGAGTTGACAAGGAGATAAAGTGATGCCTGAAGCAAGACTTCTGGTACCCTATACCTGTCAAAAGAATATATCTTAGACATCGGCAAAAGTAGAGCTACAGGACTAAGATGAGTAGAGAGTTTACAGAAAAATTATGTACCACCACGTAGACACATACTCCGTCTATAGTGACGAGGAGTTGATCTCTCAAGCAAGACCAAAATCAGCTATTTTTATTATATGCTTTGAGCCTAACAAGTTTTCTGTCGACACACATTCAAAGAGTTTATGACAGGTCTAAAAACACAAGAACGACATATGTAAGCTACAACACAAACTACTGAAATATACCTCTAGCAACAAAGTGTTATTACCTTAGATCACTTGCACAATAATTGCCCAACATTAATATTTACAGTTGTAGATACAAAGTTCGAGTAAAACAAACACTAGTTAGGCTTAATACAACAGTTACCAGAACAGTTTACAAGTACCTGCATACTCTTACTTTCTCTAGTCGACAATAACAAGAAAATTTATTTTTTGAATTAACTAGGTGCTAATCCCCATAATAGCTTTTTGGCCAGCCTAATCTACAGAATCTGAATGCCTAATCTACAGAATCTGTAATGTAGAATCTGTAATCTACAGAATCTGCTATGGCCAGCCTAATCTACAGAATCTGTAATGTAGGGAAATTGTATATAATCAATGTACTTTCCTTGCAGAAAATCATTTCATGCAAGTAGATCATATTCTGCCTAAATCAAAATCATCATCAAGGAACTTGTGTTCAAAATTATACCTGCAATTCACAAATAAAAAGGTGGATGAATAAATATATTGTAGAAGTTGAAGAAGTGCAGAAAATCGTTGGAGATAGCTTTCTCAATTTAAAGTACACTAACTTTTAAAATAACATACACACAAAAGAAAAAGGTTCTTCGTGTAATATTGTTCTGCTTCGTGTATTTTTCGGAATAGATCATATATTTTTTGTTGCTTTTCTTTTTTACAGTTATTTAGTTATATGTCTTTTTCGTCATTTTTAGAATCGCTGGAAACTGGATGATTCACATAAAAAGAATGTGTTAGAAAGAGCAGGAAAACAATGGAGGGATTTCAAGGGTAAGTTGACTAAGAATTATTTGCGCAAAGAGGAGAGTCCATGTGAAAAATATCATTTTATCACCGAGGAGATGTGGGAAATATTCAAAAAAAGACGTGAAACTGAGGAGTTTAAGGTAAAAAATCAATTACCTGATATCTTATGTAATTTAAATATCAATTGAGGAGTTTATGTTGGACCATAGTTAACTAACAGCTTTTTTTAATAAACAGGAAATAAGTGAAAAAGTGAAAGAAAGTCAGAAACAAAACGAACATGTACATTATCTTGGGCCTGCTGGATATGTGGGACAAAGGGTCAAGTGGTGTGCTGATGACCCCATCACTTCTTTGAATGATTCTGAATCTGTTAATCCATCAATTTTATCAAGTGAGCGCAGCGGATGTAGTTATGATTGGGTAAGAGCACGTACAAAACCTCATGAGGGTGGAGGTTACTACTTCCCTAATGAGAAGACAAAAGAGGTGTTTGAGAAAATGGTAAATTACTCATTTATTCTTAAGTCAAAATTACATAAATTAATTTAGGCTATAAATTTTTACTTTCTAATGGACATTATGAACAGGGAGAGTTGCAGAATCAAGTTTCTGATGGGTCATGGACTCCACAAGGCCATGATGACATATTGTCGCGTGCACTTGGCCGTAAGGAGCATGGAGGACGTGTTAGAGGGGTTGGTGGATCTACAAAAATTAAAGATGTATTTGGATCAGGGAAGAACAAACATAATGGTGTCGTCTCGATGGATGACTTGGCTACAATTACACAAGAAATCACCAAGAAAGTTCAGAAGGAGTTCGAGGAAAAGATGAATGAAATGATGAATGCAAAACTGAAAGGTGTCTTCCATCACTTAAAGGAGATTGGTGTTTCACTCCCGGATGATATTGGTACACCGAAAAATGAAGTTGTTCGAAGTAGTTGCCATTCGGTGGATCGGGAAGATAATTTTTCAGATCTCAAGGTATATTTGTATAAATTTTCTTGTTAATTACGTGCATTTCTTTATTACTTTATTTTTTTAACAAAACACTTGCAAATCTGTTGGTTTCTTATGCAGATTCCAACACTTTGTAGACTTTGTGTGATGCATTTAGAGAGTGGAAGAGTTGTTGTGGCAAGGGGGACTGTTTTCCCATCAAATAGTCAAGGGGCTAATATGCTTCATAATAGCCCGATTGCGCCTTACAATGTCAAAGTATCAATTGATGAGGTTGTAGCTGAATATCAACTTACTCCACTTCCTGTGCCATGTAACGAACATGAAACAGTAGGAGATGCAGCAGGTAGCTTTGTCGAATGGCCAAAGGACCTTGTCACTCTAGGGCAGGTATATCTTGTGAGGTTCAATTGTTAAATTAATTTTTTTTCTCCATTAATTGCAATACATCAAATTAAACATCTTTTATTAGGATCCTATATCATTGGAGAAGAATAAAGGTCAGGAAATGACCCCAAAAAGCATTGCTCAAATCCCAAAAAAGGTTGAAAGTAAAGGTTCAGTGACCCCTATGAAGAAAACCCCGGTTGTACTTCGTGATGACATAAATACAAGTGAGCATTGTCGATCTTTACGTTTCTTGCTTAATAAAAGGCCTTCTAGTAAAAAAGATGAGGTCTTTAAGTTTGAAGGAAATGGAGCGGATCCGATATACATCACGCATGATGATGTCAATCAATTTCTGAAAATGAGTTGGTTAAACATGTCCATTTTGGAAATTTTTCTGAAGTAAGATTACCTCTTTTTTCCTTAAATTACTTTATAATCTATCATCACACGTGTTTATATTAATGATTAATATGTGTAGGTACATTGGAACGTTATGCAATGAATTGAAGGATGATACGTTTGCATTCATGTTGCCATCTAGATTAGCAATATTGCATAATCGTAACTATGATCAAATACAAGAAGCAACGGAGTACATGGCAGATATGTTGGTTGCTAATAAAAGCAAGCGTTTTATCCTAGCACCTTATATCCAAGATTAAGAAAAAAAATAGTTTCTGATAGTAATTGTATATATTGTTGTTATAATCCAACGTATATTATATATATTTGTCTGTATTTTGCAGTGACCACTTGATGTTGCTTCTTTTTTGTCTCTATGAAAGTGTTATCTACGTGTTTGATTCGTTGATAAAAGAAAGGAAAATACGCTTGACAACACCTGCACGAACGTAAGTTAAATATGGGTTTAAATTTCATGTGTATTGTGTATATTCTAATTTAGAAAGAGTATACTTATTTCACAGGGCATTTAAATTATATGTACCTGAAGGGGGACTGAGGAATAATAGAAAAGAATTTCTTTGGCATCATACCGAGGTTCAGGTATAACGTGCTTGTTTTTAAATTTAATTTTTTTGCTCATTTGTTTAGTTGTATTCAATAAATCTTGTTGGTTTATATGTAGTGCCCTCAGCAAGAAGGAGGTACGGAGTGTGGTTTTTATGTTATGAGGTACATGCATGACATAGTCATGCTTTCTCAAAAGAATCCTAACGTGAATTGGAAAGTGGTATGAGAAACAACTAAACTATTGTTTTAGAAATATCGAATTCATGAATTTTTTCAAATATGTTATCTTTTATATTTGGAAGGGTCTCGGTTCAAGAAGCTATACCAAAAAGGAAATCAACGAGATTCAGGAGCTTTGGGCCACATTTTTTACTCTAGAATGCTTATGATCAGGTATGATAGTCACATTTAAATGCTATGCTCTTACAATTATTTGAATGTTGTATTATTTGACTCTTTGACTATTTGTAAGTCCATGGTATTTATTATGTTGTAGGTGTGTTTGCCATGGATCCCAAAATGGTTAGTACCATGGAGGGAGTATATCCAAGGGAAAGTACCACTTGTTCAAAGATTTGCAAAAAGTTCAACTACTAGCTACAAGGACATTTTCACTTAAATTTTTGTGTTGGACGATTTTTAAGATGATATTGTTTCATATTGTAAGGATCACGCAGTACTAGAAAGAATTTCTGTTAGTATTTGCAATATAATGTATCTTTTCTTCTAATTTTTTTCAATGAAATTGTTAGTCATAATTTAGTTGTGATTTTATTTTTTGTTTCATTGGTTTATTTTTGGTGGTTGTGCTTGTATTGGTGGTAATATGTGAAGCAGGGGATATCAATAAAATAAATAAAAAAAATTTTAAAAAAAATTAACCTAAGGCGTCGGTTGTTAGTGGCGACGCTAAAGAAACCGACTTTGTTGACATGGACTTTATGCATCGGCATTTTGAAAGACCGACGCTGTTGTCATGGACTTTATGCGTCGGCATTTTGAAAGACCAACGCTGTTGTCATGGACTTTATGCGTCGGCATTTTGAAAAACCGACGCTATAGTTAGACCTAATGCATCAGTGGTTTATCTTTTTGCGTCGGTTATTTAGCCGACACCACAATAGTTTTAGCGTCGCCCAATTGACCGACGCTATAGGCCTAGACCTATAGCGTCCCCTTCATATACTACGCCCATTAACAGACGCTTTAGGCCTTTTTTGACCGACGCTGAAAGTCATTTTTGTACTAGTGAAAGTAAAAGGTAATGACTTTATGGATTGTGAAACGGGGATGGGTTTCGAAGAAAATTTAACAGGGATGGGTTTTGGGGATAATTTAGGTGAAATGTTCAATTGTACGGGTAAGAGGCTTCGAGATTTAGAAAATGACTATGAAGGTCTAACAAATGCAGATGCTAGAAAAGTTTATCGCCATGTTAGAGAGGGAAAAGAACCGTTATACCCCGGTTGCACTAATTTCTCTCGGTTAAGTTTTATGATCAAACTTTATCATTTAAAGTGTGTTCATGGAATTACCAAGTCTGCCTTCGGGGAATTTCTAGCGTTGATAAAAGAAGCTTTTCCTGATGCACATCTCCCTTCTTCTTTCAATGCCACAAAGAACGTCATTAAGGATTTAGGTCTCGATTATCAGAAAATACATGCATGCCCAAATAGTTGCATGTTATATTGGGCAGATAATAAAGACAAAGAAAAATGTGATAATTGCGGTGTTTCTAGGTGGGTTTTACAAGAAAAGAAAGGCAGTGCTGTTAGTGATGACCCCTTGGAGAAGATTATTTACAAAGTGCCAGCAAAAGTGATGAGATACTTTCCACTAAAACCGAGGTTGCAGAGATTGTTTATGTGTAGGGATTTCTCGAAATTAATGACATGGCATGTAGTGGGACGACAAAAGGATGGGAAACTAAGACATCCGGCTGATGCTGAGGCTTGGAAGATGTTGGATGCTGCATATCCAGATTTTGCATCAGAAATTCGGAATATTAGTTTGGGAGTGGCCGCAGATTGATTCAACCTGTATCGTTCAATGAATTTAGGTCACAGTACATGGCCTATTGTATTAGTTAATTACAATCTCCCACCTTGGTTGTGCATGAAACCAGAAAATTTAATTCTTTCTACATTAATATCCAGTCCAAATTCACCAAAGAATAGTATCAACGTGTTCATGCAACCTTTGATTTCAGAGTTGAAAGAATTATGGAAGGTTGGCGTCGAAACTTATGATGCCTTAGTCGATCAAAATTTTAGTTTACGTGCAAGAGTGCTATGGACTATTAGTGATTTTCCCGGATATGCTATGTTGTCGGGATGAAGCACGAAGGGTAAACTAGGGTGTCATGTCTGCCATTACGAGACTTCATCAAAATATTTGAAACATAGCAAGAAGATGTGCTATATGCACCACCAGAAGTTTCTTTGTCCTGCACACAAGTGGAGGCTGGATAAAAAGCGATTCAATGGCCAAATTGAAATGGGGACCAACCCTGAAATTTTAACAGGAAGGGACATTAAAGATTTGTTGTGTGGGTATGTCAACCATTTTGGGCTGAAGACGAAGAAAAAGGGTAAAACTGATTCTCCTTTTAAAAAGAAGTCGATTTTTTTCAATTTGCCATATTGGAGTGATAATCCACTTCGACATAACCTTGATGCCATGCACATAGAGAAAAATGTCTGCGATAACATATTAGGCACTTTACTGAATATTGGTGGCAAGTCAAAGGATCATCTAAGTGCTCGTAAAGATTTAGAAGAAGCGGGTATAAGAAAGCCTCTGCATCCTGTTCTATCAGAAGATGGACAATACCTTGAGATGAGAGCCGCAATATTTGACTTGATGAAAAAAGAGAAGGATCTGTTTTTCTCAGTTTTGAAGAATGACAAACTGCCACACGGTTGCGCCTCTAAAATTAGTCGGTATGTGCAAACAAAGGAGAGGAAATTAGTGGGGTATAAGAGTCATGATGCTCATTTCATACTCCACTACATGTTATAATTTTCCGTGAAGAAAACATTAAAAGCCGAGGTTGCATTACCGTTGATCAGATTAAGTGCGCTCCTTAGAGGTCTTTGGAGCAAGGTTATTGATTTGGATGATATTAAGAAGTTGCAAGAAGAAATTGTTGAGGTACTTTGTCGTTTCGAGATGATTTTTCCAGAATCTTTCTTCGACATAATGGTGCACTTGCTTGTTCATCTGTCCAGAGAAGTTCAACTCGGTGGACCGGTCCACCTACGAAATATGTTTCCTATAGAGCGATATCTTGGGAAGTTGAAATCATACGTTCGGAATAGAAGTAAACCTGAAGGTTCCATTGCAGAACGTTACTTGGCTGAAGAATGTGTCACACTTTGTTCAAGATTTTTGTGTCGTGATGAAGCAACAAACAACACCCAACACCATATACTCAAATGATTTCTTCCAATTTCCAACATAAGTGGAATATCATATCGGAACAAGAAGAAATAAAGATGGAAAAAATTTCAATTTAAAAGATGTACATTGGAAGGCAAGTCATCGTTATATCTTGTTCAATTCCGGCAATAAGGAAGTAGAGAGGTTGATCGGGTGAGTTCTTTAAGCTCTTAAATAATTTTAATGCATAAAAGTTAATTCAGAATTAGATTTTTCCTAGACTGTTCTAACTTCGTATTATTTTAGGGAACATGAAGCTTTAGTGGAAAGTCATGCGAATTCAAAAAAATACAAGAGGGCACGAACACATAGTGAAGAGTTTTGGCAGTGGTTAAAAGAAGAAGTTGGAAAAATGAACACATAGTTGTTATCATTAAGTCAAATTTACGCAACAAGATGGGGGATGAATTTCTTACTGATTTTTTGGTCTGCTATATTGAAAAAGAGGTATTCATAGGTATTGATAATGAAGTGATTATTCAGCATTTTCAGAGTATGAAGACTAGAAGATTTACCACGCTTACGCACCGGATAGAGGTATCGACTGATATTTTTATGTACTGTATATAGCACTGTGTAGCGTACTGAAATTTTGGTAAACTTTTTCTGTTGGCCTGTTGCTAGTATTTTTTCTTTCAATGAAATTTTTTTTGATGCTAGTATAAAATCTGAGATACGTTGCTTTTTATTCCAATTAGTGTATAAGCTTGCCCCCCTAGAAATACTTCCTGCCTCCGTCACTGATTGGAGGGATCGTTACGGTAGGGCTGTTCACGAACCGAGCCGAGCCGAGCTTTGATGTAAACGAGCCGAGCTTTACTTTTTTCTCTGACGAGCCGAGCCGAGTCGAGCTTTCTTATCGCACAAAATTCGTGTTCGAGCTCGAGCTCGTTAACTAACGAGCCGAACACGAGCTTTTATCGAACAAAAACGAGCCGAGTCGAGCCGAGCTCATTAAAACTTACAATTTTAATAGATAATAAAGCCCAATCTTTCTTAGCCCAATGAACTAAAACATTTTTTGTCGAAACCGAACCCAATTTCCCAATCAATTCTCAATAAATGCAAAATACACAAACTATAAATTACAAAATTAATTTAAAATGTTAACAAATAATATAAAAATAAGTCGAATATATCTTAATTTTTTCGAATTTTATCGAGCCGATCTCGAGCTCGAGTCGAGCTAACTAATAGCTCGACTCGAGCTCATTTTTTTAATGAACAATTTTGTGTATTCGAGCTCGAGTTCGAGTACTTAACAAACCGAACCGAGTAGAGTCCTTAACGAGCCGAGCTCGAGTTTGTTCACGAACAGCCGTGTTCGTGAACAGCTCTATCGTTACCATGCCGGTCAGAGATCTCTCTAGTTTCGTGGGTTTTGTTTGTGGGATATATTAACTGAGGTGGGCCTTTGTTGGGTCCTGTTATATGGAAATTTACCGAACAAGGGACCACATGATTTAAACGACCACATTGTGGGCCCGGAGATTCGCTATAAATGGTACAATCAAATGACAAGCTAAACCGTAGAAAACTTTACTAGAGTTTCTACCCACTGTGATCATAAACGAGCCATGACTCAGACACTTATGCATTCACGCTTCTTCTCCGGTTTCTTACATCTTCAACGACGAGAAAGATCAGGTATCAACGCATAAACCCTGTATATTTAATTCTTACTTGTCTGAAGTTTCTCCATCGTATGATTTTTTTTTTATATTTGGTAACTTTAAGTGATACAATTTTATTTTATTTTTGCTAAATTCAATTTTAATTATATGATTATAATTTTTATTATGTGTTCTTCTGTTTTCTTTGTGTAATCCATAGTATTTTTTATCTGGGGTAGCTTTTATGTACGTAATCCTAGCTAGGTACACATGTATAACCTATATTTGGTTTGTGCAGGCTTTCTTACATCATTTCCAACCCAGAGAAGACATGCTACAATATTGAATAAAGACAAAGAATTGACTTTCAGGGTGGTTTCCTGCAATAAAATTTTGGATTCAACAAACAATTCTAGCAGCAGTTGTGACAAGCCAATTAATAGAACAGACACAAGCACACTTTTACAAACACTTGGTGCCTCATCAGAGGGTGAGGTTATTGTACAACCCAAAGATGATTACGAAGAAACATGGGATAGTATTTTCTGGAGAAAATGGGATGCGTTCGTGACGTTTGGTCGTCCATATTCTGTTCTTGGCTCAGTGAGTACAAGTTGATGATGTCGATCTCATAAATAGCAAGCGGTCATTTCTAATTAACTTAAATGATTTACATGTTCTTGTACCACAGATTATTGGAATAACTTCAGTTTCTCTACTGCCCTTAACCTCAGTTGGAGATTTCTCACTTGCAGTTTTTGTGGGATTCGTACAGGTGGAATATCATTTTTATTTTGAATTGAGTTAAAAAAAACTGTGTTATATATTGTATGTGGGAGAGTACCGATGATTTAAGCTGTATTGCTGAATTTGCAGGCATTGATCCCGTTTGTTTGTGCCAACATTTATGCCGCCGGAATAAATCAAGTGGTTGATGTGGAAATAGACAAAGTAATCAAACTAGTTCAACTCATTCTTTTTTTCACAAAGTATATATATTTCGCATTTATATGTGAATCACCTTTGATGCATATGTTTATCAGATTAACAAGCCCTATCTTCCACTGGTTTCTGGAGATTTTTCCATGGGGGAAGGGAAAGCAGTTGTCTCAGCTACTGGTTTTTTGGTTAGAGACTTCTTCACCTATCATCAACTTTTTAATTGGTACGATCAATTATGCTAACTACTCTCTTCGTCCCCTCAATTCTTTACATTGGGAACGAGGGCTCTGCACTCGTAAGACTCCTTTAATATATATTTCGATAAATTATTTTAATTTTTTTTTTTCCGAATAAAAATATAATATTTAAATTTTTATTTAGAAAAAGAAAATTTTAAAATAAATTGTAGAGCTGTATTATAATGCGTATCAAAAAATATAAAAAAACTATAAATAAATGAGAGTGACGGAGAAAATATTATTTTACAATAACTTTTTATGGAAAATAGTGTCAAAATTTAAAACTAATCGTTCGCATGTTCCTGCAAGGACATCGACACCTGGACAGAAGTATAGAAAAGAAGAGAAATGTACTCGATCATTATATATTGATGGTGCATTCTTGCATGAGCGAATGGGCCATTAGCCTTAGGAGAGCTCATGGTCTTGTCATACTCGGGGCCTGTTTGGGCAGTGGTTTATAAGTACGTTATGACTTATAAATTAATTTCAGTTTATGAGGGTGTTTCTGTATTCAACTTATTTGATAACTTATAACTTATAAATTCATAAGTTGAATGTTAGAAATCATCAACATTTTACTTAACTTATCAACTTATTCTTTGATTTCTTTATTTTTTTAATACTTTATATTTTTACCTTTGTGTTTTTAAATATTTTTTAATTTAAAATGCAAGTGTTGAAATCATTGTATTTAATAATTATTTTTTCAAATTTAATTTAGCAAATTTTTCACTAACTTATAAGTAAATTTATCCAAACACCCGTATAACTTATAAGAAATTAAGAATTCATCAACTTATCACTTATAAAGCGCTTACTCATTTTAAACTATAAATCAACTTTTTTGTAATACCCCAAACACGCACTCAATCAGCTTGCCCAACAAAGTCAACAAAGTGTGTGAAGGAACCTAACATCATCAATACGTACACCAGTAAATTATTAAATCATAATGACAAATTAAAAATAAGGACTGTTCTAAATTTGAATTGTATGATCCGAGTATAATAACTTAAATAACTCATAAAGAATGTAGTTGGTTGCGAACTGCATATGAAACTACCGTACCAAAATATCAAAATATCAAAGTGTCAAATTTGATTATCATTTCCTTGCAGATACGTAATCATACAAAATTCATTATCGGCTAGTATATCTTATATGAAATCATGATTTTCTATTGACCTGCAGTGCTTGGCCATGACAATCATGTTTGGGTCTCTACCATTGTTTCTGGGAGTTCTCGGATATTTTCTATATGCAACTGCATATTCTGTCGAGGTAAATTCATGTTTTTTCATTTTTTGTCAATTTTTTAACACTAAAATTATTTTACGTTATGTAATTATACAAAATACATATTATAGTTGGGTGTTTAAGTTTTAGTTTAGGTGATTGTGAATGAAATGAGGCAAAAAAAGAAAAATACGAACAAATACACATATTATAGTTCAAATTTTATTCCATTCCTTCTATTTTCATTCATCCTAACCGAACAAACCATTAATGTTTCTTGGCAGCTACCTTTCCTTAGATGGAAAACAAAACCGTTTATGGCT
Source organism: Heracleum sosnowskyi (assembly GCA_030848705.1). NCBI lineage: Eukaryota > Viridiplantae > Streptophyta > Magnoliopsida > Apiales > Apiaceae > Heracleum > Heracleum sosnowskyi. Next base: position 22,009,136 of record CM061240.1, read on the forward strand.
GCATTCAGTATGGCTGGTCTAATGGGACTCACCATTCAGCCTTCTGTCTACTATCACATCCAGGTAAGTAATCAACTACATATATTGCACAAATGGAGCACAGAACAGAATAACAGATGCTAGTTGTTTTATAACATGATAATTATATATTAAATTAAAGTTTGCAATTAAAAATGCAGAACGTGCTTGGTAGACCAATGGTTTTGACAAAGCCAGTGGTCTTCGCTACCAGTTTCATCAGTGTCTTTTCAGCTGTTCTTGCAATGATCAAGGTAAACCTTAAATGAAATAAATGCCACAACAAAAATTAACTAAAGAATGTTCGGACTAGACACTTCCGGTTTAAATTATGAGTAAAATGTATTTTGTGTACTCGAACTTTAGTCAAGACATCACTTGCAATACTATAGTTCAAAATCGAGCAGTTGCAATATCAATGTTTGTATTTCAATGCACTTTGTTGTATTTCATTAACTGAGGTTAACTCCGTTATTAATTTAGGGAGTAAAGTGCACTTTGTGTACTCGCACTTTACTTTAAAGTGCATTTTGTGTACCCGCATTTTGCTCAATACATCACTTGCAATACTTTAGTTCAAAATTTAGAAGAAAGTGCGAGTACACAAAATGCACTTTAGAGTAAAGTGCGAGTACACAAAGTGCACTTTACTTCTTAAATTAATAATTGAGTTAACCTGAATTAATGGAATGCAACAAAGTGCAGTGAAATACAAACATTGATATTGCAACTGTTCAATTTTAAATTATAGTATTTCAAGTGGTGTCTTGACTAAAGTACGAGTACACAAAATACACTTTACTCTTAAATTATCACCTAATTAATGCACTGTAACAGGACTTACCTGATGTTGAAGGAGACAGAGCGTTGGGCAACCTAACATTCAGTGTTAGATATGGCCAAGAGAAAGTTAGTAACTGATCAAATGTTGTTCACAAGAATGTTACTTAATATATTGCGTGACATATAATTTAGATTCATTGCCTTCAATTTTTGCAGGTCTTTAATATCTGTGTAGGTATCATGCTGGTTGCCTATGCATCTGCTGTGGTGACAGGATCTTTCTCCTCGCTTCTAATATGCAAGCTTGTTTCTGTAAGATAAAGAAAGACACAGACACATGCTCACACACGGGGGAGTAACCTTATTCACTTCATCTCTCTAATTCTGATTTTTCTGTTTTACCCTTCTTTCAGGTGATTGGTCACACTGCACTTGCCTTCCTCCTTATGCTTCGAGCAAAATCTATTGATGTGAATGATCCTGAATCAACGCAGTCCTTTTACATGTTTGCTTTTCAGGTATGTACCTATGTTTTACACACCACATCTGATTTTGAGATATCAAGTATAACAATTTTAACAAAAAGCTAAAGACTTGAGCATATATGAATCATAAATAATGTGAAAAAAAGCAGCTCATCAATGTTTTCCTAATATTTCATAATAACATTGTTACTAATCTAATACATTTAGTAACTGAATACATCTTGCTTAAGATTTTGATGTGTGGATTATAAACTGAAAATTGTAAGTAATATGTTTCAATTACACGCACCGAAATCGACTTGATACATTCTCCTCAACTAGCTTTATAGCCCGTGCGAGGCACGGGCATGTTCTTCAATATTGCGTAAATTTTTTTAATTTCAACGTATTTTATGAGTTACAGATTTATTGATATGAGATAATTATAATATAGATTAAAATGTTATTTTGAAATTTGAGAGTATAATTATCATTTCGCATTGAATAAATTGACTCATTGAAATTTTTAGTTCATTGAAAAATTGCATTCTCCACCCCATCCTGAAATCTTGCCCCCCCCCCTTCTCTCATGTCCCCTCTGCTTTCTATTCTCGACATCACTCTTTGGAGACCCCTCATTTATCCTTCTTATCCCTCTTTTAATGTCTCTTTGAATTTTATTTTCTTTCTCTCCGTCTCCTCCACCTTTTCTTCTCAACTTTTCTTTAGGATCTGTATTTTGATCGCTTTCTCTCTCCCCTTTCATGCCCCCTCCAATGGTGGTTGTCTTCTATTTCCGGTGTCACTCTCTAGAGACCCCTATCTCATGTGATGATCATCGGGAAGACGTAATATATTACAACACATTTACTGAAATGCATGTTATGTTTCGTTTATTTAGGGTGCGTCATAATTGTTTACTCAAATGCATTCTTTGACTGTTTAGTTTATGTTTATTTAGAGTGTGTATTATGTGTTTGATGGAATGCTTGAACCAAATTTGTAGGCTTTGTGCATGTAAATGCACTTGGAGTTGGTCTGCTCATTAAAGTAAATATTTGTCATGGGTTGTTATTTGAGCTGGCAGTGACAAATTGTTCTTTGTCGATATTGTCGAGTTTGTACTTTTTTTGGGGTTAATTTATTTATGTTATTTGTCTCTCTCTCTCTCTCATGCCTCCTCATACGGTGGTGGTTGCCTTTTATTTTCGGCGTCACTCTTTGGAGATCCATCTCTTATCCTTCTTATCCCTCTTTTACTGTCTCTTTGGCTTTTTCTTTCCTTTTTCCCCGTCTCATCCATTTTTTTCTTCTCAACTTTTGTTTTGGATCTGTTTTTTTATCTCCCCCTTTCATGCCCCTTCTACGATGGTTGCCTTCTATTTTCGACGTCACTCTCTGGAGACCCCTCTCTTATCCTTTTTATCCCTCTTTTACTATCTCTTTGGTTGTACACTGAGCCAATTTGTTCACCGTTAAAAGACGATTATACCCTCAAAGTATAAAATAACTTTTCAACCCTTTACTCTATTTACTACATATTAATATCTTCGTTATTAATACATTTTAATGTCTCTAATCATTAATAACTAATCTTCATTAACTATACTAATTATTTTGTAATCAATACTTGCATGATAATGAGTTAAATATAATTATAGATATTAATTATCTAATCATTTAAGTATTAGTAGATAGATAAATATAATTATAAATTATAATATTTAATAATGATGGATTAATAAATATAGACGTGTTAATGATGATTAATGAATTAGATGTAATTAATACATGCATTCATTATAAAATTATTATTATATAATAAACAGGGGTATTTTAGTAATTTTAGACTGAATAAATTGTTTCAAACAACCCCCCGATAAATCAAATATACGATAGTTAATATTGACATCAATATGTGTTTTGAAGTTAACGATCCCGTAATTTGTTCAAGTGTTATGATTATATACATAAAAATTTGATATTCGTAATCTCCATTTGAATTTAAGTTCATTTAACTATAAATGTAATAATTTAAATATAATAGCAGACACGTTGAATGCAATAATTGTATAGTTGTGGATATATTTTATTTTAGAAAACTATAACTTATACCTCTCAAGAAGCCGCTAAACTAATTTGTGATAAGTTACTTGTTTCACCTTACAATTGCCACTTGGCAAAAAATATTTAACATTTAATACGTTTAAATATTTTATCATAGATATTCAAAAAATATAAACCGATATTAGTTTATATTTGATTTTGTCGTATGATGACAACTTCAACTTTCTTATAAAAAAATTTAACACAAACTTTTTTATTAGTTTACAAAGAGAAAACTCTTCTGCATTTTTCGGGTTCAACACTTTATATACTAATAGTGTATTTTTCTGAAAATGATCAATGTATAAAATTCATTTATTGAAGACGAGATTTATGATATATAGTATCATAATAAAACTACAGTTTCAATTTATATTAGTAACTAAAATATCAAAAATGCGTATATAATTATAAGTTGTTAATATCTTATAACGAAGCAGTAATAAAAGTTAAATAATGAATAAAATTCGTTTTACGCTTATTACATATAAGGATATAATTGGAAAGGTATAAATATGTTGATAGTTTTAAATTTTCAAATAAATATTAAAAAAGAAAATAATAAGTGATAGTGACTATAGATGTCAACATTTGTCACACTATCACCGGTCATGGTTCAGTTCTTATTAAGAACAATTTTTTTTATCATCAATATACAATTGGCCGGGTAATTTAGTAATTTGATATCATCAATAAAATTCATTTTACGCTTATTACATATAAGGATATAATTGAAAAGGTGTAAATATGTCGATAGTTTTAAATTTTAAAATAAATATTAAAAGAGAAAATAATAAGTGGTGGTGACTATAAATATCAACATTTGTCACACTATCACCGGTCATGGTTTAGTTCACATTTAAAACAATTTTTTTTTTATCATCAATATACAATTGGTGGGGTAATTTAGTAATTTGATTTCATCAATATAATATTGAAATGGTAATTTAATAATTTAATATATATTGATAGTATATAGAATTTGTAATCTAATAGTCTATATAATCTGAGAAAATATATACTTATTGCAAATAAACATGATTTACTATATAAAAATATTAATATAATTCTTTTTCTATGGACCAATTTCAATTTATAACATTTTGTATATCTATTTTGCATGAGTTTTTCTATAATATGGTCAAATATATGATTTTAAGGCAATTATGAAAATAATTTTTTTATCATCAATAAACAATTGGTGGGGTAATTTAGTAATTTGATTTCATAAATATAATATTAAAAGGGTAATTTAGTAATTTAGTATATATTGATTGTATATAGAATTTGTAATCTAATAGTTTATATAATTTGAGCAAATATATACTTATTGCAAATAAACATGATTTACAATATAAAAATATTAATATAATTCTTTTTCCAATGGACCAATTTCAATTTATAACATTTTGTATATCTATTTTGCATGATTTTTTCTCTAATATGGTCAAATATATGATTTTAAGGCACTTGTGAAAATAGATTATCTACCTTACCAAGTAAATTACAAGAAGAGACCAAAATAGAATATAACATATTGAGTATTTGCACATATTACTAAAGAGTTTTATGACATAACCAAAATTGATGTGTAGCATAGTGGTTAGAAGTGTCCTCTCTATAATTTAGAGGTCAAGGGTTCAACTCCTGTTAAGAACAACTTTTTTATCATTAATATAATAAGTATGGGTAATTTGGTAATTTCACACCGATTAAATTGTCTCAAGCAACCCCCTAGTTGCTCTATTATATATATAACTAGCGTAACAGCCCGTGCAAGGCACGGGCATGCATAGAGATGTCAATAATTTTTATAGTGAAAAAGTTTGTCGTGATCGATTTATTAGATTAAGGATTGTGTAGTCTTAAGTTTGAGAGCGTAAAATGAGAAGTATGGTTCATGCATAGTGAGGAGTAAAGAATTTTTTTGGCGAATAGTGTAATTACTTTGAATCACAAACGTAACTATGCCAAGGCTCTAAGACTTGTTTATAGTGACTATTATTGATTTTAAGACCAGATTGAAATAATGTAGAATTTGAAGCACGAATGTACTATTGTTCTTCTTGTGATTATAAGCAGGTTTACCTGTGTTTTGTGTGTCAGAGAAAGGATAGTTTGTAGATTGGTAATTTGCGTTAGAGAGCGGTTGTTATATGTTTTTCGGGAATTGATTGGGTTTTTTTTTTTTTTGCAATCTAGGTTATGAATAGGTTATATGCATGCAATGTTATTGTAATATAATCGAACATGCATGAATGAGATGGAGGATTTTAAAAAGAAGCTGAAGGCCGACGCATCTTTGCACACCCTCACATCACCCAAGTTTGTGATAAACACCTTGGGAGATGAACACCTATTACAGTTTGGAGTATTCATGTTACCTATTTGTTTTTGGTTTTGGTTTTTTACTTGGGAACTGATTCTGCACTCCTCTCATGTGTTCATCTTTATATTAAATTATATTAACACACTTAGTAAATGCATTAAGAATGTGTTTGAAATATCGTTTTACAGTTACACATTTTAATCCAATTTATTACTATATATTAAACCTCAACACAAGGGCAAAAATTTCCAATTAAATGGTCGTCACAAAAATGTCACTCATATATTATTATGCAAAAATATATTAATAGTTGTTAGTACAAAGAAACAAACCTCTAACCTCCTTCTAAGATGTTCATGGGTTTAACCACTATTCTACATGCCTGTTTGAGTTTACTTCAAAAAATTTATTAGATAATCCACGTCTTTCTTCTCTTATCTTATATTATTTTTACTTTGATGTTTAAATAAATAAAATATTGGTTTGTATTATTTATATAAATCAGTTTTTCTTTTCATCTTTTCGTAATTTTGGTCAAAAATTTTATTTTCCGGACACCCCAACCGGTATCACGCCAGACCCTAGAGTGCGGGAAGAATTCCCCACGCTCCCATGAATCAAACCTTGAATGCTTTGGTCAATAACCGGTGCTCTCACCAACTCATCTACAGGTCCGGAGGCTTCTTTTTGTAATTTTATATACATATATATTCAATCACTGAATTTTATTACAATTGTATGTTTTCGATTAAATATATATTAATTATGTTGTTTAAAATTCATACTTTTATATTATATATCTTTATTATACTTTATTTGAATTAAACTAATTATTCATACATAAAATATATTATTGAAATTCGACCTAATATAAGAAATATTGTATATGTTGTAGAGGATGTCGTCAAGGACCCACAAACCCTATTTAGAATTTCATTTTATCAAAATGATTATATGACATTACGAATCAATTTAATGTATTCTATAAAGTTCTATTATTATTATGAAAGATTATACTTTTTTTTAACATCGTACAATAATTTTTGGAATACAATTTGAAATTCTATTTTCAAAACTTGTAATTTTCAATTTTCCCAAACTTTATCGTCTACTAACAGTCTGACTGATTATTATGTAATTATATACTATGTAATATCCTATATTTTAAAAACTCACCCCGATTTTTGACACGAACGTCACTGGGGTTGAAGGGGAGGGGGCTAGAAAGGTGAAAAGAAATATAGATAAGTTAATAAAGAATGACATGTTACTTTAGAAAATGTTAACAAATGAACAATACATTCTGGAAAAGAAAATTGTTAAGAAATGGATGCGACGAACAAAGTAGGTAGACGAATTTTTTGTATAATTTGAATGCTAATGTTCTTAGTTTAAAAATTATAGAAATAACTAATAATGAGAGATATAATGTGTATAATATTTCTTATATTAGATCGAATTTTAATAGTATATTTTATGCATGAATAATTAATTTAATTCAAATAAAGTATAATATAAATTATGAATTATAATCAACATAATTATATTAAATTGAAAACATACAACTGCAATAATATATAGTGATTGAATATATAGATATATAAAATTACGAAAAGGAAAAAAGAAAAAAAAATTATATAAATAATTCAAACCAACATTTTATTTATTCAAACATCAAAGCAAAAAAAAAAAAAAGAGATAAAAGACGTGGGTTATCTAATAAGTTTTTTTGAAATAAACTCAAAAAAAAAACATGTAGCATAGTGGTTAAGCCCATGGATATCTTGGAAGGAGGTTGGAGGTTCGAATCTTTGTAGTAACACATCTATTAAAAAAAATTTGTATAAAAATATACGAGTGACATGAAAAGGAAAAAAGAAAAACAAATTTATATAAATAATTCAAATCAACATTTTATTTATTCAAACATCAAAGTAAAAAATAATAATATAAGAGATAAAAGACGTGGGTTATCTAATATTTTTTTTGAAATAAACTCAAAAAGGCATGTAGCATAGTGGTTAAGCCCATTGATATCTTGGAAGGAGGTTAGAGGTTTGAATCTCTGTAGTAACACATCTATTAAAAAAAATTGTATAATAATATACGAGTGACATTTTTGTTATTTTTCAAAAAAAAAAAGGTAAAACGGTAATTTTGCTGAAAAAGAAAAAAGAAAAACAAATCTATTATATATATAATACAACAACAGGGGGGTTTGTTTACATACATACATAAATACATATACATACATACATACATACATACATACATACATACATACATACATACATACATACATCATTTTATCCTTTTTTCATTACATCATGTATTTTGGTCTTTTAGTATCACTATATTAATTACATATTATTAATTGTAATATACATACATACATACATACATATATACATACATGCATGCATGCATACATCTATGTATGCATATATACATACATGCATGCATACATACATACATATGCATGATATTATCTGACCATGTTCGCTAACATATACCAAATCTAATTATTCTATTATTTAGTTTCACTATAAATATTTTCAAATTAAAAATTGAGAAAAAAAATATTTGAATGAAATTTATATATTAAGCATGCATGTGCATTGCAATTATTTATACCTTTAATAAATCAAACTATAAATAACCTCTCATTTTTTTAAGTATTATATTTGTATGGCACAAATATGTCCAAATCAATACAAAGATAACAAAAAAAAACCATTTTATGTATATAAGTGTAATATAAAATTTTATTAACATTACTTATCCTATAACTCGTAAATTATTACACTAATAGATAAACGTAAAAAAAATTCCGAACAAATTAATAATTTACTCATATTTAAAGTATGCTCGTGCATTGCACGGGCTAAAGAGCTAGTTTATATAAATAATTCAAACCAACATTTTATTTATTCAATCATCAAAGTAAAAAAATAATATAAGAGATAAAAGACGTGGGTTATCTAATAAATTTTTTGAAATAAACTCAAAAAGACATGTAGCATAGTGGTTAAGCCCATGGATATCTTGGAAGGAGTTTGGAGGTTTGAATCTCTGTAGTAACACATCTATTAAATTTTTTTTGTATAATAATATACAAGTGGCACTTTTGTTATTTTTCAAAAGAAAAGGGTAAAACGGTAATTTCGCGGCCATTTAATTGGTAACTTTTGCCCTTGTGTTGGCCTATTATATATAATAATAGATAGATAGATAATAGAAGATAATAGATAATAGATTTGCATCTTTGCGTGCAGCTATTATATGCAGAGTACGTTCTGATTCATTTCATGCGCTGAGAAGATGTATACAAAAAATACTCCAACCAGATATAGGCTTCCAAGGTAGTCACCCTGGGCCTGGCGTTTTATCAAAGAAGTGACAATAATCTTTATTTGTTTGCTTTTCGTTGGGACCGTTAAATATCACCTATTGTGGATTGATGTGAGGAAGAGAATAATGTAATGCATCTACTTTTGATTTATGCGCAAGTGTTTATAAATGACACAAAATGACATTTTAAATTATGTTATATTGCACGAGTGCAGCAAGTTTTTTTCCAACATATATTCTATATATACATAGGCAATTACTCAAAAAAAAAAACCATCTCGAACTAAGAGCCGAGATCTAATCTCCAATCCTCTATTCCTTATAAACATTTTAAAGCTACACCACCCATGCAAATCTTATTCACCTTAATCCTCCGTCAGGGACCAAGCCACCAAACATTCAAAAAGGGGGCCAAAATTTTCTTTTCAATCAACACAGTAATTCCCGCCTAATTCTTTATATTTGGGTTGGTCACGGAGGTCAATGAATATAAGTAAAATAGGAAAAAAAGTAGGAAGAATAAATAAAATGGTGAGACCCGTCAATATTTAAGGTATAAATTAAGTAAAGTGGAGGAAAGTAGTGGAAGTAGTTGATTTTTATATTATAAAACTTTATTATTTTTGGAAAGTTTTGAAATTTAAAGAAATGGATGAGATATCCCAAAATAGAAAGTGTAAATAAATGGAGGGAACGATAAGGAGTATTTAATAAATCAAATACACAGTACTAGATTTGGCTATTTTTCTTTCTATATAAATTAGCATACAATGATTGAGAAACCTATTATCCATCTTGTTCTCAAGCTTTGTTTTGATGATAACCATTGAAGAAAAAGTGTGCTCGGTAATGGCCATTGAAACATACAATACCAACACCAATTTAATTAATCTATAAACAAGTTGATAAATATCCAACTTCCTTGACTGTACCAACTATCGACACAAATCAGAAATACTAGATAATCAGAAATAATAATTATGCACTTGTTTACATAAGGCATCTACAGATTTTTCATTAAATCTGTTGTTCAATTCTTGTAACGAGAGATTATTTATAATTTGATTATTAGATCAGAAATGCTGTAGGCCTCAAAACTATTCCCAAAAATTGTTACCAAATAAGTTTAGAATAGTAAGTTTCGTAATAATAATATGGGACCCACGTGCATTAATATGCGTACACGAATTAAAAAAAACCATGTGTCGTCCATATCATTTTGTAAATATTTTGGGAACAATTTTTGGGATGCCTAACACTACTCTTGTTAGATATATAAATAATTGCAATGCACATGCATGCTTAATATATAAATTTCATTCAAATAATTTTTTTTTTAATTTTTAATTTACAAATATTTATAATGAATCTAAATAATAATACAATTAAATATGATATATGTTAGCGAATATGATCAAATAATATCACACATATGCATGTATGTATGTATCTATGTATGTATGACTATTCAAAGAGGGCCATGACCACTTCTGACCCCAATGAAACTTTGTCCCTATCCTCCATCATCACTTTTTTACGTATTTCTCTTCCGAACATGAACCCACCCCATGCCACCCCACCCATGCCACGCCACGATCACACCAACTTCTATTCAATCAACCTCCATTTTTTCCGCTACGTGATAGATAACCAAATATAATATTTTTAAATTGCAGCGCCCACATTGTGTTATAATTAATACACTATTTTTGAACTACTGTAATATTCCGAAAACAATGTTACATTACACGTAAACGTTCTATTGCAGTAGAACAAACTCTGCAATATTCCGGAGACAATGTTACATTACACGTAAACGTCCTATTGCAGTAGAACAGACTCTTTTGCAAAAGACTCACTGTGTTACTCTATCGACATAGTGTCACATTTGATTTTAATTAAAAAATAAAAAATAATTAACTTTTAATTAAAAAATAATCAAAAAAAAAAAGTTGCCCCCACACGTGGGCCCCAATATAAAAGCAGGTCCCACGAAAAAATTAGTGGGCCCCACTATTTTGTTTAAATTTTTAATTATTTTTAATTAAAAAAATTTAATAATTAATTTTTAATTTAAAAAAATATTTAAAAATAGTGGGCCTTATAGAAAAAATTGGGCCCTACAAGTGGGCCCCACTGATATGGACAGAAAAGTAATTATAGAAATATAATTGTTGATTCTTTGGAAAGGTCAAATATTTAAGGCCTAAAATCCTGATTATTTATTAATTACAATATTAATAAATAAGGAAAATATACAGCTCATGAAAAGAGTCCAAAATATGGTAAATTTCTCAAAGAAGGATCCAGAATCCCAAATAATGAGTCATAGCCTTTATCAACAAGGAAAAGACTTCTCCAGCAAGAAATACGATGCTTATCCATTATCAATAAGGAGACTTATTCGCTAAGTCTCCTAAACATACCATAAATACCAGGCTCCAGACGCCTATATAAGGACCCTGATCCTACAATCAGAACTACGTTTTGGCAGAGCTCCATACGTCACAACGCCTCAAAAGCGCAACAAGCCACGAAGGCACCCCTAGAACTACGTTTTAGACTTCATCCTCGAATAAGGACATACAAGTCACTACGTCCTTGGTGTGCCCCTGCCGCCATAGCCCCGAGGGCAACACCAAGAACTACGTCTTTGGCTTGATTCTCAATAACAATTTGAGATACGTAGGCATCTTGTGAGGACCGATTTAGTCTCGAAACACAAGTGCAGCCATTAAAGCTCGAAAGCTCATTAATCCTAGCAATTAATATACAAGTACGTTTTTTAATCCACAACATTTGGCACCGTCTGTGGGACGACAACATCAACCATGGCAAACACACGAAGAACAGCTCGGGATACTCAAACTCCTGAGGACCGCCCTATCACTTCTAAGGCTGATACTTACGGAAATCAACCATCGCCGACTACTGGCACTCAAGGGGCGAATATCCCCACCAACACTCAAGGATCGGAAATCCCAATTTCGGTTGAAGGGACGAATCCCCTACAGATGGTCATTCTTGGATCTAATCCACAAGAGACCGTTCACCAGCAACCAATCTCGACTTCTCCACTCATCATGAATGCACCGAGAAGCCTTCAACTCCATACTACAGATCTCCCTCAATACGCGAATCAGACTTTGGGGATGCCAAGCTATGGCATGCCCCCTCGACCCATGGTGGGCGGTAGTGGAACTAATCCAATCTACCATGAGGCATATGTGCCCCTTTACATTCAAGGTCTGGGACCCCAAAACCAACAAACTCGCCAGACCCCTTTCGTTCAAGATTACTCGGGCCCATACACCGAGGATGAGGGTTATACAACTGGGGAGGATGTCGCCCCAAGAAGGAGACGTTCTTCCCAGACAAATCGGGATCAACCCCAAACTACTAAGGAGAAAATTGTAGCCCATGAGGCAGAGACTGCAAGACTCAAGAAACTCCTTGCTGAGGAGGAGGTCGCTCAATCTCAAGGCCGAACGACTGAAGAGATCCCGATAATCAACTTGGATCCACCGGCAAGAAGAACCAAGAGGGCCGAAGCCCCAAGGGGTGATCCTAGTATTCTGTTGCCCCTAGGAGATCCTGATGATCCTACACCACCGTTTACTCAAGACATCATGAAAATGGCTATATCCAGAAAATTCAAGATGCCTTCGATCAAGGCTTATGATGGAACGGGAGATCCCGCAAATCATGTAAGGACCTTCTTCAATGCACTGCTGTTGCAGCCAACCAACGATGCGGTCAAGTGTAGGGCGTTTCCACAAACCTTGGCAGGCATGGCCCAACGCTGGTACAACCGTCTTCCTCCCAACTCAATTGGGTCTTTCAAGGAACTAAGTAAAGCTTTTATCAATCAGTTCATTATTGGAAGGGTGCATGAGAAAAGATCTGCATCACTCATGGCAATCCAGCAAGGAAAGAATGAAGCCCTAAGGGACTACATCAATCGATTCACTCGGGAGGCTTTGAAAGTCCCGGACTTAGAGGACAGAGTGGCTATTAAGCCCTGCAACAAGGAACTACTGATGACCACTTCAAAAGGTCGTTAGCTAAACATCCACCCGAGAGCATGCTGAAGCTCCAAGATAGAGCCGAAAAGTATATCAAGGCTGAAGAAAGCATGAGAAAGTATGAACCCACTGCTAGCGGTAGTGGAAACTCAAAGAAAAGAAAAGAAACTCAGGAGTACGACGTCAAGGAAAAGTTTCCCAGAACGTCAAAGGACTCTGATTCTCCACCCAAGAGAAACAATTTTGGGCCAAAATTTACGGAGTATGCAAGATTGAACACTCCCAGGAGTCAAATTCTGATGGAGATAGCTAAGGAAGGAGATCTCAAATGGCCGAAGCCAATGAGGGCTGACATGTCCAAAAGGAACCAAAATCAGTTCTGTCGGTTCCATAAAGAAGTCGGTCACGACACCGACGATTGTAGGCAATTAAAAGATGAGATCGAATTTCTGATACGAAGAGGAAAACTCAGCAAATTCACCAAGGATGGAAATCAAGGGAGTCAAAGAGGAAACTATGAAAGGAAGGATTATAACAGAAGGGACACCGACCAAGATCGTAACCTTAAGCCCCGAGGGCCAGTTATCAACATGATATTCGGAGGACCAACTGCTGCTGGGTCTTCCCGAAACTCAAGAAAGGCTTATGCTCGAGAAGTAATGACTGTGATCGGAGAAGCACCGAAACGTGCTCGAACAGAAGTATCAATAGGTTTTGATGATTCAAACCTAGAGGGAGTGAAGTTTCCCCACGATGATCCCTTAGTCATCGTTCCTGTAATAGGAAATTTCGAAACCAAGAGAGTTTTGGTCGATAATGGAGCTTCAGTGGATATCTTGTTCCACGATGCTTTTATCAAGATGGGTTACACTGATTCTCAGTTAACACCCTCAAATATGCCCATATACAAATTCAATGGGGTGGAATCAAAAGTGGAAGGCACTATCCAACTCCCAATGACCATGGGGCAAGGGATGAATACGTCTACTCAAATGCTGAACTTCATAGTTATAAAGGCAACTTCAACCTACAATGCAATCCTGGGAAGGACTGGTCTTCATACGTTCAAGGCCGTTGCCTCATCTTATCATCTGAAAATCAAGTTCCCAATGAGGAATGGGATCGGTGAAGAACGAGGAGACCAAAAGATGGCTAGAAGTTGTTATGTAGCCGCGTTAAGGCCTGATGGAATCGGGGGACAAGTTCTCCCAATTGAAGACATGGATACTGACGACAATGAGGACCGAAGAGGGAAACCAGCTGAGGATTTAATCCCAATTCCCTTAGTCCCTGGTGAACCGGAAAAGGTGACTTATGTCGGGGCACTACTACCGGAGCCATTGAAAAGCAAGATCATATCTTTTCTTCAAGAGAACAATGATGTTTTTGCTTGGACAGCGGCTGACATGCCAGGGATTGATCCCCAATTGATAACTCACAAATTGAATGTGGATCCTGAAAGAAAGACGGTGAAACAAAAGAAGAGAAATTTTGCTCCAGAAAGGCAAGAGGCCATTAAACAAGAAGTTGAAAAACTTCTAGAGGCCGGATTCATTGAAGAGATACAATTCCCGGAATGGCTGGCTAACCCTATAATGGTCAAAAAGGCCAATGGGAAATGGAGGATGTGTGTAGACTTCACTGACTTGAATGATGCATGTCCTAATGATTGTTTTCCCTTACCAAGGATTGATGCATTAATAGATGCTACAGCTGGACACGAGATGCTCAGCTTCATGGATGGCTTTAGTGGATACAACCAAATCAAAATGCACAAGGATGACATCTCCAAGATTGGTGAACAAAATCTTTGGACACCTAATTGTAAAAACCATAGAGGTCTACGTAGATGACATGTTAGTCAAGAGCCTCGATAAGGCCGATCACATTGAGCACCTCCGAGAGGCATTTGAAGTGCTAAGGCACCACAAGATGATGTTGAATCCAGCTAACTGTGCCTTTGGTGTGGGCTCGGGAAAGTTTTTAGGCCTAATGGTTTCCAAGGGAGGAATCGAGGCCAATCCTGACAAAATCAAAGCAATTCTAGACATGGAACCACCAAAGACTGTCAAGGATGTCCAAAAACTAACGGGAAGAGTGGCAGCATTGGGAAGATTTATCTCCAAGTCAGGAGAGAAGTGCTTATCTTTTTTCAAAGCACTCAAGAGCGTGAAAAATTTTGAATGGACAACGGAGAGCCAAGAGGCCTTTGAGGCCCTGAAGAAATACATGGTTGAGGCACCACTGTTGGCAAAGCCCAAGCCAGGGGAAATTCTCTATTTGTACTTGGCGGTCTCTAGCACAGCCCTTGGAGCCGTTTTGGTAAAAGAAGAATTGAAGGTTCAGAAACCCATCTACTATGTGAGTAAGATTCTACATGGGGCAGAAATAAACTACTTAACGATTGAGAAGTTTGCCTTAGCCTTGATAATGGCCTCAAGAAAGCTACGCCCGTACTTCCAGGCTCACAAGATAGAGGTCTTGACTGATCAACCTCTAAGAAACATCTTGCATAGCCCTCAAGTTAGTGGAAGGTTGATCAAATGGGCCATTGAATTGGGCGAATTCGACATCAAGTATAAGCCTCGAACGACCATAAAAGCTCAAGCACTTGCTGACTTCATGGTTGAATGTACCATTGACAACCAAGAAGTCGGGGGCGGGAAGTAATAATGGAGGATGAGAAAGATCAAGAGATGGATTTCAAAGAATATTGGGTGCTCTATTTTGATAGAGATGGATTTCAAAGAATATTGGGTGCTCTATTTTGATGGAGCATCAAAAACAAAATCAAGTGGAGCCGGTTTAGTGCTACAAAGTCCTGATGGATTCCTCATAGAGTATGCATTAAAACTTGACTTCCCAACGACAAACAATGGGGCTGAGTATGAAGCTCTGATAGCTGGTTTAGGGCTGACTGGAGCCTTGAGGGTCAAAACTCTGAAAGTATGTGGATATTCGAGGCTAGTGGTTTCCCAAGTAAATGGGGAATTTGAGGCCAGAGATGAAGTCATGGCCAAGTACTTGAAACTTGTCAAGGCCATCATGACTCAGTTCGACGAATGCTATGTAGAGCACATTCCAAGGGAAGAAAACATGAAGGCTGATGCCTTGTCTAAATTTGCTTCTTCCGAAATTGAAAACTATGCAAGGAGTGTATACTTCCAAGTCCTGAGGACCCCAAGCATCAACGGAAAGTTGGTAGCACCCATTGATGTTGCTAGTTGTTGGATAGATCCCATCAAGGCTCATCTGGAAACTGGGTGGTTACCCAACGACACTTCAGAAGCACGAAAGCTGTATGTGAGAGCACTAAGGTATACCCTAATTGAGGGAATCCTATAGAAGAAGTCTTTCATCGTTCCATATCTGAAATGTTTGAGACCCCAAGAGGCAGAATTGGCCCTGAAGGACGTACATGAAGGAATTTGTGGGCAGCACTTGGGGGCAGAGCCCTTGCCCATAAGATCACTCGTCTAGGTTTCTACTGGCCATTAGCCAAGATAACCACCAAGCAAGTGATACATTTCTTCTGGGAAAATGTGATATGAAGATACGAGATTCCACGTATCTTGGTCACAGACAATGGAACTCAGTTTAACAACGATGAGTTTAAGAAATATTGTGATGAGAACGATATCAAGTTGCGCTTCACTTCTGTCGCCCATCCTCAAGCAAATGGGCAAGCTGAGGTTGCAAATCGAATTATCCTAGATGTACTGAAGAAAAGAATTGAACGCTCCAGAAACACTTGGGTGGACGAATTGCTCCCCATACTATGGGCATATCGTACTACCTGCAAAGTCACCACCGGAGCTACCCCCTTTCTGTTCGCATATGGGGCAGAGGCAGTGGTTCCAGTGGAGATTACTCACACGTCTCCAAGAATTGAGGCTTATGAGCCAGAAACAAATGAGGAAGGCTTGAGGCTGGCCTTAGATTTGATTGATGAAGTTAGAGATGAGGCAAATGCCAAGATAGTTCAGCATCAGAAACGAGCATCTTTCTATTACAACCTAAGGGTTAAAGAGAGATTCTTTCGACAATGAGATTTAGTCCTCCGAAAGATTGAGGCATCCGGAGTTGGACAAAAAGGCAAGTTGGCCCCAAATTGGAAAGGACCATATCGCGTCAAGAACGTAATTGGTCGAGGCTCGTACAAGCTAGAAACCCTCGAAGGGCATGAGGTTCCAAGGACTTGGCATGCCTCAAATTTGAAAGTCTATTATGTTTAAAGTGTGTCCTGATTAGACTCACTACTAGGACAAATAGAAATAAGGTTCGATGAAATCATGAGCTTCCTAGAAAACAAATGAAGGGTTGAAACCCCAGAAACCTAAGATATTCAGTCCAAACCCCATCATTCGATATGCTCAATGAAAGGCTTGAAGCCAAAACAAGATGGTATAAGACATAAAAGGTTTATGCAAATGTCAAGTTAGCCTCGAATAAGGCAAAATCGTCGTAAATGTGTAGGTCGCTCCACACTTTACACCAAGACGATACTCGTGAAACACTAGTGTATATTAAAATCCCCAAAAAAGGGTAGTAAGTCCCTGGTAAGGGATAAAAAGACCCCAAGTCTCGAAAAAGACCGGTATAACTTTTATGAAATCCTAGTGCATTATCATAGACGCTGGGAAGCGCGATCAGCCATTTTAAACCCAGAATCTTCAAAGAAAGCCCATAATCTTCAAAGAATTCTTCAAAACTTCAAGTAAGAAACCCAGAAAACGATGAGATTCAACAGAAAATCTCGCCAAGAATCGCCTAGTGACTGGAAACCCAACCGGTTAAGGAAGGGCAACCGTCTATAGCCAGTTAAGGCCCACAAATCCATTTATGGATTATAGAGATTAAAACCCAAATAATTTGGGTCTCAGGCAAATTCGAAGCCCAAACAATAAAGGCCCAATAAGGCCCAAGGCTGGAATAATTTAAGTCCAATTAAAAATTGGGCTAGTTAAGGCCCAAGAAAAGAATGAAATTTGAAATATAGCCAAGGCAAAATCAAAGATTCAAGGTCGAAAAGACATTAAATCGAAATCGTACGACCGAGGTCGAAAACATATGGGAAAACGAGGTCGATTCCAACGACCTCGCTCCCAAATAAAGTCGAAAAATAATGAAATTGAGGTCGAAAAAACCTTAGAACGACATCGAAGGCTCGAAGTCGAAAACATACGAGGAATTGAGGTCGTTTCCATCGACTTCGCACCAAAAATCCAGTCAAAAAATTGAAAATTCGAGGTCGAAAAGACCCTAGATCGAAGTCGATTGATTGAGATAAAAAATACACTATAAATCGAGCTCGAACCCCTCGACCTCACACCCAAGTGAGGTCGAAAACAGAATGACCCAGGTCGAAAATGACCTGCAAAATGAGGTCGAAAGTATGAGGAATCGAGGTCGAATGACCCAGGTCGAAAATGACCTGTAAATCGAGGTCGAAAGTATAAGGGATCGAGATCGAATGACCGAGGTCGAAAATGACTGGGAAGTCGAGGTCGAAACCATCGACCTGGGACCAATCAAGGTCGAAAAAGGCTGGATCGAGGTCGAAGGCTCGAGGTCGAAAAAGATTTAAAAATCGAGGTTGAAACCTTCGACCTCACTCCAGTCAAGGTCGAAATCCAGATCGAATTTCAGGTCGAAAATGACCTGTTTCCTGGTCTAATTTGAGGTCGAAAATGCCCTTAAAATGGAAAATTTTGAGGAAAAACACGTTATAACTTCTACGAAAACCCCAAGGAGATTTTCCCAGAAGTTGGGGGGCAAATGATATGGACAGAAAAGTAATTATAGAAATATAATTTCTGATTCTTTTGAAAGGTCAAATATTTAAGGCCTAAAATCCTGATTATTTATTAATTACGAAATTAATAAATAAGGAAAATATACAGCTCATGAAAAGAGTCCAAAATATGGTAAATTTCTCAAAGAAGGATCCAAAATCCCAATTAATGAGTCATAGCCTTTATCAACAAGGAAAAGACTTCTCTAGCAAGAAATACGATGCTTATCCATTATCAATAAGGAGACTTATTCGCTAAGTCTCCTAAACATACCATAAATACCAGGCTCCAGACGCCTATATAAGGACCCTGATCCTACAATCAGAACTACGTTTTGGCACAGCTCCATACGTCACAACGCCTCAAAAGCACAACAAGCCACGAAGGCACCCCTAGAACTATGTTTTAGACTTCATCCTCGAATAAGGACATACAAGTCACTACGTCCTTGGTGTGCCCCTGCCGCCATAGCCCCGAGGGCAACACCAAGAACTACGTCTTTGGCTTGATTCTCAATAACAATTTGAGATACGTAGGCATCTTGTGAGGACCGAGTTAGTCTCGAAACACAAGTGCAGCCATTAAAGCTCGAAAGCTCATTAATCCTAGCAATTCATATACAAGTACGTTTTTTAATCCACAACACCCACTTATTTTATTTTTTAATTAAAAAAAATTGGCCCCACTATTTGTTTTTAAATTTTAATTAAAAAATAGTTAATCATTAATTTTTAATCAAAAAAAGGCCCCACAGAAAAATGTGGGCCCCGCAATTGAGCTCCACTAATTTTTATTAATTTTTGATTAAAAAATAATTAATTTTTAATTTTTAATTAAAAAATGTTAATAAGAAAGTGGGCCCAGAGAAAAATGTGGGACCCACAAGTTGGCCCCAAAAAAAAGTGGGCCACGCTAATTTTTTTTATTTTGTAATGAAAACAAATAATAAAAAGGTGGGCTCACAGAAAAAAATGGGCACCATAGAAAAAAGTGGGCCCCACATTTTTTCTTAATTTTAATTAAAAAATAATTTTATAAAAACTAATAAATAATTTTTAATCAAAAATAATAATTAATCATTATTTTTAGGCCCCGCAGGTGGGCCCCACTATTTTTTATTAATTTTTAGTTAAAAATTATTAATAATTAATTTTAAATAAAAAATATTAATAATAAAGTGGGCCCCACAGAAAAAAGTTGGACCCACAAAAAAGTGGGCCCCGCTAATTTTTTTATTTTGTAATTAAAAAAATATTAAAAAAGTGGGCCCACCAAAAAAGGTGGGTCCCACAAAGTTTTTAATTTTACATAAAATTCTTTTAAAAATAAATAATAAATAATTTTTAATCAAAAAATAATAATGATAAAAACTGGGCACCACGGAAAAAAGTGGGCCCCACTAATTTTTTATAGTTTTAATTAAAAATAATTAATCATTAATTTTTAATTAAAAAACATTATAATAAAGTGGGCCCCACGGGAAAAAAGTGGGTCTCACTAATTTGTTTTTTAATTTTTAATTATAAAGTAATTAAAAACTAATTAATTTTTAATTTTTAATTATAAAATAATAATAATGAAGTGGGGTCCACTAATTGTTTTTTATTTTTTAAATAAAATTAAAATTAAAAGATGCGGGTCCCACACAAAAAAGTGGGCCCGTTTTTTTTTAAAATTTCAATTAAAAAATAATTTTAAAAAAAATTTAATCAAAAAATAGTAATAACAAAAAGTGGGTCCCATAGAAAAAATAGACCCCACGAAAAAAATCAGAAGAAAAATCTCCGAAACCGCATCTTTGGAGAAATGTTGGAACAATAGTGCTTCCGGAAACATGACACGTGTCAGATTCACTAAATACTTTTTTTAATTGATTTCTTCGACGATGCAACCGTACCGATGTTAATCGGTACTCATTCTAGTGTTGGGAAAAAATAACAAAAAATAAAAAGGCCCGGATGTGCCGCATCTTTTCAGAAACGTTGGAACGGTATTGCTTCCGGGAACGGGACGCGTGTCAGATTTACTGAATAATTTTTTTAAATGATTTTTTCGACGATCCAACCGTACGGATGTTAATCGGTACTCATTCTCATGTTGGGAAAAAATAATTAAAAAATAAAAAGTCCCCGTTTTGCTGCATCTTTTCAGAAAACGTTGGAACATTATTGCTTCCTCTAACAAGGAGCATGCTAGATTCACTGAATAATTTTTGAAGTGATTTATTGGACAATCCAACCGTACAGATGTTAATAGGTACTTATTATCGTGTTAGGAAAAAGTAATAAAAAACATTGGAAAATATAATAATAATTTATTTTTAATTAATATATAATTTAATACAAATTTTAAATTATTGTTTATATACATATAGACAAAAAATTTATTTATTCATTATTTTTAACTAATAGATTATTATTTTGACCACTCTTTAATTTAATATATTAATTTTAAAAAGTGAATTGAAAATTTAAAAAATTAACTTAAGTTGAAAATTTGGAAGGCGGCAATTTTCCCCCAATCCCAAAAATTTGACGAAAATTAGTACGATTTCGCGTCTCTACGCTCTGAGACTCTCACTTAGTCACTCTCTCCCGTAACTCACTCTCATCGAAGAAATCATTCTCATTTCTTTCTCAATTCTCTCTCTCTCTCTTTCTCAACTCGCTCAACTCTCAACTTGAAGAACCCGTCGTCTCTCCTCTCTCTCAACTCTGTCTCTTTTCTCTGTTCTCGTCTCTTATTTTTTCTCTGTATCTAATTTTTTTTTCACTTTGCAGGTGACTAATTGGGGCTCCGATTAATTGTTATTTTCTTCACTTTTCTCGACTTAATTGCTCCGATTAATTGGTATTGTTCTCACATTTCTGGATATTGATTTTCAATTAGTATTGATTTTCAATTAGGGTTTTGATTGGGGATTTTCGTTCAGAGTTTTCAATTAGGGCTTGGATTGGGGCTTTTAGTTCAAGGTAAAATTGGGTTCTTGTATATGTGTAATTGTATATGTTTTGTAATGTATGTTGGGGTTTGTCAAGGTTATTGTATGTTGGGTCCCATATGTTTTGTAATGTATGTGTTAATCTTGACAATGCACTCTACATTTCTGAATGTATCTAGTGTGTGTGTTGATGATTCTGTCGTCTCTCGACTACAAACTCCTGTACTTGGGTATTTGGTTTCATGGATCACTACGCCATAAATGGCCTTTTGCAACCACAAAACTATGTTGCTATAAGCCCAGTTTCGCGTTGCTATAGCCCCAAAAAGGGCTATGGTAACATCAGAGCCGTGTTAGGTTCTCAGCAGTTGCTATAGGGGTCTATAATAACATACTGAGGACCCCTAAGGTAACATAGCAAACTGTGTTACCAAATATATCTACAACAACACAATAAACATTCTACAGCAACATACTTTCTGTGTTACCAAAGATATTAAAATTTTGCAACAATGTGGGGCTCTCGTGTTATATTATCAATTGCAACACACAATTATACCTATAGTGTTAGGCTCAAGACATGTCTGAATACCACTATTAACAAGCTTACACTATGTGACTATGTCACATTACATGACCTAGTGAGTTCTATCAGTGGGATGTAGTATAGGTCTCTAAATGTACTTGTCTTGTTCTCATGAACATAAGCTTGATCATGTATGCTCAAAGTTATAATGAGCTTAGCAATGTTTCTTGCATCTAGATTGTATATAGGCCATTGAATAATTGTCCTGGTAGAAGTTCAGAAGTGTTCATGCAGCAGGATAGAAATGAATAAGGCCATGAAGAAATAAGTTGCAGAAATTTGTCTAAGGCATTATATAGCAAAGTCAGAAGAAAGCTATGTCGTGAAGTCACCAATATCTATGTCGTGTAGTGCTACATCGCATAGTCCATTTTCTACTATGTCGAGAAGTCCTCAAGACTCATGTCGTGAAGTGTTGAAGTCAGCAAAGTCAAAGAAGCCTAGATCGTGAAGTCCTCAGAAGCCTTATGTCGCATAGTCATCAAATGACCTATGTCGCATAGTCATCAAATGACCTATGTCGCATAGTTATCAAATGACCTATGTCGCATAGTCATCAAATGACCTATGTCGCATAGTCATCAAATGACCTATGTCGCATAGTCATCAAATGACCTATGTCGCAAAGTCTTCAAAGGCTATATCGCGTAGTCCTCACAAGTGAGATCGCGAAGTCAGGAATGAAGTGGAGTTCACGATATCAACACTTAGCCGTTTACAACAAGACAAATCAAGGTACAGAATCAAGAATCAAAAGAGACAAATACTGAAGCATTTGTTCTGGCAAGGTGGTCCAAAGAACAGATGGCAAATCTACAGCTAAACTTGGAGAGAAAGATAAGAGACAAGCAGCTACAGAAACGGGAAAGACTCCGAAAAGCAGGTGGTCCTTCCTGACACAGTTAACGTCTTATGGCAGGACAAGTTGGACTTTCAGCAAGGGGTAACTGTGTAAAAATAGGTGTGTGCACTAGTTTGTATAGGGCTTATATATATCATGCACATCCTATTGTTAGCTGTAAGAGAGATACACATAGTTTTTATCTTAAGCTCTTTTCTCTGTAAGCAAGCAAGTTCAAACTGTTCTTGTTTAGAAGCCAGAAATTCGATTGTGAATTTCTTGGAAAGCTGTAGTATTTAATTTGCTTATACAAAGTAGATTAAAGTGATTGTGTGTGTTATTTACTTTCTGCATATTACATATCATAATCATATACAGTCTTTTACTTAGTTTTCAAGAATCGAAAAATATATCAAACTATCCATTCACCCCCCCCTGTCTAGTTTCTAGTAGTATTCATTTCTAACATATAGTAACACCCTAAGTATAACAAAATAAAAATATGCTGTTTAAATATTATATTTCCCACCAAATAAACCAACAACCAAACCAAGTCCTAATTTCATTCACCATTAAGATAACCAATCCAATAACAAACAAACCACATCAGCCAATAATATCCACCAACACTAGAGAACATAAATTAAAACGTACAAGTACTACAAGAAAATTACATGTTCATTTTTAACAACCATATTGCAAAGTCATAAGCGGGATAGAAAAACCTATACTAGGTCATCAAAAGGCACTGTCTAAACCACTAGATGTCTAAGATCCAAGTCCGTCACTCATTTGTCAGAGCTTCCTTCTTTGCTTCCAACATTTTCATTTTTTCTTGAGTATGCATCTACAACACATAAGTAGTATGCGTAAGAAAGCTTCCACCATCACTACCATTTCCTGTAATGTTTTATAAATGTTTTATATTAAACATTTAGTACTATGCGTTTCTATAATGTACTTAAAATGTCAAAGGCATTGAAAATTTTGTACTATGTGATTTGTGAACTAGTCCTTATTTTAATTAGGCTTCGCTTGAGTCATCGTATTTATAGTTCCATAAGAAATCAGAACTAGTTCACCTATAACCGTAGTTCATCGTATTCATCGTATTTATATAGTTCCTTAAAAACAGTATGTATAACCACTATACTATTTCATAATTATCTATGTTGCCCAGTAATAATCTATTGTAGAAGGGGGGGTTGAATACAATAGAGTAAGATAATCGACTTCTTAATGTATATATCACAAATATGAAAAGAAAGATAACAGCTTTATTAAATCTGATATAAAACTGTTACAAACTCTCTCAAGAAATTCTGATGTTCTTGAGAGCTGCTAGTTTACAAAAACTCTCTCAAGAAATTCTATGTTCTCGAGAGCTTCTATTCGATTATGTTCTCTCTCGAATGGATACATAAATTGAAACCAAGACTGTGTTTATATAGTGCACACAGCTTCTCTATCAATTACAAGATAAGTCCTAATCAATAACAAAGATAGAAACATATCTTTAATCGATAGCTGCATTCTACAAACCAGGAACAAATAGAATAAACTTCCATGTTTATCTAGACTCCAAATATAACTCGAAGTAGGAATCCTGATCAGCTTCAAGTTCTGATGATCAATCCTGATCATAGTCTGAGTAGGAATCCTGATGATCAATAAGATACTGACGCTTGATCAAATACTGATGACCATGCAATACTGATGACGTCAGCAATCCTGATCAGTTGAGTCTAGCTTCTGACGATCATTGAATTCTGATCTAACAATCTCCCCCAATCTCATACTTTGTGAAATAAAGTATAGATTCCAAATATTCAATGATGTCAAAAACATGTATCAAAATGTACGAGTATCTTCAGAAACAACTTATCTGTTTAAGCTTTTTGATAGAACAGATTCATCTTCAAGAAGTTGGATAATAAACTTTCTTCTTTTTCTTCAAGAATTTGAATCAGTCTTTCCTTAAGATTTCTGAGTTCTTCATCTTCCTCATTAATCTGGTAGATAGCTGCTCTGAGATTCTGTATGGAGCTTTTCTGTAGACTGTGCTTTTCAAGCAAAAGATAAGCAATTTCCTTCCCATCAGGATTGAGAGTAAGTTGGGTCATACCAAAAGTTACTTCTTTAACAGCAGTACCTCTTTGCATTTCCACATCCTGACCTCTTTGATTTAAGTACATGGGAATATAATTACCATCGAAATTACTGTTTCCATCCAGTCTTCTTCTTATAGTTGACAAAATCATGTCAGCCCATACTTTGTACACTTGGTTCTTCCATCTTAACAGATAGTGCACATATTTCAGTTCCTGTGTAGTTTTCATCAGCAGATCTTGAATAGATAGAATCTTCACACTACCATCTTTCATGAAGTACAGAAGCTTTTCTTTCTTTTCAAAACCATCATGACAATCTATAACTATATCAACAGCTAATAAATTGTTCAGATTTTCAGAAGTTAAAGTACCTCCAATTTCAGTTAAGGAGTAAGGATCAACATACGTCATGTTTAGAAATTCAGCATCCCTGTGTCCAATACCTCCTCTTGTGTAACTTGACATTTGCTTCAGATTCGAAAACATCTTTAACCAGAGTGTTTTTGATCTAGCCATATCAGACAAATCAACAACACTTGAAGCACTTGTTATAATTCCACCAGTCTGAAAATTGATAGGTGTATCACACTTCAGTGTACTTATGTGTTCCCACTTCTTGTCTTTTTCCTTTTCATGAGTGTAGCTTCTTTCAAGTAAAGATTCTTGCCTGCTTGTATTTCTCCATTGTCTTTCATTTGAAATTTTAAGCCTTTGTAGATAGAGATTGAAATCTTCATTTGTTCTTTTTGAAATATCTCTTCTTCTGGCTTCTTCTTCTTCATCTACTTCTTTGTTGTGACAATCAACAACAGTAGATAAGATTATCAAATCAACCTCTTGCAGAATTTCAGATTCATCAGGATCTTGAATGATGTCAGGATTAGAATCTTCAATTTGATTTGTATTGCTGAGAGTTGATTTACTTGATTTTCTTCTCAATTCAGGTTCTTCTTCAACAATTCCATCATCACCAAAAGTAGATCTGTCAGGAACTACTAGAGTTTGAATAGGTTCAGGAATTTCTTCAATTCTTAACCCTCTAGACCTTGTCTGTCTAGGTACTGTTTGAGTTGAAGAACCTCTTTTACTTCTTCTAGCACCTCTCCTACCTCTGCTTCCTCTACCTCTAGCAGGAGCAGTATAGCTTTCCATTGTCTCTCTTTGTAGTCTCAAGAATTCTTCATGTGAGAGATCTGGATATTCTTCACTTGCTGTAGAGAGTGCTTTTCTTGCATATAATTGTTGAACTCTTTTATCAGTGTGATATAGAGTAACAATTCTGCCATCTTTTGTAGAAAACTTCTGGAATAAATTTGATGCATCTTCAGGATTATCAATAATTACATCTTCATCACCTTCAGGAATTGTAGCAAGAATGTGTCCATGACCAGGTGTCAGGATTTGATCTTCCGTCAGGATCTGAGATTGCACCAATGTTCTTACTGTCTTAACTCCAGAATCAGAAACATGAGTTGACTGCGTTGTTTGACTTTGAGAAGTTTGGATTGTCTTCATAACAACAGCATCAGAGGTTTCTCCTTGTATCACTTTGTCACCACCATCATCTCCAGTATCATCATCATTATTTCTTAATACTAGATCAGGTGTACATTTTGTGTATCATCATCATTATTTCTTAATACTAGATCAGGTGTACATTTTGTCTGAATAACCTTCTCCCCCTTTTTGACATCAGGATTTGACAATAATTGCAAAATTAAGGAAAGAGAGGCTTGAATTTCAGTTACCTTAGTATCCAGAGAATCAATTCTTTGATTGATTGAGGTTTGTTCTGAAACAACAGATTTCACTTGGGATTCCACTACCCTTAGTTGTAAAGTAGTAGGCACCTTTGTAAAATTATTAAAGATATCAGTCCTCACTTTTTCAGTTGAGCCCTTGATAGAATCAATCTCACTTTTCAGGCTTTTGGATAACAGAGTAGTAGCCTTCAGATGATTCTTCAAGTCTTGATTCTCTATAGATTTCACTGCATTATAGGCATGTTCAATAGCAGAAGAAAAACTGATAGATTCATCAGATTGATGCCATGAATTGTTCCATTCATTCTGTCTAAATGCCTCTGCAGGATCAAAGGAAGGAGTAGAAAAATCTTGTCTCTGATCTTTCCCAGTGAAAGCATTGCTAGCCATATATGTACTTGATGAACCAAAATTAGTTCCAAGACTAATCTTGAGTGCTGTAGCAATCTGTTCCTTCTCTTTTCGATTCTCATTATCATCATCACTATCATCATCAGAATTATCATCATCAGTATCATGAGTAATATCAGGATCAGGAATAGCAATACCTTTCAGTTTATCCTGTGGTTCTGAGATAGGATGATCCATTGGTCTTGAACGAAGTGGCTGTATCAAAATAGGTTCATTATTAGGAGCACCACTAGCGTCAGGATGAACATCGTCAGGATTTGATATGCGTGCATCAGTATTTGCTACCAATGGTTCTTGTGGAGCTTGAGGTTCAGAAGCTTCTTCAACACTTTGAGTTAAAGGTTCTTGTGTGCTTCCCTCATTGACAATGTTCTCGACCAATCTTTCAACAGAAGCTGTAGCTTTGCCTGCATCTTCACTTTGAGAAGATGGTTCTTGTGTAGCTGGAATGTTGATGTCTTCATTCTCCCTTTGAGAAAATGGTTCTTGTGTGACCATTCCACTAGCTAAGCCTTCACCCAAACTTTGATTGAGTGGTTCTTGTGTGGCAGGATCAACAGTAGCTGCTGAATTACTCTGAAATTCAGGTTCTTGTGGGCTTGATCCTTTCAGCTTCTTCTGTCGCTGATAGACTAACTCTTCTGCATTCCTCTTTTTCTTTGATGTAGGTGTAAGACCAACCAAGGAAGCAGTTGTAGAAACCTTCTCCCAAGAAATTTCTCTAATCTGAGATGGAGAGGCTGGAGAGTCTGATAGAGAGACAACTTTTGTTGTTGCATCAGGAATACTAACATCAGGATTTGCTAGAGCATCAGGAGTAGATGACTCATCAGGATTTGATGTCTGAATATCAGTATCCTTCATTTGCACTGTCAAAGGAATATGATACCTGCTCTTTGATAATTTCCTTTTCGTTTGTGGTTTTGACGAAGGTACCACAACTTTAGTAGCAGTATCAGCAACTTCCTTGTTCACATTCATCACAGAGGATATAGGTAAGTCATCCTCTGAATCACTTTCATCAATCAACCTTAACTTCCTTTTCACAGGAACATTCTTAACAACCTTATCAGCTTTCTTCACCAGGACCCCTTGTACACCCCCTTGTATCTTCTTTTTAGTGAGTGGTGTAGAGGAAAAATCCTTTGAACCTGATTGCCTTCCAGACACATCAGTTCTAGCTGATTTCTTTGATTTTACAACTAAAGTCTTTTGAGAGACAGTAGTGGTGGTTGTTAACTGTTTAGACTATTTAGGTTGCATGCTTGTGTCAGGAACAAGGTGGGTTGGGCCTTGCCCCATAGCATTAGAAAGTAGTCCATAACGAGTAGGCATTTTCTGATGTAAGAAAAACCTAACCTCATCAGGAATAAAAGCATTTCCTATGAAACCATTTGCCTTATCACTGTTGACTAAAGACTTAATATTATTCTCAGTAATTCTACAGATTGGTAGAACTACATCATCCTCAAAAACAACATTAGGACATAAGTGATTAAATATCAACTGTAAAAATCTAAGAAAACAGACATAACCCAATTTATCTGATTTCCTATCACTTAAAGCTTTTAAGATAAAAGACCCATAATCAAACACAGTAGAATGGATAAGAGAGTACCCAATTTTAAGAGATCCTGATGGAAGAGCATCAAAATTTGATGTCGTGTTCAGGAAACAGCGGCTGATTGTATCAAAGAAGAAATTCCATTCCTTCTTAAGCTTTGTCCTGAAGAGATTTCCATATCTCTTTACTTCACCATTGTAGCCCAACTTTGTAACAAACTCAAAAAGAGTAGAGTCCGAAACATTAGCAGGAATAGCATCACCAAGA
Organism: Heracleum sosnowskyi; assembly: GCA_030848705.1. Classification (NCBI taxonomy): domain Eukaryota; kingdom Viridiplantae; phylum Streptophyta; class Magnoliopsida; order Apiales; family Apiaceae; genus Heracleum; species Heracleum sosnowskyi. Next base: position 22,038,491 of record CM061240.1, read on the forward strand.
ACGGGTAAATGCAGGGCTGCCTCCACAATTGTAGGAGTCACATAGTGAGTAGTTCCATTATATTCAAAACTCATCAAGATTGTATCAGAATGCCCTTTATCAAAAGTAACTGAGTTCCACACCTGCATTACAGACTTAAAAGAAACACTTGCAGGTTCTGTTAAAGCAAACTTCAATGGGCTTGAAGCTAGAAAATCTTGAATGATATGAAACTCATTGGGTAAATCTTGATGATTTAGAATAGCCACAAAATTGTTAGTGGCAAATGTAACACCACTAATCACTGTCTGTTTGTTCATGAATGATGAAGATGTCATTGTAATGCTTTTGAAAACTCGAGAATTAAGATTTGAAGCAATTAGGGTATGAAAGCACAAAGAGAGATAGAAAACGAAAAACTGATGATAAGAGAGTAATTAACGATGTAGACCAATGAAAAGTATTTTGTTAAAACAAAATATTACTCTCAAAGACAGGTGGCAAAATATGATTTGTGCACAAAGAATTAGTGGACAGATTACGTGTGTCATTTAAATAAATCTGCACCGCCTTTTATGTGTATGTATTGATATATCTATAATAGTGCAACACACGCGCGCATACAGTTGTCCTACTAAAACTCAACCGTCCATCAGCAGATACTGACGAAAAATTAGGCACAAATTAAGTAATGAAATACTGACCTGTACATCAGGATTGACCAGTTGACTTCCTGTCAGGATTGAGTCCTATCAGGATTTGATCAAAGATACATACCTTTCTGAATAACCATCAGAATTTGACAGTTATCAGGATTTCCTCTCTGTAGCTTTTCCTCAGAAATTCTCAAAATTCATCATTCCAAGTTCATTCACCAATTTATTGAAAATAGCTTCAGGTAGTGGCTTGGTGAATATATCAGCTAGTTGTTGATCAGTAGGAACAAAGTGAAGTTCAATTGTTCCTTCCAGAACCTGTTCTCTTATAAAGTGATATCTGATACTTATGTGTTTAGTAAGAGAATGCTGAACTGGATTTCCTGTCATTGCAATAGCACTTTGGTTATCACAATAAATAGGGATTTTTGAGTATGACAGGCCATAATCTAACAACTGATTTCTCATCCACATTATCTGAGCACAACAACTTCCTGCAGCAATGTACTCAGCTTCTGCAGTTGAAGTGGAAATAGATTTCTGCTTTTTACTGAACCATGAAACTAGTCTTCCACCCAAAAACTGACAACTTCCTGAAGTACTTTTCCTGTCTATTTTGCATCCTGCAAAATCAGCATCTGAATAACCACACAACCCAAAATCTGATTCCCTTGCATACCAAAGGCCAAGTGAAGGAGTGCCTTTGAGATATCTGAAAATTCTTTTGACTGCAATCAGATGTGGTTCTCTAGGTTTTGCTTGAAATCTTGCACATAGACAGGTTGCAAACATGATATCTGGTCTACTGGCAGTGAGATACAATAAAGAGCCAATCATTCCTCTGTAGTGAGTTACATCTACCTCTTCACCTTGATCAGGATCAAGTTTGGTAGCTGTAGCTATGGGAGTTGAAGCAGGAGTACTGTCTTGCATGTTAAACCTTGTCAATAAATTCCTTATGTATTTAGACTGATTAATAAAAATCCCTTCATCAGTCTGTTTAACTTGAAGACCCAGAAAGTAACTCATTTCTCCCATCATGCTCATTTGATATCTTGACTGCATAAGCTTGGAAAACTTTTCACACAGCTTATTGTTTGTTGACCCAAAAATGATATCATCAACATAAATCTGAACTAACAGCAACTCCTTACCATGATTCAAATAAAATAGAGTTTTATCAATTGCACCTCTTTTGAATCCACTTTCCAGTAAGAATTGAGCTAAGGTTTCATACCATGCTCTTGGAGCTTGCTTTAGTCCATAAAGTGCCTTATCCAGTCTGTAGACATGATCTGGATATTTAGGATCAATGAAACCAGGAGGTTATTCAACATAAACTTCTTCCTCCAGTTCACCATTTAAGAAAGCACTTTTAACATCCATCTGGAAAACCTTGAATTTCTTATGTGTTGCATAAGCAAGAAATATCCTGATGGCTTCTAGTCTTGCAACAGGAGCAAAAGTTTCATCATAGTCAATTCCCTCTTGTTGGGAATACCCCTTTGCAACTAGTCTAGCTTTATTTCTGATAATGACTCCATCAGAATCAGTCTTGTTCTTGAAAATCCACTTTGTACCAACAATTGATCTATTCTTTGGTCTTGGTACTAGTTTCCAGACTTCATTCCTTTCAAATTCATTCAGTTCTTCTTGCATTGCAGTAACCCAATCAGCATCTTTAAGTGCATCTTCAACTTTCTTAGGCTCCTCCTTGGACAGAAAGTTATTATATAAACATTCATTCTGAGTTGCACTTCTTGTTTGAACACCTGCATAAGGATCTCCAATTATCAAATCAGGAGAATGATCTTTTGTCCATTTCCTTGCTGGTGTCAAATTGTTTCTTGAAGTAGATGCTCCCCCTGGATTGGTGTTATCTTGATTGAAAGAATTTGATTGATTTGAAGCTCTCCCTGAATTATTGCTATGCCCTCCTGATGTGTTATCAGGATCTTCACTTGAATCAGTATCTGAAGAATTCTGTCCTGATGATTGAGTTGACTCTGAACTTGTAGTTGAATGCCGTTGCTCCCCCTCAACATTAGCACTACTAGTTGTATCACTGTTGTTTGCATCATCAGTATTAGCATCATCAGTACCTGGTGAGTCATCAGGATTTGGTGACCCATCAGTATCTGATGAATTGACAGGATCTGATTCAATTTCTTCAGGTTCCTTGGAAGCTTCATTTTCAAATAACAATCTATCATGCGAGTCTTCAATGATTCCAGTTATCTTCTTATCATCAAAAGATACATGAATTGACTCCATGACAGTTCTTGTTCTCAAATTAAAAACTCTAAAGGCTCTTGATGTAGGATAACCTATGAATATTCCTTCATCAGCCTTTGTTTCAAATTTCCCTAGCTGTTCAGGATGAGTTCTGAGAACAAAATATTTACAGCCAAACACATGCAAATGCTTCAGACTTGGTTTCTTCTCCTTGAGTGACTGATAAGGAGTGACACCATGCCTGTTTATCAATGTGAGATTTTGTGTATAGCATGCTGTGTTGACTGCTTCTGCCCAGAAATATGTAGGTAATTTAGCTTCTTCCAACATAGTTCTGCCAGCTTCAATAAGAGTTCTATTCTTCCTTTCTACTACTCCATTTTGCTGAGGTGTGCCAGGAGCAGAGAATTGTTGAATGATTCCTTTGTATTTGCAGAACTCTTCCATCTTTGAATTCTTAAATTCAGTACCATTATCACTTCTCAGAATCTTGACTTTGTGCTTTGTGGTTGTCTCAATCATCCTCACATGATCCAACAGAACTTCAGGAGTTTCATCTTTTCTATGCAGAAAATACACCCAGGTGAATCTAGAATATTCATCAACAATTACAAGAGTGTACCTTTTCTTACTGATGGACATGATGTTGACTGGACCAAACAGATCAAGATGTAGCATGTGATATGGTTCTTCAATAGAGGATTCTGATTTACTCTGGAATGATGTCCTTCTTTGTTTTGCTTTTTGGCATGCATCACAGAGTCCATCAGGTGTATATAAGACATTAGGTAATCCTCTTACTAACTCTTTCTTAACCAACTCATTGATGTTGCTGAAGTTGAGATGAGAAAGCTTCTTGTGCCAATTCCAACTTTCATCTACTGAAGCTTTACTGATGAAACATGTAGGGGAGCCATCAGTATCTGAGAGAATGTTGGCTTCATATATGTTACCATGCCTGTAGCCAGTTAGTGCTATCTTCCCTGTTGCTTTACTGACTACTTCACAATGTGTGGAATAGAAATTGACATGATGACCTCTGTCAGTGATTTGACTAATACTCAACAAGTTGTGTTTTAGTCCCTTCACTAGAGCTACTTTTTCAATGATGACATTTCCAATGATTATATTGCCATATCCCAAGGTTTGTCCAATGTTGCCATCTCCATAAGACACAGTTGGGTCAGCTTTTTCCTCATATTCTGATAACAGGGCTTTGTTTCCAGTCATGTGCACAGAACATCCACTATCCATGACTAACACTTTTTTCCTTTTACCCTGCATCAGAATAGTAAAACACTAGTCAGAATGTTTAGGAACCCACACTTGTTGGATTCCTTGTTCATGCATTTTATTAAATTTAACAGCAGAAGACTTTTTGACTTTAGCAGTCCTGACAGGATTTACTCCATCAGGATTTGCTTTGTCAGTATCAGTATTAACAAAAGCATGCTTCACTATGACATTTTCAGTTCTATCAGACTTTGTACTACTTTCAAACTTAGGCAATGGATCATAAAAGTTATAGTACAAATCATGATACTCTTTACATGTATAAATAGAATGCCATAGACTACCACAATGAAAACAGGACTTCTGCGGTTTATAGAGTACTGATTTATTCCTAACATCAGACTTAGGAATATCAGTAATCTTCTTCTTACTCTTCTTACAATCAATAGCAAGATGATTAGAGTTACCACAGTTAAAACAACACTTTCTAGGTGCATTTGGGATATATTTATAACCATTCTCTTTATTGATCCCAACTTTACCATTCCTGTTTCTCTTAACAGTAGCTTCCTTTTTCTTATCTGTAACCTCACAGATTTTATCTTTAAGCTTTTTCTGAGACAATAGACCTACATCCTTAGTGACTTTGTTCATGACAGGTTTAGACTTTATAATTTTAATTCCTTGAGTAGAAGAAGATCCCTTTTCAAAAGTAGAATTGGAATCCTTACCAAAAACAAAATTAACAGGAGTAATCTTAGATTTGGTTGAGTCTATAACATGTCTATAGGTCTTTGGACTGACTGTCTCATCAATGACAATTTTCTCTGCTAATTTCTTATCTTCATCTGACTTATATCCTAGACACTCTTTCCAATTCTTAGAGGTATTAATCTCATGAAATTTCCTACCAGAGTCTGTCCAGGTTCTGATTTTCTCATTAGCATATTCAAGTTCTTTTTCAAGGGAAGTACATTTAGATGTCATCTCTAAGTGCATGTGTTTAGCATTATCACATTCTTTTTGTACTTCTTGCATACGAGAAAATTCAGCTTCTAATATCTCATTCCTCTTTCTAAGGTCAGACATCTCAGATAAGATTCTAGTATTCTCAGCAGTTTGATTTCTAAAGCTAATATGTAATGACTTTAGAAAACGTCTTAACTCAAAAGCATTATCAGTATCAAAATCAAAGATAGTATTTAGTACCTTATCATCAGGAGCAGCAGTTACATCAGCATTGGCCATTAACGCATAGTTGACTACCTCAGTATCAGATTCTGAGGAAGAGTCCATCCAATCCTTGCTTGATGTGATGAGTGCCTTTGTCTTGTTGCATTCAGAAGCAAAGTGACCCATACCATTACACTTGTAGCATCTAACCTTTGACTTGTCAAATTTGCTACCCTTGCTGTCCTTTTTGATATACTTGTCTTTGTCTGCTTTGAAGATCTTTTTCTGAAAGTTGCCTTGTCTTCTATTCTTCCTGAACTTCATCCTTCTGAAGTTTCTGACAATCATAGCAACCATCTCTTCCATGTCTGAGTCAGAAGAATCATCACCAGTATTGGCATCAGGATTGCCATCAGTATCTGATGAAGAGTCGTCAGGATCTGACTCAGCTACTCTTGATTTCCTTCTAGAGACCTCCATAGCTTTTCCTTTTGATTTAGCTTCTACATTCAAAGCAATTGACTTTGCCTTGCTGCTTTTCTTGTTCTTTCTCTGTTGAACTTCAAGATCATGAGTTCTTAGCATCCCATAGATCTCATCAAGAGACACAATGTTCAGATCATACTGGTGTCTAATGATTGAGGTCTGAGTATCCCATTCTTCAGGTAAAGCTCTAAGAAATTTGGTGTTTGAATCTTCAGTTTCATATACTTTGTCAACTAAGGATAAGCTGTTCAATAGTGTCAGAAATCTATCATATAGATCAGTCAGGCTCTCTTCAGGTCTTGCATCGAATTGTTCATACTCTTGAATCAAAAGAGCCCTTCTGTTTTTCTTAACAGATGCAGATCCCTGGCACTGAGTTTCCAAAGTATCCCAGATTTCTTTTGAAGACTTGCATGCAATCACTCTGTTTGACATAACAGCATCAAGACCATTGTGCAAGATATTCTTTATCTTTGGTTCTTTGAGTACATGAGCTTTTTCTTCTGGAGTCCATTCAGATTTAGCTTTGACCACATAATGTTCTGGTACAGTATCTGTTCGTTCTACGAACTTTGTTGGTATATATGGTCCATCACGAATCCTGTCCAAATTGTCAGGATCCATAGCCTCCAGGTACATCAACATCTTTACCCTCCATGTAGGATATTCTGATATCTTCAAGATGGGAATCTTCATGCTTTCATACTTGGTTGTCGACATCTTTAGATCGTATCTGATTCAGAATTAAATCAGTTTGCTCTGATACCAATTGTTGCCCAGTAATAATCTATTGTAGAAGGGGGGGTTGAATACAATAGAGTAAGATAATCGACTTCTTAATGTATATATCACAAATATGAAAAGAAAGATAACAGCTTTATTAAATCTGATATAAAACTGTTACAAACTCTCTCAAGAAATTCTGATGTTCTTGAGAGCTGCTAGTTTACAAAAACTCTCTCAAGAAATTCTATGTTCTCGAGAGCTTCTATTCGATTATGTTCTCTCTCGAATGGATACATAAATCGAAACCAAGACTGTGTTTATATAGTGCACACAGCTTCTCTATCAATTACAAGATAAGTCCTAATCAATAACAAAGATAGAAACATATCTTTAATCGATAGCTGCATTCTACAAACCAGGAACAAATAGAATAAACTTCCATGTTTATCTAGACTCCAAATATAACTCGAAGTAGGAATCCTGATCAGCTTCAAGTTCTGATGATCAATCCTGATCATAGTCTGAGTAGGAATCCTGATGATCAATAAGATACTGACGCTTGATCAAATACTGATGACCATGCAATACTGATGACGTCAGCAATCCTGATCAGTTGAGTCTAGCTTCTGAAGATCATTGAATTCTGATCTAACAATCTACTTTGTTAACTTAAAAACACCATTATAACCTGCCATGATTGTAGGCAGAGCAGAGCATCAATGAAGTTGCTGTAGGATCGGATCAAGAGGGCGTGTATTGTACTCCGCTGGAGTACAACTTGTTGCAAGATTTATAGTCTACACAAGAAGATATGCAGAAGTTTAGCACAAAATATCTAGCATCCAAGCAGTAAAAAAGCTATACAACTAGTATGAGTAAGATATCTATTTAATTATGACACTTCAAAATTCAGATTTACTCAGCAAATCCAATAAAACAGGACCTGACCTTAGCTCAACTTTGTAGAACATTTAATAAGCTTTCTAAGTTGACCAAACTCGTGAAAAACAAAGGTGTAACGAATAAGATATGACTAAACAGATATGAGTTATAATTCTGAAACTCTGTTGCCCAGTTACTAAAAACGTAATTTACATCACATTAAATAACAAAATAAAACATGATTTTATTTGACATGTAAATAAAATTTCAAGAGCTTTCAAGTTTGACCGATTTGACGAAAAACGGACACAAAATGAGTAAGTTATGAGCAAGACAACCCTTGACAACAATTTTGCGCTGAACTGAAAAAGACCACTTAAACACCAGATATTAACTGATATAGCAAGGTTTTTAAACAAGGAAGTTACAGAGGACTTCATGAGCTTTTTAAATTGACTGAAATCATGAAAAACGGACTTATAACGAAGGAGTTACAAGCCAAAACAAGATGTGATGTCAAACCTGTTCAAAATTTAATAAACTAGAGTTTGCACTATAAAAACAACCAATTAAGGTCTGGTCATATGTATACAAGTGTAGAGAATCTTATAATCTTTCTATATTGACTAATTTCGATAAATTCGAATTTATAACCAACAAATTATGGGCAAAACAAACAGTGACATCGAATCTGTCCAGATGACACAAATGTGGTTTTTACCCTATGTTGACAACTCCAAAATGGTCTCATTCCTCTATACAATTATAAGGGGTTCTATTAGCATCCTATATTGACTTATTTTGCGCAGTTCAGAGTAATAACGAATGAGTTATGACCAAAAAAAAAATATATCCCCAAACCTGAAAGTTCTACAATTAAGATGTATACTCCATGTATTGCAAAAGAACACTAATCTTACTTTATCACAAAGGACATAAGGATGTTGCTTCAGTTGTATAATGAGTGTACACATATTATTGACATGACAAGTTCACAGAATATACGTAAATATTTCTTTAGATGACAAAGATACCTCTGATTCTCCTGCAGCTCCATGTCTCTGATTAGGATCTTCTGTCAAAAACCTAGAAGCAGTTCAATGTAAGCTTAATATATTAAATATTATATAAAGTAAATGCATGGGTTGGTGGCTCAGTGGATAACTATTGTATTCTTAATTTTAATTTCAATCCTTTTTCTATTTCATGTCACACTTGTCCACTCGAAGCTCTATCTTTTCCCCGCAATCTAAAACCTACAGACAAATACACAAAAAATGGCATTAGGCACCTAGATGGAATCTATTCAAACTAGACTAACCTGATATCAAGTATGAGAAAGGAGAATACAATAGATGCCATATTCCTTGTTAGGGCTATTAGCAGGAGCTGTAGCATCCTTTCCACTGCTATATTCAGAAATCATCCTTGACACGCTCTAAAAATGCAATCGGAACTTGTATACCAGTTAATTCATCCACAACCACACAATATGTTGCCTTTCCGAAAAACCAAAGTCAAATACCAAAGTAAAACAATTAACCAAAGTCAGCTATGTTTTCTGCTCTATTTCATGTTGAACCAACCCTATAAACTCACATATATCTCAACTTATACACGTCTGATAGTTTCCAAATTTCACAGGTTTATTATCTGAACCTAAAACTACAATTTTTTTTCTTTAGATATTAACTAATTTAGCCCTTAAAGCTATCAAAATTAGGGCTCAAGATAAAATAAAAGGGCTGAAATTCCAGATTATGCCCGCGTAATACTCTGTTTATCGCGTATATATCTTCTAATACACTTCCAAATTCCATAAAATTTTACCAGGCTGTTATCACAACATTAATCTACAACTCCCACTTTTTAACCCTAAGAAATTAAGCCATTAAGACTTTCATAACAAGAGTACAAAACAGGACTACAGTTCTGAAACCAAAAATCAGATTGCATAGCATTCAGTTTTTCCTTAGGAATCTTATACAAATATTCACAAAATTTCATAGACCTACTATTAAAACATCATTAATAACCTTACCTTTTAAACTTAGTCAAAAATCAGTTTTTTAAGGGTCTGGTAATCGTATTCCAACACATATTAGATTTATTACTTTAAGATATACAGAAACTTCTTAAACTAAATATAAAAACATGTCGATTGTGAAACTAGATACCAAAGAAACTATAATGTAAGGGGAATACCTCAAAATCGAAACCAAAGAATTTGAATGGAACCATAATCTGTTGAACCAAAATCCGAATTTGTTGCAACCTCATTCAAAGCTTGAACCCTAATTATTCCTTGAATGGAACCATAATCTGTTGAACCAGTTAAATTGAACTGTATATGTCGAAGCCCTGAGAGAGACGAGTGAGTTGTAAGAGATGATTGAGTGGAGAGAGACGAATGAGTAGTAAGAGAGGGAGAGAGAGGGAGAGAGGGGGAGTGAGATGCAATGAGAGGGGGGGGGGGGGGAGAGGGAGAGAGATAGGGAGAGATATATAGAGAGAGGGAGAGAGAGAAGTGAGAGAATTTGCCCAATTAAACCCTAATTGAACCGAGTTTTGTTTTGCCCCAATTCTAATTTTTTGTTTTGCCGCTCTGTCTTTTACTTTGCCGCTCAACCCAATTCTAATTATTTTTTTCTTTTGACCGAAACCCCATTCTCAATGCTTATATTACAAATTATTACAAATTTATTTCAACTGTTTATATTAAAGTTATTATTAAATTCACTATTTTCATCATTTTGTAATAACTCACAGTTTTTACAAATCATTTTCTCTTTGTTAATGATTTTAATCAAAATTTTATCAATTCTATAATTTTATTTAATTTTAAATTCTTTTTATTCTAAATTTAATAATTTTTTTTAATATTTATAAAATATAAATAATTCAAAAATTGGATGTAATATTACTTTTTCTAATGATAACTTCGATGATTTTATTAAAATTAATTACTTTTAGATTTAAACAATCATTAAACTATTAATTATAAATATAATAAAATTTAGTTTGTTCATTAGTACTCTATGATAACACGTCTGACTATGTTACCCAGTGTAACTCCTTTTACAACTAAGGTAACATATGTTCATGGATTTAGTAACACCCCAAATCACTACGTTACGATAACACAAAAATCTCATAGCAATAGTAACATCCAATAAGGTAACACCCCTGCCAATTTGTTGCGATAGGCCATTTATGGCGTAGTGGATAATGCTTTCAACCTTACTACATCTATAGCTCTCTATGATTAGTTCGACTAGAATTGTGTTACAGTTGTTGTGGAATAAAAAATGTACTTGTAAATTGACGGCTAGGGTTTAAGAGCTTTCGAGCTTTAATGGCTGTTCTCGTGTTTCGTGACTAAATCTGTCCTCACAAGATGCCTACGTATCTCAATTCGTAATTGAGAATCAAGCCAAAAAACGTAGTTCTTGGTGTTGCCCTCGGGGCTATGGCGGCAGGGGCACACCAAGGACGTAGTGACTTGTATGTCCTTATTCGAGGATGAAGTCTAAAACGTAGTTCTAATGTGAAGGATCAGGGTCCTTATATAGGCGTCAGGAGCCTTGTATTTAGGGTATGTTTGGGAGACTTAGCGAATAAGTCTCATTCTTTGACAGTGGATAAGTATTGTATTCCTTGGTGGACAAGTCTTTTTCTTATCGTAGGATAATGACTGTGACTAGTTATTTCCTTTAATTGAGATTCTAGATCCTTCTTTGAAGAATTTATCATATTTTGGACTCCTTTCATGAGTTGTATATTTTCCCTATTTATTAATTACGAAATTAATAAATAATTAGGGTTTCGGGCCTTGTTTATCGGGTCGTGTTCTTGGACCAATCTAGGTCTAATTAATACTTCATTAATTACATTTCTAGGATTACTTTTCTGTCCATATCATTTGCCCCCCAATTTCTGAGAAAATCTTTCCGGGTTTTTCACAGAAGTTATTGTTGATCTGTGTGTTTTTCCTTGACTTTTTCCTTTTTCTACATAAATAAATAAATGTATTTATTTATTTAATTTTTTTAAGGGTATTTTCGACCTCGGTTTCGACCTCAACCTTCGACCTCAGTTGGTTTCAGGTCGAAGGATTAGACCTCAGTTTCCCATATGTTTTCGACCTCAGTCCTTCGACCTCGATCCTGGGTTTCTTCGACCTCACTTTCGACCTCACTTGGTCCCAGGTCGAAGGATTCGACCTCAATTTCCCATATGTTTTCGAACTCAGTCCTTCGACCTCGATCCAGGGTTTCTTTGGCCTCACTTTTGACCTCACTTGGTCCCAGGTCGAAGGATTCTACCTCAATTTCCCATATGTTTTCGACCTCAGCCTTTCGACCTCGATCCAGGGTTTCTTCGACCTCACTTTCGACCTCACTTGGTCCCAGGTCGAAGGATTTGACCTCAATTTCCCATATGTTTTCGACCTCAGCCTTTCGACCTCGGTCTAAGGTTCATTCGACCACAAATTGGTTAGGTCGAACAAATCGACTTCAATTTCATATACATTTTCGATCTCAGACTTTCGACCTCAATCTAGTACTTCTTCGACCTCAAATTGGTCTTAGGTCGAACAAATCAACTTCAATTTCATATATATTTTCGATCTCAGCCTTTCGACCTCGATCTAGGGTTTCTTCGACCTCACTTTCGACCTCCCTTGGTCCCAGGTCGAAGGATTCGACCTCAATTTCCCATATGTTTTCGACCTCAGCCTTTTGACCTCAGTCTAAGGTTCCTTCGACCTCAGTTCTGACCTCAAATTGGTCTTAGGTCGAACAAATCGACTTCAATTTCATATACATTTTCGATCTCAGCCTTTCGACCTCAATCTAGTACTCCTTCGACCTCACTTTGGTCTTAGGTCGAACAAATCGACTTCAATTTTATATACATTTTCGATCTCAATCAAGGGTTTATTCGACCTTAGTTTCTTTGGGTTTCATTTTATCTCTTTTGGGCCTTGATTTCTTTTGGGCCTCAATTTCTTTTGGGCTTCGATTTTTGGAGCCTAATGAATAATTATGGGCCTCAACCGGCTGTACACGGTTGCCCTTCCCTTGAATTGTAATAACCCCAAATTTTGGACTTAGTTAAAAATTTTTGATGAATAGTAAATGTGGTGAATAGTAAATTTGCTGATGGAAAATTTTTCAGACCACACTATGTAGATGATATGGAATGAATTTTTCGAGGTTATATTATTGATGTATAGGAAGAATAAGTGAATGTAAACGCGATCAGAATCAGGAGATTCCAACTTTAAATTTTGATCACTATTCATCGGACAACCAAGGGTGAATTGATTTGATCGTTTTGAGAAAGTGAGTAGGATAAGAAATCCATGATCATACCTTAAGTCAAGGAGAGAAATCTAGGCTTATATATTAAACCAAGGTAATGGAAAGATTAGGGAAGTATCCCCTAACATTGGTACAGAGAAACGTTTTTAGAATCACTTGAAACTATCGCGAAACAAAAGCGTAACAAATTGTGGATTAAACCCTAACCAAAGGAGGAGTATTATATGAGATCATAAAGTGCAATATATAAGAGGATTGAGGATACAAATGATGACATAAGCATGATGCAGAGGAGTGACATAAGCATGACAAGATGATGACCAAGTGATGACAAAGTGGTGAATCACCACCTTGTCACCACTTTCACCACCACCACAAGTTCAAAAAGAGGCTTGTCATTGATGACAAAACAATCTATTGACCACACAATTATATGGCTGGTGATTAAGAGTAATTAGACCAAACAAAAATAAAAGAAAATGCAAGAAATTATCATTTTCTCCATTTTCTCAGAATTTCTGCCCAGCTTCACCATGGTGGAAAGAAAATTTCATAACTCCAAATCTACTCGTCCTAAAATCGCCAAATTTGGACCATATCTCCCTCAATGTATACCCAAGGTACTTTAAAAGTTTCATGGCCATCAAATAAGTGTAGAATGGTTAAATATTGGATCAAATTTGAGGCATGAATAGTGACTCATGAAATTTTTGTTTTGATCTTGAGTTTTAAGGGTTGTTAGGGATGATTAAGGATCAAGGGAGAGCATACAAGCTATTGTTAGTCCATATTTAATATCAAGGAAGGTATAAACCTCTCACACCTTTTTATTATACTTTGATTATATTGCTAAGATTGATGATGTTTAGTGATAGTATGGATTAAAAGTTGAATCCTTAGTTATAGTGATTGTTTAGTGATTATTTTGATGGATGAACTTGTGAGTATTGGTATGAACTTGTTTGGGCAGAAAACTTGTGGTATTAACTTGAGGCTTGATGGTTGGTTGATTGGTGGTTGATTTGAGTGTTTAAAATACGGGAATCATGAATTAGCGTCATTACCATGTCGAATTTTACTTAGGTAGTTTGGACAGAAACCACGGTTACTTTACAGGGCATAAACATAAGATTTCTGACCATGATCATGTAGCCTCTGTTTCCTAGTTTGTTTTAGCGAAAGAATCGTATCGTTTCGATTTACGGTTTAGGAGAAACACCCGTTTTAGTAGAAGTGGTTTCGGGAAACCAAGTGGTTCACTATATGAACTTTGAGAGAGCCCCTTAAAAATGGACTTGGGTCGAGATATTAAAATGGACATTAGTATCGACAGTTAGGAAAGGAACCTAGAAGGTTTCGTGTTAAAAAGATAATTTTTCAATTTTATAAAAATGTCGGAACCAAAGCTGCGCGAGGAGTAAGTGGTTCTGCACTCTACTGCCTTAAACTGCTGCTCTCGGGATTTTCATTCCCTGAAACAGAAATAAAAATTCAAACGTTTTGTTCCATTCTTTCTCTAGATTGCGCACGCGAAAACGGTGTGTCATTTCAACTAACGGTTAAGGAGATATGAGCGTTTTAGTGAAAAACATGCGAATAGTAACTTTCTGTAGCTCATCCAAGTTTGCGAATACATCTCACCAAGTGAAACCCCTGTTTTGAGATCGAAACTTTTATGATAAATATTACAAATACTTAAGATGACTTCGGAAGTGGTTTCGTATTTAATTGCGAATTTTCCAATTTATTAAAAGTGTTAGAGTACGAGTCACGTAATAGTAACTCTATGAAAAGTCAACTCTAGGGTACTACTTTGACCAACTGTTGTGACTAAGATAAAGGATTATTTCGAGTCGATTAAAACACGAACATTGTTGAGGAATAACGTGGCTACATGATGTGTTTGACTTATGGTTGACTTAGAGTGACTTGTTATGAGCGAATGATTACGCTAGGGACTGATCGAGTATTTCTTTGTTTATAGATTTCCCGGCAAGTTCTCGAACCCATAACAACCAAGGACCCGAGACAAGTTTTCTCATTCCATGCTGTATTTTAATGTACCATATTCTGATGATGCATATGATAGATGCATGCTTTTAAATGTAATATATGATATTATGCATGCTTTCAAACCTCACATCGTATATAGATGTGATGGTATAAAATTGTTGAGATGAAATATATGCATATGATAGATGCATGCAAGTTTTCAAACCCTACCTTACATAAGTGATGCTGTTGTGATATATATTGTGATATATAATTTGCTTTAATGCTGTGAAATGATTTATCAATTGTTTACGCTTTTAATAAAAAGCTGTATAAGGTATAAGGTTTATATACTAGATAATACTGGATATAAACCAAGGTTAAAGGTTAAAGACTCTAAGTAAAGAGTACTTGTACGATAGTTTTAAAACTTAGACCGGGAGTCAAATTATTATTTTGTTTTAAACTACTGTCAGAAGCTGGAAGGTTTCAGGGACAATTATATTTTAAAGGTTTATTAAATATTCCAATATCTATATTATTGGATATTTAAGGTGAGATATTATAACAAATATTATTTGAATATTGTTTAATTAAAGTGAATATTATTTTGAATATTCACTTAAGTGTTTTATATTGAATAATAATTCAATAAGTATTAATTGAATATTATTTAATTAAAGTGAATATTATTTCTGAATATTCACTTAATTGTTTATACTGAATAATAATTCAATATTTATTAATATTATTTAATTAAGTGAATATTATTTTGAATATTCACTTAAGTAGTTATATTGAATAATAATTTAATATTTATTATTTGGGTATTTATTAAATATTCCAAATATGATTTAAAATCATAGAACCTTATTATATGGTTAAAGGTTCTATTATTTACACAAACATACAAATTTCTGATTTTCAGAAAAGGTATTAAAATAGAGATTCCCAACTATTATCTTAAGATAGTTAAAGGTAATTAAATGCGGTTAGTATTTTCCAACTCATCGAAAACTGGGAATCTAGTTCAAGAATTCGAGGACAGAGTTTTACTTCCATTGTTCCTCTAGAATACTTATAACTAGGGGATGGCTCCCCCATTCAAGTAGAGTATTTCAAACTCGCTGAATTCTGAAATTTCAATAAACTCCCTGGTCATGATTTCAAAATACGTAGTAATCATCGGTAGTCTCGTTGACTAATGTCAACCCACACTTGACATACTCCTTTCAATTACTCTGGAGTAAGGTGTTCTAAACGGTTACAAAGTTTTGACGAGTATTCGTACTTGGGAAATATGGAATTAAATTCCGATTTCCGTTTCATTAATGTTTTTCATCATGGGAATTGGAAAGGCCTACACGACAATGAAATAGGTGCCGGGGTAGTGCCAAATTTATCAAGGCTTGCCCGGTGATGAAAAATAGGCGCCGAGATAGTGATCTCTTGAGTGCTAAGGCTTGCCCGGTGATGAAAAATAGGCACCGAGGTAGTGATCTCTTAGCACAATGGCCCATATGCGGTCAGGGTGATAACCGAACAGGAAGTCGTCCTTCTACTAGTAGAAAAGAAAAGTTACGATACAACGGCTGATCACCGTGTATCGGGTGTTCCAGTATATTCCCTTCCCTCCAATTGGAGTTGTGCTGCACATGATTGTAATGAAAGCCTAGGTGCTGAGTTACTGATAATGTGGCAGTGATGAGTAATGATGTTCCTCATACAGTAGTTGTACTGTATGGCATTTTTTGACGAAAAGAATAATAAAATGTCATTCTGTATACGAATGAAGTTTAAAGGTTTTCCTTCATGATATAAGCTTACATACATGATTAAGCTGCTATATCTGATTGTCGAGCTATAGTGCTCATTCTTGCTTCTTTTACAAAAGGTGTTCAGTACTGATATTCTACAGTATTTTGAACAGTATGAGATATCTAAATAGATATATGAGTATATATACGTGGAAAAGATATTTAAGATATACAGTATGTTGAACTCTATAGTATTTTGAATCGATGGATAGGCTTTAAGCCTGGATTCCCTTATTTGATATCTATTTTAAAAGATATGTTTTGAATCTTGGTTCATTATATCAATACCAAGGATTTCTAAATGAACTACGAAGAGTATATGAGTATGATTATAAGTCATACGGTATTTTGAACGGTATACTATTTTGGGGTTAGACACTAGTAGTGTTAAAAACTTTGATCCCATATGGACTATCTTCCTAAAAGGTTTAAAGATTTAAAATGGGATAGATTTCTTGCTGAGCGCTATTAGCTCATTCTTGCTTCATTAAATTTTTCAGCATGAAGAAAACATTGCCGATTCACCTCGTGTTACGAGAGCAAGGGAATGGAGAGACCACCCTTGAGTTAGTTCAGCAAGATGAATACTGCCGGAGTTAGCAGAATAGTTGCAGCTCGGTTTTGTAAGAGTTATTTTCGATTAGGTTTGTATTATTAAACCTTGTATAGAATTGTGAGGTCTATTATTGTAACTTCAGGTAGAGGTTGTAAATAATAGATGAGATCCTGGATAGTACATTTGGTTTGTAATAACAAGTGTTACTTATTGTTGCTCATTTCCAAGGCTATAACTTGTGTGTGTGTGCGTAAGTGATTGGGGTCTTTGGAGTTGTATTATTAGAATGTTGTAAGTAATGCAGGTATTGTATAATTGATGGAGCGTGACAACCCAGATTCCTGACCCCGGGTCTGGGGGTGTTATAAAAGAGTGAGATTTCTATGTCACTCTTCACTTCTCATTTCCAATTTCTAAAAATTTCTCTTAGTTTTCTCTCTAGTTTCTCCGTGGTGAGGTGATTTCCGGCGAGTTTTCTTCAACTATATTCATCATTTTTTGGGCTTGATCTTGAAGATTTGAAGATTTCTGGAAATTCTTCTTGAAGATTTGAAGATTTCTGGAAATTTTTCTTGAAGATTTGAAGATTTCTGGGAATTGCCTTTGAAGGTTTGAAGATTTCTGGGAATTGCCTTTGAAGGTTTGAAGATTTCTGGGAATTGTCTTTGAAGATTTGAAGTTTTGAATATTAATGGCTGATCATACTACTCAACGCCTCGAAAAGATGAACCAAGCTTCCAAGAGAGGTACCGTCACTATTCACTCTTCATATATGTCTTTGCAAGATATGATTAGCGAACGTGGCGATGATTACCCCTCAGTATCTTACTTAGATTCTTTTGATTGTAGTAATAAATTTCATGAAGCTGATAAAATTAGGGATTATAACAAAATGTATAGAGTTAAATCCCCCCTTAGACTTGTCCCAGCTGGCCCAGGAGATCGTTCCTGCCATTGGCGTCCTGATGCTCTCTGCATTTACAAGGACGCCATTGTCGCATGACTTAGGTTTCCTTTTCATGACTTCATTCCCAAGCTATTAGCAGATGTTAGGATTAATCCTTGTCAACTTCCTCCTAATGCTTGGAGAATTATAATGAGTTTTATAGTCCTTTGCTTAAAGAACAATTTTCCCATTTTTGTTTCATTATTTAGAAAAATATTTCAATTTAAGAGTAGTTCTGGAATCTCCCCTGGTTGGGTTTATATCAACCATCGGGCTTCTACACCTCCAATTTTTTACCCAAAATCCATTCCCGATAACAACCCAAAATGGAAGACTGAGTTCATGTATCTTGTTTGGGAAGGAGGGGATTGGGGTACCTTGTTCCGTAGGTCTTTTAGTAGGGTCTCGGACGGTAGTCCCAATGACATAGTCTTGACTGATGAGGAGGCTCATGCCTATGCTGAGTTACCCAAGGACAACTATGCCACCATGGCTTGGGAGCTCCTGGACGAGTTTCTCCTAAAGTCTCTGGGCCTATCGAGCGTATCAGACAAGGGTAACTCTCATTCCTTAATTTCTTTTACTTATCTAAGATTTTCTTATACCCGTTGTTTCTTTCTTATTTGTTTTTGCAGTTGCGGCCTTTATAAATAAGACACTGTTGTTGGCGCCCCCCTCATCCAAGGCCTCTGTTTGGCGCCCCAACTGGGGTATCAGGAAGACGAACACTATTGTTGGGGTGTCCAAGCACGCTGCTGAGTGGTCCTATCACTCACTTACTCCTTGTGACTACAAGGACTTTGTCACCAACTCTACTATCGAGGGAGTTGAGCATGCAGGCCCTCAGGCCATGGCCGTGGTAACCTTTCTCTTCCTTTTTCTTTTTTGTGTTTTACTTAATATGTTATAAATCTCTTTTCTAACTTGTGCTTTATTTGCAGACTAATGCTAACTTCCAAGGGGCTCTCTTTCAAGCCAAGGCTTGGTGATAAGTGGATTTCATATCTACTAGGAACACTCTAAATCGGCTTAAATTGATTGTTTGTACTCAAGTACGTGGTGTTTTTAATGTGTTTTGTGTTAGTGTATGCAGAGTTGCTTCGTCAACAGAGTTGTGGAGTTTCTGTGGTTGTGTGGTGGTATTTGAACATTGTTGTGAAGGCCAAGTGATTGCGGAGTTTCATAGTGCTAGAATTGTCAAGGAAATGCATGTTTGATAGAGTATATATTTATATATATTTTATATGATTTTATTTCTCATATTTACACTAGTACAAAAATGATCTTTTACGTCGCCTATTTTACGTCGCACTTAAACAAGACCGACGTATATACTAGTCTTATACATCGAACTATTCCAAAACCGACGTATATTTATCTTTTATATACATTTTTTACGTCGGTTAATTACTTAAAATGCCGACATATACAATATCCTTTTATGTCGCACTTTTAAAGTCCGACATATATAATATTAATTTATACGATGGTCTTTTTAACAACCGATGTATATAAGCTTTGTATTAATAAAATAAAACATTTTAATATTACTCGGTCTTACTCTCTCCCTCGACTTAAGCCCCAAATCAAACTCTCACTAATGAAACTCTGTCTTTGTTGATTCAAGTCCTAGAAAATTTGTCTCGTCCCTAGTCATTTATAAATCCAGACACTAATTGGGATCAAATTTGTAAGCCATGCCCTAATTGGGTTCGTTCCTAATTGAAATATTCAATGGGATTTGTGGATTGATGGCAGAAGGGAGTGAAGTTCACGGGGTATCAGAACCCAACTCTTTCCATCGCACTCGATATTGTGAGTCTCCTTCCTTCAAAATATACTTTCATAATCGTACTTCCGTTCTACTGCCTTCACTTCCTCTCTCATCTCCCTCTCCCCTCTCTTTGCCAGGTATACATCTCTCTCTCTCTCTCTCTATATATATATATATATATATATATATATATATATATATATATATATATATCTCCCTCCCTCAATCTAAAAATATTCCATTAGTGTATCTATATATCTCACCAAGTAGCAACATTATACATGAGCCAGGGTGAGTGTGTGGTATGATTTAGATTGAATCGAATTCAGTGTGTGTTGTATGTTTATGTATGTAATGATTCTGGTTATTTGATTGCTTCTAGTATTATTAGTAGACCAAGTGCATAATTGTGTTGTTTTTGTATTAATCTGTATATAGTATTCGATGTGGCAGCAGTGGTTCTGATAAGGAGTCAGAGTTTCTATTTGTTTCTATTTTTTGTGAGAGGTTTTTAGGCTAGCAATGACTTATGAATTGGATGGAGTAGTGGAATTTTAGATGTTTTTATATGTTTATTAATTTATTTATTTTTCTAATATTATATTCACTTCATTACTTTTCCACCTTAAAAATATATTTTGTACCCAAGATCTTGTTCTCAAGAGCTTACTCATTGATGGGCTGGACATCCACAGGGGACCATATGCGAATGTTGGTGATGCAGGACTAAGCTTTGACAGTAAAGAAGCAGCTATGGCATTTGCTGAGAAACATGGTTGGGAATATGTGGTATGTCTTCATGTTTTTGGCTGAAGAGTATGTTTACGTGAAAAAATAATATTCTGTGATCTCTTGCAAGTATTTAGATAAAAAATAAAACACAATATGAATGGTGTACTTTTCTTTATTTTTTGTTGTGCAATTTTTCCTGCATTCATGCAAGTGAACTGATATTGCCGTAGGTACTAGGTAGGATGATAAAAATTCATCCCCTCACTTTTTCCACTAGCATTGGAAGTTTATGGATTAGTTTACATTTCTGTTATAGAGAAATTAAAGCAGTCATTGCCCTGTATATGAGTATATACAGGTATGTGGCCGTAAATTATTGTATATGTGTGTATGTTTATACATACGCATATGACTTTATATGTGTGTTGCAATCAAGATCTCTGTTTTTGCAGTGCCCTAATTAGTTTAATTTTCTCGCGTCTCCCCTTGTACCTAACTGAGTTCGCATTTAAACAATTATATGACTATATAATAATAATAGGGTATGCTTTTTGTTGATCATTTTTATATATGACAATGACACATATAATTGATATAATTCAATTCTATTTTTAATATATTATGCCATAACACATAGGTTTTATTATTGAAATGATTGAATTTGGGTTTGCTATAAGATATATTGTGCTTTCACATTTATAAAACTAATATTGGATTGATTGTTATCTAAAGTGAGCCAAAAGGCCAGAGACTTGAGAACTTGGGAAACCATCTGTCCTGGGAAATTATTATGTGACACGTAGATTCTCTATGATTTAATGGGATTATTTCTTTTGAGTGCCTTTAACGTAATCATTTGCTGCTATGTTACTGAAGATGATGAATTGATGTGCTTGTCTGATAATTTCTTATTCGGTATGTTTGAGTGTTTTATTTCATGTTAACTAGTATATTTGAGATATGCAAACTTAGTTAAACTCTAACTTACTCCACTATGGAGTTTTGAATTGTTACTGGTTCTTGTTGACAATTAAGAATGATCCACGTAATGCAGGTTGTGTTGGAGATATCTTGTGTGTGGATATTTCTCTGAACCAATTGTTGTGGATAAATGTTATTTATTTGAACTTTTATGATTCTGTTGGTGCATAATAGATGCAGGTAATGTATTCTATTTACTGTAATGTCTTATTTACATGTCCTCTAGACAAATGCCAGAAGAAAATATAAGGCAAATACTATTGCCTCCCTACTGCAGATCATGGTACCGTACAACTATACAAAATTTATTGATGGCATAAACTTTTTGGTGAAGGGTAAGTTCATTTCCATGACCAGAATTGATGATGCTGTAAGGAGAATCTTACAGCATAATATTACCCCTTTCTAAGAAAGCGCCAAAGATACTTGTAGCTGGAAGCCATGCAAACAATATTGGTAATCAATGTGGCGGGTGGACAATCGTGTGGCAAGGAAAAAGTGGCAACATTACAACTGGTAAGTTGTTCTCTGATCAAGTTTCTCAGGGATGATTATATTGCCAAAAAGAGAACCTCAATATAATTATAAGTAATAATTATATTTGAGGACTAAAGTTCTGTTTGATTTTCAATTATCTTCCCAGGGCATCTTTGTCAGATAAACAGAGGAAGGAGCCTCTTGCTAGTGCATCGGAGAAATCAAAAACTGATAAAATGATGGAGCAGCTCATGAAGTGTGATTTTTTTGATGGAGAGTGGGTGAAAGATAATTCATATCCACGGTATAAGCCTGGTTCTTGTACACTAATTTGATGAACAATTTAATTGTTTTCTCAATGGTAGGTCTGATCAAGAATTCCAGCAGTAGAAATGGAAGCCAAAAGGATGCATTTTACCAAGGTTTGTGATCAAATTTTGACTTTCGACATGTATGATCTTTTTCATGTTTTTGTTTAAATTCTTATTTACTTGATTTTTGTTGTGTTCTGTTCTAAGTTATATGTATTGCTTTTGCTTACCATTTACTCTATTTTCTAGAAATCAAATTTTGTAATGTGAAATTCAAGTTCTCTAGTATTTTAAGTTTTTTTGACATAATCAAGTGCTCTAGTTTAAGCATGTCTTTGTCTTAGGTACAGTGCTGAGCTCAAAATTATAATATCATTTGGTTCAGTTTTGTTTTCATATTTAGATTCTGAGCGATGTTCAGATAAACAGTTTAGGAAGAGTTGATTAAATTTACACTTTTTGCAAGCCCTTTAATCTCCTGTCACCCCTTTTTTTCCTTATCTTTTTCTTTTTACTTCTATGCTCCCTCTTTCATTTTTGCTTTCTTACTGTTGTGTCCTGAAATTTAAATTGTGACGCATGATTCTTCTTGTTACTCCTCCTTCAAATATAAGTAATGCGGGTTGCCTACATTTATTCTTTGCATATACTAACGGGGAGATTGGTGATCAGTGATCAGTGACCAGAGATTGCAGGTCAGCGGCTTAGCACCGCCCTTAAATTGGAGATATTTATCTGTGTGTGCCCTTGTGTGTATAGGAGCTAGCAAGTAAAAGTGATTCTAAATTACAGATCTTAACATGCTTTTTCGGTTTTGAATTTGGTTGCAAGAGCAAATGATTTAAGGTTATTATATCATTTGCTTTAAAGTTGCAAGTGTATTTGATTAAATAGTTTTTGCTGGTGTATGTCTTTTGTGTATATATTCATGTTTCAACTGTAACTTTGTTATATGTGCTATCATTTGTTTAGTATATTATTAACTTAGTTTCTTGACTGAAGTCATCATCCAGCTTTACATATTTCTTCATTGTCATTTCTCTTAAGTGCTTACTTTTTCATTTAATTTATCAAACTTGTGACTAAGTTATGTTTTTATGATCGGTGTGCAGTTTGACAGAGTTTTTATGTGATTATGATGAGTTTCTTATATTAAACTTCGGTGCAACTTTTTTTTGCAGCTATGTTCATTGGTTTCCTTGCAACACGATACAAAAGCTCTGACCACTCTTTATGAGCATCTCTGGCGTAGAAATCAAGGCAAAAACTGGAAGATATGATGAAAACTTTGACAAATGTAATTCTTACCCGTGCTGTTTTTTTTACTTGTTACATGGTGTTTGTAGGCTGTAAAAAATCAACGACTATACTGATGAGTTATTTTTTTTATAAAAATTTCTCAGGTTTAGTTCCAGGCAGTGGCCATTGGTACCAAAATACAGGGAATCAGTTTGTGCTCATCTTAGTTTTACTTGTAAAGTCCCTCTTATATGACATGGTTGACTCCTTACATGGAGAATTATTAAACATTGCAGATGTGCTTTTTCAAGTATGTAAAATGATTATGTTAATTATTTAGTCAATTAGAAGCCGAATATATTAGATCATGTTTCTAAATGTTAATTAGGTCTCTGGGTGCGGAGAAACTGGATATATAATTTTTTTTTAATTTTTTTTTTGACAATATACGTCGGTTCTTTATGAGCGACATAAAATATATGAGATATACATCGGTTATTAAGATTTTATACGTCGGGCATCTTTGACTCATATACGTCGGCTTTTGGGCTTTTTACGTCGATTTAAATAGCGTCATTTATTATACCTTTTACGTCGCCCTTTTATACGACGTAAAAGACCTCTTACTATATACGTCCCCCCTCTATACGTCGGCTAAATGCCGACGTATATGACCTATTTAACCGACGTAAAAGGTCATTTTTGTACTAGTGTTATTATATTTTGCATTTAATTGGATTTTTATTTAATAAATTTTAATGTTTTATTGTAGGAAGTAAGGAAATCCTAAACTTGGAAGGATTGGAGAATAAAGAGTTTAATTTGGAGATTTATTAGAAGGAAATTCGGATTTGTTGGGTTGTCTGCACATAATTCATTGTTTGGGTCATATCTTGAGATCTAGAAGTCAGAATTGGACGATTTAACAGCCCACACGAAGATAATGGAAATCTCTTTTATTCTAAAGTGGTCCAAATATCAAATTACTTCAGGAACGGCCCAGATTTACTGAAGAAAAGTCAGCTACGATTTTTCCTTGTAAAACAGAATCAGTTTAGGAAACGTACTTGTACTTTCCTCAATGCATTAAAATATTTGAGGATATATATATATACAGATATACAGATATACATAGATACATACAGACATAGAGAGACTTGTACTTTTTCTTCTTGGAGAAAGATTAAAGGTTTTTATTCTCTGTTCTTAATATTATCATGTGTTCTTATTATATTATGTGTTTTGTTAGTTTAATTATGAGTGAGTAGTTATTTAATCTAGGGTTAAGTTGAACCCTAGTTATGATTGATGTATGATTTTCCATAACCCCCCAGTTTAGTTATGTTGTATGCTCTTGCTTATTGAGTTGTGCTTAATTAACAATAACATGTCAGACGTGATTATGCGTATTGTTTGAACCTAATATCTATTTATCATCGAAAGTTGGACTTAGATGGTTGTGATTTATCCAATAAGGACATGAACTTCTCCATGAAAATAGGTAGAACGAATTGTTAGGAAGTTAGGATGCTGTGTTTAATGTCTCTAAATTGCATGATACCATGAAAATAGGTTTGAGTGTATTTTAGAGAAGCCATTAATACTCGAGAGAGGTTATTGGTATTTTATAGGGCGCGTCTTTCCTCTTGAGTCGCGTATGATTAATTGGGGTGGAAAATCATGATTGCATTGATTCATGCTAGTGGGGATACTTAATTCTAGATGTTTTAGTTAATTGATAATACAATACAATTTGCCTTAGTATAATATTAGTTTAAAAATCTCTCAACAATTTATTGTGTTACTTGCTTAGTTGAATTGAATCAAGAATAACTAGTGATTGATACGTTTGTCTCTGTGGGATCGACTCTAACTTGCCCTACTACATAGTTAGAAGGATTTGTTAGATATTATTATTTGATAGGCACGCGACAGCCTTGTCAATGTTGAAGACATCTGACCGAAGGTCAGGCGCGCCCGCGCCCAACCAAGCGCGC
Source organism: Heracleum sosnowskyi (assembly GCA_030848705.1). NCBI lineage: Eukaryota > Viridiplantae > Streptophyta > Magnoliopsida > Apiales > Apiaceae > Heracleum > Heracleum sosnowskyi. The sequence goes on from CM061240.1 coordinate 22,064,010, forward strand.
CCGCGCCCTAATGGAATTCAAACCAAGCGCGCCCGCGCCCTACCAGGCGCGCCCTCCCCTGAAAAATGCTTGAAAAGGCAATTTTGACTCTGAAAAGGAAACCAGCAGAAGACCAGTCAACCTTGAGACCTATAAAAGCTATTGGTGGACGATTTCTGAGATATACATTGTCTTACATACATACATATTCATCCACCGGCAAGGAGAACAAGAAGACGGCTGATTACGAAGATCTACTTTTCATCTTATCTTTGTATTCTTCTAATTAGGCGATACTTTGGATTCTCGTTTGTTTCTTCATAAACCCTAGTACTTTTATTCAGTATTCCAGACATATTTATTATCATGTTTTCATCAGATCCCACGATGATGAACGGTTCGACTATGAACTAATCGTTGTCGTGGGATTCTAACGGATTTATTTATGGAGTTTAGTAGTTAATTGTTTTAAAGATGTGTGTGTGATGGCTAATTGATATCCTAGTTTGGGTGTGCTTATTCTTCTTGGATGCGTAGCTAACATCTAAGTTGTTTGTTAATCTCTATTGATTGTGAAAGTGGATATAGAGATTTAGAACTTGCCATGCTAGCATAGGGTTGTGTATGTTTGTCATGCATGATTCGTAGGTAATTTTAACCATCTTACATGCCCTATGTAATCTGAATGGATAACTTGCTCATTAAACCGTTATGTTTTCAAATCTTATAGACATATAGGGTCTAAGCATAATTGGTGTCTGCTTAACTTCTATCTTCTTGTGGATGTTTAAGTAGTTTGGTATACGTATACTGAAAGGTAGCGTGTACTAATTTCGTGTTGTCCGATTAGTTGTCACAACCGTCATATGCATTGATTAAAGACAAAAGACTCTGAATGAAGTATTTAATGAAGTTAGGATCCCATGTTTATTCTCATAAGTAATTCAACAGCAATCCTTAGTTAATCTTAGTCTTGGTAATTTGTTTAGTTAATCAAACACAACCTTGATACTTGTCTTCGCATTGAACAATAGCCATACATTGTTGCATAAGTGCATAACTATAGGAACCAAAGCAGTCTCTGTGGGAACGAACTCTACTTATTCTTATATTACTTGTGACCACATACGCTTACGTGATTTTGTGCGAACACTTGGAGTTCATCTTCTGAGGCCAACCAAGGCAAGTTTGAGAAGTCCCAGGAGGAAGTGGGCTCCCTCAAGGCTATCCTGGCTAGGAAGGAGAAGGAGTTGGTTGATTCCTAAGCTGAGCTGGTTGCGCTTAGGAAGAGCAAGGATGATTTTATCGATGAGTACCTTGACTCTCAGGAGTACAAGAACTTAATTTGTAAACATGACGAGCTTCTCTTCCCGGTTCAGTTTACCAAGGGATGGGATGGTGCTTTGGCAGATGTTTTGGAGAAGATTCTTGGGTCACTTAACCTTTCTGATTTTCCGAGTCCTTGTGCTCCTACTCCTTTAGAGGTGGCTTTGGCTGGAGAGGATGACATGGACGAGGATGACAAGATTCTGGATCTCGGGCATTCTTCTCCTCTTGGTCAGACAGCTGGCACTAATTCTGGTTCTGGCTCTAGCTCAGAAGAAGAGGAGGCTGATACCGGTGACAAAGGAGGAGAAGCTTAGTTAGTGTAGTCTTTTCTTTCATAGCCATATGTTGCTTTTATCTATTTATGTAATATCTGCCATCGGACATAACTTAACTCTTGTAAGTTTTAATTTATCATTTCTTGACTTCCTTTCATTTTTGAATTTTTGCTTGTTCGTCAACACTTGATGCATATAAACTATCATAAAAACATGAGAATGTTGAATAAAATCATAACTTTGAAAATGGGTTCAACCCTTACATAATACTCTACTTTCTACCTCGAGTTAAACTCGGATTAGTTTCATCGACCTTATTTCTACTTGTCCTAATAGTGAGTCCAGTTAGGAAACACTAAACATAGTAAACTTTTAAGTTTGAAGCATGCCAAGTTCTTGGCACTTGGATCCCTTCGAGGGTTTCCAACTTATATGAGCCTCGTCCAAACACGTTCTTGACCCGATACGGTCCTTCCCAATTTGGGGCCAATTTTCCTTTTGTCCTACTCCGGATGCTTCAATCTTTCGGAGAACCAAGTCTCCTTGACGAAAGAATCTCTCTTTAACCCTTAAGTTATAGTAGAAAGATGCCTTCTTCTGATGTTCAACTATCTTGGCATTTGCCTCATCTCTAACTTCATCAATTAGGTCTAAATCCAGCCTCAAACCTTCTTCATTTGTCGCTGGTTCATAAGTTTCAACTCTTGGAGATGTGTGAGTAATCTCCACTGGGAACACTGCTTCTGCTCCATATGCTAACATAAACGGGGTTGCTCGAGTGGTGACTTTACAAGTAGTACGATATGCCCATAGTATGGGGAGCAATTCGTCCACCCAAGTGTTCCTAGAACGTTCAACTCTTTTCTTCAGTCCATCTAGGATAATTTGATTCACAACTTCAGCTTGTCCATTTGCTTGAGGATGAGCAACAGAAGTGAAACATAGCTCAATATCATTCTCCTCACAATACTTCTTGAAATCCTCATTGTTAAACTGAGTTCCATTATCCGTAACCAAGATTCGTGGAATCCCGTATCCGCATATTACATTTCCCAGAAGAAATGCATTACTTGCTTGGTAGTTATCTTGGCTAAAGGTTTAGCCTCAATCCACTTTGTGAAGTAGTCGATTGCCACTATCAAGAACTTTCTCTACGCACTTGCCATTGGAAATTGTCCAAGTATATCCATTCCCCACATGGCAAATGGAACAGGTGAGTTTATGGATCTCAACATTTCTGGTGGTTGTTTAACCACTGGTGCATGCTTTTGGCAACGTTCACACTTCTTCACATAACTTTTAGCATCTGCAAATATGCTTGGCCAATAGAAACCTAGACGAGTAACTTTATGAGCAAGGGCTCTGCCCCCCAAGTGCTGCCCACAAATTCCCTCATGTACTTCCCTTAGGGCTAATTCTGCCTCCTGGGGTCTCAAACATTTCAAGTAAGGGACGATGAAAGACTTTTTGTATAGGATTCCCTCAATCAAGGTATACCTTAGTGCTCTCACATATAACTTTCGTGCTTCTGAAGTATCGTTAGGTAACCAACCAGTTTCCAGATGAGATTTGATGGGATCCATCCAATAGTTAGCCACATCAATGGGTGCTATCAACTTCCCATTAATGCTTGGGGTCTTTAAGACTTGGAAGTTTACACTCCCTGCATAGTTCTCAATTTCAGAAGAAACAAACTTAGACAAAGCGTCAACCTTCATGTTTTCTTCTCTCGGAATGTGTTTCACATAAAACTCATCAAACTGAGTCATAATGGCCTTGACAAGTTTTAGATACTTGGCCATGACTTCATCTCTAGCCTCAAACTCTCCATTTACTTGTGAAACTAACAACCTCGAGTCTCCACATACTTTCAGAGTCTTAACTCTCAGGGCTCCAGCCAGCCCTAAGCCAGCTATCAGGGCTTCATACTCAGCTTCATTGTTTGTCGTTGGGAAGTCCAGTTTTAGTGCGTACTCTATGAGAAATCCATCAGGACTTTGTAGCACAAAACCTACTCCACTTGATTTTGTTTTTGATGCTCCATCAAAATAGAGTACCCAATATTCTTTGGACACCATGTCTTCATCTTTCTTGTCTTCCACTAATACTTCCTGACTAATACTTCCTGCCCCCGACTTCCTGGTTGTCAATGGTGCATTCAACCATGAAGTCAGCGAGTGCCTAAGCTTTTATTGCCGTTCGAGGCTTATACTTGATGTCGAACTCTCCCAACTCTATAGCCCACTTAATTAATCTTTCGCTAACTTGAGGAATGTGCAAGATGTTTCTTAGAGGTTGATTGGTTAAGACCTCTATCTTGTGTGCCTGGAAGTATGGGCGTAGCTTTCTTGAGGCCATGATCAGGGCTAAGGCAAACTTCTCTATCGTAGAGTAGTTTATTTCCGCTCCATGTAGAATCTTGCTCACGTAATAGATAGGCTTATGAATTTTCAATTCTTCCTTTACCAAAACAGCTCCAAGGGCAGTCTTAGAAACTGCCAGGTATAAATAAAGAGTTTCTCCTAGTTTTGGTTTTGCCAACAATGGTGCCTCAGCCATGTACTTCTTCAAGGCCTCAAAGGCCTCCTGGTTTTCTGTTGTTCACTCAAAAATTTTCACATTTTTCAGTGCTTTAAAGAAAGGTAAGCACTTCTCTCCTGACTTGGAGATGAATCTCCCCAATGCTGCTACTCTTCCTGTTAGCTTCTAAACATCCTTGACAGACCGCGGCGGCTCCATGTCTAGGATTGCTTTGATTTTTTTGGGGTTAGCCTCAATTCCTCGTTTAGAAGTCATTAGGCCTAGAAACTTTTCTGACCCAACGCCGATGGCACACTTAGCTGGATTCAACATCATCTTATGGTGCCTCAACACTTCAAATGCTTCCCGGAGATGGTTTATATGATCTGACTTATCGAGGCTTTTAACCAACATGTCATCCACATAGACCTCCATGGTTTTTCCAATCATGTGTTCAAAGATTTTGTTCACCAACCTTTGGTAAGTTGCTCCTGCATTCTTGAGTCCAAATGCCATAACCAAATAACAGTAAATACCAAAGTCAGTTATGAATGATACCTTAGAGATGTCATCTTTGTGCATTTTGATTTGGTGGTATCCACTAAAGACATCCATGAAGCTCAACATCTTGTGCCCAGATGTGGCATCTATCAGAGTATCAATTCTTGGCAAGGGAACAATCCTTGGGACATGCGTCATTTAAGTCTGTGAAGTCCACACACATCCTCCATTTTCCATTGGCTTTTTTGACCATCACTGGGTTAGCCAACCATTCGGGAAATTGAATTTCTTCAATAAACCCGGCTTCTAAAAGCTTATCTACTTCCTGCTTGATGGCCTATTGCCTTTCTGGAGCAATATTTCTCTTCTTCTGTTTCACAGTCTTCCTTTCGGGATCTACATTCAATTTGTGTGTTATCAACTGGGGATCAATCCCTGGCATGTCGGCCGCTGTCCAAGCGAAAACATCGTTACTCTCTTGAAGAAAAGATATGATCTTGCTCTTCAATGGTTCAGGTAACAATGCTCCAATGTAAGTAACCTTCTCTGATTCACCAGGAGCTAAGGGAATTAGGATTAAATCCTCAGCTGGTTTCCCTCTTCTATCCTCATTATCTCTAGCATCCATGTCCTCAATGGGGAGGACCTGCCCCCTATTCCATCAGGCCTTAAAGCGGCTACATAATAACTTCTAGCCATCTTTTGGTCACTCCGTTCTTCACCAATCCCATTTCTTGTTGGGAACTTGATTTTCAGATGATAAGACGAGGCAACAGCCTTGAACACATGAAGACCTGTCCTTCCCAGGATTGCATTGTAGGTTGAAGTTGCTTTTATAACTATGAAGTTCAACATTTGAGTAGACGTTTTCGAACCTTGCCCCATTGTCATAGGGAGCTGGATTGTGCCTTCTACTTTTGATTCCACTCCATTAAATCCATATATGGTCATATTCGAGGGTGTCAACTGAGAGTCAGTATAGCCCATCTTGATAAAAGCATCATGGATCAAGATGTCTACTGAGGCTCCATTATCAACCAGAACTCTCTTTGTCTCAGAATTGCCTATCACAGGTACGATGACTAAATGATCATCATGGGGAAATTTCACTCCCTCTAAGTCAGAATCATCGAAACATATTGCTATTTCCGTTCTAGCACGCTTCGGTGCTTCTCCTACAACCGTCAATAAACCTCTCGGGCATAAGCTTTCCTTGTGTTTCGGGAGGACCCGGCAGCAGTTGGTCCTCCAAATATCATGTTGATGACAGGTCCTCGGGGTTTGGGATTACGATCGTTATCGTTGTCCCTTTTATCGTAATCTTTCCTTTCATAATTTCCTCTTTCACTTCCTTGATTTCCATCCTTAGTGAATTTATTGAGTTTCCCTCTTCGAATCAAAAACTCAATTTCATCTTTCAGCTGTCTGCAATCATCCGTGTCATGACCAACCTCTTTGTGGAATCTATAGAATTGGTTCTGATTCCTTTTGGACAAGTCAGTTCTCAGTTGTAAGATCCGTGAACTTTATTAATAATATAAATTATATTATATGTGTAGAATACTTATTATGAAGTATTTTGAGTTTTAATAACAAAGGTTGTTAAGTGTTTATGTGTAAATTGGTGTGTCGAAAGCCCCGTTCAAATATTTTGTTATTTGAAAATATCTTCAATTTTGAGCCCCGTTTTGATAATTCAAGGGCCCCGTTGAAATTTTGTTCATCATTATTATTCCTTCGTCATTCGTGTTCGAATCATTATCGGAGGATTTCTTTGTATTATTATATCCCTTATTATCCGATATTATCAATAGTATTTGTTTTATTCAAAGGAAGAAAAATTATTCTAAACCCTAACCCTAACCCTAATTTTTCTAGGGTAATTGATATATCGTCCGTATCAATAAATACATCTGTTATAGCCCCAATATTCTTGAGCATTAGTTATATAAATGATATGTATTGATTTGGATAACTATCAGTCTTTTTAGATAGCTACCACCTCGTAAAACGTGTATTTTATATTATTAGGGTTTTAAAGCGAACTAGTGGATCAATATCGATCCAAAAATGTCGTTTAGGGTATTATTTTCCATTAAGTATAAAAAGGAGAATCGTACATTATACTTCATATAATCCGTATTAAAAATATACAAAAATATAAAATTCTCGAACCGTGTTCTTCGTGTTCTTGAAAATCAAAATCAAATTCGAAGGTGTTATTGAAATCCAAATTCAAAGTTCAAGTACTCAAATCAAAGATCTTGAGCTCTAGTTTCAGAATCTTCCAACCTCATCATCATCTGGTAATGTTTCGATTTTATATGAATTTTTTAAATTCAAATTAAAATTAGGGTTTATATTCGAATTGGGGATTTTCATTCTGTTGATTCTCCATTCAATTGATTGCTTCCAACATGTTCCTAGGGTTCTAATTAGTAAGAATCCATGCTTTAATTTCATGTTTATGTTCAATTTTTACGGGTTTGATTTTCGGGTTTTGACCCGAATTCTTCTTTTTAATAGTCCGTTCTTGTTATTGATCTGACATGATTTTGGATATAGGGCTTTCATTGTATGTGTTTTTAGCTCCATTTTAACATAAAGAACGTAGAGTTTCATGTAAGATTTTAGTAGATCGGAAAATTGGTTTAAGGTCACCGGAAAATAGTCGGGTTTGAAGTTCTGGTGATGTTTTTGGTTTGTTTTTGATCGGAATGTATTGGTATGGTTATGAGGAATGTTTTGGTACCAAAAGCCCCAAATTTTATTGTGTTTTTGAGTCGCCGAATTCTGGGCAGGTCACCGGATTCTGGGAATTTTCCGGCAAGTTCTTCGCGACCCGGATTGTTCTTGGCGACCCGTGACCCGATCCAGTAACCCATTTTCTGACCCGGTTTCAATCTTCAAAACCCTAATTCATTTTCAGAAAACTGTTTTTGAATTTTATTTTTAAATTTAATTCGAAAATAGTTTAATTATTTATAAAAATCATATTTTTATTTTAAAAATACCTTTTTAAATTCAGAAAATTCTGGAAAATTATAATTATTTATTTAAATTCGAAAACTGATTAAATTTAATTATTTTAATTATTTTTAATTAATAATTAATTAATTAATTTAATTAATTGATTAATTCTTTTAATAAGTTAATTCTTAATAATTAATAATTAATTAGATTTAAGTAATTTAAATTAAGTTTAATTATTTTCTAGCTTGATTTAATTATTGAAAAATAGTTGGAGTGTTTAAATAGTGTCAATTAATTTTTATTAATTGATTTAATTGATTTTAAATACCTATATTGAGATTAAAAATCCGATTTTTGATTTAAAAATTATTCATGACTTATTTAAATTCAAATAAGCCTCGAATATTGTTTTAAAAATATTTATAAGTGCTATATGGTTTATATGAGTCGATTAATGTGTTTTAATAATCCGTAAATGCCCGTACGAGGGCTAATGTCTGAGTTTTAATTACCGTAAAATAGGTCGGGCATCCGATAGGAACCCGATTACTTGTTTAAATGTAAAAATGATTATGAGTATATATCAAGGATAGAATGAGGATAGTTAGACTTACCGTAATGAGTTGTTTATTATAGAATCGAGTTCCCGGAGAAAGGGAAAAGAGAAGGTAGAGTGAGCTCGGTAGAATTTCGTCAGCTACTAGACCAGACAAGTATCTGTGCCTTTACTTGTTGATTCAATTATAATTATTCTTCAGAATTTCATATATGTTACCATCAGAACGATTCAGATTATTCAACCTTCACCCGTATTGAGCACTTGATGCTATTTCTTTGTATATCCCTAACTTTTGATTTATCCACAATCGTGTTGGATATCAGAAACCTTCACCTTCAATTCAGTTTATATTGATGATAACCATTGTTGAATTTCTTAAATGAGTACGTTGTACCCTTGAAACCATTCTGAATCTATTTCTCGGACTTTCCTTGATATTGAATAGTTGAAGCTCTTTTGCAACTATTACACCCCGTCATTGTGTACTTATCTTGTTATGCATGTTATTGCTTATACCTTGTGATAGAATTGGCATGTTTTAAAATGAGACCAGTAATGGTCGGGCCATATTTATGGTCGTAATAACTTAAGGCCTAGATGGCCATGGATCCTAGTGGAGGACTATGCTATAAGCTAGTCCGGGGTTGATGCGTGACTGATCAGCAGCTCAACCTTTGTATTTGAAAAATGTAGAAGTCCAATTCTAATTCCTCTTTCTTCATTAAAGATTGTTAAAAGCATATGTTTGACTTGTATATTGTTGATTCAGATAACTGAAATCTTTCCTTTCATTATGGAACTATGATTGATATATATCATGCTTGCTGAGCACATGTGGCTCATACTTGTTTTGTTTCTAACCCTATTCCAGTGAAGCGAGAGAATGAGCAGACACGGCGCTAATAACAGTTCTCCCAATGCTAGGAAATCACCCTGAGTTATATATTGTCATTGGACGGGTAGTTGTTTTACTTTGGAAGTTAGACTAGATGTCTAGCTTTGTATATTAAGTGTGTAATAACTCTGAAAACTGGTTTGTAATAATTATGACTTAGAAGCTTGTTTCATGCCATAATCTGGATGTAGTCTTGGATAAGGGGTATTTTATGTTATTATATTATTATGCATGTGTTAGATTCAGGTATATTGTGTTTCGTTGGTCGAGTGACTCCCCAAATCTGTACCCCGGGTTTGGAGGGCGTCACATCAGTGGTTTCGGCCATCGAAGATCTTCTTCCTTTGCTATTTCCATCAAAATTTGGCTCCTGGGAGTATTCAATCTTGCATACTCCGTGAACCTTGGCCCGAAATTATTCTTCTTAGGTGGAGAATCTGAATCCTTTGACGTTCGAGGAAATTTTTCCTTAACATCATATTCCTGGGTTTCTTTTCTTTTCTTTGAATATCCACCTCCACCAGTAGTGGGTTCATACTTCTTCATGCTCTCTTCAGCCTTGATGTATTTTCCGGCTCTATCTTAGAGCTTCAACATGCTTTCGGGTGGATGTTTTGCCAAGGACCTCTTGAAGTGGTCATCAGTGGTTCCTTGTTGCAAGGCTATCATAGCTACTTTGTCCTCCAAGTCCGGGGCTTTCAGAGCCTCCCTAGTGAATCAATTTATATAATCTCTTAAAGCTTCATTCTTTCATTGCTGGATTCCTATGAGCGATGCAGAACTCTTCTCATGCACCCTTCCACTAACAAATTGGTTGATAAACGCCTTATTCAGCTCCTTAAAGGATCCAATAGAATTGGGAGGTAAACGGCTGTACCAACGTTGAGCCATGCCCTCTAGGGTTTGTGGAAACGCTCCGCACTTAACTGCAACCGCAGTGCATTAGAGAACGTTCTCACGTGATTCGCTGGATCTCCTGTTCCATCATAAGCTTTGATCGTTGGCATCTTGAATTTCCTAGATATGTTAGCTTTCATCATGTCCTGAGTAAAGGGTGGTGTTGGATCATCAGGATCTCCTAGGGGTAACAAAACATTAGGATCACCCCTTGGGGCTTCAGCCCTCTTGGTTCTTCTCGGTGCCGGATCCAAATTGATCACCGGGACTCTTCCACTTGCTTGGCTTTGTGCTCTTGCGGCCTCCTCTTCTGCCAATAATTTCTTAAGTCTTGTCGCATCTGCCTCATGGGCTGCAATCTTTTCCTTAGTAGTTTGGGGCTGCTCCCGATTCGTTTGGGAAGAAAGTCTTCTTCTTGGGGCAAGATCCCTCTCTTCTCCAGTGGAGTCATTCTCATCCTCAGTGTAAGGTCCTGAGTAGTCTTGAATCAAGGGCGTCTTCCGAGTTTGGGTTTGTTGATTTTGAGGTCCCAGACCTTGAATATATGGGGGAACATACGTTTCATGGTAGTTTGGGTTGATACCACTGCTGCCCACCTTGGGTCGAGGGGGCATACCATAGGTTGGCATCCCTAAGGTTTGAGTTGCGTATTGGGGGAGATCCGTGGTATGAAGTTGAAGGCCACGAGGTGCATTCACGAGCAGTGGGGAGGTTGTGATTGGTTGCTGGTGAGTGGTCTCTTGTGGATTAGGCCCATGAACGACCATTTGCAGGGGATTCGTCCCTTCAACCGAAATTGGGATTTCTTGTCCTTGAGTAGTGGTTAGGGGGATATTCGCCCCTTGAATGCCAGTGGTTGGCGGTGGCTGGCTTCCTTGAGTACCTGTCTCAGAGGTGAGATAAAGCCCTTTAGAAGTTTGAGTATCTCGAGTCGTTCGTCGTGTGTTTGCCATGGTTGATGTTGTATTCCCACAAACGGCGCCAAATGTTGTGGAATAAAAAACGTACTTGTAAATTGACGACTAGGTTTAAGAGCTTTCAAGCTTTAATGGTTGTTCTCGTGTTTCGTGACTAAATTTGTCCTCACAAGATGCCTATGTATCTCAATTCGTAATTGAGAATCAAGCCAAAAAACGTAGTTCTTGGTGTTGCCATCGGGGCTATGGCGGCAGGGGCACACCAAGGACGTAGTGACTTGTATGTCCTTATTCGAGGATGAAGTCTAAAATGTAGTTCTAATGTGAAGGATCAGGGTCCTTATATAGGCGTCAGGAGCCTTGTATTTAGGGTATGTTTGGGAGACTTAGCGAATAAGTCTCCTTCTTTGACAGTGGATAAGTATTGTATTCCTTGGTGGACAAGTCTTTTCCTTATCATAGGATAAGGACTGTGACTAGTTATTTCCTTTAATTGATATTCTAGATCCTTCTTTGAAGAATTTATCATATTTTGGACTCCTTTCATGAGTTGTATATTTTCCCTATTTATTAATTACAAAATTAATAAATAATTAGGGTTTCGGGCCTTGTTTATCGGGCCGTATTCTTGGACCAATCTAGGTCTAATTAATACCTCATTAATTACATTTCTAGGATTACTTTTCTGTTCATATCAACAGTACATGTGAAATTTCAGCTAATGTACGCTAAAAAATGTCAATTATTTACTTATGTATTGGGGGCATAGCAAGTCTTGGGTATGGGGTTCAATAATAGGCATGTAATGTAATTTATCATTTGTTAAAGAGTTCTATTTTGTTATTTAAGTTTTACCTTCAAGTTTTGAAGTCGATCCATATGACCATATTAAGTAGCTAGAGTTTTATCTCTCAAGTATGTGACTGAATTTGTTAACAATTAATTTGTTTACTAGAACATATAAACTTCATAACTGTCTTCTCGAATTTAAACTTTAGAACAACCTGTACGGTTGTCGGTACACATTTTTATTTTCATGTTTGCGTATTTTTTAATTGTATCCTATACTTTGTAAGATGCACGAGAAGTTTGTTGGAAAATAATCTCGTAATTGACAAGTTTATTTTTTAAGTTTGTTTTTAAATGCAACCTTTTCTGAGTTCTCTATTTTTCTGTTACTCTATTTTACAGTATTTTTTGGTAAACTTCTGTTACTCTATTTGATTTAGAGGAACCAAATGTTGCCTTTATATGGACCAGAATGCCATAGAATGTATTGGTGATAAACTCCCCAAATTATTGGTTACAGTACTTCCTCTCTTCACCGTGAGGCATCTATTGCGTTTTTATAAGCTCTATTTGTGAAATTAGAGATTCTAAAATGTGTTTTTATATGTTCTCTATTAGTGTAGTATAACGTATAGTATATAACACTGACCTATTTGTATATTAAAATGTAATGAACTCGAGCGAGATGAAATGTTTAAATTTCAGAATTGTATTATGTAAAGGTCTGAACATAGACTATCTGTTGCTGATTGGATGATGCTAATTGTTTAGCACATAATGTTTAATTTTTTTGATGTTTTGTTAATACATTCACAGTGACCACGAAATGGTGATAATCCCTGATTGCGTGATAAATTACTTTACGGTTGATGGTAATTATCAACCAGTTTCATTTTCTGGTTTGCCACTTGTATGGAGCAAGGATGAGGCCCCGGGAAACTCGGATATACAAATATTCTTATGTGGAACTGCAGTAACTGGGAAAAAATGTGTAAGAAGATAATAGCATGGAGGCTAGGTATTTCTTATGCATTGCCAATAATTTATGTTCTTTCCAAGAATCAGATGTGGATGCAGCTTCAAAGGCCTACGAGAAGCTTCAAATGGAATCTCAAAGCAGATGGATCTGCTCTATGGACCCATTTGCACAAAGCTTTTAGGTTGTCTACTTCTATAGTTTTTTGACTATTGTGTATTACTTAATAGATCTCAGGGCAGAAACACATATGGGCTATGTTTAATTTTTTTTCATGCAGCATCAATGAAGTTCCTGTTGGAAACGTGAATGGGTCTTACTTTAATTTCTTCAAACTCAAACACACTGTGTGTATTTGTGTGTACGTGCTCTGTATTAAAACTTCAGTAGTGATACAACAAAACAACAACAATACTCTTTTATATATATAAGATAAGCTACGGCTTATGATTATTCTGCACACACAACAACAACTACAAGGCTGCAGCCTTTTTCTTTTTCTCTCTGAACTTCTGCTCTTTTCTATTTTCACTCGGTTGTAATTACAAGCTTCAACTTGTTCTTTCTGTGATACAATTTTCACTCACTGTATGTTATAATATGAGGCTGCTGCAATGTGTATTTATAGTCCTATACATATGACCTGTCTGTATTGTCTGAACATGGGGAAATTCTTCTGCAACATTACTATCTTCCAGCCTACCTTATTTCCTGGTTTTGACTTGGACCATCCAGATTTTAGTTAACTCTCCTGCTCTTTGGGATCCTTTTCCCATACACCTATGTGCACCATCTCCATGTAAACATGCATACTTTGATGTAGACTCCATGTGTATGTTTCTAGATATTCCATGCTCAGCTGTTATTGTTATACTTAGTCTGCAGTTTTCTTTTACTTCTTTCACATGACTGTTGTATGTGAATCTTTGTAGTTACCACCATCTCAATTTATTAGACACATATTTGACTGCCACCTTTTATTCAGGTGAGGGTTTGAATTCTAACACACCCCCTCAAACCCGAATTTCCATTCCGAGTTTCTCTTTCACTTTGTGAAAGACACCCCACTTCAACGAATTCATTAATATCTCATTTAAAATTTCTTTAGTCTTGTAGTGCACCAGTTCTGTAATTTTATAGTGCACCTATTCTGAACTTATGTTGCTTTCTTCACTTGTCTTTAAATAAAATAGCGAATAAACAAAGGTTGCTTGTACCTGGCTTGTTGCTTCATAAATATTATCCAGACTTAGCATCTTCCTAGGTGCTCCCCTTGAACTGTTGATACTGCTGTTGCTGCTAGGATTGTTATTAACAGACATTATACTTTGTAAAACATTTTTCAAATAACTCGTATCATCATCATCATACTGATTGATTAGCTGGTCGTGGGCTTGGAGCGAACTTAGAAGCTTGTCAATCGAAATTGTTGACAAATCTTTAGACTCCTCGATAGAATTCACAACAGAATCAAATTTTCTTGTCATGGAACGGAGGAGCTTTTCAATGACCTGAACATCGTCGAGGGTTTCACCATTATGTTTCATCTCATTTGTCACTGTTTTCAAACAAGTAACGTACTCACCAATATTTTCTGAACTTTTCATCTCTATATTTTCGAACTCGCCACCAATATTTTCTGAACTTTCATCTTTATATTTTCGAACTCGCCATGAAGAAATTGGAGCAGCACCTTTTCAACTCTTTCAACTCCTTGGAATGATTTTTGCAAAATCTCCCACGCATATTTCGCCTGTTTTACGTCTGCAATTTTATCAAAGGTGGGTTCGTCCACACCTTGAAAAATCATAAAAAAACCCCGTAGTATTTTTTCTCCGGGACACCGTTAACGCCATCTTCTCGGCTTTTGCAAGAGCTGCTTCAGCAGCTGCATGCGCGGGTTCGTTGTACCCGCTTTCGACTATGTCCCAAATATCAAACGAACCAAGTAATACCTTCAGTTGAATACTCCACTTCCCGTAATTTGTGCTCGTTAGCTTCAGAATATTTGGTTGCATCATATGCGCCATTTTTCCCCCCAACGGAACCTAGCTGTGATGCCACTTGTTGGAAACGTAGATGGGCCTTGATCAAATATTAATTCTTTGTATAACTCAAACACACACCTGTATATATTAATATTAATAATAAGCTACAACTTTCTTACACAACAACAAGGCTTCAGCCTTTTCTTTTTCTCTCAAGAGCTAAGGTACTCCGATTAGACAGAGGAGGCGAGTACACTTCAAATTTGTTTAAAAGCTTTTGTAGAGCACATGAAATCAATCATCAGTTGACAATGGCATATACTCCTCAACAAAATGGTGTTGCAGAGAGGAAGAATCGCACTATTCTAGACATGGCAATGAGTATGGTGAAAGCAAAGCACATGCCAAGAACTTTCTGGGCTGAAGCCGTTTTATGTGCAGTTTATTTGCTGAATCGCTGTCCAACAAAAAGTATCAAAAACAAAACTCTAAATGAAGCATGGAGTGGTAGAAAACCATCAGTTGGACATGTCATAATTTTCGGGTGTATTGCATATGCCCATGTTCCCGATCAGAAAAGAAAGAAGCCGGATGATAAATGCGAGAAGTGTATCTTTACTCGATATGATAAAAGGAGCAAGGCTTACAGACTCTATAATCCCCTGACGAAGAAATTAATCATTTCTCAAGATGTTGAGTTCGATGAATCCGATTATTGGAAATGGAGTGAGGAAGAAAGAAAAGTTGCAGACTTCTTCTTTAATGATGATAATGATGATGATGACACCAACATTGAAGATGATGAAAATGATGATCCAACTCCTCCAAAAAGTCCAAACCAACAAACTCCTGCCTCGACACCATCGAGTTCAGGAAGCAGTAGCAACAACAGTTCAGGGGGAGCACCGAGAAAAATGCGGAGTCTGGATGACATTTATGATGCAACAAGTCCAGTACAAACTACCTTTGATTATTCATTGTTTTGCTTAATCGCTGAGTGTGATCCAGTGAAGAAGCTTCTGAAGAAATAAAATGGAACAAAGCCATGAATGAAGAAATTGGTGCAATTAAGAAGAATGATACTTGGGAGCTTACAAATCTTCCAAAAGGACACAAAGCAATTGGTGTCAAATGGGTCTACAAGACAAAGACCAATCAGGACGGTGAAGTGGAAAAATACAAGGCGAGGCTAGTGGCTAAAGGCTACAAGCAGAGATATGGAATTGACTATGACGAGGTATTTGCTCCAGTTGCAAGAGTTGATACCATAAGACTTCTTATAGCAATTTCAGCTCAGAATCAGTGGAAGATTTATCAGATGGATGTCAAGTCAACATTTCTGAATGGTTATCTCGAAGAAGTAGTCTACAATGAGCAACCTCCCGGATATGTTCAGAAAGGCCGGGAAAACAAAGTCTATAGATTGAATAAAGCCTTATATGGTTTGAAGCAAGCTCCGCGAGCATGGAACACAAGGGTTGATGAATACTTTCAGAAAAATGATTTTGTGAAGAGTCCCTACGAGCATGCACTTTACACGAAAACAAATTCAGGGGGAGATATTATGATCGTGTGCTTATACGTGGACGACATGATTTTTACTGGAAACAACCCTGATATGTTTGATGATTTTAAGAAAGTTATGACTAACGAATTTGAGATGACAGATATTGGTCAAATGTCGTACTTTCTTGGGGTCGAGGTGAAGCAAATCAAAGACGGAATTTTTATGTCACAGAAAAAATATGCAGAGCAGATTTTAAAGAAATTCAGAATGGAGGAATGCAAGCCGGTGAGCACACCAGTAGAAGCAAGCATAAAGCTCAGAATTGATTCAACAAGGGAGTCGGTAAATCCGACATTGTTCAAAAGTTTGGTTGGAAGTCTGAGGTACCTAACTTTTACTCGTCCAGATATTATGTACACAGTTGGATTGGTAAGTAGGTACATGGAGAAGCCGAAGCAAGATCACTTCATGGCAGCTAAAAGAATTTTGAGGTACATAAAAGGAACACTTGATCATGGTCTATTTTATACACACTCTCAGGATTCAAAATTAGTTGGCTACTCAGACAGTGATTATGGTGGTGATTTGGATGACGGGAAAAGCACTTCGGGTTATGCTTTTCATATCGGTTCGGGAATATTATCGTGGTCATCGAAGAAGCAACAAACAGTTGCTCTCTCAACATGTGAGGCAGAATACATTGCAGCAGTAGCGTGCGCATGTCAAGCTATGTGGCTAGGCTACATATTGGGCGAGTTAAATCTTGCCAAGGAAGATCCGGTTACTATTTACGTGGATAATAAATCTGCTATTTCACTTGCGAAAAATCCGGTGTCCCACAGTCGAAGCAAGCACATCAACATAAAATACCATTTTATTCGAGAGAAGGTGGATGATAAAATTTGGAACTGGTGCACTGCAGAACTGAAAATAATTTAGCGGATATATTCACGAAGCCATTGAAGCCGGACGTATTTCACAAAATGAAAATGAAGCTTGGAATGCAGAGTCGAGTTTGAGGGGGAGTGTTAGAATTTTCAAACTCTCTAGAATGCACAATAAATAGATGGGTTAGAATATATATAGTAATAAAAATAAAGCAGCAACAAGTACAATACAGCTATGGTAATGGTTAGTAATTCAAACTGCATGCATGCAAAGATAAAACCTTAAATCCTGGGTTGACAATATTTAAGACTTCCCATAAAAATGGTGGGCTACACATAAAACCAAATACGTGTACATGTTAAAAGGTGGACAATACAAACTGAAGCAGCTATTATCCAAAAGGCTTGTCAACATACAATTTATAGCTTCTGGATGGGTCAAAGACGGTGGCTAACCAACAGTTGAAGAAGTTCAAATTGTTGCAACAATACAAAGCTCGATAAATGTTTTCCCTGATTTTTGGTAGGCTGCATACAAGATAACGGCTCAAGCTGAAATTTCAAGGAGTAATTAAGAAACAGTGATGTAAGCCATGATGTTATCTGCTGTGTTTCAAGCCTATAAATAGTGTCCATGTTTGTAGTAATATGTATTAAGTGAAGTTTGTAAACTGAGCAAAAATATTGTAGAGAGAAAAGAATAGAGCTATAGCTCTTGAGAGAAAAAGAAAAGGCTGAAGCCTTGTTGTTGTGTAAGAAAGTTGTAGCTTATTATTAATATTAATATATACATGTGTGTGTTTGAGTTATACAAAGAATTAATATTTGCTCAAGGCCCATCTACGTTTCCAACAGTTCCACACTTGAAGAGGCATATCTGTTAAGTCATCTGCTTCAAATACAAGAAGTTTTGAAGAGAGATAAAGATTTAGCAAAATCTGAGGTTTGCATTTAATTATTAACCGAAATATGCCTTATACATATCAATCCTGCTAAATATTTTTTTCTTTACCATTAAATTAGTAGTATATGGGTTTATTTTACTTGTGAAAAAGAGGCGTATTGCTCTGTTTTTAATTTATATAATAGAACCGAGCCACTCAGATATCTTCCTTAATTAATGTTGGTGAACCATATACCCTAAAGTCGTGGACATTCAAATTTTTTTACTTGGGATTAAAAAATTACCCACAAGTGGATGGAATATGTAAAAGGTAAGTTGTGCCTTGACGCAAAATGATAACACTAAACTCCATATATAAGATTAAGCCACAAGAATAAGATTAAACAAAGAAAAATATGGAGGAACTCTTTTGTGTGGTATGTAGTGACATAATATAATGTACAGAGAGTTTTTGAAGCTGTTCATCAATATAATAAACAAAATATACACAATCATCTTTAATATCTAACTATCATGTTTCTGCTATAACCAAGTCTGATATATACTTATATGAATTTAAGATTTAATTCTGTTCAGCTAAATTACACTTTTCATTCTATCTTGTGCTTTCTTAAACAACTTTACCTACATTGCTTTTGGCGACTTGTACTTGTGAGGTGAATTCCAGTGATACTAACTAGGAATGTTTTTGCTTTTTATATTTAGTTTTGTTTAATGTCAAGGACTCAAAGTCATGTTTAATGACATTTTAAGCTTTTAGGGACATGTGAATCGTGCAACAAAGAAAATAACATTTAAAGCTGACATTCAGGAGGATTATGAAGACACTAATGACGATGTTGATGATGATGAAACAGTTGATTCTGTCTGTGTCCTTTGTGATGATGGTGGTGAATTAATCTAGTGTGCCACAAATTTAATTTGATTATCTATTTCCAAAATATGAATGGACTGCAATATTGGACAAAGAGGGATACAAGGCAATTATTATCCTCTAAAGTATTTTTTAATTGATTTGTAAGATAATATTTTGGTCAAATGGTGAGTGACGTGGATAGTTAGATTATATTTTGAATAGGTGTTGGATGATGGGTAGAGATCAGTATTTTATTCATCAGTGATATGTTTTGTAACTGGTTGGTTTATTTTGTAAATGGATTGATATATATTTATATATATACAAACAAGGTCTTGCAAATTTTTAAATATAAGTGTTGCAGTTGCTATTGTTACTAATGTTGCAATAGATCATTTTCTGTTGTTCAAACAGATAGAGTTGATGTTACATTAACCATATTTTGTATTTCTTAAAAGAAGAATGCAATGTTGCATTAACTAAGGATATAGTGTTGCAATAGAAAGTGGGCCCCACATGGACCTGTCATGTGGGCCCCACGTGGACCTGGCATGTGGGCCCCACTTGTGGGACCACATCTATTTGTTTCTGGTTAAGCTGAGGTAACACGTTTCTTGTGTTGCATTTGTTTGATTCAGTGTTACTCTCTGGGCCCGATGTAATACTTTCTCTCATGTTACCATTGAGAACGAAAGCGTTGCATTTTATGTCAAAGGTAATATTGGCGGATGAAATAGTGAAAGTGCGTTACCGTTGGCCTGATGCAACATTTTTAGTGTATAATGCAACATTAGGTGTGGGTTGCATATTGCCATCTATGGTGTAGCGTTGGTTAGTGTCACCGCCACCACACCGCTGCTAAATCATTATTACACATTTGATTTACTCTCAGTCACCGCCTCCATCTCTATTAATCCCAATGCAAATCTTCTATCAGCCTTCCACGATGACCATAACGTTGATTACATCCTTGTATGATGACATATCTGAAAAATGATTGATGTTCACAGATTTGATTTTTCAGTATTTATGTTTGAATTTGGTGATTTAATTTCGTTCAACTCTTGATGATTTTCCTTCATTTTTTTGGTAATTCTGTATTGAATTTCTAATGATTTGGTGATGGAATGATTCTGTATATAGTTTCCATTAATGGAGACTGTCAATGGTGGTGGTGTTAGGTAAGTTTTATAGCCTTGTTTTAGTGGCAATAATGTGGTGGTGTAATGACGGTGTTGGTGGTAGGTTGATGTTAACGTGGCAGTTGTATAATGGTGGTTGGTGGTGATGTCATGGTTTTTATGGTTTGACTGTGATTATTTTCACATAGTTGTAAGATATTTTTTTAATCACTTTTAGTTATGGTATTGGTGATTTATTTGTTCGTCAGTTGCTCGAAATGATCATTACAAGAAAAAAACCGTTATTTTCTACCTCTTAAAGTTGACCAAGAAAACCTGGTAGGCAAAGTCCCGAAAATGGTGCTTGTGGGACCCAAATTTTGTACAAACAAGCACCAAATCCTACCTATTATTATTAGTGGAAAACTAAAACCTACCAAGTTGGGTAGGTCTTGACAACATTTTGACAACGATAGGACCCCACCTTCTACATCATCATCCCTCACATTTTTTAAGTAATAAACAATTTTTTTTAAATAAGAAATAATTTCATTCTGCTAGGGTCATTTTCTACCACTTTTAAGTAGGAAAGTAAAACCTTGCAAAAGCTGTAGGTTTTAGCTCTTATGGTACCCCTGCCATCCAAGTTATTGGCCCCATCAATTATCAAACCACAAAAACAGTGTCATTTTTGTTTACTATATCTGACTAAATTCGGTAGAAAATTGAAACCCATCGATATTGGTGAGTTTAATTTGGAATTGGACCCTACAGTACCCCTTATTTTTAAAGTAGAAAATAATTAGTAGTGTAAAATTGGCGTTTTACATCACTTAAATATGTCATATACGTTGGCTAAAAAATGACAGAAGCAGGTAGGTGAACACCTTTCACAATCCCTGGTGAGATAAATATTAAATAACTAGTCTTTTACGTTGGTTAAAAGGGTGAGGTATATATATAGCCTAATATACGTCGGATATGTACCCGCCGTAAAAGATCTAAAAACCGATGTATATGGTTAAGAAATGCTGATGTATAAAATGCTTTTAACCGATGTAAAAGTACTAAGGCCGACATTTATTTATCGTCCTTTTACGCCGGGTTCGTTACAAACCGATGTATAATCTTTCATGTTATATGTTGTTTTTTAATTTGAACCGACGTATATCATAAAAAACATTTGGAAATATGCTTCCAATTTTTTTTATATACCAATAAATCCTGTTATATACAAACTAAAATTAAACCTGATGTATTTATAAATTTCTCAAACACAATGATAGATGAAGTAAAATAAATATCATCACCAAAATGAAAAAGCATCCACAATGTGCATGATTTGATAATCTTACTGTATCATACGATACTAGCTTATAACCCGTGCCAAGCACGGGCCGAGCATGAGTCGACATTAAAATATCAGTATTAATAAATTATTAATGAATATTATTTAAAAATGTATTTTTCGAGAATTGAATGATAAAAATATATAATAAATAAATATTTAATTATTTAGTTATAGACAATCGAACCGTGCATAAAGCTAAAGAAATTAAATTAAATAAATAAATCTTGTATGATTACGTAGCTGCAAAGAATCTAACGCTCCATGAAACTATTGAATTTAAAGTAAATAAATAAATCTTGTATAATTACGGAGTTGTAAGGAATCGAACCCTGGATGAAGCTAAGGAATTTAAAGTAAATAAATCTTGTATAATTAATTATGTAGTTGCGAGGAATCGAACCCGGGTCAAGTGATAACCAAATTTGGTACTTTGATACTTTTTAGTACCGCGCGCCATTTTAACATTGTTTTGCTTATTAATAAAGAGTATAGATTTCAACACTTCATATTATACACCATGCTATCATAATTCTAAAATAAAGATAGTATTCATTTTAGAGCTTTTGCACCTAGGAGATGATATTTAGAATAACAATATTCTAAGTGCTATAAGGCCTCTCTAACAAATCGCCCATCATCCATGTTCACCCATCAAAGTAGAGCGACAATATGCAACTTGCATTCAAACGTGTTGATGAGAATTAAAGCGGCCCCACATGGGTTTTGGACTCATTTGAATCAATAGTGTTCACCTATACAAAAGGATGAGAGCATCTTCAAAGCACCCACTCTCCTTATCTATATTTTTGTCATCAATACTATTATATAATAGACGAAACATTAAAAGTTTGGTTCATCGGTATGGTACGTTGTGATTTTACTTAATTGCCCTTTCTTAAATTTGTGTTTTTACTTAATTAATCTTACTTATTTATAGAAATATATTATTAAATAATAATATTACCTATTTATAACCAATTACCTTTTTAACCTAAAACACATTATTTTTTTTATTTTTTCTAACAAATTACCCTACCTTTTCAAATATATCACGGGCAATTACATTTTTTAACTAAAACATGTCATCTTTTCTATTTGTTTACTAAAACCCCTCTTTTTTCAAAAATATCACGGGCAAATCGTTACTTTTATATTTTAAAATTCAAATAAAACATGTTAATTTCTATTTTACATACTAAAACCCCTCTTTTTCCAAAATATCACGAGCAAACCGTTATTTATTTATTTTAAAATCTATTTTAATACTTTTAATCTACTTATTTTTTTAATAAATGCAATTAATAAAATATAAATGCAATATAATCTATTTTAAGCTATATTATTAAAGACGAAACATTAAAAGTTTGGTAGTCGGACGGACAGTCGGTCGGTACTTAGTGATTTTACATAATTACCATTACTTATTTTTTTTTTAAAACTATCACTAAATAATAAAATTATTTATAATCAATTACCTTTTTAGCTAAAATACATTGCATTTTTTTTAATTTTTTCTAACAAAATCCTTTCTTTTTCTAAAAAAAACACGGACGATTATTTTTTTTAACAAAAAAATGCCACTCTTTCTATTTTTCCTTACTAAAACCCCTCATTTTCCAAAAATATCACGGGCAAACCCTTACTTATTTATTTTAAAATCTATTTTAATACTTTTAATTATGAGCACTTTTTTAGCTGAAACGTGTTACTTTTTTTATTTTTTCATTTTCTAAAGAAATTATTATTAAATAATAACATTTTTATAATCAACTACCTTTTCAGCTAAAATACATTATATTTTTTATTTTTTCTAACAAAATCCTCTTTTTTCGAAAAAAATCACGGGCAATTAACTTTTTCAACTAAAATATGTTACTCTTTCTATTTTTACTTACTAAAACCCCTCATTTTCCGAAAATATCCTCGACAAATCCTTACTTATTTATTTTGAAACATATTTAAATAATTTTAATTACGTGCACTTACCTTTTCAGCTAAAACATGTTACTTTTTCTATTTTTCCTTGCTAAGATCCCTCTTTTCCCAAAAATATCACGGGTAAACAGTTATTAATTTATTTTAAAATCTATTTTAATACTTTTAATTATTTAAAAAAGTTTAACACGCTTACTTAATTTTTTTAGCAAATGCAAATTAATAGAATATTAAAACATAAATAATAATAATAATTATTATTATTAACAATCCGTGCATCACACCGGTTTTAAGCTAGTATATATAATTATCGAAATTCTTATTCATAAACTCTTCTCCAATGAATATAATAACAAATAAGCCCTATATTTGAGTTTGATACATCCCCCTCTACAACTGTATTCGGGACATAACACCGTCAACTTACCAAAACTGAGTAACATATAAATTCTACAAAGCTTCTTACCCCCTCTACAGACCTAAAAAGCATGAAAATTTCGATCTAATATATATGTAAATATGTAAAGGTAATGCAAATATAATGATTAAAAATCATTATGCAATCACAAAGAGTAGTTTGGATAGAAAATTAACCAAACCTTTGTAAGGTTGCTTTTATGATCAGCACAACCCACTACCTTTATTACAACACAAATTTTTTCATTTATTGGTTTTATTACAACATGAAATTTATCATTTCAGTGGGTCCAATTTATTTTACACAACTGTGTAATAGTCTCCAGGCATGACAATTTAAATTTAAATTTGGCGAATCTTCGGTATGGCTAAAACATGTTCTGCTCTGGGCGCTGTCAAACCTAACGTTTCGTCCATATTCAAAGTATCAGGTGACATGCCAAAAGGTAGCTCCCAATCGAAGCTGTGAACCAACTGAGCTACCACCAATTTAACATTTGTTAGACCTAAGTTCATACCTGGACAACCTCTTCGGCCTGAACCAAATGGTATTAGTTGAAAATTTTGTCCTCGAAGATCTATGTCACTCCCTACAAATCTCTCGGGGAAGAATTCTTCGACATTTTCTGACCAAATTTTAGGATCTCGTCCGAGCCCCCAATCATTGACGATAATACGGGATTTTTTAGGTATAAAATATCCATCTACTACAATGTCTTCTATGGACTCATGAGGAGCTAACAAAGGTACTACGGGATGTAGTCTCATGCTTTCTTTGACTACCATATGTAGATATTGTAGTTTTGGCAAATGCGATTCTTCTATAAATTCGCAATTTCCGATGACATTTCTTATTTCTTCTTGGACTAGTTTCATCACCCTGCTGTGTCGTATGAGTTCGGATAGGATCCATTCGATGGCAGTCTGGGCAGTTCCTACAGATCCGAAAATGATGTCCAAAACGATAGCCTTGATGTTTGATCGGTCAATGTTTTTCCCTAGTTGCGCATGAATACTTGTAGGATTGTTTTTCAAAGACAGAAGGACATCAACAAAGTCCCTCTCCAGGTTTCCATGGCCTTCACTAGCTTCTTGTTCATGATCATCAATGATAATTTCCAAGATTTTGTCTAATTCCTGGCCAGCAACTTTGGTCCTCCGAGTAATTCCCTAATAGAAATGTAGTTAAAAATGAAACTACTAATCTCGAATAATCCCAAGATTTGAAAATCATGCAATTTCTTAAGTTATTGAATATCCCAAAAATTTCATAAGTTATTGAATTGAATAAATTAGTGACTAATCCTGCATTTTTATTTTATTTGTAACTTGCTGTGTATGTAGAGAAGATAGGTAAGACTTAAGAGACTACTAAATTTCTTAATTATGCATATGTAAAAATATATTTATTTATACAAAATTATTGTAAATAAATACTTTTCGATAATCATAACTTTAACTTCCATCTTCGGTTCTCTTTTTGTTTTGTCTCTTCTTCTTCGTTTCATGTATTGCAAAGAATCTAACGCTCGATGAAGCAATTAAATTTAAAGTAAATAAATAAATCTTGTATAATTACGTAGTTGTAAGGAATCGAACCTGGATGAAGCTAAACAATTTAAAGTAAATAAATCTTATATAATTATGTAGTTGCGAGTAATCGAACCCGGGTTAATTGATAACCAAATTTGGTACTTTGGTACTTTGGTACTTTAGTACCGCGCACCATTTTCACATTGTTTTGCTTATTAATAAAGAGTATAGATTTCTAATAATGTCGTTTTGTTTGTGTCGTTCTATATGTGTTTTTACATGTTTGTTCTTTATCTATATTCGTTTGATTTGTGCACAGGACAACATTTTGAACCTATTTCCGAACAGAGCAAAACAACTAACATGTTGATTCGAATTTAATAATCCTAACTTTCCTACAAGAAGGATATTCCTCCCCCTATCACATGAATTTTCCTTCTTTTTTCCCTCGCTAGCTTCAAATTCATTTGAGTCAATTTCGGTCAACAAGATTTGTATTGTTATATAGACTTTTCATACAAGTAGTCTACTTTGTAAAGTAGTTTGGAGTTGCAAAATTTTCGAAGTTTGTGCATTTTATGAATAAAACCCTTAAAGAAAATATTTGTAAATGGTTTGGAAGTTAATACCTGGAGATCTAGTGCCCGTAAAAAAGGTATAAAATCAGCTACATTGAACTCTCCGGCAGTCTTTGTCAACTCCTTTAGCACCTCCCGTAAGTCAAACCTGTCATCCCCGCTCTTGCCTAACAACATTCTACATGTCACGTCTTCCATGAGACCAGCCACCTTCCCGCTAACATCCACCACCTGACCCGTGCGCGCAGCGTCTTTTAGCGACTCCACCATAAACCCTAGCTCCTCCCTTCTTAGCCACGCCATAGAGTCAATCTTCTTGGGGCTGAGAAGTTCCAAGGTGCAAAACTTTCTCACGCTCCTCCAGTAACCACCGAACTCAGCAAATAACATGGTTTTCGAGCCATAAAAATGTTCTACGGCCAGCTGTACTGTGGGACGGTTAGCAAAATTTGTGTCGTGGGTCTTGAGGAAGAGCTCAGCTGCAGCTGGAGAGGAGACTACAATTGTGGGAATAAGGCCCAGGCGGAGGGACATAATGGGACCATATTTTCTGGACATCTCGTAGAGATTACGGTGTGGAAGTTTTCCTAACATATGGAGACTGCCAATAAGTGGTAAACCTATGGGACCAGGTGGTGGCTTGTGGCCACCATCTGAGGTCGTGGCGCGCCGGAAATAAATGAACGTCCCCAACGCTACCATTAATAAAAGAACAACGGCAAAAGCAGTGAGAGACATTTTGAGGAGTTCAAGTGTTGTTTTTGTCCGATGCGTTCCAAGTATTTTTATTTGTCGAAGAAAGGTAAGTACTTCTACATTTCGTGCGTCGGCATCATATATTAAATACGTTCCTTTTGTTTCAATTAGACCAATTACAATCATGGAGCAATTCGTTTTTATTTTGTTGACAGTGACAGCATGCAATTAGTACGCAAACAAAGAACAATGTTATGTGCGGGGAGAAAACAATATATGTGAATTTTTTAAATGGGTGGCTAAGAGAACCAATTATATAGGGATATAACTGGGTGTTCTAGAAATTATTGCAATCGTAACCGAATACACATCTACGGGTTTTAATGTGATTTTAAACCTTCCGCATGCCTTTACTTTTAAGTATATTTTCTAACATAATAAAGTGTGAAGTAGAATTATAATAGTTACAATTTTTAATTTAGCATAAATACTTACTTTTTATGTATAAATTTATCATTAACGAGCAGAAGACTATTAATAGAACTGTTCGGTATTGTTTATTTGTAAAAAAGTTCAACCGGATTGTGGTTGGTCATAGTTTAATTATTTAGAAAAGAACAAATAGTTGTGTGTTGGTGGTGCAAGTGGTGTCAAAGGGGTCGACGGGGTTGCTGCCCTAGTTAGTGCTTAAGATCATAAGCCTGGTTGTGAAGGTTGTTTCTGCATTGCATTATTTACTTAAAATTGTTACATATCATTCTACATTGCCATATTATTTACACTAGAGTACTCGTCCCGTGATAACTTATTCGTCCCAAAAATTGTTGTCCGTTGTGACACAATCGTCCTTTAAGAAAACTTTATGTAACTATTATGTAACTGGGTACTTAATTAGTGTAATTATCACTACAAGAAAGAGGGGGTTTTCCGATCATCACTATTTCGACCGACAGTTAACAGGGAAAACACCGAACGACGTGAGTTGTCGGTCGGAATATAAAAGTAAACACCGACCGAGAAGTCATGTTGGTCGGTATTAAAATAGTAGCGACCGGTAATTACAATCTAGTCAAAGTGGGCCCTTTTTTGAATGACAAGGTATCCACGTCAGTTGGTAGATCTTACGACCAACCGTTTGGTTGGCAGTTTAATTTTTTTTTTTTTTTTGAATTAAGAGCACTGCCCGTTTCTTTGCCCTTTTTGATTACATACACTATATATATATATATATAGTATATATATACATATTTCCCTTTTTCATCACATTTTAAAACAAATAACGCCACTAATCAAATCAAAACATTCCTAATTAATCCTAATCGTTCCTAATCAATTTTAATTTTTCCTAATTCCTATCTCTAATTCAGTAAGTGTTGTTAATCCTCTTGTTCATTTTTTTCTATTCTTTAATTATTTTCGGTCTTTAATCCTAGTTCATTGTATTGTTTATGTTAATTAATCCTAGTTTATTACTTGTTTAATCCTAGTTCATTGCAATTGTTATGTTATGTGTGTATATATATCGATGCATGTGGTGGTGTTAATTTAGTATTTTGCTTGGGTTTAATGTATTTGTGATGGTGAAATTTGTAAAGTAACATTGATTGGGTTTAATGTATTGTGATAGTGAAATTAGTTAAGTAATATTGATTGAGTTTAATGTCTTGATTCAATTTAATGTATTTGGGGTTAATCGGAAAATGGGCTTTTTCGAAAAAGTGAATTTTGATTGGTTATTTCTCGGAAAAGGGTTATTTTTCGGTTATTGTACATTGATTAATTTTGTTGCTAAAAGTGTTGAAAGTGATTGTGTTCAATTGTTTAGGATTTTATTTTATAGTTGGATTATTGCTTTAATAATTAAGGGTTTTTTGTTTTTAGAGATGGATGTTGAAAATTTGACATATCATCGGTTTATGAAATTGGTTTACCATAAGGACGCTCATCGTAATAAAATTGTATGAGTAATATTCTACTAATATACACATTTTTTATCGCTTACAATAGGAAGATATTTTGTGCAATTCATTTATGTTTTGATACTTTTAAATTTGCACCAGTTGTACCGCCCTGCTGTTTGAGGACTCATCAAGATGAAATTCCTGAAAGATTAATATTCCAACTTCCAAATGGTCAAAGAACTCGTATTCGTTTCGAGAAGGATGATGGGTACTTCACTTGTGTGAAAACATTTTTTTGACAAATTCTCACCGGTTTATGGAATTTGTGCCATGTTTACTTACAAGGGCAATGGACTCTTTATTGTTGATGTCTTAAATGACTAATTGGCTGAGGTTGTGTATGATTCCCCAAGTTAAGGTAAATATTTTTTATTTTGTGAATTATTTATTAAAAACCATTGTTTTGCTAATTACTTACTTTTCTATTATAGATAATATAAATGGGCTTGGATGGAAGTTTGTTTCAATTTATGTTACTATAGAACAATCAATCAAGGGTGTTGTAGTAAGTTTTTACATATTTATTTTTGAAAGTAGAAATTGTGGTTCCTTTAACCTATATATTATTGCATTTTCTTACGAATTATGTTGTTGTACAAATGTAGTGCATCTTTGACGCGTGTTTTGGTCAGTTTGGTCACATTATACCTCCTCAAGTGAGCGTGGCCTTACCGAATGGTCAAATGTTCAACGGATTATACCGACCATCGAAGCAAACAATTTATGGCTTGACCTTTTTTCAGCTATAGGATGTTGTGTTGCTAAGTATTGTGGCAACGACTTTGAAGCCATTGTTTTTTCTGACCATATGATTGAGAAGTCGTATTCTCT
Organism: Heracleum sosnowskyi; assembly: GCA_030848705.1. NCBI lineage: Eukaryota > Viridiplantae > Streptophyta > Magnoliopsida > Apiales > Apiaceae > Heracleum > Heracleum sosnowskyi. Next base: position 22,093,185 of record CM061240.1, read on the forward strand.
GGTTGCGGATCGTACAGGTAAGCAATTGTTAATTTGTTTTGGTTTGAGGAGCTGTTATGTTCTCTTTTATAGTATTAACAAAAAATTGCAGGCGCTATATGTGGATTCAATGCTTCCCAGTTTAAGATAGAAATCAATCGTCATATTTAAGGGATTATTGTTATGGCATTATAAGTTCTCATTTGTTTGTTAAGTTAAACAATCAGAACAATTTATGCTTTTGTAATTGTTAATTATTTTTGGTTTCATTCATGTATGTAGGATATTTATCGAGAGTTTAGCATCGTGACAAACAAATGGAATCATGGCGATGAGTTGAGAATTATTCCTAATGACGATAAAGATAGAGCTTGGTATTTGCAAATCCGGAGGACCACTAAGAACCGTGTAAGAATCCATGACCAATGGTGGATTGGTTTTGTTCAAGATCTCCATTTCTTGGTTAGAGATGTTTTGATCTTTGATAAGTACAAGTAAAATACTGACACTTCATTTTATGTAAGGGTGTATTCGGTGGTTATACATTTGGAGTAGGTTTTTATGTTAACTTGGTTTTGAAAAGTGAATGATTTTGAACAGTTTATATATTTCTATGGTTTTATGTGAATGGTTTCAATATAGTGATGGTTTCTCAATGTTTAATGGGCATCTCAATCTTTATGTTATATGTGTGAATGTGATTGGTTAGTGAATTTTATTGATAATGTTAATGTTATATATGAATGTATTGTTTGGCATGTTGGAATTGGTATTGTACACTTTGGTGTATGGGAATTGACAATTACAGTAGTTCAAAAAAAAATTTGAGACAAATTCCGACTGGCATTTTTAATGAGAATAAACGATCGGGAACAGAGCAATTACGATGCATTCATAATTTTTGACCGATAGTCGGTCATTGTTAGGCTCAAGACATGTCTGAATACCACTATTGACAAGCCTACACCTTGTGACTGTGTCACTCTACATGACCTGGTGAAGTTTATCACTGGGATATAGTATAAGTCTCTATTGTACTTGTCTTGTAATCATGTACTTAGTTTCATTCTGTATGCTCAATTCTATAATGAGCTTAGTGAGTTTCTAGCAACTAGAATGTATATAGGCCATAAAATAATCATCCTAGAAGAAGTTCAATTTGTTCATGCAACAGGATAAAGGTGAATAAGGCCATGAAGAAATGAGTTACAGAAATCTGTCTAAGTCCCTAGATCGTGAAGTCAGAATGAGCTATGTCGTGAAGTCCTCAAAGCCCATGTCGTGAAATGTTGAGATCGCATAGTCTGAAATGTACTAGATCGTGAAGTCCTCAGAGGCTATGTCGTGAAGTCTGTAATATGCCATATCGCATACTCCTAAGATGTTCATATAGCAAATTCCTCATCTAGCAAAGTCAGAAATGCTCTATGTCGACAAGTCACAGGATAATGAGTATACTGAAGTTCACGATATCAACACTTAGGCGTTCTACAACAAGACAAATCAAGGTACCGAATCAAAGATAATGGAGACAAATACTGGAGCATCTGTTACGATTAAGTGGTCCAAAGACAGATGACAAATCTACAGACCAGTTGTACTAGCTGTCAATACTAAAAAGATCACGATGTTTATCGCCTCGGAAGAAATTGATTTAAGTCAGACCTAAAATATCCTGGAAGTTAAAAGAGTTTGATAAGGTATGTTTTGGTTAAATTGAAGTGGAATATTCTTGTTGCAAGAAGATATAATCTTCAAGGATCAAACTGCATATAAAGACATTCGATAGTTTTCATTTATGAAAAACTATCGAGAGAAGAAAGAAAGGTTTGAAAAATACTATCAAGGAAGGAAAACTAATTCTACAGTTTCTTTTTAAGAAACCATCGAAGTGGATAAAAGGTGTTAGTTTGATAGTTTTATTTATAAAACTATTGAATTACTTTCAAATAAACAAAGTAGTTCTTTCGATAGATTTTATTTTAATCTATCGAAGGAAAAGAAAACTTTGCCTTCGATAGTTTTTTTTAAAAGTAGAGAAGGTAGTATACATTCAATTATTGTCAGGTTGATGAAGGAAATAGACGGCTAGGATTGTCTCTTACCTTTCGATAGATTTCCTAAAGTCTACAATTCGAGAATTGAAGACAGTGTCTTCTGTAGTCAGTTTACAGTTGATCATTTTATGGAGAAGAAGTTAAGAGCTTGAAATTTAACAGAGAAATTAATAGTGCCTTCAATTCTATCATTTGTATTGATTACTGTAACTCGAACTCATTGAAGCTAATCCTACGGATTAGAATTGTAGCACCCTTCGTGGTTTATATTTATAAAACGATATATTCCCCGACTCGTGTTTTAATTTGGTAAATTTGATTTCGAACAAGAACACAATTAATTATCCGCGAACGAAATCGAATAATTTGTGAGTATTGTATTCAACCCCCCCCCCCCCCCCCACCCCCCCTCTATGATACTTTGGACCTAACAACTTTAATCTTCATTCCTTTGACTGATATAACTTTCTGAGATTCCTGTGACAATTTACTTATTACATTCTTGTTTAAGTTGAGTTGTATCCTCGATGTTTACAAATAGGCCTATACATATGTCTTTCAATCTCCCCTATTTGTTTGTTAGAGAATAACAACCAAATACCTAGAGGATAACTAAACTAATTAAACAAGTAAAAAATAAGACTTTAAGAGCCAAGTAAATAATAAAAGAAAGTTCTAGTTTATATATAACATTTCCAGATTCCAACATTAAAGATAAATACAAGATAGATGTTCCTCTAGACTGAACATATGAATACATTGATCCTATCTTGATTTACCTAAGATCTAAACATATTACAATAAAAATTGAGCTTGTGATCACTCTTCTTGATCACTCATTTCACCTTCTTCCAAAGCATCTAGCAAGTCTTTGTCCAAGACACGATCACTTTCAGATGTGAGATTTGTTGGTCTGACTGGTTGAGTTATGACTTTCTTCAATCTATTCTTCAACTGATGATACCTTTTTATGTTGGCTATGCAATAGTCTTGAATAATGTCAACAACTTCAGTCTTTTCTTCTGAAGCAAATCTAGTTGTCCTTAAAATGTTCTCCAGCTTGATCAGATGCATTGTAGGGTAGGTCTTCAAAGAAACATGGTCCACTCCGCAGGATTGAAGTGCTCTACCTTTGTAAAACTTGACTTCAAATAGAACATCTACAACCTGAGGACTGGCCCTTGTAGCAAATTATTTGAGTTGCCCATGCAGCAGTACATTTAAATGAGAAGATTCTTTCACTCTGCTCATGAGAACCCAAAGCTCTAACAGAGATCTACCAGCAAGGCAATCCAGAGAGACCGTAAGAGATCCTATGTTTTGACAAGATACGTAGATAACTATCTCATTTCTCACTCTGTCAAATCCAATGATAATCCTTATGATTTCTTCTTGTAAGGCCTTCATATACACTGAATTATCTGGATTGACTTTCTTGAATTTTTGAAGAAGACCGATAAACTCCCGATCATTTTTTGATCCTTTTTGAGGGAGTGCAACCATTTCTTTAGCTTTGGTCCATTTATCACCTTTCTTCAACCTGATGTCTAGCCTTCGGTCTTTGACTTCTAAGCTATGAAGACATTGTTTCTCTTCATGCTCAGCTTTTTCAATTTTTAGCTTTTCAGAAATAATCTGAGAGACCTTATCATTCTCATCTTGTTTCCTCCTTATCTCTTCTTGCTGCTTCCTCAGCTCTTCTTCAAAGACAGGGTCAGTGTTGAAAAGATCATCTTGATCATCCCATTCAGCGCAGTCAGCTTCCTCTTCAACTTCCTCCACACCAAAGATATCTTCAGGAATGGTCTCTTCAGGGACATCATCCTCCTGAACACCAAATAGAAAATCCTCCTGTTCATATTGGTAGTAGAAGTCATCTCGAAGAACCTTTCCCTTCCCCTTGTCCTTTCCAGGGACATCATCCTCCTGAACACCAAATAGAAAATCCTCATGTTCATATTGAAAGAAATGGGGATTAGAATGTTTCTCCATCCTATCAAATCTGATGATGACCAACATGTTGAAATTAGAGCTGCTAGTTTTGACATGACAAAAAAGGAGAAATAAATCTTTTGTTCGATTATCATGAATGCTAAGTTACCTGACGGAACTGCCTCCAATATCAGCCGTTGCATTCAAATAAAGGAACGAAAGATATCAGGTTATAAGAGTCATGACGCGCATATTATTCTACAATATTTGTTACAATTTGCAGTGGTGAAAACACTGAAACCACAAGTAGCAATACCATTGATGAGGTTGGGGGCATTCTTGAGGGGTATATGTGGCAAAGTTATCGTATTAGATGATGTTGAGAAGTTGCAAGCATAAATAATTGAGATACTTTGTGAGCTTGAAATAATCTTTCCACCTGCATTTTTTGACATAATGGTTCACTTACCAATTCACTTATGTAAGGAAATCGAATTTGGTGGACCTGTACACTTAAGGTGGATGTTTGGAATCGAAAGGTACTTTTGCAAACTGAAATCCTATGTTCGAAATAGGAGTAAACCAGAAGGATGCATAGCGGAAGGCTACTTGGTAGAAGAATGTTTGACATTCTGTTCTAGATTTTTTTAATGAGTCGGGTAATCATAGTACTGATCCTAAGGACTGTAACAAAGATGCTGGGTATCCTATCGGACGTCGTAAAAATAGAGATGGAAAATCTATACATTTGGAGGAAAAAATATGGACCAAAGCTCATAGGTACATATTATTCAATTGCGAGAACATGGAAATCGAGAAGCTGAAAGAGTAAGTTGTTATGTATCGGCAAAATCTTGAATCAAATCTTAGAAGATTATTAAGCTTTGTAAGTAAGCTAATTTGGTGTTGTTTATTATAAATACAGGGAACACCGTACCTTGGTTGAAAAAGATGCAAAGACAAAGAAGTTTAAAAGGGAAAGAACACAAACGACTGAATTTCACAAGTGGTTGAAAGAGGTAGTTCGAAACAAAGATGACATTTCACTCGAATTGTCCTCTTTGGCAAATGGGCCTCATCATGAAGTAAAGAGATTCTCTGGTTATGTTGTGAATGGATATAGATTTCACACCAAGAGTAGAGATGGTAGGTGTACGACACAAAATAGTGGTGTCTTTCTCACTGCCTTAACCACCAGTTTCGCGAGTGCAAAAGACCAAAAGACCAAAGAGATTCCTGTTTTTGCTATTTAGTTTATTGTTCCTGGTTTTAATTTTTGTTGAATAAACTGCATATTTCTCATTTAGAACTGTTGTATATATTTCTATTGCTAACTATTTTCTTATTTGTTTGTTTTCAGGATGGCAGATGTTGATTATATTCTTAGGTTCTTTCATAAGGGACATTTCTCAAAATCTCAATATATAGGTGGGCTATGTACTGAGATTCCTGAGTACGTAGATTCTGATATATTCTCGTACACGGTTGTGATGGAGTATGTGAAGGATGAGCTAAAATACAAAGAAATTGGCGGTGTTTATATGAAAAAACCGAGTGAACCGAGTGGCTGGAAGCTTATTGATAGTGATAGTGATTTACAAGACTTTGCAAAAACAGTTACGGGAGAAAGGTTGTATTTTTATGTTGATCATATAATTGACAAAAATTATTTGCCAAAGCCACAGATGCAGCCGCATGTAATTGTTCAACCAAGAACAGGATATTTTGAAGGTAATACAGTTGTCTTGAGATACTTTAATTATTTTTTGTTATTACTTAATTGACGTGTAGCAGTGATATTAATATGTTTTCACATCCACATTGCACCAACAGCTTTACAAGGAAAGCGTAAGTTTGTGACATTAGAGGGGCTGAAGAAACAAAGAACAACTCGTCGATCCACTCTTGAAAAGTCAGCTACTGATCAACCTGGAGCTGAAACTGAACAGGGGAACTCAGAACAAGTTCTTCCGAAGGTTAATTATATTGATATCTCAAATTATTACTCAAAAAATTTCTTTTGTGTAGTTTAATATTTCTATGCTTGTCCTTCATAAATTTCAGATAACAGAGTATGAAAAGAGAAGGATGTTGCAGGTTGCAGAAAATAAAAGGAAGATAAAAGAGTTGGGAATTAACAAACTTGCTGATGAGTTTAGTGGGAAAGATGGCCAAGAAAAAGTTCAAGCAAATGATGAACTTGAATTTGAGAAAGAGTATGTTCATGGGCGCGATAGTTTGTCCGAGGATGAAGAAGAGGACGAAGAGTTGGCGGAGAAACAAGTTGCTCGAAAGAAAAAAAATGATGAAAGTTAAGGGAAAAAGGTCAACAAGGTGACCAATAATCATGTCTCAAGGCCGGTAACACGTTCTAGGGCCATAACTCCTTTGTCTATACAGATCCAAGTATTTAAATTTTTATTTGTCTTTATAACTTTTTAGCAGTTCAGCAATTGATACTAACTTATGATTGCATGACAGATTAAGACTACCACGCAGTCTGTTCCGGCAGAAAGTGCACCCCTGGTAACTCAAAATTCACCCCCCCCTGAACAGTCAAAAAGCTTGGAATTGAAAGTGGCGCCCGCAAAAAAATATAACAATCAGGGAATTGGTTCAATGCAAGCTTACATTTTGATGAAAGAACAACATCAACAGACCCTTGACAAGGGAAAAAAACAAGTTGAAGATGGTGGTCAAACATCTGATTTACAACTTAATGATGAGACACTTGAATCATCAGGTAATTTTAGGTTTTCTTGTTATGGCTTCAATAAGATATTGTGTTGATTTAGTATATTAAGTATTTTTTATAAATTTTAGCTGCAAAGAAGAGGAGAAAGGGTAGAGGACCTACGCGAATGAGTAAAGTGTACACAAGAAGGCCCGATGAAAAGAAGATTATTAAGTTGAATTGTGAGTTACAAGCCGTGGCTGATAATGCCAAGGACTTGGCTGAATTTAAAGATTTTTGTGGGACATTGGGCAGGCAGTCTGTCCCACTTGATCTCCTCTCTTGGCATAAATTTCCTGAACAACAGAAGGAGGAGCTGTGGACTTTTGTTAAGGTAAACTCCATGTATTACAAAACCTTTTTATGATCTCTAGTGTATTAGACACTAATAAACAACATAATGATCCATTTCTTTTTGGTTTAACTAACCAATTGTACATTTTTGACATGACCTGGCCATTTGTATGTGTTAGACTAATATTGTAATAACCCGAATTTTTGGTAAAATTAAAACTTTTCTTATTATGATTAAGTGCATCAGTGAATAGTGAATTTGGTGGATGAATAGTGTTTTTGAGGGTTAAGAAAATTTTTCATGCCACCTATGTACGAGACGTAGAGTGGATATTCCAAAGTCATATTAGTGATCTACAGAGTAAATAAGTGAATGCAAAGACGATCGGAATTCAGAAATTCCGAATTTTATTTTGGTGTAGTATTTCACCGGGCAGTGAATTATATATTATTATATTCAAGAAATGAGCTATTAAATTTGAGGATTTGAGGATTCAATATTTTGGAATTTTATTATATTTGATTTGAGGATTTAGAACGAAAACCGCTGATACTTTATAACGAGAATAAGCTATTAAGCAAACGAATCATGGATTAAGGATTGAAATTATGACAAGATTAAATATCCTGCACGATCATCAAGAGAATTATATCAAGTGGATTCAAGGATTTAAACAAAAAGGAAGCTAACCAAGAGTTAAGGAGCTCTATAAAAAGAGATTGAGAATATTCGAAGAAACGCGAGAACATTTTCTAAGAACAAGGAATAAAGAGGGAATAGATAAGGGATGTTGGAATTAATATTGATTTAAGGGATTGTGCCATAGTGGAGTAATAAAATGCAAAATATAAGCTGTAACGTATTGATTTTATTAAAAGGACACAAAGACGATCCAATTGGTGGAAGAAGAAAAACCAATGTATCATGCATGAAAGTCAACCAAAAGGTTAATGGTGTGTTTGCAACATTGGGAAAAATGGGGTTGTTTGATGAGAGAGAAACAAGTGGACAAATGGGTGATTGACAACACAAAATAAAGGATGCATCCAAGTTAAAAAGCAAAAGAAAAGCAAAGATGAGCAAAAGCTCTCCAATCTGCCAAACAAGAGCACAACTCAAAGCAAAATTCATATCTCCACTTCTATCCATCCATAAATCACCAAAGTTTAACCATAGCGTCTCCACTCCATGGGTAACATTCGTTCAAAATTTCATCATCAACAAAGGAGTGTAGCCTAGCCAAATCGCTTCCCCAAGTTGGAGAACCCAATCTGTCCAGTTTCTGTCCAGCGGAAAGATGGGGCTCAAACCCCTAGCTAGGAAGCTTCAAATTGGGCGATCTATAACTCAAAAGAAACCTTATGAATAGCACAAGGTCTGGTAGAAATGTTATCACCAAACCCTTATATTTCGATTTGTTATGAATTTTACAAGATGAGGATGAATAGTAACTTCAAGTGGTTTTCTTGTTTTGATCTTAAGGATTTAGCACTTTAAGGACCATCTAAAGCTTGTTAAAGGTTTATAAACACTTGATAGTGTTGTTAGAGCATCCAAGGAGGTAAAACCCTAACCCACCCTTTGAGTTCATATGAGTTTTGATGATTGTTTTGATGTTATAAGCTTAAGAGATCATGTTTAAGTATTTTAGTTGTTATTTAACTTTGTGAAATATGAAAAATGGTGGGTGTTGGATTGTAGCCACACCCCTGACCTTAGAAAAGTAAAAAGGTTGATTGTTGAGGTTGTGGATGTATGGTATGCCCAGTGTGGCTTGGTTGTGTTGTGACAAAATTGGATTATTCGATTTTAAGCCGTCGTAATGTCCGATTTTCGGTAACTCTAAAAACTGCATAGAATCCGAACACCTAACTGCCTCTTTTGGTTCAGTGATGAACATGAGTGTGTAGATCTTTGTTTCTAGTTTACGTGAGCGCAAGAATCATGTCATTACGATTTACGGTTTATGAGATATGACCATTTTAGTTAAAGTGGTTCAAGGAATGAGATTGCAGAAATGTACCAACTTTGTGGCTATGTTTGAGACCCTTAAAAGTTGTTTTAAAATATGAAATTTTGTATTAAAGTGCCAAGGTCAGTTATGAAAGTTTGTACGAAGGTTTCGAGTCCAAAAGATTATTTTTCGATTTTATAAAAATGTGTTAGCCGAGGTTGAGCAAGTGAAAACCACTAAGAACATGACTTAGAAACCAATGTTGTAAATAGTTAAGTATAACTTGTATTCGAGGATCGATTTCGGACTAAACCTACGACTTAAGTAATTTTCGATTCAACATGGACTTAGTATGAGCCTATAACGAGCTAGTAATGCATTGGTTGTGTTTCGCTTACGTGTTTAAGCATTGAGTACAAGTGGATTATCCAGGGGTTTAATCGTGCGTTTTCTTTGACTTTGTCTAGATTGTCCGTCATCGTCGCGAACCCCTATCACTTCTCGAGCATCAGGCAAGTTTCTAAATCCATACTTTGAAGTATTAATTATATAACACTGCATTTGCCATGTATAGTGTTGTATAGTTTTGAGATAAATGATTATATCGTGTTAAATAGAATTTGACTTTTGGACATTATACGAGCTTTGAGATAATGTACTTACGAACCGGTATACCTTGTAGCTCTATAGATAAGAGCATGTTCATTGTTTCGACTCTAGACCGGGAGTCGATATTTTTGTTATATAGATAGTCGTGGAAACCCGGAGGGGTTCCACCGGCAGAGTACTATTCATCTTGAGGAATATTATTAATAATCATTATTTATGTTCCGGAAAATATTTATTATTTGGAAATGATTTGGTAATTGGCTCATAAGCTAGCTATCGGGTAACTGTTATTTGAGAATTATTTATTTAATGAATATTATTTTAGAATATTCATTTGAGGATTATTTATTTAATGAATATTATTTTAGAATATTCATTTGAGGATTATTTATTTAATGAATATTATTTTAGAATATTCATTTGAGGATTATTTATTTAATGAATATTATTTTAGAATATTCATTTGAGGATTAATTATTTAATGAATATTATTTTAGAATATTCATTTGAGAATCATTTATTTAATGAATATTACTTTCGAATATTCATTTGAGGATTAATTATTTATTTAATGAATATTACTTTCGAATATTCATTTGAGGATTATTGACTTAAAGAATATTATTATATTCATTTGAGGATTATTGATTTTAAGAATATTATTTTGAATATTCATTTGAAGATTATTTTATTATTTAATGAACATTACTTTTGAATATTCGTTCGAGGATTAAGTATTTATTTAATGAATATTATTTGTGAATATTCATTTAAGGACTAATTATTTAATGAATATTATTTTTGAATATTCATTTGAGATTTATTAATTAATGAATATCAATTCGAATATTCATTTGAGGTTTACTTATCGAGGATTATTTATTTATGAACAATATTTTGAATATTCATTTAAGGCTATTTATTTAACGGATATTATTCTGAAAATTCATTTAATCTTTAATTACTTATTAAATATTATTTTCGAGTATTCATTGAAGGATTACTTATTTCATAAATATTATTAATTATTTTCAAATCAAAAAGAGGTTCCCAAAACAATGTTTTCCATTTAAATCTGTCTTATAAGCGGATTTAAATGCTCGCTCAACTATCAAAAATATGGAAACCTGATTTAAATGACTACTACTCGTTTTAAACTCTCAACTCAAAAACTGACAGGGGACAGATATTTTCTCGGAGCAATTTAATTGCTGCCAGTCAAGTATTGTGTTACCACCTCAACGCTCGAGGGGTAAATTCCGGGAACAAGTCGATATCCATTAACAAGCATCGCTTGGGAAATATTGGAGAATCTTCCTTTCCAACCTAGATATAACTACTGAGTGGAGTCGTATCAACAAGTATTACACTTGGGGAAAGGAAGACGATCTTTACGTTTCAGAGTCATGGATTTCATCTGAACTAGGAGCATGTGTAAGAGGTCGAGTCGCGCCGATCCATCATTTTTATTGCCCCAAATGGGCCGGGAGATCCAGAAAGGCGGTAGACAATGTCAGGCTGTCATGATACTTCCATCTACATGTGGAAAACATATATTTTGTTGTACAACCTGCTACTGATCATAGTAAGGTTGGTATGACGGGCGCGGAGAAGGCTCCAGTATTGGTTCATCATCCAATTTGGATATTCCTGCAACATGTATTGGGGTGAAGAACCAATCGTGTTGGCAGGGGGTCGAAAAGTGCTTGGAAACGAAGTGGCAATAAATTCTTGCAATTTCATCTTTGACTTTATGAGTATGACTCTGATAAAATCTTACTCAGATTATATATGCATAAGTGGATTTTGGGTTACGGAAACCTTATATTGAATTTTCCTTATAACTTCATCTTTTAAGTTATATGTTGATAGTCTGCTTATATTTTATATAGCAGATATTTTACGGAAAGGATATACTGAATTACCTTGTTACTTCATCTTTTATATTATACTAGAACTTTGTTCATAGTATGAATATCGCAAGTTGCAGAATATAATGGAAATGATATTTGAAATACAACAATGGTACTGTTTTTGGAATACATTCCGATAAGGAAATAATTTTAGTATCGAGATATTTTGATAAATTGTTGTTTTATACCCGCTTTATTCTGGATTGAATTAAAGGCATAATTATGCCATACTTTCATTACCTTGCTGAGCTATCGCTCACTCTTGCTATTGTTTTATATATATTATATAGCAGCGAAGCAGGATGCCAATGGGACGGCACATACCCCGCAGGGCGTTTCCATAAACAGTTTCCAGCAGTGATCCCGAGAGTAGTGCGAACCAATCGAATCAGGCTACAGCTTTTGGTATTCAACTTATGTATAGATATGAACGGTATGAGAGGATTGTGAGCATCAGAAGGCTAAGTTGGTAATGTAAAATTACTTAGAAATTGTATCAGTGACATATTCAAAGACATTTGGGTATTGTAATAAAGATTATTTATTCCGCAATGGTTGTATTTGTGTCGTTTCTGAGACTCTAACCTGTGTGTGTGTGTGAGACATATATTGTGGGGTCATGAGCAGGTGAATTATGCACGGTGTGAGTAATACAGGTAAGGCAAGGAGTAAAGGGATCGTGACTACTCTAAATCCCTGACCCCGGATTTGGGGCTGTTACAGAAATGGTATCAGAGCGTTGGGTTACAGTCCTCAGAAACGATAGGAGATCGAGTCTTACAATACCCTTAATAATGATAAGAACATCTAGAGCTCAAATTGAGTTCGTAGTCGGGTTAGAGGACATGACCCTGACTATTTGAGATGAAGCTCGAGAGGGGACTTCTTCTGGGAAACCGTACTTAGGACTTCGTGGTTAGTCACCTCGATTCGAATGAGTTATAGATTGATGGGATTATGAGATACCAGACCCCGAGGCCTTCGAGTAGGCAATTGATGATGCGTTCCTTGAAATGGACGGAGAACCGATGCAGGAAGATCCATAGGAGGATCTAGAGGAAGACCCCATAGTGGGTCAAGGAAAGAATCTTGTAGAGGACGTGTTGATTGATAAAGATGTGGTATGTTACTTGAGGTCGTACAATAGGACCGGATGAACCTTCAGAGGTCAAATAAGTGTCGATACGAGAGTTTAGACTCGTTATGATTCAACGAGAGATATGACGAAGAAATGGGGTAGAGTCTCCAAAGAAGAAGAGGTAGAGGCATAATAGCCAGTATCAGTGGATTGATTCGACTTGAACGAAACCTGTTACTCGTAGTCGGTTATAGTTGCCCATAAGGAGGCGTCATACGTAAGAACCAAGATGTTCAGATTTTCACGAACGACTAAGGGTACTTAGTTGCCTAGAATAGTGAAAGGAATTGCTTTGGGCTATGAGGTTTCAATCCCCCACGACCAGCGATTCCACTGGAAATAGTGTCTATTACATAATTGAGGGATTTTATTATCTCAAGGAGAATTTTGGGTATATGTACCATGCAAATGTTATTGTAAGACAAGCACACTAAGACGGAATCGAGAACGAGATTTACCACCCTCAGGAAACCAGGAAGGAATTATGAGGATAGAACAGAAAGGTCGGAAATCAGATCCGAGCATTACTAGTAGGTAAATAGATTGATCAAATTTCCCAGATTTGGAGAGAAATTCAGCAAATTTTGGCAAACCTTGTCTTTCTGATTACCAGAGGATGTCACCAAAGAGAGTGGAAACTAGAGCGAACCCTGTGGATTGGGTAAGATGGCCGCTATATGGGTTGGTGGACAGACCCTGATTGCTATAATTGATTGTAGAGATTAAATGATGAAGTTGAGATTGGACGGTAAAGGCGAAATATATTTAAGGACCAAGACGGACTGAGAAATTCCGGGATTGACTTAAATGAAAAGGCTATTGTGCCAAAAGTGTTAAGCTTATGTAGCACACGGGATTGATATGGGAGAAGGAATATTGGGTATAAGGATGATTGGAATATAGACCGGATTTATGATTGTAGTTTCTAACGATCTTCCGAAGTACCGCCCAATCGACATGTGGAATTGTCATTTCTATGGGCGACAACGGTATCGAAGACTTCTTATAGAACAGAACGCTTACTTAAGACGCTTGCGCCGGGTCGAATAAAACCCCCTGCGATTGCAAATGTTGATGGTTGAATTCTTAGCGACTATTATAAATCGACAATGACGTAAGTATCGAACACCTTAGGGTGCGTGGAAAAGAAAAGCTTTGGAATTGAACGATTATCCATTAGAGGAGCCGACATAAAAGGCATCCGTAGAGACCTTGGTAGTACCATCCCCATTTGCAAAATTATGTGGGGAACCTCCCCAATCTATGATCTATCTTGACCTCTCTCTAGGAAAGAATTCTGATAAAGGGTATATTCCCTCTTCGAAGTTATTTTATAACACTTGTGCTAAACCATATTCAGTTTCAATTGTGCTAGAGGCTGTCACGATGCCTACTTTCAGGTTTTCAAAGCCCTGTCAAATGATGTTATTCAAGCTTCCACTTTTCTTCAAATAATGAATAACCCTTGCTTGTTAAGTACCAGTATCTTTTTGGTTTTCCTTTCTTTGGAAACCGCACCTTTGGAATCTGTTCAATTTTAATCCAAGGTGTTCCTTTAAGAAATATTGTCGAAAGACGATAATCATCAATTTGATCTCGAATTGCTTTCATACTTTTCAACTTCCACTGAGACGAACAACCCTATACTTATAGGGGCTACAAGGACTATCTGTCTGTGTGATAGAAGTCTGATGGGACGCCATCACTTGTAAGTTGTGAAATACAAGAAGGCTAATTACCTGTAGTAATGTCTCAATCGAGGCACACAACGTTGAGTTCTTATGATCATGTTGATCTCTCGGTAAATTCTTTTACCTCCAATAAGGTTACCTTAAAACTCATAACCTTATGATCACTAGTGTGTGACGTTTTCCTTGATATGGGAGCTGTCTTTTCAAGGCCCCATAATTTTTGTTATCCTCATTGAATTCTAAGGGGAGGCCAACCAGGTCAAATAAGTCAAAATTCGCTGATAGGAATTAGATTCGCAACGAAATCACCTATGACAGGAGCGAATCCCTAAGACGAATAGAATGTTAGTGACATATGTTAGATATAATTGCTGACGTTTGTTTATCAGTGTTTAAGCAACAGGTACTGACCAGAGTTTATCAGAAGCCGGTCAGAGTTTATTTAAAGTCTGACAGGGTGAAGAGTTTAAAGGAAGCCGGTCAGAGTTTATTTAAAGTCTGACAGGGTGATAGTTGAATTAGCTGTCGGTGCTGAATTGAAGATTCTAGAAGCAATATATTCTGAAGATGGAAAGAAGCAGAATATATTGATACAACTAAGGAAACAGAATATAAGATAAGAAGCAATCCTTAATTGATATAACTTGTATAGCTAATTTGTAGGAATATCAATTAGATAAGGATTGTGTAACTGTGTACTATATAAACACAGATAGGTTGTCCCTAGAAGGGATGCGAACATTGAATATATTATTCTTGTAACCTAGTAGCTCTTTGTGATTCGTTAACATCATAAAGAGAGAAGCTGTTAATATAAATACAGTTTTTGTTGATTCATAAACTGTGTTCTTGATTGTTATTCTCATACATACTTGATTATATATTGTGTATTCGGCCTAACAATTGGTATCAGAGCCAAGGCTGTTTAATATATACAGTTTTACGATTCAAACACAGTATTAATCATTTCTGAAGAAAATCAAACTGCTCCTAAGGCTGAACAGGTTAAGCCCAATTCTGTGAGTCGATATGAAACAATCAGGGTTCCAATTCTCAAGCCAGTAGAGTATCCGATTTGGAAGGTTAAGATGACCATGTTTCTGGAGGCTACAGATCCAGAATACCTTGACAGAATCTATGATGGTCCTCATATGCCAACTAAATTGTCCCCTGTTGTTGATGGACAAGAACAAAAGACTGTTCCAAAGGAAAAGAAAGATATGACTCCTGAGGACATCTCATCAATTGCAAAAGATGCAAAGGTTAGACATCTTCTCCACAGTGCTTTAGATAATGTTATGTCTAACAGAGTAATTGGCTGCAAAACTGCCAAAGAGATATGGGATGCTTTAGAAGTCAGATGCCAGGGAACAGGTGCTATCAAGAAGAACAGAAAGACAATACTCACACAGGAGTATGAGCACTTTGATTCAAGAACTAATGAAACCTTGACTGAGACTTATGACAGATTTTGCAAACTATTGAATGATCTGTCTCTGGTTGACAAAGAATATGACCTTGAAGAGTCAAATCTCAAGTTTCTCTTATCTCTACCTGAAAGATGGGATTTGAAGGCAACAACAATCAGAGATAATTATGCTCTTGCTGATACAGATCTTGATGAGATCTATGGATTGTTAAAGACTCATGAACTTGAGATAGAACAAAGAAACAGGAGATCCAGCAAGAAGACAAAATCTATTGCTCTCAAAGTTGAGGAGAAGCCCATTAAGAAGGAATCATCAAGGAAGAAAGCCAAGGGAAAGGCTTTAGTTATTAAATCTGAAAGTGAGTCATCAAACTCTGATGATGACTCAAACTCTGATGAAGCTTCTGACTCTGATGATGATGAAGAACAGATGATGCAAATGGCTGCATTGATGGTGAAGACCTTCAAGAAGATGGGATTCAAGAACTTCAAGAAGGGAAAGAGATTCTCAAGGAAAGATTCAAACTCTGAAAGGAGAAGTTTCAGAAAGTCTGATGGAAGGGAGACCAAATCTGGTAAGAAGGATAAATCTGAAATCCAGTGCTACAAGTGTAAGGAGATGGGTCACTATGCTCCAGAGTGCAAGAAAGGCAAAACTGAGAAAGCACTCATCTCTAAAGGCAAAGACTGGGCAGATACTTCAGATTCTGATGATGGAGTAAATTATGCTCTTATGGCAACTGTCAAAGATGAGACTGAATCATCAGAAAATAAGGTACCCCTAACTACTTATGCTTATGATACTGATAATATATCTGAATTAAGAGTATATCTGAAAAGCGTACATGTTAGCTATAGGGATCAGACTTTAGAAAATGAGAGAATTAAAGCTGAGAATCTTAGTCTTAAGGATAGAAACAAGTTTCTTGAAGGAGAACTTGAAAATATGAAGCAGATTCAAAAAGAAAGAGATGATGCTGTTTATGTTGAACAGGAGTTGCTTAAAAGGTATAGGCAACTAGAATCTGATTTAGAGAAGGAAAGAAAAATAATCAAGACTTGGACAGATTCTGGAAGAGACACTCATCAAGTGTTTCAGACTGATTCTGTAGGGTTAGGCTATTATGAAAATGATGAACTTAGGTTTAAAGACAAGGTTAAGGTAAAACCACAACTTAAACCTGTGAAATTTGTTCCAGAAGCCAATAAGTTAAAATCTGTTGTAATAAGGGAAGCTGATATGAAATCAGATGAAGCCTGTGAAAAACAGGAAAATATTATAACAGAAAAACTTATGGAAAGAGAAGCTGTTAGAAAACCAGTAAAAACTTGTGAAAAACAGGTTAATGTTGGTTTGATGACAGGGAAACAGTTCAATCATAAGTTGAAAGAGGTAAAATCTGCCATGAAACCAAAAGGGTCCAAGAAGAATAGGAATGGAAAGATAGGCATAAATAAAAGAAATAATCATTGGCCTACTGGTGCTGCTCCAAGGAAAACATGTTATAATTGTGGTAGTTCTAATCATCTTGCTAATTACTGCACAAAGAATAAAAATATCAATTCTTTATCTTCTACTTCAGGAGTAAAGAATGATTATGTTAGGGTTAGACCACAGACTTTATGCACACACTGTGGGAGCACTTGGCATTCCATTTATACTTGCAAGAGTTATCATGCTATTTATCACAACTATTATGAGCTAAAACCCAATCTGAAGTGGGTTAGAGCAAACTCTGCAAGTGTAAAGTCTGACAATGTTAGTTTAAACTCTGTTGATAGTAATTCCGCTGCAAAAACTAACACTGTTAAGAAAGACAAAGGATCCAAGCAAGTCTGGGTCCTTAAAACTAACACTTAGTATTTGTTTGTGATTGCAGGGTATAATAGAGAGCACACTTATCTTGGACAGTGGATGCTCAGGACATATGACTGGAAATAAAGCCCTGCTATCAGACTTTAAGGAGAAGGCTGGCCCAAAAGTTTCCTATGGAGATGGCAACATAGGACACACTCTGGGATATGGCAATATTAATCTTGGAAGTGTCATCATTACAAATGTAGCTCTAGTCTCAGGACTCAAGCATAATCTGTTATCTGTGAGTCAAATCTGTGACAGAGGAAACCATGTAGATTTTCATAGTGAATACTGTGAAGTCATCAGTAAATCTACTGGAAACGTTGTTCTAGTTGGACATAGGCGCAACAACATTTATGAAGCAAGTTTGGTAACAAACTCTGATGGAAAAACAGTGTGTCTGACTGCAAGAATGTCAAATGAAGAGAGTTGGAATTGGCACAAGAAGCTCTCTCATCTCAATTTGAACAACATAAATGAGCTAATAAGAAAGGATCTTGTAAGGGGACTTCCAAAATCTATACTCAGTCTAGATGGCTTATGTGATTCTTGTCAAAAAGCCAAGCAAAGGAAGTCATCTTTCAAGAGCAAATCTGAATCTTCAGTAGTGGAACCTTATCATCTTCTACATGTTGATCTCTTTGGACCAGTGAATGTGATGTCCATGGGCAGAAAGAAATATGCTCTAGTAATTGTTGATGAATATACTAGATATACATGGGTGTATTTCTTGTCAAAGAAGGATGAAACTGCTCAAACTCTGATGGATCATGTAAATCTACTGGACAAAGGATCACAGCACAAAGTCAAAATTATAAGGAGTGATAATGGAACTGAATTCAGAAACTCAATCATGGAAGCTTTCTGCAAGGAAAGAGGAGTGAAACAAGAGTTTTCTGCACCTGGAACTCCACAGCAAAATGGTGTAGTTGAAAGGAAGAACAGAACTTTAATTGAAGCAGCCAGAACTATGCTTGATGAAGCAAAATTACCAACATACTTCTGGGCAGAAGCTGTTTAAACTGCTTGTTTTACTCAAAATGCAACATTGATCAACAAGCATGGGAAAACACCATATGAGATGGTGAAAAATAAGAAGCCAAATTTGAAATATTTTCATATATTTGGATGCAAATGCTTTGTGTTGAAGACTCATCCTGAACAGTTGACAAAGTTCGAGTTAAAAGCTGATGAAGGAATCTTTGTTGGCTATCCATTGTCAACAAAAGCATTCAGAGTTTACAATCTAAGAACTAAGGTGATCATGGAATCCATACATGTGTCATTTGATGACAAGAAAATAATTGGACTTGAAGACAAGGATGGATATGATCAACTACGTTTTGAAAATGAAGGTTTATTCTCTGATGATGTAAACTCTGATGAAGCAGTACCGACAAACTCTGATGAAGCGGTTCTGACAAACTCTGACGAAGCATACTCTGAACCTCTACTGGTAAATACTGGAGAAACTGGAAATTCTCAAATTGAACAAAATAGAGAACCAGTTGAGGGGGAGCGTGAAGAAGCTCAACAAGACACAGCAAGTGAGTCAGTTGAGGAAACTGATTCAAACTCTGACAGTTCAAACTCTGAACCATCCAATTCAGGGGGAGCCTCAGATAATGCAGAAAATCAACATATGAATCAGGAGAGCATGGATCAAGGGGGAGGATCCAATAATGATGCAAGAAACCACTTACCA
Organism: Heracleum sosnowskyi; assembly: GCA_030848705.1. NCBI lineage: Eukaryota > Viridiplantae > Streptophyta > Magnoliopsida > Apiales > Apiaceae > Heracleum > Heracleum sosnowskyi. Next base: position 22,112,479 of record CM061240.1, read on the forward strand.
ACAGCAAGAAAGTGGACACAGGCACACACACCTGATCTCATAATTGGAGATCCTGATGCTAGTGTGAGAACTAGAAGTGCAACAAATAATGAGTGTCTGTATCATGCTTTCTTGTCTCAAACAGAACCAAAGAAAGTGGAGGAAGCTCTTCAAGATGCAAACTGGATAACAGCAATGCAAGAAGAGTTAAATGAATTTGAAAGAAATGAAGTCTGGACACTGGTACCTAGACCAAAGAATAGATCAATTGTAGGTACAAAGTGGGTTTTCAGAAACAAGACTGACAGTGAAGGTGTGATTACAAGAAACAAGGCTAGACTTGTGGCTAAAGGTTATTCACAACAGGAAGGAATTGACTATGATGAAACCTTTGCTCCAGTTGCAAGATTGGAGGCCATAAGGATTTTTCTGGCCTATGCTGCACACAAGAAGTTTAAAGTTTTTCAGATGGATGTAAAAAGTGCTTTTCTCAATGGGAAGCTTGAAGAAGAAGTATTTGTTGAACAACCACCAGGATTTGTAGATCCCAAGCATCCAGATTATGTCTACAGGCTTGACAAGGCATTATATGGACTAAAGCAAGCACCAAGAGCATGGTATGAAACTCTTGCTCAATTTCTTTTAGAAAGTGGGTTCACAAGAGGTACAATTGATAAAACCTTGTTTTATTTCAATTCTGGTGATGATTTGCTGTTAGTTCAAATTTATGTAGATGATATTATTTTTGGATCTACTAATGACAAACTCTGTAAGAAGTTTGCAAAGCTTATGCAATCCAGGTATCAAATGAGCATGATGGGAGAGCTTAGTTATTTTCTAGGCTTACAGGTCAAGCAAACAGATGATGGGATTTTTATCAATCAAGCAAAGTATACCAGAAATCTTCTAAAGAAATTTGGTATGCTTGATAGTTCATCTGCTCCAACTCCCATGGCTACTGCAACAAAGCTAGACAAAGACACAGGAGCCTCAGTAGATATGACAAACTACAGAGGAATGATAGGGTCTTTACTGTATCTTACTGCAAGTAGACCTGATATCATGTTTGCAACATGTTTTTGTGCAAGATTTCAAGCAGATCCCAGAGAGCCTCATCTAACAGCTGTAAAAAGGATTTTCAAATATCTCAAAGGAACCATAACCTTGGGTTTGTGGTATCCTAGAAAATCAGAGTTTAAGCTAATTGGTTACTCTGATGCAGATTTTGTAGGCTGTAAGATAGACAGAAAAAGTACAAGTGGAAGCTGTCAATTTTTAGGTGACAGATTGGTTTCTTGGTACAGTAAGAAACAGAAATCAATTTCTACATCCACAGCAGAAGCAGAGTATATAGCAGCTGGTAGCTGTTGTGCACAGATTTTATGGATGAAGAATCAATTGCTGGATTATGGGTTAAGGTACTCTAAAATACCTATTTTCTGTGATAACCAAAGTGCTATTGCTATGACAGGTAATCCAGTACAGCACTCCATGACCAAGCACATCAGCATAAGGTATCATTTTATCAGAGAACATGTGGAAGAAGGGAACATTGAGCTTCATTTTGTGTCTACAGACCAACAACTTGCAGATATCTTCACCAAACCTTTGAGTGAAGCTACTTTTACAAGATTGGTAAATGAACTTGGAATGATCTCTGGTTCTGACTAGAGATACGGGTTAGACTCAAAAACTATACATGTTTGCTTTTTATGTTCATGATTTCTTACATGTGTTAACTGTTATGTGCACCAGCATGTTAAACTCTGATGGTAAACTCTGACAGTTAAATTCTGTCAGTAAACTCTGTGAAGTGTCAGTCATACTCTGTTGGTTAAACTCTGATGGTAAACTCTGTTAGTCATAAAATGTTGGTCATACTCTGATAGTTACAGTTTAATGCTATACTCTGATTGTAATTTTGTCTGAAACATATGGACCAATGAAGAAATTTGTATGAAGCATAATTCTCAGTAAGTAATTATGAATCCTTAAGAGTTGTATAGATTCTTATCTCAAATATGTGCAGTAAGTTAACACAGCATGATACTGTCTCTATATTTATAGCATCTCTTAGTTTATTGATCCTATACACTGAGTCTGTATTAGCTGTTTGCGTTTTCTCTCATAAATTAATTGTATTAACTGATAAAAAGTCTAAACTCTGATTATTAATTGCAAAGAATTCACCCTCAAATCAAAAGATGCCAAACAAAGCACAAATTCCTTTGAGATCATGTTAAGCCTAGGAAGATCCAGGAACTTATTGTATGAAATAAGGGCTAAAATCTTTGATTTTTGGTGACTAGTGCCAACCACTGATTACTGGAAAAATATATATATATATATATAAAGAAAGGGGGTGAAAAACAAAAGATATATCCAAATGAAAGGATATCAGTATACAGAGTTTAGATATAAAATCAGATTTTATGTTATACATGAGAGTTTAGGAAACCAGTTTTTTACTGCTTTAGTTTGTGGATTTTATGCACTTTGAGATGATCTAAATATTGATTTCGGTAAACTCTGCTATTGCACACACATATTTTCACACCTGTACAGATTGAGAAAAGAGTTTATTGACAAAGAAGGATAAATGGTAAACACTGATGTATTGTGTGACATATGCCGAGGTAACTTTGTTTTAATCTCTGATGGTTAAAATAATTTCTTTGTTTCAGACATTTTATAATTTTGAGATTAGACATTTGTTTTGAAAATTTAAAAAGAGTATGATTGGAAAGTTGTTCAAGAATGTTTTAAACAGAGGAGAGAGGTTAATTGCATAGAAAAGTGTAACAGGCGGTAATTATTGTTGTTTTTACTGCGCATGCGTATTGGAAATTGCCAATTATTTGCTGTCAGTAACTGCATGTGTGACACGTGTCCCATTCACATGATTACAGGAGTAAGACCGTTGTGTATTAATGATTAAAAACTCTTCAGTTTTTAATCTTTTATTTTTTTTTAAATACAATACACACATCTTCAGTTAAACTTTTCACATCTTACTCATACACATCTATTATCACACACACATAGTCACAAACACCTTTCTACACATAAACTCTGTTAAGCTTTCGCATCAATTACTTGTTCTTTCTTCAAAATCTTCTAATGGCAACCACAGCTTTCGTTTCGTCTGGGTTAGAGTTCGTTCCAAACAACTATACCGCACCACTAAACACTGCAAACGCACCAGAAGCATTTCATTTGATTCAAAATTTCTTGACAAACTCGGATATTGGTACTGCTCTCACTGCTCCGATGAAGCTGTCTGCAACTCAAATCAAATCTTTCTGGCAGACAGGTGTTTATGATAATGGAGGGGAGACTGGGTCACCGTCCATCTTGTTTGAATATGAGGGTCAAGAGTTTGTAATAACTCCAACAACTGTTCGTGATGCCTTGGGGTTTGAGGATTTCAATGCCTTCACAGTCTCTGTTGGAGATTCTGAGTTGGTCCGTATGATGAGAGAGATTGGATACTCTGGACCATTGACAAAGATTGGGCAATTGAAAAGGCCGTTTCTGCGCAAGGAATGGAGTTTCTTTTTCGACTGTATAACTAGGGCATTCGGAAAGAAGTGCACCAATTGGGATGCAATTCCCACTGATAGTCTGCAAATCGGGTACTCTTTACTTTTTGGTGCTAACTTTGATGTTGCTAGATTAGTCTTGACTAATATTGGTGAGAAAATGCAAGAGAATAGGAATGTTGTCTATTTCTCTAGATTTTGTCAATTGCTATTCAACATTTGTTGTCCTGATGTTGAGATTTTAGATGAGGATGTTATTCAATCATTGAAATTGCATAAACGCATATTTTCTGATTTGACTAACAAAGATAACAAGAAAGGGGATGTTGGTGTTCTTCTCTTACCTGAGAGCGTACAACAGTTTTTAGCAAATTCTACCCAACCTACAATGCCTCAACATGAAACAGCACAACAAACACTGATCACACCAACACTTCAAACTGCTGAAGCTGGACCTTCTGTGTCTCCATCACAAAGGTTAAAGAAGTCCAAAACCAGAGCATTTAAAAGAAAAGTAAGGGCACAAAGACCTCGTTCTGAAGAAGCAAGAGTATCTGCTAGTGAAGATGAAGCAGAGGATTCTCAAACTCTGAGAAAAAGAAGAAAGCTTGTAGCCACTTATCTTTTTGATGAGGAGGAAGAAGCTGAATTGCTTGTAAACTCTGAAGTGGTAATTCAGGAAGCTGTTCTAAGGGAAACTACTATGCTCTCAGAGGATAGAGCAAATCCTCAAGATACTTCTGCAATTGTTGTTGAGGAGGATATTCTCAATGCTAATGAGGACAGAATGTTTGTAAACACTGAAGTTCATGAAGTGTTTGTTCAGGAGGATGCTGCAAATACTGAAGCTGTCAATCTAGACAGGATCTCTAATGAAGCTAATCTGATGGATTTGGATTTAGAAGCTCCTACATCAATGGCTAATGATGTAGTTGAGGAAGCTGCTACTCATTCTGATAGCAGAGTTTTTGATTTTGAAGCACACACCTCTATACATTCTGATCATTATACAGAGGGTGTGGAAGCTGATCAAGTAACTGATCAGATAGAAGATTCTCTGGCCACTCACACTGAAATTATTTCTTGTGATCTTGACATAGGTGAGGAGGTTAATCAGATGATAAAAGTCACAGAGACAATTCTTGATGAAGCTGTGATAGAAAAGGAACAAGAGGCTGCTGATGAGCTAAACTCTGAGAATATGATTCTTGAAGCTTTGCAACAATCTGTTGTTGAGATTGTTCAAAGGGAAGCAGAGGTTTTTGCTCAGGTTAACTCTGATATTCCTGAAGCTGTAGTAGAGGAGAAAATTGATGAAGCTGCACAGTTTACTGCTGACAATATTCTTACTGAAAATGAAGCAGACAATACTGAAGACGCTGGAAATGATGCTGAGGGTTCTCATTCACACCCTAGTATTCAAGTTTCATTGGCTGATGATGTCAATAGTGATGAAGCAAGGGAAGTCAATAGACAGACAAATGAGCATTTTCAGAATATGTATTACAACAAATGGGCTGATGCAGATTGTGTCTTCCCAGCACAAAGGGCTGCAGATTTTCTATCTGATTCTGTCAAGAAGATCTCAAATACTGATGTACTTACAAGCTTACAGGCAACTGTTGTTCAAGTCAAATCTCTTAATAATAGATTTGATGAGAATCAACAAATGCTTACAAATCTAAGGAATGAAGCCAGTATGAAGGATCTTACTTTCAAGTCTGACAGAACTTTTTATTATGCTATGCTCAAGCAGCAAGCCAAGGATTCTGAGGATATCAAGAAGAGGCTTGGGAAAGTTGAGGAAAATCAGAATGCAATGTCTACTCAACTGAATTCCATTTCTACTGCCATTGAATTGCTGACATCAGTACTACTTTCTGATGATGTCCAAAAGGGGGAGAGTGTATCTAAAGACAAATGCAAAGACACTCAAGCTCTGAGACGGAGGGATGATTCTACTGATGGGGGAAGCAAAGAAAATAAAAGAAAGATTTTTGCTCAAAGGCAAAGCAGGACAAGAGTAAACTCTGATAGACAAACAAACTCTGACAAGATAAACTCTAGTGGCCAATCTACTTCGAAACTCAAGAGTTTAGTTGTTTCAACTAATCCATCTACTGATGAAGAGATTGCTGCTAAAATATTCATAAAAGAGCATGGAAAGAATGTTACTATTGAAGATATCCAGGCTGAAGAGCAAATGCTTGCTGAGGAACACAAGAAAAATCTTGAAGCAGGAATCTACAAGAAAAAGGAAATCAAGGCTCCTAGAAAGAAAGAAGTTGGTATTTCTATCAAAGAGAATACACAACAGAGTATACAATATACAAGGAGACCTGTGATTGGAAATTCTGATAAGGGTAAAGGCATAATGATTGAAGAGCCTAACCTGAAAAAGAAGATTTATTCAACCTCTGACATTGCTCAAGTTGAAACAAGATTAGCAAAATCAACCTCTGACGCTGCTCAAGTTGATGATACTACTAAAGTTATGACAACCTCTGACGTTGCTCAAGTTGTACAGAAATCTACACAACTTCCAGGATTCTGCAAACCAAAAATTCTTGAAGATTTAAAGCTTGAAGCTGTGAATTTCTCTGAAACCAGAACAGTATTGGGTAAGGAAGGAAAAGACAAATCTGGTTTAGGGTCACACAGAGAGAGAAGGATAAATACAAGTCCAATGGATCAATCGTCACTAGCTGTATCTGGTATTATTACTCAAGAAAATCTTGATATGCTAGACTCTGTTCAAATGATCTTTCATAAGGTGTTGAAGAAGGAATTTTTGTTGTACTTTATGAATGATGGAAGAGTTTATAAGGTTGCAGAGTCTGATATAAATCTCAAATCTTATCAAGAATTGGAGTATGTTCTGTACTTGTTAAAAGTCAAAAATAGAAATACTCACAATGCTGCTTCAGTTATCAGAGAAAAGATGCTAAGATCGAAGATAATGCTTGGAGGAGGAGTATCAAGTGCATATATTCCCAAATACAGAAATGCACATGGGAAGATTGTTGAGATGAAAAGAAACAGTGCTAAGTTCAGAACAGCACTGGGTACAAAAGTTCTTGAATTTAATTTAGAATCTGATAAAGGTTATTATATTAAGCTAGGGAATGAGATGAGGAAGAATTCCATCTATTCTCTGAGAGCTGCAATTTATCAGACTGGAGAATTTGATCCAGAGTTGAAAGAAGTGAAGAAGATCATGGTGGAAGAGCTAGAAAGAGCTGAAAAGAAATTGCTATCAGACTATATCAGGACAGTGCCTGATATTCAAGAAATCAAGTAAAGTCTGACTGTAAGTTTTTAATATATTTTCTATTCTAAGTCAAATTTAAACTCTGTTTTAAATTAAACTCTGTTATATGTTAAACACTGCATTTGTTAAATGTTTTTGACATCATCAATTATATGTTTAACTTGTACATTTTATTATGAACAAGTTGGGGGAGATTGTTAGATATAATTGCTGACGTTTGTTTATCAGTGTTTAAGCAACAGGTACTGACCAGAGTTTATCAGAAGCCGGTCAGAGTTTATTTAAAGTCTGACAGGGTGAAGAGTTTAAAGGAAGCCGGTCAGAGTTTATTTAAAGTCTGACAGGGTGATAGTTGAATTAGCTGTCGGTGCTGAATTGAAGATTCTAGAAGCAATATATTCTGAAGATGGAAAGAAGCAGAATATATTGATACAGCTAAGGAAACAGAATAGAAGATAAGAAGCAATCCTTAATTGATATAACTTGTATAGCTAATTTGTAGGAATATCAATTAGATAAGGATTGTGTAACTGTGTACTATATAAACACAGATAGGTTATCCCTAGAAGGGATGCGAACATTGAATATATTATTCTTGTAACCTAGTAGCTCTTTGTGATTCGTTAACATCATAAAGAGAGAAGCTGTTAATATAAATACAGTTTTTGTTGATTCATAAACTGTGTTCTTGATTGTTATTCTCATACATACTTGATTATATATTGTGTATTCGGCCTAACAACATATCAATGAAATTGGTTTATTCTCCCAAGGATATTATGATAATGGAAAGCGTGTCAATCGATATATGTGAAAGGTATAGCGATGTGCCGTGAACTCCAGTGACAACGGTGTTAGATAGATGCCCTATAGTGGAATTGAGATTTTGGAGGAGTTGTTTACGAATGGACATTACCTCTGGGTTAGCAAGATAAGTACTGGCGATGGAGTCAGAGGGAGCTGGTATTGTGACTTGGGAGAGGTGCAGCGTGTGTTGTTTTTAGAGGAATAATTTTCGGAAATATATAGAGACCCGAATGAAAATGAAAGTTAAAGAGTTAAAACAAGAAACCATGACTGTGACCAAGTATGAGGCCAAGTTTTCCGAATTATTGAGGTTTGTTCCGGAGTTTGTGAACACAGAGTAAAAGAAAACCAGTAGGTTTCAACCAGGGCTACCTCCAACCAGCAGCCCACTGTCAGGACCTTTAAATAGCAGATACCCTTCTATACTATTTAGACAGAGCTAATGCATCGTTGTATATCAAGAAGTTGCGTGACAATCAAACCTTAAGGCCGAGCCGCTGAGGGAATAATTACAAGTAGAAATAGCCAATCGAGGGATTTTCCCATAAGACTGGTACATCCAGGTTGTGAACTAGAAATATGAGGTCGACCCTTTTGATGGACCTGATTCCTTTCAAGTTGGGAGAAGTTGGTATCATAATAAGGATGGGTTGGTTGACACCCAATGGAGCCCAGACTGATTGTAAGGGAGAGAGAGTAATAAATAAAGGACGGAGACAGATTCAGAGATTCTTGAATATAGTTCAGACTAAGAAACTATTACGCCAGAGATCCGAGGCTTAATTAGCTCTTATGGTTGACGCCAAGAAAAGAGACACCAAGTATAAAGGAAACTACAGTGGTTTTGGGAGGCTGTACAAGATCTTAATGCGCTACCAAATATCGATTGGGATGACATGAGAATGAATAACGAGTATTCAGGTTATAGTGCCGCATCTCCTGTTAGCCTCAGTGAGAATGAAAGAGTTAGCGACTCAGTTACAAGAATTGTTGGGCAAGGATATGATAAGACCCAGTGTACCACCGTGGAGAGCCCGGTGTTGTAGTAAGAGAGAAAGATGTTAGCACAAGATTATGCATCGAACCTCGAGAGTTGTATGAGTTCGACATGGAGAATACGTAACCTTGTAAATGATTGTTTGATCAGCGGAAGAATGCTGTGTATTTCCAAATTTATTTAAGAACTGGATATCACCAGTTGGAAGTTAAATCCGAGGATATACCCAAGACTGCGATTCGTACTAGGAATAGACACTTCGAGTTTTCAGCGAGGTTATTTTGGGTTGATTAATGCACCCACAAATTTTGTGGAATGTAATGAATTGGCTTTGAGTTACCCGTGATAGTAGATAACATGAGATAGAGAAATGGCTAGAATTGACCTAGGATTATGACTGGGAGATACACTACCATCCGGGGAAGGCCAATGTGGTGGCCGATACCCTTAATTAAAATGAGACAGAGATGGATTCCGAATGATCGGGAATTAAAGGATGAGATTTTACACAAAACCCAAGTTAGTTCAACAAACTAGAAAGACAAAAGATTTCACCAACAAGCGGCTAGTGACAACCAAGACAGACAGAGAAAGCATGCAGACTAAGCCCGCGAGTATAGAGATAGTACTGCTATTGATAAGCTAAATGGTAAGTTAATGAATGACAAGCAAGTTTATGCTGGTGTATTTCTGTACAAACAAGATAGAGGATATGAGGTTAGAGATTCATGATGCTAAAGGTATCTCCATGGAAAGAATTAATGAGATTTGGAAAGAAAGGGAAGTTGAGCCCGAGATTCATTGGGCCATCTGAGATTTTAAAACGCGTCAGGAAGGTGGCCTACGAGCCAACCTTACCCCCCAAACTTGTAGAATGGTCATAACGGGGTTCGTGTGTCAATGCTACGTCAGTATACTATAGATGCCCGACATATGTTAAAGTACGAGCAGGTAGATATACAACCTGGTCTGACTTACAAAGAGCAACCTGTGGAAATCACGGATAGAAAAGAGCAAGTGCTAAGAGACAAGGTTGCCAAGCTAGTGAGAGGTTTATGGAAAATCAAGAAGTGGAAGAATCCACTTGGGAGTTAGAAAGTGCAATGGGAGAGAAGTACCCCCCAGTTATTCCTAAGCTGATTCTGGGACGGAATCCTTTTAAGGAGGGGAGACTGTAATAACCCGAATTTTTGGTAAAATTAAAACTTTTCTTATTATGATTAAGTGCATCAGTGAATAGTGAATTTGGTGGATGAATAGTGTTTTTGAGGGTTAAGAAAATTTTTCATGCCACCTATGTACGAGACGTAGTGTGGATATTCCGAAGTCATATTAGTGATATACGGAGTAAATAAGTGAATGCAAAGACGATCGGAATTCAGAAATTCCGAATTTTATTTTGGTGTAGTATTTGACCGGGCAGTGAATTATATATTATTATATTCAAGAAATGAGCTATTAAATTTGAGGATTTAATATTTTGGAATTTTATTATATTTGATTTGAGGATTTAGAACGAAAACCGCTGATACTTTATAACGAGATTGAGCGATTAAGCAAACGAATCATGGATTAAGGATTGAAATTATGACAAGATTAAATATCCTGCACGATCATCAAGAGAATTATATCAAGTGGATTCAAGGATTTAAACAAAAAGGAAGCTAACCAAGAGTTAAGGAGCTCTATAAAAAGAGATTGAGAATATTCGAAGAAACGCGAGAACATTTTCTAAGAACAAGGAATAAAGAGGGAATATATAAGGGATGTTGGAATTAATATTGAATTAAGGGATTGTGCCACAGTGGAGTAATAAAATGCAAAATATAAGCTGTAACGTATTGATTTTATTAAAAGGACACAAAGACGATCGAATTGGTGGAAGAAGAAAAACCAAGGTATCATGCATGAAAGTCAACCAAAAGGTTAATGGTGTATTTGCAACATTGACAAAAATGGGGTTGTTTGATGAGAGAGCAACAAGTGGACCAATGGGTGATTGACAACACAAAATAAAGGATGCATCCAAGTTAAAAAGCAAAAGAAAAGCAAAGATGCTCCAATCTGCCAAACAAGAGCACAACTCAAAGAACAATTCATATCTCCACTTTTATCCATCCATAAATCACCAAAGTTTAACCATAGCTTCTCCACTCCATGGGTAACATTCGTTCAAAATTTTATGGTTAACAAAGGAGTGTAGCCTAGCCAAATCTCTTCCCCAAGTTGGAGAACCCAATCTGTCCAGTTTCTGTCCAGCGGAAAGATGGGGCTCAAAACCCTAGCTAGGAAGCTTCCAATTGGGCGATCTATAACTCAAAAGAAACCTTATGAATAGCACAAGGTCTGGTAGACATTTTATCACCAAACTCTTATTTTTCGATTTGTTATGAATTTTACAAGATGAGGATGAATAGTAACTTCAAGTGGTTTTCTTGTTTTGATCTTAAGGATTTAGCACTTTAAGGACCATCTAAAGCTTGTTAAAGGTTTATAAACACTTGATAGTGTTTTTAGAGCATCCAAGGAGGTAAAACCCTAACCCACCCTTTGAGTTCATATGAGTTTTGATGATTGTTTTGATGTTATAAGCTTAAGAGATCATGTTTACGTATTTTAGTTGTTATTTAACTTTGTGAAATATGAAAAATGGTGGGTGTTCGATTGTAGCCACACCCCTGACCTTATAAAAGTAAAAAGGTTGATTGTTGAGGTTGTGGATGTATGGTATGCCCGGTGTGTCTTGGTTGTGTTGTGACAAAATTGGATTATTCGATTTTAAGCCGTCGTAATGCCCGATTTTCGGTAACTCTAAAAACTGCATAGAATCCGAAAACATAACTGCCTCTTTTGGTTCAGTGATGAACATGAGTGTGTAGAGCTTTGTTTCTAGTTTACGTGAGCGCAAGAATCATGTCATTACGATTTACGGTTTATGAGATATGACCATTTTAGTGAAAGTGGTTCAAGGAATGAGATTTCAGAAATGTACCAACTTTGTGGCTATGTTTGAGACCCTTAAGAGTTGTTTTAAAATATGAAATTTTGTATTGAAGTGCCAAGGTCAGTTATGAAAGTTTGTACGAAGGTTTCGAGTCCAAAAGATTATTTTTCGATTTTATAAAAATGTGTTAGCCGAGGTTGCGCAAGTGAAAACCACTAAGAACATGACTTAGAAACCAATGTTGTAAATGGTTAAGTATAACTTGTATTCGAGGATCGATTTCGGACTAAACCTACGACTTAAGTAATTTTCGATTCAACATGGACTTAGTATGAGCCTATAACGAGCTAGTAATGCCTTGGTTGTGTTTCGCTTACGTGTTTAAGCATTGAGTACAAGTGGATTATCCAGGGGATTAATCGTGCGTTTTCTTTGACTTTGTCTAGATTGTTCGGCATCGTCGCGAACCCCTATCACTTCTCGAGCATCAGGCAAGTTTCTAAATCCATACTTTGAAGTATTAATTATATAACACTGCCTTTGCCATGTATAGTGTTGTATAGTTTTGAGATAAATGATTATATCGTGTTAAATAGAATTTGACTTTTGGACATTATACGAGCTTTGAGATAATGTACTTACGAACCGGTATACCTTGTAGCTCTATAGATAAGAGCATGTTCATTGTTTCGACTCTAGACCGGGAGTCGATATTTTTGTTATATAGATAGTCGTGGAAACCCGGAGGGGTTCCAGCGACAGAGTACTATTCATCTTGAGGAATATTATTAATAATCATTATTTATGTTCCGGAAAGTATTTATTATTTGGAAATGATTTGGTAATTGGCTCATAAGCTAGCTATCGGGTAACTGTTATTTGAGAATTATTTATTTAATGAATATTATTTTAGAATATTTATTTGATGATTATTTATTTAATGAATATTATTTTAGATTATTCATTTGAGGATTATTTATTGAATGAATATTATTTTAGAATATTCATTTGAGGATTATTTATTTAATGAATATTATTTTAGAATATTCATTTGAGGATTAATTATTTAATGAATATTATTTTAGAATATTCATTTGAGAATCATTTATTTAATGAATATTACTTTCGAATATTCATTTGAGGATTAATTATTTATTTAATGAATATTACTTTCGAATATTCATTTGAGGATTATTGACTTAAAGAATATTATTATATTCATTTGAGGATTATTGATTTTAAGAATATTATTTTGAATATTCATTTGAAGATTATTTTATTATTTAATGAACATTACTTTTGAATATTCGTTCGAGGATTAAGTATTTATTTAATGAATATTATTTGTGAATATTCATTTAAGGACTAATTATTTAATGAATATTATTTTCGAATATTCATTTGAGATTTATTAATTAATGAATATCAATTCGAATATTCATTTGAGGTTTACTTATCGAGGATTATTTATTTATGAACAATATTTTGAATATTCATTCAAGGCTATTTATTTAACGGATATTATTCTGAAAATTCATTTAATCTTTAATTACTTATTAAATATTATTTTCGAGTATTCATTGAAGGATTACTTATTTCATAAATATTATTAATTATTTTCAAATCAAAAAGAGGTTCGCAAAACAATGTTTTCCATTTAAATCTGTCTTATAAGCGGATTTAAATGCTCGCTCAACTATCAAAAATATGGGAAACCTGATTTAAATGACTACTACTCGTTTTAAACTCTCAACTCAAAAACTGTCAGGGGACAGATATTTTCTCGGAGCAATTTAATTGCTGCCAGTCAAGTATTGTGTTACGGGAACAAGTCGATATCCATTAACAAGCATCGCTTGGGAAATATTGGAGAATCTTCCTTTCTAACCTAGATATAACTACTGAGTGGAGTCGTATCAACAAGTATTACACTTGGGGAAAGGAAGACGATCTTTACGTTTCAGAGTCATGGATTTCATCTGAACTAGGAGCATGTGTAAGAGGTCGAGTCGCACCGATCCATCATTTTTATTGCCCCAAATGGGCCGGGAGATCCAGAAAGGCGGTAGACAATGTCAGGCTGTCGTGATACTTCCATCTACATGTAGAAAACATATATTTTGTTGTACAACCTGCTACTGATCATAGTAAGGTTGGTACGACGGGCGCGGAGAAGGCTCCAGTATTGGTTCATCATCCAATTTGGATATTCCTGCAACATGTATTGGGGTGAAGAACAAATCGTGTTGGCAGGTGGTCGAAAAGTGCTTGAAAATGAAGTGGCAATAAATTCTTGCAATTTCATCTTTGATTTTATGAGTATGACTCTGATAAAATCTTACTTAGATTATATATGCATAAGTGGATTTTGGGTTACGGAAACCTTATATTGAATTTTCCTTATAACTTCATCTTTTAAGTTATATGTTGATAGTCTGCTTATATTTTATATAGCAGATATTTTACGGAAAGGATATACTGAATTACCTTGTTACTTCATCTTTTATATTATACTAGAACTTTGTTCATAGTATGAATATCGAAAGTTGCAGAATATAATGGAAATGATATTTGAAATACAACAATGGTACTGTTTTTGGAATACATTCCGATAAGGAAATAATTTTAGTATCGAGATATTTTGACAAATTGTTGTCTTATACCCGCTTTATTCTGGATTGAATTAAAGGCAGAATTATGCCATACTTTCATTACCTTGCTGAGCTATCGCTCACTCTTGCTATTGTTTTATATATATTATATAGCAGCGAAGCAGGATGCCAATGGGACGGCACATACCCCGCAGGGCGTTTCCATAAACAGTTTCCAGCAGTGATCTCGAGAGTAGTGCGAACCAATCGAATCAGGCTACAGCTTTTGGTATTCAACTTATGTATAGATATGAACGGTATGAGAGGATTGTGAGCATCAGAAGGCTAAGTTGGTAATGTAACATTACTTAGAAATTGTATCAGTGACAGATTCAAAGTCATTTGGGTATTGTAATAAAGATTATTTATTCCGCAATGGTTGTATTTGTGTCGTTTCTGAGACTCTAACCTGTGTGTGTGTGTGAGACATATATTGTGGGGTCATGAGCAGGTGAATTATGCACGGTGTGAGTAATACAGGTAAGGCCAGGAGTAAAGGGATCGTGACTACTCTAAATCCCTGACCCCGGATTTGGGGCTGTTACAAATATAAAGCTAGTATAATTTTGACATGACCTGGCCATTTTTGACATGACATGGCCTAGTATAATTTTTATCAATTACTTTTTTTAAAACAAAAATGTGTAAACTATTAAGAGCTAATTAGATGACTTCAAAAAATAAAAAGTAAAAAGCTAATCAGATTTCACAAAATTAGATAATTAGTTTTGTGCGAAACTTGAAATTTTAAACTTTAACATAATGTGTTTAAACTCTAACACAATGAAACTAATGTGTTAAATCTAATTAGAATACTCACAAAATAATGTCAAAAAACAATAAATCAGTTTACGGTCACGGATGTTGAAATCGAGGCATTATGGTCTAGTTTAAGGAAATTACAGAGAGTTATTATTTTGGTAATCGATTTATTATGGATCATTCTATTGTTACCCTAATGAAGCACTTGTAATTTTTAATTATTTGAGGGTTGTTGGTGTGTTGTTAGATGAGTTTAGTTTTGTGACTGTTGTTAAATCTTAATAAACCTTTTTATCAAGGTAAACCTTTTATGATTTAAATGGCACTAATAATTTTAACAAATTTTATTAGACAAAATATGAAATTCCCGAGGAAGGAAGAACCTATACATTGCGGACAATTGGTGCTTTGTGGAGGCTGCACAAGAGCTGGATTAAGAAGGATCATTATCTCAAATATCACAATGACGAGGACAAGCTAAAAAATTGCCCCAATACCGTTTCAGTCGAGGAATTTAAGGTGCTTCTCAAGTACTGGGGGGATGAAGAAGTGAAGGTATATCTAATCACATGTTAATCCCTTAGCTGGTACTTACCTTTTTCACAAATGTCTTGAATTTTTTTTGTAAGTGCTTTTATATTTTTTGTACTACTAGAAGATAACCCGTGCGAAGCACGGACCTAGTTAATTTATTTAAAATTTAAAATTATTTATTTAATATAAATAAGGTTATAATAAGAAAATTATAATTACAATATAAATTTTAGATGGGTAAGAATAAAAAAAGTTATTTAATTTGCTTATAATAACATAGTATTATTTACCCACTGCAAATTTTGCGTGAATTGATGAAAAGCTAAAAATGAATAAAAGAATTCAAGCTCCATTAGTCAAACAAATAAGGGAATTGTTGTGGAAGAAAATTATTATAGGATTAGAAAAATAATTTAAAAAAATTGCACATATTTTCAGCTTGGTTAGACATAAAACTAAGAATTATACTTAAAATATACTCAAGAGATTTAGAAGGAGAATGATACCTAGAGATTAGAGTGTTGTAGATGTTCCGGACAAAGGTAGATTAAGATAACAAATTAAAGGGTATAAAATAGATTTAGATTAGAACATAGAACTCTACGTGAGATAAGATTTCTACGTGAAATAGGATTATAGGGGTGGAACCAAAAAAAGGTGAGAACCAAATTTGGTACCATTAAAAAGGGTTTTGCTTATTAATAAAGGTTATAGATATTGAATGGTTGGTCAGGAGCGAGCTGAGAAAAATGCACAAAATCGGAAGTTGATTGTAGAGACGCACACTGCTGGTCGTAAAAGTTTTGCCCAGATTGGCGAGGAGATAGTATGTCCAATATTTCAAAGATGCTTTCATTTTCTATGTGTTTATGAAATGCCACTTTTATATTTTCATGCATTCTGTAGTTTTAATATTATGACTATTTCCTGGAATTATTTTGACAGAAAGTAGAAAAGAAAATTGAACCTGAAAAACTAGCCCCGCAAGATGAAATTTATGCCAAAACCCGTAAACGAAAACCAGGACACGTGTATAAGGTAATGACGTAATAATTTAATTATTTTAGTCTTTTTAATATTTTCAAGATTCTGTAATTTTTTTAAATGTAGTCTCTCAGTTTTTAGTTGATTGCGGAAAATTCCTTAAATGTAGTCTCTCAGTTTTAATGTTCTGTATTTTTATTAACATGTTTATTTGTAGACTATTGTTACTGAAGATGGCACTGAGGAGCAAGTGAAAAAACCAAGCCATTGACCGAATTGGCTTCTCGGAAGATCTGGAAAGTGCAGAAAGACAAAATCTCAGCAGCCAAAGCTTTTTAGTTCCAGTACTACTGCTTCTGCTACAAATATTGATGACTTGAAAAAGACTTTAAGGGAGGAAATCATGGCTGAAATGCAAGAGATGGTAGAGAGAAAGGTGTGCGAGAAATGTCAAAGGTAATAAAAAAATTGGGAGAAATCAATCCAGAATTCCAACACCTTGACGTTGAAGAGTTGTGTGCTGGTGGTGATGACACTGAGGACAGTGATCAGGAGGTCGATGATCTTGAGGATGATAATCATGAGGATGACGATCAGGTGGACGACGAAACTGATGATTGATGACCAGTACTTATACTTTCAATGTCCGTACTTTTGGTAGACATTGGTATTTTAATATTTTCTTTAAGATTTTAATGTACTGAATTATGGTGTAAGTCGACATGTGCTTTGACTTAAAATTTAAGTACTAGAGCAGGATGATATTGTGTTAAGAGCCAACTATATATGTTTGGGCTTTGTTGGCTTGTTTTGTTGGATTTGTCATTTGGGAAATGAAGAAATTGATTTCTGGTTTGGTATGCCTTTGTGCATGGTAATATTAAATTTTCAAACATTATATTGCAATCTAGACTAACAAAAAGTGTTGCAAATATGTATTTCCAATAAGATATATAGTATTACAACATGGATAAAAATGTTGCAGATAAATGTTGCTAAAAAAACCAAAAACATTGCAATAACCATCAAAATGTTGCATCATAATGTTGCAAATAAATTAATTTTGTAACATTCTAAGCCAATAAATGTTGCAAAAATGTGTTGCATAATTCTATTGTAACACCTTAAATGTGTTACTAAAACAGACAAAGTGTTGCAATAAAGCGCTATTGTAATACTTGACAAATGTTACAATAAGTACATCAAAGCGTTACTATATGGGTTCGTAGGCAACGGCCGCAAATGCAACACCGAGTTTTGGCTAAAGCGTTACATAAAACTCTATTGTAACACATATGGGGTCTAATGATACACTTTTTTGGGCTTGCAATAGGTCAAATATGGTGTAGTGACTCTGAATCTTAGGCCTGTAATCGATTCCTACTTTATTTTCCATTTAACCTTTTTCTGATAGTGACAACTAATATGACCTAGTGTTCATTTTATAGGCATATTAGGGGAATGGTAAGGTAAACAGTCAACAGTTTGGAATACCCATACAACTACCACATATAGAAATTAAGATTCATGTCTTCCACTAATCCAACAATTAACACACAACAGCCAATCAATGCAAAGTCTTTGACCAAAGATCTCAGACTTTGAGGTTATCCAACTTAATGACACAAAGTTTTATTACTGACAATACGACTAGCACATAATTTAATTTAGAAAAGTCATAGAAAATCTGCTGTCGAAAAGAATAGAAACTTATGTGACATTAGCTTCTCATGACAGTAACTTGGAGGTTACTGTCACAAGCTGCATTCAGATATGAAAATGTAAAAACTAGTAAGTTAACATACCAGATTAAGCTTTCCCAACTCACTTACCAACCTGTTAAAGGTGGCTTCATCCAATGGTTTAGTGAAGATGTCTGCAAGTTGCTTTTCTGTTGGGATATAGATCAATTTCACAGTTCCTCTTTCAACATGTTCTCTAATGAAGTGATGTCTGATATCAATGTGCTTTGTCATAGAGTGTTGAACAGGATTGTCTGAGATGACTATGGCACTAGTGTTATCACAGTAGATAGGAATGTTGCTTAACACTAGTCCATAATCCAATAGTTGATTCTTCATCCACAGAATTTGTGCACAACAGCTTCCAGCTGCAATATATTCAGCTTCTGCAGTTGATGTAGAAACTGAATGTTGCTTCTTGCTAAACCATGACACCAATCTTCTACCAAGAAATTGACAGCTACCTGTTGTGCTTTTTCTGTCAATTCTACATCCAACATAATTTGAGTCAGAGTACCCAATGAGTTCAAATCCAGTATTCTTAGGATACCAAAGGCCTAGATTAGGGGTGCCCTTTAGATATCTAAAAATCCTTTTGATAGCCACTAAGTGTGACTCTTTTGGATCATCTTGAAACCTTGCACAGAGAAATGTAGCAAACATAATGTCTGGTCTGCTAGCAGTTAGATAGAAAAGTGATCCCACCATGCCTCTATAAGCACTAGAGTCCACTTTCTTTCCCTTGGGGTCAAGATCCAGATTTGTTGATGTAGAGATAGGAGTCTTGGCAGGTGATGAATATTCTAAGTTGAACTTTTTGAGAAGTTCCTTGTAACACCCCCAGATCCGGGGTCAGGAATCTGGGTTGTCACGCTCCATCAATGATACAAAACCTGCATTACTTACATCATTCTCATAATACAACTCCAAAGACCCCAATCACTTACGCACACACACACAAGTTATAGCCTTGGAAATGAGCAACAATAATCAACATTTGTTATTACAACCTTTACCTGAAGTTACAATAATAGACCTCACCATTCTATACAAGTTTTAGGAATACCAACCCACTCAAAATAATTCTCACTAATTCAAGCTGCAACTATTCTGCTCACACTGACAGTATCCATTCTGCATCAACTAACTCCAGGATGGTCTCTCCATTCCCTTGCTCTCGTAACACGAGGTGGATTCGACAATGTTTTCCTCATGCTGAAATATTTAATAAAGCAAGAATGAGCTAATAGTGCTCAGCAAGAATCAATCCCAGTTTAAATCTTTAAACCTTTTAGGGAGATAATCCATAAGGGATCAAAGCTTTTATCAATACTAGGGTCGAACCCCAAAATAGTATACCGTTTAAAATACCATGTGACTTATAATCATACTCATATACTCTTCGTAATCATTTGGAAATCCTTGGTATCAGTATGATAAACCAAGACTCAAAACATATCTTTTTAAAATAGATATCAAATATTGGAATCAAGGCTTAAAGCCTATTCATTGATTCAAAACACTATATAGTTCGAAAATATCTTTGTAGCCACAGGCTATGCATTAAACGGATAAGATACTAGTATAATATAAATGATGAAGTTACGAGGAAATTAATATAATGTTTCTGTAACCCGATATCAACTGATGCATATATAATCTGAGTAAGGTGTTATCAGAGTCATAACTCATAAAATAAAAGATGAAGTTGCATGAATTTATTGTTACTTCATTTCCAAACACTTTTCGACCTCCTGCCAACATGATTGGTTCTTCACCCCAATACATGTTGCAGGAATATCCAAATTGGATGATGAACTAATATAGGAGTTGCTACCGCGCCCGCTGTGCCTAACCTTGCTATGATCAGTAGCAGGTCGCACCGCTCAAATAGTTTTCTACATGTAGATGGAAGAATCATGACAGCCTGCCATTGTCTACCGCCTTTCTGGATCTCCCGGCCCATTTGGGGCAATAAAAGTTGGATGGGTCGGCGCAACTGGACCACTTACACCACTCCTAGTTCAGATGAAATCCATGACTCTGAAACGTAAAGATCGTCCTCCTTTCCCTAAGTGTAACACTTGTTGATACGACTCCACTAAGTAGTTATATCTAGGCTGGAAAGGAAGATTCTCCAATATTTCCCAAGCGATGCTTGTTAATGGATATCGACTTGTTCCATCAAGTTACCCCTCGAGCGTTGAGGTGGTAACACAATATTAGACTTGCAGCAACTAAATTGCTTCGAGAAAATATCTGTCCCCTGACAGTTTTGAGTTGAGAGTTTAAAATGAATAGCAGTCACTTAAATCAGGTTTCCCATATTTTTTATAGTTGAGCGAGCATTTAAATCCTCTTAAAAGACAGATTTAAATGGAAAAACAGTGTTTTGGGAACCTCTTTTTGATTTAAAAATAATTAACAATATAGCTTAGAGTATCCTTCATAATTATTGAAGGTCGAGGATAAACTTTAAATACATTTCTCATTTTTAAAACGTTTTAAAAGTATTTAATAAATATTCGAATAATATTGATTAAATAAGTAAACCTTAAACGAATATTCAAAAATAATATTTATTAAATAAACAAACCTTGAATGAATATTTAGAAATAATATTCATTAAATAAATAAACCTCAAATGAATATTCAGAAATAATATTCATTAAATAAATAAGGATTAAATGAATATTCAACATAATATTCATTAACTAATAAACCTTGAATGAATATTCAAAATAATATAAACCTCAAATGAATATTCAAAATAACATTCCTCAAATAAGTAAACCTCAAATGAATATTCAAAATAATATTCATTAAATAATAAACCTCAAATGAATATTCAAAATAATATTCATTAATTAATAAATCTCAAATGAATATTCGAAAATAATATTCATTAAATAATTAAGTCTCAAATGAATATTCAAAAGTAATATTCATTAGATAAATAACCCTTAAATGAATATTCAAAATAAAATTCATTAAATGAATAATTAATCCTCAAATGAATATCTAAAAGTAATATTCATTAAATAAATAATCCTCAAATGAATATTCTAAAATAATATTCATTAAATAAATAATCCTCAAATGAATATTCTAAAATGATATTCATTAAATAATTAATCCTCAAATGAATATTCTAAAATAATATTCATTAAATAAATAATCCTCAAATAACAGTTACCCGATATCTAGCTTATAAACCAATTACCAAATCATTTCCAAGTAATAAATACTTTCCGGAACACAAATAATGATTATTAATAATATTCCTCAAGATGAATAGTAATCTGCCGCTGGAATCCCTCCGGGTTTCCACGACTATCTATATAACAAAAATATCGACTCCCGGTCTAGAGTCGAAACAATGAACATGCTCTTATCTATAGAGCTACAAGGTATACCGGTTCGTAAGTACATTATCTCAAAGCTCGTATAATATCCAAAAGTCAAATTCTATTTAACACGATATAATCATTTATCTCAAAACTATACAACACTATACATGGCAAAGGCAGTGTTATATAATTAATACTTCAAAGTATGGATTTAGAGACTTGCATCTATTATATGCATACATCAGAATATGGTTCTTTAAAATATAGCATGGGATGAGAAAACTTGCCTGGAAATCCCGAAGTAGCAGTAAGTCTCAGGTTGGTCCAGTAATCTAGAATCAACACAAGTTCAAGATTAATAACTTAAACGCTTTCACCATACTAGGTATATACTAACTCAAGTACAAGTCCATTTCCAAATTAACTCCTTAAGAACTTCTACTCGAGCATGCTTGCTCACGCATTTTTATAAAGTTGAGATTTAATCCTTTTAGCACGAAATATATTCGAGGGTCTTCCTAAACATACCTCGCATGTTATCACAAAGTTTCACATTCTATTATGACCTCTAAGTGATTCGATCATAACCTCAAAGTTGACTAAGTGGTATAGTTCGGTTTCGCGAAACATCCTTTACTAAAACACTCGTTTCTCCTAAACCGTAAATCGGATTCACATGATTTTTATACCAAAACGAACCTTGAAACAAGACCTACACTATACTAGGAAGTGGTGACCTTGGACAGAAGGTATTATGTTCGAACATCACAAACAAAACAAGGCTAAGGAAAATCGGGCATTATAACGGCTATGTTTTAACGATTCCAAAGTTTAATCATAAACTTTACATAATCAATCCAACCAAATCACCAAGTCAAATCCTCAACATCATTACTAACTCATAATCATCATCAACCAGTCAAAACCAACATCTACTTGCTTATCATCAAATCAACATCAAACTTTCATCAAAATCACTTAATCATCCTTATAATCAAACTAACTAAACTATACTTAAAACTAACCATATAAATCGATTTATAACTAAGGGTTTCAAGAGTTTATACCTTCCTTGATGCTTCATATACACTAACAATGGTTTATAATCCTTCCTTGAGCTTTGAACAAACCTTAACAAGCTTAATCCTTAAGAAACAAAATCAAGAATCATGAAAAGTTATTGTTCATCATCATCTTGTAAAATCCATAACAAATCGAAAAATAAGAGTTCGGTGCTAAGATATTTACCAGACCTTTTGCTCTTCATAAGATTTCTTTTGAGTTATAGATCGCCAAATTCTAAGCTTCCTAGCTAGGGTTTTGAGCCCCATCTTTCCGCTGGACAGAAACTGGACAGCTTGGGTTCTCCAACTTGGGGAAGGGATTTGGCTAGGCTACACTCCTTTGTTGACCATGAAATTTTTAACGAATGTTACCCATGGAGTGGAGAAGCTATGGCTAAAATTTTAGGACAAGTAGATTTGGAGTTATGAATTTTTCTTTGCTCCTTATGCAAGCTGAGCAGAAATCTGGAATGGAAATGGGGAGAGTTTTTCTTTTCTCTTTTCTTTGCCTTGGTTGATCTTGGAAAGTGTGAGATATTTTGTATTAAGAAGTGGTGAGTCATCACATTTTGGCTAGTCATCGGACACGTGTCGCACATGCAGGAGTTTGGATAAAGTAGTTTTACTGGTTTATTTTCCTTTAACATGGATGATCCAAATGTTGCATTCCTCCAATTAATCTTGTTACATGTTACTTCCATGTCTATATTTAATCCTGTAAATGTCTCGTTGTTCCGTCCCCGATTAATCGCGTAGAATGTTCGTAGGGTTTCTTAAGTGTTCTATCGAAGTAGTTTACCGTAAACGCTCTTGATATCACTAATTCTTTTATTAAATCCATATCCATGGAATTGATAATTTAAATCCTCCAATACTTTCAAATAATAATTAATCCGTCCGTTATTGGTGAAATTTCGGAGAAAACAGAAATGCTAATTTTCCGATTCTGACAGCTTTGGCATTCCTTCATTTACATCGCATATCACTAATACGACTTTGAAAGTTTATTATATGGCCCCGTATATAGGGTGGTCTGAAAATCTTTTTCGACTCAGAAATTTACTATTCATCAGGAATTTACTATTCATCAAATAAAAAAAAAATTAACTAAGTCCAAAATTTGGGGTTATTACAGTCTCCCCTACTTAAAAGGATTCCGTCCCGGAATCTAAGAAAATAGCCGAGGTTACTCTTCCAATATAGTAATCTCCAGTTTTCAGGTTGACTCTTCAACTCTCTGGTTTCATTACAACACTTTCTCATTCCGGTCTGCGATATCTACCGGACGCTTTATATAAGCCAATTCTGGCTATGCACATATACACCCATTTTCTATCAACATTCGATTATTCTTACAGTCGGCGGTACAACACTTACCGTAACTTCGGTTGTCTGAAATGTTCCTTTCGGTCGGTCCGTCGGTCTGCGGATCCTACGTAGTACTCGCACTCAATCTCGTTGCCAAACGGGTTTGGAAAACTCCTCCCGAATTGGGAGTTCAATCATTGGTTCTTATCTGACACGATGGTGACTGGAACTCCACATCACCCAACTATCTCTTTCGTAACTCTTCGGTTAACGATCTCTTGCTGATAACAAAATATGAGTAGACTCATTTGATCCATCACTTATAGCTCAATTGACGTCATAGTCCGACTCGATTCTTGTGATCCTATCACAGAATCCATTATAGTAAAATTACATTCCTAATCAGGAATCTCTATTAACTGTGATAGTCAACTTGGTCTTTGTTCTGCCTTCATTTTCTGACATATTCACTATTTGTTTATCAATCGATAAATCCTTTTATTTATCCGACCACTTATAACATTTCCTTAACTTTCTTTACCTTTTTTTGTACTCTCGGTGTAGCTGTCTCTTTATGACATATCTTTATTCCTTAATTCGTTCTGGCTCATTCAGGACCTTTAAATAATCCTTTATGCTCTCGTGACTTCAAACTTCATCCTTTCAGTCCTTCTTATTAGTCATTCCGAACTGGTCAGTGGGGCTGCTATCTTAGCAAAATCTTGTACACATCTTCGGTAATATCCGACTAAATCCACAAAATTACTCGCCTCGGTTGGTGTGGTTGGTCTTTCCTAGTTTGAAACGTCTCCTATCTTTGCAGGGTCGACCAGTACTCCTTTACTGTTGACCACATGTCCTAAAATTGTACTTCCTTTAGCCAAAACTCGCACTTTGAGAACTTGGCATATAACTTTTCTCTCCTCAGTGCTTCTAACACGATCCTCAAATGTTCTGCATGTCCTTCCTCGGTCTTTGAGGTAAACCTAAATATTGCCGATGTCACTATGACATACTTATCCAAATACTTCTTGAAAAGTCTATTCAGCACGTCCATGAAAGCTGCAAGGGCATTCGTCAGCCCAAACGACATTACTAAAAACTCGTAGTGTCCATACTTGGTGCGAAACGCAGTTTTGGGTACGTTCTCAGGCTTAATATTCAATTGGTGGTATCCAGTTCTCAATCAATATTCGAGAATTTAACTGCATCATGCAGCCGATCGATCAAATCACCGATCCTTGGCAGGGGTATTCATTCATAACAATTAGCCTATTTAGCTCTCGACACTCTATGCACAACCTCATGTTGTCGTCCTTTTTCTTTACCAATAACACGGGTGCATCCCACGGTGACGCAGTTGGTCTTATCATTCCTTCCCCTAACAATTTCTTACCATTGAGCGGTTAATTCCTTCATCTTGACTGGAGCTAGTCGGTACGGGGCCTTCGAAACTGGCGCCGTTCTTGGAGCTAATTCTATACTAGACTTTATTTCTCTATCGGGTGGTAACCCCGGAAGATCTTCTGGAAATACATCCTCGAATTCGTTGATGACGGGGATATTTCGCATACTAGGTGCTTCCCGTTTCGTATCCATCACAGTCGCTAAACAAGTTTCATCTTATTGGAGGTCAAACGTTTCCTCTTCCGACAATCTGAATTCTTACCTTCTTTCTTTCTTGTTAGGCCGAATACACAATATAATCAAGTATGTATATGAGAATAACAATCAAGAACACTTTTTATAAATCAACAAACTGTAATTATATTAACAGTTTCTCTCTTAGTGATGTTAATGAATCACAAAGAGCTACTAGGTTACAAGAATAATATATTCAATGTTCGCGTCCCTTCTAGGGATAACCTATCTGTGTTTATATAGTACACAGCTACTTACAATCCATCTCTAATTGATATTCCTATAAGTTAGCTATACAATTCATATCAATCAAGGATTGCTTCAGTCTTCTATTCCGTTTCCTTAGCTGTATCAATATATTCTGCTTCTTTCCATCTTCAGAATATATTGCTTCTAGAATCTTTATCTTTGCACCGACAGCTAAGTCAACTATCACCCAATCAGACTTTATCAAACTCTGACTAGCTTCTAGATAAACTCTGATATGTACCTGGTACTTAAACACTGATGAACAAACGTCAGCAATTATATCTAACAATCTCCCCCAACTTGTTCATAATAAAAATGTACAAGTTAAACATATAATTGATGATGTCAAAACATATAACAAATGCAGTGTTTAAAATATGTCAGAGTTTAATTTTAAAACAGAGTTTAAATTTAACTTAGAACAGAAAACATAAAAACTTACAGTCAGACTTTACTTGACTTCTTCAATATCAGGTACTGTCCTGAGATAATCAATCAGTAGTCTTCTTTCAGCCTTCTCTAGCTCATCCACCATAATCTCTTTTAGCTCTTTAAGTTCTGAATCACTCTCCCCCGTTTGGTAGATAGCAGCTCTTAGAGAATATATGTTGTTTCTTCTCATATCATTTCCTAGCTGAATAAAATAAGACTTGTCTGACTCCAAGTTAAATTCCAAAACTTTTATTCCAAGTGCAGTTCTAAATCTAGCACTGTTTCTCTTCATCTCCACTAACTTTCCAGTATGATCCCTATACTTTGGAATATAAACACTTGATACTCCTCCTCCAAGCATAGCTTTAGATCTCAGCATCTTTTCTCTCAAAACTTGAGCAACATCATGAGTATGTCTGTTTTTGACTTTTAGAAGATAAAGTACATATTCCAGTTCTTCCCATGATTTGAGATTAACATCAGATTCTCCAACTTTATAAACTCTTCCATCACTCATGAAGTATAACAAAAACTGCTTCTTCAATACTTTGTGAAAAATCAACTGAACAGATTCTAACTTATCAAGGTTTTCTTGTGTAACCCCAATACCAGATTCTGCCAGTGAAATGTTATCTTGAGATCCGTTATTTGTTCTTTTCTCTCTGTGTGATCCCAGTCCAGATTTATCAAAAGCTTCTTTTCCCAATACAGTTCTGGTTTCTGAGAAATTCACAGCTTCAAGCTTTAATTCTTCAAGAATTTTAGGTTTGCTGAATCCTGGAAGTTGTGTAGATTTCTGTACAACTTGAGCAACGTCAGAGGTTGTCATAACTTTAGTAGAAACATCAACTTGAGCAGCGTCAGAGGTTGATTTAGCTAATCTTGTTTCAACTTGAGCAATGTCAGAGGTTGAATAAATCTTCTTAGGTAACTGTTCTTCTTCTACCAGTTTACCTTTACCTTTATCAGCATTTGTAATCACAGGCCTCCTTGAGTACTGTAAACTCTGATCAGAGTTTACATTCTCTTTGATAACAATTCCTTTTTCTTTCTTTCTAGGAGCCTTGATTTCCTTCTTCTTTAAGATTCTTCTTGTGTTCCTCAGCAAGCATTTGCTCTTCAGCTTGGATATCTTCAATTGTAACATCTTTTCCATGTTCTGCCATAAACACTTTAGCAGAAATCTCTTCATCAGTAGATGGCTTATCAGAGATTATCAAACTTTTGAATTTTGAACCACTGGCAGAGTTTGCATTTCCCTTTCCAGAGTTTGATCTTCTATCAGTGTTTGATCTTCTTGAAAGTAGTCTTCTATCAGCATTTAATCTTAAGCTCTTTCCATCTCCCTTGTTTCCACCATCATTACCATCATCCCTCCGTCTCAGAGTTTGAGTGTCTTTGCATTTGTCACTTGGTACACTCTCCCCCTTTTTGACATCATCAGAAAGTAGTACTGATGTCAACAACTCAATTACATTAGAAATTGAAGTCAGTTGGGCAGACATAGCAGTCTGGTTGTCCTCAACTTTCCCAAGCCTCTTCTGAATGTCATCAGAGTCCTTAGCTTGCTTCTTGAACATGGAATTGTAATAAGTTCTATCATTCTTCAGAGTAAGATCCCTCAGACTAACTTCATTCCTCAAAGCAGTGACTTCCTTATGAGACTCATCAAATCTGTTGTGGAGAGATTTAATTTGAATCACAGTAGCCTTTAGACTTGTAAGAATATCAGGATTTGAAATCGTCTTCACAGAATCACCAAGAAAATCAGCAGCCCTCTGTGCTGAAAAGATACAATCTGCAACAGCCCATCTATTGTAATACATATCTTGAAAATGCTCAGCCGTAGCTCGATTGACCTCCCTTTGCTCATCAGAGTTTGCTTGACTACCAAATAACTCCTCTTGTGAATGATCAGAACTATCATCATCATTATCATTCTCTGCTGTATTCTCTGCAGCAGGTTCTGGAATCTCAGAGTTTGCAACAAACTCTGTTTCAACAGGAACAGACTCTGCCATAGCTTCATCGAAATTATCTACAGCAGATGCAGTAGTTCTCTGCTCAGCTTTATTAGTCTCAGAGTTTGTAACAAACTCTGCTTCTATGTGAACATTCTCTGTTGCATCCTTGTCAGCAACATCAGGATTTGCAGCAACAGTTTCTGTAGCATTAGCAGCTAAAGTCTGATCGACTTCCTCACCCTTTTCAAGTACCTGGTGAGTAACAGAGAGAATCTCTGTGTGGGTAGCCATAGAATCTTCAAGAATAACCGTGGCTTGATCAGCTTCCACACCCTCTGTTTCATCAAAAACTTCAAGATGGTCAGAGTTTACAGAGTTGTGTGTTCAACATCCTGTGACTCAAAAATCTCAGCCTCAACATTTTCTGTAGCCTCCTGAACAAGAATTTCAGGAGCTTCATCTGCAGCTTCATTTGCAGCTTCCTCAACTACATCATCAGCGTTTGATGTAGGAGCTTCATCATCAGCACTTACATTTTCCTCAAAAACTCTGTCCAAATTGACAGCTTCAGCATTTACATTTGATGCACCAAAAAGATGTGCAGCCACCAATCTTCTTTTTCTCTGATGAAGAGTTTCTTCATCAGTTTCACTGTCCTCATCAGCATTATCAGACTTTGCCCTGTTGGCCCTTCTTTTCTTTAACCTTTTCTTCTGAGGCATATCATCAATATTTGATACCCCAGCTTCAGAAGCTTGCTTAGCAATCCTTGGAGGTTTAGTACCAACATGCTTAGTCCTACCACCAGTCCGTGGTTGAACTGTAGAGGCTTCAGCATTTACTGGTTCTGAAGGCTGTTGTGGTTGAGGTTGAGGGTTTAAGAACTGAAGCACTGTCTCAGGCAACAGCAATTCACCAACACTAACCTTCTTTAAATCCTTATTAGTAAGGTCGGAGAATACCCTTTTGTGCAATTTGAAAGAGGGAATTACGTCCTCCTCATCAATCTCAACATTTGGAACACAAGCAGAGAACAAAAGTTGACAAAATCTAGAAAAATAGACTACATGCCTATTCTCTGTTAACTTGTCACCAATGTTCATCAAAACAAGTCTAGCAAAATCATAATTACTGTCAAAGAGAAGTGAATACCCGATTTGCAGACTGTCGATTGGAATCGCATCCCAGTTTGTACATTTCTTCCCGAACGCCTTTGTTATGCAATCGAAAAAGAAACTCCATTCTTTGCATAAAAACGGTCGCTTCAGTTGGCCTATCTTCGCCGAAGATCCAGTATACCCAATAGCTTGCATCATTCTCTGAAGTTCAGTATCACCAACACTAATGGTGTACGCGTCAGACTCTGCAAAGCCCATTGCTTCACGAACAGTTCCTGGAGTTATGACAAACTCTTTCTCCTTGAACTCAAAAACTATGGATGGGGTACCAGAAACACCACCATCATCATAGACACCAGTTTCCCAGAAAGCTTTGATCTGAGATCCATAAAGCTTTGCAGGCTCCACCAAAGCACGCCCAATTACGGACTGAGCAAGAAAGTTTTGTATTATATGAAACACCTCTGGTGCATTGACAGTGTTTAATGGGGCTGAATAGTTATTAGGAACGAACTCTAACCCAGAAGCAGTGAAAGCAGTTGAAGCCATTAGTAATATCAAGAAATAAACAGAAAATAGCTTCAAAAACACGAGAGAGTTTAAGAAAGAAAGTGTTTGTGAATATGTGTGAGTGAAACTAGAATACAATTGGAGTAAGTCGTGAAAAACTGTAACGGTTGTGTGTATAATGTATAAATATAAAATTTAAAATTAAAAACTGAACAGTTTTTAATCATTAAAACACAACTGTCTTACCCCGTATACTGTGTAAATGAGACACGTGTCACCCATGCAATGACTGACAGCAGTAATTGGCAGTTTCCAATGCGCATGCGCAGTAAAAACAGCAATAATTACACCCGATTACACTTTCCTATGTATGCAATCTCTCTCCTCTCTTTAACACTTTTCTAAACCAATCCCTAAACATACTCTTTTGAAATACCAAAACAAATGTTTTTCCTCAAAATTATAAAATGTCTGAAACAAAGAAATCATTTTAACCATCAGAGATTAAAACAAAGTTACCTCGACATATTTCACACAATACATCAGTGTTTATCATTTGTCCTTCTTTGTTAATAAACTCTTTTCGCAAACTGTACAGGTGTGAATAATTGTGTGTGAAATAGCAGAGTTTACCGAAATCAATATTTAAATCATCTCAAAGTGCATAAAATCCACAAACTAAAGTAGTAAAAACTGGTTGCCTAAACTCTCATGTATAATATAAAATCTGATTTTATATCTAAACTCTGTATAATGATATCCTTTCATTTGGATATATCTTTTATTTTTCACCCCCTTTATAGATATATTTTTTATTTTATTATTTTATTATTATTATTATTAATTTTTTTTTTCCAGTAATCAGTGGTTGGCACTAGTCACCAAAAATCAAAGATTTTAGCCCTTATTTCATACAATAAGTTCATGGATCTTCCTAGGCACAACATGATCTCAAAGGAATTTGTGCTCTGTTTGGCATCTTTTGATTTGAGGGTGAATTATTTGCAATTAATAATAAGAGTTTAGACTTTCCATCAGTTAATACAATTAATTTATGAGAGAAAATGCAAACAGCTAATACAAACTCAGTATATAGGATCAATAAACTAAGAGATGCTATAAATACAAAGACAGTATCATACTGTGTTAACTTACTGCACATATTTGAGATCAGAATCTATACAACTCTTAAGGATTCATAATTACTTACTGAGAATTATGCTTCATACAAATTTCTTCATTGGTCCTTGTGTTTCAGACAAAATTACAATCAGAGTTTAACATCAGACTTTAACCGACAGAGTATAACTAAACAGAGTTTAGCATCAGAGTTTACGTTCAGAGTTTATGACACTGGTACTCATAACAGTGAATACATGCAAGGAATCATTAGCATAAAAATCAAACATGTATAGTTTTTGAGTCTAACCCGTATCTCTAGTCAGAACCAGAGATCATTCCAAGTTCATTTACCAATCTTGTAAAAGTAGCTTCACTCAAAGGTTTGGTGAAGATATCTGCAAGTTGTTGGTCTGTAGACACAAAATGAAGCTCAATGTTTCCTTCTTCCACATGTTCTCTGATAAAATGATACCTTATGCTGATGTGCTTTGTCATGGAGTGCTGTACTGGATTTCCTGTCATAGCAATAGCAATTTGGTTATCACAGAAAATAGGTATTTTAGAGTACCTCAGACCATAATCCAGCAACTGATTCTTCATCCACAGAATCTGTGCACAACAGCTACCAGCAGCTATATACTCTGCTTCTGCAGTGGATGTGGAAATTGACTTTTGTTTCTTGCTATACCAAGAAACCAATCTGTCACCTAAAAATTGACAGCTTCCACTTGTACTTTTTATGTCTATCTTACAGCCTGCAAAATCTGCATCAGAGTAACCAATTAGCTTAAACTCTGATTCTCTAGGATACCACAAACCCAAGGTTATGGTTCCTTTGAGATATTTGAAGATCATTTTTACAGCTGTTAGATGAGGCTCTCTGGGATCTGCTTGAAATCTTGCACAAAGACATGTTGCATACATGATATCAGGTCTACTTGCAGTAAGATACAGTAAAGACCCTATCATTCCTCTGTAGTTTGTCATATCTACTGAGGCTCCTGTGTCTTTGTCTAGCTTTGTTGCAGTAGCCATGGGAGTTGTAGCAGATGAACTATCAAGCATACCAAATTTCTTGAGAAGATTTCTGGTATATTTTGCTTGATTGATAAAAATACCATCATCTGTTTGCTTGACCTGTAAGCCTAGAAAGTAACTAAGCTCTCCCATCATGCTCATTTGATACCTGGATTGCATAAGCTTTGCAAACTTCTTACAAAGTTTGTCATTCATAGATCCAAAGATAATATCATCTACATAAATTTGAACTAAAAGCAAATCATCACCAGAATTGAAATAAAACAAGGTTTTATCAATTGTACCTCTTGTGAACCCACTTTCTAAAAGAAATTGATCAAGAGTTTCATACCATGCTCTTGGTGCTTGCTTTAGTCCATATAATGCCTTGTCAAGCCTGTAGACATAATCTGGATGTTTAGGATCTACAAATCCTGGTGGTTGTTCAACAAATACTTCTTCTTCAAGCTTCCCATTGAGAAAAGCACTCTTTACATCCATCTGAAAGACTTTAAACTTCTTGTGTGCAGCATAGGCCAGAAAAATTCTTATGGCCTCCAATCTTGCAACTGGAGCAAAGGTTTCATCATAGTCAATTCCTTCCTGTTGTGAATAACCTTTAGCCACAAGTCTAGCCTTGTTTCTTGTAATCACACCTTCACTGTCAGTCTTGTTTCTGAAAACCCACTTTGTACCTACAATTGATCTATTCTTTGGTCTAGGTACAAGTGTCCAGACTTCATTTCTTTCAAATTCATTTAACTCTTCTTGCATTGCTGTAATCCAATTAGCATCTTGAAGAGCTTCCTCCACTTTCTTTGGTTCTGTTTGAGACAAGAAAGCATGATACAGACACTCATTATTTGTTGCACTTCTAGTTCTCACACTAGCATCAGGATCTCCAATTATGAGATCAGGTGTGTGTGCCTGTGTCCACTTTCTTGTTGTTGGTAAGTGGTTTCTTGCATCATTATTGGATCCTCCCCCTTGATCCATGCTCTCCTGATTCATATGTTGACTTTCTGTAGCATCTGAGGCTCCCCCTGAATTGGATGGCTCAGAGTTTGAACTGTCAGAGTTTGAATCAGTTTCCTCAACTGACTCACTTGCAGTGTCTTGTTGAGCTTCTTCACGCTCCCCCTCAACTGGTTCTCTATTTTTTTCAATTTGAGAATTTCCAGTTTCTCCAGTATTTATCAGTAGAGGTTCAGAGTATGCTTCGTCAGAGTTTGTCAGAACCGCTTCATCAGAGTTTGTCGGTACTGTTTCATCAGAGTTTACATCATCAGAGAATAAACCTTCATTTTCAAAACGCAGTTGATCATATCCATCTAAGTCATCAAGTCCAGTTATTTTCTTGTCATCAAATGACACATGTATGGATTCCATGATCACTTTAGTTCTCAGATTGTAGACTCTGAATGCTTTTGTTGACAATGGATAACCAACAAAGATTCTTTCATCAGCTTTTAACTCGAACTTGGTCAACTGTTCAGGATGAGTCTTCAACACAAAGCATTTGCATCCAAATATATGAAAATATTTCAAATTTGGCTTCTTATTTTTCACCATCTCATATGGTGTTTTCCCATGCTTGTTGATCAGTGTAGCATTTTGAGTAAAACAAGCAGTTTGAACAGCTTCTGCCCAGAAATAAGTTGGCAACTTTGCTTCATCAAGCATTGTTCTGGCTGCTTCAATTAAAGTTCTGTTCTTTTTTTCAACTACACCATTTTGCTGTGGAGTTCCAGGTGCAGAAAATTCCTGTTTCACTCCTCTTTCCTTGCAGAAAGCTTCCATGATTGAGTTTCTGAATTCAGTTCCATTATCACTCCTTATAATTTTGACTTTGTGCTGTGATCCTTTGTCCAGTAGATTTACATGATCCATCAGAGTTTGAGTAGTTTCATCCTTCTTTGATAAGAAATACACCCATGTATATCTAGTATACTCATCAACAATTACTAGAGCATATCTCTTTCTGCCCATGGACATCACATTCACTGGTCCAAAGAGATCAACATGTAGAAGATGATAAGGTTCCACTACTGAAGATTCAGATTTGCTCTTGAAAGATGACTTCCTTTGCTTGGCCTTTTGACAAGAATCACATAGACCATCTAGACTGAGTATTGATTTTGGAAGTCCCCTTACAAGATCCTTTCTTATTAGCTCATTGATGTTGTTCAAATTGAGATGAGAGAGCTTCTTATGCCAATTCCAACTCTCTTCATTTGACATTCTTGCAGTCAGACACACTGTTTTTCCATCAGAGTTTGTTACCAAACTTGCTTCATAAATGTTGTTGCGCCTGTGTCCAACTAGAACAACTTTTCCAGTAGATTTACTGATAACTTCACAGTATTCAGTATGAAAATCTACATGGTTTCCTCTGTCACAGATTTGACTCACAGATAGCAGATTATGCTTGAGTCCTGAGACTAGAGCTACATTTGTGATGATGACACTTCCAAGATTAATATTGCCATATCCCAGAGTGTGTCCTATGTTGCCATCTCCATAGGAAACCTTTGGGCCAGCCTTCTCCTTAAAATCTGATAGCAGGGCTTTATTTCCAGTCATATGTCCTGAGCATCCACTGTCCAAGATAAGTGTGCTCTCTTTTATACCCTGCAATCACAAACAAACAATAAGTGTTAGTTTTAAGGACCCAGACTTGCTTGGATCCTTTGGCTTTCTTAACATTGTTAGCTTTTGCAGCGGAATTACTATCAACAGAGTTTAAACTAACATTGTCAGACTTTACACTTGCAGAGTATGCTCTAACCCACTTCAGATTGGGTTTTAGCTCATAGTAATTGTGATAAATAGCATGATAACTCCTACAAGTATAAATAGAATGCCAAGTGCTCCCACAATGTGTGCATAAAGTCTGTGGTTTCACCCTTACATAATCATTCTTTTCTCCTGATGTAGAAGGTAAAGAATTGATATTTTTATTCTTTGTGCAGTAATTAGCAAGATGATTAGAACTACCACAATTATAACATGTTTTCCTTGGAGCACCAGCAGTAGGCAAGTGATTATTTCTATTATTTATGCCTATCTTTCCATTCCTATTCTTCTTGAACCCTTTTGGTTTCATGGCAGACTTTACCTCTTTCAGCTTATGATTGAACTGTTTTCCTGTCATCAAGCCAACATTAACCTGTTTTTCACAAGTTTTTACTGGCTTTCTAACAGCTTCTATTTCCATAAGTTTTTCTGTTATAATATCTTCCTGTTTTTCACAGGTTTCATCTGATTCCATATCAGCTTCTCTTATTACAACAGATTTTAACTTATTGGTTTCTGGAACAAATTTCACAGGTTTAAGTTGTGGTTTAACCTTAACCTTGTCTTTAAACCTAAGTTCATCATTTTCACAATAGCCTAAACCTACAGAATCTGTCTGAAACACTTGATGAGTGTCTCTTCCAGAGTCTGTCCAAGTCTTTATTATTTTTCTTTCTTTTTCTAGATCAGATTCTAATTGCTTATATCTTTTGAGCAACTCCTGTTCAACATAAACATCATCATCTCTTTCTTTTTGAATCTGTTTCATATTTTCAAGTTCTCCTTCAAGAAACTTGTTTCTATCTTTAAGACTAAGATTCTCAGATTTAATTCTCTCATTCTCTAAAGTCTGATCCCTATAACTAACATGTACGCTTTTCAGATATACTCTTAACTCAGATATATTATCAGTATCATAAGCATAAGTAGTTAGGGGTACCTTATTTTCAGATGATTCAGTCTCATCTTTGAGAGTTGCCATAAGAGCATAATTTACTCCATCATGAGAGTCTGAAGTATCTGCCCAGTCTTTGCCTTTAGAGATGAGTGCTTTCTCAGTTTTGCCTTTCTTGCACTCTGGAGCATAGTGACCCATCTACTTACACTTGTAGCACTGGATTTCAGATTTATCCTTCTTGCCAGACTTGGTCTCCCTTCCATCAGACTTTCTAAAACTTTTTCTTTCAGAGTTTGAATCTTTCCTTGAGAATCTCTTTCCTTTCTTGAAGTTCTTGAATCCCATCTTCTTGAAGGTTTTCACCATCAATGCAGCCATTTGCATCATCTGTTCTTCATCATCCTCAGAGTCAGAAGATTCATCAGAGTTTGAATCATCATCAGAGTTTGATGACTCACTTTCAGATTTAATGACTAAAGCCTTTCCCTTGGCTTTCTTCCTTGATGATTCCTTCTTAATGGCCTTCTCCTCAACTTTGAGAGCAACAGATTTTGTCTTTTTACTTAATCTTCTATTCCTTTGTTCTATCTCCAGTTCATGAGTTTTCAACAACCCATAGATTTCATCAAGATCTGTATCAGCAAGCTCATAATTATCTCTTATTGTGGTTGTCTTTAAATCCCACTTTTCAGGTAGAGATAACAGAAACTTGAGATTAGACTCTTCAAGCTCATATTCTTTATCAACCAGAGACAGATCATTCAATAGTTTGCAAAATCTATCATAAGTCTCAGTCAAGGTTTCATTAGGTCTTGAATCAAAGTGCTCATACTCCTGTGTGAGTATTGTCTTTCTGTTCTTCTTAATTGCACCTGTTCCCTGGCATCTGACTTCTAAAGCATCCCATATCTCTTTGGCAGTTTTGCAGCCAATTACTCTGTTAGACATAACATTATCTAAAGCACTGTGGAGTAGATGTCTAACTTTTGCATCCTTTGCAATTGATGAGATGTCCTCAGGAGTCATATCTTTCTTTTCCTTTGGAACAGTCTTTTGTTCTTGACCATCAACAACAGGGGCTAGTTTGGTTGGATTATGAGGACCATCATAAATTCTGTCAAGATATTCTGGATCTGTAGCCTCCAGAAACATGGTCATCTTCACCTTCCAAATTGGATACTCTACTAGTCTGAGAATTGGAACCCTGATTGTTTCATATCGACTCACAGAATTAGGCTTAACCTGTTCAGCCTTGGGAGCAATTTGATTTTCTTCAGACATGATTATTACTGTGTTTGAATCGTAAAACTGTATATATTAAACAGCCTTGGCTCTGATACCAATTGTTAGGCCGAATACACAATATAATCAAGTATGTATATGAGAATAACAATCAAGAACACTTTTTATAAATCAACAAACTGTAATTATATTAACAGTTTCTCTCTTAGTGATGTTAATGAATCACAAAGAGCTACTAGGTTACAAGAATAATATATTCAATGTTCGCGTCCCTTCTAGGGATAACCTATCTGTGTTTATATAGTACACAGCTACTTACAATCCATCTCTAATTGATATTCCTATAAGTTAGCTATACAATTCATATCAATCAAGGATTGCTTCAGTCTTCTATTCCGTTTCCTTAGCTGTATCAATATATTCTGCTTCTTTCCATCTTCAGAATATATTGCTTCTAGAATCTTTATCTTTGCACCGACAGCTAAGTCAACTATCACCCAGTCAGACTTTATCAAACTCTGACTAGCTTCTAGATAAACTCTGATATGTACCTGGTACTTAAACACTGATGAACAAACGTCAGCAATTATATCTAACATTTCTCAATCTATTCACGTTTCATACTCTATTTTCTTTATGCCCATTTCTTTCTCGTCCACTTTGCTTCCATTTCTATCATAGTCGTTTCATTAACCAAGGTAACATAATCAGTCGCTTCGAACACTTCGTTATTCTGAATTCGCATCATGCGAAACAAACCTTGGGAATTTCCGTAAACTTCGATTCATAGTTGTCGTACTCATTTATCTTGGCTCTCAGCTTCAACACTTTCCTTTTTCCAAATACTAAGGAAAATACTTGCATGGTACCAAGAATACTTCAAGCAAGCGAATGATTTTTTTTTTAAAAAACTTTGTAAAAAATCTCGCTGAGGGGGCAACCTGGTTAGGTCTCAATCAAATTATCGTTTGAAAATCTTCCTACCATACTTCACTGCATACAAATGCATCGTGAATTCACTTATATAAATTTGACTGAAAGTTGAACTTAGTGATACAATAACTAGTTAATTTCAATAAACATTGACAACTAGCTGAACAAAATTTGCTAGTTCGATTAGTTTGGGACGCAACATCTAGCTAGGATAATTAGCTAGATTTTCATCATATCATTAAAATTTCAACTAGTTAGAATAATTAACTAGTCACTCATCAGGGCACATATAATTAGCCAGTTTCAATCTACGAGTACAAAATCTCAATATTGTAGCCAAAGAAAGAAAGAAAACAACATTTTGACTACTTGGATAATGAATTGAAAAGAAGGGTAAATAAGTTTAGGATGAACAAGGTAATTATAACCCTTGAATAAAATATATGATATGAATAGGAAATTCTTGGTATCGGAACAATCGATAACCTCCCACTAAACATTTCTCATCAGTGAAACGGTCCACCCAAAGGTGTCTCCGTACATAAACTTTATCAAATTTTCCAATAGAATTGAATTCGGAATATCAATATCAAATTGATATCCTTTCTACGATTTCAACGTCTGATGTGCAAATCTCTCCTTAATAGGAGAAAAGAATTCCCGAGTAATCTCTGAAATATATATCATCAATGTTTTAGACACATAGCTAGATATTTATGAACTCGACTGAGGAGTCCAAGTATAAAAAAAAAGAAATTGAATATCAGAATAATCGTTAAAGAATATTCGTCAAATAATTAAGGAAGCATTAATTGAACATTCCTTAGATAATTGAAAGAATACGAAATAAATTATAGACCTGGAAGGATAGATGAATAAGGGTTCCTTCTTCAGGTCATCCTGGAACATGAACAAAACGCTCCGGTGAGTAATGGTAGCTTAATTCTGCGTATTTAACCCTTAAGGTAATGAGAGGAGAAAAGAAAAGAAATAAAATGAATATAGCAATTGTTGGTTGCATCCCAAGTTGAAGTAGGAAATTAAAGGGGTTACCTGACATTAACTATTCAAGGTAACATAGGCAGGAACCGTTTTAGATTGAGGAGTGTACCAGCAAGTAGATACCAAAAAGTCAATGGTCATCATAACTTCCAACATCACCCGCACGAGGATGATCTTATCTTTCTGCCTTTATGGCTTATGGTACTAACCAACGGTACCTCAAAATCGTACAAGTCCTTAAATAGGTCGGGAGTTCGAACATATTTGTCATTCCACGATAATCGTCCCGAGATTGAGCCTCATATGGCCGCATCAACACATCCTCAAAAGATGAAGGTCCATTAACGTATATGTAATTTCTTAACACTAATCGTATCGAACGAATCCAACCCCAGGCCACCATAGGTCTCGTCCCTCGCAGGTCCTGAGATTGTCGCATTGCTTGTTGCAACCATACGTGTCTTTGTCAGAATCACGCTATTCATTCTTCATATCTTTGATTTCTGAGTTGAGCCACCATGGCCTATCGTACGAAATGTACTCGCGATGCGATTTAGCACGTTCGTCTCACGATAACGTTCTGGTACTACACGTACGCAACAGTCTCCTTTTTAGGTAACAAAATACCCATCGACGTAAAAGACACCAACTCTTGTGGAATCGTTGTTCTCAAGGCTTGGACCTCATACACAAGATAATGCCCTAACTAGTCCACACAATTTAGTAATTCGGACCGCGTAAAGGACTGTAAACGTCTCAATCTTCACATGTGCTGCCTTCTCGTGGCAAACTATGCTGAACTACAAACACTTAGGTTCTTACTAAGTCAAGTTATCCATTGGTATTGGCCATTCCGACCTTACCCCAACTGCAACCGAGACTCTGATTCGCGTCTTATCTTAATGTTTTTGATAATCCGTGTACCATTCTAAACGTCCTTCTCATCGTTATGATGATCTTCAACGGTCTTATCGGTCCTCCGATAAGTCCTCAACTAAACTCTTTAATCGTAACATCCTCAGTGGCACTACTTCCGGTAGTCCACTTAACGAACTCTATATGAGTCCTCTCGTCATTCTCTTACTTCGATATAACTCTTAACACTCTCATATCCAAGTTTATAACTTAACGCTCTGATACCATTTCTGTAACACCCCCAGATCCGGGGTCAGGAATCTGGGTTGTCACGCTCCATCAATGATACAAAACCTGCATTACTTACATCATTCTCATAATACAACTCCAAAGACCCCAATCACTTACGCACACACACACAAGTTATAGCCTTGGAAATGAGCAACAATAATCAACATTTGTTATTACAACCTTTACCTGAAGTTACAATAATAGACCTCACCATTCTATACAAGTTTTAGGAATACCAACCCACTCAAAATAATTCTCACTAATTCAAGCTGCAACTATTCTGCTCACACTGACAGTATCCATTCTGCATCAACTAACTCCAGGATGGTCTCTCCATTCCCTTGCTCTCGTAACACGAGGTGGATTCGGCAATGTTTTCCTCATGCTGAAATATTTAATAAAGCAAGAATGAGCTAATAGTGCTCAGCAAGAATCAATCCCAGTTTAAATCTTTAAACCTTTTAGGGAGATAATCCATAAGGGATCAAAGCTTTTATCAATACTAGGGTCGAACCCCAAAATAGTATACCGTTTAAAATACCATGTGACTTATAATAATACTCATATACTCTTCGTAATCATTTGGAAATCCTTGGTATCAGTATGATAAACCAAGACTCAAAACATATCTTTTTAAAATAGATATCAAATACTGGAATCAAGGCTTAAAGCCTATTCATTGATTCAAAACACTATATAGTTCGAAAATATCTTTGTAGCCACAGGCTATGCATTAAACGTATAAGATACTAGTATAATATAAATGATGAAGTTACGAGGAAATTAATATAATGTTTCCGTAACCCGATATCAACTGATGCATATATAATCTGAGTAAGGTGTTATCAGAGTCATAACTCATAAAATAAAAGATGAAGTTGCATGAATTTATTGTTACTTCATTTCCAAACACTTTTCGAACTCTTGCCAACATGATTGGTTCTTCACCCCAATACATGTTGCAGGAATATCCAAATTGGATGATGAACTAATACAGGAGTTGCTACCGCGCCCGCTGTGCCTAACCTTGCTATGATCAGTAGCAAGTCGCACCGCTCAAATAGTTTTCTACATGTAGATGGAAGAATCACGATAGCCTGACATTGTCTACCGCCTTTCTGGATCTCCCGGCCCATTTGGGGCAATAAAAGTTGGACGGGTCGGCGCAACTGGACCACTTACACCACTCCTAGTTCAGATGAAATCCATGACTCTGAAACGTAAAGATCGTCCTCCTTTCCCCAAGTGTAACACTTGTTGATACGACTCCACTAAGTAGTTATATCTAGGTTGGAAAGGAAGATTCTCCAATATTTCCCAAGCGATGCTTGTTAATGGATATCGACTTGTTCCATCAAGTTACCCATCGAGCGTTGAGGTGGTAACACAATATTAGACTTGCAGCAACTAAATTGCTTCGAGAAAATATATGTCCCCTGACAGTTTTGAGTTGAGAGTTTAAAATGAATAGCAGTCACTTAAATCAGGTTTCCCATATTTTTGATAATTGAGCGAGCATTTAAATCCTCTTAAAAGACATATTTAAATGGAAAAACAGTGTTTTGGGAACCTTTTTTTGATTTAAAAATAATTAACAATATTGCTTAGAGTATCCTTTATAATTATTGAAGGTCGAGGATAAACTTTAAATACATTTCTCATTTTTAAAACGTTTTAAAAGTATTTAATAAATATTCGAATAATATTTATTAAATAAGTAAACCTTAAACAAATATTCGAAAATAATATTTATTAAATAAACAAACCTTGAATGAATATTTAGAAATAATATTCATTAAATAAATAAACCTCAAATGAATATTCAGAAATAATATTCATTAAATAAATAAGGATTAAATGAATATTCATTAACTAATAAACCTCGAATGAATATTCAAAATAATATAAACCTCAAATGAATATTCAAAATAACATTCCTCAAATAAGTAAACCTCAAATGAATATTCAAAATAATATTCATTAAATAATAAACCTCAAATGAATATTCAAAATAATATTCATTAATTAATAAATCTCAAATGAATATTCGAAAATAATATTCATTAAATAATTAAGTCTCAAATGAATATTCAAAAGTAATATTCGTTGGATAAATAACCATTAAATGAATATTCAAAATAAAATTCATTAAATGAATAATTAATCCTCGAATGAATATCTAAAAGTAATATTCATTAAATAAATAATCCTCAAATGAATATTCTAAAATAATATTCATTAAATAAATAATCCTCAAATGAATATTCTAAAATGATATTCATTTAATAATTAATCCTCAAATGAATATTCTAAAATAATATTCATTAAATAAATAATCCTCAAATAACAGTTACCCGATATCTAGCTTATAAACCAATTACCAAATCATTTCCAAGTAATAAATACTTTCCGGAACATAAATAATGATTATTAATAATATTCCTCAGGATGAATAGTAATCTGCCGCTGGAATCCCTCCGGGTTTCCACGACTATCTATATAACAAAAATATCGACTCCCGGTCTAGAGTCGAAACAATGAACATGCTCTTATCTATAGAGCTACAAGGTATACCGGTTCGTAAGTACATTATCTCAAAGCTCGTATAATATCCAAAAATCAAATTCTATTTAACACGATATAATCATTTATCTCAAAACTATACAACACTATACATGGCAAATGCAGTGTTATATAATTAATACTTCAAAGTATCGATTTAGAGACTGGCATCTATTATATGCATACATCAGAATATGGTTCTTTAAAATACAGCATGAGATGAGAAAACTTGCCTGGAAATCCCGAAGTAGCAGTAAGTCTCAGGTTGGTCCAGTAATCTAGAATCAACACAAGGTTCAAGATTAATAACTTAAACGCTTTCATCATACTAGGTATATACTAACTCAAGTACAAGTCCATTTCCAAATTAACTCCTTAAGAACTTCTACTCGAGCATGCTTGCTCACGCATTTTTATAAAGTTGAGATTTAATCCTTTTAGCACGAAATCTATTCGAGGGTCTTCCTAAACATACCTCGCATGTTATCACAAAGTTTCACATTCTATTATGACCTCTAAGTGGTTCGATCATAACCTCAAAGTTGACTAAGTGGTATAGTTCGGTTTCGCGAAACATCCTTTACTAAAACACTCGTTTCTCCTAAACCGTAAATCGGATTCACATGATCTTTATACCAAAACGAACCTTGAAACAAAACCTACACTATAATAGGCAGTGGTGACCTTGGACAGAAGGTATTATGTTCGAACATCACAAACAAAACAAGGCTAAGGAAAATCGGGCATTATAACGGCTATGTTTTAACGATTCCAAAGTTTAATCATAAACTTTACATAATCAATCCAACCAAATCACCAAGTCAAATCCTCAACATCATTACTAACTCATAATCATCATCAACCAGTCAAAACCAACATCTACTTGCTTATCATTAAATCAACATCAAACTTTCATCAAAATCACTTAATCATCCTTATAATCAAACTAACTAAACTATACTTAAAACTAATCATATAAATCAATTTATAACTAAGGGTTTCAAGAGTTTATACCTTCCTTGATGCTTCATATACACTAACAATGGTTTATAATTCTTCCTTGAGCTTTGAACAAACCTTAACAAGCTTAATCCTTAAGAAACAAAATCAAGAATCATGAAAAGTTACTGTTCATCCTCATCTTGTAAAATCCATAACAAATCGAAAAATAAGAGTTCGGTGCTAATATATTTACCAGACCTTTTGCGCTTCATAAGCTTTCTTTTGAGTTATAGATCGCCAAATTCTAAGCTTCCTAGCAAGGGTTTTGAGCCGCATCTTTCCGCTGGATAGAAACTGGACAACTTGGGTTCTCCAACTTGGGGAAGGGATTTGGCTAGGCTACACTCCTTTTTTGACCATGAAATTTTGAACGAATGTTACCCATGGAGTGGAGAATCTATGGTTAATATTTGGTGATTTTAGGACAAGTAGATTTGGAGTTATGAATTTTTCTTTGCTCCTTTTGCAAGCTGAGCAGAAATCTGGAATGGAAATGGGGAGAGTTTTTCTTTTCTCGTTTCTTTGCCTTGGTTGATCTTGGAAAGTGTGAGATATTTTGTATTAAGAAGTGGTGAGTCATCACATTTTGGCTAGTCATCGGACACGTGTCGCACATGTAGGAGTTTGGATAAAGTAGCTTTACTGGTTTGTTTTCCTTTCACATGGATGATCCAAATGTTGCATTCCTCCAATTAATCTTGTTACATGTTACTTCCATGTCTATATTTAATCCTGTAAATGTCTCGTTGTTCCGTCCCCGATTAATCGCGTAGAATGTTCGCAGGGTTTCTTAAGTGTTCTATCGAAGTAGTTTACCGTAAACGCT
The DNA here is from genome assembly GCA_030848705.1 of Heracleum sosnowskyi. Classification (NCBI taxonomy): domain Eukaryota; kingdom Viridiplantae; phylum Streptophyta; class Magnoliopsida; order Apiales; family Apiaceae; genus Heracleum; species Heracleum sosnowskyi. The sequence goes on from CM061240.1 coordinate 22,156,874, forward strand.
CTTGATATCACTAATTCTTTTATTAAATCCATATCCATGGAATTGATAATTTAAATCCTCCAATACTTTCAAATAATAATTAATCCGTCCGTTATTGGTGAAATTTCGGAGACAACAGAAATGCTAATTTTCCGATTCTGACAGTTTTTGCATTCCTTCATTTACATCGTATATCAGTAATACGACTTTGAAAGTTTATTATATCGCCCCGTATATAGGGTGGTCTGAAAATCTTTTTCGACTCAGAAATTTACTATTCATCAGGAATTTACTATTCATCAAATAAAAAAAAATTAACTAAGTCCAAAATTTGGGGTTATTACATTCCTTGATATATTTAGCTTGACAAATGAAGATTCCATCATCCTTTTGAAGAACTTGTAGACCAATGAAGAATGATAGTTCTCCCATCATGCTCATCTCATACTTGTTTCTCATTAGAGATGAGAAATTTTCACACAGCTTCTCATTTGAAGAACCAAAGATAATATCATCCACATAGATTTGTACAAAAATGATGTCCTTGCCATGATGTTTGTAGAACAGGGTTTTATCTACCACACCTCTTGTAAACTGATTTTCCAATAGAAAAGTGGAAAGTGTATCATACCAAGCTCTGGGAGCTTGTTTCAATCCATACAGTGCTTTGAACAATTTGTAGACAAAGTTATACATTTCAGCATCTTCAAAGTCAGGTGGTTGTTCAACATACACTTCTTCCTCCAACTCTCCATTTAGAAAGGCACTCTTGACATCCATTTGGAACACCTTGAAGTTACAGTGTGCAGCAAAGGCTAGAGAGATCTTTATAGCTTCAAGTCTGGCAACAGGTGCAAATGTTTCATCACAATCTATTCCTTCTTGTTGACAGTAACCTTTTGCCACTAGCCTTGCCTTATTTCTTGTCACCATTCCATTTTCATCCAACTTGTTCCTGAAGACCCACTTTGTCTCAATGACTGATTTCCCTTTTGGTCTTGGAACCAACTTCCATACATTGTTCCTTTCAAACTGGTTAAGTTCTTTTTGCATAGCAATCACCCAGTCAGAATCCAACAATGCTTCATCAATTGTCTTTGGTTCCATTTGAGACAGAAAACATGAGAACATGCTGTCAGCAGAGACATTGTTCCTTTTTCTCACCCCAGAGGAAGGATCGCCAATGATTAGATCATTAGTGTGATCCTTATTCCATCTTGTAGATCTGGGCAAGCTTCTTTGTTGAACTAGTGGATTGGCTTCACTTTGAGGAAATGAGTCTTCACTAGTGCAATTGTCTTCAACATGCTCTTCATTAACTCCAGAGTCACCATCATTTTGAAGATTGGTTGATATATATGGTCTGTGATTGAGCTATAGTTTGATCAACATTGACAACATCTTTCTCAACATCAACAGTTTGAGTAAAGTTGGGTTCTTCATCAACAATTTCTTCTTCTTCCAGGTACCCCTGATTTTCAAATCTAAGGGTCTTCATTTGTCCATCTTCATGCAGCCCTGGAAACTTGGTTTCATCAAATGTGACATTCACACTCTCTTCAATTGTCCTGTGTTCTATGACATAGACTCTATAAGCAGTCCTTTCAATCCATATCCCATGAAAATGCCTTCAAGAGCCTTGGTATCAAAGTTTCCTTTCTTTTCAAGAATGTCTTTCATTATGAAACACTTACTTCCAAATACATGAAAATATTTGACAGTAGGTTTCTTTTCAGTCAATAGATGGTAAGGTGTGCTTCCATGAGTCTTGTTAATTATGGTTCGGTTCTGTGTATAGCAAGCTGTGTTGATTGCTTCTGCCCAGAAGTATGTTGGTAATTTAGCATCATGCAACATAGTCCAAGCAGCTTCAATCAAAGTTCTGTTCTTCCTTTATATAACACCATTTTGCTGGGGTGTCCTTGCAGCATAAAATGATTGAACAATGCCTTCATCCTTGAAAAAGTTCCCAAGTAAGGCATTTCTGAATTCAGTACCATTATCACTCCTAAGTATTTGAACTTTGGCATTTGGAGTTCTATCAAGAACCCTTATGTGATCAATGATTAACTGAGCAACTTCATCTTTGGATTTTAGAAACTTCACCCAAGTGTATCTAGAGTAGTCATCCACCATAACTAAAGCATATCTTTTCTTGACCAGAGATGGAACATTTACTGGGCCAAAAAGATCCATGTGAATTAGCTTAAGTGGATCAGTGTTGGTGTTGACTTGCTTTGACTTGTGCACAGATCTTCTGAGTTTTCCCATTTGACAATCCTCACACAGTTCTTCTTGGCAGAATTCCTGTTGAGGTAGTCCTCTCACCAGTTCCTTCTTCATCAGCATATTCATTGTCTTGAAGTTGAGATGGGAGAGCTTCCAGTGCCAACAATAGCTTTATTGTAAAAAAAAGTAAACTTTATCCTTCTTTGTTGAGCTTAGGTCTACAACAAACAGGCTTCCTTTTCTTACTCCATTTAGTGAAAGGCTTTCATCCTTCTTGTGATAGATGTTACACACCATTGTATCAAAGTCAACCTTGAATCCTCTGTCACTGAATTGGTTGACACTGAGTAGGTTATACTTCAATCCATCCACAAGAGCAATATCATTTATGACAACATTCCCAAATTCCAAACAGCCATATCCCACTGTGTAACCTTTGCTGTTGTCTCCAATGGTTATGATTGGGCCAGCTTTCTCCACAAAATGTGATAGCAGGGCTTTATCACCAGTCATATGTCCTGAGCAACCACTGTCAATTATCCACACAACTTGCTTCTTTTTCTTGCCCTGCAAAACAAATTGTTTTTAGGTTGCATATGGTACCCAATCCTTGTTGGGTCCTGCAGACTTAGTAACACTTGAGTTTCCTCCATTTTCAACATCAATATAATCATCAGAAAATTTCTGTTCAACTTCTCTTGCCACCCACTTTGGTTTAGAATAAGACCTAGTCTTCTTCCTAGTGGGGGTTGCCTTTTTACTGTTAACAATAGGCTCAGAAGTCTCACCAGAATTCATGTAAGAGCATTTATCAGTTGATAGAATAGGCAAATTGAAACAGGTACTCATAGCAGTAATTTTACATGGCATGCAATCAGTGTTATTACAGACATCCATGGATCTATGCATAATGGGGGTTCTGTGTAAGTTACCATTGACCTCAGTCACATTGACTTTAGTCTCAGTTGGTTTCTTACAAACATTTGTTAAATGATGTGAGGAGCCACAGTTATTACATAGTTTCCTAGGTGCATTCTTGACATAAGCATATACATTACCCTTGTTAATTCCTACTTTGTCATTCCTGTTCTTAGACCTGAAAGTATCTGTGTTGACAGCATGTCCTGAAGTTGCTGTCTAGTCTTTCTTGATAGTACATTTTACATCTACTGTCTTGACAGTAGGTTTTGAGGTTACTGTCTTAGATACTCTCTTGACAGCATCTTTAGAAGATTCTGCCTTGTCATGGTTGACAGCATCTTCAGAACATTCTGTCATATTGCGAGGCAAAGTCACTGTCTTGGGAATGGTGACAATATTTTTTCCTTCAACAATTGTGTTGTCAACACCTTCATCTTCATCAAGGAGCTGTTGTTTGATGAACATTGCTTCCTCATCAAAATCAACTTCAGAAATCTTGAATTTTGGTGCATGAACCTTTTTGAGGATTTGGGGTTTGACACCAACAACAGTTGCACAATCATGATTAACAGATTCCTTTCCTGATCTTTTTCCATAGTCAAAACCTACTCATACTTTCTGATTCTCAGTGTTCTTATCATTAATATCCTGAAGCAACCTAGAAGAGTTTCTGTATGCCTTGAGCTTAAATTCATTTTTAGTGATTTCCTTTCTCAAGAACTCTTTTACCTCCTTAGCACAAACTAGATCGTTGTTAAGTCTTGTGCTTTCCTGAGCTAAGGAGTCCAATGTACTGGTCATAAGTAAAATCAAATCATTTTCAGAACTAAGTGATTCATTTAGCTTAGTTAACCTAGCTATTTCTTCATTAGCAGCAGTTAAACTAGTATGGATATTGAACATTTCTGCACTTAATTCCTCAAGAGTTTGCTTATATTCAGTGTTAGACATATCAAGCAGGACAAGTGAAGGTACCTGAGTTGTAGAGCTTGATGATTCTTCTTCAGATTTAGCCATGAGGGCTAAGTTCACATATTCTTCTTCCTTTTCTTCATCAGACTCATCCCAATAGCCACCTTCAGCCACATAGGCTCTTCCTTGTCCTCGTTTGTATTGTACACTTAACCTTTTGTCCATTTTCTGATTCTGCTTTGGCCTTCTGCATTCAGTAGCAAAATGACCAAGCTCATTGCAGTTGTAGCATCTGAATTTAGACCTATCCACCATTCCAGTTTTGTATCCTCTTCTTGTAGTATTGCCAACAGTCTTGGAGAAATTCCCTTTACTGAACCTTGATGTTTGACCCTGAGGCTTTTATGGCTTGTTTCTTCTAAATCTTATATTCTTAAACTTCTTTGCCATATAAGCCATGGTTGGATTATCCATCTTCTCCATCTCTTCTATAGAGTAGAATTCTTCATCTTCAACATCATCCAGTTGCAACACCACTTTCTCCTCTTCATCCACCACCTCTTCAATCTTCAAGGAAGTCACTTGAGTTGGATGAATGATTTGAACTGCTTAACTTGGCATAGTGATCTTTGGCTCATGAGCCACAAGAACACCAGATATGTTGGCCATCTTCCCTTTTGATCCACTTTGTATAGCTCTCTTTTGAAAGAGTTCTAGCTCATATGACTTGAGCACACCATACAGTGTTTCAAGAGAGACACTTTTCAAGTCTCTTCCTTCTCTAATTGCAGTGACCTTGTACTCAAGGTGCTCAGGAAGTGTGAGTAAGAACTTAAGGTTGAGTTCCTTCTTCTCATAGAACTTGCCATGAATCTGGAGTTCTGTGATAAGTTTACTAAATCTCTCAAACATTTGAGTAAGTTCTTCACTGGGCTTTGCCATGAAGGCTTCATACTGGGAGACAAGAATCTGTCTTTGGTTCTCCTTGACCTCTTCACTTCCTTCACATAACAGCTCGATTTTGTGCCATATTTCCTTGGCTGATGAGCATCCAATGACATTCCCACACATGGCTTTATCCAAAGTGAGAGAGTCAAGCAGAATGAGTTGCAAGTAGTCATCCAGAACAATCTTTTCCTTTTTTGGCTCTAAGAACTCGGATGGCTTCTTGGGAACCCAGTGTGCTGGAATAACAACACCATCAACAATCGAGGCTGCAATTTCTTTCTGTGGAATAAAGGGACCATTCTGGAGAATTCCAACGTACAATGGATTCGCAGCTTTGATAAACAGTGAGATTTTTCTTTTCCAAACATTGTAGTTCTCTTTATCGAAAGCTGGGATCTTGATACTACTAGACTTCTGTATACTCATCATGATCTCAGATTTTTATATCAATCTGTCGCTCTGATACCAGTTGTTGGTCCTTGAGTATTGCAGAAGGGGGGTTGAATGCAATAATGATAAAATTCAATCTATGCTTCAACAACTAAAACTAAGATTAAATCCTATCAGTAGAAGAAATGCAATCACAAGTAGTTTTTCTCACAAAATAAATATTTCCTTTATCTTGCGAAAGTGTTGCTACAACCTTGAGAGAAATGTGTATTTTTCTCAAGCTTCGGTTTCTCGAGTGATGCATAGATTGAAGTGAGAGATACTCAAGTAAACTAATCTTATCTCTATCATCATGGGTTTGTGAAGCTGCTGTCATTTTCATGTGGCAGCTTCTTACAATTTGCCTACCCGTGTGTCTTACCTAAATTGCTATACAAACAAGTTTATCATTACTGGAAAAAGCAATCTAGATACATTCTATATTTAGCCAACACAATTCAGTAGATGTTGATTTGTCATACTCTTGAATTGGTGAGCTTTGTCATGTGATCTCTCAAGCTTCTGTCGTAGTCTTGCAGACCTGATGCAGTGTTGGGATACTGCAGCACGCCTGTTTCTTGAACATCCAAACTGTCACATGTTTGACTGGGTAGATCCCCAATTCAAAGTTTATCCCTCTGAGACAGTATCCTGATCTTCAAGCTTGCTGTCACAAGAATGTGCTTTTGGTGACAGTAAGAAATCCCCGCAATAGATGTTGTCAAGAGAATAGAGAGTTGCTGTCTCAAGGCTTCCGCCAATGTTGTTGTCAGAGAAAATATGTTGTCTTGACTTGCAACATGCTGTCTTCTTGTAACCTTACTGTCAGTGATATGACAGTAACATTTATTCTTGTTGTCATCCTGATATGCTTCTTGAGGCTTGAACAAATGAATGAACTTCTTCCAAGATTTATAAACAAGTTTATTACACCAATGGAAATTGCTACAAGAACATACTCTGGCTATGACAATATGTTCTACTTAATAAAAATTATGTATTATAAAATACAAAGTTAAGTTGTCTTCTAAGCTATCACCCATAAATCCTAACAAGATGCTTTCTTTGACTTTCCTTTCTGACATGTCTCACACAGTCCTTCCTGTGTAAATTTCATTTGAGGCAGACCTCTCACCAATTCCTTCTTGACTAGGGAGTTCATTGTTTTGAAGTTGAGGTGAGACATCTTCTTGTGCCATAGCCAACTTTCATCTGACGAAGCTTTAGCATAAAAACAATTAACTTCATCTTTGCATCCAGAATACAAATCAGCTATGAACAAGTTTCATTTCCTAACTCCTTGAAGAGCAGGCTTTCCATTCTTCTTGTGAAAGATCTGGCACTTCTCTTTATCAAATGAAATAGCATATCCTCTGTCACATAATTGACTGATGCTGAGAAGATTGTGCTTAAGACCTTCCACAATAGATACATCTTCAATGATAACATTTCCAGCTTCTAGACTGTCATATCCTTCAGTTATACCTTTGTTGTTATCTCCAAAGGTAACCACTGGGCCATCTTTCTCAACCACATTTGATAGCAGGGCTGTATCTCCGGTCATATGCCTTGAACATCCACTATCCAGAATCCACACAATTCGGTTTAACTATTCCACACCCTGCAATATCAAATTGATTAGACCTTCTTCGGAACCCAAACTTGATTGGGTCCGGCATACTTAAAGAACTGGCCTTTGTCAGGCAAAACAACATTCTTAACTTTAACTACTTCAACCTCCTTAACAAAAGAGCATTTTCATTTATAGCCAGCCTTAACACATTTTTGAGTAGCCTTAGGTATAAATGTGTCCACTCTAGTTTTAGGAGGACTAGCAGTTTTTGATCTAACATGCTTCTTGTTATTAACATGTTGACGGGGAGCAGTCTTATCATTAGATGCATGTTTACTATTAAAATAAACAAACATTACATTGAAAACACAAGACATGCAATTCGCCACACCACATGCTTTATGAGATAAATCTACACTAGGCATGTTATGCATGTTAGATATGTTGTTTTGTTCCAACTTATGAGTGTCTAATTTTGTCTCCGTTGTATGAACAACTTTGATAGAACTCTTAGGCACACACTTTTTGGATTGGACAACCCACTGGCAATGTCCTTAGTACGCATCTCTTCTTGAATGATGATAAAATATTCAATTAAAGGTTCTGCTATAGATTCTTTAAAGAGAGGGTCTAACATTCCAATAGCCTCGTTATAGCCATAACCTATACCAACAGTTTGACTAATATCTTGCTTATTGAAAATCTCTTTTGTTGTTTTGCAAGAATTATAGTACGCTCTAACCTTTGTCTCAAGGTCAGTGACCTGGTCCTTAAGAATGGTTTCTAATTTTTTATAACAATTAACTCTATTCTCAAGAAAAGCTACATTCTTAGTAAGTTCATCTTGATTAACATGCACTAGTTTTAATTCTTTAACCTCTTTTTCAAGAGCAGTGTTCTGAAGAATTATTCTATCATTTTCACTATATGCACAAGATACTGTACTACTAAGATGATAAATCATTTCAGAGTCAGTGAACTTTACCTCAGACTTGTAAGATGAAGTGCTGCCTTCTTTAGCCATGAGTGCTAAATTTCCAACTTCACCATCTTCTTCATCACTGTTTGTATCATCTCAACTTTTACCTTCCGCAAGATAGGCTTTCCCATTCTTGTTCTTCTTACTTGAATCATATGAGTTCCTCCTTGCTTGCTTTGGCTTTTTGCATTCAGTAGCAAAGTGTCCCAACTCATTACAATTAAAGCATCTGATTGTGCTTCTGTCCACTGTTCCAGTTTTATAGCCACCCCTTGTGCTATTTGGGGAAGAAGAGCTACCTCTATGGAATCTGGGTTTGAACTTTAGATTGTGCTTCTTCACTATCATTGTCATCGACTCATCTTCCAGCAGTTCAAGCTCTTCCATGGAATAGAAGTCACCATCAGATTGATTGGTGGATGTAAAACCATATTCAGCTATGGTAACATCCTTGTCAGAACTGGAAGGTTGAACAACCTTCACTTCCAATTTTTGTGGAACTTCTGCCACCAGTGCAGTAGACGTATTGACCACTTTCCCTGTTCCATAGATTTCCTTCTGCTGAATCTGTTCCAGCTCATAAATTTTCAGAACACCATAGAGTCTTTCTAAAGAAATCTCACCTAGATCCCTTGCTTCTCTAATGGTTGAAATTCTGTGCTCCAGATGAGATGGAAGTGTTAGAAGGAACTTCTTGTTTATCTCCTTGATAGTGTAATGTTTTCCATGAAGATTCAGATCATTAATCAATTTGTTGTATCTCTCAAAAATATCAGAGATACCTTCACCAGGATTGGATCAGAAGTGTTCATATGAAGAGGTAATAATTTCCATCTTATTTTCTCTAACTTCTTCTGTCCCTTCATTGATTATCTCAATCGTATCCCAAATGTGTTTGGCATTAACACAATTTAAAACATGATTATGCATGATTGGATCAAGACAATCAACCAGAATTAACCGTAGGCTTGCATCTAGAGAAGCATCCTCCTTTTCATCAGCTGTATAGTCTTTTGGATCTTTGGGATACATCCTAGCAGCTTGAGTAACAATATTATTCTCAATCTTCTCTTCCTCAACAATCATAGGAAGTTTTGGCCCGTTCTTCAATACACCAAGAGACTTTATATTTGCCACTTGAAGCAACAAGAACATCTTCTTCTTCCACATAGGATAGTGCTCTTTACTGAACATCGAAATTTTGACGGCTCCAAATTTTTGAGTAGACATGTTGAATTTTTATAAGAATAAAAATTTGAACGTTCTTGAAAAAATCACAAAAGTATGGATCTTGATTTGTTCGTCAATCAAAAGGCTATGATGCCAATTGTTAGGTCCTGATAAGTTTGTAGAAGGGAGGGGGGTTGAATACAAACAGTACCGTTTTATCGAATTTGTTTGGCTAATAATATTACAATCCAAGAACAAATTATTGCGGAATTAAATTTAAAAAAATTCAAGTTAAATATAACTTATATTAAACTTGAAAAGTGTTACAAATACAGTACGGATTACAATGATTGAATCTCAAACTAATTACAAATACAGTACGGATTACAATGATTGAATCTCAAACTAATCTATTTTTGTAATAAAAAGATAGAACGCTAAAATATAGTTCGAGATAAATTCTATGGATAAAGATCCGCTAGATAGTCAAAGTAGTACAAGTAATTGATTTCTAGTGGTTTGGATATAACAATCAATACAAGAAATTAATTCACTTGATCAAAAGATTCCGACAGGTGAGGTTGTAGTTAAGACAGTGTTTTTTTTTATATGAAGTTGAAGATGTAATATTATGTCTTGATCTTTTCTTTTGTATTGAAGAATCAACACATGCCTTGGCCGCCTTTCTATTTTTGGAAAATATTCGGTATGACTTACAAATTTACTCTTGTATGACTAAGGATAAGCCTTGTATGACTGTCTACAAACAGTCATACAAGCCTTGTATGACTGTCGATATGACAGTTATACAAGCTAGTATGACTGTTGGTATGACAGTCATTTATGCTTGTATGACTGTCATCCAACAGTCATGCAAGAGTAATTGATAAATCATATTTATATAAATAAATAATATTAATTCTAAAATACTTAATTAATCTCATAATTAATTTAAAGAATAAATTAATTCTTGAAGAATTAATTTATTCGATAAATTAATTAACTGATCTAATTAATTAAGAGAATTAATATTATTTCTTTATATTAGAATCAATTCTAGAACCACTGAAAATAATGTCGAACTTTCACTGTTTGGTGTTGACACTTAATGTATTGTCTAGTTCATGAGTGACTAACTGCAATGACTGTTCTTCATCTTTAAACTTTAAGCGATGGTCCTTTTTCATTTGACTTTAACAAACACTATAACCTGTACATTTGTTGTCACGCTGTAGAAATCTCTGTCAATTAAATAAATCCTCTTTCTTGAATACTTCACTGAGTCTTGATCAAATAATTGAACTTTTTTCAATGTAGAATTACTTCAAGTCTATAGGTTGACTTTAATCTTCATTCTTTTGACTGATATAACTTTCTGAGATTCCTGTGACAATTGAATTATTATTTACTTATTACATTCTTGTTGAAGTTGAGTTGTATCCTCGATGTTTACAAATAGGTTTATACATATGCCTTTTATGCCCCTACGGGACCGATTACCCGAAGGGATGCATCTCGTTGCATATGGTTCTTTGGTTGGAGACCATATTTTTGCAAATATTTTTAGGTTGCATCTGGTTACAAAATTTGAAGACCGTATTTTTGCAAATATTTTCATAAAATGGTAAAATCGCAAAAAAACATAGAAAAAAATAGTATTTCTAATAATTTCTTTAAATTATATGTTACTCCTTCTCAAGTCTTTTTTCAATTTTTTACTCTATTAAAAAACATTAATTTGATAATACATATGAAAGAATGCCCAATCTACTCGCTATTTATTATAGAATTGCCCGACATACCTGTTGGCGGTAACTTTGCCCAAAATACCCACTCAACATGCCACACCCACCAGCATATATGCATTGTGTATAGAAACCTGAAATTATATCTGTATCATAGACAACGCTCATATAGTTTCTTCTAATCTTCTTCACTCTCAAATACTTTTATTTGCCTGCTAAAGTTATAGTTGTGAACCATATCATCTTATCTCTGAATTCTAATACTCATTTAACATATAACCAAAAGCCCAAACTCGATATCTCCCTTTCAAATTCTCTCTAACATTAATACTACCATTTTCATGTGGCCATTCATTTGTGTTGTTGATTTTCTTTGCCGAAGTACATCATTGATCTGTAAATTTTAATTGAATTACACTTTTATATTCATTATATGTATTATAATAGAGAGTATTTAAGCAGAGAAGTAGCCAGCGCAACAACTTTTTTGATGGAAGTGAGTTTGTGTGTGATATGTGTATAGCTTTATTGGATAATTTGATGACAAATTTGTAGGAATTAATGTGATCCTCTTTGCCATATCTTGTGATACATGGTTACTGATAAAACAATCTCAATACACACGCACACTCTCTGTATGTATATTCAGGTGAAAAACAAAATATGACTTCACTACTTATTTCATCTGGAATCACAGAATACAAATACAGGGAACAAAATGAATACTTGCTAGAAAGTAGGAACCACTAGTGCAACTAAGTCCTACTTCCACTCCAACACCGATACTACAGATCCTACAACTACATTATTGTTAAAGACCATGTCTACGACAAACTTTATTTAAACATGTTTAGATTAAGGCCCATTAGAAACTAAGCCCAACACATTCTCCCCTAATCTAAGCATGTTTATTTAACACAGCTGCAGCTACACCCACGACATCTTCGACTCTGATCATGCTTCTCATTTCTTCAAACTTGATCCTGCCCAATGCCTTAGTTAAAATATCTGCCCTTTGCTCGTGTGTTGCTACATACTCGATTACCAGCTTACCCCGTTCAATACATTCGCGAATAAAGTGAAAACGAACGTCTATATGTTTGCTTCTCCCATGTTGAACAGGATTCTTGAAAGGCATATGTCTAGGCCTATTTGTAAACACAGAGGATTCTACTCAACATAAACCAAGATGTAATAAGTAAATAACAAATACAGATGTCACAGGAATCTCAGAAGATTATATCTATCAAAGAATGAAGATTAAAGTCATCTACAGACTTGAAGTTATTCTACATTGAAAGAAGTTCAATTTATTGTTCAAGCCTCAGTCAAGTATTCAAGGAAGTGGAACTATTTAAAAGTGACAGAGATTTCATAAGTGTGACGGGAAAAAGTACAGGTTACAGTCCTTTGTTTAAATAGAAGGAGTAAAGAATCACAGCTTAAAGTTAAAGATGAAGAACAACCATTAAAGTTAGTCACTCATGAACCAGACAGTACGTGGAGTGTCAACGTCAGCCAGTGGAAGTTCGTCATCAATTTTAGTGGTTCTAAGAATTAGTGTAATTCTCTTTTAATATTATTCTATAAGATAATTAATTTAATCTATGAATTAATTCTTTCAGAATTAATTCATATATTAAATTAATCAATCTAGATCTTAACTAATTTAATATATGAATTAATTCTCCAGAATTAATTTATTTATGAAATTATTTGAGTCAGTTATTTAATTTATTTAATCAGTGAATTAATTCTGAATAAATTAATTCATTTGTTAAATCAATTAAAAGTAGAATTTATTAAAAACAATTTTATTTCCTAATTCTATTTACTACTTGTAGTACTATCTGTTTACTACTAGTAGTACTATCATTAACAGTACTACCGATAGTACTACCAAGTCATTTGGTAAGTACTACCGATAGTACTACCAAGTGTTTTGGTAATACTGCTAGTAGAAACAATTGTATTACTTATGCAGTGGTTTTGGCGCGTGCAATTTATTCTGTTGACTTGTTATAAATACAAGTGCATGATCAAAAGAGGCAGGGGGTCATAACAATTGAATATCAAGACAGAAGAAAATACAAAGTATCATCTCTTTACTTCTGCCATTAACACGAAGCCAACTGCAAAGCTCAAATTAAATCTTGTAATAAATTCTAGCCATCAAAGTTATATCCAATCAACTAGAATTCAATTACTTGTACTGCTTTGACAATCTAGCGGATCATAATCCCTAGAATTTCAATCGAACTACTTTTTAGTATTCGATCCTTTTATTACAAATATAGATAAATTCATGTCGAATTTATTCTAGATTTGTTTTAACAAGAACTCTGTAATCTGTACACAGAATTGTAACACCCTTCAAGTTCAATAGAGTTTTATTTAACTTGAATCTTGTTTCATTTTATTCCGCAGATAATTTGTTATTGTAATTATTAAATCTACTATCAATACAAATTCGATTAAACGGTACTGTTTGTATTTAACCCCCCTTCTACAAACATATCAGGACCTAACAATTGGCATCAGAGCCTTTTGATTGATATACAAATCAAAGATCCAATTGTTTTGAGATTTTTTTTAAACTCTGAAATTGTTATTATTCCTAAAAATCTCAAAAGATGTCTACTACACAGAAAGTGGGTGCAGTCAAGATCCCAATGTTCAGCAAGGAGCATTATCCTATGTGGAAGAAGAAAATGCTCCTATTTCTTAAAGTTGCTAATCCTAAATACTTTGATGTGCTGAAGAATGGTCCCAAAGTCCCTATGATTATTGAGGGAGAACTTATAGAGAATCAGATTATTACTAGGGCTGCTAGGATGTACCCTAAGGATCCCAAGGACTACACTCCTGATGAAAAAGAGGATGTTACCTTGGATGCCTGTCTACAGTTGATCCTTGTTGATTGTCTTGATCCTATCATGCATAATCATGTCCTAAACTGTGATACTGCCAAACACATTTGGGAAACTATAGAGATAATCAATGAGGGGACAGAGGAAGTTAGAGAGAATAAGCTGAAAATTCTCACCTCTCAATATGAGCATTTCAGATCAAACCCTGGTGAAGGTATCTCTGAGGTTTTTGAGAGATACAACAAATTAATCAATGATCTGAATCTCAATGGGAAGCGCTACACTATCAAGTAAATTAACAAGAAGTTCATACTTACACTTCCATGTCATTTGGAGCACAGAATATCTGCCATTAGAGAAGCAAGAGATCTGGGAGAGATTGCTTTGGAAAGACTGTATGGTGTTCTGAAGACCTATGAGCTGGAGCAGATTCAACAGGATGAGTTATATGGAACTGGGAGGATAGTTAGTACTTCTACTGCATTGGCTGCTGAAGTCCCACAGAAACTGGAAGTGAAGGCTGTTCAACCTTCTAGTTCTAACATGAATGTTATTGATGCTGAATATGGATTAACATCCATTGATCAATCTGGTGGTGACTTCTATTCTTTAGAGGAACTTGATCAGCTGGAGGATGGTGATTTGGCTTTGATAGTCAGGAAGTTTGGGAAGTTCAGATTCAAGAGGAATCTCAATCTTAAGTTCAGGCCCAGATTTCAGAGAGGTGGATCTTCCTCTTCAAGTAGCACAAGGGGTGGCTACAAAACTGGAACTGTGGATAGGAGCACAATCGGATGCTACAATTGCAATGAGTTGGGTCACTTTGCTACTGAATGCAGAAAGCCAAAGCAAGTGACAAGAAACACATTTGATTCTAGCAAGAAGAACAAGATTGGGAAAGCCTATGTTTCTGAAGGAAAGAGTTGGGATGACACTGACAGTGATGAAGAAGCAGGTGAGATTGGGAACCTTGCTTTAGTGGCTAAAGAGGCAAGCACTTCATCTGCATACATGTCAGAGGTAAAGTTCACTGACACTGAAATGATTCGTCATCTTAGTGGTACGATTTCTTTGCACGCACTGAAAATGATAATAATTCTTTTGAACACAGCTCTTGAACAGGAGATAAAAGAATTAAAACTAGTGCATGTTAATCAGGATGAACTTACTGAGAAAATAGCATTTCTTGAGAATAGGGTTAAATGTTATATTCAACTGGAAACCATTCTCAAGGAAGAGAATAGTGAGCTGAAGACTAAAGCTAATGCTTACTTCAACTCTTGTAAGACTGCTAAATAAATTATCAATAAACAAAGTATTGATCATACAATAGGAATAGGGTATGATTACAATGAGTCTATTGGTAAATTAAGCATAAATACCCCTAATAGAGTCAGTGCTGAAGAAAGGGGTATACCATATGTGCTTAAGGGTATTGAAACAACTTTCTTTAGAGAGTCCCAAAGAGAACCTCTGAATGAATACTCTATCATCATTGCAGAGGAGATACTTGAAGAAGATCTTGCCTGTAAAGTTGAACAGTCCAACAAGTGTGTGTCTGACAAACTAGTCAAAGTTGTTTCTGCAACGAAGGCTAAATCAGATATCCACAAGTTGGATCAAAACAACTGTAGAACTAACATGCCTGCTGTTAATTCTTCTCATAAAGCATGTGGTGTTATTAATTGCATGTCTTGTGCTTTCAATGTTATGTATGCTTATTTTAATAGTAAGCATGTATCTGATAATAAGACTGCTCCACGTCAACATGTTAATAATAAGAAGCATGTTAAAGCTAAGACTACTAGTCCTCCTAAGACTAGAGTGGATTCATTTATCCCTAAGCCTACTCAGAAATGTGTTAAGGCTGGCTATAAATGGAAACGCTCTTTTGTGAAAGAGGTTGAAGTAGTTGTGGCTAAAAAGGTTGTTTTGCCTGACAAAGGCCAGTTCTTTAAGTATGCCGGACCCAATCAAGTTTGGGTTCCGAGGAAGGACTAATCAATTTGATATTGCAGGGAGTTAAACAGGTAAACCGTGTTATGTGGATTCTTGACAGTGGCTGTTCAAGGCATATGACCGGAGATAGAGCCCTGCTATCAGATTTGGTTGAGAAAGCTGGCCCAGTAGTTACCTTTGGAGATAACAGCAAGGGTATTACGAAAGGATATGGATGTCTGAAGTTTGGAAATGTTATCATTGAAGATGTATCATTTGTGGAAGGTCTAAGGTTCAATCTTCTCAGCATCAGTCATTTCTGTGACAGAGGATATGCTGTTTCCTTTGAAAGAGAGAAGTGTCAGATCCTTCACAAAAAGAATGGAAAGCCTGCTCTTCAAGGAGTAAGGAAAGGTGACTTGTTCATAGCTGATCTGCACTCCGGATCCCAAGATGAAGTTAATTGTTTTTATGCTAAAGCTTCATCAGATGAAAGTTGGCTATGGCACAAGAAGATGTCTCACCTTAACTTCAAAACCATGAACTCTTTAGTCAAGAGGGAATTGGTTAGAGGTTTGCCTCAGATGGAATTTACACAGGAAGGACTGTGTGAGGCATGTCAGAAAGGAAAGTCAAAGAAAGCTTCTCACAAGGGCACTGACACATCCTCAATAACTGAACCACTTCAGCTATTGCACATGGATTTGTTTGGTCCAGTTAATGTGATGTCCATGTCAAAGAAACAATATGCACTTGTGATTGTTGATGACTTTTCAAAATATACATGGGTTTTATTCCTACATTCCAAGGATGAGACCCCACACTTGGTGATTGACCATATAAAGTTGATTGAGCTGGATTCTAGATTCCCTGTTAGAGCCATAAGGTCAGATAATGGTACTGAATTCAAGAATGCAATCCTAAATGACTTTTGTGCTGATAAAGGAATAACAAGACAGTATTCTGCCCCTCGAACTCCTCAACAAAATGGAGTAGTGGAAAGAAAGAATCGTACATTGATTGAAGCTGCAAGGACTATGTTAAGTGAGTCCAAACTTCCAACGTACTTCTGGGCTAAAGCAGCGAATACAGCTTGTTATACTCAGAATCGAACTTTAATCAACAAGGACTTAATGAAGACTCCTTATGAGATCATGAACAACAAGAAACCAAATGTCAAGTACTTTCACGTATTTGGAGCAAAATGCTTTGTGCTTATAGATGACAATGTGAAACGTGGCAAGTTTGATGCAAAGGCACAAGAAGCTATTTTTGTTGGTTATTCCAGAACATCTTACAGGGTCTACTTGGTTGGCAGTCACACAGTAAAGGAAAGTGTCAATGTTACTTTTGATGACACTAAGCTCCCTAATATCCAAAAAGAAGATTCATCTGAGAAGCTGAAGTTTGATAACTTGCCAGACTCAGAATCAGATGATGTAGCCCCACCTGAAGTTATTGCTGGTAATGATAATAACAATGATGATAATGATCATGGTGGTGGTGGTGGAAACACTGGTAACAATGGAGATACCACCAACACTGGAGAAGAATCATCTAGGCAATCAAGCAACAACTCAGGGGGAGCAAATGAAGGATCATCTAGTCACTCACAACATCAAAGTGAATTTCAAGGCGAATCATCAAGATCAAATCTTCCAAGACAGACTGTATGGAATAGAGCTCATCCTTTTGAGCTGATCATTGGTGATCCAGGTGTTGGAGTTAAAACTAGAAGTGCACCTCAGAATGAATGTCATTATTCAGCATTTCTATCTGAAATGGAGCCAAAGAAAACTGAGGAAGCATTGACTGATCCAGATTGGGTGATTGCTATGCAAGATGAACTCAATCAGTTTGAACAACAGCAAGTCTGGAAACTGGTACCCAGGCCAAAGAACAAGAAAGTAGTTGGTACAAGATGGGTATACAGGAACAAGCTAGATGAGGATGGCATTGTTACAAGGAACAAGGCAAGACTGGTTGCACAAGGGTATTCACAAGCTGAAGGCATTGATTATGATGAAACCTATGCACCAGTGGCTAGACTTGAGGCCATTAGGATGTTCTTAGCATTTGCTGCTTATTCCAATTTTAAAGTCTATCAAAGGGATGTTAAGAGTGCATTCCTGAATGGTGAGCTTGATGAAGAAGTTTATGTGGAACAGCCCCCTGGCTTTGAAAATCAGGAGCTGCTGGACTTTGTGTACTTTCTCTTCAAGGCTATCTATGGTCTCAAACAAGCCCCAAGAAAATGGTATGACACTCTGTCTGGTTTTCTTTTAGAAAATGGTTTTGTTAAAGGTATCATAGACAAAACTCTTTTTTCAAATAAACATAAAAGTGATATGATATTAGTCCAAGTCTATGTGGATGACATCATATTTGGGTCTACTAATGATGATCTCTGTAAGAAATTTGCTAAGCTAATGCAGAGTAAGTTTGAAATGAGTATGATGGGTGAGCTGAAGTTCTTTCTTGGATTTCAAGTAAGTCAAAGGTCAAATGGTATATTTATTTGTCAATCGAAGTATCTCAAATAACTCCTCAATAAGTATCACATGGAGGATTCAGCATCAGCAAGGACTCCATCTTCAACAGCCATCAAACTTGGAGCTTTTGACAATTCTATCAAGGTAGATGTTACAAGCTACAGAGGTATGATTGGCTCCTTACTCTATCTTACTGCTAGTAGACCAGATATTATGTATGCTACATGCTTGTGTGCAAGGTTCCAAGCGGACCCTAGAGATGTACATCTCGTTGCTGTGAAAAGAATCTTGAGATATCTTAAGGGTACACCTAATCTAGGTATCTAGTACCCTAAAGATTCTGGTTTTAACCTTGTTGGATATACAGATTCTGATTATGCAGGTAGTGTTGTGGATAGAAAGAGTACCTCTGGGAGTTGTCAATTCTTAGGAGGTAGGTTGATTTCCTGGTATAGCAAGAAACAACAAACAGTTTCCAATTCAACAGTAGAAGCTGAATATATTGCTGCTGGAAGCTGTTGTGCTCAGATTTTATGGATTAAGAATCAATTAAAGGACTATGGCTTTGCATTGGACAAAATTCCCATTTTGTGTGATAATACAAGTGCCATAGCAATCTCCAACAACCGTGTGCAGCACTCGAGAACGAAGCACATTGATATCAGGTATCACTTTATCAGAGAGCATGTCATGAATGGAACTGTGGAGTTACACTTTGTACCCACAGAAGAACAGACTGCAGATATATTCACTAAATCTGTTGACGAATCCACATTTATCAAGTTAGTTGGTGAATTGGGTATGTTAAACAGTCTTAGTGATTAACAATATCTCTGTCATGTTTGTTCTTTCAAAAAATTCATTTTCTCTTGTCATTTAACTGATATTTACTGCCAATTCTCATTTAATATTACATGCTTGTAAATTTAAATAGCTCTGAATATTTTATTTTCTTTAAAAAATATTTTTCACATATTTTTTAAGTGGAGAAATGTATTTTTATTGAAAATATATTTATTTAGAATTATTTAGGTGTTTTTCAGATTGTAAATATTGTTGTTTAAATATTTCTGCAAGTTTATATTAATTTACAGCACTTCTATAATTTTCTGCATATTTTTCTAGGATTTATGGAATTTTCTATGAATTTTTCTAGGCTTGTAATAATTTTTCATGCATTTTTATTCATATTCTGTAAAGTTCTTTAATTCTCAGCATTTTTCTTTTTGGTTAAATCTGTTTTTATTCTTTTTTCGTTAGTATTACTAGTTTTGAACTAGTAGTACTACTAGTTCTTTTTATTAGTCCTACCAGTTTCTTTTCTATTTAATATTTTTTGTTTTTTTTCCTTTTTATTGCTAGTACTACCGTAGTCTATGATAGTACTTCTAGGCATTTCTATAATTTATTTGTTTTTATTTTTTTATTTCCTGATAATACTAGCGAGTTATTGTTAGTACTACTAGGTGTTTTTTTTTTATGATAGTACTACCGTTCTTTTTCTTAGTACTATTAGGTGTGTTCATATATATACTGTTTTTTTTACTTTTTACGGAGTACTACAACAGTTCATGTTTTAACATAACTGCTTTTTTAATATTCTCTCTCTTTTATTTATCAAGAAACGAATTGCTGCCCAATTCTTTTCAATTTTCCGGATTCGATTCTTGATAGTTTTGAAAACTAAGACCATCAGTGTGTTCATCTTCTCAAGCCCATTAATTTGAGTGTCTAAAATCCAGATTTCTTCAAGTTTTTGTGTTTTTGAGTTTTTGAATTCCAAGGGTTTTGGGATTCGTTTTTAGGGTTTTAAAAGTGAGTTTTTGATTCTAAAAATATCAGTGTGTGTGGTTTTTGTCAAGAATTAACATACTTAAATTTGGTAATTTTTGGAGAACTTTGAAAATTTGGATTTTTAATTAATTTTTATAATTTTAAAATCATTAAATTCGAATTATTCATAATTATTGGAGTTTTTGATTTTCTGTGTTAATTTTTGCTTAGTTAATTATGGCTCAGAATTTTGAGGTTGTTAAAAAATATTATATTGGGTATTTTGATCCGTTGAAATGCTCGGTTGAACGTTTTCGACCTTGGATTCAGTTTTTAAATTCGCAGTGTTCTATTAGTCGTGCTATATGTTTATATGCTGATTTAAAGATTGGACCACTGAGATTATATGCTATATTTTTGAATTCTATTTCTTTCACAATTGAGCACACACAATACACTATTACTGAGGGTTTGTTTTGTGAAGTTTTTCAACTTCCTAGGGACAACTTTGATAGGACTCCTTCTGATATTGAATTAATTCAGTTTTTCAACAGAATTCATTATCAAGGTCCTTTGGAGTTGCCCAAACTCAGTAAAGCTAATTTAGTCTGTGAATGGGATGTCTTATTTGATACTTTAGCTAAGGTTTTCAGCAATTTTACTAAAAGCAATTTTCAAAATATTCCATCTTTGTTGCAGTACATTCCTTATGCTATTGTGTTTAATGTTAGACTTAACATTGGTCATCTTATCTGGAGTCTTATAGTTAGGAGAGTATCTAATGCCAGGATTGATCATGATAGTGGTAGAAAAGTCAGGTGTTTCTATCCTAGATTTCTCACTATCTTAATCAATCATGTGCTATCTGATGCTCACAAGGAGTTGTTTTTAAATGCTGTATATGTTCCTTCTCCTACTACTGCTAGTAAGTTCTTTCAAAGACTCCACACTTCTCAAAAATTGAACATAACACCAGTGGTTGTAAGTCCATTCATGGCTCAGTTCATTCACCTACCTACCTTTGAACCTTTTGTTCCTGATCAACAACTAGTCATTGCAGCTGGAACTTCAGAGGAACTGCCAATACAGGTAATCCATCCTATCTCTGGATCATCTGGCACCTTTGCTGAAACCCAAGTGGTTGATAGGACAAACCAAGAGGTTGTAGAACCACAATCTCTTTCCCAGGTCAGAGAGCCAAATACAGTGTCTAATCCTTTAACCTCTCAACCTGGATCTGCTTTAATGATAAGACAAAGGTCTAGTAGTGAACAAACACTGAGTGCACCCACAGCTCTGTCTCCACCTTTAAAGAAAAGAAAAACCTATAGGGAGACATCTGTAAGCCCATCCATGTCCTCCCAACAGGATATGGACCTTGAAATGGCCATTGAACAGTCTCTGGAGACATCCTCTCAACAGGATGAATCTATTGAAATTCGTCATCGGGCCCTGGCAACCTGTAATGAGTCAAGCACTCTCCCATTACTCACAATGGGAGAAGACATCCAAATAGAAGAAACTCAGGACACGTTGTTAGGAGAGCACTTAGGATCTGAAACAGTGCCTACCATTGTCACGGTAGAAGTGCCTTCACAGGCATCAGAGGGAAAATCTGATTCTTTGCCACTTTTAATAGAATCATTTTCTCCCCTCCCAGAGGGAACATCTCTGGCTCCCCTAAGGGATTTTTCACTCGCAGTTTTTACTTGAGAAAGTGAAAGGAAACCTGGTGAGTCTGTCTCTGAAACAATTCAGTATACAATGTCAAATATTTTGACAGACTCAACCAGGGATCGGGATTTGCGAACTCCCATTGCACCACCACTGACCTCTCTTGAAGAGGCTAGGGTGATTTCTATTGCAGGTACTCAATCTGCTAACTTGGAAAGACAGCTAGTGATTAGAGATCAAAATCAAACAGAGAGTGATACACAAGCACGTGAGTTGAGTGAAACACCACTGAGAGAAATTGAAGTGAGTGCACACACTGACACAAACACTACTTCTTTGTTAGCTCAGATAGCTTCTCTACAGAAACAACTACAAGAAACCCAGGCTGAGAAGGACATTCTTAAAGCACAAGTGGTTGAACGGTCTTCTTCTTCCACCTCTGTAACAAATCAGCTGGGTTTGATTAAAGATGATATTGAAAGCTTGAAGACTACTCTCCTACCAAAGATCAATGCTGTTCAGCAATCTCAAGTACTTTTGGCTTCGGACGTCTCTGATCTTACAACGTCAAATGTTGATCAGTTTGCTGCCATTACTGCTCAAGTGGATTTTATTCAGCAAACTGTTGATGAAAATCAATGGTTTAATGATCAAAGATTCTCTAAAATTGAAGGTGGAATGGAGCATCTGAACGAAGGGATGAAGCATCTGTACTATATGATAAAGAAGTCACATCAACCTACAGTTGAACAAAGAACATTCTTTGAGGGAGATGATGATGCTGATCAAGGAGGAGATAGGGAAGAAAGGAGAGAAGGAGGAGATATAAGGGGAACATCTGAGGTGAATCCTAGAGCTTCTCAAGCTCAAACTGTAGAGGATTCCTCAACTAAGGGGGAGAAGGAGAAGAAATGAGAAGATAGAGAAGCTGGAGAAGCCTCTGGAAAAGATAAAGGGAAAGGGAAACAATCATTGGAGGAGACTGTCTTTGATGATGCCTACTACTACCACGGTGAACAGGATGACTTCCAATTTGACACATCTGGTGATCTTGGGAAGACCATACCTGAAGAAGCTTTTGGTGAGGAGGAGGTTGAGGAGGCAGCCAACTTTGATGATTGGGAAGATGAAGCTGAATTATATACACCTGACCCTTTGTTTCAAAAGGAGTTGAAGAAGCAGCAATCAGAGTAAGGAGAAAGGAGGATGAGAATGCTAAGGTCTCCAACATCATATCTCAGAAGCTAAAGATTCAAAAGGTTGAACATGAAGACAAACAACGTCTTCATAGTATTCATGTCAAAGAAAGGAGATTGGATGTGAGGATGAAGCAAGGAAGCAATTGGGATAAAGCAAGGGAGATGTTTGATATCCCTCAGAGAGGCACAAACAATGATTCTACTTTTCTGAAGTTGCTTGAGAAGATCAGAATTGTTAATCCAGACAATTCATTATACATGAAGGCATTGAAGGAAGATACTCTAAGGATTACGTCTGCATTTGATCAAGTGAGGCAAGAACTGTACATTTATGTATCGAGTGCTCTTGAAGGATCATTCACCGTCTCTCTTGAACTACTCCAAAGAAGATCTCTCTCTGAATTATGGATTCTAATGAGTAAGGTAAAGAGATATTCTTTATGACCGGCTGAGAGACTCTGCTATGAAGGCCAGCCCTCAAGTTGTACACTTTCCTTATGAAGTCAAAATCTACAGAGGTACAACTTTGGAGACTGTAAGGCTGGATCCTGATTCCATGAAGCTATAAACTGCTATGAAACTGGTGAAGTTGGAGAATCTTCTGAGAACTTCTAGGTTTACTACTGTAGAGAAGTCTGAAGTTACTGATATGATTTCAGACTACTGCACGGAGAAAGTTCCAAGGTATGCTCAGATGAAGAACAGATTGAAGAAGATCACCACTCCACCAGTAATGCCAAGTGGTGTGGTTTCTGAAAGTGATCGTGTCCTTGACAAAGACCTCCTAACCACATTGCAAGATGCTGAAGAAGGGGAGATTAGAGATTAAGGCATGATGTAGTTAGCTCAATTTGTAAATGTTATATGTTTAGAGCTAGGTAAATCAAGATAGGAAAATGTATCATTTGTTCAGTCTAGAGGAACATCTATCTTGTATTTATCTTTACTGTTTGAATCTGGATATTGTTATATTTAATCCAGAACTTTTCATTATTTGCTTGGCTCTTAAAAGTCTTATCTTTTCTTGTTTTAGTTGAGTTATCCTCTAGAGGTATTTGGTTGTTATTGTCTAACAAACAAATAGGGGGAGATTGAAAGGCATATGTCTAGGCCTATTTGTAAACACAGAGGATTCTACTCAACTTTAACCAAGATGTAATAAGTAAATAATAAATATAGATGTCACAGGAATCTCAGAAGGTTATATCTATCAAAGAATGAAGATTAAAGTCATCTACAGAATTGAAGTTATTCTACATTGAAAGAAGTTCAATTTATTGTTCAAGCCTCAGTGAAGTATTCAAGGAAGTGGAACTATTTAAAAGTGACAGAGATTTCAGAAGTGTGACGGGAAAAAGTACAGGTTACAGTCCTTTGTTTAAATAGAAGGAGTAAAGAATCACAGCTTAAAGTTAAAGATGAAGAACAACCATTAAAGTTAGTCACTCATGAACCAGACAGTACATGGAGTGTCAACGTCAGCCAGTGGAAGTTCGTCATCAATTTTAGTGGTTCTAAGAATTAGTGTAATTCTCTTTTAATATTATTCTATAAGATAGTTAATTTAATCTATGAATTAATTCTTTCAGAATTAATTCATATATTAAATTAATCAATCTAGATCTTAAGTAATTTAATATATGAATTAATTCTCCAGAATTAATTTATTTATGAAATTATTTGAGTCAGTTATTTAATTTATTTAATCAGTGAATTAATTCTGAATAAATTAATTCATTTGTTAAATCAATTAAAAGTAGAATTTATTAAAAACAATTTTATTTCCTAATTCTATTTACTACTTGTAGTACTATCTGTTTACTACTAGTAGTACTATCATTAACAGTACTACCGATAGTACTACCAAGTCATTTGGTAAGTACTACCGATAGTACTACCAAGTGTTTTGGTAATACTGCTAGTAGAAACAATTGTATTACTTATGCAGTGGTTTTGGCGCGTGCAATTTATTCTGTTGACTTGTTATAAATACAAGTGCATGATCAAAAGAGGCAGGGGTCATAACAATTGAATATCAAGACAGAAGAAAATACAAAGTATCATCTCTTTACTTCTGCCATTAACACGAAGCCAACTGCAAAGCTCAAATTAAATCTTGTAATAAATTCTAGCCATCAAAGTTATATCCAATCAACTAGAATTCAATTACTTGTACTGCTTTGACAATCTAGCGGATCATAATCCCTAGAATTTCAATCGAACTACTTTTTAGTATTCGATCCTTTTATTACAAATATAGATAAATTCATGTCGAATTTATTCTAGATTTGTTTTAACAAGAACTCTGTAATCTGTACACAGAATTGTAACACCCTTCAAGTTCAATAGAGTTTTATTTAACTTGAATCTTGTTTCATTTTATTCCGCAGATAATTTGTTATTGTAATTGTTAAATCTACTATCAATACAAATTCGATTAAACGGTACTGTTTGTATTAAACCCCCCCTTCTACAAACATATCAGGACCTGCATGAGTTATAGTTCAGCATACCTGATCTTTCGAGCAACTTCCTCGCATAAGCGGACTGTTTTAGGGTGGTCATGTGACCTGTTTGAGAGACTTCCAAATCCAAATAAAATGATAACAAGCCAAGATTGCTCATTTCGAATTGGGTGTTCATCTATAACTTGAACTGTTCAATTTCATGCGTGCTCGAACCTGTTACTAGGAGGTCGTCAACGTACACGGCAACCACCAGTATATTTCCTTGAGCCTGCCTCGTATAGACTGCATGTTCATGTAAACACCTCTTAAACCCCAACTCTCTCAAACATTTATCCAACCTTGCGTTCCAAGCTCATTGTGCTTGACGCAACCCATACAAAGCCTTTCTTAACTTATATACTTTACGTTCTTGTCCGTTCTTCACAAACCCTTCGGGTTGGGCCACATAAACTTCTTCCTCAAGCTCTCCGTTTAAGAAGACCGATTTGACATCGAGGTGGTGAACCTCCCATCCCTCTTTTACTGACAAAGCTAGAAGCAGACGAACTGTATCAAGTCTTGCCACGGGTGCGAAGACCTCTTCGTAATCAACTCCTTTTCGCTGTACATATCCTTTCGCGACGAGGCGAGCTTTATATTTCTCTACCTTTCCCTCTGGATTCTTCTTCACCTTATAGACCCATTTCAGTCCGATTGGCTTGTGTCCAGGTGGCAAATCTGTAAGAGTCCAAGTGTTGTTCTGTTCGATAGAATCAAACTCTTGCTGCATCGCATACTGCCACTCTTCTTCTTTAACTGCTTCTTTGAATGTTGTTGGACCTTCCACCTTTAGGAGCATCAACTCATCAATTAGGTTGATTATCTCAGTCTCATCATATAATTGGGAAAGATCTTTGTAGTGTCGTGGGCCTGTGGAAGACCCTTCTCCCAAGCTAATTGCGGAGCTATCTCGATCTGTCTCTGTGTGTAACTCTGACTGTATCGATGGCGTTCGAACCTGAGAGAGTGGTGTTGTTGGAGTGTCGTTCTCCTCGTTGTCTCCCGTTCCTTCAACATTAACTTCACCATCCTCAACATAACCGACTTCAACGTATTGACTAGGAAACAAGGCTTCAGCAATCTCGTTCTCTTCCCATGGCTAGAATTTTTCTTATTGAAATACCACATCTATGCTCACCAGAACACTCTTGGTTCTCGGGTCATACAACCTATTTCCCTTCGTTCCCGGCTCCTTGCTGAGATACACAACAATCTTCCCACGGTCGTCCAATTTCCTCGTGTGCTTCGCTGGGATTTTCATGATTGTTGTGCATCCAAACAACTTCATATGTGTTAAATCAGGGATATCACCGTGCCAGGCTTCGTACGGGGTTCTGCCTCTCAATGCATTAGTTGGTAGACGGTTTAATACATAAACCGAATGTCGCACGCCCTCACCCCACATATATGCTGGAAGTTTAGCTTCTTTCATAAAACTCCGTGTCATTGCCACCACTATCCGATTTCTACGCTCCACCACCCCGTTCTGCTGAGGGGTGTATGGCGTCGTATAATGTCTTTGAATCCCTGTCTTCTCACAATAGGTTGTAAATTCCTTCGAGCAAAATTCTCCACCGCGATCAGTCCTTAAAGTTTTAATGCTTTCCTCAGTACCATTTTCGACTAATGCCCTGAACTTCTTGAACATTTCGAATGCACTCCCTTTGTCTTTTAACAGATACATCCACATTTTTCTGCTGTAGTCGTCTACAAACAATAAGAAATACCGATTCCCTCCAGGTGTTGTAGGTGCTATTGGCCCGCAAATGTCAGCATGGATCAACTCCAATTTACTTTTCGAAGTAAACGTGGTCTGTGAAGGAAACGGCTTCCTGGTCATTTTTGACATTAGACATCCTTCACACTTATTTAGTGGCTGGACCAACTATGGCAGCCCATGTGCCATTTTTTCCCTCGACATAAGTTCAAGAGCTCGAAAATTGACATGCCCAAGGCGAGCATGCCATAGACGAGTAGTCTCCTCCAATTTTGCGATTAAACATAGTGGCTTGCTCTCCTCAAGACTGATTTTATATAGCCGATTTCCACTTCTCTTCACGTTCATTAACAATCTACCACTGCCTTCGTACACTCTCAAACAATCACCTTCTAATATTACTCTATTTCCAGCCTCTGAGAGTTGCCCTAAACTGATAATATTATTTCGCAAATTGGGAATAAAATATACCTCTTGAAGTACTTTCTCCTCACCATTCTTGCATTGAAAGACAACGGTTCCTTTTCCTTCAATATCGACAGTCGAACCAGCACCAAATCTAACTCTGCCCGTCACTCGTTTATCCAAGTCTCTGAATTTTCCACGATGCCCCGTCATGTGATTGCTCGCCCCATTATCAAGGTACCATATCTGTGATTCCTTGTTCACCTCTGTCATTGGGTTCATGGGTGGGATAATCATGTCTTCCTTCAACATCAAGGCCTTTGCCTCCACGTTTCCCACTTCTGCAATTAACAAATCTGGCTCCTCTTCCATAACTTGCGAGAGATTTTCCTCCTTCTGCACCTCTCGATCTCGCCGTGGTTTGCGACACTCAGCTGCAAAATGTCCGTATGCTTGACAGTTAAAGCAACAAACCCTGCTTTTGTCCCTTACTCCACGGGTGCCATTTTTCGCACAATACTCAACGCCACTGCGATTTCCAGTCCTGTTATTCCTTTTAAGCCATTCCTCGCGACTCAAGAGTAGTTGTCCCTCACTAGTCTCTCGTTTCCTCCACTCCTCTTCTGTCAACATGAGTTGTCCGTGACTCGATTCTATCTTTCCCTTTAGGCGTTCCTCGTGAGCCTTTAAGGAACCCACCACCTCTTCAATAGACATCTCTTCGACCTTGCCAAACTGTTCAATGGCAGAGGCGATGGCTAGAAATTTAGACGGAACTGCTCTAAGCAGTTTCTTGACAACATACACTTCCTCAACCTTCTCACCCAGGGCTCTTATGTTAGTCACTATGGCATTCAGCTTCAAACAGAAATCGTCCAGACATTCGCTCTCGCTCATACATAATGCTTCAAACTCACACCGCAATGTTTGGGCTTTGGCCACTTTCACTTTATCTGCTCCCAGCGACATATTTTTCACTGCATTCCAGGCCTCTTTCGAGGTCTTCTTCTCAGCAATAGAAAGAAGTACGTCTTCGGGGACACCTTGATAAATGATTGCCAGGGCTCGCTTGTCCATCTTATCCTCAGCTGCCGCCTTTGGGTCTTTTGGATCGACTGCCTCCCAAACTCCATGAGCTTGCATGAATACTCTCATTTTGAGAGACCAGGCCGTATAGTTCATTTTCGTTAACATTGGGTAGCTTAACCCAAATGAGTTTTCTTTGGCTTTGGCTGTCTCCATCTAAACGAATGAGTTGATCTTCTGCAGGGCTCTGATACCAAGTGATAAAACAATCTCAATACACACGCACACTCTATGTATGTATATTCAGGTGAAAAACAAAATATGACTTCACTACTTATTTCATCTGGAATCACATAATACAAATACAGGGAACAAAACGAATACTTGCTAGAAAGTAGGAACCACTAGTGCAACTAACTCCTACTTCCACTCCAACACCTATACTACAGATCCTACAACTACGTTATTGTTAAAGACCATGTCTACGACAAACTTTATTTAAACATGTTTAGATTAAGGCCCATTAGAAACTAAGCCCAACAGTTACTATGTCAGTATCCCCTCCCGGAGGAAGCATTTTGCCTACAATGTGATACATCGTTGCCTATGACGTATCAATATCAGTGGTACTCCATGTCTGGGGGCGTGTTTGTAAGATTCTCCACATACAAAGGCATGACTATTCTGATACTCCAACTACAGAAGCGTGTATGTGCAATACTCCTTCCATAGTAGCGTATCTGGGTGATGCTTCTTTTCCAGAAGCGTGTCCCGTCGGTATTTTGGGCAGCCTAAAAAGCCAATGAGTATTTTGGTGTCATCTTAATAAAACATGATTATTTAGGGCTTTCACCCAATACATATTCACTTATACCTCTCATAAACCTATTCCAAACCAAATCAAAATGTACCTAGATGTACGTAGATCAAGCCCATACAAGTAGGGAGGCTGTTCCCGTGAATACCTCCGGCTTAGTGCAACATACAATATTGTGTGATATATATTTACTCACAAACAAATCAAGATTAAACAATACATATATACACATATAAGAACAGTAACAAAATTCGAAATTTAAAGAATGCATAGCTTTTTACTAGATGAAAATCTATTGCATAACTATAGAACTAACAAATTGATAGGAATTTTACCGATTTTTCGTTGAAGTCCTCGAATCCAAAACTTACTTGAACCTCAGAATTCATAACTAAACTCGAGCTAACGCCCATGGATTTTTCACTCCTCACTTTTAATTTAACTATTCACTTATAAACCGCTATCCTCACAGACTCCCACAAATACCAACAAAATTCTTTTACAACAGTTATAATTCGCATGAATATTGGGGAAGATGACAGAATTTTGTAACCGCTTTCAACAGAGATGAATGAATAAAATTGTTAATTAATTAATATGTATGTGTGAGATTGGTGTTAATGATTATGATTTTTTTCAACTGTGAAATTGTGATGGAATTGTGTGTTTATGTAAGAAAATGCATGTACAAGTAGTTGTATGTTTATGTGTGTGAATAAATGGAATCATCAATATACTTAGATAATAAAGGAGAAGACGGAGGCGGCGTCTCTAGAATCGCTCCGTTTTATTTTTCTAATTTTCTCAATTTTTCACAATTTTTAATTTTAATTATTATTATTATTTTCTAATTTGTAGTACTTGATAGAACTTTCTTTGATTTAGAAAATTACAACTTCCTTATTATTTTTGAATTTGTAGGCTTGATAGAACTTTCTTTTATTATTTTCAAACTTGATAGAACTTTCTTTGATTTAGAAAATTACAACTTCCTTATTATTTTCAAATTTGTAGGACTTGATAAAACTTTCTTTTATTTAGAAATTTACAACTTCCTTATTATTTTCGAATTTGTAGGACTTGATAAAACTTTCTTTTATTTAGAAAATTACAACTTCCTTATTATTTTCGAATTTGTAGGCTCTTATGTTAATAATTGCAATTTTCTTTTTTTATTATTTTCAATCTTAATAGAACTTTCTTTTATTATTTTCAAACTTGATAGAACTTTCTTTGATTTAGAAAATTACAACTTCCTTATTATTTTCGAATTTTTAGGATCTTATGTTAATAATTGCAATTTTCTCTTTTATTATTTTCAATCTTGATAGAACTTTCTTTTATTATTTTCAAACTTGATAAAACTTTCTTTTATTATTTTCAAACTTGATAGAACTTTCTTTTATTATTTTCAAACTTTATAGAACTTTTCTTTTATAATACTTCTTGACTTTTAAACATAATGAATTTCCATGTTAATCACCTTACAAACACCTATAAATTAAAGGTCATTCATAACAAAAAATCTACACCGAAACTTTTTTACATAGCTTCAAATTTTTACAACCATATTTACAATCAATACAACTATGGCCTACACCATGTTGAATGCTTTGAACGACAGCAACTATACCTGGATGATAAAAGTACGAGTATGTAAAATGTGGGAATTTGTCAATCCAAATACTGAAAAATTGATCAGTCTTGACATGATTTTGATCAATGAAAAGGTTAATAAATCAATATACTTATAACTTATTAGTTTGTCAAATTGTATGATGTTATTAACTTTTATAAGATATGTTGTATGACAGGAAAATTTGATCCATGCTACGATCCCAAAGATTTTGGTCTCTCGGTTCAAAAATCTTTTAGAGGAAGGCTCCGTGTACAACATCAAAAATCTGAAAGTTGTTTCAAGTACAGGAAAATATAGACCACTATCACATGGGTCTAAATTGCTCTTCATACGCATAATGTTGCCTAATAGATTCGAAGAATGCATCGTCAACATATCACTGCATGGATTTGAGTTCATATGTCCAGATATGATTGATGCACGTATTAATGACACCAACATACTCTCAGGTTTTTGATGCAGTAATATATAATAGATGTTGTAGGTTGCTTGACCTACTTGGGTGACATTGAAGTTGTCAAAGGCGGTTGGAAAAAAAGAGATCTCAAAATTGTCACAAATTAGTAAGTTATGCATTATATTAATTTTAATATAATTGTTAATTGTTTTTTATTGTTCTTGTAATTTTATATTACTTCTTTGGTTACCTCAATTTATTTGTTTTACTTATTTAATTTGTTCTAATTTTTATATTAGAGTAATATATAAGTAATACTATTATATAAGTTATAATTCAAACTATCATGTTCTAATATTATTTTTTCTATGTTGATTTAGATGTTGTAGGCTGCTTGACCTACTTGGGTGACATTGAAGTTGTCAAATTGGAAAAAAAGAGATCTCAAAATTGTCACAAATTAGTAAGTTATGCATTATATTAATTTTAATATAATTGTTAATTGTTTTTTATTGTTCTTTTAATTTTATATTACTTCTTTGGTTACCCCAATTTATTTGTTTTACTTATTTAATTTGTTCTAGTTTTTTTCTTAAACAGCTCCATCACCAATAACTTTGTGGGAAAAGTTGACCGAGATGGTTGATACAAATTTATACAAGGAGGATTGTGGATCCTATATAATAATTGTCAAATCTACCCACATTAAAAAATTTAAAAGTAATTATTTTTATTAATATTTTTATAATATATAGTTTTAGAAATTGCACATATATAAATCTATCTTATCTCGATTGAACGAATATCATTAGATATTATACAAATATTTGTTTCATTGATATTATTGATTTAATTCTTATATTAGTTTTTTAACCATTTATTTACTCTTATATGCAGATACAATTAGTTTTTCTACCACAAGAAATAGTAAAATTTATACAAATCTGGATACACCGTATGTGTCATCCCTGAGAAAATAGTAATATTATATGTTTATATTGATTTTTATAATATAATTTTTTTCATATATATATGGCAATGGTATCGGTCCAAGAAAATAAAAAATCAAACTTTATAAACAAAAAGAATATGTAAATAATTTAAAATATTACTTACCCAAATGCAAATTTTACAGAATATATTTTATTTGATAATTTATATAATTTTATAGATATTTATTTCACAATTTTTATTCTAATATTCTTTTTCTTAATAAATATATTCTAATGCAGCTGCGAAGGGCGGCTCAGTAACCTAGTAATAGAAGAAAGAAGAAGTAATAATCGAGAAAAGAAGCGCTTACTCACTTGCATGCATGGAATCATTAAGGAAACAACTAACAAAGAAATACTAGAAGGAAAATGCTATAGGCACAAAATTTGTTGCCAAAATTCTTCCCAAATATAGATGATAATTCCTGATTGTTGTAATAATAAGTGGACCCTGCATTCACACCAATAACACCAATCAAAATATTCCAAATTGCCAGATCACCTATGCCATGTCATTTGGTAACAAATTTTTGTACCAAATTTTGTGCCTATAATGGGCAATTGACACAGTACCCATCATAAACCTATTAATTTTATAAAAATAGGAACTATTTTAAGCTCTTACTCACTCCTCATTACTTGTTATACTATTTTTAAAAAGTGATAATTTGAAAAAAAATCTTACATTTTTGTATTGAAAAGTTGAAAATGGACGTGTATTTTGGGAAAAAAATATTCTCAAAAAAGAGTAATATTATGGACGGATGCATGATGTCTTATCACATCGTTATATATAATAAGCAAAAAAATTATTTTATCCATATTTTTAATCGTTATAAGATTTTCAAATATGTTAAATTATATCTTATATCTCACCGTATCTTATCCTATCCTTATATAATAAGCTTAAAAATTATTTTACCAAGAATTTTGATAGTCATATTTAGAAAACATAGATGATAAACAAAGTATTTAAGAATAAAAAGTTTATTTCATTTGTTAAAAAAAGTCTATTTCGTTATTACTGGAGCCATATTCAAATACTAAAAAGTGTATTTTAATAATTTAAATTAAATATAAGCATATTTCCTAAATTTAATAGAATTCTCAATTAAAAACTGACGACTTCCTTTTCTATTCAGGATAGTTCCAATCGGATGATAATTTTTAAATCATCGCCAAATTAAATATTGTTTACAAATTTGCTTGATGTGTATAATTGTCTAAATATAACTTTTAGAATTCAAGATAAAGCTCAAATAATAAAGGTAGTGTATAAACCCTAATGAAAAACAAAACTTTTCCATTCATTTTAGCTTAATAATATTATTATTTTTGTAATTCTTTCTTTAAAAATATATTTAAATTTATATCCATTTGAATATAAAATATAATTAACATGAGACAAAAATTATATATATTTGTATGTATACTCTTTGAATTATTTATGAAACAAAATTAATTAAGTATTATGTATTTATAAATAGTAATTTATTAACTAATTATAAAGAAAATTAATTAGAAAACAACTCAGTTGTTAAAATAGTGACCCAATTTTTTTAATAAAATAAAATAAAGAGGAAGTAGATTAGATGAAAATTCGGTTAGGTCCCGATAAGTTTGTAGAAGGGGGTTGAATACAAACTATACCGTTTTATCGAATTTGTTCGTTTTAGGATTAAACAGTTCAAGAACAAATTATGGCGGAATTAAATGAAATAGAATTCAAGTTAAATATAACTTATATTAAACTTGAAAGGTGTTACAAATTTGGTACTGATTACAAGATTGAATCTCAAACTAATTAAAACAAATCTAGAATAAATTCGGCATGAATTTATCTATTTTTGTAATAAAAAGATATAACAATGAACGATAGTTCGAGATACGTTCTAGGGATAAAGATCCGCTAGATAGTCAAATCTGTACAAGTAAATGATTTTTACTGGTTTGGATTTAACACTTTGAGCTAGAAATGATTTACTGATAATAAAAAATGTTCACGGTTGACAAAAAGTTTCTATTTGATGAAATATTAAGCACCGAACAAACTGTCTTGATCTTCTTTTGTTATAAAGCTAATCCACTTGACAATACTTTAATCTGCACGTTTTCTTTTCTTTTGGAATGACTATGATAATAGTCTAGAATGACTATTAATAAGCCTGGAATGACTACGCTTTTAGCCTGGAATGACTATAAGAATTTCATGAATTAAATTAGAATTAACTTGAAATGAACTAGGATGACTATCGGGATGACTATTCTTTGATAGTCATTCCAGTTCATTTTTAATGTAAAATGACTTGGAATGACTATCGGGATGACTATCCTTTGATAGTCATTCCAGTTCATTTTAATTCAGAAATTCTAATATAATTCTAATTCTATTTTAAATTAATTCTAATAATTAATTTATTTCATAAATTAATTCTGATGAATTAATTTATTCAATAAATAAATAAATTTATTTATTGGTTAAATTAATTCTGAAGAATTAATTAATCAATAAATTAATAACTAATTTAAATTCTTACAAGATAGCATAACGAATCCTTGAACCACTTGAACTTGATGAAGAATATTCACTGTCTGAAGTTGACACTTGATGTACTGTCTGGTTCATAAGTGACTAACTCCAATGTCTGTTCTTCATCTTGACTTTAAGCTATGGTCTATTAACTGCTTTTGACTTTTGTCAACCACTGTAATCTGTACATTTGTTGTCACACATCTGAAATCTCTGTCACTTTAATAAATCCACTTCTTTGAATACTTCACTGAGACTTGATCAATTAATTGAACTTCTTTCAATGTAGAATTACTTCAAGTCTGTTGGATGACTTTAATCTTTATTCTTTTGACTGATATGATCTTCTGAGATTCTTGTGAGACTGTGACAATTGAATTATTACTTACTTATTACAAACTTGTTTAAGTTGAGTTGTATCCTCGATGTTAACAAATAGTCCTATACATATGCCTTTCAATCTCCCCCTATTTGTTTGTTAGAGAATAACAATCAAATACCTAGAGGATAACTCAACTAAATAAACAAGTAAAAATAAGACTTTAAAAGCTAAGTAAATAATAAAACAAAGTTCTGAATTTCATTAAACATTTTCCAGATTCAAACATTAAAGATAAATACAAAATAGATGTTCCTCTAGACTGAACATATGTATACATTGATCCTATCTTGATTTACCTAAGCTCTATACATATAACATTTAGAAAACAGAGCTAATGATCACAATTCTTGATCACTCATTTCTCCTTCCTCCATAGCATCTAGCAAGTCTTTGTCTAGGACACGATCACTTTCAGTTGTGAGATTTGTTGGTCTGACTGTTAAATTTGTGACTTTCTTTAATCTATTCTTCAACTGATGATACCTTTTTATGTTGGCAATACAATAGTCTTGAATGATATCAGCAACTTCAGTCTTTCCTTCTGAAGCAAATCCAGTAGTCGTTAGCATATTTTCCAGCTTGATCAGATGCCTTGCGGGATTAATCTTTAAAGAAATAGGATCCATTCCACAGGTTTGAAGTGTTCTTCCTTTGTAAAATTTGACTTCAAATGGAACACTAACAACCTGAGGACTGACCCTTATAGAAAACTCTTTGAGTTGCTCATGCAGCAGTACATTCAAATAAGAATCTCCTTTCACTCTGCTCATGAGAATCCAAAGTTCTGACAATGATCTACTTGCAAAGCAATCCAGAGAAATAGTGATAGTTCCTATGCTTTGACAAGATACATAAATGATCATTTCATTTCTAACTCTGTCAAATCCAGCAGTAATCCTTAAGATTTCTTCTTGTAATGCCTTCATGTACATTGAATTATCTGGATTGACCTTCATGAATCTTTAAAGAAGGCTGATGAACTCCCTATCATTGTTTGATCCTTTATTAGGGAGTGCAAACATTTCTTTTGCTTTTGTCCATTTCTCACCTTTCTTCAGTCTGATGTCCAGCTTCCGGTCTTTGACTTCCAAGCTATGAAGACGTTGTTTCTCTTCATGCTCAGCTTTTTGAATTTGAAGCTTTTCAGATATAATCCGAGAGACCTTAGCATTCTCATCTTTCTTCATCCTTATCTCTTACTGTTGCTTCTTCAGTTCTTCCTCAAAGGCAGGATCAGGATTGAATAAATCATCTTGATCATCCCATTCATCAAAGTCAGCTTCCTTCTCAACCTCCTCCTCACCAAAGATGTCTTCAGCATAAAATTGAAGATCTTCATCATCAAGTACATCTTGGAAGTAGAAATCATCTTGAAGTAGCTTTCCCTTTCCTTTATCCTTCTGAGTTCCATAAGCTCCTTGTACATCTTCTCTTTTCTTCTCCTTCTCCTTATTCTCCCCCTTAGTTGAGGAATCCTCTACAGATTTGACTTTATCAGCTTTAGGATCCTCCTTCTTACTCCTTTCTCCTCCATCTCCTCCTTGCCATCATCATCCTTATCATCATCATCATCACCCTCAAATAATTTTTTCTGTTCAGCAGTGGGTTGATGTGAATTCCTGATCATGTAGTATAGATGTTTCATGCCTTCATTGAGGTGCTTCATCCCTCCTTCAATCTTTGCAAACCTCTGATCACTAAACCACTGATTTTCATTAACAGTTTGCTGAATGTAGTCCACTTGAGTAGAAATGGAAGCAATATGCTTGACACTCTCTATTATCTCAGCATTTGAATTTGTAAGTTCAGAGATGTTTGAAGCCACTAACACCTGTGATTGTTGGATGGCATTCATCTTAGGAAGTTGATCAGTAACCTTCAAACCTTCAATCTCATCCTTGATTTTACCCAGCTGATTAGTTACAGAGGTGGACGAAGAAGACCGTTCAACCACTTGTGATTTTAGAATATCTTTCTCAGCCTGGGTTTCTTGAAGTTGTTTCTGTAGACCAGCTATTTGAACCAATAATGAAGTAGTGTATGTGTTAGTGTGTGCACTCACTTCAATTTCTCTTAGTGGTGTTTCACTCATCTCACGTGCTTGTGTATCGCTCTGTGTTTGACTCTCAGTCCTAACCACTAGCTGTCTATCCAAGTTCTCAGTTGATGTACCTGCAGGAAAAATCACCCTAGCCCCTTCTAGAGAGGTCAGTGGTGGTGTAATAGGAGTTCACAAATCCCAATCCCTAGTGAATTCCAAGAAATCTTTTTGATTTTGAAACTGAATTGCTTCAGTGTTAGACTCACTAGGTTGCCTTCCACTTTCTCCAGTATAAACTGCGAGTGGAAAATCCCTTAAGGGAGCCAGAGATGTTCCCTCTGGGAGGGGAGAAAATGATTCTATTTGATTTGACAAAGAATCAAATTTTCCCTCCGATGCTTGTGAAGGCACTTCTACCGTTACAATGGTAGGCACTGTATCATATCCTATGTGCTCTCCTTGCATGGTGTCCTGAGTGTCATCTAATAGTATGTCTTCTCCCATTGTGAGTAATGGGAGTGTGCTTGACTCAGTACAAGTTGGCATGGCCCTTTGGCGAATTTCAATAGATTCACCCTGTTGAGAGGGTGTCTCCAGAGACTGTTGAATGGCCATTTCCAAATCCATATCCTGTTGGGAGGATACATACGAGCTCACGGATATCTCCCTATATGTTCTTCTCTTCTTTGGAGGTGGAGATAGAGTTGTGGGATCACTCATGAAATCTTCATCACTACTACTTCTGTTTCTGACATTGAAACTTGTTTCAGGCTGATTGGTAAGAGGAGTTGACTCTGTGTTTGGCTCTATGATCGGGGATAGAGTTTGTGGTTCTACAAACTCTTGGTCAGCCCTATTAACCTCTTGGGTTTCAGCAACAGTGTCAGAAGAACCAGGGTTAGAAGTTATTAACTGAGGTGGAATGACTTCTGAAGTTCCAGCTGTTGTAACTATTCTTTGATCAGGAACTGGTGGTTCAAAAGATGGAAGATTGATGAAGTTTGTCATGTATGTGGATATGAGAACCGGAACATTGAGAAATCTGAAGGATGTTTGTAACCTTTGAAAGAACTTTCTATCAGTGGTCGGAGAAATGAAAAAGCGACCATTTCTGAAAAATTCTTTATTTTCATCAGAAAACAAAGAATTAATGACAAGTGATAGAAAACGAGGATAATAACATTTAACCTTTCTACCACTGTCAAATTCTCTTCTGTCATTGAACACCCTTCTTACAACAATATCCCAGAGAAGGTGGCCAAAATTAAGTCTTTTGTTGAAAAAAATTGCAAAACCAATAACTTGTAAGAGATAAGGGATGTTTTGAAAGATATTTTTGGTGCAATTTCCAAAGACCTTAGCCAAGGTATCAAAAAATAAATCTCACTCACAAACAAGATTCCCCTTGATCAACTTGGTCATGGTTCAGGGGACTTTGATAGAGAATATTGGTGAAAATTTGAGTTAATTCATCATCAGTGGGCATTCTGTCAAAATTGTTCCGAGGAAAGTGCAAGACATTACAAAATGTTTCCTCAGTTATTATGTACTATGTGTCCTGAATAGTGAATGTGATAGTAGAAAAATCACCAGAGACAACAGTAGTAGTGCAAAGAAGATATAAAGGATCAATTTTTAAATCAACATTCGAACAAATTAAAAAATTAACACAAGAATGTTCATTTAAAAAAGAAATCAAAGGCCTAAAATGTTCAAGTGAACACTTTAGGGGATCAAAATAGCCATGGTAATTAGTAAGAACGATCTCAAAATTCTGGGCATTTTAACACAAAATAATTCAATTAATTTTAGATTAATTCAAATTTAGGGATTAAAATCCAGAAATTAAGAACTATATCAGAAATTAATTAAATCGAGATCTGTTGATCCAATAAAAATAGAACACACACAAAAAAAAATTGACAGCACTTCTTTACTTTAGAGAATAAAGAAGTAAACTAGAGAGAATGTAAACTTTGTAAAAACAAGAGTTTCAAAAGAATGAGAAAAAAATTAGTACGGCAGCTATTTATAGGCAAAACTCAGAATAGCTAGAATGACTACCGGGTAGTCATACCGATAGTCATTCCAGTATAAAACTGAGAATGACTATGAAGATAAACAGTTATTAACAAAACAAAAAAAACAAAAAATAAATAAAAGAAACCTATTAGAATTCTATTGCAATGACTATCGGGATGACTATGGAATAGTCATGCCGATAGTCATTCCAGTACAAAATACTTAATACTGAAAATTAAAACAGAAAAATTAATCTAAATTAAATAAACCTAATTACACTGAAATGACTACTAGAATGACTATGCATGATAGTCATTATGATAGTCATTCTAGTATAAAACTAACAAAAATTTAAAATCTAATTAACAAAACAGTAGAATGACAATCAGAATACCCATAATAAATAAAAATAAATACAAAAACCTGTTAGAAAACCAAGGAAAATTTACAGAAATAAAATAGAATACCAAACTGTTCAGAAAAAATGCAAATAAAACTCACACAACCTAATATTCACAGATTAAACATAAAATAACAGAATAAAATTAAGCAGCATGATATTTCCAGAAATTGCATTAAATTTACAGAAAATGCATAATTAAGCAGAAAATTATGCAAAAACATAAGAAAATTACATAATATTATAAAAATGCAACAAAGTAATATAAACCTGCATAAAAATTCAAACAACAATTTATACAATCTGAAACTAACTTAAATGATTCCAAATAATTAAAATTTCAATAAAAATAAATTTCTCTACTTAAAAAATATGAGAAAAATATTTTTAAAGAAAATAGATTATTCAAGAATATTTAAATTAACAAGCTTAGAAATCAAACAAGAATTGACAGTATTTAACATTTAATAGTAGCAAGAGAAAATGATTTTAACTTAAAACAAACATCACAGAGATATAGTTAATCACTAAGACTGTTCAACATACCCAATTTACCAACTAACCTGGTAAATGTGGATTCATCAAGAGATTTAGTAAAGCTATTTTGTTCTTCTGTGGGTACAAAATGTAACTCCACAGTTCCATTCATGACATGTTCTCTGATAAAATGATACCTGATGTCAATGTGCTTCGTTCTCGAGTGCTGAACAGGGTTGTTGGAGATTGTTATGGCACTTGTATTGTCACATAAAATTAGAATTTTGTCTAATACAAAGCCATAGTCCTTCAATTGATTCCTTATCCATAAGATCGGAGCACAGCAGCTTCCAGCAGCAATATATTCAGCTTCTGCTGTTGAATTGGAAACTGTTTGTTGTTTCTTGCTATACCAGGAAATCAATCTACCTCCAAGGAATTGACAACTCCCAGAGGTACTCTTTCTATCCACAACACTACCTGCATAATCAGAATCTGTATATCCAACAAGATTAAAACCAGAATCTTTAGGGTACCAGATACCTAAATTAGGTGTACCCTTAAGATATCTCAATATTCTTTTAACAGCAACGAGATGTAAATCTCTAGGATCCGCTTGGAACCTTGCACATAAGCATGTAGCATACATAATATCTGGTCTACTTGCAGTAAGATAGAGTAAGGAGCCAATCATACCTCTATAGCTTGTAACATCTACCTGGATTGAATTATCACAAGCTCCAAGTTTGACAGTTGTTAAAGATGGAGTCCTTGCTGATGCTGAATCCTCCATGTGATATTTCTTGAGGAGTTCTTTGAGATACTTGGATTGACAAATAAATATAACATTTAACCTTTGACTTACTTGTAATCCAAGAAAGAACTTCAGCTCACACATCATACTCATTTCAAACTTACTCTGCATTAGCTTAGCAAATCTCTCACAGAGATCATCATCAGTAGACCCAAATATGATGTCATCCACATAGACTTGGACTAATATCATATCATTTTTGTGTTTCTTAGAAAAAAGAGTTTTGTCTATGATACCTCTAACAAAACCATTTTCTATAAGAAAACCAGAGAGAGTGTCATACCATTTTCTTGGGGCTTGTTTCAGACGATAGATAGCCTTGAAGAGAAAGTACACAAAGTCCAACAACTCCTGATTTTCAAAGCCAGGGGCTGTTCCATATACACTTCTTCATCTAGCTCACCATTCAGGAATGCACTCTTAACATCCATTTGATAGACTTTAAAATTGGAGTAAGCTGCAAATGCTAAGAATATCCTGATAGCCTAAAGCCTAGCCACTGGTGCATAGGTTTCATCATAATCAATGCCTTCAGCTTGTGAATAGTACCCTTGAGCAACCAGTCTTGCTTTGTTCCTTGTAACAATGCCATCCTCGTCTAGCTTGTTTCTGAATACCCATCTAGTACCAACTACTTTCTTGTTCTTTGGTCTGGGTACCAGTTTCCAGACTTGTTGTTGTTCAAATTGATTGAGTTCATCTTGCATAGCAATCACCCAATCTGGATCACTCAGTGCTTCCTCAGTCTTCTTTGGTTCCATCTCAGACAGAAATCCTGAATAATGACATTCATTTCGAGTAGCACTCCTAGTTCTAACTCCAACACATAGATCACCAATGATCAGCTCAAAAGGATGAGCTCTATTCCAAACAATTTGTCTTGGAAGATTTGATCTTGATGATTCGCCTTGTTCTGCATTCTGATGTTGTGAATGACTAGTTGACGCTTCATTTCCTCCCCCTGAGTTGTTTCTTGATTGCCTTGATGAGTCTTCTCCAGTGTTGGTGGTATCTCCATTGTTACCAATGATTCCACCACCACCACCATGATCATTATCTTCATTATTATTATCATTACCAGCAACAATCTCAGGTGGAGCTTCATCATCTGATTCTGAGTCTGGCAAATTATCAAACTTCAGTTCTTCAGATTCACTTAACATAGTTCGTGCAGCTTCAATCAATGTACGATTCTTCCTTTCTACCACTCCATTCTGTTGAGGAGTTCTAGGGGCTGAATATTGTCTTGTTATTCCTTTATCTGCACAAAAGTCATTTAGGACTGTATTTTTGAATTCAGTTCCATTATCTGACCTTATAACTCTAACAGGGAATCTAGAATCTAGCTCAATCAACTTCACGTGATCAATCACCATCTGTGGGGTCTCATCCTTGGAATGTATAAATAAAACCCATGTATATTTGGAATAGTCATCAACAATCACAAGTGCATATTGTTTCTTTGACATAGACACCACATTAACTGGCCCAAACTAATCCATGTGCAGAAGCTGATGTGGTTCAGTTATTGATGATGTGGCAGTGCCCTTGTGAGATGCTTTCTTTGACTTTCCTTTCTGACAAGCCTCACACAGTCCTTCCTGTG
The DNA here is from genome assembly GCA_030848705.1 of Heracleum sosnowskyi. Taxonomy (NCBI): domain Eukaryota; kingdom Viridiplantae; phylum Streptophyta; class Magnoliopsida; order Apiales; family Apiaceae; genus Heracleum; species Heracleum sosnowskyi. The sequence goes on from CM061240.1 coordinate 22,199,477, forward strand.
TAAATTCCATTTGAGGCAGACCTCTCACCAATTCCCTCTTGACTAGGGAGTTCATTGTTTTGAAGTTCAGGTGAGACATCTTCTTGTGTCATAGCCAACTTTCATCTGATGAAGCTTTAGAATAAAAACAATTAACTTCATCTTTGCATCCAGAGTACAGATCAGCTATGAACAAGTCCCCTTTCCTTACTCCTTGAAGAGCAGGCTTTCCATTCTTCTTGTGAAGAATCTGGCACTTCTCTTTCTCAAAGGAAACAGCATATCCTCTGTCACAGAATTGACTGATGCTGAGAAGATTGTGCTTCAGACCTTCCACAATGGATACATCTAGAATGATAACATTTCCTGATTCCAAACAGCCATATCCTCTAGTTATACCTTTGTTGTTATCTCCAAAGGTAACTCCTGGGCCAGCTTTCTCAACCACATTTGATAGCAGGGCTCTATCTCCGGTCATATGCCTTGAACAACCACACAACACGGTTTACCTGTACCACAACCTGCAATATCAAATTGATTAGTCCTTCTTCGGAACCCAAACTTGATTGGGTCCGACATACTTAAAGAACTGGCCTTTGTCAGGAAAAACAACATTTTTAACTTTAATTACTTCAACCTCTTTAACAAAAGAGTGTTTCCATTTATAGCCAGCCTTAACACATTTCTGAGTAGGCTTAGGGATAAATGAATCCACTATAGTCTTAGCTCTAACATGCTTCTTATTATTAACATGTTGACGTGGAGCAGTCTTATCATCTGATACATGCTTACTATTAAAATAAGCATACATAACATTAAATGCACAAGACATGCAATTTACCACACCACATGCTTTATGAGACAGATTAATAGCAGGCATGTTAGTTCTACTGTTGTTATGATCCACTTTATGAATGTTTGACTTAGTCTCTGTTGCTGAAACAGCTTTGACATTATTCTCAGACATACATTTATTGGAATTAGCAAGTTCATAAGCAAGGTCCTCAACACGCATTTCCTCTTGGATAATAATGGAATATTCATTCAGAGGTTCTGCCAAGGATTCTTTAAAGAAAGGTGTTTCAATACCCTTACGCACATATGGTACACCCCTTTCTTCAGTACTGACTCTATTAGGGGTGTTAATGCTTAATTCTCCAATAGACTCATTATAGTCAAAACCTATTCCTACAGTTTGACCAATAACTTGTTTATTGATGATCTCTTTAGCAGTCTTACATGAATTATAGTAAGCATAAACCTTAGTTTCAAGTTCAGTGATTTGATCCTTAAGAATGGTTTCTAATTGAATATAACAATTAACTCTATTATCAAGAAAAGCTATCTTCTTAGTGAGTTCATCTTGATTAACATGCACAAGTCTTAATTCTTTGACCTCCTTTTCAAGAGCAGTGTTCAAAAGAATTATTCTATCATTTCCACTGCGTGCACAAGATACAGTACTACTAAGATGATAAATCATTTCAGAGTCAGTGAACTTTACCTCAGACATGAAATATGAAGTGTTGCCTTCATTAGCCATCAGTGCTAGATTTCCCACTTCACCATCTTCTTCATCACTATCAGTATCATCCCAACTTTTTCCCTCGGCAAGATAAGCTTTCCCAATCTTATTCTTCTTGCTAGAATCATATGAGTTCCTCCTCACTTGCTTTGGCTTTTTTCATTCTGTAGCAAAGTGACCCAACTCATTACAATTGTAGCATCTGATTGTGCTTCTGTCCACGGTTCCAGTTTTATAGCCACCCATTGTGCTATTTGAGGAAGAAGAACCACCTCTCTGAAACCTGGGCTTGAACTTCGGATTAGGGTTCCTTCTGAATCTGAAGTTCCCAAACTTCTTCACTATCATGGCCATTGACTCGTCCTCCAGCTGTTCAAGTTCCTCCATTGAATAGAAGTCACCACCAGATTGACTTGTGGATGTTAAGCCATATTTAGCTACAATAACATCCGTGTTAGAACTGGAAGGTTGAACAACCTTCACTTCCAGTTGCTATGGGACTTCTGCCACCAGTGCAGTAGTAGTACTAATTAACTATCTTCCATGTTCCATATATTTCCTTCTGTTGAATCTGTTCCAGCTCATAGGTCTTCAGAACACCATAGAGTCTTTCCAAAGAAATCTCACCTAGATCTCTTGCTTCTCTAATTGCTGATATTATGTGCTCCAGATGAGATGGAAGTGTCATAAGAAACTTCTTGTTAATCTCCTTGATAGTGTAGTGTTTTCCATGCAGATTCAGATCATTGATTAATTTATTGTATCTCTCAAAAACCTCAGAGATACCTTCACCAGGGTTTGATATGAAGTGTTCATATGAAGAGGTTAGAATTTCCATTTTATTCTCTTTAACTTCCTCTGTCCATTCATTGATAATCTCAATCGTATCCCAAATGTGTTTGGCAGTAACACAATTTAAGACATGATTATGCATGATAGGATCAAGAAAATCAACCAGAATTAACTGTAAACAAGCATCCAGGGAAGCCTCCTCTTTTTCATCAGCTGTGTAGTCCTTGAGATCCTTGGGGTACATCCTAGCAGCTTGAGTAACAACGTTATTCATAATCTGTTTTTCCTCTACAATCATAGGAAGTCTTGGTCCATTCTTCAGCTCATCAAGATATTTAAAATTGGCCACTTGAAGAAATAGGAGCATCTTCTTCTTCCACATAGGATTATGCTCTTTGCTGAACATGAGGATTTTAACTGTACCAACTTTCTGTGTAGTAGATATTTTGAGATTTTTGTAGAAGAATAAAAATTTGAGGTTCTGAAAAAAATCACCAAATTGGATCTTTGATTTGTGTATCAATCGAAAGGCTCTGATGCCAATTGTTAGGTCCCGATAAGTTTGTAGAAGGGGGGTTGAATACAAACTATACCGTTTTATCGAATTTGTTCGTTTTAGGATTAAACAGTTTAAGAACAAATTATGGCAGAATTAAATGAAACAGAATTCAAGTTAAATATAACTTTTTTAAACTTGAAAGGTGTTACAAATTTGGTACTGATTACAAGATTGGATCTCAAACTAATTAATACAAATCTAGAATAAACTCGAAATGAATTTATCTATTTTTGTAATAAAAAAATATAACAATGAACGATAGTTCGAGATACGTTCTATGGATAAAGATCCACTAGATAGTCAAATCAGTACAAGTAATTGATTTTTAGTGGTTTGGATTTAACACATTGAGCTATAAATGATTTACTGATAATCAAAAATGTCCACGATAGTGTCTTTGTGTTCTTGACAGAAAGTTTCTATTCGATGAAATGTTAAGCACTGAACAAACTGTCTTGATCTTCTTTTGTTATAAAGCTAATCTACTTGACAATACTTTAATCTGAACATTTTTTTTTCTTCTGGAATGACTATCATAATAGTATAGAATGACTATTAATAAGCCTGGAATGACTATGCTTTTAGCCTGGAATGACTATAAGAATTTCATGAATTAAATTAGAATTAACTTGAAATGAACTAGGATGACTATCGGGATGACTATCCTTTGGTAGTCATTCCAGTTCATTTTTAATGTAAAATGACTTGGAATGACTATCGGGATGACTATCCTTTGATAATCATTCCAGTTCATTTTAATTCAGAAATTCTAATATAATTCTAATTCTATTTTAAATTAATTCTAATAATTAATTTATTTCATAAATTAATTCTAATAATTAATTTATTCAATTAATTAATTTATTTATTTATTTGTTAAATTAATTCTGAAGAATTAATTTAATCAATAAATTAATAACTAATTTAAAAGAGAATTTAAATATTTACAAGATATCATAACCAATCCTTGAACCACTTGAACTTGATGAAGAATATTCACTGTCTGAAGTTGACACTTGATGTACTGTCTGGTTCATAAATGACTAACTCCAATATTTGTTCTTCATCTTGACTTTAAGCTGTGGTCTATTAACTGCTTTTGACTTTTGTCAACCACTGTAATCTATACATTTGCTGTCACACATCTGAAATCTCCGTCACTTTAATAAATCCACTTCTTTGAATACTTCACTGAGGCTTGATCAATTAATTGAACTTCTTTCAACGTAGAATTACTTCAAGTCTGTAGGATGACTTTAATCTTCATTCTTTTGACTGATATGATCTTAAAATAGGCATATACATATGCCTTTCAAATTCCAATATGACAACTATTTTAAAAAAGCATGTTAATACGGAATAAAGAGACCAATTTAACTAATATTTAAATAAACAAAAAATAATTATTAAATTTTACCTATAAACAGCTTACTGAATTCAGTTTAAGTAGTCACAAATGGTAAGCTGAATGTAACTAATGTAGTGCTGAAAGTAAAGTGCGGAAATATAAAAAACACAAAGATCTTTTAGCCAGGTTCGACCCCTAATCCCCTATGGTCTACGTCCTGGTCCCTTACCAACCAAGTAAGAGAATATATTATTAATCACAATAAAGAACGATCACAAGATACAATAATAATCACCCTTTACCCAGCTGCTGAGAAATGGCGTGCTGAACAACCTGTTTCTGAATCTTACCTCTAAGCTATACTACCCTGAGTATACTTCTCTAGCACAATTCACCAAACCCTATGTTACCTTGCCAATTTATTCAGCAACTACAAATTACACCTTGAACAATACAATTCATAAAGATTACAACTCAAACTAGAGACTATCTAAGATTTAACACATATATTATATATTAGAGCTCGAAAGAGTTGAATAGAAAGATTTAGCAATGAAAAGCATAAAGTTGTATTTGTTCTTGTTGCACTTTTTGGATAAAACGATCAGTAGTAGAAGTGTTATAGTGTAGTATCAAACTTTATCAAAAGAACATGTATGTATACTTATACATTTAAACGTTTAAAAAACTAACCAAACAATCTTCAACGGCTAGAATCCAATTCTACTGTTCAATTTAGTTAGGATAATGTTTAATGTTAATGTATATGATATACAGAAGGTTTAGAAAGAGGAGAAAGTTTAAAAATGTAAACCTTCAGTTTGAATAAGTAAAACATGTATATAGGACTGTTTGAATAAAGGATAGAGTTTTAATAAAAACAAACTTCTATATATTAGGAAAAGAGTTTTCCTAGATCAAAACGATTTGTTTAAAAGCTTCCGTATATTTAATAAACGTATTATATAAAAGCTAAGCCCTTACAAACAACTAATAGAAGTTCCTAAATTATTTCCATGAAATTCGGACTTCTGGTAAATCTGGACTGATCCATTTGGCTTGCTATTTGTGTAAACTCTGAAAGTAATCAGCTTGCCAAACTGACATAGTCCAATATCTATAGCATGTTGTTTATACATACTGATAATTATATCAGTAAGCTTTATCCTGCAAAACAAAGTTAGTACAGTACAGAATAGGATGTTGTTTATATCACTTAAAAAGTAATCAGCTTGCTAAGTGTGATCATCAAAATCAAAGGAGTTTCAATTTCCCCATTTTTTATGATTACACAATATTTAGGATAATATAAAAGACTCCCCCTAAATCCTTGCAATCCTATAAACTCATGATATAAAAAAATATCAAGCTAACTAATATATGTTATTTAAACCAATTAAACATTCATCCATAGCATAAACAAATCAGTTCACCAACTTAGAGTTCAAACCAGCTAAGTTCAAAACATCAACAACCAGCAACAAATTAAAGACAACCACATCCAAATCAATTCAAAAACCACATAACCAAATAAAAAATTTAGATAAAACAACCACAACCAAGTTCAAACAAAAGATCAGAATAAAACGACATTCTCCTAATTTTTTCTCTCCCTTAATCTATTAAAAAGATTAAGTTTCATTCGGAGAAACTTTTGGAGAGGCATCCATCTCGTCTGCAACAACATCCATGTCTTTGTCACCACTTGCAGCATCCTCACCATCTTGACCTGCTGCATCAGCTAAATCTTCAAGCCCACAGTCAATTGATTGTGCAGTAGATCTCTTCAAACCAGTGAAGTGACCAAACATGTTTTTAAAATCCTTAACTACTGCCTTGAGAGTTATAAGATCAACATCTTGATAACTTTCTTTAAGCTCCTTGACATCAGACACCAGTTCCACCATCTTGCTCATAATTAGACCATTATCATCCTGAATAGAGTGTAAAAGCTCGACAAACTGAACCATCAGAACTAGGACCAACAGAAATAGGCTCTCCAACAATTTCATCACCAGATTCAGGAAAAGGAGTAATCACAACACGACTTAACACACCATTGTCAATTTGAAGAATATTCAAAGCCAAACATTTGTGATCCAAAACCTCTTTAACAGAAACCTTCTTAGCGCATCCTTAAAGTCAACTTTGAATGCTTCAAACACCCGAGTGAGTAAACAAACATAAAGAAGCCCAGTGACAGTTTTATCACGAGTAGACACCATTTTTTGTAAAATCAAAGATGACAGATCAAAAGACTTTGCAGACATCAACATCGCAACTACTATCATATCCTGACAAGTAAAATTCAACTTATTGCCTAGCCTAGGACAAATATGTGACCTAGCTATCTTAAACATCAAATGAGCTAACGGTGTGACCACAGTAGTAGTAGGAGAGGCAACAAACATATTCTTCACATCACCCATTAATACTTGCAATTGATCAACAATGGCAAAATCAGGCAAAGACTTAAACCCTTGAGCTTTAAACACATCTATTTCACTATCATTCTCAATCTTCATAATAGTATTCATAAACGGAGGATTTACGTGGATTTTTCTACCCCAAATCAGAGAATTCACACTACCAAACTTATCAATACTCAAATTAGCATAATACTCTCTACCAAGATCCGAATAAATAACTTTAGGCATATCAAGAAGAAACGATTCCTAACCCATATCTTGAAAAACTTTAAGAACTCCACATGCATTAAGATCAGGAACTAACTTACTTACAATCGGCTGTCCAGGAATGATTTGATGACTTTCCACACTCAAATCAATTGATCGTTGTGCAATGTCAGAATCCATCTTCATCGTTTTCGATTCAGGAGTTTGTGAAACATCGTCTCCACTTTCAGGTATTTGGGTATCAGGAATATCCACAACTGATTTGCCTCGAGTAGAGATTTACGGGAATGCGTACCACGAACCATTTTCGAATTGAACAACGTGCGGTGAGAAAAACCCTAAATCGTCGAGAGAGAGAGAGATGGAGAGAGAGAGGGGGAGGGGAAGAGAGAGAGAGAGAGAGAGAGAGAGAGAGAGAGAGAGAGAGAGAGAGAGAGAGAGAGAGAGAGAGAGAGTGTGTGTGTGTGTGTGTGTGTGTGTTGTAATATCCCGAATTGTTTTTAATTTGATATTATAACTTATGTGTAATTTTATTCATAAATTCCTACGTAGCTAGGTTGATTAAGAATTCTAATAGTACGAAAATTTATTTTCGGGAATGTTGGTATGCTTCGACATGTCGAGCTCCCATGTGTCATGTGAAAAAAATAGGCCGAACTTAATCAAGGCCATATGAGAAAAAGGGAAAGATAACAAAGAGATGAATGGGCGCCCAATGAGGAAAGGACGAAAAGATGAAAGTTTAAACTGTGTTCAATGGGCCGAGCAAATGCATCAAAGCCCAAAGGGAAGGGGATAAAATTTTGAACTACCATTAATTGGGCCAAGTAAGGCCATATATAGGAGTTGGAGGACATTTTTTCTCACATCATTTCGATTTGGGACAAGAAGTCCTTGAGTTTAAGTCTGATAATTTCCCAAGTCAGTTTTTATAGAGGAAAAGAGACCACTATTCCACATCTTCTCGATGGGGACAAGTGGATTTAAGTTTTACTAATTTTGGCACACTTACACTTGGTTTTTACCCACTTTCAAGTATATGAAATTGAAGCTAGTGTTGCATGCAAGATTTGAGTCATTCCTTGTGCACTTCTCTTTACATTATGGATTTTAAGTTTTTAAACTTGTTTTGTTTGGGCTGCTCAAGGTTGAACATAGGCACTTAGTTCTTAAGTGAAGAGCCCTAACCGATATATATAGAGTTTGAGAGGAATTTACTCTTTAACAACTCGATGTGGGACTAAGTGGGCATATTTGGTAAAGAACGCATTTTTATGATCTTATATTTTTATAAGTACGCGACACCCTTTCACTTCCAACTGTTAACTGTTACGAACTTGTTGCTAGTGCATTCAAAGTTTTGGCTATTCAAATAGAAAGGATTTAGTGGGGATTAGTTAGGCTTCCAAATTTTAAACTTGTACTTGAAGATTCCAATGGGAACTCAAGTGATAGTAGTGATATTTTAGTGCTTAGACTTGCTGAACTTTTATAGAACCAAGAGGGAGTTCTTGTCATTTCATTTTCGATGTGGGACAACTAGTAAGGTAAAGAAGCACAAATAGACATACCTCTGATTTGTTTTGAGTGTTATTTGTTTCCATGTCCCTTTTATAATGGAAATAAGTTAGCAACTTCCCAGCCTTCACAGCCTTTCGATTTGTTTTGGAATTCATCTTCAAGACATTCAAAGTTTAGTATAATTTCATAATTCCTTATTATGCATATTATTTCAAAATACTTCTACTCCACTAGGAAAGCCAAGGTGAAGCTAATGTACCTTAACTTTGTAAGTGAATAGCACAATCACTTCAACTTTGTTCTTACTTAACTTCAAGAATCTTTAACTCCAAGTAGTCTCGGCCTCAATTGAAGCCAAGGTAAGAGTATGAGATGTTAGTAGAGTAGCTAATGGCTTGAGTTAGCTTATATAGGCATAGGATGAAGACCCACTCTTTAAACTCTCGATGTGGGATAACCAGCAATATATGGGAAATAGAATGGCTTAGTACCACATTGATAACTATAGTTAAAACGAAAGAGTTTATATAGATGAATTCAACTACAGATGCAAATTGGGAAAATAGGGAGGACGAAAGCCAGTGAGACTTATTAGTTGTCGGTGGGCTATGTATGGGTATTTTTGTTAACACCCGAGGCTAATAGTTTTTGTTCCTTACCTCTATTTTCTACCACATTGAAAAGAAAAGAGGTGGTATACAAGGTTATATAGTAGAAGTCTGAAGCATATTGGTAAGAAGTTCATGGGCGAAGTATGGTTGTAGTATGTGTGGCTCTTAGGTGCTCCTCATTTTATTTTTCTAGTGCTTAAAAGACTAGTACCACATCGATTATATCAGGAAGGTTATATAGTGTGAATTTTGATAATATTTTAGGGAACAAACGAAGTTGACGATATTCGTATAAGAGATTAAGATCAGAAGCGACGTACTGTAAGTATATAATGTACTGCTTTACTGTTGAGAATGTGATTTTGAAATATCGATGATTTTATTGATGATGCTTGATGAAAATTGAGTATTCTTACATTGATACGGTGAACTGTGATGCTTCCTTTCTGGAAGTAAAGCTAAACCAATTGTTTAGCTGGCCGGGATCCCAACTAGTAGAACTTGTGAATTTATCGTGTTTGAGTACTCATTTTTATTCAACTTTTGTGAAAATTATTTTATTGTGATGAATGACTGTGAAATTGCGAAGACTTCTTTGTTGAACTACTTATTTTGAAAACCTTAGTTAAATTATATAATATATGCTTGCTGAGCTCTGTGAGCTCATTCTTTTATTTCACTAACTTCCACAGGGAAGAAATTTGGAGAAGGATGTTCAGGAAAAGATAAGAATGTGATGAACTGAACTATCGATGTTGGATGAGAAGCAAGTAATACTCTAAGGAGAATACTTTTGTAATAGACTTACGTTTTGCAGTTATGTAAGAACTTATTTTACGTTGTAACGTTTTGTCGTAAGGCTTGACCACGTTATAAGATATTTTGTTTATTAATTAAAGTTTAAGTTATGTAAGCATATATTGAGGCGTTCAGTTGGTTTGACGTTCCCCGGGTCGGGTTTCTGAGGTCATCCCGGGGTCGGGGGCGTCATAGTTTTGCTGAGAGAACTGAACCAACTTGAGCGTGTTTTTTGTTTTGATAGATTTTTAGGGGACAGTTTTTAGGATTAGTAAAAACTAAAACCACAGAAATGAATAAAAAAATCTATTTTAAATTTTTTTAAAAAAATCAAAACACTACAAAATTAGCACTTAAACATAAATCAAATAAATCACATATTTCTATTTTAACCAAATAAAATCAAATCAGTACACATAATTAGGAAATACCAATATTAATCAGAATAAAAACAATTTCACACTTAATACATATAAATCATGTTAAAAATAGTAGATGATCAATAAAATATACCAACTGAATTTTAATGAATAAAGCTCGAACAATTGGCATGCTGGTCATATGAGGAATGTGATGCAAAATCCAATTAATAGAAAATTTTCCTCGGACTGATATTAAGTGTAAAGTCTTTCTTCTTCTAAATAGATCTTGAACCTCTAGGATCTTTCAAACTCATTTCAACCATGTTAACATCTGCATCAACTACTGGATTAGCCATTTCAGCTTGCTGATTTATAGATCCAGCGTGCTGACTCTCAGTTACTACACAACTATTGGCTTGCTAACATGATCATAGAAAATTGAGATTGCATAGATTCAGCTTGACCTGCAAATTCTTTCTCGTCTCTTGACAAATCATTGTTAAATTCTTGACAAGTAGTTTCATCAACTTTTCAAGCTCATTAAACACACAACCTTTAGTACGAACAAAAAATATTCATAAACACGTGCAAATGTAAAACCATATTGTTTACCTCTCATACTCTTGTAAGATTCTACACCAAATAAGTCCATATGTAAAGCTCTCGGAATTTAGAAGTAGATACCATTTTCTTGGCTTTGTTATTTCCAAGTGGTTACTTCTCCGTCCTTTTGATTCTTGAGACTTAAGAATTTTGATATGTCTCCAGACATATGCCTTGCGAATCTGCTATCCAAAGTTCATTGTTTTGATTTTAGCTAGACCATGTGGCACAACTAGAAAAAAAACAACAATTTCAAAGTTTTGGTACCCAAATTGTTTTGGGTCCAGTTTGGTTAGTAGCAAGAATATAAAGAACATTTAAGTCAGATTTCTTGATCCACATTTGGACCACTTTTGGTAATTGATTCCTTGTTTTTTGTCTTTTGACATACTTTTGGTAAGCTGTTTGTTGTCTTCCAGCATGATTCTGGTAAGCCATTTTCCTTTTCTGATAGACTTTAACATTGCAATTCCTTTCAAGATTACCCTTTCCTCCACACTTGTTGCATTCCTTCCAAGGCATAACATATATGTAAGGCATACCATGTTTGCCTTCATATTGGAACCTTTAATCCTTTGATGTTGAAGCACTTCCAATTCCTTCTTTATCCAATGGTACTTTTGTTTGCTTCATTATTTTTTTGAGTACTTCATCCCCTTGAACAAACTTTCCCATTCCTTTCGTGAAATCCTTAACTTCCTTCTCCAAGGTAGTGACCAACTCAACTTGCTTACTGATGGTCTCAGCTTGCTGTGTGATTAATTCAGCGTGCTGATTGATGGATTTGGCTTGCTGAGTTTCCATTTCATCTACTTTAGAAGATTCTGAATGGAAGGATTCTTTCAACTTGAAAGTTTTCAGATATTCATCTCTAGCTTCCATATTTGATTTCAGCTCTTTGATTTCCTCATTCAACGTTTTGCTTCGCTTTAGAAGTATTTTGTTGAATGCTTCCAAGTGATTGACTTTAGCATTCGGCTCCTTGACCTCGGTAGCTTTATCTGAAGATGTTAAATCCCATTCCTTCATTTTAGTCATCACTTCTTGAACTATGTTTTCAAGATATGCATTCTTGTCCATCAGCTTGCTATTTTCCTCCTTTAGAGCTAAATGTTCTTCAATAGTGACACTTTCTGATTCCTGCATGGTTAGTAATTCAAAAGTAACATCATCAGAAGATTCAAAATCTTTAAAAGAAATTACCTCGTTTATGTCATCCTCAGAATCAATTTCATCAAAGATTCTTTTGGGATTTCCTTGAACAGATTCATCATCAATTTCAACAACTGCACAATTGAACATTTTATCACTTGAGCCTTCGTTTGAAATCGATTCCTCATCACTCCAAGTGGATTGAGCCTTTGATTTCTTTTTGGTACTTGAGGCATCTTATTGCTATGATTTGAGACAATCTTCTTCTGATTTGTTGTAGCTGAGGAGTGCATCTCTAAAGTATCCCATATTTCCTTTGCAGTCTTACAAGAAGATATTTTGTCCAAATCCGAATTTGATAGACCACATATCAGTTGATACTTTGTTTCTCCATCAATGCTGACTTTAATTAATTCTGCCTCTGTAAGGTCATCAACGTCTTTTGGCTTGCCATTTATGTTAAAAAATATAGATGGTCCTTCTTTAACGACTAGCCATTCAAGCGCATTCCTACTCAAAAACACCTTCATCTTTAGTCTCCATAAATCATAATTTTCTGCCCTAATGAGAAATGGTGGCATGTTTAATGATTCTCTATTTCCATAGCGGTGTGTCATAGGATCTATACTTTCCTGTTACAGAAACGTTAGTATACCAAAACTCTGATACAAAATGAAAATGCACACCTGGAGGGGGGTGAATAGGTGTAAATGTCTAACTATGATCAGTTTTAAATTTTATAGATAAAACTGATTTCAATTTAAGCAGTCACAAATGGTAAGCGGAATGTAACTAATGTAGTGCTGAAACTAAAGTGCAGAAATGTAAAGAACACAAAAATCTTTTAGCCAGGTTCGACCCCTAATGCCCTATGGTCTACATCCTGGTCCCTTACCAACTTGGTAAGAGAATATATTATTGATCACAATACATAACGATTACAAGATACAATAATATAGCATCCTTTACCCAACTACTGACAAATGGCGTGCTGAACAATCTGTTTCTGAATCTGCCCTCTAAGCTATACTACCCCGAGTATACTTCTCTAGCACAATTCACCAAACCCTATGTTACCTTGCCAATTTATCCAATAACTACAAATTACACCTTGAACAATACAATTGATAAAGATTACAACTCAAACTAGAGACTCTCTAAGATATAACACGTATATAATACATTAGAGCTCGAGAGAGTTGAATAGAAAGATTTAGCAATGAAAAGTTCAGAGTTGTATTTGTTCTTGTTGAACTTTTTGGATGAAATGATCAGTAGTAGAAGTGTTGTAGTGTAGTATCAAACTTTATCACAATAACATGTATTTATACTTATATATTTAAACGTTTAAAAAACTAAGCAAACAATTTGCAACATCTAGAATCCAATTCTACCATTCAAATTAGTTAAGATAATGTTTAACGTTAATGTATATGATATACAGAAGGTTTAGAAAGAAGAGAGAGTTTAAAAATGTAAACCTTTAGTTTGAATAAGTAAAACATGTATATAGGAGTGTTTGAATAAATGATAGAGTTTTGATAGAAACAAACTCATATATTTTAGGAAAAGAGTTTTACTAGATCAAAACAATTTGTTTAAGAGCTGCAGTATATTAAATATACGTATTTTTATAAAGTATAAGCCCTTAAAAACAACTAATAGAAGTTCCTAAATTATTTCCATGAAATTCGGACTTCTGTTAAATCTGGACCGATCGCTTTGGCTTGCTATTTGTGTAAACTCTGAAAGTAATCAGCTTGCCAAACTGACATACTTCAATATATATATAGCATGATGTTTATACATACCGATAATTATATCAATAAGCTTTATCCTGCAAAACAAAGTTAGTACATTACAGAATAACATGCTATTTTTATCACTTAAACAAGCAATCAGCTTGCTAAGTGTGATCATCATAATCAAAGGAGTTTCACTGATTATTTGTCAAAATAATTAGTGATTAATGTAAAAAGACGAACATTTAGAATTAGTAAGTAAAAAGAGTATAAGCTGTAATAAAAATTTTAAATATTTTTTTTTATTTCCATTTTTATATATATTTGATTATCATACTAGTCATATCACATAAATGTTTTGGTATATGACAATTTTTTTCTTCAACTTTGTTGGTTAATAGAATAGATCAGCTAATGATATAAATACTAAAGTTTTTAATTCTAATATCATTTATGATACTTTCTAAATTTTGATAATCGCAAGTTAGCAAGTTGGGATACTAATTTTATCTATTCTAGCAAGCTACGATTGTGGATTACACTACCTCTGTGGTTCATGTTACACATTCATATTTATACAGGTGTTAGCAAGCTATCAATACATGAACATATCTTGATAGCACGCAGACAAGCTCCGCACAGAAAGTGTTGGAGACTGAGTCAAATTTCTCAAAACATGAAGATAAGTCGGGTTTTGATTCTATGAGGACTCTATTATATATTGAGACGTTATATATATTATTAGAGCTCAGTTTTATTCAAAACTCTTTATCCAAAACTCTTTCACGTTTATAGGAGTTTGTTTTTCAAACATTTTTATCTTTTTAACAAACTTCTTATATACATTGTTTTTTATACGTATGTCTCAAAGTTTCTTTTAAACGATTTCATCTCATATCTTTCAGTATCTGAACGTTGAATGGTGGACAATAACAGACTAATTGGATTAATAAATTAAATGTGAGAACCGGGTTCACGACCATTGTAACTTTCTAAGTCAATTCGAACATTTTGTGTGTTCATTATATATACTTGTGGATCTTATTCTTCTTATGGTTGTTGAACACACCAATAATACTAGCATACAACTCGTTTTTATTGAAAATATTTTTACTTTAAGCTCTAGTGATTATATTTGTATCTAGATTGAGTTCATAGTTTGAGTTGTAAACTATGTATTGAATTGTATCGTTCAATTGTATATGTTGTTGCTGGATAGTTGAGCTTCGAAACAAGTAGTTTTGTTAGAAAAGATTATACTTCGGTTAGTATAGATCTTAGACAATAATTTGATTCAGGAAACATGGGTTTCAGGAAGCTACTACAGTTACAAAGAAAGGGATATATATTATCAATCTTGTAACTGTAATTTTTTAGTGATTAATAATATATTCTCTTACGATTGGTAAGAGGAGGACATAGACGATAGGGGTAATAATTTGGTAAAGTTTAAAATCAAACATAGTGGCCATAACACCTATACGTGTGCATTTTTAATTTATGTTGTTCACGAATATGAATCACCAAAAATGAGTTTACACGACAAAGTACAAAAACCATTTTATATTTAAATATTATAATTATACCATATATTGTAAATATGACTGAAAAAGAGAATAACTTTTCATTCAAAATTATTTTTATTTTTATGTACAAATTATTTATAAGCTAGTTTAATTATTATACAAACAACTAAATAGTAATCTTCCAAATAATTTGAACTTGCAAATTACTAATCCGCGTAAATAATTGAAATTGATTTTTTCGTATAAGAAAATTGTTCATTCTTTACGAAAGTGAGTAGAATAATATTATAATGTATACTATCTATACTATAATATTAAACACAAAACATTAAAAGTTTTCGTACCTATTTTCTAGTACGGTACTTGCCTTATTTAGTTATTTTCTTAATCATCCTTACTTAAATATTTTATTTATAAATATGTCTTATTTAATTATTTTACTTAATTTCCCTTATTTAATTGTTTTTACTTAATTATCATTACTTAATTATTTTTATTTATAAATATGCATAATATGACCCATTACTATAATTTAAATATTGAAACCATTATTACTTACTTATCGTTACTTGGACCAAAATAGAATAGACACTATTTTAATAGATTTAATTTATTTAAGAATCTATAATAAAAAATAATATATATATATATATATATAAGTACTAAAATAACCCATATTAAAATAGTAAAAGTATTAGATTCATGTTTAAAAGTAGTGGTGTTTGGCACTAGTTATAAACTAGTATGATATAATTCCTTTGATACGTTAGTAATATTGAAATAGTAGTAGTAACAAAATATATAACATACTTTGATTAAAACTAAAGATATAACCAAATTTACAAATTGAACTATGTTGTCAAATTGAAAATTTTAAAATATAAAATTAATTTCAAAAAAATAATATATATATATATATAATTAAATTTAAACAATATATGTACATCAGGTGGGTATCAATATATAATAACTACTATTATATTTATTATTATAATTAAAAGTTCTGAACACTGTACAACCAAAATTAATTGTGTGAAGGTCAAGACCCTGCTGGCTTCATGGAATGGATTATTGTAGATTGCATTTCTGGGGAAGTCATTGTAAGATGGTGTATTGCAAAGTCATTGTAATCGTTTTTTTGTTCAAACAATTTTTATATTCTTTAAGCCATCTCCCGCTAATTATTTAGATAGTTTATTTGTTTTTCAACGTGATTTGTCTGGCCAAGTTATTTTCAAGTTAATGAAATTTATTTTAAATTTTTCAAAAATATATATTATTATATCTATTATTGGCTATTAATCTTATGTAGTTGTTTTTAAGGAATTATCATTACTTATTTACTCTTTACTGAATTAGTTTGTTTTAATACCTATCTTTTGGTTCTTGAATTTTAATATTTAAATTTTACAACTTGCACCTCACGGTACTAAATTTTAGTACTTCTTTATTTATTTTGGTATTGAACTTGAGTCTATTTATATTTTTTAAATATTTAATATATTTTTTAGTGGGGCCTAACAAAGAGCACTATTTTATATAAAATAATGTTAGGCAATTATTTGTTTTCAAAACCTATTTTTAACATTTTTAATTATTTAAAAGAATTGTTTAAAATATTTATAACAAAATTAAAAAAATTTAAATTATATAAATTTTTGCCCACTCCTGGTTTTCTAATCCCACGCACTACCGATAAATATATATTGATACTACCTCTGTATTATTTTATATCGATCACTTCATTTTTTGCTCTATTTATATTTCAATATGCTTCAAAAAGATTCTTATTGACCATCTTTTTTCAGTTTTACTTTGTTTTACCTTTAGTTAAAGTTTTACATTTATATGTAACAGCAAAAAGCTGGAAATCATTATTTGTAAGTATCTGTTTCAAAGTTATTAAACATGAAAAAAATTAGTGGTTGAGAATGAGAAAGCATGTAATTTAATAGTATTATCTTTTTGATCCGGACATATGTATATTCCTAACTTTTAAAGTAAATTATTGTTTTTAGTGGTCACAATGAGAAAGTATGTAATTTATATATTAATATTATTTTTTTGGTTTGAACATATGTAATATTGTTAACTTCTAAGATAGATATTGTCTTGAATCGTCAGAACGAGAAAACATGTAATTTACTAGTATTATTTTTTTGGTTTGAAAATATATAATATTATTAATTTAAATGTTTTATTGGGGTGTTACAATAGAACACTTCTCCAATCCGATCTACCTCATATTTCCTGAGTTGGTATTGACTCGCATAGTCGATCTGTTGGAAAATTCATTGTTTATTTTCTTTTAATCAACAAGTTACATTACCAAAAGATTTTTTTTCTTTTAATAAACCAAATTATATAACTATAATCAAATCCTTACGAATGTGATTCCTGGAAAACCTTCTTGATTCACGTCCCATCCGAACCCTCGGTCTAAGCTGGTGTCTCGGGATGCTACTAGGCGGCTAATTCATGGGTCAAGTATGACAGTATGAGCACATAAGTGTAGACAATTAAATCACACTATGCGGATGCTGAAGAAATACACACATAGTCTGCTAGTCAAATAAAAACAAAAACTGAATTAATAATATGTTGGAATTGCAATTTAAGTTTCACAAAAAATATTCTTTTAACAAAATAAAAACATTGATTCTATTAGAGTTTTATGCTCCTTGTGAGGTCACTCTTCGTAATTAAGTGGGTTTAAAAGCATTTTCAATTATTTTCAAAAAAAAACATTTTTAATTTACAAATGGAGAAGAAAATGATTATCAATAGTGCTATATACGAATTTGTTTAATGTTTGTTATTGTATTATTACATTCCAATATCTAATTTTCTATTATGAATTCGTTAAATTAATAAGGATAATAAAATATTAATATATTATTAATGGAGTTAAAATTATACAACTTGATTTGTCAAGGGTATAAATGATTAATTTTATTATGTTGTTAATAGAATTCGAATGTAATTAAAATATAAAAATGACTCAAATTCTATGTTGTAAATTGTGAGTGCATGTTGCATGGTGTAAGGTGTTGTTACACTGTACTCTCAAATAGAGATTCTTGAATAAAATTTTATAACGAGAGTTGTCATTTCTCGTGTAAGTAGCAGGGCTGTAAGCGAACAGAGCCGTTCGTGAACAAAACTCGAGCTCGGTTCGTTTTAGATGAACTCGGCTCGGTTCGTTTACTAAATGAACACGAGCTTGAATATGAAAATGTGATCGGTTAGTAAATGAGCTCGAGCCGAGCTTTACACCTGTTCGACTCGAACTCGGCTCGTTTTGCTCGGGATCGGCTCGAGCTCGGCTCGAACTCGTTAAACTCGGCTCGATTCGTTTAACTAATTATAAATTTATGAATTTCATAATATCCTTAACAATTTGAATATGTTAAATAAAACTTAATTACGATCTATTTTAGTTATTTTGTGGTTGAATAGGAAATTGTATTTGTTATATCTAAAAGGTATAACATCAACGTACTACCAAAAGTTAAACTCTTTATATCTAATCCAAATTAGTTTTTCATTATTAAAATTTATAAGTTGCATTCATAAAATTACAAAAGAAAGTGAAAAGAGAGAGAGAGTTTGTCTTATTAATTTATTACAGTATATAATATTATTTAAAAGTGGCCCGTACCTCTTAAAATTGAGGAGAAAGACGAGACTTTTGGTAAATTTAAGGTTAATAAGAGTATCTTGGAGAAAAAAAATTGTAAACCTCCTCAAATTTCAAGTTAAGAGCCAAGATAAAGAGGCTCTTAGAGAGGCTCTAAGTTAGTGATAAAATTGTTTTATTTTAACTATTGTTATTAGGTGAAGTGAGTAAGGTTTGATTACTCATAAATACAAATATTAACATAATATGATTATTAGAAGAAAATAAATTAACTTTTAGTTTTGAAATTCAAACATAATCATGTATTCTTAAGATGTGATTTTAGGCGTGAGACTGTAAATCGAGTAAGTAATTTTAAAAATTGGATTTGGTGGAGTATAAAAGTACGAACTATAAGTGAACAACTCGACTCGACTCGAGTTCGGTTTGTGTTCGGCTCGACTCGAAATGTTCGTGAACAAACTCGTGTTCGGCTCGTTTATTAACGAGCCGATCTTGAACATCTCTTTTCGTTCGATTAGAAAGCTCGGCTCGACTCGGTTCGTTTTAAAAAAAAATCAAGCTCGGCTCGATTCGGACAAAACTCAGCTCGGCTCTGTTCGTTTACAGCTCTAGTAAGTAGCGAGGATGCAAGATGATTGTTTAGTCAAATTGTATCCCAATAAAAAGAAGATAAAACATTTCTGAATGTAAACTCCCCAAATTTGTAAGACAATTACATTCAAATAAGATATGCATGCATTTTATGTAACATAAAACAATATCCAATGTCTTCTTAAAATCCTAAATTACATTCAAATGCAGTTTCATAGTGCGAAGCTTGATTAATTCGATTCAGGACGTAGAACTCTAGTTCACTTTGTCAGTTTAGGCATGTACATATTAAGATTCTTTTATGGGACTATTTGTGAAACAATTTGTAATATCAATACACAATAACAATAATATATAATCGTGTTTATATGTGTAAATAATAGTGAAAAAACTCGAACAAAAGGTTTGAAACAAGAAACAATTTCGAGCAGTGTGTAACCATCGCCTTAAAGTTGTTCTGTCCCTCATCATATGTGTGAGTCGCACACTTCCGAGAAGACAAAAGTTTTTACACTTTTCTTTTTGGTAGGTCGCTCTCATTTCTTTACATACCAAAAATAGTAACATTTTATAATATAAAATTCAATCAAAATCTCTACTTTCTTCCACTATACCTACTTTATACCCATTTTATACATTAAATATTTATTAATATCATCATTTTACTCATTTTTTTTACTTTTCCTTATTAATTTACAGTTTTTCTTAACCTCCGTGTCGTCCCTTCAATGTAAAAGAATTGAGGGAGACGGAAGGAGTATAAGAGAAGATATGAATAATCACGTCATCAGCCAGTTTGAACAATCTGCCAGTTTGAACAGAGGCAGCGACTATCATCAACAAATGAGAGAGAAACCAGAAAATGGAGGATTGTTTTTATACGAGACGTTGTGTTTAATACAAATTGTAATATCCATATATATATATATATATATATATATATATATATATATATATATATATTCGTGGAATAGAAACTAGGATGTAATTAATACTTGTATTTACTTCTAGAGTTTGAGAGTTTCAAGCTATTCTCGTATTTCGTTACTGAATCTTCCTTCAAAAATTCTTACGTATCTCACTGAATTCTGAGAATTAAGTCAAAATACGTAATTCTAGAATGAGGGTTGGGGTCTTTATATAGACCTTGAAAGTCTGTGAGTTAGACTAGGTTTGGGAGATTCGTTGGACAAGCCACCTCCTGTGATTAGGATTATAGATCCTTCTTTTCTTTGCAAGAGGTTAACTCCTTTTAGGTTTTGGTGTCTTAGAGACCACTCCTTGTACGAGTTGGCTCCAATTTAGACACATTTAATGGGTCATTCAACCATTTCTTTTATTAATTACAAATTTATTAACTAATTAGGATTTCGGGCGTTATTAATTGGGCTCAATCCTTGAATCAATCTAGGTCTAATTAATATATCATTAATTATGTATTAATTATATATATATATATATATATGTGTGTGTGTGTGTTTATATATAAGTGTGTTATGGATTAAAAAATGTACTTCTAATTGATTGTTAAGGTTTAAGAGAGCTTCTAGCTTTAATGGTTGCTCTTGTGTTTCGTGACTAAATCGGTCCTCACAAGATACCTACGTATCTCAATCAGTGCTGAGAATCAAGCCAAAGACGTAGTTCTGATTGAAGGATCAGGTCCTTTATATAGGCGTGAGGAGCCTTGTATTTAGAGTAAGTTTAGAAGATGAGTGCCATTTTAGGCCCTGGTCGAACACTTTCGACCAAATTTCTGATCGAAGATGAGTGCCATTTTAGGCCCTTCTACATTGGGCTCAAGTTGGGCCTAGGACCTTTATTGGCACAGTTTATAATTGGGCTTGTAGTCCCTTATGGGCTTTACCGGCTAATGCCGGTTTCCCTTCCTTTAACCGGCCCATTGACCGGCTGTGTTTTCTATATAAATGTGAATTCTCACTTGTCTTCATTCACTTCTCACTTTCTATTTTCTCAAAGATACTCTGCTAAATTTTCTCCAAAATTCTCTCTGCAAAGCTCTGCTAGGGTTCTGTCATAAGGCGATTCCCGGCGAGATTTTTCGATCATTCTCACCGGTTTCTGGGCTCTTCTGTTTGAAGATTTGAAGATCCTTTGAAGATTTCTGGGTTTTGCTTTGAAGATTTGAAGATCCTTTGAAGATTTATGGGTTTTGCTTTGAAGACTTGAAGATCCTTTGAAGATTTGAAGATTTTTCTGGGTTTAAGATGGCTGATCGTGCTTCTCAACGCCTTCAAAAGATGAATTCTGCATCCAAACGAGGTACCCCCATTCCTATTCATTCTAAATACATGTATTTGCATGCTATGATTAATGAAGTGGGGATGAGTACCCGTCTGTGTCTGCCTTAGATTCATACGATTGTAGTAATAAGTTTCATGATGTAGATAAAATCAAAGATTATAATAAGATGTATAGGGTCAAAGCCCCTTTAAAATTAGTCCCTGTCGGTGCCGGTGACCGTTCTTGTCACTGGCGGTCTAATGCCTTGTGTATTTATAAGGATGCCATAGTCGCAGTTTTTAGGTTCCCATTTCACGAGTTCATACCTAGGCTTTTGGCAGACGTTCAAGTAAACCCTTGTCAGTTACCCCCCAATGCCTGGAGGATAATTAACTGTTTCATGGTTTTGTGTCTTCGCAATAATTTTCCTCTTTCTGTCCCTTTATTCAAAAAGATTTTTCAGTTTAAAAACAGTTCTGCCAACAACTTGGGTTGGGTATATATTAGCCATAGGGTTGGCTTTCCTTTTATTTTCCTCCCAAAGTCTATCCCAGATAACAACCCTAGGTGGAAAAACGAGTTCATGTACCTTGTATGGGAAGGTGGGGACTGGGGAACCCTGTTCCGTAAGTCTTTTGGGAGAGTTTCAGATGGTAGTCCCAGCAACATTGTCTTGAATGAAGAGGAGTCACATGCCTACTCTGAGCTAATCAAGGATAATGGGACTACCGTGGCTTAGGAGCTACTGGACGAGTTTGTCCTCAAGTCTGTTCATCTCTCGACTGTTTCTGATAAGGGTAATTTTACTTATCCCCCTTTGTTTATCACTTTCTTTTCTTTTGTGATTTTCTGCTAACCATTTTTTGGTTGTTCTTGCAGCTGCGGCCTTTATAAACAAGACCAACGAGCCCAAGGATGATGAGACCTCGAGGATGAAGAGGGCCAGGATAGGAGATGATCCAAGGGGAAAGTCTAGTGTTCCCAGTTTCCTGATCCCCTCTCAGATTCTTGTGGACGAGGCAGACATCCCTGTGTCTACCAAGTCTTCAGTTTGGCGCCCCAACTGGGGTATTAGGAAGAGGGACACCATCACTGGGGTGTCCAAGAACGCTGTGGATTGGTCATACCATTCCCTCACTCCCTGCGGTTACAAGGACTTTGTTACAGATTCTACCATCGAGGGAGTTGAGCATCTGGGAGCTCAGGCTATTGCTGCGGTATTTTTCTTAACTTAGCCCATCTCTTTCTTTTAAGTCTTTACTTTTCTTTTTTGACTTCTATTTTTTGGCAGACTAATGCCAACTTCCAGGGGGCATTGTTCCAAGCTAAGGCTTGGCGTACCTCTTCTGAGGCCAATCGAGTCAAGTTGTAGAGGTCCGAGGAGGACGTGAATTCTCTAAAGGAGACTTTAGCTAGGAGGGAGAAGGAGCTTGCTGATGCTCAGGCTGATCTTGTAGAGCTGAGTAAGAGCAAGGAGGATTGCATCGACGAGTACCTTGACTCTCAGGAGTACAAGGACTTGATCGAGAAGCATGACGAGATTCTTTTCCCAGTCCAGCATACATCAGGATGGGAGGATGCTGTTCAGGCTATCTTGGCCAAGCATCCTGGAGTTTTTGATTCTGCTGACTTCCCAGCTCCTCACCCTCCTACTCCGTTAGAGCGCATCCTGGCTGGAGCAGATGACATGGAGGAGGATGAAAGGATATTAGATCCTTTGCAGTCATCACCCCTTGGTGACACATCTGTTGATGACCCTGATGCTAACGAGCATTCTTCTGGCTCTAGCTTAGGGGAGGAGACAGATGCTGGCGACAAGGGGGTGAAACATAGTTGTAGTTTATTTATGGCCATCCATGGCTTGTATTAGTTTTTATGTATTTCCAGCCTACAGGCTTAACTTAACTTTCATTAAGTCTTAATTTTGTTTTTCTTCCATCTTTTTACATTCTTGACTTTGCATGCTTAGTTAACATTTTATGCAATTCAAATAAAGCATCATGAAAACATAAAAATATGGAATTTATAACTTTGAAAATGGTTTCAACCCTTACATAATACTCAAGTTTAAAAACTTGGATTGGTTTCGTCGACCTTATTTCTACTTGTCCTAGTAGTGAGTCCAGTCAAGACACACTTTAAACATAATAGACTTTCAAGTTTGTAGCATGCCAATTGGGGGCCAACTTGCCTTTTTGTCCAACTCCGGATGCCTCAATCTTTCGGAGGACTAAGTCTCCTTGTCGAAAGAACCTTTCTTTAACCCTTAGGTTGTAATAGAAAGATGCTCGTTTCTGATGTTCAACTATCTTGGCATTTGCCTCATCTCTAACTTCATCAATTAGATCTAAAGCTAGCCTCAAGCCTTCTTCATTTTCTTCTGGCTCATAAGCCTCAACTCTTGGAGACGTGTGAGTAATCTCCACTGGAACCACTACCTCTGCCCCATATGCCAACAAAAAGGGGGTTGCTCCAGTGGTGACTTTACAAGTAGTATGATATGCTCATAGTATGAGGAGCAATTCGTCTACCTAAGTTTTTCTAGAGCATTCAACTCTTTTGTTTAGTCCATCCAGGATAATTCGATTGACAACCTCAGCTTGCCCATTTTCTTGAGGATGGGCAACAGAAGTGAAGCGTAACTTGATATCATTCTCGTCACAATACTTCTTAAATTCATCATTGTTGAACTGAGTTCCATTGTCTGTGACCAAGATACGTGGAATCCCGTATCTGCATATCACATTTTCCCAGAAGAAATGCATCACCTGCTTGGTGGTTATCTTGGCTAAAGGCTTAGCCTCAATCCACTTGGTGAAGTAGTCGATTGCTACTATCAAGAACTTTCTTTGCGCACTTGCCGTTGGAAATGGTCCAAGTATATCCATTCCCCACATGGCGAATGGGATAGGTGAGTTTATGGATGTCATCATCTCTGGTGGTTGCCTAACTACCGGTGCATGCTTTTGACACCGTTCATATTTCTTCACGTAGCTCTTAGCATCTGCAAGTATGCTTGGCCAATAGAAACCTAGACGAGTGATTTTATGAGCAAGGGCTCTGCCCCCCAAGTGTTGCCCACAAATTCCTTCATGTACTTCCCTTAGGGCCAATTCTGCCTCTTGGGGTCTTAAGCATTTTAGGTAAGGAATGATGAAAGACTTTTTGTATAGGATTCCCTCAATCAGGGCATACCTTAATGCTTTCACATATAGCTTTCGTGCTTCTGAAGTGTCGTTGGGTAACCATCCAGTTTCCAGATGAGATTTGATGGGATCCATCCAACAGCTGGCAACATCAATGGGTGCTACCAACTTTCCATTGATGCTTGGGGTCTTCAAGACTTGGAAGTATACACTTCCTGCGTAGTTTTCAATTTCAGAAGAGGCAAACTTAGACAAGGAATCGGCCTTCATGTTCTCTTCCCTTGGAATGTGTTCCACATAGCATTCATCAAACTGAGTCATGATGGCCTTAACAAGTTTTAGGTACTTGGCCATGACTTCATCTCTGGCTTCAAACTCCCCATTTACTTGGGAAACCACTAGCCTCGTGTCTCCACACACTTTCAGAGTTTTAACTCTCAAGGCTCCAGCCAGCCCTAAGCCAGCTATCAGGGCTTCGTACTCAGCTTCTTTGTTTGTCGTTGGGAAGTCTAGTTTTAGTGCGTACTTTATGAGAAATCCATCAGGACTTTGTATCACCAAACCTGCTCCACTTGATTTTGTTTTTGATGCTCCATCAAAATAGAGCACCCAACACTCTTTGGACACCATGTCTTCATCTTTCTTGTCTTCATCTATCACTTCCTCCCCCCCCCCCCCCCCCCCGACTTCCTGGTTGTCAATAGTGCATTCAACCATGAAGTCAGCGAGTGCTTGAGCTTTTATGGCTGTTCGAGGCTTGTACTTGATGTCAAATTCTCCCAATTCAATAGCCCATTTGATCAACCTTCCACTAACTTGAGGGCTATGCAAGATGTTTCTTAGAGGCTGATTGGTTAAGACCTCTATCTTGTGTGCCTGGAAGTATGGGCGTAGCTTTCTTGAGGCCATTATCAAGGCTAATGCAAACTTCTTTGTAAAGCATAATGTAACATAAGATGTTAAAGAGATAACTACAACTCAACAAAGGACAAGACAGACAATAATATTAACAGAAGCACACGAATCCAGAATCAAAGAAGAAAAGGTAAAATCAAATAATAAAAATACGTTATGTATTCTTGAAGTCCGTAAACAGGTCACGGAAAGAAGTTCATGAAAATGTTGAAGCCTTAGTGACAGCAAAAGAAACAAGACTTTAAAGACGACAGAAGTATGTGAATGATTTAGGGTTAGTACCACGGGATTCCAGTGATTTATATGAAGCAACCAGAACGACAAGGGACGTATCAGCAACATTGAATTGAAGACATAAAAGAAGAATTGATCAAGTGTTATTCATCTGTGAACCAGACCAGTTGCACTAGGTGACGGCACTGAAAAGATCAAGTTGTTTTATCGTCTCAGAAAAAATTGATATAGTCTAAAACATAAACACCCAGGAGCTCAGAATCTTTTCTTAAAAGTCAAAGACAATAAAAGAGTTCGATGGTTTTTCTATTTAGAAAACCATCGAACATGATACAACAACTTAAAAGAAGACCAAATATAAAGTAATTTGTTTTTCGATAGTTTTTATTTAAAAACTATCGAATGGTAAAATACTTTATACATTCGATGGTTTTTAAATTAGGGAGCAGGTGAAAAGTGTTACTTGTTTTACAGGTTGATGAAGATTGGATGGCCAATATTAATTCTTTTGATTTTGGTTCGATAGTTTTCTAAAACTAAGTCTACAATTACTAAGAGAGAAGAAGTGTCTTCTTCAGTCAGGTTATTAACACAGAAGCTAATCTACGGATTAGAAATTGTAGCACCCCTCGAGGTTTATATTTATAAAAATATATATTCCCCGAAACTTGATTTGGTTTGGTGTGTTTGATTTCGTTATAGAACTGAATGATTTATCCGCGAACGAAATTGAATTATATGTGAGTATCGTATTCAACCCCCCCCCCCTTCTACGATACTTTGGACCTAACAATTGGTATCAAAGCTTCTTGATTGATATACAAATCAGATCCGGTGAATGAGACCAAAATCAAACGTAGCGTGAAAATTCAAAGCAAATTTTTTAACTTTCAAAATTTTTCATTTAATTGGAATTTCTTGAATTTTAAACAATTTGAAATTTTCAGAAACCATGAGTGCTCCAAAGACAACCGCTGGTATTAAAGTTCCCCCGTTTACTAGAGATGATTTCGGTTTGTGGAAGATGAAGATGCTGTTATTTATCAAGGCATCTAAACCGTTGTATATTGGCATATTAGAGAACGGACCGTTTGTACCAATGAAACCAGTTGGTGAATCTACAGCTCCTGATGGTAGCAGGATTCCTTCAGGCACCCAACCTAAGGATATTACTGAGTATACAGATTCTGACAAAGAACTGATTCGATTGGACACAGGTTTAATGTTGATATTGGCGGACTCCGCAGACAAGGAAATGAGCTATCAGTTGATGAACTGTACAAACGGGAAACATATGTGGGATACCATTAACTTAATAATGGAAGGAACTGAAGACGTGCAGGAAAAAAGATTGGACATCCTGACTTCTCAATACGAAGCGTTTAGGTCTCTGTCAGGAGAAAGTATAACTCAGGTCTTTGAGAAATATACTAAGCTTCTCAATGAATTGGCAATGAAAGGAAAGACCTATCCACTGAGTGATAATCTACGGATCAGGGACAGTGGACAGCAAGCACAATGCACTTGTGAGATCAACAGCACTTGTAGTGGATGAACCAATAACTTCTGAGATTCAGGTTCAAACCCCTAGAGCTGGAAAGGAGGTGATAATAGAAGCAGAAATGGATTCTGTGAATCTGGGTGTTGATGAAAGTGATTACTACACCCTAGAAGAGCTTGAGCAAATGGAAGACAAAACCATGGCGTACTTAGCTGCAAAGTTTAGTCATATTCGTTTCAAGAGAAACCCTAAGTACAAGTTCAAGGGCTCAACCAACAGATTCCAGAAGAGCAATTATACACCTAGTACAGGCTTTAAGGGAGGCTACAAGACTGGCATGATTGATAGAAGCAAATCAAGATGCTACAACTGCAATGAGTTAGGGCATTTCGCCACTGAATGCCGGAAGCCTCGTCAAGCGAGAGACATGAAAGATGTCTATGGAAAGAAGGATTCTTATGATGAGTTGAAGAAGGAGAATGCCAAGCTTAACCAACAATTGGAGGCATTCTCTGGAAATCAGAAAGGGAAAGCTTATATAGCAGAGGGAAAGCACTGGGATGATACTGATTCGGATGAAGAGGAGGAATATGTAAATGTTGCTCTAATGGCTGACTTTTCAGAGGAATCACCACAATCATCTCAGGTACCTATCTTAACTACAATTGATATGTCTAACTCTGAGTACAAGAAAACTGTGCAAGATCTTAGTGTAGAATTGTTTAATGTACACACAAGCATGCTAGCATCAGAAATGGAAAATGCTAAACTAGTTCTTAAGATTAAAAAGTTAGAATCTAAAAATGAAGAACTAGAGCTTGTAGCTGTAACATTAGAAGATCTTAAGCAAAAGAATGCGTACTTAGATAACAAGGTCAAGTGTAATGATGAGATAGAGACTATCCTCAGGAAGCAGATTTCAGATCTAGATTTGAAGCTGAATGCTTTTAAGAATTCCGCCCTAATTGCTAAGGAGATCATTGATACTCAGGCCATAGGGAATAAAATTGCTATAGGATTTGACTATGACAAGAAAGCTGGTAAGAAGATTGTGGAATTCCCTGTGACACATTCAGTTGTCAAAAAGAATACTCCACATGTTCTTAAGAATGTTGATTGTCCAGTTTTTGTTAAGCCTTTTCCACCACTCATTAATGAGGATGACCTTTACATAGTTCAAGAATTGCTTGAGGAGGATTTATTGAAGGAAAAAGAGGTAAAGACTAAGTTGCCTAGGAAATCAGTAAAAAATGAATTACCTAAACCTGATTTACCTAAAACTGAAGTAGGTTCCTTAGTTAGTAATGTTAAAAAGAACAGGAATGGGAAGAAGAAGATTGTTAATCAGGAAATGGTTCCATATTCTCCCATTGCACCTAGGAAGTTGTGCACTATTTGTAATTCTACTGGACACCTTACACATGCATGTAAAAAGGTTAAAGTAGAAACTGCTAATACTTCTGAATTGCATAACATGTCTGACATGCCTGATCTTCATGAACCCTGTGGAAAGAAAGAGTGTTTGCTATGTAAGTACAACATCATGCATGCTTATTTTAAGTTGATGAATGATAGTAGCAAGAGCACTGTTAATGTTAAATCCACATATACTGTGAATATCAAACAGGGTAAGACTAAATTGAATGTTACTCCTGTTAAATCATCTAAACCTTCAGGACCCAAACAATTTTGGGTACCAAAGTCCGCTTAATCAATCTGTGATTGCAGGGTAAGGTTAAAAGCTCAAAGGTCGTGTGGATTCTGGATAGTGGCTGTTCTAGACACATGACAGGTGAAGAGTCCCTGCTTACAGAGGTGGTTAAGAAGACCGGCCCGATTGTAACCTTTGGAGATGACAGCAAAGGATTCACTACGGGATATGGTAAATTGAAAGCTGGAAATGTCATCATTGAGAACATCTCTCTTGTTGAAGGATTAAAGCACAATCTTTTAAGTATCAGTCAGTTCTGTGATCAAGGCTACAATGTAGATTTCATAAAGGACAAGTGTTTGATCACCAACAGGAAGGATGAGAAGCTTACTCTACTGGGAGTGAGAAAAGGAAATTTGTTTGTAGCTGACTTAAGTTCTACCAGTGAAGGAGAAGTTACATGTTTCTATGCAAAGGCATCTTCAGAACAAAGTTGGCTATGGCACAAGAAGCTCTCACATCTGAACTTCAAAACTATGAACTCTTTGGTAAAGAGAGAGTTAGTGAGAGGGTTGCCCCTGATGGAATTCAATCAGGAGGGACTATGTGAAGCATGTGAAAAGGGGAAGTCGAAGAAAGCATCACATGGAAGCAAAGGAATGACAAGCATTACTGAACCATTACAACTGATTCATATGGATTTATTTGGTCCAGTCAATGTTATGTCACTTTCAAGAAATAGATATGCATTGGTGATGGTGGATGACTACTCCAAGTACACGTGGGTGTTGTTCATACAAACAAAGGATGAAGCAACACAACTAATCATTGATCACATCAAAAAGATAGAAGTGGAAGCTAAGCTACATGTGCGGACAATCAGATCAGACAATGGAACTGAATTCAAGAATGCAGTTCTTAATGATTTCTGCTCAGAGAAAGGAATTTCAAGACAATATTCAGCACCATGAACTCCTCAACAGAATGGAGTAGTGGAAAGGAAGAACAGGACCTTGGTTGAAGCAGCAAGGACCATGTTGAGTGAATCAAAACTTCCCACTTACTTTTGGGCTGAAGCAGTGAACACAGCTTGCTACACTCAGAATCGAACCCTGATCAACAAAGATCATGAAAAGACTCCGTATGAGTTAATGGCCAACAAGAAACCAACACTGAAGTACTTTCATGTGTTTGGTGCAAAGTGCTTTGTACTTAAAGATGGAGAACATCTTGGCAAGTTTGATGCCAAAGCAGATGAAGGCATTTTTCTGGGTTATTCTCTAGAATCTAAGGCTTTCAGGGTATATGTGATTGAAGATAAGAAGGTGTTTGAAAGCTTTAATGTAACATTTCACGACACTAAAAGACCAGGCCTGCAAACTGGAGAGAACTCTGAATCCTTGGTATTTGAAAATCTATCAGGAGATCTCTCTGACAATGAAGAAGTACCTGAAGTTGTTACAGTTATTAATAATAATCATAATGATAATGATTCTGGAAAAAGTGGTGACCAAAGTGGAGATCCTCAACATTCTACAGGATCCACTAGTCAGTCTTCATAATCAACATATCAAACCGTCAACAACTCAGGGGGAACAGGAGAAGGATCAACTAGTCACACTCCACAACATCTAGAACAAGGAGAATCATCAAGATCGCATCTGCCAAGACAAAGGGTATGGAATAGAGATCATCCCTTTCACTTGATCATTGGTGATCCGGACACAGGAGTGAGAACTAGGAGAACAT
The DNA here is from genome assembly GCA_030848705.1 of Heracleum sosnowskyi. NCBI lineage: Eukaryota > Viridiplantae > Streptophyta > Magnoliopsida > Apiales > Apiaceae > Heracleum > Heracleum sosnowskyi. Next base: position 22,230,305 of record CM061240.1, read on the forward strand.
CACAAAATGAATGTCACTATTCTGGGTTTCTTTCAGAAACAGAACCTAAGAAAGTTGAAGATGCTCTAGATGATCCAGATTGGGTGATTGCTATGCAAGAGGAACTCAATCAGTTTGAAAGGCAGAAAGTTTGGAAGCTGGTACCCAGGCCTAAGGGAAAATCTGTTATTGGAACAAGATGGGTATTCAGAAATAAGTTGGACGAAGATGGCATTGTAACGAGAAACAAAGCCAGACTGGTTGCTAAAGGTTACTCTCAAGAAGAGGGTATAGATTATGATGAAACCTATGCACCAGTAGCAAGACTTGAGGCCATCAGAATGTTTCTGGCATTTGCTGCACATTCCAATTACAAGGTATATCAGATGGATGTGAAGAGTGCTTTTCTGAACGGGGAGTTAGAAGAAGAAGTGTATGTGGAACAACCTCCAGGTTTTGAGGATTCAAAACTGGCAGACTTTGTGTACTTTCTATTCAAAGCTCTCTACGGACTCAAACAAGCTCCAAGGACATGGTATGACACTCTCTCTGAATTCTTACTTGAAAATGATTTTACAAGAGGTGTCGTAGACAAAACTCTCTTTGTCTCTCTTTCTTCATCCTTATCTCTTACTGTTGCTTCTTCAGTTCTTCCTCAAAGGCAGGATCAGGATTGAATAAATCATCTTGATCATCCCATTCATCAAAGTCAGCTTCCTTCTCAACCTCCTCCTCACCAAAGATGTCTTCAGCATAAAATTGAAGATCTTCATCATCAAGTACATCTTGGAAGTAGAAATCATCTTGAAGTAGCTTTCCCTTTCCTTTATCCTTCTGAGTTCCATAAGCTCCTTGTACATCTTCTCTTTTCTTCTCCTTCTCCTTATTCTCCCCCTTAGTTGAGGAATCCTCTACAGATTTGACTTTATCAGCTTTAGGATCCTCCTTCTTACTCCTTTCTCCTCCATCTCCTCCTTGCCATCATCATCCTTATCATCATCATCATCACCCTCAAATAATTTTTTCTGTTCAGCAGTGGGTTGATGTGAATTCCTGATCATGTAGTATAGATGTTTCATGCCTTCATTGAGGTGCTTCATCCCTCCTTCAATCTTTGCAAACCTCTGATCACTAAACCACTGATTTTCATTAACAGTTTGCTGAATGTAGTCCACTTGAGTAGAAATGGAAGCAATATGCTTGACACTCTCTATTATCTCAGCATTTGAATTTGTAAGTTCAGAGATGTTTGAAGCCACTAACACCTGTGATTGTTGGATGGCATTCATCTTAGGAAGTTGATCAGTAACCTTCAAACCTTCAATCTCATCCTTGATTTTACCCAGCTGATTAGTTACAGAGGTGGACGAAGAAGACCGTTCAACCACTTGTGATTTTAGAATATCTTTCTCAGCCTGGGTTTCTTGAAGTTGTTTCTGTAGACCAGCTATTTGAACCAATAATGAAGCAGTGTATGTGTTAGTGTGTGCACTCACTTCAATTTCTCTTAGTGGTGTTTCACTCATCTCACGTGCTTGTGTATCGCTCTGTGTTTGACTCTCAGTCCTAACCACTAGCTGTCTATCCAAGTTCTCAGTTGATGTACCTGCAGGAAAAATCACCCTAGCCCCTTCTAGAGAGGTCAGTGGTGGTGTAATAGGAGTTCACAAATCCCAATCCCTAGTGAATTCCAAGAAATCTTTTTGATTTTGAAACTGAATTGCTTCAGTGTTAGACTCACTAGGTTGCCTTCCACTTTCTCCAGTATAAACTGCGAGTGGAAAATCCCTTAAGGGAGCCAGAGATGTTCCCTCTGGGAGGGGAGAAAATGATTCTATTTGATTTGACAAAGAATCAATTTTTCCCTCCGATGCTTGTGAAGGCACTTCTACCGTTACAATGGTAGGCACTGTATCATATCCTATGTGCTCTCCTTGCATGGTGTCCTGAGTGTCATCTAATAGTATGTCTTCTCCCATTGTGAGTAATGGGAGTGTGCTTGACTCAGTACAAGTTGGCATGGCCCTTTGGCGAATTTCAATAGATTCACCCTGTTGAGAGGGTGTCTCCAGAGACTGTTGAATGGCCATTTCCAAATCCATATCCTGTTGGGAGGATACATACGAGCTCACGGATATCTCCCTATATGTTCTTCTCTTCTTTGGAGGTGGAGATAGAGTTGTGGGATCACTCATGAAATCTTCATCACTACTACTTCTGTTTCTGACATTGAAACTTGTTTCAGGCTGATTGGTAAGAGGAGTTGACTCTGTGTTTGGCTCTATGATCGGGGATAGAGTTTGTGGTTCTACAAACTCTTGGTCAGCCCTATTAACCTCTTGGGTTTCAGCAACAGTGTCAGAAGAACCAGGGTTAGAAGTTATTAACTGAGGTGGAATGACTTCTGAAGTTCCAGCTGTTGTAACTATTCTTTGATCAGGAACTGGTGGTTCAAAAGATGGAAGATTGATGAAGTTTGTCATGTATGTGGATATGAGAACCGGAACATTGAGAAATCTGAAGGATGTTTGTAACCTTTGAAAGAACTTTCTATCAGTGGTCGGAGAAATGAAAAAGCGACCATTTCTGAAAAATTCTTTATTTTCATCAGAAAACAAAGAATTAATGACAAGTGATAGAAAACGAGGATAATAACATTTAACCTTTCTACCACTGTCAAATTCTCTTCTGTCATTGAACACCCTTCTTACAACAATATCCCAGAGAAGGTGGCCAAAATTAAGTCTTTTGTTGAAAAAAATTGCAAAACCAATAACTTGTAAGAGATAAGGGATGTTTTGAAAGATATTTTTGGTGCAATTTCCAAAGACCTTAGCCAAGGTATCAAAAAATAAATCTCACTCACAAACAAGATTCCCCTTGATCAACTTGGTCATGGTTCAGGGGACTTTGATAGAGAATATTGGTGAAAATTTGAGTTAATTCATCATCAGTGGGCATTCTGTCAAAATTGTTCCGAGGAAAGTGCAAGACATTACAAAATGTTTCCTCAGTTATTATGTACTATGTGTCCTGAATAGTGAATGTGATAGTAGAAAAATCACCAGAGACAACAGTAGTAGTGCAAAGAAGATATAAAGGATCAATTTTTAAATCAACATTCGAACAAATTAAAAAATTAACACAAGAATGTTCATTTAAAAAAGAAATCAAAGGCCTAAAATGTTCAAGTGAACACTTTAGGGGATCAAAATAGCCATGGTAATTAGTAAGAACGATCTCAAAATTCTGGGCATTTTAACACAAAATAATTCAATTAATTTTAGATTAATTCAAATTTAGGGATTAAAATCCAGAAATTAAGAACTATATCAGAAATTAATTAAATCGAGATCTGTTGATCCAATAAAAATAGAACACACACAAAAAAAAATTGACAGCACTTCTTTACTTTAGAGAATAAAGAAGTAAACTAGAGAGAATGTAAACTTTGTAAAAACAAGAGTTTCAAAAGAATGAGAAAAAAATTAGTACGGCAGCTATTTATAGGCAAAACTCAGAATAGCTAGAATGACTACCGGGTAGTCATACCGATAGTCATTCCAGTATAAAACTGAGAATGACTATGAAGATAAACAGTTATTAACAAAAGAAAAAAAACAAAAAAAAAATAAAAGAAACCTATTAGAATTCTATTGCAATGACTATCGGGATGACTATGGAATAGTCATGCCGATAGTCATTCCAGTACAAAATACTTAATACTGAAAATTAAAACAGAAAAATTAATCTAAATTAAATAAACCTAATTACACTGAAATGACTACTAGAATGACTATGCATGATAGTCATTATGATAGTCATTCTAGTATAAAACTAACAAAAATTTAAAATCTAATTAACAAAACAGTAGAATGACAATCAGAATACCCATAATAAATAAAAATAAATACAAAAACCTGTTAGAAAACCAAGGAAAATTTACAGAAATAAAATAGAATACCAAACTGTTCAGAAAAAATGCAAATAAAACTCACACAACCTAATATTCACAGATTAAACATAAAATAACAGAATAAAATTAAGCAGCATGATATTTCCAGAAATTGCATTAAATTTACAGAAAATGCATAATTAAGCAGAAAATTATGCAAAAACATAAGAAAATTACATAATATTATAAAAATGCAACAAAGTAATATAAACCTGCATAAAAATTCAAACAACAATTTATACAATCTGAAACTAACTTAAATGATTCCAAATAATTAAAATTTCAATAAAAATAAATTTCTCTACTTAAAAAATATGAGAAAAATATTTTTAAAGAAAATAGATTATTCAAGAATATTTAAATTAACAAGCTTAGAAATCAAACAAGAATTGACAGTATTTAACATTTAATAGTAGCAAGAGAAAATGATTTTAACTAAAAACAAACATCACAGAGATACAGTTAATCACTAAGACTGTTCAACATACCCAATTTACCAACTAACCTGGTAAATGTGGATTCATCAAGAGATTTAGTAAAGCTATTTTGTTCTTCTGTGGGTACAAAATGTAACTCCACAGTTCCATTCATGACATGTTCTCTGATAAAATGATACCTGATGTCAATGTGCTTCGTTCTCGAGTGCTGAACAGGGTTGTTGGAGATTGTTATGGCACTTGTATTGTCACATAAAATTAGAATTTTGTCTAATACAAAGCCATAGTCCTTCAATTGATTCCTTATCCATAAGATCGGAGCACAGCAGCTTCCAGCAGCAATATATTCAGCTTCTGCTGTTGAATTGGAAACTGTTTGTTGTTTCTTGCTATACCAGGAAATCAATCTACCTCCAAGGAATTGACAACTCCCAGAGGTACTCTTTCTATCCACAACACTACCTGCATAATCAGAATCTGTATATCCAACAAGATTAAAACCAGAATCTTTAGGGTACCAGATACCTAAATTAGGTGTACCCTTAAGATATCTCAATATTCTTTTAACAGCAACGAGATGTAAATCTCTAGGATCTGCTTGGAACCTTGCACATAAGCATGTAGCATACATAATATCTGGTCTACTTGCAGTAAGATAGAGTAAGGAGCCAATCATACCTCTATAGCTTGTAACATCTACCTGGATTGAATTATCACAAGCTCCAAGTTTGACAGTTGTTAAAGATGGAGTCCTTGCTGATGCTGAATCCTCCATGTGATATTTCTTGAGGAGTTCTTTGAGATACTTGGATTGACAAATAAATATAACATTTAACCTTTGACTTACTTGTAATCCAAGAAAGAACTTCAGCTCACACATCATACTCATTTCAAACTTACTCTGCATTAGCTTAGCAAATCTCTCACATAGATCATCATCAGTAGACCCAAATATGATGTCATCCACATAGACTTGGACTAATATCATATCATTTTTGTGTTTCTTAGAAAAAAGAGTTTTGTCTATGATACCTCTAACAAAACCATTTTCTATAAGAAAACCAGAGAGAGTGTCATACCATTTTCTTGGGGCTTGTTTCAGACGATAGATAGCCTTGAAGAGAAAGTACACAAAGTCCAGCAACTCCTGATTTTCAAAGCCAGGGGCTGTTCCATATACACTTCTTCATCTAGCTCACCATTCAGGAATGCACTCTTAACATCCATTTGATAGACTTTAAAATTGGAGTAAGCTGCAAATGCTAAGAATATCCTGATAGCCTAAAGCCTAGCCACTGGTGCATAGGTTTCATCATAATCAATGCCTTCAGCTTGTGAATAGTACCCTTGAGCAACCAGTCTTGCTTTGTTCCTTGTAACAATGCCATCCTCGTCTAGCTTGTTTCTGAATACCCATCTAGTACCAACTACTTTCTTGTTCTTTGGTCTGGGTACCAGTTTCCAGACTTGTTGTTGTTCAAATTGATTGAGTTCATCTTGCATAGCAATCACCCAATCTGGATCACTCAGTGCTTCCTCAGTCTTCTTTGGTTCCATCTCAGACAGAAATCCTGAATAATGACATTCATTTCGAGTAGCACTCCTAGTTCTAACTCCAACACATAGATCACCAATGATCAGCTCAAAAGGATGAGCTCTATTCCAAACAATTTGTCTTGGAAGATTTGATCTTGATGATTCGCCTTGTTCTGCATTCTGATGTTGTGAATGACTAGTTGACGCTTCATTTCCTCCCCCTGAGTTGTTTCTTGATTGCCTTGATGAGTCTTCTCCAGTGTTGGTGGTATCTCCATTGTTACCAATGATTCCACCACCACCACCATGATCATTATCTTCATTATTATTATCATTACCAGCAACAATCTCAGGTGGAGCTTCATCATCTGATTCTGAGTCTGGCAAATTATCAAACTTCAGTTCTTCAGATTCACTTAACATAGTTCGTGCAGCTTCAATCAATGTACGATTCTTCCTTTCTACCACTCCATTCTGTTGAGGAGTTCTAGGGGCTGAATATTGTCTTGTTATTCCTTTATCTGCACAAAAGTCATTTAGGACTGTATTTTTGAATTCAGTTCCATTATCTGACCTTATAACTCTAACAGGGAATCTAGAATCTAGCTCAATCAACTTCACGTGATCAATCACCATCTATGGGGTCTCATCCTTGGAATGTATAAATAAAACCCATGTATATTTGGAATAGTCATCAACAATCACAAGTGCATATTGTTTCTTTGACATAGACACCACATTAACTGGCCCAAACTAATCCATGTGCAGAAGCTGATGTGGTTCAGTTATTGATGATGTGGCAGTGCCCTTGTGAGATGCTTTCTTTGACTTTCCTTTCTGACAAGCCTCACACAGTCCTTCCTGTGTAAATTCCATTTGAGGCAGACCTCTCACCAATTCCCTCTTGACTAGGGAGTTCATTGTTTTGAAGTTCAGGTGAGACATCTTCTTGTGTCATAGCCAACTTTCATCTGATGAAGCTTTAGAATAAAAACAATTAACTTCATCTTTGCATCCAGAGTACAGATCAGCTATGAACAAGTCCCCTTTCCTTACTCCTTGAAGAGCAGGCTTTCCATTCTTCTTGTGAAGAATCTGGCACTTCTCTTTCTCAAAGGAAACAGCATATCCTCTGTCACAGAATTGACTGATGCTGAGAAGATTGTGCTTCAGACCTTCCACAATGGATACATCTAGAATGATAACATTTCCTGATTCCAAACAGCCATATCCTCTAGTTATACCTTTGCTGTTATCTCCAAAGGTAACTCCTGGGCCAGCTTTCTCAACCACATTTGATAGCAGGGCTCTATCTCCGGTCATATGCCTTGAACAACCACACAACACGGTTTACCTGTACCACAACCTGCAATATCAAATTGATTAGTCCTTCTTCGGAACCCAAACTTGATTGGGTCCGACATACTTAAAGAACTGGCCTTTGTCAGGAAAAACAACATTTTTAACTTTAATTACTTCAACCTCTTTAACAAAAGAGTGTTTCCATTTATAGCCAGCCTTAACACATTTCTGAGTAGGCTTAGGGATAAATGAATCCACTATAGTCTTAGCTCTAACATGCTTCTTATTATTAACATGTTGACGTGGAGCAGTCTTATCATCTGATACATGCTTACTATTAAAATAAGCATACATAACATTAAATGCACAAGACATGCAATTTACCACACCACATGCTTTATGAGACAGATTAATAGCAGGCATGTTAGTTCTACTGTTGTTATGATCCACTTTATGAATGTTTGACTTAGTCTCTGTTGCTGAAACAGCTTTGACATTATTCTCAGACATACATTTATTGGAATTAGCAAGTTCATAAGCAAGGTCCTCAACACGCATTTCCTCTTGGATAATAATGGAATATTCATTCAGAGGTTCTGCCAAGGATTCTTTAAAGAAAGGTGTTTCAATACCCTTACGCACATATGGTACACCCCTTTCTTCAGTACTGACTCTATTAGGGGTGTTAATGCTTAATTCTCCAATAGACTCATTATAGTCAAAACCTATTCCTACAGTTTGACCAATAACTTGTTTATTGATGATCTCTTTAGCAGTCTTACATGAATTATAGTAAGCATAAACCTTAGTTTCAAGTTCAGTGATTTGATCCTTAAGAATGGTTTCTAATTGAATATAACAATTAACTCTATTATCAAGAAAAGCTATCTTCTTAGTGAGTTCATCTTGATTAACATGCACAAGTCTTAATTCTTTGACCTCCTTTTCAAGAGCAGTGTTCAAAAGAATTATTCTATCATTTCCACTGCGTGCACAAGATACAGTACTACTAAGATGATAAATCATTTCAGAGTCAGTGAACTTTACCTCAGACATGAAATATGAAGTGTTGCCTTCATTAGCCATTAGTGCTAGATTTCCCACTTCACCATCTTCTTCATCACTATCAGTATCATCCCAACTTTTTCCCTCGGCAAGATAAGCTTTCCCAATCTTATTCTTCTTGCTAGAATCATATGAGTTCCTCCTCACTTGCTTTGGCTTTTTGCATTCTGTAGCAAAGTGACCCAACTCATTACAATTGTAGCATCTGATTGTGCTTCTGTCCACGGTTCCAGTTTTATAGCCACCCATTGTGCTATTTGAGGAAGAAGAACCACCTCTCTGAAACCTGGGCTTGAACTTCGGATTAGGGTTCCTTCTGAATCTGAAGTTCCCAAACTTCTTCACTATCATGGCCATTGACTCGTCCTCCAGCTGTTCAAGTTCCTCCATTGAATAGAAGTCACCACCAGATTGACTTGTGGATGTTAAGCCATATTTAGCTACAATAACATCCGTGTTAGAACTGGAAGGTTGAACAACCTTCACTTCCAGTTGCTATGGGACTTCTGCCACCAGTGCAGTAGTAGTACTAATTAACTATCTTCCATGTTCCATATATTTCCTTCTGTTGAATCTGTTCCAGCTCATAGGTCTTCAGAACACCATAGAGTCTTTCCAAAGAAATCTCACCTAGATCTCTTGCTTCTCTAATTGCTGATATTATGTGCTCCAGATGAGATGGAAGTGTCATAAGAAACTTCTTGTTAATCTCCTTGATAGTGTAGTGCTTTCCATGCAGATTCAGATCATTGATTAATTTATTGTATCTCTCAAAAACCTCAGAGATACCTTCACCAGGGTTTGATATGAAGTGTTCATATGAAGAGGTTAGAATTTCCATTTTATTCTCTTTAACTTCCTCTGTCCATTCATTGATAATCTCAATCGTATCCCAAATGTGTTTGGCAGTAACACAATTTAAGACATGATTATGCATGATAGGATCAAGAAAATCAACCAGAATTAACTGTAAACAAGCATCCAGGGAAGCCTCCTCTTTTTCATCAGCTGTGTAGTCCTTGAGATCCTTGGGGTACATCCTAGCAGCTTGAGTAACAACGTTATTCATAATCTGTTTTTCCTCTACAATCATAGGAAGTCTTGGTCCATTCTTCAGCTCATCAAGATATTTAAAATTGGCCACTTGAAGAAATAGGAGCATCTTCTTCTTCCACATAGGATTATGCTCTTTGCTGAACATGAGGATTTTAACTATACCAACTTTCTGTGTAGTAGATATTTTGAGATTTTTGTAGAAGAATAAAAATTTGAGGTTCTGAAAAAAATCACCAAATTGGATCTTTGATTTGTGTATCAATCGAAAGGCTCTGATGCCAATTGTTAGGTCCCGATAAGTTTGTAGAAGGGGGGTTGAATACAAACTATACCGTTTTATCGAATTTGTTCGTTTTAGGATTAAACAGTTTAAGAACAAATTATGGCAGAATTAAATGAAACAGAATTCAAGTTAAATATAACTTTTTTAAACTTGAAAGGTGTTACAAATTTGGTACTGATTACAAGATTGGATCTCAAACTAATTAATACAAATCTAGAATAAACTCGAAATGAATTTATCTATTTTTGTAATAAAAAAATATAACAATGAACGATAGTTCGAGATACGTTCTATGGATAAAGATCCACTAGATAGTCAAATCAGTACAAGTAATTGATTTTTAGTGGTTTGGATTTAACACATTGAGCTATAAATGATTTACTGATAATCAAAAATGTCCACGATAGTGTTTTTGTGTTCTTGACAGAAAGTTTCTATTCGATGAAATGTTAAGCACTGAACAAACTGTCTTGATCTTCTTTTGTTATAAAGCTAATCTACTTGACAATACTTTAATCTGAACGTTTTTTTTTCTTCTGGAATGACTATCATAATAGTATAGAATGACTATTAATAAGCCTGGAATGACTATGCTTTTAGCCTGGAATGACTATAAGAATTTCATGAATTAAATTAGAATTAACTTGAAATGAACTAGGATGACTATCGGGATGACTATCCTTTGGTAGTCATTCCAGTTCATTTTTAATGTAAAATGACTTGGAATAACTATCGGGATGACTATCCTTTGATAATCATTCCAGTTCATTTTAATTCAGAAATTCTAATATAATTCTAATTCTATTTTAAATTAATTCTAATAATTAATTTATTTCATAAATTAATTCTAATAATTAATTTATTCAATTAATTAATTTATTTATTTATTTGTTAAATTAATTCTGAAGAATTAATTTAATCAATAAATTAATAACTAATTTAAAAGAGAATTTAAATATTTACAAGATATCATAACCAATCCTTGAACCACTTGAACTTGATAAAGAATATTCACTGTCTGAAGTTGACACTTGATGTACTGTCTGGTTCATAAATGACTAACTCCAATATTTGTTCTTCATCTTGACTTTAAGCTGTGGTCTATTAACTGCTTTTGACTTTTGTCAACCACTGTAATCTATACATTTGCTGTCACACATCTGAAATCTCCGTCACTTTAATAAATCCACTTCTTTGAATACTTCACTGAGGCTTGATCAATTAATTGAACTTCTTTCAACGTAGAATTACTTCAAGTCTGTAGGATGACTTTAATCTTCATTCTTTTGACTGATATGATCTTAAAATAGGCATATACATATGACTTTCAAATTCCAATATGACAACTATTTTAAAAAAGCATGTTAATACGGAATAAAGAGACCAATTTAACTAATATTTAAATAAACAAAAAATAATTATTAAATTTTACCTATAAACAGCTTACTGAATTCAGTTTAAGTAGTCACAAATGGTAAGCTGAATGTAACTAATGTAGTGCTGAAAGTAAAGTGCGGAAATATAAAAAACACAAAGATCTTTTAGCCAGGTTCGACCCCTAATCCCCTATGGTCTACGTCCTGGTCCCTTACCAACCAAGTAAGAGAATATATTATTAATCACAATAAAGAACGATCACAAGATACAATAATAATCACCCTTTACCCAGCTGCTGAGAAATGGCGTGCTGAACAACCTGTTTCTGAATCTTACCTCTAAGCTATACTACCCTGAGTATACTTCTCTAGCACAATTCACCAAACCCTATGTTACCTTGCCAATTTATTCAGCAACTACAAATTACACCTTGAACAATACAATTCATAAAGATTACAACTCAAACTAGAGACTATCTAAGATTTAACACATATATTATATATTAGAGCTCGAAAGAGTTGAATAGAAAGATTTAGCAATGAAAAGCATAAAGTTGTATTTGTTCTTGTTGCACTTTTTGGATAAAACGATCAGTAGTAGAAGTGTTATAGTGTAGTATCAAACTTTATCAAAAGAACATGTATGTATACTTATACATTTAAACGTTTAAAAAACTAACCAAACAATCTTCAACGGCTAGAATCCAATTCTACTGTTCAATTTAGTTAGGATAATGTTTAATGTTAATGTATATGATATACAGAAGGTTTAGAAAGAGGAGAAAGTTTAAAAATGTAAACCTTCAGTTTGAATAAGTAAAACATGTATATAGGACTGTTTGAATAAAGGATAGAGTTTTAATAAAAACAAACTTCTATATATTAGGAAAAGAGTTTTCCTAGATCAAAACGATTTGTTTAAAAGCTTCCGTATATTTAATAAACGTATTATATAAAAGCTAAGCCCTTACAAACAACTAATAGAAGTTCCTAAATTATTTCCATGAAATTCGGACTTCTGGTAAATCTGGACTGATCCATTTGGCTTGCTATTTGTGTAAACTCTGAAAGTAATCAGCTTGCCAAACTGACATAGTCCAATATCTATAGCATGTTGTTTATACATACTGATAATTATATCAGTAAGCTTTATCCTGCAAAACAAAGTTAGTACAGTACAGAATAGGATGTTGTTTATATCACTTAAAAAGTAATGAGCTTGCTAAGTGTGATCATCAAAATCAAAGGAGTTTCAATTTCCCCATTTTTTATGATTACACAATATTTAGGATAATATAAAAGACTCCCCCTAAATCCTTGCAATCCTATAAACTCATGATATAAAAAAATATCAAGCTAACTAATATATGTTATTTAAACCAATTAAACATTCATCCATAGCATAAACAAATCAGTTCACCAACTTAGAGTTCAAACCAGCTAAGTTCAAAACATCAACAACCAGCAACAAATTAAAGACAACCACATCCAAATCAATTCAAAAACCACATAACCAAATAAAAAATTTAGATAAAACAACCACAACCAAGTTCAAACAAAAGATCAGAATAAAACGACATTCTTCTAATTTTTTCTCTCCCTTAATCTATTAAAAAGATTAAGTTTCATTCGGAGAAACTTTTGGAGAGGCATCCATCTCGTCTGCAACAACATCCATGTCTTTGTCACCACTTGCAGCATCCTCACCATCTTGACCTGCTGCATCAGCTAAATCTTCAAGCCCACAGTCAATTGATTGTGCAGTAGATCTCTTCGAACCAGTGAAGTGACCAAACATGTTTTTAAAATCCTTAACTACTGCCTTGAGAGTTATAAGATCAACATCTTGATAACTTTCTTTAAGCTCCTTGACATCAGACACCAGTTCCACCATCTTGCTCATAATTAGACCATTATCATCCTGAATAGAGTGTAAAAGCTCGACAAACTGAACCATCAGAACTAGGACCAACAGAAATAGGCTCTCCAACAATTTCATCACCAGATTCAGGAAAAGGAGTAATCACAACACGACTTAACACACCATTGTCAATTTGAAGAATATTCAAAGCCAAACATTTGTGATCCAAAACCTCTTTAACAGAAACCTTCTTAGCGCATCCTTAAAGTCAACTTTGAATGCTTCAAACACCCGAGTGAGTAAACAAACATAAAGAAGCCCAGTGACAGTTTTATCACGAGTAGACACCATTTTTTGTAAAATCAAAGATGACAGATCAAAAGACTTTGCAGACATCAACATCGCAACTACTATCATATCCTGACAAGTAAAATTCAACTTATTGCCTAGCCTAGGACAAATATGTGACCTAGCTATCTTAAACATCAAATGAGCTAACAGTGTGACCACAGTAGTAGTAGGAGAGGCAACAAACATAATCTTCACATCACCCATTAATACTTGCAATTGATCAACAATGGCAAAATCAGGCAAAGACTTAAACCCTTGAGCTTTAAACACATCTATTTCACTATCATTCTCAATCTTCATAATAGTATTCATAAACGGAGGATTTACGTGGATTTTTCTACCCCAAATCAGAGAATTCACACTACCAAACTTATCAATACTCAAATTAGCATAATACTCTCTACCAAGATCCGAATAAATAACTTTAGGCATATCAAGAAGAAACGATTCCTAACCCATATCTTGAAAAACTTTAAGAACTCCACATGCATTAAGATCAGGAATTAACTTACTTACAATCGGCTGTCCAGGAATGATTTGATGACTTTCCACACTCAAATCAATTGATCGTTGTGCAATGTCAGAATCCATCTTCATCGTTTTCGATTCAGGAGTTTGTGAAACATCGTCTCCACTTTCAGGTATTTGGGTATCAGGAATATCCACAACTGATTTGCCTCGAGTAGAGATTTACGGGAATGCGTACCACGAACCATTTTCGAATTGAACAACGTGCGGTGAGAAAAACCCTAAATCGTCGAGAGAGAGAGAGATGGAGAGAGAGAGGGGGAGGGGAAGAGAGAGAGAGAGAGAGAGAGAGAGTGTGTGTGTGTGTGTGTGTGTTGTAATATCCCGAATTGTTTTTAATTTGATATTATAACTTATGTGTAATTTTATTCATAAATTCCTACGTAGCTAGGTTGATTAAGAATTCTAATAGTACGAAAATTTATTTTCGGGAATGTTGGTATGCTTCGACATGTCGAGCTCCCATGTGTCATGTGAAAAAAATAGGCCGAACTTAATCAAGGCCATATGAGAAAAAGGGAAAGATAACAAAGAGATGAATGGGCGCCCAATGAGGAAAGGACGAAAAGATGAAAGTTTAAACTGTGTTCAATGGGCCGAGCAAATGCATCAAAGCCCAAAGGGAAGGGGATAAAATTTTGAACTACCATTAATTGGGCCAAGTAAGGCCATATATAGGAGTTGGAGGACATTTTTTCTCACATCATTTCGATTTGGGACAAGCAGTCCTTGAGTTTAAGTCTGATAATTTCCCAAGTCAGTTTTTATAGAGGAAAAGAGACCACTATTCCACATCTTCTCGATGGGGACAAGTGGATTTAAGTTTTACTAATTTTGGCACACTTACACTTGGTTTTTACCCACTTTCAAGTATATGAAATTGAAGCTAGTGTTGCATGCAAGATTTGAGTCATTCCTTGTGCACTTCTCTTTACATTATGGATTTTAAGTTTTTAAACTTGTTTTGTTTGGGCTGCTCAAGGTTGAACATAGGCACTTAGTTCTTAAGTGAAGAGCCCTAACCGATATATATAGAGTTTGAGAGGAATTTACTCTTTAACAACTCGATGTGGGACTAAGTGGGCATATTTGGTAAAGAACGCATTTTTATGATCTTATATTTTTATAAGTACGCGACACCCTTTCACTTCCAACTGTTAACTGTTACGAACTTGTTGCTAGTGCATTCAAAGTTTTGGCTATTCAAATAGAAAGGATTTAGTGGGGATTAGTTAGGCTTCCAAATTTTAAACTTGTACTTGAAGATTCCAATGGGAACTCAAGTGATAGTAGTCATATTTTAGTGCTTAGACTTGCTGAACTTTTATAGAACCAAGAGGGAGTTCTTGTCATTTCATTTTCGATGTGGGACAACTAGTAAGGTAAAGAAGCACAAATAGACATACCTCTGATTTGTTTTGAGTGTTATTTGTTTCCATGTCCCTTTTATAATGGAAATAAGTTAGCAACTTCCCAGCCTTCACAGCCTTTCGATTTGTTTTGGAATTCATCTTCAAGACATTCAAAGTTTAGTATAATTTCATAATTCCTTATTATGCATATTATTTCAAAATACTTCTACTCCACTAGGAAAGCCAAGGTGAAGCTAATGTACCTTAACTTTGTAAGTGAATAGCACAATCACTTCAACTTTGTTCTTACTTAACTTCAAGAATCTTTAACTCCAAGTAGTCTCGGCCTCAATTGAAGCCAAGGTAAGAGTATGAGATGTTAGTAGAGTAGCTAATGGCTTGAGTTAGCTTATATAGGCATAGGATGAAGACCCACTCTTTAAACTCTCGATGTGGGATAACCAGCAATATATGGGAAATAGAATGGCTTAGTACCACATTGATAACTATAGTTAAAACGAAAGAGTTTATATAGATGAATTCAACTACAGATGCAAATTGGGAAAATAGGGAGGACGAAAGCCAGTGAGACTTATTAGTTGTCGGTGGGCTATGTATGGGTATTTTTGTTAACACCCGAGGCTAATAGTTTTTGTTCCTTACCTCTATTTTCTACCACATTGAAAAGAAAAGAGGTGGTATACAAGGTTATATAGTAGAAGTCTGAAGCATATTGGTAAGAAGTTCATGGGCGAAGTATGGTTGTAGTATGTGTGGCTCTTAGGTGCTCCTCATTTTATTTTTCTAGTGCTTAAAAGACTAGTACCACATCGATTATATCAGGAAGGTTATATAGTGTGAATTTTGATAATATTTTAGGGAACAAACGAAGTTGACGATATTCGTATAAGAGATTAAGATCAGAAGCGACGTACTGTAAGTATATAATGTACTGCTTTACTGTTGAGAATGTGATTTTGAAATATCGATGATTTTATTGATGATGCTTGATGAAAATTGAGTATTCTTACATTGATACGGTGAACTGTGATGCTTCCTTTCTGGAAGTAAAGCTAAACCAATTGTTTAGCTGGCCGGGATCCCAACTAGTAGAACTTGTGAATTTATCGTGTTTGAGTACTCATTTTTATTCAACTTTTGTGAAAATTATTTTATTGTGATGAATGACTGTGAAATTGCGAAGACTTCTTTGTTGAACTACTTATTTTGAAAACCTTAGTTAAATTATATAATATATGCTTGCTGAGCTCTGTGAGCTCATTCTTTTATTTCACTAACTTCCACAGGGAAGAAATTTGGAGAAGGATGTTCAGGAAAAGATAAGAATGTGATGAACTGAACTATCGATGTTGGATGAGAAGCAAGTAATACTCTAAGGAGAATACTTTTGTAATAGACTTACGTTTTGCAGTTATGTAAGAACTTATTTTACGTTGTAACGTTTTGTCGTAAGGCTTGACCACGTTATAAGATATTTTGTTTATTAATTAAAGTTTAAGTTATGTAAGCATATATTGAGGCGTTCAGTTGGTTTGACGTTCCCCGGGTCGGGTTTCTGAGGTCATCCCGGGGTCGGGGGCGTCATAGTTTTGCTGAGAGAACTGAACCAACTTGAGCGTGTTTTTTGTTTTGATAGATTTTTAGGGGACAGTTTTTAGGATTAGTAAAAACTAAAACCACAGAAATGAATAAAAAAATCTATTTTAAATTTTTTAAAAAAAATCAAAACACTACAAAATTAGCACTTAAACATAAATCAAATAAATCACATATTTCTATTTTAACCAAATAAAATCAAATCAGTACACATAATTAGGAAATACCAATATTAATCAGAATAAAAACAATTTCACACTTAATACATATAAATCATGTTAAAAATAGTAGATGATCAATAAAATATACCAACTGAATTTTAATGAATAAAGCTCGAACAATTGGCATGCTGGTCATATGAGGAATGTGATGCAAAATCCAATTAATAGAAAATTTTCCTCGGACTGATATTAAGTGTAAAGTCTTTCTTCTTCTAAATAGATCTTGAACCTCTAGGATCTTTCAAACTCATTTCAACCATGTTAACATCTGCATCAACTACTGGATTAGCCATTTCAGCTTGCTGATTTATAGATCCAGCGTGCTGACTCTCAGTTACTACACAACTATTGGCTTGCTAACATGATCATAGAAAATTGAGATTGCATAGATTCAGCTTGACCTGCAAATTCTTTCTCGTCTCTTGACAAATCATTGTTAAATTCTTGACAAGTAGTTTCATCAACTTTTCAAGCTCATTAAACACACAACCTTTAGTACGAACAAAAAATATTCATAAACACGTGCAAATGTAAAACCATATTGTTTACCTCTCATACTCTTGTAAGATTCTACACCAAATAAGTCCATATGTAAAGCTCTCGGAATTTAGAAGTAGATACCATTTTCTTGGCTTTGTTATTTCCAAGTGGTTACTTCTCCGTCCTTTTGATTCTTGAGACTTAAGAATTTTGATATGTCTCCAGACATATGCCTTGCGAATCTGCTATCCAAAGTTCATTGTTTTGATTTTAGCTAGACCATGTGGCACAACTAGAAAAAAAACAACAATTTCAAAGTTTTGGTACCCAAATTGTTTTGGGTCCAGTTTGGTTAGTAGCAAGAATATAAAGAACATTTAAGTCAGATTTCTTGATCCACATTTGGACCACTTTTGGTAATTGATTCCTTGTTTTTTGTCTTTTGACATACTTTTGGTAAGCTGTTTGTTGTCTTCCAGCATGATTCTGGTAAGCCATTTTCCTTTTCTGATAGACTTTAACATTGCAATTCCTTTCAAGATTACCCTTTCCTCCACACTTGTTGCATTCCTTCCAAGGCATAACATATATGTAAGGCATACCATGTTTGCCTTCATATTGGAACCTTTAATCCTTTGATGTTGAAGCACTTCCAATTCCTTCTTTATCCAATGGTACTTTTGTTTGCTTCATTATTTTTTTGAGTACTTCATCCCCTTGAACAAACTTTCCCATTCCTTTCGTGAAATCCTTAACTTCCTTCTCCAAGGTAGTGACCAACTCAACTTGCTTACTGATGGTCTCAGCTTGCTGTGTGATTAATTCAGCGTGCTGATTGATGGATTTGGCTTGCTGAGTTTCCATTTCATCTACTTTAGAAGATTCTGAATGGAAGGATTCTTTCAACTTGAAAGTTTTCAGATATTCATCTCTAGCTTCCATATTTGATTTCAGCTCTTTGATTTCCTCATTCAACGTTTTGCTTCGCTTTAGAAGTATTTTGTTGAATGCTTCCAAGTGATTGACTTTAGCATTCGGCTCCTTGACCTCGGTAGCTTTATCTGAAGATGTTAAATCCCATTCCTTCATTTTAGTCATCACTTCTTGAACTATGTTTTCAAGATATGCATTCTTGTCCATCAGCTTGCTATTTTCCTCCTTTAGAGCTAAATGTTCTTCAATAGTGACACTTTCTGATTCCTGCATGGTTAGTAATTCAAAAGTAACATCATCAGAAGATTCAAAATCTTTAAAAGAAATTACCTCGTTTATGTCATCCTCAGAATCAATTTCATCAAAGATTCTTTTGGGATTTCCTTGAACAGATTCATCATCAATTTCAACAACTGCACAATTGAACATTTTATCACTTGAGCCTTCGTTTGAAATCGATTCCTCATCACTCCAAGTGGATTGAGCCTTTGATTTCTTTTTGGTACTTGAGGCATCTTATTGCTATGATTTGAGACAATCTTCTTCTGATTTGTTGTAGCTGAGGAGTGCATCTCTAAAGTATCCCATATTTCCTTTGCAGTCTTACAAGAAGATATTTTGTCCAAATCCGAATTTGATAGACCACATATCAGTTGATACTTTGCTTCTCCATCAATGCTGACTTTAATTAATTCTGCCTCTGTAAGGTCATCAACGTCTTTTGGCTTGCCATTTATGTTAAAAAATATAGATGGTCCTTCTTTAACGACTAGCCATTCAAGCGCATTCCTACTCAAAAACACCTTCATCTTTAGTCTCCATAAATCATAATTTTATGCCCTAATGAGAAATGGTGGCATGTTTAATGATTCTCTATTTCCATAGCGGTGTGTCATAGGATCTATACTTTCCTGTTACAGAAACGTTAGTATACCAAAGCTCTGATACAAAATGAAAATGCACACCTGGAGGGGGGTGAATAGGTGTAAATGTCTAACTATGATCAGTTTTAAATTTTATAGATAAAACTGATTTCAATTTAAGCAGTCACAAATGGTAAGCGGAATGTAACTAATGTAGTGCTGAAACTAAAGTGCAGAAATGTAAAGAACACAAAAATCTTTTAGCCAGGTTCGACCCCTAATGCCCTATGGTCTACATCCTGGCCCCTTACCAACTTGGTAAGAGAATATATTATTGATCACAATACATAACGATTACAAGATACAATAATATAGCATCCTTTACCCAACTACTGACAAATGGCGTGCTGAACAATCTGTTTCTGAATCTGCCCTCTAAGCTATACTACCCCGAGTATACTTCTCTAGCACAATTCACCAAACCCTATGTTACCTTGCCAATTTATCCAATAACTACAAATTACACCTTGAACAATACAATTGATAAAGATTACAACTCAAACTAGAGACTCTCTAAGATATAACACGTATATAATACATTAGAGCTCGAGAGAGTTGAATAGAAAGATTTAGCAATGAAAAGTTCAGAGTTGTATTTGTTCTTGTTGAACTTTTTGGATGAAATGATCAGTAGTAGAAGTGTTGTAGTGTAGTATCAAACTTTATCACAATAACATGTATTTATACTTATATATTTAAACGTTTAAAAAACTAAGCAAACAATTTGCAACATCTAGAATCCAATTCTACCATTCAAATTAGTTAAGATAATGTTTAACGTTAATGTATATGATATACAGAAGGTTTAGAAAGAAGAGAGAGTTTAAAAATGTAAACCTTTAGTTTGAATAAGTAAAACATGTATATAGGAGTGTTTGAATAAATGATAGAGTTTTGATAGAAACAAACTCATATATTTTAGGAAAAGAGTTTTACTAGATCAAAACAATTTGTTTAAGAGCTGCAGTATATTAAATATACGTATTTTTATAAAGTATAAGCCCTTAAAAACAACTAATAGAAGTTCCTAAATTATTTCCATGAAATTCGGACTTCTGTTAAATCTGGACCGATCGCTTTGGCTTGCTATTTGTGTAAACTCTGAAAGTAATCAGCTTGCCAAACTGACATACTTCAATATATATATAGCATGATGTTTATACATACTGATAATTATATCAATAAGCTTTATCCTGCAAAACAAAGTTAGTACATTACAGAATAACATGCTATTTTTATCACTTAAACAAGCAATCAGCTTGCTAAGTGTGATCATCATAATCAAAGGAGTTTCACTGATTATTTGTCAAAATAATTAGTGATTAATGTAAAAAGACGAACATTTAGAATTAGTAAGTAAAAAGAGTATAAGCTGTAATAAAAATTTTAAATATTTTTTTTTATTTCCATTTTTATATATATTTGATTATCATACTAGTCATATCACATAAATGTTTTGGTATATGACAATTTTTTTCTTCAACTTTGTTGGTTAATAGAATAGATCAGCTAATGATATAAATACTAAAGTTTTTAATTCTAATATCATTTATGATACTTTCTAAATTTTGATAATCGCAAGTTAGCAAGTTGGGATACTAATTTTATCTATTCTAGCAAGCTACGATTGTGGATTACACTACCTCTGTGGTTCATGTTACACATTCATATTTATACAGGTGTTAGCAAGCTATCAATACATGAACATATCTTGATAGCACGCAGACAAGCTCCGCACAGAAAGTGTTGGAGACTGAGTCAAATTTCTCAAAACATGAAGATAAGTCGGGTTTTGATTCTATGAGGACTCTATTATATATTGAGACGTTATATATATTATTAGAGCTCAGTTTTATCCAAAACTCTTTATCCAAAACTCTTTCACGTTTATAGGAGTTTGTTTTTCAAACATTTTTATCTTTTTAACAAACTTCTTATATACATTGTTTTTTATACGTATGTCTCAAAGTTTCTTTTAAACGATTTCATCTCATATCTTTCAGTATCTGAACGTTGAATGGTGGACAATAACAGACTAATTGGATTAATAAATTAAATGTGAGAACCGGGTTCACGACCATTGTAACTTTCTAAGTCAATTCGAACATTTTGTGTGTTCATTATATATACTTGTGGATCTTATTCTTCTTATGGTTGTTGAACACACCAATAATACTAGCATACAACTCGTTTTTATTGAAAATATTTTTACTTTAAGCTCTAGTGATTATATTTGTATCTAGATTGAGTTCATAGTTTGAGTTGTAAACTATGTATTGAATTGTATCGTTCAATTGTATATGTTGTTGTTGGATAGTTGAGCTTCGAAACAAGTAGTTTTGTTAGAAAAGATTATACTTCGGTTAGTATAGATCTTAGACAATAATTTGATTCAGGAAACATGGGTTTCAGGAAGCTACTACAGTTACAAAAAAAGGGATATATATTATCAATCTTGTAACTGTAATTTTTTAGTGATTAATAATATATTCTCTTACGATTGGTAAGAGGAGATTGGTAAGAGGAGGACATAGACGATAGGGGTAATAATTTGGTAAAGTTTAAAATCAAACATAGTGGCCATAACACCTATACGTGTGCATTTTTAATTTATGTTGTTCACGAATATGAATCACCAAAAATGAGTTTACACGACAAAGTACAAAAACCATTTTATATTTAAATATTATAATTATACCATATATTGTAAATATGACTGAAAAAGAGAATAACTTTTCATTCAAAATTATTTTTATTTTTATGTACAAATTATTTATAAGCTAGTTTAATTATTATACAAACAACTAAATAGTAATCTTCCAAATAATTTGAACTTGCAAATTACTAATCCGCGTAAATAATTGAAATTGATTTTTTCGTATAAGAAAATTGTTCATTCTTTACGAAAGTGAGTAGAATAATATTATAATGTATACTATCTATACTATAATATTAAACACAAAACATTAAAAGTTTTCGTACCTATTTTCTAGTACGGTACTTGCCTTATTTAGTTATTTTCTTAATCATCCTTACTTAAATATTTTATTTATAAATATGTCTTATTTAATTATTTTACTTAATTTCCCTTATTTAATTGTTTTTACTTAATTATCATTACTTAATTATTTTTATTTATAAATATGCATAATATGACCCATTACTATAATTTAAATATTGAAACCATTATTACTTACTTATCGTTACTTGGACCAAAATAGAATAGACACTATTTTAATAGATTTAATTTATTTAAGAATCTATAATAAAAAATAATATATATATATATATATATAAGTACTAAAATAACCCATATTAAAATAGTAAAAGTATTAGATTCATGTTTAAAAGTAGTGGTGTTTGGCACTAGTTATAAACTAGTATGATATAATTCCTTTGATACGTTAGTAATATTGAAATAGTAGTAGTAACAAAATATATAACATACTTTGATTAAAACTAAAGATATAACCAAATTTACAAATTGAACTATGTTGTCAAATTGAAAATTTTAAAATATAAAATTAATTTCAAAAAAATAATATATATATATATATATATAATTAAATTTAAACAATATATGTACATCAGGTGGGTATCAATATATAATAACTACTATTATATTTATTATTATAATTAAAAGTTCTCAACACTGTACAACCAAAATTAATTGTGTGAAGGTCAAGACCCTGCTGGCTTCATGGAATGGATTATTGTAGATTGCATTTCTGGGGAAGTCATTGTAAGATGGTGTATCGCAAAGTCATTGTAATCGTTTTTTTGTTCAAACAATTTTTATATTCTTTAAGCCATCTCCCGCTAATTATTTAGATAGTTTATTTGTTTTTCAACCTGATTTGTCTGGCCAAGTTATTTTCAAGTTAATGAAATTTATTTTAAATTTTTCAAAAATATATATTATTATATCTATTATTGGCTATTAATCTTATGTAGTTGTTTTTAAGGAATTATCATTACTTATTTACTCTTTACTGAATTAGTTTGTTTTAATACCTATCTTTTGGTTCTTGAATTTTAATATTTAAATTTTACAACTTGCACCTCACGGTACTAAATTTTAGTACTTCTTTATTTATTTTGGTATTGAACTTGAGTCTATTTATATTTTTTAAATATTAAATATATTTTTTAGTGGGGCCTAACAAAGAGCACTATTTTATATAAAATAATGTTAGGCAATTATTTGTTTTCAAAACCTATTTTTAACATTTTTAATTATTTAAAAAAATTGTTTACAATATTTATAACAAAATTAAAAAAATTTAAATTATATAAATTTTTGCCCACTCCTGGTTTTCTAATCCCACGCACTACCGATAAATATATATTGATACTACCTCTGTATTATTTTATATCGATCACTTCATTTTTTGCTCTATTTATATTTCAATATGCTTCAAAAAGATTCTTATTGACCATCTTTTTTCAGTTTTACTTTGTTTTACCTTTAGTTAAAGTTTTACATTTATATGTAACAGCAAAAAGCTGGAAATCATTATTTGTAAGTATCTGTTTCAAAGTTATTAAACATGAAAAAAATTAGTGGTTGAGAATGAGAAAGCATGTAATTTAATAGTATTATCTTTTTGATCCGGACATATGTATATTCCTAACTTTTAAAGTAAATTATTGTTTTTAGTGGTCACAATGAGAAAGTATGTAATTTATATATTAATATTATTTTTTTGGTTTGAACATATGTAATATTGTTAACTTCTAAGATAGATATTGTCTTGAATCGTCAGAACGAGAAAACATGTAATTTACTAGTATTATTTTTTTGGTTTGAAAATATATAATATTGTTAATTTAAATGTTTTATTGGGGTGTTACAATAGAACACTTCTCCAATCCGATCTACCTCATATTTCCTGAGTTGGTATTGACTCGCATAGTCGATCTGTTGGAAAATTCATTGTTTATTTTCTTTTAATCAACAAGTTACATTACCAAAAGATTTTTTTTCTTTTAATAAACCAAATTATATAACTATAATCAAATCCTTACGAATGTGATTCCTGGAAAACCTTCTTGATTCACGTCCCATCCGAACCCTCGGTCTAAGCTGGTGTCTCGGGATGCTACTAGGCGGCTAATTCATGGGTCAAGTATGACAGTATGAGCACATAAGTGTAGACAATTAAATCACACTATGCGGATGCTGAAGAAATACACACATGTACATAGTCTGCTAGTCAAATAAAAACAAAAAATGAATTAACAATATGTTGGAATTGCAATTTAAGTTTCACAAAAAATATTCTTTTAACAAAATAAAAACATTGATTCTATTAGAGTTTTATGCTCCTTGTGAGGTCACTCTTCGTAATTCAGTGGGTTTAAAAGCATTTTCAATTATTTTCAAAAAAAAAACATTTTTAATTTACAAATGGAGAAGAAAATGATTATCAATAGTGCTATATACGAATTTGTTTAATGTTTGTTATTGTATTATTACATTCCAATATCTAATTTTCTATTATGAATTCGTTAAATTAATAAGGATAATAAAATATTAATATATTGTTAATGGAGTTAAAATTATACAACTTGATTTGTCAACGGTATAAATGATTAATTTTATTATGTTGTTAATAGAATTCGAATGTAATTAAAATATAAAAATGACTCAAATTCTATGTTGTAAATTGTGAGTGCATGTTGCGTGGTGTAAGGTGTTGTTACACTGTACTCTCAAATAGAGATTCTTGAATAAAATTTTATAACGAGAGTTGTCATTTCTCGTGTAAGTAGCGAGGATGCAAGATGATTGTTTAGTCAAATTGTATCCCAATAAAAAGAAGATAAAACATTTCTGAATGTAAACTCCCCAAATTTGTAAGACAATTACATTCAAATAAGATATGCATGAATTTTATGTAACATAAAACAATATCCAATGTCTTCTTAAAATCCTAAATTACATTCAAATGCAGTTTCATAGTGCGAAGCTTGATTAATTCGATTCAGGACGTAGAACTCTAGTTCACTTTGTCAGTTTAGGTATGTACATATTAAGATTCTTTTATGGGACTATTTGTGAAACAATTTGTAATATCAATACACAATAACAATAATATATAATCGTGTTTATATGTGTAAATAATAGTGAAAAAACTCGAACAAAAGTTTGAAACAAGAAACAATTTCGAGCAGTGTGTAACCATCCCCTTAAAGTTGTTCTGTCCCTCATCATATGTGTGAGTCGCACACTTCCTAAGACAAAAGGAGATTTTCCATCTGTCCGTCTCATTTCTTTACATTTTTTCTTTTTGGTACATCGCTCTCATTTCTTTACATATCAAAAAGTAACATTTTATAATATAAAATTCAATCAAAATCTCTACTTTCTTCCAATATACCTACTTTATACCAATTTTATACATTAAATATTTATTGATACCATCATTTTACTCATTTTTTTTACTTTTTCTTATTAATTTACATTTTTTCTTAACTTCCGTGTCGTCCCTTCAATGTAAAAGAATTAAGGGGGACGGAAGGAGTATAAGAGAAGATATGAATAATCACGTCATCAGCCAGTTTGAACAATCTGCCAGTTTGAACAGAGGCAGCGACTATCATCAACAAATGAGAGAGAACCCAGAAAATGGAGGAGTGTTTTTATACGAGACGTTGTGTTTAATACAAATTGTAATATCCATATATATATATATATATATATATATATATATATATATATATAGGGTAAGGTTCCAGGGAGAACCTCCTTATCAAGACACCCAAGAGACCCGATCTTGGACCACTGATTCTATATATTTTATATAATAAATAATTAATAATAGGCAATGGCATGCTTGTAAATACTTTAAAGAATCCAGGGCAGTTTAATTAGACTAATCAACTGACAACTCACACACATATGTTAATTACGTGATTGATGGTGTGAATGATACAATCAATATCTTTGTAAATAAGGAAATCGATTAAGAATTTTTATTCCTGCATATAACTCAAATACGAGAAAGCTTAAGATGGAGAAGAAAGTCGTCGATGGAGAAGAAAGTTGTCACCATGAAATCTTTGAAAGTTATAGAATCTTTATTCAATTATTTATGTATTTTATCATAAAATTCGATTCCATACAATGTTCTCCTACTATATCATGAATAATTTTATGAAAGGTATCAATGTGTTCTAGAGTTTTGTACGCATATTGTATCCTCAAACATCATGTTACTTTGTTGTCGGTTCATATCAAGAAACAATTTCTTCTAAATTCGTTGAATTTCTTTTGTTTTCGGTGATTGTATTAACGATTCTGCAAGGTGTTTTTTTAGTTCTATGCAAGGTGTCGTGGTTGTAAGGTGTCGGTTCATATCAATACACCTCCTGATAAACGAGAGCAATGGATGATGACGAACAATGCCAGCAATGCTATGTTACGATGAGGTCAGTGTAACACACGCATTTTTCTCTTGATTATTATATATAATTTGTCCCAATTTATGATTCTATAAAATGTTCCACTTACGTCTGTTGATAAAGATAGATGAATCTTAACTTAATTTACTAACCCAGTCATTAGATTATGAGATTAACATTTGTTCTGTGCATTTATTGAGATTTTATGTATAATTAGGTAAATTCTTGATGAGATTTTTTCTACGAGCTTGCACTTTTTAAATATCAAATACGTTTTGGTGTTAGGTTTTGAAAATGCTCTGGGCATGATTTGTTATTTCCCATCCTTTTGTGAGGTTTTCTAGTTTGTTGTTGATCTGGTTTCTTATTTACAAGAAGGTGTTGACATTTATAAAATATGATTCATTCTTCCAGGTGGTACAAGACTGAGCAAACATATGTTAGTGTCCAAAAATGCTTTCGCATCAGATACATTTTTCGCTAGTATTGAGTACTTGGCATAGGCAATGCGTGGGCTTGTATTTACTAAGGTTATATACATGTTCCCAGGTGCATGTTTGGGGTTATATATCAGAATGTTTTTGAGAGCAACTTACATTGGGCCATTGCTGCCATTTTAGAATTTTCTTTGTCTTTTGCTAGAGATGTTAAACTGGCAGGCGTGTTGTGGGGAAGATTACATTCTCTTTTGATTTCTTAACCGAAGCAGGTGTGAAGTGTCCGGTTTGGAGCTGCAAGTCTGTACCCTGTTTTAGAGATTTGGAGATACATTGACATAGTGGAGAATTATTGTGTGACAATACTTTAATGTTTGTTCAATGTTTTTGTAAATGTTATGTTCTTCATCTCCATTTTGTTCATCATGTCTTTTTGAATTTATTGTTCTACCAAGTATTCATTTAAGTATTTCAACACTTACACTAGATCACATAATTGAAACTTCATATTTTAATAATGTTAAAACAATTTTCCATCAGTACTAAAGTGTTCTAATAAGTGTTTCCGTGTGTTTATTAAATCCTAATGAAAATCAAAAAAAATTATAAATTATAAATATATATTATAAGTATATTAAGAGAAAGACTTTAGTGAATATCAATATTCATCAAAACAGATAATATAGAAAACTAAATATATTTTTATAAAAAAAGTATTTTAAAGAATCCGGCCGATTTATTAAAATTTTGTTAACTATATATATTTTTTCTCTTAAACACTTAAACGAATCTTACAACACTCAAGAAAATCTTCTAAAATTGATTTACCAATATTAAAATATCATGTTTCAAGTATGTGATTGATATTGATATATCGTTAAAATACTTTAAATTCTCATATAGTATTTCTTTTTTAGGAATATATTTAAATTTACAATTTTCGAGGTTCTTTAAGGTGTTTCGCAGAGCATAATATATTAATTCACCGGCTATTATTTTTTTTTGAGATTCTGCAGTGTGTTTGAATTTTTAAATTTAATATTTTTGACATGTTTTATTTATATTTATTCAGCTTCTTTAAATTATTTTTTAAAAATTATTGTTTAAAAAGTATTTTTCTATAAAATAGAGTATCGTTATTTCTTTAAATAAATATACCGATACACAACACCTTAAAGAATCTTATCAAATAAAAAAAAAAAATTACATCGATGTACAATACTTAATAGAGTCTTTCAATTTATAACATTTTCATAAAAATTAGAATTAAAGATAAATTCTTTTTTATATTTATTGTATATACATACGGAAAAAATTCTCGTCGTGAACTTAAAAATTATCTATCATCTTTATTTTCATATAGAGTAAAACATAAAAATAAATTTTTTTTCATGTTCTGAAATAATTATTTCAATTATTTTAATCAGATGGAGTGTAAAGAGATTTACAACCCGAGAATCTTATATTATTAAATAACACTAAAATAATTGATAACACTTAAGACAATCTTACAACTTCAATCTTTTCAAAAACAATTAATAAAATAATAATTAATATTTAGTTATAAAATACTTAATGCTTGGTGACAATAAATAAGTATAACTAAAATTAGCATTGGTGTATATCACAAAATTTTCATGTAGTATTAAATATTAAATTTTCATATATTATTTCTTTTTTATAAATATCTTTAAATTTACAATTTTTGAGGTTCTTTAAGTTGTTTCGCACAACATAATATATTAATTCATTGGCCATTATTGTTTTTGAGATTCTGAAGTGTATTTGAATTTTTAATTTAATATTTTTACATGTTTAATTTATATTTATTCAGCTTATTTAAATTATTATTTTTAAAGTATTTTTCTATAAAATAAAGTATCGTTATTTCTTTCAATAAATATACGGATACACAACACCTTAAAGAATCTTATCAATTTACAAAGAAATATATATTACATCGATGTACAATGCTTAGAGAATCTTTCAATTTATAAAAATTTCATAAAAAGTAGAATTAAAAATAAAATAATTATTATTTTGATGCAAAACACTTGATGAAACTTGAGGTGGCCATTTAAAAAATGATTTTAAGAAAACCTAAAACAGCCACAAATTAATTTCTTTTTTATATTCATGGTATATAAATACGTAAAAAAATCTCGATGTGAACTTAAAAATTATCTATCATCTTTATTTTCATGTAGAGTAAAAAATAAAAATAAAAATTTCTTCATATTCTGAAATTATTATTACAACTTTTCTTAATCAGTATAAAGAGATTTACAACCCTCAAGAGAATCTTATATTATTAAATAATACTAAAATAATTAATAATAGA
Source organism: Heracleum sosnowskyi (assembly GCA_030848705.1). Classification (NCBI taxonomy): domain Eukaryota; kingdom Viridiplantae; phylum Streptophyta; class Magnoliopsida; order Apiales; family Apiaceae; genus Heracleum; species Heracleum sosnowskyi. Next base: position 22,259,745 of record CM061240.1, read on the forward strand.
CAATCTTAAAACTTACATCTTTTCAAAAAAATTAAAAAGTAATTAACTAATATTTAGATATAAAACACTTAATGGAATCTTTTTGGTGATAATAAATAAGTATAACTAAAAAGAGCATTGTTATGTCACAAAATTATAAAAGAAAAATATATTTTGAAGAATCTCAAAAATAGACAACATGTATTCCAAATATGGTACACTAAATTATAATATAGTACAAAAAATGATTAGAAAAAAGTCTCAAGCATAAATGTGTATTAAAATAAAATCCCACTGTATATCTAAGAGTTGTAAAAAATAAAATAAAATAATATTTTCTAAAAAACATTTAAAATGGATCTGTGAGTTAATTTCTTTTCAATATTTCATCAAGTATTTTGATAAATGTTTTTCTAAATGGGGATAGGTCCATCATATAATTTTTTTTTAATATTTTTCAAAGACTTTAAAACTTTAATGAATTAATATTTGAATAAAATTAAATTTTTGAGGAATCTCACCATCTATCACAAATTGGCAATACCTTAGGAAATCTCATTGGCATTTTGTATTATAAATATATTACAATGTGTATTATAATATTTACAAAAAATATTTTTAGGAATCTCACTATTTAAATAAATACAAAACATGTGTATTATTATATTAAAAAAACTTGAAGAATCTAGTTACATCTCTTTAGACTACAAAAAAAATAATATAATTAAACTAAGTTTTTGAAAAGATATTTAAATAGGTTTAGGTACCTTCTCTCTTTAAAGATTTTGTCATGTGTTTTGTTAAATGGCTTTTACGGGAAATGGAAAAAATACTTTAAGGAATCTCTGTGTTATAAAATACTATCTATAAAAGAAACACTTTAAGGAATCTCATATTGGTCATTTTTATTGTAAAATACATTAAAAAATTCACTCTATATCTAAAAACTATTAAAATAATTGAAATATATTTTCCAATTATTTTTAAATAGGATATGAGTGCCTTTATTTTCAGAGATTCTGTCAAGTGTTTTTATAAATGTTTTTCAATGCGATGGGCCGATAAATATGTATTGTAATATAGTACAAAAACACTTTAAAAAATCTCACTATTTAAATAAATTTATGATATTTGTATTATAATATTAAAAAATATTTTAAGGAATCTTCTAGAAACTACAAAATTTTAATAAATTACACATTTGAAAATAATATTTAAATGGAGTTGAATATTTTTTTTAAAGATTCCTTTAAAAACACTTTCATTGAACACTTTTAAGAACACTTTCAATTAAATCTTTTGCAGAATCTTTATTTTATATGAGCGATCTTGTTTTTCCTGAGACATATGATGTTCTCCTACATTTTCTTTACACACCTAATAGTATAAAGATTCTTCAGGTTTTAGCCGAATTAAAATATGTTTTATGATGAAGAAACACAAATCACTCTACTAGCTAGTATGAACATGTAAAATTGTAACTGTTCTTGGTTTAGTTGCTACCCTTAATTGGTGAGTGTATCAAGTCTCCTTTTTAAGCAATTTTATTCATCAAGCATAATAGGTAAAAAAACCTTGAACAAGCGTCCCCACTCTGCAACAACAAGACCCTGAAAGAGAAGAACAAACCTACAATTTTTATTGTGACTACTACTACGAAACTACTACTACTAATAATTAATAAAACGGTTGTTGTTGCTACATCCATAGGCTGAAATTAATCATGGGCAATAAATATTTCATAGTTTTGGTTCTTTTGGAGGAGTTGTTTTCCTCATGATCTTCTTAAACCCCATATTTGGGTTCTAGTGATACCATAATAGTAACAAGTCATTAATTTAAAATATAATGCTTATATGACAATATTTTAACTGAGATTGCTATGATTCTTGAACAAATTGAATAAAATTCAAAGAATCAATTACAACGTATAATTGACAACTAATGTAAGGAAAGTGTAGAATTAACAGTGGATAATATCTTAGAAAATCTTCTAATCATGGTAATGATCATGGAGATATACAGTTATTTTACAGCGTATTTTTAAGCTGAAAATACTACCCTTGTATACTAAAACAATAAAAATACTATCTAATTTATACGAAATCTAAGCCATAGGATCACAAACAAATCAATGGTAAAGATTGTGGGTCTCTTGTTCTCTTGATAATGAGTGGTCTCTTTTGAACCCCCTCCTATATATATATATATATATATATATATATATATATATATATATATATATATATATATATATATATATATATATATATATATATATATATATATATATATATTCGTGGAATAGAAACTAGGATGTAATTAATACTTGTATTTACTTTTAGAGTTTGAGAGTTTCAAGCTATTCTCGTATTTCGTTACTGAATCTTCCTTCAAAGATTCTTACGTATCTCACTGAATTCTGAGAATTAAGTCAAAATACGTAATTCTAGAATGAGGGTTGGGGTCGTTATATAGACCTTGAAAGTCTGTGAGTTAGACTAGGTTTGGGAGATTCGTTGGACAAGCCACCTCCTGTGATTAGGATTATAGATCCTTCTTTTCTTTGCAGGAGGTTGACTCCTTTTAGGTTTTGGTGTCTTAGAGACCATTCCTTGTACGAGTTGGCTCCAATTTAGACACATTTAATGGGTCATTCAACCATTTCTTTTATTAATTACAAATTTATTAACTAAATAGGATTTCGGGCGTTATTAATTGGGCTCAATCCTTGAATCAATCTAGGTCTAATTAATATATCATTAATTATGTATGAATTATATATATATATATATATATATATGTGTGTGTGTGTGTGTGTATTTATATATAAGTGTGTTATGGATTAAAAAGTGTACTTCTAATTGATTGTTAAGGTTTAAGAGAGCTTCTAGCTTTAATGGTTGCTCTTGTGTTTCGTGACTAAATCGGTCCTCACAAGATACCTACGTATCTCAATCAGTGCTGAGAATCAAGCCAAAGACGTAGTTCTGATTGAAGGATCAGGTCCTTTATATAGGCGTGAGGAGCCTTGTATTTAGAGTAAGTTTAGAAGATGAGTGCCATTTTAGGCCCTGGTCGAACACTTTCGACCAAATTTCTGATCGAAGATGAGTGCCATTTTAGGCCCTTCTACATTGGGCTCAAGTTGGGCCTAGGACCTTTATTGGCACAGTTTATAATTGGGCTTGTAGTCCCTTATGGGCTTTACCGGCTAATGCCGGTTTCCCTTCCTTTAACCGGCCCATTGACCGGCTGTGTTTTCTATATAAATGTGAATTCTCACTTGTCTTCATTCACTTCTCACTTTCTATTTTCTCAAAGATACTCTGCTAAATTTTCTCCAAAATTCTCTCTGCAAAGCTCTGCTAGGGTTCTGTCATAAGGCGATTCCCGGCGAGATTTTTCGATCATTCTCACCGGTTTCTGGGCTCTTCTGTTTGAAGATTTGAAGATCCTTTGAAGATTTCTGGGTTTTGCTTTGAAGATTTGAAGATCCTTTGAAGATTTATGGGTTTTGCTTTGAAGACTTGAAGATCCTTTGAAGATTTGAAGATTTTTCTGGGCTTTTTCTGGGTTTAAGATGGCTGATCGTGCTTCTCAACGCCTTCAAAAGATGAATTCTGCATCCAAACGAGGTACCCCCATTCCTATTCATTCTAAATACATGTATTTGCATGATATGATTAATGAACGTGGGGATGAGTACCCGTCTGTGTCTGCCTTAGATTCATACGATTGCAGTAATAAGTTTCTTGATGTAGATAAAATCAAAGATTATAATAAGATGTATAGGGTCAAAGCCCCTTTAAAATTAGTCACTGCCGGTGCCGGTGACCGTTCTTGTCACTGGCGGTCTAATGCCTTGTGTATTTATAAGGATGCCATAGTCGCAGTTCTTAGGTTCCCATTTCACGAGTTCATACCTAGGCTTTTGGCAGACGTTCAAGTAAACCCTTGTCAGTTACCCCCCAATGCCTGGAGGATAATTAACTGTTTCATGGTTTTGTGTCTTCGCAATAATTTTCCTCTTTTTGTCCCTTTATTCAAAAAGATTTTTCAGTTTAAAAACAGTTCTGCCAACAACTTGGGTTGGGTATATATTAGCCATAGGGGTGGCTTTCCTTTTATTTTCCTCCCAAAGTCTATCCCAGATAACAACCCTAGGTGGAAAGACGAGTTCATGTACCTTGTATGGGAAGGTGGGGACTGGGGAACCCTGTTCCGTAAGTCTTTTGGGAGAGTTTCAGATGGTAGTCCCAACAACATTGTCTTGAATGAAGAGGAGTCACATGCCTACTCTGATCTAATCAAGGATAATGGGACTACCGTGGCTTAGGAGCTACTGGACGAGTTTGTCCTCAAGTCTGTTCATCTCTCGACTGTTTCTGATAAGGGTAATTTTACTTATCCCCCTTTGTTTATCACTTTCTTTTCTTTTGTGATTTTCTGCTAACCATTTTTTGGTTGTTCTTGCAGCTGCGGCCTTTATAAACAAGACCAACGAGCCCAAGGATGATGAGACCTCGAGGATGAAGAGGGCCAGGATAGGAGATGATCCAAGGGGAAAGTCTAGTGTTCCCAGTTTCCTGATCCCCTCTCAGATTCCTGTGGACGAGGCAGACATCCCTGTGTCTACCAAGTCTTCAGTTTGGCGCCCCAACTGGGGTATTAGGAAGAGGGACACCATCACTGGGGTGTCCAAGCACGCTGTGGATTGGTCATACCATTCCCTCACTCCCTGCGAGTACAAGGACTTTGTTACAGATTCTACCATCGAGGGAGTTGAGCATCTGGGAGCTCAGGCTATTGCTGCGGTATTTTTCTTACCTTAGCCCCTCTCTTTCTTTTAAGTCTTTACTTTTCTTTTTTGACTTCTATTTTTTGGCAGACTAATGCCAACTTCCAGGGGGCATTGTTCCAAGCTAAGGCTTGGCGTACCTCTTCTGAGGCCAACCGGGTCAAGTTGGAGAGGTCCGAGGAGGAGGTGAATTCTCTAAAGGAGACTTTAGCTAGGAGGGAGAAGGAGCTTGCTGATGCTCAGGCTGATCTTGTAGAGCTGAGGAAGAGCAAGGAGGATTGCATCGACGAGTACCTTGACTCTCAGGAGTACAAGGACTTGATCGAGAAGCATGACGAGATTCTTTTCCCAGTCCAGCATACATCAGGATGGGAGGATGTTGTTCAGGCTATCTTGGCCAAGCATCCTGGAGTTTTTGATTCTGTTGACTTCCCAGGTCCTCACCCTCCTACTCCGTTAGAGCGCATCCTGGCTGGAGCAGATGACATGGAGGAGGATGAGAGGATATTAGATCCTTTGCAGTCATCACCCCTTGGTGACACATCTGTTGATGACCCTGATGCTAACGAGCATTCTTCTGGCTCTAGCTCAGGGGAGGAGACAGATGCTGGCGACAAGGGGGTGAAGCATAGTTGTAGTTTATTTATGGCCATCCATGGCTTGTATTAGTTTTTATTTATTTCCAGCCTATGGGCTTAACTTAACTTTCATTAAGTCTTAATTTTGTTTTTCTTCCATCTTTTTACATTCTTGACTTTGCATGCTTAGTTAACATTGTATTCAATTCACATAAAGCATCATGAAAACATAAAAATATGGAATTTATAACTTTGAAAATGGTTTCAACCCTTACATAATACTCAAGTTTAAAAACTTGGATTGGTTTCATCGACCTTATTTCTACTTGTCATAGTAGTGAGTCCAGTCAAGACACACGTTAAACATAATAGACTTTCAAGTTTGTAGCATGCCAATTGGGGGCCAACTTGCCTTTTTCTCCAACTCCGGATGCCTCAATCTTTCGGAGGACTAAGTCTCCTTGTCGAAAGAACCTTTCTTTAACCCTTAGGTTGTAATAGAAAGATGCTCGTTTCTGATGTTCAACTATCTTGGCATTTGCCTCATCTCTAACTTCATCAATTAGATCTAAAGCTAGCCTCAAGCCTTCTTCATTTTCTTCTGGCTCATAAGCCTCAACTCTTGGAGACGTGTGAGTAATCTCCACTGGAACCACTACCTCTGCCCCATATGCCAACAAAAAGGGGGTTGCTCCAGTGGTGACTTTACAAGTAGTATGATATGCTCATAGTATGAGGAGCAATTCGTCTACCCAAGTGTTTCTAGAGCGTTCAACTTTTTTCTTTAGTCCATCCAGGATAATTCGATTGACAACCTCAGCTTGCCCATTTGCTTGAGGATGGGCAACAGAAGTGAAGCGTAACTTGATATCATTCTCGTCACAATACTTCTTAAATTCATCATTGTTGAACTGAGTTCCATTGTCTGTGACCAAGATACGTGGAATCCCGTATCTGCATATCACATTTTCCCAGAAGAAATGCATCACCTGCTTAGTGGTTATCTTGGCTAAAGGCTTAGCCTCAATCCACTTGGTGAAGTAGTCGATTGCTACTATCAAGAACTTTCTTTGCGCACTTGCCGTTGGAAATGGTCCATGTATATCCATTCCCCACATGGCGAATGGGATAGGTGAGTTTATGGATGTCATCATCTCTGGTGGTTGCCTAACTACCGGTGCATGCTTTTGACACCGTTCATATTTCTTCACGTAGCTCTTAGCATCTGCAAGTATGCTTGGCCAATAGAAACCTAGACGAGTGATTTTATGAGCAAGGGCTCTGCCCCCCAAGTGCTGCCCACAAATTCCTTCATGTACTTCCCTTAGGGCCAATTTTGCCTCTTGGGGTCTTAGGCATTTTAGGTAAGGAATGATGAAAGACTTTTTGTATAGGATTCCCTCAATCAGGGCATACCTTAATGCTCTCACATATAGCTTTCGTGCTTCTGAAGTGTCGTTGGGTAACCATCCAGTTTCCAGATGAGATTTGATGGGATCCATCCAACAGCTGGCAACATCAATGGGTGCTACCAACTTTCCATTGATGTTTGGGGTCTTCAAGACTTGGAAGTATACACTTCCTGCGTAGTTTTCAATTTCAGAAGAGGCAAACTTAGACAAGGCATCGACCTTCATGTTCTCTTCCCTTGGAATGTGTTCCACATAGCATTCATCAAACTGAGTCATGATGGCCTTAACAAGTTTTAGGTACTTGGCCATGACTTCATCTCTGGCTTCAAACTCCCCATTTACTTGGGAAACCACTGGCCTCGTGTCTCCACACACTTTCAGAGTTTTAACTCTCAAGGCTCTAGCCAGCCCTAAGCCAGCTATCAGGGCTTCGTACTCAGCTTCTTTGTTTGTCGTTGGGAAGTCTAGCTTTAGTGCGTACTTTATGAGAAATCCATCAGGACTTTGTAGCACCAAACCTGATCTACTTGATTTTGTTTTTGATGCTCCATCAAAATAGAGCACCCAACACTCTTTGGACACCATGTCTTCATCTTTCTTGTCTTCATCTATCACTTCCTCCCCCCCCCCCCCCCCGACTTCCTGGTTGTCAATAGTGCATTCAACCATGAAGTCAGCGAGTGCTTGAGCTTTTATGGCCGTTCGAGGCTTGTACTTGATGTCAAATTCTCCCAATTCAATAGCCCATTTGATCAACCTTCCACTAACTTGAGGGCTATGCAAGATGTTTCTTAGAGGCTGATTGGTTAAGACCTCTATCTTGTGTGCTTGGAAGTATGGGCGTAGCTTTCTTGAGGCCATTATCAAGGCTAATGCAAACTTCTTTGTAAAGCATAATGTAACATAAGATGTTAAAGAGATAACTACAACTCAACAAAGGACAAGACAGACAATAATATTAACAGAAGCACATGAATCCAGAATCAAAGAAGAAAAGGTAAAATCAAAAAATCAAAATACGTTATGTATTCTTGAAGTCCGTAAACAGGTCACGGAAAGAAGTTCATGAAAATGTTCAAGCCTCAGTGACAGCAAAAGAAACAAGACTTTCAAGATGACAGAAGTATGTGAATGATTTAGGGTTAGTACCACGGGATTCCAGTGATTTATATGAAGCAACCAGAACGACAAGGGACGTATCAGCAGCATTGAATTGAAGACATAAAAGAAGAATTGATCAAGTGTTATTCATCTGTGAACCAGACCAGTTGCACTAGGTGACAGCACTGAAAAGATCAAGTTGTTTTATCGTCTCAGAAGAAATTGATACAGTCTAAAACATAAACACCCAGGAGCTCAGAATCTTTTCTTAAAAGTCAAAGACAAGAAAAGAGTTCGATGGTTTTTCTATTTAGAAAACCATCGAACATGATAAAACAACTTAAAAGAAGACCAAATATAAAGTAATATGCTTTTCGATAGTTTTTATTTAAAAACTATCGAATGGTAAAATACTTTATACATTCGATGGTTTTTAAATTAGGGAGCAGGTGAAAAGTGTTACTTGTTTTAGAGGTTGATGAAGATTGGACGGCCAAGATTAATTCTTTTGATTTTGGTTCGATAGTTTTCTAAAACTAAGTCTACAATTACTAAGAGAGAAGAAGTGTCTTCTTCAGTCAGGTTATTAACACAGAAGCTAATCTACGGATTAGAAATTGTAGCGCCCCTCGAGGTTTATATTTATAAAAAGATATATTCCCCGAAACTTGATTTGGTTTGGTGTGTTTGATTTCGTTATAGAACTGAATGATTTATCCGCGAACGAAATTGAATTATATGTGAGTATCGTATTCAACCCCCCCTTCTACGATACTTTGGACCTAACAATTGGTATCAAAGCTTCTTGATTGATATACAAATCAGATCCGGTGAATGAGACCAAAATCAAACGTAGCGTGAAAATTCGAAGCAAATTTTTTAACTTTCAAAATTTTTCATTTAATTGGAATTTCTTGAATTTTAAACAATTTGACATTTTCAGAAACCATGAGTGCTCCAAAGACAACCGCTGGTATTAAAGTTCCCCCGTTTACTAGAGATGATTTCGGTTTGTGGAAGATGAAGATGCTGTTATTTATCAAGGCATCTAATCCGTTGTATATTGGCATATTAGATAACAGACCGTTTGTACCAATGAAACCAGTTGGTGAATCTACAGCTCCTGATGGTAGCAGGATTTCTTCAGGTACCCAACCTAAGGATATTACTGAGTATACAGATTCTGACAAAGAACTGATTCGATTGGACACAGGTTTAATGTTGATATTGGCGGACTCCGCAGACAAGGAAATGAGCTATCAGTTGATGAACTGTACAAACGGGAAACATATGTGGGATACCATTAACTTAATAATGGAAGGAACTGAAGACGTGCAGGAAAAAAGATTGGACATCCTGACTTCTCAATACGAAACGTTTAGGTCTCTGCCAGGAGAAAGTTTAACTCAGGTCTTTGAGAAATATACTAAGCTTCTCAATGAATTGGCAATGAAAGGAAAGACCTATCCACTGAGTGATAATCTACGGATCAGGGACAGTGGATAGCAAGCACAATGCACTTGTGAGATCAGCAGCACTTGTAGTGGATGAACCAATAACTTCTGAGATTCAGGTTCAAACCCCTAGAGCTGGAAAGGAGGTGATAATAGAAGCAGAAATGGATTCTGTGAATCTGGTTGTTGATGAAAGTGATTACTACACCCTAGAAGAGCTTGAGCAAATGGAAGACAAAACCATGGCGTACTTAGCTGCAAAGTTTAGTCATATTCGTTTCAAGAGAAACCCTAAGTACAAGTTCAAGGGCTCAACCAACAGATTCCAGAAGAGCAATTATACACCTAGTATAGGCTTTAAGGGAGGCTACAAGACTGGCATGATTGATAGAAGCAAATCAAGATGCTACAACTGCAATGAGTTAGGGCATTTCACCACTGAATGCCGGAAGCCTCGTCAAGCGAGAGACATGAAAGATGTCTATGGAAAGAAGGATTCTTATGATGAGTTGAAGAAGGAGAATGCCAAGATTAAACAGCAATTGGAGGCATTCTCTGGAAATCAGAAAGGGAAAGCTTATATAGCAGAGGGAAAGCACTGGGATGATACTGATTCGGATGAAGAGGAGGAATATATAAATGTTGCTCTAATGGCTGACTCTTCAGAGGAATCACCACAATCATCTCAGGTACCTATCTTAACTACAATTGATATGTCTAACTCTGAGTACAAGAAAACTGTGCAAGATCTTAGTGTAGAATTGTTTAATGTACACACAAGCATGCTAGCATCAGAAATGGAAAATGCTAAACTAGTTCTTAAGATTAAAAAGTTAGAATCTAAAAATGAAGAACTAGAGCTTGTAGTTGTAACATTAGAAGATCTTAAGCAAAAGAATGTGTACTTAGAGAACAAGGTCAAGTGTAATGATGAGATAGAGACTATCCTCAGGAAGCAGATTTCAGATCTAGATTTGAAGCTGAATGCTTTTAAGAATTCCGCCCTAATTGCTAAGGAGATCATTGATACTCAGGCCATAGGGAATAAAACTGCTATAGGATTTGACTATGACAAGAAAGCTGGTAAGAAGATTGTGGAATTCCCTGTGACACCTTCAGTTGTCAAAAAGAATACTCCACATGTTCTTAAGAATGTTGATTGTCTAGTTTTTCTTAAGCCTTTTCCACCACTCTTTAATGAGGATGACCTTTACATAGTTCAAGAATTGCTTGAGGAGGATTTGTTGAAGGAAAAAGAGGTAAAGACTAAGTTGCCTAGGAAATCAGTAAAAAATGAATTACCTAAACCTGATTTACCTAAAGCTGAAGTAGGTTCCTTAGTTAGTAATGTTAAAAAGAATAGGAATGGGAAGAAGAAGATTGTTAATCAGGAAATGGTTCCATATTCTCCCATTGCACCTAGGAAGTTGTGCACTATTTGTAATTCTGCTGGACACCTTACACATGCATGTAAAAAGGTTAAAGTAGAAACTGCTAATACTTCTGAATTGCATAACATGTCTGACATGCCTGATCTTCATGAACCCTGTGGAAAGAAAGAGTGTTTGCTATGTAAGTACAACATCATGCATGCTTATTTTAAGTTGATGAATGATAGTAGCAAGAGCACTTTTAATGTTAAATCCACATATACTATGAATATCAAACAGGGTAAGACTAAATTGAATGTTACTCCTGTTAAATCATCTAAACCTTCAGGACCCAAACAATTTTGGGTACCAAAGTCCGCTTAATCAATCTGTGATTGCAGGGTAAGGTTAAAAGCTCAAAGGTCGTGTGGATTCTGGATAGTGGCTGTTCTAGACACATGACAGGTGAAGAGTCCCTGCTTACAGAGGTGGTTAAGAAGACCGGCCCGATTGTAACCTTTGGAGATGACAGAAAAGGATTCACTACGGGATATGGTAAATTGAAAGCTGGAAATGTCATCATTGAGAACATCTCTCTTGTTGAAGGATTAAAGCACAATCTTTTAAGTATCAGTCAGTTCTGTGATAAAGGCTACAATGTAGATTTCAGAAAGGACAAGTGCTTGATCACCAACAGGAAGGATGAGAAGCTTACTCTACTGGGAGTGAGAAAAGGAAATTTGTTTGTAGCTGACTTAAGTTCTACCAGTGAAGGAGAAGTTACATGTTTCTATGCAAAGGCATCTTCAGAACAAAGTTGGCTATGGCACAAGAAGCTCTCACATCTGAACTTCAAAACTATGAACTCTTTGGTAAAGAGAGAGTTAGTGAGAGGGTTGCCCCTGATGGAATTCAATCAGGAGGGACTATGTGAAGCATGTGAAAAGGGGAAGTCGAAGAAAGCATCACATGGAAGCAAAGGAATGACAAGCATTACTGAACCATTACAACTGATTCATATGGATTTATTTGGTCCAGTCAATGTTATGTCACTTTCAAGAAATAGATATGCATTGGTGATGGTGGATGACTACTCCAAGTACACGTGGGTGTTGTTCATACAAACAAAGGATGAAGCAACACAACTAATCATTGATCACATCAAAAAGATAGAAGTGGAAGCTAAGCTACCTGTGCGGACAATCAGATCAGACAATGGAGCTGAATTCAAGAATGCAGTTCTTAATGATTTCTGCTCAGAGAAAGGAATTTCAAGACAGTATTCAGCACCAAGAACTCCTCAACAGAATGGAGTAGTGGAAAGGAAGAACATGACCTTGGTTGAAGCAGCAAGGACCATGTTGAGTGAATCAAAACTTCCCACTTACTTTTGGGCTGAAGCAGTGAACACAGCTTGCTACACTCAGAATCGAACCCTGATCAACAAAGATCATGAAAAGACTCTGTATGAGTTAATGGCCAACAAGAAACCAACACTGAAGTACTTTCATGTGTTTGGTGCAAAGTGCTTTGTACTTAAAGATGGAGAACATCTTGGCAAGTTTGATGCCAAAGCAGATGAAGGCATTTTTCTGGGCTATTCTCTGGAATCTAAGGCTTTCAGGGTATATGTGATTGAAGATAAGAAGGTGTTTGAAAGCTTTAATGTAACATTTCACGACACCAAAAGACCAGGCCTGCAAACTGGAGAGAACTCTGAATCCTTGGTATTTGAAAATCTATCAGGAGATCTCTCTGACAATGAAGAAGTACCTGAAGTTGTTACAGTTATTAATAATAATCATAATGATAATGATTCTGGACAAAGTGGTGACCAAAGTGGAGATCCTCAACATTCTACAGGATCCACTAGTCAGTCTTCAGAATCAACAGATCAAACCGTCAACAACTCAGGGGGAGCAGGAGAAGGATCAACTAGTCACACTCCACAACATCTAGAACAAGGAGAATAGAGAACTAGGAGAACATCACAAAATGAATGTCACTATTCTGGGTTTCTTTTAGAAACAGAACCTAATAAAGTTGAAGATGCTCTAGATGATCCAGATTGGGTGATTGCTATGCAAGAGGAACTCAATCAGTTTGAAAGGCAGAAAGTTTGGAAGCTGGTACCCAGGCCTAAGGGAAAATCTGTTATTGGAACAAGATGGGTATTCAGAAATAAGTTGGACGAAGATGGCATTGTTACGAGAAACAAAGCCAGACTGGTTGCTAAAGGTTACTCTCAAGAAGAGGGTATAGATTATGATGAAACCTATGCACCAGTAGCAAGACTTGAGGCCATCAGAATGTTTCTGGCATTTGCTGCACATTCCAATTACAAGGTATATCAGATGGATGTGAAGAGTGTTTTTCTTAACGGGGAGTTAGAAGAAGAAGTGTATGTGGAACAACCTCCAGGTTTTGAGGATTCAAAACTGGCAGACTTTGTGTACTTTCTATTCAAAGCTCTCTACGGACTCAAACAAGCTCCAAGGACATGGTATGACACTCTCTCTCAATTGTTACTTGAAAATGATTTTACAAGAGGTGTCGTAGACAAAACTCTCTTTGTCAAAAAACATAAAAATGATTTGATATTGGTGCAAGTATATGTTGATGACATAATATTTGGTTCTACTAATGATGATCTATGCAAGAGATTTGCTAAGTTAATGCAGAGTCGTTATGAAATGAGCATGATGGGTGAATTGTCATTCTTTCTTGGACTGCAAGTATACCAAAAACAAGATGGTATATTCATTTGTCAGTCCAAGTACATCAAAGATCTTCTGAATAAGTATCAAATGGAAGACTCATCTACATCAAAGACTCATATGCCAACTGCCACTAAGCTTGATAAGGATGAAACTGGTAAGAAGGTTGACATCACAGGCTATAGAGGTATGATAGGCTCATTACTTTATCTCACTGCAAGTAGACCAGATATAATGTTTGCAACATGCTTGTGTGCTAGGTTTCAGTCTGATCCTAAAGAATCTCATCTAATAGCTGTTAAGCGAATATTTAGATATCTTAAGGGGACCCCAAATCTTGGAATTTGGTACCCTAAAGATACAGGATTTGATCTTATTGGATACACAGACTCTGATTTTGCAGGTTGTAAGATTGATCGGAAGAGTACTTCAGGAAGCTGTCAGTTTCTTGGAAGAAGGTTAGTTTCCTGGTATAGCAAGAAGCAGCATTCAGTTTCCACATCAACAGCTGAGGCTGAATACATTGCTGCTGGAAGCTGCTGTGCTCAAATCTTGTGGATGAGAAACCAACTCCGTGACTATGGGCTTTTGTTGACAAAGATTCCAATATTTTGCGACAACACAAGTGCCATAGCAATCTCAAACAACCCAGTGCAACACTCGAGGATGAAGCACATCGACATCAGGTATCATTTTATCCGAGAGCATGTCATGAATGGAACTGTGGAGTTACATTTTGTACCCATAGAGGATCAAATTGCAGACATCTTTACTAAATCGCTTGATGAATCCACTTTCAATAAGCTGGTTGGTGAACTTTGGATGTTAAATCTTTCTAATTGATTTTGATTAGAAGTCAGTAACTGCAGATAGTCCTAGTGAATACATGAGTTTAAGAATTTCTATATCCTTAGGACTCGTGAATTTATTTTCTGGAGCAATTCTCGTAGTTAGGATTTTTGTACTAATTTTATGTCATAATTATGGATGATATATCTTCTGGCATTTAATTGGTTATTAATTCTAAAGATTATTTAGATGCTAATATTTGTTCTAAATATTTAAGCATCTATTTAATTTGAATTAATTTGCTTTGTTTTTAACATTGTAGATTAATGCAGCATAATTTATTGGATTTTAATTGGTTAATATCATTCAATGATATTTAGTCGATTTTATTCTGAGAAAATTGTGAATTTTCTGTTAACAATTGATTTTGGTGAATTTTAAAAGATTTATTCAAAATAAAACTTGACAGGAAATATAAAAGTTTGAATTTTAGAACAAGAACAGGTTTTAAAATTTGAATAGAAGCAAAAACCATCGAATTTAGAAATTTCGATAGTTTTATTTTCAAGTACAAAGACAAAACCATCGAAATTAATTTTCGATAGTTTTTTATTTGGAAAAGAAAAAGAATCGAAATACAATTCTCGATAGTTTTTGAAATTAAATTGAAAATATATCGAAAGGAATTTACTTTAATTCATATTTAAATTCTCGATAGATTTTTCAAATAAGTCTTCGATAGTTTTTGTGTTTAATTCAAAAAACTTCGATGGTTTTCTATTTAAAAGTCTGTTTGCATTCTTTTAAACTCTTCGATAGTTTTCTCAAAAAACTATCGAACGGAAATAGACTCTTTTACCCCTCCAGAAATCCATCGATAGTACATTTAAAAACTATCGAAATGTGTTTTTACAAAAATGCCCTTACAGTTCATATGTATAAAACGTCCCCTTAGCTGTTTTTCAGTTCATTATTCCAAGAATAGAGTTTTATATGCTTACAAAATAGATACAAACATAAAACATCTCCATCGATAGTTTCTTCAAGCTTTAATCCAGTAAACGTGACAAAAACAATCATTTACCACAATGATTTCATTGTTACAGTGAACAAATTGTGAGTTATTGATAAGGTTGAGTTTTTGATCTAAGTTTACAAAGAAAACTATCGAACTTGGTTGTGGATCTAAATCCTATTGTTAACTATAGTAATTCTGAAAAATCGATTGTAACCAATTGATTTCTAAGTTTAAAGTCTTAATTCAAAAGGTTAACAATTAGGGTTTTTGATTTCTGTTTGGTTCGATTTTGTCTTTTAAAATAAAAGGGGTATTTTGTTAAAAAGTTTGATTAATTAGAAATAATTAATTAAATTTAAATTGAAAAATTAGTTTTGGTTTATTTAAATTTTCTGGAAATTTAAAATGGCTGGAGAATTTATTGTTACCAAAACTAATCATATCTCGTTTCAGAACTTGCAATCCATAACGAACTTACAGTTTCATGCATGGGCAGTGTTTTTGAACACACGTTCATTAGTGGCATTTGCTGTGAGTACTCCCGTGGTCCTTTGCATCGATCAATTGACTACGTTGTACACAACCGCCACGGACACAACTGAGAATAACGTAAGGTCCTTCAGTTTTGTTTTGCCAGGGGGTAGAACAATAAGGGTGACGGAACATGACTTTAATAGAATACTTCGTTTTCCAACAGAAAACCATGTTCCGGATCCCACAACTGAGGAGATACATGTTTTCTTCACTCTCATAAGAAGTCAACAACCTAACTTCTTTGTGGGAGAGTTTCTGAAGCATTACTTGACAAAGTCATGGAACTTTTTCTTTCATACTTTAATCCATGTTTTTACTGCCAAGCTTACAAATCTGCATGGTATTCCCTTATTCCTTCAAAAGATAGGGTTTGCCATTGCTAACAATAGGCATATAAACATAGGAAAGTTACTGATTGATCAAGTAATTCTATGCATGGGACCACTGGATGAAAGAACAGGCATGGACGATGTGCTTTGTTTCTATCCTAGGTTCCTACAGCTCATTCTCAATGATGTCTTAACAGATAATGAACGGGAGATATTTGAAGGTGAAGCCACCCAGGAGTGCATGAAGATGAAGAGCAATGCCACAACAGCTCTGATAAAGAAGAACAACTATCTTCCAGGGGTACCCACTGTTCTCACAGACTATCTAAGAACGGTGCCCCTACCACTTCTGCCCCCAGGGGAACATGTAATTGAAGGTAATATTCCTCCACCTCAACCTGAAATGGCACCTGAACCAATGGATGTTGATCCAGAGCCCTCAGTGGCCATTCCTGACCATGAGGTTGCAAACCCACAACCTCTAACCACGGTCGAAGAGCCTTTGGAAGAGCCAAATGAAACAATAAATGAACCTCCTTCCCCTCCTATACCCAATATTCAGACATTCGTGAGTGTAGAGGGAGATAGTGCCTTAGCAGCACCACATAAGGAGATACACCCTTCAACAGCAGCTCTGCCTTCCTCTAAAAGGAGACGAACAGAAACTGAGGCAACTGTTGATAATTTATTTCAAACTTCCAAAGCGCCCTTTATTGATTTTTCTGATGCTGATTGGGCTACGCTAACGAAAGCTATATCTGAACCAATAGCTCAATCAAGTAAGGAAGAATTGACGGAAGCAACTGGTGTTCCGACCATATTACGGTCAGGTTCACTGGTTGAAGGTTCTAAGAACCAAGGGTCTTCACAAACGTCGAGAGAAGGCTTTGCCCTAAATGCACAATCTAAAGGGTCATTGTCTACCTCCCCAGATGGAACATATCTGGATCCTGCGGGTAAAGGGTCTAACGTAGGTGCAGATCGGAAACTCGGTGACAGTGAATCAATTACTATTGAGGAGTCAACTGAGGTAAAGTCTTCACAGACTATCGGGGAAGATTCGGGATCTCTGTTGTTAATAGAGCCTGTTTCTAACCCCCTAGAGATTCAAACTCTAGATCCTTCAAAGGATATATCATCTACGGATGATCAGCAACTTGGTTTAACCAAGGACGGGGACTTGCGAAGCCCCATTGCACCACCGGTGACCTCCTTAAGGATGGCTACGGTGTTTTCTTCTGCAGGTACAACGAGCAAAAAGGGACTGAGTGAAACAAAAACACTTACACCTGGCCTGAGTGGGAAAGGAAAAATGAGTGAAACACCGACAGAAACGTTGAGTGAACACCCAGAGTCAAACGTCAGGAGTGACACCCTAACCCTTCCAAATATAGATGATCAGCTACTGCCTACAGAACGAGAGTTACAAGTTCAATCTACCCTCAAGGAGATGACAGTTCGCGACAAAGAAGGAAATCCACTATTCAAGGTTCCACTACGACCTTCCTTTGACCAAGGGATCTCCTCTAGTCAAGCCAATGCTTCTTTAAAATCTATTCAAGAGAAGGTTGACTTGGCTGCAGCTGATTCCAAAAGAACATTCAGGGTCATTGGCAGTGTATCTGGAACTATAACAGGTACGAAGCAGGCAGTGGACTCCTTAAAGAAGGAAGCTATGGACAAACTGATCGAGTTGAGGACGGACATCAAGGAACTTAAAGATGGATTCATGAATGAAGTAGATGCTTTGTCGCAAGGACAAGAAGCTTTGAGAGAAGACGTTCTGGTTATCTAGGATGGTCAAGCTAGGGTAAAAGATGCAATGAACACCCTTTCTAGAGTGGAGTCTAAGCTGAACCAGAGATTGGACAAGATTGAGAAGACTACCAACTCCAGATTGGATGACATTGACCTGAAGCTGGCTTCTATGCAAGAGATGAATAAGGATCTACTGGATTTCAAGGAAAATCAAAGTGATGGAGTACAGTCAATCTAGACTATGCTGAAGAACCAACAAACTGGCCAACCTGGTCCTTCAAATCAGCAACCTGATCCTTCTACTACCTTTTATGCTGAGGATGCTTTCGTCGAGGATTCCTCAACTAAGGGGGAGAAAGTTGGAGAAGGGGAGAAAGAGAAGCCTAAGGATGGATGGGGAGTTTGGGAAACGGTTGAAGCTATTCCAATCAGACAGTACTGGATAGAAGAACTTGTACAGGAAGAAGAGAAGAGTGAAGAGGAATTTGAGGTCATGCAAGAGCAACCAATTGAGGAGGAGCATGAGCCATATTATCCAGAGCCCGTTGAACATCCAATATGGGAGGATATTGTGGAAGAAGAAGCAAATTCTCTATCACCAGAAGAAGAAGCTGACTTGGAAACAATAAGAGCTCAGAGAGCTGCAGTAGATGCCAGGCAAGCTGAGAAAGAAAAACAACAAGCAATTCTGAGGAGTGAAAAACTGAAGAGATTCAAGGTGTATAATGAAGTGAGGAGGAAGAAGATGATAGATCTGGCAAAGAAAGAAGGTAATGAATGGGAGATGGCTTATAAAACCTTTTGCGGAGTTGAAGACGGATTAGAAGTCAACGACAATGCTGAGGTGGAAGTTATCATTCAGGACATCAGAAGTGCCAATCTTGAAGATCAGACTTACTTCAAAGCATTGAGAAACTCTATGATCTTTCTGAAAGCTGGGGTTAAATCAAATGGTGCCTGGAGCTTATTGATAAATTTTCTGGAGAAAGGTACATTTGTGATTTCCACTAAGTTTTTAGAACAGAGGACATACACAGAGTTGCAGGTTATTCTCATCAAGATTCAAAGGACGACAAGGCTAAATGAACTGCTCCGTGAGCATGTTAAAGAGATCTTGATGAAAGTCGGTCCAGAGATTACTGAAGATCCCCCAATGGTTAGATTCATGACGAATGACTTGTTCAGAATCTGCTATTTGGCTGAGGACAAACTGAGAGACTATCCAAGCAACTATATAATATCAGTTGAGAAGTATCTTAGATCCACTGGATTCTCATCAACGGAGAAGGACAAAGCAGCAGACACTCTTAGAAGATTTCTAATGGAGAATGTTCCTTACTATAGGAAAAGAGTGGAAAGAGGATTGGAAGTGCATACCAGATTACCAGACATGCCAAAGCTAAACAAGAAAGATGTTAACATTGCATGGTTATGGGCTGGAGTGGGTCAAGAAGTTGAATATATTGGAAGACACATCCAAGGAGCAATCCTTAAACCTGGAGAACCACTGCACTATCTATCAGTGATTGATTATCAAGCTGCTAACTCCGATCCAATGATTGAAGAAGGTGAGATCGGAATGGACTGAAGATTGAAGCAAAGAACAAAAGAACTATCAGCTCAGACTAGAGGAGCAACTTCATTGTATAAAGTTTTATTGTTTTTTGATTTATGAAATCTGGAAATTTATATATATCTTATCCAGAATGCATTTAATATTATTAAACTGTCTTACTTTAATTAGTTTCATGTTTCCTTAGTTAGTTGAGTTATCCTCGAAGTATTTGCTTGTCGAACTCTATCCAATCAAATAGGGGGAGATTGTAAAGCATAATGTAACATAAGATGTTAAAGAGATAACTACAACTCAACAAAGGACAAGACAGACAATAATATTAATAGAAGCACAGGAATCCAGAATCAAAGAAGAAAAGGTAAACTCAAAAAATCAAAATATGTTATGTATTCTTGAAGTCCGTAAACAGGTCACGGAAAGAAGTTCATGAAAATGTTCAAGCCTCAGTGACAACAAAAGAAACAAGACTTTCAAGACGACAGAAGTATGTGAATGATTTAGGGTTAGTACCACGGGATTCCAGTGATTTATATGAAGCAACCAGAACGACAAGGGACGTATCAGCAGCATTGAATTGAAGACATAAAAGAAGAATTGATCAAGTGTTATTCATCTGTGAACCAGACCAGTTGCACAAGGTGACGACACTGAAAAGATCAAGTTGTTTTATCGTCTCAGAAGAAATTGATACAGTCTAAAACATAAACACCCAGGAGCTCAGAATCTTTTCTTAAAAGTCAAAGACAAGAAAAGAGTTCGATGGTTTTTCTATTTAGAAAACCATCGAACATGATACAACAACTTAAAAGAAAACCAAATATAAAGTAATTTGCTTTTCGATAGTTGTTAGATAAAATTGCTGATGTTTGTTTATCAGTGTTTAAGCAACAGGTACTGACCAGAGTTTATCAGAAGCCGGTCAGAGTTTATTTAAAGTCTGACAGGGTGAAGAGTTTAAAGGAAGCCGGTCAGAGTTTATTTAAAGTCTGACAGGGTGATAGTTGAATTAGCTGTCGGTGCTGAATTGAAGATTCTAGAAGCAATATATTCTGAAGATGGAAAGAAGCAGAATATATTGATACAGCTAAGGAAACAGAATAGAAGATAAGAAGCAATCCTTAATTGATATAACTTGTATAGCTAATTTGTAGGAATATCAATTAGATAAGGATTGTGTAACTGTGTACTATATAAACACAGATAGGTTATCCCTAGAAGGGATGCGAACATTGAATATATTATTCTTGTAACCTAGTAGCTCTTTGTGATTCATTAACATCACTAAGAGAGAATTATTTAATATAATTCAGTTTCTTGATTGTTATTCTCATAAATACTTGATTATATATTGTGTATTCGGCCTAACAATTGGTATCAGAGCCAAGGCTGTTTAATATATACAGTTTTACGATTCAAACACAGTATTAATCATGTCTGAAGAAAATCAAACTGCTCCTAAGGCTGAACAGGTTAAGCCCAATTCTGTGAGTCGATATGAAACAATCAGGGTTCCAATTCTCAGGCCAGTAGAGTATCCGATTTGGAAGGTTAAGATGACCATGTTTCTGGAGGCTACAGATCCAGAATACCTTGACAGAATCTATGATGGTCCTCATTATCCAACCAAGCTAGCCCCTGTAGTTTCTGGTCAAGAACAAAAGACTGTTCCAAAGGAAAAGAAAGATTATACTCCTGAGGACATCTCATCTCTTGCAAAAGATGCAAAGGTTAGACATCTTCTTCACAGTGCTTTAGATAATGTTATGTCTAACAGAGTGATTGGTTGCAAAACTGCAAAAGAAATTTGGGATGCTTTGGAAGTCAGGTGTCAAGGAACCACTGCTATAAAGAAAAACAGGAAGACAATACTCACACAGGAGTATGAGCACTTTGATTCAAGATCTAATGAAACCTTGACTGAGACTTATGACAGGTTTTGCAAATTATTGAATGATCTGTCTCTGGTTGACAAAGAATATGACCTTGAAGAGTCAAATCTCAAGTTTCTCTTATCCCTACCTGAAAGATGGGATTTGAAGGCAACAACAATCAGAGATAATTATGATCTTGCTGATACAGATCTTGATGAAATCTATGGGTTATTGAAAACTCATGAACTGGAGATAGAACAAAGGAATAGAAGATTGAGTAAAAAGACAAAATATGTTGCTCTCAAAGTCGAGGAGAAGCCCATTAAGAAGGAATCATCAAGGAAGAAAGCCAAGGGAAAGGCTTTAGTTATTAAATCTGAAAGTGAGTCATCAAACTTTGATAATGACTCAAACTCTGATGAAGCTTCTGACTCTGATGATGATGAAGAACAGATGATGCAAATGGCTGCATTGATGGTGAAGACCTTCAAGAAGATGGGATTCAAGAACTTCAAGAAGGGAAAGAGATTCTCAAGGAAAGATTCAAACTCTGAAAGGAGAAGTTTCAGAAAGTCTGATGGAAGGGAGACCAAATCTGGTAAGAAGGATAAATCTGAAATCCAGTGCTACAGGTGTAAGGAGATGGGTCACTATGCCCCAGAGTGCAAGAAAGGCAAATCTGAGAAAGCACTCATCTCTAAAGGCAAAGACTGGGCAGATACTTCAGACTCTGATGATGGAGAAAATTATGCTCTTATGGCAACTGTCAGAGATGAGACTGAATCATCTGAAAATAAGGTACCCCTAACTACCTATGCTTATGATACTGATAATATATCTGAATTAAGAGTATATCTGAAAAGCGTACATGTTAGCTATAGGGATCAGACTTTAGAAAATGAGAGAATTAAATCTGAGAATCTTAGTCTTAAAGATAGAAACAAGTTTCTTGAAGGAGAACTTGAAAATATGAAGCAGATTCAAAAAGAAAGAGATGATGCTGTTTATGTAGAACAGGAGTTGCTGAAAAGATATAAGCAATTAGAATCTGATCTAGAAAAAGAAAGAAAAATAATCAAAACTTGGACAGATTCTGGAAGAGACACTCATCAAGTGTTTCAGACTGATTCTGTAGGTTTAGGTTATTGTGAAAATGATGAACTTAGGTTTAAAGACAAGGTTAAGGTAAAACCACAACTTAAACCTGTGAAATTTGTTCCAGAAGCCAATAAGTTAAAATCTGTTGTAATAAGGGAAGCTGATATGGAATCAGATGAAGCCTGTGAAAAACAGGAAAATATTATAACAGAAAACCTTATGGAAATAGAAGTTGTTAGAAAACCAGTAAAAACTTGTGAAAAACAGGTTAATGTTGGTTTGATGACAGGAAAACAGTTCAATCATAAGTTAAAAGAGGTAAAATCTGCCATGAAACCAAAAGGGTCCAAGAAGAATAGGAATGGAAAGATAGGCATAAATAAAAGAAATAATCATTTGCCTACTGGTGCTGCTCCAAGGAAAACATGTTATAATTGTGGTAGTTCTAATCATCTTGCTAATTACGGCACAAAGAATAAAAATATCAATTCTTTATCTTCTACATCAGGAGTAAAGAATGATTATGTTAGGGTTAGACCACAGACTTTATGTACACACTGTGGGAGCACTTGGCATTCCATTTATACTTGCAAGAGTTATCATGCTATTTATCACAACTATTATGAGCTAAAACCCAATCTGAAGTGGGTTAGAGCAAACTCTGCAAGTGTAAAGTCTGACAATGTTAGTTTAAACTCTGTTGATAGTAATTCCGCTGCAAAAACTAACACTGTTAAGAAGGACAAAGGATCCAAGCAAGTCTGGGTCCTTAAAACTAACACTTAGTGTTTGTTTGTGATTGCAGGGCATAAAAAAGAGCACCCTTATCTTGGACAGTGGATGCTCAGGACACATGACTGGAAATAAAGCCCTGCTATCAGACTTTAAGGAGAAGGCTGGCCCAAAGGTTTCCTATGGAGATGGCAACATAGGACACACTCTAGGATATGGCAATATCAATCTTGGAAGTGTCATCATCACAAATGTAGCTCTAGTCTCAGGACTCAAGCATAATCTGTTATCTGTGAGTCAAATCTGTGACAGAGGAAACCATGTAGATTTTCATAGTGAATACTGTGAAGTCATCAGTAAATCTACTGGAAAGGTTGTTCTAGTTGCACACAGACATAACAACATTTATGAAGCAAGTTTGGTAACAAACTATGATGGAAAAACAGTGTGTCTGACTGCAAGAATGTCAAATGAAGAGAGTTGGAATTGGCACAAGAAGCTCTCTCATCTCAATTTGAACAACATAAATGAACTTATAAGAAAGGATCTTGTAAGGGGACTTCCAAAATCAATACTCAGTCTAGATGGCTTATGTGATTCTTGTCAAAAAGCCAAGCAAAGGAAGTCATCTTTCAAGAGCAAATCTGAATCTTCAGTAGTGGAACCTTATCATCTTCTACATGTTGATCTCTTTGGACCAGTGAATGTGATGTCCATGGGCAGAAAGAAATATGCTCTAGTAATTGTTGATGAATATACTAGATATACATGGGTGTATTTCTTGTCAAAGAAGGATGAAACTGCTCAAACTCTGATGGATCATGTAAATCTACTGGACAAAGGATCACAGCACAAAGTCAAAATTATAAGGAGTGATAATGGAACTGAATTCAGAAACTCAATCATGGAAGCTTTCTGCAAGGAAAGAGGAGTGAAACAAGAGTTTTATGCACCTGGAACTCCACAGCAAAATGGTGTAGTTGAAAGGAAGAACAGAACTTTAATTGAAGCAGCCAGAACTATGCTTGATGAAGCAAAATTACCAACATACTTCTGGGCAGAAGCTGTTCAAACTGCTTGTTTTACTCAAAATGCAACATTGATCAACAAGCATGGGAAAACACCATATGAGATGGTGAAAAATAAGAAGCCAAATTTGAAATATTTTCATATATTTGGATGCAAATGCTTTGTGTTGAAGACTCATCCTGAACAGTTGACCAAGTTCGAGTTAAAAGCTGATGAAGGAATCTTTGTTGGCTATCCATTGTCAACAAAAGCATTCAGAGTCTACAATCTGAGAACTAAAGTGATCATGGAATCCATACATGTGTCATTTGATGATAAGAAAATAACTGGACTCGATGACTTAGATGGATATGATCAACTGCGTTTTGAAAATGAAGGTTTATTCTCTGATGATGTAAACTCTGATGAAGCAGTACCGACAAACTCTGATGAAGCGGTTCTGACAAACTCTGACGAAGCATACTCTGAACCTCTACTGGTAAATACTGGAGAAACTAAAAATTCTCGAGTTGAACAAAATAGTGAACCAGTTGAGGGGGAGCGTGAAGAAGCTCAACAAGACACAGCAAGTGAGTCAGTTGAGGAAACTGATTCAAACTCTGACAGTTCAAACTCTGAACCATCCAATTCAGGGGGAGCCTCAGATAATGCAGAAAATCAACATATGAATCAGGAGAGCATGGATCAAGGGGGAGGATCCAATAATGATGCAAGAAACCACTTACCAACAACAAGAAAGTGGACACAGGCACACACACCTGATCTCATAATTGGAGATCCTGATGCTAGTGTGAGAACTAGAAGTGCAACAAATAATGAGTGTCTATATCATGCTTTCTTGTCTCAAACAGAACCAAAGAAAGTGGAGGAAGCTCTTCAAGATGCAAACTGGATAACAGCAATGCAAGAAGAGTTAAATGAATTTGAAAGAAATGAAGTCTGGACACTTGTACCTAGACCAAAGAATAGATCAATTGTAGGTACAAAGTGGGTTTTCAGAAACAAGACTGACAGTGAAGGTGTGATTACAAGAAACAAGGCTAGACTTGTGGCTAAAGGTTATTCACAACAGGAAGGAATTGACTATGATGAAACCTTTGCTCCAGTTGCAAGATTGGAGGCCATAAGGATTTTTCTGGCCTATGCTGCACACAAGAAGTTTAAAGTCTTTCAGATGGATGTAAAAAGTGCTTTTCTCAATGGGAAGCTTGAAGAAGAAGTATTTGTTGAACAACCACCAGGATTTGTAGATTCCAAGCATCCAGATTATGTCTACAGGCTTGACAAGGCATTATATGGACTAAAGCAAGCACCAAGAGCATGGTATGAAACTCTTGCTCAATTTCTTTTAGAAAGTGGGTTCTCAAGAGGTACAATTGATAAAACTTTGTTTTATTTCAATTCTGGTGATGATTTGCTTTTAGTTCAAATTTATGTAGATGATATTATCTTTGGATCTACTAATGACAAACTTTGTAAGAAGTTTGCAAAGCTTATGCAATCCAGGTACCAAATGAGCATGATGGGAGAGCTTAGTTACTTTCTAGGCTTACAGGTCAAGCAAACAGATGATGGTATTTTTATCAATCAAGCAAAATATACCAGAAATCTTCTAAAGAAATTTGGTATGCTTGATAGTTCATCTGCCACAACTCCCATGGCTACAGCAACAAAGCTAGACAAAGACACATGAGCCTCAGTAGATATGACAAACTACAGAGGAATGATAGGGTCTTTACTGTATCTTACTGCAAGTAGACCTGATATCATGTTTGCAACATGTCTTTGTGCAAGATTTCAAGCAGATCCCAGAGAGCCTCATCTAACAGCTGTAAAAAGGATTTTCAAATATCTCAAAGGAACCATAACCTTGGGTTTGTGGTATCCTAGAGAATCAGAGTTTAAGCTAATTGGTTACTCTGATGCAGATTTTGCAGGCTGTAAGATAGACAGAAAAAGTACAAGTGGAAGCTGTCAATTCTTAGGTGACAGATTGGTTTCTTGGTATAGCAAGAAACAGAAGTCAATTTCTACATCCACAGCAGAAGTAGAGTATATAGCAGCTGGTAGCTGTTGTGCACAGATTTTATGGATGAAGAATCAATTGCTGGATTATGGGTTAAGGTACTCTAAAATACCTATTTTCTGTGATAACCAAAGTGCTATTGCTATGACAGGTAATCTAGTACAGCACTCCATGACCAAGCACATCAGCATAAGGTATCATTTTATCAGAGAACATGTGGAAGAAGGGAACATTGAGCTTCATTTTGTGTCTACAGACCAACAACTTGCAGATATCTTCACCAAACCTTTGAGTGAAGCTACTTTTACAAGATTGGTAAATGAACTTGGAATGATCTCTGGTTCTGACTAGAGATACGGGTTAGACTCAAAAACTATACATGTTTGCTTTTTATGTTCATGATTTCTTACATGTGTTAACTGTTATGTGCACCAGCATGTTAAACTCTGATGGTAAACTCTGACAGTTAAATTCTGTCAGTAAACTCTGTGAAGTGTCAGTCATACTCTGTCGGTTAAACTCTGATGCTAAACTCTGTTAGTCATAAAATGTTGGTCATACTCTGATTGTTACAGTTTAATGCTATACTCTGATTGTAATTTTGTCTGAAACATATGGACCAATGAAGAAATTTGTATGAAGCATAATTCTCAGTAAGTAATTGTGAATCCTTAAGAGTTGTATAAATTCTGATCTCAAATATGTGCAGTAAGTTAACACAGCATGATACTGTCTCTATATTTATAGCATCTCTTAGTTTATTGATCCTATACACTGAGTCTGTATTAGCTGTTTGCATTTTCTCTCATAAGTTAATTATATTTACTGATGAAAAGTCTAAACTCTGATTCTTAATAGCAAATAATTCACCCTCAAATCAAAAGATGCCAAACAGAGCACAAATTCCTTTGAGATCATGTTGTGCCTAGGAAGATCCAGGAACTTATTGTATGAAATAAGGGCTGAAATCTTTGATTTTTGGTGACTAGTGCCAACCACTGATTACTGGAAAAATAAAAATAAAAATAAAAAATATATATATATATATATATATATAAAGAAAGGGGGTGAAAAACAAAAGATATATCCAAATGAAAGGATATCAGTAAACAGAGTTTAGATATAAAATCAGATTTTATGTTATACATGAGAGTTTAGGCAACCAGTTTTTACTGCTTTAGTTTGTGGCTTTTATGCACTTTGAGATGATCTAAATATTGATTTCGGTAAACTCTGCTATTGCACACACATATTTTCACACCTGTACAGATTGAGAAAAGAGTTTATTGACAAAGAAGGATAAATGGTAAACACTGATGTATTGTGTGACATATGCCGAGGTAACTTTGTTTTAATCTCTGATGGTTAAAATAATTTCTTTGTTTCAGACATTTTATAATTTTGAGATTAGACATTTGTTTTGAAATTTTAAAAAGAGTATGATTGGAAAGTTGTTCAAGAATGTTTTAAACAGAGGAGAGAGGTTAATTGCATAGAAAAGTGTAACAGGCGGTAATTATTGCTGTTTTTACTGCGCATGCGTATTGGAAACTGCCAATTATTTGCTGTCAGTAACTGCATGTGTGACACGTGTCCCATTCACATGATTACAGGAGTAAGACAGTTGTGTATTAATGATTAAAAACTCTTCAGTTTTTAATCTTTAATTTTTTTTTAAATACAATACACACATCTTCAGTTAAACTTTTCACATCTTACTCATACACATCTATTATCACACACACATAGTCACAAACACCTTTCTACACATAAACTCTGTTAAGCTTTCGCATCAATTACTTGTTCTTTCTTCAAAATCTTCTAATGGCAACCACAGCTTTCGTTTCGTCTGGGTTAGAGTTCGTTCCAAACAACTATACCGCACCACTAAACACTGCAAACGCACCAGAAGCATTTCATATGATTCAAAAGTTTCTTGCTCAGTCAGCGATTGGGCATGCTTTAGTTGAACCAGCCAAACTTTCTGGTTTACAAATTAAGGCGCTCTGGGAGTCAGGGGTTTATGATGATGGTGGTGAAACTGGGAACCCATCCATAATCTTTGAGTTTGAAGAAACAGAGTATGTTATTACTGCTGGTACTATTCGAGCTGCAATGGGGTTTCCTGAGTATCCTTCCTACACTGTTGGAATGGGTGATGAGGATTTATTACGAATGATGCGAGAGATTGGTTACTCTGGGCCATTGACAAAGATTGGGCAACTCAAAAGGCCGTTTCTGCGCAAGGAATGGAGTTTCTTCTTCGATTGCATCACGAGGACATTTGGAAAGAAATGCACAAATTGGGATGCTATTCCCACAGACAGTCTGCAAATCGGGTATTCTTTATTATATGATAATCATTTTGATTTTGCACGACTTGTTTTGACTAACTTAGGGGAGAAGATGACAGAGAATAGAGGAGTTGTTTATTTTTCTAGATTCTGTCAGCTTTTGTTTTCTTATTGTGTTGAAAGAGTAAATGTAGTTGAAGCAGATGTTTCTTGTTTTAAATTACATAAGAGGGTATTTACTGATCTAGTAAATAAAGATGTTAAGAAAGGAGTTGTTGGAGACTTGTTGCTACCTGCCTCAATGCAACAGTTTTTAAATGCTCAAGTCAATTCATCAACTCAAGAAGTACCTTCTTTAATTTCTGTTAATCCTGCAAGAGGTGGTAGAACTAAGCATATGGGTTCTAAGCCAGCTAGAATTTCTAAACCATCTTCTGAAGCTGAACCTTCTGTGTCTCCATCACAAAGGTTAAAGAAGTCCAAAACCAGAGCATTTAAAAGAAAAGTAAGGGCACAAAGACATCGTTCTGAAGAAGCAAGAGTATCTGATAGTGAAGATGAAATAGAGGATTCTCAGACTCTGAGAAAAAGAAGAAAGCTTGTAGCCACTTATCTTTTTGATGAGGAGGAAGAAGCTGAATTGCCTGTAACCTCTGAAGTGGTAATTCAGGAAGCTGTTCTAAGGGAAACTACTATGCTCTCAGAGGATAGAGCAAATCTTGATGAATCTGAAGCTCCTGCATCAGAGAATGAGGAGATTGTGACTGAAACTGTTCCTCAAGATACTTCTGCAATTGTTGTTGAGGAGGATATTCTAAATGCTAATGAGGACAGAGTGTTTGTAAACACTGAAGCTCATGAAGTGTTTGTTCAGGAGGATGCTGCAAATACTGAAGCTGTCGATCTAGACAGGATAAATACTGATGCTAATATGATGGATTTGGATTTAGAAGCTCCTACATCAAAGGCTAATGATGTAGTTGAGGAAGCTGCTACTCATTCTGATAGCAGAGTTTTTGATTTTGAAGCACACACCTCTATACATTCTGATCATTATACAGAGGGTGTGGAAGCTGATCAAGTAACTGATCAGATAGAAGAATCTCTGGCCACTCACACTGAAATTATTTCTTGTGATCTTGACAAAGGTGAGGAGGTTAATCAGATGATAAAAGTCACAGAGACAATTCTTGATGAAGCTGTGATAGAAAAGGAACAAGAGGCTGCTGATGAGCTAAACTCTGAGAATATTATTCTTGAAGCTTTGCAACACTTTGTTGTTGAGACTGTTCAAAGAGAAGCAGAGGTTTTTGCTCAGGTTCACTCTGATATTCCTGAAGCTGTAGAAGAGGAGAAAATTGATGAAGCTGCACAGTTTACTACTGAAAATATTCTTACTGAAAATGAAGCAGACAATAATGAAGACGCTGGAAATGATGCTGAGGGTTCTCATTCACACCCTAATATTCAAGTTTCATTGGCTGATGATGTCAATAGTGATGAAGCAAGGGAAGTCAATAGACAGACAAATGAGCATTTCCAGAATATGTACTACAACAAATGGGCTGATGTAGATTGTGTCTTCTCAGCACAAAGGGCTGCAGATTTTCTATCTGATTCTGTCAAGAAGATCTCAAATACTGATGTACTTACAAGCTTACAGGCAACTGTTGTTCAAGTCAAATCTCTTAATAATAGATTTGATGAGAATCAACAAATGCTTACAAATCTAAGGAATGAAGTCAGTATGAAGGATCTTACTTTCAAGTCTGACAGAACTTATTATTATGCTATGCTCAAGCAGCAAGCCAAGGATTCTGAGGAAATCAAGAAGAGGCTTGGGAAAGTTGAGGAAAATCAGAATGCAATGTCTACTCAACTGAATTCCATTTCTACTGCCATTGAATTGCTGACATCAGTACTACTTTCTGATGATGTCAAAAAGGGGGAGAGTGTATCTAAAGACAAATGCAAAGACACTCAAGCTCTGAGACGGAGGGATGATTCTACTAATGGGGGAAGCAAAGAAAATAAAAGAATGATTTTTGCTCAAAGGTAAAGCAGGACAAGAGTAAACTCTGATAGACAAACAAACTCTGACAAGATAAACTCTGGTGGCCAATCTACTTCAAAACTCAAGAGTTTAGTTGTTTCAACTAATCCATCTACTGATGAAGAGATTGCTGCTAAAATATTCATGAAAGAGCATGGAAAGAATGTTACTATTGAAGATATCCAGGATGAAGAGCAAATGCTTGCTGAGGAACACAAGAAAAATCTTGAAGCTGGAATCTACAAGAAAAAGGAAATCAAGGCTCCTAGAAAGAAAGAAGTTGGTATTTCTATCAAAGAGAATATACAACAGAGTATACAATATACAAGGAGACCTGTGATTGGAAACTCTGATAAGGGTAAAGGCATAATGATTGAAGAGCCTAACCTAGAGAAGAAAGATAATTCAACCTCTGACATTCCTCAAGTTGAAACAAGATTAGCAAAATCAACCTCTGACGCTGCTCAAGTTGATGATACTACTAAAGTTATGACAACCTCTGACGTTGCTCAAGTTGTACAGAAATCTACACAACTTCCAGGATTCAGCAAACCAAAACTTCTTGAAGATTTAAAGCTTGAAGCTGTGAATTTCTCAGAAACCAGAACAGTATTGGGAAAAGAAGCCTTTGATAAATCTGGACTGGGTTCACACAGAGAGAGAAGAACTAATAACAGATCTCAAGACAAGTTTTCACTGGCAGAATCTGGAGTTGGAATTACTCAAGAAGGCCTTGACAAACTAGAATCTGTACAGATGATTTTTCATAAAGGAATCAAAAAGGAATTCTTGTTATATTTTATGGCTGATGGCAGAGTGTATAGAGTTGGTGAATTTGATATTCAATTAAAACTCTGGGAAGAGCTAGAGTATGTCCTATATCTATTTGAAGTAAAGAATAGAAGTACTTATGATGCTGCTCGAGTTTTGAAGGAAAGGATGATGAAATCCAAAGTTTTGAGTGGAGCTGGAGTATCAAGTGCATACATTCCTAAATACAGAGATGCACATGGAAAGTTGGTAGAAATGAAAAGGAATAGTGCTAGGTTCAGAACTGCACTAAATAAAAAGGTTCTTGAGTTCAATCTAGAGTCTGATAAACCTTTTTATATCAGACTTGGCAATGAAATGGACAAAAACAGCATATATTCTTTGAGGGCTGCAATTTATCAGACTGGAGAATCTGATCCAGAGTTGAAAGAAGTGAAGAAGATCATGGTGGAAGAGCTAGAAAGAGCTGAAAAGAAATTGCTATCAGACTATATCAGGACAGTGCCTGATATTCAAGAAATCAAGTAAAGTCTGACTGTAAGTTTTTAATATATTTTCTATTCTAAGTCAAATTTAAACTCTGTTTTAATTAAACTCTGTTATATGTTAAACACTGCATTTGTTAAATGTTTTTGACATCATCAATTATATGTTTAACTTGTACATTTTATTATGAACAAGTTAGGGGAGATTGTTAGATAAAATTGCTGATGTTTGTTTATCAGTGTTTAAGCAACAGGTACTGACCAGAGTTTATCAGAAGCCGGTCAGAGTTTATTTAAAGTCTGACAGGGTGAAGAGTTTAAAGGAAGCCGGTCAGAGTTTATTTAAAGTCTGACAGGGTGATAGTTGAATTAGCTGTCGGTGCTGAATTGAAGATTCTAGAAGCAATATATTCTGAAGATGGAAAGAAGCAGAATATATTGATACAGCTAAGGAAACAGAATAGAAGATAAGAAGCAATCCTTAATTGATATAACTTGTATAGCTAATTTGTAGGAATATCAATTAGATAAGGATTGTGTAACTGTGTACTATATAAACACAGATAGGTTATCCCTAGAAGGGATGCGAACATTGAATATATTATTCTTGTAACCTAGTAGCTCTTTGTGATTCATTAACATCACTAAGAGAGAATTATTTAATATAATTCAGTTTCTTGATTGTTATTCTCATAAATACTTGATTATATATTGTGTATTCGGCCTAACAATAGTTTTTATTTAAAAACTATCGAATGGTAAAATACTTTATACATTCGATGGTTTTTAAATTATGGAGCAGGTGAAAAGTGTTACTTGTTTTACAGGTTGATGAAGATTGGACGGCCAAGATTAATTCTTTTGATTTTGGTTCGATAGTTTTCTAAAACTAAGTCTACAATTACTAAGAGAGAAGAAGTGTCTTCTTTAGTCAGGTTATTAACACAGAAGAAATTACTGAGAGAGAAGTTTGAGCCGGAAAAGATCAGAAAAATTAATAGTGCTCAGAATTTGATCATTGTATTGATTGTGTTTAACCTAGAACTCATTGAAGTTAATCTACGGATTAGAAATTGTAGCACCCCTCGAGGTTTATATTTATAAAAAGATATATTCCCCGAAACTTGATTTGGTTTGGTGTGTTTGATTTCGTTATAGAACTGAATGATTTATCCGCGAACGAAATTGAATTATTTGTGAGTATCGTATTCAACCCCCCCCCCCTTCTACGATACTTTGGACCTAACATTCTTTATCGTAGAGTAGTTTATTTCTGCCCCATGTAGAATCTTACTTACGTAGTAGATGGGTTTCTGAACCTTCAATTCTTCTTTTACCAAAACGGCTCCAAGGGCTGTGTTAGAAACCGCCAAGTACAAATATAGAATTTCTCCTGGCTTTGGCTTTGCCAACAGTGGTGCCTCAGCCATGTATTTCTTCAGGGCCTCAAAGGCCTCTTGGCTTTCAGTTTTCCACTCAAAAAATTTCACGTTCTTGAGTGCTTTGAAGAAAGGTAAGCACTTCTCTCCTGACTTGGAGATGAATCTTCCCAATGCTGCCACTCTTCCCGTTAGTTTCTGGACATCCTTGACAGTCCGTGGTGGTTCCATGTCTATAATTGCTTTGATTTTTTGGGATTAGCCTCGATTCCTCTCTTGGAAACCATCAGGCCTAAAAACTTTCCCGAGCTTACACCGAAGGCACACTTAGCTGGATTCAACATCATCTTGTGGTGCCTCAGCACTTCAAACGCTTCTCGTAGATGGTTTATATGATCGGCCTTATAAAGGCTTTTAACCAACATGTCATCCACATAGACCTCCATGGTTTTTCCAATCAGGTGTTCAAAAATTTTGTTCACCAATCTTTGGTATGTTGCCCCTGCATTCTTAAGTCCAAATGCCATGACTAGATAACAGAAAACACCAAAGTCAGTGATGAATGATACCTTGAATATGTCATCTTTGTGCATTTTGATTTGGTTGTATCCACTGAAGCCATCCATGAAACTCAGCATCTCGTGCCCAGCTGTGGCATCTATTAGGGCATCAATCCTTGGTAAGGGAAAATAATCCTTAGGACATGCATCGTTCAAATCAGTGAAGTCCACACACATCCTCCATTTTCCATTGGCCTTTTTGACCATCACTGGGTTAGCCAACCATTCTGGGAATTGTATCTCTTCAATGAATCCGGACTTCAGAAGCTTTTCTACTTCTTGTTTAATGGCCTCTTGCCTCTCTGGAGCAAAATTTCTCTTCTTCTGTTTCACCGTCTTTCTTTCAGGATCCACATTCAATTTGTGGGTTATCAATTGGGGATCAATCCCTGGCATGTCAGCCGCTGTCCAAGCAAAAACGTCATTGTTCTCTTGAAGAAAAGATATGAGCTTGCTTTTCAATGGTTTAGGCAATAATGCTCCAACATAAGTCACCTTCTCTGGTTCACCAGGGACTAAGGGAATTGGGATTAAATCCTCAGCTCGTTTCCCCCTTCGGTCCTCATTATCACTAGTATCCATGTCTTCAATGGGGAGAACCTGCCCCACGATTCCATCAGGCCTTAACGCGGCTATATAACAACTTCTAGCCATTTTTTGGTCTCCCCGTTCTTCTCCAATTCCATTCCTCGTTGGGAACTTGATTTTCAGATGATAAGATGAGGCAACGGCCTTGAACGCATGAAGACCCGTCCTTCTCAGGATTGCATTGTAGGTCGAAGTTGCCTTTATAACTATGAAGTTCAACATCTGAGTAGACGTATTCGACCCTTGTCCCATTGTCATTGGGAGTTGAATAGTGCCTTCCACCTTCGATTCAACTCCATTGAATCCATATATGGGCATATTCGAGGGTGTCAACTGAGAGTCAGTAAAGCCCATCTTGCTAAAAGCATCATGGAACAAGATGTCCACTGAAGCTCCATTATCGACCAAAACTCTCTTTGTTTCAGAATTCCCTATCACAGGTACGATGATTAAGGGATCATCGTGGGGAAACTTTACTCCCTCCAAGTTAGTATCATCAAAACCTATTGATATTTCTGTTCGGGCACGTTTCGGTGCTTCTCCGACCACAGTCATTACTTCCCGGGCATAGGCCTTTCTTGAGTTTCGGGAGGACCCAGCAACAGTTGGTCCTCCGAATATCATGTTGATAACTGGCCCTCGGGGCTTGGGATTCCGATCTTGATCTTTGTCCCTTCTGTCATAATCCTTCCTTTCATAGTTTCCTATTTGACTCCCTTGATTTCCATCCTTGGTGAATTTATTGAGCTTTCCTCTCCGTATCAGAAACTCAATCTCATCTTTCAATTGTCTACAATCGTTGGTGTCGTGACTGACTTCCTTGTGGAACCGACAGAATTGGTTTTGATTCCGTTTAGACATATCAGTCCTTAGTGGCTTCGGCCATCGGAGATCCTCCTCCTTTGCTATTTCCATCAGAATTTGGCTCCTGGGAGTGTTCAATCTTGCATACTCCGTAAACTTTGGCCCAAAATTGTTCCTCTAGTCTTGGGTGGAGAATCAGAATCCTTTGACATTCTGGGAAACTTTTCCTTGACGTCATACTCCTTGATGTACTTTCCGGCTCTATCTTAGAGCTTCAGCATGCTCTTGGGTGGATGTTTTGCCAATGATCTTTTGAAGTGATCATCAGTGGTTCCTTGCTGCAGACCTATCATAGCTACTTTGTCCTCTAAGTCCGGGACTTTCAGAGCCTCCCGGGTGAATCGGTTGATATAATCCCTTAGGCTTCATTCTTTCCTTGTTGGATTCCCAAGAGTGATGCAGAGCTTTTCTCATGCACCCTTCCACTAACGCATTGATTGATGAACGCTTTGCTTAATTCCTTGAAAGACCCAATGGAATTGGGAGGTAGACGACTATACCAGCGTTGGGCCATTCCCGCCAAGGTTTGTGGAAACGCCCTACACTTGACCGCATCATTGGTTGGCTGCAACAACAGTGCATTAGAGAAGGTTCTTACGTGATTTGCGGGATCTCCCGTTCCATTATAAGCTTTAATCGTTGGCATCTTGAATTTCCTGGATAAGGTAGCTTTCATGATGTCTTGAGTGAACAGTGGTGTAGGATCATCAGGATCTCCTAGGGGCAACAAAACACTAGGATCACCCCTTGGGGCTTCAGCCCTCTTGGTTCTTCTCGGTGTTGGGTCCAGGTTGATTATCGGGACTCTTCCACTTGCTTGGCTTTGTGCTTTCGCGGCCTCCTGTTCTGCCAATAATCTCTTGAGCCTTGCAGCCTCCGCCTCATGGGCCGCAATCTTTTCCTTAGTAGTTTGGGATTGTTCCCGATTTGTTTGGGAAGAACGCCTCCTCCTTGGGGCAACATCCCTTTCTTCTGTAGATGTATAATTCTCGTCCTCATTATAGGGGCCCGAGTAGTCTTGAATCAGAGGGGTTCGTCGAGTTTGTTGATTTTAGGGTCCCAGACCTTGTATATAAGGAGGAACGTAAGCCTCGTGGTAAGTGGGATTGAGACCACTACCGCCCGCCATGGGTCGAGGGGGCATGCCATAGCTTGGCATCCCCAAAGTTTGAGTTGCATATTGGGGAAGATCCGTAATATGGAGTTGAAGGCCACTTGGTGCATTCATGAGCAGTGGGGAGGTCGTGATTGATTGCTGGTGAGCGGTCTCTTGTGGATTAGATCCATGAACGACCATCTGCAGGGGATTCGTCCCTTCAACCGAAATTGGGATCTCCGGTCCTTGAGTAGTGGTGAGGGGGATATTCGCCCCTTGAATGCCAGTAGTTGGCGGTGGTTGATTTTCGTGAGTATCAACCTCCGAGGTGATAGGAAGCTCCTCAGAAGTTTGAGTATCTCGAGTTGTTCTTCGTGTGTTTGCCATGGTTGATGTCGTCTTCCCACAGACGGCGCCAAATGTTATGGATTAAAAAGTGTACTTGTAAATTGATTGTTAAGGTTTAAGAGAGCTTCTAGCTTTAATGGTTGCTCTTGTGTTTCGTGATAAATCGGTCCTCACAAGATGCCTACGTATCTCAATCAGTGCTGATAATCAAGCCAAAGACGTAGTTCTGATTAAAGGATCAGGTCCTTTATATAGGCGTGAGGAGCCTTGTATTTAGAGTAAGTTTAGGAGACTTAGCGAATAAGTCTCCTTTTTTATAATGGATAAACATTGTATTTCTTGGTGGACAAGTCTTTTCCTTGTTAATAAGTATTATGACTCATTATTTCTTTTAATTGGGATTCTAGATCCTTCTTTGATGAATTTACCATATTTTGGACTCATTTCCTGAGCTGTATATTTTCCCTATTTATTAATTACGAAATTAATAAATAAATAGGGTCTCGGGCCTTGCTTATTGGGCCGTGTTCTTGGACCAATCCGGGTCTAATTAATACGTAATTAATTGCACTTCTAGGATCATTTTTCAGCCCATATCAAAGTGTGTACACTATTCTTTGTAATTAATAAAAACGTGTTAATTTATTAAATTAATCCATAATCAAAACAAATTAATATTTTTTCAAATCAATTACAATTAGTTTGAATTTAAATCAAATAACGAATTAACAAGTTGTTTTAAGCCCTAGCCTAGTGAAAATAAATTTATGGAAAATTGGTCTGAATTTGTTCAGCCTAATTTTCAGCTGTATTTGTGTCGGTGTGTCACACTTGCGGAAAGTTCTAAGCCTTGCGAAGCCTCGGGTTTTCTCGGATAATTAAACAAGCCTTGGAAAGCTCTCACGGAGGAAAACACGCTCATTGTGCGTACACAATATTGGCCTACTCAAAATATGACTCAAAATGACTTGATATTGTATTATTAAAAATCAACATTTTTCAACAGTCTCCCACATGATTGATATTGATATTTCAGTTGCACATACCAGAGAGACGGGCACAGAGTTTGACTTGATAATAGTTTCTACAATCAGATATTACAATTGACAAGTAGAGAATGCTCTTTGAACCTTCGCTCGATAGGCGCGCTTGTCTTTGAATTGTTTGAACATTTGCGTAAAGGATAATATGCTTACCACTTTATCTTTTCTAAATCGTTCAGCTCACATGATTATATCCATTTTTGGCCATACAACAATCCTCCTTGTTCTGCAAGAGTTTTTGAAGAAAGAGTTAAATGCAACGTGTGTACCTCTAGTTTCAAAGTGCAAAGTGTGTACCTATATTTTAAATAATGCAAAGTGTGTATCTTAACTTTCTCATTTAGTGCATAGTGTGTACTTAAAGTTTAAGAATGCAAAATGTCTAACTCAACTTTCTAAATTAATACAAAATTATTGTTAATTTATGATTGGCATTGTTAATTAAAATTTCATCTATAAAAGTACGGTAATAAATTAAAATATACATTAGAAATATAATGATCGATGAATAGAAATAATCTAGAATATTGAGTATGACATTATTTAAAATATTTTAAAGTTAATGATTTTATTTCAATTACACATTTAATTATACGTTAATAACAATATTATGAATTATCTTATTATAACAAAAAGTTATTTGTGAGACATGTATTTATAATTAGCTACTAATTTAATCATGATAAAATAAAAGTTATTTTACTTAAATTTGAGATCATTTGACTTTTTAGAATTTTGGTTTTAGAATTATTAGCATGCACGGATGAATTTTAAATTTTTTTTATCTTACCATTTGTATTTTGATTATATGATTTTATCAGAAGAAAATACATTTTTAAAAATTAATAATGTATGTATGATGTTATTGTAAACATTTGTTTGTATTTTGATGATAATTTTTTTTAATATATTGTCAACGGGAATAATATCTTGAACCTCTGAATGTAGCTTAGAAAAATAGGTAATATAAATAATAATATTTAATAATATCTTTTAACATTACATCCAACGGTTCTCCTTTTATCTATATTTCAATCTAACAGTTAAAATATATTTAAAGTACCAACGACCAACCAAATAGAGTCTAGTTTGCTTATAATAATATATTATAGATTTATGGATGTCATTAATTAAATTTATACTATACATTTATTAGAATTTATATTATACATTTATTAATGAGACTTTAATTAACGTTTCTAATTACAAATTAACTATAACTATGCATCAAGTTAGAAAGTTAAGGTACACATTTTGCATTTCTAAACTTAAAGTACATGTTTTGCACTAAATCAGAAAGTTAAGGTACACTTGTTGCATTATTTAAACTATAAACACTACAAGAAATTTCAATTTTAACAACAGAAAATTCCATTGTCATGTTAAGGAAATCCGTTAGTAACTCACTATACTAACGGAATGATCACGGAAATGATCTGTTGGTATAAACGTTGTTGGGAAGTCGCTGTCAACGGATTTATTTTCGTTACTAAACTTAGTAACGAAATACCAACACACTCCCAACACTGTTCTTATATTTAAAAATAACCATAATCTAACCAACTTAGTAACAGATATTCTGTTGGTAATATTAACAACCAAATGCCAACAAAATTTTCATTATTAAATTTAGTAACAAATTCCTAACGGATAATCTATTGGTACTATTAGTAACCAAATATCAATGAGATTATTGTTGTTATTAAATCTAAACACAGATAGTAGGCACCTTATGTAAACTAATATTAAACGATAATAACAGCCTTGGAAAAGAGAATTATATATTTCATAGTAAATTAAAACTCAATTCCAAAGATAACAAAATATATGCATTAACATTGAGAAGTGAAAATACATAATTTAGGATCGAAGAAACATAAAACTAGAATGAGCTAAAAAAAGAAGAAAGAAGAGTTCATACATAGAGTTAGTGCAAGAAGAGTGTTTATGGTTTTTGAGGTGGTTGTGTTTTTTGTGAAATAATTTAGACGGCTCAGATTTGGCTTTACTTTATCTAATCTACGGTTGTAAGTGTTTTAAACAAACAATTGCCACAAACAAGCACGATCCGTGTGATGTGTTTTCTTCCAATAGAAGCTTGTCACGTACAGTGTCAAACAAACCCTGTTTTCTTTAAATTTTCATTTCTTTGTTTTAAATTTCCATTATGTTGGTCCTTTTCTATTTAACTTAAAAAATCAAATTCTTTACCCGATTTAAATTCAACTTATTTTGTGTTTCAACTACATTCCGATGCTGTGTTAACATCATTTCTTTTATGTAAAGGTATAAAATTCATGTAATGTTTTTTGTTCTTTTTAATTTTAATAGTTATAGAAAATAATATAATGTAAATATTAATGTGGCTTATAATTATATTTATTAAATATTTTTCAATCATCCGATCGTACGGTTTATAATTATATTTAATAAATATCTATACAGTTAGATCGTCTAGAAATATTTTTGAAAAAATTTAAACACCAATCCGGGAGAAAACACTAGTTAGAAGTACAAGTTAAAGTACTAATTGACTCTTACAATCTCAAACCAAATAAACTTATAATTTTCAAAAAAATTTGAAATATCATTAAAATAGATAGATCTTCACATCCGTACGGTTGGATCGTCGATATATATTTTTTTAAAAATTGAAACACCAATTCGGGAGGAAATACTAGTTAGAAGTTATACAAGTCAAAATACTAATTCACTCTTAAAATCTCAAATCAAAATAATTTTTTATTTTCCAGTTTTTTTGAAATATCATTAAAATAGATAGATCTTCACATCCGTACGGTTGGGTCATCGATAAATATTTTTAAAAAAATCGAAACACCAATTCGGAAAAAACACTAGTTAGAAGTTTAAGTCAAAGTACTAATTGACTCTTAAAATCTCAAACCAAATAAATTTATAATTTTCAAAAATATTTGAAATATCATTAAAATATA
The DNA here is from genome assembly GCA_030848705.1 of Heracleum sosnowskyi. Taxonomy (NCBI): domain Eukaryota; kingdom Viridiplantae; phylum Streptophyta; class Magnoliopsida; order Apiales; family Apiaceae; genus Heracleum; species Heracleum sosnowskyi. The sequence goes on from CM061240.1 coordinate 22,300,352, forward strand.
TAGATCTTCACATCCGTATGGTTGGATCGTCGATAAATATATTTTAAAAAATTGAAACCCCAATTCGGGAGGAAATACTAGTTAGAAGTACAAGTCAAAGTACTAATTGACTCTTAAAATCTCAAACCAAATAAATTTATAATTTTCAAAAAAAAATTGAAATATCATTAAAATAGATAGATCTTCACATCCGTACGGTTGGATCGTCGATAAATATTGTTTTAAAAATTGAAACATCAATTCGGAAGGAAACACTAGTTAGAAGTACAAGTCAAAGCACTAATTGACTCTTAAAATCTCACACCAAATAAATTTATTATTTTCAAAAAAAATTGAAATAACATTAAAAAAGATAGATCTTCACATCCGTACAGTTGGATCGTCAATAAATAGTTTTAAAAAAATCGAAACACCAATTCGACAAGAAACACTAGTTAGAAGTACAAGTCAAAGAACTAATTAACTCTTAAAATCGTAAACCAAATAAATTTATTATTTACCAAAAAATTTGGAATATCATTAAAATAGATAGATTTTCAAATCCGTATGGTTGGATCATCGATAAAATTTTATAAAAAATTGAAACACCAATTCGGCAGTAAACACTAGTTAGATATACAAGACAAAGTACTAATGAACTCTTAAAATCTCAAACCAAATAAATTATTATTTTCCAAAAAATTTGAAATATCATTGAAATTGATAGATCTTCACATCTATACAGTTGGACGGTCGATAAATATTATTCTAAAAATCGAAACACCAATTCGCGAGAAAACACTAGTTATGAGTACAAGTCAAAGTACTAATTGACTCTTAAAATCTCAAACCAAATAAATTTATTATTTTCCAAAAAAATTGAAATATCATCCAAATAGATGGATCTTCACATCCGTACGGTTGGATCGTCGATAAATATTTCTTAAAAATCAAAACATCAATTCGGGACAAAACATTAGTTTGAAGTACAAGTCAAAGTACTAGCTGACTTTTAAAATTTCAAACCAAATTAATTTATTATTTTCCAAATTTTTTGAAATATCATTAGAAATGGTAGATCTTTACATCTGTATGGTTGGATCGTCGATAAATAATTTTTAAAAAATCGAATCAAAAATTCGGGAGGAAATACTAGTTAGAAGTACAAGTCAAAGTACTAATTGACTCTTAAAATTTCAAACCAAATAAATTTATTATTTTCCAAAAATTTTGAAATATCATCAAAATAGATAGATCTTCACATCCGTACGGTTGGATCGTCGATAAATATTTTTTAAAAATTAAAACACCAATTCGGGACAAAACACTAGTTAGAAGTACAAGTCAAAGTACTAATTGATTCTTAAAATTTCAAACCAGCTAAATTTATTATTTTTCAAATTTTTTGAAATGTCACTATAATAGATAGATATTTACATCCGTACGGTTGGATAGTCGTTAAATATTTTTAAAAAAATCGAAATATCAATTCGGGAGGAAATACTAGTTAGAATACAAATTAAAGTAGTAATTGATTCTTAAAATTTCAAACCAATTAAATTATTATTTTCCAAAAAAATTGAAATATCATTGAAATTGATAGATCTTCACATCCGTACAGTTGGATGGTCAATAAATATTTTTTAAAAGATTGAAACACCAATAGAGGAAAATTTTCAGAATTAATATTACCAACAAAATAGTAACGCATACAATTTAACCGATCTGTTATTATAAGAGATTAGTAACGGAATATATTTAACCGATCTAAAAATGGTAACAGACTACTAACAGAATAAAAGTTGTAACTTTCGTTAGTATGGGGTTGTCAATTCGTTACTAAACAGTTATTATGTCATTACTATTTCATTGGCAAATATCCATTGGCAAACCATTGTTATTCCATTGGCACACTTGTGATCTGTTGGATTTCGGTTAGTAGAATTCATATTTTTAAAACATTTGAGATCCGTTAGCAATCTGTTTGTAACTACTAACAGATGGATTTCCGTTGTTAAATTCCGTTGGTACATTAGCTTATTCTTGTAGTGAAATACACACTTTGTATTGAGAGTAAACTACATGTACACACTTTGCATTTTACTCTCGAAGAAATGTGCCTTACAATTCTCAACTAAAACGGACCCACTTATATCCCGCATAGATCATCTTTATCTTATTGAGTAATCGGCTTACTCAACTCGATTCCATACATTCAAACTTGAACTCCATTTATTCACCGAATTCTTTTATCTTTATATTCCCAAAGCTTAACCTCGTACTAAACTCGTACTAAAAAAATACAGAAGAATTATACGAAACCAGTCAATACTAACGAGCAAAACACAAATAGCATAGCTTGATATAATAAAAATAAATTCATAACATTTATTAAGAAGCGAAACCTCCTACTTTGTACCCGTATAATTACAGAATTGTTATCATCTAGTAATTTTTTATAATTATATGTATTATTGACTTCTTCAACATCTTTAAAAAGTAAATAAACCATTTCTACGAAAATCATTGTTATCCTTATATGATTACAATAAATAATATTAAATTTATTTAAAAAAATTAAGGTTTATATTTTTTTCTCACTTAATATAATAATAAAAAAATATTATCATTTTTAAAGTAACATATTCCAAGAATTTATTAAAAATATAAAATTATACATACATATTTATTGCTTTGATAAAATTATACAAAAAACATAGTTGACCCTTTAAATACATAAATTGAAGATGGTACATGCCTACACAAAATTCATTGAACTGTATACTCATTCATGAGGAAAGCATTTTAACATAACAACACACTGGTCAGGAACCTCATATAGTAGGTTGGTTATGTAATGTACAAAATGTGAAGAAGTGTTTCGAGCCGAACAGCTGCAAAACTAGGTTCGATCAGACTAACTCAAATTTTGTTGGCTCTTTTCACTTACAGCCCTAAGTATTTCTTGCCCCACTCACTCGATCTATTGTTAAAATGTACTATACAAGTCTTCGTCAAGAAACATTTTGATGAATTTGATGCCAATCAAATTTAGATTTTAAAAATAAATACTAATTGTATTGAATATTTAAGAAATATAGGTTAGGTTATGTACTCTGACTTAATTAAGGCGCATTATCAGACTAAAGTTGATAGATTTTGACAAACACAAATAATGCCGCCGACCTGCCATGTATTCTTCCTATTGATTACTAACTATAAATACCACATATTTGCATGCATTTCAATAATATAGTCCTCTTTCTCTACATTTCCTTAAGTACTTGCTTCCTTCAGAAACAATGGCTCCATCTCCCACTGATGATTACAGAAATTTCGCAGTAACAAAAGGGCATGGAGTAAAGGGTCTCTCTGATCTCAAGCTCGATGCTTTACCAGAGCAATATATTCAACCTGTGGCGGAGCGATTAGACATGACAAAAGTCCTGAAGAAAGAATCCATACCCGTGATTGACATGTCCAATTTGGATGATCCGAATGTGGCTGATCAGATTGCGGCTGCTGCTGAAAAGTGGGGATTCTTTCAGATTATTAATCATGGAGTCCCCATTGAGGTTCTTGAGAATGTCAAGGAAGCTACACATAGATTCTTTGCGTTGCCTGTGGAGGAGAAGATCAAGTACACCCAAGAACAGTCTCCTACAAATTCTGTTAGACTTACAACAAGCTTTCTTCCAAAAGTAGACAAAGTTCTTGAGTGGAAAGATTACCTTAGTATCCTTGTTTCTGATAAGAAGTCTTCAGAATTTTGGCCATCTACATGCAAGTACGTTTATTTTTCATGATTGTCATAATAAAGTAATAATTAACTTTATTTATAGTTCAATGTTTATATGACGTGCGGAATAACAGTTTTATTGCATATGTGTTTTAGGAATGATGTAAAGGAATATGTGGAGAAGTCTGAGTTTGTCATGAAGTGGCTGCTAAAAGCCCTGATGAAGGGGTTAAATGTGGACATGGACTCAAAAGAATCAATTCTAATGGGCTCAACCAGAATCAACCTCAACTATTATCCTGTTTGTCCAAACCCTGAGCTTGCAATTGGAGTGGGACGCCATTCTGACGTCTCCACACTCACATTTCTCCTTCAAGACAATGTCGGAGGACTACACATCAGAAAGATGGACACCGATACTTGGATTTTCGTGCCTCCTGTAGAGGGAGCAATAGTAATTAACATTGGTGATGCTCTTCAAATCTTGAGTAATGGTAAATACAAAAGTGCTGAGCACTGTGTTGCAGCCAATGGAAGCAAGGACAGAATTTCGGTGCCAATCTTTACTAACCCTAGTCCGGATGATATTATTGGGCCGCTACCTGAGGTGCTCAAGAATGGAGAAAAACCAATATACAAACACGTTCTGTATTCGGATTATGTGAAACATTTCTACAGGAAATCTCACGATGGGAAGCACACTCTTGATTTCGCACAGATGTGATTGGTTGTCAGGACCTTATGCTGTTGTTTTAAATAAAGTCATGTACCTTGTGTTGGTGTTTCATGTCAAAAATCTATATTAGCATAATCATTAAGATGAAAAACCTGTATTGCGCATGTTACATTCCTAAGTATTAGGGATTAATAAGCATGATGTAATGAAATATAGATTTGGTAATAAAAATTTATCATTCTGTTTCTAGAAGTTGATTTCCAAATCTCCAGATGAGTATACTTGAAATTCTTTGATCCACAAAGTCCCTACAAATTAAACTCTGTGGCAAGTACTATCGTTTGGAACTGGTTGCCGCTATTGTACCAACTTTGTGTTTCTTCAAATCTTCGGTCTTAAATATTAGATTAAAAATATTGGATCCTTCATTTTCCTTCTAGCACAAAAAAAATCCCAACTTTCACACATTAATTTTCAATGTGTTTCTGTACCATGATACATTTCTGAGTCATACGGATTAATGTGTCTCATTCCCACAACAAATATCATGTAAACTTATATCGTTCAGAAAAATACAAAGATGTTTTCGGGTCTCGAATAAGTGTTATGTAAGATAACATAGAAAATTGTTTTTCACAAAAATATAAAAATTATTCACTTTTATGTTAAGTTGAACAATTATATTTTATGTAATGTTGTAAACAAAATTCCATAAAATAATTCATAGAAACCATTGTTGATTGAAAGATCACCCAACAAGGCAATAACTGAATGTGTTCTTATGCGAACAAAACAATCATTATTAATGAAAGAATAATGTTACATATATCAAATTGAGACAAAAATGGGTAACGTGTGTCGTATTTTTTTAAGTTATAATTCAATCAAATGAATAAATTGGCCTGCATTTATACTGATATTAATTAATAAAAACATTTCAAATTTTTAGGTCATGACACATTCATTAATGAAATTCATGCTACCAAGTATAGATGTATCAATGGATAGGATTAGAATCTTATCTCTCTAAATTCATATCCGAATTCATTTAACTTTATCAGAATGAATTCGGATCCAATTACACCTCCGATATTTTAGAGGTCCATCTATATCTAATTCAATTATTTTAATAAATGAAATTATTAAATTTCGCATATCTGTTGCTATATATATATATATATATATATATATATATATATATATATATATTTATTTAAAATACAAAAAAAATTAATTATGTTTATATCATTCACCATTTTAAGAAAAATTATTAACACTTGAAAATTTACAATCTAATATTGCAATGTGTAAAATTTAAATAACAATACAAAATACTTCAATAATTTTATTGTTTAAACACAATATTAAAAAAGCGAAAAATTTTATAACGTAAAACTTTGAAGCTGTGCATGGAACTTGGAAGATAGACAGAGTGACAGAAAATAAAATTAAATATTAGGCATAGAATTTTCACCTAATTTAACCTATTATAGTATATAATCTTTTCATATAATTTCTTTGCTAAATAATATTTATGTATAATACTATGTATATTATATTATATAAATATATTTTATGTATTATTATATATTATATATTTAAACTGTCATGGATCAGATAAGTTTTCTATAAATTAAAAAATTATATTTTTAAATAATATAAATATGTTTTTAAGTGATATAAGACATTTTTCTTTCTCTTGGAAGTTAATGTTTATATTATACCTAATTGAGTCGGAAAAGATAAAGATAATCATATATTTGTTTTTCTTATCTTCCACTATTGGTGTTCTAACCCCACACACTTTTAATAATTTCTACTATCAACCCATCCTATTATATGAAATTGTTTTTACAGGTGTCTCATTGAAAGAGATGTTTATAAATGATATCCTTTTATATATATCATTTTATATATTATACATAGTGTTCAGAATTAAAAACACTCAAAAAAATTTCAAGTTGCCCACACTTAAATTTTATATTTTTTAAATAACAATTCAATTATTAATATTCAATATAACTGTCATATTAATTTTGGAGTAATTTTAATGATCTTAATATTTTTTTTAATTACACTACATGATTGATAGATCGCATAATGTCTTCCTTGAACTATATATAGGATATAATAAGTCTAGAATTAGTGTGTAAAAATATAAATATAAATTAAGATTAATATTAACTTCAATCTAAATTAAGAGTGTTTCTTGAGTTGTGTTTGTTTTGCATAGGTGTGTTTGTTTGAAATTAGTTTAAGAAGGTACATGGTGGTCCATACAAATTTATATTTGTTGTCATTTTTTTCCTATTCTAGTCCTAAATTACACAAAAGATTTTGAATTAAGTTTGGTTTATTTTAATTGTAAGATTATAATTTGGGTAAAAGAAATCGAAATGTATTATTAGATTAATTTCCTAAAAATTATTCTAACAAAGAACAAAATTTCAATGAAAAATAATATTAGAAAAAGTTTCACTAATGAATTTGGATTTTGGAGTACAATATTTTGCTACAATCTTGTCCTCACTAAGCGCAGGTTAGCATTTGTACTTGGCATTTGTACTTTTTATACTTGAAGTGATCATGCTTTTGATTTCTTATTTTATTTATTTTTAATTGAATTCAGAAAACAAGTACAGTTATGTATGTACTTACCTTTGGGAAATTTATTTAAAATTAACCTTACATACCTTTTACCAAAGTCGTTTAGTTTTAAGCGTAAATGGCTGTAGTTTGAAGATAAAACAACAAAACACGTTTTTCTTTGAAAACATATATATTCTGTGTAACTGGTAGAAATTTCATAAATATGGGCATCCCGGCAGTGTTTCTTATGTCACAACACGTGGATTAGTGATTATGGTATATGATTCCCGTCGGACCCGTTTTCCTACGTTACGACACCCTACCCCGCCAACTTGTTTATAAACATAGTCCTCAGCAACCTTTATATGATATGTATTAATGAAAAAAAATAGTTAATTTGTTAAATCGATTGACGAATTGACGAATTTTAGTTATGCAGTAGTGTTTTTTAGTACATCAATAAAATTCTCTGTCAATCTGTTAGCTACTCCATCAAAAATTGATAAATTATTAATGGATTGATGACCATCAATTTGATTGATGGACCAAAAAACATTGTTGGATTGATAAAACTCCATCAATTTATTGATTCGTTAGACGGATTAACTACTTTGATTTGTATTGTTGCATAAAAAATAACAAAATAATTAATTTTATTTGCATAATAATACACTCCATCAAATTCCTTTTCCCTTTCCTTTTTCCTGTTAATACTACCGATGTGCTATCTTGACAAGTCGAGGTGACACCTCAATCATTCCACTGTAATTTTTCTTTGTGTATCACGTGTATTTTAGACAATCATTTAGGACTACTCAGATACTCCCTCTGTCTCAATCAATTGTATACATTGGGGGACGGGGCTCGACACGCATTTTAAGGCTCCTATAAAATATACTTTCATAATTCTTTTTTAAATTTTTTTTCTTTTGAATTAAAATTTAACGTTTTAATTTTTATTCAGAGAAAAAATAATTTAAAAATAAGTTGTTGAAGTATACTTTTTATACACCTTAAAATGCGTGCCAAACATTGAAAAAAAACTGTATAGAAATGAGTGGAACGGAGTGAGTAATAGTTTAAAATTATACTGCCTGACGAATGTACGTGTTAATTATTTTCAAGGTTGGCGTCTAACTTTCTCTGCGAATGATTATTTAAATTCATTTCCAAATATCTACATAGCTCTTTTTCCTTTTACAAACCCTTTGTCAACAAAGATCACCTGCATTAGGAGTGACTTAAATTTAATTTTTTTGCAACACTTATTCCGATTTACCTCATGATCCATGAGTTGGTTGTGATTCGGTTGGTGGGTTTCAAAATTAGAAAAGTCGAGGAATTCAATTTTCTACAACAAGTAACACCATTATTTTCTTCTAAAAGTCCGAGTCATAAAACTATAATCAAATTATGTATAGTTTCACGTCACATCCGAACCGTCAGTCGAAGCTGGTGTCTCAAGATGCTACAAGGCGGCTAAGGCCTAAGTCATGGGTTGAGTAAGACAGTATAAGCACACATGTGTAGACAATTAAATCACTGTATAGTCTACCCTGTGGAATTGTGGATGCAGAAAAATACACACACATGTGCATAGTCTGCTAGTCAAATAAAAACCAAAATTCAAGCAATAATAGGTTGGAATTTCAATGCAAGTTAGAAAGTAAATACTTCGTCTGTCCCGCTCATTTAGGATTATAAAACAACTTGTCACCATTAACTTGTTAATTATTAATCACAACTACATCAACTTAACGTTATTTTATTTATTTTTAATTGAATTCAGAAAACAAGTCGTTATGTATGTACTTAACTTTAGGAAATTTATTTAAAATTAACGTACATACCTTTTACCAAAGTTGTTTAGTTTTAAGCGTAAATGGCTGTAGTTTGGAGATAAAACAACAAAACACGTTTTTCTTTGAAAACATATATATTCTGTATAACTGGTAGAAATTTCATAAAAATGGGCATCCCGACAGTGTTTGTCACAACACGTGGATTAGTGATTATGATATATGATTCCCGTCGGACCCGTTTTCCTACATTACGACACTGCTACCCCGCCAACTTGTTTATAAACAATGTCCTCGGCAACCTTTAAAGACTGGTCGACATTATTTTTAAAGATTATCTTGAGCTCCACCAACGTCTATTCCTTTTTCCTGTTAATACTACCGATGTGCTATCTTGACAAATTTGGTCCTTATGTATAGTATATGATAAGTCCAGGTGACACCTCAATCATTCCACTGTAAATTATTGTTTTGAGTCGTACATGAATTTTTAATTGTTTTAGTGGTGTGTTTAAAAATGAATTGTTTTCTTGGGTTTACCGATAAAAAAAAAAGAGTGAATTGTTTTCTGTACGGTTTACCTTGATCCACGAGTTGGATCAACAAGTTAAAACTATAATCAAATTATATATGGTTTCACGTCACATCCGAACCGTCAGTCGAAGCTGGTGTCTCAAGATGCTACAAGGCGGCTAAGAGCATTCCCGGGGCATAGTATTTTGGTGATTATTTCCAACTTAGGGAAGACAAAAGAGAACGTGGCCAGTCCACATGCATTGAAGTAATTGTAAAAGTTGGGCATTTGACCTCTATGATGGCCACAGCACAGGGCACAGGCCACCTGCATGCACGTTCTTCAATATCATTTTTAATTAAATTGTATACAATTTAAAAAGAAATACAATGAAACAGATGGGACATGAACAATTTAAAAATAATATTAAAATTTTAAAAGTCGGGCACACACGGGTGGAGTAAATTGGCCAACTTCTGGCCATCACCTCTTTTGCTTGTGTGGCAAAGCAGTGAGGTCAAAAATTCAGAAAAATGGTCGCCCAGCGCTGGGATGCTCTAAGGCCTAAAAGCATCCCTAGCGCTGCGTGACCATTTTTCTGAATTTTGATTCCACGCTAATGTGCCACATAAATAAAAGTTGTTCATCATTAAAAATAGATCAATTCACTTCCATGGTAATGTCCAACTTTGTTGTTTTGTACTCTCTATGTCACTCTCATTTCTTTACACTTTTATTTTTGGTATGTCTATCTCATTTCTTTACATACCAAAAATAGTAACATTTTATAATATAAAATCCAATCACATTCACTACTTTTCTCCACTATACCTACTTTATACCCAATTTATACATTAAATATTGTTTGGTCCCACCACTTTACTCATTTTTCTTACTTTTATCTATTAATTTACATTTTTTCTTAACCTCCGTGTCGTCCTCTCAATGTATGTTGGAAAATTCTGATTTAATGAATGTGTCAGGATCGAGTGGCATCAGTAGCTGACGACTGATGACGTTATCATTAGTAGCGGATCAAATCAGGAGTTATGATGATTGATATTGTTCCTTGATTTCAAGAGAAGATTGATTTGTCAGGATATGTATCACCGAAGCTGTTACAGAAGATAAGCGACAAGAAGATCAATCTAATTAAATAGGGATTATCTTGTGTAACAGAATGTGTAGCTGTGTCTGTATATAAACACAAAATAGGTTTTACGAGAGGAACAACTTACACGAGTATTTTGTAAACCTAGCAGCTCTTAAGAACTCATAGTTTCTTGAGAGAGTTTGTATCAGTTTTAATAAAGATTAATAAAAGTTGGTATTGATTGTTTTACATATCTGTTCGATTATTTAGTACGATTATATTCAACCCCCCTTCTATAATCGACATCTACTGGGTAACAATTGGTATCAGAGCAGACTGATAAATCTTACAAATCAGAAACGATCAAGATGTGAGGAAACAGGTATGAAACAATGAAGATTCCAATGTTGAAGAAATCCGAATTCTCAACATGGAAAGTCAAGATGACGATGTATCTGGAAGCTTCAGATCCTGATTATACCGACAGGATAAATGATGGAGCATTTGTTCCAACCAAGCCGGTTGCTGCAACTGAGACGACTCCTGCAAGTGTGATTCTTAAAGAAAAGAAAGAATGGACACCTGAAGACAATGCAGCAATGCTGAAAGATGCAAAGGTTAGAAATATCTTGCATAATAGTTTAGATATTGTTTTATCTAACAGAGTTATTGCATGTAAGACTGCAAAGGAAATATGGGATGCCTTGGAAGTTCAATGCCAAGGAACTGAAGAAATTAAGAAGAATATAAGAGGTATTCTTATTCAAGAATATGAACAGTTTGAAGCAAGGAATAATGAAGATATAACATAAATCTATGATAGATTTCTCACTTTGCTGAAGGAGCTCCCGCTTGTGGGAAATGTGTATGACGTTGAAGACTCAAATGTTAAGTTTCTAAGATCTCTACCTATGGAATGGATAAATCAACAGAATCTTATAAGACACACTTATAGGATGAATTTAATGACACTTGATGAGATCTATGGCATGCTGAAAACGTATGATCTGGAAATCAAGCAGAAGGAAGGTGCAAAAACAAAATCAAAATATGTGGCTTTAAAGACTGAGTTAAGGGAAAATCATGTGAATCAAAACAAATCGAAGGCCAAGGCACGAGTAGCTGTGGAATCAGATACTGATACTGATGAAGATGATAGTACTGATGAGGAGTCAGAAGATGATTATGACAAAGAACTAGTGCAAATGGTGGCCATGATGGTTAAAGGATTCAGAAAGATGAAGTATGGTAAGTTCAGAAAAGATGGAAGGACTTCAAAAGGAAATCAGTACTTTGATAAGAAGAGCAAGTTCAAGAAGAATGATCTTTCCAAAGTCAAATGTTTCAATTGTGACAAAATGGGACATTATGCGACAGACTACAAGAAGCCCAAAACTGTAAAGACTTCTGGAAAGGCACTTGTCACTTCAAGCAAATGATGGATGGATTCCTCTGATTCTGAAGAAGAGGAAGAAGTTAACTATGCACTGATGGCTGAAGTTGAGCAAATTTCTGAAAAGGTACCTGAAACTACTTATGCTTTCGATACTGATAATATGTGTGAACTGAAATCATTTCTAAAAACCATGCATATTAGTTATCATAATCAGTCTAAGGAAAATATCAGAATCTTAAATGAAGTAGTTGATATTAAGAAAATGAATGATTACTTAGAGGCTGAGTTAATAGTTTTGACAGATACGAAGAACTTGTGTGATAAACTCAAAAGAATAGAGAAAGAACAGATGCTAAAAATAGAGTCTCTAGAAAAGGAGTTAAAGAAAGAAAAAGAACAAATTAAAGTGTGGACTCATTCTGGTAAACAGACTCATTTACTAATAAATGATAAAAATTGGAAAGAGTGCTTAGGATACAAAAAGAACAAGAAAAAAGAGAAGGAAAAAGTCACTATATCCACACATATAAAGTTTGTTCCAGAAAGCGAAATGAAAAACAACTCCACCTTTGAAGAAGGATCGAGTTCAAGTACTAAGGTAGTTTTTGAGGAAGAAATGACAGACGAATTAGTTTCTGATATCGAGATTGAATCAATCTCAAGTGAAGAAACTAAATCTCATGAATCATCTGTCTCTAAAACTAGCACTGACACTCCCATTAAAATTCATGCTAAAATCAGTACTGATTTTGTTGAGAAAAGTGTCAAGAAAGAAAAGAACATAGGTCATCTCTCCTCTGGAAAGTTAAAGAAGAAAATTAGTGCAGTTACTGGTATTAAAAATGAGAAAATTCCTAAAAGACATAGGAATGGGAAACAGGGGATTGACAAGTCTAATAATTATAAATATATTCCTAATGCTCCAAGAAAGACATGTCATACCTGTAGAATTTAACCTGAAAATTACATATATTAAAACTAATATAAGTGCAAGAATAAATTATATAGTTTAGGAGTTTCGGGTGTGAATTGAACAGGCTACTTCTTCTATTCATCGGTGCCTCTTTCCTTGAATATAATTCACTATATATAGGTCATTTCTTTCACCACCTCTACTCCAAAAATGTAACTGACCATTAATTACACATTAATATTCATCAATATCATGTAATGTAACTTACATAATTAATACACAATAAAAATATATCATCAATATATTATTTCCCTTTTGACAAATTAAGTCAAAATTCAACATCTCCCACTTGACGTATTTGTCAAATACTTTCAATGACTCCCACTTTTCGCAGGATCTATAATCATCAATCTATCTTTAAAAAAAACACCCATTTTTCGTCAAAGTGCATTTAAAATTTTCACAACTTACATATTTCTAAATCCAATAAAACCAACATATGTCACTTGGCTTCTTTTCCAAATACTTCTAGTGATCATCGCTTTCAATCAGTTCACATGTGTTTCCACTGATCTTTAGAACAACATTCTCTAGCTATGTCATGAACTTAATATTCCAAAATTCTATCAAAATAACAATTTAACAAATGTTTCCACAAATATATAACTCGCGAGAATGTACATCACATTGTCGCTTTTGCCCTCCAACACATTTCAATTTCTTACTTTCCCAACCTTTCAGTTCCACCAAAATCAAATAGGTGTCCCAAAGTTGAATTCTTATTACCAATATCACCTTCGATACTTATATCGCAATAAACAATAGCTCTAGGCACGTCTGCCTAATTCATCAATTTATTACACAACGTACTCTTTAAGTACATGATCATGATCTTATTTACAGCCTATCACGAGCCTCAAACAAAAATTGCTTCACAATCCACGTACAAATTAACTAAAAATGTCAAGTTAAGTCTATCGATTACCCAACATAAAATATATTGAACTTCTGACTACTTGCGCATAATACATTTAGTGGTTCTCTTTCTGCATTAATCGATTTCCTATTACTAATAGGGTTGGTGCCGGACTACAATTCTGCATCCTAAAACGATTAAACAACTTTACCAAAAAAAAACCCGGAATACTTCTCAGAATTCAAACTCAACATTCTTGTATTCTTATCCCTTAGTTCGGATTTCATAGAAAAATATTATTTCACCCATGTATTCCACTCAAATTTACTACTAAGTTCCAACTTAGTTTTACATTCGTGATGTACCATTAAGGTATATAATATTTTCGTAAACTAACTCTCACTTTTCAAAGTGTAGACATATTTGTCTAATTCAATCTCGACAAAATATTTATGTATTTCTTTGCATGAACTTTTTCAACTAGGAAAATCTAAAATATACAAACAGACCCATTAGTCTTATATTTTCTCCCCAAAAATCACTTACAACCTGTGAATTTTCTATGTTTAGAAAGAACACAAAACTCCCACATTTGTTTCTATAATACAAACTCAATTTCATTTTTTATGGCTTTTATCCGTGAGCCAATTTCTTGCAATTTCATCAATTATCTAAATTATGAATCCAATTTGATTCCTACATCCATGTCCACAAATAAATAAGATATTTCACTATTATATACAAAACAGTCATTTTTCCGCTTTGGTGAATTTCTCGATCTATTTTATTCAACCACATTCAATGGCTCATTATCAATATTCAAATTCACTTCATTATTCTCGATCTTGGTCACAATCAAAAAATTTCCAGGCTTACACATGCCCACGATAATCATTTCATAATCTTTTTCGATTAAAAATTTATTATCATAAAACCGCACTTCTAGACCATTTTTAGTCAAGACAGAGACTGAAATAATATTGCGCCTTATTCCGGAAACAAATCTCACCAATACTCCATTCAAAGACACCAACAAAACGACATTTCATTTGTTCTCTATTTTGAGTACTACTAGAAATTTTCTCTAGTATGACATCTTCTATTTCAACGATAATTTCTATTTCACGCAAACTTAATATATTTGCTGCCATAACAAACTATTAGAAAAAATATTTATAAAAACAGACACTAAATAGCACACACACTAGACAAACATACAATAATACTTAAATATTATTTCAATCATGCTATTTTGGAGAAATAATAATTTAATACCCAGCCCAAAAACAACACCGATAGTCTCTTGCCCGCTAATAAACAATTAGAAACAACATAGTAAAAAATAATATTAGTGCAAAACCCTAGAATTTACCAAACAAAATGTATATTATTGAACCGATAAAATCACAATACATGTGATAAAAGTTATCCACCAATAAGAACAAAAAGAATAATAAATACTTAGCAATGTCAATCCATGTGTATTCTGTTAAACCCAAAACAATACATATGACAATGCTAATAAACACAAAATATCACAAAAATAAATTTTAGGCAGATAAAAAAAACATGGAGACAAAAACAATAATACCATAAAAGAACCTGCTGACCCGCTAATAACAAAAGTTACAAAATGTTATACAACCGATCCAACCAAAATTATCAACCTATAACACAATATAAACAAGCAAGGAGCAGGATAAAATAATAACACAGGTTGGACAAAAATTAACACAAACAAAAAAAAAAGATAAAACCAAGACGGAACACTGGAGGTGGACAACAAAACAAAATAACCTAAAGACTAAAGGTCGAATAGAAGAAAAAACTCTAAAGTAAAGAAACACCATCAAGGAAATCAAGCACGTGGTATCTAACAAAAGCAATAAGACTTAAAATTTTTAACTAAATGTGTGGATACAATCCATCAGAAAAGCTACGACCTGCACCAAAATTGAATTAACAGATGAACGCCAAGGACGCATCAGCCTCAAGCAAATCAATCGAAGAAGAATAGTACCAGCTCTGATACCCATGTAGAATTTAACCTGAAAATTACATATATTAAAATTAATATAAGTGCAAGAATAAATTATATAGTTTAGGAGTTTCGGGTGTGAATTGAACATGCTACTTCTTCTATTCATCGGTGCCTCTTTCCTTGAATATAATTCACTATATATAGGTCATTTCTTTCACCACCTCTACTCCAAAAATGTAACTGACCATTAATTACACATTAATATTCATCAATATCATGTAATGTAACTTACATAATTAATACACAATAAAAATCTATCATCAATATATTATTTCCCTTTCGACAAATTAAGTCAAAATTCAACAATACCTGTGGTAATACTAATCATCTTGCCATTGATTGCAGGAAGAATAAAAAGAGGAGAGTTGAGATTCCTATATCTGATGTTAGGAATAGAAAAGTTAGCTATAAACCACATAATCCATGTTCTCACTATGGTAGTAGTTGGCATTCAGTTTACACATGTACCAGTTATCATAATTTGTATCATGACAATTATTTTCCTTTGCCCAAATTCAATGAAAGTGCAAATTTTGATAACAAATTAATTCTGTCATCTATGCTTGTGTATGTTAAGAAAAACTCTGTTAAATCAAGTTCAACTGAGACAAAATTAGTTGAAAATGTTTTAAAGAAAAATTCCGCTGCAATTCTTAACAAGAAGTTGAAAAATAGAACCCAACAAGTGTGGGTTCTTAAAAATTCTAACTGATTGAGGTACTGATTGCAGGGCAACAGGAAAAATGTTCTAGTTCTGGATAGTGGATGCTCATGACATATGACAGGAAATAAGTCCCTGTTGTCAGATTTTGAGAAGAAAGCTGACCCAAAGGTTTCCTATGGAGATGGCAATATAGGACACACCTTGGGATATGGCAATATTGTGATTGGAAATGTCATCATTCAAAATGTAGCTATGGTAGAAGGACTGAAGCACAATCTCTTGAGCATCAGTCAAATTACTGACAGAGGTTATCACGTCAACTTTTATGAAAGTCATTGTGAGATAACTAGCAAGAAGGATGGAAAAGTGATTTTTACTGGTTATAGACATGGTAACATATATGAAGCAAATTTGCACTCTGCTACTGATGGAACAATGACGTGTCTGTTGTCAAAGGCATCAGTAGATGAAAGTTGGAGCTGGCACAAGAAACTATCTCATTTGAATTTCAACAATATCAATGAGTTAGTTAGAAAAGACTTAGTACGAGGTCTTCCAAAGGTGATGTATTCTCCTGATGGATTATGCGACTCCTGTCAAAAGGCAAAGCAAAAGAGAATCAGCTTCAAAAGTAAATCAGAATTCTCAATAGATACAGCTTATCACTTACTTCATCTGGATCTTTTTGGCCCCGTGAATGTGATGTCTATCAACAAGAAATGATATACACTGGTAATCGTTGATGATTATACAAGGTTCACATGGGTTTACTTCCTTCACAAAAAGAGTGAAACTCCAGACATTCTGATAGAACATGTCAAATTACTAGAGACCGGATCTAGTAATAAAGTCAAGGTTCTTAGAAGTGATAATGGAACTGAGTTTAAGAACTCAACAATGGAGGACTTCTGTAAATCAAAAGGAATTGTGCAACAATTCTCTGCTCCCGAAACTCCACAACAAAATGGAGTAGTTGAAAGAAAGAACATAACTCTAATTGAAGCTGGAAGAACAATGTTGGAAGAAGCTAAATTGCCTACTTATTTCTGGGCAGAAGCTGTCAACACTGCATGCTATACTCAAAATTGCACCTTAATCACAAGGCATGGAAAGACTCCATATCATATGGTTAAGGGGAAGAAACCAAGTGTACAACATCTGCATGTGTTTGGCTGCAAGTGCTTCATTCTGAGAACTCATCCTGAACAACTTGGAAAGTTTGATACAAAAGTAGATAAAGGAATTTTTGTTGGTTATCCAGACACAACAAAAGCATTCAAGGTATATAATCTGTGAACCAAGATTGTTAATGTCTCAATAAATGTATCGTTTGATGACAGGAAGATTACTGGAATTGCCGAAGATACTCATGAAGAACTGATTTTTGGAGATGAACTAGAAGGTGATAGTAGTAGTTGTCATGTTGAGGGGGAGCCTGTTATTGCAACAGATTCTTCTGATACTGCTACTGACGAACAGTTTACAGACAATTCTTCTATGAGTACTGATGGAAGTACTGATACTGATGGTACATCAAGAGACAGTAGTCAGGAAAGTTCAAACTCTAATGAAGCTACTCAGGCAACAGATTCAGGGGGAGCTTCTCACACAACTCATGATAGTTCTTCTGGAGAAGGCACTAATGCAGGGGGAGCATCAAGTACTAGGACTCAATTACCACCAGTAAGAAAATGGACACAAGCTCACACTCCTGATCTAATAATTGGAGATCCTGACACTGGTGTTCAAACTAGAAATGCTACTCAGAATGAGTGTCTCTTTCATAACTTCTTATCTCAAGAAGAACCAAAGAAAGTGGAAGATGCTTTAAAAGATGCTGATTAGGTAACATCTATGCAAGAAGAACTAAACGAGTTTGAAATAAATGAAGTATGGAAACTTGTTCCAAGACCCAAAAATAGATCTGTTGTGGGAACTAAATGGGTCTTCAGAAACAAGACTGATTCTGATGGAGTTATTACAAGAAATAAAGCTCGATTTGTAGCAAAAGGTTATTCTCAGCAAGAAGGTATTGATTATGACGAAACCTTTGCTCCAATTTCAAGACTTGAAGCTATCAGGATATTCCTAGCATATGCCGCACATATGAAGTTTAAAGTCTTTCAAATGGATGTAAAAAGTGCTTTCTTGAATGAAGAACTGGAGGAAGAAGTGTACGTTGAACAACCTCCAGGATTTGTTGATCCCAAATATCCAGATGTAACACCCCAGTCCCACATCGAGGAGATTTGGGACTTCTGTTCAGTTTATAAGGCAAATAACTACTACTAATTAGCACCAACAAATCATGATCTTTTGGGAGCCTGTGGTGGGCTAGTCGTTACCCAACTTGGCTGCGTTTGGGCCAGTATGCTTTGACTTATTCGGACTCGGAATCGGGACTTCACCCAATTTTCGAAAAAGGCTCGGGATTTGACCCGGGTTGTCACATATGGTATCAAAGCCGACTCTCGAAAGCTTTTTGTCGAGGCAAGTTGCCAGAGGTGGGGACACGAAGGCTGGTGGTATTATCCCACAATGGACAGAGATCCGAAGGTGGGGACACGAAGCCAGCCGGTATTATCCCACAATGGCTAGAGAGGAACGATCTTGGAACCTATGGGCTATCCGTTCAGGCTTGACGAGGACGTCAAGAGTTTAAGTGGGGGAGTTTGTAACACCCCAGTCCAACATCGAGGAGATTTGGGACTTCTGTTCAGTTTATAAGGCAAATCACTACTACTAATTAGCACCAACAAATCATGATCTTTTGGGAGCCTGTGGTGGGCTAGTCGTTACCCAAGTTGGCTGCGTTTGGGCCAGTATGCTTTGACTTATTCGGACTCGAAATCGGGACTTCACCCGATTTTCGAAAAAGACTCGGGATTTGACCCGGGTTGTCACACCAGATCATGTGTATCGATTGGATAAAGCACTATACGGACTTAAGCAAGCACCAAGGGCCTAGTACGAAACACTTACTCAATTTCTTCTTGAAAGTGGGTTCACAAGAGGTACCATTGATAAAACTTTGTTTTACATTAAAAAAGGTAAAGACTTGTTTTTAGTCCAGATATATGTTGATGATATCATTTTTGAGTCTACTAATGACAAGATGTGTCAAAGATTTGCGAAGCTAATGCAGTCGAGATATCAAATGAGTATGATGGGGGAGATGAGCTACTTCTTGGGACTACAAGTAAAACAGACTGAAGAAAGAATTTTTATAAATCAGTCCAAATACACCAGAAATTTGCTCAAGAAGTTTAATATGCAAGATAGTGCTACTGCCAATACTCCCATGGCTACTGCCACCAAGCTTGATTCAAAGGAAGGAATTGAAGTGGATGTAACAAGCTATAGAGGAAAGATTGGTTCTCTCTTATATCTCACTGCAAGTAGACCGGATA
Source organism: Heracleum sosnowskyi (assembly GCA_030848705.1). Classification (NCBI taxonomy): domain Eukaryota; kingdom Viridiplantae; phylum Streptophyta; class Magnoliopsida; order Apiales; family Apiaceae; genus Heracleum; species Heracleum sosnowskyi. Next base: position 22,320,081 of record CM061240.1, read on the forward strand.
TCATGTTTGCTACTTGTCTCTGTGCGCGGTTTCAGTCACAACCAAGGGAACCGCATCTCATAGGAGTTAAAAGGATATTTCGTTATCTGAAAGGAACACCAAACTTGGGCTTATGGTATCCCAGGGCATCAGACTTCACTCTGATAGGTTACTCTGATGCTGATTTTGCTGGATGCAAGATTGACAGGAAAAGCACTTCTGGGAGCTGTCAGTTCTTAGGTGGTCGTTTGGTTTCACGGTTTAGTAAGAAGCATACGTCAATCTCGACTTCAACTGCCGAAGCTGAGTACATTGCTGCAGGAAGCTGCTGTGCTCAGATTCTCTGGATGAAAAATCAACTGCTGGATTACGGTTTGCACTTCTTTAAAATCCCTATTTATTGTGATAATCAAAGTGTTATTGCAATGACAGGAAATCCAGTTCATCACTCGTTGAAAAAGAATATCAGTATTAGGTCTCACTTTATTTGTGAGCATGTTATGGAAGGAGCAATTGAGCTTCACTTTGTTCCTACTGATCAACAATTGGCTGATATCTTTACTAAGCCTCTGTCAGAAGCTGTGTTCACTAAACTTGTGAATGAACTAGGAATGATCACAAATGAATAAGTCCTGATGCCTTGTACTGATACTGATAATATCTCCTACTGATAAGTATTGATGGTTAGTTCAAGTTTTTCTGTTGCCCAGTAATAATCTATTGTAGAAGGGGGGTTGAATACAATAGTATAAGATAATCGACTTCTTAATGTATATATCACAAATATGAAAGAAAGATAACAGCTTTATTAAATCTGATATAAAACTGTTACAAACTCTCTCAAGAAATTCTGATGTTCTTGAGAGCTGCTAGCTTACAAAAAAACTCTCTCAAGAAATTCTATGTTCTTAAGAGCTTCTATCTTGATTCATACCGAACCAAAACCAAAACTGTGTTTATATACTACACAGCTTCTCTAACAATGATAAGTCCTAATCAATTACAAAGATTGAAACCTATCTATAATTGATAGCTACATCCTACAAACCAGGAACCGACAGAATAAACTTCCATGTTTAACTAGACTCCAAATATAACTCAAAGTAGGAATCCTGATCAGCTTCCAGTCCTGATGATCAATCCTGATCCCAGTCCTGATATGTATCTTGATCCTGACGACCATGTAATCCTGATGACGTCAGCAATCCTGATCAGTTGAGTCTAGCTCCTGACGATCATTGAATTCTGATCTAACAATCTCCCCCAATCTCATACTTTGTGAAATAAAGTATAGATTCCTAAGATTCAATGATGTCAAAAACAAATATACAAAATGTATAGTATCTGCAGCAACAACTTATCTGTTTAAATTCTTTGATAGAACAGATTCATTTTCAAGAAGTTGGATAACAAATTTTCTTCTTTTTCTTCAAGAATTTGAATCAGTCTTTCCTTAAGATTTCTGAGTTCTTCATCTTCCTCATTAATCTGGTAGATAGCTGCTCTGAGATTCAATATGGAGCTTTTCTGGAGACTATGCTTTTCAAGCAAAAGATAAGCAATTTCCTTCCCATCAGGATTGAGAGTAAGTTGAGTCATGCCAAAAGTTACTTCTTTAACAGCAGTACCTCTTTGCATTTCCACATCCTGACCTCTTTGATTTAAGTACATGGGAATATAATTACCATCGAAATTACTGTTTCCATCCAGTCTTCTTCTTATAGTTGACAAAATCATGTCAGCCCATACTTTGTACACTTGGTTCTTCCATCTTAACAGATAGTGAACATATTTCAGTTCCTGTGTAGTTTTCATCAGCAGATCTTGAATAGATAGAATCTTCACACTACCATCTTTCATGAAGTACAGAAGCTTTTCTTTCTTTTCAAAACCATCATGACAATCTATAACTATATCAACAACTAGTAAATTGTTCAGGTTTTCAGAAGTTAAAGTACCTCCAATTTCAGTTAAGGAGTAAGGATCAACATATGACATATTTATATATTCAGCATCCCTGTGTCCAATACCTCCTCTTGAATTACTTGTCAATTGCTTCAGATTTGAAAACATTTTTAACCAGAGTGCTTTTGATCTAACCATCCCAGATAAATCAACAACACTTGAAGCATTTGTAATAATTCCTCCAGACTGAAAATTGATAAGTGTATCACAACTTAGTGTACTAATATGTTTCCACTTCTTATCCTTTTCCTTTTCAAAGGCATATCTTCTTTCTAGTGAAGATTCTTGTCTGCTTGGGTTCCTCCACTTTCTTCTGTTTGAGAGTTTAAGCCTTTGTACATAGAGATTGAAATCTCTATTTGTTGATTTTGTAATTTCACTTCTTCTGACTTCTTCTTCTTCATCTACTTCCTTGTTGTGAAAATCAACCACAGTAGATAAAATTATCAAGTCAATCTCTTGCATAATTTCAGAATCATCAGGATCTTCAATATTATCAGGAACAACATCAGGATTAGATTCTTCAATTTTATTTGTATTGCAGAGAGTTGATTTTCTTGATTTTCTTCTCAATTCAGGTTCTTTTTCAATATTTCCATCATCACCAAAAGTAGATATGTCAGGAACTACTAGAGTTTGAATAGGTTCAGGAATTTCTTCAATTCTTAACCCTCTAGACCTTGTCTGTCTAGGTATTGTTTGAGTTGAAGAACCTCTTCTACTTCTTATAGCTCCTCTCCTACCTCTGCTTCCTCTACCTCTAGTAGGAGCAGGATTATTAAAGCTTTCCATCATTTCTCTCTGTTGTCTTAAGAATTCTTCATGTGAAAGATCAGGATATTCTTCACTTGCTGTAGAGAGTGCTTTTCTTGCATTTAATTGTTGAACTCTTTTATCAGTGTGATATATAGTAACAATTCTGCCATCTTTTGTAGAAAACTTCTGGAATAAATTTGATGCATATTCAGGATTATCAATAAAAATATCTTCATCACCTTCAGGAATTGTAGCAAGAATATGTCCATGACCAGGTGTCAGGATTTGTTCTTCCGTCAGGATCTGAGATTGCACCAACGTTCTTGTGTGGCTGGATCATCAGAAAGAGCTGCTGAACCACTTTGAGGTTCAGGTTCTTGTGGGCTTGATCCTTTCAGTTTCTTCTGTCTCTGATAGACTAACTATTCTGCCTTCCTTAGTTTTTCCATTGGATGTTTTATCCCAAGATTGGAAGCAGCAGCACCATACTTCTCCCATGAAATATCAACATGTCTTTTTGTTGGAGAGTCCTGTGCTGGAGAGTCTGAAATATTAACCACTTGACTTGGTGCAGCATCAGGAATACTAACATCAGGATTTGCTTGAACAGTAGAAACTGATTGCTCATTCAGAATAGAAGTGTCATGTACATCAGTATCCTGCTTCTTTTCTAAAGGAATATGATACCTACTTTTTGATAACTTCCGTTTCTTCTGTGGTGTAGACAATGAAACCACAGCTGCAGTAGCAGTATCAACAACTTCCTTATTCACATTCATCACAGAGGATATAGGTAAGTCATCCTCTGAATCAGTCTCATCCCTGAGAACTAATTTTCTTTTACAGAAACAACCTCACCTCCCTTTGCAGCTTTCTTCACCAGGACCCCTTGTACACCCCCTTGTAACTTCTTTTTAGTGATAGGTGTAGAGGTAAAGTCCTTTGAACCTGATTGCCTTCCTGACACATCAGTTCTAGCTGACTTCTTTGCTTTTACAACTAAAGTCTTTTGAGAGACATTAGAGGTGGCAGTTGACTGTTTAGACTATTTAGGATGAATGCTTGGGTTAGGAACAAGGTGTGATTGTGTTGCCCAGTAATAATCTATTGTAGAAGGGGGGTTGAATACAATAGAGTAAGATAATCGACTTCTTAATGTATATATCACAAATATGAAAAGAAAGATAACAGCTTTATTAAATCTGATATAAAACTGTTACAAACTCTCTCAAGAAATTCTGATGTTCTTGAGAGCTGCTAGTTTACAAAAACTCTCTCAAGAAATTCTGTTCTTAAGAGCTTCTCTTCGATTATGTTCTCTCTCTAAAGAATACATAAATCGAAACCAAGACTGTGTTTATATAGTACACACAGCTTCTCTATCAATAACAAGATAAGTCCTAATCAATAACAAAGATAGAAACCTATCCTTAATCGATAGCTACATTCTACAAACCAGGAACAAATAGAATAAACTTCCATGTTTATCTAGACTCCAAATATAACTCGAAGTAGGAATCCTGATCAGCTTCAAGTTCTGATGATCAATCCTGATCATAGTCTGAGTAGGAATCCTGATGATCAATAAGATACTGACGCTTGATCAAATACTGATGACCATGCAATACTGATGACGTCAGCAATCCTGATCAGTTGAGTCTAGCTTCTGACGATCATTGAATTCTGATCTAACAATCTCCCCCAATCTCATACTTTGTGAAATAAAGTATAGATTCCAAATATTCAATGATGTCAAAAACATGTATCAAAATGTACGAGTATCTTCAGAAACAACTTATCTGTTTAAGCTTTGTGATAGAACAGATTCATCTTCAAGAAGTTGGATAATAAACTTTCTTCTTTTTCTTCAAGAATTTGAATCAGTCTTTCCTTAAGATTTCTGAGTTCTTCATCTTCCTCATTAATCTGGTAGATAGATGCTCTGAGATTCTGTATGGAGCTTTTCTGTAGACTGTGCTCTTCAAGCAAAAGATAAGCAATTTCCTTCCCATCAGGATTGAGAGTAAGTTGGGTCATACCAAAAGTTACTTCTTTAACAGCAGTACCTCTTTGCATTTCCACATCCTGACCTCTTTGATTTAAGTACATGGGAATATAATTACCATCGAAATTACTGTTTCCATCCAGTCTTCTTCTTATAGTTGACAAAATCATGTCAGCCCATACTTTGTACACTTGGTTCTTCCATCTTAACAGATAGTGAACATATTTCAGTTCCTGTGTAGTTTTCATCAGCAGATCTTGAATAGATAGAATCTTCACACTACCATCTTTCATGAAGTACAGAAGCTTTTCTTTCTTTTCAAAACCATCATGACAATCTATAACTATATCAACAACTAATAAATTGTTCAGGTTTTCAGAAGTTAAAGTACCTCCAATTTCTGTCAAGGAGTAAGGATCAACATATGACATATTCAGATATTCACCATCTCTGTGTCCAATACCTCCTCTTGAATTACTTGACAATTGCTTCAGATTTGAAAACATCTTTAACCAGAGTGCTTTTGATCTAACCATCTCAGATAAATCAACAACACTTGAAACGCTTGTAATAATTCCACCAGACTGAAAATTGATAGGTGTATCACAACTTAATGTGCTAATATGTTTCCACTTCTTATCCTTTTCCTTTTCAAAAACATAGCTTCTTTCCAGTAAAGATTCTTGTCTGCTTGAATTTCTCCATTTTCTTTCATTTGAAACTTTAAGCCTTTGTAAATAGAGATTGAAATCTTCATTTGTTCTCTTTGCAATATCTCTTCTTATGGCTTCTTCTTCTTCATCTACTTCTTTGTTGTGACAATCAACAACAGTAGATAAGATTATCAAATCAACCTCTTGCAGAATTTCAGATTCGTCAGGATCTTGAATATTGTCAGGATTAGAATCTTCAATTTGATTTGTATTGCTGAGAGTTGATTTACTTGATTTTCTTCTCAATTCAGGTTCTTCTTCAACAATTCCATCATCACCAAAAGTAGATCTGTCAGGAACTACTAGAGTTTGAATAGGTTCAGGAATTTCTTCAATTCTTAACCCTCTAGACCTTGTCTGTCTAGGTACTGTTTGAGTTGAAGAACCTCTTTTACTTCTTCTAGCACCTCTCCTACCTCTGCTTCCTCTACCTCTAGCAGGAGCAGTATAGCTTTCCATTGTCTCTCTTTGTAGTCTCAAGAATTCTTCATGTGAGAGATCTGGATATTCTTCACTTGCTGTAGAGAGTGCTTTTCTGGCAAATAATTGTTGAACTCTTTTATCAGTGTGATAAAGAGTAACAATTCTACCGTCTTTTGTAGAAAACTTCTGGAATAAATTTGATGCATCTTCAGGATTATCAATAATCACATCTTCATCACCTTCAGGAATTGTAGCAAGAATGTGTCCATGACCAGGTGTCAGGATTTGATCTTCCGTCAGGATCTGAGATTGCACCAATGTTCTTACTGTCTTAACTCCAGAATCAAAAACATGAGTTGACTGCGTTGTTTGACTTTGAGAAGTTTGGATTGTCTTCATAACAACAGCATCAGAGGTTTCTCCTTGTATCGCTTTGTCACCACCATCATCTCCAGTATCATCATCATTATTTCTTAATACTAGATCAGGTGTACATTTTGTCTGAATAACCTTCTCCCCCTTTTTGACATCAGGATTTGACAATAATTGCAAAATTAAGGAAAGAGAGGCTTGAATTTCAGTTACCTTAGTATCCAGAGAATCAATTCGTTGTTTGATGGAGGTTTGTTCTGAAACAACAGATTTCACTTGGGATTCCACTACCCGCAATTATAAAGTAGTAGGCACCTTTGTAAAATTATTAAAGATATCAGTCCTCACTTTTTCAGTTGAGCCCTTGATAGAATCAATCTCACTTTTCAGACTTTTGGATAACAGAGTTGTAGCCTTCAGATGATTCTTCAAGTCTTGATTCTCTATAGATTTCACTGCATTATAGTCATGTTCAATAGCAGAAGAAAAACTGATAGATTCATCAGATTGATGCCATGAATTGTTCCATTCATTCTGTCTAAATGCCTCTGCAGGATCAAAGGAAGGAATAGAAAAATCTTGTCTCTGATCTTTCCCAGTGGAAGCATTGCTAGCCATATATGTACTGGATGAACCAAAATTAGTTCCAAGACTAATCTTGAGTGCTGTAGCAAGCTGTTCCTTCTCTTTTCGATTCTCATCATCATCATCACTATCATCAGAAGTATCATCAACAGTACCATGAGTAATATCAGGATCAGGAATAGCAATACCTTTCAGTTTATCCTGTGGTTCTGAGATAGGATGATCCATTGGTCTTGAACGAAGTGGCTGTATCAAAATAGGTTCATTATCAGGAGCACCACTAGCGTCAGGATGAACATCGTCAGGATTTGATATGCGTGCATCAGTATTTGCTACCAATGGTTCTTGTGGAGCTTGAGGTTCAGAAGCTTCTTCAACACTTTGAGTTAAAGGTTCTTGTGTGCTTCCCTCATTGACAATGTTCTCGACCAATCTTTCAACAGAAGCTGTAGCTTTGCCTGCATCTTCACTTTGAGAAGATGGTTCTTGTGTAGCTGGAATGTTGATGTCTTCATTCTCCCTTTGAGAAAATGGTTCTTGTGTGACCATTCCACTAGCTAAGCCTTCACCCAAACTTTGATTGAGTGATTCTTGTGTGGCAGGATCAACAGTAGCTGCTGAATTACTCTGAAATTCAGGTTCTTGTGGGCTTGATCCTTTCAGCTTCTTCTGTCTCTGATAGACTAACTCTTCTGCATTCCTCTTTTTCTTTGATGTAGGTGTAAGACCAACCAAGGAAGCAGTTGTAGAAACCTTCTCCCAAGAAATTTCTCTAATCTGAGATGGAGAGGCTGGAGAGTCTGATATAGAGACAACTTTTGTTGTTGCATCAGGAATACTAACATCAGGATTTGCTAGAGCATCAGGAGTAGATGACTCATCAGGATTTGATGTCTGACTATCAGTATCCTTCATTTGCACTGTCAAAGGAATATGATACCTGCTCTTTGATAATTTCCTTGTCTTTTGTGGTTTTGATAAAGGTACCACAGCTTTAATAGCAGTATCAGCAACTTCCTTGTTCACATTCATCACAGAGGATATAGGTAAGTCATCCTCTGAATCACTTTCATCAATCAACCTTAACTTCCTTTTCACAGGAACATTCTTAACAACCTTATCAGCTTTCTTCACCAGGACCCCTTGTACACCCCCTTGTATCTTCTTTTTAGTGAGTGGTGTAGAGGAAAAATCATTTGAACCTGATTGCCTTCCAGACACATCAGTTCTAGCTGATTTCTTTGATTTTACAACTAAAGTCTTTTGAGAGACAGTAGAGGTGGTTGGTAACTGTTTAGACTGTTTAGGTTGCATGCTTGTGTCAGGAACAAGGTGGGTTGGGCCTTGCCCCATAGCATTAGAAAGTAGTCCATAATGAGTAGGCATTTTCTGATGTAAGAAAAACCTAACCTCATCAGGAATAAAAGCATTTCCTATGAAACCATTTGCCTTATCACTGTTGACTAAGGACTTAACATTATTCTCAGTAATTCTACGGATTGGTAGAACTACATCATCCTCAAAAATAACATTAGGACATAAGTGATTAAATATCAACTGTAAAAATCTAAGAAAACAGACAGAACCCAATTTATCTGATTTCCTATCACTTAAAGCTTTTAAGATAAAAGACCCATAATCAAACACTGTAGAATGGATAAGAGAGTACCCAATTTTAAGAGATCCTGATGGAAGAGCATCAAAATTTGATGTCTTGTTCAGGAAACAGCGGCTGATTGTATCAAAGAAGAAATTCCATTCCTTCTTAAGCTTTGTCCTGAAGAGATTTCCATATCTCTTTACTTCACCATTGTAGCCCAACTTTGTAACAAACTCAAAAAGAGTAGAGTCCGAAACATTAGCAGGAATAGCATCACCAAGAACGGGTAAATGCAGGGCTGCCTCCACAATTGCAGGAGTCACATAGTGAGTAGTTCCATTATATTCAAAACTCATCAAGATTGTATCAGAATGCCCTTTATCAAAAGTAACTGAGTTCCACACCTGCATTACAGACTTAAAAGAAACACTTGCAGGTTCTGTTAAAGCAAACTTCAATGGGCTTGAAGCTAGAAAATCTTGAATGATATGAAACTCATTGGGTAAATCTTGATGATTTAGAATAGCCACAAAATTGTTAGTGGCAAATGTAACACCACTAATCACTGTTTGTTTGTTCATGAATGATGAAGATGTCATTGTAATGCTTTTGAAAACTCGAGAATTAAGATTTGAAGCAATTAGGGTATGAAAGCACAGAGAGAGATAGAAAACGAAAAACTGATGATAAGAGAGTAATTAACGATGTAGACCAATAAAAAGTATTTTGTTAAAACAAAATATTACTCTCAAAGACAGGTGGCAAAATATGATTTGTGCACAAAGAATTAGTGGACAGATTACGTGTGTCATTTAAATAAATCTGCACCGCCTTTTATGTGTATGTATCGATATATCTATAATAGTGCAACACACGCGCGCATACAGTTGTCCTACTAAAGCTCAACCGTCCATCAGTAGATACTGACGAAAAATTAGGCACAAATTAAGTAATGAAATACTAACCTGTACATCAGGATTGACCAGTTGACTTCCTGTCAGGATTGAGTCCTATCAGGATTTGATCAAAGATACATACCTTTCTGAATAACCATTAGGATTTGACAGTTATCAGGATTTCCTCTCTGTAGCTTTTCCTCAGAAATTCTCAAAATTCATCATTCCAAGTTCATTCACCAACTTATTGAAAGTAGCTTCAGGTAGTGGCTTGGTGAATATATCAGCTAGTTGTTGATCAGTAGGAACAAAGTGAAGTTCAATTGTTCCTTCCAGAACCTGTTCTCTTATAAAGTGATATCTGATACTTATGTGTTTAGTAAGAGAATGCTGAACTGGATTTCCTGTCATTACAATAGCACTTTGGTTATCACAATAAATAGGGATTTTTGAGTATGACAGGCCATAATCTAACAACTGATTTCTCATCCACATTATCTGAGCACAACAACTTCCTGCAGCAATGTACTCAGCTTCTGCAGTTGAAGTGGAAATAGATTTCTGCTTTTTACTGAACCATGAAACTAGTCTTCCACCCAAAAACTGACAACTTCCTGAAGTACTTTTCCTGTCTATTTTGCATCCTGCAAAATCAGCATCTGAATAACCACACAACCCAAAATCTGATTCCCTTGCATACCAAAGGCCAAGTGAAGGAGTGCCTTTGAGATATCTGAAAATTCTTTTGACTGCAATCAGATGTGGTTCTCTAGGTTTTGCTTGAAATCTTGCACATAGACAGGTTGCAAACATGATATCTGGTCTACTGGCAGTGAGATACAATAAAGAGCCAATCATTCCTCTGTAGTGAGTTACATCTACCTCTTCACCTTGATCAGGATCAAGTTTGGTAGCTGTAGCTATGGGAGTTGAAGCAGGAGTACTGTCTTGCATGTTAAACCTTGTCAGTAAATTCCTTGTGTATTTAGACTGATTAATAAAAATCCCTTCATCAGTCTGTTTAACTTGAAGACCCAGAAAGTAACTCATTTCTCCCATCATGCTCATTTGATATCTTGACTGCATAATCTTGGAAAACTTTTCACACATCTTATTGTTTGTTGACCCAAAAATGATATCATCAACATAAATCTGAACTAACAGCAACTCCTTACCATGATTCAAATAAAATAGAGTTTTATCAATTGCACCTCTTTTGAATCCACTTTCCAGTAAGAATTGAGCTAAGGTTTCATACCATGCTCTTGGAGCTTGCTTTAGTCCATAAAGTGCCTTATCCAGTCTGTAGACATGATCTGGATATTTAGGATCAATGAAACCAGGAGGTTGTTCAACATAAACTTCTTCCTCCAGTTCACCATTTAAGAAAGCACTTTTAACATCCATCTGGAAAACCTTGAATTTCTTATGTGCTGCATAAGCAAGAAATATCCTGATGGCTTCTAATCTTGCAACAGGAGCAAAAGTTTCATCATAGTCAATTCCCTCTTGTTGGGAATACCCCTTTGCAACTAGTCTAGCTTTATTTCTGATAATGACTCCATCAGAATCAGTCTTGTTCTTGAAAATCCACTTTGTACCAACAATTGATCTATTCTTTGGTCTTGGTACCAGTTTCCAGACTTCATTCCTTTCAAATTCATTCAGTTCTTCTTGCATTGCAGTAACCCAATCAGCATCTTTAAGTGCATCTTCAACTTTCTTAGGCTCCTCCTTGGATAGAAAGTTATTATATAAACATTCATTCTGAGTTTCACTTCTTGTTTGAACACCTGCATCAGGATCTCCAATTATCAAATCAGGAGTATGATCTTTTGTCCATTTCCTTGCTGGTGTCAAATTGTTTCTTGAAGTAGATGCTCCCCCTCACTACGCCATAAGTGCTCATATGCAATGCTTTTTTAATGTGGTTGTAGACCAAAAAAGCGTTGCATTCAGCTTCTTTTTCAAAAATGCAACACGAAATGGGCGTTGCATCCGCGGGCGTGGCCTTTGATATGTAATGCAACACTTTTGGTCATCTACTGCAACGGAGAGAAAGTATTGCATTATGAATATACTGCAACACCAAAATCAAGGAAATGCAACACCAATGAGTGTTGCCTTAAACACAAGGCACATTATCATGCCACGTCAACAGTGGGACCCACTAAAATGCCACGTCAGTAATGGGGCATGCGTGCCAGGTCAGTAGTGGGGCCCACATGCCATAATGCAACGCTTTTCATTGTCTTCTGAAACAGTAATTTTTTTAATGCAACAGTATATTTACTAATGCAACACCATTAGATTCTATAAGCAATACCATTTTCTTAAAATGCAACATTAAATAAGGAAATGCAACACTTTAATAAAAAAAATTGCAATATTAGTTTTGTACATACATAAATACCATTCAAAACATTCAGCATTCCATCCAAAACTTCCTAAAACAAATCCAAAACAACCAAGGCATCTAACAACATACTAAATACCTAACTTAATCACAAAAAAATTTAAATATAACAAATAATCTCAACAGGTTGAAGGGAGGAATTCTCTGGTTTCTGAACTTGCTGATGTAGTAGCACAGGAAATAGCCATGCTTGATGAATGTGAGGCTTGTTTTATTTCTTCATCCTTCTTTGGCAGGAGCTACTAAGATGCTCATGCACCAAACCAGTTAACCAGTGTTGCTAGGCTTCCACCAGCTCCTTTAATATTAATATCAAATATCTACAAGAGAATGTTAATTGTAATTAGTGGAACAGATAACTTCAAACGACTTTGGATTAATAGTATCATGTGCTTGTTTATATATTTTCCGTCGAACTTGTCAACCAAACGAAACATACACATTATATTTCATTAGAAGTAGGGAATGACGGAGATAAATGGTAGCAGACCCTACTCCTACTCCAGTAGCTTATTTCTATTAAACTTGTCAAAAAAAGTTATGCTAACTATTGCAGTTACTTAAAATACTTACTTCAGACATCACAACCCATGGAACATCATAATCCTTTATTCTGCTCATCACAATTCGCAATGCCAGGCCCCTGTGTATATGCCAGATTCAGTATATATATGGGTATAACAATTTTTACAAGGGACTTCCGCTGGTAAAAAAAATAATCAATCGCTACGAAATCAGATAGAAGTTACATTTAAATATGAATTAATGTTTTGCCATTTCAATGCCATCAAAGTTCTAAACATGAACGCCATCGATGTTGACATTTATAATCCATTCGTAGCATGGTTTAGAACGACAGTTGAATCTAGTCATGCTATAAATGCTCAAAAAGGCAAAAGTAGGCATGCATCCTCTGATCTGGCATATGAAACAAATAATTGCCAGGGAAAATCAATATATGTATAATATAAGTAAACTAAACCAAAGAGTTGAACATGTAAACCTGCTCGTAGGTGATAATTGTCCCATTTACAGCATTAAACACATCTGTATGATAAATCAAACAAGAGACAAACAAGCACAATGACATTAGTTAAACAGATGCACGATATCAGTGCTATAGATTTAGCTCAAGCTGTTGAATTTCAAATCAGCAACACCTACCAATATATTGAATCTAAGGACAAGAGTAATACATATGGTACCTGATTTGACATCATTTCAGACACCTACCAACATTTTATGATCATTTCAGACATTTTATATATATACTACAGAATTACATCCAAATATACAATACACATAGTGAGAATCATTATAATTAGAAAGTAAAAACTCGGTAATATTAATGAAAACCGGAATAATATGGCAATTGCCTTGATTCACAACTCCATACTTAAAAATAAATGCAAATCACACCAACTGTTATCAGCTGATAATCAATTACTGCACTTGTTTACGAGAATTATGTTCATTTGTGTGACTATAACTATATCAGCACACAGTAAAATCAGTCAAACACACCAACTGCTATCAGCTGTAAATCGATTAAAACAATTTTTTTTACACTTCATTCAGCCAGCCTCGTTGTTTGCGTAAATCAGCGTGCAGTACAAACAGTCAAACACGTAAACTGCAATCGCTAATAACCGATCACTACACTTATCTACATATTTCAGTCCATCACACACATTAATAAACCATTTCTTGGTGCACTTTGTGCCTGTGTTGTTATGGTCTGGTTGCAGCCAGATTCCGATATTTTTTGTTTTGTTATCAAGGATAATGGTAGAAAGATCCTCATATATACTACTGCAATCACTGTCCCTGCCGTAGAAACCTAAATCGATTCATTCAGAACACACCTCAAACATTTACGAATCAAAATTCTATTACAAACTCAACGCACCTTCTAAGTTCTAAATTCTTTATAAAGCTAAATAAATACTTAAACATAAAAGTTCACGAATAATACAAACTTTAAACAAAAGAGTAATTATATGCAGAATTTGTTATTACTAGATTTTGTAGGCTGAACTTGTTTTTATCTGAACACAAAGCTATAGTCATATATAATGGAGAGCAATAGAGTGAAACTAAAGATACCTGGAAAGTAGAGGAAGTAGAGATGAAGCGAGTCCATAGATTTCCGCATACAAAAGCACATGACGCAATGCCTGATAATATCCCAAACGTTGATGCCCTTTGCTTTTCCGCTACATTGTCAACCTGTATGTGAACCCCAAGAGTAATTGAATTAATGATCATCGGAATCTGGCCATCAGGGTATGCAGAATTAGACAGATTTTACCACGTAAGCCAGGGGCGATGCAGAACACGCTTCCATCGCAGAGCATGGAAGTCACAGTTTTTGTAAGCAAGTAGGCGTACACATAATAGGCACTCCTACTGTACGCCAGTATCACTGCAACAAATGTATACAATCTTAGATTCTTACTGTTTTTATTAGTAAATATTAGCATGACTGTTAATGATAGGGAAATACAGTTGTTTTAAAAAAGAAATATAATTGGTGCTTGTTTGATTAATAATACGAAGTTATTACTTTATATTTCAGAGATCATCGCTATCAGCTTCGCGTGAACTCAAAGGCCTAAATCTCGCACAAACCGTAACATTCAACATCGATTAATCGAGCTCCGAAGCTTCAAAATCTGATCACAAACCTATACGGAATCAAAATTAGGGAAAAGTGGTATAAGAGATAATGAGAGTTATATATGATGTTTTGAGTTTCAAAAACATGCTATATTTACCTGTCCTTCTTGCCAAAACCAAAAGGAGCACCAAAATAAAATGTAACAGAAAGCAACCACGAACACTGTGAACTGCAACAAGTGATAAAAACAAATACAATCAATACAAAACCAAAATCCAAAACAAATACAACCAAAATCAAATACAAAACCAAAAACCAAAATAAATGCAATCAAAATCAAATACAAAACCAATATGAATCTTAATTTGAATACAAAAGACAAACATTTACATACAAAACCCTAATTTGACTCCTTAATCAGTCAAATACAAACACTAAAATTGAGAGCCCTAAACGGAAATCGAAATGAATTAGAGATTAAATACCTAACTGAAAGCCCTAGAGTGAAAGCCCCAAAATTAATCATCTGCAAACCCAAAAAAAATTAGTCAAAGGTAGACAAACTAACGCAAGAAAATGAGAGTAGTTCAGTACCAATCAGAGCTTGCAACTCCAGTCCAGAGTATTTGGATAAATTTTCTGAGGAGTAGAATCGAGAGAGAAGAGGAAAGAAAATGAGTTGAGAGAGGAGTATTTGGTTTTTTGGGAGAAGAAGTGTGTTTTGGGGTAAAGTTGTGCGCGAATTATTCGGGGGGAAATAAGCCGCCCCAAAATTTTCAACTCCCGCTTGGCTATGTGCTGGGGCTCTTACTATTTTTTAAGTGTAATTTTAATTTCCTATGTTTAACTAAAAAGATTTATAGAAAAATAAAAAAATTAGGTACTTATAAAATATTATATATTATTTTTTGAAAATAGTTATAATTTATAATATATTATATAGGTTTGGAGATTGATCGATTTTTTTTTAATATATTAAGGTATAGATTGATTGACTATTATTTGTTAAAAATGATTGTTGTAAATTACTAAATCATTTGAAAATTTACAAATCTATTCATTTTTATTAGATATTTACATCCGTAAGGTTAGATTTTTAATTAAATGTCAAAATATTGTGAATTTGAGGCGCATTGGTAAAAAACATTTCTAGAGTAACCTTTAGATACACTTTTTCCTATATTTATTATATATCAATATTTGAAATTTGTATTTCATATTATATAATTTGATAATATGTATATTTTTCATAATTCTAAAAATATTGTATTATAATGCAACGCTTTTTAATGGTGTTGCACGTCACAACACTAGCATTCACTCTACAACGGTACGTTCACATCAAATGCAATACTTTTTTAGTAGTGTTGCAGAAGACCAAAAGTAAGTAGAGCTTTTGCAACGCTTTGCTTGCAACCCTCACAAAAAGCATTGCATATGAGCACTTATGGCGTAGTGCCTGGATTGGTGTTATCTTGATTGAAAGAATTTGATTGATTTGAAGCTCTCCCTGAATTATTGCTATGCCCTCCTGATGTGTTATCAGGATCTTCACTTGAATCAGTATCTGAAGAATTCTGTTCTGATGATTGAGTTGACTCTGAACTTGTAGTTGAATGCCGTTGCTCCCCCTCAACATTAGCACTACTAGTTGTATCACTGTTGTTTGCATCATCAGTATTAGCACCATCAGTACCTGGTGAGTCATCAGGATTTGGTGACCCATCAGTATCTGATGAATTGACAGGATCTGATTCAATTTCTTCAGGTTCCTTGGAAGCTTCATTTTCAAATAACAATCTATCATGCGAGTCTTCAACGATTCCAGTTATCTTCTTATCATCAAAAGATACATGAATTGACTCCATGACAGTTCTTGTTCTCAAATTAAAAACTCTGAAGGCTCTTGATGTAGGATAACCTATGAATATTCCTTCATCAGCCTTTGTTTCAAATTTCCCTAGCTGTTCAGGATGAGTTCTGAGAACAAAACATTTACAGCCAAACACATGCAAATGCTTCAGACTTGGTTTCTTCTCCTTGAGTGACTGATAAGGAGTGACACTATGCCTGTTTATCAATGTGAGATTTTGTGTATAGCATGCTGTGTTGACTGCTTCTGCCCAGAAATATGTAGGTAATTTAGCTTCTTCCAACATAGTTCTGCCAGCTTCAATAAGAGTTCTATTCTTCCTTTCTACTACTCCATTTTGCTGAGGTGTGCCAGGAGCAGAGAATTGTTGAATGATTCCTTTGTATTTGCAGAACTCTTCCATCTTTGAATTCTTAAATTCAGTACCATTATCACTTCTCAGAATCTTGACTTTGTACTTTGTGGTTGTCTCAATCATCCTCACATGATCCAACAGAACTTCAGGAGTTTCATCTTTTCTATGCAGAAAATACACCCAGGTGAATCTAGAATATTCATCAACAATTACAAGAGTGTACCTTTTCTTACTGATGGACATGATGTTGACTGGACCAAACAGATCAAGATGTAGCATGTGATATGGTTCTTCAATCGAGGATACTGATTTACTCTGGAATGATGTCCTTCTTTGTTTTGCTTTTTGGCATGCATCACAGAGTCCATCAGGTGTATATAAGACATTAGGTAATCCTCTTACTAACTCTTTCTTAACCAACTCATTGATGTTGCTGAAGTTGAGATGAGAAAGCTTCTTGTGCCAATTCCAACTTTCATCTACTGAAGCTTTACTGATGAAACATGTAGGGGAGCCATCAGTATCTGAGAGAATGTTGGCTTCATATATGTTACCATGCCTGTAGACAGTTAGTGCTATCTTCCCTGTTGCTTTACTGACTACTTCACAATGTGTGGAATAGAAATTGACATGATAACCTCTGTCAGTGATTTGACTAATACTCAACAAGTTGTGTTTTAGTCCCTTCATTAGAGCTACTTTTTCAATGATGACATTTCCAATGATTATATTGCCATATCCCAAGGTTTGTCCAATGTTGCCATCTCCATAAGACACAGTTGGGCCAGCTTTTTCCTCATATTCTGATAACAGGGCTTTGTTTCCAGTCATGTGCACAGAACATCCACTATCCATGACTAACACATTTTTCCTTTTACCCTGCATCAGAATAGTAAAACATTAGTCAGAATGTTTAGGAACCCACACTTGTTGGATTCCTTGTTCATGCATTTTATTAAATTTAACAGCAGAAGACTTTTTGACTTTAGCAGTCCTGACAGGATTTACTCCATCAGGATTTGCCTTGTCAGTATCAGTATTAACAAAAGCATGCTTCACTATGACATTTTCAGTTCTATCAGACTTTGTACTACTTTCAAACTTAGGCAATGGATCATAAAAGTTATAGTACAAATCATGATACTCTTTACATGTATAAATAGAATTCCATAGACTACCACAATGAAAACAGGACTTCTGCGGTTTATAGAGTACTGATCTATTCCTCACATCAGATTTAGAAATATCAGCAATCTTCTTTTTAATCTTCTTACAATCAATAGCAAGATGATTAGAGTTACCACAGTTAAAACAACACTTTCTAGGTGCATTTGGGATATATTTATAACCATTCTCTTAATTGATCCCAACTTTACCATTCCTGTTTCTCTTAACAGTAGCTTCCTTTTTCTTATCTGTAACCTCACAGATTTTATCTTTAAGCTGTTTCTGAGACAATAGACCTAGATTCTTAGTGACTTTGTTCATGACAGGTTTAGACTTTATAACTTTAATTCCTTGAGTAGAAGAAGATCCCTTTTCAAAAGTAGAATTGGAATCCTTACCAAAAACAAAATTAACAGGAGTAATCTTAGATTTGGTTGAGTCTATAACATGTCTATAGGTCTTTGGACTGACTGTCTCATCAATGACAATTTTCTCTGCTAATTTCTTATCTTCATCTGACTTATATCCTAGACACTCTTTCCAATTCTTAGAGGTATTAATCTCATGAAATTTCCTACCAGAGTCTGTCCAGGTTCTGATTTTCTCATTAGCATATTCAAGTTCTTTTTCAAGGGAAGTACATTTAGATGTCATCTCTAAGTGCATGTGTTTAGCATTATCACAATCTTTTTGTACTTCTTGCATACGAGAAAATTCAGCTTCTAAAATCTCATTCCTCTTTCTAAGGTCAGACATCTCAGATAAGATTCTAGTATTCTCAGCAGTTTGACTTCTAAAGCTAATATGTAATGACTTTAGAAAACGTCTAAACTCAGAAGCATTATCAGTATCAAAATCAAAGATAGTATTTAGTACCTTATCATCAGGAGCAGCAGTTACATCAGCATTGGCCATTAATGCATAGTTGACTACCTCAGTATCAGATTCTGAGGAAGAGTCCATCCAATCCTTGCTTGATGTGATGAGTGCCTTTGTCTTGTTGCATTCAGAAGCAAAGTGACCCATTCCATTACACTTGTAGCATCTAACCTTTGATTTGTCAAATTTGCTACCCTTGCTGTCCTTTTTGATATACTTGTCTTTGTCTGCTTTGAAGATCTTTTTCTGAAAGTTGCCTTGTCTTCTATTCTTCCTGAACTTCATCCTTCTGAAGTTTCTGACAATCATAGCAACCATCT
Organism: Heracleum sosnowskyi; assembly: GCA_030848705.1. NCBI lineage: Eukaryota > Viridiplantae > Streptophyta > Magnoliopsida > Apiales > Apiaceae > Heracleum > Heracleum sosnowskyi. Next base: position 22,339,005 of record CM061240.1, read on the forward strand.
CTTCCATATCTGAATCAGAAGATTCATCACCAGTATTGGCATCAGAATTGCCATCAGTATCTGATGAAGAGTCGTCGGGATCTGACTCAGCTACTCTTGCTTTCCTTCTAGAGACCTCCATAGCTTTTCCTTTTGATTTAGCTTCTACATTCAAAGCAATTGACTTTGCCTTGCTGCTTTTCTTGTTCTTTCTCTGTTAAACTTCAAGATCATGAGTTCTTAGCATCCCATAGATCTCATCAAGAGACACAATGTTCAGATCATACTGGTGTCTAATGATTGAGGTCTGAGTATCCCATTCTTCAGGTAAAGCTCTAAGAAATTTGGTGTTTGAATCTTCAGTTTCATATACTTTGTCAACTAAGGATAAGCTGTTCAATAGTGTCAGAAATCTATCATATAGATCAGTCAGGCTCTCTTCAGGTCTTGCATCGAATTGTTCATATTCTTGAATCAAAAGAGCCCTTCTGTTTTTCTTAACAGATGCAGATCCCTGGCACTGAGTTTCCAAAGTATCCCAGATTTCTTTTGAAGACTTGCATGCAATCACTCTGTTTGACATGACAGCATCAAGGCTATTATGCAAGATATTCTTTATCTTTGGTTCCCTGAGTACATGAGCTTTTTCTTCTGGAGTCCATTCAGCTTTAGCTTTGACCACATAATGTTCTGGTACTGTATCTGTTCGTTCTACGAACTTTGTTGGTATATATGGTCCATCACAAATCCTGTCCAAGTAGTCAGGATCCATAGCCTCCAGGTACATCAGCATCTTTACCCTCCATGTAGGATATTCTGATATCTTTAAGATGGGAATCTTCATGCTTTCATACTTGGTTGTCGACATCTTAGATCGTCTCTGATTTAAAAATAAATCAGTTTGCTCTGATACCAATTGTTGCCCAGTAATAATCTATTGTAGAAGGGGGGTTGAATACAATAGAGTAAGATAATCGACTTCTTAATGTATATATCACAAATATGAAAAGAAAGATAACAGCTTTATTAAATCTGATATAAAACTGTTACAAACTCTCTCAAGAAATTCTGATGTTCTTGAGAGCTGCTAGTTTACAAAAACTCTCTCAAGAAATTCTGTTCTTAAGAGCTTCTCTTCGATTATGTTCTCTCTCTAAAGAATACATAAATCGAAACCAAGACTGTGTTTATATAGTACACACAGCTTCTCTATCAATAACAAGATAAGTCCTAATCAATAACAAAGATAGAAACCTATCCTTAATCGATAGCTACATTCTACAAACCAGGAACAAATAGAATAAACTTCCATGTTTATCTAGACTCCAAATATAACTCGAAGTAGGAATCCTGATCAGCTTCAAGTTCTGATGATCAATCCTGATCATAGTCTGAGTAGGAATCCTGATGATCAATAAGATACTGACGCTTGATCAAATACTGATGACCATGCAATACTGATGACGTCAGCAATCCTGATCAGTTGAGTCTAGCTTCTGACGATCATTGAATTCTGATCTAACAGATTGGCCTTGCCCCATAGCATTAGAAATTAAACCATAATGAGTAGGCATTTTCCTATGTAAGAAAAACCTAACCTCTTCAGGAATAAAAGCATTTCCTATGAAACCATTTGCCTTATCAGGATTGGTACCAGTTTCCAGACTTCATTTCTTTCAAATTCATTCAGTTCCTCTTACATTGCAGTAACCCAATCAGCATCTTTAAGTGCATCTTCAACTTTCTTTGGCTCCTCCATGGATAGAAAGTTATTGTATAGACATTCATTCTGAGTTGCACTTCTTGTTTGAACACCTGCATCAGGATCCCCAATGATCAAATCAGGAGTATGACTTGCAGTCCATTTCCTTGCTGGTGTTAAATTGTTTCTTGAAGTAGATGCTCTCCCTGGATTGGTGTTATCTTGATTTGATGAACTTGCTTGTCTTGAAGCTCCCCCTGAATTATTGTTATGTCCTCCAGATAAGTTATCAGGATCATCACTTGAATCAGTATCTGAAGAATTCTGTCCTGATGATTGAGTTGACTCTGAACTTGTAGTAGAATGTTGTTGCTCCCCCTCAACATTAGCCCTACTAGAAGTATCACTATTGATTGCATCATCAGTATTTGCACCATCAGCATCTGGTGTAACATCAGGATCTGGTGTGACATCAGGATCCGGTGACCCATCAGGATCTGATGTATTGACAGGATCTGATTCACTTTCTTCAGGTTCCTTGGTAGCTTCATTTTCAAAAATCAATCTATCATGAGAGTCTTTATTGATTCCAGCTATCTTCTTGTCATCAAAAGATACATGTATTGACTCCATGACAGTCCTTGTCCTCAAATTAAAAACTCTGAAGGCTCTTGATGCAGGATAGCCTATGAAAATTCCTTCATCAGCCTTTGTTTCAAATTTCCCTAGCTGTTCAGGATGAGTTCTGAGAACAAAAAATTTACAGCCAAACACATGCAGATGCTTCAGACTTGGTTTCTTTTCCTTGAGTGACTGATAAGGAGTAACACCATGTCTGTTGATTAATGTGAGATTTTGAGTATAGCATGCTGTGTTGACTGCTTCTGCCCAGAAATATGTAGGTAATTTTGCTTCTTCCAACATAGTTCTGCCAGCTTCAATAAGAGTTCTATTTTTCCTTTCAACTACTCCATTTTGCTGAGGTGTGCCAGGAGCAGAGAATTGTTGAATGATTCCTTTGTATTTGAAAAACTCTTCCATCTTTGAATTCTTAAATTCAGTACCATTATCACTTCTCAGTATCTTGACTTTGTACTTTGTGGTTGTCTCAATCATTCTCACATGATCCAACAGAACTTCAGGAGTCTCATCTTTTATGTGCAGAAAATACACCCAGGTGAATCTAGAGTATTCATCAACAATTACAAGAGTGTACCTTTTCTTACTGATGGACATGATGTTGACTGGACCAAATAGATCAAGATGTAACATGTGATATGGTTCTTCAATAGAGGATTCTGATTTACTCTAGAATGATGTCCTTCTTTGTTTTGCTTTCTGACATGCATCACAGAGTCCATCAGGAGTATATAACACTTTTGGTAATCCTCTCACTAAATCTTTCTTAACCAACTCATTGATATTGCTGAAGTTGAGATGAGAAAGCTTCTTGTGCCAATTCCAACTTTCATCTACTGAAGCTTTACTGATCAGACAGGTAGGGGAGTCATCAGTATTTGATTGAATGTTGGCTTCATATCTGTTACCATGCCTATAGCCTGTCAGTGTTATCTTGCTTGTTGCTTTACTGACTACTTCACAATGAGTGGAATAGAAGTTGACATGATAACCTCTGTCAGTGATTTGACTAATACTCAACAAGTTGTGTTTCAGTCCCTTCACTAGAGCTACTTTTTCAATGATGACATTTCCAATGATTATATTGCCATATCCCAAAGTTTGTCCAATGTTGCCATCTCCATAAGACACAGTTGGGCCAGCTTTTTCCTCATATTCTGATAACAGGGCTTTGTTTCCAGTCATGTGCACAGAACATCCACTATCCATGACTAACACATTTTTCTTTTTTACCCTGCAATCAGAATAGAAACAAACTAGTTAGAACATTTAGGAACCCATACTTGTTGGGTTCCTTTTCCATGCAATTTATTAACTTTCACAGCAGAAGACTTTCTGACCTTAGCAGTCCTGACTGGATTTACTCCATCAGGATTTGCTTTGTCAGTATCAGTATTAACAAAAGCATGTTCCAACTTGACATTCTTAACGCTACCAGAGTTTGCACTATTTTTATCAACTTTAGGCAATGGATCATAAAAGTTATAGTACAACTCATGATAATCTTTACAAGTATAAATAGAATGCCATATACTACCACAATGAAAACAGGACTTCTGTGGTTTATAAAATACTGATCTATTCCTAACATCAGACTTAGAAATATCAACAATCTTCTTCTTACTCTTCTTACAATCAATAGCAAGATGATTAGAGTTACCACAGTTAAAACAACACTTTTTAGGTGCATTTGGGATATATTTGTAACCATTCTCTTTATTGATCCCAACTTTACCATTCCTGTTTCTCTTAACAGTAGCTTCCTTTTTCTTATCTGTCACCTCACAGATTTTATCCTTAAGCTGTTTCTGAGACAATAGACCTACATTCTTAATGACTTTATTCAAGACAGATTTAGACTTTATGATTTTAATTCTTTGAGTAGAAGTAGATCCCTTTTCAAAAGTATAATTGGAATCCTTACCAAAAACAAAATTAACAGGAGTAATCTTAGATTTGGTTGCATCTATAACATGTCTATAGGTCTTTGGACTGACTGTCTCATAAATGACAATTTTCTCTTTCAATTTCTTATCCTCATCTGACTTATATCCTAGACACTCTTTCCAATTCTTAGAGGTATTAATCTCATGAAATTTCCTACCAGAGTCTGTCCAGGTTCTGATTTTCTCATTAGCATATTCAAGTTCCTTTTCAAGAGCAGTACTTTTAGATTTCATCTCTAAATACATGTGATTAGCATTATCACATTCTTTTTGTACTTCTTGCATACGAGAAAATTCAGCTTCTAATATATCATTCCTTTTTCTAAGTTCAGACATCTCAGATAAGATCCTAGTATTTTCAGCAGTTTGACTTCTAAAGTTAATATGTAATGACTTTAGAAAACGTCTTAATTCAGAAGCATTATCAGTATTAAAATCAAAGATAGTATTTAGTACCTTATCATCAGGAGCAGCAGTTACATCAGCATTGGCCATTAAAGCATAGTTGACCACCTCAGTATCAGATTCTGAGGAAGAGTCCATCCAATCCTTGCTTGATGTGATAAGTGCCTTTGTCTTCTTGCACTCAGAAGCAAAGTTACCCATACCATTGCACTTGTAGCATCTAACCTTTGACTTGTCAAATTTACTACCCTTGCTGTCCTTTTTGATATACTTATCTTTGTTTGGATTGAAAGCCTTTTTCTGAAAGTTGCCTTGTCTTCTACTCTTCCTGAACTTCATCCTTCTGAAGTTTCTGACAATCATAGCAACCATCTCTTCCATGTCTGAGTCAGAAGAGTCATCATCAATATTGGCATCAGGATTGCCATCAGTATCTGATGAAGAGTCATCAGGATCTGACTCAACTATTCTTGTTTTACTTCTAGAGACCTCCATAGCTTTTCCTTTTGATTTAGCCTCTGCTTTCAAAGCAATTGATTTTGCCTTGCTGCTTTTCTTGTTCTTTCTCTGTTGAACTTCAAGATCATGAGTTCTTAGCATCCCATAGACTTCATCAAGAGACACAGTGTTAAGATCATACTGATGTCTAATGATCAAGGTCTGAGTGTCCCATTCTTCAGGTAAAGCTCTTAGAAACTTGGTGTTTGAATCTTCAGTTTCATATTCCTTGTCAACCAAAGATAAACTGTACAATAGTGTCAGAAATCTATCATATAGATCAGTTAGGCTCTCATCGGGTCTTGCATCAAATTGTTCATATTCTTGAATCAAAAGAGCCCTTCTGTTTTTCTTGACAGATGCAGATCCCTGGCACTGAGTTTCCAAAGTATCCCAGATTTCTTTTGAAGACTTGCATGCAATCACTCTGTTTGACATGACAGCATCAAGACTACTGTGTAAGATATTCTTTATCTTTGGGTCCCTGAGTACATGAGCTTTTTCTTCTGGAGTCCATTCACTTTTAGCCTTGACCACATAATGTTCAGGTACTGTATCTGTTCGTTCTACAATCCTTGTAGGAATATATGGTCCATCACGAATCCTGTCCAAATAGTCAGGATCCATAGCCTCCAGGTACATCAGCATCTTTACCCTCCATGTTGGATATTCTGATTTCTTCAAGATGGGAATCTTCATGCTTTCATACTTGGTTGTCGACATCTTTAGATCGTATCTGGTTCAGAATTAAATCAGTTTGCTCTGATACCAATTGTTGCCCAGTAATAATCTATTGTAGAAGGGGGGTTGAATATAATAGTATAAGATAATCGACTTCTTAATGTATATATCACAAATATGAAAGAAAGATAACAGCTTTATTAAATCTGATATAAAACTGTTACAAACTCTCTCAAGAAATTCTGATGTTCTTGAGAGCTGCTAGCTTACAAAAAAACTCTCTCAAGAAATTCTATGTTCTCAAGAGCTTCTATCTTGATTCATAACGAACCAAAACCAAAACTGTGTTTATATACTACACAGCTTCTCTATCAATGATAAGTCCTAATCAATTACAAAGATTGAAACCTATCTATAATTGATAGCTACATCCTACAAACCAGGAACCGACAGAATAAACTTCCATATTTAACTAGACTCCAAATATAACTCGAAGTAGGAATCCTGATCAGCTTCCAGTCCTGATGATCAATCCTGATCCCAGTCCTGATATGTATCTTGATCCTGACGACCATGTAATCCTGATGACGTCAGCAATCCTGATCAGTTGAGTCTAGCTCCTGACGATCATTGAATTCTGATCTAACATTTTCTTTTTGTATTAAGTGATATCCTTTCTTTCACTTTGCAACTAGTGGGGAGTCTGATTGTTTAGTTCTGATGATTGTTTTCATGCTGCAAACATACTGGTCTCAAATGATTTGTTAACATCAGACAAACATGCATTCATTCAAATATATAAAGTACATTGTTAAAGAAAATAATGGATCCATTCATTCATTGTTTCAAAAACTCTTTACATTGACTATATACAATATCTCCTATTCTTGTCTGGCTAATCTCTCTCTTCAATCTTATCTAATGTACTTATTACAGAGAGATGCTTTACTAAACTAGGACAAGTACTTGAATGCTATCCATCAGAGGCGACACAGGTAGAGTCAGAAGCTTATGTGTGCTCTAACCTCTGATGACAACTACTTGTACATTCAGTTGGAAAGAATACCAGATGAGATGTCAATCACTTGACATCCCCCTGATGTTGGATCTTCATCTTCGTCTCGTCTTCTCTTTCTCGCTTGCAACTTGCAGGGTTCAAGGGAAATCTCATCCTCGGTACCCTCCAAGTAGCTTTTGCGGAGGAGCAAAAGTCAGGCGTCGGCAGCAACTTCCTCTGATAGGATTGGATCATCGAATGGACCGGGTCGAATGATGTGGGCGTAAGGGTTTGATATTGGCCCCTCAGCTATCTCATCATCCGTGATGAGTCCTTCTTCATCCAGAAAGATTAATGCAAGCAACTCATCAATGAGATAGTTTGCCTGCTGTTCCCACTCCATCTCAAGGAACTCTTCAAGAGGCATAAACTCAAATACTCCTGCCATATAATTTGCAATTTGTTTGTTTGTGTATGATTTTTAGGTCTCCACAAATGACAGGACTTTATAGGCTGAGTCGGGAAACTGAAAGGTTTTAGCTATAGGGATTATGAAGCGTGTTGAGTTCCAAGACAACATTTAATTGACTGTTGGACTCCTCCACACTCCCATTTTCTCTCTCTCTGAGCAATATTTTTAAATAGATAAATTTGTTTTTATTGATTTTATTCTAATAGCTAAATGCAGGGAAATGTCTAAAATATAGCTGACTGACAGGTGTCAACTCGCGTGATTGTCACGCGTTATACTATAAAACCGTTGTGTATAGCGCTATAATCACGCGTCCTCAGAAATCGTGCATTGTCATTCTTTACACGATAAGTGTCCAGTATCATCATTACTCTTATTTTTTGGAAGATATTGCTGCTAACTATACTCAAAAGATATTGTCACACTCACAACTTATTCTCTAATATTTTCTTGTGATAATATACTTTTCTCTCACAAATGATGGTGTTCTCTTTGTCACGAACAACTATTCCGCAATTCTGGATAAGGCGAAAGCTCCGTCTGAATTTCACCTAATTTAGGACTTTCTAGCTTCTAGTTCAATTGGGTTTGCTCTAACTGAACCCAAGGCAATTTCTGCACAAGCGGTGATGCAGATTCGGAGCACTGCTTCCTACACTCCAGGTACTTCTGATACTCAATCTCGCCTAACCTTTTCCTATAGGAATGATTTGTATGAGGTTACCCCTGCTGTTATTCAACGATCTCTGCATCTGGGTAGCCCTACATCTTTTACTCCATTCTTTTCTGAGGCTGTACTCCGGGAGTTCTTCATCAAAATTGGTTATAACGGTGATATGACTCGAATGGGAAGATTGGTAAGGACCAAGCTCCGCCAGGAATGGAACTTTTTCTTTGATTCCATTGGTAAGGGCTTCATGAATAAGAGCTCTAACTTTGATGCTCTTACTCAAGCCACATAAAACATTGGGTACTCTCTTATCTATGGATATGACTTTAATATTGCGAGCATGCTTATTGATTCCATAGGAAGTAAAATAAATGAAAATCGGGAAGTAGTTTACTTTGGTCGATTTCTTCACTTGATTTTTAAATACTTGTGCCCCAATGTGGCTTTTCAAAATGAGAGCTTGTTACATGTGTTTCAGAATACTCCTCGCTCTTTTCAGGAGTATATGTTAAAAGGTAAACAAATGTTTCAGGGTAATGTTGTGTATCCTGAACAGGTCAGGCAGCTTCTGAGACAGAGACTGCTAGTTTATGGATTGGATTCTCGTACTATGATTCAGAGGTTGGATGATGATACCCCCTCTGGATCTAACCCAGTACACATCATAAACAGTCTTCCAAACACTCAAATCCCACCTCTGATGGCTCTCGACAGCAATTAGTTGTAAGACACACAAGGTTAGCCAAATCTGTGCGGCATTCTCAGCCGTCAGGATCACGGACCTTGTTACCTCATTCCACTACAATTCTGGAGAAACAAGGTGATCAACCAGTTGGTATGGCATCCAAAATATTGGCCTCACGAAGAAAACATACAACTGTTGTTGATACTGATGATGATACTGATGATGACGATGATGTTCCTCTGTCATTGATATTTAAGATATCATCTGTTAGTGCGACACATCACTACGCCACATGTGGGCAATAGCTACGCTTTTTTCAGTGTTTCAAGCAAAAGTGTAACCATATATGTCTTAAAAATGGTCTAAGCCTACACATTTATTCAGTGTTAGCATTACTACAAATCAGTGTTACCGTAGACCTCATCCAATGTCTATGCTAACACCAAAGCTCGTGTAGCCGTTGCTCTTAAAGAAAAGTGTTACCAACTAATGTTAAAAAATAGGCGGGCTTAGGGAATTGGCCCAAGCGGGACAATTTTTGACAAAAAATCACTAAATTATTAGGCGGGCTCAGTGTTGAATTCTCAATTTTTCACTCTCAATTATTTTCACTCTCTCGCTCTCTCTCACTCTTCTCTCAGCTCTCAGCTCTTTCTCCCTCTCTCACTTTTAACTCTTTCTCAGCTCTCAACTATCTCTCGCTCTCTCTTCTTCAACTCTCTTTCTTTCTTCACAAAAAATTAGGGTTTTTCAATAACATTCTCTACGGTTCAATTTGAAGAAATTAGGGTTCGAGCACAATCTTCTTCGGGTCTTATTCGGATCTTCAGAAGAAATTAGGGCTTGTATATTGGGTTCAATTACAAGAAATTAGGGCTTGTTCGATTTTGTCTGTTTTGGGTTCAATCTTCTTCAACTCTCTACGTTCTCTTTACAAGAAATTAGGGCTTTTCAGGTCTTCTTCTTAATTGTTTCAATTTTGAATGTTTGAGTACATTGTTAATATTATTAGTGCTATTTTTTTTCTTTATCAGAGCTTTTTTTAAATTAAGTTTTATCAGAGCTCTTACCAGGTGTTGTAACTTGTCAATATGGGTCCTTTTAATTGGTTTTGTTTTTCTACAAGTACATGACTTTTATATACACAAGTACAGGGCTTTTATATACATAAACTTTTTAACAGATGAGGAGTGCGATCATCTTATTGTTCTGGTTAGTTTATATACACTATTGCTTGTTTCGATTTTATAACAACAATGTTATGCTGAATAGGGATACTGATATGACGGAATAGAATATGCTAGGCCTCAAATTATACATTGAGAAATGGCCTCTCTACAACAAAATGAGTAGATGATATAGTACATACCATTATATATAGCTTTAATCTTTGGTGATTTGGTATTTTTTTTTTTTTGCTTTCCTGAATTTTTTAATAGGCAAAGGATAAGCTTGAAAAGTCCATGGTTGCTGACAATGAATCGGGCAAGAGTGTAGAGAGTGAGGTCCGTAATAGTTCTGGCATGTTTTTGAGCAAATCACAGGTCAGTAGCCTTCTCTGCCTTTTTAACCAATTTTTTTTTTGCATTCTAATATGTTCTTGTTTGCATATGTGCGGGCTTCTTTCATCTTGGATAAATGATGTATAGTGTTTTTTTTATATTTTATTTAGAATTTCGTCTGAGGTCATTCTTTAGATTGTCATTTACTATAAACAGGGAATTGATTGTCATGGTACTTAATGGTTTTTGCTTAAATATTAAAATGTAATGCTTCATAAATCTAAATGGTGAGCATATCCTCCTTTGTAGTCTTTTGAACTTCAAATATGTAAGAAAATGTGTTATACTGTCATAAGACAACTCTTTGAGCAATAGTAGTAGTTGAAATGATATACTTTTCTCTCGAAGACCTTGAGGTTATATCTCAGATATCAGCCTACAGTGAAGTATACTTTAGTTCAGAGTCATGTTATCTTCCATTCCCTTAGATGGGAGAAACTTAATCTCTATAGTAATACGAGAGAATGTATTGACATTCATACCTAACTAATTATTCTTTCGTTGGTTAGAATTTTGAATTATACATGGTCCGCTGCCATATGGTCATCCAGCGCATCACTTGGTAAATATCGTGGGACCTCTAGCATTTCTCTTCTTTTTAAGATGGAAGCAATAATTTCTAATTATTCTAATTTCTTACCAGGGGTATAATTTCTCTTATTAGCATTTATTGCTAATTTTAATACCAATGTTGACGAATGCCCACCAATTTCTTTTTCTTACTAAATGTTTATTCCAAATTTTTTTTAATCTTTTTGCACAGATAATTGTTTAATCTGTTTTGCAATTTAATTGTCTGGATGATGATGTAAACCACATAATCACTATCATTTTTGGTTTATTTGAATTTTGATTTAACTATTGGATTGGATGGTGTTATATGTATGAATACGGATGGTGTTTTATGTTGAGAACACGTTTTAGTGTGAGAACAGTTTGAAAAGTGCAGAACAATGTAAGCAGAAAGCGTAGATCACTGTTCTCGTGGTAAAATGTGTTCTCACCGGAATTATTGCCAATATATAAATCAATTGCTCGTTGATTACTTCTGATTCAGAGTTTTGTGTGTGTAACAAAGCTTGTTATAGTTCTCTGTTCGACTATTGGTTGAATTATGATTGATTGAGAGAATATCGGTAGGTGATTAAGAATTTAGTTGGTGTTTAAGCTTCTTTTCGATGGAAGCTACATAGGTTGTTTTGGATAAGATTTGGTGTTACAGTAGTACTGAAAATGTGTTGGCATAGGTCTATAGCAATACTATTAGTAGTGTTACTACAAAGATAACTGTGTTGGCATAGATCTATAGCAATAACTAATAATATGTAGCCACATAAATAAAAAGTGTTGGCGTAGGGGTCTACGCCTACACATTTCTCCCGTGTTACCAAAAACTACAAAAGTGTTGGCGTAGACCCCTATGGTAGCGGCCATTTTTCTAACACCCTCAAATTTGGTCAAAGTGTAGCCATAGCCTGTTTTTTTCCTTTTACCAACAGTTTTTTGGGCTATAACCACACTTTTTCACGTGTTGTTGAATCCCACTTATGTCGTAGTGCATGACAATCCTCCTCCACTACCGTCTCCTAAACGACGCAGACTAAGGAAATCTAGTATCTCTTCTCATTTTGCTGCTGTCGATGCTCTTCACAAATCTTTTCATGATAGTACTGCTACTGATGTTCCTGTCAGTATTGCTCCGGATAGTACCTTCACTTCTGATACCGGACTTGATCCTGATGCAGTACCTGCTCCTGATGCTGACACATCTAATGTGCAATCTTCACCTGAAAAAGTGGTGGTTTCTGACTCCAGTCCTCCTGTAAATCCACAAGCACGAAAAGTTGATATGTCATATGATCGAATCAAAAGACTGGAACATGTAGTCAGAAAAGAAATTGTTGAATCTGCTGGTCAGAAAGGAAGATTTGTTTTGCAAGAACAAATAAAAGGAATGTCAAGGCACGAACATCCTCTGCTCATATTGTTGATCTGGATACATAAGAACCTGGTTCTCAAAATGAACTAGCGGTCCAAGTAGATCATGCCCCACAAGAACCATCTGCTCAAAGGGTCGATGAAGGCATGGAGTAGTTAAAGTAGTTCATTCAAAGATCTTCAGAGTTACATTCTGACAGTGCTCAAGGGACTCTGGAAGATGAAATTATCGCTAACTTTGATGATCAAATACGTGAGGGAAGCACACAAGAACCTACATATGACTTTGATGTAGCAGCTTCTGAACCTCCGATCCCACACGAACCATCTCATGATGAAGACCACTCTCAAGGACATGACACACAAGAACCTCCAGTATTTTCTACTGAAGCAGTCCCCATTGTCCAGGCTCCACAAGAACCTTTCATTCAGAATATGGAAGCATGCCCGACTGGCGAAAGTCAAGCCATTATGATTCAACCATTGTCCTCTCTTCCGTTGGAACTTGAGGAACTAGGTAATATCACTAATCCTGATACTGCTATGGTTGTTTATTCTCCTGGTGTCAGGATTACCACTGATAGACCCTTACTTGAGGGAACCCCTATCAGTATGACTGTCCTCTACCCTTCCTTGCCATATCTTAATTCTTCGTTTCTGAGTGCTCTGAGCCTTTTCCGTGAGGATGAGAGACAAGATTCAGAGAAAAACAGAATTATCGTGAGGCAGTCTCCTGAACTGGCAAAAGGAGAGGTAGATTTGAGTGTGGATGCTATGCATTCCAGTGAGTAAAATCTGACTCTTAAAAGTTCAGATATTGTGTTGGTGAGCAGTGATGAGATCACTGGAAAAGAAAAGAGAGATTTAGGGATCATTGACTTTTCTGCAGGCACATCCTCTAATCTTGCATGTTCTTCTTCTCCTTCCAATCAGGATCCACAGTCAAGCTCTAGTTCAGGTTCTGATGACTCTGATCCTGATGATTCTTCCACTGATATACTGACAAGTCACAGGCGAGCTCAGTGGAGTCATTCTTGGACTGATCCTGCCTCTCCCGTTGGGATTACTAATGCTCATCATCACTTGGCTACTGCATTTAAGCAGATTACAAATTCAGATCTTCAAACTCATCTCAAAGGTACTTCTCTCATGCTTAAAGCTATCTTTGGAGAGATTGTTGATGTCAGGACTTCACATGCCAAGAGTATTGTTGATGTTGTGATTGAACATGCCCAATCTGTTGCTCGTCAATCAAGAGACTTCTCATGTGTTCACAAAGATCATGTCTCTCTTGAACAACGAATTGCAACTCTGGAGAAAAAGGCTGATTCTATGGATGCTAAGCTGGACTTACTTATATCTACTCTTGTTCCTGATGCTGGTACTAATGCCAAAAAGGGGGAGAAAGTAGTGTCAACCAAATGCTCTCCGGAGTTAGCAGTTCAAAGAAGGGATGATACTCCTGATGGAGGCTTCAGTCAGAAACAAGCATCTACTGACGCTGTTAATAGGACATGAATCTCTGTGTCTAAACAAAGTCAAAGACTGCAGTCAACTCAAGTCTCTGGATCTGGTTCCAGAATGCAATCTCATGATATTATAAGTGACAACTGCTGAGCAAGCAAAAAAGTTTCATCAAACTGTGAATATTGATGGAACAGAATATACTGTGCACTATAAAGATCCCAGACTTGAAGCATTTAATGAACAGCAAGCAAGGAAACTTCTTCAAGAAATGTATCCTGATGAGGATGTGGAAGAGATGGTGGAAGCTCAAAGGATAGAGTATGAAATGTTGAATTCACAGAAAGGAGTTGTCAGAAGTGGAAAGAGAGGTAACAAGTCTAGAGGTATGAGTCATGGTAGAGGAAGAGGAATAACTACCAAACTAATCTCAGAACCTCAAAAAGGTATTGTGATAAAAGAAGGATCAAGTACTGGTGCAAAGAAATCATCTGAGTTACCTACTGTTTCTGTGAAAGGAAAAGGAAAAGAAGTTCTTGAAGGTCCGTCTCAAGTGACAGTTGCTGAACAAATTTCTGCAGAATCACATAAGGAAGAAGAAGAAAAGGACGATGATATTCCGTTTGTTCAAAGAAGAAGAAGAAAGGAAGATTCAAAGCAGGATATATAGATATTTCTTGTGAGAACGTCGTTAAATGTAGAAGCAGCTAAGCAGGCAGAGAGAGACTATTTTAAGTCTTTGCAATGACGAAGCTTCACTAAATCAGGAGCCATGCTACAAGAATATCTGAGAAAGAAGGAAGATGTTGCAAGAAGCTCAAGGAATTCTTATGGATTCAAGAAGATTAAAGGTTACAAAGGAAGAGGCTATGATGTCAGGGAAGATAAATCTCATCTTCATATCAATGAAATATTCAAATCAAGCGGACATCTCAAAAGTCTATATGAAATTCCCGGTGTTAGTGGATCTGGAAGATTCAAGAGGTCCTATGAAGAATTTATGAAAAAGAAGAATGAATGTCGAAGTACATGAACACATGGAGGAATTGGACACCCTGATGCAGAAATAACTTCTCAAACTACGTTATATGATCAGGCATGTTTAACATAAAATCTGAGTGACAAGTTGACTCAGAAACATATTGACAAATTGATCTCTGTTCAAATGGTCTATGATGTTTTTTATGGAAATCTACCTCAAGAAAAGATGGTTTATTTTCTCAAGGATGGAACTACGTTTGTGTTGACATCTTTAGACATCTCAATGAAGAATCTGGAAGAATTGATGTATGTACTATATCTGTTTGTTCCTAAAGATGATCTGTGTGCTAAGTGGAGAAAAAAGATTCAGTCCAGTATTGATTTACAATTGATGGCACTAAACTCTAAAGATACTGGATATGTTCCTAAATACATTGACATGGATGAACATGAAGTAGAAATGAAGAAGGACAGTGCGTTTATTGAAACATCTCTAGGTATTACACATTTGACCTTTAGTCCTGACAGTGAGAGGTTCAAATGTATATATTTAGATGAAAGAATGCTGAAAAGTCCTATTGAAGATCTGAGAGCTTCAATTTATCAGACAGTTAAAGATAATGAAAGTTTGAAGAAACTTAGAAGGAAAATGATCGACTTGCTATTGGAAGAGGAAGATGAGTTGATGAAGAAGTTTCTTCAGAGAAATACAGGATTTGTAAAAGTGTCTGATTTTGAAGAATATCTAAGGCAAAATTCTCATTTTTATCCTGCGAGCATTTGATGGAAGTTTTGGCATCATTAAATCAAGGGAATTTATGCTTTATTTCAGAAAGTATAAATTGGGGGAGATTGTTGGAAAATGCTGATTTAATGAATGTGTCAGGATCGAGTGGCATCAGTACTTACATCATCAGTAGCTGATGACTGATGACGTTATCATCAGTAGCAGATCAAATCAGGAGTTATGATGATTGATACTGTTCCATGATTTCAGGAGAAGATTGATTTTTCAGGATATGTATCACTGAAGCTATTACAGAAGATAAGCGACAAGAAGATCAATCTAATTAAATAGTGATTATCTTGTGTAACAGAATGTGTAGATGTGTCTGTATATAAACACAAAATAGGTTTTACGAGAGGAACAACTTACATGAGTATTTTGTAAACCTAGCAGCTCTTAAGAACTCATAGTTTCTTGAGAGAGTTTGTATCAGTTTTTATAAAGATTAATAAAAGCTGGTAGTGATTGTTTTACATATCTATTCGATTAATATGGCAATCCGGGCTTGAAAACGAGCCAGGGTTCTTTCTCAAGTCGAAGGCTTTAGAGCTTTGGGTAACTTAGAAAATAAATTTGGCTTGGTTGTTGCCCCCCCAACCCTGATTGTTATCAAGGATGGCGATTCGGGCTTGAAAACGAGCCAGGGTTCTTTCTCAAGTCCAAGGATTTAGAACTTTGGGTAACTTAGAAAATAAATTTGGCTTGATTGTTGCCCCCCCAACCCTGATTGTTATCAAGGATGGCAATCCGGGCTTGAAAACGAGCCAGGGTTCTTTCTCAATTTCAAGGCCTTAGAGCTTTGGGTAACTTAGAATTTTTTTTGGCTTGATTGTTGCCCCCCAACCCTGATTATTATCAAAGGTGGCAATCCGGGCTCCTCTAGACAACTTCGAATTTTTCTGTAAAGGTTAATCCGGGTTACGTGGGATTTCGGCGGATGCGAAATCTGAATCAAATTTCAGTTATTTCCCCCCTTTATTTTCAAATAGACGCTACTCCATTTCATCTTGAAATTCGTGCACAACCGTTTGCGTCCAATAATTACTGTTGTCACTGTCTTATTTTTATTGTAAAAACAATTTATAAAACTTATTTTAGCCCAATAGCCTTGTGTCACCTGTCTTTGGAGGGTCACTTTTTCTTCCTTTATAAAACCCCTCTCTTGCCATTTCATTTGTTTTTACTTTACTAAAACACACATCTCTTTTCACTTCTTTTCACCAAAGGTTTCTTGATTTTCTGGTTGTTGTCATCCCGCCAATCCGTTCGAATCTCCTGCTTTTTGTAAGTCTCACCTTCCTTCTTTTCTTACCCCATTTTTTCTCTTGTCTGAATTGTGTTCTTGTTTGCTCACCGGGTCTGACTGTTCATATCCTGATTTTGGTGGTTTCAAAGAATTCTTGTGTTGTGTGATATGTTGATTTGGTTTTGTGGTTTAAAAACAAGGTTGAAGGTGTTTTATGAGCGTGGTTTGTGTTTGCATGTTATATGATATGGACTGGTTTAGGCTTTTTATAGATCTGGGTTTTTGTTTATGTTTCTTGGTGTTCTTGGTAAAACCTGTGTATATATAATTGTATGTATGTAGATTTGGTTTGTCGTTTGGCTTTACATCTCGTGTAATTGTGTTTTTCACTTTTCGAATTCTATGGATATGTTTTTGGTTGTCTGTCATTCCAACTAGTCCGGGTCTGGTTAATGTTGTTATGTATGTGTAATGGATGGTGTTTGGTTGTTAATTCGGGCCTCTTTCGGAGCCCGGGTTGGTTCTAACATGTAGATGGGTTTGTTTAGAAATTGGTCCTGACTGTTTTCTAGTATTGGGTTTTGTTTGGTTTAGGTTTGTGGTGTGTTTTAACAAATACTAACATGTATGAAATCTTGTAATATTTGAAAGATAGAAATGAATGAACTAACCATAGTTAATCCGGATTCTTAATAGGTGTATGGTTTGTGTAAAGTGGCTAGCAAACGACACTTTGTTTCTCTTTCTCATAACTATAGTAGTAATTCGTTCTTCTCATCTTCTTCATCTTCCTCTTCTAATCATAACCCGGTTCCTGAACTTGTAGATTTAGACTGGTGTATAATGTCTACCAGCTCGGACTCTCCTGTAGTAGTCCAATTAAATGAGAAGGTACTAGCCCCGGGTCGTGGTCTTCTTACCCCCACTGGCCTTTAGCACGACACTAACTTTATGTTTATTAGGAAACCCTCTGACTACACGCCACATCTTTGCTATAAAAGTCTTAAGTTTGAATACCAACATAGACATGGTATAGAGGGTATTCCTGGGCCAACTGATAAAGGTGAAATGGACCGGGTCTTTGGGGACACTATAGTGGGTAGACAGCATTATCCGTTAAAACCTCCCTTTTTTGAATTACGCATAAAGCAAATAGATGTTGCTATCCGGGCTGCTTTCCAGCTCAGACCTGAGATAGAGTGGAGATGGCCCGAGCCTCACGAGCGTCTCTATGACCGTACGGAAGACGACAGTTTTATTGGAGTTTGGCTCGAACATCTCTGGTCTGGTTGGACTCCTAAGTGCCATAACTTTGTAAAGTATCTTTTTAAGTACGTTTATAGAATTTCCATAATACAAGTAACTCCTAATGGAGTCAAATGGATTAGCTAGTTTCTAGCCTGCTGTGAGCAATCTAATCTTATGCCCACCTTTAAGCTGTTCCACCAGCTTTTCCAACTTGTCCAGAGCAATAAAAAACCCCTCTATGAGTTACGATTTCGGGCTAAAGAGTGTGGTTATCCAGTTGGTTCTGCGCAACCCATAATTTAGCAGAGTACCTTGAAGGTTTGGGGTTGTGAGGTTATTATGTTGAGGGGTTGGGATCTTGAAGGGATGCCTCACATGGTTGATGGTCGAAAACCACCAAGTAAACCAAAAGTAGTTATTGACAAAGTTGTTGTTGATGGGGATGAGAAGGGCTTGGACGGTAAATCAACCATGGTTGGGTCTTTAACCCTCAGGAAGCTTACTGAAATGACTGCTGAGATTCCAATAGATGAGGAGATGGGTGAAATGGAGAAGGCCGGGGTTAGCTCTCTTATGCAGCGTGCTATCGGGCACTGGGCTCATGTAAACTAGTTTTCCTTTACATATATTCTTTATTCCCTGATTTTATCATACTTGCTAATCCTTTATTCTTGCAGTCCGGGGCCTTGATCAGTGGGGCTGCAAATATCTTTGTCCATGAGTTTGAGTCCTGGAAGGAAGCCAAGAAGGAGAAAGACTCTCATATTGAGAACTTGGAAAATGAGTTATCTTCCTTGAGGATAACTAGCGAAAATCGAATTGCTGATCTCAATGCCAAGGTATCCGGGCTAAAGGCACAAGTTGAAGAATCTAAGGAAGAGTCTGGGGAGCTCAAGAAAAAGAATGAAGACTTGACCCTTGATCTTTTGCAATCTGAGGAGGACATTATTGCTGAATTCAAGAAGTCTAAGGACTACGACCAAGCCATTGCTGATGCAGGTGCCCCAGAAGTTCTGAGATGCTGGCTTGTGGCTGAGAGGCACATCAAGACCGATCCCGAAGCCAACTGGGATTCTTTCATAGAACAGTTTATCGCGGCTAAGGTTGTTGTTGAGAATGGCGAAGGGGAGCCCGAACCTTTCAAAGGACCCAACCCGAGCTTTCTCCCTACTTCAGCCAGTCCGGTCCAAGATGCTCCTCCCGGGGATAAGTAGATGATAGTTATTAGCAACTGTGATTGCTTTTTAGGGTTTAATACCCATGTAACTGTTAACTCTATTCATATAACTGTGCTTTATTAACATTGGGAGTGTTTCCGGGTTGTATGGCCAACCCGGGATTCCGTCTCTAGTACTTTATGGTAACGTACTTTGCATTTTCTTTCCTTGTGGCTAATTTTCTCAAAATTTTGATATTTTCATATATCTGTTAATAGTGCATATTTCCTAAGTTTTTGATTAGATATTGCTGGGAACCCTGGCTGCACTATATGCCTATGGCTCCGAGCCAGGGTTATCGATTGCATATTTCTAGGAGCCCGGCCTCATAGCTTAGTCCGGGTCGGACTCATGGTTTTAGTACTTAGGGATGTTTCCTAAGTTTTTTGATTGCATACTGCTGGGAACCCTGGCTATACTATATGCCTATGGCTCCGAGCCAGGGTTGATCGATTGCATATTTCTCAGAGCCCGACCTCATAGCTTCGTCCGGGCCGGGCTTATAGTTTTGTACTTAGGAATGTTTCCTAAGTTTTTGATTGCATATTGCTGGGAACCCTGGCGGCACTATATGCCTATGGCTCCGAGCCAGGGTTATCGATTGCATATTGCTAGGATCCCGGACTCATAGCTTAGTCCGGGTCGGACTCATGGTTTTAGTACTTAAGGATGTTTCCTAAGTTTTTTGATTGAATATTGCTGGGGACCCTGGCTACAGTATATGCCTATGGCTCCGATCCAGGGTTATCGATTGCATATTTCTAGGAGCCCGACCTCATAGCTTAGTTCGGGCTGGGCTCATGGTTTTAGTACTTAGGGATGTTTCCTAAGTTTTTTGATTGCATATTGCTGGGGACCCTGGCTCCACTGTATGCTTATTTTTCTGAGCCAGGGTTATTGGGTTGCGTATTGCTAGGGGCCCTGGCTACATGTTATGCTTATTGCTTTGAGCCAGGGCTATTGGGTTGCATATTGCTGGGACCCTGACTGCACTATATGCCTATGGCTCTGAGCCAGGGTTGATCGATTGCATATTTCTAGGAGTCCAGCCTCAGAGCTTAGTCCGGGACGGGCTTATAGTTTTGCACTTAGGAATTTTTTCTAAGTTTTTGATTACATATTGTTGGGAACCCTGGCTGCACTATATGCCTATGTCTCCGAGCCATGGTTATCGATTGCATCTTGCTAGGAGCCCGACCTCAAAGCTTAGTCTGGGCCGGACTCATGGTTTTTGTACTTAGGGATGTTTCCTAAGTTTTTTGATTATATATTGTTGGGGACCCTGGCTGCACTATATACCTATGGCTCCGAGCCAGGGTTATTGGGTTGCATATTGCTGGGGGGCCTGGCTACATGTTATGCTTATTGCTTTGAGCCAGGGCTATTGGGTTGCATATTGTTGGGGGCCTTGGCTACATGTTATGCTTATTGCTCTGAGCCAAGGTTATTACAAAATTTGAAAAATACAGAAAATGTAAAATACAAGTTTATATGAAATAATAACATGCCTGGTTTTTATTCATAAAAAGATCCGGAGTACAAATTTCTTATTCTGACTTCAATACAAAAGTGATACTATTTGCTGAAGCTTCTTGGCTTTCGGGAGCTCCTTATTTCTGGTCCGGGCTTTGAATTCTTCTACTGATAGAACTTCCTGAGTCTGAGTCCATGCCAAGTGTTGGGGTCCTCGGAATTGGTTACGTCAGAAGCCTCAGTATCGCTAAGCACCAGGTCTCCAACTTGAAAGTTCTTAACCCGGGCCTTTTTTCCCAAGTACTCTCGAGTTTTTTCCTTATACTTCTCCATTCTGCCAACAGCTTGGTCCCAGACTTCATCAATCAGGACTAAATTAGTCTTTAGCCCTTCTTCATTAGCAATCTCTTCAAAATTGATAGCTCTGTGGGAAGGATTTCCAACTTCAATGGGTAATAAAGCTTCCGTACTGTATACCAGCTTGAATGGGGTTTCACCAGTGCTAGTCCGGGGACTAGTCCTGTATGCCTACAACACGTTGGGTAGCTCCTCGGGCCATTTATTCTTGCTTTCCTGTAGTCGCTTCTCAATTCCCCTTAGCAAAATACGGTTTATGACTTCGACTTGACCATTTCCTCTAGGGTAGGCAACATATGACTTCTTGTGCTTGATTCCTCTTTCCTTCAAATAATTCTCAAAATTGAAGCCCACAAATTGAGGTCCGTTGTCAGAGACCAACACCATAGGTAGACTAAACCTCATCAAGATATTATCCATAAGCTTGATATAGTCCTGTTGGTTGATAGTCCTCATTGCCTTAGCCTCTGCCCATTTAGTCATATAATTAATGGCAACCAATAAGTACCTCAAGTCTCCTTTAGCCCTGGGAAAGGGACCCATGATATCTATAACCCAGACAATAAAATGGTATGGGAAACATTACTGAGGAAGGTAAGACTGGGCTCTGTCTTGGGACATTGCTGAAAAGTTGGCAATTCTTGCACTTTTTCACAAACTCGACAACATCATTATGAATTGTAGGCGAGTAGTAGCCTTGCCTTATAATCTTGTGAGCCAGGGCTTTTGCAGATATGTGATCTCTGTAAATCCCTTCAAGTACTTCTTGTAAACAATATTGTGCCTCAAGAGGACCAATACACTTTAGGATAGGAGAAGAGTAAGTCCGGCGATAGAGTAATCCTTCTTCAAGGAAGAACTTAACAGATTTAGCCTTCAACCTTTGATCTTGATTCTTATCAGAGGGAAGTTTCCCTTTATCCAGATATAGGACTAAAGGAGTCATCCATTTTGGTTGCTCATCAATCTCCATAATTTCTTCTTGCTCCACAGTTGGTTTTTCTAATTCTTTGAAATAAACTGAGCTATCCAGGTCTGCTGAGTTCTGGACCAATTTGGAAAGGATGTCAGCCTGAGTATTATCTTCCATGTTTACTTGCACTATATCAAAATTGGCAATCTGGGCCAGGTGACTTTGGACTAGTGCTTGGTACCGGGCCAGGGTTGGATCTTTAGCAATATATTCTCCACTTGTCTGCTTCACCACAATCTGAGAGTCACTAAAAATAGTGAGTTTTCCGATTCTGAGGGTTTTGGCAAGACGAATTCCTGCTAGGAGGGCTTCGTATTCAGCTTGATTATTTGTTGCTGAAAAATTAAAGGCAATGGCTTGTTTGATCAGGAAACCATCCGGGCTTTTCAAAATAAGTCCGGCTCCAGACCTCTCATTTGTTGAGGAACCATAAACATTTAAGGTCCAAGCCTCTGGATCAGGACTGTTGTCTTGTCCGGGATCAATGATCATAGTATAAGGGGTGGTTTCTGGGAAGGAGCATTCCACAATGAAATCAGCTAGAGCCTGGGCCTTTATGGAAGTTCTTAGCACAAAAGTAAGAGAGAATTGACTTAGTTCAATAGCCCAATCAACTAATCTCCCGGAGATGTCCGGTTTGTGGATGATTTTCTGGAGTGGTTGATCAGTAACTACCTTGATTTCCCTTCCTTGTAAATAATGTCTTAGCTTTCGAGAAGCAGTTACTAGATCAAAAGCAAACTTTTCTAGGTTCGGATAACGTGTTTCAACATCTTTCAACACTTGGATTACATAATAAACAGGTTTTTGTTGGCCCTCATGATCCCGGATAAGGGCCGCACCGACAGCCAAAGGTCCTACAGACAGGTAGAGACTTAGGGGTTCCCCGGGTTCGGGTTTGGTTAGGATCAGTGGTGTTGCTAAGTACTCCTTAATGGATTCAAAGGCCTTCTGGTAATATGGGCTCCTGACTATCTCCCTCTTTTTCTGTACGCCTTTAAGTAGATCAAAGAAAGGTAAATAGCGTTCAACAAGTTTAGAGATAAACCTTCTTAGAGCTGCCAAAGATCCTGCTAGCTTCTATATATCTTTTTGAGTCTGTGGTGCTTTCATCTCCTTTATAGCTCTGATTTTCTCTAGGTTAGCTTCAATTCCCCTTTGGCTGATCATGAATCCCAAGAATTTTCCAGTTCCAACCCCAACGGTGCACTTCTCTGGGTTGAGCTTCATCTCATACTTTCTTAAGTTGTCAAAACATTCTTTTAAATCAGTGATATGGTCTTGGACCGTGGTGGATTCGCCTATCAGTTAGGGTTGATACGTTTGGAATGATGATAAAAAAATACTCAAGACAAGAATTTGATCATGATGTCGAAGCTGAGAATTAGAAAGCTATATCACAGCAGCTGATAATCAGGAAGCTAACTAGAAGGCACTTTATCTATCCAAGGTCTAAAAGCCACATCAAATGTATGGAAGATATTCTGTCATCAAGTTAGGAAGCAATTCAGTAGCAAGCCAACAGATGTCTAATCAAACAACAAGTGTTTCAGTGGTAAGCCTGCCAAAATAACTCAGTAGTGGTGAGTCAATAAGGATGAGAGATGTTTTATCTAAGGATGAAGCTAAGTATATCTGTTCTACGGATAAAGCTATGGAAATCGTATCTTATCAACGGATAAAGCTGAGGACATCTTATCTCATCAACGGATAAAAGCTAAGGATATCATATCCATCTACGGATAAAGTTGAAGATAGTTGATCTACAGATACAGCTAAGGATGTCATGTTTATCTATGGATGCAGCTAAGGATGTCATGTTCTATCTATGGATACAGCTTAGGATATTACTTCTACTGATATTCTGAGATTACTATTCTACAAATAAATGAAGTAGAATAGTAGTCTACGGATAAAGAATTAATACTCCTACTAATATTCATCCCATTCAACAAGAAAAACAAATCTATGTTAAGAAATCTTTTGGAGTTTTCTGAATCTAATAGGTTGAATGGAGGACAGTCTCAGAGATCACCATTACACACCCGTGACTAAAAGATGGTGGATAACGACGTAAAAGATGTATGGAATAGGGAGTCAAACTGTAAATATTCGAAGGCTCAAATTCCTACAAATTAAATATGAAGTCATCCATTATCTTCTATGTCTCGAAGGATAAATAAGAGTTACAGCAGCTACCTAGAAGTTTATCTTCTAACTGGACGCAAAGGAAAAGCTTGACAAGCATGAGGACCTATATGCAAAACTACATGATCACTTATTTTAGCTGATAGTGACCTGCCAGTCGTGTATCCAAGGAAAGGTCTTTTTCATGCAGATATCACGTGGGCTTGGAAGCTAGGTCAAATTGCATGAACTTAGTAATTCTTGAAGAAAGAAACACATTGAACCAGAAAGCACTCTTTGGGACTATACAAGTTTATTTGTGATGCCAGCCAAGGCATTTCCCGAATAGAGGAGCTTCAGAGTCGAACATGTGAACCAACAGAACCAAAAATGTAATATTTTATTATGTTGTAGGTTTTAATTGTAACATACAGTCGATGTATATAAGATTGTATGGTGTAGCATAGAAAAGTGTGAAGAGAGCACCGAGCTAAAAGAAAAACACTTAGGCTCTCTTTCATCATCTGTGTAAGCAGCTGAGTTTGTTTATACAAACCCAGAGAATTCTTCAATATACATCTCAGGTGGGCTTTTTCCGATAAACCCACCTGAAAAGTTTAAAAAGTGTGTTTGTCTCCTGCATTTCTTTTTAACTTGAATAATTCATTTTTGTTCCAAAGCTTGACTGGATTTTAGTTAATTTACAAACTCATATGTTTCTTACTCAAAAAGGTTTGAAAAAGTTTTATAAATTAACTAGATTGTATTCAACCCCCCCTTCTACAATCTAGGTTGCATTGTTCTGGGAATAACAATTGGAATCAGAGCAAGCTTCAAACATACCTGAAGTTTAAAGATCAAAAGCAACTGCAACCATGGAGAGAGGTGACAATGAAGAAGCTGGGAAAGATGAATCAGTTCCGATTGCTCTTCTCAAATGTTCTGAAGACAATAGAGAAGTCAGACACGAGGGCAGCAAGATTATTCTCAATAATCTTGTACATGGCATGTATGAAGATTTCCTGAGCCTCAAATCTCATAACGATAAAAGGGACATCATTCATACAAATCATGGAGAAACTGAACAAGTCCAAGAGAAAAGAATGTGCCCACTCACACAGAAACTTGACTTGTTTCACTATGAAACGGGTGAAGAATTGTGTGATTTCCTTTCAAGATTTCAGAGATTTTTACAAGATTCAAAGCAGTGTGGGAAGGAGTTTTCAAGCAAGGACTCAAACTTAATGTTTGCAGAATCTTTACCCAGGAAATGGAATCATATCTTCGTGTTTATCAAAAACACTCTTCCGTCCAAAGATCTAGATCTTGGCAATCTGTTAAGCATCCTTGAAGCCTGTAAACTTGAGGATGTGCAAGACGCAAAGATTATCAGAGACAAAAGGGAAAAAAGAAACCAGAGATGTGGTCATCTCCAACCAAGATTTGAAAGAAGAAGAAAGAACAGAAGCAACAAGCTCAACATTCTACTTGAAGATCTGTGAATGTATAAGAACCGCATCAGACAAGGGCAAGGAAAGAATGGCACTAGAAGATGAAGTCCTTTTTGAACAAAGGGTCTCAGTTGAAGAGGGTTATTCGAATTCAACAGAGGAATCTATCAACCTTGTACTCACGGCCAATGAAAATCAAGAAGCAAGTTCAACCAACAATCATGTATTTTCTCTAAAGCCAACAAAGCAAGTTAAAGAAGTATGTTGCAACACTGTAATGAGTTTAATTGATGAATTACATGATGTGCGTATTCCTCTTAACATTCTCATTGAAGAAAATGTCTGAGAAACTAATGTTATGCTTAGTGAGATAAATGCTATGTTGGAAACTCAAGTCTTTTAGTTTGAGAAAACAAAAGTTGATTGCCTAAATGCAAAATAAGAACTTGAGGCTGTCTTAAGAAGAGAAGTGGTTCTGAAAGAGCAGCTGAAAAGGGAACAAGAAGTCATTACGAAATGGAACAATTCCAGTTACATTGTGTTCAACATTATCAAGACTCGAGGAATGGACACATTTTGCAAGGAGCCCTGGAATTACAAGAAGCTAGAGGATGTGGAGACTGCTCCAACGATGGTAAAACCATTCAGGAGTAATCAGACTCTAGAGAAACTGAGCAAGAAGTTTGGACCAGGTTTCAAAAACCGTGTTCAATCATTAAGCAGCAAAACCATCAAGGAAGAAGGGTCAAAGGCAGATGCAGAGAAGAGCAAGAATGAACCAACAATGATTAACAGTAATAACAGCTACCCATCAGAAGAAAGTACTTCCAGAATGCCATGTATTCGATGTGGTAGTGTTAATCACTTGTATACTACTTGCAAATCTGTTCAACCAAGGTCTGCTCAACTACTTATGACTGGTATGCATGTCATGCATCACATTTTTGCTCATAATGCTCAAGACTCAACTAGATATGCCAACATGCCATTTGTTCCTCATCCATATTGATATGTATTCAATATGCCTCAAATGTCATGGAGCATGCCTGACTTAAATAATCTGTATGCTCAAACATTTCCTTGTCGAGCATCAAACTTTGATGTTTCAGAGCAACATCTGGATGCCAATCTTCCAAAGCCAGTACCTAGGGATAAAATTGATTTGAATCCTTTGAAGCCCAAAGGTCAGAAAGAGAAGATGACAGTCATGGGAGCTAAAAAGTCAAAACTCAAGGAAACTTGGGTACCTAAGCCTGCTTGATCCGGTTTTGGAAGTGTGCAGGAAGAAAATAAAGAAGCCATGGCTCCTCGGCTATGGAAGCTCTAGACTCCTACTAGAGTTTCTATCCTGCTCACAGAATTCTCAGAAGAAAGTAGCCCTTCTACTAGTATGTAGAGATGATATTTGTAGTCATGATTGAGGAATGCAGTATGACTTCGACAAACAATGTCATCAATTAAGGTTGAAGCACTAGTTGATGGATATTAGCATAACTTGCTGTGTATCAATCAAGCATGTGACAAAGGAAACTTTGTATTCGAAGCCTGCATTGTCAAAAGCGAGAAAGACAATGAAGTGGTTGACACTGGACACTTGATAGAAAAGTGTATGCAGCTGATTACAACTCCGCATTGGTGGATTGTACGTCTTGTCTTCTTTGTGACAAGGCAAAATCAGGTCAACAGTAACCAGTGCATCAGAAACTGTCTCAATGAAGGATCTTGATAAGAGGAACCCCAGGTTTTTGCCGAGGATGGGTTAAAGGATGCATGACATGCTGCGCTTTACAAAGAAGGAGCTAAGCAAGGGCGGTTATGCTTCCAATCTGCTAAGAGCATGTATGTCCTCTTCTGAAAAGGCAATGGCTGTGGTTGGCTTTGCTCCTTGCCTACAAAGCGGAGCGAGTTCAGTCGTCTTCCACTAAAAATGAGGCGCTAAGAAAGAAGAAGTTCAGTCTATCAAGAACAGGACAGATCATACGTTTGATGAATTCTTTCAGCCACTGCACATAAAATCTCCTCAAATGATTTAGCTCAAGTGTCTATTATGAAGAGGTTTTATGAAATAAATGAAAAATTCTGCAGGGACTATGCTTGGAAAATCAGGTTAACTCATTGAGCTCTGGAAAGGTGTAGCAGTTTTGTTAGGAATATGTTGTTCTTGATGATAAACATAAAACACTTAGTAGAATTTGTGTAAAGTCAATTTTGTAGCTGTCAACGAAATAGCATGCTTTGCAGTGTTTCGTTGACAGGAAGCTCATCAACGAAATGAGTGTTGTAGCAATTGCATTGTACAATACTTCACAGTATGATAGGCATTCTATTATATGTTGTAGATAGGTTTTCTAAGTCATGTTGACTAAGTACTAGATAGGCAAAATAGGTTGGTTAATTGTAAATATGTTATGCCTTGTAATTCTGCCTAAGTGAAGACATGTCAACGGTATGAAGATTACTCTGTCAACGGTATGGAGTTTACCCATCAACGAAACGAGGGAAACACCATCAACGGAATGAAGAATGAAGCTATCAACGAAACACATCTCCTTGCTATCAACGAATCAATGTTGCTTTTTGAACAGTTGACAAAGTGATAGTGACAGTTTACTGAACAGATCTAAAAGGAGATATGGAAGTGTACTTTGCATTGGAAGCCATCAAAGTGGTTACTGGAAATAAGGAAACATTCCAATTTCCAATAAGGCTCTTGGGAATGATTATAATGAGCATGAAGACAAAAGCAAAGATCTCCAAGGACCATTGGACAAAAGGAATGAAAAGCAAGCTACTGATGGTTACTGCTATTATTCTTTAGTTTAACCAAATGTAGAATTGTGAACTTGGGATTATATAACCAAGTGTAGCAGTTACTTTAGAAAAAGAGAAGAAAAACAAATAGATTGTATTAGCTATTTTTGAGAGCATTCTTCTCTACAACATTGTAACTGAGCAGCTGTGAACATTTGTATCACAGATTATTTCCGCAATAAAAACACTTCAGTTGGATCATCAAACAATCCAACTGAATTATTTATATCTTGTGTTTTTATTTATTCAGTTCAGTTTAATTTCATAAAGTGTTTAGTTTCAAGAAAATATCAAGAATTGTTTTCAACCCCCCCCCCCCCCCCCCTTCTACAATTCTGTTAGGTCATTTGGGAATAACAATTGGTATCAGAGCGAGCTTCTAACATACAAGAAGTTTAAAGATCAAGACCAAAAACAGAAACCATGGTGAAGAAGGATGCAGGTGTGAAGATACCAGTTCTTGATAAAGACAATTACTTTCACTGGAAAGTAAAGATGCATTTACATCTCATGTCTATGGATGAGAGGTATGTAGACTGCATTGAGAAAGGTCCACACGTTCCCATGAAGCTTGACTCTAGAGTTGGACTGCCAGATGATGCACCTGATGTAGAGATTCCAAAAACTGTCTCAGAATGGACTGTTGAAGATATTGCAGAAGTTCATAAAGACAAAAGGACCATGAACATTCTGTTTAATGGTTTGGAGCAAGAGATGTTTGACAATGTTATCAACTGTACAACCTCTAAGGAAGTATGGGATACTGTTAGAACACTCTGTGAAGGAACTGAGCAAGTCAGGGAAAATAAAATGCAACTCCTTATACAACAATATGAGCATTTTCATTTTAAAGCTGGTGAAACCCTAAATGACACGTTCAGTAGGTTTCAAAAGCTTTTGAATGGATTAAAGTTGTATGGGAGGATCTATCAAACCAAGGATTCAAACCTTAAATTTCTTAGAGCTCTTCCAAAAGAATGGAAGCCTATGACTGTTTCTCTCAGAAACACTCAAGAGTACAAAGACTACACTCTTGAAAGGCTTTATGGAACCTTGAAGACTTATGAGCTGGAAATGGAGCAAGATGAAGAAATTGAAAAGGTACAGAAGAAGGGTGGATCTATTGCATTGATTGCATCACTGAACCAACTTGAAGATGACAATAAAGAAGCTGCAAAGGCCACAACTAGTCGATCTAGTTGTAGGAGTGATGTTAGCAAGGGTAAAGACAAGATGACAGAAGAAGAAGAATCAGAACCAGCCAACTTGGAGGACTTAGATGAGATTGATGAACACATTGCTTTTCTGTCTAGAAAATTCTCTAAGTTCAAGTTCAAAAGAAACTCAGAAGCAAGGCCACCAAGAAGAGACTTTTAACCTAGCAAAACAAACTGGATTGAAAAGTCTAAGTCAAAATGTTTCAATTGTGGAATGCTTGGTCACTTTGCTGGAGACTGCAGAAAGCCCAAGGTTGAGAAGGGCAACAGGAAATTTGAGCCTGTTGATTATAAAAAGAAATACTTTGAACTTCTCAAACAAAAAGAAAAGGCTTTCATGTCTCAGGAGTATGATTGGGCTGGTAATGGTGAAGATTCTGATGATGATGTTGAGTATGTCAACTTGGCTCTTATGGCTGACAATCATGAGCAGGAAGCAAGTTCCTCAAGCAACCAGGTAACAATTACTAATCTTTCTGAGCTTTCTAAAGAGGAATGCGACAATGCAGTAAATGAAATGTCTACTGTATTATATAATTTGCGTGTTACTCTTAAATCACTTACTAAAGAGAATTCAAGAATAAAAGAGACCAATCTGCTCTTAAGTGATAGGAATGCAATGTTAGAAGCACAGCTCATTGAATTTGAGAAAATGAGATGTGTTAGTAGGGATGCTAAGAAGGAACTTGAGAACGTGTTACAAAGGGAAGAAATTCTTAGAACACAACTTGAGATAGAACAAAGTGTGATTGCAAAATGGAAGGATGCCAGGAATGTTGCTACCAACATAATTAATGTTCCAGGCGTGGAATCCTTCTGTGAGCAATCATGGGAAAGGAACAAAGAGAAGCTAGGGTATGTTGGTGAAACCTTAGAATCAGGAACAGAGTCAACAAACAACAATGATCATTTGTTGAAGGTTGATATGTCAACGGAATGCAATGTTTCGTTGACACATGAACCATCAACCGATCAGGCTGTTTCGTTGACAAACAAAAGAAAAGATAAACTCACTAGACTTAATGACAAGTATGGTCCTGTCACCAAGAACTTTGTTCAAGGTGAGTCTAGTATTTTAAAGAAAATTGAGAAGCCTGTTGAGAGAGCTAATGTAGGTCACTTGTCTAACAAGCAATTGAAAGACAAGGTAGAGAAAGTTCATAATGAGGCTAAGGGAAATAAAAAGAATAACAGGAATGGCAAAGTAGGAATTAACAAACACAACAATTACACACCTGATAAATATGCTCCTAGAAAGACATGTGTTAATTGTGGAAGTGTTAGTCATTTGTCTACTAACTGCAAATCTGTTAAGAAAACTCCTAATGTGAGAATGCCCAAGCCTGCAATGAACAGTTCCATGCCTACAATGCCTGTTATGTCTAACATGTTTGCTCCATATGCACAATTTCAGAATCCATATGCTAGCATGCCATTTGTGTCTAATCCTTACATGAATATGTTTAACATCCCACAAATGCCATGGAACATGAATAACATGATTGTTCCTCCAACTATGCATGCTATGAATGAAAATATGAGCAACCCTCAGAAATCAACACCAAGGGTAAAGATTGATTTGAATCAATCTGAGCCCAAAGTGAAAAATGGTACAAAAGGGAATGCAAAGGCTAACAAGACAGGACCCAAGGAAACTTGGGTACCAAAATCGACTTGATTTGGTTTTATTGTGTGCAGGGAGACAAAAGGAATCTTTGGTACTTGGATAGTGGTTGTTCAAGACACATGACTGGTGATTCTACCCTGCTCACAGAGTTTCAGGAAAGAGCTGGCCCTTGTATTGCTTTTGGAGATGACAGCAAAGGCTACACAAAGGGATATGGCTTGATTTCAAAAGAGAATGTCATCATAGATGAGGTTGCATTGGTGGATGGTCTTAAGCACAACTTGCTTAGTATCAGCCAACTTTGTGACAAAGGATTTTTAGTTACTTTTTCTAGAGAAGCCTGTGTTGTTTCTAAAGGAGGAAACAACAATGTGGTAATGACTGGATTCAGAAGGGGGAATGTGTACATTGCTGACTTTAGTAGCACAAGTTCAGACACCATCACTTGTCTTTTCAGCAAGGCAAGCAAGGATGAAAGTTGGTTATGGCACAAGAAGTTATCCCATCTGAATTTCAAAGTTATGAATGATTTGGTGAGGAAAGATCTTGCTAGAGGAATTCCACAGGTGGAGTTCTCCAAGGATGGTTTGTGTGATGCCTGTCAAAAGGGAAAACAGAAGAAGGCATCATTCAAAAGCAAGACAGAGTCATCAATTGTCCAGCAGCTTGAATTGCTTCATATGGACCTATTTGGCCCTGTAAATGTTATGTCCATCTCAAAGAAGAAATACTGTCTTGTGATTGTTGATGATTTTTCTAGATTTACATGGACTTTCTTTTTGCACTCTAAAGATGAGGCAAGTGAAATCATTATCAATCACATCAAGATGGTAAGAAATCATCCTGATTTCAAAGTAAGAAGGATTAGGAGTGACAATGGGACAGAATTCAAGAATTCAAGCATGAAGGTGTTCTGTGAAGAAAATGGTATTTTGCATGAGTTTTCAGCAGCAAGAACACCACAGCAAAATGGTGTAGTTGAAAGGAAAAACAGAACACTTATTGAAGCTGCAAGGACAATGCTAGATGAATCAAAGTTACCTACATATTTTTGGGCTGAGGCAGTTAACACAGCTTGCTTTACTCAAAATATTTCTTTGATTAATCAGGCCAAAGGAATGACCCCTTATCAGTTACTCAAAAGAAAGAAGCCACTATTGGATTTTCTTCATGTCTTTGGATGCAAGTGCTTTGTTCTGAGAAATCAAGCTGAGCATTTGGGGAAATTTGAAGCAAAGGCAGATGAAGCAATATTTGTGGGATATGCAGCAGGGAAAGCTTACAGAGTCTATAATCTCAGAATCAACATTGTTATGGAATCTGTACATGTTGTTTTTGATGATCTCAAAATCCAAGGTCTCTGTGATGAAGGTTTCCATGAAAGTCTTTCTTTTGAAAATAAGGAAGGAGATCAAGTGAATCATGATAAGGCTACTGAGAAACAGCCTAAAGTTGTTGTATCTAGCACAGATGAAAGCAGCAGTGAAGATGAAATTGCTGCATTAAGGTTAAAAAGGATAGCAGCTAGCAGACCAAATGGTCATTTCGTTGACAGTCATGATGGTGGATTCGTTGACAGTCAGAATGAGCGTTTCGTTGACAGCCAAAATGGTCATACCGTTGATAGTCATAGGAATACTTCTAGAAGTGATCACTTAGGGACAACAAACTCAGGGGGAGTTTCTCAAGGACAAATATCCAATCAAGGCAATCATGATCATGAAGCTACGTCTTCAAGAGCAAATCTACCTCCCTCAAGGAAATGGACTAAAGATCATCCCTTTGAACTTATTATAGGTGATGTCTCTTCAAAAGTCCAAACTAGAAGAGCAACTCAAGAAGAATGTCTATATAGTAGCTTTCTGTCTCAAGATGAGCCAAAGAAAGTTGAGGATGCACTTCTAGATCCAGATTGGGTTTTAGCCATGCAAGAAGAGCTAAACCAATTTGAGAGAAACAATGTTTGGAAGCTGGTGCCCAGGCCTAATGACAGGAGTGTTATAGGCACAAAGTGGGTGTTCAGAAACAAGATGGATGAAAATGGCATAGTCACAAGGAACAAAGCTAGATTGGTTGCAAAAGGCTATTCACAGGAAGAAGGAATTGATTTTGATGAAACCTTTGCTCCTGTTGCAAGACTAGAAGCAATAAGGATTTTCCTAGCCTATGCAGCCCATGCCAATTTCAAGGTCTATCAAATGGATGTGAAGAGTGCTTTTCTGAATGGGGAATTGGAAGAGGAGGTGTATGTAAGTCAACCTCCTGGTTTTGAAGATGATGATTTTCCAGACTATGTGTACTTCCTTCTCAAAGCACTCTATGGTTTGAAACAAGCACCTAGAGCCTGGTATGACACTCTCTCACAGTTCCTCCTTGAGAATCATTTCACTAGAGGTACTGTAGATAAAACTCTTTTTCACAGGGTTGTAAATGGCTCTACTTTACTTGTTCAAATTTATGTAGATGATATAATCTTTGGGTCTACAGATGTGAAACTTTGTCAAAAGTTTGCCAAGCTTATGCAAAGTAAGTATGAAATGAGCATGATGGGAGAATTAACTTACTTTCTTGGTCTTCAAGTAAAGCAAGTTAATGAAGGCATTTTCATTAGTCAAACAAAATACATTCATGATTTATTAAAGAAGTTTAACCTAATGGAATGCTCTCCTGCCAAAACTCCCATGCCTACTGCCACCAAACTTGAATTGAATACTAAGGAAAAATCTGTGGACATTTCAAGTTACAGAGGCATGGTAGGCTCACTTTTATATTTAACAGCTAGTAGACCTGATATTATGTTTGCTACATGTCTATGTGCTAGATTTCAGGCTGATCCTAGAGAATCCCATTTAGTTGCTATTAAAAGAATTTTCAGATATCTCAAAGGAACACCAAACCTTGGCATTTGGTATCCTAGAGAATCTGGTTTTGAACTAATTGGTTATTCAGATGCAGATTTTGCAGGATGTAAAATTGACAGGAAAAGTACAACTGGAACCTGTCAATTCCTAGGAAACAAGCTTGTGTCATGGTTCAGCAAGAAACAAAACTCAGTTTCTACCTCCACAGCTGAGGCTGAGTATATTGCAGCTGGAAGTTGTTGTGCACAGATTTTATGGATGAAAAACCAACTACTTGATTATGGATTAAGAGTTGAGAAAATTCCTATTTTCTGTGACAACACTAGTGCCATTGCCATTACTGAGAATCCAGTGCAGCATTCAAGGACCAAGCACATTGACATCAAGTACCATTTCATTAGAGAACATGTTATGAATGGTACTGTGGAGTTACATTTTGTTCCAAGTGAACAACAACTTGCAGACATCTTTACCAAGCCACTTGATGAATCAACATTCTCAAGATTAGTAAGTGAGCTAGGTATGCTAAATTTCTCTTAATTATTTTTGAGATATTTGCAAGTTAAAATGCAGCCAGAAATTTGCTATGTTTTTCTGTGAATGAATTTTCTCAGGAAAAGGTAAAATTTTGTCTAAGTCAAAATTACTATGCCAACGGAATGCACCATTTCGTTGACAGTCTTAGCACTTTTTCAGGGTGTTTCGTTGATAGTTCTTTTGTATCAACGAAACGCAGTTTTATCAACGAAATAGACGGGACCTTAAACGCCCAATTCTGATTCGTTGATATAAAGCGCTTTTAATCTGAACCGTTGAAAAATTGACACGTCTTTTACCACGATCTATGCATACACCCCTGTAAGTATAAATCATGGTAATACTTTAAGAGTAACGGTTATATTTTTAAGCCAATCCAGTAATTTACATTTATTATTGGATTCATTTTCTGAGAATTTTTGGGGGAGTATTTAAGAAATTTTATTTTCATTATTTCTTTTTACCTGTTCTCAAAAATTCCAAAGGCTTTTTCTCTCTTCTTCTCTCTAACAAGCAATTCAGTTCGAAGCTTTCCTTTAATCAACAATGGCACCTATAGTCAAGCTTATGTCTGCTGGAGGGTTCATCTATGAGAAGAACAACTCCATCCCTTTTGTTGTCAAGGAAAACCCGAACAGACTGTTCTTCAAAATGATGGATTTCATGAAGAATTGCAAGTTGAGCTATGCAATGTTTCACTCTACACCACTCTACAATGAGATAATCGAGGAAATTTGGACCTCATGTGAGTATAGTGGAACACACTGCACACTAAAATTCACTCTTCAAGGTAATGAGTACATAGTTAATTCTGATGTTTTGCAAGCATGTTTACATATTCCTGATAATAACTGTGATGCTTTGCCTACTAACACTGAAATAACTACCATGTTAAATTCTATAAACTACTCTTTGCCTACTGATAATCTGGGTAGAATAATTAGGAGAGGTTTGGTTAGGGAATACAGTTATTTAGCTGATGCATTCATTAAGGTCTTTTCTGGAAAGATTAGTAATTTTGATGCATTAACTAACTCTATGTTAATTTTCCTAACCATGCTTCTAAATGATAGATATCACAACTTTAGCACCCAACTTATGTATGAAATTAGTGCTAAGTTGGGTGACAAAGCAAATAGGAAGAAAAATATCTATTATGCTATGTTTCTGATGATGTTGGCTAACCATGTTAGTCCAGCACCATTAGTTATCTCTAACCCTAATGCCAGGTTCGAGTGCTTTGTGCAAGAAAAGAGAGTATTGACAGACATACTGAGGCTGAACCACAATGGTGATGTTCCAGTGGTGTATCTGCCAATCATTGAGGTAACTACTACTATCCCTGTTAGTGTAGCTAACACCTCTACTGTTTTACCTTCCAATGTTGCTATGGAGTCTGTAGCTGTGACCCAACAGGCTCCTACCCTAGCAACAAAACCAAAATCAAAGAAATCCTCCAAGCCAACCTCAGGTGCTTCTCAAAAGGCACCTGTTGTAAAAACTACCACACAACCTAAGGGGAGTGAGTCTGGAGTTGTGAGAGGTGAGGGAAGGGGTGAACATCAAAGAAACCCCAAGGATAAGGAAGGACAGGTTAGTGTGTACCAGCCAAGCCCCATTGTGTCTTCCCAACAAGGCACAATGAGTAACATGGATTTAAACACAAGTCTAATTGCATCCTCCCAAAAGGATGTGATTATTGAAACAAGCTCTCCTCCTAGAGTACAGTCCAAAAGGGTAAGGGACACTTCAAGCCCAAAGTCTACATTTTCCCAATACCAAAGGAGAGTGAAGCAAAAGTCCAAGGGTACACAGGGTGCACACACACTGGAAGCAACACTTCCAGTTTCTCAAATTCAGTTTGATGTAACCCCTATCATTTCTCTGGGGTTACAGTCCTCTTCTCTAAACATCAATCTTGAATTATCTCCATCAAATTCACCAACTCAATCTTTGGATGTGGACATGATCCATACATCTATTCCTGATTCTCCAACTCTAATCTTGGAGAAGCCCCACTCTGAAGCTGGTGGCCATCACTTGCTAAGTGATTTGTTGGGCCATCAACCAATTTTTCCTGAAATTGCAAGGGGATCTGTGGACCAATCTCTAAAATCAATCACCACAGACTCTACTGTAATTTCTCATTCTCAAAGTGCTTTCTTGACTTCATCAACGAAACAGTCTATTTCGTTGACAAGTGTTTCTCCATCAACGGTATCCATACCGTTGACAGTTCAAACTACCATTTCGTTGATAGTTCACTCTGCACCTTTAATTGAAAATCAAGTTGTTCCCACAACTAGTGCAGATGATCTAGTGGTAGTTGAGACACTTCTAGGACTGAGAGGGAGTGAAACTGAGAGGCTGGCTTGCAGCCAGGCAAAAGGAGAGAATGTGAGTGAGAGGCTGGCTATTTCTTCCAGCCAGGCAAAAGGAGAGATTGAGAGTTCCACCTTAGAAGGTGAAGGTGAGGGTGTGAGAGGTGTGAGCCATGGGGAGCCCATGATGCAAGTACAGAGTGGAGAGAGAGAAGGGACTACAGGAGAAATAAGGATGGAAGCAGCCATTGCTAATGAGTTAATGGAGGTCAGTGAGGGAGAAAGGGAACTTACTTTCCAAGAGGTTTATCAGCAAACTCTGGATAGTATTTCCCTGGATCCTGAGACCTTTACTCATCCTGTGTCAGCCTATCAAATTTTGGCTCAACAGGGCAATGTGGAGGCAGAGAGGTCACTCCAACTAATTCACACAACTGCATCAATGCAAAGAGCAAAGGATGCCTTGACCAATCTACCTCCAGGAGCTGAAGCAAGTGGAGAATTTGATTTTTCTGATAATGAGGATAGCTTTGGTGACACTCTACAGGTGGCCACTACTGCACAGACTGGGACTTCTGTGGTGCCTCCTACACCAAACTGGCTTTCTCAAGATATGCATGGTAGAAGCAATTTGGATGCTGCTATCACAAGGCAGTACAATGAAGCATATCTAGCTCATGAGTCTGCAGAAGCAAGGGACAAGAAATTCTACAAAGCCATAATGGATTCTCTGGAAATTCAAAGGCTACAAATGTTGCAGACAAGGA
Organism: Heracleum sosnowskyi; assembly: GCA_030848705.1. Classification (NCBI taxonomy): domain Eukaryota; kingdom Viridiplantae; phylum Streptophyta; class Magnoliopsida; order Apiales; family Apiaceae; genus Heracleum; species Heracleum sosnowskyi. The sequence goes on from CM061240.1 coordinate 22,376,644, forward strand.
TTGAGGCTACAGAGATCAAGGATTCAATCAGCAACCTTAGGGCTGCTAATGATAGGAGGCTAAATGAAAAGCTTCCTCTTCTCACTGTGTCCAGGATGCACAGGTTTTTCTCTAAAGAACCTGAAGTGGATTCCTCCTTGAAGACTCTCTCTTCTAGAGTGGACAAGGTGGAAGCTACCCTATCACAGATGCAAAAGGAACAGGAGAAACAAACTCAACTATTGGCCCAGCTAGTGGCAGCTCAAGGACTCCCAGCCATCTCTTTTGATGATAACAAAAAGGGGGAGAAATCTAAGGAGCTAAACATTCAGATTACCAAGGTTATGGTCCCAGCCATTTCCCTACCAAAGGAGCCATTAGCAATAGGGGAGCTTGGAAAGCAGCAAAAGGATGGTATTGACCTTATACAAGAAGCTTCTATGAGGATGAGACTTGCAGAACAAATCAAAGAACATTGGTCCAACATAGAAGCAAAGTTCAAGAAGATTACTGAAGATAAGGACTCAAATCCATCAACGGAACAGCCATCAACGAATGCCATGGCACTAGCATCAACGGAATGGGAGCCACAAACAAATTCTTTCTATCACCAAGAGCCCCTTCTACATGGAGTCACTCAAGGACCAAGGAAGGAAAAAGGACAAACTTCATGCATTAGGGATGTGGAACAAGCTACAATTCAAAGAAGCCTATCTCCCAAGTCCCCTGCTAAACCAAAGGGCAAAAACATAGCAAGGACTTTCTATCCTGCACCTTATCCAGATGAGCACAAGCTTCTTGGTCCACTCATCACAAAAAGCAAGGAAAGCAATGATTATGAGATAAGGAAGCAAAGGGCAATTGTCTACAGGAATGGACAACAAATCTGTGTTTGGGCTGGTCATCCAAACTTTGCTGAAGCCAAGGCTGAGGAATCAGAAAGAGCAGCTATGCAAGCTCTTGCAGTAGCTCAAGCTCTAGATGAAGAAGAAAGGAAGCAAGAGGAGAGCACTAGAGAGGAAAGGAGTTCAAAGAAGAGCACAAGGCAACCCAAAGAGAGAGCTAGGAGAAACATAGCCTTTGAGAATGCTGATTCTCAGAGTACTGCATCAGACTCTTCTATACCTATTGCACCTCCAACAATTGCTAATCCAGTTTTTGAGGTAAAGTTAGCCAGTGACCCTGATCATCTTGTCAATTTTCACAATCAGCCAATTGAGCCAAAGGAAGAGCCAATTGAGTTTGATGAGGCATACTTTCCAAAGTTCCTGTTAGAGAAGGACCAACCAATGAAGACAAAGAAGAGGTCTGTCAAAGCAAAGCCTGTTTTTGTGAGAAAGCCACAATCTCAGAAACCCCCAGCAAACCCAGAGGACTGCATGTACATTGCTGACATCAGGGAAGAATCCAGTCTACATCTTGACCTAGACAACCTGGTGGAAGTAAGGGGAATTGCAGCTTCTCAAAAGTTGCCTGAAAGACTAGTGTTCACATTCAAGGGTGGTAGAGAACAAGTGTGGCCTCTTTACAGAATTTTAGGAGAAGACTATCAAACACTACTCTCAGTGTTTAGATGCTTGAAAAAGGACTTTGGTTTCACCAAAACAGCCAAGTCTGAGGTGGTCTCCAAAATCTGTCAGTTAAAGGCTAGCTGGAACAAGCCTGAGGCTCTTCCCAGAATACTTAGAGTTCCCTCAACAGGAAAGAAAATCCATCTTCAACCTTATTGGATGATGGAGTTTAAGGACAAGGACAATTGCAGAAGATTCTTCAGAATGGAAGACCAGCTGGAGAAGGCATCTAATCAAACTCTAAAGCTGATGCAATCCAAGCTTGGTGATCAAGATGAAGAGGAGAAAATCTTCTACAGAAGGCTACAGGTCCAGATTGAGGAAAACAACTCCAAGAGAGGGAAGAAGACTATGCCACAAAGAAGTCACAGATGAAACATTTGCTCAGACTAGAGGAGCACTTCTGGGCATTAGTCTTGTAAGTCTTGTATTTTGTCTATAAAGTTTTGAAGCTTAATACATTTTCTACTTTTGTAATTTATGATGTATCTGAGTGTTTTTGTTATCATCAAGTCTCTTGATTTATGGCTGTTATTCTATCAGTCATAAATTGGGGGAGATTGTTAGGAATATGTTGTTCTTGATGATAAACATAAAACACTTAGTAGAATTTGTGTAAAGTCAATTTTGTAGCTGTCAACGAAATAGCATGCTTTGCAGTGTTTCGTTGACAGGAAGCTCATCAACGAAATGAGTGTTGTAGCAATTGCATTGTACAATACTTCACAGTATGATAGGCATTCTATTATATGTTGTAGATAGGTTTTCTAAGTCATGTTGACTAAGTACTAGATAGGCAAAATAGGTTGGTTAATTGTAAATATGTTATGCCTTGTAATTCTGCCTAAGTGAAGACATGTCAACGGTATGAAGATTACTCTGTCAACGGTATGGAGTTTACCCATCAACGAAACGAGGGAAACACCATCAACGGAATGAAGAATGAAGCTATCAACGAAACACATCTCCTTGCTATCAACGAATCAATGTTGCTTTTTGAACAGTTGACAAAGTGATAGTGACAGTTTACTGAACAGATCTAAAAGGAGATATGGAAGTGTACTTTGCATTGGAAGCCATCAAAGTGGTTACTGGAAATAAGGAAACATTCCAATTTCCAATAAGGCTCTTGGGAATGATTATAATGAGCATGAAGACAAAAGCAAAGATCTCCAAGGACCATTGGACAAAAGGAATGAAAAGCAAGCTACTGATGGTTACTGCTATTATTCTTTAGTTTAACCAAATGTAGAATTGTGAACTTGGGATTATATAACCAAGTGTAGCAGTTACTTTAGAAAAAGAGAAGAAAAACAAATAGATTGTATTAGCTATTTTTGAGAGCATTCTTCTCTACAACATTGTAACTGAGCAGCTGTGAACATTTGTATCACAGATTATTTCCGCAATAAAAACACTTCAGTTGGATCATCAAACAATCCAACTGAATTATTTATATCTTGTGTTTTTATTTATTCAGTTCAGTTTAATTTCATAAAGTGTTTAGTTTCAAGAAAATATCAAGAATTGTATTCAACCCCCCCTTCTACAATTCTGTTAGGTCATTTGGGAATAACAAGTTTCCACTTATTGCAGCCAGAGTGTTTTCTTGATCATACAAGCACTAGAAGGAGGACTCATCAAACTGTGTGAATAGATGAAGCCAACAATTTTCTCTTATCACCTTATCAAGCCAAGGAAAAATTGGAAGCTTAGCTAAAGGAGATCAGGGAATTTGCGTTGGGAACAAACTTGAAGAACATTTAGTCCATGATCGAAGACTTAACCCTCTCTTGGATGTTAAGTTTAACAGACATCTGGATAAAAGTTCCCAAGGTATTGATGAGTGGAAGAAAAGATCTATGTTAGTGGAAGTAGAGGTGTATCTGAGAATGGTGGTCTCTCATACGTACATTTCTGGTTATCTTCCATAAGAAATGACATCCATTTGTCGAAGATAATGAGCAGCCAACCAAGTAATCATATGTTTATTCCTGAAGGTTCTTCTGTAAGGAACACCTACTCAAGGGGAGCATCTCTCAGAAAAGTGTTAATCTACTTCTGCAACTTCAAGAAGACATCCTGTCAAAGATCAGATCTCTTATCTACTCAGAAGCCCAGTTTGGGAAAGCAACTCAAAAAGAGTGCATGTAGCTGGAAAAGCCTACAGGGCTTTTAATCACAGAATCAACATTGTTATGGAATTTGTACATGTTGTTTCTGATGATAATAGAAAACAAGATCTTACTGATGAGAAATTTCATGAAATTCTCATATTTAAGATTAAGGTGGAAGGTCGCTATTATGATGAAGATGATGCTTATGTGGATGAATCAGTAACTCCAAGAATGATTGTCTCGAATATGGATAACTCAAGTTCAAATGAGCCACCTATGGAAGGGACAAATGGAACATCTGTAGGAAGCCAAGTGGAGCATCCGTAGGAAGCCAAAATGGAGCATCCGTAGGAAGCCAAGATGGAGCATCCGTAGGAAGCCAAAATGGAGCATCCGTAGGTGGATCACAACACAGAGTTACCACCCCAATAATATAAGGGGGAGTTTCTCTGAGTCAAGGATCAACCTCACATGATCATACTGATGCGAATATTGTTGCATCTTCAAGACCTACACCTGCCATTAAAAGAGCAACTCAAGAGGAATGTCAAATAAGCATTCTTCTCCAAAAGAATCAAATCTATTGAGTATACTCTTCCAAGGCTAAATTGGTATCTAGTTGAACCAATTTGCACAGAAACTTGTTCCAAAATCCAGAAGAAAGTCCTCTTGAAGATATCTATTGGGTTGAAGGAATAAGGTGATCAGTACAAGCACAATCACTTGGATCAAGGCAAGATTTTCTAACTCATGCAAACTTCCATGTCTACTTCCTGGACATCTAGTCTTTCTCCTTGAGTAAAAGTCTCAGTTAAAGAAATGAGTGGAACATCTGCCTCTCAAATTTCAAGATCTATTATACTCAGACCAGTTTCTTCAAGGGTTTTCACTAGAAGGATTCTGTGTTGAATAATATAGTGGAAATACATTTTGATCCAAGTGTGACTCAACATAGCAGACATCAGTGCCAAGCTACTGGATAAATCATTCTCTCCGGGATGGTAAGTAAGTGAGTTATGCATAAACTCCCTTAATTTTTGATGTCTCTTATGCAGCCAGTGTTCAAATGATTTTCTTGAAAACTAAGTTTTTCCAGAAAGAGTGACAATTTTGTCTAAGTCAAAATTTTCTTTGTTTATAGATATTTGTATCCTTAGATAGTCATATATAACACTTGGATTATTTTCTTTTATTTTGTCTACGGATACTGTTATCCGTAGGTAATTTTCTACATATATGGATACTACTTTTGTTCCTCTACGGATACGGCAAAAAGGCAAGATCTATATCTGTAGAAAATTATGTTCTAAGATCTCAGCCGTTGTAAGTCATATATCCTTTAGCTGAGATACTTGTAGTATACATAATATTTGGCATTATTGATCAGTAGCTCTGCTGGAAGGCTGAAAAGCTCATGCAAAGTAGATTTGAGGAGCTAAATGAGTATTTTTTTTAAAAAAATCTCATACCAGCTATTGACAAAACTGAGTTGAGTACCAAGGTAGAAAATTCATGTTTTGAAAAATATTTGGTGATGTCTCTCATGTCTAAGTAACAGTATGCCAGAAATTATGTTAACCACTTGTTTATGTACCAGTACCTAAATTTATCCTGGAATCATTTCTGTATCTCAAGGGATTATGTAATAACCCGAATTTTTGGTAAAATTAAAACTTTTCTTATTATGATTAAGTGCATCAGTGAATTTGGTGGATGAATAGTGATTTTGAGGGTTAAGAAAATTTTTCATGTCACCTATGTACGAGACGTAGTGTGGATATTCCGAAGTCATATTAGTGATCTACGGAGTAAATAAGTGAATGCAAAGACGATCGGAATTCAGAAATTCCAAATTTTATTTTGGTGTAGTATTTGACCGGGCAGTGAATTATATATTATTATATTGAAGAAATGAGTTATTAAATTTGAGGAATTGAGGATTTAATATTTTGGAATTTTATTATATTTGATTTGACGATTTAGAACGAAAACCGCTGATACTTTATAACAAGATTAAGCGATTAAACAAACGAATCATGGATTAAGGATTTAAATTATGACAAGATTAAATATCCTGCACGATCATCAAGAGAATTATATCAAGTGGATTCAAGGATTTAAACAAAAAGGAAGCTAACCAAGAGTTAAGGAGCTCTATAAAAAGAGATTGAGAATATTCGAAGAAACGCGAGAACATTTTCTAAGAACAAGGAATAAAGAGGGAATAGATAAGGGATGTTGGAGTTAGTATTGATTTAAGAGATTGTGCCACAGTGGAGTAATAAAATGCAACATATAAGCTGTAACGTATTGATTTATTAAAAGGACACAAAGACGATCCAATTGGTGGAAGAAGAAAAACCAAGGTGTCATGCATGAAAGTCAACCAAAAAGCTAGTGGTGTATTTGCAACATTGGCAAAAATGGGGTGTTTGATGAGAGGCCAACACTTGGACCAATGAGGTGTTGACAACACCAATGTAGAAGATGCATCCAAAGATTTATACATATATACATGTATTAATTCATTTCTTAAGAAACAAACAATTCTGCCCAACAGAAACAAAGCTCAAAGACAAATTCATATCTCCACTTATGTCCATCCTTAAATCACCAAATTTTAACCATAGCTTCTCCACTCCATGGGTAACATTCGTTCAAAATTTCATGGACAACAAAATTTCAACAAAATTTCAAAATTTCATGGACAACAAAATTTCAACAAAATTTCATGGGTAATAAATATTATTAAGTATTTTTAAATCAAAAAGAGGTTCCCAAAACAATGTTTTTCCATTTAAATCTGTCTTTTAAAGGGGATTTAAATACTCGCTCAACTATCAAAAATATGGGAAACCTGATTTAAGTGACTACTACTCTTTTTAAACTCTCAATTCAAAACTGTCAGGGGACATATATTTTCTCGAAGCAATGTAATTGCTGCAAGTCAAATATTGTGTTACCACCTCAACGATCGAGGGGTAAATTCATGGAACAAGTCGATATCCATTAACAAGCAATAGCTTGGGAAATATTGGAGAATCTTCCTTTCCAACCTAGATATAACTACTTATAGTGGAGTCGTATCAACAAGTGTTACACTTGGGGAAAGGAGGAAGATCTTTACGTTTCAGAGTCATGGATTTCATCTGAACTAGGAGTGGTGTAAGTGGTTCAGTTGCGCCGACCCATCCAACTTTTATTGCCCCAAATGGGCCGGGAGATCCAGAAAGGCGGTAGACAATGTCAGGCTGTCGTGATTCTTCCATCTACATGTAGAAAACTATTTGAGTGGCACGACCTGCTACTGATCATAGCAAGGTTAGGTACAGCGGGCGCGGTAGCAACTCCAGTATTAGTTCATCATCCAATTTGGATATTCCTGCAACATGCATTAGGATGAAGAACCAATCATGTTGGCAGGAGGTCAAAAAGTGTTTGGAAATGAAGTGACAATAAATTCATGCAACTTCATCTTTTATTTTATGAGTTATGACTCAGATTATGTATGCATAAGTGGATTTTGGGTTACGGAACATTATATGAAATTTTCCTTATAACTTCACCTTTTAAGTTATATGTTGATATTCTGCTTACATAGCAGATATTTTTGGAAAGGTTATATTGGTTTACTTTGAAACCTCATCTTTTATATTATACTAGAACTTTGTTCATAATATAGTAAAAGTTTGCAGAAATATTATGAAAATGATATTTGAAGTAAAATAATGGTACTGTTTTTGGGAATACATTCCGATAAGGAAATAATTTCAGTATCGAGATATTTTGACAAATTATTGTCTTATACCCGCCTTATTCTGGGTTGAGTTAAAGGCAGAATTATGCCATACTTTCATTACCTTGCTGAGCTATCGCTCACTCTTGCTATTGTTTTATATATACTATATAGCAGCGAAGCAGGATGCCAATGGGACGGCACATACCCTGCAAGGCGTTTCCATAAACAGTTTCTAGCAGTGATCCCGAAGAGTAGTACGAACCAATCGAATCAGGCTACAGCTTTTGGTATTCAACTTATGTATAGATATGAATGGTATGAGAGGATTGTGAGCATCAGAAGGCTAAGATGGTAATGTAACATTACTTAGAAATTGTATCGGTATCAGATTCAAAAGACATTTGGGTATTGTAATAAAGATTATTTATTCCGCAAGGGTTGTATTTGTGTCGTTTCTGAGACTCTAATCTGTGTGTGTGTGTGTGTGTGAGAGATATATACATTATGGGGTCATAAGCAGATGAATTGTGTCTATTGTGAGTAAAGTAGGTAAGGCAAGAAGTAAGTGGATCGTGACTACTCTAAATCCCTGACCCCAGATTTGGGGCTGTTACAGAAATGGTATCAGAGCGTTAGGTTAAAGTCCTCAGAAACGATAGGAGATCGAGTCTTATAATACCCTTAATAAGGATAAGGACATCTAGAGCTCAAATTAAGTTCGCAGTCGAGTTAGAAGACATGAACCTGACTGTTTAAGATAAAGCCCGAGAGGGGACTTCTTCTGGGAAACCGTACTTAGGACTTCGTGGTTAGTCACCTCGATTCGTATGAGTTATAGATTGATGAGATTCTGAGATACCATACCCCGAGGCCTTCGAGTAGGCAATTGATGATGCGTTCCTTGAAATGGACGGAGACCCGATAAAGGAAGACCCAATAGGAGGATCTAGAGGAAGACCCCATGGCGGGTCAAGGGAAGAATCTTGTAGAAAATGTGCCGATTGATAAGGATGTGGTGTGTTACTTGAGGTCTTATAATAAGACCGGACGAACTTTCAAGGGAAAAATAAGTGACGAGATGAGAGTTTAAGGATCGTTTATGATTGATCAAGAGATATGACAAAGAAAATGGAGTAGAGTCTCCAAAAGTAGAAGAGGTAGAGGCAGTATAGCCAGTATCAGTGGATTGATTCGACTTGAACGAAACCTGTTACTCGTAGTCGGTTATAGTTGCCCATAAGTAGTCGGTATACGTAAGAGCCTAGATGCTCAGATTTTCACGAACGATTAGGGGTACTTAGTTGCCTAGAATAGTGGAAGGAATTGTTTTGGGCTATGAGGTTTCAATCCCCCACGACCAGCGATTCCACTAGAAATAGTGTCTATTACATCATTGAGGGATTTTATTATCTCAAGGAGAATTTTGGGTATATGTACCATGCAAATGTTATTGTAGGACAAGCACGCTAAGACGGAATCGAGAACGAGATTTACCACCCTCAGGAAACCAGGAAGGGATTATGAGGATAGAACAGAAAGGTCGGAAATCAGATCCGAGTATTACAAGTGGGTAAATAGATTGATCAAACTTCCCTGATCTTGGAAAGAAATTCAGCAAATTTTGGCAAACCTTGTCTTTCTGATTACCAGAGGATGTCACCAAAGAGAGTGGAAACTAGAGCGAACCCTGTGGATTGGGTAAGATGGCCGCTACATGGGTTGGTGGACAGACCCTGATTGCTACAATTGATTGTAGAGATAAAATGATGAAGTTGAGATTGGATGGTAAAGGCGAAATATATTTAAGGACCAAGACGGACTGAGAAATTCCGGGATTGACTTAAATGAAAAGGCTATTGTGCCAAAAGTGTTAAGCTTATGTAGCACACGGGATTGATATGGGAGAAGGAATATTGGATATAAGGATGATTGAAATAGAGACCAGATTTAAGCTTGTAGTTCTAACGATCTTCCGAAGTACCGCCCAGTCAACATGTGGAATTGTCATTTCTATGGGCGACAACGGTATCGAAGTCTTCTTATAGAACATAATGCTTACTTAAGATGCTTGCGCCGGGACGAATAAAAACCCCTGCGATTGCAAATGTTGATGGTTGAATTCTTAGCGACTATTATAAGTCGACAATGATCGAACACCTTAGGGTGCGTGGAAAAGAAAAACTTTGGAATTGAACGATTATCCATTAGAGGAGCCGACATAAAAGGCATCCGTAGAGACCTTGGTAGTACCCTCCCCATTTGCAAATTATGTGGGGTACCTCCCCAATCTATGATCTATCTTGACCTCTCTCTAGGAAAGAATTCTGATAAAGGGTATATTCCCTCTTCGAAGTTATTTTATAACACTTGTGCTAAACCATATTCAGTTTCAATTGTGCTAGAGGCTGTCACGATGCCTACTTTCAGGTTTTCAAAGCCCTGTCAAATGATGTTATTCAAGCTTCCACTTTTCTTCAAATAATGAATAACCCTTTCTTGTTAAGTACCAGTATCTTTTTGGTTATTCTTTTCTTTGGAAACCGCACCTTTGGAATCTGTTCAATTTTAATCCAAGATGTTCCTTTAAGAAATATTATCGAAAGACGATAATCATTAAATTGATATCAAATTGCTTTCATACTTTTCAACTTCCACTGAGACGAACAACCCTATACTTATAGGGGCTACAAGGACTATCTGTCTGTGTGATAGAAGTCTGATGGGACGCCATCACTTGTAAGTTGTGAAATACAAGAAGGCTAATTACCTTTAGTAATGTCTCAATCGAGGCACACAACGTTGAGTTCTTATGATCATGTTGATCTCTCGATAAATTCTTTTACCTCCGATAAGGTTACCTTTAAACTCATAACCTTATGATCACAAGTGTGTGACTTTTTCCTTGGTATGGGAGCTGTCTTTTCAAGGACCCATGATTTTGTTATCCTCATTGAATTCTAAGGGGAGGCCAACCAGGTCAAATAAGTCAAAATTCGCTGATAGGAATTAGATTCGCAACGAAATCGCCTATGACAGGAGCGAATCCCTAAGACGAATAGAATGTTAGTGACATATCAATGAAATTGGTTTATTCTCCCAAGGATATTATGATAATGGAAAGCGTGTCAATCGATATATGTGAAAGGAATAGCGATGTGCTGTGAACTCCAGTGACAACGGTGTTAGATAGATGCCCTATAGTGGAATTGAGATTTTGGAGGAGTTGTTTACGAATGGACACTACCTCTGGGTTAGCAAGATAAGTACTGGCGATGGAGTCAGAGGGAGCTGGTATTGTGACTTGGGAGAGGTGCAGCGTGTGTTGTTTTTTTTGAGGAATAATTTTCGGAAATATATGGAGACCCGAATGAAAATGAAAGTTAAAGAGTTAAAACAAGAAACCATGACTGTGACCAAGTATGAGGCCAAGTTTTCCGAATTATTGAGGTTTGTTCCGGAGTTTGTGAACACAGAGTAAAAGAAAGCCAGTAGGTTTCAACCAGGGCTACCTCCAACCAGCAGCCCACTGTCAGGACCTTTAAATAGCAGATACCCTTCTATACTATTTAGACAGAGCTAATGCATCGTTGTATATCAAGAAGTTGCATGACAATTAAACCTTAAGGCCGAGCCGCTGAGGGAATAATTACAAGTAGAAATAGCCAATCGAGGGATTTTCCCATAAGACTGGTACATCCAGGTTGTGAACTAGAAATATGAGGTCGACCCTTTTGATAGACCTGATTCCTTTCAAGTTGGGAGAAGTTGGTATCATAATAAGGATGGGTTGGTTGACACCCAATGGAGCCCAGACTGATTGTAAGGGAGAGAGAGTAATAAATAAAGGACGGAGACAGATTCAGAGATTCTTGAATATAGTTCAGACTAAGAAACTATTACTCCAGAGATCCGAGGCTTAATTAGATCTTATGGTTGACGCCAAGAAAAGAGACACCAAGTATAAAGGAAACTACAGTGGTTTTGGGAGGCTGTACAAGATCTTAATGCGCTACCAAATATCGATTGGGATGACATGAGAATGAATAACGAGTATTCAGGTTATAGTGCCGCATCTCCTGTTAGCCTCAATGAGAATGAAAGAGTTAGCGACTCAGTTAAAAGAATTGTTGGGCAAGGATATGATAAGACCCAGTGTACCACCGTGGAGAGCCCGGTGTTGTAGTAAGAGAGAAAGATGTTAGCACAAGATTATGCATCGAACCTCGAGAGTTGTATGAGTTCGACATGGAGAATAGGTACCCTTGTAAATGATTGTTTGATCAGCGGAAGAACGCTGTGTATTTCCAAATTTATTTAAGAACTGGATATCACCAGTTGGGAGTTAAATCCGAGGATATACCCAAGACTGCGATTCGTACTAGGAATAGACACTTCAAGTTTTCAGCGAGGTTATTTTGGGTTGATTAATGCACCCACAAATTTTATGGAATGTAATGAATTGGCTTTGAGTTACCCGTGATAGTAGATAACAAGAGATAGAGAAATGGCTAGAATTGACCTAGGATTATGACTGGGAGATACACTACCATCCGGGGAAGGCCAATGTGGTGGCTGATACCCTTAATGAAAATGAGACAGAAATGGATTCCGAATGATCGGGAATTAAAGGATGAGATTTTACACAAAACCCAAGTTAGTCCAACAAACTAGAAAGACAAAAGATTTCACCAACAAGCGGCTAGTGACAACCAAGACAGACAGGGAAAACATGCGGACTAAGCCCGCGAGTATAGAGATAGTATTGCTATTGATAAGCTAAATGGCATGTTGATGAATGACAAGAAAGTTTAGGTTGGCGTATTTTCTGTACAAACAAGATAGAGGATATGAGGTTAGAGATTCGTGATGCTAAAGGTATCTCCATGGAAAGAATTAATGAGATTTGGAAAGAAAGGGAAGTTGAGCCCGAGATTCATTGGGCCATCTGAGATTTTAAAACGCGTCAGGAAGGTGGCCTACGAGCCAGCCTTACCTCCCCAAACTTGTAGAATGGTCATAACGGGGTTCATGTGTCAATGCTACGTCAATATACTATAGATGCCCGGCATATGTTAAAGTACGAGAAGGTAGATATACAACCTGGTCTGACTTACAAAGAGCAACCTGTGGAAATCACGGATAGAAAAGAGCAAGTGCTAAGAGACAAGGTTGCCAAGCTAGTGAGAGGTTTGTGGAAAATCAAGAAGTGGAAGAATCCACTTGGGAGTTAGAAAGTGCAATGGGAGAGAAGTACCCCCCAGTTATTCCTAAGCTGATTCCGGGACGGAATCCTTTTAAGGAGGGAAGACTGTAATAACCCGAATTTTTGGTAAAATTAAAACTTTTCTTATTATGATTAAGTGCATCAGTGAATAGTGAATTTGGTGGATGAATAGTGATTTTGAGGGTTAAGAAAATTTTTCATGCCACCTATGTACGAGACGTAGTGTGGATATTCCGAAGTCATATTAGTGATCTACGGAGTAAATAAGTGAATGCAAAGACGATCGGAATTCAGAAATTCCAAATTTTATTTTGGTGTAGTATTTGACCGGGCAGTGAATTATATATTATTATATTCAAGAAATGAGCTATTAAATTTGAGGAATTGAGGATTTAATATTTTGGAATTTTATTATATTTGATTTGAGGATTTAGAACGAAAACCGCTGATACTTTATAACGAGATTAAGCGATTAAGCAAACGAATCATGGATTAAGGATTTAAACTATGACAAGATTAAATATCCTGCACGATCATCAAGAGAATTATATCAAGTGGATTCAAGGATTTAAACAAAAAGGAAGCTAACCAAGAGTTAAGGAGCTCTATAAAAAGATATTGAGAATATTCGAAGAAACGCGAGAACATTTTCTAAGAACAAGGAATAAAGAGGGAATAGATAAGGGATGTTGGAGTTAGTATTGATTTAAGGGATTGTGCCACAGTGGAGTAATAAAATGCAACATATAAGCTGTAACGTATTGATTTATTAAAAGGACACAAAGACGATCCAATTGGTGGAAGAAGAAAAACCAAGGTGTCATGCATGAAAGTCAACCAAAAAGCTAGTGGTGTATTTGCAACATTGGCAAAAATGGGGTGTTTGATGAGAGGCCAACACTTGGACCAATGAGGTGTTGACAACACCAAAGTAGAAGATGCATCCAAAGATTTATACATATATACATGTATTAATTCATTTCTTAAGAAACAAACAATTCTGCCCAGCAGAAACAAAGCCCAAAGAAAAATTCATATCTCCAATTATGTCCATCCTTAAATCACCAAATTTTAACCATAGCTTCTCCACTCCATGGGTAACATGCGTTCAAAATTTCATGGACAACAAAGGAGTGTAGCCTAGCCAAATCTCTTCCTCAAATTGGAGAACCCAATCTGTCCAGTTTTTGTCCAGCGGAAAGATGGGGCTCAAAACCCTAGCTAGGAAGCTTCAAATTGGGCGATCTATAACTCAAAAGAAACCTTATGAAGAGCACAAGGTCGGGTAGAAATTGTATCACCAAACTCTTATTGTTCGATTTGTTATGAATTTTACAAGATGAGGATGAATAGTAACTTCAAGTGGTTTTCTTGTTTTGATCTTTAGGATTTAGCACTTTAAGGACCATCTAAAGCTTGTTAAAGGTTTATAAACACTTGATAGTGTTGTTAGAGCATCCAAGGAGGTAAAACCCTAACCCACCCTTTGAGTTCATATGAGTTTTGATGATTGTTTTGATGTTATAAGCTTAAGAGATCATGTTTAAGTATTTTAGTTGTTATTTAACTTTGTGAAATATGAAAAATGGTGGGTGTTGGATTGTAGCCACACCACTGACCTTAGAAAAGTAAAAAGGTTGTTTGTTGAGGTTGTGGATGTATGGTATGCCCGGTGTGGCTTGGTTATGTTGTGACAAAATTGGATTATTCGATTTTAAGCCGTCGTAATGCCCGATTTTCGGTAACTCTACAAACTGCCTAGAATCCGAAAACCTAACTGCCTCTTTTGGTTCAGTGATGAACATGAGTGTGTAGAGATTTGTTTCTAGTTTACGTGAGCGCAAGAATCATGTCATTACGATTTACGGTTTATGAGATATGACCATTTTAGTGAAAGTGGTTCAAGGAATGAGATTGCAGAAATGTACCAACTTTGTGGCTATGTTTGAGACCCTTAAGAGTTGTTTTAAAATATGAAATTTTGTATTGAAGTGTCAAGGTCAGTTATGAATGTTTTTACGAAGGTTTCGAGTCCAAAAGATTATTTTTCGATTTTATAAAAATGTGTTAGCCAAGGTTGCGCAAGTGAAAACCACTAAGAACATGACTTAGAAACCAATGTTGTAAATGGTTAAGTATAACTTGTATTCGAGGATCGATTTCGGACTAAACCCGCGACTTAAGTGATTGTCGATTAACATGGACTTAGTATGAGTCTATAACGAGCTAGTAATGCCTTGATTATGTTTCGCTTACGTGTTTAAGCATTTAGTACAAGTGGATTATCCAGGGGATTAATCGTGCGTTTTCTTTGACTTTGTCTAGATGGTCCGACATCGTCGCGAACCCCTATCACTTCTCGAGCATCAGGCAAGTTTTCTAAATCCATACTTTGAAGTATTTATTATATAATACTGCTTTTTCCATGTATAGTGTTGTATAGTTTTGAGATAAATGATTATATCGTATTAAATAGAATTTGACTTTTGGATATTATACGAGCTTTGAGATAATGTACTTATGAACCGGTATACCTTGTAGCTCTATATATAAGAGCATATTCATTGTTTTCGACTCTAAATCGGGAGTCAGTATTTTGAGATATGTAGATAGCCGTGGAAACCCGGAGGGATTCCATCGGCAGAATACTATGTGTTTTGAGGGAATGTTATTTGAGTATTATCTCGGTCGAGAAATACTATTTGAATACTATTTCAGTTATATATGCTAATGGAAGGCATAAATGTTTTCGAAAGTATATTGTGATACTTGCTTTATGATTTGATTATGAGCTTATAAGCTAGATATGGGATATCAGCTATAAGTCAGATTTTATAAAGGCCCTAGGTTAAGGGCGTATGATATTTCTTTTGATCCGAAGTAATTATATTTTTGTATATATTAAAGGTTATTTTCCGATAAAGATATTGGACATCTGTTATTCGAGGATTATTTATTTAATGAATATTATTATTCATTCGAGGTTTAATTATTTATTATTCATTCGAGGTTTAATTATTTAATGAATTTTATTATTCATTCGAGGTTTAATTATTTATTATTCATTCGAGGTTTAATTATTTATTATTCATTCGAGGTTTAATTATTTAATGAATTTTATTATTCATTCGAGGTTTAATTATTTATTATTCATTTGAGGTTTAATTATTTAATATTCATTCGAGGTTATTTATTTAATATTCATTCGAGGTTTATTTATTTAATGAATATTATTTCTGAATATTCATTTGATCATGATTTACTTAATGAATATTATTTTCGAATATTCATTTAAGATTTACTTATTTAATAAATATTATTAAGTATTTTTAAATCAAAAAGAGGTTCCCAAAACAATGTTTTTCCATTTAAACCTGTCTTTTAAAGGGGATTTAAATGCTCGCTCAACTATCAAAAATATGAGAAACCTGATTTAAGTGACTACTACTCTTTTTAAACTCTCAATTCAAAAACTGTCAGGGGACAGATATTTTCTCGAAGCAATGTAATTGCTGCAAGTCAAATATTGTGTTACCACCTCAACGATCGAGGGGTAAATTCATGGAACAAGTCGATATCCATTAACAAGCAATAGCTTGGGAAATATTGGAGAATCTTCCTTTCCAACCTAGATATAACTACTTAGTGGAGTCGTATCAACAAGTGTTACACTTGGGGAAAGGAGGAAGATCTTTACGTTTCAGAGTCATGGATTTTATCTGAACTAGGAGTGGTGTAAGTGGTCCAGTTGCGCCGACCCATCCAACTTTTATTGCCCCAAATGTGCCGGGAGATCCAGAAAGGCGGTAGACAATGTCAGGTTGTCGTGATTCTTCCATCTACATGTAGAAAACTATTTGAGCGGTACGACCTGCTACTGATCATAGCAAGGTTAGGTACAGCGGGCGCGGTAGCAACTCCAGTATTAGTTCATCATCCAATTTGGATATTCCTGCAACATGCATTGGCATGAAGAACCAATCATGTTGGCAGGAGGTCGAAAAGTGTTTGGAAATTAAGTGACAATAAATTCATGCAACTTCATCTTTTATTTTATGAGTTATGACTCTGATAAAACCTTACTCAGATTATGTATGCATAAGTGGATTTTGGGTTACAGAACATTATATGAAATTTTCCTTATAACTTCACCTTTTAAGTTATATGTTGATATTCTGCTTACATAGCAGATATTTTTGGAAAGGTTATATTGGTTTACTTTGAAACCTCATCTTTTATATTATACTAGAACTTGTTCATAATATACTAAAAGTTTGCAGAAATATTATGAAAATGATATTTGAAGTACAATAATGGTACTATTTTTGGGAATACATTCCGATAAGGAAATAATTTCAGTATCGAGATATTTTGACAAATTATTGTCTTATACCCGCTTTATTCTGGGTTGAGTTAAAGGCAGAATTATGCCATACTTTCATTACCTTGCTGAGCTATCGCTCACTCTTGCTATTGTTTTATATATATTATATAGCAGCGAAGCAGGATGCCAATGGGACGGCACATACCCCGCAAGGCGTTTCCATAAACAGTTTCTAGCAGTGATCCCGAAGTGTAGTACGAACCAATCGAATCAGGCTACAGCTTTTGGTATTCAACTTATGTATAGATATGAATGGTATGAGAGGATTGTGAGCATCAGAAGGCTAAGATGGTAATGTGACATTACTTAGAAATTGTATCGGTATCAGATTCAAAAGACATTTGGGTATTGTAATAAAGATTATTTATTCCGCAAGGGTTGTATTTGTGTCGTTTCTGAGACTCTAACTTGTGTGTGTGTGTGAGAGAGATATATACATTATGGGGTCATAAGCAGATGAATTGTGTCTATTGTGAGTAAAGAAGGTAAGGCAAGAAGTAAGTGGATCGTGACTACTCTAAATCCCTGACCCCGGATTTGGGGCTGTTACAGATTATCAACCTTTCAGTACTTGATAACCTAAGAGATACTTGTTGTGTTCTAATTGGCTGCCTAGATGTTGATACTTGCAGGATAATTCCCTAACCAAAAAGACACAGCACAATCATGCCAACTCCAAGGAAATAAGTTCAGGTCATGGCTCAGAAGAAATGCTTAACTCAATGTCAATCCAAAAGATAAGTAATAAGTTCAGTGATATCTGTGTAAATAAGTAATAAGTTCTGACACTCTTTCCAGTTTCTAAGATTTATCAGTAAATGAGTTTGTTTACCAGAATGAGTCCACACTCTTATTTGTTCTCGTTCTTTCTTTAACTCTACTTCTAGGGATTCTATTTTTAACATCTGTTCTATTTCTATCCCTTTAAGTTTGTCACACAAATTTTGAGTATTTTTTAGGATAACTAACTCAGCTTCTAAATACTCATTCCTCTTCTTTATAACAGCTGCTTCTTCTAAAATTCTGATGTTTTCCTTAGACTGATTATTATAACTAATGTGCAAGTTTCTAAAAGAGGACTTTAAGTCACACATGTTATCAGTATCAAAAGCATAAGCAGTTTTAGGTACCTTTTCAGATGCTTCTTCAATTTCAGCCATCAGTGCATAGTTTGTTTCTTCTTCTTCTTCAGAATCAGAAGAATCCATCCATCCTTTGCTTGATGTGACAAGCACCTTTCCAGCAGATTTTCTAACTTTGGGTTTCTTGCATTCAGTTGTATAGCGACCCATCTGGTCACAATTGAAACATTTAATCTTTGAGAGATCAATTTTCTTCTGTTTGCTTTTCTTATCAGAATATTGATCTCCTTTTGACTTTCTTCCATCTTTTCTGAATTTGCCCTGCTTCATTCTTCTGAAACCTTTAACCATCATAGCCATCATCTACACCAGTTCTTTGTCAGAATCATCATCTGATTCCTCATCAGTACTTTCATCAGTATCAACATCAGTGTCTGACTTTATTACTACATGAGCTTTAGCCTTCATTTTTCCTTGGTGCATACGCCTTTCTTTTGATTCCACTTTCAAGGCCACCAATTTAGGCTTTGATCTTTTACCTTCCTTTTGCTTGATCTCCAGATCATATGTCTTCAGCATTCCATAGATTCCATCAAGTGTCATCACATTCATCTTATAAGTGTGTCTTATAAGATTCTGTTGAGTTATCCATTCCATGGGTAAGGATCTTAAGAATTTGACGTTTGAGTCTTCAACATCATACACCTTTCCCACCAATGACAATTCATTTAGCAAAGTAAGAAATCTATCATATATTTCTGTTATGTCTTCATTATGCTTTGCCTCAAACTGCTCATATTCTTGAATAAGAATACCTCTCCTATTTTTCTTGATTTATTTTGTTCCTTGGCATTGAACTTCCAAGGCATCCCATATCTCTTTAGCAGTCTTATACGCAATAACTCTGTTAGATAAGACAGTATCTAAACTATTGTGTAAGATATTTCTAAACTTTGCATCTTTGATCATTTCAGCTTTATCTTCAGGCGTCCATTGACTCTTTTCTTTTGTTGCCAGCCCTGCAGGAGTTGTCTCAGTTGCTGCGACTGGTTTTGTTGGTATGAACGACCCATTGTTTATCCTGTCTATGTAGTCAGGATCTGAAGCTTCAAGATACATAAGCATTCTTACCTTCCATGTTGAGAATTCTGATTTCTTCAACATCGGAATCTTCATGGTTTCATATCTGTTCCCCGATATTTCGATCGTTTCTGATTTGATAGATCAGTCTGCTCTGATAGCAATTGTTACCCAGTAGATATCGATTATATAAGGGGGGTTGAATGTAATCGTATGAAATAATCGAATAAACAAATATAAAACAAACAATATCAGCTTTTATTAAACTTTATAAAAACTGATACAAACTCTCTCAAGAAACTATGAGTTCTTAAGTGCTGCTAGGTTTACAAAAAATACTCGTGTAAAAGCTATTACTCTCGTAAAACCTATCATGTGTTTATATATGCACACAGCTACACATTCTGTTACATAAGATAATCTATATTTAATTAGATTGATCTTCTTGTCGCTTATCTTCTGTAACAGCTTCGATGAAGTATATCTTCTGTAAATCAATTCTTTCCTGAAATTGCGGAATAATATCAATCAATATCTGCTGACTTGTCCTGCCACTGATGATGACATCATCAGATGTCAGCTCCTGATGCTCCAAGTACTGATGCTATCCGATCCTGACGCATTCATTAAATCATCATTTTCCAACAATCTCCCCCAATTTATACTTTCTGAAATAAAGCATAAATTCTCTGGATTTAATGATGCCAAAACTTCAATCAAATACTCGTAGGATTAATATAAGGATTTTGCTTAATATATCCTTCATAATCAGACACTCTTATGAACCCCGTGTTCTTCTGAAGAAACTGCTTCATCAACTCATCATCTTTTTCCAATAACAAATCAATCATTTTTCTTCTCAGCTTCCTCAGACTTTCATCATCCTTGTCTGTCTGATAAATTGCTGCTCTAAGATCTTCAATAGAACTTCTCAACATTCTTTCATCCAGATAAATAAGCTTAACTCTTTCACTATCAGGACTGAAAGACAAATACTCCACTCCCAGAGTCTTCTCAATAGATGCACTCCCTTTCTTCATTTCCACCTCTTGTCCATCCATGTCAATATATTTAGGAGTATATCCAGTATTTTTCAGATTAAGCCCCATCAAATGCAAATTAATACTGGATTGAATCTTCTTTCTCCACTTTACACACAGATCATCTTTAGGAATAAACATATACTGCACATACCTCAATTCTTCCAAGTTCTTCATTGAAATATCCAGCTCTGTCAGTACAAATGTTGATCCATCCTTAAGAAAATACACTAACTTTTCTTTAGGCAAATTTCCATCATGAACATCATATACCATTTGAACAGAGATAAGTTTATCAAGATGCCTTTGAGTAACTTTATCACTCAGATTTTCTGTTAGACATGCTTGATCATATGATGCTGCCTGAGGAATTACTTCTGCATCAGGATGACCAATTCCTCTATGTGTTCCTGTCCTTCGACATTCATTCTTCTTCTTCGCAACCTCTTCATAAGACTTCTTGAATTTTCCAGATCCATCAATACAAGAAATTCCAGGGAGATTTTTGAAATGTCCACTTGATTTGAATATCTCATTGAGATGAATATGAGATTTATCTTCCCTGACATCATGGCCTTTTCCTTTGTATCCTTTAACCTTCTTGAATTCGTAAGCATTTCTCGAACTCCTTACAACATTATCCTTCTTTCTCAGATATTCTTGCAACATGACTCCTGACTTAGTGAAGCTTCGTTGTTGTAAAGACTTAAAATAGTCTTTTTCTGCTTGCTTAGCTGCTTCCACATTTAATGATGTTCTTACAAGAAATATCTGTCTATCATTCCTTGAATCATCCCTTCTTCTCCGTCTTTGAACTAGAGAGATATCATCATCCTCTTCTTCTTCTTGATGTGATTTTTCAATACTTTGTTCAGTGACTGTAACTTGAGATGGACCTTCAAGAACTTTCTTTCCTTTTCCCTTAGCAAGAGCAGCAGATATTTCAGATGACGTATCTGCACCAGTATTTGATCCTTCTTTGATCAGAATACCTTTTTGAGATTCTGAAGGTGATTTCATAGTCCTTCCTCTTGATCTACCATGACCTCTACCTCTAGACATGTTTCCCTTCTTTTCACTTATGACAATTCCTTTCTGTGAATTCAGAATTTCATACTCTATCCTTTGGGCTTCCACCATTTCTTCCACATCCTCATCAGGATACATTTCTTGAAGAAGCTTCATAGCTTGCTGCTCATTGAATGCTTCAAGTCTGGGATCTTTATAGTGCACAGTGTATTCTATTCCATCAATATTCACAGTCTGATGAAACTTCTTTGCCTGCTCAGCAGTTGTCACTATCACATCATGAGATTGCATTTTAGAACTAGATCCAGAGACTTGTGTTGACTGCTGTCTTTGACTTTGATTAGACACAGTAATTTGTGTCCTAGCAGCAGATACCTGTTTTTGACTAGATCCTCCATCAGGAGCATCATCCCTCCTTAGAACCACTAACTCCGGAGAGCATTTGGTTGACACTACTTTCTCCCCCTTTTTGGCATCAGTACCAGCATCAGGAACAAGAGAAGAGATAAGTAAATCCAGCTTAGCATCCATAGATTCAGCCTTTTTCTCCAGAGTTGCAATTCGATGTTCAAGAGAGACATGATCTTTGTGAACACAGGAGAAATATCTTGTATGGCGAGCATCAGATTTAGCATTCGCAACCACTACATCAGCAATATTCTTTGCAGTTGAAGTCTTGACATTAGTAATCTCTTCAAAGATAGCTTTAAGCATGAGAGAAGTACCTTTGAGATGAGGTTGAAGATCAGAACTTTTAATCTCTTTAGAAGCAGTAGCCAAATGACAATGAGCACCAGTAATACCAACAAAAGAGGAAGGATCAGTCCAAGAATGATCCCACTGAGCTCGCCTGTGACTAGTCAGAATGTCTTTGGAAGAATCACCAGGATCAGACTTATCAGAGCTGGAATGAGAACTGTGAGACTGATCCTAAGACAAAGAAGCTGCAGGAGTATTAGATGTACCTGCATAAAAATCAGTAACTCCTAGATCTCTCTTTTCTTTTTCAGTGATCTCATCACCGCTCACCAGCACAATATCTGAACTTTTGAGAATCAGATTTTCCTCACTCAAATGCGTAGCATTCACACTCAGTTCTACCTCTCCTTTTGCCAGTTCAGGAGACTGCCTCTCAACAATTCTGTTTTTCTCTAAATCTTTTCTCTCATTCTCACGAAAAAGGCTCAGAGCACTCAGAAATGAAGAAATAAGAGATGGCAGAGAAGAGTAGAGTGCAGTCATACTGACAGAGGATCCCTCAGTCAAGGGTCTGTCAGTAGTCATCCTGACACCATGAGAGTAAACAACCATAGCAGAATCAGGATTAATCACATTACCTGATTCCTCAATATCCAAGGGACGAGAGGACAATGGTTGAATCATGAGAGCTTGACTGTCTTCACTCGGGCATGCTTCCATACTTTGAATGAAAGGTTCTTGTGGAGCCTGGACAATTTGGACTGCTTCAGTAAAGTGTACTGGAGGTTCTTGTGTGTCATGTCGTTGAGACTTGTCTTCCTCAAAATAAGCAATTACCTCCTCTTCTAAAGTGCCTTCATCCACCCTTTGAGTAGATGGTTCTTGTGTGGCTTGATCTACAGGGACCGCTGGTTCACATTGAGAACCAGGTTCTTGTGTATCCAGATCAATACTAGAAGCAGAGGATGTTCTGGCTTTAACATTCCGTTTCTTTGTTCTTGTAAAACATATCTTCCTTTTCTGACCAACAGACTCAGCAATTTCTTTACGAGCTGCATTTTCCAGTCTTTTGATTCGATCATATGACATATCAACCTTCCGTGCCTGTGGAGATACAGGAGGACTGGAGTCAGAAACCACCACATTTTCAGGTGAGGGTTTCACATCAGATGTGTTAACATCAGTGACAAGTACTGCATCAGCATCAAGTCCGGTATCAGAAGTGAAGGTATTATCTGGAGCAAAACTGACAGTAACATCAGTAGCAGAACTGTCATGAAAAGATTTGTGCAGAGCATCAACAACATCAAAGTGAGAGTAGAGAGTAGACTTCCTTAATCTGCGTCTTTTGGGAGACGGTGATAGAACATGTGCCACATCCACAGGAGATATCTTAAATATCGATGACAGCGGTACATCATCATCATCATCAGTATCATTATCAGTATCAACAACAGTTGTGTGCTTTCGTCGTGAGGCTAATATTTTAGATGCCATACCAACTGATTGATCACCTTGTTTCTCCAGAGTTTCAGTGGGGGAGTGTGACAAGATCCTTGATCCTGACGACTGAGAATGTCGCACTGATTTGGCTAACCTTGTATGTTTTACAACTGATTGCTGTTGAGAGCCATCAGAGGTGGGATTTGAGTGTGTGGGAATCTTTTTAGGTTTTGTACTTGGGTTAGATCCAGAGGGGGTAGCAACATCAGACCTCCGAATCAGAGGACTAGGATCCAATCCATAAACAGTA
The DNA here is from genome assembly GCA_030848705.1 of Heracleum sosnowskyi. NCBI lineage: Eukaryota > Viridiplantae > Streptophyta > Magnoliopsida > Apiales > Apiaceae > Heracleum > Heracleum sosnowskyi. Next base: position 22,400,341 of record CM061240.1, read on the forward strand.
GGCAATCTCTGTCGCAGAAGTTGCCTGACCTGTCCAGGATACACAACATCATCCTGAAACATTTGTTTTCCTTTTAACATGTACTCCTGAAAGGATCGAGGAATATTCTGAAAAACAGGCAACAAGCGCTCATCTTGAAAAGCAACATTAGGGCACAAGTATTTAAAAATCAAATGCAGAAAACGACCTAAGTAGACAGTTTCCCGATTATCATTTATTCTACTTCCTATGGAATCAATAAGCATGCTAGCTATATTAAAATCAAACCCATAGATTAGAGAGTACCCAATGTTGTGTGTGGCTTGAGTGAGAGCATCAAAGTTTGAGCTTTTGTTCATAAAACACTTACCGATGGAATCAAAGAAAAAATTCCATTCTTGACGAAGCTTTGTTCTTACCAGTCTACCCATTCTGGTCATATCACCGTTATATCCAATTTTGATGAAGAACTCCCTAAGTACAGCCTCCGAAAAGAAGGGAGTAAAGGATGTAGGACTACCCAGGTGCAAAGCACTTTGAACAATAGAGGGAGTAACCTCATACAGATCATTCCTATAGGAGAATGTGAGACTGGGTTGAGTATTAGGAGTACCTGGAGTGTATGTTGCAGTACTCCAAATCTGCATCACTTCTTGTGCAGAAATCGCCTTAGGTTCTGTCAGAGCAAACCTAATTGAGCTAGAAACCAGAAAATCCTGAATGAGATGAAATTCGGATGGGGCTTTTGTTTTATCCAGAATAGCAGAGTAATTGTTGGTGACAAAGAGAACTCCATTATGAGTCAGATTCTTGTTTGTAGGAGATGGAGAATGAGTTGCTGCCATTGTTGAGAGAAAACAAATACAGAGAGAATAATATGGATATTCAACAATGATAAGAAAGTTTAAGAGAAACAAATCTTTTGAGTATAGTTAGCAACACAATTTCTCCGAAAAACAAGACTAATGATGACTATTGGACAGATATCGTGCAAAAATGGGTATGCACGATTGCCAAGGACGCGTGATTAAAGCGCTATACACCACTGTTGTATGTACCAGTGCGTGAAGAGCACGCGTGGGGACACCTGGCACCAAGTAACCTACTCAATATATCCTGCAATCAGTTAATTAGATAGTAAAAATCAATAATAGAATTATTGATTTCAATTTTTCTAAGAGAAAATAATAATAAAGTACGAAGTAGTCCAACAGTCAGAAGAATAATGACTGTCCTGGAACTCCACACTTTACTATCGAAGTAGTTTACCGTAAACGTTCTCGATATCTCTAATTCTTTTATTAAATCCATATCCATGGAATTGATAATTTAATCCTCCAATATTTTCAAATAATGATTAATCTGTCCGTTATTGGTGAAATTTCGGAGAAAACAGAAATGCTATTTTTCCGATTCTGACAGCTTTTGCATTCCTTCATTTACATCGTAGATCACTAATACGACTTCGAAAGTTAATTATACCGTCCCGTACATAGGGTGGTCTGAAAATCTTTTTCGGCTCAGAAATTTACTATTCATCAGGATTTTACTATTCATCAAATAAAAAAAAATTAACTAAGTCCAAAATTTGGGGTTATTACAATTATGACCAGTTGAACTGACAAGTAGACGTCATCAGAGGCAAGAGAACACTATAGCTTCTGGCTCTAGCTCTTCTGCCTTGATGTAGCATTTAAGTACTTGTCCTAGTTAGTAAGGCATCTCTCTGTAAACATAGTGAGTAGGATTCAAGAGAGAGATTAGCTAGACAAATGTATGAGATTGTATGCATATAAAGATTGTTTGAATCAATTAATGAAAAAGATCCATTGCTTTGCTTTACATTTAACTGCAATTATTTTGATAAATGCATAAACAAGAATCAATTATCAGAACTACAGTCATCAGTATCTCATATTAATTGCAAAGTGAAAGAAAAGATATAACTTTAAACAATAAACCAACCTACTCATCAGTACTACTTGTCACCATCAGTACTTAGCACAATTCCTTCTTATCAGTACTGGTATCAGTATCAACCATCAGTAGCAATATTCAGTATCAAGTATCAGGAGTTACTCGCTTGTAATCATTCCAAGTTCATTCACAAGTCTAGTAAATACCGCCTCTGCCAGAGGCTTAGTGAATATATCAGCCAGTTGTTGATCTGTGGGAACGAAATGAAGTTCAATCGTTCCTTCCATTACGTGTTCACGAAAGTGATACCTGATACTGATATGCTTGGTCAGCGAGTGTTGGACTGGATTTCCTGTCATTGCAATAGCACTTTGATTATCATAATAAATAGGAATTTTAGAAAAGTGCAAACCGTAATCCAACAGTTGATTCTTCATCCATAATATCTGAGCACAACAGCTTCCTGCAGCTATGTACTCAGCTTCTGCAGTCGAAGTAGAAATTGACTTCTGCTTCTTGCTGAACCATGAAACCAGTCGACCACCTAAACATTGACAGCTACCAGAAGTGCTTTTCCTGTCAATCTTACAACCAGCAAAATCAGCATCAGAGTACCCTATCAGTGTGAAGTCTGATGCTCTGGGATACCACAAACCAAGATTTGGTGTCCCTTTAAGGTATCGAAAAATCCTCTTTACAGCTATCAGATGCGGTTCTCGTGGTTGGGACTGAAATCTTGCACAGAGACAAGTTGCAAACATAATGTCTGGTCTACTGGAAGTGAGATAGAGAAGAGAACCAATCATTCCTCTATAGCTTGTGATATCCACTTCAATTCCTTCCTTAGAGTAAAGTTTGGTGGCAGTAGCCATGGGAGTATTGGCAGAAGCAAATTTCTGGTGTACTTGGATTGATTGATAAAAATCCCTTCATCAGTTTGTTTTACTTGCAACCCCAGAAAATAGCTCATTTCTCCCATCATGCTCATCTGATATCTTGACTGCATTAACTTAGCAAACTTCTGACACATTGTAGCATTAGTAGATCCAAAGATTATGTCATCTACATATATCTGAACTAAAAGCAAGTCTTTGCCTTTTTGGATACAAAACAGAGTTTTATCAATGGTGCCTCGTGTGAATCCACTATCAAGAAGAAACTGAGTAAGTATTTCATACCAGGCCCGTGGTGCTTGCTTGAGTCCATACAGAGCTTTATCCAGTCTATACACATGATCTGGATATTTAGGATCAACAAATCCTAGAGGTTGTTCAACATAAACTTCTTCCTCCAATTCTCCATTTAAGAAGGCACTCTTAACATCCATCTGAAAGACCTTGAATTTCATATGTGCAGCATATGCTAGGAATATTCTGATGGCCTCCAATCTGGCAACTGGAGCAAATGTTTCGTCATAATCAATGCCTTCTTGCTGAGAATACCCTTTTGCGACAAGTCTGGCCTTGTTCCTTGTGATTATTCCATCAGAATCAGTTTTGTTTCTGAACACCCATTTAGTTCCCAAAATAGATCTATTATTGGGTCTTGGAACAAGTTTCCAGACTTCATTTCTTTCAAACTCATTGAGTTCTTCTTGCATTGCTGTTACCCAATCAGCATCTTTCAAAGCATCTTCAATTTTCTTTGGTTCTTCCTGTGAAAGGAAGTTGTGAAACAGACACTCATTCTGAGTTGCATTTCTTGTTTGAACACCAGCATCAGGATCTCCAATAATGAGATCAGGAGGATGCGCTTGTGTCCATCTTCTTACTGAAGGTAACTGAGTTCTTGAACTTGATGTCCCCCCTGCATCAGTGTCTTCCTCAAAAGAACTTTCTTGAGTTGTATGTGAAGCTCCCCCTGTATCAGTGTCTTGATAAGATCTACTGGAATTAGAATTTCTCTGATGGATATCTCCTGATGTACTGTCAGTACTTGCATCAGTGCTGTTATCAGTACTTCCATCAGTATCTGTAGAAGAGTTGTTTTCAAGCTATTCATCATTTGTAGTATTATCAGTAGTATTTATGATATCATTAGGCTCCCCCTCAATATCATCACTACTGATTTCAGCTTCTAGTTCGTCTCCAAATATCAATTCTTCATGAGTATCTTCATTTATTCCAGTAATTTTCCTGTTATCAAATGATACATTTACTGAGACATTCACAATCTTAGTTCTCAGATTATATACCTTGAACGCTTTTGTCGTATCAGGATATCCAACAAAAATTCCTTCGTCTGCTTTTGTTTCAAATTTTCCAAGCTGCTCTTGGTGTGATCGTAAAATGAAGCATTTGCACCCAAACACGTGCAAGTGTTTAAATCTTGGTTTCTTTCCCTTTATCATCTGATATGGGGTCTTGCCATGTCTTGTAATCAGAGTACAGTTCTGAGTATAGCATGCAGTGTTGGCAGCTTCTGCCTAAAAGTAAGTTGGCAGTTTTGCGTCTTCCAGCATTGTTCTTCCAGCTTAATTAGAGTTCTGTTTTCCTCTCAACTACTCCATTTTGTTGAGGAGTACCAGGAGCAGAAAATTGCTGTACAATTCCTTTTGATTTGCAGAATTCTTCCATTGTTGAGTTTTTAAACTCAGTTCCATTATCACTTCAAAGAACTTTGACTTTGTTGCTTGATCCGTTCTCCAGCAATTTGACATGCTCTATCAGAATCTCTGGTGTTTCACTCTTTTTATGTAGAAAGTATACCCAAGTAAATCTTGTATACTCATCAACAATTACTAGAGTATACCTTTTCTTGTTAATAGACATCACATTCACGGGACCAAAAATGTAATATCTCCAAATTTTGTACTTATTTAAGAACCATTGATGAATAGTAACTTTTGTTAAAAACCACTGATGAATAGTAACTTTTGTTAAAACCACTGATGAATAGTAACTTTTTTCGTTTAGAAAGTTTTCAAACCACCCTATGTACGGGACGGTATAATGAACTTTTAAAGTCGTATTAGTGATCTCCTATGTAAATGATTGAATGCAAAAGCTGTCAGAATCAGAAAAATAACATTTTCTGTTTTCTCCGAAATTTCACCAATAACTGATGGATTAATCATTATTTGAAAATATTGGAGGATTTAAATTATCAATTCCATGGATATGGATTTAATAAAAGAATTAGTGGTGTCAAGAACGTTTACGGTAAACTACTTTGATAGAACACTTAAGAAACCTTGCGAACATTCTACGAGATTAAGCGATGACGGAACGACGCAACACTTACAGGATTAAATATAGGAATGGAAGTAACATGTAACAAGATTAATCCAAGGAATGCAACAATTGTATCATCCATATGAAAGCAAACTTTGCCACCAAGCAGCTTCCATGTGAAAAGGAACAAACTAGTAAAGCTACTTTATCTCCAAACTCTCCCATTGCTTGACACATGTCATGATGATGAGGCAACATACAATGACTCACCATATGACCACAAAATATCACACTTTATCAAAATCAACCAAGCCAAAAACCCTTCATTCATCCATTCGGCTATTTTGAAGAAAAAGAGGGTAATTGATTTCAAAATCCATCTTTCAATCATCCATAAATCACAAGTAATAGCTCTTTGGAAAGCTCTAGGTTGGATTAAGAAGAGCACCAAGTTTCATCATCATCCATTAAGGTTAGAATGATCAAATCCTTGTGCAAAGTTTAGGCATGAATAGTAACTTCAAGAACTAACTTTTGTTTCTTGATTTGTTTGGTTGATCCAAGCTATCTTAAGGTTATATAAAGACTATACAAGGCTTATTAAGCTCTTATACACTCCAAGGAAGGTATAACTCTTGAAACCCTTGGTTATAATTTGATTTATATGGTTAGTTTTAAGTGTAGAATAGTTAGTATGATCATAAGAATGAATGATTGATTTTGATGAAAGTTTGACGTTGTTTTGATGGTAAACAAGTAGATGTTGGTTTTGACTATGGGTGATGATGATTATGGATTAGTAATTATGTTGAGGAATTGACTTGATGATTTGGTTGGATTGATCATGTAAAGTTTATGATTAAACTTTGGAATCATTAAAACATAGCCGTTATAATGCTCGATTTTCCTTAACCTTGTTTTGTTTGTGATGTTCGAACATAATAACTTCTGTCCAAGATCACCACTGCCCATTATAGTGTAGGTCTTGTTTCAAGGTTCGTTTTGGTGCGAAGATCATGTGAATCCGATTTACGGTTTAGGAGAAACAAGTATTTTAGTAAATGATGTTTCACGAAACCAAACTATACCACTTAGCCAACTTTGAGGCAATGATTAAACCCCTTAAGTGACTTATTATAATGTGAAACTTTGTGTTAACATGATAGGTACGTTTAAGAAAACCCTCGAAAAGATTTCGTGTTGAAAGGATTAAATCTCAATTTTATAAAAAATGCGTGAACGAGGTTGCGCGAGTGAAAGTTCTCAAAGAGTTAACTTGAAAATGAACTTGTTACTTGAGATAGTACATACTTAGTTTCATGAAAGTGTTAAGTGATTAATCTCAGATATTTGGACTATGTATAGATCGCCGGATCAACCCGAGGCACACTACCCCTACCTCGCTGTTCACACAATATCACGCAAGTATACGCGGTCACAAGTAATATAAGAATAAGTAGAGTTCGTTCCCACAGAGACTGCTTTGGTTATTATAGCTATGCACTTATGCAACAATGTATGGCTATCGTTCAATGCTAAGACAAGTATCAAAGTTGTGTTTTGATTAACTAAATTAACTAAACAAATTACCAAGACTATATTAAACTAAAGATTGCTGTTGATTTACTTATGAGAATAAAACACGGGATCCTAACTTCATTAAATACTTCATCTAGAGTCTTTTGTCTTTAATCAATGCATGTGACAGTTGTGATAACTAATCGGATAACACGAAATCAGTACACGCTACCTTTCAGTATACGTATACCAAACTACTCTACATCCACAAAAGAGATAGAAGTTAAGCAGACACCAATTATGCTTAGACCCTATATGTCTATAAGATTTGAAAACATAACGGTTTAACGAGCAAGTTATCCATTCAGATTACATAGGGCAGGTAAGACGGTTAAAATCACCTACGAATCATGCATGACAAACATACATAAACCTATGCTAACATACAAATTATCGTTAAAACCTGGTTAGGTCTCAATCAAATTATCGTTTGAAAATTTTCCCACCATACTTCACTGCATACAAATGCATCGTGAATTCACTTATATAAATTTGACCGAAATTTGAACTTAGTGATACAATAACTAGTTCATTTCAATAAACATTGACAACTAGCTGAACAAAATTTGCTAGTTCGATTAGTTTGGGACGCAACATCTAGCTAGGATAATTAGCTAGATTTTCATCATATCATTAAAATTTCAACTAGTTAGAACAATTAACTAGTCACTCATCATGGCATATATAATTAGCCAGTTTTAGTCTACGAGTACAAAATCTCGACATTGTAGCCAAAGAAAGAAAGAAAACAACATTTTGACTACTTGGATAATGAATTGAAAAAAAAGAGTAAATAAGTTTAGGATGAACAAGGTAATTATAACCCTTGAATAAACTATATGATATGAATAGGAAATTCTTGGTATCGGAACAATCGATAACCTCTCACCAAACATTTCTCATCAGTGAAACGGTCCACCCAAAGGGGTCTCCGTACATAACCTTTATCAAATTTTTCAATAGAATTGAATTCGGAATATCAATATCAAATTGATATCCTTTCTACGATTTCAACGTCTGATGTGCAAATCTCTCCTTAATAGGAGAAAAGAATTCCCGAGTAATCTCTGAAATATATATCATCCATGTTTTAGACACATAGCTAGATATTTATGAACTCGACTGAGGAGTCCAAGTATAAAAAAAAGAAATTGAATATCAGAATAATCGTTAAAGAATATTCGTCAAATAATTAAGGAAGCATTAATTGAACATTCCTTAGATAATTGAAAGAATACGAAATAAATTATAGACCTGGAAGGATAGATGAATAATGGTTCCTTCTTCAGGTCGTCCTGGAACATGAACAAAACGCTCCGGTGAGTAATGGTAGCGTAATTCTGCGTATTTAACCCTTAAGCTAATGAGAGGAGAAAAGAAAAGAAATAAAATGAATATAGAAATTGTTGGTTGCATCTCAAGTTGAAGTAGGAAATTAAAGGGGTTACCTGACATTAACTATTCAAGGTAATATAGGCAGGAACAGTTTTAGATTGAGGAGTGTACCAGCAAGTAGATACCAAAAAGTCAATGGTCATCATAACTTCTAACATCACCCGCACGAGGATGATCTTATCTTTCTGCCTTTAGGGCTTATGGTACTAACCAACGGTACCTCAAAATCGTACAAGTCCTTAAATAGGTCGGGAGCTCGAAACATATTCGCCATTTCCCGATAATCGTTCAGAGATTGGGCCTCCTACGGCTGCATCAACACATCCTCAAAAGATGAAGGTCAATTAACGTATATGTAATTTCTTAACACTAATCGTATCGAACGAATCCAACCCCAGACCACCATAGGTCTCGTCCCTCGCAGGTCCTGAGATTGTCGCATTGCTCGTCGCAACCATAGGTGTCCTTATCAGAATCACGCTATTCAATCTTCATATCTTTGATTTCTGAGTTGAGCCACCATGGCCTATCGTACGAAATGTACTCGCGATGCGATTTAGCACGTTCGTCTCACGATAACGTTCTGGTACTACACGTACGCAACAGTCTCCTTTTTAGGTAACAAAATACCCATCGACGGAAAAGACACCAACTCTTGTGGAATCGTTGTTCTCAAGGCTTGGACCTCATACACAAGATAATGCCCTAACTAGCCCACGCAATTTAGTAATTCAGATAGCGTAAAGGACTGTAAACGTCTCAATCTTCACATGCGCTGCCTTCTCGTGGCGAACTACGATGAACTTCAAACACTTAGGTTCTGACTAAGTCAAGTTATCCATTGGTATTGGCCATTCCGACCTTACCCCAACTGCAACCGAGACTCTGTTTCGCGTCTTATCTTAATGTTTTTGATAATCCAGGTATAATTCTAAACGTCCTTCTCATCATTATGATGATCTTCAACGGTCCTATCGGTCCTTCGATAAGTCCTCAACTAAACTTTTTAACCTTAACATCCTCAGTGGCACTACTTCCGGCAGTCCACTTAACGAACTCTATATGAGTCATCTCGTCATTCTCTTACTTCGATATAACTCTTAACACTCTCATATCCAAGGTTTATAACTTAACGCTCTGATACCATTTCTGTAACACCCCCAGATCCGGGGTCAGGAATCTGGGTTGTCACGCATTCTCATAATACAACTCCAAAGACCCCAATCACTTACGCACACACACACAAGTTATAGCCTTGGAAATGAGCAACAATAATCAACATTTGTTATTACAACCCAAATGTACTATCCAGGACCTCATTTGTTATTTACAACCTCTACCTGAAGTTACAATAATAGACCTCACAATTCTATACAAGGTTTAGAAATACAAACCCACTTAAAATAATTCTCACTAATTCAAGCTGCAACTATTCTGCTCACACCGACAGTATCCATCCTGCATCAACTAACTCCAGGGTGGTCTCTCCATTCCCTTGCTCTTGTAACACGAGGCGGATTCGGCAATGTTTTCCTCATGCTAAAATATTTAATAAAGCAAGAATGAGCTAATAGTGCTCAGCAAGAATTCTATTCCATTTTAAATCTTTAAACCTTTTAGGGAGATAATCCATAAGGAATCAAAGCTTTTATCAATACTAGGGTCGAACCCCAAAATAGTATACCGTTTAAAATACCATGTGACTTATAATCATACTCATATACTCTTCGTAATCATTTGGAAATCCTTGGTATCAGTATGATAAACCAAGACTCAAAACATATCTTTTTAAAATAGATATCAAATATTGGAATCAAGGCTTAAAGCCTATTCATTGATTCAAAACACTATATAGTTCGAAAATATCTTTGTAGTCACAGGCTATGCATTAAACGGATAAGATACTAGTATAATATAAATGATGAAGTTACGAGGAAAATTAATATAATGTTTCTGTAACCCAAAATCCACTTATGCATATATATCCTTAATCAGGTTTTATCAGAGTCATAACTCATAAAATAAAAGATGAAGTTGCATGAATTTATTGTCACTTCATTTCCAAACACTTTTCGACCTCCTGCCAACATGATTGGTTCTTCATCCCAATGCATGTTGCAGGAATATCCAAATTGGATGATGAACTAATACTGGAGTTGCTACCGCGCCCGCTGTGCCTAACCTTGCTATGATCAGTAGCAGGTCGCACCGCTCAAATACTTTTCTACATGTAGATGAAAGAATCACGACAGCTTGACATTGTCTACCGCCTTTCTGGATCTCCCGGCCCATTTGAGGCAATAAAAGTTGGATGGGTCGGCGCAACTGGACCACTTACACCACTCCTAGTTCAGATGAAATCCATGACTCTGAAACGTAAAGATCGTCCTCCTTTCCCCAAGTGTAACACTTGTTGATACGACTCCACTAAGTAGTTATATCTAGGTTGGAAAGGAAGATTCTCCAATATTTCCCAAGCTATTGCTTGTTAATGGATATCGACTTGTTCCATGAATTTACCCCTCGATCGTTGAGGTGGTAACACAATATTTGACTTGCAGAAACTAAATTGCTTCGAGAAAATATCTGTCCCCTGACAGTTTTGAGTTGAGAGTTTAAAAAGAGTAGTAGTCACTTAAATCAGGTTTCCCATATTTTTGATAGTTGAGCGAGCATTTAAATCCCCTTTAAAAGACAGATTTAAATGGAAAAACATTCTTTTGGGAACCTCTTTTTGATTTAAAAATAATTAATAATATTTATTAAATAAGTAAATCTTAAATGAATATTCGAAAATAATATTCATTAAGTAAATCATGATCAAATGAATATTCAAAAATAATATTCATTAAATAAATAAACCTCGAATGAATATTAAATAATTAAACCTTGAATGAATAATAAATAATTAAACCTGGAATGAATAATAAATAATTAAACCTCGAATGAATAATAAATAATTAAACCTCGAATGAATAATAAATAATTAAACCTCGAATGAATAATAAATAATTAAACCTCGAATGAATAATAATATTCGTTAAATAATTAAACCTCGAATGAATATTCAAAAATAATATTCATTAAATAATAAACCTCAAATGAATATTTAAAATAATATTCATTAAATAATAAACCTCAAATGAATATTCAGAATAATATTCATTAAGTAAATAAAGACTAAATTAATATTCCAAAATAATATTCATTAAATAAATAATCATAAAGCAAGTATCACAATATACTTTCGAAAACCGCTATGCCTTCCATTAGCATATATAACTGAAATAGTATTCAAATAGTATTTCTCGACTGAGATAATACTCAAATAACATTCCTTGAAAGATATAGTAAGCAAATATCATTCTCCGAATGATATCACCTTCGAATAACAATCCTCAAAATACATAGTATTCTGCCGATGGTATCCCTCCGGGTTTCCACGGCTATCTACATATCTCAAAATACCGACTCCCGATTTAGAGTCGAAAACAAAGAATATGCTCTTATATTTAGAGCTACCAAGTAAACCGGTTCATAACTACTTAACTCAAGAGATTTTATATAATCCAAAGGTCAAATCCATTTCAAAAAGAAATAAGATATATCGCAAAACTGTCCAATTTTATACATGGCAAAAGTAGTATTATATAGTCAATACTTCAAAGTATAGATTTAGAAACTCGCATGCATCTATCATATGCATATATTTCATCTCAACAATTTTATACCATCACATCTATATACGACGTGAGGTTTGAAAGCATGCATAATACCATATGCATCATCAAAATATTATAACTTAAAATAAAGCATGGAATGAGAAAACTTGTCTGGAAATCCCGAAGTAGCAATAAGTCTCAGGTTGGTCCAGTAATCTAGAATCAACACAAGGTTCAAGATTAATAACTTAAACGCTTTCACCAAACTAAGTATATACTAACTCAAGTACAAGTCCATTTTCAAGTTAACTCCTTAAGATCCTCTACTCGAGCATGCTTGCTCACGCATTTTTATAAAATTGAGATTTAATCATTTTTGCACGAAATATATTCGAGGGTCTTCCTAAACATACCTCGCATGTTATCACAAAGTTTCACATTCTATTATGATCTCTAAGTGGTTCGATCATAACCTCAAAGTTGACTAAGTGGTATAGTTCGGTTTCGCGAAACATCCTTTACTAAAACACTCGTTTCTCCTAAACCGTAAATCGGATTCACATGATCTTTATACCAAAACGAACCTTGAAACAAGACCTACACTATACTAGGCAGTGGTGACCTTGGACAGAAGGTATTATGTTCGAACATCACAAACAAAACAAGGCTAAGGAAAATCGGGCATTATAACGACTATGTTTTAACGATTCCAACCAAATCACCAAGTCAAATCCTCAACATCATTACTAACTCATAATCATCATCAACCAGTCAAAACCAACATCTACTTGCTTATCATCAAATCAACATCAAACTTTCATCAAAATCACTTAATCATCCTCATAATCAACTAACTAACTATACTTAAAACTAACCATATAAATCAATTTATAACTAAGGGTTTCAAGAGTTTATACCTTCCTTGATGCTTCATATACACTAACAATAGTTTATAATCCTTCCTTGAGCTTTGAACAAACCTTAACAAGCTTAATCCTTAAGAAACAAAATCAAGAATCATGAAAAGTTACTATTCATCCTCATCTCGTAAAATCCATAACAATAGTTCGGTGCTAAGATTTTTACCACACCTTGTGCTCTTCATAAGCTTTCTTTTGAGTTATAGATCGCCAAATTCTAAGCTTCCTAGCTAGGGTTTTGAGCCCCATCTTTCCGCTGGACAGCTTGGGTTCTCCAACTTGGGGAAGGGATTTGGCTAGGCTAAACTCCTTTGTTGACCATGAAATTTTGAACGAATGTTATCCATAGAGTGGAGAAGCTATGGTTACAATTTGGTGATTTTAGGACAAGTAGATTTAGAGTTATGAATTTTTCTTTGCTCCTTATGCAAGCTGAGCAGAAATCTGGAATGGAAATGGGGAGAGTTTTTCTTTTCTCTTTTCTTTGCCTTGGTTGATCTTGGAAAGTGTGAGATATGTTGTATTAAGAAGTGGTGAGTCATCACATTTTGGCTAGTCATCGGACACGTGTCGCACATGCAGGAGTTTGGATAAAGTAGCTTTACTGGTTTGTTTTCCTTTCACATGGATGATCCAAATGTTGCATCCCTCGAATTAATCCTGTTACATGTTACTTCCATGTCTATATTTAATCCTGTAAGTGTCGCGTTGTTCCGTCACCACTTAATCTCGTATTTAAATCGATTCGTGTCTCGTTGTTCGGTTACGGCTTAATCTTGATGAACGTTCGCAGGGATTTCTTAAGGGTTCTATCGAAGTAGTTTACCGTAAACGTTCTCGATATATCTAATCCTTTTATTAAATCCATATCCATGGAATTGATAATTTAATCCTCCAATACTTTCAAATAATGATTAATCCGTCCGTTATTGGTGAAATTTTGGAGAAAACATAAATACTATTTTTCCGATTCTGACAGCTTTTGCATTCCTTCATTTACATCGCATATCACTAATACAACTTTGAAAGTTTATTATATTTCCCCGTATATAGGGTGGTCTGAAAATCTTTTTCGGCTCAGAAATTTAATATTCATCAGGATTTTACTATTCATCAAAATAAAAAAAAAATTAACTAAGTCCAAAATTTGGGGTTATTACAGTTACCAAGATATTTTAGAACTGTTATATACTGATGATCTGTCATAAACTATTTTGGTGGGCTCTATTGCTCACCCTTGATTTATTTATTTATATCACAACAACAGCTAGAGCAGATGGCCCGCAACAGGCGCACTCCGCGCAAGCAGGTATCAGCCGTCAGAGATTTACCCACTGATGTCATAGCCGCCATAGCTGAGGTAGTGGCAACCAGTAGTCTAAGCTACAGCTTTTGTGTATCAGACTTATTTATATTTATGATTAATGTAAGCAACGATAATAACTATTAAGTGTACTCTGTAATCATTTGGGTTTGTAATAACTTATAACTTGTGGATCCTATGACTAGATACTTATTCCAATTTCATCTATGGGACTATAACTAGTTGTATATGGTGTTGTTATTGCGGGGTCACAGTATGCAGTTTATTTGTTTTGATTCAAGTTCAAGTATTATTGAAGGAAATTGAGACCGTAACGATCGGATCCTCGACCCCAGATCTGGGGCTGTTACAGAAATGGTATCAGAGATTGAGAGTTATAAACCCCAGAGATGATGCGACGTTACAATAATAAATTCCCTAAGATAATAAGAACTCTTGCCAAGTTCGATTAAAACCCTTATGGGAACTTTAATATCATGATAGGAACATAGTCGTTATTGTGTAGGCGAGCGACATCTCTGACCCTAAGGCTTTCGAGAGACAACATGATGAGGACTTGCTCCAGACTACAGACCCATATTATGAGCGTTTTGAGGAGGAGGACCCAGAGGAGGTCCAGGCAGATGCGGACACCGAGGTTGTTGATGAGGATTCTGACGATGAGGATCCAGAGGAGATCCAGACCCTAGCTGATACTGAGATTATAGAGGGGGATGCTGAGGAGCCAGTCGGTGATTCTACTGGGAGCTCAGGACTTTACTTGCCTCCACTTCATACTGAGAGAGCCCCTACCCCTTACCACTGCCTTTGAGCCCTTCCCCTGATGATTTTGAGGAGCTTACCCCTGAGCCACAACAGACAGAGGTTGCACCACCAGCAGACACGGCTACCCCACGTCATGTTCCAGTAGAGGGGATACCATTGTTTGTGCATAACTGGATAGTGGGCGGAGTTCATTCAGAGTTAGTAGTGGCTGAGGCTAGACTAGTAGAGTCACGGATGCAGCTAGCAGCAGAGAGAGCTGCCAGGACAGGACGCCTGGGCAGCGGGAGATCTGTGCCCCCTCGAGCTGCCCGGAGGGCAATGACTCGCATTGAGCTGAGGGCACGGATGAGGATTCGAGCTTTGCCTACTGATGGCGATGGCAGGGTATCCAGGATTGATGCTGAGGAGATTTTCCGCATGGCTATGATGAGGGTGAGGGCATTGGGCCGCATTAGTGGCTGATTTCAGAGATGGTGATGTAGTAGTCTAGTCTTCTAGTCACGTACGGACATAGTAGTACCGATTTTTGTGGGATTGTTCCATTGTATATAGTATCCCTTTTCTGACTAGAAGGATAGACCATGTATCTCACTTTTGACTAGACGTTGTTAGGACGGTTGTACTTGTAAACTGTCGATGTTGACTCAGATTATGTATCTTTGGTACCTTGTATATATTTGTTTCCTTTTCAGTTAAATCCAGTCCTGTTGTGACGCGATCACAAGTTTATTATACTGCTGTCTATCCTATTATGATTAAATTGTGATAAAATATAGGAGCTGCGGGAGTCTACTTCCAATTATGTAACGACTGTACAAGAGAAAAATCTGTAACCAAGTGAATGAACCTAATATGAAATTTTCCAAATTTTTAGTAAGATGCCTCCACGAAGAATGAGAACTAGGGCTAACCCCCATGAATCTGATGATCAAGAAAGCCACAACCAAAATAGGGAAGACCCTGAAAATGAGGAAGAGATAGATGAAGATTATAATGAGCAGGACGACTCCCAGTATGGAGAGGCAGATGAATCCTTTTTCACTGCGTAATTTGAGGCTGAAGAAGAGGAAGTTGAAGAGGAACAAGGAAGAGAGAACCAGGGTGGAGACCTGTTAGATCAGAATTCAATGATCGTCAGAAGCTAGACTCAACTGATCAGGATTGCTGACGTCATCAGTATTGCATGGTCATCAGTATTTGATCAAGCGTCAGTATCTTATTGATCATCAGGATTCCTACTCAGACTATGATCAGGTTTGATCATCAGGACTTGAAGCTGATCAGGATTCCTACTTCGAGTTATATTTGGAGTCTAGATATACATGGAAGTTTGTTCCTGGTTTGTAGAATGCAGCTATCGATTAAAGATATGTTTCTATCTTTGTTATGATTAGGACTTATCTTGTTATTGATAGAGAAGCTGTGTGCACTATATAAACACAGTTTTGGTTTCGATTTATGTATTCATTCGAGAGAGAACATAATCGGAGAGAAGCTCTTAAGAACAGAATTTCTTGAGAGAGTTTTTGTAAGCTAGCAGCTCTTAAGAACATCAGAATTTCTTAAGAGAGTTTGTAACAGTTTTATATCAAAGTTAATAAAGCTGTTATTGTTATTATTATTGATCTTTCATATTTGTGTTATATAAAGTCGAGAATCTTATACAATTGTATTCAACCCCCTTCTACAATTGTTATTTACTGGGCAACAATTGGTATCAGAGCAAACTGATTTAATTCTGAATCAGATACGATCTAAAGATGTCGACAACCAAGTATGAAAGCATGAAGATTCCCATCTTGAAGATATCAGAATATCCTACATGGAAGGTAAAGATGCCGATGTACCTGGAGGCTATGGATCCCGACTACTTGGACAGGATTCGTGATGGACCATATATACCAACAAAGTTCGTAGAACGAACAGATACAGTACCAGAACATTATGTGGTCAAAGCTAAAACTGAATGGACTCCAGAAGAAAAAGCTCATGTACTCAGGGAACCAAAGATAAAGAATATCTTGCATAATAGCCTTGATGCTGTCATGTCAAACAGAGTGATTGCATGCAAGTCTTCAAAAGAAATCTGGGATACTTTGGAAACTCAGTGCCAGGGATCTGCATCTGTTAAGAAAAACAGAAGGGCTCTATTGATTCAAGAATATGAGCAATTCGATGCAAGACCTGAAGAGAGCCTGACTGATCTATATGATAGATTTCTGACACTATTGAACAGCTTATCCTTAGTTGACAAAGTATATGAAACTGAAGATTCAAACACCAAATTTCTTAGAGCTTTACCTGAAGAATGGGATACTCAGACCTCAATCATTAGACACCAGTATGATATGAACATTGTGTCTCTTGATGAGATCTATGGGATGCTAAGAACTCATGATCTTGAAGTTCAACAGAGAAAGAACAAGAAAAGCAGCAAGGCAAAGTCAATTGCTTTGAATGTAGAAGCAAAATCAAAAGGGAAAGCTATGGAGGTCTCTAGAAGGAAAGCAAGAGTAGCTGAGTCAGATCCTGACGACTCTTCATCAGATACTGATGGCAATCCTGATGCCAATACTGGTGATGAATCTTCTGATTCAGACATGGAAGAGATGGTTGCTATGATTGTCAGAAACTTCAGAAGGATGAAGTTCAGGAAGAATAGAAGACAAGGCAACTTTCAGAAAAAGACCTTCAAAGCAGACAAAGACAAGTATATCAAAAAGGACAGCAAGGGTAGCAAATTTGACAAGTCAAAGGTTAGATGCTACAAGTGTAATGGTATGGGTCACTTTGCTTCTGAATGCAACAAGACAAAGGCACTCATCACATCAAGCAAGGATTGGATGGACTCTTCCTCAGAATCTGATACTGAGGTAGTCAACTATGCGTTAATGGCCAATGCTGATGTAACTGCTGCTCCTGATGATAAGGTACTAAATACTATCTTTGATTTTGATACTGATAATGCTTCTGAGTTAAGACGTTTTCTAAAGTCATTACATATTAGCTTTAGAAGTCAAACTACTGAGAATACTAGAATCTTATCTGAGATGTCTGACCTTAGAAAGAGGAATGAGATATTAGAAGCTGAATTTTCTCGTATGCAAGAAGTACAAAAAGAATGTGATAATGCTAAACACATGCACTTAGAGATGACATCTAAATGTACTTCCCTTGAAAAAGAACTTGAATTTGCTAATGAGAAAATCAGAACCTGGACAGACTCTGGTAGGAAATTTCATGAGATTAATACCTCTAAGAATTGGAAAGAGTGTCTAGGATATAAGTCAGATGAAGATAAGAAATTAGCAGAGAAAATTGTCATTGATGAGACAGTCAGTCCAAAGACCTATAGACATGTTATAGACTCAACCAAATCTAAGATTACGCCTGTTAATTTTGTTTTTGGTAAGGATTCCAATTCTACTTTTGAAAAGGGATCTTCTTCTACTCAAGGAATTAAAATTATAAAGTCTAAACCTGTCATGAACAAAGTCACTAAGAATGTAGGTCTATTGTCTCAGAAACAGCTTAAAGATAAAATCTGTGAGGTTACAGATAAGAAAAAGGAAGCTACTGTTAAGAGAAACAGGAATGGTAAAGTTGGGATCAATAAAGAGAATGGTTATAAATATATCCCAAATGCACCTAGAAAGTGTTGTTTTAACTGTGGTAACTCTAATCATCTTGCTATTGATTGTAAAAAGAGTAAGAAGAAAATTGCTGAAATTCCTAAGTCTGATGTTAGGAATAGATCAGTATTTTACAAACCACAGAATTCCTGTTTTCATTGTGGTAGTCTATGGCATTCTATTTATACATGTAAAGAGTATCATGATTTGTACTATAATTTTTATGATCCATTGCCTAAGTTTGAAAGTAGTACAAAGTCTGATAGAACTGAAAATGTCATAATGAAGCATGCTTTTGTTAATACTGATGCTGACAAAGCAAATCCTGATGGAGTAAATCCTGTCAGGACTGCTAAAGTCAGAAAGTCTTCTGCTGCTAAAATTAATAAATTGCATGAGAAAGGAACCCAACATGTATGGGTTCCTAAGTGTTCTAACTAGTGTGTTTCTATTCTGATGCAGGGTAAAAAGAAAAATGTGTTAGTCATGGATAGTGGATGTTCTGTGCACATGACTGGAAACAAAGCCCTGTTATCAGAATATGAGGAAAAAGCTGGCCCAACTGTGTCTTATGGAGATGGCAACATTGGACAAACCTTGGGATATGGCAATATAATCATTGGAAATGTCATCATTGAAAAAGTAGCTCTAGTGAAAGGACTAAAACACAACTTGTTGAGTATTAGTCAAATCACTGACATAGGTTATCATGTCAATTTCTATTCCACACATTGTGAAGTAGTCAGTAAAGCAACAGGGAAGATAGCACTAACTGGCTACAGGCATGGTAACATATATGAAGCCAACATTCTCTCAGATACTGATGGCTCCCCTACATGTTTCATCAGTAAAGCTTCAGTAGATGAAAGTTGGAATTGGCACAAGAAGCTTTCTCATCTCAACTTCAGCAACATCAATGAGTTGGTTAAGAAAGAGTTAGTAAGAGGATTACCTAATGTCTTATATACACCTGATGGACTCTGTGATGCATGCCAAAAAGCAAAACAAAGAAGGACATCATTCCAGAGTAAATCAGAATCCTCTATTGAAGAACCATATCACATGCTACATCTTGATCTGTTTGGTCCAGTCAACATCATGTCCATCAGTAAGAAAAGGTACACTCTTGTAATTGTTGATGAATATTCTAGATTCACCTGGGTGTATTTTCTGCATAGAAAAGATGAAACTCCTGAAGTTCTGTTGGATCATGTGAGAATGATTGAGACATCCACAAAGTACAAAGTCAAGATTCTGAGAAGTGATAATGGTACTGAATTTAAGAATTCAAAGATGGAAGAGTTCTGCAAATACAAAGGAATCATTCAACAATTCTCTGCTCCTGGCACACCTCAGCAAAATGGAGTAGTAGAAAGGAAGAATAGAACTCTTATTGAAGCTGGCAGAACTATGTTGGAAGAAGCTAACTTACCTACATATTTCTGGGCAGAAGCAGTCAACACAGCATGCTATACACAAAATCTCAAATTGATAAACAGGCATGGTGTCACTCCTTATCAGTCACTCAAAGAGAAGAAACCAAGTCTGAAGCATTTGCATGTGTTTGGCTGTAAATGTTTTGTTCTCAGAACTCATCCTGAACAGCTAGGGAAATTTGAAACAAAGGCTGATGAAGGAATATTCATAGGTTATCCTACATCAAGAGCCTTCAGAGTTTTTAATTTGAGAACAAGAACTGTCATGGAGTCAATACATGTATCCTTTGATGATAAGAAGATAACTGGAATCATTGAAGACTCGCATGATAGATTGTTATTTGAAAATGAAGCTTCCAAGGAACCTGAAGAAAGTGAATCAGATCCTGTCCATTCATCCAGTACTGACGGGTCACCAAATCCTGATGACTCACCAGGTACTGATGGTGCTAATACTGATGATGCAAACAACAGTAATACAACTAGTAGTGCTAATGTTGAGGGGGAGCAACGGCATTCAACTACAAGTTCAGAGTCAACTCAATCATCAGGACAGAATTCTTCAGATACTGATTCAAGTGAAGATCCTGATAACACATCAGGAGGGCATAGCAATAATTCAGGGAGAGCTTCAAATCAATCAAATTCTTTCAATCAAGATAACACCAATCCAGGGGGAGCATCTACTTCAAGAAACAATTTGACACCAGCAAGGAAATGGACAAAAGATCATACTCCTGATTTGATAATTGGAGATCCTGATGCAGGTGTTCAAACAAGAAGTGCAACTCAGAATGAATGTTTATATAATAACTTTCTATCCAAGGAGGAGCCTAAGAATGTTGAAGATGCACTTAAAGATGCTGATTGGGTTACTGCAATGCAAGAAGAACTGAATGAATTTGAAAGGAATGAAGTCTGGAAACTGGTACCAAGACCAAAGAATAGATCAATTGTTGGTACAAAGTGGATTTTCAAGAACAAGACTGATTCTGATGGAGTCATTATCAGAAACAAAGCTAGACTAGTTGCAAAGGGGTATTCCCAACAAGAAGGAATTGACTATGATGAAACTTTTGCTCCTGTTGCAAGACTAGAAGCCATCAGGATATTTCTTGCTTATGCAGCACATAAGAAATTCAAGGTTTTCCAGATGGATGTTAAAAGTGCTTTCTTAAATGGTGAACTGGAGGAAGAAGTTTATGTTGAACAACCTCCTGGTTTCATTGATCCTAAATATCCAGATCATGTCTACAGACTGGATAAGGCACTTTATGGACTAAAGCAAGCTCCAAGAGCATGGTATGAAACCTTAGCTCAATTCTTACTGGAAAGTGGATTCAAAAGAGGTGCAATTGATAAAACTCTATTTTATTTGAATCATGGTAAGGAGTTGCTGTTAGTTTAGATTTATGTTGATGATATCATTTTTGGGTCAACAAACAATAAGCTGTGTGAAAAGTTTTCCAAGCTTATGCAGTCAAGATATCAAATGAGCATGATGGGAGAAATGAGTTACTTTCTGGGTCTTCAAGTTAAACAGACTGATGAAGGGATTTTTATTAATCAGTCTAAATACACAAGGAATTTACTGACAAGGTTTAACATGCAAGACAGTACTCCTGCTTCAACTCCCATAGCTACAGCTACCAAACTTGATCCTGATCAAGGTGAAGAGGTAGATGTAACTCACTACAGAGGAATGATTGGCTCTTTATTGTATCTCACTGCCAGTAGACCAGATATCATGTTTGCAACCTGTCTATGTGCAAGATTTCAAGCAAAACCTAGAGAACCACATCTGATTGCAGTCAAAAGAATTTTCAGATATCTCAAAGGCACTCCTTCACTTGGCCTTTGGTATGCAAGGGAATCAGATTTTGGGTTGTGTGGTTATTCAGATGCTGATTTTGCAGGATGCAAAATAGACAGGAAAAGTACTTCAGGAAGTTGTCAGTTTTTGGGTGGTAGACTAGTTTCATGGTTCAGTAAAAAGCAGAAATCTATTTCCACTTCAACTGTAGAAGCTGAGTACATTGCTGCAGGAAGTTGTTGTGCTCAGATAATGTGGATGAGAAATCAGTTGTTAGATTATGGCCTGTCATACTCAAAAATCCCTATTTATTGTGATAACCAAAGTGCTATTGCAATGACAGGAAATCCAGTTCAGCATTCTCTTACTAAACACATAAGTATCAAATATCACTTTATAAGAGAACAGGTTCTGGAAGGAACAATTGAACTTCACTTTGTTCCTACTGATCAACAACTAGCTGATATATTCACCAAGCCACTTCCTGAAGCTACTTTCAATAAGTTGGTGAATGAACTTGGAATGATGAATTTTGAGAATTTCTGAGGGAAAGCTACAGAGAGGAAATCCTGATGGTTATTCAGAAAGGTATGTATCTTTGATCAAATCCTGATAGGACTCAATCTTGACAGGAAGTCAACTGGTCAAATCCTGATGCTCAGATGATTGAAGCTGGTATGAAAACCAGAGGTTCTATGCTAATTTGTCATCAACACTCCTGGTAAACTCTGGACAATTAGATTATTACTTAGTCTTTGATTAAGTTTTCAGTCTTAATTATCAATTTCAATTTCATTATTAACAGAGTTTATTATTTATCATCTCTATATCACTTTGAGTGTTACTAACAAATTTTGCAGGCAAGTACAGGAAGCAAACAATTGAGAAAATAGACAAATTTCATTAATACTTGAAGATACATTACACATGAAATATGGAAATTACATATTTGTTTTCCTAGTCTATTTTCTACTCAGGAACTCGTGCTTTACAGATAAGCATGAACACGTGCCCTGCAAATTAGCATGAATGCTCCTGAGCAGCTTCACAGTCCTTCAGAACTGGAAGGTCTCTTGTTCCATCCTTAAGAGACAAGAAGAGGAGCTGATTTACTTGAAGGCGGATCGTCACCGTGACCACCGGGACGCCTCCGTGCCTCCAACTTGCATGACATACAAGCATCACGGATTCTCTTCTTACGTTTCTCAAGCTCTCGGACGAGCTCTTCATCATCTTCATCCTCATCCTCTTCATCATCCCAATCGTCTTCATCCTCTTCATTGACAACGATGAGATTTTCAAGAGGATTCCAATCAGGATTTGCCTGATGGAAGTTATGAAGAAGCACATCAGCCATTGCATTCACAAAAGCATGATGCTCCTGTGGATCAGGAATAGGCTGAGGTCCCTCTTGCTCGGCAATCTCTGCTAGAGCCTCATCCATTTGTTGCCAAATTCTATCAAGTTCTTCATCGGGTATGTTGTTTTGATTGTTGGCAGCCATTGAAAAACAAAGAAGGTGAAAGGTTTTCGTAAGTTTTTCTCTGGAGAGGGTTTGTGTTTTAATAGATATATGATGATTATGCTTAACAGTTCTCTTTTATAGAGAATGTGTATTAAGGGTGCAGGTCATTTCTACAATCTCGATGAGACGGTTCGGGTTTCCATAAATATTTTTGCCTCGTTTGCTGGTAAGCGTGTTATAATTCTATGACCATTAATTTGGTTATTTTTCTTAAACCAAAACGCTATTCAGGATTGTTAAAATAAATTTTGTTTTCTTAAATAAAATTTTATTTTAATCTTATTGAATATTTTTTTTAATCCTGATATGGCAAAATATTTTGTGCGGAAATGCTTTTATTCCTGATGAGGTTAGGTTTTTCTTACATCAGAAAATGCCTACTCGTTATGGACTACTTTCTAATGCTATGGGGCAAGGTCCAACCCACCTTGTTCCTGACACAAGCATGCAACCTAAACAGTCTAAACAGTTAACAACCACCTCTACTGTCTCTCAAAAGACTTTAGTTGTAAAATCAAAGAAATCAGCTAGAACTGATGTGTCTGGAAGGCAATCAGGTTCAAAGGATTTTTCCTCTACACCACTCACTAAAAAGAAGATACAAGGGGGTGTACAAGGGGTCCTGGTGAAGAAAGCTGATAAGGTTGTTAAGAATGTTCCTGTGAAAAGGAAGTTAAGGTTGATTGATGAAAGTGATTCAGAGGATGACTTACCTATATCCTCTGTGATGAATGTGAACAAGGAAGTTGCTGATACTGCTACTAAAGCTGTGGTACTTTTATCAAAACCACAAAAGACAAGGAAATTATCAAAGAGCAGGTATCATATTCCTTTGACAGTGCAAATGAAGGATACTGATATTCAGACATCAAATCCTGATGTTAGTATTCCTGATGCAGCAACAAAAGTTGTCTCTATATCAGACTCTCCAGCCTCTCCATCTCAGATTCGAGGACATTCTTGGGAGAAGGTTTCTACAACTGCTTCCTTGGTTGGTCTTACACCTACATCAAAGAAAAAGAGGAATACAGAAGAGTTAGTCTATCAGAGACAGAAGAAGCTGAAAGGATCAAGCCCACAAGAACCTGAATTTCAGAGTAATTCAGCAGCTACTGTTGATCCTGCCACACAAGAACCACTCAATCAAAGTTTGGGTGAAGGCTTAGCTAGTGGAATGGTCACACAAGAACCATTTTCTCAAAGGGAGAATGAAGACATCAACATTCCAGCTACACAAGAACCATCTTCTCAAAGTGAAGATGCAGGCAAAGCTACAACTTCTGTTGAAAGATTGGTCGAGAACATTGTCAATGAGGGAAGCACACAAGAACCTTTAGCTCAAAGTGTTGAAGCAGCTTCTGAACCTCAAGCTCCACAAGAACCATTGGTAGCAAATACTGATGCAAGCATATCAAATCCCGACGATGTTCATCCTGACGCTAGTGGTGCTCCTGATAATGAACCTATTTTGATACAGCCACTTCGTTCAAGACCAATGGATCATCCTATCTCAGAATCACAGGATAAACTGAAAGGTATTGCAATTCCTGATCCTGATATATCTCATGGTTCTGATGATGATAATTCTGATGATGCTAGTGATGATGATAATGAGAATAGAAAAGAGAAGGAACAGCTTGCTACAGCACTCAAGATTAGTCTTGGAACTAATTTTGGTTCATCAAGTACATATATGGCTAGCAATGCTTTCACTGGGAAAGATCAGAGACAAGATTTTTCTACTCCTTCCTTTGATCCTGCAGAGGCATTTAGACAGAATGAATGGAACAATTCATGGCACCAATCTGATGAATCTATCAGTTTTTCTTCTGCTATTGAACATGCCTATAATGCAGTGAAGTCTATAGAGAATCAAGACTTGAAGAATCATCTGAAGGCTACTACTCTGTTATCCAAAAGTCTTAAAAGTGAGATTGATTCTATCAAGGGCTCAACTGAAAAAGTGAGGACTGATATCTTTAATAATTTTACAAAGGTGCCTACTACTTTACAACTAAGGGTAGTGGAATCCCGAGTGAAATCTGTTGTTTCAGAACAAACCTCAATCAATCAAAGAATTGATTCTCTGGATACTAAGGTAACTGAAATTCAAGCCTCTCTTTCCTTAATTTTGCAATTATTGTCAAATCCTGATGTCAAAAAGGGGGAGAAGGTTATTCAGACAAAATGTACACCTGATCTAGTATTAAGAAATAATGATGATGATACTGGAGATGATGGTGGTGACAAAGTGATACAAAGAGAAACCTCTGATGCTGTTGTTATGAAGACAATCCAAACTTCTCAAAGTCAAACAACACAGTCAACTCATGTTTCTGATTCTGGAGTTAAGACAGTAAGAACATTGGTGCAATCTCAGATCCTGACGGAAGATCAAATCCTGACACCTGGTCATGGACACATTCTTGCTACAATTCCTGAAGGTGATGAAGATGTGATTATTGATAATCCTGAAGATGCATCAAATTTATTCCAGAAGTTTTCTACAAAAGACGGTAGAATTGTTACTCTTTATCATACTGATAAAAGAGTTCAACAATTATTTGCCAGAAAAGCACTCTTTACAGCAAGTGAAGAATATCCAGATCTCTCACATAAAGATTTCTTGAGATTACAAAGAGAGACAATGGAAAGCTATACTGCTTCTGCTAGAGGTAGAGGAAGCAGAGGTAGGAGAGGTGCTAGAAGAAGTAAAAGAGGTTCTTCAACTCAAACAGTACCTAGACAGACAAGGTCTAGAGGGTTAAGAATTGAAGAAATTCCTGAAGCTTCACAAAATCTAACAGATTCTGTTATCAAGGATATCATGGAGAAAGAAGACAAGGAATTTGTTGAAGAAGAACCTGAATTGAGAAGAAAATCAAGTAAATCAACTCTCAGCAATACAAATCAATTTGAAGATTCTAATCCTGACAATATTCAAGATCCTGACGAATCTGAAATTCTGCAAGAGGTTGATTTGATAATCTTATCTACTGTTGTTGATTGTCACAACAAAGAAGTAGATGAAGAAGAAGAAGCCAGAAGAAGAGATATTACAAAAAGAGAACAAATGAAGATTTCAATCTCTATCTACAAAGGCTTAAAGTTTCAAATGAAAGACAATGGAGAAATTCAAGCAGACAAGAATCTTTACTGGAAAGAAGCTACGCTCATGAAAAGGAGAAATACAAGAAGTGGGAACACATAAGTACACTGAAGTGTGATACACCTATCAATTTTCAGACTGGTGGAATTATTATAAGTGCTTCAAGTGTTGTTGATTTGTCTGATATGGCTAGATCAAAAACACTCTGGTTAAAGATGTTTTCGAATCTGAAGCAAATGTCAAGTAATTCAAGAGGAGGTATTGGACACAGAGATGGTGAATATCTGAATATGTCATATGTTGATCCTTACTCCTTGACAGAAATTGGAGGTACTTTAACTTCTGAAAACCTGAACAATTTATTAGCTGTTGATATAGTTATAGATTGTCATGATGGTTTTGAAAAGAAAGAAAAGCTTCTGTACTTCATGAAAGATGGTAGTGTGAAGATTCTATCTATTCAAGATCTGCTGATGAAAACTACACAGGAACTGAAATATGTTCACTATCTGTTAAGATGGAAGAACCAAGTGTACAAAGAATGGAGTGACATGATTTTGTCAACTATAAGAAGAAGACTGGATGGAAACAGTAATTTCGATGGTAATTATACTCCCATGTACTTAAATCAAAGAGGTCAGGATGTGGAAATGCAAAGGGGTACTGCTGTTAAAGAAGTAAATTTTGGCATGACTCATCTTTCTCTCAATCCTGATGGGAAGGAAATTGCTTATCTTTTGCTTGAAGAGCACAGTCTACAGAGAAACTCCATACAGAATCTCAGAGCAGCTATCTACCAGATTAATGAGGAAGATGAAGAACTCAGAAATCTTAAGGAAAGACTGATTCAAATTCTTGAAGAAAAAGAAGAAAGTTTATTATCCAATTTCTTGAAGATGAATCTGTTCTATCAAAAAGCTTAAAACAGATAAGTTGTTTCTGAAGATACTTGTACATTTTGATACATGTTTTTGACATCATTGAATATTTGGAATCTATACTTTATTTCACAAAGTATGAGATTGGGGGAGATTGTTAGATCAGAATTCAATGATCGTCAGAAGCTAGACTCAACTGATCAGGATTGCTGACGTCATCAGTATTGCATGGTCATCAGTATTTGATCAAGCGTCAGTATCTTATTGATCATCAGGATTCCTACTCAGACTATGATCAGGTTTGATCATCAGGACTTGAAGCTGATCAGGATTCCTACTTCGAGTTATATTTGGAGTCTAGATATACATGGAAGTTTGTTCCTGGTTTGTAGAATGCAGCTATCGATTAAAGATATGTTTCTATCTTTGTTATGATTAGGACTTATCTTGTTATTGATAGAGAAGCTGTGTGCACTATATAAACACAGTTTTGGTTTCGATTTATGTATTCATTCGAGAGAGAACATAATCGGAGAGAAGCTCTTAAGAACAGAATTTCTTGAGAGAGTTTTTGTAAGCTAGCAGCTCTTAAGAACATCAGAATTTCTTAAGAGAGTTTGTAACAGTTTTATATCAAAGTTAATAAAGCTGTTATTGTTATTATTATTGATCTTTCATATTTGTGTTATATAAAGTCGAGAATCTTATACAATTGTATTCAACCCCCTTCTACAATTGTTATTTACTGGGCAACAAGACCCCACGGGTCAGTTCATGAATCTACTCAGGCAAAATTTGGACCGTTATCCCCAACCACCCCAAGGAAACAACAACACCGTGGCAAACTCTTTCAGGACCTTTAAGTCACTCAAGCCCCCAGAATTCCAAGGATCGGCTGACCCAGTAGAGGCAAGAGCCTGGGTAAAGGAAATGGAAAAGTCCTTTGAGATTTTAAGCATTGAGGAGGCACAGAAGACTGTTTTTGCCACTTACCTTCTGAAAGGAGAGGCCAACTATTGGTGGGAGGCCAAGAAGAACATGGAGACGGATGCTATCATAACTTGGGAAAGGTTCAAATAACTGTTTCTAGAGAAGTATTTCCCAAGGTTTATGAAGACTCAAATGGAGCTCATGTTTTTAGAACTGAAGCAGAATAACCTATCAGTGGCTGATTATGAGGCAAAATTTACCGAGCTATCAAGGTTTGTGCCAGAGTTTGTAGATACCGAAGAGAAGAAAGCTAATAGGTTTCAACAAGGGTTGAAGCAGTGGATTCAGAATCGCGTGGCAATCTTGGAGATTTCAGACTATGCCACATTGGTGCAAAAGGCTTCAATTGTGGAAGCAGGGAGTGATCTGATGTAGAGGGAAAGAGAGAAAAGGGGAATAAAAAGGAAACATGCAAGTATGGGTGGAGGTTCTGCAAGAGGAAACCCCCCAAATAGGTTTAACCGCGGGGCAGTCTCCCTACCTGAAAGAAATGTGAGGTTCAAACGACCCGTAAGCGCAAGTGTAAACCAGGGCCGCAACCAATCAGGAGTGTCCCACTCCCACCAATCTCGACCCCCATTACCAGTATGTACAACTTGTGGAAGGAGACACCCCGGTGTGTGCAACCAGAAACAGGCAACCTGTTATAAGTGTGGACGAGTGGGCCATTATGCTACCTTTTGTACCGCGGATAACCCTAGCGTCAACAGAAACACCAATTGTTTCCGGTGTGGACGTCAAGGTCACATGAGGAAGGATTGCCCCATGAACCGACCCGCAGCATCAAGGGCAAGCAAAGCTGCCTCCAACAAGCCACCAACTGCTAGGACTTTCAACATGACAGTGCAGGATGCCGTGAGGAACACGGATGTGATAGCAGGTACCTTTTCTCTGAATTCAGTTAGCGCAAATGTTTTATTTGATTCTGGAGCAACTAAATCTTTTATATCGAGGGATTTTGCGCGTAAATTGAAACTTAAAGCCCAACCATTAAGGGATTCCCTACAAGTAGAAATAGCTAACCACGAAATAGTCCCAGTCAATCAGATTCACCCCAACTTCAAATTGAAAATAGGGGAACAGTCTTTTTGTGTGGATTTGATTCCTTTTAAATTAGGAGAATTTGATGTTATTTTGGGGATGGATTGGTTGTCTCGCAATAACGCGCAGATAGATTGTAAAGGGAAAAAGGTTAGATTAAATACCTCAGGGAAGAAGGAAATAGTGTTTAAGGGAATGAAACAGACACATAAATTTCTAACCATGGCGCAAACCAAAAGATTGTTACGAAAGGGAAATGAGGCTTACTTAGCTTATGTTGTAGACACCCAGAGAGAGGTGCCCAGTTTACAGGACATCCCAGTAGTCAATGAGTTCGAAGATGTGTTTCCACAAGATCTTCCAGGATTACCACCCGATAGGGTAATTATGTTTGCTATTAAGTTAGCCCCGGGGACGGTGCTTTCGAAGGCCCCGTACCGGTTAGCCCCAGTAGAAATGAAAGAGCTAGCTACCCAGTTACAAGAACTGTTGGAGAAGGGTATGATAAGACCCAGTGTGTCGCCGTGGGGGGCACCAGTGTTGTTTGCTAAGAAGAAAGATGGGAGTATGAGGTTATGCATCGACTACCGAGAGTTGAACAAGCTAACTATAAAGAATAAGTACCCATTACCCAGAATAGACGATTTGTTCGACCAGCTAAAGGATGCTGTGTACTTCTCTAAAATTGACCTGAGAACCGGATATCACCAATTGAAGATTAAACCCGAAGATATCCCAAAGACTGCATTCCGTACCAGATATGGACATTATGAGTTCTTGGTGATGTCGTTTGGATTGACCAATGCCCCAGCAGCTTTCATGGATTTGATGAATAGGGTGTTCAAGAAGTATTTGGACGAGTTCGTTATAGTTTTCATCGATGATATTCTTATCTACTCAAAGACAGAGGCAGAACATGCAGAACATTTGAGGATAGCCCTAGAAATACTCAGGAAGGAACAATTGTATGCCAAATTCGCAAAGTGTGAATTCTGGCGAAATGAGGTTCAATTTTTAGGACATGTGATCAATAAGGAGGGAGTGTTGGTTGACCCCTCCAAGATAGAGGCAGTTTCGAACTGGGAACGACCAACCACACCAACAGAGGTAAGAAGTTTCATAGGATTAGCAGGGTATTATAGAAGATTTGTTAAGGATTTTGCCAAGATCGCAGCCCCGTTAACCCGACTTACCCGTAAAACTGAGAAGTTTGAATGGACGGAAAAGTGCGAAAATAGTTTCCAAGAGCTAAAGAAGAAATTGGTGACTGCCCCTGTGTTGGCATTGCCAGATGGAAAAGGAGATTTTGTGATTTACAGTGATGCTTCGCATAAGGGATTAGGATCCGTACTGATGCAGCACGGTAAGGTAATCGCGTATGCGTCAAGACAATTGAAGGAATATGAGATTCGATATCCTACTCATGATTTAGAACTAGCAGCAGTAGTTTTCGCTTTAAAGATTTGGAGGCACTACTTGTATGGAGAGAATTGCGAGATTTACATTGACCATAAGATCCTCAAGTACATTTTTACCCAGAAGGAGCTTAACATGCGCCAGAGAAGATGGTTAGAGCTGATCAAGGATTATGACTGTGAAATTCTTTATCACCCAGGGAAAGCCAATGTGGTGGCTGATGCCCTTAGTAGGAAAGAGAGACTCAAAATGATAATGTCTTCAGAAGAGATGATAAGAGAATTTGAAAAGATGGAAATAGAAGTGAAGGAAACCGGAGACGGTACCGAAAAGATGTTTGAGATTTCACTGCAGCCAGAGTTGTTAGAAAAGATCAGAAGATGTCAAGAAAGAATGATGAGTGAAGACAGACAATCAATGACAAGAGAAGAGATCCACACTGTCAAGGATGATAAAGGAATAATGAGGTATACTTACCGAATTTGGGTTCCGAATGTTCGAGAACTAAAAGACGAGATTTTACACGAGAGTCACAGTTCAAGGTATTCAATTCACCCAGGAAGCACCAAGATGTATGGGGATTTGAAATAATACTACTGGTGGCCTAACATGAAAAAGGACGTAGCAGAGTGGGTAAGCAAATGCTTGACCTGCCAACGAGTGAAAGCGGAACACCAAAGACCCAGTGGGCTTTTACGACCCCTAGAGATTCCCGAATGGAAATGGGAACACCTAGCCATGGACTTCGTAGTAGGTTTGCCAAGGACCAAGGCCAATCATGACACCATATGGGTAATCATAGACAGACTGACGAAGTCAGCTCACTTTCTTCCGATCAACGAAAGGTACACTGTCGACAGACTAGTGGATATTTACTTGAAAGAAATAGTGGTGCGACACGGAGTCCCAGTCGCCATAGTATCTGACCGAGATCCCAGATTTAACTCCATATTTTGGAGAAGCTTCCTAGAATGTGTAGGAACCCGGTTGAGTATGAGTACTGCCTATCACCCACAAACAGACGGACAAAGTGAAAGGACCATCCAAACACTAGAGGATATGTTAAGAGTCTGTGCTATAGACTTTAAAGGAAGTTGGGATGATCACCTGCCACTAATTGAGTTTTCCTACAACAATAGTTTTCATGCAAGCATAGGAATGCCACCTTACGAGGCCCTTTATGGAAGAAGATGCTGATCTCCCTTGTATTGGGATGAAGTTGGAGAGCGAAAGATGCTTGGGCCCGAAGTGGTCCAACGGACTAAGGACATGGTAGATCTAATCAGAGGACGGCTGGTAGCAGCCCAAGATAGACAAAAGAAGTATGCTGATTTGGCCCGGAAGGACAAGGAATATGAAGTGGGAGACCTAGTGTTCTTAAAGGTATCTCCTTGGAAAGGTTTGATGAGGTTTGGAAGGAAAGGAAAACTGAGTCCTAGATACATTGGACCATTTGAGATCTTAAGATTTATTGGGAAGTTAGCATATGAGCTAGCATTACCCCCAAACCTGCAACAAGTGCATAATGTGTTTCATATTTCAATGCTGATGAAATACAACTCGGATGCTAAGCACATAGTGGAATACGAACACGTAGACATGCAGCCAGACCTAACCTATGTGGAGCAACCTGTGGAAATCATAGATCAAAAGGAACAAGTGCTCCGGAACAAGGTCATCAAGCTAGTCAGAGTTTTGTGGCAAAACCATAATGTGGAAGAATCAACCTGGGAACTAGCAAGTGCTATGCTGGAAAAGTACCCCCATTTGTTTTCAAACTGATTCCGGGACGGAATCCTTTTAAGGAGGGGAGACTATAATATCCCCAAATTTTATACTTATTTAAGAACCATTGATGAATAGTAACTTTTGTTAAAAACCACTGATGAATAGTAACTTTTGTTAAAACCCACTGATGAATAGTATCTTTTTTCGTTTAGAAAGTTTTCAGACCACCCTATGTACGGGACGGTATAATGAACTTTCAAAGTCGTATTAATGATCTCCTATGTAAATGATTGAAAGCAAAAGCTGTCAGAATCAGAAAAATAGCATTTTCTGTTTTCTCTGAAATTTCACCAATAACTGATGGATTAATCATTATTTGAAAATATTGGAGGATTTAAATTATCAATTCCATGGATATGGATTTAATAAAAGAATTAGTGGTGTCAAGAACGTTTACGGTAAACTACTTCGATAGAACACTTAATAAACCCTACGAACATTCTACGGGAATAAGCGGTGACGGAACGACGCGACACTTACAGGATTAAATATAGGCATGGAAGTAACATGTAACAAGATTAATACAAGGAATGCAACAATTGTATCATCCATGTGAAAGCAAACTTTGCCACCAAGCAGCTTCCATGTGAAAAGGAACAAACTAGTAAAGCTACTTTATCTCCAAACTCTCCCATTGCTTGACACATGTCATGATGATGAGGCAACATACAATGACTCACCATATGACCAGAAAATATCACACTTTATCAAAATCAAACAAGCCAAATACCCTTCATTCATCCATTCGGCTATTTTGAAGAAAAAGAGGGTAATTGATTTCAAAATCCATCTTTCAATCATCCATAAATCACAAGTAATAGCTCTTTGGAAAGCTCTAGGTTAGATTAAGAAGAGCACCAAGTTTCATCGTCATCCATTAAGGTTAGCATGATCAAATCCTTGTGCAAAGTTTAGGCATGAATAGTAACTTCAAGAACTAACTTTTGTTTCTTGATTTCTTTGGTTGATCCAAGCTATCTTAAGGTTATATAAGGACTATACAAGGCTTATTAAGCTCTTATACACTCCAAGGAAGGTATAACTCTTGCAACCCTTGGTTATAATTTGATTTATATGATTAGTTTTAAGTGTAGAATAGTTAGTATGATCATAAGAATGAATGATTGATTTTGATGAAAGTTTGACGTTGTTTTGATGGTAAACAAGTAGATGTTGGTTTTGAATATGGGTGATGATGATTATGGATTAGTAATTATGTTGAGGAATTGACTTGATGATTTGGTTGGATTGATCATGTAAAGTTTATGATTAAACTTTGGAATCATTAAAACATAGCCGTTATAATGCCCAATTTTCCTTAACCTTGTTTTGTTTGTGATGTTCGAACATAATAACTTCTGTCCAAGATTACCACTGCCCATTATAGTGTAGGTCTTGTTTTAAGGTTCGTTTTGGTGCGAAGATCATGTGAATCCGATTTACGGTTTAGGAGAAACAAGTATTTTAGTAAAGGATGTTTCACGAAACCAAACTATACCACTTAGCCAACTTTGAGGCAATGATCAAACCCCTTAAGTGACTTATTAGAATGTGAAACTTTGTGTTAACATGATAGGTACGTTTAAGAAAACCCTCGAAAAGATTTCGTGTTGAAAGGATTAAATCTCAATTTTATAAAAAATGCGTGAACGAGGTTGCGCGAGTAAAAGTTCTCAAAGAGTTAACTTGAAAATGAACTTGTTACTTGAGATAGTACATACTTAGTTTCATGAAAGTGTTAAGTGATTAATCTCAGATATTTTGACTATGTATAGATCGCCGGATCAACCCGAGGCACACTACCCCTACCTCACCACCAGGCAAGTTTTTGAAACCTATGCTTACTGTTGTTGTGATAATAAACTACTTTCATATATGATATGCAAATGAGAAGTATACATGTTTTATTCCCAAGTACATTGCGATATATAAATTGCATGCTTGTCTTCGAACTGCTATATATAGTGATACTCGAGGTTTTATTTGATTATGGGCTTCTAAGCTAGATATGGGATATTAGTTAGAAGCCAGGTTTTTATAAATGCCCTAGGTAAATGGCGTATGATTTTATTCTTTAGGCCGGAAGTAGTTATATTTTCTGTATATGTTAAAGATTATTTTCCGATAAAGATATCGGGTAATTATTATTCGATGATTATTTATTTAATGAATATTATTTTTGAATATTCATTTAAGGCTTATTTATTCAATGAATATTATTTTGAATATTCATTTAATCATTATTTATTTAATGAATATTATTTTGAGTATTCATTCAAGGTTTATTTATTTAATGAATATTATTTTGAATATTCATTCAATGTTTATTTATTGAATGAATATTATTTTGAATATTCATACAAGGTTTATTTAGTTAATGAATATTATTTTTGAATATTCATTTAAGGCTTATTTATTCAATGAATATTATTTTGAATTTTCATTTACTCATTATTTATTTAATGAATATTATTTTGAATACTCATTCAAGGTTTATTTATTTAATGAATATTATTTTTGAATATTCATTCAATCATTATTTATTTAATAAATATTATTTTTGAATATTCGTTTAAGGTTTATTTATTTAATAAATATTATTTGATTATTGATTAAATACTTTTAACACGTTTTAAAATGAGTTATATTATTTAAAGTTTATCCTCGACCTTCAATAATTACGAAAGATATTCTAAGCTGTACTATTAATTATTTTAAATCAAGGGGAGGTTCTCAAACACTGTTTTTCCATTTAAATCTATCTTTTAGGAGGATTTAAATACTCCCTCAACTACCAAAAATATTGGAGACCTGATTTAAGTAACTGCTACTCATTTTAAACTCTCAACTCAAAACTGTCAGGTGACAGATATTTTCTCTGAGCAATTTAATTGCTGCAAGTCAAATGTTGTGTTACTACCTCAACGATCGAGGAGTAAATTGATGGAACAAGTCGATATCCATTAACAAGCAATAGCTTGGGAAATATTGGAAAATTTTCCTTTCCAATTAGATATGACTACTTTGTGGAGTCCTATCAACGAGTAATATACTTGGGGAAAGGAGGACGAACTTTACATTTCAGAGTCATGGATCTTATTCGAACTAGGAGCCGAGTGGCGCCAGTATTCATAAATAATATTCATTAAATAAATAAACCTCGAATGACTAATAAAATAATTAAACCTCGAATGAATCATAATATTCATTGAATAATTAAAGATTAAATGAATATTCAAAGTAATATTCCTTAAATAAATAATCAATCCTCGAATAACCGTACCCGATAGCTTTATCGGAAAATAACCTTTATCGTATACAAAATAATATAATTACTTCTGATCTAAAGAAATATCATACGCCCTTAACCTAGGGCCTTTATAAAAACCTGGCTTCTAACTAATATCCCATATCTATCTTAGAAGCACATAATCAAATCATTTCCAAGTAATAAATACTTTCCGGAACATAAATAATGTTTAATAATAATATTCCTCAAGATGAATAGTACTCTGCCGCTGGAATCCCTCCAGGTTTCCACGACTATCTATATGACAAAAATATCGACTCCCGGTCTAGAGTCGAAAACATAAGCATGCTCTTATCTATAGAGCTACAAGGTATACCGGTTCGTAAGTACATTATCTCAAAGCTCGTATAATATCGAAAAGTCAAATTCTATTTAACACGATATAATCATTTATCTCAAAACTATACAACACTATACATGGCAAAGGCAGTGTTATATAATTAATACTTCAAAGTATGGATTTAGAAACTTGCCTGATGCTCGAGAAGTGATAGGGGTTCGCGACGATGCCGGACAATCTAGACAAAGTCAAATAAAACGCACGATTAATCCCTTGGATAATCCACTTGTACTCAATGCTTAAACACGTAAGAGAAACACAACCAAGGAATTACTAGCTCGTTATAGGCTCATACTAAGTCCACGTTTAGTCGGCAATTACTTCAGTCGTAGGTTTAGTCCGAAATCGATCCTCGACTACAAGTTATACTTAACCATTTACAACATTGGGTTCTAAGTCATGTTCTTAGTGGTTTTCACTTGCGCAACCTCGGCTAAGACATTTCTATAAAATCGAAAAATAATCTTTTGAATACGAATCGTTTTCGTGAGCCTTCCTAACTGTCTCTAGTATTATTCCTAAAAGTTTCACATTTTAATATGGCTTCTAAGTACTCCAAATATAGCCTCAAAGTTGGTACATTTCTGCAATCTTGTTCCTTGAACCACTTCCACTAAAATGGTCATATCTCATAAACCGTAATTCGTATAGACATGATCTTTTTACCAAAACAAACCTTAAAACAAGACCTAAATTTTCATTGTCAGTGTTGTTCAAAAATATTCCAAGACCAGTTTGTAATTCATGCTCAAAACAGCCTTAAATCAAATGGGCATTACGACGGCTATAATCGTAACGTTTCCCGGTTTTTGTTATGTCAAAACCTCTTAAAAAAAAATCAATTCAACAACCCAACAATTTTTACAACATAATCAGTTTATATATTTCAAGAACATATCACCAACATCAACCAATAACAAGTATCCATCAAGATTTAACCATACATACTCCAAATTCCATAAACATGCTTATTCTTGAACATTACTAAAAACTTCACTTAAAATCCAACATAAATCAAAGGGTGGATGAGTGGTATACCTTCCTTGAATCCTTAAATACACCACAAGAGCTTTTAATCCTTAAGA
Organism: Heracleum sosnowskyi; assembly: GCA_030848705.1. Lineage (NCBI taxonomy): Eukaryota > Viridiplantae > Streptophyta > Magnoliopsida > Apiales > Apiaceae > Heracleum > Heracleum sosnowskyi. The sequence goes on from CM061240.1 coordinate 22,437,417, forward strand.
GGATCTTTACCTATGGTTATCATCCTCAAACTTGCAAAAGAAAATCAAGAACAAGTTATGAACTTTCGGAGTTACTATACACCAGTTTAAAGAACTTGAAAACTGAAGGTCTTACCATGCTCAAATGGAAGTAACCTGTGAAATACGAAATGTAGGTTATCTCAAGACCTTTCCACGGAGAAATGAAGGAGATATGAACTTTTCAATCTGGCCGTTTTGCTTTAGCCGAAATGAAGAAAAAGAATGGTTTTTGGTTTTGGTTGATTTTGATAAAATGAATTTGTTTTTTTGTCATGTCTTGGTTTTTCATTTGGTGAGTCATAAGCATTGTCCTTGTCATCAGGACACATGTCTAGCCATGGAGGGTCATGGTGGCAAGCAGGGACACATGTCAAGCACTGGAGGGTCATGGTGGCAAAGCAGCTTTACTAGTTTGTTTCTTTTCACATGGATGATCCAAATGTTGCATCCCTCGAATTAATCTTGTTACATGTTACTTCCATGTCTATATTTAATCCTGTAAATGTTACCTTGTTCCTCTTGAAACGATTCGAAATATTTCCCAAAAAGAGCGAATAAAAACTCTACGCGATTCTCGCAGTGAATAGTAACTATTCATCATTCACTCCAACAATCGAATCCTCAAATCGACTTTAATAAAATAATTAAATTCCAAAATATTAAATCCTCAAATCCTCAATTTTAATATCTCATTTCTTGAATATAATAATATATAATTCACTGCCCGGTCAAATACTACACCAAAATAAAATTTGGAATTTCTGAATTCCGATCGTCTTTGCATTCACTTATTTACTCCGTAGATCACTAATATGACATCGAAATATACACACTACGTCTCGTACATAGGTGGCATGAAAAATTTTCTTAACCCTCAAAATCACTATTCATCCACCAAATTCACTATTCACTGATGCACTTAATCATGATAAGAAAAGTTTTAATTTTACCAAAAATTCGGGTTATTACAGTCTCCCCTCCTTAAAAGGATTCCGTCCCGGAATCAGCTTAGGAATAACTGGGGGTACTTCTCTCCCATTGCACTTTCTAACTCCCAAGTGGATTCTTCCATTTCTTGATTTTCCACAAACCTCTCACTAGGTTGGCAACCTTGTCTCTTAGCACTTGCTCTTTTCTATCCGTGATTTCCACAGGTTTCTCTTTGTAAGTCAGACCAGGTTGTATATCTTCCTGCTCGTACTGTAACATATGGTGGGCATCTATAGTATACTGACGTAGCATTGACACATGAACCCCGTTATGACCTTTACAACTTGGGGGGGGGGGGGTAAGGCTGGCTCGTAGGCCACCTTCCTGACGCGTTTCAAAATCTCAGATGGCCCAATGAATCTCGGGCTCAGTTCCCTTTCTTTCCAAATCTCATTAATTCCTTCCACGAGGATATCTTTTAGCATCACGAATCTCTAACCTCATATTCTCCATCTTGTTTGTACAGAAAATACACCAACATAAACTTGCTTGTCATCCATCAACATGCCATTTAGCTTATCAATAGCAGTACTGTCTCTATACTCGCGGGCTTAGTCTGCATACTTTCTCTGTCTGTCTTGGTTGTCACTAGCCGCTTGTTGGTGAAATCTTTTGTCTTTCTAGTTTGTTGGACTAACTTGGGTTTTGTGTAAAATCTCATCCTTTAATTCCCGATCATTCGGAATTCATCTATGTCTCATTCTAATTAAGGGTATCGGCCACCACATTGGCCTTCCCCGGATGGTAGTGTATCTCACAGTCATAATCCTAGGTCAATTCTAGCCATTTCTCCATCTCATGTTATCTACTATCACGGATAACTCAAAGCCACTTCATCACATTCCATAAAAATTTGTGGGTGCATTAATCAACCCAAAATAACCTCGCTGAAAACTCGAAGTGTCTATTCCTAGTACGAATCGCAGTCTTGGGTATATCCTCGGATTTCACTTCCAACTGGTGATATCCAGTTCTTAAATAAATTTGGAAATACACAGCGTTCTTCCGCTGATCAAACAATCATTTACAAGGGTACCTATTTTCCATGTCGAACTCATACAACTCTCGAGGTTCGATGCATAATCTTGTGCTAACATCTTTCTCTCTTACTACAACACCGGGCTCTCCACGGTGGTACACTGGGTCTTATCATATCCTTGCCCAACAATTCTTGTAATTGAGTCGCTAACTCTTTCATTCTCACTGAGGCTAACAGGAGATGCGGCACTATAACCTCAATACTCGTTATTCATTCTCATGTCATCCCAATCGATATTTGGTAGCACATTAAGATCTTGTACAGCCTCCCAAAACCACTGTAGTTTCCTTTATACTTGGTGTCTCTTGTCTTGGCGTCAACCATAAGAGCTAAGTAAGCCTCGCATCTCTGGCGTAATAGTTTCTTAGTCTAAACTATATTCAAGAATCTCTGAATCTGTCTCCGTCCTTTATTTATTACTCTCTCTCCCTTACAATCAGTCTGGGCTCCATTGGGTGTCAACCAACCCATCCTTATTATGATACCAACTTCTCCCAACTTGAAAGGAATCAGGTCTATAAAAAGGGTCGACCTCATATTTCTAGTTCACAACCTGGATGTACCAGTCTTATGGGAAAATCCCTCGATTGGCTATTTCTACTTGTAATTATTCCCTCAGCGGCTCGGCCTTAAGGTTTAATTGTCATGCAACTTCTTGATATACAACGATGCATTAGCTCTGTCTAAATAGTATAAAAGGGTATCTGCTATTTAAAGGTCCTGACAGTGGGTTGCTGGTTGGAGGTAGCCCTGGTTGAAACGTACTGGCTTTCTTTTACTCTGTGTTCACAAACTCCGGAACAAACCTCAATAATTCGGAAAACTTGGCCTCATACTTGGTCACAGTCATGGTTTCTTGTTTTAACTCTTTAACTTTCATTTTCATTCGGGTCTCCATATATTTCCGAAAATTATTCCTCTAAAAACAACACACGTTGCACCTCTCCCAAGTCACAATACCAGCTCCCTCTGACTCCATCGCCAGTACTTATCTTGCTAACCCAGAGGCAGTGTCCATTCGTAAACAACTCCTCCAAAATCTCAATTCCACTATAGGGCATCTATCTAACACCGTTGTCACTGGAGTTCACGGCACATCACTATTCCTTTCACATATATCGATTGACACGCTTTCCATTATCATAATATCCTTGGGAGAATAAACCAATTTCATTGATATGTCACTAACATTCTATTCGTCTTAGGGATTCGCTCCTGTCATAGGCGATTTCGTTGCGAATCTAATTCCTATCAGCGAATTTTGACTTATTTGACCTGGTTGGCCTCCCCTTAGAATTCAATGAGGATAACAAAATCCTGGGGCCTTGAAAAGACAGCTCCCATATCAAGGAAAAAGTCACACACTTGTGATCATAAGGTTATGAGTTTTAAGGTAACCTTATCGGAGGTAAAAGAATTTACCGAGAGATCAACATGATCATAAGAACTCAACGTTGTGTGCCTCGATTGAGACATTACTAAAGGTAATTAGCCTTCTTGTATTTCACAACTTACAAGTGATGGCGTCCCATCAGACTTCTATCACACAGACAGATAGTCCTTGTAGCCCCTATAAGTATAGGGTTGTTCGTCTCAGTGGAAGTTGAAAAGTATGAAAGAAATTTGATATCAATTTAATGATTATCGTCTTTCGACAATATTTCTTAAAGGAACACCTTGGATTAAAATTGAACAGATTCCAAAGGTGCGGTTTCCAAAGAAAAGAATAACCAAAAAGATACTGGTACTTAACAAGCAAGGGTTATTCATTATTTGAAGAAAAGTGGAAGCTTGAATAACATCATTTGACAGGGCTTTGAAAACCTGAAAGTAGGCATCGTGACAGCCTCTAGCACAATTGAAATTAAATATGATTTAACACAAGTGTTATAAAATAACTTCGAAGAGGGAATATACCCTTTATCAGAATTCTTTCTTGGAAAGAGGTCAAGATAGATCATAGATTGGGGAAGTATCCCACATAATTTGCAAATGGGGAGGGTATTACCAAGGTCTCTACGGATGCCTTTTACGTCGGCTCCTCTAATGGATAATCGTTAAATTCCGAAGATTTTCTTTTCCACGCATCCTAAGGTGTTCGATACTTACATCATTGCCGACTTATAATAGTCGCTAAGAATTACACCATCAACATTTGCAATCGCAGGGAGTTCTATTCGACTCGGCACAAACATCTCAAGTAAGCGTTCTGTTCTATAAGAAGACTTCGATACCGTGGTCGCCCGTAACAATGACAATTCCACATGTCGACTGGGTGGTATTTCGGAAGATCGTTAGAAACTACAAGCTTAAATCCGGTCTCTATTTCAATCATCCTTATACCCAATATTCCTTCTCCCATATCAATCCCGTGTGCTACCTAAGCTTAACACTTTGGCACAATAGCCTTTTCATTTAAGTCAATCCCGGAATTTCTCAGTCTGTCTTGGTTCTTAAATACATTTCGCCTTTTCCGTCCAATCTCAACTTCATCATTTTATCTCTACAATCAATTATAGCAATCAGGGTCTGTCCACCAACCCATATAGCGGCTATCTTACCCAATCCACAGGGTTCGCTCTAGTTTCCACTCTCTTTGGTGACATCCTCTGGTAATCAGAAAGACAAGGTTTGCCAAAATTTGCTGAATTTCTCTCCAAATCTGGGAAATTTGATCAATCTATTTACCTACTAGTAATGCTCAGATCTGATTTCCGACCTTTCTGTTCTATCCTCATAATTCCTTCCTGGTTTCCCGAGGGTGGTAAATCTCGTTCTCGATTCCGTCTTAGCGTGCTTGTCTTACAATAACATTTGCATGCTACATATACCCAAAATTCTCCTTGAGATAATAAAATCCCTCAATGACATAATAGACATTATTTCTAGTGGAATCGCTGGTCGTGGGGGATTGAAACCTCATAGCCAAAACAACTCCTTTCACTATTCTAGGCAACTAAGTACCCTTAATCGTTCGCGAAAATCTTAACATTTTGGTTCTTACGTATGTCGCCTCCTTATGGGCAACTATAACTGACTACGAGTAACAGGTTTCGTTCAAGTCGAATCAATCCACTGATACTGGCTATACTGCCTCTACCTCTTCTGCTTTGGAGACTCTACTCCATTTTCTTTGTCATACCTCTTGATGAATCATGAACGATCATTAAATTCTCGTCTCGTCACTTATTTGTCCCTTGAAGGTTCGTCCGGTCCTATTGTACGACCTCAAGTAACATACCACATCTTTATCAATCAACACGTGCTCTACAAGATTCTTTCCTTGACCCACCATGGGGTCTTCCTCCAGATCCTCCTATGGATCTCCTTTATCAGGTCTCCATCCATTTCAAGGAACGCATCATCAATTGCATACTTGAAGGCCTCGGGGTCTGGTATCTCAGAATCCCATCAATCTATTACTCATACGAATCGAGGTGACTAACCATGAAGTCCTAAGTACGGTTTCCCAGAAGAAGTCCCCTCTCGGGCTTCATCTTAAACAGTCAGGGTCATGTCCTCTAACCCGACTACAAACTTAATTTGATCTCTAGATGTTCTTATCATTATTAAGGGTATTGTAAGACTCGATCTCCTATCGTTTCTGAGGAATGTAACCTAACGCTCTGATACCATTTCTGTAACAGCCCCAAATCCGGGGTCAGGGATTTAGAGTAGTCACGATCCATTTACTCCTTGCCTTACCTGTATTACTCACACCGTTCATAATTCACCTGCTCATGACCCCACAATATATGTCTCACACACACACACACACACAGAGGTTAGAGTCTCAGAAACGACACGATACAACAACTGCAGAATAAATAATTTTTATTACAATACCCAAATGTCTTTTGAATTTGTCACTGATACAATTTCTAAGTAATGTTACATTACCAACTTAGCCTTCTGATGCTCACAATCCTCTCATACCATTCATATCTATACATAAGTTGAATACCAAAAGCTGTAGCCTGATTCGATTGGTTCGTACTACTCTTCGGGATCACTGCTAGAAACTGTTTATGGAACGCCTTGCGGGGTATGTGCCGTCCCATTGGCATCCTGCTTCGCTGCTATATAATATATATATAAAACAATAGCAAGAGTGAGCGATAGCTCAGCAAGGTAATAAAAATATGGCATAATCCTGCCTTTAACTCAACCCAGAATAAAGCGGGTATAAGACAATAAATTGTCAAAATATCTCGATACTGAAATTATTTCCTTATCGGAATGTATTCCCAAAAACAGTACCATTATTGTACTTCAAATATCATTTTCATAATATTTCTGCAAACTTTTACTATATTATGAACAAAGTTCTAGTATAAAAGATGAGGTTACAAAGTAAACCAAATATAACCTTTCCAAAAAATATCTGTCATGTAAGCAGAATATCAACATATAACTTAGAAGATGAAGTTATAAGGTGATTCAGTATAAACAACTCCCTTACCATAACTCCTGTTATGTAAGGTATCCACAGAGTCATATGATATAAAAGATGAAGTTACATGGATTTATTGTCACTTCATTTCCAAACACTTTCCGACCCCCTGCCAACATGATTGGTTCTTTATCCCAATGCATGTTGCAGGAATATCCAAATTGGATGATGAACTAATACTGGAGTTGCTACCGCGTCCGCTGTGCCTAACCTTGCTATGATCAGTAGCAGGTCGCACCGCTCAAATAGTTTTCTACATGTAGATGGAAGAATCACGACAGCCTGACATTGTCTACCGCCTTACAGTGACCTCCCGGCCCATTTGGGGCAATAAAAGTTGGATGGGTCCACGCAACTTGAACACTTATACCACTCCTAGTTCAGATGAAATCCATGACTCTGAAACGTAAAGATCGCCCTCCTTTCCCCAAGTGTAACACTTGTTGATACGACTCCACTAAGTAGTTATATCTAGGTTGGAAAGGAAGATTCTCCAATATTTCCCAAGTGATTGCTTGTTAATACTAGAGACACATGTCCCTAGTATTACTAGTTTGTTTCTTTTCACATGGATGATCCAAATGTTGCATCCCTCGAATTAATCTTGTTACATGTTACTTCCATGTCTATATTTAATCCTGTAAATGTTGCCTTGTTCCTCTTGAAACGATTCGAAATATTTCTAAAAAAAAACGAATAAAAACTCTACGTGATTCTCATAGTGAATAGTAACTATTCACCATTCACTCCAACAATCGAATCCTTAAATCGACTTTAATAAAATAATAAAATTCCAAAATATTAAATCCTCAAATCCTCAATTTTAATATCTCATTTCTTGAATATAATAATATATAATTCACTGCCCGGTCAAATACTACACCAAAATAAAATTTGGAATTTCTGAATTCCGATCGTCTTTGCATTCACTTATTTACTCCGTAGATCACTAATATGACTTCGGAATATCCACACTACGTCTTGTACATAGGTGGCATGAAAAATTTTCTTAACCCTCAAAATCACTATTCATCCACCAAATTCACTATTCACTGATGCACTTAATCATGATAAGAAAAGTTTTAATTTTATTAAAAATTCGGGTTATTACACATAGCATGTGGTTACCAAGATATTTTCGAACTGTTATATACTGATGATGTAACAGCCCCAAATCCGGGGTCGGGGATTTAGGGTTGTCACGATCCATGTACTCCTTGCCTTACCTGTATTACTCACACCATTCATATTTCACCTGCTCATGACCCCGCAATATATGTCTCACACACACACACAGGTTAGAGTCTCAAAAATGACACAATACAACAACTGCGGAATAACTAACTTTTATTACAATACCCAAATGTCTTTTGAATCTGTTACTGATACAATTTCTAAGTATTGTTACATTACCAACTTAGCCTTCTGATGCTAACAATCCTCTAATACCATTCATGTCTATACATAAGTTGAATACCAAAAGCCGTAGCCTGATTCGATTGGTTCGTACTACTCCCGGGATCACTGCTAGAAACTGTTTATGAAAACGCCTTGCGAGGTATGTGCCGTCCCATTGGCATCCTGCTTCGCTGCTATATAATATATATAAAATAATAGCAAGAGTGAGCGATAGCTCAGCAAGGTAATGAAAGTATGGCATAATTCTGCCTTTTATTCAACCCAGAAATAAAGCGGGTATACGACAATAACTTGTCAAAATATCTTGATACTGAAATCATTTCCTTATCGGAATATATTCCAAAAATACCATTGTTGTATTTCAAATATCCTCTCCATAATATTCTGCAAACTTTCGATATTCATACTATGAACAAATTTCTAGTATAAAATAAAAGGCAGGATAACTCAGTATATCCTTTTCGTAAAATATCTGCTATATAGAATATAAGCAGACTATCAACATATAACTTAAAAGATGAAGTTATAAGGAAAATTCAATATCATCTTTCATATCAAACATTTACCTCATATCATAATTTGGAAATAAAGACAGCGTAAAATATTTCCAATCCATTTTCTAAACTCATCTGATTCCATATATCTTTATGTAATCTCATATGCTTTCTTATAACTCATACGCTTGTATAAACTTGAATAACTTGAATAAACTTGAATAAACTTTTCTTTTCTGGAAAATTGCTTAAAACATGTTCTTTCTCTGATAACTTGCATAAAACTTTCTTTCATGGATGATGAACTATAGACGGAGATTCTGGGCGACAGGGATACCCCTACGATGATCAGTCGTAAGGCGAATCCCCCTGTTGTTTTTCTACGTAGAAGGGAAGATAATCAGTCTCACACCGACTTACCTCCCCGCCAATCGGTTGTAGGTAGGAAGAACATACCCGTTCATAGTCCGTCGGCCTGTTACTCTCCTCTTACCCTACGGTCGGGCACTATATGATAATCTAAGGGAAGAACGTTGGTCTACGCGTAATTCCCTTAGGGGACAGGCGCCACTCAGTCCCTTACATATTCTCCGAGTTCAATTGAATCCACAACTCTGAAACATAAAGTTCCTTTCCCTTTTTCCCCAAGTATACGACTCCACAAAGTAGTCATATCTGGTTGGAAAGGAAAATTTACCCATATTTCCCCAAGCTGATGCTTGTTCATGGATATAGCTTATTCCACTGATTTTACTCCTCGAGTCTTGAGGAAGTAATCAAAATCATTTTGATGGTAGCATACAAAGCTTTTAAATGAATAGTTTCAAAAAGATCTAGGACCGGGCAGTCCACTTGGAACAAACATTTAACCTTGAGAAAGGTCCCCTGAGTCTTTGTAGTTTGAGCGAAAAATTAAGTCTTTCTGAATATAGACTTAAAAGGGAAATAGATTTGGGAACCTTCTCTAATTATATTTATAATTGCCTGAATAAAACTTTATTAGTTATCTAGGGTTAAAGAATAGTTTTCACAAAATACTTCCTTAAGAAGTAGGGCTTTAAATAATTAATGAAAACTATATTTAATAAAGAATATTTATTTAGGAGTAATTCCCAAATACTTTCTTAACAAAAGAAGGGATAAATAATAATAATAATAATATAACCCTAGATAACAACTGATACCATTCCCGGTCCGTAGAATAAATACAGAGTACATACCCCCTACTGAGGGTTTTTTTCTTGACCTATCGACTTATATATATATATATTACCATAGTCATAGCTTATAAGTCCAACTTATACTTAGCATCATAAGTATCGATTCGAAATCATGAACACATAGCATATATCTCAATATCTTATTTATCACAACATCTATATACGATGTGAGGTTTGAAAGCATGCATCTATCATATGCATATACTATAATCTCAATAGTTTTCATACTATCACATCTATATACGATGTGAGGTTTGAAAACATGCATAATACCATATGCATTATCAGAATATTATAACTTAAAATAAATCATAGAATGAGAAAACTTGTACGATACTTGGAACAAAGAATATATATATATATATATATATATATATATATATATATATATATATATATATATATATATATATATATTTGAATCAACAAGTATTAAACATTTGAAAATATGTCCACTGTAACAATAGAGTAAGGGTTAGTAAACTTGCCTGATGTTCGAGAAGTGATAGGGGTTCGCGACGATGCCGGACAATCTAGACAAAGTCAAAGCAAACACACGATTAATCCCCTGGATAATCCACTTGTACTCAATGCTTAAACACGTAAGCGAAACACAACCAATGAATTACTAGCTCGTTATAGGCTCATACTAAGTCCATGTTTAATCGACAATTACTTAAATCATAGGTTTAGTCCGAAATTGATCCTCGAATACAAGTTATCCTTAACCATTTACAACATTGGTTTCCAAGTCATGTTCTTAGTGGTTTTCACTTGCGCAACCTCGGCTAAAACATTTTTATAAAATCGAAATATAATCTTTTTAATCCGAATCATTTTCGTGAGCCTTCCTAACTGTCTCTAGTATTATTCCTCAAAGTTTCACATTTTAATATGGCTTATAAGTGGTCCAAATATAGCCTCAAAGTGACTGACCAGAGAGGGGTTGTTCCTCCGAACGACATTTACTAAAACCAGCATAACTCTTAAACCGTTCGGACAAATTAGGCGAACCACATATCATTACGAAGCTTATAACATAAACTACACAATAATGGGTAGTAGGACTCAAGGGTCGAGCTCTAACAGAGGAAAAACAGGGAACCAATCAGTAGGTAAAAATTTGGACATTATGACGGCTATAACTCGGATATTCCCAAATTTCAAATCATCCAAAATGCATATCGATCACTCCACACAACACATACATTTTATATGACATAGAACTGAGGCCAACCAATGCCTTTCCGTTCATATAACTCATTATAACTTAGATCAAAGCCCAATCATAACAACTAAGGCTATAAACATGCATAAACACGATTAATCATCCATAAACCTCATAATATTTCAAGGGTTTCAAGATTTATACCTTCTCCAAGCTTGCTTGCTGCTATATTCCTTATGTAACCTTAGATCCTTTCTTAATACAACCTTTGGAAGCCACAAACTCAATATCCAAAAACAAAACAAAATACAAGTTACTATTCATCATCTTCTCCAACTGTTAACCACTGAAATCGAAGGGGTAAATCACGGGGTTGAGGGGATTGCTTACCATGGTTACATCGGGCTTCTCGAGAGCTTCGATTTGAGTGGTGGAACGCCAAAAACGGACAAGGGAATCACAAGTTATAAGCATTTTCTTTCTCCACCATTTTCTTTCTTCTTCTCTCCCGAATTTTCTTCAAGGTGGAGAATTCTTCTTTTTCTTTTCTTGTTTAATTACTTGAATAAGATATTTGTATAAAGTGGTGAGTCATCACCCTTGATTGTCTCTTCTTCCGACACTTGTCCAACATGCACTGGCTTAGATAAAGTAACTTTACTGGTTCCTTTCCTTTCACATGGATGATCCAAATGTTGCATCCCTCGAGTTAATCTTGTTACATGTTACTTCCATGTCTATATTTAATCCTGTAGATGTTGCCTTGTTCCTCTTGAAACGATTCGAAATTTTTTCCAAAAAGAGCGAGTAAAACTCTACGCGATCTTCGCAGTGAATAGTAACTATTCACTATTCACTTCAACAATCGAATCCTTAAATCGACTTTAATAAAATAATAAAATTCCCAAAATATTAAATCCTCAAATCCTCAATTTTAATATCTCATTTCTTGAATATAATAATATATAATTCAATGCCCGGTCGAATATTACACCAAAATAAAATTTAGAATTTCTGAATTCCGATCGTCTTTGCATTCACTTATTTACTCCGTAGATCACTAATACGACTTCGGAACATCCACACTACGTCTCATACATAGGTGGCATGAAAAATTTTCTTAACCCTCAAAATCACTATTCATCCACCAAATTCACTATTCACTGATGCACTTCATCATAATAAGAAAAGTTTTAATTTTACCAAAAATCCGGGTTATTATAGATGATCTGTCATAAACTATTTTGGTGGGCTCTATTGCTCACCCTTGCTTTATTTATTTATATCAGAACAACAGCTAGAGCAGATGGCCCGCAACAGGCGCACTCCGCGCAAGGAGGTATCAGCCGTCAGAGATTTACCCGCAGATGTCGTAGCCGCCATAGCTGAGGTAGTGGCAATCAGTAGTCTAAGCTACAGCTTTTGTGTATCAGACTTATTTATATTTATGATTAATGTAAGCAACGGCAATAACTATTAAGTGTAGTCTGTAATCATTTGGGTTTGTAATAACTTATAACTTGTGGATCCTATGACTAGATACTTATTCCAATTTCATCTCTGGGACTATAACTAGTTGTGTATGGTGTTGTTATTGCGGGGTCACAATATGCAGTTTATTTGTTTTGATTCAAGTTCAAGTATTATTGAAGGAAATTGAGACCGTAACGATCGGATCCCGACCCCGGATCTGGGGCTGTTACAAAAAATGTCCAGATGTAGCAGGTGATAAGCCGTGTCTATTGAGTGTTCTGATTTAATTTTGAAGCTAATTCTCTTTTGTTTTGACTTTTGACAAGAGTCACAGAGTCCATCAGGAGAATACATTGCTTTTGGGAGACCTCTCACTAAGTCCTTTCTGACTACCTCATTGATGTTATTGAAATTCAAATGAGAAAGCTTCTTATGCCAGTTCCAGCTCTCATCTACTGATGCCTTTGATAGAAGACACGTCAGTTTCCCATCAGTAGCAGAGTGTAAGTTGGCTTCATATATGTTACCACGTCTATAACCCGTAAGAATCACCTTTCCATCCTCCTTACTTGTTATTTCACAGTGAGATTCATAAAAATTGACATGATAACCTCTGTCTGTAATTTGACTGATGCTCAAGAGATTATGCTTCAGTCCTTCTACCAGAGCTACGTTTTGAATGATGACATTTCCAATCACAATGTTTCCATATCCCAAGGTATGTCCTATATTGCCATCTCCATAGGAAACCTTTGGGCCAGCTTTCTTCTCAAAATCTGACAGCAGGGACTTATTTCTAGTCATATGTCCTGAACATCCACTATCCAAAACTAAAACATTTTTCCTGTTGCCATGCAATCAATATTTCAATCAGTTAGAATTTTTAAGAACACACACTTGTTGGGTCATGTTTTTCAATTTCTTGATAAGATTTGCAGCGGAATTTTTCTTTAAATCATTTTCAACTGAATTATCTCCACTTGATCTTGATTTAACAGAGTCTTTCTTAACATACACATTTATAGTTAACAAAATCACTCTATCACTTGAATTTGCACCTTTATTGAATTTAGGCAAAGGAACATAATTATCATGATACAAATTGTGATAACTAGTACATGTGTAAACTGAATGTCATTTGCTACCACAGTGAGAACAAGGATTCTGTGGTTTATAATTAACATTTCTACTCCTAACATCAGAAAAAGAAATTTCAACTCTCCTCTTTTTATTCTTCCTACAATCAATGGCAAGATGATTAGTATTACCACAAGTATGACATGTCTTTCTTGGAGCATTAGGAATATACTTATAATTGTTAGACTTGTATATTCCTAGTTTTCCATTCCTATGCCTTTTGGGAATCTTCTCATTTTTCTTACCTGTTGCTGCATTAATCTTTTTCTTTAACTTACCAGAGGAGAGATGTCATATGTTCTTTTTTTTTGTGATTCTCTTCTTAACAGTTTTAGCATCAGTCTTAACAGAAGTTTTAGTGCTGATTTTAGAACAAAGTGTACCAGTAGATTCAGTTTCTGTAATTGACTTAATTTCTGTATCAGAAACAGTTTCTATTTCTTCTTCAGAGATTAATTCAATATTAGAACTTGATCCTTTCTCAAAGGTAGAATTAACTTTCATGTCACTCGCAGGAACAAACTTTATGTGTGTGGATAAATTGATATTTTCATCTTCTTTTGCCTTATTCTTCTTATATCCAAGACACTCTTTCCAGTTTCTATCATTTATCAGTAAATGAGTCTGTTTACCAGAATGAGTCCACACTCTTATTTGTTCTCGTTCTTTCTTTAACTCTACTTCTAGGGATTCTATTTTTAACATATGTTCTATTTCTATCCCTTTAAGTTTGTCACACAAATTTTGAGTATTTTTTAGGATAACTAACTCAGCTTCTAAATACTCATTCCTCTTCTTTATAACAGCTGCTTCTTCTAAAATTCTGATGTTTTCCTTAGACTGATTATTATAACTAATGTGCAAGTTTCTAAGAGAGGACTTTAAGTCACACATGTTATCAGTATCAAAAGCATAAGCAGTTTTAGGTACCTTTTCAGATGCTTCTTCAATTTCAGCCATCAGTGCATAGTTTGTTTCTTCTTCTTCTTCTTCAGAATCAGAAGAATCCATCCATCCTTTGCTTGATGTGACAAGCGCCTTTCCAGCAGATTTTCCAACTTTGGGTTTCTTGCATTCAGTTGCATAGTGACCCATCTTGTCACAATTGAAACATTTAATCTTTGAGAGATCAATTTTCTTCTGTTTTCTTTTCTTGTCAGAATATTGATCTCCTTTTGGCTTTCTTCCATCTTTTCTGAATTTGCCCTGCTTCATTCTTCTGAAACCTTTAACCATCATAGCCATCATCTGCACCAGTTCTTTGTCAGAATCATCATATGATTCCTCATCAGTACTTTCATCAGTATCAGCATCAGTGTCTGACTTTATTACTACATGAGCTTTAGCCTTCATTTTTCCTTGGTGCATACGCCTTTCTTTTGATTCCACTTTCAAGGCCACCGATTTAGGCTTTGATCTTGTACCTTCCTTTTGCTTGATCTCCAGATCATATGTCTTCAGCATTCAATAGATTTCATCAAGTGTCATCACATTCATCTTATAAGTGTGTCTTATAAGATTCTATTGAGTTATCCATTCCATGGGTAAGGATCTTAAGAATTTGACGTTTGAGTCTTCAACATCATACACCTTTCCCACCAATGACAATTCATTTAGCAAAGTAAGAAATCTATCATATATTTCTGTTATGTCTTCATTATGCTTTGCCTCAAACTGCTCATATTCTTGAATAAGAATACCTCTCCTATTTTTCTTGATTTCTTCAGTTCCTTGGCATTGAACTTCCAAGGCATCCCATATCTCTTTAGCAGTCTTACACGCAATAACTCTGTTAGATAAGACAGTATCTAAACTATTGTGTAAGATATTTCTAACCTTTGCATCTTTGATCATTTCAGCTTTATCTTCAGGCGTCCATTGACTCTTTTCTTTTGTTGCCAACCCTGCAGGAGTTGTCTCAGTTGCTGCGACTGGTTTTGTTGGTATGAACGGCCCATTGTTTATCCTGTCTATGTAGTCAGAATCTGAAGCTTCAAGATACATAAGCATTCTTACCTTCCATGTTGAGAATTCTGATTTCTTCAACATCGGAATCTTCATGGTTTCATATCTGTTCCCCGACATTTCGATCGTTTCTGATTTGATATATCAGTCTGCTCTGATACCAATTGTTACCCAGTAGATATCGATTATAGAAGGGGGGTTGAATGTAATCGTATGAAATAATTGAATAAACAAATATAAAACAAACAATATCAGCTTTTATTAAACTTTATAAAAACCGATACAAACTCTCTCAAGAAACTATGAGTTCTTAAGAGTTGCTAGGTTTACAAAAATACTCGTGTAAAAGCTATTACTCTCGTAAAACCTATCCTGTGTTTATATATGCACACAGCTACACATTCTGTTACATAAGATAATCTATATTTAATTAGATTGATCTTCTTGTCGCTTATCTTCTGTAACAGCTTCGATGAAGTATATCTTCTGTAAATGAATCCTTTCCTGAAATTGCGGAATAGTATCAATCAATATCTGCTGACTTGTCCTGCCACTGATGATGACATCAGCAGACGTCAGCTCCTGATGCTCCAAGTACTGATGCTATCCGATCCTGACGCATTCATTAAATCATCATTTTCCAACATATTGTGTTGTGCTTTATTTGTTTTATTTTGTTGTCATGACAAATCAATACAGCTGAATGATGTTATGCATAAAGTGAAGTTGTCTATGAAATGATCCTCTGAGTAATATTCAATGAGATAGCAAGCTACTTTTCTCACTGATATTAAATAGTTGATCATCTCTAGACGTTAACAAGCTAATGCATTGATGTTCTTTGATTTTTCTCATGGATGAATATTCTGGGATATCATTTGTCAAATGTCATACATTTAATGAATGATGTCAGCTGAATATGTGTCTTGAAAATTCAAATAACTTGATTGTCACATTGTTCAAAAGATATTGATTTTCTGTAATGTCACTTGTCTAGAGATATTTTGTTTCTAAAAATGAATTAGTTGAACATATTCATATGGCCAACTATTAATTTTTATTCTTATCTCTACTCAAAAATCTTTGTCATGATAACTTTTGATCTGAGCTGAGACGCACTTCACTCTAGGAACTCGAGTAGTCTCTACATTAATACTAGGGTGATTTAATGCATGTCTCTTCAGTTTTTCTAACCCCCGCTTAACCCTAGTTAAGCACAATAGTTATCTAGAAACTCCCTGCTTATTTAAAGGCACGGGTTGAGCTCTCCTCATCATCATCATCTTTTTAAATATTCAAAAAAATGGCACCTGGAATTCTTGACATCACCCCTGAAGAGTTCAACCAGTTGTCAACTGTGGACAAAATTCTCCGCCTCCAGGAGAAAATTGACCAGCTCATTCAAGTTGAGCAGGATGAGGTAGACAGGATGAGAGCAGCCCTGGCTATTCTGGTAGCCCACAACCGACGGGGAGGTCCCGGTGGAGGCCCTGATGGGGCTTCTGGGGAAGCAGCAACAACTTATCTGTTGACTGGCTGCTTCTTCAGTTGAGAGGGCCAGGGGGACTTGAGGGCTGGGGTGTTTGTGTTTGTTTTTGTGTTTGTGTTTTTGTTTTTGCAGGGGGACTAGTCTCTTCTTGATGATCTTGATGTAGGCACTATGCACTCAAATGTCACATTCAATCTCCACAGAACTTACATCAATTTCTACTTCTTCAATATCCTCTACGAATATCCTTCATCAGTAGACATGTGTCTCTCCACCTACGGATAAGCCTAACCAGCAGTTCTCCGTAGAGAAACAATATTGACTTCCCTGATTTTTCTTGTAAAATCAATCGGCTCATATAAAATGAGTATCAAGAAATTCAATATATTTGAGACATCTATAGGAATGAGGGAAGAGAGCGAGTGGAGAGAGAATAAGAGGTATGCTATTTCTTCTAGCATGGCAAAATGAGAGTTTTTGAGTACCCCTTTAGTAAGGGAAGGTGAGTTGTGTGAAGTGAGCCAGGATGAGATCCTGATGCAAGAATAGAGAGATTACAGAGAGAAATCTTTCGATTCATGAAGTGTTGGATTCCTATACCCAATTATCTTATTCAGTAACTTGGTTAATACCTCTTCTATAAAACTTGCTGATAACAAAAAGGGGGAGAAAATAGAGAAGATAGGTTGTTCTCAAGGGGAGTTAGAAGGAGATCTGAGACTTCAGAATTTCTCTACCCTTGATTATAACCAATTGGAACCCCTTAGAAGAAGGTATAGACTAAGTTACATGAAAGTATATGGGATCTAACAGTTTCAAGTTTTATTTTTCTTTTTGCAGCATCATCAAATTCTGTCCTGTATTAACATCTATCTGAAGATCACTGAGAACTTTGCAGAGTTTTGTTATCATCAACATAAGGATTTATGCCAGTTCTAATATTCATAAATAGGGGGAGATTGTTAGGGTTGATATGTTAGGAATGATGATAACAAAATACTCAAGACAAGAATTTGATCATGATGTCGAAGCTGAGAATCAGAAAGCTATATCACAGCAGCTGGTAATCAAAAAGCTAACTAGAAGGCACTTTATCTATCCAAGGTCTAAAAGCCACATCAAGTGTATGGAAGATATTATGTCATCAAGTTAGGAAGCAATTCAGTAGCAAGCCAACAGACATCTAATCAAGCAACAAGTGTTTCAGTGGTAAGCATGCCAAAACAACTCAGTAGTGGTGAGTCAATAAGGATGAGAGATGTTTTATCTAAGGATGGAGCTAAGTATATATGTTCTATGGATAAAGCTATGGAAATCGTATCTCATCAACGGATAAAGCTGAGGACATCTTATCTCATCAACGGATAAAAGCTAAGGATATCATATCCATCTACGGATAAAGCTGAAGATAGTTGATCTAGAGATACAACTAATGATGTCATGTTTTATCTATGGATGCAGCTAAGGATGTCATGTTCTATCTATGGATATAGCTTAAGATATTACTTCTACTGATATTCTGATATTACTATTCTACTGATAAATGAAGTAGAATAGTAGTCTACGGATAAAGAATTAATACGCCTACTGATATTCATCCCATTCAACAAGAAAAACAAATATATGTTAAGAAATCTTTTGGAGTTTTCTTAATCTAATAGGTTGAATGGAGGACAGTCTCAGAGATCACCATTATACACCCGTGACTAAAAGATGGTGGATAACGACGTAAAAGACGTATGGAATAGGGAGTCAAACTGTAAATATTCGAAGGCTCAAATTCCTACAAATGAAATGTGAAGCCATAGCCACTCTTTCGTTGAAAAAACACCTATATAACTTTATATATTATACTTCAAATAAAACTTTTAGTTATGTATTAAAAACACTTATTCTACTTCCAATAGAACTTTTAATTGCAAGTACTTCTTTTATATCTGAACCTCTATAAATTGAAACATCTATTATACTTTAAATAGAACTTTACATGTACTTCTTTTATATTTGAACTCTTCCCCTCTACAAATTCAAACACCCATTCTACTTCAAATAGAACTTTTAATTATACGTCTTCGCTATAAATTCGAACTATTCTCCTCAATAAATTCGAACACCTATTCTACTTTTAATATGTTAAAGGGTATTTTTTGATTTATTAGTATTTAAAATTAAAAAATTCTATAAAGTTAGAAAAATAGATTGAGACAATCTTAGGGACGCCACCTAAGCTCCCGCGTATCCTCCTTTATATATATATATATATATATATATATTGACGTCTCCTATTGGATGTTATATTCTTTACAATTTATTACAATATATTTATAACATTAAGTAGTGGCAGTCAAGTATTTACTATTTTCAATCAACCATCCATCTTCTAAGACGCAACAAGAAAAACTCTACATCCCACACTAAATATGGAAAGTTGGTTTGTTAATTCTAACACTCCCCTTCAAACTCGACTTTCCATTCCGAGCTTCTCTTTAATGTTGTGAAATATCTCCGGCTTCAGTGACTTGGTAAAAATATCAGCAAGTTGATCTTCTGTTCTACAGTGTAGTAGTTCCACAACTTTATCCTTTACTTGTTCTCGTATGCAGTGGTATTTTAGGTTAATATGTTTACTTCGACTATTGTTGCGTAAAATATAGATGTGCAAGTGAACACAATCGCAAACAAGTTGTTGGGTATAATACACTAACTACACAGCAACAATAGGGCAGTTATATATATTTTGTATTAACAAGAACATGCAAATAACCAAAAAACGAAACAAACACAAAGGTCGAAACAGTAATATAATTAGAGACTGTAAATATCAAGATAAGAAAGAACTCTTATCTCTCAGGAGCTTTAACAAATACTGAAAGATAAAGCAACAGTTGAGTCGCCAAGCCTTAGAGAAGTCTTGACTGTTCTTGAAGAGATTATTGCCCTACTTACGTTGTGTTGGGTTGCAGCAATATCACTCCCAGGATAAAATAGCTCAGATCAATTAACTGTTAGGAATATGTTGCTCTTGATGATAATTATAAAAACACTTAGTAGATTTTGTATTAACTCATTCTGTAACTGTCAAAGAAATGGCATGCTTTGCAGCATTCCGTTGACAGGAAGCTCATCAACGAAATGAGTGATGTAGCAATTGCATTGTACAATACTTCACAATATGATAGGCATTTTGTTATATGTATTAGATAGGTTTTCTAAGTCATGTTGACTAAGTACTAGATAGGCAAAATAGGTTGGTTAATTGTAAATATATTATGCCTTGTAATTTTGCCTAAGTGAAGACATGTCAACGGTATGAAGATTACTCTGTCAACGGTATGGAGTTTACTCATCAACGAAACGAGGGAAACACCATCAACGGAATGAAGAATAAAGCTATCAACGAAACACATCTCCATGCTATCAACGAATCATTATTGCTTTTCTGAATAGTTGACAAAGTGATAGTGACAGTTTTCTGACAGATCAAAAAGGAGATGTGGAAGTGTACATTGCATTGGAAACCATTAAAATGGACATGGGGAATAAGGAAACATCCCAGTTTCCAATTGGGCTCTTGGGAGTGATCATAATAAGCATGAAGACAAAAGCAAGGATCTCCAAGGACCACTGGACAAAGGGATGAAAAGCAAACTATTGGCGGTTACCTTTAGTGTACTTTAGTGTAGCCAAAAATAGCTTTGTAAACTTGGGGAATATATAACCAAGTGTAGTAGTTAAAATAAGTATAAGAGAAGAAAAACAAATAGTTTGTATTAGCTATCTTTGAGAGCATACTTCTCTACAATCTTGTAACTGAGCAGCTGTGTACATTTTGTATCACAGATTATTTCCGCAATAAAAAATCACTTCAGTTGGATCATCAAACAATCCAACTGAAATTATTTATGTACTTGTGATTTTTACTTTAAATTCAGTTTTTATTTGTAAGTTGTTTTAAGTTTAAGAAATATCAAGAATTGTATTCAACCCCCCCCCCCTTTCTACAATTCTGTTAGGTCATTTGGGATTAACAATTGGTATCAGAGCGAGCTTCTAACATACAAGAAGTTTAAAGATCAAGACCAAAACAGTAACCATGGTGAAGAAGGATGCAGGAGTAAAGATACCAGTTCTTGATAAGGACAATTACTTTCACTGGAAAGTAAAGATGCATTTACATCTCATGTCTATGGATGAAAGATATGTAGACTACATTGAGAAAGGTCCACACGTTCCCATGAAGTTTGCATCTAGAGTTGGACTGCCAGATGATGCTCCAGATGTGGAAATTCCAAAACTTGTCTCAGAATGGACTATTGAAGATGTTGCAGAAGTCCATAAAGATAAAAGAACCATAAACATTCTGTTTAATGGTTTGGAGCAAGAGATGTTTGACAATGTCATAAACTGTACAACCTCCAAAGAAGTATGGGACACTGTTAGAACTCTCTGTGAAGGTACTGAGCAAGTTAGGGAAAACAAAATGCAGCTCCTTATACAACAATATGAGCATTTTCATTTTAAAGCTGGTGAAACCCTAAATGACACGTTTAGTAGGTTTCAAAAGCTTTTGAATGGATTAAAGTTGTATGGGAGGATCTATCAAGCCAAGGATTCAAACCTTAAATTTCTTAGAGCTCTTCCAAAAGAATGGAAGCCTATGACTGTTTCTCTCAGAAACACTCAAGAGTACAAAGACTACACTCTTGAGAGGCTTTATGGAACCTTGAAGACATATGAGTTGGAAATGGAGCAAGATGAAGAAATTGAAAAGGTACAAAAGAAGGGTGGATCTGTTGCATTGATTGCATCTGTGAACCAACTGGAAGATGACAATGAAGAAGCTGCAAAGGCCACAACTAGTCGAGCTAGTTGTAGGAGTGATGTTAGCAAGGGTAAAGGCAAGATGACAGAAGAAGAAGAATCAGAACCAGCCAACTTGGATGACTTAGATGAGATTGATGAACACATTGCTTTTCTGTCAAGAAAATTCTCTAAGTTCAAGTTCAAGAGAAACTCAGAAGCAAGGCCACCAAGGAGAGACTTTCAACCTAACAAAAGTAACTGGATTGAAAAGTCTAAATCTAAATGTTTCAATTGTGGAATGCTTGGTCACTTTGCTGGAGACTGCAGAAAGCCCAAGATTGAGAAGGGCAACAGGAAGTTTGAGCCTGTTGATTATAAAAAGAAATACTTTGAACTTCTCAAGCAAAAAGAAAAGGCTTTCATGTCTCAGGAGTATGATTGGGCTGGTAATGGTGAAGATTCTGATGATGATGTTGAGTATGTCAACTTGGCTCTTATGGCTAACAATCATGAGCAGGAAGCAAGCTCCTCAAGCAACCAGGTAACAATTACTAATCTTTCTGAGCTTTCTAAAGAGGAATGCGATAGTGCAGTAAATGAAATGTCTACTGTACTATATAATTTGTGTGTTACTCTTAAATCACTTACCAAAGAGAATTCAAGAATAAAAGAGACTAATTTGCTCTTAAGTGATAGGAATGCAATGTTAGAAGCACAGCTCATTGAATTTGAAAAAATGAGATGTGTTAGTAGGGATGCTAAGAAGGAACTTGAGAACGTGTTACAAAGGGGAAAAATTCTTAAAACACAACTTGAGATAGAACAAAGTGTGATTGCAAAATGGAAAGATGCCAGGAATGTTGCCACCAACATCATTAATGTTCAAGGTATGGAATCTTTCTGTGAGCAATCATGGAAAAAGAACAAAGAGAAGCTAGGGTATGTTGGTGAAACCTTAGAATCAGAAACAGAGTCAACAAACAACAATGATCATTTGTTGAAGGTTGATATGTCAACGGAATGCAATGTTTCGTTGACAGATGAACCATCAACCGATCAGGCTGTTTCGTTGACAGAGAAAAGAAAAGATGAACTCACTAGACTTAATAATAAGTATGGTCATGTCACCAAGAACTTTGTTCAAGGTGAGTCTAGTAAATCAAAGAAAGTTGAGAAGCCTGTTGAGAGAGCTAACGTAGGTCACTTGTCTAACAAGCAATTGAAAGACAAGTTAGAGAAAGTTCAAGTTGAGGCTAAGGGAAATAAAAAGAATAACAGGAATGGCAAAGTAGGGATTAACAAACACAACAATTACACACCTGATAAATATGCTCCTAGAAAGACATGTGTCAATTGTGGAAGTGATAGTCATTTATCTACTAACTGGAAATCTGTTAAGAAAACTGCTAATGTGAAAATGCCCAAGCCTACAATGAATAGTTCCATGCCTACAATGCCTGTTATGCCTAACATGTTTGCTCCATATGCACAATTTCAGAATCCATATGCTAACATGTCATTTGTGCCTAATCCATACATGAATATGTTTAATATGCCACAAATGCCATGGAATATGAATAACCTGATTGTTCCTCCAACTATGCATGCTGTGAATGAAAATGTGAGCAACCCTCAGAAATCAACACCAAGGGTAAAGATTGATTTAAATCAATCTGAGCCCAAGGTGAAAAATGATATAAAAGGAAAAGCAAAGGCTAACAAAACAGGACCCAAGGAAACTTGGGTACCAAAATCAACTTGATTTGGTTTTATTGTGTGCAGGGAGACAAAAGGAATCTTTGGTACTTGGATAGTGGTTGTTCAAGACACATGACTGGTGATTCTACCCTGCTCACAGAGTTTCAGGAAAGAGCTGGCCCTTCTATTGCTTTTGGAGATGACAACAAAGGCTACACTAAGGGATATGGCTTGATTTCAAAAGAGAATGTCATCATAGATGAGGTTGCATTGGTGGATGGTCTTAAGCACAATTTGCTTAGTATCAGCCAACTTTGTGACAAAGGATTTTTAGTTACTTTTTCTAAAGAAGCCTGTGTTGTTTCTAAAGGAGGAAACAACAATGTGGTAATGACTGGATTCAGAAGAGGGAATGTGTACATTGCTGACTTTAGTAGCACAAGTCTAGACACCATCACTTGTCTTTTCAGCAAGGAAAGCAAGGATGAAAGTTGGCTATGGCACAAGAAATTATCTCATCTGAATTTTAAAGTTATGCATGATTTGGTGAGGAAAGATCTTGCTAGAGGAATTCCACAAGTGGAGTTTTCCAAGGATGGTTTGTGTGATGCCTGTCAAAAAGGGAAACAAAAGAAGGCATCATTCAAAAGCAAGACAGAGTCATCAATTGTCCATCAGCTTGAGTTGCTTCATATGGATTTGTTTGGCCCTGTAAATGTCATGTCTATTTCAAAGAAGAAATACTGTCTTGTGATTGTTGATGATTTTTCAAGATTTACATGGACTTTCTTTTTGCACTCCAAAGATGAGGCAAGTGAAATCATTATCAATCACATCAAGATGGTAAACAATCATCCTGACTTGAAAGTAAGAAGGATTAGGAGTGACAATGGGACAGAATTCAAGAATTCAAGCATGAAGGTGTTCTGTGAAGAAAATGGTATTTTGCATGAGTTTTCAGCAGCAAGGACACCACAGCAAAATGGTGTGGTTGAAAGGAAAAACAGAACACTTATTGAAGCTGCAAGGACAATGCTAGATGAATCAAAGTTACCAACTTATTTTTGGGCTGAGGCAGTTAATACAGCTTGCTTCACTCAAAATATTTCTTTGATTAATCAGGCCAAAGGAATGACCCCTTATCAGCTACTCAAAAGAAAGAAGCCACTATTGGATTTTCTTCATGTCTTTGGATGCAAGTGCTTTGTTCTGAGAAATCAAGCTGAGCATTTGGGGAAATTTGAGGCAAAGGCAGATGAAGCAATATTTGTGGGATATGCAGCAGGGAAAGCCTACAGAGTCTATAATCTCAGAACCAACATTGTTATGGAATCTGTACATGTTGTTTTTGATGATCTCAAAATTCAAGGTCTCTGTGATGAAGGTTTCCATGAAAGTCTTTCTTTTGAAAATGAGGAAGGAGATCAAGTTAATCATGTTAAGGCTACTGAGAAACAGCCTAAAGTTGTTGTATCTAGCACAGATGAAAGCAGAAGTGAAGATGAAATTGCTGCATTAAGATTGAAAAGAATAGCTGCTAGCAGACCAAATGGTCATTTCGTTGACAGTCATGATGGTGGATTCGTTGACAGTCAAAATGAGCGTTTCGTTGACAGCCAAAATGGTAATACCGTTGACAGTCATAGAAATGCTTCTAGAAGTGATCATTTAGGGACAACAAACTCAGGGGGAGTTTCTCAAGGACAAATATCCAATCAAGGCAATCATGATCATGAAGCTACCTCTTCAAGAGCAAATCTACCTCCCTCAAGGAAATGGACTAAAGATCATCCCTTTGAACTTATTATAGGTGATGTGTCTTCAAAAGTCCAAACTAGAAGAGCAACTCAAGAAGAATGTCTATATAGTAGCTTTCTGTCTCAAGATGAGCCAAAGAAAGTTGAGGATGCACTTCTAGATCCAGATTGGGTTTTGGCTATGCAAGAGGAGCTAAACCAATTTGAAAGGAACAATGTTTGGAAGCTGGTGCCCAAGCCTAAGGACAGGAGTGTCATAGGCACAAAATGGGTGTTTAGAAACAAGATGGATGAAAATGGCATAGTCACAAGGAACAAAGCTAGATTGGTTGCAAAAGGCTATTCACAGGAAGAAGGAATTGATTTTGATGAAACCTTTGCTCCTGTTGCTAGACTAGAAGCAATAAGGATTTTCCTAGCCTATGCCGCCCATGCCAATTTCAAAGTCTATCAAATGGATGTGAAGAGTGCTTTTCTGAATGGGGAATTGGAAGAGGAGGTGTATGTAAGTCAACCTCCTGGCTTTGAAGATGATGATTTTCCAGAATATGTATACTTCCTCCTCAAAGCACTCTATGGTTTGAAACAAGCACCTAGAGCCTGGTATGACACACTTTCACAGTTCCTCCTTGAGAATCACTTCACTAGAGGTACTGTAGATAAAACTCTTTTTCACAGGGTTGTGAATGGCTCTACTATACTTGTTCAAATTTATGTAGATGACATAATCTTTGGGTCTACAGATGTGAAACCTTGTCAAAAGTTTGCCAAGCTTATGCAAAGTAAATATGAAATGAGCATGATGGGAGAATTAACTTACTTTCTTGGTCTTCAAGTGAAGCAAGTTAATGAAGGCATTTTCATTAGTCAAACAAAATATATTCATGATTTATTAAAGAAGTTTAACTTAATGGAATGCTCTCCTGCCAAAACTCCCATGCCTACTGCCACCAAACTTGAATTGAATACTAAGGAAAAATCTGTGGACATTTCAAGTTACAAAGGCATGGTAGGCTCACTTTTGTATTTAACAGCTAGTAGACCTTATATTATGTTTGCTACATGTCTATGTGCTAGATTTCAAGCTGATCCTAGGGAATCCCATTTAGTTGCTATTAAAAGAATTTTCAGATATCTCAAAGGAACACCAAACCTTGGCATTTGGTATCCTAAAGAATCTGGCTTTGAACTAATTGGTTATTCAGATGCAGATTTTGCAGGATGTAAAATTGACAGGAAAAGCACAACAGGCACCTGTCAATTCTTAGGAAACAAGCTTGTCTCATGGTTCAGCAAGAAACAAAACTCAGTTTCTACCTCCACAGTTGAGGCTGAGTATATTGCAGCTGGAAGTTGTTGTGCACAGATTTTGTGGATGAAAAACCAACTACTTGATTATGGAATAAGAGTTGAGAAAATTCCTATTTTCTGTGACAACACTAGTGCCATTGCCATTACTGAAAATCCAGTGCAACATTCAAGGACCAAGCACATTGACATCAAGTACCATTTCATTAGAGAACATGTTATGAATGGTACTGTGGAGTTACATTTTGTTCCAAGTGAACAACAACTTGCAGACATCTTTACCAAGCCACTTGATGAATCAACATTCTCAAGATTAGTAAGTGAGCTAGGTATGCTAAATTTCTCTTAAATACTTTGAGATTTTTGCAAGTTAAAATACAGCCAGAAATTTGCTATGTTTTTCTGTGAATTAATTTTCTCAGGAAAAAGTGAAATTTTGTCTAAGTCAAAATTACTATGTCAACGAAACGCACCATTTCGTTGACAGTCTTAGCATTTTTCTGGGTGTTTCGTTGATAGCTCTTTTATATCAACGAAACGCAGCTTCATCAACGAAACAAACGGGACCTTAAACGCCCAATTGTGATTCGTTGATACAGCGCTTTTAATTTGAACCGTTGAAATTTTGACACGTCTTTTACCACGATCTATGCATACACCCCTGTAAGTATAAATCATGGTAATTCTTTAAAAGTAACGGTTATATTTTTAAGCCAATCCAGTAATTTACATTTATTATTGGACTCTTTTTCTGAGAATTTTTGGGGGAGTATTTAAGAAATTCTATTTTCTTTAATTTCTTTTTACCTGTTCTCAAAAATTCCAAAGGCTTTTCTCTCTTCTTCTCTCTAACAAGCAATTCAGTTCGAAGCTTTTCTTCACACAACAATGGCACCCATAGTCAAGCTTATGTCTGCTGGAGGGTTCATCTATGAGAAGAACAACTCCATCCCTTTTGTTGTCAAGGAAAACCCGAACAGTATCTTTTTCAAGATGATGGACTTCATGAAGAACTGCAAGTTGAGCTATGCTATGTTTCACTCAACTCCTCTCTATAATGAGATAATCGAGGAGATCTGGACCTCGTGTGAGTATAGTGGAACAAACTGCACACTGCAATTCACTCTCCAAGGTAATGAGTACATAGTTAATTCTGATGTATTGCAAGCATGTCTACATATTCCTGAAAATAACTGTGATGCTTTGCCTACAATCACTGAAATGGTTAACATGCTAAATTCAATAAACTACTCTTTGCCTACTGATAATCTGGGTAGAATAATTAGGAGAGGTTTGGTTAGGGAATATAGTTATTTAGCTGATGCATTTATCAAGGTCTTTTCTGGAAAGATTAGTAATTTTGATGCATTAACTAATTCCATGTTGATTCTTTTTACCATGCTCCTAACTGATAGATATTACAACTTTAGCACCCAACTTATGTATGAAATTGGTGCTAAGTTGGGTGACAAGGCTAATAGGAAAAAGAATATCTACTATGCTAGGTTTCTGATGATGTTGGCTAATCATGTTAGTCCAATACCATTAGTAATCTCTAACCCTGTTTCCAAGTTTGAGTGTTTTGTGCAAGAGAAGAGAGTATTGACAGACATACTGAGGCTGAACCATAATGGTGAGGTTCCAGTGGTGTATCTACCAGTAATTGAGGTAACTACTGTTATCCCTTCTAGTATAATTGTTACTTCAACTGTATCACCCAGTCCTGTTGCTGAGGAGTCTGTAGCTGTGACCCAACAGGCTTCTGCCCCAGCAACAAAACCAAAATCAAAGAAATCCTCCAAGCCAACCTCAGGTGCTTCCCAAAAGGCACCTGTTGTAAAATCCACTACACAACCTAAGGGGAGTGTTTCTGGAGCTGTGAGAGGTGAGGGAAGGGGTGAACATAAAAGAAACCCTAAGGATAAGGAAGGACAGATGAGTGAAATCCAGCCAAGCCCCATTGTGTCTTCCCAACAAGGCACAATGAGTAAAATGGATTTAAACACAAGTCTAGTTGCATCCTCCCAAAAGGATGTGATTATTGAAACAAGCTCTCCTCCAAGAGCACACTCCAAAAGGGTAAGGGACACTTCAAGCCCTCAGTCTACATTTTCCCAATACCAAAGGAGAGTGAAGCAAAAGTCCAAGGGTTCACAGGGTGCACACACACTGGAAGCAACACTTCCAGTTTCTCAAATTCAGTTTGATGTAACCCCTATTATTACTCTGGGGTTACAGTCCCATTCTCTAAACATTAATCTTGATTTATCTCCATCCAATTCACCAACTCAATCTTTAGATGTGGACATGATCAATACATCTTTTCCTGATTCTCCAACTCTTATCTTGGAGAAGCCCCACTCTGAAGCTGGTGGCCATCACTTGTTAAGTGATTTGTTGGGCCATCAACCAATTTTTTCTGAAGTTGCAAGAGGATCTGTGGACCAATCTCTAAAATCAATCACCACAGATTCTACTGTAATTTCACTTTCTCACAGTGCTTTATTGACTTCATCAACGAAACAACTTCTTTCGTTGACAAGTGTTTCTCCATCAACGGTATCCATACCGTTGACAGTTCAAACTACCATTCCGTTGATAGGTCAATCTACACCCCTTATTGCAAATCCAGTTGTTTCCACAACTAGTGTAGATGACCTGGTGGTAGTTGAGACACTTTTAGGTTTGAGAGGGAGTGAAATTGAGAGGCTGGCTTGTAGCCAGGCAAAAGGAGAGTCTGAGAGTGAGAGGCTGGCTATTTCTTCCAGCCAGGCAAAAGGAGAGATTGAGAGTACCACCTTAGTAGGTGAAGGTGAGGGTGTGAGAGGTGTGAGCCATGGGGAGCCCATGATGCAAGAAAAGAGTGGAGAGAGAGAAGGGACTACAGGTGCAATAAGGATGGAAGCAGCCATTGCTAGTGAGTTAATGGAGGTCAGTGAGG
Source organism: Heracleum sosnowskyi (assembly GCA_030848705.1). Classification (NCBI taxonomy): domain Eukaryota; kingdom Viridiplantae; phylum Streptophyta; class Magnoliopsida; order Apiales; family Apiaceae; genus Heracleum; species Heracleum sosnowskyi. The sequence continues at coordinate 22,466,792 of CM061240.1, forward strand.
GAGAAAGGGAACTTACTTTCCAAGAGCATTATCAACAAACTCTGGATAGTATTTCCCTGGATCCTGAGACCTTTACTCATCCTGTGTCAGCCTATCAAGTTATGGCTCAACAGGGCAATGTAGAGGCAGAAAGGTCACTCAACTTAATTCATACTACTGCATCAATGCAAAGAGCAAAGGATGCCTTGACCAATCTACCTCCAGGAGCTGCAGCAAGTAGAGACTTTGAGTTTTCTGATGATGAAGACAGCTTTGGTGACAATCTACAGGTGGCCACCACTACACAGACTGGGACTTCTGTGGTGCCTCCTACACCAAACTGGCTTTCTCAGGATATGCATGGTAGATGCAACTTGGATGCTGCTATCACAAGGCAGTACAATGAGGCATATCTAGCTCATGAGTCTGCAGAAGCAAGGGACAAGAAATTCTACAAGGCCATAATGGATTCTCTGGAAATTCAAAGGCTACAAATGTTGCAGACAAGGATTGAGGCTACAGAAATCAAGGATTCAATTAGCAACCTTAGGGATGCTACTGACAGGAGGCTAGATGAAAAGCTTCCTCTTCACACTGTCTCCAAGATGTCAAGGTTTTTCACCAAGGAACCTGAAGTGTCTTCATCTTTGAAAACTCTCTCCTCTAGGGTGGACAAAGTTGAGACTACACTTTCTCACTTGCAGAAGGAACAGGAGAAGCAAACTAGCCTACTCACCCAGCTTCTGGCAGCTCAAGGAATCCCTATCATCTCACTTGATGATAACAAAAGGGGGGAGAAAACTAAGGAGCTAGAGATACAAATCACAAAGGTTTGGGTCCCAGCCATCTCCTTACCAGAAGAGCCATTAGCAATGGGGGAGTTTGGAAAGAAGAAAAAGGAGGGTATTGACCTGATCCAGGAAGCTTCTATGAGGATGAGACTTGCAGAACAAATCAAAGACCATTGGTCCAACATAGAAGCAAGGGTCAAGAAAATTGCTGGAACTACAAAGGACTCAAATCCATCAACGGATCAACCATCAACGAATGCCATGGTTCTAGTGTCAACGGAATGGGAGCCACAGACCAATTCTTTCTATAAGGTAGAGCCCCTTCTACATGGAGTCACTCAAGGTCCAAGGAAGGAAAAAGGACAAACTTCATGCATTAGGGATGTGGAACAAGCTACACTCCAAAGAAGCTTATCTCCCAAGTCCCCTGCTAAACCAAAGGGCAAAAATATAGCAAGGATTTTCTATCCTGCACCTTATCCAGATGAGCTCAAGCTTCTTGGTCTACTTATCACAAAAAGCAAGGAAAGCAATGATTATGAGATAAGGAAGCAACGGGCAATTGTCTACAGGAATGGACAAGAAATCTGTGTTTGGGCTGGTCACCCAAACTTTGCTGAAGCTAAAGCTGAAGAGTCAGAAAGAGCAGCAATGCAAGCCCTTGTTGTTGCTTAGTCTCTTGATGAAGAAGAAATACAGCTAGAAGAAAAAGCAAGAGAGGAAAGGAGTGCAAAGAAGAGCACAAGGCAACCAAAGGCAAGAGCTAGGAGAAACATAGCCTTTGAGAATGATGACTCTCAGAGCATTGCATCAGACTCTTCTGTACCAATTGCACCTCCAACAATTCCTGATCCAGTTTCAGAGGTAAAGTTAGCCTGTGATCCTAATCATCCTGTAAATTTCCATGATCAGCCAATTGAGCCAAAGGGAGAGCCAATTGAGTTTGATGAGGCCAACTTTCCAAAATTCCTCTTTGAAATGGATCCAAATAAGAAATCTAAGCAAAGGGCTACCAAGGCTAAGCCAATTCTGGTAAGGAGACCACAAGCTGAGAAACCCCCTACCAACCCAGAAGACTTCATCTACATTGCTGATATCAGGGAGGAGTCTGACATTCATATCAATCTTGATGACCTGGTTGAAGTGAGAGGAATAGCAGCTTCTTACAAACTACCTGAGAGATTGGTATTTGTCTACAAGGGTGGGAGAGAACAGGTTTGGCCTCTACACAGAATTCTGGGAGAAGACTATCAGACACTGCTATCTGTGTTTAAATGTTTGAAGAAAGATTTTGGTTTTACCAAAACAGCCAAGTCTGAGGTTGTCTCCAAGATTTGCCAAATCAAAGCTAGCTGGAACAAGCCTGGTGCACTTCCCAGAGTATTGAAGGTCCCTCAAACAGGAAAGATAATTCATCTCCAACCTTTTTGGATGATGGAATTCAGAGATAAGGACAACTGTAGAAGATTCTTCAGAATAGAAGACCAACTGGAGAAGGCATCCAATGAAACTCTAAGGTTAATGCAATCCAAGTTGGGGAATCAAGATGAAGAAGAGAAGATTTTCTACAGAAGACTTCAAGCTCAAATTGAGGAGAACAATGCAAGAAAAGGGAAGAAAACAAGACCACAGAGGCAAAGATGAAAAATCTGCTCAGTCTAGAGGAGCAACTCTGTGCACTTGTTTTGTAAGATTTTCTACTTTGTATTTCAATTAAATTCAATGAAGCTCAATGCAATTTCTACTTTTATCATGTGTAATATGTCTGAGTGTTTTTGTTATCATCAAGGCTCTTGATTTATGGCTGTTATTCTATCAGTCATAAATTGGGGGAGATTGTTAGGAATATGTTGTTCTTGATGATAATTATAAAAACACTTAGTAGATTTTGTATTAAGTCATTCTGTAACTGTCAACGAAATGGCAAGCTTTGCAGCATTCCGTTGACAGGAAGCTCATCAACGAAATGAGTGATGTAGCAATTGCATTGTACAATACTTCACAATATGATAGGCATTTTGTTATATGTATTAGATAGGTTTTCTAAGTCATGTTGACTAAGTACTAGATAGGCAAAATAGGTTGGTTAATTGTAAATATATTATGCCTTGTAATTTTGCCTAAGTGAAGACATGTCAACGGTATGAAGATTACTCTGTCAACGGTATGGAGTTTACTCATCGACGAAACGAGGGAAACACCATCAACGGAATGAAGAATAAAGCTATCAACGAAACACATCTCCATGCTATCAACGAATCATTATTGCTTTTCTGAATAGTTGACAAAGTGATAGTGACAGTTTTCTGACAGATCAAAAAGGAGATGTGGAAGTGTACTTTGCATTGGAAACCATTAAAATGGACATGGGGAATAAGGAAACATCCCAGTTTCCAATTGGGCTCTTAGGAGTGATCATAATAAGCATGAAGACAAAGGCAAGGATCTCCAAGGACCACTGGACAAAGGGATGAAAAGCAAACTATTGGCGGTTACCTTTAGTGTACTTTAGTGTAGCCAAAAATAGCTTTGTAAACTTGGGGAATATATAACCAAGTGTATCAGTTAAAATAAGTATAAGAGAAGAAAAACAAATAGTTTGTATTAGCTATCTTTGAGAGCATACTTCTCTACAATCTTGTAACTGAGCAGCTGTGTACATTTTGTATCACAGATTATTTCCGCAATAAAAAATCACTTCAGTTGGATCATCAAACAATCCAACTGAAATTATTTATGTGCTTGTGATTTTTACTTTAAGTTCAGTTTTTATTTGTAAGTTGTTTTAAGTTTAAGAAATATCAAGAATTGTATTCAACCCCCCCCCCCCCCCCTTCTACAATTCTGTTAGGTCATTTGGGATTAACATTAACTCACAGTAATGGCAATGATCAAAAGCGAACACCTCAGTTCGCCCAAAAACCTATGTATCTTCTGTATGTGTTGAGAGAAAAAGAGCAGAGAAGAAAACTAATGCTAGGGTTTTCTGAGTTACGTATATCTCTCTATGTCAAACGTAGCAGACCAAATATTGTAACTGAAGATATGACATTTAATACTAATTATTCTGATTTAATTACCATAACAGTTGTCATCAGTATTTCATATCAGTTACAGCTCAATCGGGATTTCCTGGTCCATCAGGATTTGATCATCATCAGTACTGAAGTCAAGCCATCAGGACTTGCTGTCCGTCAGGAGTAGCATCAGTACTTGACCGACCATCAGGATTTAACTCCATCAGGATCCAGGTACTGACACAGGCCATCAGGATCAGTAGTCATCAGGATTTCACTCCAAGTACTGACCAGGCCATCAGGATTTGATCCAAGAACTGGTCCATCAGAATTTAATATAAATCCTGACCCCAGTTCGTTTAGCTGTTACAAATAAATACTGATATTGTTAAATTAAATCAATAAATAATATTAAATAAACAGGTAATAAAATTCCTCGCCCAGGTCACCTCGCGTACGCGAGACGCCGAGACATTCGCCCAAATCGCCCTTCGACCCGACCCGAGTCGTGTCGTGTCGTGTCGTGTCATGTCATGTCGAGGCGAGGTGAGGCGGGCAGCGGCGGCGCGCGCGTGTGTGTGTGCGCGCATGAGGCACATACTAACACCATGCACACCCACATGCCTTAGTAGTTGTACACTACTCTTGCACATGTTTCTATATAAACCCACCAACCTCCCATTACCATTTCTATGTGGGATACAAGTTATTTCAATATAACCAACCCACATAACCCATTTCAAGCAACCTATTTCAACTCAATTTATTTATGGATTACACTAAGAAAATGTCTTAGATCCAAACATGAAAGTTTAAGTCCTCATTACAAGGAACAACCTCCAATTGTTAGTTTCCGGAAATTCCCTCAAGAACATATATAAAATATGCCTCAAACTTTCCATTTTCTAACAATCCCCCACAAATCCATACAGAAATGCTTACATATCGGTCTTTATCATGACTTGTTTTTCAGAGTCGGTACCCTTCCGGGTTTGAACCCTCCTAAGTCCTCTACTTTTATGGCTACCGGATCTAGATGGAATGTTTCACCTTGAATCTTTATCTGTTTGGTGTAACCACACTCCATAGACGACGACAAATCAAAGGATATGGTGCTGATCTACGGCTTTGAGACGTTAATGGTCCTGTATCGATCCTGTTCGTCGAATGCTTCAAGGAATAACCCTTTCCTCTAATTGCGACCACACAATTACATTCGCTTAGTTGGGCATCTCCAGAGATGTACTGCTATCATCTCGTCAAATGACTTGACCCCATTCAGAGTTCAAATAACTCTTGCTATACTGGCAGTAACAGTACCTTTTAGGTTTACAGGGGATAGACTCAGATACGTGTGTATCAAGGTATATAGTAAAGGTACTTGTTCGCACAAAATCACGCAAGCGTACGCGGTCAACAAGTAATATATGAAAGTAGAGTTCGTTCCCACAGAGACTGCTTTGGTTACTATAGTTATGCACTTATGCAACAATGCATGGCTATTGTTCAATGCTAAGACAAGTATCAAAGTTGTGTTTTGATTAACTAAATTAACTAAACAATTTATCAAGACTAAAATTAACTAAGGAGTTGCTGTTGAATTACTTATGAGAATAAAACATGGGATCCTAACTTCATTAAATACTTCATCTAGAGCCTTTTGTCTTTAATCAATGCATGTGACAAATGTGACAACTAATCGGATAACACGAAATTAGTACACGCTACCTTTCAGTATACGTATACCAAACCACTCAAACATCCACAAAAGAGATAGAAGTTAAGCAGACACCAATTATGCTTAGACCCTATATGTCTATAAGATTTGAAAACATAACGGTTTAACGAGCAAGCTATCCATTCAGATTACATAGGGCAGGTAAGATGGTTAAAATCACCTACGAATCATGCATGACAAACATACATAAACCTATGCTAGCATGGCAACTTCTAAATCTCTATATCCACTTTCGCAATCAATAGAGATTAACAATACAACTTTGATGTTAGCTACGCATCCAAGAAGAATAAGCACAACCAAACTAGGATATCAATTAGCCATCACACACAAATCTTTAAAACTATTAACTACTAAAATCCATAAATAAATCCGTTAGAATCCCACGACAACGATTAGTTCATAATCGAACCGTTCATCATCGTGGGTTCTGATGAAAACATGATAGTAAATATGTCTGGAATACTGAATAAAAGTACTAGGGTTTATGAAGAAACAAACGAGAATCCAAAGTATCGCCTAATTAGAAGAATACAAAGAAAAGATGAAATCTAGATCTTCGTAATCAGCCGTCTTCTTGTTCTCCTCACCGGTGGATGGATATGTATGTATGTAAGACAATGTATATCTCAGAAATCGTCCACCAATAGTTTATATAGGCCATAGGATTGACTGGTCATCTGTTGTTTCCTTTTCTGAGTTGAAATTGCCTTTTTCCAGAATGTTTCAGGAGTGGGCGCGCCTGTAGGGCGCAGGCGCGCTTGGAAGGACTTCACCTAGGGCATGGCGCGCTTGGAAGGGGTGGGCGCGCCTGACCTTCTGTCAAATTTCTCCAAAAACTTGTTCCTTGACAATTCATGCTCTCTTCAACTCCGCAACCTCTTGGCTTCCTCAACAATGATCAAATAGCACCACATAACCCTAGAAACTTCACCACACTGCTGACGAAGCAACTCTGCATACACTAACACAAAACACATCAAAAACACCATGTACTTGAGAACAAACAATCAATTTAAGCCGATTTAGGGTGTTCCAAGTAGATATGAAATCCACTTATCACACCCCCAAACTTAAACCGATGCTTGTCCTCAAGCATAAACATACTCACTACATATATATAATACAATGCATGAATGTAACTAATATGAAAATGCAAACAATCCCCTCAAACTAATCATAACCAATCAACAAGCCAACATCTCAAGGAATGCAATCTTCCAAACAGAACTCAACCAAATTCCCGTATACTAACAATACAAACACAGAAACATGCGTGTGTGCGATGCTCATCAATATACTCCCAAACTAAATCAAGACCATATCCTATTCTTCACCAAAACAACCACAAACTTATAAACAGAATGAACTCTAGACACAAGAAACCACTAAAGACACCTCATAATCTACTTGAGTTAGACAGGAATTCATGCTTTATTACGACACACATTCTTATTTGACCGTGCAATGGATGAGACCCCAAAAGGCTTATACAATAATACCCATGTAGCGAGCGTTAGGTTCGTGGATCCCAGACTGGAAAAGTCTTAGGTCACTAGGCACAAAGTCCCCTAGAACTTAATTGCTCGAGTATTAAAGAGCTCAACCTGATCAATTCTGCATAAACACAACTAATACAACTTTTTTTTTCTTTTTCTTTTTCAATTTCGGAATGAGTGCGCTTTGCTTTTTCTCATCCCACCCTAGAATACTCATCTTTTCAATGAGCCGGCTACTAGCCATTTGACACCTAGCCTTATTGACAACTAGCATGAAATCCCTGTTTTCCCCCAAACTTAGACTTAAGTGCTTCTTTCAATTTCAAGAGAATAGAAGACATTCTGAATATAAGCAAGTGATTAAATTCTAACATCCAAACAAACATGGTCTGATCAAATTCAAAAGCAACCAATGAGACTTATGAAATTATTTTGTTTCTGGCATGCAAGTCAATTCATAGGAACTTAATCAACCCTCTATCTATCACTACCACACTCCCATCAACATCGACTCACCAACCAAGAAATAGCCAAGTCCTACGGGATCATGAAATATGCATGCTATGCAAATGCAACTAAATGAACTCACATAATAGATATAAACACTAATGCAAATAGAATGCTCTATATGACAAAAACATGCAAAGATATGAATGAACTAACTACATATGCAATATGAAACCTATATGACACACACACTAACCTTCCCTAATTACCACCCCCAAACTTACAATATTCAATGTCCTCATTGAAGGTAATAAAAAGGAAAGATGCATAGAATACCTAATCATCAGCAGGACCACCCTCCTCGGGTGCTGTATCCGATGGTGGATAAACAGAATCAGCTCCAAAGGTAGGCCAAGCGATGTCAACTCCAGTAGCTCTGAATGCAGTACTCAAAGCCTGAGTCAACTCATGAGCAAAACGGCTATGACTGTCATGCATCGCATCAATGCGCCGAGTCAGCCGCCTATACTGCACATCCCCTAAACCAGACCTATCCACCTTACGCTGAATCCTAGATGCACGTTCCCTCCGTGCTGCAGGATCATGAGGTGGAATCGCTGCTCCCTCAGCATCAAAATCAGTATACCCCAAACCATAGTAGTCCGGGGCACCACCATCTCAATCCTCCATCCTAGAAATCGTTGAATGATCGATATGAGCACTTGGTAACTGAACCTTCTCCTCCTCAGACCAACGAACACCAACTGCAGCACACAACTTAGTAACAATGGAGGCATGAGGAATCGCCCCCGTTGTACCACCCTTCAAAAACTTCACAATACTCCTATGAAGGAGCTCTCCAAGATCAATGTACTCTTCATTCAGAATACCCCAAAGAACAATAGCCCTTTCCACCGTAACCTCATGCGAATGCGAAGAAGGCAAAATATTAGCACATAAAAATAAATTCCAAGCCCTCGCATACCTGTTCATCGCAGAAGCCGGGAAAATAATCGGCTCAGTGGTGCCAGCCTTGTACTTCCAAGTTGTGCCTGGAACACACATCTCCCCAAGAATGTACTCGAGATCAAGATCTGCCCGAGTCTTCAAAGACCAGTCTTCCTCACCCCTCATTTTCCTAGGCAGATTCAAAACCCGATGAATTGCCTTAGCAGTGTAGTCCACAGTCAATCTCCGAACCACACTATAACCGTTCTTGTCAGCTTTAGCATTAGCATAAAATTCCCGCACAATAGACAACGGGACCGGCTCCGGCGCTTCACAAAAGTATTCCCAACCCCTCTTCGTAATCATATTAAACAAATGCCCATCAGTGGGTTGAGGCAAAAATCCCCTTTCTTTAGCCACGACTTTGGATAACAACCATGTAAACTCCAATTGAGCCTCCGGAGATGAAAACTTCTCACCCCCAATACCAATACTAGACTCCTCTTTAGATGAAGAGCGACGAGTGCTGCTACTACCCGCAAAATGACCTCTCTTTGGTGGAGCCATGAAATTGATGAAGATATGGAAGAAAGTGTATGTATTTTGTGTGTATATGTAAGTATAGATGTGAGAGAGAATGAGAGAGAGGCTAGGGTTATGATATAGGGTTGGGGAATAGGTTAAAAGGGGTTTAAATAGGGGAAAGAAACAACACAAATCTGTTTTTTGTTTTTTCTTTGTTTTTTCTCGTTTTTTTGTTTCCTGGACAGAGAATGGGCGCGGGCGCGCTATATAGGGTGCGGGCGCCCTGACCTTGCTGCCAAATTTTTTTTCTGATTTTTGATTTTTTTTGATTTTTTTTTTAAACAGAATAATGATACAACACATGCGTGGGTTGCCTCCCACGGAGCGCTCGTTTTACGTCAATAGATTGACGTGATACCTGACTCCTTAATCAGCTGAAACAAGAACCGCGGTCTCCAGCTCGCGATTCACCCGTTCACTAAAATACGGTTTTAACCTCTGACCATTGACCTTGAATGCTTCATCTGGTGACTTATCGAAAACTTCCACTGCACCATGTGGAAACACTGTTTTGACTGTAAACGGTCCCGACCACCTTGACTTGAGTTTACCAGGAAAAAGCTTGAGACGAGAGTTAAAAAGCAAAACTAGTTGGCCAGGAACAAAGGACTTTTGCACCAACTTCTTATCATGCCATCTCTTAACCTTCTCCTTGTATAACTTGTGATTTTCATAAGCTTGCAGCCGAAACTCAACCAACTCATTAATCTGAAGCATTCTTCTCTCACCAGCAGCTGACAAATCAAAATTCAACTTCTTCAACGCCCAATATGCCTTGTGCTCTAGCTCGGCAGGCAAATGACAAGCCTTACCATACACCAGCTGAAATGGTGACGTACCCAACGGAGTCTTGTAAGCTGTTCTATAAGCCCAAACAGCTTCGTCTAGCTTCAATGACCAATCCTTCCTCGAAGGATTTACCACTTTCTCAAGAATACGCTTGATCTCCCTGTTAGAAACTTCAGCTTGTCCATTTGTCTGAGGATGATATGCAGTAGCAACACGATGATTGATATTATACCTAGCCATCAAAGCTGTGAACTTGCGGTTACAAAAATGCGTACCCTCATCACTGATGATTACCCTCGGAGTTCCAAAACGCGTGAAGATTTGCTTATGCAGAAAACTCAGCACCACTTTAGCATCATTGGTCGGTAAAGCTTTCACCTAAGTGATAAGTGGATTTTATATCTACTTGGAACGTTTCGTATCAGCTTAAATTGATCGCTCACACTCAAGTATTTGGTGTGTTTAACGTGTTTGTAGCTAGAATGTGCAGAGCTACAGATGGATGCAGAAATGTGAGGATTCATGTATATATGGTGGATATGTGCTAAAGAAGAGAAGTCCATGCGGTAAGGGAGTTGGAAGTGCAAGGAAACGAAAAGAAAATAGTTTGCAGAATCCATGAATAGTAGCACTGTTCATGGCACTGTTCATGACACTATTCATTGCACTGTTCATAGCCCGCCCGCACTGTTCATAGCGCGCCCGCACCTGAAAGTACTGTTCATAGCGCGCCCGCGCTTGCCAAATGCTGAAAATTTGCTGAATTCAATTCTGATATGGAAACCTGCAGCAACAAGTCAGTAGAAAGGCCTATTTAAGCACTTGGTGGACGATTTCTGAGATATACATCCATATATATTGATATACAATCATACATATCCATCCAACATCAAGGAGAACAAGAAGACGGTTGTTTACGAAGATCTAGTTTTCAACTTATCTTTGTATTCTTCTAATTAGGCGATACTTTGGATTCTCGTTTGTTTCTTCATAAACCCTAGTACTCTATATTAGTATTCCAGACATATTTATTATTATGTTTTCATCAGAACCCACGATGATGAACGGTTCGATTATGAACTAATCGTTGTCGTGGGATTCTAACGGATGTATTTATGGATTTTAGTAGTTAATTGTTTTAAAGATTTGTGTGTGATGATTTGTTGATAACCTAGTTTGGTTGTGCTTATTCTTCTTGGATGCGTAGATAACATCTAAGTTGTTTGTTAATCTCTATTGATTGTGAAAGTGGATATAGAGATTTAGAACTTGCCATGCTAGCATAGGTTTATGTATGTTTGTCATGCATGATTCGTAGGTGATTTTAACCATCTTACCTGCCCTATGTAATCTGAATGGATAACTTGCTCATTAAACCGTTATGTTTTCAAATCTTATAGACATATAGGGTCTAAGCATAATTGGTGTCTGCTCAACTTCTATCTCTTTTGTGGATGTTTGAGTGGTTTAGTATACGTATACTGAAAGGTAGCGTGTACTGATTTCGTGTTATCTGATTAGTTGTCACAACCGTCACATGCATTGATTAAAGACATAAAACTCTGAATGAAGTATTTAATAAAGTTAAGATCCCATGTTTTATTCTCATAAGTAATTCAACAGTAACTCCTTAGTTAATTTTAGTCTTGATAATTTGTTTAGTTAATTTAGTTAATCAAAACACAACTTTGATACTTGTCTTAGCATTGAACAATAGCCATACATTGTTGCATAAGTGCATAACTATAGTAACCAAAGCAGTCTATGTGGGAACGAACTCTACTTTCATATATTACTTGTTGACCGCGTACGCTTGCGTGATTTTGTGCGAACAAGTTTTTGGCACCGCTGCCGGGGACTCGGTGTTATATATATAGTTTATGTGCTTGTCATTAGTGGTCGTTAAAGTTCACTGACTCGGATTATTATTTCATCAATTTTACTTTGTTTGGTGAGTTTCAGGTATTCTAGCGAGCGTGTATGCGAACACGTTCTCAATATCGGAAAGAAGAACTTGAATTAAGTTTAGTTATGGGAGAACCAGTAGCAAAAACGAAGGCTTTGAAGGACTATTCTCAGCCAAAGATCCATGACATTCAATCTAGCATTGTCAGACCAGCCATTGCAGCGAACACTTTTGAAATCAAGCCTGGCACGATTCAGATGGTACAGAATTTGGTTCAGTTTGGGGGTGCTCCGACGGAAGATCCTAATATGCATATTAGGGATTTCATCGAGATTTGCGACACCTTCAAGTTTAACGGAGTGTCGGAAGATGCTGTGAAATTGAGACTTTTCCCATTTTCTCTCAGGGATAAGGCTAAGTGTAAGAACCCTGATTTTTGGTAAAATTTTAAAAAAATTATTATGAATAGTGATTTAGGAATTATGGAAAATTTTTGAGATCACGATATATGGATGATGGAATATTTACATATTTGAGAATGTAGTTTTGTGGTACAAGGAATTAGGAGAATGCAAAAGCCGTCAGAATGCGAAGATTTTCACTCCTACCAAATATTTATAAAAACGTGGGACATTGAGGATAATGGAAGCCCTAGGTTAAATTAAATCCCACGGCAAGGAAATTATGGAATTTAAAGAGATTATCAAAATCAAGTGTTTAAGAATGACGATAGAAATCTCTACGCGACGAAACGCTTTTACAAGAAAATTTTCGAACTTGCATAAAAGATTAAGTGACAAGCATTGGATAATAAATAAGCTAAGTATTATACATGCAAGATACCATGCAAGAGCCATGCAAACTACTACTTAGAAATCAACCAAACCAAAGAAAAACTAGTTGGAGACAAGTTCCCTAAAACAAGGAAAAACAAGATAAGATTTTCCTTAAAATCTTGCTTTAACTAGTACTTGGTTGGACTTTGTCATGAAAGGAGCTGAAGTATGCATCAGCTATATACACATACAAGTCATATATATCAATCACATTACACTTTACAAGAGAAAAGCCAAGCAAAAGCTCTCCCCCTCCATTTTCCAGAATTCGGCTCAGCAGGACCAGAGAGGAAAGAACAATTCATAACTAAATATCGACTCATCCTAAAATCGCCATATTTGGACCAGAGCTTCCTCACTCCATAACCAAGGTATGTTCAAAATTTCAGAGCAATCCAAGTAGTGTAACATGTTCAAACATTGGGTCAAAGTTAAGGCAGAATAGTAAATCCGGGAATATTAACTTTTGTTCTTGGTTTCTTTGAAAGTTTAAGGTGGATTAAGCTTCTTTAAGGCATTTTTAAGGCTTGTATTTAAGGATTATAGTTGTTAGAGCTCCAAGGAAGGTATAAAATTCTCTTCACCCTTGATCTATGTTAAGTATTAAGTTTAGTTTCAAGAGATGTTGTTATAAGTGCACTTCTTGGAAGTTTGGTGCTTAAATGAAGAAATCTTGATGATCTATAGTTGTTTTGTGTTATAAGTCATGTTGTTATGAACATGGGGGTACTATGTGTGTTTAAGAGATGGATCTTGGTGATGTTGATGGTAGATGTGAACTATGGTTGGTTGAAATTACAAGATTAAGTTGTTATGACAAAGGTTGACATTTTCTGCACAAGTACTGTCTTGTTTGACACTTTCGAACAAGAAATAATTTGAACCCCATGAACCTCTAACCATGTTTAGATAGATCTTGGAATGTAGTTTGTAAGCATATAAAGTACATCTTAAGAGGATTTGTGGTTGAAAAGTTATGGCCAATTTGGTGAAAGTGATTCAAGAATCAAAAAGCAGGGGCAACACTCTAGATTATAAATTGCATTTGGACCTCTTAACTGATTTGAAAAATTATGCAAAATTACGGGAAGGCAGTCTGGACAGTAAGGAAGATAACCCAAAAAGAATTAAGTGAAAATATGAATCTTTCGAGTTTATAGAAATGTTTGAGTGAAGGGTGCGCAAGCGAAAATCTCCTTAAATGAATGTTTGGTTATAACTTAGAATTCGTTTAAGTAAATTGATAAGCGTAAACCATTACGAACCAAGTTTTTGTACAAAATGATTAAGGAACATTATGGGCTTATAACGAACCAAGAATGTGTTGTTTAAAAGGTCGTTATAGAATTCATTGTTGTGCGTGAATATTGTGGTTTAATTGGATCGTATAAAGGACTAACCGGACGATAGTGATTAAATTATAGATCACCATTCCACGTCCCGAGTCCCGACTACATCGACCACCCGAGGCAAGTTTTCTCATTCCATGCTATGTTTTCCATTACTTATACTAATGATGCATATGATATGATATTATACATGTTTTCAAACCTTACATCATATATAGATGTAATGGTATTAAAAATGTTGAGACGTAATATATGCATATGATAGATGCATGCAAGTTTTCGAAACCCAAAGCTTAAGTATTCAGTATAATTTGTAAACTGTTGTGGTTGTGATATAATTACTGTTGAATCATACGAACTGTTTTAATTATAATACCTGATGCTTACGATGTTTGCGATGTGAAATTTTGTGACACCTTATATAAGTGTATATGTATAAGGACTCTCGGGGAGAGTGTATATTCGTATTTTAAACGTAATTCGGGAGTCGGAGATATTTTACGAACGCTGTCATAAAAACCCGGAGATTTGCTGGAGACAGATTAATTCTTTTATATTTATTTAAAATATTCAAATAAATATAATTTGGATATTTTTAAATATTATTGATTATTTATTTAATCAAATGAATATTATTTTGAATATTCATTTAAACAGGATTTATTTAATTGTTTATTATTTAATAAATATTATTTGAATATTTATTAAATATTTCAAGTGACTTAATTATTTAATAAATATTATTTAAATATTTATTAAATATTCTAAATGATTTAAAAATCATAAAACCGTATTTAAAATTTATTTAAGGCCTTCATTAATTATTTAAAATATTTTTTTGGCCTTCAGAAAAATCATTTAAAAATAGTAGGGGTTCCCAAATATTATTTTGAGTTTATTAAGACTCTTAAATACGATTAAATATCTCCCAACTCATCAAAAATTGGGAATCCAGTTTAAGGAGCGACCAATGATTTTACTATTCCAATTCCTCGAAAGAGTTTATGTTTTGGGATCACTGCCCTATCCTAACGAATTTCAAATCAAAGCATCTCAGAAAACTCCGACTACTCCCAATTCGAAATTTTGCGAAGCGAATCCTTCTCAGTGATTACTCTGGTTGACTCAAGTCAACTTCCCTTGTGACTTACTTCCCCAAACAATCAGGGAGTAAGGTGATCAGTAAAAATGAACAGTTTTGACAAGTATCTTATACTTGGGGAATCAGGACTAAACCTCGATTCCGGTTTTATTGAATATTCATCCGGGACTAGGAGGAAACGTGTAAGAGGCTGTGGGACAGTCCATCAAATTATATAGCGTAAGAGGCTGCGGGGCAGTCCAGCATGTATCTCGCGTAGGAGGCTGTGGGACAGTCCAGCAGATACACAGCCCGTATGCGGCTGGGGTGATAATCGTGTTAGGATATCATCCATCTACTAGTAGAAAAGTGTGTGTTCGATACAACGACTGATCATCGTGTATCGTGGCGTGCTCCAGATAGTCCCATCTTTCGATTGGAATTGTACTGTAACATTGTAACGAAAGCCTAGGTGCTGAGTTACCGATAATGTTGACAGTGGTTGAAAAGTATACTTCTTCTACAGTATCTTGAACTGTATGTCATGTTTTGACGAAAAGAATTACTTTAAACATCATTCTATATACGAATGTGATTTCAAATATTCCAAGTGATATATGAGTTTGTAGAGCCGTATATAAGCTGCTATATATTATTGTGAGTTTAATGCTCATTCTTGTTTATTTTATATATCACAACACAACAACTTCAAAAAGGTGTTCATAACTGATATTTTACTGTGTTTTGAACAGTATGAGATATCTATATAGATATGCGTAAATATATGTTGAGAAATTATTTATGGTATACAGTATATTGAACTGTATAGTATTTTGAATCAATGATTAGGCTTTAAGCCTTGATTCTAATGTTTAATATCTATTTTAAAAGATATGTTTTGAGACTTGGTTTCTTATATGGATATCAAAGATTTCTAAATAATTTACAAAAGCATTGAGCTATGTTTATAAGTTATACAGTATATTGAACTGTATACTATTTTGGGTCAAACCCTAGTAGTTTTAAGACTTTGATCCTATATGGATTATTTACCTTAGAGGTTTGAAAATGATTTAAACTGGGATAGATTTCTTGCTGAGCGCTATTAGTTCATTCTTGCTTTATTAAAACTTTCAGCATGAAGAAAACATTGCCGATTCACCCCGTATTACGAGAGTAAGGGAATGGAGAGACCACCCTTGAGTTAGTTCAGCAGGATGGATACTGCCGGAGTTAGCAAGACAATTGCAGAATGATATAGTGAGAAGTGTTTTCAAGCATGTTTGTATTAGTAAACCTTGTATAGATTTGTGAGATCTATTATTGTAACTTCAGGTAGAGGTTGTAAATAATAGATGAGATCCTGGATAGTATATCTGGTTTGTAATGACTAGTGTTACTGTGTAATGTTTCTAAGGCTATAACTTGTGTGTGAAAGAGATTGGGGTCTTTGGTGTTGTTTTGTTGGATCATTGAGGTAATACAGGTATTATATGATTGGATGATGGCGTGACAACCTAGATTCCTGACCCCGAATCTGGGGGTGTTACAGAAATGGTATCAGAGAATAAGTTATAGTACTTAGAGATGAGAGTGTTAAGAGTTATGTCTAAGTAAGAGAGTAACGTGAGAGCTCATATAGAGCTTGTTGTTGGACTACCGGATGTAGTACCCTTGAGTAAGCTAAGAGTTGAATATTGTCTTGAGGTCTGATGGTATGGCCGATAGAATCTTTGGAGACCATCAGGATAATGAGGAAAGAGGCTAGAAACATACATGATTTATCAAAGACATTGTTATAGATAGTGGAACAGAGCCTCAAGAGTATTCGAGGTAAAGGCGGGATTGCCAATACCATAGATTGATTTGACTAGCGTGAATTTTGTTACTCGTAGCCTTCATAATAGCCCACAAGGGGGCGGCAAGTATGAGGACCAAGTTGTTTAAAATTCTTTACCCGATTAAGGTTACTTAGATACCTAGTCCAGTTAAAGGCATTATTTTGTCTATGAGGTTTCAATACCCAAGAACATCGATTCCGCAAGAGATAGTGTCTACTAGACCATTGGGGATTTCGTTACCCTTGAGGAAGCTTTTTCTTGTATGTATTACGAGAACGTTATCGTGAGACAAGTGCGCTAGACGACATCATGTGTATGCTTCGTACCTTAGGCCGAGATGGCTCAAATAAGAGATCATGAATGTTGTGAATTGATGACATGACTTTGACGAAGACTACGTATTTGATAACTAGTAGACCTCCATCTTTTGTTATAAAGGGAGTTTGGTATAATTTTGAGGAACTATTTAGTTAGTATCCTATGTTATGAAAGTGTAGAAATGAGATCATCCTCGTACCGCTGATGTTAGAACTTACGGATGATCATTGACTTGCTTTGGTATCTACTTGCTGGCGCATTACTCAATCTAAAATTGTTCATGTCCTGTGTTACCTTGAATAGTTTATGTCAGGTAACCTTTTTTTACTTCCTACTTCAACTTGGGAAGTAATCAACAACTGAATTAGTTCTTTTATTTCTTGTACTTCTTTCATTCTTCTCCTCTTATTACCTTTAAGGTGGAGTATGTGTATTTAAGTTGTCTTTACTTATCGGAGTGCCTTGTTCATGCTCCAAGATGACCAGAAGAGGAAATTATTATTAGTCTAGCCTTCCAAATCCATATTTTAATTCCTATGAATGCAAATTCTGAACCTTTTGTCTTTGCTTCTACTTTTGATTCATAAAGGTTCCATTGTGGCATATTTTAAAGATAAACTTGATACTCGTATTGCTTGGTGTTCTTTCACTTTTATTTGTTATCAACCTTCGTGTTGACTCAAGGATTGGAGAACACGTCCTTGTTTTCATGTCTCGAGGTACATCATTCGTACTCAAGAGGCAACCGATATGTAGTTGATTCTAACCGCCTTCGGCTTTTACGCCACTTTTATTCAAGGAATGGTTATTTCTAATAATTCTATTCATTCAAGGAATATTCAATTAATTTATCTTTAATTGTTTGACGAATATTCTTCGATGATTATTCAATATTCGATTCCTTTCTTCATACTTGGACTCCTCACTCGAGTTCATAAATATTCAACTATTCGTTAAAGCATGGATGATCTATTGTTCGGAGAATCCTCGTGAATTCATTCCTTCTATTCAAGATGAGATTTGTACATCAGACATTGAAATCATCGAAAGGATATCAATTTGATATTGGTATTCTGAATTCAATTCTATTAAAGAATTTGATAAAGTATATGTACGGAGACCCCTTTTTGGTGGACCGTTTCACTCATAAAAAATATTTGATGAGAGGTTATCGATTGTTCCGATACCAAGAACATTTGCTTACTCTTTCTTTCAACTCGTTATCCGAATAGCCCAAAATTCCCTTCAGTGGCTACTCTATTGAACTTCTACACTAGCAGCTTGAGACTGACTAGTGGAACACGTCATTTGAACAACTAGTAATTATTCTGACTAGTTGAAAATTTTAAGGTATAATGAAAGTCTAGCTAATTGTCCTAGCTAGCTGTTATTTTTGAGACAGATTGAGCTGTCAAATTTTGTTTAGCTAATTGCTAAATCACCCGAATTCCTGTGAAGTTCCTTTATGGACTTTCTGTTGCTCAAAATATTTTAGTACCATGCAAGTGTTTTACTTAGCATTTAGAGGAGAGATAATGTTGAGGTATTAGAGATAAATAGAAAGAGAGGGGTACGACAAATTATAAATCGAAGTTTACGAAAATTGTCAAGGCTTGTTCCACATATGGAGGATTCAGAATGATGAAGTGTCCGAGATGACTGATTATATTACAATGGTTCGTGAAGCGAACATAATAGTAATAGAAGCAAATGGAAGAGAAAATAATGGATATGCAGAAAAGGGAATTTGGAGGCTATTGAGGAGGCCACAAATATTGAAATCGTAGAGAACCTTAACAACATGAATAACGAAAATCATTTTGGTAAATCATGTTGACCGCAATGTGAAATTGAGGTTTGAGGGCATAAGCTATATTTGGATTTGATTCCTTTCAAGAGAGAGAATTCGATGTAAATCTAGGAAATGAATTGATTGATCAAAGACGATGAGCAAATTGATTGAAGGTGTAAGAATGAAAATTTGGATTACCAGTAAAGGAGAGTTGCCCTTTAAGGATGGGAGCAAATACAAAGTTACTACGGTAATACAAGCAAAGAGACTGTTGTGGAAAGGATGCGAACCATGTTAACACATGTGATTGGATACAATTAGGGAGGTACCAAATATAAAGGATATCCCAGTATTAAATAAATATGTGGATGCAATTTTTATGATTTACATGAGCTACCACCTGATCGAGGTAGGAGACTTGCCATTGACTTAGTAGTAGGGGATTGCGTTAGTATTAAAGACCAGGATCCATCTACACCTGTTGAATGTAAAGAGTTAGCTGCTCGATCGCAGGAAACGAGACCCATTGTGTCACCTGGGAGTACACTAGTTTTGTTTCTTAAAAGGAGGATGGTAGCATGAGGCTGAACCTATTTGAGGATAGAGCATCACCAATTTAAGATTAACCTCGATGATGCGCCAAAGTAGGCATTTCCCACCCCGATATAGACATTACAAGTTTTGACGATTTCACCGGATTAACAAATGCACCACGAGCCCTCATGGACTTAATGAATAGAGTTTAAAGATTGAAGCAAAAGTTAGTAACAACCCTGTTTTTGGAGATACATGATGATAGAGGTGACTTTATGAATTATAGTGATGTGTCGAAGCAACTTAAGAGGTATGAGATAGGATACCCTACACCTGAAATTTGAGATTTGTTGCGATAGTGTTCGAACTGAAAATGTAAAGACTTCAATTTATGGAGAAAAGGGTAAATATTTTTTTCAAACCACAGGAGCCTTAGGTATATCCTCAAACAGAGGAAGCTAAATATGAGGCATAGAATATGGTTGGAACTGATTTAGAATCAGGATTGTGAGATCCATTACCACCCAGGAAAGGCCAATATGGTGGACGATACTATGAGTAGTAAAGAGATATTAAGGTGCCAAGTTTTTGAACATCTGATATAAGGAAAAAAAAAATGATGAAGCTTCAAGTAATTATTTTCAAGAAGAGAACTAGATGAATAATTGGAATTAGGATTCAGCCAGAATTGACTGAAATGATAAAATTACATTAATGTAGGAATATTGGAAGGGGAAAGTGATTTAAGGACACAGAAGAATAAAGGGATACGAGAGATGAGAAAGGAATGTGAGAATATGCTCACAAAGTGCGGATCCCCAGCATTAAGAATTTAAAGATGAGATCTTGAAAGGAGCCATATTATAGAAATCGTATTCACCCGAGGGTACAACAATGAATAGAAGTTAAGAAATTATTATTGGGGACCGAGTGTGAAGAAGTTATATTGACAGTCACTAAGTGAATGCTTGACACGCGGAAAATGGAAGCAGAACCGCAGAAACCTAATAGGCTACTACAGCCGTAGAGATTACTAAATGAGAATATGGGTTATGACAATGAAGTCCGTGGAAGGATTACCGAAGATCAAGTCAAACGATGGCGATTATTTGGGATTATAATCGATAGACTAACCAAGTCAACTTATCAATGAGAGATCTCCGATTAGAAAGTTATTCATGTGTATACGAATGATATAGCGATGCACGTGGAGTTGTCGTAACGATTACGTCATATAGAGACCCAAGATTGAATCCCAGATGCTGGAAGAGTTTTCAATAACGTGGACGACGAGATCAAGCATGAGCACTAATTACGGCCCGCAAGCCAGCGAATCGAGGAAGCGAACGCCTAGACAATTAAAGTTATGTTGTGCGTGTGCGTGTGTCCAATTCCCCGGAGCAGTTGAAGCCACTACTTGTCGCCGATAGAATTTCCATATAGAAGTAGTTACCATGCGAACATAGGGATGCCGTCAAATGGAGCTTATCCCGAAGAAAAGGGATATCGGGAACCGCACGAGTTCAACGGACAGAGAAGACGACGGTGTTACCTCCGAGTTCGAACGTGTACATAATGTATGTTGCGTGTCTATGATATGAAGATTCAACACAGATGTTGGGAGTGCGATAGAATGTGAACATATAGTAGTGTGACCGTAATTGCCTTACGAGGAACAACTGATAGATATCATAGACCAGAAAGAGAATGCGTTGAAAGAACATAATGTAGCACTAGTAAAAGTGCTGTGAGAGGACCAGAAGGTTGGAGAGTCAACCTGGGAACTAGATATTATGATCTCGGAAAGATACCTCAGTTATTTCTTTAGATTTCGGGACGAAATCCTTTTAAGGAGGGGAGGCTGTAAGAACCCTGATTTTTGGTAAAATTTTAAAAAAATTATTATGAATAGTGATTTAGGAATTATGGAAAATTTTTGAGATCACGATATATGGATGATGGAATATTTACATATTTGAGAATGTAGTTTTGTGGTACAAGGAATTAGGAGAATGCAAAAGCCGTCAGAATGCGAAGATTTTCACTCCTACCAAATATTTATAAAAACGTGGGACATTGAGGATAATGGAAGCCCTAGGTTAAATTAAATCCCACGGCAAGGAAATTATGGAATTTAAAGAGATTATCAAAATCAAGTGTTTAAGAATGACGATAGAAATCTCTACGCGACGAAACGCTTTTACAAGAAAATTTTCGAACTTGCATAAAAGATTAAGTGACAAGCATTGGATAATAAATAAGCTAAGTATTATACATGCAAGATACCATGCAAGAGCCATGCAAACTACTACTTAGAAATCAACCAAACCAAAGAAAAACTAGTTGGAGACAAGTTCCCTAAAACAAGGAAAAACAAGATAAGATTTTCCTTAAAATCTTGCTTTAACTAGTACTTGGTTGGACTTTGTCATGAAAGGAGCTGAAGTATGCATCAGCTATATACACATACAAGTCATATATATCAATCACATTACACTTTACAAGAGAAAAGCCAAGCAAAAGCTCTCCCCCTCCATTTTCCAGAATTCGGCTCAGCAGGACCAGAGAGGAAAGAACAATTCATAACTAAATATCGACTCATCCTAAAATCGCCATATTTGGACCAGAGCTTCCTCACTCCATAACCAAGGTATGTTCAAAATTTCAGAGCAATCCAAGTAGTGTAACATGTTCAAACATTGGGTCAAAGTTAAGGCAGAATAGTAAATCCGGGAATATTAACTTTTGTTCTTGGTTTCTTTGAAAGTTTAAGGTGGATTAAGCTTCTTTAAGGCATTTTTAAGGCTTGTATTTAAGGATTATAGTTGTTAGAGCTCCAAGGAAGGTATAAAATTCTCTTCACCCTTGATCTATGTTAAGTATTAAGTTTAGTTTCAAGAGATGTTGTTATAAGTGCACTTCTTGGAAGTTTGGTGCTTAAATGAAGAAATCTTGATGATCTATAGTTGTTTTGTGTTATAAGTCATGTTGTTATGAACATGGGGGTACTATGTGTGTTTAAGAGATGGATCTTGGTGATGTTGATGGTAGATGTGAACTATGGTTGGTTGAAATTACAAGATTAAGTTGTTATGACAAAGGTTGACATTTTCTGCACAAGTACTGTCTTGTTTGACACTTTCGAACAAGAAATAATTTGAACCCCATGAACCTCTAACCATGTTTAGATAGATCTTGGAATGTAGTTTGTAAGCATATAAAGTACATCTTAAGAGGATTTGTGGTTGAAAAGTTATGGCCAATTTGGTGAAAGTGATTCAAGAATCAAAAAGCAGGGGCAACACTCTAGATTATAAATTGCATTTGGACCTCTTAACTGATTTGAAAAATTATGCAAAATTACGGGAAGGCAGTCTGGACAGTAAGGAAGATAACCCAAAAAGAATTAAGTGAAAATATGAATCTTTCGAGTTTATAGAAATGTTTGAGTGAAGGGTGCGCAAGCGAAAATCTCCTTAAATGAATGTTTGGTTATAACTTAGAATTCGTTTAAGTAAATTGATAAGCGTAAACCATTACGAACCAAGTTTTTGTACAAAATGATTAAGGAACATTATGGGCTTATAACGAACCAAGAATGTGTTGTTTAAAAGGTCGTTATAGAATTCATTGTTGTGCGTGAATATTGTGGTTTAATTGGATCGTATAAAGGACTAACCGGACGATAGTGATTAAATTATAGATCACCATTCCACGTCCCGAGTCCCGACTACATCGACCACCCGAGGCAAGTTTTCTCATTCCATGCTATGTTTTCCATTACTTATACTAATGATGCATATGATATGATATTATACATGTTTTCAAACCTTACATCATATATAGATGTAATGGTATTAAAAATGTTGAGACGTAATATATGCATATGATAGATGCATGCAAGTTTTCGAAACCCAAAGCTTAAGTATTCAGTATAATTTGTAAACTGTTGTGGTTGTGATATAATTACTGTTGAATCATACGAACTGTTTTAATTATAATACCTGATGCTTACGATGTTTGCGATGTGAAATTTTGTGACACCTTATATAAGTGTATATGTATAAGGACTCTCGGGGAGAGTGTATATTCGTATTTTAAACGTAATTCGGGAGTCGGAGATATTTTACGAACGCTGTCATAAAAACCCGGAGATTTGCTGGAGACAGATTAATTCTTTTATATTTATTTAAAATATTCAAATAAATATAATTTGGATATTTTTAAATATTATTGATTATTTATTTAATCAAATGAATATTATTTTGAATATTCATTTAAACAGGATTTATTTAATTGTTTATTATTTAATAAATATTATTTGAATATTTATTAAATATTTCAAGTGACTTAATTATTTAATAAATATTATTTAAATATTTATTAAATATTCTAAATGATTTAAAAATCATAAAACCGTATTTAAAATTTATTTAAGGCCTTCATTAATTATTTAAAATATTTTTTTGGCCTTCAGAAAAATCATTTAAAAATAGTAGGGGTTCCCAAATATTATTTTGAGTTTATTAAGACTCTTAAATACGATTAAATATCTCCCAACTCATCAAAAATTGGGAATCCAGTTTAAGGAGCGACCAATGATTTTACTATTCCAATTCCTCGAAAGAGTTTATGTTTTGGGATCACTGCCCTATCCTAACGAATTTCAAATCAAAGCATCTCAGAAAACTCCGACTACTCCCAATTCGAAATTTTGCGAAGCGAATCCTTCTCAGTGATTACTCTGGTTGACTCAAGTCAACTTCCCTTGTGACTTACTTCCCCAAACAATCAGGGAGTAAGGTGATCAGTAAAAATGAACAGTTTTGACAAGTATCTTATACTTGGGGAATCAGGACTAAACCTCGATTCCGGTTTTATTGAATATTCATCCGGGACTAGGAGGAAACGTGTAAGAGGCTGTGGGACAGTCCATCAAATTATATAGCGTAAGAGGCTGCGGGGCAGTCCAGCATGTATCTCGCGTAGGAGGCTGTGGGACAGTCCAGCAGATACACAGCCCGTATGCGGCTGGGGTGATAATCGTGTTAGGATATCATCCATCTACTAGTAGAAAAGTGTGTGTTCGATACAACGACTGATCATCGTGTATCGTGGCGTGCTCCAGATAGTCCCATCTTTCGATTGGAATTGTACTGTAACATTGTAACGAAAGCCTAGGTGCTGAGTTACCGATAATGTTGACAGTGGTTGAAAAGTATACTTCTTCTACAGTATCTTGAACTGTATGTCATGTTTTGACGAAAAGAATTACTTTAAACATCATTCTATATACGAATGTGATTTCAAATATTCCAAGTGATATATGAGTTTGTAGAGCCGTATATAAGCTGCTATATATTATTGTGAGTTTAATGCTCATTCTTGTTTATTTTATATATCACAACACAACAACTTCAAAAAGGTGTTCATAACTGATATTTTACTGTGTTTTGAACAGTATGAGATATCTATATAGATATGCGTAAATATATGTTGAGAAATTATTTATGGTATACAGTATATTGAACTGTATAGTATTTTGAATCAATGATTAGGCTTTAAGCCTTGATTCTAATGTTTAATATCTATTTTAAAAGATATGTTTTGAGACTTGGTTTCTTATATGGATATCAAAGATTTCTAAATAATTTACAAAAGCATTGAGCTATGTTTATAAGTTATACAGTATATTGAACTGTATACTATTTTGGGTCAAACCCTAGTAGTTTTAAGACTTTGATCCTATATGGATTATTTACCTTAGAGGTTTGAAAATGATTTAAACTGGGATAGATTTCTTGCTGAGCGCTATTAGTTCATTCTTGCTTTATTAAAACTTTCAGCATGAAGAAAACATTGCCGATTCACCCCGTATTACGAGAGTAAGGGAATGGAGAGACCACCCTTGAGTTAGTTCAGCAGGATGGATACTGCCGGAGTTAGCAAGACAATTGCAGAATGATATAGTGAGAAGTGTTTTCAAGCATGTTTGTATTAGTAAACCTTGTATAGATTTGTGAGATCTATTATTGTAACTTCAGGTAGAGGTTGTAAATAATAGATGAGATCCTGGATAGTATATCTGGTTTGTAATGACTAGTGTTACTGTGTAATGTTTCTAAGGCTATAACTTGTGTGTGAAAGAGATTGGGGTCTTTGGTGTTGTTTTGTTGGATCATTGAGGTAATACAGGTATTATATGATTGGATGATGGCGTGACAACCTAGATTCCTGACCCCGAATCTGGGGGTGTTACACTAAGGGCTGGTTGCACTCTCTACCAGCAGGTTCTATTGCTACATGGGAGGATCTTGCTCAGAAGTTTCTCACCAAATTCTTTCCTATGGCAAAAACAGCTTCAATCAAGAATGCTCTTACTCAGTTTGCACAGCATTCTGGAGAAACTCTATGTGAAGCTTGGGAGCGCTACAAGGAGATGCTTAGGAAGTGTCCTCATCATGGAATGCCTGATTGGATGGTGATCAACTGTTTCTATAATGGTCTGGGAGGTCAATCACGAACAATGCTTGATGCAGCATCAGGTGGAGCTCTTTGGGCTAAAAGCTACGATGAAGCTTATGAACTTATTGAGATGATGGCTGCTAAAGAATACCAGAATCCAAATCAGAGGTTATCACAAGGCAAGGTAGCAGGAATTCTGGAAGTGGATGCAGCTACGGCAATAGCAGCTCAGTTAAAGGCTTTGTCTATGAAGGTGGATTCCTTGTCTAACTATGGAGTTTAGCAGGTGGCTAGTGTGTGTGAGCTTTGTGCAGGTGCACATGACACGACTCAGTGTGCCATATCTAGTGAATCGGCGCAGTTTGTGAGCAATTTCCAGAGACCACAGCAACCAGTGCCTAATGCCTATCATCCGAATAACAGGAACCATCCGAATTTCAGCTGAAGTAACAATCAGGGTGGTATGAAACAACCACAACAGCCGTATCAGCAGTTTCAAGGGCAGCAGTATGGAGCTAAGCCATTCAACTCTTCTGGTTTTCAGCAACAGTATGCTCCAAGGCAACCTTATCAACCACCAGGTTTTCAACAACCGTCTCAAGGCAATGTTTGTCAGTCGTCTAATGAAAAGTCTGAATTAGAGGAATTGAGGCTAATGTGCAAGAGCCAAGCTGTTTCCATCAAGACTCTGGAGAATCAAATCGGTCAGATTGCCAACGCCTTGTTGAATAGACCATAGAGAACTCTCCCTAGTGATACGGAAGCTAATCCTGGCAAAAGAGAGGTCAAGGAACATGTAAAGGCAGTTACTTTGCGTTCCGGAAAGGTTACGAGTGACCAGAACTCAGAAAAATCAGAAAACGAAATTTTTTTGGATTCCCAGCAGAAGGTGGAGCGCGCCCGCGCCATAGGGAGCACGCCCGTGCCCTAGGGAGCGCGCCCGCGCCTGACACTCTGCCAGAAATTGAAGAAAAAGAGGAAAAAGCAAGTTTGGGGGGGAACGAAGCGGAAAAGCATGACAATTTTATTGAGAAATCTGTTCCGAAGCAGGCTACAGAGAGCAAGGAAGTCTATCCTCCTCCGCCATTCCCTAAACGTCTTCAGAAGCAGAAGTTGGATAAGCAGTTCGCTAAATTTCTGGAGGTTTTCAAGAAGTTGCAGATCAATATACCTTTTGCAGAAGCTCTAGAACAAATGTCGAGCTACGCAAAGTTCATGAAGGGTATTCTATCTCGGAAGTTGAAACTCGAGGAGTTGGAAACCGTTGCTTTGACAGAAGAATGTAGTGCTATCCTACAGTAGAAGTTACCTCCTAAACTCAAGGATCCAGGGAGTTTCACCATACCGTGCACTATCGGCAATCTATCTTTCAACAAGTGCTTGTGTGACTTGGGAGCTAGCATTAATCTGATGTCGTTGTCTGTCTTCATGCAACTTGGGTTGCCTGAGCCTAAACCTACTACTATGTCTTTACAGCTGGCGGATCGGTCGATCACATATCCAAGCGGTATAGTGGAGGATGTTTTGGTTAAAGTGGATAAGCTCATTTTTCCTGCTGATTTTGTTATTCTGGACTTTGAGGAAGACAAGAAGATCCCGATTATCTTGGGAAGACCGTTCTTAGCTACAGGCCGAAATTTGATCGATGTGCAGAAAGGAGAGCTTACAATGAGGGTTCAAAATCAGAAGGTCACTTTTAACGTGTTCAAGGCAATGAAATTTCCAACTGAGGAAGAAGAGTGCTTTAAATTGGAGATGGTCGATTCTGTCGTCAATACAGAGATTGAACAACCACTGAAGTCAGATACAGTGGAGAGAGTCTTGATAGGGGATTCTGTTATCGAAGACGAAGAAAGAGCAGAGCAACTTCAGTTGTTGAATGCACCTCCGTGGAAAAGAAAAATTGATGCGCCATTCGGATCTCTTGGATTAGCAGAGCTGAACAATTCTCAGGAGCGACTTAAACCATCTTTGGAAGAAGCTCCTATTCTTGAACTCCAACCACTGCAAGATCAATTGAGGTATGGTAAAGTCTACGAGAGCAACAGGCTATATAAGGAGAAGGTTAAGGACTGGCATGAAAGAGGGGTGGTGAAACATTCATTTGTGCCAGGTCAGCTAGTTCTGCGTTTCAAGTCTCGCTTCAGATTTTTTCCAGGAAAACGTAAGTCGAGGTGGTCGGAGCCTATCACGGTTAAATCAGCATTTCCGCATGATACAGTAGAGATTTTCCATAAGTTTCCGGACGAAGTGTTCAAGGTTAATGGTCAGTGGCTGAATTATGACGTTGGTAATACGGTGAACCGTGACTCGACGTTCACCGTTCTTGCGACTGGATGAAAAAGGATTCACGTCAAGCTATTGACGTAAAACAAGCGCTTTGTGGGAGGCAACCCACGCGAATATGCAATATTAGTATTCTGTGTAAAAAAAAAATCATGAACAGTAGCAGAGCGCGCCCGCGCCTTCCAAGAGCGCGCCCGCGTAGGGGTTACTGTTCACAGAGAGAAAATAAATAAATAAAAATAAAAAAGAAGACAAAAAAGAGTTTGTGTTGTTCCCCCTAGGATCCATCTGGGATTCAGCGAGAGGTTGATGGTCTGACTTTTGTGATGCTCAGTATAGGCGGCTGACTCGGCGTATAGACGCCATGCATGACATTCATAGCCGTTTTGCTCAGGATTTAACTCAGGCTTTGGGTACGGCATTCTGCGCCACTGGAGTTGATGTTGTTTGGCCTGACTTTGAAGCTGATTATGTTTATCCACCACCGGATACACCACCCGAGGAGGGTGGTACTGCTGATGATTAGGTATTTTCTGCACTTTCCTTGTTATTACCTTCAATGAGGACATTGAATACTGTAAGTTTGGGGGTGATAATTAAGGATTAGTAGTGTTAGTGTGTGTGTTCATATAGGATTCATATTGCATATATAGTTAGTTCATTCATATCTTTGCATAATTGTCATATAGAGCATTGTGTTTGCATAATTGTTTATCTATCATGTGAGTCCATTTAGTTGCATTTGCATAGCATATTTCATGATCCCTTAGGACTTTACTATTTCCGTTGATGAGTCGATGTTGAGTGGAGTGTAGTAGTGATGAATAGAGGGATGATTAAGTTTCTATGAAGTTGATTTGCATGCCAGAAACAAATCATTTTCATAAGTCTCATTGGTTGCTTTTAGATTTGATCAGACCATGTTTGTTTGGATGTTAGAATTTAATCACTTGCTTATATTTAGAATGTTCTTCTATTCTCTTGAAAACAAAGAAGCACT
Source organism: Heracleum sosnowskyi (assembly GCA_030848705.1). Classification (NCBI taxonomy): domain Eukaryota; kingdom Viridiplantae; phylum Streptophyta; class Magnoliopsida; order Apiales; family Apiaceae; genus Heracleum; species Heracleum sosnowskyi. The sequence goes on from CM061240.1 coordinate 22,495,993, forward strand.
TAAGTCTAAGTTTGGGGGAAACCAGGGATTTCATGCTAGTTGTTAATAAAGGCTGGGCGTCAAATGGCTAATAGCCGCTCATGAAAATGAGTAGTCTAGGGTGGGATGAGAAAAAAGCAAAGTGCACTCATTCCGAAATTAAAAAAAAAGAGTTGTTTTAGTTGTTTTATGCAGAATTGATCAGGTTGAACTCTTTCATACTCGAGCAATTAAGTTCTAGGGGACTTTGTGCCTAGTGACCTAAGACTTTTCCGGTCTGGGATCCACTAACCTAACGCTCGGTACATGGGTATTATTGTATAAGCCTTTTGGGGTCTCAGCCATTGCACGATCAAATAAGCATGTGTGTCGTAATAAAGCATGAATTCCTGTCTAGCTCAAGTGGATTATGAGGTGTCTTTAAGTGGTTTCTTGTGTCTATAGTTCATTCTGTTTATAAGCTTGTGGTTGTTTTGGTGAAGAATAGGATATGGTCTTGATTTAGTTTGAGAGTATATTGATGAGCATTGCACACACGCACGTTTCTGTGTTTGTATGGTTAGTATACGGGAATTTGGTTGAACTCTGTTTGGAAGATTGCATTCTTTGAGATGTTGGCTCGTTGATTGGTTATGGTTAGTCTGAGGGGATCGTTTGCATTAGCATATTAGTTGCATTCATGAATTGCATTATATATATATATAGAGTCTGTTTATGCTTGAGGACAAGCATCGGTTTAAGTTTGGGGGTGTGATAAGTGGATTTTATATCTACTTGGAACGCTTCGTATCGGCTTAAATTGATCGCTCACACTCAAGTATTTGGTGTGTTTAATGTGTTTGTAGCTAGAATGTGCAGAGCTACAGATGGATGCAGAAATGTGAGGATTCATGTATATATGGTGGATATGTGCTAAAGAAGAGAAGTCCATGTGGTAAGGGAGTTGGAAGTGCAAGGAAACGAAAAGAAAATAGTTTGCAGAACCCATGAATAGTAGCACTGTTCATTGCGCGCCCGCAATGTTCATAGCGCGCCCGCAATGTTCATAGCGCGCCCGCGCCTGAAAGCGCGCCCGCGCCTGAAAGCGCGCCCGCGCTTGCCAAATGTTGAAAATTTGCTGAATTCAATTCTGATATGGAAACCTGCAGCAACAAGTCAGCAGAAAGGCCTATTTAAGCACTTGGTGGACGATTTCTGAGATATACATCCATATATATTGATATACAATCATACATATCCATCCACCATCAAGGAGAACAAGAAGACGACTGTTTACGAAGATCTAGTTTTCAACTTATCTTTGTATTCTTCTAATTAGGCGATACTTTAGATTCTCGTTTGTTTCTTCATAAACCCTAGTACTCTTTATTAGTATTCCAGACATATTTATTATCATGTTTTCATCAGAACCCACGATGATGAACGGTTCAATTATGAACTAATCGTTGTCGTGGGATTCTAACGGATTTATTTATGGATTTTAGTAGTTAATTGTTTTAAAGATGTGTGTGTGATGGCTAATTGATATCCTAGTTTGGTTGTGCTTATTCTTCTTGGATGCGTAGCTAACATCTAAGTTGTTTGTTAATCTCTATTGATTGCGAAAGTGGATATAGAGATTTAGAACTTGCCATGCTAGCATAGGTTTATGTATGTTTGTCATGAATGATTCGTAGGTGATTTTAACCATCTTACCTGCCCTATGTAATCTGAATGGATAACTTGCTCATTAAACCGTTATGTTTTCAAATCTTATAGACATATAGGGTCTAAGCATAATTGGTGTCTGCTCAACTTCTATCTCTTTTGTGGATGTTTGAGTGGTTTGGTATACGTATACTGAAAGGTAGCGTGTACTGATTTCGTGTTATCCGATTAGTTGTCACAACCGTCACATGCATTGATTAAAGACATAAAACTCTTAATGAAGTATTTAATGAAGTTAGGATCCTATGTTTTATTCTCATAAGTAATTCAACAGCAACTCCTTAGTTAATTTTAGTCTTGATAATTTGTTTAGTTAATTTAGTTAATCAAAACACAACTTTGATACTTGTCTTAGCATTGAACAATAGCCATACATTGTTGCATAAGTGCATAACTATAGTAACCAAAGCAGTCTCTGTGGGAACGAACTCTACTTTCATATATTACTTGTTGACCACGTACGCTTGCGTGATTTTGTGAGAACAAGTTTTCAAAATCTTGTTAGCTACGCATCCAAGAAGAATAAGCACAACCAAACTAGGATATCAATTAGCCATCACACACAAATCTTTAAAACAATTAACTACTAAAATCCATAAATAAATCCGTTAGAATCCCACGACAACGATTAGTTCATAATCGAACCGTTCATCATCGTGGGTTCTGATGAAAACATGATAGTAAATATGTCTGGAATACTGAATAAAAGTACTAGGGTTTATGAAGAAACAAACGAGAATCCAAAGTATCGCCTAATTAGAAGAATACAAAGAAAAGATGAAATCTAGATCTTCGTAATCAGCCGTCTTCTTGTTCTCCTCACCGGTGGATGGATATGTATGTATGTAAGACAATGTATATCTCAGAAATCGTCCACCAATAGTTTATATAGGCCATAGGATTGACTGGTCATCTGTTGTTTCCTTTTCTGAGTTGAAATTGCCTTTTTCCAGAATGTTTCAGGAGTGGGCGCGCCTGTAGGGCGCGGGCGCGCTTGGAAGGACTTCACCTAGGGCGCGGGCGCGCTTGGAAGGGGTGGGCGCGCCTGACCTTCTATCAAATTTCTCCAAAAACTTGTTCCTTGACAATTCATGCTCTCTTCAACTCCGCAACCTCTTGGCTTCCTCAACAATGATCAAATAGCACCACATAACCCTAGAAACTTCACCACACTGCTGACGAAGCAACTCTGCATACACTAACACAAAACACATCAAAAACACCATGTACTTGAGAACAAACGATCAATTTAAGCCGATTTAGGGTGTTCCAAGTAGATATGAAATCCACTTATCAGTACTACCAACTCACCATCACAACTTGTTATTACCACATTGAATACACTTCAAGGGATCTCCTCTCAGGTGTATTGAGTTCCCACTACTGATGAATCATTATGGCCTATCAGTCCCATCCCCAACCTAGACTTAAGGACTACTGCATGCTCAAGTCCTTTAGTCAAAGGATCAGCTATATTATCCTGAGTTCCAATGAACTCTACAGTAATAATCCTCTCAGACACTAGACCCCTTATAGACTTAAGTCTAACTTGGATGTGTCTCTTTGTTTTAGCATTATACTTTTCACTACTGATCTTGTCGATAGTTGTACGACTATCACAATGAACAACAATGGCTGGAAGTGGTCTGCTTACTACAGGTAACACTGACATAAGTCCATGCAACCATTCAACCTCCATCCCCGTGGCATCTAGTGCACACAACTCAGCCTCAAAAGTAGACCGAGTTATCAAAGTCTGTATAGTAAACTTCCAGGATATTGTTCCACCTGCTAGGGTAAACAAATATCTAGTCACTCCATTGGTACCAGATTTCTTATCTATCCAACTTGCATCACTATATCCCTCGAGTACTCCAGGGAATCTTCGATAATGCAAACCTAGGGAATTAGTTCCCTTAAGATATCTAAGAACTCTATCTAGTGCCTCCCAATGAGTCTTGTTCGGACAGCTTGTATATCTAGCTAACTTAGACACAGAATAAGAAATATCCGGTCTAGTCACATTAGCAAGATATTGCAAACTCCCAATAATCTGAGAATACCTTAACTGAGACACAGGAATTCCTGAACTATTCTTGACTAGGGTAACTTTAGGATCGTACGGTGTACTAGCGATTCTACAATTTGAATAACCATACTTCTCAAGTATAGATTTCTCTATATAATGAGATTGTGACAATGTTATTCCATCAGTTGACTGTGTCAACTTGACCCCAAGAATCACACTAGCCTCACCCATATCCTTCATTTCAAAGTGCCTTTTCAAGAAACTTTTTGTCTCGTTAATAATCTCAATATTGGTTCCAAACAACAAAATATCATCCACATATAGGCACACGATAATACATTCATTTCCTTTAACCATATAGTAGACACACTTGTCACTTTCATTAACTACAAACTCTGATTCTAAAACAGTATCATCAAACTTTTTATGCCAGTCTCTAGGAGCTTGTTTTAAGCCATATATAGACTTGATCAACTTACATACTTTCCTCTTGTTACCCGAAGCAACAAATCCCTCAGGCTGATCCATATAAATCTCTTCTTCAAGATCACCATGAAGAAAAGCTGTCTTTACATCCATTTGATGGATGATAAGACCATGTACAGAAGCCAATGCTATAAGCATTCGGATTTTTGTCATCCTTGCAACAGGAGAGTATGTGTCAAAGTAATCAATGCCTTCCTTTTGCCTAAAACCCTTAGCTACCAGCCTAGCCTTATACTTATCTATTGAGCCATCCGGGTTCATCTTCCTTTTGAAGATCCATTTACATCCTATAGTAGTACAATCAGGAGGAAGATCAACCAACTCCCATGTTCCGTTAGAAACAATAGAGTTAATCTCACTTTTTACAGCACCTTTCCAATGCCTTGACTCTGAAGAATCCATGGCCTGTCGGAAAGTTAAAGGTTCATCCTCGACATTGTAAGTGACAAAATCACTTCCAAAGTCCTTGACTACCTTTGCACGCTTACTCCTTCTAGGTTCATCTACTTCGTCAAAAGTAGAACTACTGTCAGGATCTGCCCCCACATTTGTCATCTTTTCCACATGATTAGGAATAGAACTCGATGTGTGAGTAGGATCATCATTAGAAATATCTTAAGGTATGCCAGTCTTCATAGGGAACACATCCTCAAAGAATGTTGCATCACGAAACTCAACTATAGTGTTTGCCACTCTACCGTCTATGTCAGATTTTAGCACTAAAAATCTCATAGCCGTAGTGGTTTCTATATAGCCCAAAAAGATGCAATCAACAGTTTTTGAACCTAGTTTATTTCTCTTGTGTTCAGGGACAAGCACCTTTGCAAGGCACCCCCACACACGAAGATACTTTAAACTTGTCTTTCTACTTTTCCATAATTCATAAGGTGTCTTGTCCATATGTTTCAGAGGGACTCTATTCAGAATATGGCAAGCCGTATTCAAAGCCTCTCCCCACATGTACTTAGGCAACCCAGAATTAATAAGCATGTTGTTAATCATATCTTTGAAAGTTCTGTTCTTTCGTTCAGCCACCCCATTAGACTCAGGTGTGTATAGTACTGGAGTCACCTCATGAACTATACCATTGCTTGCGCAAAATTCATTAAACGAGGTACTAGTATACTCACCTCTATCAGATCTCAAACGTTTAAGTACTTTACCAGTTTGTGTTTCAGCTTCAGTTTTGAACATAATGAATTTTTTTAGTGCTTCATCCTTATGTCTAAGTAAATAAACATAACAATATCTACTACAATCATCTATAAAGGTAATAAAATATCGTTTATTATCCTTAGTCAACATGCCAACAATTTCACATATGTCCGTGTGTACTAAATCTAAAACTCCTGAATCCCTAACAACATTATGAAAGGGTTTCCTAGTTTGTTTAGCAGTCACACATACTTGACATTTAGATTTCTTATCAATAGCATACTTTGGAATCAACTATAAATTCATCATATTCTTTAGAGCACCAAAATTTAAATGACCAAGTCTAGAATGCCACAAATCGGATGATTCAACACAATTAACAGAAGGTGCAACACTATCATTAATAAAACTGCCCAAAACAGGCTCAACATTTATTAAAAATAAACCATCAGACAAATAACCTTTGCCAAAGAATGTACCAATATGTGTAATAACTACTTTATTACATTTCAAAGAAAGTTCAAAACCATTTTTAACTAAACAAATTCCACTTATTATATTTCTTCGAATATCAGGAACATGATGCACTCTAGTGAGGGATAGAACACGCCCAGAAGCAAACTTCAAGTCCACGTTTCCTATTCCAAGAACTTGAGCAGCACTAGCATTCCCCATCGTCACTGTCACTCCATGACTCTATTGATAAGATACAAATAAACTAATATCAGTACAAATATGTACATTAGCTCCAGTATCAATCAACCATTCATGTGACAGATAAGTGGAAAGAAGTACAGGGTTGTAGGTAACATACCCGTCATTGGTTCCAGAGGCAACAACCTCACCGACAACCATGTTAACCTTAGGCCCATTAGTGGTTGCAAGCACAGTATTAGCTTTTGCTCCCACAGGTTTCTTAGCTTTCTTTGCAGGACAGTCCTTGCTCCAATGACCAACCTGTCCACAAGACCAACATGGTTTGTTTGTCTTTGGTTTCTTAGCCTTGTTCTTGTCATTTTTGGTTTTAGTTTTATCCTTCTTAGTGACAGCCTTTCTTTTCGGTCCAACAGTCACTACATTCACCTTCGAACTCCCATGTTCAGCAGGCATCACATGTCCCTGTTTGGACTTGTGTTGTTCCTGCACAGAGATGTCCAACATCAGGTTTGTCCATGTGATCTCTCCTTTCTGTCTTTTCAGGGAGAGAGAAAACTATTCCCAAGACTTAGGGAGCTTTTCAATCACAGCCATAACCTGAAACTTCTCAGGAAGGTCCATTCTGGACTCCTTCAAAGCATGCACCAACATCTTAAACTCATGTGCCTGCTCGGTCATGGACTTTGTATCCACCAGTTTAAAATCAAGAAACCTAGCCACAGAATACTTTTCCAACCCTTGCGAGTCAGTATTGTGTGTCTGGTCCAGCTTCTCCCATAAGAGCTTAGCAGTGAAAGAATCAGATGAATAAACATCAAATAGAGTGTTCGCTAAAGCTTCCAGTATAGCAGCCCTAGCCACCCCATCTTTTTCCTCCCACATGGCATAAGCCTTAATAGTTTCAGCTCTTTCCTGATCAATAACCGGTTTCTCATACTGCACTACCGGCCATAGACCCTTTACCGTAAGCCACAGTTTCATCTTTTTCTGCCAATGAGAAAAACCAACACCCCCACCGAATTTATCAGGCATTCTTGACAAATCAATAAGCTGTGGGAAACGGTACGTGGTCCAATCAATGGTGGGTACAGTAACACCAGACCCAGAAGCAACAACACCAACAGGAGTCTCAGTTCCGTTAACCATCTTGTTAATTAACAATATATAACACAGAAAATAATCTCTTCAAGATTGTTGGGTATAATACACTAACTACACAGCAACAATAGGGCAGCTATATATATTTTGTATTAACAAAAACAGGCAAATAACCAATAAACGAAACAAACACAAAGGTCGAAACAATAATATAATTAGAGACTGTAAATAACAAGATAAGAAAGAACTCTTATCTCTCAGGATCTTTAACAAATACTGAAAGATAAAGCAACAGCTGAGTCGCCAAGCCTTAGAGAAGTCTTGACTGTTCTTGAAGAGATTATTGCCCCACTTACGCTGTGTTGGGTTGCAGCAATATCACTCCCAGGATAAAACAACTCAGATCAATCCACTCACAGTAATGGCAATGATCAACAGCGAACATCACCTCAGTTCGCCCAAAAACCTATGTATCTTCTGTATGTGTTGAGAGAAAAAGAGAAGAGAAGAAAACTGAAGCTAGGGTTTTCTGAGTTACGTATATCTCTCAATGTCAAACGTTCTCTTTTGTATATATATAAATATAATACAAAATAAAATGTAACAGACCAAATATTGTAACTGAAGATATGACATTTAATACTAATTATTCTGATTTAATTACCATAACAGTTGTCATCAGTATTTAATATCAGTTACAGCTCAGTCAGGATTTCCTGGTCCATCAGGATTTGATCATCATCAATACTGAAGTCAAGCCATCAGGACTTGCTGTTCGTCAGGAGTAGCATCAATACATGACCGACCATCAGGATTTCGTCAGGACTGGACCTGACATCAGGATTTAACTCCATCAGGATCCAGGTACTGACACATGCCATCAGGATAGGTAGTCATCAGGATTTCACTCCAAGTACTGACCACGCCATCCGGATTTGATCCAAGAACTGGTCTATCAGAATTTAATATAAATCCTGACCCCAGTTCGTTTAGCTGTTACAAATAAATATTGATATTGTTAAATTAAATCAATAAATAATATTAAATAAACAAGTAATAAAATTCCTCGCCCAGGTCGCCTTGCGTACGCGAGACGCCGAGACATTCGCCCAAATCGCCCTTCGACCCGACCCGAGTCATGACGTGGCGAGACGGGCGGCGGCGGCGTGTGTGTGTGTGTGCGCGTGAGGCACATACTAACACCATGCACACCCACATGCCTTAGTAGTTGTACACTACTCTTGCACATGTTTCTATATAAACCCACCAACCTCTCATTACCATTTCTATGTGGGATACAAGTTATTTCAATATAACCAACCCACATAACCCATTTCAAGCAACCTATTTCAACTCAATTTATTTATGGATTACACTAAGAAAATGTCTTAGATCCAAACATGAAAGTTTAAGTCCTTATTACAAGGAACAACCTCCAATTGTTAGTTTCCGGAAATTCCCTCAAGAACATATATAAAATATGCCTCAAACTTTCCATTTTATAACACAAGTAATATAGTAGTGAATACCAGATTTCGTTCCTCAAGGACTGTATATTTGTATTAATCGCAAACTAATATCAGGCAATTCGGGTATCGAACACGAGGATAGGTGTGATGATTATTTTTACTAAACTGATTAATAAAACTAAATTAACCAACTAAATTATACTAGCAAAGAGAGCTTAATAAATTTCAAATATGAGAAAATAAGTCAGGATAATTACTTCCCTCCAACACATGAAAATCGGTAAAAAAGTCGTGTAGCACTATAACAAATCCACAGTTCACTAGCTAATATTTAATGGTCGTAGGTTTCTCTCGAAATCACTATGGTATAATTCCTACCATGAACACTAACAAATGTCTATGCCAATTTACTCCTCAGAATAAAATTAAGCACAAATTCTCACAGCTATGCATGGTCACAATATATGTCTATATCGTAACGATATTATAATCAAAAGATATATAAGCATGCACCATTCAAGTTTTATGTCAATTAACTATAACTCTCTCGATATTATAATTAACTCATTAACCCACTAAAGTTGATCAAACAATAGCAAGTATTAGCATGAAAAACATTTGAATGAATAAACCGTAGGACTGCATACAATACTCTTTAACAAAACATCAATAATCTCATGCTAGGGTTCCATAAAAATCCCAACATTATACAATTAGTTCATAATTAACATCTCAAAACAATCCCAACATAACCAACACATATTCATAAGAAGAGAAATAAAAAGATAAGAGAAAACAAAGCCAATTGAATGTCTTCAATGGTTGAATCCTTCTCCGTTGATGGCTTCTCCTCCTCCCTTGCGTGGCTCTTCTCTTTTCTATTGCGTTGTATCCCTCTGTATTTTAATAAAAGTATTTTTAATTGTTTAATGGAATTACATGGAGATTTCCGGATGTCAAAACCACTTCTAAAATAAAGCCATTCTCATAAGGAGTCATCAAATCCGAATTTTAATTAAATTAATCTTCAACTCTTGCCATTTAAGCTCTAATTCTTCCTTTATTAAAACTCTTTGATACCTACAATAAAACATTATAATTTATTAAATCAAAATCAAAATGAATACAAAATAATGTAAATATAGGGACAATATATAGATGATAAACTTCAATTATTTGCTGTAAAATAGGTGTAATAATTTGACTTTGAATAATTTTCTAGAAAAATATTATCTTGAAAAATAACCTTGCTATTATGAGAAAGTGTGAGTAAATTTTATTTTGATATTTTTTTCTTTCAGAAGAATGAAGTTATATTTCAAAAATTCATATTGTTTTGAAAACAGATTTTGCTCTTTTAGAAAATATTTGACAAAAAACTTTTAAGGAAAATTTGTAAAATATATTTCAAACTAGTTTACTAAGCCTTGATTCGCAGCGGCTTTATAATAATTTCTCCAAATTTTGTAAAAAATATTTTACAAAATATGTTTTTAGATTAAATAATATTCCGAACATAAAATTAAGGTTTTTTTAAATCTCCATTTAGTCTTGTTCATTTCCCGAAATTTTAAACAAATATAGAAAATAACAATTGTTTAATATATTCCATTATTTTAATATTATATCAAATATTAGTATATTTATCACTTCATTTTTCTCAAAATTCATATTGTAATTTCTGTTTTAAAATACATAATATTAAATCAATATTAAATTCTAACATATAATATACTCCTCTCTCGTTAAACATGCTTTCTCCCAATGACCCGTTTTCTCGTTGTTAACAAATTTAAACATATAAAAATATAATTACTAAATATATTTCATCATTTATTAATCAATTTTATTATATCATAAAATTTAATTTAATTTGTTTTTCAAAAAATCAAATTTTTATTGTTTAAAATATAGGTACCCAAGAAAATAAATAAAAAGAAAATAAGACTTCGATATTTTCGTTACTAACGATTTAAAAGGTAGTCTAGATATTTTCTACTCAAATTAGCTCGCACCTCTCAAATCGTTTCCATTATTATTTTCCTCAATTAAAAGATAGTAAAAAATAAATTAGTAAAGAAATTGGACTCGTAGAGTAATTTTAAGAGAATATTAACATAGTATACTTTTTTCCTCGATTAGAAGATAGTACGAATAAATTAGTAAATAAATAGAACTTAAAGAAAAAAATTACGTGAATATTAACATAACATATTTAGCTTACTTTTTTGAAAGATAGTATATTAAATAAATTAGATTAGTCGAGAACGTTTAGGAGAACATTAACATAGTATATTTAGTTTCCTCCTTCAAAAAATAGTAAGAATTAAATTGAGAATTATCTAATTTTATAAAGGCAAAAATATTAAAATTGTATATTTAGTGCAATTGAGATAGTTTCTAATAGTAAAATTAGGAGAATATTAAAATTGTATATTTAGTTTTCTCCATTAGTAAATACTAGTTTACTAAGCCGCGTTTTGCAGCGGCTTTATAATAATTTCTCCAATTTTTTTAAAAAAATATTCTACAATATATATTTTTAGGTAAAATTATATTTCTAATATAAAATTAGAAATTGGAGGCGATTTACCATGTAGACACGCAGAACTTAACGAAAAGAAGATTTACAAAAAACCTTTTCAACCTAACAATTAGTATTCAATCAATATTTGATTTAAATTCAATTAATTGCATGTTTGAATTTAAATATATATTATTAACTGTAAATATATTAAACAATTTAGAATTCAATCAATATAATATTAAATTTTAATGTTATGTGATTAAAATTAAAATAACAAAAAGAATTTCAGAATTACAAAATTATATGTGTTAAAGAAAAATCGTGAATTTCTATAATTATATGTATTAAAGTATTGCTCTAACTATATATTAGTATTAAATAACTTGAAATGTGTTTAGGGTCTTTAGACCACCTTTAATAAGATCTTTCATATGTACTTTAGATATATTTTGACATGAATTTATAAATAGGTTTCATCAAAATATAAGTTAACCTGCAAAATTAATAAGCATAAACTTAATCAACATGCAAAGTTAATAAATATAAATAATAAAATATATTACTTTAAATAAGATATGTTGCACAAGCATAAGTCTCGATAACTACCTTGACTTGAATTAGCGTAAGTGTGGGTGATAACTTGACATGATCATGTCACTTACGATTCATAACACAAACAACCTAATTGATCTTATTTGTTTAATAATGGGCCTCTAAAAATTATCTTAATAATTGGTTAAAAAGTAAAAAGAACTAATAAGCTTTGAATGGGACTTTGATTCATGAAGATGAGCCTATTGTCAGCTCGATCCTACAAACCAGAAAATTATATTGAAAAAGATCGATCGTTTCTCACAATTTTATTGAAATCTATACATCAAAATTTAGAACCTCAATTCATCTAATCTGACAATAAGTAAATATTTATGATCAAAAAGTCATGCATACATTAGATCCAGCTATGCATACCTTACATGTAAAATACCTAGATGTTATCACTCCATGTTATCACTCCAGTGTACAATACAACACCTGCGTGATCACACGAACACTATTAATTCTCAATAAACATAGTTAAAAGAAGATAAGTGTGTACAACATAAAATTAGCACAATAAAATATAAAACAAATAAAAGACATCAAGATACAAAGTGCAAAGTTTTCATGCAGGTTCAAGGAAGGATTTATATAATACATGAGTCGATTAAAAAAATGGTAACGTTTTCTTAAATAATCAATATTATTTCTTTGATAATTTTTTTACCAAAGCTGACAAATATTTTCTCCTATAAGCCGGGGAAAGCAGTGTTAATAATTAATATTTAAAATTGTAAAGCCCTATAAAATTAGAAAAATAATTTAAACCAATTTAGAGCGCCATATTAACTTTCGGGAATTTTCAATTATATCATATAATAATATAAATATATCATCAATCTACTTATTTAAAGGAGAAGATGGAGAGGTGAAGTGGCGCCTCTCAAATCACTTCGATCTAAATTATACTTGTAAAGAAAGTTTATGAGAATATTAAAGTAAGTTTTTTCTATTTAAAGATAGTAAGAAATAAATCAATATAGAAAATTTAGGAAAATAAGTTTGTAACTTTAAATTTAAGAGAAAGTTAAGAGAATATTAATAAGGTAATTTGACTTTAGAGAAATTATATGAGAATTTTAAGATGATAATTTAGGGTCAGAGAAAGTTTAGGAGAATATAAGTTAATTAGCAGAATGTTAAAATCGTATATTTACTTTCCTCCATTGATAAAGATTTTGAAGAAAATAATATTAAAATTGTATATTTACTTTCCTCTATTAAAAAAGATTTAAAAGACAAATGAGATTTAACAGAGAAAAATAGATCGAAGCGATTTTAGAGCGCCACCTCATCGTCCCCGTCTTTTCCTTTATATAATAGTACTAGTCGACTAAGCCGCGCTTCGCAGCGGCCCTATAATATTTTTGTAAAATTTTAAATATTAACAATTTAAGAAAAAATAATATAAAATCAATCTATCTATAAATATTCTATAATAATTAAAAGATGTATTTGATAAAAAAAAAAGTTATAATAATTAAAATAAATTTAACTATTCTATTTAAAAGGCATTTCCAAGACCTATTTACCACGACCAGTTTACAGGCCTATTTATTTTAAAACTAATTTTAATTCTTTTAATTATTTAAAAACATTTACATATTTTAACATGTAAACTTATTTTTTATCAAATACATTTAATTAAATTTAAGTATTAACCACCACTTCAAACTTCAACCATCAACCATTCGTATTATCACAAAAATTACAAATTTATTAAATATCTCTGGAATTTATATGCTGATTTTGTGTCATATTGTTTTAGCCGATGCCCGTTGCATATGTACATACAAACAAAAAATACTAAAAAATGCAACAATAAAATTTAAGTATTAACCACCGCTTCAAACTTCAACTATTAGTATCATAACAAAATTTACAAATTTCTTAAATATCCGTAGACTTTATATGCCGATTTTGTGTCATACTTTCTTCAACCGACGCCCATTGCACTAAATACATATAAATTAAAAATAATAAAATTAAGCAATAATAAAAATTTAATTATTAACCACCGCTTCAAACTTCAACTATTTGTATTATCACAAAAATTACAAATTTCTTAAAATATTCTTAGACGTTATAATAAAACTTTTTTAGTGCGTACATGTGCATCATTATAATATAAAAGTTTAATCATGGAAACATAATCGATTTTTATATAATCATTGTCTTTCCCGTTAATTTGAATGTAAGTAAGATATTTCAATTTTAGTTTAGTTAAGAAAAAAACTTAATATTTGTTTAATTGAATTCTGAATATGATTGATTTTTATATATTTATTATTTTTACTATGAATTTGAATGTAAATAAAGTAATTCAATTCTCTAAATATGATTAATTAAAAAAATTATGAGATAATGGTACTGAATAACTCTAAATAATTCCCAAAAAACACAAAAAGAATATATCAAAAACTATATAAAAAGATAATATTCAATATAATTATTATTAAATACAGAAATAAACTAAAAGAAATTAGAAAAAATTGTATCCACACAATCTTGTGCAACCTATTACAATATACAATAGGTATTCAATGGTAGAAAAATTCTCTACCTAAGTGTTTTCAAATTCATATTTTCAATAGTTTTTTTCGAAAATCCAACCGTACGGATTAAAAGATTACGCAAAAATTAGCGGGTATACAAAATTACATAGAAATTGATTTTGTATCTGATGTAATTTTAAATCAAAAATTGATACAAAATCTGAGACGAAATTCGTATTGTAAACGATATATAAAATACCATGTTAAATTAAATGTATTCTTAAAGGGTAAAATTTATAAAATTTTGCACACCTACTTATTTTTGCATAAAATTTTCATCGGTATGTTAGATTTACGAAAAAATTGATAAAAACATGATTTTAAGGCGCTTAGGTAAAAACAAATTCTACCGTGCTAGGTATATTCTCTTTCAAATCAAAAACCTGATTAACAATAGTCTCTAAGATGCACATATATAACCCTCAAAACCTCAAGTTATAGATGTTAGAAAGAAAAAAATAAATTAAAATATACAAACATTTATCATCAATATGCAATGTTATTAATGCACACGAAATATCATAAAATCCTCAAAATTAAATAGATTGAGTTATAATATATTTATGATTTTAATATTAATACTTGCCTCAAATATTTATTTCCTTTCCTACACGTTAAAAGCTTAAAACGGAAATTTTATTTGATTTAGAAGTAAATTTTTGTGGCATAACATAGATTAGAATTATAATATATTTAGGATTTTAATATTAAAACTTGCCTGGAATATAAATTTTATTTTCTATATGTTAAAAGCATAGAAAGGAAATTGAATTTTTTTATATTTAAAAAAAGAAAGTTTTCTTTCTTTTATACAATTTAAAAAAGGTTTTGATTTTTTTTCTCTAAAAAATAGGAGTTAAATAAAGAAGTTTTAGTTGAGAAAAAAAGGTAATATTTGTTAATTAAATTTTAAGTAAGATTGACTTTTACATATTCATTGTATTTCCTAAAAATTTGATTGTAAATAAGTAATGTCTTCCCTAAAAATTCGAATGCAAATGAGGAAATTTAATTTTATTGAATTAAAATTTTGAAGCTCTAGAAAATTAAATAAATATGAACTGAGCGATTATAGAGCTCCTGGGGGTTTTACTTTATATATATAATAAAGAGATATAAAGAAGAAAATAAATAAAAGGAGAAAGAAGATAAAAATGGATAAGATAAAAAGATAAAGATGTTGAATATTAAAATAGTATATTTACTTTCCTTCATTATTAAAGATTTTAAAGAAAAGAATATAAAAATTGTATATTTAGTTTCCTCCATCATTAAAAATTTAAAAGGCAGTTGCTATTTTTTTATCCTATAAATTCGAATTTAAATAAGGAAATTTAATTTTATTGAATTAAAATCCAGAAGCTCTAGAAAAATAGATAAATAGCTTTCGGACGATCATAGAGCTCTTGGGAGTTTTCCTTTATATATATAAAGATATTATATAGGGTATTTTAATTATGTAATTAAATTCTAAATAAGATTGATTTATATTTATTGTCTTTCCTATTATTTTGAATCTAAAGAAGGAAATTTAATTAAGTTTGAAAATAATAAAAGAAAGTTCTATCAAGCCTACAAATTCGAAAATAATAAGGAAGTTGTAATCTAAATAAGATTGATTTATATTTATTGTCTTTCCTATTATTTCGAATCTAAAGAAGGAAATTTAATTAAGTATGAAAATAATAAAAGAAAGTTCTATCAAGCCTACAAATTCGAAAATAATAAGGAAGTTGTAATCTAAATAAGATTGATTTATATTTATTGTCTTTCCTATTATTTCGAATCTAAAGAAGGAAATTTAATTAAGTTTGAAAATAATAAAAGAAAGTTCTATCAAGCCTACAAATTCGAAAATAATAAGGAAGTTGTAATTTTCTAAATTAAAGAAAGTTCTATCAAGTTCTACAAATTCGAAACTAAATTAAAGAAAGTTCAATCAAGTCCTACAAATTCGAAAATAATAAGGAAGTTGTAATTTTCTAAATCAAAGAAAGTTCTATCAACTTTGAAAATAATAAAATAAAGTTCTATCAAGTTTGAAAATAATAAAAGTATAATTTTCAATTTCCTTCCTACAAAATCGAAAATAATAAAGGAAGTTGTAATTATTAAATTAAAAATTGTGAAAAATTGAGAAAATTAGAAAAATAGAACGGAGCGATACCTCACCGCCCCCGTCTTCTCCTTTATATAAGTATATTATATAGGGTATTTTAATTATGTAATTCAATTCTAAATAAGATTGATTTATATTTATTGTCTTTCCTATTATTTCGAATCTAAAGAAGGAAATTTAATTAAGTTTGAAAATAATAAAAGAAAGTTCTATCAAGCCTACAAATTCGAAAATAATAAGGAAGTTGTAATTTTCTAAATTAAAGAAAGTTCTATCAAGTTCTACAAATTCGAAACTAAATTAAAGAAAGTTCTATCAAGTCCTACAAATTCGAAAATAATAAGGAAGTTGTAATTTTCTAAATCAAAGAAAGTTCTATCAACTTTGAAAATAATAAAAGAAAGTTCTATCAAGTTTGAAAATAATAAAAGTGTAATTTTCAATTTCCTTCCTACAAAATCGAAAATAATAAAGGAAGTTGTAATTATTAAAATTAAAAATTGTGAAAAATTGAGAAAATTAGAAAAATAGAACGGAGCGATTCTAGAGCGCCACCTCACCGCCTCCGTCTTCTCCTTTAAAGAA
The DNA here is from genome assembly GCA_030848705.1 of Heracleum sosnowskyi. Classification (NCBI taxonomy): domain Eukaryota; kingdom Viridiplantae; phylum Streptophyta; class Magnoliopsida; order Apiales; family Apiaceae; genus Heracleum; species Heracleum sosnowskyi. The sequence continues at coordinate 22,512,956 of CM061240.1, forward strand.
AGTTCTATCAAGTTCTACAAATTCGAAACTAAATTAAAAAAAGTTTTATCAAGTCCTACAAATTCGAAAATAATAAGGAAGTTGTAATTTTCTAAATCAAAGAAAGTTCTATCAACTTTGAAAATAATAAAAGAAAGTTCTATCAAGTTTGAAAATAATAAAAGTGTAATTTTCAATTTCCTTCCTACAAAATCGAAAATAATAAAGGAAGTTGTAATTATTAAAATTAAAAATTGTAAAAAATTGAGAAAATTAGAAAAATAGAACGGAGCGATTCTAGAGCGCCACCTCACCGCCTCCGTCTTCTCCTTTAAAGAAAGTTCTATCAAGTTCTACAAATTCGAAACTAAATTAAAAAAAGTTCTATCAAGTCCTACAAATTCGAAAATAATAAGGAAGTTGTAATTTTCTAAATCAAAGAAAGTTCTATCAACTTTGAAAATAATAAAAGAAAGTTCTATCAAGTTTGAAAATAATAAAAGTGTAATTTTCAATTTCCTTCCTACAAAATCGAAAATAATAAAGGATGTTGTAATTATTAAAATTAAAAATTGTGAAAAATTGAGAAAATTAGAAAAATAGAACGGAGCGATTATAGAGCGCCACCTCACCGCCCCCGTCTTCTCCTTTATATAAGTATATTATATAGGGTATTTTAATTATGTAATTAAATTCTAAATAAGATTGATTTATATTTATTGTCTTTCCTATTATTTCGAATCTAAAGAAGAAAATTTGATTAAGTTTGAAAATAATAAAAGAAAGTTCTATCAAGCCTACAAATTCGAAAATAATAAGGAAGTTGTAATTTTCTAAATTAAAGAAAGTTCTATCAATTTCTACAAATTCGAAACTAAATTAAAGAAAGTTCTATCAAGTCCTACAAATTCGAAAATAATAAGGAAATTGTAATTTTCTAAATCAAAGAAAGTTCTATCAACTTTGAAAATAATAAAATAAAGTTCTATCAAGTTTGAAAATAATAAAAGTGTAATTTTCAATTTCCTTCCTACAAAATCGAAAATAATAAAGGAAGTTGTAATTATTAAAATTAAAAATTGTGAAAAATTGAGAAAATTAGAAAAATAGAACGGAGCGATTCTAGAGCGCCACCTCACCGCCTCCGTCTTCTCCTTTAAAGAAAGTTCTATCAAGTTCTACAAATTCGAAACTAAATTAAAAAAAGTTCTATCAAGTCCTACAAATTCGAAAATAATAAGGAAGTTGTAATTTTCTAAATCAAAGAAAGTTCTATCAACTTTGAAAATAATAAAAGAAAGTTTTATCAAGTTTGAAAATAATAAAAGTGTAATTTTCAAATTCCTTCCTACAAAATCGAAAATAATAAAGGATGTTGTAATTATTAAAATTAAAAATTGTGAAAAATTGAGAAAATTAGAAAAATAGAACGGAGCGATTATTGAGCGCCACCTCACCGCCCCCGTCTTCTCCTTTATATAATCTAAAGAAGGAAATTTAATTAAGTTTGAAAATAATAAAAAAAAGTTCTATCAAGTCTACAAATTCGAAAATAATAAGGAATTTGTAATTTTCTAAATTAAAGAAAGTTCTATCAAGTTCTACAAATTCGAAACTAAATTAAAGAAAGTTCTATCAAGTCCTATAAATTCGAAAATAATAAGGAAGTTGTAATTTTCTAAATCAAAGAAAGTTCTATCAACTTTGAAAATAATAAAAGAAAGTTCTATCAAGTTTGAAAATAATAAAAGTGTAATTTTCAATTTCCTTCCTACAAAATCGAAAATAATAAAGGAAGTTGTAATTATTAAAATTAAAAATTGTGAAAAATTGAGAAAATTAGAAAAATAGAACGGAGCGATTCTAGAGCGCCACCTCACTGCCTCCGTCTTCTCCTTTAAAGAAAGTTCTATCAAGTTCTACAAATTCGAAACTAAATTAAAAAAAGTTCTATCAAGTCCTACAAATTCAAAAATAATAAGGAAGTTGTAATTTTCTAAATCAAAGAAAGTTCTATCAACTTTGAAAATAATAAAAGAAAGTTCTATCAAGTTTGAAAATAATAAAAGTGTAATTTTCAATTTCCTTCCTACAAAATCGAAAATAATAAAGGATGTTGTAATTATTAAAATTAAAAATTGTGAAAAATTGAGAAAATTAGAAAAATAGAACGGAGCGATTATAGAGCGCCACCTCACCGCCCCCGTCTTCTCCTTTTTATAATCTAAAGAAGGAAATTTAATTAAGTTTGAAAATAATAAAAAAAAGTTCTATCAAGTCTACAAATTCGAAAATAATAAGGAAGTTGTAATTTTCTAAATTAAAGAAAGTTCTATCAAGTTCTACAAATTCGAAACTAAATTAAAGAAAGTTCTATCAAGTCCTATAAATTCGAAAATAATAAGGAAGTTGTAATTTTCTAAATCAAAGAAAGTTCTATCAACTTTGAAAATAATAAAAGAAAGTTCTATCAAGTTTGAAAATAATAAAAGTGTAATTTTCAATTTCCTTCCTACAAAATCGAAAATAATAAAGGAAGTTGTAATTATTAAAATTAAAAATTGTGAAAAATTGAGAAAATTAAAAAATTGAACGGAGCGATTCTAGAGCGCCACCCCACTGCCTCCGTCTTCTCCTTTAAAGAAAGTTCTATCAAGTTCTACAAATTCGAAACTAAATTAAAGAAAGTTCTATCAAGTCCTACAAATTCGAAAATAATAAGGAAATTGTAATTTTCTAAATCAAAGAAAGTTCTATCAACTTTGAAAATAATAAAAGAAAGTTCTATCAAGTTTGAAAATAATAAAAGTGTAATTTTCAATTTCCTTCCTACAAAATCGAAAATAATAAAGGAAGTTGTAATTATTAAAATTAAAAATGTGAAAAATTGAGAAAATTAGAAAAATAGAACGGAGCGATTCTAGAGCGCCACCTCACCGCCTCCGTCTTCTCCTTTAAAGAAAGTTCTATCAAGTTCTACAAATTCGAAACTAAATTAAAAAAAGTTCTATCAAGTCCTACAAATTCGAAAATAATAAGGAAGTTGTAATTTTCTAAATCAAAGAAAGTTCTATCAACTTTGAAAATAATAAAAGAAAGTTTTATCAAGTTTGAAAATAATAAAAGTGTAATTTTCAAATTCCTTCCTACAAAATCGAAAATAATAAAGGATGTTGTAATTATTAAAATTAAAAATTGTGAAAAATTGAGAAAATTAGAAAAATAGAACGGAGCGATTATTGAGCGCCACCTCACCGCCCCCGTCTTCTCCTTTATATAATCTAAAGAAGGAAATTTAATTAAGTTTGAAAATAATAAAAAAAAGTTCTATCAAGTCTACAAATTCGAAAATAATAAGGAAGTTGTAATTTTCTAAATTAAAGAAAGTTCTATCAAGTTCTACAAATTCGAAACTAAATTAAAGAAAGTTCTATCAAGTCCTATAAATTCGAAAATAATAAGGAAGTTGTAATTTTCTAAATCAAAGAAAGTTCTATCAACTTTGAAAATAATAAAAGAAAGTTCTATCAAGTTTGAAAATAATAAAAGTGTAATTTTCAATTTCCTTCCTACAAAATCGAAAATAATAAAGGAAGTTGTAATTATTAAAATTAAAAATTGTGAAAAATTGAGAAAATTAGAAAAATAGAACGGAGCGATTCTAGAGCGCCACCTCACTGCCTCCGTCTTCTCCTTTAAAGAAAGTTCTATCAAGTTCTACAAATTCGAAACTAAATTAAAAAAAGTTCTATCAAGTCCTACAAATTCGAAAATAATAAGGAAGTTGTAATTTTCTAAATCAAAGAAAGTTCTATCAACTTTGAAAATAATAAAAGAAAGTTCTATCAAGTTTGAAAATAATAAAAGTGTAATTTTCAATTTCCTTCCTACAAAATCGAAAATAATAAAGGATGTTGTAATTATTAAAATTAAAAATTGTGAAAAATTGAGAAAATTAGAAAAATAGAACGGAGCGATTATAGAGCGCCACCTCACCGCCCCCGTCTTCTCCTTTTTATAATCTAAAGAAGGAAATTTAATTAAGTTGGAAAATAATAAAAAAAAGTTCTATCAAGTCTACAAATTCGAAAATAATAAGGAAGTTGTAATTTTCTAAATTAAAGAAAGTTCTATCAAGTTCTACAAATTCGAAACTAAATTAAAGAAAGTTCTATCAAGTCCTATAAATTCGAAAATAATAAGGAAGTTGTAATTTTCTAAATCAAAGAAAGTTCTATCAACTTTGAAAATAATAAAAGAAAGTTCTATCAAGTTTGAAAATAATAAAAGTGTAATTTTCAATTTCCTTCCTACAAAATCGAAAATAATAAAGGAAGTTGTAATTATTAAAATTAAAAATTGTGAAAAATTGAGAAAATTAGAAAAATAGAACGGAGCGATTCTAGAGCGCCACCCCACTGCCTCCGTCTTCTCCTTTAAAGAAAGTTCTATCAAGTTCTACAAATTCGAAACTAAATTAAAGAAAGTTCTATCAAGTCCTACAAATTCGAAAATAATAAGGAAGTTGTAATTTTCTAAATCAAAGAAAGTTCTATCAACTTTGAAAATAATAAAAGAAAGTTCTATCAAGTTTGAAAATAATAAAAGTGTAATTTTCAATTTCCTTCCTACAAAATCGAAAATAATAAAGGATGTTGTAATTATTAAAATTAAAAATTGTGAAAAATTGAGAAAATTAGAAAAATAGAACGGAGCGATTCTAGAGCGCCACCTCACCGCCTCCGTCTTCTCCTTTATATAAGTATATTGATTTTAGAAGCAATAATATTGGAATTATTTATTTAGTTTCTTCCATTTGTAAAGATTTTAAAGGCAAAATTAGTAAAATTGTATGTTTAGTTTCCTCTATTATTAAAGATTTTAAAGTAAATTGAAATATTTTAGAATCTTTAATATTAATAATTCAAAATTTTGAGAAAATTACAAAAATAGATATTTTCAGAATGTCACCTAACCTCGTCTTCTCCTTAAGTATATTGATTCATTCAAAATACAAATAAATAAAATATTTTAAAGAGAAAATGTTCTGGGAAAGACATATTGATTTCCCCTCAGAAGTCAGAAATATATTGCAGGATACGAGCCTTAGCTATCCCAAATTTCCATTTAATTATTTTCCATCATCTAACATGCTTGATACTTATGGTGGTAGGAGCTTCATCCTCGTTGCTATTATGCAATATTGTATCTATAAGTTCTTTGCTTCAAACGCACTTAAAAGGCGTAGAGACATGCATACAAGTCCGAGTATCTCACACTACACTTGCCTCCCTACTTTTGCTTCGAGCAAAATCTACTAATTTGAAAGATCCTGAATCAACGCAGTCCTTTTACATGTTTTTATTTAAGGTATGTAACTATGTTCTACACAAGACTTCAGTAGTTCTCCAAGAAAAAGCTCAACTTAATAACGTATGAATCGTAAGAAATATAAAAATGTAGGGCATCATGACAGATGTAATATAAAAATAGGATTTAGATGTGTGTACTGAAAACCATAAATAAAATGAATAGAATCTGGAAAAATCATAACAATGGTTTTTAGATTAGGCTTTATGACCTTTTGGCCTTCAAGTATGGACCTGTACCCATAAACCCTTCAGGTATAAAAGCGTATCTTTTCGCCCCTCAGGTATCCGATACGTACTCTTTTGCCCCTCAACCGGTACAGAATTAAAAATCGGGTTAAAACGTTACAAAAGGCAGGGGATAAAACAGACATTACACAAGCTGATATTAACATTATCTTAAGGGGTTATCCGGTACAAAGTGATCAGTCTCCTCAACTACGCCCAAAGTAAACACAACTTACTCCCAAAATTCGAATACCCAAATCAAACACATAGCAAATTCTGGTTTTTGGAGCTCCGATTGAAGAAGAAAAATGGTGGATCCTAACGAGCACTCGCCTGGTATGATTTTTAACCCTCATTTGCGATTATTAATTAAGCTTGTTTGTTGTTTATGCATGCTCTGTTTTATAAGTTCTTGTTTGTTGTTTGCGATTGTTATATATTCGAAGTATGTTGTTTATTGTTATGTGGGTATTGTTTTTTGTGGGTATTCGAAAAATCTTGTTTATTGTTTTAGTTATGTTAAAATTTTCTGATACTATATTTGTTGGTATTCAAGGTGATGGAAGAATAAGTGTTAATTTATTTCATGGTGGAAAGTTAAAATGGTTACCAAGTGTTGAATATCTGGGGGGTCAGGTGACAGTATATCACTTTCAATGTGAAGAAGAACTTAGGTATGACAGTTTGAGGGAATATGTTAAAGCTTTGGGTCATAAGGGATTGTTCTGTTTATATTATAGGAATCCTAAACTGGATTTAGATAAAGGTCTTGTGTTAATCACAGATGATAGTTATGTAGTTGCATTGAAAAGTTATGCTATGGAAAATGATAAAAAGATAGATATATATGTGGAGCAATTTGATGAAGCTAATTTGGGGTCATTTGATGACATGAATGTTTTTGAAAGGAGTGAAGGAGATGGAAGTAATGAGGTAGGAGATTGGAGTGATGAAATGGATGATTATGACTTTGATGACTCTGACTACTCAATGTCAGATGATGACATGATATATGCTAATAATGTAGATGAGGGAGTGGAATGGGTGGGTAGAATAAGAGAAGGACTTGGACTAGGTAAAGAAGACACTGACAGTGATAAGGATGATAATCACACTGATTGTGATGACAATGATAGTCTGCCAGACAATGACATGGATGAAGATGAAGAGCTAGAAGCTCTTAAGAGGAAAAAAAGGTTTCCAGTGTACAAAGATTGTGACAATCCACAGTGGATAGTTGGGATGATCTTTACAGATCATTACCAGTGCAGAGAGGCCATAATGAAGCATTCTTATACTGAAGGGAGGGTGGTGAAGTTTGTTAAAAGTGATAAAACAAGAGTTAGAGCAGTTTGTAAGCCTCCATGTCCCTGGTTCCTTAATGCTGGATATAATTTTGACAGGTGCATTCAAATAAAGAAAGTGGGACCAGGTACATTTTAGTCATTTTCATTAAATATTCACTTTCCTTGACTAGTACTGTATTATTGGGTCCATACTGTACCTATTGGTTTAATACTGTATTATTTCTTTTTGCTTTACAGATCACACATGTGTTAGAGAGCAAAAGGGATTACCCCTTATCAACTCTGGGTTTCTATCAAGAAAATATCTACCTGAGTTTAGGATTAATCCAAACTGGCCAATTAAGTCTTTTCACAAGACTGTGTTGAAGGATTTGCAGATTGATTTCAAAGCTCATATACTCAGAAAAGCTAAAAGGAAATGCATGAGGATCATTAATGGTACTCATGAGGAACAATATCAGAAACTCTGGGATTACAAGTTAGAGTTGTTAAAAAGGAATCCAAACTCTACAGTTGAGATTGAGATTGAACCAGGTATGTAATTTCAGTATATTTCAGTATATTTCAGATGTTTAAAGTTGTTTTAGTGCATAGATCTGAAAAAATGTATGCCTAATTATAAATCTGTCCATTTTGTAGGAAATGTTGGTCAATTCAGGAGGATGTATATATGTCTAGGTGGGTTGAAGCATGGCTTTAAACTTGGTTGCAGGAAAGTCATTGGCCTAGATGGATGCCATATCAAGAATGCTTACAAAGGTCAGATTTTGTGTGCTGTTGGCTTAGATGGTAATAATTGTATGTTCCCATTAGCCTATGCAGTAGTTGAAGCAGAAAGATTAGACTCTTGGAGGTGGTTTTTAGCTTTACTAGTTCAGGATTTTGATATTAGGGTTGGGGATGGGTGGACAATGATTAGTGATAGACAAAAAGGTCTCCTTAATGTGATAGAAGAAATGCTACCTATGGCTGAGCAAAGGTATTGTGTTAGACACATGCATAACAACTTTAAGCAGAAATATGGAGGAAATTCACTGAAAGAAAGATTGTGGAGTTGTGCTAGGGCTAGTAATGTAGAAGCATTTGAGACTGCCCTGAATTATCTGAAAGAAGAAAATGTAGGAGCATGGCAATGGTTAACTGCAGTGCCTTTCCATCACTGGACAAGGTCCCATTTTAAAACAGAGACTAAGTGTGATATGCTGCTTAATAACATGTGTGAGAGTTTTAACAGATGCATTCTATGGTCTAGGGAACAAGGTGTTTTAGTAATGTTAGAAATGATCAGAGAGTACCTGATGCAGAGACTACAAACTAAGAGAGAGGAAATGTATGGTTGGGAAGGTAACAGATTTACACCAAAAGTATACAAGTTGCTTGAGAAATTTAAAAAATGGAGTGGAGGATGTTATTCTACATATGCAGGTTATGATGAATTTGAAGTGACAACAATCAATGGGTCAAAGTATGCAGTGCATTTGGGCAACAGAACTTGTGGTTGCAAAAGGTGGGATTTAAGTGGCATCCCTTGTCACCATGCCATCTCATGCATCAACAGATTAGGATACAATGTGGATGACTATGTTGATTCTGTGTATTCAACATCTAACTATAAGAAAGCTTATTCTGGAATAATATATCCTATGAATGGACACATGGCTTGGGAAAGATCAGGAATTTCTTTGAAACCACCAACAATTGAAAAACAGCCAGGCAGGCCCAAGAAGAAAAGAAGGCCAGAACCTAAAGAGACATATGAAAAGGTTGAAAATGGAGTGAAGATATTAAGCAGGACAACTCAGAAGTCTGTGAGGTATATTAATGTTTTACTGCTACTTATGTTTGTAGGTGTATTTAAACTTGTGTCTCATACATTGTGCACTGATTTTACTGCTACTTATATTTGTAGGTGTGGAAAATGCAACAAAACTGGTCATAACAAAAGAACATGCCCAGATCTTTGAAAGGTAGACAATGCCCAAGTAGATGAGGAACAAATGCAAGAGGCATACAATGAAGTGGCTACAGATGGTCCACCCTTGACTCAACCTAGTCAAGTGGAGAAGGAGGTTGTAGCTGATGAGGTTCTAGCTGAAAATGTTGTAGCTGATGAGGTTCTAGCTGAGAATGAGGTTATAGCTGATGAGGTTCTAGCTGATGAGGTTCTAGCTGAAAATGAGGTTGATGATGAAGCTCCAATTGAAATTGCAGCAAGGAAAATTCAAAAACTGAAATGTCAAAGCAGAAGGCTAACAACAACTTTGGATTCCCCAATCATGTTGGCTGCTGAAAAGTTGAAAAAACTAAAGGAGAGATTGAAAGCTCAAAAAAAAATATCTGAAAAACAGATGGCAGATTCTTCTCAGATGAATGATAAGGGAAAATCTGTTGTAGAGAGTCAAAATGAAGCTGAGGAGGCAAGAAGAATGGTTATTAAAACAGAAATGACAGAGAAGATTAAGGCAGGGAAAAAAACCAAAAGGATTCCAGAAGATAATGCTGATTTTCCACCTCCACTGAGAAGAAGTACCAGGATCACTCCAACCTTTACCTTTAAAAACACATCAGATAATCCTGTGTGTCTAGATGAAGAAGGTGACACAGTCATGGTGGAGGGGAATGCTTCTTGGAACAAAGAACAACACAACACATACACAGGACCCGTGAAGTTAGGCAAACAGATGCCACCACCAGTGAAGCAATTCAAGACTATAGTTGGCAAGACAAAGCTCAAGTCGGCACCTTTCTTATCTCATGGGAAAAATGTCATCACCAGTACTGCTCTCAGACAGGCAATAGATGCAACTGCAAAGAATATGAAGAATGAGAGCAAGGGAAAACACTCATCAAAAGGAAAGGAGAAGGCACCTTGAAGAACCCCAGCCTTTATTAAGGTCCATCTTTTGTTTAATTTCAGACATTTCTGCAGCTTTTGTTATGAATGTGTAATCCTTAAGTTATGACTTTCTTTTGGCTTTATGTAATGTACTGAATGTTACTGCAATGTTACTGATTGGGATTACATTTCATTCATAAACATTTGGCATTACATAAGTCCATTTCCAGTACATAGTTCATCTAAAACAAGGCTACACTTAAGCTAGTTCATTCTGTCTCTTCACTACGACCTCTCCATCATAGTTTCTCATTACAAAGCTTAAGAATATGAAGACTATAACAACACAAACAAATAGGGACCATCCTTTTTTTCGTTTCATTTCAGCAACAACAGCCTTTAGGTTCTCCCCTTCTTCTTCAAGCTTCTCTAATTTCCTCAACAGTCCTGGAATAATAGCTCTAGATCTTGGACACATAGGGGGGTCGAACCACAAATGATAATTACAAGCACTGCTCCTTTGTTCCTACATATAACAAGAATAAGAACATGAAAATCTAACAATATAACAAGCAATTGTATACAGATTTTACCATGTAACGACAACATCCCCAAAATCTTCTCCCCGGATTAGCATCGGTCCATGAAGTTCTCAAGACAGCTGCCCTTCCACACCAACAATGAGGGTCCATTTTTCTCCTTCAAATCTAACTGCTGAAAAATAGATGCAAAAGTTATAAATGAGAGGGAGTAAAGAGTACATGAAACTTATATATAACAGGAGGACAGTTTGGCGGGAGAAGTATTACCACAACTGGAGGGAAAACATAAACACAGTTTCCGATTTTATCCCCTGCCTTTTGTAACGTTTTAACCCGATTTTTAATTCTGTACCGGTTGAGGGGCAAAAGAGTACGTATCGGATACCTGAGGGGCGAAAAGATACGCTTTTATACCTGAAGGGTTTATGGGTACACTGGTCCATACTTGAAGGGCCAAAAGGTCATAAAGCCTTTAGATTATTATCAACTGTGTTTTTAATAAATCTAATTAACGAGCAACTTCAATAAGAATTTTATAGGTAGCGTGTTTGATTTAGGACCTTGGTTTTTCTTATGGATTATATATTATCCATTCTGTTTATACATTTACAACGTAGATGATCTGCTTTAATCTGCATCTTTTCATGCAACTATTGTACGCAGAGTATGTGCTAATTCATTTCATGCGCTGAGAATAGGCCTCAAAGATATGCATGCCATTGGCTTATCTTCTTTGGAAGTGAAAACAAATTTTTCATTTTGGTTTTTCTGTTTCTGTACTGTTGTGACTTTCAATTTTGGTATTTGTTTTGTTATTATGATCGAATCCTAATAAAATATTATTTCATCAATCGATCACACACGAAAACAGACTCAGATATTGACACACACGAGCGTCCCTTCCTAGCATTCCCCGTTTTGTTATAGTGCATTAATTCCGTGGCTAATGTGGATTTTGCACTCCAATTTAATATTTTTGGTGTTTTTTTTTGTGATGAAATTGAACTTACATTCCAATGTTGATCGTAAAATGTAGACACAAAATTCTATGGACACCACTTATTATTTGGAGATTCGAAGATCAAATAATAATCGATAGTTTAAATACAATAAATAATTCAAATTAACCCTAACTTGTTTCTTTTCTTCGACATCAGCTTCTTCATCTCACTCTCGTCTCTTTTTCTCATCAGATGCATACACATACACACATTCACAGGAAAATATTTATATTTAATCGAATCTTCTTCAAGGGAGCACCTTTTTTTTTTCAATTTCAAGACTAATTTTGCAAGCCAAAATGCATCGGTAAAGATTAAAATGCACAGTTTGTAAATCAAACATGAACAAATAGTGAATGATTACTTTCGATGCATTTTTTATGTATTGTGTTGGGGGTATGCAAATACTTATTTGTTAGAGTGTTTAGAATGTCAATAACTAGGGTATAATTTTTTTTTCTATTCAAAACAAGGGGCATTTATAAAAAATCGACGCTAATGCTAAAAATAAATGTGTCCACATTTCAAACAACTGACGCTTTTATAAATAAATATGCATCGGTTAATAGCCCTTTTGTATCGGTTGTTTAACCAACACATATTAAGTATTGCGTGCACACTTGACCCCAACCATATGTCTATATCTATAACGTCATGTTCATATACTACGCCTAATAAAAAATATTTTATACCTATCTTGACCGACGTTGAAAGTTTAATCCGTACTATTGAGTGAAACCAAGTAAGTAAATCTTACGAATAAAATGGAAATTAGGGTAAAACCAAAAAAAAAAGTAATACAATCAAATTTGGTATACATGTACCACAATAAATAAATGTTACTTAATATATAATTATATGAAATCGAACCTGAGATTGGTGTGAAATGAGGTAATTAAAGAAATGTTGATAGCGGGTGAGCCGGAGTACTATATAGATACATGTCATTATAAATGTTGGGATCCGCCCCGAATTCCTAAATAAGTTAAGAATCCTATTATGAACATTATTCTAATTTGTGATAATTGAGGTAACTCTTATTTTGGTAGAAATAATAATTGTGGAAAGATTTTTATCCAAGATAAGAAAAGATGGTAATTGTCACAAATAGAATTTGAAAGATATTAGGATTAGACTTTTTGTGGTGCGTATAAATATAGATATTTGTAGGGGTTTTTGAAGTATTTCGAAAGTTAGAGAGTTGTGTGCGATACACAAGAGAGGGCTTTTGTAATCAAGGTGAGGTGATTGTATTCAAGAGTGTTGAGTGAGGGAGCGACTCCAATCTTGTAATACATTCATAGTGGATTTGTGATTTTACCCTCCGTTGAGGGGTTTCCACGTTAAATTGTTGTGTTCTTTACTTTCGTGTTTGTTATTGTGTTTGATTAACGTTGATCTATAGTGAATGCGATCCTAACAATAGAAGTCCCATGGACAAATTTTATGAAAAAGATGGAGAAACACCTTGAGATATCACTCAATTACTCTTAGCAATGTCATCATTGAAAATGTAGTACTGATTGAGTGTTTAAAACATACTCTTTTGGCTATAAGTAGGTGAGATAATGGTTATTAATATACTTGTGATTTCTATTCTAAAAGTTGGCGATTAATAATCTAGTGAATCACAATTTTGTGAGAGGCCTATCTCACGTAAATTTTGTATAAGATGGAATTTGTTATAATTGTCAACTTGAAAATTTAAAAGAACTTCATTGAAGAGCAAATCTGAAAATTTGATTACTGAGCCATTTCATGAGTTTCATCCCGATCTATTTGGCCCATTTAACAGAAAAAGATATGCACTTATGGTTGTTGATTTCATAAAATTTACATATGTATTCTTTATTCACAAAAAGAATGAAACTTCACAACACATTAACATATTTTACCTCAGTTAAAATTTTATTAGAGTAAGTGGCTAAATTAAAATTTAATATGTAATTCATGTTAACAGGATGTTTTAGTATTTTTCTTATAAATTTATCGATTAATCAAATATTTGATAATATCTTTAAAAATTATTTACTATATTAAAATGATTGGGTAGAGTCTTCACTTGAATTTTAATTTAAAAATTTTGACAAATTATAGGGGGGAATTTTGTTACCCGAACTTAAATTCGATCTGATTTAAATTTGACCGTCTCAGGTTGAATTTAGTGTTGCCCAATAAATATTTGCTCCTGTTGTCTATTGTAACTTGAAGGCCATTAAAATTTTTTTGTGCTTATTTATTTTGTTACTAGGATAATTCGAATCGACTATTAAGTATTTTCTAAAAAATCATCTCCATCCTGTTTGGATTTTTGTTAGTGAGACAATATTAGCAGACTTAAGTCCACGCTCTTGCAAATTATCAGACTCAAATCGTAATTTCGGTTCTGCCAAGTCTTTAATTTGATTTTGAGTACAAATTTACAAGTTATGGTTCCTCCCTCTTACAACTTTTTTTCCTCTTTCTCCAAAAATTAGATAATCGCATGATACAACTGATTCATGTTGTCATTGTCGTTGTCAAATTTTACAGCACATTTCCTGAACTATCACATTCTCAAATTTTACATAATAATGTTAATTAATACATAATTGCATTCAATTAGAAATCATCATACTGAATTTGCACATGTATATTAGAGAATTATTGCAAACTACGAACAAATGTTGAGTTTGTACATTGAATCTTATGCACATTTTAGAATATTGAAACATAAAAAGTAGCCTGTAGTTTTTTTTGGTAATGTTGTGGAATAAAAACTATATCTTTGAATTCAATGCTAGGATTAGAGAGATTCGAGCTTTAATGGTGGCTGCTTTTGTTGTCGGGGACTAACTCAGTCCTAACAAGATGCCTACGTATCTCTAGTGTTTAGAGAATTAGGCCAATAAAAACTTAGTTCTTGGTGTTGCCCTTGGGGCTATAGTGGCAGGGGCACACCAAGGACGTAGTGACTTGTATGTCCTTATTCGAGGATGAAGTCTAAAACGTAATTCTGAGATGAGGGGTCAAACCCTTTATATATGCATTTAAAAGCCTAATGGATAAGTATTGATTTTTTGAAGGATAAGTCTTATCCTTGACGGTGGATAAGTATTGACTTTCTTAAAGGATAAGTCTTATCCTTGACGGTGGATAAAGATAAATTCTAGATCCTTCTTGTAGGAGTTATTTCCATATCATAACGGACTTGTATTGAAACAAGCCCACTTGTATTTGAACAAGCCTGTATTGGATGTCTCCTAATACATGTTGTATTTCTAGCCCAAATATTAATTACGAAATTAATATTTAATTAGAGTTTCGGGCCTTATTAATGGGCCTTATTTATGGACCATCTAGGTTTAATTAATGCAATATTAATTATGTCTTTAGGGTTATTTTTAACTCATATCATTTGCCCGCCAACTTCTATGATAATGCACTAGGATTTCATAGAAGTTATACCGGTCTTTTTCGAGAGTTGGGGTCTTTTTATCCCTTACCTGGGACTTACTACCCTTTTTGGAGATTTTAATATACACTAGTGTTTCACGAGTATCGTCTTGGTGTAAAGTGTGGAGCGACCTACACATTTACGACGATTTTGCCTTATTCGAGGCTAGCTTGACATTTGCATAAGTCTTTTATGTCTTATACCATCTTGTTTTGGCTTCAAACCTTTCATTGATCATATCGAATGATGGGGTTTGGACTGAATGTCTTAGGTTTCTGGGGTTTCAACCCTTCAAACTTCTCCTGAGCTTGAAATTTTCGCTAATTAACAATAGGCATCTTTGGCTTTCTTTTGTATGTTTATTAGCAACATTCACCCTTCGGGGTTCGTTGTATTCAACTCTATTTGTGCAGTTGACATGCATATTTGTATGCTTTCCTTTGCATTCATTTGTAGTTTGTCTTGGCAAAGCTTTGAGGATGTTTCTACCAATCAAAACGGGTTCAACCCTTCATCTGCTTTCTAGGAAGCTCATGATTTCATCGAACCTTATTTCTACTTGTCCTACTAGCGGATCCTTTTAGGATGCACTAAACATAATGAACTTTTAAGTTTGAGGCATGCCAAGTCCTTGGCACCTCAAGCCCTTCGAGGGTTTCTAGCTTATACGAGCCTCGTCCAAACACATTATTAACTTTGTAGGGCCCTTCCTAATTAGGGGCTAATTTTCCTTTCTCTCCAACCTTGGATTCTTCAATCTTTTTGAGAACCAAGTCTCCTTAACGAAAGAACCTTTCTTTAACTCTCAGGTTGTAGTAGAAAGATGCTCGCTTCTGATGTTCCACGATCTTGGCATTTGCCTCATCTCTGACTTCATCAATTAGATCAAGATCCAACCTCATACCTTCTTCGTTCGATTCAGGCTCAAAGGCCCCTACTCTTGGGGAGGTATGAGTAATCTCCACTGAAACCATGGCTTCTGCCCCATAGGCTAACAAGAATGGAGTTGCTTCAGTAGTAACCTTGCAAGTGGTACGATATGCCCAAAGTATATGGAGCAACTCGTCCACCCAAGTGTTCCTTGAGCGTTCAACTCTCTTCTTGAGTCCATCTAGGATGATTCGGTTGGCCACCTCGGCTTGTCTGTTTGCTTGAGAATTAGCAACTGATGTGAATCGCAACTCAATGTTGTTCTCCTCACAATACTTCTTGAAATCTTCATTGTCAATCTGCTTCCCATTGTCCGTGACCAGGATTCGTGGGATTCCATATCGACACATACATTACACTTTCTCTTAGAAATTGCAATACTTGTTTGGTGGTTATCTTCACTAGAGGTTTAGCCTCAATCCACTAAGTGAAGTAGTCAATTGCCTCTATCAAGAACTTCCTTTGTGCACTTGCCACTGGAAATGACCCAAATATGTCCATGCCTCACATAGGAAACGGTATTGGTGAGTTAACTGATGTTAACATCTCAGGCGGTTTCCTAACCACCGGTGCATGCTTTTGACACCGTTCGCACTTCTTCACATAATCTTTCGCATTAGCAAGCATATTTGGCCAGTAAGAGCCTAGACGGATGATTTTATAAGCAAGGGCCCTGCCCCCCAAGTGCTGCCCACAAATTCCCTCATGAACTTCTTTCAAGATTAACTCCACCTCTTGGGGTTGTAGACACTTCAAGTAAGGAATGACAAAAGACTTCTTGTATAAGATCCGTTCGATCAAGGCGTACCTCAATGCTCTCACTGTCAACTTTCGTGCCTCCAAGACATTATTTGGTAACCAACCGGTTTCAAGATGAGCCTTAATGGGGTCTATCCAAAAGCCACATATGTCAATAGGTGCTATTAGTTTTCCATTGATGCTCGAGGTCTTCAAGATTTGGAAGTATACACTTCTGGCATAGTTCTCTATCTCAGAAGAAGCAAATTTAGACAAGGCATCGGCCTTCATATTTTCTTCTCTAGGGATGTGTTCCATACAGGATTCATCAAACTGGGTCATGATGGCTTTCACAAGCTTCAGATATTTGGCCATGGTTTCATCCTTAGCCTCAAATTCTCCATTTACTTGTGAGACTACCAATCTCGAGTCTCCACAGACTTTGAGAGTATTAACTCTCAAGGCCCCAGCCAAACCTAAGCCGGCTATCAGGTCTTCATACTCAGCTTCATTGTTTGTTGTCGGAAAGTCCAACTTTAGTGCATACTCAATGAAAAATCCATCGGGACTTTGTAGCACTAAATCTGCTCCGCTTGATTTTTTTTTTGATGCCCCATCAAAATAGAGCACCCAGTATTCCTTAAATACCATCTCTTCATCTTGTTTTTCAACTTCTTTGCCCTTCAAGGGTACTACTTCCTGCTCCCCGACTTCTTGGTTGTCGATGGTACATTCAACCATGAAGTCAGCAAATGCATGTGCTTTAATGGTCGTTCGAGGCTTATACTTGACGTCGAACTCTCCCAACTCAATCTCCCATTTGATCAGTCTTCCTCTGACCTTAGGACTATGCAGGAAGTTTCTTAATGGTTGGTCAGTCAAGACTTCTATCTTATGCGCCTGAAAGTACAGACGTAATTTTCTTGAGGCCATGATCAAGGCTAAAGCAAACTTTTCTATCAGGGAGTAGTTTACTTCTGCTCCGTGCAGAATTTTGCTCACATAGTAGATGGGATTCTAAACCTTTGATTTTTCTTTCACCAAAACAGCTCCCAAGGCGGTGTTTGAAACTGTCAAGTATAGATAGAGAGTTTCTCCAGGTTTTGGTTTTGCCAACAATGGTGCTTCAGTCATGTATTTTTTCAAGGCCTCAAAGGCTTCTTGGCTTTTTGCTATTCACTCAAAAAATTTCATGTTCTTCAATGCTTTGAAGAAGGGTAGACACT
The DNA here is from genome assembly GCA_030848705.1 of Heracleum sosnowskyi. NCBI lineage: Eukaryota > Viridiplantae > Streptophyta > Magnoliopsida > Apiales > Apiaceae > Heracleum > Heracleum sosnowskyi. Next base: position 22,530,548 of record CM061240.1, read on the forward strand.
TTTCCCCTGACTTGGAGATGAACCTTCTCAATGCTGCCACTCTCTCAGTGAGTTTCTGAACATCTTTAACATAGTGCGGTGGTTCCATATCCACAATTGCTTTAATTTTTTTGGGGTTGGCTTCAATTCCTCGTTTAAAGACCATCAGAACCAAAAATTTGCCTAACCCTATACCAAAGGCGCACTTGGCAGGATTCAACATCATTTTATGGTGTCTCGACACTTCAAATGCCTCTCGGAGGTGCTCTATGTGATCGGCCTTATCGAGGCTTTTGACTAACATGTCATCCACGTAAACCTCCATGGTCTTGCCAATGAGATTTTTGAAAATTTTGTTCACTAACCTTTGGTATGTGGCACCTGCATTCTTGAGTCCAAAGGCCATAACTAAGTATCAGTAAACACCAAAATCAGTAACGAATGATACCTTTTGAATGTCATCCTTATGCATCTTGATTTGGTTGTATCCACTGAAGCCATCCATGAAGCTTAGCATTTCGTGCCCTACAGTGGCATCTATTAAAGTGTCGATCCTTGGTAGGGGAAAATAGTCCTTAGGACATGCATCGTTCAAGTCCGTAAAGTCTACGCACATTCTCCACTTTCCATTGGCTTTCTTGACCCGTACCAGGTTAGCCAACCATTCAGGGAATTGAATCTCTTCAATGAATCATGCTTCCAAGAGCTTATCTACCTCTTGATTTATGGCCTCTTGCCTTTCTGGAGCAAAGTTTCTCTTCTTTTGCTTCACCGTATTCCTTTCGGGATCTACGTTCAACTTGTGAGTTATCAATTGGGGATCAATCCCTGGCATATCAGCTGTTGTCCAAGTAAAAACATCTTCATTCTCTTGGAGAAAAGATATAATCTTGCCCTTCCAGGGTTCGGCAACAGTGCTCCAATGTAAGTGACTTTATCTGGTTCTCCTGGAACTAAGGGGATAGGGATCAAATCCTCAGTTGGCTTTCCCCTTCTATCTTTATCATCCCTTGAATCCATGTCCTCAATTGGGAGAACCTGCCCCCCGACTCCATCAGGTCTTAGTGCGGCTACATAGCAACTTTTAGCCATTTTCTAATCTCCTCGCTCTTCACCAACCCGTTCCTTGTAGGAAACTTTAATTTCAAGTGGTATATTGAGGCAACACCCTTAAAAGTATGAAGGCTAGTCCTTCCAAGGATTACATTATAAGTAGAAGTTGCCTTTATAACCAAGAAGTTCAGCATTTGAGGAGTTGTCTTCGAGCCCTATAGTCATGGGGAGCTGGATTGTGCTTTCTACCTTTGATTCGACTCCATTGAATTTGTAGATAGGCATGTTTGAGGGTGTCAATTGTGAGTCAGTATATCTCATCTCTTGATGAAAGCATCGTGGAATAAGATATCCATAGAAGCTCCATTATCAACCAGAACTCTCTTGGTTTCAGAATTGCCTATCACAGGTGTGATGACCAATGGGTCATCATGAGGAAAGTTTACCCCTTCTAGGTTAGAATCATCGAAGCTAATGGCAACTTCTGTTTTGGCACGCTTCGGTGCTTCTCCAACAACAGTCATTACCTCTCTAGCATAAGCTTTTCGTGAATCCCTGGAAGAGCCAGACGCAGTCGGTCCTCCAAATATCATGTTGGTAACTGGACCTCGGGGTCTAGGATTACGATCTTGATTTCCTTTATGGCATAGTCTTTCTTCTCATAGTTTTCTCTTTGGTTTCCTCAATTCCCATCCTTGGTGAACTTATCCAGTTTTCCCCTTCGGATCAAGAATTCAATTTCATCCTTCAGCTGTCTACTATTTCTTTACATACCAAAAATAGTAATATTTTATAATATAAAATCTAATCATATTTACTACTTTCCTCAACTATACCTACTTTATATACTCACTTTATACATTAAATATTGATTGGTCCCACCACTTTACTCATTTTTCTTACTTTTCCCTATTAATTTACATTTTTTCTTAATTTCCGTGTCGTTCCCTCAATGTGAAGAATTGAGGGGGACGAAGGGAGTAAGACTCACGGTCAGGGGTGGATGGGTGGATGGATTGGGCGGTTTTGGCCGCAAAATCAATCAAATTATAATTTTCGGTTTTTTAAATATTCAAACCATAATCAAACCAAAAATCATAAAATCAAAAAAAAAAACAATCTAATTGCAACGTTTTAGTTTGGTCGGTTTGGGTTTAAAAACATTATTAAATATATTTTTATATTCGACATTTTCATTTATGAGCTACCAACATATATTCTCCAATAGTAATTAGTAGCACAAAGTACAATCAAAGTGGTTATAAAATACATTACAAAGTCCCCAAAATATTTCCATAGGATCTTACATTAAGTTCAAAAAAGTCTTACACTAAATAAGTCACGGTGTATATCAGCACACTCTATAAGGTGGAGGATTAAATTATTGGGGATATTTTATATTTGTAATTTTGTACCTCCTCCGTCCCATTTTTATTATCCGTAATTAAAAATTCATATTTTATTCAATCATATTAAATAGATTAATTGTTACCAAATAGCTCTACTGTTTTTATAAAAATTAACATAATTAACACAAAATTTATCATTTTAATTGAAAGTGGACAACAATTTTGGAACAAAGCAAAAAGGAAATTTTGGACAACAAAAATGAGACAGAGGGAGTAGCATATATTGTAAATGTGATTTTTTCATTCATGTCACAATCTTTTTTTTTCTTTTTAATAAAGTCAATATTTTTGAGCTAGCTAATGACTTATTCACTCATGTTGTTTTGTTTATGGTTAGTGATTCAGTGTTCTGAGCTAATGACCTAATCAGTCTTGTTGTGGTAGAAAAGAAAAGATTTAAGTGTAAAATGGCACTAATGAGAACATTACAAATAGTTTTCATTTAAAATATCTTAACTTGTAAAATCTACGAGATACTAGAGATTCTTGTAAAATATCTTGACTTGTAATATCTAAGTTATAACAAATTAATAACAAATTTAAAGTTAAAATCTACGAGATACTAGCAAGAATTTAAGTTTTGTATTGTATCAATAATATATTAAAATATTGTATTCATTTTAGAAACTCCAAGAATTACTTCATACTTAAAATCTGAATCGTATTCGATTAAAGAATACAAAAAAACAACTGTGCCTTGCGTGTAGCAATTTGTATCATTGGAAGCATTCAGTTTCCTCGAATTATCCTTTATTTTTTACATTACAACCCTCAATATATATAAGCAGGTCAAAATGGTACGAGAGATACATGCATGCATGATTCGTACCATAATAGTATTAGGCCACGCAACACCAGTTAACTCCACATTAGTATATTGTCTGCTCTGGACTGTGGCCAAGCCCGCACGGATTTGTTTTTGGGCTTCTCCCAAAAGGTCTCATACTAATGGAGTTGTTTTTGGCTGCTTATATTCAAGATAATTCTTTTTTATCTTATCGATGTGGGACTTGGGTTGACACCCACTTTACAATCTCCCCTCAATCCAAGAACCACCAATCTTGTAACTCTTATACCGCCGCCATTCATCTGTTACGCATCTTGCGGGACACGCCGCCTGACCACCTTAGTGTCAGGAAGACTTTCGACACAAGTTGTCCAAGATCTCCGACCGTAGTTCTGGAGAGCCTCCCCCACACCACGCAACTTGCAGCCCGCAACCCCAGGATCAATTCTTAGCCATCGGCTCTGATACCACTTGTTAGGCCACGCAACACCCGTTAACTCCACATTAGTATGATATTGTCCGCTCTGGGCTGTGGCCAAGCCCGCACAGATTTGTTTTTGGACTCCTCCCAAAAGGCCTCATACTAAGGGAGTTGTTTTTGGCTGCTTATATTCAAGATAATTCTTTTTTATCTTATCGATGTGGGACTTGGGTTGACACCCACTCTACAATGTTTGTTAGGATCGCATCCACTATAGATCAACGTTAATCAAACACAATAACAAACACGAAAGTAAAGAACACAATAATTAAGTTCAAAAAAGTCTTACATAAATAAGTCTAAAAAATAGAGATCAAATATATTTTTATACATATATTTAATATTAATATATGATTCAGTGTTAATGGTCAGTTCATATTATATCGAGTGGAAAAATCAATTAAAACAAAATTTTCGATATTTAAAATTTTAAAACCATAACCAAACCAAACCCAAAAAAACCTAAATTTTCGGATTGGTTGGTTGGGTTTAGTCGATTTTTACGAGTTTTGGAAAACTACTCACCCTGTTCATGGTGGGCTTGACTGGTTCCTTTGATCTAACTCACTGTGTACATCAGCACATTGTATAAGGTGGAGGATTAAATTATTGGGGATATTTTATATTTGTAGTTTTGTAGCATATATTGTAAATGTGATTTTTTCATTCATGTCACTCATGCATGTTGTTAAAGTCAATATCTTTGAGCTAATGACTTAATCACTCATGTTGTTTTGTTTACGGCTAGTGATTCAGTGTTATTGAGCTAATGACCTAATCACTCATGTTGTGGTAGCAAATTAATATATTAAAATATTTAAAGTAACAAATAGTTCTCATTTAAAATATGTTGACTTGTAACAAATTAATAACAAATTTAAAGTTAAAATCTACTAAATACTGGCAAGAATTTAAGTTTCGTATTGTATCAATAATATATTAAAATATTGTATTCATTTTAGCAACTCCAACAATTACTTAAGACTTAAAATCTGAATCGTATTCAATTAAGGAATATAAAAAAAAACAACGGTGCCTTGCATACGGGGATATAAACTGTCATATATTATATACTATATATAATTTATAATTGGTATAAGGGAGTTTAGATAGTTTGGTCGGCTAAAATAGTAAATTAGTAATTATTAATATTATTGTGAAAAAAAGGAAAAATGTTAGATATACTCGAAATACAAGCACATAAGCTCTCAGTTAGTAATGAACTACTACTATATAGTATCTAAATATTTTAGAGTGAAAAAATTAAAAATTTTAAATTCAGTGATTTCAAATTCAAAGCAATAAAGATTTCATCAATAATATACAAAACTATTTTAATAAAAAATGAATACTAATCAATTTTATAATAATATTTCAACTAAAAAGTAGTACTTGGAAAATCTACAAAAAGGATATATTGTATAAATTTAATACTGATGATCTAATAAAGTGAGTTAAGTTCTATGGAGTCTTCGATCTAAATTTAGAAAAATATAATATTTTATAAATTATGTTCTATGAAAATAATTATTTTCATTCCATAATATTTTTGGAAAATGAATAGATTTTGTTAGAAAAAAGTGTTTTAATTATAAAAGACAAATAATAAGGACAAATAAAAAAAAACCAACAAGTTTTAATTTAAAAAAAATAAATATCCGTGATATTTTTTAGAAGTGTTTTAATTATATTAATTTTATTTGTAAAAAAAATACGTTTGCATGTTAAAATATGTGACCTTTTTAAGTAATTAAAAATATTAAAATAGATTTTAAAATAAATAAGTAAGGATTGCACCTATATTTTTGGAAAAGAGATATGATATTTTTTGAAAAGAGACATTTTAGTGAAAACAAATATAAAAATTAATATGTTTTTTTAAAGGTAATTGTCTGTTAAATTTTTGGAAAATAAGTAGATTTTGTTACAAAAAATATTTTAATTATAAAATGCAATCAATTAATTACTTATTTTATATTATTTTAACATGTGTTAAAGAAAAAGTTATCTAAATTATTAAATTATCACAAAAATAAATAAATTATAACCTAAATTCAACAATATTTAATTTTTCCAAGAAATTGTTTGACAATAATTACAGATGACATATACACATCGTAAAAAAACCTAAAAAATCAGCCCAAAATACAATTAAAAAAATATAAAATATTATAAAATAAATTATTACAATTTAAATTTAATAATAAAACAAATTCATTTATAATTACAAATTAATATTAATAAAAACCAAACTTTACAAATTAATATTAATAAAAAAATCATTTTTAATTATTACAACATACCAAACTATAATTTAAAATTATACATATATAGTACAAAACAATTTAAGAAAAAAGTAAAATTAAATAATAAATAAATATACCAAAACACTAGCAATTAATGCTAAAATATTAATACTAAGTATAAATAAACACCATAAACTTATGTCAAAATAATACAAAAAACTTTCCGTGCTTCGCACGGTATAAAGCTAATATTTCTAATATAATCAATCTATCAATTTGTATCATTGGAAGCATTCGGTTTCATCGAATTATTTTTTATTTTTTACATTACAACCCTCAGTATAAGCATGTCAAAATGGTACGAGACATACATGCATGCATGATTCGAACCATAATAGTTAGGTTTTTTTTTTCTATAGAATTCGTACAAATGGGAAATTTAATGTTTTTAAAAGCAAAAATTATAGGAGAAATTCCTGGAAATTGGCTGCTACGAGCACGTGCGATGATGGCTGCGACGAGAACCTGATAAGGTGGCTGTTGAAGGAGACGAGTGAGTCAATAGAAGTGGGCCGGGGTTGCAATTTGGTTCATGTGGTATCAACTTTTTGCTTATTGAGCTTGACTCAGAAGAACAACATGACAACATACGGCCGCCTAAAGAAATACATTATAGTTTCGGTTACATTGATAATAGTTGAATCATGGCTAAATTAAAAAATACATTTATGCTTCGTGTAAAGTCTAAAATAGTTCAAATTTAATTTTAATAATTCAAAATAGAACATAAAAATTAAAACGCGCATAAAGGCTAATAAATTTCAACTTTTTGGTATTTTTTAATATAAAAGAATGTGATACATTTTAATAGGCATTTTATTTTCAAAAGTCTAAAATCATATCAACAACATATTATAAATAAATATTTATATTTTTATAATTAAAAAATAATAATAATAATATCTAAATACTAAAATTTATAATAAATATTAAGAATTATTCGTGAAAAATATAATTATAAATATTAAAAACATTCGTACATCGAAGAGGTTATAAGTTAGAATTTATAAATATTTAAATTTCAAAGTGCTAATAAAAGATATGTAAATAGCTACACCGATGGAATTTGACGGTCACAAATAGTGCCCCAAAGTTGCCATTTTACACTCTTTCAGTCTATAAATACCACAAATTTACATGCATTTCAATAACATAGTCCTCTTCCTCTACATCTCCTTAAGTACTTGCTTGCTTCAGAAATCAGAAACAATGGCTCCATCTCCCACTAATGATTACAGAAATTTTGCAGTAACAAAAGGGCACGGAGTAAAGGGTCTCTCCGATCTCAAGCTCGATGCTTTACCAGAGCAATATATTCAACCTGTGGAGGAGCGATTAGACATGACAAAAGTCCTGAAGAAAGAGTCCATACCCGTGATTGACATGTCCAATTTGGATGATCCGAATGTGGCTCATCAGATTGCGGCTGCTGCTGAAAAGTGGGGATTCTTTCAGATTATTAATCATGGAGTCCCCATTGAGGTTCTTGAGAATGTCAAGGAAGCTACACGTAGATTCTTTGCATTGCCTGTGGAGGAGAAGATCAAGTATACCCAAGAACAGTCTCCTACAAATTCTGTTAGGCTTACAACAAGCTTTCTTCCAAAAGTAGACAAAGTTCTCGAGTGGAAAGATTACCTTAGTATCCTTGTTTCTGATGAGAAGTCTTCCGAATTTTGGCCATCTACATGCAAGTAAGTTTATATATTTGTTTTGATTCAGTGTGTGTGCATTGGGGAACAAGGATCTTTATTTTTCACGACTGTCCTCGCTTGATTTATAGTTCAATGTTTATATGACGTGCGGAATAACAGTTTTATTGCATATGTGTTTTAGGAATGATGTAAAGGAATATGTGGAGAAGTCTGAGTTTGTCATGAAGTGGCTGCTAAAAGCCCTGATGAAGGGGTTAAATGTGGACATGGACTCAAAAGAATCAATTCTAATGGGCTCAACCAGAATCAACCTCAACTATTATCCTGTTTGTCCAAACCCTGAGCTTGCAATTGGAGTGGGACGCCATTCTGACGTCTCCACACTCACATTTCTCCTTCAAGACAATGTCGGAGGACTACACATCAGAAAGATGGACACCGATACTTGGATTTTCGTGCCTCCTGTAGAGGGAGCAATAGTAATTAACATTGGTGATGCTCTTCAAATCTTGAGTAATGGTAAATACAAAAGTGCTGAGCACTGTGTTGCAGCCAATGGAAACAACGACAGAATTTCGGTGCCAATCTTTACTAACCCTAGTCCGGATGATATTATTGGCCCGCTACCTGAGCTGCTCAAGAATGGAGAAAAACCAATATACAAACACGTCCTGTATTCGGATTATGTGAAACATTTCTACAGGAAATCTCACGATGGGAAGCACACTCTTGATTTCGCAGAGATGTGATTGGTTGTCATATTGGAAACGTGGTGGGTTTATTTAATATTTAAATAAGATACAAATATATATATATTAGAAGTAGAATACACTTGTATTGTTTTATTTAAGAGGTGATGCTATGTGCTCTCTACGGAGACACTTTTATTGTTTATGTACAACTAGTTGAAAAAGCCGCGCTTAATATTTTTTTTTTAAAACTCTATCAATTAAATTACGAAAATTACTCGGTACTCGCTAATAAGCCGTCCTCCCGTGAAACACACTTTTCTTTTTAATATCAAAATCTCAAATTTAATATATTGAATATATACTTGTCTTATATATTAATTTTTATGTTACAATACTCATTTCTATTGAGCCACTCTTTCGTTGAAAAAACACCTATACAACTTTACATATTCTACTTCAAATAAAACTTCTTTTCTTTTTAATATCAAAATCTCAAATTTAATATATTGAATATATGTTTGTCTTATATATTAATTTTTATGTTACCATAGACATCTTTCGTTAAAAAAACACCTATATAACTTTAGATATTATACTTCAAATAGAACTTTTAGTTACGTATTAAAAACACTTATTCTACTTTCAATAGAACTTTTAATTGCAAGTACTTCTTTTATATCTGAACCTCTATAAATTGACATCTATTATACTTTAAATAGAACTTTACAAGTATTTCTTTTACATTTGAACTCTTCCCCTCTACAAATTCAAACACTCATTCTACTTCAAATAGAACTTTTAATTATATGTCTTCGCTATAAATTCGAACTCTTCTTCTCAATAAATTCGAACACCTATTCTACTTCTACTATGTTAAAGGGTATTTTTTGATTTATTAGTATTTAAAATTCGCCCAAATCACCCTTCGAGTCGAGTCGTGTCGTGACATGGCGAGGCGAGGCTGCGGCGGCGGCGCGGGTGTGTGTGCGCACGTGAGGCACTTAATAACATCATGCACACCCACATGCCTTAGTAGTTGTCTCAAACTTTTCATTTTCTAACAATCGTATATCAAAACATTGTAGTTCCACTACACCAAAAACGGGCTTTTTCTACCGTCGAATAGGTAGAAAAAGGCCCGAAATCGGTAGGAAATGGGTCATTTCCTACCAACCCGCGTTGGTAGGAATTACTTAAGTCGGAAATGTCATTGGTGGGAAATGCTACTGAGTTGGTCAATGGGGACCCCACATGCTGAGGTGGACTGCCACATGGCAGGGACCCATGTGCCAACATGGATGCTGACGTGGCATGGGACCCATCCACGTCAGTTGAAATGTCAGATGCCACGTGGGTGTCCATCCAAGTCAGCTGACTCGTGGCATGCCATGTGGAATTTGTGAAAATTCTGCCCACCCATTTCCTACCGAGCATCCCTGAGCACATTGGTAGAAATTATTTCAGAATGCATGTAGAATGCCATTTCCTACCGACCATTTCCTACTGTCCTTGTTAGCATTTCCTACCAACCAATTCCTACCGTCCTTACCAAACTGTAGGAAATGCCCCATAGTTGGTAGGAAATGAGGGGTTTTCGAATGGTATGGACGGTAGGAAATAGCATGAAGATGGTAGGAATTACTGGACATTTTTTTTTGGTTTTTTGTTTCCCTGGCTAATTATACAATTCGTACTAGCAAAAAAAAATTTAATACCAAGAACACCAACATCTTATAGCAAAAACACTTAAATAACCAAAACAACTATCAATTACATAAAAGGCCCATGACCAAAGTAAACATCCATTACATTAAACCAACATCTTATCAACTGACTTAACCATCCTTATCACACCATAATATATCCCATTGTCTTCTCCAACACCTTATCAAATTCTCACTACATAAAATGACCAATTCTTCTTCAACACCTTCAACGAACCAATACTCTCAAGTACCATCAACATTAAGAAAAAGTACCAAAACGACCACAAAATTCAATAAAGTTATAAGTATCACCAGCAAAAGTCAATTAAAAGCATAATTGACATTACGAAAGTCTTAACTAATCAGCACCGGTGTCGGGATCAGTGTCGGAGCCCTGACCTTCATCTTGGCTAGCAGCCTCATCATTGTCCTCATCGTCGTCCTCATCATTGTCCCTGTTATCTTCATCTTCACCAACAATGTTTTCTTGGGCATTCTCTTCATCAACATTATCCTCATTACCTTCATTACACTCGTCGTCGCCGATGTCCTGATCACTTTCTTCCGTGTAGTCCGCTTCATCCAAAGAAGCCTCGATATCTCCCTCCTCCTCAACATCCTACAATTTAAGTAAAACAAAAAAGTTTATAGGGTTGGCAATGCATAAATGAATGAATGCTAAAATTATAAAGATAACATGATTATAAAATAAAACTACCTGTTTATACTTATTGAACATGTCAGTGACAATGTCTTTAACAAGATGCACAACTTCCTGGGAGATTAGTTGCGAAAACTGACTTCTACCAGCCGGATCGCCAAGACTCAATGCCGCCTCAGTCAAGCTCTCAATTTCCTCATCATTGATCTTTCTCTGGTAAGCATCTGGATTGTTCTTCAAAATATCGAGCACCCCGGAAACAATCTTCTTGAAAGTATCGTTTGGGATGTTGCGTCGAGCAGAGGTAGATGACTCTCCCATCGAAGAGCCTGCATCATTGGTGATCCGCTTCTGGTAAATGTGTGCCATGTCTTGCAGGAGTTGACGAGCCGGAACACGGGGATAACCAATCAGCCTATTCCTTTTTGGCTTGCTCAGCCCTGGTGCCGTGGCTTGCAACCACCAGTCAAATGGTTCCAAGGTGCCTTCAAGTTGGGTTTGATCAACCCCATTCTCGTTTAAGATCGATGCATAGCGAGACTGAAACAAATATTACCAATACGTTATTACATTAAAAATGGATAAAATATTTAAATTAAAAATATGTAGCAAATTAGAACAAACAAACATATATTGTTTACAACTAAAATTCTTACAGCGATATCCATGGCTGCTGCACAGGTGTACTCACGCGGCCTTCCATTCTCGTCAAGTTCTGAACCAACTCGAGTATGAGTTTTATCCCAAACTTCAAGGCGCGTTGGCTTTTTTCCAGCTCTCTCCTCCTTCATTATCTGAGAACAATGCAAGCAAGAGTATTTTTAATAGTCGAAGGTTGATAAAACATCAAAAAAAGGATACTAATTTAACAATTAAAAAAAATACTACCTCCTCAACTTCCTGAAATGGTCTTGCACCTGAGCTATGAAAGTTCTTCACTCTATCCCTATTATCAATCCCCGCTTGCGATCTCTGTTAATGGGTTTCTGATTTCCAATATGCCAGCAATCCTTCCCAAAATTCACTATTAAAGTATGATGGACACAATTCTTCCAACGACTTTCCAGTCTTCTTTGCCTTCTCATTAACTCTTACCTTTTCTGCATACAATGTTCTCTTGCAGACTGCCTTGATGTATTCGATTACAATCGCATCGGATTGTGACCGACTTTGACCTTTTTTGTGCCTAAAGTACAACTGCAATAAATACATTTATATGTCAAATTATGATTAAAATTTATCATACACGCTAATCATGGAAAAATACATAAAATAAGCTAGTGTGGATACATACATGAAAGTGATCCAAAACCTGTTTTGGAAATTCGGGATGCTTATCCTCCAAATCAGTCCACGTGTAGGCCCCCGTCGGCCAAAATCCACGTAGTGTACCCAAGATCGTCTTCTTCGCACAATTACTCCTAATACTATAAATTAATATATGTATACATAATCATTAATATCGTAATTATATATGCACAATCTTACTATTACAATTGTCTTTGTGTAATGAATAACAAATAAAACTATCACATGATTAATTAACTAAAAAATGAATAACTTACATTCCCTTTGAAATGTCTATGTGAGTCATAAGTGGTGGAACAGCCGCGGTGAACAATCCTTGAGAGTTTGATCTTGGCTTTGGTTCCCTCCATTTAACATCTTCCTCCCTTGTCATATTGCCATAACTTTCTTTGAATACTTGTATCCTCTGCCTCCTTGTCATGACCTTCTTCCTCTTACCCTTGCGCTTGTCAATCTTCTTCTTAGGCGCCAAACTCACAATGGCCTTGTCCTTGTCCTGTTTGTTTGAAACTTTCTTGCCCTTGTCCTGTTTTTCGGAAACTTTCTTGCCCTTGTCCTGTTTTTCGAAAACATGTATGTCCTTGCTATTCTTTTTTGATACTTGCTTCCCGTTATTTCCGTTGTCCTTATCGCTGCTCTTTTGCGGTGCCTTGCCCTTAGTTCTTGCTATGACACTAAGATCACAATTAAATAAAAATTTGTTAGTAACGCTTATGGTTACATAAATTCAAACATAAAAGTATAAGTTCCTAATTAAGTTGGATCTTTATTCTTTCACAATAAGTGATGAAGACTTCAAACCCAAATCAACACATTATTAATATACACATCCACACACATAATTCATAATCAAGCCCATTTATTAAGAAATCACACACATTGAAATTGATTCATTTATTTAGTGAACTAACTTCAAACCCGAATCAAACACAAGCAACCCCACCAACACATTATCTGGAAACCGAGAGACCACAAGCATATAGTACACTCACACGCAATATACACACACAATACATTAAGAAATCAAACAATACACAGAAACACACATGAATTAGTCATGAAACAGGTTAGAACAGATATATGAAAACATTGCCCATTATACAAAACAAATGTAAACCTACAATACGATCACGTAAGTCGCACGTAAACACAAACACACACATAACCCTCAAAAAACAGTACAAATCAGAGATACAAACATAATACGCACACCCACACACATAATTCATAATATGAGCAAATTAACAACAATTTCACACACCCACACCCGCAACCACATACATACACACATCTATACAGATTTATATGAGGGTTTTATAAACAAATCTTAACAAATTTATATAAGGGTTTTATACATATTAACAAAAAACAAGAAAAAACAAATAACAAAAGAGAAAATCATGGGTTTGTATAAAAGAGGGTTTATATACACAAGAAAAAGAGGGTTTATACAAAAGAGGATTTTATACATGCATAAAAAACAAGAAAAAACAAGAAATCGACAAAGAGAGAGAGAGAGAGAGAATCAAGGGTTTACCCAAAAGATGAAGTCGAGTGAAGAAATCGACTTGTTAAAGAGAGAAATCGCATTGAAATCACCTTGAAACAGAGAGAGAGACTGATAAGTCGAAAAAGAAATGAAAATATGGGGGAAAGTGATCGGATTATAAACTAATTACACATTTCCTTCCGTACATCTCCAATTCTTACCGTTAAGAGCCATTTCCTACTGCATGTTGGTAGGTTATCAGTTTGGGTGGAATTTTAATTTTTTCGTGAAATTTGGGCGCCATTTGCAAAACAAAAAAATGGGCTCCCACATGCTCATCGTGAATGCACAACATCCCAACCACTCTACCAAGGTGTTTCTTGTGTAGTGTGGTCATTAAAAATTATATGACCACTCCACATTATTTTATACTTTTTCATTAAAAAATAATTACAAATGACCTTCAAAAATTATAATATTTGGCATACATGATTAATTCATAGTGATACTGAGATTTGTACGGTTGGATAGTTAAAAATTATTTTTTTTTTAAAATGAACCAATACAATCACATCAAATCATAGTGCCTATTTTGTAGTGATTCCTTATAAAATCACATCAAATCAATTTTAAAAATCACAATTTTTTGTACACGCGACTAATGTGTAGTGATTTTGAGATCCGTACGGTTGGATCGTTCATATATATATATTTTTTAAAAGAAGGTCCAACCCTAGACTTATCCCTAAATCTTAACTCTAAACAACAACACTTAATCGTGGAAGTTCAATTATTGAAGAGTGTGAATTTCTTTTGTTTTTTTTAATAAATTGTAAATGTCATTTTGTTTATGTAACTTCATGCTATAACATACAATATGTCTAAAAAAATAAATTAAAAAATTTAGAATTGATTTTGTAATAATTAATTATTTATTTGAAAACCATTTATCATTGTAAAATCATTGCAAATGGAGTTTAAAAAATTTTATTCTTTGCATACATGATGTAATTTTAGTGATAGTGATATCCGTACGGTTGGCTCATCGAATTGTTTTTTTTTGAAAAATATATGTCTAACCCTAGCTAACCCCTAAATTTTAAATTGTATTTTAAAATTAATTAATAAATGGAAGGCGGTAGGAATTGCTCATAACGGTAGGAAATAGTGTTAATATATCCTACCGTCGTGCGGTAGAAAATGAGTTTAGGCGCCATTTTTGAAATTTTCGTAAAATTTTGGGCGCCATTTTTGAAATGATATTTGATGGTAGGTTTTAAATCAGATGGCAATGTAAATGTTATTTCCTGCCAATTATTTCCTACCATTCAGGTTGCCATTTCCTACCAAGTATTTCCTACCGTCCTTACCATACAGTAGGAAATAGGCCATATGCGGTAGGAATTGCTAATTTTTGAATGGTAAGGACGGTAGGAAATGTCCAAATTGGTAGGAATTACTGGTTTTTGAATGGTAAGGATGGTAGGAAATGTCCAAAATGGTAGGAATTAATGGATTTTTGACATATTGTTCTTTTACTTGTTTTTGTACATATCTAGATTCAATATTTTGCAAGAAAAGAATTAAAATAAAATTTGCTAACTAAAAGCATAAAATAACATTTAATTAAGAATAAGAGTATTGCAAATAAATGTTTGGACTACAATAGAAACTAGTCAATATCTTCGTAACCATCCGTCTCGTAATCTTCATCTTCTTCACCTTCCTCTTCTTTTTCTTCACCTTCTTCTTCTTCTTCTTCTTCTTCTTCATACTCTTCTTCTTCATATTCTTCTTCTTCTTCCTCTTCATCAACATTTTGATCTCTTACAATTCGAATTGGCTCATATTGTGCAAAATCAATAAAAAATGAGGAGGTCGATGCATTCGATACATTCTCTTGGTAGGCTTCGTCATTTGGTTTATTAGTAGTTTCATCAATCGGACGATTTTTACAATTAACCACCGTATAAATATTACTCTGAGGGTTCAATACACTACACGCATAGTATACTTGAATCGTTTGGCTTGCCAAAACAAAAACCTCATTCGACCTCAAACTTGATTTTATATCAATGGTCACAACTCGATTTTTATCAACTTGAACCCCATTTCCAAAACTATCAAACCAATGACATTTGAACAAATATACAAAATTCCCTCCCCTATATACAAGTTTTATTATGTCTTCTATTTGACCATAATAATTAGTAAGTGCATCATTATGAGAAGTACCTTTGACAAGAACACCGTCATTAATATGAAACTTGTATCTGTTGACCGTGCAACTATGAAATGAGACAATATTGCGCATAGGTACATGAATCAAGTTCTTGAAGAGCAAGCGTTTGGCATTGTCATTCTCAATCTAATAAATCATAAGAATGTATCAAATACAAGTATAATTGACTATATCAAATACAAGTACACAAATATTAAATTTACCACTATACCTTTTGATGAAACCAATGTTTAAATTCGGACTTTTGAAGTGATTCTAATTGCTCATTTGACACGCCCGGAAAAACTTCACGTACACGGGCATCATATTCCCTGAAAATAAATGAATTTAAATAAAATGAGTATAAATTAGTGTGAATTATTAAAATACATAAGGTGTAAAGTTAACTATACCGAATATATGGTTGAACTTCCGGCATGTTTAAAAGTATGTATTATTCGACAATCTTCAAATCATTATCATTCAAGTACCCATTGACTTCTTTCTTACAAGTCTTAATCGGATATCTAAAAACTTCTAAAATAGATTCTTCTCGTGCATCAATCACAATTTCATTACGACGCACAACATTATGAACCGTATCTATGGTGGAACGAAAGTAGAATGAGAAAAAGTTGACCATCTCTTCCTCAACATATTTCTCCGCAGTTGAACCTTCCACTCATGCCTTGTTTTTTACTTTATCTTTCATGAATTTCAACAACCTCTCAAAAGGATACATCCATCGATAGTACACCGTTCCTCCAAGCCTACATTCTTCAACCAAGTGTAAGAGTAAGTGCTCCATTATATCAAAGAAACTAGCTGGAAATATAGTCTCAAGCACACACATTGTCCTTTTTATGGATTCCTCTAAAGAATCCAAATCCTTGCGTAGTAAAATCGATAAGCAAAGATCGAGGAAGAAATTTGAGAGGGCCGAGAGAGAATCCAAAATATAAGATGGCAAAAATTCACGAAAAGCAATAGGCATTAATTTTTGCATAAAAATATGACAATCATGTGATTTAAAACCCGTGATTCTTAAAGTATCCCATTTGATGCAACAGGATATGTTTGAAGCACATCCAACTGGAAGTTTTAGTGTCGAAATCCAATTGCACAAAAGTCGAAGTTGAGGCCTAGTAAGTGTGTATGGTGCTTTCGGTTTCACTCCATTTTCATGAAGCCACAAATCGGGCCTTTTTCCTAGGAGCTTGCAATCCTTTCTTGCATTTGTGTGATCTTTACTCTTCTTCCTATCATCCACAACCGTGTAAAAATATTTTCAAACACATTCTTTTCCGTGTGCATGACATCAATACAATGTCTTAATTTATGAGACGACCAATATGGTATTTCCCAAAACATAGAAAAGTTAGTCCAATGATGCTCTTTTCCGTAACCAATAGGCATTTTTATCTTAAAAGCTTTTCCGGGGGGGGGGGGAATTCTAGTTGTAATATGGAAGACAACAAAGGCTCTCCCGTGGACCTCCCTTTAAACACATTATGCTCTATCATGGAAAATTTTGCACTTTTCTTCCGCAAAGGGTCATTTTCTTCCAAAAAGGTTCGGTATGTACCATATAAACAACATTTTTTTGAATGCATAAGTTAAAACCCTTTTACATCTCCCACACAAACGTTACAACCCAACTTTCCTTTTGTTGACCATCCACTAAGCATACCTAAAGCGGGAAAATCACTAATTGTCCACAATAGTGCCGCCTTCATATTGAAACTTTGCTTTAGCGATTGATCATAGGTTTCAACTCCACTTTGCCACAAAATAAATAATTCATCCATTAGTGGTCTTAAAAATATGTTGAGATATTTTTTTGGAGAGTTCGGACCCGGAATTAGAAGAGTCATGTACATTTAGGGTCTTTTCATACACATAGATGGAGGAAGATTATACACAACCACTACAACCGGCCATAATGTGTACACATTTTTTCCCGAATTTCCAAATGGATTGAAACCATCACTTGATAATCCGAGTCGAACATTACGAAACTCCTTAGCAAATGATGGGTATTTCTTGTCAAAGTTCTTTCATTCATCTCCGTCCGCGAGGTGACTTAACTCGCCCTCTTTTACTTCTCTATTCTTGTACCACGTCATATGTTTAGCCGTACGTTCCCCCATGAACAACCGTTGTAGACGAGGAATAAGAGGAAAATGTCTTAAAACCTTTCTAGGTATGTTACCTACATTTTTTCCCTTTTCATCTTTATAACGACTCCTATTGCAAATGTCATACACAATTTTCTTTGAGTCATTACCATAAAATAACATACAATCATTTTCACACACATCAATCTTGTCATAACCCAAATTCAATTTCATCACCATCTTCTTTATTTCATAATGGGTATTCGGTAGTGTATGCTTTATTTCATAATGATTTCGAGTAACAAGTTGAATGCTTTCTCGCTACACTTGGATACATCTTTGAAATGTAACAATCTCGTACTAAAGGAGAGTCTTGTGTACTCTTTGTTTCCGGGATAAATGGGAGCTCCACAAGTATTAACATCGGTATAGAATTTGAAAGCTTCACAATTTGGGGGTTCTTCGGCATTTTGAGAACTAGTACCCGCCATATCATTGAAACTATAATAATCTTGCCCGGCGGAATCTCGTAACATCTCATTCATGTCAACCGGCGGTTCTACATCAATTGGTACGGTTCTACGACGATGACGTGGTCATTCGGATTCGGTTCTTGGTACACTCTCTCACCGTGAAAAGTCCATATAGTATAATGTGGCAAAAATCCATCGACATACAAATGATATGTAACATCATCTATAGTTTGCCACCTTGATGCTTTACATTTAACACAAGGACACTTTGTTTTACCTCCAACCAACCCAAATTTAGTTGCAACATCTAAAAACTTATTAACACCATTCTTGTACTCCGTTGTTAATGTAATTTTATCATTTCCCATACGACGTTTAATCCAATCACGATTACTTCCGGTCGACATCTACAATATTATAAAAACATATTTCATTACATTTATTTAAACTCTTTAACACCATTTTCTTAACATATTTTTTAACATTTATATAATGTACATCTATTATCTATACAAACATTTCAAGTAAAACATATCTATAATCTATACAAACATTTCAAGTAAAACATATCTATTATCTATACAAACATTTCAAGTAAAACATATCTATAATCTATACAAACATTTCAAGTAATACATAAAAATTAATAATATCTAACATAAACATTAATAATATCTAACATAAACATTTCTAACAAATAATTAAATAACTTGCAAATGTAAACTTACATTGAAAATTTTCTCCTTCTTCTTTCTCCTCTTTCTCTTCCTTCTCTTCTTCTTTTTGAACTTCTTTTTCTTTTGTCAACCAAGCAAAAAAAAAGTGCAAGGAGTAGATAAGATTCAACTTTCCATTATAGCTCTTTTCCTACCGATAAGTGGTAGGAAATAGCCACGTGGCATGTCAACTAATCAGAGGACGACACACTGTCTTTGGTGTGCTGAATAGATGACCCATTTCCTACCGCTTCGAAGGCGGTAGGAAATGGGTCAAAAAAGATAACAACTGACCTGGCTTATGAGACCCACAACACCTATTTCCTACCAACCTTGGTAGGAAATGAGCACAACATTTCCTACCAATTATCGGCGGTAGGAAATAGGTGAAGCAAAACGACGTCGTTTCTCGATTGACTTGGGTAACGTGTGTCGTATTTTTTTAAGTTATAATTCAATCAAATTAATAAATCCGTGATATAAATTAATAAAAATATTTTAAATTATCACGTCATAACGCCATATTTATTAATGAAATTCATGCTACCAAGTAGACCTATCAATGCATCGGATTAGGATCTTATGTGCCTAAATTCATATCTGAATTCATTTAACTTTATCACAATGAATCAGATCGAATCACATCTCGGATATTTTAGAAGTCGATCTATATCTAATTCATTTATTTTAATAGATGAATGGATCAAATTTTGCATATCCGTTGATATATATATTTAAAATATAAAAAAATTCAATTATGTTTATATCATTCACCATTTTAAAAAAAATTATTATCACTTGAGAATTTACAATCTAATATTTCAATGTGTAAAATAAAATAACAATACAAAATACTTCAATAATTTTATTGTTTAAACACAATACTAAATGAGGAAAAAAAAATTATAACGTAAAACTTTGAAACTGTGCATGGAACTTGGAAGATAGACAGAGTGACATAAAATAAAATTAGATATTACTCATATGATTTTCACATAACTTAACCTATTATACTATATAATCTTTTCATATAATTTTTTTGCTAAATAATATTTATGTATATTATATTATATATAATATATTTTATGTATTATTATATATTATATATTTAAACTGTTTGGGTAATGGATCAGATAAGTTTTAGGTCATTCCACGTCCACTCTTATCGGACGGATCCAGTTTTCGATCAGATAAATTTTAAGCCACTCTGTATCCACTTCAATAAGATCAAATGGGATCGAATATCGGATTCATTGACAGACCTAATACCAAGGCCCAATGTCAAAATTATTATCGCATCATCATCGAAACCAGCGCCAAGTTGATGTCAGAGTAAACCACTAGCATAACAACTAGCACAATAAGGTTAAAAACCAAATTATAAACGGTGACATTGGTTATAATGGTTGATTGGAACTTCCTTCATTGTCATGAAATGATGCTTGGAACCCACCATACACTGCTGGAAATTTTTTACTAAAGTGACATTGTTTTTTCTCACGTTAAGTTTTGATTTTTCCATAGTTAGAGATTGAAGACGTAAAAGGCCGGACAATATCAAAGATAAAACCTGCTGATATGGGTGGTAAATAATACATAACAAATTGCTTTGTATTTATCGTATCTGTGTGATTATGTTCAGTAGGGATGGACATAAGGTCAATTCGGGGTTGGGGACTGATATCCTCGCCTCCCATTACCAATCTCGAAATCCGTCCCCGTCCCAGTCCAGATCTCCGAACGGAAATTATTTTACTCCCTGATCCCCATCCCGAATGGAGAACGTGAATCCCTGCAGGTAATCGGAGATTTTTCATTAAAAAAAATTAATAATTTTTTTCATATAAATTAACATGAAAAATCATAATATTTATTTTTATTTGTATTTTTATAAATATTTTAAATCTTAATTTGAATTAAATTTTATTTGTACTATTAATAATTGACAAATATAATATTATTCTAATTAAATTAGATCATATATGTAAACTTTAATTATAGAGTGGATAAAAAAATTAAAATTATAACTTTATATTTATATATTTTTGATAATTTATTTGATATAAATATAAAAAATAATTATTTTTTTAAAAAAAATAAAAATTCGGAGAGCGGGGATCGGACCTGAGGATGCCCATCCCTAATGTTTAGTGGAGTCCAGGCCAGAAAAGTAACAAGTAACTCTCAGGTTAAGAGAAAAAAAGTAAGTAACTACTGCTCAGATATATTTAGAAATAAAATACACTCTTCCTGATTTATCAGTTGTTCATTCAATTTTTTAATGACTAAATTATCTAATTTTGATTGAAAATTAATAATTATTCTTACACTTTTATAAGACATTTTTCTTTCTCTTGGAAGTTGATGTTTAAATTATACCTGATTGAGTAAGAAAAGATAAAGATAACCATATTTGTTTTTTGTTATCTTCCACTATTGGTGTTCTAATCCCACACACTTTTAATAATTGCTACTACCAACCCATCTTATTAATTGCTACTACCAACCCATCTTATTATATGAAATTGTTTTTACACGTGTACTGGAAATAGATGTTTATAAATGATGTCCTTTTCACTTTTTTTATAAAATATAATTGAAAAAGTTAATAGCTACATAAAATGAAAAAAAAAATATGTACATCTACTAATATTTTTTTTAAGTTTGAATATATATATATACACTATTATATAAAAGACGAAACATTAAAAGTTTTTGTAGTCTGTTTGTAGTCGGTTTGTAGTTTGGTCCTCCATAGTTGTCATCCAATCTCTAATCGTTAGATCTTTTAAATTAAATTAATGAGACTCATTGGGTATAATAATTAATTGCAGTTACTTAATTGTACTTCGTGTTTTTACTTAATTACCCTTACGTATTTATAAAAAAAATTATTAAATAATAATATTACCTATTTATAACCAATTACCTTTTACACCTAAAATATATTACTTTTTTTATTTTTTCTAAAAAAATCCCTTACTTTTTCAAAAATATCAGGAGCAATTACCTTTTTTAACTAAAACATATAAGCTTTTTATTTTTGCTTATTAAACCTCTCCTTTTCCAAAAATATCACAACCACTTTCATTTATTAAAATAAAATAATAATTGTTAATAACTAACTGTTATGGATTAAAAATTGTACTTGTAAATTAATTGATAGGGTTTAAAGAGCTTTCGAGCTTTAATGGTTGCTCTTGTGTTTCGTGACTAAATCGGTCCTCACAAGATGCCTACGTATCTCAATCACTGCTGAGAATCAAGCCAAAGACGTAGTTCTATTGTGAAGGAGCAGGGTCTTTATATAGGCGTCTGGAGCCTCGTATTTAGAGTAAGTTTAGGAGACTTAGCGAATAAGTCTCCTTTTTGATAATGGATAAACATTGTATTTCTTGGTGGACAAGTCTTTTCCTTGTTGATAAGGACTATGACTCATTATTTCCTTTAATTGGGATTCTGGATCCTTCTTTGATGAATTTACCATATTTTGGACTCCTTTCCTGAGCTGTATATTTTCCCTATTTATTAATTACGAAATTAATAAATAATTAGGGTTTCGGGCCTTGCTTATTGGGCCGTGTTCTTGGACCAATCCGGGTCTAATTAAAATGTCATTAATTGCACTTCTTGGATTATTTTTCAGCCCATATCATTCTGGTCGAAAATGGCCTCATTTTTTGCTCCTGGTCGAACCCTTTCGACCAGGATTCTGGTCGAATTTGGGTGCCATTTTGGCTCCTGGTCGAATTTGGGTGCCATTTTGGCTCCTGGTCGAACCTTTTCGACCAGGATTCTGGTCGAATTTGGGTGACATTTTGGCTCCTATTTTGGCTCCTGGTCGAAGCCTTTCGACCAG
Source organism: Heracleum sosnowskyi (assembly GCA_030848705.1). Classification (NCBI taxonomy): domain Eukaryota; kingdom Viridiplantae; phylum Streptophyta; class Magnoliopsida; order Apiales; family Apiaceae; genus Heracleum; species Heracleum sosnowskyi. The sequence continues at coordinate 22,553,460 of CM061240.1, forward strand.
GATTCTGGTCGAATTTGGGTGCCATTTTGGCTCTTAGTCGAACCTTTTCGACCAGGATTCTGGTCGAATTTGGGTGACATTTTGGCTCCTGGTCGAATTTGGGTGCCATTTTGGCTCCTGGTCGAACCCTTTAGACCAGGATTCTGGTCGATTTTGGGTGCCATTTTGGCTCCTGGTCGAACCCTTTCGACCAGGATTCTGGTCGAATTTGGGTACCATTTTGGCTCCTGGTCGAACCCTTTCGACCAGGATTCTGGTCGAACATATGTTCCATTTTGGGCCCTGGTCGAATACTTTCGACCTGGATTTTGGTCGAAGACATGTTCCATTTTGGGCCCTGGTCGAATACTTTCGACTAGGATTTGTATTTGTGGAATTCTACTATTTTTTAGGTCAAACTTTTCGTCCATTTTGGGCCCTGGTCGAACTCTTTCGACCAGGGTTCTGATCGAATATATGGTCCATTTTAGGCCATGGTCGAATACTTTCGACCAAGATTCTAGTCAGCCGTTTCGATCTCACTTGGGGTCGAACATAGAATCGTGGATTTCTTCAAGTTGTACCTCTTGTGCCATGAGGTCCATACTTGTTTGGGCTCAAGTTGGGCCCAGGGCTTTAACTGGTCCAATTTAAACAATTGGGCCTGTAGTCTTTTATAGGCTATACCGGCTAATGCCGGTTGCCCTTCCTTTAACCAGCCCATTGACCATCTGTTTTTTCTATATAAGTGTGAAGTCTCACTTATCTTTATTCACTTCTCACTTTCTATTTTCTCAAAGATACTCTGCTAAATTTTCTCCAAAATTCTCTCTGCAAAGCTCTGCTAGGGTTCTGTCGTAAGGCGATTCCCGGCGAGGTTTTTCGATTAATCTCACCGATTTCTGGGTTTTTTGCTTGAAGATTTAAAGATTTCTTGAAGATTCTGGGTTCTTACCCTTGAAGATTTGAAGATCTCTTGAAGATTTGAAGTTTTTCTTTGAAGATTTGAAAATTTCTTTCCTTTTGTGATTTTCTATTAACCATTCTTTGGTTGTATTTGCAGCTGCGGCCTTTATAAACAAAACCATCGAGCCCAAGGATGATGAGACTTCAAGGATGAAGAGGGCCAGGATAGGAGATGATCCACGGGGAAAGTCTAGTGTTCCTAGTTTCCTGATCCCTTCTCAGATTCCTGTGGACGAGGTAGACATCCTTGTGTCTACCAAGTCTTCAGTTTGGCGCCCCAACTGGGGTATCAGGAAGAAGGACACCATTACTAGGGTGTCCAAACATGCTGTGGATTGGTCATACCATTTACTCACTCCCTGCGATTACAAAGACTTTGTCGCAGATTCTACAATCGAGGGAGTTGAGCATCTGGGAGCTCAGGCTATTGCTGCGGTATTTTTCTTACCTTAGCCCCTCTCTTTCTTTTTAGTCTTTACTTTTCTTTTCTAACTTTTATTTTTTGGCAGACTAATGCCAATTTAGTTAGGAGGGAGAAAGAGCAAGGAGGATTGCATCGACGAGTACCTTGACTCTCAGGAGTACAAGGACTTGCTCGAGAAGCACTATGAGATCCTTTTCCCAGTCCGGCATACATCAGGATGCGAGGATGCTGTTCAGGCTATCTTGGCCAAGCATCCTGGAGTTTTTGATTCTGCTGACTTCCCAGCTCCTCACCCTCCTAATCCTTTAGAGCGCATCCTGGCTGGGGCAGATGACATGGAGGAGGATGAGAGGATATTAGATCCATTACAGTCATCGCCCCTTGGTGACACATCTGTTGATGACCCTAATGCCAACGAGCATTCTTCTGGCTCTAGCTCAGGGGAGGAGACAGATGCTGGTGATAAGGGGGCTGAAGCGTAGTTTGTAGCTTATTTATGGCCATCTATGGCTTGTATTACTTTTTATGTATTTCCAGCCTTCGGACTTAACTTAAACTCTTAGCAAGTTTAGTTTTATTTATCTTTCATGGCCTTCCATGGCTTGTATTATTTTCCTGATTCTTGACTTTGCATGTTTAGTTAGCATTTTGTGCATATCTATCAGTATGTAATGCACACAAAACATGATGAAGAACATAAGAATATATAACTTTGAAAATGGGTTCAACCCTTACATAATACTCTACTTTCTTCCTCAAGTTTAAAAACTTGGATTGGTTTCGTCGAACTTTTTTTTTTTTTTGGGTAAATGAGAACAGCACCTCGTAAAATATTATAAAATCAACAAATATGTACAAACCATGAGACTAAGCTCAGGTCAAAACCGATTCAAAGGAACAAACTCCAAAGAACCAACAGAAACCAACAAGGACAAAGACACTACAATGCAAAAAACCCACAAAAACAACTCACGCAAAAACCCCCAAACCCAGCAAGCTAACTCCTTGGACACACCCAACAAAAAGACCAAAAACAACCACAAAGCCCACATATAAACAACCCACCAGAAAAATATCTCTTGGCCAAGCCCAGTCATCCCACCTTTACTATCTACTCTCTTCACTTCAAAATAATCAAGCAATAACCAGATTTGCTTCACCTCAACATCCTTTTCCAAAAGAAAATTTCGCAAAAATCCGATGAAGAAGATATAGACCATCCAAACGCAACCAACCAAAAATCTAGCACCTTTACTCTCCCAATCACTAAGAACAACCCAACGCCTAAAATAATTTCGCACCAACTTTCTCTCCACAGACCAATGAACCCTACTAATCCCAATCCCAGGATCCCAAACAACACGAGGATAAAACAAAATTCTCCTCAAAACCTGCTTAAAACGCCAAAACTTTCCAAACCTCCAAAAAACGACACCCCCAACTAACTCACTCCTCCCTTCCCGAAAAAAACCAGAGAACACAGACTCCAGCCCAGAAACTAACTCAAAAACAGAACACCCAAACCACTCCGCAAAAACATAAACCACACCAAAAATAATCCAACACCTGCTCATACCAAAATAAACATGCACAGACCCAGTCATCTTAAACCACCAATTAAATTGTACCATTTTGGATCGAAGGAAGCTCACCCGCGATATTCCACAAACTAAGAGTGTGAATAGCTCTATTAGAATAACGAATCTTTAACCCCATAATCTTCATACGAACTATTTCAACAATTCGAATAATAACCTGACGAGCTGGACTAAACTGGTTTTGAAACAAACGAAAATTCTACTTGTCCTAATAGTGAGTCCGGTCAAGACACACTTTAAACATAATAGACTTTCAAGTTTGCAGCATGCCAAGTTCTTGTCACTTCGATCCCTTCCAGGGTTTCCAATTTGTAGGAGCCTTGACCAAATACGTTTTTAACGCGATATGGTCCTTCCCAATTTGGGGCCAACTTGCCTTTTTGTCCAACTTCGGATGCCTCAATCTTTCGGAGGACTAAGTCTCTATGACGGAAGAATCTCTCATTAACCCTTAGGTTATAGTAGAAAGATGCCCTTTTCTGATGTTCAACTACTTTAGCATTTGCCTCATCTCTAACTTCATCAATTAGATCTAAGGCCAGCCTCATGCCTTCTTCATATGTCTCTGGCTCATAAGCTTCGATTCTTGGAGATGTGTGAGTAATCTCCACTAGAACCACTGCCTCTGTCAACAGAAAGGGGGTTGCTCCAGTGGTGACTTTACAAGTAGTACGATATGCCCATAGTATGGGGAGCAATTCGTCTACCCAAGTATTTCTAGAGCGTTCAACTCTTTTCTTCAGTCCACCCAGGATAATTCGATTGGCAACCTCAGCTTGCCCATTTGCTTGAGGATGGGCAATAGAAGTGAAACGTAACTTGATATCATTCTCGTCACAATACTTCTTGAATTCATCGTTGTTAAAATGATTTCCATTGTCTATGACCAAGATTCGTGGAATCCCGTATCTGCATATTACATTCTCCCAGAAGAAATGCATCACCTGCTTGGAGGTTATCTTGGCTAAAGGCTTAGACTCAATCCACTTGGTGAAGTAGTCGATTGCTACTATCAAGAACTTTCTTTGTGCACTTACCATTGGAAATGATCCAAGTATATCCATCCCCCACATGGCGAATGGGATAGGTGAGCTTATGGATGTCATCATCTCTGGTGGTTGTCTAACCACCGGTGCATGCTTTTGGCACCGTTCACATTTCTTCACGTAGCTTTTAGCATCTGCAAGTATGCTTGGCCAATAGAAACCTAGACGAGTGATTTTATGAGCAAGGGCTCTGCCCCCTAAGTGCTACCCACAAATTCCTTCATGTACTTCCCTTAGGGCCAATTCTGCCTCTTGGGGTCTCAAGCATTTTAAGAAAGGAATGATGAAAGACTTTTTGTATAGGATTCCCTTAATCAGGGCATACCTTAGTGCTCTCACATATAGCTTTCGTGCTTTTGAAGTGTCGTTGGGTAACCACCCAGTTTCCAGATGAGATTTGATGGAATCCATCCAACAGCTGACAACATCAATGGGTGCTACCAACTTTCCATTGGTGCTTGGGGTCTTCAAGACTTGGAAGTATACACTTCCTGCATAGTTTTCAATTTCAGAAGAGGCAAATTTTTAGACAAGGCATCAGCCTTCATGTTCTCTTCCCTTGGAATGTGTTCCACATAACATTCATCAAACTGAGTCATGATGACCTTGACAAGTTTTAGGTACTTGGCCATGACTTCATCTCTGGCCTCAAACTCCCCATTTACTTGGGAAACCACTAGCCTCGAGTCTCCACACACTTTTAGAGTTTTAACTCTCAAGGCTCCAGCCAGCCCTAAGCCAGCTATTAGGGCTTCATATTCAGCTTCATTGTTTGTCATTGGGAAGTCTAGTTTCAGTGCGTACTCTATGAGAAATCCATCAGGACTTTGTAGCACCAAACCTGCTCCACTTGATTTTGATTTTGATGCTCCATCAAAATAGAGCACCCAACATTCTTTGGACACCATGTCTTCATCTTTCTTGTCTTCCACTATTACTTCCTACCCCCCGACTTCCTGGTTGTCAATAGTGCATTCAACCATGAAGTCAGCGAGTGCTTGAGCTTTTATGGCCGTTCGAGGCTTATACTTGATGTCAAATTCTCCCAATTCAATAGCCCATTTGATCAACCTTCCACTAACTTGAGGGCTATGCAAGATGTTTCTTAGAGGCTGATTAGTCAAGACCTCTATCTTGTGTGCCTGGAAGTATGGGCGTAGCTTTCCTAAGGCCATTATCAAGGCTAAGGCAAACTTTTCAATCGTAGAGTAGTTTATTTCTGCCCTATGTAGAATCTTGCTTACATAGTAAATGGGTTTCTGAACCTTCAACTCTTCTTTTACCAAAACGGCTCCAAAGGCTGTGTTAGAAACCGCCAAGTACAAATAGAGAATTTCTCCTGGCTTTGGCTTTGCCAACAGTGGTGCCTCAACCATGTATTTCTTCAGGGCCTCAAAGGCCTCTTGGCTTTAGGTTGTCCATTCCAAAAATTTCACGTTCTTGAGTGCTTTGAAGAAAGGTAAGCACTTCTCTCCTGACTTGGAGATGAATCTTCCCAATGCTGCCACTCTTCCCGTTAGTTTCTAGACATCCTTGACAGTCCGTGGTGGTTCCATGTCTAGAATTGCTTTGATTTTGTCCGGATTAGCCTCGATTCCTCTCTTGGAAACCATCAGGCCTAAAAACTTCCCCGAGCCTACACCAAAGGCACACTTAGCTGGATTCAACATCATCTTGTGGTGCCTCAGCACTTCAAAGGCTTCCCGTAGATGGTTTATATGATCCACCTTATCGAGGCTTTTAACCAACATGTCATCCACATAGACCTCCATGGTTTTTCCAATCAGGTGTTCAAAAATTTTGTTCACCAACCTTTGGTATGTTTCCCCTGCATTCTTAAGTCCAAATGCCATGACTAGATAACAGAAAACACCAAAGTCAGAGATGAATGATACCTTGGAGATGTCATCTTTGTGCATTTTGATTTGGTTGTATCCACTGAAGCCATCCATAAAACTTAGTATCTCGTGGCCAGCGGTGGCATCTATTAGGGCATCAATCCTTGGTAAGGGAAAACAATCCTTAGGACATGCATCGTTCAAATCGGTGAAGTCTACACAGATTCTCCATTTTCCAATGGCTTTTTTGACCATCACCGGGATAGCCAGCCATTCTCGGAATTGTATTTCTTCAATGAACCCGGCCTCCAGAAGCTTTTCTACTTCTTTTTTAATGGGCATATTCAAGGGTGTCAACTGAGAGTCAGTATAGCCCATCTTGATAAAAGCATCATGGAACAAGATGTCCACTGAAGCTCCACTGTCGACGAAAACTCTCTTTGTTTCAGAATTCCCTATCACAGGTACGATGACTAAGGGATCATCGTGGGGAACCTTCACTCCCTCCAAGTCGGAATCATCAAAACCTATTGATATTTCTGTTCGGGCAAGTTTCGATGCTTCTCCGACCACAGTCATTACTTCTCGGGCATAGGCCTTTCTTGAGTTTCGGGAGGACCCAGCAGCAGTTGGTCCTCCGAATATCATGTTGATGACTGGCCCTCGGGGCTTGGGATTCCGATCTTGATCGTTGTCCCTTCTGTCATAATCCTTCCTTTCATAGTTTCCTCTTTGACTCCCTTGATTTCCATCCTTGGTGAATTTATTGAGCTTTCCTCTCCGTATCAGAAACTCGTTCTCATCTTTCAATTGTCTACAATCGTCGGTGTCGTGAACGACTTCCTTGTGGAACCGACATAATTGGTTTTGATTCCGTTTAGACATATCAGTCCTTAGTGGCTTCGGCCATCGAAGATCCTCCTCCTTTGCTATTTCCATCAGAATTTGGCTCCTGGGAGTGTTCAATCTTGCATACTCCGTAAACTTTGGCCCAAAATTGTTCCTCTTGGGTGGAGAATCAGAATCCTTTGACGTTCTGGGAAACTTTTCCTTGACGTCGTACTCCTGAGTTTCCTCCTTTTTTGAATTTCCACTGCCACCAGTAGTGGGTTCATACTTTCTCATGCTTTCTTCAGCCTTGATATACTTTCCGGCTCTATCTTGGAGCTTCAGCATGCTCTCGGGTGGATGTTTTGCCAATGATCTTTTGAAGTGATCATCAGTGGTTCCTTGCTGCAAGGCTATCATAGCCACTTTGTCCTCCAAGTCTGGGACTTTCAGAGCCTCCCGGGTGAATCGGTTGATATAATCCCTTAAAGCTTCTTTTTTTCCTTGCTGGATTCCCATGAGTGATGCAGAACTTTCCTCGTGCACCCTTCCACTAACAAATTGGTTAATGAACGCTTTAATTAGTTCCTTAAAAGACCCAATGGAATTGGGAGGTAGACGGCTATACCAACGTTAGGCTATGCCCGCCAAGGTTTGTGGAAACGCCCTACACTTGACCGCATCATTGGTTGCCTGTAACAGCAGTGCATTAGAGAAGGTTCTTACCTAATTCGCGGGATCTCCCGTTCTATCATAAGCTTTAATCGTTGGCATCTTGGATTTCCTGGATATGGTAGCTTTCATGATGTCTTGAGTGAACGGTGGTGTAGGATCATCAGGATCTCCTAGGGGCAACAAAACACTAGGATCACCCCTTGGGGCTTCAGCCTTCTTGGTTCTTCTCGGTGTTGGGTCCAGGTTGATTATCGGGACTCTTCCACTTGCTTGGCTTTGTGCTTTCGCGGCCTCCTGTTCTGCCAGTAATTTCTTGAGCCTTGCAGCCTCCGCCTCATGGGCCGCAATCTTTTCCTTAGTAGTTTGGGGTTGTTCCCGATTTGTTTGGGAAGAACGCCTCCTCCTTGGGGCAACATCCCTCTCTTCTGCAGATGTATAATTCTCGTCCTCAGTATAGGGACCAAATAGTCTTGAATCAAAGGGGTCCGTCGAGTTTGTTGATTTTGGGGTACAAGACCTTGTATATAAGGAGGAACGTATGCCTCATGGTAAGTGGGATTGAGACCACACCGCCCGCCATGGGTCGGGGGGGCATGCCATAGCTTGGCATCACCAAAGTTTGAGTTGCGTATTGGGGAAGATCTGTAGTATGGAGTTGAAGACAACTTGGTGCATTCATGAGTAGTGGGGAGGTCGTGATTGGTTGCTGGTGAGCGGTCTCTTGTGGATTAGATCCATGAACGACCATCTGCAGGGAATTCGTCCCTTCAACCGAAATTGGGATCTCCTGTCCTTGAGTGGTGGTGAGGGGGATATTCGCCCCTTGAATGCCAGTAGTTGGCGGTGGTTGATTTCCGTGAGTATCAGCCTCAGAGGTGATAGGAAGCTCCTCAGAAGTTTGAGTATCTCGAGTTGTTCTTCTTGTGTTTGCCATGGTTGATGTTGTCTTCCCACAGACGACGCCAAATGTTATGGATTAAAAAGTGTACTTGTAAATTAATTGATTGGGTTTAAAGAGCTTTAGAGCTTTAATGGTTGCTCTTGTGTTTCGTGACTAAATCGGTCCTCACAAGATGCCTACGTATCTCAATCAGTGCTGAGAATCAAGCCAAAGACGTAGTTCTATTGTGAAGCAACAGGGTCCTTATATAGGCGTCTGGAGCCTCATATTTAGAGTAAGTTTAGGAGACTTAGCGAATAAGTCTCCTTTTTTATAATGGATAGACATTGTATTTCTTAGTGCACAAGTCTTTTCCTTGTTGATAAGGACTATGACTCATTATTTCCTTTAATTGGGATTCTGGATCCTTCTTTGATGAATTTACCATATTTTGGACTTCTTTCCTGAGCTTTATTTTTTCACTATTTATTAATTACGAAATTAATAAATAATTATGGTTTCGGGCCTTGCTTATTGGGCCGTGTTCTTGGACCAATCCGGGTCTAATTAATATGTCATTAATTGTACTTCTAGGATTATTTTTCAACCCATATCACTAACCAATTACCTATTTTAGCCAAAATGTATATTTTTTTTATATATTTTGTAACTAAAATTTTTTACTTTTCTATTTTTTCTAACTAAAACCTCTTATTTTCCAAAAATATCACAGACAGTTCTTTTTAATGAAATAAAATAATAATATTTATAATTACTAATAACTAACCGGTTAGCTTTTTTTCACAAAACGTATATTCTTTTTTATATTTTCTAACTAAAATTTTTCCTAAGTAAAATCTCACATTTTTCAAAAATATCACATGTAATTTCATTTAGTAACATAAAATAGTAATATTATAAATACTAATAATTAACCGATTACCTTTATTAGCCAAAGCGTATATTTTTTTTATATTTTTTAACTAAAATTTCTCCTTTTCTAAAATTATTGCAGACGATATATATCTATACTATACTATTATATAATAGCCGAAATATTGAAAGTTTTGATTTCAATTTTCGGTAATTTATTCTATTTAATCTATCTATCTGTACTATTATATAATAGCCGAAACATTGAAAGTTTTGATTTTTGATTTCCTCACATATATAACATAACTATAAACTCTTTTAATTATACTTTATTTAGAATTCAAAAACACGATATTTTTTTAGAAAATATTTATATATATTACAGCAAAATATATTGATAATTTTGATGGTTATCTTTACTGACATGCTTACTAAGCTAATAAAATATTATAAAATCTATATTTTTTTAGATTTAAAGTATTAAAGTAGTACTTTTAATTCTTTTTAAAAAGTTAGCATTTTCACAAGTATTAAAATCTCAAAAAATTTAAAAGTAAATTTCAAAATTAATATTAAAGTCGTCCGTGCGTTGCAAATCTAAACCCTTAGATTAATATAATCTAATGGCCCCCCTATATGCACAACACACAACTAAAATACACCCTCCCACACACAATCACGCCTATTCCCCTCCGTTTTTAATTTGACTTTTCCCGTCAATCGGAGAGCTTTTTTTGAAATCCGACTTCACCGTATTTTTCTCCATCTCCCAACGATCAATTTGCATACCATATTTGATATATTCCGACGATAAATCACTATTTATGCTTGTGAGAATCACTAAAATGTTGGTGATTCGTGTAAGAATAAATAGCGATTTCTGCGTAAATGTAGTGATTTTTTCTCCAGATCTATACGTAAATTACAGATTTTGTACCGTAAAATCACTAAATTTATACGTATATAAAAATAAATAGCTAGATCTATGCTGAAATCACTATTTATTCTTACAGAAATCACTAAAATTATTTAGTTTGTAGTTTGTAGTCTAAGAGTGGTTTGTATTGGAGTAAACCCCTATATATATATATATATATATATATATATATATATATATATATATATATATATATATATATATATATATATATCACACATGTGTGTAGTAAATTAGATCTATATATTTATTAATTCATATAAACTTTTTTATGTGTAAACTTATTGTCTAATTTTTATTAATAATTAATAATAGATATCATTTTATATATTAGACATAGTGTTCAGAATTAAAAGCACCCATTTTTTTTTCAAGTTGCCCAGACTTAAATTTTATATTTTTTAAATAATAATGCAATTATTAATATTCAATATAACTGTCATATTAATTTTGGAGTAAATTCAATTATCTTAATATTTTTTTTAATTACACTACATGATTGATAGATCACATAATGTCTTCATTGAACTTGATATCGGTTGAAAATAAACGACATAATTAATAATTCATTAATTAAACTTAGTGGGTCACTAAATCAGGCCCGATAAATAAAGGCCATAACCCTAATTAATTATTAAATTCGTAATTAATTAAAGGGCTGCTAAGGTCCATTAAATATGTCCAAATTGATACCTACATCTTCGTCCTAAGAGACACCAAACCTAAAAGGAGTCGGTCTCCTAATTGATCCTTGAGCTTGATTCTCAATTACGAATTGAGATACGTAGGCATCTTCTGAGGATCGATTTAGTCACGAAACACGAAAATAATCGAAAGCTCTCAAACCCTAAGCATTAATTACACCCTAGTTTTTATTCAACAACAGAAGAAGTATATTTAGGATATAATAAGTCTAAAATTAGTGTGTAAAAATATAAATATAAATTAAGATTAATATTAAGTTCAATCAATATACTTATATAAAGGAGAAGACGGGGGCGGTGAGGTGGCGTCTCTAAAATCGCTCCGTTCTATTTTTCTAATTTTCTCAATTTTTCACTATTTTTCTAATTTTCTCAATTTTCACAATTTTTAATTTTAATAATTACAACTTCCTTTATTATTTTCGATTTTGTAGGAAGGAAATTGAAAATTACAATTTATTATTTTCAAACTTGATAGAACTTTGTTTTATTATTTTCAAACTTGATAGAACTTTCTTTGATTTAGAAAATTACAACTTCCTTATTATTTTCGAATTTGTAGGACTTGATAGAACTTTCTTTGATTTAGAAAATTATAACTTCCTTTTTATTTTCGAATTTGTAGGCTTGATAGAACTTTCTTTTATTATTTTCAAACTTGATAGAACTTTCTTTGATTTAGAAAATTACAACTTCCTTATTATTTTCGAATATGTAGGACTTGATAGAGATTTCTTTGATTTAGAAAATTACAACTTCCTTACTATTTTCGAATTTGTAGGACTTTATAGAACTTTCTTTGATTTAGAAAATTACAACTTCCTTATTATTTTCGAATTTGTAGGCTTGATAGAACTTTCTTTTATTATTTTCAAACTTGATAGAACTTTCTTTGATTTAGAAAATTACAACTTCCTTATTATTTTCGAATTTGTAGGCTTGATATAACTTTCTTTTATTATTTTCAAACTTCATAGAACTTCTTTGATTTAAAAAATTACAACTTCTTTATTATTTTCGAATTTGTAGGACTTGATAGAACTTTCTTTGATTTAGAAAATTATAACTTCCTTATTATTTTCGATTTTGTGGGCTCTTATATTAATAATTGCAATTTCCTTTTTTATTATTTTCAATCTTGATATAACTTTCTTTTATTATTTTCGAACTTGATAGAACTTTTTTGATTTAGAAAATTACAACTTTCTTATTATTTTCGAATTTTTAGGATCTTATTTTAATAATTGCAATTTTCTCTTTTATTATTTTCAATCTTGATAGAACTTTCATTTATTAGTTTCAAACTTGATAAAACTTTCTTTTATTATTTTCAAACTTGATAAAACTTTCTTTTATTATTTTCAAACTTTATAGAACTTTTCTTTTATAATACTTCTTGACTTTTAAACATAACGGATTTCCATATTATTCACCTTACAAACACCTATAAATTAAAGGTCATTCATAACAAAAAATCTACACCGAAACTTTTTTACATAGCTTAAAATTTTTACAACCATATTTACAATCAATACAACTATGGCCTACAACATGTTGGATGCTTTGAACGACAACAGCTATATCTGGATGATAAGAGTATGAGTGTGTAGAATGTGGGAATTTGTCAATCCAAATACTGAAGAACTGATCAGTCTTGACATGATTTTGATCGATGAAAAGGTTAATAAATCAATATACTTATAACTTATTTTTAGGTCCTGATATGTTTGTAGAAGGGGGGTTGAATACAAACAATACCGTTTAATCGAATTTGTCCTTTTAAAGATTTAACAATTTAGAACAAATTAATGCGGAATAAAACTGAAACAATATTCAAGTTAAATATAAATTATATTAAACTTGACGAGTGTTACAATTTGATCACTGATTACAAGGGTTCTTGATAAAACAAATCTAGAATAAATTCGACATTAATTTATCTATTTTTGTAAAAAAAAGGATCGAATACTAAAATTAGTTCGATATAAAATCTAGGGATTATGATCCGCTAGAAAGTCAAAGAAGTACAAGAGAATCACTTCTTAAGAATTAAATGATTAAGAACAATCAAGAAATAAATTTCTCCTGCAGAATTTAAGCTTGACAGATGAAGGATGTAATGTTTTTGTCTGTGTCTTTTCTTTTCTTGTTGAATGTTGTAATTGATGCAGTACTTTAAGTCTTCTGTCTTCTATTTATATCAAATGCTTTTCTATTAATACCCACGTGCAAGCCACTGAAAGTATACAATTTGCACTAGGAAGACAAGCAGAAAAACAACCATTTTTGCCTTAGAAGACTCTCGGGAAGACAACCAGTGGCCTAGGAAGACTATCGAGAAGACAACCAGTGGCTTAGGAAGACTAGGGTTTGGCGTGGGAAGACAATCGGGAAGACTCACAAGTGAGTCTTCCTAGCTTAAAAAACCGAGTCTTCCTAGTTCAAACCTAAGTCTTCCTAGTTCATTTTTATTCTAATTTAAATAATTAACTAAATAAATTATGTATTAAATTAATTCTTTACAGAATTAATTTAATAAATAATATACTTAATAGTATTAATTATTTATAAGAGAATACATAGAATTAGTTGACTTCTCAATTAATTTCTTTTTATTCGAATTTAAATAATTAACTAAATAAATTATGTATTAAATTAATTCTTTACAGAATTAATTTAATAAATAATTTACTCAATAGTATTAATTATTTATAAGAGAATAAATAGAACTAGTTGACTTCTCAATTAATTTTTTTTATTCTAATTTAAATAATTAACTAAATAAATTATGTATTAAATTAATTCTTTACAGAATTAATTTAATAAATAATTTACTCAATAGTATTAATTATTTATAAGAGAATAAATATAGTTAATTGACTTCTCAATAAATTCCAGAATCACTTAAACATTAGATAAATAACAAACACAATAGTACGTTGACACTCAATGCACTGTCTGGTTCATGAGTGACTAACGACAATGTTAGATCAGAATTCAATGATCGTCAGGAGCTAGACTTGATAAGTGGATTTTTAATCCACTTGGAACGCTTCATATCGGCTTAAATTGATGACTTGAACTCAAGTATGTGGTGTGTTTAATGTGTTTTCATTACGTTTTGTAGAACCAAGAGTTGGAGGTTAATTTGATTAAAATTCGGATTTTCCGGGTAGGTTGCGCAGTCTTCACTGTTTTGGCCATATCTGGAGTTCTACAAGTCCGATTCTGACGATCTTACAGCTCACGCGAAGAGGACAACATTTTCTATAATTCTAGGCCGAAGGTTCTGCACGGGCGCCCAGGAATTGTACTGGAATTCTGCGCGGCCGCCCAGGAAGTCAGAATCGCCAGAAATTGCCAGAATTCGATTTTAATAAGGAAATTTTCACAAATTCGACTTCTAATCATTATGGTAATTGCTTGGGGCGGCCAGAAACTTCCAGAATCAGTTGTTAACATGGAATATGTAATTCTTATTGCATTCAAAGATGGAAATTGCCGTAATTCTATTCTAACTCAAAAACGGCAATTGCTTGAAAGAGGGACAACTTGGAGCTATAAATACACACCTTGGGGGGACATAATCAACACATCACAATACATCACAATACATCACAACACACCAGAGATCAGATTCAATATTGGAGCACAAGATCGAGGAGCCAAGAACGAAGAACGTGACAACGAGGAGATCTAGACATAGTTTTTTCTTGTATTCTTCAATTTTGGTGCAACTTTTGGATGCTTCCGGATTTGTCCTCTAAACCTTTAACTCTTATTCATATTTACATCATTGATTTCTTGTTTTTCATCATGTTTTCATCAGAACCCACGATGATGAACGGTTCTATTATGAACTAATCATTGTCGTGGGATTCTAACGGATTTATTTATGGATTTTAGTAGTTAATTGTTTTAAAGATGTGTGTGTGATGGCTAATTGATATCCTAGTTTGGTTGTGCTTATTCTTCTTGGATGCGTAGCTAACATCTAAGATTGTTTGTTAATCTCTATTGAATGCGAAAGTGGATATAAAGGTTTAGAACTTGCCATGCTAGCATAGGTTTATGTATGTTTGTCATGCATGATTCGTAGGTGATTTTAACCATCTTACCTGCCCTATATAATCTGAATGGATAACTTGCTAGTTAAACCGTTATGTTTTCAAATCTTATAGACATATAGGGTCTAAGCATAATTGGTGTCTGCCCAACTTCTATCTCTTTTGTGGATGTTTGAGTGGTTTGGTATACGTATACTGAAAGGTAGCGTGTAATTATTTCGTGTTATCCGATTAGTTATCACAATCGTCACATGCATTGATTAAAGACAAAAGACTCTGAATGAAGTACTTAATGAAGTTAGGATCCCATGTTTTATTCTCATATACATAAATCGATTTTAATCCTCTTAGTTAATTAATTCTTAGTTTAATAATTTGTTCTCTAGTTAATTTTAGATAATCAAACCCAAATTGTTAATTGTCTTAGCAGTGGATAAAAATCATACATTGTTGCATAGGTACATTAATTGAATTGAACACCTCATTAGATCTCTGTGGGAACGAACTTGACTTATTCGTATATTACTTGTGACCACGTGCGCTTGCGTGATTTTGTGCTAACAAGTTTTTGGCGCCGCTGCCGGGGATCATCGGTGTTTTATTTTAGTTTATGTGCTTGTCATCAGTGGTCGTTAGAGTTCACTGACTCGGATTGTAGTTGTTTGTTCTGTGTGTTTCAGGTACTTGAACGTGTATGCGAACACGTTCTCAGACTCGTAAATTGGAAGAAGAAAGATTAAAGTTAGTAAAGATGGGAGACGTTCCAGAAGGAGTAGCACCTGCAACTAAGGCTTTGAAGGACTATTCTCAGCCAAAGATCAATGATATTCAGTCGAGTATTGTCAGGCCGGCTATTGCAGCTAATACCTTTGAAATAAAGCCTGGCACGATTCAGATGGTGCAGAATTCAGTGCAGTTTGGGGGTGCTCCAACGGAAGATTCTAATATGCATATTAGGGATTTCATCGAGATTTGCGACACCTTCAAGACCAACGGAGTGTCGGAAGATGCCGTGAAGCTGAGACTTTTCCCATTTTCTCTGAGGGATAAGGCTAAGGGCTGGTTGCACTCTCTACCAGCAGGTTCTATTACTACATGGGAGGATCTTGCTCAGAAATTTCTTACTAAATTCTTCCCCATGGCTAAAACTGCTGCGATCAGGAATGCTCTTACTCAGTTTTCTCAGCATTCTGGAGAAACTTTATGTGAAGCTTGGGAGAGATACAAGGAGATGCTTAGGAGATGTCCACATCATGGATTGCCCGACTGGATGGTGATTAATTGTTTTTATAATGGTCTGGGAGCACAATCAAGACCAATGTTAGATGCAACATCAGGTGGAGCTCTATGGGCTAAGAGCTACGAGGAAGCTTATGAGTTAATTGAGATGATGGCTGCGAATGAATATCAGAATCCTACTCAGAGATTATCACAAGGCAAAGTAGCAGGAGTTCTTGAAGTTGATGCAGCTACAGCTATAGCAGCCCAGTTGAAGGCTTTGACAATGAAGGTGGATTCTTTGACGAATTATGGAGTTCAGCAGGTGGCTAGTGTTTGTGAGCTTTGTGCGGGCGCACATGAGACGAATAATTGTGCCATATCTAGTGAGTCAGCGCAATTTGTGAGCAACTTTCAGAGACCATCACAGCCAGTTCCAGCCACCTATCATCCCAATAGCCGGAATCATCCTAATTTCAGCTGGAGCGACAATCAACAATCTCAGCAGCCTTATCAGCCATTCCAAGGTCAGTAATTTGGAGCAAAGCCTTACAATCCTCAGAATTTTCAGCAGCAGCAAGGGCAGAATTTTCAGCCACAGTATGCTCCTAGGCAACAATTTCAGCCACCAGGATTTCCGCAACAACCTCATGCTAGTGCGGGGCAGTCTTCGAATGAAAAATCTGAATTGGATGAGTTGAGAATGATAGTTAAAAGCCAGGCAGCATCGCTCAAGACTTTGGAGAATCAGATGGGGCAGTTGGCAAGTGCCTTACTCAGCAGAGCTCAGGGAACTCTTCCTAGAGATACGGAGCCTAATCCAGGAAAGACAGTTGTCCAAGAACATGTGAAAGCAGTTACCTTGAGATCGGGAAAGGTCACGGGCAATCAAAAATCAGCAGTTGAAGAAGAGGAAGAAATTCAGCAGCATCAGGTGGAACCTTCTAAGGAAAAGCCAATTTTTGATTTGGCAGCTAAGCAGTTGGACGGTGAGGCTGAAAAGAGCAAACATTCTGCTGACAAGTCTACTTCGGAGCAGACTATTTACCCACCTCCTCCATACCCAAAGAGGCTCCAGAAGAAGACTACAGAGAGTAACCAGATCTATCCTCCTCCTCCATATCCAAAGAGGCTACAGAAGCAGAATCTTGACACAAAATTCGCCAAATTTCTCGAGGTTTTCAAGAAGTTACACATCAACATACCTTTTGCAGAAGCTCTTGAACAGATGCCGAGCTATGCTAAGTTCATGAAGGGTATTCTATCTCGGAAGTTGAAACTCGAGGATTTGGACACCGTTGCTTTGACAGAGGAGTGTAGTGCAGTTCTACAGCAGAAATTGCCACCGAAGCTTAAAGATCCGGGAAGTTTTACCATACCTTGAATTGGCAATCAACTTTTCAGCAAATGCTTATGTGATTTGGGAGCTAGCATTAATCTAATGCCAATGTCTGTTTTTAAGCAACTTGGGTTGCCTGAGCCGAAACCAGTTAATATGACCTTACAGTTGGCTGATCGGTCGATCACATATCCAAGGGGTATAGTGGAGGATGTCTTGGTAAAGGTGGATGAGCTGATTTTTCCTGCTGATTTTGTTATTCTTCACTTTGAGGAGGATAAGAAGATTCCTATCATCTTGGGAAGACCTTTTCTGGCTACTGGCCGAGCGTTGATTGATGTTCAGAAAGGAGAGCTCACAATGAGGGTGAGTAATCAAAAGGTCATCTTTAATGTGTTCAAGGCTATGAAATTTCCGATAGAGGAGGAAAAGTGTTTTAGCTTGAAGATGGTTGATACGGGTCAGAGAAAGGAGTTCGATCAGTTGTTGAGCAAAAATTCGGACATGCACAAGTTCGAGCATCACATCAGTGATTCCATTGACAATTCTTCCATTCGAGATCTTTCGAATGTCAAGCTTGGAAAACTTCCACCACATTTGAAGTATGTCCTTCTGAATGATGAGTTGGTAATTTTTAAAGAGTGTAAAGATAATGTGTTGAGAAGGTGGAACAAGGATGATGAGGTAAAAGAGTGTTCTTATCAATCGACGGAGAAGCATAAACACCTTAGAGGTGTAAAGAAGAAAAAGAAAAAATCGATTGGTGGAAAAGTCAAGGTGAAGTTTGATTTGGAAAAGATGTGGAAAGAAAGCAAGAAGGTTATCAAACAATGGGTGAATGGTCCTTCTGCTAAGGACAAGTCAAATGCGATCTTCGAGCCACCATGATTTGATTCAAATTTGTCCGGCTAAATGACATTAACGACAGCGCTTCGTGGGAGGCAACCCATGTGTTAGGTATGTTTCTACTATCTTTCTTATTACCTTCAATGAGGGCATTGAATATTCTAAGTTTGGGGGGTGATTTGGGGATAAGTAGTGTTGTGGTGTTATGTGTTCATGTAGGAAATCATATTTTGCATGTTTGTGGTAATTCATTCATGTTTTGTTCGTATTTTGCATGTTTGTTTCATGTAGGACATTTTGTTTATGTTTTTATTATATGTGTCATTTTAGTTGCATGGCATGCATATTTCATGATCCCTTAGGACGAGCTATTTCTGTTTAGTAGGTAGATGTTGATTTGATTGTGGTAATCATAAATAGAGGGATGATTTAAGTTCTTATGAAATTGACATGCATGTTATGAAAACAAAATCTTTACACAATTCATCGTTTGCTTTTGGGCTAGATTAGGGCCATGCCTGTTTGGATGTTTTGAGGCTTAATCATTTGTTTATAGTTAAAATGTTCTTTATTCCCTTGATGGCGTAGGAGCACCAAAGTATAAGTTTGGGGGAAAACAGGGATTTCATGCTAAGTGTTTTTAGTTGTGTTTAGTTGTTAATAAAGGCTAGGCGTCAAATGGCTAGTAGCCAGCTCATATTTTATGAGTAGTCTAGGATGAATGAGATGGAGCGAAACGCACTCATTCTTGTGTGAAATAATATTAAAAAAAAGAGAGAGAAAAAAGAAAAAAAAATGAGTGTTTGTGAGAGTGTGAGTGTGTATAATTGACTAGGGTGAGCTCTTTAATACTCGAGAAATTAAGTCTGAGGGGTACTTGTACCTGGTAACGTAAAGCCCTTTGTGGTTTGGAATTGCCGACCTAACACTCGCTACATGGGTATTATTGTATAAGCCTTCTGGGGTCTCATCCATTGCACGGTCAAATAAACACGTGTGTTATGTTGTTTTGTTATGTGTTGTAGTTGTTCGTAATAAAGCATGAATTCCTGTCTAACTTAAATGATGATGGAGGTGTCTCTGAGTTATGAAGTGTCTAGCGTTCATTCTTTTTATAAACTAGTGATTGCCTTGACGAAGAATGGGTATGATTTTTGGTCTAGTGTTAGGAGTATATCTGATGAGTATCGCACACACCACGTTTCCGTTCATGTATTGTTAGTATACGGGGATTTAGTCGAGCTCTGTTTGGAAGTTATTGCATGATTTGAGATGTTTGCTTATTGCATGGTTATGGTTAGTTTAAAGGGGATCTTTGCATTTTTTTCATGTAGTTGCATTCATATAGTTTGCATTGTTAGATGGATTTTGTGGGTACATTCGCTATAAGCCCTCACGAGACCTTACTCGTCCACTAGGGCTGCCTAGGGGTTTAAAGGGCTTTTTGCATATGCCAAATGCAACCGTGATCACCTACGGAAGTGGTACTAGTTAGTTGTATATAGTTATATTATTTATGCTTGAGGACAAACATCAGTTTAAGTTAGGGGGTGTGATAAGTGGATTTTTAATCCACTTGGAACGCTTCATATCGGCTTAAATTGATGACTTGAACTCAAGTATGTGGTGTGTTTAATGTGTTTTCATTAAGTTTTGCAGAACCAAGAGTTGGAGGTTAATTTGATTAAAATTCGGATTTTCCTGGTAGGTTGCGCAGTCTTCACTGTTTTGGCCATATCTGGAGTTCTACAAGTCCGATTCTGACGATCTTACAGCTCACGCGAAGAGGACAACATTTTCTATAATTCTAGGCAGAAGGTTCTGCGCGGGCGCCCAGGAATTGTACTGGAATTCTGCGCGGCCGCCCAGGAAGTCAGAATCGCCAGAAATTGCCAGAATTCGATTTTAATTAGGAAATTTTCACAAATTCGACTTCTAATCATTATGGTAATTGCTTGGGGCGGCCAGAAACTTCCAGAATCAGTTGTTAACATGGAATATGCAATTCTTATTGCATTCAAAGATGGAAATTGCCGTAATTCTATTCTAACTCAAAAACGGCAATTGCTTGGAAGAGGGACAACTTGGAGCTATAAATATACACCTTGGGGGGACATAATCAACATATCACAATACATCACAATACATCACAACACACCAGAGATCAGATTCAATATTGGAGCACAAGATAGAGGAGCCAAGAACGAAGAACGTGACTACGAGGAGATCTAGACATAGTTTTTTCTTGTATTCTTCAATTTTGGTGCAACTTTTGGATGCTTCCGGATTTGTCCTCTAAACCTTTAACTCTTATTCATATTTACATCATTGATTTCTTGTTTTTCATCATGCTTTCATCAGAACCCACGATGATGAACGGTTCTATTATGAACTAATCATTGTCGTGGGATTCTAACGGATTTATTTATGGATTTTAGTAGTTAATTGTTTGAAAGATGTGTGTGTGATGGCTAATTGATATCCTAGTTTGGTTGTGCTTATTCTTCTTGGATGCGTAGCTAACATCTAAGATTGTTTGTTAATCTCTATTGAATGCGAAAGTGGATATAGAGGTTTAGAACTTGCCATGCTAGCATAGGTTTATGTATGTTTGTCATGCATGATTCGTAGGTGATTTTAACCATCTTACCTGCCCTATGTAATCTGAATGGATAACTTGCTCGTTAAACCGTTATGTTTTCAAATCTTATAGACATATAGGGTCTAAGCATAATTGGTGTCTGCCCAACTTCTATCTCTTTTGTGGATGTTTGAGTGGTTTGGTATACGTATACTGAAAGGTAGCGTGTACTTATTTCGTGTTATCCGATTAGTTATCACAACTGTCACATACATTGATTAAAGACAAAAGACTCTGAATGAAGTACTTAATGAAGTTAGGATCCCATGTTTTATTCTCATATACATAAATCGATTTTAATCCTCTTAGTTAGTTAATTCTTAGTTTAATAATTTGTTCTCTAGTTAATTTTAGATAATCAAACCCAAATTGTTAATTGTCTTAGCAGTGGATAAAAATCATACATTGTTGCATAGGTACATTAATTGAATTGAACACCTCATTAGATCTCTGTGGGAACGAACTTGACTTATTTGTATATTACTTGTGACCACGTGCGCTTGCGTGATTTTGTGCTAACAAGACTCAACTGATCAGGATTGCTGACGTCATCAGGATTGCATGGTCGTCAGGATCAGAATATATATCAGGACTGGGATCTGGATTGATCATCAGGACTGGAAGCTCATCAGGATTCCTACTTCGAGTTATATTTGGAGTCTAGTTAAACATGGAAGTTTATTCTGTCGGTTCCTGGTTTGTAGAATGTAGCTATCAATTATGGATAGGTTTCAATCTTTGTAATTGATTAGGACTTATCATTGATAGAGAAGCTGTGTAGTATATAAACACAGTTTAGGTTTTGATTTATGTACGTGAACATAATCGATCATACACTTGAGTATTTGTGAGTTAAGTTTGAAGCTCTCAAGAACATAGAATTTCTTGAGAGAGTTTTTTTGTAAGCTAGCAGCTCTCAAGAACATCAGAATTTCTTGAGAGAGTTTGTAAAAGTTTTATATCAGATTTAATAAAGCTGTTATCTTTCATTCATATTTGTGATATATACAGTAAGAAGTTGATTATCTTATACTATTGTATTCAACCCCCCTTCTACAATAGATTATTACTGGGCAACAATTGGTATAAGAGCCAACTGATTTAATTCTGAATCAGATACGATCTAAAGATGTCGACAACCAAGTATGAAAGCATGAAGATTCCCATCTTGAAGAAATCAGAATATCCAACATGGAGGGTAAAGATGCTGATGTACCTGGAGGCTATGGATCCTGACTATTTGGACAGGATTCGTGATGGACCATATATACCTACGAAGTTCGTTGAACGAACAGATACTGTATCTGAACATTATGTGGTCAAAGCCAAAAGTGAATGGACTCCAGAAGAAAAAGCTCATGTACTCAGGGAACCAAAGATAAAGAATATCTTGCACAGTAGTCTTGATGCTGTTATGTCAAACACAGTGATTGCATGCAAGTCTTCAAAAGAAATCTGGGATTCTTTGGAAACTCAGTGCCAGGGATCTGCATCTGTCAAGAAAAACAGAAGGGCTCTTTTGATTCAAGAATATGAACAATTTGATGCAAGACCTGATGAGAGCCTAACTGATCTATATGGTAGATTTCTGACACTATTGAACAGTTTATCTTTAGTTGACAAGGAATATGAAACTGAAGATTCAAACACCAAGTTTCTAAGAGCTTTACCTGAAGAATGGGACACTCAGACCTCGATCATTAGACATCAGTATGATCTGAACACTGTGTCTCTTGATGAAGTCTATGGGATGCTGAGAACTCATGATCTTGAAGTTCAACAGAGAAAGAACAAGAAAAGCAGCAAGGCAAGATCTATTGCTTTGAAAGCAGAGGCTAAATCAAAAGGAAAAGCTATGGAGGTCTCTAAAAGGAAATTGGTTGAAGCTGAGTCAGATTCTGATAACTCTTCATCAGATACTGATGGCAATCCTGATGCCAATACTGATAATGACTCTTCAGACTCAGACATGGAAGAGATGGTTGCGATGATTGTCAGAAACTTCAGAAGGATGAAGTTCAGGAATAGAAGAAGACAAGGCAACTTTCAGAAAAAGACCTTCAATGCAGACAAAGACAAGTATACCAAAAAGGACAGCAAGGGTAGCAAATTTTACAAGTCAAAGGTTAGATGCTACAAGTGTAATAGTATGGGTCACTTTGCTTCTGAGTGCAAGAAGATAAAGGCACTTATCACATCAAGCAAGGATTGGATGGACTCTTCCTCAGAATCTGATACTGAGGTAGTCAACTATGCTCTAATGGCCAGTGCTGATGTAACTGCTGCTCCTGATGATAAGGTACTATATACTATCTTTGATTTTGATACTGATAATGCTTCTGAGTTAAGACGTTTTCTAAAGTCATTACATATTAGCTTTAGAAGTCAAACTGCTGAAAATACTAGGATCTTATCTGAGATGTCTGAACTTAGAAAAAGGAATGATATGATAGAAGCTGAATGTTCTCGTATGCAAGAAGTACAAAAAGAATGTGATAATGCTAATCACATGTATTTAGAGATGAAATCCAAATGTACTACTCTTGAAAAGGAACTTGAATATGCTAATGAGAAAATCAGAACCTGGACAGACTCTGGTAGAAAATTTCATGAGATTAATACCTCTAAGAATTGGAAAGAGTGTCTAGGATATAAGTCAGATGAGGATAAGAAATTGAAAGAGAAAATTGTCATTGATGAGACAGTCAGTCCAAAGACCTATAGACATGTTATAGATGCAACCAAATCTAAGATTACTCCTGTTAATTTTGTGTTTGGTAAGGATTCCAATTCTACTTTTGAAAAGGGATCTACTTCTACTCAAGGAATTAAAATTTTAAAGTCTAAACTTGTCATGAATAAAGTCACTAAGAATGTAGGTCTATTGTCTCAGAAACAGCTTAAGGATAAAATCTGTATGGTGACAGATAAGAAACAGGAAGCTACTGTTAAGAGAAACATGAATGGTAAAGTTGGGATCAGTAAAGAGAATGGTTATAAATATATCCCAAATGCACCTAGAAAGTGTTGTTTCAACTGTGGCAACTCAAATCATCTTGCTATTGATTGTAAGAAGAGTAAGAAGAAGATTGCTGATATTTTTAAGTCTGATGTTAGGAATATATCAGTATTTTATAAACCGCAGAAGTCCTGTTTTCATTGTGGTAGTATATGGCATTCTATTTATACTTTTAAAGATTATCATGATTTGTACTATAACTTCTATGATCCATTGCCTAAGTTAGATAGGAGTACAAAGTCTGATAGAGTTGATAATGTCATTGTGAAGCATGCTTTTGTTAATACTGATACTGACAAAGCAAATCCTGATGGAGTAAATCTTGTCAGGACTGCTAAAGTCAGAAAGTCTTCTGCTGTGAATGTTAATAAAATGCATGACAACGGGACCCAACAAGTGTGGGTTCTTAAACATTCTAATTAGTGTTCTGGAATTCTGATGCAGGGTAAAAAGAAAAATGTGTTAGTCATGGATAGTGGATGTTCTGTGCACATGATTGGAAACAAAGCCCTGTTATCAGAATACGAGGAAAAAGCTGGCCCAACTGTGTCTTATGGAGATGGCAACATTGGACAAACTTTGGGATATGGCAATATAATCATTGGGAATGTCATCATTGAAAAAGTATCTCTAGTGAAAGGACTAAAACACAACTTGTTGAGTATTAGTCAAATCACTGACAGAGGTTATCATGTCAATTTCTATTCTACACATTGTGAAGTAGTCAGTAAAGCAACAGGAAAGAAAGCACTGACTGGCTACAGACATGGTAACATATATGAAGCCAACATTCTATCAAATACTGATGGCTCCCCTACCTGTCTGATAAGTAAAGCATCAGTAGATGAAAGTTGGAATTGGCACAAGAAGCTTTCTCATCTCAACTTCATTAATATCAATGAGTTGGTTAAGAAAGATTTAGTGAGAGGATTACCTAAAGTTTTATATACTCCTGATGGACTCTGTGATGCATGTCAAAAGGCTAAACAGAGAAGAACATCATTCCAGAGTAAATCAGAATCCTCTATTGGAGAATCATATCACATGCTTCATCTTGATCTATTTGGTCTAGTCAACATCATGACCATCAGTAAGAAAAGGTAAACTCTTGTAATTGTTGATGAATATTCTAGATTCACCTGGGTGTATTTTCTGCACAGTGAAGATGAAACTCCTGAAGTTCTGTTGGATCATGTGAGAATGATTGAGACAACCACAAAGTATAAAGTCAAGATACTGAGAAGTGATAATGGTACTGAATTTAAGAATTCAAAGATGGAAGAGTTCTGCAAATACAAAGGAATTATTCAACAATTCTCTGCTCCTGGCACACCTCAGCAAAATGGAGTAGTTGAAAGGAAAAATAGAACTCTTATTGAAGCTGGCAGAACTATGTTGGAAGAAGCTAAGTTACCTACATACTTCTGGGCAGAAGCAGTCAACACAACATGCTATACTCAGAATCTCACATTAATAAACAGACATGGTGTTACTCCTTATCAATCACTCAAGGAAAAGAAACCTAGTCTAAAGCATCTGCATGTGTTTGGCTGTAAATGTTTTGTTCTCAGAACACACCCTGAACATCTAGGGAAATTTGAAACAAAGGCTGATGAAGGAATTTTCATAGGCTATCCTGCATCAAGAGCCTTCAGAGTTTTTAATTTGAGAACAAGGACAGTCATGGAGTCAGTACATGTATCTTTTGATGATAAGAAGATAACTGGAATCAATGAAGACTCTCATGATAGATTGATTTTTGAAAATGAAGCTACTAAGGAACCTAAAGAAAGTGAATCAGAAGCTGTCAATACATCAGATCTTGATGGGTCACCAAATCCTGATGACACACCAGATACTGATGGTACTAATACTGTTGATGCAATCAATAGTAATACAACTAGTAGTGCTAATGTTGAGGGGGAGCAACAACATTCTACTACAAGTTCAGAGTCAACTTAATCATCAAGACAGAATTCTTCAGATACTGATTCAAGCAATGATCCTGATAATTTATCAGGAGGACATAGCAATAGTTCAGGGGGAGCTTCAAGTCAAGCAAATTCTTCAAATCAAGATAACACCAATCCAGAGGGAGCATCTACTTCAAGAAACAATTTAACACCAGCAAGGAAATGGACTGCAAGTCATACTCCTGATTTGATCATTGGAGATCCTGCTGCAGGTGTTCAAACAAGAAGTGCAACTCAGAATGAATGTCTATACAATAACTTTCTATCCAAGGAGGAGCCTAAGAAAGTTGAAGATGCACTTAAAGATGCTGATTGGGTTACTGCAATGCAAGAAGAACTGAATGAATTTGAAAGAAATGAAGTCTGGAAACTGGTACCAAGATCAAAGAATAGATCAATTGTTGGTACAAAGTGGATTTTCAAGAACAAGACTGATTCTGATGGAGTAATAATCAGAAACAAAGCTAGACTAGTTGCAAAGGTGTATTCTCAAGAAGAGGGAATTGACTATGATGAAACTTTTGCTCCTGTTGCAAGACTAGAAGCCATCAGGATATTTCTTGCTTATGAAGCACATAAGAAATTCAAGGTTTTCCAAATGGATGTTAAAAGTGCTTTCTTAAATGGAGAACTGGAGGAAGAAGTCTATGTTGAGCAACCTCCTGGTTTCATTGATCCTAAATATCCAAATCATGTCTACAGATTGGATAAGGCACTTTATGGACTAAAGCAAGCTCCTAGAGCATGGTATGAAACCTTAGCTCTATTCTTACTGGAAAGTGGATTCAAAAGAGGTGCTGTTGATAAAACTCTATTTTATTTGAATCATGGTAAGGACTTGTTGTTAGTTCAGATTTATGTGGATTTCATTTTTGGGTCAACAAACAATAAGATGTGTGAAAAGTTTTCTAAGCTTATGCAGTCAAGATATCAAATGAGCATGATGGGAGAAATGAGTTACTTTCTTGGTCTTCAAGTTAAACAAACTGATGAAGGGATTTTTATCAATCAGTCTAAATATACAAGGAATTTATTGACAAGGTTTAACATGCAAGATAGTTCTCCTGCTACAACTCCCATAGCTACAGCTACCAAACTTGATCCTGATCAAGGTGCTGAGGTAGATGTAACTCACTACAGAGGAATGATTGGCTCTTTATTGTATCTCACTGCAAGTAGACCAGATATCATGTTTGCAACCTGTCTGTGTGCAAGATTTCAAGCAAAACCTAGAGAACCCCATCTGATTGCAGTCAAAAGGATTTTCAGATATCGCAAAGGCACTCCTTCTCTTGGCCTTTGGTATGCAAGGGAATCAGATTTTGGGTTGTGTGGTTATTCAGATGCTGATTTTGCAGGATGCAAAATAGATAGGAAAAGTACTTCAGGAAGCTGTCAGTTTTTGGGTGGAAGACTAGTTTCATGGTTCAGTAAAAAGCAAAAATCCATTTCCACTTCAACTGCAGAAGCTGAGTACATTGCTGCAGGAAGTTGTTGTGCTCAGATAATGTGGATGAGAAATCAGTTGTTGGATTATGGCCTGTCATACTCAAAAATCCCTATTTATTGTGATAACCAAAGTGCTATTGCAATGACAGGAAATCCAGTACAACATTCTCTTACTAAACACATCAGTATTCGATATCACTTTATAAGAGAACAAGTTCTGGAAGGAACAATTGAACTTCACTTTGTTCCTACTGATCAACAACTAGCTGATATATTCACCAAGCCACTACCTGAAGCTACTTTCAATAAATTGGTGAATGAACTTGGAATGATGAACTTTGAGAATTTTTGAGGAAAGCTACAGAGAGGAAATCCTGATAACTGTCAAATCCTGATGGTTATTCAGAAAGGTATGTTTTCTTTGATCAAATCCTGATAGGATACAATCCTGACAGGAAGTCAACTGGTCAATCCTGATGTTCAGGTCAGTATTTCATTGCTTAATTTGTGCCTAATTTTTCGTCAGTATTTGCTGATGGACGGTTGAGTTTTAGTAGGACAACTGTATGCGCGCGTGTGTTACACTGTCATAGATATACATATACATACACATAGAAAGCGGTGCAGTTTTCTTCAATTACACACGTAAACAGTCCACTAATTATTTGTGCACAAATCATATCTTGCCACCTGTTAATGAGAGTAAAGTTTTGTTCCAACAAAATAGATTTACTTATTCTAAATCATTAATTACTCTCTCATCATCAGTTTTTCGATTTTCTATCTCTCTCTCTGTGCTTACGAACCCTAACTGTTTTCAAATATCAATTCTCAAGTTTTTAAAAGAATATCAATGGCATCTTCATCATTCATAAACAAACAAACAGTGATTAGTGGTGTTACTTTTGCCACTAATAATTTTGTGGCTATTCTAAATCATCAAGATTTACCCAATGAGTTTCATATAATTCAAGATTTTCTAGCTTCAAGCCCATTGAAGTTTGCTTTAACAGAACCTGCAAGTGTTTCTTTTAAGTCTGTAATGCAGGTGTGGAACTCAGTTACTTTTGACAAAGGGTATTCTGACACCATCTTGATGAGTTTTGAACATAATGGAATTACTCACTATCATGTGACTCCTGCAATTGTGGAGGAAGCCCTGCATTTACCTGTTCTTGGTGATGCTATTCATGCTAATGTTTCAGACTCTACTCTTTTTGAGTTTGTTACAAAGTTGGGCTACAATGGAGAAGTAAAGAGATATGGCAATCTCTTTAGGACAAAGCTTAAGAAGGAATGGAATTTCTTCTTTGATACGATCAGCCGCTATTTCCTGAACAAGACATCAAATTTTGATGCTCTTCCATTAGGATATCTTAAAATTGGGTACTCTCTTATCCACTCTACAGTGTTTGATTATGGGTCATTTATCTTAAAAGCTTTAAGTGATAGGAAATCAGATAAGTTAGGTTCTGTCTGTTTTCTTAGATTTTTACAGTTAATCTTTAATCACTTGTGTCCTAATGTTGTTTTTGAGAATGATGTAGTTCTACCTATCTGTAGAATTATTGAGAATAATATTAAGTCCTTAGTCAACAGTGATAAGGCAAATGGTTTCATAGGAAATGCTTTTATTCCTGATGAGGTTAGGTTTTCTTACATAGGAAAATGCCTACTCGTTATGGTTTAATTTCTAATGCTATGGGGCAAGGCCAATCACACCTTGTTCCTAACCCAAGAATTCATCCTAATCAGTCTAAACAGTCAACTGCCACCTCTATTGTCTCTCAAAAGACTTTAGTTGTAAAAGCAAAGCAGTCAGCTAGAACTGATGTGTCAGGAAGGCAATCAGGTTCAAAGGATTTTTCCTCTACACCACTCACTAAAATGAAGTTATAAGGGGGTGTACAAGGGGTCCTGGTGAAGAAAGCTGCAAAGGGAGGTGAGGTTGTTTCTGTTAAAAGAAAGTTAGTGCTCAGGGATGAGACTGACTCAGAGGATGATTTACCTATATCCTCTATAATGAATGTGAATAAGGAAGTTGCTGATACTGCTACTGCAGCTGTGGTTCCATTGTCTACACCACAGAAGAAAAGGAAGTTATCAAAAAGCACTCTTTACCTTTCTTTGTTTCTTCTTCAGAAAGAAAACCAAGAAAATAATCATTCATACTCTATAGCTCCAGTCTTCACTCCACCACTAGGATCACTAAGAACTAGACATCAGGAATGATATTGAATCTAAACCCTTTGTCTTGACATATACGTTCTTGAAGTGTCCTCCAGATTTGCATTGTGGTGTTGATATGACTAATTGATCCTTCTTTTGCTCCCCCTAAGCTGTTGCTGGGATTTCCTGAGAATCCTCATCCTCGCTGAGTGGTTCTGTTGAAGTACTGAGCTGTGTAGTTAAACTACCATTACCACTCCTTGGATTTGAATCATCATTACCATTAATTTCACAC
Organism: Heracleum sosnowskyi; assembly: GCA_030848705.1. Classification (NCBI taxonomy): domain Eukaryota; kingdom Viridiplantae; phylum Streptophyta; class Magnoliopsida; order Apiales; family Apiaceae; genus Heracleum; species Heracleum sosnowskyi. Next base: position 22,583,224 of record CM061240.1, read on the forward strand.
ATAACAGCTGAGAGCTTGGAGTTGTTGAACATCATATTCAGACTTTCAATCACCTCTTGTTGATTAATCAAATTTACCTCGTTGGCTTTAGATTCCACTGATTAGCCGAGGAAAATATCCTTAAGAGCCTTAGCTGCCAATCTTGCCAAGATGCTTACTTGTAAAACATTTTCCTCCAAACCCCTGAAAGAAATTCAGAGTTTGCTTCTATTGGCCATTACAGGGTCTTCCTGTATTTGTTACTGATCATGGAAATGTGATTAATCTCATCTGTGATGTCCTGTCCTTCAGATTGAACGAACAACACCAGTTTGTATTAAGAGTAGTCATCAACCATCACTGAAGTATATCTTTACTTTGTTGTAGACAAGACATTAACTAGTCCGTAGAGTTCCATACGTATCATCTGAAGCGGCTCAGTAATGCTTATCACATTATAGCTTTTCTGTGATGTTTCTTTGACTTCCCTTAATGACATGCCTCATATATTTCATTCAGCTTGAATCCCAGATGAGGCAGTCCTCTCACCAATACCATCTTTAGAAAAGAGTTCCTTGTATTGTCATGCAAGGGTGAGAGCTTCTCAACCTTCCTGCTTGAGATAAAACACTGCTCCTTCATTTAATAAAAAGATTTGTGCTTTGAATCTTCAGCAAGAAAGTTGCTTCTAATTGTTATCCTTGACTCCAATTATTAGTTGTTATCAATGATACCAATTATTGTAAACATGATGACATTCCATTTCAAACGTAGCCATGTCCCGTGATGAAAACCTTTGCTGTCATCTCCAAAGATTATTAACGGAACAGCTTTCTCAATCACATTTGATGGCAAGTTCTTTATTCGATCATATGTCTTCAGTAGTAAAGACCAAGAAAGCATATAAATCGATTAACCTGATTTGCCTGCACTCACAAATGGATTGACAGTTCTTGGTACCCAACTTATTTGCTTGGGTCCAGATGGATTAGAGATTTTGCTTTTAAAAGTGGTAACAACAGCTTCAACCTATACATGCTTATTCTTATCTCTGACTGACCTTGCAGTTGTTGCTCTAATGTAATTCTTAAACATGCTTTTTCTATGATTAATGCAAGTTCTAAGAGATGCATTCATAATATTTAAATAAGTAAACATGTTAATAAGAATAAATGGCATACATTGAGCATTTTGACATTGCAGATAAGAGATGTGCAAATTAAGCATGTTCTGCATTTTAGAAAATTCAGTACTTTCTACTTTAACCAATATACACAAGTGTAACAGGTAGCAAGTAGATTTACAGATATTCAATAATTTTCTAAGCACACATAGAATAAAAGAATTAACAATTAAATCACTAATTCTATCTAATCCATTCTGTTGTTGTATGGCATCTAACTTTCTCTATTACCTAAGTCAGTTTTAGATACAACTTGGTGTTTTACAAATTCTACTGACTCTAAAGGTAATTCCTCCATCCTTCAAACTGATTATCCCTTAACAAACAATTCAGAATAAATGAGCAAATCTTGTTCTACTAGGGATACTGAAACTTAGCTTTACTAAGGTCTTATGTGCCAGAAACTTAACCCCTAAAACTAAGAGTTGTTTCTTAAGAAAGCTTCTATCTCACTTGCAAATCTTATTCTACAAATATTCATACACACATATCTAAGATCTCCTATGTACATGCTTTGAATATTGAGAATTAAATACTGCATTGGTTCAAGGAAAAGATACCTGAGATATGTGAGGTGAATCATCTTCAGAGATTGCTATGAAAGCAAGATATCCATGATCTTCTCGTCATCTGATCCATCCCAACTCTTTCCTTAAGCAACATAAGTTTTGTGCTGATGCTTCTTCAACAAAGCATTCCACTTCTGTTTTAGCTATTAACTGAGTCCCTATTCTTCTTTGTTTGTTAGGCTTCTTCATTGTGTAGCACACCCTGATAGTTTCTCGTTACATAGTTCTTATCAAAGTTGAAACTATCACTCTTGTTTTTGTTACCATCTCAGTCTGTAACTACCTCTTTGAACTGAATCCTGAAGAATCTTTGCTTCGTAATAAATAAGTCTGATCCATGGATGTGGCTTTTGTACTCCTTCTGAATCTGATGTGACTAAACTTCCTTGACAAGTGAAACACTGATCTTTAGTCTAGTCTCTCGAGGTTTTCTACCTGAGCTTCTTCTGATTCAGCTACTAGTAATTCTTCTATTCTGTTCTGAGGTTCCAACAATAATGCTCGTTACTGAGATGTTGGTTTGTCCGTTCAATTCTCTAACACCCTTTATTCCTCCCTTCATAATCTCTTTAGAAAAAAAATTATATTCGTAGAAACTTCTTCCTGAAATCAGCTTCATGGTCATCTTTTTCTTCGAAAGATAAAAATCAGTTTAACACCCGGAGGAATCTTCTTCTACAAGCCCTTGAGCACCCTCAATTTAATACTTAAGAAAAATTTAAATATTCAGAATTTTTAATTTTCCTTAAAAATAAATTAATCAAAAATAAATATTTACAAAACATTTAATTTTTAAGAATTTCGAATTTTCTTAAAAATTAAATCATGTAAATTAATATTTAAGAAAAATTAGAATTTAAGAAATTTTTTTTAAAAAAAAAATTCGAAATAAATAAATAACTCAGAAATATATTAATTCGGGGTGCTTTTGTAAAGCTGGCCAATTCAAGCACTTCGATTGTTTTTAAAACAAAAACTATCGAAGAAACTATCATCCATTTCGATAGTTTCTGAAAACTAAACAAATGGTTAATGGCTGACCATTTTTGAAAAAATAAGAGCATTACCACTTCGATAGTTAAAAAAAAACTATCGAAGTCACCATACTACTCAGACTCAAAATTGGCCACCTAAATTGACTACAATTCACAAACTCTAAGGGGTCTCTTTAGCACACTACAAATTGCTCTGTGCCGCACCTCTAAAATAAATTCATAACATAAATTAAATTTACTTAAGTTTAAAATATAAATTTATTTAACTTGAATTTATAAAATAAATTTATTTAAATTAAGTTAATCAAATAAACTTATTCAAGTTTAAATAATGAACTCATTTAAATTAAATTTATAAGATAAATTCATTTTAACTTAAATTTATAAAATAAACTTATTAAAATATAAATTCATAAAATAAATTTATTTAGAAGTTGGCCTCCTCAGAATTCTTGTCTGACTGGTCTGAAATACCCGGATCTAATCTGTATGTCGATTAACAAGCTCTGATACCAATTGTTAGGTCCTAAAGTATCGTAGAAGGGGGGGTTGAATACGATACTCACTAATTCATCGAAAAATTCTTTCGAATCTTTTGCGGATAAATAAATTAGTATACTCTCAGTGGGTACGTGTTCAAGTGAAACGAATAGCAATTTGATTTCTTCGGATAGATCTATGTAGGTTCTCGAAATCAAATCAACCAAGCCAAACACAAGCAATTCGGGGAATATATTGTTTTATAAATATAAATCTCGAAGGGTGCTACAAATTCTAATCCGTAGGATTAGCGGCAAATAGTTCAAGCTCACTTAATACAAACACGGATTAGAGTTTAAGGCTGTCTACGAATTTATAAATATTCCAGCTCTTAAACTCTTCTCCGGCTATCTCTCTCTGTCAAAATGATGAACTCTAAAATATGAACTACTGAAGAAGATGAACTTCTTCTGTCTATTTGTAGACTTTTCAAAACCAATCTTCCGATAGATTTTGCTTCGACCAATCAGAATGCAGCAGGTGTCCAATCTACTTTTTAGAATAATTAAAAACTATCGAAGGCTTTGTTTTAAAACAAAAACCATCGAAAGTTTTGTTTTTAAACAAAAACTATCGAAAGTTTTGTTTTAAAACAAAAACTATCGAAGGAGTATTCACCTGGCCAATTTGAAAAACCAAAGGGACTTATTTCGTCCTTTTGTGTAATTCGTCCTGTAGTCTGACAGCTCCTTAAAAATGTTTTTCGACCCGCACAGCTTCTAATCTTAATAAATAAATAATTAATTTAATCCAGAAAATATATAAATAAATATCTAATAATATGTAGATATTTATAAATATAATTTTCTAATTAAATAAAATATTTAATTATTTATTTAAATCCTTATAGTCCAAGCTGCGGTCTGTGAGTGTCTGGAACTGGACACCTTTTTGCTTAGCAAACCATATATCAATTCCAACCGGGGTTCCATCTTTCCAAATATCTCAACCTGCATTTCTTTCGGGTTTATTATTTTCATAACTTTGGCTCAGTGGGTTCCTGTAGCTGTTTGGACGTATCCTGTTCTGACCTGTTTTCTCCTATAAATTCCTTAGAACTTTCAGGGAGAACCAAGTTTGACTGTATCAATTTCTTCTGTAGAATAGATATGTAGATCATCCTCGTATGTGTTGACACCTCGTGCAACGGTCTGGTTCACAGACGACTAACAGTGATTCAAACCTTCACATCTTCATTTCAATACAATTGACAAGTCGCTGCATTCTTGATTGCTTCAAACACTAACTGTCAATAAACACGTGTACCTTCACTGGAATCCTTATTGGTATTCAGACAACGTCTTCATATCTTCTTTTAAACCTTTGTCCTTTACCCTGTATTCATTGCTTTCAGATTCCTATGATTCCTACACTGTCTATGTCACAATCAATGCTAATACACTGAAATCTTCTAGTGGCACTGTATACTGAATCTTCAATACTTTTGAAACCCTGAATGTCTTCAACCCTTATTCTTCACTGAGGCATGAACATGATAATGAACTTCTTTCAGTGACCCTTAACTAGACTTCAGAATTACTTCTTGTATCTTGATTCCTTGTATTTGCCCTATCTTCATTTCTTCCTGATTTCTGTGTAGTCGTAGTATTATTTACCTGTCCTGTTCTAGTGTTGAGTTATCATCGATACATTGAGTTCATGTACACACTGCCTTGGAATCTCACCAACATGAAGATTCTATCTATTCAAGATCTACTGATGAAAACTACACAGGAACTGAAATATGTTCATTATCTTTTGAGATTGAAGAATCAAATGTGCAAAGAATGGAGTGACATGATTTTGTCAACAATAAGAAGAAGACTGGATGGAAACAGTAATTTCAATGGTAATTATACTCCCATGTACTTAAATCAAAGAGGTCAGGATGTGGAAATGCAAAGGGGTACTGCTGTTAAAGAAGTAACTTTTGGCATGACACAACTTACTCTCAATCCTGATGGGAAGGAAATTGCTTATCTTTTGCTTGAAGAGCATAGTCTTCAGAGAAGCTCCATATTGAATCTCAGAGCAGCTATCTACCAGATTAATGAGGAAGATGAAGAACTCAGAAATCTTAAGGAAAGGCTGATTCAAATTCTTGAAGAAAAAGAAGAAAATTTATTATCCAACTTCTTGAAGATGAATCTGTTCTATCAAAAAGTTTAAACAGATAAGTTGTTACTGCAGATACTTGTACATTTTGTATATATGTTTTTGACATCATTGAATCTTAGGAATCTATACTTTATTTGACAAAGTATGAGATTGGGGGAGATTGTTAGATCAGAATTCAATGATCGTCAGGAGCTAGACTCAACTGATCAGAATTGCTGACGTCATCAGGATTGCATGGTCGTCAGGATCAGAATACATATCAGGACTGGGATCAGGATTGATCATCAGGACTGGAAGCTGATCAGGATTCCTACTTCGAGTTATATTTGGAGTCTAGTTAAACATGGAAGTTTATTCTGTCGGTTCCTGGTTTGTAGAATGTAGCTATCAATTATGGATAGGTTTCAATCTTTGAAATTGATTAGGACTTATCATTGATAGAGCAGCTATGTAGTATATAAACACAGTTTAGGTTTCGATTTATGTACGTGAACATAATCGATCATACACTTGAGTATTTGTGAGTCAAGTTAGAAGCTCTCAAGAACATAGAATTTCTTGAGAGAGTTTTTTTGTAAGCTAGCAGCTCTCAAGAACATTAGAATTTCTTGAGAGAGTTTGTAACAGTTTTATATCAGATTTAATAAAGCTGTTATCTTTCATTCATATTTGTGATATATACAGTAAGAAGTCGATTATCTTATACTATTGTATTCAACCCCCCTTCTACAATAGATTATTACTGGGCAACAGACAATGTTTGTTCTTTATCTATTTGACTTTAAGCAGTGATTCACTTCCTTCTCATTCAAGAACTCCGTAATCAGTATCTTTTGCTGTCACAACTTGAAATCTCCGTCACTTTAATAAATCCACTGAGCTTGAATACTTCATTGAGGCTTGATCAACAAATTGAGCTTCTTTCAATGTAGAATCACTTCAAGTCTGTAGATGACTTTAATCTTCATTCTTTGACAGATATAATCTTCTGAGATTCCTGTGACATCTGATATAATATTTACTTATTACATTCTTGTTTAAGTTGAGTAGAATCCTCGAATTACAAATAGGCTATTTCATATGCCTTTCAATCTCCCCCTATTTGTTTGTTAGAGAATAACAACCAAATACCTAGAGGATCACTCAACTAAAACCAAGAAAAAGATAGGACTCTTAAGCCTAAGTAAATACTAGAAAGTTCTGGATCAAATATGACATTTCCAGATTTCACCAGTAAAGATAAATGCAAGACATGTGTTCCTCTAGACTGAACATATGATAACATTTAACCTGTCTTGATTTACCTAAGCTCTATACATATAACATTCACAAAATAGAGCTAATTACCTTTACTCCCCTGAAACTCCTCATGTTCCTTTTATATCTTTTTCAGCTCCCTCTTCCTAGCTTCTCCAAATTTCTCTATAAACTTTGGTATCAGAGCTTGTAATCAGTACAAGAGAATCACTTCTTAAGAATTAAATGATTAAGAACAATCAAGAAATAAATTTCTCCGGCAGAATTTAAGCTTGACAGATGAGAGAAGTAAAGACAGTGAAGGATGTAATGTTTTTGTCTATGTCTTTTCTTTTCTTGTTGAATGTTGTAATTGATGCAGTACTTTAAGCCTTCTGTCTTCTATTTATATCAAATGCTTTTCTATTAATACCCACGTGCAAGCCACTGAAAGTATACAATTTGCACTAGGAAGACAAGCAGAAAAACAACCATTTTTGCCTTAGAAGACTCTCGGGAAGACAACCAGTGGCCTAAGAAGACTATCGGGAAGACAACCAGTGGCTTAGGAAGACTAGGGTTTGGCCTGGGAAGACAATCAGGAAGTAGCTTAAAAAACTGAGTCTTCCTAGTTCAAACATAAGTCTTCCTAGTTCATTTTTATTCTAATTTAAATAATTAACTAAATAAATTATGTATTAAATTAATTCTTTACAGAATTAATTTAATAAATAATATACTTAATAGTATTAATTATTTATAAGAGAATAAATAGAATTAGTTGACTTCTCAATTAATTTCTTTTTATTCTAATTTAAATAATTAACTAAATAAATTATGTATTAAATTAATTCTTTACAGAATTAATTTAATAAATAATTTACTCAATAGTATTAATTATTTATAAGAGAATAAATAGAATTAGTTGACTTCTCAATTAATTTCTTTTTATTCTAATTTAAATAATTAACTAAATAAATTATGTATTAAATTAATTTAATAAATAATTTACTCAATAGTATAAATTATTTATAAAAGAATAAATAGAATTAATTGACTTCTCAATAAATTCCAGAATCACTTAAAAATTAGATAAATAACAAACATAATAGTACGTTGACACTCAACGTACTGGTTCATGAGTGACTAACGATAATGTATGTTCTTTATCTATTTGACTTTAAGCAGTGATTCACTTCCTTCTCATTCAAGAACTCCGTAATCAGTATCTTTTGTTGTCACAACTTGAAATCTCCGTCACTTTAATAAATCCACTGAGCTTAAATACTTCATTGAGGCTTGATCAATAAATTGAGCTTCTTTCAATGTAGAATCACTTCAAGTCTGTAGATGACTTTAATCTTCATTTTTTGACAGATATAATCTTCTGAGATTGCTGTGACATCTGATCTAATATTTACTTATTACATTCTTGTTTAAGTTGAGTAGAATTCTCGAATTACAAATAGGCTATTTCATATGCCTTTCACTTATTAATTTGTCAAATTGTATGATGTTATTAACTTTACTAAGATATGTTGTATGACAGGAAAATTTGATCCATGTTACGATCCCGAAGATTCTGGTCTCTCGGTTCAAAAATCTTTTAGAGGAAGGCTCCGTGTACAGCATCAAAAATCTGAAAGTTGTTTCAAGTACAGGAAAATATAGACCACTATTACATGGGTCTAAATTGTTCTTCATACGCATAACGTTGCCTAAGAGATTGGAATAAGGCATCGTCAACATATCACTGCATGGATTTCAGTTCATATGTCCGGATATGATTGATGCACATATTAATGACACCAACATACTCTCAGGTTTTTGATGCAGTAATATATTAGAGTAATATATAAGTAATACTATTATATAAGTTATAATTCAAACTATCATGTTCTAATATTATTTTTTCTATGTTGATTTAGATGTTGTGGGCTGCTTGACCTACTTGGGTGGCATTGAAGTTGTCAAATGCGGTTGGAAAAAAAGAGATCTCAAAATTGTCACAAATTAGTAAGTTATGCATTATATTAATTGTAATATAACTGTTAATTGTTTTTTATTGTTCCTGTAATTTCATATTACTTCTTTGGTTACCCCAATTTATTTATTTTAATTACTTATTTAATTGGTTCTAATTTTTTTCTTAAACAGCTCCATCACCAGTACCATAACTTTGTGGGAAAAGTTGACCGAGATGGTTGATACAAATTTATACAAGGAGGATGGTGGACCTATATAATAATTGTCACATCTACCCACAAATATAAATCAATATAAATTTAGTATTTTATAAATTTAGTAATTTAGTATTTTTTATCAATATAAATTTCATTTTATATATATATGGCAATGATGTCGGTCCAAGAAAATAAAAAATTAAACTATATAAACAAAAGGAATATGTAAATACTTTATAATATTACCTACCCACATACAAATTTTATAGAATATATTTTATTTGATAATTTAAATAATTTTGTAGATATTTATTTCACAATTTTTATTTTAATATTCTTTTTTTAACAAATATATTCTAATACCGCTGATTTTATAGAATATATTTTATTTGATAATTTAAATAATTTTGTAGATATTAATTTCACAATTTTTATTCTAATATTCTTTTTCTTAACAAATATATTATGATGTCGCTACGAAGCGCGGCTTATTAACCTAGTCTAAATTAAGAATATTGTTGCTTGAGTTGTGTTTGTTTTGCATAGGTGAGTTTGTTTGAAATTAGTTTAAGAAGGTACATCGTGGTCGATACAAATTTATATTTGTTGCATTTTTTACCTATTCTAGTCCTAAATTACACAAAAGATTTTGAATTAAGTTTGGTTTATTTTAAATGTAAGATTATAATTTGGTTAAAGAAATATAAATGTATTATTAGATTAATTTCCTAAAAATTATTCTAACAAAGAACAATATTTCAATGAAAAATAATATTAGAAAAAGTTTCATTAGTGAATTTTGATTTTGGAGTACAATAGTTTGCTACAATCTCGTCTTCACTAAGCACAGGTTAGCATTTGTACTTTTTATTTAAAATTAACGTACATACCTTTTACCAAATTTGTTTAGTTTTAAGCGTAAATGGCTGTAGTTTGGAGATAAAACAACAAAACACGTTTTTCTTTGAAAACATATATATTCTGTATAACTGGTAGAAATTTCATAAAAATGGGCATCCCGACAGTGTTTGTCACAACACGTGGATTAGTGATTATGATATATGATTCCCGTCGGACCCGTTTTCCTACATTACGACACTGCTACCCCGCCAACTTGTTTATAAACAATGTCCTAACCAATCTTCAGAACATACTCCCTCTCCCTGAGTTTTTTCCATTTGGGGATCGGCGCTGGGTATGCATTTTAATATTATAATGAAAGCTTAAGTTGTGTTTGTCATTGTATATTGTGGAGTTCATGTTTACTATAACAAGCTTAAGTTTTTTTTTTTATTATAATGAAATCTGTATTAAGTGCATAATATCTGTGATTTTGTTGCAATTCATTTGAAGTTGTTTTTCGCTGCATACATATGTATGTAACTGATTTTTAATTCTTTAAAGATGTTGGCTCATTTTTTCTTCCGTGATGATGTGAAGAAATTGTAATGCTGATACAATTTCATAGGTAATACTAATACATCTTCCAGAACAACTTTGATTAGTTGGGACTTGGGCACTTTGCATTATATGTAAATCGTCTGTTGTGGGGACATGTCCTTCTGCAGTACCTGTGCTTCAAAGAAAACTGGTTTATTTGTTTTTTAAAATTTATTTTCTTGTAGTATATTAATGGTTTTTAACACGGTCAATGATCAAGAATAAGTTCTATGTGCTGTATATCTATGCACGAGTCATAGACTGTCTTCAGTACTGTGGTCACCTGATTCCGCAATATATTGTATAGGCTTTAGATATTTATGTGCCTATATTCATCTTTCTATCATGGATTAAGAATTCTGTTCTAACTTAATTGTAATTTGGAGACCTAAATTTCGTATGTTTCTAGCATATGAGATGATTAAGATTCTTCCTAATCTATTTCTTTCAGGAGAATTTGCAAGAAAACAGAACCAGTAGGTCTACTGTGTCCATCATTGTCCATTCTCATATATGAAATGGACCCAACCATCAAGTAACCTATGCATGCCTAATCTCCACCACACATATCTCCAATGTTGACAAGTACATAAACACTTACTTCCCTGCATAATCCTTCAAGAAAAACTACAGAAATTTCCTTCGATTCTTAACATTTCTTGAAGTAGTCCAGGTACACAAATGGCAGCAAATTCCTTGTCTATTGGATTCTCTAAGATTCGATCATTGCAAAGATGTCCTAAAAGAGTAAAGCAGCAAAGGGCTAGACTATATATCATCCGAAATGCACTGTTCATCTGCAAAGACGATCGGAATTCAGAAATTCCAAATTTTATTTTGGTGTAATATTTGACCGGGCAGCGAATTATATATTATTATATTCAAGAAATGAGATATTAAATTTGAGGATTTGAAGATTTAATATTTTGGAATTTTATTATATTTGATTTGAGAATATTCGAAGAAACGCGAGAACATTTTCTAAGAACAAGGAATAAAGAGGGAATAGATAAGGGATGTTGGAGTTAATATTGATTTAAGGGATTGTGCCACAGTGGAGTAATAAAATGCAACATATAAGCTGTAACGTATTGATTTTATTAAAAGAACACAAAGACGATCCAATTGGTGGAAGAAGAAAAACCAAGGTGTCATGCATGAAAGTCAACCAGAAAGCTAGTGGTGTATTTGCAACATTGGCAAAAATGGGGTTGTTTGATGAGAGGCCAACACTTGGACTAATGAGAGAGCAACAAGTGGACTAATGGGTGGTTAAAAACACAAAAGAAAATATGCATCCAAGTGAAAAACAAAACAAAAGTAAAGATGAGCAAGAAGCTCTCCAATCTGCCAATCAAGAACACAACTCAAAGAAAAATTCATATCTCCACTTCTATCCATCCATAAATCACCAAATTTCTACCGTAGCTTCTCCACTCCATGGGTAAGGTTCTTGCAAAAGTTCATGGCAAAAAAGGCGGTGTAGCCTAGTCAAATCCCTTCCCCAAGTTGAAGATTCCAATCTGCCCTGTTCCTGGCAGATTCTGCCACCGATCTTAAAACGCCCATAAGTAGAGCTTCAAGCATTCCATGGTGATGATCTAGGACTCAAAATAAATCCCTTGAAGATCAGAAGGTGTGGTAAAAGATTTGAGAACGAAACTCTTATTGTTCGATTTTATATGATTTTTACAAGATGGTGTGTTCTAGGATGATTAGTTACTAACTTAATTTTCATATTTTGTTTCTTGATGGTTTGGCTTCCAAAGGATGTTCTAAGCAAGGTTTAAGAGTTGTAAAGTCTTTAGAGCACTTCTAAGCTTCAAGCCAAGGTATAAATCTTTGGAAACCCCTTTGATGACTATTGTGTTTTAATGGAGTTTTGATGTGGTATGCATGTTTAGAGGCATGAATCTTATGTGGTTGTTATGAAAATGGAAAAATAAGTATTGTAGCTCCAAGACCTGTTGAGGCAGTGAGGAAGATGATGAATGGTGTATATGAGTCTTGGGTGTTGGTTGAATGCTTATTTGGGTTGGTTAAAAAAATTGGATTATTCGTTTTTAAGCCGTCGTAATGCCCGATTTTCGGTAACTCTAAAACTGCCTAGAATCCGAAAACCTAACTGCCCCTTTTGGTTCAGTGATGAACATGAGTGTGTAGATCTTTGTTTTTAGTTTACGTGAGCGCAAGAATCATGTCAAAAGAGTTTACGGTTTATGAGATATGACCATTTTAGTGAAAGTGGTTCAAGGAATGAGATTGCAGAAATGTACCAACTTTGTGGCTATGTTTGAGACCCTTAAGAGTTGTTTTAAAATATGAAATTTTGTATTGAAGTGCCAAGGTCAGTTAGGAAAGTTTTTACGAAGGTTTCGAGTCGAAAAGATTATTTTTCGATTTTATAAAAATGTGTTAGCCGAGGTTGCGCAAGTGAAAACCACTAAGAACATGACTTAGAAACCAATGTTGTAAATGGTTAAGTATAACATGTATTCGAGGATCGATTTCGGACTAAACCTACGACTTAAGTAATTGTCGATTAACATGGACTTAGTATGAGCCTATATCGAGCTAGTAATGCCTTGGTTGTGTTTCGCTTACGTGTTTAAGCATTGGGTACAAGTGGATTATTCAGGGGATTAATCGTGCGTTTTCTTTGACTTTGTCTAGATTGTCCGACATCGTCGCGAACCCCTGTCACTTCTCGAGCATCAGACAAGTTTCTAAATCTATACTTTGAAGTATTGACTATATAATACTGCTTTTGCCATGTATAAATTTGGACAGTTTTGCGATATATCTTATTTCTTGTTGGAATAGATTTGACATTTGGATTATATAAACTCTTTTGAGTTAAGTAGTTATGAACCGGTTTACCTTGTAGCTCTAAATATAAGAGCATATTCATTATTTTCGACTCTAAATCGGGAGTCGGTATTTTGAGATATGTAGATAGCCGTGGAAACCCGGAGGGATTCCATCGGCAGAATACTATGTATTTTGAGGATTGTTATTTGAGTATGATATCATTCGAGGAATGATATTTGCTTACTATATCTTTCAAGAAATGTTATTTGAGTATTATCTCGGTCAAGAAATACTATTTGAATACTATTTCAGTTATAAATGCTAATGGAAGGCATAACTGTTTTCGAAAGTATATTGTGATACTTGCTTTATGATTTAATTATGGGCTTCTAAGCTAAATTTGGGATATTAGTTAGAAGCCAGGTTTTTATAAAGGCCCTAGGTAAAAGGGCGTATGATTTTATTCTTTAGACCGATAGTAGTTATATTTTCTGTATATGTTAAAGATTATTTTCCGATAAAGATATCGGGCAATTATTATTCAATGATTATTTATTTAATGAAAATTATTTTAAATATTCATTCAAGGTTTATTTATTTAATGAATATTATTTTAAATATTCATTCAAGGTTTATTTATTTAATGAATATTATTTTAAATATTCATTCAAGGTTTATTTATTTAATGAATATTATTTTTGAATATTCATTTAAAGTTTATTATTTAATGAATATTATTTGATTATTTATTAAATACTTTCAACACATTTTAAAAATGAGAAATGTTATTTAAAGTTTATCCTCGACCTTCAATAATTACGAAGGATACTCTAAGCTGTATTATTAATTATTTTTAAATCAAAAAGAGGTTCCCAAACACTGTTTTTCCATTTAAATCTGTCTTTTAAGAGGATTTAAATGCTCGCTCAACTATCAAAAATATGGGAAACCTGATTTAAGTGACTGCTACTCATTTTCAACTCTCAACTCAAAACTGTCAGGGGACGGATATTTTCTCGGAGCAATTTAATTGCTGCAAGTCAAATGTTGTGTTACCACCTCAACGATCGAGGGGTAAATTGATGGAACAAGTCGATATCCATTAACAAGCATCGCTTGGGAAATATTGGAGAATCTTCCTTTCCAACCTAGATATAACTACTTAGTGGAGTCGTATCAACAAGTATTACACTTGGGGAAAGGAGGACGATCTTTACGTTTCAGAGTCATGGATTTCATCCGAACTAGGAGTGGTGTAAGTGGTCCAGTTGCGCCGACCCATCCATTTTATTGCCCCAAATGGGCCGGGAGATCCCGGAAGGCAGTAGACAATGTCAGGTTGTCGTGATTCTTCCATCTACATGTAGAAAACATATTTTTGTTGTACGACCTGCTACTGATCATAGTAAGGTTTGTACGACGGGCGCGGTATCAACTCCGGTATTAGTTCATCATCCATTTTGGAAAATTCTGCAACATGTATTGAAAGGGACTACGGATGACATCCTTGGTACAGGTTTACTGATCATGTTGGCTGGGGGTTCTGCAACATGTATTGAAAGGGACCAAGGATGACACCGTGGTACAGGTTTACCGATCATGTTGGCAGGGGGTTGAAAATTGTTCAAAAATGAAGTTATAATAAATACTTGCAACTTCATCTTTTACTTTATGAGTTATGACTCTGATAAAACCTAACTCAGATTATATATGCATAAGTGGATTTTGGGTTACGGAACATTATATGAAATTTTCCTTATAACTTCATCTTTTAAGTTATATGTTGATATTCTGCTTACATAGCAGATATTTTTCGGAAAGGTTATATTGGTTTACTTTGAAACCTCATCTTTTATATTATACAAGAACTTTGTTCATAATATAGCAAAAGTTTGCAGAAATATTATGAAATGATATTTGAAATACAACAATGGTACCGTTTTTGGAATACATTCCGATAAGGAAATAATTTCAGTATCGAGATATTTTGACAAATTATTGTCTTATACCCGCTTTATTCTGGGTTGAGTTAAAGGCAGGATTATGCCATACTTTAATTACCTTGCTGAGCTATCGCTCACTCTTGCTATTGTTTCATAAATATTATATAGCAGCGAAGTAGGATACCAAGGATTCGGCGCATCCCTCAGGCGAGTGGCAAGCGCAAGGTAGTCTCATGAGCAGTTTCTAGCAGTGATCCTGGAAGTAGTGTGAACCAGTCAGATCAAGCTGGAACTTTTGGTATTCATCTTATGTATAGATATGAATGGTATGAGAGGGTGGTGAGTATTACAAGGCTAAGTTGGTAATGTACCATTACTTAGGAGTTGTATCAGTAGCAAATTCAAAAGACATTTGGGTATTGTAATAAAGATTATTTATTCCGTAATGGTTGTATTTGTGTCGTTTCTGAGACTCTAACCTATGTGTGTGTGAGAGAGATATATTCATTGTGGGGTCATAAGCAGATGAATTGTGTCTATTATGAGTAAAGCAGGCAAGGCAAGAAGTAAGTGGATCGTGACTACTCTAAATCCCTGACCCCGGATTTGGGGCTGTTACAGAAATGGTATCAGAGCGTTAGGTTACAGTCCTCAGAAACGATAGGAGATCGAGTCTTACAATACCCTTAATAATGATAAGAACATCTAGAGCTCAGATTGAGTTCGTAGTCGATTTAAAGGACATGACCCTGATTGTTTAAGATGAAGCCCGAGAGGGGACTTCTTCTGGGACACCGTACTTAGGACTTCATGGTTAGTCACCTCGATTCGTATGAGTTATAGATTGATGGGATTCTGAGATACCAGACCCCGAGGCCTTCGAGTAGGCAATTGATGATGCGTTCCTTGAAATGAACGGAGACCCGATAAAGGAAGATCCATAGGAGGATCTAGAGGAAGACCCCATGGTGGGTCAAGGAAAAAGTCTTGTAGAGAACGTGTTGATTGATAAAGATGTGGTATGTTACTTGGGTCGTATAATAGGACCGGACGAACCTTCAGAGGACAAATAAGTGACGAGACGAGAGTTTAAGGATCGTTTATGATTCATCAAGAGATATGACAAAGAAAATGGCGTAGAGTCTCCAAAGCAGAAGAGGTAGAGGCAGTATAGCCAGTATCAGTGGATTGATTCGACTTGAACGAAACCTGTTACCCGTAGTCGGTTATAGTTGCCCATAAGGAGGCGGCATACGTAAGAACCAAGATGTTCCCAATAGACAGAGTAGCTTCAGTTTAGAATTTCTATAATTTACTTCTATGCATAATATAATTAACTTCTATAATCGGGTTCAACTGTAACAAAATATAAGTGAAGACATCTATGCAGACTTTTACGATTTTGGTGGTCAAAATTGGAGACACTTCTGGATCTGTCTGCATCAAAATTGGACAAGAGTGATGGCTATTCATGCACGCATGCTAATAATGTAAGCTTCGGATCTTTATAAACGAAGTATGATGCATACTATCTAAATTCAGTTGTATATTCATCTGTCGCTTAGATTAGACTACTTTTAGGACAGTGTATCCCTGCAGGCAGATGTTGGTACATATCAACTAACTAAATAATATACGAGAATAATGTACTTAATATTAATTATGGGTGTAGTATAAATAGCTAAGACAATCCGGTACTTGGTGGCCAAGGGTCTGCATATTATGTGAATAGGCTTGCGTCTTGTTGCCTATGTGAGCACCTTGGTGTCCAAGTGCTGGATGGGTATCTTCTTGACAATTAGTGTTGATAGTAGAGTACGCATACTGATGGGTGTAAGATATGCACTATTGTATGATTGCAGTAGTCCAACTGTAGTAGACACTAGACCTAATAACTACTATGTTGTGACAGTAGCAGGTTGGATTTTGGTATTGAACATTCCAATTCATTTTCCAATTCCTTTGGATCATTGAAGTAGGCAACCGGAAACTATTGAGTTAATGCTGTGGAATATTAATTCTTTCTTATGATATTTCTTGAAACCATATGACATGTCTTCAGAAATACTAGATATGCTTTTAAGTAACAATTTTTAAAGAAATGTCATGCATACACTTGTAAACTAGTCATTTTTGACCATTTCTCCTAAGATATCCCAGCTTTTAAGTATTTATAAATTTGTCATTTAGAATACCTGTACCGATTTCGACTTAATGCGTCTCTACTACAATCTACAAAAGATGTGCCCTTACATGATTGTCTTGGTCATAAGAATGTATAGGTTTTCTTTACGATGTGTTAACTTTTTCCTGCCAAACTACTTCTCGGTGTCCTTGTTTCTCTGATAACATTCTTGCTTCTCTATCTGTGATACTATAAGGTAAAGCCCACATGTTATGCTGATTCAAAGGGAAGAAGAATGAGGGAATATGGCTTTGTCTTGGCACATTGCTAGCGTAAGGAAAGCCACACCACAACTAAAGATGCAGCATTAACAGAAGTTTCTAAAATGGGATCTTCATTTGGCGAGCTAAAACAGAAGTTGCGGCACTTGGGGACCTATTGTAAAGATCTAAAAAAGGCTCTAAGGCAAGCAACACAAGGAAAGAATTACCAAAATTTTCAAAAACTAGGAAATGTGCCTGAGAAACTAGGAAATGTGCCTATATGAATGTAGTTTTGATATTTGGATGGTTTGGATTATCTAGTTAGTTTCGATATGAATTGAATAATTTAGTTGGCATATTGAATTTTATATTTCGTTTTAGTATATATTGGCCTTTTGATTTCGATATTTGGTTTTGGTTTGGTTTTTTGATTTTGGTCATTTGGTTTTGGTTTTTGGCCATGTTAAACAGGGCATCCATGTATTAAAAAAATACAGAACTTACATCACTTTCTCAAAAAACCGATGTAAAATATCATAAGTAACATCAGAACACTGATGTCTAAAGAATAGAAACCGATGTAAAAGAGAAACATAGACATCAGTTCCCTATTAAGAAATCGATGTTAAAAAGGAACATAGGCATCAGTTCCTTATTAAGAAACCGATGTTAAAAAGGAACATAGACATCTGTTTCTTATTAAAAAACTGATGTTAAAGATCGGCTAAAAACCGATGTCTAATACCCCTACCTTTCTGTACACATGCAAAGACATCGCTTATCTTTTTCAATAGACATCGGTTTTTAGCCGATGTCTAATGCAGTTTTTCTAGTAGTGTAGGGTAAATTATTGTTTTGAGTCGTACATGAATTTTTAATTGTTTTAGTGGTGTATTTAAAAATGAATTGTTTTCTTTGGTTTACCGATAAAAAAGAATGAATTGTTTTATGTACGGTGTACCTTGATCCATGAGTTGGTAGTGATTCGGTTGGTGGGTTTCAAAATTAGAAAAGTCGAGTAATTCAATTTTCTACAACAAGTAACACCATTATTTTCTTTTGAAAGTCCGAGTCATAAAACTATATTATACGTTATTTTGAGTTTTCTTTAAATATATTTTTAGAAAAATCACATTTTCTCATCTTCTACCATTTTTTTATTTTTACTTTTGCGTAAATAAAACGTTGGTTTATATTATTTATAGAATGTTGCATAGTATATAATTACAAAAAAATATTTTAATGGATTGAGTATACTCTATAATTCTATTTTGCCATTTTAAATGATTAATATAAAAAATAAAATTTTAAATAATATAAAATTATACATAAATGTAATCGAGTCCTAAAAAATATGAATTTAATTATATTCTCCTCTGTGTAGATATTAAACTATTGAAATAAAAAAAAATAAGATTCGGTTTTAAGAAATATTTAATTTTATTTATAAAATTATACATAATAAATGATTGTCTCACATAATTTTTATGTATATAAAATTTTAAATACACGAGTCATATTAAAGATTTTTGGTCGACCAACTATTTATACTTTCTGCGATTTAAAAGTTTGATTGATCTAAAAACATAAATATTAAAAGAAACTAAATTAATTGAATTTATTTTTTTTTAAATGACAAACTCCAAAAATAGGATTTATGTTGTATATATAAAAAATAACATAATTAATACTCAATATACAATAAAAAAAAGATTTTTTTTTAAATTATAATTATTACAAAATTCCAATAATTATTAGCAATGACCAATTAGACTATAACTCAAAGTATGGTAATATGAATTTTATATAGTATACTAAATTGAGCAAACAACCAGCATAATATATGATGGTTGAGTTATAACATATACTTAGATCAATCAATGATGAAACCAAAAAGTTTCATCTTAGATATTATGTTGATGCACAGTCATTAAGGTCGTCTAATATTCATAATTTACATTGATCAAAATATTTGTAAAAATTCAAGTTGAGTTAAAAAATAATTCATATTATAAGATAAAAAATGTTTCAATTTACCAAAATTTTAAAATAGAATTTCGATATTGTGTACTAAATTTTAGACTAAAATTAAACATTTGAGTTTAAAAATGTAAAAATATGTATGTAATATATAAAAAAAATGAGCTATACACCGCAATGACGACTTTCACATAATATTAATAGTTTCATAATATGTTTTCGCCTTACGTATATATCGATTCTTTATAAATGTACTCTAACTAAGTTAAAATCACGTTGTCTATGTTATATATTGACAATTTTCAAAAAATATTTATTTATTTTATACTCAAATGTTCAATTTGATAAAGTTCCGTCATCAAAAACCATATTATTATATACTCAAATGTTCAATTTGATAAAGTTCCTATCAGGTCATCGAAAATCATATTAATATTTTAGCAATTAAATATAAACATGCGATCATTATTGTATGGATATTTATCCAAATTTTATGAAATTTAATCAAGTTATAGAATATCTGGTTAATGTAATTGGTATGCCGTATTACAAAAATATGAGATAAAATCGAAATATTATATTTTTGAATTTTAAAATTACAAAATTATCTCAATATATAAACAATTTCGGGCGAGAAATTATTGCAGTGCCCATGCCTCGCACGGGCTAATTTAAACAATTGGGCCTGTAGTCTTTTATAGGCTATACCGGCTAATGCCGGTTGCCCTTCCTTTAACCGGCCCATTGACCGGCTGTTTTTTCTATATAAGTGTGAAGTCTCACTTATCTTTATTCACTTCTCACTTTCTATTTTCTCAAAGATACTCTGCTAAATTTTATCCAAAATTCTCTCTGCAAAGCTCTGCTAGGGTTCTGTCGTAAGGCGATTCCCGGCGAGGTTTTTTGATTAATCTCACCGGTTTCTGGGTTTTTTGCTTGAAAATTTAAAGATTTCTTGAAGATTCTGGGTTCTTACCCTTGAAGATTTGAAGATCTCTTGAAGATTTGAAGTTTTTCTTTGAAGATTTGAACATTTCTTTCCTTTTGTGATTTTCTGTTAACCATTCTTTGGTTGTATTTGCAGCTGCGGCCTTTATAAACAAAACCAACGAGCCCAAGGATGATGAGACTTCAAGGATGAAGAGGGCCAGGATAGGAGATGATCCACGGGGAAAGTCTAGTGTTCCTAGTTTCCTGATCCCTTCTCAGATTCCTGTGGACGAGGTAGACATCCTTGTGTCTACCAAGTCTTCAGTTTGGCGCCCCAACTGGGGTATCAGGAAGAGGGACACCATTACTGGGGTGTCCAAACATGCCGTGGATTGGTCATACCATTTACTCACTCCCTGCGATTACAAAGAATTTGTCACAGATTCTACAATCGAGGGAGTTGAGCATCTGGGAGCTCAGGCTATTGTTGCGGTATTTTTCTTACCTTAGCCCCTCTATTTCTTTTTAGTCTTTACTTTTCTTTTCTAACTTTTATTTTTTGGCAGACTAATGCCAATTTCCAGGGGGCTCTCTTCCAAGCTAAAGCTTGGCGTACCTCTTCTGAGGCCAACAGGATCAAGCTGGAGAGGTCTGAGGATGAGGTGAAGTCTCTAAAGGAGACTTTAGTTAGGAGGGAGAAAGAGCTTGATGATGCTCATGCTGATCTTGTAGAGCTGAGAAAGAGCAAGGAGGATTGCATCGACGAGTACCTTGACTCTCAGGAGTACAAGGACTTGATCGAGAAGCACTATGAGATCCTTTTCCCAGTCCAGCATACATCAGGATGGGAGGATGCTGTTCAGGCTATCTTGGCCAAGCATCCTGGAGTTTTTGATTCTGCTGACTTCCCAGCTCCTCACCCTCCTACTCCTTTAGAGCGCATCCTGGCTGGGGCAGATGACATGGAGGAGGATGAGAGGATATTAGATCCATTGCAGTCATCGCCCCTTTGTTATTCCCAAATGACCTAACAGAATTGTAGAAGGGGGGGGGGGGGGGGGGGTTGAATACAATTCTTGATATTTTCTTGAAACTAAACACTTTATGAAATTAAACTGAACTGAATAAATAAAAACACAAGATATAAATAATTCAGTTGGATTGTTTGATGATCCAACTGAAGTGTTTTTATTGCGGAAATGATCTGTGATACAAATGTTCACAGCTGCTCAGTTACAATGTTGTAGAGAAGAAATGCTCTAAAAAATAGCTAATACAATCTATTTGTTTTTCTTCTCTATTTCTAAAGTGACTGCTACACTTGGTTATAAATCCCAAGTTTACAATTCTACATTTGGTTAAACTAAAGAATAATAGAAGTAACCATCAGTAGCTTGCTTTTCATTCCTTTTGTCCAATGGTCCTTGGAGATCTTTGCTTTTGTCTTCATGCTCATTATAATCATTCCCAAGAGCCTTATTGGAAATTGGAATGTTTCCTTATTTCCAGTAACCACTTTGATGGTTTCCAATGCAAAGTACACTTCCATATCTCCTTTTAGATCTGTTCAGTAAACTGTCACTATCACTTTGTCAACTGTTCAAAAAGCAACATTGATTCGTTGATAGCAAGGAGATGTGTTTCGTTGATAGCTTCATTCTTCATTTCGTTGATGGTGTTTCCCTCATTTCGTTGATGGGTAAACTCCATACCGTTGACAGAGTAATCTTCATACCGTTGACATGTCTTCACTTAGGCAGAATTACAAGGCATAACATATTTACAATTAACCAACCTATTTTGCCTATCTAGTACATAGTCAACATGACTTAGAAAACCTATCTAAAACATATAATAGAATGTCTATCATACTGTGAAGTATTGTACAATGCAATTGCTACAACACTCATTTCGTTGATGAGCTTCCTGTCAACGAAACACTGCTAAGCATGCTATTTCGTTGACAGCTACAAAATTGACTTTACACAAATTCTACTAAGTGTTTTATGCTTATCATCAAGAACAACATATTCCTAACAATCTCCCCCAATTTATGACTGATAGAATAACAGCCATAAATCAAGAGACTTGATGATAACAAAAACACTCAGATACATCATAAATTACAAAAGTAGAAAATGTATTAAGCTTCAAAACTTTATAGACAAAATATAAGACTTACAAGACTAATGCCCACAAGTGCTCCTCTAGTCTGAGCAAATGTTTCATCTGTGACTTCTTTGTGGCATAGTCTTCTTCCCTCTCTTGGAGTTGTTTTCCTCAATCTGGACCTGTAGTCTTCTGTAGAAGATTTTCTCCTCTTCATCTTGATCACCAAGCTTGGATTGCATCAGCTTTAGAGTTTGATTAGATGCCTTCTCCAGCTGGTCTTCCATTCTGAAGAATCTTCTGCAATTGTCCTTGTCCTTAAACTCCATCATCCAATAAGGTTGAAGATGGATTTTCTTTCCTGTTGAGGGAACTCTAAGTATCCTTGGAAGAGCCTCAGGCTTGTTCCAGCTAGCCTTTAACTGACAGATTTTGGAGACCACCTCAGACTTGGCTGTTTTGGTGAAACCGAAGTCCTTTTTCAAGCATCTAAACACTGAGAGTAGTGTTTGATAGTCTTCTCCTAAAATTCTGTAGAGAGGCCACACTTGTTCTCTACCACCCTTGAATGTGAACACTAGTCTTTCAGGCAACTTTTGAGAAGCTGCAATTCCCCTTACTTCCACCAGGTTGTCTAAGTCAAGATGTAGACTGGATTCTTCCCTGATGTCAGCAATGTACATGCAGTCCTCTGGGTTTGCAGGGGGTTTTTGAGATTGTGGCTTTCTCACAAAAACAGGCTTTGCTTTGACAGGCCTCTTCTTTGTCTTCATTGGTTGGTCCTTTTCTAACAGGAACTTTGGAAAGTATGCCTCATCAAAATCAATTGGTTCCTCTTTTGGCATGATTGGTTGATCATGAAAATTGACAGGATGTGCAGGATCACAGGCCAACTTTCCCTCAAAAACTGGATTAGCAATTGTTGGAGGTGCAATAGGTATAGAAGAGTCTGATGCAGTACTCTGAGAATCAGCACTCTCAAAGTCTATGTTTCTCCTAGCTCTCTCTTTGGGTTGCCTTGTGCTCTTCTTTGAACTCATTTCCTCTCTAGTGCTTTCCTCTTGCTTCCTTTCTTCTTCATCTAGAGCTTGAGCTACTGCAAGAGCTTGCATAGCTGCTCTTTCTGATTCCTCAGCCTTGGCTTCAGCAAAGTTTGGATGACCAGCCCAAACACAGATTTGTTGTCCATTCCTGTAGACAATTGCCCTTTGCTTCCTTATCTCATAATCATTACTTTCCTTGCTTTTTGTGATGAGTAGACCAAGAAGCTTGTGCTCATCTGGATAAGGTGCAGGATAGAAAGTCCTTGCTATGTTTTTGCCCTTTGGTTTAGCAGGGGACTTGGGAGATAGGCTTCTTTGAATTGTAGCTTGTTCCACATCCCTAATGCATGAAGTTTGTCCTTTTTCCTTCCTTGGTCCTTGAATGACTCCATGTAGAAGGGGCTCTTGGTGATAGAAAGAATTTGTCGGTGGCTCCCATTCCGTTGATGCTAGTGCCATGGCATTCGTTGATGGCTGTTCCGTTGATGGATTTGAGTCCTTATCTTCAGTAATCTTCTTGAACTTTGCTTCTATGTTGGACCAATGTTCTTTGATTTGTTCTGCAAGTCTCATCCTCATAGAAGCTTCTTGTATAAGGTCAATACCATCCTTTTGCTGCTTTCCAAGCTCCCCCATTGCTAATGGCTCCTTTGGTAGGGAAATGGCTGGGACCATAACCTTGGTAATCTGAATGTCTAGCTCCTTAGATTTCTCCCCCTTTTTGTTATCATCAAAAGAGATGGCTGGGAGTCCTTGAGCTGCCACTAGCTGGGCCAATAGTTGAGTTTGTTTCTCCTGTTCCTTTTGCATCTGTGATAGAGTGGCTTCCACCTTGTCCACTCTAGAAGAGAGAGTCTTCAAGGAGGAATCCACTTCAGGTTCTTTAGAGAAAAACCTGTTCATCCTGGACACAGTGAGAAGAGGAAGCTTTTCATCTAGCCTCCTATCATTAGCAGCCCTAAGGTTGCTGATTGAATCCTTGATCTCTGTAGCCTCAATCCTTGTCTGCAACATTTGTAGCCTTTGAATTTCCAGAGAATCCATTATGGCTTTGTAGAATTTCTTGTCCCTTGCTTCTGCAGACTCATGAGCTAGATATGCTTCTTTGTACTGCCTTGTGATAGCAGCATCCAAATTGCTTCTACCATGCATATCTTGAGAAAGCCAGTTTGGTGTAGGAGGCACCACAGAAGTCCCAGTCTGTGCAGTAGTGGCCACCTGTAGAGTGTCACCAAAGCTATCCTCATTATCAGAAAAATCAAAGTCTCCACTTGCTTCAGCTCCTGGAGGTAGATTGGTCAAGGCATCCTTTGCTCTTTGCATTGATGCAGTTGTGTGAATTAGTTGTAGTGACCTCTCTGCCTCCACATTGCCCTGTTGAGCCAAAATTTGATAGGCTGACACAGGATGAGTAAAGGTCTCAGGATCCAGGGAAATACTATCCAGAGTTTGCTGATAAACCTCTTGGAAAGTAAGTTCCCTTTCTCCCTCACTGACCTCCATTAACTCATTAGCAATGGCTGCTTCCATCCTTATTTCTCCTGTAGTCCCTTCTCTCTCTCCACTCTGTTCTTGCATCATGGGCTCCCCATGGCTCACACCTCTCACACCCTCACCTTCACCTTCTAAGGTGGAACTCTCAATCTCTCCTTTTGCCTGGCTGGAAGAAATAGCCAGCCTCTCACTCACATTCTCTCCTTTTGCCTGGCTGCAAGCCAGCCTCTCAGTTTCACTCCCTCTCAGTCCTAGAAGTGTCTCAACTACCACTAGATCATCTGCACTAGTTGTGGGAACAACTTGATTTTCAATTAAAGGTGCAGAGTGAACTATCAACGGAATGGTAGTTTGAACTGTCAACGGTATGGATACCGTTGATGGAGAAACACTTGTCAACGAAATAGACTGTTTCGTTGATGAAGTCAAGAAAGCACTTTGAGAATGAGAAATTACAGTAGAGTCTGTGGTGATTGATTTTAGAGATTGGTCCACAGATCCCCTTGCAATTTCAGGAAAAATTGGTTGATGGCCCAACAAATCACTTAGCAAGTGATGGCCACCAGCTTCAGAGTGGGGCTTCTCCAAGATTAGAGTTGGAGAATCAGGAATAGATGTATGGATCATGTCCACATCCAAAGATTGAGTTGGTGAATTTGATGGAGATAATTCAAGATTGATGTTTAGAGAAGAGGACTGTAACCCCAGAGAAATGATAGGGGTTACATCAAACTGAATTTGAGAAACTGGAAGTGTTGCTTCCAGTGTGTGTGCACCCTGTGTACCCTTGGACTTTTGCTTCACTCTCCTTTGGTATTGGGAAAATGTAGACTTTGGGCTTGAAGTGTCCCTTACCCTTTTGGACTGTACTCTAGGAGGAGAGCTTGTTTCAATAATCACATCCTTTTGGGAGGATGCAATTAGACTTGTGTTTAAATCCATGTTACTCATTGTGCCTTGTTGGGAAGACACAATGGGGCTTGGCTGGTACACACTAACCTGTCCTTCCTTATCCTTGGGGTTTCTTTGATGTTCACCCCTTCCCTCACCTCTCACAACTCCAGACTCACTCCCCTTAGGTTGTGTGGTAGTTTTTACAACAGGTGCCTTTTGAGAAGCACCTGAGGTTGGCTTGGAGGATTTCTTTGTTTTTGGTTTTGTTGCTAGGGTAGGAGCCTGTTGGGTCACAGCTACAGACTCCATAGCAACATTGGAAGGTAAAACAGTAGAGGTGTTAGCTACACTAACAGGGATAGTAGTAGTTACCTCAATGATTAGCAGATACACCACTGGAACATCACCATTGTGGTTCAGCCTCAGTATGTCTGTCAATACTCTCTTTTCTTGCACAAAGCACTCGAACCTGGCATTAGGGTTAGAGATAACTAATGGTGCTGGACTAACATGGTTAGCCAACATCATCAGAAACCTAGCATAATAGATATTTTTCTTCCTATTTGCTTTGTCACCCAACTTAGCACCAATTTCATACATAAGTTGGGTGCTAAAGTTGTGATATCTATCATTTAGAAGCATGGTTAGGAGAATTAACATAGAGTTAGTTAATGCATCAAAATTACTAATCTTTCCAGAAAAGACCTTAATGAATGCATCAGCTAAATAACTGTATTCCCTAACCAAACCTCTCCTAATTATTCTACCCAGATTATCAGTAGGCAAAGAGTAGTTTATAGAATTTAACATGGTAGTTATTTCAGTGTTAGTAGGCAAAGCATCACAGTTATTATCAGGAATATGTAAACATGCTTGCAAAACATCAGAATTAACTATGTACTCATTACCTTGAAGAGTGAATTTTAGTGTGCAGTGTGTTCCACTATACTCACATGAGGTCCAAATTTCCTCGATTATCTCATTGTAGAGTGGTGTAGAGTGAAACATTGCATAGCTCAACTTGCAATTCTTCATGAAATCCATCATTTTGAAGAACAGTCTGTTCGGGTTTTCCTTGACAACAAAAGGGATGGAGTTGTTCTTCTCATAGATGAACCCTCCAGCAGACATAAGCTTGACTATAGGTGCCATTGTTGATTAAAGGAAAGCTTCGAACTGAATTGCTTGTTAGAGAGAAGAAGAGAGAAAAAGCCTTTGGAATTTTTGAGAACAGGTAAAAAGAAATAATGAAAATAAAATTTCTTAAATACTCCCCCAAAAATTCTCAGAAAATGAATCCAATAATAAATGTAAATTACTGGATTGGCTTAAAAATATAACCGTTACTCTTAAAGTATTACCATGATTTATACGTACAGGGGTGTATGCATAGATCGTGGTAAAAGACGTGTCAATTTTTTAACGGTTCAGATTAAAAGCGCTTTATATCAACGAATCAGAATTGGGCGTTTAAGGTCCTGTCTATTTCGTTGATAAAACTGCGTTTCGTTGATACAAAAGAACTATCAACGAAACACCCAGAAAAAGTGCTAAGACTGTCAACGAAATGGTGCATTCCGTTGGCATAGTAATTTTGACTTAGACAAAATTTTACCTTTTCCTGAGAAAATTCATTCACAGAAAAACATAGCAAATTTCTGGCTGCATTTTAACTTGCAAATATCTCAAAAATAATTAAGAGAAATTTAGCATACCTAGCTCACTTACTAATCTTGAGAATGTTGATTCATCAAGTGGCTTGGTAAAGATGTCTGCAAGTTGTTGTTCACTTGGAACAAAATGTAACTCCACAGTACCATTCATAACATGTTCTCTAATGAAATGGTACTTGATGTCAATGTGCTTGGTCCTTGAATGCTGCACTGGATTCTCAGTAATGGCAATGGCACTAGTGTTGTCACAAAAAATAGGAATTTTCTCAACTCTTAATCCATAATCAAGTAGTTGGTTTTTCATCCATAAAATCTGTGCACAACAACTTCCAGCTGCAATATACTCAGCCTCAGCTATGGAGGTAGAAACTGAGTTTTGTTTCTTGCTGAACCATGACACAAGCTTGTTTCCTAGGAATTGACAGGTTCCAGTTGTACTTTTCCTGTCAATTTTACATCCTGCAAAATCTGCATCTGAATAACCAATTAGTTCAAAACCAGATTCTCTAGGATACCAAATGCCAAGGTTTGGTGTTCCTTTGAGATATCTGAAAATTCTTTTAATAGCAACTAAATGGGATTCTCTAGGATCAACCTGAAATCTAGCACATAGACATGTAGCAAACATAATATCAGGTCTACTAGCTGTTAAATATAAAAGTGAGCCTACCATGCCTCTGTAACTTGAAATGTCCACAGATTTTTCCTTAGTATTCAACTCAAGTTTGGTGGCAGTAGGCATGGGAGTTTTGGCAGGAGAGCATTCCATTAGGTTAAACTTCTTTAATAAATCATGAATGTATTTTGTTTGACTAATGAAAATGCCTTCATTAACTTGCTTTACTTGAAGACCAAGAAAGTAAGTTAATTCTCCCATCATGCTCATTTCATACTTACTTTGCATAAGCTTGGCAAACTTTTGACAAAGTTTCACATCTCTAGTGAAATGATTCTCAAGGAGGAACTGTGAGAGAGTGTCATACCAGGCTCTAGGTGCTTGTTTCAAACCATAGAGTGCTTTGAGAAGGAAGTACACATAGTCTGGAAAATCATCATCTTCAAAACCAGGAGGTTGACTTACATACACCTCCTCTTCCAATTCCCCATTCAGAAAAGCACTCTTCACATCCATTTGATAGACCTTGAAATTGGCATGGGCTGCATAGGCTAGGAAAATCCTTATTGCTTCTAGTCTTGCAACAGGAGCAAAGGTTTCATCAAAATCAATTCCTTCTTCCTGTGAATAGCCTTTTGCAACCAATCTAGCTTTGTTCCTTGTGACTATGCCATTTTCATCCATCTTGTTTCTGAACACCCACTTTGTGCCTATAACACTCCTGTCATTAGGCCTGGGCACCAGCTTCCAAACATTGTTTCTCTCAAATTGGTTTAGCTCTTCTTGCATGGCTAAAACCCAATCTGGATCTAGAAGTGCATCCTCAACTTTCTTTGGCTCATCTTGAGACAAAGAGCTACTATATAGACATTCTTCTTGAGTTGCTCTTCTAGTTTGGACTTTTGAAGAGACATCACCTATAATAAGTTCAAAGGGATGATCTTTAGTCCATTTCCTTGAGGGAGGTAGATTTGCTCTTGAAGACGTAGCTTCATGATCATGATTGCCTTGATTGGATATTTGTCCTTGAGAAACTCCCCCTGAGTTTGTTGTCCCTAAGTGATCACTTCTAGAAGTATTCCTATGACTATCAACGGTATGACCGTTTTGGCTGTCAACGAAACGCTCATTCTGACTGTCAACGAATCCACCATCATGACTGTCAACGAAATGACCATTTGGTCTGCTAGCTGCTATCCTTTTTAACCTTAATGCAGCAATTTCATCTTCACTGCTGCTTTCATCTGTGCTAGATACAACAACTTTAGGCTGTTTCTCAGTAGCCTTATCATGATTCACTTGATCTCCTTCCTTATTTTCAAAAGAAAGACTTTCATGGAAACCTTCATCACAGAGGCCTTGGATTTTGAGATCATCAAAAACAACATGTACAGATTCCATAACAATGTTGATTCTGAGATTATAGACCCTGTAAGCTTTCCCTGCTGCATATCCCACAAATATTGCTTCATCTGCCTTTGCTTCAAATTTCCCCAAATGCTCAGCTTGATTTCTCATAACAAAGCACTTGCATCCAAAGACATGAAGAAAATCCAATAGTGGCTTCTTTCTTTTGAGTAACTGATAAGGGGTCATTCCTTTGGCCTGATTAATCAAAGAAATATTTTGAGTAAAGCAAGCTGTGTTAACTGCCTCAGCCCAAAAATATGTAGGTAACTTTGATTCATCTAGCATTGTCCTTGCAGCTTCAATAAGTGTTCTGTTTTTCCTTTCAACTACACCATTTTGCTGTGGTGTTCTTGCTGCTGAAAACTCATGCAAAATACCATTTTCTTCACAGAACACCTTCATGCTTGAATTCTTGAATTCTGTCCCATTGTCACTCCTAATCCTTCTTACTTTGAAATCAGGATGATTGCTTACCATCTTGATGTGATTGATAATGATTTCACTTGCCTCATCTTTAGAGTGCAAAAAGAAAGTCCATGTAAATCTAGAAAAATCATCAACAATCACAAGACAGTATTTCTTCTTTGAGATGGACATAACATTTACAGGGCCAAATAGGTCCATATGAAGCAATTCAAGCTGCTGGACAATTGATGACTCTGTCTTGCTTTTGAATGATGCCTTCTTCTGTTTTCCCTTTTGACAGGCATCACACAAACCATCCTTGGAGAACTCCACCTGTGGAATTCCTCTAGCAAGATCTTTCCTCACCAAATCATTCATAACTTTGAAATTCAGATGGGATAACTTCTTGTGCCATAACCAACTTTCATCCTTGCTTGCCTTGCTGAAAAGACAAGTGATGGTGTCTGAACTTGTGCTACTAAAGTCAGCAATGTACACATTCCCCCTTCTGAATCCAGTCATTACCACATTGTTGTTTCCTCCTTTAGAAACAACACAGGCTTCTCTAGAAAAAGTAACTAAAAATCCTTTGTCACAAAGTTGGCTGATACTAAGCAAGTTGTGCTTAAGACCATCCACCAATGCAACCTCATCTATGATGACATTCTCTTTTGAAATCAAGCCATATCCCTTTGTGTAGCCTTTGCTGTCATCTCCAAAAGCAATACAAGGGCCAGCTCTTTCCTGAAACTCTGTGAGCAGGGTAGAATCACCAGTCATGTGTCTTGAACAACCACTATCCAAGTACCAAAGATTCCTTTTGTCTCCCTGCACACAATAAAACCAAATCAAGTCGATTTTGGTACCCAAGTCCTTGGGTCCTGTCTTGTTAGCCTTTGCATTCCCTTTTGTACCATTTTTCACTTTGGGCTCAGATTGATTCAAATCAATCTTTACCCTTGGTGTTGATTTCTGAGGGTTGCTCATATTTTCATTCATAGCATGCATAGTTGGAGGAACAATCATGTTATTCATGTTCCATGGCATTTGTGGCATGTTAAACATATTCATGTAAGGATTAGACACAAATGGCATGCTAGCATATGGATTCTAAAATTGTGCATATGGAGCAAACATGTTAGACATAACAGGCATTGTAGGCATGGAACTGTTCATTGCAGGCTTGGGCATTCTCATATTAGGAGTTTTCTTAACAGATTTGCAGTTAGTAGACAAATGACTAACACTTCCACAATTAACACATGTCTTTCTAGGAGCATATTTATCAGGTGTGTAATTGTTGTGTTTGTTAATTCCTACTTTGCCATTCCTGTTATTCTTTTTATTTCCCTTAGCCTCATTATGAACTTTCTCTACCTTGTCTTTCAATTGCTTGTTAGACAAGTGACCTACATTAGCTCTCTCAACAGGCTTCTCAATTTTCTTTAAAATACTAGACTCACCTTGAACAAAGTTCTTGGTGACAGGACCATACTTGTCATTAAGTCTAGTGAGTTTATCTTTTCTTTTGTCTGTCAACGAAACAGCCTGATCGGTTGATGGTTCATGTGTCAACGAAACATTGCATTCCGTTGACATATCAACCTTCAACAAATGATCATTGTTGTTTGTTGACTCTGTTCCTGATTCTAAGGTTTCACCAACATACCCTAGCTTCTCTTTGTTCCTTTCCCATGATTGCTCACAGAAGGATTCCACGCCTTGAACATTAATTATGTTGGTAGCAACATTCCTGGCATCCTTCCATTTTGCAATCACACTTTGTTCTATCTCAAGTTGTGTTCTAAGAATTTCTTCCCTTTGTAACACGTTCTCAAGTTCCTTCTTAGCATCCCTACTAACACATCTCATTTTCTCAAATTCAATGAGCTGTGCTTCTAACATTGCATTCCTATCACTTAAGAGCAGATTGGTCTCTTTTATTCTTGAATTCTCTTTAGTAAGTGATTTAAGAGTAACACGCAAATTATATAATACAGTAGACATTTCATTTACTGCATTGTCGCATTCCTCTTTAGAAAGCTCAGAAAGATTAGTAATTGTTACCTGGTTGCTTGAGGAACTTGCTTCCTGCTCATGATTGTCAGCCATAAGAGCCAAGTTGACATACTCAACATCATCATCAGAATCTTCACCATTACCAGCCCAATCATACTCCTGAGACATGAAAGCCTTTTCTTTTTGTTTGAGAAGTTCAAAGTATTTCTTTTTATAATCAACAGGCTCAAATTTCCTGTTGCCCTTCTCAACCTTGGGCTTTCTGCAGTCTCCAGCAAAGTGACCAAGCATTCCATAATTGAAACATTTTGACTTAGACTTTTCAATCCAGTTTGTTTTGCTAGGTTGAAAGTCTCTTCTTGGTGGCCTTGCTTCTGAGTTTCTTTTGAACTTGAACTTAGAGAATTTTCTAGACAGAAAAGCAATGTGTTCATCAATCTCATCTAAGTCCTCCAAGTTGGCTGGTTCTGATTCTTCTTCTTCTGTCATCTTGTCTTTACCCTTGCTAACATCACTCCTACAACTAGATCGACTAGTTGTGGCCTTTGCAGCTTCTTTATTGTCATCTTCAAGTTGGTTCACTGATGCAATCAATGCAATAGATCCACCCTTCTTCTGTACCTTTTCAATTTCTTCATCTTGCTCCATTTCAGCTCATAAGTCTTCAAGGTTCCATAAAGCCTTTCAAGAGTGTAGTCTTTGTACTCTTGAGTGTTTCTGAGAGAAACAGTCATAGGCTTCCATTCTTTTGGAAGAGCTCTAAGAAATTTAAGGTTTGAATCCTTGGTTTGATAGATCCTCCCATACAACTTTAATCCATTCAAAAGCTTTTGAAACCTACTGAACGTGTCATTTAGGGTTTCACCAGCTTTAAAATGAAAATGCTCATATTGTTGTATAAGGAGTTGCATTTTATTTTCCCTGACTTGCTCAGTTCCTTCACAGAGTGTTCTAACAGTATCCCATACTTCCTTAGAGGTTGTACAGTTGATAACATTGTCAAACATCTCTTGCTCCAAACCATTAAACAGAATGTTCATGGTCCTTTTGTCTTTATGAACTTCTGCAATATCTTCAACAGTCCATTCTGAGACAGTTTTTGGAATCTCTACATCAGGTGCATCATCTGGCAGTCCAACTCTAGAGTCAAGCTTCATGGGAACGTGTGGACCTTTCTCAATGCAGTCTACATACCTCTCATCCATAGACATGAGATGTAAATGCATCTTTACTTTCCAGTGAAAGTAATTGTCTTTATCAAGAACTGGTATCTTCACACCTGCATCCTTCTTCACCATGGTTTCTGTTTTTGGTCTTGATCTTTAAACTTCTTGTATGTTAGAAGCTCGCTCTGATACCAATTGTTATTCCCAAATGACCTAACAGAATTGTAGAAGGGGGGGGGTTGAATACAATTCTTGATATTTTCTTGAAACTAAACACTTTATGAAATTAAACTGAACTGAATAAATAAAAACACAAGATATAAATAATTCAGTTGGATTGTTTGATGATCCAACTGAAGTGTTTTTATTGCGGAAATGATCTGTGATACAAATGTTCACAGCTGCTCAGTTACAATGTTGTAGAGAAGAAATGCTCTCAAAAATAGCTAATACAATCTATTTGTTTTTCTTCTCTATTTCTAAAGTGACTGCTACACTTGGTTATAAATCCCAAGTTTACAATTCTACATTTGGTTAAACTAAAGAATAATAGAAGTAACCATCAGTAGCTTGTGTTACGACCAAACTGAACACGCAAGTGCACGTGATCTCAAGTAATATAGATAGCAAATAAGGTTCGTTCCTACAGGGACTCGTTGTATTGACTAGTTAAACTCACTCACCAATGTATGATTATATTCCGATGCTAAAACAAATAACAAAGTGAATTTGTGTTATCACTACAATTATTCTAAGATTTATAACTAATTATCAATGACTTGAACTATGAATTAAATCGAATTATTTATGCCAATAAAACATGGGAATTTAGTTTCATTAAACAATCCATCTATGGTCTCCAATTCTCTAGCCCTTTCATATGATTTATTAATATCTGATCGAATACACAAAACTGATATAAGCCAACTTTCGTTGCACAAATACCATCCTAAATAATATCCACAATAAAGATAGAAATCACTTAGTCTCCCAATTATGCTTAGTCCTTATATGTCTATAAAGATTGAAAACATAATGGTTGAAGTACAAGCATTCAATTGATCACATAGTCGTCATAAAACGGTTAGAGTTACGACACTAATTACGAATGATATTCTCACGCATAAACCTATGCTAGCATGGCAAGTTCTAAACTCTTAAATCCACTTTCGCTTCAATAAGAATTAACACACAATTACAGGAGTTAGCTACTCTCCTATAACGAATTAAAATCAACCATGTCGGGATATCACATCAATCACACTAGAGGCATCGAGAAAAGTTAACACATAAATTTCATGGTTAAATCAACTAAACCCCCATGATAACAAATTAGTTCATAATCAAACTAATTGTCATCATGGGTTCAATTGAAAACATGGTAAAAGGAAACATATAGAAATTGAGATTAAGATTAATGGGTTCCAAAGAATACACCAATGTAAGCATCCACAAGCTAGGAAGAATACAATAATTAACTGAAAAAATGATTTTCTCCCTTTCTTCTTTGTGCTAAAAACTACGTAGAATAATACAAGCCTTCCTCTCCCCCTTCTAGGGTTTTCTACTTCCTCTATATAGGCCTCCAGGAGCTAGTCATCGAAAAAGTCTTTTTTTTTTTATTTTTATTCCGCCCGAAACAATTCAAGAAAAATCGGGTCAGACGGGCCGGCGACGCGGCGCCGTCCTCAAGCTAAAACTCGGCGACGCGGCGCCCTTGTTACTCCACAGCGACGCGGCGCCTTCCTACAGTGCAAATCCGGCGACGCGTCGCCCTAGCTACTGTCCAGCCACTTCAGCTTTTTTTACCTCTTTTCAAATTGACTCCGTTTCGCACTTCGATTGGTACGCTTTGTTCCTTTAACACCTGTGAATGATGTTCCTGCACAATACCCTAAAAAGAGATCAAAAGTACCACAACTCAAGTACAAACATTCGTTTTAAGTCAAATGGAAACGTTCTAAGTAGATAAAATACCCACTTATCACACCCCCAAACTTAAACCGATGCTTGTCCTCAAGCATAACCAACCAAATATGTACAACTAACTAGTACCACTTCCGTAGGTGATCACGATTGCATTTGGCATATGCAACAAGCCCTTTAAACCCCTAGGCAGCCCTAGTGGACGAGTAAGGTCTCGTGAGGGCCTATAGTGAATGTACCCACAAAATCCATCTACTAATACAACTACAAATGCAACTAACTACATGTATGCAACCAATATGAAAATGCAACGATCCCTTTTTTAACTAACCACAACCATTCTTTAGGCAAACATCTCAATTCATGCAACAACTTCCAAACAGAGCTCGACTAAATTCCCGTATACTAACAACACATGCATAGGAACATGGTGTGTGCGATACTCATCAGATATACTCCTAACACTAGATCAAAAATCATACCGATTCTTAGTCAAGGCAATCACAAGTTTATAAAAAAAAATGAACGGTAGACACATCATAACTTCGAGACACCTCCATACTCATTCAGGTTAACCAGGAATTCATGCTTTATTATCACGACACATACTACTATTCACAACACAAATGCTTATTTAACCGTGCAATAAGTGAGACCCCAAAAGGCTTATACAATGATACCCATGTAGCGAGCGTTAGGTCAGTGGATCCCAGACTATAAAAGCCTTAGGTCACTAGGACTAAGTCCCCTCAGACTTAATTACTCGAGTATTAAAGAGCTCACTCGTGGTTAATTTTGCATTAAACTTATTTACATGACTCTTTTTTTTTTTCTTTCTTTTTTTTTTTTCCTTTTTTTTTTTGTTTTTTAAATATATTTTTTTTTCAATCTGGAATGAGAATTCTCGATTCCAACCCTAGACTACTCATATAAATATGAGCTGGCTACTAGCCAATTGACACCTAGCCATAAACACAAACACTAGCATGAAAATCATGTTCCCCCCCAAACTTATACTTTAGTGCTCTTACGTTATCAAGGGAATAAAGAACATTCTTAATATAACCAAGTAATTAAACCTCAAAACCTCCAAACAAGCATGACCCTCAATCTAGCCCAAAAGCAAACAATGAGTTGTGAAATTGTTTTTGTCCCCAAAACATGCATGTCAATTTCATAGAAACTCTGAATCAACCCTCTATTCATGATTATCACACTCACATCAACATCTACCTGCCAAACAGGAATAGCTCGTCCTAAGGGATCATGAATATGCATGCCATGCTTATGCAACTATATGCACATAAATAACAAAATAACAGAATGTCCTATATGCTCTAAACTAACATGGAATTAACTAATCATGCACAAATGCAAATGCTCCTAATATGCAATACAACTAATATACAAATGCACCTTTCATCCCCACCCCCAAACTTAAAATTTTCAATGCCCACATTGAAGGTAAGAATAAAAAGAATGCAAAGCATACCTACTCGTCATCCGAAGCACTCCCATTAGGAGTGTCCGGTGGCGGATAGATAGCGCCAGCTCTAAAGGACGGAAAAGTCACGTCCACTCCACTTGCACGCAGAGCCGTGCTCAATGCCTGTGCAAACTGACCAAAATCAGCTCTAAAACCTGCCTGCATATCGTGCACCGCATCGATACGCCTCGCCAATCTCCGATACTGCCTCTCACTAACAAAATCCCCGGGCTCCTCCTGCTGCTGCTCCTCTGGCTGCTGCTCCTCTGGCTGCTGCTCCTCTGGCTGCTCCTCCACTACATAACCAAGGCCCCAATAATCGGCCTCCCCACCATCCCAGACAGCCAGCCGCTCTATACTCGCATGGTCTAGCACTGCCTGTGGATGCTGCACAGCCTCATCCTCTGGCCAAACAGCATCATAAAAACTAGCCAACCTAGCAATGACCGAACCATAAGGCATCGCCGCAGTAGAACCCCCTTCCAGAAACCGTAGAATCCCCTGATGGATCAAACTACCCAAATCCACGAACTCTCTACTGCAGATAGCATACAACAGAATAGCTCGCTCAACCGACACCTCGCTCGAATGCCTAGTAGGGAGGAGGTTGGCACAGATGAAAGAATGCCAAGTACGCCCATACTGACTCAAGGCCCTAGATACAAACGTAGTGGCCTCAGTAGTGCCCCTACCCAACTTCCATTCAGTACCCGGAACACATAACTGCTGAATAATCATCTGCAGATCTACACTCCCACGAGTCTTCCCCGACCAATCCACTCGATCCCTATCAATAGCCGGAAGCTCGAGAACACGACGAATAGCCCGTGGCCGATAATCCACACGAACTCCGCGAACCTGGCTAATCCCATTCTTGTCCACACTAGCGTTCGCATAGAACTCGCGAACCACGGACATCGGAAAAGGTGCCGGAATCTCACAAACTCGCTCCCAACCTCTCTCCTGAATATTCTCCAACATACTCCCATCATCTACAGTAGGCAAGAGACCCCTCTCACGGGCAATAGGACACTCCAACAACTCGATATACCTATCGCGGGCCTCATTAGAAATAAATTGCGGCCCACCAACACCACCACCAAGATCCAATGAAGGGGAAGGATTCCGACCACCAACCCCACTTCCACTAGCCCCCTCACCACCACTAACTACCACCCTTTGTCGCTTGGGTGCCATTGAATTGATTGGATGATGTGTTTAGAGTGTTGAGGGTTTGAGATTTGTAAGGGTTGTATGTATAGGTGTGTATAGGTGGAGGTGTAGATGTGTATATATAGGAGAGAATTAGGGTTAGGGATGTGAAATAGAGATGGATTGTGTTTGATGGGGATGGGTTTGGGTATATATATAACAAACAAATACAACAACAATTGTTTTTTTTGTGATTTTTTTTTGTTTTTCTCGTTTTTTTTTTTTCTGGGCAGAGGACTCGGCGACGCGGCGCTCAACGTGTACTGGAATACGGCGACGCGGCGCCCAGCTCTCTGTTGAAAATTTTTCTGTTTTTTTTTTTTTTTTTTTTTTTTTTTTTTTTTTCCAATCACTCCTGAACCTGCACAAAACAACTACACTTCAAGTGGGTTGCCTCCCACCAAGCGCTCTTTTTACGTCATTAGCTTGACGTAGCTTCAATTCCTTAACTTGCACAAATCAGAACCGCAGTCTCAACTTCGCGATTCAACCTTTCTCCAAAATACGGCTTCAACCGCTGACCATTGACTTTGAATGACTGATCCGGTAACTTGTCAAAAATCTCCACTGCCCCATGTTGAAAAACTGTTTTGACGGTGAAAGGGCCTGACCAACGTGACTTCAACTTCCCAGGAAATAACCGAAGCCGAGAGTTATACAACAAAACCAATTGGCCGGGTACAAACGTCTTTAAAACCAACCGACGATCATGCCACCTTTTTACCTTCTCTTTGTAGAGTTTGTTGTTCTCATAGGCTTGCAACCGGAACTCGTCCATTTCATTCAACTGAACCATACGTCTCTCACCTGCTGCTGTAAGATCAAAATTCAACTTTTTCAAAGCCCAATATGCCTTGTGCTCTAACTCAGCTGGAAGATGGCAAGCTTTCCCATACACTAGTTGAAATGGCGACATTCCCAAAGGTGTTTTATAGGCTGTCCGATAAGCCCACACTGCTTCATCTAGCTTCAATGCCCAATCCTTCCTAGAAGGACTAACTACCTTCTCAAGAATCCGCTTAATTTCGCGATTAGAGACCTCGGCTTGCCCATTGGTTTGAGGGTGATAGGCGGTAGCAACTCGATGATTGATGTTATAGCGTGCCACCAGAGATGTAAACTTCCGATTGCAAAAGTGCGTACCCTCATCACTGATTATAACTCGTGGAGTGCCAAATCGAGTAAATATGTTTTTGTGGAGAAAATTGAGTACCACCTTAGCATCATTCGTTGGAAGTGCTTTTACCTCCACCCACTTAGACACATAATCCACGGCCAAAAGAATATACTGATTACCACATGACGGAATGAACGGTCCCATGAAGTCGATTCCCCACACGTCAAAGATCTCTACCTCCATCATGACATTCAGAGGCATCTCGTCCCTACGAGAAATATTACCCACTCGCTGACATCGATCGCACCTCAACACAAACTGATGAGCATCCTTGAATAGAGTTGGCCAATAGAACCCTGCTTGAAGAATACGTGTGGCTGTCTTCTCACCCGCATAATGACCTCCATAAGCTGTAGCATGAAAATCACTAAGAATAGCCTCGGTCTCACTGTAAGGAACACAACGCCTAATAATCTGATCAGCTCCTTGCTTGAACAAAAACGGTTCATCCCAAATATATTGCTTGACATCGTGCAAAAATTTCTTCCTTTGAGCATGAGAGAGCTCAGGTGGAATGATGTTGCTTACCAGATAATTCACGAAGTCTGCAAACCATGGTTCATCATCTTGCACTTTGAATAATTGCTCATCAGGGAAGAACTCATTAATGACCGTGTTGTCTTTAGGTGACTTGCCATGATCTTCCAATCTAGAGAGATGGTCAGCTACCTGATTCTCCGTCCCCTTTCTATCCTTGATTTCTACATCGAATTCTTGTAACAGAAGAACCCAACGAATCAATCTTGGCTTAGAGTCCTTCTTCGCAAGGAGATAGCGAATGGCAGCATGATCCGTATAAACTGTCACCTTTGTACCAAGCAGATAAGAGCGAAACTTTTCAAACCCGTAGACAATAGCAAGTAGCTCCTTCTCCGTGGTAGTGTAATTCAACTGAGCGTCAGTTAGCGTTTTACTTGCATAGTAAATGACATGGAACACTTTTTCTTTTCTTTGGCCTAGAACGGCCCCAAGTGCATAATCGCTGGCATCACACATCAAAGCGAATGGTTGGCTCCAATCAGGAGCTGTCATAACTGGAGCAGAGATTAGTTTCTTCTTCAAGATCTCGAACGCATGTAAACAAGCCTCATCAAACTTGAATGGCACATCTTTCTCCAAAAGATTGCACAACGGCTTAGAAATTTTCGAGAAATCCTTTATGAAGCGCCTGTAGAACCCCGCATGACCAAGAAAGCTGCGAATCCCCTTGACTGAGATAGGGGCAGGAAGGTTCTCAATAGTCTCCACCTTTGCTTTGTCAACTTCTAAACCTTTACACGACACCTTGTGTCCCAGAATGACACCTTCTTGTACCATGAAATGGCACTTTTCCCAATTTAGAACCAGATTCGTTTCTACACAACGTTTTAGAACCAAACTCAAATTTTCCAAGCACTCATC
Organism: Heracleum sosnowskyi; assembly: GCA_030848705.1. Classification (NCBI taxonomy): domain Eukaryota; kingdom Viridiplantae; phylum Streptophyta; class Magnoliopsida; order Apiales; family Apiaceae; genus Heracleum; species Heracleum sosnowskyi. Next base: position 22,623,550 of record CM061240.1, read on the forward strand.
AAAAGAATCCCCAAAGACTGAGAAGTCGTCCATGAATACTTCCACATTATTTCCAATCATGTCAGAGAAGATGGCCATCATGCACCTTTGAAAAGTAGCTGGTGCACCACACAACCCGAAAGAAACACGTCTGAATGCGAATGTACCGAATGGACAAGTGAATGTAGTCTTCTCCTGATCCTCGGGTGCTATGCAAATCTGATTGTAACCAGAATACCCATCAAGCAAGCAATAATACTGATGTCCAGCCAACCTGTCGAGCATCTGATCAATGAACGGAAGTGGGAAATGATCTTTCCGAGTGGCCTTGTTCAATTTCCGATAATCCATGCAAATCCTCCAACCCGTAACTGTTCGCGTAGGAATGAGCTCGTTCTTCTCATTAGTCACCACTGTCATGCCCCCCTTCTTGGGCACACATTGCACCGGACTCACCCAAGAGCTATCAGAAATCGGGTAGATAATGCCCGCGTCAAGCCATTTAAGAATTTCCTTTTTCACAACTTCTTTCATGACAGGATTCAGTCTCCTTTGATTATCAACTGTAGGTTTAGCTCCTTCTTCCAAAGGAATTTTGTGCATGCAGTATGACGGACTGATACCCTTGATATCTGCTATAGTCCACCCAATGGCTGATTTGGAATCCCTTAAGATTCGCAATAGTTTTTCCTCTTCTATTCCTGAAAGCTGAGAAGATATAATAACAGGTAAGGTAGAAGAATCACCAAGATAGGCATACCTTAGATGTTCAGGCAATGGCTTAAGTTCCAATGTAGGTGCTTCCTCAATGGATGGCTTAAGTCTAACATGAGATTTTTTTAATTCTGACAACCCCAATGATTCAAATGAACTTTGAAACTTCTTCCATGGTGATGCATTAAGATATTGCAAATGTTCTTCATCCACTTCGGTCTCAACCTCCAAGTCATTAGCAAGAACTCTTTCCAACACATCAGCTTTTAACAAGTGTTGCGTTGCGGGGTTAACCACCTTGTCGACCCTATCAATTTTGAAACACTCTTCATCGTCAGTGGGAAGCTTCATTGCATTGAAAACATTAAAAGTGACATTTTGATCGTGCACCCTCATAATGAGTTCCCCCTTTTGAACATCGATAAGAGTTCGGCCCGTCGCCAAGAATGGTCGTCCCAAGATGATAGGGATTTTCTTGTCTTCCTCGAAGTCAAGAATAACAAAGTCGGCTGGAAAGATAAGCTTGTCGACCTTCACCAAAACATCCTCAACTATCCCTCGCGGATAAGTGACAGAACGGTCCGCAAGTTGTAGAGTCATGGTAGTGGGCTTTGGCTCTGGAAGACCAAGTTGCATGAAAACTGATAAGGGCATGAGATTAATACTTGCACCCAAATCACACAAACACTTGCTGAATGAGAGGTCTCCAATAGTGCATGGAATGGTGAAACTTCCCGGATCCTTCAACTTAGGTGGCAACTTTTGTTGCAAGATGGCACTACACTCCTCCGTCAAGGCAACGGTCTCTAACTCCTCAAGTTTCAATTTCTTCGATAGAATACCCTTCATGAACTTTGCATAGCTCGGCATTTGTTCAAGAGCCTCCGCAAATGGTATGTTGATCTGCAACTTCTTGAATACATCCAAGAACTTAGCGAATTGCTTGTCTAACTTTTGCCTTTGAATTCTTTTTGGAAATGGAGGAGGCGGGAACACCTTATCTTCCACTTCTTTCTTGGAATTATCACTCTTGAGGCTGATAGGAGTTACAGGAGTAGCCTTGGGCAGAAAATCAGAACCAGATTCGTCCCCGTCTGAAAAGTCATTTTTTTTCTCCAGGGAGGTCGGCGACGCGTCGCCCAAATTGTACTGCACATCGGCGCCGCGGCGCCGTAGGGTCTGTCCATCTTTTTCGTTTTCTTCCTCGTTTGATTTTTCGTCGCTCTGACCCTGTAGATTCCTTCCTGATCGCAAGGTTATTGCCTGAACTTGTTCCTTTTGATCTTTCTTGCCTGGATTCACCTCTGTGTCACTCGGAAGCGTTCCTGGTTGTCGGTTCAACAAAGCATTGGCAAGCTGGCCAATTTGATTCTCTAAAGTCTTCAATGACACCGCCTGACTCTTGTACATCATTCGAAGCTCTTCCAATTCCGACTTCTCAGACTGATTCAAGGAAGTTCCTTGAGATGGTTGAAACCCCGGTGGATTGAATGGTTGCCTTGGCGCATACGGAGGTGGTTGATAGTTCTGATTACTTGGCCTTGCATTGAACTGCTGATTTTGTGGTTGATGAGCACCTCCCTGATTGTTGCTCCAACTGAAGTTAGGATGATTCCGATTGTTGGGATGATAGAAGTTTGGCACTGGTTGCTGAGGTCTTTGAAAATTACCAACAAATTGTGCGGATTCAGCTGAGATAGCACACATATTTGTGTCATGTGCCCCTGCACACAATTCACACACCATAGCAACCTGGTTAGTCCCAAGATTAGAAAGGGAGTCTACCTTCATTGTCAACGCCTTGAGTTGGGCAGCAATAGCAGTAGCTGCATCCAAGTCAAGAACTCCAGCCACTTTAGCAGGTGGCAAGCGTTGAGTAGGATTCTGAAACTCATTGGCCGCCATCATTTCAATCAGATTATAAGCATCTTCATAGCTTTTTGCCCATAGCGCACCTCCAGAAGCTGCATCTAACATAGGCCGGGACTGAGCTCCCAACCCGTTATAGAAATTGCTGATTATCATCCAATCCGGCATTCCATGATGAGGACAACGTGCCAATATCTCCTTGTACCTCTCCCACGCTTCTCCCAAAGTTTCCTGGGAATGCTGAGCAAACTGAGAGATGGCATTCCTGTAAGCTGCTGTCTTCGCCATGGAGAAATACTTGGTCAAGAACTTTTGAGCACAGTCCGCCCACGTTGTAATAGAGCCTGATGGCATAGAATGTAACCAACTCTTGGCTTTATCCTTAAGAGAGAAGGGAAATAGCCTCAATCTGATTGCGTCATCTGTAACTCCGTTGAATTTGAAGGTGTCACAAATCTCAAGGAAGTCCCTAATATGAGCATTGGGATCTTCAGCAGGACTACCCCCAAACTGGACTGTGTTCTGAATCATCTGAATGATGTTTGGTTTTAGCTCGAAATTGTTAGCCCCTATAGCTGGGCGAACAATACTAGTATGAATGTCTTCCACTTTCGGCTGAGAGAATTCACTCAAAGCCCTCGCTGGTTGCTCTTGATCTGCCATAACTTCCCTGGCTTCCAGATTGTCTTCTAACCCAAAATCAAGTCTTCTCCTTGCTAGTTCGTCTCTACGTGCCCGAGCTCGTGTACGCATAAACTCTCAACACGTACCTGAAATTCACCAACAAGAAATTTTATGAAAACGTCCTAGTCACCGAAATTTAATGACCACTGATGGCAAATATTGAACTAAACAAATAAAACCGCGTCCCCGGCAGCGGCGCCAAAAACTTGTTACGACCAAACTGAACACGCAAGTGCACGTGATCTCAAGTAATATAGATAGCAAATAAGGTTCGTTCCTACAGGGACTCGTTGTATTGACTAGTTAAACTCACTCACCAATGTATGATTATATTCCGATGCTAAAACAAATAACAAAGTGAATTTGTGTTATCACTACAATTATTCTAAGATTTATAACTAATTATCAATGACTTGAACTATGAATTAAATCGAATTATTTATGCCAATAAAACATGGGAATTTAGTTTCATTAAACAATCCATCTATGGTCTCCAATTCTCTAGCCCTTTCATATGATTTATTAATATCTGATCGAATACACAAAACTGATATAAGCCAACTTTCGTTGCACAAATACCATCCTAAATAATATCCACAATAAAGATAGAAATCACTTAGTCTCCCAATTATGCTTAGTCCTTATATGTCTATAAAGATTGAAAACATAATGGTTGAAGTACAAGCATTCAATTGATCACATAGTCGTCATAAAACGGTTAGAGTTACGACACTAATTACAAATGATATTCTCACGCATAAACCTATGCTAGCATGGCAAGTTCTAAACTCTTAAATCCACTTTCGCTTCAATAAGAATTAACACACAATTACAGGAGTTAGCTACTCTCCTATAACGAATTAAAATCAACCATGTCGGGATATCACATCAATCACACTAGAGGCATCGAGAAAAGTTAACACATAAATTTCATGGTTAAATCAACTAAACCCCCATGATAACAAATTAGTTCATAATCAAACTAATTGTCATCATGGGTTCAATTGAAAACATGGTAAAAGGAAACATATAGAAATTGAGATTAAGATTAATGGGTTCCAAAGAATACACCAATGTAAGCATCCACAAGCTAGGAAGAATACAATAATTAACTGAAAAAATGATTTTCTCCCTTTCTTCTTTGTGCTAAAAACTACGTAGAATAATACAAGCCTTCCTCTCCCCCTTCTAGGGTTTTCTACTTCCTCTATATAGGCCTCCAGGAGCTAGTCATCGAAAAAGTCTTTTTTTTTTTATTTTTATTCCGCCCGAAACAATTCAAGAAAAATCGGGTCAGACGGGCCGGCGACGCGGCGCCGTCCTCAAGCTAAAACTCGGCGACGCGGCGCCCTTGTTACTCCACAGCGACGCGGCGCCTTCCTACAGTGCAAATCCGGCGATGCGTCGCCCTAGCTACTGTCCAGCCACTTCAGCTTTTTTTACCTCTTTTCAAATTGACTCCGTTTCGCACTTCGATTGGTACGCTTTGTTCCTTTAACACCTGTGAATGATGTTCCTGCACAATACCCTAAAAAGAGATCAAAAGTACCACAACTCAAGTACAAACATTCGTTTTAAGTCAAATGGAAACGTTCTAAGTAGATAAAATACCCACTTATCAGCTTGCTTTTCATTCCTTTTGTCCAATGGTCCTTGGAGATCTTTGCTTTTGTCTTCATGTTCATTATAATCATTCCCAAGAGCCTTATTGGAAATTGGAATGTTTCCTTATTTCCAGTAACCACTTTGATGGTTTCCAATGCAAAGTACACTTCCATATCTCCTTTTAGATCTGTTCAGTAAACTGTCACTATCACTTTGTCAACTGTTCAAAAAGCAACATTGATTCGTTGATAGCAAGGAGATGTGTTTCGTTGATAGCTTCATTCTTCATTCCGTTGATGGTGTTTCCCTCGTTTCGTTGATGGGTAAACTCCATACCGTTGACAGAGTAATCTTCATACCGTTGACATGTCTTCACTTAGGCAGAATTACAAGGCATAACATATTTACAATTAACCAACCTATTTTGCCTATCTAGTACATAGTCAACATGACTTAGAAAACCTATCTAAAACATATAATAGAATGCCTATCATACTGTGAAGTATTGTACAATGCAATTGCTACAACACTCATTTCGTTGATGAGCTTCCTGTCAACGAAACACTGCTAAGCATGCTATTTCGTTGACAGCTACAAAATTGACTTTACACAAATTCTACTAAGTGTTTTATGCTTATCATCAAGAACAACATATTCCTAACACCCTTGGTGACACATCTGTTGATGACCCTGATGCCAACGAGCATTCTTCTAGCTCTAGCTCAGGGGAGGAGACAGATGTTGGTGATAAGGGGGGTGAAGCGTAGTTTGTAGCTTATTTATGGCCATCCATGGCTTGTATTACTTTTTATGTATTTCCAGCCTTCGGACTTAACTTAAACTCTTAGCAAGTTTAGTTTTATTTATCTTTCATGGCCATCCATGGCTTGTATTATTTTCCTGATTCTTGACTTTGCATGTTTAGTTAGCATTTTGTGCATAGCTATCAGTATGTAATGCACACAAAACATGATGAAGAACATAAGAATATATAACTTTGAAAATGGGTTCAACCCTTACATAATACTCTACTTTCTTCCTCAAGTTTAAAAACTTGGATTGGTTTCGTCGAATTTTTTTTTTTTTGGGTAAATGAGAACAGCACCTCGTAAAATATTATAAAATCAACAAATATGTACAAACCATGAGACTAAGCTCAGGTCAAAACCGATTCAAAGGAACAAACTCCAAAGAACCAACAGAAACCAACAAGGACAAAGACACTACAATGCAAAAAACCCACAAAAACAACTCACGCAAAAACCCCCAAACCCAGCAAGCTAACTCCTTGGACACACCCAACAAAAAGACCAAAAACAACCACAAAGCCCACATACAAACAACCCACCAGAAAACTATCTCCTGGCCAAGCCCAGTCATCCCACCTTTACTATCTACTCTCTTCACTTCAAAATAATCAAGCAATAACCAGATTTGCTTCACCTCAACATCCTTTACCAAAACAAAATTTCGCAAAAATCCGATGAAGAAGATACAGACCATCCAAACGCAACCAACCAAAAATCTAGCACCTTTACTCTCCCAATCACTAAGAACAACCCAACCCCTAAAATAATTTTGCACCAACTTTCTCTCCACAGACCAATGAACCCTACCAATCCCAATCCCAGGATCCCAAACAACACGAGGATAAAACAAAATTCTCCTCAAAACCTGCTTAAAACGCCAAAACTTACCAAACCTCCAAAAAACGACACCCCCAACTAACTTGTTGCCCAGTAATACTCTATTGTAGAAGGGGGGTTGAATACAATAGTATAAGATAATCGACTTCTTAATGTATATATCACAAATATGAAAGAAAGATAACAGCTTTATTAAATCTGATATAAAACTGTTACAAACTCTCTCAAGAAATTCTGATGTTCTTGAGAGCTGCTAGCTTACAAAAACTCTCTCAAGAAATTCTATGTTCTTAAGAGCTTCTATTCGATTATGTTCACCTTATGTGTTGTGTGTTGTGTGTTCATAAATCGAAACCAAAACTGTGTTTATATACTACACAGCTTCTCTATCAATGATAAGTCCTAATCAATAACAAAGATTGAAACCTATCTATAATTGATAGCTACATTTTACAAACCAGGAACCGACAGAATAAACTTCCATATTTAACTAGACTCCAAATATAACTCGAAGTAGGAATCCTGATCAGCTTCCAGTCCTGATGATCAATCCTGATCACAGTCCTGATATGTATCTCAATCCTGACGACCATGTAATCCTGATGACGTCAGCAATCCTGATCAGTTGAGTCTAGCTCCTGACGATCATTGAATTATGAACTAACAATCTCCCCCAATCTCATACTTTGTGAAATAAAGTATAGATTCCTAAGATTCAATGATGTCAAAAACATATATACAAAATGTACAGAATCTGCAGCAACTTATCTGTTTAAATTCTTTGATATAACAGATTCATCTTCAAGAAGTTGGATAACAAATTTTCTTCTTTTTCTTCAAGAATTTGAATCAGTCTTTCCTTAAGATTTCTGAGTTCTTCATCTTCCTCATTAATCTGGTAGATAGCTGCTCTGAGATTCAATATGGAGTTTCTCTGAAGACTATGATCTTCAAGCAAAAGATAAGCAATTTCCTTCCCATCAGGATTGAGAGTAAGATGAGTCATGCCAAAATTTACTTCTTTAACAGCAGTACCCATTTGCATTTCCACATCCTGACCTCTTTGATTTAAGTACATGGGAGTATAATTACCATTGAAATTACTGTTTCCATCCAGTCTTCTTCTTATTTTTGACAAAATCATGTCACTCCATTCTTTGCATATTTGATTCTTCGATCTCAAAAGATAATGAACATATTTCAGTTCCTGTGTAGTTTTCATCAGCAGATCTTGAATAGATAAAATCTTCACACTACCATCTTTCATGAAGTACATAAGCTTTTCTTTCTTGTCAAAACCATCATGACAATCTATAACTATATCAACAGCTAGTAAATTGTTCAGGTTTTCAGAAGTTAAAGTACCTCCAATTTCAGTTAAGGAGTAAGGATCAACATATGACATATTTATATATTCAGCATCCCTGTGTCCAATACCTCCTCTTGAATTACTTGTCAATTGCTTCAAATTTGAAAACATCTTTAACCAGAGTGCTTTTGATCTAACCATCCCAGATAAATCAACAACACTTGAAGCGCTTGTAATAATTCCTCCAGACTGAAAATTGATAAGTGTATCACAACTTAATGTGCTAATATGTTTCCACTTCTTATCCTTTTCCTTTTCAAAGGCATAGCTTCTTTCCAGTGAAGATTCTTGTCTGCTTGGGTTCCTCCACATTCTTTCATTCGATAGTTTAAGCCTTTGTAAATAGAGATTGAAATCTCTACTGGTTCTTCTTGTAATTTCTCTTCTTCTGGCTTCTTCTTCTTCATCTACTTCCTTGTTGTGAGAATCAACCACAGTAGATAAAATTATCAAGTCAATCTCTTGCAGAATTTCAGAATCATCAGGATCTTGAATATCATCAGGAACAACATCAGGATTAGATTCTTCCATTTGATTTGTATTGCAGAGAGTTGATTTTCTTGATTTTCTTCTCAATTCAAGTTCTTCTTCAATATTTCCATCATCACCAAAAGTAGATCTGTCAGGAACTACTAGAGTTTGAATAGGTTCAGGAATTTCTTCAATTCTTAACCCTCGAGACCTTGTCTGTCTAGGTATTGTTTGAGTTGAAGAACCTCTTCTACTTCTTCTAGCTCCTCTCCTACCTCTGCCTCCTCTACCTCTAGCAGGAGCAGGGTTATTAAAGCTTTCCATCATTTCTCTCTGTTCTCTTAAGAATTCTTCATGTGAGAGATCAGGATATTCTTCACTTGCTGTAGAGAGTGCTTTTCTTGCATATAATTGTTGAACTCTTTTATCAGTGTGATATAGAGTAACAATTCTGCCATCTTTTGTAGAAAACTTCTGGAATAAATTTGATGCATCTTCAGGATTATCAATAAAAATATCTTCATCACCTTCAGGAATTGTAGCAAGAGTATGTCCATGACCAGGTGTCAGGATTTGTTCTTCCGTCAGGATCTGAGATTGCACCAACATTCTTACTGTCTTAACTCCAGAATCAGAAACATCAGTTGACTGCGTTGTTTGACTTTGTGAAGTTTGAATTGTAGACTTCATAATAGCAGCATCAGAGGTTTCTCCTTGTATCACTTTGTCACTACCATCATCTACAGTATCATCATCATTATTCCTTAATACTAGATCAGGTGTGCATTTTGTCTGACTAACCTTCTCCCCCTTTTTGACATCAGGATTTGACAATAAATTCAAAATTAAGGAAAGAGAGGCTTGAATGTCAGTTACCTTGGTATCCAGAGAATCAATCCTTCTGTTGATAGAGGTTTGTTCAGAAATAACAGATTTCACTTGGGATTCTACTACCCTTAGCTGAAAAGCAGTAGGCACCTTTGTAAAATTTTGAGAAATATCATTCCTCACCAACTCAGTTGAATTCTTGATAGAATCAATCTCACTTTTTAGACTTTTGGATAAGAGAGTTATAGCCTTCAGATGATTCTTCAAGTCTTGATTCTTTATAGATTTCACTGCATCATAGGCATGTTCCAAAGCAGAAGAATAACTTACAGATTCAGCAGATCTGTGCCATGAATTGTTCCATTCATTCTGTCTAAGTGCCTCAGCCGGATTAAAGGAAGGAATAGAAAAATCTTGTCTATGATCTTTCCCAGTGGAAGCTTTGCCAACCATATATGTACTTGATGAACCAAAATTAGTTCCAAGACTAATTTTGAGTGTTGTAGCAAGCTGTTCCTTCTCTTTTCGATTCTCATCATCATCACTATCATCAGAGTCATCATCATCAGTACTATGAGTATCATCAGGATTAGGAATAGCTATACCTTTCATTTTATCCTGTGAATCTGTGATAGGATGATCCATTGGTCTTGAACGAAGTGGCTGTATCAGGATAGGTTCAGCATCAGGAGCACCACTAGCGTCAGGATGAACACCGTCAGGATTTGATATGCTTGCATCAGTATTTGCTACCAATGGTTCTTGTGGAGCTTGAGGTTCAGAAGCTTCTTCAACACTTTGAGTCAAAGGTTCTTGTGTGCTTCCCTCATTGACAGTGTCCTCGACCAATCTTTGAACTTCATCTGCACCAGAAATCCCTTGAGCATTGTCAGGAAATTTCTCAAAAACTGTAGCTTGGCCTGCATCTTCACTTTGAGAAGACGGTTCTTGTGTAGCTGGAATGTAGATGTCTTCATTCTCCCTTTGAGAAAATGGTTCTTGTGGGACCATTCCACTAGCTAAGCCTTCACTCAAACTTTGATTGAGTGGTTCTTGTGTGGCTGGATCATCAGAAAGAGCTGCTGAACCACTTTGAGGTTCAGGTTCTTGTGGGCTTGATCCTTTCAGTTTCTTCTGTCTCTGATAGACTAACTCTTCTGCCTTCCTTAGCTTTTCCATTGGATGTTTTATCCCAAGATTGGAAGCAGCAGCACCATACTTCTCCCATGAAATATCAACATGTCTTTTTGTTGGAGAGTCCTGTGCTGGAGAGTCTGAAATATTAACCACTTGACTTGGTGCAGCATCAGGAATACTAACATCAGGATTTGCTTGAGCAATTGAAACTGATTTCTCATTCAGAATAGAAATGTCATGTACATCAGTATTCTGCTTCTTTTCTAAAGGAATATGATACCTGCTTTTTGATAACTTCCTTTTCTTCTGTGGTGTAGACAATTGAACCACAGCTGCATTAGCAGTATCAGCAACTTCCTTATTCACATTCATCACAGAGGATATAGGTAAGTCATCCTCTGAGTCAGTCTCATCCCTGAGCACTAACTTTCTTTTAACAGAAACAGCCTCACCTCTCTTTGCAGCTTTCTTCACCAGGACCCCTTGTACACCCCCTTGTAACTTCTTTTTAGTGATAGGTGTAGAGGAAAAGTCCTTTGAACCTGATTGCCTTCCTGACACATCAGTTCTAGCTGACTTCTTTGCTTTTACAACTAAAGTCTTTTGAGAGACATTAGAGGTGGCAGTTGACTGTTTAGACTGTTTAGGATGAATGCTTGGGTTAGGAACAAGGTGTGATTGGCCTTGCCCCATAGCATTAGAAATTAAACCATAACAAGTAGGCATTTTCCTATGTAAGAAAAACCTAACCTCATCAGGAATAAAAGCATTTCCTATGAAACCATTTGCCTTATCAGGATTGAAAAACGCAAAAATTTTAATATGAAGTAAAATAAAATTTTATTTATGAAAACAAAATTTATTTTGACAATCCTGATAAATGATGTTTTTAAAAAAAAAAATGATTACAAAACAAATAGAATAATACCCATGTAACCATTCTTACCAATTACCAAGGCAAAGTAATTATGAGAAACTGAACAGTCGCCTCGATAAACAAAAATGACCTACATCTTTAACACACATTCTCTATAAAATAGAACTGTTAAGCATAACATCATATATCTATAAAACACAAACCCTCTCCAGAGAAAAACTTACGAAAACCTTTCACCTTCTTTGTTTTTCAATGGCTGCCAACCAACAACAAAACGACTTACCTGATCAAGAACTCGATGAATTAGAAATAATCTGGCAGGAGTTGGATCAGGTGCTTGCAGAAATTGCAGAAGATGAAGAGCCTCAACCAGTTCCTGACCCTCAGGAACACGAAGCCTTTTTTAACGCAATGGCCGATGTGTTGTTGCACAATTTCCAGCAGGCCAATCCTGACTGGAATCCGCTTGATAACCTCATCTATGAAGAGGATGAGGATGGAGAGCTCGTACGAGAGCTTGAGAGGAGGAAAAAGAAGATCTTGGATGCTCGCAGGTCTTGCAAGTTGGAGGCTTGGAAGAGTCCCGGTGATCATGTGGACGAGCCACCTTCAAGTGCATCTGCTCCCCTCTTTGTCCTTTAAGGATGGAACAAGAGATCTTCCAATCCTGATGGATTGTGAAGCTGCTCAGGAGCGTTCATGCTTATTTGAAGGGCACGTGTTCCTGAGTAGAAAAGTAGACTAGGAAAAGAATATGTAATTTCCATTTTCATTTGTAATGAATCTTCAAGATTTAATGAAAAATATCAAATTGCTCAATTGTTCTTGTCCTTCTTACTTTTCCTGCACAATTTGTTAGTAACACTACATTTGATACATAATATAATGAATAGTAATCACTGACAAAAATATAATTGTTATTGAAAATTAAGACTTAATAACTTAATCAAAGACTAAGTAATGATCTTATTTGTCAGAGTTTACCAGGAGTGTTGTTTGACAAATTGTCTTAGAACTTCTGGTTTTCATACCAGCTTCAATATCTGAGCATCAGGATTTGACCAGTTGACTTCCTGTCAGAATAACATCCTATCAGGATTTGATCAAAGAAAACATACCTTTCTGAATAACCATCAGGATTTGACAGTTATCAGGATTTCCTCTCTGTAGCTTTCCTCAGAAATTCTCAAAGTTCATCATTCCAAGTTCATTCACCAATTTATTGAAAGTAGCTTCAGGTAGTGGCTTGGTGAATATATCAGCTAGTTGTTGATCAGTAGAAACAAAGTGAAGTTCAATTGTTCCTTCCAGAACTTGTTCTCTTATGAAGTGATATCGAATACTGATGTGTTTAGTAAGAGAATGTTGAACTGGATTTCCTGTCATTGCAATAGCACTTTGGTTATCACAATAAATAGGGATTTTTGAGTATGACAGGCCATAATCTAACAACTGATTTCTCATCCACATTATCTGAGCACAACAACTTCCTGCAGCAATGTACTCAGCTTCTGCAATTGAAGTGGAAATGGATTTTTGCTTTTTACTGAACCATGAAACTAGTCTTCCACCCAAAAACTGACAGCTTCCTGAAGTACTTTTCCTGTCTATTTTGCATCCTGCAAAATCAGCATCTAAATAACCACACAACCCAAAATCTGATTCCCTTGCATACCAAAGGCCAAGTGAAGAAGTGCCTTTGAGATATCTGAAAATTCTTTTGACTGCAATCAGATGGGGTTCTCTAGGTTTTGCTTGAAATCTTGCACACAGATAGATTGCAAACATGATATCTGATCTACTTGCAGTGAGATACAATAAAGAGCCAATCATTCCTCTGTAGTGAGTTACATCTACCTCAGCACCTTGATCAGGATCAAGTTTGGTAGCTGTAGCTATGGTAGTTGTAGCAGGAGAACTATCTTGCATGTTAAACCTTGTCAATAAATTCCTTGTATATTTAGACTGATTGATAAAAATCCCTTCATCAGTCTGTTTAACTTGAAGACCAAGAAAGTAACCCATTTCTCCCATCATGCTCATTTGATATCTTGACTGCATAAGCTTGGAAAACTTTTCACAAAGCTTATTGTTTGTTGACCCAAAAATGATATCATCAACATAAATCTGAACTAACAACAAGTCCTTACCATGATTCAAATAAAATAGAGTTTTATCAACAACACCTCTTTTGAATCCACTTTCCAGTAAGAATAGAGCTAAAGTTTCATACCATGCTCTTGGAGCTTGCTTTAGTCCATAAAGTGCCTTATCTAATCTGTAGACATGATCTGGATAGTTAAGATCAATGAAACCAGGAGGTTGCTCAACATAGACTTCTTCCTCCAGTTCTCCATTTAAGAAAGCACTTTTAACATCCATCTGGAACACCTTGAATTTCTTATGTGCTGCATAAGCAAGAAATATCCTGATGGCTTCTAGTCTTGCAACAGGAGCAAACGTTTCATCATAATCAATTCCCTCTTGTTGAGAATACCCCTTTGCAACTAGTCTTGCTTTGTTTCTGATTATTACTCCATCAGAATCATTCTTGTTCTTGAAAATCCACTGTGTACCAACAATTGATCTATTCTTTGGTCTTGGTACCAGTTTCCAGACTTCATTTCTTTCAAATTCATTCAGTTCCTCTTGCATTGCAGTAACCCAATCAGCATCTTTAAGTGCATCTTCAACTTTCTTTGGCTCCTCCTTGGATAGAAAGTTATTGTATAGACATTCATTCTGAGTTGCACTTCTTGTTTGAACACCTGCATCAAGATCCCCAATGATCAAATCAGGAGTATGACTTGCAGTCCATTTCCTTGCTGGTGTTAAATTGTTTCTTGACGTAGATGCTCTCCCTGGATTGGTGTTATCTTGATTTGAAGAACTTGCTTGTCTTGAAGCTCCCCCTGAATTATTGTTATTTCCTCCTGATAAGTTATCAGGATCATCACTTGAATCAGTATCTGAAGAATTATGTCCTGATGATTGTGTTGACTCTGAACTTGTAGTAGAATGATGTTGCTCCCCCTCAACATTAGCACTACTAGAAGTATCACTATTGATTGCATCATCAGTATTTGCACCATCAGCATCTGGTGTGTCATCAGGATTTGGTGACCCATCAGGATCTGATGTATTGACAGGATCTGATTCACTTTCTTCAGGTTCCTTGGTAGCTTCATTTTCAAAAATCAATCTATCATGAGAGTCTTCATTGATTCCAACTATCTTCTTGTCATCAAAAGATACATGTATTGACTCCATGACAGTCCTTGTCCTCAAATTAAAAACTCTGAAGGCTCTTGATGCAGGATAGCCTATGAAAATTCCTTCATCAGCCTTTGTTTCAAATTTCCCTAGCTGTTCAGGATGAGTTCTGAGAACAAAACATTTACAGCTAAACACATGCAGATGCTTCAGACTTGGTTTCTTTTCCTTGAGTGACTGATAAGGAGTAACACCATGTATGTTTATTAATGTGAGATTTTGAGTGTAGCATGCTGTGTTGACTGCTTCTGCCCAGAAATATGTAGGTAATTTTGCTTCTTCCAACATAGTTCTGCCAGCTTCAATAAGAGTTCTATTTTTCCTTTCAACTACTCCATTTTGCTGAGGTGTGCCAGGAGCAGAGAATTGTTGAATGATTCCTTTGTATTTGCAGAACTCTTCCATCTTTGAATTCTTAAATTCAGTACCATTATCACTTCTTAGTATCTTGACTTTGTACTTTGTGGTTGTCTCAATCATTCTTACATGATCCAACAGAACTTCAGGAGTCTCATCTTTTCTGTGCAGAAAATACACCCAGGTGAATCTAGAATATTCATCAACAATTACAAGAGTGTACCTTTTCTTACTGATGGTCATGATGTTGACTGGACCAAATAGATCAAGATGTAGCATGTGATATGGTTCTCCAATAGAGGATTCTGATTTACTCTGGAATGATGTCCTTCTTTGTTTTGCTTTCTGACATGCATCACAGAGTCCATCAGGAGTATATAACACTTTTGGTAATCCTCTCACTAAATCTTTCTTAACCAACTCATTGATATTGCTGAAGTTGAGATGAGAAAGCTTCTTTTGCCAATTCCAACTTTCATCTACTGAAGCTTTACTGATCAGACAGGTAGGGGAGTCATCAGTATTTGATTGAATGTTGGCTTCATATATGTTACCATGCCTGTAGCGAGTCAGTATTATCTTGCTTGTTGCTTTACTGACTACTTCACAATGAGTGGAATAGAAGTTGACATGATAACCTCTGTCAGTGATTTGACTAATACTCAACAGGTTGTGTTTTAGTCCCTTCACTAGAGCTACTTTTTCAATGATGACATTTCCAATGATTATATTGCCATATCCCAAGGTTTGTCCAATGTTGCCATCTTTTTCCTCATATTCTGATAACAGGGCTTTGTTTCCAGTCATGTGCACAGAACATCCACTATCCATGACTAACACATTTTTCTTTTTACCCTGCAATCAGAATAGAAACACACTAGTTAGAACATTTAGGAACCCATACTTGTTGGGTTCCTTTTCCATGCAATTTATTAACTTTCACAGCAGAAGACTTTCTGACCTTAGCAGTCCTGACATGATTTACTCCATCAGGATTTGCTTTGTCAGTATCAGTATTAACAAAAGCATGTTCCAACTTGACATTCTTAATGCTACCAGAGTTTGCACTATTTTTATCAACTTTAGGCAATGGATCATAAAAGTTATAGTACAACTCATGATAATCTTTACAAGTATAAATAGAATGCCATATACTACCACAATGAAAACATGACTTCTGTGGTTTATAAAATACTGATCTATTCCTAACATCAGACTTAGGAATATCAGTAATCTTCTTCTTACTCTTTTTACAATCAATAGCAAGATGATTAGAGTTACCACAGTTAAAACAACACTTTCTAGGTGCATTTGGGATATATTTGTAACCATTCTCTTTGTTGATCCCAACTTTACCATTCCTGTTTCTCTTAACAGTAGATTCCTTTTTCTTATCTGTCACCTCACAGATTTTATCCTTAAGCTGTTTCTCAGACAATAGACCTACATTCATAGTGACTTTATTCATGACAGGTTTAGACTTTATAATTTTAATTCCTTGAGTAGAGGTAGATCCCTTTTTAAAAGTAGAATTGGAATCCTTACCAAAAACAAAATTAACAGGAGTAATCTTAGATTTGGTTGCATCTATAACATGTCTATAGGTCTTTGGACTGACTGTCTCATCAATGACAATTTTCTCTTTCAATTTCTTATCCTCATCTGACTTATATCCTAGACACTCTTTCCAATTCTTAGAGGTATTAATCTCAAGAAATTTCCTACCAGAGTCTGTCCAGGTTCTGATTTTCTCATTAGCATTTTCAAGTTCCTTTTCAAGAGCAGTACATTTGGATTTCATCTCTAAATACATGTGATTCACATTATCACATTCTTTTTGTACTTCTTGCATACGAGAAAATTCAGCTTCTAATATATCATTCCTTTTTCTAAGTTCAAACATCTCAGATAAGATCCTAGTATTTTCAGCAGTTTGACTTCTAAAGCTAATATGTAATGACTTTAGGAAACGTCTTAACTCAGAAGCATTATCAGTATCAAAATCAAAGATAGTATTTAGTACCTTATCATCAGGAGCAGCAGTTACATCAGCATTGGCCATTAGAGCATAGTTGACCACCTCAGTATCAGATTCTGAGGAAGAGTCCATCCAATCCTTGCTTGATGTGATAAGTGCCTTTGTCTTCTTGCACTCAGAAGCAAAGTGACCCATACCATTGCACTTGTAGCATCTAACCTTTGACTTGTCAAATTTGCTACCCTTGCTGTCCTTTTTGATATACTTATCTTTGTTTGGATTGAAAGCCTTTTTCTGAAAGTTGCCTTGTCTTCTATTCTTCCTGAACTTCATCCATCTCTTCCATGTCTGAGTCAGAAGAATCATCATCAGTATTGGCATCAGCATTGCCATCAGTATCTGATGAAGAGTCATCAGGATCTGACTCAACTATTCTTGTTTTACTTCTAGAGACCTCCATAGCTTTTCCTTTTGATTTAGCCTCTGCTTTCAAAGCAATTGATTTTGCCTTGCTGCTTTTCTTGTTCTTTCTCTGTTGAACTTCAAGATCATGAGTTCTTAGCATCCCATAGACTTCATCAAGAGACACAGTGTTAAGATCATACTGATGTCTAATGATCGAGGTCTGAGTGTCCCATTCTTCAGGTAAAGCTCTTAGAAACTTGGTGTTTGAATCTTCAGTTTCATATTCCTTGTCAACTAAAGATAAACTGTTCAATAGTGTCAGAAATCTATCATATAGATCAGTTAGGCTCTCATCGGGTCTCGCATCAAATTGTTCATATTCTTGAATCAAAAGAGCCCTTCTGTTTTTCTTGACAGATGCAGATCCCTGGCACTGAGTTTCCAAAGTATCCCAGATTTCTTTTGAAGACTTGCATGCAATCACTCTGTTTGACATGACAGCATCAAGACTACTGTGTAAGATATTCTTTATCTTTGGTTCCCTGAGTACATAAGCTTTTTCTTCTGGAGTCCATTCACTTTTAGCCTTGACCACATAATGTTCAGGTACTGTATCTGTTCGTTCTACAATCCTTGTAGGAATATATGGTCCATCACGAATCCTGTCCAAATAGTCAGGATCCATAGCCTCCAGGTACATCAACATCTTTACCCTCTATGTTGGATATTCTGATTTCTTCAAGATGGGAATCTTCATGCTTTCATACTTGGTTGTCGACATCTTTAGATCATATCTGATTCAGAATTAAATCAGTTTGCTCTGATACCAATTGTTGCCCAGTAATACTCTATTGTAGAAGGGGGGTTGAATACAATAGTATAAGATAATCGACTTCTTAATGTATATATCACAAATATGAAAGAAAGATAACAACTTTATTAAATCTGATATAAAACTGTTACAAACTCTCTCAAGAAATTCTGATGTTCTTGAGAGCTGCTAGCTTACAAAAACTCTCTCAAGAAATTCTATGTTCTTAAGAGCTTCTATTCGATTATGTTCACCTTATGTGTTGTGTGTTGTGTGTTGTGTGTTCATAAATCGAAACCAAAACTGTGTTTATATACTACACAGCTTCTCTATCAATGATAAGTCCTAATCAATAACACAGATTGAAACCTATCTATAATTGATAGCTACATTCTACAAACCAGGAACTGACAGAATAAACTTCCATGTTTAACTAGACTCCAAATATAACTCGAGGTAGGAATCCTGATCAGCTTCCAGTCCTGATGATCAATCCTGATCCCAGTCCTGATATGTATCTCAATCCTGACGACCATGTAATCCTGATGACGTCAGCAATCCTGATCAGTTGAGTCTAGCTCCTGACGATCATTGAATTCTGAACTAACATAACTCACTCCTCCCTTCCCGAAAAAAACTAGAGAACACAGACTCCAGCCCAGAAACTAACTCAAAAACAGAACACCCAAACCACTCCGCAAAAACATAAACCACACCAAAAATAATCCAACACCTGCTCATACCAAAATAAACATGCATAGACCCAGTCATCTTAAACCACCAATTAAATTGTACCATTTTGGATCGAAGGAAGCTCACCTGAGATATTCCACAAACTAAGAGTGTGAATAGCTCTATTAGAATAACGAATCTTTAACCCCATAATCTTCATACGAACTGTTTCAACAATTCGAATAATAACCTGACGAGCTGGACTAAACTGGTTTTGAAACAAACGAAAATTCTACTTGTCCTAATACTGAGTCCGGTCTAGACACACTTTAAACATAATAGACTTTCAAGTTTGCAGCATGCCAAGTTCTTGGCACTTCGATCCCTTCCAGGGTTTCCAATTTGTAGGAGCCTCGACCAAATACGTTCTTAACGCGATATGGTCCTTCTCAATTTGGGGCCAACTTGCCTTTTTGTCCAACTTCGGATGCCTCAATCTTTCGGAGGACTAAGTCTCTATGACGGAAGAATCTCTCTTTAACCCTTAGGTTATAGTAGAAAGATGCCCTTTTCTGATGTTCATCTACTTTAGCATTTGCCTCATCTCTAACTTCATCAATTAGATCTAAGGCCAGCCTCATGCCTTCTTCATATGTCTCTGGCTCATAAGCTTCGATTCTTGGAGATGTGTGAGTAATCTCCACTAGAACCACTGCCTCTGTCAACAGAAAGGGGGTTGCTCCAGTGGTGACTTTACAAGTAGGACGATATGCCCATAGTGTGGGGAGCAATTCGTCTACCCAAGTATTTCTAGAGCGTTCAACTCTTTTCTTCAGTCCATCCAGGATAATTCGATTGGCAACCTCAGCTTGCCCATTTGCTTGAGGATGGGAAATAGAAGTGAAACGTAACTTGATATCATTCTCGTCACAATACTTCTTGAATTCATCGTTGTTAAACTGAGTTCCATTGTCTGTGACCAAGTTTCGTGGAATCCCGTATCTGCATATTGCATTCTCCTAGAAGAAATGCATCACCTGCTTGGTGGTTATCTTGGCTAAAGGCTTAGACTCAATCCACTTGGTGAAGTAGTCGATTGCTACTATCAAGAACTTTCTTTGTGCACTTGCCATTGGAAATGGTCCAAGTATATCCATCCCCCACATGGCGAATGGGATAGGTGAGCTTATGGATGTCATCATCTCTGGTGGTTGTCTAACCACCGGTGCATGCTTTTGGCACCGTTCACATTTCTTCACGTAGCTTTTAGCATCTGCAAGTATGCTTGGCCAATAGAAACCTAGACGAGTGATTTTATGAGCAAGGGCTCTGCCCCCTAAGTGTTGCCCACAAATTCCTTCATGTACTTCCCTTAGGGCCAATTCTGCCTCTTGGGGTCTCAAGCATTTTAAGCAAGGAATGATGAAAGACTTTTTGTATAGGATTCCCTTAATCAGGGCATACCTTAGTGCTCTCACATATAGATTTCGTGCTTTTGAAGTGTCGTTGGGTAACCACCCAGTTTCCAGATGAGATTTGATGGGATCCATCCAACAGCTGGCAACATCAATGGGTGCTACCAACTTTCCATTGATGCTTGGGGTCTTCAAGACTTGGAAGTATACACTTCCTGCATAGTTTTCAATTTCAGAAAAGGCAAATTTAGACAAGGCATCGGCCTTCATGTTCTCTTCCCTTGGAATGTGTTCCACATAACATTCATCAAACTGAGTCATGATGGCCTTGACAAGTTTTAGGTACTTGGCCATGACTTCATCTCTGGCCTCAAACTCCCCATTTACTTGGGAAACCACTAGCCTCGAGTCTCCACACACTTTCAGAGTTTTAACTCTCAAGGCTCCAGCCAGCCCTAAGCCAGCTATCAGGGCTTCATATTCAACTTCATTGTTTGTCATTGGGAAGTCCAATTTTAGTGCGTACTCTATGAGAAATCCATCAGGACTTTGTAGCACCAAACCTGCTCCACTTGATTTTGATTTTGATGCTCCATCAAAATAGAGCACCCAACATTCTTTGGACACCATGTCTTCATCTTTCTTGTCTTCCACTATTACTTCCTGCCCCCCGACTTCCTGGTTGTCAATAGTGCATTCAACCATGAAGTCAGCGAGTGCTTGAGCTTTTATGGCCGTTCGAGGCTTATACTTGATGTCAAATTCTCCCAATTCAATAGCCCATTTGATCAACCTTCCACTAACTTGAGGGCTATGCAAGATGTTTCTTAGAGGCTGATTAGTCAAGACCTCTATCTTGTGTGCCTGGAAGTATGGGCGTAGCTTTATTGAGGCCATTATCAAGGCTAAGGCAAAATTTTCAATCATAGAGTAGTTTATTTCTGCCCTATGTAGAATCTTGCTTACATAGTAAATGGGTTTCTGAACCTTCAACTCTTCTTTTACCAAAATGGCTCCAAAGGCTGTGTTAGAAACTGCCAAGTACAAATAGAGAATTTTCCTGGCTTTGGATTTTCCAACAGTGGTGCCTCAACCATGTATTTCTTCAGGGCCTCAAAGGCCTCTTGGCTTTAGGTTGTCCATTCAAAAAAATTCACGTTCTTGAGTGCTTTGAAGAAAGGTAAGCACTTCTCTCCTGACTTGGAGATGAATCTTCCCAATGCTGCCACTCTTCCCGTTAGTTTCTGGACATCCTTGACAGTCCGTGGTGATTCCATGTCTAGAATTGCTTTGATTTTGTCGGGATTAGCCTCGATTCCTCTCTTGGAAACCATCAGGCCTAAAAACTTCCCCGAGCCTACACCAAAGGCACACTTAGTTGGATTCAACATCATCTTGTGGTGCCTCAGCACTTCAAACGCTTCCCGTAGATGGTTTATATGATCAACCTTATCGAGGCTTTTAACCAACATGTCATCCACATAGACCTCCATGGTTTTTCCAATCAGGTGTTCAAAAATTTTGTTCACCAACCTTTGGTATGTTGCCCCTGCATTCTTAAGTCCAAATGCCATGACTAGATAACAGAAAACACCAAAGTTAGTGATGAATGATACCTTGGAGATGTCATCTTTATGCATTTTGATTTGGTTGTATCCACTGAAGCCATCCATAAAACTTAGTATCTCGTGGCCAGCGTGGCATCTATTAGGGCATCAATCCTTGGTAAGGGAAAACAATCCTTAGGACATGCATCGTTCAAATCGGTGAAGTCTACACACATTCTCCATTTTCCATTAGCTTTTTTGACCATCACCGGGATAGCCAGCCATTCTGGGAATTGTATTTCTTCAATGAACCCGGCCTCCAGAAGCTTTTCTACTTCTTGTTTAATGGGCATATTCGAAGGTGTCAACTGAGAGTCAGTATAACCCATCTTGATAAAAGCATCATGGAACAAGATGTCCACTAAAGCTCCATTGTCGACGAAAACTCTCTTTGTTTCAGAATTCCCTATCACAGGTACGATGACTAAGGGATCATCGTGGGGAAACTTCACTCCCTCCAAGTCAGAATCATCAAAACCTATTGATATTTCTGTTCGGGCACGTTTCGATGCTTCTCCGACCACAGTCATTACTTCTCGGGCATAGGCCTTTCTTCAGTTTCGGGAGGACCCAGTAGCAGTTGGTCCTCCGAATATCATGTTGATGACTGGCCCTCGGGGCTTGGGATTCCGATCTTGATCGTTGTCCCTTCTGTCATAATCCTTCCTTTCATAGTTTCCTCTTTGACTCCCTTGATTTCCATCCTTGGTGAATTTATTGAGCTTTCCTCTCCGTATCAGAAACTCGTTCTCATCTTTCAATTGTCTACAATCGTCGGTGTCGTGACCGACTTTCTTGTGGAACCGACATAATTGGTTTTGATTCCGTTTAGACATATCAGTCCTTAGTGGCTTCGGCCATCGAAGATCCTCCTCCTTTGCTATTTCCATCAGAATTTGACTCCTGGGAGTGTTCAATCTTGCATACTCCGTAAACTTTGGCCCAAAATTGTTCCTCTTGGGTGGAGAATCAGAATCCTTTGACATTCTGGGAAACTTTTCCTTGATGTCGTACTCCTGAGTTTCCTCCTTTTCTTTGAATTTCCACTGCCACCAGCAGTGGGTTCTCATGCTTTCTTCAGCCTTGATATACTTTCTGACTCTATCTTGGAGCTTCAGCATGCTCTCGGGTGGATGTTTTGCCAATGATCTTTTGAAGTGATCATCAGTGGTTCCTTGCTGCAAGGCTATCATAGCCACTTTGTCCTCCAAGTCTGGGACTTTCAGAGCCTCTCGGGTGAATCGGTTGATATAATCCCTTAAAGCTTCATTTTTTCCTTGCTGGATTCCCATGAGTGATGCAGAACTTTCCTCGTGCACCCTTCCACTAACAAATTGGTTGATGAACGCTTTAATTAGTTCCTTAAAAGACCCAATGGAATTGGGAGGTAGACGGCTATACCAACGTTAGGCTATGCCCGCCAAGGTTTGTGGAAACGCCCTACACTTGACCGCATCATTGGTTGGCTGCAACAGCAGTGCATTAGAGAAGGTTCTTACATGATTCGCGGGATCTCCCATCCTATCATAAGCTTTAATCGTTGGCATCTTGAATTTCCTGGAAATGGTAGCTTTCATGATGTCTTGAGTGAACGGTGGTGTAGGATCATCAGGATCTCCTAGGGGCAACAAAACACTAGGATCACCCCTTGGGGCTTCAGCCTTCTTGGTTCTTCTCGGTGTTGGGTCCAGGTTGATTATCGGGACTCTTCCACTTGCTTGGCTTTGTGCTTTTGCGGCCTCCTGTTCTGCCAGTAATTTCTTGAGCCTTGCAGCCTCCGCCTCATGGGCCGCAATCTTTTCCTTAGTAGTTTGGGGTTGTTCCCGATTTGTTTGGGAAGAACGCCTCCTCCTTGGGGGCAACATCCCTCTCTTCTGCAGATGTATAATTCTCGTCCTCAGTATAGGGACCAAATAGTCTTGAATCAAAGGGGTCCGTCGAGTTTGTTGATTTTGGGGTACAAGACCTTGTATATAAGGAGGAACATATGCCTCATGGTAAGTGGTATTGAGACCACTACCACCCGCCATGGGTCGGGGGGACATGCCATAGCTTGGCATCCCCAAAGTTTGAGTTGCGTATTGGGGAAGATCTGTAGTATGGAGTTGAAGACCACTTGGTGCATTCATGAGTAGTGGGGAGGTCGTGATTGGTTGCTGGTGAGCGGTCTCTTGTGGATTAGATCCATGAACGACCATCTGCAGGGAATTTGTCCCTTCAACCGAAATTGGGATCTCCTGTCCTTGAGTGGTGGTGAGGGGGATATTCGCCCCTTGAATGCCAGTAGTTGGCGGTGGTTGATTTCCGTGAGTATCAGCCTCAGAGGTGATAGGAAGCTCCTTAGAAGTTTGAGTATCTCGAGTTGTTCTTCGTGTGTTTGCCATGGTTGATGTTGTCTTCCCACATACGGCGCCAAATGTTATGGACTAAAAAGTGTACTTGTAAATTAATTGATTGGGTTTAAAGAGCTTTCGAGCTTTAATGGTTGCTCTTGTGTTTCGTGACTAAATCGGTCCTCACAAGATGCCTATGTATCTCAATCAGTGCTGAGAATCAAGCCAAAGACGTAGTTCTATTGTGAAGGAACATGGTCCTTATATAGGCGTCTGGAGCCTCATATTTAGAGTAAGTTTAGGAGACTTAGCGAATAAGTCTCCTTTTTTATAATGGATAAACATTGTATTTCTTGGTGGACAAGTCTTTTCCTTGTTGATAAGGACTATGACTCATTATTTCCTTTAATTGGGATTCTGGATCCTTCTTTGATGAATTTACCATATTTTGGACTTCTTTCCTGAGCTGTAGTTTTTCCTTATTTATTAATTACGAAATTAATAAATAATTATGGTTTCGGGCCTTGCTTATTGGGCCGTGTTCTTGGACCAATCCGGGTCTAATTAATATGTCATTAATTGTACTTCTAGGATTATTTTTCAGCCCATATCACTAACCAATTACCTATTTTAGCCAAAATGTATATATTTTTTTTATTTTCTAACTAAAATTTTTACTTTTCTATTTTTTCTAACTAAAACCTCTTATTTTCAAAAAATATCACGGACAGTTCTTTTTAATGAAATAAAATAATAATATTTATAATTACTAATAACTAACCGGTTAGCTTTTTTTCCCAAAATGTATATTCTTTTTTATATTTTCTAACTAAAATTTTTCCTAAGTAAAATCTCACATTTTTCAAAAATATCACATGTAATTTCATTTAGTAACATAAAATAGTAATATTATAAATACTAATAATTAACCGATTACCTTTATTAGCCAAAGCGTATATTTTTTTTATATTTTTTAACTAAAATTTCTCCTTTTCTAAAATTATTGCAGACGATATATATCTATACTATACTATTATATAATAGCCAAAATATTGAAAGTTTTGATTTCAATTTTCGGTAATTTATTCTATTTCATCTATCTATCTGTACTATTATATAATAGCCGAAACATTGAAAGTTTTGATTTTCGATTTTCTCACATATATAACTGATAAGTGGATTTTTAATCCACTTGGAACGCTTCATATCGGCTTAAATTGATGACTTGAACTCAAGTATGTGGTGTGTTTAATGTGTTTTCATTAAGTTTTGCAGAACCAAGAGTTGGAGGTTAATTTGATTAAAATTCGGATTTTCCGGGTAGGTTGCGCAGTCTTCACTGTTTTGGCCATATCTGGAGTTCTACAAGTCCGATTCTGACGATCTTACAGCTCACACGAAGAGGACAACATTTTCTATAATTCTAGGCAGAAGTTTCTGCGCGGGCGCCCAGGAATTGTACTGGAATTCTGCGCGGCCGCCCAGGAAGTCAGAATCGCCAAAAATTGCCAGAATTCGTTTTTAATAAGGAAATTTTCACAAATTCGACTTCTAATCATTATGGTAATTGCTTGGGGCGGTCAGAAACTTCTAGAATCAGTTGTTAACATGGAATATGCAATTCTTATTGCATTCAAAGATGGAAATTGCCGTAATTCTATTCTAAATCAAAAACGGCAATTGCTTGGAAGAGGGACAACTTGGAGCAATAAATACACACCTTGGGGGGACATAATCAACACATAACAATACATCACAACACACCAGAGATCAGATTCAATATTGGAGCACAAGATCGAGGAGCCAAGAACGAAGAACGTGACTACGAGGAGATCTAGACATAGTTTTTTCTTGTATTCTTCAATTTTGGTGTAACTTTTGGATGCTTCCAGATTTGTCCTCTAAACCTTTAACTCTTATTCATATTTACATCATTGATTTCTTGTTTTTCATCATGCTTTCATCAAACCCCGTGACGATGAGAAGTTCGATCATGAACTAATCGTTGTCATGGGGTCCTAGCGGATTTATTTATGGAATTTAGTAGTTGATTGCCTTATTGATACGTGTGTGATGAATTATCGATATCCTTGTATGGTTGTGCTTATTCTTCTTTGATGCGTCGCGAACATCTAAGTTGTTTTGTTAATCTTCTGTGAAGCGAGAGCGGATCTTAAGATTTAGAACTTGCCATGCTAGCATAGGATTATGTATGTTTTGACATCATGATTTGTAGCGTAAATTGAGAAATATTATGCTGCCCTATGTGATCTTAATAGATAACTTGTGCTTAAACCGTTATGTTTTCAAATCTTATAGAGATATAGGGTCTAAACATAATTGGTGTCTACCCATCTTCTATCTTTTTGTGGATGTATGAGTAGTTTGGTATTCGTATACTGAGAGGTAACCTATACTTGTTTCGTGTTGTCTGATCAGATATCAAAACCATCACATATATTGATTAAAGGCATGATCTCTAAAGGAAGTATTTAATGAAGTTAGGATCCCATGTTTTATTCTCATATACATAAATCGATTTTAATCCTCTTAGTTAGTTAATTCTTAGTTTAATAATTTGTTCTCTAGTTAATTTTAGATAATCAAACCCAAATTGTTAATTGTCTTAGCAGTGGATAAAAATCATACATTGTTGCATAGGTACATTAATTGAATTGAACACCTCATTAGATCTCTGTGGGAACGAACTTGACTTATTCGTATATTACTTGTGACCACGTGCGCTTGCGTGATTTTGTGCTAACAAGTTTTTGGCGCCGCTGCCGGGGATCATCGGTGTTTTATTTTAGTTTATGTGCTTGTCATCAGTGGTCGTTAGAGTTCACTCATGACTCGGATTGTAGTTGTTTGTTCTGTGTGTTTCAGGTACTTGAACGTGTATGCGAACACGTTCTCAGACTCGTAAATTGGAAGAAGAAAGATTAAAGTTAGTGTTAGGCCGAATTACACAAAATATAATCAAGATAAGTATATTAATAACACTCAAGAACACTGTTTATGAATCAATAACTGAATTATATAAAATAACTCTTCTCTTTGTAATGTTAAAGAATCACAAAGAGCTGTTAGGTTACAAGAATAATGTATTCAGTATTCGCATTCGCATCCCTTTTAGGGTTAACCTATCTGTGTTTATATAATACACAGTTACATAATCAATCTCTAATTGATATTCCTATAAATTAGCTATACAAATTATATCAATTTAGGATTGCTTATGTCTTCTGTTCCGTTTCCTTAACTGTCTCAATATATCTTGCTTCTTTCCATCTTCAAGATATATTGCTTCTAGAATCTTCATATTAGCACCGACAGTTAATAAACTCTTCACCCCGTCAGACTTTATCAAACTCTAACTGGCTTCTATTAAACTCTGATGAGTACCTGGTACTTAAACACTGATAAACAAACGTCAGCAATTATATCTAACAATCTCCCCCAACTTGTGCATAATAAAGATGTACAAGTTAATAGATAATTGATGATGTCAAAACATATAACAAATGCAGTGTTTAAATATAATCAGAGTTTAACTTTAACTTAGAACATAAAACTTTAAAAACTTACAGTCAGACTTTACTTAATCTCTTCAATATCAGGCACTGTCCTGAGATAATCGATGAGAAGTCTTCTTTCAGCCTTTTCTAGCACATCTACCATGATTTCTTTCAGTTCCTTGAGCTCTGGATCACTTTCTCCAGTCTGGTAGAT
This sequence comes from Heracleum sosnowskyi, assembly GCA_030848705.1. Classification (NCBI taxonomy): domain Eukaryota; kingdom Viridiplantae; phylum Streptophyta; class Magnoliopsida; order Apiales; family Apiaceae; genus Heracleum; species Heracleum sosnowskyi. The sequence goes on from CM061240.1 coordinate 22,651,312, forward strand.
AGCTGCCCTTAGTGAATAAATACTGTTTTTCCTCATATCATTTCCTAGCTTTATTATGAAGGATTTATCTGATTCCAGATTAAATTCCAACACTTTTATGCCAAAATCTGTTCTGAGTCTTGCACTGTTTCTTTGCATCTCAACAAGCTTTCCATTGTAATCTCTGTACCTTGGTATGTAAGAGCCAGCAGACTTTAAACCAGAAAGAATTCTAGCTTTCATCATCCTGCTTCTTAACAGTTCGGCTGCTTGATGAGTTCTTTGATTTTTAACTTTCAACAGATACAGCACATATTCCAGTTCTTCTTTCATCTTTAAACCAATATCATCTTCACTAACTCTGTATACTCTGCCATCAGATTTGAAGTATAACAGAAAATCCTTCTTCAACCCTCTGTGGTATATTAACTGAACTGATTCTAGAGTATCAAGATTTTCTTGAGTTACTCCAACACCAGGTTCAGCTAAAGAAGTGTGATCCATTGGACTATTGTTCACTCTTTTTTCTCTATGAGATCCAAGCCCAGATTTATCTGTTGATTCTTTTCCCATGACTGTTCTGCTTTGGAGAAGATTTATATTTGCTGGAATCAAAGAGTGTTGAACAGTGACTGGCTTGCCAAAAGTCCTTTGTAATTGTGAAGATAATTTTGTCTGTACAACTTGAGTAGTATCAGAGGTTGTCACAGCTTCTGATTTTTGAACAACTTGAGAAATGTCAGAGGTTGATTTGTTTATCCTTGATTCAACTTGAGCAACGTCAGAGGTTGAATAATTCTTCTTTGGTAACTGTCCTTCTTCTACCAGTTTACCTTTTCCTTTATCAGACTCTGCAATCATAGGCCTCCTTGTATATTGTAAACTCTGTTGAGAGTTCACATTCTCTTTAATAGAAATTCCCATTTCCTTTTTCCTAGGAGCATTAGCCTTTTTCTTGTAAGTACCAGCTTCAATATTTTTCTGGTGTTCTTCAGCAAGAAGCTTCATCTCAATGTCCATATCCTCCATTGTGGCTTCACCACCATGTTCTTCCATGAAAAGTTTAGCAGCAATCTCTTCATCAGTAGTTGGATTTGATGAAATCACTAGACTTTTAAGTCTTGAAGAAGATTGACCACCAGAGTTTAACCTCTCAGAGTTTGTATGTCTAGCAGAGTTTGACCTAAGTCTCCCTTGCTCTTGACTAGTCTTTGACCTTCTCTCTGCTTCCTTGCTTCCACCATCATTTGCATCATCCCTGAATCTCAAGGTTGGAGTCCTTTTGCATTTGTCTTTAGGAACTCTCTCCCCCTTTTTGACATCATCAGGAATAAGCACTGATGTCAGCAACTCTAGCGAGGCAGCAATAGAATCAAGTTGAGAAGACATAACAGTCTGATTCTCTTCCACCTTGCTTAGCCTTTGCTTTATTTCTACTTGATCTTGAATCATAGAAGACAATCTACTTCTTTATTACTCAATCCAATGACTGCTTTGTGAGTCTCATCAAAGCGATCGTGCAATGATTTGACCTATAAAATAGTGGCTTTGAAATGTGTCAGCAGCTCAGGATTTGAAATCTCCTTTGCAGATCGAGCAACAAAATCAGCAGTCCTTTGCTTTGAGAAAATACAATCTGCTCCTGACCAGTTAGCATAATACATTTCCCTGAAATGATCTTCAGTGGCAGCTATATTTTCCTTGACATGCTCAGCTGTAGGATCCCTTAGAAAAGGTATGGATTCATCAGAGTTTGAAACTTCAGCATTGATGTTAGAGTTGGCATGAAAAGAATGTTCAGAATTTGGAGCTTCATTTTCTTCAGCAACATTTTCTGCAGTAGCCTCAGTGTTTGGCTGTGCAGCTTCAGGATTCTCAGAGTTTGGATTGATAAGAACCTCTGCTTCTACAGGAACAAACTTTTCAACAACTTCAATATGCTCATAGTTTGCAGTGGCAAAAACCTCTATTTCTTCAGGAACAGACTTAACTATTTCCTCTGCTATAGCTTCATTTACTTTCTCTACAGGAGCTTCAAGAACCTGATCAACCTCTTCACCCATTTCAGGAACTTGATTATTGACAGAGAGAACCTTTGTATGAGTTGCAAGTGACTCATCTATTACTAGAGTGGGTTGATCAGCTGCCACATCCTCAGTATCACAAACACTGATACTAGGATGTGCTTCAATTTCATCTTCAATATCCATCTCCAATATAGGTTCAAGAAAATCATCAGGAAAAGCAGCATTATCATCAGTGTTTGCTCTGGATTCTTCAGGCACAGTAGCATTGGCAGAATGATTTTCAATCACAACCTCAGGAGCTTCAACATTTGTAGCATCAATATTGTCAACATTGTCAGGTTCAGAAACATCCAATTCTTCAAAAAGATAGTCAGCCACTAACTTTCTTCTTTTCTGATGTGAAGTCTCATCTGCAACAACAAAAGATGGCCTATTTGCCCTTCTTTTCTTCCTTGAAGGTCCAACAGAGGTTGACACCCCAACATCAGCAGATGTTTTAGAAATCCTAGCTGGCTTAGAACCCATATGTTTAGTCCTACCACTAGATTTTGGTTGAGTTGGAATAACAGTATTTAGAGGTTCAGGCTGTGGTTCATATTGTGTTTGTGGTTGAGGTTCAGATTGTGTTTGTGTAGAATCGATCAAAAACTGTTGAATCAACTCAGGTAATAGGAAATCACCTACATTACCTTTCTTGACATCCTTGTTAATAAGATCAGAGAATACTCTTTTGTGCAGTTTAAAACAAGGAATAATATCATTATCATTAATATCTACCCCAGTAACACAAACAGAGAATAAAATCTGACAAAAACGAGCAAAGTAAACTACCCTCCTGTTTTCAGTCATTTTCTCACCCAAATTAGTCAAAACTAATCTTGCAAAATCAAAGTGAGTACCATAAAGTAAAGAGTACCCGATTTGCAGACTATCAGTTGGTATAGCATCCCAGTTGGTACACTTCTTTCCGAATGTTCTGGTAATGCAATCGAAGAAAAAACTCCATTCCTTTCTCAAGAACGGTCGCTTTAATTGACCAATCTTTGCTAAAGACCCAGTGTATCCAATGGCTTGCATCATTCTTTGAAGATCAGTATCACCAACAGCAATGGTGTACGCGTCAGACTCTGCAAATCCCATTGCTTCACGAACAGTTCCTGGAGTAATAACATACTCTGTCTCTTGAAACTCAAATACAATCGATGGCATTCTAGAATCACCACCATCATCATATACACCAGTCTCCCAGAAAGCTTTGATCTGAGATCCATAAAGCTTTCCAGGCTCCACCAAAGCACGCCAAATTTCCGATTGAGCAAGGAAATTCTGCAGTAAATGAAACGCCTCCGGTGCGTTCTCATTGTTAAGAGGTGCTGCATAGTTATTTGGAACAAAATCTAATCCAACAGAGTTAAACATAGAGGTTGCCATTAGAAAGTGTTTGAGAAAGATTATGCAGAAAAGTGTTTGTAGAATTGTGTGAGTGAAAAGTATGTGTGAAAATGATAAGTGAGTAAAAGATTGAACCATTATGTGTATAATGAATCAGATAGAAAATTCAAAAAATTAAAACTCAAGAGTTTTGATCATTAATACACACAACTGGCTTACTCGATTTATGTGTGAGTGGAACACATGGCACACATGCAAAAACTGACAGCAAATAATTGACAGTTTCCAATGCGCATGCGCAGTAAAAACAGCAATTATTACTGCCTTTTACACTTTTCTAGGGAATTAACCTCTCTCCTCAGTTTAATACATTCTCAAACAACTGTCCAATCATACTCTTTTTAAATTTTCAAAACAAATGTCTTTTTCTCAAAATCATAATATGTCTGAAACAAACAAAATTTATTTTAATCATCAAAGATTAAAATTAAATTACCTCGACGTAGAATACACAACTCATCAGCTTTTACCAATCCTCCTCCTTTATAAATAAACTCTTTTCACAAACTGTACAGGTGTGAGTATTTGTGTGTGAATTAGCAGAGTTTACTGAATATGAATATTTAGACCATCTCAAAGTGCATAAAATCCACAAACTAAAGCAGTAAAAACTGGTTACCCAAACTCTCATTTAAAAGAAAAACTGATTTTTATATCTAAAATATGTATTCTGATATCCTTTCATTTGGATATATCTTTTATTTTCACCCCCTTTATAATTTTTTTTTTTTTAATTTTATTTTTCCAGTAATCAGTGGTTAGCACTAGTCACCAAAAATCAAAGATTTTAGCCCTTATTTCATACAATAAGTTCCTGGATCTTCCTAGGCATAACATGATCTCAAAGGAATTTGTGCACTTGTTGGCATCTTTTGATTTGAGGGTGAAATATTTGCAATTAATTATCAGAGTTTAGACTTTTCATCAGTTAATACAATTAATTTATGAGAGAAAGTGCAAACAGCTAATACAGACTCAGTGTATAGGATCAATAAACTAAGAGATGCTATAAATATAGAGACAGTATCTTGCTGTGTAAAATTTCTGCACAATTTGTAATCAGAATCTATAATACTTAGAAGGATTCATGATTACTCACTGAAAATCATGCTTCATACAGCTTTCTTCATCGGTCAATATGTTTCAGACAATATCACAATCAGAGTATAACATCAGAGTTTAACCGACAGAGTATGACTGACACTTTATGACTAACAGAGTTTACTTATCAGAGTTTAACATATTGGTACAAATAGCAGTTAACACATGCAAAGAACCATGAGCATAAAATCAAACAAGTATAGAGTTTGAATCTAACCAGTATCTCTAGTCAAAACCAGAGATCATTCCTAGTTCATTTACCAGTCTTGTAAAGGTAGCTTCACTCAAAGGTTTGGTGAAGATATCTGCAAGCTGTTGGTCTGTAGATACAAAATGAAGCTCAATATCTCCTTCTTCCACATGTTCCCTGATAAAATGATACCTTATGCTGATGTGCTTGGTCATGGAGTGCTGTACTGGATTACCTGTCATAGCAATAGCACTTTGATTATCACAGTAAATAGGTATTTTAGAGTACCTTAATCCATAGTCCAGCAATTGATTTTTCATCCATAAAATCTGTGCACAACAGCTACCAGCAGCAATATACTCTGCTTCTGCTGTGGATGTGGAAATTGATTTCTGTTTCTTGCTGTACCAAGAAACTAATCTGTCACCTAGAAATTGACAGCTTCCACTTGTGCTTTTTCTGTCTATCTTACAGCCTGCAAAGTCTGCATCAGAGTAACCAATTAAGTTAAACTCTGATTCTCTAGGATACCACAAACCAAGAGTTATGGTTCCTTTGAGATATTTGAAAATCCTCTTCACAGCTGTTAGATGTGGCTCTCCGGGGTCTGCTTGAAATATTGCACAAAGACATGTTGCATACATGATATCAGGTCTACTTGCAGTGAGATAAAGAAGAGACCCTATCATTCCTCTATAGTTTGTCATATCTACTGAGGCTCCTTTGTCTTTGTCTAGCTTTGTTGCAGTAGCCATGGGAGTTGTAGCAGATGACATATCAAGCATACCAAATTTCTTGAGAAGATTTCTGGTATATTTTGCTTGATTGATAAAAATCCCATCATCTGTTTGATTTACTTGCAAGCCTAGAAAATAACTAAGCTCTCCCATCATGCTCATTTGATACCTTGATTGCATAAGCTTGGCAAATTTCTTACAGAGTTTGTCATTAGTAGATCCAATAATTATGTCATCCACATAGATTTAAACTAACAGCAAGTCATCACCATGATTAAAATAGAACAAGGTTTTGTCAATTGTACCTCTAGTGAACCCACTTTCTAAAAGAAATTGAGCCAGAGTTTCATACCATGCTCTAGGTGCCTGCTTTAGTCCATATAATGCCTTATCAAGCCTGTAGACATAATCTGGATGTTTGGGATCTATAAACCCTGGAGGTTGTTCAACAAACACTTCTTCTTCAAGTTTCCCATTCAGAAAAGCACTTTTTACATCCATCTGAAAGACTTTAAACTTCTTGTGAGCAGCATAGGCCAGAAATATCCTTATTGCTTCCAATCTTGCAACTGGAGCAAAGGTTTCATCATAGTCAATTCCTTCCTGCTGTGAATAGCCTTTAGCCACAAGTCTAGCCTTATTCCTTGTAATCACTCCATCACTGTCTGTTTTGTTTCTGAAAACCCACTTTGTACCAACAATAGATCTGTTCTTTGGTCTTGGTACAAGTGTCCATACTTCATTCCTCTCAAATTCATTTAACTCCTCTTGCATTGCTGTTATCCAATTAGCATCTTGAAGAGCTTCTTCCACTTTCTTGGGCTCTGTTTGAGATAAGAATGCATGAAACAGACATTCATTATTTGTAGCACTTCTAGTTCTTACACTAGCTTCTGGATCTCCAATTATCAAGTCAGGTGTATGAGATTGTGTCCACCTTCTTGCTGTAGGTAATTGGCTTCTATTATCATTATTAGATCCTTCCCCTTGATCCATGCTCTCCTGATGTTCTTCTTGATCATTTGCATTCTCTGAGGCTCCCCCTGAATTGGACTGTTCAGTATTTGAACTTTCAGAGTTTGGCTCAGAGTTTCTGTTTGATTCTTCATTTGACTCTCTTTCAGAATTTGAGTCATCACTTTGAGAAGTTTCTTCACGCTCCCCCTCAACTGGTTCTCTATTTTGTTCTATCAACGAAAATTCTTCAGTGTTTACCAGTAGAGGATCAGAGTATGCTTCGTCAGAGTTTATTGGATTTACTTCATCAGAGTTTACATCATCAGAGTTTAAATCTTCATTTTCAAAGCGAAGTTGATCATGATTTTCTTCATCTTCTATTCCAGTTACTTTCTTGTCATCAAATGACACATGTATAGATTCCATGATCACTTTAGTTCTCAGATTGTAGACTCTGAAAGCTTTAGTTGATAGTGGGTATCCAACAAAAATCCCTTCATCAGCTTTTAAGTCAAACTTGGTCAATTGTTCAGGATGAGTTTTCAACACAAAGCACTTGCATCCAAAAATATGAAAATACTTCAAATTTGGCTTCTTATTTTTCACCATCTCATATGGTGTTTTCCCATGCTTGTTGATCAGTGTTGAATTTTGAGTAAAACAGGCAGTTTGAACAGCTTCTGCCCAAAAATAAGTTGGCAATTTTGCTTCATCAAGCATTGTTCTGGCAGCTTCGATTAGAGTTCTGTTCTTTCTTTCAACTACACCATTTTGCTGTGGAGTTCCTGGTGCAGAAAATTCTTGCTTTACTCCTCTTTCTTTACAGAAAGCTTCCATTTCTGAATTTCTGAATTCAGTACCATTATCACTCCTTAGAATTTTTACCTTGTACTGTGATCCTTTGTCCAATTGCTTCACATGATCCATCAAAGTTAAGGCAGTTTCATCCTTCTTTGCTAAGAAGTACACCCAGGTGTATCTGTTGTACTCATCAACAATTACCAAAGCATATTTCTTTCTGCCCATTGACATTACATTCACTGGACCAAAGAGATCAACATGTAAAAGATGATAAGGTTCCACAACTGAAGATTCAGATTTACTTTTGAATGATGACTTCCTTTGCTTGGCCTTCTGACAAGAATCACACAGGCCATCTAAGCTGAGTATTGACTTAGGAAGTCCCCTTACAAGATCTTTTCGAATTAGCTCATTGATGTTGTTCAAGTTTAGATGATAGAGTTTCTTATGCCAATTCCAACTCTCTTCAGTTGACATTCTTGCAGATAGACACACAGTTTTTCCTTCAGAGTTTGTTACCAAACTTGCTTCATAGATGTTATTGTGCCTGTGTCCAACTAGAACAACTTTCCCTGTAGATTTGCTGATCACTTCACAATGTTCAGAATGAAAATCTACATGGTATCCTCTGTCACAGATTTGACTCACAGACAGCAGATTATGCTTGAGTCCTGAGACTAGAGCTACATTTGTTATGATGACACTGCCAAGATTATTATTGCCATATCCCAGAGTGTGTCCTATGTTGCCATCTCCATAGGAAACTTTTGGGCCAGCCTTCTCCTCATAGTCTGATAGCAGGGCTTTATTTCCAGTCATATGTCCTGAGCAACCACTGTCCAAGATAAGAGTGCTCTCTTTTATGCCCTGCAATCACAAACAATCACTATGTGTTAGATTTAAGGATCCAGACTTGCTTGGATCCTTTGGATTTCTTAACATTGTTAGCTTTTGCAGCGGAATCACTATCAACAGAGTTTAAACTAACATTGTCAGACTTTACACTTGCAGAGTTTGCTCTAACCCATTTCAAGTTGGGTTTTAGCTCATAATAGTTGTGATAAATAGCATGATAACTTTTGCAAGTATAAATAGAATGCCAAGTGCTCCCACAGTGTGTGCATAAAGTCTGTGGTCTAACCCTAACATAATCATTCTTTACTCCTGATGTGGAAGGTAAAGAATTAATATTTTTGTTCTTCTTGCAAAACCTGGCAAGATGGTTAGTACTACCACAACTATGACATGTTTTTCTAGGAGCAGCAGAATTAGGCAAATAATCATTTCTTTTATTAATGCCTACTTTTCCATTCCTATTCTTTTTAAACATTTTCTGTTTGTCGACAGACTTTACTTCTTTGAGCTTATGTTTAAATTGTTTCTCTGTCATTAAACCAACATTAACCTGTTTATCACAGATTCTTACTGGTTCTTTAACAGCTTCTTTCTCAATCTTATTCTCTGTTATTTAGCCAACATTAACCTGTTCTTCACAAGTTTCAACTGGTTCCATAACAGCTTCTTTCAGAACAACAGACTTTAACTTACTGTATTCAGGAACAAATTGCACAGGTTTAAGTTGTGGTTTCACTTTGACTTTATCTTGAAACCTAAGTTCATCTCCCTCATTGTAACCTAAACCTACAGTATCTGTCTGAAAAACCTGATGTGTGTCTTTACCAGAATTGGTCCAGGTTTTAATCACTTTCCTCTCTTTTTCTAACTCAGCTTCTATTTGCCTATATCTTTTAAGCAATTCCTGTTCAACATAAACAGCATCATCTCTTTCCTTTTTAACTTGTTGCATGTTAACAAGCTCCTCTTCAAGAAATTTATTTCTTTGTTTAAGACCTAGATTCTCAGATTTTATTCTCTCATTCTCTAAAGTCTGATCCCTATAACTAACATGTATGCTTTTAAGATAAATTCTTAATTCAGATATATTATCAGTATCATAAGCATAAGTTGTTAAGGGTACCTTGTTTTCAGATGACTCAGCTTCATCTCTAACAGTTGCCATGAGAGCATAATTGACTCCCTCATCTGAGTCTGAAGTGTCTGCCCAGTCCTTGCCTTTAGTGATGAGTGTTTTCTCAGATTTTCCTTTCTTGCACTCTGGAGCATAATGAACCATTTCTTTACACTTGTAGCACTGGGTCTTTGACTTGTCTTTCCTTCCAGACTTGGTATCCTTTTCATCAGACTTTTTGAATTTTCTTTTATAAGAATTTGAATCTTCCCTTGAGAATCTTTTTCCTTTCTTGAAGTTCTTGAATCCCATCTTCTTGAAAGTCTTTACCATTAAAGCAGCCATTTTCATCATCTCTTCATCATCATCCTCAGAATCAAAAGCTTCATCATCAGTATTTGAGCCATCATCAGAGTTTGATGACTCACTTTCAGATTTAATGACTAAAGCTTTTCCCTTGGCTTTCTTCCTTGATGATTCCTTCTTGACCGGCTTTTCTTCAACTTTAAGAGCAACAGATTTTGCCTGCTTCCCAGATCTTCTTTTCCTTTGTTCTATCTCAAGTTCATGAGTTTTCAACAGCCCATAAATTTCATCATGATCTGTGTCTGCAAGTTCATAATTATCCCTGATTGTTGTAGCTTTCAAATCTCATCTTTCAGGTAAGGCTAGTAAAAACTTGAGATTTGATTCTTCAATATCATATTCTTTATCAACCAGAGACAGATCATTCAACAATTTGCAAAACCTGTCATATGTCTCAGTCAAAGATTCACCAGGTCTTGAATCAAAGTGTTCATATTCCTATGTGAGAATAGTCTTCCTATTCTTCTTTATAGCACTGGTTCCTTGACACCTGACTTCTAAAGCATCCCATATCTCTTTGGCAGTTTTACAGCCGATTACTCTGTTAGACATAACATTGTCTAAAGCACTGTGTAGTAGATGTCTAACCTTAGCATCCTTTGATATGGATGAGATGTCTTCAGGAGTATAGTCTTTCTTCTCCTTTGGAATAGTCTTTTGTTCTTCACCAGGAACCAGAGTATTAAGCTTAGTTGGCTTGTGAGGACCATCATAGATTCTATCAAGGTATTCTGGATCTGTAGCTTCCAGAAACATGGTCATCTTTACCTTCCATACTGGATATTCTGCTGGCCTGAGAATAGGAACCCTAATTGACTCATATCGACTAACAGAAGTTGGTTGAATCTTCTGAGCATTAGTACCTGCGTTAGAACCTTCCTGAGAGTTGTCAGCCATGATTATACTTGTGTTTGGATCGATAAACTGTATATATTAAACAGCCTAAGCTCTGATACCAATTGTTAGGCCGAATTACACAAAATATAATCAAGATAAGTATATTAATAACACTCAAGAACACTGTTTATGAATCAATAACTGAATTATATAAAATAACTCTTCTCTTTGTAATGTTAAAGAATCACAAAGAGCTGCTAGGTTACAAGAATAATGTATTCAGTATTCGCATTCGCATCCCTTTTAGGGTTAACCTATCTGTGTTTATATAATACACAGTTACATAATCAATCTCTAATTGATATTCCTATAAATTAGCTATACAAATTATATCAATTTAGGATTGCTTCTGTCTTCTGTTCCGTTTCCTTAACTGTCTCAATATATCTTGCTTCTTTCCATCTTCAAGATATATTGCTTCTAGAATCTTCATATTAGCACCGACAGTTAATAAACTCTTCACCCCGTCAGACTTTATCAAACTCTGACTGGCTTCTATTAAACTCTGATGAGTACCTGGTACTTAAACACTGATAAACAAACGTCAGCAATTATATCTAACAGTTAGTAAAGATGGGAGACGTACCAGAAGGAGTAGCACCTGCAGCTAAGGCTTTGAAGGACTATTCTCAGCCAAAGATCAATGATATTCAGTCGAGTATTGTCAATGTGACGCCCCTAGATCCGGGGTCAAGGATCCAGGTCATCACGGTCCAATTTCCACTTATTATCAATAACACTCTGATTTTTTTTTTTTGATTTTTTTGATTTTTTTTTAAAACTTACACAACTGACCCCTCACTAATACACTCACACCAGTCATATGCTCAGAGAACAACATCCACAATATTAAAAGTTTAAAGTTAAACAGTTATTACAAACCCAGAATCCTACTAAGTACATTGTTGAACAATACTTCTACAGGAAGCATTTCAACAACCAAAAGTTTATTACACAACTTACACACTTAATGTACATAAGTCTACCAACACCCGTTCGTTATCAGCTACCTCAGGGATAGTCGCCAGCACTCGCTCAAAAGGTCGTTTTCCCCTTACCCTCTTGCGGGGTGTAGTGCGCAGTATCGGCATTTGACCTAACTGTTATATACATAAGTAGCAAGAGTGAGCTATAATAGCTCAGCAAGATAATATTGTAAACTAGAAATCAGAATTTTTAAACATGTATAAATATATATAACTAGAAACCAATTATAGACCTTAGGAGGGAATAAATTTCGTATTTAATAACACATCATCCACTTACTATTATAAGAAAAGAAATCTAGAACAATTGATATGGATAGAAAATTAATTATAGAAATATAATTGCTGATTCTTTGGAAAGGCCAAGTATTTAAGGCCCAAAACCCAGATTATTTATTAATTTCGTAATTAATAAATAGGGAAAATATACAGCTCATAAAAAGAGTCCAAAATATGGTAAATTCATCAAAGAAGGATCCGGAATCCCAATTAAAGGCAATTAATGAGTCATAGCCTTTATCAACAAGGAAAAGACTTATCCTGCAAGAAATACAATGTTTATCCAATATCAAAAAGGAGACTTATTCGCTAAGACTCCTAAACATACCATAAATACTAGGCTCCAGACACCTATATAAGGACCCTGATCCTACAATCAGAACTACGTTTTGGGCACAGCTCCATACGTCACAACGCCTCGAAGGCGCAACAAGTCACAAAGGCACCCTTAGAACTACGTTTTAGACTTCATCCTCGAATAAGGACATACAAGTCACTACGTCCTTGGTGTGCCCCTGCCACCATAGCCCCGAGGGCAACACCAAGAACTACGTCTTTGGCTTGATTCTCAATAACAATTTGAGATACGTAGGCATCTTGTGAGGACCGATTTAGTCTCGAAACACAAGTGCAGCCATAAAAGCTCGAAGCTCATTAAACCCTCGCATTAAATTCGTAAGCTCAGATTTTATTCCACAACATTTGGCGCCGTCTGTGGGAAGACAACATCAACCATGGCAAACACACGAAGAACAACTCGAGGTCCTAAAACTTCTGATGGACTTCCTCTTACTTCTGCAACAGAAACTCAGGGGAGCCAACCACCGCCAATCACTGGCAATGAAGGGGCAGATGCCCCCATCACCACCACTCAAGGACCGGAAGTCCCGATTACTGCTGAAGGGACGAATCCCCTACAAATGGTTGTTCATGGACGAGATCCACCAGAGACCACTCTCCAGCAACCAATCATAACCACTCCATTGCTTGCAAACGCACCACATGGTCTCCAACTTCACACCACAGATCTCCCCCAATATACTACCCAAACTCTCGGTATGCCAACTTATGGTATGCCACCTCGACCCCCGATGGGCAGTAGTGGTGCCAACCCCATCTATCACGAGGCCTATGTGCCCCCATATATTCAAGGTCTGGGACCCCAAAATCAGCGAACCCCTTTTCAAGACTACTCAGGTCCCTACACCGAGGGTGAGAATTACTCAACAGGAGATGAGAGGGATGTTGCCCCAAGAAGGAGACGTTCCTCCCAAACCAATCGAGAAACTACTAAGGAAAAACTTGCGTCCCTTGAAGTCGAGGCTGCAAGGCTCAAAAATTTATTGGCACAAGAGGATGCCACAAGGACACAAAATCAAGGAAGAGTCCTGGTGATCAACCTCGACCCAACACCAAGGAGAAGCAGTAGGGCTGAGGCCCCAAGGGGTGATCCTACTGATTTGTTGCCCCTAGGAGATCCTGATGATCCAACACCACCCTTCACTCAAGACAACATGAAAGCCAACATCTCTAGAAAATTCAAGATGCCGACGATCAAGGCTTATGATGGAACGGGAGATCCCGCTAATCATGTGAGAACCTTCTCCAACGCACTACTGTTGCAGCCGACCAACGATGCGGTCAAGTGTAGGGCGTTTCCCCAAACCTTGGCAGGCATGGCACACCGTTGGTATAGCCGCTTGCCTCCCAATTCTATTGGGTCCTTCAAGGAATTGAGCAAGGCGTTTATCAACCAATTCGTAAGTGGGAGAGTGCACGAGAAAAGCTCTGCATCCCTCATGGGAATTCAGCAAGGAAAGAATGAAGCCTTGAGAGATTACATTAATCGATTCACTAGAGAGGCTCTAAAAGTCCCAGACTTGGAGAACAAAGTGGCTATGATAGGCCTACAGCAAAGAACTACTGATGATCACTTTAAGAGATCATTGGCCAAGCACCCACCTGCGAGCATGTTAAAGCTCCAAGACAGAGCCGACAAATACATCAAGGCAGAAGAAAGCATGAGAAAGCATGAACCCACTACTGGTGGTAATGGGAACTCAAAGAAAAGGAAGGAAACCCAAGAGTACGATGTTAGGGAAAAATTTCCTAGAACGTCAAAGAGATCTGATTCTCCACCAAAAAAGATCAACTTTGGGCCAAAATTTACAGAGTATGCAAGATTGAATACTCCGAGGAGTCAAATTCTGATGGAGATAGCAAAGGAAGAGGATCTCAAATGGCCCAAGCCAGTGAGGGTTGACTTGTCCAAACGGAACCAAAACCAATTTTGTCAGTTCCACAAAGAAGTTGGTCACGACACCGACGATTGTAGGCAATTGAAAGATGAGATTGAATTTCTGATACGAAGAGGAAAACTCAGTAAGTTCACCAAAGATGGAAACCAAGGGAGTCAAAGGGGGAACTATGAAATGAAGGATTACGACAGAAGGGACAACGACCAAGATCGTAACCCTAAGCCCCGAGGGCCAGTTATCAACATGATATTCGGAGGACCAACCGCTGCTGGGTCCTCCCGAAACTCAAGAAAAGCTTATGCCCGAGAGGTAATGACTGTGGTTGGAGAAGCACCGAAGCGTGCCAGAACAGAAGTGTCAATAGGTTTTGACGATTCAGACTTGGAAGGGGTAAATTTCCCCCATGATGATCCTCTTGTCATAGTACCTGTGATAGGTAACTCCGAAACAAATAGAGTCCTGGTCGACAATGAAGCTTCAGTGGATATCTTGTTCCACGATGCTTTTATCAAGATGGGTTACACTGATTCTCAGCTAACACCCTCAAATATGCCTATATACGGATTCAACGGGGTGGAATCAAAAGTGGAAGGCACTATCCAACTCCCAATGACCATGGGGCAATGGATGAATACGTCTACTCAGATGTTGAACTTCATAGTTATAAAAGCGACTTCAACCTACAATGCAATCCTGGGAAGGACTGGTCTTCATGCGTTCAAGGCTGTTGCCTCATCTTATCATCTAAAAATCAAGTTCCCAACGAGGAATGGGATTAGTGAAGAACGAGGAGACCAAAGGATGGCTAGAAGTTGTTATGTAGCCGCGTTAAGGCCTGATGGAATCGGGGGGCAAGTTCTCCCAATTGAAGACATGGATACTGACGACAATGAGGACCGAAGAGGGAAACCAGCTGAGGATTTAATCCCAATTCCCTTAGTCCCTGGTGAACCGGAGAAGGTGACTTATGTCGGGGCACTACTACCTGAGCCATTGAAAAGCAAGCTCATATCTTTTCTTCAAGAGAACAATGACGTTTTTGCTTGGACATCGGCTGACATGCCAGGGATTGATCCCCAATTGATAACTCACAAGTTGAATGTGGATCCTAAAAGAAAGACGGTGAAACAAAAGAAGAGAAATTTTTCTCCAGAAAGGCAAGAGGCCATTAAACAAGAAGTTGAAAAACTTCTAGAGGCCGGATTCATTGAAGAGATACAATTCCCGAAATGGTTGGCTAACCCTGTAATGGTCAAAAAGGCCAATGGGAAATGGAGGATGTGTGTAGACTTCACTAACTTGAATGATGCATGTCCTAAGGATTGTTTTCCCTTACCATGGATTGATGCTCTAATAGATGCCACTGCTGGGCATGAGATGTTAAGTTTCATGGATGGCTTCAGTGGATATAATCAAATCAAGATGCACAAAGATGACATCGCCAAGGTATCATTCATCACTGACTTTGGTGTCTTCTGTTTCTTAGTCATGGCTTTTGGGCTTAAGAATGCAAGAGCGACCTATCAAAGGTTGGTAAACAAAATCTTTGAGCACCTAATTGGAAAAACCATGGAGGTCTACGTAGATGACATGTTAGTCAAAAGCCTCGATAAGGCCGATCATATTAAGCACCTCCGAGAGGCATTCGAAGTGCTGAGGCACCACAAGATGATGTTGAATCCAGCTAAGTGTGCCTTTGGTGTAGGCTCGGGAAAGTTTTTAGGCCTAATGGTTTCCAAGAGAGGAATCGAGGCCAATCCCGACAAAATCAAATCAATTCTAGACATGGAGCCACCACGGACTGTCAAAGATGTCCAGAAATTAACGGAAAGAGTGGCAGCATTGGGAAGATTCATCTCCAAGTCAGGAGAGAAGTGTTTACCCTTCTTTAAAGCACTCAAGAAAGTGAAAAATTTTGAATGGACAACTGAAAGCCAAGAGGCCTTTGAGGCCCTGAAGAAATACATGGCTGAGCCACCACTATTGGCCAAACCAAAACCAGGAGAGGTTCTTTATCTATACTTGGCAGTATCCAACACTGCCCTGGGAGCTGTTTTGGTAAAAGAAGAGTTAAAGGTTCAGAAACCCATCTACTACGTGAGCAAGATCCTACACGGGGCGGAAATAAACTACTCTACCATAGAGAAGTTTGCCTTAGCCTTGATTATGGCCTCAAGAAAGCTACGCCCGTACTTCCAGGCTCACAAGATAGAGGTCTTGACTGATCAACCTCTAAGAAACATCTTGCATAGCCCTCAAGTTAGTGGAAGATTGATCAAATGGGCCATTGAATTGGGTGAATTCGACATCAAGTATAAGCCTCGAACGGCCATAAAAGCTCAAGCACTTGCTGACTTCATGGTTGAATGTACCATTGACAACCAAGAAGTCGGGGGGCAGGAAGCAATAGTGGAAGACAAGGAAATTGAAGAAATAATCTCCAAAGAATGTTGGGTGCTCTATTTTGATGGAGCATCAAAAACAAAATCAAGTGGAGCCGGTTTAGTGCTACAAAGTCCTGATGGATTCCTCATTGAGTATGCACTAAAACTTGACTTCCCAACGACAAACAATGAGGCCGAGTATGAAGCTCTGATAGCTGGCTTAGGGCTGGCTGGAGCCTTGAGGGTCAAAACTCTGAAAGTATGTGGAGACTCGAGGCTAGTGGTTTCCCAAGTAAATGGGGAATTTGAGGCCAGAGATGAAGTCATGGCCAAGTACTTGAAACTTGTCAAGGCCATCATGACACAGTTCGACGAATGCTATGTAGAGCACATTCCAAGGGAAGAAAACGTGAAGGCTGATGCCTTGTCTAAATTTGCTTCTTCCGAAATTGAAAATTATGCAGGAAGTGTCTACTTCCAAGTCCTGAGGACCCCAAGCATCAACGGAAAGTTGGTAGCACCCATTGATGTTGGCGGTTGTTGGATTGATCCCATCAAATCCCATCCAAAAACTGGGTGGTTACCCAACGACACTTTAGAAGCACGAAAGTTGTACGTCAGAGCACTAAGGTATACCCTGATTGAGGGAATCCTATACAAGAAGTCTTTCATCATTCCATATCTGAAATGTTTAAGACCTCAAGAGGCAGAATTGGCCCTGAAGGAAGTACACGAAGGAATTTGTGGACAGCACTTGGGGGCAGAGCCTTTGCCCATAAAATCACTCGTCTAGGTTTCTATTGGCCAAGCATACTTGCTGATGCTAAAAGCTATGTAAAGAAATGTGAACGGTGCCAGAAACATGCACCAGTGGTTAGGCAACCACCAGAGATGATGACATCCATTAACTCACCTATCCCCTTTGCTATGTGGGGAATGGATATACTCGGGCCATTTCCTATGGCAAGTGCTCAAAGAAAGTTCTTGATAGTAGCAATTGACTACTTCACCAAGTGGATTGAGGCTAAACCATTAGCCAAGATAACCACCAAACAAGTGATGCACTTCTTCTGGGAATGTATAATTTGTAGATATGGAATCCCACGAATCCTGGTTACGGACAATGAAACTCAGTTTAACAATGATGAGTTCAAGAAATATTGTGAAGAAAATGATATCCAACTGCGCTTCACCTCTTTTGCTCATCCTCAAGCAAATGGGCAAGCTGAGGTTGCAAATCGAATTATCCTAGATGGACTGAAGAAAAGAGTTGAACGCTCCAGAAACACTTGGGTAGACGAATTGCTCCCCATACTATGGGCATATCGTACTACCTGCAAAGTCACCACTGGAGCTACCCCCTTTCTGTTGGCTTATGGAGCAGAGGCAGTGGTTCCGGTGGAAATTACTCACACGCCTCCAAGAGTTGAGGCTTATGAACCAGAAACAAATGAGGAAGGCTTGAGGCTGGCCTTAGATTTGATTGATGAAGTTAGAGATGAGGCAAATGCCAAGATAGTTCAGCATCAGAAACGAGCATATTTCTATTACAACCTAAGGGTTAAAGAGAGATTCTTTCGACAAGGAGATTTAGTCCTCCGAAGGATTGAGGCATCCGGAGTTGGACAAAAAGGCAAGTTGGCCCCAAATTGGGAAGGACCATATCGCGTTAAAAACGTATTTGGTCGAGGCTCATACAAGCTAGAAACCCTCGAGGGGCATGAGGTGCCAAGGACTTGGCATGCTGCAAATTTGAAAGTTTACTATGTTTAAAGTGTTTCCTGAATGGATTCACTACTAGAAATAAGGTTTGATAAAACAAATCCAAGTTTTTAAACTTGAATATTATGTAAGGGTTGAAACCCCATAAACCTAAGACATTCAGTCCAAACTCCATCATTCGATATGAAAGGCTTGAAGCCAAAACAAGATGGTATAAGACGTAAGAGGCTTATGCAAATGACAAGTTAGCCTCGAATAAGGCAAAATCGTCGTAAATGTGTAGTTCGCTCCACACTTTACACCAAGACGATACTCGAGAAACACTAGTGTATATTAAAATCCCCAAAAAGGGGTGGTAAGTCCCAGGTAAGGGATAAAAAGACCCCAAGTCTCGAAAAAGACCGGTATAACTTCTATGAAATCCTAGTGCATTATCATAGACGTTGGGAAGCGCGATCAGCCATTTTAAACCCAGAAAAAGCCCAAATAATTCGAGGCTCAGGCGAATTCAAAGCCTAAACAAGTTAAGGCCCAATAAGGCCCAAAGCTGAAAGTATGAAGTGAAGAATAAAGTGGAAATTCCACTCTTTTATAATCAAAGTGACTGGAAACCCAACCGATTAAGGAAGGGCAACCGTCTATAGCCAGTTAAGGCCCACAAATCCATTTATGGATTATAGAAATTGAAGCCCAAATAATTTGGGTCTTAGGCGAATTCGAAGCCCAAACAATAAGGCCAAATAAGGCCCAAGGCTAGAATAATTTAAGTCCAAATTAAAAATTGGGCTAGTTAAGGCCCAAGAAAGAATGAAATTTGGAATGAAACCAAGGCAAAAACAAGGATAAAAGATTTGAGGTCGAAAAGACCCTAAGACGAAGTCGTACGACCAAGGTCGAAAATACACGGGAAGTCGAGGTCGAAGCCATCGACCTGGGACCAATTTGAGGTCGAAAATCCTGGTCGAAAAAGGCTGGATCGAGGTCGAACGACCGAGGTCGAAAATGACTGGTAAATCGAGGTCGAAACCATCAACCTGTGACCAATCGAGGTCAAAAAAAAAGTTGGATCGAGGTCGAAGGCTCGAGGTCGAAAAAGACTTAAAAATCGAGGTCGCAATCCAGGTCGAATTTCAGGTCGAAAATGACTTCTTTCCTGGTCGAAAAGGAGGTCGAAAATGACCTAATTTGAGGTCGGAAATGCCCTTAAAAATGGAAAATTTTGAGGAAAAACACGTTATAACTTCTACGAAAACCCCAAGGAGATTTTCCCAGAAGTTGGGGGGCAAATGATATGGATAGAAAATTAATTATAGAAATATAATTGCTGATTCTTTGGAAAGGCCAAGTATTTAAGGCCCAAAACCCAGATTATTTATTAATTTCGTAATTAATAAATAGGGAAAATATACAGCTCATAAAAAGAGTCCAAAATATGGTAAATTCATCAAAGAAGGATCCGGAATCCCAATTAAAGGCAATTAATGAGTCATAGCCTTTATCAACAAGGAAAAGACTTATCCTGCAAGAAATACAATGTTTATCCAATATCAAAAAGGAGACTTATTCGCTAAGACTCCTAAACATACCATAAATACTAGGCTCCAGACACCTATATAAGGACCCTGATCCTACAATCAGAACTCCGTTTTGGGCACAGCTCCATACGTCACAACGCCTCGAAGGCGCAACAAGTCACAAAGGCACCCTTAGAACTACGTTTTAGACTTCATCCTCGAATAAGGACATACAAGTCACTACGTCCTTGGTGTGCCCCTGCCACCATAGCCCCGAGGGCAACACCAAGAACTACGTCTTTGGCTTGATTCTCAATAACAATTTGAGATACGTAGGCATCTTGTGAGGACCGATTTAGTCTCGAAACACAAGTGCAGCCATAAAAGCTCGAAGCTCATTAAACCCTCGCATTAAATTCGTAAGCTCAGATTTTATTCCACAACAACAATATAAAATCAGTTTCTCTTCTAATACAAAATCATTCCATTATTCCGTCTCATTTTCCTTGTTCAGTATACCAATCTGAAATCATTATAAATTTCCTTTAAAGAAAATTCCGGGGATATCTGCTAGCGCCAGATACGTAGGACGATGATCAGTCGCCTAACCGTATCTGCTCTCTGTTTACTACTAGTAGAAGGAATGACAATCATCCCTGGAGGAAGGCTTCCCTGCTACATCCTCCCTCGGCAACTCTTGGGCCGGAAAAAAATATTGAGTACTGGACTGTGCCGCACACAGCCTCTTACGCTTTTGGTTGCTATCCCCCTTCTTGTCAAATCATTTTTTTTCCATTTTCAATCACCATTTCCCATTCACATATATCATATCCATATCCATTTATCATGTAATATCACCTTTTTTTTTTAAAACCATATGTCATAACATTTTGTTTATGACTCGTACATTTTCTCTGTATTCAATGAACTCCAATACATTCTTATATACATACATTATTCCATCTATGTTAAAAGTATTAAAATAATAATCAAATACTATTTATTAAAATCGTAACTACTTTTAAAAGAATATTTTAATATAATATGATCCATATATAACTCTAGATAACAACTGATACCATTCTTTGAAACATAAAATATATCCGCTCTTTCCATATTCTTATTCATATCTATAATCCATATTCAAGGATTTCAGTATATATGGAATATATCCCAAATCATCTCATCGTATAAGATTCGTATATTGTTCACCAAAACCATTTCTTTTGAACATAAACAGTTTATCAAAATAAGGGTAAAAGAAATCTTGCCTCGATCCCTAAGTCCCAGAGGTACGTTCCCGTGTTCGTCTCGAGTTTCTATAAACACGAAAAGAATCATCGTTAGAATACTACGTCTCTTACTCACCTCACTCTTGCATAACAATACCCTTGACACTTTAATATATGCTTAACGTATCACTAATACCTCAAAAGGTTCAAGGATCTATCCATTTTTAGACTCAATCAAGTTTCAGTGTTTTTCACCATTTCCCTTAACAACCACACTTACTCTAAAAATTCTCAGAAAATATAGATTTCGAATTTTACTACAAGGTCAACTGGTAATGACTCTTTGACTACCCTACTATAATATCCCATAATTGTATAATTTTTAAAAATGTCTAAGTATGGTAGTTATAGCCTCAAAGTTGGTACAATTACATTTTCTCGGTTTTCAAACGTCTTTCACTAAAATCCACTTTTCTCCTAAACCGTTCATCAGATTTTGACGTACTTTATATCAACACGATCTATGAACTAAGCTCTATCATTTCATGGGCAGTTGGTACTCTAAACAGAAACCTACCGTACGCGTCTGAGGGTTCAAAAACAGGGCATCCTTTGGTTAAACGAAATTCGGGCATTATAACGGCTGTGAATCGAACGTTTTTTTAAAAATCAAACCATCAATCCAAGCCACACCGGGCATCCATACAACTCATACACATGATTTATATCTTAAAAGTCCAGAAACCTCATGCTCATGCTCCTAATCATCATATCACAAAAATCATTACAAGATCATACTTATAAACATGCTATAATCATCACTAAGTTAAAATCCATCAAAAACATGCTTACACTCAAATAAGATCTAGGGTCCTTAGGGTTTATACCTTCCTTGGAGAGTCTTAGAGCCCTAATAGACCAGGGTTTGTCCTTGGGAGTGCTTAGGCTTGCTTAGATGATCCAAAGAAATCAAGAAAACAACATTAGTTCTTGAAAGTTATTATTCGTCATCAACTTGTAAAATTCGTATAAAATCGAAAGCTAAGAGTTTGGTTCTCAAATTTTTTACCATACCTTCTAATCTTCAAGGGCTTTCCATCGAGCTATAGATCATTAAATATGAAGCTTGGTAGCTATGGTTTTGAATCCGTTTTTCCTGCTAGACAGAAACTGTCAAGAACTGGGCAGGTTCTGTTCTTCAATTTGGGGAGGCGCTTTGACTGGGCTATACTCCTTAGATTGCTATGATATTTTTAACGAGTGTTATACATGGAGTGGAGAATCTAGGGTTAAAGTTTGGTGATTTTATCATGTGTAGAAATGGAGATATGAATTTCCCTTTGGAAGGTGCTCTAGCAGATCAGTTTTGAGAGAAAATGTGTTGATTGCTTTTGTTTTTCTTTTCTTTCTTCTTTGGTTTAATCACTTAGATATTTGTATACTTTAGTGGTGAGTCATCACCCTTGTGCCCTCTTCTTGTGACACTTGTCACACATGCACTGGTTCAGGTAAAGTAGCTTTACTGGTTCGCTTCCTTTTCACATGGATGATCCAAATGTTGCATCCCTCGAATTAATCTTGTTACATGTTACTTCCATGTCTATATTTAATCCTGCAAATGTTGCCTTGTTCCTCCTGAAACGATTCGAAATATTTTCTAAAGGGCGAATAAAACTCTACGCGGTTCTCGCAGTGAATAGTAACTATTCACTATTCATTCCAACAATCGAATCCTTAAATCGACTTTAATAAAATAATAAAATTCCAAATTATTAAATCCTCAATTCCTCAATTTTAATATCTCATTTCTTGAATATAATAATATATAATCCGCTGCCCGGTCAAATGCTACACCAAAATAAAATTTGGAATTTCTGAATTCCGATCGTCTTGGCATTCACTTATTTACTCCGTAGATCACTAATATGACTTCGGAATATCCATACTACGTTTCATACATAGGTGGCATGAAAAACTTTGTTAATCCTCAAAATCACTATTCATTTAGACACTGTAGCCTTTCTAAAGTTAGGGTTATTACATTTTCCCCCCCTTAAAAGGATTCCGTCCCGGAATCATGTTGAAAATATGAATGGATACCTTCCTCACATGACAATTTCTAATTTCCACACTACTCCCTTTATCCTTTAGTCTTTCCATAACATCTCTACCTTGATTACACAAAAATACACCAACATACACTTTCTTGTCATTTATCAACCTGCCATTTAGCTTATCTATAGCAGCACTTTCATTATCTTCTCCTTGCAAATCTCCTCCTCTTTTCAGTCATTCTATATCATCTCATTCCTCCTTTCTCTCTTAACTAAGGTATCGGCCACCACATTGGCCTTTCCTGAATGGTGGTGTATCTCACTTATGGTTTAGCTATATTCTGATCTCTATCATGACATAAATATTAATACTTCAATCTTAATATATATCTTGTCTCTATAAAATCCTCCAGAAATTAGTCTATAAGACCATTCCTTGAAACAATTGTAAGAAATATTATCTATAATATATATTTCCTGTTCGTGTCCTACAAGGTTGTGTGTTTTTTTTTCACAGAATACTCTTACTCTCTTTTTCCTTGGATCGGTATATCTTACTTCTTCCTCATGATCTTGTTCATCATGAGCGTTTTCATTCGGTCTATCACCTTCTATATTTTGACTTTCTTCATCTCTCTCAATTCCCCTTGCATTCGCGCGATTATCACGTCTAGGCGGCATAGTTCTGTACATAACAATATTCTCTATTAATTACCCAAATTTAGGGTACAATATTCATCATCCATATGCGATAATTATAACACTATTCTCCCATTTGTACAACCATATATAAAGATTCAAGTAATTAGTATCAAGTTATAATACCATTTATACGAACATATCAGCTCACTACCTTTAACACGATAGCCTTTACATTTAAGTCAATCACCTTATACACATCAATATTTAAATCAAAATACGATAAAATTTAGACAAAATACATAAACTTCATTAATTTACATAAATATTTTACAACTTGGGTACAACGTCTTTTACTACTAATATTATACATCATAGAGTACAAGGTTCGAAACCCCAAAACATAACCGTACATACTAATCCGCTATAACAAAAGTACTGCTAGCCGTCCTCTAATCAGACTGGGATTAAGACAGTACACAACTAAACTAATCCCCCAAAATGACATCAACCAGATGACTAGTCTGATTAGTGACTAAAACTACTACCCCTACTCACAGCCCTGCTCTAATAACATCCCTGATCTGTACTACCATAGATGTGACCGTATCCACTATCGCGGCTCTCCATGCTGGGTCTCCTCTATCTGCTAACAACCTCATAATATCACCAAGTGCTCGCAGCTCAACGCTAACCAATCCCACAGATACACCATCTGGAATAACACCTCCTCTCCCTCTGTCTGACCTCTTCAAGAGTGTATCTATCATCCTACGGGACTCCTCTAACTGACCCTGTAAGGCAAGGTACCCTGTCAATAAAATCGCCAGGATCTGGTCTCTTGCAAGTATAGGTGTCCCCTGTAGGGGTACAGCTGTTGGTGAAGGTGCGGCTACAGGTGGAGGTTCTAATGGTGGAGATGAAGGAACGGACTCTGTATCTGCATCCTCAGACGGGTCCTCCTCCACCTCATCCTCTGGAAGAATAAAATGTCCTGGTGGAGTGAACTGCTCTGCTGGATCATCTAAAGGGTCAGGACTCGGTAAAGGGGATGGAACTGGTGACGGCACTGGAATAGGTAGGACAGGAGTAGGTATCACATGAATATCTGTCCACTCAGTCTGCTCCTCAGCTATAACAGATGACCTAAACCTCTTGCGCAATGGCATCTCTCCCTCAGGAACCTCCGACCTCACTCGGGAAGGGCCTGCCTCGTCAGATCCTAAAGAAGGTCTGTCAATGTAAGGTACTATAGCCACAGTATCTCTCTGTCTACGCTCCTCTGCCTCCTCTCTCAGGCTCTGCTCATATCTCTCTCTGGTACTCGCACGACGTCTCTCCCTGAGGTCATCGACAGCATACTCTAGAACCTCTACACCTGCTAGCTGTAAGTCTACAATCTCCTGCTCTGATAATCCTAGCCATTGGGGGTCCTGACTCGGCTCTCCCATCTCCGCTCCCTATAATAAAACATAAAATTCTATTAGTAATAATCTATAAAATTATAATCACTGCTTACAATAAATACTACCTGCGATATACCACCCTTGAACTCGATGGGAGTTCACAATTTTTATTATTACTGATACAATTATTATTATCACTTTTGTTCCTGAGCATTATGACTCTTAGCTCTGATACCATCTGTGACGCCCCTAGATCCGGGGTCAAGGATCCAGGTCATCACGGTCCAATTTCCACTTATTATCAATAACACTCTGATTTTTTTTTTTTGATTTTTTTTTTTTTTAAACTTACACAACTGACCCCTCACTAATACACTCACACCAGTCATATGCTCAGAGAACAACATCCACAATATTAAAAGTTTAAAGTTAAACAGTTATTACAAACCCAGAATCCTACTAAGTACATTGTTGAACAATACTTCTACAGGAAGCATTTCAACAACCAAAAGTTTATTACACCACTTACACACTTAATGTACATAAGTCTACCAACACCCGTTCGTTATTAGCTACCTCAGGGATAGTCGCCAACACTCGCTCAAATGGTCGTTTTCCCCTTACCCTCTTGCGGGGTGTAGTGCGCAGTATCGGCATTTGACCTAACTGTTATATACATAAGTAGCAACAGTGAGCTATAATAGCTCAGCAAGATAATATTGTAAACTAGAAATCAGAATTTTTAAACATGTATAAATATATATAACTAGAAACCAATTATAGACCTTAGGAGGGAATAAAATTCTTATTTAATAACACATCATCCACTTACTATTATAAGAAAAGAAATCTAGAATAATATAAAATCAGTTTCTCTTCTAATACAAAATCATTCCATTATTCCGTCTCATTTTCCTTGTTCAGTATACCAATCTGAAATCATTATAAATTTCCTTTAAAGAAAATTTTGGGGATATCTGCTAGCGCCAGATACGTAGGACGATGATCAGTCGCCTAACCGTATCTGCTCTCTGTTTACTACTAGTAGAAGGAATGACAATCATCCCTGGAGGAAGGCTTCCCTGCTACATCCTCCCTCGGCAACTCTTGGGCCGGAAAAAAATATTGAGTACTGGACTGTGCCGCACACAGCCTCTTACGCTTTTGGTTGCTATCCCCCTTCTTGTCAAATCATTTTTTTTTTCATTTTCAATCACCATTTCCCATTCACATATATCATATCCATATCCATTTATCATGTAATATCACCTTTTTGTTTTTTTAAACCATATGTCATAACATTTTGTTTATGACTCGTACATTTTCTCTGTATTCAATGAACTCCAATACATTCTTATATACATACATTATTCCATCTATGTTAAAAGTATTAAAATAATAATCAAATACTATTTATTAAAATCGTAACTACTTTTAAAAGAATATTTTAATATAATATGATCCATATATAACTCTAGATAACAACTGATACCATTCTTTGAAACATAAAATATATCCGCTCTTTCCATATTCTTATTCATATCTATAATCCATATTCCAGGATTTCAGTATATATGGAATATATCCCAAATCATCTCATCGTATAAGATTCGTATATTGTTCACCAAAACCATTTCTTTTGAACATAAACAGTTTATCAAAATAAGGGTAAAAGAAATCTTGCCTCGATCCCTAAGTCCCAGAGGTACGTTCCCGTGTTCGTCTCGAGTTTCTATAAACACGAAAAGAATCATCGTTAGAATACTACGTCTCTTACTCACCCCACTCTTGCATAACAATACCCTTGACAATTTAATATATGCTTAACGTATCACTAATACCTCAAAAGGTTCAAGGATCTATCCATTTTTAGACTCAATCAAGTTTCAGTGTTTTTCACCATTTCCCTTAACAACCACACTTACTGTAAAAATTCTCAGAAAATATAGATTTCGAATTTTACTACAAGGGCAACTGGTAATGACTCTTTGACTACCCTACTATAATATCCCAGAATTGTATAAGTTTTAAAAATGTCTAAGTATGGTAGTTATAGCCTCAAAGTTGGTACAATTACATTTTCTCGGTTTTCAAACGTCTTTCACTAAAATCCACTTTTCTCCTAAACCGTTCATCAGATTTTGACGTACTTTATATCAACACGATCTATGAACTAAGCTCTATCATTTCATGGTCAGTTGGTACTCTAAACAGAAACCTACCGTACGCGTCTGAGGGTTCAAAAACAGGGCATCCTTTGGTAAAACGAAATTCGGGCATTATAACGGCTGTGAATCGAACGTTTTTTTAAAAATCAAACCATCAATCCAAGCCACACCGGGCATCCATACAACTCATACACATGATTTATATCTTAAAAGTCCAGAAACCTCATGTTCATGCTCCTAATCATCATATCACAAAAATCATTACAAGATAATACTTATAAACATGCTATAATCATCACTAAGTTAAAATCCATCAAAAACATGCTTACACTCAAATAAGATCTAGGGTCCTTAGGGTTTATACCTTCCTTGGAGAGTCTTAGAGCCCTAATAGACCAGGGTTTGTCCTTGGGAGTGCTTAGGCTTGCTTAGATGATCCAAAGAAATCAAGAAAACAACATTAGTTCTTGAAAGTTATTATTCGTCATCAACTTGTAAAATTCGTATAAAATCGAAAGCTAAGAGTTTGGTTCTCAAATTTTTTACCACACCTTCTACTCTTCAAGGGCTTTCCATCGAGCTATATATCATTAAATATGAAGCTTGGTAGCTATGGTTTTGAATCCGTTTTTCCTGCTAGACAGAAACTGTCAAGAACTGGGCAGGTTCTGTTCTTCAATTTGGGGAGGCGATTTGACTGGGCTATACTCCTTAGATTGCTATGAAATTTTTAACGAGTGTTATACATGGAGTGGAGAATCTAGGGTTAACGTTTGGTGATTTTATCATGTGTATAAATGGAGATATGAATTTTCCTTTGGAAGGTGCTCTAGCAGATCAGTTTTCAGAGAAAATGTGTTGATTGCTTTTGTTTTTCTTTTCTTTCTTCTTTGGTTTAATCACTTAGATATTTGTATACTTTAGTGGTGAGTCATCACCCTTGTGCCCTCTTCTTGTGACACTTGTCACACATGCACTGGTTCAGGTAAAGTAGCTTTACTGGTTCGCTTCCTTTTCACATGGATGATCCAAATGTTGCATCCCTCGAATTAATCTTGTTACATGTTACTTCCATGTTTATATTTAATCCTGCAAATGTTGCCTTGTTCCTCCTGAAACGATTCGAAATATTTTCTAAAGGGCGAATAAAACTCTACGCGGTTCTCGCAGTGAATAGTAACTATTCACTATTCATTCCAACAATCGAATCCTTAAATCGACTTTAATAAAATAATAAAATTCCAAATTATTAAATCCTCAATTCCTCAATTTTAATATCTCATTTCTTGAATATAATAATATATAATCCGCTGCCCGGTCAAATGCTACACCAAAATAAAATTTGGAATTTCTGAATTTCGATCGTCTTGGCATTCACTTATTTACTCCGTAGATCACTAATATGACTTCGGAATATCCATACTACGTTTCATACATAGGTGGCATAAAAAACTTTGTTAATCCTCAAAATCACTATTCATTTAGACACTGTAGCCTTTCTAAAGTTAGGGTTATTACAGTCAGGCCGGCTATTGCAGCTAATACCTTTGAAATCAAGTCTGGCACGATTCAGATGGTGCAGAATTCAGTGCAGTTTGGGGGTGCTCCAACGGAAGATCCTAAGATGCATATTAGGGATTTCATCGAGATTTGCGACACCTTCAAGACCAACGGAGTGTCGGAAGATGCCGTGAAGCTGAGACTTTTCCCATTTTCTCTGAGGGATAAGGCTAAGGGCTGGTTGCACTCTCTACCAGCAGGTTCTATTACTACATGGGAGGATCTTGCTCAAAAATTTCTTACTAAATTCTTCCCCATGGCTAAAACTGCTGCGATCAGGAATGCTCTTACTCAGTTTTCTCAGCATTCTGGAGAAACTTTATGTGAAGCTTGGGAGCGTTACAAAGAGATGCTTAGGAAGTGTCCTCATCATGGAATGCCTGATTGGATGGTGATCAATTGCTTTTATAATGGTTTGGGAGGTCAATCTCGACCAATGCTTGATGCAGCATCAGGTGGAGCTCTGTGGGCTAAGAGCTACGATGAAGCTTATGAATTAATTGAGATGATGGCTGCTAATGAATACCAGAATCCAACTCAGAGGTTATCACAAGGCAAGGTAGCAGGGGTTCTGGAGGTGGATGCAGCTACGGCAATAGCAGCCCAGTTAAAGGCTTTGTCCATGAAGGTTGATTCTTTGTCTAACTATGGAGTTCAACAAGTGGCTAGTGTTTGTGAGCTATGTGCAGGTGCACATGACACGACTCAATGTGCCATATCTAGTGAATCGGCGCAGTTCGTGAGCAATTTTCAGAGATCACAGCAGCCAGTGCCTAATGCTTATCATCCCAACAACAGGAATCATCCTAATTTCAGCTGGAGTAGCAATCAGAGTGGCCAGCAACGATCTCAACAGCCATATCAGCAGTATGGAGCAAGGCCATTCAACCCTTCTAGTTTTTAGCAGCAGTATGCTCCAAGGCAACCGTATCAACCACCAGGTTTTCAACAACCATCTCAAGGCAATGTTGGTCAATCGTCTAATGAAAAGTCTGAATTGGAGGAATTGAGGCTAATGTACAAGAGCCAAGCTGTTTCCATCAAGACTCTGGAGAATCAAATCAGTTGAATAGACCACAGGGAACTCTCCCTAGTGATACGGAAGCTAATCCAGGCAAACGGGAGACCAAGGAACATGTCAAAGCAGTTACCTTGTGATCTGGAAAGGTTACGAATGATCAGAATGCAGAAACGGATGAAAAAGAAGAAATTTTGAAAAATGGCCAGAAGGTGGAGCACGCCCTCCCCTATCAAGCGCGCCCTCCCCTGCCCTTCTGCCAGAAAGTGAAGAAAAAGTTGAAAAAGCTAGTTTGGGGGTGAACGAAGCGGAAAATGTTGATCATTCTTCTGAGAAACCTATTCCGAAGCAAGCTACTGAGACCAAGGAGGTCTATCCTCCTCCGCCATTCCCCAAACGTCTTCAGAAGCAAAAGTTGGATAAGCAGTTTGCCAAGTTTCTCGAAGTTTTCAAGAAGTTGCATATCAACATACCTTTTGCGGAAGCTCTAGAACAAATGCCGAGCTATGCAAAGTTCATGAAGGGTATTCTATCTCGGAAGTTGAAACTCGAGGAGTTGGAGACCGTCGCTCTTACAGAAGAGTGCAGTGCGATTCTACAGCAGAAGTTACCTCCAAAACTCAAGGATCCAGGGAGTTTCACCATACCGTGCACAATCGACAATCTATCTTTCAACAAGTGCATGTGTGACTTGGGAGCTACTATTAATCTGATGCTGTTGTCTGTCTTCATGCAACTTGGGCTGCCGGAGCCTAAACCTACCAACATGTCTTTGCAGCTGGCTGATCGGTCGATCACATATCCAAGAGGTATAGTGGAGGATGTTTTGGTTAGAGTGGATAAACTCATTTTCCCTGCTGATTTTGTGATCTTGGACTTTGAGGAAGATAAGAGGATTCCTATTATCTTGGGAAGGCCGTTCTTAGCTACAGGCCAAACTTTAATCGATGTGTAGAAAGGAGAACTTACCATGAGGGTGCATGACCAGAATGTCACCTTCAGTGTGTTCAATGCAATGAAGTTCCCTACAGAGGAAGAAGAATGTTTTTCAGTAGACTTGGTCGAGTCTGCAGTGTACACGGAGATGGAGCAATTTTTTAAGTCAGATACATTGGAGAAGGTACTGATAGAAGATTCTGAGACGGAAGACAAAGACAGAGAAGAGCAACTGAAGTACTTGAATGCTTCTCCGTGGAAAAGAAAGATTGATATGCCATTTGATTCTCTTGGCATAGCTGAGCTGAAAAATTCTCAGGAGCGTCTCAAGCCGTCTATTGAAGAAGCTCCTAAACTCGAACTCAAACCATTACCGGAGCACTTGAGGTATGCATTTTTAGGTGATGCATCTACTTTACCTGTGATTATTGCATCTAACTTGTCAGGTAGTGATGAAGAGAAACTTTTGCGAATTCTGAGAGAGTTCAAGTCAGCCATTGGTTGGACCATAGCGGATATTAAGGGAATCAGCCCTTCGTATTGCATGCATAAGATTCCGCTTGAAACAAGGAGTAAGCCAATAGTGGACCCTCAGAGAAGGCTTAATCCTATCAAGAAAGATGTGGTGAAGAAAGAAATTCTTAAGTGGCTGGAT
The DNA here is from genome assembly GCA_030848705.1 of Heracleum sosnowskyi. Lineage (NCBI taxonomy): Eukaryota > Viridiplantae > Streptophyta > Magnoliopsida > Apiales > Apiaceae > Heracleum > Heracleum sosnowskyi. The sequence continues at coordinate 22,682,599 of CM061240.1, forward strand.
GCAGGCATTATCTATCCTATTTCAGACAGTTCATGGGTTAGTCCGGTGCAATGTGTGCCGAAGAAAGGAGGCATGACAGTAGTTGCTAATGAGAAGAATGAGCTCATCCCTACTCGTACAGTTACAGGGTGGAGAATTTGCATGGACTACCGAAAGCTGAATAAAGCCACCAGAAAAGATCACTTCCCTCTACCATTCATTGATCAGATGCTAGACAGGTTGGCTGGTCATGAGTTTTATTGCCTTCTGGATGGGTACTCAGGCTATAATCAGATTTGTATCGCTCCAGAGGATCAGGAGAAGACCACATTCACATGTCCTTTTGGCACTTTTGCATTCCGTCGCGTTTCTTTCGGACTCTGTGGTGCACCGACAACTTTTCAGAGGTGCATGATGGCCATATTTTCAGATATGATTGGCATTAATATGGAGGTGTTCATGGATGACTTCTCAGTGTTTGGAACTTCTTATGATCAGTGCCTACAAAATCTTGGCATGGTGCTGAAAAGGTGCGTTGAGACCAATCTAGTGCTCAACTGGGAAAAATGTCACTTCATGGTGCAAGAGGGAATCATTCTTGGGCATAAGGTATCTAGCAAGGGACTTGAAGTGGATAAGGCCAAAGTGGAGACGATTGAAAATCTTCCTCCACCAATTTCAGTTATGGGAATTCGCAGTTTTCTTGGTCATGCGGGTTTCTATCGGCGATTCATTCAAGACTTCTCCAAAATCTCTAAACCCTTATGTAGTTTGTTGGAAAAGGATGTTCCTTTCAAGTTTGATGAAGATTGTTTAGCTGCTTTCGAGCTCTTGAAGAAGAAGTTGACTACTACACCTATTATCACTGCACCTGACTGGGATGAACCTTTTGAGTTGATTTGTGATGCTAGTGACTATGTCGTGGGAGCTGTTCTTGGGCAAAGGAAGAACAAGGTGTTTCATGTGATTTACTATGCTAGCAAAACTCTCAATGATGCTCAGCTGAACTACACTACTACAGAAAAGGAACTTTTGGCAATTGTGTACAGTTTCGAGAAATTCAGGTCTTATTTGCTTGGAACTAAGGTAGTAGTCTATACTGATCATGCTGCTATTCGTTATCTGATTTCTAAGAAAGATTCAAAGCCTCGGTTGATTCGGTGGGTTCTTTTTCTCCAAGAGTTTGATTTGGAGATTAAAGACAGAAAGGGTACAGAAAACCAGGTGGCGGATCATTTGTCACGTTTGGAAGACCACGGTACAGATTCAAGGAATAAAACTCTAATCAATGAATCTTTTCCTAATGAGCAACTTTTTGGGGTGCAAGATGAAGAACCATGGTTTGCAGACATTGTGAACTATCTTGTGAGTAATGTTATCCCTTCTGAATTCTCTTATGCTCAAAAGAAGAAGTTTCTACATGATGTCAAGTGGTACCGTTGGGACGAGCCATTCTTATTCAGGCAGGGAGCTGATCAGATATTAAGAAGATGTATTCCCTATAGTGAAACTGAGGGTGTCTTGCGAGATTACCATTCCACTACTTATGGAGGCCATTATGGTGGAGAGAAGACAGCTACTCGAGTACTTCAGGCAGGATTCTATTGGCCAACTCTGTTTAAAGACGCTCATCAGTTTGTATTGAGATGTGATCGATGCCAAAGGGTTGGTAATATTTCTAGGAGGAATGAGATGCCTCTTAACATGCTGCTTGAAGTGGAGATTTTTGATGTATGGGGAATTGATTTCATGGGACCGTTTGTTTCATCTTGCAACAATCAGTACATACTGTTAGCTGTGGATTACGTGTCTAAATGGGTTGAGGTGAAGGCTTTACCGACCAATGATGCTAAAGTGGTGCTGAATTTTCTGCATAATTAAGTAAATTTTCACGCGTTTCGGAACTCCGAGGGTGATTATCAATGATGAGGGTACGCATTTTTGTAATCGAAAGTTTTCAGCTTTAATGGCTAGGTATAATATCAATCATCGTGTTGCTACTGCTTATCATCCTCAGACAAACGGTCAAGCTGAAGTTTTTAATAGGGAGATCAAGCGGATTCTTGAGAAAGTGGTAAATCCTTCGAGGAAGGATTGGTCGTTGAAGCTTGATGAAGCTGTTTGGGCTTACAGGACAGCTTATAAGACTCCGTTGGGTACATCTCCGTTTCAGTTGGTGTATGGTAAGGCTTGTCATTTGCCTGCCGAGCTAGAGCACAAGGCATATTGGGCATTGAAGAAGTTGAATTTCGATTTGAAAGCTGCTGGTGAGAAAAGAATGCTTCAAATTAATGAGTTGGATGAGTTCCGTCTACGGGTCTATGAAAATCACAAGTTATACAAGGAGAAGGTTAAGAGATGGCATGATAAGAAGTTGGTGCACAAGTCCTTTGTTCCTGGCCAACTTGTTTTGCTTTTCAACTCTCGTCTCAAACTTTTTCCTGGTAAACTCAAGTCAAGGTGGTCGGGACCATTTACGGTCAAAACTGTGTTTCCACATGGTGCAGTGGAATTCTATGATAAGTCACCGGATGAAGCATTCAAGGTCAATGGTAAGAGGTTAAAACCGTATTTTGGTGAACGGGTGAATCGCGAGATGGAAATCGCGGTTCTTGTTTCGACTGATTAAGGAGTCAGGAATCACGTCAAGCTATTAACGTAAAACGAGCGCTTCGTGGGAGGCAACGCATGTGTTAGGTATGTTTCTACTATCTTTCTTATTACCTTCAATGAGGGCATTGAATTTTCTAAGTTTGGGGGTGATTTGGGGATAAGTAGTGTTGTGGTGTTATGTGTTCATGTAGGAAATCATATTTTGCATGTTTGTGGTAATTCATTCATGTTTTGTTCGTATTTTGCATGTTTGTTTCATGGAGGACATTTTGTTTATGTTTTTATTATATGTTGCATGGCATGCATATTTCATGATCCCTTAGGACGAGCTATTTCTGTTTAGTAGGTAGATGTTGATTTGATTGTGGTAATCATAAATAGAGGGATTATTTAAGTTCTTATGAAATTGACATGCATGTTATGAAAACAAAATCTTTACACAATTCATCGTTTGCTTTTGGGCTAGATTAGGGCCATGCCTGTTTGGATGTTTTGAGGCTTAATCATTTGTTTATAGTTAAAATGTTCTTTATTCCCTTGATGGCGTAGGAGCACCAAAGTATAAGTTTGGGGGAAAACAGGGATTTCATGCTAAGTGTTTTTAGTTGTGTTTAGTTGTTAATAAAGGCTAGGCGTCAAATGGCTAGTAGCCAGCTCATATTTTATGAGTAGTCTAGGATGAATGAGATGGAGCGAAACACACTCATTCTTGTGTGAAAAAAAAAAGAGAAAAGAAAAAAAAAGAGTGTTTGTGAGAGTGTGAGTGTGTATAATTGACTAGGGTGAGCTCTTTAATACTCGAGTAATTAAGTCAGAGGGGTACTTGTACCTGGTAACCTAAAGCCCTTTGTGGTTTGGAATTGTCGACCTAACACTCGCTACATGGGTATTATTGTATAAGCCTTTTGGGGTCTCATCCATTGCACGGTCAAATAAACACGTGTGTTATGTTGTTTTGTTATGTGTTGTAGTTGTTAGTAATAAAGCATGAATTCCTGTCTAACTTAAATGATGATGGAGCTGTCTCTGAGTTATGAAGTGTCTAGCGTTCATTCTTTTTATAAACTAGTGATTGCCTTGACGAAGAATGGGTATGATTTTTGGTCTAGTGTTAGGAGTATATCTGATGAGTATCGCACACACCACGTTTCCGTTCATGTATTGTTAGTATACGGGGATTTAGTCGAGCTCTGTTTGGAAGTTATTGCATGATTTGAGATGTTTGCTTATTGAATGGTTATGGTTAGTTTAAAGGGGATCTTTGCATTTTTTTTCATGTAGTTGCATTCATATAGTTTGCATTGTTAGTTGCATTATTAGATGGATTTTGTGGGTACATTCGCTATAGGCCCTCACGAGACCTTACTCGTCCACTAGGGCTGCCTAGGGGTTTAAAGGGCTTGTTGCATATGCCAAATGCAACCGTGATCACCTACGGAAGTGGTACTAGTTAGTTGTATATAGTTATATTATTTATGCTTGAGGACAAACATCAGTTTAAGTTTGGGGGTGTGATAAGTGGATTTTTAATCCACTTGGAACGCTTCATATTGGCTTAAATTGATGACTTGAACTCAAGTATGTGGTGTGTTTAATGTGTTTTCATTAAGTTTTGCAGAACCAAGAGTTGGAGGTTAATTTGATTAAAATTCGGATTTTCCGGGTAGGTTGCGCAGTCTTCACTGTTTTGGCCATATCTGGAGTTCTACAAGTCCGATTCTGACGATCTTACAGCTCACGCGAAGAGGACAACATTTTCTATAATTCTAGGCAGAAGGTTCTGCGCGGGCGCCCAGGAATTCTACTGGAATTCTGCGCGGCCGCCCAGGAAGTCAGAATCGCCAGAAATTGCCAGAATTCGATTTTAATAAGGAAATTTTCACAAATTCGACTTCTAATCATTATGGTAATTGCTTGGGGCGGCCAGAAACTTCCAGAATCAGTTGTTAACATGGAATATGCAATTCTTATTGCATTCAAAGATGGAAATTGCCGTAATTCTGTTCTAACTCAAAAACGGCAATTGCTTGGAAGAGGGACAACTTGGAGCTATAAATACACACCTTGGGGGGACATAATCAACACATCACAATACATCACAACACACCAGAGATCAGATTCAATATTGGAGCACAAGATCGAGGAGCCAAGAACGAAGAACGTGACTACGAGGAGATCTAGACATAGTTTTTTCTTGTATTCTTCAATTTTGGTGTAACTTTTGGATGCTTCCAGATTTGTCCTCTAAACCTTTAACTCTTATTCATATTTACATCATTGATTTCTTGTTTTTCATCATACTTTCATCAAACCCCGTGACGATGAGAAGTTCGATCATGAACTAATCGTTGTCATGGGGTCCTAGCGGATTTATTTATGGAATTTAGTAGTTGATTGCCTTATTGATACGTGTGTGATGAATTATCGATATCCTTGTATGGTTGTGCTTATTCTTCTTTGATGCGTCGCGAACATCTAAGTTGTTTTGTTAATCTTCTGTGAAGCGAGAGCGGATCTTAAGATTTAGAACTTGCCATGCTAGCATAGGATTATGTATGTTTTGACATCATGATTTGTAGCGTAAATTGAGAAATATTATGCTGCCCTATGTGATCTTAATAGATAACTTGTGCTTAAACCGTTATGTTTTCAAATCTTATAGAGATATAGGGTCTAAACATAATTGGTGTCTACCCATCTTCTATCTTTTTTGTGGATGTATGAGTAGTTTGGTATTCGTATACTGAGAGGTAACCTATACTTGTTTCGTGTTGTCTGATCAGATATCAAAACCATCACATATATTGATTAAAGGCATGATCTCTAAAGGAAGTATTTAATGAAGTTAGGATCCCATGTTTTATTCTCATATACATAAATCGATTTTAATCCTCTTAGTTAGTTAATTCTTAGTTTAATAATTTGTTCTCTAGTTAATTTTAGATAATCAAACCCAAATTGTTAATTGTCTTAGCAGTGGATAAAAATCATACATTGTTGCATAGGTACATTAATTGAATTGAACACCTCATTAGATCTCTGTGGGAACGAACTTGACTTATTCGTATATTACTTGTGACCACGTGCGCTTGCGTGATTTTGTGCTAACAATAACATAACTATAAACTCTTTTAATTATACTTTATTTAGAATTCAAAAACACGACATTTTTTTAGAAAATATTTATATTTATATATATTACAGCAAAATATATTGATAATTTTGATGGTTATCTTTACTGACATGCTTACTAAGCTAATAAAATATTATAAAATCTATATTTTTTAGATTTAAAGTATTAAAGTAGTACTTTTAATTCTTTTTAAAAAGTTAGCATTTTCACAAGTATTAAAATCTCAAAAAATTTAAAAGTAAATTTCAAAATTAATATTAAAGTCGTCCGTGCGTTGCACAGGTTATAGGCTTATATACATATATATACTAGCTTAAAACCCGTGCGATGCACGGATTGTTAATTGTTATTTTATTATTATATTTTAATTGTATTTGTTAAAAAATTAAGTAGGCATGTAAAAATAGCTAAACACTTTTAATTAATTAAAAATATTAAAACATATTTTAAAATAAATAAGTAAGGGTTTGCTCGTTATATTTTTGGAAAAAGAGGGGTTTTAGTATGAAAAAATAAAAAATGTAACATATATTTAGTTTAAAAGGGTAAATGCCTCTGATATTTCTTGGAAAATGAGGTTTTAAAATTTAAATTATTTAAATACGTTTTAAAATAAATAAGTAAAGGTTTGTCCATGATATTTTTAGAAAAAGAATGGATTTTAGTGAGAAAAATAGAAAAAGTAAATTGAAAAAGGCAATTTCCCCTGATATATTTAGAAAATGATGGACTTTGTTAGAAAAAAATCTATAATGTATTTTAGCTGAAAAGGTAATTGGTTATAAATAGGTATTTGATTATTTATATTTTAATATTTTTAGTAATTGCATTTGTTAAGAAAAATAAGTATGCATGTTAAAATAAGTAAACTTAAAAAAAATTATAATATTAGGTTTAAAAATAAATAACTAAAGTTTGTAAATGAAGTGTTTTGATAAGAAAAAATAGAAAAACTAACATGTTTTAGTTAAAAAAGGTAATTGCCCGTGATATATTTGAAAAAGTAGGGGAATTTGTTAGAAAAATAAAAAAAAATAAGGGTTTTTTTCATAAATATCCCATTCCAGAAATATTTTTGCAAAAATAATTTTTCAAAAAAAATATTTTGCGAAAATACCATCTTATTTGCAAAAATACCTTCTGCAAACTGCAACCAAAATCAACCACAGATGCAACTTGTTAATAATGGTGTTTTTAGGGCGTCCTGAAACAACCCTAAAATCAGGGTAGGTTACGAATTATTCGTCATTCTTAATATTTCTAAAATCCAAAATAGAAACATTGAACCCCAAAAGTTAACTATTGAACCCCAGGGTAAACCAAGACCACAAGTTTACCCCCTTTTATTAATAATTGTTTTTGAATTTTTAGCTGTGTTTTCAATTATTTTTTAAAAAGTTGCATCTAGTTGCATCTAGTTTCAACCACATATGCAACTGGATGCAAACTACGTAGGTTGTATTCGGAAAGTTGCATCTAGTTGCAATCACATATGCAACCGGATGCAACCTACGTAGGTTGTATTTAGTTGCAGAACGTATTTTTGCAAAAATCTTTTTAAAATATGGTATTTTCGCAAATTATTTTTAAAAAGAAGGTATTTTTGTAAATATTTTGAGAATATGGTAAAATTGCAAAAAAACTTTAAAAAGTGGTATTTTTGATAAATATACAAAAAATAATGTATTTTAGGTTAAAAAGGTAATTGGTTATAAATAGGTAATATTATTATTTAATAATATATTTCTATAAATAAGTAAGGTTAATTAAGTAAAAACACAAATTTAAGAAAAGGCAATTAAGTAAAATCACAACGTACAATACCGACCAACCAAACTTTTAATGTTTCGTCTATTATATAATAGTATTGATATATATATATATATATATATCACACATGTGTGTAGTACATTAGATCTATATATTTATTAATTCATATAAACTTTTTTATGTGTAAACTTATTGTCTAATTTTTATTAATAATTAATAATAGATATCATTTTATATATTAGACATAGTGTTCAGAATTAAAAGCACCCGTTTTTTTTTCAAGTTGCCCAGACTTAAATTTTATATTTTTTAAATAATAATGCAATTATTAATTTCAATATAACTGTCATATTAATTTTGGAGTAAATTCAATTATCTTAATATTTTTTTAATTACATTACATGTTTGATAGATCACATAATGTCTTCATTGAACTTGATATCGGTTGAAAATAAACGACATAATTAATAATTCATTAATTAAACATAGTGGGTCATTAAATCAGGCCCGATAAATGAAGGCCAAAACCCTAATTAATTATTAAATTCATAATTAATTAAAGGGCTGCTAATAGGGTCCATTAAATATGTCCAAATTGAGACCTGCATCTTCGTCCTAAGAGACACCAAACCTAAAAGGAGTCGGTCTCCTAATTGATCCTTCAGCTTGATTCTCAATTACGAATTGAGATACGTAGGCATCTTCTGAGTATCGATTTAGTCACGAAACACGAAAATAATCGAAATCTCTCAAACCCTAAGCATTAATTACACCCTAGTTTTTATTCAACAAGAGAAGAAGTATATTTAGGATATAATAAGTCTAAAATTAGTGTGTAAAAATATAAATATAAATTAAGATTAATATTAAGTTCAATCAATATACTTATATAAAGGAGAAGACGGGGGCGGTGAGATGGCGTCTCTAGAATCGCTCCGTTCTATTTTTCTAATTTTCTCAATTTTTCACTATTTTTCTAATTTTCTCAATTTTTCACAATTTTAATAATTACAAATTCCTTTATTATTTTCGATTTTGTAGGAAGGAAATTGCAAATTACAATTTATTATTTTCAAACTTGATAGAACTTTGTTTTATTATTTTCAAACTTGATAGAACTTTCTTTGATTTAGAAAATTACAACTTCCTTACTATTTTCGAATTTGTAGGACTTGATAGAACTTTCTTTGATTTAGAAAATTACAACTTCCTTATTATTTTCGAATTTGTAGGCTTGATAGAACTTTCTTTTATTATTTTCAAACTTGATAGAACTTTCTTTGATTTAGAAAATTACAACTTCCTTATTATTTTCGAATTTGTAGGCTTGATAGAACTTTCTTTTATTATTTTCAAACTTGATAGAACTTTCTTTGATTTAGAAAATTACAACTTCCTTATTATTTTCGAATATGTAGGACTTGATAGAGTTTTCTTTGATTTAGAAAATTACAACTTTCTTACTATTTTCGAATTTGTAGGACTTTATAGAACTTTCTTTGATTTAGAAAATTACAACTTCCTTATTATTTTCGAATTTGTAGGCTTGATAAAACTTTCTTTTATTATTTTCAAACTTGATAGAACTTTCTTTGATTTAGAAAATTACAACTTCCTTATTATTTTCGAATTTGTAGGCTTGATATAACTTTCTTTTATTATTTTCAAACTTCATAGAACTTCTTTGATTTAAAAAATTACAACTTCTTTATTATTTTCGAATTTGTAGGACTTGATAGAAATTTCTTTGATTTAGTAAATTATAACTTCCTTATTATTTTCGAATTTGTAGGCTCTTATATTAATAATTGCAATTTCCTTTTTTATTATTTTCAATCTTGATATAACTTTCTTTTATTATTTTCAAACTTGATAGAACTTTTTTTGATTTAGAAAATTACAACTTTCTTATTATTTTTCGAATTTTTAGGATCTTATGTTAATAATTGCAATTTTCTCTTTTATTATTTTCAATCTTGATAGAACTTTCTTTTATTAGTTTCAAACTTGATAAAACTTTCTTTTATTATTTTCAAACTTGATAAAACTTTCTTTTATTATTTTCAAACTTTATAGAACTTTTCTTTTATAATACTTCTTGACTTTTAAACATAACGGATTTCCATATTATTCACCTTACAAACACCTATAAATTAAAGGTCATTCATAACAAAAAATCTACACCGAAACTTTTTTACATAGCTTCAAATTTTTACAACCATATTTACAATCAATACAACTATGGCCTACAACATGTTGGATGCTTTGAACGACAACAGTTATACCTGGATGATAAGAGTATGAGTGTGTAGAATGTGGGAATCTGTCAATCCAAATACTGAAGAACTGATCAGTCTTGACATGATTTTGATCGATGAAAAGGTTAATAAATCAATATACTTATAACTTATTAATTTGTCAAATTGTATGATGTTATTAACTTTGCTAAGATATGTTGTATGAAAGGAAAATTTGATCTGATCCCTAAGATTCTGGTCTCTCGGTTCAAAAATCTTTTAGAGGAAGGCTCCGTGTACAGCATCAAAAATTTGAAAGTTGTTTCAAGTACAGGGAAATATAGACCACTATTACATGGGTCTAAATTGCTCTTCATACGCATAACGTTGCCTAAGAGATTGGAAGAAGGCATCGTCAACATATCACTGCATGGATTTCAGTTCATATGTCCGGATATGATTGATGCACATATTAATGACACCAATATACTCTCAGGTTTTTGATGCAGTAATATATTAGAGTAATATATAAGTAATAGTATTATATAAGTTATAATTCAAACTATCATGTTCTAATATTATTTTTTCTATGTTGATTTAGATGTTGTGGGTTGCTTGACCTACTTGGGTGGCATTGAAGTTGTCAAAGGCGGTTGGAAAAAAGAGATCTCAAAATTGTCACAAATTAGTAAGTTATGCATTATATTAATTTTAATATAACTGTTAATTATTTTTTATTGTTCCTGTAATTTCATATTACTTCTTTGGTTACCCCAATTTATTTGTTTTAATTACTTATTTAATTTGTTCTAATGTTTTTCTTAAACAGCTCCATCACCAGTACCATAACTTTGCGGGAAAAGTTGACCGAGATGGTTGATACAAATTTATACAAGGAGGATGGTGGACCCTATATAATAATTGTCACATCTACCCAGAAATATAAATTAATATAAATTTAGTATTTTAGTATTTTTTTTATCAATATAAATTTCCTTTTATATATATATGGCAATGATGTCGGTCCAAGAAAATAAAAAATTAAACTATATAAACAAAAGGAATATGTAAATACTTTATAATATTACCTACCCACATACAAATTTTATAGAATATATTTTATTTGATAATTTAAATAATTTTGTAGATATTTATTTCACAATTTTTATTTTAATATTCTTTTTTTTAACAAATATATTCTAATGCCGCTGATTTTATAGAATATATTTTATTTGATAATTTAAATAATTTTGTAGATATTAATTTCACAATTTTTATTCTAATATTCTTCTTCTTAACAAATATATTATAATGCCGCTACGAAGCACGGCTTAGTAACCTAGTCTAAATCAAGAGTGTTGCTTGAGTTGTGTTTGTTTTGCATAGGTGAGTTTGTTTGAAATTAGTTTAAGAAGGTACATCGTGGTCGATACAAATTTATATTTGTTGCATTTTTTACCTATTCTAGTCCTAAATTACACAAAAGATTTTGAATTAAGTTTGGTTTATTTTAAATGTAAGATTATAATTTGGTTAAAGAAATCTAAATGTATTATTAGATTAATTTCCTAAAAATTATTCTAACAAAGAACAATATTTCAATGAAAAATAATATTAAAAAAAGTTTCATTAGTGAATTTTGATTTTGGAGTACAATATTTTGCTACAATCTCGTCTTCACTAAGCACAGGTTAGCATTTGTACTTTTTATTTAAAATTAACGTACATACCTTTTACCAAAGTTGTTTAGTTTTAAGCGTAAATGGCTGTAGTTTGGAGATAAAACAACAAAACACGTTTTTCTTTGAAAACATATATATTCTGTATAACTGGTAGAAATTTCATAAAAATGGGCATCCCGACAGTGTATGTCACAACTCACAACACGTGGATTAGTGATTATGATATATGATTCCCGTCGGACCCGTTTTCCTACATTACGACACTGCTACCCCGCCAACTTGTTTATAAACAATGTCCTCACCAATCTTTAGAGCATACTCCCTCCGCGTACATTTTAATATTTCTATAAAATATATTTTCATAAATTATTTTAAATATTTTTTTTTCTGAATAAAAGTATAATGTTTAAATTTTTACTTAGAAAAAGAAAATTTTGAAAATAAATGGATTAACTACTTTAATTTATACTGCTGCATAAAAAATAGCAAAATAGTTAATTTCAGTTGCATAGTAATAAAATTCATCAAATAAATTGACGAATTAACGGATTGAAAATCGAGAATGGATGCGGATACTTTTAAAGACTGGTCGACATTATTTTTAAAGATTATCTTGAGCTCCACCAACCTCTATTCCTTTTTCCTGTTAATACTACCGATGTGCTATCTTGACAAGTCGAGGTGAACCTCAATCATTCCACTGTAATTTTTCTTTGTGTGTCACGTGTATTTTAGACAATCATTTTGGACTACTCAGATAATAATTCAAAATTATATTGCCTGACGAATGCACGTGTTAATTATTTTCAAGGTTGGCGTCCCACTTTCTCTGCGAATGATTATTTAAAATCTTTTCCAAATATCTACATAGTTCTTTTTCCTTTTACAAACCCTTTGTCAACTAAGATCATCTGCATTAGGAGTGACTTAAATTTAATTTTTTTGCAACACCCGTTTATATTTCAGTGGATAGAAAAAAAGTGTTACAAAAGAATCAAGGAAACGAAATTATGAGGAAAAAAATCTAGCACTACTAGAAAAACTAGATTAGACATCGCACTTTAGACATCAGTTAGAAAAGTCACCGATGTTAAAAGTGTCTCTTACATCTCAGAAAAAAGAAAATTGATGTCTAATAGTTATCTACACATCGCTTCTTTTAAGAAACGATGTATAATGTACCTCAATTTTCAAAAAATAAACCCACGCTTCCCCCTTTTTCTTTTCCCCATTGACAAAATATTCCCCCTAACCAAATTCACCTCCCGCTCCTTCTCTTCCCCCTTAAACTAAAAACATAAACATAAAAATACTAAACACACCCACCCCCAAAATAAAAACATGAAAATCAAACCCACCCCAACCCTGCTCTGTCCCTCTTTTCTACTTCAAGAACCCTAACCTCCTTTTCGAAAAAAACCTTCAATTAGTTTCAATTAGTCTTCAATTTAATGTAATATTAGTTCAAGAACTGTAACCCCCTTTCAATTTATTCAATATTAGTTTGATTTTATCAAACCCCTTTCGATATTAGTTCATTATTAGTTTGATTTTATCAAACCCCTTTCTTAACGTAATTGTTCAAGTTGTTTAACAGATCTGGAGCTTGGAGTTTGGAGCTGGTGGATCATTCTTGAAACCTGTTTGCTTATATATATATATATATATCTGTGTTTATAAAACTGATAAACAAAACACACAAGCTTGCCTGAGAACTGGTTTCATTCACTCGTTGAAGAAACAGTACATCAGATTTTGAATAAGTACTAACAGCAGCCTAAAAACTAGGAACCATAAAAAAAACAACTTTCCTAATGGGACTCTGCCACCATCCCTTATTTGCACGATCCTACAAACTAGCAAAGACTGTTATGACTCAGTCATTACAAACATGGAAAATAAACAACTAGCAAATATATTAAACGATTTATTGGCTAAAATAAATAACATGTTTGAGATTAAAACCAACATTCTCCCCCTTAATCTCAAACGCCAGTGCTCAGGTCTGCAACTCCCAGCAACTTCCTCATCGCTTCAAACTTGGCAACTGGTAACGTCTTGGTAAGAATGTCAGCTCGTTGCCCTCCACTGTTGATGTATTTGACAGCAATCTCCCCTCTCTGTACGCACTCTCTTATAAAATGATAACGTATGTCGATGTGTTTACTTCGACCATGGAACACCGGGTTCTTAGCAAGATCAATAGCAGACTTATTGTCGATGTACAGTGTCACGGGACCAACACTCTCAGCTGTGATCTGACTTAACAAATTTCTCAACCATATGCCTTGACATGCTGCTGCAGTTGCAGCCATAAACTCTGCCTCGCAAGATGACAATGCAACAACCTTCTGTTTCTGAGAAACCCATGTTATCAAGCTTTCATTTAGATAGAAAATCATACCCCCCGTACTCTTCCTATCATCTAAGTGCCCAGCTAGATCACTGTCTGTGTATGCAGTCAAGATGTTGTTGCCACTTGTTTTTGTATACACCAGACCATAACTAAGAGTTCCCTGAACGTACCTCAGAATTCTTTTGACAGCATTTAGGTGTATAACCGTAGGTTTTTCCATAAACCTACTAACTATGCCCACTGCAAATGCCACGTCGAGTCTTGTGTGCACCAAGTAACGAAGCCCCCCCACAATACTCTTGAACTCAGTCGCATTAACAGCATCACCCTGATCATCTTTGTGTAATCGCTCCTTAGGATCCATGGGAAACTTGGTAGGGTTACACCCACTCATTCCTGACTTTGCCAACAGCTTCTTAGCATACCCTGTCTGCTTAAGCTCAATGTAGCCATTTTTCTGTGCCACCTCAATACCCAAATAATAACTCAGTTTCCCGAGATTGCTCATCTCGAATTTGCAGTTCATTTGAGCCTTAAATTCTTCAATTACTGTCAGGTCAGTTCCCGTGATTAGAAGATCATCTACGTAAACTGCAACTATCAAAACTTTACCTCCATCTCTTCTTGTGTACACGGCGTGTTCGTAGGGGCACCTGGTGAATCCCATGCTTTCCAAACATTTGCTCAGCTTGATATACCATGCCCGAGGGGCCTGTCTTAGGCCGTACAATGCTTTATATAACCTGTAAACACAATCCTCATTTCCTTTTACTTCGAATCCCTCAGGTTGTGAAACATACACCTCTTCCTCAATTTCTCCATTCAAGAATGCGGTTTTTACATCTAGATGATGCACTTCCCAGTCGTTCTTGGCTGCCAAGGCTAACAGCAATCTAACCGTCTCAAGTCGGGTCACAGGTGCAAATATTTCGTCGAAATCAAGCCCATGTTCCTGTGCATACCCCTTAGCTACAAGCCTCGCTTTATACTTCACTATCTTTCCCTCAGCATCCTTCTTTATCTTGAAAATCCACTTGAGGCCTATCATCTTGTGACCCTCTGGTAATTTTGCCAGTTTCCATGTCCCATTTCTTTCGATCGAGTCTATTTCGCCTTTCATCGCTTGCTTCCAGTCACGGCTTTTCACTGCTTGAGAGAACGAAGTGGGTTCCTCAACACCCATATACAGAAGCTCTTCATCTATCTCAACTTCATCTGTTTCGTTATAGATATCATTCAACAACCTAGACCGTTTGGGTTCAGTGCTGTTATCGTAGTTGTCAGGGTTCAAGCGTGGTGATGCCTGCTGTGTGAGTGGAGTCTCAGCTCGACCTTCTCCTTCATCACCTGTAAGTTCGTTTTCTGAACTGTTGGGTATAGCCTCTGCACTTTCATACAAGTCATCCACTGAGAGCATTTCGTTCTGATTCAAACCATATTCTTCATTTGACTTCCAGGGCCATGGTGTGTTCTCCTCAAATGATACGTCCCTGCTGATATAAACTCGATTGTTCACAGGGTCATACAGTCGATATGCTTTTGTACCCGGTTCTTTGCCCAAGTTGACCACTGGCCTGCTACGATCGTCTAATTTTCTGGTTTGTACGCTGGGTATTTTCATATGACTCAAGCATCCAAAGACCCGTATGTGATCAACCCGTGGTTTCTTCTTGGTCCAAGCTGTGTACGGAGTCATTCCTGTCAAGGCTCGAGTGGGCAGTCTATTCAGAACATACACAGAATGTCTAACCGCCTCTCCCCACAATATTGAAGGCAGTTGCATTTGTTTTAAACAGCTTCTCGCCATCTCAACCACCGTCATGTTCCTTCGCTCAACCACCCCGTTTTGTTGGGGTGTGTAAGGGGCTGTAAAGTGCCTGTCAATGCCAGCTTCATCACAATAGCTCTTGAATTCATTAGAGGTGAACTCCCCACCTCTGTCAGTTCTCAACATTTTAACCTTCTCTCCTGATTCGTTCTCAACAGCTGCTCGAAATTTTTTGAACGCACTCAAAGCTTCATCCTTGCTCCTTAGCAGGTACACCCACATTACTCGACTGTAGTCGTCCACGAGTAGTAGAAAGTACTTGTTTCCAGCAGTGGTTTCTGGTGATATGGGGCCACAAATATCACAGTGTATTAGCTCCAAAATCTTTGTAGCAGAGTACTCAGCCTTTGAAGGGAATGGTTTGCGTGCTTGCTTCGACATCAAACATCCAACACACTTTTCTTTCGGTTGTGTCACCTTTGGCATGCCGCGTACCATCTGCTTTGAAGACATCAAGTGCATCGCTTGGTAGTTCACATGCCCCAGTCGGGCATGCCAAAGTTTTGATTCCGTCTCCACTTTCGACATCAAACACATAGGTTTACTGGACTCAATGATCAGTTTGTACAGTCTATTTGACGAACGTTTCACTTTTATGAGCAAATCATCACTTGTATCATAGACCCACAGGTGTTCTCCTTTCATCATAATTTTATTTCCTTCCTCAGACAATTGGCCAAGACTAAGAATATTATTACACAGGCTGGGAATGTAGTATACCTCATGAATGGTGCGTTCTTGACCATTCTTGCATTTGAAAGTGATAGAGCCCTTTCCTTCGATGCTGACCTTTGAACCATCTCCAAACTTAACAGCTCCCGTGATTCTTTCGTTGAGTTTCGTAAATTTCGACTTGCATCCAGTCATATGATTACTGGCGCCGTTGTCAAGATACCACACATTAGATTCAGTTTTATTTCCTCCATTGCCAGGAAATTTTGATGGCACCACCTTACTCTCATTCACCAGCATCAGATCACCAGTTCTGTCATCCAACTTTGCCATCAACAGGGCCGGTTCATCATCATCTATCTGTGAGATGTTTACTTCTTGTCTTTGCTCTTTACCACGTCTGGGCTTTCTGCACTCTGCTGCATAGTGTCCGAGAGCATTACAACTGAAACATCGTACCTTGGATTTATCTCTCCCTCGATATCTCTGATTCTGTGATGCCTCCGTGTTGCTTCTATTTGAGCGACTCAGCCACTCTTCTCGAGTATACAACAATTTTTTCTCCTGTCCTTCTTGCTTCTCCCATTCTTCTTCTGTGAGCATTAACTTGCCTCCACTCGATTCCGAATTTCCTTGCACTCTCTCTTCATACGCCTTGAGAGAGCCAATGGCCTCTTCCATGGTCATACTCTCCAAGTCCCCAAACTGTTCCATGGTAGATGTAATTGGGAGAAATTTCTTTGGTACTGCTCGCAATAGTTTCTTGACAACATACGATTCCTTCACATCTTCCCCCAACACACGAATGTTTGTCACCAAACCATTCAAATTCATGGTGAAATCATCCAACGATTCACCGTCCTTCATGTTGAGGGATTCAAACTCGGACTTCAACGTCTGAACCCTTGCCTTTTTCACTTTGTCAGCGCCTTGGCACAGGGTTTTTATGGCTTCCCAGGCCTCCTTGGCCGTCTTCCTTTCTGCAAGAGCAAGCAACATCTCTTCGGGCACACCCTGATAAACCATGGCCAGTGCGATCTTGTCCTTCTTCTCCACAACTGGTACCTTGGGATCACTGGGTTCGATCGCTTCCCAAACCTCGTGAGCCTGCATGACTACCTTCATTTTCATGGCCCACACTGTGTAGTTGCTCCTGGCCAGCATAGGATAGCTTAATCCAAAAGCTCCTCCCTTGCCCTTGTTACTACTCTCCTTCGTCTGTTCCATAGCTCTGATACCAATTCTTGAAACCTGTTTGCTTATATATATATATATATATCTGTGTTTATAAAACTGATAAACAAAACACACAAGCTTGCCTGAGAACTGGTTTCATTCACTCGTTGAAGAAACAGTACATCAGATTTTGAATAAGTACTAACAGCAGCCTAAAAACTAGGAACCATAAAAAAAACAACTTTCCTAATGGGACTCTGCCACCATCCCTTATTTGCACGATCCTACAAACTAGCAAAGACTGTTATGACTCAGTCATTACAAACATGGAAAATAAACAACTAGCAAATATATTAAACGATTTATTGGCTAAAATAAATAACATGTTTGAGATTAAAACCAACAATCATCAAGCACTTGGGTATTGTTCAAGGGTTTTTCATTGATTTTACTGGTTTTTAGCTTCTGGGTATTGTTAAAGTTTGTATCTTTTAGAGTTATGACGATTTTGATCTCACTTGGTGGGGCTTATGTGTTTGTTGAGATTAGGTTTAATAGAATATTGGGTTTTTTTTGGATCTCTCTAGAAATATTTAGTTTAAATTGTTTTTTTTACTAATTTGATTTGACAGTAATTTACTATGGCTTGCTGAATAGACAAAAGCTTAAGTTGTGTTTGTCATTGTATATTGTGGAGTTCATGTTTACTATAACAAGCTTAAGTTTTTTTTATTATAGTGAAATCTGTATTAAGTGCATAATATCTGTGATTCTGTGGCAATTCATTTGAAGTTGTTTTTCGCTGCATACATATGTATGTAACTGATTTTTAATTCTTTAAAGATGTTGGCTCATTTTTTCTTCCGTGATGATGTGAAGAAATTGTAATGCTGATACAATTTCATAGGTAATACTAATACATCTTCCAGAACAACTTTGATTAGTTGGGACTTGGGCACTTTGCATTATATGTAAATCGTCTGTTGTGGGGACACGTCCTTCTGCAGTACCTGTGCTTCAAACAAAACTGGTTTATTTGTTTTTTAAAATTTATTTTCTTGTAGTATATTAATGGTTTTTAACACGGTCAATGATCAAGAATAAGTTCTATGTGTTGTATATCTATGCACGAGTCATAGACTGTCTTCAGTACTGTGGTCACATGATTCCGCAATATATTGTATAGGCTTTAGATATTTATGTGCCTATATTCATCTTTCTATCATGGATTAAGAATTCTGTTCTAACTTAATTGTAATTTGGAGACCTAAATTTCGTATGTTTCTAGCATATGAGATGATTAAGACTCTTTCTAATCTATTTCTTTCAGGAGAATTTGCAAGAAAACAGAACCAGTAGGTCTACTGTGTCCATCATTGTCCATTCTCATATATGAAATGGACCCAACCATCAAGTAACCTATGCATGCCTAATCTCCACCACACATATCTCCAATGTTGACAAGTACATAAACACTTACTTCCCTGCATAATCCTTCAAGAAAAACTACAAAAATTTCCTTCGATTCTTAACATTTCTTGAAGCAGTCCAGGTACACAAATGGCAGCAAATTCCTTGTCTATTGGATTCTCTAAGATTCGATCATTGCAAAGATGTCCTAAAAGAGTAAAGCAGCAAAGGGCTAGACTATATATCATCTGGAAATGCACTGTTCTTCTTATGAACTAGCAGGAGTAAGGTATTATAGTAAAATGGTGAGCTATATATGTACACTTCTTAGCACTAGTTTGGATATTGGGATGGAAACATTATACAGAGGCATGACCCTTTCGAGCGAAGATTCAAAAAAGGCCTCATAATCTCTAGACAGAGTTGAAGGATTGATCTGTTTTTAACAGTTATCACAAACTAATATAAAAATTATATTGATATATAATTTGAGAGACAAAGTACTGTTTTTAATGTATGATTTCCTGTTTGGGAACCACATTACTATTTTATAATGTATGATTTCCTTTTGTACGGTACCCCATTTTTAAGCTGTAAATTTATTCCTAAATAGTCAATTTAAATTGATTTTTTTAATATTATGTGTAACCATGGTCTTAATTATGCAGGCCTTTGCGGTTATGATGTCAACAAGGCTTCTCAGATTAATTTCCTTAAAATTTTCCCAATAGAGAGAGTAGCTTCAGTTTAGAATTTCTATAATTTACTTCTATGCATAATATAATTAACTTCTATAATCGGGTTCAACTGTAACAAAATATAAGTGAAGACATCTATGTAGACTTTTACGATTTTGGTGGTCAAAATTGGAGACACTTCTGGATCTGTCTGCATCAAAATTGGACAAGAGTGATGGCTATTCATGCACGCATGCTAATAAAGTAAGCTTCGGATCTTTATAAACGAAGTATGATGCATACTATCTAAATTCAGTTGTATATTCATCTGTCGCTTAGATTAGACTACTTTTAGGACAGTGTATCCCTGCAGGCAGATGTTGGTACATATCAACTAACTAAATAATATACGAGAAGAATGTTCTTAAGATTAATTATGGGTGTAGTATAAATAGCTAAGACAATCCGGTACTTGGTGGCCAAGGGTCTGCATATTATGTGAATAGGCTTGCGTCTTGTTGCCTATGTGAGCACCTTGGTGTCCAAGTGCTGGATGGGTATCTTCTTGACAATTAGTGCTGATAGTAGAGTACGCATACTGATGGGTGTAAGATATGCACTATTATATGATTGCAGTAGTACAACTGTAGTAGACACTAGACCTAATAACTACTATGTTGTGATAGTAGCAGGTTGCATTTTGGTATTGAACATTCTAATTCATTTTCCAATTCCTTTGGATCATTGAAGTAGGCAACCGGAAACTATTGAGTTAATGCTGTGGAATATTAATTCTTTCATATGATATTTCTTGAAACCATATGACATGTCTTCAGAAATACTAGATATGCTTTTAAGTAACAAATTTTAAAGAAATGTCATGCATACACTTGTAAACTAGTCAGTTTTGACCAGTTCTCCTAAGATATCCCAGCTTTTAAGAATTTATAAATTTTTCATTTAGAATACCTGTACCGATTTTGACTTAATGCGTCTCTACTACAATCTACAAAAGATGTGCCCTTACATGATTGTCTTGGTCATAAGAATGTATAGGTTTTCTTTATGATGTGTTAACTTTTTCCTGCCAAACTACTTCTCGGTGTCCTTGTTTCTCTGATAACATTCTTGATTCTCTATCTGTGATACTATAAGGTAAAGCCCACATGTTATGCTGATTCAAAGGGAAGAAGAATGAGGGAATATGGCTTTGTCTTGGCACATTGCTAGCGTAAGGAAAGCCACAACACAACTAGAGATGCAGCATTAACAGAAGTTTCTGTAAAGCATAATATAACATAAGATGTAAAAGAGATAACTACAACTCAACAAAGGACAGGACAGACAATAATATTAACAGAAGCACATGAATCCAGAATCAAAGAAGAAAAGGTAAACTCAAGAAATCAAAATACGTTATGTATTCTTCAAGTCCGTAAACAGGTCACGGAAAGAAGTTCATGAAAATGTTCAAGCCTCAGTGACAGCAAAAGAAACAAGACTTTCAAGACGACAGAAGTATGTGAATGATTTAGGGTTCAGTACCACGGGATTCCAGTGATGAAGCAACCAGAACGACAAGGGACTTATCAGCAGCACTATATTGAAGACATAAAATAAGAATTGATCAAGTGTTATTCATATATGAACCAGACCAGTTGCACTAGGTGACGGCACTAAAAAAGGATCAAGTTGTTTTATCGTCTCAGAAGAAATTGATACAGTCTAAAACTTAAACACCCAGGAGCTCAGGAGTAATTACTAAAGGACAAAAGACAAGAAAAAGAATTCGATAGTTTTTCTATTGAAAAAACTATCGAATGGTGGTTGAAGTGATTCATTGAAAAACAAAGTAAATTAATTTGGCATTCGATAGTTTTGATTTAAAAACTATCGAATGGCAAATTGATTTAATCCATTCGATGGTTTTTTAATCCATTCGATGGTTTTTCAATTCATGGAGCAGGTGAAAAGTTGTGCTTGTCTGACAGGTTGATGAAGATCCAACGGCCAAGAATATTCTATTCTAAATGGTTCGATGGTTTTTCAATTCAAGTCTACAATTAACTCGAGAGAAGATAGTGTCTTCTTCAGTTAAGGCATTCAACACAAAGACATTACTGAGAGAGAGAAGAGCCGGAGAAAATTATCAGAGAAATTAATAGTGCTCAGAACTTGATCATTGTTTTGTATTTATGTAACCTTAAACTCATTGAAGCTAATCTACGGATTAGAAATTGTAGCACCCCTCGAGGTTTATATTTATAAAAAGATATATTCCCCGAAACTTGATTTGGTTTGGTGTGTTTGATTTCGTTATAGAATTGAATGATTAATCCGCGAACGAAATTAAATTATTTGTGAGTATCGTATTCAACCCCCCCTTCTACGATACTTTGGACCTAACAATTTGTATCAAAGCTACTTGATTGATATACAAATCAGATCCGGTGAATGAGACCAAAATCAAACGTAGCGTGAAAATTCGAAGCAAATTTTTTAACTTTCAAAAATTTTCATTTAATTGGAATTTCTTGAATTTTAAACAATTTGAAATTTTTAGAAACCATGAGTGCTCCAAAGACAACCGCTGGTATTAAAGTTCCCCCGTTTACTAGAGATGATTTCGGTTTGTAGAAGATGAAGATGCTGTTATTTATCAAGGCATCTAACCCGTTGTATATTGGCATATTAGAGAACGGACCGTTTGTACCAATGAAACCAGTTAGTGAATCTACAGCTCCTGATGGTAGCAGGATTCCTCAAGGCACCCAACCTAAGGATATTACTGAATATACAGATTCTGACAAAGAACTGATTCGATTGGATACCGGTTTAATGTTGATATTGGCGGACTCCGCAGACAAGGAAATGAGCTATCAGTTGATGAACTGTACAAGCGGGAAACATATGTGGGATACCATTAACTTGACAATGGAAGGAACTGAAGACGTTCAGGAAAACAGATTGGACATCCTGACTTCTCAATATGAAGCGTTTAGGTCCCTGCCAGGAGAAAGTATAACTCAGGTCTTTGAGAAATATACTAAGCTTCTCAATGAATTGGCAATGAAAGGAAAGACCTATCCACTGAGAGAATCAAACAGGAAGTTCATGATGACGCTGCCCCATCATGTAGAACACAAGTCATCATCCATTAGGGAAAGAATTAACTTCACAAAGATGTCATTAGAGATGATCTATGGCAAGTTGAAGACTTATGAGATGGAACAGGAACAAAGGGTGATAATCTACGGACCAGGGACAGTGGACAGCAAGCACAATGCACTTGTGAGATCAGCAGCACTTGTAGTGGATGAACCAATAACTTCTGAGATTCAGGTTCAAACCCCTAGAGCTGGAAAGGAGGTGATAATAGAAGCAGAAATGGATTCTGTGAATCTGGGTGTTGATGAAAGTGATTACTACACCCTAGAAGAGCTTGAGCAAATGGAAGACAAAACCATGGCGTACTTAGCTGCAAAGTTTAGTCACATTTGTTTCAAAAGAAACCCTAAGTACAAGTTCAAGGGCTCAACCAACAGATTCCAGAAGAGCAATTATACACCTAGTACAGGCTTTAAGGGAGGCTACAAGACTGGCATGATTGATAGAAGCAAATCAAGATGCTACAACTGCAATGAGTTAGGGCATTTCGCCACTGAATGCCGGAAGCCTCGTTAAGCAAGAGACATGAAAGATGTCTATGGAAAGAAGGATTCTTATGATGAGTTGAAGAAGGAGAATGCCAAGCTTAAACAGCAACTGGAGGCATTGTCTGGAAAGCAGAAAGGGAAAGCTTATATAGCAGAGGGAAAGCACTGGGATGATACTGATTCGGATGAAGAGGAGGAATATGTAAATGTTGCTCTAATGGCTGACTCTTCAGAGGAATCACCACAATCATCTCAGGTACCTATCTTAACTACAATTGATATGTCTAATTCTGAGTACAAGAAAAATGTGCAAGATCTTAGTGTAGAATTGTTTAATGTACACACAAGCATGCTAGCATCAGAAATGGAAAATGCTAAACTAGTTCTTAAGATTAAAAAGCTAGAATCTAAAAATGAAGAACTAGAGCTTGTGGCTGTAACATTAGAAGATCTTAAGCAAAAGAATGCGTACTTAGAGAACAAGGTCAAGTGTAATGATGAGATAGAGACTATCCTCAGGAAGCAGATTTCAGATCTAGATTTGAAGCTGAATGCTTTTAAGAATTCCGCTCTAGTGGCTAAGAAAATCATTGATACTCAGGCCATAGAGAATAAAACTGCTATAGGATTTGAATATAACAAGAAAGCTGGTAAGAAGATTGTGGAATTCCCTGTGACATCTTCAGTTGTCAAAAGGAATACTCCACATGTTCTTAAGAATGTTGATTGTCCACTTTTTGTTAAGCCGTTTCCACCTCTCTTTAATGAGGATGACCTTTTCATAAGACAAGAATTGCTTGAGGAGGATTTGTTGAAGGAAAAAGAGGTAAAAACTAAGTTGCCTAGGAAATCAGTAAAAAATGAATTACCTAAACCTGATTTACCTAAAACTGAAGTAGGTGACGTAGTTGGTAATGTTAAAAAGAACAGGAATGGGAAGAAGAAGATTGTTAATCAGGAAATGGTTCCATTTTCTCCCATTGCATCTAGGAAGTTGTGCATTATTTGTAACTCTGCTGAACACCTTACACATGCATGTAAAAAGATTAAAGTAGAAACTGCTAATGCTTCTGAAATGCATAACATGTCTGACATGCCTGATAATCATGAGCCCTGTGGGAAGAAAGAGTGTTTGCTATGTAAGTACAACATCATGCATGCTTATTTTAAGTTGATGAATGATAGTAGAAATAACACTAGTAATGTTAAATCCACAGATACTATGAATATCAAACAGGGTAAGACTAAATTGAATGTTACTCCTGTTAAATCATCTAAACCTTCAGGACCCAAACAATTTTGGGTACCAAAGTCCGCTTAATCAATCTGTGATTGCAGGGTAAAGTTAAAAGCTCAAAGGTTGTGTGGATTCTGGATAGTGGTTGTTCTAGACACATGACAGGTGAAGAGTCCCTGCTTACAGAGGTGGTTAAGAAGACCGGCCCGATTGTAACCTTTGGAGATGACAGCAAAGGATACACTACGGGATATGGTAAATTGAAAGCTGGAAATGTCATCATTGAAAACATCTCTCTTGTTGAAGGATTAAAGCACAATCTTCTAAGTATCAGTCAATTCTGTGATAAAGGCTACAATGTAGATTTCAGAAAGGACAAGTGCTTGATCACCAACAGGAAGGATGAGAAGCTTACTCTACTGGGAGTGAGAAAAGGAAATTTGTTTATAGCTGACTTAAGTTCTACCAATGAAGGAGAAGTTACATGTTTCAATGCAAAGGCATCTTCAGAACAATGTTGGCTATGGCACAAGAAGCTCTCACATCTGAACTTCAAAACTATGAACTCTTTGGTAAAGAGAGAGTTAGTGAGAGGGTTGCCCCTGATGGAATTCAATCAGGAGGGACTATGTGAAGCATGTGAAAAGGGGAAGTCGAAGAAAGCATCACATGGAAGCAAAGGAATGACAAGCATTACTGAACCATTACAGCTGATTCATATGGATTTATTTGGTCCAGTTAATGTTATGTCACTTTCAAGAAACAGATATGCATTGGTGATGGTGGATGACTACTCCAAGTACACGTGGGTGTTGTTCATACAAACAAAGGATGAAGCAACACAACTAATCATTGATCACATCAAGAAGATAGAAGTGGAAATTAAGCTACCTGTGCGGACAATCAGATCAGACAATGGAACTGAATTCAAGAATGCAATTCTAAATGATTTCTACTCAGAGAAAGGAATATCAAGACAGTTTTCAGCACCAAGGACTCCTCAACAGAATGGAGTAGTGGAAAGGAAGAACATGACCTTGGTTGAAGCAGCAAGGACCATGTTGAGTGAATCAAAACTTCCCACTTACTTTTGGGCTGAAGCAGTGAATACAGCTTGCTACACTCAGAATCGAACCCTGATCAACAAAGATCATGAAAAGACTCCGTATGAGTTAATGGCCAACAAGAAGCCAACACTGAAGTACTTTCATGTGTTTGGTGCAAAGTGCTTTGTACTTAAAGATGGAGAACATCTTGGCAAGTTTGATGCCAAAGCAGATGAAGGCATTTTTCTGGGCTATTCTCTGGAATCTAAGGCTTTCAGGGTATATGTGATTGAAGATAAGAAGGTGTTGGAAAGCTTTAATGTAACATTTGACGACACCAAAAGACCAGGCCTGCAAACTGGAGAGAACTCTGAATCTTTGGTATTTGAAAATCTATCAGGAGATCTCTCTGACAATGAAGAAGTACCTGAAGTTGTTACAGTCATTAATAATAATCATAATGATAATGATTCTGGACAAAGTGGTGACCAAAGTGGAGATCCTCAACATACAGGCTCCACTAGTCAGTCTTCAGAATCAACAGATCAAACCGTCAACAACTCAGGGGGAGCAGGAGAAGGATCAACTAGTCACACTCCACAACATCTAGAACAAGGAGAATCATCAAGATCACATCTGCCAAGACAAAGGGTATGGAATAGAGATCATCCCTTTCACTTGATCATTGGTGATCCGGACACAGGAGTGAGAACTAGGAGAACATCACAAAATGAATGTCACTATTCTGGGTTTCTTTCAGAAACAGAACCTAAGAAAGTTGAAGATGCTCTAGATGATCCAGATTGGGTGATTTCTATGCAAGAAGAACTCAATCAGTTTGAAAGGCAGAAAGTTTGGAAGCTGGTACCCAGGCCTAAGGGAAAATCTGTTATTGGAACACGATGGGTATTCAGAAATAAGTTGGACGAAGATGGCATTGTAACGAGAAACAAAGCCAGAATGGTTGCTAAAGGTTACTCTCAAGAAGAGGGTATAGATTATGATGAAACCTATGCACCAGTAGCAAGACTTGAGGCCATCAGAATGTTTCTGGCATTTGCTGCACATTCCAATTACAAGGTATATCAAATGGATGTGAAGAGTGCTTTTCTGAACGGGGAGTTAGAAGAAGAAGTGTATGTGGAACAACCTCCAGGTTTTGAGGATTCAAAACTGGCAAACTTTGTGTACTTTCTATTCAAAGCTCTCTATGGACTCAAACAAGCTCCGAGGACATGGTATGACACTCTCTCTGAATTCTTACTTGAAAATGATTTTACAAGAGGTGTTGTAGACAAAACTCTCTTTGTCAAAAAGCATAAAAATGATTTGATATTGGTGCAAGTATATGTTGATGACATAATATTTGGTTCTACTAATGATGATCTATGCAAGAGATTTGCTAAGTTAATGCAGAGTCGTTATGAAATGAGCATGATGGGTGAATTGTCATTCTTTCTTGGACTGCAAGTATACCAAAAACAAGATGGTATATTCATTTGTCAGTCCAAGTACATCAAGGATCTTCTTAAGAAGTATCAAATGGAAGACTCATCTACAGCAAAGACTCCTATGCCAACTGCCACTAAGCTTGATAAAGATGAAACTGGTAAGAAGGTTGACATCACAGGCTACAGAGGTATGATAGGCTCATTACTTTATCTCACTGCAAGTAGACCAGATATAATGTTTGCAACATGCTTGTGTGCTAGATTTCAGTCTGATCCCAAAGAATCTCATCTAATAGCTGTTAAGCGAATATTTAGATATCTTAAGGGGACCCCAAATCTTGGAATTTGGTACCCTAAAGATACAGGATTTGATCTTATTGGATACACAGACTCTGATTTTGCAGGTTGTAAGATTGATCGGAAGAGTACTTCAGGAAGCTGTCAGTTTCTTGGAAGAAGATTAGTTTCTTGGTATAGCAAGAAGCAGCATTCAGTTTCCACATCAACGGCTGAGGCTGAATACATTGCTGCTGGAAGCTGTTGTGCTCAGATCTTGTGGATGAGAAACCAACTCCGTGACTATGGACTTTTGTTGACAAAGATTCCAATATTTTGCGACAACACAAGTGCCATAACAATCTCAAACAACCCAATGCAACACTCGAGGACGAAGCACATCGACATCAGGTATCATTTTATCCGAGAGCATGTCATGAATGGAACTGTGGAGTTACATTTTGTACCCACAGAGGATCAAATTGCAGACATCTTTACTAAACCGCTTGATGAATCCACTTTCAATAAGCTGGTTGGTGAACTTGGGATGTTAAATCTTTCTAATTGATTTTGATTAGAAGTCAGTAACTGCAGATAATCCTGGTAAATACATGAGTTTAAGAATTCCTATATCCTTAGGACTCGTGAGTTTATTTTCTGGAGCAATTCTCGTAGTTAGGATTTTTGTACTAATTTTATGTCATAATTATGGATGATATATCTTCTGGCATTTAATTGGTTATTAATTCTAAAATTATTTAAGTGCTAATATTTGTTCTAAATATTCAAGCATTTATTTAATTTGAATTAATTTACTTTGTTTTTAACATTGTAGATTAATGCAGCATAATTTATTGGATTTTAATTGATTAATATCATTTGATGATATTTAGTTGATTTTAGTCTAAGAAAATTGTGAATTTTCTGTTAAGAATTGATTTTGGTAAATTTGAAAAGATTTATTAGAATTAAAACTAGGCAGGAAATAAAAATTCTGATTTTTAAAACATGAACAGGTTTTAAAATGAAGACAGAAGCAAAAATATCGAATTTAGGAAATTCGATAGTTTTTCAAGTACATAGATAATTCTATCGAAATTTATTTTCGATGGTTTTTGAAAAGGAAAAGAAAAACTATCGAAAACATTTCTCGATAGTTTTTGAGATTTAATTTAAAATATATCGAAGGAATTTACCTAATTTAATATATAAATTCTCGATGTATTTTAAAAATCAGTAGAAAAATTTATCGAAGTGAATTAATTAATTCAATAATCTAATTCTCGATAGATTTTCATAAATTAGTTCGATAGTTTTGGTTTTCAAAAGACAGAGACTTCAATACTTTTCTGAAAAGCGTTTCAACTTCAAATTTTTTAACTCTTCGATAGTTTTTGGAAAAACTATCGAAGTGCAATTGACTCTCTTGCCCTCACAGAAAACTATCGTTAGTTCAATTAAAAAACTATCGACCCAGGATGGACGAAAATACCCCTGAGTTTTAAAGTGTATATAACATTGCCTTGGACGTTTTTCTGTCACTATTCTCAGATCTAAAGGTTTTTTTTATATATATGCTTACAACGAGATACAGACAAGAACATCACCATCGATAGCTTTTTGATTTTTTTTACCCGATTAAAACTTGATATAATCACTCTTTCACCACTGTGAATTGTTTTTAACCGAACAAGTGTGATCTATTTCAGTTTTGAACCCCTTGTTGAGAAGAAACTATCGAGTGTGAATCTCTTAAACTTTGAATATTGTTGAGTGTTCTTATTAAGAAATTAGTTGGTAATCCACTTGATTTCTTTTTGAGTTTCAAAAGAAAATTATCGAAGGTTAACTATTTAGGGTTCTTGAGTCAAGTAGTTCGAGTTTGTGGATTTTAGAAAAAGGGGTAGTTTTGTTAGAGTTTGATTAATTAGTAATAATTAATTAAATTTAAAGGAAAAATAGTTTTGGTTTGTTTAAATTTTCTGGAAATTTTAAAATGGCTGGAGAATTTATTATTACCAAGACTAATCATGTCTCGTTTCAAAACTTGCAATCCATAACGAACTTACAGTTTCGTGCATGGGCAGAGTTTTTGAACACACGTTCATTAGTGGCATATGCTGTGAGTACTCCCGTGGTCCTTTGCATCGATCAATTGACTGCGTTGTACACAACCGCCACGGATACAAGTGAGAATAACGTAAGGTCCTTCAGTTTTGTTGTGCCAGGGGGCAGAACAATAAGGGTGATGGAACATGATTTTAATCGAATCTTACATTTTCCTACAAAAAACCTTGTTCCGGATCCCACGACTGAGGAGATACATGCTTTCTTCACTCTCATTAGAAGTCAACAACCTAACTTCTTTGTGGGAGAGTTTCTGAAGCATTACTTGCCAAAAGCATGGAACTTTTTCTTTCATACCCTAATCCATGTTTTTACTGCCAAGCTAACAAATATGCATGGTATTCCCTTATTCCTTCAAAAGATAGGGTTTGCCATTGCCAACAATAGGCATATTAACATTGGACGGTTACTGATTGATCAAGTAATCATATGCATGGGACCACTGGATGAAAGAACGGGCATAGATGAAGATGTTCTTCGTTTCTATCCTAGGTTCCTACAGCTAATTCTCAATGATATCTTAACAGATGATGAGCGCGAGACATTCGCCGAAGAGGAGACCATGGAGTGTATGAAGATGAAGAGCAATGCCATAACCGCTCTGATAAGGAAGAACAACTATCTTCCAGGGGTACCCACTGTTCTCACTGAATATCTAAGAACGGTGCCCCTACCACTTCTACCCCCAGGGAACAGGTAATTCAAGGTAACATTCCTGAACCTGAACTGGCTCCTGAACCACAACCTATGGATGTTGATCCAGAGCCCTCAGTGGCCATTCCAGACCAGGAGGTTGCAAACCCACAACCTCTAACCACGGTCGAAGAGCCTTTGGAAGAGCCAAATGAAAACATAAACGAACCTCCTTCCCTTCCTATACCCAGTAAAGAACCATCCATGAGTGTAGAGGGAGATAGTGCCTTAGCAGCACCACATAAGGAGATACACCCTTCAACAGCAGCTCTGCCTTCCTCTAAAAGGAGACGAACAGAAACCGAGGCAACTGTTGATACTTTATTTCAAACTTCCAAAGCGCCCTTTATTGATTTTTCTGATGCTGATTGGGCTACGCTAACGAAAGCTATATCTGAACCAATAGCTCAATCAAGTAAGGAAGAATTGACGGAAGCAACTGGTGTTCCGACCATATCACGGTCAGGTTCACTGGTTGAAGGTTCTAAGACCAAGGGTCTTCACAAACGTCGAGAGAAGGCTTTGACCTAAATGCACAATCTAAAAGGTCATTGTCTACCTCCCCAGATGGAACATATCTGGATCTTGCGGGTAAAGGGTCTGACATAGGTGCAGATCGGCAACTTGGTGACGATGAATCAATTACTATTGACAAGTCAACTGAGGTAAAGTCTTTACAGACTCACGGGGAAGATTCGGGATCTCTGCTGTTAAAAGAGCCTGTTTCTAACCCCCTAGAGATTCAAACTCTAGATCCTTTAAAGGATACATCATCCACGGATGATCAGCAACTTGGTTTAACCAAGGACGGTGACTTGCGAAGCCCCATTGCACCACCGGTGACCTCCTTAAGGACGGCTACAGTGATTTCCTCTGCAGGTACAATCAGCACTAATGATTTGAGTGAAACAAAAACACTTACACCTGGCCTGAGTGGGAAAGGAAAAATGATTCAAACACCGACAGAAACGTTGAGTGTACACCCAGAGCCAAATGTGAGGAGTGACACCCTAACCCTACCTAATATTCATGATTTGCTGTTACCGACAGAAAGAGAGCTACAAGTTCAATCCACTCTCAAGGAGATGACAGTTCGGGACAAAGAAGGAAATCCATTATTCAAGGTTCCACTGCGACCTTCCTTTGATCAGGGGATCTCCTCTAGTCAGGCCAATGCTTCTTTAAAGACTATTCAAGAGAAGGTTGACTTGGCTGCAGCCGATTCAAGAAGAACATTCAGGGTCATTGGCAGTGCATCTGGCACTATAACAGGTACGAAGCAGGCAGTGGACTCCTTAAAGAAGGAAGCTATGGAAGAAGTAGTTGAATTGAGAATGGACGTCAGGGAACTTAAAGATGGATTCATGAATGAAGTAACTGCACTATCACAGGGACATGAAGCTTTGAGAGAAGACGTTCTGGTTATCCGGGATGGTCAAGCGCGAGTGAAAGATGCAATGAATTCCCTTTCAAGAGTGGAGTCTAAGCTCAACAAGAGGCTGGATCATATGGAAAAGACTACCAACTCAAGATTAGAGAACATTGACCGGTCGCTAGCTTCTATAAATGAGTTTAATAAGCAGCTTATGGATTTCTTGGAGAATCAAGGTGACGGAGTAGAGTCTATTTGGAGTATGCTGAAGAACCAACAATCTGGACAACCTGGTCCTTCAAATCAACAACCTGATCCTTCTACTACCTTTTATGCTGAGGATGCTTTTATCGAGGATTCCTCAACTAAGGGGGAGAAAGTTGGAGAAGGGGAGAAAGAGAAGCCTAAGGATGGATGGGGAGTTTGGGAGACAGTTGAAGCTATTCCTATCAGACAATACTGGATAGAGGAACTTGTAGAAGAAGAGAAGGAGAGTGAAGAGGAATTTGAGGTCATGCATGAACAACCTAATCAAGAGGAGCATGAGCCATATTATCCAGAGCCCGTTGAACATCCAATCTGGGAGGATATTATGGAAGAAGAAGCAAATTCTCTATCACCTGAAGAAGAAGCTGCCTTGGAAGCAATAAGAGCTCGGAGAGCTGCAATAGATGCCAGGCAAGCTGAGAAAGAGAAACAACAAGCAATTCTGAGGAGTGAAAAACTGAAGAGATTCAAAGTGTATAATGAAGTGAGGAAGAAGAAGATGATAGATCTGGCAAAGAAAGATGGTACTGAATGGGAAATGGCTTATAAAACCTTTTGCGGAGTTGAAGACAGATTAGAAGTCAACGACAATGCTGAGGTGGAAGTTATTATTCAGGACATCAGAAGTGCTAATCTTGAAGATCAGACTTACTTTAAAGCACTGAGAAGCTCTATAATCTGTCTGAATGCTGGGGTTAAAGCAAATGGTGCCTGGAGCTTATTAATCAGTTTTCTGGAGAAAGGTACATTTGTGATTTCCACTAAGTTTTTAGAACAGAGGACATATACAGAATTGCAGGCTATACTCATCAAGATCCAAAGAACTACAAGGCTAAATGAACTGCTCCGTGAGCATGTTAAGGAGATCGTGATGAAAGTCAGTCCAGAGATTACTGAAGATCCTCCAATGGTTAGATTCATGACGAATGACTTGTTCAGAATCTGCTATTTGGCTGAGGACAAACTGAGAGACTACCCAAGCAACTATCTAATCTCAGTTGAGAAGTATCTTAGATCCACTGGATTCTCATCAACGGAGAAGGACAAAGCAGCAGACACTCTTAGAAGATTTCTAATGGAGAATGTTCCTTACTATAGGAAAAGAGTGGAAAGAGGATTGGAAGTGCATACCAGACTGCCAAACATGCCAAAGCTAAACAAGAAAGATGTTAACATTGCATGGTTATGGGCTGGAGTGGGTCAAGAGGTTGAATATATTGGAAGACACATCCAAGGAGCAATCCTTAAACCTGGAGAACCACTGCACTATCTATCTGTGATTGATTATCAAGCTGCTAACTCCGATCCAATGATTGAAGAAGGTGAGATTGGAATGGACTGAAGATTGAAGCAAAGAACAAAAGAACTATCAGCTCAGACTAGAGGAGCAACTTCATTGTATAAAGTTTAATTGTTCTTTGATTTATGAAATCTGGAAATGTATATATATCTGATCCAGAATGCATTAATATTATTACGTTGTCTTACTTTAAGTAGTTTAATGTTTCCTTAGTAAGTTGAGTTATCCTCGAAGTATTTGCTTGTCGAACTCTATCCAATCAAATAGGGGGAGATTGTAAAGCATAATGTAACATAAGATGTAAAAGAGATAACTACAACTCAATAAAGGACAAGACAGACAATAATATTAACAGAAGCACAGGAATCCAGAATCAAAGAAGAAAAGGTAAACTCAAGAAATCAAAATACGTTATGTATTCTTGAAGTCCGTAAACAGGTCACGGAAAGAAGTTCATGAAAATGTTCAAGCCTCAGTGACAGCAAAAGAAACAAGACTTTCAAGACGACAGAAGTATGTGAATGATTTAGGGTTCAGTACCACGGGATTCCAGTGATGAAGCAACCAGAACGACAAGGGATTTATCAGCAGCACTATATTGAAGACATAAAATAAGAATTGATCAAGTGTTATTCATCTGTGAACCAGACCAGTTGCACTAGGTGACGACACTAAAAAAGGATCAAGTTGTTTTATCGTCTCAGAAGAAATTGATACATTCTAAAACTTAAACACCCAGGAGCTCAGGAGTAATTACTAAAGGACAAAAGACAAGAAAAAGAATTCGATAGTTTTTCTATTAAAAAAACTATCGAATGGTGGTTGAAGTGATTCATTGAAAAACAAAGTAAATTAATTTGGCATTCGATAGTTTTGATTTAAAAACTATCGAATGGCAAATTGATTTAATCCATTCGATGGTTTTTTAATCCATTCGATGGTTTTTCAATTCATGGAGCAGGTGAAAAGTTGTGCTTGTCTGACAGGTTGATGAAGATCCAACGGCCAAGAATATTCTATTCTAAATGGTTCGATGGTTTTTCAATTCAAGTCTACAATTAACTCGAGAGAAGATAGTGTCTTCTTCAGTTAAGGCATTCAACACAGAGACATTACTGAGAGAGAGAAGAGCCGGAGAAAATTATCAGAGAAATTAATAGTGCTCAGAACTTGATCATTGTTTTGTATTTGTGTAACCTTAAACTCATTGAAGCTAAAATACGGATTAGAAATTGTAGCACCCCTCGAGGTTTATATTTATAAAAAGATATATTCCCCGAAACTTGATTTGGTTTGGTGTGTTTGATTTCGTTATAGAACTGAAAGATTAATCCGCGAACGAAATTAAATTATTTGTGAGTATCGTATTCAACCCCCCATTCTACGATACTTTGGACCTAACAGTTTCTAAAATGGGATCTTCATTTGGCGAGCTAAAACAGAAGTTGCGGCACTTGGGGACCTATTGTGAAGATCTAAAAAAGGCTCTAAGGCAAGCAACACAAGGAAAGAATTACCAAAGTTTTCAAAAACTAGGAAATGTGCCTGAAAAACTAGGAAATGTGCCTATATGAATGTAGTTTTGATATTTGGATGGTTTGGATTATTTAGTTAGTTTCGATATGAATTGAATAATGTAGTTGGCGTATTGAATTTTATATTTCGTTTTAGTATATATTGGCCTTTTGATTTCGATATTTGATTTTGGTTTGGTTTTTTGATTTTGGTCATTTGGTTTTGGTTTTTGGCCATGTTAAACAGGGCATCCATGTATTAAAAAAATACAGAACTTACATCACTTTCTCAAAAAACCGATGTAAAATATCACAAGTAACATGAGAACACTAATGTCTAATGAATAAAAACCGATGTAAAAGAGAAACATAGACATCAGTTCCCTATTAAGAAATCGATGTTAAAAAGGAACATAGACATCAGTTCCTTATTAAGAAACCGATGTTAAAAAGGAACATAGACATCTGTTGCTTATTAAAAAACCGATGTTAAAGATTAACATAAACATCGGCTAAAAACCGATGTCTAATACCCCTACCTTTCTCTACACATGCAAAGACATCGCTTCTCTTTTTCAATAGACATCGGTTTTTAGTCGATGTCTAATGCAGTTTTTCTAGTAGTGTAGGGTAAATTATTGTTTTGAGTCGTACATGAATTTTTAATTGTTTTAGTGGTGTATTTAAAAATGAATTGTTTTCTTTGGTTTACCGATAAAAAAGAATGAATTGTTTTCTGTACGGTGTACCTTGATCCATGAGTTGGTAGTGATTCGGTTGGTGGGTTTCAAAATTAGAAAAGTCGAGTAATTCAATTTTCTACAACAAGTAACACCATTATTTTCTTTTAAAAGTCCGAGTCATAAAACTATAATCAAACTAGCTTTATAACCCGTGCAAGGTACGGGTATGATCTAAATTTATATTTTGTTGGACTTTTTACACGTTTAAAAAATGAATTATTTGTCATTTTAGATTTTTTTTGCTTTCGATTTTTAATAGGACCTACCCTTGTTCATAAAAAAAAATGTAAAATGGAAATTTTTTGATTTTTTGAATTTTGTAGTAGTCGTGATTAATTATGGACGTTCATTGTTTTAGAAGAGATAGTTAATGGATTAAGAAGAAATTGAGTTGATTTGCATCAGTTGTCTTAATTTTATATGTTGTGTATGTAATATACGCGCTAGTAGTTGTCTTTTTCATTAATTTCATCAAATGCGTGAGAGTCAGCTACATTGTTCAGCATCTGTTTTTTGGTTTTGACGTAAATAAGGTGTAACGAAGGACCAAAGTATATACACGACAAGTGTATATAGATGTTGGGCATGAACACATGACCACACGCTTAATCTGATAATCATGGTTACAAACGATGAACCAAAGTTGTTAATTTAGACAATGTCTTAAAATTTTCTTTTTGAGATCAATTTGGTAATTGTTGTCCATTGACTATATTGGTTGCGTGTTACTTTTTGTTTCAAGCGATTTTTTTTTCTCGAACCTGCCTCATCATTGGGGGAAAGAACTGGCGCTGTAGATGTTGAGTTTATGTGCATTATAGTGTATATGTCATGTCCATCTTGATTGTATGAGGTAATTTATACTTCGAATAATTCTTGTGTACAATGTTGTTGACTATTTGAGTAATATCCACGGTGATTTTTTCTTACGTGTGGACAGATGTTTATTAGTTTAATTATCATGTTCAAAATATTATTGAGTGTAGTATATTCTTTCCCTTGAGTGTTAATGCAACTATATAATAGTAAGACCGGATTGACTTAAAATATGATTCTTTCAATTGGGACACCTACAAATCGCTCAACTTTCTTCTTGAAAAGAGTGAAAGTTATTATTTAAGCATTTTTCATGCCTACAGTTGTCCTACTTAAATTACGTATGTAGTTCAGACAGTATGTCGAATATAATGTTTGTATTTTGTTCCATTTTCACTTAATTTTTGAATACCTAATTTATTTAGGTCATCCGACATGCACTTCAGCTGATATCTGAAGTGTCTTTTTCTTTATTTTCATAAAATAACATAATACTATTTTCAGGATCAATCGATCAAAGTTGCACTTTGATCCTCAACTTCATTTAGCTAATTAAAAAATTTGTTAATTTCAGTAACCAAAAGCATGGACATACTCTAAATTTGCAAGTTTTATTAGATTTTTTGAAATTTTTTATTGTTTTGCGTGTTAAAAGTGTGATAATAATTTATTTGAATGTTGACAAAAGTATGTAAATGTTCTCATCAGTTAATTTGTTGAAGTGTTATAATTTAAGTAAATGTTTGTTTTTATCTGTTTATGTGCAAATTTAAATCCATTTTTGTTATAAATGTAATATTAAAAGTTTAATAGACGATACATTCGAAAACTAAAAGTCTGACATGATAATTTTTTAATATTTCTGGAATTAAATATAATTATAGATATTAACTATTTAATCATTTAAGTAGTAGTAGAAATATAATTGTAAATTTCTATATTTAATAACAATGGAGTAATAAATATAGATGTATTAATGATGATTAATTAATTAGATGTATTTAATATATGCATTAATTATAGAATTATTATTGTTATATAATAAGTAGGGGTAATATAGTAATTTCACACCGATTTATTTGTCTCAAGAAACCCCCAGTTGCTCTATTATATATATAATAGATAGATTATACTCCCTATGTCCCTCTCATTTTTTTACAGTTTTTTATACTGTTTGACACGTATTTTAAGGCTGCTATAAAGTATAGCTCTATAACTTATTTTTAAAACTTTCTTTTTCTAAATAAAAATTTAAACATTATATTTTTATTCAGAAAAATACAAAATTTCAAATAATTTATCGAATTATATATTAAAGGAGTATTAAAATACGTGTCAGTCTCTGTCCCCAATGTAAAGATCAATTGAGGGGGACGGAGAGAGTATATAGTTTCACGTCACATCCGAACCGTCAGTCGAAGCTGGTGTCTCAAGATGCTACAAGGCGGCTAAGGCCTAAGTCATGGGTTGAGTAAGACAGTATAAGCACACATGTGTAGACAATTAAATCACTGTATAGTCTGCCGTATAGTCTACCCTGTGGAATTGTGGATGCAGAAAAATACACACACATGTACATAGTCTGCTAGTCAAATAAAAACCAAAATTCAAGCAATAATAGGTTGGAATTTCAATGCAAGTTAGAAAGTAAATATTGTTTTAACATATTTCAAACATCTATCTATTATTATAGATTAAACCAGGGCAAAAAATGTCATGCGTGTGAAGTTACGATTTTACTCCTATTTTTTGAAAAATTACAAAAATGTCACCATTTTAATGTTTATGCAAAAAATAAATTAAATTATGTTAGTTTTGAGAATTGAACTCATGATATTATACCCTCAAACTTGCACTACAAGAAAACAAGGGTAAATTTGACCGACTAAAAATGACCGCGGCTAAATTTGATCGCCAGCGGTCATATTTAAGGTCAACCTCAGTTGATTACCGGTCAGTCTTAAATTTGACCGCCGTCGGTCATATTTAATGTCGGTCATATTTAGTCGGTCATTTTTAGTACTCGAGACCCACAAAAAATTGGTGGGAAAATTCCCGCCAAGGACAAAAATTTGCTTGAGATTAATTTGACCAACAACAGTCACATTTATTGTCGGTCATATTTAGTCGGTCATTTTTACTACATAGTGCCCCAAAAAAAAAGTGGGAAATTTCCCGCCAAATAGCCAAAATTTGCTAAAGTATAAATTTGACCGTCGGCGGTCAAATTTAAAGCCGGGTTTTGGCGCCAAAATTCACTCCAATTCTCAACCAAAATAATTGGAAAATAAATTTAATCGAATTTTTTTTTAAATTTAACATAAATACTTAAACAATTTTTTTAATTCCAAAAAAAATAATGGAGTACCCCAATGACAAAAACTACGTGTAAAAATTTATTTTGTGCACTAAACATATATATATTTGGGAAGAGATCAATAAACGTTGATGCTATATTTATTCAAGAAATTTTCAAAAAATAAATAAATAGTTACTAACTTTTAAAATTCACAATTAATTTATGTATTTAGAGTGACAACATAATCTACACATTAAAAATTGATAGATATTAAAATAATTATCATTTCAAAATAATCTCGGCAATACGTTATTTTGTTCAAATTTTTTGATGAAATACGTGGTTTGAGATTTGGATTTAGGGGTTAGGCGGTTAACGTCTAGGGTTACTAGTTTCGTAATATTTAATTAATAATTTGAACGATCTAACCGTACGGATGTTTACCTTTTTACTTTGAAAGAGCCTATGCAAAAAATTATTTAATAATAAACATTGCATCCTAATTATTATAATGAAAGAAAATTTTATCAACTTCATCAATTTGACCACTGTTAGTCATATTTAGTATTTTTGACCACTTTTGGTCAAATTTATATAAATTCAAAATTTTCAAAAATATAAAATAAATACTTGATCATTTTTTAAAATTATGAAAAAAATATTAAAGTATTCACAATAATAAAAAAATACATGTTAAAAATTATATGTGGCACTTAACAAATTTTTAAATTTGAAAATGGTAAAAAATTATTGATTTTTCATAGATTCAAAAAGTTTAAATATTGTTAATAAATGCTCACTAAATTTTAAAAATTACAAATATTTTTATGGGCGTATTGTGACAACATTTTATGTACATTAAAAAATGTAAGAGATAATAATAATGTTTGAGTAACAATATGATTCATAATTCAAATTATTCCTTGAAATATGCATGGTTTAGGATCTGAATTTAGGGGTTAAGCATTTACTGACTAGGGTTAGTAATTTTGTGTTATTCAAATTAAAATTTGAACGATCCAACCGTATGGATGTTAACTTTCTTAAATTTCAAGAGTTCATGCAAAAAATCAAATTATTATAAGTTTTGCATAATAATTATTATAACAAATTGAATTTTTATCATCTTTATAAAATTGGCTATTTTCAGTCACATTTATAAATTTGACCAACGGTAGTCAAATTTAATTACAAATTTGACCGAAACCCTAATCAGTCAAATTAACTAAATTGACTAAAACCAGTCAAATTTATAAATTTGACCGAAGGTAGTCACATTTAAGTTTAGGCGGTAAATTTCCCGCCAAAACTACCCTAAAATATTTAAATGTAATTTTGACCAAAAACAATAATGGTTTATTAATAGATAATAATGGTGTTTGAGTAACAATGTGATACATAATTCAAATTATTTATTGAAATATGCATGGTTTATGATTGAATTTAGGGGTTAAGCATTTAGTGACTAGGGTTAGTAATTTTGTGTTATTCAAATTTTAATTTGAACGATCCAACCGTATGGATGTTAACTTTCTTAGATTTAAAGAGTTCATGCAAACAATCAAATGATTATAAGTTTTGCATAATAATTATTATAACAAATTGAAATTTTATCATCTTCAAAACATTGACCAGTTTCGGTCATATTTATAAATTTGACCGACGGTAGTCAAATTTAAATACAAATTTGACCGCAAACCCTAATCAGTCAAATTTACTAAATTGACTGAAACCAGTCAAATTTATAAATTTGACCGAAGGTAGTCAAATTTATAAATTTGACCGAATGCAGTCAAAGTTAATGCCATGTCAGCAATCCGCGTGAAACACATTAAACGGTCCAGATTAGCAAACCAAAATTGCAATCCAATGGTCCAGATTTTTTACAGCAAACCCATCTCCTATATATACACTCATTACATACATACATCATTCATTATCTCTCCCCTCTCTTCACCCCTTCTTCCACCCTCTCTCCCTTCTTCTTTCCACCCACACATACAAAAATATATACACACACATCTATATGTATACACCCATATATTTATACTTACTTATTTATCTATTTTTTAAAATCAACTTGTGGAATGATATTTCCGGTGATAAAAAGAATTCCGGCAATAAAACAACTCCGGCGGTCAAAGTGTCAAGCAAAATATCTCCGATGTCCATTTTCATCAAACTAACTAACAAAAATAGTTTCGTAAAATCCAATTCTGAACCTTTAGTTGAATTTGGATAACCATATTCATAAAGAAATCATCATTAATAAATATTATATATGATATGAAATTATTTTGATTCTTGAACTATTTATTTAAGATAAAATATGGTAATGTTTGTGTTAATAAGGGACACCAAATCAACAAGATATAATGTAGTATTTACCAGAATATTTTTCAAACATCTAGCAGAATGTAGCAGAAAGCTGCTGGGTTTGTTGAATATGTGTTATAGTTAAATTTGACCGCTTTCGGTCAAATTTATAAATGTGACCGTTTTCGGTCAAATTTATAAATTTGACCAACGGCGGTCAAATTCGATGGACGTTAGGCGCCAAATTCAAAAAAAATCAAATTTCAAAATTTTGAAAATTTCGGTCAAATTTAATCGGTCAAATTTAAGCGGTCAATTTTAGTCGGTCAAATTTAACATAAATATGACCGATTTTGCTAAATTTGACTAGCTTAAAAATGACCGACACAATTCGGTCAAATTTGACCAAATATGACCGCTGGCGGTCAAATTTAGCTAAATATGACCGAAATTTTTCGGTCAAATTTAGCCGTTTTTCTTATAGTGTTGCCCCACAACCATTGTGATACACTTCGTTTAGAGTTTACTTTCAAAATCTTAATAGATAAACCACGTATTCTCCCATCTTTATTTTTATTTTTATTATAGAGTAAATAAATATTGATTTATATTATTTTTAGAATATTGCACAATATATAATTACAAAATTATTCTTATCGATTGAGCATAATCTACAATTCTCTTTTGTCAATTTAAATGATTTATATATGTCATTTTAATACCTATGAATTTACGATTTTGCTCCTATATGTTAAAAAATTACAAAAAAATATTTTCTCTTTTATATTTATGGAAAGAGTAGATGAAATTATCTTAGTGTTGAAAATCGAACCACTAACTTTCTCTAATCAAACTCATACCATAACCACTATATTATACGTTATTTTGAGTTTTCTTTAAAAATATTTTTAGAAAAATCACATTTTCTCATCTTCTACCATTTTTTTATTTTTACTTTTGAGTAAATAAAACATTGGTTTATATTATTTATAGAATGTTGCATAGTATATAATTACAAAAAAATATTTTAATGGATTGAGTATACTCTATAATTCGCTTTTGCCATTTTAAATGATTGATATCAAAAATAAAATTTTAAATAATATAAAATTATACATAAATGTAATCGAGTCCTAAAAAATATGAATTTAATTATATTCTCCTCTGTGTAGATATTAAACTATTGAAATAAAAAAAAATAAGATTCGGTTTTAAGAAATATTTAATTTTATTTATAAAATTATACATAATAAATGATTGTCTCACATAATTTTTATGTATATAAAATTTTAAATACACGAGTCATATTAAAGATTTTTGGTCGACCAAATATTTAAACTTTCTGCGATTTAAAAGTTTGATTGATCTAAAAACATAAATATTAAAAGAAACTAAATTAATTGAATTTATTTTTTTTAAAATGACAAACTCCAAAAATAGGATTTATGTTGTACATATAAAAAAAATAACATAATTAATATTCAATATAAAATAAAAAAAAGATATGTTTTTTTAAATTATAATTATTACAAAATTCCAATAATTATTAGCAATGACCAATTAGACTATAACTCAAAGTATGGTAATATGAATTTTATATAGTATACTAAATTGAGCAAACAACCAACATAATATATGATGGTTGAGTTATAACATATACTTATATCAATCAATGATAAAACCAAAAAGTTTCATCTTAGATATTATGTTGATGCACAGTCATTAAGGTCGTCTAATCATAATCTACATTGATCAAAATATTTGTAAAAATTCAAGTTGAGTTAAAAAAGAATTCATATTATAAGATAAAAAATGTTTCAATTTATCAAAATTTTAAAATAGAATTTCGATATTGTGTAATAAATTTTAGACTAAAACTAAACATTTGAGTTTAAAAATGTAAAAATATGTATGTAATATATTAAAAAATGAGCTATACACCGCAATGACGACTTTCACATAATATTAATAGTTTCATAATATGTTTTCGCCTTACGTGTATATCGATTCTTTATAAATGTACTCTAACTAAGTTAAAATCACGTTGTCTATTTTATATATTGACAATTTTCAAAAAATATTTATTTATTTTATACTCAAATGTTCAATTTGATAAAGTTCCGTCATCAAAAACCATATTATTATATATTCAAATGTTCAATTTGATAAAGTTCCTATCACGTCATCGAAAATCATATTAATATTTTAGCAATTAAATATAAACATGCGATCATTATCGTATGGATATTTATCCAAATTTTATGAAATTTAATCAAGTTATAGACTATCTGATTAATGTAATTGGTATGCCGTATTACAAAAATACTATTAAAATATGAGATAAAATCGAAATATTATATTTTTGAATTTTAAAATTACAAAATTATCTCAATATATAAACAATTTCGGGCGAGAAATTATTGCAGTGCCCATGCCTCGCACGGATTTTTACGCTAGTTAATTTTAATACGACGACATGATTGTTTACAAATGCGGTCCCTGAAATATTTTGTAATATCTAATCACAATATTGAATCACTATAGTTGATGTTTGTATCCTTATAATATGTACACCTATATATATGTCGAATTAAAACTTCAAAGTTTTGAAAAATCATTCGAATAAAAGAGAGGATTAAACATTTACTACAAGAAAAACGGGTTTTTTCTACACAAGCATTTCCTACCGAGTATTTTCTACACTACAAAAATTTCGGTCAATTTCGACCTTACAAAAACGGTTGAAATTAGCTAATTTCCACCATAGACGGTCGAATTTAGCTTATTCCGACCGTGTATTTTCGACCATATAAATTCGACCCACTAAATTCGACCGAATATTTTAAAATTTTAAAATTTTAAAATTCTGGTAAAAATTTCATATTTTGGCGCCCAAAATGATATCTGGTCGAATTTAGTATGCTAAATACGACCGAATATAGTCAAACTTATATATTAAATTCGACCAAATTCGATCGAATTTAACGAACACCGATTTTTTTTTTTTAAAAAGTAGCAGAATCTGCTGCTCAAGAAATGTATAATTTTTGTGTAACACATTACATATTTTTTGCATATTAAGAAGGTGATTACATATAACAATAATGGATAGAATAATTATCTTTTTACTAAGCTTAAAATTATACAAATCAATAATTTGAACTAAGAATACAATAATTTTTACTCTTTTTGAAACACATTAAAAATCA
Organism: Heracleum sosnowskyi; assembly: GCA_030848705.1. Classification (NCBI taxonomy): domain Eukaryota; kingdom Viridiplantae; phylum Streptophyta; class Magnoliopsida; order Apiales; family Apiaceae; genus Heracleum; species Heracleum sosnowskyi. The sequence goes on from CM061240.1 coordinate 22,726,454, forward strand.
AACACTATAAAATCACTCTACCAAAAAAATATTCAAATATAAAGAAAATTAAAGAAAAAACTTAAGTTGTTGGGTATATAATTTTTAACGAAGTAATTCTTGTGTTATTTTGTTTTTAAGTTGCCGGAAATGAACTCGTCGGAGGTTGTGGAGATGAACACGCCGGAAATGGTGGAGATGAACTAGCTGGAATTAGGTGGGGGATGAACTCACCAAGTACTAGAAACAAAATTAAAGAATTGATATATATTGTTTGAAATGTAAGGAAAATGAGTATTTATGTGCATAAATGTTGTGTATGTTTGTTGAATAAGAAGAATGGAAGAATGAAGTAGGAGTATAGAAGAATGTTTATAAGAGAATATGAATGAATAAAAAATATCAAAGAGAAAGAGAGGAGTGTAATTTATTTAATGGAAAGGATGAAACATAATAGGAATGAAATGAATGGTTTAGATTGAATGTAAATTAGCAATCCATGTGCTTACTTCTCAGTCACTCAAAGTGTGACACGTGGTATCAAAAAATAGTTTTATTTTGAATTTTACTAAATTCAACCGATATTGGTCAAAATTAAAACACAGCTAAATTTGACTGATAACGGTTGAATTTAGCTAAATTTGATCGATATCAATCAAAATTAAGTTTAAATTCGATCAACTGTAAATGACATATATATTTGTTAAAATTATTTAAAATATAAAATGTTAAATTAATTAATTTTTTGTCTACACTTTATATTTTTGACAATCTTCACATCCGTAAGGTTGAATTACTCAAAATAATTTTAAAATGAAATAAAACTCTAACCTTGATCCAACCCCTAAATCTAAACCTTAAACCCTACATTTCGACTAAAGTAGGTCGTTTATGTGCATATTTGAGAATAATTTTATTTTTCTACCCATAATTTACTTTTCAAAATTTTTTATTGAATGCGGTTTGTCTTCCAAATACTCTCATAATTTTGTTTTGTATTTTTTTTGAAACTAACCGTATATTTATTTAATTTTTCTAAATTTTTTAAATAAATAAAAATTCAATATTATCTAGTCATATAAAAAAACAATTATTTAAATTTTTTGTACAAACTAAATTTTTACATGTAATGATTGTTATTTTTGTTATTTTTATTTATTTTTCATGATGTGTAAAAACATGTATATAATTTATACCATTTATATAATCAAAAAATAGTTTTATTCTGAATTTTACTAAATTCAACCGATATTGGCCGAATTTAATATTTTCGACCAATTTTGGTCGAAAAATATAATACGGCTAAATTCGACTGATAACGGTTGAATTTAGCTAAATTCGACCAATATCAATCAAAATTAAGCTTAAATTCGACCAACTAGGATTTTTGGTCGAATTTAGTGTAAATAACATATATATTTGTTAAAATATTTAAGATATAAAATTTTAAATTAATTAATTTTTTGTCTACACTTTATATTTTTGACAATCTTCACATCCGTAAGGTTGGATTATTTAAAACAATTTTAAAATGAAATAAAACTCTAACCTTGATCCAACCCCTTAATCTAAACCCTAAACCCTACATTTCGACTAAACTATGTCGTTTATGAACCGATTTGCAAAGAATTATTTTGTCAATTCGTTATTATTTTCTAAAAAAAATATAATAAGTATATAATGTCTTGGTAACACTCTCATTTGTTTTTTTGTTTTTTTTCAAACTAAGTACATATATTTTTTAAAAATTTGAAATTAACAAATCTATTAAAATTCCAAATTCTCTAATCATATAATATTTTCTTTGTAAAAATAAATTTTAATATCACGAAAATGTATCCTTGTATTCGTATATAATTTGTCATGATTTGTGGCAATATTAAAATAAACAAAACAATTGTTTTTCAACCGACTACAACCATATTTATATAAGTTCAACTTTATAAGGTCGAATTTATATTTGAACAGATTGGTCACGAAATGGCGGCATGTTTCCCTCTTTTCTCAATTTTCAAAAACAAAATGGCGGAAAAATTGCCGCCAAGGCTGAAACTTAAATTCGACCAAATATGGCCGAATTTATATTTTGCCAAATGCACTAGAGGCGGGAACTTTCCCGCTATTGTTTGGAGGGAGGCGAATTCGACCTCCAGGAAAAAATGATCGAATTTAGTACTATTTTCGACTGTGTTTTTTCGACCGTTTCCAAATTCGACTGTGTCAAGTCGAATTTAAGTTTGACCAGTCAAGATTTTTGGTCGCGGCTAAATTCGACTGTTTCCAGTCGAATTTAGCTGTAGTCGAAAATAAGTGGTCGAAATTGCTCGAGCTTTCTTGTAGTGATACCAATTTTCAAGTCAAAGGGTCATTTCCTACTGACCCCGCATACGGTAGGAAATGCCTCATGGGACCCACTCATTTCCTACCAACCTCGTTAAGAAATAGTCATGGTGGGTCCCACTAACGTGTCGTCTTCTGATTGTTTGACATGCCACGTGGCCATTTCCTACAGCTTATCGGTAGGAAATGGGCTGTAACAAAAAGTTAAATCTTATCTACATTTTTACTTTTTATTTTTGCTTGGTGCAGAAAAGAAGTTCAAAAAGAAGAAGGGAAGCAAGAGAAAGAGGAGAAAAAAGAAGGAGAAAATTTTCAATGTAAGTTTACATTTGCAAGATATTTATTTGTTAGAAATGTTTATACTTGAAATGTTTATGTTAGATATAATTAATGTTTATGTATTACTTGAAATGTTGTATAGATAATAGATATATATTATAGAAATGTTAAAAATTCTGTTAAGAAAATGGTGTTAAATAGTTTAAATAAATGTAATGAAATGTGTTTTTATAATATTGTAGATGTCGACCGGAACTAATCGTTATTGGATTAGACGTCGTGTGGGAAATGATAAAATTACATTAACAACGAAGTACAAGAATAATGTTAATGAGTTTATAGATGTTGCAACTAAATTTGGGTTGGTTGGAGGTAAGACAAAGTGTCCTTGTGTTAATTGTAAAACATCAAGGTGGAAAATTATAGATGATGTTACCTTTCATTTGTATGCTGATGGATTTTTGCAACATTATACCGTATGGACTTTTCACGGTGAGAGTGTACGAAGAACCGAATCCAAACGACCACGTCGTCGTCGTAGAACCGTACCAATTGATGTAGAACCACCGGTTCACATGGATGAGATGTTACGAGATGGCGCCAGGCAAGATTATTATAGTTTCAATGATATGGCGGGTACTAGTTCTCAAAATGCCGAACAACCCCTAAATAGCGAAGCTTTAAAATATTATACCGATGTTAATACTTGTGGAGCTCCCATTTATCCCGGAAACAAAGACTACACAAGACTCTCCTTTAGTACGAGATTGTTACATTTTAAAGATGTATCCAAGTGTAGTAAGAAAGCATTCAACTTGTAACTCAAAATCATTGGTGATGTACTTCAAAAAAAGCATGCAATACCAAATACCCATTATGAAAAAAAGAAGATGGTGATGAAATAGAGTTTGGGTTGTGACAAGATTGTCGTTTGTGAAAATGATTGCATGTTAGTTTATGGTAACGACTCAAAGAAAATTGTGTGTGACATTTGCAATAAGAGTCGTTATAAAGATGTAAAGGGAAAAAATGGAAGGAACATACCTATATGGTTTTAAGACATTTTCCTCTTATTCCTCATCTACAACGGTTGTTCATGGCGGATTGTACGGCTAAACATATGATGCGGCACAAAAATAGGGAAGTAAAAGAGGGCGAGTTAAGTCACCCCGCGGACGGAGATGAATGGAAGAACTTTGACAAGAAATACCCATCTTTTGCTAAGGAGTTTCGTAATGTTCGACTCGGATTGTCAATTGATGGTTTCAATCCATTTGGGAATTCGGGAAAAAATGTGTACACATTATGGCCGGTTGTAGTGGTTCTGTATAATCTTCCTCCATCTATGTGTATGAAAAGACCCTACATGTACATGACTCTTCTAATTCCGGGTCTTAACTCTCCAAAAAAAGATCTCAATGTATTTTTAAGACCACTAATGGATGAAATATTTATTTTGTGGTAAAGTGGAGTTGAAACCTATGATCAATCGCTAAAGCAAAATTTCAATATGAAGGCGGCATTATTGTGGACAATTAGTGATTTTCCCGCTTTAGGCATGCTGAGTGAATGGTCAACAAAAGGAAAGTTGGGTTGTAACGTTTGTGTGGGAGATGTAAAAGGGTTCCAACTTACGCATTCAAAAAAATGTTGTTTCTATGGTACATATTGTACCTTTTTGGAAGAAAATGACCCTTTGCGAAAGCAAAATGCAAAATTTCCCACGATAGAGCATAATGTGTTTAAAGGGAGGTCTACAGGCGAGTCTTTGTTGTCTTCCATATTTTACCGATTAGTACCGGTAATACGACATGATTGTTTACAAATACGATCTCAGAAATATTTTCTCATGTCTGATCACAATATTGAATCACTATAGTTGATGTGTGTATACTTATAACATGTACACCCATATGTACGTCAAATTAAAACTTGAAAGTTTTGAAAAATCATTCAACTATAAAAGAGAAGATTTTGAATGCTAATTTGTAATGCAATTACATTCAAAGGAGATATGCATGAATTTCATCTAGCAAAGAACAATTTCCAAATAATCAATATCATCTAAAAATCCTAAAATACGTTCACATGCACTTTCACAATGTGAAGTTTCAATTGATTGGAGCTAGGACGTAGAATATCTTGTTCGCTTTATCATAATCTTTTTATGAGATTGTTATGCCCAAATTTACAAATACATATTGAGATTTTTTTAATGAAAATATTTAAACAAGTGTGGTTTTGGATATGTTCAATATTGCTTGATTGGATCGATATTACTTGATTATATATGCCAATATTGCTTGACCCGTTAACATAACTTAATCCTTCAACATTATTGAACACTTCTAATATTGCTTTACTTGTCTGATATCTGCACCCCTTTGATATTGCTAACTCCCTCCGATGTTGCTCTTTCCTCAATTGTCTAGATCGTTATGATGTTGATTGACCTCTCTGTTGTCATGACCTTCGTGATTACATGAGATGGGTATTTATAGGCTTTGTTAGGTCCCGGTAAGTTTGTAGAAGGGGGTTGAATACAAACTATATCGTTTTATCGAATTTGTTCGTTTTAAGATTAAACAATTCAACAACAAATTATGGAGGAATTAAATGAAACATAATTCAAGTTAAATATAACTTATATTAAACTTGAAAGGTGTTACAAATGTTGGTACTGATTACAAGATTAAATCTCAAACTAATTAAAACAAATCTAGAATAAATTCGACATGAATTTATCTATATTTGTAATAAAAAGATATAACGATAAACGATAGTTCGAGATTCATTCTAGGGATAAAGATCCGCTATATAGTCAAAGCAATACAAGTAAATGATTTCTAGTGGTTTGAATTTAACACTGAATTTCTAGAAATGATTTCTTGATCAAACAAAGACTAGGCAGTTCTTTTGAAGTTCTTGACAGTAGCTTTGTAGAATGATAGAATGTTAAGATGTAATGCTTCTGTCTTGATCCTTTTATGTTAATCTACTTTTTTAATCTGCACGTGTATTGGCTGTTAAAGTAGAAAGACTATTATTAAAGCAGAAAGACTATTTCTTTTTAACAGAAAGACTATCTTTGAAATTAGAAAGACTATTTCTAATATCAAAAAGACTATCCTTAAGTCAAAAAGACTTTCGGTAAGACTAAGTTAATATTAGAAATACTTTCTGAAATGTTAATTAAAACCAGCAAGACTTTCGGTAAGACTATCAAGGATAGTCTTACTGGCTTTATTTTTAATCTTTCGGAATTTAGAAGTTAGAATTAATTCTAAATTAATTACCTACTTAATTAATTCATCAAATAAATTAATTCTGAAAGAATTAATTTATTAGTTAAATTAATTAAATTAATTCTGAAATTGTCCTGTGAACCACTTAAAATAATGACGAACTTCCACTGACTGTCGTTGACACTCAATGTACTATCTGGTTCATGAGTGACTAACTTGAATGGTTGTTCTTCATCTCTGACTTTAAGTTGTGATTCTCTTCTCTTTAAATCCCTTTAATTAATCACTGTAACCTATACCCTTGCTGTCACATTGTAACACCCCCAGATCCGGGGTCAGGAATCTGGGTTGTCCCGCTCCATCAATTATACAATACCTGCATTACTCACAACATTCTAATAATACAACTCCAAAGACCTCAATCACTTACGCGCACACACACAAGTTATAGCCTTGGAACTGAGAAGCAAAAGTAACACTTGTTATTACAACTCAAATGTACTATCCAGGATCTCATCTATTATTTACAACCTCTACCTGAAGTTACAATAATAGACCTCACCGTTCTATACAAGGTTTAATAATACAACCTACTCGAAAACAATTCTTACTAATACAGTCTGCAACTATTCTGCTCACACCGGCAGTATCCATCCTGCTGAACTAACTCAAGGATGGTCTCTCCATTCCGTTGCTCTCGTAACACGAGGTGAATCGACAACGTTTTCTTCATGCTGAAAGTTTTAGTAAAGCAAGAATGAGCTAATAGCGCTCAACAAGAAATCTATCCCAGTTTAAATCTTTAAACCTTTAAGGTAAATAATCCATATAGGATCCATGTTTAAAAACTACTAGGGTTTGACCCCAAAATAGTATACCGTTCGAAATACCGTATGACTTATAATCATACTCAATACTTTTCGTAAATCATTTAGAAATCCTTGGTATCGATATAATGAACCAAGATTCAAAACATATCTTTTAAAATAGATATCAAATATTGGAATCATGGCTTAAAAATCCATTGATTCAAAATGCTATACAGTTCAACATACTGTTTATCTTAAATACCTTCTCGACATATATATACACACATATCTATTTAGATATCTTATACGGTTCAAAATACTATAAAATATCAGTAATGAACACCTTTTCAACTCTGTTGTGTTGTGTGACGCCCTCCAAATCCAGGGTACAGATTTGGGGAGTCACTCGACCAACGAAACTCAACATACCTGAATATAACACATGCATAATATAATAATATCATAAAATACCCCTTATCCAAGACCGCATCCAGATTATGGCATTGAACACAAGCTTCTACAATCTTTTATTAATACAAACCAGTTTTATCAGAGTTATTACATCACAACTTAAGTCCAGAGCTAGACATCTAGTCTAACAATACAAAACAAACAACTACCCTGCCAATGACAACCACTCAAGGAGCTCTCCTAGCTGCCGGTGAACTATCAGTCATGCTGTGCCGACTCATACTCTCATTTCACTGGAATAAGGTTAGAAAACAACAATCAAGAGTGAGCCAAAAGTGCTCAGCAAACATCATATATATATATCCAATGCAGTTTCATAATGAAAAGAAATCACAAGAATTTGAATCAATGCACAATGCATGATTATATCAACCTCTTCTGAGGAAAACAGATTAGAATTGGATTTTTATTTATCTCATTCAAATCAAAGGTTGAGTTGCTGGCCAGCCACGCATCAACCCCGGACCTGTTTATAGCAAAGCCCTCCACTGGATCCTTGGCCATCCTGGCCTTAATTATCATCGACCGTAAATTTGGTCCGACCATTACTGGTCTTTATTTTCAAAAACATTTCCAATTCTATTACAGCACATAAGCAATACATGCTTCAATAATAATCACACCAAGAACAAAATAGAATGACAATAGCAAAAGAGCTTCATCTGACAATCAATCACAACAAGAGTGAAATGGTATAATGAATTGCAAAAGAGCTTCAACTGATCAAGATCAAATAAGGTCCGTGAAACAAGTTCGGAATGGTTTCAAAGAAACAACAAATCCGTTTCAAGGAAATAAACAAGGTTATAATGTACGCAAGTGAATCGAAGGTGGGGATTCTCAATATTCAACAAGATTGTGAACAATCAAAGGAGTCAGAAATTTTTCATGGAAACAATGTTATCGGTTCTGATACAGGATAAGAATTGAATCATTGGTATTGGTTTGATGACAACATGCATATAATAACTCAGAGTAAGATTACTCAAGGATTTGTGAAAGAAATAGACACTTGCCTGGTTCGACGTAGTCAAATTCTACCGTTGCTACTCTGCCTTCTCATTTCCCTTGCCTCAGGAACTCGATTCTATAATACATAACTCAAATTAGTACATCCCATCATTTATTCTATCCTCAATATATACTCATAATCATTTTTAAGTCTAAACAGTCTATCGGGCCAATTTCGAGATTTATCGAATGCCCGACCTATTTTTCCGATAGACAAACTCATACTCTACTCTTTTTATAAGACATTTACGGACACTAAACACATTATTTCACTTTATATAAACCATATAGTGCTTATAAATATTTTTAAAACAATATTCGAGGCTTATTTGAATTTAAATAAGTCCCGGGAAATTTTTAAATCAAAAATCGGATTTTTAATCCTCATATAAATATTAAAAACAATTTAATCAATTAATATAAAATTAATTGAAAATTTCCAAGCTCTCAAACTATTTTTAAATAAATAAATAAGGCTATAAAATAATTAAACTTAATTTAAATGAATTAAATCTAATTAATAATTAATTAAAAAGAATTAACTGATTAAAAGAATTAATCAATTAATTAAATTAATTAATTATTAATTAAAAATAATTAGTATAATTAAATTTAATCAGTTTTCGAATTTAAATAAATAAATATAATTTTTCAGAATTTTTCTGAATTAAAAATGTTTTTTTTTAAATTAAAATATGATTTTTATAAATATTAAAACTATTTTCGAATTATTTTTAAAAATAAAATCTAAAAACAGTTTTCTGAAAATGAATTAGGGTTTTGAAGATTGAAACCGGGTCAGAAAACAGGTCGCCAAGAACAGAAACGGGTCGCCAAGAACAACCGGAAAATTTCCAGAATCCGGCGACTTTTCCAGAATCCGGCGAGCCAAAAACACGACCAAATTTAGGGCTTTTGATACCAAAACATTCCAAATAACCATACCAATACATTCCGATAAAAAAAAACCAAAAACATCACCGGAACTCCAAACCCGACTATTTTCCGGTGATCTTAAACAAATTTTCCGATCTACAAATTTTGTACATGAAACTCTACGTTCTTTATGTTAAAATGAAGCTTACAACTCATACAATGAAAGCCCTCTATCAGAATTCATTTCAGATCAACAACAAGAACGAACTATTCAAAAGAAGAATTTGGGTCAAAACCCGAAAATCAAACCCGTAAAAATCGAACATAAACATGAAATTAAAACATGGATTCCTGCTAATTAGAACCCTAGGAAAATGTTAGAAGCAACTAATTGAACGGAGAATCAACAGAATGAAAATCCCCAATTCGGGTATGAACCCTAATTTAATTCGAAAATTGAAAAATTCATATAAAATCGAAAAATTACCAGATGATGATGAGGTTGGAAGATTCTGAAACTAGAGCTCAAGAACTTTGATTTGAGTATTTGAACTTCAATTTCTGATTTCAATTACACCCTCGAAAGTTGGTTTGATTATTCAAGAACACGAAGAACACGGTTAGGGGATTTTTGCTTTTTCGAGATTATGAAATGCAGATTATGTGAGGTTTAAGGTACAATTCATCTTTTTATATTTTTGAAAAAATAATACCCCAAACAACATTTTTGGATCGATATAGATCCACTGGATCGTTTAAAACCCCTAATTAGGTTAAAAACACGTTTTACGAGAAGATAATTATCTACAAAGACTGATAATTATCCAAATCAATACATAACATTATATAACTAATGCTCAAGAATACTGGGGCTATAACAGATGAAATATTGATATAAATGACATATCCGTCACCCTGGACAATTAGGGTTTGGAACAATCTTTCCCTTTTTGAACAAAACGGGTTATACTGACAAGATCAAATAGATAGGGATGAAATGATACGAATAGTTCTTTCGATAACGATTCAAATACGAAAGACGAAGGGATAATAATGATGTACAAAATTTCAACGGGGCCCTTGAATTTTAAAAACGGGGCTCAAAATCGAATAAGATTTCAAATGACGAAATATTTGAAATGGGCTTTCGACTCACCAAATAACACATGATCACTTAATAATCGTGACTTATTAATATTCAAATTATTCCACAAGAAATATTTTACACCAAATATATCATTTATATTATTAAAAAAAAATTCACGGATATTACATGTTGTGATATATAAAAGAAGCAAGAATGTGCACTATAGCTTGACAATAAGATATAGCCTCATAATCATATATGTAAGCTGATATTATAATTGAAAACCTTTGAAATTCCGTTCATATACAGAACGATATGTTTAAATATTCTTTTCGTCAAAACAGACCATACAGTACAACTACTGTATGAGGAACATCATTACTCATCACTGCCACATTATCAGTAACTCATCGCCTAGGCTTTCGTTACAATGTGCAGCACAACTCCAATTGGAGGGAAGGGACCTTTTTCAGGGCACGTCATAATACACGATGATCAGTCGTTGTATCGTACTTACATTTTTCTACTAGTAGATGGACGACATCTTAACACGATTATCACCCTAGCCGCATACGGGCTTTGTATCTGCTGGACTGTCCTACAACCTCTTACGCGAGATAAGTGCTAGACTGCCTAGCAGCCTCCTACGCTATAATCAGAGGTACTGTCCAACAGCCTCCTTCGCGTTTCCTTCTGGTCCCAGATGAAAATGAATGAAACGAGAATCAGAATTTAATCCTATTTCCCCCAAGTACAAATACTTGTCAAAAACCTTGCAACAGCTCAGATTTCCTTACTCCAGAGTATTCAAAGGGTGTAAGTCACAGTGTGGGTTGACATCAGTCAACGAAACTACGAATGATTACCACGTATTTGGAAATTACGACCCGGGAGTTTAGTAAAATACCTTTAGTTCTGATAAATCAGAACCCGAAAACATACTCACTTTTAATGAAAGAGGCAAGTGAAATCATATGTTCACTTCCTGAGATGGATTCCCATTTTTTGATAAGTTCAAATCAAAATCATCATTCGAGATACATAATTAAATTAGTTGGGAACCCCTATTATACTTTCATAAATCCTTTTGAGATCAGAAAATATTTTAAATAACTATTGGAACCTTACGTAATATTGAAATAAGGTTCTATGATTTACAAATCATTTTTGGAATATTTAATAAATATTCACATAATAAATATTGAATTATTATTCAATATAAATCCACTTAAGTGAATATTCAAAATAATATTCACTTAATTAAATAATTATTTAAATAATAAATATTGAATTATTATTCAATAAGATTCCACCTTAATTAAATAAATATCCAAATAATATTTATAATAATATTATTTAAATATCTCACATTAAATATCCAATAATATATATATTGGAATATTTAATCAACATTTTAAAAATATAACTGTCCCTGGAACCCTCCAGCTTCTGATAGTATAATCAGTACAAAATACTAATTTGACTCCCGATCTAAGTTTTAAAACTATCATACCAGTACTCTATACTTAGAGTCTTTATAAAACCTCGGTTTATATCTAATATAATCATAGCATATAAACCATACATCTTACGAAAGCTTTTAACCAAAAGCGTACATCAATACATAGTCCTTTTAACGAATAAAACAGTATATGTCACAACAGCCTCAGATGTAGGGTTGGAAAACTAGCATGCATCTATCATATGCATATATTTCATCTCAACAATTTTAATACCATCACATCTATATATGACGTGAGGTTTGAAAGCATGCATATATCATATGCATATATTACATCTCAACGTTTTTAATACCATCACATCTATATATGACGTGAGGTTTGAAAGCATGCATAATTACATATCACATGCATCATCAGAATATTGTAATTTAAAATACAGCATGGGATTAGAAAACTTGCCTCGGGTCCTTGGTTGTTATGGGTTCAAGAATCTTGCCGGAAAATCTATAAACAAGGAAATACTCGATCAGTCCCCTGGCTTAATCATTTAAAGTGCATTTAACTTAAGCACTAACGTTCTATTAACGAACATCAAATGTCCCGCTCTTGGTCACTTATAACCTCATGACATTCCTTATACTCTTAAGTCAAAAGTTTGGTTGATAATCCATTCACAAAACCCAAGTACTTTACCATTACTAAACTCATGGTTTAAACTATCCCCTTAAGGGTATTTCACTTGCGCAACTTTGGTTCTCGCATTTTTATAAAATCAAAAAATCAGCATTTTAACACGAAACCTTCTAGGTTCATTTCATAACTGTCCATACTAGTATCCACATTAATACCTCGACCCAATTCCATTTTTAAAGGGTTTGATCACAATCTCAAAGTTCATACAGTGAACTACTTAGTTATCTGAAACCGCTTTCACTAAAACGAGTGTTTCTCCTAAACCGTAAATCGAAACGATACGATTCTTTCACCAAAACAAACTACGACATAATACCTACATTATCATGGTCAGTGGTCACACTTGACAGTAGATTAAGAGCCTCGAATACCACTGTCAAGGCAGTTAATAAACATTTCGTCATTACGAGGGCTATACATCGAACGTTTCCATTTCACAACCAATCCAAACATCCAACCAAGACAATCCATACATCCATATATCATTTACAACTCTAGGACAGTTCATACTAACTCAAGAACTCATCCCTCAATCAACCACAACTCATTCAACCAACCAAAATCATTAAAACATGCATGGATCTCTTATACTACATGTTTAACGAACTATACTACAAACTTAAGCATAAAACTCAATTAATATCAAGAGGGCAGAGGTGTTATACCTTCCTTTCTGCCTTAGAGACACTAAAAATGGCCTAAATATCCTTGCTTGAGCTTTAAACATCCTTAACTAGCTTAATCTTGAAGAACAAAATCAAGAACACAAGTTAGTATTTTCGAAATCACTATTCATGCCTCATCTTTGCTCCAATCTTTGACCATTATACACTTCTTGGATGGCCATGAAATTTTTAAGGTACCTTGGGTATATATTGTGGGAGATATGGTCCAAATTTCGCGATTTTAGGACGAGTAGAGTTTGAGTTATGAAGTTTTCTTTCTCCCTTGTGCAAGCTGAACAGAATTTGGAAGAAATGGGGAAGATGGATACTTGCTTTCTTTTCTTTTCTTTTTGTGTAATAAAACTTAATTACACACTTCTAATTTGTGTGGTTAAAAGAATGGTTAAGTCACCAATGCCAAATGTCATCCATTGCGTGATTCTTTGAAGAAAATGGTGACAAGGTGGTGATGTGTTTGAATCTTGTGGTGGAAAGGTTGTGTGGCTCATAACAAGCCAACAATTGTGACGCCCCCAAATCCGGGGTCAGGCTTTGGTGCCACTATCGCTCTGAATAAAACAAAATTTATACAGACGACCCCTCAACTAAGGATCGATCACAGGTTATGGTATGAAACAAGAATCTAAAATATCAACGTTTATTACAACATCTATGTAAGACCCCAGATTTTGGGTAGAATTAAAACTTTTATTATATGTTGATGTAAATATGGATAGTGGCAATGACTTTGAGAATCAAGTTATGAAATGAATATGAATTTCGGTTTTCGAACATTTTGAGAATAGTAAGAATGGACTGAACATATAAATAAGAACAATCAATCTGGAAGATAAGAATACAATACTCCAGGGAAGGAAAGTATTTTTATGTCATCCAAATCAATATCTGGAATACATCCGACAACTCCGTAAACAAGATAGCGTACGCCCGAGAAATCACTAGAACGTTTTCTAAGTGCAAAGAGTAAAGAGAAAATAGATCAGGAATATTGGAACGGATTTTGATCCAAAGGATTATAGAAAAACCACTGATGAATAGTAACTCTTCATTTAAAAGTTTTTCAGACCACCCTATATGCGGGACGATATAATAAACTTTCAAAGTCGCATTAGTGATCTACGATGGAAATAAAAGAATGCAGAAGCTGTCAGAATCAGAAAAATAGCATTTTTCGTTTTCTCCGAAATTTCACCAAAAACGGACTAAATAATTATTATTTGAGGATATTTAAGGATTTAAATTATTAATTCTATGGATATGGATTTGATAAATGAATTAGAAGTATCGAGAACGATTTCGGTAAAATACCTCGATAGAACCCTCGAGAAACCTTGCGAGCGTTCTATGAAATTAAACGAACCAGTAAAGCTACTTTAGCTAAACCAATGCATGTGTGACAAGTGTCACAAGATGAAGACCCTTGAGCTATGACTCACCACTGATACAAATATCAGCATTATTGTTAGTTAACCAAGATAAGAAGAAAAGAAGAAAAGCAAGAGAAACACAAAGTCTCCCAAAACTGATCAGCTAGAGCACCCTCCAAAGAAAAATCCATAACTCCATTTCCAACCATGATAAAATCACCAACATTTAACCACAGCTTCTCCACTCCATGTATAACACTCGTTCAAAAGTTCATGGCAATCCAAGGTGTTTAGCCTAGTCAAATATCCTCCCCAAGTTGAAGAATCCAAACTGCCATGATCTTGGCAGTTTCTGCACCGATTTTCAAATAGCCATAACTCCCTCGTTTCTCAATGGAATCATGTGTTCTTTATCGTGTTGGAAAGGTATTGAGATGCTCTACAACTTCTATTCAGGAGCCTAGTCCAGAAAAGCATGGTAAGACCCTCGTGTTTCCAGTTCTTTCAAGAGGTGAATAGTAACTCCGAAATTACTAACTTGTTTTCTTGCTTTGTTCTTAAGGTTTAAGCATTATAAGGACTTGTTAAAGCTTGTTAAGTGATTATAAACCCTTGGTAGTGTTGATAGAGCTTCCAAGAAGGTAAAGCCCTAACCCACCCTTTGAGTTATTATGAGTTTTTGATGTTACATAAAGATTAGTGCTTAATAAGAACATCCTTAGATATTTGGATTTGTTTTGATGTGTAAAATGATGGGTGATTGATTTTAGTCTCACCACTGGACTTAGAGATGTAAAATGGATGTTTGTTGAGATTGATGAAGTATGGGTTGCCTTGGTTGGTTATTTGGAGTGATCGTAAAATGGAAACGTTTGATTTATAGCCGTCGTAATGGCGAAATTTCTTTAACCTTACGAACCGAGCTTAACAGTTGATATAACCTTCTGACCTTACTTATTAACTGACCTATACTTGTATATCTTGAGTCATAGATCATTTTGGCGAAAGAATCGTAGCATTCCGACTTACGGTTTAGGCGTTATGATAAAAATCGTAAAAGCAGTTCGTAAACGTAAGTGTGAGTTCGTAACTTCAATGGAACCCCCTTATAATGAGATATTCGGTTAAGAATCTTGGTAATTAAATACTAGAGGTCATAATGAAGATATGAGAGAAGACCTCATATCAAAAAGATTATTTTTCGATTTTATAAAAATGTTCGAATCAAGGTTAAGTGCGAAGAAACCCCTTAGAGGAGCACTTGGTTCTAACCTTCAAAACCACTTGGTATAACCGGCAAACGAGATTCGATTCCTAAGGTGAACCTTCGACTTAAATATTTATCGAATAACATGGGCTTAGTATGAGCCTAAAGTGAGTTATTAATGCCTTAGTTGTGTTTCGCTTACGTGTTTAAGCGTTGGATTATAATGGATTATCCAGGGGATTAATCGTACGTTTTCTTTGACTTTGTCTAGATTGTCCGGCATCGTCGCGAACCCCTATCACTCCTCGAGCATCAGGCAAGTTTACTAAACCTTACTCTATTATTCAGAGTATGTATATTTTCCTATGGTCAATACTTGTGTATTCCCAATTTATATACCAAATCTTTGTTGCAAGTATTGTGGCAAGTTTTCTAAATCTATACTTTGAAGTATTGATTATATATTACTGCTTTTGCCATGTGTGGAGTTATACAGTTTTGCGATACATGTTATATATTGTATAAAATAGAATTTGATTTTGGTTATATACGAGCTTTGAGATAATGTACTTATGAACCGGTATACCTTGTAGCTCTAGAGATAAGAGCATACTTCTTGTTTTCGACTCTAGACCGGGAGTCAGTATTTTGAGATATAGAGATAGTCGTGGAAACCCGGAGGGATTCCAGCGGCAGTGTACTAATTATTTTGAGGACTGCTATTATTAAACATTAATTATATTTTTAGAAAGTATTAATTACCTGGAAATGATTTGAGGAATGTTATTTGAATATTACTTCATTCGAAGGTTATTACTTGGAAATGATTTGAGTATGGGCTTCTAAGCTAGATATGGGATATCAGCTATAAGCCAGGAATTTATGTTTGCCCTAGGATAAGGGCGTGTGATTTTCTTGAAAAATCAGAAGTGATTATATTTTGTATATGATAAAGGTTATTTTCCGATAAAGATATCGGGTACTGTTATTCGAGGATTAATTATTTATTTAAAGAATGTTATTTATAAATGTTCATTTGAGGATTATTGATTTAAAGATTATTAGTGTGAACATCCATTTAAGGATTATTTATTTTTAAGAATATTACTTTTGAATATTTATTTGAGATTTAATTATTTAATGATTATTATTTCGAATATTCAAATGAGAATTATTAATTAAGGAACGTTATTTCAGATATTCATTTGAGGTTTACTTAATCGAAGAATATTATTGTGAATATTATCTGAGGATTATTTAATGAATATTATTTTTGAATATTCATTTGAAGATTAATTATTTATTTAATGAATATTATTTTCAAATATTCATTTGCGGAGTATTTACTTAATGAATACTATTTTTAAATATTCATTTGAGGATTACTTACTTAATGAATATTATTTTCAAATATTCATTTAAGATTTACTTATTTAATAAATATTATTAAGTATTTGTAAATCAAAAGAGGTTCCCAAAATAATGTTTTTCCATTTAAATCTGTCCTTTAAAGGGGATTTAAATGCTCGCTCAACTATCAAAAATATGGGAAACCTGATTTAAGTGACTGCTACTCTTTTTAAACTCTCAACTCAAAAACTGTCAGGGGACAGATATTTTTCAAAGCTATGTAATTGCTGCAAGTCAAATATTGTATTACCACCTCAACAATCGAGGGGTAAATTCCTGGAACAAGTCGATATCCATTAACAAGCAATAGCTTGGGAAATATTGGAGAATCTTCCTTTCCAACCTAGATATAACTACTTAGTGGAGTCGTATCAACAAGTGTTACACTTGGGGAAAGGAGGACGATCTTTACGTTTCAGAGTCATGGATTTCATCTGAACTAGGAGTGGTGTAAGTGGTCAAGTTGCGTGGGCCCATCCAAATTTTTATTGCCCCAAATGGGCGGGAGGTCATAGTAAGGCGGTAGACAATGTCAGGCCGTCGTGATACTTCCATCTATTTGAGCGGTGCGACCTGCTACTGATCATAGCAAGGTTAGGCACAGCGGACGCGGTAGCAACTCCAGTATTAGTTCATCATCCAATTTGGATATTCCTGCAACATGTATTGGGGAGATGAACCAATCGTGTTGGCAGGGGGTCGAAAAGTGTTTGGAAATGAAGTGTCAATAAATTCTTGCAACTTCATCTTTTATTTTATGAATATGACTCTGTGGATACCTTACATAACATGAGTTATGGTAAGGGAGTTGTTTATACTGAATCATCTTATAACTTCTTTTAAGTTATGTGTTGATATTCTGCTTACATAGCAGATATTTTTGGAAGAGTTATACTGGTTTACTTCGAAACCTTATCTTTTATATTATACTAGAACTTGGTTCATAATATAGCAAAAGCTTGTAGAAATATTATGAAATGATATTTGAAGTACATTAATGGTACTGTTTTTGGGAATACATTCCGATAAGGAAATAATTTCAGTATCGAGATATTTTGACAAATTATTGTCTTATACCCGCTTTATTCTGGGTTGAGTTAAAGGCAGGATTATGCCATATTTTTATTACCTTGCTGAGCTATCGCTCACTCTTGCTATTGTTTTATATATATTATATAGCAGCGAAGCAGGATGCCAATGGGACGACACATACCCCGCAAGGCGTTTCCATAAACAGTTTCTAGCAGTGATCCCGAAGAGTAGTACGAACCAATCGAATCAGGCTACGGCTTTTGGTATTCAACTTATGTATAGACATGAATGGTA
The DNA here is from genome assembly GCA_030848705.1 of Heracleum sosnowskyi. Taxonomy (NCBI): domain Eukaryota; kingdom Viridiplantae; phylum Streptophyta; class Magnoliopsida; order Apiales; family Apiaceae; genus Heracleum; species Heracleum sosnowskyi. The sequence continues at coordinate 22,744,703 of CM061240.1, forward strand.
TTAGAGGATTGTGAGCATCAGAAGGCTAAGTTGGTAATGTAACAATACTTAGAAATTGTATCAGTAACAGATTCAAAAGACATTTGGGTATTGTAATAAAAGTTATTTATTCCGCAATTGTTGTATTGTGTCGTTTCTGAGACTCTAACCTGTATGTGTGTGTGTGTGAGACATATGTTGTGGGGTCATGAACAGGTAATTTATGAATGGTGTGAGTATTACAGGTAAGGCAAGGAGTACATGGATTGTGACAACCCTAAATCCTTGACCCCGGATTTGGGGCTGTTACAATCTAATTCAATTTTATTACAAACCATTTATCATCATCTGACCATTGGTGAGATCTAAAATGAACTCTATCTTCTTGGCAACATAGAACCTAAAATCTCGAATCAGGCATTCTCACGGTCCTCTTAGCGGATACTCGAAAACTTCATACTCCGTTCCTAACTGAAAGGTTAGGGAATAATAAAACAAGGGTGAGCCAAAAATTTGCTCAGCAAGTGTAATCAATATAAACAGTTTTCATTTGATAATCCATCAACTTGATAATAAATCGAGTAATTCAGTTTCAAGATATAAGTTTCTTTTTCAAAGAAAATGGTAAACAAATGAATTTGAACTTCTGATAAGACGGTACGAGCTATACGGGTGATCAGCCACATAAAGCTCCAGACCATGTTTTCACAAGGTCCTAACATTCAGGATCCATAGGCACACATTGGCCATAAAATAAATACATAAGTAACCAGGACCGCCGCCACAGTCAAAGTTTGTTCCAATCATAAGTAATTCAACAAAGGGATTAAATGAATAAGAAGCTTTTAACATTTCCAACATTCATTTCCGGGTATAAGCTAATTCAAGATTTTATTGTAAGGGTTTGAAAGTTTGATAATTGAAAGACATTGTAAGTAAGTGAGCAAAGGAATAAGTATGCTTCGGGTATTCAAAAGTTAACATAGGTCGACAAAATATGAGTCAAGAGAAAGGTTTATATGAATAAAGCAAAGGTGAAGGAACAATTTTAGGTTATATAAGAAAAAGCAAGGTAAAAAGGGCACAATAACATGATATTGAGAACGACTGCATAATGGTAAGTAAAGGATAGGTAAAAGTAGGACGTATACTTGCAATAGAATTCAAAGGTAACATTCGCATCATAATTTAAGAGAACTACCACTTGAAAAATAAGTGGAGGGAATAGACACTTGCCTCAAAAGCCGATAACTAACTCAATAACTTGTACACCACTCTGACTTTACGTACACGGGCTCCTTTCCTGACCTCCTACTTGTACCTATATAAAGGTATAATATCGTCTTTGTCTTTATCACTTAGTACCTCATCTTTGTTTACGTATCTTTAAGTACTTCTACCCCATATACTTATATATATATATATACAATCAAGAAGCACATAGTGTCTTCACAACTTTAATTAACACTTAAACATGTAGTCACTTAACACATATTTGCTTAATGACATCAACAATTCTAATCAAAATGACCATATAGACTTTTGTTAATCCCAAATGACCTAACAGAATTGTAGAAGGGGGGGTTGAATACAATTCTTGATATTTCTTAAACTTAAAACAACTTACAAATAAAAACTGAACTTAAAGTAAAAATCACAAGCACATAAATAATTTCAGTTGGATTGTTTGATGATCCAACTGAAGTGATTTTTATTGCGGAAATAATCTGTGATACAAAATGTACACAGCTGCTCAGTTACAAGAATGTAGAGATGAAAAATGCTCTCAAAGATAGCTAATACAATCTATTTGTTTTTCTTCTCTTGCTCTTATTTTAACTGCTACACATGGTTATATATTCCCAAGTTTACAAAGCTATATTTGGCTACACTAAAGTACACTAAAGGTAACCTCCAATAGTTTGCTTTTCATCCCTTTGTCCAGTGGTCCTTGGAGATCCTTGCTTTTGTCTTCATGCTTATTATGATCACTCCCAAGAGCCCAATTGGAAACTGGGATGTTTCCTTATTCCCCATGTCCATTTTAATGGTTTCCAATGCAAAGTACACTTCCACATCACCTTTAGATCTGTTCAGTAACCTGTCACTATCACTTTGTCAACTATTCAGAAAAGCAATAATGATTCGTTGATAGCAGGGAGATGTGTTTCGTTGATAGCTTTATTCTCCATTTCGTTGATGAGTGAACTTCATTTCGTTGATGGGTAATCTTCATTCCGTTGACATGTCTTCACTTAGGCAAAATTACAAGGCACAAGATATTTACAATTAACCAACCTATTTTGCCTATCTATCATTTAGTCAACATGACTTAGAAAACCTATCTAGTACATACAACAAAATGCATATCAAACTGTGAAGTATTGTACAGTGCAATTGCTACATCACTCATTTCGTTGATGAGCTTCCTGTCAACAGAATGCTGCAAAGCATGCCATTTCGTTGACATCTACAAAATGACTTAATACAAAATCTACTAAGTGTTTTTATAATTATCATCAAAAACAACATATTCCTAACAATCTCCCCCAATTTATGACTGATAGAATAACAACCATAAATCAAGAGCCTTGATGATAACAAAAACACTCAGACATATTACACATGATAAAAGTAGAAATTGCATTGAGCTTCATTGAATTTAATTGAAATGCAAAGTAGAAAATCTTACAAAACAAGTGCACAGAGTTGCTCCTCTAGACTGAGCAGATTTTTCATCTTTGCCTCTGTGGTCTTGTTTTCTTCCCTTTTCTTGCATTGTTCTCCTCAATTTGAGCTTGAAGTCTTCTGTAGAAAATCTTCTCTTCTTCATCTTGATTTCCCAACTTGGATTGCATTAACCTTAGAGTTTCATTGGATGCCTTCTCTAGTTGGTCTTCTATTCTGAAGAATCTTCTACAGTTGTCCTTATCTCTGAATTCCATCATCCAAAAAGGTTGGAGATGAATTATCTTTCCTGTTTGAGGGACCTTCAATACTCTGGGAAGTGCACCAGGCTTGTTCCAGCTAGCTTTGATCTGGCAAATCTTGGAGACAACCTCAGACTTGGCTGTTTTGGTAAAACCAAAATCTTTCTTCAAACATTTAAACACAGATAGCAGTGTCTGATAGTCTTCTCCCAGAATCCTGTGTAGAGGCCAAACCTGTTCTCTCCCACCCTTGTAGACAAATACCAATCTCTCTGGTAGTTTGTAAGAAGCTGCTATTCCTCTCACTTCAACCAGGTCATCAAGATTGATATGAATGTCAGACTCCTCCCTGATATCAGCAATGTAGATGAAGTCTTCTAAGTTGGTAGGGGGTTTCTCAGCTTGTGATCTCCTTATCAGAAATGGCTTAGCCTTGGTAGCCCTTTGCTTAGATTTCTTCTTTGGATCCATTTCAAAGAGGAATTTTGGAAAGTTGGCCTCATCAAACTCAATTGGCTCTTCCTTTGGCTCAATTGGCTGATCATGGAAATTTACAGGATGATTAGGATCACAGGCTAACTTTACCTCTGAAACTGGATCAGGACTTGTTGGAGGTGCAATTGGTGCAGAAGAGTCTGATGCAGTGTTCTGAAAGTCATCATTCTCAAAGGCTATGTTTCTCCTAGCTCTTGCCTTTGGTTGCCTTGTGCTCTTCTTTGCACTCCTTTCCTCTCTTGCTCTTTCTTCTTGCTGTCTTTCTTCTTCATCAAGAGACTGAGCAACAGCAAGGGCTTGCATTGCTGCTCTTTCTGACTCTTCAGCTTTAGCTTCAGCAAAGATTGGGTGACCAGCCCAAACACAGATTTGTTGTCCATTCCTGTAGACAATTGCCCTTTGCTTCCTTATCTCATAATCATTGCTTTCCTTGCTTTTTGTGATAAGTAGACCAAGAAGCTTGAGCTCATCTGGATAAGGTGCAGGATAGAAAGTCCTTGCTATATTTTTGCCCTTTGGTTTAGCAGGGGACTTGGGAGATAGGCTTCTTTGGAGTGTAGCTTGTTCCACATCCCTAATGCATGAAGTTTGTCCTTTTTCCTTCCTTGGACCTTGAGTGACTCCATGTAGAAGGGGCTCTACCTTATAGAAAGAATTGGTTTGTGGCTCCCATTCCGTTGACACTAGAACCATGGCATTCGTTGATGGTTGATTCGTTGATGGATTTGAGTCCTTTGTAGTTCCAGCAATTTTCTTGACCCTTGCTTCTATGTTGGACCAATGGTCTTTGATTTGTTCTGCAAGTCTCATCCTCATAGAAGCTTCCTGGATCAGGTCAATGCCATCCTTTTTCTTCTTTCCAAAATCCCCCATTGCTAATGGCTCTTCTGGCAAGGAGATGGCTGGGACCAAAACCTTTGTAATTTGTATCTCTAGCTCCTTAGTTTTCTCCCCCTTTTTGTTATCATCAAGTGAGATGATAGGGATTCCTTGAGCTGCCAGAAGCTGGGTGAGTAGGCTAGTTTGCTTCTACTGTTCCTTCTGCATGTGAGAAAGTGTAGCCTCAACTTTGTCCACTCTAGAGGAGAGAGTTTTCAAAGATGAGGACACTTCAGGTTCCTTGGTGAAAAACCTTGACATCTTGGAGACAGTGTGAAGAGGAAGCTTTTCATCTAGCCTCCTGTCAGTAGCATCCCTAAGGTTTCTAATTGAATCCTTTATTTCTGTAGCTTCAATCCTTGTCTGCAACATTTGTAGCCTTTGAATTTCCAGAGAATCCATTATGGCCTTATAGAATTTCTTGTCCCTTGCAGTTTCTGACTCATGAGCTAGATATGCCTCATTGTATTGCCTTGTAATAGCAGCATCCAAGTTGGATCTACCATGCATATCTTGAGAAAGCCAGTTTGGTGTAGGAGGCACCACAGAAGTCCCAGTCTGTGTAGTAGTGGCCACCTGTAGATTGTCACCAAAGCTGTCTTCATCATCAGAAAACTCAAATTCTCCACTTGCTGCAGCTCCTGGAGGTAGATTGGTCAAGGCATCCTTTGCTCTTTGCATTGATGCAGTAGTATGAATTAAATTGAGTGACCTTTCTGCCTCCATATTGCCCTGTTGAGCCATAACTTGATAGGCTGACACAGGATGAGTAAAGGTCTCAGGATCCAGGGAAATACTATCTAGAGTTTGTTGATAATGCTCTTGGAAGGTAAGTTCCCTTTCTCCCTCACTGACCCCCATTAACTCACTTGCAATGGCTGCTTCCATCCTTATTTGCTCCTGTAGTCCTTTCTCTCTCTCCACTCTTTTCTTGCATCATGGGCTCCCCATGGCTCACACCTCTCACACCCTCACCTTCACCTACTAAGGTGGTACTCTCAATCTCTCCTTTTGCCTGGCTGGAAGAAATAGCCAGCCTCTCACTCTCAGACTCTCCTTTTGCCTGGCTGCAAGCCAGTCTCTCAATTTCACTCACTCTCAAACCTAAAAGTGTCTCAACTACCACCAGGTCATCTACACTAGTTGTGGAAACAACTGGATTTTCAATAAGGGGTGTAGATTGACCTATCAACGGAATGGTAGTTTGAACTGTCAACGGTATGGATACCGTTGATGGAGAAACACTTGTCAACGAAAGAAGCTGTTTCGTTGATGAAGTCAATAAAGCACTTTGAGAAAGTGAAATTACAGTAGAATCTGTGGTGATTGATTTTAGAGATTGGTCCACAGATCCTCTTGCAACTTCAGAAAAAATTGGTTGGTGGCCCAACAAATAACTTAACAAGTGATGGCCACCAGCTTCAGAGTGGGGCTTCTCCAAGATTAGAGTTGGAGAATCAGGAATAGATGTATGGATCATGTCCACATCTAGAGATAAAGTTGGTGAATTTGATGGAGATAGTTCAAGGTTGATGTTTAGAGAATGGGACTGTAACCCCAGAGTAATGATAGGGGTTACATCAAACTGAATTTGTGAAACTGGAAGTGTAGCTTCCAGAGTGTGTGCACCCTGTGAACCCTTGGACTTTTGTTTCACCCTCCTTTGGTATTGGGAAAAAGTAGACTGTGGGCTTGAAGTGTCCCTTACCCTCTTGGAGTGTGCTCTTGGAGAAGAGCTTGTTTCAATAATTACATCATTTTGGGAGGATGCAATTAGACTTGTGTTTAAATCCATATTACTCATTGTGCCTTGTTGGGAAGACACAATGGGGCTTGGCTGGATCTTACTCATCTTTCCTTCCTTATCCTTAGGGTTTCTTTTATGTTCACCCCTTCCCTCACCTCTCACAGCACCTACAACACTCCCCTTAGGTTGTGTAGTGGATTTTACAACAGGTGCCTTTTAGGAAGCACCTGAGGTTGGCTTGGAGGATTTCTTTGATTTTGGTTTTGTTGCTGGGGCAGGAGCCTGTTGGGTCACAATTACAGACTCCACAGCAACAGTACTGGGTGATACAGTTGAAGTAACAATTGTACTAGAAGAGATAGCAGTAGTTACCTCAATTACTGGCAGATACACCACTGGAACTTCACCATTGTGGTTCAGCCTCAGTATGTCTGTCAATACTCTCTTCTCTTGCACAAAACACTCAAACTTGGAAACAGGGTTAGAAATAACTAATGGTGTTGGACTAACATGATTAGCCAACATCATCAGAAACCTAGCATAATAGATATTCTTTTTCCTATTAGCCTTATCACCCAACTTAGCACCAATTTCATACATAAGTTGGGTGCTAAAGTTGTAATATCTATCAGTTAGGAGCATGGTAAATAGAATTAACATAGAATTGGTTAATGCATCAAAATTACTAATCTTTCCAGAAAAGACCTTGATAAATGCATCAGCTAAATAACTATATTCCCTAACCAAACCTCTCCTAATTATTCTACCCAGATTATCAGTAGGCAAAGAGTAGTTTATTGAATTTAGCAAGTTAACCATTTCAGTGATTGTAGGCAAATCATCACAGTTATTTTCAGGAATATGTAAACATGCTTGCAATACATCAGAATTAACAATGTACTCTTTACCTTGTATGGTGAATTGCAGTGTGCAGTTTGTTCCACTATACTCACACGAGGACCAAATCTCCTCGATTATCTCATTATAGAGAGGAGTGGAGTGAAACATTGCATAGCTCAATTTGCAGTTCTTCATGAAGTCCATCATCTTGAAAAAGATACTGTTTGGACCCTCCTTGACAACAAATGGGATTGAGTTGTTCTTTTCATAAATGAACCCTCCTGTTGACATAAGCTTGACTATGGGTGCCATTGTTGTGTGAAGAAAAGCTTCGAACTGAATTGCTTGTTAGAGAAAAGAAGAGAGAAAAGCCTTTGGAATTTTTGAGAACAGGTAAAAAGAAAATAAAGAAAATAGAATTTCTTAAATACTCCCCCAAAAATTCTCAGAAAAAGAGTCCAATAATAAATGTAAATTACTGGATTGGCTTAAAAATATAACCGTTACTTTTAAAGAATTACCATGATTTATACTTACAGGGGTGTATGCATAGATCGTGGTAACGGACGTGTCAAATTTCAACGGTTCAGATTAAAAGCGCTAAATCAACGAATCAGGATTGGGCGGTTAAAGTCTCGTCTTATTTCGTTGATAAAGCTGCGTTTCGTTGATATAAAAGAGCTATCAACGAAACACCCAGAGAAATGCTAAGACTGTCAACGAAATGGTTCGTTTCGTTGACATAGTAATTTTGACTTAGACAAAATTTCACTTTTTCCTGAGAAAATTAATTCACAGAAAAACATAGCAAGTTTCTGGCTGCATTTTAACTTGCAAAAATCTCAAAATAATTAAGAGAAATTTAGCATACCTAGCTCACTTACTAATCTTGAGAATGTGGATTCATCAAGTGGCTTGGTAAAGATGTCTGCAAGTTGTTGTTCACTTGGAACAAAATGTAACTCCACAGTACCATTCATAACATGTTCTCTAATGAAATGGTACTTGATGTCAATGTGCTTGGTCCTTGAATGCTGCACTGGATTTTCAGTAATGGCAATGGCACTAGTGTTGTCACAGAAAATAGGAATTTTCTCAACTCTTATTCCATAATCAAGTAGTTGATTTTTCATCCATAAAATCTGTGCACAACAACTTCCAGCTGCAATATACTCAACCTCAGCTGTGGAGGTAGAAACTGAGTTTTGTTTCTTGCTGAACCATGAGACAAGCTTGTTTCCTAAGAATTGACAGGTGCCTGTTGTGCTTTTCCTGTCAATTTTACATCCTGCAAAATCTGCATCTGAATAACCAATTAGTTCAAAGCCAGATTCTCTAGGATACCAAATGCCAAGGTTTGGTGTTCCTTTGAGATATCTGAAAATTCTTTTAATAGCAACTAAATGGGATTCCCTAGGATCAGCCTGAAATCTAGCACATAGACATGTAGCAAACATAATATCAGGTCTACTAGCTGTTAAATATAAAAGTGAGCCTACCATGCCTCTGTAACCTGAAATGTCCACAGATTTTTCCTTAGTATTCAATTCAAGTTTGGTGGCAGTAGGCATGGGAGTTTTGGCAGGAGAGCATTCCATTAAATTAAACTTCTTTAATAAATCATGAATATATTTTGTTTGACTAATGAAAATGCCTTCATTAACTTGCTTCACTTGAAGACCAAGAAAGTAAGTTAATTCTCCCATCATGCTCATTTCATATTTACTTTGCATAAGCTTGGCAAACTTTTGACAAAGTTTCACATCTGTAGACCCAAAGATTATGTCATCTACATAAATTTGAACAAGTATAGTAGAGCCATTCACAACCCTGTGAAAAAGAGTTTTATCTACAGTACCTCTAGTGAAGTGATTCTCAAGGAGGAACTGTGAAAGTGTGTCATACCAGGCTCTAGGTGCTTGTTTCAAACCATAGAGTGCTTTGAGGAGGAAATATACATATTCTGGAAAGTCATCATCTTCAAAACCAGGAGGTTGACTTACATACACCTCCTCTTTCAATTCCCCATTCAGAAAAGCACTCTTCACATCCATTTGATAGACTTTGAAATTGGCATAGGCTGCATAGGCTAGAAAAATCCTTATTGCTTCTAGTCTTGCAACAGGAGCAAAGGTTTCATCAAAATCAATTCCTTCTTCCTGTGAATAGCCTTTTGCAACCAATCTAGCTTTGTTCCTTGTGACTATGCCATTTTCATCCATCTTGTTTCTGAACACCCATTTTGTGCCTATGACACTCCTGTCCTTAGGCTTGGGCACCAGCTTCCAAACATTGTTTCTTTCAAATTGGTTTAGCTCCTCTTGCATAGCCAAAACCCAATCTGGATCTAGAAGTGCATCCTCAACTTTCTTTGGCTCATCTTGAGACAGAAAGCTACTATATAGACATTCTTCTTGAGTTGCTCTTCTAGTTTGGACTTTTGAAGACACATCACCTATAATCAGTTCAAAGGGATGATCTTTAGTCCATTTCCTTGAGGGAGGTAGATTTGCTCTTGAAGAGGTAGCTTCATGATCATGATTGCCTTGATTGGATATTTGTCCTTGAGAAACTCCCCCTGAGTTTGTTGTCCCTAAATGATCACTTCTAGAAGCATTTCTATGACTGTCAATGGTATTACCATTTTGGCTGTCAACGAAACGCTCATTTTGACTGTCAACGAATCCACCATCATGACTGTCAATGAAATGACCATTTGGTCTGCTAGCAGCTATTCTTTTCAATCTTAATGCAGCAATTTCATCTTCACTGCTGCTTTCATCTGTGCTAGATACAACAACTTTAGGCTGTTTCTCAGTAGCCTTGACATGATTCACTTGATCTCCTTCCTCATTTTCAAAAGAAAGACTTTCATGGAAACCTTCATCACAGAGACCTTGAATTTTGAGATCATCAAAAACAACATGTACAGATTCCATAACAATGTTGGTTCTGAGATTATAGACTCTGTAGGCTTTCCGTGCTGCATATCCCACCAATATTGCTTCATCTGCCTTTGCTTCAAATTTCCCCAAATGCTCAGCTTGATTTCTCAGAACAAAGCACTTGCATCCAAAGACATGAAGAAAATCCAATAGTGGCTTCTTTCTTTTGAGTAGCTGATAATGGGTCATTCCTTTGGCCTGATTAATCAAAGAAATATTTTGAGTGAAGCAAGCTGTATTAACTGCCTCAGCCCAAAAATAAGTTGGTAACTTTGATTCATCTAGCATTGTCCTTGCAGCTTCAATAAGTGTTCTGTTTTTCCTTTCAACTACACATTTTTGCTGTGGTGTCCTTGCTGCTGACAACTCATGCAAAATACCATTTTCTTCACAGAACACCTTCATGCTTGAATTCTTGAATTCTGTCCCATTGTCACTCCTAATCCTTCTTACTTTCAAGTCAGGATGATTGTTTACCATCTTGATGTGATTGATAATGATTTCACTTGCCTCATCGTTGGAGAGCAAAAAGAAAGTCCATGTAAATCTAGAAAAATCATCAACAATCACAAGACAATATTTCTTCTTTGAAATAGACATGACATTTACAGGGCCAAACAAATCCATATGAAGCAACTCAAGCTGATGGACAATTGATGACTCTGTCTTGCTTTTGAATGATGCCTTCTTTTGTTTCCCTTTTTGACAGGCATCACACAAACCATCCTTGGAAAACTCCACCTGTGGAATTCCTCTAGCAAGATCTTTCCTTACCAAATCATTCATAACTTTAAAATTCAGATGAGATAATTTCTTGTGCCATAGCCAACTTTCATCCTTGCTTGCCTTGCTGAAAAGACAAGTGATGGTTTCTGGACTTGTGCTACTAAAGTCAGCAATGTACACATTCCCTCTTCTGAATCCAGTCATTACCACATTGTTGTTTCCTCCTTTAGAAACAACACAGGCTTCTTTAGAAAAAGTAACTAAGAATCCTTTGTCACAAAGTTGGCTGATACTAAGCAAACTGTGCTTAAGACCATCCACCAATGCAACTTCATCTATGATGACATTCTCTTCTGAAATCAAGCCATATCCCTTAGTGTAGCCTTTGCTGTCATCTCCAAAAGCAATACAAGGGCCAGCTCTTTCCTGAAACTCTGTGAGCAGGGTAGAATCACCAGTCATGTGTCTTGAACAACCACTATCCAAGTACCAAAGATTCCTTTTGTCTCCCTGCACACAATAAAACCAAATCAAGTCGATTTTGGTACCCAAGTTTCCTTGGGTCCTGTTTTGTTAGCCTTTGCTTTTCCTTTTATATCATTTTTCACCTTGGGCTCAGATTGATTTAAATCAATCTTTATTCTTGGTGTTGATTTCTGAGGATTGCTCACATTTTCATTCACAGCATGCATAGTTGGAGGAACAAACATGTTATTCATATTCCATGGCATTTGTGGCACATTAAACATATTCATGTATGGATTAGACACAAATGGCATGTTGGCATATGGATTTTGAAATTGTGCATATGGAGCAAACATGTTAGGCATAACAGGCATCGTAGGCATAGAACTATTCATTGCAGGCTTGGGAATTTTCACTTTAACAGTCTTCTTAACAGATTTGCAGTTAGTAGATAAATGACTAACACTTCCACAATTAACACATGTCTTTCTAGGAGCATATTTATCAGGTGTGTAATTGTTGTGTTTGTTAATTCCTACTTTGCCATTCCTGTTATTTTTTTTATTTCCCTTAGCCTCAACTTGAACATTCTCTAACTTATCTTTCAATTGCTTGTTGGACAAGTGACCTACATTAGCTCTCTCAACAGGCTTCTCAACTTTCTTTGATTTACTAGACTCACCTTGAACAAAGCTCTTGGTGACAGGACCATACTTATTATTAAGTCTAGTGAGTTCATCTTTTCTTTTCTCTGTCAACGAAACAACCTGATCGGTTGATGGTTCATCTGTCAACGAAAAATTGCATTCCGTTGACATATCAACCTTCAACAAACGATCATTGTTGTTTGTTGACTCTGTTTCTGATTCTAAGGTTTCACAAACATACCCTAGTTTCTCTTTGTTCTTTTTCCATGATTGTTCACAGAAAGATTCCATACCTTGAACATTAATGATGTTGGTAGCAACATTCCTGGAATCTTTCCATTTAGCAATCACACTTTGTTCTATTTCAAGTTGTGTCTTAAGAATTTCTTCCCTTTGTAACACGTTCTCAAGTTCCTTCTTAGCATCCCTACTAACACATCTCATTTTCTCAAATTCAATGAGCTGTGCTTCTAACATTGCATTCCTATCACTTAAGAGCAAATTAGTCTCTTTTATTCTTGAATTCTCTTTGGTAAGTGATTTAAGAGTAACACGTAAATTATATAATACAGTAGACATTTCAGTTACTGCACTATCGCATTCCTCTTTAGAAAGCTCAGAAAGATTAGTAATTGTTACCTGGTTGCTTGAGGAGCTTGCTTCTTGCTCATGATTGTTAGCCATAAGAGCCAAGTTGACATATTCAACATCATCATCAGAATCTTCACCATTACCAGCCCGATCATACTCCTGAGACATGAAAGCCTTTTCTTTTTGCTTGAGAAGTTCAAAGTATTTCTTTTTATAATCAACAGGCTCAAATTTCCTGTTGCCCTTCTCAATCTTGGGCTTTCTGCAGTCTCCAGCAAAGTGACCAAGCATTCCACAATTGAAACATTTATATTTAGACTTTTCAATCCAGTTACTTTTGTTAGGTTGAAAGTCTCTCCTTGGTGGCCTTGCTTCTGAGTTTCTCTTGAACTTGAACTTAGAGAATTTTCTTGACAGAAAAGCAATGTGTTCATCAATCTCATCTAAGTCATCCAAGTTGGCTGGTTCTGGTTCTTCTTCTTCTGTCATCTTGCCTTTACCCTTGCTAACATCACTTCTACAACTAGCTCGACTAGTTGTGGCATTTGCAGCTTCTTCAGTGTCATCTTCCAGTTGGTTCACAGATGCAATCAATGCAATAGATCCACCCTTCTTCTGTACATTTTCAATTTCTTCATCTTGCTCCTTTTCCAACTCATATGTCTTCAAGGTTCCATAAAGCCTGTCAAGAGTGTAGTCTTTGTACTCTTGAGTGTTTCTGAGAGAAACAGTCATAGGCTTCCATTCTTTTGGAAGAGCTCTAAGAAATTTAAGGTTTGAATCCTTGGTTTGATAGATCCTCCCATACAACTTTAATCCATTCAAAAGCTTTTGAAACCTACTAAACGTGTCATTTAGGGTTTCACCAACTTTAAAATGAAAATGCTCATATTGTTGTATAAGGAGCTGCATTTTGTTTTCCCTAACTTGCTCAGTACCTTCACAGAGAGTTCTAACAGTGTCCCATACTTCTTTGGAGGTTGTACAGTTGATGACATTGTCAAACATCTCTTGCTCCAAACCATTAAACAGAATGTTCATGGTTCTCTTATCTTTATGGATTTCTGCAAGATCTTCAATAGTCCATTCTGAGACAAGTTTTGGAATTTCTACATCAGGAGCATCATCTGACACTCCAATTCTAGATGCAAACTTCATGGGAACGTGTGGACCTTTCTCAATGCAGTCTACATATCTCTCATCCATAGACATGAGATGTAAGTGCATCTTTACTTTCCAGTGAAAGTAATTGTCCTTATCAAGAACTGGTATCTTTACACCTGCATCCTTCTTCACCATGGTTACTGTTTTGGTCTTGATCTTTAAACTTCTTGTATGTTAGAAGTTTGCTCTGATACCAATTGTTAATCCCAAATGACCTAACAGAATTGTAGAAGGGGGGGTTGAATACAATTCTTGATATTTCTTAAACTTAAAACAACTTACAAATAAAAACTGAACTTAAAGTAAAAATCACAAGCACATAAATAATTTCAGTTGGATTGTTTGATGATCCAACTGAAGTGATTTTAATTGCGGAAATAATCTGTGATACAAAATGTACACAGCTGCTCAGTTACAAGAATGTAGAGAAGAAAAATGCTCTCAAAGATAGCTAATACAATCTATTTGTTTTTCTTCTCTTGCTCTTATTTTAACTGCTATACTTGGTTATATATTCCCAAGTTTACAAAGCTATATTTGGCTACACTAAAGTACACTAAAGGTAACCTCCAATAGTTTGCTTTTCATCCCTTTGTCCAGTGGTCCTTGGAGATCCTTGCTTTTGTCTTCATGCTTATTATGATCACTCCCAAGAGCCCAATTGGAAACTGGGATGTTTCCTTATTCCCCATGTCCATTTTAATGGTTTCCAATGCAAAGTACACTTCCACATCACCTTTAGATCTGTTCAGTAACCTGTCACTATCACTTTGTCAACTATTCAGAAAAGCAATAATGATTCGTTGATAGCAGGGAGATGTGTTTCGTTGATAACTTTATTCTCCATTTCGTTGATGAGTGAACTTCATTTCGTTGATGGGTAATCTTCATTCCGTTGACATGTCTTCACTTAGGCAAAATTACAAGGCACAAGATATTTACAATTAACCAACCTATTTTGCCTATCTATCATTTAGTCAACATGACTTAGAAAACCTATCTAGTACATACAACAAAATGCATATCAAAGTGTGAAGTATTGTACAGTGCAATTGCTACATCACTCATTTCGTTGATGAGGTTCCTGTCAACGGAATGCTGCAAAGCATGCCATTTCGTTGACAGCTACAAAATGACTTAATACAAAATCTACTAAGTGTTTTTATAATTATCATCAAGAACAACATATTCCTAACAACTTTCAACACATTCAACCTTTACGACATAACTCCAGTGTAGATGCTCTCAAAAAAGAAAAAAGAAATTGCAGTGTAGATAGTTTACAAGTTTATGTCATTGACAAGCCAAGGCCTGTTACAATTTTAAATATTTCTTTAGTGATTTTGCTTGCTTAAACTCTTAGTTCCAATCTGGAACTCTGCAGTCCACAGAAAAATCTCAACTCTAAATATGTGTTATAAATATCTAAAAGTGAATTTTAATGTGAATATAGTAAGAATTATAAGAATGACAAAATTGAAAATTTCTCATCAGAAATGGTCAGGTGCTAATTACTACGACAGAGTTCTCAGGACTGGACTATGCAGGGAGGCATCACTTCCACTGCTGCCATGGGCAGAGGTAACTAACATGTGTAATGACCACCAGGAAGCAAACAGAGGGACTTTTCTACTTGTGGCGGCATTTGCTCCATCGGATCGGATCTTACTCGCATGATAGGCAAATCAGACACATCAGAATGGATCCATCAGGAGTGACCATTGGTGGATGTAATTGTGTGTATTTGTTTTGAACTATAAGAAATATTGAAAATTGATTCTTTTGTTTCATCGATGGATTTAATTGTGTATTTATTTTGTTTTTGTTACATTGGTGAATTATAAATGTGATGTTTGTTGGCATAGGATAATTGTAATTGTTTTTAACTATACTAGCTTATAACCCGTGCAACGCACGGCTCCTTTTTAATATCTACAATTTTAATCCAACGGATCATATGTTTTTGGTAGTACAATGACTACGACTAAAAATTTGGATAAGATCTCCCTTATGCTTATTATATATAAGGTATTAATTGTGGTATTTGTTGGGTTTGAGGTAAAGACAATTGAAATTGCAATTTTGAATTTTTTTTTTTATTTTTTTTTAAAAAAATCGACTTTTTGCGTCGGTTCTTTAAAAGCCCGACGCCTAAAGCATACTTTTAGCGTCGGTCATTTAAAGGACCGACGCCTAAAGCATACTTTTAGCGTCGGTCATTTAAACGACCGACGCCTAAAGCATACTTTTAGCGTCGGTCATTTAAACGACCGACGCCTAAAGCATACTTTTAGCGTCGGTTGTTTAATTGACCGACGCAATAGCAGACAATTAGCGTCGCCATTTTAACCGACGCTATAGGCCTCTACCTATAGCGTCCCCTACATATACTACGCCATTTAACCGACGCAATAGGTCAATTTGACCGACGCAATAGGTCCAGTTTGTACTAGTGACGTACCATATGACGTCACATGACTTTCCTCAACATATTGACGAAAGGCCTCAAGATAAAGACTTCTAACATTTCTATCTAGTTCCTTTTGACCATAATTAACACTTGATCATATAAAGCCACTTATACTCACAACATGTTTAGTTAACCAATACATAACAACTTACGACCAATTTATAGTTGACTAACCAAGTCTAGATTCAAGTTACTATAATAATGCTAATT
Source organism: Heracleum sosnowskyi (assembly GCA_030848705.1). Classification (NCBI taxonomy): domain Eukaryota; kingdom Viridiplantae; phylum Streptophyta; class Magnoliopsida; order Apiales; family Apiaceae; genus Heracleum; species Heracleum sosnowskyi. The sequence continues at coordinate 22,760,791 of CM061240.1, forward strand.
CTAATTAAAGACAACCATATTGGTTCAACACATATGTAATTATTCAAATTACATCATAGTGACGTCTTATACCAATTAAAATACAATTAAGCAACTAACACATAATTGACCATGTATACCACATAAGATCAACAATTAACACACTACTATACGACGCCACCAACTCAACCAATCTTCTCCGCTCTACTTCCTTCTCTCCCTCTTTTTTTTTCTCTCTTCTCGGCCTCACGGCCTCTCTCTGTATCCATTCACTCTCTCTCGGCCTCTTGGCCTAAACCAAAACCAAACACACCTAAACGCACACACTTGAACAACACACACTCATATCCTTCCGTCTCTCATACTCACCTTTCTCACACAAGAACACACAATTTTAGAAAAAGACATACTCACACACACCTTATATTTGTGAAAGAAGCACTCACACGTAAAAATATAATTTTTAAAACAAGACACGCTTACACGAAATATATTTTACAAAAATGAAACACTTCCTTTGTGAAAATCTCCTTAGGAACATAGTTTTAAAAAGAACTCACACACACAAACACACTTTGAAAGATCACCCATATACTCACTCAAAATCATATTTTAAATCACACACACAAAATCATATTTTAAGAATCCAAACTCTCTTTTCCTTACTCCCTCGATCTCTCTCACCATCTCCCTCAATCGTTCCCTCTCGGTCCTCTCTCCCTCACCCTCTTCTCTCTTTTTAAAACCTCCTTTCCACCTTAACTCCCATCTTCCAATCCAAAAATCACATCACCAAGCAATAACATTTCAATAAAAATTAAATTACTAAAACTAACATTACTAATAATCAAAGCTCATCATAAAACTAACATGCAAGTTTAAATCTTCAACATAAACCACTTTCTCAACACATACACCACTTTTATAAATACAACCCATTTACAAAATCATACGAATTACTCAAGAATCCTTAAGATTACTAACATTCACTTCATAAGAGATATAATTCATACTACCCATATCACATACACCTCGTATTCTTAACAAAAATCAAAACCCACTTCTAATATATAACTAATATCACCAATTATCATAAAATAAATGACATGCATCAACTTATAACACTCAATCAAGCAAGAATAGACTTGAATCAAACTTGTAAATACAAAATCAAGACCATGGCTCACAAAGATCATTGCCAATGGTCGGGTTTCTTCTCGGATGAGCCCAAAAATAATGGGTCTCATCGAGAATGACCCCTATTACCAATAATCAACCATTGCATGTAAGTTTTAAAATTGAATCAAAACTCGAAATTAACACAAGAGGGTTGTAGAGATTAGACATGGGAGTATTTTGATTACTCACACTTAAATTTTGGTGAAGAGAAACAAGGGTTTTTGGGGAGTTTAATTTGTGAAGAAATGAAGAACAATGGAGAGTGTTGGAGAAGAAGAGAGAGCCAGGGGAGAGAAAGAGAGATGAGAGAGAGTGAGAGAGAGAAGTGGGGTGAGTGGGCTTTGGTGAGTGTAAAAAAAAAACAAAGTAATGTTATCTCTTAAATAGATTAGAAATAGGTTATAATTTACAAAATTGTCCCACTAACTCCATTGCTAAATTAATAAGAACAAGGGCTATGATGTAAATTCATAATGCCCACTCTAGATCAATTAGGAATATGATTCTACAAATAACTTTTGTAGATTAGATAGTTAAAATTACATTTACATAGAAATAATCAAATAATATGTCTTTTTATCTCAAAAATAATTTTAAATAAAAATTTACCATTCTCTAGGTAAATATATAAATTACCCATTGAAAATAAATAATCTACAAGATGTAGTATCCCTCAAAATAAATAATTAAAATAATTGAGTGATTATAAAATTTAAATCATGAGTTTAAAACTAAAGTAGAAATAAAATAATGCTAAGAAATATTTTATGTTATTAATTAAATAATTAAAGTATTGTCTAAATTTAATATAAATATTTCATGACCCAAATAAATTCTGAGAGAACTTAAATAAAATTTAGAAACCACATTCATAATTAACTAATTATTCACCACGCACATAATTCACATTTTAAGCACGTAACAATTATGGCACATAAGGAAATTTCAAAATTATAGGACTATATCAAAGAAATATTTTCATCTTAAATAAGTATAACTAAAATATGAGCTTACACATAAATCGCATCATACCAAGATCATCATTTCTAAATAAAATATCGAGAATAAAATCTCAATTGCTATTACTAGCAGTAAATGTAAAATAATTTTAAACAGCTCTTATTAACAAAATAAATTTAAGGTTACTCTAATTAACACAAAGAGTCTATTAAACAATTATCACGCACATATAAAATTAATCGTATTTATATATTGGTAATAATTTACAAGTCAAAAATTCTAAGGCGTTACAACAATGCTTTCACATGGCTTATTAACCACCACCTCTTCCGTGCACTCGTTTTTATTCTACTTTCTCGAGTCCTTGATCTCGTTTTCAAATTCTGATTGTAAACTTAGTCATCATTTAACTCCACAAAGCTCTCTCTGAAATTTCAAATCGTTTGGAGTCCAGAAATTTTTACTATCCATTTGGGATCGTTTTTGATCGCTTAAATCATTTTAATTCCAGAATTACTTATTCTCAAATTCCAACGAGTCCCACATATGATCTTATATGATACTTCTCCTTTGGTTAGGGTTTAATCCATAATTCGTCATGCTTTTGCTTCGTTGCTAAATCTTGTTATAAGTTCGAGCGATTCCGAAAACGTTTCGTTGCACTAATGCTAGGGGATATCCTCTTGATCCTTTATTGCCTTGGCTTAATATTTGATCATGGATCTTCTTGCTTTCTTAATTCTCATAATGATCGATTTAATACCTCCTCAATTGTCCGACGAATAGTGAACAAAATTTAAAGTTGGAATCTCCTGATTCTGATCGCGTTTACATTCACTTATTTTCCTTGTACATCACTAATATAACTTCGAAACATTCATTCCATGTCTTCCATATAGTGTGGTCTAAAAATATTTTTCATCAGCAAATTCACTATTCATCAACATTTACTATTCATCAATTTTTTTTAACTAAGTCCAAAATTTGGGGTTATTACACACACTCCTGAAATCTCTGTCACTTTAATAAATCCACTTTCTTGAATACTTCACTGAGGCTTGATCAATAAATTGAACTTCTTTCAATGTAGAATTACTTCAAGTCTGTAGATGACTTTTGATCTTCATTCTCTTGACTGATATGATATTCTGAGATTCCTGTGACAATTTGAATTATTACTTACTTATTACAAACTTGTTTAATGTTGAGTTATATCCTCGATGTTAACAAATAGGCCTATACATATGCCTTTCAATCTCCCCCTATTTGTTTGTTAGAGAATAATAAGCAAATACCTAGAGGATAACTCAACTAACTAAACAAGTAGAAATAAGACTTTAAAAGCTAAGTAAATAATAACACTAAGTTCTGGATTTCATTATACATTTTCCAGATTCAAACATTAAAGATAAATACAAGATAGATTTTCCTCTAGACTAAACATATGTATACATTTATCCTATCTTGATTCACCTAAGCTCTATACATATAACATTAAACTTTGAGCTGTAGATCACTTGTCTTCTTCCATCATTTCTCCTTCCTCTAAAGCTTCAAGCAAATCCTTGTCAAGTACACGATCAGATTCAGATGTAATGCCACTTGGTCTGACAGGTTGAGTTGTGACTTTTTTCAGCCTATTCTTCATTTGATGATACCTTGTGATATTGGCTATGCAATAGTCTTGAATCAAGTCAGCAACTTCTGTCTTCTCTTGAGTAGCAAACCCTGAAGTCCTTAATATATTCTCCAAGTAGACAAGATGCTTGGCCGAATAATCTTTCAATGAGAGAGGATCTACACCACAAGTCTGAAGTGCCCTTCCTTTATAGAATTTGACTTCATAAGGCACTTCTACCACTTGAGGACTGACTTTCATAGCAAAATCTCTAAGCTGGTCATGCAGCAGCTCAACCAATGGAGAAGATCTTTTAATTTTGCTCAAGAAGACCCAGAGTTCAGAAAGAGTTCTACTTTCAAGAAGATTGAGAGACACTATGAAAGTTCCTTCATTGTGTGTGTAGATGTAGATCTTCATTTCCTCACTAACTCTGTCAAATCCAGTAGTGATCCTTGAAATCTCTGCATGTAGAGCTTTCATATATACAGAGTTATCTGGATTAAACTTCTTGTATCTTTCTAACATACCAAGAAACTTTCCATCATTGTTTGTTCCTATCTGATGTGCAAACATCTCTCTAGCCTTATCTTATTCTTCACCTAACTTCAGCCTCACATTCAACTTTATGTCTTTAACCTTTAGATTGTGAAGCCATTGCTTTTCTTCATGTTCAACCTTTTGGATAACTAGATGTTTAGTAATGATGTCAGAAACTTTGGCATTCTCCTCTTCTCTTCTCTTGAGATCAGCTTTTTGTCTTATCAACTCAGCTTCAAAGGTAGGATCAACTGGAGCTTCTTCTTCCCAATCAACATAGTCAGCTTCTTCTTCAACCTCCACATCACCAAAGATATCTTCAGGGGCTTTTTCATATGTAACATTGTCAAAATCACCCTGTTCACCTTGATAGTAGTCAGCATCAGAAAAAGTTAACTTCTACTTTCCTTTGTCTTTACCTGAACCTCCAGCTTGACCTCCTTGATCACCTCCTTGTTTCTCCTCATTCTCCCCATTAGTTGAGGAATCCTCTATAGATTTAGGCTTAGTAGCATCAGGATTAACCTCACTTCTTCCCCTAATATCTCCTTTATCTCCTTCATCTCCTCCTTGATCACCTTCATCCTTGTCATCTTCACCATCACCCTCAAAGAATTTCTTCTGTTCAGCATTGGGTTGATGTGAATTCTTGATCATGTAGTACATATGCTTCATCCCTTCATTGAGGTGCTCCATTCCACCTTCAATCTTTGCAAACTTTTGATCACTAAACCACTTATTTTCATCAATCGTTTGCTGAATGTAGTCCACTTGAGTAGAAATAGAAGCAATCTGCTTGACACTCTCTGTTATCTGAGCATTTGAAGTTGTAAGATCAGAGATGTTCGAAGCCACAAGTACTTGAGATTGCTGGATGACATTGACCTTGGGTAGGAGAGTAATCTTCAGAGCTTCAATATCATCTTTGACAGTACCCAGCTGATTAGTTACAGAGGTGGAACAAGAAGACCGTTCAACCACTTGTGCTTTGAGAAGATCTTTTTCAGCCTGGGTTTCCAAGAGTTGTTTCTGTAGAGCATCTATCTGAGCTAACAACGAAGCAGTGTGTGTGTCAGTGTGTGCACTCACCTCAATTTCTCTCAGTGGTGTTTCACTCAGCTCACGTGCTTGTGTATCACTCTGTGTTTGATCCTGATTTCTAATCATTAGCTGTCTATCCAGATTGTCGGATGATATACCTGCAGTAAAAATCACCATAGCCCCTTCTAGAGAGGTCAGTGATGGTGAAATGGGAGTTCGCAATTCCCAGTCCCTAGTGAAGTCCAAAAGTCTTCTTGCTTTTGAAACTGAATTGCTTTAGTGTTGGACTCGCTAGGTTGCCTTCCACTTTTTCCAATAAAAACTGTGAGTAGAAAATTCCTTTGGGGAGCCAGAGATGTTCCCTCTGGGAGGGGAGAAAATGATTCTATTATAGATGGCAAAGAATCATGTGTGCTCTCCTAACCAGGTGTCCTGAGTTTCATCTAATTGAATGTTTTCTCCCATTGTGAGTAATGGGAGTGTGCTTGACTCAGTACAGATTGCCATGGCCCTATGGCTTTGTTCAATAGATTCACCCTGTTGAGAGGGTGTCTCTAGATACTATTCTTTGGCCATATCAAAATCCATATCCTGTTGGGAGGATACAGATGGGCTAACAGTTGTCTCCATGTATGTTCTTCTCTTCTTTGGAGGTGGAGACAGAGATGTGGGATCTCTCAGTGTATTTCCATCACTAGCACTTCTGTGTCTGACATTAACATTGAGTTCAGGTTGAGTGGTTATAGGAGTTGACTCAGTGTTTGGCTCTATGACTTGGGATAGAGTTTGTGGTTCTACAAACTCATGGTCAGCCCTATGAACCTCTTGGGTTTCAACAACATTATCAGAAGAAGAGCCAAGGTTAGGAAATACTACCTATATTGGAGTTTCATCTGAAGTTTCATCAAGGGTGGATTGATCCACTAGAGGTTGTTGCTCAGGAACTGGCAATCCAAAAGTAGGAAGAGGAATGAATTGGGTCATATAAGGTGTAATGACCATAGGAACAGATAGATATTTGAAAGATGTGTTTAGTCTTTGGTAAAATTTGACATGAGTACTCTGAGAATTTTCAGAAATACTATGACTAAACATCTCTTTGTGAGCATCAGAAAGAACATGGTTGATCATTAAAGTGAGGAATCGAGGATAAAAACATTTGACTTTCCTTACACTAGAATGATCACTATTGGCCACTAGGACTCGTCTGACCAAAAGATTCCAGATAAGATGACCAAAATTGATACGAAGATTGTGAGCAACTGCAAAACCAATATTCTGAAGAAGAGAAGGAATATTATGAAAATTAGTTTTGGTGCAGTTGCTGAAGACTTTAGCCAGAGTGTCAAAGAATAAATCCCACTCACTGACTAGATTGTTTTTGGATAACTTTACTAAATCTACCGGACCTTGATAATTGATGTTGGTGAAAAATTGAATTAGGTCCGCTTCAGAAGGTAAATTAACAAAGTTATCCCTGGGGAGTTGCAAAGCATCACAAAGAATATCTATGTTAAGTGTATATTGTGTGTCACTGATAGTGAATGTGAAAGAAGATAGATCAGTGGACACAATAGCAGTAGAACACAAAAGCCTCAAAGGTTCATGTTTTAAATCAGCATTCAGACAGATTGCATGTCTAATAATAGAATGCTCATTTAAAAACTGAATCCAAGGCCTAAAACGTTCAAAGGAACATTTTAGAGGATCAAAATAACCCACAAAATTGTTTTTGACAATCTCAAATGTAATAACCCCAATTTTTCTACTTATTAAAACCCTTGATGTATAGTACTTTTATTGATTAAGTAAAAACTCTTCAGACCACACTATGTATGGGTCGGAAAACTAAAGTTTCGAAGGTGTATTATTGATGTACTATGAAAATGAGTGGATGTAAAAGTTGTCAGAATTCAAAGATTCGAAGATTTCCATTTTTACTATTTTATCGGGAATATATGAGATACTGTAGAATACATCGATTATATCAAGACTCAGAGATTTAATAAAGTTAGAAATTTCACGGATATACATTTCACCAAGGTACTAACACACCAAGGACATTCACCTTGAACATTGTGCAACAAAACTATTTAGAAACCGTTCGGACATTACAACTAGATTAAACAATAAAACGAATATGTCACGAATTATGATTAAACGAGCGAAGTAGTGTATTGGACAAGGTTGGTGAACAAAGGAAGCAACCAAGTAGCTTCCATGTGAAAGGGGGCAAACTAGTAAACCATTCCATTGCTTGACACTTGGCTTGGTGATGATGCAAGCAAGCTTATGTCACACTAAACCAACATGTAACCACAAAATATCACACAATTATCAAAATCAACCAAGGCAAAAAGCAAGAAACTCTCCCCCACCCCATTTCTTCAGCATTCTGCCCAGCAAGAAAGGAGAAGAGAAACAAATTCATAACTTGAGATTTACTCATCCTAAAATCGCCAGATTTGGACCATAGCTTCCTCACATCATAGGAAAGGTAATTTCAAAATTTCATGGCTATCCAAGTAGTATAGCATGGTCAAATATTGGATCCAAATTGAGGCATGAATAGTAATTTCGAAAATACTAACTTGTGTTCTTTATTTTCTTTTGTAAGTTTAAGGCTTCTTAGTTTAATTCAAGGCTCAAGCAATGATTGTAAGCTATTGTTAGTATGTTTGAGGAATCAAGGAAGGTATACACTCTTTGAACCCTTAGTTATAAATTGATTTATGTGATGAATTTTGAGTTAGTTTATGTTGGTATGGTTATAAGGATGGATGGTTGGTTTTGGTGGATGATTGTTGTTGTTTTGATGGTTGATTGTGTAGATATTGGTTTTGACTATTGTTCTTGAGGTTTATAACTTAGTTGAGATGTTGGATGAGTTGGTTTGATGATTGGTTTGATTGGGTAATGATTTGACGTAGTTTAAAATATGGAAATCGTTAAGTTATAGCCGTCGTAATGCCCGTTTGTATTTAGCCCTGTTTTGATCCAAGAATCGGAGCGGATCCGCCACTGTTAAAAATTAACACTGCCCATGGTTACGTAGAGGTCAGTTTCTAGTTTGTTTTTGCGAAAGAATCGTGTCCTTACGATTAACGATCTAGGAGATATCGAGGTTTTAGTGAGACACGCGCAGGACACCCGGACCTCTCGGGTTTCCAACTTTGGAGACGAATTTCACCTAGTTAAACTCTGTTATTTAATTTGAAACGTTTTCTGAGGATGACGGAAGGTTTTTAAAGATTACAAAAAGTTTTTGTGTTAAAGCAATAAGTTTTCGATTTTATAAAAATGTTGGAACCGAAGTTGCGCAACGACACTATTCATCTGAGGAGCTACTGCCCTGTTTTGTAATTTCGGGAAAATAGGTCCTCTGTAGAGAACCAAACTTTTGATGGATTATATTCTAGACATTCTCTAGATCGTGCATGAGAAAACGGTGCGTCAATAGAGTTAACGGTTAATGAGTTATGAGTGTTTTCGTGAAACGAGCGCGAATAGTAAAACTCCGTAGTTGACTCGGTTTTAAAATGCATTTCACCTATTTCGACTCATGTTTTCAAATCAAGATATTTTTGATAAATATTATAAATACTCAAGAAGCCCCTTGAGGTGGTTTCGTAATTAATTATTAATTTTCTAATTTACTAAAAGTGTTTGAGTGTGAGTTGCGGAATAGTGATTCTATGGAAAGTCAACTCTAGAGTTACTACTTTGACCATCAATTTTGGCTAAGTTAAAAGGGTAACATCGAGTCGACTAAAACACGAAACTTGTTAAGGATTATTAAGATAACGTATTGGTGTGAAGAACGAGATTATAAATGATGAGTAAACGGTATAGAAGATCGTAAGTTAAGTGGACCCGAGAGAGTGAAAATCGGGTAAAATGGAGTTTACTTAGAATAAGTGAATTGTCAATCAAGTGACTAATTAAGGTTATGTATTTTCTTGGTAGAGGTTCCAGGACTAGAAGAGATGACATCCAGTTAGAGCTTGGACGTTAGGCAAGTGTACTAACTTTAACTCTATTGTTCACAATAGGTATATTTTCAAATGTTAATACTTGCTTATTCATATATGTATATATATACAGACACACTCATTTGATAAAAGTATCGTGGCAAGTTTTCGTATCCTATGTTCTACTTATGAAAATATCTTTGGAGCATGTTTATGCAAGTTGACTTTCTCAAACACATATACCAATGATATATCATGTTGTGTTTACAGTTTTGAAATCAAGTGTAATTGTTCGATTTATATTATGAACTTTATATGTTAAAGTTTTGACAAAGCATACTTCGTTGATAATGATACGTTATATTTAATATTCGGATGACGGCTCCAGGAATAGGGCGCGTTGGTCCAAAAAGTAGAGTTGACCGGGGAGCGGTATTTTGTTTTGATGTATTATAACTATGTAAACCCGAAAGGTTCTTCGGGAGATAGTATATGTCCTTACGATTATTTAATAAACTTTATTTACTTAAAGATTCCGAAAATACTTGAAATATTATTTTAAAACGATCCAAGATGCTTCAAAACTTTTATACTCGTGTACCCTCTCACTCAAGGTCTTTTTGCGAAAACCCCCGGTCACGTTTTTCTCAGATAATGTGGTTTTTAAGAAAGAATTGGTCGACCGAGGTCGGACCTTAACTACTCGATTTTATATTCAAAATGATTTTTGAAAGAAAATAAAACAAGGGGACTCTGGCGGTGGCAAGATCGTCGACGGGCGATCCCGAGAGTGTAAGAGGTCGTTAGCCAGGAGGTCCATCAACAATTATTGGCTGAATGCGCCAGGATGAGTGCATATGGAGCTCCCATCCAGGATGATCGTGAATGAAGCTTTCATCCCGGGGTAACTTATGAATGAAGTAATTGCCCTTCTACTAGTAGCGAAGACCCGCAGTGGATATGGTTGTGGGGACTGATCATCGTCACTTCATATCATGTTTTCTGTTTTGGATAAGTCCCTTCCTTCCAGTTTGGAAAAATTTTGATTAACACTGTAACAAAGGCCAAGGTGCTGAGTTACCGATAGGTGTAACTTTAGTGTGAATGATTTGATATTTCGAAGGCAATATTTAAAAAGGTGAAATGATTCTGGTTATTTATTGATGAAAGACAAACGGTAATTTAAAAACTGGTGAACTAGTGTTGTTCAACTAGCAGCATCTGGAAGTGCGTACTTGTTGATTTCTAAAAATCGTGCTAAGTCACTAATAGTGTATTTCTAAATTACGAACTAAACTCGTTCATCTGGTAGTATTCTAAACTTCATAATAAGTATGAATACTTTCAATGGAAAACTATGTACTACTTTTATATTGTTGGAAGAACTTTATATTAGTGACTAGTTAACTTGCCGAGCATTCTTTCGCTCATTCTTGCTTTTTTTTAAATCAAATAAATTATTTAAAATACTTAACCTAGAAAGATTAATAAACTAGATAAGAGCATGGCATTTAATATTAGTAAATTTATACAGCAACTAAAAAAATGTTTTGATAAACTAAAATACAAGTGAATTTTAAGAAAATATACAACACAAAGCACTTGTATTTTAACTAAGAACAAACACCAATAATTATCAAAACTAATCACTAAAACTATTTAACATACCCAATTTACCAACTAACCTGGTAAAAGTGGATTCATCAAGAGACTTAGTAAAAATATCTGTTGTTTGTTCCTCTGTACAAAGTGTAACTCCACAGTACCATTCATGAAATGTTCTCTGATAAAATGATACCTGATGTCAATGTTCTTTGTTCTCGAGTGCTGAACAGGGTTGTTGGAGATTGCTATGGCACTTGTATTGTCACATAAAATTGGAATTTTGTCTAATACAAAGCCATAGTCCTTTAATTGATTCCTTATCCATAAGATTTGAGCACAGCAGCTTCCAGCAACAATATATTCAGCTTCTGCTGTTGAATTAGAAACTATTTGCTGTTTCTTGCTATACCAGGAAATCAATCTACCTCCTAGGAATCGACAACTCCCAGAGGTACTCTTTCTATCCACAACACTACCTGCATAATCAGAATCTGTATATCCAACAAGATTAAAACCAAACTCTTTAAGGTACCAGATACCTAAATTAGGTGTACCCTTAAGATATCTCAAGATTATTTTAACAGCAACGAGATGTAAATCTCTAGGATCCGCTTGGAACCTTGCACATAAGCATGTAGCATGCATAATATCTGGTCTACTTGCAGTAAGATAGAATAATGAGCCAATCATACCTCTGTAGCTTGTAATATCTACCTTGATAGAATTATCACAGGCTCCAAGTTTGACAGCTGTAGATGATAGATTCCTTGCTGATGCTGAATCCTCCACGTGATATTTCTTGAGGAGTTCTTTGAGATACTTGGATTGACAAATAAATATACCATTTAACCTTTGATTTACTTGTAATCCAAGAAAGAACTTCAGCTCACCCATCAAACTCATCTCAAACTTACTCTGCATTAGCTTAGCAAATCTCTTACAGAGATCATCATTAGTAGACCCAAATATGATGTCATCCACATAGACTTGGACTAAAATCATATCATTTTTGTGTTTCTTAGAAAAAAAAGTTTTGTCTATGATACCTCTTACAAAACCATTTTCTAAAAGAAAACCAGAGAGAGTGTCATACCATTTTCTTGGGGCTTGTTTGAGACCATAGATAGCCTTGAAGAGAAAGTACACAAAGTCCAGCAACTCCTGATTTTCAAAGCCAGGGGGCTGTTCCATATATACTTCTTCATCCAGCTCACCATTCAGAAATGTACTCTTAACATCTATTTGATATACTTTAAAATTGGAGTATGCTACAAATGCTAAGAACATCCTGATAGCCTCAAGCCTAGCCACTGGTGCATAGGTTTCATCATAATCAATGTCTTCAGCTTGTGAATACCCTTGAGAAACCAGTCTTGCTTTATTCCTTGTTACTATGCCATCCTCATCTAACTTGTTCCTGAATACCCATCTTGTACCAACTACTTTCCTGTTCTTTGGTCTGGGTACCAGCTTCCAGACTTGTTGTTGTTCAAATTGATTGAGTTCATCTTGCATAACAATCACCCAATTTGGATCACTTAGTGCTTCCTCAGTCTTTTTTGGTTCCATCTCAGACAGAAACCCTAAATAATGACATTCATTTTGAGTAACACTTCTAGTTTTAACTCCAACACCTGGATCACCAATGATCAACTCAAAGGGATGAGCTCTATTCCAAATAGTCTGTCTTGGAAGATTTGATCTTGATGATTCGCCTTGAAATTCATTCTGGTGTTGAGAATGACTAGTTGACCCTTCATTTCCTCCCCTTGAGTTGTTGCTTGATTGCCTTGATGATTCTTCTCCGGTGTTGGTGGTATCTCCATTGTTACCAATGTTTCCACCACCACCACCATGATCATTATCATCATTATTATTATCATTGCCAGCAACAATGTCAAGTGGAGCTTCATCATCTGATTCTGAGTCTGGCAAGTTATCAAACTTCAGTTCTTCAGATGAATCTTCTTTTTGGATACTTGGGAGCTTAGTGACTTGGTGACTGTCAATCAAGTACACCTTGTAAGATCTTCTTGAATAACAAACAAAAATAGCTTCATATGCCTTGGCCTCAAACTTGCCACGTTTAACATCTCCATCCTTATGCACAAAGCATTTAGCACCAAATACATGAAAGTACTTGAGAGTTGGTTTCTTGTTGTTCATGATCTCATAAGGAGTCTTCATTAAGTCCTTGTTGATTAAAGTTCGATTATGAGTATAACAAGCACTATTTACAGCTTCAGCCCAGAAGTACATTGGAAGTCTTGATTCACTTAACATAGTCCTTGCAGCTTCAATCAATGTACGATTCTTCCTTTCTACCACTCCATTCTGTTGAGGAGTTCTAGGGGCTGAATATTGTCTTGTTATTCCTTTATTTACACAAAAGTCATTTAGGACTGCATTTTTGAATTCAGTTCCATTATCTTACCTTATAGCTGTAACAGGAAATCTAGAATCCAGCTCAATCAACTTCGCATGATCAATCACCATCTGTGGGGTCTCATCCTTGGAATGTAAGAATAAAACCCATGTATATTTGGAATATTCATCAACAATCACAAGTGCATATTGTTTCTTTGACATGGATATCACATTAACTGGACCAAACAAATCCATGTGCAATAGCTGATGTGGTTCAGTTATTGATGATGTGTCAGTGCTCTTGTGAGAAGCTTTTTTTGACTTTCCTTTCTGACATGACTCACATAGTCCTTCCTCTGTAAATTCCATCTGAGGCAAACCTTTCACCAATTCCCTCTTGACTAGAGAGTTCATTGTTTTGAAGTTCAGGTGAGACATCTTCTTGTGCCATAACCAACTTTCATCTGATGAAGCTTTAGAATAAAAACAATTAACTTCATCTTTGCATCCAGAGTACAGATCAGCTATGAACAAGTCCCCTTTACTTACTCTTTCAAGAGCAGGCTTTCCATTCTTCTTGTGAAGGATCTGACACTTCTCTTTCTCAAAGGAAACAACATATCCTCTGTCACAGAATTGACTGATGCTGAGAAGATTGTGCTTCAGACCTTCTATAATGGATACATCTTGAATGATAACATTTCCTGATTCCAAACAGCCATATCCTCTAGTTATACCTTTGTTGTTATCTACAAAGGTAACTCCTGGGCCATATTTCTCAACCACATTTGATAGCAGGGCTCTATCTTCGGTCATATGCCTTGAACAACCACTGTCCAGAATCCACACAACACGGTTTACCTGTACCAAACCCTACAATATCAAATTGATTAGTCCTTCCTCGGAACCCAAACTTGATTGGGACCGGCATACTTAAAGAACTGACCTTTGTCAGGCAAAACAACATTTTTAACTTTAACTACTTCAACCTCTTTAACAAAAGAGCGTTTCCATTTATAGTCAGCCTTAACACATTTCTGAGTAGGCTTAGGGATAAATGAATCCACTCTAGTCTTAGGAGGACTAGCAGTCTTAGCTCTAACATGCTTCTTATTATTAACATGTTGACGTGGAGCAATCTTATCATCAGATACATGCTTATTATTAAAATAAGCATACATAACATTAAATGCACAAGACATGCAATTTACCACACCACATGCTTTATGAGATAGATTAATAGCAGGCATGTTAGTTCTACTGTTGTTATGATCCACTTTATGAATGTCTGACTTAGTCTCTGTTGCTGAAACAACTTTGACATTATTCTCAGACATACATTTATTGGACTGAGCAAGTTCAAAAGCAAGGTCCTCAACACGCATTTCCTCTTGGATAGTAATGGAATATTCATTCAGAGGTTCTGTCAAGGATTCTCTAAAGAAAGGTGTTTCAATACCCTTAAGCACATATGGTACACCCCTTTCTTCAGCACTGACTCTGTTAGGGGTGTTAATGCTTAATTCTCCAATAGCCTCGTTATAGTCATAACCTATTCCTACAGTATGACCTATAACTTGTTATTGAATATCTCTTTAGCAGTCTTACAAGAATTATAGTAAGCATTAACCTTGGTTTCAAGTTCAGTGATCTGATCCTTAAGAATGGTTTCTAATTGAATATAACAATTAACTCTATTCTCAAGAAAAGATATCTTCTTAGTGAGTTCATCTTGATTAACATGCACAAGTCTTAATTCTTTGACCTCCTTTTCAAGAGCAGTGTTCAAAAGAATTATTCTATCATTTTAAGTATGTGCACATGATACAGTACTACTAAGATGATAAATCATTTCAGAATCAGTAAACTTTACCTCTGACATGAATGATGAAGTACTGCCCTCATTAGCCATTAATGCTAGATTCCCAACTTCACCAGCTGCTTCATCACTATCCGTATCATCCCAACTTTTTCCCTCGACACGATAAGCTTTCCCAATCTTGTTATTCTTGCTGGAATCATATGAGTTCCTCCTCACTTGCTTTGGCTTTTTACATTCTGTAGCAAAGTGACTCAACTCATTACAATTGTAGCACCTGATTGTACTTCTGTCCACAGTTCCAGTTTTATAGCCACCCCTTGTGCTATTTGAGGAAGAAGAACCATCTCTCTGAAACTTGGGTTTGAACCTAAGATTAGGGTTCCTTCTGAATCTGAAGTTGCCAAACTTCTTCACTATCATTGCCATTGACTCGTCCTCCAGCTGTTCAAGTTCCTCCATTGAATAGAAGTCACCACCAGATTGACTTGTGGATGTTAAGCCATATTTAGCCACAGTAACATCCATGTCAGAACTGGAAGGTTGAACAACCTTCACTTCCAGTTGTTGTGGGACTTCTGCAACCAGTGCAGTAGTAGTACTAATTATCTTCCCTGTTCCATATATTTCCTTCTGCTGTATCTTTTCCAGCTCAGAAGTCTTCAGAACACCATAGAGTCTTTCCAATGAAATCTCACCTAGATCTCTTGCTTATCTAATTGCTGATATTCTGTGCTCCAGATGAGATGGAAGTGTTAGAAGAAACTTCTTGTTAATGTCCTTGATAGTGTAGTGCTTTCCATGGAGATTCAGATCATTGATTAATTTATTGTATCTCTCAAAAACCTCAGAGATACCTTCACCAGGGTTTGATCTAAAATATTCATATGAAGAGGTGATAATTTCCACTAACTTCCTCTGTCCCTTCATTGATAATCTCAATCGTATCCCAAATGTGTTTGGCAGTAACACAATTTAAGACATGATTATGTATGATAGGATCAAGATAATCAACCAGAATTAACTGTAAATAGGCATCCAGGGAAGCATCCTCTTTTTTATCAGTTGTGTAGTCCTTGGGATCCTTGGGGTACATCCTAGCAGCTTGAATAACAACGTTATTCACAATCTACACTTCCTCTACAATCATAGGAAGTCTTGGTCCATTTTTCAGCACTCCAAGATATTTAACATTAGCCACTTGAAGAAACAGGAGCATCTTCTTCTTCCACATTGGATAATGTTCCTTGTTGAACATGGGGATTTTCACTGTACCAACTTTCTGTGTAGTAGACATATTTGAGATTTTCGTAGAAGAATAAAAATTTGAGAGTTAAGAAAAAATCACAAAAAATGGATCTTTGATTTGTGTATCAATCAAAAGGCTCTGATGCCAATTGTTAGGTCCCGATAAGTTTGTAGAAGGGGGGTTGAATACAAACTATACCGTTTTATCGAATTTGTTCGTTTTAAGATTAAACAATTCAAGAACAAATTATGGCGGAATTAAATGAAACATAATTCAAGTTAAATATAACTTATATTAAACTTGAAAGGTGTTACAAATGTTGGTACTGATTACAAGATTAAATCTCAAACTAATTAAAACAAATCTAGAATAAATTCGACATGAATTTATCTATTTTCGTAATAAAAAGATATAACGATAAACGATAGTTCGAGATTCGTTCTAGGGATAAAGATCCGCTAGATAGTCAAAGCAATAAAAGTAAATGATTTATAGTGGTTTGAATTTAACACTGAATTTCTAGAAATGATTTCTTGATCAAACAAAGACTCGGTAGTTCTTTTGAAGTTCTTGACAGTAGCTTTGTAGAATGATAGAATTTTAAGATGTAATGCTTCTGTCTTGATCCTTGTTATGTTAATCTACTTTTTTAATCTACACGTGTATTGGCTGTTAAAGTAGAAAGACTATTATTAAAGCGAAAAGACTATTTCTTTTTAACAGAAAGACTATCTTTAAAATTATAAAGACTATTTATAATATCAAAAAGACTATCCTTAAGTCAAAAAGACTTTCGGTAAGACTAAGTTAATATTAGAAATACTTTCTGAAATGTTAATTAAAACCAACAAGACTTTCGGGAAGACTATCAAGGATAGTCTTACTGGCTTTATTTTTAGTCTTTCTAAATTTAGAAGTTAGAATTAATTACCTACTTAATTAATTTATCAAATTAATTAATTCAGAAAGAATTAATTTATTAGTTAAATTAATTAAATAAAATAGATAATTAAAGGAGAATAAAAACTAATTTCTTGTTCAAAGAAATTGTCCTGTGAACCACTTAAAATAATGACAAACTTCCACTGACTGTCGTTGACACTCGATGTACTGTCTGGTTCATGAGTGACTAACCTCAATGGCTGTTCTTCATCTCGGACTTTAAGCTATGATTCTCTTCTCTTTAAATCCCTTTAATTAATCACTGTAACATGTACCCTTGCTGTCACACTCCTGAAATGTAACACCCCCAGATCCGGGGTCAGGAATCCGGGTTGTCACGCTCCATCAATGATACAATACCTGCATTACTTACAACATTCTCATAATACAACTCCAAAGACCCCAATCACTTACGCACACACACACAAGTTATAGCCTTGGAAATGAGCAACAATAATCAACATTTGTTATTACAACCCAAATGATCTATCCCGGATCTCATTTATTATTTACAACCTCTACCTGAAGTTACAATAATAGACCTCACAATTCTATACAAGGTTTAGTAATACAAACCCACTCAAAATAATTCTCACTAATTCAAGCTGCAATCAATCTGCTCATACCGACAGTATCCATCATGCGTCAACTAACTCCAGGGTGGTCTCTCCAGTCCCTTGCTCTCGTAACACGAGGTGGATTCGGCAATGTTTTCCTCATGCTGAAATATTTAATAAAGCAAGAATGAGCTAATAGTGCTCAGCAAGAATTCTATTCCAGTTTAAATCTTTAAACCTTATGACTTATAATCATACTCATATACTCTTCGTAATCATTTGGAAATCCTTGGTATCAGTATGATAAACCAAGTCTCAAACATATCTTTTTAAAATAGATATTAATATTGGAATCAAGGCTTAAAGCCTATCCATTGATTCAAAATACTATACAGTTCAATATACTGTATATCTTAAATACCTTCTCAACATATATACAGTTCGAAAATATCTTTATAACCACATGCTATGCATTAAACGGATAAGAGACTAGTATAACATAAAGGATGAAGTTACGAGGAAAATTAATATAATGTTTCCGTAACCCAAAATCCACTTATGAATATATATCCTTAATCAGGTTTTATCAGAGTCATAACTCATAAAATAAAAGATGAGGTTGCATGAATTTATTGTCACTTCATTTCCAAACACTTTTCGACCTCCTGCCAACAAGATTGGTTCTTCACCCCAATACATGTTGCAGGAATATACAAATTGGATGATGAACCAATACTGGAGTTGCTACCGCGCCCGCTGTGCCTAACCTTGCTATGATCAGTAGCAGGTCGCACCGCTCAAATAGTTTTCTACATGTAGATGGAAGAATCACGACAGCCTGACATTGTCTACCGCCTTTCTGGATCACCCGGCCCATTTGGGGCAATAAAAGTTGGATGGGTCGGCGCAACTGGACCACTTACACCACTCCTAGTTCAGATAAAATCCATGACTCTGAAACGTAAAGATCGTCCTCCTTTCCCCAAGTGTAACACTTGTTGATACGACTCCACTAAGTAGTTATATCTAGGTTGGAAAGGAAGATTCTCCAATATTTCCCAAGCTATTGCTTGTTAATGGATATCGACTTGTTTCATGAATTTACCCCTCGATCGTTGAGGTGGTAACACAATATTTGACTTGCAGCAACTAAATTGCTTCGAGAAAATATCTGTCCCCTGACAGTTTTGAGTTGAGAGTTTAAAAAGAGTAGCAGTCACTTAAATCAGGTTTCCCATATTTTTGATAGTTGAGCGAGCATTTAAATCCTCTTAAAAGACGGACTTAAATGGGAAAACATTGTTATGGGAACCTCTTTTTGATTTGAAAATACTTAACAATATTTATTAAATAAGTAACCTTAAACGAATATTTGAAAATAATATTCATTAAGTAAGTAATCCTCAAATGAATATTTAAAAATAATATTCATTAAATAAATAATCATCAAATGAATATTTAAAAATAATATTCATTAAATAAA
Source organism: Heracleum sosnowskyi (assembly GCA_030848705.1). NCBI lineage: Eukaryota > Viridiplantae > Streptophyta > Magnoliopsida > Apiales > Apiaceae > Heracleum > Heracleum sosnowskyi. The sequence goes on from CM061240.1 coordinate 22,780,101, forward strand.
TAAATAGTCTTCGAACGAATATTAAATAATTAAATGAATATTAAACAGTTAAACCTCAAATGAATATTTAAAAATAATATCCTTAATTAATAAATCTCAAATGAATATTAAATAATTAAACCTCGAATGAATAATAAACAGTTAAACCTCGAATGAATAATAAATAATTAAACCTCGAATGAATAATAATATTCATTAAATAAATAAACCTCGAATGAATAATAAATAATTACACCTCGAATGAATAATAAATATTCAATAAATAAATAAAACTCGAATGAATATTTAAAATAATATTCATTAAATAAATAATCATAAAGCAAGTATCACAATATACTTTCGAAAACCGCTATGCCTTCCATTAGCATATATAACTGAAATAGTATTCAAATAGTACTTCTCGACTGAGATAATACTCAAATAACATTCCTTGAAAGATATAGTAAGCAAATATCATTCTCCGAATGATATCACCTTCAAATAACAATCCTCAAAATACATAGTATTCTGTCGATGGTATCCCTCCGGGTTTCCACGGCTATCTACATATCTCAAAATACCGACTCCCGATTTAGAGTCGAAAACAATGAATATGCTCTTATATTTAGATCTACCAAGTAAACCGGTTCATAACTACTTAACTCAAGAGATTTTATATAATCCAAAGGTCAAATCCATTTCAACAAGAAATAAGATATATCACAAAACTGACCAATTTTATACATGGCAAAAGTAGTATTATATAGTCAATACTTCAAAGTATAGATTTAGAAACTCGCATGCATCTATCATATGCATATATTTCATCTGAACAATTTTATACCATCACATCTATATACGACGTGAGGTTTGAAAGCATGCATAATACCATATGCATCATCAGAATATTATAACTTAAAATAAAGCATGGAATGAGAAAACTTGCCTGGAAATCCCGAAGTAGCAATAAGTCTCAGGTTGGTCCAGTAATCTAGAATCAACACAAGGTTCAAGATTAATAACTTAAACGCTTTCACCATCCTAAGTATATACTAACTCAAGTACAAAGTCCATTTCCAAATTAATTCCTTAAGAACTTCTACTCGAGCATGCTCGCTCACGCATTTTTATAAAATTGAAATATAATCCTTTTAACACGAAAGCTTTTCGAGGGTCTTCCTAAACATACCTCGCATGTTATCACAAAGTTTCACATTCTATTATGACCTCTAAGTGGTTCGATCATAGCCTCAAAGTTGACTAAGTGGTATCGTTCGGTTTCGCGAAACATCCTTTACTAAAACACTCGTTTCTCCTAAACCGTAAATCGGATTCACATTATCTTTATACCAAAACGAACCTTGAAACAAGACCTACACTATAATAGGCAGTGGTGACCTTGGACAGAAGGTATTATGTTCGAACATCACAAACAGAACAAGGCTAAGGAAAATCGGGCATTATAACGGCTATGTTTTAACGATTCCAAAGTTTAATCATAAACTTTACATAATCAATCCATCCAAATCACCAAGTCAAATCCTCAACATCATTACTAACCCATAATCATCATCAACCAGTCAAAACCAACATCTACTTGCTTATCATCAAATCAACATCAAACTTTCATCAAAATCACTTAATCATCTTCATAATCAAACTAACTAAACTATACTTAAAACTAACCATATAAATCAATTTATAACTAAGGGTTTCAAGAGTTTATACCTTCCTTGATGCTTCATATATACTAACAATAGTTTATAATCCTTCCTTGAGCTTTGAACAAACCTTAACAAGCTTAATCCTTAAGAAACAAAATCAAGAATCATGAAAAGTTACTATTCATCCTCATCTTGTAAACTCCATAACAAATCGAAAACTAAGAGTTCGGTGCTAAGATTTTTACCAGACCTTGTACTCTTCATAATATTTCTTTTGAGTTATGGATCGCCAAATTCTAAGCTTCCTAGCTAGGGTTTTGAGCCCCATCTTTCCGCTGGACAGAAACTGGACAGCTTGGGTTCTCCAACTTGGGGAAGGGATTTGGCTAGGCTACACTCCTTTTTTGACTATGAAATTTTGAACGAATGTTATCCATGGAGTGGAGCAGCTATGGTTAAAATTTGGTGATTTTAGGACAAGTAGATGTGGAGTTATGAATTTTGCTTTGCTCCTTATGCAAGCTAAGCAGAAATCTGGAATGGAAATGGGGAGAGTTTTTCTTTTCTCTTTTATTGCCTTGGTTGATTAATAAAATGTTAGATATAATTGCTAATGTTTGTTTATCAGTGTTTAAGCAACAGGTACTGACAAGAGTTTATCAGAAGCCAGTCAGAGTTTAGTTAAACTCTGACAGGGTGAAGAGTTTAATTGAAGCCGGTCAGAGTTTATTTAAAGTCTGACAGGGTGATAGTTGAATTAGCTGTCGGTGCAGAATTGAAGATTCTAGAAGCAATATATTCTGAAGATGGAAAGAAGCAGAATATATTGATACAGCTAAGGAAACAGAATGGAAGATAAGAAGCAATCCTTAATTGATAAGTTTTGTATAGCTAACTTGTAGGAATATCAATTAGATAAGGATTGTATGTAGCTGTGTACTATATAAACACAGATAGGTTATCCCTAGAAGGGACGCGCGAATATTGATATATTATTCTTGTAACCTAGAAGCTCTTTGTGATTCATTAACATCATAAAGAGAGAAGCTGTTAATATAAATACAGTTTATTGATTCATAAACAGTGTTCTTAATTATCGTTATTCTCATACATACTTGATTATATTGTGTATTCGGCCTAACAATTGGTATCAGAGCCAAGGCTGTTTAATATATACAGTTTTACGATTCAAACACAGTATTAATCATGTCTGAAGAAAATCAAACTGCTCCTAAGGCTGAACAGGTTAAGCCCAATTCTGTGAGTCGATATGAAACAATCAGGGTTCCAATTCTCAGGCCAGTAGAGTATCCGATTTGGAAGGTGAAGATGACCATGTTTCTGGAGGCTACAGATCCAGAATACCTTGACAGAATTAATGATGGTCCTCATATGCCAACTAAATTGTCCCCTGTTGTTGATGGTCAAGCACAAAAGACTGTTTTTGCGCAAGGAGTGGAGCTTCTTTTTCGATTGCATTACTCGGGCTTTTGGAAAGAAGTGCACCAATTGGGATGCGATTCCCACGGATAGTCTACAGATCGGGTATTCTCTTCTCTATGGCAGTCAATTTGATGTTGCTAGATTAGTTTTAACTAATATTGGTGAGAAAATGCTAGAGAATAGAAATGTTGTTTATTTCTCTAGGTTTTGTCAATTGATATTCAATTTTTGCTGTCCAAATGTTGAGATAGTAGAGGATGATGTTATACTTTCGTTTAACCTGCACAAACGTATATTCTCTGACCTTATCAACAAGGACAACAAGAAAGGAGAAGTTGGTCCTTTAATGTTGCCTGAATCAGTGCAACAATTTCTTGACAACTTACAACAACAACAAGTCTCAACTGCTGAAGCTGGACCTTCTGTGTCTCAACCACAGAGGTCAAAGAGATCCAAAGTTCGAGCAGTTAAGTCTGGTTTGCAACAAACTGAAGCTGAGGTATCAAATGTTGATGCTGTGCCTCAGAGAAAAAGAATGAAGAAAAGGCGAGCCCAAAGGGCAAAGTCTGTTGCTGCTGATTCTATTGTAGACTCAGAAACTGAAGCTGATGAAGAGACTCTTCATCAGAGAAAGAGAAGACTAGTTGCTGATCAACTTTTTGGTGATATCATTGCCAATATGGACAAAGAACCTGAGGACACTGAAGCTCCTACATCAGAGAATGAGGAGATTGTGCCTACAACTGTTCCTCCAAGTACTCCTGCAATTGTTGTTGAGGAGGATATTCTAACTGCTGAGGCTGCTGCAAATCCTGAAACTATTCTGATGGATTTTGAACCAGACGCTCCTACATCAAAAGCTGATGATGTAGTTGAGGAAGCTGCTGCATACTCTGACAGCAGGATTATTGATCATGAAGATACTGTACTGGAAGCTGATCAAGCTACTACTGAATTAGTAGAACCTATTGCTTCTCACACAGAAATCATTTCTCTTGATTTTGAGAAAGGTGAGGAAGTTGATCAGATTAGAGTTGATCCAGTTCCAGAAGCTGTTGCTGTACATGCTGATGCAACAGATAATGATTATGAGGATATTGTTTTCCTTGAAACTTTGCAACAATCAGTTGTTGAGATTGTTCAGAGAGAAGCAGAGGTTACTGCTCCAGCAAACTCTGATGTTCCTCAAACTGTAGCAGATCAAGTACCTGATGCAACTGCACAGTTAATTGATGAAATCACTGCTGAAAATGTGCTTGAAGATATTCACAGAGAGGATGCCAATGCTGAAGCTAGTCCTGCTCATTCAAACTCTGATATTCAAGTGGAAATTTCTGATCTTCAAGCAAATTCTACTGAAGAGAGGGAAGTTCAAAGGGCTGCTTCTGAGCATTTTCAGAATATGTACTACAATGCATGGGCTAATGCAGATTGTGTCTTTCCAGCACAACGGGCTGCAGATTTTCTATCTGATTCTGTTAAGAAGATTACAAATCCTGATGTCCTTACGAGCTTACAGGCAACTGTTATTCAAGTCAAATCTCTCAATAATAGATTTGATGAGAATCAACAAATGCTTACAAAACTGAGGAATGAAGTAAGTCTGAGGGATCTTACTTTAAAGGCTGACAGAACTTCTTACTATGCCATGTTCAAGCAGCAAGCCAGGGATTCTGAAGAAATCAAGAAGAGGCTTGGGACAGTTGAGGACAACCAGAATGCTATGTCTGCTCAACTGACTTCCATTTCTACTGCGCTTGAATTGCTGACATCAGTACTACTTTCTGATGATGTCAAAAAGGGGGAGAGTATACCTAAAGACAAATGCAAAGATACTCAAACTCTGAGACGGAAGGATGATTCTACTGATGGGGGAAGCAGAGGAAATGAAAGAAGGATTTCTGCTCAAAGGCAAAGACGTGTAATAAACTCTGGTGGTCAATCTACTTCAAAACTCAACAAAAGTTTAGTTGTTTCAGCTAACCCATCTACTGATGAAGAGATTGCTGCTAGGATCTTTATTAAAGAGCATGGAAAGGAAGTTACTATTGAAGATATCCAGGCTGAAGAACAGATGCTTGCTGAAGAACACAAGAAAAATCTTGAAGCTGGAATCTACAAGAAACAGGAAATCAAGGCTCCTAGGAAGAAAGAAGTTGGTATTTCTATCAAAGAGAATACACAACAGAGTATACAATATACAAGGAGACCTATGATTAGAAACTCTGATAAGGGTAAAGGCAAAATGATTGAAGAACCTAACCTGAAGAAGAAAGATAATTCAACCTCTGACATTGCTCAAGTTGAAACAAGATTAGCAAAATCAACCTCTGACGCTGCTCAAGTTGATGATACTATTGAAGTTAAGCCAGCCTCTGACAAGGCTCAAGCTGTGCAAACTCAGCTAGCTCCTCAACTCAAAGGTTTCTTAAGACCTGTACTCTCTGAAACTCTGACACTTCAACCTGTGGATTTTTCTCAAACCAGGACTGTACTTGGAAAAGAATCTTATGATAAGTCTGGTTTAGGTTCACATAGGGAGAAGAGAATAAATAACAGATCTCAAGACAATATTTCACTGGCAGGATCTGGTATTAGGGATACACAAGAAAATCTTGATAAGTTAGAATCTGTTCAGTTGATTTTTTACAGAGTCTTGAAGAAGCAGTTTCTGTTATACTTCATGAGTGATGGAAGTGTTTATAGAGTTGGAGAATCTGATGTAAATCTCAAATCATGGGAAGAACTTGAATATGTACTTTATCTGTTGAAAGTTAAGAACAGACACACCCATAATGTTGCTCAAATCTTAAGAGAAAAGATGCTGAGATCAAAAGTGATGCTTGGAGGAGGAGAAGTCTCAAATGCTTATATTCCAAAGTATAGAAATCATGCTGGAAAGTTGGTGGAGATGAAGAGAAACAGTGCTAGATTTAAAACTGCACTTGGAATAAAAGTCTTAGAATTCAACTTAGAGTCAGATAAAGCTCAGTACATTCGGTTAGGGAATGACATGAAGAAGAACAGTATCTATTCTCTGAGGGCTGCCATATATCAAACTGGTGAAGGAGATCCAGAGTATAAGGAGCTGAAAGAGGTTATGATAGCTGAACTTGAGAATGCTGAGAGAAGACTGCTGATTGATTATCTCAGGACTGTACATGATATTGAAGAAGTCAAGTAAAGTCTGACTGTAAGTTTTTAATATTTTCTATTCTAAGTCAAATTTAAACTCTATTTTAAATTAAACTCTGTTATATGTTAAATACTGCATTTGTTAAATGATTTTGACATCATCAATTATATGTTTAACTTGTACATTTTATTATGAACAAGTTGGGGGAGATTGTTAGATATAATTGCTAATGTTTGTTTATCAGTGTTTAAGCAACAGGTACTGACAAGAGTTTATCAGAAGCCAGTCAGAGTTTAGTTAAACTCTGACAGGGTGAAGAGTTTAATTGAAGCCGGTCAGAGTTTATTTAAAGTCTGACAGGGTGATAGTTGAATTAGCTGTCGGTGCAGAATTGAAGATTCTAGAAGCAATATATTCTGAAGATGGAAAGAAGCAGAATATATTGATACAGCTAAGGAAACATAATGGAAGATAAGAAGCAATCCTTAATTGATAAGTTTTGTATAGCTAACTTGTAGGAATATCAATTAGATAAGGATTGTATGTAGCTGTGTACTATATAAACACAGATAGGTTATCCCTAGAAGGGACGCGCGAATATTGATATATTATTCTTGTAACCTAGAAGCTCTTTGTGATTCATTAACATCATAAAGAGAGAAGCTGTTAATATAAATACAGTTTATTGATTCATAAACAGTGTTCTTAATTATCGTTATTCTCATACATACTTGATTATATTGTGTATTCGGCCTAACATAAAAGATGAGATATTTTTGGTCAAGTGGTGAGTCATCACCTCATTGTCTCATCTTTTGACACTTGTCCAACATGGATGATCCAAATGTTGCATCCCTCGAATTAATCCTGTTACATGTTACTTCCATGTCTATATTTAATCCTGTAAATGTCGCGTTGTTCCGTCACCGCTTAATCTCGTATTTAAATCGATTCGTGTCTCGTTGTTCGGTTACGACTTAATCTTGATGAACGTTCGCAGGGATTTCTTAAGGGTTCTATCGAAGTAGTTTACCGTAAACGTTCTCGATATCTCTAATTCTTTTATTAAATCCATATCCATGGAATTGATAATTTAATCCTCCAATACTTTTAAATAATGATTAATCCTTCCGTTATTGGTGAAATTTCGGAGAAAATAGAAATGCTATTTTTCCGATTCTGACAGCTTTTGCATTCCTTCATTTACATCGCAGATCACTAATACGACTTCGAAAGTTCATTATCCCGACTCGTACATAGGGTGGTCTGAAAATCTTTTTCGGCTCAGAAATTTACTATTCACCAAATAATAAAAAAAATAAAAATAAAAATAAATAATTTTTTTTTTAAAACTAAGTCCAAAATTTGGGGTTATTACAGTCTCCCCTCCTTAAAAGGATTCCGTCCCGGAATCTAAGAAAATAGCCGAGGTTACTCTTCCAATATAGAAATCTCCAGTTCCAGGTTGACTCTTCAACTCTCTGGTTTCATTACAACACTTTCTCATTCCGGTCTGCGATATCTACCGGACTCTTAATATAAGCCAATTCTGGCTATGTTCATATACACCCATTGTTATTCCCAAATGACCTAACAGAATTGTAGAAGGGGGGGTTGAATACAATTCTTGATATTTTCTTGAAACTAAACACTTTATGAAATTAAACTGAACTGAATAAACAAAAACACAAGATATAAATAATTCAGTTGGATTGTTTGATGATCCAACTGAAGTGTTTTTATTGCGGAAATAATCTGTGATACAAATGTTCACAGCTGCTCAGTTACAATGTTGTAGAGAAGAATGCTCTCAAAAATAGCTAATACAATCTATTTGTTTTTCTTCTCTCTTTTCTAAAGTAACTGCTACACTTGGTTATATAATCCCAAGTTTACAATTCTACGTTTGGTTAAACTAAAGAATAATAGTAGTAACCATCAGTAGCTTGCTTTTCATTCCTTTTGTCCAATGGTCCTTGGAGATCTTAGCTTTTGTCTTCATGCTCATTATAATCATTCCCAAGAGCCTTATTGGAAATTGGAATGTTTCCTTATTTCCAGTAACCACTTTGATGGCTTCCAATGCAAAGTACACTTCCATATCTCCTTTTAGATCTGTTCAGTAAACTGTCACTATCACTTTGTCAACTGTTCAAAAAGCAACATTGATTCGTTGATAGCAAGGAGATGTGTTTCGTTGATAGCTTCATTCTTCATTCCGTTGATGGTGTTTCCCTCGTTTCGTTGATGGGTAAACTCCATACCGTTGACAGAGTAATCTTCATACCGTTGACATGTCTTCACTTAGGCAGAATTACAAGGCATAACATATTTACAATTAACCAACCTATTTTGCCTATCTAGTACATAGTCAACATGACTTAGAAAACCTATCTAAAACATATAATAGAATGCCTATCATACTGTGAAGTATTGTACAATGCAATTGCTACAACACTCATTTCGTTGATGAGCTTCCTGTCAACGAAACACTGCTAAGCATGCTATTTCGTTGACAGCTACAAAATTGACTTTACACAAATTCTACTAAGTGTTTTATGCTTATCATCAAGAACAACATATTCCTAACAATCTCCCCCAATTTATGACTGATAGAATAACAGCCATAAATCAAGAGACTTGATGATAACAAAAACACTCAGATACATCATAAATTACAAAAGTAGAAAATGTATTAAGCTTCAAAACTTTATAGACAAAATATAAGACTTACAAGACTAATGCCCACAAGTGCTCCTTTAGTCTGAGCAAATGTTTCATCTGTGACTTCTTTGTGGCATAGTCTTCTTCCCTCTCTTGGAGTTGTTTTCCTCAATCTGGGCCTGTAGTCTTCTGTAGAAGATTTTCTCCTCTTCATCTTGATCACCAAGCTTGGATTGCATCAGCTTTAGAGTTTGATTAGATGCCTTCTCCAGCTGGTCTTCCATTCTGAAGAATCTTCTGCAATTGTCCTTGTCCTTAAACTCCATCATCCAATAGGGTTGAAGATGGATTTTCTTTCCTGTTGAGGGAACTCTAAGTATCCTGGGAAGAGCCTCAGGCTTGTTCCAGCTAGCCTTTATCTGACAGATTTTGGAGACCACCTCAGACTTGGCTGTTTTGGTGAAACCAAAGTCCTTTTTCAAGCATCTAAACACTGAGAGTAGTGTTTGATAGTCTTCTCCTAAAATTCTGTAGAGAGGCCACACTTGTTCTCTACCTCCCTTGAATATGAACACTAGTCTTTCAGGCAACTTTTGAGAAGCTGCAATTCCCCTTACTTCCACCAGGTTGTCTAAGTCAAGATGTAGACTGGATTCTTCCCTGATGTCAGCAATGTACATGCAGTCCTCTGGGTTTGAAGGGGGTTTTTGAGATTGTGGCTTTCTCACAAGAACAGGCTTTGCTTTGACAGGCCTCTTCTTTGTCTTCATTGGTTGGTCCTTTTCTAACAGGAACTTTGGAAAGTATGCCTCATCAAAATCAACTGGTTCCTCTTTTGGCATGATTGGTTGATCATGAAAATTGACAGGATGTGCAAGATCACAGGCCAACTTTCCCTCAAAAACTGGATTAGCAATTGTTGGAGGTGCAATAGGTATAGAAGAGTCTGATGCAGTACTCTGAGAATCAGCACTCTCAAAGTCTATGTTTCTCCTAGCTCTCTCTTTGGGTTGCCTTGTGCTCTTCTTTGAACTCCTTTCCTCTCTAGTGCTTTCCTCTTGCTTCCTTTCTTCTTCATCTAGAGCTTGAGCTACTGCAAGAGCTTGCATAGCTGCTCTTTCTGATTCCTCAGCCTTGGCTTCAGCAAAGTTTGGATGACCAGCCCAAACACAGATTTGTTGTCCATTCCTGTAGACAATTGCCCTTTGCTTCCTTATCTCATAATCATTACTTTCCTTGCTTTTTGTGATGAGTAGACCAAGAAGCTTGTGCTCATCTGGATAAGGTGCAGGATAGAAAGTCCTTGCTATGTTTTTGCCCTTTGGTTTAGCAGGGGACTTGGGAGATAAGCTTCTTTGAATTGTAGCTTGTTCCACATCCCTAATGCATGAAGTTTGTCCTTTTTCCTTCCTTGGTCCTTGAGTGACTCCATGTAGAAGGGGCTCTTGGTGATAGAAAGAATTTGTCTGTGGCTCCCATTCCGTTGATGCTAGTGCCATGGCATTCGTTGATGGCTGTTCCGTTGATGGATTTGAGTCCTTATCTTCAGTAATCTTCTTGAACTTTGCTTCTATGTTGGACCAATGTTCTTTGATTTGTTCTGCAAGTCTCATCCTCATAGAAGCTTCTTGTATAAGGTCAATACCATCCTTTTTCTGCTTGCCAAGCTCCCCCATTGCTAATGGCTCATTTGGTAGGGAAATGGCTGGGACCATAACCTTGGTAATTTGAATGTCTAGCTCTCTAGCTCCTTAGATTTCTCCCCCTTTTTGTTATCATCAAAAGAGATGACTGGGAGTCCTTGAGCTGCCACTAGCTGGGCCAATAGTTGAGTTTGTTTCTCCTGTTCCTTTTGCATCTGTGAGAGAGTGGCTTCCACCTTGTCCACTCTAGAAGAGAGAGTCTTCAAGGAGGACTCCACTTCAGGTTCTTTAGAGAAAAACCTGTTCATCCTGGACACAGTGAGAGGAGGAAGCTTTTCATCTAGCCTCCTATCATTAGCAGCCCTAAGGTTGCTGATTGAATCCTTGATCTCTGTAGCCTCAATCCTTGTCTGCAACATTTGTAGCCTTTGAATTTCCAGAGAATCCATTATGGCTTTGTAGAATTTCTTGTCCCTTGCTTCTGCAGACTCATGAGCTAGATATGCTTCTTTGTACTGCCTTGTGATAGCAGCATCCAAATTGCTTCTACCATGCATATCTTGAGAAAGCCAGTTTGGTGTAGGAGGCACCACAGAACTCCCAGTCTGTGCAGTAGTGGCCACCTGCAGAGTGTCACCAAAGCTATCCTCACTATCAGAAAAATCAAAGTCTCCACTTGCTTCAGCTCCTGGAGGTAGATTGGTCAAGGCATCCTTTGCTCTTTGCATTGATGCTGTTGTGTGAATTAGTTGTAGTGACCTCTCTGCCTCCACATTGCCCTGTTGAGCCAAAATTTGATAGGCTGACACAGGATGAGTAAAGGTCTCAGGATCCAGGGAAATACTATCCAGAGTTTGCTGATAAACCTCTTGGAAAGTAAGTTCCCTTTCTCCCTCACTGACCTCCATTAACTCATTAGCAATGGCTGCTTCCATCCTTATTTCTCCTGTAGTCCCTTCTCTCTCTCCACTCTGTTCTTGCATCATGGGCTCCCCATGGCTCACACCTCTCACACCCTCACCTTCACCTTCTAAGGTGGAACACTCAATCTCCCCTTTTGCCTGGCTGGAAGAAATAGCCAGCCTCTCACTCACATTCTCTCCTTTTGCCTGGCTGCAAGCCAGCCTCTCAGTTTCACTCCCTCTCAGTCCTAGAAGTGTCTCAACTACCACTAGATCATCTGCACTAGTTGTGGGAACAACTTGATTTTCAATTAAAGGTGCAGAGTGAACTATCAACGGAATGGTAGTTTGAACTGTCAACGGTATGGATACCGTTGATGGAGAAACACTTGTCAACGAAATAGACTGTTTCGTTGATGAAGTCAAGAAAGCACTTTGAGAATGAGAAATTACAGTAGAGTCTGTGGTGATTGATTTTAAAGATTGGTCCACAGATCCCCTTGCAACTTCAGGAAAAATTGGTTGATGGCCCAACAAATCACTTAACAAGTGATGGCCACCGGCTTCAGAGTGGGGCTTCTCCAAGATTAGAGTTGGAGAATCAGGAATAGATGTATGGATCATGTCCACATCTAAAGATTGAGTTGGTGAATTTGATGGAGATAATTCAAGATTGATGTTTAGAGAATGGGACTGTAACCCCAGAGTAATGATAGGGGTTACATCAAACTGAATTTGAGAAACTGGAAGTGTTGCTTCCAGTGTGTGTGCACCCTGTGTACCCTTGGACTTTTGCTTCACTCTCCTTTGGTATTGGGAAAATGTAGACTTTGGGCTTGAAGTGTCCCTTACCCTTTTGGACTGTGCTCTAGGAGGAGAGCTTGTTTCAATAATCACATCCTTTTGGGAGGATGCAATTAGACTTGTGCTTAAATCCATGTTACTCATTGTGCCTTGTTGGGAAGACACAATGGGGCTTGGCTGGTACACACTAACCTGTCCTTCCTTATCCTTGGGGTTTCTTTGATGTTCACCCCTTCCCTCACCTCTCACAACTCCAGACTCACTCCCCTTAGGTTGTGTGGTAGTTTTTACAACAGGTGCCTTTTGAGAAGCACCTGAGGTTGGCTTGGAGGATTTCTTTGATTTTGGTTTTGTTGCTAGGGCAGGAGCCTGTTGGGTCACAGCTACAGACTCCATAGCAACATTGGAAGATAAAACAGTAGAGGTGTTAGCTACACTAACAGGGATAGTAGTAGTTACCTCAATGATTGGCAGATACACCACTGGAACATCACCATTGTGGTTCAGCCTCAGTATGTCTGTCAATACTCTCTTTTCTTGCACAAAGCACTCGAACCTGGCATTAGGGTTAGAGATAACTAATGGTGCTGGACTAACATGGTTAGCCAACATCATCAGAAACCTAGCATAATAGATATTTTTCTTCCTATTTGCTTTGTCACCCAACTTAGCACCAATTTCATACATAAGTTGGGTGCTAAAGTTGTGATATCTATCATTTAGAAGCATGGTTAGGAGAATTAACATAGAGTTAGTTAATGCATCAAAATTACTAATCTTTCCAGAAAAGACCTTAATGAATGCATCAGCTAAATAACTGTATTCCCTAACCAAACCTCTCCTAATTATTCTACCCAGATTATCAGTAGGCAAAGAGTAGTTTAAAGAATTTAACATGGTAGTTATTTCAGTGTTAGTAGGCAAAGCATCACAGTTATTATCAGGAATATGTAAACATGCTTGCAAAACATCAGAATTAACTATGTACTCATTACCTTGAAGAGTGAATTTTAGTGTGCAGTGTGTTCCACTATACTCACATGAGGTCCAAATTTCCTCGATTATCTCATTGTAGAGTGGTGTAGAGTGAAACATTGCATAGCTCAACTTGCAATTCTTCATGAAATCCATCATTTTGAAGAACAGTCTGTTCGGGTTTTCCTTGACAACAAAAGGGATGGAGTTGTTCTTCTCATAGATGAACCCTCCAGCAGACATAAGCTTAACTATAGGTGCCATTGTTGATTAAAGGAAAGCTTCGAACTGAATTGCTTGTTAGAGAGAAGAAGAGAGAAAAAGCCTTTGGAATTTTTGAGAACAGGTAAAAAGAAATAATAAAAATAAAATTTCTTAAATACTCCCCCAAAAATTCTCAGAAAATGAATCCAATAATAAATGTAAATTACTGGATTGGCTTAAAAATATAACCGTTACTCTTAAAGTATTACCATGATTTATACTTACAGGGGTGTATGCATAGATCGTGGTAAAAGATGTGTCAAATTTCAACGGTTCAGATAAAAAGCGCTAAATCAACGAATCAGGATTGGGCGGTTAAAGTCCCGTCTTATTTCGTTGATAAAGCTGCGTTTCGTTGATATAAAAGAGCTATCAACGAAACACCCAGAAAACTGCTAAGACTGTCAACGAAATGGTGCATTCCGTTGGCATAGTAATTTTGACTTAGACAAAATTTTACCTTTTCCTGAGAAAATTCATTCACAGAAAAACATAGCAAATTTCTGGCTGCATTTTAACTTGCAAATATCTCAAGGATAATTAAGAGAAATTTAGCATACCTAGCTCACTTACTAATCTTGAGAATGTTGATTCATCAAGTGGCTTGGTAAAGATGTCTGCAAGTTGTTGTTCACTTGGAACAAAATGTAACTCCACAGTACCATTCATAACATGTTCTCTAATGAAATGGTACTTGATGTCAATGTGCTTGGTCCTTGAATGCTGCACTGGATTCTCAGTAATGGCAATGGCACTAGTGTTGTCACAGAAAATAGGAATTTTCTCAACTCTTAATCCATAATCAAGTAGTTGGTTTTTCATCCATAAAATCTGTGCACAACAACTTCCAGCTGCTATATACTCAGCCTCAGCTGTGGAGGTAGAAACTAAGTTTTGTTTCTTGCTGAACCATGACACAAGCTTGTTTCCTAGGAATTGACAGGTTCCAGTTGTAGTTTTCCTGTCAATTTTACATCCTGCAAAATCTGCATCTGAATAACCAATTAGTTCAAAACCAGATTCTCTAGGATACCAAATGCCAAGGTTTGGTGTTCCTTTCAGATATCTGAAAATTCTTTTAATAGCAACTAAATGGGATTCTCTAGGATCAGCCTGAAATCTAGCACATAGACATGTAGCAAACATAATATCAGGTCTACTAGCTGTTAAATATAAAAGTGAGCCTACCATGCCTCTGTAACTTGAAATGTCCACAGATTTTTCCTTAGTATTCAATTCAAGTTTGGTGGCAGTAGGCATGGGAGTTTTGGCAGGAGAGCATTCCATTAGGTTAAACTTCTTTAATAAATCATGAATGTATTTTGTTTGACTAATGAAAATGCCTTCATTAACTTGCTTTACTTGAAGACCAAGAAAGTAAGTTAATTCTCCCATCATGCTCATTTCATACTTACTTTGCATAAGCTTGGCAAACTTTTGACAAAGATTCACATCTGTAGACCCAAAGATTATATCATCTACATAAATTTGAACAAGTAAAGTAGAGCCATTTACAACCCTGTGAAAAAGAGTTTTATCTACAGTACCTCTAGTGAAATGATTCTCAAGGAGGAACTGTGAGAGAGTGTCATACCAGGCTCTAGGTGCTTGTTTCAAACCATAGAGTGCTTTGAGAAGGAAGTACACATAGTCTGGAAAATCATCATCTTCAAAACCAGGAGGTTGACTTACATACACCTCCTCTTCCAATTCCCCATTCAGAAAAGCACTCTTCACATCCATTTGATAGACCTTGAAATTGGCATGGGCTGCATAGGCTAGGAAAATCCTTATTGCTTCTAGTCTTGCAACAGGAGCAAAGGTTTCATCAAAATCAATTCCTTCTTCCTGTGAATAGCCTTTTGCAACCAATCTAGCTTTGTTCCTTGTGACTATGCCATTTTCATCCATCTTGTTTCTGAACACCCACTTTGTGCCTATAACACTCCTGTCATTAGGCCTGGGCACCAGCTTCCAAACATTGTTTCTCTCAAATTGGTTTAGCTCTTCTTGCATGGCTAAAACCCAATCTGGATCTAGAAGTGCATCCTCAACTTTCTTTGGCTCATCTTGAGACAGAAAGCTACTATATAGACATTCTTCTTGAGTTGCTCTTCTAGTTTGGACTTTTGAAGAGACATCACCTATAATAAGTTCAAAGGGATGATCTTTAGTCCATTTCCTTGAGGGAGGTAGATTTGCTCTTGAAGACGTAGCTTCATGATCATGATTGCCTTGATTGGATATTTGTCCTTGAGAAACTCCCCCTGAGTTTGTTGTCCCTAATTGATCACTTCTAGAAGCATTCCTATGACTATCAACGGTATGACCGTTTTGGCTGTCAACGAAACGCTCATTCTGACTGTCAACGAATCCACCATCATGACTATCAACGAAATGACCATTTGGTCTGCTAGCTGCTATCCTTTTTAACCTTAATGCAGCAATTTCATCTTCACTGCTACTTTCATCTGTGCTAGATACAACAACTTTAGGCTGTTTCTCAATAGCCTTATCATGATTCACTTGTTCTCCTTCCTCATTCTCAAAAGAGAGACTTTCATGGAAACCTTCATCACAGAGACCTTGTATTTTGAGATCATCAAAAACAACATGTACAGATTCCATAACGATGTTGATTCTGAGATTAAAGACTCTGTAAGCTTTCCCTGCTGCATATCCCACAAATATTGCTTCATCTGCCTTTGCTTCAAATTTCCCCAAATGCTCAGCTTGATTTCTCAGAACAAAGCACTTGCATCCAAAGACATGAAGAAAATCTAACAGTGGCTTCTTTCTTTTGAGTAACTGATAAGGGGTCATTCCTTTGGCCTGATTAATCAAAGAAATATTTTGAGTAAAGCAAGCTGTGTTAACTGCCTCAGCCCAAAAATATGTAGGTAACTTTGATTCATCTAGCATTGTCCTTGCAGCTTCAATAAGTGTTCTGTTTTTCCTTTCAACTACACCATTTTGCTGTGGTGTTCTTGCTGCTGAAAACTCATGCAAAATACCATTTTCTTCACAGAACACCTTCATGCTTGAATTCTTGAATTCTGTCCCATTGTCACTCCTAATTCTTCTTACTTTGAAATCAGGATGATTGCTTACCATCTTGATGTGATTGATAATGATTTCACTTGCCTCATCTTTAGAGTGCAAAAAGAAAGTCCATGTAAATCTAGAAAAATCATCAACAATCACAAGACAGTATTTCTTCTTTGAGATGGACATAACATTTACAGGGCCAAATAGGTCCATATGAAGCAATTCAAGCTGCTGGACAATTGATGACTCTGTCTTACTTTTGAATGATGCCTTCTTCTGTTTTCCCTTTTGACAGGCATCACACAAACCATCCTTGGAGAACTCCACCTGTGGAATTCCTCTAGCAAGATCTTTCCTCACCAAATCATTCATAACTTTGAAATTCAGATGGGATAACTTTTTGTGCCATAACCAACTTTCATCCTTGCTTGCCTTGCTGAAAAGACAAGTGATGGTGTCTGAACTTGTGCTACTAAAGTCAGCAATGTACACATTCCCTCTTCTGAATCCAGTCATTACCACATTGTTGTTTCCTCCTTTAGAAACAACACAGGCTTCTTTTGAAAAAGTAACTAAAAATCCTTTGTCACAAAGTTGGCTGATACTAAGCAAGTTGTGCTTAAGACCATCCACCAATGCAACCTCATCTATGATGACATTCTCTTTTGAAATCAAGCCATATCCCTTTGTGTAGCCTTTGCTGTCATCTCCAAAAGCAATACAAGGGCCAGCTCTTTCCTGAAACTCTGTGAGCAGGGTAGAATCACCAGTCATGTGTCTTGAACAACCACTATCCAAGTACCAAAGATTCCTTTTGTCTCCCTGCACACAATAAAACCAAATCAAGTTGATTTTGGTACCCAAGTTTCCTTGGGTCCTGTCTTGTTAGCCTTTGCATTCCCTTTTGTACCATTTTTCACTTTGGGCTCAGATTGATTCAAATCAATCTTTACCCTTGGTGTTGATTTCTGAGGGTTGCTCATATTTTCATTCATAGCATGCATAGTTGGAGGAACAATCATGTTATTCATGTTCCATGGCATTTGTGGCATGTTAAACATATTCATGTAAGGATTAGACACAAATGGCATACTAGCATATGGATTCTGAAATTGTGCATATGGAGCAAACATGTTAGACATAACAGGCATTGTAGGCATGGAACTGTTCATTGCAGGCTTGGGCATTCTCACATTAGGAGTTTTCTTAACAGATTTGCAGTTAGTAGACAAATGACTAACACTTCCACAATTAACACAAGTCTTTCTAGGAGCATATTTATCAGGTGTGTAATTGTTGTGTTTGTTAATTCCTACTTTGCCATTCCTGTTATTCTTTTTATTTCCCTTAGCCTCATTATGAACTTTCTCTACCTTGTCTTTCAATTGCTTGTTAGACAAGTGACCTACATTAGCTCTCTCAACAGGCTTCTCAATTTTCTTTAAAGTACTAGACTCACCTTGAACAAAGTTCTTGGTGACAGGACCATACTTGTCATTAAGTCTAGTGAGTTTATCTTTTCTTTTGTCTGTCAACGAAACAGCCTGATCGGTTGATGGTTCATGTGTCAACGAAACATTGCATTCCGTTGACATATCAACCTTCAACAAATGATCATTGTTGTTTGTTGACTCTGTTTCTGATTCTAAGGTTTCACCAACATACCCTAGCTTCTCTTTGTTCCTTTTCCACGATTGCTCACAGAAGGATTCCACGCCTTGAACATTAATTATGTTGGCAGCAACATTCCTGGCATCCTTCCATTTTGCAATCACACCTTGTTCTATCTCAAGTTGTGTTTTAAGAATTTCTTCCCTTTGTAACACGTTCTCAAGTTCCTTCTTAGCATCCCTACTAACACATCTCATTTTCTCAAATTCAATGAGCTGTGCTTCTAACATTGCATTCCTATCACTTAAGAGCAGATTTGTTTCTTTTATTCTTGAGTTCTCTTTAGTAAGTGATTTAAGAGTAACACGCAAATTATATAATACAGTAGACATTTCATTTACTGCATTGTCGCATTCCTCTTTAGAAAGCTCAGAAAGATTAGTAATTGTTACCTGGTTGCTTGAGGAACTTGCTTCCTGCTCATGATTGTCAGCCATAAGAGCCAAGTTGACATACTCAACATCATCATCAGAATCTTCACCATTACCAGCCCAATCATACTCCTGAGACATGAACGCCTTTTCTTTTTGTTTGAGAAGTTCAAAGTATTTCTTTTTATAATCAACAGGCTCAAATTTCCTGTTGCCCTTCTCAACCTTGGGCTTTCTGCAGTCTCCAGCAAAGTGACCAAGCATTCCACAATTGAAACATTTTGACTTAGACTTTTCAATCCAGTTTGTTTTGCTAGGTTGAAAGTCTCTTCTTGGTGGCCTTGCTTGTGAGTTTCTTTTGAACTTGAACTTAGAGAATTTTCTAGACAGAAAAGCAATGTGTTCATCAATCTCATCTAAGTCCTCCAAGTTGGCTGGTTCTGATTCTTCTTCTTCTGTCATCTTGTCTTTACCCTTGCTAACATCACTCCTACAACTAGATCGACTAGTTGTGGCCTTTGCAGCTTCTTTATTGTCATCTTCAAGTTGGTTCACTGATGCAATCAATGCAATAGATCCACCCTTCTTCTGTACCTTTTCAATTTCCTCATCTTGCTCCATTTCCAGCTCATAAGTCTTCAAGGTTCCATAAAGCCTTTCAAGAGTGTAGTCTTTGTACTCTTGAGTGTTTCTGAGAGAAACAGTCATAGGCTTCCATTCTTTTGGAAGAGCTCTAAGAAATTTAAGGTTTGAATCCTTGGTTTGATAGATCCTCCCATACAACTTTAATCCATTCAAAAGCTTTTGAAACCTACTAAACGTGTCATTTAGGGTTTCACCAGCTTTAAAATGAAAATGCTCATATTGTTGTATAAGGAGTTGCATTTTATTTTCCCTGACTTGCTCAGTTCCTTCACAGAGAGTTCTAACAGTATCCCATACTTCCTTAGAGGTTGTACAGTTGATAACATTGTCAAACATCTCTTGCTCCAAACCATTAAACAGAATGTTCATGGTCCTTTTGTCTTTATGAACTTCTGCAATATCTTCAACAGTCCATTATGAGACAGTTTTTGGAATCTCTACATCAGGTGCATCATCTGGCAGTCCAACTCTAGAATCAAGCTTCATGGGAACGTGTGGACCTTTCTCAATGCAGTCTACATACCTCTCATCCATAGACATGAGATGTAAATGCATCTTTACTTTCCAGTGAAAGTAATTGTCTTTATCAAGATATAAATAATTCAGTTGGATTGTTTGATGATCCAACTGAAGTGTTTTTATTGCGGAAATAATCTGTGATACAAATGTTCACAGCTGCTCAGTTACAATGTTGTAGAGAAGAATGCTCTCAAAAATAGCTAATACAATCTATTTGTTTTTCTTCTCTCTTTTCTAAAGTAACTGCTACACTTGGTTATATAATCCCAAGTTTACAATTCTACGTTTGGTTAAACTAAAGAATAATAGTAGTAACCATCAGTAGCTTGCTTTTCATTCCTTTTGTCCAATGGTCCTTGGAGATCTTAGCTTTTGTCTTCATGCTCATTATAATCATTCCCAAGAGCCTTATTGGAAATTGGAATGTTTCCTTATTTCCAGTAACCACTTTGATGGCTTCCAATGCAAAGTACACTTCCATATCTCCTTTTAGATCTGTTCAGTAAACTGTCACTATCACTTTGTCAACTGTTCAAAAAGCAACATTGATTCGTTGATAGCAAGGAGATGTGTTTCGTTGATAGCTTCATTCTTCATTCCGTTGATGGTGTTTCCCTCGTTTCGTTGATGGGTAAACTCCATACCGTTGACAGAGTAATCTTCATACCGTTGACATGTCTTCACTTAGGCAGAATTACAAGGCATAACATATTTACAATTAACCAACCTATTTTGCCTATCTAGTACATAGTCAACATGACTTAGAAAACCTATCTAAAACATATAATAGAATGCCTATCATACTGTGAAGTATTGTACAATGCAATTGCTACAACACTCATTTCGTTGATGAGCTTCCTGTCAACGAAACACTGCTAAGCATGCTATTTCGTTGACAGCTACAAAATTGACTTTACACAAATTCTACTAAGTGTTTTATGCTTATCATCAAGAACAACATATTCCTAACACCCATTTTCTATCAACATTCGATTATTCTTGCAATCGGCGGTACAACACTTACCGTAACTCCGGTTCTCTGAAAGGTTTCTTCTGGTCGGTCCGTCGGTCTACAGATCCTATGTAGTGCTCGCACTCAATCTCGTTTCCAAACATGTTTGGAAAACTCCTCCCGAATCGGGAGTTCAATCACCGGTTCTTATCTGACACGATGGTGACTGGAACTCCACATCTCCTGTAACAGCCCCAAATCCGGGGTCGGGGATTTAGGGTTGTCACGATCCATGTACTCCTTGCCTTACCTGTATTACTCACACCATTCATAATTCACCTGCTCATGACCCCACAACATATGTCTCTCACACACACACATAGGTTAGAGTCTCAGAAACGACACAATACAACAACTGCGGAATAAATAATTTTTATTACAATACCCAAATGTCTTTTAAATCTGTTATTGATACGATTTCTAAGTACTGTTACATTACCAACTTAGCCTTCTGATGCTCACAATCCTCTAATACCATTCATGTCTATACGTAATTTGAATACCAAAGCCGTAGCCTGATTCGATTGGTTCGTACTACTCCCGGGATCACTGCTAGAAATTGTTTATGGAAATGCCTTGCGAGGTATGGGCCGTCCCATTGGCATCCTGCTTCGCTGCTATATAATATATATAAAATAATAGCAAGAGTGAGCGATAGCTCAGCAAGGTAATGAAAGTATGACATAATTCTGCCTTTAATTCAACCTAGAAATAAAGCGGGTATAAGGCTATAATTTGTCAAAATATCTTGATACTGAAATCATTTCCTTATCGGAATGTATTCCAAAAATACCATTTTTGTATTTCAAATATCATCTCCATAATATTCTGCAAACTTTCGATATTCATACTATGAACAAAGTTCTAGTATAATATAAAAGATGAAGTAGCAAGATAACTCAGTATATCCTTTCCGTAAAATATCTGCTATATAAATATAAGCAGACTATCAACATATAACTTAAAAGATGAAGTTATAAGGAAAATTCAATATAAGGTTTCCGTAACCCAAAATCCACTAATGCATATATATCCTTAATCAGGTTTTATCAGAGTCATAACTCATAAAATAAAAGATGAAGTTGTAGGAATTTCCAAATATCATCTTTCATATCAAACATTTATCTCATATCATATTCTGGAAATAAAGACAAGGCAAAATATTTCCAATCCACTTTCTAAACTTGAATAAACTTGCATGAACTTGAATAAACTTGAATAACTTGAATAAACTTGCATGGACTTGAATAAACTTGAATAACTTGAATAAACTTGAATAACTTTTCTTTTCTGGAAACTTGCTTAAAACATGTTCTTTCATGGATGATGAACTATAGATGGAGATTCTAGGCGACAGGGATACCCCTGCGATGATCAGTCGCAAGGCGAATCCCCACTGCTGTATTTCTACGTAGAAGGGAAGAATAGACAGACGCTAACTGACCTACCTCCCCGCCTTCGGTTGTAGGGGGAAGAGCAGACCCGTTCATAGACCGTCGGTCTGATACTCTTCTCTGGGTGGGAAAAACAGACCCGATCATAGTCCGTCGGTCTGTCACCCTCCTCTTACCCTACGGTCGGGCACATACTAATAATCTAAGGGAAGAACAGACCCGTTCATAGACCGTCGGTCTACGCGTAGTTCCCTTAGGGGACAGGCGCCACTCAGTCCCTTACATATTCTCCGAGTTCAAGAAAATCCATAATTCTGAAACATAAAGTTCCTTTCCCTTTTCCCCCTGGTATACGACTCCACAAAGTAGTCATATCTGGTTGGAAAGGAAAATTCACCCATATTTCCCAAGCTGATGCTTGTTCATGGATACAACTTATTCCACTAGTCTTACTCCTCGAGTCTTGAGGAAGTAATCAAAATCATTTTGATGGTAGCATACAAAGCTGTTAAATGAATAGTTTCAAAAAAAAGATTTAGGACCGGGCAGTCCACTTGAAACAAACATTAAAACTTGAGGAGGATCCCCTGAGTCTTTGTAGTTTGAGCGAACATTTAAGTCTTTTAGAATATAGACTTAAAAGGAAAATAGATTTGGGAACCTTCTCTAATTATATTTATGATTGCCTGAATAAAACTTTATTAGTTATCTAGGGTTAAAGAATAGATTTCATAAAATACTTCTTTAAGAAGTAGGGCTTTAAATAACTAATGAAAACTATATTTAATAAAGAATATTTATTTAGAAGTAATTCTCAAATACTCTCTTAACAAAAGAATGGATAAAATAATAATAATAATATAACCCTAGATAACAACTGATACCATTCCCGGTCCGTAGTATAAATATAGAGTATATACCCCCTACTGAGGGATTTTTCTTAACATATTGGTTTATGAATATTGCCATAACCATAGCTTGTAAATCCAACTTGTACTTAGCATCATAAGTATCATTTCGAAATCATGAACACATAGCATATATTCCAATATCTTATATTTATCACAACAACAGTTTATAGAGATATAGGTTTGAAAACTTGCATCTATCATATCATATGCATCATCAGTATAATGTAATCTGAAATACAGCATGGGATTTAGAAAACTTGCATCTAGTATATGTATACTTCAAAATATGGTACTTTAAAATACAGCATGTAATGAGAAAACTTGCCTGATGCTCGAGAAGTGATAGGGGTTCGCGACGATGTCGGACCATCTAGACAAAGTCAAAGAAAACGCACGATTAATCCCCTGGATAATCCACTTGTACTCAATGCTTAAACATGTAAGCGAAACACAACCAAGGCATTACTAGCTCGTTATAGGCTCATACTAAGTCCATGTTTAATCGACCATTACTTAAGCCGTAGATTTAGTCCGAAATCGATCCTCGAATCCAAGTTATACTTAACCATTTACAACATTGGTTTCTAAGTCATGTTCTTAGTGGTTTTCACTTGTGCAACCTCGGCTTCCTTATTTTTATAAAATCGGAAAATGATCTTTTTGACTCGAAACCTTTGCACAAGGCTTTCTAACTGTCCTTAGCATTATATCACAAAGTTTCACATTTTAATTCGACTCTTAAAGGTCTTTGACTTAGCATCAAAGTGGTTACATTTCTGCGATGAAACCTCTCGAACCACGATTACTAAAACTAGCATAACTCTTAAACCGTTCGGCCAAATTAGGCGAACCACATATCATTACGAAGCTTATAACATAAAATACACAATCATGGGCAGTAGGACTCAAGGGTCGAGCTCTAACAGAGGAAAAAACAGGGAACCAATCAGTAGGTAAAACTTTGGGCATTACGACGGCTATAACTCGGATATTCCCAAATTTCAAATCATCCAAAATGCATATCGATCACTCCACACAACACATACATATTATATAACATATAACTGAGGCCAAGCAATGCCTTTCCGTTCATATAACTCATTATAACTTAGATCAAAGCCCAATCCTAACAACTAAGGCTATAAACATGCATAAACACCATTAATCATCCA
This sequence comes from Heracleum sosnowskyi, assembly GCA_030848705.1. Taxonomy (NCBI): domain Eukaryota; kingdom Viridiplantae; phylum Streptophyta; class Magnoliopsida; order Apiales; family Apiaceae; genus Heracleum; species Heracleum sosnowskyi. Next base: position 22,804,318 of record CM061240.1, read on the forward strand.
TAAACCTCATAATACTTCAAGGGTTTCAAGATTTATACCTTCTCCAAGCTTGCTTGCTGCTATATTCCTTATGTAACCTTAGATCTTTGCTTAATACAACCTTTGGAAGCCACAAACTCAATATCCAAAAACAAAACAAAATACAAGTTACTATTCATCATCACTTTGTAAAATCCATATAAATCGAAAAACAAGAGTTTGGTTCTCAACTTTTTACCACACCTTCTACTCTTCAAGGGCTTTCTTTTGAGCCCTATCGCATCATCAGGGGATGCTTGAAGCTCGACTTATTGGCTTTCTAAGGTGAGTGGTCGAAACTGGAAAAGGCAGGACAGTTTCGGTTCTCCGACTTGGGGAAGAGATTTGACTAGGCTACACTCCTTTGTTGGCCATGAAAGTTTGAACGAATGTTGCCCATAGAGTTGACAAGCTATGGTTAAAATTTGGTGATTTAAGGATGGATAGAAATGGAGTTATGGATTTTTCTTTGGACTCCGTTTCTGCTGGGCAGAATGGGGGGGAGAGAGTTCTTCTCTCTTTCTTTTTCTTTTCTTGGTTAATACTAATGATAATGCTGATATTTTGTTAAAAAGTGGTGAGTCATCACCCTTGGTTGCCTCATCTCTTGACACTTGTCAAGCATGCACTGTCTCAGATAAAGTAACTTTACTGGTTCGTTTCCTTTCACATGGATGATCCAAATGTTGCATCCCTCGAATTAATCTTGTTACATGTTACTTCCATGTCTATATTTAATCCTGTAAATGTTGCCTTGTTTCTCTTGAAACGATTCGAAATATTTTCTAAAGGGCAAATAAAACTCTACGCGGTTCTCGCAGTGAATAGTAAATATTCACTATTCACTTCAATAATCGAATCCTTAAATCGACTTTAATAATATAATAAAATTCCAAAATATTAAATCCTCAAATCCTCAATTTTAATATCTCATTTCTTGAATATAATAATATATAATTCACTGCCCGGTCAAATACTACACCAAAATAAAATTTGGAATTTCTGAATTCCGATCGTCTTTGCATTCACTTATTTACTCCGTAGATCACTAATATGACTTCGGAATATCCACACTACGTCTCGTACATAGGTGGCATGAAAAATTTTCTTAACCCTCAAAATCACTATTCATCCACCAAATTCACTATTCACTGATGCACTTAATCATAATAAGAAAAGTTTTAGATTTTTCCAAAAATTCGGGTTATTATAGTCTCCCCTCCTTAAAAGGATTCCGTCCCGGAATCAACTTAGGAATAACTGGGGGTACTTCTCTCCCATTGCACTTTCTAACTCCCAGGTGGATTCTTCCACTTCTTGATTCTCCACAAACCTCTCACTAGCTTGGCAACCTCGTCACTTAGCACCTGCTCTTTTCTATCCGTAATTTCCACAGGTTGTTCTTTGTAAGTCAGACCAGGTTGTATATCTACCTGCTCGTACTCTACATATGCCGGGCATCTATAGTATACTGACGTAGCATTGACACATGAACCCCGGTATGACCATTCTACAAGTTTTGTACCATCTCAGATGGCCCAATGAATCTCGGGCTCAACTTCCCTTTCTTTTCAAATCTCACTAATTCTTTCCATGGAGATACCTTTTGTAAGACCCCAGATTTTGGGTAGAATTAAAACTTTTATTATATGTTGATGTAAATGTGGATAGTGGCAATGACTTTGAGAATCAAGTTATGAAATGAATGTGAATTTCGGTTTTCAAACATTTTGAGAATAGTAAGAATGGACTGAACATATAAATAAGAACAATCAATCTGGAAGATAAGAATACAATACTCCAGGGAAGGAAAGTATTTTTATGTCATCCAAATCAATATCTGAAATACATCCGACAACTCCGTAAACAGGACAGCGTGTGCCCGAGAAAGCACTAGAACATTTCTAAGTGCAAGAAGTAAAGAGAAATAAACCAGGAATATTGGATCGGATATTGAACCAAAGGATTATAGAAAAACCACTGATGAATAGTAACTTTTGATGAATAGTAAATTTTGTCGTTTAAAAAGTTTTTCAGACCACCCCATATGCGGAACGATATAATAAACTTTCAAGGGCGTATTAGTGATCTACGATGTAAATGAAGGAATGCAAAAGCTGTCAGAATCGGAAAAATAGCATTTCTGTTTTCTCCGAAATTTCACCAATAACGGACGGATTAATTATTATTTGAGAATAATTGAGGATTTAGATTATCAATTCCATGGATATGGATTAATAAAAGAATTAGAGATATCAAAAACACTTACAGGAAACTACTTCGATAGAACGCTTAAGAAACCCTGCGAACATTTTTTCGAGATTAAGCGATTAAGCGAACGAATCATGGATTAAGGATTGAAATTATGACAAGATTAAATGTATACATGGAAGTAACATGTAACAAGATTAATTCGAGAAATGCAACATTTGGATCATCCGTGTGAAAGGAAAGCGAACTGGTAAAGCTGCTTGCCACCATGATCTCCATTGCGTGACACGTGTCCCTGCTTTGCCACCATGAGGCTCCACTGATCGACACGTGTCCTGGGCATGCAATGACTCACCACTCTTTACACAAATATCAGCATTTCAAGCATTATTAACCAAAAACAAAAAGAAAGAAAAGAAGAAAAGCAAGAGAAACACAAATTTCTCTCAACTGATCTGTTAGAGCAACCCTCAAATAAAAATTCGTATCTCACAATACACCCATGATAAAATCACCAAAATTTAACCACAGCTTCTCCATTCTATGTATAACACTCGTTCAAAATTTCATGGCAATCCAAGGTGTTTAGCCTAGTCAAATATCCTCTCCAAGTTGAAGAAACCAAACTGTCCAGTCCATGACAGTTTCAACCTCTCACCTTAGAGAGCCAATAAGTCGAGATTCAAGCATCCCCTGGTGATGATCTGTAGCTCAAAAGAAAGATCTTGAAGAGTAGAAGGTGTGGTAAAGATTTGAAAACCAAACTCTCAATTTTCGATTTTATATGATTTTTACAAAAGTGATGATGAATAGTAACCCTTAGAAACTAACTTCGTCTTTCTTGATTTCTTTGATGATCTAAGCTAGCTTAAGGCCATACAAGGACTATATAAGGATTATTAGCGCTGGTATACTCTCCAAGGAAGGTATAAACTTTAAGGACCTTAGACCTTACTTTGATTTTATGCTTGTTCTTGATGGATTTGAGCTTGGTGATGTTTATAGTATGATTATAAGCATGAAAGCATGATTATGTAGTGGTTGATTTGACTTGAGAAATTTGGGGTATAAACTGAAAAAGTAGGCTGATATTGATGAGTATTATGTTCATGAATTTTATGGATGCCCGGTGTGGCTTGGATTTGAGGTTGTGATTTTTGGAAAACGTTACGATTATAGCCGTCGTAATGCCCATTTGATTTAAGACTGTTTTGAGCATGAATTACGAACTGGTATTGGAATATTTTTGAACAACACTGACCAGTAACATGTAGGTCTTGTTTTAAGGTTTGTTTTGATATGAAGATCATGTCTATACGATTTACGGTTTAGAAGAAACGTGAGTTTTAGTAAACGCCATTCGGAAGAATGACCCATCTCTGTTCAGCAACTTTGAGTCTATATTTGGACCACTTCGGAGCCATATTAAAATGTGAAACTTGGAGGAATAATACTAGAGACAGTTAGGAAGGATCACGAAAAAGATTCGGATTAAAAAGATTATTTTTCGATTTTATAAAAATGTTTTAGTCGAGGTCGCGCAAGTGAAAACCACTAAGAGCATGACTTAGAAACCGATGTTGCAAATGGTTAAGTATAACTTGGATTTGAGGATGGATTTCGAACCCAACTTATGATATAAGTATTTTACGGATAACATGGACTTAGTATGAGCCTATAACGAGTTAGTAATTCCTTGGTTGTGTTTTGCTTACATGTTTAAGCATTGAGTACAAGTGGATTATCCAGGGGATTAACCGTGTGTTTTCGTTTGACTTTGTCTAGATTGTTCGACATGGTCACGAGCCCTATCACTTCTCGAGCATCAGGCAAGTTTCCTAAATCTATACTTGGAAGTATCGATTGTATATTACTGCTGTTGCCATGTGTGGAGTTATACAGTTTTGCGATACATGTTATATATCGTGTTAAATAGAATTTGACTTTTGGATATTATACGAGCCGTGAGATAATGTAATTATGAACCGGTATACCTTGTAGCTCTATAGATAAGAGAATGTTTATTGTTTCGACTCTAGACCGGGAGTCGATATTTGTGTTATATAGATAGTCGCGGAAACCCGGAGGGATTCCAGCGGCAGAGTACTATTCATCTTGAGGGATATTATTATTAAACATTAATTATATTTCTAGAAAGTATTAATTACCTGGAAATGATTTGAGTAATGCTATTTGAATATTACCTCATTCGAAGGTTATTATTTGAAAATGATTTGGTAGCGGGCTTATAAGCTAGATATGGATAGCGGTTATAAGCCAGGTTTTTATAAAGGCCCTAGGCTCAGAGGGCAGAGCATATATTGAGTTTATAACTTAGCCAGCGTATCGGGGTTATTTTGTAAGGTATATTTTCGAAAACCCGGACAGAGCTTTTTAGAAAGATTTTCGCAATAATTAACCTAAAGGCAACATCACCAATAAACCAGTGTTTATTTAATTAGTAAATACTTCTGGAAGCATTTACGGATTAAATAAGCCTTATTCGTCTAATTAAATTTGTTTACTTAGATGAATATCATTTTCAAAATGTTTTCTTAAAATCGCTTTGTTCCGGAATGATAACAAAGATATCGGGTATCTGTTATTCGAGGGTTAATTATTTTATTTAAGAATATTATTTATTAATATTCATTTGAGGATTATTGACGTTAAGAATATTATTTATTAATATTCATTTGAGGATTATTGACGTTAAGAATATTATTTATATTCATTGGAGGATTATTGACTTAAAGGATAATATTTCCATTTGAGGATTAGTAATGAATATTATTTTCAAATATTCACTTGAAGATTATTTATTTAATGAATATTACCTTTAAATATTCATTTGAGGATTAATTATTTATTAAATGAATATTATTTTCAAATATTCAATTGAGATTATTATTTAATGAATATTATTTTGAACATTCATTCGAGGTTATATTATTTTGAATTATTCATTCGAGGTTTATTAGTTAATGAATATTATGTGGAATATTCATTTAATCCTTATTTATTTAATGGATATTATTTCTAAATATTCATTCAAAGTTTATTTACTTAATGAATATTAATTTCGAATATTCATTTGAGGGTTTACTTATTCAATAAATATTATTAATTATTTTCAAATCAAAAAGAGGTTCCCAAAACAATGTTTTTCCATTTAAATCTGTCTTTTAAAGAAGATTTAAATGCTCGCTCAATTATCAAAAATATGGGAAACCTGTTTTAAGTAACTGCTACTCTTTTTAAACTCTCAACTCAAAACTGTCAGGGGACAGATATTTTCTCGAAGCAATTTAGTTGCTGCAAGTCAAATATTGTGTTACCACCTCAACGATCGAGGGGTAAATTCCTGGAACAAGTCGATATCCATTAACAAGCATCGCTTGGGAAATATTGGAGAATCTTCCTTTCCAACCTAGATATGACTACTGAGTGGAGTCGTATCAACAAGTATTACACTTGGGGAAAGGGAGACGATCTTTACGTTTCAGAGTCATGGATTTCATCTGAACTAGGAGCATGTGTAAGAGGTCGAGTCGCGCCGATCCATCACCTTATTGCCCCAAATGGGCCGGGAGATCCAGAAAGGCGGTAGACAATGTCAGGCTGTCGTGATACTTCCATCTACATGTAGAAAACATATTTTGTTGTACAACCTGCTACTGATCATAGTAAGGTTGGTACGACGGGCGCGGAGAAGGCTCCAGTATTGGTTCATCATCCATTTTGGATAATTCTGCAACATGTACTGAAAGGGACCACGGATGGCTCCGTTGGTACAGGTTTACCGATTATGTTGGCAGAGGGGTTCTGCAACATGTATTGAAAGGGACCAAGGATGACACCGTGGTACAGGTTTACCGGTCATGTTGGCAGGGGGTCGAAAAGTGTTTGGAATTGAAGTGACAATAAATCCATGCAACTTCATCTTTTATTTTATGAGTTATGACTCTGTGGATACCTTACATAACATGAGTTATGGTAAGGGAGTTGTTTATACTGAATCACCTTATAACTTCATCTTTTAAGTTATATGTTGATATTCTGCATATATAGCAGATATTTTTCGGAAAGGTCATATTTGGTTTACTTTGAAACCTCATCGTTTATACTAGAACTTTGTTCATAATATAGCCAAAGTTTGCAGAAATATTATGAAATTGATATTTGAAATACAACAATGGTATTATTTTTGGGATTACATTCCGATAAGGAGGTAATTTGAGTATCGAGATATTTTGACAAATTATTGTCTTATACCCGCTTTATTCTGGGTTGAATTAAAGGCAGGATTATGCCATACTTTTATTACCTTGCTGAGCTATCGCTCACTCTTGCTATTGTTTTATATATATTATATAGCAGCGAAGCAGGATGCCAATGGGACGGCACATACCCCGCAAGGCGTTTCCGTAAACAGCTTCTAGCAGTGATTCCAAAAGTAGGACGAACCAATCGAATCAGGCTACAGCTTTTGGTATTCAACTTATGTATAGATAAGAATGGTATGAGAGGATTGTGAGCATCAGAAGGCTAAGTTGGTAATGTAACATTACTTAGAAATTGTATCAGTGACAGATTCAAAGACATTTGGGTATTGTAATAAAAGTTATTTATTCCGCAATGGTTGTATTTGTGTCGTTTCTGAGACTCTAACCTGTGTGTGTGTGTGTGTGAGAGACATATATTGTGGGGTCGTGAGCAGGTGAATTATGAATGTCGTGAGTAATACAGGTAAGGCAAGGAGTAAATGGATCGTGACTACTCTAAATCCCTGACCCCGGATTTGGGGTTGTTACAGAAATGGTATCAGAGAGTTAGGTTACAGTCCTCAGAAATGATAGGAGATCGAGTCTTACAATACCCTTAAGAATGATAAGGACATCTAGAGCTCGAATTGAGTTCGTAGTCGGGTTAGAGGACATGACCCGGACTGTTTAAGATGAAGCCCGAGAGGGGACTTCTTCTGGGAAACCGTACTTAGGACTTCATGGTTAGTCACCTCGATTCGTATGAGTTATAGATTGATGGGATTCTGAGATACCAGACCCTGAGGCCTTCGAGTAGGCAATTGATGATGCGTTCCTTGAAATGGACGGAGACCCGATAAAGGAAGATCCATAGGAGGATCTAGAGGAAGACCCCATAGTGGGTCAAGGAAAGAATCTTGTAGAGAACGTGTTGATTGATAAAGATGTGGTATGTTACTTGAAGTCGTACAATAGGACCAGACGAACCTTCAAGGGACAAATAAGTGACGAGACAAGAATTTAAGGATCGTTTATGGCTCATCATGAGATATGACAAAGAATGGAGTAGAGTCTCTAAAGCATAAAAGGTAGAGGCAATACAGCCAGTATCAGTGGATTGATTCGACTTGAACGAAACCTGTTACTCGTAGTCGGTTATAGTTGCCCATAAGGAGGCGGCATACGTAAGAACCAAGATGTTCAGATTTTCACGAACGATTAAGGGTACTTAGTTGCCTAGAATAGTGTAAGGAATTGCGTTGGCTATGAGATTTCAATCCCCCGCGACCAGCGATTCCACTAGAAATAGTGTCTATTACATCATTGAGGGATTTTATTATCTCAAGGAATATTGGGTATAAAGATGATTGAAATAGAGACCGGATTTAAGCTTGTAGTTTCTAACGAGCTTCCGAGGTACCGCCCAGTCGACATGTGGAACTGTCATTACTATGGGCGACAACGGTATCGAGGTCTTCTTAGAGAACAGAACGCTTACTTGAGACGTTTGCGCCTAGTCGAATAGAACTCCCTGCGATTGCAAATGTTGATGGTTGAATTCTTAGTGACTATTATAAGTCGGCAATGACGTAAGTATCAAACACCTTAGGGTGCGTGGAAAAGAAAAGCTTTGGAATTGAACGATTATCCATCAGAGGAGCCGACATAAAAGGCGTCCGTAGAGACCTTGGTAGTACCCTCCCCATTTGTAAATTATGTGGGATATTTCCCCAATCAATGATCTATCTTGACCTCTTTCCAAGAAAGAATTCTGATAAGGGTATATTCCCTCTTCGAAGTTATTTTATAACACTTGTGTTAAATCATAATTAATTTCAATTGTGTTAGAGGCTGTCACGATGCCTACTTTCAGGTTTTCGAAGCCCTGTCAAATGATTTTATTTAAGCTTTGACTTTTCCTCGAATAATGAATGACCCTATGGTGATACCTCACCACTTGGTTGTTAAGTACCAGTATCTTTTGGTTATTCTTTTCCTTGTATTTTCTTTGGAAACCGCACATTTGGAATCTGTTCAATTTTAATCCAAGGTGTTCCTTTAAGAAATATTGTCGAAAGACGATAATCATTAAATTGATCTCGAATTGCTTTCATACTTTTCAACTTCCACTGAGACGAACAACCCTATACTTATAGGGGCTACAAGGACTATCTGTCTATGTGATAGAAGTCTGATGGGACGCCATCACTTGTAAGTTGTGAAATACAAGAAGGCTAATTACCTTTAGTAATGTCTCAATCGAGGCACACAACGTGAGTTCTTATGATCATGCTGATCTCTCGGTAAATTCTTTTACCTCCAATAAGGTTACCTTAAAACTCATAACCTTATGATCACCAGTGTGTGACATTTTCCTTGATATGGGAGCTGTCTTTTCAAGACCCCATGATTTTCGTTATCCTCATTGAATTCTAAGGGGAGGCCAATCAGGTCAAATAAGTCAAAATTCGTCGATAGGAATTAGTTCGAAAAGAAATCGCCTATGACAGGAGCGAATCCCTAAGACAAATAGAATGTTAGTGACATATCAATGAATTGGTTTATTCTCCCAAGGATATTATGATAATAGAAAGCGTGTCGATCGATGTATGTGAAAGAAATAGCGATGTGCCGTGAGCTCCAGTGACAACGGTGTTAGACAGATGCCCTATAGTGGAATTGAGATTTTGGAGGAGTTGTTTACGAATGTACACTACCTCTGGGTTAGCAAGATAAGTACTGACGATGGAGTCAGAGGGAGCTGGTATTGTGACTTGGGAGAGGTGCAGCGTGTGTGGTTCTAGAGGAATAATTTTCGGAAATATATGGAGACCCGGATGAAAATGAAAATTAAAGAGTTAAAACCAGAAACCATGACTGTAACCGAGTATGAGGCCAAGTTTTCCGAATTATTGAGGTTTGTCCCGGAGTTTGTGAACACAGAAGAAAAGAAAGCCAGTAGGTTTCAACCAGGGCTACCTCCAACAAGCAGCCCACTGTCAGGACCTTTAAATAGCAGGTGCCCTTCTACACTGTTTAGACAGAGCTAATGCATTGTTGTATATCAAGATGTTGCATGACGATTAAACCTTAAGGCCGAGACGCTGAGGGAATAATTACAAGTAGAAATAGCCAATCGAGGGATTTTCCCATAAGACTGGTACATCCAGGTTGTGAACTAGAAATATGAGGCCGGCACTTTTGATAGACCTGATTCCTTTCAAGTTGGGAGAAGTTGATATTATAATAAGAATGGGTTGGTTGACACCCAATGAAGCCCAGACTGATTGTAGGGGATAGAGAGTAATAAATAAAGAATGGAGACATATTCAGAGATTCTTGAATATAGTCAGCCTAAGAAATTATTATGCCGGAGATATGAGGCTTAATTAGCTCTTAAGGTTGACGCCAAGAAAAGAGATACCAAGTATAAAGGGAACTACAATGGTTTTGGGAGATTGTACAAGATCTTAATGCGCTACCAAATATCGATTGGGATGACATGAGAATGAATACCGAGTATTCAGAGTATAGTGGGAATGAAAGAGTTAGTGACTCAGTTACAAGAGTTGTTGTATAAGGATATGATAAGACCCAGTGTACCACCGTGGAGAGCCCGGTGTTGTTGTAAGAGAGAAAGATTTTAGCACAAGATTATATATCGAACCTCGAGAGTTGTATGAGTTTGACATGGAGAATAGGTACCCTTGTAAATGATTGTTTGATCAGCGGAAGAACGCTGTGTATTTCCAATTTACTTAAGAACTGGGTATCACCAGTTGGAAGTTAAATCCGAGGATATACCCAAGACTGCGATTCGTACCGGGAATAGACACTTCGAGTTTTCAGCGAGGTTATTTTGGGATTGACTATGCCCCCACAAATTTTATGGAATGTAATGAATTGGCTTTGAGTTACCCATGATAGTAGATAGCATGAGATGGAGAAATGGCTAGAATTGACCTAGGATTATGACCGTGAGATACACTACCATCCGGGGAAGGCCAATGTGGTGGCCGATACCCTTACTTTGAAATGAGACAGAGATGGATTCCGAATGATCGGGAATTAAAAGATGAGATTTTACACAACACCCAAGTCAGTCCAACAAACTAGAAGGACAAAAGATTTCACCAACAAGCGGCTAGTGACAACCAAGACAGACAGAGAAAGTATGCGGACTAAGCCCGCGAGTATAGAGATAGTACTGCTACTGATAAGCTAAATGGCATGTTGATGGATGACAAGCAAGTTTATGTTGGTGTATTTTCTGTACAAACAAGATAGAGAATATGAGGTTAGTGATTCGTGATGCTAAAAGATATCCCCATTTGTTTTCAGAGTGATTCCGGGACGGAATCCTTTTAAGGAGGGGAGACTGTAAGACCCCAGATTTTGGGTAGAATTAAAACTTTTATTATATGTTGATGTAAATGTGGATAGTGGCAATGACTTTGAGAATCAAGTTATGAAATGAATGTGAATTTCGGTTTTCAAACATTTTGAGAATAGTAAGAATGGACTGAACATATAAATAAGAACAATCAATCTGGAAGATAAGAATACAATACTCCAGGGAAGGAAAGTATTTTTATGTCATCCAAATCAATATCTGGAATACATCCGACAACTCCGTAAATAGGACAGCGTGTGCCCGAGAAAGCACTAGAACATTTCTAAGTGCAAGAAGTAAAGAGAAATAAACCAGGAATATTGGATCGGATATTGAACCAAAGGATTATAGAAAAACCACTGATGAATAGTAACTTTTGATGAATAGTAAATTTTGTCGTTTAAAAAGTTTTTCAGACCACCCCATATGCGGAACGATATAATAAACTTTCAAGGGCGTATTAGTGATCTACGATGTAAATGAAGGAATGCAAAAGCTGTCAGAATCGGAAAAATAGCATTTCTGTTTTCTCCGAAATTTCACCAATAACGGACGGATTAATTATTATTTGAGAATAATTGAGGATTTAGATTATCAATTCCATGGATATGGATTAATAAAAGAATTAGAGATATCAAAAACACTTACAGGAAACTACTTCGATAGAACGCTTAAGAAACCCTGCGAACATTTTTTCGAGATTAAGCGATTAAGCGAACGAATCATGGATTAAGGATTGAAATTATGACAAGATTAAATGTATACATGGAAGTAACATGTAACAAGATTAATTCGAGAAATGCAACATTTGGATCATCCGTGTGAAAGGAAAGCGAACTGGTAAAGCTGCTTGCCACCATGATCTCCATTGCGTGACACGTGTCCCTGCTTTGCCACCATGAGGCTCCACTGATCGACACGTGTCCTGGGCATGCAATGACTCACCACTCTTTACACAAATATCAGCATTTCAAGCATTATTAACCAAAAACAAAAAGAAAGAAAAGAAGAAAAGCAAGAGAAACACAAATTTCTCTCAACTGATCTGTTAGAGCAACCCTCAAATAAAAATTCGTATCTCACAATACACCCATGATAAAATCACCAAAATTTAACCACAGCTTCTCCATTCTATGTATAACACGCGTTCAAAATTTCATGGCAATCCAAGGTGTTTAGCCTAGTCAAATATCCTCTCCAAGTTGAAGAAACCAAACTGTCCAGTCCATGACAGTTTCAACCTCTCACCTTAGAGAGCCAATAAGTCGAGATTCAAGCATCCCCTGGTGATGATCTGTAGCTCAAAAGAAAGCTCTTGAAGAGTAGAAGGTGTGGTAAAGATTTGAAAACCAAACTCTCAATTTTCGATTTTATATGATTTTTACAAAAGTGATGATGAATAGTAACCCTTAGAAACTAACTTCGTCTTTCTTGATTTCTTTGATGATCTAAGCTAGCTTAAGGCCATACAAGGACTATATAAGGATTATTAGAGCTGGTATACTCTCCAAGGAAGGTATAAACTTTAAGGACCTTAGACCTTACTTTGATTTTATGCTTGTTCTTGATGGATTTGAGCTTGGTGATGTTTATAGTATGATTATAAGCATGAAAGCATGATTATGTAGTGGTTGATTTGACTTGAGAAATTTGGGGTATAAACTGAAAAAGTAGGCTGATATTGATGAGTATTATGTTCATGAATTTTATGGATGCCCGGTGTGGCTTGGATTTGAGGTTGTGATTTTTGGAAAACGTTACGATTATAGCCGTCGTAATGCCCATTTGATTTAAGACTGTTTTGAGCATGAATTACGAACTGGTATTGGAATATTTTTGAACAACACTGACCAGTAACATGTAGGTCTTGTTTTAAGGTTTGTTTTGATATGAAGATCATGTCTATACGATTTACGGTTTAGAAGAAACGTGAGTTTTAGTAAACGCCATTCGGAAGAATGACCCATCTCTGTTCAGCAACTTTGAGTCTATATTTGGACCACTTCGGAGCCATATTAAAATGTGAAACTTGGAGGAATAATACTAGAGACAGTTAGGAAGGATCACGAAAAAGATTCGGATTAAAAAGATTATTTTTCGATTTTATAAAAATGTTTTAGTCGAGGTCGCGCAAGTGAAAACCACTAAGAGCATGACTTAGAAACCGATGTTGCAAATGGTTAAGTATAACTTGGATTTGAGGATGGATTTCGAACCCAACTTATGATATAAGTATTTTACGGATAACATGGACTTAGTATGAGCCTATAACGAGTTAGTAATTCCTTGGTTGTGTTTTGCTTACATGTTTAAGCATTGAGTACAAGTGGATTATCCAGGGGATTAACCGTGTGTTTTCGTTTGACTTTGTCTAGATTGTTCGACATGGTCACGAGCCCTATCACTTCTCGAGCATCAGGCAAGTTTCCTAAATCTATACTTGGAAGTATCGATTGTATATTACTGCTGTTGCCATGTGTGGAGTTATACAGTTTTGCGATACATGTTATATATCGTGTTAAATAGAATTTGACTTTTGGATATTATACGAGCCGTGAGATAATGTAATTATGAACCGGTATACCTTGTAGCTCTATAGATAAGAGAATGTTTATTGTTTCGACTCTAGACCGGGAGTCGATATTTGTGTTATATAGATAGTCGCGGAAACCCGGAGGGATTCCAGCGGCAGAGTACTATTCATCTTGAGGGATATTATTATTAAACATTAATTATATTTCTAGAAAGTATTAATTACCTGGAAATGATTTGAGTAATGCTATTTGAATATTACCTCATTCGAAGGTTATTATTTGAAAATGATTTGGTAGCGGGCTTATAAGCTAGATATGGATAGCGGTTATAAGCCAGGTTTTTATAAAGGCCCTAGGCTCAGAGGGCAGAGCATATATTGAGTTTATAACTTAGCCAGCGTATCGGGGTTATTTTGTAAGGTATATTTTCGAAAACCCGGACAGAGCTTTTTAGAAAGATTTTCGCAATAATTAACCTAAAGGCAACATCACCAATAAACCAGTGTTTATTTAATTAGTAAATACTTCTGGAAGCATTTACGGATTAAATAAGCCTTATTCGTCTAATTAAATTTGTTTACTTAGATGAATATCATTTTCAAAATGTTTTCTTAAAATCGCTTTGTTCCGGAATGATAACAAAGATATCGGGTATCTGTTATTCGAGGGTTAATTATTTTATTTAAGAATATTATTTATTAATATTCATTTGAGGATTATTGACGTTAAGAATATTATTTATTAATATTCATTTGAGGATTATTGACGTTAAGAATATTATTTATATTCATTGGAGGATTATTGACTTAAAGGATAATATTTCCATTTGAGGATTAGTAATGAATATTATTTTCAAATATTCACTTGAAGATTATTTATTTAATGAATATTACCTTTAAATATTCATTTGAGGATTAATTATTTATTAAATGAATATTATTTTCAAATATTCAATTGAGATTATTATTTAATGAATATTATTTTGAACATTCATTCGAGGTTATATTATTTTGAATTATTCATTCGAGGTTTATTAGTTAATGAATATTATGTGGAATATTCATTTAATCCTTATTTATTTAATGGATATTATTTCTAAATATTCATTCAAAGTTTATTTACTTAATGAATATTAATTTCGAATATTCATTTGAGGGTTTACTTATTCAATAAATATTATTAATTATTTTCAAATCAAAAAGAGGTTCCCAAAACAATGTTTTTCCATTTAAATCTGTCTTTTAAAGAAGATTTAAATGCTCGCTCAATTATCAAAAATATGGGAAACCTGTTTTAAGTAACTGCTACTCTTTTTAAACTCTCAACTCAAAACTGTCAGGGGACAGATATTTTCTCGAAGCAATTTAGTTGCTGCAAGTCAAATATTGTGTTACCACCTCAACGATCGAGGGGTAAATTCCTGGAACAAGTCGATATCCATTAACAAGCATCGCTTGGGAAATATTGGAGAATCTTCCTTTCCAACCTAGATATGACTACTGAGTGGAGTCGTATCAACAAGTATTACACTTGGGGAAAGGGAGACGATCTTTACGTTTCAGAGTCATGGATTTCATCTGAACTAGGAGCATGTGTAAGAGGTCGAGTCGCGCCGATCCATCACCTTATTGCCCCAAATGGGCCGGGAGATCCAGAAAGGCGGTAGACAATGTCAGGCTGTCGTGATACTTCCATCTACATGTAGAAAACATATTTTGTTGTACAACCTGCTACTGATCATAGTAAGGTTGGTACGACGGGCGCGGAGAAGGCTCCAGTATTGGTTCATCATCCATTTTGGATAATTCTGCAACATGTACTGAAAGGGACCACGGATGGCTCCGTTGGTACAGGTTTACCGATCATGTTGGCAGAGGGGTTCTGCAACATGTATTGAAAGGGACCAAGGATGACACCGTGGTACAGGTTTACCGGTCATGTTGGCAGGGGGTCGAAAAGTGTTTGGAATTGAAGTGACAATAAATCCATGCAACTTCATCTTTTATTTTATGAGTTATGACTCTGTGGATACCTTACATAACATGAGTTATGGTAAGGGAGTTGTTTATACTGAATCACCTTATAACTTCATCTTTTAAGTTATATGTTGATATTCTGCATATATAGCAGATATTTTTCGGAAAGGTCATATTTGGTTTACTTTGAAACCTCATCGTTTATACTAGAACTTTGTTCATAATATAGCCAAAGTTTGCAGAAATATTATGAAATTGATATTTGAAATACAACAATGGTATTATTTTTGGGATTACATTCCGATAAGGAGGTAATTTGAGTATCGAGATATTTTGACAAATTATTGTCTTATACCCGCTTTATTCTGGGTTGAATTAAAGGCAGGATTATGCCATACTTTTATTACCTTGCTGAGCTATCGCTCACTCTTGCTATTGTTTTATATATATTATATAGCAGCGAAGCAGGATGCCAATGGGACGGCACATACCCCGCAAGGCGTTTCCGTAAACAGCTTCTAGCAGTGATTCCAAAAGTAGGACGAACCAATCGAATCAGGCTACAGCTTTTGGTATTCAACTTATGTATAGATAAGAATGGTATGAGAGGATTGTGAGCATCAGAAGGCTAAGTTGGTAATGTAACATTACTTAGAAATTGTATCAGTGACAGATTCAAAGACATTTGGGTATTGTAATAAAAGTTATTTATTCCGCAATGGTTGTATTTGTGTCGTTTCTGAGACTCTAACCTGTGTGTGTGTGTGTGTGTGAGAGACATATATTGTGGGGTCATGAGCAGGTGAATTATGAATGTCGTGAGTAATACAGGTAAGGCAAGGAGTAAATGGATCGTGACTACTCTAAATCCCTGACCCCGGATTTGGGGTTGTTACACCTTTAGCATCACGAATCGCTAACCTCATACTCTCTATCTTGTTTGTACAGAAATACACTAGCATAAACTTGTTTGTCATTCATCAACTTGCCATTTAGCTTATCAGTAGAAGTACTATCTCTATACTCGCGGGCTTAGTCCGCATACTTTCTCTGTCTGTCTTGGTTGTCACTAGCCGCTTGTTGGTGAAATCTTTTGTCTTTCTAGTTTGTTGGACTAACTTGGGTTTTGTGTAAAATCTCATCCTTTAATTCCCGATCATTCGGAATCCATCTCTGTCTCATTTTAATTAAGGGTATCGGCCACCACATTGGCCTTCCCCGGCTGGTAGTGTATCTTACAGTCATAATCCTAGGTCAATTCTAGCCATTTCTCCATCTCATGCTATCTACTATCACGGGTAACTCAAATCCAATTCATTACATTCCATAAAATTTGTGGGTACATTAGTCAACCCAAATAACCTCGCTGACAACTCGAAGTGTCTATTCCTAGTACGAATCGCAGTCTTGGGTATATCCTCGGATTTAACTTCCAACTGCTGATATCCAGTTCTTAAATAAATTTGGAAATACACAGCGTTCTTCCGCTGATAAAACAATCATTTACAAGGGTACCTATTCTCCATGTCGAACTCATACAACTCTCGAGGTTCGATACATAATCTTGTGCTAACATCTTTCTCTCTTACAACAACACCGGGCTCTCCATGGTGGTACACTGGGTCTTATCATACCCTTGTACAACAACTCTTGTAAATGAGTCACTAACTCTTTCATTCCCATTATACTCTGAACACTCGGTATTCATTCTCATGTCATCCAAATCGATATCTGGTAGCTCCTTAAAACCTTGTACAATCTCCCAAAACCATTGTGGTTCCCTTTATACTTGGTATCTCTTTTCTTGGCGTCAACAATAAGAGCTAATTAAGGCTCGTATCTCTGGCGTAATAGTTTCTTAGTCTGACTATATTCAAGAATCTCTGAATCTGTATCCATCCTTTATTTATTACTCTCTCTCCCTTACAATCAGTCTGGGCTCCATTGGGTGTCAACCAACCCATCCTTATTATAATATCAACTTCTCCCAACTTGAAAGGAATCAGGTCTATCAAAAGTGTCGACATCATATTTCTAGTTCACAACCTGGATGTACCAGTCCTATGGGAAAATCCCTTGATTGACTATTTTTACTTGTAATTATTCCCTCAGCGACTCGGCCTTAAGGTTTAATTGCCATGCAACTTCTTGATATACAACGATACATTAGCTCTGTCTAAATAGTATAGAAGGGCACCTGCTATTTAAAGGTCCTGACAGTGGGCTGCTTGTTGGAGGTAGCCCTGGTTGAAACCTACTGGCTTTCTTTTATTCTGTGTTCACAAACTCCGGAACAACCTCGATAATTCGGAAAACTTGGCCTCATACTCGGTCACAGTCATGGTTTCTTGTTTTAACTCTTTAACGTTCATTTTCATCCAGGTCTCCATATATTTCCGAAAATTATTCCTCTAGAACCACACACGCTGCACCTCTCCCAAGTCACAATACCAGCTCCCTCTGACTCCATCGTCAGTACTTATCTTGCTAACCCAGAGGTAGTGTCCATTCGTAAACAACTCCTCCAAAATCTCAATCTCACCATAGGGCATCTATCTAACACTGTTGTCACTGGAGTTCACGGGACATCGCTATTTCTTTCACATATATCGATTGACACGCTTTCCATTATCATAATATCCTTGGGAGAATAAACCAATTTCATCGATATGTCACTAACATTCTATTCGTCTTAGGGATTCGCTCCTGTCATAGGCGATTTCGTTGTGAATCTAATTCCTATCAGCTAATTTAGACTTATTTGACCTGGGTGGCCTCCCCTTAGAATTCAATGAGGATAACAAAAAATATGGGGCCTTGAAAAGACAGCTCCCATATCAAGGAAAACGTCACACACTGGCGATCATAAGGTTATGAGTTTTAAGGTAACCTTATTGGAGGTAAAAGAATTTACCGAGAGATCAACATGATCATAAGATCTGAACGTTGTGTGCCTCGATTGAGACATTACTAAAGGTAATTAGTCTTCTTGTATTTCACAACTTACAAGTGATGGCGTCCCATCCGACTTCTATCACACAGACAGATAGTCCTTGTAGCCCCTATAAGTATAGGGTTGTTCGTCTCAGTGGAAGTTGAAAAGTATGAAAGCAATTCGAGATCAATTTAATGATTATCGCCTTTCAACAATATTTCTCAAAGGAACACCTTGGATTAAAATTGAACAGATTCCAAAGGTGCGATTTACAAGAAAAGGATAGCCATAAAGATACTGGTATTCAACAAACAAGTGGTGAGGTATCACCATAGGGTCATTCATTATTTGAAGAAAAGTGAAAGATTAAATAACATCATTTGATAGGGCTTCAAAAACCTGAAAATAGGCATTGTGATAGCCTCTGGCACAATTGAAACTGAATATGGTTTAGCACAAGTGTTATAAAACAACTTCGAAGAGGGAATATGCCCTTTATCAGAATTCTTTCCTGGAGAGAGGTCAAGATAAATCATAGATTGGGGAGGTACCCCACATAATTTGCAAATGGGGAGGGTACTACCAAGGTCTCTACGGATGCCTTTTATGTCGGCTCCTCTAATGGATAATCGTTCAATTCCGAAGCTTTTCTTTTCCACGCACCCTAAGTTGTTCGATACTTACGTCATTGCCGACTTATAATAGTCGCTAAGAATTCAACCATCAACATTTGCAATCGCAGAGAATTCTATTCGACTAGGCGCAAACATCTCAAGTAAGCGTTCTGTTCTATAAAAAGACCTCGATACCGTTGTCGCCCATAGAGATGATAATTCCACATGTCGACTGGGCGGTATTTCGGAAGATCGTTAGAAACTACAAGCTTAAATCCGGTCTCTATTTCAATCATCCTTATACCCAATATTCTTTCTCCCATATCAATCCCGTGTGCTACCTAAGCTTAACACTTTTGGCACAATAGCCTTTTCATTTAAGTCAATCTCGGAATTTCTCAGTCCGTCTTGGTCCTTAAATATATTTCGCCTTTACCGTCCAATCTCAACTTCATCATTTTATCTCTACAATCAATTATAGCAATCAGGGTCTGTCCACCAGCCCATATAACGGCTATCTTACCCAATCCACAGGGTTCGCTCTAATTTCCACTCTCTTTTGGTGACATCCTCTGGTAATCAGAAAGGCAAGGTTTGCCAAAATTTGCTGAATTTCTTTCCAAAATCAGGGAAATTTGATCAATCTATTTACCTTCTAGTAATGCTCGGATATGATTTCTGACCTTTCTGTTCTATCCTCATAATTCCTTCCTGGTTTCCTGAGGGTGGTAAATCTCGTTCTCGATTCCGTCTTAGCGTGCTTGTCTTACAATAACATTTGAATGGTACATATACCCAAAATTTTCCTTGAGATAATAAAATCCCTCAATGATGTAATACACACTATTTCCAGTGGAATCGCTGGTCGTGGGGGATTGAAACCTCATAGCCAAAGCAATTCCTTTCACTATACTAGGCAACTAAGTACCCTTAATCGTTCGTGAAAATCTGGACATCTTGGTTCTTACGTATGCCGCCTCCTTATGGGCAACTATAACCGACTACGAGTAACAGGTTTCGTTCAAGTCGAATCAATCCACTGATACTGGCTATACTGCCTCTACCTCTTCTGCTTTGAAGACTCTACTCCATTTTCTTTGTCATACCTCTTGATGAATCATGAACGATCCTTAAACTCTCGTCTCGTCACTTATTTGTCCCTTGAAGGTTTGTCCGGTCTTATTATTAGACCTCAAGTAACACACCACATCTTTATCAATCAACACGTCCTCTACAAGATTCTTTCCTTGACCCACTATGGGGTCTTCCTCTAGATCCTCCTATGGATCTTCCTTTATCGGGTCTCCGTCCATTTCAAGGAACGCATCATCAATTGCCTACTCGAAGGGCTCGGGATCTGGTATCTCAGAATCCCATCCACCTATAACTCATACGAATCGAGGTGACTAACCATGAAGTCCTAAGTACGGTTTCCCAAAAGAAGTCCCCTCTCGGGCTTCATCTTAAACAGTCAGGGTCATGTCCTCTAACCCGACTACGAACTCAATTTGAGCTCTAGATGTTCTTATCATTCTTAAGGGTATTGTAAGACTCGATCTCCTATCGTTTCTGAGGACTGTAACCTAATGCTCTGATACCATCTCTGTAACAGCCCCAAATCCGGGGTCGGGGATTTAGGGTTGTCACGATCCATGTACTCATTGCCTTACCTGTATTACTCACACCATTCATAATTCACCTGCTCATGACCCCACAAAATATGTCTCTCACACACACACAGGTTAGAGTCTCAGAAACGACACAATACAACAACTGCGGAATAAATAATTTTTATTACAATACCCAAATGTCTTTTGAATCTGTTACTGATACGATTTCTAAGTACTGTTACATTACCAACTTAGCCTTCTGATGCTCACAATCCTCTAATACCATTCATGTCTATACGTAAGTTGAATACCAAAGCCGTAGCCTGATTCGATTGGTTCGTACTACTCCCGGGATCACTGCTAGAAACTGTTTATGGAAACGCCTTGCGAGGTATGTGCCGTCCCATTGGCATCCTGCTTCGCTGCTATATAATATATATAAAATAATAGCAAGAGTGAGCGATAGCTCATCAAGGTAATGAAAGTATGGCATAATTCTGCCTTTAATTCAACCCAGAAATAAAGCGGGTATAAGGCAATAATTTGTCAAAATATCTTGATACTGAAATCATTTCCTTATCGGTATGTATTCCAAAAATACCATTGTTGTATTTCAAATATCATCTCCATAATATTCTGCAAACTTTCGATATTCATACTATGAACAAAGTTCTAGTATAATATAAAAGATGAAGTAGCAAGATAACTCAGTATATCCTTTCCGTAAAATATCTGCTATATAAATATAAGCAGACTATCAACATATAACTTAAAAGATGAAGTTATAAGGAAAATTCAATATAAGGTTTCCGTAACCCAAAATCCACTTATGCATATATATCCTTAATCAGGTTTTATCAGAGTCATAACTCATAAAATAAAAGATGAAGTTGTAGGAATTTCCAAATATCATCTTTCATATCAAACATTTATCTCATATCATATTCTGGAAATAAAGACAAGGCAAAATATTTCCAATCCACTTTCTAAACTTGAATAAACTTGCATGAACTTGAATAAACTTGAATAACTTGAATAAACTTGCATGGACTTGAATAAACTTGAATAACTTGAATCAACTTGAATAACTTTTCTTTTCTGGAAACTTGCTTAAAACATGTTCTTTCATGGATGATGAACTATAGATGGAGATTCTAGGCGATAGGGATACCCCTGCGATGATCAGTCGCAAGGCGAATCCCCACTGCTGTTTTTCTACGTAGAAGCGAAGAATAGACAGACGCTAACTGACCTACCTCCCCGCCTTCGGTTGTAGGGGGAAGAGCAGACCCGTTCATAGACCGTCGGTCTGATACTCTTCTCTGGGTGGGAAAAACAGACCCGATCATAGTACGTCGGTCTGTCACCCTCCTCTTACCCTACGGTCGGGCACATACTGATAATCTAAGGGAAGAACAGACCCGTTCATAGACCGTCGGTCTACGCGTAGTTCCCTTAGGGGACAGGCGCCACTCAATCCCTTACATATTCTCCGAGTTCAAGAAAATCCATAATTCTGAAACATAAAGTTCCTTTCCCTTTTTCCCCCTGGTATACGACTCCACAAAGTAGTCATATCTGGTTGGAAAGGAAAATTCACCCATATTTCCCAAGTTGATGCTTGTTCATGGATACAACTTATTCCACTGGTCTTACTCCTCGAGTCTTGAGGAAGTAATCAAAATCATTTTGATGGTAGCATACAAAGCTGTTAAATGAATAGTTTCAAAAAAAAGATTTAGGACCGGGCAGTCCACTTGAAACAAACATTAAAACTTGAGGAGGATCCCCTGAGTCTTTGTAGTTTGAGCGAACATTTAAGTCTTTCAGAATATAGACTTAAAAGGAAAATAGATTTGGGAACCTTCTCTAATTATATTTATGATTGCCTGAATAAAACTTTATTAGTTATCTAGGGTTAAAGAATAGATTTCACAAAATACTTCTTTAAGAAGTAGGGCTTTAAATAACTAATGAAAACTATATTTAATAAAGAATATTTATTTAGATGTAATTCTCAAATACTCTCTTAACAAAAGAATGGATAAAATAATAATAATATAACCCTAGATAACAACTGATACCATTCCCGGTCCGTAGTATAAATATAGAGTATATATCCCCTACTGAGGGATTTTTCTTAACATATTGGTTTATGAATATTTCCATAACCATAGCTTGTAAATCCAACTTGTACTTAGCATCATAAGTATCGTTTCGAAATCATGAACACATAGCATATATTCCAATATCTTATATTTATCACAACAACAGTTTATAGAGGTATAGGTTTGAAAACTTGCATCTATCATATCATATGCATCATCAGTATAATGTAATCTGAAATACAGCATGGGATTTAGAAAACTTGCATCTAGTATATGCATACTTCAAAATATGGTACTTTAAAATACAGCATGTAATGAGAAAACTTTCCTGATGCTCGAGAAGTGATAGGGGTTCGCGACGATGTCGGACCATCTAGACAAAGTCAAAGAAAACGCACGATTAATCCCCTGGATAATCCACTTGTACTCAATGCTTAAACATGTAAGCGAAACACAACCAAGGCATTACTAGCTCGTTATAGGCTCATACTAAGTCCATGTTTAATCGACCATTACTTAAGCCGTAGGTTTAGTCCGAAATCGATCCTCGAATCCAAGTTATACTTAACCATTTACAACATTGGTTTCTAAGTCATGTTCTTAGTGGTTTTCACTTGTGCAACCTCGGCTTCCTTATTTTTATAAAATCGGAAAATGATATTTTTGACTCGAAAACTTCGTACAAGGCTTGATAACTGTCCTTAGCATTATATCACAAAGTTTCACATTTTAATTCGACTCTTAAAGGTCTTTGACTTAGCATCAAAGTGGTTACATTTCTGCGATGAAACCTCTCGAACCACGATTACTAAAACTAGCATAACTCTTAAACCGTTCGGCCAAATTAGGTGAACCACATATCATTACGAAGCTTATAACATAAAATACACAATCATGGGCAGTAGGACTCAAGGGTCGAGCCCTAACAGAGGAAAAACAGGGAACCAATCAGTAGGTAAAAATTTGGGCATTACGACGGCTATAACTCGGATATTCCCAAATTTCAAATCATCCAAAATGCATATCGATCACTCCACACAACACATACATCTTATATAACATAGAACTGAGGCCAATCAATGCCTTTCCGTTCATATAACTCATTATAACTTAGATCAAAGCCCAATCCTAACAACTAAGGCTATAAACATGCATAAACACCATTAATCATCCATAAACCTCATAATACTTCAAGGGTTTCAAGATTTATACCTTCTCCAAGCTTGCTTGCTGCTATATTCCTTATGTAACCTTAGATCCTTGCTTAATACAACCTTTGGAAGCCACAAACTCAATATCCAAAAACAAAACAAAATACAAGTTACTATTCATCACCACTTTGTAAAATCCATATAAAATCGAAAAACAAGAGTTTGGTTCTCAACTTTTTACCGCCCCTTCTACTATTCAAGGGATTTCTTTTGAGTCCTATCTCATCACCAGGGGATGCTTGAAGCTCGACCTATTGGCTTTCTAAGGTGAGTGGTCGAAACTGGAAAAGGCAGGACAGTTTCGGTTCTCCGACTTGGGGAAGGGATTTGACTAGGCTACACTCCTTTGTTGGCCATGAAATTTTGAACGAATGTTGCCCATGGAGTGGAGAAGATATGGTTAACATTTGGTGATTTAAGGATGGATAGAAATGGAGTTATGGATTTTTCTTTGGACTCCGTTTCTGCTGGGCAGAATGGGGGGGAGAGAGTTCTTCTCTCTTTCCTTTTCTTTTCTTGGTTAATACTAATGATAATGCTGATATTTTGTTAAAAAGTGGTGAGTCATCACCCTTGGTTGCCTCATCTCTTGACACTTGTCAAGCATGCACTGGCTCAGATAAAGTAACTTTATTGGTTCGTTTCCTTTCACATGGATGATCCAAATGTTGGATCCCTCGAATTAATCTTGTTACATGTTACTTCCATGTCTATATTTAATCCTGTAAATGTTGCCTTGTTCCTCTTGAAATGATTCGAAATATTTTCTAAAGGGCGAATAAAACTCTACGCGGTTCTCGCAGTGAATAGTAACTATTCACTATTCACTTCAACAATCGAATCCTTAAATCGACTTTAATAATATAATAAAATTCCAAAATATTAAATCCTCAAATCCTCAATTTTAATATCTCATTTCTTGAATATAATAATATATAATTCACTGCCCGGTCAAATACTACACCAAAATAAAATTTGGAATTTCTGAATTCCGATCGTCTTTGCATTCACTTATTTACTCCGTAGATCACTAATATGACTTCGGAATATCCACACTACGTCTCGTACATAGGTGGCATGAAAAATTTTCTTAACCCTCAAATTCACTATTCATCCACCAAATTCACTATTCACTGATGCACTTAATCATAATAAGAAAAGTTTTAAATATTTCCAAAAATTCGGGTTATTATATCTCCCAACTATCTCTTTCGTAACTCTTCGGTTAACGATCTCTTGCTGATAACAAAATATGAGTAGACTCATTTGATCCATCAATTATAGATCAATTGACGTCATAGTCCGACTCGATTCTTGTTGATCCTATCACAGAATCCATTATAGTAAAATTACATTCCTAATCAGGAATCTCTATTAACTGTGATAGTCAACTTGGTCTTTGTTCTGCCTTCATTTTCTGACATATCCAATATTATATTTGTTTACCAATCGATAAATCCTTTTATTTATCCGACCACTTATAACATTTCCTTAACTTTCTTTACCTTTTTGTACTCTCGGTGTAGCTGTCTCTTTATGACAGATCTTTATTCCTTAATTCGTTCTGGCTCATTCAGGACCTTTAAATAATCCTTTGTGTTCTCGTGACTTCAAACTTCATCCTTTCAGTTCTTCTTATTAGTCATTCCGAAGATTTAACATCTTTCATTTCTTGAACATTTGGAATCCCAACTTGGTAAAATACACTTTATGATTCCTGGAAATTTTCTCACATTTCCCGATCCATTCAACTTTTTCAGTCTTTCGAGTAAGTCTGGTTAGTGGGGCTGCTATTTTAGCAAAATCTTGTACACATCTTCGGTAATACTCGACTAAATCCACAAAATACTCACCTCGGTTGGTGTGGTTGGCCTTTCCTAGTTTGAAACGTCTCCTATCTTTGCAGGGTCGACCAGTACTCCTTTACTGTTGACCACATGTCCTAAAATTGTACTTCCTTTAGCCAAAACTCGCACTTTGAGAACTTGGCATATAACTTTTCTCTCCTCAGTGCTTCTAACACGATCCTCAAATGTTCTGCATGTTCTTCCTCGGTCTTTGAGGTAAACCTAAATATTGCCGATGTCACTATGACATACTTATCCAAATACTTCTTGAAAAGTCTATTTAGCACGTCCATGAAAGCTGCAAGGGCATTCGTCAGCCCAAACGACATTACTAAAAACTCGTAGTGTCCATACTTGGTGCGAAACGTAGTCTTGGGTACGTTCTCAGGCTTAATATTCAATTGGTGGTATCCAATTCTCAATCAATATTCGAGAATTTAACTACATCATGCAGCCGATCGATCAAATCACCGATCCTTGGCAGGGGTATTCATTCATAACAATTAGCCTATTTAGCTCTCGATACTCTATGCACGGCCTCATGCTGCCGTCCTTTTTCTTCACCAATAACACGGGGTGCATCCCACGGTGACGCCTTTGGTCTTATCATTCCTACAATTGAGCGACTAATTTTTTCATCTTGACTGGAGCTAGTCGGTACGGGGCCTTCGAAACTGGCGCCGTTCTTGGAGCTAATTCTATAGCAAACTTTATTCCTCTATCGGGTGGTAACCCTGGGAGATCTTCTAGAAATACATCCTCGAATTCATTGATAACAGGGATATTCCGCATACTAGGTGCTTCCTGTTTCGTATCCATCACAGTCGCTAAACAAGTTTCATCTTCTTGGAGGTCAAACGTTTCCTCGTCCGACAATCTGAATTCTTACTTCCTTTCTTTCTCAACCTATTCGCGTTTCATACTCTATTTTCTTTATGCCCATTTCTTTCTCGTCCACTTTGCTTCCATTTCTATCATAGTCGTTTCATTAACCAAGGTAACATAATCAGTCACTTCGAACACTTCGTTATTCTGAATTCGCATCATGCGAAACAAACCTTGGCAATTTCCGTAAACTTCGATTTATAGTTGTCGTACTCATTTATCTTGGCTCTCAGCTTCAACACTCTCTTTTTCCCAAATACTAAGGAAAATACTTGCATGGTACCAAGAATACTTCAAGCAACTGAATGCTTTATTAAAAAAAAAAAAACTTTGTAAAAATTCTCGCTGAGGGGGCGACCTGGTTAGGTCTCAATTAAATTATCGTTTGAAAATCTTCCCACCATACTTCACTGCATACAATTGCATCGTGAATTTACTTATATAAATTTGACCGAAAGTTGAACTTAGTGATACAATAACTAGTTCATTTCAATAAACATTAACAACTAGCTGAACAAAATTTGCTAGTTCGATTAGTTTTGGACGCAGCATCTAGCTAGGATAATTAGCTAGATTTTCATCATATCATTAAAATTTCAACTAGTTAGAACAATTAACTAGTCACTCATCATGGCACATATAATTAGCCAGTTTCAGTCTATGAGTACAAAATCTCGACATTGTAGCCAAAGAAAGAAAGTAAACAACATTTTGACTACTTGGATAATGAATTGAAAAGAAGAGTAAATAAGTTTAGGATGAACAAGGTAATTATAACCCTTGAATAAAATATATGATATGAATAGGAAATTCTTGCTATCGGAACAATCGATAACCTCTCACCAAACATTTCTCATCAGTGAAACGGTCCACCCAAAGGTGTCTCCGTACATAAACTTTATCAAATTTTCCAATAGAATTGAATTCGGAATATCAATATCAAATTGATATCCTTTCTACGATTTCAACGTCTGATGTGCAAATCTCTCCTTAATAGAAGAAAAGAGTTCCCGAGTAATCTCTGAAATATATATCATCCATGTTTTAGACATATAGCTAGATATTTATGAACTCGACTGAGGAGTCCAAGTATGAAAAAAAAAAAGAAATCGAATATCAAAATAATCGTTAAAGAATATTCGTCAAATAATTGAGGAAGCATTAATTGAACATTCCTTAGATAATTGAAAGAATACGAAATAAATTATAGACCTGGAACATGAACAAAACGCTCCGGTGAGTAATGGTAAGTTAACTCTGCGTATTTAAACCTCAAAGGTAATGAGAGGAGAAAAGAAAAGAAATAAAATGAAGATAGCAATTGTTGGTTGCATCCCAAGTTGAAGTAAGAAACTAGAAAGGTTACCTGACATGAATTATTCAAGGTAACACGGGCATGAACAGTTTTAGATTGAGGAGTGTACCAGCAAGTAGATACCAAAAAGTCAATGGTCATCGTAATTTCTAACATCGCCCGCACAAGGATGATCTTATCTTTCTGCCTTTATGGCTTGTGGTACTAACCAACGGTACCTCAAAATCGTACAAGTCCTTAAATAGGTCGGGAGTTCAAACATATTTGTCATTCCACGATAATCGTCCCGAGATTGAGCCTCTTACGGCCGCATCAACACATCCTCCAAAGATGGAGGTCGATTAACGTATATGTAATTTCTTAACACTAATCGTATCGAACGAATCCAACCCCAGGCCAACATAGGTCTCGTTCCTCGTAGGTCCTGAGATTGTCGCATTGTTCGCCGCAACCATACGTTTCTTTATCAGAATCACGCTATCCATTCTTCATATCTTTGATTTCTGAGTTGAGCCATCATGGCCTATCGTACGAAATGTACTCGCAATGCGATTTAGCACGTTCGTCTCACGATAACGTTCTGGTACTACACGTACGCAACAGTCTCCTTTTTAGGTAACAAAATACCCATCGACGGAAAAGATACCAACTATTGTGGAATCGTTGTTCTCAAGGCTTGGACCTCATACACAAGATAATGCCCTAACTAGTCCATGCAATTTAGTAATTCGGACCGCGTAAAGGACTGTAAACGTCTCAATCTTCACATGTGCTGCCTTCTCATGGCAAATTATGCTGAACTACAAACACTTAGGTTCTTACTAAGTCAAGTTATCCATTGGTATTGGCCATTCCGACCTTACCCCAACTGTCACCGAGACTCTGCTTCGCGTCTTATCTTAATGTTTTTGATAATCCGTGTACAATTCTAAACGTCCTTCTCATCATTATGATGATCTTCAATGGTCCTGTCGGTCCTCCGATAAGTCCTCAACTAAACTCTTTAATCTTAACATCCTTAGTGGCACTACTTCCGGTAGTCCACTTAACGAACTCTATATGAGTTCTCTCGTCATTCTCCTACTTCGATATAACTCTTAACACTCTCATATCCAAGTTTATAACTTAACGCTCTGATACCATTTCTGTAACACCCCCAGATCCGGGGTCAGGAATCTGGGTTGTCACGCTCCATCAATGATACAATACCTGCATTACTTACAACATTCTCATAATACAACTCCAAAGACCCCAATCACTTACGCACACACACACAAGTTATAGCCTTGGAAATGAGCAACAATAATCAACATTTGTTATTACAACCCAAATGATCTATCCCGGATCTCATCTATTATTTACAACCTCTACCTGAAGTTACAATAATAGACCTCACAATTCTATACAAGGTTTAGTAATACAAACCCACTCAAAATAATTCTCACTAATTCAAGCTGCAACCAATCTGCTCATACTGACAGTATTCATCCTGCGTCAACTAACTCCAGGGTGGTCTCTCCATTCCCTTGCTCTCGTAACACGAGGTGGATTCGGCAATGTTTTCCTCATGCTGAAATATTTAATAAAGCAAGAATGAGCTAATAGTGCTCAGCAAGAATTCTATTCCAGTTTAAATCTTTAAACCTTATGACTTATAATCATACTCATATACTCTTCGTAATCATTTGGAAATCCTTGGTATCAGTATGATAAACCAAGTCTCAAACATATCTTTTTAAAATAGATATTAATATTGGAATCAAGGCTTAAAGCCTATCCATTGATTCAAAATACTATACAGTTCAATGTACTGTATATCTTAAATACCTTCTCAACATATATACAGTTCAAAAATATCTTTATAACCACATGCTATGCATTAAACGGATAAGAGACTAGTATAACATAAAGGATGAAGTTACGAGGAAAATTCATATAATGTTTCCGTAACCCAAAATCCACTTATGCATATATATCCTTAATCAGGTTTTATCAGAGTCATAACTCATAAAATAAAATATGAAGTTGCATGAATTTATCGTCACTTCATTTCCAAACACTTTTCGACCTCCTGCCAACAGGATTGGTTCTTCACCCCAATACATGTTGCAGGAATATACAAATTGGATGATGAACCAATACTGGAGTTGCTACCGCGCCCGCTGTGCCTAACCTTGCTATAATCAGTAGCAGGTCACACCGCTCAAATAGTTTTCTACATGTAGATATGTTAGATATAATTGCTGATGATTGTTTATCAGTGTTTAAGCAACAGGTACTCATCAGAGTTTACTAGAAGCCAGTCAGAGTTTGTTAAAGTCTGACGGGGTGAGAGTTTACTTTAGCTGTCGGTGCTAATATGAAGATTCTAGAAGCAATATATTCTGAAGATGGAAAGAAGCAGAATATATTGAGATGGCTAAATAAACGGGACAGAAGACAGAAGAAATCCTAGATTGATATAAATTTTATAGCTGATTTATAGGATATCAATTATAGATTGATTATGTAACTGTGTATTATATAAACACAGATAGGTTAACCCTAAAAGGGACGCGAATACTGAATACATTATTCTTGTAACCTAGTAGCTCTCTGTGATTCTTTAACATCACTGAGAGAAGAGTTATTTATATAATTCAGTTGTTGATTCATAAACAGTGTTCTCAATTGTTATTATCATACTTATATTGATTATATATTGTGTATTCGGCCTAACAATTGGTATCAGAGCTAAGGCTGTTAAATATATACAGTTTTCGATCTAAACACAAGTATAATCATGGCTGAAAGCATCCAGGCAGGTTCTAATGCTCAAAAGGTTCAATCAACTTCTGTAAGTCGATATGAGACAATCAGGGTTCCAATTCTCAGACCTGTGGAATATCCAATATGGAAGGTAAAGATGACCATGTTTCTAGAACCCACAGATCCAGAATACCTTGATAGAATCAATGATGGTCCTCATATGCCAACCAAACTGTCTCCTGTTGTTGATGGTCAAGAACAAAAGACTGTTCCAAAGGAAAAGAAAGATATGACTCCTGAGGACATCTCATCAATTGCAAAGGATGCAAAAGTTAGACATCTTCTCCACAGTGCCTTAGATAATGTCATGTCTAACAGAGTCATTGGCTGTAAGACTGCCAAAGAAATTTGGGATGCTTTAGAAGTCAGGTGTCAAGGAACAAGTGCAATAAAGAAGAACAGGAAGACTATTCTCACATAGGAGTATGAACACTTTGATTCAAGACCTGGTGAATCTTTGACTGAGACATATGACAGATTTTGTAAACTGTTGAATGATCTGTCTCTGGTTGATAAAGAATATGAACTTGAAGAATCAAATCTCAAGTTTCTTCTATCCCTACCTGAAAGATGGGATTTGAAGGCGACAACAATACGAGACAATTATGATCTTGCAGAAACAGATCTTGATGAAATCTATGGGTTGCTTAAAACTCATGAACTTGAAATAGAACAAAGAAACAAAATATCTGGAAAGAAGACAAAATCTGTTGCTCTTAAAGTTGAAGAAAAGCCTGTCAAGAAGGAATCATCAAGAAAGAAAGCCAAGGGAAAGGCTTTAGTCATTAAATCTGACAGTGAGTCATCAAACTCTGATGATGGCTGAAACACTGATGATGAAGCTTCTGATTCTGAGGATGATGAAGAAGAGATGATGAAAATGGCTGCTTTTATGGTGAAGACCTTCAAGAAGATGGGATTCAAGAGCTTCAAGAAAGGAAAGAGATTCTCTAGGAGAGATTCAAACTCTGATAAGAGAAATTTCAGAAAGTCTGATGGAAGAGATACCAAGTCTGGAAAGAAAGACAAGTCTGAGATCCAGTGCTACAAGTGTAAAGAGATGGGTCATTATGCTCCAGAGTGCAAGAAAGGAAAATCTGAGAAAACACTCATCACTAAAGGCAAGGACTGGGCAGACACTTCAGACTCAGATGAGGGAGTCAATTATGCTCTCATGGCAACTGTTAAAGATGAAGCTGAGTCATCTGAAAACAAGGTACCCCTAACAACTTATGCTTATGATACTGATAATATATTTGAATTAAGAATTTATCTTAAAAGCATACATGTTAGTTATAGGGATCAGACTTTAGAGAATGAAAGAATCAAATCTGAGAATCTAGGTCTTAAAGAGAGGAATAAATTTCTTGAAGAGAGACTTGTTAACATGCAACAAGTTCAAAAGGAGAGAGATGATGCTGTTTATGTTGAACAGGAATTGCTTAAAAGATATAGGCAAATAGAATCTGAGTTGGAAAAAGAGAGGAAAGTGATTAAAACCTGGACCAATTCTGGAAAAGACACACATCAAGTTTTTCAGACAGATACTATAGGATTAGGTTACTGTGAGGAAGATGAACTTAGGTTTAAAGATAAAGTTAAAGTTAAACCACAACTCGAACCTATGAAATTTGTTCCTGAATCCAGTAAGCTAAAATTTGTAGTTGTGAAAGAAGCTGTTATGGAGCCAGTTGAAACTTGTGAAAAACAGGTTAATGTTGGTTCAATAACAGAAAAACAAATTGAGCTAGAAGCTGTTAAAGAACCAGTAAAAATCTGTGATAAACAGGTTAATGTTGGTTTAATGACAGAAAAACAATTCAATCATAAGCTCAAAGAAGTAAAGTCTGTCATGAAACAGAAAGGGTTCAAGAAGAACAGGAATGGAAAGATAGGCATAAATAAAAGGAATAATCATTTGCTTACCACTGTTGCTCCAAGAAAAACATGTTATAACTGTGGAAGTACTAACCATCTTGCTAGTTTTTGCAGGAAAAACAAAGATATTAATTCTTTACCCTCCAAGTGTGGAGTAAAAAATGATTATGTTAGGGTTAGACCTCAAACTTTATGCACACACTATGGGAGCACTTGGCATTCCATTTATACTTGCAAGAGTTATCATGCTATTTATCACGACTATTATGAGCTAAAACCCAACTTGAAATGGGTTAGAGCAAACTCTGCAAGTGTAAAGTCTGACAATGTTAGTTTAAACTCTGTTGATAGTGATTCCGCTGCAAAAGCTAACAATGTTAAGAAAGCCAAAGGATCCAAGAAAGTCTGGATCCTTAAATCTAACACTCAGTGATTGTTTGTGATTGCAGGGCATAAAAGAGAGCACTCTTATCTTGGACAGTGGATGCTCAGGACACATGACTAGAAATAAAGCCCTGATATCAGATTTTGAGGAAAAAGCTGGCCCAAAAGTTTCCTATGGAGATGGCAACATAGGACGTACTCTGGGATATGGCAATATCAATCTTGGAAGTGTCATCATCACAAATGTAGCTCTAGTCTCAGGACTCAAGCATGATCTGCTTTCTGTGAGTCAAATCTGTGACAGAGGATACCATGTAGATTTTCATACTGAACACTGTGAGGTTATCAGTAAATCTACCGGAAAAGTTGTTCTAGTTGGACACAGGCGCAATAACATTTATGAAGCAAGTTTGATAACAAACTCTGAAGGAAAAGTTGTGTGTCTGTCTGCAAAAATGTCCAATGAAGAGAGTTGGAAATGGCATAAGAAGCTCTCTCACCTAAACTTGAACAACATCAATGAGCTGATTCGAAAAGATCTTGTAAGGGGACTTCCAAAGTCAATACTTAGCTTAGATGGTCTGTGTGATTCTTGTCAAAAGGCCAAGCAAAGGAAGTCATCTTTCAAGAGTAAATCTGAATCTTCAGTTGTGGAACCTTATCATCTTTTACATGTTGATCTTTTTGGTCCAGTGAATGTAATTTCAATGGGCAGAAAGAAATATGCTTTGGTAATTGTTGATGAATACACCAGATACACCTGGGTGTACTTCTTAGCAAAGAAGGATGAAACTGCCTTAACTTTGATGGATCATGTGAAGCTATTGGACAAAGGATCACAGTACAAAGTGAAAATTGTAAGGAGTGATAATGGTACTGAATTCAGAAATTCTGAAATGGAAGCTTTCTGCAAGGAAAGAGGAGTGAAGCAAGAATTTTCTGCACCTGGAACTCCACAGCAAAATGGTGTAGTTGAAAGAAAGAACAGAACTCTAATCGAAGCTGCCAGAACAATGCTTGATGAAGCAAAATTGCCAACTTATTTCTGGGCAGAAGCTGTTCAAACTTCTTGTTTTACTCAAAATGCTACACTGATCAACAAGCATGGGAAAACACCATATGAGATGGTGAAAAATAAGAAGCCAAATTTGAAGTATTTTCATATTTTTGCATGCAAGTGCTTTGTGTTGAAAACTCATCCTGAATAGTTGACCAAGTTTCACTTAAAAGCTGATGAAAGAATTTTTGTTGGATACCCACTATCATCTAAAGCATTCAGAGTCTACAATCTGAGAACTAAAGTGATCATGGAATCTATACATGTGTCATTTGATGACAGGAAAATAACTGGAATAGAAGATGTAGAATATCATGATCAACTTCGCTTTGGAAATGAAGATCTAAACTCTGATGATGTAAACTCTGATGAAGCAAATCCAACAAACTCTGACGAAGCATACTCTGAACCTCTACTGATAAACACTGAGGAAGTTTCTCTGACAGAACAAAATAGGGAACCAGTTGAGGGGGAGCGTGAAGAAACTTCAGAAACTTCTCAAAGTGATGACTCAAATTCTGAATTTGAGTCAAATGAAGAATCAAACAGAAACTCTGAGTCAAACCCTGAAAGTTCAAATACTGAACAGTCCAATTCAGGGGGAGCCTCAGAGAATGCAAATGGTCAAGAAGAAAATTAGGAGAGCATGGATCAAGGGGGAGGATCTAATAATGATGAAAGAAGCCACTTTCCAACAGCAAGGAGGTGGACACAAGCTCATACTCCTGATTTAATTATTGGAGATCCAGATGCAAGTGTGAGAACAAGGAGTGCTACAAATAATGAATGTCTGTTTCATGCATTCTTATCTCAAATAGAGCCCAAGAAAGTGGAAGAAGCTCTTCAAGATGCTAACTGGATAACAGCAATGCAAGAGGAGTTAAATGAATTTGAGAGGAATGAAGTCTGGACACTTGTACCAAGACCAAAGAACATATCTATTGTTGGTACAAAGTGGGTTTTCAGAAACAAAACAGACAGTGATGGAGTGATTACAAGGAATAAGGCTAGACTTGTGGCTAAAGGCTATTCACAGCAGGAAGGAATTGACTATGATGAAACCTTTGCTCCAGTTGCAAGATTGGAGGCAATAAGGATTTTTCTGGCCTATGCTGCTCACAAGAAGTTTAAAGTCTTTCAGATGGATGTGAAAAGTGCTTTTCTCAATGGGAAACTTGAAGAAGAAGTGTTTGTTGAACAACCACTAGGGTTTGTAGATCCCAAACATCCAGATTATGTCTACAGGCTTGACAAGGCATTATATGGACTAAAGCAGGCACCTAGAGCATGGTATGAAACTCTAGCTCAATTTCTTTTAGAAAGTGGGTTCACTAGAGGTACAATTGACAAAACCTTGTTCTATTTTAATTCTGGTGATGATTTGCTGTTAGTTCAAATCTATGTGGATGACATAATTTTTGGGTCTACTAATGACAAACTCTGTAAGAAATTTGCCAAGCTTATGCAGTCAAGATACCAAATGAACATGATGGGAGAGCTTAGTTATATTCTAGGCATGCAAGTAAAGCAAACAGATGATGGGATTTTTATCAATCAAGCAAAATATACCAGAAATCTTCTCAAGAAATTTGGTATGCTTGATAGTTCATCTGCCACAACTCCCATGGCTACTGCAACAAAGTTAGACAGAGATACAGGAGCTTCAGTAGATATGACAAACTACAGAGGAATGATAGGGTCTCTTCTTTATCTTATTGCAAGCAGACCAGATATCATGTATGCAACATGTCTTTGTGCAAGATTTCAAGCAGACCCCAGAGAGCCACATCTAACGGCTATGAAGAGGATTTTCAAATATCTCAAAGGAACCATAACCCTTGGTTTGTGGTACCTTAGAGAATCAGAGTTTAAATTAATTGGTTACTCTGATGCAGATTTTGCAGGCTGTAAGATAGACAGAAAAAGCACAAGTGGAAGCTGTCAATTTCTAGGTGACAGATTAGTTTCTTGGTACAGCAAGAAACAAAAATCAATTTCCACATCCACAGCAGAAGCAGAGTATATAGCTGCTGGTAACTGTTGTGCACAGATTTTATGGATGAAGAATCAATTGTTGGATTATGGATTAAGGTACTCTAAAATACCTATTTTCTGTGATAATCAAAGTGCTATTTCTATGACAGGCAATCCAGTACAACACTCCATGACCAAGCACATCAGCATAAGGTATCATTTTATCAGAGAACATGTGGAAGAAGGAAATATTGAGCTTCATTTGTGTCTACAGACCAACAACTTGCAGATATCTTCACCAAACCTTTGAGTGAAGCTACCTTTACAAGACTAGTAAATGAACTTGGAATGGTCTCTGATTTTGACTAGAGATACTGGTTAGATTCAAAATCTATACATGATTGATTTTATGCTCATGGTTCTTTGCATGTGTTAACTGTTATTTGTACCAGTATGTTAAAATCTGATAGTAAACTCTGTTAGTCATAAAGTGTCAGTCATACTCTGTCGGTTAAAGTCTGAAGTTAATCTCTGATGTTATACTCTGATTGTGATATTGTCTGAAACATATGGACCGATGAAGAAACCTGTATGAAGCATGATTCTCAGTAAGTAATCATGAATCTTTCTGAGTAATATATGATCTGATCTCAAAATGTGCAGAAATTTTACACAGCATGATACTGTCTCTATATTTATAGCATCTCTTAGTTTATTGATCCTATACACTGAGTCTGTATTAGCTGTTTGCACTTTCTCTCATAAATTAATTGTATTAACTGATGAAAAGTCTAAACTCTGATAATTAGTTGCAAATATTTCACCCTCCAATCAAAAGATGCCAAAAAGTGCACAAATTCCTTTGAGATCATGTTGTGCCTAGGAAGACCCAGGAACTTATTGTATGAAATAAGGGCTAAAATCTTTGATTTTTGGTGACTAGTGCCAACCACTGATTACTGGAAAAATTAAAAAATAAAAAAATAAAAAAATAAAAATCGAAGGGGGTGAAAATAATAAATTTTATAGTACAGAGTTTAGATGAGATCATATTTTATTTTATACATGAGAGTTTGGACAACTAGCTTTTACTGATTTATTGTGTGGATTTTATGCACTTTAAGATGCTCTAAATATTTATATTCAGTAAACTCTGCTATTCACACACAATTTTTTTTCACAACTGTGCATTGAGAGAAAAGAGATTATGAATAAAGGAGGAGGATTGGTCAACACTGATGAACTGTGTACTCTATGCTGAGGTAATTTTATTTTTCATCTCTGATGATTAAAATTAATTATTTGTTTCAGACAGTTAACAATTTTGAGAAAACATTCTTGAAAACAAAAGAGTATGATTGGTAACGGTTCTAATTTGTATTAAACAGAAAAAAAAAGGTTGCGTGTCTAGGAAAGTGTAAAAGGCGGTAATTATTGCTGTTTTTTACTACGCATGCGCATTGGAAACTGCCAATTACTGCTGTCAGTCATTGCATGTGTGCCACGTGTCCCACTCACACGATTAACGGAGTAAGACAGTTGTGTATTAATGATTAAAAACTGTTCAGTTTTTAATTTTGAATTTCATATTTAAACAATACACACACATACGTTTAAACCTTTCACATCTTACTCCAATTCACATCTATTGTCACACAAACATATTCACAAACACTTTTCTACTTTCAAACTCTTTCGAGCTTTTGCATCTGATTCTCTGTTATTCTTTCAAATCTTACTAATGGCGACTACAGCGTTTGTTTCTTCTGGGTTAGAGTTCGTTCCTAACAATTATGCAGCACCACTAAACACTGCCAACGCACCAGAGGCGTTTCACATGATTCAGGAATTTCTTGCTCAGTCAGCGATTGGGTGTGCTCTAGTAGAACCAACAACACTTTCTGGTTCGCAAATCAAGGCTTTCTGGGAGACGGGTATTTATGATGATGGTGGTGATTCTGGCAACCCATCTATAATCTTTGAATTTCAAGAAGCAGAGTATGTAATTACTTCTGGTACAATTCGAACTGCAATGGGGTTTCCTGAGTTTTCTTCATATACAATTGGAATGGGTGATACTGATTTGCTAAGGATGATGCGAGAGATTGGGTATTCTGGGCCCTTGACAAAGATAGGACAGTTGAAGCGACCGTTCTTGAGGAAGGAGTGGAGCTTCTTCTTTGACTGCATAACAAGAATGTTCGGGAAGAAATGCACCAACTGGGATGCTATTCCCACGGACAGTCTGCAAATCGGGTATTCTCTTTTATATGATAATCATTTTTATTTCGCAAGACTTGTCTTAACTAATTTAGGGGAGAAAATGACAGAGAATCGATGGGTAGTTTACTTTTCTAGATTTTGTCAGATTTTATTCTCTGCCTGTGTTCAAGGGGTAGAAATAGTTGATGAAGATGTTATTTCTTGTTTTAAATTACACAAGAGGATATTATCTGATCTTATCAACAAGGATGTTAAGAAAGGGGTTGTTGGAGATTTGTTACTTCCTGCATCTGTGCAATAGTTTGTAAATGATCAAATCCATCCACAAACACAAACTCCTTCTCAATCAGAACCCCAACCAGAACCTTTACAAACAGAACTTCCTCCATCTACATCTGTCAAACCTAAATCCAGTGGTAGGACTAAGCATGTTGGTTCCAAACCTGTAAAGTCTGTTAGACCAGCTACTAAAGTGGGAGTGTCCAAGTCTTTTGTGCCAAAGGGTGTTGGTCATTCTAAGAAGAGAAGAGCAAATAGACCAAAAACTAATGATGAGAATGATGTTGATAATGAAACTCTTCATCAGAGGAAAAGAAGATTTGTAGCTAATTATCTTTTTGATAATTTGGATGAATCTACATCAGACACTGAAGCTGTCCAGGATGAAGCTCCAGAAGTTGTTGTTCAGGAGTCTGCTGTAAATGATGATAATGAGGACAAGGTCTTTATTCAGGAGGCTACTGAAGATGTTGAAGCAGCCACTGTGCCTGACATGGCAAATGCTGATACAGAGGCTGAAATGTTTGAGCAAGATGCTTTATTTGCTGATTTTGATATGGATAAAATTCTTGAAGCACATCCTAGTATCAGTGTTTGTGATACTGAGGATGTGGCAACTGATCAACCCACCCTGATTATTGAAGAGTCCCTTGCTACTCACACAGAGAATCTCTCTGTTACTAATCAAATTCCTGAAATGGGTGAGGAGGTTGATCAGGTAGTTGAAGCTGCTGTAGAGAAATTGG
Organism: Heracleum sosnowskyi; assembly: GCA_030848705.1. Taxonomy (NCBI): domain Eukaryota; kingdom Viridiplantae; phylum Streptophyta; class Magnoliopsida; order Apiales; family Apiaceae; genus Heracleum; species Heracleum sosnowskyi. The sequence goes on from CM061240.1 coordinate 22,843,589, forward strand.
ATGAAGCTACAGCAGAGACTCTAAAAGAGAATACTGTTCAAACAGAAGAAGTTGTTGCAGAGTCTGTTCCTGTAGAAGAAGAGGTTCTTGTAAATGCAAACTCTGAGATTCATGAAGCTGCACAGATAAACGCTGAGGCTACTGCAGACAATGTTGTTGAAGAAATTGCGGAGCAGATAGTAGAAAATGTTAATGAAGCTAGAGTTGATTTTGATAATGCTGATCACACATCTGTAAATTCTGATCATGCAAACTTTGGGATCAATGCTGCACTTTCAAACTCTGATGATCATGAGTCAATACCTTTTCTAAGGGATCCTACTGTAGAGTCTATCAAAGAAAATCAAAATGCAACTGAAGCTCATTACAGAGAAATGCATTATGCTAATTGGTCAGGAGCAGACTGCATTTTCTCTACACAAAGGACTGCTGATTTTGTACATAAGTCGGCTGAAGAGATTTCTAATCCTGAGCTGTTAACACATTTTAAGGCTACCATTGTTCAAGTCAAATCATTGCACAATCGCTTTGATGAGACTCACAAAGTTGTCCTCGGATTGGGTAATGATATTGCTCTTAAGGAATTAGCATTGAAGAAAGATAGAGCTAAATTTTCATCTCTGATCAAGGATCAAGAAGAAATCAAGCAGAGGCTAACCAAGGTTGAGAGCAATCAGGCTGAAATATCTACTAAGATTGATTCTATTGCTGCATCATTGGAGTTGCTAACATCAGTTTTTATTCCTGATGATGTCAAAAAGGGGGAGAAAGTTCCTAAAGACAAATGCAGAAGGACTTCAATTTTGAGACGGAGGGATGATTCTAATGATGGTGGAAGCAAGGAAGCAGAGAAGAGGTCAAAAACTGTTCAAGAGCAAGGGAGACTAAGGTCAAACTCTGCTAAGCTGACAAACTCTGAGAGATTAAACTCTGTGGTCAATCTTCTTCAAGACTTAAGAGTCTAGTGATTTCATCAAATCCAACTACTGATGAAGAGATTGCTGCTAAACTGTTTATGGAAGAACATGGTGGTGAAGCCACAGTAGAAGATATGGATGCTGAGTTGAAGCTTCTTGCTGAAGAACACCAGAAAAAGGTTGAAGCTGGTACTTACAAGAAGAAGGCTGTTAAGGCTCCTAGGAAGAAGGAAATTGCACTATCTATTAAGGAAAATACTCAACAGAGTATACAATATTCCAAGAGGCCTACAGTAGATGTTTTTGGAAAAGGAAAGGGAAAACTGGTAGAAGAAGGACAGTTTTCAAAGAAGAATTATTCAACCTCTGACGTTGCTCAAGTTGAATCAAGGATAAATCAATCAACCTCTGACGTTGCTCATGTTGATATTTCTACTAAAGTTGTGACAACCTCTGAGAATGCTCAAGTTGTACAAACTCAGCTATCTCCACAACTCCAAGGTTTCTTAAGACCTGTACTTCCTGAAACTCTGAAACTAGAAGCTGTGAACTTTCTTCAAACCAGAACAGTACATGGAAAAGAATCTTATGATAAGTCTGGTTTGGGTTCACACAGGGAGAAAAGAATTAATAACAGTCCTGCAGATTTTACATCACTGGCAGAACCTGGTGTTGGGGTTACTCAAGAAAACCTTGACAAACTAGAGTATGTTCAGATGATTTACCACAGAGGATTAAAGAAGGAGTTTCTGTTATACTTCATGTCAGATGGAAGAGTATACAGAGTTGGTGAAGCTGATATTCAATTGAAACTATGGGAAGAGCTAGAGTATGTTCTATATCTTCTTAAGGTTAAGAATAGAAGTACTCATAATGCTGCTCTAGTTCTAAGAGATAGGATGCTGAAATCAAAAGTTATGCTTGGAGGAGGTGTTTCAAGTGCATATATTCCTAAGTACAGAGATGCTTATGGAAAGATTGTTGAAATGAAGAGAAACAGTGCCAAGTTCAAGACAGCACTGGGTATAAAGGTTTTGGAATTCAACCTAGAGTCAGACAAATCTTACTTTATCCGGCTAGGGAATGAAATAAGAAAGAACAACATTTATTCTCTGAGAGCTACTATCTACCAGACTGGAGAAAGTGATCCAGAGCTTAAAAAGTTGAAAGAAATCATGGTGGATGAGCTAGAAAAAGCTGAAAGGAGGCTTCTCATTGATTATCTCAGGACAGTGCCTGATATTGAAGAAATTAAGTAAAGTCTGACTGTAAGTTTTTAAAGTTTTATGTTCTAAGTTAAAGTTAAACTCTGATATATTTTAAACACTGCATTTGTTATATGTTTTGACATCATCAATTATCTATTAACTTGTACATTTTTATTATGTACAAGTTGGGGGAGATTGTTAGATATAATTGCTGATGATTGTTTATCAGTGTTTAAGCAACAGGTACTCATCAGAGTTTACTAGAAGCCAATCAGAGTTTGTTAAAGTCTGACGGGGTGAGAGTTTACTTTAGCTGTCGGTGCTAATATAAAGATTCTAGAAGCAATATATTCTGAAGATGGAAAGAAGCAGAATATATTGAGATGGCTAAATAAACGGGACAGAAGATAGAAGCAATCCTAGATTGATATAAATTGTATAGCTGATTTATAGGATATCAATTAGAGATTGATTATATAATTGTGTATTATATAAACACAGATAGGTTAACCCTAAAAGGGACGCGAATACTGAATACATTATTCTTGTAACCTAGCAGCTCTCTGTGATTCTTTAACATCACTGAGAGAAGAGTTATTTATATAATTCAGTTGTTGATTCATAAACAGTGTTCTCAATTGTTATTATCATACTTATATTGATTATATATTGTGTATTCGGCCTAAAAAGATGGAAGAATCACGACAACATGACATTGTCTACCGCCTTTCTGGATCTCCCGGCCCATTTGGGGCAATAAAAGTTGGATGGGTCGGCGCAACTGGACCACTTACACCACTCCTAGTTCAGATGAAATCCATGACTCTGAAACGTAAAGATCGTCCTCCTTTCCCCAAGTGTAACACTTGTTGATACGACTCCACTAAGTAGTTATATCTAGGTTGGAAAGGAAGATTCTCCAATATTTCCCAAGCTATTGCTTGTTAATGGATATCGACTTGTTTCATGAATTTACCCCTCGATCGTTGAGGTGGTAACACAATATTTGACTTGCAGCAACTAAATTGCTTCGAGAAAATATCTGTCCCCTGACAATTTTGAGTTGAGAGTTTAAAAAGAGTAGCAGTCACTTAAATCAGGTTTCCCATATTTTTGATAGTTGAGCGAGCATTTAAATCCTCTTAAAAGACGGACTTAAATGGGAAAACATTGTTATGGGAACCTCTTTTTGATTTGAAAATACTTAACAATATTTATTAAATAAGTAACCTTAAACGAATATTTGAAAATAATATTCATTAAGTAAGTAATCCTCAAATGAATATTTAAAAATAATATTCATTAAATAAATAATCCTCAAATGAATATTTAAAAATAATATTCATTAAATAAATAAATAGTCTTCGAACGAATATTCAAAACTAATATTCATTAATTAAATAAATAATCTTCAAATGAATATTCAAAAATAATATTCATTAAATAATCCTCAGATGAATATTCACAATAATATTCTTCGATTAAGTAAACCTTAAATGAATATCTGAAATAATATCCTTAATTAATAAATCTCAAATGAATATTAAATAATTAAACCTCGAATGAATAATAAATAGTTAAACCTCGAATGAATAATAAATAATTAAACCTCGAATGAATAATAATATTCATTAAATAAATAAACCTCGAATGAATAATAAATAATTACACCTCGAATGAATAATAAATATTCATTAAATAAATAAAACTCGAATGAATATTTAAAATAATATTCATTAAATAAATAATCATAAAGCAAGTATCACAATATACTTTCGAAAACCGCTATGCCTTCCATTAGCATATATAACTGAAATAGTATTCAAATAGTATTTCTCGACTGAGATAATACTCAAATAACATTCCTTGAAAGATATAGTAAGCAAATATCATTCTCCGAATGATATCACCTTCGAATAACAATCCTCAAAATACATAGTATTCTGCCGATGGTATCCCTCCGGGTTTCCACGATTATCTACATATCTCAAAATACCGACTCTCGATTTAGAGTCGAAAACAATGAATATGCTCTTATATTTAGAGCTACCAAGTAAACCGGTTCATAACTACTTAACTCAAGAGATTTTATATAATCCAAAGGTCAAATCCATTTCAACAAGAAATAAGATATATCGCAAAACTGACCAATTTTATACATGGCAAAAGTAGTATTATATAGTCAATACTTCAAAGTATAGATTTAGAAACTCGCATGCATCTATCATATGCATATATTTCATCTGAACAATTTTATACCATCACATCTATATACGACGTGAGGTTTGAAAGCATGCATAATACCATATGCATCATCAGAATATTATAACTTAAAATAAAGCATGGAATGAGAAAACTTGCCTAGAAATCCTGAAGTAGCAATAAGTCTCAGGTTGGTCCAGTAATCTAGAATCAACACAAGGTTCAAGATTAATAACTTAAACGCTTTCACCATCCTAAGTATATACTAACTCAAGTACAAAGTCCATTTCCAAATTAATTCCTTAAGAACTTCTACTCGAGCATTCTCTCTCACGCATTTTTATAAAATTGAAATATAATCCTTTTAACACGAAATCTTTTCGAGGGTCTTCCTAAACATACCTCGCATGTTATCACAAAGTTTCACATTCTATTATGACCTCTAAGTGGTTCGATCATAGCCTCAAAGTTGACTAAGTGGTATCGTTCGGTTTCGCGAAACATCCTTTACTAAAACACTCGTTTCCCCTAAACCGTAAATCGGATTCACATGATCTTTATACCAAAACGAACCTTGAAATAAGACCTACACTATAATAGGCAGTGGTGACCTTGGACAGAAGGTATTATGTTCGAACATCACAAACAGAACAAGGCTAAGGAAAATCGGGCATTATAACGGCTATGCTTTAACGATTCCAAAGTTTAATCATAAACTTTACATAATCAATCCAACCAAATCACCAAGTCAAATCCTCAACATCATTACTAACCCATAATCATCATCAACCAGTCAAAACCAACATCTACTTGCTTATCATCAAATCAACATCAAACTTTCATCAAAATCACTTAATCATCTTCATAATCAAACTAACTAAACTATACTTAAAACTAACCATATAAATCAATTTATAACTAAGGGTTTCAAGAGTTTATACCTTCCTTGATGGTTCATATACACTAACAATAGTTTATAATCCTTCCTTGAGCTTTGAACAAACCTTAACAAGCTTAATCCTTAAGAAACAAAATCAAGAATCATGAAAAGTTACTATTCATCCTCTTCTTGTAAAATCCATAACAAATCGAAAACTAAGAGTTCGGTGCTAAGCTTTTTACCAGACCTTGTACTCTTCATAATCTTTCTTTTGAGTTATAGATCGCCAACTTCTAAGCTTCCTAGCTAGGGTTTTGGGCCCCATCTTTCCGCTGGACAGAAACTGGACAGCTTGGGTTCTCCAACTTGGGGAAGGGATTTGGCTAGGCTACACTCCTTTGTTGACTATGAAATTTTGAATGAATGTTATCCATGAAGTGGAGAAACTATGGTTAAAATTTGGTGATTTTAGGACAAGTAGATTTGGAGTTATGACTTTTTCTTTGCTCCTTATGCAAGCTGAGCAGAAATCTGGAATGGAAATGGGGAGAGTTTTTCTTTTCTCTTTTCTTGCCTTGGTTGATTAATAAAAGATGAGATATTTTTGGTCAAGTGGTGAGTCATCACCTCATTGTCTCATCTTTTGACACTTGTCCAACATGCATTCGCTTAGATAAAGTAGCTTTACTGGTTCGCTTTACTGGTTTGTTTCCTTTCACATGGATGATCCAAATGTTGCATCCCTCGAATTAATCCTGTTACATGTTACTTCCATGTCTATATTTAATCCTGTAAATGTCACGTTGTTCCGTCACCGCTTAAGCTCGTATTTAAATCGATTCGTGTCTCGTTGTTCGGTTACGGCTTAATCTTGATGAACGTTCACAGGGATTTCTTAAGGGTTCTATCGAAGTAGTTTACCGTAAACGTTCTCGATATCTCTAATTCTTTTATTAAATACATATCCATGGAATTGATAATTTAATCCTCCAATACTTTCAAATAATGATTAATCCGTCCGTTATTGGTGAAATTTCAGAGAAAACAGAAATGCTATTTTTCCGATTCTGACAGCTTTTGCATTCCTTCATTTACATCGCAGATCACTAATATGACTTCGAAAGTTCATTATCCCGACTCGTACGTACATAGGGTGGTCTGAAAATCTTTTTCGGCTCAAAATTTACTATTCATCAAATAATAAAAAAAATAAAAAATAAATAAATAATTTTTTTTAAACTAAGTCCAAAATTTGGGGTTATTACATGAAATCTCTTGCACTTTAATAAATCCACTTTCTTGAATACTTCACTGAGGCTTGATCAATAAATTGAACTTCTTTCAATGTAGAATTACTTCAAGTCTGTAGATGACTTTTAATCTTCATTCTCTTGACTGATATGATCTTCTGAGATTCATGTGACAATTTGAATTATTACTTACTTATTACAAACTTGTTTAATGTTGAGTTATATCCTCGATGTTAACAAATAGGCCTATACATATGCCTTTCAGGCTTAGATATAACCTATACCCAATAGAAATCCAAAAAAAGAACCTATTCCTGACAGGAATCCAATTACCAGCTTGAATTAGTCAATATCTGAATCCATCTAGGAAACAAATTGAAAAATCCAATCCAAATACGAAACTGATAAAAATAGAATCCAAATAGGAAAATAAAACCCTAAGTGTTTAAAGCAAGAAAAACCCTTTCAAGTGAAAGGTAAAAACTTGCAAGCAAAATCGACTTAATAAATGTATAATAATCAGGCTACTTGTCCAAGATTCAATCATCTCCCAATTGAGCATCATCCATAAATGATAACATATAATACTTACCAATTATTATTCTCATTCCTTTATCCACATCAAGGAAACCAAAGATGGTATTATGATAAAAGAGGTTATGACATAAAGGATAACGATCAAGATCACAATCCTAGACCCCGAGGGCCAGTCATCAATATGATATTTGGAGGCCCAATAGCGGTCAGTACTTTAAGGAACTCTAGGAAATCTTATGCAAATGAGGTGATGGCTGTTGTATGAGAAACACCGAACCGTACCAAGACCGAAGTAGCTATAGTTTTGATGATTCTGACTTAGAGGGAATGAAGTATCCCCATGACGACCCATTGGTCATTACACCCGTGATAGGCAACTTTGAAACCAAGAGAGTACCCATTGATAATGGATCTTCTGTGGACATCTTGTTTTATGATGCATTTATTAAGATGGGATCCACTGACTCGCAGTTGACACCTTCGAACATGCCCATATACGGGTTCAATGGAGTCGAGTCCAAGGTGGAAGGAACTATTCAGCTCCCTATGATTATAGGACAAGGTTCAAAAACGGCAACTCAGATACTGGACTTCTTGGTTATAAAGGCAACCCAAGTTACAATGCAATCCTCGGGAAGACAGGTTTACATGAATTTAAGGCGGTTGCCTCAACTAATCACATGGAAATCAAGTTTCTTAGAAGGAATGGATTGGGTGAAGAAATTGGTGATCAGAAGATGGCAAGAAGCTGTTATGTAGCCGCGTTATGGCCTGATGAGTTGGGGACAGGTCCTCCCTTGAAGACATGGACATAAGAGACGATAAAGAAAGGTGAGGAAAGCTAGCTGAGGACTTGATTCTCATTCTCCTAGTTCTGGGTGAACCTGAGAAGGTTACTTACATTGGAGAACTGTTGCAAGAACCCCTGAAAGGCAAGATAACATCTTTTCTTCAAGAAAATGATGATGTATTTTCATGGACAAATACTGATATACCAGGGATTGATCCTGAACTGATAAGCCACAAGTTGAATGTCGATCCGGAAAGGAAGATAGTAAAACAAAAGAAGAGGAATTTTGCTCCAGAAAGGCAGGAGGCCATAAAACAAGAAGTGGACATGCTCCTAGAAGCAGGTTTCATTGCAAAAATTCAATTTCCTGAATGGTTAGCTAACCCAATGATGGTCAAAAAGGCAAACGAAAAGTGTAGGATGTGTGTAGACTTCATGGATTTGAATGATGCATACCGTAAGGACTGTTTCCCTCTATCAAGGATCGACACATTGATAAATGCCATTGCAGGGCATGAGATACTGAGTTTCATGGATGGCTTCAACGGATATAATCAAATAAAGATGCACAAGGATGACAACCCCAAGGTATCATTCATCACTGACTTTGGTGTTTATTGTTACCTAGTTATGGCTTTTGGACTAAAGAATGCAGGTGCCATATACCAAAGATTGGTAAACAAAATTTTTGACCATCTCATTGGAAAAACTATGGAAGTTTATGTAAGTGACATGTTAGTCAAGAGCCTCGATAAGAAATATCACATAGAGCACCTCAGTGAGGCATTTGAAGTGTTGAGGCACCAAAAGATGATGTTGAATCCTGCTAAGTGCGCCCTCGGCGTAGGATCAGGAAATTTTTTGGGCTTGTGGTTTCCAAACGAGGAATCGTGGCTAACCTTGACATGGAACTACCACGATCCATTAAGGACGTTCAAAAACTCACTAGAAGAGTGGCAACATAAGGAAGATTCATCTCCAAGTCTGGAGAGAAATGTCTACCCTTCTTCAAAGCCTTGAAAAAGGTGAAATTTTTTGAGTGGACAATAGAAAGTCAAGAGGCCTTTTAAGCTCTGAAGAAATACATGACCGAAGCACCACTGGTAGCAAAACCAAAACCCGAATAGAATGTATATTGTACTTGGTTGTGTCAAACACCGCCTTGGTAAGAGATGAATCGAAAGTTCAAAAACCTATATACCATGTGAGTAAAATCTTGATTGGGGATGAGCTGAATTACTCTTTGATAGAGAAATTTGTGTTAGCCCTGATCACATATTCGAGTAAGCTATGTCTATACTTCCAGGTGCAAAAGATTGAAGCCCCGACGGACCAACCATTAAGAAACATCCTACACAACCATAAGGTAAATGGAAGGTTGATTAAGTGGACAATTGAGTTCGGAGAATTCGACATTAAGTACAAGCCTCGAATGACCATCAAATCACAAGAACTCGCTGACTTCATGGTTGAATGTACCATTGTCAACCAAGAAGTTGGGGGGGGGGGGGGGGAGGAAGTAGTACCCTTAGAGGGCAAAGATGCTGAATAACAAGATGAAGAGATGATACTCAAGGAGTATTGGGTGCTCTATTTTCATGGGGCATCAAAAACAAAATCAAGTGGATCAGGTCTAGTGGTACATAGTTTTGATGGATTTTTCATTTATTTAGCACTAAAGTTGGACTTTGCAACAATGAACAATGAAACTGAGTATAAAGCCTTGATAGCCGATTCAGGCTTGGTTGCCGCCCTACGAGTCAAGACTCTTAAAGTGTGTGGAGATTGGTAGTCTCACAAATAAATGGAGGGTTTGAAGCCAAAGATGAAACCATGGCAAGGTACTTAAAGCTTGTGAAAGCCATAATGACTCAGTTCGACGAATGCTATGTAGAGCACAATCCTAGGGAAGAAAATGTGAGGGTTGATTCCTTGTCTAAATTTGCCTCTTCTGAGATAGAAAACTATGCTGGAAATGTATACTTCCAAGTCTGGAAGACCCCAAGCATCAATGGAAAGCTAATAGCACCTATTGATATAAGAGACTGTTGGATACACCCCATTAAGGCTCATTTGAAAACCGGTTGGTTGCCCAGCAATGCCCGGGAAGCGAGAAAGCTATATGTACGAGCGTTGAGATATGCCTTGATTGAAGGAATTTTATACAAGAAATCCTTTGTTGTCCCCTTCTTGTAGTGTTTGAGACCCCAGGTGGCGGAGTTAGCCTTGAAGGAGGTTCATGAGGGGATTTGTGGACAACACTTGGGGGGCAGGGCCCTTGCTCAAAAAATCACCCGACTAGGCTTCTATTGGCCAGATATGCTTTTTAATGTAATGCCTATAAGAAGAAGTGTGAACGATGTCAAAAGCATCGACCAGTGGTGAGGCAACCACCAGAGATGCTAACATCCTTCAATTCACCGATCCCATTAGCCATGTCGGGAATGGACATACTTGGTCTTTTTCTAGTTGCTAGTGCACAAAGGAAGTTTTTAATAGTAGCAATCGAATACTTCTCTAAATGGATTGAGGCTAAACCCCTAGCCAAGATAAACACGAAGCAAGTAACATAATTCATATGGGAGACTGTGATATTCAGATATGGACTTCAAAGAATCCTAGGATGGATAATTAATGGACTGTAACAGCCCCAAATCCGGGGTCAGGGATTTAGAGTAGTCACGATCCATTTACTCGTTGCCTTACCTGTATTACTCACACCCTTCATAATTCACCTGCTCATGACCCCACAATATATATCTCGCACACACACACACATGTTAGAGTCTCAGAAATGACACGATACAACAACTGCGGAATAAATAATTTTTATTACAATACCCAAATGTCTTTTGAATCTGTCACTGATACAATTTCTAAGTAATGTTACATTACCAACTTAGCCTTCTGATGCTCACAATCCTCTCATACCATTCATATCTATACATAAGTTGAATACCAAAAGTTGTAGCCTGATTCGATTGGTTCGTACTACTCTTAGGGATCACTGCTAGAAACTGTTTATGGAAACGCCTTGCGGGGTATGTGCCGTCCTATTGGCATCCTATTTCGCTGCTATATAATATATATAAAACAATAGCAAGAGTGAGCGATAACTCAGCAAGGTAATAAAAGTATGGCATAATCCTGCCTTTAACTCAACCCAGAATAAAGCGGGTATAAGACAATAATTTGTCAAAATATCTCGATACTGAAATTATTTCCTTATCGGAATGTATTCCCAAAAACAGTACCATTATTGTACTTCAAATATCATTTTCATAATATTTCTGCAAACTTTTGCTATATTATGAACAAAGTTCTAGTATAAAAGATGAGGTTTCAAAGTAAACCAAATATAACCTTTCCGAAAAATATCTGCTATGTAAGCAGAATATCAACATATAACTTAAAAGATGAAGTTATAAGGAAAATTTCATATAATGTTCCGTAACCCAAAATCCACTTATGCATACATAATCTGAGTAAGGTTTTATCAGAGTCATAACTCATAAAATAAAAGATGAAGTTGCATGAATTTATTGTCACTTCATTTCCAAACACTTTTCGACCTCCTGCCAACATGATCGGTTCTTCACCCCAATACATGTTGCAGGAATATCCAAATTGGATGATGAACCAATACTGGAGTTGCTACCGTGCCCGCCATACCCAACCTTACTATGATCAGTAGCAGGTCGTACAGCTCAAGTAGTTTTCTACATGTAGATGGAAGAATCACGACAGCCTGACATTGTGTACCGCCTTTCTGGATCTCCCGGCCCATTTGGGGCAATAAAAGTTGGATGGGTCGGCGCAACTGGACCACTTACACCACTCCTAGTTCAGATGAAATCCATGACTCTGAAACGTAAAGATCGTCCTCCTTTCCCCAAGTGTAACACTTGTTGATACGACTCCACTAAGTAGTTATATCTAGGTTGGAAAGGAAGATTCTCCAATATTTCCCAAGCGATACTTGTTAATGGATATCGACTTGTTCCATCAATTTACCCCTCGAGCGTTGAGGTGGTAACACAATATTAGACTTGCAGCAACTAAATTGCTTCGAGAAAATATCTGTCCCCTGATAGTTTTGAGTTGAGAGTTTAAAATGAGTAGCAGTCACTTAAATCAGGTTTCCCATATTTTTGATAGTTGAGCGAGAATTTATATCTTCTTAAAAGACAGATTTAAATGGAAAAAATAGTGTTTTGGGAACCTCTTTTTAATTTAGAAAAATACTTAATAATATCTATTAAATAAGTAAGTCTTAAATGAATATTCGAAAATAATATTCATCAAGTAAATTATGATTAAATGAATATTCAAAATAATATTCATTAAATAAATAAATCTCGAATGAATATTTAAAATAATATTCATTAAATAAACAAAGATTAAATGAATATTCAAAATAATATTCATTAAATAAATAAACCTCGAATGAATATTTAAAATAATATTCATTAAATAAACAAAGATTAAATGAATATTCAAAATAATATTCATTAAATAAATAAACCTCGAATGAATATTTAAAATAATATTCATTAAATAAACAAAGGTTAAATGAATATTCAAAATAATATTCATTAAATAAATAAACCTCGAATGAATATTTAAAATAATATTCATTAATAAACAAATATTAAATGAATATTCAAAATAATATTCGTGAATTAATTAAGCCTTAAATGAATATTCGAAAATAATATTCATTAAATAAGTAAACCTCAAATGAATATTCACAAATAATATTCCTTAAATAAATAATTAATCCTCGAATAACCGTACCCGATATCTTTATCGGAAAATAACCTTTATCGGAAGTAGTCTTTATCATATACAAAATATAATCACTTCTTGTTATAGATTAAAAAACGTGCTTTGTGAATTAAATGTTAGGGTTTTTGTGAGCGTTCAAGCTTTAATGGCTGCTCTTGTGTTTCGAGACTAAATCGGTCCTCACAAGATGCCTACGTATCTCTGCTGTTTAGAGAATCAAGCCAATAAAAACGTAGTTCTAGAATGAAGGACGAGGGTCCTTATATAGGCGTCAGGAGCCTTGTATTTAGAGTAAGTTTAGGAGACTTAACGGATAAGTCTCGTTATTGATAACTGATAAGTTGTGCATTACTTGACAGGCAAGTATTATCCTTATCTGATAAGTGTTGTGACTCATCATATTATTTGATTGGGATTCTGGATCCTTCTATGAAGATATTACTTCGATTTGGTCTCTATTTATGATATGTATATTTCCCCTATTTATTAATTACGAAATTAATGAATAATTAGGGTTTCGGGCCTTTTGTCGGGCCTAATTCTTGGACCAAACTAGGTCTAATTAATATATCATTAATTATTTCTAGGGTTATATTTCAGCCCATATCACTTCTGATCTTTAAAGAAAATCACACGCATAGTTTCCGTTGATGGGTGCTACCAACTTTCCGTTGATGCTTGGGGTCTTCAAGACTTGGAAGTATACACTCCCTGCATAGTTTTCAATTTCAGAAGAGGCAAACTTAGACAAGGCATCAGCCTTCACATTTTCCTCCCTCGGAACGTGCTCCACATAGCATTCATCGAACTGAGTCATGATGGCTTTGACAAGTTTCAGATACTTAGCCATGACTTCATCTCTGGCTTTGAACTCCCCATTTACTTGAGAAATGACTAACCTTGAGTCTCCACATACTTTGAGAGTCTTAACTCTCAGGGCCCCGGCTAGGCCCAAACCAGCTATCAGAGCTTCGTACTCAGCTTCGTTGTTTGTTGTCGGGAAGTCTAGCTTTAGTGCATACTCTATGAGAAATCCATCAGGGCTTTGTAGCACCAAACCTGCTCCACTTGATTTTGTTTTTGATGCCCCATCAAAATAGAGCACCCAACATTCCCTGGACACCGTGTCTTCATCTTTGTTGTCTTCCACTACTACTTCCTGCCCCCCGACTTCTTGGTTGTCAATGGTACATTCAACCATGAAGTCAGCGAGTGCTTGAGCTTTCATGGCCGTACGAGGCTTATACTTGATATCAAATTCCCCCAACTCAATAGCCCATTTGATCAATCTTCCACTAACTTGAGGGCTGTGCAGAATGTTCCTTAGAGGTTGATTAGTCAAAACTTCTATCTTGTGCGCCTGGAAGTATGGACGTAGCTTTCTTGAGGCCATTATCAAGGCTAAGGAAAACTTCTCTATGGTAGAGTAGTTTGTTTCTGCCCCATGCAGAATCTTACTCACATAGTAGATGGGTTTCTGAACCTTCAATTCTTCCTTTACCAAAACAGCTCCAAGGGCAGTGTCGGAGACTGCCAAGTACAGATAGAGAATCTCTCCTGGCTTTAGTTTTGCCAACAGTGGTGCTTTAGACATGTATTTCTTCAGGGCCTCAAAGGCTTCTTGGCTTTCAGGTGTCCACTCGAAATTTTTCACATTTTTGAGTGCCTTGAAGAAAGGTAAGCATTTTTCTCCTGACTTGGAGATGAACCTTCCCAATGCTGCAACTCTTCCTGTCAATTTCTGCACATCCTTAACAGACTTGGGTGGTTCCATGTCTAGGATTGCCTTGATCTTGTCGGGGTTAGCTTCGATTCCTCTCTTGGAGACCATCACGCCTAGAAACTTTCCTGAGCCTACCCCGAAGGCACATTTTGCTGGATTTAACATCATCTTGTGGTGCCTCAGCACTTCAAACGCTTCTTGAAGATGTTTTATATGGTATGCCTTGTCGAGGCTCTTGACTAGCATGTCATCCACATAAACTTCCATTGTTTTACCAATTAGTGGTTCAAAAATCTTGTTCACCAATCTTTGGTATGTTGCCCCTGCATTCTTAAGTCCAAATGCCATGACTAAATAAAACACCAAAGTCGGTGATGAATGATACCTTGGAGATGTCGTCCTTGTGCATCTTTATTTGGTTGTATCCACTGAAGCCATCCATGAAACTTAGCATCTCATGCCCAGCAGTGGCATCTATCAAAGCATCAATCCTTGGTAAGGGAAAACAATCCTTAGGACATGCATCATTCAAGTCGGTGAAGTCCACGCACATTCTCCACTTTCCATTAGCCTTCTTGACCATCACTGGGTTAGCCAACCATTCAGGGAACTGAATTTCTTCAATGAAGCCTGCTTCCAAGAGTTTTTCTACCTCCTGCTTGATGGCTTCTTGCCTTTATGGAGCAAAATTTCTTTTCTTTTGTTTCACTGTCTTTCTTTCAGGATCCACATTCAATTTGTGGGTTATCAATTGGGGATCAATCCCCGGCATATCAGCTGTTGTCCAAGCAAATACATCACTGTTTTCTTGAAGAAAGGATGTCAACTTGCTTTTCATAGATTCAGGTAGTAGAGCTCCAATGTAGGTGACCTTGTCTAGTTCTCCTGGAATCAGGGGGATGGGAACAAGATCCTCAGCTGGCTTTCCTCTTCTTTCTTCATCGTTTCTGACGTCCATGTCTTCAATTGGGAGAACCTGCCCCCAACTCCATCAGGCCTCAACGCGGCTACATAACAGCTTCTAGCCATTTTCTGATCGCCTTTCTCTTCGCCAATTCCATTCCTGGAAGGGAACTTGATCTTCAAATGATAAGATGAGGCAACAGCCTTGAATGCATGAAGACCCGTTCTTCCCAGAATTGCATTGTAGGTTGAAGTCGCTTTGATAACTATGAAGTTCAGTATTTGAGTAGACGTCTTTGAACCTTGTCCCATTGTCATGGGGAGTTGAATCGTGCCTTCTACCTTCGATTCCACTCCATTGAACCCATATATGAGCATGTTTGAGGGTGTTAGCTGAGAGTCAGTGTAACCCATCTTGATGAAAGCATCATGGAACAAGATGTCCACTGAAGCTCCATTGTCAACAAGAACTCTCTTTGTTTCCGAGTTGCCTATCACAGGTACTATGACCAGAGGGTCATCATGGGGAAATTTCACTCCCTCAAGATCAGAATCATCAAAATTCAAAGATACTTCAGTCTTGGCACGCTTTGGTGCTTCTCCAACCACATTCATTACCTCACGGGCATAAGCTTTTCTCGAGTTTCTGGAAGGTCCGGCAGCAGTTGGCCCTCCAAATATCATATTGATGACAGGCCCTCGGGGCTTTGGATTTCGGTCTTGATCATTGTCCCGTCTATCATAGTCTTTCCTTTCATAGTTCCCTCTCTGGCTTCCTTGATTTCCATCCTTGGTAAACTTACCAAGCTTTCCTCTTCGAATCAAGAACTCAATTTCATCTTTCAGTTGCCTGCAGTCATCTGTATCGTGGCCAACTTCTTTGTGAAACCGACAGTATTGGTTTTGATTTCTTTTTGACACATCGGCCCTCATAGGCTTCAGCCATTTAAAGTCTTCTTCCTTTGCAATCTCCATCAGAATTTGGCTCCTAGGAGCATTTAATCTTGCATACTCCATAAACTTAGGCCCAAAATTGTTCTTCTTGGGTGGTGAATCAGAATCCTTTGATGTCCTAGGATACTTCTCTCTTGCATCATATTCTGGAGTATCCTTTCTCTTCTTTGAATTTCCATTGCCAGTAGCAACGGGTTCATACTTTCTCATGCTCTCCTCAGCCTTGATGTATTTTCCAGCTCTATCTTGTAGTAACAACATGTTTTCGGGGGGATGTTTAGCCAAAGACCTCCTGAAGTGGTCATCGGTAGTTCCTTGCTGTAGGGCTATCATAGCCACTTTATCTTCCAAATCTGGGACTTTTATAGCCTCCTTAGTGAATCTACTCAAGTATTCTCTCAACGTTTCATTCTTGCCTTGTCGAATCCCCATAAGAGAGGCGGAACGTTTCTCATGTATCTTCCCACTAACAAATTGATTGATGAATGCCTTACTCAGCTCTTTGAAGGATCCAATAGAATTGGGCGGAAGGCGACTATACCAACGTTGAGCCATGCCCGCTAGGGTTTGTGGAAACGCCCTACACTTTACAGCGTCATTGGCAGGCTGCAACAGCAGTGCATTTGAGAAGGTTCTTACATGATTTGCGAGATCTCCCGTTCCATCATAAGCTTTGATGGTTGGCATTTTAAACTTCCTGGATATAGTGGCCTTCATTATCTCTTGAGTGAAGGGTGGTGTAGGATCGTCAGGATCTCCTAGGGGTAACAATACAGTAGGATCTCCTCTTGGGGTTTCAACCCTTCTGGATCTTGGAGGAGTAGGATCCAGATTAATTACCGGAGGCCTCCCGGCTGCTCTTGCATCCTCGTCTTCCTCTAACTTCTTTTTGAGTTTTGCAACCTCTGCCTCATGGGCTGCAATCCTTTCCTGAGTGGTTTGCTCCTTGTTTGCAGAACGTCTTCTTCGTGGGGGATAGTCATCATCAGTATTGTAATTTTCATCCTCAGTGTAAGGACCAGAGAAATCGTCTTGATACATCTGACGAGTTTGGGTTTGACGGTTTGGGGGTTCCAAACCTTGTATGTAAGGGGGCACATATGCCTCATGGTGTACCAGATTGGTACCACTACTGCCCATCGGGGGTCGAGGGGGCCTTCCATGGGTAGGCATCCCAAGGGTCTGATTCACATATTGAGGGAGATCAGTAGTATGGAGTTGAAGGCTCCTCGGGGCATTCATGAGCAGTGGGGAGGTTGTGATCGGTTGCTGGTGAACGGTCTCTTGTGGATTAGATCCATGAATGACCATCTGCAGGGGATTCGTCCCTTCAACCGATGTCGGGACTTCTGGTCCTTGAGTGTTGGTGGGAATATTCGCCCCTTCGATGCCAGTAGTTGGCGGTGGTTGATCTCTGTGAGTATCAGCCTCAGAGGTGACAGGGCGATTCTCAGGAGTTTGAGTATCTCGAGCTGTTCTTCGTGTGTTTGCCATGGTTGATGTTGTTTTCCCACAGACGGCGCCAAATGTTATAGATTAAAAAATGTGCTTTGTGAATTAAATTCTAGGGTTTGTGAGCGTTCAAGCTTTAATGGCTGCTCTTGTGTTTCGAGACGAAATCGGTCCTCACAAGATGCCTACGTATCTCTGCTGTTTAGAGAATCAAGCCAATAAAAACGTAGTTCTAGAATGAAGGACGAGGGTCCGTATATAGGCGTCAGGAGCCTTGTATTTAGAGTAAGTTTAGGAGACTTAACGGATAAGTCTCGTTATTGATAACTGATAAGGAGTGCATTACTTGGCAGGCAAGTATTATCCTTATCTGATAAGTGTTGTGACTCATCATATTATTTGATTGGGATTCTGGATCCTTCTATGAAGATATTACTTTGATTTGGTCTCTATTTATGATATGTATATTTCCCCTATTTATTAATTACGAAATTAATGAATAATTAGGGTTTCGGGCCTTTTGTCGGGCCTAATCTTGGACCAAACTAGGTCTAATTAATATATCATTAATTATTTCTAGGGTTATATTTCAGCCCATATCACTTCTGATCTTTAAAGAAAATCACACGCCCTTATCCTAGGGCATTTATAAAAACCTGGCTTCTAACTAATATCCCATATCTAGCTTAGAAGCCCATAATCAAATCATAAAGCAAGTATCACAATATACTTTCGAAAACAGTTATGCCTTCCATTAGCATATATAACTGAAATAGTATTCAAATAGTATTTCTCGACCGAGATAATACTCAAATAACATTCCCTGAAAGATATAGTAAGCAAATATCATTCCTCGAATGATATCATACTCAAATAACAATCCTCAAAACACATAGTATTCTGTCGATGGAATCCCTCCAGGTTTCCACGGCTATCTACATATCTCAAAATACCGACTCCTGATTTAGAGTCGAAAACAATGAATATGCTCTTATATATAGAGCTACAAGTTATACCGGTTCATAAGTACATTATCTCAAAGCTCGTATAATATCCAAAAGTCAAATTCTATTGAACACGATATAATCATTTATCTCAAAACTATACAACACTATACATGGCAAAAGCAGTATTATATAATTAATACTTCAAAGTATGGATTTAGAAAACTTGCCTGATGCTCGAGAAGTGATAGGGGTTCGCGATGATGTCGGACCATCTATACAAAGTCAAAGAAAACGCACGATTAATCCCCTGGATAATCCACTTGTACTAAATGTTTAAAAACGTATGCGAAACACAACCAAGGCATTACTAGCTCGTTATAGGCTCATACTAAGTCCATGTTAATCGACAATCACTTAAGTCGTGGGTTTAGTCTGAAATCGATCCTCGAATACAAGTTATACTTAACCATTTACAACATTGGTTTCTAAGTCATGTTCTTAGTGGTTTTCACTTGCGCAACCTCGGCTAACACATTTTTATAAAATCGAAAAATAATCTTTTGGACTCGAAACCTTCGTACAAATTTTCATAACTGACCTTGGCACTTCAATACAAAATTTCATATTTTAAAACAATTATTAAGGGTCTCAAACGTAGCCACAAAGTTGGTACATTTCTGCAATCTCATTCCTTGAACCACTTTCACTAAAATGGTCATATCTCATAAACCGTAAATCGTAATGACATGATTCTTGCGCTCACGTAAACTAGAAACAAAGATCTACACACTCATGTGCATCAATGAACCAAAAGAGGCAGTTAGAGTTTCGGATTCTATGCATGTTTTAGAGTTACCGAAAATCGGGCATTACGACGGCTTAAAATCGAATAATCCAATTTTGTCACAACATAACCAAGCCACACCGGGCATACCATACATCCACAACCTCAACAAACAACCTTTTTACTTATCTAAGGTCAGGGGTGTGGCTACAATCCAACACCCACCATTTTTCATATTTCACAAAGTTAAATAACAACTAAAATACTTAAACATGATCTCTTAAGCTTATAACATCAAAACAATCATCAAAACTCATATGAACTCAAAGGGTGGGTTAGGGTTTTACCTCCTTGGATGCTCTAACAACACTATCAAGTGTTTATAAACCTTTAACAAGCTTTAGATGGTCCTTAAAGTGCTAAATCCTTAAGATCAAAACAAGAAACCACTTGAAGTTACTATTCATCCTCATCTTGTAAAATCCATAACAAATCTAAAAATAAGAGTTTGGTGCTAAACATTTTTCCAGACCTTGTGCTCTTCATAAGGTTTCTTTTGAGTTATAGATCGCCCAATGTGAAGCTTCCTAGCTAGGGTTTTGAGCCCATCTTTCCGCTGGACAGAAACTGGATAGATTGGGTTCTCCAACTTGGGGAAGCGATTTGGCTAGGCTACACTCCTTTGTTGACCATGAAATTTTGAAAGCATGTTACCCATGGAGTGGAGAAGCTATGGTTAAAATTTGGTGATTTAAGGATGGATAGAAGTGGAGATATGAAGTTTTCTTTGAGCTTGGGTTCTGCTGGGCAGAATGGTTTGTTTTGTTTTGTTGTTATGAAATGAATTAATACATGTATATATGTATAAATCTTTGGATGCATCTTCTATTAATACTAGCTTTTTGGTTGACTTTCATGCATGACACCTTGGTTTTTCTTCTTCCACCAATTGGATCGTCTTTGTGTCCTTTTAATAAAATCAATACGTTACAACTTGTATTTTGCATTTTATTACTCCACTGTGGCACAATCCCTTAAGTCAGTATTAACTCCAACATCCCTTATCTATTCCCTCTTTATTCCTTGTTCTTAGAAAATGTTCTCGCGTTTCTTCGAATATTCTCAATCTCTTTTTATAGAGTTCCTTAACTCTTGGTTAGCTTCCTTTTTGTTTAAATCCTTGAATCCACTTGATATAATTCTCTTGATGATCGTGTAGGATATTTAATCTTATCATAATTTCAATCCTTAATCCATGATTCGTTTGCTTAATCGCTTAATCTCGTTATAAAGTATCAGCGGTTTTCGTTCTAAATTCTCAAATCAAATATAATAAAATTCCAAAATATTAAATCCTCAAATACTCAAATTTAATATCTCATTTCTTGATTATAATAATATATAATTCACTGCCCGGTCAAATACTACACCAAAATAAAATTCGGAATTTCTGAATTCCGATCATCTTTGCATTCACTTATTTACTCCGTAGATCACTAATATGACTTCGAAATATCCACACTACGTCTCGTACATAGGTGGCATGAAAATTTTTCTTAATCCTCAAAATCACTATTCATCCACCAAATTCACTATTCACTAATGCACTTAATCATAATAAGAAAAGTTTTAATTTTACCAAAAATTCGGGTTATTACAGTCTCCCCTCCTTAAAAGGATTCCGTCCCGGAATCAGCTTAGGAATAATTGGGGGGGGGGGGTACTTCTCTCCCATTGTACTTTCTAACTCCCAAGTGGATTCTTCCACTTCTTGATTTTCCACAAACCTCTCACTAGCTTGACAACCTTGTCTCTTAGCACTTGCTCTTTTCTATCCGTGATTTCCACAGGTTGTTCTTTGTAAGTCAGACCAGGTTGTATATCTACCTGCTCGTACTCTAACCTATGACGGGCATCTATAGTATACTGACGTAGCATTGACACATGAACCCCGTTATGACCATTCTACAAGTTGGGGGGTGGGGTAAGGCTGGCTCGTAGGCCACCTTCCTGACGCGTTTTAAAATCTCAGATGGCCCAATGAATCTCGGGCTCAACTTCCCTTTCTTTCCAAATATCATTAATTCCTTCCACGAGGATATCTTTTAGCATCACGAATCTCTAACCTCATATTCTCTATCTTGTTTGTACAGAAAATACACCAACATAAACTTTCTTGTCATTCATCAACATGCCATTTAGCTTATCAATAGCAGTACTATCTCTATACTCGCGGGCTTAGTCCGCATACTTTCTCTGTCTGTCTTGGTTGTCACTAGCCGCTTGTTGGTGAAATCTTTTGTCTTTCTAGTTTGTTGGACTAACTTGGGTTTTGTGTAAAATCTCATCCTTTAATTCCCGATCATTCGGAATCCATCTCTGTCTCATTTTAATTAAGGGTATCGGCCACCACATTGGCCTTCCCCGAATGGTAGTGTATCTCACAGTCATAATCCTAGGTCAATTCTAGCTATTTCTCCATCTCATGTTATCTACTATCACGGATAACTCAAAGCCAATTCATTACATTCCATAAAAATTTGTGGGTGCATTAGTCAACCCAAAATAACCTCGCTAAAAACTTGAAGTGTCTATTCCTAGTACGAATCGCAGTCTTGGGCATATCCTCGGATTTAACTTCCAACTGGTGATACCCAGTTCTTAAATAAATTTGGAAATACACAGCGTTCTTCCGCTGATCAAACAATCATTTACAAGGGTACCTATTCTCCATGTGGAACTCATTCAACTCTCGAGGTTCGATGCATAATCTTGTGCTAACATCTTTCTCTCTTACAACAACACCGGGCTCTCCACGGTGGTACACTGGGTCTTATCATATACTTGCCCAACAATTCTTGTAACTGAGTCGCTAGCTCTTTCATTCCCACTGAGGCTAACAGGAGATGCGGCACTATAACCTGAATACTCGTTATTCATTCTCATGTCATCCCAATCGATATTTGGTAGCGCATTAAGATCTTGTACAACCTCCCAAAACCACTGTAGTTTCCTTTATACTGGTGTCTCTTTTCTTGGCATCAACCATAAGAGCTAATTAAGCCTCGTATCTCTGGCGTAATAGTTTCTTAGTCTGAACTATATTCAAGAATCTCTGAATCTGTCTCCATCCTTTATTTATTACTCTCTCTCCCTTACAATCAGTCTGGGCTCCATTGGGTGTCAACCAACCCATCCTTATTATAATATCAACTTCTCCCAAGTCACAATACCAGCTCCCTCTGACTCCATCGCCAGTACTTATCTTGCTAACCCCGAGGTAGAGTCCATTCGTAAACAACTCCTCCAAAATCTCAATTCCACTATAGGGCATCTATCTAACACCGTTGTCACTGGAGTTCACGGCACATCGCTATTCCTTTCACATATATCGATTGACCCCCTTTCCATTATCATAATATCCTTGGGAGAATAAACCAATTTCATTGATATGTCACTAATATTCTATTCGTCTTAGGGATTCACTCCTGTCATAGGCGATTTCGTTGCGAATCTAATTCCTATCAGCGTATTTTGACTTATTTGACCTGGTTGGCCTCCCCTTAGAATTCAATGAGGATAACAAAAATTATGGGGCCTTAAAAAGACAGCTCCCATATCAAGGAAAACGTCACACACTGGTGATCATAAGGTTATGAGTTTTAAGGTAACCTTATTGGAGGTAAAAGAATTTACCGAGAGATCAACATGATCATAAGAACTCAACGTTGTGTGCCTCGATTGAGACATTACTAAAGGTAATTAGCCTTCTTGTATTTCACTACTTACAAGTGATGGCGTCCCATCAGACTTCTATCACATAGACAGATAGTCCTTGTAGCCCCTATAAGTATAGGGTTGTTCGTCTCAGTGGAAGTTGAAAAGTATGAAAGCAATTCGAGATCAATTTGATGATTATCGTCTTTCGACAATATTTCTTAAAGGAACACCTTGGATTAAAATTGAACATATTCCAAAGGTGCGGTTTCCAAAGAAAAGAATAACAAAAAAGATACTGGTACTTAACAAGCAAGTGGTGAGGTATCATCATAGGGTTATTCATTATTTGCAGAAAAGTGGAAGCTTGAATAACATCATTTGACAGGGCTTCGAAAACCTGAAAGTAGGCATCGTGACAGCCTCTAACACAATTGAAATTAAATATGATTTAACACAAGTGTTATAAAATAACTTCGAAGAGGGAATATACCCTTTATCAGAATTCTTTCTTGGAAAGAGGTCAAGATAGATCATAGATTGGGGAAGTACCCCACATAATTTGCAAATGGGGAGGGTACTACCAAGGTCTCTACGGATGCCTTTTTATGTCGGCTCCTCTAATGGATAATCGTTCAATTCCAAAGCTTTTCTTTTCCACGCACCCTAAGGTGTTCGATACTTACGTCATTGCCGACTTATAATAGTCGCTAAGAATTCAACCATTAACATTTGCAATCGAAGGGAGTTCTATTCAACTCGGCGCAAGCATCTCAAGCAAGCGTTCTATCGTAAGAGGACTTCGATACCGGTGTCGCCCATAGCAATGACGAATTCCATATGTCAACTGGGCGGTACTCCGGAAGATCGTTAGAATCTACAGGCTTAAACCCAATTACTATTATAACCGTTTTCATACCAAACATTTCCTTTCTTGTATCAATCCCGGATGCTACATAAGCTTAACACTTGTGGCATAACAGCCTTTTTATTTAAGTCTTTCCCAGACTTTCTTAGTCCGTCTTGATTCTTTAAATATATCCCGTTTTGGCGCACTCGTGGCACAATGACACCTTGCGTAGTACGTACATACAAAAATCTTGCTCGAGGTAATAAAATGCCTCAGTACCGTAGTAAACACCTTCCTTGGTGGAATCGCTGATCGTGGGGAGTTAAACCCCATAAATAAGGTAATGCCTCTACTAGTTAAGGTCACTAAGTACCCTTAATCATGGATGAAGTTTGAACGTCTTAGTTTTTACGTATGCTGCCTCCCTAGGCACTGCAACAGACTACGAGTAATGGGTCTCGTTCAAGTCGAATCTTTCCACCGGTATTGGCTATTCTGCCTCTACCTCTTCTGCTTTGGAGACTCTACCCCCATTTCTTCGTCATATCTCTCGTTGAATCATAACGAGTCTAAACTCTCGTATCGGCACTTATTTGACCTCTGAAGGTTCGTCCGGTCCGATTGTACGACCTCAAGTAACATACCACATCTTTATCAATCAACACGTTCTCTACAAGATTCTTTCCTTGACCCACTATGGGGTCTTCCTCTAGATCCTCCTATGGATCTTCCTGTATCGGTCTCCGTCCATTTCAAGGAACGCATCATCAATTGCCTACTCGAAGGCCTCAGGGTCTGGTATCTCAGAATCCCATCAATCTATAACTCATACGAATCGAGGTGACTAACCATGAAGTCCTAAGTACGGTTTCCCAGAAGAAGTCCCCTCTCGGGCTTCATCTTAAACAGTCAGGGTCATGTCCTCTAACTCGACTACGAACTCAATTTGAGCTCTAGATGTTCTTATCATTATTAAGGGTATTGTAAGACTCGATCTCCTATCATTTCTGAGGACTACAACCTAACGCTCTGATACCATTTCTGTAACAGCCCCAAATCCGGGGTCAGGGATTTAGAGTAGTCACGATCCATTTACTCCTTGCCTTACCTGTATTACTCACACCGTTCATAATTCACCTGCTCATGACCCCACAATATATGTCTCGCACACACACACACACACAGGTTAGAGTCTCAGAAACGACACGATACAACAACTGCGGAATAAATAATTTTTATTACAATACCCAAATGTCTTTTGAATCTGTCACTGATACAATTTCTAAGTAATGTTACATTACCAACATAGCCTTTTGATGCTCACAATGCTCTCATACCATTCATATCTATACATAAGTTGAATACCAAAAGTTGTAGCCTGATTCGATTGGTTCGTACTACTCTTCGGGATCACTGCTAGAAACTATTTATGGAAACGCCTTGCGGGGTATGTGCCGTCCCATTGGCATCCTACTTCGCTGCTATATAATATATATAAAACAATAGCAAGAGTGACCGATAGCTCAACAAGGTAATAAAAGTATGGCATAATCCTGCCTTTAACTCAACCCAGAATAAAGCGGGTATAAGACAATAATTTGTCAAAATATCTCGATACTGAAATTATTTCCTTATCGGAATGTATTCCCAAAAACAGTACCATTATTGTACTTCAAATATCATTTTCATAATATTTCTGCAAACGTTTGCTATATTATGAACAAAGTTCTAGTATAAAAGATGAGGTTTCAAAGTAAACCAAATATAACCTTTCCGAAAAATATCTGCTATATAAGCAGAATATCAACATATAACTTAAAAGATGAAGTTATAAGGAAAATTTCATATAATGTTCCGTAACCCAAAATCCACTTATGCATACATAATCTGAGTAAGGTTTTATCATAGTCATAACTCATAAAATAAAAGATGAAGTTGCATGAATTTATTGTCACTTCATTTCCAAACACTTTTCGACCTCCTGCCAACATGATCGGTTCTTCACCCCAATACATGTTGCAGGAATATCCAAATTGGATGATGAACCAATATTGGAGTTGCTACCGCGCCCGCCATACCCAACCTTACTATGATCAGTAGCAGGTCGTACAGCTCAAATAGTTTTCTACATGTAGATGGAAGAATCACGACAGCCTGACATTGTGTACCGCCTTTCTGGATCTCCCGGCCCATTTGGGGCAATAAAAGTTGGATGGGTCGGCGCAACTGGACCACTTACACCACTCCTAGTTCAGATGAAATCCATGACTCTGAAACGTAAAGATCGTCCTCCTTTCCCCAAGTGTAACACTTGTTGATACGACTCCACTAAGTAGTTATATCTAGGTTGGAAAGGAAGATTCTCCAATATTTCCCAAGCGATGCTTGTTAATGGATATCGACTTGTTCCATCAATTTACCCCTCGAGCGTTGAGGTGGTAACACAATATTAGACTTGCAGCAACTAAATTGCTTCGAGAAAATATATGTCCCCTGACAGTTTTGAGTTGAGAGTTTAAAATGAGTAGCAGTCACTTAAATCAGGTTTCCCATATTTTTGATAGTTGAGCGAGCATTTAAATCTTCTTAAAAGACAGATTTAAATGGGAAAATAGTGTTTTGGGAACCTCTTTTTAATTTAGAAAAATACTTAATAATATCTATTAAATAAGTAAGTCTTAAATGAATATTCGAAAATAATATTCATCAAGTAATTATGATTAAATGAATATTCAAAATAATATTCATTAAATAAATAAACCTCGAATGGATATTTAAAATAATATTCATTAAATAAACAAAGATTAAATGAATATTCAAAATAATATTCATTAAATAAATAAACCTCGAATGAATATTTAAAATAATATTCATTAAATAAACAAAGATTAAATGAATATTCAAAATAATATTCATTAATTAAATAAACCTCGAATGAATATTTAAAATAATATTCATTAAATAAACAAAGGTTAAATGAATATTCAAAATAATATTCATTAAATAAATAAACCTCGAATGAATATTTAAAATAATATTCATTAATAAACAAAGATTAAATGAATATTCAAAATAATATTCGTGAATTAATTAAGACTTAAATGAATATTCGAAAATAATATTCATTAAATAAGTAAACCTCAAATGAATATTCACAAATAATATTCCTTAAATAAATAATTAATCCTCGAATAACCGTACCCGATATCTTTATCGGAAAATAACCTTTATCGGAAGTAGTCTTTATCATATACAAAATATAATCACTTCTGATCTTTAAAGAAAATCACACGCCCTTATCCTATGACATTTATAAAAACCTGGCTTCTAACTAATATCCCATATCTAGCTTAGAAGCCCATAATCAAATCATAAAGCAAGTATCACAATATACTTTCGAAAACAATTATGCCTTCCATTAGCATATATAACTGAAATAGTATTCAAATAGTATTTCTCGACCGAGATAATACTCAAATAACATTCCCTGAAAGATATAGTAAGCAAATATCATTCCTCGAATGATATCATACTCAAATAACAATCCTCAAAACACATAGTATTCTGCCGATGGAATCCCTCCGGGTTTCCACGACTATCTACATATCTCAAAATACCGACTCCCAATTTAGAGTCGAAAACAATGAATATGCTCTTATATATAGAGCTACAAGGTATACCGGTTCATAAGTACATTATCTCAAAGCTCGTATAATATCCAAAAGTCAAATTCTATTTAACACGATATAATCATTTATCTCAAAACTATACAACACTATACATGGCAAAAGCAGTATTATATAATTAATACTTCAAAGTATGTATTTAGAAAACTTGCCTGATGCTCGAGAAGTGATAGGGGTTCGCGACGATGTCGGACCATCTAGACAAAGTCAAAGAAAACGCACGATTAATCCCCTGGATAATCCACTTGTACTAAATGCTTAAACACGTATGCGAAACACAACCAAGGCATTACTAGCTCGTTATAGGCTCATACTAAGTCCATGTTAATCGACAATCACTTAAGTCGTGGGTTTAGTCCGAAATCGATCCTCGAATACAAGTTATACTTAACCATTTACAACATTGGTTTCTAAGTCATGTTCTTAGTGGTTTTCACTTGCGCAACCTAGGCTAACACATTTTTATAAAATCGAAAAATAATCTTTTGGACTCGAAACCTTCGTAAAAACTTTCATAACTGACCTTGGCACTTCAATACAAAATTTCATATTTTAAAACAACTCTTAAGGGTCTCAAACATAGCCACAAAGTTGGTACAATTCTGCAATCTCATTCCTTGAACCACTTTCACTAAAATGGTCATATCTCATAAACCGTAAATCGTAATGACATGATTCTCGCGCTCACGTAAACTAGAAACAAAGCTCTACACACTCATGTTCATCACTGAACCAAAAGAGGCAGTTAGGTGTTCGGATTCTATGCAGTTTTTAGAGTTACCGAAAATCGGGCATTACGACGGCTTAAAATCGAATAATCCAATTTTGTCACAACATAACCAAGCCACACCGGGCATACCATACATCCAGAACCTCAACAAACAACCTTTTTACTTATCTGAGGTCAGGGGTGTGGCTACAATCCAACACCCACCATTTTTCATATTTCACAAAGTTAAATAACAACTAAAATACTTAAACATGATCTCTTAAGCTTATAACATCAAAACAATCATCAAAACTCATATGAACTCAAAGGGTGGGTTAGGGTTTTACCTCCTTGGATGCTCTAACAACACTATAAAGTGTTTATAAACCTTTAACAAGCTTGAGATGGTCCTTAAAGTGCTAAATCCTTAAGATCAAAACAAGAAACCACTTGAAGTTACTATTCATCCTCATCTTGTAAAATCCATAACAAATCTAAAAATAAGAGTTTGGTGCTAAACATTTTACCAGACCTTGTGCTCTTCATAAGGTTTCTTTTGAGTTATAGATCGCCCAATTTGAAGCTTCCTAGCTAGGGTGTTGAGCCCCATCTTTCCGCTGGACAGAAACTGGACAGATTGGGTTCTCCAACTTGGGGAAGAGATTTGGCTAGGCTACACTACTTTGTTGACCATGAAATTTTGAACGAATGTTACCCATGGAGTGGAGAAGCTATGGTTAAAATTTGGTGATTTAAGGATGGATAGAAGTGGAGATATGAATTTTGCTTTGAGCTTGGTTTCTGCTGGGCAGAATGGTTTGTTTTGTTTTGTTTTTTATGAAATGAATTAATACATGTATATATGTATAAATCTTTGGATGCATCTTCTACTTTTGTGTTGTCAACACCTCATTGGTCCAAGTGTTGTCCTCTCATCAAACAACTCCATTTTTGCCAATGTTGCAAATACACCACTAGCTTTTTGGTTGACTTTCATGCATGACACCTTGGTTTTTCTTCTTCCACCAATTGGATCGTCTTTGTGTCCTTTTAATAAAATCAACACGTTACAGCTTATATGTTGCATTTTATTACTCCACTGTGGCACAATCCCTTAAGTCAATATTAACTTCAACATCCCTTATCTATTCCCTCTTTATTCCTTGTTCTTAGAAAATGTTCTCGCGTTTCTTCGAATATTCTCAATCTCTTTTTATAGAGTTCCTTAACTCTTGGTTAGCTTCCTTTTTGTTTAAATCCTTGAATCCACTTGATATAATTCTCT
The DNA here is from genome assembly GCA_030848705.1 of Heracleum sosnowskyi. Lineage (NCBI taxonomy): Eukaryota > Viridiplantae > Streptophyta > Magnoliopsida > Apiales > Apiaceae > Heracleum > Heracleum sosnowskyi. The sequence continues at coordinate 22,873,171 of CM061240.1, forward strand.
TGATGATCGTGTAGGATATTTAATCTTGTCATAATTTCAATCCTTAATCCATGATTCGTTTGCTTAATCGTTTAATCTCGTTATAAAGTATCAGCGGTTTTCGTTCTAAATTCTCAAATCAAATATAATAAAATTCCAAAATATTAAATCCTCAAATTTAATATCTCATTTCTTGATTATAATAATATATAATTCACTGCCCGGTCAAATACTACACCAAAATAAAATTCGGAATTTCTGAATTCCGATCGTCTTTGCATTCACTTATTTACTCCGTAGATCACTAATATGACTTCGGAATATCCACTCTACGTCTCGTACATAGGTGGCATGAAAATTTTTCTTAATCCTCAAAATCACTATTCATCCACCAAATTCACTATTCACTGATGCACTTAATCATAATACGAAAAGTTTTAATTTTACCAAAAATTCGGGTTATTACATGGACGATAGTTCAACAATGTGGATTTCAGAATTTATTGTGAAGAAAATGACATTGAGTTACGCTTCACATCAGTTGCTCATCCTCAAGATAATGCACAAGCCTAGGTGGCCAATCGAATCATCCTTGATGGACTAAGAAAAAGGGTTGAGCCCTCAAGGAAGACTTGGGTGGACGAGTTACTTCCTTTACTCTGGGCGTATCATACTATTTGCAAAGCTACTACTCGAGCCACCCCGTTCTTACTGGCTTGTGGAGTAGAAGCCGTGGTACCATCAGAAATCACTTATGTGACTCCAAGGATAGAGGCCTTTTAGCCCGAGGCAAATGAAGAAGACATAAGATTAGCCGTTGACTTGATTGATGAAGTCAGAGATGAAGCAAACAAAGAGATTGTGGAACATTAGAAATAATCATCCTTCAACTACAACCTAAGGGCTAAAAAGAGATTCTTTCTTAATTAGCAAAAAAAAAAAGAGATTTTTTCATTAAGGAGACTTGGTTCTTAGAAAAATTGAAGCATCCGGAGTAGGATAGAAAGGGAAGTTGGCCCCAAATTGGGAAGGTCCATACCGAGTCAAGAAGGTGCTTGGGCGATGATCGTACAAGTTGGAGACCCTTGAAAGGAATGAAATACCAAGGACTTGTCATGCCTCGAACTTGAAAGTTTATTATGTTTAGTGCATCCTGATAGGATCTACTAGTAGGACCAGTAGAAATAAGGTCGACGAAACCATTCAGAGCTTTTAGCTCTTAGTAGGAAGTAGAGTATTATGTAAGGGTTGAACCCATTAATTTATTTATAAAGATATTTTATGTAAGTTGTTTATGTTCTGTTTGTTATCTTTGTTTAGATATTTACCTAACTAAGTTAAGATGTATATCTAAAGTCCAAGTATCGAATAGAAAAGACAACATAATATAACTAAATACAACATACATAAACAAAGATCCTGAAGAATCAAAAGAGTTAAGTAACAATAACCGAATAACGAGTCTTAAAGTCCATGAAGGACCCTGAATAAAAGTTAAGATAAAATGGAAGTCGCAACCAACATCGTCACCACCAGCATCTTGGCTACCAGCAACTTCCTCGTTAGACTCATCCTCTTCTGATGACTACTCGGAGGTTTCACCAGATGAGGATGAGGAGGAACTGAGCTTGTTACGAGGCCCCATACCTGGCCAAGGGCAGGGGCCTTAACCCTTGCTTTGGGATCCTGAGCTGACAGAATGGGCCGCTCCCTTGGAGCCAGAACCCGAAGCTCGGGATGTTCCCTTAGATTCATAATCGGATGTCTAAGACACCGACTTGATGCCAGATCCAGAGGCGTGGCTAATCTCACCTCCCTTAATAGTAGTCTAGTTTGGACTAGGGAAGTGTGAGGAATCGATCATTCCTAGGTGAGCGTTGCGAACCGTGTGGATAGCCTTGTTCCAACCCGTGGTGAAGAACTCGGGGCGAAGCTGATCGTCATGTCCATCTATAAACTAGAGAAAAACAACTAAGTTCAAGTAGCCATCGAGAATAGCGCTCTCGTTATTCTTGGTCTTGTTCTCCAAGTCCATATACTTCCCTATATATGAAGAAGCCTCATCCTCGGCAGCTTAAGCTCTTGCCTCCCACTCCTTGACATCTTTTTTATCTCTTGATTTCTCCTTTGCAATAATCCTCTCTTTCTCTATGTAAATGTTGGCTTGGTAGATGGTAGACTGGAAGTAAGCATTAAGTTATAACGGAAGAAAATAACAAGTTAGAAAATGTAAGGTTAGTATGAAATACTAGCACAAGAACTAAGTGATGTGTTCACTTAATAAATGGCTTGAGCACCTAGTTGCTCACTCTCTTCAACACCGGTTGAGATCACCATCTCTGATCTATTAGCGGGTGTAATGGAGCACTTAGACCATTCCATGGCCAAGAAAGAACTCCCATAAATGGAATCTTGCTCGCAGATTCCCCACTCAGGCTAAAAAGTTGTCTTGGTATTTGTAACTGTTAGTTATGATTCAATGATCATCAGTATTTGGACTAATGATTAGGATTGAATTGCTGACGTCATCAGTATTGCAAAACATCAGTATCAGGATTGATATCAGGATTGTCATCAGGACTATGAAGCTGATCAGTATTGCTTGGAGATAACTATTTAGTCCAAAAATAAGGCAGATTGATTTGTCGGTTCCTATTTTATAGGAATGCAGTTGTCAGTTAAGATATGTATTGAAGATAGTTTGTAATTGATTTACACATATCTTGTAATTGATAGAGTAGCCATGTGTACTATATAAACACAGTTTAGGTTTTGCAATTTACAATCACTTACATGAGTATTATTGTAACCTAGCAGCTCTCAAGAACATCAAAATTTCTTGAGAGAGTTTGTAACAGTTTTATATCAGAATTAATAAAGATGTTATTTTTTCATATTTGTGTTCTATATTTTATTAAAGTCGAAATTCTTATACAATTGTATTCAACCCCTCTTCTACAATTGTTTATTACTGGGCAACAGTAACACCCCGAGATTCGGGGTCGGAGATCTAGGTTGTCACTCTCTCTTTTTCCACTTAAACACTTGATACTTGAATCATAATAATAAATCAACACATATTGTTACCCCATAATATATATACTCACACCAGTTATAGTCTCAGAAATGAAGTTACATAAATAGCAGTCATATGATCCATAATATAAAGTTATTACAACCCAAAAGTAATTGCACTAGAAACCTGCTACCAATATGATTTCTACCTGAAACTATAAAGGCGGCGCAAACATTTGTTCTTGTTCATTAATATACATAATTCATAATTATAAATAAACCGGAGCAGCAAGAGCTGCACTTCGAACCAACTCAGCCTTTCTACCTGCGGTGCTGCAACAACTCTACGGAACGTCCGCACGTCCCTAACGCGCTTCCGAGCGGTGAGGTAAGTCCTGGCCATCTACCCTAGTTGTTGTGTTGTGATATATATAAAATAAACAAGAGTGAGCACTATAACCCAGCAATAATATAAAGCAGTTTAAATAAACTCTGTAAACTTTTTATATCATTTGAAAGATTTAAAATCTCATTCGTATACAGAATGATGTTTTAAAAGTAATCTTCTCGTCAAAACATTTCCATACAGTTCAAGTACTGTATGAGGTATAATACTTTTTAAAATATTATTAACAATTTTCCGTAACTGGTTTCTGACCGAGTTACAAAGCACTACAGAATTCCAACTGGAAAGGGGAAACTATACAGGGACACGCATTTCGGTATACGATGATCAGTCATATAACCTCTTAACTTCTCTACTAGTAGATGGATAATCCCGAAGGTCATTACCCTAAGCCGCATATGGGCTTTTAATGACACTGGACCGGTGTCAACCCAGCCGCTTACGTACTCATGGCGACATCAAGGCCATAGCTAACTGGACCGCGCTTTGCTTGGCCACTTCCACTAGCTGATTTCTTTACCACTGGAACAGTGTCCACCCAGCCGCTTACGTACACATGGCGACATCAAGGCCATAATTAGATGGACCGTGTGTTACTCGACCACTTACACTATTCGATTTCTAGTTCCCCGAAGAATCCTATCTATAATTGGAACGGATGTTACTACAAGTTCCCAAGCACATGCTTGTTGATAGGTTATTATAATCAATATTCTTACTTCTTGGAAATATTTGGAAGTAAGTCACAATGTGGGTTGACCGTTGTCAACTGACCTCGATTATCGAGTATAGTTCTTTGAAATCACGACCTGAGAGTTCATTATAAAATATCTTTAGTTCTGATAAGTCAGAAACCCAAAACATAATTGCTTTTGAAGAGAGAGGCAAGTGAAATCATCTATGTAACACCCCCAGATCCGGGGTCATGAATCTGGGTTATCACACTCCATCAATCATAAAATACCTGCATCACTTATAATATTCTAATAATACAACTCCAAAGACCCCAATCACTTACACACACACACACACAAGTTATAGCCTTGGAAATGAGCAACAATAAGTAACACTTGTTATTACAAATCAAATGTACTATCCAGGATCTCATCTATTATTTACAACCTCTACCTGAAGTTAAAATAATAGACCTCACAATTCTATACAAGGTTCAATAATGCAAACCTACTCGAAAACGATCCCCCTAATTCCATCTGCAACTGCTAACTCCGGCAGTATCCATCCTGCTGAACTAGCTCAAGGGTGGTCTCTCAATTCCCTTGCTCTCGTAATACGGGGTGACTCGACAATGTTTTCTTCATGCTAAAAGTTTTAATAAAGCAAGAATGAGCTAATAGCGCTCAACAAGAAATCTATCTTAGTTTAAATCTTTAGCCTTTAAGGTAGATAATCCATATAGGGTCAAAGTTTTAAAAATACTAGGGTTTGACCCAAAATAATATACAGTTCAATATACTGTATAACTTATAATCATACTCAAATACTCTCGTAAATCATTTAGAAATCCTTGGTATCAATATAATGAACCATGACTCAAAACATATCTTTTTAAAATAGATATTAACATTGGAATCAAAGCCTAAAGCCTATTCATTTATTCAAAATACTATACAGTTCAACATACTGTATATCTTAAATACTTTCTCAATATATATATACGCATATCTATATAGATATCTCATACTGTTCAAAATACTGTAAAATATCAGTCATGAACACTTTTTGAATATGTTGTGTTGTGATATATAAAAGAAGCAAGAGTGAGCACTAAAGCTCAACAATAATATAAACAGCTTAAATCATATATGAAAGCTTATAAAACTTCATTCGTATACAGAATGATATATTGAAATATTATTTTCGTCAAAACAGGCCATACAGTTCAAATACTGTATGAGGTATAGTACTTTGTTAAAATATCATTAACAAGTATCCGTAACCGGTATTTAACCAAAGTTACCAAAACATTTCTGAAATTCCAATCTTTGGAAAACATGGGGAACTGTACAGGGCTACACACTGGTATACGATGATCAGTCGTCATACCATAGATTCTCTACTAGTAGATGGATAATCCCGAAGGTCATTACCCTAGCCGCATACAGGCTTTTAAGTTGGACCGGCATCACTCAGCCTTTTACATAGTAGTAACCACATGGCGACATCAAGGCCACACAAGTGGACCGCTCCCTGCCAACAGATTCCACTGGACTGGCGTCATCCAGCCTCTTATTATATTTACCTCTAACGACATCAAGGCCAGAAAAATGTCGTTCCCCCAACAATCTATAACTGGAACGGATATTACTCCGGTTCCCCAAGCATAAGCTTGTTGATAGGTTTTGTAAAAAACACACTTACTTCCGGATTATATCGGAAGTAAGTCACAATGTGGGTTGACCGTTGTCAACTGACTTCGATCCTCGAGTACAATATTTTGAAATCACGACCTGGGAGTTTGGTAAAAATAAATATCTTTAGTTCTAATAATTCAGAACCTCAAAATATAATTACTTTTAATGAAAGAGGCAAGTGAAATCATATGTTCACTTCCTCGAATGGATTCCCAATTTTTATAAGTCAAAAACCATAGTCAACATTTGAGATAATTCAATAAAAATAGTTGGGAACCCCTAGATCCGGGGTCATGAATCTGGGTTGTCACACTCCATCAATCTACAATACCTGCATCACTTACAATATTCTAATAATACAACTCCAAAGACCCCAATCACTTACGCACACACACACACAACTTATAGCCTTGGAAATGAGCAACAATAAGTAACACTTGTTATTACAAATCAAATGTACTATCCAGGATCTCATCTATTATTTACAACCTCTACCTGAAGTTAAAATAATAGACCTCACAATTCTATACAAGGTTTAATAATGAAAACCTACTCGAAAACGATTCCCCCTAATTCCATCGGCAACTGTTCTACTAACTCCGGCAGTATCCATCCTACTGAACTAGCTCAAGGGTGGTATCTCTATTCCCTTGCTCTCGTAATACGGGGTGACTCAGCAATGTTTTCTTCATGCTGAAAGTTTTAATAAAGCAAGAATGAGCTAATAGCGCTCAGCAAGAAATCTATCTTAGTTTAAATCTTTAACCTTTAAGGTAGATAATCCATATTGGGTCAAAGTTTTAAAACTACTAGGGTTTGACCCAAAATAGTATACAGTTCAATATACTGTATAACTTATAATCATACTCAAATACTCTCGTAAATCATTTAGAAATCCTTGGTATCAATATAATGAACCAAGACTCAAAACATATCTTTTTTAAATAGATATTAACATTCGAATCAAAGCCTGAAGCCTATTCATTGATTCAAAATACTATACAGTTCAACATACTGTATATCTTAAATACTTTCTCAATATATATATATATATATATACGCATATCTATATAGATATCTCATACTGTTCAAAATCCTGTTCAATACATATTAGTAACCACATGGAGACATCAAGGCCACACAAGTGGACCGCTCCCTGCCAACGGATTCCACTGGACTGGCGTCATCCAGCCTCTTATTATATTTACCCTATGCGACATCAAGGCCAGAAAAATATAGTTTTTATTTGCGGGACCGTGCGTTACTCGGCCACTTACGCGAAAATGTTGTTCCCCCAACTATCTATAACTGGAACGAATATTACTCCGGTTCCCCAAGAATAAGCTTGTTGATAGGTTTTGTAAAAACACCCTTACTTCCGGATTATATCGGAAGTAAGTCACAATGTGGGTTGACCGTTGTCAACTGACTTCGATCCTCGAGTAAAATATTTTGAAATCACGACCTGGGAGTTTGGTAAAAATAAATATTTTTAGTTCTAATAATTCAGAACCTCAAAATATAATTAATTTTAATGAAAGAGGCAAGTGAAATCATATGTTCACTTCCTGGAATGGATTCCCAATTTTTTTAAGTCAAAAAAGCATAGTAAACATTTGAGATAATTCAATAAAAATAGTTGGGAATCCCTACTACAATCAAATAAATCTTTTTAAGATCAGAAAATATTTTAAATAACTATTGGAACCTTACATAATATTTAAATAAGGTTCTATGATTTTTAAATCATTTTTGGAATATTTAATAAATATTCAAATAATAAATATTGAATTACTATTCAAAAAGATTCTACTTAAATGAATATTCCAAAGTAATATTCACCTAATTAAATAAATATTCAAATAATATATAATAATATTATTTAAATATCTCACATTAAATATCCAATGATATTAATATTGGAATATTTAATCAATATTTAAAATAAAGCTGTATCTGGACGCTCCAGCTTATGACAGTATTGTCAAAACAAAATAATAATTTGACTCCCGCTCTAAGTTTTAAAACCATCATACAAGTGCTCTACGCTTAGAGCCTTTATAAAACCTCGGTTTATATCTAATATAATCATAGCATATAAACCATATAATCTTACGAAAGCTTTTAATCAAAATCTTAAATCGATTCATAGTTCTTTTAAGGTAATAAAACAGTTATATAACAATCACAACAGCATCTTTTATCAGATGTAGGGTTTGAAAACTTGCATACATATACCATATGCAATATTATAACCTCAACAATTTTAAACACAACAACATCTATATAAGATGTAAGGTTTGAAAGCTTGCATAACATATCACATGTAATCATCAGTATATTGTAATTTCAAATACAACATGGGATGAGAAAACTTGCCTTGAGTCCTTGGTTGTTAGGGGTTCGGGAATTTGTCGGGAAACCTATAAACAAAGAAATACTCGATCAGTCCCCTAGCGTAATCATTCGCTCATAACAACTCACTCATAATACTTCGCTTATCCTTAAGACACTCACTTTAAGTCAACCATAAGTCAAACTCATCATGTAGTTATGTTATTCCTCAACAACGTTCGTGTTTTAATCGACTTGAAATAACCCTTTATCTTAGTCACAACGGGTGGTCAAAGTAGTACCCCTAGAGTTGACTTTTCATGGAGTTACTATTACGCGACTCGCACTCTAAGACTTTTAATAAATCAGAAAATTTACATTTAAATATGAAACCACTTCTAAAATCATTTTGAGTATTTGTAATATTTATCATAAAATGTTTGATCTCAAAACAGGGGTTTAACTTGGTGAAATGTATTTTCAAACTTGGATGAGCTACGGAAAGTTACTATTCACATTACTTTCACTAAAATGCTCATATCTCCTTAACCGTTAACTGAAATGACACACCGTTTTCGCGTGCACGATCTAGAGAAAGAATGAAACAAAATGCTTGAAATTGTTTTTCTGGTTCAGGGGATGAAAATCTCGTGCAGTTTTGGTTCCAACATTTTTATAAAATTGAAAATTTATCTTTTTAATACGAAACCTTCTCGGTTCCCTTCCTAACTGTCCATACTAGTATCCACCTTAATATCATGACCTATTTCCATTTTTAAAGGGCTTGATCATATGCTCAAAGTTCATATAGTGAACTACTTACTTACCCGAAACCACTTTCACTAAAACGAGTGTTTCTCCTAAACCATAAATCAAAATGACACGATTCTTTCGCCAAAATAAACTACAAAACAAGACATACATTATTATGTTCAGTAAGTATTTTCATCATGCCTTGAAGGTACCCGAGGTTACTGCCCCAACTAATCTAAGGAAAATTCGACATGATAACGACGCTTAATGAAGATTCCCGTGTTTGTAACACTCCAATAATCCATTAATCAACAACCAATCATCAATACTTCTAATTCCCCATATCAAACAACTCATAATCTGCCCTAGAAATCTTATACCAATGTTCACAAGTCCAACCATCAAAATAATCACTAAACAATCACCATAACCAAGGATTCAACTTTTAATTCATACTATCACAAACTATCATCAATCTTAGCATAATAATCAAAGTATAACTAAAGATGTGAGATGTTTATACCTTCTTTGGTTCTTGGTAAAGACTAAAAATGGCTTATATATCCTTGCTTGATCCCTAAACAACCTTAATAAGCTTGAATCTTCAAGAACACAAGTTAGTATTTTCGAAATCAATATTCATGCCTCAACTTTGATCCAATATTTGACCATGCTATTCTTCTTGGATGTCCCTTAAATTTTTAACGTATCTTGGGTATACATTGAGGGAGATATGGTCCAAATTTGGCGATTTTAGGATGAGTAGATATTGAGTTATGAATTTTTCTTTCTCCCTTGTTCAAGCTGGGCAGAATTTTGAAGAAATGAGGGAGATGGATACTTGCTTGCTTTTTCTTTTCTTTTGCTTAATAAAATCTGAAGTATAACACTTCTAATTCTTGTGGTTAAAAGGCTTGTTAAGTCACCAATGCCAAGTGTCATCCATTGGGTGATTTGTGAAGAAAATGGTGACAAGGTGGTGATTCATCACCTATGTCATGCTTGTGTAATTGCTTGTGTCATCAATCCTCTTATAGGTTGCACTTGATGATCTTACATGATACTTTCCCTTTGTTTAGGGTTTAATCCATAATCCGTTATTCTTTTGCTTTGTTGCTAGGTCTTGATATAGGTTCAAGTGATTTTGAAAATGTTTCGTTGCACTAATGCTAGGGGATATCCTCTTGATCTTTTATTGCCTTGGCTTAATATTTGATCATGGATCTTCTTGCTTTCTTAACTCTCATAATGATCAATTAATACATCCTCGATTTTCCGATGAATAGTGGTATAAAACCAAGTGGAAATCCTCTGATTCTGATCGCGTTTGCATTCACTCATTCCCCTTACACATCAATAATATAACTTCGAAATGTCCATTCTCTGTCTTGTATATATAGTGGTCTGAAAAGTTTCTTAGCCAGCAAAATTTACCATTCATCAAAATTTTAATTAAGTCCAAAATTTGGGATTATTACAATCTACAAGATCATCCATCAAAACAATCAATAAACATCCACTAAAACCAAGGATCAATCTTTCATTAAACTAACACAAACTAATACCAAACCAATCATAATAGTCAAAGTATAACTAAAGGTTTGAGATGTTTATGAAAATGCACACCTAGAGGGGGGTGAATAGGTGTATATGGCTAACTAATACCGATTTTAATATTTACCAGAAATGGCTTACTGAGTTCAATTTATGCAAACACAAATGGCACGCTGATTGTACAAACAGAACGCTGATTATAACAATATGCAACACAATAAGTAATATGCAGAAATATAAAGAACACAATAAACTTTTAGCCAGGTTCGACCCCTAGTCCCCTATGGTCTACGTCCTGGTCCCTTACCAACCCGGTAAGAGAATATATTATTGATCAAGGATAATAACAATTACAAGATACAATAATATATCACCCTTCTTCCCGGTTGCTGACAAATGGCTTGTTGAACACCTGTTTCAGGACTTGCTCTCTAAGCTTTACTTCCCAAGTATACTTCTCTTACAACGTTCACCAAACCCTTGTTCCCTAGCCAATATATCCAGAAACTACTGATTACAAATAGAGTAATACAAATCAATAAAGTGATTACAACTCAAAAACCTATGAACTCTCAAAGATATAGTACATATATGATATATAAAGAGCTCAAGAAAATTTGTTTGAATATAGCAAAGTAAAACTGAGTTGTGTGTTCTTGTTGTGCTTGGATGGGTAATAGAAAAAGACACAAGAACAGGTTTAAATAGCTTCACAAACAACGTTCAAAAATCAACCAATCAATTACCAACGTCTAGAATCCAATTCTAACGTTCAATTGGTTGGAGAGATTTTAGCAACGTTCATGTGACCGTTTGACAGAGGTTTGGAGAAGATAAATCGAAGACAAAACAAAACCCTTCTGTTTGAGTGTATCAAAAACATGTATACGAGGTTTTGTAAGAGAAAATCTTTTAAACATGGCAAGCTCCTATAATTTTGGAAAGTGATTATTAAAAAGGATTTGATAAAAGATTTTGAGCTCTAAATATATTATGTACGTATTAGGTCTTAAAAGAGCCCTCACAATATATTTAATCAAGTTTCCTAAGATAGATCCATGATCCACGATCTTGACAGATTCTGAGCAGAACAACTTGGCTTGCTGTTTGTATATTGAACATGTGAAGTTGGCTTGCCAAACTGACTCAGTCCAGCACTAATGGCTTGCTGTTTAGATAAACTGACATTCATATCAGTAATCTATTTTGCCCTGCAAAACCAAGTTAGTACATATGATAATGGCATGCTATTTTATATGCACTGATATTCCATATCAGTAAGCCATCTTTCCCTGCAACAACAAGTTAGGATAGAGCATATAGCTTGCTGCTTTACATCTATAAATACAAACATATTTGCCACTATATGATCATCAAAATTCATAGAGTTTCAATCTCCCCCTTTTTGATGATAATATATCCATATGTGATTGAGCTAAAAGCTCCCCCTCAATTAAAGCATCAAGAAAAACAAGTTAACAAAATAACAAGCTAATATATTCAATGACAAGCAATCAGCTTGCTGTTATGTGTCATCATCAAAACCACTAGGGTTTCAATCTCCCCCTTTTTGATGATTACACACCAATATTCAGGAGCTAAAAACTCCCCCTAAATTTATACTTCTCCTACAAAAATATTAGCAATGTAGACAAGGAGATAACAAGCAGTCAGCTTGCTGTTATGTGTCATCATTAAAACCAATAGGGTTTCAATCTCCCCCTTTTTGATGATTACACACCAATATTCAGGAGCTAAAAACTCCCCCTAAATTTATGCTTCTCCTGCAAGAATATTAGCAATGTAGACAAGGCGATAAACAATATCTTGGTTTGGTGTCACATGAACATTTAGCATTATCAAACCAAACAAAGTAAATGAAATAGAGAATCAATACTTTCTCCCCCTTAATCAGTAATCAATACTTCCTGCAAAACAAGATTAGATAATAAAGCATGAAATATTCATAAGCAACATTTGTATTCCTCATCAAAACATCACGCCAACAATCTCCCTCTTTTTGATGATGACATACTTGAATACATCGGAGAGACTATGTTGTTCCCATAAAGCAATGATCCCCCTGATTAATATAATATCTCAACATAGAATCAGGTTAGCATTATTCATCATATGCAATAAGATACAAACGTGACTCATCCCTGCATAAAACATTAGTTTATAAATGCAAACATGTAACTTTATAACCCTTTTTATCACATGTATTCATGTTCTTCTCCCCCTATGACATCATCAGAAAAGGGATTAACAAAATAAGCATAAACCATGTAGTAAACATTTAACAAACAGTAGGCTAGTTATAATGATAAAGTTTGATAAATCAAACCAGCATGCTGAATACATGTATTCTGGTTTTCTGCCATACCAACTGTTCTACTGAAATGTAAGATAGCGTGCTGATTGAAGAGTGCACATTCCAAAAAATCATGAATGTGGTTTACACCTTTATCACCAATCAAACAACCGAAATAGTATTCTCCTTTTTCAATTCCTGCACAAAACTATATATATGTATATATGTCCCATCTATATACTAGAGGAATCTTGTTAGTACCAAAATAATAATATAATAATATTTAAATAAATGTACGTGAACAAATAGCATACTTACTACTTGGGTACCCAAATTTGGTAGGATCCACCTTGGTCAGTAGATAGATCATAAAGAACATGTAGATCAGATTTCTTAATCCACTTCTGGATCACTTTTGGAGCTTGATTCCTTCTCTGTTGTTTTCTGTCAGACGGATGGTAAGCTGTTTGTTGTCTGCCAGTGCCCTGTTGGTAAGCTGACTTCTGTCGATAAGTCTTATTCTGAGGAGATTCTTTGTTTTTCTGATTGACTTGAGAGGTACAGTGTCTTTCAAGATGTCCTTTTCCTCCACATTTGTTGCACGTCTTCCAAGGCATGGCATAGTTGTAAGGTATGCCATTTCTTCCTTCATACTTGATGTTTTTGCCCTTTTTGTTGGAGTTCATTCCCAATCCTTCTCTGTCCAATGGAGCATTTGTGTTTTTCATCATTGATTTTAGACCTTCTTCTCCTTGGATAAATGTTCCCATTCCCGACTTGAGATCCTTCACTTTCTTTTCAAGAGTTATGATCACTTCAGCTTGCTGACTAATGGTCTCAGCTTGCTGAAAAGCCATTTCTCCTGTTTTTGAGGATTCTGCTTGGTTTGATTTCATCAGCTTGTAGGATTCCAAAGCTACAGCCTTTGCTTTGTTATCTGATCTGAGCTCCTTGATTTCTTTAGTTAAGATTTTGTTCCTCTTTTGAAGTACTTTGATAATAGAATCAGATTGACTATTTTTGGCCATTAACTCCTTGATATCAGTGGCCTTGTTTGATGAGGTTGCATCCCATTCTTTCATTTTGGGCATCAAATCTTGAATTATGTTAGATAGATAGTAATTCTTCTCAGACAGCTTGCTGAGTTCAGCCTTTAGTGCCATATGTACTTCTATGGTCACACTTTTTGATTCCTGCATTGTTAGTGATTCCATAATAATATTTTCAGATGTTTTCCTAGAATAAAAAGAGTTTACCTCACTTGTATCTGATTCCGAATCGGAAACATCAGTTTCAAATAAAACTTCTTCCGTTTTCTCTTGAAAGACTTCATCATCAAGCCCAACAAAAGCTGAATGATTTGTGTCTTCATTCAATTTCACACCAGAAGTTGATACATCATCATTGCATGTCAAGTGATCACTTCCTTTCTTTTCAAATTTCAAAATGGTAGGTTGTTTGGAATTGAAACAAACTTCCTTCAATTTTGTTGTATCTTTATACAACATTTTTAACTTGTCCCATACCTCCTTTGCTGTGATGCACCAAGACACCTTGTCATAATCTGAAATTGAAAGACCACGTATTAGTGTGTACCTGGCTCTTGCATTATTTCCCATTTTTATCAATTCTTCCTCGTTAAGATCATCAACGTCTTTCGGCTTGCCGTCTTTGTCTAGAAAAGTAAATGGACCCTTCTTAACAACTCTCCATTGAATTGCATCATCTCTGTTAAGAAGCACCTTCATTCTCCGTTTCCAAAAATCATAATTTTCAGTCCCAATGAGAAGTGGTGGCATGTCTAATGATTCTCCACCTACATAGTGTGCCATAGGATCTGTACTTTCCTGTTACAGAATTGTTAGTACACCAATGCTCTGATACCAATTGATAAATGCACACCTAGAGGGGTAAATGGCTAATTATGACCAATTTTAATATTTACCAGAAATGGCTTACTGAGTTCAATTTATGCAAACACAAATGGCACGCTGATTGTACAAACAGCACGCTGATTATAACAATATGCAACACAGTAAGTAATATGCAGAAATATAAAGAACACAATAAACTTTTAGCCAGGTTCGACCCCTAGTCCCCTATGGTCTACGTCCTGGTCCCTTACCAACCCGGTAAGAGAATATATTATTGATCAAGGATAATAACAATTACAAGATACAATAATATACCACCCTTCTTCCTGGTTGCTGACAAATGGCTTGCTGAACACCTGTTTCAGAACTTGCTCTCTAAGCTATACTTCCCAAGTATACTTCTCTAACAACGTTCACCAAACCCATGTTCCCTAGCCAATATATCCAGCAACTACTGATTACAAATAGAGTAATACAAATCAATAAAGTGATTACAACTCAAAAACCTATGAACTCTCAAAGATATAGTACATATATGATATATAAAGAGCTCAAGAATTTTTTTTTGAATATAGCAAAGTAAAACTGAGTTGTGTGTTCTTGTTGTGCTTGGATGGGTAATAGAAAAAGACACAAGAACAGGTTTAAAAAGCTTCACAAACAACGTTCAAAAATCAACCAATCAATTACCAACGTCTAGAATCCAATTCTAACGTTCAATTGGTTGGAGAGATTTTATCAACGTTCATGTGACCGTTTGACAGAGGTTTGGAGAAGATAAATCGAAGACAAAACAAAACCCTTCTGTTTGAGTGTATCAAAAACATGTATACGAGGTTTTGTAAGAGAAAATCTTTTAAACATGGCAAGCTCCTATAATTTTGGAAAGCGATTATTAAAAAGGATTTGATAAAAGATTTTGAGCTCTAAATATATTATGTACGCATTAAGTCTTAAAAGAGCCCTCACAATATATTTAATCAAGTTTCCTAAGATAGATCCATGATCCACGATCTTGACAGATTCTGAGCAGAACAACTTGGCTTGCTGTTTGTATATTGAACATGTGAAGTTGGCTTGCCAAACTGACTCAGTCCAGCAATAATGGCTTGCTGTTTAGATAAACTGACATTCATATCAGTAAGCTATTTTGCCCTGCAAAACCAAGTTAGTACATATGATAATGGCATGCTATTTTATATGCACTGATATTCCATATCAGTAAGCCATCTTTCCCTGCAACAACAAGTTAGGATAGAACATATAGCTTGCTACTTTACATCTATAAATACAAACATCTTTGCCACTATATGATCATCAAAATTCATAGAGTTTCAATCTCCCCCTTTTTGATGATAATATATCCATATGTGATTGAGCTAAAAGCTCCCCCTCAATTAAAGCATCAAGCAAAACAAGTTAACAAAATAACAAGCTAATATATTCAATGACAAGCAATCAGCTTGCTGTTATGTGTCATCATCAAAACCACTAGGGTTTCAATCTCCCCCTTTTTGATGATTACACACCAATATTCAGGAGCTAAAAACTCCCCCTAAATTTATGCTTCTCCTGCAAAAATATTAGCAAAGTAGACAAGGAGATAACAAGGAGTCAGCTTGCTGTTATGTGTCATCATCAAAACCAATAGGGTTTCAGTTTATACCTTCCTTGATGCTTGGTATACAGTAACAATAGCTTAACTGTCCTTGCTTGAGCTTTCTACAACCTTGGTTTGCTTAAACTTCAAGAACAAAATCTAGAACACCAAAAGTTACTATTCAAAACACTATTCATGCTCATCTTTAGTCCAAGTTTTGGACAAGATATAATCCATGGATGAAGCTAGGATTTAGAGGATACATTCATTAGGAAATGTAGGAACTTTTGAGTCCAAACTTCAATTTTTGGTGGAGGCTAGCTTGGAGAAAAATTTCTAATCCTTGGAGGAAACTATTTGGGCCGAATGATGATGAAATGGGGGGGGGGAGAAAAGCTTGCTTGGTTACTTGCTTTGTTTTTTATTCTTTTGCCTAATAAAACTTAATTAACACACTTAATATCTTGTGGTTGAAATGCTATTTGGTCACGTATGAAGTTTGTGATGGTTACTTGCACAAAAATGGTGACAAGGTGGTGATTCATCACCTTGTCATCACTAAACAACTTCTCTTTTCTTCTTTGGTTTCACATGGATGCTCTTATATGTTGGACTTGATGATCTTGCATGGTACTTCTCATTTTGTTAGGGTTGAATCCATAATTTGTTATGCTTTCGCTTTGTCGCTTAATCTCGCTATAAGTTCGAGTGATTTCGAAAACGTTTTGTTGCACTAATGCTAGTGGATATCCTCTTGATCCTTTATTGCCTTGGTTTAATATTTGATCAATTAATAAATCCTCGATTGTTCGATGAATAGTGGAATAAAATTAAAGTCGGAATCTTCGGATTCTGATCGCGTTTACATTCACTCATTCCCCTTACACATCACTAATATAACTTCGAAACATCCATTCCTTGTCTCGTATATAAGGTGGTCTGAAAATTTTCTTAGAGAGGAAAATTCACTATTTATCAAACTTTCAAAATATTACAAAATTTAGGGTTATTACATTCTCCCCTTCATAAAAGGATTCCATCCCGGAATCAAGTCGAGAATAGGTGGGGGTACTTTTCCTGCATTGCGCCCTCTAGTTCCCAGGTGGATTCTTCAACATTATGATTTCTCCACAAAACTTTCACCAGCTTAATGACCTTATTCCTAAGTACTTGATCCTTCCGGTCAAGGATTTCCACCGGTTGCTCTACGTAGGACAAGTCTGGTTGTATGTCTACATGCTCGTATTCTACTACATGTCTGGCATCCAGATTGTATTTTCTTAACATGGACACATGGAACACGTTGTGAACTTGTTGCAGGTTTGGGGGCAAGGCTAGCTCGTAAGCTACTTCCCCGATGCGTCTTAAGATTTCGAATGGTCCAATATACCTGGGACTTAACTTCCCTTTCTTCCCGAACCTCATAAATCCTTTCCACGGGGATACCTTTAACAACACAAGGTCCCCTACTTCATACTCTTTGTCCTTTCGAGCCAAATCTTCATATTTCTTTTGTTTGTTTTGGGCTGCTACCAACCGTCCTCTAATAAGATGTACTGCTTCCTTAGTCCGTTGGACCCCTTCGGGCCCGAGCATCTTTCGCTCACCAACTTCATCCCAATACAAGGGAGATCGACATCTTCTCCCATAAAGGGTTTCATACGGGGGCATCCCTATGCTTGCATGAAAACTATTATTGTAGGAAAACTCAACTAGTGGTAAGTGATCATCCCAACTTCCTTTAAAGTCTATGACACAGACTCTTAATATATCATCTAGCGTCTGGATAGTCCTTTCACTTTCCCCATCCGTCTGGGGATGGTAGGCAGTGCTCATGCTCAATTTGGTTCCCACAAATTCTTGGAAACTCCTCCAAAATCTGGAGTTAAACCTAGGGTCTCGGTCTGATACGATGGCAACTGGAACTCCATGTCGCACCACAATCACTTTCATATAAATATACACTAGTATGTCGAAAGTGTACCACTCGTTGTTCGGAAGAAAGTGGGCTGACTTTGTCAACCGGTTTACGATTACCCATATGGTGTCGTGGTTAGATTTGGTTCTTGGTAAACCTACTACGAAATCCATGGCTATTTTTTCCCATTTCCTTTCTGGAATTTCTAGGGGTCGTAAGAGTCCGCTAGGCCTCTGGTGCTATGCTTTTAGTCTTTTTCAGGTCAAGCATTTGCTTACCCACTCTGCTACATCATTTTTCATGTTAGGCCACCAATAGTACTCCTTCAGATCCCTATATATTTTGGTGCTTCCTGGGTGAATCAAATACCTTGAGCTATGACTCTCGTATAAAATCTCATCCTTTAGCTCTTGAACATTAGGAACCCAAATTCGGTAGAAATACCTCATGATTCCTTTATCATCTTTCTCAGTCTTTAATTCCTCTCCTAAAATTGACTCTCTACATTCGCTCATCATTCACTCTTGACACAACTTGATCTTTTGTAGCAATTCTGGTTGCATTGCAATCTCAAATAGTCTTTCAGTACCATTTCCGGTTATCTTAACCTCAATTTCCATTTTCTCAAATTCTTGAATTAACTTATCTGACGATGTTATCATCTTAAGTCTCTCTTTCCTACTAAGGGCATCAGCCACCATATTGGCCTTCCCTGGGTGGTAAAGAATCTCACAGTCATAATCCTTGATTAGCTCTAGCCATCTTTTCTGTCTCATGTTGAGCTCTTTCTGGGTAAAAATGTATTTAAGGCTCTTATGATCCGTGTAAATCTCGCACTTCTCTCCATACAAATAATGTCTCCAAATATTTAAAGCAAAAACTATCGCTGCTAATTCTAAGTCATGTGTATGGTACCTAATTTCATATTCCCTCAATTGTCTGGATGCATATGCAATCACCTTTCTATGCTGCATAAGCACACACCCTAATCATTTATGCGATGTGTCACTGTAGATCACACAATCTCCTTTCCCGTCTGGCAGTGCCAGCATAGGGGCTATGACTAGTCTCTTCTTTAATTCCTGGAAACGTTTCTCACACTTCTCGGTCCATTCAAACTTTTTGGTCGTTCGAGTAAGTCGGGTCAGCGGGGCTGCTATCTTAGCAAAATCTTGTACATATCTACGGTAATATCCGGCTAAACCCACGAAACTTCTCACTTCAGTTGGTGTGGTTGGTCTTTCCCAGTTCGAGACAACTTCTATCTTAGCGGGGTCGACCAACACTCCTTCATTACTAACTACATGTCCTAAGAATTGAACTTCCTTTAGCAAAAACTCGCACTTTGAGAATTTGGAATACAACTTTTCCTTCCTCAGTGTTTCCAATACTATCCTCAAATGTTCTGCAGGTTCTTCCTCTGTCTTTGAATAAACCAAAATATCGTCGATGAAAACTATGACACACTTATCCAAATACTTCTTGAAAACTCGATTCATCAAGTCCATGTAGGCTGCAGGGGCATTCGTTAGCCCAAATGACATTACTAAAAACTCGTAGTGTCTATACCTAGTGCGAAACACAGTGTTGGGTAAATCCTCAGGTTTAATCTTCAATTGGTGGTACCCACTTCTGAAATCAGTCTTTGAGAAATGAACTGCATCCTTTAGCTGATCGAACAAATCATTGATCCTTGGCAGGGGGTATCTATTCTTGATATTTAGCTTTTTCATCTGTCGATAATCTATACACAACCTCATACTACCGTCCTTTTACTTCACAAATAACACTGGTGCACCCCACGGTGACACACTTGGTCTTATCATTCCTTTCTCTAAAAATTCCTGCAATTGAGCGGCTAATTCCTTCATCTCAACTGGAGCTAGTCGGTACGGGGCCTTCGAAACTGGCACCGTCCTTGGAGCTAATTCTATAGCAAACTGTATTTCTCTATCGGGTGGAAACCCTGGGAGGTCTTCTGGGAATACATCCTCAAATTCATTTACAACATGGATTGTCTGTATACTAGGTACTTCTCATTTCGTGTCTATCACATAAGCTAAATAAGCCTCACACCCATGCCGCAACAACCTCTTAATTAGTCCAGGTCATGGTCAAGAACTTACGGGTCTGTCGTTGTCCCTTGAACACGACATCCCGCTCTTCTGGTACTTTCAACCGAATTTTCTTTCTTTCACAATCAATCTGAGCGCCATTGCTCGACAACTAGTCCATTCCCAAGGTAACATCAAATTCCCCTAATTTAAATGGGATTAAGTCTACATGAAATTGTTGACAATCTATTTCTAGATTACATTCTGGGTGTACTTGACTAACTGGGATTATTTCCTTGTTTGTTATCTCTACCCTTAACACCTCTTTTAATGGTTCCGCTCTAAGTTTTAACTTACTCAAGAGATGTCTAGAAATAAAAGAATTAGTAGCTCCCGAGTTAAATAAAACATTTGCATTGACGGTATTAAGTAGAATGGTACCTACTATCACATCCGTGTCTCTCACGGCATCCTTAACAGTCATGTTAAACGTCCTAGCAGTTGGGGGATTTTTGGAAGCTGCCCTACTTATGCCTGATGCGGCTAGTTTTTCACTCTTGCAGTCTTTCCTCAGGTGTCCAGTCTTCTCACATTGGAAGCAAGTCATATTGTTCTGGGGGAAAGTGTTAGAATAATGTCCCAACCGGTTACACTTGTAACAGTTTACTGTATCCAGGGTATAGGTTCCAGTGTGTTTCCTTCCACAAGTCTTACAATCTAGCAGAGGGGGTCGGGGTTGGCTAAAATGAGATACCCCGGTCTGCCTGTCTGCTGCCCTGGCCAATGCTCATGTTATCTGTCCTCCTGAATCCTAAACTCCTTACTAGCTGGGACCTTGTCCCTCTGAATGTCTTAGCTGGGAAACTCTCGCTAGCAGAGTTCCCTCCCTAACTACCAAACTTTCTCTTTTTCTCTTCCTTGTTTTTCTGACTCTGCTCACTGCCTGATTCCACGTTGGTCGCCTTTTGCACTAGTAAGGTATCGTCCATTATTTCCAATACGGCAACTCTTTTATGAATCCATAGTTTCAATCCTTGATGAAACCTCCTTGATCTCTTCAAATCTGTATTGACAAAGTCCGGTACAAACCTAGACAGCTCGGTAAACTTGGCTTCATATTCTGCTACAGTCATGTTATCTTGTTTTAGTTCCAAAAACTTTCGCTCCATCTGTGTTTCCATGAACACAGGGAAATACTTTTCCAAAAATAAAGTGGTAAATCTTGCCCAGGTAATAATGGCATCCGTCTCTAGGTTCCTCTTTGCTTCCCACCAATAGTTAGCCTCTCCCTTCAAGAGGTAGGTGGCGAAGACGGTCTTTTGGGCTTCCTCAATGCCTAGGATTTTAAATGATTTTTCCATTTCTTTCAACCAAGCTCTTGCCTCAACAGGATCAGCAGATCCCTAAAATTTCGGGGGCCTAAGGGACTTGAAGGCCTTAAAAGCATTTTGCCCCGCAGTATTGGGGCCTGGTGGTGGTGGCGATGGGTGGTTGTTCAAGTTCTGCCTAAGCCGGTGCATGAACTAGTCCATCGGGTTTCTACCTGGATCCTCTACATTCTGAGTACCTTCGTACTCCTCTTCCTCATACTCCTGATCGTCGAACTCATTATAATCCTCATGTTCTTCTTCCTCATTACTCTGTTTCTCAAACTCATTGTAATCTGGGTCTTCCTCTTCTTCATTATAAAAATTCTATCTTATTCCTCCCTGATTAACACTACCCTGGCCGTAGAATTTGCAGGGCGTGCTCGTGTTCCCATACGTCGGGGTGGCATTGTTCTTTCATGAACTAAAATGCGCGAATATATATGTAACAGCCCCAGATCCGGTCGTTACGGTCTCATTTCCCATCAATAATACTTGCACTTGAATCAAAACAATTAAACTGAATGCTGTGACCCCACAATAACAACACCACACACACAACTAGTTATAGTCCCAAATATGAAATTGGAATAAATATCTAGTTATAGGATCCACAAGTTATAAGTTATTACAAACCCAAAAGATTACAGAGTGCATTTAAAAGTTCTTGCCGTTGCTTACATTAATCATAATATAAATAAGTTGATACACAAAAGCTGTAGCCTAGGCTACTGATTACTACTACCTTAGCTATGGCGGCTACGACCTCAGCGGGTAAATCTCTGACGGCTGCTACCTGCTTGCGCAGAGTGTGACTGTTGCGGGCCATCTGCTCTAGCTGTTATTGTGATATAAATAAATAAAGCAAGGGTGAGCAATAGAGCCCACCAAAATAGTTTATAACAAATTATCAATATATAACAGTTCAAAGATATTTTTGTAGCCACATGTTATGCCATAAACGGATAAGAGACTAGTATAATATAAAGGATGAAGTTACAAGGAAAATTAATATAATGTTTCCGTAACCCCAAAATCCACTTATGCATATATAATCTGAGTAAAGTTTTATCAGAGTCATAACTCATAAAATAAAAGATGAAGTTACAAGGATTTATTTCAACTTCATTTTCTTTGAACACTTTTCGACCCCCTGCCAACATGATCGGTAAACCTGTACCACGGGTGTCATCCTTAGTCTCTTTCAATACATGCTGCAGAATCTCTCTGCCAACATGATCGGTAAACCTGTACCAAGGATGTCATCCGTAGTCCCTTTCAATACATGTTGCAGAATTATCCAAAATGGATGATGAACTAATACCGGAGTTGCTACCGCGCCCGTCGTACCAACCTTAGCAAGTCGTACAACAAATATATGTTTTATACATGTAGATGGAAGAATCACGACAGCCTGACATTGTCTACCGCCTTTCCGGATCTCCCGACCCATTTGGGGCAATAAAAATGGATGGGTCGGCGCAACTGGACCACTTACACCACTCCTAGTTCAGATGAAATCCATGACTCTGAAACGTAAAGATCGTCCTCCTTTCCCCAAGTGTAATACTTGTTGATACGACTCCACTAAGTAGTTATATCTAGGTTGGAAAGGAAGATTCTCCAATATTTCCCAAGCTATTGCTTGTTAATGGATATCGACTTGTTCCATCAATTTACCCCTCGAGCGTTGAGGTACTGGTAACACAATATTTGACTTGCACCAACTAAATTGCTTTGAGAAAATATCTGTCCCCTGACAGTTTTGAGTTGAGAGTTTAAAAAGAGTAGCAGTTACTTAAATCAGGTTTCCCATATTTTTTATAGGTGAGCGAGCATTTAAATCCTCTTAAAAGACATATTTAAATGGAAAAACAGTGTTTTGGGAACCTCTTTTTGATTTAAACATAATTAATAATATTAAATAAATAAGTAAACCTTAGATGAATATTCGAAAATAATATTCATTAAGTAAACAATGATTAAATGAATATTCGAAAATAATATTCATTAACTAAATAAGGATTGAATGAATATTCAAAATAATATTCGTTAAATAAATAAACCTTAAATTAATATTCAAAAATAATATTCCTTAAATAAATAAATCTTAAATGAATATTCAAAAATAATATCCATTAAACAATTAATCCTTAAATGAATATTCAAAAATAATATTCATTAAATAAATAATCCTTAAATGAATATTCAGAATAATATCCATTAAATAAATATTCCTTAAATGAATATTCAAAATAATATCCATTAAATAAATAATCCTTAAATGAATATTCAAAAATAATATTCATTAATTAAATAGTCATCGAATAATAGATACCCGATATTTTTATCGGAAAATAATCTTTAACATATACAGAAAATATATTTACTTCTGATCTAAAGAAATATCATACGCCCTTAACCTAGGACATTTATAAACAAATCTGGCTTATAGCTGATATCCCATATCTAGCTTATAAGTCCCAACATCAAGTCATAACCTCGAGTATCGCTATATATAGCAGTTCGAAAACAAGCATGCAATTTATATATCGCATTTGCATATCATATATGAAAACAGTTATTATCACAACAACAGTAGTATAGGTTTCGAAAACTTGCCTGGTGGTGAGGTAGGGGTAGTGTGCCTCGGGTTGATCCGGCGATCTATACATAGTCAAAATATCCGAGGTTAATCACTTAACACTTTCATGATACTAAGTACGTACTATCTCAAGTAACAAGTTCATTTTCAAGTTAATGCTTTAAGAACTTCCACTCGCGTAAGCTTGTTCACGCATTTTTATAAAATAGAGATTAAATCCTTTTAACACAAAATCTTTTCGAGGGTCTTCCTAAACGTACCTAGCATGTTAACACAAAGTTTCACATTCTAATAAGTCGCCTAAGGGGTTTGATCATTGCCTCAAAGTTGGCTAAGTGGTATAGTTCGGTTTCGCGAAACATCCTTTACTAAAATACTCGTTTCTCCTAAACCGTAAATCGGACTCGCATGATCTTCGCACCAAAATGAACCTTGAAACAAGACCTACACTATACTAGGCACTGGTGACCTTGGACATAAGTCCTTATGTTCGAATATCACAAACAAAACAGGGTTAAGGAAAATCGGACATTACAACGGCTATGTTTTAACGATTCCAAAGTTTAATCATAAACTTTACATGTTCAATCCAACCAAACCATCAAGTCAATTTCTCAACATCATAACTAATCCATAAACATCATCAACCATAGTCAAAACCAACATCTACTTATTCATCCTCAAAACAACATCAAACTTTCATCGAAATCACTTAATCATCCTAATGATCATACTAACTAAACTATACTTAAAACTAACCATATAAAACAATTTATAACTAAGGGTTTCAAGAGTTTATACCTTCCTTGATGCTTGATATACACTAACAATAGTTTATAATCCTTCCTTGAGCTTTGAACAAACCTTAACAAGCTTAATCCTTAAGAACAAAATCAAGAACACAAAAGGTTACTATTCACCCTCATCTTTAATCAAGGATTTGAAGATGTTAACCTTAATGGATGATTCTAGGATTTAGAGAATACCTTAGTTTGGAAATATGGAAGCTTTAGAATACAAGAACATGATTTATGGATGAGTGGAAGATGATTTCTTGAAAAAGTATCTTGATTTTCTTGAAAATGGCCGAATATTTCTTCTTCAAATGAGGAGAGTTTTCTTACTTTTTTTTTGGTTTTGGTTACTTTTGACAAAGATGAGATATTTTGTAGTTTAAAGTGGTGAGTCATCACATTTTGTCTTGTCATCGGGACACTTGTCGCGCTGTGGGAGAGTTGGAGATAAAGTAGCTTTACTGGTTCGTTCTCTTTCACATGGATGATACAATTGTTGCATTCCTTGGATTAATCTTGTTACATGTTACTTCCATGTCTATAGTTAATCCTGTAAGTGTCGCATTGTTCCGTCGCCGCTTAATCTCGTAGAATGTTCGCAGGGTTTCTTAAGTGTTCTATCGAAGTAGTTTACCGTAACCGTCCTTGACATTACTAATTCTTTTATTAAATCCATATCCATGGAATTGATAATTTAAATCCTCTAAAATTTTCAAATAATGATTAATCCGTCCGTTATTGGTGAAATTTTGGAGAAAACAGAAATGTTATTTTTCCGATTCTCACAGCTTTTGCATTCCTTCATTTACATCGTAGATCACTAATACGACTTTGAAAGTTCATTATACCGTCCCGTACATAGGGTGGTCTGAAAAACTTTTTAAATGGAAAAGTTACTATTCATCAGTAGTTCTTAAATAAGTACAAAATTTGGGGATATTACAGTCTCCTCTCCTTAAAAGGATTCCGTGCCGGAATCAGTTTGAAAACAAATGGGGGTACTTTTCCAGCATAGAACTTTCTAGTTCCCAGGTTGATTCTTCCACATTATGGTTTTGCCACAAAACTCTGACTAGCTTGATGACCTTGTTTCGGAGCACTTGTTCCTTTTGATCTATGATTTCCACTGGTTGCTCCACATAGGTTAGGTCTGGCTGCATGTCTACGTGTTCGTATTCCACTATGTGCTTAGCATCTGGGTTGTATTTTCTCAGCATTGAAACATGAAACACATTATGCACTTGTTGCAGGTTTGGGGGTAATGCTAGCTCATATGCTAACTTCCCAATACGTCTTAAGATCTCAAATGGTCCAATGTATCTAGGATTCAGTTTTCCCTTCTTTCCGAACCTCATCAAACCTTTCCAAGGAGATACCTTTAAGAACACTAGGTCTCCCACTTCATATTCCTTGTCCTTCCGGGCCAAATCAGCATACTTCTTTTGTCTATCTTGGGCTGCTACCAGCCGTCCTCTGATTAGGTCTACTATGTCCTTAGTCCGTTGGACCACTTCGGGCCCAAGCATCTTTCGCTCTCCAACTTCATCCCAATACAAGGGAGATCGACATCTTCTTCCATAAAGGGCCTCGTAAGGCGGCATTCCTATGCTTGCATGAAAACTATTGTTGTAGGAAAACTTAATCAGTGGTAGGTGATCATCCCAACTTCTTTTAAAGTCTATAGCACAGACTCTTAACATTTCCTCTAGGGTTTGGATGGTCCTTTCACTTTGTCCGTCTGTTTGCGGGTGATAGGCAGTACTCATATTCAACCAGGTTCCTACACATTCTTGGAAGCTTCTCCAAAATCTGGAGTTAAATCTGGGATCTCGGTCAGATGCTATGGCGACTGGGACTCCGTGTCGCACCACTATTTCTTTCAAGTAAATATCCACTAGTCTGTCGATAGTGTACCTTTCGTTGATCGGAAGAAAGTGTGTTGACTTCGTTAGTCTGTCTATGATTACCCATATGGCGTCATGATTGGCCTTGGTCTTTGGTAAACCTACTACGAAGTCCATGGCTAGGTGTTCCCATTTCCATTCGGGAATCTCTAGGGATCGTAAAAGTCCACTGGGCCTCTGGTGTTCCGCTTTCACTCGTTGGAAGGTCAAGCATCTGCTTACCCACTCTGCTACGTCCTTTTTCATGTTAGGCCACCAGTAGTATTCTTTCAAATCTCCATACATCTTGGTGCTTCCTGGGTGAATTGAATACCTTGAACTGTGACTTTCGTGTAAAATCTCGTCTTTTAGTTCTCGAACATTCGGAACCCAAATTCGGTAATTATACCTCCTTATTCCTTTATCATCCTTGACAGTGTGGATCTCTTCTCCTGTCATTGACTGTCTGTCTTCACTTATCATTCTTTCTTGACATCTTCTGATCTTTTCTAACAACTCTGGCTGTAGTGAAATCTCAAACAGCTTTTCGGTACCATCTCCGGTTACCTTCACTTCTATTTCCATCTTTTCAAATTCTCTAATCAGCTCTTCTGAGGACATTATCATCTTGAGTCTCTCTTTCCTACTAAGGGCTTCAACCACCACATTGGCTTTCCCTGGGTGATAAAGAATTTCACAGTCATAATCCTTGATCAGCTCTAACCATCTTCTCTGGCGCATGTTGAGCTCCTTCTGGGTAAAAATGTACTTGAGGCTCTTATGGTCAGTGTAAATCTCGCACTTTTCGCCATACAAGTAGTGCCTCCAAATCTTTAAAGAGAAAACTACTGCTGCTAGTTCTAGATCACGAGTAGGATATCGAATCTCATACTCCTTCAATTGTCTTGATGCATACGCGATTACCTTACCGTGCTGCATTAGCACGCACCCTAATCCCTTATGCGAAGCATCACTGTAAATCACAAAATCTCCTTTTCCATCTGGCAATGCCAACACAGGGGCAGTCACCAGTTTCTTCTTTAGCTCTTGGAAACTCTTCTCGCACTTTTTCGTCCATTCAAACTTCTCAGTTTTACGGGTAAGTCGGGTTAACGGGGCTGCGATCTTCACAAAATCCTTAACAAATCTTCTATAATACCCTGCTAATCCTATGAAACTTCTTACCTCTGTTGGTGTGGTTGGTCGTTCCCAGTTTGAAACTGCCTCTATCTTGGAGGGGTCAACCAACACTCCCTCCTTATTGATCACATGTCCTAAAAACTGGACCTCATTTCGCCAGAATTCACACTTCGCGAATTTGGCATACAATTGTTCCTTCCTGAGTATTTCTAGGGCTATCCTCAAATGTTCTGCATGTTCTGCCTCTGTCTTTGAGTAGATAAGAATATCATCGATGAAAACTATAACGAACTCGTCCAAATACTTCTTGAACACCCTATTCATTAAATCCATGAAAGCTGCTGGGGCATTGGTCAATCCAAACGACATCATCAAGAACTCATAATGTCCATATCTGGTACGGAATGCAGTCTTTGGGATATCTTCGGGTTTAATATTTAATTGGTGATATCCGGTTCTCAGGTCAATCTTAGAGAAGTACATAGCATCCTTTAGCTGGTCGAACAAATCGTCTATTCTAGGTATTGGGTACTTATTCTTTATAGTTAGCTTGTTCAACTCTCGGTAGTCGATGCATAACCTCATACTCCCATCCTTCTTCTTAACAAACAACACTGGTGCCCCCCACGGCGACACACTGGGTCTTATCATACCTTTCTCCAACAGTTCTTGTAACTGGGTAGCTAGTTCTTTCATTTCTACTGGGGCTAACCGGTACGGGGCCTTCGAAACTGGCGCCGTCCCCGGGGCTAACTCAATGGCAAACTCAATTACCCTATCGGGTGGTAATCCTGTAAGGTCTTGTGGAAACACATCTTCGAACTCGTTAACTACTGGGATGTCCTGTAACCTGGGCACCTCTTTCTGGGTGTCTACAACATAAGCTAGGTAAGCCTCATTTCCAATTTGCAGTTTGGGTGAATCCGATTAACTGGGACTATTTTGTGGTTAGCTATTTCTACTTGTAGGGAATCCCTTAATGGTTGGGCTTTGAGTTTCAATTTATGCGTGAAATCCCTCGATATAAAAGACTTAGTTGCTCCAGAATCAAATAAAACATTTGCGCTAACTGAATTCAGAGAAAAGGTACCTGATATCACATCCGTGTCCCTCACGGCATCCTACACTATCATGTTGAAAGTCCTAGAAGTTGGTGGTTTGTTGGAGGCAGCTTTGTTTGCCCCTGATGCTGCGGGTCGGTGCGTGGGGCAATCCTTCTTTATATGACCTTGACGTCCACACTGAAAACAAGTGGGGTTTCTGTTGACACTAGGGTTAGCTACGGTACAAGAGTTAGCATAATGGCCCACTCGTCCACACTTATAACAGGTTGCCTGTTTCTGGTTGCACACACCGGCGTGTCTCCTTCCATAAGTTGTACATACTGGTATTGGAGGTCATGATTGGTGGGAGTGGGACACTCCTGATGGGTTGCCGCCCTGGTTTACGCTTGCGTTTACGGTTCGCTTGAAACCCATACTCCTTTCAGGTAGGGAGACTGCCCCGCGGTTAAACCTATTTGGGGGGTTTCTTCCTGCAGAACCTCCACCCATACTTGCATGTTTCCTTTTTATCCCCCCTTTCTCTCTTTCCCTCTGCATCTGATCACTCCCGGCTTCCACGATCGAAGCCTTTTGCACCAATGTGGCATAGTCTGAAATCTCTAAGACTGCCACGTGATTATGAATCCACTACTTCAATCCTTGTTGAAATCTATTAGCTTTCTTTTCTTCGGTATCTACAAACTCTGGCACAAACCTTGATAGCTCGGTAAATTTTGCCTCATACTCAGCCACCGTTAGGTTACTCTGCTTCAGTTCCAAAAACTTGAGCTCCATTTGAGTCTTCATAAACCTTGGGAAATACTTCTCTATAAACAATTGTTTGAACCTTTCCCAAGTTACGATAGCATCCGTCTCCATGTTCTTCTTGGCCTCCCACCAATATCTGGCCTCTCCTTTCAGAAGGTAAGTGGCGAAAACAGTCTTCTGTGCCTCCTCAATTCTTAATATCTCAAAGGACTTTTCCATTTCCTTTATCCAGGCTCTTGCATCTACTGGGTCAGCCGATCCTTGGAATTCTGGGGGCTTGAGTGACTTAAAGGCCCTGAAAGAGTTGGCCACGGTGTTGTTGTTTCCTTGGGGTGGTTGGGGATAACGGTCCAAATTTTGCCTAAGTAGATTCATGAACTGAATCATGGGATCTCCACCCTGGTCCTATCTCCTTTGTTCCACTTCAACTTCCTCTTCTTCAATCTCAAATTCCGCAGTGAAAAAGGATTCATCTGCCTCTCCATACTGGGAGTCGTCCTGCTCATTATAATCTTCATCTATCTCCTCCTCATATTCGGGGTCTTCCCTATCCTGGTTGTGGCTTTCTTGATCATCAGATTCATGGGGGTTAGCCCTAGTTCTCATTCTTCGTGGAGGCATCTTACTGAAAATTTGGAAAATTTCATTTTAGGTTCATTCGCTTGGTTACGAATTTTTCTCTTGTATGGTCGTCATATAATTGGAAGTAGACTCCCGAAGTTCTATATTTTATCACAATTTAATCATAATAGTACAGACAACAGTATAATAAACTTGTGATCGCGTCACAACAGAACGAGATTCAACTGAAAGGAAACAAATATATACATGGTACCAAAGAAACAAAGTCTGAGTCAACATCGACAGTTTACAAGTACAACTGTCCTAACAGCATCTAGTCAAAAGTGAAATACATGGTCTATCCTTCTAGTCAGAAAAGGGATACTATATACAATGGAACTATCCCACCAAAAATCGGCACTACTATGTCCGTACATGACTAGAAGACTAGACTACTACATCACCATCTCTGAAATCAGCCACTAGTGCGGCCCAATGCCCTCACCCTCGCCATAGCTATGCAGAGAATCTCCTCAGTATCAATCCTGGATACCCTGCCATCGCCATCAGTAGGCAAAGCTCGAATCCTCATCCGTGCCCTCAGCTCAATGCGAGTCATCGCCCTCCTGGCAACTCGAGGGGGCACAGACCTCCCGCCGCCCTGGCGTACAATCCTGGCAGCCCTCTCTGCTGCTAGCTGCATCCGTGACTCTGCTAGTCTAGCCTCAGCCACTACCAAATCTGACTGAACTTTGCTCACTGTCCAGTTATGCACACACACTAGTATCCCCTCTAACGGGACATGAGGTGGGGTAACCGGGTCTGCTGGTGGTGCAGCCTCTGTCTGCTGTGGCTCAGGGGTAAGCTCCTCAAAATCATCAGGGGAAGGGCTCAAAGGCAGTGGTGGAGGGGTAGGGGCTCTCTCACTAGGGAGTGGAGTCTGGTCCTCAGCATACCCCTCCATATCCTCAGTATCAGCTAAGGTCTGGTCCTCCTCTGGATCCTCATCATCAGAATCCTCAACAACCTCGGTGTCCGCATCAGCCTGGACCTCCTCCGGGTCCTCCTCCTCAAAATCCTCATAGTATGGATCTGTAGTCCGGAGCAAGTCCTCATCATGTTGTCTCTCGAAAGCCTCAGGGTCAGAGATGTCGCTCGCCTACACAATAACGAACTATGTTACTACCATGATATTAAAGTTCTCGTAAGGGTTTTAATCGAACTTGGCAAGAGTTCTTATTATCTTAGTGAATTTATTATTGTAACGTCGCATCATCTCTGGGGTTTATAACTCTCTCTCTGATACCATTTCTGTAACAGCCCCAGATCCGGGGTCGGGGATCCGGTCGTTACGGTCTCAATTCCCATCAATAATACTTGCACTTGAATCAAAACAATTAAACTGAATGCTGTGACCCCACAATAACAACACCACACACACAACTAGTTATAGTCCCATAGATGAAATTGGAATAAGTATCTAGTTATAGGATCCACAAGTTATAAGTTATTACAAACACAAAATATTACAGAGTGCATTTAAAAGTTCTTGTCGTTGCTTACATTAATCATAATATAAATAAGTCTGATACACAAAAGCTGTAGCCTAGGCTACTGGTTACTACTACCTCAGCTATGGCGGCTACGACCTCAGCGGGTAAATCTCTGACGGCTGCTACCTTCTTGCGCAGAGTGTGACTGTTGCGGGCCATCTGCTCTAGCTGTTGTTGTGATATAAATAAATAAAGCAAGGGTGAGCTATAGAGCCCACCAAAATAGTTTATAACAAATTATCAGTATATAACAGTTCAAAGATATTTTTGTAGCCACATGTTATGCCTTAAACGGATAAGAGACTAGTATAATATAAAGGATGAAGTTAGAAGGAAAATTAATATAATGTTTCTGTAACCCCAAAATCCACTTATGCATATATAATATGAGTAAAGTTTTATCAGAGTCATAACTCATAAAATAAAAGATGAAGTTACAAGGATTTATTTCAACTTCATTTTCTTTGAACACTTTTCGACCCCCTGCCAACATGATCGGTAAACCTGTACCACGGGTGTCATCCTTAGTCCCTTTCAATACATGCTGCAGAATCTCTCTGCCAACATGATCGGTAAACCTGTACCCAGGATGTCATCCGTAGTCCCTTTCAATACATGTTGCAGAATTATCCAAAATGGATGATGAACTAATACCGGAGTTGCTACCGCGCCCGTCGTACCAACCTTACTATGATCAGTAGCAGGTCGTACAACAAATATATGTTTTCTACATGTAGATGGAAGAATCACGACAGCCTGACATTGTCTACCGCCTTTCCGGATCTCCCAGCCCATTTGGGGCAATAAAAATGGATGGGTCGGCGCAACTGGACCACTTACACCACTCCTAGTTCAGATGAAATCCATGACTCTGAAACGTAAAGATCGTCCTCTTTTCCCCAAGTGTAATACTTGTTGATACTACTCCACTAAGTAGTTATATCTAGGTTGGAAAGGAAGATTCTCCAATATTTCACAAGCTATTGCTTGTTAATGGATATCGACTTGTTCCATCAATTTACCCCTCGAGCGTTGAGGTGGTAACACAATATTTGACTTGCAGCAACTAAATTGCTTTGAGAAAATATCTGTCCCCTAACAGTTTTGAGTTGAGCGAGCATTTAAATCCTCTTAAAAGACAGATTTAAATGGAAAAACAGTGTTTTGGGAACCTCTTTTTGATTTAAACATAATTAATAATATTAAATAAATAAGTAAACCTTAGATGAATATTCGAAAATAATATTCATTAAGTAAATAATGATTAAATGAATATTCGAAAATAATATTCATTAACTAAATAAGGATTGAATGAATATTCAAAATGATATTCGTTAAATAAATAAACCTTAAATGAATATTCAAAAAATAATATTCATTAAATAAATAAATCTTAAATGAATATTCAAAAATAACATCCATTAAACAATTAATCCTTAAATGAATATTCAAAAATAATATTCATTAAATAAATAATCCTTAAATGAATATTCAGAATAATATCCATTAAATAAATATTCCTTAAATGAATATTCAAAATAATATCCATTAAATAAATAATCCTTAAATGAATATTCAAAAATAATATTCATTAATTAAATAGTCATCGAATAACAGATACCCGATATCTTTATCGGAAAATAATATTTAACATATACAGAAAATATATTTACTTCTGATCTAAAGAAATATCATACGCCCTTAACCTAGGGCATTTATAAACAAATCTGGCTTATAGCTGATATCCCATATCTAGCTTATAAGTCCCAACGTCAAGTCATAACCTCGAGTATCGCTATATATAGCAGTTCGAAAACAAGCATGCAATTTATATATCGCATTTGCATATCATATATGAAAACAGTTATTATCACAACAACAGTAGTATAGGTTTCGAAAACTTGCCTGGTGGTGAGGTAGGGGTAGTGTGCCTCGGGTTGATCCGGCGATCTATACATAGTCAAAATATCCGAGGTTAATCACTTAACACTTTCATGATACTAAGCACGTACTATCTCAAGTAACAAGTTCATTTTCAAGTTAACGCTTTAAGAACTTCCACTCGCGTAAGTTTGTTCACGCATTTTTATAAAATAGAGATTAAATCCTTTTAACACGAAATCTTTTCGAGGGTCTTCCTAAACGTACCTAGCATGTTAACAAAAAGTTTCACATTCTAATAAGTCGCCTAAGGAGTTTGATCATTGCCTCAAAGTTGGCTAAGTGGTATAGTTCGGTTTCGCGAAACATCCTTTACTAAAATACTCGTTTCTCCTAAACCGTAAATCGGATTCACATGATCTTCGCACCAAAACGAACCTTGAAACAAGACCTACAATATACTAGGCAGTGGTGAACTTGGACAGAAGTCCTTATGTTCGAATATCACAAACAAAACAGGGTTAAGGAAAATCGGGCATTACAACGACTATGTTTTAACGATTCCAAAGTTTAATCATAAACTTTACATGTTCAATCCAACCAAACCATCAAGTCAATTTCTCAACATCATAACTAATCCATAAACATCATCAACCATAGTCAAAACCAACATCTACTTATTCATCCTCAAAACAACATCAAACTTTCATCGAAATCACTTAATCATCCTAATGATCATACTAACTAAACTATACTTAAAACTAACCATATAAATCAATTTATAACTAAGGGTTTCAAGAGTTTATACCTTCCTTGATGCTTGATATACACTAACAATAGTTTATAATCCTTCCTTGAGCTTTGAACAAACCTTAACAAGCTTAATCCTTAAGAACAAAATCAAGAACACAAAAGGTTACTATTCATTTCACTATTCACCCTCATCTTTAATCAAGGATTTGAAGATGTTAACCTTAATGGATGATTCTAGGATTTAGAGAATACCTTAGTTTGGAAATATGGAAGCTTTAGAATCCAAGAACATGATTTATGGATGAGTGGAAGATGATTTCTTGAAAAAGTATCTTGATTTTCTTGAAAATGGCCGAATATTTATTCTTCAAATGAGGAGAGTTTTCTTGATTTTTTTTGGGTCTTGGTTACTTTTGACAAAGATGAGATATTTTGTAGTTTAAAGTGGTGAGTCATCACATTTTGTCTTGTCATCGGGACACTTGTCGCGCTGTGGGAGAGTTGGAGATAAAGTAGCTTTACTGGTTCGTTCTCTTTCATATGGATGATACAATTGTTGCATTCCTTGGATTAATCTTGTTACATGTTACTTCCATGTCTATATTTAATCCTGTAAGTGTCGCATTGTTCCGTCGCCGCTTAATCTCGTAGAATGTTCGCAGGGTTTCTTAAGTGTTCTATCGAAGTAGTTTACCGTAACCGTCCTTGACATTACTAATTCTTTTATTAAATCCATATCCATGGAATTGATAATTTAAATCCTCCAATATTTTCAAATAATGATTAATCCGTCCGTTATTGGTGAAATTTCGGAGAAAACAGAAATGCTATTTTTCCGATTCTGACAGCTTTTGCATTCCTTCATTTACATCGTAGATCACTAATACGACTTTGAAAGTTCATTATACCGTCCCGTACATAGTGTGGTCTGAAAAACTTTTTAAATGGAAAAGTTACTATTCATCAGTAGTTCTTAAATAAGTACAAAATTTGGGGATATTACAATATACATAAGTGACATAAAGTCACGAGGTATCGAAAGTCAAAGTTTTTTCAACAAAAGTGAATATATCACTGAACTACATAATCCGAATAACGGTCAAAAGCAAAAGTACTACAAGTCATCTAGTCACCATCCACAAAAGTGAGTCTGGTCAGCCTATCTCTAACCCAAAAGGGATATTGCTATATATCGGAACCATCCCACAAAATTGGCACTACTAACGGCCGTCGGAGTTTAGAGAACTAAGCTATCTGTCATCTATCAAGGCTCCTCCGTCGGGCAGGTCAGGCTCCTGACGAGCGCCATGGCATATATCCAAATCAACTCCGTAGCCTGACGGGACACTAGTCCCTCAGTAGTAACCTGATCCCTCTCAGTGGAATCATCAGCCTCAGTAGACTCTTTATCAGTAATAATACGGGAGGTAGGAAACTCAGACACTGTCATAGGGTCCTCCTTTGGATCCTCGTCCGGGTCCTCTGAATCCTCCTCTGGATCCTCCTCTGAATCCTTCATGGGATCCTCCATAGGGTCCTCCTCGGCCCCCAGCAGAGCAGCGTCATGCTGGGCCTCAAACTCGTCAGCCTCCTAGGCCGTGAATACCTATACAGATGAAAGTTACGTTACTATCGTGGAGTTAAAAAGTTCATTTGCGGGTTTTAACGGTTAGTGCTACATCCGGTAGCCCAACCACGAACTCGATGGGAGTTCTAATTATTATTATTATTGCGTTTATTATTCCTAAAGCCCTATCATTTCTGAGATTTATAACTATACGCTCTGATACCATTTCTATAACACCCCCAGATCTGGGGTCGGAGATCTAGGTTGTCACACTCTCTTTTTCTAGTTAAACACTTGATACTTGAATCATAATAATAAATCAACACACACTGTGACCCCACAATATATATACTCACACCAGTTATAGTCTCAGAAATGAAGTTACATAAATAGCAGTCATATGATCCATAATGTAAAGTTATTACAACCCAAAAGTAATTGCACTAGAAACCTGCTACCAATATGATTTCTACTTGAAACCATAAAGGCGGCGCAAACATTTGTTCTTGTTCATTAATATACATAAGTCATACTTATAAATAAACTAGAGTAGCAAGAGCTGTACTCCAAACCAACTCAGCCTTTTTACCTGCGGTGCTGCAATAACAACTCTACGGAACGTCCGCACGTCCCTGACGCACTTCCAAGCGGTGAGGTAAGTCATGGCCATCTACCCTAGCTGTTGTGTTGTGATATATATAAAAGAAACAATAGTGAGCACTATAGCCCAGCAATAATATAAAGTAGTTTAAATAAACTCTGTAAGCTTTTTATATCATTTGAAAGATTTGAATTCTCATTTGTATACAGAATGATCTTTTAAAAGTAATCTTCTCGTCAAAACATTTCCATACAGTTCAAGTACTGTATGAGGTATAATACTTGTTAAAATATTATTAATAATTTTCCGTAACTGGTATCTGACCAAGTTACAAAGCACTACCGAATACCAACTGGAAAGGGGAAACTATATAGGGACACGCATTTCGGTATACGAAGATCAGTCGTATAACCGCTTAACTTCTCTACTAGTAGATGGATAATCCCGAAGGTCATTACCCTAAGCCACATATGGGCTTTTAATTCCACTGGACCGGTGTCAACACAGTCGCATATGGGCTTTTAATTCCACTAGCTGATTTCTTTACCACTGGACCGGTGTCAACCCAGACGCTTACTTACACATGGCGACATCAAGGCTATAATTAGATGGACTGTGCGTTACTCGCCCACTTACACTAGCCGATTTCTAGTTCCCCGAAGAATCCTATCTATAACTGGAACAGATGCTACTCCAAGTTCCCCAAACACATGCTTGTTGATAGGTTATTATATAATCAACATTCTTACTTCTTGGAAATATTTGGAAGTAAGTCACAATATGGGTTGACCGTTGTCAACTGACCTCGATTATCGAGTATAGTTCTTTGACATCACGACATGGGAGTTCATTGTAAAATATCTTTAGTTCTGATAAGTCAGAAAACCAAAACATAATTGCTTTCGATGAAAGAGACAATTGAAAGCATCTGTGTTAGGTCCAAAGTATCGTAGAAGGGGGGGTTGAATACGATACTCACAAATAATTTAATTTCGTTCGCGGATTAATCTTCCAGTTCTATAACGAAATCAAACACACCAAACCAAATCAAGTTTCGGGGAATATATCTTTTTATAAATATAAACCTCGAGGGGTGCTACAATTTCTAATCCGTAGATTAGCGTCAATGAGTTTAAGGTAACACAAATACACAACAATAATCAAGTTCTGAGCTGTTGCCCAGTAAATAACAAATGTAGAAGGGGGTTGAATACAATTGTATAAGATTCTCGACTTTATATAACACAAATATGAAAGATCAATAACAATAACAATAACAGCTTTATTAACTTTGATATAAAACTGTTACAAACTCTCTTAAG
This sequence comes from Heracleum sosnowskyi, assembly GCA_030848705.1. Lineage (NCBI taxonomy): Eukaryota > Viridiplantae > Streptophyta > Magnoliopsida > Apiales > Apiaceae > Heracleum > Heracleum sosnowskyi. The sequence continues at coordinate 22,911,182 of CM061240.1, forward strand.
AAATTCTGATGTTCTTAAGAGCTGCTAGCTTACAAAAACTCTCTCAAGAAATTCTGTTCTTAAGAGCTTCTCTTCGATTATGTTCTCTCTCGAATGAATACATAAATCGAAACCAAAACTGTGTTTATATAGTGCACACAGCTTCTCTATCAATTACAAGATAAGTCCTAATCATAACAAAGATAGAAACATATCTTTAATCGATAGCTACATTCTACAAACCAGGAACAAATAGAATAAACTTCCATGTTTATCTAGACTCCAAATATAACTCGAAGTAGGAATCCTGATCAGCTTCAAGTCCTGATGATCAAACCTGATCATAGTCTGAGTAGGAATCCTGATGATCAATAAGATACGGACGCTTGATCAAATACTGATGACCATGCAATACTGATGACGTCAGCAATCCTGATCAGTTGAGTCTAGCTTCTGACGATCATTGAATTCTGATCTAACAATCTCCCCCAATCTCATACTTTGTGAAATAAAGTATAGATTCCAAATATTCAATGATGTCAAAAACATGTATCAAAATGTACGAGTATCTTCAGAAACAACTTATCTGTTTAAGCTTTGTGATAGAACAGATTCATCTTCAAGAAGTTGGATAATAAACTTTCTTCTTTTTCTTCAAGAATTTGAATCAGTCTTTCCTTAAGATTTCTGAGTTCTTCATCTTCCTCATTAATCTGGTAGATAGCTGCTCTGAGATTCTGTATGGAGTTTCTCTGTAGACTGTGCTCTTCAAGCAAAAGATAAGCAATTTCCTTCCCATCAGGATTGAGAGAAAGATGAGTCATGCCAAAATTTACTTCTTTAACAGCAGTACCCCTTTGCATTTCCACATCCTGACCTCTTTGATTTAAGTACATGGGAGTATAATTACCATTGAAATTACTGTTTCCATCCAGTCTTCTTCTTATAGTTGACAAAATCATGTCACTCCATTCTTTGTACACTTGGCTCTTCCATCTTAACAGATAGTGAACATATTTCAGTTCCTGTGTAGTTTTCATCAGCAGATCTTGAATAGATAGAATCTTCACACTACCATCTTTCATGAAGTACAGAAGCTTTTCTTTCTTTTCAAAACCATCATGACAATCTATAACTATATCAACAGCTAATAAATTGTTCAGGTTTTCAGAAGTTAAAGTACCTCCAATTTCTGTCAAGGAGTAAGGATCAACATATGACATATTCAGATATTCACCATCTCTGTGTCCAATACCTCCTCTTGAATTACTTGACAATTGCTTCAGATTTGAAAACATCTTTAACCAGAGTGTTTTTGATCTAGCCATATCAGACAAATCAACAACACTTGAAGCGCTTGTAATAATTCCACCAGACTGAAAATTGATAGGTGTATCACAACTTAATGTGCTAATATGTTTCCACTTCTTGTATTTCTCCTTTTCATGAGCGTAGCTTCTTTCAAGTAAAGATTCTTGTCTGCTTGAATTTCTCCATTTTCTTTCATTTGAAACTTTAAGCCTTTGTAGATAGAGATTAAAATCTTCATTTGTTCTCTTTGTAATATCTCTTCTTCTGGCTTCTTCTTCTTCATCTACTTCTTTGTTGTGACAATCAACAACAGTAGATAAGATTATCAAATCAACCTCTTGCAAAATTTCAGATTCGTCAGGATCTTGAATATTGTCAGGATTAGAATCTTCAATTTGATTTGTATTGCTGAGAGTTGATTTACTTGATTTTCTTCTCAATTCAGGTTCTTCTTCAACAATTCCATCATCACCAAAAGTAGATCTGTCAGGAACTACTAGAGTTTGAATAGGTTCAGGAATTTCTTCAATTCTTAACCCTCTAGACCTTGTCTGTCTAGGTACTATTTGAGTTGAAGAACCTCTTTTACTTCTTCTAGCACCTCTCCTACCTCTGCTTCCTCTACCTCTAGCAGGAGCAGTATAGCTTTCCATTGTCTCTCTTTGTAGTCTCAAGAATTCTTCATGTGAGAGATCTGGATATTCTTCACTTGCTGTAGAGAGTGCTTTTCTGGCAAATAATTGTTGAACTCTTTTATCAGTGTGATAAAGAGTAACAATTCTACCGTCTTTTGTAGAAAACTTCTGGAATAAATTTGATGCATCTTCAGGATTATCAATAATCACATCTTCATCACCTTCAGGAATTGTAGCAAGAATGTGTCCATGACCAGGTGTCAGGATTTGATCTTCCGTCAGGATCTGAGATTGCACCAATGTTCTTACTGTCTTAACTCCAGAATCAGAAACATGAGTTGACTGCGTTGTTTGACTTTGAGAAGTTTGAATTGTAGACTTCAAAACCGCAGCATCAGAGGTTTCTCCTTGTATCACTTTGTCACCACCATCATCTCCAGTATCATCATCATTATTTCTTAATACTAGATCAGGTGTACATTTTGTCTGAATAACCTTCTCCCCCTTTTTGACATCAGGATTTGACAATAATTGCAAAATTAAGGAAAGAGAGGCTTGAATTTCAGTTACCTTAGTATCCAGAGAATCAATTCTTTGATTGATGGAGGTTTGTTCTGAAATAACAGATTTCACTTGGGATTCCACTACCCTCAGTTGTAAAGTAGTAGGCACCTTTGTAAAATTATTAAAGATATCAGTCCTCACTTTTTCAGTTGAACCCTTGATAGAATCAATCTCACTTTTCAGGCTTTTGGATAACAGAGTAGTAGCCTTCAGATGATTCTTCAAGTCTTGATTCTCTATAGACTTCACTGCATTATAGGCATGTTCAATAGCAGAAGAAAAACTGATAGATTCATCAGAATTGTGCCATGAATTGTTCCATTCATTCTGTCTAAATGCCTCTGCAGGATCAAAGGAGGGAGTAGAAAAATCTTGTCTCTGATCTTTCCCAGTGAAAGCATTGCTAGCCATATATGTACTTGATGAACCAAAATTAGTTCCAAGACTAATCTTGAGTGCTGTAGCAAGCTGTTCCTTCTCTTTTCTATTCTCATTATCATCATCACTATCATCATCAGAATTATCATCATCAGAACCATGAGATATATCAGGATCAGGAATTGCAATACCTTTCATTTTATCCTGTGATTCTGAGATAGGATGATCCATTGGTCTTGAACGAAGTGGCTGTATCAAAATAGGCTCAGTATCAGGAGCACCACTAACGTCAGGATGAACATCGTCAGGATTTGATATGCGTGCATCAGTATTTGCTACCAATGGTTCTTGTGGAGCTTGAGGTTCAGAAGCTGCTTCAACACTTTGAGCTAAAGGTTCTTGTGTGCTTCCCTCATTGACAATGTTCTCGACCAATCTTTCAACAGAAGCTGTAGCGTTGCCTGCATCTTCACTTTGAGAAGATGGTTCTTGTGTAGCTGGAATGTTGATGTCTTCATTCTCCCTTTGAGAAAATGGTTCTTGTGTGACCATTCCACTAGCTAAGCCTTCACCCAAACTTTGATTGAGTGGTTCTTGTGTGGCAGGATCACCAGTAGCTGCTGAATTACTCTGAAATTCAGGTTCTTGTGGGCTTGATCCTTTCAGCTTCTTCTGTCTCTGATAGACTAACTCTTCTGCATTCCTCTTTTTCTTTGATGTAGGTGTAAGACCAACCAAGGAAGCAGTTGTAGAAACCTTCTCCCAAGAATGTCCTCGAATCTGAGATGGAGAGGCTGGAGAGTCTGATATAGAGACAACTTTTGTTGCTGCATCAGGAATACTAACATCAGGATTTGATGTCTGAATATCAGTATCCTTCATTTGCACTGTCAAAGGAATATGATACCTGCTCTTTGATAATTTCCTTGTCTTTTGTGGTTTTGACGAAGGTACCACAACTTTAGTAGCAGTATCAGCAACTTCCTTGTTCACATTCATCACAGAGGATATAGGTAAGGCATCCTCTGAATCACTTTCATCAATCAACCTTAACTTCCTTTTTACAGGAACATTCTTAATAACCTTATCAGCTTTCTTGACCAGGACCCCTTGTACACCCCCTTGTATCTTCTTTTTAGTGAGTGGTGTAGAGGAAAAATCCTTTGAACCTGATTGCCTTCCAGACACATCAGTTCTAGCTGATTTCTCTGATTTTACAACTAAAGTCTTTTGAGAGACAGTAGAGGTGGTTGTTAACTGTTTAGACTGTTTAGGTTGCATGCTTGTGTCAGGAACAAGGTGGGTTGGTCCTTGTACCATAGCATTAGAAAGTAGTCCATAATGAGTAGGCATTTTCTGATGTAAGAAAAACCTAACCTCATCAGGAATAAAAGCATTTCCGCACAAAATATTTTGCCATATCAGGATTAAAAAAAAACTCAATAAGATTAAAATAAAATTTTATTTAAGAAAACAAAATTTATTTTAACAATCCTGAATAGCGTTTTGGTTTAAGAAAAATAACCAAATTAATGGTCATAGAATTAAAACACGCTTACCAGCAAACGAGGCAAAAATATTTATGGAAAACCGAACCGTCTCATCGAGATTGTAGAAATGACCTGCACCCTTAATACACATTCTCTATAAAAGAGAACTGTTAAGCATAATCATCATATATCTATTAAAACACAAACCCTCTCCAGAGAAAAACTTACGAAAACCTTTCACCTTCTTTGTTTTTCAATGGCTGCCAACAATCAAAACAACATACCTGATGAAGAACTTGATAGAATTTGGCAACAAATGGATGAGGCTCTAGCAGAGATTGCAGAGCAAGAGGGACCTCAGCCTATTCCTGATCCACATGAGCATCATGCTTTTGTGAATGCAATGGCTGATGTGCTTCTTCATAACTTCCATCAGGCAAATCCTGATTGGAATCCTCTTGAAAATCTCATCGTTGTCAATGAAGAGGATGAAGACGATTGGGATGATGAAGAGGATGAGGATGAAGATGATGAAGAGCTCGTCCGAGAGCTTGAGAAACGTAAGAAGAGAATCCGTGATGCTTGTATGTCATGCAAGTTGGAGGCACGGAGGCGTCCCGGTGGTCACGGTGACGATCCGCCTTCAAGTAAATCAGCTCCTCTTCTTGTCTCTTAAAGAAGGAACAAGAGACCTTCCAGTTCTGAAGGACTGTGAAGCTGCTCAGGAGCATTCATGCTAATTTACAGGGCACGTGTTCATGCTTATCTGTAAAGCACGAGTTCCTGAGTAGAAAATAGACTAGGAAAACAAATATGTAATTTCCATATTTCATGTGTAATGTATCTTCAAGTATTAATGAAATTTGTCTATTTTCTCAATTGTTTGCTTCCTGTACTTGCCTGCAAAATTTGTTAGTAACACTCAAAGTGGTATAGAGATGATAAATAATAAACTCTGTTAATAATGAAATTGAAATTGATAATTAAGACTGAAAACTTAATGAAAGACTAAGTAATAATCTAATTGTCCAGAGTTTACCAGGAGTGTTGATGACAAATTAGCATAGAACCTCTGGTTTTCATACCAGCTTCAATCATCTGAGCATCAGGATTTGACCAGTTGACTTCCTGTCAGGATTGAGTCCTATCAGGATTTGATCAAAGATACATACCTTTCTGAATAACCATCAGGATTTGACAGTTATTAGGATTTCCTCTCTGTAGCTTTTCCTCAGAAATTCTCAAAATTCATCATTCCAAGTTCATTCACCAACTTATTGAAAGTAGCTTCAGGTAGTGGCTTGGTGAATATATCAGCTAGTTGTTGATCAGTAGGAACAAAGTGAAGTTCAATTGTTCCTTCCAGAACCTGTTCTCTTATAAAGTGATATCTGATACTTATGTGTTTAGTAAGAGAATGCTGAACTGGATTTCCTGTCATTGCAATAGCACTTTGGTTATCACAATAAATAGGGATTTTTGAGTATGACAGGCCATAATCTAACAACTGATTTCTCATCCACATTATCTGAGCACAACAACTTCCTGCAGAAATGTACTCAGCTTCTGCAGTTGAAGTGGAAATAGATTTCTGCTTTTTACTGAACCATGAAACTAGTCTTCCACCCAAAAACTGACAACTTCCTGAAGTACTTTTCCTGTCTATTTTGCATCCTGCAAAATCAGCATCTGAATAACCACACAACCCAAAATCTGATTCCCTTGCATACCAAAGGCCAAGTGAAGGAGTGCCTTTGAGATATCTGAAAATTCTTTTGACTGCAATCAGATGTGGTTCTCTAGGTTTTGCTTGAAATCTTGCACATAGACAGGTTCCAAACATGATATCTGGTCTACTGGCAGTGAGATACAATAAAGAGCCAATCATTCCTCTGTAGTGAGTTACATCTACCTCTTCACCTTGATCAGGATCAAGTTTGGTAGCTGTAGCTATGGGAGTTGAAGCAGGAGTACTGTCTTGCATGTTAAACCTTGTCAGTAAATTCCTTGTGTATTTAGACTGATTAATAAAAATCCCTTCATCAGTCTGTTTAACTTGAAGACCCAGAAAGTAACTCATTTCTCCCATCATGCTCATTTGATATCTTGACTGCATAAGCTTGGAAAACTTTTCACACAGCTTATTGTTTGTTGACCCAAAAATGATATCATCAACATAAATCTGAACTAACAGCAACTCCTTACCATGATTCAAATAAAATAGAGTTTTATCAATTGCACCTCTTTTGAATCCACTTTCCAGTAAGAATTGAGCTAAGGTTTCATACCATGCTCTTGGAGCTTGCTTTAGTCCATAAAGTGCCTTATCCAGTCTGTAGACATAATCTGGATATTTAGGATCAATGAAACCAGGAGGTTGTTCAACATAAACTTCTTCCTCCAGTTCACCATTTAAGAAAGCACTTTTAACATCCATCTGGAAAACCTTGAATTTCTTATGTGCTGCATAAGCAAGAAATATCCTGATGGCTTCTAGTCTTGCAACATGAGCAAAAGTTTCATCATAGTCAATTCCCTCTTGTTGGGAATACCCCTTTGCAACTAGTCTAGCTTTATTTCTGATAATGACTCCATCAGAATCAGTCTTGTTCTTGAAAATCCACTTTGTACCAACAATTGATCTATTCTTTGGTCTTGGTACCAGTTTCCAGACTTCATTCCTTTCAAATTCATTCAGTTCTTCTTGCATTGCAGTAACCCAATCAGCATCTTTAAGTGCATCTTCAACTTTCTTAGGCTCCTCCTTGGATAGAAAGTTATTATATAAACATTCATTCTGAGTTGCACTTCTTGTTTGAACACCTGCATCAGGATCTCCAATTATCAAATCAGGAGTATGATCTTTTGTCCATTTCCTTGCTGGTGTCAAATTGTTTCTTGAAGTAGATGCTCCCCCTGGATTGGTGTTATCTTGATTGAAAGAATTTGATTGATTTGAAGCTCTCCCTGAATTATTGCTATGCCCTCCTGATGTGTTATCAGGATCTTCACTTGAATCAGTATCTGAAGAATTCTGTCCTGATGATTGAGTTGACTCTGAACTTGTAGTTGAATGCCGTTGCTCCCCCTCAACATTAGCACTACTAGTTGTATCACTGTTGTTTGCATCTGTTAGGAATATGTTGTTCTTGATGATAAACATAAAACACTTAGTAGAATTTGTGTAAAGTCATTTTTGTAACTGTCAACGAAATGGCATGCTTTGCAGCATTCCGTTGACAGGAAGCTCATCAACGAAATGAGTGTTGTAGCAATTGCATTGTACAATACTTCACAGTATGATAGGCATTCTGTTATATGTTTTAGATAGGTTTTCTAAGTCATGTTGACTAAGTACTAGATAGGCAAAATAGGTTGGTTAATTGTAAATATGTTATGCCTTGTAATTTTGACTAAGTGAAGACATGTCAACGGTATGAAGATTACTCTGTCAACGGTATGGAGTTTACCCATCAACGAAACGAGGGAAACACCATCAACGGAATGAAGAATGAAGCTATCAACGAAACACATCTCCTTCCTATGAACGAATCAATGTTGCTTTTTGAACAGTTGACAAAGTGATAGTGACAGTTTACTGAACAGATCTAAAAGGAGATATGGAAGTGTACTTTGCATTGGAAGCCATCAAAGTGGATACTGGAAATAAGGAAACATTCCAATTTCCAATATGGCTCTTGGAAATGATTATAATGAGCATGAAGACAAAAGCAAAGATCTCCAAGGACCATTGGACAAAAGGAATGAAAAGCAAGCTACTGATGGTTACTACTATTATTCTTTAGTTTAACCAAACGTAGAATTGTAAACTTGGGATTATATAACCAAGTGTAGCAGTTACTTTAGAAAAAAGAGAAGAAAAACAAATAGATTGTATTAGCTATTTTTGAGAGCAATTCTTCTCTACAACCTTGTAACTGAGCAGCTGTGTACATTTGTATCACAGATTATTTCCGCAATAAAAACACTTCAGTTGGATCATCAAACAATCCAACTGAATTATTTATATCTTGTGTTTTTATTTATTCAGTTCAGTTTTAATTTATAAAGTGTTTAGTTTTAAGAAAATATCAAGAATTGTATTCAACCCCCCCTTCTACAATTCTGTTAGGTCATTTGGGAATAACAATTGGTATCAGAGCGAGCTTCTAACATACAAGAAGTTTAAAGATCAAGACTAAAAACAGAAACCATGGTGAAGAAGGATGCAGGTGTGAAGATACCAGTTCTTGATAAAGACAATTACTTTCACTGGAAAGTAAAGATGCATTTACATCTCATGTCTATGGATGAGAGGTATGTAGACTGCATTGAGAAAGGTCCACACGTTCCCATGAAGCTTGATTCTAGAGTTGGACTGCCAGATGATGCACCTGATGTAGAGATTCCAAAAACTGTCTCAGAATGGACTGTTGAAGATATTGCAGAAGTCCATAAAGACAAAAGGACCATGAACATTCTGTTTAATGGTTTGGAGCAAGAGATGTTTGACAATGTTATCAACTGTACAACCTCTAAGGAAGTATGGGATACTGTTAGAACTCTCTGTGAAGGAACTGAGCAAGTCAGGGAAAATAAAATGCAACTCCTTATACAACAATATGAGCATTTTCATTTTAAAGCTGGTGAAACCCTAAATGACACGTTTAGTAGGTTTCAAAAGCTTTTGAATGGATTAAAGTTGTATGGGAGGATCTATCAAACCAAGGATTCAAACGTTAAATTTCTTAGAGCTCTTCCAAAAGAATGGAAGCCTATGACTGTTTCTCTCAGAAACACTCAAGAGTACAAAGACTACACTCTTGAAAGGCTTTATGGAACCTTGAAGACTTATGAGCTGGAAATGGAGCAAGATGAGGAAATTGAAAAGGTACAAAAGAAGGGTGGATCTATTGCATTGATTGCATCTGTGAACCAACTTGAAGATGACAATAAAGAAGCTGCAAAGGCCACAACTAGTCGATCTAGTTGTAAGAGTGATGTTAGCAAGGGTAAAGACAAGATGACAGAAGAAGAAGAATCAGAACCAGCCAACTTGGATGACTTAGATGAGATTGATGAACACATTGCTTTTCTGTCTAGAAAATTCTCTAAGTTCAAGTTCAAAAGAAACTCAGAAGCAAGGCCACCAAGAAGAGACTTTCAACCTAGCAAAACAAACTGGATTGAAAAGTCTAAGTCAAAATGTTTCAATTGTGGAATGCTTGGTCACTTTGCTGGAGACTGCAGAAAGCCCAAGGTTGAGAAGGGCAACAGGAAATTTGAGCCTGTTGATTATAAAAAGAAATACTTTGAACTTCTCAAACAAAAAGAAAAGGCTTTCATGTCTCAGGAGTATGATTGGGCTGGTAATGGTGAAGATTCTGATGATGATGTTGAGTATGTCAACTTGGCTCTTATGGCTGACAATCATGAGCAGGAAGCAAGTTCCTCAAGCAACCAGGTAACAATTACTAATCTTTCTGAGCTTTCTAAAGAGGAATGCGACAGTGCAGTAAATGAAATGTCTACTGTATTATATAATTTGCGTGTTACTCTTAAATCACTTACTAAAGAGAATTCTAGAATAAAAGAGACCAATCTGCTCTTAAGTGATAGGAATGCAATGTTAGAAGCACAGCTCATTGAATTTGAGAAAATGAGATGTGTTAGTAGGGATGCTAAGAAGGAACTTGAGAACGTGTTACAAAGGGAAGAAATTCTTAAAACACAACTTGAGATAGAACAAGGTGTGATTGCAAAATGGAAGGATGCCAGGAATGTTGCTGCCAACATAATTAATGTTCAAGGCGTGGAATCCTTCTGTGAGCAATCATGGAAAAGGAACAAAGAGAAGCTAGGGTATGTTGGTGAAACCTTAGAATCAGAAACTGAGTCAACAAACAACAAGGATCATTTGTTGAAGGTTGATATGTCAACGGAATGCAATGTTTCGTTGACAGATGAACCATCAACCGATCAGGCTGTTTCGTTGACAGAGAAAAGAAAGGATGAACTCACTAGACTTAATAACAAGTATGGTCCTATCACCAAGAACTTTGTTCAAGGTGAGTCTAGTAAATCAAAGAAAGTTGAGAAGCCTGTTGAGAGAGCTAATGTAGGTAACTTGTCTAACAAGCAATTGAAAGACAAGTTAGAGAAAGTTCAGGTTGAGGCTAAGGGAAATAAAAAGAATAACAGAAATGGCAAGGTAGGGATTAACAAACACAACAATTACACACCTGATAAATATGCACCTAGAAAGACATGTGTCAATTGTGGAAGTGTTAATCATTTATCTACTAACTGCAAATCTGTTAAGAAATCTGCTAATGTGAAAATGCCCAAGCCTGCAATGAACAGTTCCATGCCTAAAATGCCTGTTATGCCTAACATGTTTGCTCCATATGCACAATTTCAGAATCCATATGCTAGCATGCCATTTGTGCCTAATCCTTACATGAATATGTTTAACATGCCACAAATGCCATGGAACATGAATAACATGATTGTTCCTCCAACTATGCATGCTATGAATGAAAATATGAGCAACCCTCAGAAATCAACACCAAGGGTAAAGATTGATTTGAATCAATCTGAGCCCAAAGTGAAAAATGGTACAAAAGGGAATGCAAAGGCTAACAAGACAGGACCCAAGGAAACTTGGGTACCAAAATCAACTTGATTTGGGTTTATTGTGTGCAGGGAGACAAAAGGAATCTTTGGTACTTGGATAGTGGTTGTTCAAGACACATGACTGGTGATTCTACCCTGCTCACAGAGTTTCAGGAAAGAGCTGGCCCTTGTATTGCTTTTGGAGATGACAGCAAAGGCTACACAAAGGGATATGGCTTGATTTCAAAAGAGAATGTCATCATAGATGAGGTTGCATTGGTGGATGGTCTTAAGCACAACTTGCTTAGTATCAGCCAACTTTGTGACAAAGGATTTTTAGTTACTTTTTCGAAAGAAGCCTGTGTTGTTTCTAAAGGAGGAAACAACAATGTGGTAATGACTGGATTCAGAAGAGGGAATGTGTACATTGCTGACTTTAGTAGCACAAGTTCAGAAACCATCACCTGTCTTTTCAGCAAGGCAAGCAAAGATGAAAGTTGGTTATGGCACAAGAAATTATCCCATCTGAATTTCAAAATTATGAATGATTTGGTGAAAAAGGATCTTGCTAGAGGAATTCCACAAGTGGAATTTTCCAAGGATGGTTTGTGTGATGCCTGTCAAAAAGGGAAACAGAAGAAGGCATCATTCAAAAGCAAGACAGAGTCATCAATTGTCCAGCAGCTTGAATTACTTCATATGGACCTATTTGGCCCTGTAAATGTTATGTCCATCTCAAAGAAGAAATACTGTCTTGTGATTGTTGATGATTTTTCTAGATTTACATGGACTTTCTTTTTGCACTCTAAAGATGAGGCAAGTGAAATCATTATCAATCACATCAAGATGGTAAGCAATCATCCTGATTTCAAAGTAAGAAGGATTAGGAGTGACAATGGGACAGAATTCAAGAATTCGAGCATGAAGGTGTTCTGTGAAGAAAATGGTATTTTGCATGAGTTTTCAGCAGCAAGAACACCACAGCAAAATGGTGTAGTTGAAAGGAAAAACAGAACACTTATTGAAGCTGCAAGGACAATGCTAGATGAATCAAAGTTACCTACATATTTTTGGGCTGAGGCAGTTAACACAGCTTGCTTTACTCAAAATATTTCTTTGATTAATCAGGCCAAGGGAATGACCCCTTATCATCTACTCAAAAGAAAGAAGCCACTATTAGATTTTCTTCATGTCTTTGGATGCAAGTGCTTTGTTCTGAGAAATCAAGCTGAGCATTTGGGGAAATTTGAAGCAAAGGCAGATGAAGCAATATTTGTGGGATATGCAGCAGGGAAAGCTTACAGAGTCTATAATCTCAGAATCAACATTGTTATGGAATCTGTACATGTTGTTTTTGATGATCTCAAAATACAAGGTCTCTGTGATGAAGGTTTCCATGAAAGTCTCTCTTTTGAGAATGAGGAAGGAGAACAAGTGAATCATGATAAGGCTACTGAGAAACAGCCTAAAGTTGTTGTATCTAGCACAGATGAAAGCAGCAGTGAAGATGAAATTGCTGCATTAAGGTTAAAAAGGATAGCAGCTAGCAGACCAAATGGTCATTTCGTTGACAGTCATGATGGTGGATTCGTTGACAGTCAGAATGAGCGTTTCGTTGACAGCCAAAACGGTCATACCGTTGATAGTCATAGGAATGCTTCTAGAAGTGATCAATTAGGGACAACAAACTCAGGGGGAGTTTCTCAAGGACAAATATCCAATCAAGGCAATCATGATCATGAAGCTACGTCTTCAAGAGCAAATCTACCTCCCTCAAGGAAATGGACTAAAGATCATCCCTTTGAACTTATTATAGGTGATGTTTCTTCAAAAGTCCAAACTAGAAGAGCAACTCAAGAAGAATGTCTATATAGTAGCTTTCTGTCTCAAGATGAGCCAAAGAAAGTTGAGGATGCACTTCTAGATCCAGATTGGGTTTTAGCCATGCAAGAAGAGCTAAACCAATTTGAGAGAAACAATGTTTGGAAGCTGGTGCCCAGGCCTAATGACAGGAGTGTTATAGGCACAAAGTGGGTGTTCAGAAACAAGATGGATGAAAATGGCATAGTCACAAGGAACAAAGCTAGACTGGTTGCAAAAGGCTACTCACAGGAAGAGGGAATTGATTTTGATGAAACCTTTGCTCCTGTTGCAAGACTAGAAGCAATAAGGATTTTCCTAGCCTATGCAGCCCATGCCAATTTCAAAGTCTATCAAATGGATGTGAAGAGTGCTTTTCTGAATGGGGAATTGGAAGAGGAGGTGTATGTAAGTCAACCTCCTGGTTTTGAAGATGATGATTTTCCAGACTATGTGTACTTCCTTCTCAAAGCACTCTATGGTTTGAAACAAGCACCTAGAGCCTGGTATGACACTCTCTCACAGTTCCTCCTTGAGAATCATTTCACTAGAGGTACTGTAGATAAAACTCTTTTTCACAGGGTTGTAAATGGCTCTACTTTACTTGTTCAAATTTATGTAGATGATATAATCTTTGGGTCTACAGATGTGAAACTTTGTCAAAAGTTTGCCAAGCTTATGCAAAGTAAATATGAAATGAGCATGATGGGAGAATTAACTTACTTTCTTGGTCTTCAAGTAAAGCAAGTTAATGAAGGCATTTTCATTAGTCAAACAAAATACATTCATGATTTATTAAAGAAATTTAACCTAATGGAATGCTCTACTGCCAAAACTCCCATGCCTACTGCCACCAAACTTGAATTGAATACTAAGGAAAAATCTGTGGACATTTCAAGTTACAGAGGCATGGTAGGCTCACTTTTATATTTAACAGCTAGTAGACCTGATATTATGTTTGCTACATGTCTATGTGCTAGATTTCAGGCTGATCCTAGAGAATCCCATTTAGTTGCTATTAAAAGAATTTTCAGATATCTCAAAGGAACACCAAACCTTGGCATTTGGTATCCTAGAGAATCTGGTTTTGAACTAATTGGTTATTCAGATGCAGATTTTGCAGGATGTAAAATTGACAGGAAAAGTACAACTGGAACTTGTCAATTCCTAGGAAACAAGCTTGTGTCATGGTTTAGCAAGAAACAAAACTCAGTTTCTACCTCCACAGCTGAGGCTGAGTATATTGCACCTGGAAGTTGTTGTGCACAGATTTTATGGATGAAAAATCAACTTCTTGATTATGGATTAAGAGTTGAGAAAATTCCTATTTTCTGTGACAACACTAGTGCCATTTCCATTACTGAAAATCCAGTGCAGCATTCAAGGACCAAGCACATTGACATCAAGTACCATTTCATTAGAGAACATGTTATGAATGGTACTGTGGAGTTACATTTTGTTCCAAGTGAACAACAACTTGCAGACATCTTTACCAAGCCACTTGATGAATCAACATTCTCAAGATTAGTAAGTGAGCTAGGTATGCTAAATTTCTCTTAATTATTTTTGAGATATTTGCAAGTTAAAATGCAGCCAGAAACTTGCTATGTTTTTCTGTGAATTAATTTTCTTAGGAAAAAGTGAAATTTTGTCTAAGTCAAAATTACTATGTCAACGAAACGAACCATTTCGTTGACAGTCTTAGCAGTTTTCTGGGTATTTCGTTGATAGCTCTTTTATATCAACGAAACGCAGCTTTATCAACGAAATAAGACGGGACTTTAACCGCCCAATCCTGATTCGTTGATTTAGCGCTTTTAATCTGAACCGTTGAAATTTGACACGTCTTTTACCACGATCTATGCATACACCCCTGTAAGTATAAATCATGGTAATACTTTAAAAGTAACGGTTATATTTTTTAAGCCAATCCAGTAATTTACATTTATTATTGGATTCATTTTCTGAGAATTTTTGGGGGAGTATTTAAGAAATTTTATTTTCATTATTTCTTTTTTACCTGTTCTCAAAAATTCCAAAGGCTTTTTCTCTCTTCTTCTCTCTAACAAGCAATTCAGTTCGAAGCTTTCCTTTAATCAACAATGGCACCTATAGTCAAGCTTATGTCTGCTGGAGGGTTCATCTATGAGAAGAACAACTCCATCCCTTTTGTTGTCAAGGAAAACCCGAACAGACTGTTCTTCAAAATGATGGATTTCATGAAGAATTGCAAGTTGAGCTATGCAATGTTTCACTCTACACCACTCTACAATGAGATAATCGAGGAAATTTGGACCTCATGTGAGTATAGTGGAACAAACTGCACACTACAATTCACTCTTCAAGGTAATGAGTACATAGTTAATTCTGATGTTTTGCAAGCATGTTTACATATTCCTGATAATAACTGTGATGTTTTGCCTACTAACACTGAAATAACTACCATGCTAAATTCTATAAACTACTCTTTGCCTACTGATAATCTGGGTAGAATAATTAGGAGAGGTTTGGTTAGGGAATACAGTTATTTAGCTGATGCATTCATTAAGGTCTTTTCTGGAAAGATTAGTAATTTTGATGCATTAACTAACTCTATGTTAATTCTCCTAACCATGCTTCTAAATGATAGATATCACAACTTTAGCACCCAACTTATGTATGAAATTGGTGCTAAGTTGGGTGACAAAGCAAATAGGAAGAAAAATATCTATTATGCTAGGTTTCTGATGATGTTGGCTAACCATGTTAGTCCAGCACCATTAGTTATCTCTAACCCTAATGCCAGGTTTGAGTGCTTTGTGCAAGAAAAGAGAGTATTGACAGACATACTGAGGCTGAACCACAATGGTGATGTTCCAGTGGTGTATCTGCCAATCATCGAGGTAACTACTACTATCCCTGTTAGTGTAGCTAACACCTCTACTGTTTTACCTTCCAATGTTGCTATGGAGTCTGTAGCTGTGACCCAACAGGCTCCTGCCCTAGCAACAAAACCAAAATCAAAGAAATCCTCCAAGCCAACCTCAGGTGCTTCTCAAAAGGCACCTGTTGTAAAAACTACCACACAACCTAAGGGGAGTGAGTCTGGAGTTGTGAGAGGTGAGGGAAGGGGTGAACATCAAAGAAACCCCAAGGATAAGGAAGGACAGGTTAGTGTGTACCAGCCAAGCCCCATTGTGTCTTCCCAACAAGGCACAATGAGTAACATGGATTTAAACACAAGTCTAATTGCATCCTCCCAAAAGGATGTGATTATTGAAACAAGCTCTCCTCCTAGAGCACAGTCCAAAAGGGTAAGGGACACTTCAAGCCCACAGTCTACATTTTCCCAATACCGAAGGAGAGTGAAGCAAAAGTCCAAGGGTACACAGGGTGCACACACACTGGAAGCAACACTTCCAGTTTCTCAAATTCAGTCTGATGTAACCCCTATCATTACTCTGGGGTTACAGTCCCATTCTCTAAACATCAATCTTGAATTATCTCCATCAAATTCACCAACTCAATCTTTAGATGTGGACATGATCCATACATCTATTCCTGATTCTCCAACTCTAATCTTGGAGAAGCCCCACTCTGAAGCTGGTGGCCATCACTTGTTAAGTGATTTGTTGGGCCATCAACCAATTTTTCCTGAAGTTGCAAGGGGATCTGTGGACCAATCTTTAAAATCAATCACCACAGACTCTACTGTAATTTCTCATTCTCAAAGTGCTTTCTTGACTTCATCAACGAAACAGTCTATTTCGTTGACAAGTGTTTCTCCATCAACGGTATCCATACCGTTGACAGTTCAAACTACCATTCCGTTGATAGTTCACTCTGCACCTTTAATTGAAAATCAAGTTGTTCCCACAACTAGTGCAGATGATCTAGTGGTAGTTGAGACACTTCTAGGACTGAGAGGGAGTGAAACTGAGAGGCTGGCTTGCAGCCAGGCAAAAGGAGAGAATGTGAGTGAGAGGCTGGCTATTTCTTCCAGCCAGGCAAAAGGAGAGATTGAGAGTTCCACCTTAGAAGGTGAAGGTGAGGGTGTGAGAGGTGTGAGCCATGGGGAGCCCATGATGCAAGAACAGAGTGGAGAGAGAGAAGGGACTACAGGAGTAATAAGGATGGAAGCAGTCATTGCTAGTGAGTTAATGGAGGTCAGTGAGGGAGAAAGGGAACTTACTTTCCAAGAGGTTTATCAACAAACTCTGGATAGTATTTCCCTGGATCCTGAGACCTTTACTCATCCTGTGTCAGCCTATCAAGTTTTGGCTCAACAGGGCAATGTGGAGGCAGAGAGGTCACTACAACTAATTCACACAACTGCATCAATGCAAAGAGCAAAGGATGCCTTGACCAATCTACCTCCAGGGGCTGAAGCAAGTGGAGAATTTGATTTTTCTGATAATGAGGATAGCTTTGGTGACATTCTACAGGTGGCCACTACTGCACAGACTGGGACTTCTGTGGTGCCTCCTACACCAAACTGGCTTTCTCAAGATATGCATGGTAGATGCAATTTGGATGCTGCCATCACAAGGCAGTACAATGAAGCATATCTAGCTCATGAGTCTGCAGGAGCAAGGGACAAGAAATTCTACAAAGCCATCATGGATTCTCTGGAAATTCAAAGGCTACAAATGTTGCAAACAAGGATTGAGGCTACAGAAATCAAGGACTCAATTAGCAACCTTAGGGCTGCTACTGACAGGAGGCTAGATGAAAAGCTTCCTCTTCACACTGTCTCCAGGATGTCAAGGTTTTTCACCAAGGAACCTGAAGTGTCTTCATCTTTGAAAACTCTTTCCTCTAGAGCGGACAAAGTTGAGGCTACACTTAGTCACATGCAAAAGGAGCAGGAGAAGCAAACTCAGCTACTCACCCAGCTTCTGGCAGCTCAAGGGCTCCCTATCATCTCACTTGATGCTAACAAAAAGGGGGAGAAATCTAAGGAGCTAAACATTCAGATCACAAAGGTTATGGTCCCAGCCATCTCCTTACCAGAAGAGCCATTAGTAATGGGGGAGTTTGCAAAGAAGAAAAAGGACAGTATTGACCTGATCCAGGAAGCCTCTTTAAGGATGAAACTTGCAGAACAAATCAAGGATCACTGGTCAAATATTGAAGAAAAGGTCAAGAAGCTAGCTGACACTAAAAAGGTATCATCTGTACAAGCTACTTCAATACCACCATCAACAAATGCAATGGTGACAGTGCAAATGGAGCCACAATTCAGGAGTTCCTATGTCATGGAACCCCTTCAGCATGGAGTCCTTCAAGATTCAAGGAATGAGAAAGGACAAGCTTCATGTTTGAGGAATGTGGATGCAAGAGGGATATCTCCAGTATCTCCCATAAAACCCAAAGGCAAGAACATAGAAAGGATAGCTTATCCTCCACCAAAGCCAGATGAGTTCAAAGTCTTAGGGAAGCTGATCAAGGAGAGCAAAGAAAGCAATCATCCAAGCATAAGGAACAAGAGGGCACTCATCTACAGGGATAACAAGGAAATCTACATTTGGGTTGGTCACCCAAATTTTGCTAAGGCCAAAGCTGAAGAAAGTGAAAGGGCAGCAATGCAAGCTCTTGCAGTTGCTCAATCACTTGAAGATGAAGAAGCCCTACAGGAAGAAAAGGCCAAGGATAAAGCTAAGGAAGCTGGAAAGAAGAAGAGAACAAGTCAGCCAAAGGCTAGAGCTAAGAGGAATCTGAACTTTGATGAAGATGATTCTCAAGAAACTGCTCAAGACTCTTCCACAACAAGTGCACATCAAATTCCTGGTGATCTACCTATTGAGGGAAAGTTGGCTTGTGATCCTGCACATCCTGTCAACTTTCATGATCATCCAATCATGCCAAAAGAGGAACCTTTTGAATTTGATGAAGCCTACTTTCCAAAGTTCCTGTTAGAGAAGGACCAACCAATGAAGACAAAGAAGAGGTCTGTCAAAGCAAAGCCTGTTCTTGTGAGAAAGCCACAATCTCAAAAACCCCCTGCAAACCCAGAGGACTGCATGTACATTGCTGACATCAGGGAAGAATCCAGTCTACATCTTGACTTAGACAACCTGGTGGAAGTAAGGGGAATTGCAGCTTCTCAAAAGTTGCCTGAAAGACTAGTGTTCATATTCAAGGGAGGTAGAGAACAAGTGTGGCCTCTCTACAGAATTTTAGGAGAAGACTATCAAACACTACTCTCAGTGTTTAGATGCTTGAAAAAGGACTTTGGTTTCACCAAAACAGCCAAGTCTGAGGTGGTCTCCAAAATTTGTCAGATAAAGGCTAGCTGGAACAAGCCTGAGGCTCTTCCCAGGATACTTAGAGTTCCCTCAACAGGAAAGAAAATCCATCTTCAACCTTATTGGATGATGGAGTTTAAGGACAAGGACAATTGCAGAAGATTCTTCAGAATGGAAGACCAGCTGGAGAAGGCATCTAATCAAACTCTAAAGCTGATGCAATCCAAGCTTGGTGATCAAGATGAAGAGGAGAAAATCTTCTACAGAAGGCTACAGGTCCAGATTGAGGAAAACAACTCCAAGAGAGGGAAGAAGACTATGCCACAAAGAAGTCACAGATGAAACATTTGCTCAGACTAGAGGAGCACTTGTGGGCATTAGTCTTGTAAGTCTTGTATTTTGTCTATAAAGTTTTGAAGCTTAATACATTTTCTACTTTTGTAATTTATGATGTATCTGAGTGTTTTTGTTATCATCAAGTCTCTTGATTTATGGCTGTTATTCTATCAGTCATAAATTGGGGGAGATTGTTAGGAATATGTTGTTCTTGATGATAAACATAAAACACTTAGTAGAATTTGTGTAAAGTCATTTTTGTAACTGTCAACGAAATGGCATGCTTTGCAGCATTCCGTTGACAGGAAGCTCATCAACGAAATGAGTGTTGTAGCAATTGCATTGTACAATACTTCACAGTATGATAGGCATTCTGTTATATGTTTTAGATAGGTTTTCTAAGTCATGTTGACTAAGTACTAGATAGGCAAAATAGGTTGGTTAATTGTAAATATGTTATGCCTTGTAATTTTGACTAAGTGAAGACATGTCAACGGTATGAAGATTACTCTGTCAACGGTATGGAGTTTACCCATCAACGAAACGAGGGAAACACCATCAACGGAATGAAGAATGAAGCTATCAACGAAACACATCTCCTTCCTATCAACGAATCAATGTTGCTTTTTGAACAGTTGACAAAGTGATAGTGACAGTTTACTGAACAGATCTAAAAGGAGATATGGAAGTGTACTTTGCATTGGAAGCCATCAAAGTGGATACTGGAAATAAGGAAACATTCCAATTTCCAATATGGCTCTTGGAAATGATTATAATGAGCATGAAGACAAAAGCAAAGATCTCCAAGGACCATTGGACAAAAGGAATGAAAAGCAAGCTACTGATGGTTACTACTATTATTCTTTAGTTTAACCAAACGTAGAATTGTAAACTTGGGATTATATAACCAAGTGTAGCAGTTACTTTAGAAAAAAGAGAAGAAAAACAAATAGATTGTATTAGCTATTTTTGAGAGCAATTCTTCTCTACAACCTTGTAACTGAGTAGCTGTGTACATTTGTATCACAGATTATTTCCGCAATAAAAACACTTCAGTTGGATCATCAAACAATCCAACTGAATTATTTATATCTTGTGTTTTTATTTATTCAGTTCAGTTTTAATTTATAAAGTGTTTAGTTTTCAGAAAATATCAAGAATTGTATTCAACCCCCCCTTCTACAATTCTGTTAGGTCATTTGGGAATAACAGCATCATCAGTATTAGCACCATCAGTACCTGGTGAGTCATCAGGATTTGGTGACCCGTCAGTACTGGATGAATGGACAGCTTCTGATTCACTTTCTTCAGGTTCCTAGGAAGCTTCATTTTCAAATAACAATCTATCATGCGAGTCTTCAATGATTCCAGTTATCTTCTTATCATCAAAAGATACATGTATTGACTCCATGACAGTTCTTGTTCTCAAATTAAAAACTCTGAAGGCTCTTGATGTAGGATAACCTATGAATATTCCTTCATCAGCCTTTGTTTCAAATTTCCCTAGCTGTTCAGGATGAGTTCTGAGAACAAAACATTTACAGCCAAACACATGCAAATGCTTCAGACTTGGTTTCTTCTCTTTGAGTGACTGATAAGGAGTGACACCATGCCTGTTTATCAATGTGAGATTTTGTGTATAGCATGCTGTGTTGACTGCTTCTACCCAGAAATATGTAGGTAATTTAGCTTCTTCCAACATAGTTCTGCCAGCTTCAATAAGAGTTCTATTCTTCCTTTCTACTACTCCATTTTGCTGAGGTGTGCCAGGAGCAGAGAATTGTTGAATGATTCCTTTGTATTTGCAGAACTCTTCCATCTTTGAATTCTTAAATTCAGTACCATTATCACTTCTCAGAATCTTGACTTTGTACTTTGTGGTTGTCTCAATCATCCTCACATGATCCAACAGAACTTCAGGAGTTTCATCTTTTCTATGCAGAAAATACACCCAGGTGAATCTAGAATATTCATCAACAATTACAAGAGTGTACCTTTTCTTACTGATGGACATGATGTTGACTGGACCAAACAGATCAAGATGTAGCATGTGATATGGTTCTTCAATAGAGGATTCTAATTTACTCTGGAATGATGTCCTTCTTTGTTTTGCTTTTTGGCATGCATCACAGAGTCCATCAGGTGTATATAAGACATTAGGTAATCCTCTTACTAACTCTTTCTTAACCAACTCATTGATGTTGCTGAAGTTGAGATGAGAAAGCTTCTTTTGCCAATTCCAACTTTCATCTACTGAAGCTTTACTGATGAAACATGTAGGGGAGCCATCAGTATCTGAGAGAATGTTGGCTTCATATATGTTACCATGCCTGTAGCCAGTTAGTGCTATCTTCCCTGTTGCTTTACTGACTACTTCACAATGTGTGGAATAGAAATTGACATGATAACCTCTGTCAGTGATTTGACTAATACTCAACAAGTTGTGTTTTAGTCCTTTCACTAGAGCTACTTTTTCAATGATGACATTTCCAATGATTATATTGCCATATCCCAAGGTTTGTCCAATGTTGCCATCTCCATAAGACACAGTTGGGCCAGCTTTTTCCTCATATTCTGATAACAGGGCTTTGTTTCCAGTCATGTGCACAGAACATCCACTATCCATGACTAACACATTTTTCCTTTTACCCTGCATCAGAATAGTAAAACACTAGTCAGAATGTTTAGGAACCCACACTTGTTGGATTCCTTGTTCATGCATTTTATTAAATTTAACAGCAGAAGACTTTTTGACTTTAGCAGTCCTGACAGGATTTACTCCATCAGGATTTGCTTTGTCAGTATCAGTATTAACAAAAGCATGCTTCATTATGACATTTTCAGTTCTATCAGACTTTGTACTACTTTCAAACTTAGGCAATGGATCATAAAAATTATAGTACAAATCATGATACTCTTTACATGTATAAATAGAATGCCATAGACTACCACAATGAAAACAGGACTTCTGCGGTTTATAGAGTACTGATCTATTCCTAACATCAGACTTAGGAATATCAGTAATCTTCTTCTTACTCTTCTTACAATCAATAGCAAGATGATTAGAGTTACCACAGTTAAAACAACAGTTTCTAGGTGCATTTGGGATATATTTATAACCATTCTCTTTATTGATCCCAACTTTACCATTCCTGTTTCTCTTAACAGTAGCTTCCTTTTTCTTATCTGTAACCTCACAGATTTTATCCTTAAGCTGTTTCTGAGACAATAGACCTACATTCTTAGTGACTTTGTTCATGACAGGTTTAGACTTTATAATTTTAATTCCTTGAGTAGAAGTAGATCCCTTTTCAAAAGTAGAATTGGAATCCTTACCAAAAACAAAATTAACAGGAGTAATCTTAGATTTGGTTGAGTCTATAACATGTCTATAGGTCTTTGGACTGACTGTCTCATCAATGACAATTTTCTCTGCTAATTTCTTATATTCATCTGACTTATATCCTAGACACTCTTTCCAATTCTTAGAGGTATTAATCTCATGAAATTTCCTACCAGAGTCTGTCCAGGTTCTGATTTTCTCATTAGCAAATTCAAGTTCTTTTTCAAGGGAAGTACATTTAGATGTCATCTCTAAGTGCATGTGTTTAGCATTATCACATTCTTTTTGTACTTCTTGCATACGAGAAAATTCAGCTTCTAATATCTCATTCCTCTTTCTAAGGTCAGACATCTCAGATAAGATTCTAGTATTCTCAGCAGTTTGACTTCTAAAGCTAATATGTAATGACTTTAGAAAACGTCTTAACTCAGAAGCATTATCAGTATCAAAATCAAAGATAGTATTTAGTACCTTATCATCAGGAGCAGCAGTTACATCAGCATTGGCCATTAACGCATAGTTGACTACCTCAGTATCAGATTCTGAGGAAGAGTCCATCCAATCCTTGCTTGATGTGATGAGTGCCTTTGTCTTATTGCATTCAGAAGCAAAGTGACCCATACCATTACACTTGTAGCATCTAACATTTGACTTGTCAAATTTGCTACCCTTGCTGTCCTTTTTGATATACTTGTCTTTGTCTGCTTTGAAGGTCTTTTTCTGAAAGTTGCCTTGTCTTCTATTCTTCCTGAACTTCATCCTTCTGAAGTTTCTGACAATCATAGCAACCATCTCTTCCATGTCTGAATCAGAAGATTCATCACCAGTATTGGCATCAGGATTGCCATCAGTATCTGATGAAGAGTCGTCAGGATCTGACTCAACTACTCTTGCTTTCCTTCTAGAGGCCTCCATAGCCTTCCCTTTTGATTTTGCTTCTACATTCAAAGCAATTGACTTTGCCTTGCTGCTTTTCTTGTTCTTTCTCTGTTGAACTTCAAGATCATGAGTTCTTAGCATCCCATAGATCTCATCAAGAGACACAATGTTCAGATCATACTGGTGTCTAATGATTGAGGTCTGAGTATCCCATTCTTCAGGTAAAGCTCTAAGAAATTTGGTGTTTGAATCTTCAGTTTCATATACTTTGTCAACTAAGGATAAGCTGTTCAATAGTGTCAGAAATCTATCATATAGATCAGTCAGGCTCTCTTCAGGTCTTGCATCGAATTGCTCATATTCTTGAATCAATAGAGCCCTTCTGTTTTTCTTAACAGATGCAGATCCCTGGCACTGAGTTTCCAAAGTATCCCAGATTTCTTTTGAAGACTTGCATGCAATCACTCTGTTTGACATGACAGCATCAAGGCTATTATGCAAGATATTCTTTATCTTTGGTTCCCTGAGTACATGAGCTTTTTCTTCTGGAGTCCATTCAGCTTTAGCTTTGACCACATAATGTTCTGGTACTGTATCTGTTCGTTCTACGAACTTTGTTGGTATATATGGTCCATCACGAATCCTGTCCAAGTAGTCAGGATCCATAGCCTCCAGGTACATCAGCATCTTTACCCTCCATGTGGGATATTCTGATATCTTCAAGATGGGAATCTTCATGCTTTCATACTTGGTTGTCGACATCTTTAGATCGTATCTGATTCAGAATTAAATCAGTTTGCTCTGATACCAATTGTTGCCCAGTAAATAACAATTGTAGAAGGGGGTTGAATACAATTGTATAAGATTCTCGACTTTATATAACACAAATATGAAAGATCAATAACAATAACAATAACAGCTTTATTAACTTTGATATAAAACTGTTACAAACTCTCTTAAGAAATTCTGATGTTCTTAAGAGCTGCTAGCTTACAAAAACTCTCTCAAGAAATTCTGTTCTTAAGAGCTTCTCTTCGATTATGTTCTCTCTCGAATGAATACATAAATCGAAACCAAAACTGTGTTTCTATAGTGCACACAGCTTCTCTATCAATTACAAGATAAGTCCTAATCATAACAAAGATAGAAACATATCTTTAATCGATAGCTACATTCTACAAACCAGGAACAAATAGAATAAACTTCCATGTTTATCTAGACTCCAAATATAACTCGAAGTAGGAATCCTGATCAGCTTCAAGTCCTGATGATCAAACCTGATCATAGTCTGAGTAGGAATCCTGATGATCAATAAGATACTGACGCTTGATCAAATACTGATGACCATGCAATACTGATGACGTCAGCAATCCTGATCAGTTGAGTCTAGCTTCTGACGATCATTGAATTTTGATCTAACATGAGCACTATTAATTTCTCTGATAATTTTCTCCGGCTCTTCGCTCTCTCAGTTATGTGTCTGTGTTGAATGCCCTTAACTGAAGAAGACACCTTCTTTACTCTGTATTAACTGTAGGCTTTGTTTAGAAAAACCATCGAATTAGAATTGTAGAAACAATCCTGGCCGTTGGATCTTCTTCAACCTGTCAGACAAGTAATTCTTTTCACCTGCTCCATGAATTAAAAACCATCGAATGGATTTAAAAACCATCGAATTAATTAAGTTAATTCACCATTCGATAGTTTTTTAATTAAAACTATCGAATACCAAATTAACTTATTTTGGTTTTCAATTAATCACTTTACCTACCATTCGATAGTTTTCTAATTAGAAAAACTATCGAATTCCTTTTCTTGTCTTTTGTTCATTAATGATTCCACTGAGCTCCTAGGTGTTTAAGAAATAAACTGTATCAATTTCTTCGGAGACGATAAAACAACTTGATCTTTTCAATGCCGTCACCTAGTGCAACTGGTCTGGTTCACAGATGAATAACACTTGATCAATTCTTATTTTATGTCTTCAATACATTGCTGCTGATACGTCCCTTGTCGTTCTGGTTGCTTCATCACTGGAATCCCGTGGTACTGAACCCTAAATCATTCACATACTTCTGTCGTCTTCAAAGTCTTGTTTCTATTGTTGTCACTGAGGCTTGAACATTTTCATGAACTTCTTTCCGTGACCTGTTTACGGACTTCAAGAATACATAACGTATTTTGATTTTTTGAGTTTACCTTTTCTTCTCTGATTCTGGATTCCTGTGCTTCTATTAATACTATTGTCTGTCTTGTCCTTTGTTGAGTTGTAGTTATCTCTTTTACATCTTATGTTACATTATGCTTTACAATCTCCCCCTATTTGATTGGATAGAGTTCGACAAGCAAATACTTCGAGGATAACTCAACTAACTAAGGAAACATTAAACTACTTAAAGTAAGACAGCTTAATAATATCAATGCATTCTGGATCAGATATATATACATTTCCAGATTTCATAAATCAAAAAACAATTAAACTTTATACAATGAAGTTGCTCCTCTAGTCTGAGCTGATAGTTCTCTTGTTCTTTGCTTCATCATTCAGTCCATTCCAATCTCACCTTCTTCAATCATTGGATCGGAGTTAGCAGCTTGATAATCAATCACTGATAGATAGTGCAGTGGTTCTCCAGGTTTAAGGATTGCTCCTTGGATGTGTCTTCCAATATATTCAACCTCTTGACCCACTCCAGCCCATAACCATGCAATGTTAACATCTTTCTTGTTCAGCTTTGGCATGTTTGGCAGTCTGGTATGCACTTCTAATCCTCTTTCCACTCTTTTCCTATAGTAAGGAACATTCTCCATTAGAAATCTTCTAAGAGTGTCTGCTGCTTTGTCCTTCTCCGTTGATGAGAATCCAGTGGATCTAAGATACTTCTCAACTGAGATTAGATAGTTGCTTGGGTAGTCCCTCAGTTTGTCCTCAGCCAAATAGCAGATTCTGAACAAGTCATTCGTCATGAATCTAACCATTGGAGGATCTTCAGTAATCTCTGGACTGACTTTCATCACGATCTCCTTAACATGCTCACGGAGCAGTTCATTTAGCCTTGTGGTTCTTTGGATCTTGATGAGTATAGCCTGCAATTCTGTATATGTCCTCTGTTCTAAAAACTTAGTAGAAATCACAAATGTACCTTTCTCCAGAAAACTGATTAATAAGCTCCAGGCACCATTTGCTTTAACCCCAGCATTCAGACAGATTATAGAGCTTCTCAGTGCTTTAAAGTAAGTCTGATCTTCAAGATTAGCACTTCTGATGTCCTGAATAATGACTTCCACCTCCGCATTGTCGTTGACTTGTAATCCGTCTTCAACTCCACAAAAGGTTTTATAAGCCATTTCCCATTCAGTACCATCTTTCTTTGCCAGATCTATCATCTTCTTCTTCCTCACTTCATTATACACCTTCATTCTCTTTAGCTTTTCACTTCTCAGAATTGCTTGCTGTTTCTCCTTCTCAGCTTGCCTGGCATCTATTGCTGCTCTCTGAGCTCTTATTGCTTCCAAGGCAGCTTCTTCTTCAGGTGATAGAGAATTTGCTTCTTCCATATCATCATCCAAGATAGGATGTTCTATTGGCTCCGGATAATATGGCTCATGCTCCTCTTGAATAGGTTGCTCATGCATGACCTCAAATTCCTCTTCACTTTTCTTATCTTCCTCTACAAGCTCCTCAATCCAGTACTGTCTGATTGGAATAGCCTCAACAGTCTCCCAAACTCCCCATTTATCCTTCACCCCCTCTCCAACTTTCTCCCCCTTAGTTGAGGAATCCTCGATAAAAGCATCCTCAGCATAAAAGAAATTAGAAGGATCAGGTTACTGATATGAAGAACCAGGTTGTCCAGATTGTTGGTTCTTTAGCATACTCCATATAGACTGTACTCCGTCACCTTGATTCTCCAAGAAATCCATAAGCTGCTTATTAAACTCATTTATTGAAGCTAGTGACAGGTCAATGTTCTCCAATCTTGAGTTGGTAGTCTTTTCCATGTGATCCAGCCTCTTGTTTAGCTTAGACTCCACTCGTGAAAGGGAATCCATTGCATCTTTTACCCGCGCTTGACCATCCCGGATAACCAGAATGTCTTCTTTCAAAGCTTCATGTCCTTGAGACAGTGCAGTTACTTCATTCATGAATCCATCTTTAAGTTCCCTGACGTCCATCCTCAGCTCGACTAGTTCTTCCATAGCTTCCTTCTTTAAGGAGTCCACTGCCTGCTTCGTACCTGTTATAGTGCCAGATGCACTGCCAATGACCCTGAATGTTCTTCTGGAATCAGCTGCAGCCAAGTCAACTTTCTCTTGAATAGACTTTAAAGAAACATTGTCTTGACTGGAGGAGATCCCTTGGTCAAAGGAAGGTCGCAGTGGAACCTTGAAAAGTGGATTTCCTTCTTTGTCTCGAACTGTCATCTCCTTGAGGGAAGATTGGACTTGTAGTTCTCTTTCTGTTGGTAACAGTAGATCATCAATATTAGGTAGGGTTAGGGTGTCACTCCTCACATTTGGCTCTGGGTTTACACTCAACGTTTCTGTCGGTGTTTGAATCATTTTTCCTTTCCCACTCAGGCCAGGTGTAAGTGTTTTTGTTTCACTCAAATCCTTTGTGCTGATTGTACCTGCAGAAGAGATCACCGTAGCCATCCTTAAGGAGGTCACCGGTGGTGCAATGGGGCTTCGCAAGTCCCCGTCCTTGGATAAACCAAGTTGCTGATCATCCTTAGATGATATATCCTTTGAAGGATCTAGAGTTTGAATCTCTAGGGGGTTAGAAACAGGCTCTTTTAACAGCAGAGATCCCGAATCTTCCCCGTGAGTCTGCAAAGACTTCACCTCAGTTGACTCCTCAATAGTAATTGATTCATTGTCAACGAGTTGCCGATCTGCACCTACGTCAGACCCTTTACCCGCAGGATCCAGATATGTTCCATCTGGGGAGGTAGACAATGACCTTTTAGATTGTGAATTTAGGTCAAAGCCTTCTCTCGACGTCTGTGAAGACCCTTGGTTCTGAGAACCTTCAACCAGTGAACCTGACCGTAATATGGTCGGAACACCAGTTGCTTCCGTCAATTCTTCCTTACTTGATTGAGCTATTGGTTCAGATATTGCTTTCGTTAGTGTAGCCCAATCAGCATCAGAAAAATCAGTAAAGGGCTCTTTGAATGAGAGAAATGAAGTATCAGCAGTTGCCTCAGTTTCTGTTCTTCTCCTTTTAGAGGAAGGCAGAGTTGCTGTTGAAGGGTGTATCTCCTTATGTGGTGCTGCTTTGGCACTATCTCCCTCTACACTCATGGATGGTTCTTTAATGGGTATAGTAGGGGAAGGAGGATCGTTTATGTTTTCATTTGGCTCTTCCAAAGGCTCTTCGACCGTGGTTAGAGGTTGTGGGTTTGCAACCTCCTGGTCAGGAATGGCCACTGAGGGCTCTGGATCAACATCCATTGGTACAGGTGCCATTACAGGTTCAGGTTGTGGAATATTACCTTGATTTACCTGTTCCCCTGGGGGTAGAAGTGGTAGGGGCACCGTTCTTAGATATTCAGTGAGAACAGTGGGTACCCCTGGAAGATAGTTGTCCTTCCTAATGAGAGCGGTTATGGCATTGCTCTTCATTCTCATGCACTCCTGGTTGGCTTCACCTTCAAAGATCTCATGTTCATCATCTGTTAAGATATCATTGAGAATTAGCTGTAGGAACCTAGGATAGAAACAGAGCACATCTTCATTTATGCCTGTTCTTTCATCCAGTGGTCCCATGCACATAACTACTTGATCAATCACTATCCGTCCTATGTTAATATGCCTGTTGTTCGCAATGGCAAACCCTATCTTTTGAAGGAATAAGGGAATGCCATGCAGATTTGTTAGCTTGGCAGTAAAAACATGTATCAGGGTATGAAAGAAAAAGTTCCATGGCTTTGGCAGGTAATGCTTTAGGAACTCTCCCACCAAGAAGTTAGGTTGTTGACTTCTGATAAGAGTGAAGAAAGCATGTATTTCCTCAGTTGTGGGATCCGGAACTAGGTTTTCTGTTGGAAAATGAAGAATTCTATTGAAATCATGTTCCGCCACCCTTATTGTTCTGCCCCCTGGCACAACAAAACTGAAGGACCGTATGTTATTCTCAGTTGTATCCGTGGCGGTTGTGTACAACGCAGTCAATTGATCAATGCAAAGGACCACGGGAGTACTTACAGCGTATGCCACTAACGAACGTGTATTCAAAAACTCTGCCCATGCACGAATTTGAGGATTCGTTATGGATTGCAGATTTTGAAACGAGACATGATTAGTCTTGGTAACAATAAATTCTCCAGCCATTTTAAAATTTCCAGAAAATTCAAATAAACCAAAACTAATTTTTCCTTTTTTTTTTAAATTTAATTAATTAATTTTATTAATTAATCAAACTCTAACAAAAATACCCCTTTTTCTTGATAACACAACTTCGAGAACTGTCAAGATATAAAACCCTAATTGTTACAGCCAACTAACAAACAAAATCACAAGAACTCAATTGTATAAACAATTAAATTCCAAGAAGTGTTCTGTTAAAGATTTCTTTGAAGTGCACAATTTGGGTTCGATGGTTTCTCCTTCACTTTGTTTCGAAACTCAAAAACAATCAAGGATTCACTGTTAGAAGAGAATCAACAGTGAAAAACAGTAATCTTTTTAAGTTTTACTCGGTTAAAACTGAAGAAACTATCGAGATGTGTTCTTGAAACTATATCAAAAATGTATGTATATATAATCGGCCACTTGCAAGTTCTCAGATCTAAAAAAAATGAGAAAGAAAGAGACAAGGCACGATTTTATACCTTTTAAAACTTATAGGGGCAATCTTGTCAATCCTGGTTCGATAGTTTTTAATTGAACTATCGATAGTTTTCTGCAAGGGGTAAACCTGTCAACTGGAATTCGATAGTTTTTGAAAAACTATCGAATTTTTTGAATTTCAGAATTTTAAAAGGTTTATCAGAAAACTATCGAAGTGTTTTTCTTTGAAAAACTATCGAGCAAATGCTTTTGAAAAACTATCGAGAACTTTAATATTCAGTAATTAAGTTCACTTCGATATTTTTCTTAATTTTTCAAAATCTATCGAGGATTTAAATATTGAATAAAGTAAATCCACTTCGATACATTTTAAATTAAACTCAAAAACTATCGAGAATTGTTTTCGATAGTTTTTCTTTTCCTTTTCAAAAACTATCGAAAATTGATTTCGATAGATTTATCTATGTACTTGAAAAACCATCGAATTTCCTAAATTCAATATTTTTGCTTCTGTCTTCATTTTAAAACCTGTTCTTGTTTTAAAAATCAGAATTTTTATTTCCTGCTTAGTTTTAATTCTAATAAATCTTTTCAAATTTACCAAAATCAATTCTTAACAGAAAATTCACAATTTTCTTAGAATAAAATCAATTAAATATCATTGAGTGATATTAACCAATTGAAATCTAATCAATTATGCTGCATTAATCTACAATGTTTAAAAACAAAGCAAATTAATTCAAATTAAATAAATGCTTGAATATTTAGAACAAATATTAGCACTTAAATAATTTTTAGAATTAATAACTAATTAAATGCCAGAAGATATATCATCCATAATTATGACATAAAATTAGTATAATAATCCTAACTACGAGAATTGCTCCAGAAAATAAATTCACGAGTCCTAAGGATATAGCGATTCTTAAACTCATGTATTCACCAGGACTCTCTGCAGTTACTGACTTCTAATCAAAATCAATTAGAAAGATTTAACATCCCAAGTTCACCAACCAGCTTATTGAAAGTGGATTCATCAAGCGGTTTAGTAAAGATGTCTGCAATTTGATCCTCTGTGGGTACAAAGTGTAACTCCACAGTTCCATTCATGACATGCTCTCGGATAAAATGATACCTGATGTCGATGTGCTTTGTCCTCGAGTGTTGCACTGGGTTGTTTGAGATTGCTATGGCACTTGTGTTGTCGCAAAATATAGGAATCTTTGTCAACAGAAGTCCATAGTCACGGAGTTGGTTTCTCATCCACAATATCTGAGCACAACAGCTACCAGCAGCAATGTATTCAGCCTCAGCTGTTGATGTGGACACTGAATGCTGCTTCTTGCTATGCCAGGAAACCAATCTTCTTCCAAGAAACTGACAGCTTCCTGAAGTACTCTTCCGATCAATCTTACAACCTGCAAAATCAGAGTCTGTGTATCCAATAAGATCAAATCCTGTATCTTTAGGGTACAAAATTCCAAGATTTGGGGTCCCCTTAAGATATCTAAATATTCGCTTAACAGCTATTAGATGAGATTCTTTAGGATCAGACTGAAATCTAGCACACAAGCATGTTGAAAACATTATATCTGGTCTACTTGCAGTGAGATAAAGTAATGAGCCTATCATACCTCTGTAGCCTGTGATGTCAACCTTCTTACCAGTTTCATCCTTATCAAGCTTAGTGGCAGTTGGCATAGGAGTCTTTGCTGTAGATGAGTCTTCCATTTGATACTTCTTAAGAAGATCCTTGATGTACTTGGACTGACAAATGAATATACCATCTTGTTTCTGGTATACTTGCAATCCAAGAAAGAATGACAATTCACCCATCATGCTCATTTCATAACGACTCTGCATTAACTTAGCAAATCTCTTGCATAGATCATCATTAGTAGAACCAAATATTATGTCATCAACATATACTTGCACCAATATCAAATCATTTTTATGCTTTTTGACAAAGAGAGTTTTGTCTACAACACCTCTTGTAAAATCATTTTCAAGTAAGAATTCAGAGAGAGTGTCATACCATGTCCTTGGAGCTTGTTTGAGTCCATAGAGAGCTTTGAATAGAAAGTACACAAAGTCTGCCAATTTTGAATCATCAAAACCTGGAGGTTGTTCCACATACACTTCTTCTTCTAACTCCCCATTCAGAAAGGCACTCTTCACATCCATTTGATATACCTTGTAATTGGAATGTGCAGCAAATGCCAGAAACATTCTGATGGCCTCAAGTCTTGCTACTGGTGCATAGGTTTCATCATAATCTATACCCTCTTCTTGAGAGTAACCTTTAGCAACCAGTCTGGCTTTGTTTCTCGTTACAATGCCATCTTCATCCAACTTATTTATGAATACCCATCGTGTTCCAATAACAGATTTTCCCTTAGGCCTGGGTACCAGCTTCCAAACTTTCTGCCTTTCAAACTGATTGAGTTCTTCTTGCATAGCAATTACCCAATCTGGATCATCTAGAGCATCTTCAACTTTCTTAGGTTCTGTTTCTGAAAGAAACCCAGAATAGTGACATTCATTTTGTGATGTTCTCCTAGTTCTCACTCCTGTGTCCGGATCACCAATGATCAAGTGAAAGGGATGATCTCTATTCCATACCCTTTGTCTTGGCAGATGCGATCTTGATGATTCTCCTTGTTCTAGATGTTGTGGAGTGTGACTAGTTGATCCTTCTCCTGCTCCCCCTGAGTTGTTGACGGTTTGATCTGTTGATTCTGAAGACTGACTAGTGGATCCTGTATTTTGAGGATTTCCACTTTGGTCACCACTTGGTCCAGAATCATTATCATTATGATTATTATTAATGACTGTAACAACTTCAGGTACTTCTTCATTGTCAGAGAGATCTCCTGATAAATTTTCAAATACCAAGGATTCAGAGTTCTCTCCAGTTTGCAGGCCTGGTCTTTTAGTGTTGTCAAATGTTACATTAAAGCTTTCCAACACCTTCTTATCTTCAATCACATATACCCTGAAAGCCTTAGATTCCAGAGAATAGCCCAGAAAAATGCCTTCATCTGCTTTGGCATCAAACTTGCCAAGATGTTCTCCATCTTTAAGTACAAAGCACTTTGCACCAAACACATGAAAGTACTTCAGTGTTGGCTTCTTGTTGGCCATTAACTCATACGGAGTCTTTTCATGATCTTTGTTGATCAGGGTTCGATTCTGAGTGTAGCAAGCTGTATTCACTGCTTCAGCCCAAAAGTAAGTGGGAAGTTTTGATTCACTCAACATGGTCCTTGCTGCTTCAACCAAGGTCCTGTTCTTCCTTTCCACTACTCCATTCTGTTGAGGAGTTCTTGGTGCTGAAAACTGTCTTGATATTCCTTTCTCTGAGCAGAAATCATTTAGAACTGCATTCTTGAATTCAGTTCCATTGTCTATCTTCTTGATGTGATCAATGATTAGTTGTGTTGCTTCATCCTTTGTTTGTATGAACAACACCCACGTGTACTTGGAGTAGTCGTCCACCATCACCAATGCATATCTGTTTCTTGAAAGTGACATAACATTAACTGGACCAAATAAATCCATATGAATCAGCTGTAATGGTTCAGTAATGCTTGTCATTCCTTTGCTTCCATGTGATGCTTTCTTCGACTTCCCCTTTTCACATGCTTCACATAGTCCCTCCTGATTGAATTCCATCAGGGGCAACCCTCTCACTAATTCTCTCTTTACCAAAGAGTTCATAGTTTTGAAGTTCAGATGTGAGAGCTTCTTGTGCCATAGCCAACTTTGTTCTGAAGATGCCTTTGCATAGAAACATGTAACTTCTCCTTCACTGGTAGAACTTAAGTCATCTATAAACAAATTTCCTTTTCTCACTCCCAGTAGAGTAAGCTTCTCATCCTTCCTGTTGGTGATCAAGCACTTGTCCTTTCTGAAATCTACATTGTAGCCTTTATCACAGAATTGACTGATACTTAGTAGATTGTGCTTTAATCCTTCAACAAGAGAGATGTTTTTAATGATGACATTTCCAGCTTTCAATTTACCATATCCCGTAGTGAATCCTTTGCTGTCATCTCCAAAGGTTACAATCGGGCCGGTCTTCTTAACCACCTCTGTAAGCAGGGACTCTTCACCTGTCATGTGTCTAGAACAGCCACTATCCAGAATCCACACAACCTTTGAGCTTTTAACCTTACCCTGCAATCACAGATTGATTAAGCAGACTTTGGTACCCAAAATTGTTTGGGTCCTGAAGGTTTAGATGATTTAACAGGAGTAACATTCAATTTAGTCTTACCCTGTTTGATATTCATAGTATCTGTGGATTTAACATTACTAGAGCTATTGCTACTATCAGACATCAACTTAAAATAAGCATGCATGATGTTGTACTTACATAGCAAACACTCTTTCTTTCCACAGGGCTCATGATTATCAGGCATGTCAGACATGTTATGCATTTCAGAAGCATTAGCAGTTTCTACTTTAACCTTTTTACATGCATGCGTAAGGTGTCCAGCAGAATTACAAATAGAACACAACTTCCTAGATGCAATGGGAGAAGATGGAACCAATTCCTGATTAACAATCTTCTTCCTCCCATTCCTGTTCTTTTTAACATTACTAGCTAAGGAACCTACTTCAGTTATAGGTAAATCAGGTTTAGGTAATACATTCTTTACTGATTTCCTAGGTAACTTAGTCTTTACCTCTTTTTCCTTCAACAAATCCTCCTCAAGCAATTCTTGTGCTATGAAAAGATCATCCTCATAAAAGAGAGGTGGAAACGGCTTAACAAAAACTGGACAATCAACATTCTTAAGAACATGTGGAGTATTCCTTTTGACAACTGAAGGTGTCACAGGGAATTCCAAAATCTTCTTACCAGCTTTCTTGTTATAGTCAAATCCTATAGCAGTTTTATTCTCTACGGCCTGAGTATCAATGATTTCCTTAGCCACTAGAGCGGAATTCTTAAAAGCATTCAGCTTCAAATCTAGATCTGAAATCTGCTTCCTGAGGATAGTCTCTATCTCATCATTACACTTGACCTTGTTCTCTAAGTACGCATTCTTTTGCTTAAGATCTTCTAATATTACAGCTACAAGCTCTAGTTCTTCATTTTTAGATTCTAGCCTTTTAATCTTAAGAACTAGTTTAGCATTTTCCATTTCAGATGCTAGCATGCTTGTGTGTACATTAAACAATTCTACACTAAGATCTTGCATAGTTTTCTTGTACTCAGAATTAGACATATCAATTGTAGTTAAGATAGGTACCTGAGATGATTGAGGTGATTCCTCTGAAGAGTCAGCCATTAGAGCAACATTTACATATTCCTCCTCTTCATCCGAATCAGTATCATCCCAGTGCTTTCCCTATGCTATGTAAGCCTTCCCTTTCTGCTTTCCAGAGAATGCCTCCAACTGCTGTTTAAGCTTGGCATTCTCCTTCTTCAACTCATCATAAGAATCCTTCTTTCCATAGACATCTTTCATGTCTCTTGCTTGACGAGGCTTCCGGCATTCAGTGGCGAAATGCCCTAACTCATTGCAGTTATAACATCTTGATTTGCTTCTATCAATCATGCCAGTCTTGTAGCCTCCCTTAAAGCCTGTACTAGGTGTATAATTGCTCTTCTGGAATCTGTTGGTTGAGCCCTTGAACTTGTACTTAGGGTTTCTCTTGAAACGAATACGACTAAACTTTGCAGCTAAGTACGCCATGGTTTTGTCTTCCATTTGCTCAAGCTCTTCTAGGGTGTAGTAATCACTTTCATCAACACCCAGATTCACAGAATCCATTTCTGCTTCTATTATCACCTCCTTTCCAGCTCTAGGGGTTTGAACCTGAATCTCAGAAGTTATTGGTTCATCCACTACAAGTGCTGCTGATCTCACAAGTGCATTGTGCTTGCTGTCCACTGTCCCTGATCCGTAGATTATCACCCTTTGTTCCTGTTCCATCTCATAGGTCTTCAACTTGCCATAGATCATCTCTAATGACATCTTTGTGAAGTCAATTCTTTCCCTAATGGATGATGACTTGTGTTCTACATGATGGGGCAGCGTCATCATGAACTTCCTGTTCGATTCTCTCAGTGGATAGGTCTTTCCTTTCATTGCCAATTCATTGAGGAGCTTAGTATACTTCTCAAAGACCTGAGTTATACTTTCTCCTGGCAGTGACCTAAACGCTTCGTATTGAGAAGTCAGAATGTCCAATCTGTTTTCCTGCACGTCTTCAGTTCCTTCCATTATTAGGTTAATGGTATCCCACATATGTTTCCCGCTTGTACAGTTCATCAACTGATAGCTCATTTCCTTGTCCGCGGAGTCCGTCAATATCAACATTAAACCGGTGTCCAATCGAATCAGTTCTTTGTCAGAATCTGTAAATTCACTTATCTCCTTAGGTTGGGTGCCTGAAGGAATCCTGCTACCGTCAGGAGCTGTAGATTCACTAACTGGTTTCATTGGTACAAACGGTCCGTTCTCTAATATGCCAATATACAACGGATTAGATGCCTTGATAAATAACAGCATCTTCATTTTCCACAAACCGAAATCATCTCTAGTAAACGGGGGAACTTTAATACCAGCGGTTGTCTTTGGAGCACTCATGGTTTCTGAAAATTTCAAATTGTTTAAAATTCAAGAAATTCCAATTAAATGAAAAATTTTGAAAGTTAAAAAATTTGCTTCGTATTTTCACGCTACTTTTGATTTTGGTCTCATTCACCGGATCTGATTTGTATATCAATCAAGAAGCTCTGATACCAATTGTTAGGTCCAAAGTATCGTAGAAGGGGGGGTTGAATACGATACTCACAAATAATTTAATTTCGTTCGCGGATTAATCTTCCAGTTCTATAACGAAATCAAACACACCAAACCAAATCAAGTTTCGGGGAATATATCTTTTTATAAATATAAACCTCGAGGGGTGCTACAATTTCTAATCCGTAGATTAGCGTCAATGAGTTTAAGGTAACACAAATACACAACAATAATCAAGTTCTGAGCACTATTAATTTCTCTGATAATTTTCTCCGGCTCTTCGCTCTCTCAGTTATGTGTCTGTGTTGAATGCCCTTAACTGAAGAAGACACCTTCTTTACTCTGTATTAACTGTAGGCTTTGTTTAGAAAAACCATCGAATTAGAATTGTAGAAACAATCCTGGCCGTTGGATCTTCTTCAACCTGTCAGACAAGTAATTCTTTTCACCTGCTCCATGAATTAAAAACCATCGAATGGATTTAAAAACCATCGAATTAATTAAGTTAATTCACCATTCGATAGTTTTTTAATTAAAACTATCGAATACCAAATTAACTTATTTTGGTTTTCAATTAATCACTTTACCTACCATTCGATAGTTTTCTAATTAGAAAAACTATCGAATTCCTTTTCTTGTCTTTTGTTCATTAATGATTCCACTGAGCTCCTGGGTGTTTAAGAAATAAACTGTATCAATTTCTTCGGAGACGATAAAACAACTTGATCTTTTCAATGCCGTCACCTAGTGCAACTGGTCTGGTTCACAGATGAATAACACTTGATCAATTCTTATTTTATGTCTTCAATACATTGCTGCTGATACGTCCCTTGTCGTTCTGGTTGCTTCATCACTGGAATCCCGTGGTACTGAACCCTAAATCATTCACATACTTCTGTCGTCTTCAAAGTCTTGTTTCTATTGTTGTCACTGAGGCTTGAACATTTTCATGAACTTCTTTCCGTGACCTGTTTACGGACTTCAAGAATACATAACGTATTTTGATTTTTTGAGTTTACCTTTTCTTCTCTGATTCTGGATTCCTGTGCTTCTATTAATACTATTGTCTGTCTTGTCCTTTGTTGAGTTGTAGTTATCTCTTTTACATCTTATGTTACATTATGCTTTACAATCTGTTCACTTCCTGGATTTGATTCCCAATTTTTAATAAGTCAAAGGACATTTATTCCCTTTCGAAAGAATTTATTAAATTCAAAATAAAATATTTGAGAACCCCTACTATATTCAAATAAATTTTTTAAAGGTTAGAAAATATTTTAATTAACTATTGGAACCTTAAATAATATTTAAATAAGGTTCTATGATTTTTAAATCATATTTGAAATAATTAATAAATATTCAAGTAATAAATATTGAATCATTATTCAATTAAATCCCTTTTTAAATGAATATTCAAAATAATATCCACTTAATCAAATAAATATTTTTTAAATATAACTCACCTTAAATATCCAAGATATTATTTTTGGAATATTTAAATCAATAATTGAAATATAGTTGTCCTTGGAAACCTCCAGTTTTTTATGACAGTAATACAAAACAAAATAATAATATGATTCCCGGTCTAAGTTTGAAAATACACTACTAGTACTCTACGCTTAGAGCCTTTATACACCTTGGTTTATATCTAATATACTCATAGCATATAAAATGCAAACTATTATGAAAGATTTAAATGAGCATATAAATCAGTTCGTAAAACATTTAAAACATTTAAATAGTTTATATCACAATCACAACAGTTTAAATACCACAACATCTATATAAGATGTAGGGTTTGGAAACTTGCCTGAAAATACTAAAGTAGTGGTAATGGGGGATCGGGAGTATGCTCGACGATCTATAATAAGATATACAAATTCCAATGAGTCCGTAGAACTATTTAATGTGTTACAAACCTAAGCACCAACGTAACTCTCAACGAAAATCAAATGTCCCGTTCTTGGTTAATTATAACCCCATGATAGTAGTTAAACACTTAATTCAAAAGTTTGGTTGATAATCCATTCACGAAACCAAAGTACTTTAATGTTTCTAAGTCCATGGTTTTAACTATCCCTTTAAGGGTTTTTCACATGCGTAACTTTGGTTCCCGCATTTTTATAAAATCGAAAAATTATCTTTTTAACACGAAACCTTCTCGGTTACCATGCTAATTCTCCATACTAGATTTCACCTTAGTTTCATGGTCTATAACCATTTTTATGGGGCTTGACCATAGTCTCAAAGTTCACATAATGGCAACTTGTTTTCCCAAAACTACTTTTACTAAAACGGGTGTTTCTCCTAAACCGTAAATCAGATCGATGCGATTCTTTCCCCAAAACAAACTAAAAGACAAGATATATACTAAAATGGGAAGTTGGTATCTTTTTCATGTAAGTTTGGAACCCGAGGCTACTGTCCAAACATGGTTAAGGAAATTTTGACATTACAACGACGTATTTTTAACGTTTCCCAAATTTATACTACTCCAACCAATCATTCAAAACAAACCAATCATCAATACTTCATATACATCATCTAAACTAACTCATGATCTTTAATCAACAAGTCAAAACCAACATCTACAAGATCATCCATCAAAATAATCACTAAATATCCACCAAAACCAAAGATTCAATCTTTAATTCAACTAACACAAACTAATACCAAACCAATCATAATAGTCAAAGTATAACTAAAGGTTTGAGATGTTTATACCTTCCTTGATGCTTGGTATACACTAACAATAGCTTAACTATCCTTGCTTGAGCTTTATACAACCTTAGTTTGCTTAAACTTCAAGAACACCAAAAGTTACTATTCAAAACACTATTCATGCTCATCTTTAGTCCAAGTTTTGGACAAGATATAATCCTTGGATGAAACTATTTGGGCCGAATGATGATGAAATGGGGGGGGGGGGGGCGGGGAGAGAAAAGCTTGCTTGGTTACTTGCTTTGTTTTGTATTCTTTTGCCTAATAAAACTTAATTAACACACTTAATATCTTGTCGTTAAAATGCTATTTGGCCTAATTAGCAAAAAAAAAATGCTATTTGGTCACTTATGAATACATGTCAAGTTTGTAATGGTTACTTGCACAAAAATGGTGACAAGGTGGTGATTCACCAACTAAAATGGTGACAAGGTGGTGATTCACCAACTAAAATGGTGACAAGGTGGTGATTCATCATCTTGTCATCACTAAACCACTTCTCTTTTCTTGTTTGGTTTCACATGGATGCTCTTATATGTTGCACTTCATGATCTTGCATGGTACTTCTCCTTTTGTTAGGGTTTAATCCAGAATTTGTTATGCTTTCGCTTTGTCGCTTAATCTCGCTATAAGTTCGAGTGATTTCAAAAACATTTTTTTGCACTAATGCTAGTGGATATCCTCTTGATCCTTTATTTCCTTGGTTTAATATTTGATCAATTAATAAA
Organism: Heracleum sosnowskyi; assembly: GCA_030848705.1. NCBI lineage: Eukaryota > Viridiplantae > Streptophyta > Magnoliopsida > Apiales > Apiaceae > Heracleum > Heracleum sosnowskyi. The sequence goes on from CM061240.1 coordinate 22,951,804, forward strand.
TCCTCGATTGTCCGATGAATAGTGGAATAAATTAAAGTCGGAATCTTCGGATTTTGATCGCGTTTACATTCACTCATTCCCTATAACTTCGTAAAATCCATTCCTTGTCTCGTATATAAGGTGGTCTGAAAATTTTCTTAGACAGCAAAATTCACTATTCATCAAAGTTTCAAATATTACAAAATTTAGGGTTATTATAGTATTGCCCCCGACATCTCTATATCTCTTCCCCAACTTCTAACAATGTTTCAAGAACTCGGGAATCTTGGGCTCAAGAGGGTTGGCTTCCTTAGTCGCCTTCTTCAACATCATCTTTTTAACCTGCTCCCCCATTCCAGGCTCGCTATCAATATCATCAATAGCTGAAACAAAACAAGCCAAGAACGTCGGAATAAGAACAAACATAGTTCAAGATAAATAAAAATGCAGTCTAGAGTTACCCTTAATAGAAAGGCCACTAAGGCCAGCTTCTACAAGTACACGCTCAATCAAGATAGCTCGATAATGAGTTTGAACATTATCTCCAATGAGCTTATCCCGATTCAGGAGATCAGTCCGGCCAAGTTCTAGGAGAAGTATCCCGGATCAATAACATAGTTAAATCTTGTTATAAAATACCGGCCCCAGTCACCGGGATGACGATTTCTTGTTTCCAGTTGTGAATGGAATCCTGAAGAGAAGCTGCGTTCACAATGTGATCGACACCCAGGAGTTGCTGGATGTTAATCTATCCTTTCCTTGTTAAAGAAGTATTCTTGAACATTAAAATGCTTCTAAACATAGGAATGTTAAGGGGATGACGAGTGGTATTTTTGTAACATTTTTAGGTCTATTTTCCGGCTTAAATGTGATGCATGGACTCGAGTTTTGTTATATTTTTACGTTTTTTCCTTGTATTTTCAGGTAGAGAGTCGAACTCCCCGTGAGCCTATTTTGGTGGAACTATGGAGCAAAAAGGAGAAGAAATTGTGGAAAACGTCCAAGTGCATGTTTGGAGCAAGTTTGAGGAAGCAAGGCGCGATTTAGAGTTAAAAAATGGATAAAAACGTGAAGAAATGTTGGGCCAACGAGAACAAGAACTGCCCAATACGCGCATACCTCATAGGATGGGTGAAACATGGATGGCTAGGCCACGGGGACATGGTCTATGTTTAGTTTCGCATCCCGGATTTGCATGTAGACCTTAGATAGAAAAAAGTGGAGATCAATGATTCGTAAATCGATTGAAGGGATGGGCGGATTCGAACGACCCCATATTACTTAATTATTGTTAAAACTAATTTGTAATTATAGCTCTCAAAACTATAATCATTATTGCACGGACTATTAAGAACAACACACAATGTTGCACTGACAGAATCACTATCAGTGTGCTCCATGTGGGAAGCATAACCTTCTACTTGAGGATACTAATTTGACCGTGTATACTTTCATGTATCGATGAACCCCCTGCGTGGGATTCGGCCCGTCGAAATTTTTGGCACCGTTGTCGGGGAGTGCAGTGTGAAAGTGCTAACTACAGTAGTTTGTTAAGTATTAGTTGATTTGTGTATCTTTTCTATCACCACTTTCTTTTATTTTGTTTTAAGGTACTTGGGTGTGTATGCTCTTGCGATCCAAGTGACGCTTGGAATTCATCGAGCACACACATACAAAGTAAACCACGGAGGAAGACACGGTAGCTTCTTCTTCATCAGATTTGGAGAATTCTACTAAACACATTGATAGAATGGGAGACGCCAAAGCTGCAAAGAAGCTTAAAGAGTTTTTACGTCCCACTCTGACACACATTCAGTCAAGCATAGTCAGACCGTCAATTATTGCGCCGACCTTCGAGATCAAACATGGAACCATTCAGATGTTGCAAAATTCTCTAAGATTTGGAAGATTATATACTGAAGATCCGAATGATCATATTCCGAGTTTCATGGAACATTGTGACACGTTCTGTTCCAATAACGTGCAAAAAACCTTTGTCAAACTGAGATTGTTTCCTTTTACTTTGAGGGACAAAGCTATGAGTTGGCTACATTCTTTTCCACCTAGTTCAATTATTAGATGGGAGGACTTGGCTCAGAAGTTTTTGGAGAAGTTCTTTCCAATGTCAAAAACTGCTCAAATGCGGGGATCTTTGACCCAATTTCAACAACAAGGTGGATAATCTATAAGTGAAGCCTGGGAAAGATTCAAGGAGCTTATGAGGAGTTTTCCACATCATGGGATACCTGATAGGATGATAATTAATTGTTACTATAATGGTTTGAGTGATCAAGTGAAGTCCATTATTGATGTTATTATTGGTGGAGCCTTGTGGGCAAAATCTTATCCTGAAGCATATGATCTGATTGAGCTAATTGCCGCTAATGAGTATTAACAACCTACTTCTAAGATGCAACCGCAGAAGGCTGCAGGGATATTTGTTGTGGATCAAGACACTTCTATTGCTGCTCAATTGGAAGCACTTATGGTCAAGGTTGATGCATTGACTAAAGGAAAAAGTCAAGATGTGATGATGGTTTGTGAACTTTGTGCTAGAGCACATGCTACTGAGAAATGTGCCATATCTGTGGAATCTGTCAATCTTGTAAGCAACTACACAGGACCTCAAGCAGTTTTACCCCATTTCTACCATCCGAACAAGAGTAATCATCCGAACTTTATTTGGTCGAATCAAGGTCAAGCTCAGTCTTATGGAAGAAACAATGGACCTCCCAGATTTCAGTCAAACTATCAGAATCCCCGTGCTCAGAACTCGGAACTTGAGGAGTTAAAAATGCTTGTTAAAGGGTTTTTTATGTTTCAAAAGGCCCTTGAAAATCAATGTGACACCCCTAGATCCGGGGTTCGAGATCCAGGTTGTCACGCTCTCTATTTTCGATAATAACACTTGTACTCACTACAAGAAAAACTGAAACACACAAGTGAATATGCCCATTGTCTAATGCCCCTGAAAACCAATGACTATTAAGATGCCTTTAGTTAGACCTTAGACAACATTTAAAAAATGTTGTGTAAAATGATTAACATGATAGACAACGATAAAGAAAGCACTACAAGAAAAACTAGATTAGACATCGCACATTAGACATCGATTAGAAAAGCCACTGATGTTAAAAGTGTCTCTTACATCACAAAAAATAAAACTGATGTCTAATAGTAATCTACACATCGCTTTCTTTAAAAAACAATATTTGTACCTCCATTTTCAAAAAACAAACCCGCACTTCCCCCTTTTCTTTTCCCCCTTAGAAAAATATTCCCCCTCAACCAAATTCACCTCCCGCTCCCTCTTTTCCCCCTTAACCAAATTCACAAAATTAAACCCCACCCCCAAAACAAAAACCCCGCTCTGTAAAAACAAAAAAAATCAAAAAACATCAAATCACTCTCAACTCCTTCTCTTCCCCAGTTCCCCTCTTTCTCAAACGTAACCCTAACTTTTAATTAAGCTCGGATTACACTTTATCTATCCGATTTCATCTTTCAATTCCTTGATTTGTTTCTTTCATTTGTTCGATTACATCTCATTTATTTATTTATTTTTTTCTTCTTCAACAGATCCGGAGCTTGGAGGTTTGAGTTTATTCTTTGATTTTAGCAAGCGTGGAAATTGGAGTTTTGGTTTATACTTGTAATTTGGAGGCTCGATTTACAGTTTTGGTGTCGGTTCCAGTTCAGCTCGTTATTTGGTAAGGTATTTAATTTGTATTTACAACATCTATTTCTATGTATATTTCTAGGTGTACATGTCTGAAATTGTTTGTTTATAATCCTCTAAGAACTTTCTATATATTTCTGTCTATCTATGTTATATGTCTAAATTATATTATTGGGCTAATTATTTCCTATACTAACTTGTAATACACCTGTGGCCTGACCCTACCTTGTTCATTTATCACAGTTGCACATGATTGGTTCATAGCTGAACCGTTTAGGGACAATTTTGGGACACTGCATAAACTTTGAGGGTAGTTAGATGTAGTGTCTTAATGATATGCTTTCTTGTATGTGTAATATACAGCTACATATATCTTTTTCAGAAACCTCTTTTTCTTTGACTGTGTAGAATGCTGGCAACAACACTGGTGAATCTCTGGGGGTGATGCTACTGAAAGCACGCAGTTTATTTCCAGAGACCTATTGGTATTGGATTGGTGTCGGTGCTTTGCTGGGTTACACTGTCTTGTTCAACATCCTCTATACCTTGTTTTTGACCTACCTTAACCGTAAGTTTATGTGCTCAAACCAGTAGCAGTTGTTCAATTTGTTTAAATATGCAGAAATATCTAGCTGGGTTAGATGTGGTTGGATTACATGTCCAGATGATAAGTGTATTTTAAACATTGTGGTATCACATCAAGTATCTTCTGTTCACTCTAATACAGCACTCGGGAATCGGCAAGTGGTTATATGTGATAAAGAGGCTGAAGTAGGAAGCAGTAGAATGCAGGGTGAATGTGACGTTATTGAATTGCGAGAATATCTGCAACATTCACACTCTTTTTCTGGTTAGTCTGAAAACTTGACCATCTTACTAGCTTAGTTTAATTCATCCAGAAATTAATATATCCTTTTGTCATAGGGAAAATTATTAAAGATCAAAGAAGAATGGTACTTCCATTTCAACCTCTTTCCATGTCTTTCAGAGACATTAGCTATTATGTGGATACACATGTGGTATATTACTTGATCACTTGTGTTTCTTCTATATCAATTAATTTTACTTGTAAAGAAACACATCCATCATTCAAGTACATGTTTTCACCAGGAACTAAAGCAACAAGGAGTCACAGAAGACAGATTGTAGCTGTTGGTCAATGTTACAGGAGCATTCATGCCTAGTTTGCTTACTGCATTAGTTGGGGTCAGTGGTGCTGGTAAAACTACTTTAATGGATGTTTTAGCTGGTAGAAAAATGGGGGGATATGTTGAAGGGAGTATATACATTTCCGGGTACCCTAAAAAACAAGAAACATTTGCTAGAGTTTCTGGATATTGTAAACAAAATGATGAATCTGTAAAGTTTTCTAATATCTATTAGGTTTCAGTACTCTGGCATCATTTGGAGGTATTTGCTGTTGCAAAAAACCTTCTTCGAGAAATTCAATTGTTACCAATTGTCGCTTATGAATTTTCTGATATCTACACATGATTGTTCTTTTTTTTTTCTAATGTAAATACCAGAGACTGGAAGGCAGTCAATTGTTATATATATTCATAAGGTCAAGTGTTCACTACAGCAACTGAAGCCTAAATCTATTTATTATGCAGCTCCTACTGATGAAGCGTGGCGGGGAGCTCATATATGCTGGTCCTCTTGGAAACAACTCTCACAAACTTGTTCAGTTCTTTGAGGTGTGTTGCGTCTTTTTTTGTTTTTGTGACATATATTAACATGAACTTGTGTTCTTTTGTTTGCTTTAAAATGTATTTCTATATATGTATATAGTAAATTTGCATTGAGTATACCATACATTCTTAGGAACTAGAAAGCAATCCGATGGGAAAAAAAAGCTACTCGAAAACCATAATGTGAATTAAATCTTATCCTTAACCCCACTATTACGCTGCAGATACACTTTTTATGATTCTTGTGATCAGCTTGTTTGATTTAAGTATTGTGTTGCCATGTTTTCTAGATGATGAAGAAGGATGATAGCATTAGTCGTCTTAGAAGTGATCTGCAAGAATGTACAAAAGAACTGACAATTATGAAGGGGATACTACCTAAAGTTTCTGAAAAGAGAGATGCATTGTGGGAAGAGGTGAAACGATGCAGCATTAACAAAGTTTCTGAAATGGGATCTTCATTTGGCGAGCTAAAACAGAAGTTGCAGCACTTGGAGACCTATTGTGAAGATCTAAAAAAGTCTCTCAGGCAAGCAGCACAAGGAAAGAATTACCAAGGTTTTGAAAAACTAGGAAATGTGCTTATATGAATGTAGTTTTGATATTTGGATGGTTTGGATTATGTAGTTAGTTTCGATATGAATTGGATAATGTAGTTGGCCTATTGAATTTTATATTTGGTTTTATTATATATTGGCCTTTTGATTTCGATATTTGGTTTTGTTTTGGCTTTTTGATTTTGGTCATTTGGTTTTGGTTTTTGGCCATGTCAAATAGGGCATCCATGTATTAAAAAAATACAGAACTTACATCACTTTCGCAAAAAACCGATGTTAAATATCACAAGTAACATCAGAACACTAATGCCTAAAGAATAGAAACCGTTGTAAAAGAGAAACATAGACATCAGTTCTTTATTAAGAAACCGATGTTAAAAAGGAACATAGACATCTGTTTCTTATTAAAAAACCGATGTTAAAGATTAACATAGACATCGGCTAAAAACCGATGTCTAATACCCCTACCTTTCTGTACACATGCAAAGACATCGCTTCTCTTTTTCAATAGACATCGGTCTTTAGCCGATGTCTATTGTAATTTTTCTAGTAGTGAAGTGTTGTATCATAGCAAGAAACAACAACGGTTCACTAATAAAAAATGCGTTGTATAAGGGGATGAACACAACACACGAGTAAATATAAAGTCTTGTATAACACCTAGAAACAACAATAGGGCACTAGAGAAAGCATTGTTGGAAAACATTAGTATCAAGAGATTTTTTTTATGGTGCCCGTTGTGGGAAGGTTTATCTACAACGATTTTTTTCCTGAGAATTCTTGTTTATAAGAGATCAGTTTTACAACGCTTTTGTTTGGTCAATCTTTTCTGTTTATTCTAAATAGACAATAGGTTTCTTTTATGAGTACGTTGTAAGAAAAACATTTGCACAACTGTCTAAATAGGCAGTGGCTATTGTTTGATACAGCTTATAATAATAGTTCATATAGATGCCACACTCAGCTAAAAACAGAAGAGACAATAGTTTTATACCAAATGCAAAATAGAAGAGACAATGGCTTGATATATCCAAAGGCAAAACAGAAGAGATTTTAATTAAAAGCCAACAATACCGAACCAACAACTTCACATACTACCAACTAATATTCTCTATAACAACCACCATTCACCAAATTCACAAACTAATATTCACCAAGACATAATCCATTCATCTAACCAACTTGAATCATTTCTAATATTAACCAATACAAGTCATTGACAAAATAAAACCATTTCCAACTGGACTGTTATATTTTGGAATGAGCATATTCAGTAAAGAGTGTTACTCCCAGACAATGAATCAAGATTGTAGAAGGGGGGTTGAATACAATCTTTAAAAATTCTTTGGTTCTTGACAAAAAAGCTATGTAAATAAATTCAAGAACAGAAAAACAAGCAAGATAAAATTGGCACAAGAATTAAAAATTCAGGTGCATTGATTTATCCACCTGAGAGATTTTTATTAGAAGAAATCTTTGTGATCTTTATGTATAAACACACAGCTGCATACACACTATTCTAGCTTCACCATTTTACAAAGGATATTGCCTTGTGATCTCTAAATTGCCTAATTGATTTCTTCAGTTCTAGAATAATGCTACACTTGGGTATATAACCCAAGTTTACAAGATATTTCGAACAACTAATAATACAAAAAGTAACTCTGTCCAAAATCCTTGCTTCACCATTCTGAATAGTGGCCCATGTGTTGGTAGCTTACCCTTGTTGGCTAATTGTCTTTTATGGAAATGCTACAATTGACCAGACAAAACAAAATGCTTCTTCTTCTCGTGAGTTTTCTAGATATGCTGGTTTCCATGCTCTATGAAATCTGTCAACCCATATGCTCTTTCTGAACTGTCCTTTTCACAAAGTACAGAGTGTATCCGTAGATGCTATTTGAGCTGTATCTGTTGAGAGTATCTTGACCACATCCGTAGACAACTAGTACTTCTATCCGTAGACAGTACTTTGACCACATCCGTAGAAGGCTAATGTTCCTATCCGTAGACAGTCAATTTCACTTATGTAAAATTACAAGGCATAGACTATTTATAATTAGCCTTCCTATTCTACATTTCTATTAACAGTCAACATGACTTATTCAGCCTAAAAACTACTACTTCAACTTCTACATCAGGATTACATATCAGGACTGCACATCAGGATTGTACATCAGGATTGCATATCAGGATTGCATCCCAGGATTATACATCAGGATTGTACAAGCATGTTACATTGAGTCTTATACGTAGATAAACTACCCTTCTACGGATACTTCAAAAGCATGCTATCCGTTGAAGGCTACATTTTTACTTATACAATTTTCACTAAGTTAGTCTAGTTATCATCAAGAAACAACATAGTTCCTAACAATCTCCCCCAATTTATTCCTGGTTGAGAATCAGACATAAATTAAGAGTCTTGATGATAACAAAACCACTTCTAACAAATAAACAGTAAGCAGTAAAATTTGTATTAAGCTACATTATTGAAATACTGGAGAGTTGATATATGTACATAGAGAGTGCTCCTCTAGACTGAGCAGGTTTAATTCTTTTTATTCTCTATTGGAGGCTGAATCTTTTGTCTCCCTTCCTTAGCATAGTTGGCCTTGATTTGATCTTGAAGCTTCCTGTAGAATGCATCTTCTTCGGCAATATTTGGATCCAGCTTTGCTTGCAACCATCTAAGGTACTTAGTGTTGGCCTTAGACAGTTGATCTTCAATCCTGAAGAATCTTCTACAGCCATTGTCATCTTTGAATTCCATCATCCAGTAGGGTTGGAGATGGATTCTTTGTCCATTGTAAGGGATCTTCATTTTTCTTGGCAAACTATCAGGAGAATTCCAGATGTTCCTGATTTCTTCAATCTTCTTCAAAATGGCACTTCTTGCAACCTCATAAAATCCCCTTATGTTCTTAAAGCTTGAGAAAATCTTCACCAAGGTGCAATATCCTCCATTTAACACTTGTTGCAAGGGCCATGCTCTCACCTTCCCTCCTTTGTAGACAAAGGTTAGTCTTTCAGGCAAATCTCTGAATTTTTCTGTGCCTATTATGTCACCAACTTCATCAGGGTAGAGATCCATGGTTGAGTACTCCTGTATTTCTGCAATGTACATAAAGTCTTCCTTGTTCTCAACTGGCATGGCAACTTTTGGTGCAACATTCATCTTGATTGGTCCTTGTTGAGCTCTTTTAACTAGTTCCCTTTTCCTTGACTTCTTTTCAGCTTCAATGATGAACTTAGGAAAGACCAAGTTTTCAAACTCAACAGGCTCTTCTTTGGGCTCTACAGGAGTCTCATGGTAGGTGGTTTGAAATTGAGTTGAAGCTGGAATAAGGTCTTCAAAGACAATTCTTCTCCCTGTATCCCTCTTCTCTTCCACTTTATCAGGACAGACATGCCTATTTGATCTTTGCTTCCGTCTGACAGGATTGGCCTTTGGCACTGTCTTCCTTTTCTTCAATTTTCTTTTAGTAGGGGATTGGCTTATCTCCTTAATCTGGCAATCTCTTCTTTCTTAGCTTCATTGAACCTGGGATGGCTGCTTGTGATATGAATTTCTTTACCATTCCTGTAAATGATAGCCATCCCTTGTCTGAGCTCTATATCTGTAGAAGCTTTGAGATTCCTGATTAGAGCTGCTAGCACCTTAGACTCATCAGGCTTGGGGAATGGATAGTCCACTTCTAACTTGTTCTTGCCATGATGTCTTGGTGGAGAGCCAGTCCTTCCACTGAAGATAGGTTCAAACTCCTTGACACTTGATTGTTCAGCATCATATTCTTTTTGCAGGATGATTGTGTCAGGAGTAAGAACTTTCAGGATTGTTTTGTGGACAGGCACTGACTTGGATGAAGATGAAGTCACAGCCTTGAAGATGGACTCCTTGATTAGCCTCTCAGAATTGAGGAAGGTTTGAAGATCCTTGGTTGGAGGAGAGACCACCTTTGTGAGTTTAAACTCACTTGGATTTGCAATAATTTGAGGTGTCTCCCTCTCACTTGATAGCACACCTTTGACCGAAATGGTTACTGTTTCAGAGATCACTAGTGCGCTCTCCCCCTTTTTGTTATCATCAAAGGTTTGAGTAACACCAGTAGCCTGCAGTAACTGGTACCAAATATGAGTCTGTAAGTTTTGGTTGGCCAAGAAGGTGTCCATTTGCTTCTCCATCTTCTCCATCCTCACTGTAAGGGCAGCCACATCCTTCACCAGCTTGTCTTGCTTGAATCTTTGAGAGGTAGAAGGAGCAACTGCATCAACCCTCCTTTCTATAGCAGCCTTTGATGTCATCTGTGTTGGCTCTCTGTTGGAGGATGTGGGCCTGATGAAGCTGAAGAGATGCCACAAAGTTTTGGACTGTGGTGGCATGTAGAGGATTGGATGTTTGAGCTTCACCATGTGCCCTCTGATAATTCTTGACAATGACAGCTTTGGTGTCATTGTGAACATAAGAGTTGGAAAACAACCAAGGGGGCATCTCTTATAGAGTGGAAGGACCTTTTTCTTCTCATTTACCACTCTCAGAATCATCACTGTCTTCATCATATTCAAAGTCTTCACCAGCTCCTGAAGGCAAATTTTTGATTGCTTCTTTTGCGCTAGACATTGATTCAGTAGTGTGTACCAAATTCAACATCTTTTCTGCCTCCACATTGCTCTGTCCAGCCAAGACTTGATAGGCTGAATCAGGATGAGTAAATGTCTCAGCATTCAGGTTGACTTGATCCAACTCATTTTGATATTCAAGTTGGAACAGCCTCTCCCTGTCTACATCACTGACATCCATTAACTCAGTTGCAATGGCTGAGTCTTCCATCCTTATTTCTCTTGTACCTGCCTTTCTCTCAATTTTTCTCTTTTCTTGCATCAGGGCTCCCCCTGGCTCACACCCCTCACACCCTCACCTTCACCTACGAAGGTGGAACTCTCTATGCTCACTCATACCAGACTAGAAGAAATAGTTTGTCCCTCTTTCTCTCCCTCTCCTTTTGCCTGGTTGCAAACCAGCCCCTCACTCTCAGTAGCTTCACTCCTTTCCCTCAATCCTAAAAGTGTTCGAACTACTACTAACTCATCCAAACTTGAAGTTGTAATATTTGAAGTTTGAAGTGCAAGTGTGGAAGGTATATCCGTATAGGTAGTAGAAGTATATGTCAACGGATAGCTGCTTTGAGGCATATCTGTAGATAGACAAACACTTGTCAACGGATGAGAAATATCTATAGATGAAGAAAAATGAGCAACTCTAGAAATTGAGACTATGGCTGAATCTGTGGAGATTGATTTTAAGTTAAGAGCCACAGATGGAGCCAAAGTCTTAGAAATGATAGATTGGTGGTCCAACACATCATCAAAAAGATGATGACCACCAATTTCAGAGTGGAGCTTCTCCAAGAAGGTTAAAGATGGAGAATCAGGAATAGATGTGTGAATCATGTCCACATCTAATGAGAGAGTAGGTGAGCTTGGAATTTCTGGTTTAGTTTGAATATGTAAGAATGGGGCTGTGACTCCACATTTATTAGAGCCACATCAAACTCAATTTGTGAGGGTGCAGAAACACAACTTGAAGTTGTGGTTTGCACTGTGTGTGATCCCTGTGCAACCCCAAATATCTTAGACCTCTTTCTCCTTTCATAGGCCTTAGATGTATCTGTAGGGCTTCTAGTGTCCATGTCCCTCTTGTGTTGTGTCCCTGGCTGGGGACTATTTTCAATAGTAACATCCTTTTGGGAGGATGTCACTAGGGATGTGTTTGATTCCTTTTCAACCACTGCATCTTTTTGAGAAGATACAAGGTGGCTAGGCTGGGACACACTGATCTCACCCTCCTTGTTCTTAGGGATTCTTTGATGTTCACCCCTTCCCTCACCACTCACTAATTCCTTAACACTCCCCTCAAGGGTTTTGGTAGTTTTTACAACAGGTGCCTTTTGAGAGACACATGAGGTTGGCTTTTTGGATTTGGATTTTGGAAGTTTTGAGGTGGCCACTTGGGTAGGAGGTTGTTGGAAAGTACCAGCCTCCATAGTGGCACTTGAAATCAAAGAAATTATAGTGAAGGAAGGTACAATTGAGGAAAATACCTGACTTACCTATGCCTCCTGAGCTTCATCAAGGACTCTCTTATTTTGAACCCAACAATCTTTGAAGTTTGCAGGGAATTGGATCACCATGTTACTATCAACATGGTTAGCTAACAACATGAAAAATCTAGCATAGTATACATTCTTACTTCTAGATGCTTTATTTCCTAGATTAGCACCAAGTTCAAATAGAATCAAGGATCCTAGGTTATAATAGCTATCAGTCAAAAGCATGTAAGCAATGTCTAGCATAGAAAATGTAACTACATCATAATTGCTAATCTTACCAGAGAAAACCTAAAGAATAGCATCAAAGAAAAAGCTCCATTCTTTTACCATACCTCTTCTCTGAATCTTACTTAAATTAGCAGTAGGCAAAGCATAATTAATAGAATTTAGCATGTTAACAATATCAGTATCATTATGATTTTCTAACCTATTGTTTTCAGGCAAGTTTAGTGATAAGTGTGAACTTTATCATAATATTGTCCCTATATTTTAGTTATTTTGTATTGATTTGGATTTTTATTTAATAAATTATAATGTTTTATTTTAGGTATGAAGGAAGGCTTGGAGCTTAATTGGCAAGAGTTGGAGATTAATTTAATTAAAATTCGGATTTTATGTCCCACTTGCGCAGTTCACACTGTTTGGGCCATAATTGGAGTTCTATAAGTCCGATTCAGATGATTCAACAGCCCACAGAAAGCTTATGAGAAGAGCTTTATTTTTGAAGTGGCCTTGGTATTAAAATCTACCCGAGTCAGTCCAGAAACAGATCCCAACAGTCAGCTACGAATTTCTATTATTGGAATTCAATTATGTTTGGGAAAATCTCCTTGTATTTGTATTAAATAATTAAAAACACTTTTAATATAGATATTATTAGATATAGATCAGACCTAATATAGGAGGAAAAAGAGAGAGACACAAAAGGAAGAGAGAAGAAGCCGCACAAGGGAGGAGGAGAAGCCATCAACGGAGAATGATTCAGCCATTGAAGACATTCAATTGGCTTTGTTTTCTCTTATCTTTTTATCTCTTCTTATGAATATGTGTTGGTTATCTTGGGATTGTTTTGAGATATATATTATGAACTAATTGTATAAAGTTGGGATTTTTATGGAACCCTAGCATGTGATTATTGGTGTTTTGTTAAATAGTACTGTATGCAGTTCTATAGTTTATTCATTCAAGTGTTTTTCATGGTAATACTTGCTATTGTCTGATCAACTTTAGTGGGTTAATGAGTTAATTATAATATCGAGAGAGTTATAATTAATTGACATACAACTTGAATGGTGCATGCTTATATCTTTGATTATAATATTGTTACGATATAGACATATATTGTGGCCATGCATAGCTTAGTGAATTGATGCTTAATTGTATTCTGAGGAGTTAACTGGCGTGGACATATGTTAGTTTACTTGTTAGGAATTATACCATAGTGATTTCGAGAGAAACCTGTGACCATTGAATTCTAGGCAGTGAACTGTGGAATTGTTATAGTTCTAAGCGACACTTTTACCGATTTTCATGCGTTAGGGGGAAGTAATTATCCTGACTTATCTTCTCATATCTGAATCTCATAAGACTCTCTTTGCTAGTATAATTTTAGTTAGTGAATTAATTAGTTTTAGTAAAAAAACCAAAACCCAAATCTTGGGTTCGATAACTGAATTGTGAGATTTTACTTATGATTAATACAAATATAAAGTCCCTGAGGAACGAAATCTGGTATTCCCTACTATATTACTTGTTTGCGATTGTGTACACTTGCACGTCTATATTTTACGCAACAAGTTTTTGGCGCCGCTGCCGGGGACTGTTATAGTATTTATTGCGAAGTTAATTATCTTGCAGTTTGGTTTGTTCTGTGGTACTTATGTGGATAATTCTAGTTGTTTGTTAGGTTTAACAACATAGAGTTATGTATTTTCCACAAGCAATGGATATGGGGTATAAGGAAGAGTGTGCTGCTCAAGACCAAGAATTACTTTCCTTGCAGGCTAGATTATCTTCAGTGTCAGAGATGGTAAAGAATTTGAGCATGGGAATGAATCAACCTATGTGGCAACCAGTGTATCCACCACGAAGTCAAGCTGACAGAGTTTCGTGTGTGTATTTTTGTGGTGCTCATACCTATGATTATTGTCCTTCCAATCCAGACTCTATTTGCTTTGTTGGTAATCAAAATTGGAGTATACCATATTCCAAATCTTGCAATGAGTCATGGAGTCAACCTCCGAATTATTCATGGATAAATGATGGAGCTTATCTTGGAACTTCATCAATGGACTCTAATTATTCAAATTTTCAGCAACCTCAACAACAAGAGCCTGAACAAGAAAATGAATATAGTTCTCTAAAAATTTTGTTGAAGAAGGCTATAGAAAACTTTGATGTTATCCAAAGTCAAACATATTCGTTGAGGAACTTAGGGAATCAAGTTGGGGATCTAGTTGATGAGATGAGAAATCAAACGCCAATGTCAGGTTTTCTGCCATGTGATACTGAAAATTGTGAAGAAGTTCAGATAGAGCATTCTGAAGGTATGTTTGCAAAAAAGGGAAAAAGAGGTAGACGTCTCTCAAATAACATCTGATCATGAAGGATATGTAGAGGACTCTTCAACAATATCCCTAAAGGATGTTCTAGTTTCTGATAAACTAGAGAAAAATTCTTATGAAGATCCTTTCGAGCAGCCCATGATTCTAGATTCCGGGCATGAAGATAAAGAAGAGGAGCATCTAAATTTGTTGGAGGTTAATTCACAAGATGTAGAAACAGTGCATTGTTTCGAGTCACTAGAAGTTTTGTCTACAAAAGTCAAACCTCCAAAAGCATCTGTTAAAGAACCACCTGATTTGGAACTGAAGTTGGTGTCCTCTCATTCTCAAGAAGTTTATTCGAGCTCATCTTCAACATGTTTTATCATCATCTCAGTGGAATTACCTCCGGACAAGAAAGAAAATTTAATTTAGGTTCTACAGAAGAACATGATAGCTATTGGAAGCGTTATGTCAAATTTTCGTGATATTGTGTGCCCTTTGGACATTGTAATGGGTTCTTTTGAGCAACGAGGAAGGTTGACATCTCCAAATTCGTTCATTATTATCTCAGCAGATTTAGCACCTGACAAGGAAGAATTATTTTTAGAGGTTCTACAAAAGCCGAAGTCAAGTAGTGAATTAATGATCTCAATTATTCAAGATATCACTTATTCTTTGGGTATGCAAATATGGCGTGAGTACAATATTAAAGGCAATTTTGAAGAGCATTGGAAATTGAATCTTGTTGTTAAAGACGTGACCCCAAAAAAGATATTTAAATGGCCATTAGGAGATGCAATATTGAATTTTACACTGTGGTGTAGAATTTTCAGCTGAAAAGGTTAGTCGCACGTCTAGCCAAAGACGTTAAAGAAAAGCGCTTCTTGGGAGGCAACCCATGCTTTTTGTAAGGGTAGTATATATTTTTTTTATTTCATTCTTTTTGTGTTTCTTTTAGTATAATTTTTTATTACTCCCATAAGGTGCCTTGATGAATTTTGTATTTTTAAGTTGGCGGTGCAATTCTGCCTGCTTCAAGAATTAGTTCGTGTGGACTGTGGAGTTGAACTCGAGACCTCTAAATTGCATGGTATATGAGCAAACCACTGCACCAAGCGGATGCAGTTGTAAGCAGTTGTTTTCTTTAATTTAATAAAGGCTGCTAATCAGAATAATTCCTAGCTTGAGATCTCAACATTTGCAAGCTTCAACTATATTTTCTTTGGAGGATTTTCATGCGGCATCGTGGAGTATTTTGAACCTTTCTTTGTATTTTTTTTATTATTTTTTTTATATTTTTTTTAGGATCTTGTTAGTTTATTGTATATATTTTATTCATTGGGGACAATGAACCGTTTAAGTGTGGGGAGGGGTTTCCAACATAAAAAAAATATAGGATTTTTTTTTCTTTTTTTTATTTGTTAGTTTTTTTTTAGGATAATTGAAAAATAGAAAAACACAAAAAAAATTAGAAAACTTAAAAAATTGATTGTCTTGTCAATATAGCATGTTAATAAGGATAAGTACACGCCGTGTAGACTTATTTTGCGAGTGTCATATTTATGTTTCCTTGGCGTAAAATACCTTATACATGATGATGTCTTGTATGTGTTTGCGAAAATTTCAAAACTTGAATGTACGTCATTGTCAATTTTGATGAGTTTAGCATACTATCACATGTGAGATCTTGGGCCTTAAAATGCCATTGATACATCTTTTTATCAATCTATTTTTTTGTGGTGAGCTATTCGTCATTGTGCATGTTTCTCTAGAACTTGCTTTAAACCAGGTTGTGCGCATATGATATTGTGTATTATGTAAAAATGATAAAGGCACTAGGATTAACCGTATCGTCCCAAACAGTACCCTGAAAAATAATACTTAGTGAACCCCCTTGAGCCTATATCATTTTTCTTGGTATATCACCATCACAATCTTGAGCTTATTTATTTGTTCTTGTCTTGATAGATTAGTAGAGCATTGTGATATATACTTGAGATTCGTAAAATATTGAGTGTGGGGATATCTTTATTAATGTGTTAATTTAGGTGGAAATTGAATTGGTTTGGCTACTTCCTCTCCGTGACACCTCAAACAGAGTCACAAATGTCAGAAAAAAATGAGGAAGCAACTACAAAAGATGGAGAAAGAGAAAAAAATAAATTTAAAAACAAAAAGAAAACAGAAAGAATTGAAAAAAAAGAAAGAAATCAGAGTGTATGTTCAATGGTTCTTACAATGTGAAATTTATGAGTTTTATATTCGTATGTGGGATGATATCTCAATGTTAGTTTCATGTTGAGTGCTTCAAGTGTATATGAACATTATGCTCTATTAGTTGTCAAGTTTAGCTAACTGCAGCCTTTTCATTTTCCTGTCACTCACCTAAGCCTCGTTACAACCCTTGACAAAGACCTTTTGATTTATACGAACATGAAGTCTAGAGATTTTGGTGGACAAGCAAGCTTATGGTAGCACATGTGCATTTGATTGAATTTGAGTGATACAGTTACACCTAAACACTTGTGTTCTTTAAGTGTTTGTGAGGTTATCTTTCCGTCTAAAGCATGCTATTGTCTTGTTGATTGAGACTTTGATGTTATTCATGATATATTTTAGTCTTTTTAGACTATGTGCGCGTACTTGAATAGTTATGTTGGTGTGTAAAGTTGAGGAATTGCATTATATGACATCTAAGAGCTATTACATGGTTAAGTTTGCATGTGTGGGGTGCTATGATATATTTCCTGTTTGAGACATGGCAGTTAAAACCAAATAAGATTTTGTGGGTAGATTTACTATAAACCCTCACGAGACCTTACTCGTCCACTACGACTGCCTAGGGGTTTAAATGGCTTGTTGCATATGTCAAATGCAACTGTGATCACCTACGGAAGTGGTATTAGTTAGTTAGGACTTAGTCTTTCCTTTCTTCTTTGCCCGAGGACGTGCAAAATGCTAAGTGTGGGGATGTGATAAGTGTGAACTTTATCATAATATTGTCCCTATATTTTAGTTATTTTGTATTGATTTGGATTTTTATTTAATAAATTGTAATGTTTTATTGTAGGTATGAAGGAGTTTTAATAAAGGAAGGCTTGGAGCTTAATTGGTAAGAGTTGAAGATTAATTTGATTAAAATTCGGATTTTATGTCCCACTTGCGCCGTTCACACTGTTTGGGCCATAATTGGAGTTCTATAAGTCCGATTCAGACGATTCAACAGCCCACAGAAAGCTTATGAGAAGAGATTTATTTTGGAAGTGGCCTTGATATTAAAATCCAGCCGAGTCAGTCCAGAAACTGAGCCCAACAATCAGCTACGAATTTCTATTATTGGAATTCAATTATGTTTGGGAAAATCTCCTTGTATTTGTATTAAATAATTAAAAACACTTTTAATATAGATATTATTAGATATAGATCAGACCTAATACAGGAGGAAAAAGAGAGAGACATGAAAGGAAGAGAGAAGAAGCCGCACAAGGGAGGAGGAGAAGCCCTCAACGGAGAATGATTCAGCCATTGAAGACATTCAATTGGCTTTGTTTTCTCTTATCTTTTTATCTCTTCTTATGAATATGTGTTGGTTATCTTGGGATTGTTTTGAGATCTATATTATGAACTAATTGTATAAAGTTGGGATTTTTATGGAACCCTAGCATGTGATTATTGGTGTTTTGTTAAATAGTACTGTATTGTGACAACCCGGGTCAAATCCCGAGCCTTTTTTTCGAAAACCGGGTCAAGTCCCGATTCCGAGTCCGAAATAAGCCGAAGCCTACTATCCCAAATGCAGCCAACTTGGGTAATGACAAGCCCACCACAGGCCCCCAAAAGATCATGATTTGTTGGTGCTAATTAGTAGTAGTACTTTGCCTTATAAACTGAACAGAAGTCTCAAATCTCCTCGATGTGGGACTGGGGTGTTACAAACTCCCCCACTTAAAATTTGTAGTAGTACTTTGCCTTATAAACTAAACAGAAGTCTCAAATCTCCTCGATGTGGGACTGGGGTGTTACAAACTCCCCCACTTAAACTCTTGACGTCCTCGTCAAGCCTGGACGGATAGCCCATAGGTTCCAAGATCGTTCCTCTCTAGCCATTGTGGGATAATATACCAGCTGGCTTCGTGTCCCCACCTCCGGACCTCTGTCCATTGTGGGATAATACCCACCAGCCTTCGTGTCCCCACCTCCGGTAACTCGACGAATCAAGATTTTGAGAGTCGGCTCTGATACCATATGTGACAACCCAGGTCAAATCCCAAGCCTTTTTTCGAAAACCGGGTCAAGTCCCGATTCCAAGTCCGAAATAAGCCGAAGCCTACTATCCCAAATGCGACCAACTTGGGTAACGACAAGCCCACCACAGGCCCCCTAAAGATCATGATTTGTTGGTGCTAATTAGTAGTAGTACTTTGCCTTATAAACTGAACAGAAGTCTCAAATCTCCTCGATGTGGGACTAGGGTGTTACATGTATGCAGTTCTATAGTTTATTCATTCAAGTGTTTTTCATGCTAATAATTGCTACTGTCTGATCAACTTTAGTGGGTTAATGAGTTAATTATAATATTGAGAGAGTTATAATTAATTGACATACAACTTGAATTGTGCATGCTTATATCTTTGATTATAATATTGTTACGATATAGACATATATTGTGGCCATGCATAGCTTTGTGAATTGATGCTTAATTATATTCTGAGGAGTTAACTGGCATAGACATATGTTAGTTTACTTGTTAGGAATTACACCATAGTGATTTCGAGAGAAACCTATGACCATTGAATTCTAGGTAGTGAACTGTGGAATTGTTATAGTTCTAAGCGACACGTTTACCGATTTTCATGCGTTAGGGGGAAGTAATTATCCTGACTTATCTTCTCATATCTGAATCTCGTAAGACTCTCTTTGCTAGTATAATATTAGTTAGTGAATTAATTAGTTTTAGTAAAAAAAACCAAAACCCAAATCTTGGGTTCGATAACTGAATTGTGAGATTTTACTTGTGATTAATACAAATATACAGTCCTTGAGGAACGAAATCTGGTATTCCCTACTATATTACTTGTTTGCGATTGTGTACACTTGCACATCTATATTTTACGCAACATTTAGGCATGATGTAATGACATCACAGTTTATCACATATTCCTTACCTTGAAGAATGAAATTGATTGTAGCATTGACAGAATCGAACACGGCTGATTCCCAAATGGCTTCAATCACACTAAAAGTATAACTTGGGGGCTTCGAACATAGCTTTAGAGAGCTTGCAGTTCTGGAAAAACCTCATCATTGTGTGATATGATGTGTTCTTCTCATCGAAGTCCACAAGTGTTGTGAAGTTGTTCTTCTCGTATGTGAACCCAGTGAGAGACATTGTTTTGTTGGTTGGTGCCATTGATACAGAGCTTGAATTACAGAGATAGGTGTTTGCTTTGAAATAGAAAGATGAGCTTTTGCCTTAGTAAATTTTGAGAATTGATAGAAAATGATTAACTGAGAGTAAAAATCAATTTATACTCCCCTCAAATAATTCACTAAGAAAATCAAAATAATTAAAAGAAATTATTTTATTGGTGCAAAAAAATAACCGTTTAAAAGTAATGAGTTTAAAAAGTAAACCCACGAATTTACTGCAATTACATACAAGTACTGTACGCATGTAACTACGGATAAGATTATGGCTTTTTAACGGTTATGATAAGAACTATACTATCTACAGATAGGATTTTGCCTTTTGAGATTCGATATCCGTAGAGGAACAAAAGTAATATTCGTAGACGTATAGAAAATCCAGTGTCAAAAATGACCATCAATGGATAAGGATATCCGTAGAGGGAGTAATTTTGACTTAGACAAAATTTTTACTTTTTCTGAGAGTTTTAATTCTCATGAAAATCATTTTGACACTGGCTGCATTACAAATTATCAGACATTTAAATTAATCAAGAGAAGTTAAGCATACCTAGATCACTTACCAACTTTGAGAATTTTGATTCATCGAGTGGCTAGGTAAAAATGTCTGCAATTTGTTGTTCACTTGGAACAAAATGAAGTTCCACAGTACCATTCATCACATGTTCCCTGATGAAGTGATACTTTATGTCAATGTGCTTGGTCCTTGAGTGCTGCACTAGATTCTCAGTTATGGCAATTGCACTAGTGTTGTCACAGAAAATTGGAAGCTTATTAACTGTTAGACCATAGTCTAGTAGTTGATTTTTCATCCAGAGAATCTCTGCACAACAACTTCCAGCTACAATATATTCTGCCTTAGCTGTAGAAGTAGAGACAAAATTTTGATTTTTACTGAACCATGAGACAAGCTTATTTCTTAGAAATTGACAGGTGTCTGTTGTACATTTTCTGTCAATTTTGCAACCTGTATAGTCTGCATCTGAATAACCAATTAGATTAAAGCCAGATTCTCTAGGGTACCAAATGCCAAGGTTTGGTGTTCCCTTGAGATATCTGAAAATTCTTTTGATAGCAATTAAGTGAGACTCTCTAGGATCAGCCTGAAATCTAGCACATAGACATGTAGAAAACATAATATCATGTCTAGTAGCTGTTAAATATAAAACTGAGCCTACCATGCCTCTATATCTTGTAATGTCCACAGATTTTTCCTTAGTATTCAATTCAAGCTTAGTGGTTGTTACCCAGTAAATAACGATTATTGAAGGGGGGTTGAATATAATCGTGTAAAATAACCGATTTAAAACAGGTATTAAAACAATCAATATCAGCTTTTATTAATCTTTATAAAAACTGATACAAACTCTCTCAAGAAACTGTGTGTTCTTAAGAGCTTCTAGGTTTACAAAAATACTCGTGTAAAGCTATTACTTTCGTAAAACCTATCATGTGTTTATATACATACACAACTACTCATTCTGTTACAAAAGATAATCTTTATTAAATCAAATTGATCTTCATGTCGCTTATCTTCTATAACAGCTTCGGTGAAGTGTATCTTCTACAAATCAATCCTTTCCTGAAATTGTGGAGTAGTATCAATCAATATCCCTGACTTGTACCGCCACTGATGATGACATCATCAGACGTCAGCTCCTGATGCTCCAAGTACTGATGATATCCAATCCTGACGCACTCATTAAACCTTCACTTCCTAACAATCTCCCCCAATTTATACTTTCTGAAATAAAGCATAAATTCTCTGGATTTAATGATGCCAAAACTTCAATCAAATGCTCGTAGGATCAATATAAGGATTTTGCTTAAGATATCCTTCATAATCAAACACTCTTATGAACCCTGTGTTCTTCTGAAGAAACTGCTTCATAAACTCATCATCTTTTTCAAATAACAAGTCAATCATTTTTCTCCTCAGCTTCCTCAGACTTTTATCATCTTTGTCTGTCTGATAAATTGTTGCTCTCAGATCTTCAATAGGACTTCTTAGCATTCTTTCATCCAGATAAACAAGCTTAACTTTTTCACTATCAGGACTGAAAGACAAATACTCTACTCCCAGAGTCTTCTCAATGAATGCACTCCATTTCTTCATTTCCACCTCTTGTCCATCCATGTCAATGTATTTAGGAGCATATCCAGTATTTTGTAAATTCAGCATCATCAATTGCAAGTTAATACTGGATTGAATCTTCTTTCTCCATTTTTCACACAGATCATCTTTAGGAATAAACATACACAGTACATACCTCAATTCTTCCAATTTCTTCATTGAGATATCCAGATCTGTCAGTACAAATGTTGATCCATCCTTAAGAAAATACACTAACTTCTCTTTAGGAAGATTTCCATATCATAAACATCATACACCATTTGAACATAAATACGCTTATCAAGATGCCTTTGAGTAACTTTATCACTCAGATTTTATGTTAGACATGCTTGATTATATGATGCTGCCTGAGGAATTATTTCGGCATCAGGATGACCAATTCCTCCACTCGTCCCTGTCCGTCGACATTCATTCTTCTTTTTCACAAACCCTTCATAATACTTCTTGAAATTTTCAGATCCACTAACATTAGAAACATCAGAAAGGCTTTTGAGATGTCCACTTGACTGAAATACTTCAGTGATCTGAAGTTTAGATTTATCATCTCTGACATCATAACCTTTTCCTTTGTAGCTTTTGTGTTTTCTGAAATCATAACCACTCCTTGAACTTCGAGTGACTTCTTCCTTCCTTCTCAGATATTCTTGAAGCCTATTTCCAGATTTAGTGAAACTTCGTCTTTGTAAAGAATTAAAGTAATCTTTCTCAGCCTGCTTAACAGCTTCAACATTCAACGAAGTTTTTACAAGAAATATCTGTCTATCATTCTTTGAATCTGCTTGACCTCTCCCTCCTCTTCTGATCAAAGGAACATCATCTTCCTCTTTTTCTTCCTCATGTATCTGAGCAACCCTTAGTTGAGAGGGACCTTCAAGCACTTCTTTTCCTTTTCTACTTACTGAAATTGAAGGTTGTTCAGAAGAAACTTTCCTATTTGATCCTTCTCTGATTATTATTCCTTTCTGAGGTTCTGTCATCAGCTTGGTAGATATCCCTCTTCCTCTACCATGACCTCTACCTCTGGTTCTGTTGCTCCTCCTTCCACTCTTGACAGTCTCCTTATGAGATTTTAACATCTCATACTCCAGCTTTTGAGCTTCAACCATTTCTTCTATATCTTCATCAAGATACATTTCTTGAAGAAGCTTCCTGGCTTGCTGCTCATCAAACGCTTCAAGTCTGGGATCTTTATAGTGTACAGTGTATTCTATTCCATCAATGTTCACAGTTTGATGAAACTTATTTGCTTGATCAATGGCTGTCACTATAATATCTTGAGATTGAATTCCAGACCTAGACCCAGAAACTTGAGTGTCATGACTCTTCTTAGTCATTGAGATTTTTGAGTTAGTAGCAGCATCAGAATCAGTAATTATCTTCTTCTGACTTGAGCCTCCATCAGGAGCATCATCCTTCTGTTGAACAGTTAACTCAGGAGAGCATTTGGTTGACAGTACTTTCTCCCCCTTTTTGGCATCAGAACCAGCATCAGAAACAAGAGCAGAGATAAGTAAGTCAAGTTTAGCATCCATAGACGCAGCCTTCTTTTCCAGAACGCCAATCCTTTGTTCAAGAGAAACTTGATCCTTATGAACAGAAGAAAAATTTCTGGACTGACGAAGAACTGAGTTAGCCTGATTCTTCACAACATCAGCAATACTCTTAACAGTAGTAGTCTTGACATCAACAATCCCCTCAAAAATAGCCTTAAGCATAAGAGAGGTTCCTTTAAGATGAGATTGAAGATCAACATTCCTAATCTCCTGGAAAGCAGTAGCCAAGTGGTGATGAACATTACTAATGCCAACAGGCGAGTCAGGATCAATCCAAGAATGATCTCATTGGGCACGCCTATGCCTTGTTAGAAGATCAGCAGAGGAATCATCAGGAGCAGAATCGTCAGTATTAGAATCATCAGAAGCACCAGAAACATCCGGAGTAAGCGAACCTACATGATTATATGTACCAGCAGGAAAACCCACAATTCCTAAGTCTCTCTGTTCTTTTCCAGTGATTTCATCACTGCTCACCAACACATCATCCGTACTTTTAAGAGTACGAATTTTCTCACTGGAATGCAAAGCATCCACACTCAATTCTACCTCTCCTTTTGCCAGTTCAGGAGACTGCCTCTCAATCATTCTGTTTTTCTCTAAATCTTTTCTCTCAGTCTCACGAAAAAGGCTCAGAGCACTCAGAAACGAAGAAATAAGAGATGGCAGAGAAGGGTGGAGTGGAGTCATACTGATAGGGGTTTCCTCAAGAAAGGATCTATCAGTAGTCATACTCACACTAGGAGAATAGACAACCATAGCAGTATTAGGATCAGAAACATTACCTAATTCCTCAATGTCCATAGGGAGAGAGGATAGTGGAGAATTCAGAAGAACTTGATTGTCATGAATTGGGCCTTCTTCCATACTTTGAATGAAAGGTTCTTGTGGAGCCAGGACAGTAGTGACTGCTTCAGAAGAGAGATCTGAAGGTTCTTGTGTGTCCAGTCCTTGAAGTTGGTCTGCATCAGAAGATGGTTCTTGTGTGACCAAAGAATCAGAAGCAACTACATCAGGAAATGTAGGTTCTGATGGATGTTCCTGAGCTGTAGAATCATCAAACTGAGCGGTGAAAAAATCGTGAAGAGACCCTTGAGCAACGTCAGGAATCAATTCCTCAGAAGGTGAAGAAAGTTGCTCCATGCCTACATCTACCCTTTGAGTAGATGGTTCTTGTGGGGCTTGATCTATAAGGACTACCAATTCACTTTGAGAACCGGGTTCTTGTGTATCCAGATCAATGGTAGGAGCATAGGATGTCCGTGCCTTGACATGCCTTTTCTTGTTTCTTTGAAAACAAAGCTTTCGTTTCGTTCCTGTAGCCTCAACAATCTCTTTTCTTGCTGCTTCTTCCAGCCTCTTGACTTGATCATGGGACATATCTACAGATCTCCCTTTTGGAGATGCAGGAGGACTAGAATCAGAAATCATGACTTTATGAGGAGAGAGCTGTTCACCAGAAGCATCAGTAGCAGGAACAGTAACAGTATCACTATCATTCAAAGCTTGAGGTAGGACAACAACCCTAGCAAAATGAGAAGTACTGATAGATTTTCTCAATCTGCGTCGTTTTGGTGATGGAAATGATTGACTGTCTTGAGAAACAGCAGTGGCATCAGTAGCTGATAACTTAAAAATGGTAGACAAAGGCACATTGTCATCATCTTCATCATCAGTATCAGACTCAACAACAGTTGTACGCTTTCTCCGTGTGGCCAAAGTGTTAGATGCCATACAAACTGGTTGATCACCTTATTTCTACAAAATTTGAGAGGCTTGTGGTAACAAGGTCCTTGATCCTGACGACTGAGAATGTTGAACAAATTTTGCTAACCTTGTGTGTTTTACAACTGATTGCTTTTGAGAGCCATCAGAGGTGGGGAGTAAGTGTTTGGTAAACTGTTTTGGTTGTGTACTTGGGTTAGATCCAGAGGGGGTATCAGCAGCAGACCTCTGAGTCATAGTACTAAGAGCAATTCCATAAACAGTAGGCAGTCTCTGTCGTAGAAGCTGCCTGACCTGTTTAGGATACACAACATCACCAATAAACATTTGTCGACCTTTTAAAATATACTCCTGAAAAGAGCGAAGAGTATTCTGAAAGACATGCAACATGCTATCTTCACGAAAAACAACATTAGGGCAGAGGTAGTAAAAAATCAAGTGAAGAAATTTACCAAAGTAGACAACTTCCCTATTTTCAGTAACTCGACTACCGATTGAATCAATTAGCATACTAGCAATATTAGCATTATAGCCATAGATCAGAGAATACCCTATGTTCTGTGTAGCCTGAGTTAGAGCGTCAAAATTTGAGCTCTTGTTCATGAAGCATTTTCCAATGGAATCAAAGTAAAAGTTACATTCTTGATGAAGCTTAGTCCGCACCAGTTTTCCCATCTGAGTCATATCACCATGATACCCAATTAAGGTGAAAAACTCCTGAAGTATGTTCTCAGAAAAGAATGGGGTAAATGAGGTGGGACTTCCCAAGTGCAGTGCGTGTTGGACAACAGCCGGAGTGACTTCATATACATCATTTCTGAAAGAGAAGGTAAGAAGTGGTTGGGTATTTGAAGTACTTGGAGTGTAGTGAGCTGTGTTCCAAATCTGTATTACCGCCTTTGCAGATAAGAACTTGGGCTCAGTTAGAGAATACCCAATCGGACTTGTAGCCAGAAAATCCTGAATCAAGTGAAATTCAGATGGTGTATTCGTCTGGTCAAGAATCGCAGAGTAGTTGTTGGTGACAAAGAGAACTCCATTATGAGTCAGATTCTTGTTTGTAGGAGATGGAAAGTGAGTTGCTGCCATTGTTGAGAGAAAGAAAATACAGAGAGAATAATATTGATACTCAACAAAGATTAGTGAATAAGAAATTGTAAGATAAAAAATATCTTTTGAGTATAATTAGCTACACAATTTCTCCGAAAAACAAGACTAATGATGAATATTGGACAGATATCGTGCAAAAATGGGTGTGCACGATTTCTGAGGACGCGTGATTAAAGCGCTATACACAACGGTTGTATATAACAGCGCGTTAATAGCACGCGTGGGGACACCTGGCAGCAAGACATACGCTCAAAATATCCTGCAATCAGCTATTTTAGATAAGAAAAATCAATAGTAGAATTATGGATTTTAAAATCTCTAGGAAAAAAATAATAAAGTGCGAAGTAGTCCAACAGTCAGAAGAATAATGACTGTCTTGGTACTCCACATTTTACTATTCCCATAGCTTCGAGCCTGGCATCATATTAGACCTTTCAGTTGCCCTGTTGTATACTATAAAAGCCTGAGCATTGTGACAACAGTCAATATATATATCTTCGAGAAAAAGAATAATACCACACATCAAATGCCAGAAATCTTTGAATTCATGGTTGTCGAAGATTTCTTGAATATGAACTGGGGACAACAAGCAAACTATCTGATTAATGAGTTGCTTGTTTTAACATTTTTGAATGACGAAGGTCTCATCGTCGACGATGAGATTGCTGAAGGTCCTATCTCCAATCCTCAAATTCACATCATCCGTCCTGGGCCATATGGTGCGCCCATCCTCGCGGATGATCTAGCCGCGGAGACCTGTCTGTTACTCCTCCAAAAGAGCTACTTGGAGGGTTCTGAGGATGAAATTTTCTTGGAATCCTACAAGCTGCAAGCAGGAAGGAGAAAACGAGACGATGATGATGATTCAACATCAGGAGGATGTCAAACCCTTGACATTGCATATGGTATTATGACCATTTGAACAGACAAGTTGTTGACATCAGAGGCAAGAGCACACAATAGCTTCTGGCTCTAGCTCTTCTGCCTCTGATGTAGCATTTAGGTACTTGTCCTGGTTAGTAAGGCATCTCTCTGTAAACATAGTGAGTAGGATTCAAGAGAGAGATTAGCTAGACAAATGTATGAGATTGTATGAATGTAAAGTTTGTTTGAATCAATTAATGAAAAAAAATCCATTGTTTGGCTTTACATTTTACCGCAATTATTTTAATGAATGCTTAAACAAGAACCAATCATCAGAACTACAATCATCAGTATCTCACATGAATTGCAAAGTGAAAGAGATGATATCACTTTAAACAATAAAAAAACCTACTCATCAGTACCAATTATCATTTGTGACCATCAGTACTTAGCATCATTCCTTCCCATCAGTACTGGTATCAATTTCAACCATCAGTAGCAATAATCAGTATCAAGTATCAGGTGTTACTCGCTAGTAATCATTCCAAGTTCATTCACAAGTTTAGTAAAGACTGCCTCTGCTAGAGGCTTAGTGAATATATCAGCCAGTTGTTGATCTGTGGGAACAAAATGAAGTTCAATCGTTCCTTCAATCACATGTTCACGAATAAAGTGATACCTGATACTGATATGCTTGGTCAGCGAGTGTTGGACTGGATTTCCTGTCATTGCAATAGCACTTTGATTATCACAATAAATAGGAATTTTAGAAAAGTGCAAACCGTAATCCAGCAGTTGATTCTTCATCCATAATATCTGAGCACAACAGCTTCCTGCAGCTATGTACTCAGCTTCTGCAGTCGAAGTAGAAATTGACTTCTGCTTCTTGCTGAACCATGAAACCAGTCGACCACCTAAAAATTGACAGCTACCAGAAGTGCTTTTCCTGTCAATCTTACAACCAGCAAAATCAGCATAAGAGTATCCTATCAGTGTGAAGTCTGATGCTCTGGGATACCACAAACCAAGATTTGGTGTCCCTTTAAGATATCGAAATATCCTCTTTACAGCTATCAGATGCGCTTCTCGTGGTTGGGACTGAAATCTTGCACAGAGACAAGTTGCGAACATAATATCTGGCCTACTGGCAGTAAGATAGGAGAGAACCAATCATTCCTCTATAGCTTGTGATATCCACTTCAATTCCTTCCTTACAGTCAAGTTTGGTGGCAGTAGCCATGGGAGTACTGGCAGGAGCACTGTCTTGCATGTTGAATTTCTTAAGCAAGTTTCTGGTGTACTTGGACTGATTGATAAAAATCCCTTCATCAGTTTGTTTTACTTGCAACCCCAGAAAATAGCTCATTTCTCTCATCATGCTCATCTGATATCTTGACTGCATCAACTTAGCAAACTTCTGACACATTGTAGCATTAGTAGATCCAAAGATTATGTCATCTACATATATCTGGACTAAGAGCAAGTCTTTGCCTTTTTGGATATAAAACAGAGTTTTATCAATGGTGCTCGTGTGAATCCACTATCAAGAAGAAACTGAGTAAGCGTTTCATACCAGGCCCGTGGTGCTTGCTTGAGTCCATACAGAGCTTTATCCAGTCTATACACATGATCTGGATATTTGGGATCAACAAACCCTGGAGGTTGCTCAACAAAAACTTCTTCCTCCAGTTCTCCATTTAAGAAGGCACTCTTAACATCCATCTGAAAGACCTTAAATTTCATATGTGCAGCATATGCTAGGAATATTCTGATGGCCTCCAATCTGGCAACTGGAGCAAATGTTTCGTCGTAATCTATGCCTTCTTGCTGAGAATACCTTTTTGCTACAAGTCTGGCCTTGTTCCTTGTGATTACTCCATCAGAATCAGTTTTGTTTTTTTAACACCCACTTAGTTCCCACAATAGATCTATTTTTGGGTCTTGGAACCAGTTTCCAGACTTCATTTCTTTCAAACTCGTTGAGTTCCTCTTGCATTGCTGTTACCCAATCAGCATCTTTCAAAGCATCTTCAATTTTCTTTGGTTCTTCCTGTGAAAGAAAGTTATGAAACAGACACTCATTCTGAGTAGCATTTCTTGTTTGAACACCAGCATCAGGATCTCCATCAATGAGATCAGGAGGATGCGCTTGTGTCCATCTTCTTGCTGAAGGTAACTGAGTTCTTGAACTTGATGCAACCCCGGCATCAATGTCTTCCTCAAAAGAACTTTCTTGAGTTGTATGAGAAGCTCCCCCTGCATTAGTGTCCTGATAAGATTCGCTGGAATTGGAGTTTCTCTGATGGATATCTCCTGATGTACTATCAGTACTTGCATCAGTGCTGTTATCAGTACTTCCATCAGTATCTGTAGAAGAGTTGTTCTCAAGATATTCATTTGTAGTATTATCAGTAGTATTTATGATATCATTAGGCTCCCCCTCAATATCATCACTACTGATTTCAGCTTCTAGTTCATCCCCAAATATCAATTCTTCATGAGTATCTTCATTTATTCCAGTAATTTTCCTGTCATCAAATGATACATTTACTGAGACATTCACAATCTTAGTTCTCAGATTATATACCTTGAAAGCTTTTGTCGAATCAGGATATCCAATAAAAATTCCTTCATCTGCTTTTGTCTCAAACTTTCCAAGCTGTTCTGGATGTGTCCGCAAAATGAAACATTTACACCCAAACACGTGTAAGTGTTTTAAGCTTGGTTTCTTTCCTTTTATCATCTGATATGGAGTCTTGCCATGTCTTGTGATCATAGTACAGTTCTGAGTATAGCATGCAGTGTTGACAGCTTCTGCCTAAAAGTAAGTTGGCAGCTTTGCTTCTTCCAGCATTGTTCTTCCAGCTTCAATTAGAGTTCTGTTTTTCCTCTCAACTACTCCATTCTGTTGAGGAGTACCAGGAGCGGAGAATTGATGCACAATTCCTTTTGATTTACAGAATTCTTCCATTGTTGAGTTTTTAAACTCAGTTCCATTATCACTTCCAAGAACTTTGACTTTGTTGCTTGATCCGTTCTCCAGCAATTTGACATGCTCTATCAGAATCTCTGGTGTTTCACTCTTTTTATGCAGAAAGTATACCCATGTGAATCTTGTATACTCATCAACAATTACCAGAGTATACCTTTTCTTGTTAATAGACATTACATTCACAGGACCAAAAAGATCCAGATGTAGCAGGTGATAAGCCGTGTCTATTGAGTATTTTGATTTACTTTTGAAGCTGATTCTCTTTTGCTTTGACTTTTGACAGGAGTCACAGAGTCTATCAGGGGAATACATCGCTTTTGGGAGACCTCTCACTAAGTCCTTTCTTACTAACTCATTGATGTTATTGAAATTCAAATGAGAAAGCTTCTTATGCCAGTTCCAACTCTCATCTACTGATGCCTTCGATAGAAGACACGTCATTTTCCCATCAGTAACAGAATGTAAGTTGGCTTCATATATGTTACCACGTCTATAACCCGTAAGAATGACTTTTCCAACCTTCTTACTTGTTATTTCACAGTGAGATTCATAAAAATTGACATGATAAGCTCTGTCTGTAATTTGACTGATGCTCAAGAGATTGTGCTTCAGTCCTTCTACCAGAGCTACGTTCTTTGGTCCAGACTTCCTCTCAAAGTCTGACAGCAGGGCCTTGTTTCCAGTCATGTGTCCTGAACATCCACTATCCAGAACTAGAACATTTTTCCTGTTGCCCTGCAATCATTTATTTAATCAGTTAGAATTTTTAAGAACCCACACTTGTTGGGTCTTGTTTTTCAATTTCTTGTTAAGATTTGCAGCGGTATTTTTCTTTAAATCATTTTCAACTGAATTAGCTCCACTTGAACTTGATTTAACAGAGTCTTTCTTAACATACACATTTCTAGTTAACAAAACCAATCTATCACTAGAATTTGCACTTTTATTGAATTTAGGCAAAGGAACATAATTATCATGGTACAAATTGTGATAACTAGTACATGTGTAAACTGAATGCCATTTGCTACCACAGTGAGAACAAGGATTCTGTGGTTTATAATTAACATTTCTACTCCTAACATCAGAAATAGAAATTTCAACTCTCCTCTTTTTATTCTTCCTGCAATCAATGGCAAGATGATTAGTATTACCACAGGTATGACATGTCTTTCTTGGAGCATTAGGAATATATTTATAATTGTTAGACTTGTCTATACCTAGTTTTTCATTCCTATGCCTTTTGGGAATCTTCTCATTTTTCTTACCAGTCACTGCATTAATATTTTTCTTTAACTTACCAGAGGAGAGATGTCCTATGTTCTTTTCTTTTGTGATTCTTTTCTTGACAGTCTCAGTGCAAATTTTATCATCAGTCTTAACAGAAGTTTTAGTGCTGATTTTAGAACAAAGTTTATCAGTACATTCAGTTTCTGTAATTGACTTAATTTCTGTATCAGAAACAGTTTCTATTTCTTCCTCAGAGATTAATTCAATATTAGAACTTGATCCTTTCTCAAAGGTGGAATTGACTTTCATGTCACTCGCAGGAACAAACTTTATATGAGTGGATAAGTTGATATTTTCATCTTCTTTTGCCTTATTCTTCTTGTATCCAAGACACTCTTTCCAGTTTCTATCATTTATAAGTAAATGAGTTTGTTTACCAGAATGAGTCCACACTCTTATTTGTACTCGTTCTTTCTTTAACTCTACTTCTAGAGATTCTATTTTTTACATCTGTTCTATCTCTATCCCTTTAAGTTTGTCACACAAATTTTGAGTATTTTTTAGAATAACTAACTCAGCCTCTAAATACTCATTCCTTTTCTTTATATCAGCTGCTTCTTTTAAAATCCTGATGTTCTCCTTAGACTGATTATTATAACTAATGTGCAAGTTTCTAAGAAAGGATTTTAATTCAGACATGTTATCAGTATCAAAAGCATAAGCAGTTTTAGGTACCTTTTCAGACGCCTCTTCAATTTCAGTCATCAGTGCATAGTTTGTTTCTTCTTTTTATTCTTCAGAGTCAGAAGAATCCATCCATCCTTTGCTTGATGTGACAAGCACCTTTTCAGCAGATTTTCCAACTTTGGGTTTCTTGCATTCAGTTGCATAGTGACCCATCTTGTCACAATTGAAACATTTGATCTTTGAGAGATCAATTTTCTTCTGTTTGCTTTTCTTGTCAGAATATTGATCTCCTTTTGACTTTCTTCCATATTTCCTGAATTTGCCCTGCTTCATCTTTCTGAAACCTTTAACCATCATAGCCATCATCTGCACCAGTTCTTTGTCAGAATCATCATCTGATTCTTCATCAGTACTTTCATCAGTATCAGCATCAGTGTCTGACTTCATTACGACATGAGCTTTAGCCTTCATTTTTCCTTGGTGCACACGCCTTTCTTTTGATTCCACTTTCAAAGCCACAGATTTAGGCTTTGATCTTGTACCTTCCTTTTGCTTGATCTCCAGATCATATGTCTTCAGCATTCCATAGATCTCATCAAGTGTCATCACGTTCATCCTATAAGTGTGCCTTATAAGATTCTGTTGAGTTATCCATTCCATGGGTAAGGATCTTAAGAACTTGACGTTTGAGTCCTCAACGTCATACACCTTTCCCACTAATGACAATTCATTTAGCAAAGTAAGAAATCTATCATAGATTTATGTTATGTCCTCATTGTGCTTTGCCTCGAATTGCTCATATTCTTGAATAAGAATGCCTCTCCTGTTCTTCTTGATTTCTTCAGTTCCTTGGCATTGAACTTCCAAGGCATCCCATATCTCTTTAGCAGTCTTACAAGCAATAACTCTGTTAGATAAGACAGTATCTAAACTATTGTGTAAGATGTTTCTAACCTTTGCATCTTTAATCATTTCAGCTTTATATTCAGGCGTCCATTGACTCTTTTCTTTTATTACTAGCCCTGTAGGAGTTTTCTCAGTTGTTGCGACTGGTACTGATGGAATGAATGGTCCATTTTTTATCCTGTCTATGTAGTCAGGATCTGAAGCTTCAAGATACATAAGCATTCTTACCTTCCATGTTGAAAATTCTGATTTCTTCAACATCGGAATCTTCATGGTTTCATATCTATTTCCCGACATTTCGATCGTTTCTGATTTGATAGATTATCAGTTTGCTCTGATACCAATTGTTACCCAGTAAATAACGATTATAGAAGGGGGGTTGAATATAATCGTGTAAAATAACCGATTTAAAACAGATATTAAAACAATCAATATCAGCTTTTATTAATCTTTATAAAAACTGATACAAACTCTCTCAAGAAATTTTGTGTTCTTAAGAGCTACCAGGTTTACAAAAATACTCGTGTAAAGATATTACTCTCGTAAAACCTATCTTGTGTTTATATACATACACAGATACTCATTCTGTTACAAAAGATAATCTTTATTAAATCAAATTGATCTTCATGTCGCTTATCTTCTATAACAGCTTCGGTGAAGTGTATCTTCTGCAAATCAATCCTTTCCTGAAATTGTGGAGTAGTATCAATCAATATCCCTGACTTGTACCGCCACTGATGATGACGTCATTATACGTCAGCTCCTGATGCTCCAAGTACTGATGCTATCCAATCCTGACGCACTCATTAAACCATCACTTCCCAACAGTGGTAATTGGCATGGGTGTTTTATCAGGAGAACAATCTATTAGATCAAACTTCTTTAATAGATCAAAGATGTATTTAGTTAGAATTCGAAGAAAACTCGGGCCACTTTGCATCGAATTCCTTCCATGTTTGTGAATCTGCCGAATTTCTCATTTTGCCATCCTTGATTCTCTCCGTGTAATGCCAAGTCAAGTCCTTGGCTGTTTGAGGAGAATTGTACAAATTTCTCAAATGCGGTATTAATGGAAAATACCATAAAATTTTAGCTGGAACCCCTACTAATTTATCTCCTTTTTTTTATGTTAGGAATGAAGATGATGGTGTTACTGGATTACAATGAAGAGTCTACTGATGCAAAAGTCTGTGATAAGAGTCTGTGAGCTGTCAGAATCTGCGGTCTTTAAGAGTTTATAAAGCTTGCTGCAGATTATGGAAATTTCTATTATCTTTGAAGACAGATCACTGGATAAACTCGAATCCTTATCAAGAATCAGAAGATGATTTGATCTTATCAGAAGAGCAGGATTATCGAAGTTGCCAACCAAAAACATATGAGACAGAATCTCATAATTTACAAGAGTGATTTACTTGTTGTTTTTGTTGATAGGAAAATTGTATAAATACTCTCATTCTACATTGTAATATGTGGTCGTGTCTGTCGAAACCTTAAGTCTGTATTAGGTTTTTTACATTTAGAGTTTGCAGCTTTAAAATTGTTTACAAAACGTAGCTGCTAAGGATATTTGTACATCCTTGGTAGAGTTTGTAACTTTGGTTATTCAATATAACTCATCGTTGCATCATCTTTGATTTGTGTTCTTTCAATTCCGCATATTTACTATTCTGTTTGTTAAACAAGAAAAACACAAAAATAGGCATATTAGTACTACTTGTATTCAAACCCCCCTTTCTACAAGTAGTTCTGGTTCAACAAATGGAACTGAATTCAAGAATGCAGTCCTAAATGACTTTTGTGCAGATAAAGGGATAACAAGACAATATTCAGCCCCTAGAACTCCTCAACAGAATGGAGTGGTAGAAAGGAAGAATTGTACATTGATTGAAGCTGCAAGAACAATGTTAAGTGAATCAAGACCTCCAATATACTTCTGGGCTGAAGTTGTAAATACAGCTTATTATACTCAGAATCAAACTTTAATCAACAAGGACTTAATGAAAATTCCTTATGAGATCATGAATGACAAGAAACCAACCCTAAAATATTTTTATGTATTTGGTGCCAAATGCTTTGTGCTTAAAGATGGAGATGTAGTTTAAGGCCAAGGCATATGAAGTTATTTGTGTTGGTTACTCCAGAAGATATTACAGGGTGTACTTAATTGACAATCACAAAGTGAAAGAAAGTGTCAATATTACATTTGATGACACTAAACTCCCAAGTATCCAAACAGAAGATTCATCTGAGAAACTGAAGTTTGACAACTTGCCAGATTCAGAATCAGATGATGAAACTCCACCTGAGATTGATGCTGGTGATAATAAAAACAATGATGATAATGATCATGGTGGTGGTGGTGGAAACACTGGTAACAATGGAGATACCACTAACTCTGGAGAAGAATCATCAAGACAATCTAGCAACAACTCAGGGGGAGGAAATGACGGGTCGACTAGTCATTCACAACACCAGAATGAATTTCAAGGAGAATCATCAAGATTAAATCTTCCAAGACAAACTGTTTGGAATAGAGCTCATCCTTTTGAGCTGATTATTGGTGATCCAGGTGTTGGAGTTAGAACTAGAAGTGTTACTCATAATGAATGTCATTATTCAGGGTTTCTTTCTGAAATGGAACCAAAGAAAACTGAGGAAGAACTGAATGATCCTGATTGGGTGTGTAACAGCCCCAAATCCGGGGTCAGGGATTTAGGGTTGTCACAATCCATGTACTCCTTGCCTTAACTGTATTACTCACACCATTCATAATTCACCTGCTCATGACCCCACAACATATGTCTCACACACACACACATAGGTTAGAGTCTCAGAAACGACACAATACAACAACTGCGGAATAAATAACTTTTATTACAATACCCAAATGTCTTTTGAATCTGTTACTGATACAATTTCTAAGTATTGTTACATTACCAGCTTAGCCTTCTGATGCTCACAACCCTCTAATACCATTCATGTCTATACATAAGTTGAATACCAAAGCCGTAGCCTGATTCGATTGGTTCGTACTACTCCCGGGATCACTGCTAGAAACTGTTTATGGGAACGCCTTGCGAGGTATGTGTCGTCCCATAGGCATCCTGCTTCGCTGCTATATAATATATATAAAATAATAGCAAGAGTGAGCGATAGCTCAGCAAGGTAATGAAAGTATGGCATAATTCTGCCTTTTAATACAACCCAAAAATAAAGCGGGTATAAGACAGTAATTTGTCAAAATATCTCGATACTGAAATTATTTCCTTATCGGAATGTATTCCAAAAATAGTACCATTATGGTATTTCAAATATCATTTCATAATACTCTGCAACTTTCAATATTTATACTATGAACAAAGTTCTAGTATAGTATAAAAGATGAAATAACAAGATAACTCAGTATATCCTTTCCGTAAAATATCTGCTATATAAAATATAAGCAGACTATCAACATATACTTGAAAGATGAAGTTATAAGAAAATTTTAATATCATCTTTCATATCAAACATTTACCTCATATCATAATTTGGAAATAAATACAATGTAAAATATTTCCAATCCATTTTCTAAACTCATCTGATTCCATATATCTTTTCGTAATTTCATATGCTTTCTGATAAACTCATATACTGGAATAAACTTGAATACTCTTGAGTAAACTTTCTTTCTCTGAAAACTTGCTTTAAACATGTTCTTTCTCTGATAACTTGCATAAAACATTTTCTTTCATGGATGATGAACTGTAGACGGAGATTCTGGGCGACAGGGATACCTCTACGATGATCAGTCGTAAGGAAAATCCCCACTCCTGTTTTTCTATGTAGAAGGGAAAATAGAACAGACGCTAACTGATCTACCTCCCCGCCTTCGGTTGTAGGGGAAGAGCAGACCCGTTCATAGACTGCCAGCCTGATACTCTTCTCTGGGTGGGAAAAACAGACCCGTTCATAGACCGTCGGTCTACGCGTAATTCCCTTCTCTTACCCTACGGTCGGGCACATACTGATAATCTAAGGGAAAAACAGACCCGTTCATAGACTGTCGGTCTACGCGTAATTCCCTTAGGGGACAGGCGCCACTCAGTCCCTTACATATTCTCCGAGTTCAAGAAAATCCATAACACTGAAACATAAAGTTCCTTTCCCTTTTTCCCCAAGTATACAACTCCACAAAGTAGTCGTATCTGGTTGGAAAGGAAATTCACTCATATTTCCCAGGCTGATGCATGTTAATGGATATCGACTTGTTCCATGAATTTACCCCTCGATTGTTGAGGTGGTAACACAATATTTGACTTGCAGCAATTACATTGTTCCGAAAAATATCTGTCCCTTGACAGTTTTTGAATTGAGAGTTTAAAAAGAGTAGTAGTTACTTAAATCAGGTTTCCCATATTTTTGATAGTTGAGCGAGCATTTAAATCCCCTTTAAAAGACAGATTTAAATGGAAAAACATTGTTTTGGGAACCTCTTTTTGATTTGAAAATAATTAATAATATTTATTAAATAAGTAACCTTAAACGAATATTTGAAATAATATTCATTAAATAAGTATCCTCAAATAAATATTTGAAAATAATATTTATTAAATAATTAAGCCTCAAATGAATATTCAAAATAATATTCATTAATAAATAAATTTCAAATGAATATTCGAAAATAATATTCATTAAATAATTAATCTCAAATGAATATCCAAAAGTAATATTCATTAAATTAATAATCAATTCTCGAATGAATATTTAAAGGTAATATTCATTAAACAATTAAATAACTTTCAAATGAATATTCAAACATACTATTCATTACATAATCCCCAGATGAATATGTACGATAATATTCTTAAAGTCAATATCCTCAAATGAATATAAATGATATTCTGTAAGTCGATAATCCTCAAATGAATATTAATAAGTAATATTCTTAAAATGAATATTAATAAATAATATACTTAAAGTCAATAATCCTCAAATGAATATTCATAAATAATGTTCCTTAAATAAAATAATTAACACTCGAATAACAGTTACCCGATATCTTTATCGGAAAATAACCTTTATCATATACAAAATATAATCACATCTGACCTTTCAAGAAAATCATACGCCCTTACCCTAGGGCAATTATAAAACCCTGGCTTATAGCTGATATCTCATATCTAACTTATAAGCCCCAACTTCAAGTCATAACCTCAAGTATTGCTATACATAGCAAATCGAAAACAAGTATGCAATTTATATATATCGCAATCGCATATCATAATTGAAAACCGTTATTATACAACAACAGTAATATAGGTTTTGAAAACTTCCATCTAGTATATGCATACTTCAAAATATGGTTTTAGAAACTTGCCCGATGCTCGAGAAGTGATAGGGGTTCGCGACGATGCCGGACAATCTAGACAAAGTCAAACGAAAACACACGGTTAATACCCTCGATAAACCACTTATAACTCAATGCTTAAACACGTAAGCGAAATACAACCAAGGCATTACTTGATCGCCCTAGCGTCACACTAAGTCCATGTTATTCGTCAAATACTTATATCATAAGTTTGGTTCGAAATCCATCCTCCAATTCAAGTTATACTTAACCATTTGCAACATCGGCTAAAACATTTGTATAAAATCGAAAAATAATATTTTTAATCCGAATCATTTTCATGAGCCTTCCTAACTGTCTCTTGTATTATTCCTCAAAGTTTCAAATTTTAATATGGCTTCTAAGTGGTCCAAATATAGCCTCAAAGTGACTGACCAGAGATGGGTTGTTCTTCCGAACGGCGTTTACTAAAACTCACTTTTCTCCTAAACCGTAAATCGTATAGACATGATCTTTATACCAAAACAAACCTTAACACAAGACCTACATGATCATGGTCAGTGTTGTTCAAAAATATTCCAAGACCAGTTCGTAATTCTTGCTCAAAACAGTCTTAAATCAAATGGGCATTACGACGGCTATAATCGTAACGTTTCCCGGTTTTTCTTATGTCAAAACCTCTTAAAACCAAATGAATTCAACAACCCAACAAATTTTACAACATAACCAGTTCATATACTTCAAGAACACATCACCAACATCAACCAACAACAAGTATTCATCAAGGATTAACCATACATACTCCAAATTCCATAAACACGCTTATTCTTAAACATTACTAGAAACTTCACTTAAATCTCAACATAAATCAAATGGGTGGATGAGTGGTATACCTTCCTTGAATCCTTAAACACACCACAAGAGCTTGTAAGCCTTAAGAGAGTCTTTATCCATGGTTATCATCCTTAAACTTGCAAAAGAAAATCAAGAACAAGTTATGAATTCTCGGAGTTACTATACACCGGTTTAAAGAACTGGACATATAAAGGTCTTACCTTGCTCAAATGGAAGCAACTTGGGAAATAGGAAATGTAGGTTATCTCAAGACCTTTCCAACAAGCTATAGATCGCCATTTGCCACCGAGAAATGAAGGAGATATGCATTTTACAATCCGGCAGTCTGTTTTTGGCCGAAATGAAGAAATGAAAATGTTTTTCTTTTTGTCTTGGCTTTTGACTTGATTAATAATGATAATGCTGATTTTTGTTGAAAAAAGTGGTGATTCATAAGCATTGTCCTTGTCATCAGGACACGTGTCAAGCCATGGAGTATCATGGTGGCAAAGCAGGGACACGTGTCGCGCATGCATGTGTTTGGTTCGTTTCTTTTCACATGGATGATCCAAATGTTGCATCCCTCAAATTAATCTTGTTACATGTTACTTCCATGTCTATATTTAATCCTGTAAATGTCGCCTTGTTCCTCTTGAAACGATTCGAAATATTTTCCAAAGGGCGAATAAAACTCTACGCGATTTTCGCAGTGAATAGTAACTATTCACTATTCACTTCAACAATCGAATCCTTAAATCGACTTTAATAAAATAAAAAAATTCCAAAATATTAAATCCTCAAATCCTCAATTTTAATATCTCATTTCTTGAATATAATAATATATAATTCGCTGCCCGATCGAATATTACACCAAAATAACATTTGGAATTTCTGAATTCTGATCGTCTTTGCATTCACTTATTTACTCCGTAGATCACTAATATGACTTCGGAATATCCACACTACGTCTCATACATAGGTGGCATAAAAAATTTTCTTAACCCTCAAAATCACTATTCATCCACCAATTCATTATTCACTGCTGCACTTAATCATAATAAGAAAAGTTTTAAATTTTTCCAAAAATTCGGGTTATTATAGTCTCCCCTCCTTAAAAGGATTCCGTCCCGGAATCAACTTAGGAATAACTGGGGGTACTTCTCTTCCATTACACTTTTTAAATCCCAGGTGGATTCTTCCACCTCTCGTTTTTCCACAAACCTCTCACTAGCTTGGCAACCTTGCCTCTTTGCACTTGCTCTTTTCTATCCGTGATTTCCACAGGTTGCTCTTTGTAAGTCAGACCAGGTTGTATATCTTCCTGCTCGTACTCTAACATATGCTGGGCATCTATAGTATACTGATGTAGCATTGACACATGAACCCCGTTATGACCATTCTACAAGTTTGGGGGGGGGGGGTAAGGCTGGCTCGTAGGCCACCTTCCTGACGCGTCTTAAATCTTAGATGGCCCAATAAATCTCGGGCTCAACTTCTCTTTCTTTCCAAATCTCATTAATTCTTTCCATGGATATCTTTTAGCATCACGAATCTCTAACCTCATATTCCCCATCTTGTTTGTACAGAAAATACACCAACATAAACTTGCTTGTCATCCATCAACATGCCATTTAGCTTATCAATAGTAGTACTATCCCTATACTCGCGGGCTTAGTCCGCATACTTTCTCTGTCTGTCTTGGTTGTCACTAGCCGCTTGTTGGTGAAATCTTTTGTCTTTCTAGTTTGTTGGACTAACTTGGGTTTGGTGTAAAATCTCATCCTTTAATTCCCGATCATTCGGAATCCATCTCTGTCTCATTTTAATTAAGGGTATCGGCCACCACATTGGCCTTCCCCGGATGGTAGTGTATCTCACAGTCATAATTCTAGGTCAATTCTAGCCATTTCTCCATTTCGTGTTATCTACTATCACGGGTAACTCAAAGCCAATTCATTACATTCCATAAAATTTGTGGGTGCATTAGTCAACCCAAAATATCTTCGCTGAAAACTCGAAGTGTCTATTCCTAGTACGAATCGCAGTCTCGGGTATATCCTCGGATTTAACTTCCAACTGGTGATACCCAGTTCTTAAATAAATTTGGAAATACACAGCGTTCTTCTGCTGATCAAACAATCATTTACAAGGGTACCTATTCTCCATGTCGAACTCATACAACTCTCGAGGTTCGATACATAATCTTGTGCTAACATCTTTCTCTCTTACAACAACACCGGGATCTCCACGGTGGTACACTGGGTCTTATCATACCCTTATACAACAACTCTTGTAACTGAGTCACTAACTCTTTCATTCCCACTATACCCTGAATACTCGGTATTCATTCTCATGTCATCCAAATCGATATCTGGTAGCTCATTAAAACCTTGTACAATCTCCCAAAACCATTGTAGTTCCCTTTATACTTGGTATCTCTTTTCTTGGCATCAACCATAAGAGCTAATTAAGCCTCATATCTCTGGCGTAATAGTTTCTTAGTTTGAACTATATTCAAGAATCTCTGAATCTGTCTCCATTCTTTATTTATTACTCTCTCTCCCTTACAATCAGTCTGGGCTCCATTGGGTGTCAACCAACCCATTCTTATTATAATATCACTTCTCCCAACTTGAAAAGAATCAGGTCTATCAAAAGTGCCAACCTCATATTTCTAGTTCACAACCTGGATGTACCAGTCATGTGGGAAAATCCCTCGATTGACTATTTCTACATGTAATTACTCCCTTAGTGGCTCGGCCTTAAGGTTTAATTATCATGCAACTTCTTGATATACAACGATACATTAGCTCTGTCTAAATAGTATAGAAGGGCACCTGCTATTTAAAGGTCCTGACAGTGAGCTGCTGGTTGGAGGTAGCCCTGGTTGAAACCTACTGGCTTTCTTTTACTCTGTGTTCACAAACTCCGGAACAAACCTCAATAATTCGGAAAACTTGGCCTCATACTTGGTCACAGTCATGGTTTCTTGTTTTAACTCTTTAACTTTCATTTTCATCCGGGTCTCCATATATTTCCGAAAATTATTCCTCTAAAACAACACACGCTGCACCTCTCCCAAGTCACAATACCAGCTCCCTCTGACTCCATCGTCAGTACTTATCTTGCTAACCCAGAGGTAGTGTACATTCGTAAACAACTCCTCCAAAATCTCAATTCCATTATAGGGCATCTGTCTAACACCGTTGTCACTGGAGTTCACGGCACATCACTATTCTTTTCACATATATCGATTGACACGCTTTCCATTATCATAATATCCTTGGGAGAATAAACCAATTTCATCGATATATCACTAATATTCTATTCGTCTTAGGGATTCGCTCCTGTCATAGGCGATTTCGTTGCGAATCTAATTCCTATCAGCGAATTTTGACTTATTTGACCTGGTTGGCCTCCCCTTGAAATTCAATAAGGATAACAAAAATTATGGGGCCTTGAAAGATAGCTCCCATATCAAAGAAAATGTCAGACACTGGTGATCATAAGGTTATGAGTTTAAGGTAACCTTATTGGAGGTAAGAGAATTTTACCGAGAGATCAATATGATCATAAGAACTCAACGTTGTGTGCCTCAATTGAGACATTACTAAAGGTAATTAGCCTTCTTGTATTTCACAACTTACAAGTGATGGCGTCCCATCCGACTTCTATCACATAGACAGATAGTCCTTGTAGCCCCTATAAGTATAGGGTTGTTCGTCTCAGTGGAAGTTGAAAAGTATGAAAGCAATTCGAGATCAATTTAATGATTATCGCCTTTCGACAATATTTCTCAAAGGAACACCTTGGATTAAAATTAAACAGATTCCAAAGGTGCGGTTTTCCAAAGAAAATACAAAGAAAAGAATAACCAAAAAGATACTGGTACTTAACAAACAAGTGGTGATGTATCACCGTAGGGTCATTCATTATTTGAAGAAAAGTGAAAGATTAAGTAACATCATTTGACAGGGCTTCGAAAGCCTGAAAGTAGGCATTGTGACAGCCTCTGGCACAAGCGAAACTGAAGGTGGTTTAGCACAAGTGTTATAAAACAACTTCGAAGAGGGAATATACCCTTTATCAGAATTCTTTCTTGGAAAGAAGTCAAGATAGATCATAGATTGGGGAGGTACCCCACATAATTTGCAAATGGGGAGGGTACTACCAGGGTCTCTACGGATGCCTTTTATGTCGGCTCCTCTGATAGATAATCGTTCAATTCCAAAGCTTTTCTTCTCCAGGCACACCCTAAGGTGCTCGATACTTACGTTATTGCCGACCATAATAGTCGCTAAGGATTCAACCATCGACCTTTGCAATCGCAGGGAGTTCTATTCGACTAGGCGCAAACATCTCAAGTAAGCGTTCTGTTCTATGAGAAGACTTCGATACCGTTGTCGCCCGTAGCAATGACAATTCCACATGTCGACTGGGCGGTACTTCGGAAGATCATTAGAAACTACAAGCTTAAATCCGGTCTCTATTTCAATCATCCTTATACCCAATATTCCTTCTCCCATATCAATCCTGTGTGCTACATAAGCTTAACACTTTTGGCACAATAGCCTTTTCATTTAAGTCAATCCCGGAATTTCTCAGTCCGTCTTGGTCCTTAAATATATTTCGCCTTTACCGTCCAATCTCAACTTCATCATTTTATCTCTACAATCAATTATAGCAATCAGGGTCTGTCTACCAACCCATATAACGGCTATCTTATCCAATCCACAGGGTT
This sequence comes from Heracleum sosnowskyi, assembly GCA_030848705.1. NCBI lineage: Eukaryota > Viridiplantae > Streptophyta > Magnoliopsida > Apiales > Apiaceae > Heracleum > Heracleum sosnowskyi. Next base: position 22,995,898 of record CM061240.1, read on the forward strand.
CGCTCTAATTTCCACTCTCTTTGGTGACATCCTCTGGTAATCAGAAAGACAAGGTTTGCCAAATTTGCTGAATTTCTTTCCAAAATCAGGGGAATTTGATCAATCTATTTACCTACGAGTAATGCTCGGATCTGATTTCCGACCTTTCTGTTCTATCCTCATAATTTCTTCCTGGTTTCCTGAGGGTGGTAAATCTCGTTCTCGATTCCGCCTTAGCGTGCTTGTCTTAAAATAACATTTGCATGGTACATATACCCAAAATTCTCCTTGGGATAATAAAATCCCTCAATGATGTAATAGACACTCTTTCCAGTGGAATCGCTGGTCGTGGGGATTGAAACCTCATAGCCAAAGCAATTCCTTTCACTATACTAGGCAACTAAGTACCCTTAATCGTTCGTGAAAATCTGAACACCTTGGTTCTTACGTATGTCGCCTCCTTATGGGCAACTATAACTGACTACGAGTAACAGGTTTCGTTCAAGTCGAATCAATCCACTGATACTGGCTATACTGCCTCTACCTCTTCTGTCTTGGAGACTCTACTCCATTTTCTTTGTCATACCTCTTGATGAATCATGAACGATCCTTAAACTCTCGTCTCGTCACTTATTTATCCCTTGAAGGTTCGTCCGGTCTTATTATTAGACCTCAAGTAACACACCACATCTTTATCAATCAACACGTCCTCTACAAGATTCTTTCCTTGACCCACTATGGGGTCTTCCTCTAGATCCTCTTATGGATCTTCCTTTATCGGGTCTCCGTCTATTTCAAGGAACGCATCATCAAATGCCTACTCGAAGGCCTCGGGATCTGGTATCTCAGAATCCCATCCATCTATAACTCATACGAATCGAGGTGACTAACCATGAAGTCCTAAGTACGGTTTCCCAAAAGAAGTCCCCTCTCGGGCTTCATCTTAAACAGTCAGGGTCATTTCCTCTAACCCAACTACGAACTCAATTTGAGCTCTAGATGCTCTTATCATTATTAAGGGTATTGTAAGACTCGATCTCCTATCGTTTCTGAGAACTGTAACCTAACGCTCTGATCTCTGTAACAGCCCCAAATCCGGGGTCAGGGATTTAGGGTTGTCACAATCCATGTACTCCTTGCCTTACCTGTATTACTCACACCATTCATAATTCACCTGCTCATGACCCCACAACATATGTCTCACACACACACACACACAGGTTAGAGTCTCAGAAACGACACAATACAACAACTGCGGAATAAATAACTTTTATTACAATACCCAAATGTCTTTTGAATCTGTTACTGATACAATTTCTAAGTATTGTTACATTACCAGCTTAGCCTTCTGATGCTCACAACCCTCTAATACCATTCATGTCTATACATAAGTTGAATACCAAAGCCGTAGCCTGATTCGATTGGTTCGTACTACTCCCGGGATCACAACTAGAAACTGTTTATGGGAACGCCTTGCGAGGTATGTGCCGTCCCATAGGCATCCTGCTTCGCTGCTATATAATATATATAAAATAATAGCAAGAGTGAGCGATAGCTTAGCAAGGTAATGAAAGTATGGCATAATTCTGCCTTTTAATACAACCCAGAAATAAAGCGGGTATAAGACAGTAATTTGTCAAAATATCTCGATACTTAAATTATTTCCTTATCGGAATGTATTCCAAAAATAGTACCATTGTGGTATTTCAAATATCATTTCATAATACTCTGCAACTTTCAATAATTATACTATAAACAAAGTTCTAGTATAGTATAAAAGATGAAATAACAAGATAACTCAGTATATCCTTTCCGTAAAATATCTGCTATATAAAATATAAGCAGACTATCAACATATACTTGAAAGATAAAGTTATAAGAAAATTTTAATATCATCTTTCATATCAAACATTTACCTCATATCATAATTTGGAAATAAATACAATGTAAAATATTTCCAATCCATTTTCTAAACTCATCTGATTCCATATATCTTTTTGTAATTTCATATGCTTTCTGATAAACTCATATACTGGAATAAACTTGAATACTCTTGAGTAAACTTTCTTTCTCTGAAAACTTGCTTTAAACATGTTCTTTCTCTGATAACTTGCATAAAACATTTTCTTTCATGGATGATGAACTGTAGACGGAGATTCTGGGCGACAGGGATACCTCTACGATGATCAGTCGTAAGGCAAATCCCCACTGCTGTTTTTCTACGTAGAAGGGAAAATAGAACAGACGCTAACTGATCTACCTCCCCGCCTTCGGTTGTAGGGGGAAGAGCAGACCCGTTCATAGACTGTCGGCCTGATACTCTTCTCTGGGTGGGAAAAACAGACCCGTTCATAGACCGTCGGTCTACGCGTAATTCCCTCCTCTTACCCTACGGTCGGGCACATACTGATAATCTAAGGGAAAAACAGACCCGTTCATAGACTGTCGGTCTACGCGTAATTCCCTTAGGGGACAGGCGCCACTGAGTCCCTTACATATTCTCCGAGTTCAAGAAAATCCATAACACTGAAACATAAAGTTCCTTTCCCTTTTTCCCCAAGTATACAACTCCACAAAGTAGTCGTATCTGGTTGGAAAGGAAATTCACTCATATTTCCCAGGGTGATGCATGTTAATGGATATCGACTTGTTCCATGAATTTACCCCTCGATTGTTGAGGTGGTAACACAATATTTGACTTGCAGCAATTACATTGTTCCGAAAAATATCTGTCCCTTGACAGTTTTTGAATTGAGAGTTTAAAAAGAGTAGTAGTCACTTAAATCAGGTTTACCATATTTTTGATAGTTGAGCGAGCATTTAAATCCCCTTTAAAAGACAGATTTAAATGGAAAAACATTGTTTTGGGAACCTCTTTTTGATTTGAAAATAATTAATAATATTTATTAAATAAGTAACTTTAAACGAATATTTGAAATAATATTCATTAAATAAGTATCCTCAAATGAATATTTGAAAATAATATTTATTAAATAATTAAGCCTCAAATGAATATTCAAAATAATATTCATTAATAAATAAATTTCAAATGAATATTCGAAAATAATATTCATTAAATAATTAATCTCAAATGAATATCCAAAAGTAATATTCATTAAATAAATAATCAATCCTCGAATGAATATTTAAAGGTAATATTCATTAAACAATTAAATAACTTTCAAATGAATATTCAAACATACTATTCATTACATAATCCCCAGATGAATATGTACGATAATATTCTTAAAGTCAATATCCTCAAATGAATATAAATGATATTCTGTAAGTCGATAATCCTCAAATGAATATTAATAAGTAATATTCTTAAAATGAATATTAATAAATAATATACTTAAAGTCAATAATCCTCAAATGAATATTCATAAATAATGTTCCTTAAATAAAATAATTAACACTCGAATAACAGTTACCCGATATCTTTATCGAAAAATAACCTTTATCATATACAAAATATAATCACATCTGACCTTTGAAGAAAATCACACGCCCTTACCCTATGGCAATTATAAAACCCTGACTTATAGTTGATATCCCATATCTAACTAATAAGCCCCAACTTCAAGTCATAACCTCAAGTATTGCTATACATAGCAAATCGAAAACAAGTATGCAATTTATATATATCGCAATCGCATATCATAATTGAAAACAGTTATTATACAACAACAGTAATATAGGTTTTGAAAACATCCATCTAGTATATGCATACTTCAACATATGGTTTTAGAAACTTGCCTGATGCTCGAGAAGTGATAGGGGTTCGCGACGATGCCGGACAATCTAGACAAAGTCAAACGAAAACACGTAAGCCAAATACAACCAAGGCATTACTTGCTCGCCCTAGCATCACACTAAGTCCATGTTATTCATCAAATACTTATATCATAAGTTTGGTTCGAAATCCATCCTCCAATTCAAGTTATACTTAACCATTTGCAACATCGGTTTCTAAGTCATGCTCTTAGTGATTTTCACTTGCGCGACCTCGGCTAAAACATTTTTATAAAATCAAAAAATAATATTTTTAATCCGAATCTTTTTCGTGAGCCTTCCTAACTGCCTCTGGTATTATTCCTCAAAGTGTCACATTTTAATATGGCTTCTAAGTGGTCCAAATATAGCCTCAAAGTGACTGACCAGAGATGGGTTGTTCTTCCGAACGGCGTTTACTAAAACTCACTTTTCTCCTAAACCGTAAATCGTATAGACATGATATTTATACCAAACCAAACCTTAACACAAGACCTACATGATCATGGTCAGTGTTGTTCAAAAATATTCCAAGACCAGTTCGTAATTCTTGCTCAAAACAGTCTTAAATCAAATGGGCATTACGACGGCTATAATTGTAACGTTTCCCGGTTTTTGTTATGTCAAAACCTCTTAAAACCAAATGAATTCAACAACCCAACAACTTTTACAACATAACCAGTTCATATACTTCAAGAACACATCACCAACATCAACCAACAACAAGTATTCATCAAGGATTAACCATACATACTCCAAATTCCATAAACACGCTTATTCTTAAACATTACTAGAAACTTCACTTAAATCTCAACATAAATCAAATGGGTGGATGAGTGGTATACCTTCCTTGAATCCTTAAACACACCACAAGAGCTTGTAAGCCTTAAGAGAGTCTTTATCCATGGTTATCATCCTTAAACTTGCAAAAGAAAATCAAGAACAAGTTATGAATTCTCGGAGTTACTATACACCGGTTTAAAGAACTGGAAAACTAAAGGTCTTACCTTGCTCAAATGGAAGCAACTTGTGAAATAGGAAATGTAGGGTATCTCAAGACCTTTCCAACAACCTATAGATCGCCATTTGCCACCGAGAAATGAAGGAGATATGGATTTTACAATCCGGCAGTCTGTTTTTGGCCGAAATGAAGAAATGAAAATGTTTTTCTTTTTGTCTTGGCTTTTGACTTGATTAATAATGATAATGCTGATTTTTGTTGAAAAAAGTGGTGAGTCATAAGCATTGTCCTTGTCATTAGGACACGTGTCAAGCCATGGAGTATCATGGTGGCAAAGCAGGGACACGTGTCGCGCATGCATGTGTTTGGTTCGTTTCTTTTCACATGGATGATCCAAATGTTGCATCCCTCAAATTAATCTTGTTACATGTTACTTCCATGTCTATATTTAATCCTGTAAATGTCGCCTTGTTCCTCTTGAAACGATTCGAAATATTTTCCAAAGGGCGAATAAAACTCTACGCGATTTTCGCAGTGAATAGTAACTATTCACTATTCACTTCAACAATCGAATCCTTAAATCGACTTTAATAAAATAATAAAATTCCAAAATATTAAATCCTCAAATCCTCAATTTTAATATCTCATTTCTTGAATATAATAATATATAATTCGCTGCCCGATCGAATATTACACCAAAATAACATTTGGAATTTCTGAATTCTGATCGTCTTTGCATTCACTTATTTACTCCGTAGATCACTAATATGACTTCGAAATATCCACACTACGTCTCGTACATTGGTGGCATGAAAAATTTTCTTAACCCTCAAAATCACTATTCATCCACCAATTCACTATTCACTACTGCACTTAATCATAATAAGAAAAGTTTTAAATTTTTCCAAAAATTCGGGTTATTATAGGGTGATTGCTATGCAATATGAACTCAATCAATTTGAACAACAGCAAGTCTGGAAGCTGGTACCTAGACCAAAGAACAGAAAAGTAGTTGGTACACGGTGGGTATTCAAAAACAAGTTAGATGAAGATGGCATTGTGACTAGAAATAAAGCAAGACTGGTTGCTCAAGGGTATTCACAAGCTGAAGGCATTGATTATGATGAAACCTATGCACCAGTGGCTAGGCTTGAGGTCATCAGGATGTTCTTAGCATTTGTAGATTTCTCCAATTTTAAAGTATATCAATTGGATGTTAAGAGTGCATTTCTGAATTGTGAGCTGGATGAAGAAGTGTATGTAGAACAGCCCCCTGGCTTTGAAAATCAGGAGTTGCTGGACTTTGTGTACTTACTCTTCAAGGCTATCTATGGTCTTAAAGAAGCTCCAAGAAAATGGTATGACACTCTTTCTGGTTTTCTTATAGAAAATGGTTTTGTTAGAGGTATCATAGACAAAACTCTTTTTTCTAAGAAACATAAAAATGATATGATATTAGTCCAAGTCTACAGTTATCAAACTTGGAGCTTGTGATAATTCTATCAAGGTAGATGTTACAAGCTATAGAGGTATGATTGGCTCCTTACTCTATCTTACTGCAAGTAGACCTGATATTATGCATGCTACATGCTTATGTGCAAGGTTCCAAGCGGATCCTAGAGATTTGCATCTCGTTGCTGTAAAAAGAATCTTGAGATATCTTAAGGGTACAACTAATCTAGGTATCTGATACCCTAAAGATTCAGGTTTTAATCTTGTTGGATATATAGATTCTGATTATGCAGGTAGTGTTGTGGATAGAAAGAGTACCTCTGGGAGTTGTCAATTCCTAGGTGGTAGATTGATTCCTTGGTATAGCAAAAAATAGCAAAAAATTTCCAATTCAACAGCAGAAGCTGAATATATTGTTGCTGGAAGCTGTTGTGCTCAGATCTTATGGATAAGGAATCAAATGAAAGACTATGGCTTTGTATTGAACAAAATTCTAATTCTGTGAGACAATACAAATGCCATAGCAATCTCCAACAACCATGTTCAACACTCGAGAACCAAACACATCGACATCATGTATCATTTTATCAGAGAGCATGTCATGGATGGTATTGTGGAATTACACTTTGTACCCACAGAGGAACAAACAGTAGATATTTTTACTAAATCTCTTGATGAATCCACATTTACCAGGTTATTTGGTAAATTGGGTATGTTAAATAGTTTTAGGGATTAATATTGGTAATTATTGATGTTTGTTCTTGGTTGAATTACAAGTGTTTTGTGTTGTATATATTCTAAAATTCACTTGTAATTTAGTTTATCAAAACATTTTCCTATTTCTTATATAAATTTACTGTTCTTAAATGTCATGCTTTGTTTAGTTTTTAAGCTTCCTAGTTTAAGTATTTTTAAAAAATAATTTATTTACACTAAAAAAAAATTTCTCAGATTTTTCTGTTAAAGTTTTGGAAAAATTTATTTTTACTGGAAATTTATGAATTTAAGAATATTTAAATTGCTTGTACAAATGTTTGTAAATTATTTATTGCATTTTTCTGATAATATGTGAATTTTGTGTAAATTACTTAATTTATTCTCTTTATATTCGAATTATATGTTAAATGTTATTGTTTTTGGTACTGGTAAGACTATCGGTAATATTATCAAATAGTCTTACTGATAGTTTTTATAAATTACTAATTATTATTATTTTTTGATATTTGTTCATTTTTGATTAAACTGTCTTTGTTAATTTAGTCTTTATAATTGATTTAAACTAGAAAAACTATCGGTAAGACTATCCTGAATAGTCTTACTGACAGTCTTTCTTAGTTTATTTTATATATTTAAATTGTTTTCTTTGTATTTTATTTCTCAATTTGTACTAGAAAGACTATCAATAAGACTATCTGATAGTTTTACCGATTGTCTTTCTAGCCTAATATATATATATTTTTTCTTTTCTTCAAAGACTATCAGTTAGTCTTTCTGCTCAAGTTTTAACTTAGCAGTTTCTTTTCTCCCGATTATATACACACAATACATACAGAATTGCTACAGATTTCTTTTTAATTCTCAGACGATTCTCGTGTGTTTTTTATTTCAAACCCAGTGTTTTACAGATCTAATCAAGACAGTTATTTTGATTACCTAAAACTGTACTTTTATTTAGTTTCTAAAATTTGTGTTCTTGAAATCCTTTCAAATTCTCAACGTTTTTGTGGTTAGGATTTAATTTTGAGCAATCTAAAATACTGGTGTTTTTGTTTTGTGTTAAGGATTATTATACTTAAAATTGATTAATTTTGGTGAAGTTTTAATTTTTCGAATTATAAATTAATTTTAATTAATTTTAAATTCTAAAAATTCGAATTAATCTTAATTAATTGCATCTTGTTCTGTTTTAATAAAAATGGCTTTTGAGATTGTCAAAAATAATTTTCTTGGTTATTTTGATCCTCTAAAATGTTCTGTTGAATGTTTTAGGCCTTGGATTCGGTTTTTGAATGAACATTCTATTGTCAGACATGCTATCTATCTTAATGTTGATTTAAAACACGGAACTTTAAGGCTATTGTGTTCTTCTACTATTGTGTCCACTGATTTATCATCTTTTACATTCACTATTGATGACACACACTACACACTTAACAGAGATATTCTTTGTGATGCTTTACATCTTCCGAGGGATAATTTTGTTAATCTACCATCTGATGCAGACCTAGTTCAATTTTTCACCAACATTAACTATCAAGGTCCGGTAGATTTAACAAAACTTTCCAAAAGCTATCTAGTCAGTGAGTGGGATGTATTCTTTGACACCCTGGCTAAAGTTTTCAGTAACTGCACTAAAACCAATTTTCATAATATTCCTTCTCTTCTTCAGTACATTGGTTCTTGGCCATCTTGTCTGGAATCAATTGATCAGACATGTCTTAGTTGCTAAGATTGGTCATTCTAGTGGTAGGAAAGTCATGTGTTTTTATCCTCGTTTCCTCACTTTAATGATTAATCATGTTCTTTTTTATGCTCACAAAGAGTTGTTTACACTTGGTGGTTCTGAAAATTCTCAAACCACCCATGTTAAATTCTTTCAAAGACTAAACACATCTTTTAAATTCATCTCTGTTCCTGTTGTCATTACACCTTTTATGACCCAATTCATTCCTCTTCCTGCTTATGGATTCCAAGTTCCTGAGCAACAACCTTTAGTGGATCACTCCACCCCTACTGGAACCTCAGATGCCATCCCATTACATGTAGTTATTCCTAACCTTGGTTCTTCTTCTGGCACATTTACTGAAACCCAAGAGGTTAATAGGGTTGACCAAGAGTTTGTAGAACCATAAACTCTATCCCCGGTCATAGAGCCAAACACTGAGTCAACTCCCTTGACCAATCACCCTGAGCCTAATGTTCTTGTCAGACAAAGAAATACTAGTGGAGAAGATACAATGAGAGATCTTACAGCTCTGTCTCGACCACCAAAGCAGAGAAGAACTTATAGAGAGACAACTGTTAGCCCGTCTGTATCCTCTCAACGGGATATGGATTTGGAAATGGCCACTGAATAGTATCTAGAGACATTCTCTCAACAGGGTTAATCTATTGAACTAAGCCATAGGGCCCTGGCAATCTGTAATGAGTCAAGCACACTCCCATTACTCACAATGGGAGAAGACATCCAATTAGATGAAACTCAGGCATCTGAGAGAAAATCTGATTCTTTGCCAACTCAAATAGATTCATTTTCTCCCCTCCCAGAGGGAACATCTCTGGCTCCCTTAAGGGATTTTCCACTCGCAGTTTTTACTGGAGAAAGTGGAAGGCAACCTGGTGAGTCTAACACTGAAGCAATTCAGTTTTCAAATCAAAATAATTTGTTAGACTTCACTAGGGATTGGGATTTGCGAACTCCCATTGCACCACCACTAACCTCTCTAGAAGGGACTAGGGTGATTTTAAATGCAGATACATCATCTGGAAATCCAGACAGACAGCTAGTAGTGAGAGATGTGAATCAAACACAAAGTGAAACACAAGCACGTGAGTTGAGTTAAACACCACTGAGATAAATTGAGGTGAGTGCACACACTGACACAAACACTGCTTTCTTGTAAGCTCAAATAGCTGCTCTATAGAAACAATTATCTGAAACCCAGACTGAAAAAGAAATTCTAAAAGCACAAGTGTTTGAACGGTCTTCTTCTTCCACCTCTGTAACTAATCAGCTGGGTACTACTAAAGATGATGTTGAAGGACTGAAGATTACTCTCCTGCCAAAGTTGAATGCCATCCAGCAATATCAAGTACTAGTGGCTTCGGACATCTCTGGACTTACAAATTCAAATGCTCAGATATTAGGGAGTGTCAAGGAGATTACTTCTATTTCTGCCAAGGTGGACTTCATTCAGCAAACAGTCGATGAAAATCAAATCTTTAATGATGAAAGGTTTGCCAGGATTGAAGGAGGAATGGAGCATCTGAACGAAGGTATGAAGCACTTGTATTTGATGATCAAGAACTCTCATCAACCCACGGCTGAAGAGAAGAAATTCTTTGAGGGTGATGATGATGATGAAGATGATGATAAAGATGAAGGAGGAGATGGAGGAGATATAAGGGGAAGAAGAGAGGTTAATCCTACTACTACTAAATCTAAATCTGTAGAGGATTCCTCAACTAAAGGGGAGAATAAGGAGAAATAAGGAGGTGAAGTAGGACAAGCTGGAGGATCTGGAAAAGACAAAGGAAATCAGAAATAGTCTACTTTTTCTGATGATGACTACTACCATGGTGAACAAGGTGATTTTAATTTTGATACATTTGGAGATGTCCCTGAAGATTGTTAGGAACTATGTTGTTTCTTGATGATAACCAAACTTACTTAGTAAAAATTGTTCAAGTATACGTAGCCATCAACGGATAGTTTGCCATTGCAGTATCCGTAGATGGGTAGCTTATCCATGGATAAGATCAAATGTAACATGCTTGTGTATTTCTGATGTTGAAGTTGAAGTAGTCTTGATAGGTTAATTAAGTCATATTGACTATCAATATATATGTAGAATAGGGAGGCGAATTGTATATAGCCGATGCCTTGTAATTCTGCATACATGAAATTGACTGTGTGCGGATAGCTTGACTAGCCTTCTACGGATATGGACATTGTACTGTCTACGGATAGCAGTACTGGCTGATCAAGAAACTACCAACGGATACAACTCAGATAGCTTCTACGGATATTAAAACTTTTAGGGTTCTTTGTACCTGTGAAAAGTACAGCGATGTCAGAGCACATGGGTTGTGTAAGACCCCAGATTTCGGGTAGAATTAAAACTTTTATAGATGTATATATGAATAGTGGTTGTGACCACGATGTATCAATGATTTTGAGAATCAAGTTTATGAAATGAATATGGATTTCAGTTTTCAAGTATTTTACGAATAGTGAGAATGGGCTGACCATTTAGATTAGAATAATCTATCTGGAAAGTAAGAATATAACACCCCAAGGAAGAAAAGTATTTTCATGTCATCCAAATCGATATCTGGTATGCATCCGACAACTCCGTAAACAAGATAGCGTATGCCCGAGAAAGCACTAGAACATTTCTAAGTGCAAGAAATAAAGAGGAAATAAACCAGGAATATTGAAACTGATATTGATCCAAACGATTATGGTGAATAGTAGATTCCTTAAGATGAGAATAGGATCACACCACACTATATACGAGTCTACAAATGGAATTTTGGAAGTTAGATTAGTAATCCCGAATCAAAATAAGTGTATGTAAATGTCGTCAGAATCAGCATTCGAGTACTTTCAGTTTTCTCCGAAAATTTCACCAGAAAGCTCAGGAAATCTATGATCCCTTATTAAATAAAGATTTTAGACAAGGGCGTACATGGAATTATAATATAAGATTTTATTTAAGATACTCAGGTCATTCAGAGAAAACATTTCAAGGGGATTATAGAGAAACCACTGAAAACCTTTACGAAGCAAAGCAGTATCGGATTAACAAAATACGAATAAATAAAGTGTGACATACAAGTGTAACATTATTTTGTTACAAGTATAAAAGAGAAGCTAGTTGGTGAAAGAAGGAAATTCAAGAGTGACCAAAGTGTAAGTCAACTCAAAGATGAAGGACTAGTTTACAATTTGCTAAAGTAAAAGCAACAAGTGACAAGCCAACAAGTGGATGGCCAAGATTCAACCAACACAAAAGTAGAAATCTCATCCAAGGGCTAGCATTAACACCTGCAAAGGGAAGATAAATACACATTAATACATGTATTAAAGTCATTACAACAAAGCAAAACATCACCACCACCCCCATTAAAGGGCTCTCGGCCAAAAGCTTCAACAAGGGGGGATTTGGAGATTTCTTCCACCAACAATTGCAAGCTAGAGCTTAAAACAAAGCTAGTGAGTAGTACAAGGTGAGCCATGAATCTTATAGCCATTCTTTAAGTCTTTCATTTTCAAATAAATGGATGAAGATGATGAATGAATAGTAACCAAGTTTTTGTTTGGTTTTAATCTTGAATCTATGACTTCTAAAGGTTATATCAAGCAAGGATCTAAGTTTATATAGGTGTATTGGGAGTAAACAAGCTTGAAGGAGGTATGAACCTTGAACCCTTGGATATATTAAGTGATTTTTTTGAAGGTTTAATGGTGTAAATGCTTGTTTATGATCTTAGTAGCTATGATTGGGCTTTGTTATAAGTTATATTGAGTTTTAAGAACGGAAAGGCATTGCTTGGCCTCAGTTCTTTGTTATATAAGATGTATATGTTTTGTGGAGTGATTGGTGAGCAAGTTGAATGGTTTGAATTTTGGGATTATCCGATTTATAGCCGTCATAATGCCGAAATTTCCTAAAACCTTTAAAAACAGAGCATAACAGTTGGAATAGATCTCGGACCTTGAGGAGTTTATGACTTTTACTTATATATATTTGAACGTAGATCGTTTTGGCGCAAAAATCGAAGCTATCCGATTTACGGTTTAGGAGATATGGCCGAATTAGTAAAAGTGGTTCTAAAACGAGAAGAAAAGTTTGTAACTGAAATTGAGCTTTCTTAACTCGATCATTGCAGGGGCTAATCTTGATAATTAAATATTAGAGACAGTAAGGAAAGTGTGGGAGAAGACCTTGTGTGAAAAAGATCCTTTTTCGATTTTATAGAAATGTTCGAAGTAAGGTTAAGTGCGAGAAACCCCTTAAAACAAGTACCAAATTATAAGATGTTAGTAGAGATTGCAATGGTTATGATCATATAGTTGCATTGGTGTGGTGTTTAAGTTTAAGAATAGTGTTTGCTTGATTCCTAAGTATAAGTTATTGATAAAAGGTATCTTTATTGTTGATAGATCACCGGACCACTGCAAGACACCACCCTCAGACTCAGAGATCAGGCAAGTTTTCAAACCTATGCCTCTATAAACTGTTGTTGTGATAAAGAAAAGATATTGAGATATATGCTATGTGTTCATGATTTCGAAACGATACTTATGATGCTAAGTAAAAGTTGTTAGTATAAGTTGGACTTATAAGCTATGGTTATGGCAATATTTCTAAGCCGATATGTTAAGAAAAACACTCAGTAGGGGGTATATACTCCGTATTTATACTACGGACCGGGAATGGTATCAGTTTCTATCTAGGGTTATATTATTATATTATTATAATTAATTCGGTTAAATGATTTATAAACTGAAGATTATTTGGGTTTAAACTGCTAAGGATGTACCTATGTATAAGGTGATTAATTTATTACCCATTCTTTTGTTAAGAAAGTATTTGGGAATTACTTCTAAATAAATATTCTTTATTAAATATAGTTTTCATTAATTATTTAAAGCCCTACTTCTTAAGAAAGTATTTTGTGAAAACTATTCTTTAACCCTAGATAACTAATAAAGTTTTATTCAGACAATTATAATTATAATTAAAGAAGGCTCCCAAATCTATTTCCTTTTTAAGTCTATATTCAGAAAGGCTTAAATGTTCGCTCAACTACAAAGACTCATGGGACATTTCTCAAGATTATATGTTTGTTCCAAGTGGACTGCCCGGTCCTAAATCTCTTTGAAACTATTCATTTAACAGCTTTGTATGCTACCATTAAAATGATTTTGATTACTTCTCAAGACTCGAGGAGTAAGATCCGTGGAATAAGTTGTATCCATTAACAAGCATCAGCTTGGGAAATATGGGTGAATTTTCCTTTCCAACCAGATATGACTACTTTGTGGAGTCGTATACTTGGGGAAGAAGGGAAAGGAACTTTATGTTTCAAAGTTATGGATTCACTCGAACTCGGAGAATATGTAAGGGACTGAGTAGTGCCGGTCCCCTAAGGGAATTACAATAAGACTGACGGACTATTGAACGGGTCTGTTCTTCCCTTAGATGATAAGTAAGTGCCCGACCATAGGGTAGTAGGAGAGCAACAGACTGACGGACTATTGAACGGGTCTGTTCTTCCCACCTACAACCGAAGGCGGGGAGATAGGTCAGTGAGAGACTGTCTATTCTTCCCTTCTACGTAGAAAAAGACCATGGGGGATACATCTTGCGACTGATCATCGTAGGGGTATCTTCGGCGCCTAGAATCTCCATCTATAGTTCATCATCCATGAAAGAACATGTTTTATGCTAGTTTTCAGAGAAAGGAAGTTTTCGCAAGCTTATTCAAGTTTATACAAGTAGACGAGTTTATAAGAAAGCAAATGAAATTATGAAAAGGTATATGATTTTATGAAAAGATATATGGAATCAGATGAGTTTAGAAAATGGATTGGAATTTTTTTTTTTTTTTACATTGTCTTTATTTCCAGATTATGATATGAGGTAAATGTTTAATATGAAAGATGATACTTGGATATATATATTGTTTATCAGTTCAGTATTATTTTGGTGGGCCTCGTTGCTCACCCTTGCTTGTTTATTTATATCACAACAACAGATAAACCAGATGGCACGTATCGTACCCACCAGGCGCAAGAGGGCGCATGTACCCAGAGGACTCTCCCCTGACATTACGGCCGCCATAGCTGAGGTAGAACCTACTAGTGTCATAGACTGGTAGTTTGGATTCAGTTTTTAATTATATGTATGATATAACTTAAGAAGTGACAACAAACATAAACTTGTAAATTATATTTTGGGGTTTGTAAACACTTATGATATGTATGTGGATCCTGTTAGCGTTATTTACTTCAAGTTCATCTCTGGGACTATAACTTGTATGTGTGTATGTGAGCTTAGATTGTGGGGTCATAGCATGTTATTTATTTATATTGATTCAAGTCAAGCATGATGTATGGAATAATGACCGTAACGACCAGATCTCCGACCCCGGATCTGGGGCTGTTACAGGTTGACCGACTACACAGAGCATGGAAGCCAGTATTTCTGGAAAGGTGACAAGAAGAAAGAAGCATTCTGTTTGCATGGTCCAATGTAGCATTTCCTTAAAAGACAATCAGCCAAGAAGGGCAAGCTACAAACACAGATCACTGTTTGGGATGGAGAAACAAGGATTCTGAACACATGTACTTTTTGTATTATTAGTTGTTCAAATATCTTTGTAAACTTGGGTTATATAACCAAGTTGTAGCATAACTCTAGAAATCAAGAAATCAGGTTTTAGCAATTTAGAGAGCTCAAAGCAGTATCCTAGTAAATTGCTGAAGCTAGAGTTGTGTATTTGCAGCTGTGTGTTTATTCGTAAAAATCACAGAGATTTCTTTAATAAAAATCTCTCAGGTGGACAAAAATAATCCACCTGAATTTTTAATTCTTGTATCATCTTATTTGTGTTTCTGTTCTTATTTCTTACTTTTCATATTTTCATTATCAAGAACGAAAAGTTTTCAAGATTGTATTCAACCCCCCTTCTACAATCTTGGTTCAGTGTCTAGGGAATAACAATTGGTATCAGAGCAAGCTTCTAACATACAAGAAGTTTAAAGATCAAAGACAGCTGAATTATGAGTCAGAAGGATCATGGAGTTAAGATACCAGTTCTTGATAGAGAAAATTACTTTCACTGGAAAGTAAAAATGCGCCTACATCTTATGTCTATGGATGAAGCTTATGTAGAGTGCATAGAACATGGCCCTCTTGTACCGATGAAGCCAAACACCTCAATAGCTCATGAACCAGCAGGATCTCTAAGCACTATCCCAAAGCTGTGCTCAGAATGGACTCCTGAGGACATCGTCGCCGTTCATAAAGAAAAGAAGGCCATGAACATTTTGTTTAATGGTCTTGATTCTGATATGTTCGACATTGTCATCAACTGCTCTACAGCCAAAGAAATTTGGGACACTGTCCAAACCAAATGTGAAGGGACTGAACGGGTGAGAGAAAACAAGATGCAACTTCTCATACAACAATATGAACACTTTCACTTCAAAAGTGGAGAATCTTTGAATGACACTTTCAGTAGATTTCAAAATTTTCTAAATGGACTGAAGTTGTATGGAAGAGTGTATCATGTCAAAGACTCAAATCTCAAATTTCTCAGAGCCTTGCCAAAAGAGTGGAAACCCATGACTGTCTGCTTGAGGAACACTCAAGAATATAAGGACTACACTCTTGGGAGGCTGTATGGAACCCTAAAGACATATGAACTGGAAATAGAGCAGGATGAAGAAATTGAGAAGGTCCAAAAAGAAAATTGGATCTGTTGCTCTAGTGGCAAGTGTTGAAAAGGCCGAGGACGTGAAAGAAGAAGTTGTTGCAGCTACACCAAGCCAAAGTGCTTGTGAAGGTAGAGCTGAATCAAGAAAGTGCAAAGGGAAGATGATTGAAGAGAGTGAGCCCATCAATCAAGAGGAGATGGATGATCTTGATGATCACTTAGATTTTTTGTCAAGAAAGTTCTCAAAGCTCAAGTTCAAGAGAAACCCTGATGTGTCCAGACCATTCAAGAAGGATCTTGTTGATAGGTCCAAATTCAAATGTTTCAACTGTGGAATGGGAGGTCACTTTGCCAATGAGTGCAGAAAACCAAAGTCTGAGAAGAGTGACAGGAAGTTTGAACCTGTTGACTACAAGAAGAAATACTTTGATCTTCTCAAACAAAAGGGTAGAGCATTCATTACACAGGATTATGACTGGGCTGAAGATGGGAATGATCTTGAGGAGGATACAGAATTTGTGAACCTTGCACTGATGGCTGATTCAAGCGAGCAGGAGGCCAGTTCATCATCTAATCAGGTAATTACCACCAATCTCTCTGAGCTTTCTACTGAGGAATGCAATAATACTATTAATGATATGTCCACTGAGTTGTATCATATGCGTATTTCTCTTAAATCACTTACCAATGAGAACACTAGGATTACATTATCTAATCAGTTGTTAAGTGATAGGAATGCTCTTCTAGAAACTCAATTTGTTGAGTTTGAGAAAATGAGAGTAGAGTGTCAAGTTGCCAAAGATGATTTGTTAATTGTGCTTAAAAGAGAAGAATCCATCAAAGCACAATTAGCTAAAGCACATGAAACAATAGCAAGATGGACTGATTCCAAGAATGTTGCCACAAACATAATCAAGTCTCAAGGTGTGGATACATTCTACAAGGAATCAACAAGAAAATATAAAAAGAAGCTAAATGTCGAGAGTCTAGAGTCTAGAGGATGACACTTCTATGGATAGTGAGCATCCGTTGGAAGGTAATGCTTCTACGGATAGCAGACATCCGTTGTTGGACAACACCTCTACGGAAGTGACTTGCCCAAAGAAGTGTACATCCAGTGTTATTCATAATAGACTAGAGGAGCTGAACAAAAAGTATGGTCCAACCAGCAAAAACTTTGTTCAGGGATCAAGTAGCAAAACCAAAGCTGAGAATGTCAACATAGGTTACCTGCCCAACAAGCAATTGAAGGACAGGGTTGAGGAAATAGAGGTTAAGGCTGGTGGTAAAAAGAAAAAGAACAGAAATGGTAAGGTAGGGATTAACAAACACAACAACTATACTCCTGACAAGTATGCACCTAGGAAAACTTGTGCAAAGTGTGGTAGTGTTAATCATGTTTCTGCAAATTTCAAATATGTTAAAACACCATCTGTTCAAATGACAATGCATGTACTCAATTTGCCTATGTCTGCTATGCATAACATGTTTGCACATACTGATCAAGCATCCAATTTGTATGCCAACATGCCATTTGTTTCAAATTCTCACATGAATGCATTCATAATGCCACAAATGACATGGAGCATGCCACATATGAATGCTATGTATGCACAAAACTCTCAAATACCTGTATCAAACATGTTTGCATATAATCATCCTCAGCATTTTGTCTCCCAGAGGTCAACACCCAGGGTCAAGGTTGATTTAACTCAATCTGAGACTAAGGTGCAAAATGACAAGAGAGGCAAAACTAACAGGAAAGGACCCAAGGAAACTTGGGTACAAAAATCAACTTGATTTGGTTTTGATTTTGTGCAGGGATACAGAAAGAATCTATGGTACTTAGACAGTGGATGTTCTAGGCACATGACTGGAGATTCTACCGTGCTCACAAAGTTTGTGGGGAAAGCTGGCCCTAGCATTACCTTTGGAGATGACAGCAAAGGTTTCACTAAGGGATATGGCTTGATTTCAAAGGATAATGTCATCATTGATCAAGTAGCACTGGTTGACGGACTCACGCACAACTTGCTGAGTATCAGTCAACTGTGTGACAAAGGTTTCTCAGTCTCATTCAACAAAGGAGCATGTGTTGTCTCCAGCAAGGAAAACAACAATGTGGTGCTGACGGGATACCGAAAAGGTAATGTGTACATAGCCGACTTCAACTCTACAAGTGCTGATTCCATCACTTGTTTTCTGAGTAAAGCAAACAAGGATGAAAGCTGGCTATGGCACCAAAGACTGTCACATTTGAACTTCAAATCTATGAATGAGTTGGTAAGAAGAGACCTAGTAAGAGGAATTCCTCAACTGGAATTCTCCAAGGATGGACTTTGTGATGCTTGCCAGAAAGGGAAGCAGGAAAAGATTTCTTTCAGAAGCAAGCTGGATTCATCAATTGATCAACCACTACAGCTGTTGCATATGGACTTGTTTGGACCAGTAAATGTCATGTCAATCTCAAAGAAAAGATACTGCCTTGTGATTGTGGATGATTTCTCTAAATTCACGTGGACTTACTTTCTGCACTCCAAAGATGGGGCAAGTGAAATCATAATCAATCACATCAAGGCTGCCAACAATCATCCTGATCTCAAAGTAAGAAGAATCAGGAGTGACAATGGCACTGAGTTCAAGAATTCCACAATGAGGATGTTTTGTGAGGAAAATGGAATCATTCATGAGTTCTCTGCAGCTAGGACACCACAACAAAATGGAGTGGTAGAGAGGAAAAACAGAACTCTTATTGAAGCTGCAAGAACAATGCTAGGAGAATCAAAGTTACCTACTTATTTCTGGGCTGAAGCAGTTACCAATGCATGTTTCACTCAAAATATTTCTTTGATCAACCAAGCAAAAGGAAAGACTCCATATCAGCTGCTCAAAGGAAGGAAACCATCCTTGAATTTTCTACATGTCTTTGGATGCAAATGCTATGTACTGAGAAATCAAGGTAAAAATCTTGGAAAGTTTGAATCCAAGGCAGATGAAGCCACTTTTGTGGGATATGCGGCTGGAAAAGCCTACAGGGTTTTTAATCACATAATCAACATTGTTATGGAATCAATACATGGTGTTTTTGATGATGCCAGAATACAGGGTCTTACTGATGAGGGTTTTCATGAGACTCTCAGGTTTGACAATGAGGTGGAAGGTCTCGACTTTGGTGATGAAGATGATGATCATGAGGATGAATCAGTTCACTACACCATATATGATATTTGCCAACATTATTTTTTGTGTTACTGGCCAAAATGTTACCTTAGACCACTCAATATCAATATAAGGCAATATATTTTTTTGGCGTTGGGGTTGATGAAATTTTGTGTTACCGTAGACATAATTAAATTTATATTGTAACATAAATTTGACTGTTACAGTTGATGAGGAAAAAGCGTTACAAAAAACAACTAAAAAATAGGCGGGCAAACACTTAGCAAAAAGTTAGAAAATAAGCGGGATAATTTTTGGGCTAAAATTAAAGTAAGCGGGATTATTTGGGCAAAAAACACACTCCCTCTCTCTCTCAGAACACACTCTCTCTCATAACACAAAAAACACTCCCTCTCTCTCACAGAACACACACTCTCTCAAATTAGGGTTCTTATCGGCGTCTTCAATTAGGGTTCTTATGGGCTTGTACGGGTTCAATTAGGGTTCTTATCGTCGTGTTTAATTAGGGCTCCTACGGCGGTGGCGATTTAGTTAGGGTTTAACGGCTTAATTGGGATTAATTAGCTAGGGTTCTTCTTCTATACAAGGTAATTGATTCTTCAATTGATCCTTTTGAGTTTAATTGTGTTTATATGCTTTAATTTGTGTTTAATTAGGGTTTTTTTCAGGATTTTAATTTGGGTTTCTCAATTAGGGGTTCTTCGATTAAAGCTTCAATTGGGTCTTTACAGTCTGGGCTTCTTCAATTACATACAGTTTGGGTCTTCACAGTTTGAGCTTATCAACAAGGTAATTGGGTTCTTCATGGTTTAATTAGCACTGTTATATTGTTTTTATTAATTTGTGTTTTGTATTCGTGGTTACTATTTTATGTTTGTGTTTTGGTCTTCATTTGCATTCATAATTTATATGAGTTAATTTGTGTAGTATGATATGAAAAATCCAGGGTTGAAGTTTAATATTGACGAGTCAAGTGTTTTTGGTGGAGATGACGACGATACTCCGTGACTGGTCTTTATTAGTGTTTCTGATATTGTGATGGTACTTTTGAAAATTTGTTTTTGATGGTACTTTTGTGAACAATATTGTGATGGTACTTTATTAGAGTGATTGTAAAACTAAGTTTGCTTGTCTAAGTACCTTTTGGTGTTTGTTTAATGACATGGAATATATGTTCATGGTGATGCTAATCTGATGCATTTGGTTTTTGTTGGTTATAAAATGTTACTAAGATATGAAAATGTGTTGGCAAAAAATTAATGATATTGTTGAACAATTAATGTTGCAATAAGGTAAAATGGTGTTGCCAAAATACAAAAAAGTGTTTCACAAATAAGTGTTGGAATAGAATAGTGGGTGTTGGCATAGGGTCTATTCCAACACTTTTCCTAGTGTTGGCAAAGACAAGAAAGTATTGCCATTGGGGTATACGGTAACAGTTTTTCATGTGTTACTGCAGGTTCATCAAGTGTTGGCATAGACCCGTACGGCCACGGTGCAAAGTCCGACACTTCAAAAATTGGGAAAAGTGTTGGCGTAGGCTATTTTTTGGCTTCCAGCAACACTAATCATGAATTTTCACACTTTTTTTAGGTGTTGGCAAATGTCATATATGGTGTAGTGGTTCCTCCAAGAACAACTGTCTCTAATATGAACAACTCAAGTTCTAATGAGCCATCCATAGAAGGAACAATGGGAGCATTCGTAGGAAGCCAAATGGGAGCATCCGTAGGAAGCCAAATTGGAGCATCTGGAGGTGGATCGCAACACAGAGTTACAACCCCATTAAACTCAGGGGGAGTTTCTCTAAGTCAAGGATCAACCTCACATGATCATGATAATGAGAATGATGCTGCATCTTCAAGACCTACACCTGCTACAAGAAGAAAATGGACAAGGGATCACCCATTTGAACTGATCATTGGTGATGCTTCTGCGAATGTCCAAACTAGAAGAGCTACTCAGGATGAATGTCTATACAACAGCTTTCTTTCTCAAGAAGAACCAAAGAAAGTTGAGGATGCTCTTCTAGATCCAGATTAAGTTTTAGCCATGCAAGAAGAGCTAAACCAATTTGAAAGAAACAAAGTGTGGAAGCTGGTACCCAAACCTAAGGACAGAAGTGTTATAGGTACAAAGTGGGTATTCAGGAATAAGATGGATGAAAATGGCATAGTCACAAGGAACAAAGCTAGATTGGTTGCTAAGGGCTATTCTCAAGAAGAAGGAATAGATTATGATGAAACATTTGCCCTTGTTGCTAGACTGGAAGCAATAAGGATATTCCTAGCCTATGTAGTCCATGCCAATTTCAAAGTCTATCAAATGGATGTCAAGAGTGCCTTTTTGAATGGGGAACTGGAAGAGGAGGTATATGTCAGTCAGCCTCCTGGTTTTGAAGATCCAGATTATCCAGAATTTGTCTACTTCCTACTCAAGGCAATCAATGGACTGAAGCAAGCACCTAGAGCCTCGTATGACACTCTGTCACAGTTTCTTTTAGAGAACCATTTCACTAGAGGTACTGTTGACAAAAGTCTTTTCTTTAGAAATGTTAATGGCTCTAGTATACTTGTTCAAATTTATGTAGATGACATAATTTTTGGGTCTACAGATGAGAAGCTTTGCAAAAGGTTTGCCAAACTTATGCAAAGTAAATATAAAATGAGCATGATGGGTGAACTTACCTACTTCCTTGGCTTACAAGTTACGCAAGTGAAAGAAGGAATCTTTATTAGTCAAACTAAATATATCTTTGATTTATTGAAGAAGTTTGATATAATGGATTGCTCTCCTGCTAAAACACCCATGCCAACTGCCACTAAACTTGAATTGAATACTAAGGAAAAATCTGTGGAAATTTCAAGTTATAGAGGCATGGTAGGCTCACTTCTATATTTAAGAGCTAGTAGACCTGATATTATGTTTGCTACATGTCTTTGTGCTAGATTTCAGGCTGATCCTAGAGAGTCTCGCTTAATTGCTATCAAGAGGATTTTCAGATATCTCAAGGGAACACCAAACCTTGGCATTTGGTACCCTGGAGAATCTGGTTTTGATCTAATTGGTTATTCAGATGCAGACTATGCAGGTTGCAAGATTGACAGAAAAAGTACTACAGGCACCTGTCAATTTCTAGGAAACAAGCTTGTCTCATGGTTCAGTAAGAAGCAAAATTATGTCTCCACCTCTACAGTTGAGGCAGAATACATTGCTGCTGGAAGTTGTTGTGCACAGATATTGTGGATGAAAAATCAACTAATAGACTATGGTCTGATAGTCAATAAGATTCCAATATTCTGTGACAACACTAGTGCAATTTCTATAACTGAGAATCCAGTGCAACACTCAAGAACCAAGCACATTGACATAAAGTATCACTTCATCAGGGAACATGTGATGAATGGTACTGTGGAACTTCATTTTGTTCCAAGTGAGCAGCAGATTGCATACATTTTTACCAAGCCACTGGATGAATCAACATTCTCTAGGTTGGTAAGTGAGCTAGGTATGCTTAACTTCTCTTAATCGATTTAAAATGTCTGATAATTTGAGATACAGCAAGTGTCAAAATGATTTTCATGAGAATTAAAACTCTCTGAAAAAGAAGAATTTTGTCAAGTCAAAATTTCTCCCTCTACGGATACCTTCATCCGTTGATGGTCGTTTCTGACACTGGATATTTTTTTTTCTACTGATATAGTTTTGCACCTCTGCGGATATCGAATCCCTAGGTAGAATTCTATCCGTAGATATTTTAGTTTAATCATGATCGTTAAAGTCACAATCTTATCAGTAGTTACCTGTGTACAGTACGTGTGAGTAATTACGGTAAATTCATGACTTTACTTTTCTCTTCATTATCTTTAAACGGTTACTTTCTTGCCAAATCAGATAATTTCTTCCAATTACTCTGATTTAATTAGTGAATTATTTTGGGGGAGTATAAATTAAATTTTACTCTCAGCTCTCTTTCTTCTATCTTTCTCCAAAAATTCACTAAGGCAAGAAACCCTCTTTTCTCTCAAGACTAATTTCTCTCTGCAAGCTCAAAGCTGTTACCAATGGCACCTGTAAGCAAAATAACGTCACTAACTGGGTTCACCTATGAGAAGAACAACTTGAAGGCTCTGGTGGACTTTGAGGAAAAGAGCTCATCATACCACACTGTGATGAGGTTCATTCAGAACTGCAGGCTCTCCAAAGCTATGCTCGAAGCCCCCACTCTATATTTTGAGGTAATTGAAGCTATCTGGGAATCGGCAGTTTTTGATTCTGTGAATGATACAATTACTTTTGTTCTTCAAGGTAAGGAACATGTGATTAATGGTGATGTCATTTCTGCTTGCTTGAATTTACCTAATAACAATAGGTTGGAAAAGCATAGTGATACTGATATAGTTAACATGCTATATATGATTAACTATGCTTTACCTACTGATAATCTGAGTAAAATTCAAAGAAAAGGAATGGTCAAAGAATGGAGCTTTTTCTTTGATGCCATTCTAAAGGTGTTTTCTGGTAAGATTAGCAATTATGATGATGTTATTGCTTCCATGCTAGATATTGCTTTCATGCTTCTTAATGATAGCTTTTTCAACCTAGGATCTCTGATTCTTTATGAATTAGGTGCTAAGTTAGGAAAAAAAGCATCTAGAAGCAAGAATATCTATTATGCTAGATTCTTTATGATGCTAGATAACCATGTAAAAAGCAACCTGGTGATCCAATTCCCTGAAAACTCCAAGGAGTGTTGGGTTCAGAATAAGAGAGTCCTTGAGGACTTGAATAGGCTGAGCCATAACAGGGAAGTTCCATTGGTATATCCACCAATTGTCAATGCAGCTCAAGAGGCACAGGTGAGTCAGGTAAACTCCTCAACTGTTCCTACCTCTGTTGTTGTTTCTTTGACTCCAAGTACCACAATGGAGACTGGAACCGTCCAACAGTCTCCTACCCAAGTGGTCACCGCCATTCTTCCCAAATCAAAATCTAGAAAGCAAACCTCAGGTGCTTCTCAAAAGGCATCTGTTGTAAAAACTACCAAAACCCTTGAGGGGAGTGTGAAGGAGGTAGTGAGAGGTGAGGGAAGGGGTGAACATCAAAGAAACCCCAAGAACAAGGAGGGTGAGATAAGTGTGTCCCAGCCTAGCCACCCTGTATCTTCTCAAAAGGATGCAGTGGTTGAAAAGGAAAATATCACATCCCTAGTGGCATTCTCCCAAAAGGATGTTACTATTGAAAAGAGTCCCCAACCAGGGACACAGAACAAGAGGGATAGGGACACAAGCAGCCCCACAAATACAACCATGGCCTATTCAAGGAGAAAAAGGTCTAAACCATCTGGGGTTACACAGGGATCACACACAGTGTCAGTGACACCATCTCAAATTCAGTTTGATGTGGCTCCAGTAAATGTGGAGTCACAGCCCTCTTCTCTAATCATTCAAACTGAAAAAGAAGCACCAAGCTCACCTACTCTCTCTCTGGATGTGGATATGATTCACACATCACTTCCTAATTCTCCATCTTTAACCTTCTTGGAGAAGCCCCACTCTGAAATTGGTGATCATCATCTTATTGATGATTTGTTGGATCACCAATCTATCATTTCTCAGACTCTGTCTAAATCTATGGCTTCAAATCTCAAATCAATCTTCACAGATTCCGTCTTAGTCTCCATTTCGAGAGCTACTTATTTTCCTTCATCTACGGATATCTGTCATCCGTTGACAAGTGTTTGTCCGTCTACGGATATGCCCCAAATCAGCCATCCATTGACATCCATTTCTACTGCCTCTACGGATACTCCTTCCACACTTGCACTTCAAACTTCAAGTGTGGATGAGTTAGCAGTAGTTCAAACACTTCTAGGATTGAGGGAAGGGAGTGAAGCAACTGAGAGTGAGAGGCTGGTTTGCAACCAGGCAAAAGGAGAGGAAGAGCAAGAGAGACAGACTATTTCTTCCATTCTGGTAAAAGTGAGAAATGAGAGTTCCACCTTAGTAGGTGACGGTGAGGGTGTGAGAGGTGTGAGCCAGGGGGAGTCCCTGATGCAAGAAAAGAGAGAAAATGAGAGAAAAGCAGGTACAGGAGAGATAAGGATGGAAGACTCAGCCATTGCAAGTGAGTCAATGGATGTCAGTGATGCAGACAGGGAAAGACTGTACCAACTTGAATATCAAAATGCGTTGGAACAAGTCAACCTGAATGCTGAGACATTTACTCATCCTGATCCAGCCTATGAAGTCTTGGCTGGACAGGGCAATGTGGAGGCAGAAAGGATGTTGAATTTAGTACACACAACTGAATCAATGTTTAGGGCAAAGGAAGCCATTCAAAATCTGCCTCCAGGAGCTGGTGAAGATTTCAGCTATGATGAAGACAGTGATGATTCTGAGGGTGATGAAGGAGGAGATGAAGGCCCTTCTACTCTTCAAGAGATGCCGACTTGGTTGTTCTCCAACTCCTATGATCACAATGCCACCAAGTCAGTCATTCTCAAGAATCATCAAAGGGCATATGATGAAGCTAAAACATCAAATTCACAGCATGCCACCTCAGTTCAGAACTTTGTGGCATCACTTCAGCTTTATCAAGCCCACATCCTGCAACAAAGAGCCAGCACTGATGATATCAAGAATCATCTGGATGGGGTGAAGGATGTTTTGGCAAGACGAATTGATGCTGCTGCTCCTTCCGCATCTCCAAGATGCAAGCAAGACAAGCTGGTAAAGGACGTGGCTGCTCTTACTGGAGGAATGGATAAGATGGAAAAGCAAATGGACACCTTCTTGGCTAACCAAATTCTACAGACTCAGCTTCTGTAACAGTTGCTGCAGTCAACTAGTGTCACTCAAACCCTTGATGATAACAAAAAGGGGGAGAATTCAAGAAAGGGGGAGAGTGCATTAGTTGTTACAACTCAAGGTGTGTCATCGAGTCAGGGGGAGTCACCTCAAATCATAGCTAATCCAAGTGAGTTTCAACTCACAAAGGTGGTCTCTCCTCGAGCTGAGGATGTCCAAATGTTTCTCAATTCTGAAAAGCTGATCAAGGAATCCATCTTCCAGGCTGTGACTTCATCCACAAGCAGCCATCCTGTCCACAAAACAATTCTGAAGGTCCTCACTCCTGACACTCTAGTGTCAAGGAGTTTGAACCTCTCTTCAGTGGCAGGACTGGATCACCACCTAAACATCATGGCAAGAACAAGCTAGAGGTGGACTTTCCACTTCCTAAGCCTGATGAGAAAAAGGTGCTAGCAACTCTTATCATGGATCTCAAAAATTCCAAGGATGTAATGCTGAGACAAGGGCTGGCTGTTATCTACAGAAATGACAAAGAACTTCACATCACAAACAGCCACCCCAGGTTCAATGAAGCAAAGGCAGAAGAGATTTCCAGGATAAGGAGAGAAGCCAATCCCCAGGGTTATGAATCTACACCTGAAAGACAGGCTAGATTAGCCCAAGAACTAGAGAGGGAATTGGAGGAAGAAAGTAGTGAGGCTGAGGTGGAAGAAGCCCCTACTAAGAAGAAATTGAAGAAAAGGAAGACAGTGCCTAAATCCAAGCCCCCTAGATGGAAGAAGAGATCTAATAGGCCTATCTCTCCTAAGAAGGGAGAAGAGAGAAGAGATACACAGAGCAGGATTGCCTTTGAAGATTCTGTCCCAGCTTCAACCCAATCTCAAGTCACCTTCCATGGAACTCCTGTGGAATTTAAAGAAGAACCTATTGAGCTTGAAGACCTAGTGTTTCCTAAGTTCTTAATTGAGAAAGAAAAGACATCAAGGAAAAGGACACTTGTAATATCCCCAAATTTTGTAGTTATTTAAGAACCAATGATGAATAGTAACTTTTGTTAAAAACCACTGATGAATAGTAATTTTTTTTCGTTTAAAAAGTTTTCAGACCACCCTATGTACGGGACGGTATAATGAACTTTCAAAGTCGTATTAGTGATCTACGATGTAAATGAAGGAATGCAAAAGCTGTCAGAATCGGAAAAATAGCATTTCTGTTTTCTCCGAAATTTCACCAATAACGGATGGATTAATCATTATTTGAAAATATTGGAGGATTAAATTATCAATTCCATGGATATGGATTTAATAAAAGAATTAATGATATTAAGAACGTTTACGGTAAACTACTTCGATAGAACACTTAAGAAACCCTGCGAACATTCTACGAGATCAAGCGGTGACGGAACAACGCGACATTTACAGGATTAAATATAGGCCTGGAAGTAACATGTAACAAGATTAATCCAAGGAATGCAACAATTGTATCATCCATGTGAAAGAGAACGAACCAGTAAAGCTACTTTATCTCCAACTCTCCCACAGCGCGACAAGTGTCCCGATAACAAGACCATAAACTATGACTCATCACTTTAAACTACAAAATATCTCATTTTACCAAAAGTAGCCAAGGCAAAAAGGCAAGAAAATCCTCTCCCCCCTTGAAGAACATACATTCGGCCATTTCTTCCAAAACAAAGATACTTTTTCAAGAATCAAACTTCCAATCATCCACAAATCACAAGTAATAGCTCTTTGGAAAGCTCTAGGATGGATTAAGAATAACACCAAGTTTCATCATCATCTATTAAGGTTAGCATGATCAAATCCTTGTGCAAAGTTTAGGCATGAATAGTAAGTTCAAGAACTAACTTGTGTTTCTTGATTTCTTTGGTTGATTCAAGCTATCTTAAGGTTATATAAAGACTATACAAGGCTTATTAAGCTCATATACACTCCAAGGAAGGTATAACTCTCGAAACCCTTGATTATAATTTGATTTATATGGTTAGTTTTAAGTATAGTTTAGTTAGTATAATCATAAGGATGATTGTTTGATTTTGATGAAAGTTTGATGTTGTTTTGAGGATGAATAAGAAGTTGTTGGTTTTGACTATGGTTGATGATGTTTATGGATTAGTTATGATGTTGAGGAATTGACTTGATGATTTGGTTGGATTGATCATGTAAAGTTTATGATTAAACTTTGGAATCATTAAAACATAGCCGTTATAATGCCCGATTTTCCTTAACCTTGTTTTGTTTGTGATACTCGAACATAAGGACTTCTGTCCAAGATCACCACTGCCCATTATAGTGTAGGTCGCGTTTCAAGGTTCGTTTTGGTGCGAAGATCATGTGAATCCGATTTACGGTTTAGGAGAAACAAGTATTTTAGTAAAGGATGTTTCGCGAAACCAAACTATGCTACTTACCCAACTTTGAGGCAATGATCAAACCACTTAACCGACTTATTAGAATGTGAAACTTTGTGTTAACATGATAGGTCCGCTTAGGAAGACCCTCGAAAATATTTCGTGTTAAAAGGATTTAATCTCAATTTTATAAAAATGCGTGAACAAGCTTACGCGAGTAGAAGTTCTTAAATCGTTAACTTGAAAATGAACTTGTTACTTGAGATAGTACCTACTTAGTATCATGAAAGTGTTAAGTGATTAACCTCGGATATGTTGACTATGTATAGATCGTCGGATCAACCCGAGGCACACTACCCCTACTTCACCACCAGGCAAGTTTTCGAAACCTATACTACTGTTGTTGTGATAATAACTGTTTTCATATTTGACATGCAAATGCGATATATAAATTGCATGCTTGTTTTCGAACTGCTATATATAGCGATACTCGAGGTTATGACTTGATGTTGGGACTTATAAGCTAGATATGGGATATCAGCTATAAGCCAGATTTGTTTATAAATGCCCTAGGTTAAGGGCGTATGATATTTCTTTAGATCAGAAGTAAATATATTTTCTGTATATGTTAAAGATTATTTTCCGATAAAGATATCGGGTATCTATTATTCGATGACTATTTAATTAATGAATATTATTTTTGAATATTCATTTAAGGATTATTTATTTAATGGATATTATTTTGAATATTCATTTAAGGATTATTTATTTAATGGATATTATTCTGAATATTCATTTAAGGATTATTTATTTAATGAATATTATTTTTGAATATTCATTTAAGGATTAATCGTTTAATGGATATTATTTTTGAATATTCATTTAAGGTTTATTTATTTAACGAATATTATTTTGAATATTCATTCAATCCTTATTTAGTTAATGAATATTATTTTCGAATATTCATTTAATCATTATTTACTTAATGAATATTATTTTCGAATATTCATCTAAGGTTTACTTATTTATTTAATATTATTAATTATGTTTAAATCAAAAAGAGGTTCCCAAAACACTGTTTTTCCATTTAAATCTGTCTTTTAAGAGGATTTAAATGCTCGCTCAACTATCAAAAATATGGGAAACCTGACTGCTACTCATTTTAAACTCTCAACTCAAAACTGTCAGGGGACAGATATTTTCTCAAAGAAATTTAGTTGCTGCAAGTCAAATATTGTGTTACCACCTCCACGCTCGAGGGGTAAATTGATGGAACAAGTCGATATCCATTAACAAGCAATAGCTTGGGAAATATTGGAGAATCTTCTTTTCCAACCTAGATATAACTACTTAGTGAAGTCGTATCAACAAGTATTACACTTGGGGAAAGGAGGACGATCTTTACGTTTCAGAGTCATGGATTTCATCTGAACTAGGAGTGGTGTAAGTGGTCCAGTTGCGCCGACCCATCCATTTTTATTGCCCCAAATGGGCCGGGAGATCCGGAAAGGCGGTAGACAATGTCAGGCTGTCGTGATTCTTCCATCTACATGTAGAAAACATATATTTGTTGTAAGACCTGCTACTGATCATAGTAAGGTTGGTACGACGGGCGCGGTAGCAACTCCGGTATTAGTTCATCATCCATTTTGGATAATTCTGCAACATGTATTGAAATGGACTACGGATGACATCCTTGGTACAGGTTTACCGATCATGTTGGCAGAGAGATTCTGAAGCATGTATTGAAAGGGACTAAGGGTGACACCCGTGGTACAGGTTTACCGATCATGTTGGCAGGGGGTCGAAAAGTGTTCAAAGAAAATGAAGTTGAAATAAATCCTTGTAACTTCATCTTTTATTTTATGAGTTATGACTCTGATAAAACTTCACTCAGATTATATATGCATAAGTGGATTTTGGGGTTACGGAAACATTATATTAATTTTCCTTGTAACTTCATCCTTTATATTATACTAGTCTCTTATCCGTTTAAGGCATAACATGTGGCTACAAAAATATCTTTGAACTGTTATATACTGATAATTTGTTATAAACTATTTTGGTGGGATCTATTGCTCACCCTTGTTTCATTTATTTATATCACAACAACAGCTAGAGCAGATGGCCCGCAACAGGCACACTCTGTGCGAGCAGGTAGCAGCCGTCAGAGATTTACCCGCTGAGGTCGTAGCCGCCATAGCTGAGGTAGTAGTAACCAGTAGTCTAAGCTACAGCTTTTGTGTATCAGACTTACTTATATTTATGATTAATGTAAGCAACGACAAGAACTATTAAGTGTACTCTGTAATCATTTGGGTTTGTAATAACTTATAACTTGTGGATCCTATAACAAGATACTTATTCCAATTTCATCTCTGGGACTATAACTAGTTGTGTGTGTGTGGTGTTGTTATTGTGGGGTCACAGCATGCAGTTTAATTGTTTTGATTTAAGTGCAAGTATTATTGATGGGAATTGAGACCGTAACGACCGGATCCCCGACCCCGGATCTGGGGCTGTTACAGAAATGGTATCAGAGATCTAGAGTTATAAACCCCAGAGATGAGGCGACGTTACAATAATAAATTCACTAAGATAATAAGAACTCTTGCCAAGTGCGATTAAAACCCTTACGGGAACTCTAATATCATGATAGTAACATAGTTTGTTATTGTGTAGGCGAGCGACATCTCTGACCCTGAGGCTTTCGAGAGACAGCATGATGAGGACTTGCTCCGGACTACAGATCCATACTATGAGGATTTTGAGGAGGAGGACCCGGAGGAGGTCCAGGCAGATGCGGACACCGAGGTTGTTGAAGATTCTGATGATGAGGATCCAGAGGAGGACCAGACCCTAGCTGATACTGAGGTTATAGAGGGAGATGCTGAGGACCAGACTCCACTTCCTACTGAGAGAGCCCCTACCCCTCCACCACTGCCTTTGAGCCCTTCCCCTGATGATTTTGAGGAGCTTACCCCTGAGCCACAGCAGACAGAGGCTGCACCACCAGCAGACCCGGTTACCCCACCTCATGTCCCGTTAGAGGGGATACCAGTGTGTGTGCATAACTGGACAGTGAGCAGAGTTCAGTCATATTTGGTAGTGGCTAAGGCTAGACTAGCAGAGTCACGGATGCAGCTAGCAGCAGAGAGAGCTGCCAGGATTGTACGCCAGGGCGGCAGGAGATCTGTGCCCCCCCGAGTTGCCAGGAGGGTGATGACTCGCATTGAGCTGAGGGCACGGATGAGGATTCGAGCTTTGCCTACTGATGGCGATGGCAGGGTATCCAGGATTGATGCTGAGGAGATTCTCCGCATGGCTATGGCGAGGGTGAGGGGATTGGGCCGCACTAGTGGCTGATTTCAGAGTTGGTGATGTAGTAGTCTAGTCTTCTAGTCATGTACGGACATAGTAGTGCCGATTTTTGTGGGATTGTTCCATTGTATATAGTATCCCTTTTCTGACTAGAAGGATAGACCATGTATTTAACTTTTGACTAGATGCTGTTAGGACAGTTGTACTTGTAAACTGTCGATGTTGACTCAGACTATGTATCTTTGGTACCATGTATATATTTGTTTCCTTTCAGTTGAATCCCGTTCTGTTGTGACGCGATCACAGGTTTATT
Organism: Heracleum sosnowskyi; assembly: GCA_030848705.1. Taxonomy (NCBI): domain Eukaryota; kingdom Viridiplantae; phylum Streptophyta; class Magnoliopsida; order Apiales; family Apiaceae; genus Heracleum; species Heracleum sosnowskyi. The sequence goes on from CM061240.1 coordinate 23,028,231, forward strand.
ATACTATTGTCTGTACTATTATGATTAAATTGTGATAAAATATAGAACTGCGGGAGTCTACTTCCAATTATGCAACGACCGTACAAGAGAAAAATCTGTAACTAAGTGAATGAACCTAACATGAAATTTTCCAAATTTTCAGTAAGATGCCTCCACGAAGAATGAGAACTAGGGCTAACCCCCATGAATCTGGTGATCAAGAAAGCCACAACCAAGACAGGGAAGACCCCGAATATGAGGAAGAGATAGATTAAGATTATAATGAGCAGGACGACTCCCAGTATGGAGAGGCAGATGAATCCTTTTTCACTGTGGAATTTGAGACGGAAGAAGAGGAAGTTGAAGTGGAACAAAGGAGAGAGGACCAGGGTGGAGATCCCATGGGTCAGTTCATGAATCTACTTAGGCAAAATTTGGACCGTTATCCCCAACCACCCCAAGGAAACAACAGCACTATGGCAAACTCTTTCAGGGCCTTTAAGTCACTCAAGCCCCCAGAATTCCAAGGATCGGCTGACCCAGTAGAGGCAAGAGCCTGGATAAAGGAAATGGAAAAGTCCTTTGAGATATTAAGCATTGAGGAGGCACAAAAGACTGTTTTTGCCACTTACCTTCTAAAAGGAGAGGCCAACTATTGGTGGGAGGCCAAGAAGAACATGGAGACGGATGCTATCGTAACTTGGGGAAGGTTCAAACAATTGTTTCTAGAGAAGTATTTCCCAAGGTTTATGAAGACTCAAATGGAGCTCAAGTTTTTGGAACTGAAGCAGAATAACCTAATGGTGGCTGATTATGAGGCAAAATTTACTGAGCTATCAAGGTTTGTGCCAGAGTTTGTAGATACCGAAGAGAAGAAAGCTAATAGGTTTCAACAAGGGTTGAAGCAGTGGATTCAGAATTGCGTGGCAGAGATTTTAGACTATGCCACATTGGTGCAAAAGGCTTCAATCGTGGAAGCAGGGAGTGATCAGATGCAGAGGGAAAGAGAGAAAGGGGGGATAAAAAGGAAACATGCAAGTATGGGTGGAGGTTCTGCAGGAAGAAACCCCCCAAATAGGTTTAACCGCGGGGCAGTCTCCCTACCTGAAAGGAGTATGGGTTTCAAACGAACTGTAAGCGCAAGCGTAAACCAGGGCGGCAACCCATCAGGAGTGTCCCACTCCCACCAATCTCGACCTCCATTACCAGTATGTACAACTTGTGGAAGGAGACACCCCGGTGTATGCAACCAGAAACAGGCAACCTGTTATAAGTGTGGACGAGTGGGCCATTATGCTAACTTTTGTACCGCAGCTAACCCTACCGTCAATAGAAACCCCACTTGTTTTCAGTGTGGACGTCAAGGTCATATGAAGAAGGATTGCCCCATGAACCGACCCGCAGCATCAGGGGCAAGCAAAGCTGCCTCAAACAAGCCACCAACTGCTAGAACTTTCAACATGACAGTACAGGATGCCGTGAGGGACACGGATGTGATAGCAGGTACCTTTTCTCTGAATTCAGTTAGCGCAAATGTTTTATTTGATTCTGGAGCAACTAAGTCTTTTATATCGAGGGATTTTGTGCATAAATTGAAACTTAAAGCCCAACCATTAAGGGATTCCCTACAAGTAGAAATAGCTAACCACGAAATAGTTCCAGTTAATCGGATTCACCCAAACTGCAAATTGGAAATAGGGGAACAGTCTTTTTATGTGGATTTGATTCCTTTTAAATTAGGGGAATTTGATGTCATTTTGGGGATGGATTGGTTGTCTCGAAATAACGCGCAGATAGATTGTAAAGGGAAAAAGGTTAAATTAAATACCCCAGGGAAGAAGGAAATAGTGTTTAAGGGAATAAAACAGACACATAAATTTCTAACCATGACGCAAACCAAAAGATTGTTACGAAAGGGAAACGAGGCTTACTTAGCGTATGTTGTAGACACCTAGAAAGAGGTGCCTAGGTTACAGGACATCCCAGTAGTTAACGAGTTCGAAGATGTGTTTCCACAAGACCTTCCAGGATTACCACCCTATAGGGTAATTGAGTTTGCCATTGAGTTAGCCCCGGGGACGGCGCCAGTTTCGAAGGCCCTGTACCGGTTAGCCCCAGTAGAAATGAAAGAACTAGCTACCCAGTTACAAGAACTGTTGGAGAAAGGTATGATAAGACCCAGTGTGTCGCCGTGGGGGGCACCAGTGTTGTTTGTTAAGAAGAAGGATGGGAGTATGAGGTTATGCATCGACTACCGAGAGTTGAACAAGCTAACTATAAAGAATAAGTACCCATTACCTAGAATAGACGATTTGTTCGACCAGCTAAAGGATGCTGTGTACTTCTCTAAGATTGACCTGAGAACCAGATATCACCAATTAAAGATTAAACCCGAAGACATCCCAAAGACTACATTTCGTACTAGATATGGACATTATGAGTTCTTGGTGATGTCGTTTGGATTGACCAATGCCCCAGCAGCTTTCATGGATTTGATGAATAGGGTGTTTAAGCAGTATTTGGATAAGTTCGTTATAGTTTTCATCGATGATATTCTTATCTACTCAAAGACAGAGGCAGAACATGCAGAACATTTGAGGATAGCCCTAGGAATACTCAGGAAGGAACAATTGTATGCCAAATTCGCGAAGTGTGAATTCTGGCGAAATGAGGTCCAGTTTTTAGGACATGTGTTAGCACAAAATCACGCAAGCGCACGTGGTCACAGGTAATATACGAATAAGTCAAGTTCGTTCCCACAGAGATCTAATGAGGTGTTCAATTCAATTAATGTACCTATGCAACAATGTATGATTTTTATCCACTGCTAAGAGAATTAACAATTTGGGTTTGATTATCTAAAATTAACTAAAGAACAAATTATTAAACTAAGAATTAACTAACTAAGAGGATTAAAATCGATTTATGTATATGAGAATAAAACATGGGATCCTAACTTCATTAAGTACTTCATTTAGAGTCTTTTGTCTTTAATCAATGCATGTGACGGTTGTGAAAACTAATCGGATAACACGAAATCAGTACACGCTACCTTTCAGTATACGTATACCAAACCACTTAAACATCCACAAAATAGATAGAAGTTAAGTAGACACCAATTATGCTTAGACCCTATATGTCTATAAAATTTGAAAACATAACGGTTTAACGAGCAAGTTATCCATTCAGATTACATAGGGCAGGTAAGATGGTTAAAATCACCTACGAATCATGCATGACAAACATACATAAACCTATGCTAGCATGGCAAGTTCCAAACCTCTATATCCACTTTCGCATTCAATAGAGATTAACAAACAATCTTAGATGTTAGCTACGCATCCAAGAAGAATAAGCACAACCAAACTAGGATATCAATTAGCCATCACACACACATCTTTAAAACAATTAACTACTAAAATCCATAAATAAATCCGTTAGAATCCCACGACAATGATTAGTTCATAATAGAACCGTTCATCATCGTGGGTTCTGATGAAAGCATGATGAAAAACAAGAAATCAATGATGTAAATATGAATAAGAGTTAAAGGTTTAGAGGACAAATCTGGAAGCATCCAAAAGTTGCACCAAAATTGAAGAATACAAGAAAAAACTATGTCTAGATCTCCTCGTAGTCACGTTCTTCGTTCTTGGCTCCTCGATCTTGTGCTCCAATATTGAATCTGATCTCTGGTGTGTTGTGATGTATTGTGATGTGTTGATTATGTCCCCCCAAGGTGTGTATTTATAGCTCCAAGTTGTCCCTCTTCCAAGCAATTGCCGTTTTTGAGTTAGAATAGAATTACGGCAATTTCCATCTTTGAATGCAATAAGAATTGCATATTCCATGTTTACAACTGATTCTGGAAGTTTCTGGCCGCCCCAAGCCATTACCATAATGATTAGAAGTCGAATTTGTGAACATTTCCTTATTAAAATCGAATTCTGGCAATTTCTGGCGATTCTGACTTCCTGGGCGGCCGCGCAGAATTCCAGTACAATTCCTGGGCGCCCACGCAGAACCTTCTACCTAGAATTATATAAAATGTTGTCCTCTTCGCGTGAGCTGTAAGATCGTCAGAATCGGACTTGTAGAACTCCAGATATGACCAAAACAGTGAAGACTGCGCAACCTACCCGGAAAATCCGAATTTTAATCAAATTAACCTCCAACTCTTGGTTCTGCAAAACTTAATGAAAACACATTAAACACACCACATACTTGAGTTCAAGTCATCAATTTAAGCCGATATGAAGCGTTCCAAGTGGATTAAAAATCCACTTATCACACCCCCAAACTTAAACTGACGTTTGTCCTCAAGCATAAATAATATAACTATATTCAACTAACTAGTACCACTTCCGTAGGTGATCACGGTTGCATTTGGCATATGCAACAAGCCCTTTAAACCCCTAGGCAGCCCTAGTGGACGAGTATGGTCTCGTGAGGGCCTATAGCGAATGTACCCACAAAATCCATCTAACAATGCAACTAACAATGCAAACTATATGAATGCAACTACATGAAAAAAATGCAAAGATCCCCTTTAAACTAACCATAACCATTCAATAAGCAAACATCTGAAATCATGCAATAACTTCCAAACAGAGCTCGACTAAATCCCCGTATACTAACAATACATGAACGGAAACGTGGTGTGTGCGATACTCATCAGATATACTCCTAACACTAGACCAAAAATCATACCCATTCTTCGTCAAGGCAATCACTAGTTTATAAAAAGAATGAACGCTAGACACTTCGTAACTCAGAGACACCTCCATCATCATTTAAGTTAGACAGGAATTCATGCTTTATTACTAACAACTACAACACATAACAAAACAACATAACACACGTGTTTATTTGACCGTGCAATGGATGAGACCCCAAAAGGCTTATACAATAATACCCATGTAGCGAGTGTTAGGTCGGCAATCCCAAACCACAAAGGGCTTTAGGTTACCAGGTACAAGTACCCCTCAGACTTAATTACTCGAGTATTAAAGAGCTCACCCTAGTCAATTATACACACTCACACTCTCACAAACACTCATTTTTTTTTCTTTTTTTTTTCTTTTATCTCTCTTTTTTTTTCACACAAGAATGAGTGCGTTTCGCTCCATCTCATTCATCCTAGACTACTCATAAAATATGAGCTGGCTACTAGCCATTTGACGCCTAGCCTTTATTAACAACTAAACACAACTAAAAACACTTAGCATGAAATCCCTATTTTCCCCCAAACTTATACTTTGGTGCTCCTACGCCATCAAGGGAATAAAGAACATTTTAACTATAAACAAATGATTAAGCCTCAAAACATCCAAACAGGCATGGCCCTAATCTAGCCCAAACGCAAACGATGAATTGTGTAAAGATTTTGTTTTCATAACATGCATGTCAATTTCATAAGAACTTAAATCATCCCTCTATTTATGATTACCACAATCAAATCAACATCAACCTACTAAACAAAAATAGCTCGTCCTAAGGGATCATGAAATATGCATGCCATGCAACTAAAATGACACATATAATAAAAACATAAACAAAATGTCCTACATGAAACAAACATGCAAAATACGAACAAAACATGAATGAATTACCACAAACATGCAAAATATGATTTCCTACATGAACACATAACACCACAACACTACTTATCCCCAAATCACCCCCAAACTTAGAATATTCAATGCCCTCATTGAAGGTAATAAGAAAGATAGTAGAAACATACCTAACACATGGGTTGCCTCCCACGAAGCGCTGTCGTTAATGTCATTTAGCCGGACAAATGTGAATCAAATCATGGTGGCTCAAAGATCGCATTTGACTTGTCCTTAGCAGAAGGACCATTCACCCATTGTTTGATAACCTTCTTGCTTTCTTCCCACATCTTTTCCAAATCAAACTTCACCTTGACTTTTCCACCAATCGATTTTTTCTTTTTCTTCTTTACACCTCTAAGGTGTTTATGCTTCTCCGTCGATTGATAAGAACACTCTTTTACCTCATCATCCTTGTTCCACCTTCTCAACACATTATCTTCACACTCTTTAAAAATTACCAACTCATCATTCAGAAGGACATACTTCAAATGTGGTGGAAGTTTTCCAAGCTCGACATTCGAAAGATCTCGAATGGAAGAATTGTCAATGGAATCACTGATGTGATGCTCGAACTTGTGCATGTCCGAATTTTTGCTCAACAGCTGATCGAACTCCTTTCTCTGACCCGTATCAACCATCTTCAAGCTAAAACACTTTTCCTCCTCTGTCGGAAATTTCATAGCCTTGAACACATTAAAGATGACCTTTTGATTACTCACACTCATTGTGAGCTCTCCTTTCTGAACATCGATCAACGCTCGGCCAGTAGCCAGAAAAGGTCTTCCCAAGATGATAGGAATCTTCTTATCCTCCTCAAAGTCAAGAATAATAAAATCAGCAGGAAAAATCAGCTTATCCACCTTTACCAAGACATCCTCCACTATACCCCTTGGATATGTGATCGACCGATCAGCCAACTGTAAGGTCATATTAACTGGTTTCGGCTCAGGCAACCCAAGTTGCTTAAAAACAGACATTGGCATTAGATTAATGCTAGCTCCCAAATCCATGATGTGGACATCTCCTAAGCATCTCCTTGTATCTCTCCCAAGCTTCACATAAAGTTTCTCCAGAATGCTGAGAAAACTGAGTAAGAGCATTCCTGGTCGCAGCAGTTTTAGCCATGGGGAAGAATTTAGTAAGAAATTTCTGAGCAAGATCCTCCCATGTAGTAATAGAACCTGCTGGTAGAGAGTGCAACCAGCCCTTAGCCTTATCCCTCAGAGAAAATGGGAAAAGTCTCAGCTTCACGGCATCTTCCGACACTCCGTTGGTCTTGAAGGTGTCGCAAATCTCGATGAAATCCCTAATATGCATATTAGGATCTTCCGTTGGAGCACCCCCAAACTGCACTGAATTCTGAACCATCTGAATCGTGCCAGGCTTGATTTCAAAGGTATTAGCTGCAATAGTCGGCCTGACAATACTCGACTGAATATCATTGATCTTTGGCTGAGAATAGTCCTTCAAAGCCTTAGCTGCAGGTGCTACTCCTTCTGGAACGTCTCCCATCTTTACTAACTTTAATCTTTCTTCTTCCAATTTACGAGTCTGAGAACGTGTTCGCATACACGTTCAAGTACCTGAAACACACAGAACAAACAACTACAATCCGAGTCAGTGAACTCTAACGACCACTAATGACAAGCACATAAACTAAAATAAAACACCAATGATCCCCGGCAGCGACGCCAAAAACTTGTTAGCACAAAATCACGCAAGCGCACGTGGTCACAAGTAATATACGAATAAGTCAAGTTCGTTCCCACAGAGATCTAATGAGGTGTTCAATTCAATTAATGTACCTATGCAACAATGTATGATTTTTATCCACTGCTAAGACAATTAACAATTTGGCTTTGATTATCTAAAATTAACTAAAGAACAAATTATTAAACTAAGAATTAACTAACTAAGAGGATTAAAATCGATTTATGTATATGAGAATAAAACATGGGATCCTAACTTCATTAAGTACTTCATTTAGAGTCTTTTGTCTTTAATCAATGCATGTGACGGTTGTGAAAACTAATCGGATAACACGAAATCAGTACACGCTACCTTTCAGTATACGTATACCAAACCACTTAAACATCCACAAAATAGATAGAAGTTAAGTAGACACCAATTATGCTTAGACCCTATATGTCTATAAAATTTGAAAACATAACGGTTTAACGAGCAAGTTATCCATTCAGATTACATAGGGCAGGTAAGATGGTTAAAATCACCTACGAATCATGCATGACAAACATACATAAACCTATGCTAGCATGGCAAGTTCCAAACCTCTATATCCACTTTCGCATTCAATAGAGATTAACAAACAATCTTAGATGTTAGCTACGCATCCAAGAAGAATAAGCACAACCAAACTAGGATATCAATTAGCCATCACACACACATCTTTAAAACAATTAACTACTAAAATCCATAAATAAATCCGTTAGAATCCCACGACAATGATTAGTTCATAATAGAACCGTTCATCATCGTGGGTTCTGATGAAAGCATGATGAAAAACAAGAAATCAATGATGTAAATATGAATAAGAGTTAAAGGTTTAGAGGACAAATCCGGAAGCATCCAAAAGTTGCACCAAAATTGAAGAATACAAGAAAAAACTATGTCTAGATCTCCCCGTAGTCACGTTCTTCATTCTTGGCTCCTCGATCTTGTGCTCCAATATTGAATCTGATCTCTGGTGTGTTGTGATGTATTGTGATGTGTTGATTATGTCCCCCCAAGGTGTGTATTTATAGCTCCAAGTTGTCCCTCTTCCAAGCAATTGCCGTTTTTGAGTTAGAATAGAATTACGGCAATTTCCATCTTTGAATGCAATAAGAATTGCATATTCCATGTTTACAACTGATTCTGGAAGTTTCTGGCCGCCCCAAGCAATTACCATAATGATTAGAAGTCGAATTTGTGAAAATTTCCTTATTAAAATCGAATTCTGGCAATTTCTGGCGATTCTGACTTCCTGGGCGGCCGCGCAGAATTCCAGTACAATTCCTGGGCGGCCGCACAGAACCTTCTGCCTAGAATTATATAAAATGTTTTCCTCTTCGCGTGAGCTGTAAGATCGTCAGAATCGGACTTGTAGAACTCCAGATATGGCCAAAACAGTGAAGACTGCGCAACCTACCCGGAAAATCCGAATTTTAATCAAATTAACCTCCAACTCTTGGTTCTGCAAAACTTAATGAAAACACATTAAACACACCACATACTTGAGTTCAAGTCATCAATTTAAGCCGATATGAAGCGTTCCAAGTGCATTAAAAATCCACTTATCAACATGTGATCAATAAGGAGGGAGTGTTGGTTGACCCCTCCAAGATAGAGGCAGTTTCAAACTGGGAACGACCAACCACACCAACCGAGGTGAGAAGTTTCATAGGATTAGCAGGGTATTACAGAAGATTTGTTAAGGATTTTGCAAAGATCGCAGCCCCGTTAACCCGACTTACCCGTAAAACTGAGAAGTTTGAATGGACGGAAAAATGCGAGAATAGTTTCCAAGAGCTAAAGAAGAGATTGGTGACTGCCCCTGTGTTGGCATTTCCAGATGGAAAAGTAGATTTTGTGATTTACAGTGATGCTTCGCATAAGGGATTAGGGTGCGTGCTGATGCAGCACGGTAAGTTAATCGCGTATGCATCAAGACAATTAAAGGAATATGAGATTCGATATCCCACTCATGATCTAGAACTAGCAGCAGTAGTTTTCGCTTTAAAGATTTGGAGGCACTACTTTTATGGAGAGAAGTGCGAGATTTACACGGACCATAAGAGCCTCAAGTACATTTTTACCCAGAAGGAGCTCAACATGCGCCAGAGAAGATGGTTAGAGCTGATCAAGGATTATGACTGTGAAATTCTTTATCACCCAGGGAAAGCCAATGTGGTGGCTGACGCCCTTAGTAGGAAAGAGAGACTCAAGATGATAATGTCCTCAGAAGAGCTGATTAGAGAATTTGAAAAGATGGAAATAGAAGTGAAGGTAACAGGAGACGGTACCGAAAACCTGTTTGAGATTTCACTGCAGCCAGAGTTGTTAGAAAAGATCAGAAGATGTCAAGAAAGAATGATAAGTGAAGACAGACAGTCAATGACAGGAGAAGAGATCCACACTGTTAAGGATGACAAAGGAATAAGGAGGTATACTTACCGAATTTGGGTTCCAAATGTTCGAGAACTAAAGGACGAGATTTTACACGAGAGTCACAGTTCAAGGTATTCAATTCACCCAGGAAGCACCAAGATGTATGGAGATTTGAAAGAATACTACTGGTGGCCTAACATGAAAAAAGACGTAGCAGAGTGGGTAAGCAAATGCTTGACCTGCCAACGAGTGAAAGCGGAACACCAGAGGCCCAGTGGACTTTTACGACCCCTAGAGATTCCCGAATGGAAATGGGAACACCTAGCCATGGACTTCGTAGTAGGTTTACCAAGGACCAAGGCCAATCATGACGCCATATGGGTAATCATAGATAGACTGACAAAGTCATCTCACTTTCTTCCGATCAACGAAAGGTACACTGTCGACAGACTAGTGGATATTTAATTGAAAGAAATAGTGGTGCGACACGGAGTTCCAGTCGCCATAGTATCTGACCAAGATCCCAGATTTAACTCCAGATTCTGGAGAAGCTTCCAAGAATGTGTAGGAACCCGGTTGAATATGAGTACTGCCTATCACCCGCAAATAGACGGACAATGTGAAAGGACCATCCAAACCCTAGAGGATATGTTAAGAGTCTGTGCTATAGACTTTAAAGGAAGTTGGGATGACCACCTACCACTGATTGAGTTTTCCTACAACAATAGTTTTCATGCAAGCATAGGAATGCCGCCTTACGAGGCCCTTTATGGAAGAAGATGCCGGTCTCCCTTGTATTGGGATGAAGTTGGAGAGCGAAAGATGCTTGGGCCCGAAGTGGTCCAACGGACTAAGGACATAGTAGATCTAATCAGAAGACGGCTGGTAGCAGCCCAAGATAGACAAAAGAAGTATGCTGATTTGGCCCGGAAGGACAAGGAATATGAAGTGGGAGACCTAGTGTTCTTAAAGGTATCTCCTTGGAAAGGTTTGATGAGGTTCGGAAAGAAGGGAAAACTGAGTCCTAGATACATTGGACCATTTGAGATCATAAGACATATTGGGAAGTTAGCATATGAGCTAGCATTACCCCCAAACCTGCAACAAGTGCATAATGTGTTTCATGTTTCAATGCTGAGAAAATACAACCCGGATGCTAAGCACATAGTGGAATACGAACACGTAGACCTGCAGCCAGACCTAACCTATGTCGAGCAACCAGTTGAAATCATAGATCAAAAGGAACAAGTGCTCCGGAACAAGGTCATCAAGCTAGTCAGAGTTTTGTGGCAAAACCATAATGTGGAAGAATCAACCTGGGAACTAGAAAGTACTATGCTGGAAAAGTACCCCCATTTGTTTTCAAACTGATTCCGGGACGGAATCCTTTTAAGGAGGGGAGACTGTAATATCCCCAAATTTTGTACTTATTTAAGAACCATTGATGAATAGTAACTTTTGTTAAAAACCACGGATGAATAGTAATTTTTTTTCGTTTAAAAAGTTTTCAGACCACCCTATGTACGGGACGGTATAATGAACTTTCAAAGTCGTATTAGTGATCTACGATGTAAATGAAGGAATGCAAAAGCTGTCAGAATCGGAAAAATAGCATTTCTGTTTTCTCCGAAATTTCACCAATAACGGATGGATTAATCATTATTTGAAAATATTGGAGGATTAAATTATCAATTCCATGGATATGGATTTAATAAAAGAATTAGTGATTTTAAGAACGTTTACGGTAAACTACTTCGATAGAACACTTAAGAAACCCTGCGAACATTCTACGAGATTAAGCGGTGACGGAACAACGCGACATTTACAGGATTAAATATAGGCCTAGAAGTAACATGTAACAAGATTAATCCAAGGAATGCAACAATTGTATCATCCATGTGAAAGAGAACGAACCAGTAAAGCTACTTTATCTCCAACTCTCCCACAGCGCGACAAGTGTCCCGATGACAAGACCATAAACTATGACTCATCACTTTAAACTACAAAATATCTCATTTCACCAAAAGTAGCCAAGGCAAAAAGGTTAGAAAATCCTCTCCCCCCTTGAAGAACATACATTCGGCCATTTCTTCCAAAACAAAGATACTTTTTCAAGAATCAAACTTCCAATCATCCATAAATCACAAGTAATAGCTCTTTGGAAAGCTCTAGGATGGATTAAGAAGAACACCGAGTTTCATAATCATCCATTAAGGTTAGCATGATCAAATCCTTGTGCAAAGTTTAGGCATGAATAGTAACTTCAAGAACTAACTTGTGTTTCTTGATTTCTTTGGTTGATTCAAGCTATCTTAAGGTTATATAAGGACTATACAAGGCTTATTAAGCTCATATACACTCCAAGGAAGGTATAACTCTCGAAACCCTTGATTATAATTTGATTTATATGGTTAGTTTTAAGTATAGTTTAGTTAGTATAATCATAAGGATGATTGTTTGATTTTGATGAAAGTTTGAAGTTGTTTTGAGGATGAATAAGAAGTTGTTGGTTTTGACTATGGTTGATGATGTTTATGGATTAGTTATGATGTTCAGGAATTGACTTGATGATTTGGTTGGATTGATCATGTAAAGTTTATGATTAAACTTTGGAATCATTAAAACATAGCCGTTATAATGCCCGATTTTCCTTAACCTTGTTTTGTTTGTGATACTCGAACATAAGGACTTCTGTCCAAGATCACCGCTGCCCATTATAGTGTAGGTCTCGTTTCAAGGTTCGTTTTGGTGCGAAGATCATGTGAATCCGATTTACGGTTTAGGAGAAACAATTATTTTAGTAAAGGATGTTTCGCGAAACCAAACTATGCTACTTAGCCAACTTTGAGGCAATGATCAAACCCCTTAATCGACTTATTAGAATGTGAAACTTTGTGTTAACATGATAGGTACGCTTAGGAAGACCCTCGAAAATATTTCGTGTTAAAAGGATTTAATCTCAATTTTATAAAAATGCGTGAACAAGCTTACGCGAGTAGAAGTTCTTAAAGCGTTAACTTGAAAATGAACTTGTTACTTGAGATAGAACGTACTTAGTATCATGAAAGTGTTAAGTGATTAACCTCGGATATTTTGACTATGTATAGATCGCCGGATCAAACCGAGGCACACTACCCCTACCTCACCACCAGGCAAGTTTTCGAAACCTATACTACTGTTGTTGTGATAATAATTGTTTTCATATATGATATGCAAATGCGATATATAAATTGCATGCTTGTTTTCGAACTGTTATATATAGCGATACTCGAGGTTATGACTTGATGTTGGGACTTATAAGCTAGATATGGGATATCAGCTATAAGCCAGATTTGTTTATAAATGCCCTAGGTTAAGGGCGTATGATATTTCTTTAGATCAGAAGTAAATATATTTTCTGTATATGTTAAAGATTATTTTCCGATAAAGATATCGGGTATCTGTTATTCGATGACTATTTAATTAATGAATATTATTTTTGAATATTCATTTAAGGATTATTTATTTAATGGATATTATTTTGAATATTCATTTAAGGATTATTATTTAATGGATATTATTCTGAATATTCATTTAAGGATTATTTATTTAATGAATATTATTTTTGAATATTCATTTAAGGATTAATCGTTTAATGGATATTATTTTTGAATATTCATTTAAGGTTTATTTATTTAACGAATATTATTTTGAATATTCATTCAATCCTTATTTAGTTAATGAATATTATTTTCGAATATTCATTTAATCATTATTTACTTAATGAATATTATTTTCGAATATTCATCTAAGGTTTACTTATTTATTTAATATTATTAATTATGTTTAAATCAAAAAGAGGTTCCTAAAACACTGTTTTTCCATTTAAATCTGTCTTTTAAGAGGATTTAAATGCTCGCTCAACTATCAAAAATATGGGAAACCTGATTTAAGTGACTGCTACTCTTTTTAAACTCTCAACTCAAAACTGTCAGGGGACAGATATTTTCTCAAAGCAATTTAGTTGCTGCAAGTCAAATATTGTGTTACCACCTCAACGCTCGAGGGGTAAATTGATGGAACAAGTAGATATTCATTAACAAGCAATAGCTTGGGAAATATTGGAGAATCTTCCTTTCCAACCTAGATATATATTACACTTGGGGAAAGGAGGACGATCTTTAAGTTTCAGATTCATGGATTTCATCTGAACTAGGAGTGGTGTAAGTGGTCCAGTTGCGCCGACCCATCCATTTTTATTGCCCCAAATGGGCCGGGAGATCCGGAAAGGTGGTAGACAATGTCAGGCTGTCGTGATTCTTCCATCTACATGTAGAAAACATATATTTGTTGTACGACCTGCTACTGATCATGGTAAGGTTGGTACGACGGGCGCGGTAGCAACTCCGGTATTAGTTCATCATCCATTTTGGATAATTCTGCAACATGTATTGAAAGGGACTACGGATGACATCCTTGGTACATGTTTACCGATCATTTTGGCAGAGAGATTCTGCAGTATGTATTGAAAGGGACTAACGATGACACCCGTGGTACAGGTTTACCGATCATGTTGGCAGGGGGTCGAAAAGTGTTCAAAGAAAATGAAGTTGAAATAAATCCTTGTAACTTCATCTTTTATTTTATGAGTTATGACTCTGATAAAACTTCACTTAGATTATATATGCATAAGTGGATTTTGGGGTTACGGAAACATTATATTAATTTTCCTTGTAACTTCATCCTTTATATTATACTAGTCTCTTATCCGTTTAAGGCATAACATGTGGCTACAAAAATATCTTTGAACTATTATATACTGATAATTTGTTATAAACTATTTTGGTGGGCTCTATTGCTCACCTTTGCTTCATTTATTTATATCACAACAACAGCTAGAGCAGATGGCCCGCAACAGGCACACTCTGCGCAAGCAGGTAGCAGCCGTTAGAGATTTACCCGCTGAGGTCGTAGCTGCCATAGCTGAGGTAGTAGTAACCAGTAGTCTAAGCTACAGCTTTTGTGTATCAGACTTACTTATATTTATGATTAATGTAAGTAACGGCAAGAACTATTAAGTGTACTCTGTAATCATTTGGGTTTGTAATAACTTATAACTTGTGGATCCTATAACAAGATACTTATTCCAATTTCATCTCTGGGACTATAACTAGTTGTGTGTGTGTGGTGTTGTTATTGTGGGGTCACAGCATGCAGTTTAATTGTTTTGATTTAAGTGCAAGTATTATTGATGGGAATTGAGACCGTAACGACCGGATCCCCGACCCCGGATCTGGGGCTGTTACAACACTAGTCAAGAAAGCTCAACAGGGACCAATCAAGCTTAATGTTGCACCAAAAGTTGCCAAACCAGTTGAGAACAAGGTAGACTTTTTGTACATTGCAGAGATACAGGAGTACTCAAGCATGGATCTATTCCTTGAGGAAGTTAGTGAAATCAGAGGCACAGACAAGTTCAGAGAGTTGCCTGAAAGACTAACCTTTGTCTACAAAGGAGGAAAGGTGAGAGCATGGCCCCTATAACAAGTGCAGAATGAAGGATACTCTACCTTGGTGAAAGTCTTCTCATGCTTCAAAAATCCAAAGGGATTCTCTGAGGTTTCCAGGGGTGTTGTGTTAAAGAAGATTGAGGAAATAAGGAGCAGCTGGAATTCTCCTGATTGTTTGCCAAGGAAGCTGAAGATCCCTTTTAATGGACAAAGAATTCATCTTCAACCTTACTGGATGATGGAATTCAAGGATGAAAAGGGCTGTAGAAGATTCTTTAGAATGGAAGATCAACTTTCTAAGGCCAGCAATAGGTATCTTAGATGGTTGCAAGGCAAGCTGGATCTAAAAATTGCTGAAGAAGATGCATTCTACAGAAAGCTTCAAGAACAAATCCAGGCAAACTATGCTAAGGAAGGGAGACAGAAGATTAAACCTCCAAGAGAGAAGAAAATAAATTGATTCTGCTCAGACTGAAGGAGCACTCTCTATGTAACTATCTCTACTCTTCTGATTTTCAAATCATGTAGCTTGACTTAATTTTTACTGCTAATATCCATATGTTGAAAGTGGTTTTGTTATCATCAAGACTCTTAATTTATGTCTGATTCTCAACCAGGCATAAATTGGGGGAGATTGTTAGGAACTATGTTGTTTCTTGATGATAACCAAACTTACTTAGTAAAAATTGTTCAAGTATACGTAGCCATCAACGGATAGTTTGCCATTGCAGTATCCGTAGATGGGTATCTTATCTACGGATAAGATCAAATGTAACATGCTTGTGTATTTCTGATGTTGAAGTTGAAGTAGTCTTGATAGGTTAATTAAGTCATGTTGACTATCAATAGATATGTAGAATAGGGAGCCGAATTGTATATAGTCAATGCCTTGTAATTCTGCATACATGAAATTGACTGTCTACGGATAGCTTGACTAGCCTTCTACGGATATGGACATTGTACTGTCTACGGATAGCAATACTTGCTGATCAAGAAACTACCAACGGATACAACTCAGATAGCTTCTACGGATACTCTCTGTAGCTGTGAAAGGACAGCGATGTCAGAGCACATGGGTTGACAGACTACACAGAGCATGGAAGCCAGTATTTCTGGAAAGGTGACAAGAAGAAAGAAGCATTCTGTTTGCATGGTCCAATGTAGCATTTCCTTAAAAGACAATCAGCCAAGAAGGGGAAGCTACAAACACGGATCACTGTTCGGGATGGAGAAACAAGGATTCTGAACACATGTACTTTTTGTATTATTAGATGTTCAAGTATCTTGTAAACTTGGGTTATATAACCAAGTTGTAGCATAACTCTAGAAATCAAGAAATCAGGTTTTAGCAATTTAGAGAGCACAAAGCAGTATCTTAGTAAATTGCTGAAGCTAGAGTTGTGTATTTGCAGTTGTGTGTTTATTCGTAAACATCACAGAGATTTCTTCAATAAAAATCTCTCAGGTGGACAAAAACAATCCACCTGAATTTTTAATTCTTGTATCATCTTATTTGTGTTTCTGTTCTTGTTTCTTACTTTTCATATTTTCATTATCAAGAACGAAAAGTTTTCAAGATTGTATTCAACCCCACCCCCCCCCCCCTTCTACAATCTTGGTTCAGTGTCTAGGGAATAACAAAGATACCTTTGGTGAAGTGGAAGTTGAAGAAGAAGCAAACTATGCTGAATGGGAAGAAGATACTCCACTTGATCCTGTTTTTTAGGCTGAGCTGGTGAAACAGAAGGCAGATCTTAAGAGAAGAGAAGATGAGAATACAAAGGTGTCTGACATCATTTCTAAGAAGCTTCAAATCCAAAAGGTTGAACATGATGAAAAGAAACGGCTTCACAATCTTAAAATCAAAGACAGAAAGCTAAATGTGAGGCTGAAGCTGGGTGAAGAATGGGATAAAGCAAGAGAGATGTTTGCACTACAGAGAGGAACCAATAATGATGATAAATTTCTTCGTGTTTTGGAAAGATATAAGAAGGTCAATCTGTAATATCCCCAAATTTTGTAATTATTTAAAAACCACTAATGAATAGTAATTTTTGTCGTTTAGAAAATTTTCAGACCACCCTATGTACGAGTCGGGATAATGAACTTTCGAAGTCGTATTAGTGATCTACTATTTAAATGAGTGAATGCAGAAGCTGTCAGAATCAGAAGAATAGCATTTTCTGTTTTCTCCGAAATTTCACCTATTACTGATGGATTAATCATTATTCAAATATATTGGAGGATTTTAAATTATCAATTCCATGGATATGAATTTAGTAAAAGTATTAAGATATCAAGAACGTTTTCGGTAAACTACTTCGATAGAACACTTAAGAAATCGTTGCGAGCGTTCAATGAGATTAAAGCGGTAACAGAACAAGGAGACACAAATGAGAGTATATAAATCCCATATATATTCCAAGATTCACGCTCGAACCATTTTAATTAAGTATTCGATTGTTAGGACGAATAGTGAATAGTTACTATTCACTACGAGAATCGCGTAGAGTTTTATTCGCTCTTTTTAGGAAATATTTTCGAATCGTTTCAAGAAGAAAAAAAAACAAGGATGCATAGTAACATTGATGAATAGTACTCCAAGGTGAATAGTAAAATTTTATAGTCTCCGATTGATCCTATATTTCAGCGGAAGTTCAGGAATAATAAACGGTTACTAATCGCGTAGTCAGAAATCGCAAACGAAAACGAGAATCGAAAATCCTCTTGAAGGAGCAACTTTGGACGTATTATAACTTAGGAAATAAAGAAGAAGATATGTATTAAAAGAAAAAGGGAAAGAAATGAATTGGTGGAAGAAGTGTGTTAAAGAAGCTTGTAAGCTTAACCAAACTTGAGGGGCTAATTTGCATTTTGTTAAAAACAAAATATCTAAACATATCACCACACCTCCACCATACATTTCATACACAAAGGGAGCAGCCCCCCCACCCCCATTTCTTGATGAAAAAAACGAAATGAAGAAGAAGAAGAAGATGGAATGCTTGCTTGCTTGTTTCTCGTGTTTTACCACTCGAATCGAAGCCCTTTCCAAGCTCTTCGCATCTAGGGTAACATTTCTCTCACACATGAACTCTAGATATCTCTTTTATTAAGTTAAAGAAGATGATGAATAGTGTTTTGTTGAGTTTTATGTTTATAATTGAAAGATGGAAGCATGAATGTATTGTTAAGGTCATGAGTAAGTGGATTATGTAGTTTGTTTAGTTGTTGGATGAGTTGTGGATGGATTTTTAATGTGATACCAACTGGTTTGGCTCGGTTTGAGATTGATAATTGACTTTAAGTTTTGTAATTGATGTGTATGATGATTGGTGGTGAATTGGAATGAGATTTGAATCTCGGAAATGTTAAGTTTTAAGCCGACGTAATGCCCGATTTTCGGTAACGCTAATAACTACCTAGAATCCGAAAACCTAACTGCCTCTTTTGGTTCAATGATGAACATGAGTGTGTAGAGCTTTGTTTCTAGTTTACGTGAGCGCAAGAATCATGTCATTATGATTTACGGTATACGAGAAACATGCGTTTTAGTGTAAGGTGTTCGTAAAACCAAACCCCGCCACTTAGTCAACTTTGAGGCATCGAACCACTTACAGGTCATAATAAAATGTGAAACTTTGTGATAACATGCTAGGTATGTTTAGGAAGACCCTCGAAAAGATTTCATGTAAAAAGGATTAAATCTCAATTTTATAAAAATGCGTGAGCGAGCATGCTCGAGTAGAAGTTCTTAAGGAGTTAACTTGAAAATGGACTTTGTACTTGAGTTAGTATATACTTAGTATGGTTAAAGCGTTTAAGTTATTAATCTTGAACCTTGTGTTGATTCTAGATTTCTTATAACGACTCAGAAAAACGCTTGTACAGTATTAATATTTAATAATAATTGAGTTCTATGATATGTGAATATTGTGTGAAGAGTATATATGTGAAAATGTGATAATTAGATGTTTACTTGGTGAATGGTGTGGATTAAAATACTTGTGTATGCTTTTAAATGCATTTTATATGAGTTTCTTATTAAAAATTAGTTCTTTTTGACCTTCCGGGAATTTTATAAAATCATCGGAGACTCTTTTTATTGTGAAATCTTTTTCACAACCTTTATTTTATATTCTAGTATTTTCTAAAATTAATGGAGGAATTTATGTTTGGCTTTAAGGATTTAAAAACGATTTTATGAGTTAAATGTCATTTAAGTGATCAAAACTTTGAAAATTCATATTTAATTCAATTTTGATCATAAAAATATTTTAAAAATATGTGTGAGCTTGTAAATTCGTATTCTTTGTTTTAAAAATGAAATTGTGATTTTTAAAATTATCTTCATTTTATTTCGAATTATAGAAAGGCATTTACGTTTGTTTTAGTTATTAAAAATCAAATTTTGGAATTAGCAAGTTACTAAAATACCCCTGGGCTTATAAAACCCTGCACCCATTTTCCCCTTTCTCCACTTTGCCGTTCATCACTCTCTCTTCTCTCTTTTCTCTCTCGGCTATATCTCTCTCGATTGTCTCTGTAAAAATCTCTCTCATTCTCTCGATTTTATTGATGATTATGAATATACATACATATATATATGTAATCGTGTGTGTATGTATGTGTATGGTCGTGCGTGTGTGTGTGTTCGTGTGTGTATCAGTTGCATGCAAAAAGGGGTTTGGCGATTTTGATTTCATTCAACTCCGAAACCTTTGTTTTGTGATGTTTGGGTGTTAAAGAGATTGTTTAGATTATTACTGGTGAGGTTGTGAAGGAAACTCGATTTTTCCGGGCACCTCCGACCATGCCGCCGTCGGCAATGAGCTCCGGCGAGCCGACGGGGACGATGATGATGCTTTTGAGTCCGATTATTGTATTAATAGCTATGTTTAGTTAAGATTTTGATTGCATGTTGAGAAATCGAATTGCATGTGCCTATTTCGATTTTTCCCCTTTTTATAAATTCGGTTTGAAAACTTGGTTATGTGATGTTTGATTGTTAATCTCGGTTTATAGTGAATGCATGTCGAATTAATGGTGTTAAGTTTGGTTAGTTTGAAATTTTGATGTTAAAGGTTTTGATTTGGAGATTGTTGTGAAATTCAAAGTATAGGTATTGTTAGTTGTGGTATTTTCTAATTGCATGTATAAGTTTTGAGAAATTTCTTGAGTACTCTTCCTTAAGGTTCTGATTTGTTAGTGTTGGGTGTGATTAATTGATGATTAGTTGTGGTAGGGATTATAATGGTGGAATGGTGTTATGTTGACATACATCATGCTGAAATTTTCCAGAAAGCTGTCTGCCTGTTCTGTTTTGACTGATTGCATAATGTTGCTGCCTGTTTTAGACAGAGAGTCTAGGAGCTAACTGTTCTAAATTGAATCTAGTTTGTGCACGCGCTAACCTTGTATCGATAGGTATTGCGAATAAAAAGTTATACTTGTTTTACTAAAAGTTGCGCAGCAGGGATTTTCTGTGCTTTAGTACCTACTTTATACAGTTCGTTTTTAAACTAAATACATTATTCTGAAGTTGCAATTTTTATTCTAAGCTGAGTTAGTAATCAGGAAGTAGCCTGTCAAATTTGGTAATTGTTTGATTAGTTTTGGAATTATGAAAAATGTTTTAGTAAAGTATGCGCAGTTGATTTTTCTGCTTTTTGAGATGAAACATTGTTATAAAAAAATGTTAAGGATATGGTTGGCATGACCAAATTGATTTAAGGGATACCAAGTGTGGTATGATTTGAAAGATATGTTATCATATATATATATGTATAAGGAGCATGTTATGTGTATTTAGATGACGATGTGAGTTATTTGGTTGATTGCCTATTACGTGGTTATAATTGTTTTGAGGTATAACTATTATGTGTTTACGCGTTTAGGATGCGTTGGGTAGTTTAGAATAAAGGATTAGAATCTTAGAGAAGCATTCTAAGATAGAATATACTCTTTTGTAGAGTCCAAGGAAGTGGAACTTACAGAGTTCAAGGAAGTGGAACTTAAAGACAAGGGAAAGACTAAGGTGGAAAATCAGTGATTGTTCATTACCCTTTTTAGCTACCTAAGGCAAGTAATCCAAACTTGCTTTCGTATTTCGATTCCATTGTTTCATTTTGACATATATGAATTGTTACCTTATCTTGATATACCTTTAATTCTGAAAACACCTATTGTTCATTGATAACCCTTACCTTTGTTCATATATACCATGTTGAACTGTATACCATGCTTTGTTTAGTTCTTGATCCTTAAACCTTTATACCATGTTCATATCCATGAATTGAAACCTAATGACCTATGATTCTATAACCTGAACTTGATCATATACTTATGCAATCCCTTTTTATACCTGAAAGTGAATACACCTAACTCTCATTCTAGTACATTTCCAGAACAGACTCGATGATAAATATTTCTGATATTCCACTAATAGAAATCCAGATTGTTTTGATTGAACTTATCTGATTTTCAAAAGACTTCTTTATATCTGAATATGTTTTAAAAAGGAATAAAGTTTAGACTCATTTAAATTCTGATTTATGGTTTCCACGGATTCCTAAGATTGGAGGCGTAAGAGGCCGAGTAACGCCGGTCCAGCACTTTTTAATTATAATAAATGGACTAGGGATGGACTAGTCTAAAGGCCAATGTGTTGCCTAATGGGACCCAATACAAGGACCAGAGGGACTGTGTGTCCGGTATGGGGACTTTACGTGGCTGATCACCCGTATTGTCCGGTGCGTTGTGAAAAATCTCCAAAATTTACTTATCATTTTCTTGAAACAGATATCTTGATAATGAAATTGGTTTACCCTTTGAAATTGCATAATTATGCCATTGTTCCGATAATTCCTTATTATGGATTCTGCTTAAACCATGTTATATATATATTGATATTGGAAACTGTTTTGAAATTGTATATTCAATTCATTGATTCTGATAATCCCTTGATACGGACTTTGCTATACCCATGTCATACATATTGATATTGAAACTGTTTCCCAGTGGATAACTGTTTGGTCATATTATTACTTGCTGGGCATTTGGCTCATTCTTTTTCCCTATTCTAACCCACAGTGAAACGAGAAGATGGTACGTACATTTCAGACAGCTAGGAAGTCTTCCTATAGGGTTGTTTTTGGGATGCCAGCTCAGGTAGGTGACGACCACACCTAGAAGGTGTTTTGTAATAGAGAGCATAGAACTTTTAAGACTTGGTTGTAATAACTTTTGAGACTTATCTTATGTATTAATGAATTAGATAGTGGATGCTTGTTTCACACCATCAACTGTTAAAGATCCAGGGTAGAGTTGGGGTCAAGTCTGCATGCTTTTATTATATTGTTTATGGGTTTAATATGTATAGAGGTTGTAGTGACTCCCCGATCATGACCCCAGATTGGGAGGGCGTCACATTTCTGGACCAACCTGAGACTTACTGCTACTTCGGGATTTCCAGGCAAGTTTACTAAACCTTACTCTATTGTTCAGAGTAGGTATATTTTCAAATGTTCAGTACTTGTGTATTCCAAATTATATATCAACTCTTTTGTTGCGAGTATTGTGGCAAGTTTTCAAACACTATATTCCACTTATCAAAATATTTGATTCCTGATGATGCAAGTTTTCAAAACTTATATCTTACTGTTGTTGTTGTGATAAGTGTTTTCTGATGTATATTGCAAGTAATATAATATTGTTGTGGTACTTAAATATTTTGAATTGTGATTGGTTTATAAGCTATATGTTATGATAGTTATAAGCCGGGTTTTTGTAAAAGCTCTTAGAGTAGAGCAGGTGTATCGTATTTTGAAACTTAGACCGGGAGTCGATATATTTTCTTTAAACCGTTAAGGTTTATTTTCTGATAAGTATATTGAATAGATATATTCAATTATTTTACTATTCAAGGAATATTATTTTAATATTCACTTAGATTTGCTTATTAAATATTTATTGAGCTTTTGATTATTATTTAATAATTTATTAATTGATGAATATTATTTGAATATTTATTATTCTTTTAATTAATTTAAAAGTGATGTATATTGTTTAAAAATTATCTTTGACCTTCAATAACTATGAAGAATATTTATGATCTTTATGTAATTTATTTTAATCAAAGTAGGGATTCTCATATATTATTTTAATTTAAATCTATCTTAAGAGATGATTTAAATATTCGCTGACCACTCAAATGAGACGGGAATACTCTTAAAGATTTCCAAACAGTTTGACTCCCTGGTCGTAATCTTTTTAAAGAGGATTCTCATCTGATTCTAATTTTGTTGACAGAGGTCAACTCACATGGTAACTTACTTCCTCTATTATTCCGGAAGTAAGGAGACCAAGAAATGTTTTAAACGAGGGACAAGTATCACATACTTTGGGAAGCAGGATTAACTTCCGTTTTCCGTGACGTTGATTTTCATCTGGGGACTGGAATTAACTCGTGCTCGGCAATGAAATAGGTGTCAGTATGGTACGAGGTCGTACTCGGCAATGAAATAGGTGCCAGTATAGTACGAAGTCATGCTCGGTAATGAAATAGGTGCCAGTAAAGTATGACTCCATGTTCGGCAATGAAATAGGTGCCAGTATAGCATGAAGGGGCCAAATGTGGCCAGGGTGATAACCGAAATAAGAAATCATCCTTCTACTAGTAGAGAAAGTGTTTATGTGGTACAAGCGACTGATCAGCGCTTACCGTGGTGTTTTCCGGTAATAGACCCCATCTTCCAATTGGAATTGTGTCTGCAACATTGTAACAAAAGCCTGTGAGCTCAGTTACCGATAATGTTGGAAATATGTTGAGAAATATCCAAAACTGGTATTTTCAATGAGCTACCTGATTTAGCTTGATTTAAAAGTTGTACTTTGAACCTTTGTCTATGATGTACTAGCAAAGGATTTCTAAACTTTATAGAAATGTTTAAAGTTATTTTTATCCGCTGCAGATTATATATTTTGGCGGGAAGTGTTTAGACTTCTGATATAGTATCTCGAACTATATGTTATTTTCGAATATTGTGGAATCTTACTATTCCTTGTACAGTATTTT
Organism: Heracleum sosnowskyi; assembly: GCA_030848705.1. NCBI lineage: Eukaryota > Viridiplantae > Streptophyta > Magnoliopsida > Apiales > Apiaceae > Heracleum > Heracleum sosnowskyi. Next base: position 23,052,497 of record CM061240.1, read on the forward strand.
GAACTGTATGGTATTTTAACTCAATTGTTATACTTAATAGTTTTGGTTGTTAAACCAACAAAGGTTATTGGATTTCAGACTTTATAGTTGTGAAACTATTTATTTTATTATGGGATACTTGCTGAGCATTCTTTCGCTCATTCTTGCTTTACTTTATATTAAACTTTCAGTGAAGAGAGAACATAGTCAGTTATTCCGTACTACAAGAAAAGGGAAGTGGAAGATTCAACCTTGAGGTAGTCCAATTCAGAATGGTTAATGCAGAAGTAAGTTACATGGGTTCAGCTACTATTAGTGAGATCCTGGATAGTACATTTGGTTGTAATAACTAATGTTATTTGTGTGACTCATTTCTGAAGCTATAACTGGTGTGTGTAAGAGATTGGGGTCTTTTGGTGTTGTATTATTGGATTTGTTGAGCCAGTACAGGTATTATTGTTGGAATTGAGGGCGTGACAACCCGGATCTCCGACCCCGGATCTGGGGGTGTTACACCAATCCATATAATTATGTATACATGAAAGCTCTTCATCCTGAGATTTCAAGGGTTACAACTGGATTTGACGGGGTCAGAGATGAAATGTATATCTATATCTCCACTCACAATGAAGGAACTTTCACTGTCTCTCTCAATCTTTTGGAAAGTAGAAATTTATCAGAACTCTGGGTGTTCATGAGCAAGTTTAGAAGAACAACTCCTTTGAATGAGCTGTTGCATGATCAACTAAGAGATTTTGCTTTGAAGGCCAGTCCTCAAGTCATAGAAGTGCCATTTGAAGTCAAGTTTTATACAGGAAGAGCACTTCCGACTTGTGGAGTAGATCCTCTCTCTCTGAAAGATTATCCTGCCAAGCATCTCGTCAAGATGGAAAATATGTTAAGGACTTCAGGATTTGCTACTCAGGAAAAGACAGAAGCACAGCTAATATTACAAGGTATCATCAAATGAGGAATAGGCTGAAGAAAGTCACAACTCAACTTGTCAGACCCAGTGGTATCATATCTGAAAGTGATCGTGTTCTTGACAAGGATTTGTTAAAATCTCTGGAGGAAGGTGAAATGGTTGATGAAGACAAGTGAAGTCAAGCTCAGTTTTTCATGTAATATGTTTAGAGCTTAGGTAAATCAAGATAGGATATTGTATCATTTGTTCAGTCTAGAGGAACATATATCTTGTATTTATCTTTAAATGTTTGAATCTGGAAAATGTTAAAAGAAATCCAGAACTTTTTATTATTTACTTAGCTCTTAAAGTTTTATCATTTTCTTGTTTATTAGTTGTGTTATCCTCTAGGTATTTGGTTGTTATTGTCTAACAAACAAGTAGGGGGAGATTGAAAGGTATATGTTTAGGCCTATTTGTAAACACCGAGGATTCGACTCAACTTAAACAAGAATGTAATAAGTAAATAATAAGTTAAACTGTCACAGGAATCTCAGAAGATAACATCAGTCAAAAGAATGAGATTAAAGTCATCTACAGACTTGAAGTAATTCTACATTGAAAGAAGTTCATTTATTTGATGAAGCCTCAATAAAGTATTCAAGGAAGTGGATTTATTTGATGAAGCCTCAATAAAGTAATTCTATCAAGACCTTGCAGTAATTCTCTCTTAATTAAGTTAGTTGGTTGATTTATTTAATAAATTAATTCTTTCAGAATTAATTTATTTGTTAAATTAATTAACAGATTAATTCTCTTTTAAATCATTTACCTTAGTTGGTTAATTTATTTATTAAATTAATTCTGTTAGAATTAATTTATTATTTAAATTAATTATTAAGTTAATTATTTTGGAATTAATTAAAAGCTGAAAATACTATCAAAATGAACTAGAAAGACTATCCAGCAATAGTCGTGCCGGTAGTCTTTTCAGTTCATTTTTAATCTTACCGAAAGTCTTTGTGGTACAAAGATAGCCTTTCTAGTTTAAATTAAGTCTTCCTGACAGTCTTTGGAAGCTTAATTGATAGTCTTTCCAAGCCAACAACATAGTCTTTCTAGTTAAATTAATGGCGTACATGTGATCAAAAGTGTGGTAGTTGACTTAAAAAGAAGAAAGTGGATCAAAAGAAAGCAGTACTCATTCAAGACAGAACACACAACATATCAACTTCTTCAATTGTCCAACTGCTTGAGCTTTAAAGAAACACAGTGAAATTAATTCTAGTACTTAATGTTATATTCAAGCCACTAGAAATTGTTCACTTGTATTGCTTTGACAATCTAGCGGATCATTATCCCTAGAATTTATATCGAAGTACTTTTTAGTATTCGATCCTTTTTATTACAAAAATAGGTAAATTCATGTCGAATTTATTCTAGATTTGTTTAATCAAGAACCTTGTAATATGTACTCAAAATTCTAACACCCTTCAAGTTTAATATAAGTTATATTTAACTTTAATCTTGTTTCATTTAATTCCGCGATAATTTGTTATTGAATTGTTAAATCATGAACAATACAAATTTGATAAAACGGTACTGTTTGTATTCAACCACCCCTTCTACAAACTTATCGGGACCTAACAATTATGTTTAAGCCCCGAAGGTTATTCTACAAATGACAAAGTATAGAATAAACATATTGTCAAGAAAAAAGTTCGACAACAACATTACAGGAACATCTACAAGCAGTCAAGACATCACATTCATGACAGTACATACCTTTGTGACAACAACATTAGTAGAAACCTTGAGACAACAACATCGCATTTTACTGTCAGCACGGTCTGTAATGTCATGACAGTAGATACCTTTGGGACACCTCAGTCCTAGGATAATCTTACTGTCAGCTTTGGAACATCCTATGACAGCAGAACTTGGCGAGCACGGGATACTGTCTCACAGGAGAATCTTTTCAATTGGGATTTCAAAGTCAAAAGCTTGATAGACGTTTCTATAGCATGTGTTGCAGAATTCACATGATTCTGCTACAATCCTGAAAGACTACGACATGACCTAGAGAAAGAACAAGACAAGGCTTATCATTTCGAGGGTATGCAAAATTTACATCAACTGAGATTGAGTATTCTTCAAATGGAATGTATCTAGATTGCTTTATTATTTCTGCTTAGTTTGTCTAGTATACATATTAGGTAAGGTCACATGTGAGCCAATTGTAAGAAGTTGTCATTTGAATATATAAATAGCTTCATATCTCACTTGTAACCTAAGGATTTTAAGAAGCTACTTCTACATCTCTAATGTAATCTCTCTCGAGATAAAAAGAAGTTGGAAACACAAATTCCAGATTATTGTAGCAAAATCCTTCGCGAAATAAATAAAACATTTATTTTGTGAATTACTATCTTGTTTCGATTTTGTTCTTTGGTGTGTATAACTGACAAGAACAAATCTCTTTCCTTTTTGTTGTAAAAAAATTTAAATTATCAGTATTGCATTCAACCCCCTTATGCAATACTCCCAGGGACTACCAAATCGTATGTATATGTATAGAGATAGAGTTTAATAACCAAGAAATTACCATATCATTTCAACAAATCCGGACGGACCTGGTTTGATGTATCTGCGGGCTTCGAGAGAGATCCATTGATAAAGCCTACTTTCAGTTTTGCAGAGAGCAACAATATTCGCCAAATGACTCCAATAGTGATATTTTTTATCATTGAGAGTTTTTGTAAACGAATATATGGATGATTGATATCAATTGTGGTAAAGAACTATGAACAAGTCACTATTGAAGACGCTGAAGAAGATGCAACAACAATAGAGTTAGAATGAATGAATATGTATCTACATATTGAATTTAAACTCTGATACCATGTCAATTTATGAATATGAACACCATTAAATCTTAAAGAATCGAAGAACCTTTCTTATTGAAAAAGAAATATGTTATCTAGATAATGAACTACTGTAGAAGGGGGGTTGAGTACAATAGTATTAACTTTTTAATCAACAAGAATAATATATGAATACTGACTGATTTTATTAAAGCTTTATAAAATCTGTTACAAAACTTACACTTACTCGCTTTAAAAAAACAAAGTTCGTAAGAGCTGCAAGGTTACGAGAATGATAACCAAGACGAACACTTATAATGTTAACCTATATGTGTTTATATAATACACAGCTACATAATCAATAACAAGATAATGATTAAGTATATCACACTAACTGTCGTTCATTATCTTTCGTTGATTGCTTGAAATTGCTGAACATCTAGAACCGACAAATCAATCCTTAATAAAAAGAATCAATCACCTCATGAAATTGTGGATCGTAGCTATCCTATTTCACACAACACACTCTGATCAATTCATATACTTTGATCAACATATCTCCCGATTCCTATCAACGGATATGTCAAACTCTGATAAGCTATCATTTATACTCTGACCATCATATCTAACAAAATAAGTTTGTTATAGAGAGAAAACAAGAGAGTTAGATTGAGAGAGAGAGAGAGAGAAAGAAAGAAAGAATCATTTCATCTTATTGAAATATATGTGCATAAATGTATTTATATAATAGAAAGATTATATAAGAATTTCTTCAATAACTAATCAACTTGCACACTCTTCAGCTGTGTGTCCAGTTGTACTGGTGAGTCAGCATCATGCTTCTTTTATGTGATTGCAGTATGAGATCGACATCTGTAACATAAATATATAATTAAAGTTTCTAATTTAAAAATGAGAAAAATGGACCTGAGGATGACCTCAGGTAACTCTCCTGAGGTTATAACCTTCTCCCATATATATTCAATGGCATAGTTGTAAATATTAAAAACTAATCCTGACTTTACTAATCTACCCTCGTGTATTTATATGTGAAGTTAATATAACCTCAGGTAGAATCCTGAGGTCATCCTCAAGTACATGATACTCTTTAAAAATATACAGAATTTTAAAATGATGTTTATTTCGATTGATATGGGCTAAAAAATAGCCTAAAGACATAATTAGTGTTGCATTAATTAGACCTAGATTGGTTCAATTGGGAGGCCCATCAATAAAGGCCCAAACCCCTAATTATTTATTAATTTTGTAATTAATTAAGGGCCTAGTTAAATACCCCATTAATTGTGTTCAAATGAAAGGCAACTTTTAGAAGGAGTAGCGTCCAGGCACCTATTCCCATAAGAAATTTGTTTCCTACGTGGAAGTTTATAGAATTACTTCTAAGGGCGTGAGTTCTCCCCCAAGGTTCCTAAACCTACTATAAGTCTGAGACATCCAACATCAAAATAAAAGGCCTTATCCCTCATTCTAAGAACAACTTTGGTTTCATTCTCAATGTAGCATGACATACGTAGGCATCTTATAAGGATTGATTAGTTCTATAGACAAGAGCAACCCGAGCTTTGAAAGCCACTAATAATGTGTTTGGTACGCAACCTTGAAGGTCAACAAACACATTCAAGCCTATCTAGGGCATGAATGAAGTACAACCTTGTTGTTGATCCGTAATAGTAATTATCCTACTTTTTATGCTACAATATTTGGTGTCTTTTGCGGAAATGTTATTTAATCATGGCTAATTATGGCAAGAAAACGAAGTGTAGTTTTATCTATTGATCAACCCTCATAAACTATTTTAGGAATTTCTACTACAGACACTCAATCAATTCTCCAAGTCACAAATCTTCAAGGGACGAACCCACAGGGCACGATTGCCCAATCAACAATTGATCCCCAAGGGACGAACCCACAAGGCACGATTTCCCAGTAAAAATTCTCCAAGGGAAGAACTGAAAGGCATATGCACTAGCCTATTTGTAAATATCGAGGATTCTACTCAACTTAAACAATATTGTAAGACGTAAATATTAGATTAGATGTCACAGGAATCTCATAGGGTTTTATCAGTCAAGAGAATAAAGTTTAAAGTCATCTACTGAATCGGAGTAATTCTAAACTAGAAGAAGTTCATTTATTTGATCAAGCCTCAGTGAACTATTCAAGAAAGTTGATCTATTTAAAAGTGACAGAGATTTCAGAAGTGTGACAGGAAGCGTATAGGTTACAGAGTTTGTTAAAAGGGAAAAAAAGATGGACCGCAACTTAAAGTCAAAAGATGGAGAACCATCATTGAAGTTAGTCAATCATGAACAAGACAGTACATCGAGTGTCAACATCAGTCAATGGAAGTTCGTCATCAGTTTTAGTGGTTCTCAGATTTAGTATTAAATCTCTTTTAATTTATCCTCGAAGTTAATTAATTTAAACTATAAATTAATTCCATCAGAATTAATTTATTCCTTAAATTAATTAAACTAGAAGTTAATTAATTTAATATATAAATTAATTCCATCAGAATTAATTTATTCCTTAAATTAGTTAAACTATAAGTTAATTAATTTAAACTATAAATTAATTCCATCAGAATTAATTTATTCCTTAAATTAATTAAACTTGAAATTAATTAATTTAATCTATAAATTAATTCACTCAGAATTAATTTATGTATTAAATCAATTAATTCAATAAATTAAATTAGAATTAAAACTGAGCTTGTAGTACTATCACTTAGTACTGCCAATACAATTGACAGTACTATCGATAGTACTGCCAAGTGTTTTGGCAAGTACTACCGAGAGTACTAGTTAGCAAAAGGCGTACACTTTTGTTAAAAAAGTATAGTGGCAGTTGACTTAAAAAGAGAGTGGATCAAAAAAAGAAAAGAGAGCAGTACACAACATTACATTTATCATCTTTTGCCATTACAAACCACTCGAGCTCACCATTAAATTCAAGCACTTAATTCTAGATTGTATTGTTAAATCCAAACCACTATGAGTTATTTTCTTGTACCACTTTGACAATCTAGCGGATCATAATCCCTAGAATTTATATCGAACTACTTTTTAGTATTCGATCCTTTTTATTACAAAAATAGATAAATTCATGTTGAATTTATTCTAGATCTGTTTTATCAAGAACCTTGTAATATGTACTCAAAATTGTAACACCCTTCAAGTTTAATATTAATTATATTTAACTTGAATTTTGTTTCATTTCATTCCGCACTTATTTGTTCCTGAATTGTTAAATCACGAATCGTACAAATTCGATAAAACGGTACAGTTTGTATTCAACCTCCCCTTCTACAAACATATCAGGACCTAACAATTGGTATCAGAGCCTACTGATTGATGGAAAAATCAAGATCCATATTTTTGTAATTTATCAAGAACAAGTGAATTTTTATTTTTCTTAAAAATTCAAGATGTCTACCCAAAAGACTGGAGCTGTTAGAATTCCTATGTTTGATAGAGAGCACTATGCAATATGGAAAAATAATATGCTCCTATTTCTACAAGTGGCAAATCCAAAATATCTTAATATGCTAAAAATAGGTCCAAAGGTCCCCATGATTCATGAAGGTCAGATTATTGAGAATAACTTAGTTGTTGCTGCTGCAAGGTCTTATCCTAAAGATCCAAAAAATTTACAACTGATGAAAAGGAAGATGCTTCTCTGGATGCTAAACCTGCAATTAATTTTGGTTGATTGTCTGAATCCCATTATGCACAATCATGTTTTGAATTGTAAAGATGCCAAGCATATATGGGAAACAATAAAGATAATCAATGAAGGGACAAAAGAAGTAAGAGAGAATAAAATGGAAATTCTTACTTCTACATATGAGAATTTCATATCAAATCCAGGGGAAGGTATCTCTGAAGTTTTTGAGAGATACAACAAATTAATCAATGATCTGAACCTTCATGGAAAGTACTACACTGTCAATGAAATAAACAAGAAATTTCTTTTGACACTTCCAACCCATCTAGAGCACAGGATTTCATCCATAAGAGAGGCAAGAGATTTAAGTGAGATTTCACTGGAAAGATTCTATGGAATTCTGAAAACCTATGAACTAGAACAAATTCAGCAGCAGGAAATCTACGGGGAAGGAAGAGTGGTCAGTACGTCTACTGCACTGGTAACTAAAATCCCACAACCAAAGGAAGTGAAGGTTGTTCTACCTTCTGGCCATGACAAGGATGTGATTGTAGCTGAGTATGGTGCTACATCTACATGTCACTCTTGTGGTGATTTCTATTCTATGGAGGAGCTTGAATAGTTTAGAAGATGAGTTTATGGCCTTGATAGTGAAGAGGTTTGGAAACTTCAGGTTCAGGAGAAATCCTAGTTTCAAGTTTATGACATATGCTGAGAGATACCAGACAAGTGGTTCTTCATCCTCAAATAGCACAAGGGGTGGCTATAAAACAGGGATGGTTGATAGAAGCACAATTCGGTGCTTTAATTGTAATGAGTTAGGACACTGTGCAACTGAATGTAGAAATCAAAGGCAAGCAAAGAAAACCTCTCATGATACATATAAGAAGAACAAGTCTGAAGAAGCTTCTCTTGCTGAAGGTAAAAGCTGGGATGACATAGACAGTGAAGATGAAGGAGTTGGAAATCTTGCACTCATGGCAATAGAAGATGTTAGATCAGGATTCAATGATCGTCAGGATCTAGACTCAATTGATCAGGATTGCTGACGTCATCAGGATTGCATGGTCGTCAGGATCAAGATGAATATCAGGACTGGGATCAGGATTGATCATCAGGACTGGAAGCTGATCAGGATTCCTACTTCGAGTTATATTTGGAGTCTAGTTAAATAAGGAAGATTATTCTGTCGGTTCCTGGTCTGTAGGAATGCAACTATCAATTTAGGATAGGTTTCAATCTTTGTAATTGATTAGGACTTATCATTGATAGAGAAGCTGTGTAGTATATAAACACAGTTTAGGTTTTGGTTTTGTAATCGATTGAGACGAGATCAATCGCATACACGAGTATTTTTGTAACCTAGCAGCTCTCAAGAACTCAGAATTTCTTGAGAGAGTTTGTAATAGTTTTATATCAGATTTAATAAAGTTGTTATCATTCTTTCATATTGTGATATATATCTTACTTAGTCGAGAATCTTATACAATTGTATTCAACCCCCTTCTACAATTGTTTATTACTGGGCAACAATTGGTATCAGAGCAAACTGATTTAAATTTGAATCAGATACGATCTAAGATGTCGACAACCAAGTATGAAAGTATGAAAATTCCCATCCTGAAGAAATCAGAATATCCAACATGGAAGGTAAAGATGTTGATGTACCTGGAGGCTATGGATCCTGACTATTTGGACAAGATTCGTGATGGACCATATATTCCTACAAGGATCATAGAACGGACAGAAACTGTACCTGAACACTATGTGGTCAAGGCAAAGAGTGAATGGACTCCAGAGAAAAAGCTCATGTTCTCAGAGAACCAAAGATTAAGAATATTCTGCACATTAGTCTTGATGCTGTCATGTCCAACAGAGTGATTGCATGCAAGTCTGCAAAAGAAATCTTGGATACTTTGGAAACTCAGTTCCAAGGATATGCATCTGTCAAGAAGAACAGAAGGGCTCTTTTGATTCAAGAATATGAAGCCAACATTCAATCAAATACTGATGGCTCTCCTACATGTCTCATCACTAAAGCATCAGTAGATGAAAGTTGGAATTGGCACAAGAAGCTTTCTCATCTCAACTTCAGCAATATCAATTAGTTGGTTAAGAAAGATTTAGTTAGAGGATTTCCAAATGTGTTATATACTCCAGATGGACTTTGTGATGCATGTGAAAAGACTAAACAGAGAAGGACATCATTCAAGAAAAAGATGAAACTCCTGAAATACTGTTGGATCATATGAGGATGATTGAGACAACCACAAAGTACAAAGTCAAGATTCTGAGAAGTGATAATGGTACTGAATTCAAGAATTCAAAGATGGAAGAGTTCTGCAAATACAAAGGAATTATTCAACAATTCTCTGCTCCAGGCACACCTCAGCAAAATGGAGTAGTTGAAAGGAAAAATAGAAGTCTTATTGAAGCTGGCAGAACTATGTTGGAAGAAGCTAAGTTACCTACATATTTCTGGGCAGAAGCAGTCAACACAGCATGCTATACTCAAAATCTCACATTGATAAACAGACATGGTGTAACTCCTTATCAATCTCTCAAGGAGAAGAAACCAAGTTTGAAGCATCTGCATGTGTTTGGCTATAAATATTTTGTTCTCAGAACTCATCCTGAACAGCTAGGGAAATTTGAAACAAAGGCTAATGAAGGAATTTTCATAGGCTATCCTGCATCAAGAGCCTTCAGAGTTTTTAATTTGAGAACAAGAACTGTCATGGAGTCAATACATGTATCTTTTGATGATAAGAAGATAACTGGAATCAATGAAGACTCTCATGAAAGGCTGATTTTTGAAAATGAAGCTACCAAGGAACCTGAAGAAAGTGAATCAGATCCTGACGATACATCAAATCCTGATGTCACACCAAATACTGATGGTGCTAACTCTGATGATGGAAATAATGGTAATACATCTAGTAGTGCAAATGTTAAGGGGGAGCAACAGCATTCTACTACAAGTTCAGAGTCAACTCAATCATCAGGATAGAATTCTTCAGATACTGATTCAAATGATGATCCTGATAATTCATCAGGAAGGGATATCAATAGTTCAGGGGGAGCTTCTACTGAAGCAAATTCTTCAAATCAAGATAACACCAATCCAGGGAGAGCATCTACTTCAAGGACTGATTTACCACCAGCAAGGGAATGGACTGCAAGTCATACTCCTGATTTGATAATTGGGGATCCTGATGCGGGTGTTCAAACAAGAAGTGCAACTCAGAATGAATGTCTATACAATAACTTTCGATCCAAGGAGGAACCTAAGAAAGTTGAAGATGCACTCAAAGATGCTGATTGGGTTACTGCAATGCAAGAAGAATTGAATGAATTTGAAAGAAATGAAGTCTGGAAACTGGTACCAAGACCAAAGAACAGATCAATTGTTGGTACAAAGTGGATTTTCAAGAATAAGACAAATCAGAAACAAAGCTACAGAGAGAAAATCCTGATGACTATCAAATCCTGATGGTCATTCTGAAAGAGTTTGAAGCTGGTGAAAACCAGAGGTTCTATGATAACTTGACATCAACATTGCTGGTATTCTCTGGAAAATAAAATTTATACTTAGTCTTTGACTAAGTTTTAAGTTTTAATTTTCAATTTAAATTCATCTTTTATCAGAGATTACTATTCATCATGCTATGTATCCAATGTAGTGTTACTAACAATTTATGCAGGAAAGCTAAGAAGAAAAAGAATAATTGAGAAATACGATAAATTTCATTCATTCTTGAAGATTCATTACAAATGAAAAAGGAAATTACATTTTTTTTCCTAGTCTATTTCTCTACCCAGGAACACGAGACCTGCAAATTAGCATGAATGCTCCTGAGCAGCTTCACAGTCCATCAGGATTGGAAGGTCTCTTGTTCCATCCTTAAAGGACAAGAAGAGGAGCTGATGCACTTGAAGGTGGATCGTCACCGTGTCCACCAGGACCCTTCCGTGCCTCCACCGTGCATGACATACAAGCATAACGGATCCTCTTTCTTCTCTCAAGCTCTGGTTCGAGCTCCTCAACATCATCATCATTGTCATCCTCATCATCTTCATCCTCTTCATTGACAATGATGAGATTTCCAAGAGGATTCCATTCAGGATTTGCCTGATGGAAGTTATGAAGAAGCACTTCAGCCATTGCATTCACAAAAGACTCATGTTCCTGAGGATCAGGAACAGGTTGTGGTTCTTCATTCTCTGCAATTTAAGCCAGAACCTCATCCATCTCTTGCCAGATTACATCAAGATCTTCAACTGGTAAGTTGTTTGGTTGATGGTTAGCAGCCATGGAGAAAAGAAGAAGGTGAAAGGTTTTCGTAAGTTGTTTTCTCTGTGGAGAGGGTTTGTGTATTTTTTTTATGGTAAATGATATTACTATTTAACACTCTCTTTTATAGAGATTATTTGTTAAGGCTACAGGTCATTTGCTTATTCTCGAGGCGACGGTTCAGTTTTCCATGACTATTTTGCCTTGATAAATGGTAAGAATGTTTCAGTGGGTTCTACATCATTAATTTGGTGAATTTTAAAAACAAAAACATTTTTCAGGATTATTGAAATAAATTTTGTTTTCTTAAATGAAATTTTATTTTCAATTCATATCAAATTTTTTTTAATCCTGATAAGGCAAATGGTTTTATTGGCAATGCCTTTATTCCTGATGAGGTCAGGTTTTTCTTACATCAGAAAATGCCTACTTGTTATGGACTACTTTCTAATGCTATGGAGAAAGGCCAATCACATCTTGTTCCTAACCCAAGCATTCATCCCAAACAGTCTAAACAGTTAACAGCCACCTCTACTGTCTCTCAAAAGACTTTAGTTGTAAAATCAAAGAAATCAGCTAGAACTGATGTGTTAGGAAGGCAATCAGGTTCAAAGGATTTTTCTTCTACACCACTCACTAAAAAGAAGTTACAAGGGGGTGTACAAGGGGTCCTGGTGAAGAAAGCTGCTAAGGGTGTTGAGACTGTTTTTGCTAAAAGAAAGTTAGTGCTCAGGGATGAGACTGATTCAGAGGATGATTTACCTATATCCTCTATAATGAATGTGAATAAGAAGTTGCTGATACCGCTATTGAAGCTGTGGTACCATTATCTACACCACAGAAGAAAAGGAAATTATCTAAGGGCAGGTATCATATTCCTTTCGAAAAGAAGCAGGATACTGATGTACAAGACTCTTCTATTCTAAATGAGCAATCAAATTTTGCTGCTCAAGAAAATCCTGATGTTAGTATTCCTGATGCTGCACCAAGTCAAGTGGTTACTATTTCAGACTCTCTAGCACAGGACTCTCCAACAAAAAGACATGTTGATATTTCATGGGAGAAGTATGGTGCTACTGCTTCCAATCTTGGGATTAAACATCCAATGGAAAAGCTAAGGAAAGCAGGGGAGTTAGTGTTCTCTAGACAGAAGAAACTGAAGGGATCAAGCCCACAAGAACCTGGACCTCAAAGTGGTTCAGCAGCTCTTACTGATGATCCAGCTACACAAGAAGTACTCAATCAAAGTTTGGGTGAAGGCTTAGCAATTGGAATGGTCACACAAGAACCATCTTCTCAAAGTAAAGATGCAGGCCAAGCTACAGTTTCTGAGAAATTTCCTGACAATGCTCAAGGGATTTCTAGTGCAGATGAAGTTCAAAGATTGGTCAAGGACACTGTCAATGAGGGAAGCACACAAGAACCTCCAACTCAAAGTGTTGAAACAGCTTCAGAACCTCATGCTACACAAGAACCATTAGTAACAAATACTGATGCAAGCTTATCAAATCATGACGGTGTTGCTCCTGATGCTAGTGGTGCTCCTGATGCTGAGCCAATCCTGATACAGCCACTAAGATCATGACCAATGGACCATCCTATCACAGATTCACAGGATAAACTGAAAGGTATAGCTATTTCTGATCCTGACGTTACTCATGGTACTGATGGTGATGAGTCTGATGATAGTGATGATGATAATAACGAAGAGAAGGAACAGCTTGCCAGAGTTTTAAAATCTAGTCTTGGAACTAACTATGGTTCGTCAAGCACCTTCGTGACTAGCAAGGCTACTACTGGAAAAGACTTCAGACAAGACTTTTATGTTCCTTTTGAAGATCCTGTTGAGGCAATTAGACAACATTAATGGAACAATTCATGGTACAAATCTGCTGATTCTGTGAGCTATACTTATGCTCTAGATCATGCCTATGATGCAGTGAAATTGATAGAGAATCAAGACTTGCAGAATCATTTGAAGGCAACTACTTTGTTATCCAAAAGCCTCAAAAATGAGATTGATTTTGTCAAAGCTACAACAGATTTGGTTAGGACTGATATATCTAATAATTTTACCAAGGTGCCTACTGCTCGTCAACTACGAATAGTGGAATCTAAGGTTAATTCAATCATTGCTGAGCAGTCCTCAATCAACAACAGAATTGATACTCTTGATTGTAAGGTAACTGACATTCAAATCTCTGTTGCCTTAATTTTGAATATATTGTCAAATACTGATGTCAAAAAGGGGGAGAAGGTAAGTCAGACAAAATGTACACCTGATCTAGTATTGAGAAATAATGATGATGATGATCATACTAGAAATGATGGTGGTGACAAAATTCTACAAGGAGAAACCTCTGATGCTGCTGTTATGAAGACAATTCAAACTTCTCAAAGTCAAACAACGCAGTCAACTCATGTTTCTGATTCTGGAGTTAAGACAGTAAGAACATTGGTGCAATCTCAGATCCTGACGGAAGAACAAATACTGACAGGTGATCAAATCCTGATGCCTGGTCATGTATAGACTCTTGCTACAATTCTTGAAGGAGATGAAGATGTGATTATTGATAATCCTGAAGATGCATCAAACCTATTCCAGAAGTTCACTACAAAAGATGGCAGAATTGTTACTCTATATCACACTGATAAAAGAGTTCAACAATTATTTGCTAGAAAAGCACTCTCTACAGCAAGTGAAGAATATCCTGATCTCTCACATGAAGAATTCTTAAGTCAACAGAGAGAAGTGATGGAAAGCTTTAATAATCCTGCTCCTGCTAGAGGTAGAGGAGGCAGAGGTAGGAGAGGTGTTAGAAGAAGTAGAAGAGGTTCTTCAACTCAAACAGTGCCTAGACAGACAAGGTCTAGAGGTTTATTAATTGAAGAAATTCCTGAACCTACTCAAACTCTAGTAGTTCCTGACAGGTCTACTTTTGGTGATGATGGAATTAATGAAGAAGAACCAGAACTGAGAAGAAAACCAAGACAATTAATTCTCTCTGCAATACAAATCTAATTGAAGATTCTAATCCTGATATTGTTCCTGACAATATTCAAGATCCTGATGAATCTGAAATTCTGCAAGAGATTGAGTTGTTAATCTTATCTACTGTGGTTGATTCTCACAACAAAGAAGTGGATGAAGAAGAAGAAGCCAGAAGAAGAGAAATCACAAGATCAACAAATAGAGATTTTAATCTCTATGTACAAAGGCTTAAACTCTCAAACAGAAGATTGTGGAGAAATCCAAGCAGACGGAAATCTTTACTAGAAAGAAGCTATGCTTTTGAAAAAGAAAAGGATAAGAAGTGGAAACACATAAGTACACTGATGTGTAATACACCTATCAATTTTCAGAATGGAGGAATTATAACAAATGCTTCAAGTGTTGTTGATTTGTCTGATATGGTTAGATCAAAAGCACTCTGGCTACGAATGTTTTCAAATCTGAAGCAATTGACAAGTAATTCAAGAGGAGGTATTGGACACAGGGATGCTGAATATCTGAATATGTCATATGTTGATCCATACTCCTTGACTGAAATTGGAGGTACTTTAACTTCTGAAAACCTGAACAATTTATTAGCTGTTGATATAGTTATAGATTGTCATGATGGTATTGAAAAGAAAGAAAAGCTTCTGTACTTCATGAAAGATGGTAGTGTGAAGATTCTGTCCATTCAAGATCTGCTGATGAAAACTACACAGGAACTGAAATATGTTCACTATCTGTTAAGATGGAAGAATAAAGTGTGCAAAGTGTGGAGTGACATGATCTTGTCAACAATAAGAAGAAGACTGGATGGAAATAGAAATTTCAATGGTAATTATACTCCCATGTACTTAAATCAAAGAGGTCAAGATTTGGAAATGCAAAGGGGTACTGATGTTAAAGAAGTAACTTTTGGCATGACTCAACTTACTCTCAATCTTGATGGGAAGGAAATTGCTTATCTTTTGCTTGAAGAGCACAGTCTACAGAGAAGCTCCATACAAAATCTCAGAGCAGCTATTTACCAGATTAATGAGGAAGATGAAGAACTCAGAAATCTTAAGGAAAGACTGATTCAAATTCTTGAAGAAAAAGAAGAAAGTTTGTTATCCAACTTCTTTAAGATGAATCTGTTCTATCAAAGAATTTAAACAGATAAGTTGCTACTGATATTTGTACATTTTGTAAATATGTTTTTGACATCATTGAATCTTAGGAATCTATACTTTATTTCACAAAGTATGAGATTGGGGGAGATTGTTAGATCAGGATTCAATGATCGTCAGGATCTAGACTCAACTGATCAGGATTGTTGACGTCGTCAGGATTGCATGGTCGTCAGGATCAAGATGAATATCAGGACTGGGATCAGGATTGATCATCAGGACTGGAAGCTGATCAGGATTCCTACTTCGAGTTATATTTGGAGTCTAGTTAAATAAGGAAGATTATTTTGTCAGTTCCTGGTCTGTAGGAATGCAGCTATCAATTTAGGATAGGTTTCAATCTTTGTAATTGATTAGGACTTATCATTTATAGAGAAGCTGTGTAGTATATAAACACAGTTTAGGTTTTGGTTTTGTAATCGATTGAGACGAGATCAATCGCATACACGAGTATTTTTGTAACCTAGCAGCTCTCAAGAACTCAGAATTTCTTGAGAGAGTTTGTAACAGTTTTATATCAGATTTAATAAAGCTGTTATCATTCTTTCATATTGTGATATATATCTTACTTAGTCGAGAATCTTATACAATTGTATTCAACCCCCCTTCTACAATTGTTTATTACTGGGCAACAGAAGACAAAGTCTCTACTTCTACTCCATCCTCATCCTACTTGTCCGAGGTAAAATTTACTGATGCTGAAATGATTCGTCAACTTGGTAGTACCTTAAATTGTGCACGTAGAGAAAATAATAGAATAATGCTTCAGAACACTGCTCTTGAAAAAGAGGTTAAGAAATTAAAACTAGTGCATATTAATCAAGGTGAACTTACAGAAAAAGTAGATTTTCTTGAGAATAGGGTGAATTGTTATAGACAATTAGAAACCATTCTTAAAGATAAGATTACATAACTTGAGACCAAGGTTAGAGCTTACTATAATTCTTGTAAGACTGTTAAAGAAATCTTCAATAAACAAGCTATTAGTCAAACTGTTGGAATAGGTTATGACTATAACGAGACTATTTGAAAATTAAGCATTAATACCCCAAATAGAGTTAGTGCTGAAGAAAGGGGTGTACCACATGTGCTTAAGGGTATTGAAAAACCTTTCTTTAAAGAATCTATAGCAGAGCCCCTGAATGAATATTACATAATCATTCAAGAAGAGATCCGTACTGAGGACATTGCCAATGGGATTGTCCACTCCAACAAATGTGTGCCTAAGGGTTCTGTCAAAGTTGTTCCCACAACGGAGACCAAATTAGACACTCATAAGTTAGAGCAAAACAACAACACATCTAACATGCATAACATGCCTAGTGTAGATTTATCTCATAAAGAATGTGGTATTATGAATTGCATGTCTTGTGCTTTTAATGTCATGTATGTTTATTTTAAAAGTAAGCACGCATCAAATGAGAAGACTGCTCCCCGTCAACATGTAAATCATAAGAAGCATGCTAGATCCAAAACTGCCAGTCCTCCTAAAATTAGAGTGGACACATTTATACCCAAGCTTAATCAGAAATTTGTTAAGGCTGGTTATAAGTGGAAATGCTATTTCATTAAGGAGGTTGAAGTAGTTAAAATCAAGAGTGTTGTTTTGCCTGACAAAGGTCAATTCTTTAAGTATGCCGGACCCAACCAAGTTTGGGTTCCGAAGAAGGTCTAATAAATTTGATAGTGCAGGGTACGAAACAGGTGAACCGGGTTGTGTGGATTCTGGACAGTGGATGTTCAAGGCATATGACCGGAGATAGAGCCCTGCTATCAAATGTGGTTGAGAAAGCTGGCCCAGTGGTTACCTTTGGAGATAACAGCAAGGGTATAACTGAAGGATATGGCTGTTTGAAAATTGGAAATGTTATCATTGAAAACTCCCTAATATCCAAACAGAAAATCCATCAGAGAAATTGAAGTTTGATGACATGTCAGATTCAGATGATGAGAATCCACCTGAGCTTGTTGCTGGTGATAACAATGACAATGATGATAGTGGTGATGGTGATGGTGGTGGAAACATTGGTAACAATGGAGATACCACTAACACTGGAGAAGAATCACCAAGACAATCTGCCAACAAAACAGGGGGAGGAAATGAAGTGTCAACTAGTCATTCACAACACCATAATGAAGAACAAGGCGAATCATCAAGATCAAATCTTTCAAGACAAACAGTTTGGAATAGAGCTCATCCTTTTGAGCTGATTATTGGTGATCCAGGTGTTGGAGTCAGAACTAGAAGTGCTACTCAAAATGAATGTCAT
Source organism: Heracleum sosnowskyi (assembly GCA_030848705.1). Classification (NCBI taxonomy): domain Eukaryota; kingdom Viridiplantae; phylum Streptophyta; class Magnoliopsida; order Apiales; family Apiaceae; genus Heracleum; species Heracleum sosnowskyi. The sequence goes on from CM061240.1 coordinate 23,070,659, forward strand.
TATTCAGGGTTTGTTTCTGAAATGGAACCAAAGAAAATTGAGGAAGCACTGACTGATCCTGATTGGGTGATTTCTATGCAAGATGAACTCAATCAATTTGAACAATAGCAAGTCTGGAAGCTGGTACCTAGACCAAAGAACAAGAATGTAGTTGGTACTCGGTGGGTATTCAGAAATAAATTAGATGAAAATGGCATAATCACAAGAGACCAAGCACATTGACATCAGGTATCATTTTATCCGAGAGCATGTCATGAATGGTACTGTGGAGTTGCACTTTGTACTCACAGAGGAACAATCAGCAGATAGTTTCACTGAATCTCTTGATGAATCTACATTTACCAGGTTAGTTGGTAAATTGGGTATGTTAAATAGTCTTAGTGATTAACTCTGTATATTTTTTATGTTTGTTCTTAATTAAATTTATAAGTGTTCATTTTTTGTATATATTTTTAAATCACTTGTAAATTTATTTTATCATCTCATTTTCTCTTATGCATGTTGATTTTAGATTATTGCCATGTCTTGTCTAATTCTTAAGCTTCTTAGTTTGAGTAAGTTAAGATGAATTATTTTCTCTAAAAATATTTTTCTCAAATTTTACAAGTTAAAATGGTAGAGAAATCTATTTTTATTGAAATTTTTTTATTTAAAATATTCTTTTATAGTTCATGTAAATAATTTCATGTAAATATTTTCTGCATTTTATTTTATTTCATCTCATTTTTTTAGTTTTCTACTAATAGTTTTTACTCTGTACATATATTATATTATTTTATTTTTATTTTTATTTATTATCTTTTATTTTCTATCTGTCTTAGTTATTTTTGTAAACATATTGTATATATTATTTCTGCTCTAGCTCTTGCTTAGCTGGAACTTCAGTGCCAAATCCAATTCAGGTATTACTTTCTATCTCTCAATCCACTTCTTTTACTGTTGCTAAACCGAAGTGGTTGTTAGGGCTGACCAAGGGATTGTAGATCCACAATCTCTATCCCAGGTCATAGAACCAAACAATGAGTCTATAACTTTCTTGACCACTCAGCCTGAACATAAATCAAATGTTAAATAAAGAAGTATTTTGATTGAAACAGTGAGTGATCCCACAGCTCTACCTCCTCTAAAGAAATTCAACATATATTGAGGCATCTGTCAGCCCATCTGTATCCTCCCAACTGGATATGGACTTTGAAATGGCCAATGAACTGTTTCTAGAGACATTCTCTCAACATGATGAATCTATTGAAATTCGTCATAGGGCCATGGCACTTTGTACTGAGTTAAGCACACTCTCATTACTCACAATGGAAGAAGACAATTCTATTAGATGAAACTCAGGACACAGTGAAAGCAGACCATCTGCAACTGGTTACAGTGCCTACCATTGTTACGGTAGAAGTGCCTTCATAGGCATCAGAGGGAAAATCTGATTCTTGCCACATTTAATAGAATCATTTTCTCCCCTCCCAAAGGGAATATCTCTGGCTCCCGAAGGGATTTTCCACTCGCAGATTTATCTGGAGAAAGTGCAAGGCAACTTGGTCAGTCTATCATTGAAGCAATTCAGATTTCAATTCTAAGTGAATTGATAGCCATGATTGATGATCAGGATTTGCGAACTCCCATTGCACCACCACTGACCTCTCTTGAAGAGGCTAGGGTGTTTTTCAATTCTGGTACCGATCAAAAAGGAGCAAACAGACAGCTATGTTGAGTGATGTGAGTCAAACACTAAGTGAAACACATGCACATGAGATGAGTGATACACTTACAAGAGAAATTCAAGTGAGTGCACACACAAACACATGCACTACAATGTAGTTAGCTCACATAGCTGATCTACAGGAACATCTATCCAAAACCCAGGCTGATAAAGAATTTTTGCAAACACAAGTGGTTGAACGGTCTTCTTCTTCCACCTCTGTCAACAATCAACTGGGACTGCTCAAGGAAATCTTGAAGACGGATTTACTTCCCAAGATCAACTCCATCAACAATCTCAACTCCTACTGGCTTCAGAGACTCAAAAGGTTAAATCTGTAGAGAATTCCTCTATTAAGGGGGAGAAGTTTGGAGAAGCTAGGAAGAGGGAGCTGAAAAAGATATAAAAGTTTCAGAATTAATTTATTCCTTAAATTAATTAAACTAGAAGTTAATTAATTTAAAATATAAATTAATTCCATCAGAATTAATTTATTCCTTAAATTAATTAAACTTGAAATTAATTAATTTAATCTATAAATTAATTCACTCAGAATTAATTTATTTGTTAAATCAATTAATTCAATAAATTAAAATTGAGCTAGTAGTAATATCAGTTAGTACTGCCAATACATTTGATAGTACTACCGATAGTATTGCCAATACAAGTGACAATACTACCGATAGTACTACCAAGTGTTTTGGCAAGTACTACCGAGAGTGCTAGTCAGCAAACGGCATACACTTTTGTTAAAAAAGGATAGTGGCAGTTGACTTAAAAAGAGAGTGGATCAAAACAAGAAAAGAGAGCAATACACAATATTACATTTATCATCTTCTGCCATTACAAACTACTCGAGCTCACCATTAAATTCAAGCACTTAATTCTAGATTGTATTGTTAAATCCAAACCACTATGATTTATTTGCTTGTACCACTTTGACAATCTTGCGGATCATAATCCTTAGAATTTATCTCGAACTACTTTTTAGTATTCGATCATTTTTATTACAAAAATAGATAAATTCATGTCGAATTTATTCTAGATTTTTTTTATCAAGAACCTTGTAATCTGTACTCAAAATTGTAACACCCTTCAAGTTTAATATTAATTATATTTAACTTGAATTTTGTTTCATTTCATTCCGCGCTTATTTGTTCCTGAATTGTTAAATCACGAACCGAACAAATTCGATAAAACGGTACAGTTTGTATTCAACCCCACCTTCTACAAACATATCAGAACCTAACAAGAACTCTCAAGCACGATTGCCCAATCAACAACTCCCCAAGAGATGAATCCCCAGGGAGTGAATCTTCAGGGAATATGATCTAAACCTTAAAGAATGATTACGCAAGTAACGATCCACCCGCAACTAGTGAATTAGTTGCAAACGTCATTGTTGGGACTCAACCTATCCTCGTAACTAATGTTCAAGGGATGATTCAAGATTTCCAACTCCAAGGGTCGAATCCCCAACTTTCGATGGTGTTATCACCCCTAGTCGCTTGTGCACCTCAAGTTCTGCAAGTTTCAACCACCGAACTCCCCCATAAACTACTCTAAACCACCACGTAAGGGATGCCTTTATTTTCAACAGTTGGATGATGCACTCACCCTCATCGACCTCACGAGGAGTATGTGCCTCAATATATTAGGCTTGGGCCTTCTTCACGAAGAAAATCATGATTTTTCTGGAATATATGCCACAAACAATGGAACATCAACTGATGAGGACATTTACCCTAGAAAAAGGCATCCGGGCAAAGAACGTATAGGCAAAGAGGGGTGTTCCTAACCCGTAAGGGTCTTTAAGAACAAACTCACAAAGCATTGAAGAGGGGATATTGACTTATGAAGCACATATCCAATAGCTGGAGAAAAATTTAGAGGGGTAACAGACTCAACCTCTTACAAGTCCTAAAGCACCCCTGATAATATATTAGGATGGTACTCTTAAAAGAAGGAGGACCAGGTCCCGAGTATTGATCCCACTAATTTATTACCACTTCGAGATCCGGATGATCCAACTCCTCCCTTCATGAAGAGATAATGAGGACTCGTATCTCAAAGAAGTTTAAGATGCCCACCGTCAAAATTATGATGGAGTTAGAGATCCCGCGAACCATGTTAGAACTTTTTTTAATGTACTGCTGTTGTAACTCATCAATGACGCCATTAAGTGTATAATGTTTCCTCAAAACATGGGGCGCAACACTAGTAGAGTCGACTACATTTAATGAGTGGAATTTTAAAATTTTAATTTATTAAAATATAATAAATTATTTTTTAATTTATAATATAAATTAAAAGTAAGATAAAATTTATAAAATTCATTATTTTTTTAATAAATATTATAAAATTAAAAAACCTGATGGGGTAATTTATACTACCAAAGTCCGTCGCAGATGAAATTATGTCGCTAATAAAAATGAACCAAAATTTTATGACAAATCAAACATGGGTAAAACTGGCATCGATCGGTGAGCCCATGGCTCATGTGGCATTTTCTGCTACCCAACTCGGTCGCAGATGAAAATCGATCGCTAATAACACGACACCAACTTTTCCCGGCATATTATTTTGTGGAGGAGTCGCTTGACCGACCGAACAGTGCATATGTTCATTAATAAATGTTTTACGATCAACATCATATCGGTCGCAGAAAGCCGTTGCTAAAGATGTATGTCGCTCATATGCTAGTTTGCTAGTTTCTTGTAGTGATACTCCCCTCATTAAACATGTTTATCCACCCTCTTGTTATTACCAAATCTTAAAGATAACGGTGTTATATATTAAATAAATTACATCATTTTAATTAATTTTAAGATATTATAGAAATTTTAGAAAAACATTAAGATAATAATTAGTTTTCTCCATTATTTAACATTTAAAATATAATAAAATTAATTATTATTTTTAAAATTTGACTTGATGAGAATATGTAGAATAATAATAATAATATGTTAAGTTTAGAAGAATATAAAGATGTCAATATAACTTTAAGAGAAATTTTAGAATTTAAAAAGAAAATCTAGGATAATGTTAAGATGGTAAATTTTAGTTAAATAAAAAATTTAATAATATATTAATATGATAATGTGATTTAACGAAAAAATTTAGTAAAATGTTAAGATAGCATTTTGATTTAAGGAGAATATAAGGTGACTTGGATTTTTACTATTTATTATTCAAATCTTTGCAAAAACTGAAAAAATACATTAAGACGGTTTCACAGGGCCACCTCCGTCTTCTAATAAGTACTAGTCGACTAAACCATTTAGCGGCGGCCTTATAATACATTTTCCTAAATCTTAAAACATAGAATACTTAAGATAAAAATTATGAAACACAATATTGTACAAAAATATTGTACAAATCGGCACAAAAATAGATTATTTCATCATCTATAATATCTTATGAATTTCTAAACACAATATTGTACAAATTTAATGTATACTGACAATTATATAAGTTATATTCGTAAGCTGACATCCATTATAATGAATAATTATAGAAAAGATATATTTACAATATACAGTAAAACTATTTAATTGTTAACCTATTTCTCAAATTTCGCCAATTTATATTATCGCAAAAGTATTAATTTTTCAAAAATATCCTCAAACTTAATAAAAGAAGTTGAACCTTTTTTATCTTTGTTAATTTAATATTAAAAATAAAAATATTCTACTACGTATAGTTAAATAAATACCATAACCAATATTCATAAACCTTTGTTTGACCGGGAGATGGCCCTAATTATCCCAAATTGAGGAAAGAGTGCCCTAAATATCCAAAAGTTAAAAGATGGCCCGATATGCTTTCCTATTATGTTACCGTCGAAACCGTAACTAAGACTGACGGCAAAAGAAGTCACGTATCCCAATACATGACGTCATATAAAGTGACGTATTTTAGCATTTTAAAGTTCAAATCAATTTACCTTTATATAGGGTATTTGTGCACATCTTTCGGGTTTCCTTGATGTGGGGTACCCTCCACTAACCTTGCACAACACAAAATTCAGCTTTTAATTATAACATCTCAGTTAATAGCTTGGTCCATTACTTTTTTGATGTGCGACGCCGACACAATTTTTGAAGTGTATCCTTGCAGGGTAGTACATATTGATAATTGAACCACGAATTTTATAGTCACGTTAGAGCATTTCCAATCATTATGAACCCTTAGCTAAAAATTTAAATGACATGTCTTAAATAAAAATTATAGAGAATGTGTAAAAATTTTGTCACTCCAATGGTACATTACTGTTGGTTAAAAATTTAGATAACCTCATCATATTGGCTATATATGCCGAACCTCTAAGAACCTATAGCAAAATTACACGTCAATTATTACCATATTAAAATAGTATATTGTACTTAAAATAACTTAAAATAATAATAACATGTCATTTTTAAAATATAACCAATCAATATAGCCAACTCCATTGAAGTAAAATACCTTACAGATTCAACAAATTTTACATAATCAATATTTAGCCAAACATTTTACGGAACACCGTTGGAGATGCTCTTGCGCACTGCAAAATACATTATTGGTCAATAAAGGGGGGTTTTATGAAGCAATACTTATAAAAGGTTATCCAATTTTATACATTGCACCTTGACTGCTTCAGTATGCCCAGTCGCGCACGGCTGCTTCAGTATGCCCACTCGCGCACGGCTGCTGATGCATTGATATGTGTAAAGTAATCTAATTTAATACGGCACACGAAATGTAGCATTTTGGTGACTAATACGGCAGACGAAGTGCAGCATCCGGGGTATATAGGGCCATGTTATCAAGGAGTTTTATGGGCCATTGAAATTTAAAATGAGGCATTTTGGTCAATTTCTCTGTTTGACCTTCACTGGCGATTAACCCAGACGGTTACGCACAAACAAAAAGTAATGCTTTTCTAAAAAAATTCATCGTCGCCGTACGTAATCAACTGTAGTCAGTGTTCCACAATAAAACACCAAGGGATGTAACTAACAGTGTTTATTTATATTTATTTTCTTAACATGTTACCGACTTATTTTGAGAAAACAAAAGAATAGAAAGAGAGATTAAATATGGTTCTATTTCTTCAAAATTTTCTTTCCAAAAGTGGAATAATTAAGAAAAAAGATAAATTTTAGTAATAAAATATGAAATATTTTCCCGTATCTTCATTTTCTTATCTTGAAACACTCGGAATATAAGGAATAAAATTACTTATCAAATCTTTTCTTTTCTCCCATATTTAATTCCTTTCTTTTCTATTCTTCATCTAAAAAACTCGGAAACATAGAGTAAGACAAGTCCAAGTGTCCAACAATATTTTAACTAATTACTTATATAAATTATAAAATATTGTGACTCTTAGTGATTTAAAACATAAATAATTAAATAAAAGTTTTAGTGATTTAGAACATAGATAAGTAACTTTGTCTTCAACAATACTCTTTATCCATTCCTTGAAAGTACATTGTTTTGATTTAAGTAGAGAGGAAAATGTGATATTTCTTATATTTTATTATAAAAAATTAGTTAAGGATCATTAAAAAGAGACGTATACTACTTAAAAATAACTAGCGATGTTATTAGTGATATTTAAGGAATCAATACCGCTAGGTGAATTAAAGTACTAAGGAGTAAAATTTTTTAGATTATATTATTGGATGTTTGTTTTGAAGTATTAAATTTGGGATTGGAATAAAATCCTTTCAAACTTTATTGCATGTTTGTTTGAGGGATAAAAATGGGATTGTACTAATATCTTTTAAATTTTTCAATATATGTTTGTTTTGCATAGGATTATAGTGAGGGGAATTATAATTTTATAAAAAAGAATTAAATAATACTTGCTTGAACCAAGTATTAGAAATGATCATAATCAAATCCTCTACTCCAACAAAACAAACATGGGATAGTAAAATTCCAACAAAACTGATATGGATAGAAAAATAATTATAGAAATATAATTGCTGATTCTTTGGAAAAGCCAAGTATTTAAGGCCCAAAACCCAGATTATTTATTAATTTCGTAATTAATAAATAGGGAAAATATACAGCTCATAAAAAGAGTCCAAAATATGGTAAATTCATCAAAGAAGGATCCAGAATCCCAATTAAAGGCAATTAATGAGTCATAGCCTTTATCAACAAGGAAAAGACTTATCCTGCAAGAAATACAATGTTTATCCATTATCAATAAGGAGACTTATTCGCTAAGACTCCTAAACATACCATAAATACTAGGCTCTAGACGCCTATATAAGGACCCTGATCCTACAATCAGAACTACGTTTTGGACACAGCTCCATACGTCATCTACTACGTTTTGGGCACAGCTCCATACGTCACAACGCCTCGAAGGCGCAACAAGCCACGAAGGCACCCCTAGAACTACGTTTTAGACTTCATCCTCGAATAAGGACATACAAGTCACTACGGCCTTGGTGTGCCCCTGCCACCATAGCCCCGAGGGCAACACCAAGAACTACGTCTTTGGCTTGATTCTCAATAACAATTTGAGATACGTAGGCATCTTGTGAGGACCGATTTAGTCTCGAAACACAAGTGCAGCCATAAAAGCTTGAAGCTCATTAAACCCTCGCATTAAATTCTTAAGCTCGGATTTTATTCCACAACATTTGGCGCCGTCTGTGGGAAGACAACATCAACCATGGCAAACACACGAAGAACAACTCGAGGTCCTCAAACTTTTGATGGACTTCCTCTTACTTCTGCAACAGAAATTCAGGGGAGCCAACCACCGCCAATCACTGGCACTGAAGGGGCAGATGCCCCCATCACCAACACTCAAGGACCGGAAATCCCGATTTCGGTTGAAGGGACGAATCCCCTGCAGATGGTCATTCATGGATCTAATCCACAAGAGACCGTTCACCAGCAACCAATCTCGACTTCTTCACTCATCATGAATGCACCGAGAAGCCTTCAACTCCATACTACTGATCTCCCTCAATACACGAATCAGACTTTGGGGATGCCAAGCTATGGCATGCCCCCTCGACCCATGACGGGCGGTAGTGGAACTAATCCAATCTGCCATGAGGCATATGTGCCCCCTTATATCCAAGGTCTGGGACCCCAAGCTAGACGAGCCCCTTTTCAAGACTACTCAGGTCCCTATACCGAGGATGAAAATTACTCAACAGGAGATGAGAGGGACGTTGCCCCAAGAAGGAGACGTTCCTCCCAAACCAATCGGGAAACTACTAAGGAAAAACTTGCATCCCTTGAAGCCGAGGCTACAAGGCTCAAAAAGTTATTGGCAGAAGAAGAGGCCGCAAGGTCGCAAAATCAAGGAAGAGTCCCGGTGATCAACTTGGACCCAGCACCAAGGAAACGCAATAGGGCTGAATCCCCGATGGGTGATCCCACTATTTTGTTGCCCCTAGGAGATCCTGATGATCCAACACCGCCCTTCACTGAAGACATCATGAAAGCCAACATCTCCAGAAAATTCAAGATGCCAACGATCAAGGCTTATGATGGAACGGGAGATCTCGCAAACCATGTAAGAACCTTCTCCAACGCACTGTTGTTGCAGCCAACCAATGATGCAGTTAAGTGCCGAGCGTTTCCACAAACCCTAGCAGGCATGGCACAACGTTGGTACAGCCGCTTGCCTCCCAATTCTATTGGGTCCTTCAAGGAATTGAGCAAGGCGTTCATCAACCAATTCGTAAGTGGGAGAGTGCACGAGAAAAGTTCTGCATCCCTCATGGGAATTCAACAAGGAAAGAATGAAGCCTTGAGAGATTACATTAATCGATTCACTAGAGAGGCTCTGAAAGTCCCAGACTTGGAGGACAAAGTGGCTATGATAGCCCTGCAGCAAGGAACTACTGATGATCACTTCAAAAGATCATTGGCAAAACATCCACCCGAGAGCATGTTAAAGCTCCAAGATAGAGCCGGCAAGTACATCAAAACAGAAGAAAGTATGAGGAAATATGAACCCACTACCGAGGGTAATGGGAACTCAAGAAAAAGAAAGGAAATACAAGTGTACGATGTTAGGGAAAAATTTCCTAGAACGTCAAAGAGATCTGATTCTCCACAAAAAAAGAGCAACTTTGGGCCAAAATTTACATAGTATGCAAGATTGAATACTCCAAGGAGTCAAATTCTGATGGAAATAGCAAAGGAAGAAGATATCAAATGGCCAAAGCAAATGAGGGCTGATTTGTCCAAACGGAACCAAAATCAGTTTTGTCGGTTCCACAAAGAAGTCGGTCATGACACCGATGATTGTAGGCAATTGAAAGATGAGATTGAATTTCTGATACGAAGAGGAAAACTCAGCAAATTCACCAAGGATGGAAATCAAGGGAGTCAAAGAGGAAATTATGAAAGGAAGGATTACGACAGAAGGGACAACGACCAAGATCATAACCCTAAGCCCCGAGGGCCAGTTATCAACATGATATTCGGAGGACCAACTGCTGCTGGGTCCTCCCGAAACTCAATGAAGACTTATGCCCGAGAGGTAATGACTGTGGTTGGAGAAGCACCGAAGCGTGCCAGAACAGAAGTGTCAATAGGTTTTGACGATTCAGACTTGGAAGGGGTAAAGTTCCCCCATGATGATCCTCTTGTCATAGTACATGTGATAGGTAACTCCGAAACAAAGAGAGTCCTGGTGGACAATGGAGCTTCAGTGGATATCTTGTTCCACGATGCTTTTATCAAGATGGGTTACACCGATTCTCAGCTAACACCCTCAAATATGCCTATATACGGATTCAACGGGGTGGAATCAAAAGTGGAAGGCACTATCCAACTCCCAATGACCATGGGGCAATGGATGAATACGTCTACTCAGATGTTGAACTTCATAGTTATAAAAGTGACTTCAACCTACAATGCAATCCTGGGAAGGACTGGTCTTCATGCGTTCAAGGCTGTTGCCTCATCTTATCATCTAAAAATCAAGTTCCCAACGAGGAATGGGATTGGTGAAGAACGAGGAGACCAAAAGATGGCTAGAAGTTGTTATGTATCCGCGTTAAGGCCTGATGGAACCGGGGGGGCAAGTTCTCCCAATTGAAGACATGAATGTCAGCGACAACGAGGATAGAAGGGGGAAACCAGCTGAGGACTTGGTCCCAATTCCCCTAGTCCCAGGAGAACCAGAGAAGGTGACTTATATTGGGGCATTACTGCCCGAACCATTGAAGAGCAAACTCACGTCTTTTCTTCAAGAAAAAAATGACGTTTTTGCTTGGACAACAGCCGACATGCCAGGGATTGATCCCCAATTGATAACTCACAAACTGAATGTGGATCCTGAAAGGAAGATGGTGAAACAGAAAAAGAGGAATTTTGCTCCAGAGAGGCTTGAAGCCATTAAACAGGAAGTTAATAAACTTTTGGAAGCTGGGTTCATTGAGGAAATCCAATTCCCTGAGTGGTTGGCTAACCCCGTGATGGTCAAAAAGGCTAACGGAAAATGGAGGATGTGCGTCGACTTCACTGACTTGAATGATGCATGTCCTAAGGATTGTTTTCCCTTACCAAGGATTGATGCACTAATAGATGTTACATCTGGACACGCGATGCTTAGCTTCATGGATGGCTTCAGTGGATACAATCAAATCAAGATGCATGAGGATGACATCGCAAAAGTATCATTCATCACTGACTTTGGTGTTTTCTGCTTCTTAGTCATGGAATTTGGACTTAAGAATGCAGGGGCAACATATTAAAGATTGGTGAACAAAATTTTTGGACACCTAAGTGGGAAAACCATGGAGGTCTACGTAGATGACATGTTAGTCAAGAGCCTCGATAAGGCCGATCACATTAAGCACCTCCGAGAGGCATTTGAAGTGCTAAGGCACCACAAGATGATGTTGAATCCAACTAAGTGTGCCTTTGGTGTAGGCTCGGGAAAGTTTTTAGGCCTGATGGTTTCCAAGAGAGGAATCGAGGCCAATCCCGACAAAATCAAAGCAATTCTAGACATGGAACCACCAAAGACTGTCAAGGATGTGCAAAAACTAACGGGAAGAGTGGCAGCATTGGGAAGATTTATCTCCAAATCAGGAGAGAAGTGCTTATCTTTCTTCAAAGCACTCAAGAATGTGAAAAACTTTGAATGGACAACTGAAAGCCAAGAGGCCTTTGAGGCCCTGAAGAAATACATGGCTGAGGCACCACTGTTGGCAAAGCCCAAGCCAGGGGAAATTCTCTATTTGTACTTGGCGGTTTCTAGCACAGCCCTTGGTGCTGTTTTGGTAAAGGAAGAATTGAAGGTTCAGAAACCCATCTACTACGTAAGCAAGATCCTACATGGAGCAGAGATAAACTACTCCACCATAGAGAAGTTTGCCTTAGCCTTGATTATGGCCTCAAGCAAGCTACGTCCATACTTCCAGGCACACAAGATAGAGGTCTTGACTGATCAACCCCTAAGAAACATCTTGCACAACCCTCAAGTTAGTGGAAGATTGATCAAATGGGTCATTGAACTAGGTGAATTTGACATCAAGTATAAGCCTCGAACGGCCATCAAAGCTCAAGCACTCGATGACTTCATGGTTGAATGCACCATTGACAACCAAGAAGTTGGGGAGCAAGAAGTAACAGTGGAAAACAAGGAAGATGAAGAAATGGTCTCCAAAGAATGTTGGGTGCTCTATTTTGACGGAGCATCAAAAACAAATTCAAGTGGAGCTGGTTTAGTGCTACAAAGTCCTGATGGATTCCTCATAGAGTACGCACTAAAACTGGACTTCCCAACGACAAACAACGAAGCTGAATATGAAGCTCTGATAGCTGGCATAGGGTTGGCTAGAGCCTTGAGAGTCAAAACTCTGAAAGTATGTGGAGATTCGAGGCTAGTGGTTTCCCAAGTGAATGGGGAATTTGAGGCCAGAGATGAAGTCATGGCCAAGTACTTGAAACTTGTCAAGGCCATCATGACTCAGTTCGACGAATGCTATGTAGAGCACATTCCAAGGGAAGAAAACATGAAGGCTGATGCCCTGTCTAAGTTTGCTTCTTCTGAAATTGAAAACTATGCAGGGAGTTTATACTTTCAAGTCTTGAAGACCCCAAGCATCAACGGAAAGTTGGTAGCACCCATTGATGTTGGCAGTTGTTGGATGGATCACATCAAAGCTCATCTGGAAACTGGGTGGCTACCCAACGACACTTCAGAAGCACGAAAGTTATATGTGAGGGCACTAAGGTATGCCCTGATTGAGGGAATCTTATACAAGAAATCTTTCGTCATTCCTTATCTGAAATGCTTGAGACCCCAAGAGGCAGAATTGGCCCTAAGGGAAGTACATGAAGGAATTTGTGGGCAGCACTTGGGGGGCAGAGCCCTTGCTCATAAAGTCACTCGTCTAGGTTTTTACTGGCCAAGCATACTTGCTGATGCTAAAAGCTACGTAAAGAAATGTGAACGGTGCCAAAAGCATGCACCAGTGGTTAGACAACCACCAGAAATGATGACATCCATTAACTCACCTATCCCCTTTGCCATGTGGGGAATGGACATACTTGGAACATTTCCAATGGCAAGTGCACAAAGGAAGTTCTTGGTAGTAGCAATCGACTACTTCACCAAGTGGATTGAGGCTAAACCCTTAGCCAATATAACCACCAAACAAGTAATGCACTTCTTCTGGGAAAGTGTAATTTACAGATATGGAATCCCACGAATCCTGGTTACGGACAATGGAACTCAGTTTAACAATGATGAGTTCAAGAAGTATTGTGAAGATAATGATATCCAATTGCGCTTCACTTCTGTTGCCCATCCTCAAGCAAATGGGCAAGCTGAAGTTGCAAATCGAATTATCCTAGATGGACTAAAGAAAAGAGTTGAACGCTCCAGAAACACTTGGGTAGATGAATTGCTCCCCATACTTTGGGCATATCGTACTACCTGCAAAGTCACCACTGGAGCAACCCCTTTCTGTTAGCATATGGGGCAGAGGCAGTGGTTCCAGTGGAGATTACTCACACATCTCCAAGAATTGAGGCCTATGAGCCAGAAACAAATTAAGAAGGCTTGAGGCTAGCCTTAGATCTAATTGACGAAGTTAGAGATGAAGCAAACGCCAATATAGTTGAGCATCAAAAGAAGGCATCTTTCTACTACAACCTAAGGGTTAAAGAAAGGTTCTTTCGACAAGGAGACTTGGTTCTTCGAAAGATTGAGGCATTCGGAGTTGGACAAAAAGCCAAGATGGCCCCAAATTGGGAAGGACCATATCGCGTTAAGAACGTATTTGGTCGAGGCTCATACAATCTAGAAACCCTCGAAGGGCATAAGGTGCCAAGGACTTGGCATGCTACAAACTTGAAAGTTTACTATGTTTAAAGCGTTTCCTGAATGGACTCACTACTAGAAATAAGGTTTGATAAAACCAAATCCAAGTTTTTAAACTTGAGTATTATGTAAGGGTTGAAACCCCATAAACCTAAGACATTCAGCCCAAACCCCATCATTCGATATGCTCAATGAAAGGCTTGAAGCCAAAACAAGATGGTATAAGACATAAGAGGCTTATGCAAATGACAAGTTAGCCTCGAATAAGGCAAAATCGTCGTAAATGTGTAGGTCGCACCACACTTTACACCAAGACGATACTCGTGAAACACTAGTGTATATTAAAATCCCCAAAAAAGGGTAGTAAGTCCCAGGTAAGGGATAAAAAGACCCCAAGTCTCGAAAAAGACCGGTATAACTTCTATGAAATCCTAGTGCATTATCATAGACGTTGGGAAGCGCGATCAGCCATTTTAAACCCAGAAAAAGCCCCGAAATGTTCAAATCTTCAAAGAATAACTTCAAATCTTCAAAGAATTCTTCAAATCTTCAAATAAAAAACCCAGAAAAACGGTGAGATTCAACGGAAAATCTCGCCGGGAATCGCCTAGTGACAGAACCCTAGCAGAGCTACTTAGAGAAAATATAGCAGAATATTTCTGAGAAATGAAAAGTGAGAAGTGAGTTGAAACAAGTGAGATTTCACCCTTTTATAGGGGCAACAGCCGGTCAATGGGCCGGTTGAAAGAAGAACAACCGTCTATAGCTAGTTAAGGCCCACGAATCCATTTATGGATTATAGAAATTGAAGCCCAAACAATTTGGGTCTCAGGCGAATTCAAAGCCCAAACAATAAGGCCCAATAAGGCCCAAGGCTGGAATAATTTAAGTCCAATTAAAAATTGGGCTAGTTAAAGCCCAAGAAAGAATGAAATTTGGAATGAAACCGAGGCAAAAACAAGGATAAAAGATTTGACGTCGAAAAGACCCTAAAACGAAGTCGTACGACCAAGGTCGAAAATACACGAGAGATCGAGGTCGTATCCATCGACTTCGCTCCCAAATAAAAGCGAAAAATTGAAGATTTAAGGTCGAAAAGACCTTAAATCGAGGTCGTACGACCAAAGTCGAAAATACACGAGAGATCGAGGTCGTATTCGTCGATCTCGCACCAAAATAAGGCACAAAAATTAAAAATCTAAAGTCGAAAAGACCCTGGATCGAGTTCGAAGAATCAAGGTCGAAAATGGCCCAGAAAATGAGCTCGTAGCATTCGATCTCGCACCTAAATGAGTTCGAAAATGCATGGGTTCGAGGTCGAAGCCATAAGGTCGAAAATGACTTGTTTCCTGGTCGAAAAGGAGGTCGAAAATGACCTAATTTGAGGTCGAAAATGCCCTTAGAATGGAAAACTTTGAGGAAAAGCACGTTATAACTTCTACGAAAACCCCAAGAAGATTTTCCCAGAAGTTGGGGGGCAAATGATATGGATAGAAAAATAATTATAGAAATATAATTGCTGATTCTTTGGAAAAGCCAAGTATTTAAGGCCCAAAACCCAGATTATTTATTAATTTCGTAATTAATAAATAGGGAAAATATACAGCTCATAAAAAGAGTCCAAAATATGGTAAATTCATCAAAGAAGGATCCAGAATCCCAATTAAAGGCAATTAATGAGTCATAGCCTTTATCAACAAGGAAAAGACTTATCCTGCAAGAAATACAATGTTTATCCATTATCAATAAGGAGACTTATTCGCTAAGACTCCTAAACATACCATAAATACTAGGCTCTAGACGCCTATATAAGGACCCTGATCCTACAATCAGAACTACGTTTTGGACACAGCTCCATACGTCATCTACTACGTTTTGGGCACAGCTCCATACGTCACAACGCCTCGAAGGCGCAACAAGCCACGAAGGCACCCCTAGAACTACGTTTTAGACTTCATCCTCGAATAAGGACATACAAGTCACTACGGCCTTGGTGTGCCCCTGCCACCATAGCCCCGAGGGCAACACCAAGAACTACGTCTTTGGCTTGATTCTCAATAACAATTTGAGATACGTAGGCATCTTGTGAGGACCGATTTAGTCTCGAAACACAAGTGCAGCCATAAAAGCTTGAAGCTCATTAAACCCTCGCATTAAATTCTTAAGCTCAGATTTTATTCCACAACAAAAACAAACATGAGATAGTAAAATTCAAAGAATTATAATCTTTAGATTTATCCTAAATAAGATTTTATACAACCAACATGAGATAAGAAAATTTATAGGATTATAATCCTATCATATACTTAATACCATGAAATAAACATGATTATTACTGAAGTGGTATTTTTTTATCTCATTTCTTAAAATCAACTCAAGAGCATGAATAACTAGTCTATTGTACTTGCTCTAAAATCTCACCAACTTCGTCCATTATGTTCTATTCCTAAATTATTAAGCTGAGTAATTCATTCTTTAAACTCATCTATAAAATTAGAGATCGTAGATTCACAAATAATTACAATATTTTATTCTTCATTGATTACTTACACTCGCTAGACAAATGATATATTAATAAATTATTTCGGAAACAAAAATTGCTAACAAAATCCTATTACCTAATCACCAATAAGAACTACTTGATTTATGAAGTATGCATAGCATCTCAATTCGAGGCCTCCAAAATCACGAATATATCTTCTAAACATGTTCTTGCATTATCTAAATATTCAATTAGGTGTAATGTAAGTTATTTGTAAAAAGTTATAAACAATATATCAATGAGATTGCAACATCTTACATAAATAATATCGTACTAAACTTTATAATTTAATTAGGTTTATAATTTTTAGAGGGCTTATCATTTATAATTATTACATTTCTACAAATTAGTTGTTATAAAAAATATTAAAAAATTTAATATCAAATATAGAAGTGCTCCAGAAAAATAGATAATTAAGATCTGGATAACTTTAGGAAAAAATGATAAAAATAATCATTTTTTTGGTAAAATAAACAAAAATAACCATTCTGAAAAAAGTGGCCAACTTTAGCATTGGGATACTCCGTTGACAGTTCGGTATCCCATATATATGGGATACTCCACTAACAGTTGGGTATCCCATAGGTCAAACTTAACCTCTTTTTTAATACAAAATAAACAAAAATAAATGTGTGTTCTTAGTTTAGCCGTCCCTTTGGGGTTCAACAGTTAACATTTGGGGTTCAATGGTTCCATTTTGGGTTTTAGAAATATTCAGAATGACGAATCCGTATACGGACTTAGGGTTTAGGGTTGCACCCTAACCTAACCTGATTTTAGGGTTGTTTACAACCCTAAAATCAGGCCGCCGGTCTGTGTAAGAAAATCAACTTAAAATCACATCATCACTAATTGCATTACGCATTTATAGAATGCATATCTATTTATAATTATATTAATACGCATTCATGGAATGCTTATCTAATCCATGTACTCCAATGCTACTTGTGTATACTGGTTATATGTTACAGATTACTCCTTTGACAAATGTGTATTGTAAATTACCCTGTTATCAAATGCGTATTTTATCGGCTACAATTGGCCACTTTTATAAAATCGGATAGTTTGATAATTGTTGTTTAAATATCGGCCATACTTGACCTTCACCCTAACTTTAGACCGTTTATAAAGATAAAACTAAGAAGTGATATTTGTAATTGGGGATACTTTTTTCCTACACGGAAAGTACCGACAATGAACAAAGTTTCGTTCAAAATTGAGGATAATAATGTGATATATTTATTGATTTATGAGCAAACAAATTGCAAATATCACTTTTATGAAATTATGTAATACTTATCGGCATACGAAGAACGTGTAATTAAAGTGCAAACTATAAATAAATCCAAAACTAAGAGCATCTCTGTTAACGGGGAATTTGGTGATAACAAATTTCGGGGATTGCTGGAATAACAAATTTTGAAAATAGGGGGATTTTGGGATTTTGGATGTTTGGGGTTGGACTTGATAGGTGTCTCGACTTGTTAGATGTGTCGTATCATATTCCAAAATGTCTGCGTACCCTGTATTTATAGGGATCAAACCAACGCAGTTCTGTTATAGGCTTGTGTTTTTAATTCCTTTGATTATTAGGGATGTATCGGGAATTAGTTGATTTTATCTTTTTAAATTTAGATTGGGATACCTTCCTGATTTGAAGGATATCATTTAGAGATATTTTCTATAATTAATTGGAGATTTTTCCTCGTTTCAGATAGAGAAAATAATTAACTTGGGAATTAAGTTGATTGTTAATAGATTAATATTGGGAAATTAGGAGATAATTGAGGCAACCGAAAATATGGCGTAACAACTACCCCCGGTTCTTTAGTGCAGCATGATGGACTGAAGAACTAAGCGTGCTTTGATCTTCCAAATTTCCCGAGTCACTGAAACAACTAGGAGTAGAAGATTAGCAAAAAATATGGAGCAAATAATTACCCGTAATATGCCTGTAAATGCGAGGGAGATAACATAATATGCCTTCATATGTCTGCATATGCGAGGGAGACAACATGATGTACCCGTAATATGTCTCTAGGTTTGAGGGGGACAACATGCGATGTGAGAAGAACATATGTACGAGTAGTTTTGCAAGAGTGAGAGAATGAGCGGCTTTGTGTAGATATTGTTGCGCTGCCCATTGTCAAGTTTGGCTTTGCGAATCCATTATTCAAGATATAGCAGAATATAGTAGCAGAAGTAGTGATGTCCTTTTATGTTTAAATAAAGAGAAGATGTAATGTGTTGAAAAGGACTCCAGCATATGCATTTAGTGGACTTACACTCCCTAAGGAAGTCGTATTCCTATGCACCTTCTTCCACAGGGGAAGGACTCTAGCGCCATGCGTTTAGTGGACTTACGCTTCCTGAGAAATTCGTATTCCTACGCACCTTCTTTCACAGGGGAAGGACTCCAGCTCCATGTGTTTAGTGGACTTACGCTTCCTGAGAAAGTCGTATTCCTATGCATCTTCTTTCATGAAGGAAAGACTCCAAGCTGCTCCATGCATTTAGTGGACTTACGCTTTCTGAGGAAATCATATTCCTACGCATCTGAGGAAGTCGTATTCCTACGCATCTTCTTCCATGAAGGAAAGACTCCAAGCTGCTCCATGCATTTAGTGGACTTACGCTTTCTGAGGAATCGTATTCCTACGCATCTTCTTCCATGAAAGAAGGACTCCATGCTGCTCCATGCGTTTAGTGGACTTACGCTTCCTGGGAAAGTTGTATTCCTACGCACCTTCTTGGTGAGCTTCCCGGAAGTACGGATAAGCACCCCAGAAGTATGGGTTTACCAAGGTATTCCAAGCAGTACCTTCCTCATAGGAGGGCCTTCAAAAATATTCCAAGCAACACCTTTTTCAAAGAAGGGCCTTCAAAAAATAATTTCCAAGCAACACCTTAAAGAAGGCCCTTCAAAAATAATTTTCAAGCAACACCTTCCTCGAAGAAGGGCCTTCAAAAAATAATTCAAGCAATACCCTCCGCAAATAAGGCTCTTTAAAAATTTCACACAAAGACAACCACGGAATCTAAGAATGCCCAATATTTATAAGTAAATGTATAATGCACATGATGCACATGAATGAATGCATGATACGAATGATGCACATGATGATATTAATGAATGCATGATGCGAATGATGCACATGATCATTAATGTTCGAAAATATACACAAAACTTGAAAAACCTAGAGGAAGTATCCCACACAGAGACATCTACAATTCTTAGCAGACGACGCTCCTTGAAGGGGATCATTACCCTAAAGGGCCTTCAAAATATAACCCGCCTCAAAGGAGGGCCTTCCAAAATAGGTTAAACAATACCCTTCGCAGAGAAGGGTCTCCCAAAATATATTCTAAGTAATACTCTCATTTTCAAAAGAGGGCCTTCCAAAATATTACCTTTCTCAGAGAAGGACCTTCCACACTTGTTTTTGTCCATGCAAGAGCTAGTGAAATAACCAAATCATGTGCTACGAATATCGTATCACAATTCTTTAACATCTCCATAATTCAAATTCTGTCGAGATCTGTTTTTTACCTTATTGGACCTGTAAACGATGTTTTATTAAAAAACACAAAACATGAAAGTTGTAGAAAACGAAAATATCTTTCCGATGGTATATAGCTCGTCAGAAACGGACTTATAACGAATCGGAAATCAAATAAAACATCTGTTGATTAACTTCTTAATACTGAAAAACGGGATCCGATTATATTTTGTGATTTCGAAAATAGATTGAAACATAATCTGAGAAAATACCAAGAACGAAAGTTGTAGAAAATCGCAAAAGCTTTTCGGATCATAAAAAATCATTAAAATCTGACATGTATTAAATTTACTACGAATTTTATAAGATAACTTATTTATATGGACAAAATCATGCGAAAACTTATTTTAATTTTGAATGGAACCACGAACAACCGCCTCCACCATTTAGCTCATCCATTAAAACCGCTCCAGATCCATAATAACTCCCCTTGCATATAGTTTGATCGTATTCCCCAATCAAAAAAAAATTATGATCCCCTCCTTCTAGCGCCAATTGTTAAAGGAGGAATTTGGTGATAACAAATTTCGGGGATTGCTGGAATAACGAATTATGAAAATAGGAGGATTTTAGGATTTTGGGATTTTGGATGTTTGGGGTTGGATTTGATAGGTGTCTCGACTTGTTAGATGTGTCGTATCCTATTCCACGATGCCTGCGTATTTATAGGTATCAAGTCAACGCAGTTCTGTTATAGGCTTGCGTTTTTCATCCCTTTGATTATTAGGGATGTATTGGGAATTAGTTGATTTTATCTTTTTAGATTTAGATTTAGATTGGGATACCTTCCTGATTTGAAAGATATCGTTTAGAGATATTTTCTATAATTAATTGGAGATTTTTCCTCATTTCAGAGAGAGAAAATAATTAACTTGGGAATTAAGTTGATTATTAATAGAATAATATTGGGAAATTAAGAAATAATTGAGGCAACCGAAAATATGGCGTAACAATCTCCAACCGTATGTAACTATTAACTGAAAACTAAACCTGACATGTGAACAATGGCACTAGCATTTCCATTTAGCTCCCTTTAGCTATATTTATAGTCGCTGTCATTTGCTTGGCCATATTTATTGAAATGTTAGGTTTAAGGGACTACACAAATTCGAGATTCACACCCCACCAATGTAGAGTACAAATACAATCATACGATTAGTTACAATTATCACACACAAAACATATATGACGCGGAAACATTTATGTCTCACCTTGTATTATTAATCAAACGGTTATTAATAATACAATCAAAACAATAACATCTTCATGGTGTCACAACTGATACTTGAGCCAAATAATGCTCAAGCATCTTCCAAACAATACCTAATACGATTCCATCTCTTAAACATTCATACAAATCAAAGACAATATGACTCTGTATGTATTTTTATTTTTATATAAATATCAATTAACTCTTATTTCTTTGATATGGTCAGAAAAGTAATTATAGAAATATAATTGACAAGTCAATGGAAAGGCCGATATTTAAGGTCCGACACCCTAATTATTCATTAATTACGATTAGGGTGTCGGGCCTTAAATATCGGCCTTTCCATTGACTTGTCAATTATATTTCTATAATTACTTTTCTGACCATATCATTTGCCCCCCAACTTCTGGGAAAATCTCCTTAGGGTTTTCGTAGAAGTTATAACGTGTTTTTCCTCAAAATTTTCCATTTTAAGAGCATTTTCGACCTCAAATTAGGTCATTTTCGACCTCCTTTTTGACCAGGAAACAAGTCATTTTCGATCTCAAATTCGACCAGGAAACAGGTCATTTTCGACCTGAAATTCGATCTGGATTTCGACCTCAACTGGAGTGAGGTCGAAGGTTTCGACCTCGATTTTTAAGTCTTTTTCGACCTCGAGCCTTCGACCTCGATCCAGCCTTTTTTCGACCTTGATTGGTCCCAGGTCGATGGTTTCGACCTCGACTTCCCAGTCATTTTCGACCTCGGTCATTCGACCTCGATCCCTTATACTTTCGACCTCGATTTACAGGTCATTTTCGACCTGGGTCATTCGACCTCTATTCCTCATACTTTCGACCTCATTTTGCAGGTCATTTTCGACCTGGGTCATTCGACCTCGTTCCAGCCTTGGGCCTTATTGGGCCTTTATTGTTTGGGCTTCGAATTTGCCTGAGACCCAAATTATTTGGGTTTTAATCTCTATAAATCATAAATGGATTTGTGGGCCTTAACTGGCTATAGACGGTTGCCCTTCCTTAACCGGTTGGGTTTCCAGTCACTAGGCGATTCCTGGCGAGATTTTCTGTTGAATCTCATCGTTTTCTGGGTTTCTTACTTGACGTTTTGAAGAATTCTTTGAAAATTCTGGGCTTTCTTTGAAGATTCTGGGTTTAAAATGGCTGATCGCGCTTCCCAACGTCTATGATAATGCACTAGGATTTCATAGAAGTTATACCGGTCTTTTTCGAGACTTGGGGTCTTTTTATCCCTTACCTGGGACTTACTACCCTTTTTTGGGGATTTTAATATACACTAGTGTTTCACGAGTATCGTCTTGGTGTAAAGTGTGGAGCGACCTACACATTTACGACGATTTTGCCTTATTCGAGGCTAACTTGACATTTGCATAAGCCTTTTATGTCTTATACCGTCTTGTTTTGGCTTCAAGCCTTTCATTGAGCATATCGAATGATGGGGTTTGGACTGAATGTCTTAGGTTTCTGGGGTTTCAACCCTTCATTTGCTTTCTAGGAAGCTCATGATTTCATCGAACCTTATTTCTATTTGTCCTAGTAGTGAGTCCAATCAGGACACATTTTAAACATAATAGACTTTCAAATTTGAGGCATGCCAAGTCCTTGGCACCTCATGCCCTTCGAGGGTTTCTAGCTTGTACGAGCCTCGACCAAATACGTTCTTGACGCGATATGGTCCTTCCCAATTTGGGGCCAACTTGCCTTTTTGTCCAACTCCGGATGCCTCAATCTTTCGGAGGACTAAATCTCCTTGTCGAAAGAATCACTCTTTAACCCTTAGGTTGTAATAGAAAGATGCTCGTTTCAGATGCTGAACTATCTTGGCATTTGCCTCATCTCTAACTTCATCAATCAAATCTAAGGTCAGCCTCAAGCCTTCTTCATTTGTTTCTGGCTCATAAGCCTCAATTCTTGGAGACGTGTGAGTAATCTCCACTGGAACCACTGCCTCTGCCCCATATGCCAACAGAAAGGGGGTAGCTCCAGTGGTGACTTTGCAGGTAGTACGATATGCCCATAATATGGGGAACAATTCGTCCACCCAAGTGTTTCTGGAGCGTTCAACTCTTTTCTTCAGTCCATTTAGGATAATTCGATTTGCAACCTCAGCTTGCCCATTTGCTTGAGGATGGGCGACAGAAGTGAAGCGCAACTTGATATCGTTCTCATCACAATATTTCTTAAACTCATCGTTGTTAAACTGAGTTCCATTGTCTGTGACCAAGATACGTGGAATCCCGTATCTGCATATCACATTTTCCCAGAAGAAATGCATTACTTGCTTGGTGGTTATCTTGGCTAATGGCTTAGCCTCAATTCACTTGGTGAAGTAGTCGATTGCTACTATCAAGAACTTTCGTTGTGCACTTGCCATTGGGAAAGGTCCAAGTATATCCATTCCCCACATGGCAAATGGAATTAGTGAGTTGATGGATGTCAACAGCTCTGGTGGTTGCCTAACCACTGGTGCATGCTTCTGGCACCTTTCACATTTCTTCACGTAGCTTTTAGCATCTGCTAGCATGCTTGGCCAGTAGAAACCTAGACGGGTGATCTTATGGGCAAGGGCTTTGCCCCCCAAGTGCTGCCCACAAATTCCTTCATGTACTTCCTTCAGGGCCAATTCTGCCTCTTGAGGTCTCAAACATTTCAGATATGGAACGATGAAAGACTTCTTGTATATGATTCCCTCAATCAGGGTATACCTTAGTCCTCTCACATACAGCTTTCGTGCTTCTGAAGTGTCGTTGGGTAACCACCCAGTTTCCAGATGAGCCTTGATGGGATCTATCCAACAACTAGCGACATCAATCGGTGCTACCAACTTTCCGTTGATGCTTGGGGTCCTCAGGACTTAGAAGTATACACTCCTTGCATAGTTTTCAATTTCGGAAGAAGCAAATTTAGACAAGGCATCAGCCTTCATGTTTTCTTCCCTTGGAATGTGCTCTACATAGCATTCGTCGAACTGAGTCATGATGGCCTTGACAAGTTTCAAATACTTGGCCATGACTTCATCTCTGGCCTCAAATTCCCCATTTACTTGGGAAACCACTAGCCTCGAATCTCCACATACTTTCAGAGTTTTAACTCTCAAGGCTCCAGCCAGCCCTAAGCCAGATATGAGAGCTTCATACTCAGCCTCATTGTTTGTCGTTGGGAAGTCAAGTTTTAGTGCATACTCTATGAGGAATCCATCAGGACTTTGTAGCACTAAACCGGCTCCACTTGATTTTGTTTTTGATGCTCCATCAAAATAGAGCACCCAATATTCTTTGAAATCCATCTCTTGATCTTTCTCATCATCCACTCTTACTTCCTGCCCCCCGACTTCTTGGTTGTCAATGGTACATTCAACCATGAAGTCAGCAAGTGCTTGAGCTTTTATGGCCGTTCGAGGCTTATACATGATGTCGAATTCGCCCAATTCAGTGGCCCATTTGATCAACCTTCTACTAACTTGAGGGCTATGCAAGATGTTTCTTAGAGGTTGATCAGTCAAGACCTCTATCTTGTGAGCCTGGAAGTACGAGCGTAGCTTTCTTGAGGCCATTATCAAGGCTAAGGCAAACTTCTCAATCGTTGAGTAGTTTATTTCTGCCCAATGTAGAATCTTACTCAAATGGTAGATGGGTTTCTGAACCTTCAATTCTTCTTTTACCAAAACGGCTCCAAGGGCTGTGCTAGAAACCGCCAAGTACAAATAGAGAATTTCCCCTGGCTTGGGCTTTGCTAACAGTGGTGCCTCATCCATGTATTTCTTCAGGGCCTCAAAGGCCTCTTGGCTTTCAGTTGCCCATTCAAAGTTTTTCACATTCTTGAGTGCTTTGAAGAAAGATAAGCACTTCTCTCCTGATTTGGAGATAAATCTTCCCAACGCTGCCACTCTTCCCGTTAGTTTTTGGACATCTTTGACAGTCTTTGGTGGTTCTATGTCTAGAATTGCTTTGATTTTGTCGGGATTGACCTCAATTCCTCTTTTGGAAACCATTAGGCCTAAAAACTTTCCTGAGCCTACACCAAAGGCACACTTAGCTGGATTCAGCATCATCTTGTGGTGCCTTAGCACTTCAAATGCCTCTCGGAGGTGCTCAATGTGACCGGCCTTGTCGAGGCTCTTGACTAACATGTCATCTATGTAGACCTCCATGGTTTTTCCAATTAGGTGTCCAAAAATTTTGTTCACCAATCTTTGGTAGGTTGCCCCTGCATTCTTAAGTCCAAATGCCATGACTAGATAACAGAAAACACCAAAGTCAGTGATGAATGATACCTTGGAGATGTCATCCTTGTGCATTTTGATTTGGTTGTATCCACTGAAGCCATCCATGAAGCTGAGCATCTCGTGTCCAGCTGTAGCATCTATTAATGCATTAATCCTTGGTAAGGGAAAACAATCCTTAGGACATGCATCATTCAAGTCAGTGAAGTCTACACACATCCTCCATTTTCCATTGGCCTTTTTGACCATTACGGGGTTAGCCAACCATTCCAGGAATTGTATCTCTTCAATGAATCCGGCCTCTAGAAGTTTTTCAACTTCTTGTTTAATGGCCTCTTGCCTTTCTGGAGCAAAATTTCTCTTCTTTTGTTTCACCGTCTTTCTTTCAGGATCCACATTCAACTTGTGAGTTATCAGTTGGGGATCAATCCCTGGCATGTCAGCCGCTATCCAAGCAAAAACGTCATTGTTCTCTTGAAGAAAAGATATGAGCTTGCTTTTCAATGGCTTAGGTAGTAGTGCCCCGACATAAGTCACCTTCTCCGGTTCACCAGGGACTAAGGGAATTGGGATTAAATCCTCAGCTGGTTTCCCTCTTCGGTCCTCATTGTCGTCAGTATCCATGTCTTCAATTGGGAGAACTTGCCCCCGATTCCATCAGGCCTTAACGTGGCTACATAACAACTTCTAGCCATCTTTTGGTCTCCTCTTTCTTCACCAATCCCATTCCTCGTTGGGAACTTGATTTTCAGATGATAAGATGAGGCAACGGCCTTGAACGCATGAAGACCAGTCCTTCCCAGGATTGCATTGTAGGTTGAAGTTGCCTTTATAACTATGAAGTTCAGCATTTGAGTAGACGTATTCATCCCTTGCCCCATGGTCATTGGGAGTTGGATAGTACCTTCCACTTTTGATTCCACCTCCTTGAATCCGTATATGGGCATATTTGAGGGTGTTAACTGAGAATCAGTGTAACCCATCTTGATAAAAGCATCATGGAACAAGATATCCACTGAGGCTCCATTGTCAACCAAAACTCTTTTGGTTTCAGAATTTCCTATCACAGGAACGATGACTAAAGGATCATCGTGGGGAAACTTCACTCCCTCTAGGTCTGAATCATCAAAACCTATTGATACTTCGGTCCGGGCACGCTTCGGTGCTTCTCCAACCACGACCATTACTTCTCGAGCATAAGCTTTTCTTGAGTTTTGGGAGGACCCAACAGCAGTTGGCCCTCCGAATATCATGTTGATGACTGGCCCTCGGGGCTTAGGGTTACGATCTTGGTCGTTGTCCCTTCTGTCGTAATCCTTCCTTTTATAGTTTCCTCTTTGACTCCCTTGATTTCCATCCTTGGTGAATTTGCTGAGTTTTCCTCTTCGTATCAGAAATTCGATCTCATCTTTTAATTGCCTACAATCGTCGGTGTCGTGACCGACTTCTTTGTAGAACCGACAGAACTGATTTTGGTTCCGTTTGGACATGTCAGCCCTCATTGGCTTCGGCCATTTGAGATCTCCTTCCTTAGCTATCTCCATCAGAATTTGACTCCTGGGAGTGTTCAATCTTGCATACCCCGTAAATTTTGGCCCAAAATTGTTTCTCTTGGGTGGAGAATCAGAGTCCTTTGACGTTCTGGGAAACTTTTCCTTGACGTCGTACTCCTGAGTTTCTTTTCTTTTCTTTGAGTTTCCACTACCGCTAGCAGTGGGTTCATACTTTCTCATGCTTTCTTTAGCCTTGATATACTTTCCGGCTCTATCTTGGAGCTTCAGCATGCTCTCGGGTGGATGTTTAGCTAACGACCTTTTGAAGTGGTCATCAGTAGTTCCTTGTTGCAGGGCTATCATAGCCACTCTGTCCTCTAAGTCCGGGACTTTCAAAGCCTCCCGAGTGAATCGATTGATGTAGTCCCTTAGGGCTTCATTCTTTCCTTGCTGGATTGCCATGAGTGATGCAGAGCTTTTCTTATGCACCCTTCCACTAATGAACTGATTGATAAAAGCTTTGCTTAGTTCCTTGAAAGACCCAATTGAGTTGGGAGGAAGACGGCTATACCAACATTGGGCCATGCCTGCCAAGGTTTGTGGAAACGCCCTACACTTGACCGTATCGTTGGTTGGCTGCAACAGTAGTGCATTGGAGAAGGTCCTTACATGATTTACGGGATCTCCCGTTCCATCATAGGCTTTGATCGAAGGCATCTTGAATTTTCTGGATATAGCCGTTTTCATGATGTCTTGAGTAAACGGTGGTGTAGGATCATCAGGATCTCCTAGGGGCAACAACATACTAGGATCACCTCTTGGGGCTTCGGCCCTCTTGGTTCTTCTTGCCGGTGGATCCAAGTTGATTATCGGGATCCCTTCAGTCGTTCGGCCTTGAGATTGAGCGGCCTCCTCCTCAGCAAGGAGTTTCTTGAGTCTTGCAATCTCTGCCTCATGGGCTGCAATTTTCTCCATAGTAGTTTGGGGTTGATCCCGATTTGTCTGGGAAGAACGTCTCCTTCTTGGGGCGACATCCTCTCCAGTTGTATAACCATCATCCTCGGTGTATGGGCCCGAGTAATCTTGAACGAAAGGGGTCTGGCGAGTTTGTTGATTTTGGGGTCCCAGACCTTGAATATAAGGGGGCACATATGCCTCATGGTAGATTGGATTAGTTCCACTACCGCCCGCCATGGGTCGAGGGGGCATGCCATAGCTTGGCATCCCCAAAGTCTGATTCGCGTATTGAGGGAGATCAGTAGTATGGAGTTGAAGGCTTCTCGGTGCATTCATGATGAGTGGAGAAGTCGAGATTGGTTGCTGGTGAACGGTCTCTTGTGGATTAGATCCATGAATGACCATTTGCAGGGGATTCGTCCCTTCAACCGAAATTGGGATTTCCGGTCCTTGAGTGTTGGTGGGGATATTCGTCCCTTGAGTGCCAGTAGTTGGCGGTGGTTGATTTCCGTGAGTATCAGCCTCAGAGGTGACATGACGATCCTCAGGAGTTTGAGTATCTCGAGCTGTTCTTCGTGTGTTTACCATGGTTGATGTTGTCTTCCCACAGACGGCGCCAAATGTTGTGGAATAAAATCTGAGCTTACGAATTTAATGCGAGGGTTTAATGAGTTTCGAGCTTTAACGACTGCACTTGTGTTTCGAGACTAAATCGGTCCTCACAAGATGCCTACGTATCTCAATTCGTTATTGAGAATCAAGCCAAAAACGTAGTTCTTGGTGTTGCCCTCGGGGCTATGGCGGCAGGGGCACACCAAGGACGTAGTGACTTGTATGTCCTTATTCGAGGATGAAGTCTAAAACGTAGTTCTAGGGGTGCCTTTATGGCTTGTTGCGCCTTCGAGGCGTTGTGACGTATGGAGCTGTGCCCAAAACGTGACGTATGGAGCTGTGTCCAAAACGTAGTAGATGACGTATGGAGCTGTGTCCAAAACGTAGTAGATGACGTATGGAGCTGTGTCCAAAACGTAGTTCTGATTGTAGGATCAGGGTCCTTATATAGGCGTCTAGAGCCTAGTATTTATGATATGTTTAGGAGTCTTAGCGAATAAGTCTCCTTTTTTATATTGGATAAACATTGTATTTCTTGCTGGAGAATTCGTTTCCTTGTTGATAAAGGCTATGACTCCTTAATTGCCTTTAATTGGGATTCCGGATCCTTCTCTGATGAATTTACCATATTTTGGACTCTTTTTATGAGCTGTATATTTTCCCTATTCATTAATTTCGTAATTAATGAATAGGGAAAATATACAGCTCATAAAAAGAGTCCAAAATATGGTAAATTCATCAGAGAAGGATCCGGAATCCCAATTAAAGGCAATTAAGGAGTCATAGCCTTTATCAACAAGGAAACGAATTCTCCAGCAAGAAATACAATGTTTATCCAATATAAAAAAGGAGACTTATTCGCTAAGACTCCTAAACATATCATAAATACTAGGCTCTAGACGCCTATATAAGGACCCTGATCCTACAATCAGAACTACGTTTTGGACACAGCTCCATACGTCATCTACTACGTTTTGGACACAGCTCCATACGTCATCTACTACGTTTTGGACACAGCTCCATACGTCACGTTTTGGGCACAGCTCCATACGTCACAACGCCTCGAAGGCGCAACAAGCCATAAAGGCACCCCTAGAACTACGTTTTAGACTTCATCCTCGAATAAGGACATACAAGTCACTACGTCCTTGGTGTGCCCCTGCCGCCATAGCCCCGAGGGCAACACCAAGAACTACGTTTTTGGCTTGATTCTCAATAACGAATTGAGATACGTAGGCATCTTGTGAGGACCGATTTAGTCTCGAAACACAAGTGCAGCCATTAAAGCTCGAAACTCATTAAACCCTCGCATTAAATTCGTAAGCTCAGATTTTATTCCACAACATTCTTATATAAATTTTGCTACCAATACTTACTTCTTATATTTATATTTTTATATAAATATCAATTAACTCTTATTTCTTATATAAATATCAATTAACTCTTAAATATCAATTAGCTCTTATTTTTATATTTTAACTCTTATTTTTATATAAATATCAATTAACTCTTATTTCTTATATTTTTATTCATTAATTTACATACAATAAAAATAAAAACTTTTATTATTAACATTAATATTTTTGAACCCCCTTCTAAATCGCTCTAGGTCCGTCACTGTTTGCAAGCAAATGTATATGCAATTTTGGTTTTATTTGCTTTGTCCTAATTCCTCACGTGGGTGAGGGAGAGGCTGCTTATAACTAATTCCATTGGATTATATCATCTTAATGATTTAGCAAATTTTAGTTAATTATTATTTTATATTATTTAATCAATCTTTTTAATTAGTCCTTTTAGAGATGCTCTAAAGACCGGATTTAACCTGTACTACGTTGGCCAATTGTTTAAAAAGAAAAATATTTGAAGAAGTAAGTTGAAAGATGCATGAAAGATGTAACTGTAAAGCAAAATGCTAGAGGCACAAAATTTGTTCCCAAAATTTTTTCCAAATACACATGGCAATTCCTGAGTGGACCTCCTACATTCACACCAAAAACACCAATTAAAATATTCCAAATTGCCACATCACCTCTGCCATGTCATTTGATAACAATTTTTTGTATCAAATTTTGTGCCTTTAGCACTACTCAACTCTAAAATAATAGTGTCATAAAACAGAGAAACGCAAATGCATGGTTTTTGTGGAATGAAAGTCGCATTATATAGAATTTTAAACTAGGATTCGGAAGATGATTTGATTAATAATTTTAAGAGTGCAAAAGTGCAAATCATATAGGAGTAACTAAAAGTACACGAAGGAAGAAAAGAAAAATAAAAAGGAGAAAAAGATAACCTACCACCATGTGGGCGGGGGTAGGAAAAGTGATTATAAATAGTACGATACTCCCATCAAATGAGAAGCTGAAGAGCAGAGCTTATCTAGATTCTAGAGACTCCACCCACCGTGATCATAAACAAGCCATGGCTCAGACAATTATGCATTCACGATTATCCTCCGGTTTCTTACATCTTCAACGAGAGACAGGTACCTACATATAGCATATATATCTTTGTGTCCGAAATTATGGTGTCGTTTTCGTGTTATATTATCAATACGAAATTAATGGCAGTGTAAGTCACATCTACGTGTACTTACATCTCCAGAGTCAGCAGACCAAAAAACCATAGCTCGTGAAGCAAATGACCTGCCGGAGGACGGCAGTCCATGGTGGTCAAGCTGACCGGAAAATCGATCCTTTTGTGCTTTACAATTTTATGTATTTTATATAACTTTTTTCATATTTTGTGGTTTGTTCTAGTTTAATATCAATATCAGAAATGATAAATTTATATATTGTGTTCGATTGTTTGGTCTATAGTTTTGTACATAGATTAAGCTCATCAAGTGATTTGGGTATTTAATTTGTGTAGGCTTTCGTACTCTTCCAACGCAAAGAAGACATGCTAAAGTATTGAACGGAGACCCCGAATTTGCTTTCAGGGTGGTTTCATGCGATAAAAATTTACATTCAACAAAGAATTTTAGCAGCAGTTGTGAAAAGCCAATTACAACACACACAAACAAACTTTTACACACAATTAGTGCCACATCAGACGGAGAGGCTATTATACAGCCCAAAGATGATTACGAAGCACCATGGCAGAATACTGTACGGAGAAAATGGGATGCATTTTGCACGTTTGGTCGTCCATACTCTGCCATCTGCACAGTAAGTACTAGTTTTTATCCATCTTTTGCTTATTTGAATGATCCGATTACGAATCATTCCAACGTGTCTTGCATGGCAGATTATTGGAATAAGTTCGGTTTCTCTGCTGCCCTTAACTTCCGTTAAAGATTTCTCAGCTCCATATTTTGTGGGATTACTACAGGTGGGATATAATCTTTATATTGAGTTCATTTGAAAAAAAACAATACTTTATTGTATGGCTAATGTATTCTGTCTAAACGCAGGCATTGATCCCATTTCTTTGTGCCAACATCTATACCTCGGGGATAAATCAACTTGTTGATGTGGACATTGACAAAGTAATCCAACTAGTACAACTCGTTCTTATATTCGTAAAATACCAACTCTAAATAATTGTCGTTTTGACTGTCTCCTTTAAAAGTATAACTAATTTTACATTAACTGCCATTGACGCATCTGCTTATCAGATAAACAAGCCTTATCTACCACTGGTTTCGGGAGAATTTTCCATGGGCGAAGGGAGAGCAATTGTCTCAGCACTGGCTTTTATGGTTAGACACTGATCGTGACTATCTTCATATGCTATCACCTTCTTATATATATATTACATTCATTTCTTGATAAAAAGCAATTTATTTGTTAGGAGACTATTTTCACATCATATCACTTTTTCATATATGATCTGCAGTGCCTGGCCGTGGGAATCTTATCTCATTCTGCACCATTGTTTGTCGGGGTTCTTGTCTATTTTTTAATTGGAACCGCATATTCAGTTGAGGTAAATTCATCCTTTTTCATATTTTTTTTCTAGCTTTTAAGGCAGCGAGCGGTTTTCAGATAGAATATTATTGGTCAACTTGATTGATGATAAATTCAGGAAATCACATGTCGGTGCTGATTTGAATGCAGATATTGTTGGATAAACTTCAATTATTTGCTGTAAAATAGGTGTAATAATTTGACTTTGAATAATTTTTTTAGAAAAATATTATCTTGAAAAATAACCTTGCTATTATGAGAAAGTGTGAGTAAATTTTATTTTGATAAAAATTTTTTTAGAAGAAATAAGTGTGAGTAAATTGAATAATAAAAATAATATAATAAATAAACCATTATTTAATTATGTAGTTATAGACAATCATAAAGCTAAAGAAATTAAATTAAATAAATCAATCAAGATTAAATCAAATCCTCGATGAAACTAATGAATTTAAAATAGATAAATAAATCTTATATAATTACGTAATTGTAAGAAATCGAACATGGATGAAGCTAAAAAATTTAAATTAAATAAATCTTGTATGATAATGTTGTTGCGAGGAATTGAATAACCAAATTTGGTACTTTGGTACTTTAGTACCGCATCATTTTCACGTTGTTTTGTTTTACTTATTAATAAAGAGTATAGATTTGACAAAAAAAATTTAAGGGAAATTTGTAAAATATTTTTCAAATTCATTCAAAATACAAATAAATGAAATATTTTAAAGAGAAAATGTTCAGGGAAAAACATATTGATTTCCCCTCAGAAGTCAGAAATATATTGCAGGATACAGAGCATAAGCTATCCCAAATTTCCATTTATTTCCATCATCTAACATGCTTGATACTTAATAACTTTGATTTTTTCGTTCATTTATTAAAAATTGGATTTGTGAAGTAAATCAGACTCATAAATGTTAAGTGAAATACAAGTCGATTCTGGTTCAATCCCCTGCCAAATTATATGTTTTAGATGTTTGTGCAACAAATTATTGATCGAACTCTGGTATGTTTGATCGATGGTATGTCATTGTCATTGCTCTGTTTTGCATGGACAGCAATCACCTGTATTTGTGCAGGTGGTTCGAAGTTCGTCCCTTCAATATATATTTCTTAATTAGCTCTAAAAAAGATATTGTTTTTCCCTTCCGGCCCAAGCTATTCCGACTATCCCTCACCTGTATTAAATGTGTTTACTCCCTTATTTCTTGGCAGCTACCTTTACTTAGATGGAAAACAAAACCGGCCATGGCTGCATTTTCTATGGCCGGCCTAATGGGACTCACGATCCAGCCTGCTGTCTTCTATCACATTCAGGTAACTAACTACATTATTGCACATATGGAGCACGAAACAGATGCTAGTTGCTTATAATTTGCTATAATATATGAATTGAAGTAACCATTTACATATGCAGAATGCGCTCGGTAAACCAATGGTATTCTCAAGGACAGTAGC
Organism: Heracleum sosnowskyi; assembly: GCA_030848705.1. NCBI lineage: Eukaryota > Viridiplantae > Streptophyta > Magnoliopsida > Apiales > Apiaceae > Heracleum > Heracleum sosnowskyi. The sequence continues at coordinate 23,104,662 of CM061240.1, forward strand.
CTTTGCTACCATTTTCTTCAGTGTCTTTGCAGCTGTTCTTGGAGCGATCAAGGTAAACCTTAAACATTTTTTGTTCTAAAAGAAAACTTTACTCTGATATTTAAATCATTGGGCTAGGTAGTGGAATGGTCTAAGAATTTTTTAATTAATTTCTAAACTAGACACTTGAGTTGAAAGAAAAGGAAAATAATTAGCAGTCTTCTGGTGTTTTAACAATCATGTTATAACCTAAATTGTGAATTCTATACATCTTTGGTTTCCATGTACTAATTTGAATTCTCACCCTCTAATGCTTTGTAACAGGACGTACCTGATGTTGAAGGAGACACAGCGTTCGGCAACCGAACATTCAGTGTGAGATATGGCCAAGAGAAAGTTAGTAACTATTCACTTCCACTCTACATATAATTCTTTAGACAAAGAAAACACACTATTTCTCTACAACATGTCTAAAAAGTTCATAGATGCTTCACCTCATCTGTCAATGATTATTGACAAACTACTAGCAACTTTTGTTTCACAAATTGTTTAGTTGACTTAACATTTTGCAGGTCTTTTCTGTCTGTCTAAATATCCTGCTGCTTGCCTACGGGTCTGCTGTGGTGGTAGGAGCTTCATCCTCGTTTCTATTATGCAAGATTGTATCTGTAAGTTCTTTGCTTCAAACGCACATAAAAGGCGTAGAGACATGCATACAAGTCCGAGTATCCTTAATTACTCTCCTGAGATTTTTGTTCCTATTTCAGGTGATAGGTCACACTACACTTGCCTCCCTACTTTTGCTTCGAGCAAAATCTACTAATCCGAAAGATCCTGAATCAACGCAGTCCTTTTACATGTTTTTATTTAAGGTATGTAACTATGTTCTACACAAGACTTTAGTAGTTCTCCAAGAAAAAGCTCAACTTAATAACGTATGAATCGTAAGAAATAAGCGTAGATGATCTGCTTTAATCTGCATCTTTTCATGCAGCTATTGTACGCAGAGTATGTGCTAATTCATTTCATGCGCTGAGAAGACATATACAAGTAGGACTGCTTCAAAAATAAGCGAAGAAACAAAGGACAAGTTTTTCATTTTGGTTTCTGTTTCTGTACTGTTGTGACTTTCGATTTTGGTATTTGTTTTGTTATCACCCACTGTGGATCGACACAGGTTGGGGATCCATAGTTTATTATACGATTGAATCCTAATAAAATATTATTTCATAAATCAGACACGAAAACACTCACATATTGACGACACACACGAGCGTCCTTCCCTAGCATTCCCCATTTTGTTATAGTGCATTAATTCCATGGCTAATGTGGATTTTGCACTCCAATTTAATAATCACTACTAGAAAAACGTTAATAGACAACAGCTAAAAACCGATGTCTGGAAAATATTCTGTCGATATGTATGTGAGTGTAGAGAAAGGTCATGACTATAGACATCGGTTTTTAGCCGATGTATTAGAAGTCTACAAACATCAGTTTCTACCAAATTTACGATGTCTTTACCCCTCTTTTACATCGGTTTTGTATAAAAAGATAACATCATTTCCCCTCTTTTACATCGATTTTTTAATATTTTCATTGTAATTGCCCATCAAATGACATCAGTTTCTTTTTAATATTTGATGTCTCATGTTCATGTTTTAGCATACAGTATTCTTTATATATGGAAACAAAACTCAAATCAAACTAAAACACCAACATAAAAACTAAAACATCAACATAAGAAAATCGTTAAGCAATTGTCATTACCAAACACCGAACATACAATCTTTACACCAACTAGCATAACCAAAACAATACATCAAACAATGTACCAAACTAGCTTACAAACCAACTGTACTCCGACAAGAAAACTAATTGTTAGACAATCTCATTAAGTACAAACTACAAACAGACTTTCATTAGCAACTACTTCATCCTTGCTGATTTCCTTCACAATCCATCAAGGTAATTTCCTTCACTTGGCATCAGCAAGGTAATTTCCTTGCATCTCCAGCAGAATGACTTGAGAGCGTGCATGGTCTTTTCTTCACCAGCTTTAAGACGTGATATAATTTTGGCACACTGATTAGTAAATAGCTTGTAGCATACACTGATGAAGAGATTTTTAGCTCACCTTGTAATGAGTTTCTGGCCCTTCCACTACACCAAACTAAACATAAATTTCACTACAAGAAAGTAAGGCTAAATTCGACAGAATAAATGCGACAGACATCAAATTCGACATATATCAGCTGAAAATTAAGACTGCGGCTAAATTCGACACAATTCTGTCGCAATTAGTTTCTGTCGAAATTATTCTGTCGAATTTAGTACTAAATTCGACAGAAATTTTTATTATGTCGCATTTTCAATACTAAATTCGACAGAATTGTTTGTACTGTCGAAATTAGAACCCACCAAAAAAAGCGGGAACAATCCCACCAAAAATATTAATTTCAGATTTCAAACTTCGACCGAATTCTGTCGAATTTAACTTTTAGTTTTTGTGGGAATATTGCCGCCGAAATTTTTCAGACCGTTCAAAACTATATTCGACAGTTTTTAGTCGCATTTATAAAAGTGACAGAATTCCGTCGAAGGTTTATTTTTGCAATTTTAAAAAAAACGTTATTAAATAATTAAATGTGAATAAATAACATGAAAAAAAATCAATAATTAAATTAATAATATTAAAAAACGTGGGCCCCACAAAATTTTTCTAATTTTCAATTAAAAATTAATTAATAATTAATTGATAATTAATTAATAATTAATTTTTTATTAAACATAATATTAAAAAACATGGGCCCCGCGAGTGGGCCCCGCGGAGTTAAGTGGGCCCTACTAATTTTTCTAATTTTCAATTAAAAATTAATAAAAAAATTAATGAATAATTATTTAGTAATTAATTTTTAATTCAAAATAATATTGAAAAACGTGGGACCCATGAGTGCCCTAAACCCTAAACCCTAAACCCTAAACCCGAACCCTAAACCCGAATAATTTTTTAATTGATTTATTCGACGATCCAACCGTACGGATGTTAATCGGTACTCATTCTAGGGTTGGGAAAAATTAATCAAAAAATATGAATGTCCGGTTATGCCGCATCTTTCCAGAAACGTTGGAATAGTACTGCTTCGAGGAACTGGACATGTCTCGAATTCACTGAATAATTTTTTCAATTGATTTTTTCGACGATCCAACCGTACGGATGTTAATAGGTAGTCATTCTAGTGTTGGGAAAAAATAAAAAAAAAATATAAATGTCCGGTTATGCCGCATCTTTCCAGAAATCTCCAACCGTACTAATTGATTTAGTAGTTTCCTACTAAAATCTCCAACCAAATTAATTTTTTATCTTTTGAAAATTTGGGAATATCATTAAATTATATATATGTTGACATCCGTACGGTTGGATCGTCGAGAAATAATTTTAAAAAAATAGAAACAACAATCCGTGACAAAACAGTAGTTACGAGTACTAGTCAATATAGTAGTAATCTACTAAGATCTCTGACCAAATTAATTTTTTAATTTTTAAAAATTTGGGAATATCATTAAATTAGATATATCTTGACATCCGTACGGTTGGATCGTCGAGAAATAATTTTCAAAAAATAGAAACAACAATCCGTGACAAAACAGTAGTTACGAGTATTAGTCAATATAATAATGATCTACTAAGATCTGTGGCCAAATTAATTTTTTATCTTTTGAAAATTTGGGAATAATATTAAATTAGATTTATATTGACATCCGTACGGTTGGATCGTCGAGAAATATTTTTTAAAAAATAGAAATAATAATTTGTGACAAAGCACTAGTTACGAGTATTAGTCAATATAATATATTTATTTTACTCTATATTAGGAATAGAAAATTAAAAATTCTGTTTGATAACATGTGTCAATGTGTTATTGGTGGACAACATAGCACATGGATTGTGCTTCTTTAATCAATTTCTAACCCTTGATTAAAACAAAAAAAAACACCATCCAACGATTCATATCCCCCCCCCACCCCACCCCACCCCACCCCACATATACATATACATATACATAATATTTAATCTCTCTCTCTCTCTCTCTCTCTCTCTCTCTCTCTCTCTCTCTCTCTCTCTCTCTCTCTCTCTCTCTCTCTCTCTCTCTCTCTCTCTCTCTCTCTCTCTCTCTCCCCCTCCCCCTGCCTCCCTCCCCCCCCCCCCCCCCCCCGCACATATACATATACATATACATATACATAATATTTAATCTTCAAAAATTCACATCTCTCAATCTATTCATCCAAAATTAGTGATTTATATACGTATGTATTCTACAAATCAAGCTCTATACATTGATATAAATATTTTTTGATTTTTATCAAATATTTTTCTGGGTAATATTTGAAGTTTAATTCGGGTTGGAGGTTTGATGAAGTTTTTGATGATTTTGAGGCTGCAAGATTGTATTGGTGCTTGTTTATGCTTAGTTATTAATTTCATAATTTTCCGGGCACTTTTTATTTCGCCGGAAAATTCTTGAGGTGGCCGGAATTAACAATTATAATTTTTTTTTGATTTTCAATTTTGACTATTGTATATATCGTCGGATGCTTGGATACATATATTAAATTGAGAATTTTTCAGATTTGTTTTGACTCATCGGAAAATGTTCGGTTTACCGGAATATGGGTTTTAGTTTTCGTTTTTAAATTATGTTTAGGTGAATATTTAGATCGTTGGATTTACCTACTGATATGTTAATTTGGTAATTTTTGGAGATGTTTTTGGTTCACCGGAACAGTAACTCCGGCAGAAGAAGCAGCAGAAGCTGCTGTTTTTTTTTAAATTCCGGCACTTTAAATTCGACCAGATTTGGTCGAATTTAGCATTTTAAATTCGACCAGATTTGGTCGAATTTAGCACTTCAGGCGGCAAAATTTTAAAATTTTGAATTTTTCACCAAAATTTAAAATTTTCAAAATTTTGAAATTTGGCGCCTGAAGTGCTAATTTCGACCAAATTTGGTCGAATTTAACAATATCAATTTTGACCAAAGTTAGTCAAATTTAGCATACTAAATTCGACCGATTTACTAAATTCGACGCGAGCATTTTCGACAAACACATTTTCTGTCGAATTTAGTTAAATTCGACAAAATTCCGTCGAATTTAATTAAATTCGACAGAATTTTTCTTGTCGAATTTAGCCGTTTTTCTTGTAGTGTTTTTTAGTGGAATAAGAAAGTATATGCTGGCTTTGCAAAACAAGGTATATTTAGCTAGCAAGAAGTAAATTGGCTAACCAAGTAGTTTCAAGATCAACTGATTCAGGAACATTTGATGTGTTCATGCACGCACAACAATCAATGAATGTTGTATCGTATCGTTTATCGATATAACAAAATAACCTCTACACTGTTTTTTGAATGAAAGTACAGAACATCACATGATGAAAAGTTATGCACACATAAGAACAAAAAAAAGATCCAGAAACATCAAAGAACTTACAGCATGATATTCATACGGAGCTTTTCCTTGACGATCAAAATGATCAGCCATTACACACCACTCAATTGGTCCCCAATCTTCTATTTCAAAGCAATAGCCAAGAGCTTGTTTATACAACTACATACAAATTAAAAATTATCCACATTATAACCAAATTGCATAACATAAAAACTTACGAGTCACGGAAACTAACAGACCTTAGCTGGATACGACACATAGTACTGATCAGCTCTCGAATACCCAGCTCGAGTCCTGCAAAACCCAATTTTGTTTCATTAAGAATGCAATTACAAGACCATAGTAAAGATCATACTTACGTGTTTAATTCAAGATTATGCTGTCTGTTTTTTGTAGTTTACAGAGATGCATCCCAAAGGCCAGAGTGTTATTAAACTTATATTGTAATACTGTCACAAGTTTTGTTGGCAAGTCAGCTCCCTGCCCTGATAGATGTACATTAAATAAATCTCCTACTAAACTCCACAAACTACATGAAAACTTTCTTGATTTTGTTTAGCTAACTCAAATGAATGAGTCATATTATGAGTATGATAGTATCCCTCTTATTTATACTAGTGGATATTTGTCCAAACCACAAGTCGCTAAAATAACATAATGTACCCATCTAATGAGTTCCTGGTTTAATTGCCTGGACAGTGGCAACTTGGGTTGAAATTTATAACATAACACACGAGGTCAGCATTTTTTTGGCTTAAAAATATAAAAATTAATAGTCACCCCACACACACCAGGTTGTTGACCTTCAAGTCTTCAACACTGTTCCTTTTTTTTTAAATGCAAAACCAGGTATTGATAATCAATCTGCGGGATCAATCACTACGATAAATCATACTGGATATACATGTCTAGTATCTCACATTATCTACTTAAACATCAGATAATTTTTATGTTCTGAACTTCAGGAATTATTAATTTTCACTCTAAATCAGCTTATCTGACAATTCCAGTATAAACGAGAACAACCTCAAAACAACATGAGACTATTTAGAACTAAAATTAAGAAGATATATAAACATCTCACAATAATTTCACTTAGTAGGCAGATATTGTACAACTTCAGCATCTGTTTCATTAAAATAATGAACAAAAACAGGAACAATTCGATTAACGCAAGACGTAACCAAAAATAAAAATACCTCATCTCTGAGTCCTTCAACATCAATAGCCTGCTCAACACTCTTCGCAACATCACATTTCTTCTCATCGTATACCGAACCAGGTCTCTCTTCAGAAACATCATTCTCTTCAATAAACACACACACACACACACACACATACAGTAACTATCAAGCTCTATGAATTCAACAACAAAATAATTTCAATCAAATTCAAAAAAAATACAGCACTACACAATTATCAACGCACATCACAAATCTAACAGCTAAAAATTCATAACACGAGCTACTTACCTTGTAGCAGAACTCCAAGCCTTTTACGACCTCGATTCAACACAGGTTCCTAAAAAACATATGATTAAATACAAACAAATAGAAAATTCAGATTTAAAATGTCAAATCGAGAACAAAAATAGTGGAGTGATAAATCATACAACAGCAATTGACGGCTGCGATTGGGAGACGAGATGAGGAGACGGACGGCGACAAACACCTTTCCTCCCTCCTCGTGTACCAACACCTCCATTAGACAATCGCCCTCTAGAATAAAGTTCTAGAATAAAGTTCTAGAATAAAGTTCTTCTTCTATCTTCTATCTATTTGAGAGAGATTTAATGGGAGATTGAGTTTAAATGAGTTAGGGTTTATTTTCGATTGAGAGTTGAGTGAGAGAAACGGGGTCGGGGTTGAGAGATTTAGGGTTTTTTGAGGGGGAAATGAATTGGGGTCTAAGGGGGGAAAATGTTTTGGGGGATAGGGGAAATTTTGGGTGAGGGGGAATAAATTTTTTTAAGGGGGAAATGTTTTATTAGAAAGAGGGGAAAACATTGCTGAGTGTTTTTTTACTTTTCTAAACATACATAAAGACATCAGTTGTTTTAAGAATCGATGTCCGGAAAGTTATTTAACATCGCTTTTAAAATTTCTGATGTTAAAAATATATTTAACATCGTTGATTTTCTTAACCGATGTAAAAGGGGCGATGTCTATTAACGTTTTTCTAGTAGTGAATTTTGGTGTGTTTTTTTTGATGAAATTGAACTTACATTCCAATGTTGATCGTAAAATGTAGACACAAAATTCTATGGACACTACTTATTATTTGGAGATTCGGGGACCAAATAATAATCGATAGTTTAAATACAATAAACAATTCAAATTAACCCTAGCTTATTTCTATTTTCTTCGACATCAGCTTCTTCGTCTCATTATTCGCTTCTCTCGTCTCTTTTTCTCATCAAATGCATACACATAGACACATTTACAGGAAAATATATATATTTAATCGAATCTTCTTCAAGGGATCACCTTTTTTTCAATTTCAAGACTAATTTTGCAAGCCAAAATGCATCGGTAAAGATTAAAATGCACAGTTTGTAAATCAAACATGAACAAGTAGTGAATGAATACTTTTGATGCATTTTTTATGTATTGTGTTGGGTGTATGCAAATACTTATTTGTTAGAGTGTTTAGAATGTCAATAACTGGGGTATAATTTATTTATTTTCTATTCAAAACAAGGGGCATTTATAAAAAATCGACGCTAATGCTAAAAATAAATGTGTCTGACGTTTTTATAAACAAATATGTATCGGTTAATAGCTCTTCTGTATCGGTTGTTTAACCAACACATTTTAAGTATTGTGTCGCACACTTGACCGAAACCATATGCCTATATCTATAGCGTCATATTCATGTACTATGCCCAATAACAAATATTTTATACCTATCTTGACCGACGTTGAAAGTTCAATCCGTACTATTGAGTGAAACCAAATAAGTAAATTTTACGAATAAAATTGAAATTGGGGTAAAACCAAAAAAAATAAGTAATAAAATCAAATTTGGTATACATGTACCACAATAAATAAATGTTACTTAACATATAATTATAGGAAATCGAAAATGAGATTGGTGTGAAATGAAGTAAAGAAATGTTGATAGCGGATGAGCCAGAGTACTTTATAGACACATACCATTATAAATGTTGGGGTCCACCTCGAATTCCTAAATAAGTTAATAATCCTATTATGAACAGTATTATAATTTGTGATACTTGAGCTAAGTCTTATTTTGGTAGAAATAATAATTGTGAAAAGATTTATATCCAAGATAAGAAAAGATGGTAATTGTCACAAAAAAATTTGAAAGATATTATGATTAAACTATTTGTGGTGCCTATACATATAGATATTTGTAGGGTTTTTGAAGTATTGCAAAAGTTAGAGAGTTGTGTGTGATACATAAGAGAGAGTTTTTGTAATCAAGGTGAGGTGATTGTATTCAAGAGTGTTGAGTGAGGGAGCGACTCCAATCTTGTAATACATTTATAGTGGATTTTTGATTTTACCCATTCTTGAGGGATTTCCACGTTAAATTGTTATGTTTTTTACTTTCGTGTTTGTTATTGTGTTTGATTAACGTGGATCTACACTCGATGCGATTCTAATAAACTGGTATCAAGAGTTTAGATTCGAGGAGTAGATTCGGCGTTAAAGAGAAGATAATCACAAAGTAATTACGAAAATTCGCAGGAATTTTCTGGTCTGCGTAGCTGGTGAAGAATTGACGATTGGGAAGTCATCCGTGGTCGGATCGTCCTGATTTTCCGACAGTAGATTCGTTACATCAATATCTATAATCTGAATGATGGAGATCGAATTTTGGGTTCGGGAAGGTGTGATTTCTGGTGTCCAAAGTTGGCTATTAGCGCATTGTTATTTGGTCGTGAGTTGATTTTTTTTTTTGGCTCGATGGAGGATCTAAAGTCTTTGAGGATTGATGCACCCGAGTATGATGGGAAAATGGATTTCAATATGTGGAAATTAACCGTCAAGGATGTGTTAATTCAACAAGAACTTGATGATGCCTTGTAGAAGGCGAAGCCAAAAGAGATGAGCGATGCAAATTGGGTGAAGAACCAGAAGAAAGCGGTGAGTACAATCAGGCTGGCACTTGCACCCAATATGAGATATAACGTGTTGAAGGAGTCGACACTGAAGGAGATATGAGACAAGTTAGCAGGCATATATGTTTTGAAGTCGTTGACCAATCGACTTAGTTTGAAGATGAAGTTGTACTTTTTAAAACTGTATGAAGAAAGTAGTCTCAATGATCACATTAGTTGTTTTAATCAGATAGTATGTCATCTGGCTAATGTTGATGATTCGATGAAAGACGAGGAACAAGCTTTGTTGTTGTTCTCATCGTTGTCGAAGTCCTTTAAGTATTTTAAGCAAATGTTGTTAGTAGGGAGGACAACTCTTACGCTTGATGATGTGTTAAAAGTGTTAAGAGATAATGAGAGGATGACAAAGAATTTTGTTTCTCAAAATGGTGAGTCAGTTTTAGCTATCCAAAGTGCTGAAAGAAAGAGTCGCAACCGCAATGACCTGCAAGGAAGAAGTAAATCTTGGCCAAGTAAGAAGGATATGAGTAATGTTGAGTATTATTATTGTGGTGAAACGGGTCATATGCAGATATTCTGTCCAAGCTTTAAATAAGATGTGAAGTCCTTTAAGCAGATGATCGAAGGGAAAGAACAAAGTTGATGATGCAGACTCTACACTTGTGATCGAGGATGGAGAGTTTTGAATGACGAGTGAGGATACCGTTCTTATTTCGGTGAAGAATAAATCAGAATGGGTGATGGATTCTGCTGCTTCTATGCATATATGTAGAGATCGAGCGATGTTTAAGACTTTTATGCACTGATTAAAGTCTTGGTAATATCATTGTGGGGAATGATGAGAAGATGAAGGTTCAAGGAGTTCGAACTGTTCGTCTTAAACTCCATGATGGTACGATCAAGAAATTTCTCAATGTGAGATATGTACCAGATGCATCAAAGAATGTGTTATCTTTGAGTGTGTTGGCATCACGTGGGTACAGATTTGTTGGACGAGGGCAAAGTTGCAAGGTGTATAAAGAAGAGATCTTGATTCTACAAGGGATGATTCATAAGAAGAACATCTATTGTTTAGATGGTGAAACAACGACGATGAAGACCGAGAAAAAGGTAAGACTCTCGGAATCGATTGAGGTATTAGAGAATTCGAGCCGAGGGACGATTTGTTGGGGTCTGCCTCCAATTCCTAAATAAGTTAAGAATTCTATTATAAGCACTATTCTAATTTGTGATATTTAAGATAAGTCTTATTTTGGTAGAAATAAGAATTGTTGAAAGATTTTTATCCAAAATAAGAAAAGATGATAATTGTCATAAATAGAATTTGAAAGATATTAAGATTAGACTATTTGTAGTGCCTAGAAATATAGATATTTTTAGGAGTTTTTGAAGTATTGCAAAAGTTAGAGAGTTGTGTGCGATACACAAGAAATAGCTTTTGTAATCAAGGTGAGGTGATTGTATTCAAGAGTGTTGAGTGAGGGAGCGACTGCAATCTTGTAATACATTCATAGTGGATTTGTGGTTTTACCATCCCTTGAGGGGTTTCCACGTTAAATTATTGTGTTTGTTATTGTTAGTCCTTGTGTATTGCAGAAGGGGGGGGGGGGGGGGTGAATGCAATACTGATAAAATTCAATCTAAATTTCAACAACTAAAATCAAGATTAAACGTTATCAGCAATATATGCAATCACGAACAGTATTTAGTAAGAACAAGATTCACAAAATAAATGTTTTATTTATTTTGCAAAGTGTTGCTACAACCTCAAGAAAGAATTCTCGAGCTTCGGGTTTTCTTCAAAGACACTTGCTTGTCTTCGTTACCTTTCTAGAATGAGTTGATAGTAGGTATAAGACTAACCCTATCACTATCAGTCACGGGTTTGTGAAGCTGCTGTCACTGTCAAGTGGCAGCTTCTTACAGATTGTCTTACCCATGTGACTTTCCTAAATTGCTAACATGTCAGATATACATTACAAACAAAGCAACCTAGATTCATTCTATTTCCAGCTAAACCAATTCAGCAGATAAAGACTTGACCTTGCTCTTGAATTGATTCGCTTTTGTTTTGCAGTGCTTTGAAGCTTCTGTCGTAGTCTTGCAGACTTGGTGCAGCTTAGGGATACTGCATCACGCCTGTTTCTTGAACATTTAAACTGTCACGGGATTTGACTGAGAAAGATACCTAGCATAAGGATCTTTATTGAGACAGTTACTTTTGCCGCAAAGCTTGCTGTCACAGGAATGATCTTTTGGTGACAGTATGAGTTCCCCGCATAGAGTGCTGTCGAGGATCCCAAACTTGCTGTCGAGGGCAATAGTTGCTGTCACGTAGTCTTCCGCCAATGTTGCTGTCAGAGTGAATATGTTGTCGTGACTTGCAACATTCTGTCTTCTTGTAATCTTACTGTCACAGCTTTAGGACAGTAACCTTTATTCATGTTGTCATCCAAAAAGCATTCTTTGAGGCTTGAACACATAAGTGAACTTCTTTCAAACAATACAACTAGAATAACATTACATACTGATTACAAGAACATACTTTGGCTATGACAGTATGTTCTACTTAATTAGAAAAATTAAGTACAATCAAAGTTAAGTTGTTTCTATGCTATCACCCATAAATCCCAACAATCTCCCCCAATTTGTTTTTATGGAAAATAACAACAAATTTACAATATGTGCTGACAACTTAACTAACAAGATCAGAATTTAAGAATTTTCACTTAGCTTGAGATCTCCTCTTCCGTCTTGCTGCATCCTCTCTTTTGAGAGCTTCTGCCAAGCAGCTTCTTAGACTTTCTACAAGAGAAATTTCAGCAGCAGACACTGCATCATCCTCTACTTCATCAATGATCTTCTTTATGGAAGGGGATATGAGAGAACTAACATCCCTGAGATTCAGCCATTGCTCTATATCATATGGATAGGTTCTGAAATGAAGTTCTTCATTAATGAGCTTGAATCTTCTTCCAGGATAAGCATTGAGAGACTTCCTTCTTTGCTTGTCCAGTTTTGAGTCTTCTCCTTTTCTCCCTTCCAATAACTTCTCTATCTTATCAGAACAAATCTGTTCCAAGGGATGAATTGAACCAGCTACCATATACTATAAATCCTTCAGAGTGGATGTTTTAAGCTTATGCAAGCTGCAAACATAGATTTCTTCTTTTAGGAACTTGACTCTTAGGGGATTTTCCAGCATATATGGTTGATAATTTGGAGCTTCACTTTCTGCCTTGTTAGAGGCCTTGTGTTTTTCCAGTAATTCAGCTTCCTTCTTATCAAGTTCTGACTGAGTTTGAGAATATTCAGAAGATTCAGGTTGTTTGCTTGGCTTGGGTTCCCCTTCCTTAGTTGGTTGGGTTTGCCCTTCTTCTGTGGGTAAGTCATCAAACTCATAGTACCAGTGGTATGGTATAGGAGAGGCTGGGAGATCAGTAAGAATATCAGCATCATCAAAATCTGCAAAGTTATAGCCAAATTTCTGATAAAATTCAGCATCCCTATCTGCCTGATATTTTAGAACATGTTCCATGACAGCCTTTGAAACATCATCATAGCTCTCCAGCAACTCTACCATTCTCTCCAGGTAGAAGAAATCAATTCTTCTTTTATCTATGGTTGATTCACTTTTCTTGGTTGATATGGCTACCAGATTGAAGTCCTTGTCAATCTTGGCTGACCTTGATTCTGCCCACCACAGAATGTACTCAGTGGCCTCTTGATTTGCATCCAGCTTAACCTCAACGCTCTTGATTTCTCTTGATTGCATTTGTTGAATCTTAAGACTGTTGGGAGGAATTGATTGAATTGGCTTTTTGAGATTCCTGCCAAATCCAGTGGCCTTTTCCTTTCCTGAGTACTTGTGCTTCCCTGTTGGTTTCTGTCTAGTAAACCATGCCTTAGCTTTAGCTTTCAGTCTTTTGGACTTGACAGTAGCCTTGGTTTCATCCTTGACAGAACCTTCCTTGACAGTATCCTTGTCGACAACATCTTTCAAGACAGCATCTTCTATGACAGTATCTTTGTCGACAGTACCTTTGGTGACAGCATCTTTTTCAGCATTTATGCAGTCAATAGCACATCTAAGAATGCTTGCCTCCAAAGCTTCCAGTATTCTTGACTCCTCTTCATCTGTTGCACCAGCATCTTTCTTTTCCTGGCTAGGAGTTTCTTCATTGCCTTCATTCTGAGATTGAATACCAGTATTCCCAGAATTGCTTCCACCAGCATTTCCAGCTTTTCCAGAAGCTTCACCACCTCCATCCTCACCATCTTCATCATCATCATCATCATCATGGGGAGGAATGTTATAGAAGCAACTTCCACCTTGATCATTTCTTTTGGCATTGGCTCTAGTGATTAGCTCCTTCATTCTAGCTCCCAGTGCCTTGTCTCTCAACACCAGCATTTTGTAGATTTCTTGAACAGCATGAACTCTTCCTGGATTGGCATTTGAACTGAGTATTCCATCTAGTACCTTCAGAATTGACTTGGTTTCCATTTTGGATGGGCTACCAATATTCATGAAGCTGTTCCTTCTTGTGCCATCCTTAGTTTTAGATCTGTAGAAAACACATGGTGGATTTGAGTAGACTTCAGGTAGCTTCTGCATGATCAGGTTCTGGATTTGCACATCCAATATTTCATTGAATGGTGTTTGAGTTGCCCTGATCTTTCCCTTCAAAGCACACAACACCTTTGCTGGCAGACTCTGCAATAGCTGCATTGTGATGAAATAAGATATGCCAGAAGTTAGATAAATACTTATAGCCCATCTTTTCTCATCATTCACCATTACACTGACACTGGTAATTTGTTCCTTTAACAGTTTTGTGGTGTTGGTTGGACGGTTGCAAGGAGCATTCATTGCTTCTTCCACCAAACTGCTAAACTTACTGTCATGGTTGTGTAATGTGCTCTCCCTGTAATCCACCATCAAGACATTGGCTTCCTCTTGATCATACTCAGTACCATTGGACCAAGTAGTTCCTTTATGGATGGATTCAGGCAGTTTCCCTTTACCTTTCCCAAGTTTGTTTTGTTCCTCCATTTCTCTCCATTTCTTCTGTAGAGCAGTTTCTTGAGTTTCTTGAGTAGGTTCTCTAATCACCACAGGAGGCAAGATTGGATGTCTAGATGCAGGTCTTCTTTGCAATGCATCTTGAGTTTCCTTTGACATTAACACCCTTTCTCCATCCATTTCCACTTCAACAGGCTTTTCAGCTTTATCCTGTGGTTTTGCACTGCTTGGTTTGACTTGCTCCCCCTTAGACATTGCTTTCCTTTTAGCTCCCCCTCTGGTCTTCACAGCTACAGGCTCCCCCTGAGTTCCACCTGATTCTTGAATAGGCAATGATTCTGATCTTAATACCTTCTCCCCCTTAGTTGAGTTGGCAACTACCAGGTCAGTAAGGAACTGAATAGAGAGCTGAGTAGCAGCAAAACCATCAACCACCAGTTGAGAGAGAGAGAGTCCAGTTTGGAGTCCAAAGTAACACACTGTCCTTCAAGAGCTGCAATCCTGTTACCAAAAGTAGCAGAGGGGCCACCAGACCTTAACCTTCTTGGAGGGGAAGGAAAAGACAGGGGCTTGGAGGCTATGGGGGTTCTCACACTCTCAGGGTGTTTTTGAGTGATCTCATCACCCCTCACAGTTTGACTCTCAAGGCCTAGTGCCTGAATAGTGTGGGCTCCCTCAATATCTCTCTGGACATGCTCAAGTCCCTCTCCTTTTGCCAGCTCATTTGGCTGCCTCTCATTTTTATGCTCACCTCTCTTTTCTTTTATCTCTCTTTTCTTTTGCACACCCTCACTCAACCTAGATGCATGGGTATGAGCAGTACTTACATGCATGGAAGGAGAAGATTTAGAATGTACCTTTAGGAGTTTGGCAAGAGGTAGGTCATCATCAGAGGCATCCTCAACAAGTACAGCATCAAAATTAGGCTGGGAAGGCTGGACAGCATCTTGAGTAGGAATGGTACTGTCAGTTGGAGTCTGGACAACAGGTTCTGGCATGACAGCATCTTTGGGAGGTGGAGTGACAGTAGGTTCTGTAGTGACAGTATCTTTCTCTCCACCTTTGACAGTAGCTGTGCCCAGGACAGTAGCATCCCCAGTGTCTTTGACAGCAACAGAGGCTGTGACAACATCTTCCTGAAGGTAAGATGCTCCTTGGAGATCAGACAAAGTGTTGGCTGTTTCATTTTCTGACAAAATACCACTTTGCCCTAGCTCAGTGTTTGGAGGAGTGGTGTCCATCTCACTTTGAGAAATGGGTTCTTGTGGACCACTAGATGGGGGCTCATCCATGATTGGAGATGGATGATCAAAACCTGAAGGGTTGGGACTGTCCCCTTCTCTAGGTTGTGGAGAAGAAACAAAAGAATGTGTAGGGAAGGAAGAAGGTGAAAGTGTAGTAGAGAGTGGGGGCTGATTCACAGATGAAACATGTGAACCATCAATAGGAGTAGAGAAATCCTCACTGTGCCCTAACTCACTGTGTGTTTCTTCAAGTGGGGGTATCTCAGGTTGGGAACCATGAGTTTGTGCAGACTCTGTACAGGGTGCCTTGGGAGACAGGCCAATTTCAATAGAAGCACCTTGTTGAGAAGGCACATCTAGGGAGGAGTTTATTTCCCTGGTTTCCTCTACAGTCTTTTGGGAGACTGCAGGGTGGCTGACAGTGGTTTTGGTCCTCCTAGCTCTCTTCTTCTTAGGCTCAGGGGAAACCACTGTGGGTTCTGTGTGACTACCTTCCTTATGTGCTGCACTAGGTGCAGTGTCTCCCTCTTGACTAACAGAGCTACCACCAACATCAGCTTCTAAGGATCTTTTTCTGGATTCTTGCAAGGCTTCTCTTTGGGCTTTGGGAAGTCTAGAGGGCCTAGGCTGAGTGTATGGTGTTGAATGTGGGTTAACTGAATTTGGGTCTAATTCAGCTTCATCCTCAAGAGAAAAAGAATCATAACCAGTAGGTAATGGATAATCAAGGTTGGACACTTGATCAACCATGTGCTGAGTGAAGCAAAGTGGAATATGTGCATTTAGATCCTGTGAAGATAACAGTGTGTGTGTGTTCTTTTTCAAGACAGAGCAGACCTCTAGACGAGGGGCATCATTATTAAAATCACAGAAAGAATTGATACACATCATAAGAAAGCGAGGGTAGTGTGATACCTGCTTACCTATGGCAGCTTTGAGTTGTGCCATGAGGAGAGCTCCAACATTCACCTTGTATCCATGGACAAGAGAATGTGTCAGTTTCTTGATGTAGGAGGGTATCCCATTCCAGCCTGTGGACTTGGTAGAGAACACCTTGACCATTGCATCAAAGATCATGCTCCACTCCTTCCTTAGATACTTCCTGTCCATTTCACCAGACAGGTACCACTTGGTTGTTCCCTCTTCGAGAATAGGGCCTGCATACCCAATCTTCAAGAAGAGCTTCTTCAGAGTGTCATCATTAGCAAGTGGAGCAAAGTTTTGTCCTTCTTCCAGTGTAATTCCAAGAGCAGTATTGATGACCTCAGCTGTGAGAATGTATTGTTGCCCATTAATCTTGAATTCAATAGCTGGGTTTTCACCCACAGTTAGAGCAACAGCAGTTCGCCAAAATTCCTCAAGTTTGTCTAGGTCGAGATGTGGAGTTGAGGTAATGGCTGAACGAAGATAGGACTTGTTCAAGAAAAACACCAGTCCTTTGAAACCTTCACCAGCATCATTTGGGGAAAAGATGCCAGCAAAGTTTGTTTGAGAGAGAGACTGTTTGGGGGCCATGGAGATTTCAAGAAAAGAAGAAAGTGAGAAAGTAGCTTTTTGCTTGAAGAAAAGTATTTTGCCTTGAGTTTTGTGAGAGTGATATGTCTGAGTAACTGGAGAATAAATATGGGTATCTCAAACGTTTGCTTAAAAAGTGGAGTTAAAGGACGTGTCTTAACCCACTCTCTTAACACGTGAGTTACTGCCCGTTATTCACTGTCAATCGTGGGGTGAATATCCAATTACAACGGTCCACTATTGTTGACAGTAACCTGTGCGCTAGAAACAATCTGTCAGTAAGAAGTGGTGGTGACAGTAGGTTTTGCGCGACAGCAACTATTGCGCAAAAACTTGCTGTCACCGTTAAGCATATGAATGACAGTATCCTTTACAAGTCTTGACAGAAAGTCTTTTCCTGCTGTCAAGAAGGTTGCTGTCAAGAAACACATGACAGTATTCTTCTTAACGACAGTAACTTCGATTAGGAAATGGTTCTGTCATGAACTTATTAGAATGCTTGATTCATACACTTAACTTAATATTGACAAATTATGGATTTAGCAATGTAATCTTTTGAACACAGATATTAAGCAATTAACACAGACAAATCATAAACTCAGTAACCACAAAAACAGGAACTTTTATTATTAGTAATAAAATCATTAAAATTGAACATTGAGTACATCATTCTATGATTTTATTAACTAGTTCTAAGACTTCTTCCTTAATCTCTTCTTTAGAGCGGCCTTCTTTTTCAAGAAGTGCCTGAAGCTCCTTCTCTTCTTCCACAGCCTTGGCCTCCTCTTCCTTAGCCTTGGCCTCCTTTTCCTCGTCTATCTCATCGAGGGCATCCAAAAGCACCTCGAAGAGCTCCTCAATCTCTTCATTGTAGGGTTCACTATCACACTTCTTTAGACCAACTTCGATTCCTACTTTGTTTTCCATTATTCACTTTAAAACTGAGAGCAGACTGGTGAAACCTAAGGATAATTTATAGGCAAAACCGTCTAAGGGTTAAAGTCTAATGGTCAACAGTTAGAGTACCCATACAACTACCACAAAAGTAATTAATGGTCGTGTCCTCCTTTAATCCTACAGATTAATGCAAAAGAGTGTGAAAGTCCAATGGAACAGATTTTTAACTCTCAAACTTAACGGATAACCACATTAAAGTCATACACGGTTTAAAAGTATGAGACTGGCACAAAATACTGACATGAGAAGTCAAATCAACACATGCTGTCACATAACAGACATAAACCAAGTAGACAGTAACTTCTCTTGACAGCAGGTTTGAAGTTGCTGTCATGAGCTTCAATAAGAATTGAAAATTTAGAAACCTTAGTAAAATTAACATACCAGATTCAGCATTCCCAATTCACTTACCAACCTGTTGAAGGTTGCTTCATCCAATGGCTTAGTGAAGATGTCAGCAAGTTGCTTGTCAGTTGGGACATAAATCAGCTTCACAGTTCCTTGTTCAACATGCTCTCTGATAAAGTGATGTCTTATATCAATGTGCTTTGTCCTAGAGTGTTGAACTGGATTGTCTGAGATGGCTATGGCACTAGTGTTGTCACAGTAAATAGGAATTTCTCTTAACACTAGACCATAATCTAGAAGTTGACTTTTCATCCATAGAATTTGTGCACAGCAACTGCCTGCAGCAATGTACTCAGCTTCTGCAGTTGAGGTAGAAACTGAATGCTGCTTCTTGCTAAACCATGAGACCAATCTTCCACCAAGAAATTGACAGCTACCAGTAGTACTCTTTCTGTCAATCTTGCATCCAGCATAGTCTGAGTCTGAGTAACCAATTAGATCAAATCCAGTATTCTTAGGATACCAAAGGCCTAGGTTAGGAGTGCCTTTTAAGTATCTAAAGATTCTCTTGATGGCTACCAAGTGTGACTCCTTTGGATCACTTTGAAACCTTGCACAAAGACATGTAGCAAACATGATGTCAGGTCTGCTAGCAGTTAGGTATAGGAGGGATCCTACCATGCCTCTATAAGTGCTTGAGTCAACTTTCTTTCCTTTAGGATCAAGATCCAGACTAGTTGCTGTGGACATTGGTGTCCTTGCAGGAGATGAATCTTCCAAGTTGAACTTTTTGAGAAGTTCCTTGATATACTTAGCTTGACTTATGAAGATTCCATCAGTTTGTTGAAGAATTTGTAACCCTAGAAAGAATGACAATTCTCCCATCATGCTCATCTCATATTTGTTACTCATGAGATGGGAAAACTTCTCACACAGCTTCTCATTTGTAGAACCAAAAATGATATCATCCACATAAATTTGTACCAGAATGATGTCCTTGCCATGATGCTTGTAGAAAAGTGTCTTGTCCACAACTCCTCTGGTAAACTGGTTTTCCAGAAGAAAGGTGGAAAGTGTGTCATACCATGCCCTGGGTGCTTGCTTTAGTCCATACAAAGCTTTGAAGAGTTAGTACACAAAATTATGCATTTCAGCATCCTCAAACCCTGGTGGCTGTTCCACATACACTTCTTCTTCCAGATCTCCATTTAGAAAGGCACTTTTGACATCCATCTGAAATACTTTGAAGTTGCAGTGTGCAGCATAAGCTAGAAAGATTCTTATAGCTTCAAGTCTGGCAACAGGAGCAAATGTCTCATCATAATCTATTCCCTCCTGTTGACAGTAACCTTTAGCCACTAGCCTTGCTTTGTTCCTTGTCACCAATCCATTTTCATCAAGTTTGTTTCTGAAAACCCACTTGGTCTCAATAACTGACTTTCCCTTAGGTCTTGGAACCAATTTCCATACATTGTTTCTTTCAAACTGATTTAGCTCTTCTTGCATGGCTATCACCCAGTCAGAATCCAACAATGCTTCATCAATTGTCTTGGGTTCCATTTGTGACAGGAAGCATGAGAACATTCTGTCAGCAGAGACTTTGTTCCTTGTCCTCACTCCAGAATTAGGATCACCAATGATAAGGTCATTTGTGTGATCCTTGGTCCACCTGGTGATTCTGGGCAAGCTACTTGATTGAACAGGAACATTTGCTTCAGCTTGTTGAGTTGAATGCTCATCAATTCCATTATCTCCACCATGTTCTTCATTGTCTCCAGAGTCATCACTGTTCTGAATGTTAGATGTTATGGTGTGTGATTGAGCTGGAGTTTGATTGACAGTAGTGGTGTTGACAGCATCTTTGTCAACTTCAACAATTTGAGTGAAGCTAGGTTCTTCATCTACAATCTCCTCAGCTTCCAGGTATCCTTGATTCTCAAATCTGAATGTCTGCATCTTTCCTTCTTCATGCAGTCCTGGAAACTTGGTTTCATCAAATGTGACATTAACACTTTCTTCAATAATCCTGTGTTCCATAACATAAACTCTATAGGCAGTCCTTTCTGTGCTGTAACCCATGAATAATCCTTCAAGAGCCTTGGTGTCAAATTTTCCTTTCTTCTCATGGTTGTCTTTCATCATAAAGCATTTGCTCCCAAACACATGAAAATATTTGACAGTAGGTTTCTTTCCAGTTAACAGACAGTAATGAGTACTTGCATGAGTTTTGTTGATCATGGTTCTGTTCTGAGTATAACAGGCTGTGTTGATAGCTTCAGCCCAGAAATATGTTGGCAACTTAGCATCATGCAACATAGTTCTAGCTGCTTCAATGAGAGTCCTGTTCTTTCTTTCTACAACTCCATTCTGCTGTGGAGTTCTTGCAGCAGAGAATTGTTGTACAATTCCTTCATCTTTACAGAAATTTCCAAGTGTGGCATTTCTGAATTCTGTACCATTGTCACTCCTCAAGATTTGAACTTTTGAGTTTGGGGTTCTATCAAGAACTCTGACTTGATCAATAATCACTTGAGCAGCTTCATCTTTGGATTCAAGAAATTTCACCCAAGTGTACCTTGAGTAATCATCCACCATTACTAAGGCATACCTCTTTCTGGCCATAGATGGTACATTGACTGGTCCAAAGAGGTCCATGTGAATTAACTTGAGTGCTTCTGTGTTGGTGTTTACTTGCTTGGACTTGTGCACAACTCTTCTCAGTTTGCCCATTTGACAATCTTCACACAGTCCTTCTTGACAGAATTCCTGTTGGGGCAAACCTCTCACTAACTCCTTCTTCATCAGAATATTCATTGTCTTGAAGTTGAGATGTGAGAGTTTCCTGTGCCAAAGCATACTGTCACCAATAGTAGCTTTACTGTAAAAACAGTAAACTTTATCCTTCTTTGTTGAGCTTAGATCAGCAACAAACAAGCTTCCTTTTCTGACCCCTTTTAGAGAGAGGCTTCCATCCTTCTTGTGATAGATGTTGCACACCATCATGTCAAAGTCAACCTTAAATCCTCTGTCACTGAATTGGCTGACACTGAGTAGGTTGTGCTTCAATCCATCCACAAGAGCAATATCTTCAATGACAACATTTCCAATTTCCAGACAGCCATATCCCACTGTGTAACCCTTGCTGTTGTCTCCAAAGGTTATGATTGGGCCAGCTTTCTCTACATAATGTGATAGCAGGGCTTTATCACCTGTCATGTGTCTTGAGCAACCACTGTCAATTATCCACATGACCTGATTTTTCTTCTTACCCTGCAAAACAGAATGTTTCTAAGTTGCATATGGTACCCAATCTTTGTTGGGTCCTGCAGTTTCAGTGTTTCCTGAGTTTCTTTCAGTCACAACATCACAAGCATTATCAAAGACTTCCTGTTTGACTTCTCTTTTCACCCACTTAGGTTTAGAATTGGACTTGGTCCTTTTCTTAGTGGATGAAGCCTCTTTGCTGTTGCCAGCAGGCTCAGAAGTCTCAACAGTGTTTAGGTATGAGCATTTTTCAGTAGAGAGAACAGGTAAGTTAAAGCATGTACTCATGGCAGTGATTTTGCATGGCATACAATCAATGTTATTACAGACACTCATAGTTCTATGCATAAGGGGGTTCTGTGTAAGTTACCATTGAGTTCAGTTGCATTGATCTTATCCTCAATTGGTTTCTTACAAACATGTGTTAAGTGATGTGTAGATCCACAGTTATTGCATAGTTTCCTAGAAGCACCTCCAACATTAGTGTATCCATTTCCTTTATTGACACCTACCTTACCATTCCTGTTTCTAGACTTGGGAGTTACTGGATTGACAGTATGTTCAGAAGTTGCTGTCGAACTATCCTTGACAGTATCTTTTATTCCTACTGTCTTGACAGAAGGTTTAAAAGTTACTGTCTTGGAATCATTCTTGACAGTATCTTTGAAAGATTCTGTCTTGCCAATCGTGACAGCATCCTTTGAACTTACTGTCTGATTGCTTGGTAAGTTTACTGTCTTGGGGATTGTGACAGTACCCTTTCCTTCCTTGAATGTGCTGTCAACACCTTCATCCTCATCACGAATTTCTTGTTTGATGATCATGGCTTCTTCATCAAACTCAATTTCAGCAGCTTTGAAAATAGGAGTTTTAACTTTCTTGAGAATGGTGGGTTTGACAGCAGCAATTCCAGGACAATCTTGAATCACAGTTTCCTTTCCAGGTCTTCTACCATAAGAAAAACCTATACCAACAGACTAATTTTCTGTATGCTTATCATTGTAATCCTGAACTATCTTTGATGAGTTTCTATAGACCTTAATCTTAAATTCATTTTCAGCAATCTCATTCCTCAGGAATTCCTCAACCTCCTTAGCACATTTTAATTCATTTTTAAGTTTAGCATTCTCTTGAGCTAAAGAGCCTAGTGAACTGGTTTTGAGAAAAAGAGAATCATTTTCAGACTGAAGTGTTTCATTTAGCTTACTTAGTCTAGAGATTTCCTCATTAGCAGCAGATAAGCTAGTATAGACATTGAACATTTCAGCACTTAAGTCTTTAATGGTTTTCTTATACTCATCAGTAGACATATCAAGTAAGACAAGTGAAGGTACCTGACTTGAAGGTGTTGATGCTACCTCATCAGTGCTAGCCATGAGAGCTAGGTTGACATATTCTTCCTCTTCTTCATCATCAGAATCATCCCAACACTTTCCTTCAGCCACATAGGCTCTACCTTGATTTTTCTTGGAGTATCCACCAGTTCCTTTCTCATATCTTTGAACCTATTTGGGTCTTTTGCATTCAGTAGCAAAATGACCAGGTTCTCCACAGTTGTAACATTTGAACTTTGATCTATCCACAAATCCAGTTTTGTATCCTCCTTTGGTTGAACTTCCCACAGCAGCCTTTGATGAGCTTCCTTTGCTGAACTTGGATGCTTGGCCTTGAGGCTTGTATGACCTATCCTTCTTGAACCTAAAGTTCTTGAACTTCTTGGCCATGTAAGCCATAGTAGGGTTGTCCATGCTTTCCAGTTCCTCCATTGTGTAGAAGTCTTCGTCTTCCACATCTTTAAGCTGTAGTACCACTTTCTCATCATCTTCAACCACCTCTTCTATCTTCAAGGTCTGTGTTGGGGTTGATTGTGTGATCTGTAGTTCTTCACTTGGCTGTGTGATCCTTGGCACATGTGCTACTAGGGCACTTGACATATTAGCCATCTTGTTCCTTGTTCCACTTTGTATGGCTCTCTTTTGAAAGAGTTCGAGTTCATAAGATTTCAGAATACCATAAAGTGTCTCAAAGGTTATAGTGTTGAGATCTCTTCCTTCTCGTATGGCTGTTGTCTTGTGTTCAAGGTGATCAGGCAGTGTGAGCAGGAACTTGACATTTAATTCTTTTCTGTCATAGTACTTGCCATGTATCTGTAATTCAGTTAAGAGCTTACTGAACCTTTCAAACATGGAGGTTAAGTCTTCACCAGGCTTGGCCATGAATGCCTCATATTGAGATATTAGAATTTGCCTTTGGTTGCCCTTAACCTCTTCACTTCCTTCACAGAGTAAGGCTAACCTGATCCACATCTCCTTGGCTGATGTGCAGCTTATCACACTTCCACACATGGCTTTATCCAGCGTGAGAGAATCGAGCAAGATAAGTTGCAAATGATCATCTAGCACCATTTTCTCCTTTTCAGGTTCCAAGATTTCTGAGGGATCTTTGGGAACCCAATGTGCAGGAATAATCTCACCATTCACTGTTGTGGCTTCAATTTCCTTTCTTGGAATGAAAGGACCATTCTCGAGTATACCTGGGTATAGTGGATTTGCAGCTTTGATAAACAACAAGATTTTTCTTTTCCAAATGCTGTAGTTCTCTTTATCAAATGCTGGGATCTTGATACTGTTTGATTTCTGCATTTTCTCCGGGATCTCAGATATGTATGTTAATCTGAAAGCTTTGATACCAGTTGTTAGTCCTTGTGTATTGCAGAAGGGGGGGGGGGGATGAATGCAATACTGATAAAATTCAATCTAAATTTCAACAACTAAAATCAAGATTAAACGTTATCAGCAATATATGCAATCACGAACAGTATTTAGTAAGAACAAGATTCACAAAATAAATGTTTTATTTATTTTGCAAAGTGTTGCTACAACCTCAAGAAAGAATTCTCGAGCTTCGGGTTTTCTTCAAAGACACTTGCTTGTCTTCGTTACCTTTCTAGAATGAGTTGATAGTAGGTATAAGACTAACCCTATCACTATCAGTCACGGGTTTGTGAAGCTGCTGTCACTGTCAAGTGGCAGCTTCTTACAGATTGTCTTACCCATGTGACTTTCCTAAATTGCTAACATGTCAGATATACATTACAAACAAAGCAACCTAGATTCATTCTATTTCCAGCTAAACCAATTCAGCAGATAAAGACTTGACCTTGCTCTTGAATTGATTCGCTTTTGTTTTGCAGTGCTTTGAAGCTTCTGTCGTAGTCTTGCAGACTTGGTGCAGCTTAGGGATACTGCATCACGCCTGTTTCTTGAACATTTAAACTGTCACGGGATTTGACTGAGAAAGATACCTAGCATAAGGATCTTTATTGAGACAGTTACTTTTGCCGCAAAGCTTGCTGTCACAGGAATGATCTTTTGGTGACAGTATGAGTTCCCCGCATAGAGTGCTGTCGAGGATCCCAAACTTGCTGTCGAGGGCAATAGTTGCTGTCACGTAGTCTTCCGCCAATGTTGCTGTCAGAGTGAATATGCTGTCGTGACTTGCAACATTCTGTCTTCTTGTAATCTTACTGTCACAGCTTTAGGACAGTAACCTTTATTCATGTTGTCATCCAAAAAGCATTCTTTGAGGCTTGAACACATAAGTGAACTTCTTTCAAACAATACAACTAGAATAACATTACATACTGATTACAAGAACATACTTTGGCTATGACAGTATGTTCTACTTAATTAGAAAAATTAAGTACAATCAAAGTTAAGTTGTTTCTATGCTATCACCCATAAATCCCAACAGTTATTGTGTTTGATTAACGTTGATTTATAGTGGATGTGATCCTAACAATAGAAGTCCCTATGGACAAATTTTTTGAAAAAAATGGAGAAACACCTTGAGATATCACTCAATTACACTTAGCAATGTCATCATTGAAAATGTAGTACTGGTTGAGTGTTTGAAACATAATCTTTTGGCTATAAGTAGGTGAGATAATGGTTATTAATATACTTGTGATTTCTATTCTAAAAGTTGACGATTAATAATCTAGTGGAGCACAATCTAGAGAGAGGCCTATCTCACATAAATTTTGAATAAAATGGACTTTGTGATACTTGTCAACTTGAAAATTTAAAAGAACTTCATTGAAGAGCAAATCTGAAAATTTGTGATCCTGATCTATTTGGCCCATTCAACGTTATATCAGTTAGTAGAAAAAGATATGCACTTGTTATAGTTGTTGATTTCACAAAATTTACATATGTATTCTTTATCCACAAAAAGAATGAAACTTCACAACACATTAACATATTTTATCTCAGTTAAAATTTTATTAAAGTAAGTGGTTAAATTAAAATTTAATATGTAATTCATGTTATCGAGATGTTTTAGTAGTTTTCTTAGAAATTTATAGATAAATCAAATATTTGATAATATCTTTAAAAATTAATTACTATATTAAAATGATTGGTTAGAGTCTTCACTTGAATTTTAATTTAAAAATTTTGACAAATTTTAGGGGGGAATTTTGTTACCCGAGCTTAAATTCGATCGGATTTAAATTTGATCGTCTCAGGTCGAATTTAGTGCTGCCCAAAAAATTTGTTTGTGCGGGAAATTTCCTGAATTTTCTCACAAATAATTTCAACTGATTAAATTCGACTGAATATCTAAGTTCAATTGTTTAAACTCGACCGCTCATTTTCATTTCGTGGAAGTCCCTGTTAATTTTAAATTGACGGTACATTGCACAGTGTCAATTTTAAATTTTATCATTAGTTTATTTGAATTGACTCTAAATTTGATCGAAAATAATCAAATTTACATCAATCGAATATAGACGAATTTTCTTATAATGAAAGTCTTTTTCGTAGAATTTGCCCTAATATATGTTAAAAGTTGCTGGTGTAGCCGGTCTAGTGCTGGAGTCATGTGCGAGAAATCAACCCACGTGTTCGGAAATCGTAAACCGTTATGGTCAAGATATGGGTTCTTAAAATATGACAAAGAATTCTCAAATTAAAAAAATAATAGTAATTGTTGAAGTAACAGTTGGAAAACTCATCGTGTGGCTGAAAGTAAATACTTGTCGAATAAAACGAAAATGAAGTATTATCTGAAAATTCGTTATGATTATCCTGTTCCTACAAATAAATATTTGCTCCTATTGTCTATTGTAAGTTGAAGGCCATTAACTTTTTTTGGTGCTTATTTATTTTGTTACTAGGATAATTCGAATCGATTATTAAGTATTTTCTAAAAAATCATCTTCATTCTGTTTGGATTTTTGTCAGTGAGATAACATTATCAGACTTAAGTCCACCGCTCTTGCAAATTATCAGACTCAAATCGTAATTTCGGTTCTGCCAAGTCTTTAATTTGATTTTGAGTACAAATTATCATCTTCAACGGTATTTTATAAAATGATTAGCTAAATATTGATTATGTAAAATTTGCTGAACTTGTAAGGTATTTTATTCCGATGGAGTTAACTATATTGATTGACTATATTTTATAAATGGTATGTTATTGTTATTTCAAGTCTTTATTAATACAATATATTATTAAAATATGGTAATAATTGTCGTGAAATTTTTCTACAGGTCCTAAAGGTTCAGCATATATAGTCAATATGACGAGATTATCTATATTTTTAGCTAAGGATGATGTCCCATTAAAGTGACAAACTTTTAACATATTCTCTATAATTTTTATTTAAGGTATGTTATTTGACATTTTAGCTAAGGATTTGTTATTCTCTAGATAATCGCATGATACAACTGATTCATGTTGTCATTGTCTTAGTCAAATTTTACGGCACATTTCCTGAACTATCACATTCTTAAATTTTATATACTCTATATGTCCCATTCATTTCTATATAGTTTCTATTTTGAAATGTCCTCTCATTTTTATACATTTCAAAAATAGTAATTTTTAATAATATAAAACACATTACACCCACTACTTTTCTCCACTGTCTGTATTCTATAATAATATAAACACTACTTTCCTCCACTACTTTTCTCCACTATCTCAAATCTATTTTTAAATATTAATAGGTCCCACCACTCTACCCACTTTTTATCTAACTTTACTCATTTTTTATATATGTTCTTGATTTTCGTATCCGAACCCAATGTATATAATTCAATGAGACGGAGGGAGTAATAATGTTAATTAATACATAATTGCATTCAATTAGAAATCATCATACTGAATTTGTACATGTATATTATAGAATCATTGCAAACTAGAACAAATGTTGAGTTTGTACGTTGAATCTTATAAGAATAATGTTAGGGGTACCAAATTTGATCCCAAAATGAATCCCAAATGCCACATGGCATGTTCTTATTGACTACAACTTAATTAATAATAGTGGACCCCCTGCATTCACATTAATTCCCTCAATAAAATCATCTCAAACTTCCACATCATCAATGCCACATCATTTGGTACCAAAATTCGGTACCTCTAACCTTACTCATCTTATAATGCACATTTTAGAATATTGAAACATAAAAAGTAGCCTGAAGTTTTTTTTTTTGGGTAACCTTTCTGTATATTTAAGCATAAGTCAACATAAAAAACTCCTTGAAACATTTTAGAATCTCGTATTAATTAAGATATTTTCTTAACTTGAGTTCAGTTTTTTTTTCAATTATTAATATTCTCAAATTTTAATATTAGTAAAGATGGTATTTTCATATTTGGTTACAAATTATAAATTATATCTTTATATATAATTAGTGTAAAACACTTAAATGGTATGGTTTGGTTGGTCGTCCGCGGGTCCTACATAGCTAAAAATTCTCTACGGGTAACTAAAAACTCTCTACTATAAAACAATTACACAATTAGAGTTATTAATATTACTCTACTTTAGAGAAAAAGTAATATTTCTATAAAAGTAAAGAATAATAGAAGTAGTATAATTTTAATATTTTAAATATTTACACTAAAATTTATTAAAATTGAATTTATAAAAACAATGAATAAACATATAAATAATCATTATTTTAGTGAATTTGTATATATAAAAAATTCGTAATTTTTATCATTTCAAGAAGTACAACATAAACCGAAATAATATATACATATGAAAAAATATATTATTAACTTAATGAATTTATATTTTTATGAAAATACACAAAGATATCAATAAATAAATAAAATTATAAAAACACTAAAATAAAATAATTTATTAAACTCCCCATACATTGCACGGGTATAAAGCTAGTGTTAAATAAGTTGCAAAATTTAGAAAAAGTGTACATGCATTTTCAGCAATAGGAGCTAATCATGCAAACTAAAAAGCCTACACGAAATTCTATCTTGGAGGCCTCGGCCCCGGGTCCCGGAGAACAAAACTTTGTATGCCAAATTCAAATAAGGCTCAACTGTTTAGTAAGACGACAAAGAGTAACCGACGTGACTATTGGGTGGCGGTTATGGACAACAAAATCAATCAAACCATAATTTTCGGTTTTCCAAATATTCAAACCATAACCAAATCAAAAAAAAACCAACCTGATTACCACATTTTGATTTAAAATCATTACTAAATATATTTTTATACTCGACATTTTCATTTATTTCCTCCAAAAATAGATAAGTGACTTTTAGTTTAAAATGAAAAAGAAATATGAGCTGGCTAGTACTCCTTCCGTCCCTCTCATTTCTTTATAGTTTTTACATTTTTTGACACGCATTTTAAGACTCCTATAAAGTATAATTCTACAACTTATTTTCAAAATTTTCTTTTTTCTAAATAAAGATTGAAACATTATACTTTTATTCAGAAAAAAAAAATATTTAAAATAATTTATGAAAATATATTTTATAATAGTTTTAAAATGCGTGCGGAACCCCATCCCCAATGTAAAGAACTCAGGGAATAGAGGGAGTAACATATATCCACCCATAGTAATTAGTAGCACAAACTACAAAACAGTTATAAAATACATTACAAAATCTCCGAAATATTCCCATAGAATCTTACATTAAGTTCAAAAAAGTATTACAATAAATAAGTCTAAAAAATAGAGATCAAATATATTTTTATACATATATTTAATATTAATATATGATTCAGTGTTAATGGTCGGTTCAAATTATATCAACTGGAAAAATCAATCAATCAATACTATTATATAAATGAGAAGACGGAGGCGGTGAGGTGGCGCTCTCAGATCGCTTCGTTCTATTTTTCTAATTTTCTCAATTTTTTGAATTAATAATATTAAAAATTCAAAAAAAACTCAATTACCTTTTAAATGTTTACTAATAGAGGAAACATATAATATTCTTGCATTTAAAATTTCTACTAATAGAGAAAGTAAAAATACAATAGATCTTTACTAATGGAGGAAACTAAATATAACTAATGGAAGAAACTAAATATACAATGTTAATATTCTCTCAAATTGTTTTGCTCTGTTTTTCTAATTTTCTCGAATTTTTGATTTATTAATATTAAAAATTCAAAATTTTCTCAATTATCTTTAAAATCTTTACTATTTGAGGAAACTAAATATACAATGTTAATATTTTTGCATTTAAAATCTTTACAAATTGAGGAAATTAAAAATACACTTTTTATATTTTCCTAAATTTTTAATTACAAAATATCTCTATTGCCTTTCAAATCTTTACTAATGGAGGAAACTAAATATACAATATTAATATTTTTGCATTTAAAATCTTTACAAATGGAGGAAACTAAATATACACTTTTAATATTTTCCTAAATTTTTAATTACAAAATATCTCTATTGTCTTTCAAATCTTTACTAACGAAGAAAATTAAATATACTATTTTAATATTATTGTCTTTAGAATTTTTACTGATTGAGGAAACTAAATATCCAATCAATTATACTTATACAAAAGAGATAACTCTTGCCGTTTTTATACAAAATTTTCGATCTGATTGAGTAAACTAAATATCCAATCAATTATACATATAAAAAAGAGATAACTCTTACCGTTTTTATACAAAATTTTCGATCTGATATTTTCATACTTAGATCGGTCTTACATACCAAATAAAGAAATTACTTGGTGACTAATTAATTGTATCTCAAATACCTTTAAAATCTTTACTAATTGAGAAAACTAAATATACAATGTTAATATTTTTGCATTTAAAATCTTTACAAATGGAGGAAACTAAATATACACTTTTTATATTCTCCTAATTTTTTTATTAGAAAATATCTTTATTGTCTTTTAAATCTTTACTAATGAAGGAAATTAAATATAAATTTTTAATATTATTGTCTTTAAAATCTTTACTGATGAAGAAAATTAAATATACAATTTTAATATTATTGTCTTTAAAATCTTTACTGATGGTGGAAACTAAATATACAATCAATTATACTTATACAAAGGAGATAACTTTTGTCGTTTTTATACAAAACTTTCTTATATATGATATTTCTATACCTATATCGGTCTTGCATACCAAATAAAAAAATCACTAGGTAAATAATTAATTATCTTTAATACTTTCATACAAATTAATAGTATAAATATACATGTAAACTATGTTAATTGTGTTCTACATTTTTTCTTGTACGCTTTGCTTTTTGTTTATTTGTCTTAGAAATTTGTAAATTTGCATGAGCATGTGTTAGGAATATGTTGTTCTTGATGATAATTATAAAAACACTTAGTAGATTTTGTATTAAGTTATTTTGTAACTGTCAACGAAATAGCATGCTTTGCAGTGTTTCGTTGACAGGAAGCTCATCAACGAAATGAGTGATGTAGCAATTGCACTGTACATTACTTCATAGTTTGGTATGCAGTTTGTTGAGTACTAGATAGGTTTTCTAAGTCATGTTGACTAAATGGTTAGATAGGCAAAATAGGTTGGTTAATTGTAAATATTTAGTGCCTTGTAATTTTGCCTAAGTGAAGACATGTCAACGGAATGAAGATTACTCTATCAACGAAACAAGGAAGCTCATCAACGAAACAAAGAATAAAGCTATCAACGAAACACATCTCTATGCCATCAACGAATCATTATTGCTTTTCTATACAATTGACAAAGTGATAGTGACAGGTTCCTGACAGATCAAAAAGGAGATGTGGAAGTGTACTTTGCATTGGAAACCATTAAAATGGACATGGGGAATAAGGAAACATCCCAGTTTCCAATTGGGCTCTTGGGAGTGATCATAATAAGCATGAAGTCAAAAGCAAGGATCTCCAAGGACCACTGGACAAAGGGATGAAAAGCAAACTATTGGCGGTTACTCATTGTACTATTAGTGTAGCCAAAAATAGGGTTGTAAACTTGGGTTTATATAACCAAGTGTAGCAGTTACTTTATTTGTGTGAAGAAAAACAAAGAGTTTGTATTAGCTATCTTTGAGAGCATTTTTCTTCTCTACAACCTTGTAACTGAGCAGCTGTGTACATTTGTATCACAGATTATTTCCGCAATAAAAACACTTCAGTTGGATCATCAAACAATCCAACTGAATTATTTATATCTTGTGTTTTTATTTATTCAGTTCAGTTTAATTTTATAAAGTATTTTCAAGTTAAAGAAATATCAAAATTGTATTCAACCCCCCCCTTCTACAATTCTGTTAGGTCATTTGGGATTAACAATTGGTATCAGAGCAAGCTTCTAACATACAAGAAGTTTAAAGATCAAGACCAAAAACAGAAACCATGGTGAAGAAGGATGCAGGTGTGAAGATACCAGTTCTTGATAAGGACAATTACTTTCACTGGAAAGTAAAGATGCATTTACATCTCATGTCTATGGATGAGAGGTATGTAGACTGCATTGAGAAAGGTCCACACGTTCCCATGAAGCTTGATTCTAGAGTTGGATTGCCAGATAATGCTCCTGATGTAGAGATTCCAAAACTTGTCTCAGAATGGACTGTTGAAGATGTTGCAGAAGTCCATAAAGACAAAAGAACCATGAACATTCTGTTTAATGGTTTGGAGCAAGAGATGTTTGACAATGTTATCAACTGTACAACCTCTAAGGAAGTATGGGATACTGTTAGAACTCTCTGTGAAGGAACTGAGCAAGTCAGGGAAAATAAAATGCAACTCCTTATACAACAATATGAGCATTTTCATTTTAAAGCTGGTGAAACCCTAAATGACACGTTTAGTAGGTTTCAGAAGCTTTTGAATGGATTAAAGCTGTATGGGAGGATCTATCAAACTAAGGATTCAAACCTTAAATTTCTCAGAGCTCTTCCAAAAGAATGGAAGCCTATGACTGTTTCTCTTAGAAACACTCAAGAGTACAAAGACTACACTCTTGAAAGGCTTTATGGAACCTTGAAGACTTATGAGCTGGAAATGGAGCAAGATGAGGAAATTGAAAAGGTACAGAAGAAGGGTGGATCTATTGCATTAATTGCATCTGTGAACCAACTGGAAGATGACAACAAAGAAACTGCAAAGGCCACAACTAGTCGACCTAGTTGTAGGAGTGATGTTAGCAAGGGTAAAGACAAGATGACAGAAGAAAAAGAAGAATCAGAACCAGCCAACTTGAATGACTTAGATGAGATTGATGAGCATATTGCTTTTCTGTCTAGGAAATTCTCTAAGTTCAAGTTCAAAAGAAACTCAGAAGCAAGGCCACCAAGAAGAGACTTTCAACCTAGCAAAACAAACTGGATTGAAAAGTCTAAGTCAAAATGTTTCAATTGTGGAATGCTTGGTCACTTTGCTGGAGACTGCAGAAAGCCCAAGGTTGAGAAGGGCAACAGGAAATTTGAGCCTGTTGATTATAAAAAGAAATACTTTGAACTTCTCAAGGAAAAAGAAAAGGCTTTCATGTCTCAGGAGTATGACTGGGCTGGTAATGGTGAAGACTCTGATGATGATGTTGAATATGTCAACTTGGCTCTTATGGCTGACAATCATGAGCAGGAAGCAAGTTCCTCAAGCAACCAGGTAACAATTACTAATCTTTCTGAGCTTTCTAAAGAGGAATGCGATAGTGCAGTAAATGAAATGTCTACTGTACTATATAATTTGCGTGTTACTCTTAAATCACTTACCAAGGAGAATTCTAGAATAAAAGAGACTAATTTGTTCTTAAGTGATAGGAATGCAGTGTTAGAAGCACAGCTCATTGAATTTGAGAAAATGAGATGTGTTAGTAGGGATGCTAAGAAGGAACTTGAGAACGTGTTACAAAGGGAAGAAATTCTTAAAACACAACTTGAAATAGAACAAGGTGTGATTGCAAAATGGAAAGATTCCAGGAATGTTGCTACCAACATCATTAATGTTCAAGGTATGGAATCTTTCTGTGAGGAATCATGGAAAAAGAACAAAGAGAAGCTAGGGTGTGTTGGTGAAACCTTAGAATCAGAAACAGAGTCAACAAACAACAATGATCATTTGTTGGAGGTTGATATGTCAACGAAATGCAATGTTTCGTTGACACATGAACCATCAACCGATCAGGCTGTTTCGTTGACAGACAAAAGAAAAGAGAAACTCACTAGACTTAATGACAAGTATGGTCCTGTCACCAAGAACTTTGTTCAAGGTGAGTCTAGTAATTCAAAGAAAGTTGAGAAGCCTGTTGAGAGAGCTAATGTAGGTCACTTGTCTAACAAGCAATTGAAAGACAAGGTAGAGAAAGTTCATAATGAGGCTAAGGGAAATAAAAAGAATAACAGGAATGGCAAAGTAGGAATTAACAAACACAACAATTACACACCTGATAAATATGCTCCTAGAAAGACATGTGTTAATTGTGGAAGTGTTAGTCATTTGTCTACTAACTGCAAATCTGTTAAGAAATCTGCTAATGTGAAAATGCCCAAGCCTGCAATGAACAGTTCCATGCCTACAATGCCTGTTATGCCTAACATGTTTGCTCCATATGCACAATTTCAGAATCCATATGCTAGCATGCCATTTGTGTCTAATCCTTACATGAATATGTTTAACATGCCACAAATGCCATGGAACATGAATAACATGATTGTTCCTCCAACTATGCATGCTATGAATGAAAATATGAGCAACCCTCAGAAATCAACACCAAGGGTAAAGATTGATTTGAATCAATCTGAGTCCAAAGTGAAAAATGGTACAAAAGGGAATGCAAAGGCTAACAAGACAGGACCCAAGGAAACTTGGGTACCAAAATCAACTTGATTTGGTTTTATTGTGTGCAGGGAGACAAAAGGAATCTTTGGTACTTGGATAGTGGTTGTTCAAGACACATGACTGGTGATTCTACCCTGCTCACAGAGTTTCAGGAAAGAGCTGGCCCTTGTATTGCTTTTGGAGATGACAGCAAAGGCTACACAAAGGGATATGGCTTGATTTCAAAAGAGAATGTCATCATAGATGAGGTTGCATTGGTGGATGGTCTTAAGCACAATTTGCTTAGTATCAGTCAACTCTGTGACAAAGGATTTTTAGTTACTTTTTCAAAAGAAGCCTGTGTTGTTTCTAAAGGAGGAAACAACAATGTGGTAATGACTGGATTCAGAAGAGGGAATGTGTACATTGCTGACTTTAGTAGCACAAGTTCAGACACCATCACTTGTCTTTTCAGCAAAGCAAGCAAGGATGAAAGTTGGCTATGGCACAAGAAATTATCTCATCTGAATTTCAAGGTTATGAATGATTTGGTGAGGAAAGATCTTGCTAGAGGAATTCCACAGGTGGAGTTTTACAAGGATGGTTTGTGTGATGCCTGTCAAAAAGGGAAACAAAAGAAGGCATCATTCAAAAGCAAGACAGAGTCATCAATTGTTCATCAGCTTGAGTTACTTCATATGGATTTGTTTGGCCCTGTAAATGTCATGTCTATTTCAAAGAAGAAATACTGTCTTGTGATTGTTGATGATTTTTCTAGATTTACATGGACTTTCTTTTTGCACTCTAAAGATGAGGCAAGTGAAATCATTATCAATCACATCAAGATGGTAAGCAATCATCCTGATTTCAAAGTAAGAAGGATTAGGAGTGACAATGGGACAGAATTCAAGAATTCAAGCATGAAGGTGTTCTGTGAAGAAAATGGTATTTTGCATGAGTTTTCAGCAGCAAGAACACCACAGCAAAATGGTGTAGTTGAAAGGAAAAACAGAACACTTATTGAAGCTGCAAGGACAATGCTAGATGAATCAAAGTTACCAACTTATTTTTGGGCTGAGGCAGTTAACACAGCTTGCTTCACTCAGAATATTTCTTTGATTAATCAGGCCAAAGGAATGACCCCTTATCAGTTACTCAAAAGAAAGAAGCCACTATTAGATTTTCTTCATGTCTTTGGATGCAAGTGCTTTGTTCTGAGAAATCAAGCTGAGCATTTGGGGAAATTTGAAGCAAAGGCAGATGAAGCAATATTTGTGGGATATGCAGCAGGGAAAGCTTACAGAGTCTTTAATCTCAGAATCAACATTGTTATGGAATCTGTACATGTTGTTTTTGATGATCTCAAAATACAAGGTCTCTGTGATGAAGGTTTCCATGAAAGTCTCTCTTTTGAGAATGAG
Source organism: Heracleum sosnowskyi (assembly GCA_030848705.1). Taxonomy (NCBI): domain Eukaryota; kingdom Viridiplantae; phylum Streptophyta; class Magnoliopsida; order Apiales; family Apiaceae; genus Heracleum; species Heracleum sosnowskyi. The sequence continues at coordinate 23,141,010 of CM061240.1, forward strand.
GAAGGAGAACAAGTGAATCATGATAAGGCTACTGAGAAACAGCCTAAAGTTGTTGTATCTAGCACAGATGAAAGCAGCAGTGAAGATGAAGTTGCTGCATTAAGATTGAAAAGAATAGCTGCTAGTAGACCAAATGATCATTTCGTTGACAGTCAAAATGAGCGTTTCGTTGACAACCAAAATGGTCATACCGTTGACAGTCATAGAAATGGTTCTAGAAGTGATCATTTAGGGACAACAAACTCAGGGGGAGTTTCTCAAGGACAAATGTCCAATCAAGGCAATCATGATCATGAAGCTACCTCGTCTAGAGCAAATCTACCTCCCTCAAGAAAATGGACTAAAGATCATCCCTTTGAACTCATTATAGGTGATGTTTCTTCAAAAGTCCAAACTAGAAGAGCAACTCAAGAAGAATGTCTATATAGCAGCTTTCTGTCTCAAGATGAGCCAAAGAAAGTTGAGGATGCACTTCTAGATCCAGATTGGGTTTTGGCTATGCAAGAAGAGCTAAACCAATTTGAAAGGAACAATGTATGGAAGCTGGTGCCCAAGCCTAAGGACAGGAGTGTCATAGGCACAAAATGGGTGTTCAGAAACAAGATGGATGAAAATGGCATAGTCACAAGGAATAAAGCTAGATTGGTTGCAAAAGGCTATTCACAGGAAGAAGGAATCGATTATGATGAAACCTTTGCTCCTGGTGCAAGACTAGAAGCAATAAGGATTTTCCTAGCCTATGCAGCCCATGCCAATTTCAAGGTCTATCAAATGGATGTTAAGAGTGCTTTTCTAAATGGGGAACTGGAAGAGGAGGTGTATGTGAGTCAACCTCCTGGTTTTGAAGATGATGATTTTCCAGAGTATGTGTACTTTCTCCTCAAAGCACTCTATGGTTTGAAACAAGCACCTAGAGCCTGGTATGACACACTTTCACAGTTCCTTCTTGAGAATCACTTCACTAGAGGTACTGTAGATAATACCCTTTTTCATAGGATTGTGAATGGCTCTACAATACTTGTTCAAATTTATGTAGATGACATAATTTTTGGGTCTACAGATGAAAAACTTTGTCAAAAGTTTGCCAAGCTTATGCAAAGTAAGTATGAAATGAGCATGATGGGAGAATTAACTTACTTTCTTGGTCTTCAAGTAAAGCAAGTTAATGAAGGCATTTTCATTAGTCAAACAAAATATATTTTTGATTTATTGAAGAAGTTTAACTTAATGGAATGCTCTCCTGCCAAAACACCCATGCCTACTGCCACCAAACTTGAATTGAATACTAAGGAAAAATCTGTGGACATTTCAAGTTACAGAGGCATGGTTGGCTCACTTTTATATTTAACAGCTAGTAGACCTGATATTATGTTTGCTACATGTTTATGTGCTAGATTTCAGGCTGATCCTAGGGAATCCCATTTAGTTGCTATTAAAAGGATTTTCAGATATCTCAAAGGAACATCAAACCTTGGCATTTGGTATCCTAGAGAATCTGGTTTTGAACTAATTGGTTATTCAGATGCAGATTATGCAGGATGTAAAATTGACAGGAAAAGCACAACAGGCACCTGTCAATTCTTAGGAAACAAGCTTGTGTCATGGTTCAGCAAGAAACAAAACTCAGTTTCCACCTCCACAGCTGAGGCTGAGTATATTGCAGCTGGAAGTTGTTGTGCACAGATTTTATGGATGAAAAATCAACTACTTGATTATGGATTAAGAGTTGAGAAAATTCCTATTTTCTGTGACAACACTAGTGCCATTGCCATTACTGAGAATCCAGTGCAGCATTCAAGAACCAAGCACATTGACATCAAGTACCATTTCATTAGAGAACATGTTATGAATGGTACTGTGGAGTTACATTTTGTTCCAAGTGAACAACAACTTGCAGACATCTTTACCAAGCCACTTGATGAATCAACATTCTCAAGATTAGTAAGTGAGCTAGGTATGCTAAATTTCTCTTAATTATTTTTGAGATATTTGCAAGTCATAATGCAGCCAGAAATTTGCTATGTTTTTTTTTTTCTGTGAATAAATTTTCTCAGGAAAAGGTAAAATTTTGTCTAAGTCAAAATTACTATGCCAACGGAATGCACCATTTCGTTGACAGTCTTAGCAGTTTTCTGGGTGTTTCGTTGATAGCTCTTTTATATCAACGAAACGCAGCTTTATCAACGAAATAAGACGGGACTTTAACCGCCCAATCCTGATTCGTTGATTTAGCGCTTTTTATCTGAACCGTTGAAATGTGACACGTCTTTTACCACGATCTATGCATACACCCCTGTAAGTATAAATCATGGTAATACTTTAAGAGTAACGGTTATATTTTTAAGCCAATCCAGTAATTTACATTTATTATTGGATTCATTTTCTGAGAATTTTTGGGGGAGTATTTAAGAAATTTTAGTTTTATTATTTCTTTTTACCTGTTCTCAAAAATTTCAAAGGCTTTTTCTCTCTTCTTCTCTCTATCAATCAATTCAGTTCGAAGCTTTCCTTTAATCAACAATGGCACCCATAGTCAAGCTAATGTCTGCTGGAGGGTTCATCTATGAGAAGAACAACTCCATCCCTTTTGTTGTCAAGGAAAACCCGAACAGTCTGTTCTTCAAAATGATGGATTTCATGAAGAATTGCAAGTTGAGCTATGCAATGTTTCACTCTACACCACTCTACAATGAGATAATCGAGGAGATTTGGACCTCATGTGAGTATAGTGGAACAAACTGCACACTACAATTCACTCTTCAAGGTAATGAGTACATAGTTAATTCTGATGTTTTGCAAGCATGTTTACATATTCCTGATAATAACTGTGATGCTTTGCCTACTAACACTGAAATAACTACCATGTTAAATTCTATAAACTACTCTTTGCCTACTGATAATCTGGGTAGAATAATTAGGAGAGGTTTGGTTAGAGAATACAGTTATTTAGCTGATGCATTCATTAAGGTCTTTTCTGGAAAGATTAGTAATTTTGATGCATTAACTAACTCTATGTTAATTCTCCTAACCATGCTTCTAAATGATAGATATCACAACTTTAGCACCCAACTTATGTATGAAATTGGTGCTAAGTTGGGTGACAAAGCGAATAGGAAGAAAAATATCTATTATGCTAGGTTTCTGATGATGTTGGCTAACCATGTTAGTCCAGCACCATTAGTTATCTCTAACCCTAATGCCAGGTTCGAGTGCTTTGTGCAAGAAAAGAGAGTATTGACAGACATACTCAGGCTGAACCACAATGGTGATGTTCCAGTGGTGTATCTGCCAATCATTGAGGTAACTACTACTATCCCTGTTAGTGTAGCTAACTCCTCTACTGTTTTACCTTCCAATGTTGCTATGGAGTCTGTAGCTGTGACCCAACAGGCTCCTACCCTAGCAACAAAACCTAAATCAAAGAAATCCTCCAAGCCAACCTCAGGTGCTTCTCAAAAGGCACCTGTTGTAAAAACTACCACACAACCTAAGGGGAGTGAGTCTGGAGTTGTAAGAGGTGAGGGAAGGGGTGAACATCAAAGAAACCCCAAGGATAAGGAAGGACAGGTTAGTGTGTACCAGCCAAGCCCCATTGTGTCTTCCCAACAAGGCACAATGAGTAAAATGGATTTAAACACAAGTCTAATTGCATCCTCCCAAAAGGATGTGATTATTGAAACAAGCTCTCCACCAAGAGCACAGTCCAAGAGGGTAAGGGACACTTCAAGCCCAAAGTCTACATTTTCCCAATACCAAAGGAGAGTGAAGCAAAAGTCCAAGGGTACACAGGGTGCACACACACTGGAAGCAACACTTCCAGTTTCTCAAATTCAGTTTGATGTAACCCCTATCATTACTCTGGGGTTACAGTCCCATTCTCTAAACATCAATCTTGAATTATCTCCATCCAATTCACCAACTCAATCTTTAGATGTGGACATGATCCATACATCTATTCCTGATTCTCCAACTCTAATCTTGGAGAAGCCCCACTCTGAAGCTGGTGGCCATCACTTGTTAAGTGATTTGTTGGGCCATCAACCAATTTTTCCTGAAGTTGCAAGGGGATCTGTGGACCATTCTTTAAAATCAATCACCACAGACTCTACTGTAATTTCTCATTCTCAAAGTGCTTTCTTGACTTCATCAACGAAACAGTCTATTTCGTTGACAAGTGTTTCTCCATCAACGGTATCCATACCGTTGACAGTTCAAACTACCATTCCGTTGATAGTTCACTCTGCACCTTTAATTGAAAATCAAGTTGTTCCCACAACTAGTGCAGATGATCTAGTGGTAGTTGAGACACTTCTAGGACTGAGAGGGAGTGAAACTGAGAGGCTGGCTTGCAGCCAGGCAAAAGGAGAGAATGTGAGTGAGAGGCTGGCTATTTCTTCCAGCCAGGCAAAAGGAGAGATTGAGAGTTCCACCTTAGAAGGTGAAGGTGAGGGTGTGAGAGGTGTGAGCCATGGGGAGCCCATGATGCAAGAACAGAGTGGAGAGAGAGAAGGGACTACAGGAGAAATAAGGATGGAAGCAGCCATTGCTAATGAGTTAATGGAGGTCAGTGAGGGAGAAAGGGAACCTACTTTCCAAGAGGTTTATCAACAAACTCTGGATAGTATTTCCCTGGATCCTGAGACCTTTACTCATCCTGTGCCAGCCTATCAAATTATGGCTCAGCAGGGCAATGTGGAGGCAGAAAGGTCACTAAATCTAATTCATACAACTGCATCAATGCAAAGAGCAAAGGATGCCCTGACCAATCTACCTTCAGGAGCTGCAGCAAGTGGAGAATTTGAGTTTTCTGATGCTGAGGACAGCTATGGTGATAATCTACAGGTGGCCACCACTTCACAGACTGGGACTTCTGTGGTGCCTCCTACACCAGGCTGGCTTTCTCAAGGTATGCATGGTAGAGCCACTCTAGATGCTGCTATCTCCAGGCAGTACAATGAAGCCTACTTAGCTCATGAGTCTGCAAATGCAAGAGACAAGAAATTCTACAAGGCCATCATGGATTCTCTGGAAATTCAAAGGCTACAAATGATGCAGACAAGGATTGAGGCTACAGAAATCAAGGACTCTATTAGCAATTTCAGGGATGCTAACTACAGGATGATGGATGAAAAGCTCCCTCTTCTCACTATGTCCAAAATGAACAGGTTTTTCTCTAAGGAACCTGAAGTGGCTACCTCCTTGAAGACTCTCTCTTCTAGAGTGGACAAGGTGGAAGCTACTTTATCTCAAATGCAAAAGGAACAGGAGAAGCAGACTCAACTTTTGGCCCAGCTAGTGGCAGCTCAAGGACTCCCAGTTGTCTCTCTTGATGATAACAAAAAGGGGGAGAAATCTCAGGAGCTAACCATTCAAATCACAAAGGTGCTGGTCCCAACCATCACATTGCCACAGGAGCCACTAGCAATGGGGGAGTTTGGAAAGAAGAATAAGGATGGCATTGACTTGATCCAGGAAGCTTCTATGAGGATACAACTTGCAGCACAGATCAAAGATCATTGGTCCAACATAGAAGCAAGGTTCAAGAAAATTACTGAATCTTCAAAGACAGATCAGCCATCAACAAATGCAATGGTGACTGCACAAGTGGAGCCACAGTTCAAGAGCTCTTATGCTATAGAGCCCCTTCTACATGGAGTCATTCAAGGACCAAGAAAGGAGAAAGGACAAACTTCATGCATTAGGGATGTGGAAGAAGCTACATTACAAAGAAGCTTATCTCCCAAGTCTCCTGCTAAACCAAAAGGCAAAAACATAGCAAGGACTTTCTATCCTGCACCTTATCCAGATGAGCTCAAACTACTTGGACTTCTCATCACAAAAAGCAAGGAAAGTAATAATCATGAGATAAGGAAGCAAAGGGCAATTGTCTACAGGAATGGACAACAAATCTGTGTTTGGGCTGGTCATCCAAACTTTGCTGAAGCCAAGGCTGAGGAATCAGAAAGAGCAGCTATGCAAGCTCTTGCAGTAGCTCAAGCTCTAGATGAAGAAGAAAGACAGCAAGAAGAAAAAGCCCAAAAGGAAAGGAGTGAAAAGAAGAGTACAAGGCAACCAAAGGCAAGGGCTAGAAGAAACATAACCTTTGAAAATGATGACTCTCAGAGTATTGCATCAGACTCTTCTGTACCTCCAACAATTCCTGATCCATCTTTAAAGTTAGCCTGTGATCCCAAACATCTTGTCAATTATCATGATCAGCCAATTGAGCCAAAGGAAGAGCCAATTGAGTTTGATGAGGCTAACTTTCCTAAATTCCTTTTTGAGATGGATCCAAAGAAGAAATTGAAGCAAAGGGCTGTCAAGACAAAGCCAGTATTTGTGAGAAAGCCACAACCTCAAAAACCCCCTTCAAATCCAGAGGACTGCATGTACATTGCTGACATCAGGGAAGAATCCAGCTTGCATCTTGAGTTAGACAACCTGGTGGAAGTAAGGGGCATTGCAGCTTCTCAGAAGCTACCTGAAAGATTGGTTTTCACATACAAGGGTGGTAGAGAACAAATTTGGCCTCTCTACAGAATTCTAGGAGAAGACTACCAAACACTACTCACAGTGTTTAGATGCTTGAAGAAAGACTTTGGCTTCACCAAAACAGCCAAGTCTGAGGTGGTCTCCAGAATATGTCAAATAAAGGCTAGCTGGAACAAGCCTGAGGCTCTTCCCAGGATGCTAAGAGTGCCCTCAACAGGAAAGAAGATCCATCTTCAACCTTTCTGGATGATGGAATTCAAGGACAAGGACAACTGCAGAAGGTTCTTCAGGATGGAAGACCAGCTGGACAAGGCATCTAATCAAACTCTAAGGTTTATGCAATCCAAGCTTGGTGATCAAGATGAAGAAGAGAAGATCTTTTACAGAAGGCTACAGGTCCAGATTGAGGAGAACAACTCTAGGAGAGGGAAGAAGACTATGCCCCAAAGAAGACAAAGATGAATTATTTGCTCAGTCTGGAGGAGCACATTTGGGCATTAGTTTTGTAAGTCTTGCATTATTTCTAAAAACTTTATGAAGCTCAATACAACTTTTACTTTTATCATGTGTAATATGCCTGAGTGTTTTTGTTATCATCAAGGCTCTTGATTTATGGCTGTTATTCTATCAGTCATAAATTGGGGGAGATTGTTAGGAATATGTTGTTCTTGATGATAATTATAAAAACACTTAGTAGATTTTGTATTAAGTTATTTTGTAACTGTCAACGAAATAGCATGCTTTGCAGTGTTTCGTTGACAGGAAGCTCATCAACGAAATGAGTGATGTAGCAATTGCACTGTACATTACTTCATAGTTTGGTATGCAGTTTGTTGAGTACTAGATAGGTTTTCTAAGTCATGTTGACTAAATGGTTAGATAGGCAAAATAGGTTGGTTAATTGTAAATATTTAGTGCCTTGTAATTTTGCCTAAGTGAAGACATGTCAACGGAATGAAGATTACTCTATCAACGAAACAAGGAAGCTCATCAACGAAACAAAGAATAAAGCTATCAACGAAACACATCTCTATGCCATCAACGAATCATTATTGCTTTTCTATACAATTGACAAAGTGATAGTGACAGGTTCCTGACAGATCAAAAAGGAGATGTGGAAGTGTACTTTGCATTGGAAACCATTAAAATGGACATGGGGAATAAGGAAACATCCCAGTTTCCAATTGGGCTCTTGGGAGTGATCATAATAAGCATGAAGTCAAAAGCAAGGATCTCCAAGGACCACTGGACAAAGGGATGAAAAGCAAACTATTGGCGGTTACTCATTGTACTATTAGTGTAGCCAAAAATAGGGTTGTAAACTTGGGTTTATATAACCAAGTGTAGCAGTTACTTTATTTGTGTGAAGAAAAACAAAGAGTTTGTATTAGCTATCTTTGAGAGCATTTTTCTTCTCTACAACCTTGTAACTGAGCAGCTGTGTACATTTGTATCACAGATTATTTCCGCAATAAAAACACTTCAGTTGGATCATCAAACAATCCAACTGAATTATTTATATCTTGTGTTTTTATTTATTCAGTTCAGTTTAATTTTATAAAGTATTTTCAAGTTAAAGAAATATCAAAATTGTATTCAACCCCCCCCCTTCTACAATTCTGTTAGGTCATTTGGGATTAACAGCATGCTACATATTAATTTTGTTTTCTATCTTATAACTTTAGTTTGTATTCTAATGACATAGACGAAGTTATCCACAATTAGTGTTGATTGAGTGAAGACATGAATCAATAACGAAAGCATGAATCAATAAGGAGAGAAGGGACCGTGAAGTGCGCCTCTTACCTCGCTCTATTTTTTTTTTTTTTTTTTTGCGTTTTTTTAATATTAATAACTTTTGTTTTCGTTATCTTGATGTGATGCCGATGTGTTTATAGGTGGATCCGAGGCTATAAAGATGAGTCGAAGGTATGAATAATTATACTTGTAATAATGGTTTCGATTTATAATCTTAATTCATTCATTATTTTGATTATTTGTTACCTTTTCTTTGGATGTTTAAAAAAATTTCAAGATAGAATTTTGTAAGCTTGATTATCACATAAGGTTTTTCTTTTATTTATCTTTTTCAGTTTTAATGTTGATAAGTATTGATTCGGCCTTAGATCTTTTTAATTAATTATTTGGTACTGGTCAGGACCTTTGCAAAATCATCAAAGCATGAAAGGAAAAGGTATTAAAACTGGTTCTCCAATCAAGAGGGAAGAATCTGCGATGGGTGGTGGGTTTGAGAAATCTGGGATTTTATCGAATATAGCTTCGAGTATAGCTGTGGAGTTAGGTGGCATCGGGGTTGGTGCAACCTCTCCTAACTCGATGGGCGTAAGAGCGGTGGTAAGATTTCTGGTGGAGTTATTCAAATGCGAGGAGTGGAGTCTAATGCTAAAGATTTTGGTAGTTCTGTTAAGTAAGCATATAGGTCAGGGTTGAGTTTCGTGTTGGTTGCCGGGGTTGTTAGCGTCTTTGGTTTTTAGCAGGCGTGTAGCCTTGATTTTTGTTCTATATCTTGTATTTTAAGTGGTGTTTTCTCTCTGGCAGTCTATGTCTGTTTCGAGTCCTTTGATTGTTCAGTGGTCTGGATTGTATGTTGCTTTGTCGTTTTTTTTTATTAATGAAATTCTGAGTTATAAAAAAATAAAATGAAAACATGACTATGACATGTTTTAAACAACATTTTAGCTTATCCATTTATAATTACGATAGTATATTATATCATTATTTAATTTATTTAAAAATATTTATTTATTTATTTATAAATCAATATTTAAAATATTTATAATTATTTATTCCATTTAAAAATAATTTTTTGCAAAATATTTTAAAATAAATTAGAAAAATTATTAAAAGGCGGCTGTGAAGCGCAGCTTAGTAAACTAGTTAAATCAAAACCAAAACAAAATTTTCAATTTTTAAAATTTTAAAACCATAATCAAACCAAACAAAAAAAACCTAAATTTTCGGGTTGGTTGGTTCGGTTTAGTCTATTTTTTCGGATTTTGGAAAATCATATTCACCCTATTCATGGTGGGCTTGACTGGTTACTTTGATCCAACTCACGGTTTACATCAGCACATTGTATAAGGTGGAGGATTAAATTATTGAGGATATTTTATATTTGTAGTTTTGTAGCATATATTGTAAATGTGATTTTTTCATTCACGTCACTGATCATGTTGTTAAATTAGTCAATATTTTTGAACTAATGACTTATTCACTCATGTTGTTTTGTTTAGGGTTAGTGATTCAGTGTTATTGAGCTAATGACCTAATCACTCATGTTGTGGTAACAAAGAAAAGATTTAAGTGTAAAATGGCACTAATGGAAACATTACAAATAGTTTTCATTTAAAATATCTTGACTTGTAACAAATTATGGTATGATTCGTACCATAATAGTTAGGTTTTTTTTTTCAGAGAATTTGTACAAATTGAAAATTTAATGTTTTTAAAAGCAAAAATTACAGGAGAAATTCCTGGAAATCACCTAAAAGAATAATAAATATGTTGAAAAAGAAAAAGAATAATAAAAGAATTTGATGATGGCTGCTACGAGCACGTGCGATGGTGGCTGTTGAAGGAGGCGAGTGAGTCAATAGAAGTGGGCCGGGGTTGCAATTTGGTTATCAACTTTTTGCTTATTGAGCTTGATTCAGAAGAACAACATGACCACAACGGCTGCCATAATTTTCTTTTTTGTCTGTTGTTTGTTAAACCTGTCAATACCGGCTTGTAAATGTGAAAAGTATAGTTCGAATCTACATGTATGCTTCAGGTAAGGTTTAAAATCGTTCAAATTTAATTTTTAGAATTCAAAATAGAACATAAAAATTAAAACGCGCATAAAGGCTAATAAATTTCAACTTTTTGGTATTTATATTAACTCCAATTTGATATAAAGGAATGTGACACATTTTAATTGGCAATTTTTTTTTTAAAAAATCTAAAATCATATCAACAACATTTTATAAATAAATATTTGTATTTTTATAAATAAAAAATTTATAATAATTTCTAAATACTAAAAATTATAATAAATATTATGGATTATTCGTGAAAAATATAATTATAAATTTTAAAAACATTGGTGGATTGGAGTGGTTATAAGTTAGAATTTATAAATATTCAAATTTCAAAGTGCCAATAAAAAATATATAAATAACGATGGACTTTGACGGTCACAAATAGTGCCCCAAAGTTGCCACTATACACTCTTACAGTCTATAAATACCACAAATTTACATGCATTTCAATAACATAGTCCTCTTCCTCTACATCTCCTTAAGTACTTGATTGCTTCAGAAATCAGAAACAATGGCTCCATCTCCCACTAATGATTACAGAAATTTTGCAGTAACAAAAGGGCACGGAGTAAAGGGTCTCTCCGATCTCAAGCTCGAATCTTTACCAGAGCAATATATTCAACCTGTGGAGGAGCGATTAGACATGACAAAAGTCCTGAAGAAAGAGTCCATACCCGTGATTGACATGTCCAATTTGGATGATCCGAATGTGGCTCATCAGATTGCGGCTGCTGCTGAAAAGTGGGGATTCTTTCAGATTATTAATCATGGAGTCCCCATTGAGGTTCTTGAGAATGTCAAGGAAGCTACACGTAGATTCTTCGCATTGCCTGTGGAGGAGAAGATCAAGTATACCCAAGAACAGTCTCCTACAAATTCTGTTAGGCTTACAACAAGCTTTCTTCCAAAAGTAGACAAAGTTCTCGAGTGGAAAGATTACCTTAGTATCCTTGTTTCTGATGAGAAGTCTTCCGAATTTTGGCCATCTACATGCAAGTAAGTTTATATTTTTGGGGAACAAGGATCTTTATTTTTCACGACTGTGCTTGGTTGATTAATTTATAGTTCAATATTTATATGACGTGTGGAATAACAGTTCTATTGCCTATATGTTTTAGGCATGACGTAAAGGAATATGTTGAGAAGTCTGAGTTTGTCATGAAGTGGCTGCTAAAAGCCCTGATGAAGGGGTTAAATGTGGACATGGACTCAAAAGAATCAATTCTAATGGGCTCAACCAGAATCAACCTCAACTATTATCCTGTTTGTCCAAACCCTGAGCTTGCAATTGGAGTGGGACGCCATTCTGACGTCTCCACACTCACATTTCTCCTTCAAGACAATGTCGGAGGACTACACATCAGAAAGATGGACACCGATACTTGGATTTTCGTGCCTCCTGTAGAGGGAGCAATAGTAATTAACATTGGTGATGCTCTTCAAATCTTGAGTAATGGTAAATACAAAAGTGCTGAGCACTGTGTTGCAGCCAATGGAAGCAACGACAGAATTTCGGTGCCAATCTTTACTAACCCTAGTCCGGATGATATTATTGGCCCGCTACCTGAGCTGCTCAAGAATGGAGAAAAACCAGTATACAAACACGTCCTGTATTCGGATTATGTGAAACATTTCTACAGGAAATCTCACGATGGGAAGCACACTCTTGATTTCGCAAAGATGTGATTGGTTGTCAGGACCGCAAGTTGTTGAATTAAATAAACTCATGTACCTTGTGTTGGTGTTTCATGTTGAAAATCTGTATTAATAAAATCGATAAGATGATGAACATGTATTGTCGCATATTACATTCGTCAGTATTAGGAATGAATAACACGTACCCAATATCGTGGTGATGATCTCTGTAATCTTTCACTTGTTTCACTTGTATTTTCAAATTTAACACTTCATTTTCTGAAGCCTTTTGAGAAATTCGTTTAATCATACGAAAGACTTCTTCTTCGCGAATCGAACGAAAGGACTGCACTCTTTTGTAGCTAAAGACATGAACGGTGAGAATCTTTCTCATTTCCTTCCAATAATCATTATACGGAGCAAAAGCAATATCAGTGCCATGGTACGAAACTTTTCTTAACCCAAAGAAGTTAGGCCTGCTACAGAAAATTAAGTCATGCGTTTTCAACAATTGTTTAGCCATTTCCGTTGAAGAGATTATAAGAGCTGGTAAATAACCAAGCCTGAGATACAACATTGGACCATATTGTTTTGAAAGGCTCCATAGTTGGTGTGGAAGGATGGAGATATCAAGCTGATGCAAGTTTCCGATAAACGGAAGTCCCCGTGGACCTGGTGGATGTGGCAGTTTCGATGTATAGTTACCGAGAAGTTTGGGAAGAACAAGTATGAATAGTACAGGAACACCAACAACAAGATAGATATAAGTTAAGAAAGCCATCGTTGTGCCCTTTTGTTTTCTTCAGATTTAGCATAAGTAATAGTCATTTATAGATTAATTTTGTCTACAACTACCAGATAAATGTTGCTTTCTCTGTCGGAAGATACAAAGTACGTCGAAAGTAACTCTAATAGTGATTAATTAAACATGCCAACTATTATTACGTTGATGAATGACCGAACGACGACAGAACCGATCTACATAGATGCTTTCTCTGGTATTGTCGCGTGATGAAGCCACAGTGTATATAAAACGTAAAAATCTTGAGCTTTTTGTCTTTGGATTACCCTGCAGTATTTATCATCTACTAGGTCGTATTTCGATTTAGTGATTGTAATTTATGGTAAAAGTTTAATCAATTTAAACACAAAAAATTAAACATACAAAAAATTATGGTACCTTGGGAGTATACTAAAACCTCTATAAATTAATATAGTTGGGATTGATAAATATATTAATTTAGAGAAGTATTACTTAATCGAAAAAATTAATAATTATTAATTGATAGAGAGTTTTTAATAAAAAATTGACTGTTAGTATATAAACTTAAATAAAATCAATTGCATAATTTATATTTTATACCTAATTCAATTTATTCCATGTATACTAATTATTTACAAATTCAATATATATTGGTTATATTCTAAATACACCATCCTTAAATATAATGCCCATGATATAGAAGACCATACAACATCTTTGAAATCTGCTGCATGGAAAGAAGTGCTCAAAACATCAAAAACACTTAATAAATTTTTGATGCAATCCAAAAACTCCACGTACTAGCTTTGGATGCAATAGGGAAGATTAGGCATGAAACTCATGTAGATTTGAATTTCAAGAAAAAAAGCTAGAATCATATTTTGCAAAAGTGTAACATATATATTTTTATGATTATAAGTGAATTATTAGTTTATAATATTATTGGGACCATATATTTATATAGGGGTTTGAAAAAAATTATTATCTTATTATTTTATCGAAATATGTCATTTTTTGAACTAGCCCAAGTCGGGATCGGAGGAAATTATTAACTTAGAGAGGTTATTAATTTACTAAGTATTAATTTACCGAGGTTTTACTGTACTTTTTTCGGTCCTTAATTAGAAGGAATAAAAGTGACAAGAGTGATCAAAACAAATATAATCAATTTTAATATTTTAAATTTAAAAATTTAAAAACATTAATATAATAACAAAGTCCATGCTTGAAATTTTAATTACCTAGTGCTTACCTACTAGATCACATAACACTAACCAAACTAACAAATCTGCATGGTATTTCCTTATTCCTTCAAAAGATAGGGTTTGTCATTGCTAACAATAGGAATATCAACATAGGACCGATTAGTGATTGATCAAGTCATTCTATGCATGGGACCACTGGATGAAAGAACAGGCATAAATGAAGATGTGCTTTGTTTCTATCCTAGGTTCCTACAGCTAATTCTCAATGATATCTTAACAGATGATGAACTTGAGACATTCGCCGAAGAGGAGACCATGGAGTGCATGTAACAGCCCCAAATCCGGGGTCAGAGATTTAGAGTAGTCACGATCCAATTACTTCTTGCCTTGCCTGCTTTACTCACAATAGACACAATTCATCTGCTTATGACCCCACAATGTATATATCTCTCTCTCACACACACAGGTTAGAGTCTCAGAAACGACACAAATACCACAATTGCGGAATAAATAATCTTTATTACAATACCCAAATGTCTTTTGAATTTGCTACTGATACAACTCCTAAGTAATGGTACATTACCAACTTAGCCTTGTAATACTCACCACCCTCTCATACCATTCATATCTATACATAAGATGAATACCAAAAGTTCCAGCTTGATCTGACTGGTTCACACTACTTCCAGGATCACTGCTAGAAACTGCTCATGAGAATGTCTTGCGCTTACCACTCGCTTGAGGGATGTGCGCCGAATCCTTGGTATCCTGCTTCGCTGCTATATAATATTTATAGAACAATAGCAAGAGTGAGCGATAACTCAGCAAGGTAATAAAAGTATGGCATAATCCTGCCTTTAACTCAACCTAGAATAAAGCGGGTATAAGACAATAATTTGTCAAAATATCTCGATACTGAAATTATTTCCTTATCGGAATGTATTCCAAAAACAGTACCATTTTTGTATTTCAAATATCATTTTCATAATATTTCTGCAAACTTTTACTATATTATGAATAAAGTTCTAGTATAATATAAAAGATGAGGTTTCAAAGTAAACCAATATAACCTTTCCAAAAAAATTATCTGCTATGTAAGCAGAATATCAACATATAACTTAAAAGATGAAGTTATAAGGTGATTCAGTATAAACAACTCCCTTACCATAACTCATGTTATGTAAGGTATCCACAGAGTCATATGATATAAAAGATGAAGTTACGAGGAAAATTTCATATAACGTTCCGTAACCCAAAATCCACTTATGCATATATAATCTGAGTAAGGTTTTATCAGAGTCATAACTCATAAAATAAAAGATGAAGTTACAAGGATTTATTGTAACTTCATTTTTGAACACTTTTCAACCCCCTGCCAACATGATCGGTTCGTCTCCCCAATACATGTTGCAGGAATATCCAAAATTGGATGATGAACTAATACTGGAGTAATCACCGCGCCAGTTGTCCCAACCTCACTATGATCAGTAGCAGGTCGTACAACTAAAAATGTTTTCTACATGTAGATGGAAGAACACGACAGCCTGACATTGTCTACCGCCTTTCTGGATCTCCCGGCCCATTTGGGGCAATAAAAAAATGGATGGGTCGGCGCAACTCGACCTCTTATACCGCTCCTAGTTCGGATGAAATCCATGACTCTGAAACGTAAAGATCGTCCTCCTTTCCCCAAGTGTAATACTTGTTGATACGACTCCACTAAGTAGTTATATCTAGGTTGGAAAGGAAGATTCTCCAATATTTCCCAAGCTATTGCTTGTTAATGGATATCGACTTGTTCCATCAATTTACCCCTCGATCGTTGAGGTGGTAACACAACATTTGACTTGCAGCAATTAAATTGCTCCGAGAAAATATCTGTCCCCTGACAGTTTTGAGTTGAGAGTTTAAAATGAGCAGCAGTCACTTAAATCAGGTTTCCCATATTTTTGGTAGTTGAGCGAGTATTTAAATCCTCTTAAAAGATAGATTTAAATGGGAAAAAAACAGTGTTTGGGAACCTCCCCTTGATTTAAAATAATTAATAGTACAGCTTAGAATATCCTTCATAATTATTGAAGGTCGAGGATAAACTTTAAATAATATAACTCATTTTAAAACGTGTTAAAAGTATTTAATAAATAATCGAATAATATTTATTAAATAAATAAACTTTAAATGAATATTCAAAAATAATATTCATTACATAAATAGTGATTAAATGAATATTCAAAATAATAATCATTAAATAAATAAATCTTGAATGAATATTCAAAATAATATTCATTAAATAAATAATGATTAAATGAATATTCAAAATAATATTCATTAAATAAATAATGATTAAATGAATATTCAAAATAATATTCATTAAATAAATAAGCCTTAAATGAATATTCAAAAATAATATTCATTAAATAAATAATCATCGAATAACAGTTACCCGATATCTTTATCGGAAAAATAATCTTTAACATATATATAAAATATAACTACTTCCGGCCTAAAGAATAAAAATCATACGCCCTTTACCTAGGGCATTTATAAAAACCTGGCTTCTAACTAATATCCCATATCTAGCTTAGAAGCCCATAATCAAATCATAACCTCGAGTATCAGTATATATAGCAGTTCGAAGACAAACATGCAATTTATGTATCGCAATGTACTTGGGAATAAAACATGTATACTTCTCATTTTCATATCATATATGCAAGCAGTTTATTATCACAAAAACAGTAGCATAGGTTTTGAAAACTTGCCTGATACTCGAGAAGTGGTAGGGGTTCGCTTCGATGTCGGACAATCTAGACAAAGTCAAATAAAACGTACGATTAATCCCCTAAATAATCCACTTATAACTTAATGCTTAAACACGTAAGCGAATCACAATCATAGCACTTAATGGCTTAATCTAGCCTCGTACTAGGTCCATGCTACTTGTCAAATACTTAAGTCGTAAGTTTGGTTCGAAATCGATCCTCAAATTCAAGTTATACTTAACCATTTATAACACTGGTTTCTAAGTCGGGTTCTTAGTGGTTTTCACTTGCGCAACCTCTGCTGTCGCATTTTTATAAAATCGAAAAATAATCTTTTGGACTCGAAACCTTCGCACACCTCTTACCAACTGACCTTAGCACTTTACCACGAAATATCATATTTTATAATCACTTGTAAGGGTCTCAAACAGAGTCATGAAGTTGATGTGTTTCTGCAATTTCATTTCTCGAACAACTTTTACTAAAACGACCATAACCCAAAAACCGTAAACTCTTTTGACATGATTCTTACGGAAAAAAAAACTAGACAACAATATCTACACAATCATATGAAGTGCTTACTCTTTAGACACAGTTATGGTCTCGGGTGGCTACTGTCAAGGCAGTACAAAACAAATGGGCATTACGACGGCTCTAAATTGAGAATTTCAATTTTACGAACACTCCAAACCAATCACTACGACATACCATACATCCTTAACACCAACGAACAACCATCATACACCTCTAAGATCAGTGGCGAGGCTCAAATCCAACACCCATCATTTTACACATTAAACAAAGCCAAATAATCACTAAATCACTTAATCATGATCTTAACTTTACATGATCCTCAAAACCACTTCAAAACTCATATAAAACTCAAAGGTGGGTCAGGGTTTTACCTTCTTGGAAGCTCTAGCAACACTACCAAGTGTTTACAAACACTTAACAAGCCTTAGATAGTCCTCATATAGCTTAAACCTTAAGAACAAAACAAGAAAACAATTTAGCAATCTCGGAGTTACTATTCTGCCCCATCTTTGAGCATGGATTTGACTACACTATACTACTTGGATTGCCATGAAATTTTGAACGAACCTTACCCATGGAGTGTAGAAGCTACGGTAAAAAGTTGGTGATTTATGGATGGATGGAAGTGGAGATATGAATTTGTCTTTGAGTTGTGCTCTTGTTTGGCAGATGGGAGAGCTTTTGCTCATCTTACTTTTGTTTTGTTTTTCAACTTGGATGCATCTTTTCTTTTGTGTTGTTAAGCACCCATTGGTCCACTTGTTGCTCTCTCATTAGTCCAAGTGTTGGCCTCTCATCAAACAACTCCATTTTTGCCAATGTTGCAAATACACCATTAGCTTTTTGGTTGACTTTCATGCATGAGACCTTGGTTTTTCTTCTTCCACCAATTGGATGGTCTTTGTGTCCTTTTAATAAAATCAATACATTACAGCTTATATGTTGCATTTTATTACTCCACTGTGGCACAATCCCTTAAATCAATATTAACTCCAACATCCCTTATCTATTCCCTCTTTATTCCTTGTTCTTAGAAAATGTTCTCGCGTTTCTTCGAATATTCTCAATCTCTTTTTATAGAGTTCCTTAACTCTTGGTTAGCTTCCTTTTTGTTTAAATCCTTGAATCCAATTGATATAATTCTCTTGATGATCATGTAGGATATTTAATCTTGTCATAATTTCAATCCTTAATCCATGATTCGTTTGCTTAATCGCTTAATCTCATTATAAAGTATCAGCGGTTTTCGTTCTAAATTCTCAAATCAAATATAATAAAATTCCAAAATATTAAACCCTCCAATCCTCAAATTTATTATCTCATTTCTTGATTATAATGATATATAATTCACTGCCCGGTCAAATACTACACCAAAATAAAATTTGGAATTTCTGAATTCCGATCGTCTTTGCATACACTTATTTACTCCGTAGATCACTAATATGATTTCAGAATATCCACACTACGTCTCGTACATAGGTGGCATGAAATTTTTTTCTTAATCCTCAAAATCACTATTCATCCACCAAATTCACTATTCACTGATGCACTTAATCGTAATAAGAAAAGTTTTAATTTTACCAAAAATTCGGGTTATTACAGTGCATGAAGATGAAGAGCAATGCAATAACCGCTCTGATAAGAAAGAATCATCTTCCAGGGGTACCCACTGTTCTCACAGACTATCTAAGAACGGTGCCCCTACCACTTCTAGCCCCAGGGGAATAGGTAAATGAAGGTAATGTTCCTCAACCTGAATTGGCTCCTGAACCACAACCAATGGATGTTGATCCAGAGCCTTCAGCGGCCATTCATGACCATGAGATTGCAAACCCACAATCTCTAACCACGGTCGAAGAGCCAAATGAAACAATAAACGAACCTCCTTCCCCTACTATACCCAACATTCAGACATCCGTGAGTGTAGAGGGAGATAGTGCCATAGCAGCACCACATAAGGAGATACACCCTTCAACAATAGCTCTGCCTTCCTTTGAAAGGAGAAGAATAGAAACCGAGGCAACTGTTGATACTTTATTTCAAACTTCCAAAGCGCCCTTTATTGATTTTTCTGATGCTGATTGGGCTACTTTAACTAAAGCAATATCTGAACCAATAGCTCAATCAAGTAAGGAGGAGTTGACGGAAGCAACTGGTGTTCCGACCATATTACGGTCAGGTTCACTGGTTGAAGGTTCTAAGAACCAAGAGTCTTCACAGACGTCGAGAGAAGGCTTTGACCCCAGATGGAACATATCTGGATCCTGCGGGTAAAGGGTCTGACGTAAGTGCGGATCGACAACTCGGTGACAATGAATCAATTACAATTGAGGAGTTAACTGAGGTAAAGTCTTCACAGACTATTGAGGAAGCTTCAGGATCTCTGCTGTTAATAGAGCCTGATTCTAGCCTCCTAGAGATTCAAACTCTAGATCCTACAAAGGATACATCATCTACGGATGATCAACAACTTGGTTTAACCAAGGACGGGGACTTGCGAAGCCCCATTACACCACCGGTGACCTCCTTAAGGGTGGCTACGGTGTTTTCTTCTGCAGGTACAACTAGCACAAAGGGATTGAGTGAAACAAAAAAACTTACACCTGGCCTGAGTGAGAAAGGAAAAATGAGTGAAACACCGACAGAAACGTTGAGTGTACACCCAGATCCAAATGTGAGGAGTGACACCCTAACCCTACCAAACATTGATGATTTGCTATTACCGACAGAAAGAGAGGTACATGTTCAATCCACCCTCAAGGAGATGACAGTTCATGATAAACAAGGAAATCCACTATTCAAGGTTCCACTGAGACCTTCCTTTGACCAAGGGATCTCCTCTGGTTGAGCCGATGCTTCTTTAAAGACTATTCAAGAGAAGGTTGACTTGGTTGCAGCTGATTCTAGAAGAACATACAGGGTCTTAGGCAGTGCATCTGGCACTATAACAGGTACTAAACAGGCAGTGGACTCCTTGAAGAAGGAAGCAATGGAAGAACTGGTCGACTTGTTGAATGACGTCAAAGAACTTAAAGATGGATTCATGAATGAAGTTAATGCTCTACAACAAGGACAAGAAGCTCTGAGAGAAGACGTTCTGGTTATCCAGGATGGTCAAGCTAGGGTAAAAGATGCAATGAACACCCTTTCTAGAGTGGAGTCTAAGCTGAACCAGAGATTGGACAGAATTGAGAAGACTACCAAGCTAAGATTGGATGACATTGACCTGAAGCTAGCTTCTATACATGAGATGAATTGAGACATTTCTGACTTCATGGAGAATCAAGGTGACGGAATACAGTCCATTTGGAGTATGCTGAGGAATCAACAACCCGGACCTTCACATCAACAACCTGATCCTTCTACTAACTTTTACAATGAGGATAACTACATCGAGGATTCCTCAACTAAGGGGGAGAAAGTTGGAGAAGGGGAGACACATGAAGGATGTCAAACATCTGGATGAGGAGTTTGGGAAACCAATGAAGCTATTCCAGTTAGACAGTATTAGATTGAAGAAATTGTGCAAGAAGAGGAGAATGAAGAGGAATTTGAAATCATGCAAGAACAACCAATTCAGGAGGAGCATGAGCCATATTATCCAGAGCCAATAGAACATCCTATCTTGGATGATGATATGGAAGTAGAAGCAAATTCTCTATCACTGGAAGAAGAAGCTGCCTTGGAGATGGTGAAAGCTGATATGGCTGCAATAGATGCCAGACAAGCTGAGAGAGAAAGACACCAAGCAGTTCTGAGAATGGAGAAGCTGAAAAGACTCAAGGTGTATGCTGAAGTGAGGAAGAAGAAGATGATGGATTTAGCACAGAAGCAAGGTATTGACTGGGAGATGGCTTACAAAACCTTTTGTGGAGTTGAAGACGGATTAAAAGTCAACGACAATGCGGAGGTGGAAGTCATAATTCAGGACATAAGAAGTGCAAATCCTGATGATCATACTTACTTCACAGAACTGAGAAATACTGTGATCTTTCTAAAAGCTGGGGTTAAAGCAAACGATGCCTAGAACATATTGATCAACTTTCTTGAGAAAGGTACCTTTGTGATTTCCACTAAGTTTTTTGAACAGAGAACATACACAGAACTGCAGGTGATGCTCATCAAGATTCAGAGGACTACAAGACTAAATGAACTGCTCCGTGAGCATGTTAAAGAGATCTTGATGAAAGTCGGTCCAGAGATTACTGAAGATTCTCCAATGGTTAAATTCATGACGAATGACTTGTTCAGAATCTGCTACTTGGCTGAGGACAATCTGAAACATTATCCAAGTAACTATCTGATATCAGTGGAGAAGTATCTTATCAACGGAGAAGGACAAAGCAGCGGACACTCTTTAAAGATTTCTTTTGGAGAATGTTCCTTACTATAGGAAGAGAGTGGAAAAAGGATTGGAAGTGCGTCCCAGACTACCAAACATGCCAAAGCTAAACAAGAAAAATGTTAACATTGCATGGTTGTGGGCTGGAGTGGGTCAAGAGGTTGAATATATTGGAAGACACATTCAAGGAGCAATCCTTAAACCTGGAGAACCACTGCACTATCTATCAGTGATTGATTATCAAGCTGCTAACTCCGATCCAATGATTGAAGAATGTGAGATCGAAATGGACTGAAGAACAGAAGCAAAGAACAAAAGAACTATTAGCTCAGACTAGAGGAGCTACTTCATTGTATAAAGTTTTATTGTTTTTTGATTTATGAAATCTGGAAATGTATATATATCTGATCCAGAATGCATTTGATATTATTAAGCTGTCTTACTTTAATTAGTTTAATGTTTCCTTAGTTAGTTGAGTTATCCTCGAAGTATTTGCTTGTCAAACTCTATCCAATCAAATAGAGGGAGATTGTAAAGCATAATGTAACATAAGATGTAAAAGAGATAACTACAACTCAACAAAGGACAAGACATACAATAATATTAACAGAAGCACAGGAATCCAGAATCAAAGAAGAAAAGGTAAACTCAAAAAATCAAAATAAGGTATGTATTCTTGAAGTCCGTAAACAGGTCACGGAAAGATGTTCATGAAAATGTTCAAGCCTCAGTGACAATCAAAGAAACAAGATTTTCAAGACTACAGAAGTATGTGAATGATTTAGGGTTAAGTACCACAGTATTTCAGTGATTAATTTGAAGCAACCAGGACGACAAAGGACTTATCAGCAACACTGAATTGAAGACATAAAAGAAGAATTGATCAAGTGTTATTCATCTGTGAACCAGACCAGTTGCACTAGTTGACGGCACTAAAAAGATCAAGTTGTTTTATCGTCTCAGAAGAAATTGATACAGTCTAAAACTGAAACACCCTGAAGCTTAGAAGCTTTTATAAAAGATCAAGGACTAGAAAATGATTCGATAGTTTTTCTATTTAGAAAACTATCAAATGTGATTAAAGAAAACAATCAGAATTATATTATAAAAGAATTTGACTTTTGATAGTTTTTATTAAAAACTATCGAATGGTAAATTATTTTTAAAGATTCGATGGTTTTCAATTTGGAGAAGCAGGCGAAGAAGTGACATTGTTGTCAGGTTGATGAAGATCCAACAGCCAAGAATATTCCATTATTTTTGGTTCGATGGTTTTTCTAAAAACAAGTCTACAATTACTACAGAGGAAGTGTGTCTTCTTCAGTCGAGGTTATTTCACAGTAGCAATTACTAAGAGAGAGTTTGAGCCAGAGAGATTACAGAAGAAATTAATATTGCTCAGATTTCTATCATTGTATTGATTGTGTATAACCTAGAACTCATTGAAGCTACTCTACAGATTAGAAATTGTAGCACCCTTCGAGGTTTATATTTATAAAATGATATATTCCCCGACTCTTGGTTTGATTTGGTGTGTTTGATTTCGTTATAGAACTGAATGAATTATCCGCGAACGAAATTGAATTATTTGTGAGTATCGTATTCAACCCCCCCTTCTACGATACTTTGGACCTAACAACTATGCTTGCAAGTAATTAGATAATTGTTGTGGATATTATTTTTATTTCAAATCAGAAAATTGGCAATTATTATATATGTAATTTAAACGTGCAACATAATGCTAAACACTTCAGCTTTCATCCGTGCTAGAAACATCTTTTTAAAGTTGCCCTTTTCTGTTGCAGAAAAAGATGAAAATTTTCAACTATTTAAATCAACGTATCTTATTATTTCTAATTTGGTCTGTTAGTAAACTAAAATTTGCTTTATCATTGTAGTTTTTTTCTTGTTAATTATCATCTGATTTAGTAAATTTTGTCAATTGCTTTCCTTTTTTTCGCAAGAGAGGTCTAAATTTCATGATGGCTAATCTTGCTTTATTCAATCACTACAAGTGATATTTGAGATAATACTATGGAGTCATTTTGATGCTTGAGCTTAAGTTTTAATTTTATGGAATCAGGATTTTCTACCGGAGGCATAGTTGGTATTCCTGTAGGCTGTAGCAGCAGTAGTAGGATATTTATACAACTTGTATATCATTTTGGATTTTACAGAATGAATAAAGTTGAATAAATCAGACTCAATAGCAAGTGATGATCTAACTACTATATAATGGTACTCTGTCTTTTTTTTTTAAATCTTTTAGATTGATAGTTTCTTGCTTTTTTGATAGTAGCTAGTAGTGTATGCAGAATTTATAGCTTTTTTGAAACTAATTAGGTCATTGATTTAGCTACACATATTTAAGAACTATTTCTAATCATATCTTCAAAATTATCTAAATCAGATGTTTGTTACCATAATTTTCTAATTTTGGTAACGAAATCTTGTACATCCATTTAAATCTTCAGTTTTTGTTTCATTTGGTTAGGTCTGTTGATTCATTAGATGTGTGTATTTACATGGAGATCATTACAGGAAACCCTAAAATGGTTTTACATTTATGTTTATTGGTTGTATTTCTGGTTAGTACTTGTATTGTTGAGAATGGTGGTTTCAGGATATGGGATACCAGGTACAAGTACATAAAGAATTGGCTTCATCTACCACAGCCCCTCTGTTGCGTGTACCAGATAATTACGGTGAGTTTACAAAGCAACATGACTTGCGCTTTTCAGATAGTCTTATGACAGGTTTTGTTCCATACTTGTATGTCAAAACAGACTAACCCGTTTGCAAATGTATCAAGGCCAATATATTTGTCGTCACATCAAGATGTAATCTTTAGCAAGCAAGTATAGTGCAAGCATGGAGCGTTGTTATCAAATGCTCATTATTATATGCAGCTTTTAGTTCAAGATTCCTTCAATGTGCTAATGTGCTTTCATACTAACAGAATAATATTATTTATATTCAGGACATAAAAAATCTGAGGAAGCATTTGAACTCAGCTGCTGAATTTTCTGAAGGCAAATATAAGTTATTGATTACAGAAGTTAAGCAAGATCATGCCTGCTGCAACACAGCTAGTGAAAGTATGTTTACAGGCTTACATTATTATGATATAGCATCCTTTAAATCGATTAAAAGAGTCTTGACCACCAAACTGATTTGTTTTCTTGTTCACAGCTTTCGATACTCGTGTTGGGTTGTCCAATAATGTGAAGATAAATTGTAAAGGATTGCAATAGAGTTGGATTTTGGAAGAATTATTGTTCGAGGATCATATACATGTTATCTTACTGTATATAGGAATTCTGATTGTGTATAGAAATTTAATTTTCTTGATGTGTGGTGTTCAATAAATTGATGTACTAAATATTTGTGTAATATTTTCTATTAATAATATCTAGTTGGTAGTCAATTTTCTTTTATGGCTTCAGGCGTGTTATGTTTATAAAAGGCGATGTTGATACAAATTGGATGCAACTAGCTATTGAAACATTTTCTTTAGAATGATATAAAACCTACCATTTGCACTTTGTAGGAAATAGTCCTTGACCGGGGTCAAAGGTGACCCCACAAAATGACATGGCAGTGGGACCCTGTGTGACACGTTGCATGCCATGTGAACCTCGTGGGACAATATTTATTTGACGTGGCACTTGACGTGACAAGTGACGTGTCGGGGACCGCCGCCATGTGGCATTCGATGTGGCTGTTGATGTGGCTCGCCACATGGACAACCATTTGGCATGTGGGACCGTTTAAGAAACAGACCACCAATTCCTACCATCATCAATTCCGACCTGAGCAATTCCTACCATGTCGAATGGTAGGAATTGACACCAATTCCTACCGATTTATCCCCAAAACCTACCATTTGCGTGGTAGGTTTTGGCCATTTTTGGTGTAGTAAATTACTTAAGACTTAAAATCTGAATCGTATTCAATTAAGGAATATAAAAAAAACAACCGTGCCTTGCATGCGGGGATAGAAACTATCATATATATATTTCAAATATAATCAATCTATCAATTTGTATCATTGCAAGCATTCGGTTTCATCGAATTATCCTTTATTTTTTACATTACAACCCTCAGTATAAGCATGTCAAAATGGTACGAGACATACATGCATGCATGATGCATGCATGATTCGTACCATAATAGTTAGGTTTTTTTTAGAGAATTCGTACAAATTGGAAATTTAATGTTTTTAAAAGCAAAAATTATAGGAGAAATTCCTGGAAATCACCTAAAAGAATAATAAATATGTTGAAAACGAAAATTGAAAGTTGGTACCAGAAGTATTGCAAAAGTTAGAGAGTTGTGTACGATATACAAGAGATAGCTTTTATAATCAAGGTGAGGTGATTGTATTCAAGAGTGTTGAGTGAGGGAGCAACTGCAATCTTGTAATACTTTCATAGTGAATTTGTGGTTTTACCCTCCCTTGAGGTTTCCACCATAAATTGTTGTGTTATTTATTTTCATGTTTGTTATTGTATTTTATTAACGTTGATTTATATTGGATGTGACCTATGGACAAATTTTGTGAAAAAAATGGAGAAACACCTTCAGATATCACTCAATTACACTTAACAATGTCATCATTGAAAATGTAGTACTGGTTGAGTGTTTGAAACATAATCTTTTGACTATAAGTAGGTGAGATAATGGTTATTAATATATTTGTGATTTATATTCTAAAAGTTGGCGATTAATAATCTAGTGAAACACAATCTACGGAGAGGCCTATCTCACATAAATTTTGTATAAAATGGACTTGGTGATACTTGTCAACTTGAAAATTTAAAAGAACTTCATTGAAGAGCAAATCTGAAAATTTGTGATCCTGATCTATTTGGCCCATTCAACGTTATATAGTTAGCAGAAAAAGATATGCACTTGTTATAGTTGATGATTTCACAAAATTAACATATGTATTCTTTATTCACAAAAAGAATGAAACTTCACAACACATTAACATATTTTACCTCAGTTAAAATTTTATTAGAGTAAGTGGCTAAATTAAAATTTAATTTGTAATTCATGTTAACGGGATGTTTTAGTATTTTTCTTAGAAATTTATAGATTAATCAAATATTTGATAATATCTTTAAAAATTAATTACTATATTAAAATGATTGGGTATAGTCTTCACTTGAATTTTAATTTAAATATTTTGACAAATTTTAGGGGGGAATTTTGTTACCCGAGCTTAAATTCAATCGGATTTAAATTTGTCCGTCTCACGTCAAATTTAGTGCTGCCCAAAAATTTTGTTTGTGCGGGAAATTTCCTAAATTTTCTCACAAATAATTTCAACTGATTAAATTCGACTGGATATCTAAGTTCAATTGTTTAAACTCGACCGCCCATTTTCATTTCGTGGAAGTCCCCGTTGATTTTAAATTGATTGTACATTGTACATTGTCAATTTTAAATTTTATCATTAGTTTATTTGAATTGACTCTAAATTTGATGGAAAATAATCAAATTTAAATCAATCGAATATCGACGAATCTATAACCTTTATTAATAAGCGAAACCCCCTTTAACTTGGTACCAAATTTGGTTCACACTTTTTTTTGGTTTCACCCATAATTTTTTAAAAAAAATATATAATTATCTAATTTAAAATAAATTATATTATATCTATCTATAACCTTTATTAATAAGAGAAACCCCTTTTTAACATGGTACCAAATTTGGTTCACACTTTTTTTTTGGTTTCACCCCTATTTTAAAAAAATAAATATATAATTATCTAATTTAAAATAGATTATATTATATCCTAAAGTCCAATTTCATGTAGTAGAATTATTATATCCTAAACTCATATTTCACGTAGTAGAACTTTATGTTGTTTTTAAATTATTTTTTTTTGTTCAATGCTCTACTTTCACCAATCTTCTAACAATTCTATTATTATTTTGACTTTTCCGTACAAAAAATAATATATTTTTTTGACTTTTTGTCATAACCTTTATTAATAAGAGAAACTTCCTTTTAACATTGTACTAAATTTGATTCGCACTTTTTTGGTTCACACTTTTTTTTGTTTCACCCCTAATTTTTTTAAAATATGTAATTATTTAATTTAAAATATATTATATTATACCAGAAAGTCCTATTTCATGTAGTAGAATTATTATATCATAAACTCCAATTTCACGTAGCAGAACTTTGTTGTTTGTAAATTATTTTTGTTTTGTTCAATGCTCTACTTTCACCAATTTTCTAACAATTCTATTATTATTTTGACTTTTCGTTTTACAAAAAATAATATTTTATTTTTGACTTTTCATCTTGCACATACAAGCAATTAAAAGTCAGCAGGATAAAAGGTTACCTTTCTTCTTTGTCACTTCTTTGTCATTGTCATAACACTGATATACATATGTCAATATTATATTATCTGTGATAGCATACAATGGATAGTTAAGCCATAAAATTTAAACATTTGTATCAAGTTTTTTTTGAAATTATAAATTTATTATACACTTGCTACTTCAATGTTCGACTCATATATTATATATTATTGTAGAATTTTATGTTGTTTTTAAATTAAAAAAAAAAATAACTATCTAATCTAAATAGATTATATTATTATTATACTCTAAACTTCTATTTCATGTAAAACTCTAATTTTTTTTAAGAAAAAACTAATTCTATGTTGTTTTGAAATTAAAAAAAAAAAATCTAATCTAAAATAGATTATATTGTTATTGTACCCTAAACTCTTATTTCACATAAACTTCTATGTTGTTTTTAATAATAATAATAATAATCTAATCTAAATCTACAATAAATTATATTGTTATTGTACGAATATATTATATTGTTATTAAATTACATTGTACCAAAATATATTATAATATTATATCATGTAATAGATATTCCATGTTGTAAGAGTTACAATAAGATCACAACATAAGCAAACTATAGTACCTGTAATTTGTAGTTTAGGTCATCTGAAATTTGTATTCTTATTGTAGTTCTAATTCTTTTATAACCTTAGTGTCTTGCATATGTCAATATTATCTGTGATCGCATACAATGGATAGTTAAGCCATAAAATTTAAACATTTGTATCAAGTTTTTTTTGAAATTATAAATTTATTATACACTTGCTACTTCACTGTTCGACTCATATATTATATATTATTGTAGAATTTTATGTTGTTTTTAAATTAAAAAAAATAATAACTATCTAATCTAAATAGATTATATTATTATTGTACTCTAAACTTCTATTTAATGTAAAACTCTAATTTTTTTTTAAGAAAAAACTAATTCTATGTTGTTTTGAAATTAAAAAAAATTATCTAATCTAAAATAGATTATATTGTTATTGTACCCTAAACTCTTATTTCACATAAACTTCTATGTTGTTTTTAATAATAATAATAATAATAATAATAATAATAATAATCTAAGCTAAATCTATAATAAATTATATTGTTATTTGATATGGTCAGAAAAGTAATTATAGAAATATAATTGACTGGTCAAACAAAAGGCCGATATTTAAGTCCCGACACCCTAATTATTCATTAATTTCGTAATTAATGAATAGGGAAAATATACAACTCATAAAAAGAGTCCAAATTATGACAAATTGGTCAAAGAAGGATATAGAATCCCAATTAAAGGCAATTAATGAGTCATAGCCTTTATCGACAAAGAAAAGACTTATCCTGCAAGCAATACAATGTTTATCCAATATCAAAAAGGAGACTTATTCGCTAAGACTCCTAAACATACCATAAATACTAGGCTCCAGACGCCTATATAAGGTCCCTGATCCTACAATTAGAACTACATCTTTGGTTTGATTCTCAATAATAATTGAGATACGTAGGCATCTTGTGAGGACCAATTTAGTCTGGAAAAACGAGTGCAACCATTAAAGCTCGAAGCTCATTAAATTCACAAAGCACGTTTTTTATTCCACAACATTTGGCGCCGTCTGTGGGACTCGAACATCAACCATGGGAAACACACGAAGAACAACTAGAGATTCTGATACTTCTGAGGGCCTCCCTATCACTTCTGAAACAGAGGTTCATGGAAGCCAACCACCGCCAACTACTGGCACTCAAGGGGCGAATATCCCCCTCACCACTACTCAAGGACAGGAAGTCCCAATTTCGGTTGAAGGGACGAATCCCCTCCAAATGGTCGTTCATGGATCTAATCCACAAGAGGCCGTTCATCAGCAACCATTTACGACCTCCCCGCTGCTTATGAGCGCTCCTCGCAGTCTTCAACTCCACACTACTGATCTCCCTCAATACGCAAATCAGACTTTGGGGATGCCCGGCTATGGCATGCCCCCTCGCCCCACAGCGGGTGGTAGTGGAACTAATCCAATCTACCATGAGGCGTATGTGCCCCCTTACATTCAAGGTCTAGGACCCCAGAATCAACAGACTCGCCAGATCTCTTTTCCAGATTACTCGGGTCCATACACCGAGGATGAGGGTTATACAACTGGGGACGATGTCGCTCCTAGAAGGAGACGTTCTTCGCAAACCAACCGGGATCAACCCCAAACTACTAAAGAGAAGCTTGCGGCCCATGAGGCAGAAGTCAAAAGTCTTAAGAAAGTATTGGCAGAACAAGAGGCCGCAAGGGCAAAAAATCAAACTGAAGGGATCCCAATTATCAATTTGGATCCACCATCAAGAAGAACCAGGAGGGCCGAAGCCCCAAGGGGTGATCCTAGCATTCTGCTGCCCCTAGGAGATCCTGATGATCCTACACCACCGTTTACTCAAGACATCATGAAAACGGCTATATCCAGAAAGTTCAAGATGCCCTCGATTAATGCCTATGATGGAACGGGAGATCCCGCTAATTATGTGAGAACCTTCTCCAATGCACTGCTGTTGCAGCCCGCCAATGATGCGGTCAAGTGTAGGGCGTTTCCCCAAACTCTTGCAGGTATGGCTCAACGTTGGTACAGCCGTTTACCTCCCAACTCTATTGGATCCTTCAAAGAATTGAACTAAGCTTTTATCAATCAATTCATAAGTGGAAGGGTGCATGAGAAAAGCTCTGCCTCACTCATGGCAATTCAGCAAGGAAAGAATGAAGCCCTAAGGGAGTACATCAATCGATTCACTAGGGAGGCTTTGAAGGTCCCGGATTTAGAGGACAAAGTGGCTATGATAGCCTTGCAACAAGGAACTACGGATGACCACTTTAAGAGGTCGTTGGCTAAACATCCACCCGAGAGCATGCTAAAGCTCCAAGATAGGGCTGGGAAGTATATCAAGGCTGAAGAAAGCATGAGAAAGTTTGAACCCCTGCTAGTGGAAGTGGAAATTCAAAGAAAAGAAACTCAGGAGTATGACGTCAAGGAAAAGTTTCCCAGAACATCAAAGAATTCTGATTCTCCACCCAAGAGAAATAACTTTGGGCCAAAGTTTACGGAGTATGCAAGATTGAATACTCCCAGGAGTCAAATTCTAATGGAGATAGCTAAGGAAGAAGATCTCAAATGGCCAAAGCCAATGAGGGCTGACTTGTCCAAACGGAACCAAAATCAATTTTGTCGGTTCCACAAAGAAGTTGGTCATGACACCGACGATTGTAGGCAACTGAAAGATGAGATTGAGTTTCTGATACGAAGAGGAAAACGATCAAGATGGAAACCAAGGAAGTCAAAGGGGGAACTATGAAAGAAAGGATTATGACAGAAGGGACAACGATCAAGATCGAAATCCCAAGCCCCGAGGGCCAGTTATCAACATGATATTCGGAGGACCAACTGTTGCTGGGTCCTCCCGAAACTCAAGAAAAGCTTATGCTCGAGAGGTACTGACTGTGGTTGGAGAAACACCGAAACGTGCCAGAACAGAGGTGTCAATAGGTTTTGACGATTCTAACTTGGAAGGGGTGAAGTTCCCCCACGATGACCCTCTAGTCATCGTACCTGTGATTGGCAATTCCGAAACAAAGAGAGTCCTAGTCGACAATGGAGCCTCAATGGATATCTTGTTCCACGATGCTTTGATCAAGATGGGTTACACTAATTCTCAGTTGACACCCTCGAATATGCCCATATATGGGTTTAATGGAGTGGAATCAAAGGTGGAAGGCACTATTCAACTCCCAATGACCATGGGGCAAGGAACGAATACATCCACTCAGATGTTGAACTTCATAGTCATAAAGGCAACCTCAACCTACAATGCAATCCTTGGAAGGACGGGTCTTCATGCGTTTAAGGCTGTTGCCTCATCTTACCATCTGAAACTCAAATTCCCCAAGAGGAATGGGATTGGTGAAGAACGGGGAGACCAAAAGATGGCTAGAAGTTGTTATGTAGCGGCGTTGAGGCCTGATGGAATTGGGGGGGGGCAGGTTCTCCCCATTTAAGACATGGACACTAGTGACAATGATGACCGAAGAGGGAAACCGGCTGAGGATTTAATCCCAATTCCCTTAGTCCCAGGTGAACCAGAGAAGGTGACTTATGTTGGGGCGCTACTGCCCGAGCCATTGAAAAGCAAACTCACATCTTTTCTTCAAGAGAACAATGACGTTTTTGCTTGGACACACTACACCATAGATTGGCTATTGCAACTCATACTGAAAAAATTGCTTTAAAATCGTTGCTATTTAATGACAGGTTTTGACAAGTTTACAAGTATTGTAATGTTTTTTAAAATCGTTACAACTGAATTTCAGTTATGTGAAAATTAAATTATACTGCAATGAATATAAATAAACGTTACAATAACTTCAAAATTTTGGGATAAAGGTTTGGCGGGCTGGCAAAAAAAATAAGCGGGCTTTCAAAAAAATGCTGCACTTAACAAAACAAAATAAATAAATAATAACAGATAAAGATATACATACACTTACACAAACACAAACATACACATCACACCTATAGAGACTAAATCGAAGAAAACTAAAAAGTGGAAGAGAAGACAAAATTGAAAAAGACTCACGCCCAACGAACACATAAAATCGAGTAAGACTAAAACACAAATAAGGTATGTTCATCAAAAATCTTTTCCCCCAAATTGAGTTTTAAATCTGGTTTCAATTAGTGTTTGATTTTTTTGTTTTAATTTGGGCTTCTTGTTAATGAGGGGTTGATGTATGTTTTTCTTGTTTACATATGTATGTTTCAATTTGGGGTTTTCTTTATGAGTAATGATTTTCTTGTGTATTGCTTTTAATATCTTATTTAGAAGCTCTGTTCCCGGATTTTACAGCAACAACTCTTAAATCGACTTTGATGTCGAACAATAAGAAGAAGCAGAAGAAGAAGAAAGTTTGGGGAAGTAGGCGAAAACTAAAAAGATAACAAGAACAAGGAGCAAGAGATCTCACATCTCAGGACCATCGATTATGAATTGGAGGTAAAAATCTTAATTTAGGTACATATCTTCTTATCTATACAGATCCATATGTTCTCATAATAGAATAATTAATTGAAAAGGTTGGTTTTGTGTTTATAAACCTCATATTGGTATAATTATAGTATTAATATGTATGTATATGTTTTTCTGGTTTATAGTGATAGTTTCTTATAACATGGATTTCGTAAATTAGAAGATTAGGTTGTATGATAATGAATTCTGAACTTACGGTTTGGTAATTTTTGAAGTAATATTATAGTGCAGTCATAAAAATGAGTTGTGCATATAAAATTATGTAATTTCCAGGATATTTGTATTGAATTGAAGGCATAGTTTGGAAGGGTTAAAGGCTTAGTTACATATTGGATTAAGAACCAAATTTGTAGGTTTTAGTCCATAGAATAAGCCTACAAAATATTGTGTTCACCAGATTTGTAGATTGTGTATTACAGGTGAATCACTATATGTACCTCGAACTGTTTTTGAAAGTGCAGCAAGATAGGGCATACTTTGAAATTATGCCGTAAATTGAAATTTTCGTGTTATGCAGTAAACTTTTGATATGTTGTAAATCAAAGTGTCTAGCTAACTCAGGAAAAAGAATAAGGGAATTACAACAAATCGTTTGGAAGTTATCGCCACATAATTGACATTGATTTTTGCAGATTCTGGTATCCAAAAATTCTGTCCTATTTTAGAAACAAATTTCAGGTGGGTTAGAAATTAAATTAGACAAGTACCAAAGAAGAAAAGTTGTTCCTAATCATCTCATCCACAGGTCTGCCCAGTTTGGTTACTTTTGAAATTTAATTGTAAGTGTTAAGTCCTTAAAACTAACATAAGCCTTTGAAATTTTGTTAATTCCAGGAATGTTGTGTCATCTTGTACACCTGGTTTGGAAGTCATTAAGACCTAGTTGCTTGATGTGTAAAGAACAAAAGTTATGCTATTATATCTCAAGTACATGCCAGTAAAATATTATACACATAAGACATATAGAATGGGAGATAAAAGTGTTCGAAGAAGGCTAATTAGAGTTGTATTCTTGCAGAAAATAAGTCTGATCGATTTGACATCTATGCTACATGTCTAATTTTCTTACAAATGATGATCGGTTTAAGCGAATTGTAAGCATCTTTTCTTTGCGGTTTCAGATTGAAGGATAAGTGGTTTCTTTTCATTTTATTTCCATTTTCAATTCAACTATAAGGGTTTCTGTTGCTTTTCTTCTGTGTAGGTATTTGGATTAATGTGGCATCAGCTTAACATGTGTGCAATTTATGATACAAAAATATACTATAGACAATGGGGGCAAACGTCGATGAGGCACATGGAGATTTGTGATGAGGATGTAGATGAAGTGACCAGCTCATTTTTTAACTTTATTTTAGTTTTTCGATATTCAAATTATTGAGCTAAAATTTGATGTACAAGAATTTTAATAGCTTGATGTTGTCAATTTTTTTTTCTAGACTTTGATGATATCTATTATAATGTATCAATGTTAATGTGAAATGACGATGCCCGGAGTTTTGGCTATAAATTATCTTGGTTAATTGTATTTCCAACATGAATCTGCCATTTTTTTTAAAAAACAAATGTTACAATAGGGTCAAAATATGTTGCATTAATTTATAAAAAATCATTGCAATTGGTCTCAGAAGTGTTGCCTTAAAGTGTCAATTCACTACACTCTTATGCTACTGCAATGATTTTTAGTCATTGTTGTAGAGCCTAAAATGTTGCTACTGAACTTTATTGCAATGATTTTATTGTGTTGCTATATGGTGTCAAAAACGTTGCTACATGGCTCTATTGCAACAGGGGTGGATGCAACGGTCAATTTTTGCAAAATCATTGCCATAGACTCTACTGCAACAAATATAGGTCTTAAGGCAATGTATTTTCGTCGTTGCAATATGCAATCTATGGTGTAGTGACAGCGGCTGATATGCCAGGGATTGATCCCCAATTGATATCTCACAAATTGAATGTGGATCCAGAGAGGAAGACAGTGAAGCAAAAGAAAAGAAATTTTGCTCCAGAGAGGCTTGAAACCATTAAGCAAGAAGTGAATAAGCTTTTGGAAGCTGGGTTCATAGAGGAAATCCAATTCCCAGAATGGTTAGCTAACCCCGTAATGGTCAAAAAAGCTAACGGGAAGTGGAAAATGTGCGTCGACTTCACCGACTTGAATGATGCATGTCCTAAGGATTATTTTCCCTTACCAAGGATTGATGCTCTAATAGATGCCACTGCTGGACATGAGATGCTAAGTTTCATGGATGGCTTCAGTGGATATAATCAAATCAAGATGCACAAAGATGACATCACCAAGGTGTCATTCATCACTGACTTTGGTGTCTTCTGTTTCTTAGTCATGGCTTTTGGACTTAAGAATGCCGGAGCAACCTATCAAAGGTTGGTTAACAAAATCTTTGAGCACTTAATTGGAAAAACCATGGAGGTCTACGTAGATGACATGTTAGTCAAAAGCCTCGATAAGGTCGATCACATTCAGCACCTCCGAGAGGCATTCGAAGTGCTGAGGCACCACAAGATGATGTTGAATCCAGCTAAGTGTGCCTTTGGTGTAGGCTCGGGGAAGTTTTTAGGCCTGATGGTTTCCAAGAGAGGAATCGAGGCTAATCCCGACAAAATCAAAGCAATTCTAGACATGGAACCAGCAAAGACTGTCAAGGATGTCCAGAAACTAACAGGAAGAGTGGCTGCATTAGGAAGATTCATCTCCATGTCTGGAGAGAAGTGTTTACCCTTCTTCAAAGCACTCAAGAAAGTGAATTTTTTTGAATGGACAACTGAAAGCCAAGAGGCCTTTGAGGCCCTGAAGAAATACATGGCTGAAGCACCACTATTGGCAAAACCCAAGCCAGGGGAAATTCTCTATTTATAATTGGCGGTTTCTAACACAGCCCTTGGATCCGTGTTGGTAAAGGAAGAATTGAAGGTTCAGAAACCCATCTACTATGTGAGCAAGATTCTACATGGGGCAGAAATAAACTACTCAGCGATTGAGAAGTTTGCTTTAGCCTTGATAATGGCCTCAAGAAAGCTACGCCCGTACTTCCAGGCTCACAAGATAGAGGTTTTGACTAATCAACCTCTAAGAAACATCTTGCATAGTCCCCAAGTTAGTGGGAGATTGATCAAATGGGCCATTGAATTGGGAGAATTTGACATCAAGTATAAGCCTCGGACGACCATAAAAGCTCAAGAACTTGCTGACTTCATGGTTGAATGCACCATTGACAACCAAGAAGTCGGGGGGGGGGGGGCAGGAAGTGATAGTGGAAGATAAGAAAGATGAGGAAATGACCTTCAAAGAATGTTGGGTGCTCTATTTTGATGGAGCATCAAAAACAAAATCAAGTGGAGCTGGTTTAGTGCTATAAAGTCCTGATGGATTCATAATAGAGTATGCACTAAAGCTTGACTTCCCAACGACAAACAATGAGGCTGAGTATGAAGCTCTGATAGCTGGCTTAGGGTTGGCTGGAGCCTTGAGGGTCAAAACTCTGAAAGTATGTGGAGACTCGAGGCTAGTGGTTTCCCAAGTAAATGGGGAGTTTGAGGCCAGAGATGAAGTCATGGCCAAGTACTTAAAACTTGTCAAGGCTATTATGACTCAGTTCGATGAATGCTATGTGGAGCACATTCCAAGGGAGGAAAACATGAAGGCTGATGCCTTGTCTAAGTTTGCCTCTTCTGAAATTGAAAACTATGCAGGGAGTGTATACTTCCAAGTCTTGAAGACCCCAAGCATCAACGGAAAGTTGGTTGCACCTATTGGTATTACCAGTTGTTGGATTGATCCCATCAAAGATCATCTGGAAACTGGTTGGCTGCCCAACGACACTTCAGAAGCACGGAAGCTATACGTCAGAGCACTAAGGTATGCCCTAATTGAGGGAATCCTATACAAGAAATCTTTTGTTATTCCATACTTAAAGTGCTTAAGAACTCAAGAGGCAGAATTAGCCCTAAAGGAAGTGCATGAAGGAATTTGTGGGCAACACTTGGGGGCCAGAGCCCTTGCTCATAAAGTCACCCGTCTAGGTTTCTATTGGCCAAGCATATTTGCTGATGCTAAAAGCTATGTGAAGAAGTGTGAATGGTGCCAGAAACATGCACCAGTGGTTAGACAACCACCAGAGATGATGACATCCATTAACTCACCTATCCCTTTTGCTATGTGGGGAATGAATATACTCGGGCCATTTCCTATGGCGAGTGCTCAAAGAAAGTTCTTGATAGTAGCAATTGACTACTTCACCAAGTGGATTGAGGCTAAGCCATTAGACAAGATAACCACCAAGCAAGTGATGCACTTCTTCTGGGAAAATGTGATATGCAGATATGGAATTCCACGAGTCCTGGTCACGGACAATGGAACTCAGTTTCACAACGATGAGTTCAAGAAGTATTGCGATGAGAATGATATCAAGTTGCGTTTCACTTCTGTTGCCCATCCTCAAACAAATGGGCAAGCTGAGGTTGCAAATCGAATTATCCTAGATGGACTAAAGAAAAGAGTTGAATGCTCCAGAAACACTTGGGTAGACGAATTACTCCCCATACTTTGGGTATATCGTACTACTTGTAAAGTCACCACCGGGGCAACTCCATTTCTATTGGCTTATGGAGCAGAGGCAGTGGTCCCGGTGGAGATTACTCACACCTCCCCAAGAGTTGAGGCTTATGAACCAGAAGAAACTGAAGAAGGCTTGAGGCTAGCTTTGGATCTAATTGACGAAGTTAGAGATGAGGCAAACGCCAAGATAGTTGAACATCAAAAGAAGGCATCTTTCTACTACAACCTAAGGGTTAAAGAAAGGTTCTTTCGACAAGGAGATTTGGTTCTTCGAAAGATTGAGGCATCTGGAGTTGGTCAAAAAGGCAAGTTGGCCCCGAATTGGGAAGGACCATATCGCGTCAAGAACGTATTTGGTCGAGGCTCGTACAAACTAGAAACCCTTGAAGGGCATGAGGTGCCAAGGACTTGGCATGCCTCCAATTTGAAAATTTATTATGTTTAAGGTGTTTCCTGAGAGGACTCACTACTAGAAATAAGGTTCGATGAAACCAACCCAAGTTTTAAACTGGGATACTATGTAAGGGTTGATCCCATTTTCAAGTTATGAATAAATTCAGCATTTTCATGTTTCAGAGCTTATCTACTATGAGTGTTCACAAACATTCAAGAAGCAAGAAAAACAACACAAGCCAATGAAGGGCCACAAGATATAAATAAGGCTGGATAAAAACTTAAATAAGTTAAGTTAAGCCCGTAGGCCGAAAGTACATAAACAAAAGTACAAGCCATGAATGGCCATAAGTAAAACTACATCTAAGCTGCCTTGTCTATGGCCTCCTCCTCCTCCTCCTCTTCCTCTCCAGAATGAAGGGCAACATCATCAGCCCCAGTAGTCTGACCAGGTGGAGAAGTGTGATCCAGGTCTAAGATCCTGTCATCCTCCTCCATATCGTCCTCTCCAGCCAAAGCCAACTCCAAAGGAGTAGGAAGATGAGGGCTTTGAAAATCAGAAATAAGGAGAGATCCAGGCATCTTCTCCAAAATAGCAGAAAGAGCGTCATCCCATCCCTTAGTATACTGAACTGGGAAGAGGAGCTCGTCATGCTTATCAATCAAGTCCTCGTACTCCTTAGAGTCGAGGTACTCGTCGATAAAGTCATCCTTGCCCTTCCTCAAAGACACCAGCTCAGCCAGGGAGTCAGCCAACTCCTTCTCCTTCCTGGCCAGAGTGGCCTTCAATGTGCCCACCTCCTCTTGGGACTTCTCAAACTTGCCTTGGTTGGCCTCAGAAGATGAGCGCCAAGCCTTGGCTTGAAAGAGAGCCCCTTGGTAGTTGGCATTAACCTACAAGCAAGTTACAAGTCAAATACTTAAACTTGAAATACATTATTAACTACAAAGAGAAAAGAAGAGAAGAAATACTTACAGCAGCCATAGCCTGGGATCCAGCATGCTCCACCCCCTCAATGGTGGAGTTGGAGACAAAATCCTTGTAATCACAAGGAGTCAGAGAGTGATAAGACCACTCCACAACATGCTTGGACACTCCCACCACAGTGTCCTTCTTCCTGAGACCCCAGTTGGGGGGCCAAACTGAGCTTTTAGCCGAGGCAGGACCCTCAGCATCCTCAGTAAGGTCCACATGGGGCCTTATAAAAGCTGTGGCACTGGAAGCACGAGGGTCCTTCCCTCCCAAACGTGCCCTCTTCATCCTTGCCGTCTCCC
Source organism: Heracleum sosnowskyi (assembly GCA_030848705.1). Classification (NCBI taxonomy): domain Eukaryota; kingdom Viridiplantae; phylum Streptophyta; class Magnoliopsida; order Apiales; family Apiaceae; genus Heracleum; species Heracleum sosnowskyi. Next base: position 23,180,237 of record CM061240.1, read on the forward strand.
CATCTTCAGGCTCGTTGGTCTTATTAATAAAGACCGCAACTGTAAAGAAACACAAGGAAATAAATAGTTGGTATAAGACAATCTCAAATAAACAAAGGAAGATATGAGGTGAGAATTACCCTTATCAGAAACATTTGAAAGTCCCAAGGACTTAAGCTGGAACTCATCCAGGAGCACCCAAGCCATTGTGGCATAATTATCCTTCGTGAGCTCAGCATATGCATGGGCCTCTTCATCATTCAGGATGATATTACTAGGGCTATCATCTGAAACCCTACTAAAGGAGCTACGGAAAAGGGTGCCCCAATCCCTCCTTCCCAAATCAAATACATAAACTCTTCCTTCCATTTGAGATTGTTGTCAGGAATGGATTTGGGGTGAAATATAGGAGGAGTGGAAGGTCGATGGTTGATATATACCCAACCCAAAGTAAGGGCTGAACTATTCTTAAACTGGAAAATTTTCCTAAACAAAGCTACTGACAATGGAAATTTGTTCTTCAAGCAAAGAACAAGAAAACACATAATAATTCTCCAGGCGTTTGGAGGAAGTTGGCAAGGGTGAATCCCAACATCAGCCAAAAGCCTGGGAATGAACTCATGAAAGGGAAACCCGAGTCCTGCGACAATGGCATCCTTGTAAATGCAGAGTGCATCAGGACGCCAATGGCAAGAACGGTCCCCTGGGCCAACTGGGACTAATCTATAGGGGGACTTAATCCTATACATTTTGTTATAGTCCCTAATTAAATCGATTTCATGAAACTTATTACTACAGTCAAAAGAATCTAAATGGGACACATAAGGATATTCATCACTACGTTCTAAAATCATATCTTGAAGTGACATATGAGAAGAACGAATGATGATACCTCTCTTAGAAGCTTTGTTCATTCTTTGAAGGCGTTGAGCAGCTTTGTCAGACATCTTCAAATCTTCAAAAGAAATCCCAGAAAAATCTCCAGAAAAATCTTCAAATCTTCAAAACTTCAAAGAAATTCCCAGGAAATCTTCAAAGAAACCCAGAAATCTTCAAGGGATGAAGGTGAAAACCCAGAAATCTTCAAGGGATGAAGATTGATCCCATAAAACTAGAGCACCACCGTGAAAAACTCGCCGGGAATCACCTTACCACGGAATAAAAGAGAGAAAAACTAAAGATACTAGAGAGAAATTTTCGGAAAGAAAGAAGTATGAAGTGAGAGTGAAATGAGAAATCTCACTCTTTTATAATGAAAATGACTGGAAGCTCAACCGGTTAAGGGATGGCAACCGTCTATAGCGAGTAAGGCCCATAAATCCATTTATGGATTAAAAAGGCAAAATCGAAGCCCAAATCAAATAAGGCCCGTTAAGGCCCAAGGCTGGAAAGATTTAAGTCCAAATTAAAATTGGACTATTTAAAGCCCAAAAATAATAAAGCCTGGAATAAAACCAAGGCAAAAACAAAAGACCGAGGTCGAAATGACCCTAAGACAAAGTCGTTCGTCCAAGGTCGAATATACAAGGGAAATCGAGGTCGTATTCATCGACCTCACTCCCAAACTAAGCGGAAAAATTAAAGATTTAAGGTCGAAAAGACCCTAAATCGAGGTCGAACGACCCAAGTCGAAAAAACACACGAAATTGAGATCGTGTCCATCGACTTCGCACCAAAAGCAAGTTGGAAAATTGAAAGTTCGAGGTCGAAAGGACCCTAGATTGAAGTCGATCGAACGAGATCGAAAATATACTATAAATCGAGTTCGTATCACTCGACCTCACACTGAAACGAGGTCGAAAACAGGAGGATTCGAGGTCGAAAGAATGAGGTCGAGAATGACCCAGAAATCAAGTCTATTTTGACCTAAAACATCGAGGTCGAAAACGCATAGAAACGAGATCGAATAAACGAGATCGAAAGTATATGGGAAATCGAGGTCGTATTATACGACCTCGTACCAAAATAAGACCAGGAAATCATAGAATTTCAGGTCAAAAATGACCTAGGAGATCCTGGTCGAAAAAGGCTAAACGAAGTCGAAGCTGTGAGGTCGAAATTGACCTACGAGTCCAGGTCGAAACAAACGACCTCATGACCAAATGAGGTCGAAGAAACACAGGGTTGAAGTCGACCAATCGAGGTCGAGAATGGCTTTTGAATCGAAGTCGACAGCTTCAACCTCACGACCAATCGAGGTCGAAGGTATATTAGAAACGAGGTCGACACGTGAGGTCGACAATAACCTACGAGTCGAAGTCGACAACTCCAGGTCGAAAGCATACTTAGTCGAGGTCGAACAAGTGAGGTCGAAAAAGACCTGGGATTCCTGGTCGACAGCTTCGACCTCACAGATGTTTGAGCTCGAATTCCAGGTCAAAATCCTGGTCAAATTTATACTGTTTCCTGGTCGAATTTACACTGTTTCCTGGTCGAATTCCTGGTCGAAAATGACCTAATTTGAGGTAAAAAATGACCTAAAAATGGAAAATTTTGGGAAAAACACGCTATAACTTCTACGAAAACCCCAAGGAGATTTTCCCAGAAGTTGGGGGGCAAATGATATGGTCAGAAAATTAATTATAGAAATATAATTGACTAGTCAAACAAAATGCCGATATTTAAGTCCCGACACCCTAATATTGTTATTGTACCCTAAACTCTTATTTCACATAAACTTCTATGTTGTTTTTAATAATAATAATAATAATCTAATCAAAATCTACAATAAATTATATTGTTATTGTACGAATATATTATATTGTTATTAATTTACATTGTACCAAAATATATTATAATATTATATCATGTAATAGATATCCCATGTTGTAAGAGTTACAATAAGATCACAACAGAAGCAAACTATAGTATGTGTAATTTGTAGTTTAGGTCATCTGAAATTTGTATTCTTATTGTAGTTCGAATTCTTTTATAACCTTAGTGTCTTGGTGAATTGAACTTAAAATATGAAACACCAACGAATATGATTGTACGTCGTTATTACCGAAGAAGTGATTATTGTCCATCACCAAAGTACAAAAAAAGTTACTAATCGAATACAAGTTGTGGACATGTAAATTTACTTTTTAGCATGCCAAGTTTTTGTTAATACAAGTTGTGTAGAGGTAAATTCACTTTTCAGCATGCCAAGTTGTTCTCATCTGCATGCGAATCAATTGCATAGAAAATGTTCGAATATTTACATCACCAATCACAAGTGCATAAATTGAACTCAATTATATTTGTCCTGTTATATTTATTCTTTATTCATGAGTAGCCTTATTATATTTAAATAGTCCCAAATGAATTTAACTATATATATTTTGTAGATTTAGTTAATTCATTAATAGACTTATAATCCATATTTTGTACGATATTGAGCTAATTTCTTAGTCCCCTGTATTTTTTCCTTCTAGCTATGCCTTTACAATTGAAAGACAAATGGTATGCATACAAAAAAGATATTGTCAAACAAGAGATTATGAAACTATTGAGCAGTGAGATGGCTAATCTTGCTGGCTAATCTTGCTTTATTCAATCACTACAAGTGATATTTGAGATAATACTATGGAGTCATTTTGATGCTTGAGCTTAAGTTTTAATTTTATGGAATCAGGATTTTCTACCGGAGGCATAGTTGGTATTCCTGTAGGCTGTAGCAGCAGTAGTAGGATATTTATACAACTTGTATATCATTTTGGATTTTACAGAATGAATAAAGTTGAATAAATCAGACTCAATAGCAAGTGATGATCTAACTACTATATAATGGTACTCTGTCTTTTTTTTTAAATCTTTTAGATTGATAGTTTCTTGCTTTTTTGATAGTAGCTAGTAGTGTATGCAGAATTTATAGCTTTTTTGAAACTAATTAGGTCATTGATTTAGCTACACATATTTAAGAACTATTTCTAATCATATCTTCAAAATTATCTAAATCAGATGTTTGTTACCATAATTTTCTAATTTTGGTAACGAAATCTTGTACATCCATTTAAATCTTCAGTTTTTGTTTCATTTGGTTAGGTCTGTTGATTCATTAGATGTGTGTATTTACATGGAGATCATTACAGGAAACCCTAAAATGGTTTTACATTTATGTTTATTGGTTGTATTTCTAGTTAGTACTTGTATTGTTGAGAATGGTGGTTTCAGGATATGGGATACCAGGTACAAGTACATAAAGAATTGGCTTCATCTACTACAGCCCCTCTGTTGCATGTACCAGATAATTACGGTGAGTTTACAAAGCAACATGACTTGCGCTTTTCAGATAGTCTTATGACAGGTTTTGTTCCATATTTGTATGTCAAAACAGACTAACCCGTTTGCAAATGTATCAAGGCCAATATATTTGTCGTCACATCAAGATGTAATCTTTAGCAAGCAAGTATAGTGCAAGCATGGAGCGTTGTTATCAAATGCTCATTATTATATGCAGCTTTTAGTTCAAGATTCCTTCAATGTGCTAATGTGCTTTCATACTAACAGAATAATATTATTTATATTCAGGACATAAAAAATCTGAGGAAGCATTTGAACTCAGCTGCTGAATTTTCTGAAGGCAAATATAAGTTATTGATTACAGAAGTTAAGCAAGATCATGCCTGCTGCAACACAGCTAGTGAAAGTATGTTTATAGGCTTACATTATTATGATATAGCATCCTTTAAATCGATTAAAAGAGTCTTGACCACCAAACTGATTTGTTTTCTTGTTCACAGCTTTCGATACTCGTGTTGGGTTGTCCAATAATGTGAAGAGAAATTGTAAAGGATTGCAATAGAGTTGGATTTTGGAAGAATTATTGTTCGAGGATCATATACATGTTATCTTACTGTATATAGGAATTCTGATTGTGTATAGAAATTTAATTTTCTTGATGTGTGGTGTTCAATAAATTGATGTACTAAATATTTGTGTAATATTTTCTATTAATAATATCTAGTTGGTAGTCAATTTTCTTTTATGGCTTCAGGCGTGTTATGTTTATAAAAGGCGATGTTGATACAAATTGGATGCAACTGGCTATTGAAACATTTTCTTTAGAATGATATAAAACCTACCATTTGCACTTTGTAGGAAATAGTCCTTGACCGGGGTCAAAGGTGACCCCACAAAATGACATGGCAGTGGGACCCTGTGTGACACGTTGCATGCCATGTGAACCTCGTGGGACAATATTTATTTGACGTGGCACTTGACGTGACAAGTGACGTGTCGGGGACCACCGCCATGTGGCATTCGATGTGGCTGTTGATGTGGCTCGCCACATGGACAACCATTTGGCATGTGGGACCGTTTAAGAAATAGACCACCAATTCCTACCATCATCAATTCCGACCTGAGCAATTCCTACCATGTCGAATGGTAGGAATTGACACCAATTCCTACCGATTTATCCCCAAAACCTACCATTTGCGTGGTAGGTTTTGGCCATTTTTGGTGTAGTGAATTACTTAAGACTTAAAATCTGAATCGTATTCAATTAAGGAATATAAAAAAAACAACCGTGCCTTGCATGCGGGGATAGAAACTATCATATATATTTCAAATATAATCAATCTATCAATTTGTATCATTGCAAGCATTCGGTTTCATCGAATTATCCTTTATTTTTTACATTACAACCCTCAGTATAAGCATGTCAAAATGGTACGAGACATACATGCATGCATGATGCATGCATGATTCGTACCATAATAGTTAGGTTTTTTTTAGAGAATTCGTACAAATTGGAAATTTAATGTTTTTAAAAGCAAAAATTATAGGAGAAATTCCTGGAAATCACCTAAAAGAATAATAAATATGTTGAAAACGAAAATTGAAAGTTGGTACCAGAAGTATTGCAAAAGTTAGAGAGTTGTGTACGATATACAAGAGATAGCTTTTATAATCAAGGTGAGGTGATTGTATTCAAGAGTGTTGAGTGAGGGAGCAACTGCAATCTTGTAATACTTTCATAGTGAATTTGTGATTTTACCCTCCCTTGAGGTTTCCACCATAAATTGTTGTGTTATTTATTTTCATGTTTGTTATTGTATTTTATTAACGTTGATTTATATTGGATGTGATCCTAACAATAGAAGTCCCTATGGACAAATTTTGTGAAAAAAATGGAGAAACACCTTGAGATATCACTCAATTACACTTAACAATGTCATCATTGAAAATGTAGTACTGGTTGAGTGTTTGAAACATAATCTTTTGACTATAAGTAGGTGAGATAATGGTTATTAATATATTTGTGATTTATATTCTAAAAGTTGGCGATTAATAATCTAGTGAAACACAATCTACGGAGAGGCCTATCTCACATAAATTTTGTATAAAATGGACTTGGTGATACTTGTCAACTTGAAAATTTAAAAGAACTTCATTGAAGAGCAAATCTGAAAATTTGTGATCCTGATCTATTTGGCCCATTCAACGTTATATAGTTAGCAGAAAAAGATATGCACTTGTTATAGTTGATGATTTCACAAAATTAACATATGTATTCTTTATTCACAAAAAGAATGAAACTTCACAACACATTAACATATTTTACCTCAGTTAAAATTTTATTAGAGTAAGTGGCTAAATTAAAATTTAATTTGTAATTCATGTTAACGGGATGTTTTAGTATTTTTCTTAGAAATTTATAGATTAATCAAATATTTGATAATATCTTTAAAAATTAATTACTATATTAAAATGATTGGGTATAGTCTTCACTTGAATTTTAATTTAAATATTTTGACAAATTTTACGGGGGAATTTTGTTACCCGAGCTTAAATTCAATCGGATTTAAATTTGTCCGTCTCACGTCAAATTTAGTGCTGCCCAAAAATTTTGTTTGTGCGGGAAATTTCCTAAATTTTCTCACAAATAATTTCAACTGATTAAATTCGACTGGATATCTAAGTTCAATTGTTTAAACTCGACCGCCCATTTTCATTTCGTGGAAGTCCCCGTTGATTTTAAATTGATTGTACATTGTACATTGTCAATTTTAAATTTTATCATTAGTTTATTTGAATTGACTCTAAATTTGATGGAAAATAATCAAATTTAAATCAATCGAATATCGACGAATCTATAACCTTTATTAATAAGCGAAACCCCCTTTAACTTGGTACCAAATTTGGTTCACACTTTTTTTTGGTTTCACCCCTAATTTTTTTTTAAAAATATATAATTATCTAATTTAAAATAGATTATATTATATCTATCTATAACCTTTATTAATAAGAGAAACCCCTTTTTAACATGGTACCAAATTTGGTTCACACTTTTTTTTTTGGTTTCACCCCTATTTTAAAAAAATAAATATATAATTATCTAATTTAAAATAGATTATATTATATCCTAAAGTCCAATTTCATGTAGTAGAATTATTATATCCTAAACTCATATTTCACGTAGTAGAACTTTATGTTGTTTTTAAATTATTTTTTTTTGTTCAATGCTCTACTTTCACCAATCTTCTAACAATTCTATTATTATTTTGACTTTTCCGTACAAAAAATAATATATTTTTTTGACTTTTTGTCATAACCTTTATTAATAAGAGAAACGCCCTTTTAACATTGTACTAAATTTGATTCGCACTTTTTTGGTTCACACTTTTTTTTGTTTCACCCCTAATTTTTTTAAAATATGTAATTATTTAATTTAAAATATATTATATTATACCAGAAAGTCCTATTTCATGTAGTAGAATTATTATATCATAAACTCCAATTTCACGTAGCAGAACTTTGTTGTTTGTAAATTATTTTTGTTTTGTTCAATGCTCTACTTTCACCAATTTTCTAACAATTCTATTATTATTTTGACTTTTCGTTTTACAAAAAATAATATTTTATTTTTGACTTTTCATCTTGCACATACAAGCAATTAAAAGTCAGCAGGATAAAAGGTTACCTTTCTTATGTCAATATTATATTATCTGTGATAGCATACAATGGATAGTTAAGCCATAAAATTTAAACATTTGTATCAAGTTTTTTTTGAAATTATAAATTTATTATACACTTGCTACTTCAATGTTCGACTCATATATTATATATTATTGTAGAATTTTATGTTGTTTTTCAATTAAAAAAAAATAATAACTATCTAATCTAAATAGATTATATTATTATTATACTCTAAACTTCTATTTCATGTAAAACTCTAATTTTTTTTAAGAAAAAACTAATTCTATGTTGTTTTGAAATTAAAAAAAAAATATAATCTAAAATAGATTATATTGTTATTGTACCCTAAACTCTTATTTCACATAAACTTCTATGTTGTTTTTAATAATAATAATAATAATCTAATCTAAATCTACAATAAATTATATTGTTATTGTACGAATATATTATATTGTTATTAAATTACATTGTACCAAAATATATTATAATATTATATCATGTAATAGATATTCCATGTTGTAAGAGTTACAATAAGATCACAACATAAGCAAACTATAGTACCTGTAATTTGTAGTTTAGGTCATCTGAAATTTGTATTCTTATTGTAGTTCTAATTCTTTTATAACCTTAGTGTCTTGCATATGTCAATATTATCTGTGATCGCATACAATGGATAGTTAAGCCATAAAATTTAAACATTTGTATCAAGTTTTTTTTGAAATTATAAATTTATTATACACTTGCTACTTCAATGTTCGACTCATATATTATATATTATTGTAGAATTTTATGTTGTTTTTAAATTAAAAAAAATAATAACTATCTAATCTAAATAGATTATATTATTATTGTACTCTAAACTTCTATTTAATGTAAAACTCTAATTTTTTTTAAGAAAAAACTAATTCTATGTTGTTTTGAAATTAAAAAAAATTATCTAATCTAAAATAGATTATATTGTTATTGTACCCTAAACTTTTATTTCACATAAACTTCTATGTTGTTTTTAATAATAATAATAATAATAATCTAAGCTAAATCTGTAATAAATTATATTGTTATTTGATATGGTCAGAAAAGTAATTATAGAAATATAATTGACTAGTCAAACAAAAGGCCGATATTTAAGTCCCGACACCCTAATTATTCATTAATTTCGTAATTAATGAATAGGGAAAATATACAGCTCATAAAAAGAGTCCAAATTATGACAAATTGGTCAAAGAAGGATCCAGAATCCCAATTAAAGGCAATTAATGAGTCATAGCCTTTATCGACAAAGAAAAGACTTATCCTGCAAGCAATACAATGTTTATCCAATATCAAAAAGGAGACTTATTCGCTAAGACTCCTAAACATACCATAAATACTAGGCTCCAGACGCCTATATAAGGTCCCTGATCCTACAATTAGAACTACATCTTTGGCTTGATTCTCAATAATAATTGAGATACGTAGGCATCTTGTGAGGACCAATTTAGTCCGGAAAAACGAGTGCAGCCATTAAAGCACGAAGCTCATTAAATTCACAAAGCACGTTTTTTATTCCATAACATTTGGCACCGTCTGTGGGACTCGAACATCAACCATGGGAAACACACGAAGAACAACTAGAGATTCTGATACTTCTGAGGGCCTCCCTATCACTTCTGAAACGGAGGTTCATGGAAGCCAACCACCGCCAACTACTGGCACTCAAGGGGCGAATATCCCCCTCACCACTACTCAAGGACAGGAAGTCCCAATTTCGGTTGAAGGGACGAATCCCCTCCAAATGGTCGTTCATGGATCTAATCCACAAGAGGCCGTTCATCAGCAACCATTTACGACCTCCCCGCTGCTTATGAGCGCTCCTCGCAGTCTTCAACTCCACACTACTGATCTCCCTCAATACGCAAATCAGACTTTGGGGATGCCCGGCTATGGCATGCCCCCTCGCCCCACAGCGGTTGGTAGTGGAACTAATCCAATCTACCATGAGGCGTATGTGCCCCCTTACATTCAAGGTCTAGGACCCCAGAATCAACAAATTTGCCAGTTCTCTTTTCCAGATTACTCGGGTCCATACACCGAGGATGAGGGTTATACAACTGGGGACGATGTCGCTCCTAGAAGGAGACGTTCTTCGCAAACCAACCGGGATCAACCCCAAACTACTAAAGAGAAGCTTGCGGCCCATGAGGCAGAAGTCAAAAGTCTTAAGAAAGTATTGGCAGAACAAGAGGCCGCAAGGGCAAAAAATCAAACTGAAGGGATCCCAATTATCAATTTGGATCCACCATCAAGAAGAACCAGGAGGGCCGAAGCCCCAAGGGGTGATCCTAGCATTCTGCTGCCCCTAGGAGATCCTGATGATCCTACACCACCGTTTACTCAAGACATCATGAAAACGGCTATATCCAGAAAGTTCAAGATGCCCTCGATTAATGCCTATGATGGAACGGGAGATCCCGCTAATTATGTGAGAACCTTCTCCAATGCACTGCTGTTGCAGCCCGCCAATGATGCGGTCAAGTGTAGGGCGTTTCCCCAAACTCTTGCAGGTATGGCTCAACGTTGGTACAGCCGTTTACCTCCCAACTCTATTGGATCCTTCAAAGAATTGAACAAAGCTTTTATCAATCAATTCATAAGTGGAAGGGTGCATGAGAAAAGCTCTGCCTCACTCATGGCAATTCAGCAAGGAAAGAATGAAGCCCTAAGGGAGTACATCAATCGATTCACTAGGGAGGCTTTGAAGGTCCCGGATTTAGAGGACAAAGTGGCTATGATAGCCTTGCAACAAGGAACTACGGATGACCACTTTAAGAGGTCGTTGGCTAAACATCCACCCGAGAGCATGCTAAAGCTCCAAGATAGGGCTGGGAAGTATATCAAGGCTGAAGAAAGCATGAGAAAGTTTGAACCCCTGCTAGTGGAAGTGGAAATTCAAAGAAAAGAAAAGAAACTCAGGAGTATGACGTCAAGGAAAAGTTTCCCAGAACATCAAAGAATTCTGATTCTCCACCCAAGAGAAATAACTTTGGGCCAAAGTTTACGGAGTATGCAAGATTGAATACTCCCAGGAGGCAAATTCTAATGGAGATAGCTAAGGAAGAAGATCTCAAATGGCCAAAGCCAATGAGGGCTGACTTGTCCAAACGGAACCAAAATCAATTTTGTCGGTTCCACAAAGAAGTTGGTCATGACACCGACGATTGTAGGCAACTGAAAGATGAGATTGAGTTTCTGATACGAAGAGGAAAATGATCAAGATGGAAACCAAGGAAGTCAAAGGGGGAACTATGAAAGAAAGGATTATGACAGAAGGGACAACGATCAAGATCGAAATCCCAAGCCCCGAGGGCCAGTTATCAACATGATATTCGGAGGACCAACTGTTGCTGGGTCCTCCCGAAACTCAAGAAAAGCTTATGCTCGAGAGGTACTGACTGTGGTTGGAGAAGCACCGAAACGTGCCAGAACAGAGGTGTCAATAGGTTTTGACGATTCTAACTTGGAAGGGGTGAAGTTCCCCCACGATGACCCTCTAGTCATCGTACCTGTGATTGGCAATTCCGAAACAAAGAGAGTCCTAGTCGACAATGGAGCCTCAGTGGATATCTTGTTCCACGATGCTTTGATCAAGATGGGTTACACTAATTCTCAGTTGACACCCTCGAATATGCCCATATATGGGTTTAATGGAGTGGAATCAAAGGTGGAAGGCACTATTCAACTCCCAATGACCATGGGGCAAGGAACGAATACATCCACTCAGATGTTGAACTTCATAGTCATAAAGGCAACCTCAACCTACAATGCAATCCTTGGAAGGACGGGTCTTCATGCGTTTAAGGCTGTTGCCTCATCTTACCATCTGAAACTCAAATTCCCCAAGAGGAATGGGATTGGTGAAGAACGGGGAGACCAAAAGATGGCTAGAAGTTGTTATGTAGCCGCGTTGAGGCCTGATGGAATTGGGGGGGGCAGGTTCTCCCCATTTAAGACATGGACACTAGTGACAATGAGGACCGAAGAGGGAAACCAGCTGAGGATTTAATCCCAATTCCCTTAGTCCCAGGTGAACCAGAGAAGGTGACTTATGTTGGGGCGCTACTGCCCGAGCCATTGAAAAGCAAACTCACATCTTTTCTTCAAGAGAACAATGACGTTTTTGCTTGGACAGCGACTAATATGCCAGGGATTGATCCCCAATTGATATCTCACAAATTGAATGTGGATCCAGAGAGGAAGACAGTGAAGCAAAAGAAAAGAAATTTTGCTCCAGAGAGGCTTGAAGCCATTAAGCAAGAAGTGAATAAGCTTTTGGAAGCTGGGTTCATAGAGGAAATCCAATTCCCAGAATGGTTAGCTAACCCCGTAATGGTCAAAAAAGCTAACAGGAAGTGGAAAATGTGCGTCGACTTCACCGACTTGAATGATGCATGTCCTAAGGATTATTTTCCCTTACCAAGGATTGATGCTCTAATAGATGCCACTGCTGGACATGAGATGCTAAGTTTCATGGATGGCTTCAGTGGATATAATCAAATCAAGATGCACAAAGATGACATCACCAAGGTGTCATTCATCACTGACTTTGGTGTCTTCTGTTTCTTAGTCATGGCTTTTGGACTTAAGAATGCTGGAGCAACCTATTAAAGGTTGGTAAACAAAATCTTTGAGCACTTAATGGGAAAAATCATGGAGGTCTACGTAGATGACATGTTAGTCAAAAGCCTCGATAAGGTCGATCACATTCAGCACCTCCGAGAGGCATTCGAAGTGCTGAGGCACCACAAGATGATGTTGAATCCAGCTAAGTGTGCCTTTGGTGTAGGCTCGGGGAAGTTTTTAGGCCTGATGGTTTCCAAGAGAGGAATCGAGGCTAATCCCGACAAAATCAAAGCAATTCTAGACATGGAACCAGCAAAGACTGTCAAGGATGTCCAGAAACTAACAGGAAGAGTGGCTGCATTAGGAAGATTCATCTCCAAGTCTGGAGAGAAGTGTTTACCCTTCTTCAAAGCACTCAAGAAAGTGAAAATTTTTGAATGGACAACTGAAAGCCAAGAGGCCTTTGAGGCCCTGAAGAAATACATGGCTGAAGCACCACTATTGGCAAAACCCAAGCCAGGGGAAATTCTCTATTTATAATTGGCGGGTTCTAACACAGCCCTTGGATCCGTGTTGGTAAAGGAAGAATTGAAGGTTCAAAAACCCATCTACTATGTGAGAAAGATTCTACATGGGGCAGAAATAAACTACTCAGCGATTGAGAAGTTTGCCTTAGCCTTGATAATGGCCTCAAGAAAGCTACGCCCGTACTTCCAGGCTCACAAGATAGAGGTTTTGACTAATCAACCTCTAAGAAACATCTTGCATAGTCCCCAAGTTAGTGGGAGATTGATCAAATGGGCCATTGAATTGGGAGAATTTGACATCAAGTATAAGCCTCGGACGACCATAAAAGCTCAAGCACTTGCTGACTTCATGGTTGAATGCACCATTGACAACCAAGAAGTCGGGGGGGGGGGGGGGGGGGGCAGGAAGTGATAGTGGAAGATAAGAAAGATGAGGAAATGACCTTCAAAGAATGTTGGGTGCTCTATTTTGATGGAGCATCAAAAACAAAATCAAGTGGAGCTGGTTTAGTGCTACAAAGTCCTGATGGATTCATAATAGAGTATGCACTAAAGCTTGACTTCCCAACGACAAACAATGAGGCTGAGTATGAAGCTCTGATAGCTGGCTTAGGGCTGGCTGGAGCCTTGAGGGTCAAAACTCTGAAAGTATGTGGAGACTCGAGGCTAGTGGTTTCCCAAGTAAATGGGGAGTTTGAGGCCAGAGATGAAGTCATGGCCAAGTAATTAAAACTTGTCAAGGCAATTATGACTCAGTTCGATGAATGCTATGTGGAGCACATTCCAAGGGAGGAAAACATGAAGGTTGATGCCTTGTCTAAGTTTGCCTCTTCTGAAATTGAAAACTATGCAGGGAGTGTATACTTCCAAGTCTTGAAGACCCCAAGCATCAATGGAAAGTTGGTAGCACCTATTGGTATTACCAGTTGTTGGATTGATCCCATCAAAGATCATCTGGAAACTGGTTGGCTGCCTAATGACACTTCAGAAGCACGGAAGCTATACGTCAGAGCACTAAGGTATGCCCTAATTGAGGGAATCCTATACAAGAAATCTTTTGTTATTCCATACTTAAAGTGCTTAAGAACTCAAGAGGCAGAATTAGCCCTAAAGGAAGTGCATGCAGGAATTTGTGGGCAACACTTGGGGGGCAGAGCCCTTGCTCATAAAGTCACCCGTCTAGGTTTCTATTGGCCAAGCATACTTGCTGATGCTAAAAGCTATGTGAAGAAGTGTGAATGGTGCCAGAAACATGCACCAGTGGTTAGACAACCACCAGAGATGATGACATCCATTAACTCACCTATCCCTTTTGCTATGTGGGGAATGAATATACTCGGGCCATTTCCTATGGCGAGTGCTCAAAGAAAGTTCTTGATAGTAGCAATTGACTACTTCACCAAGTGGATTGAGGCTAAGCCATTAGACAAGATAACCACCAAGCAAGTGATGCACTTCTTCTGGGAAAATGTGATATGCAGATATGGAATTCCACGAGTCCTGGTCACGGACAATGGAACTCAGTTTCACAACGATGAGTTCAAGAAGTATTGCGATGAGAATGATATCAAGTTGCGTTTCACTTCTGTTGCCCATCCTCAAACAAATGGGCAAGCTGAGGTTGCAAATCGAATTATCCTAGATGGACTAAAGAAAAGAGTTGAACGCTCCAGAAACACTTGGGTAGACGAATTACTCCCCATACTTTGGGCATATCGTACTACTTGTAAAGTCACCACCGGGGCAACTCCATTTCTATTGGCTTATGGAGCAGAGGCAGTGGTCCCGGTGGAGATTACTCACACCTCCCTAAGAGTTGAGGCTTATGAACCAGAAGAAAATGAAGAAGGCTTGAGGCTAGCTTTGGATCTAATTGACGAAGTTAGAGATGAGGCAAACGCCAAGATAGTTGAACATCAAAAGAAGGCATCTTTCTACTACAACCTAAGGGTTAAAGAAAGGTTCTTTCGACAAGGAGATTTGGTTCTTCGAAAGATTGAGGCATCTGGAGTTGGTCAAAAAGGCAAGTTGGCCCTGAATTGGGAAGGACCATATCGCGTCAAGAACGTATTTGGTCGAGGCTCGTACAAACTAGAAACCCTTGAAGGGCATGAGGTGCCAAGGACTTGGCATGCCTCCAATTTGAAAATTTATTATGTTTAAGGTGTTTCCTGAGAGGACTCACTACTAGAAATAAGGTTCGATGAAACCAACCCAAGTTTTAAACTGGGATACTATGTAAGGGTTGATCCCATTTTCAAGTTATGAATAAATTCAGCATTTTCATGTTTCAGAGCTTATCTACTATGAGTGTTCACAAACATTCAAGAAGCAAGAAAAACAACACAAGCCAATGAAGGGCCACAAGATATAAATAAGGCTGGATAAAAACTTAAATAAGTTAAGTTAAGCCCGTAGGCCGAAAGTACATAAACAAAAGTACAAGCCATGAATGGCCATAAGTAAAACTACATCTAAGTTGCCTTGTCTATGGCCTCCTCCTCCTCCTCTTCCTCTCCAGAATGAAGGGCAGCATCATCAGCCCCAGTAGTCTGACCAGGTGGAGAAGTGTGATCCAGGTCTAAGATCCTGTCATCCTCCTCCATCTCGTCCTCTCCAGCCAAAGCCAACTCCAAAGGAGTAGGAAGATGAGGGCTTTGAAAATCAGAAATAAGGAGAGATCCAGGCATCTTCTCCAAAACAGCAGAAAGAGCGTCATCCCATCCCTTAGTATACTGAACTGGGAAGAGGAGCTCGTCATGCTTATCAATCAAGTCCTCGTACTCCTTAGAGTCGAGGTACTCATCGATAAAGTCATCCTTGCCCTTCCTCAAAGACACCAGCTCAGCCTGGAAGTCAGCCAACTCCTTCTCCTTCCTGGCCAGAGTGGCCTTCAATGTGCCCACCTCCTCTTGGGACTTCTCAAACTTGCCTTGGTTGGCCTCAGAAGATGAGCGCCAAGCCTTGGCTTGAAAGAGAGCCCCTTGGTAGTTGGCATTAACCTACAAGCAAGTTACAAGTCAAATACTTAGACTTGAAATACATTATTAACTACAAAGAAAAAAGAAGAGAAGAAATACTTACAACAGCCATAGCCTGGGATCCAGCATGCTCCACCCCCTCAATGGTGGAGTTGGAGACAAAATCCTTGTAATCACAAGGAGTCAGAGAGTGATAAGACCACTCCATAACATGCTTGGACACTCCCACCACAGTGTCCTTCTTCCTGAGACCCCAGTTGGGGCGCCAAACTGAGCTTTTAGCCGAGGCAGGACCCTCAGCATCCTCAGTAAGGTCCACATGGGGCCTTATAAAAGCTGTGGCACTGGAAGCACGAGGGTCCTTCCCTCCCAAACGTGCCCTCTTCATCCTTGCCGTCTTCCCATCTTCAGGCTCGTTGGTCTTATTAATAAAGACCGCAGCTGTAAAGAAACACAAGGAAAGAAATAGTTGGTATAAGACAATCTCAAATAAACAAAGGAAGATATGAGGTGAGAATTACCCTTATCAGAAACATTTGAAAGTCCCAAGGACTTAAGCTGGAACTCATCCAGGAGCACCCAAACCATTGTGGCATAATTATCCTTCGTGAGCTCAGCATATGCATGGGCCTCTTCATCATTCAGGATGATATTACTAGGGCTACCATCTGAAACCCTACTAAAGGAGCTACGGAAAAGGGTGCCCCAATCCCTCCTTCCCAAATCAAATACATAAACTCTTCCTTCCATTTGAGGTTGTTGTCAGGAATGGATTTGGGGTGAAATATAGGAGGAGTGGAAGGTCGATGGTTGATATATACCCAACCCAAAGTAAGGGCTGAACTATTCTTAAACTGGAAAATTTTCCTAAACAAAGCTACTGACAATGGAAATTTGTTCTTCAAGCAAAGAACAAGAAAACACATAATAATTCTCCAGGCGTTTGGAGGAAGTTGGCAAGGGTGAATCCCAACATCAGCCAAAAGCCTGGGAATGAACTCATGAAAGGGAAACCCGAGTCCTGCGACAATGGCATCCTTGTAAATGCAGAGTGCATCAGGACGCCAATGGCAAGAACGGTCCCCTGGGCCAACTGGGACTAATCTATAGGGGGACTTAATCCTATACATTTTGTTATAGTCCCTAATTAAATCGATTTCATGAAACTTATTACTACAGTCAAAAGAATCTAAGTGGGACACATAAGGATATTCATCACTACGTTCTAAAATCATATCTTGAAGTGACATATGAGAAGAACGAATGATGATACCTCTCTTAGAATCTTTGTTCATTCTTTGAAGGCGTTGAGCAGCTTTGTCAGACATCTTCAAATCTTCAAAAGAAATCCCAGAAAAATCTTCAAATCTTCAAAACTTCAAAGAAATTCCCAGGAAATCTTCAAAGAAACCCAGAAATCTTCAAGGGATGAAGATTGATCCCATAAAACTAGAGCACCACCGTGAAAAACTCGCCGGGAATCACCTTACCACGGAATAAAAGAGAGAAAAACTAAAGATACTAGAGAGAAATTTTCGGAAAGAAAGAAGTATGAAGTGAGAGTGAAATGAGAAATCTCACTCTTTTATAATGAAAATGACTGGAAGCTCAACCGGTTAAGGGATGGCAACCGTCTATAGCGAGTAAGGCCCATAAATCCATTTATGGATTAAAAAGGCAAAATCGAAGCCCAAATCAAATAAGGCCCGTTAAGGCCCAAGGCTGGAAAGATTTAAGTTTAAAATTGGACTATTTAAAGCCCAAAAATAATAAAGCCTGGAATAAAACCAGGGCAAAAACAAAAGACCGAGGTCGAAATGACCCTAAGACAAAGTCGTTCGTCCAAGGTCGAATATACAAGGGAAATCGAGGTCGTATTCATCGACCTCACTCCCAAACTAAGCGGAAAAATTAAAGATTTAAGGTCGAAAAGACCCTAAATCGAGGTCGAACGACCCAAGTCGAAAAAACACACGAAATTGAGATCGTGTCCATCGACTTCGCACCAAAAGCAAGTTGGAAAATTGAAAGTTCGAGGTCGAAAGGACCCTAGATTGAAGTCGATCGAACGAGATCGAAAATATACTATAAATCGAGTTCGTATCACTCGACCTCACACTGAAACGAGGTCGAAAACATGAGGATTCGAGGTCGAAAGAATGAGGTCGAGAATGACCCAGAAATCAAGTCTATTTTGACCTAAAACATCGAGGTCGAAAACGTATAGAAACGAGATCGAATAAACGAGATCGAAAGTATATGGGAAATCGAGGTCGTATTATACGACCTCGTACCAAAATAAGACCAGGAAATCATAGAATTTCAGGTCGAAAATGACCTAGGAGATCCTGGTCGAAAAAGGCTAAACGAAGTCGAAGCTGTGAGGTCAAAATTGACCTACGAGTCCAGGTCGAAACAAACGACCTCATGACCAAATGAGGTCGAAGAAACACAGGGTTGAAGTCGACCAATCGAGGTCGAGAATGGCTTTTGAATCGAAGTCGACAGCTTCAACCTCACGACCAATCGAGGTCGAAGGTATATTAGAAATGAGGTCGACACGTGAGGTCGACAATAACCTACGAGTCGAAGTCGACAACTCCAGGTCGAAAGCATACTGAGTCGAGGTCGAACAAGTGAGGTCGAAAAAGACCTGGGATTCCTGGTCGACAGCTTCGACCTCACAGATGTTTGAGCTCGAATTCCAGGTCAAAATCCTGGTCGAATTTATACTGTTTCCTGGTCGAATTTACACTATTTCCTGGTCGAATTCCTGGTCGAAAATGACCTAATTTGAGGTCAAAAATGACCTAAAAATTGAAAATTTTGGGAAAAACACGCTATAACTTCTACGAAAACCCCAAGGAGATTTTCCCAGAAGTTGGGGGGCAAATGATATGGTCAGAAAATTAATTATAGAAATATAATTGACTAGTCAAACAAAATGCCGATATTTAAGTCCCGACACCCTAATATTGTTATTGTACCCTAAACTCTTATTTCACATAAACTTCTATGTTGTTTTTAATAATAATAATAATAATCTAATCAAAATCTACAATAAATTATATTGTTATTGTACGAATATATTATATTGTTATTAATTTACATTGTACCAAAATATATTATAATATTATATCATGTAATAGATATCCCATGTTGTAAGAGTTACAATAAGATCACAACAGAAGCAAACTATAGTATGTGTAATTTGTAGTTTAGGTCATCTGAAATTTGTATTCTTATTGTAGTTCGAATTCTTTTATAACCTTAGTGTCTTGGTGAATTGAACTTAAAATATGAAACACCAACGAATATGATTGTACGTCGTTATTACCGAAGAAGTGATTATTGTCCATCACCAAAGTACAAAAAAAGTTACTAATCGAATACAAGTTGTGGACATGTAAATTTACTTTTTAGCATGCCAAGTTTTTGTTAATACAAGTTGTGTAGAGGTAAATTCACTTTTCAGCATGCCAAGTTGTTCTCATCTGCATGCGAATCAATTGCATAGAAAATGTTCGAATATTTACATCACCAATCACAAGTGCATAAATTGAACTCAATTATATTTGTCCTGTTATATTTATTCTTTATTCATGAGTAGCCTTATTATATTTAAATAGTCCCAAATGAATTTAACTATATATATTTTGTAGATTTAGTTAATTCATTAATAGACTTATAATCCATATTTTGTACGATATTGAGCTAATTTCTTAGTCCCCTGTATTTTTTCCTTCTAGCTATGCCTTTACAATTGAAAGACAAATGGTATGCATACAAAAAAGATATTGTCAAACAAGAGATTATGAAACTATTGAGCAGTGAGATGAACGTAATGATTAAATTCACAAAAAAATTATGTCCCAGGTATTACTATCTAAAGTTTCTTTTTTCTTAATTTTTAGAATTATTCGATTCAGATAATGATCTCTTGTGTTTTATGTATAAATAAAAAGTTGTTTCTAGAAATAAAGAAACTCAACTGTATGTCAATCTTCTAAATTTTAGCCCATGTTGTATATACAAAATTTTAATTATATATACATAGTTTACATGACTGATTTCTTAGTCCCCTTATAATTATTCCTTACAGTTACGCCTTCAAAATTGAAATTGTAAAGAAAGATATCGTCAAACAAGAGATTCTTAAACTATTGAGCAGTAGAATAAATGAGAAACATCGCAAAAAATATATGACACATGTATTGGTGACAAAGTTTTTTTTATTTAACTTTATATAATTTTTCAATTCAACTAATGACCTCTTACGTTTTTATATAAGAGAAAGTTGTTTATGAAAATAAAAAAATTCAATTGAATGGGAATCTATTGGATCTATATACAGTATACAGGTTGGTGTTTCAGTTTTAAAATTAATTTGATTTTAATTACGTTTTCTACATAATAAAAAAAGCTATTTCTAGGAATAAAGAAAATCAACCGGTAAATCTTCTAGATCTTATCCAGGTTGAATAAACAAAATTTTAATTATATTTATACATACATAGTGTATACTACATTTGGCTAATTTGTTATTACCCTTATAATTATCCCTTATAGCTACACTTTCAAAATTGGAAGTTAAAAGATTTTCTGGAATAAAAAGATGTCATTAAACAAGAAATTCTGAATTAGTGGAATAAACGTAATGAGAAATTTCGAAAAAGATATATCGCACAGGTATTGGTGACGTAGTTTCTATTACTTATATATATATAATTATTCAAAAAATACAACTATTAATCTCTTACGCTTTCTATATAATAGAAAGTTGTTGCTGAAAATAAGAAATTCATTTGGATGAGAATTTTTTGGATCTAAACACAAGTTGGTGTTTTAGATTTTAAAATGATTTTTCTTTTGATATTGAAATATAAATAATCTACCATTAACATTTAACTGCTCTACAGTTCATTGACATTCCGTTATGTTGTAAAGGATAACATATAAAGTTTTTATAATTAACTGAATAATAATAATATTTTCATGAGTAAAATATTTGTAAAATTTAGTAAATAATTTCATGAAAAAAATAATGTAATTGTAAACAATTTTTAGTCAAAATTTAAAATAACATAATTGATAATATTAATTAAAAAATACTATAAATAAAATAAATTTCCAAATTAAATCATTCTTTCGCACGGGTTATCTTCTAGTTTTCTTGTAATGAAAGTTTTTTTCCTAAAATTTGCCCTAATATATGTTAAAGTTGATTTTAACGGCAAGAATGACTTAAACGTTTACTCGGAAGAGTTGATCTCTCATGATTAATCAATTTTGGAGAAGTATTTAATTTGTGAATTTTCTGAATAATATTGCGTTCATTTGCTAGAAATAATTGGACGTGTAAAGACTTTTCGAATAATTGGAGGAGCCGTGGGTCTAATATAATCAATCTATCAATTTGTATCATTGCAAGCATTAGGTTTCCTCGAATTATCCTTTATTTTTTACATTACAACCCTCAGTATAAGCATGTCAAAATGGTAGGAGACATATACATGCATGCATGATTCGTACAAATTGGAAATTTAATGTTTTTAAAAGCAAAAATTACAGGAGAAATTCCTGGAAATCACCTAAAAGAATAATAAATATGTTGAAAACGAAAATTGAAAGTACCAGATCAGATAGATTGTTATATTGATGATGGCTGCTACGAGCACGTGCGATGATGGCTGCGACGAGAACCTGATAAGGTGGCTGTTGAAGGAGACGAGTGAGTCAATAGAAGTGGGCCGGGGTTGCAATTTGGTTCATGTGGTATCAACTATTTGCTTATTGAGCTTGACTCAGAAGAACAATATGAGACCGGGGGCATACTAAAATACTCTATGAAATTTTATTCTGCATGCATACAACGGCTGCCATAATATTCTCTTTTGACTGATCAGCAGTAGATTTTTTTTTTCTGTTGTTTGTTAAACCTGTCAATACCGGCTTGTAAATGTAAAAAGTATAGTTTGGGTTACATAGATAATAGTTGAATCACATACGGACACCCATGGACTTTGACGGTCACAAATAGTGCCCCAAAGTTGCCATTATACACTCTTACAGTCTATAAATACAACAAATTTACATGCATTTCAATAACATAGTCCTCTTCCTCTACATCTCCTTAAGTACTTGCTTGCTTCAGAAATCAGAAACAATGGCTCCATCTCCCACTAATGATTACAGAAATTTTGCAGTAACAAAAGGGCACGGCGTAAAGGGTCTCTCGGATCTCAAGCTCGATGCTTTACCAGAGCAATATATTCAACCTGTGGAGGAGCGATTAGACATGACAAAAGTCCTGAAGAAAGAGTCCATACCCGTGATTGACATGTCCAATTTGGATGATCCGAATGTGGCTCATCAGATTGCGGCTGCTGCTGAAAAGTGGGGATTCTTTCAGATTATTAATCATGGAGTCCCCATTGAGGTTCTTGAGAATGTCAAGGAAGCTACACGTAGATTCTTCGCATTGCCTGTGGAGGAGAAGATCAAGTATACTCAAGAACAGTCTCCTACAAATTCTGTCAGGCTTACAACAAGCTTTCTTCCAAAAGTAGACAAAGTTCTCGAGTGGAAAGATTACCTTAGTATCCTTGTTTCTGATGAGAAGTCTTCCGAATTTTGGCCATCTACATGCAAGTAAGTTTATATTTTTGGGGAACAAGGATCTTTATTTTTCACGACTGTCCTTGGTTGATTAATTTATAGTTCAATATTTATATGACGTGTGGAATAACAGTTCTATTGCCTATGTGTTTTAGGCATGACGTAAAGGAATATGTTGAGAAGTCTGAGTTTGTCATGAAATGGCTGCTAAAAGCCCTGATGAAGGGGTTAAATGTGGACATGGACTCAAAAGAATCAATTCTAATGGGCTCAACCAGAATCAACCTCAACTATTATCCTGTTTGTCCAAACCCTGAGCTTGCAATTGGAGTGGGACGCCATTCTGACGTCTCCACACTCACATTTCTCCTTCAAGACAATGTCGGAGGACTACACATCAGAAAGATGGACACCGATACTTGGATTTTCGTGCCTCCTGTAGAGGGAGCAATAGTAATTAACATTGGTGATGCTCTTCAAATCTTGAGTAATGGTAAATACAAAAGTGTTGAGCACTGTGTTGCAGCCAATGGAAGCAACGACAGAATTTCGGTGCCAATCTTTACTAACCCTAGTCCGGATGATATTATTGGCCCGCTACCTGAGCTGCTCAAAAATGGAGAAAAACCAGTATACAAACACGTCCTGTATTCGGATTATGTGAAACATTTCTACAGGAAATCTCACGATGGGAAGCACACTCTTGATTTCGCAAAGATGTGATTGGTTGTCAGGACCGCAAGTTGTTGAATTAATAAAATCGATAAGATGATGAACATGTATTGTCCCATGTTACATTCGTCGGTATTAGGAATGAAAAACACGTACCCAACATCGTGGTGATGATCTCTGTAATCTTTCACTTGTTTCCTTTGCATTTTGAAGTGAACTTTTATTAATGTTCGCGTTAATAGAAGTATATATGTTAACATCTTATTTCCATTATTATTCATGATAGGGCAATTCAAATATATATATATAGAATCCTCTATTTTACTGAGGAATGTGGACTGAGGACTGAATGACAATTCAAATAATTTAAGACCAGAATAAATTCTTCTCAAAAAAAAAAAAAAAACCAGAATAAATTATGCAACACTAACAACAATTTCTGGGTTGGAGGCAAAGCGGGTATTTCTTATGCAATGTTACACCATGACCATCCACATGGCCATCTTCAGTGTCTATGTCTTCCTTCTTTATACCAGGAGGCAGCTCCCAATCGAATGAGTATAGAAGGTTTGAAATAACTAGCTCCAGGGTCGTAGCAGCCATATTCATTCCTGGGCAAATCCTGCGACCAGTCCCAAACGGAATATATTCGAAATCGTGTCCTTTATATTGAATGTCATTGTCGAGGAATCTCTCAGGCAAAAACTCATCTGGATTTTCCCAAACCTTAGGATCCCTATGAATAGCCAAAACATTCACATAGACTATAGTTTTAGATTCGATTAAATATCCATTTACAACCAACCTATCCAACGATTCTCGTGGAATAAGGGGAAGAATGGGGTACATTCTCATGGTTTCCTTGATTACTGCTTCTAGATAAGGAAGCTTTAAATTTTGAAGATCTTCTTCATATATTCTCTCTTTTCCATGCATCATATTCCTCACTTCTTGTTGTGCTTTGCACATCACTCCCGGGTTCTTTATCAGGCTTGTCATGATCCATATTATTGTGTTTGCTGTTGACTCTGTTCCGGCAAAAAATAAGTTCTGCATCAAAACATGTAAATTAACCATTAACTTAACAGACTGTAAAAATGCATTTTGAACCTTATGGGCCAAGCCATTTTACAGATCGCTCTACATTAGTACTGTGTGCGAGAGAATAAAGAAAGTGTATTTTACCATTATAACTGCTTTAATGTTATTTAAGGTGAAATCGATTGAAGATATCTGGCCATCGTTCTTTAACTGAAGTAAGATGTATTGAAGTATTATCTATTATCCAAGTCAGCAGTGTTGCCCCATTCCTCCATGTCTCCTCTACATCCTGTCTCTCTCTTGGACTCATTCTCCTGGACCACTTTCCCTCCACCAACCAGCTGCACACTGTGGACCACCTATCCTTATTTTCTGTTATTGCTTTTTCTTTTGGTTTATTTCTGAACGTTGGATTTATGGTTGTTAGCAGATTCTGTCTGTAGCTATATAACTATGAGAGGCTCCATCCATTCAGGATAGGAATGATATGATAATATAGTTGTGCTCTGCTTTCAGCTCATATTCTGTCATGTCTGCATTTCTTAGATCTACTATATCAATCATTATGGTATCAGAGCTAGTAATGCAGTTCATGAACTGATTTTCTTGAGTATTTTATCTCTGCACATTTCTCATACATTCATTCCTTGAAAGCTGTTGTTCTATAACAGATCTGTAAAGGTGAGGTTTTTGTTCCTTGAATACACCTTTTGACAATGACCACTCAAGCTCGAATCACGTATGCAGATATGCAAAATCCACTTTTCCTTCATCCATCTGATGGTCCATTATCTCTAAGTGTGACCAAGCTGCAAGGAACCAGTGACTACAGGTCATGGAAGAGGTCCTTTGAGATTCAGCTATCTTCAAAAAGGAAACTTGGGTTTGTAACTGGGACTGTTACTCGGAGCATTACTGATGAGGCACAAGCAGCTCAATGGGACACCTGCAATGATTTGGTAATATCCTGGCTTCATAGTAATGTCTCAGATAATATTAAACAGTCTATTTTGTTCATAAATTCTGCTTGTGAGATCTGGAAGCATCTAGAAAAACGATTTATGTTAAACAATGGGTCAAGAAAATATAAGCTCAGTAAAGATCTTTATGGACTTAAACAAAATAGGTCTAAGCTAAATGATTATTTTACTACTCTCAGTAGCTTGTGGGAGGAAATCGATTCTATGAACACATTACCCACTGTAGTCACTGTAGCAGATGATGTTACCACACTGTTAACTACTTTAGAGAAACAAAAGGCTGAAGCAAAGCTTTTTCAGTTTTTAAATGGTCTTGATGACTGCTACTCAGCTATTAGGAGTCAATTTTTAATGCTAAATCCTTTGCCAACTGTTGAAACTGCTTATGCTGCTGTACAACAAGAGGAATCTCAAAGTATAGTGTTGAATCACTATGTTTAGTAAAAGTCATGTTGAAGCTAAAGTTATTAATTGTCATGCCTATGGAGGAAAGGGTCACACTGGTGAAAAATGTTGGTCGGTTGTAGGCTACCCCAGGTGGCACCATAAGTATAAAAGACCAAACCAAATGAATCAAAAAGGGGGCCAGAGTTCAAGCAAATGGCAATCAAATAAAACTGGGCATCAAGCACACAATGCCTTGACTTGTGCTGATAGTGATAAATCTGATGTGATGTTCACTCCTCAACAGTTACAACAAATTTTAAAATTGCTACCTACTGCTAATGCTAATGTGCCAGCAGTTAAAGGATATGAAACAGAAGATGAAATGGAAAATTGCTTTTCTGGTATGGTCACTCTCAATGGGTCAAATGTTCACAAAGACACTTGGATTATAGATTCTGGCGCCAGTGATCACATGACTTCAAATCTAAGTACTCTGATTAATGTGCAATCTGCAAAGTCTGAACTCATTATTAAGCTACCAACTGGAGATACAACAAGGATCACACACATTGGAGATGTCAATCTCAAGAATGGTTTAGTTCTCAAGAAAGTTCTGTATGTGCCACAATTCAAGCATAATCTTCTATCCATTCATAGACTTGCACAAGACAACAAGTGTATAGTCAACTTTCAACCTGACACATGTGAGATAGTAGACTCTGCTACTAAAGTTGTTAAAGCTACTGGAAAGTTGCACAATGGGCTATATTACCTGGTAGACAACTCTCTTGCTGAGCCTCTATGTGCAAACCTTAGTACTACAACAATCAACCAGTACACTCTGTGGCATCACAGGCTGGGTCATGCACCCTTATCTAAGCTCAAACATGTACATTTTTTGAAGTCAAAGGTGCAACCTAGCTCTCAAATCTGTGTGACTTGCCCTCTGTCAAAGTTCTCTAAACTGCCCTATGATCTGAGCACCAGTCAAGCAGCTAATCCTTTTGAACTGGTTCATCTTGATACCTGGGGGCCTTACAAGGTTTCAACTAGAGGTCACTACAAGTATTTCTTAACAGTTGTTGATGACTGTACCAGGTTCACTTGGGTCTTCTTGATGCAACACAAGTCTGACTTCCTTGATACATTGAAACTATTCTACAAGTATGTCAAGAATCATTTCAACAAATGTGTTTTGCATCTACGTACTGACAATGCCCCAGAGTTTTCTGATCCTAAGTGCAGAGCTTTTTATGCTGAGAATGGCACTCTGCATCAAACATCATGTGTTGGTCGTCCTCAACAGAATGCTAGAGTTGAGCGTCGTCACAGAACAATATTGGAAATGGCTCGTTGTCTAAGGTTCCAAGCTAAATTACCTTTGTCGACTATGTGGGGGGAGTGCATAATGACAGCTGTTTACCTCATCAACCGTCTGCCAACTCCTGTACTAGGTAATCAATCCCCTTTCAAATGTCTTTTCAATAAAGAACCTGAATACGAATTACTTAAAGTGTTTGGGTGTCTTGCTTTTGCATCGAATCCTGATAATAATGCTGATAAATTCAAAGCAAGGGGTGTTCCATGTGTATTCCTAGGTTACCCTGTTTCTCAAAAAGGCTATAGACTCTTAGACCTAACCACGAAAACAATGTTTGTTTCACGTGATGTCACTTTTACAGAAACAGTCTTCCCTTATGATCCATCTAGTGAAAATAACTATATGAAACCTACACCTGTCACGTTACCCCATCAGTCTCCTAAAGAAAGTCTATATGATGATCTAGTGTTTGACACCACAGAAGCCATCGACACAACCCCAAATACCCCAAACACTTCACCTGCTCCAACACCTTCCCCACCACAGGTCAGAAAATCTACTAGAACTCATAAACAACCAAACTGGTTAAACGACTATGTACACAACACCTCTACATCTAATCTCACTCAAGTCATTGATTATGAGATACCACCAGCCTTTCATTGCTTTCTAGCCACTTTAACTGTCACTCCCGATCCTATTAGTTTCACCCAAGCTGTTCAACACACTCACTGGGTTGAAGCCATGAACCAAGAGCTTCAAGCCCTGGAGGAAAACAACACCTGGTGCATAACCACTTTGCCTCCTGGTAAAAAATCTATAGGCTGCAAATGGTTATATAAAACAAAATACTGACCTGATGGTTCCATAGAACGTTATAAGTCACGACTTGTAATCCTTGGTTGTAAACAAATATATGGGATTGACTACTCAGAGACCTTCGCCCCGGTTGCTAAGCTAACCACTGTTCGTGCCTTGCTTGCTGTTGCAGCCATTCGAGAGTGGCACACTGCACAAATGGATGTAAGCAATGCTTTTTTAAATGGTGATTTGGATGAACATGTGTACATGAAATTCCCCCCAGGCTACACAGGCTTCGGTTCAAGAATTACTGTGAATACTTCAACAACTACCTTGGTTGAGTTTGTCTGCAAGTTGCTCAAGTCCCTCTACGGGCTCAAACAGGCACCGCGACAGTGGTTTAGTAAGCTATCATCTATCTTGCTTGGTATGTCCTATACTCAGTCACAAACTGATCATAGTCTGTTTTTCAAACACACTGCAACATCTATCACTCTTATACTGGTTTACGTAGATGATATTCTGATATGTGGTGACTCTACATCTGCAATTCAAGAGATCAAGACCCTTCTCTCGGCAAAATTCCACATGAAGGACTTAGGGCCTGTAAACTACTTTCTAGGGCTTGAGATATCACGTTCTCCTACTGGGTTCTTTGTCTCTCAGAAGAAATACACCTTGGATTTACTTAAGGAATATGGGTTGTCAAATGCTACACCTTTAAAAGTTCCCATGGACACCCATCTTAAGTTAACTCCTTACAAAGGAACTGTGATTCAAAACCCTCATCCATATCAACGCCTCATTGGAAAGCTAATCTATCTCACAGTGACAAGACCGGATATTGCATTTCCTGTTCACGTTCTCAGTCAGTACATGCATAACCCAACAAGTGTGCATATGCAAACTGTTAGACGACTGTTGAGATATCTTCTTGCAAACCCTGGACAAGGAATACTCCTTGCTACGAGTTCTGCAGCCTCACTTCAAGCATACAGCGACAGTGATTGGGCTAATTGCCCTGTCACAAGACGTTCAACATCTGGGTTCTGCATATTGCTGGGGAACTCTCCCATCAGTTGGAAGGCTAAGAAACAAAACGTGGTTGCAAGATCCACGGCTGAAGCGGAATACCGTGCTATGGCTCTAACTGTTTGCGAAGTGTCCTGGCTTCATGCTCTTCTCAAAGATATGGGACTTAAAGATTTGCCTCCAACTGATCTGAAATGTGATAACCTTGCAGCCTTATCAATTGCAGCCAATCCTGTCCTTCACGAGCGTACCAAACACATGGAAGTTGACTGTCACTTCATAAGAGAAGAGCTCAAATCTGGCTCCATGACAACCAGCCATGTCTCATCGTCTGAGCAGATTGCAGACCTCCTTACAAAACCTCTATCAGTAAAACAACATCATTACCTTCTTCACAAGCTTGGAGCATCCTCTCGAGATCCTGCTCAGCTTGCAGGGGAGTATTGAAGTATTATCTATTATCCAAGTCAGCAGTGTTGCCCCATTCCTCCATGTCTCCTCTACATCATGTCTCTCTCTTGGACTCATTCTCTTGGACCACTTTCCCTCCACCAACCAGCTGCACAGTGTGGACCACCTATCCTTATTTTCTGTTATTGCTTTTTCTTTTGGTTTATTTCTGAACGTTGGATTTATGGTTGTTAGCAGATTCTGTCTGTAGCTATATAACTATGAGAGGCTCCATCCATTCAGGATAGGAATGATATGATAATATAGTTGTGCTCTGCTTTCAGCTCATATTCTGTCATGTCTGCATTTCTTAGATCTACTATATCAATCATTAAGATGTCAATGACATCCCCGTCCATCGAACTTGGCCTACATGGGCTGAGATGTTCATCAATTAGTTCTTGATAGAACAGATCCATGTCATTGAAACTTCTTTCCAGCCGAGCAGAAGATCCAGTAAACCTATCAAGCCATCCAAACAAAGGAAAATGGTCAGAAAAGTAGAAAGTTGCCATTACAACCCCTAATCTTTTTAGTAACCCTTCAAATCTTTTCATTTCAACTTCTTCAAACTTCTTTCCAAAAGCAAGTCTACAAGTTATAGTGTTTGTAAGTGGCATCATGATGTCACTCAAATTTAACACTTCATTTTCTGAAGCCTTTTGAGAAATTCGTTTAATCATACGAAAGACTTCTTCTTCGCGAATCGAACGAAAGGACTGCACTCTTTTGTAGCTAAAGACATGAACGGTGAGAATCTTTCTCATTTCCTTCCAATAATCATTATACGGAGCAAAAGCAATATCAGTGCCATGGTACGAATCTTTTCTTAACCCAAAGAAGTTAGGCCTGCTACAGAAAATTAAGTCATGCGTTTTCAACAATTGTTTAGCCATTTCCGTTGAAGAGATTATAAGAGCTGGTAAATAACCAAGCCTGAGATACAACATTGGACCATATTGTTTTGAAAGGCTCCATAGTTGGTGTGGAAGGATGGAGATATCAAGCTGATGCAAGTTTCCGATAAACGGAAGTCCTCGTGGACCTGGTGGATGTGGTAGTTTCGATGTATAGTTACCGAGAAGTTTGGGAAGAACAAGTATGAATAGTACAGGAACACCAACAACAAGATAGATATAAGTTAAGAAAGCCATCGTTGTGCCCTTTTGTTTTCTTCAGATTTAGCATAAGTAATAGTCATTTATAGATTAATTTTGTCTACAACTACCAGATAAATGTTGCTTTCTCTGTCGGAAGATACAAAGTACGTCGAAAGTAACTCTAATAGTGATTAATTAAACATGCCAACTATTATTACGTTGATGAATGACCGAACGACGACAGAACCGATCTACATAGATGCTTTCTCTGGTATTGTCGCGTGATGAAGCCACAGTGTATATAAAACGTAAAAATCTTGAGCTTTTGTCTTTGGATTACCCTGCAGTATTTATCATCTACTAGGTCGTATTTGGATTTAGTGATTGTAATTTATGGTAAAAGTTTAATCAATTTAAACACAAAAAGTTAAACATACAAAAAATTATGGTACCTTGGGAGTATACTAAAACCTCTATAAATTAATATAGTTGGGATTGATAAATATATTAATTTAGAGAGGTATTACTTAATCGAAAAAATTAATAATTATTAATTGATAGAGAGTTTTTAATAAAAAATTGACTGTTAGTATATAAACTTAAATAAAATCAATTGCATAATTTATATTTTATACCTAATTCAATTTATTCCATGTATACTAATTATTTACAAATTCAATATATATTGGTTAAATTCTAAATACACCATCCTTAAATATAATGCCCATGATATAGAAGATCATACAACATCTTTGAAATGTGCTGCATGGAAAGAAGTGCTCAAAACATCAAAAACACTTAATAAATTTTTGATGCAATCCAAAAACTCCACGTACTAGCTTTGGATGCAATAGGGAAGATTAGGCATGAAACTCATGTAGATTTGAATTTCAAGAAAAAAAGCTAGAATCATATTTTGCAAAAGTGTAACATATATATTTTTATGATTATAAGTGAATTATTAATTTATAATATTATTGGGACCATATATTTATATAGGGGTTTCAAAAAAATTATTATCTTATTATTTTATCGAAATATGTCATTTTTTGAACTAGCCCAAGTCGGGATCGGAGGAAATTATTAACTTAGAGAGGTTATTAATTTACTAAGTATTAATTTACCGAGGTTTTACTGTACTTTTTTCGGTCCTTAATTAGAAGGAATAAAAGTGACAAGAGTGATCAAAACAAATATAATCAATTTTAATATTTTAAAATTAAAAATTTAAAAACATTAATATAATAACAAAGTCCATGCTTGAAATTTTAATTACCTAGTGCTTACCTACTAGATCACATAACACTAAATATCAACATAGGACCGATTAGTGATTGATCAAGTCATTCTATGCATGAGACCACTTGATGAAAGAACAGGCATAAATGAAGATGTGCTTTGTTTCTATCCTAGGTTCCTATAGCTAATTCTCAATGATATCTTAACAGATGATGAACGTGAGACATTCGCCGAAGAGGAGACCATGGAGTGCATGTAACAGCCCCAAATTCGGGGTCAGGGATTTAGAGTAGTCACGATCCAATTACTTCTTGCCTTGCCTGTTTTACTCACAATAGACACAATTCATCTGCTTATGACCCCACAATGTATATATCTCTCTCACACACACAGGTTAGAGTCTCAGAAACGACACAAATACCACAATTGCGGAATAAATAATCTTTATTACAATACCCAAATGTCTTTTGAATTTGCTACTGATACAACTCCTAAGTAATGGTACATTACCAACTTAGCCTTGTAATACTCACCACCCTCTCATACCATTCATATCTATACATAAGATGAATACCAAAAGTTCCAGCTTGATCTGACTGGTTCACACTACTTCCAGGATCACTGCTAGAAACTGCTCATGAGAATGCCTTGCGCTTACCACTCGCTTGAGGGATGTGCGCCGAATCCTTGGTATCCTGCTTCGCTGCTATATAATATTTATAGAACAATAGCAAGAGTGAGCGATAGCTCAGCAAGGTAATAAAAGTATGGCATAATCCTGCCTTTAACTCAACCCAGAATAAAGCGGGTATAAGACAATAATTTGTCAAAATATCTCGATACTGAAATTATTTCCTTATCAGAATGTATTCCAAAAACAGTACCATTTTTGTATTTCAAATATCATTTTCATAATATTTCTGCAAACTTTTACTATATTATGAACAAAGTTCTAGTATAATATAAAAGATGAGGTTTCAAAGTAAACCAATATAACCTTTCCAAAAAACTTATCTGCTATGTAAGCAGAATATCAACATATAACTTAAAAGATGAAGTTATAAGGTGATTCAGTATAAACAACTCCCTTACCATAACTCATGTTATGTAAGGTATCCACAGAGTCATATGATATAAAAGATGAAGTTACGAGGAAAATTTCATATAACGTTCCGTAACCCAAAATCCACTTATGCATATATAATCTAAGTAAGGTTTTATTAGAGTCATAACTCATAAAATAAAAGATGAAGTTGCAAGGATTTATTGTAACTTCATTTTTGAACACTTTTCAACCCCCTGCCAACATGATCGGTTCGTCTCCCCAATACATGTTGCAGGAATATCCAAAATTGGATGATGAACTAATACTGGAGTAATCACCGCGCCAGTTGTCCCAACCTCACTATGATCAGTAGCAGGTCGTACAACTAAAAATGTTTTCTACATGTAGATGGAAGAACACGACAGCCTGACATTGTCTACCGCCTTTCTGGATCTCCCGGCCCATTTGGGGCAATAAAAAAATGGATGGGTCGGCGCAACTCGACCTCTTATACCGCTCCTAATTCGGATGAAATCCATGACTCTGAAACGTAAAGATCGTCCTCCTTTCCCCAAGTGTAATACTTGTTGATACGACTCCACTAAGTAGTTATATCTAGGTTGGAAAGGAAGATTCTCCAATATTTCCCAAGCTATTGCTTGTTAATGGATATCGACTTGTTCCATCAATTTACCCCTCGATCGTTGAGGTGGTAACACAACATTTGACTTGCAGCAATTAAATTGCTCCGAGAAAATATTTGTCCCCTGACAGTTTTGAGTTGAGAGTTTAAAATGAGTAGCAGTCACTTAAATCAGGTTTCCCATATTTTTGGTAGTTGAGCGAGTATTTAAATCCACTTAAAAGATAGATTTAAATGGAAAAAAAAAACAGTGTTTGGGAACCTCCCCTTGATTTAAAATAATTAATAGTACAGCTTAGAATATCCTTCGTAATTATTGAAGGTCGAGGATAAACTTTAAATAATATAACTCATTTTAGAACGTGTTAAAAGTATTTAATAAATAATCGAATAATATTTATTAAATAAATAAACTTTAAATGAATATTCAAAAATAATATTCATTAAATAAATAGTGATTAAATGAATATTCAAAATAATAATCATTAAATAAATAAATCTTGAATGAATATTCAAAATAATATTCATTAAATAAATAATGATTAAATGAATATTCAAAATAATATTCATTAAATATATAATGATTAAATGAATATTCAAAATAATATTCATTAAATAAATAAGCCTTAAATGAATATTCAAAAATAATATTCATTAAATAAATAATCATCGATTAACAGTTACCCGATATCTTTATCGGAAAAATAATCTTTAACATATACAGAAAATATAACTACTTCCGACCTAAAGAATAAAAATCATACGCCTTTTACCTAGGGCATTTATAAAAACCTAGCTTCTAACTAATATCCCATATCTAGCTTAGAAGCCCATAATCAAATCATAACCTCGAGTATCACTATATATAGCAGTTCGAAGACAAACATGCAATTTATGTATCGCAATGTACTTGGGAATAAAACATGTATACTTCTCATTTTCATATCATATATGCAAGCAGTTTATTATCACAAAAACAATAGCATAGGTTTTGAAAACTTGCCTGATGCTCGAGAAGTGGTAGGGGTTCGCGACGATGTCGGACAATCTAGACAAAGTCAAAGAAAACGTACGATTAATCCCCTAAATAATCCACTTATAACTTAATGCTTAAACACGTAAGCGAATCACAATCATAGCACTAATGGCTTAATCTAGCCTCGTACTAGGTCCATTCTACTCGTCAAATACTTAAGTCGTAAGTTTGGTTCGAAATCGATCCTCAAATTCAAGTTATACTTAACCATTTATAACATTGGTTTCTAAGTCGGGTTCTTAGTGGTTTTCACTTGCGCAACCTCTGCTGTCGCATTTTTATAAAATCGAAAAATAATCTTTTGGACTCGAAACCTTCGCACACCTCTTGACAACTGACCTTAGCACTTTACCACGAAATCTCATATTTTATAATCACTTGTAAGGGTCTCAAACACAGTCATGAAGTTGATGTGTTTCTGCAATTTCATTTCTCGAACAACTTTTACTAAAACGACCATAACCCAAAAACCGTAAACTCTTTTGACATGATTCTTGCGGCAAAACAAACTAGACAACAATATCTACACAATCATATGCAGTGCTTACTCTTTAGACACAGTTATGGTCTCGGGTGGCTACTGTCAAGGCAGTACAAAAAAAATGGGCATTACGACGGCTCTAAATTGAGCATTTCCATTTTACGAACACTCCAAACCAATCACTACGACATACCATACATCCTTAACACCAACGAACAACCATCATACACCTCTAAGATCTGTGGCGAGGCTCAAATCCAACACCCATCATTTTAAACATTAAACAAAGCCAAATAATCACTAAATCACTTAATCATGATCTTAACTTTACATGATCCTCAAAACCACTTCAAAACTCATATAAAACTCAAAGGTGGGTCAGGTTTTACCTTCTTGGAAGCTCTAGCAACACTACCAAGTGTTTACAAACACTTAACAAGCCTTAAATAGTCCTCATATAGCTTAAATCTTAAGAACAAAACAAGAAAACAATTTAGCAATCTCGGAGTTACTATCCAGCCCCAGCTTTGAGCATGGATTTGACTAAGCTATACTACTTGGATTGCCTCTTTATTCCTTGTTCTTAGAAAATGTTCTCGCGTTTCTTCGAATATTCTCAATCTCTTTTTATAGAGTTCCTTAACTCTTGGTTAGCTTCCTTTTTGTTTAAATCCTTGAATCCAATTGATATAATTCTCTTGATGATCATGTAGGATATTTAATCTTGTCATAATTTCAATCCTTAATCCACGATTCGTTTGCTTAATCGCTTAATCTCATTATAAAGTATCAGCGGTTTTCGTTCTAAATTCTCAAATCAAATATAATAAAATTCCAAACTATTAAACCCTCCAATCCTCAAATTTAATATCTCATTTCTTGATTATAATGATATATAATTCACTGCCCGGTCAAATACTACACCAAAATAAAATTTGGAATTTCTGAATTTCGATCGTCTTTGCATACACTTATTTACTCCGTAGATCACTAATATGACTTCAGAATATCCACACTACGTCTCGTACATAGGTGGCATGAATTTTTTTCTTAATCCTCAAAATCACTATTCATCCACCAAATTCACTATTCACTGATGCACTTAATCGTAATAAGAAAAGTTTTAATTTTACCAAAAATTCGGGTTATTACAGTGCATGAAGATGAAGAGCAATGCAATAACCGCTCTGATAAGAAAGAATCATCTTCCAGGGGTACCCACTGTTCTCACAGACTATCTAAGAACGGTGCCCCTACCACTTCTAGCCCCAGGGGAATAGGTAAATGAAGGTAATGTTCCTCAACCTGAACTGGCTCCTGAACCACAACCAATGGATGTTGATCCAGAGCCCTCAGCGGCCATTCCTGACCATGAGATTGCAAACCCACAATCTCTAACCACGGTCGAAGAGCCAAATGAAACAATAAACGAACCTCCTTCCCCTACTATACCCAACATTCAGACATCCGTGAGTGTAGAGGGAGATAGTGCCATAGCAGCACCACATAAGGAGATACACCCTTCAACAATAGCTCTGCCTTCCTCTAAAAGGAGAAGAATAGAAACCGAGGCAACTGTTGATACTTTATTTCAAACTTCCAAAGCGCCCTTTATTGATTTTTCTGATGCTGATTGGGCTACTTTAACTAAAGCAATATCTGAACCAATAGCTCAATCAAGTAAGGAAGAATTGACGGAAGCAATTGGTGTTTCGACCATATTACGGTTAGGTTCACTGGTTGAAGGTTCTAAGAACCAAGAGTCTTCACAGACGTCGAGAGAAGGCTTTGACCCCAGATGGAACATATCTGGATCCTGCGGGTAAAGGGTCTGACGTAGGTGCGGATCAGCAACTCGGTGACAATGAATCAATTACAATTGAGGAGTTAACTGAGGTAAAGTCTTCACAGACTATTGAGGAAGCTTCAGGATCTCTGTTGTTAATAGAGCCTGATTCTAGCCTCCTAGAGATTCAAACTCTAGATCCTACAAAGGATACATCATCTACGGATGATCAACAACTTGGTTTAACCAAGGACGGGGACTTGCGAAGCCCCATTGCACCACCGGTGACCTCCTTAAGGATGGCTACGGTGTTTTTTTCTGCAGGTACAACTAGCACAAAGGGATTGAGTGAAACAAAAAAACTAACACCTGGCCTGAGTGAGAAAGGAAAAATGAGTGAAACACCGACAGAAACGTTGAGTGTACACCCAGATCCAAATGTGAGGAGTGACACCCCAACCCTAACAAACATTGATGATTTGCTATTACCGACAGAAAGAGAGGTACATGTTCAATCCACCCTCAAGGAGATGACAGTTCATGATAAACAAGGAAATCCACTATTCAAGGTTCCACTGAGACCTTCCTTTGACCAAGGGATCTCCTCTGGTTAAGCCGATGCTTCTTTAAAGACTATTCAAGAGAAGGTTGACTTGGTTGCAGCTGATTCTAGAAGAACATACAGGGTCTTAGGCAGTGCATCTGGCACTATAACAGGTACTAAACAGGCAGTGGACTCCTTGAAGAAGGAAGCAATGGAAGAACTGGTCGACTTGAGGAATGACGTCAAAGAACTTAAAGATGGATTCATGAATGAAGTTAATGCTCTACAACAAGGACAAGAAGCTCTGAGAGAAGACGTTCTGGTTATCCGGGATGGTCAAGCTAGGGTAAAAGATGCAATGAACACCCTTTCTAGAGTGGAGTCTAAGCTGAACCAGAGATTGGACAGAATTGAGAAGACTACCAAGCTAAGATTGGATGATATTGACCTGAAGCTAGCTTCTATACATGAGATGAATAGAGACATTTCTGACTTCATGGAGAATCAAGGTGACGGAATACAGTCCATTTGGAGTATGCTGAGGAACCAACAACCCGGACCTTCACATCAACAACCTGATCCTTCTACTAACTTTTACAATGAGGATAACTACATCGAGGATTCCTCAACTAAGGGGGAGAAAGTTGGAGAAGGGGAGACACATGAAGGATGTCAAACATCTGGATGGGGAGTTTGGGAAACCAATGAAGCTATTCCAGTTAGACAGTATTAGATTGAAGAAATTGTGCAAGAAGAGGAGAGTGAAGAGGAATTTGAAATCATGCAAGAACAACCAATTCAGGAGGAGCATGAGCCATATTATCCAGAGCCAATAGAACATCCTATCTTGGATGATGATATGGAAGTAGAAGCAAATTCTCTATCACTGGAAGAAGAAGCTGCCTTGGAGATGGTGAAAGCTGATAGGGCTGCAATAGATGCCAGACAAGCTGAGAGAGAAAGACACCAAGCAGTTCTGAGAATGGAGAAGCTGAAAAGACTCAAGGTGTATGTTGAAGTGAGGAAGAAGAAGATGATGGATTTAGCACAGAAGCAAGGTATTGACTGGGAGATGGCTTACAAAACCTTTTGTGGAGTTGAAGACGGATTAGAAGTCAACGACAATGCGGAGGTGGAAGTCATAATTCAGGATATAAGAAGTGCAAATCCTGATGATCATACTTACTTCACAGAACTGAGAAATACTGTGATCTTTCTAAAAGCTGGGGTTAAAGCAAACGATGCCTGTAACATATTGATCAACTTTCTTGAGAAAGGTACCTTTGTGATTTCCACTAAGTTTTTTGAACAGAGAACATACACAGAACTGCAGGTGATGCTCATCAAGATTCAGAGGACTACAAGACTAAATGAACTGCTCCGTGAGCATGTTAAAGAGATCTTGATGAAAGTCGGTCCAGAGATTACTGAAGATTCTCCAATGGTTAGATTCATGACGAATGACTTGTTCAGAATCTGCTACTTGGCTGAGGACAAACTGAAAGATTATCCAAGTAACTATCTGATATCAGTGGAGAAGTATCTTAGATCCACTGGATTCTCATCAACGGAGAAGGACAAAGCAGCGGACACTCTTTAAAGATTTCTATTGGAGAATGTTCCTTACTATAATATCTTAGAAATTTATAGATTAATCAAATATTTTATAATATCTTTAAAAATTAATTACTATATTAAAATGATTGGGTAGAGTCTTCACTTGAATTTTAATTTAAATATTTTGACAAATTTTAGGGGGAATTTTGTTACCCGAGCTTAAATTCAATCGGATTTAAATTTGTCCATCTCACGTCAAATTTAGTGCTGCCCAAAAATTTTGTTTGTGCGGGAAATTTCCTAAATTTTCTCACAAATAATTTCAACTGATTAAATTCGACTGGATATCTAAGTTCAATTGTGTAAACTCGACCGCCCATTTTCATTTCGTGGAAGTCCCCGTTGATTTCAAATTGATTGTACATTATACATTGTCAATTTTAAATTTTATCATTAGTTTATTTGAATTGACTCTAAATTTGATCGAAAATAATCAAATTTAAATCAATCGAATATCGACGAATCTATAACCTTTATTAATAAGCGAAACCCCCTTTAACATGGTACCAAATTTGGTTCACACTTTTTTTTGGTTTCACCCCTAATTTTTTTTTAAAAATATATAATTATCTAATTTAAAATAGATTATATTATATCTATCTATAACCTTTATTAATAAGAGAAACCCCTTTTTAACATGGTACCAAATTTGGTTCACACTTTTTTTTTGGTTTCACTCCTATTTTAAAAAAATAAATATATAATTATCTAATTTAAAATAGATTATATTATATCCTAAAGTCCAATTTCATGTAGTAGAATTATTATATACTAAACTCATATTTCACGTAGTAGAACTTTATGTTGTTTTTAAATTATTTGTTTTTGTTCAATGCTCTACTTTCACCAATCTTCTAACAATTCTATTATTATTTTGACTTTTCCGTACAAAAAATAATATATTTTTTCGACTTTTTGTCATAACCTTTATTAATAAGAGAAACTCCCTTTTAACATTGTACCAAATTTGGTTCGCACTTTTTTGGTTCACACTTTTTTTTGTTTCACCCCTAATTTTTTTAAAATATGTAATTATTTAATTTAAAATATATTATATTATACCAGAAAGTCCTATTTCATGTAGTAGAATTATTATATCCTAAACTCCAATTTCACGTAGCAGAACTTTGTGGTTTGTAAATTATTTTTGTTTTGTTCAATGCTCTACTTTCACCAATTTTCTAACAATTCTATTATTATTTTGACTTTTCGTTTTACAAAAAATAATATTTTATTTTTGACTTTTCATCTTGCACATACAAGCAATTAAAAGTCTGCACGATAAAAGGTTACCTTTCTTCTTTGTCACTTCTTTGTCATTGTCATAACACTGATATACATATGTCAATATTATCTGT
The DNA here is from genome assembly GCA_030848705.1 of Heracleum sosnowskyi. Classification (NCBI taxonomy): domain Eukaryota; kingdom Viridiplantae; phylum Streptophyta; class Magnoliopsida; order Apiales; family Apiaceae; genus Heracleum; species Heracleum sosnowskyi. The sequence goes on from CM061240.1 coordinate 23,220,379, forward strand.
GATAGCATACAATGGATAGTTAAGCCATAAAATTTAAACATTTGTATCAAGTTTTTTTTGAAATTATAAATGTATTATACACTTGCTACTTCAATGTTCGACTCATATATTATATATTATTGTAGAATTTTATGTTGTTGTTAAATTAAAAAAATAATAATAACTATCTAATCTAAATAGATTATATTGTTATTATACTCTAAACTTCTATTTCATGTAAAACTCTAATTTTTTTTTTAATAAAAAACTAATTCTATGTTGTTTTGAAATTTTAAAAAAAATATCTAATCTAAAATAGATTATATTGTTATTGTACCCTAAACTCTTATTTCACATAAACTTCTATGTTGTTTTTAATAATAATAATAATAATCTAATCTAAATCTACAATAAATTATATTGTTATTGTACGAATATATTATATTGTTATTAAATTACATTGTACCAAAATATATTATAATATTATATCATGTAATAGATATTCCATGTTGTAAGAGTTACAATAAGATCACAACATAAGCAAACTATAGTACCTGTAATTTGTAGTTTAGGTCATCTGAAATTTGTATTCTTATTGTAGTTCTAATTTTTTTATAACCTTAGTGTCTTGCATATGTCAATATTATCTGTGATCACATACAATGGATAGTTAAGCCATAAAATTTAAACATTTGTATCAAGTTTTTTTTGAAATTTGCTACTTCAATATTCGACTCATATATTATATATTATTGTAGAATTTTATGTTGTTTTTAAATTAAAAAAAATAATAACTATCTAATCTAAATAGATTATATTATTATTGTACTCTAAACTTCTATTTAATGTAAAACTCTAATTTTTTTTTTAAGAAAAAACTAATTCTATGTTGTTTTGTAATTAAAAAAAAATTATCTAATCTAAAATAGATTATATTGTTATTGTACCCTAAACTCTTATTTCACATAAACTTCTATGTTGTTTTTAATAATAATAATAATAATCTAATCTAAATCTATAATAAATTATATTGTTATTTGATATGGTCAGAAAAGTAATTATAGAAATATAATTGACTAGTCAAACAAAAAGCCGATATTTAAGTCCCGACACCCTAATTATTCATTAATTTCGTAATTAATGAATAGGGAAAATATACAGCTCATAAAAAGAGTCCAAATTATGGCAAATTGGTCAAAGAAGGATCCAGAATCCCAATTAAAGGCAATTAATGAGTCATAGCCTTTATCGACAAAGAAAAGACTTATCGTGCAAGCAATACAATGTTTATCCAATATCAAAAAGGAGACTTATTCGCTAGGACTCCTAAACATACCATAAATACTAGGCTCCAGACGCCTATTTAAGGTCCCTGATCCTACACTCAGAACTACATCTTTGGCTTGATTCTCAGTAATAATTAAGATACGTAGGCATCTTGTGAGGACCAATTTAGTCCGGAAACACGAGTGCAGCCATTAAAGCTCGAAGCTCATTAAATTCACAAAGCACGTTTTTTATTCCACAACATTTGGCGCCGTCTGTGGGACTCGAACATCAACCATGGGAAACACATGAAGAACAACTAGAGATTCTCATACTTCTGAGGGCCTCCCTATCACTTCTGAAACGGAGGTTCATGGAAGCCAACCACCGCCAACTACTGGCACTCAAGGGGCGAATATCCCCCTCACCACTACTCAAGGACAAGAAGTCCCAATTTTGGTTGAAGGGACGAATCCCCTCAAATGGTCGTTCATGGATCTAATCCACAAGAGGCCGTTCATCAGCAACCAATTACGACCTCCCCGCTGCTTATGAGCGCTCCTCGCAGTCTTCAACTCCACACTACTGATCTCCCTCAATACGCAAATTAGACTTTGGGGATGCCCGACTATGGCATGCCCCCTCGCCCCACAGCGGGTGGTTGTGGAACTAATCCAATCTACCATGAGGCGTATGTGCCCCCTTACATTCAAGATCTAGGACCCCAGAATCAACAAACTCGCCAGATCTCTTTTCCAGATTACTCGGGTCCATACACCGAGGATGAGGGTTATACAACTGGGGACGATGTCGCTCCTAGAAGGAGACGTTCTTCGCAAACCAACCGGGATCAACCCCAAACTACTAAAGAGAAGCTTGCGGCCCATGAGGCAGAAGTCGAAAGGCTTAAGAAAGTATTGGCAGAACAAGAGGCCGCAAGGGCAAAAAATCAAACTGAAGGGATCCCAATTATCAATTTGGATCCACCATCAAGAAGAACCAGGAGGGCCGAAGCCCCAAGGGGTGATCATAGCATTCTGCTGCCCCTAGGAGATCCTGATGATCCTACACCACCGTTTACTCAAGACATCATGAAAACGGCTATATCCAGAAAGTTCAAGATGCCCTCGATTAAAGCCTATGATGGAACGGGAGATCCCGCTAATTATGTGAGAACCTTCTCCAATGCACTGCTGTTGCAGCCCGCCAATGATGCGGTCAAGTGTAGGGCGTTTCCCCAAACTCTTGCAGGTATGGCTCAACGTTCACTACGCCATAAGTGCTTATATGCAATGGTTTTTGTGAGTGTTGCAAGCAAACCGTTGCAAAAGCTATACATTCTTTTGGTCTTCTGCAACGCTACTCAAAAAGCATTGCATTAAACGAGAATGCAATGTTGCGCTGGGAATGCTAGTGTTGTGATGTGCAACACCAGTTAAAACCGTTGCATTACACTAAATTATTTTTAGAATTATAAAAATTAGACACACAATATATAAAACACTTAAATATTAATCTATTTTTTACTTTAAAATTTTACAAATAGTATATTTTAAATTAAAAGTACTTTTACATATTTTTTATGTAAATATCTATAATGTTATTAATTTTTCAAAGTCTTAAAATTTAAAAATTTAAAAATAAGAATTAAAAATACTCTAATAAGAACATTGCATATTATCAAAAAAAAAAAACATTGCATATACAGGTACTCAATTCTGCACTAGTCCGGAGATAAAATTTTAGGTGGACTATTTGCCCCCTTAATGAAATTTTGAGACGCACCAAAAACATTCTACTTTCCCCCGAAAATACTCTAAAACACTCTCCGCCTCTATTCTCTCTCTCTCGACAAACTCTCTCTGCAAACCCTATCCAAAATTTCTCTCCACAAACTCGATTTACAAGCTCTGCATTCCAATTGGTAATTGAATATACATTTCTTCTTTCCAATTAATTAGATGCTCTACTCATTTTTATTTTAATTTGAAATTGCAGGCAATTAGGGCTTCAACTTTTGGATTTATTTAGGTAAATCATTTCTAACTTATTTCAGTAAACATTCAAAGTATTTCTCTGTGTGATTTGGGTATACCCATTTCCTTGATTTAGATATTTAGGGATATAGTATACATTCAAACTATTTTACAGTTACATTCTTTTGGGATGCAACTTTACTTACATTGTTAAAAGCACGCATCAATAATTTGGGTTTTCTGAACAAGTAAAATTGTTTCCCGTGTTTGTGTTAAGTGAAATTGTGCTTGGGCACAACCACTTGAGTATATTTTTTAACTTCCATGTAAACTATATATATTGATTTGACAATTTTGTTATTTTTCACATTTCACAATGTTCCTACTGTTACTTCTCTGTCCCGTCTGCTTGCTTAACAAAATTAAATTAGGTGTATCCCTATTGATTTATTGCTTTGTTGGTAATGTCAATTATAAAGATTTAAATTAGGTATGTCCCTATTGAGTTATTCTGTGTTCATGTCTAGACTTGCTCTGCTGCTTTGGAGATTATTAATGAAATTTCTGAAGTGAACAACTATTTTAAGCCTAATATAATATATTGCAAAGAAAATGTATATGTTGTAAATTTGCACAAGTTATGTCATCTATATCTGTAATGCATTGCTCACTTGGATCCCATATAATCTACTTTCTTCGGTTAAATCCTAAAGATGAGGTGATACATTTATTATATACTTGGCATCGTTTTCCCTTTAACTAAAATAAATCAGAATTCTTCTTGCAAGCCGCTTCAGTGGAAGATCCTGTCATCCTTCTCCATCTCGTCCTCTCCAGCCAAAGCCAACTCCAAAGGAGTAGGAAGATGAGGGCTTGGAAAATCAGAAATAAGGAGAGATCCAGGCATCTTCTCCAAAACAGCAGAAAGAGCGTCATCCCATCCCTTAGTATACTGAACTGGGAAGAGGAGCTCGTCATGCTTATCAATCAAGTCCTTGTACTCCTTAGAGTCGAGGTACTCGTCGATAAAGTCATCCTTGCCCTTCCTCAAAGACACCAGCTCAGCCTGGGAGTCAGCCAACTCCTTCTCCTTCCTGGCCAGAGTGGCCTTCAATGTGCCCACCTCCTCTTGGGACTTCTCAAACTTGCCTTGGTTGGCCTCAGAAGATGAGCGATGTTCACACAACAACACGCAAGCGCACGTGGTCACAAGTAGTATATGATAAAGTTAAGTTCGTTCCCACAGAGACTGGTTATGTTGTTATAGCTATGCACTTATGCACCAATGTGTGGTTATTACTCACTGCTAAGATAAGTATCAAATTTGGTTTTGTTTAACTAATTAACTAGCACTTAACAAGATTATATTAACTAAAGAGAATTACTGGAAAATTACTTATATGAATAAAGCATGGGATCCTAACATCATTAAATATTTCATCTAGAGTCTCTTGTTCTTAATTAATGCATGTGACGGTTGTGACAACTAATCAGATAACACGAAACTAGTATACGCTACCTTTCAGTATACGTATACCATACCACTTAAACATCCACAATAAAGATAGAAGTTAAATGGACACCAAATATGCTTAGTCCATATATGTCTATAGAGATTGAAAACATAGTGGTTTAATGAGCAAGTTTTCTATTCAGATTACATAAGGTAGATGAAATGGTTAAAATCATCCGCGAATCATGCATGACAATTATACATGAACTTATGCTAGCATGGCAAGTTCTAAATCCCTATATCCACTTTCGCAATCAATAGAGATTAACAAACAATCATGAATGTTAGCTACGCATCCACAACGAATAAGCACAACCATGATAGGAAATCAATTAGCCATCACACACAGAAAATATAAAAACAATTAACCACTAAACTCCATAAGAAACTCCGTTAGAATCCCACTATAACGATTAGTTCATGAATGAACCGTTCATCATCGCGGGTTCTAATGAAAACATGATATTAAAAATAAGTCTTGAATTGAAAATCAAAAACCAATAGTAACAATAGTCATAAGGTTTAGAAAACAACGTAAGAGAATCCAAGTATGCCTAATTTAGAAGAATACAAAGATGAAATTAAGCTAGGTCTTCTAGGGTTTGGCCTCCTCTTGTTCTCCTTGATAATTCCTCGATAGATATGATATATTAGGGTTCTCCCCTTATAAAACGTCCACAAATATTGATCCATGCCTCAGGGTTGACCAGTCAATGCCCTAACATCAAAATTAGAACAAAACAGAATATGGGACAGAGAGGGTGGCGCGGCCGCCCCACTAGTGGCGCGGTGAGTGGCGCGGCCGCCCCACTAGTGGCGCGGGCGCCCCACTTGGCCTGACAGAAAATTTTCCTTTAATGCTCTCCAAAGCGCAAAGCCTCCAACCCTCAAATCTTGCATGCCCTTTCCAACATAACACCACACCATCAATTACATCCATGCACCACCATCGTGCTACCAATGATCATTCCTGCATAAACACTCAAAAACATATCAAAACACCTAAAACTTGAGTTCTTGCAATCAGTTTAAGCCGGTTTCTAAACGTTCTAAGTAGACATGAAATCCACTTATCACACCCCCAAACTTAAACCAATGCTTGTCCTCAAGCATAAACAGACTCCATATTAACTAATGCAATGCAATGCATGAATGCAACTACTATGATAATGCAAGCGATCCCCCCAACCTAACCATAACCAATGAATAAGCCAACATCTCAAAGAATGCAATCTTCCAAACAGAGTTCGACCAAACTCCCCTTAATCAACCATACAAACACAGGAACGCGCGTGTGTGCAATGCTCACCAATATACTCCCAAACTTAATCAAGACCATACCTATCCTTAGCCAAAACAACCACAAGTTTATAAACAGAATGAAAGCTAGACACAAGAACCTTTAGGACACACCTCTATAAACCACTTGAGTTAGTCAGAAATTCATGCTTTATTACACAAAAACCACTATACACAACACATATGCTTATTTGACCGTGCAATGGATGACACCTCGAAAGGATTTTGCAAAAATACCCATTTAACGAGCTTTAGGTCAGTGGATCCCAGACCGGAAAAGTCTTAGGTCACTAGGCACAAAGTCCCCAAAGAACTTACTTGCTCGAGTACTAAAGAGCTCACCCTGATCAATTATGCATAAACACACTTAACACAACTTTTTTTTTTTTCTTTTTTTCAATTTTTTTTCTTTTTCAAATTTCGGAATGAGTGCCATTGCTTTTCTCATCCCACCCTAGACTACTCATTTTTTACCAATGAGCGGCTACTAGCCATTTGACGCCTAGCCTTTATTAACAACTAGCATGAAATTCCTGGTTTCCCCAAACTTATACTTAAGTGCACCTTCATTTTCAAGAATCTAGCCAACATTCTACATATAAACAAGTGGTTAAACTTAAACATCTAAACAAGCATGGTCTAATCAAGAGCAAAAGCAACCCATGAGACTTATGTAAAAGATTTGTTCCAGGCATGCAAGTTAATACTTAGGAACTTAATCAGCCCTCTGTTCATCACAACTACACTCCAATCAACATCGACTCACCACAGAAACAGTCAAGTCTTAAGGGATCATGAAATATGCTATGCAAATGCAACTACAATGGACTAACATAATAAATAGAACTATGCAACAGAATGCTCTATATGACCTGAATATGCAAAGATATGAATGAATTAACTAAATATGCAATATGAAACCTATATGAATCCTACATGAGACACACACTAACACTACTATTCCTTGATTACCACCCCCAAACTTACAATATTCAATGTCCTCATTGAAGGTAATAACAAGGAAAATGCAGATAGTACCTAATCATCAGCAGCATCACCACCCTCCATAGGTGGTGTATCTGGTGGTGTATCTGGTGGTGGATAAACAGAACCAGCCCCAAAATCAGGCCAAGCAATATCAACTCCAGTGGTGCGGAAAGCCGTACCCAACGCCTGAGTCAAATCCGTAGCAAAACGGCGGTTGATGTCATGCATGGCATCAATCCGCCGAGTCAACCTCCTATACTGGGCCTCTCCAAAACCAGCCCATTCAACCCCTCGCTGCACACTAGAAGAAACCGTATGCCTCGTCCGGGCTGTCTCCCGAGTAGGAGCATCCTGACCATCCTCACCAACATCAGCAAAACCCAAACCAGAAGGGTCAGAATAACCACCATCCCAATCCTCCAACCTCTGAATCGTCGCGTGGTCAATAGGCGCACTAGGTAACTGAAGGAACTCCTCCTCAGACCAATGAACACCGACAGAAGTACACAACTTAACAACCACAGAAGCATGAGGAATTGCCCCCGTGGTCCGACCGCTCAAAAACCTCAGAATACTCCTATGGAGGAGAGCCCCAAGATCAATATACTCCTCATTAAAAATCCCCCATAACACAATAGCCCTATCAACATTAACCTCATGCGTATGCGACGAAGGCATAATATTAGCACACACAAACAAGTTCCAGGCCTTAGCATACCTGTTCATAGCAGATGCCGGGAACGTGAGAAGCTCATTAGTAACCCGATTGCACTTCCAAGTCGTTCCCGGGACACATAGCACCCCCATGATGTACGCCATGTCCAAATCAGCCCGGGTCTTCTCCGACCAATCTGCTTCACCCTCCTTCTTCTTCGGCAAACCAAGAACCCGAGAAATCGCCTCCGGTGTGTAATCCACCGTGTAACCACGAACCACGGAATACCCATTCTTCTCCGCCTTGGCATTAGCATAGAACTCACGAACAATACTCACCGGGACCGGCTCCGGCGCTTCACAAATTCCTTCCCAACCTTTGTCGGTGATCATCTTCACCAAATTACCATCACGAGGGGTAGGTAAAAACCCCCTCTCCTTCACCACGGCCTTAGAAGTTAACCGTGCATACTCAATTGCAGCCTCCGGAGAAATAAACTTCTCTCCCCCAAAACCCGCACTAGATTGTTCCTCCGAAGAAGAACGACGGTTGCTACTACTTCCCGCATAACGACCTCTCTTTGGTGGTGCCATGAATTGATATGAAAAGATGGAGGTGTGTATGTATTGTATGTATAGAATTGAAGATGGGTGTAGTAGAGAGGTAGAAAAGGCTAGGGTGTTGAAGACTATGAGATGGGTTGGGAGGGGTGAAGTATAAATAGTCAAAACCCCCAAAAGAAACTCTTTTTTTTTCATTTTTTTTTTTGAGTTTTTTTCGTTTTCTGGCAGGGACAGTGGCGCGGGCGCCCCACCCCTTCTGTCCAGAAAAAAAAAAAATTCAACATTTTTTTTTCTACTGAACTCTAATATAACTACGTGGGTTGCCTCCCACGAAGCGCTTGTTTTACGTCAATAGCTTGACGCACATCAATCTTCATTCTGGAGCACTTAGAACCGCGGTTTCCGCCTCACGATTCACACGTTCACCAAAATACGGTTTCAACCTCTGACCATTAACCTTGAATGCCTCATCCGGTGACCTATCATAGATGTCCACCGCTCCATGTGGGAAAACTGTTTTGACCGTGAATGGCCCCGACCACCTTTACTTAAGTTTCCCGGGAAAAAGTTTCAGACGAGAGTTGAACAACAAAACAAGTTGACCCGGCATAAAGGACTTTTGAACCAACCGTTTATCATGCCATCTCTTTACCTTCTCCTTGTAAAACTTGTGATTTTCATAAGCCTGTAGACGAAACTCATCCATCTCATTAATCTAAAGCATTCTTTTCTCACCCGCTGCTGCTAAGTCAAAATTCAACTTCTTCAATGCCCAATATGCCTTGTGTTCTAACTCAGCAGGTAAATGACAAGCCTTTCCATAGACCAGCTGAAAAGGTGAAGTGCCCAACGGTGTCTTGTAAGCCGTTCAATAAGCCCATACAGCTTCATCAAGTTTCAAGGACCAATCCTTCCTTGAAGGATTCACTACCTTCTCCAGAATACGCTTAATCTCCCTGTTAGACACCTCTGCTTGCCCATTAGTCTGAGGGTGATAAGCAGTAGCAACCCTATGATTGATGTTATACCTAGCCATCAAGGCTGTAAACTTCCGGTTGCAGAAATGTGTTCCCTCATCACTGATAATGACCCTTGGAGTGCCGAAACGCGTGAAGATTTGCTTATGCAGAAAACTCAGTACCACTTTAGCATCATTGGTCGGTAAAGCCTTTACCTCGACCCATTTAGAAACATAATCCACAGCTAACAGAATGTACTGGTTGTTACACGAAGAAACAAAGGGTCCCATGAAATCAATGCCCCACACATCAAAAATCTCCACCTCGAGCATCATATTAAGCGGCATCTCGTTCCTCCTCGAGATATTACCAACCCTTTGGCATCGATCACATCTCAACACAAACTGATGTGCATCCTTGAACAGTGTTGGCCAATAGAAACCAGCCTGAAGTACTCGCGTAGCTGTCTTCTCTCCACCATAATGACCTCCATAAGTGGTGGAGTGACAATCACGCAACACACCCTCAACTTCACTATAAGGAATGCACCTTCGTATCACCTGGTCGGCTCCCTGTTTGAATAAAAAGGGTTCGTCCCAACAGTACCACTTCACATCATGCAAAAACTTCTTTCTTTGAGCATAAGAGAATTCAGAGGGAATGACCTTACTCACCAGATAGTTCACAATGTCTGCAAACCATGGTTCTTCAGTTTGCACCCCAAAAAGTTGCTCATCCGGAAAGAATTCATTGATGAGAGTTTTATCAACTGAGTTCTTACCTTGGTCCTCCAACCGCGACAAGTGATTAGCCACCTGGTTTTCAGTACCCTTCCTATCTTTAATTTCCAAGTCGAATTCTTAAAGCAAAAGAACCCAACGAATCAACCGAGGCTTTGAATCTTTCTTCGAAATAAGATAACGAATAGCTGCATGATCAGTAAACACCACTACCTTGGTTCCGAGCAAATAAGACCTGAATTTCTCGAAACTATACACAATGGCCAAGAGTTCCTTCTCTGTAGTAGTGTAATTTAGCTGCGCATCATTGAGAGTTTTGCTAGCATAGTAGATTACATGAAAAACATTGTTCTTCCTTTGCCCCAGAACAGCTCCCACGGCATAATCACTAGCATCAGACATCAACTCAAACGGTTCATTCCAATCAGGTGCAGTAATGACCGGCGCAGATGTCAACTTCTTCTTTAAGAGCTCAAAAGCAGCCAAACAGTCTTTATCAAACTTAAAAGAAATATCCTTCTCCAACAGATTGCACAAGGGTTTAGAGATTTTGGAGAAATCTTGAATGAACCGCCTATAGAAACCTGCATGACCAAGAAAACTGCGAATTCCTTTAACTGAAATTGGTGGAGGAAGATTTTCAATTGTCTCCACTTTAGCCTTGTCCACTTCAAGTCCCTTGCTAGATACCTTGTGCCCGAGAATAATTCCTTCTTGCACCATAAAGTGACATTTTTCCCAGTTGAGCACTAGATTAGTCTCAACGCATCTTTTCAGAACCATACCCAAATTGCTGAGGCACTCATCATATGATGTTCCAAAAACTGAGAAGTCATCCATGAACACTTCCACATTTATGCCAATCATCTCCGAGAAGATTGCCATCATACACCTCTGAAAAGTAGCAGGTGCACCACAAAGTCCAAAAGGAACTCGGCGAAATGCGAAAGTACCAAAAGGACAAGTAAAAGTTGTCTTTTCTTGATCTTCTGGAGTGATACCAATCTGGTTGTACCCTGAATAACCATCCAGCAAGCAATAGAACTCATGCCCAGCCAACCTGTCCAACATCTGATCAATGAAAGGAAGGGGAAAATGATCCTTCCTGGTAGCTTTGTTCAGTTTCCTATAGTCCATGCAAATTCTCCAACCAGTAACTGTACGAGTTGGGATTAGCTCGTTCTTTTCATTAGCAACCACTGTCATGCCTCCTTTCTTTGGCACACATTGCACTGGACTAACCCATGAACTGTCTGAAATATGATAGATGATCCCAGCATCTAGCCACTTGAGAATTTCTTTCTTCACTACCTCTTTCATGATAGGATTAAGACGTCTCTGAGGGTCCACTGTTGGCTTGCTTCCTGGTTCTAGCGGAATTTTATGCATGCAGTAAGAAGGGCTGATTCCCTTAATATCCGCTATAGTCCACCCAATCGCTGATTTAAACTCCCTCAAGATTCTGAGGAGTTTATCTTCTTCACTGTCTGACAAATTAGATGAGATGATAACAGGTAATGTAGATGCATCACCTAAGAAAGCATACCTCAAATGTTCTGGTAATGGTTTAAGCTCGAGAGTGGGAGCTTTCTCAATTGACGGCTTGAGACGCTCCTGTGGCTTTTCCAACTCTGTTATGCCAAGAGAATCAAATGGCATGTCCAACCTCCTCTTCCACGGGTTTGCATTCAGATACTGTGCTTGCTCCTCTCTCTCTCTATCTTCAAAATCAGAGTCCTTCATTAGTGCTTTCTCTAATGTGTCTGATTTGATCAATTGGTCAAGCTCTTTGCTGACTGCAGCTTCCACAAGATCCATAGAAAAACATTCTTCCTCTTCTGTAGGAAACTTCATTGCGTTGAAAACATTGAAGGTGACGTTCTGATCGTGTACCCTCATCGTGAGTTCCTCTTTTTGCACATCAATCAACGTACGACCTGTAGCGAGAAATGGCCTTCCCAAGATAATGGGGATCTTCTTGTCTTCCTCAAAGTCCAGAATAACAAAATCAGCCGGGAAAATAAGCTTATCAACCTTTACCAGGACATCCTCCACAATACCCCTAGGGTATGTGATAGACCTATCTGCCAGCTGTAGAGACATGTAAGTAGGTTTAGGCTCAGGTAGCCCTAGTTGTAAGAAGACAGACAATGGCATCAAATTAATGCTCGCTCCCAAATCACATAAACATTTGTCGAATGACAAGTTGCCGATAATGCAAGGAATGGTGAAACTCCCTGGATCCTTTAATTTTGGAGGCAACTTCTGCTGCAGAATGGCACTACACTCTTCAGTTAGAGCAACTGTTTCCAAGTCCTCAAGCTTCACTTTCTTTGAGAGAATACCCTTCATGAACTTTGCGTAACTCGGCATCTGCTCAAGAGCTTCCGCAAAGGGTATATTAATATGCAGCTTCTTAAAAATCTCTAAGAACTTGGCAAACTGTGTATCCAATTTCTGTTTCTGAAGTCTTCTAGGGAATGGAGGAGGTGGATAGATTACTTTTTCCTCTGGAATATGCTTTGGAATGGATTCCCTAGTTGATTTGGGATGTTGTTCCCACTTGTCTTCCACCGGACCCTCATTTCCAACTATTTTTGGATTTTCTGGCAGAAGTAGTGGCGCGGGCGCCCCACTAGTGGCGCGGGCGCGCCACTCCCCCTGTCCATTTTCTTCAGATTTTTCAGTTTGCTCCAATTCTGAGTTTTGGTCCCTTGTAACCTTGCTAGACCTCAATGTAACTGCTTTCACATGTTTCTTGGCCTCCCGTTTCCCTGGATTAGCTTCTATATCACTCGGGAGAGTTCCCTGTGGTCGGCTCAACAAGGCACTAGCTATTTGTCCAATCTGGGTTTCCAAAGTCTTGAGAGAAGCCGCCTGGCTCTTACACATCAGCCTCAATTCTTCCAATTCTGATTTTTCATTAGAAGATTGACCATGGTGGCCTGGAGGTTGTTGATGAAACCCTGGTGGTGGTTGATAAGGTTGCCTTGGAGCATACTGCTGCTGATATCCAGAAGAATTGAATGGCCTTGCTCCAAACTGCTGACCTTGATACTGCTGTTGACCACCCTGATTGTTACTCCAGCTGAAATTCGGGTGGTTCCTGTTATTTGGATGATAAGCATTAGGAACCGGCTGTTGCGGCCTCTGAAAATTACTCACAAACTGTGATGATTCACTGGAAATAGCACACTGATTCGTGTCATGAGCACCTGCACATAATTCACAGACACTAGCCAATTGTTGTATTCCCATGTTAGATAGAGAATCCACCTTCATCGAAAGAGCCTTTAGCTGAGCTGCTATTGCTGTGGTTGCATCTACCTCCAGAATACCTGCTGCCTTGCCTTGTGATAACCTCTGAGTTGGATTCTGGTACTCATTAGCAGCCATCATCTCAATAAGTTCATAAGCCTCCTCATAGCTTTTAGCCCAAAGGGCTCCACCTGAAGCTGCATCAAGCATTGGTCTTGATGGACTTCCCAGACCATTGTAGAAACAATTTATCACCATCCAATCAGGCATTCCATGGTGAGGGCACTTTCGTAGCATCTCCTTGTAACGCTCCCAAGCTTCACATAACGTTTCCCCTGAATGCTGAGAAAACTGAGTGAGAGCATTCCTTATTGCAGCTGTCTTAGCCATAGGGAAGAACTTAGTAAGAAACTTTTGAGCCAGCTCCTCCCATGTAGTAATAGACCCTGCTGGTAGAGAATGCAACCAGCCCTTAGCCTTATCCCGCAAAGAAAATGGAAAAAGTCTCAACTTTACAGCATCTTCTGACACTCCGTTGAACTTGAAAGTGTCACAGATCTCAATGAAATCCCTAATGTGCATATTAGGGTCTTCCGTTGGAGCACCCCCAAACTGCACAGAGTTCTGTAGCATCTGAATTGTGCCAGCCTTGATCTCAAAGTTCTTAGCTGAGATAGTCGGTCTAACAATGCTTGACTGAATATCATTGATCTTTGGCTGAGAATAATCCATCAAAGCCTTCGCTCCTGTTGCTGCTGGTTCTCCCATTCAGTCCTGTTCTTTCTCCTTCCAGTTTGTCCTTAAGAGTCTGAGAACGTGTTCGCATACACGCTCAATGGATTAACTGAAAAACACCAAACAAAGTAAAATTGACGAGCAAAACAATCCGAGTCAGTGAAATTTAACGACCCCTGATGACAAGCACATAAACTAAATTAAAACAACACCGAGTCCCCGGTAGCGGCGCCAAAAACTTGTTCACACAACAACACGCAAGCGCACGTGGTCACAAGTAGTATATGATAAAGTTAAGTTCGTTCCCACAGAGACTGGTTATGTTGTTATAGCTATGCACTTATTCACCAATGTATGGTTATTACTCACTGCTAAGATAAGTATCAAATTTGGTTTTGTTTAACTAATTAACTAGCACTTAACAAGATTATATTAACTAAAGAGAATTACTGGAAAATTACTTATATGAATAAAGCATGGGATCCTAACATCATTAAATATTTCATCTAGAGTCTCTTGTTCTTAATTAATGCATGTGACGGTTATGACAACTAATCAGATAACACAAAACTAGTATACGCTACCTTTCAGTATATGTATACCATACCACTTAAACATCCACAATAAAGATAGAAGTTAAATGGACACCAAATATGCTTAGTCCCTATATGTCTATAGAGATTGAAAACATAGTGGTTTAATGAGCAAGTTATCTATTCAGATTACATAAGGTAGATGAAATGGTTAAAATCATCCGCGAATCATGCATGACAATTATACATGAACTTATGCTAGCATGGCAAGTTCTAAATCCTTATATCCACTTTCGCAATCAATAGAGATTAACAAACAATCATGAATGTTAGCTACGCATCCACAACGAATAAGCACAACCATGATAGGAAATCAATTAGCCATCACACACAGAATATATAAAAACAATTAACCACTAAACTCCATAAGAAACTCCGTTAGAATCCCACTATAACGATTAGTTCATGAATGAACCGTTCATCATCACGGGTTCTAATGAAAACATGATATTAAAAATAAGTCTTGAATTGAAAATCAAAAACCAATAGTAACAATAGTCATAAGGTTTAGAAAACAACGTAAGAGAATCCAAGTATGCCTAATTTAGAAGAATACAAAGATGAAATTAAGCTAGGTCTTCTAGGGTTTGGCCTCCTCTTGTTCTCCTTGATAATTCCTCGATAGATATGATATATTAGGGTTCTCCCCTTATAAAACGTCCACAAATATTGATCCATGCCTCAGGGTTGACCAGTCAATGCCCTAACATCAAAATTAGAACAAAACAGAATTTGGGACAGAGAGGGTGGCGCGGCCGCCCCACTAGTGGCGCGGTGAGTGGCGCGGCCGCCCCACTAGTGGCGCGGGCGCCCCACTTGGCCTGACAGAAAATTTTCCTTTAATGCTCTCCAAAGCGCAAAGCCTCCAGCCCTCAAATCTTGCATGCCCTTTCCAACATAACAACACACCATCAATTACATCCATGCACCACCATCGTGCTACCAATGATCATTCCTGCATAAACACTCAAAAACATATCAAAACACCTAAAACTTGAGTTCTTGCAATCAGTTTAAGCCGGTTTCTAAGCGTTCTAAGTAGACATGAAATCCACTTATCAAGCGCCAAGCCTTGGCTTGAAAGAGAGCCCCTTGGTAGTTGGCATTAACCTACAAGCAAGTTACAAGTCAAATACTTAAACTTGAAATACATTATTAACTACAAAGAAAAAAGAAGAGAAGAAATACTTACAGCAGCCATAGCCTGGGATCCAGCATGCTCCACCCCCTCAATGGTGGAGTTGGAGACAAAATCCTTGTAATCACAAGGAGTCAGAGAGTGATAAGACCACTCCACAGCATGCTTGGACACTCCCACCACAGTGTCCTTCTTCCTGAGACCCCAGTTGGGGCGCCAAACTGAGCTTTTAGCCGAGGCAGGACCCTCAGCATCCTCAGTAAGGTTCACATGGGGCCTTATAAAAGCTGTGGCACTGGAAGCACGAGGGTCCTTCCCTCCCAAACGTGCCCTCTTCATCCTTGCCGTCTCCCCATCTTCAGGCTCGTTGGTCTTATTAATAAAGACCGCAACTGTAAAGAAACACAAGGAAAGAAATAGTTGGTATAAGACAATCTCAAATAAACAAAGGAAGATATGAGGTGAGAATTACCCTTATCAGAAACATTTGAAAGTCCCAAGGACTTAAGCTGGAACTCATCTAGGAGCACCCAAGCCATTATGGCATAATTATCCTTCGTGAGCTCAGCATATTCATGGGCCTCTTCATCATTCAGGATGATATTACTAGGGCTACCATCTGAAACCCTACTAAAGGAGCTACGGAAAAGGGTGCCCCAATCCCCTCCTTCCCAAATCAAATACATAAACTCTTCCTTCCATTTGAGGTTGTTGTCAGGAATGGATTTGGGGTGAAATATAGGAGGAGTGGAAGGTCGATGGTTGATATATACCCAACCCAAAGTAAGGGCTGAACTATTCTTAAACTGGAAAATTTTCCTAAACAAAGCTACTGACAATGGAAATTTGTTCTTCAAGCAAAGAACAAGAAAACACATAATAATTCTCCAGGCGTTTGGAGGAAGTTGGCAAGGGTGAATCCCAACATCAGCCAAAAGCCTGGGAATGAACTCATGAAAGGGAAACCCGAGTCCTGCGACAATGGCATCCTTGTAAATGCAGAGTGCATCAGGACGCCAATGGCAAGAACGGTCCCCTGGGCCAACTAGGACTAATCTAAAGGGGGACTTAATCCTATAGATTTTGTTATAGTCCCTAATTAAATCGATTTCATGAAACTTATTACTACAGTCAAAAGAATCTAAGTGGGACACAGAAGGATATTCATCACTACGTTCTAAAATCATATCTTGAAGTGACATATAAGAAGAACGAATGATGATACCTCTCTTGGAAGCTTTGTTCATTCTTTGAAGGCGTTGAGCAGCTTTGTCAGACATCTTCAAATCTTCAAATGTTCAAAAGAAATCCCAGAAAAATCTCCAGAAAAATCTTCAAATCTTCAAAACTTCAAAGAAATTCCCAGGAAATCTTCAAGGGATGAAGGTGAAAACCCAGAAATCTTCAAGGGATGAAGATTGATCCCAGAAAAACTAGAGCACCACCGTGAAAAACTCGCCGGGAATCGCCTTACCACAGAATAAAAGAGAGAAAAACTAAAGATACTAGAGAGAAATTTTTGGAAAGAAAGAAGTATGAAGTGAGAGTGAAATGAGAAATCTCACTCTTTTATAATGAAAATGACTGGAAGCTCAACCGGTTAAGGGATGGTAACCGTCTATAGCCAGTAAGGCCCATAAATCCATTTATGGATTACAAATGCAAAATCGAAGCCCAAATCAAATAAGGCCCGTTAAGGCCCAAGGCTGGAAAGATTTAAGTCCAAATTAAAATTGGACTATTTAAAGCCCAAAAATAATAAAGCCTGGAATAAAACCAAGGCAAAAACAAAAGACCGAGGTCGAAATGACCCTAAGACAAAGTCGTTCGTCCAAGGTCGAATATACAAGGGAAATCGAGGTCGTATTCATCGACCTCACTCCCAAACTAAGCGGAAAAATTAAAGATTTAAGGTCGAAAAGACCCTAAATCGAGGTCGAACGACCCAAGTCGAAAAAACACACGAAATTGAGATCATGTCCATCGACTTCGCACCAAAAGCAAGTTCGAAAATTGAAAGTTCGAGGTCAAAAGGACCCTAGATTGAAGTCGATCGAACGAGATCGAAAATATACTATAAATCGAGTTCGTATCACTCGACCTCACACTGAAATGAGGTCGAAAACAGGAGGATTCGAGGTCGAAAGAATGAGGTCGAGAATGACTCAGAAATCAAGTCTATTTTGACCTAAAACATCGAGGTCGAAAACGGATAGAAACGAGATCGAATAAACGAGATCGAAAGTATATGGGAAATCGAGGTCGTATTATACGACCTCGTACCAAAATAAGACCAGGAAATCATAGAATTTCAGGTCGAAAATGACCTAGGAGATCCTGGTCGAAAAAGGCTAAACGAAGTCGAAGCTGTGAGGTCGAAATTGACCTACGAGTCCAGGTCGAAACAAACGACCTCATGACCAAATGAGGTCGAAGAAACACAGGGTTGAAGTCGACCAATCGAGGTTGAGAAGGGCTTTTGAATCGAAGTCGACAGCTTCGACCTCACGACCAATCGAGGTCGAAGGTATATTAGAAACGAGGTCGACACGTGAGGTCGACAATAGCCTACGAGTCGAAGTCGACAACTCCAGGTCGAAAACATACTGAGTCGAGGTCGAACAAGTGAGGTCGAAAAAGACCTGGGATTCCTGGTCGACATCTTCGACCTCACAGATGTTTGAGCTCGAATTCCAGGTCAAAATCCTGGTCGAATTTATACTGTTTCCTGGTCGAATTCCAGGTCGAATTTACACTGTTTCCTGGTCGAATTCCTGGTCGAAAATGACCTAATTTGAGGTCAAAAATGACCTAAAAAATGGAAAATTTTGGGAAAAACACGCTATAACTTCTACGAAAACCCCAAGGAGTTTTCCCAGAAGTTGGGGGGCAAATGATATGGTCAGAAAAGTAATTATAGAAATATAATTGACTAGTCAAACAAAAGGCCGATATTTAAGTCCCGACACCCTAATTATTCATTAATTTCATAATTAATGAATATGGAAAATATACAGCTCATAAAAAGAGTCCAAATTATGGCAAATTGGTCTAAGAAGGATCCAGAATCCCAATTAAAGGCAATTAATGAGTCATAGCCTTTATCGACAAGGAAAAGACTTATCTTGCAAGCAATACAATGTTTATCCAATATCAGAAAGGAGACTTATTCGCTAAGACTCCTAAACATACCATAAATACTAGGCTCCAGATGCCTATATAAGGTCCCTGATCCTACAATCAGAACTACGTCTTTGGCTTGATTCTAAGGAATAATTGAGATACGTAGGCATCTTATGAGGACCAATTTAGCCCGGAAACACGAGTGCAACCATTAAAGCTCGAAGCTCATTAAATTCACAAAGCACGTTTTTTATTCCACAACATTATTGTATGAATATATTATATTGTTATTAAATTACATTGTACTAAAATATATTATAATATTATATCATGTAATAGATATCCCATGTTGTAAGAGTTACAATAAGATCACAACATAAGCAAACTATAGTACGTGTAATTTGTAGTTTAGGTCATCTGAAATTTGTATTCTTATTGTAGTTCTAATTCTTTTATAACCTTAGTGTCTTGGTGAATTGAACTTAAAATATGAAACACCAACGAATATGATTGTACGTCGTTATTACCGAAGAAGTGATTATTGTCCATCACCAAAGTACAAAAAAAGTTACTAATCGAATACAAGTTGTGGACATGTAAATTTACTTTTTAGCATGCCAAGTTTTTGTTAATACAAGTTGTGTAGAGGTAAATTCACTTTTCAGCATGCCAAGTTGTTCTCATCTGCATGCGAATCAATTGCATAGAAAATGTTCGAATATTTACATCACCAATCACAAGTGCATAAATTGAACTCAATTATATTTATCCTGTTATATTTATTCTTTATTCATGAGTAGCCTTATTATATTTAAATAGTCCCAAATGAATTTAACTATATATATTTTGTAGAGTTAGTTAATTCATGAATAGACTTATAATCCATATTTTGTACGATATTGAGCTAATTTCTTAGTCCCCTGTATTTTTTCCTTCTAGCTATGCCTTTACAATTGAAAGACAAATGGTATGCATACAAAAAAAGATATTGTCAAACAAGAGATTATGAAACTATTGAGCAGTGAGATGAACGTAATGATTAAATTCACAAAAAAATTATGTCCCAGGTATTACTATCTAAAGTTTCTTTTTTCTTAATTTTTAGAATTATTCGATTCAGATAATGATCTCTTGTGTTTTATGTATAAATAAAAAGTTGTTTCTAGAAATAAAGAAACTCAACTGTATGTCAATCTTCTAAATTTTAGCCCATGTTGTATATACAAAATTTTAATTATATATACATAGTTTACATGACTGATTTCTTAGTCCCCTTATAATTATTCCTTACAGTTACGCCTTCAAAATTGGAATTGTAAACAAAGATATCGTCAAACAAGAGATTCTTAAACTATTGAGCACTAGAATAAATGAGAAACATCGCAAAAAATTTATGACACATGTATTGGTGACAAAGTTTTTTTTATTTAATTTTATATAATTTTTCAATTCAACTAATGACCTCTTACGTTTTTATATAAGAGAAAGTTGTTTATGAAAATAAAAAAATTCAATTGAATGTGTTAATCCCAAATGACCTAACAGAATTGTAGAAGGGGGGGGGGTTGAATACAATTTTGATATTTCTTTAACTTGAAAATACTTTATAAAATTAAACTGAACTGAATAAATAAAAACACAAGATATAAATAATTCAGTTGGATTGTTTGATGATCCAACTGAAGTGTTTTTATTGCGGAAATAATCTGTGATACAAATGTACACAGCTGCTCAGTTACAAGGTTGTAGAGAAGAAAAATGCTCTCAAAGATAGCTAATACAAACTCTTTGTTTTTCTTCACACAAATAAAGTAACTGCTACACTTGGTTATATAAACCCAAGTTTACAACCCTATGTTTGGCTACACTAATAGTACAATGAGTAACCGCCAATAGTTTGCTTTTCATCCCTTTGTCCAGTGGTCCTTGGAGATCCTTGCTTTTGTCTTCATGCTTATTATGATCACTCCCAAGAGCCCAATTGGAAACTGGGATGTTTCCTTATTCCCCATGTCCATTTTAATGGTTTCCAATGCAAAGTACACTTCCACATCTCCTTTTTGATCTGTCAGGAACCTGTCACTATCACTTTGTCAATTGTATAGAAAAGCAATAATGATTCGTTGATGGCATAGAGATGTGTTTCGTTGATAGCTTTATTCTTTGTTTCGTTGATGAGCTTCCTTGTTTCGTTGATAGAGTAATCTTCATTCCGTTGACATGTCTTCACTTAGGCAAAATTACAAGGCACTAAATATTTACAATTAACCAACCTATTTTGCCTATCTAACCATTTAGTCAACATGACTTAGAAAACCTATCTAGTACTCAACAAACTGCATATCAAACTATGAAGTAATGTACAGTGCAATTGCTACATCACTCATTTCGTTGATGAGCTTCCTGTCAACGAAACACTGCAAAGCATGCTATTTCGTTGACAGTTACAAAATAACTTAATACAAAATCTACTAAGTGTTTTTATAATTATCATCAAGAACAACATATTCCTAACAATCTCCCCCAATTTATGACTGATAGAATAACAGCCATAAATCAAGAGCCTTGATGATAACAAAAACACTCAGGCATATTACACATGATAAAAGTAAAAGTTGTATTGAGCTTCATAAAGTTTTTAGAAATAATGCAAGACTTACAAAACTTATGCCCAAATGTGCTCCTCCAGACTGAGCAAATAATTCATCTTTGTCTTCTTTGGGGCATAGTCTTCTTCCCTCTCCTAGAGTTGTTCTCCTCAATCTGGACCTGTAGCCTTCTGTAAAAGATCTTCTCTTCTTCATCTTGATCACCAAGCTTGGATTGCATAAACCTTAGAGTTTGATTAGATGCCTTGTCCAGCTGGTCTTCCATCCTGAAGAACCTTCTGCAGTTGTCCTTGTCCTTGAATTCCATCATCCAGAACGGTTGAAGATGGATCTTCTTTCCTGTTGAGGGCACTCTTAGCATCCTGGGAAGAGCCTCAGGCTTGTTCCAGCTAGCCTTTATTTGACATATTCTGGAGACCACCTCAGACTTGGCTGTTTTGGTGAAGCCAAAGTCTTTCTTCAAGCATCTAAACACTGTGAGTAGTGTTTGGTAGTCTTCTCCTAGAATTCTGTAGAGAGGCCAAATTTGTTCTCTACCACCCTTGTATGTGAAAACCAATCTTTCAGGTAGCTTCTGAGAAGCTGCAATGCCCCTTACTTCCACCAGGTTGTCTAACTCAAGATGCAAGCTGGATTCTTCCCTGATGTCAGCAATGTACATGCAGTCCTCTGGATTTGAAGGGGGTTTTTGAGGTTGTGGCTTTCTCACAAATACTGGCTTTGTCTTGACAGCCCTTTGCTTCAATTTCTTCTTTGGATCCATCTCAAAAAGGAATTTAGGAAAGTTAGCCTCATCAAACTCAATTGGCTCTTCCTTTGGCTCAATTGGCTGATCATGATAATTAACAAGATGTTTGGGATCACAGGCTAACTTTAAAGATGGATCAGGAATTGTTGGAGGTACAGAAGAGTCTGATGCAATACTCTGAGAGTCATCATTTTCAAAGGTTATGTTTCTTCTAGCCCTTGCCTTTGGTTGCCTTGTACTCTTCTTTTCACTCCTTTCCTTTTGGGCTTTTTCTTCTTGCTGTCTTTCTTCTTCATCTAGAGCTTGAGCTACTGCAAGAGCTTGCATAGCTGCTCTTTCTGATTCCTCAGCCTTGGCTTCAGCAAAGTTTGGATGACCAGCCCAAACACAGATTTGTTGTCCATTCCTGTAGACAATTGCCCTTTGCTTCCTTATCTCATGATTATTACTTTCCTTGCTTTTTGTGATGAGAAGTCCAAGTAGTTTGAGCTCATCTGGATAAGGTGCAGGATAGAAAGTCCTTGCTATGTTTTTGCCTTTTGGTTTAGCAGGAGACTTGGGAGATAAGCTTCTTTGTAATGTAGCTTCTTCCACATCCCTAATGCATGAAGTTTGTCCTTTCTCCTTTCTTGGTCCTTGAATGACTCCATGTAGAAGGGGCTCTATAGCATAAGAGCTCTTGAACTGTGGCTCCACTTGTGCAGTCACCATTGCATTTGTTGATGGCTGATCTGTCTTTGAAGATTCAGTAATTTTCTTGAACCTTGCTTCTATGTTGGACCAATGATCTTTGATCTGTGCTGCAAGTTGTATCCTCATAGAAGCTTCCTGGATCAAGTCAATGCCATCCTTATTCTTCTTTCCAAACTCCCCCATTGCTAGTGGCTCCTGTGGCAATGTGATGGTTGGGACCAGCACCTTTGTGATTTGAATGGTTAGCTCCTGAGATTTCTCCCCCTTTTTGTTATCATCAAGAGAGACAACTGGGAGTCCTTGAGCTGCCACTAGCTGGGCCAAAAGTTGAGTCTGCTTCTCCTGTTCCTTTTGCATTTGAGATAAAGTAGCTTCCACCTTGTCCACTCTAGAAGAGAGAGTCTTCAAGGAGGTAGCCACTTCAGGTTCCTTAGAGAAAAACCTGTTCATTTTGGACATAGTGAGAAGAGGGAGCTTTTCATCCAACATCCTGTAGTTAGCATCCCTGAAATTGCTAATAGAGTCCTTGATTTCTGTAGCCTCAATCCTTGTCTGCATCATTTGTAGCCTTTGAATTTCCAGAGAATCCATGATGGCCTTGTAGAATTTCTTGTCTCTTGCATTTGCAGACTCATGAGCTAAGTAGGCTTCATTGTACTGCCTGGAGATAGCAGCATCTAGAGTGGCTCTACCATGCATACCTTGAGAAAGCCAGCCTGGTGTAGGAGGCACCACAGAAGTCCCAGTCTGTGAAGTGGTGGCCACCTGTAGATTATCACCATAGCTGTCCTCAGCATCAGAAAACTCAAATTCTCCACTTGCTGCAGCTCCTGAAGGTAGATTGGTCAGGGCATCCTTTGCTCTTTGCATTGATGCAGTTGTATGAATTAGATTTAGTGACCTTTCTGCCTCCACATTGCCCTGCTGAGCCATAATTTGATAGGCTGGCACAGGATGAGTAAAGGTCTCAGGATCCAGGGAAATACTATCCAGAGTTTGTTGATAAACCTCTTGGAAAGTAGGTTCCCTTTCTCCCTCACTGACCTCCATTAACTCATTAGCAATGGCTGCTTCCATCCTTATTTCTCCTGTAGTCCCTTCTCTCTCTCCACTCTGTTCTTGCATCATGGGCTCCCCATGGCTCACACCTCTCACACCCTCACCTTCACCTTCTAAGGTGGAACTCTCAATCTCTCCTTTTGCCTGGCTGGAAGAAATAGCCAGCCTCTCACTCACATTCTCTCCTTTTGCCTGGCTGCAAGCCAGCCTCTCAGTTTCACTCCCTCTCAGTCCTAGAAGTGTCTCAACTACCACTAGATCATCTGCACTAGTTGTGGGAACAACTTGATTTTCAATTAAAGGTGCAGAGTGAACTATCAACGGAATGGTAGTTTGAACTGTCAACGGTATGGATACCGTTGATGGAGAAACACTTGTCAACGAAATAGACTGTTTCGTTGATGAAGTCAAGAAAGCACTTTGAGAATGAGAAATTACAGTAGAGTCTGTGGTGATTGATTTTAAAGAATGGTCCACAGATCCCCTTGCAACTTCAGGAAAAATTGGTTGATGGCCCAACAAATCACTTAACAAGTGATGGCCACCAGCTTCAGAGTGGGGCTTCTCCAAGATTAGAGTTGGAGAATCAGGAATAGATGTATGGATCATGTCCACATCTAAAGATTGAGTTGGTGAATTGGATGGAGATAATTCAAGATTGATGTTTAGAGAATGGGACTGTAACCCCAGAGTAATGATAGGGGTTACATCAAACTGAATTTGAGAAACTGGAAGTGTTGCTTCCAGTGAGTGTGCACCCTGTGTACCCTTGGACTTTTGCTTCACTCTCCTTTGGTATTGGGAAAATGTAGACTTTGGGCTTGAAGTGTCCCTTACCCTCTTGGACTGTGCTCTTGGTGGAGAGCTTGTTTCAATAATCACATCCTTTTGGGAGGATGCAATTAGACTTGTGTTTAAATCCATTTTACTCATTGTGCCTTGTTGGGAAGACACAATGGGGCTTGGCTGGTACACACTAACCTGTCCTTCCTTATCCTTGGGGTTTCTTTGATGTTCACCCCTTCCCTCACCTCTTACAACTCCAGACTCACTCCCCTTAGGTTGTGTGGTAGTTTTTACAACAGGTGCCTTTTGAGAAGCACCTGAGGTTGGCTTGGAGGATTTCTTTGATTTAGGTTTTGTTGCTAGGGTAGGAGCCTGTTGGGTCACAGCTACAGACTCCATAGCAACATTGGAAGGTAAAACAGTAGAGGAGTTAGCTACACTAACAGGGATAGTAGTAGTTACCTCAATGATTGGCAGATACACCACTGGAACATCACCATTGTGGTTCAGCCTGAGTATGTCTGTCAATACTCTCTTTTCTTGCACAAAGCACTCGAACCTGGCATTAGGGTTAGAGATAACTAATGGTGCTGGACTAACATGGTTAGCCAACATCATCAGAAACCTAGCATAATAGATATTTTTCTTCCTATTCGCTTTGTCACCCAACTTAGCACCAATTTCATACATAAGTTGGGTGCTAAAGTTGTGATATCTATCATTTAGAAGCATGGTTAGGAGAATTAACATAGAGTTAGTTAATGCATCAAAATTACTAATCTTTCCAGAAAAGACCTTAATGAATGCATCAGCTAAATAACTGTATTCTCTAACCAAACCTCTCCTAATTATTCTACCCAGATTATCAGTAGGCAAAGAGTAGTTTATAGAATTTAACATGGTAGTTATTTCAGTGTTAGTAGGCAAAGCATCACAGTTATTATCAGGAATATGTAAACATGCTTGCAAAACATCAGAATTAACTATGTACTCATTACCTTGAAGAGTGAATTGTAGTGTGCAGTTTGTTCCACTATACTCACATGAGGTCCAAATCTCCTCGATTATCTCATTGTAGAGTGGTGTAGAGTGAAACATTGCATAGCTCAACTTGCAATTCTTCATGAAATCCATCATTTTGAAGAACAGACTGTTCGGGTTTTCCTTGACAACAAAAGGGATGGAGTTGTTCTTCTCATAGATGAACCCTCCAGCAGACATTAGCTTGACTATGGGTGCCATTGTTGATTAAAGGAAAGCTTCGAACTGAATTGATTGATAGAGAGAAGAAGAGAGAAAAAGCCTTTGAAATTTTTGAGAACAGGTAAAAAGAAATAATAAAACTAAAATTTCTTAAATACTCCCCCAAAAATTCTCAGAAAATGAATCCAATAATAAATGTAAATTACTGGATTGGCTTAAAAATATAACCGTTACTCTTAAAGTATTACCATGATTTATACTTACAGGGGTGTATGCATAGATCGTGGTAAAAGACGTGTCACATTTCAACGGTTCAGATAAAAAGCGCTAAATCAACGAATCAGGATTGGGCGGTTAAAGTCCCGTCTTATTTCGTTGATAAAGCTGCGTTTCGTTGATATAAAAGAGCTATCAACGAAACACCCAGAAAACTGCTAAGACTGTCAACGAAATGGTGCATTCCGTTGGCATAGTAATTTTGACTTAGACAAAATTTTACCTTTTCCTGAGAAAATTTATTCACAGAAAAAAAACATAGCAAATTTCTGGCTGCATTATGACTTGCAAATATCTCAAAAATAATTAAGAGAAATTTAGCATACCTAGCTCACTTACTAATCTTGAGAATGTTGATTCATCAAGTGGCTTGGTAAAGATGTCTGCAAGTTGTTGTTCACTTGGAACAAAATGTAACTCCACAGTACCATTCATAACATGTTCTCTAATGAAATGGTACTTGATGTCAATGTGCTTGGTTCTTGAATGCTGCACTGGATTCTCAGTAATGGCAATGGCACTAGTGTTGTCACAGAAAATAGGAATTTTCTCAACTCTTAATCCATAATCAAGTAGTTGATTTTTCATCCATAAAATCTGTGCACAACAACTTCCAGCTGCAATATACTCAGCCTCAGCTGTGGAGGTGGAAACTGAGTTTTGTTTCTTGCTGAACCATGACACAAGCTTGTTTCCTAAGAATTGACAGGTGCCTGTTGTGCTTTTCCTGTCAATTTTACATCCTGCATAATCTGCATCTGAATAACCAATTAGTTCAAAACCAGATTCTCTAGGATACCAAATGCCAAGGTTTGATGTTCCTTTGAGATATCTGAAAATCCTTTTAATAGCAACTAAATGGGATTCCCTAGGATCAGCCTGAAATCTAGCACATAAACATGTAGCAAACATAATATCAGGTCTACTAGCTGTTAAATATAAAAGTGAGCCAACCATGCCTCTGTAACTTGAAATGTCCACAGATTTTTCCTTAGTATTCAATTCAAGTTTGGTGGCAGTAGGCATGGGTGTTTTGGCAGGAGAGCATTCCATTAAGTTAAACTTCTTCAATAAATCAAAAATATATTTTGTTTGACTAATGAAAATGCCTTCATTAACTTGCTTTACTTGAAGACCAAGAAAGTAAGTTAATTCTCCCATCATGCTCATTTCATACTTACTTTGCATAAGCTTGGCAAACTTTTGACAAAGTTTTTCATCTGTAGACCCAAAAATTATGTCATCTACATAAATTTGAACAAGTATTGTAGAGCCATTCACAATCCTATGAAAAAGGGTATTATCTACAGTACCTCTAGTGAAGTGATTCTCAAGAAGGAACTGTGAAAGTGTGTCATACCAGGCTCTAGGTGCTTGTTTCAAACCATAGAGTGCTTTGAGGAGAAAGTACACATACTCTGGAAAATCATCATCTTCAAAACCAGGAGGTTGACTCACATACACCTCCTCTTCCAGTTCCCCATTTAGAAAAGCACTCTTAACATCCATTTGATAGACCTTGAAATTGGCATGGGCTGCATAGGCTAGGAAAATCCTTATTGCTTCTAGTCTTGCAACAGGAGCAAAGGTTTCATCATAATCGATTCCTTCTTCCTGTGAATAGCCTTTTGCAACCAATCTAGCTTTATTCCTTGTGACTATGCCATTTTCATCCATCTTGTTTCTGAACACCCATTTTGTGCCTATGACACTCCTGTCCTTAGGCTTGGGCACCAGCTTCCATACATTGTTCCTTTCAAATTGGTTTAGCTCTTCTTGCATAGCCAAAACCCAATCTGGATCTAGAAGTGCATCCTCAACTTTCTTTGGCTCATCTTGAGACAGAAAGCTGCTATATAGACATTCTTCTTGAGTTGCTCTTCTAGTTTGGACTTTTGAAGAAACATCACCTATAATGAGTTCAAAGGGATGATCTTTAGTCCATTTTCTTGAGGGAGGTAGATTTGCTCTAGACGAGGTAGCTTCATGATCATGATTGCCTTGATTGGACATTTGTCCTTGAGAAACTCCCCCTGAGTTTGTTGTCCCTAAATGATCACTTCTAGAACCATTTCTATGACTGTCAACGGTATGACCATTTTGGTTGTCAACGAAACGCTCATTTTGACTGTCAACGAAATGATCATTTGGTCTACTAGCAGCTATTCTTTTCAATCTTAATGCAGCAACTTCATCTTCACTGCTGCTTTCATCTGTGCTATAAACAACAACTTTAGGCTGTTTCTCAGTAGCCTTATCATGATTCACTTGTTCTCCTTCCTCATTCTCAAAAGAGAGACTTTCATGGAAACCTTCATCACAGAGACCTTGTATTTTGAGATCATCAAAAACAACATGTACAGATTCCATAACAATGTTGATTCTGAGATTAAAGACTCTGTAAGCTTTCCCTGCTGCATATCCCACAAATATTGCTTCATCTGCCTTTGCTTCAAATTTCCCCAAATGCTCAGCTTGATTTCTCAGAACAAAGCACTTGCATCCAAAGACATGAAGAAAATCTAATAGTGGCTTCTTTCTTTTGAGTAACTGATAAGGGGTCATTCCTTTGGCCTGATTAATCAAAGAAATATTCTGAGTGAAGCAAGCTGTGTTAACTGCCTCAGCCCAAAAATAAGTTGGTAACTTTGATTCATCTAGCATTGTCCTTGCAGCTTCAATAAGTGTTCTGTTTTTCCTTTCAACTACACCATTTTGCTGTGGTGTTCTTGCTGCTGAAAACTCATGCAAAATACCATTTTCTTCACAGAACACCTTCATGCTTGAATTCTTGAATTCTGTCCCATTGTCACTCCTAATCCTTCTTACTTTGAAATCAGGATGATTGCTTACCATCTTGATGTGATTGATAATGATTTCACTTGCCTCATCTTTAGAGTGCAAAAAGAAAGTCCATGTAAATCTAGAAAAATCATCAACAATCACAAGACAGTATTTCTTCTTTGAAATAGACATGACATTTACAGGGCCAAACAAATCCATATGAAGTAACTCAAGCTGATGAACAATTGATGACTCTGTCTTGCTTTTGAATGATGCCTTCTTTTGTTTCCCTTTTTGACAGGCATCACACAAACCATCCTTGTAAAACTCCACCTGTGGAATTCCTCTAGCAAGATCTTTCCTCACCAAATCATTCATAACCTTGAAATTCAGATGAGATAATTTCTTGTGCCATAGCCAACTTTCATCCTTGCTTGCTTTGCTGAAAAGACAAGTGATGGTGTCTGAACTTGTGCTACTAAAGTCAGCAATGTACACATTCCCTCTTCTGAATCCAGTCATTACCACATTGTTGTTTCCTCCTTTAGAAACAACACAGGCTTCTTTTGAAAAAGTAACTAAAAATCCTTTGTCACAGAGTTGACTGATACTAAGCAAATTGTGCTTAAGACCATCCACCAATGCAACCTCATCTATGATGACATTCTCTTTTGAAATCAAGCCATATCCCTTTGTGTAGCCTTTGCTGTCATCTCCAAAAGCAATACAAGGGCCAGCTCTTTCCTGAAACTCTGTGAGCAGGGTAGAATCACCAGTCATGTGTCTTGAACAACCACTATCCAAGTACCAAAGATTCCTTTTGTCTCCCTGCACACAATAAAACCAAATCAAGTTGATTTTGGTACCCAAGTTTCCTTGGGTCCTGTCTTGTTAGCCTTTGCATTCCCTTTTGTACCATTTTTCACTTTGGACTCAGATTGATTCAAATCAATCTTTACCCTTGGTGTTGATTTCTGAGGGTTGCTCATATTTTCATTCATAGCATGCATAGTTGGAGGAACAATCATGTTATTCATGTTCCATGGCATTTGTGGCATGTTAAACATATTCATGTAAGGATTAGACACAAATGGCATGCTAGCATATGGATTCTGAAATTGTGCATATGGAGCAAACATGTTAGGCATAACAGGCATTGTAGGCATGGAACTGTTCATTGCAGGCTTGGGCATTTTCACATTAGCAGATTTCTTAACAGATTTGCAGTTAGTAGACAAATGACTAACACTTCCACAATTAACACATGTCTTTCTAGGAGCATATTTATCAGGTGTGTAATTGTTGTGTTTGTTAATTCCTACTTTGCCATTCCTGTTATTCTTTTTATTTCCCTTAGCCTCATTATGAACTTTCTCTACCTTGTCTTTCAATTGCTTGTTAGACAAGTGACCTACATTAGCTCTCTCAACAGGCTTCTCAACTTTCTTTGAATTACTAGACTCACCTTGAACAAAGTTCTTGGTGACAGGACCATACTTGTCATTAAGTCTAGTGAGTTTCTCTTTTCTTTTGTCTGTCAACGAAACAGCCTGATCGGTTGATGGTTCATGTGTCAACGAAACATTGCATTTCGTTGACATATCAACCTCCAACAAATGATCATTGTTGTTTGTTGACTCTGTTTCTGATTCTAAGGTTTCACCAACACACCCTAGCTTCTCTTTGTTCTTTTTCCATGATTCCTCACAGAAAGATTCCATACCTTGAACATTAATGATGTTGGTAGCAACATTCCTGGAATCTTTCCATTTTGCAATCACACCTTGTTCTATTTCAAGTTGTGTTTTAAGAATTTCTTCCCTTTGTAACACGTTCTCAAGTTCCTTCTTAGCATCCCTACTAACACATCTCATTTTCTCAAATTCAATGAGCTGTGCTTCTAACACTGCATTCCTATCACTTAAGAACAAATTAGTCTCTTTTATTCTAGAATTCTCCTTGGTAAGTGATTTAAGAGTAACACGCAAATTATATAGTACAGTAGACATTTCATTTACTGCACTATCGCATTCCTCTTTAGAAAGCTCAGAAAGATTAGTAATTGTTACCTGGTTGCTTGAGGAACTTGCTTCCTGCTCATGATTGTCAGCCATAAGAGCCAAGTTGACATATTCAACATCATCATCAGAGTCTTCACCATTACCAGCCCAGTCATACTCCTGAGACATGAAAGCCTTTTCTTTTTCCTTGAGAAGTTCAAAGTATTTCTTTTTATAATCAACAGGCTCAAATTTCCTGTTGCCCTTCTCAACCTTGGGCTTTCTGCAGTCTCCAGCAAAGTGACCAAGCATTCCACAATTGAAACATTTTGACTTAGACTTTTCAATCCAGTTTGTTTTGCTAGGTTGAAAGTCTCTTCTTGGTGGCCTTGCTTCTGAGTTTCTTTTGAACTTGAACTTAGAGAATTTCCTAGACAGAAAAGCAATATGCTCATCAATCTCATCTAAGTCATTCAAGTTGGCTGGTTCTGATTCTTCTTCTTCTTCTGTCATCTTGTCTTTACCCTTGCTAACATCACTCCTACAACTAGGTCGACTAGTTGTGGCCTTTGCAGTTTCTTTGTTGTCATCTTCCAGTTGGTTCACAGATGCAATTAATGCAATAGATCCACCCTTCTTCTGTACCTTTTCAATTTCCTCATCTTGCTCCATTTCCAGCTCATAAGTCTTCAAGGTTCCATAAAGCCTTTCAAGAGTGTAGTCTTTGTACTCTTGAGTGTTTCTAAGAGAAACAGTCATAGGCTTCCATTCTTTTGGAAGAGCTCTGAGAAATTTAAGGTTTGAATCCTTAGTTTGATAGATCCTCCCATACAGCTTTAATCCATTCAAAAGCTTCTGAAACCTACTAAACGTGTCATTTAGGGTTTCACCAGCTTTAAAATGAAAATGCTCATATTGTTGTATAAGGAGTTGCATTTTATTTTCCCTGACTTGCTCAGTTCCTTCACAGAGAGTTCTAACAGTATCCCATACTTCCTTAGAGGTTGTACAGTTGATAACATTGTCAAACATCTCTTGCTCCAAACCATTAAACAGAATGTTCATGGTTCTTTTGTCTTTATGGACTTCTGCAACATCTTCAACAGTCCATTCTGAGACAAGTTTTGGAATCTCTACATCAGGAGCATTATCTGGCAATCCAACTCTAGAATCAAGCTTCATGGGAACGTGTGGACCTTTCTCAATGCAGTCTACATACCTCTCATCCATAGACATGAGATGTAAATGCATCTTTACTTTCCAGTGAAAGTAATTGTCCTTATCAAGAACTGGTATCTTCACACCTGCATCCTTCTTCACCATGGTTTCTGTTTTTGGTCTTGATCTTTAAACTTCTTGTATGTTAGAAGCTTGCTCTGATACCAATTGTTAATCCCAAATGACCTAACAGAATTGTAGAAGGGGGGGGGTTGAATACAATTTTGATATTTCTTTAACTTGAAAATACTTTATAAAATTAAACTGAACTGAATAAATAAAAACACAAGATATAAATAATTCAGTTGGATTGTTTGATGATCCAACTGAAGTGTTTTTATTGCGGAAATAATCTGTGATACAAATGTACACAGCTGCTCAGTTACAAGGTTGTAGAGAAGAAAAATGCTCTCAAAGATAGCTAATACAAACTCTTTGTTTTTCTTCACACAAATAAAGTAACTGCTACACTTGGTTATATAAACCCAAGTTTACAACCCTATTTTTGGCTACACTAATAGTACAATGAGTAACCGCCAATAGTTTGCTTTTCATCCCTTTGTCCAGTGGTCCTTGGAGATCCTTGCTTTTGTCTTCATGCTTATTATGATCACTCCCAAGAGCCCAATTGGAAACTGGGATGTTTCCTTATTCCCCATGTCCATTTTAATGGTTTCCAATGCAAAGTACACTTCCACATCTCCTTTTTGATCTGTCAGGAACCTGTCACTATCACTTTGTCAATTGTATAGAAAAGCAATAATGATTCGTTGATGGCATAGAGATGTGTTTCGTTGATAGCTTTATTCTTTGTTTCGTTGATGAGCTTCCTTGTTTCGTTGATAGAGTAATCTTCATTCCGTTGACATGTCTTCACTTAGGCAAAATTACAAGGCACTAAATATTTACAATTAACCAACCTATTTTGCCTATCTAACCATTTAGTCAACATGACTTAGAAAACCTATCTAGTACTCAACAAACTGCATATCAAACTATGAAGTAATGTACAGTGCAATTGCTACATCACTCATTTCGTTGATGAGCTTCCTGTCAACGAAACACTGCAAAGCATGCTATTTCGTTGACAGTTACAAAATAACTTAATACAAAATCTACTAAGTGTTTTTATAATTATCATCAAGAACAACATATTCCTAACAGAATGGGAATCTATTGGATCTATATATACAGGTTGGTGTTTCAGTTTTAAAATTAATTTGATTTTAATTACGTTTTCTACATAATAAAAAAAGCTATTTCTAGGATTAAAGAAAATCAACCGGATGTAAATCTTCTAGATCTTATCCCAGGTTGAATAAATAGAATTTTAATTATATGTATACATACATAGTGTATACTACATTTGGCTAATTTGTTATTACCCTTATAATTATCCCTTATAGCTACGCTTTCAAAATTGGAAGTTAAAAGATTTGCTGGAATAAAAAGATGTCATTAAACAAGAAATTCTGAATTAGTGGAATAAACGTAATGAGAAATTTCTAAAAAGATATATGGCACAGGGTGACGTAGTTTCTATTACTTATATATATATATATATATATATATATATATATATATATATATATATATAATTATTCAAAAATTACAACTATTAATCTCTTACCCTTTCTATATAATAGAAAGTTGTTGCTGAAAATAAGAAATTCATTTGGATGAGAATCTTTTGGATCTAAACTTAGATTTTAAAATGATTTTTCTTTTGATATTGAAATATAAATAATCTACCATTAACATTTAAGTGCTCTACAGCATTCCGTTATGTTGTAAAGGGATAACATATAAAGTTTTTATAATTAACTGAATAATAATAATATTTTGATGAGTAAAATATTTGTAAAATTCAGTAACTAATTTCATGAAAAAAATAATGTAATTGTAAACAATTTTTAGTCAAAATTTAAAATAACATAATTGATAATATTAATTAAAAAATACTATAAATAAAATAAATTTCCAAATAAAATCACTCTTTAGCACGGGTTATCTTCTAGTTTTCTTGTAATGAAAGTTTTTTTCCTAAAATTTGCCCTAATATATGTTAAAGTTGATTTTAACGGCAAGAATGACTTAAACGTTTACTCGGAAGAGTTGATCTCTCATGATTAATCAATTTTGGAGAAGTATTTAATTTGTGAATTTTCTGAATAATTAATATTGCGTTCATTTGCTAGAAATAATTGGACGTGTAAAGACTTTTCGAATAATTGGAGGAGCCGTGGGTCTAATATAATCAATCTATCAATTTGTATCATTGCAAGCATTAGGTTTCCTCGAATTATCCTTTATTTTTTACATTACAACCCTCAGTATAAGCATGTCAAAATGGTAGGAGACATATACATGCATGCATGATTCGTACAAATTGGAAATTTAATGTTTTTAAAAGCAAAAATTACAGGAGAAATTCCTGGAAATCACCTAAAAGAATAATAAATATGTTGAAAACGAAAATTGAAAGTACCAGATCAGATAGATTGTTATATTGATGATGGCTGCTACGAGCACGTGCGATGATGGCTGCGACGAGAACCTGATAAGGTGGCTGTTGAAGGAGACGAGTGAGTCAATAGAAGTGGGCCGGGGTTGCAATTTGGTTCATGTGGTATCAACTATTTGCTTATTGAGCTTGACTCAGAAGAACAATATGAGACCGGGGGCATACTAAAATACTCTATGAAATTTTATTCTGCATGCATACAACGGCTGCCATAATATTCTCTTTTGACTGATCAGCAGTAGATTTTTTTTTTCTGTTGTTTGTTAAACCTGTCAATACCGGCTTGTAAATGTAAAAAGTATAGTTTGGGTTACATAGATAATAGTTGAATCACATACGGACACCCATGGACTTTGACGGTCATAAATAGTGCCCCAAAGTTGCCATTATACACTCTTACAGTCTATAAATACAACAAATTTACATGCATTTCAATAACATAGTCCTCTTCCTCTACATCTCCTTAAGTACTTGCTTGCTTCAGAAATCAGAAACAATGGCTCCATCTCCCACTAATGATTACAGAAATTTTGCAGTAACAAAAGGGCACGGCGTAAAGGGTCTCTCGGATCTCAAGCTCGATGCTTTACCAGAGCAATATATTCAACCTGTGGAGGAGCGATTAGACATGACAAAAGTCCTGAAGAAAGAGTCCATACCCGTGATTGACATGTCCAATTTGGATGATCCGAATGTGGCTCATCAGATTGCGGCTGCTGCTGAAAAGTGGGGATTCTTTCAGATTATTAATCATGGAGTCCCCATTGAGGTTCTTGAGAATGTCAAGGAAGCTACACGTAGATTCTTCGCATTGCCTGTGGAGGAGAAGATCAAGTATACCCAAGAACAGTCTCCTACAAATTCTGTCAGGCTTACAACAAGCTTTCTTCCAAAAGTAGACAAAGTTCTCGAGTGGAAAGATTACCTTAGTATCCTTGTTTCTGATGAGAAGTCTTCCGAATTTTGGCCATCTACATGCAAGTAAGTTTATATTTTTGGGGAACAAGGATCTTTATTTTTCACGACTGTCCTTGGTTGATTAATTTATAGTTCAATATTTATATGACGTGTGGAATAACAGTTCTATTGCCTATGTGTTTTAGGCATGACGTAAAGGAATATGTTGAGAAGTCTGAGTTTGTCATGAAGTGGCTGCTAAAAGCCCTGATGAAGGGGTTAAATGTGGACATGGACTCAAAAGAATCAATTCTAATGGGCTCAACCAGAATCAACCTCAACTATTATCCTGTTTGTCCAAACCCCGAGCTTGCAATTGGAGTGGGACGCCATTCTGACGTCTCCACACTCACATTTCTCCTTCAAGACAATGTCGGAGGACTACACATCAGAAAGATGGACACCGATACTTGGATTTTCGTGCCTCCTGTAGAGGGAGCAATAGTAATTAACATTGGTGATGCTCTTCAAATCTTGAGTAATGGTAAATACAAAAGTGCTGAGCACTGTGTTGCAGCCAATGGAAGCAACGACAGAATTTCGGTGCCAATCTTTACTAACCCTAGTCCGGATGATATTATTGGCCCGCTACCTGAGCTGCTCAAGAATGGAGAAAAACCAGTATACAAACACGTCCTGTATTCGGATTATGTGAAACATTTCTACAGGAAATCTCACGATGGGAAGCACACTCTTGATTTCGCAAAGATGTGATTGGTTGTCAGGACCGCAAGTTGTTGAATTAAATAAACTCATGTACCTTGTGTTGGTGTTTCATGTTGAAAATCTGTATTAATAAAATCGATAAGATGATGAACATGTATTGTCGCATGTTACATTCGTCGGTATTAGGAATGAAAAACACGTACCCAACATCGTGGTGATGATCTCTGTAATCTTTCACTTGTTTCCTTTGCATTTTGAAGTGAACTTTTATTAATGTTCGCGTTAATAGAAGTATATATGTTAACATCTTATTTCCATTATTATTCATGATAGGGCAATTCAAATATATATATAGAATCCTCTATTTTACTGAGGAATGTGGACTGAGGACTGAATGACAATTCAAATAATTTAAGACCAGAATAAATTCTTCTCAAAAAAAAAAAAAAAACCAGAATAAATTATGCAACACTAACAACAATTTCTGGGTTGGAGGCAAAGCGGGTATTTCTTATGCAATGTTACACCATGACCATCCACATGGCCATCTTCAGTGTCTATGTCTTCCTTCTTTATACCAGGAGGCAGCTCCCAATCGAATGAGTATAGAAGGTTTGAAATAACTAGCTCCAGGGTCGTAACAGCCATATTCATTCCTGGGCAAATCCTGCGACCAGTCCCAAACGGAATATATTCGAAATCGTGTCCTTTATATTGAATGTCATTGTCGAGGAATCTCTCAGGCAAAAACTCATCTGGATTTTCCCAAACCTTAGGATCCCTATGAATAGCCAAAACATTCACATAGACTATAGTTTTAGATTCGATTAAATATCCATTTACAACCAACCTATCCAACGATTCTCGTGGAATAAGGGGAAGAATGGGGTACATTCTCATGGTTTCCTTGATTACTGCTTCTAGATAAGGAAGCTTTAAATTTTGAAGATCTTCTTCATATATTCTCTCTTTTCCATGCATCATATTCCTCACTTCTTCTTGTGCTTTGCACATCACTCCCGGGTTCTTTATCAGGCTTGTCATGATCCATATTATTGTGTTTGCTGTTGACTCTGTTCCGGCAAAAAATAAGTTCTGCATCAAAACATGTAAATTAACCATTAACTTAACAGACTGTAAAAATGCATTTTGAACCTTATAGGCCAAGCCATTTTACAGATCGCTCTACATTAGTACTGTGTGCGAGAGAATAAAGAGAGTGTATTTTACCATTATAACTGCTTTAATGTTATTTAAGGTGAAATCGATTGAAGATATCTGGCCATCGTTCTTTAACTGAAGTAAGATGTCAATGACATCCCCGTCCATCGAACTTGGCCTACATGGGCTGAGATGTTCATCAATTAGTTCTTGATAGAACAGATCCATGTCATTGAAACTTCTTTCCAGCCGAGCAGAAGATCCAGTAAACCTATCAAGCCATCCAAACAAAGGAAAATGGTCAGAAAAGTAGAAAGTTGCCATTACAACCCCTAATCTTTTTAGTAACCCTTCAAATCTTTTCATTTCAACTTCTTCAAACTTCTTTCCAAAAGCAAGTCTACAAGTTATAGTGTTTGTAAGTGGCATCATGATGTCACTCAAATTTAACACTTCATTTTCTGAAGCCTTTTGAGAAATTCGTTTAATCATACGAAAGACTTCTTCTTCGCGAATCGAACGAAAGGACTGCACTCTTTTGTAGCTAAAGACATGAACGGTGAGAATCTTTCTCATTTCCTTCCAATAATCATTATACGGAGCAAAAGCAATATCAGTGCCATGGTACGAAACTTTTCTTAACCCAAAGAAGTTAGGCCTGCTACAGAAAATTAAGTCATGCGTTTTCAACAATTGTTTAGCCATTTCCGTTGAAGAGATTATAAGAGCTGGTAAATAACCAAGCCTGAGATACAACATTGGACCATATTGTTTTGAAAGGCTCCATAGTTGGTGTGGAAGGATGGAGATATCAAGCTGATGCAAGTTTCCGATAAACGGAAGTCCCCGTGGACCTGGTGGATGTGGCAGTTTCGATGTATAGTTACCGAGAAGTTTGGGAAGAACAAGTATGAATAGTACAGGAACACCAACAACAAGATAGAGATAAGTTAAGAAAACCATCATTGTGCCCTTTTGTTTTCTTCAGATTTAGCATAAGTAATAGTCATTTATAGATTAATTTTGTCTGCAACTACCAGATAAATGTTGCTTTCTCTGTCGGAAGATACAAAGTACGTCGAAAGTAACTCTAATAGTGATTAATTAAACATGCCAACTATTATTACGTACGTTGATGAATGACCGAACGACGACAGAACCGATCTACATAGATGCTTTCTCTGGTATTGTCGCGTGATGAAGCCACAGTGTATATAAAACGTAAAAATCTTGAGCTTTTGTCTTTGGATTACCCTGCAGTATTTATCATCTACTAGGTCGTATTTGGATTTAGTGATCGTAATTTATGGTAAAAGTTTAATCAATTTAAACACAAAAAGTTAAACATACAAAAAATTATGGTACCTTGGGAGTATATGATTATTCTCTCTACACTAAAACCTCTATAAATTAATATATAGTTGGGATCAGATAAATATATTAATTTAGAGAGGTATTAATTAATCGATAAATTAATAATTATTAATTGATACAGAGTTTTTAATAAAAAATTGACGGTTAGTATATAAACTTAAATAAAATCAATTGCATAATTTATATTTTATACCTAATTCAATTTATTCCATGTATACTTATTTACAAATTCAATATATATTGATAAAATTCTAAATACACCATACTTAAATATAATACCGAAGATATAGAAGATCATGCAACACATTTGAAATCTGGTGCATGGAAAGAAGTGCTCAAAACATCAAAAACACTTAATAAATTTTTGATAAAATCCAGAAACTCCACATACCAGCTTTGGATAGGGAAGATAAGGCATCAGTTTCATCTAGATTTGAATTTTAAGAAAAAAGCTAGAATCATATTTTGCAAAAGTGTAACATATATATTTTTATGATTATAAGTGAATTATGAATTTATAATATTATTGGGACCATATATTTATACAGGGGTTTCAAAAAAATTATTATCTTATTATTTTATCGATATATGTCATTTTTTGAACTAGTCCAAGTCGGGATCGGAGTAAATTATTAACTTAGAGAGATTATTAATTTACCGAGTATTAATTTACCGAGATTTTACTGTACTTTTTTCGGTTAGAAGGAATAAAAGTGAGAAGAGTGATCAAAACAAATATAATCAATTTTAATATTTTAAATTTAAAAATTTAAAAACATTAATATAATAACAAAGTCCATGCTTGAAATTTTAATTTTGACGGGATATACAAGGTTCTTTTCTTGTCGAAATATCCTGTTGCTACCTTGGTGACTTTGTTTACAGGTGTTTGCTTCATCAAACTACTATGAATCAATCAAAAGGCCATAGAAATATATATGCAGTGTTAAAATTAGAAAAAAAAAAAAAAAAAAAAAATTGGTAAAAATGAAAAAAAAAACTCAGCTCTGTCTAAGATAGTATAGTAACTCTCTGTTCTTGAATATTCAAATTCCAACATCTGCGAATCAAATTAATTAATTATGTGTTAATCAAAATATCCAAAATATTAAAAATTACAAACATTTTAAATTTGGTGTCTCTGTTTTTGTATTTATATATTTGTCATTTACTGTACACTACTATGCTGACATGAACGTCGTGTGTTTGTACCGTATATACCAATCTTTCTGTTTTTGTTTCGCACTTTCCGAAACAGATTGAATATTGAAGTTGATTATGTATAATTGAGCTAGCAAAACGGTGAAATAATTTATTTTAATAAGTGAATAGCATAATACTGGTGTACATTCTTAAGTTCTCACAAGTATATTTAGTGATTCTTTTGTATTGATACGTTACAAGTTTGTAACTTAAAGTAACCACCGCTGTACACCAATGCAAGACCAGATTCTAAAGTAATCACCCCGTGCTGCCGAGAATTAAGACATGATTCAAACACAAATTCTACGAGAAGGTACATCGATCAGTTGTGTTCTCAAACAACATATGTGCACTGTTTGTTTGTTTTTTTTAGATGTACCTTTACCTTTGTGATCAATGCCTCACTGGTCATCTTTGTTCTTGTTCTATAACTCAATTATATTTTCAAGGTCAAGCTTTCTGATGATTTAGAACTTATACTGAACTCTGATAATCCAAATTTTATAGAGAATGGTAGTCTTAACAAAAGAAGAAGAGACAGAAACCAACTTGGACAGACTTTTGGTGCCACTTTAGAAGGTGAATTTGTATTACAGCCAAAATATGGTAATCACAAAGTTGCTGTACAGAGTGAATTACGGGCGAAATGGGATGTATTTTACAGGTTTTGTCGTCTACACAGTGTTACCGGCACGGTGAGTTGTGGTCTATAACATCTCCTTTATTCTGATGGATGCCGCTAATCATTTTTTGAAGATCATATTAAATATTTTACGTTGCAACTGACAGGTGACTGGGGTGGTTTCGGTTTCACTGCTGCCATTGACTTCATTCACTGATCTGTCACCTGCATTCTTTGTGGGATTGCTTAAGGCAGTCATCCCATTTGCTTTCGTGAACATCTATGTGGTTGCACTAAATCAAGTGGTTGATGTCGGAATAGACAAAGTAAAAGAATACTCAATACTAATATTCACAATGTAAGATCCATGTCTTGTTCGTAGTATATAATTCTGTTTAATATGTGATCATTTCTCAGATAAACAAACCCTATCTTGTACTGGCTGCTGGAGAATATACGATGGGACAAGGAAAGGCCATTACCTCAGCATTTGGAATCACGGTTAGATACTAAAACTATCATTTAATTACCTCGTATATTTTTTTAATTTCCTTCAACCAGTTGCAATACAGTCCGGTTATATAGAGTGCTATTACAATAAATCGACATCTAGTGGTGGCAAAGTGAATTGCATGTAAAGGATCGAAGTATGAGGATTTGGAATCTATGGTTGGCCATTTCTCATTACATTCTGAGGACATATTTTGTATGGTTAATTGTGCAGTGCTTGGCTTTGGCAATCATTTTCCAGTCCCCTCCATTACTTTATGGCATTATTATACATTTTTTGGTTGGAACTGCATATTCTGTCGAGGTAAGTTTCATTGATTTGTTTTCTTTTGTTAGCCAAATTTCAAGAGGTAGAAAGTACTGATACCCATTATAACAAAACTTAAATTTAACAGACTTAAACTTCACCAGATCACCTCTGTTACCCGTTAGCATCATGCACACTACCTAGAATAACTACTATGGAAAACAAAAGAAGAAACCTTCCTTACAGTTCGAATTAAAACCTTGATATATGTTAACTCGAATTGCAATAAAACTCGATAAGTACCATGGAAACTACTAGTTTTAGTCCCCACTCTCCGAATAATTGTTTTGCAGCAACCGTTACTGAGATGGAAAACAAAGCCCTTCCTTGCTGCATTAGGAATTGGTCTGCATGCATTCAATCTTCAGCTTGCTGTCTTCTGTCACATCCAGGTGAATGCATGTACTGCAGAAATGGGGCCGTAAAAGGCCCAAGATGCTTGTATGATATCATGTATAACTGAATGTGCAATAATATTTGCAGAAATATGTGCTCGGTAGACCATTAATACACACGAAGTCCTTCGTCTTTGTTCTCATTTTCTTCATTTTATTTGCCACCGTTCTTGGAATGTTCAAGGTAAGTCCTTCTTTAGACTTTACATGTTTGTTTTCAAAGATCATAACTCTTTTACCATCTATATGTACCCCTTGGCTTAAACCTTAAGATTTATGCAATAATGAACGCAGGTAATTCTCACAAAAAAGTCACAATTAAAATGAAAATTAGAAACTAATCTCTGCTTCTTGTTTTTTAAATCATATAAAATCCCGAAATGACACAACTTTGCCGCCATATAACACAACTGTGTGTAAAATTCTGTTGTCCCGAAATGATAAACAATGGTGTGGTTTTTCTCACAAAAAGTGTTGTGTGTTATTTGAGTTTGAAAAAATAGCCTTAAACACAAGTAAATAACACAAATCAAACCGAGTACTACAACAAATTGTCAAACCAAATCATTTAACAATATTATACAAACCAAATCAGACTAAATTACCAACTCAAATTTATAGCTTAACAGACAAATATATACTAAAATGAAGGATCCCGACTGAGCCATTAAGAGAGGAAGTAACAGAGCCAATAACATGGGATCTGTCTATTACCATCAAAGTTGAATCCATTCTTCAATTCATCAACATTTGCAACAGTACTTGCATAAAAAGTACACAATTAAGATTTTATAGTAATCTACCCAATGGGAAAAAAGAAAATTTTATTTTGAAGAATCCTATAGTTGGTTTTCTACTGAAGATGCT
Source organism: Heracleum sosnowskyi (assembly GCA_030848705.1). NCBI lineage: Eukaryota > Viridiplantae > Streptophyta > Magnoliopsida > Apiales > Apiaceae > Heracleum > Heracleum sosnowskyi. The sequence goes on from CM061240.1 coordinate 23,263,125, forward strand.
AAAAATTGAAAAGGAAGCAGTTAGCTCCTTGTTCCTCGGCTCCTAGCTACAGTGTATTGATACGTAAATATATATACCGTTAAAATACTTGTAAACAATTTTTTTTTGAGTAAATAACACTTTACACCCTTTATCTTTAGTCACTTTTTTGATTTAGTTTCAAATTTTTAATGTCAGCAGAATGCATCTCTTAAGTTTATCAACATACTCTTTTTTTTTCGACATACTAACTTGGATTATCATCATTAAATATTCACTGTCACAGGACATACCCGATGTAGCAGGTGATCAAGCATTTGGCAACCGAACATTCAGTGTCAGGCATGGCAAAAAAAAGGTTGGAAATATGGTGTCCATATAACAGAGGTTTCAAACTTTTTTGCAAATATGAAATGTATGTATTTTTACTTTTCAAAATGATTGTCAAGACAACCTCGCTCAAATGTTGTTCAAAAGGTAACTGACTGCTCGGCAACTTAAAGTCTACTCAAATGCTTGGCTTTTGCAGGTTTTTTCGGTTTGTATTTTCATCCTGCTGATTGACTATGTGTTTGCCATGGTGACCGGAGCGTTGTTATCTTCATTTCTACTAAACAAATTTGTGACTGTAAGTTTTACCTTCGATGTTCAGCTGAAAATCGTTATTATTAATCAGCTCTCTTGTCTTAAATGCCATAATACGTTGAATTAGAAATCAAATTGAAGCTTCGTTAATTTATCAAATAGTAAAATCAGTTTTATGTACACCATAGTAACATTTATTGTCATTAATTAATATTTTTCCTTTGATTTTAATTATTTCAGGTAATAGGTCACTGTACACTTGCCTCCTTGCTCTGGGGTCGAGCAAAATCACTTAATCTTGAGGATGATTCCTCGGTGGAGTCGTTTTACATGTTTTTATGGAAGGTATGTTACTCTTTCTTTAGGCAATTCGCTGTACACTGCGTTCCACATTATTATGTTTGACCTAACTGGATCTGCTATATTTTGTAACTTTCATGCAGCTATTCACCGCCGAGTATGTACTTATTCAGTTTATACGCTGACAAGAAATGCAAATACTCGTTCAATCCAAAGATGTAAATTTATATTTATATTCCTTTATTAGTATCGAATACTTGCTACTTGCATCGAAGAGTACGTTCTTATTCCTCTTGTAATTGCATGAAGTTTTTTAGTTTAGTTGTAATTGTTATGGCCAAAAATAAACCTCGCCTTCAGTAATGACGTTATCATATGGTGGATTCTAGAAGCATACCCGTTTACTATTTATTGGGTCTAGCCTACGTTCATACGAAGCCTAGCCCAATAGTTGACGAAATTACTGGCCCATTATTGATGTTGGGCATATCCTAGGTTCATATGAAGCCTAGCCCATTGGGTGACAGTCAAAGTATCGGGTTTAACCTAGGTTCATCAGAGCCTCGCCTTCTCGGAAACCTAGGTTACAGATAAAAATGGATGACTAGTGTAAGTAAGGAATGTGCCCTTTTTAGCTTATTCTAGGGTATAAACTACCTTATTTACCTCATCACTTAAATATAGGAACCTCGTCTTCTAAAAGATGAAGGTTCCTTAACTTTTATTGATTTATGGAAAATTAACCTAAATTGCTGAGAAACTTCGCCTTGAGAGAAGCCTCGCCTCTTTTGAGATTCATAAAAGCCTGTCTTTCCTTATTTTCTATGGGTCAAGATAAGTGTTGGCTCCGATAAATCCGGGTCAATGAATTATCCGATAAGTCCCAAGAAAATAGTGAAATCATGACAGCTTATAATGACATATCAAAGGCGGTGATCCCGGTCTTCTTGCTCTTTAAAGAAGGAAACTCAGCCCATGGGTTACTTGCTCTCCAAGAACTACGTTTGGCTTGATCCCTATAAATAGGGTACGTAGGCACATTGTATGGTACGATGCAAACTTGCAAACAAGAGAGAATTCAATATTCAATCTCAATTGCGACCTATTCTCACATACAATCTCAGCCATCCCCAAATCATAAACCCTAAATCCCCGTAACCTACGCTACATATCATCCTCGGTTTCTACCACAATTCCAGCAACCCTCCCCGAATTTGTTTTCACCAAATTCCTCCGTTAACAATTGGCGCTAGAAGGCGAGGTTACTCTTCCTTCTTAAAACTCTGCTCGGCATAGAGTATGAAAGAAGGCGAGGTTACTCATCCTTCTTAAAACTCTGCTCAGCATAGAGTATAAAAGAAGGCGAGGTTACTCATCCTTCTTAAAACTCTGCTCAGCATAGAGTATAAAAGAAGGCGAGGTTACTCTTCCTTCTTAAAACTCTGCTCGGCATAGAGTATGAAAGAAGGCGAGGTTACTCATCCTTCTTAAAACTCTGCCCAGCATAGAGTATAAAAGAAGGCGAGGTTACTCTTCCTTCTTAACTCTGCCCAGCATAGAGCATAAACGAAGGCGAGGTTACATTTTCCAGCACATTTTCTACTATGAACAAACACATGCAATAATAGTAGAATTGATAAAATGAAAAGTTTTTACAAGGGCGACACCATTAAAAGGAGGGTGCGCGTCTCCATTAAAGTTAGGAACAGTTGGGGGGACCTTGTATCCCAATAGTGTTTGCCAAAATAAATAAATCATACAGTCACGAGGCAGTCGTGTTGGAAGGCGAAGCTCCACTTGTGTTACCAATCTCAGCATTACCCCCAGTAGCTTCGTTCCTCGCCTCTTCCTCAGCCTTGGTTTTCAGCTCGCTCTCAATCTTCTGGAGGAGCTCTTTCCTCGCCTCTTCGATAGACTTGGCATTTTCAGCCTTGAATGTTGTTATATAATGGGAAGTTGAGGGAGCAAAATGCACTGACCAGTCGTAGTCAGGGTCGGCGGCAAGGAAATTCTTTAAGTAACCTAAAAAGCCGAGGCTGTAGGCGTCGCTTAGTTCTTTTTCCATTTTCTTGTTAAGCTCGTCCAGCTTAGACTGCATCTCTTCCTTCTCTTTCTTGGAAACCTCGCCTGCCTGCTTAGCATCGGCCGCGAGTCTGGTGCACTCATCTTGAAGCTTCCCAACCTCGTCTTTCCTGGCCTTGGATTCCTTATCAAGCTGTTTTTGCACATTGGACAGTTGCTCTTTAAGAGATGAAGCCTCGCCCTTCAATTTCTTGAGGCCTTTTTCTTGATCTTGAATAATCATGTTCCTCTCAGTCAGAACATTAAGGCCATGGTAAAAAGCCTCGCCTAAACCCATTTTGAAGGCGAATTCAGCATCTTGGCTATTCCTCTTCATGAAAAGTTTAGCGTCGTCATCCGAATAGTGATTCGCAGCTAAGGAACCAAAGGTAGCAGACACCAACTGCAATGGGGGATCGCCTTCTGTTGCCCCAATCTTAGATTTTTTGCTCGTCCCCTTTGGAACGTCGTTCATTCCCCGTTTCCCTTTATCTTTCTCTTTCATTGGAGGAGGTGGGGCAGTTAAGATTGTTGGGACAATATTCTGAGGGCGAGGTTGCCCAGTAGTCGAGGTTGGATTAGCCGTAGCTGGCTTTGCAAAAGGATTTCCTCCAAAAGGGAGCTGCATCTTTTTTCCTGTACAAGATAAAAGAGATCGAGGTTATATACAGGATGATGTTACTAAATTTGCAGAATAATAAAGAGAGAAGACGAGGTTACCTCTTCCTGTTAAATGTTTAGTTATTTTTCTTAGAACTCTTTTTGAAGAATTCCTTTTAAATTTCACGGGAGCTATTTGCCCGAACCCGCTGTTATAAAAGCCGTGGGCTTGAAGAGATTCCGAGGTTACAAGTACGTCGAAGTTTTTCTCTTGAGGAGAAAGATTCAAAATATGCTCCGCACGAGCTAGAGCGTCGTCAGAAAGTACGGATTGTTTCGGTTGGACTATATATGAATACGAGCAATACAAAGACGAGGTTATTAAAAATTAAAGAATGGAATGAAAGGACGAGTTTAGATAAAAGTCGAGGTTATGATTTAACTTACAGGCATTTAAGTTAAATTGTGTCCTGACTCGCGGGACGTCGTAGAGATAGAAATAGTCGGCTTTCCATATCTTCATGTTACTTGGGTTGCCGGAATAAAATCCTTTTCTGTTATGCTTAGCGAAGAAGGCGAGGTAATAGAAACCTAGATCGCTTCCGCTTTTCCTTAGAGACAGAAAGTAATTAATTTCTTCTAAAGAAGGAGCCTCATAGCCGTTGTTTCTGTACAACATATACAATCCAATAGCAATCCTGTAGCTATTAGGCGACAATTGCAAAGGGGCGATCTTGTAGAACTCGATTATTTCATGGAGGAACCTATGCATTGGATATCCAAATCCAATTTCAACCAATTTGTTGGTCAAGACCATTCTTGGGATTTGAAGAAGGGGAACGTCAAACCAATGCATTCTCATATGTAGGCGAGGTTTCAACCATTTCCCTTGAAGATGGAAATATTCCATCAGATACATAATTTCTTCCGAACTGATTTCAGAGGCGAGGCCAGCGCAAGAAACCACGCCCTCTTCCTTTCGATACTTGATTTTGTCAGCTTCGGTGTAACTTTCAGGAAAGTCATAATCAATCTCGTGCTCATAAGTATCGGGGTTATAAGGCCTTGGTGAGGGAAAATCAAACGCGCAACGAATGGGAGAAACCGAAAGAGCCTCGCCTTCATCATCGGAAACGTCGGCTTCCTCTTGATGGTCGTCATCATCTGGATTTCTATCCTCGCTCCTTTGAACCTCGTCCTCGTTTCCATATGAGCAATGACTTTCTATTTCTTCGTCTTCGTTGTTTTGATCTTCTTGGAATATCTTGGCGCATTGGTTTAAATCTTTACCTCGCCCTCTTCCTAGCATAGATGAAGTGGAAGGCTCGGTATCTAAGGGGGAAAAGAAATCATGAAGGTCCCCCTCATCTTCATTGATGTCCCCGATGTTGAAAATACTTTGTTGATCATCGATTCTCCCAGGAGAATGGGGATTTCTTTCCTCAAGATGAGAATTATCGGATAAGGATATGACTGCGTCTGGATTTTCAATTATTTTGTGAGAATTCAGGTTCCTTTGATGCGCTCTTAGCCATCCTCGGTCTAGAAAAGCGTCAAGACGTTCCTCGTCCTTAGAACGAGAAGGGAAAGTTTTTGAAGCAGAAGATGCCTCGGCCTCATTTGATGTTGAATTATGAGACATCTGAAAAGAGAGGGCGAGGACAAGATTATCGATTTGATTGAAGGAAAATAATAAAGATGACTAAAGGGCTAATGAGTCCTCGCCCTCACGGAAGGCGCGCCTAGTGTCGCTCTAATTCTAGATCAGGGAGAAGATTACAATTCCTAAGTGTCGCTCTAATTCTAGAAGATAATTTTTTAACAGGTTAAAATGCATTACAAATGAGCAAGTAATAGAATATACCTCGGTAAGTAGATGATTGGATACAACTCGAAAAATTCTGATTCGCCTACTTTATTACTAGCCTCGTCTTCAGGAATCAAGAGCCTCGCCTTCTTGGCTTCAGAAAAAATTGGCCGGCACTTTGAGAGATTTTTAGAAAGATGGTAACTTTGACGAAAATTTTGGGTTTTTATAAGAGAAATGAAGCTGCCACGTGGCTACTTATGATTCGTACTTAGGTGCAGTAATCGAGGTGTGACAGTTGGAAATGATATTTAAAAACTTAAAAGAAAATTAGTTCATCAATAAATGATGACTTGTTAAACAAGGGTATTAGACATACCTCGCCCATTTTGGAGGAGAGGTTCCTCAACGATTGGTGATGATGGCTCGCCTTTGAGATTTCTTTCAAAATTTTTGGACGAACTTTTCTTTCACAAATATTTGTTTCAAGAAAATGGGGGGTAGTTGTTATGGCCAAAAATAAACCTCGCCTTCAGTAATGACGTTATCATATGGTGGATTCTAGAAGCATACCCGTTTACTATTTATTGGGTCTAGCCTACGCTCATACGAAGCCTAGCCCAATAGTTGACGAAATTACTTGCCCATTATTGATGTTGGGCATATCCTAGGTTCATATGAAGCCTAGCCCATTGGGTGACAGTCAAAGTATCGGGTTTAACCTAGGTTCATCAGAGCCTCGCCTTCTCGGAAACCTAGGTTACAGATAAAAATGGATGACTAGTGTAAGTAAGGAATGTGCCCTTTTTAGCTTATTCTAGGGTATAAACTACCTTATTTACCTCATCACTTAAATATAGGAACCTCGTCTTCTAAAAGATGAAGGTTCCTTAACTTTTATTGATTTATGGAAAATTAACCTAAATTGCTGAGAAACTTCGCCTTGAGAGAAGCCTCGCCTCTTTTGAGATTCATAAAAGCCTGTCTTTCCTTATTTTCTATGGGTCAAGATAAGTGTTGGCTCCGATAAATCCGGGTCAATGAATTATCCGATAAGTCCCAAGAAAATAGTGAAATCATGACAGCTTATAATGACATATCAAAGGCGGTGATCCCGGTCTTCTTGCTCTTTAAAGAAGGAAACTCAGCCCATGGGTTACTTGCTCTCCAAGAACTACGTTTGGCTTGATCCCTATAAATAGGGTACGTAGGCACATTGTATGGTACGATGCAAACTTGCAAACAAGAGAGAATTCAATATTCAATCTCAATTGCGACCTATTCTCACATACAATCTCAGCCATCCCCAAATCATAAACCCTAAATCCCCGTAACCTACGCTACATATCATCCTCGGTTTCTACCACAATTCCAGCAACCCTCCCCGAATTTGTTTTCACCAAATTCCTCCGTTAACAATAATCTTGCTGCAGTTCGCATAATTTATTAATATATTAGAACTCTTGTTTTTAAGTACTTATCTGTGTTAAAGGTATTGTACTCTTGGTTGTGCTTTTCTTTCCTTTTTGTAAACATTAGACATTTTTTGTAAACATTAGACATTTTGTAAACGGGCTGCTCTGCTAGGTCTCTGGCAGGAGCTCCCTGCCATTTGCCCAGTAGCCTGCTGGAAATGCAGATGAGATGTTTAAAATGGCATGTTGATGTTTGAGTTAAAGATATTTGTGTTTTGAATATGATTTATCTAACCTTAAAACTTTTCCATTATTACATCACGACGATTCGGTGAGGTAAAAAGTGCCTCCATTTCATTATACTAGTCCTTCCGAGTTTTCAAATTTAGAAATTTCTTATATATGCTGAAGAAATCACAGACCTGTTCTTGATATTCAATTTATGTTTTTAAAAGAATATCTCATGCTTTTGTAGAAATTTTTCATAAGGTACGTATATGATGCTTGCCAACTCTAACGTGTTCTTGCCGTTCAAACAACAGGCCTCAACAATAATATTTTTTTGTATGATAAAGTTTTTGGTGTTCATGAGTTCCAAATCATTCTTAGCAGATATATTAGTTATATATATATATATATAAGCTGTATTAATATGACTGGAGAGATACTGAGATAACAATCACAGTGTTATTTGCCAAAAGACTTAGTTTTATTTATGACAGCAAACATTACATATATAGAAAGAAAAACAATTACTCATGCGACAAAAACGCACCCACTGGATGGAAACAAATGAAACAACTGCTAAGAACTATTATTCAGCTAAGATCCTAAAAAATAGCATGACTGAGTCATGTTGACACCTTCTGCAAAGCCCATGACTCCACAATGTAAAGTCCACAACTTATTACTGCTCAGACAAAGTGCAGATTAACTCGCAACAATCACCCCTTTAAGCTGCAACTTGTCTGACCAAATCCTTCACTCCAAGTAAATGTCTCATCTTCTCAAACTTAAGAGTTGCTAGAGGTTTTGTTAGCGTATCACCTCGCTGGAACTCACCCCTTATATGCTTTAGTACAATCTCCCCACGGTCTACACATTCTCTGATAAAATGGTAACGAACGTCGATGTGTTTGCTTCTTCCGTGAAACACTGCATTCTTAGCCAAATCAATGGCTGATCTGTTATCCATGTACAACACTACCGGCCCCAATTCCTTCCCTGTTATCTGATTTAGGAGATTTCTGAGCCATATTCCCTGGCAGGCGGCTGCCGTCGCTGCCATAAATTCCGCTTCGCAAGATGATAGTGCAACGCACTTTTGTTTTTGCGATACCCAAGTTATCAAGCTATCGTTGAGATAGAAAACCATACCTCCAATGCTACGTCTATCATCCAAATGCCCTGTTAGGTCGCTATCCGAGTAGCCAGTCAAAATATTATTACCACTGTTTTTCGTGTATACCAGCCCAAAATGCAACGTCCCTTTTACATACCTCATAATTCTTTTTGCTGCGTTCAAATGCAAGCTGGTAGGCCTCTCCATATACCTGCTAATGATGCCCACGGCGTATGCTATATCAGGTCTGGTGTTAACTAAATAGCGAAGTCCACCCACCATACTTTTATACTTAGTAGTATCGACTGCTTCTCCTTCCTCATCCTTAGTTATCTTCTCCTTCAGGTCCATGGGATATTTCGTGGCATTGCATTCTAAGATCCCTGCTTTTCCCAGAATTTTCTTGGCGTAGCTAGTTTGCTTGATCTCTATGAACCCTCTGCCTTGCTCGACTTCCATGCCAAGATAGTAACTAAGCTTACCCAAATTGCTCATCTCGAAGTTTCTGTTCATCTCGTCCTTGAACTGCTCTATCATTTTAACATTCGATCCTGTCACAAGAAGATCATCGACATAAACGGCCACCACAAGGATGTCATTTCCCTGGTTTCGCGTGTAAACGGCGTGCTCCGATGGACATTTTATGAACCCAAGACTCTTCAGGCATGCATTTAACTTTGCGTACCAGGCTCGTGGTGCCTGACGCAAGCCGTAGAGTGCCTTTAACAATTTGTAGACCTTTTGTTTCTGACCTGGAATCTCGAATCCCTCTGGCTTCACAACATAAACATCCTCAGTGATTTCTCCGTTTAGAAATGCAGTCTTGACGTCTAAGTGGTGTACTTCCCACTCGTTTTTTGCTGCCAATGCTAACAAAAGTCGGACTGTTTCTAGTCTTGTGACGGGTGCGAAACTCTCCTCAAAATCTATCCCATATTCTTGCACATAACCCTTTGCCACTAATCGTGCCTTATGCTTGATAATTTTCCCATATGCATCCTTTTTTATCTTGAAAATCCATTTCAATCCTATCACTTTCTGATCTGTGGGTGGCTCTGTCAGTTTCCATGTACCGTTCTTCTCAATGGATTCCATTTCTTTCTCCATGGCCTGTTTCCAGTTTTTATCCTTAGTAGCCTGTGCAAAATTTCTTGGTTCTTCACAACCAAATAACAGTAGTTCCTCATCCACATCTGTATCGCCATACACTTCATTGATGGGCCTGGATTTTTTTGGCTCGCAGCTATCATCATAGTTGTCGGGGTCTAACTGAGATTCAGGTGTCGGACTATGTGGTGTGTCCGACACATAGCCACTTCCATCTTCGACTTCAGGTTGAGATCTGTCCTCTTGAAACAGACTATCCAATACAGTAAATGGTACGACCGACCCTGGCTCTTCTTCTGTACTTGATTCCCACTGCCAAGCTTTTGTTTCTTCAAAACACACATCCCTACTAATGTAGACTCTGTCGTTGTCTGGATCATAGAGCCTGTATCCCTTGGTACCAGGTTCCCTGCCCAAATTGATTACTTTTCGACTTCGATCATCTAGTTTTTGTAGTTTATTCCCTGGTATTCTCATGTGAGCCACACACCCGAAAACTCTTAGATGACCAACACTCGGTTTTTCTTTCGTCCAAGCTTCATACGGAGTGACGTCGGACAGTGCACGAGTTGGAAGTCTGTTTAGAAGGTACACATAGTGTCTCATGGCTTCACCCCACAGTTTCGAGGGAAGGTTCATTTCTTTTAAACAGCTCCTGGCCATTTCGACAACTGTTCTGTTTCGTCTCTCTACCACGCCATTTTGTTGAGGCATGTAGGGAGTTGTGAGATGTCGTTCGATACCTGTACTATCACAATATTCCTTGAATTCTCTAGAATTGAACTCACCACCCCTATCGGTTCGAAATACTTGAATACGTTTCTCTGGACCTTTCTCCACATGAGCTCTAAAACTCTTAAACACACTCAATGCTTCATCTTTGCTTTTCAAGAAATAGACCCACATTAATCTAGTGAAATCATCAACTAAAAGGAAAAAGTATCTCTTACCGGTGGCTGTCTCAGGTGTAACGGGGCCGCATAAATCCCCGTGTATGAGTTCCAGCTCCTTGCTTGCTCTGTACTTCGTCTGTGTAGGGAAGCTTTTTCTTGGCTGCTTCGACACCAAACAGCCAGTGCACACGTCTTTGGGTCTCACGATTTTGGGCATCCCACTTGCCATGTCTCGTTTATGCATCAATTCTAAAGCCTGGTAGTTTACATGCCCAAAACGGGCATGCCACATCTTGGAGACTTCCACCGACTTAGCCATAAGATAGGAGTGTGTTGCAGATTCAAGAATCAGTTTGTATAGCTGGTTTGGTGATCTCCTGACTTTCATTAACAGAGCATTATCCTTGTCATAGACCCACAGAAATTCTCCTTTAAGTATCACTCGATTCCCCTCCTCTGAGAGTTGCCCCAAGCTTAGGATGTTGTTGCAAAGGCTAGGAATATAGTATACATTATGCAATGTACGTTCTTCTCCCGTCTTGCACTTGAAAATTAGTGATCCTTTGCCTTCTATCCTGACAGTTGAACCATCCCCAAACCGTACCGTTCCTGTAACTTTCTCATCGATCTCAGCAAATTTTGACTTATACCCGGTCATATGGTTACTAGCACCATTGTCGAGATACCATAGATTCGTCTCCTTTCCTTGTCCCGTATTCTTGGGAAGTGTTCTGGGGTTTACTGTCATCTCATTTAGCATCAGCTTTTCGAGATCCTCCTCCTTATCATGCTTCGCCAGTAACAGTGCTACCTCATCGTCTTCGATTTGGGCCATATTTGCTTCCTGTCTCGACTCCCTTGTCCGTCTTGGTTTTCGACATTCTGCAGCAAAATGTCCGTAGGCCTAGCAGTTAAAACACTTGATTTTACTCTTATCTCGCCCACGAACCTTAATACTAGATGCTGCATCGTCCACCCCACTTCTGTTAGTTCGTTTTTTTCCACTCTTCCCGAGTGAGAAGCAGCTTCCCTTCCTCGTTTTCCCTCTTGTTCCATTCCTCTTCTGTGAGTAGAAGTTGTTCCTCATTGGTTTCTTTCTTTCCCTTAACCCTCTCTTCATGTGCCCTTAACGAGCCTACTGCTTCCTCCACAGTCATCGTCTCGAGGTCACCAAATTGTTCAAGCGTGGAAGTGATCTGCAGAAATTTTGGTGGAAGAGCGCGTAACAGTTTCTTAACCACATACGATTCATCTACACTTTCGCCCAGTGCTCTGATGTTTGTAACAAGCCCATTCAGTTTCATGCTGAAATCGTCCAAGAGATCGTTCTCTTTCATGCTTAAAGATTCAAATTCGGCTTTAAGAGTTTGAATCTTCGCATTCTTGACACGATCAGCCCCCTGACAAAGAGTTTTTATTCCATCCCATGCTTCCTTGGCTATCTTCTTCTCGGCCAATGTGAGAAGCATATCCTCGGGTATTCCTTGATAGATCATTTCTAGCGCCACTTTATCCGTCTTGTCCTCAACCGGTGTCTTTGCATCACTCGATTCTATAGCAACCCAAACTCCCTGAGCTTGCATAAACACACGCATCTTCAATGCCCATGCAGTTTAATTGCTCCTGGCCAACATCGGATAACTTAGGCCTATTGATTCTCCTTTGATCTTGCTTATATCCATCGCAGCTTGAGTCTTTGACATCCACGAAAACTTTCCAGGCTCTGATACCAAATCTTAGCAGATATATTAGTTATATATATATATAAGCTGTATTAATATGACTGGAGAGATACTGAGATAACAATCACAGTGTTACTTGCCAAAAGACTTAGTTTTATTTATGACAACAAACATTACATATATAGAAAGGAAAACAACTACTCATGCGACAAAAACGCACACACTAGATGGAAACAAATGAAACAACTACTAAGAACTATTATTCAGCTAAGATCCTAAAAAATAGCATGACTGAGTCATGTTGACACCTTCTGCAAAGCCCATGACTCCACAATGTAAAGTCCACAACTTATTACTGCTCAGACAAAGTGCAGATTAACTCGCAATAATCATCCAGCATGAGACATTATAAAACCTAGTAGCAGCAAGAAATTGTTTATGAAATTCTAACGAAATTTATAATGAAAAATTACTAGGGTTTAGAATAAAGCTTGCTCGCCAAATAAAAGCTCCCAATAATACTCATAATGAAAAATTACTAGGGTTTAGAATAAAGCTTGCTCGCCAAATAAAAGCTCCCAATAATGCTCTAACTTAGAGTCGAACCGTTCAGCTAAGAGCCCCTTAAATCGGTTCAAAGCACCATTTCTCAACCCATCCATCTGAATTTGCGTTATGCACAAACTCTTTATCTAAATACTAAAATGGTGAAGGAAGACGAGTAAATAAAACTGAAATGCATTTACTTTATTAAAAATACTCTCTCCGTTTATCTTTTAATTATACAAGTCCATCCCTATTTATATTACAGGAGAATAGACTATTATTAGCTTATAAGAATAGAAACTTCAGACACCATTCATTTTAATGGTTTACATTTGAGTTTAATTATTCAACAAATTCCTCCCTTAAACTCAAATTGTTTTCGATCCTTCATCCCAATCATCATCTTGTAGGTATCAAAAACAACTTTGGGTAGCGGTTTTGTGAACATATACATCTGTACTTGATTAGACTTGCCACATTGTTATAGCTAAAATTCGGTATCGAATTTTTAGGGTAAATCCGAGTCAAGTAATAATCAATTGGGGATATCCAAGATGCAATTAGGGATTGAATTGGTACAAGGGAAGCTCAGGGCTAGTCCTCATAGTGGAGAGGGTGCGCCCCTTTGGTCGTCCAACCCCCGAGGACGCATCCTCTTGGTGTGGACTGACAACTTTACACGAATGAATGACTTGACAGAGAATAACAACTAGATTGACATGGGATTAACATGCGGAAGACTTAGGGTTTGCCCTCGTAGGGGTAAGGGCGCACTCCTTTACGCCGTACACCCCTTGAGGGAACGCCCTCTTGGTTTGAAGTGCTACTTGGTGGTGAACGACATCTCCCTTGGCTTGATACTGGCAAGATATTGAAGACTTCTTCCTTTTAGGATGAGCCCTAAGGGAGGGATGTCCATTATTGAAGGCCTCCAGAGGTTTGCCCGATGATTGAAGATTTCCCTCCTTGGATGTGCCCTAGGAGGGGGATGCCCGTGGTTGAAGGCCTCCAGGGGTTGCCTGATGACTGAAGGCCTCCTCCTGTATTCAATGGGCGCGTCCTCATTGGGGATGTGGGGTGAACCTTGGTGTGTGCTTTGGGAGCTATGTTCCTGTACTCAATGGGCGCGTCCTCATTGGGGAACTTTGGAGTAATCCTGCACTTTGCACCCAAACGCTTGGGATCACTTGTCCTGCAATCTGGTGGGTGCTTCTCATTCGGGGGACAAGGATGCGTCTAGAATTTGGGGTAAGTCATGGCTATACCTGCAACTACTTTGGTCAGGGAGATAGCTGGTAGCGGTTAGCGTCGGCTCCTAAGTTGGGTCGATGCCACATCCGTGAAGTCCCTAGACTTTAGTTGAGCCTTGGGCCTTTGTGACTAGGCCTCAAGGCGATTCAGATCTGAAGGATGTTTCCATGTATGTTTGAAGGCGGCAGTTTTCATGTATACTGGCGATGATTCCAAGCAAGATCCTAAAAAGAAGGCGCGATTATCGGGAGCACGTCATCATCTTCTAGACGCGCCCTCAGGGTAACACTTAACTAGTTTTAGTTTTGCTCTTTGTTCCTTGAATTGTTGTAGGAAGAAGATTATGAAGGAAAATCCCCAAGAACCCTTAGGGCGCGCCCTAAGAGTGATGCTCGAGGGTCAGATGACTTCCAACAACTTCTGGGAGAATTCGATGATGGAACACGTCATCTTCTCCAGGACGCGTCCTCCAGGTAATCTCTAAGATTTTTCAAATTATTCAGTATTTCGATAGGTGGAAAATTCCTACTTGGAAGAATATCTCAAGAATTATCAAGCCATACGTCCCACCCCAAAAGGATGCGTCCTCTACTTCAAGGATGCCCTCTCAGCATATCAAAGGTCCCAAGGACCGTTTCTCCCCGAGGACGCGTCCAATGGAAGAATGTCTATAAACAATTATAATAAAGATAAATAGTGATCAGACAAGCTCCAATAGTTGAACCCATTTGTCGTCTCTCAAGTGTGTCCTTCCTTCAGGGTGCGCACTTTGAAGTTACTCCGATGTTCAGACAAATTCCAACGAGTACATGGAGAGCTGATTGATTTGTGCGGCTTCCTGGTCTTTCAGGACGCGTCCTTCCTCCATGGCATGCTCTCAAGAAAAAGAAATTCTGCTCAACATGAACTCCAGCGATTTTTAGAGGAAGATAATAGGGAAGCGAGGCCCTATGATCCAAAGAGAGTGCCCCCTGGTTACAGGTTGAGGCCCCATGGACATGAGTGAGCCCCTTCATGTGACAACTCAATTGATAATATCGGAGAGCGGCCCCGTGATCCACATAGTGCGCCCCCTGATTCTTGAAAGAATTACAGGTTGAGGCCCCATAGACATGAGCGAGCCCCTCCGCGTGAAGAATTCATTACTTGAATTTTAGAGGAAATGAAGCTATTGGAAGCAGAGGCCCCGTATTCCATAGTGAGATCCCCCTGATTACAAGTCGAGGCCCCATAGATATGAGTGAGCCCCTTCACGTGATAATTCAATGGATTATATAGGAGAGAGGCCCCCTGGTCCACAGTGAGTCCCCCCTACTTACAGGTCGAGGCCCCATGGACATGAGTGAGCCCCTCCGAAAAGACAAGACTTTTATCTTCAGATAACGCATCGTCATATCCTCAATAATAGAAGATATGCCCTTCAAGGCACGTCATAATGGTGTCGGCCTCATATTATAAGGCTTCGACTTTAAACATGATTGTACAACCCTCAGGTTGCAGCAAGAAGAAGAATATTTAGAGTAGAGGCCCCATGGACCTTCGGATGCGCCCCCTGACCAGTAGGATACGGCCCCAAGGTCATGAGTGAGCCCCTCCACAAGATAATGCTATTATAAAATGGATTAGAAGATTCGAAGGGACTTCGACATTGCCCTCGTCCATATAGGCCGCCCTACGCAAGAAGGTGCGCCCTCACAATACTGGGGGGGGGGGTAGTACTAATGCATCTCCCGGCTCTTCCTATGAACAAAGTATCCTTACGGGGATGCTTATTCGTGAAAAGACGTTTGAAGATACAATTGACGCCTATTGTGTGCTCCTTCTCCGGACAAAGGCGCTAAGGTACGGCCCTAGGCTAGTCTGATGAAGGCCCTCTACACGATAAATTATTCCTCTCATCAAATTAGAAAGGAGTTAGACGAGGGGAGAGGACTCCTCCACCTCATATCAGCAGAGAGGACTCCTCTCCTCATATCAGCAGAGAGGACTCCTCTCCCCATATCTGCAGAGAGGACTCCTCCATCTCATATCTGCAGAGATGACTCCTCCACTTCGTATCAGCAGAGAGGACTCCTCTCCTCATATCAGCAGAGAGGACTCCTCTCCCCATATCTGCAGAGAGGACTCCTCCATCTCATATAAAACTAAACCCCAAAATATAAATTACGATTCAATACTACAAGAAAACTAATAAAATTCTTCTCGTTCCATGGTACACACAAAGCTGCCAACTCCCGTGGTATCATACCCAAAGTTGTATCCATCATCAATAATTAGGAAACGAGGTGGTATTCCTCCTTCATAGAAACTGCAGAAGCTTAGCGAGCCACCACCAAGAAAACCCTTACAATCTCAGCCCCGAATTCATCAAAACCATCACACTCTGACGACTTTCCGGTGAAGAACCACTGTCATAGATCTTGATTCCGGTGACAAACCTCGAACTTTGTTAATACCAAATTCCTCCGTTAACACACATGACTTAGTATCGCAGTCTTGTCTTTCACATGCTCCCGAATAAAATGGAAGTGAATATGTATATGTTTACGTCTCTCATGATGTACTGGGTTGTTTGCCAATTCATTTGCGGATTTATTATCAACTCGCACTACGCCATAGATGGCTTTCGGAAATGTTTTTAAAACGTTACAGAAAGCACAAAATATGTTGCAGGAAGTCGGAAAATAAAAACAGCAACACTTTTTCAGTGTTGCAATTTTCACCGTTGTCGTAGCACCCTACAACAACGTTTTGTTACACTACTGCAACACCACTACTTTTGTTACCAGAACATTTTAAGGCATCATTAAACATAGTGTACAACAACACTAAACTAGTGTTGCAGTAGATGTCAACATTCTGTAAAATTATGGGTCCCACTATTGGGACCCATATGTGGACCCAATGGTAGGACCCACCTTTGGGACCCGCATATGGGGTCCATTGGTGGCCCCTCCTAGAAGCTCCATTGTGGGCCCCACCCATGGGCCTCTTTCAAATGGTTCCCAAATAAACATTTTTTTACAATTAATGGCACACCACTTTCACAATGAAATTTAAAAGAAACTATTTGTATATATGCATTTCCCAATAATTAAAAACATGTTTTTTACAACAATACCAAAATTCAATAATACAAGTACAAGACTTCATAACACTAAACCCCAAAATATAAATTACAATTCAATACTACAAGAAAACTAATAAAATTCTTCTCGTTCCATGGTACACACAAAGCTGCCAACTCCTGTTGTATCATACCCAAAGTTGTATCCATTATCAATAATTAGGAAACGAGGTGGTATTCCTCCTTCATAGAAACTGCAGAATTAAACAATAATGTATTAGTTGCCTTTATCTTTCAGAAATCTGAATAGGCTAAAAACAATTTTATATTCTTTTTGTGCCTTTTAAGCCCGTCTTTAAACCTTTGGTTGTGACATCGGTGTAGAATGCATCCCATGTACACCAGCCGAACCAGTCTATGAATATGGGCAACTGCTAAATTCAAAAAGATAACAAATTACAAAACTCTAATTGTAGAGCCCTGATAAAGTTACTTGACAAAATATTTGCAAGTGATTTTCAAGAGTTATGTTACAGAAGTGAGAACTTCTGTGCCGAGACTAGTATCATAGTATGGCAAATTTCAATAGTTTCTAAACTTCATGGATGTTATTATCATATGATGCCCAAGATATAGTTAAGAAAACACCAATGTGTGCCTGTTGGTATATTATCAATAGAAGGTGTTATCAGGATTAAAAAGGAGAGTAGAGTTGATGCAACCACAGTATACACCGGGAACTTATAGTTGAACTAAAATAGAAAATAGTAATCACTAAAATTATTAGACGTTTACAAAAATCACCATAGAAGTTGATATGATTTATAAAAAATATGTTCAGGTCATTACGACATAAGTTGAATTGAATCACTAGTTGAAAGTTATTACAAACTGATGCAGTAAAAAAAAGTTCAGTAACCAAGGACTCTCCTATGCAGAAAGCAAGATTATGATGATTGGTTGTGGGACATACATTAGGGCATTGTAAGTTAATTTAAACAAAAAAAAACAAAATCAGAAATCTTCATTCAAACACATCCAAGTTTAGAAAAGAGAACCAAGTACGGCAATAAAATGACCTGAAATGCAAAGAAGTGTGTTTTCAGGTTCTGTGTGCTACAGAGTATGTTTAGAACTTCAAGCTTTGCATCAGGATTTTTTTGTAACTCTTTCAAATTAGATCAGCAACATCATCTTCTTCTGATGACTGGGAAGACTATAAATTATTACATAGATATGATGACTATAAATTGTAGAGTAGTCTTGAAGGAGATGAAAGCATGTAAAAGCTTCAAAAACAATAATGAATGCTAAACAGTAGCACACCTGAAGAAAAATACTAAAAGATTGTGGCTTTGTGAACAGAGCACATCTCAAAAATCCTACCCACAGCTTTGGGTTTTTCCATATTTGGAAAACAACTAATTTTAGTAGTTTGCTGTTAAATAGCACATAAATATCATACTATTTACATGACATATACTAAAAATAGTCACCTGCTTGCTTACAAGACGGGAGAGAATATTCATTACACAGTCAACCTGCACCAGTTACTAAGTTAGCTAAGTTGTCATTCAGTAACATGTATTCACATTTAAGGGAAAAATAAATATTTATTCTACATAACTAATTAAGTAATATCCATCTGAAGTGCTAGCTTACTGGAATCAATATTTTAATTTTGAAGCTATCAAATAACTCACCAGTGACGGATTGTTTGTAATATTGTTCTCATAAATAATAAGGGAAATGGAATCTGCTCGACCTGCAAGCATAACATCAGTTTTTAATATCGGATTAACACATATTTTTTGATTAATTAAGATTAAGTGATCCTTATGATACCAACTGATTCAGGACTTCTGCAAGGACTTGTTGGGTGAATATATGACCCTGTTCAAAACACACATTGGAAGCATCTGTAACCTGCATAAACTCTAAACATTCTTAGTTGCACAAGTTGAGAAAGCAGAAAAGGAGGAAGGAAATGATGTACCTTCTTCAAGGCAATTCCATCTCTTTCAAGGTCAACCTTGTGAATAGTAATCAAAACTTCACCAAGAGTAAGAACAACATGACCTTGTGAATACTTTGTTAGATTTCTTAAGAAGGAAGATGTAGATAGATGCATATAGGAAGTACACATTATGACGATACAAATGTAATAAGATCGAAGACTCTGGCATTTGTGCTACTCTAAATGTGAACACATGGATTAAATGGAAATTTAACTCACCTACTTGTCTTTAACTGGAATATGAATCAACTACTATAAACAGATGAGTATTGATAACCCTTATACATTTTATTTTCAACCCATAAACAGAAAACTTTAAACCCATAAACTCTAACTTCCCCTTTATATAACCATAGAAACAGAGAGATGTAGCGTGTTGAAGATGGAGAGAAACATGAAAATGAAAATAACAACAAATTAAAGTAGACAAATTTCAGATTTGATGTATAGCAAAACAAATTAATAGTAAAAATTATATATACAAGCTGAAATTGAGGATAATACCTAATGATATATAGAACCCCTACTTCAAATGTGTAAATCCCCAATTGAATAGGAAGTAACTGAAAGTCTAATTCAATCGAATAGTAGAAAGCCCAAAACTGAAGAAACCCCATCGATTTGTTTGAGAGTGAGTAGCGGCTAGCGGTGTGTTTGTATGATAGAGAGCATTGAACGATGTGTTTGTGTGGTAGAGAGAGAGTGGGTGGGTGGGTCGGTGGTAGAGAGTGGGTGGGTGAGTGTTTTGTCTTAATTTTTTTTTTGTTAATTTTGTCCAAGGCGGCAAATTTGCCGCTTCTTACACATCAAATTTCGGATAGCGCCAACACAAACACACCTCTCATAGTACTGTATGTTGCTTCTTTTTTCATTTTTCTTAAAAATAAAATCAATTTAAAATTTATAAGAAAATATGTCATTTTTATAAAAATGTAATATTTCCCTCCATTGAATATAGAATTTCGAACATCATCAAATTAATTTAAATATAGAATATTCATTTCGTGTAAAATTAAAATTTTAATTTTTTAAATTCAATGTATTACTTTTTTTAATAATTTGGTCTATTTTCAAATTATAAAAAAATGTTATATTTTTTAAAAATGCCATAACTGATTCTAATAAAAAACTTTGAAAATTTAATTTATATGTTTTTCCAACATTGATAATTTTAATGTAAGAAAATTATTTCTTTCAAATTTTTGTTAAAATATTAAAGTTATGTTTAAACCATATTAACAACAACACTTCACCAGGGTTGGAACTTGTTACATTTCTTATAGATGTCGCAACACTGTTGAAATGCATATGTTTTGGCCTATTAATATTCCGAGGAAACAACTTAACTTAAACAAGTATGTAATAAGTAAATAATAAGTTAATATGTCACAGGAATCTCAGATAGTTTTATCTGTCAAGAGAATGGAGAATTAAAGTCATCCTACAGATTTGAAGATATACTACATTGAAAGAAGTTCAATTATTTGTTCAAGCCTCAGTGAAGTCTTCAAAGAAGTGGATTTATTAAAGTGACAGAGGTTTCAGATTTGTGATAGCAAATGTACAGGTTACAAAGGTTGATCAACAGTCAAAAGCGAACAATGAACCACAACTTAAAGTCAAGATGAAGAACAGACATTGAAGTTAGTCATTTATGAACCAGACAGTGCATCAAATGACAACATCAGACAATGGATATTCTTCAGCCGATCAAGTGGTTCAAGCATTGGTTTTACTATTCTATAAGGATTTAAGTTCTATTGTAAATTAGTTATTAATTTATTTATTAATTTAATTCATCAGAATTAATTTAGTAAATAAATTAAGTAATTAATTTATTGAATAAATTAATTCTTCAGAATTAATTTGTGAAGTAAATTAATTATTAGAATTAATTTAGAATTAGAATTTGAATTAAATTAGAATTATGTAATTAAAATCAACTGGAATGACTACCCAGGATAGTCATACCGGTAGTCATACCGGTAGTCATCCCGATAGTCATCCCGGTTTATTTTAAGTAATTCTAATATAATTCACATAAATTCAGATAGTCATGCTAAGCCTTTTGATAGTCATTCCAGTACAAATTGGATAGTCATTCCAAAGGTAAAAGAAACAGAACGTGCAGAAGTGTACTGATCCACTTGATTAGTACAAAAGCAAAAAGTAATCAGGAGAAAAATATCAAGAACATTACATCAAAAATACTTTCCTGTCAAGAACTCTGCCGTGCTAATTTCTTCTGCAAATTAATTCTAGAATCTTTATGTTAAATCTAAACCACTAGAATTCATTTACTTGTACTGCTTTGACTATCTAGCGGATTTTTATCCCTAGAACATATCTCAAATTATCAAATATTGTTATATCTTTTTATTACAAAAATAGATAAATTCATGTCGAATTTATTCTAGATTTGTGTTAATTAGTTTGAGATCCAATCTTGTAATCAGTATCATATTTGTAACACCCTTCAAGTTTAATAGAGTTTTATTTAACTTGAATCTTGTTTCATTTTATTCCGCATCAATTTGTTCCTAAACAGTTAAATCATTTAAAGAACAAATTCGATAAAACGGTATAGTTTGTATTCAACCCCCCTTCTACAAACTTATCAGGACCTAACAATTGGCATCAGAGCCTTTTGATTGATATACAAATCAAAGATCCAATTGTTTTGAGATTTTTCTTTTAAACTCTGATTTTTTATTTGAATTCTAAAAATCTCAAAAGATGTCTACTACACAGAAAGTGGGGACAGTTAAAATCCCAATATTCAGCAAGGAGCATTATCCAATGTGGAAGAAGAAAATGCTCCTATTTCTTAAGGTTGCAAATCCTAAATACTTGGATGTGCTGAAGAGTGGTCCCAAACTCCCTATGATTATTGATCCTGAAGTTGTTGAGGATAATGTTGTGACTAGGGCTGCTAGGATGTACCCTAAAGATCCCAAGGAATACACTCCTGATGAGAAAGAGGATGTTACCTTGGATTCCTGTCTTCAGTTGATCCTTATTGAGAGTCTTGATCCTATCATGCATAATCATGTCCTAAATTGTGAAACTGCCAAACATATTTGGGGAACCATAGAGATAATCAATGAGGGGACAGAAGAAGTTAGGGAGAATATGCTGGAAATTCTCACTTCACAATATGAGCATTTCAGATCAATCCCTGGTGAAGGTATCTCTCAGGTTTTTGAAAGATACAACAAATTAATTAATGATCTGAATCTCAATGGGAAGCACTACACCAACAAGGAGATTAACAAGAAGTTCCTTCTTACACTTCCACCTCACTTGGAGCACAAGATATCTGCTATTAGAGAAGCAAGAGACATGAATGAGCTTGCTTTGGAAAGATTGTATGGTGTCTTGAAGACCTATGAGCTGGAGCAGATTCAACAGAAGGAGCTGTATGGAACTGGAAGGATTGTTGGTACCTCCACTGCATTGGCTGCTGAAGTCCCACAGAAACTGGAAGTGAAGGCTGTTCAACCTTCCAGTTCTCACATGAATGTTATTGATGCTGAATATGGATTAACATCCATTGATCAATCTGGTGGTGACTTCTATTCTTTGGAAGAACTTGATCAGCTGGAGGATGGTGATTTGGCTTTGATAGTCAGAAAGTTTGGGAAGTTTAGATTCAAGAGGAATCCCAATCTTAAGTTCAGACCCAGATTTCAGAGAGGTGGATCTTCATCTTCAAGTGGCACAAAGGGTGGCTACAAAACTGGAACTGTGGAAAGGAGTATAATCAGATGCTACAATTGCAATGAGTTGGGTCACTTTGCTACTGAGTGCAGAAAGCCAAAGCAAGTGACTAGAAACACATTTGATTCTAGCAAGAAGAACAAGATTGGGAAGGCCTATGTTGCTGAGGGAAAGAGTTGGGATGACACTGACAGTGATGAAGAAGCAGGTGAGATTGGGAACCTTGCTTTAATGGCTAAAGAGGAAAGCACTTCATCCAGATACATGTCAGAGGTAACCTTTACTGATGCTGAAATGATTTATCATCTTGGTGGCACCATAAGTTGTGCACGCACTGAAAATGATAGAATAAATCTTTTAAACACAAATCTTGAAAAGGAATTAAAAGATTTGAAACTTGTGCATGTTAATCAGGATGAACTTAATGAGAAAATTGCTTTTCTGGAGAATAGGGTTAAATGTTATATTCAACTGGAAACCATTCTCAAAGAGCAGATTACTGAGCTCAAAACCAAAGCTAATGCCTATTACAACTCTTGTAAAACGGCTAAAGAAATTTTCAATAAACAAGCTATTGGTAATCATGTCAGTATAGGTTATGATTATAATGAGGCTATAGGATTGCTTGGTATTAATACACCTTGTAGATTCAGAGAAGAAGGAAAGGCTGTTCCTTATATTCTTAAGGGTATTAAAACACCCTTCTGTAAGGAGTCTGAGGCAGAGCCTCTGAATGAATCTTCTATCATTATTGCTGAGGAGATTCATGAAGAAGATGTTGCCTTAGAAGCTGAGAAATCCAAAAAGTGTGTATCTGATATTCCAGTCAAAGTTGCTACAACTGTAAAGACTAAATCAGATATCCATAAGTTGGATCAAAACAACTGTAGAACTAACATGCCTGCTATTAATTCTTCTCATAAAGCATGTGGTGTGAGTAATTGCATGTCTTGTGCTTTTAATGTTATGTATGCTTTCTTTAATAAAAAGCATGTATCTAGTGATAAGACTGCTCCACGTCAACATGTTAATAATAAGAAGCATGTTAAAGCTAAGACTGCTAATCCTCCTAATATTAAAGTGGATTCATTTATCCCTAAGCCTACTCAGAAATGTGTTAAGGCTGGCTATAAATGGAAACGCTCTTATGTGAAAAAGGTTGAAGTAGTTTTAGTTAGAAATGTTGTTTTGCCTGACAAAGGCCAGTTCTTTAAGTATGCCGGACCCAATCAATTTTGGGCTCCGAAGAAGGACTAATCAATCTGATATTGCAGGGAGTTAAACAGGTAAATCGAGTTATGTGGATTCTGGACAGTGGCTGTTCAAGGCATATGACCGGAGATAGAGCCCTGCTATCAGATGTGATTGTGAAAGCTGGCCCAGTAGTTACCTTTGGAGATAACAGCAAGGGTATTACGAAAGGATATGGCTGTTTGAAGTACGGAAATGTTATCATTGAAGATGTTTCATTTGTGGAAGGTCTGACGTTCAATCTTCTCAGCATCAGTCAGTTCTGTGACAGAGGATATGCTGTTTCCTTTGAAAGAGAGAAGTGTCAGATCACTCACAAGAAGAATGGAAAGCCTGCTCTTCAAGGAGTAAGGAAAGGTGACTTGTTCATAGCTGATCTGAACTCGGGATTCAAAGATGAAGTGAATTGTTTTTATGCTAAAGCTTCATCAGATGATAGTTGGCTATGGCACAAGAAGATGTCTCACCTTAACTTCAAAACTATGAACTCTTTAGTCAAGAGGGAATTAGTTAGAGGTTTGCCTCAGATGGAATTTACACAGGAAGGACTGTGTGAGGCATGTCAGAAGGGAAAGTCAAAGAAAGCTTCTCACAAGGGCACTGACACATCATCAATAACTGAACCTCTTCAGCTACTGCACATGGATTTGTTTGGTCCAGTTAATGTGATGTCCATGTCAAAGAAACAATATGCACTTGTGATTGTTGATGACTATTCAAAATATACATGGGTTTTATTCCTACATTCCAAGGATGAGACCCCATTCCTGGTGATTAGCCATGTAAAGTTGATTGAGCTGGATTCTAGATTCCCTGTTAGAGCCATAAGGTCAGATAATGGTACGGAATTCAAGAATGCCATTCTAACTGATTTTTGTGCTGATAAAGGAATAACAAGACAGTATTCTGCTCCTAGAACTCCTCAACAAAATGGAGTAGTGGAAAGAAAGAATCGTACATTGATTGAAGCTGCTAGGACTATGTTAAGTGAGTCCAAACTTCCAATGTACTTTTGGGCTGAAGCAGCGAATACAGCTTGTTATACTCAGAATCGAACTTTAATCAACAAAGACCTAATGAAGACTCCGTATGAGATCATGAACAACAAGAAACCAACTGTCAAGTACTTTCATGTATTTGGAGCAAAATGCTTTGTGCTTTTAGATGAAAATGTTAAACGTGGCAAGTTTGAGGCCAAGGCACAAGAAGCTATTTTTGTTGGTTATTCCAGAAGATCTTACAGGGTTTATGTGGTTGGCAGTCACACAGTAAATGAAAGTGTCAATGTTACTTTTGATGACACTAAGTTCCCCAATATCCAAAAAGAAGATTCATCTGAAGAGCTGAAGTTTGATAACTTGCCAGACTCAGAATCAGATGATGAAGCCCCACCTGAAGTTATTGCTGGTAATGATAATAACAATGATGATAATAATCCTGGTGATGGTGGTGGAAACACTGGTAACAATGGAGATACCACCAGCACTGGAGAAGGATCATCAAGGCAAACAGGCAACAACTCAGGGGGAGCAAATGAAGGATCAGCTAGTCACTCACAACATCAAAGTGAATTTCAAGGTGAATCATCAAGATCAAATCTTCCAAGACAGACTGTATGGAATAGAGCTCATCCTTTTGAGTTGATCATTGGTGATCCAGATGTTGGAGTTAAAACTAGAAGAGCTTCTCAGAATGAATGTCTTTTCTCAGCATTTTTATCTAAAATGGAGCCAAAGAAAACTGAGGAAGCACTAACTGATCCAGATTGGGTGATTGCTATGCAAGATGAACTCAATCAGTTTGAACAACAACAAGTCTGGAAGCTGGTACCCAGGCCAAAGAACAAGAAAGTAGTTGGTACTAGATGGGTATACAGGAACAAGCTAGATGAGGATGGCATTGTTACAAGGAACAAGGCAAGACTGGTTGCACAAGGGTATTCTCAAGCTGAAGGCATTGATTATGATGAAACCTATGCACCAGTGGCTAGACTTGAGGCCATCAGGATGTTCTTAGCATTTGCTGCTTACTCCAATTTTAAAGTCTATCAAATGGATGTTAAGAGTGCATTCCTGAATGGTGAACTTGATGAAGAAGTGTATGTGGAACAGCCCCCTGGCTTTGAAAATCAGGAGCTGCTGGACTTTGTGTACTTTCTCTTCAAGGCTATCTATGGTCTCAAACAAGCCCCAAGAAAATGGTATGACACTCTCTCTGGTTTTCTTTTAGAAAATGGTTTTGTTAGAGGTATCATAGACAAAACTCTTTTTTCAAAGAAACACAAAAGTGATATGATATTAGTCCAAGTCTATGTGGATGACATCATATTTGGGTCTACTAATGATAATCTCTGTAAGAGATTTGCTGAGCTAATGCAGAGTAAGTTTGAAATGAGTATGATGGGTGAGCTGAAGTTCTTTCTTGGATTGCAAGTAAGTCAAAGGTCAAATGGTATATTTATTTGTCAATCCAAGTATCTCAAAGAACTCCTCAAGAAGTATCATATGGAGGATTCAGCATCAGCAAGGACTCCATCTTCAACAGGAATCAAACTTGGAGCTTCTGACAAATCTATCAAGGTAGATGTTACAAGCTACAGAGGTATGATTGGCTCCTTACTCTATCTTACTGCTAGTAGACCAGATATTATGTATGCTACATGCTTGTGTGCAAGGTTCCAAGCGGACCCTAGAGATGTTCATCTCGTTGCTGTGAAAAGAATCTTGAGATATCTTAAGGGTACACCTAATCTAGGTATCTGGTACCCTAAAGAGTCTGGTTTTAATCTTGTTGGATATACAGATTCTGATTATGCAGGTAGTGTTGTGGATAGAAAGAGTACCTCTGGGAGTTGTCAATTCCTAGGAGGTAGGTTGATTTCCTGGTATAGCAAGAAACAGCAAACAGTTTCCAATTCAACAGCAGAAGCTGAATATATTGCTGCTGGAAGCTGTTGTGCTCAGATCTTATGGATACGGAATCAATTAAAGGACTATGGCTTTGCATTAGACAAAATTCCCATATTTTGTGATAATACAAGTGCCATAGCAATCTCCAACAACCCTGTACAGCACTCGAGAACGAAGCACATTGACATCAGGTATCATTTTATCAGAGAGCATGTCATGAATGGAACTGTGGAGTTACACTTTGTACCCACAGAAGAACAGACTGCAGATATATTCACTAAATCTGTTGATGAATCCACATTTATCAAGTTAGTTGGTAAATTGGGTATGTTAAACAGTCTTAGTGATTAACAATGTATCTGTCATGTTTGTTCTTTCAATAAATTCATTTTCTCTTGTCATTTAATTGATATTTTCTGCCAATTCTCATTTAATAATTGCATGCTTGTTGATTTAAATGGTTCTGAATATTTTATTTTCTTTAAAAAATATTTTTCTCATATTTTTTAAGTGGAGAAATGTATTTTTATTGAAAATATATTTATTTAGAATTATTTAGGTGTTTTTCAGTTTGTAAATATTGTTGTTTAAACTTTTCTGCAGGTTTATATTATTTTATGCAATTTTATATAATTCTACATATTTTTCTAGGATTTATGGAATTTTCTGTGAATTTTTCTAGATTTTTATAAATATTTCATGCATTTCTCTTACTTTTATGCATTTTTCTGTAATTATTTTAATTAATTCTGCTAGTTTTTGTTAACAGGTTTGTTTTTGTACTAGCATGACTATCGGAATGACTATCTTTCATAGTCATTCCAGTAGTCATTGTAGTTTAGTTTTATTTTAATTAATTGTTTCTGCCTTTTACCTTCAGTACTTATATTTTTGTACTGGAATGACTATCGGTATGACTATCCCATAGTCATCCCGATAGTCATTCTAGTTATATGCACTGTATTGTATTTTTTGTTTATTTTTTCTCTGGATTTTCTGTTACTATTTATAGTTATTCTTAGTTTTATACTGGAATGACTATCGGTATGACTACCCGGTAGTCATCCCGATAGTCATTCCAGGCTATTCGGGTTTTGCCTATAAATACTAAGCAGGTTGTCTTTTGTCCTTCATTCCTTCACAAGTTCTTGTTTTTACAAAACTTACTTCTCTTGTTTGGTTCTTTATTCTCTTAAGTAAAGAACTGCTGTCAAATTTTTTTTGGATCGGCATAAATTGATTTAATTAATTTCTGATATAATTCTTATTTCTTGGACTTTATTCCCTAAATTAGAATTAATCTAAAATTAACTCTATTAATTTGTGTTAAAATGGCCCAGCAATTTGAGATTGTTCTTACTAATTACCATGGCTATTTTGATCCCCTGAAATGTTCATTTGAACGTTTTAGGCCTTGGATTTCCTTTCTTAATCAACATTCTTGTGTTAATTATGCTATATGTTCTAATGTTGATTTGAAAGTTGATCCTTTATATTTACTTTGCTCAACTGCTGTTGTCTCTGATGATTTCTCAACTATATCTTTCAATATTCAGGACACACAGTACATTATCACTAAGGAAACATTTTGTAATGTCTTGCAGTTTCCTCAGGATAATTTTGACAGACTCCCCACTGAAGAAGAATTAACTAGGTTTTTCCTCAGTATTCACTATCAAGGTCCCCTAAATTTGTCTAAGTTAATTAAAGGGAATCTTGTATGTGAATGGGACTTATTCTTTGATACCTTGGCTAAGGTCTTTAGCAATTGCACGAAAAATAACTTTCAGAATATTCCTTATCTTTTACAAGTTATTGGTTATGCAATTGTTTTTAACAAAAGACTCAATGTTGGCCACCTTCTTTGGGAAATTGTTGTTAGGAGGGTGTTTAATGCTAGAAAGGAATTTGACAATGGTAGAAAGATTAAATGTTTTTATCCTCGTTTTCTATCACTTGTTCTTAATTCTATACTTTCTAATGAGCATCAAGAATTGTTCAAGAATGGTCGTTTTTTCATTTCTCCGACCACTGACAAAAAGTTCTTTCAAAGATTGGAAACATCCTTCAAATATGGCAGTGTCCCAGTTCTCATTTCCAACTACATGACAAACTTCATTAACTTACCATCATTTGAACCACCAATTCCAGAGCAAAGGATAGTTACATCAGCTGGAACTGAAGAAGTCATACAACCACAGGTAAGGACTTCTATCCCTGGTTCTTCTGGTACTGTTTCTGAAACCCAAGAGGTTGATAGGGCTGACCAAGAGTTTGTAGAACCACAAACTCTATCCCCGGTCATAGAGCCAAACACTGAGTCAAATCCAAATCAACCTGAACCTTATATCAATATCAGAAACATAAATAGTAGTGATGAAGAAACAATGAGTGATCCCGCAGCTCTATCTCCACCTCCTAAGAAAAGAAAAACATATAGGGAGATATCTGTAAGCCCGTCTGTATCCTTTCAACAGGATATGGATTTTGAAATGGCCAATACACAGTCTCTGGAGACATCCTCTCAACAGGATGAATCTATTGAAGTTCGCCATAGGGCCATGGCATTTTGTACTAAGTCAAGCACACTCCCGTTACTCACAATGGGAGAAAACATAACTTTAGATGCAACTCAGGACACTTTGCTAGGAGGGCACTTAGGACATGAGACAGTGCCTACCATTGTCACGGTAGAAGAGCCTTCACAGGCTTCAGAGGGAAAATCTGATTCTTTGCCACCTATAATAGAATCATTTTCTCCCCTCCCAGAGGGAACATATCTGGCTCCCCTAAGGGATTCTTCACTCGCAGTTTCAACTGGAGAAAGTGAAGGGCAACATGGTAAGTCTACATCTGAAGCAATTCAGTTTTCAATTTCTGATGAATTTTTGGACTTTACCATGGATTGGGATTCGCGAACTCCCATTGCACCACCAGTGACCTCTCAAGAAGGGGCTATGGTGATTTTTTCTGCAGGTACTTCAACTCCAACAATGGATAGACAGCTAGTGGTTAGATCTGATAGACAAACACAGAGCGATACACAAGCACGTGAGGTGAGTGAAACACCATCGAGAGAAATTGAGATGAGTGCACACAATGACACATACACTGCTTCATTATTGGCTCAAATAGCTGGTTTACAGAAACAACTGCAACAGACCCAGGCTGAAAAGGAAATTCTCAAAGCACAAGTGGATGAACGTTCTTCTTCTTCCACCTCTGTAAATAATCAGCTGGGTCATCTTAGAGATGAGATACAGGGAGTGAAGGTCACATTGGTCCCCAAGATGAATGCTGTTCAAGAATCACAGGTGTTAGTGGCCTCGGATATGTCAGAGCTCTTGGTTTCTAATGCTGAGATCAGGGAGGCTATCAAACAGATTCCTATTATTTCAACCAAAGTAGACTCCTGTCAAGATACTATTGATGAAAATCAGTACTTCAATGATGAGAGGTTTACCAAGATTGAAGGAGGGATGCAGCATCTGAACGAGGGCATGAAACATCTATATGCTATGATCAAGGTCTCACATCAACCCAATGCTGAACAGAAGAAATTCTTTGAGGGTGATGATGATGAAGGGGGCAATGGTGACAGGGATGGTGAAGGAGAAAGAGAAGGTAAAGAGGATCCTAAGGCTGATAAAGTCAAATCTGTAGAGGATACCTCAACTAAGGGGGGGAATAAGGAGAAGGAGATACAAGGAGGAGAAGAAGTGAGAGATCAAGGAGGAGAAACTGGAGGTTCTGGTTCTGGAAAGGACAAAGGGAAGCAGAAGTTAACCTTTTCTGATGCTGACTACTATCAAGGTGAACAGGGAGATTTTGATGATATTGAATCTGGAGAAACCCCTGAAGATATCTTTGGTGAAGTGGAGGTTGAAGGAGAGGCTGATTTTGCTGACTGGGAAGATGAACCTGAAGTGGATCCTGCCTTTGAAGCTGAGCTGTTAAGACAGAAAGCTGATCTAAAGAGAAGAGAAGATGAGAATGCTAAGGTGTCTGACATAATCACAAAGCATCTAGTTATCCAAAAAGCTGAACATCAAGAAAAGCAAAGGCTTCATGATTTAAAAGTCAAAGACAGAAAGTTATATGTGAGGCTGAAGCTTGGAGAAGAATGGGATAGAGCTAGAGAAATGTTCTCACATCCAACAGGGTCAGACAATGATGGAAGATTCTTTAGCATGTTGGAAAGGTACAGACAGGTCAATCCAGACAACACAATATATATGAAAGCTCTTCATGCGGAGATTTCAAGAATTTCTACTGGATTTGACAGAGTCAGAGAGGAGTTGAAGATCTACATCTACACTCATAATGAGGGAACTTTCATAGTTTCTCTTAATCTTCTGGAAGGTAGAACTCTCTCTGAGCTTTGGGTATTCATGTGCAAAGTAAAAAGAACTTCTCCATTAGCTGAGCTGCTGCATGATCAGCTAAGAGACTTTGCAATGAAAGCTAGCCCTCAAGTTGTGGATGTGCCATATGAAGTTAAATTTTATAAAGGAAGGGCACTTCAAACTTGTGGTGTGGATCCAATCTCTCTGAAAGATTATCCTGCCAAGCATCTTGTCTATATGGAGAACATGTTGAGGACAACAGGGTTTGCTACACAGGAAAAGACAGAAGTTGCTGATTTGATTCAAGACTATTGCATTGCCAATATCAAGAGATATCATCAAATGAAGAATAGGCTGAAGAAAGTCACAGCTCAACCTGTCAGACCTAGTGGCATTACTTCTGAATCTGATCGTATTTTGGACAAGGATTTGCTTGAGGCACTTGAAGAAGGAGAGATGATGGAATCTGAAATTTGAAGAAGCTCTAGTCTGTAAATGTTATATGTATAGAGCTTAGGTATTTCAAGATAGGATCAATGTAAACACATGTTCAGTCTAGAGGAACATCTATCTTGTATTTATCTTTAATGTTTGAATCTGGAAAATGTTAAATGAAATCCAGAACTTTTCTTGTTATTTACTTGGCTCTTAAAAGTCATTTCTATTTCTTGTTTAAGTTAGTTGAGTTATCCTCTAGGTATTTGATTGTTATTCTCTAACAAACAAATAGGGGGAGATTGAAAGGCATATGTTTTGGCCTATTAATATTCCGAGGAAACAACTTAACTTAAACAAGTATGTAATAAGTAAATAATAAGTTAATATGTCACAGGAATCTCAGATAGTTTTATCTGTCAAGAGAATGGAGAATTAAAGTCATCCTACAGATTTGAAGATATACTACATTGAAAGAAGTTCAATTATTTGTTCAAGCCTCAGTGAAGTCTTCAAAGAAGTGGATTTATTAAAGTGACAGAGGTTTCAGATTTGTGATAGCAAATGTACAGGTTACAAAGGTTGATCAACAGTCAAAAGCGAACAATGAACCACAACTTAAAGTCAAGATGAAGAACAGACATTGAAGTTAGTCATTTATGAACCAGACAGTGCATCAAATGACAACATCAGACAATGGATATTCTTCAGCAGATCAAGTGGTTCAAGCATTGGTTTTACTATTCTATAAGGATTTAAGTTCTATTGTAAATTAGTTATTAATTTATTTATTAATTTAATTCATCAGAATTAATTTAGTAAATAAATTAAGTAATTAATTTATTGAATAAATTAATTCTTCAGAATTAATTTGTGAAGTAAATTAATTATTAGAATTAATTTAGAATTAGAATTTGAATTAAATTAGAATTATGTAATTAAAATCAACTGGAATGACTACCCAGGATAGTCATACCGGTAGTCATACCGGTAGTCATCCCGATAGTCATCCCGGTTTATTTTAAGTAATTCTAATATAATTCACATAAATTCAGATAGTCATGCTAAGCCTTTTGATAGTCATTCCAGTACAAATTGGATAGTCATTCCAAAGGTAAAAGAAACAGAACGTGCAGAAGTGTACTGATCCACTTGATTAGTACAAAAGCAAAAAGTAATCAGGAGAAAAATATCAAGAACATTACATCAAAAATACTTTCCTGTCAAGAACTCTGCCGTGCTAATTTCTTCTGCAAATTAATTCTAGAATCTTTATGTTAAATCTAAACCACTAGAATTCATTTACTTGTACTGTTTTGACTATCTAGCGGATTTTTATCCCTAGAACATATCTCAAATTATCAAATATTGTTATATCTTTTTATTACAAAAATAGATAAATTCATGTCGAATTTATTCTAGATTTGTGTTAATTAGTTTGAGATCCAATCTTGTAATCAGTATCATATTTGTAACACCCTTCAAGTTTAATAGAGTTTTATTTAACTTGAATCTTGTTTCATTTTATTCCGCATCAATTTGTTCCTAAACAGTTAAATCATTTAAAGAACAAATTCGATAAAACGGTATAGTTTGTATTCAACCCCCCTTCTACAAACTTATCAGGACCTAACAACTGTGTTTATATATACAGCAACATCAGAAAATCAATGTTACAGTAGGTCTAAATTTTAGAGCTACTACAACACTTTACAATGCAACATCAAAAAATTATGTTGCTGTAGTCCATCTATGGCGTAGTGTCGTATTTCAGTTGCTTCATTTGGTGGTAGTTTGAGCTTGTTTAACAAGTTTCTTAGCCATATTACATGACACACACACAAAGATGCTGCCACATATTCATCCTCGCATGTTGACAGTGTCACTTTCGACTGCTTCTTCGAGAGTCATCTGAAAGTAGTGTCTTCTATAGAAAACACAAATTCAGATGTACTTTTTCGATCATCTATATCTCCACACCAATCACTATCGGAGTATCCGACCAATTTGTATTTGTTGTTAAATGAGTGAAATAGTCCAAGTGACTTTCTTCCTTGGATAAATCGGCAGAGAGGACTCCTCTCCTCATATCAGCAGAGAGGACTCCTCTCCTCATATCAGCAGAGAGGACTCCTCCACATGATATCTGCAAAGAGGACTCCTCCACCTCATATCTGCAGAGAGGACTCATCTCCTCATATCTGCAGAGAGGACTCCTCCACCTGATATCTGCAGAGAGGACTCCTCCACCTCATATCTGCAGAGAGGACTCCTCCACCTCATATCAGCAGAGAGGACTCCTCCACCTCATATCAGCAGAGAGGACTCCTCCACCTGATATCTGCAGAGAGGACTCCTCCACCTCATATCTGCAGAGAGGACTCCTCCACCTCATATCAGCAGAGAGGACTCCTCCACCTCATATCAGCAGAGAGGACTCATCTCCTCATATCAGCAGAGTGGACTCCTCCCCTCATATCAGCAGAGAGGACTCCTCCACTCATATTAATAGAGAGGACTCCTCTCATCGTATTCATATAAAGGACTTCTCCCATCATTTTAGTAAGAAGTCAGACAAGAAGAGAAGACTCATCTCCTCATACTAAAAAGTAGACAGACAAAAGGAGAGAACTCCTCCACTCCTCTCATCATATCAACAAGAGGCCTTCTCTCATGATACTTTAAGAAGAATTGAAGATACACATGGGACATAAGCTCATATGTTAGCTGTAGAGAAAATATTATTGTGATAACTTTTGACTACAAGGCCCTACGAGGTCGCTTCACAAGGTCCCTACGGGACTGGATTGCGCTTTGAAGGACCCTTCGAGGGCATCACTTACATATTCTTAAAATCACATCACATGAAGACATCTTTACAAGACATCTCATAATATCAAGGCAAGAATGCCCATGGCCAGACCTTCAAGGGACGCATGGGTGTGTCATTATTGGAATTTTTGAAAGAGGACGCGCTCAAAAGAGAACTATTCTGGAATGAGAGAGAAGAAATATTATAAGGAAGGGTAAAGGAAGATATTAGGTGGAACACGTGGCAGCCATCGGATGGAATAGTATGACTGATTAGACCACCATACAATTATATATATATATATATGGGTGTATCTATATTTACACAACGTACTCCATTTTTTGAATCTTGAGATGGATGACTGAATCCGTACCTCTTAATGATAGAAGACGACACGTCCTCTCGATAAATGAATATTTTACTTGAGGACGAGCCCGGTGAGAGGTTTATATCTGTGCACAATATCTATTGTTTCTTACGCCGAGTTAGCTCATGTAAGCTTAGAGGTGTCGTGTGCAGGTAGTATCCCTCTCTAAACATTAGAATTATCAAAAATATATGATGGAAGAATTAAAGGACACGCCATCTAGGAGGATGCGCCCTCTTTATATCATCGAAGAAGGAAGAAGCTCGAGGACACTTCTTGAAAAAGAAAAGGTTATAAAGAGATTTTGGCACTTTGTGTTGGGTTTCATTGTAAAAAAGCAGCGAAAAACAGTCGTAAAACAATAAAATTTACGAAACCCTAACGCAGGATCCATGTATAAGTTGTGACTGATTATGGAGAAACGAAATCATACCAGTTAAGAGCTTTACGAATTCTGTAAGATGGAGGTCCTTGATTGCAATCACCACACAACCCTTGCGTCAAGATCTGTGTCTCTAAATCGTCCACAAGAACGTCCGATCGTCCAACGATCCAAGGAGCAGGTACTAGCCAAATAAAACTGCCTTCTCTCTCTCTCTAGCCTCTCTTAAAACCGAATTATCTGAACCAACCCTAAAACTATACATCATTATGTATATATAGGGCAGAGAGATTGGGCCTAACCCTAATTAGCTTGGGCTTCAACTAAACCAAACTGATTTGGGGTTTTTTTTAATGAATTAAATTCGAAATACAATTTAGTTAACTAAGTCCAACTTAATTAATTAATTAACCAATTTCGAATTTATAATTATTTAATTTAAATCTGATATTTAAATTAAAACTCCTTTTAAAACGTTCTTATTGTGTAACCCTTTAGGTTATTATTACGTTGTCAATATTTTCAATATCCAATAAAAAAATATAAACAATGAGCGGCATCTAGTAATACATCATTGCTACCCAAGTAATAATAATAATTGGTGATCCAATTAAACCTTTCGTGATTAATGTTTCCGTGTAATATAATCCCTTTAACCAAATATTATAGATTAAACTCGAGGCATGTATTTAGTCATCCTCTTCAATGCTTAATCCGGGTTTCCTTGATCAATGAGTAAACTATTAAAACAAATCAATATTTGAGCATGGCCATGCATTTTCATAGTCTCACTCAATCAAGAGGCCAATAATATCTCCCCTAATAATAGGAGGGTTAAATCCTTTATCTATCATTCATATTTCTCATATGACTCATGATATACCCGATGTCCACTTTTATCATCACCCGGTCAAAGGTAACTTTTAATGTTGTCAAAGTATATTAATCCTCGTATAGAAATATAATGATCTCAAGTCTAAGGATCATTACACCATTATCACTGTGAGTCTTTCTTATGACTTTATTAAACATGAAGAATCTCACTGTGGGTCTGTCCAGTACCATGTACTCCTACATGTACCTATGCATTGACTTTAGTATCTCCATACTTATAACCAATGAGATGTGGTTATCTGTCAATCAACATACTAGTCTATTTATTTATTATTATTGTCCTATATTTAATAATACTCGACTAGGGACCTTTTAAGAATATGATATATTATATAATCTCAAGTTCAAGTCATGTACTTAAACTATATAATGTGTATCATGATTCTAAGGACATTTATTATGCTAACAAATATATCGCAGTAATTAAAGTCATAATAAATACGTTTATTGAATAATCAAATGACATAAAGGTTTATTAAAAGAGACAATGTATTGCCTCTAGGGCACCTACACTAACAATCTCCCACTTGCACTAGAGCCAATCACCCATGTATCTAATACCCATGGAACTAGTGTGACATTCGTGCTTCTGCTGCGACAAAGCCTTAGTCAGTGGGTCCGCAACGTTATCATTAGTATGCACTTTACATATATGTATATCCCCTCTATTGTTTATTTCTCTAAGAAGGTGATATCTCCTAAGTATATGCTTTGCCTTGGAATGGGATCTTGGTTCCTTAGCCTGCGCGATGGCTCCATTATTATCGCAATATAGATCAACTGGGTCTGCGATCGATGGAACCACTCCAAGTCCCGTAATAAAATTCCGAATCCAAACAGCCTCTTTGGCTGCTTCACTGGCTGCAATATACTCAGCTTCCATTGTAGAATCAGCTACTGTTTCTTGCTTTGAACTCTTCCAACTTACAGCACCTCCATTTAGGCAAAACACAAATCCAGACTGAGACACAGTGTCGTCCCTATCTGTCTGGAAACTAGCATCAGTGTAACCTCTTACTACTAGTTTCTCATCTCCTCCATATATCAAGAAAGAATCTTTAGTCCTCTTAAGGTACTTAAGAATGTTCTTGACAGCTGTCCAGTGACTTTCACCTGGATTAGACTGGTATCTACTCGTCATGCTCAAAGCATACGAGACATCGGGACGAGTACATATCATTGCATACATTATAGAACCAATTGCCGAAGCATATGGTACTTTATTCATACGGTCCTTCTCTTCTGATGATTTAGGACAGTTTTCTTTTGAGATCGATATCCCATGAGACATTGGGACATATCCCCTTTTAGCCTTTTGCATCCCGAAACGATGCAATATCTTGTCAATGTATGTACTCTGACTTAAGCCGATCATTCTTCTGGGTCTATCTCTATAGATCCTGATCCCCAATATGTAAGAAGCATCGCCTAAGTCTTTCATCGAGAAATAATTTCCCAACCAAGTCTTTACAACCTGTAGAGAAGTAATGTCATTCCCTATTAGTAATATGTCATCTACATATAATACTAGGAATGCCACATGGCTCCCACTAACCTTCTTGTAAACACACGGTTCATCCTCATTTTGTATGAAACCAAACTCTTTGACTGTTTCATGAAAACGAATGTTCCATCTCCCCGAGGTCTGCTTCAACCCATAAATGGATCGTAGTAACTTACAGACCATCCTAGCAAATTTTGGATCAACAAAACCCTCAGGTTGTGTCATGTACACATCCTCTTCTAAGCTCCCATTTAAGAAAGCAGTCTTGACATCCATTTGCCAGATTTCATAGTCATAATAAGCTGCTATTGCAAGCAAAATCCTGATGGATTTGACCATAGCCACCGGTGAGAAAGTTTCATCATAGTCAATACCATGAATTTGCTTGAAACCTTTCGCCACTAGTCTAGCTTTATAGGTCTGTAATTTACCATCCATGTCTGTTTTCTTCTTGAAAACCCACATGCACTCGATGGGTTTTACCCCTTCAGGTGGTTCAACCAAAGTCCATACTTTGTTTTCATACATGGAATCCATCTCAGATTTCATGGCCTCCAACCATCTCTCAGAATCTGGACTATTCATAGCATCTTTGTAGGTAAGAGGCTCATCATTATCTACAAGCATTACATCGCCATTTTGAGTCAGCAGAAATCCATAATATCTCTCTGGCTCATGACGAATCCTACTAGATCTACGAACGACC
This sequence comes from Heracleum sosnowskyi, assembly GCA_030848705.1. NCBI lineage: Eukaryota > Viridiplantae > Streptophyta > Magnoliopsida > Apiales > Apiaceae > Heracleum > Heracleum sosnowskyi. The sequence continues at coordinate 23,301,103 of CM061240.1, forward strand.
TGTGTTTCTTAAGCAATGTTGTCCTCAACATTTTCAGTAACATTCTGCTCATGTTCCAACTCTGGTTCAACATTAATCTGTGGTACTCGATCCTCATCGAGATCTATTGTCCTCCCACTATTTTTCTTAGAAAGTAATTCTCTTTCAAGAAACACAGCTGTTCGAGCAACAAACACTTTGTTCTCTGAAGGATTATAGAAGTAATACCCTTTAGTTTCATTTGGATATCCCACAAAATTACATTTATCTGATTTTGGTCCTAGCTTGTCAGAGGTTAAACGTTTCACAAACGCTTCGCATCCCCAAATTTTCATAAATGACACGCTATGACGTTTCTCAGTCCATATCTCATATGGTGTCTTTTGAACCGTTTTTGAAGGAACTCGGTTTAGCGTTTGTGCAGCCGTCTCTAGGGCATAGCCCCAGAAACTAATTGGAAGATCCGCTAGACTCATCATCGATCGCACCATGTCCAATAAGGTACGATTTCTCCTTTCAGATACACCATTCCACTGTGGTGTTCCAGGAGGTGTGAGTTGTGATACAATACCACACTCCTTTAAGAAATTCTTAAATTCTAAGCTTAGGTACTCACCTCCACGATCAGATCGTAGGGTTCTAATACTTCCGCCTATTTGTTTTTCTACTTCTGCCTTGTACTCTTTGAATTTTTCAAATGATTCGGACTTGTTCTTCAAAAGATACACATATCCGTATCTACTAAAATCGTCAGTAAAGGTTATGAAGTAGTAAAAACCACCTCTTGCCATCGTACGCATTGGACCACATACATCACTATGTATAAGCTCTAATCGTTTGGTGGCCCTTTCACCAATTCCGGTAAAAGGAGCTTTAGTCATTTTTCCAATGAAACAAGGTTCGCATTCTACGTATGATTCAAAATCAAACTTATCCAAGTATCCATCCTTATGTAACTTGGAAATGCGTTTCTCATTTATATGGCCTAAACGACAATGCCAAAGGTATGTTTGATTTGAGTCATTAGCCTTAATACGTTTATTATTTATATTATAGACAGGATTATCAAGATCTAGAACATATAAACCATTAAATAAACGTGCAACCCCATAGATAACATTATTCCAACCAAAGGAACAACTATTGTTCTGAATTGTAAAAGAAAAACCTTTCTTGTCCAAACAAGAAACAGAAATAATGTTTCTGCAAATCGCAGGCACGTAAAAACAGTTCTCAAGTTCTAAAATAAGCCATGTGGGCAATGATAAATTATAAGTCCCTACAGCCAAAGCAGCAACCTTTGCTCCATTACCAACGCGTAGGTCGACTTCTCCTTTCGCCAAAGTCCTACTCCTTCGAAGTTCCTGCACATTTATACAAATGTGAGAACCACATCTAGTATCTAATACCCAAGATGTAGAAGTAGACAAATTGACTTCTATAACATAAATACCTGAATCTGAAATCTTCACAGAATTCATTTTCTTCAAATCCTCCAAGTAAGCTTGACAGTTTCTCTTCCAATGACCTGGTTTATTGCAATAGTGACAATCACCTTTTGCAGCACCTTTTGCAGCACCTTTTGCAGCACCTTTTGCAGCACCTTTTGCAACACCTCCTGTAGGCTTCAAAGCCTTTTTAAAAACAGGTTTTGGATTAGCAGATTTAGATCCAATCTTCTTCTTGCCTTTCCTTTTACCCTGTTCTTTGGCATTCCCTTTATTGACCATCATAATGGCGTTAGGGGATGCCTTCTGAATATTGGTCTCAGCAGTTTTCAACATTGCCAACAATTCGGTAGATGTCTTGTCTATCTCATTCATGATGTAATTCATTACAAACTGAGCATAGCTGCTGTTCAAAGATTGCAAGATTAGATCTATCTGGGTTTCCTGACTAATGGTGGTACCCAGAGTAGCAAGGTACTCCATATATCCAATCATCTTTAGAACATGCGGTGCAACTGGATCACGTTCACCCTGTTTGCATGCATACAAGGCTTTGCTTGTATCAAACCTCTCCTGACGAGCCTGTCCTTCAAACATACGTTTAAGGTGCTCAATCATCACATAAGCATCCATATGCTCATGTTGTTTCTGAAGCTCGGGACTCATAGTCGCAAGCATCAGACAGGTAACATCTGTGTCATCATCTATATGTTTCTGATAAACATTCTGTTGAGCAACTGATGCACCTTCAGGCAGAGGTTCAGGGCGAGGAATATCAATGACATAGAGCTTTCGCTCTTGCCTGAGGACAATCCTCAAATTCCTTTGCCAGTCGAGGAAGTTTGTTCCTGTCAGCTTGTCCTTCTCAAGGACTGATCGTACAGAGAAGTTATTTGAGTTGTTTGCCATTAAATATCTACAATGTTAAAAAATGCATAAAATAAGTTAGTCTGCGGATTTAATAGGTAATGTTCAAGTGATTATTCATATATATTCACAATATATATCTCCCACTATTTTTATCAAATCAATAGCCCTAACTATTAATTCGGAAGGCATTTCTCTAAATCCTTCTAGTGAGCCAAGATCCATATTTCGTCACGCTTAAGGTCAGCTTTGGCTTTTCTCCCAAAACATGATTTATTTAGGTAGACAACTCTTGTCAATTATATCATATATAACTCTCGGAAAGTTTGGTAGAACAACATTTGTCCATATTTATCCAATAAATCATACCAAACTCCATTCCTCTAAGTTCACAATCCTATTGTGGTAACTTAGTTAAGTCTAACCCAATGGTCTAACAGTTAAGTATCACATTTACTTCATCGCGCCTTACCACGATAGATTGGAGTGCTTCGCTTTGGCGAACCCACTATTTCTCGATCTAGGTCTTGACGAGTGTTGCCCATTGGAAGGTATCTAAGTGACTTAATATTTAAAATTTAGGGATTTTATTATTAAAACGACCATGATCCCATCATCAAGAGATTCCCAATTTTTCCTTGAACTAAGTACTTCAATTCAAAATTCATCAATGGTTTGATTTCCAGTCCAGCGGAGGAGACACAGTGGTCTCACTTAAAATCCACCTTTCTTACAAGCGCTGCTTGTATTTTTGTCAAAATCGCCCCATGTCAAAAAATTGAAAATTCATACTTATTTCCGTGTTTCATAAACACAGGAATCTCATGTTCGTTTTGTACAATTTTAAAATCTTGAATCGTTATAGATTTTATCTTGTTTAGAAGGCATGGCATGGGTGATGTATCTAATACATACATTAATACATGATTAATCTAATTAAAGCATGCATCACATTGTATCCTACACATACAATCATACATCAATATGTAAAGTGCGTAAAGTAAATGTGTAATGGTTATGGCTCAATCCTATGTGATCCTTTTCAAGCTAATGAAAAGATCAAGGTCAATCTATGGTGGTTATATCTAACTATTACAAAATCTTCTCCATTGCTTCCATTGAATCCTTTAGTCTTCAATGCTTCCAAATCCTCCATGGATGATTACAATGAAAGCTATACTAAGGAACTTACAAAGGAACTCGAGTTACATTCGAGATAAAACATTACAAGGAATGAAGACGACATGCAAGTCGTATTTAGAAACCAAACCAACATTAAAACAAAAACCTCTATCCTATAGGTCAATAAGCCATAACCATCCACCATGCTCATATAAACAATTAATGACATGACATATCATATAAGGATGACATACTGTTTATTACTTTTCATGATCCAATCATGAATAATAAATAAACAAAGCATATGTCACAAGCACAAATTAAAACAAAGCCCTAACCCGCGGTGAGGTCGCTGGGGAGGTTCGGGGGGGGGGGGGGGGCAGCGCGCCCCCCGATGGCGGAAAATTTTGCAAAATCATGTATCAGAATACAAGCAAAATCATGTATCAGTATACAATTCCAGAAGCATGTATCAGTATACACACGACCCAAATCCCAGTTACCAGAAACATGTATCAGTATACACGTAACCCTAATCTCAGCAAATAGATCGTATCCAAATACATCTATCCGACCGTTTATATCATTATACAAACTAAACAGCATACTGATCATAACAGATCGCATATAGATGAGCCATGTCAGATTCTAAACATACTAGTATCATCATATCAGATTATATACATATTCATTATGTCAATCATATAACATAACTGTATCATGGCAGATTCATCAAACATGCATACTCGTAAAAATACAGTAAACATGTAAGCCCGGTGAGAGGTTTATATCTGTGCACAATATCTATTGTTTCTTACGCCGAGTTAGCTCATGTAAGCTTAGAGGTGTCGTGTGCAGGTAGTATCCCTCTCTAAACATTAGAATTATCAAAAATATATGATGGAAGAATTAAAGGACACGCCATCTAGGAGGATGCGCCCTCTTTATATCATCGAAGAAGGAAGAAGCTCGAGGACACTTCTTGAAAAAGAAAAGGTTATAAAGAGATTTTGGCACTTTGTGTTGGGTTTCATTGTAAAAACGCAGCGAAAAACAGTCGTAAAACAATAAAATTTACGAAACCCTAACGCAGGATCCATGTATAAGTTGTGACTGATTATGGAGAAACGAAATCATACCAGTTAAGAGCTTTACGAATTCTGTAAGATGGAGGTCCTTGATTGCAATCACCACACAACCCTTGCGTCAAGATCTGTGTCTCTAAATCGTCCACAAGAACGTCCGATCGTCCAACGATCCAAGGAGCAGGTACTAGCCAAATAAAACTGCCTTCTCTCTCTCTCTAGCCTCTCTTAAAACCGAATTATCTGAACCAACCCTAAAACTATACATCATTATGTATATATAGGGCAGAGAGATTGGGCCTAACCCTAATTAGCTTGGGCTTCAACTAAACCAAACTGATTTGGGTTTTTTTTTAATGAATTAAAACTCCTTTTAAAACGTTCTTATTGTGTAACCCTTTAGGTTATTATTACGTTGGCAATATTTTCAATATCCAATAACAAAATATAAACAATGAGCGGCATCTAGTAATACATCATTGCTACCCAAGTAATAATAATAATTGGTGATCCAATTAAACCTTTCGTGATTAATGTTTCCGTGTAATATAATCCCTTTAACCAAATATTATAGATTAAACTCGAGGCATGTATTTAGTCATCCTCTTCAATGCTTAATCCGGGTTTCCTTGATCAATGAGTAAACTATTAAAACAAATCAATATTTGAGCATGGCCATGCATTTTCATAGTCTCACTCAATCAAGAGGCCAATAATATTTCCCCTAATAATAGGAGGGTTAAATCCTTTATCTATCATTCATATTTCTCATATGACTCATGATATACCCGATGTCCACTTTTATCATCACCCGGTCAAAGGTAACTTTTAATGTTGTCAAAGTATATTAATCCTCGTATAGAAATATAATGATCTCAAGTCTAAGGATCATTACACCATTATCACTGTGAGTCTTTCTTATGACTTTATTAAACATGAAGAATCTCACTGTGGGTCTGTCCAGTACCATGTACTCCTACATGTACCTATGCATTGACTTTAGTATCTCCATACTTATAACCAATGAGATGTGGTTATCTGTCAATCAACATACTAGTCTATTTATGTATTATTATTGTCCTATATTTAATAATACTCGACTAGGGACCTTTTAAGAATATGATATATTATATAATCTCAAGTTCAAGTCATGTACTTAAACTATATAATGTGTATCATAATTCTAAGGACATTTATTATGCTAACAAATATATCGCAGTAATTAAAGTCATAATAAATACGTTTATTGAATAATCAAATGACATAAAGGTTTATTAAAAGAGACAATGTATTGCCTCTAGGGCACCTACACTAACACTTTGAAGATTGAGAATTTCATGCTTCATCTCTGATTTAACATGGAATTGGGGGGTAGTTGTTATAGCCAAAATTCGGTATCGGGTTTTTAGGGTAAATTCGGGTCAAGTAATAATCAATCGCGGATATCCAAGATGCAATTAGGGATTGAATTGGTACAAGGGAAGCTCAGGGCTAGTCCTCATAGGGGAACTTTGGAGTAATCTTACACTTTGCACCCAAACGCTTGGGATCACTTGTCCTGCAATCTGGTGGGTGCTTCTCATTCGGGGGACAAGGATGCGTCTGGCATTTGGGGTAAGTCATGGCTATACCTGCAACTACTTTGGTCAGGGAGATAGCTGGTAGCGGTTAGTGTCGGCTCCTAAGTTGGGTTGATGCCATATCCGTGAAGTCCCTAGACTGGAGTTGAGCCTTGGGCCTTTGTGACTAGGCCTCATCGTTGGACATTCCTAAAGCGAGTCGAAGACCAATTCTAGAAGATGGATCAAGTATCCTAGCGGGCCTCGGAAATCATAAACCAACCCGTATAGGTTACTTGCTCCCCAAGAACTACGTAGGGCTTCATCCCCTATAAATACAGGGTACGTAGGCACATTGTAAGGGGTTGGAAGCGAAGAGCTCAGCGAGCCACCACCAAGAAAACCCTTACAATCTCAGCCCCCAATTCATCACAACCACCACACTCTGACGACTTTCCGGTGACGAACCACCGTCATAGATCTTGATTCCGGCGATAAACCTCGAACTTTGTTAATACCAAATTCCTCCGTTAACACACATGACTTAGTATCGCAGTCTTGTCTTTCACATGCTCCCGAATAAAATGGAAGTGAATATGTATATGTTTACGTCTCTCATGATGTACTAGGTTTTTCGCCAATTCATTTGCGGATTTATTATCAACTCGTATTTCAGTTGCTTCATTTCGTGGTAGTTTGAGCTTGTTTAACAAGTTTCTTAGCCATATTGCATGACACACACACAAAGATGCTGCCACATATTCATCCTCGCATGTTGACAGTGTCACTATCGACTGCTTCTTCGAGAGTCATCTGAAAGTAGTGTCTTCTATAGAAAACACAAATTCAGATGTACTTTTTCGATCATCTATATCTCCACACCAATCACTATCGGAGTATCCGACCAATTTGTATTCGTTGATAAATTAGTGAAATAGTCCAAGTGACTTTGTTCCTTGGATAAATCGGAGCATCCTCTTAATATATAGCTTTCCAATGGGAATGATTAGGCTCCTCGATGAACCGACTTACTATGCAGACACTATATGCAATGTCCGGCCGTGTACATGAGAGATACCATAAGCTTCCAACCAAACTTCGGTATATGTTTGCATCCACTAGATCTCCTCCATCGAATTTGCAATGTTTCAGACCGAGTTCCACAGGTGTTGCTACAGAATTGTATTCTTCCATTCTGAATCTTTTTAATATATTGTTTGCATATGTCTCTTGTGACACAAATATTCCTGACTTCCATTGTCTAACTTCAAGACCAAGGAAGTATTTTATCAATCCCAAATCTATCATCTCAAATTCTCGAGTCATAATGTCTTTTTCTTTCTTTACGTATAAAGCATGCTCATACGGGCATTGTATAAACCCGCTTTCCTTGAAGTAAGTGTCGATACGAGTGTTTCATTCTCGAGGTGCCTGTTTTAATCCGTACAAGGCCTTCTTTAATTTCAATACCTTTTCTTCTTCTCCGACTTTTATGTAACCAGGTGGTTGAACCACATAAACTTCTTCTTCAAGCATGCCATTTAAAAATGCAGACTTTATGTCCATCTGATAGATTGGCCACTTGAATTGTGCAGCTTGAGATATAAGAAGTCGGATTGTCTCCATTCTGGCAACTGGAGCGAAAACCTCATCATAGTTTATTCCTCCCTTTTGTCGATAACCCTTTACAACTAAGCGTGCTTTGTACCTTTCTATTTACCTTGTAATTCACTACAAGAAAAACGCAATCAGATAAAACTGATCAGACACCGCTCGATCGAAAAAGTGTTGCCCGGAATTAATAGACAAGGTTTATTTTTCATCCTCAAAAAAGTATTATCTAATACAGGGTGATTACAATGGTTTAAAAACCATTGTCTAGAAAAGTGAATCAGACAAGGGTATTTTGAAAGAGCTGTTGTGTAAGAATCAACAATAGACAACCAGTTTCAGCAACATTGTGTGAATAAACCTAAGACAGTGTCTCAGTAAACCGTTGTTCTAATGATACAACAGTATTCTTAGCAGTATTATGTGAATTATCCTGAGACACCTAAAACGTTGTTTTAATGAGACAAGAGTTTTTTAAGTTGTGTTGTTTAAGTTGGGTAGATGTGATAATGATAATTGATAATATAATATATGGTTTCAAATGTATACAAAATTAGATGCAAATTCACAAATCAGAAAGAGCTAGAGATGATTATGTGTACAAAATTAGATGCAAATTCACAAATAAAAAAAAAGCGAGAGATAGATACACACATGAGTGAGAGAGAGAGAATTTTGGGTTTTTGTTAGATAAGGTTTTGGTTTTGTATCTGAGAGACTAAGTGGGAAAAGAAATTTGGATATAGGGGGAAATGAAATATTGGCCAAGGCAGAAAAGCAAAGCATAAGAAGGAAACAAAATTTGGGTCATGATAATTTTTTTTGAAAAAGTAAATTTATAATTTTTTAAATTTTTTTGTAATATATTATAAAAATATTTTAATTTTGAAATACGTATGATTTTATTATCGAGAATATTTTAAAAAAATGAAAACAACAATTCGGGAAGAAATACTAGTTAAATGATGTATTAGTCAAATAACTATTGACTATTAAAATATCAAACAAAATAAAAAAAAATCTAATTTTTTTGAAATATCACTAAATTATATAAATTTTGACAGTATACGGTTGGTGCATCGAGATAAATTTCAAAAAAAATCAAAATGTCAAACTGGGACGAAACACTAGTTAGAATTACTAGTTAAATGACTAGTTGACCGTTAAATTCTCAAACCAAATAATTTTTTTTTTTTGAATTTTTTGGAATATAACTAAAATATATATAACTTGACTTCCATCCAGTCGGATCGTCGAGAAATAGTATCAAAAAATAATCAAAACACCAATATATGGCACCATTATTGTTAATAATATTTGGTATGTCACTAATTCAGGTTCTGATATCAATAATAATATAGTTATTATATAATGTTCGTTTAACTTCAGAATTAGTAATGTTACAAGTATTAACGTTTTTCTAGCTAATCTTTCCTTATAAACATACATCAAGGATAGGAAATCATACAATATATATGATGTCAATATCTACAACGTGTATAATAAAATATTTGAAATATGATCGTATTTTCAATCACTAATATTATTATTATTATTATCATTAAAATTTATTTGAGTGTTCCCGTTTAACAAATTATGATACTAAATATCCAAATAATAGATTTTTATAATAACATTGTATGAAGTGTGTGACATTTATGTATTAACGGCAACAACTAAAGTTTATTAAAAAAATCAACGTTCTTAATACAAACAACGATTTATCTAAAAAAGCGTTGTGAAGTAATAACTCACACAAGGATTTGATAAGAAAAAACCATTGTCTATATCATACAATGGTCTAACAAAATAAACAATTGTTACGAAGATTATTCAATAACGAATGGATCAAAATGAAAACACTTGTGTATATTATACAACAGTTTTTGGACCAAAACCATTGTTTAGTCTTATAACTTACAAAACTTTGTTAAACTAAAACCATTGTCTGATACTTTTATAAAATCCGAGACGAAACACTAGTTAGAAGTACTAGTCAAATCACTAGTTAACCGTTAAGATCTCAAACCAAATAAATTTATTTTTTTCAAATTTTTTTGTAATATCATTAAAATGCGTACATCTTAATATACATACAGTTGGATCATAAATAAATATTTCTGAAAAAATCGAAACATCAATTCGGGACGAAATACTAGTTAGAAGTACTAGTCAAATCACTAGTTGACCGTTAAGATATCAAACCAAATAAATTTCTTTTTTTTCTAAATTTTTATTAATATCATTAAAATACATAGATCTTGATATCCATACGGTTGGATCGTCGATAAATATTTTTTTAAAAAATCGAAACATCAATCTGGGATGAAACACTAGTTAGAAGTACTAGTCAAATCAGTAGTTAACCGTTAAGATCTCAAACCAAATAAATTTTTTGTTTCTAAACTTTTTATAATATCATTAAAAAATATAGATCTTAATATCCATATGGTTAGATCATCGATAAATATTTTTAAAAAAATTGAAACATCAGTCCGGGACGAAACACTAGTTATAAGTACTAGTCAAAACACTAGTTGACCGGTAAGATCTCAAACCAAATAAATTTAGTTTTTTCTAAAATTTCTATAATATCATTAAAATACATAGATCTTGGTATCCATACTTTTGGATCATCGATAAATATTTTTAAAAAAAATCAAAACATTAATCCGGGACAAAACACTAGTTAGAAGTACTAGTCAAATCACTAGTTGACCGTTAAGATCTCAAACCAAATTTGTTTTGTAATATCATTAAAATAAATAGATCTTGATATCCATATGGTTGGATAGTCGATAAATATTTTTAAAAAAATTGAAACATCAATGCGGGACGAAACACTATTTTTCGACCACACCCAATATTTCTTTTCCCACCTTACTCTAATTTTCATTTCCCCCTCTAATTTTTGTTTCCCCCTTTTGCTTTGGGCGAACACAAACATATAACATCCACACCTCTCATATCCAAATAAAAATGAAAACATAAACCAAAGTTCATCAATTCATCAAATTTTCCTCGCATACCGATTCCTTATTCCAAAGCTTCCTATTTTATACTTGTATGCTTCTTTCTTCGTTCATGTATATAATTGTTTTTATCAATTCAATTATTTTTCATGCTATATGTTAAATTTTTTTTATAAGAAATTAATATTTGAATGTGATGAAAGCACAGTATAGGATTATTAGAGTAAGAAGTTGTTTTATATATTTGTGAAATGATTTTGTCTATGATTTATTTGATGAAATGGTTGAACCAAAGTCTTTTGTTCAATTGTTTGTCAAACTAGATTTTATGATACTGTGTACAAGGTGTATTATTAAATTTGTGAATCATCAAAGTTTCTTTTATTGCTCTTTAGTTGATGTTCTTGTTTTACCAAATGCTCTGGGGACATCAAATTTCTCTTATTCTTCTTTCTCCGCAGACTTCATGAGCTTAAACATTGGTAACAATAAACTAAAGATCATACCTAAAAGGTCGAATTTGTTCTGGTTAATTTCTTGAAAATATTATCTTAAGTTCATATTAATGTTTATACTAGTTTGAAAATTGTGGAGAAAATTCCTTTTTTTAAATGGAGTCATAAATTCAAATTTTAGGTTTGTTGTACAATATTGTCATGAGTAGATGATAGTAAAATATTCTTGTTGTCCTCACAGTTCCATATGCTAACTTACTATGTCATTAGTAGTTTGTGGTATTGCACATATTATAACTTGATATGTCACTAGTAGTTCGATCTATTATTTTAAAAGATTTTTTACTTTCCATTAATGAAATATTTCAGTGTTAATGAATATTCAGTGGTTCCCTTCCCCTCATGGTATTGTGAAGGTTAATGTACATGACAGAGTATCCTCATTCGGTTTTCCAGCTGGGAATGCCTCTACTTTGGGTGTTGTACTAAGGGATGAAGAGTTGTTGTGTAGTTTATTGTGTGCAATGGGATGTGTTTGGCTTTTCAACAAGGATTTAGAAATGTCCATTTTGAGATTAACAATTTGCATGCATTTTATCATGTAAAGAACTTTAGAGATGGTGTTCTTGAAGAACTTTATGATCTATTGAGCAGATTGACATGATGAGGAAGGACCCAAGGTGGGCCATTTCAATATTCTTAATCTATCCAAGACGTAACACAGTAGCAAAATATCTTGCTCATTTGGGATGACATAGATGAATTAATAGAACTTTCGTGATGTAATTTAATTTGTGTTATTTGAATTTGTAACTATGAATCTTGATAGTTGGTTGGTTTGTTTCTTTTAATTTTCTTCATGTTTGACTTGTTAGCTAATTTGTTGGATGCATATGATACCTCTATTTTGATGGAAGGTTAAATGAAATTCCATTTATTTATTTATTTCTATGCTGAAAATTAGACGACGATTTTAATGGTAAAAGTCTTGTCCGGAAAATCAACATACAATAGAGCAAAAACAAGTGTATGTTGGCTCACGTCACACAACTCTAAATAGTTATTCTTTTTATATGATCGATATAATATTGATAGTATATTTTAAAAATATTATACAATCGATATTGTTAATTCACATACTACTTAATTCGACTTTTAACTTCCTAATAATTTAATATTATAACTCTTTATTGTTGTTGTTGTTGTTTAAATTTAAATTAAAAAATAAAAAAAATGAATTTATTATTTGGACAATCTTTCACTTTCGTTGTTTATCTTAAGCGAACTATTTTCTTCATTTTTATGTTTATTATATACGAGTCTGTGAAATGTATGACCATTTATTTAAAGTTAAATTAGATTGAATTAAATATGGTTGAAATGCAATTAAATTTATTTGATTATATCCTCGTAATAAAAATTATTTGGTTAAATATTATCACATGTGCCTATCAAGTACCAAACTACTTAAAATATGGTATTCATTTTTAATTGAACACTTAAACAGAATTATTGACTCTTTGATATTAAATGTATTAATATCAACTATCAAGATATACAATTGATATTAGTAATTCACGTACTACTTAAATTTATTAAACTTTTAACTTCTTACTAATTTAATATTACGACTCTTTATTGTTGTTTTTGTTTAAATTTTAATAAAAAAGTGAATATATTACTTGGACAATGTTTCACTTCCATTGCTTATCTTAAGCAAACCATTTTCTTCATAACTTTATATAATGAATCAATGCACGACATGAATCAATGATTACACCATACAACTATCAACTATGACTTCAATCATTCATAACAAATTACTTTATGCCTTTGTATCTATTAGAATGATATAAATTATAAGAAAAATATTTCTCGAGTAACATTAAAGAATTAACCTTAGTTTCGGTTTAACATTAATCTCAAATATAAAATGTTAGTGAATTATTGCCTCCGATTTTAAATAAAAAAATTCAAATATTATTGATCATTAATAATAATATTCCATGGTGTTATATCGAAATATTTGATATTATGATTTAGCAATTATTTTTCAACTCAAATAATTTCTCACGAACAGAATAAAAAAGAAAGTTGTGAATTTTTACATTGACAGTTCTATTCAACTTAGAAAATCAACTTATATTTGATTTATATTATTAAAATTTAACTGAATAAAAAAAGGTACAAATTTTAACATTAACAAATCTATTCAACTTAGAAAATTTACTCATATTTGATTTATATTATTAAAATTTATTTTTTTGTATTTGAATAAAATTATATCATACACTCTATTAGATCTATTGGCTCTCATTCATATATTTTAATATCAACGATTCTTATTAGTTTTGCGTTACAAGACCATAATTTTGGATAAAATCCCCTTATGCGTATTATATATAAGAATATAATAATATAAATTTATTAGTCTGTTTAAAATATATGTTACCCTGTACATTGAAAAGTCAAGATAAGATAAGTTGATTATTTACTATTAACAATACTCTTTCAGATACATGTTACCCTGTATATTTTTCATTCTATTTGGACATAGAACATTAATTATTTAGGGTTATGGCCAAAAATACCATTTTTTTTAAAATTGGTTACAAAAATATCCATTTTCGTACATGTTGACCAAAAATACCGATCTATTACGCATTTAGAAAATGGGTAACACTATTACGCATTTAAGAAATGGGTAACACATGTTTTTTCGGAAAAATTTGCAAAAAAAAAAAAAAATTGAAAAAAGTGTTACGCATTTTGGAAATGCGTAACACCTCTTTAATAAAGGTGTTGCGCATTTCCAAAATGCGTAACACTTTTTTCAGTTTATTTTTTATTTTTATTTTTGCAAATTTTTTTGAATAATTACATGTTACTCATTTCTCAAATGCGTAATAGTGTTACCCAATTTTAAAATATGTAATAAAATGGTATTTTTGGCCAAAAAATTTAAAATCGGTATTCTTGTCACTTAATCTAAAAAAAGTGGTATTTATGTCATTTTTTCAATTATTTATGTTTGGTGATGACTAACTTGAATGTTTTGGATGTTTTTTTAAGAAAAAGAATTGTAATCAAACTTTAACGGTTTGTTTAGTTTAAGCCAGCTAAAATCCATCGGTTTTGCCTATTTTTCTTCTAAGGCACTATTTTCACATTTTCTATGAATACTGCATTGAGCTTTGAGACTGCTTCTGCGGGTGGGTATCTTGGTGCTCCATCTTCAAAAAATGTGCAATAAAGACCTTCACCGGTCATGGTCCCATCCTCCCAACTTGTTTTTCAATTCGGAATGAAAATAATTGGAGGAGAGCATAATTTTGCAAAACAATTCAACATAGTACAAATTAACTTTGATTCCGTAGTCGTGTGCTAAAAACAAGATTGACGTAAGAAAACTAAAAACTACTATCACGACCCCTAAGGGGTCTCATATGGAATCATGATTCATAGTTTAAAATGAATAAAACTCATGCCTTATTTTTGATTCAAAAATTTTTATTATCAAACTCATACTTTAAACCCTCTACGTATGAGTTTTTGATACCTAAGGAGGTGGGTATGAAAAGGGGTATTCGTATCAATTCTAATATCATTTATTTCATTTCATGCAAAAAACATTATAAATATTAAAAATTATTTTTATTTACAAACAAATGTTACTAATAATAATAAAATAATTTTATAATTTTATAAAATATAATAAATTAATTTAATTTATAACTTAATATCATTTTAAAGGTCTTTTCATCTCTCAACCAAACACATAATATCATAAATGAACTTTCAACCAGATACCACATCAACCCGATTCCCGATTCCAAACTCATACCACTACGCGAATCAAACGACTCCTAATAAATCTCTGTCACTGATCATCATGTTTCGGTAGATACTATTATTAATGTTTTTCTTATTGTTTAAACCGTCATATACTAGTGCCTTTTTTTTTGTTAAGTCGTCATATATTCACTACAAGGAAACATGACAAAACCGACCACTACAATCGGTCGGTTATCACTACAATCGGTCGGTTACGTCAACATGGTCAGGTTTACGGTCATAACCGACCACAGGCGGTCGGTTATCTTAATACGTAAAATGTTGACTGACACACATAATCGACCATGGTCAAATGTGCATAATCGGTCGGTTTTCTAGAAGAATATTTGTTAAGTTTTATAACCGACCACCTGATAACTGACCACTCTTTAAGGAGACGGTCGGTTTTGCACTTTGAATGTGGTCGGTTATGTGTGTTTATGGTCGGTTTTCTGGTAATGGAATGGTAAAAAACGGTCGGTTATGCAGCATAAAAGGTCGATTTTCTGTGTTAATTTTTTTGAAAAATTGCAGATTATGTTGTATGCCCTGTACCATTCCAATACCAATATCATTGTATCCCCTGTACCATTCACTACTACAAAACTCAACTTGCATAGCGCTCATATTTCAACTTCCATAGCATTTTTAAACGCTATGCAAGTGCAATAAACTTAGATAGCGGTTCATTATACGCTCTGTTAGAACATTACTTCGATAGCGGTTATACAAGCACTAAGGTAGTAAGCGTTACGCAAATAAATGCATTAGATAACACTTCTAGAAACGCTACTGAAGTAAGAGAGTATTATGCCACATTACTTCCATAGCTGTTTGACAAACGCTACTGAAGTGGGTTATACTTTAAAATAAGATTTTAATATTTGTCAATTTTTCCTGTAAATTTAGAAAAAAAAATATCAGCCTCAATAAAACAATACCCAATCTATATTCTAGAAAAAGAAAATAGATTATCTGATATCTGATCATATTACTTCGGTACAATTGAAATCAATTCCAAAAATGAACCACTTTCAATCCTCAATGATGTCTTCATACTTAAAAGTCTAATATTCCAAATTGATTTTCTAAGGAAAGTGCTTCTTAACCAAAACACAAAACCAACTACGAATATCAATAAAACACAAAAACTACTTCATTAGCAATTTGTCCTTCAGAAACCGATTATAGAAGTAGCCTGCCCAATTTTTCTGGAAGCCGATCATCTTATCACGAGGATATGTCTTCAATATCGGGGAATGGGTAAACTATAAATCAACAAAATTATAAAAAACATTTAGATCATATGCAAAAATATTCTTTTAATTACTACTAACACAAACATTCAAAATACTTACATTAACATCGACTGTTGTTTCATTGCTACACATTATATCCTCGATAAAGCATCCGACATAATAGGCGCAATATATGCCATCATCGAAAGCCTGCTTCGGGCACTGCGCAAATAAAAAAAATATATAAAACCAACAAAATAACATAAAGAGTTATATAAATATGACACCTCTGTAGTTAAGGCTCTGTTGTATTCTTCTGACATATGGTCGGCTTTTACCCAATTACGATCCATTATAGCACCAAAAAATATATAACCTGAAGTACCGTAATTAAATCACGAATATTACTAAATCATTAATATTACTAGATGCATCAAAAAAATTCTAGAACACAAAGCAATGGAGCTACTAGGCAGAAGACTATATAAATAATATTAAGTGATCAAAATTCAATTTAGCTAAGATGTATACATAATTTTTTGATGTAATAATCATACAAAATTATAACTGATGGAATTCATAAGCAGACTACAACAACTTACTGTAGCAACACTAGGCCCTTTCTGAATTGTTTTTAACTATAAGGGTCAGTAGGGGTGGGGAACAGAGTATAAATTCAGATATAATCAAAGTTCTAAAAATCATTAATACTTCCCTCTAAATTGATTTTGGATGGTACTAGCTATAGAACATACTTGTATTGGCAATCACCAATAGGAGGGACATAAAATAGTAAAAGAAAAGAAAAGTTCAGAACAAATTACAACTCACACGGGAGATCAATCTAGTTCAGACTTCCTGTATGCGCAACAGTCTGAAAAATACTTGGCATTCCCTTGAATATTATGTCTTTATATCTTCCAGTAACCACATCATACAAAGCCAACTTTCCAACTCTATACTCTATTAAGATCTCACCACTTCCTAAAATGCATAAAACTCGAACTAGTGCCCTATGTAAACTGTTTCTCCAACTTCGTAATGGTTGCAGCAACTTCGTAGAGGGTGACTCTGGTATATTAGCACCAATTTTAAAATCCATGACTCTTCCAGATTATATTCTTTCATAACACATATCTCCAACTCTTTAGTTTCATGTTTATATACTAACATCGTTTTAGATTAGCCAAGTGACAATCTTTAATTAATTAGCTATAGGCAGAAAAGGAAATTAACCCTAACATTATAGCAAAGTATACAGGCTTCAATATTTTTGAAAGAAAGGAAACTAGGATACACATATACACACAACATTCTCCAAATATACACACACCATTCTCCAAATATACTATATACATATATACTCATACAAAAACATGTCTAATAACAGTTATCAAGGAGGCAAGGAAGACTACATCGATTTCAATCCATTTAAAAACCCAATTACTTAAAAACCCTAAAAACTGAGAACCCCAAAATTAAAAATTAAACAAATTAAAAACCCTAAAAACTGAAATAAAAACAAAGGGTTGAACCTCAAATTGAAGAATTCGGTTCGCCGAAGAAGAATTTGTTGAACAAAGGGTCTTTCGATTCCGTTCTCTTTTCGCCGCGTGAAGAATTTTGTCGTATTTTGATTTTGTTCAGAGAAGATAGACTTAGGTGTTGATTCTGTTCAACGTGTGTATAATAAAATAAAATATATTAAAATTACTTAGAATACATAATCTTCTATAGCGTTTTCTAAACCACTGTCAAAGTTAAAAAAAATATTATAAAAAATACTTGGAATACAGTACCTTCCACAACGGTTGCTGAAACATTTTCGAAGTTGCAACTACAATAGTGTTCATTACATAAACGCTATGTGTGTGTTTTATTGTATTTTACATTTATTTTAAATTTTATTTATAATAACTTACATACCGTTTTTTCAAAAAACGCAATCTAAGAATCTATCTTGCATAGCCTATAAAAAAAACGCTATGGAAGACGTGTTTCCCAAGTTCATATTTGTAGTAGTGATTCCAATACCAATGTCAACTATAACATTCAATCCTATACCACACACTACAACAAAATCAAGCACAAACATAATTGATAAAATATAAACTACACAAACCATTAAAACCAAATTCAAATCTGATAAACGGATAAACCATACAATGTTAAGTCCCATATTTCGGACATCCAACCAACAAAGTAACATCATCATTACAACCAACAAACAAATTCAGATTTAAATTGCATAAAACAAAGGACATAAATAACTTCGACGACAAAGAAACCGGAGAGTCGTCAGATCCATTCCCATCTTGGTCATCCCCATCTTGGCCATTGCCTTCACCGTCACCAACCTCCACGTCCGAGGCCACGTCTGAGGCCTCGTCCACATACGTATAATCTTTTTCTTCCAAAGCAAGCCGATTCGCAGCTTCCTATGCACATATAAATCAATTAAAATGCAATACTATATTCTAAATGGACACAAATACAAAATGGGAGCTAATTATTACCGCTTGGACACGCGCTTCAGTTTTTTGAAGGACATCATCAATCAAGGTCCCGATAATATGTACAATCTCGCCGCCAATGAGACTATTCCATTGAAGTCTTTGAGTTGGATCGGCGGATGGATTAGAGGCTTCGAGGGAGGTGTGTGCAAAGTTGGTTATCTCTTCATCGGATAGTTGGCGAGCGAATCGATCAGGATTGGAGCGAATCTCCGTGAGCACATTTCTAACAATCGAGATATACACATTGTCGGGGAGGACTTCACGTTGTCTTGGGGCGGATGAAGATTATCCGGCTTCACCTCGGGTGGAATCCCTATAACGGGTAGCAAGTGTGGGAATAAGATCACTAGCTCGAAGAGTGGGGAACCCGACAACATAATTCTTTTTAGGTTTTTCACCTTCGGGAACCCCCATTGCTTCCATCCACCAATCCCAAGGCTCATCTCGTTCACCCGTTTGAGTTATTTCCACCGGCATACGATCAAGAATAGCGGCATATCGTTCCTACACATTTTTCAAGTTTTATTAGAACAAATAAACTTTTTTTATACTTATAATAAAGGTGAAAAAAACAAAACTTTGAGATTACCGCAATGCGCATGGCACAGGGAGTAGTGTATTGAGGGTTTTTCGGATCGGAGCCAACTTTCTTATGGCATTTATCCCACACCTCAAGTCTAGTTTGAGGCTTACGACTTTTCCTTGCCATTTCCTTATAAATATAAAATAAGCTTATATTAGTATATTAGTTATGTTATAAAATGAAATAACCTTGTGTGTGTGTATACATATTTAAATATTATTACCCTTCTCACGGTGTTGAATGACCGAGCACCGGCACTATGCAACCTTTCAACATTTTCGCGGTTCGAAGCTCCAACCTTTGCCCTATGCAAGTGCCCTTCATCCGTCTCCCAATAATTTAAAAGATTCTTCCAAAATGCAAGAGACCAATAAGGGGGCTTTAACGACAACTTCGAAACTCCGGTCTCCTCCACTTTTATCTCCACTCTCTTCTTAAGCTCATTCATAGTCCTTTTTATTGTTTTCATAACTAAATAAAAAAAACAAATATAATAAAAATTAACATTGTATTACTTACAAAAAACTGATTAGTCCTTTGCTCCAACCATTTTGGATAAGCCGCGTCAATGTCACTAAAAGTGTAATGACCCATCCCAAACAAAGTCTTTTTTGCCGTATTATCTTCGATACTATATAAAACAAATTAAATTATGAACACAACATACATGAACACTATGTATGATCGTAGTACATATCATATGCTTCCTATAAATATCTATATTCATTATCTTTGCACAATTTAAAAAAGAGACAAAATACAAAACTAAGAAACAAAACTATTAAACAACTCATTATACTAGGACAAATACATAAAAGTAGACTTACTGTCCATCAGAGATATTGATACGTTGTGGTTTTAGTGGGTTTTTAGCTCCGGAAATTCCGGTTGAATGTGATCGCGGTCTCCTTAGTCGATACACATGTTCCTCTACATTTGTTGGGTCCGAATCGCCATCCGAATTTGTTGGCTCATCATGCAAGGCCAACGTGCTCTTTCCCTTTCCCTTGCTCTTGCCCTTTCCTTTTCCATTTCCATTTTTCGGTTGTTTACCTTTACCCTTGCCCTTATCTTTTTCAACTTCCTTGTCTTTCCCTTTCCTTGCCATCATCAATATCACCATTCCAATCAATACGGTAAACACTAGCCAACCAAAGAGCCCCTAAAATTTTAAAAATAACACGAAAATAAGTACATAACAAGTTCCAATACTTTGTCTTCTTATTGTTGACAAAATCATGTCACTCAACACTTTGCACACTTGATTCTTCCATCTTAACAGATAGTGAACATATTTCAGTTCCTATGTAGTTTTCATCAGCAGATCTTGAATAGATAGAATCTTCACACTACCATCTTTCATGAAGTACAGAAGCTTTTTTTTTCTTGTCAAAACCATCATGACAATCTATAACTATATCAACAGCTAGTAAATTGTTTAGGTTTTCAGAAGTTAAAGTACCTCCAATTTCAGTTAAGGAGTAAGGATCAACATAAGACATGTTCAGATATTCAGCATCCCTGTGTCCAATACCTCCTCTTGAATTACTTGATAATTGCTTCAGATTTGAAAACATCCTTAGCCAGAGTGCTTTTGATCTAACCATATCAGATAAATCAACAACACTTGAAGCACTTGTAATAATTCCACCAGACTGAAAATTGATAGGTGTATTACACCTCAGTGTACTAATGTGTTTCCACTTCTTGTCTTTCTCCTTTTCATGAGCATAGCTTCTTTCAAGTAAAGATTCTTGTCTGCTTGAGTTCCTCCACTTTCTTTTATTCGAAAGTTTAAGCCTTTGAATATAGAGATTGAAATCTATATTTGTTCTTCTTGTAATATCTCTTCTTCTGGCTTCTTCTTCTTCATCTACTTCTTTGTTGTGAGAATCAACCACAATAGATAAGATTTTTAAATCAATCTCTTGCAGAATTTCAGAATCATCAGGATCTTGAATATTATCAGGAACAACATCAGGATTAGATTCTTCAATTTGATTTGTATTGTAGAGACTTGATTTTCTTGATTTTCTTCTCAATTCAGGTTCTTCTTCAACATTTCCATCATCACCAAAAGTAGATCTGTCAGGAACTACTAGAGTTTGAATAGGTTCAGGAATTTCTTCAATTCTTAACCCTCTAGACCTTGTCTGTCTAGGTACTGTTTGAGTTGAAGAACCTCTTTTACTTCTTCTAGCACCTCTCCTACCGCTGCTTCCTCTAACTCTAGTAGAAGCAGAATAGCTTTCCGTTATCTTTCTTTGTTGTCTCAAGAATTCTTCATGTGAGAGATCTGGATATTCTTCACTTGCTGTAGAGAGTGCTTTTCTAGCAAATAATTGTTGAACTCTTTTATCAGTGTGATAAAGAGTAACAATTCTACCATCCTTTGTAGTAAACTTCTGAAATAGATTTGATGCATCTTCAGGATTATCAATAATAATATCTTCATCACCTTCAGGAATTGTAGCAAGAGTATGTCCATGACCAGGTGTCAGGATTTGTTCTTCCGTCAGGATCTGAGATTGCACCAATTTTCTTACTGTCTTAACTCCAGAATCAGAAACATGAGTTGACTGCGTTGTTTGACTTTGAGAAGTTTGAATTGTAGACTTCAAAACAGTAGCATCAGAGGTTTCTCCTTGTATCACTTTGTCACTACCATCATCTCCAGTAATATCATCATTATTCCTTAATACTAGATCAGGTGTACATTTTGTCTGACTAACCTTCTCCCCCTTTTTGACATCAGGATTTGACAATAAATTTAGAATTAAGGAAAGAGAGGCTTGAATGTCAGTTACCTTAGTATCCAGAGAATCAATCCTTCTGTTGATGGAGGTTTGTTCAGTAACAACAGACTTCACTTGGGATTCTACTACCCTTCACTACAAGAAAAACTGAAACAGACAACACTTATCAGACAACGGTCGGCAGTAAAAGCATTGTTTGAAATTTTCACACAACGGTTTTTTTTTTGCAAAATCTGTCTGTTGTCTGAAAGAACTTCCACAACGGTTTCTAAAACCATTGTCTATTACAAGGAGTAAAGCAGAGGCTTTACACAACGGAATTATAAAACCGTTGTCTGAAGAAAGGTTAGACAAGTGTTTCATAAACCGTTGTTAAAAACAGACAAGTGTTTTTTTTTGTTACTTAAATGGATGTCACACAACAGTTTGAATAAACACTTGTCTGATTCTAACAACGGTTTACAAAACCACTGTCTGAAGAAACTTCAGACAATGGTTTTGTAAACCGTTGTTAGAATCAGACAAGTGTTTTACTTGTATGTGGACTATACTTAATTCACACAACAGTTTCTGCATACCGTTGTCCAATTGAAATCTTAGAGACAATGGTTTTTGGCTGTTAAATATGTTGCTGTCACACAATTGTTTAGCTTACATAAACCGTTGTCTGATAGTTAAAAAAATTAAAAAAAAATAATATAAAGAAGTAAACCCCCTGCCAAAGTTTCAAAGGCAAAACCAATCAATACTGCATACATTAACACTAATTCACAAGAACATTCTGTAGTTTGCAATTTCAAAGGCAAAACCAAACAACCATATAGCAGCCAACCATTCAAAGTACATAAATAAAATTACATCAAGAAAGTAAAATTTGTTCATCAACATCTCGCATGTAACTATAGTCCTCCTCAAGCAAATCAACGTCCGGTAAATTAGGCACAAAACACTCATTCTCAAGTTGTACCTCTACGGATCCCTCATCTTCTTCATCATTAACTTCATAGTAGTTCTTCTCGGGTAATTTTAACACCACGGACCATAATTTCTCAAGGGGATCGTCTATGTAACAAACTTGCTTGACATGTTTAGCTAACACAAATGGATCGTTTAAAAACCCCAACCTATTCAAATTAACCAATACATACCCCAAGTCATCTACCTTAGTCCCTCTGTTCAAATCTACCCACTTGCACCGAAAAATAGGGATCCTAAAGTTTTCATAATCCAGCTCCCATATACTTGTTATAACTCCATAAAATAGTTGTGAAGCATGCTCAATATTTTTATCATTACCCTCCACAATCATTGTATCGGCTTGTACACAGACGCCGCTACATTGAACTTGACGCGTGTCATCCCGATCCTTAGTACTGAACGTAACCCCGTTCACTTTGTAGCCACTGAATGTAGGGACATCCTTGTTAGGCCCATCTGCAATCCATCTTAGCTCCTCCGGTACCTCTTCTCCAGCATTTAAATCCAAATCAATCTGCCAAAAAATTGTTGATTCATGTCAACTATTTTTATCAGAAAAATGCATTAATTTTTAACAAAAATGCACATAATACCTTCTCTTTGAACCAATTTGGGAATGTGTCATTTTGCTTGTTTTTTAGCCATATTGCATCATTTTCATGTTCCGGAAATTTGGACATCAAGAATGACATGTGTTCGCTGCAGAAAATTATTAATGTCAAAAAGGTGCAGAAAATGAAAGACATAATGAATAAACAATTCTTGACTTACTCAAAAAATGGCATAACTGCAGTAGTATTTTGTAGGACGCATAAGTGTGCTGCGTGCAAATCAGTGTTGCTCGGGGTGATGATGGTTGCACCAGATAATGGCCTGGAAGTGGTGTCTTGCATATGCCCACCATTTTTGGGCACCCCAATAGTCCTTTCTTCATGATCAACCAAACACTCAACTGCCTCCTCTGAGATATATGCCTCTGCAATGCAGCCTTCCGCACGAGCCCGATTTCTTATATATCCCTTGAATGTCTTCATATATCTCTCAAACGGGTACATCCACCTAAGAAAAATTGGTCCGCAAAGCTCCACTTCTCTTACAAGATGAACCGATAGATGAAACATTACATCAAACAACGAAGGAGGGAAGTATTTTTCTAGGTGACACAAAGTTTCTACTAATTGTGATTGCATTTTCTCCAACTTATCGACCTCTATAACTTTACTGCATATTGCTTTGAAAAAGAGACAAAACCGAATGACAGTGTTCCTTACCTTTTTTTCCAGTGAGGACCGAATTGCAATCGGGAGCAAGTGATGCAAAATCATATGACAATCGTGAGATTTCATTCCAGTAAGTCGGAGAGTTTCCATTGATACAAGACTCCTAATGTTAGAACAAAAACCATCAGGCAGCTTCATTCCAAGAAAGGAGGAGCAAACAACTTTTTTTTCAACATGAGTTAAGTTCCAAGACGCTAATGGTAACTTCTCCTTTTTCCCCGGTTTTTTTGGCCTTAGCTCTGTTCTGATTCCCATTTCAGCCATGTCAAGACGGACAGCTTCATTATCTTTTGTCTTCTTTGGGATATTAAGCAATGTACCAAGTAAAGCTTCACATATGTTTTTCTCCATGTGCATCACATCAAGAACATGTCTAACAGGCAAAAACATCCAATACTCAAGATCGAAAAATATAGATACCTTCTTCCAAATAGGTCTGTCATCGCCCTTTTTAAATCGAGGCTGCTGTTGTGTCTTACCAAACACATGGCCCTTTAAATGTTGTGTTCTTTTAAGCACCTCCTCTCCGGTTAATGGAACTGGGGCTGTTTCATTTTCCACAGTGTTATCAAACTCCTTTTTCTGCCGGCGATATGGATGAAAAGGTGGAAGCCACCTCCGATGCCTCATGACCACACACTTACGGTAATTTTTCAACCTTGTAGCTTTTGTATTATCAACACAAACTGGACACCCATTATACCCTTTGACAATGTTGCCCGACAAGTTACCATAGGCTGGATAATCACTAATTGTCCACAACAAAATACCTCTAAGCAAAAAGTACTCCTTTTTATATGCATCATAAACTTGTTTCCCTACCCATAGCTTTTGTAGATCTTCGATAAGCGGTTGAAGAAACACATCAATATCATTACCAGGTTCCTTTGGCCCCGATATCAATAAACAGAGCATAATATACTTTCTTTTCATACAAAGCCACGGTGGAAGATTGTATATTGTCATCAAAACTGGCCAACAAGAGTAATCTATATTTGTGCTGTGAAAAGGATTAAATCCATCCGAGGATAACGCTAACCTTAGGTTTCTTGAATTTGAAGAAAATTTTGGCCACTTTGCATCAACTTCTTTCCATGTTTTTGAATCTGCTGGATGTCTTAATTTATCATCCCTGATTCTTTCCGTGTCATGCCAAGTCAAGTCCTTGGTTGTTTGAGGCGAACTGAATAAAGTCCTCAAGCGTGGTATCAATGGAAAATACCACAAGACCTTCGCGGGAACACCTTGTAATTCATCTCCTTTTTTGTTCAACTTCCACCTAGAGGCTTTACAAATACGGCAACTTGTCTCATCTTCATCCCTCTCGCCACGGTATAATAGACAATCATTCGGACACACGTGAATTTTCTCATACTCCATCCCTAAAACACACAAGCTTTTCTTCGCTTCACTGAATGATGAAGGAAAAGTGTTTCCTTTCGGGAGCATGGACCCAACCAAGAGTAGCATTTCAGAGAAGCCACAATCGGATATTTGATGTTTTGATTTCAGATTGTAAAATTTCACTAAATCCTTCATCTTGGTAAATTCTTCGCATCCCGGATATAGGGGTTCATGTTCATATTGAACATGGTTAAATAAATCCGAGGAATCTAGGGAAGCATCATCTTCACTATCTGCATTCTCTGTATCCATCGGAATTTGATCCACTGTTTCTGAACTGTTGGTCTTTTCAGCGGTGACCGGACTTTCTTCTGCATTCATTTCTCCATGCCAAATCCAACATGTGTAGGTCGGATCGATACCATGTTGGAAAAGATGATTTTTGACAACTCGAGCTGACCACGATTTACTGTGTGCACATCTCATACACGGACAACTAATTTTGTTTTCATCATATCCGTTCTCAAACGCAAACAACAGTAATTCATCAACTCCATCCACAAACTTTCTTGTTCTTCTATTAGCCTTTACCCACGATCGATTCATCCTTTAAGTAAAATTTGAAAATCCTATGCTAAGTCTTGACCACCAGCAACTGCACTTTAGTTAAAGTACTAGTGCCTTTGCACTTCACAAATTCTAGACTTAAAGTACTAGTGCCTTTGCACTTCACAAATTCTAGACTTAAAGTACTAGTTCTGCATAAACAAATTCTGGACACCTTTCACTCAAAAATTAAACAAACAATTTTATCATTACAACTGCATAAACAACTGCATCATTACACAAAGGCATCAATAAACAAATTCTAAAGTTCATGCAATTTTATCAATTTGTTTAAACAAAATAAAACAATAACACAAGTTATGAACCCTAATTCTTAAATCCCTAATTCGAAGGCAATGAAGCTTAATTCGAGACAGGGAGATGTGGTACCTGAAGATGTAGTATACAAACACAAATCGGGAATTATGAAATTTAGGGGAAGAATTTGGGGGGCGGGAGTGAAATTTTGGGAGAGACGAAGTGAAGGCGGGGAGTTATGAAATTTAGGGGGGGACAATTATTTTGGAGGAGTTAATGAGGGGGACAAAGATTCGGACAATTATTATAAAAAAAATTTATAAAAAAAACACACAACGGTTTTTTTTTTTGTTTTGAATTTCTCGTTCGTGACAAACTTTAATTGTGAACTTTGTTTGAATAATAAAGTTTATGTTTAATTGACACACTTAATTATAGGATAATATTCTTAATTAAGCCGGATATCATAGTTTGTAGTTCTCTTATCATATTAAGACTTTCGTATTATCCTCGTTATTATACTTAACAACATATAAAATGTACATATTTTTCTTTGTCGGACCAAGGACACCACACAATTTACTAAACATACAAGTCGGGAATGGCGTACAGTCTCGCTTATACATGACTTACATAATTTCGTGTGTAAACTAACATAACCCCTAAGTCGTAACCCCTAAACCACAAAACCTTAAGCACAATCTATTATTATAAGTATTATTTTATAAAATTTTCAATCAATAACATGTTCGGTATCTTCAAAGAAGTGTAAAAAATAAGTTAGGCAAAGGTATTAACAAAATTTTTATAAAAAAAACACACAACGGTGTTTTTAAGAATAAACCTTTGTTGTACTTTACTTTCCACGACGGTTTTTTTGTAGAAACCGTTGTGTGATTACCACAACGGTATTTTATTTATAAACTGTTGTCTGAATGATTTTACTACAACGGTTTTACAACTTAAAAACAGTTGTGTGACTTTTTTTTTTTTTTTGAATTTCTCGTTCATGACAAACTTTAATTGTGAACTTTGTTTGAATAATAAAGTTTATGTTTAATTGACACACTTAATTATAGGATAATATTCTTAATTTAGCCGGATATCATAGTTTGTAGTTCTCTTATCATATTAAGACTTTCGTATTATCCTCGTTATTATACTTAACAACATATAAAATGTACATATTTTTCTTTGTCGGACCAAGGACACCACACAATTTACTAAACATACAAGTCGGGAATGGCGTACAGTCTCGCTTATACATGACTTACATAACTTCGTGTGTAAACTAACATAACCCCTAAGTCGTAACCCCTAAACCACAAAACCCTAAGCACAATCTATTATTATAAGTATTATTTTATAAAATTTTCAATCAATAACATGTTCGGTATCTTCAAAGAAGTGTAAAAAATAAGTTAGGCAAAGGTATTAACAAAATTTTTCTAAAAAAAACACACAACGGTGTTTTTAAGAATAAACCTTTGTTGTACTTTACTTTCCACGACGGTTTTTTTGTAGAAACCGTTGTGTGATTACCACAACGGTATTTTATTTATAAACTGTTGTCTGAATGATTTTACTACAACGGTTTTACAACTTAAGAACAGTTTTGTGATTTTTTTTTTTTTTTTGAATTTCTCGTTCGTGACAAACTTTAATTATGAACTTTGTTTGAATAATAAAGTTTATGTTTAATTGACACACTTAATTATAGGATAATATTCTTAATTAAGCCGGATATCATAGTTTGTACTTCTCTTATCATATTAAGACTTTCGTATTATCCTCGTTATTATACTTAACAACATATAAAATGTACATATTTTTCTTTGTCGGACCAAGGACACCACACAATTTACTAAACATACAAGTCGGGAATAGCGTACAGTCTCGCTTATACATGACTTACATAATTTCGTGTGTAAACTAACATAACCCCTAAGTCGTAACCCCTAAACCACAAAACCCTAAGCACAATCTATTATTATAAGTATTATTTTATAAAATTTTCAATCAATAACATGTTCGGTATCTTCAAAGAAGTGTAAAAAATAAGTTAGACAAAGGTATTAACAAAATTTTTATAAAAAAAACACACAACGGTTTTTTTTAAGAATAAACCTTTGTTGTACTTTACTTTCCACGACGGTTTTTTTGTAGAAACCGTTGTGTGATTACCACAATGGTTTTTTATTTATAAACTGCTGTCTGAATGATTTTACTACAACGGTTTTACAACTTAAAAACAGTTGTGTGACTTTTTTTTTTTTTTTTGAATTTCTCGTTCGTGACAAACTTTAATTGTGAACTTTGTTTGAATAATAAAGTTTATGTTTAATTGACACACTTAATTATAGAATAATATTTTTAATTAAGCCGGATATCATAGTTTGTAGTTCTCTTATCATATTAAGACTTTCGTATTATCCTCGTTATTATACTTAACAACATATAAAATGTACATATTTTTCTTTGTCGGACCAAGGACACCACACAATTTACTAAACATACAAGTCGGGAATGGCGTACAGTCTCGCTTATACATGACTTACATAATTTCGTGTGTAAACTAACATAACCCCTAAGTCGTAACCCCTAAACCACAAAACCCTAAGCACAATCTATTATTATAAGTATTATTTTATAAAATTTTCAATCAATCTCATGTTCGGTATCTTCAAAGAAGTGTAAAAAATAAGTTAAGCAAAGGTATTAACAAAATTTTTATAAAAAAAAACACAACGGTTTTTTTAAGAATAAACCTTTGTTGTACTTTACTTTCCACGACAGTTTTTTTGTAGAAACCGTTGTGTGATTACCACAACGGTATTTTATTTATAAACTGTTGTCTGAATGATTTTACTAGAACGGTTTTACAACTTAAAAACAGTTGTGTGATTTTTTTTTTTTTTTTTTGAATTTCTCGTTCGTGACAAACTTTAATTGTGAACTTTGTTTGAATAATAAAGTTTATGTTTAATTGACACACTTAATTATAGAATAATATTTTTAATTAAACCGGATATCATAGTTTGTAGTTCTCTTATCATATTAAGACTTTCGTATTATCCTCGTTATTATACTTAACAACATATAAAATGTACATATTTTTCTTTGTCGGACCAAGGACACCACACAATTTACTAAACATACAAGTCGGGAATGGCGTACAGTCTCGCTTATACATGACTTACATAATTTCGTGTGTAAACTAACATAACCCCTAAGTCGTAACCCCTAAACCACAAAACCCTAAGCACAATCTATTATTATAAGTATTATTTTATAAAATTTTCAATCAATAACATGTTCGGTATCTTCAAAAAAGTGTAAAAAATAAGTTAGGCAAAGGTATTAACAAAATTTTTATAAAAAAAACACACAACGGTTTTTTTAAGAATAAACCTTTGTTGTACTTACTTTCCACGACGGTTTTTTTGTAGAAACCGTTGTGTGATTACCACAACGGTTTTTTATTTATAAACTGTTGTCTGAATGATTTTACTACAACGGTTTTAGATTTAAAAATAGTTGTGTGACTTTTTTTTTTTTTTTTTGAATTACTCGTTCGTGACAAACTTTAATTGTGAACTTTGTTTGAATAATAAAGTTTATGTTTAATTGACACACTTAATTATAGGATAATATTCTTAATTAAGCCGGATATCATAGTTTGTAGTTCTCTTATCATATTAAGACTTTCGTATTATCCTCAATATTATAATTAACAACATATAAAATGTACATATTTTTCTTTGTCAGACCAAGGACACCACACAATTTACTAAACATACAAGTCGGGAATGGCGTACAGTCTCGCTTATACATGACTTACATAATTTCGTGTGTAAACTAACATAACCCCTAAGTCGTAACCCCTAAACCACAAAACCCTAAGCACAATCTATTATTATAAGTATTATTTTATAAAATTTTCAATCAATCTCATGTTCGGTATCTTCAAAGAAGTGTAAAAAATAAGTTAAGCAAAGGTATTAACAAAATTTTTATAAAAAAAAACACAACGGTTTTTTTAAGAATAAACCTTTGTTGTACTTTACTTTCCACGACAGTTTTTTTGTAGAAACCGTTGTGTGATTACCACAACGGTATTTTATTTATAAACTGTTGTCTGAATGATTTTACTAGAACGGTTTTACAACTTAAAAACAGTTGTGTGATTTTTTTTTTTTTTTTTTGAATTTCTCGTTCGTGACAAACTTTAATTGTGAACTTTGTTTGAATAATAAAGTTTATGTTTAATTGACACACTTAATTATAGGATAATATTTTTAATTAAGCCGGATATCATAGTTTGTAGTTCTCTTATCATATTAAGACTTTCGTATTATCCTCGTTATTATACTTAACAACATATAAAATGTACATATTTTTCTTTGTCGGACCAAGGACACCACACAATTTACTAAACATACAAGTCGGGAATGGCGTACAGTCTCGCTTATACATGACTTACATAATTTCGTGTGTAAACTAACATAACCCCTAAGTCGTAACCCCTAAACCACAAAACCCTAAGCACAATCTATTATTATAAGTATTATTTTATAAAATTTTTAATCAATAACATGTTCGGTATCTTCAAAAAAGTGTAAAAAATAAGTTAGGCAAAGGTATTAACAAAATTTTTATAAAAAAAACACACAACGGTTTTTTTAAGAATAAACCTTTGTTGTACTTACTTTCCACGACGGTTTTTTTGTAGAAACCGTTGTGTGATTACCACAACGGTTTTTTATTTATAAACTGTTGTCTGAATGATTTTACTACAACGGTTTTAGATTTAAAAAAAGTTGTGTGACTTTTTTTTTTTTTTTTGAATTACTCGTTCGTGACAAACTTTAATTGTGAACTTTGTTTGAATAATAAAGTTTATGTTTAATTGACACACTTAATTATAGGATAATATTCTTAATTAAGCCGGATATCATAGTTTGTAGTTCTCTTATCATATTAAGACTTTCGTATTATCCTCATTATTATAATTAACAACATATAAAATGTACATATTTTTCTTTGTCGGACCAAGGACACCACACAATTTACTAAACATACAAGTCGGGAATGGCGTACAGTCTCGCTTATACATGACTTACATAATTTCGTGTGTAAACTAACATAACCCCTAAGTCGTAACCCCTAAACCACAAAACCCTAAGCACAATCTATTATTATAAGTATTATTTTATAAAATTTTCAATCAATCTCATGTTCGGTATCTTCAAAGAAGTGTAAAAAATAAGTTAGGCAAAGGTATTAACAAAATTTTTATAAAAAAAAACACAACGGTTTTTTTAAGAATAAACCTTTGTTGTACTTTACTTTCCACGACAGTTTATTTGTAGAAACCGTTGTGTGATTACCACAACGGTATTTTATTTATAAACTGTTGTCTGAATGATTTTACTAGAACGGTTTTACAACTTAAAAACAGTTGTGTGATTTTTTTTTTTTTTTTTTTGAATTTCTCGTTCGTGACAAACTTTAATTGTGAACTTTGTTTGAATAATAAAGTTTATGTTTAATTGACACACTTAATTATAGGATAATATTTTTAATTAAGCCGGATATCATAGTTTGTAGTTCTCTTATCATATTAAGACTTTCGTATTATCCTCGTTATTATACTTAACAACATATAAAATGTACATATTTTTCTTTGTCGGACCAAGGACACCACACAATTTACTAAACATACAAGTCGGGAATGGCGTACAGTCTCGCTTATACATGACTTACATAATTTCGTGTGTAAACTAACATAACCCCTAAGTCGTAACCCCTAAACCACAAAACCCTAAGCACAATCTATTATTATAAGTATTATTTTATAAAATTTGCAATCAATAACATGTTCGGTATCTTCAAAAAAGTGTAAAAAATAAGTTAGGCAAATGTATTAACAAAATTTTTATAAAAAAAAACACACAACGGTTTTTTTAAGAATAAACCTTTGTTGTACTTTACTTTCCACGATGGTTTTTTTGTAGAAACCGTTGTGTGATTACCACAACGGTTTTTTATTTATAAACTGTTGTCTGAATGATTTTACTACAACGGTTTTAGAACTTAAAAACAGTTGTGTGACTCTTTTTTTTTTTTGAATTACTCGTTCGTGACAAACTTTAATTGTGAACTTTGTTTGAATAATAAAGTTTATGTTTAATTGACACACTTAATTATAGGATAATATTCTTAATTAAGCCGGATATCATAGTTTGTAGTTCTCTTATCATATTAAGACTTTCGTATTATCCTCGTTATTATAATTAACAACATATAAAATGTACATATTTTTCTTTGTCGGACCAAGGACACCACACAATTTACTAAACATACAAGTCGGGAATGGCGTACAGTCTCGCTTATACATGACTTACATAATTTCGTGTGTAAACTAACATAACCCCTAAGTCGTAACCCCTAAACCACAAAACCCTAAGCACAATCTATTATTATAAGTATTATTTTATAAAAATTTTAATCAATATCATGTTCGGTATCTTCAAAGAAGTGTAAAAAATAAGTTAGGCAAAGGTATTAACAAAATTTTTATAAAAAAAACACACAACGGTTTTTTTAAGAATAAACCTTTGTTGTACTTTACTTTCCACGACAGTTTTTTTGTAGAAACCGTTGTGTGATTACCACAACGGTATTTTATTTATAAACTGTTGTCTGAATGATTTTACTACAACGGTTTTACAACTTAAAAACAGTTGTGTGACTTTTTTTTTTTTTGAATTTCTCGTTCGTGACAAACTTTAATTGTGAACTTTGTTTGAATAATAAAGTTTATGTTTAATTGACACACTTAATTATAGGATAATATTCTTAATTAAGCCGGATATCATAGTTTGTAGTTCTCTTATCATATTAAGACTTTCGTATTATCCTCGTTATTATACTTAACAACATATAAAATGTACATATAAAACCCTAAGCACAATCTATTATTATACGTATTAACTCGAGTTACTAAACTTTGAAGTCGGGAAATCGAATATTAACTCGAATGAAAATCAAATGTGTATTAATATTCATAATATATGTTAACATATTATAATAATTTTATTAAAATATTTATAATTTAATATAATATATTTTTTTCTAATAATTAATTTGTAACTAATATATTTAATAAATATTCACAATTTATCACAAATACTTCAAATCTTATGATAATCTGTATCTATCAATTTTTTTAGTATTATCTTATTTAATATTAATCATATTTAAAATCATAACTTTTATACCAAAATTGATAAAAATTAAAAAAATTACTTATAATCAAATTTTTACGACCGTTAGATGAAAAGAGATCTAAATCCAACCGTTAATTCACTCCCGGGTTGGATAGATCTCGGTCACTCCCTCATTTCCCAAAACACAATTCACTTTCTTCCCCCCCCCCCCAAATTTCCCCCCAATTCACTCTCGTCTCCATCGCCGGTGATTTCGATTCTCCGACTCCGTCTACGTCTCCGTCTCCGTCTCCATCATCGGTACACACCTCTCTCTCACTCTCTCTCTCTCACTCTCTCTCTCTCTCACTATCTCTCTCACTCTCTCTCTTGCTCTCTCTCTCTCTATTGCCCCCTCTCTCTCACCCCCCCCCCCTCTCTCTCTGTCTCTCTCTCACCCCTCTCTCTTTTACTCTGCATGCACTTGGTTTATTGTTTATGAATGATTTTTATGCATTAGGGTTTTTGTGCTGTTTTGTTTGGTTTATTCTTGTGCTTTGTGAAGTAATATATATATTGTGTTGTTTCGTTTGGCTTAATATTTTGTGAAGTAATTTTAATTTAGGTACATTAGGGCTGAAATGTGTGTAATATTTTGTGTTTTGACCTTTAATTCAAGAAACAGGGACATTGGGTGCTAATTCCTAAATTTAATTATATGCTCAAATCTCAGTTAATGATCTAATTCCTAAATTTGGACTGTTTGTGATTGTGATTTTAGATCTGATGTGCATCATAATTTTTACAAGGTTTCTTACATCTCACATATGTGTGATCTGTGGCATCCTTAATACTAGTAGTAGCCTTATCTTGTTTGCTATATCCTAATATTATTTATGTGGTGTGTAGATTAATATGGCGCCTTTGAAGAAGACACGATCTGCTCCAAATAAAACCGCGTCTTGCCTTATGAAGGCTTTAAAGAGGAATAGTAGCCTGGACACTGGTGCGGTAAATAAGGAGGTAAAGAAGAAGGCTACTTCTACTACGTCCTCTCCTGAACCGGTAAAGAATAAGGCTATTTCTACAACTCTGCAACACTAACTGTCCAAGACGAAGAAGAGGAAACGAGAGGCAGAACATGTGCCTACCAAAACCCTGGGACTTAGGCTTTTAAAACGGGGTGCTGTTACAATGCATAGGATTGTTAGGCGGAAGATGTTGGGCATCAAGTACACGGTGAATTTTAATGCAAAAGGGGAGCCGTACGACAAGGCAGCCATAGAGATGCAGTCTTATATCGGGGTTCTTGCGAGATCTAAGGCCCCGATTTGGTATGATTCTTGGAAAAAAGTTCCGGCTGAAAGAAAAAAAAAGATTTGGGATTGTGTTGACGTAAAATAAATACCATCTCACTGTGTGTATTTTTTATTCTTGAATCTTGACTAATTGATTTATGTTTGTACCAGATGGCATTTGATGTACCATCAACAGTGAGGAAGGTGGTGCTTAATTCTGCCAACCATAAATGGAGGGAGTTTAAGAGCCGTTTATCTACCCATTATGTCCTGGCATATCGTGATCAGCCCGAGTTGCTAGAAAGTCCTCTAGCTGACTACTCATTCATTGAGAAGCCGCACTGGGACATGTTTGTTGCCAACCGTTTATCTAATGAGTTCCTTGTAAGATTTTCAATTTGTTTAGCGTGATTACATAAAACCAAATATATTTAGTGGTACATCTTTGTTGATAACTTCTTTTGTGTTTTTATGAAGGAGGTACATGCCGAGCAGAAAAGGCGAAGTGGTATGTATGAGTACGATCACTACTTGTCTCGGAAGGGTTATGCCAACCTGGAACAGGAGTTGGTTAGTGATCTTTATACATTATATTATTTTTCCCATGACATGTTTGATTATGTTTTGATATTTAATTCCCTTGTCTGTTCATACATGTAGTCTGGTGGTGATCCTGAATTTGAAATAGATCGATCCGATACTTGGGTTCTTGCCCGGAAGGATAGAGACGGGAATTTCAAGTCAAATGATGTTGCTACTATTGCTGCGAATATTGTATGTTATTCATTTCTATTGTGGTTCAATTTCCTTGTGAGCATAATATATGCATTGTTAGTTAACTTAATATATGTTTTATTCATTTTTTAGGTTGAGATGAAGAAGAGAGTCAGTGCTGGGGAAGTGACACTGGAAGGCACTGAGGATGTCTTGACCAAGGTGCTCGGTAACCCTGAGCACCGAGGACGAGTACGTGGCTAGGGATGCCATGTTAAGCAGTCTGTGTATTTTGATCTTCCAAAACAGAAAAGGAAAGGCAAGTCGATTGAGGAAAAGATCCAAGAGGGAATTCAGAAGTACATGGCAGAGGAAAAAGACAAGATTATTAAAGAGCGCGATGCATTTTGGGCTGCAGAAATGGAAAAGATGAATGCCGCTTTACATGCAAAAAATGTTGTGTTTGATGGGAGCCCGAATATTGGATCACAACAGGCAAGTTGTTCCAAGGGGGGGCAAGTTAATGATTTGGATATTGAAGGTATAAAGAAGAAACTTGAACTCGTGGGTGATCAAGTTACTGCTGATAAAAAGAAAGATGTTGGTGAGGAGAAAGTCATTGATGAGGTTCAAGATGTGGTGGAAGAGCTGAATAAGCTGGAAGAGATCAAGATTGATTTGGAAGATAAGATTGATGTTCAAGAAAATGTCCATGATGAAGAGGAGTTTGATGGGGGAAAAATGTTGAGGCTGTTGAAGTTGTTGACAATGATGAGGGTGATTATCATTGGGAGTTGACAATAGCTGGCTCGAGCAATGTTGTTGCTTATACAACAGTTGATATGGAAAGCGATGTTGTTCATGGCAAGCCACTTGGAAAGAAGAATGCACGAGTCTCGATTACTCGTGTAATGAATGGAGATGCACCGATTCCTTATCCAATCAATGATGAAATCTTGACTGTGCAACAAGCTGTCGGAACGTACATTGCATGGCCGAAAAGCAATATTTTGAAAGTGAAGACAAATACTGCTCCAGTGAAAGGAAATCTGAAGGTTAACTACTTAACTTGAATATAACCTTTTCAATTATTTTTTCTTGGCTTTAAATATTAGAAGTCTTTAGAAGTAAAGACTAAGTACTTACTTTCATTTTACATTCCGTTGGATATTCTGTTCTTTCATTCTAGTATGCATAATTGCATTCCTAATTTTTTTCAGGGAGGGAAGAAACTTACTGAAAAGAAGTTTAAAAAGGTGGCTGAATGTGTCTCAAAACCAGAGTTGGTCGCTAAGATGGGTCCTGAATTCCACCAGTCACTAAAACGTTTGTGGCTCTGGGCAAGTGACACATTAAAGGATGGTCATACGTTGGCTTTTAAATTACATGAAGATGCTTTTGGATCAGGTAAGAAGAATGTTATGTTCTTATCCGACGTGCATGCTCTGTGCTTTGGAGGAGAAATATCAGGATCAACCATTTGCTATTTCATCAAGTAAGTATTATTAAGTTCTGTTAAAATTTTCAATAATTAGGATCTTACCTTATACTTGCGAATTTATCCAGTTTTCTGACTTGTAAACTCAAATATTAATTTTTGGAAAAATAGACAACTTCAAAGTTATATCGTAAAAGGGCCTAATTCTTTACTTTTTTATGTACAGTTTACTGCATATTTATTTGAGGAAGCACAAGATGACCGACATGATATCGTTTGTTGATCCTGCTGTCACTGGCTCTAAAAATTGTGGTACAGCAGGGGAGAGGTCGCATAATCTTGCTGAACGGTTCAAGACTGCCAAACCAGACCAGCTCTTTCTTTTGCCATATAATAATATGTGAGTAATTGTATTTCTAATTTAATTTTCACCGTCTATGTTATTAATATCAAAATGGGCATCTCAGTCGTAACAAATATTATTTTTTGGACTTGTATTACTTTCAAATATGCATTTCTTCACTACCAAAGAAAAATAATTTTATTACATGTTTAAGTGCTAATAATTGACTTATAATATTATACCTAATTTACAATATATATGTTTCTGACGGGGTCATTGTAGGAACCATTGGGCGCTCACCGCTGTTAATCCCGAGTCACAATTAGTCTACCACATGGACCCATTGAAGCGTCGAATTGCAGGCGAAGAATGGACAGAAGTGGTTGACAAGTGAGTGTGATAGTATTATTTCTGTTCTTTATATTAATGAGAAATGTCGTAATGCGAATTTATATTTTTTTGTAGTGCCATTAATCTTTACAAGGATGCTGGGAAGAAGATTGCGAAGAAGAAGATCATATGGGAGAATCTTGCGGTATAATTATTTCTTGGCCGCCCGTTATTCTTATATTAGTTTCTCGGATATATGTATGGATATATAGCTGTAATTGTTGCTTCATATATGAGTTAATATTTATATAAATATTTTTCAGGGTGTTCCTCTCCAATCCGGGACCAAGGACTGTGGTCTGTTTATCATGCGATATATGAAGGAAATATGTCTTGATAAGGAGCTCAAATTTGTTTCAAAGGTATAAAATTTTTAATTTTGTCATCTTTTGTGTTCTTCTTTTCTATGTTGAAATCTGGTGATAATATAGTTTAATCTTTCAGTGGCTACGGAGGGGCAGCTTATCCTATGGAGTCGATGATCTCAATGAAATCAGGATCGAGTGGGCGAAGTACTTCATGAAGCACGAGACTTCTTAGGTTCTTTGCACATTTAGTAACCACGCACCGCAAATTTTCTGATGCACATGTATTTTTGGGAGTTGCGCAGTATATATAATGACTAACTGATATGCTATGGACATGTAATGGCGTAACTATTTAACTTAAGTGAAGGTTTCAGTCTCTACTTTTGGGGTATGTGCATCCGAAAATCTGATGTTGTTGAACATATTTAACTTAATTAGTTCGTGAATTTTACTTGGTTGGATGTGTTGGTTGTAATGGTTTATTGAACACGATGGAATGGAATGGCTGTTTGTTTTGGTTTTAGTTTGGCTTCTTTATATTGCCAGTTTGGTTTCTTTATATTGCCAGTTTGGTTTTTTAATTTTGTTATATAAAACCATTGTCTCTTGTTATTTTAGGTAATTGGACTATAATGAAAACTGTTGTCAAGCATTGTACTAGGCAATGTGTTGAATTTTCTATGAAACCATTGTCTATTAAGCTAGGTAACAACTTCTTGTTAAAAAAAAACGTTGTCCAAATACATTACTTCAATACAAGCATATGAAACCATTGTGGTAAAGACATCAGACAACAGATACTTAATTTCAAACCACTGTCCATAGAGATTTTTTACAAGCAATATACTAATAAAAACCGTTGTTGTTTTAAAAATAATTCAATGTATTTTATGCTAAACCATTGTCGTAAACACTTCAGACAACAGTTTTTTGTCCAATACCGTTGTCTATCAAAATCAGAAACAAGTGTTTTAGAAACAAAAACTGTTGTGGTTCTGCTAATGTTCAAACATGTTTATCTTTTTAAACCATTGCCTAACAGCTTTCAGACAACAGGTATTTAAAGAAAACAATTGTGCAAGTCAAGAATAGACAATAGTTTTTAGAAAGGAAACCATTGTGTTAAACTATTAAGACAATGGGGTTGTTCTACTAAAACCGTCGTAAATATTTAGATCACACAACACTCTTTTGGAAAATAAAGCCTTGTCTGAAAATTAAAATAACAACATTTTCTAGTTAATAAACAATTGTTGATTTATTTGTTAGACAATGGTTTCTACAACAACCGTTATTGTTCACGCGTTTCAGACAACGTTTTCTAAGACCAAAACCGTTGTCTGTAGGGAATCATACAACGGACGCGTCCGTTGTCTGAGCTGCGTAACAGACGGCATCTCAATAGACAACGGTTTTCTAGGGCATCAGACAACGGGCAAAAGGCCTTGTCTGATTCAATTATTCTTGTAGTGCTTAGCTGAAAAGTAGTAGGCACCTTTGTAAAACTTTGAGAAATATCATTCCTCACCAACTCAGTTGAATTCTTGATAGAATCAATCTCACTTTTTAGGCTTTTGGATAACAGAGTTGTAGCCTTCAGATGATTCTTCAAGTCTTGATTCTCTATAGATTTCACTGCATCATGGGCATGTTCCAAAGCAGAAGAATAACTTACAGATTCAGCAGAACTGTGCCATGAATTATTCCATTCATTCTGTCTAAGTGCCTCAGCATGATTAAAGGAAGGAATAGAAAAATCTTGTCTTTGATCTTTCCCAGTGTAAGCATTGCCAGACATAAATGTACTTGATGAACCAAAAGTAGTTCCAAGACTAACTTTCAGTGCTGTAGCAAGCTGATCCTTCTCTTTTTGATTCTCATCATCACTATCATCAGAGTCATCATCATCAGTACTATGAGTAACATCAGGATCAGGAATAGCTATACCTTTCAGTTTATCCTGTGATTCTGAGATAGGATGGTCCATTGGTCTTGAACGAAGTGGCTGTATCAGGATAGGCTCAGCATCAGGAGCACCACTAGCGTCAGGATTAACACCGTCAGGATTTGATATGCTTGCATCAGTATTTGCTACCAATGGTTCTTGTGGAGCTTGAGGTTCAGAAGCTGCTTCAACACTTTGAGTTAAAGGTTCTTGTGTGCTTCCCTCATTGACAGTGTCCTCGACCAATCTTTGAACTTCATCTGCACCAGAAATCCCTTGAGCATTTTCAGGAATTTTCTTAGAAACTGTAGCTTGGCCTGCATCTTCACTTTGAGAAGATGGTTCTTGTGTAGCTGGAATGTTGATGTCTTCATTCTCCCTTTGAGAAAATGGTTCTTGTGTGACCATTCCACTAGCTAAGCCTTCACTCAAACTTTGATTGAGTGGTTCTTGTGTGGCTGGATCATCAAAAAGAGCTGCTGAACCACTTTGAGGTTCAGGTTCTTGTGGGCTTGATCCTTTCAGTTTCTTCTGTCTCTGATAGACTAACTCTTCTTCTTTCCTCAACTTTTCCATTGGATGTTTTATCCCAAGATTGGAAGCAGCAGCACCATACTTCTCCCATGAAATATCAACATGTCTTTTTGTTGGAGAGTCCTGTGCTGGAGAGTCTGAAATAGTAACCACTTGACTTGGTGCAGCAACAGGAATACTAACATCAGGATTTGCTTGAGAAGTTGAAACTGATTGCTCATTCAGAATAGAAGTGTCCTGTACATCAGTATCCTGCTTCTTTTCTAAAGGAATTTGATACCTGCCCTTAGATAATCTCCTTTTCTTCTGTGGTGTAGACAATGGAACCACAGCTTCAGTAGCAGTATCAACAACTTCCTTATTCACATTCATTATAGAGGATATAGGTAAGTTATCCTCTGAATCAGTCTCATCCCTGAGAACTAATTTTCTTTTAACAGAAACAGCCTCAACACCCTTTGCAGCTATCTTCACCAGGACCCCTTGTACACCCCCTTGTAACTTCTTTTTAGTGAGTGGTGTAGAGGAAAAATCCTTTGAACCTGATTGCCTTCCTGACACATCAGTTCTAGCTGATTTCTTTGATTTTACAACTAAAGTCTTTTGAGAGACATTAGAGGTAGTTGTTGACTATTTAGACTGTTTAGGATGAATGCTTGGGTTAGGAACAAGGTGTGATTGGCCTTGCCCCATAGCATGAGAAAGTAATCCATAACAAGTAGGCATTTTCTGATGTAAGAAAAACCTAACCTCGTCAGGAATAAAAGCATTTCCTATGAAACCATTTGCCTTATCACTGTTGACTAAGGACTTAATATTATTCTCAGTAATTCTACATATAGGTAGAACTACATCATCCTCAAAAGCAACAATAGGACATAAGTGATTAAATATCAACTGGAAAAATCTAAGAAAACAGACAGAACCTAACTTATCTGATTTCCTATCACTTAAAGTTTTTAAGATAAAAGACCCATAATCAAACACTGTAGAATGGATAAGAGAGTACCCAATTTTGAGAGATGCTGATGGAAGAGCATCAAAATTTGATGTCTTGTTCAAGAAACAACGACTGATTGTATCAAAGAAGAAATTCCATTCCTTCTTAAGCTTTGTCCTAAAGAGATTGCCATATCTCTTTACTTCACCATTGTAGCCCAACTTAGTAACAAACTCAAAGAGAGTAGAGTCCGAAACATTAGCAGGAATAGCATCACCAAGAACAGGTAAATGCAAGGCTTCCTCCACAATTGCAGGAGTCACATAGTGAGTAATTCCATTATATTCAAAACTCATAAAGATTGTATCAGAATACCCTTTGTCAAAAGTAACTGAGTTCCACACCTGCATCACAGACTTAAAAGAAACACTTGCAGGTTCTGTTAAAGCAAAATTCAATGGGCTTGAAGCTAGAAAATCTTGAATTACATGAAACTCATTGGGTAAATCCTGATGATTTAGAATAGCCAAAAAATTGTTAGTGGCAAAAGTAACACCATTAATCACTGTCTGTTTGTTTATGAATGATGAAGACGCCATTGTTATTCTTTAAAAACTTGAGAATTGATATTTGAAAACAGTTAGGGTTCGTAAGCACAGAGAGAGATAGAAAACTAAAAAACTGATGATGAGAGAGTAATTAATGATTTAGAACAAGCAAAAGTAATTTGTTTAGAACAAAACTTTACTCTCATTAACATGTGGCAAGATATGATTTGTGCGCAAATAATTAGTGGACAGATTACGTGTGTAATTAAATAAAACTGCACCGCTTTTTATGTGTATGTATATGTATATCTATAACAGTGCAACACACACACGCATACAGTTGTACTACTAAAACTCAATCGTCCATCAGCAGATACTGACGAAAAATTAGGCACAAATTAAGCAAAGAAATACTGACCTGTACATCAGGATTGACCAGTTGACTTCCTGTCAGGATTGAGTCCTATCAGGATTTGATCAAAAATACATACCTTTCTGAATAACCATCAGGATTTGACAGTTATCAGGATTTCCTCTCTGTAGCTTTCCTCATAAATTCTCAAAGTTCATCATTCCAAGTTCATTCACCAACTTATTGAAAGTAGCTTCAGACAGTGGCTTGGTGAATATATCAGCTAGTTGTTGATCAGTAGGAACAAAGTGAAGTTCAATTGTTCCTTCCAAAACCTGTTCTATTATGAAGTGATATCTAATACTGATGTGTTTAGTAAGAGAATGTTGAACTGGATTTCCTGTCATTGAAATAGAACTTTGGTTATCACAATAAATAGGGATTTTTGAGTATGACAGGCCAAAATCTAACAACTGATTTCTCATCCACATTATCTGAGCACAACAGCTTCCTGCAGCAATGTACTCAGCTTCTGCAGTTGAAGTGGAAATGGATTTTTGCTTTTTACTGAACCATGAAACTAGTCTTCCACCCATAAACTGACAGCTTCCTGAAGTACTTTTCCTGTCTATTTTGCATCCTGCAAAATCAGCATCTGAATAACCACACAACCCAAAATCTGATTCCCTTGCATACCAAAGGCCAAGTGACGGAGTGCCTTTGAGATATCTGAAAATTCTTTTGACTGCAATCAGATGGGGTTCTCTAGGTTTTGCTTGAAATCTTGCACACAGACAGGTTGCAAACATGATATCTGGTCTACTTGCAGTGAGATACAATAGAGAGCCAATCATTCCTCTTTAGTGAGTTACATCTACCTCAGCACCTTGATCAGGATCAAGTTTGGTAGCTGTAGCTATGGGAGTTGTAGCAAGAGAACTATCTTGCATGTTAAACCTTGTCAATAAATTCCTTGTATATTTAGACTGATTGATAAAAATCCCTTCATCAGTCTGTTTAACTTGAAGACCAAGAAAGTAGCTCATTTCTCCCATCATGCTCATTTGATATCTTGACTGCATAAGCTTAGAAAACTTTTCACACAGCTTATTATTTGTTGACCCAAAAATGATATCATCAACATAAATCTGAACTAACAACAAATCCTTACCATGATTCAAACAGAATAGAGTTTTATCAATAGCACCTCGTTTGAATCCACTTTCCAGTAAGAATTGAGCTAAGGTTTCATACCATGCTCTTGGAGCTTGCTTTAGTCCATAAAGTGCCTTATCCAATCTGTAGACATGATCTGGATATTTAGGATCAATGAAACCAGGAGGTTGTTCGACATAAACTTCTTCCTCCAGTTCACCATTTAAGAAAGCACTTTTAACATCCATTTGGAAAACCTTGAATTGCTTATGAGCTGCATAAGCAAGAAATATCCCGATGGCTTCTAGTCTTGTAACAGGAGCAAAAGTTTCATCATAGTCAATTCTCTTTTGTTGAGAATACCCCTTTGCAACTAGTCTAGCTTTTTTTTTCTGATTATTACTCT
This sequence comes from Heracleum sosnowskyi, assembly GCA_030848705.1. Classification (NCBI taxonomy): domain Eukaryota; kingdom Viridiplantae; phylum Streptophyta; class Magnoliopsida; order Apiales; family Apiaceae; genus Heracleum; species Heracleum sosnowskyi. Next base: position 23,345,176 of record CM061240.1, read on the forward strand.
ATTAGAATCAGTCTTGTTCTTGAAAATCCACTTTGTACCAACAATTGATCTATTCTTTGGTCTTGGTACCAGTTTCCAGAATTCATTCCTTTCAAATTCATTCAGTTCTTCTTGCATTGCAGTAACCCAATTTTGTTTGATGTCATCTTTTTATTCCATCAGATCTTTTAACTTCCAATTTTGAAAGCGTAGCTATAACGGATAATTATAAGGGCAATAACAAATTAGACAAATGTAGTATACACTATGTATGTATATATATAATTACAATTTTGTTTATTCAACCTGAGATAAGATATAGAAGATTTCCATCCAGTTGATATTCTTTATTTCTAGAAATAGTTTTTTTAATTATATAGAAAACGTAATTAAAATCAAATTAATTTTAAAATTGAAATATCAACCTGTATATAGATCCAAAAGATTCCCATTCAATTGAATTTTTTTATTTCCATAAAAAACTTTTTGTTATATATAGAAACGTAAAAGGTCATTAGTTGAATTGAAAAATTATATAAAATTAAACAAAAAAAAACTTCGTTACCAATACATGTGTCATATATTTTTTTTGCGATGTTTTTCATTATGTTTATTCTACTACTCAATAATTTAAGAATCTCTTCTTTAACGATATCTTTCTCTTCCGACAGATCTTTACAATTCCAATTCTGAAGACGTAACTGTAAGGGATAATTATAAGGGGACTAAGAAATCGGTCAAATACATTGTAAATTATGTATATATAATTAAAATTTTGTATATACAACATGGGCTAAAATTTATAAGATTGTCATCCAGTTGAGTTTCTTTATTTCTAGAAACAACTTTTTATATATACATAAAACACAAGAGATCATTATCTGAATCGAATAATTCTAAAAATTTAGAAAAAAAGAAACTTTTGATAGTAATACCTGGGACACAATTTTTTTTTGTGAATTTAATCATTACGTTCATCTCACTGTTCAACAGTTTCAGAATAGGAGTCTAAGAAATTAGCTCAATATCGTACAAAGTATGAATGATTTAAATATTGTAAGCATATTCATGAATTAACTAACCGTACAGGATATATAGAGTTAAATTCATTTGGGACTATTTAAATATAATAAGGGTAGTCATCATGAATAAAGAATCAATATAACAGGACAAATATAATTGAATTCAATTTATGCACTTGTGATTCGTGATGTAAATATTCGAACCTCTACACAACTTGCTAACAAAAACATGGCATGCTGAAAAGTAAATTTACATGTCCACAACTTGTATTCGATTAGTGACTTTTTTTGTACTTTGGCGATGGACAACGATCACTTCATCGGTAATAACGACCTACAATCGTATTCGTTGGTGTTTCATATTTTAAGTTCAATTCACCAAGACACTAATGCTATAAAAGAATTAGAACTATAATAAAAGAATACAAATTTCAGATGGCCTAAACTACAAATTACACGTACTATAATTTGCTTATGTTGTCATCTTATTGTAACTCCTCCTGCGCCATGGGTATCTATTACAGATATAATATAATAATATAATATATTTTGGTACAATATTAATGTAATTTAATAACAATATAATATATTCGTACAATAACAATATAATTTATTGTAGATTTAGATTAGATTATTATTAAAAACAATATAGAATTTTACTTGAAATAAGAGTTTATGGTAAAATAACAATATAATCTATTTTAGATTAGATATTTTTTTAAAATTTCAAAACAACATAGAATTAGTTTTTTCTTAAACAAATTAGAATTTTACATGAAATACGAGTTTAGAGTACAATAATAATATAATATATTTAGATTAGATAGTTATAATTTTTTTATTTAAAAATAACATAAAATTTTACAATAATTTATAATATATGAGTCGAACATTGAAGTAGCAAGTGTGTAGTAAATTTATACTTTCAAAAAAAACTTGATACAAATGTTTAAATTTTATGGCTTAACTATCCATTGTATGTGATCACAAATAATATTGACATATGTATGTCAATGTTATGACAATGGCAAAGAAGAAAGATAACATTTTATCATGCAGACTTTTAATTGCTTGTATGTGAAATACAAAAAGTCAAAAATAAAATATTATTTTTTGTAAGACGAAAAAATCGAAATAATAATAGAATTGTTAGAAGATTGGTGAAAGAAGAGTATTGAATAAAACAAAAATAATTGAAAAACAACACAAAGTTCTACTTGGTGAAATAGGAGTTTAGGATATAATAATTTTACTACATTAAATAGGAGTTTAGGGTATAATATAATCTATTTTAAATTAAATAATTATGTATCTATACTATTATATTAAAGACGAAACATTGAAAGTTTTGTAGTCTGGTCATGAAAAGTTTTGTAGTCTGGTCACTTCATTCATAGCCGTTAGATATTTTTGATCAAATCATTGAGAACCGTTAGATAAAATATTAAAATTAGTATATATAATATCTTTTGTATTTTTCCAATGAAAATTTTTGTAGTCTCGTCACTCCATTCATAGCCGTTAGATATTTTTGATCAAATCATTGAGAACCGTTAGATAAAATATTAAAATTAGTATATATAATATCTTTTGTATTTTTCCTAACTAAAACATCTCATTTTCCAAAAATATCACAGACAGTTTCATTTAATAAAATAACATAATAAGGTTATAATTGCTAATAATTAACTCATTACCATTTTTAGCCAAAGTGTAAATTCTTTTTTATATTTTCTAACTAATGTTTCTCTTAACTAAAACCTCAAAAATATCACGGGCTATTCCATTTAGTAGCATAAAATACTAATATTATGAATATATCTCTCTATCTAAACTATATTATCAAAGACGAAATTTGGTACCTGTTTTTTTGTACCTATTTTTTGATACGATATTTGCCTTATTTAATTATTATAATCAGTTACTCTTTCAATTAAATTATATTACCATTTTTTTCTTAAAAAATCAGGGGCAATTTCCTTTTCAGCTAAAACATGTTACTTTTTCTATTTTCTTTGCTAAAATCCTTCATTTTTCAAATATATCACGAGAAAACCCTTACATATTTACTTTAAAATCTATTTTAATACTTTTATTTGACAATTACATTTTTCAACTAAAACATGTCACATTTTCTATTTTTCTTACTAAACCCCCTCTTTTTTCAAAAATATGACAGACAAATCGTTACTTTTATATTTTAAAATTCAACGAAAACACGTTACTTTCTATTTTTATTACTAAAACCCCTCTTTTTCCAAAATATCACGGACAAACCTTTACTTATTTATTTTAAAATTCATTTTAATACTTTTAATTATTTTAAAATGTCTAACACACCTACTTATTTTTTTTAATAAATGCAATTAATAAAATATAAAATATAAATAATAAAATTAACAATTATTAAAAACAACTCGTGCATCGTACGGGTTTTAAGCTATATTATTAAAAACGAAACATTAAAAGTTTGGTAGTCGGATAGACGGACGGTCGGTACTTAGTGATTTTACTTAATTACCCTTACTTATTTTTTTTTTAAAAACTATCATTAAATAACAACATTATTTATAACCAATTACCATTTCAGCTAAAATGCATTACCTTTTTTTTATTTTTTTCTTAAAAAATCCTCTCTTTTTCTAAAAAAACACGAGCGATTATCTTTTTTAACAAAAACATGCCACTCTTTCTATTTTTTCTTACTAAAATCTCTCATTTTCCAAAAATATCACCGGCAAATCCTTACTTATTTATTTTAAAATCTATTTTAATACTTTTAATTATGTTACTTTTTCTATTTTTTCATTTTCTAAAAAAATTATTATTAAATAATAACATTTTTATAACCAACTACCTTTTTAGCTAAAATACATTATTTTTTCTAACAAAATCTTCTCTTTTTCTAAAAAAATCATGAGCAATTACTTTTTCAACTAAAACATGTTACTCTTTCTGATTTTTCTTTACTAAACCCCTCATTTTTCAAAAATATTCTGGACCTTACTTATTTATTGTGAAGCCTATTTAAATACTTTTAATTACGGACACTTACATTTTCAGCTAAAACATGTTATTTTTTCTATTTTTCCTTACTAAGACCCCTCTTTTTCCAAAAATATCACGGGCAAACAGTTATTAATTTATTTTAAAATCTATTTTAATACTTTTAATTATTTAAAAAAGTTTAACACGCCTACTTATTTTTTTTTAGCAAATGCAGATTAATAGAATATTAAAACATAAATAATAAAAATAATAATTATTAATAATAATAATCCGTGCATAGCACGCGTTTTAAGTTAGTATTTTTAAAAGATAAATTAGGGTGAAACCAAAAAAAGGTGAAAAAAAAAATACGAACCAAATTTGATATCATGTTAAAGGGGGTTTAGCAAAGGTTATAGATTTGTCATTTATGTATCGACAATTAATACCTTAAGCTCTTTTTATTTGCTTCAATTTTTCTGTTTGCCAGTTTTTAAATTTTGTTTTGCTAGGAAATCAAGTTGAGGAAAACTATTAAAACGTGTATCAAACATGCAAAAATGTTTCAAGTAAACTAATTCTATTAGTATATACAGTTGTAATTTGTTCTGGTTTTATAACAATTATTTAAAAGATATAAATTATGATTAATCAAATTCTTGTTCTATTTTATTTCATAGAATCACATCATAAATTTATATTTTTTATTAATAAGGAAAATAGTGTTTAAATTACGCACAATAATATTAAAATACTAAATTATCAATTTCTTTATCATGGTCCGATTTGTTATAACTACGTGATTATACGAGATCTATTTAATTTAATTCTTTAGCTTCATCCAGAATTCGATTAATTGCAAATACGTAATTATACAAAATTTATTTATTTATTTTAAATTCTTAAACTTCAACCAATGTTCAATTCCTTACAATTAAAAGATTAATTATTTCTTTGAAATTATTTAGTTTCATCCAAGGTTTCATTTCTACAACTACGTAATTATTCAAGATTTATTTATTTACTTTAATTTCTTAACCTTATCCGGGGTTCGATGACCTATAATTACATAATTAAATAGTATTTATTTATTATATACTAGATGATAACACCGCGAAGCAGGAGCCTACTTAATCTACATGAACATTTATATTATTTATATAATATAAATAAGGGGTCATAATAAAAGAACTAGAACTACAATGGAATTACAAATTTTAGATGGGAAAAACTAAAAAAGTTACTTTTATAATAATATAATATTATTTACCCAATTCTTACAATGTAAATTATGTGTGTGGTGATGAGATGCCAAACATAAATTATAATATTCTGCATTTAAATTTAGTCAAGCAAATAAGAGAATTGTTGTGGGAGCAAATTATTGTGAGAGTAAACAATGAGTTCAAAAAACAAATTGCACATATTTTCAACTTGATTAAAAATGAAACTAAAAATTATACTCAACATTTGACAAAAAAAAATTAACTTCAAAATATACTCAAAAGAGTTAGGAAAAGAAAGATACCTAGACTTTTGAGTCACACAAGGTTTTTTAAAATTTAACAAATCATTCTAAGTTACGAGATACTTTCTCTCGTAAGAACAAATCAAACGACGAAACGTTGTGTCGTAAATTACATTAATTTTTTATTACATATCGTGGGCCCGCGCTCAAACTTACGACGAAATTTCACTTTGTGACGAAATTTGAACTTTCTACTTGAGCAAAAGTGACGAAACAAATTCATCGTAAATAGTGACATTTATGACGAATTCAATGCAAAAATTCTGTCGTAATTGACCTTATTTATTGTAGTGTTTTGTTTCCTCATATTAAGAGCTCTTTAGTTGGTATTCTTAACTTATTTTTACTGGAGTTAAAATATCTATAAAATATATATAAATAAAGAATAAGTATATAAAGTATGATCGGAGCTGACACAATAATCAATGCAATAACTTAGTTAGAACAACTCATGTCTAGCCATCTAACTCCTAAGTTGCAATTTATGGAATTTGACAACTCTTATGCCTTTTTTTAAGGAAGCAATAGTGGTTATGTATTCCATTTTCATTAATAAAATATTTATTTTTCTCATTTTTTAAATATAATATCCTAATTTACTAAAAATTATATTATTTATAACAATTTTAAGATACATGCTACTAGACTCTAGAAGTTGCTCTAAGAGTTTAATTATTTATAATTAATACAAGCCTATAACCCGTGCGATGCACGGATGAATTTTAGGATTTTTTATGTTATTATCTATATCTTGATTTATATGATTTTAAAAAGTAATCAAATATAATAATATATGTATGATGTTATTCTAAGTTATTTTTTTGTATTTTGATTTAAAAAATTCTTAATATGTTGTCGATGAAATATTATCTTGAACTTTTGAATGTATCTTAGAAAAATAGATGATATAAATATTTAATAATAATATGTTGTTGACGGGATTCGAACCTTGAACCCGTGGGAGCATTTTAGATATCAAAAAAAGAATATTATTTTAATATTACATCCAACGGTTCTCATTTACCTATATTTACATCTAACGGTTATTATTTAGAGGACCAAACTAAATAACCAAACTACCAACCAACCAAATAGAGGGTGATTTGCTTATAATAATATAGTATAGTACACATAGATAGTATAGATACGTACCAAATTAAAATGGGACACGTGGTAACATTTTTTTAGAGTTATTTTTGAGTTCTCGTCTATTATAATATTATCAATAAAAATTAAGTCGAAGACAGTAAAAACCTTTTAACAGCTCGATATCACGTGATTTACTTAAAGCATTCATTAATGTAATTCAATTAATTTTAACATCCAGTAATTAGACAAATTGCCCGGATGAATTTTAGTATTTTTTTTATCTTATTATCTATATCTTGATTTATATGATTTTAAAAAGTAATCAAATATAATAATATATGTATGATGTTATTATAAGTTTTTTTTTGTATTTTGATTTTAAAAGTTCTTAATATGTTGTTGATGAAATAATATCTTGAACTTTTGAATGTAGCTTAGAAAAATAGATGATATAAATATTTAATAATAATATGTTGTTGACGGGATTCGAACCTTGAACCCGTGGGAGCATTTTAGATATCAAAAAAAGAATATTATTTTAATATTACATCTAACGGTTCTCATTTACCTATATTTACATTTAACGGTTATTATTTAGAGGACCAAATCAAATGACCAAACTACCAAAATAATAAAGGGTTGACAATTCTGTAATTTTGAAAAATATAAGAATATAATAATAAATTTATTGCCATTTTCTTACTTTTTTTTGTCCTTGATTGGCTTTTAATATATATACAAAATAGATAAAATATAATTATACATTAAGATTTTGAAACTAAAAAAATCAAGTTATATAAATAATATAACCCAACATTTTACTTAAATATGACAAAAATAACCCGTGCGATGCACGGATGAATTTTAGTATTTTTAATTTATTATTTTAGTATTTTTATATGATTTATTATTATTTTTTATCTTATTTTATTATCATTTATTTGTATTTTGATCTTAAAATTTTTTAATATGTTGTCGACGGAATAATATATTGAACTTTTGAATGTAGCTTAGAAAAATAGATGATATAAATATTTAATAATAATAATATGTTATTGACGTGATTCGAATCTTGAACCCGTTGGAGTATTTTAGATACCAAGAAAATAATATTCTTTTAATATTACATCAAACGGTTCTCATTTATCTATATTTATATCTGACGGTTATTATTTAGAGAACCAAACTACCAACCAACCAAATAGATGGTAGTTTGCTTATAATAGTATTTTTAATATGATTTTTTAGTATTTTTTATCTTATTTTATTAGCATTTATTTGTATTTTGATCTTAAAATTTTTTAACATGTTGTTGACGGGATTCGAACCTTGAACCTGTGGGAGCATCTTAGATATCAAAAAAGAATATTCTTTTAATATTACATCCAACGGTTCTCATTTACCTATATTTACATCTAAGGGTTATTATTTAGAGGACCAAACCAACCAAATAGAGGGTGGTTTGCTTATAATATTATAGTATAGATGTTTAAGAGTGAATTAGGCGACTCTGGAAAACGCTCTTAGTGGCAAATCACCCCTTTCAAACTCTCATGGTAATAATTAAATACTAAAATTGTGTTAATCCGATATCCATTTATTTTTTCAACATTTAGGTATTTTTTTCATTACAAATAAATATATGCAGGCAAAAATTGAACCTAACCCCGGATACAGGACATAACAAAGATAAATGCTTATCACTGTACTTGTATTACATGAATAAAAAATAAATCGTTACCACTTTACTTGTATCATAGGGCTCAAATAAACTATTGTTACGTGTTTGTTGTTTGTGAGATCTGCCAAATTGGCATACCTTCTTTACCCTTGTATTATTTTTTAGGGAAATTGTGGTCGAAGTTATTTTCAAATAATTCTAAAAGTATTCAACCTACCCATGTAGAAAGTTTATAAATAGCATATAGTTACATGCATTTCAATAACATAGTCCTCCTCTACATCTCCTTATAAGTACTTGCTTGCTTCAGAAATCAGAAACAATGGCTCCATCTCCCACTGATGATTACAGAAATTTCGCAGTAACAAAAGGGCACGGAGTAAAGGGTCTCTCCGATCTCAAGCTCGATGCTTTACCAGAGCAATATATTCAACCTGTGGAGGAGCGATTAGACATGACAAAAGTCCTGAAGAAAGAGTCCATACCTGTGATTGACATGTCCAATTTGGATGATCCGAAGGTGGCTGATCAGATTGCGGCTGCTGCTGAAAATTGGGGATTCTTTCAGATTATTAATCATGGAGTCCCCATTGAGGTTCTTGAGAATGTGAAGGAAGCTACACGTAGATTCTTTGCGTTGCCTGTGGAGGAGAAGATCAAGTTTACCCAAGAACAGTCTCCTACAAATTCTGTTAGGCTTACAACAAGCTTTCTTCCAAAAGTAGACAAAGTTCTCGAGTGGAAAGATTACCTTAGTATCCTTGTTTCTGATAAGAAGGCTTCCGAATTCTGGCCATCTACATGCAAGTACGTTTATTTTCCATGACTGTCGCCATAAATAATTTATTAACTTTATTTATAGTTAATTTATAGTTCAATATTTATATGATGTGTGGAATAACAGTTCTATTGCCTATGTGTTTTAGGAATGATGTAAAGGAGTATGTGGAGAAGTCTGAGTTTGTCATGAAGTGGCTTCTGAAAGCCCTTATGCAGGGGTTGAATGTGGACATGGACTCATCAAAAGAATCACTTCTAATGGGCTCAACCAGAATCAACCTCAACTATTACCCTGTTTGTCCAAACCCGGAGCTTGCAATTGGAGTGGGACGACATTCTGACGTCTCCGCACTCACATTTCTCCTTCAAGACAACGTCGGAGGATTACACATCAGAAAGATGGATACCGATACTTGGATTTTCGTGCCTCCTATAGAGGGAGCAGTAGTAATTAACATTGGTGATGCTCTTCAAATCTTGAGTAATGGTAAATACAAAAGTGCTGAGCACTGTGTTGCAGCCAATGGAAGCAACGACAGAATTTCGGTGCCAATCTTTGCTAACCCTAGTCCGGATGATATTATTGGCCCCCTACCTGAGGTGCTCAAGAATGGAGAAAAACCAATATACAAACCCATTCTGTATTCCGATTATGTAAAACATTTCTACAGGAAATCTCATGACGGGAAGCAAACTCTTGATTTCGCAAAGATGTGATAATTAGTTGTCGGTGTTGGGGTGTTAATCAGAACTTGTCTCTGGTTTGTCAACACCAAGTTTCCAGCTCGTTAGTAATTTGCTTTTGAATAAAAGTGCTGCTGTCCGAGTCTTCAGCATTTGATTGTGAAGTCAGTACGTGGAGATAAATCAGGAGCATTTCAAATAAACATGTTAACGTTGCATTGATTTAGGACTTTCTGTTTAGATCCTACTTTGTAGGAATCACTTTCTTTATTGCATTATTCCTTTATATTGTAATTTCCTTAAGCAGTAGAATGAGACAAGCAGTTCTGCAATTTCTTTGTTTTCTCCACTTTTACTCAAACACATATAATTATATTGTATGCAGCACAGTTTGAACCAATAATCTGGTATCAGAGCTTGGTCGTTTAGTTGATGCCAAAGTACATGCCCAGGCCTCAATCAATGGAGACAGGTAAGAACAAAGACGGAGTGATTAGCTTGAACTACCCCATGCTGACGAGAGTAAATTACACAGCTTGGGCGATGAAGATGAAGGTGTATATGCAAGCTCAAGGGATTTGGGAAGCCATATCACCTAAGGATCCAAAGGCACCAGCGACAGTTGATGAAAAGATGGACAAGACGGCTCTGGCAGCAATATACCATGGTATACCAGAGGACGTGCTTCTTTCTCTTGCAGATAAGGGAACGGCTAAAGAAGCATGGGAGGCAATCAAAACCCTGTGCCAAGGAGCACAAAGGGTGAAAACTGCAAAGGTACAGACTCTTAAAACAGAATTTGAGACTATGGTAATGAAAGACACGGATTCGGTGGATGATTTCTCTATGAAATTATCGAACCTGGTCACCAATATACGTGCCTTGGGTGAAGAAGTGGCTGAAAGTTATGTGGTGAAAAAGTTGCTACGAGCGGTTCCACACAAGTTCTTGCAGATAGCCTCGACCATAGAACAATTCGGGAACTTAGACACGATGACATTGGAAGAAACTGTGGGCTCTCTGAAAGCGCACGAAGAAAGAATTAAGGGTCAATCGGACAATGTGGGAGGAAAATTACTTCTCACAAGAGAGGAGTGGATTGAACGTGAAAGGGAGGATGAGAGCAAACTCCTCCTTACGAAGGAAGAATGGATGAAGCGATCTAATAAAGGTGGTTCTGAGACTTCACAAAGAAACCGAGGAAAGGAATACATCAGGGACAACCGAGATAAAAGTCGAGTTCGCTGCTTTAACTGTAGTGGCTACGGCCACTATGCAATAGAATGCAAGAAATCTAAGCGTGGAAAAGAAGTCAAGGAAGAGGCCAACATGATGCAGATCCTTGATGACGAACCTGCACTCCTAATGGCCGAGAGCTCGAATGACAGTGGGGACTCATTGTTACTCAACGAAGAACAAGTCTTGCCAAAACTAAGCCAGAAGGAAGATGAGAAAGGGGCAGAGTCCAACCTGTGGTACCTTGACAATGGCGCCAGCAACCACATGACCGGACAAGTTTCAAAATTTCACGAGATCGATACTAACGTGAAAGGTCAAGTCAAGTTTGGCGATGGATCGATGGTTCAGATCAAAGGGAAAGGCTCAATAACTCTGAAGTGTAAAAACGGAGAGAACAGAATTCTAAGTGAGGTATACTACATCCCCTCGCTTCGTAGTAACATTATTAGCCTTGGACAACTCTCCGAAAATGGGTACAGGATAACGCTTAGAGGAGAGCATCTCTGGGTTCACGAGAACAATGGTGACCTGCTAATGAAAGTAAAGCGCTCCCCGAATCGATTGTACAAGATTATTTTTTGCAGCAGTGAAACGAAGTGTCTAATGTCAAGGCACGACAATGATAGTTGGCTTTGGCACTCTCGACTAGGCCATGTCAACTTCAAGGCACTAAAGCTCATGTCAACAACCAACATGGTACGCGGGATGCCCAGGATCAATCTGCAAAATGAAGTCTGTAGCGGATGTTTAATGTCAAAACAAGTGAGAAAGCCATTCCCTCAACAGTCGAAGTTCACTGCAAAGAAAGCACTCGAGTTAATTCATGGAGACTTATGCGGGCCTATAACACCGAGTACTCCCGGAGGTAATAAGTATATCTTTGTTTTAATTGATGATTATAGCCGTGTAATGTGGACATATCTTTTAAAAAATAAGAGTGAGGCATTTGGTGCTTTTAAACGATTCCGTGCTCTAGTTGAAAACAGTCCAGAAAAGAAAATAATGACTTTCAGGACAGACAATGGAGGGGAATTTACTTCCAAGGAATTCAATCAGTATTGTGCAGAGGCGGGGATCGTGAGACATTTTTCTGCTCCGTACTCACCACAACAGAATGGTGTGGTTGAAAGGCGCAATCGAACTCTGATCGAAATGGCACGAAGCTTACTGAAAGAAAAGAATGTACCAAACCAATTCTGGGGTGAGGCTGTCCAACATGCCACGTACTTGATCAATAGACTTCCCACTCGAGCTGTGACTGGGATCACTCCCTACGAGGCTTGGTCCGAAAAGAAACCTCATGTGGAACATATCAGAATTTTCGGGTGCATAGCGCACATGAAAACACCTTCTGCAAATCTGAAGAAGCTGGATAACAGAAGTAAAGAAGTGGTCTATTTCGGCAAGGAGGCAGGTACTAAAGCATTCAGATTGTATGACCCAGCAACAAAGTCCATTTATGTGAGTCGAGACGTCGTATTCGAAGAAGAGAAAAGCTGGGATTGGTCCGAACAAGATGAATCACTAACCACAGGCTTGGAGTCATTCACTGTGACTACAAGCACACTTGGAACTGTGGGTGAAAGTCACCACCATGGGGAAGCACCTTCAAACCCAGTATCGAACTCTCCAACCCCAAGCCGCAGCAACAGTACTTCTACCACAAGTAATTCACAAGACGCAAGTGAGTCTGATTCTAACTCAGAAGGAGGAACACCAGTAGGAAACACTCCGGTGTCTGTCAGGTCTGTCACGACATCTGAATCAAGTGATGGACCTCGACGATACCGACCTCTAAGCGAAATATACAATGAAACGGAACAGATAGAACTTGAAGATGAAGAACTGTATTTAATGGGATTGGATGAGCCTGTAAACTACACTCAAGCGGTGAAAGGAAGCGAATGGAAGAAAGCCATGGAAGTAGAAATGAAAGCTGTTGAAAGAAATGGGACTTGGGAATTAACTGAGCTCCCCCAAGGTCGCAAGGCTATTGGTTTGAAGTGGATTTACAAGATCAAACGAGATGCAAACGGAAGTATCACTAAATACAAGGCAAGAATTGTTGCAAAGGGGTTCGTGCAAAAACAGGGGGTTGATTTTGATGAAGTTTTCGCACCAGTCACCCGCATTGAAACAATTCGCCTGTTACTTGCCCTTGCAGCTAAGGAAAGTTGGGAAGTGCACCATTTAGACGTCAAAACTGCGTTTCTAAATGGCGAGATCAAAGAAGAAGTGTATGTCAGGCAGCCCGAGGGCTTTGTTGTGAAAGGAAAAGAGCATCTTGTCTACAGACTTATTAAAGCGTTATATGGCCTCCGTCAAGCTCCGAGGGCTTGGTACTCGAAGTTGAATAGATATTTGGAAGAGCTGGGATTCACTAGATGTGCATATGATCAAGCAGTCTACACGAGAAATGTGGGCAAGGGAGTGCTAATAATCGGTGTCTATGTCGACGACATTTTGGTAACCGGAGCAAGCACAGCAACTATTAAAGAGTTCAAGGAACAAATGGCAAGTAAGTTTGATATGTGCGATTTGGGAAAGCTAACTTATTATCTTGGCCTCGAGGTACATCAGGGCGATGGGTATATTCAATTAAACCAAAAGGGTTATGCCAAGAAAATACTAAAAAAAGCTGGTATGCTGCACTGCAACCCGAGCAAAGTTCCAATGCATCCGAAAGACATTGTCAACAAAGACGAGGGAGGAACTGAGGTAAATCCCACTGACTTTAAGAGTGTAGTCGGAGGCTTAAGGTACCTCTGTCACACCAGGCCTGATATAGCCTACTCCGTAGGTATTGTGAGTAGGTTCATGGAGCACCCAACTCTGTTACACCAAGCAGCAGCTAAACGCATACTACGGTATGTGCAAGGGACTTTGGATCTTGGCCTAATCTACTCAAGGGATAGTAACAACAAAGTGCTGATCGGTTACTCTGATAGTGACCTTGCTGGAAATGTAGAAGACAGAAAAAGCACGGGAGGTATGGTCTTCTATCTCAATAAGAGTCTAATTACATGGGCATCGCAAAAACAAAAGAGTGTCGCACTCTCGTCCTGCGAGGCTGAGTTCATGGCAGCTACTGCTGCGGCTTGTCAAGCTGTGTGGCTAAGGAAGATGTTAGCTCAAATCACAGAATACGATATTGGTCCAGTTACTCTATTTCTCGACAACAAGTCTGCTATTGAGTTGGCCAAAAATCCAGTGTTTCATGGCCGAAGTAAACACATAGACGTTCGGTATCATTTTGTACGTGAATGTGTAGAGAACGGAGAAATAGTGGTGGAGCATGTACCGACAGAAGAACAACGTGCAGATCCTCTCACTAAAGCTCTTACATCTGTTAAGTTTGAAGTTATGAGAGAAATGCTTGGAGTGAGGAAATGTATTCAGACAAGTTCAGCTTAAGGGGGTGTTTGTTGGGGTGTTAATCAGAACTTGTCTCTGGTTTGTCAACACCAAGTTTCCAGCTCGTTAGTAATTTGCTTTTGAATAAAAGTGCTGCTGTCCGAGTCTTCAGCATTTGATTGTGAAGTCAGTACGTGGAGATAAATCAGGAGCATTTCAAATAAACATGTTAACGTTGCATTGATTTAGGACTTTCTGTTTAGATCCTACTTTGTAGGAATCACTTTCTTTATTGCATTATTCCTTTATATTGTAATTTCCTTAAGCAGTAGAATGAGACAAGCAGTTCTGCAATTTCTTTGTTTTCTCCACTTTTACTCAAACACATATAATTATATTGTATGCAGCACAGTTTGAACCAATAGTCGGGACGGCATGTTGTTGAACTAAATAAAATCATGTTGTTGAAAACCTGTATTAATAAAATCAATAAGATGAAGATCATGTACTGTCGCATGTTACATTCGTCAGTGTTAGGGATGAATAAGAATGATGTAATCAAATATATTTGGTAATTAAAATTTTTTTATTCTGTTTTTGAAGTTGAATTTCAAATCTGGAGGTGCTCATGTACGATACAGGAAAAAAGCTAAGAAATTAAAAAGATGTTTTCAAAATTGTTTCACAATATCTCATGATAAGTCGTAAAAATAATAAATAAGATTTATATTTCCGAATTAACATCAATCACACAGTTAAAATTCTTAATTTCGTCACATCATTTTCCATTCATTTGGAAGGATATTTATAAGTTTCTGGTATTATTCACAATAAAACATAATTGCATGTAGGCATAGGCACATAAACTGTTCACCAAATATTTTAAATTATCTTCAGATTATAAGTGTCCACACACTACGTACAAAACTCATAGCAAATGACGATATGCTACTCCCTCAATCCCCTAGGTTCCTTGGGAATGCGGACATATTTTAAAATTTTTAGGATTCGTTTTGTTTTGGTTGGGAGTGGTATGAGTTTGGAATGTGGTATGAGGTTGAAAAATCATTTATAATATTATGTCTTGAAATAATTTTTTAAAATGATATTAAGTTATATTTTAAATTAATTTTTTATATTATAAAAAAAATTAAAAATATTTTATTGATATTTATAACATCGTTTTTATGTATAAAATAATTTTTTATATTTATAATGTTTTTTGGCATGAAATTAATAAATAATATAAAATTGATACTCATACCTCCATTTTCATACCCACCACCCTTAGGGTATCAAAATCTCATAGCGGTTTGAGGTATGTGTTTGAGAATAAAAAAATTTGAACCGGTATGGATTTACTCATTGTAAACCCATACATGATTTATCATACGAGCGAACCAAACAATCCCTTATAAAGTTTAGTTTGATATATTATTTTAATTTTTTTTCAATAAAAATTTAATATTAGAATTTTTATTCAAAAAAAGAAAATTTTAAAAATTGGTATGAATATCTTGCATATGAATCTATGTGCTTTAACTTTTAACTATCTAGATTCTTTTTTCAATTACTTGTAACTCTTAGGACCTTTGACCTTTTACATGCATGTAACTACAAGGCTTTTGGCCTTTATGTACTTATAACTTCCTTCTAATTGAGCCTATAAATAGGTCTGCTTGTAAGACACACCAAAATATGATATAAATAATGATCTCCATTCTGTCCATTATCTAGCTCTCTATATATATTATATATTATTATATAACACATTATCCGACTTGCTCTTTCGTGTGGTGAGTGTGATGGTGGATTACATTCAAGAAGTCCAAGTTTTAAAATTTTGTTTGGAAGAATCAAGTCCAAGTACAAGTGGTTCATCATTCAAAGGTATATTCACTACATAGCATGAGTTGTCCTCCCACTCATAGATAAATCGAAATATTTTAGACTGCTTAGAAAGATCTTCTAGTTACCTAAAATTTGAATATTTGACATGTTTCAAATTCCTCTCTCAATTTCTGCAATATAAGATAAATTATTGTGTGACATCGATATTAGTATATCTACACTTTGAAAAATCATATAAAATTGAAATTTCATCCAAAAATTATGTGCAATATCAATACGAAAAGATATTCTCGAGACCTTTACATCATGCTCAAAATTTATGGCCCTTTAGCACATTTACTATCTCTAAAAGTTTAAATAAAAATCTGGTTAGTAGTTGATTTGTATTGTGTTGCAATAGTCCATGTTTTATTTTATTCTATATTCGTTACATCTTTGTTTTTGATGAGCCTTAACTTTTTGGAAAGATTATTGGATTGTCTACAATTTTTGTGTTTTACATGTTTTTAAATAAAATCATTTACTATTAAAAATTGTCTATCTTCCTATCCGGCCAAATCAGATTGTGTTTATTTATATTGTGTTATATTTTGAGTAAAATAATGTTTACATGTATTTTTAACATGATTATTAATTGTTTAGATGTGCACTTGTATTTGTGTGTATCTTATTATGTCTTTTTTGAACTCACATAAAATATTATAATTATTATGATATAATTGCGGTGAAAATATATTGAGTGATGGAATGCTACATTGTTGTAATGAAAAATGATGATTATGATTTAAAGTTGTGCAAAAAAAAAAAGGATCTTGAGAACCAAATTTATATAAAAAAAATGAGATATCCTATGACACAACTATGCACAAAATATTTTAATTCTACTTTGCGACTTTGCCCATACATTAGAAGTTTTATGCAAGCTTCAAATAAATGATACTTTGTGAAGTCTTGGTTGTTATATATATGATATATGATTTATAAATTTGAGATCAATTGATATTACATGATGAATTTGATCAAAACTTGAGTTTAATTCATTTAATATCACAAAAAAATAATTACTTGATATTGGTGGCAATCGGAAGTTGCGCAAATTACAACCAGAAGTTGCATGAAAATTAATAATCAGTTTTTTTGCGAACATGAACGTTCATTTTCTGTGTGACACATTTTGATGCGTTTGGTCCTATAGAATCTCGGAAGGAAATTCTTTATATAATTTGTCATAAATACGACATTAAGAAAATATTTTATAAGGATGATAAAATATCTTCTAATGATGTTTATATATAAATGATTGTAAAATTTTTAATCGTTGGATACTATTAAAATTTAAATCTTGTGACAATGAAATGTGTTCTAGAAATACAACTTGAAAAGGCCTATTAATCAATAAAATTATGAATTATATTTGATCCTTGTGGTTGATTATTGATTTTTAATCAAAATTTATGAACTTCCCCAAGTGGTATCCACTCCATTCTCAAAAGTGAATGTGAAAATATTAGAAAATTCTATATTATAAACCTTGCCTATAGTAGTGGTTATGATCTCCTAAATATGAATACATTTGATTGTATTCTTAGTTCTTACTATATGTATAATAATTTATTTATTTATTTTTTGTTTAATATGAAGATGACTTGTGTCAATACTATACATCAAATATGAGTAATCCAAAGGGGGAGAATTGTATATATTAGATGTCACGTCATATTTTCTAAATTAAAGGCTTCATAAGAGCACGTATGCTATTATCATGGTATTCGTACAAAAAAAGGGGGGAGAAGAAATATAATTTTATTGATGTAACTATACTCTCCCAAGTGACAGAAAAACTTTGGTTGATGTAGAATCGATCATATGGTTCCAATATTCTATATTACATAGAAAAATTGTTGCGATATATATTTAAGTAAACCAGAAGTTTACTGATAACTTTAGAGTTGGAATGATCGACTAAGCCATGTCGAATTTATAAGGATGCAAATATTAATTGAAATTTTATTTGGACGTTCATTGAAGAACCAACAGATTCTTCTCAATTATATATGTTCTTTGTTAATAAGGCAAATGATCACCAACAAAAAATATATTATAAATCTATCATATTTGAAAATAAATTATAAATCTCCAAATGTGGGCCATTAAGATATTTTATGATTGATACATGAACTATATGGTTACATGCCTATTTTTTATAGACTCACAACCTGAAGTTTGTGAGTTTTATTGTTTAGTTAATCATATTATCAAGAATATGCATTTATATGATGTTGGTGAGTTTATTACTCAAATGTTCAATGAGAATTATTGTATATTGAGAATTGTTGAATATCTTGTGGCATATATTGATTCACATCTAGCCATTAAGTTATCATGATTTCTCCCTATCATAATTAAATTTTGGTCATTTGTAACTATTCCACCACAAAAAAATAAGATAAAGTTGGATATACATTATAAATGAGTGGTTATCGATCACTATATATTTGAAGCCATCTATATGTATTTGGCTATGACTCAATTTATTAAGTCTGTTTTCTCAAAATGAGGGGGAGAAAATAAATAGATGGTGATAGTTAGTAGGAATGAATTATCATTGCCTCGTGTTGATCCTCATAGTAAAGAATATGAACCAGAAGTTCAGAAGATAATTCATTCATATGTTTCAACTATTGTTAGACATATATGTTAACCTGAAAGAGTGAGTTATCACATATACCAGCTACAAATGCTCCAAATGAATATGTCCCGGAAGGACAACCTCAAAATACGATGTGTCTAAAGAATGCCTGAAGAGTGATAGACCAGTAGGTTCTATAACAAAAGAATATGTAAATCCTTAAAAGTAAAAAAGGAACAGTGATTGATGATGGCTAAATCGAGGACTGGATAACTTTTGAATGATCTCCAGAAGAGATTGTAGACATGACAAAAGAAAGAAAAATGAAGGTACCTGAAAAATGGTGAAATCTCAATATATTGTGTCATGTCCAGAATAAAATGGAACCATTAATCAAATCAACGTCGACAATATGAAATATAACACTTGTGGTTATGGATAATAATGAGGATCATAAAATAAACTCTTGTGAATGTAGACAAAATTGGCCAAAGATGTAATGAAAATCGAGGCAAAATCTCTTGCAAAGAGAAAATTATTTGGACCAAAAGTCCGCACACCTGAAGTTGTGAAGGTAGCGCGCTATAAGAAATATTATCTCTTACGAATACAGAAATATCTGAACTACAGTTCACACACCTAAATATGTCATGTCAGTGGGATATCAATAGATATATTATCTTGTGGTGGATATAATTATTTGATTTGTAAATAGTCTGGAAACATAAGATTGAGTTTATTGACCCACTTGACAATATTTAAATTTAATCCTGGAAGGATATGAATTGCTGGAAGCAGTGAATTAAGTTCTCGAGAACTAGTCCTGTCATATTATAAATGGATATGGACCAGAAGTCCAACATTAAATTATTCCGGAATTAAATACTTCCACTACGCCATAGATGGCCTATATCGCAACAAATTAGGGGGGGGTGTTACCATATTGGATGTTACTATAGCTATACAATTTTGTTAGTGTTAGTGCCCTAGAGACAATACAATTGTACTTCTGGGAAACACTATTTTGTTATTTAATAATGATTATGTTCTATTGATTATTCGACAACAATTATTATGTCTTTATTTACTGCGATATTAATGTTAGAGTAATAAATGTCCTTGGAATATTGAACACGTATTCTATATCTTTAAGTATGTGACTTAGAAATGAGATTATATGAATAGTGTTTATATTCCTAAATTATCCCTAATTAAGCATTATAAATTAGGACAATTATGATGCATAAAGATTAGTATGTTCATTGACTAAATGACCACATCTCATTGGTCATAGCTATAATGATACTAAAGTCAAGAACATAGGTGCATGTAATATTCTACATGGCACCGGATAGACCCACAGTGAGATTCTACATGGTAATAAAGTCATTAGAATAGCTCACAGTGATAATGGTGTAATGATCCTTAGACTTGAGATCATTATATTTCTATACGAGGATTAATATACTTTGATTACATTAAAAGTTACCTTTGACCGGGTGATGATAAAAGTGGACATCGGGTATATTATGAGTCGTATGAGAAATATGAATGATAGATATAGGATTTAACCCTCCTATTATTAGGAGAGATATTATTGGCCTCTTGATTGAGTGAGACTATGAAAATGCATGGCCATGCTTAAATATTGATTTGTTTTAATAGTCTACTCATTGATCAAGGAAACCTGGATTAAATGTTGAAGAGGATGACTAATAACATGCCTCGAGTTTAATCTATAATATTTGGTTAAAGGGATTATATTACACGGAAACATTAGTCACAAAAGGTTTAATTGGATCACCATTTATTATTATTTCTTGGGGAGCAATGATGTATTACTAGATGCCGCTCATTGTTTATAATTTTATTTAAGAATAAAATTATTGCCAACGAAATAATAACCTAAAGGGTCACACACTTAGAACGTTTTAAATGAAGTTTTAATTTAAATTATGAATTTAAATTAAATGATTAAATTTGAAATTAGTTATTTAATTGAGCTGGTCTTAATTAAATCAGAATTCGAATTTAATATTAACTGATTATTTTCGAAATTAGTCATTTAATTGAGATGGTCTTAATTAAATAGAATTTCGAATTTAATACTAAAACCAAAAATCAGATTGGGTTTTAAGAAGCCCAAAAACGGATTTAGGGTTTTGGCCCAATCCTCTATCTCATATAAATACATTATGATGTATTATTGAGGTATGATTTTTCTGCAATTTCGAATTAAAGAAAACCCTAGCAGCTCTGCATTAAGAGAGGCTAGAGAGAGAGAGAGGGGCAGTTTTTCGGCTAGTACCGAACTCCGTTGATCGTTGGACGATCGAGCGTTCGTGTGGACGACTTTGGCGACGCAGATCTTGGACAAGGGCTGTGTGGTGATTACAACAAGGACCTCCATCTTTCCGAACTTTAAAGCTCTTTAAGGTATGATTTCGTTTCTCCATAATCAGCCATGTCTTGTACACGGATCCTAGGGTTAGGGTTTCGGAATTTTTATTGTTTTACGACTGTTTTTCGCTGCGTTTGTTGCCCCGAAACGCAACAATGGTATCAGAGCTACGTGTATAAGGGGCTAATTTGGTTATGTGTTTACTGTATTCGATGAATGTAAGCATGTTTTATGAATCTGCCTTGATACAGTTATGAGATATATCGATTATAATATGTTATATCGCTTATATATGATACTGTTATGCTTAATATATTGATATGACTGATTAATATGCGATGATTGTATGTTATGCATGTTGTCTGGTTTATATAGGGATATAAACTGTGAGACAGATCATGTTTGGACACGATCTGCAAACTGGGATATGTCTGTATGTATATGATACATGCTTCCGGAACTGTATATGATGCAGTGGCGGCAGAGACTATAAGATATGATCTGAGATTCCGAAATCGATGATTTTTGAATAGCACTAGTCTTCCGCCCCTTGGACCCTGCCAAGGGGCTGCCGCCCCCTGACCCCCGTCCGGGGGCTGCCGCCCCCGGACCCCCGCTTTATTATTTTTTGTGTTCGTAATTGAGTATTTGAGCGTGGTGCTGGTTATGGCCTTAAGACCCGTAGTTTAATGGTTTATGGTTTTGGTTTTATAAATACGACTTGCATGTCGTTTTCTTCATTCTTGTAATTGTTTAACCTCGAATGTAAATCGAGTTTTATTATGTAAGTACATAAGTATAGGTTGGATTCAATTGTTCAATGTAATGTACTTGAAGATTGAAGGACGATCAAAGAAGAGGTGCATTCAAGGGAACAAGGAGAATGAAGACATGTAATTGTATTTATATTTTTCACCATGGATTGACCTTTGATCCTTTCATTAGCTCGAAAGGATCATATAGGATAAAGGCCATAACCAAGCACGTTTACATACTGCACTTTACATATTGATGTATGATTGCATGTGTAGGATACAATGTGATGCATGACTTAATTAGATTAATCATGTATTAATGTATGTATTAGATACATCACCCATGCCATGCCTGCTAAACAAAATAAAATCTGTAACGATTCAAGATTTTAAAATTGAACAAAACGAACATGAGATTCCTGTGTTTATGAAACACGGAAATAAGTGTGAATTTTCAATTTTTGATATGGGGCGATTTTGACAAAAATACAAGCAGCGCTTGTAAGAAAGGTGGATTTTAAGTGAGACCATTGTGACTCCTCCGCTGGACTGGAAATCAAACCATTGATGAACTTTGAATTGAAATACTTAGTTCAAGGAAAAATTGGGAATCTCTTGATGATGGGATCATGGTCGTTTTAATAAAATCCCTAAATTTAAAATATTAAGTCACTTAGATGCCTTCCAATGAGCAACACTCGTCAAGACCTAGATCGAGAAATAGTGGGTTCGCCAAAGCGAAGCACTCCAATCTATCGTGGTAAGGCGTGATGAAGTAAATGTGATACTTATCTGTTAGACTATTGGGTTAGACTTAAGTAAGTTACCACAATAGGATTGTGAACTTAGAGGCATGGAGTTTGGTAAGATTTATTGGATAAATACGTACAATTGTTGTTCTACCAAACTATCCAAGAGTTATATAAGATATAATTGACAAAAGTTCTCTACCTAAATAATTGTGTTTTTGGAGTAAAGCCAAAGCTGACCTTAAGCATGATGAAATATGGATCTTGGCTCGCTAGAAAGGTTTAAAGAAACTTTTCTGAATTGATAGATAGGGCTATTAATTTGATAAAATAGTGGGTGATATATATTATGAATATATACATATGAATAATCACTTGAACATTATCTATATAATCCGAAGACTAACTTATTTTATGCATTTTTAACATTGTAGATATTTAATGGCACATAACTCAAATAACTTCTCTGTACGATCAGTCCTTGAGAAGGACAAGCTGACAGGAACAAACTTCCTCGACTGGCAAAGGAATTTGAGGATTGTCCTCAGGCAAGAGCGAAAGCTCCATGTCATTGATATTCCTCGCCCTGAACCTCTGCCAGAAGGTGCATCGGTTGATCAACAGAATGTTTATCAGAAACATATCGATGATGACACAGATGTTACCTGTCTTATGCTTGCGACTATGAGTCCCGAGCTTCAGAAACAACATGAGCATATGGATGCTTATGTGATGATTGAGCACCTTAAACGTATGTTTGAAGGACAAGCTCGTCAGGAGAGGTTTGATACAAGCAAAGCCTTGTATGCATGCAAACAGGGTGATCGTAATCCAGTTGCACCGCATGTTCTAAAGATGATTGGATATATGGAGTACCTTGCTACTCTGGGTTCCACCATCGGTACGGAAACTCAGATAGATCTAATCTTGCAATCTTTGAACAGCAGCTATGCTCAGTTTGTAATGAATTACATCATGAATGAGATAGACAAGACACCTACCGAATTGTTGGCAATGTTGAAAACTGCTGAGACCAATATTCAGAAGGCATCCCCTAACGCCATTATGATGGTCAATAAAGGGAATGCCAAAGAACAGGGTAAAAGGAAAGGCAAGAAGAAGATTGGATCTAAATCTGCTAATCCAAAACCTGCTTTTAAAAAGGCTTTGAAGCCTACAGGAGGTGTTACAAAAGGTGCTGCAAAAGGTGCTGCAAAAGGTGCTGCAAAAGGTGATTGTCACTATTGCAATAAACCAGGTCATTGGAAGAGAAACTGTCATGCTTACTTGGAGGATTTGAAGAAGATGAATTCTGTGAAGATTTCAGATTCAGGTATTTATGTTATAGAAGTCAATTTGTCTACTTCTACATCATGGGTATTAGATACTGGATGTGGTTCTCACATTTGTATAAATGTGCAGGAACTTCGAAGGAGTAGGACTTTGGCGAAAGGAGAAGTCGACCTACGCGTTGGCAATGGAGCAAAGGTTGCTACTTTGGATGTAGGGACTTATAATTTATCATTGCCCACAGGGCTTATGTTAGAACTTGAAAACTGTTTTTACGTGCCTGCGATTTGCAGAAACATTATTTCTGTTTCTTGTTTGGACAAGAAAGGTTTTTCCTTTACAATTCAGAACAATAGTTGTTCCTTTGGTTTGAATAATGTAACCTATGGGGTTGCACGTTTATTTAATGGTTTATATGTTCTAGATCTTGATACTCCTGTCTATAATATAAATAATAAACGTATTAAGGCTAATGACTCAAATCAAACATACCTTTGGCATTGTCGTTTAGGCCATATAAATGAGAAACGCATTTCCAAGTTACATAAGGATGGATACTTGGATAAGTTTGATTTTGAATCATACGAAGAATGCAAACCTTGTCTCATTGGAAAAATGACTAAAGCTCCTTTTACCGGAATAGGTGAAAGGGTCACCGAACGATTAGAGCTTATACATAGTGATGTATGTGGTCCAATGCGTACGATGGCAAGAGGTGGTTTTTACTACTTCATAACCTTTACTGATGATTTTTGTAGATACGGATATGTGTATCTTTTGAAGAACAAGTCCGAATCATTTGAAAAAATTCAAAGAGTATAAGGCAGAAGTGGAAAAGCAAATAGGCGGAAGTATTAAAACCCTACGATCTGATCGTGGAGGTGAGTACCTAAGCTTAGAATTTAAGAATTTCTTAAAGGAGTGTGGTATTGTATCACAACTCACACCTCCTGGAACACCACAGTGGAATGGTGTATCTGAAAGGAGAAATCGTACCTTGTTGGACATGGTGCGATCGATGATGAGTCTAGCGGATCTTCCAATTAGTTTCTGGGGCTATGCCCTAGAGACGGCTGCACAAACACTAAACCGAGTTCCTTCAAAAACGGTTCAAAAGACACCATATGAGATATGGACTGAAAAACGTCATAGCGTGTCATTTATGAAAATTTGGGGATGCGAAGCGTTTGTGAAACGTTTAACCTCGGACAAGCTAGGACCAAAATCAGATAAATGTAATTTTGTGGGATATCCAAATGAAACAAAAGGGTATTACTTCTATAATCCTTCAGAGAACAAAGTGTTTGTTGCTCGAACAGCTGTGTTTCTTGAAAGAGAATTACTTTCTAAGAAAAATAGTGGGAGGACAATAGATCTCGATGAGGATCGAGAACCATAGATTAATGTTGAACCAGAGTTGGAACATGAGCAGAATGTGACTGAAAATGTTGAGGACAACATTGCTCAAGAAACATAGGTCGTTCGTAGATCTAGTAGGATTCGTCATGAGCCAGAGAGATATTATGGATTTCTGCTGACTCAAAATGGCGATGTAATGCTTGTAGATAATGATGAGCCTCTTACCTACAAAGATGCTATGAATAGTCCAGATTCTGAGAGATGGCTGGAGGCCATGAAATCTGAGATGGATTCCATGTATAAAAACAATGTATGGACTTTGGTTGAACCACCTGAAGGGGTAAAACCCATCGAGTGCAAGTGGGTTTTCAAGAAGAAAACTGACATGGATGGTAATTTACAGACCTACAAAGCTAGACTAGTGGCGAAAGGTTTCAAGCAAATTCATGGTATTGACTATGATGAAACTTTCTCACCGGTGGCTATGGTCAAATCCATCAGGATTTTGCTTGCAATAGCAGCTTATTATGACTATGAAATCTGGCAAATGGATGTCAAGACTGCTTTCTTAAATGGGAGCTTAGAAGAGGATGTGTACATGACACAACCTGAGGGTTTTGTCGATCCAAAATTTGCTAGGATGGTCTGTAAGTTACTACGATCCATTTATGGGTTGAAGCAGGCCTCGAGGAGATGGAACATTCGTTTTGATGAAACAGTCAAAGAGTTTGGTTTCATACAAAATGAGGATGAACCGTGTGTTTACAAGAAGGTTAGTGGGAGCCATGTGGCATTTCTAGTATTATATGTAGATGACATATTGCTAATAGGGAATGACATTACTTCTCTACAGGCTGTGAAGACTTGGTTGGGAAATAATTTCTCGATGAAAGACTTAGGCGATGCATCCTACATATTAGGGATCAGGATCTATAGAGATAGACCCAGAAGAATGATCGGCTTAAGTCAGAGTACATACATTGACAAGATATTGCATCGTTTCGGGATGCAAGAGGCTAAAAGGGGCTATGTCCCAATGTCTCATGGGATAACGATCTCAAAAGAAAACTGTCCTAAATCATCAGATGAAAAGGACCGTATGAATAAAGTACCATATGCTTCGGCAATTGGTTCTATACGAGGATTAATATACTTTGATTACATTAAAAGTTACCTTTGACCGGGTGATGATAAAAGTGGACATCAGGTATATTATGAGTCGTATGAGAAATATGAATGATAGATATAGGATTTAACCCTCCTATTATTAGGAGAGATATTATTGGCCTCTTGATTGAGTGAGACTATGAAAATGCATGGCCATGCTCAAATATTGATTTGTTTTAATAGTCTACTCATTGATCAAGGAAACCTGGATTAAATGTTGAAGAGGATGACTAATAACATGCCTCGAGTTTAATCTATAATATTTGGTTAAAGGGATTATATTACACGGAAACATTAGTCACGAAAGGTTTAATTGGATCACCATTTATTATTATTTCTTGGGGAGCAATGATGTATTACTAGATGCCGCTCATTGTTTATAATTTTATTTAAGAATAAAATTATTGCCAACGAAATAATAACCTAAAGGGTCACACACTTAGAACGTTTTAAATGGAGTTTTAATTTAAATTATGAATTTAAATTAAATGATTAAATTTGAAATTAGTTATTTAATTGAGCCGGTCTTAATTAAATTAGAATTCGAATTTAATATTAACTGATTATTTTCGAAATTAGTCATTTAATTGAGATGGTCTTAATTAAATAGAATTTCGAATTTAATACTAAAACCAAAAATCAGATTGGGTTTTAAGAAGCCCAAAAACGGATTTAGGGTTTTGGCCCAATCCTCTATCTCATATAAATACATTATGATGTATTATTGAGGTATGATTTTTCTGCAATTTCGAATTAAAGAAAACCCTAGCAGCTCTGCATTAAGAGAGGCTAGAGAGAGAGAGAGAGGGGCAGTTTTTCGGCTAGTACCGAACTCCGTTGATCGTTGGACGATCGAGCGTTCGTGTGGACGACTTTGGCGACGCAGATCTTGGACAAGGGCTGTGTGGTGATTACAACAAGGACCTCCATCTTTCCGAACTTTAAAGCTCTTTAAGGTATGATTTCGTTTCTCCATAATCAGCCATGTCTTGTACATGGATCCTAGGGTTAGGGTTTCGGAATTTTTATTGTTTTACGACTGTTTTTCGCTGTGTTTGTTGCCCCGAAACCCAACAAATTTTTG
This sequence comes from Heracleum sosnowskyi, assembly GCA_030848705.1. Classification (NCBI taxonomy): domain Eukaryota; kingdom Viridiplantae; phylum Streptophyta; class Magnoliopsida; order Apiales; family Apiaceae; genus Heracleum; species Heracleum sosnowskyi. The sequence continues at coordinate 23,372,805 of CM061240.1, forward strand.
TGCTATCATAACGCAGTGATTTGGGATGTTACCAAAGCCATGAAGCTATGTTACTATACTTGTAAAAGGTGTTACACTGGACAACACAGTGAGGTGTGTTACCTTAGAGTATAGTCTTACTGAACAAATTTAATTAAATTTAATTTATAATTAATAGTTTGATCATTGTTTTAAATTTAAAAGTGAATAATTTTAATAAAATCATTGAAGTTATCATTAGAAAAAGTAATATTCCATCAAATTATTGAATTATTTGTATTTCATAAAATTTAAAATATTTTTAATAAATTTAGAATTAAAATATTTTAAAATAATATTCAAGAATTATTAAATTTTAATTAAAATCATTAACAATTTTATTAGAGAAAATAATAATTTTTAAAAACTGAGAGTTATTACGAAATAATGAAAGTTATGAATTTAATACAAAGAAGTTGAAATAAATTTGTAATAATTTTTAAAAAAAAGAAAACTCTAAGCACAATTAGAACAGTTGGGTCAATAATTGAGACATGAGCGGGACAAAAGCACTGAGCGGCAAAACGAAAATTAGAATTGGGGCTAAACACTAAGTCGGGGGAAAAAATTGGGGATAAACAAAACACTTCTCTCACTTCTCTCACTTCTCTCACTTCTCAGTTCAATTAGGGATAATTTAATTATGGTTCGAAGCTGGGTTATTCAAAGCTCGGTTCAATTAGGGTTCGAAGCTTGGAGTTGTGTTCAATTAGGGTTAATAGAAGCTTGGTTTCGGGGTTCAATTAGGGTTTATAGAAGCTTGGAGTTGTGTTCGAAGGGATTTGATATCAATTTCAGGTATAAATCTCTCTGTATATGATTCGATTTGTAGCTTAGTTTGTGTTGCATGCATCTTCTTATCTCTCTCTGTGTAAATCTCTCTGTATATGATTCGAGCTTGTGTTCGAAGTTTGTGTTGTATATGATTCGATTCAATTAGGGTTCTCTCGCTATGTGTGCATATCTTCTTATCTCTATCTCTCTCTGTGTATCTTTCTCCCCTTTCTCTCTATGTATCTCTCCCTGTTTCTCTATATGCATCTCTCCCTATCTCTATGTGTCTATGTATTTCTCTCCCTTGTCTCTCTATGTATCTCTCTTTGTATCTCCCTGTTTTTCTTAATTTGTGATTTATGTGGATTTGTTTGAATTCTCGCATTGTGTCTCTCTCGTTGTCCCTGTATCGTTGTGATATAAATATTTTTTGATGTTGTTGCTTAATAATGATTTAGTTAATTGTTAATTGTCATTCTCAAGAAAGCATGATTAATCGAGAAAAATTAGTCATAAATTAACTGCATAATGATAGTTGTGTGAGGACATGACGGTCTTAAAAGCTCGATCGCATTGTGTCTCCCTCGTTGTCCCTGTATCGTTGTGATATACATATTTTTTGATGTTGTTGCTTAATAATGATTTAGTTAATTGTTAATTGTCATTCTCAAGAAAGCATGATTAATCGAGAAAAAATAGTCATAAATTAACTGCATAATGATAGTTGTGTGAGGACATGACGGTCTTAAAAGCTCTATCGATTAGTTAATTATTTATAGGTAGTTATTTGCTTAGGTTAGCCTGAATAAAACCTCGACTAGGTTGATCGCTGACACACGCACACACTTATATTCTTCGTTTAATATAGTTAATGTAGTTGTGCTTCATGAAATGTAGTGATGGACGACAAGGAAATTACGTGGACAGAACTTCCAAAGTTTAGTGACGGCTATATTAGCGGTGTAAAAGATTTTATTAAAAATGTAGTTTCTAGATTCGCCGTAGGTGATGAGATAACATGTCCTTGCAAGAAATGTAAAAATGACAATTGGTATCGTCAAGATATAATATACGACCATCTGGTCTATAATGGTCCTTCGCCATTGTATGTTGAATGGATGTGTGAGGTTTCACGACTAGGGTGTGAGGAAGATATGGATTGTGAGGCTAGTATAGGTTTTGGAGACACTCTAGGTGATATGTTGCACCATACCCATGGAATGCAGAATGGTGAAACTGAGCATCCTAATGTACCAAATGCCAAAGCTAATAGATTTAATCGCCATATTGAAGATGGAAAACAACCATTATATCCTGGTTGTTCGAAATTTTCGCGATTAGGTTTTATCCTTAGGCTTTATTCTTTAAAATGTGTACATGGGATTACAAAGCCTGCATTTGGGGATTTACTAGAGTTGCTGAGAGAGGCTTTTCCACAGGCCCACATACCTCTTTCTTTTAACGCCGCAAAGAATATCATTAGAGATTTAGGTCTTGATTACCAAAAAATACATGCATGCCCGAACGATTGCATGATGTATTGGGCAGAAAACAAAGATGAAGATGTTTGTAAAAACTGTGGTGTTTCCAGATGGGAAGTAGTGGAAATGAAAGGCAATGGTACTGACAATGACCTAGATAAGGTAATTCGCAAAGTTCCGGCAAAAGTTATGCATTATTTCCCGCTGAAACCAAGGCTGCAAAGGCTGTTTATATCGAAGGAGTATTCTGAACTTATGTTGTGGCACGCGGTGGGACGAACAAATGACGGGAAACTTAGACATCCAGCGGATGCCGAGGCTTGGAATGCGATGGATGCCAGGTATCCTGAATTTTCGGTAGAAAAGAGAAATATCAGACTTGGTGTGGCCTCGGATGGATTCAGTCCTTACCGTACAATGAGTTCAACTCACTCAACGTGGCCAATTGTATTGGTAAACTACAACCTCCCGCCTTGGCTATGCATGAAGCCTGAAAATTTGATTCTTTCAACAATCATCCCCGGTCCAGAATCTCCAAAAAATAACATTGATGTATTTATGCAGCCTCTAATTGAAGAGTTGAAAGAATTATGGGATCTAGGTATAGAAACTTATGATGCCTTGACTAGTCAAAATTTTAGGCTACGTGCAAGTGTGTTATGGACCATTAGCGATTTTCCGGGATATGCAATGCTATCCGGTTGGAGCACAAAGGGTAAATTGGCTTGTCCCTCATGCCATTATGAGACAGATTCGATGTACTGAAAAAATAGTAAAAAAATGTGCTACATGAACCATATAAAATTTCTAGATCCGGAGCACAAGTGGAGGTTTGATAAGAGAAGGTTCAATGGTGAAGTTGAAATGGGATAGGCTCCACCCACTTTAAAAGGAACAGATATAGTTGACTTATTGGCCGACTATGAAAATGAATTTGGAAAGGACAAAAGCAAGAAAAAGGGCAAAAGGGGTTTAAAGGGTAAAAATGATTCCCCTTTCAAAAAAAAAGTCAATATTTTTCAATTTACCATATTGGAGTCACAATTTATTGCGACACAACCTTGATTGTATGCATATTGAAAAAAACATATGTGACAATATAATTGGTACTTTGTTGAATATTGGCGGTAAGTCTAAGGACCATTTAAATGCTCGTTTGGATTTACAAGAAATGGGGATCAGGAAGGTTCTTCACCCCGTTAAGTCAAGTGATGGACAATACCTTGAGATTAGGGCTGCTATTTTCGACATGACGAACAAAGAGAAGGAAATATTCTGCTCAGTGTTGGAGAAGGCTAAACTGCCTTACGGGTGTGCGGCTAATATAAGTCGATATGTTCACACGAAGGAAACGACAATCTGGGGGTATAAGAGCCACGATGCGCATTTTCTTCTTCACTACGTGTTACAATTTGCAGTGAAAAAGACATTGAAACCTCAGGTTGCAGTACCTCTTATAAGACTCGGTGTGTTTCTAAGAAGTCTTTGGAGCAAAGTAATTGATTTGGCTGAATTGAACAGGCTAGAAAAAGATATTGTTGAAATTCTTTGCCATTTCGAGATGATATTTCCAACAGCTTTCTTTGACATAATGATTCATTTGCTGGTTCATTTGTGTAAGGAAATCAAACTTGGAGGACCTGCACACTTGAGATGCATGTGGCCAATTGAACGTTATTTATGTAAACTTAAATCTTACGTGCGCAACAGGTCTAAACCAGAGGGTTCAATTGCAGAAGGCTACCTGGCAGAAGAATGCTTGACATTCTGTTCAAGATTCTTAAACAGTGATGTAGTACCTAAATTTGAGCGTTGTCCACAAAAGGTGGAATATCCAATTGGTACAAGAAGAAATAAAGATGGAAAACCTGTTCATCTCACAGAATCTCAATGGATAGCATGTCATCGATACATTCTTTTCAATTGTGGTAACAAGGACGTTGAAAATTTAATGGAGTAAGATTTAAGTTCTAATTTATCTTAAGTTCTAATTTATCTAATTTATGTTGAGAATAAGAAATAGAATATGTCTTCCTTTTTTCAGTAATATTAACTAAGTAATTATTGTAGGGAACATCGAGCTTTAATTGATAGCCATCTAATATCGAAAAAATATAAAAGAGAGAGGACACACACGGATGACTTCTGGAAGTGGTTCAAGGAAGAGGCTGGAAAAATAAAAGACATTCCGAAAGAACTAGAACTCCTTGCGATGGGCCCTAATCGAGCATCTAAGAGGTTTACGGGATATGTTATTAATGGATACAGATTCTATACAAAATACAGAGATGCAAGGTGTACAACACAGAATAGTGGAGTTTTTTTGTCTTCCTTGACCACAAGCTTTGCAAGTTCAAAGGATCAGAATCCACATGTTGGTGTTGTCGATTACTACGGATCGATTGAAGAAATCCTAGAAATCGATTATTGGGGAGATTTGACTGTAGTTCTATTCAAGTGTTGTTGGTACCATGCAGAAAAAGATTTGTATGACCTAACACGAGTCAATTTTAACAGGTTGGTTCAAAAATCTGATCCATATGTTATGGCTTCACAAGTACAACAAATATTTTATATTGAAGATCCGACTGACAACATGTTTCATAATGTTATCAAGAGATTGCCATGGGACTGGTGTGATGTCGAAGGTGAAAACGGGAACGAGGATGGTTTGACTGATCCGATTTTAAGTAATATTCAACATGGTTTTGAAGATGAAAATCAAGTTGGTGATGTGAGCTGGTCTACAGAAGATATACCGGCAACAAAAGTTATCATTCCGCAAAAACTAGTCTAGGAAACTGTCTAGTATTAGGAATAATATTTGTGCACTGTTTATGTAACAATTATATTAGCTGATGTATGGATTACTTTTTAACGTGTTTAGTGCTTCTTAATTAAGTGGATGCTTCATCTAAGTAATATTTGTTAGTGATTTACTTCTTTTTAATTACTTGACTACTTGCTTATAAAAGGTAATTTACTTGTTTTTGCTAGACTGATATAGTTAAATTATCAGTTATTCTTAAATAGACAATTTGTACCAGTTAATAGTATTGTTTGTACTCGCTCTAATGTAGTTTATTTTGTAGGATGGCAGGGGAGCTTATCAAACTCAGAATTAACCACATGGGAAAATTTCAGAATACAAAATATGTTGGTGGGAAATTGTGTGTGATAGGGAACATAGATCCTGATGTGTTTTCTTACACGGTGTTGATGGAGCATGTTAAAGATGATCTTAACTATACTGAAATTGGAGGAATTTACGTAAAAGATGATAATCAGGTGGGATGGAAAATGGTGACAAATGATCGGGACCTGTCCTTATTAGATGTAGAAGTGAAAAAGGCTGGCCACATGGATGTTTATATTGATAACATTGTTGATACTAAATATGAGCCACTACAGCAGATGCAGCCGCATGTAGTTATACGGCCAAGGCCAAATGTGTTTGAAGGTATTAAACTTTTCTAGCTAGTTTTTATTTTTATGTATTTGTTCCTTCTATTTATTAATTATTAAATTTGTTTCTTGTAGCTACGAAACTGAAACGTCAGTTTGTGACCACTCATCAACTACAACAACAAAAAAAGAGTAAGAAGCCTACTGAAGTCTACAGTCCCAGGAAATCTGCACGACTGAATAATGCACAAGGCATAATTCCAAATGAAGTTAAGAGTTCTCGAAAACCGACAATTCTGAAAAATCCACGTCAAGGAAGGGGTGAAAATGTCGAAGTCACTAGTGGCAGGAATTCGGCACGGCTTGTTAGTGGTAGACCAGAATTCAGTGTTGATGCAGCCCTTAAGCAGAAGCCGAAGTCAACTGAAGTAGAAACGCCAAAGTCTGCAAATGTTCGGAGGAAGTTGGATTTACATAATCCAAGAGATGAAGGTGAAGATATAGACGGAGATGAAAATATGGATGAGAATGACATTGAGGTTAGATAACAAAAATTAATACATATATGTTTTAATACATTTAATGGGTTGTACAACTATCCCTTTTATTTATTACAAATTTAATGATCAATATGGTTTTTGCACCTTATCAATCAAGGTTTTTAAATGGACGATATGATAGGTTTAATTAATACAACATTTATTATGTCTCTAGGGATATTTTTGCACTATTTTATTTCCCACCTAACTTCTAGAAAAATTACTCGAGCTTTGGTAAAAGTTAAATTGGTTTTTTTCGAGACTCGAGGTCATTTTTATCCTAACATGTGACTTTATATATACTAGTGTTTCGCACGTATAGTCTTAATGTAAAGTATGGAGCGATCAATACATTTACGACGATTTCTTCATATTTAAGACTGAATATTCCAATTTTGAACGTGAGGGATGCCCTTTAAATAAATTTCGAGTTTTAGTAACATCTTGAAGAAAATCGTGCTTTGCTTTCAAGCCATGTATTCTTTTTGAGGAAATATTTTTATATATTTTTTGTATTTCTCATATTTTTCCTAATTTTTTAGGAATTATTTTGTGCCTCCAAGTAATTTTCCTAATTTAGGAATTATTTTGTCAAAATTATTAATTATGCAATATACAAAAAAAGAATTTTCTGGTGTAATTTTGACCTTAAATAGTTCCAGGTGGTGAACGCCTTCGACTTGGAATGAGATCAAATTAAGCCCTTAAATTATCCAGGTCGTGGGTTGTCACGACCTCAGCCTCATGACGTCGTTTAGGATGAATTAAGCCTAAAAATGTCCTAGGTCTTGGCAACCTCACAACCCGGTTGAGGTCGATTTATGGCCCAAAATTTTCCAGGTCGTGGGTTGTTACGATCTGAGTCTTGCGAGAGGTCGTGAGTTTATTCTTTCGTAATAATTTTTTTTGTCGGGGTGTTAGAGACCTATTTTGGTGTAATCTAGGACTTTCCAGAATTCTCTACTTTTGGGCATGAACCCAAATTGGTTTTGGGCCTCTATTTTGACTGCCTAGGAACTGTTAAAAATCAATTTTAACCGGTTGGGTAACCGGCTAGACCTGTCAGAATCTCATTTTTCACTTCACTCTATCCACAAACTTTCTAAAAAAATTCTCTGTAGAGCTTCTATTATATAGCTTTTCCGGTAATATTTAAGTGTTTTCTCTTCTTTCTTTGAAGATTTCTTCGAAGATCATTGAATCTTCATCATTTTCAATCAACTTCTGGGTTTAAGATTTATTTAGAAGAATATTTTTGGCGAATCAAGAAAGAGCAGCCAGGAGACTGAGTAAAATGGCTACCGATTCTTCTAACGGTACGACCTCTGTCCCCATTCGTTCTTCTTACATGTCTTTGATTGATATGATCAACCAAATGAGGGATGAATATCCCTCCATTTCTGCTTTAGATTCATATAATCATGGCAATAGGTTTCATGATACCAAGAAAATTAAAAAAAAAAAAAAAGATTAACAAATTTTATAACGTCCCTCGTCCTGATAAACTAATTCCTGCTAAACCCGGAAATCGTTCATGTCAATGGGAACCTAATGCTTTATGTGTTTATAAAGATGTTATATTGGTCGGGCTTAGGTTTCGCTTTCACGAATTCATCCCCAGACTATTTGTTGATGTTCAGATTAACCCGTGTCAGGGGGTCCCTAACGCTTGGAGGGCCATATTTTGTTTTATGGTCCTTTGTTTAAAAAAGAATTTTTCATTATCCGTAGCCCTTTTTAGGAAAAAAATTCAATTCAAAAATACTGCAACCAATTATCATACTTGGGTGTATATTAGCCAACGTTCCACCATTCATCATACATTTAATGGTCCTTCCATTCCTGACGACAACCCCAAATGGAAGATGAATTTATGTACTTAGTTTGGGAGGGGGCGATTGAGGCACCATTTTTAGAAAAACCTTTGGAAAGGTCATCGATGGAAATCCTGATGATATCCCTTTTAACGAAGAGGAAAATCTTGCCATCGCGGCTTTATGTGTTGACAATGGGAGGACTCGTTTTTGGACACTCCTCGACGAGTTTGTCCTCAAGTCTTTTGGTTTTTCAAACGTGACTAATAAGGGTAATCTTTTTTGTTTCTCATATTTACTTGGTTTTTGTTCTTTCATTTCCTTCACTAACTCGTTCCTTTTGTTTATCTTTCGGCTGCCAAGGTTATAAACGAGCTTTTGATGCCCTTAGCTGAAGAAACCCCTTGTATGAAGAGGGCAACTCAAGTCCCTAGGGGGAAGCCTACTCAGTCTCCCTTTCTGAGACCTCACGTCGACACTGCAGCAGTAGAAGAGGGTGAATGATCTTTCTCCACGAAGACTTCTGTTTTCAGGCCTACTTGGGGTTTAAGAAAGCAGGATTCCATGGTGGGATGCACGAAGTATTCCAAGGATTGGTCCTACCACTCGATTCCTCCTTATGACTATCGCGACACACTACAAGAAAAAGTTCAATAGACATCACACATTAGACATCGGTTACTAATGCTACTGATGTTAAAAGGTGTAATAACATCATCCCGCGTTAATCTGATGTCTTTGTTCTTTGAAGACAGCAGTTATTTTACGACCAATGTCTAAAGTCTTACTAAAAAATTTCAACGGGCGTCTACTTCAATTTGTTTCCCCCTTAGTAAAAAATTTCCCCCCTCGCCAATTATTTTTCCCCCTTTATACCAAATATTCTCCCACCGTACACTAAAACTAAAACTAAAAAACTCACACTCTCACAATTCTCTCTCACTCTACCCCCGACTGATTCTCCCCCCCCCCTCTCTCCACCACCACCACCACCCACCTCTGCTCTACTCACCTCCGTCTTGCTCTATTCACCACCATCACCACTAACCAATTAATCTGCTCGTGTCCAAATTGGTAAGCTTTAATTTGGGTCTTCTGCACGAATAGGGTCTTCTGCACGAACACGAACAGGGTCTTAAATTGGGGGTTTTCATTTACTTGGATGTATTTGCTATACCCTAATTATTTTGGTTTTGTTTTTTTACAGGACCTCTGTCACATGGTTGTGGTTGTTATTTTAGGTACTTTTATATTTTTGAATTTCTTATTTGAATTTCTGAAACGTGTTGTTATATTATATGATTATTTTTTTCTTATATTGTCGGATTTTGGGCATGTCATATAACAGTGCTACTAATTACGGATAATTTGTAATTCATAATTTTTGGATGTATGTTGGATTTCTTATTTGTAAGTTTTCTCTAGTGAGTATTTGGTTGCTTTGATATGGTGGTTCAATGAATGTAGTTACATATGGATACCCAGGTTCAACTTAAAAAGGTTAAGCAGGCTAAGCGCATGGGATCGAGATCTGATGGTGAGATATTTTGTGTTTTTAAATTATAATTATTGCTATTTTGTGGAGTTTTCATTCTGTTTAATCTTGCAACGTTGCATAATATGTAGTTTAGAAAGATATTTGATTGCTTCTGATTTTTTTAATTTCTACGATACTCACTAGTATTGCTAACACAAATTTTTTAGATTTTTGGGAATTTTGTGGTATCCAACCTGGTGCTCCATTAATCAAGTAACCCGTACCTTTTTTTACCCCTGCAATACAGTTTCTATGAGGTTGATAGAGTATATATTTATATATTTTTTATATAATTTTATTCCTCATATTTATTATATTTTGCATTTAATTGGATTTTTATTTAATAAATTTTAATGTTTTATTGTAGGAAGCAAGGAAATCCTAAACTTGGAAGGATCGGAGAATAAAGAGCTTAATTTGGAGATTTATTAGAAGGAAACTCGGATTTGTTGGGCTGCCTGCACATAATTCACTGTTTGGGTCATATCTTGAGTTTTAGAAGTCATAATTGGACGATTTAACAGCCCAGGTGAAGATAATCGAAATCTCTTTTATTCTAAGGTGGTCCAATTATCAAATTACTTCAGGAACGACCCAGAATTACTGAAGAAAAACAGTTGCGAATTTTCCTTGTAAAACATAATCAGTTTAGGAAACATACTTGGATTTTCCTCAAGGCATTAAAATACCTTTATGATACATAGATAGACATCGAATAATATATACAGATATATACATAGGGACTGGATCTTGTACTTTTCTTCTCGGAGAAAGATTGAAGGTTTTCTTCTTTGTTCTTATTATATTATGTGTTTTGATGTATGATTTTCTCCTAATCCCCAAATTAGTTATGTTATATGCTCTTGCTTATTAAGTTGTGCTTAATTAACAATAATAGGTCAGGCGTGATTATGTTTATTGTTTGAACCCAGTATCTGTTTATCAAAGAAAGTTGGACTTAGATGGTTGTGGTTTATCCAATAAGGGCATGAACTTCTCCATGAAAATAGAACGGATTGTTAGGAAGTTACGATGTTGTGTTTAATGTCTCTAAATTGGATGATACCATGAAAATAGGCTTGAGTGTATTTTAGAGAAGCCATAAATACTCGTGAGAGGTTATTCGTATTTTATAGGGCACATCTTTCCTCTTGAATATCGTATGGTTAATTGGGGTAGAAAATCATGATTGCATCGATTCATACTAGTGGGGATACTTAATTCTAGATGTTTTAGTTAATTGATAATACAATTAAATTTGCCTTATTATAATATTAGCTTAAAAATCTCTCAATAATTTATTGTGTTACTTGCTTAGTTGAATTGAATCAAGAATAACTAGTGATTAATACGTTTGTCTATGTGGGATCGACTCTGACTTACCCTACTACATAGTTAATTAGAATGATTTGTTAGATAGTATTATTTGATAGACACGCGACAACTTTGTCAGGGGTGTAGGCCTCCCTGCATAATTTTCCTCAGGTTTGATTTTTTTTTTTTGAGTGTATCAAAAAAGAGAATAGGTTTGGTTGCATATCTGATGAATCATTTAGAGGCAAGGATGATGATGAAATAACCTAACCTGCTTCTTCAATGATTGTTTGTTATTCTTTGGTAGTTTGTGCATGGATGGTAACCAGAGATTTTATACTCTTTGTTTCCTCTTTTCTTGTTTTTATAACTTTATCGGGAATAACCTAAGTATGTTGCTCAACATGCCCTTCTAATCTCATGTTCGCACCTACAAGAGCTGGTGATGTACTTTTCTGCTATCTACTATCTATAGAGTTAATTATACGAAGACGTCCCAAATTTTTGTCTCTTTAGGTTAAATCGTCGGCTTATTTCACTACAAGAATAATTGAATCAGACAAGGCTTTTTGCCCGTTGTCTGATGCCCTAGAAAACCGTTGTCTATTGAGATGCCGTCTGTTACGCAGCTCAGACAACGGACGCGTCTGTTGTCTGATTCCCTACAGACAACGGTTTTGGTCTTAGAAAACGTTGTCTGAAACGCGTGAACAACAACGGTTGTTGTAGAAACCATTGTCTGACAAATAAATCAACAATTGTTTATTAACTAGAAAATGTTGTTATTTTAATTTTCAGACAAGGCTTTATTTTCCAAAAGAGTGTTGTGTGATCTAAATATTTACGACGGTTTTAGTAGAACAACCCCATTGTCTTAATAGTTTAACACAATGGTTTCCTTTCTAAAAACTGTTGTCTATTCTTGACTTGCACAATTGTTTTCTTTAAATACCTGTTGTCTGAAAGCTGTTAGGCAATGGTTTAAAAAGATAAACATGTTTGAACATTAGCAGAACCACAACAGTTTTTGTTTCTAAAACACTTGTTTCTGATTTTGATAGACAACGGTATTGGACAAAAAACTGTTGTCTGAAGTGTTTACGACAATGGTTTAGCATAAAATACGTTGAATTATTTTTAAAACAACAACGGTTTTTATTATTATATTTCTTGTAAAAAATCTCTATGGACAGTGGTTTGAAATTAAGTATCTGTTGTCTGATGTCTTTACCACAATGGTTTCATATGCTTGTATTGAAGTAATGTATTTGGACAACGGTTTTTTTTAACAAGAAGTTGTTACCTAGCTTAATAGACAATGGTTTCATAGAAAATTCAACACATTTCCTAGTACAATGCTTGACAACGGTTTTCATTATAGTCCAATTACCTAAAATAACAAGAGACAATGGTTTTATATAACAAAATTAAAAAACCAAAATGGCAATATAAAGAAACCAAACTGGCAATATAAAGAAGCCAAACTAAAACCAAAACCAACAACCATTCCATTCCATCGTGTTCAATAAACCATTACAACCAACACATCCAACCAAGTAAAATTCACGAACTAATTAAGTTAAATATGTTCAACAACATCAGATTTTCGGATGCACATACCCCAAAAGTAGAGACTGAAACCTTTACTTAACTTAAATAGTTACGCCATTACATGTCCATAGCATATCAGTTAGTCGTTATATATACTGCGCAACTCCAAAAAATACATGTGCATCAGAAAATTTGCGGTGCGTGGTTACTAAATGTGCAAAGAACCTAAGAAGTCTCGTGCTTCATGAAGTACTTCGCCCACTCGATCCTGATTTCATTGAGATCATCGACTCCATAGGATAAGCTGCCCCTCCGTAGCCACTGAAAGATTAAACTATATTATCACCAGATTTCAACATAGAAAAGAAGAACACAAAAGATGACAAAATTAAAAATTTTATACCTTTGAAACAAATTTGAGCTCCTTATCAAGACATATTTCCTTCATATATCGCATGATAAACAGACCACAGTCCTTGGTCCCAGATTGGAGAGGAACACCCTGAAAAATATTTATATAAATATTAACTCATATATGAAGCAACAATTACAGATATATATCCATACATATATCCGAGAAACTAATATAAGAATAACGGGCGGCCAAGAAATAATTATACCGCAAGATTCTCCCATATGATCTTCTTCTTCACAATCTTCTTCCCAGCATCCTTGTAAAGATTAATGGCACTACAAAAAAAATATAAATTCGCATTACGACATTTCTCATTAATATAAAGAACAAAAATAATACTATCACACTCACTTGTCAACCACTTCTGTCCATTCTTCGCCTGCAATTCGACGCTTCAATGGGTCCATGTGGTAGACTAATTGTGACTCGGGATTAACAGCGGTGAGCGCCCAATGGTTCCTACAATGACCCCGTCAGAAACATATATATTGTAAATTAGGTATAATATTATAAGTCAATTATTAGCACTTAAACATGTAATAAAATTATTTTTCTTTGGTAGTGAAGAAATGCATATTTGAAAGTAATACAAGTCCAAAAAATAATATTTGTTATGACTGAGATGCCCATTTTGATATTAATAACATAGACGGTGAAAATTAAATTAGAAATACAATTACTCACATATTATTATATGGCAAAAGAAAGAGCTGGCCTGGCAGTCTTGAACCGTTCAGCAAGCTTATGCGACCTCTCCCCTGCTGTACCACAATTTTTAGAGCCAGTGACAGCAGGATCAACAAACGATATCATGTCGGTCATCTTGTGCTTCCTCAAATAAATATGCAGTAAACTGTACATAAAAAAGTAAAGAATTAGGCCCTTTTACGATATAACTTTGAAGTTGTCTATTTTTCCAAAAATTAATATTTGAGTTTACAAGTCAGAAAACTGGATAAATTCGCAAGTATAAGGTAAGATCCTAATTATTGAAAATTTTAACAGAACTTAATAATACTTACTTGATGAAATAGCAAATGGTTGATCCTGATATTTCTCCTCCAAAGCACAGAGCATGCACGTCGGATAAGAACATAACATTCTTCTTACCTGATCCAAAAACATCTTCATGTAATTTAAAAGCCAACGTACGACCATCCTTTAATGTGTCACTTGCCCAGAGCCACAAACGCTTTAGTGACTGGTGGAATTCAGGACCCATCTTAGCGACCAACTCTGGTTTTGAGACACATTCAGCCACCTTTTTAAACTTCTTTTCAGTAAGTTTCTTCCCTCCCTGAAAAAAATTAGGAATGCAATTATGCATACTAGAATGAAAGAACAGAATATCCAACGGAATGTAAACTGAAAGTAAGTACTTAGTCTTTACTTCTAAAGACTTCTAATATTTAAAGCCAAGAAAAAATAATTGAAAAGGTTATATTCAAGTTAAGTAGTTAACCTTCAGATTTCCTTTCACTGGAGCAGTATTTGTCTTCACTTTCAAAATATTGCTTTTCGGCCATGCAATGTACGTTCCGACAGCTTGTTGCACAGTCAAGATTTCATCATTGATTGGATAAGGAATCGGTGCATCTCCATTCATTACACGAGTAATCGAGACTCGTGCATTCTTCTTTCCAAGTGGCTTGCCATGAACAACATCGCTTTCCATATCAACTGTTGCATAAGCAACAACATTGCTCGAGCCAGCTATTGTCAACTCCCAATGATAATCACCCTCATCATTGTCAACAACTTCAACAGCCTCAGTATTTTTTCCCCCATCAAACTCCTCTTCATCATGGACATTTTCTTGAACATCAATCTTATCTTCCAAATCAATCTTGATCTCTTCCAGCTTATTCAGCTCTTCCACCACATCTTGAACCTCATCAATGACTTTCTCCTCACCAACATCTTTCTTTTTATCAGCAGTAACTTGATCACCCACGAGTTCAAGTTTCTTCTTTACACCTTCAATATCAAAATCATTAACTTGCCCCCCCCTTGGAACAACTTGCCTGTTGTGATCCAATATTCGGGCTCCCATCAAACACAACATTTTTTGCATGTAAAGCGGCATTCATCTTTTCCATTTCTGCAGCCCAAAATGCATCGCGCTTTTTAATAATCTTGTCTTTTTCCTCTTCCATGTACTTCTGAATTCCCTCTTGGATCTTTTCCTCAATCGACTTGCCTTTCCTTTTCTGTTTTGGAAGATCAAAATACATAGACTGCTTAACATGGCATCCCTGGCCACGTACTCGTCCTCGGTGCTCAGGGTTACCGAGCACCTTGGTCAAGACATCCTCAGTGCCTTCCAGTGTCACTTCCCCAGCACTGACTCTCTTCTTCATCTCAGCCTAAAAAATGAATAAAACATATATTAAGTTAACTAACAATGCATATATTATGCTCACAAGGAAATTGAACCACAATAGAAATGAATAACATACAATATTCGCAGCAATAGTAGCAACATCATTTGACTTGAAATTCCCGTCTCTATCCTTCCGGGCAAGAACCCAAGTATCGGATCGATCTATTTCAAATTCAGGATCACCACCAGACTACATGTATGAACAGACAAGGGAATTAAATATCAAAACATAATCAAACATGTCATGGGAAAAATAATATAATGTATAAAGATCACTAACCAACTCCTGTTCCAGGTTGGCATAACCCTTCCGAGACAAGTAGTGATCGTACTCATACATACCCCTTCACCTTTTCTGCTCGGCATGTACCTCCTTCATAAAAACACAAAAGAAGTTATCAACAAAGATGTACCACTAAATATATTTGGTTTTATGTAATCACGCTAAACAAATTGAAAATCTTACAAGGAACTCATTAGATAAACGGTTGGCAACAAACATGTCCCAGTGCGGCTTCTCAATGAATGAGTAGTCAGCTGGAGGACTTTCTAGCAACTCGGGCTGATCACGATATGCCAGGACATAATGGGTAGATAAACGGCTCTTAAACTCCCTCCATTTTTGGCACGCAGAATTAAGCACCACCTTCCTCGCTGTTGATGGTACATCAAATGCCATCTGGTACAAACATAAATCAATTAGTCAAGATTCAAGAATAAAAAATACACACAGTGAGATGGTATTTATTTTACCTGAACACAATCCCAAATCTTTTTTTTCTTTCAGCCGGAACTTTTTTCCAAGAATCATACCAAATCGGGGCCTTAGATCTCGCAAGAACCCCGATATAAGACTGCATCTCTGTGGCTGCCTTGCCGTACGGCTCCCCTTTTGCATTAATTTCACCGTGTACTTGATGCCCAACATCTTCCGCCTAACAATCCTATGCATTGTAACAGCACCCCGTTTTAAAAGCCTAAGTCCCAGGGTTTTGGTAGGCACATGTTCTGCCTCTCGTTTCCTCTTCTTCGTCTTGGACAGTTGCTGTTGCAGAGTTGTAGAAATAGCATTATTCTTTACCGATTCAGGAGAGGACGTAGTAGAAGTAGCCTTCTTCTTTACCTCCTTATTTACCGCACCAGTGTCCAGGCTACTATTCCTCTTTAAAGCCTTCATAAGGCAAGACGCGGTTTTATTTGGAGCAGATCGTGTCTTCTTCAAAGGCGCCATATTAATCTACACACCACATAAATAATATTAGGATATAGCCAACAAGATAAGGTTACTACTAGAGAGAGAGGGGTCAGAGAGAGGGGGTGAGGGAGAGGGCAAAAGAGAGAGCAAGAGAGATAGTGAGAGAGAGAGTGAGAGAGATAGTGAGAGAGAGAGAGTGAGAGAGAGGTGTGTACCGATGATGGAGACGGAGACGTAGACAGAGTCGGAGAATCGAAATCACCGGCGATGGAGACGGGAGTGAATTGGGGGGAAATTTGGGGGGGGGGGGGAGAAAGTGAATTGTGTTTTGGGAAATGAGGGAGTGACCGAGATCTATCCAACCCGGGAGTGAATTAACGGTTGGATTTAGATCTCTTTTCATCTAACGGTCGTAAAAATTTGATTAAAAGTAATATTTTTAATTTTTATCAATTTTGGTATAAAAGTTATGATTTTAAATATGATTAATATTAAATAAGATAATATTAAAAAAATTGATAGATACAGATTATCATAAGATTTGAAGTATTTGTGATAAATTATGAATATTTATTAAATATATTAGTTACAAATTAATTATTAGAAAAAAATATATTATATTAAATTATAAATATTTTAATCAAATAATTATAATATGTTAACATATATTATGAATATTAATACACATTTGATTTTCATTCGAGTTAATATTCGATTTCCCGACTTCAAAGTTTAGTAACTCGAGTTAATACGTATAATAATAGATTGTGCTTAGGGTTTTATATGTACATTTTATATGTTGTTAAGTATAATAACGAGGATAATACGAAAGTCTTAATATGATAAGAGAACTACAAACTAAGATATCCGGCTTAATTAAGAATATTATCCTATAATTAAGTGTGTCAATTAAACATAAACTTTATTATTCAAACAAAGTTCACAATTAAAGTTTGTCACGAACGAGAAATTCAAAAAAAAAAAAAAAAGTCACACAATTGTTTTTAAGTTGTAAAACCGTTGTAGTAAAATCATTCAGACAACAGTTTATAAATAAAATACCGTTGTGGTAATCACACAACGGTTTCTACAAAAAACCGTCGTGGAAAGTAAAGTACAACAAAGGTTTATTCTTAAAAAACCGTTGTGTGTTTTTTTTATAAAAATTTTGTTAATACCTTTGCCTAACTTATTTTTTACACTTCTTTGAAGATACCGAACATGTTATTGATTGAAAATTTTATAAAATAATACTTATAATAATAGATTGTGCTTAGGGTTTTGTGGTTTAGGGGTTACGACTTAGAGGTTATGTTAGTTTACACACGAAATTATGTAAGTCATGTATAAGCGAGACTGTACGTCATTCCCGACTTATATGTTTAGTAAATTGTGTGGTGTCCTTGGTCCGACAAAGAAAAATATGTACATTTTATATGTTGTTAAGTATAATAACGAGGATAATTCGAAAGTCTTAATATGATAAGAGAACTACAAACTATGATATCCAGCTTAATTAAGAATATTATCCTATAATTAAGTGTGTCAATTAAACATAAACTTTATTATTCAGACAAAGTTCACAATTAAAGTTTGTCACGAACGAGAAATTCAAAAAAAAAAGAAAAAAGTCACACAACTGTTTTTAAGTTGTAAAACCGTTGTAGTAAAATCATTCAGACAACAGTTTATAAATAAAAAACCGTTGTGGTAATCACACAACGGTTTCTACAAAAAAACCGTTGTGGAAAGTAAAGTACAACAAAGGTTTATTCTTAAAAAAACCGTTGTGTGTTGTTTTTATATAAAATTTGTTAATACCTTTGCCTAACTTATTTTTTACACTTCTTTGAAGATACCGAACATGTTATTGATTGAAAATTTTATAAAATAATACTTATAATAATAGATTGTGCTTAGGGTTTTGTGGTTTAGGGGTTACGATTTAGGGGTTACGACTTAGGGGTTATGTTAGTTTACACACAAAATTATGTAAGTCATGTATAGGCGAGACTGTACGCCATTCCCCACTTGTATGTTTAGTAAATTGTGTGGTGTCCTTGGTCCGATAAAGAAAAATATGTACATTTTATATGTTGTTAAGTATAATAACGAGGATAATACGAAAGTCTTAATATGATAAGAGAACTACAAACTATGATATCCGGCTTAATTAAGAATATTATCCTATAATTAAGTGTGTCAATTAAACATAAACTTTATTATTCAAACAAAGTTCACAATTAAAGTTTGTCACGAACGAGAAATTCAAAAAAAAAAAAAAAAAAAAGTCACACAACTGTTTTTAAGTTGTAAAACCGTTGTGTGTTTTTTTTATAAATTTTTTTATAATAATTGTCCGAATCTTTGTCCCCCCTCATTAACTCCTCCAAAATAATTGTCCCCCCCTAAATTTAACTCCCCGCCTCCACTTCGTCTCTCCCAAAATTTCACTCCCGCCCCCCAAATTCTTCCCCTAAATTTCATAATTCCAGATTTGTGTTTGTATACTACATCTTTACCACATCTTCAGGTACCACATCTCCCTGTCTCGAATTAAGCTTCATTGCCTTCGAATTAGGGATTTAAGAATTAGGGTTCATAACTTGTGTTATTGTTTTATTTTGTTTAAACAAATTGATAAAATTGCATGAACTTTAGCATTTGTTTATTGATGCCTTTGTGTAATGATGCAGTTGTTTATGCAGTTGTAATGATAAAATTGTTTGTTTAATTTTTGAGTGAAAGGTGTCCAGAATTTGTTTATGCAGAACTTGTGTACTTTAAGTCTAGAATTTGTGAAGTGCAAAGGCACTAGTACTTTAAGTCTAGAATTTGTGAAGTGCAAAGGCACTAGTACTTTAACTAAAGTGCAGTTGCTGGTGGTCAAGACTTAGCATAGGATATATCGCAGAGGAGGCAGTTGAGTGTTTGGTTGATCATGAAGAAAGGACTATTGGGGTGCCCAAAAATGGTGGGCATATGCAAGACACCACTTCCAGGCCATTATCTGGTGCAACCATCATCACCCCGAGCAACACTGATTTGAACACAGCACACTTATGCGTCCTACAAAATACTACTGCAGTTATGCCATTTTTTGAGTAAGTCAAGAATTGTTTATTCATTATGTCTTTCATTTTCTGCACCTTTTTGACATTAATAATTTTCTGCAACGAACACATGTCATTCTTGATGTCCAAATTTCCGGAACATGAAAATGATGCAATATGGCTAAAAAACATGCAAAATGACACATTCCCAAATTGGTTCAAAGAGAAGGTATTATGTGCATTTTTGTTAAAAATTAATGCATTTTTCTGATAAAAATAGTTGACATGAATCAACAATTTTTTGGCAGATTGATTTGGATTTAAATGCTGGAGAAGAGGTACCGGAGGAGCTAAGATGGATTGCAGATACACCTAAAAAGGATGTCCCCACATTCAGTGGCTATAAAGTGAACCGGGTTAGGTTCAGTACTAAGGATCAGGATGACACGCGTCAAGTTCAATGTAGCGGCGTCTGTGTACAAGCCGATACAATGATTGTGGAGGGTAATGATAAAAATATTGAGCATGCTTCACAACTATTTTATGGAGTTATAACAAGTATATGGGAGCTGGATTATGAAAACTTTAGGATCCCTATTTTTCGGTGCAAGTGGGTAGATTTGAACAGAGGGACTAAGGTAGATGACTTGGGGTATGTATTGGTTAATTTGAATAGGTTGGGGTTTTTAAACGATCCATTTGTGTTAGCTAAACATGTCAAGCAAGTATGTTACATAGACGATCCCCTTGAGAAATTATGGTCCGTGGTGTTAAAATTACCCGAGAATACCTACTATGAAGTTAATGATGAAGAAGATGAGGGATCCGTAGAGGTACAACTTGAGAATGAGTGTTTTGTGCCTAATTTACCGGACGTTGATTTGCTTGAGGAGGATGACTATAGTTACATGCGAGATGTTGATGAACAAATTTTACTTTCTTGATGTAATTTTATTTATGTACTTTGAATGGTTAGCTGCTATATGGTTGTTTGGTTTTGCCTTTGAAATTGCAAACTACAGAATGTTCTTGTGAATTAGTGTTAATTTCAAACAATGCTTTTACTGCCGACCGTTGTCTGATAAGTGTTGTCTGTTTCAGTTTTTCTTGTAGTGTTTTTAAATTATTAGATTGCCAAAGCTAATTATTACAGACTTCTTTTAGAGTTCTGTTGGTAGAAAATAGCATTTCTTTGTGTCAGGTTGTAGAAAATGGAATTTCTTATGCTATTTTACTGAAATTCCAGAAGACAGGATTTTATGTAGATCAACGTGAAACCCATCAGTTTATGCGTAACGTTTCAGGTTATAGAGTTCTTGATATAAATGCAACCAGTCGACATGCTACAAGTGCTACTAGTATCATCCTTTTTTTCTTGATTTTATTAACATGAATTAAATCTGGAGACATGTATCATCTCCTTTATTGTGGAAATGAAGACTACATCTGCCAAATCCATGGAATGGCAGTGTTTATCAAAGTTTACACTGTAACATGGATGTTGTCCTGATAACTATTATTGTGTTAAACTGGCACTTGGTGAAATGAGAAATGATGCACCAGGGTTCTCAATCTTCTTATATATAGTAAGTATTTTATAAAATATTTACTTGAGTGTGACATTTATTTTTAATTTTTTGATTAGCTGATTGCGTCTGAAAACAAAATATTCTGTGATGAAGTAGTTTAAGGATTAGATTGTGAAACGAATAGGGTATCCCAATGCCGACAGTGTATTAACCTTTGTGGTCAGTGCATTTATGAAAATCCTAATTAGTGACGGAATTAAACCTGATTAGCTTAATGATAAGTAGAATTATTCACTTATGAGCTATACCATTTGTCCATAACCTTTGTTTTATAATCGGTAAAAGTTCACTGAACTGTACTTTACTTTTTATGGTCACCGTCGTAAAATTCTATGTACTAACCATGTAATGACAATTTAAAGATTTTTACTTTACTTGATAATTTTATGAATTGCCTCTCATTCTTGTCCTACTTCGTTTTTCTTCAAAAACTGTCCTAGTATGTCAATAATATACACTAATTTATTTATTTTGCACCTTTGTGTATTAGTTCTGCAATTTTTGGCTTTTAGTTATGTTAATTATGTAGTATGCAATTTTCTCTATTTTTTCTTCTGTACTTCTGATAAGCGTGAGCTTTATCTTAATATTGTCCCTATATTTAATTTATTTTGTATTAATTTGGATTTTTATTTAATAAATTATATTGTTTTATTGTAGGTATCAAGGAGTTCTAATTAAATATGGATTGGAGTTTAAAAGGCAAGAGTTGGAGATTAATTTGATTAAAAATCGGATTTTAAGGGTGGCTTGCGCAGTTCACACTGTTTGGGCCATAACTGGAGTTCTATAAATCCGATTCAGACGATTCAACAGCCCACGGAAAGCTGATGAGAAGGGCTTTATTTCAGAAGTGACATTGATATTAAAATCCAGCCGAGTCAGTCCAGAAACAGAGCCCAACAGTCAGCTACGAATTTCTTTATTGGAATTCAATTCTGATTAGGAAACTCCTTGTATTTGTATTAAATAATTAAAAAAAACTTTTATTAGAGATATTAATATATATTATTCAGACCTAATCTGAATATACAGACGAACGCAAGAGAGAAAGAGAGACACACAAGGAAGAGAGAAAGAAGAAGCTTGAAGACGGAGATTCAGCCATTGAAGACGTTCAACTGGACTTGTTTTCTTCATCTTTGTGTTTAGAACTCTCTCCTTAACTCTTTTTCATCATGTTTATGTGCTATCAATTCTTGGATGTTCTTGAGATCTTAATTATGAACTAATTTTATCAAGTTGGGATTTTTATGGAACCCTAGTATGGGATTGTTGGTGTTTTGATAAGAAGTATTGTATGCAGTTCATAGTTTATTCGTTCAAGTGGATTTTATGCTATATAATTGCTATTGTTTGGCCAACTGTAGTAAATTATTGAGTTAATTATAATACTGAGAGGGTTATGATTAACTGACACAATACTTGAATGGTGCATGATTGTATCTGTTGATATTAATTCTGTGACGGTATAGACATATATTGTTTACCTTGCATAGCCGTGTGAAATTGGTGCTTTATCGTATTCTTGAGATTAAATTGGCATAGACATATGTTAGTTTAGTTTATAGAATCTATATCATAGTGATTTCGAGAGAAAGCTATGACTGTCGAATTTCAGGTTAGTAGACTGTGAATTTGCTATGGTATTACACTGTTTTATTACCAACATGAACATGTTAGGGGGAAGTAATTATCCTGACTTATCTTCTCATATTTAAAACTCTCTTTGCTATTATAATTTAGTTGGTTAAATTAGTTTCTTTTGAATAGTTTAGTTAAAAACAATCTTTAATCAATTCATCTGTTCCGTAACTGAATTGTCTGATATTGCTTGCAATTAATACAAATATACAGTCCTTGAGGAACGATATCTGGTATTCACTACTATATTACTTGTTTGCGATTGTGTACACTTGCACATTAGTATTTTACGCAACAAGTTTTTGGCGCCGCTACCGGGGACTGTTTTAGTTGTTAATTGCGAAGTTAATTTTCTTGCAGTTTGGTTTTTGTTACTTCTGTTCTAACAGGAGTAGTACTTGTGTCTTATCAGGTCTCTTTGTGTATGAACAAAGAAACTTCAGGATTATTTATCTTTGATCCTGAAATCGAGCGAACCTTCAAAGCAAGAAGAAAAGTGCAACGCGAAGTTAGGAAAGCCAACCTAGTTATGGGTGATGAAAATGTTGATGCTCGAAATGCTATGATGGTGATGGATGATAAAGATAGTGCTATTCGACAGTATGGAAAACCCCGTTTTGATGAGTTGAATTCGGGAATTGTGCGACCGGATATTCAAGCAACACAGTTTGAGCTGAAACCGGTCATGTTCCAGATGTTACAAACTGTTGGTCAGTTTAGTGGGATGGCTACTGAGGATCCTCACCTTCACCTTCGTCTTTTCATGGAAGTGAGTGATTCTTTTAAACTTCCGGGGGTGACAGAGGATGCTTTGAGGATGAAGTTGTTTCCGTATTCTTTGAGAGACACAGCAAGAGCATGGCTAAATTCTTTGCCATCGGCATCAGTGACAACTTGGAATGATTTGGCAGAAAAGTTTCTCATGAAGTATTTCCCCCCCACTAAGAATGCTAAGCTTCGGAATGAAATCAATTCTTTTCAACAGCATGATGATGAGTCATTGTATGAAGCTTGGGAGAGATTTAAAGATTTGCTGCGAAAATGCCCAAATCATGGTCTTCTTCATTACATTCAGATGGAGACGTTCTATAATGGCCTCAATGCTCAGACAAAGTTGGTGGTGGATGCATCTGCAAATGGAGCTCTCTTGGCCAAATCTTACAATCAGGCATATGAGATTCTTGAGACGATTGCCACAAATAATTATCAGTGGACAAATGCTAGAGCACAAGCTGGGAAAAGAGTGGCTGGTATATATGAGGTTGATTCTGTAACTTCATTGAAAGCTCAAATGTCCTCAATTGAGAACATGCTTAAGAACATGACTATGGGAGGTAGCCATTCTACGATGCCATCCGTGAATTCATAAATCAGTCAAGTTCAGAATATTTCATGCGTGTATTGTGGTGAAGCTCATACTTTTGATAGTTGTCCTTCGAATCCAGAATCTGTCTATTACATGGGAAATCAAAATAAAGGTGGTCCTTATTCAAACACTTATAATTCATCATGGAGGCAACATCCTAACTTTTCTTGGAGTAATCAAGGGGCAAATTCTGGAACTTCAGGCTACAATTCTAGAGCCAACTATCCACCTGGATTTTCTCAACAATCTCAACAACAGTTTCCTCAACAAACATCTCGGTCTAGCTCTCTTGAGGATATGTTAAAGGAGTACATAGCCAAGAACGAGGCTAGTAGATCTCAAACTGAAGCCCTAGTCCAAAGCCAAGCAGCATCACTTAGAAACTTGGAGAATCAAGTTGGGCAACTAGCTAATGAGCTGAGGAATCGACCACATGGAACTCTCCCTAGCGACACTGAAAAGCCTAGGGATGTTGGGAATGAGCACTGTAAAGCCATGACATTGAAAAGCGGAAAAGTCTTGGAGGATGCTAAATCCAGTTCTAAAGAAGAAGGTGATTCCTCTACAACTGAAAAAAAAGATAAAATTTCAGAAAATGATGGTACCAAAGCTTCTAAGGTTGTTCCAACACTCCAACCACAACCACCATTCCCTCAACGGTTTCAAAAGCAGAAGCAAGATGTCCAGTTCAAGAAATTTCTGGATGTTTTGAAACAGCTTCACATCAATATTCCACTTGTAGAAGCTCTTGAGCAAATGCCCAACTATGTGAAATTCATGAAGGACATTCTTACAAAGAAGCGGAGGTTGGGGGAGTTTGAAACAGTAGCTCTAACGCAAGAGTGTAGCTCATTCGTGCAGAACAAATTACCCCCAAAGATGAAAGATCCCGGGAGTTTCACTATTCCTTGCACCATTGGCAATTCTTATTGTGGTATGGCATTGTGTGATTTGGGAGCTAGTATAAACTTAATGCCTATGTCTGTGTTCAGGAAACTGGGAATTGGAGAAGTTCGACCTACAACTGTCACTCTTCAACTTGCTGATAGATCTATTGCTCATCCCGAAGGAAAGATTGAAGATGTTTTGGTCAAGGTAGACAAATTCATCTTTCCTGCTGATTTTATTGTCTTGGATTATGAGGCGGATCGAGAAGTTCCCATTATCTTAGGTAGGCCATTCCTTGCTACTGGAAGAACGTTGATTGATGTGCAAAATGGGGAGCTAACGATGAGGGTTCAAGATGAAAAGGTGACTTTTAATGTTTTCAAGGCCATGAAATATTCTGATGATGTAGAATATTGTTCAGCAATCACTTTGGTTGATGATCTAGTTTATGAGAAACTAGAGCATAATTTTTCACATGACCCCTTGGAGCAGTTGATTCTTAATGTTTCTGGAAATGAAGTTGATGATGCTGATCTTTTAGCTTGGTTGGAAGCTAATTCACAGGGCACAAGAATTAGAGGCCGCTTTGAATCACTAGAGTTATCATCAAGGGAATTCAAGATTCCTAAGCCATCTATTGTTGAACCACCGGAGTTAGAATTGAAAGCTCTTCCTTCTCATTTAAAGTATGCTTATTTGGGACCTTCTTCTACTTTGCCTGTTATTGTCTCTGCTGAACTGTCTAATGCTCAGGAAAGTAAATTGGTGGAGATTCTTAAGAAGCACAAGAAAGCTATTGGATGGACTATTGCAGATATTCGAGGTATTAGCCCTTCTATTTGTATGCACAAAATTTTGTTAGAAGATGGAGCTAAGGGATCAATTGAAGGACAACGTCGATTGAATCCCATCATGAAAGAGGTGGTGAAGAAAGAGATTATCAAATGGCTTGATGCGGGAATTATTTACCCAATTTCTGATAGTTCATGGGTTAGCCCTGTTCAGTGTGTGCCTAAGAAAGGTGGGCTCACAGTGATAAAGAATGAAGACAATGAGTTGATTCCGACCAGGACAGTCACAGGGTGGAGAATTTGCATTGATTATCGAAAGTTGAACAAGGCCACTAGAAAAGATCACTTTCCATTGCCCTTTGTTGATCAAATGCTGGACAAACTTGCTGAAAGAGAGTACTATTGTTTCCTAGATGGGTACTCTGGTTATAATCAGATAACTGTAGCTCCAGAAGATCAACACAAAACTATATTCACCTGTCCTTATGGTACTTTTGCCTTTCGTAGGGTTCCATTCGGCCTATGTAATGCCCCTCCAACTTTTCAAAGATGTATGATGGCTATCTTTTCTGACATGGTTGGTGAATTTTTGGAGGTGTTCATGGATGATTTCTCAGTGTTTGGGGATTCGTTTAATGATTGTCTATGTAACTTGGGCAAGGTGCTAGAAAGATGTGAGGATACCAATCTTGTACTGAATTGGGAAAAGTGTCACTTCATGGTGAAGGAAGGCATCGTATTGGGCCATAAAGTTTCAAGAAAAGGAATTGAAGTTGATAGGGCGAAAATTGAAGTTATTGAGAAGCTACCTCCTCCTACTTCTGTTAAGAATATTCGGAGTTTTCTTGGGCATGCAGGCTTCTACAGACGGTTCATCAAGGACTTCTCAAAAATCTCGAAGCCACTTTGCAAATTATTAGAGAATGACACTCCCTTTCAGTTTGATGGAGCATGTTTAAAGGCTTTCGAGGAGTTAAAGCAGAGGTTGATATCAGCACCAATTATTATTGCACAAGATTGGAGCTTGCCATTTGAGTTAATGTGTGATGCTAGTGATTATGCAGTGGGTGCAGTAATGGGTCAAAGAAGAAACAAGGTATTTCATCCTATCTACTATGCAAGTCGTACTTTGACTGGAGCTCAATTAAACTACACGGTGACTGAAAAGGAGCTTCTTGCTGTTGTATTTGCCTTCGACAAGTTTCGCTCATATCTTGTGGGCACTAAAGTGGTTGTTTTCACTGATCATTCGGCAATCAAATATTTAATCACAAAGAAGGATGCAAAGCCACGGTTGATCAGGTGGGTTCTTCTGCTTCAAGAGTTTGATATTGAGATACAAGACAGAAAAGGTGTTGAAAATCAAGTAGCTGATCACTTATCAAGAATGGAGTACAATGATGAATCTCGCACTATGATTCCTATCAAAGAAACATTTCCAGATGAACAGATGTTCAGGTACAACTTTCTAATGTTACTCCTTGGTTCGCTGACTTTGCTAATTATTTAGCTACTGGATTAATGCCACCTGATTTATCAAGTCAACAAAGAAAGAAATTCTTGCATGATGTGAAATCTTATTTTTGGGATGAGCCTTATTTGTTCAAGCAAGGTGCAGACCAAATTATTAGAAGATGTGTTGCTGAATATGAGATGCAAGATATTCTTTTCCATTGTCATTCATCTCCTTCTGGTGGACATTTTGGTGGACAACGCACTGCTGCAAAGGTATTACAATCTGGTTTCTTTTGGCCTTCTCTGTTTAAGGATGCTCATGCATATGTTGTTAGATGTGATCGTTGTCAAAGAGTTGGTAATATCTCAAGAAGAAGTGAGATGCCTTTGACTAATATTCTCGAGGTAGAGTTGTTTGATGTGTGGGGAATTGACTTCATGGGACCATTCCCTCCTTCTTTTAAAAATGAGTACATCTTAGTGGCTGTTGATTATGTTTCTAAATGGGTAGAAGCTGTTGCTTATCCCACTAATGATGCAAAAGTTGTCATCAAGTTCTTGGACAAACATATTTTTACTCGTTTCGGAACCCCAAGAGCTATTATCAGTGATGAAGGTACACACTTTGTGAACAAATTATTGGCTAATACTCTGGCTAAGTACAATGTGCGACACAAGGTTGCTACTGCCTACCATCCTCAAACTAATTGGCAAGCTGAGTTGTCTAACCGAGAAATTAAGGGCGTTCTTGAGAAAGTTGTGAATCCGAATCGAAAGGATTGGTCTACAAGGTTAGATGAGGCTCTATGGGCTTATCGTACTGCGTACAAAACTCCTTTGGGCATGTCTCCCTATCGCTTGGTTTTTGGAAAAGCGTGTCATCTACCGGTTGAGCTCGAACACAAGGCTTATTGGGCTCTCAAAAATCTAAATTTTGACATGCAACTTGTTGGTGAAAAAAGAATGTTGCAACTTGATGAGTTGGATGAACTGCGATTTTTCTCCTACGAGAATGCGAAGTTGAAGACAAAAAAGTGGCATGATAAAAACATTCAATCTCGAGTGTTTGAAGTGGGGCAACAAGTCTTATTATTCAACTCAAGGCTAAAATTATTTCCAGGCAAGTTGAAATCTAGATGGTCTGGTCCTTTCACAATTGTGAAGGTACATCCCTATGGAGCTGTGGAATTACGTGATAATCAAGGGGGTGAATTTCAGGTCAATGGGCAACGATTAAAACATTATTGGGGAGGTGAGGTTGTACGTGACAAAATTTCACTTGATTTGATGGAGTCTTGAAGAAATTGATGTCTAGCCAAAGACGTTAAAGAAAGGCGCTTCTTGGGAGGCAACCCAGGATTTTTGTAAGTTTCGTATATTTTGTTTCATTATTTATTTATTTTGTATTTTTTTTTAGTATAATTTTTTTTGTATATATATATTATTTTATTTTTGTACTCCCACACGGTGCTTTGATGAATTTTGTGTGAAGTGTTTCAGAAAAAAAAATTATGTGGAAAGGAGAAAAAAAAATGATAATTGGAGGTGGGAATTTTGCTACCTACGGCCTGTAGTGCAATATTGTCTACCCGCAGTGTCAAATTACCTGTTCAATACTGACAATTTATTGTCCGCGGTGCAAGTTTAATTTCCCGCAGTGCGGGAATGTCTGCTGAGACAACAAATTCGCGCACTCCAGCGCTGGTCATGTACCCGCGGTGCACTGTTGTTTTTCCACGGTGTGAAAATCCCTGGACACCTACTTTAAAGCGCGTACGGTGCAATTCTTTATGGAAAGAATTTTGTTCACCTGATCTACTAATCCAATTAATTCTGTGTCACCTATACTGATGTCCAAGCAACTAAACTTTCCAAGTAGCTGTTGTTGGGTTTTGAACCCCTGACCTTCAGCATGCCATCCAGGATCATCTACCACTGCACCAACGCAATCAATATGTTGATAGTCGATTTGTTTGTTTGATAAACAAACAATTGGACTTGATATTTCAGCATATTAATAAAAGGAAGGAGCAAGCTTTAATAATATTCAAGAGGCACTTCATGCAAGCACATAGGGGAGTTTTCTCACCTTTCTTTGTATATATTTTTTATTTATTTTTATTTTTGTAATTTTTTTAGAATCTTGTTAGTTTAATGTATATTTATTAATATTATTCATTGGGGACAATGAACCGCTTAAGTGTGGGGAGGGGTTTCCAATATAAAAAAAACATTAAAAAAATTAGGATTTTTTTTCTTTTTAATTTGTTAGATTTTTATTAGGATAGTTTAAAAAATAGAAAAAAAACACAAAAAAATTAGAAAAACTTAAAAAATTGATTGCCTTGTCAATATAGCATGTTAATAAGGATAAGTACACACTATGTAGACTTATTTTGCGAGTGTCATATATTTGTCTCCTTGGCGTAAAATACCTTTTACATGATGATGTCTTGTATGTGCTTGCGAAATTTCAAAACTTGAATGTACGTCATTGTCAATTTTGATGAGTTTAGCATGCTATCACCTGTGAGATCTTGAGCCTTAATTTGTGATTGATACATCTCTTTATCAATCTATATTTTTTTTTTGTGGTGA
This sequence comes from Heracleum sosnowskyi, assembly GCA_030848705.1. NCBI lineage: Eukaryota > Viridiplantae > Streptophyta > Magnoliopsida > Apiales > Apiaceae > Heracleum > Heracleum sosnowskyi. Next base: position 23,402,615 of record CM061240.1, read on the forward strand.
GCCATTCGTCATTGTACATGCTGCTCTAGAACTTGCTTTAAACCAAGTCGTGCGTATATTGATATCGTGTATTGTGTAAAAATGATAAAGGCACTAGGATTAACCGTATTGTCCCAAACAATACCCTGAAAAATAATCCTTAGTGAGCCCCCTTGAGCCTATATCCTTTTTCTTCGTATATCACCATCACAATCTTGAGCTTATTTATTTGTTCTTGTCATGATTGACTAGTAGAGCATTGTGATATATACTTGAGATTGGTAAAATATTGAGTGTGGGGATATCTTTGTTAATGTGTGAATTTTGGTGGGATTTGAATTGGTTTGGCTACTTCTTGTCGGTGATATTTCAAATAAAATCACCCAGGTCAAAAAGAAAAGAAAAAATAGAGAGCGCAAAAGAAAAAAAAAATTGAAAAAAAGGGGAAGAAGAAATAAAATCTCTCTATCGGAAAGAAAGAAAGAAAAGAGTGTATGTTCATTGGTTCTTGTAATGTGAAATTTATGAGTTTACATTTGTATGTGGGATGATATCTCAATGTTAGTTTCATGTTGAGTGCTTCAAGTGTATATGAACATTATGCTCTATTAGTTGTCAAGTTTAGCCAACTGCAGCCTTTTCATTTTCCTACCCCTCACCTAAGCCTCATTACAACCCTTGACAAAGACCTTTTGATTTATACGAACACGAAGTCTAGAGATTTTGGTGGACAAGCAAGCTTATGGGAGCACATGTGCATTTGATTGAATTTGAGTGATACAGTTACACCTAAACACTTGTGTGCTTTGAGTGTTTGTGAGGTTATCTTTCCGTCTAAAGCATGCTATTATCTTGTTGATTGAGACTTTGATGTTATTCATGATATATTTTAGTCTTTTTAGACTATGTGCGCGTACTTGAATAGTTGTGTTGGTGTGTAAAGTTGAGGAATTGCATTATATGACATCTAAGAGCTATTACATGGTTAAGTTTGCATGTGTGGTGTGCTATGATATATTTCATGATTGAGACTTGGCAGTCAACCCAAATAAGATTTTGTGGGTAGATTTACTATAAACCCTCACGAGACCTTACTCGTCCACTAGGGCTACCTAGGGGTTTAAAGGGCTTGTTGCATATGCCAAATGCAACCGTGATCACCTACGGAAGTGGTGTTAGTTAGTTAGGACTTAGTTTTTTTTTCTTTGTTCTTTGCCCGAGGACGTGCAAAATGATAAGTGTGGGGATGTGATAAGCGTGAGCTTTATCTTAATATTGTCCCTATATTTAATTTATTTTGTATTAATTTGGATTTTTATTTAATAAATTATATTGTTTTATTGTAGGTATCAAGGAGTTCTAATTAAATATGGATTGGAGTTTAAAAGGCAAGAGTTGGAGATTAATTTGATTAAAAATCGGATTTTAAGGGTGGCTTGCGCAGTTCACACTGTTTGGGCCATAACTGGAGTTCTATAAATCCGATTCAGACGATTCAACAGCCCACGGAAAGCTTATGAGAAGGGCTTTATTTCAGAAGTGGCATTGATATTAAAATCCAGCCGAGTCAGTCCAGAAACAGAGCCCAACAGTCAGCTACGAATTTCTTTATTGGAATTCAATTCTGATTAGGAAACTCCTTGTATTTGTATTAAATAATTAAAAAAACTTTTATTAGAGATATTAATATATATTATTCAGACCTAATCTGAATATACAGACGAACGCAAGAGAGAAAGAGAGACACACAAGGAAGAGAGAAAGAAGAAGCTTGAAGACGGAGATTCAGCCATTGAAGACGTTCAACTGGACTTGTTTTCTTCATCTTTGTGTTTAGAACTCTCTCCTTAACTCTTTTTCATCATGTTTATGTGCTATCAATTCTTGGATGTTCTTGAGATCTTAATTATGAACTAATTTTATCAAGTTGGGATTTTTATGGAACCCTAGTATGGGATTGTTGGTGTTTTGATAAGAAGTATTGTATGCAGTTCATAGTTTATTCGTTCAAGTGGATTTTATGCTATATAATTGCTATTGTTTGGCCAACTGTAGTAAATTATTGAGTTAATTATAATACTGAGAGGGTTATGATTAACTGACACAATACTTGAATGGTGCATGATTGTATCTGTTGATATTAATTCTGTGACGGTATAGACATATATTGTTTACCTTGCATAGCCGTGTGAAATTGGTGCTTTATCGTATTCTTGAGATTAAATTGGCATAGACATATGTTAGTTTAGTTTATAGAATCTATATCATAGTGATTTCGAGAGAAAGCTATGACTGTCGAATTTCAGGTTAGTAGACTGTGAATTTGCTATGGTATTACACTGTTTTATTACCAACATGAACATGTTAGGGGGAAGTAATTATCCTGACTTATCTTCTCATATTTAAAACTCTCTTTGCTATTATAATTTAGTTGGTTAAATTAGTTTCTTTTGAATAGTTTAGTTAAAAACAATCTTTAATCAATTCATCTGTTCCGTAACTGAATTGTCTGATATTGCTTGCAATTAATACAAATATACAGTCCTTGAGGAACGATATCTGGTATTCACTACTATATTACTTGTTTGCGATTGTGTACACTTGCACATTAGTATTTTACGCAACAACTTCGCTTATTTTCTGTGCTCGGCATTTTTACTAATGTATGCTATGTTTTTAAAAATTCTGTAGTCTGCCATTTTCAGATAATTTATGTATATTATAATTTTAAGGTATGTTTTGTCGTGGAAATTGTGTTAGGTTTCACGTTTGCTGATTGGCATGGCTTGATGCTGCCATCAGTGGTTGTTGATCTTGCCGTCTTTCTGGTTTTCTGTTCGGTACTGGAGTTGAAATTGTGCTATTGCGTACTGGAGTTGAAATTTGGCTACAGCGTGCTCGAGTTGATATTTGGCTACTGCAGGAACACTACCTCTTTATTTTGTGTATGTTGTTAAGTCATTACAAATTGTTGCACTATAAACTACAACTTGTGAATCAAGTTTGATGATTTGGTAATACGCTTAATGCTTAAAGGCCAGTTAGTAGCTCTGCGCCATTGTTTTTCATCGAATTAAAGTCTAAATATCAATTAATGTTTCATGATTGGAATGTTGACGCAATTAAGCACTTATTAGATTTTGATTTAATTAAGCATTTCATTTATATGTCTAACACAAAGATATACCTTGGGTGCAAAACTGATGTTTAACACAAAGATATACATCACATTTTTTCTACAATATCTGATGTCTAAGAAGCAAATAGAAATCACTTTTTATTTATAAAATCTGATGTCTAAAACCCAAACAGACATCGGACCAAAGTGATGTCTAAAAAAGAATATAAATCACTTTTTTCTGTAAAAACTGATGTTTATGAGTTCATTACACATCACTATAAAGAAAGAAATGATGTGTATGTGAAAAATCACTTAGTGTGTTATATGTTTTCTAGAATATAATACAGGTAATTTGTTTATAAAATTAATTATATCTAACATATTTTTTTCAAAAATTGTATCACAGACATCCTAATTTAAGTTATAATCGATGTGTATGTAAGTATAGACATCTGTTTTCAGCCGATGTTTAAGATAGACATCACCGACAAAGATATCGGTTGACAAACAATATAGACATCGACGAGAAACCGATGTCTATTGACCTTTTTCTTGTAGTGACATTGTAGTTAGCCGCGATCTCGAGGGATAGAGTTATTAGTTTCTCAGGCCGTTGTTGCGGTATGAACCCTTTCTTTTTCTCTTTTTTTATGCTCATCCTTTGTTTATTTTTTACTCTAAATATCTTTTTTATTTTTCAAAGCAACTTATATTTTCAGGATGCCCTCCACCAAGCCAAGTCATGGATGACCCAGGCTAGGACTCATAAGAAAGATCTTAAGAGATCTAAAGTAAAGGTGACAGGGCTCGAGGAGAAACTTCAGGCCAAGGATGAGGAACAACTGGAGGCTCATAGGAAGATCACAGAGCTCATGAAGGAGAAGAATGATATTATTGACGAGTATACGGACTCTGCTAATTTTACAACCCTAATGGAAAAGCAGGATGAGTTGGCCTATCTCACACATTATTCATTGGGATGGAAGGGGACTTTGGAGGCTGTTATGAAGAAGCAGCCCAGATCGTTCCAAATGTAGGACTTTCTCAGTCCCAAAACTCCCGTGGCCCTTGCTGAGCTCCTCAAATCTCAAGTTGTCATCCAGGATGGTGAGTTAGAAGAAAAGGAGGATGACAAGGCCCTTCCCGAGAACGAGCGGATTCTCGATCCCTGACATTCTCCTCTTTAGGTGGAGAAAACCAATGAGGTCACTAGTGACTCCACTTCTAGTAGTGACGAGACGGATTCTAGTTCCGATTCCGAGGCCAAGGAGGATAGCTCCAAAGCCACTTAGTTTTATTTTTCTAGATCTTTTGGCCCTGCATTGAATTATTTATTTGGGTGGGTCATGTTATAAACACTAGCCTTCGGGTTTTCTGTTTTATTCTTATTTATTTACAATTGTTACTATTCATTGTTTATCTTTTTCGTACTTGGCTTTACTTTAACATGCACTTTTACTAATGCTTGGTACCCAATTTGTTTATCTATGTAATCTAGCAGCAAAACAAACAAGAGAAAATTGAAATGAATAGAAAACAACTTTGCATAAATAAGTCTAATAAATAAGAGAGTTGGTTCAACCCTTACATAATACTCTTTCCTACTTGGAGCTGAAAAGCCCCAAATGGTTTCATCAACCTTATTTTTAATTCCTAATGCAACCTACATCATACCTAGATATTGAACATAAACAAAATCATGAGGCTCGAAGCATGCCAACTCCTAGACACTTCATTTCCCTCAAGCATTTCTGACGAGTGGTATTTTACACCAGTTTTTCGTCATACTTTTAGCTTAAAGTCAAAGTGTCACTCTCCTCGACAAAAGTTATTTTTAGGTGATTTAGAGCTATTTTGAGGCCAAAATGATAAAGAATTACAAAGGGTTTGGACATGGCACAACTTAGGCTCTAAAAGCATGTAATTTTGGCTAAGGGAAAAGCTAGTTATGTGCCTAATGCTACAAGGCTCTTCCTAAAACCCGGCCCACGGCAACGCGAGGAGCCCGCTCCATCGCGGAGCGTGTGGTGACTTTTTAAGATTTAAAGTTATAATCGAAGTGGGAAAGAGTATTTTTTTTATTGGGCCTATGTGTGGGATAGGGGCATGTCCCATCTATATATATCAAGACAATTAGACACCAGTACATCATTAGTTAGTACGGAGTCTCTCTCTCAATTTTTAGAGTTTTATAATAAATGAGAGTAGCCTTTTTTGAATAAATAAGATACATATTTTGTATCTATAGATTAGGATTTCTACATCTTTTTGTATAAGAATGAAAGGGGTTTGCGATTCTTCCGACGGTGGGAAAAGGATTATGACAACCTTTATCAAACTTTTGTGGGTTTTGTTTTCTCTGGGTTGCATATTGGATTTGGACACACATAATTGGATTATTTCCTTAGTTTTCAATATGTATGTATTCGATCCCATAATGGATTGCGGTTCAACAATGAACTAATCTCCATTATGGAACTCCATTGAATCTTTTTGTTTGCATGCTTCGTTGATTGTCTATGGATATGCCCAGAGTAATCTGTACTATTCGTATGTTGATTATGATATATGTGGGTTATGATTTCTTGTAAAAGGCCATGATATATTATTGCCTGAGGTTTGACACCATGTTAAGCAGTTGAATGAGTAATTTTAGTTCATAAGAAGTGTCATCATATATATGCCTTGCTAATTGGTCTTTAAAATGCGATAGCTGCGATTCCAATTAGAGCTCGTTACATTTGAATTTGGCTTAAAAGTGGATTTTAATTCGTAAGGTGGATGACAGTACCTACTTACCATGTGCAGTTAATGAGGAGCTTGAGTTTAATCTGAGTTAATGTATTAATCACACAAACCTGCAGTGATTAGAATTAATTTGGTGACCACGACCTTACTATCTCTTTGATAAGGAGTGAAAGTGGGATGGTTTAGGTGCACGGACCCGTGGATTAAACTATTATAGTATCTCCCGACTAGCATACCTAGACAGTCATAAGAGCAAGTATATATGGTAATGAGGCAATTCAGAGTCCCAAATGTGCTCTCGTTCTTGTAAAGTAGATAGTTGAATTGATTAGTTAATAGTAGTTTAGTTAAAAAGAAGCCAATTTGGGGTCGTCCAGGCTTTTGAGGAGAACTATAGAGTTGGTGATTGATAGCATAGGAGACCTAGTCCCTGTGGGAACGAACTGAACTTATCAGTACTATAATTTAACCGCGTGCACTTGTGTGAAATACGTGTCAGTTTCCAACCTCGTCATAACAGACACTTGACTCGGTATGGCCCTTCCCAATTAATGGCTAACTTTCCCTTCTCACCTGCTCAAGATGCTTCAGTCATCCTGAGAACTAAATCTCCTTGGCGAAAGAATCTCTCCTTAACCCTTAGGTTGTAATAAAAAGAAGCTCTCTTATAATGTTCCATAATTTTCGCATTTGCTTCATCCCTAACTTTATGAATTAGGTCTAAGGCAAGCCTCATACCTTCTTCATTCTTCTCGATCTCAAAAGCCTCAACCCTCGGGGATACATGAGCAATTTCTAAAGGTACAACATTTTCGGCTCCATAAGTCAACAGGAAAGGAGTTTCTCCAGTGGTGACCTTACAAGTGGTACGGTACACCTAAAGTATGGGGAGTATCTCATCCACTATTGGGTTCCTTGAGCGTTCAACTCTCTTTTTTAGTCCATCTAGGATAATATGTTTCGCTACTTCAGCTTGCCCATTTGGTTGAGGATGTTAAACGCAACCCGATATTATGATCTTTGCAATATTTTTCGAAGTCCTCATTGTTGAAATGGTGCCCATTATCTGTCACTAGGATTCTTGGTAGGCCATATCTGTATATCACATTCTCCCATTAAAATTGTGTTACTTGCTTTGTGGTTATTTTGCCCAGGGGTTTGGCCTCAATTCACTTAGTGAAGTAGTCAATTCCTACTATAAAAAATTTCTTTGAGCACTCTCGATTGGAAAAAGACCAAATATATCCATTCCTCACGTGGCAAACATAATCAGCAAGTTAACGGGTGTTAGAGGGTGTTAGAATCTCAGGTGGTTGCCTTACCATTGCTGCATATTTTTGACATCGATCACACTTGTTCACGTAATCCTTTGCGTTACAAAACATGTTTGCCCAATAGAAACCCAATCGGGTGATCTTATAATCAAGGGACCTCCCCTCCCCCCCCCCCACCCCCCAAGTGATGCCCACATATTCCCTCATGAACTTCTTTCAAAGGTAACTCCACTTCTTGAGGTCCTAGGCACTTCAAGTGAAGGATGACAAATGATTTTTTGTACAAAATTCCCTCAATAAAAGTGTATCTTGTTGGCCAACAAGCTGGTTTCAATGTGAGCCTTAATGGGATCTATCCAATAACTTCCTACGCCAATAGGTCCTGTCAACTTTCCATCAATATTCGAGGTCTTCTGGACTTGGAAGTATACACTCCCAACATAATTCTCAATCTCAGATGTAGCAAACTTTTATAAGGTATCGGCCTTTGCAATCTCCTCTCTGAGAATGTGTTCCACATAGCATTCATCAAATTGAGTCATTATGGCTTTCACGAGCCTCAAATACCTTCTCATTTTTCGCCCTTATCTTCGAATACTTCATTTACTTGTGAAACCACTAATCTTTAGTCTCCACAAATTCAGGTTTTTTACCCTCAGAGCTCTAGCCTGTCCAAGGTTGGCTATAAAAACTTCATATTCAGCTTCGTTATTTGTTGTCAAAAAATCCAACTTTAAACCACATTCAATCATGAAATCCATCAAGACATTGTAAAACTAAGCTTGCTCCACTTGATTTTGTTTTTGATGCCCTATAAAAATAGAGCACGATATTCCTTGAGTATCATTTCTTCATCTTGCTTTTCAACTTCCTTGCACTCCAAGGATATACTGCTTGCCCCTTGAATTCTTGGTTGTCAATGGTGCATTTAACCATGAAGTCACCAAGTTCCTGAGCTTTTATCGGTGTTATGGGCTTCTACTTAACATCAAACTCTCCCAGTTCAATTGTCCACTTGATCAATCTTCCACTAGCCTTTAGTTTATGGATTATGTTCCTTAACGGTTGGTTTGTCAACACTTCTATTTTGTGTGCCTGAAAGTATGAGCATAGTTTTCTCGAGGCTGTTATCATGGCTAACACAAACTTTTCAATTATGTCCCTCTGCTCCATAATGCATCTTGAATTTCCTGGATATATGAAACTTCATAATATCCTTTGTAAAAGGGGGTGTAGGATCATCCAGATCTCCTAAGGGCAACAACTCAATTGGATCACCTTTTGGGGCTTCAACCCTCCTTGACTTTCTTGGTGTAGGATCTAAGTTGATCAATGGGATTCTCCCAGTCCCTGTCGATTGTGTTCGTGCTTTAGCTACTTCTTCAGCCAATACCTTCTTGAGCCTAGCAGCCTCATCTTCATATGCCGCAATTTTATCCTTGGTAGTCTGGAGTTGTTCCTGATTTCCTTAGGAGGAACGTTTCCTTCTTGGGACAACATCCCTCTCATCTTCAGTTGTATAATTCTCATCCTTGGTATAGGGATCAAAGAAGTCTCGAATCAATGGAGTTTGTTGAGTTCGAGTTTGAACTTGTGGGTTTACGGGCCCTAGGCCTTGAATGTATGAAGGCACGTATGCTTTGTGGTATGTTGGATTGACACCACTACTCCCAACTGTAGGTAGAGGTGACATACCATAGGTTGGCATCCCAAGAGTTTGAGTCGTGTATTGGGGAAGATCTGTGGTATGGAGTTGAAGGCCACGTGGTGCATTCAAAAGCAGCGGGGAGGTTGTGATTGGTTGCTGGAGAACAATCTCTTGAGCCCGAGGATCAGGTTCATGAACAACCATTTGTAGGGGATTCGTCCCTTCAACTGAAATTGGGATTTCTATTCCTTGAGTAGTGGTAAGAGGGATACTCGTCCCTTGAATGCCAGTAGTGGACGGTGGTTGGCTTCCATTAGTCTCTGTTTTAGAGGTAAGAGGTAGCCCTTCAGAAGTGTGAGTTGCTCGGTTTGTTCTCCGTGTATTTGTCATGATTGATGTTCGGCTTCCCATATACGGCGCCAAATGTTGTTGAATAAAAAATAGGATGTGATTAATGCTTAGGGTTTGAGAGCTTTTGAGCTCTAATGGTTGTTCTCGTGTTTCGTGACTGAATCGGTCCTCACAAGATACCTACGTATCTCAATTCGTAATTAAGAATCAAGCCAAAAACGTAGTTCTGATTGAAGGATCAGGTCCTTTATATAGGCGCCAGGAGCCTTGCATTTGGGGTAGAATTAGGTGACTTTCTTAGATCAGTATTGTGAATCGTAGTTTGTAGGAGGCTGACTGCTTTTAGAGTTTGGTGTCTCTCAAGACTACTTCTAGTAGATGTAGGTCATAACTTGGACACACTTAATCAATTGTATAATTAGCCTTTTAATTAATTACGAATTTAATAATTAATTAAGTTTTTGGTCCTCATCAATTTGGCCTAATTCATGGACCAATCCTGGGACTTTGGTCATCCGGTATTATAAGTTAACTTTTATTTAAATATAAATTTTCAGTTGCACAATTATTTTAATGCTTTATATAAACTTATTTGTATCATAATAATTTGTACTTGGTAAAAATCAAAGATTTATTTTTATACAATAATATAATTGATAGACCCAGATTAAATCCACTCAGCAAAACATGTAGCTAAAACAACAAAATTATGTTAATATCACAACAGATTAAATCCATCGGGAAAAACATGTAAAGCTAAAACAACAAATATTTTGTAACAATGACGCATGCGTTACCTGCATTATCGAAGCCAACTAGCAAGATACTATAAAAAATATTCTTAAGCAACGTTGATGCATCCTATGAAACCATCTTGTATATACAGCTCGAATTGTTTCCTTGTGAAATGTCCTTGGTTCGTACAATTGCTAAGTATTATTTATTTAATATAAATCAATAAGTGTCCTAAAAAACGTGAATCGGAGTTAATCGGTGAAGATACCGTTTAGGAATTAATCGGGTAATCGGGGATTAATTGAAATGATTAATCGGATCATTAATCGGAATAAATTTAATAATATTTTTATATACAATTATATTGATATATATAATTGTTTCGTTATTTCAACTAAACATATGTTATTATCATATATTTATGTAAATATTTTAAAAATGTTATATAATTGTAATAAATAAAATTTTGAAGATTTAACTTTTCAATTAGAGATCAATTTAAGATGAAAAATAAAGAGAATGTATGATTTAGACATCTAAAATTATAATTATATGTACAAAACTAATAATTTTCCTATTGTTTAATCAAGTTTCTACCTTTTAATTTTTAATATTTTTTTTAATTTTAACTATTTTTTACTATTTTTAAATAATTAGCCCAATTTTTAACCGATTCAGCCGATTTTTGACCGTTTTTCTGGAAAAAAACGATTAATTGATTGATTTTCGCTTAATCAGTTAGGTGGCCCGCCGTCTAGCGATTAATCAACGATTAATCCTGATTAATCGCCGACTTTTAGAACACTGATTACCATTGAGAAAACAACATATATGTGCATTTATTGATTTTACCCTCTCTCGAGGCCATCTTTTCTTTTAGTAACAGATTTGCGCCAGAGTAATTTTTTTTTTTTTGACAAAGATTTGCGTTATGGTATTTTATTTAATTATCCAAAACTTCAAATTAAGTTCTTGCTTCAGAAGTAACACACAGTGGACAACTAAGTAGAAATTCAAGGTTTTTTATTAAACCAGAAAAAAATCTAGGTTGCTAATTAACCAGGATCAGTTCACGGTGCATTGCTGTACGAAGTTGGCTTTCATTGGGTCCTGATACATCACTTTCACTATTTTTAACATGAAAAAGACGAAACACCATAGGAGACCCGTTTTGTTGCTTTAATAATTGAGTTCGTTTCCTTCTTGGTACGGTTTGGTGTTCTCTTAGAGCATCTCCGGTGCACAGGACCAACCCACTTACACGTGGGGTCATTTTTTTGCCACATAAGCACCAAGTGGTCTTCCTAAAAAAAGTGGCCACTTCCCTCCAATGCACAAGCCCATTTCCAGTTACAAATGGGTCTCATTTAACTTTATTTTACTTTTACTTTCACAATACTTCTTATAAAATTATAATATAACGTTTAAAATTAGTTTAATTTAATAATATTAAATTTATAATAATCAAACTAAAATGATTATTTTTTTAAAAAATCGGTAAAATAAAAGACACGTCACATAATAAAAATACATCATACTATTAATAAAAGAAATTACATGAGAAAATATAATATTAAAAACATCACACAAGAGAACATTAAATTTAAAACATTACAAAATGAAAAAATTAACGATTATTATGAAACTGGATCCATTTTATATTTATAGGAGTAGAAATTATAGCCGTTGCTAAATTATATACGTTATGTAACGTTAATATTAACGTTACAAAAGTAAAGTAAACAAGAAAATATTAAAACAAATACAGTTGGCAGCAATACAGTCCCACTACAAAACAAATAAAAAAAAAGTAAAAGCTGCCATGCTACAGTACTCGTCCCTAGCCACCAACTTAGGCTGCAGCCAAGTCCAGTTTTTGCTCCAACGCAGAAATAAGAAACTGGATCCATTTCACGTGTCCCGAGGAGTCAAATGTGGTCCGCATACATGATTCTTCTAGACTCGCACCTTTTGATACTACAATCATATTGCAATCAGGGGATCTAGTATGAGGTATGGGGACATGTGTCTCTCTAAAATTAAATTTACTTTTTTACATCATTAAAATTTTGAAAATAAATGAAAGTGTTCTCGTAAAAATTTAAAAATATAAAAGTGTTTTTTCAAAATTTATTCAGTGTCTCCCTAAAAAAATCTAGGTCCGTCCCTTATTTGGTAACAATTTATTAGTGGATTGGTGAGTAATATATAACATCTTTTAAATTTAGACAAGATATTAAATATAAGAGAAAATTTAATTCAAGTTTCTATTCCAGGGTTACAAGAAATAATATAGTTTAGTAATATTTAGGTTTATTATATTTAATCATGTAGAAAAAGAAATTAACATATTTCTCACCACCGTCGTACAAAACTGTTGGTTATGAATCTTCATATAAAATATCATTATAGTAGATGTAATCTTTCTGAATATAGACAATTATTTCACTGATGTATTGAAATAGTATTAGCAAATACTTGTTTTATTCGTTGCTCCTCGTCGTCGTCAGTCGTCCTGGCTCGTGTATAGGCATTTCAATCAAGAAACGATCATGGGGTCATCGTTGGTGTTGTTTCCAGAAACAATTATCAGGTCATCGTCCGTGTTCTTTCTAGAAACAATTATCAGGTCATCGTCTTGAATAATAATCCTTCGTCATATCTATTAAAATCGAATTTTCATCACAAATTCTAAACCAGAAATTAGTTATAACTTAATTAATAACGAATTCAATTAATATGTAAATATCGTTAAACGTAGAAGAAAATCATTCTATTTAATATTAAAAGGTGTATTTAGTTATCAATAAAATTATGTTAAAATACTAAAAAGAATATTTTGACAATGTAAACCAAATATTATAATTAGATTTCCTAAATCAAAAGAATTCTTAACAGTAAAAAATGGTCACTTTCTTTGTCTGTAAGTTTAGGTGTATTTTTACTTGAAAAAGAATTGTTAAAACGTGATTAAAATAAAGATTATTTTGTAATTTGTGTCAAAAAAATCATTTTAAAGAACCCAAGATACAACACTAATAGTAAATTGAGCAAACCTAATAAATAAAGTTTAAAATCAAGTTAAGGTACAAAATTTTCAACTAATAAACAGAAATAAGTACATAATTTCTATTAATTTTGCTTGTTAATTATTTTTAGAAATTTACTACTTCAAAAATGGTCAAATATTTTACTTTCCAAACTTGTTGAAAATAGCTATAATTAGTAAACGTAAAAAACATGTTGTACCTCTTAGATCGAAAGTTTGCTCGCCTCATTTTTTTTCTTTTCTTGCAAAATACACGATCATCTCATCTTAATTGTTAACCATACTTATAGATATTTTTGAATCGTTAGTTTCCCAAAAAGTTAGATACCACGAAGTTGGTATATACAGTTTGAATAGTAATCCCACATTCTAAGCTGGGAAGAAGCCATGATACAAACAATCAACTCTGCATCCTTCTCCTTGCATCTCCAACATGGTACGTAGCTAGTAACTCAACCATGGTACTATATATATAGCGCTGTAATTCTGCTTCGTTTTTGTTTTAACCTTTTCAAATTACTTTTTAAACATCACTTACTTAGCTTTGATTACTAATTAACATTCATATTGTTTCTGTTTGCTCATTTCCTTAAAATCCCTGACTGTTGAAAAATAATATCTCAAATAACAGTATGATTTTTATTTTTTTTCTCCAGAAGTGCATATAAAAAATAATACTCTCATCTCAAAATAATAAACATAAGGAAAGCAAGCCTAGTATAAAATAAACCTACTATGAAGTCCTACTACATGCATGTCTATCCTCGATGATGTGCTATATCTTGTTTTATATTTATTTTATAGAACGAAAATTAAAAATTATTATTTTAACTGAAATAGCATAATACTATATATACAACAAAAAAGATTGATGAAGCTATCACCTCATTTAAAAATAAAAAATTTAAAATAAGATTTAAAACAATACACTCAACATATAATGCTATTTTTTGTGTTAAATTATAACAATAATTTCATTTATTTTAACATGACAATTGGATATGCACATAGAGTTTGCATCATTAGGAGAAAAACTGGCAACTGGCTTCCTGAAACACCAGTAGTTTATTTTGATATTACTAGTAACATATAATATTTTCCTATTTCACTGTTTGTTTATTATAATTACATTCAAATAGTACTTATTATTTATAAGGTTCATACATTAAATAATGAATACAAAATATTATATACGTGTCAGAACAATGAAATTAAAATTATAAAAAGTTTTTATATAGAAACAAACATTACAAAATACGAGTAACATATTAAAGCAAACCATCCACCATCTCTTCTTTACTTTTTAACGGGGAAATACATAAATCTCTACTATGTACACTACACAATAATAAATAAACATTGATATAATTGTTGTTAGTAGTTCAACCATACAAAATATATTAATTGTTGAATTTTTAGTAAATAAACCAAGCACTTAGATTCATATTAAAGAATATTTTATATTTCAATTAGTCTACTAAAAGTCTAAATTTTGAATTCTCACATCAGCATATTAAATTTTAAAATTCATATTATTAGTTCTAAGCAAAACATGTCATTAATTAAATAACTATAATTATTATTATTAATATTATATCATAAAATAATTATTAAAAAAGAAATTATTATAAAAAGAAATTTATGATATTAAAAGTAGCTACAAGAAATCCGTGCATGGCACAAATTAAGCTACATTGACCAAACATTAAAATTTTGGTAATGACACGGGTTTTAGGCTTTAAAAAATAGGTCTAACAAAATCTAGTTATTTTCCAAAAATATCACGATAATTACTTTTAAATTAAAACATATTATTTTTATTATTTGTTATCATTAAAATATCTATTTTTCAAAAATATGAGATTCAATCCTTACTTATTTATTTTAAAACCTATTTTAATACTCTATTTAATAAATAATAAAATAATATAAAAATAGTAACCATCTTATTACTTTTTATAATTAAAACATTTTTTTCAAATAAAATCTAATTTTTTTAATTAAATTTTTTAGTTTATTAAAATTTTTAAGTACTTATATACTATAGTCTATAGTCAGTTGGTCAGCGTTGGCGATACTAATTTTTATTTCGGGAGGATGTAAAGTATGTTTGCTAGATTCTATCGTTATAAATCACGGTTATAAAGTATGTTTGAATTAAAATATATTATCTATACTATGCTATATTATTAAAATCGAAATATTAGTTATTTATAACCAATTACATTTTTTTAGTTAAAACACATTATTTTTTCTATTATTTTATAACAAAATCTCCTCATTTTCCAAAAATTACCTTTTGAGCTAAATCACAATATTTGTTCTATTTTTTAAAACAAAATCTCCTTATTTTCCAAAAATATCACCGCATAAAACACATAATTTGTTTTTTCTATTTTTCTAACAAAATTTCATGTTTTCCAAAAATATCACGTGCGACTATGTTTCAACTAAAACATTTTACTTTTTCTATCTTTTTTAATAAAACCCCTCATTTTCTAAAAGTATTACCGGCAAACCCTTAATTATTTATTTTAAAACCTATTTTAATATTTTTAATTATTTAAACAAATTACCTATTTTAACATGTCTACTTATTTTTTTAACAAATGCATTTAATAAAATTTAAAACGTAAATAATCAAATAATAACTATCAACGAGAATTTCTTTTTTCAACTAAACATGTTACTTTTTCTATATTTTTTCCTTACTAAAACTCTCATTTTTCAAAAATACCAAAAATAATACGGGCAAACCCATAATTGTTTATTTTTACACCTATTTTAATATTTTTAAATATTTAAAAAGGTTGACATTAAATTTTTTAGTTTATTATTTTTTAAGGTCCGTGCGGTTATAATCTATTACTTAAGTGTACTTCATGTTTTTACTTAATTAACCTTACTTATTTATAGAATTATATTATTAAATAATAATATTACCTATTTATAATCAATTAATTTTTTCACCTAAAATAAATTATTTTTTCTATTTTTTCCAACAAATTCTTCTGCTTTTTCAAATATATCACGGCAATTACCTTTTCAAACTAAAACATCTTAGTTTTTCTATTTTTCCTTATTAAAACCCCTCCTTTTCCAAAAATATGACGAACAAATCTTTAGTTATTTATTTTTAAATCTATTTTAATATTATAATTATTTTTTAAAAGTTTACCTATTTTAACATGCCTACTTATTTTTCTTATCAAATGCAATTACTAAAAATATTAAAAATTAAATAATCAAATATCTATTTATAACCAATTATCTTTGCAGCGAAAACACATTATAGATTTTTTCTAAAAAAATCCCTCATTTTCTAAATATATCACTGGAAATTGCCTTTTTCAATTTACTTTTTCTATTTTTCTCACTAAAATCCATTATTTTTCTAAAAATATCACAATAAACCCTTTACTTATTTATTAAAACGTATTTAAATATTTTAATTATTAAATTTTAAAACCTAATTTTCCAAAAATATCACGGACATTTACCTTTTTAAACTAAATATATGTTACATTTTTTATTTTTCCTTACTAAAATATCTCCTTTTCCAAAAATATAACGAGAAAGCCTTTACTTATTTATTTTAAAATATGTTTTAATATTTTTAATTAATTAAAAGTGTTTAGCTAATTTAAAATGTCTACTTATTTTTTTAACAAATACAATTAAAAAAAATTAATAAAATAATAATAAAATAACAATTAACAATCCGTGCATGAGTTTTAAGCTAGTATTATTAAAGCCGAAACAATGAAAGTTTGGTTTTCGGTTTTTGGTCGGTTTTCGGTCTTTTATTCTATTTAATAAATAATAAAAAAATATAAAAATATTAACTAGATGATTGCCTTATATAATTAAAATATATTTTTTCTAACAAAATCTACTCTTTTTTCAAAAATATCATGACAATTATCTTTAAATTAAAACATATTACCTTTTATATTTGTTATCACTAAAATATCTGTTTTCCAAAAATATGAGGTGCAATCCTTACTTATTTATTTTAAAACTTATTTTAATACTCTATTTAATAAATAATAAAATAATATAAAAATAGTAACTAGGTGATTGACTTTTATAATTAAAAAAAAATTCTAACAAAATGTACTCCTTTTCCAAAAATATCACGACAATTACCTTTAAATTAAAACATATTATCTTTTATATTTGTTATCACTAAAATCTCTATTTTTCAAAAATATGAGGTGCAATTCTTACTTATTTATTTTAAAACCTATTTTAATACTCTATTTAATAAATAATAAAATAATATAAAAATAGTAACTGACTGATGGCCTTTTATAGTTAAAACATTTTTTGTCAAACAAAATCTAATTTGTTTTCAAAAATATCACGTACAATTACCTTTAAATTAAAATATATTACCTTTTAAATTTGTTATCACTAAAATCTCTATTTTTCAAAAATATCAAGTGCAACCCTTACTTATATATTTTAAAACCTATTTTAATACTTTGAATTATTAAAAAAAAACTTATCTATTTTAACATGTCATCGTATTTTTTTAAGAAATACAATTAATATAATTAAAACACTTTTAAAAATATCGAGGACAATTATTATTTTTTAATTTTTTATGTTAGATTTTCTATGTCCTTATTATTAATATTATTTTATTATAAAATAATATTAATAATACATCATTTATCTGTCCCATTTGTATTTTTTAATATTTTTTTATGTTTCAATTAATATTTAAGTTTCTCATTTTATAATTTATCATATTAACTTTTACTTTTATTTTAATATTTTCCATTAACATTAAATTTTTTAGTTTATTATTTTTTAAGACTATAGGCCGGTATAACTTAAATACAAAATTAGAAATCATGATAGTACACTTATTTGTGATCTACGCTGTGTGTATGCGGGCCAGGTCTAAGTGGTCAAGGATTAATCGACGAAAATTTAGACTATATTAATGGGTTAAAATTTAAAAAAAATGATCAAATTAAGAATTAAATTGTAAAACAAATTAATAAAAATAGAAGATATCAATTTTTTAAAAGTGGATTAATTTTTTAAAATTAATCAAAAGTGGATGTCAATTTTTTTAATTGTATAGAAGATATCTTTCAATACTATAATTAAATTATATAAAAATTATTTTTAAATACATTGAACTAATTTTCCCATTAATCATTCCTATTAATGGTAGCTTAGTTGATTAATGGCTAGAAGGTAAGCTAATTACTAGTATCAACCTGCCCAATTCTTTATGAGAACAAAAATATAACTTTCTTTAATTGAAACCATAATGTTGTGGATCAAAAATTAGATTGTATTTTAATTTTAGGGTTTATTAGCCTTGGAAATTTTTAACTGGAGCTCTTGCTAATCGAGACAAAACAGGTGGATGTCTACGTATCCTTATCCTTAGAGGTAGAAAATCAATAAAAAATAATTATGATTTGTAGTATGTAATGCTTAGATTGCTCTCATTTCTTTACAGTTTTTTTACCGCACGCATTTTAATATTATCTACAACTTATTTTTAAAATTTTCTTTTTCTAAATAAAAATTAGACATTATATTTTTATTCAGAAAAAGAAAAAAATTAAAATAATTTATCGAAATATATATTAAAAAATTATTAAAATGCTGCATCCCACGTAAACAATTGAGGGGAGGGAGTATTTATTAGGAGTTCCTTTGAGATAAATTTGTAGCCCGTTTAGGTTTTGAATTATTTCTACCTTTTAGGCTAAATTTAATTTCTTCTTAATCATTTGTCTATTAATAATATCTATACAAGGGTGAGAAATATTTAAAGTGAACAATTCTTGAAAAACTACAGATAAATTGTGCATTTACGATGTTGTACCTTTAAGTATCTTTCAATACTTTGAAGCCTGCTGCTCCTACAGTTTCTCTTAGGAAGCCACGATTTTGTTCTTGGAAATTTAACATATCTCTCACTTTCATAGGTTTTCCTGCGTCCCTTCAACAACGAAGAAGACAGATGCTTAATGCACTTCAATATAAGGAAGACAAATTTTCCAAAGTTCCCGGTCTCAAAGGGTCAACTTTAAATAATAGTTTTGAAAGCAGTTATGGTTACAAGCTAGTAAGAAAGCAAAAAGTTGATAGACCACCATCGTCTACCCAATCAGAAAATGAGTTCATCTTACAACCACAAGATGATCACATAATGACATTCCAAAGTAGTTTAGGGATGCAAGTAGCTTTATTCTTAAGATTCTGTCGCCCACACAGCATTATTGGTACCGTAAGTATTGGTTAAACTTTCATTATCATATTTTACCAGAGAATTGTCAACAAGAATTGTTTAACTATTCCAAGGTTTCCACTTCCTAACAGATTATTGGTGTAACTTCAGTTTCCCTGCTACCTATAACCTCAATAGGCGACTTGTCGCCTGCAGTTTTTACCGGATTACTAAAGGTAAAAGAGAGTTCTTATTTTCTTGAAGTGGCATAAAGAAATATTAATTAAATTGTACTTATCAAGCTTTCTCAACTTATGTAGGCATTGATTCCAATGGCTTGTATGAACACATATGTTACTTGTGTAAACCAAGTGGCTGATGTGGAAATAGACAAGGTATGTACCAAGTACTTATGAAAAATAATTACTTATTTATTTTCCTTTTATAGGGAGAAAATAAACCTGCATTTGAACGCATTCTTTTCAGATAAACAAGCCACATTTTGTATTGGCTGCGGGTGAATATACCATCGAACAGGGAAAGGCGATTGTTGCAGCACTTGCACTTATGGTTATTACTGCTTTTACTGATAAATGATTAATTATTGCATTTATTTTGTATTGTTACATCTTTTAATGTTAGCTAATAATGCAGTTACTGGAGGTATATACAATTTTGGTGTAGTAATGATGTACTATTGGTCCGGAATGTTTTGCAGAGTTTGGGAATGGGAATTATGTTCAAGTCCCCACCGATATTTGCTGGCCTTCTAGTATACTTTCTACTTGGAACTGCTTATTCTGTTGAGGTGAAATTTATATTCATGTGTTTTTTTTAGAGTAAATAGCAGTTTGCACCCCTTTACTTTGGACGTTTTTTCGATTTGGTCCTGAATAATGTTCTGTAGCAGAATGCACCCTTATGTTTAATTATCGCTTCGATTTGCACCCCTTTGACCAAATTCCGTTAATTTTGACTGTCGCCGTTAATTAGAGCAGGGGTAAAATTGGAAAATATATTCCAGAAACGTGTTCTTCGTGTTCTTGAGAATCAAACTCAAATTTGAAGGCGTTATCGGAATCCGATTTCGACACTCTAGTAGTCGAATCGAATCTCTCATCATCCTCTATCCAAATCCATCATCAGAATTCACATGGGTATGATTTCTGAGTTTTTATTATTTTTAATTATTTAATTATTTTCGAATTAATTGATTTAATTAGGGGGAATCTTTGTTTTCGATTGTTCTTGATAATTGGTGATATGAATGGATTGTGTGTGTTGTGATGAATGTTTTGATGATTTTTAACTGATTTTTGGAGCCTGGAATTAAGCAAATCGAAATTTTAGAAGCTCGCCGGAGTTCTTGAGCTTTTGGTCGGATTTTTGACTCATTCATTGGTTCTTGTTTATGTTTCCAGCATTAGATAGATCGTAGGAAGAGGAATGAATACATGTAATAATTTGTGAGTGTGGTGTTCGTTTTTGACTCGTCGGAAAATCGGCCGACCGCCGGCTTCGCGACTTGGCCGGAATCGGTGAGTGTTTTGGCTCACTTCCGAGCCGCTTTGTTGATGTTTTTGTTGGGGAAATGGTTCGTGTTACGTTCCCCGGTGAAAGCTCGTGTTTTAGACTGATTTGGGCTCGCCGGCGGTGAGGCTATCGGCCGTGTTCTAGATGAACCATTACACTCTGTTGCATCTCAGACGAATTTGTAATTTATGAGCGTATATCACAACCTTATTTTTGCCCTTTAATTCATTTCTACCAAATTATATAATAGTTCAATCTTTCTAATTTTACACAATGTACTAAAAATCTTATAGTTTAGGAGTGTAACTTAAAAATTTGTACTCGCACAATAACTATTTTGCAGTAGAATATTAACTCCAGCTTGTGTTATGTGCAGTTACCATTATTAAGATGGAAGAAAAACCCTTTTCTTGCTGCATTGTGCTTAGTAGCTGTATGCGGATTAATAATTCCATTAGTTGCCTTCATCCACATGGAGGTAACTCCATGCATTACAACAGGAATACCCAACTTTTATGAAGTTCTTACATATATTTTACATAAATGCATGTGAAGAGTTTTCAATGATGTGCAGAAGTATGTGCTTCGCAGACAACTAGTATTTACGAGGTCTTTGGGTTTCACCATCTTTGCATATATCTTGTTTGGGATTGTTATCGCACTAATGAAGGTAAAGCCCTTAGAATTGCAGTATATTATTTGATCACGCAAAAATTCGTTGTGGCTACTAAATTTGAAATATACTCCCCTCCCTCCGTCCCTCCAGCAGGATTACATTTGGGACTGGACGTAGTACTCTGCATGCATTAGGCTTCTAAAAATATAGTTTCATAAATTATTTTAATTTTTTTTTTCTGAATAAAAATATAATGTTTAAATTTTTATTCAGAAAAAGAAAATTTTAAAAATAAGTTATGAAACTATATTTTATATACACCAAAATGCGTGTGAAGAAAAAAAAACTATTAAAAATGGGTGGGACGGACCGAGTATTATATATATATTTACATATGTTTCTCATCAAAATTTATGATTAAATTCTAGACAATGTTAAGGTCCAGAGAACTACTAATTTTATGCTTAATCTACCCTTTCTATATTCCACTTTGGTATAAAATAGTTGGAGATTTTTTATTTTATTTTTCGACTACTACCCTTAATTCATCCTTAACCATAAACTTAACTCTAACTTTAGGATAGCACATGGTTTTACAAAAATTGTTCCTTTCACTAATCTAAATTATTTTCTAACTTTACATCTAATTTAACAGGACATCCCCGATGTTGAAGGTGATCGAGTATTTGGCATCCAGACATTCAGTCTCCTGTATGACAAAAAGAAAGTTAGTAACTAAAAAACTTATACATTCGGAATTTCTTTAATCTTTTTTCATTTCAAGAACATCTAGAACATCTGCATTTAGTTCATCAATATATATTATCCAAAACTGAACTTTTCAAAATATAAATAACTTAACAAACATGAATTGAATGAGTAAAAACATACAAGATATTATTGTAGGAAATATCAAAATACACCAAGATAAAATAACATATATATATGCAGTCTTACTATAAAATAACAAATTTATAGTCTTACTACTTAATCAGCTATGTTTTAATGGTTTAAACTCAATATCATAAATGCGTTACTCACCTTCTGACGATCTAAAGCACAATCAATTTTAGTTTTGTAAACAACCACTATGACTAAATCATAATTTTTTCGGTGGTTTCCATACAAACATTTTGTTCCAGCACATAAATTGTTAAAGTAATTTTTAGGAGTTCAATGTTTCTCTTTACCTTAAATTATCAACAATATTCAATGAATAAGGCACTTAAATCTCCTCCCCATTCCGTCATAATTGGCGAGATTTGTTGTAGTGATTATCACGGATCAAGCATTAAGGTTTATGAAAATTTGTCTAGAATTTATATTTGTTTAAATCTAATTAGTTAATTAGTCGGGCACCTATGTTAGATATCCTAGTACCTCATCACATATACATAAGTTTTGATCGTTCAAAACAAGTAAAACAAGAGTGTATCTAAACGTTCTAATCTTTATTCCACCAAAACATTATACATAAATAGTTCAAGACGTACAAGATGTTGGAGTTTAATCTAAACTCTGCATGTTTTTATTTATCTGTTTTATTTCAGTAGTAAAATAAATTGTAGTCCTTGCTTGTGTGCAACAGGACTTAGTCAATAGTTTGTTATCGAGTTTGTAGGAGTGTGTAGGTGCATGTCTAGAACGTGGGGAGGTTTCCTAGTTTATCTCAACCACTGCTAGTTTAAATAACGTATGTATGTATGTGCTTTGCTGTGTGTGTAAGCAGAGAACTGGTTGTTTTGTTTTGGAGCATTCTGATTAATACAAAAACTGAGCTTGTCTCATTGTGTGTTTGCGTCTATACATTCATATACATTCAGGATTAACGTCTTTGATCCTACATTGTGGTATCAGAGCCTGCAACACTGGGTACGTGAATGTCGAAAACAACAGTCATGGAGGGGAACAAGGTTAAGGGAGGATCAATAGGCCTGAGTTATCCAACACTTACACGGGCGAACTACACAGCCTGGTCCATGAAAATGAGAGTGTATATGCAAGCCCACGGAGTGTGGGAGGCTGTTAAGCCCAGCGATCCAAAAGCTGTAGCTGAGGAAAAGACGGATAAGATTGCACTGGCTATGATTTATCAAGGGATTCCCGAGGATGTATTGTTGTCTCTGGCAGAAAAGAAGACGTCGAAAGAGGCGTGGGAGGCAATAAAAACTATATGTCAAGGAGCTGATCGGGCCAAGACGGCCAAAGTTCAGACATTACAAGCAGAATTTGAAGCCTTAGTCATGAAGGAGACGGACAAGATTGACGACTTTTACCTGAAAATCAATGGGCTAGTGTCAAACATACGTGCACTAGGCTCAGAAGTGAGTGAAAGCTATGTTGTCAAGAAGTTGCTGCGTGCAGTCCCACCCAAGTTTCTGCAAATCGCCTCAACAATCGAGCAATTCGGTGACCTTGAGAAGATGACAGTAGAGGAGACAATAGGGTCACTCAAAACTCATGAAGAGAGAATGAGAGGGCAGGCTGGTACGAACAACAGTGCAAACAAGGATCAACTATTGCTGACATAGGAGGAATGGTTAAGGAGGGAAACAAAGGAGGGCAAACTTTTGCTCACCAGGGAGGAGTGGCAAAATCGATCTGCTAACTGAGGCACAGAGGGAATGAATGCACGAGGGCACTGGAACCGTGACAAAAGCCACGTGAGGTGCTTCAACTGTCAAGCCTACGGTCACTATGCAGCCGAGTGCAAGAAACCAAAGCGCTTTAAGAAACCTGAACTGGAGGCGAACTTGAATCAGACTGAAGCCCTGGATGATGAACCTGCCTTGCTGTTAACTGAATGTGGAGAAGTGACGAACAGGGGAATGGTGTTGCTGAACGAGGAGGGTGTCATACCGGTGCTGAAGCAGAGCAAAGAAACCAATGTCGACATTGACGTATGGTATCTTGACAACGGAGCATCAAACCACATGACAGGCCAACGCAGCAAGTTTAGCTCGATAGATGAGACAGTGACTGGACAAGTGAGGTTTGGGGATAACTCCACAGTGACAATCAGAGGAAAATGGTCTGTTACGATGAACTGCAAAAATGGTGAAACACGAAAGCTGCACGAGGTATATTATATTCCCTCTCTTCGTAATAATATTATAAGTCTGGGGCAATTATCCGAGGAGGGAAATAAAGTATTGTTACAAGGAGAGTATCTTTGGGTTCGTGACAATCAAGGGAAATTGCTAATGAAAGTGCAACGTACTTCTAATAGACTGTACAAAATCAGAATTGAAAGTAGTGAGCATGCTTGTTTGATCTCAAAGGTTGAGAAAGATACATGGCTCTGGCACTCTCGCCTTGGCCATGTAAATTTCCCTACTTTGGTCATGATGTCCAAGGAAGAAATGGCTCATGGTTTGCCAAAATTGATTCACCCCAAGGCACTGTGTGATGGCTGTTTGATGTCTAAACAAACTCGGAGTTCATTCCCTGCAAAGTCGAATTTATGTGCTCAATCCGTCCTGGAATTGATATATGCAGATATTTGTGGCCCACTCACACCACAAACTTCTGCAGGAAATTGGTATTTTATGTTGCTAGTTGACGACTTCAGTAGATATATGTGGGTTTATTTGCTGAAATCAAAGGACGAGGCACTCATGACGTTTAAAAACTTCAGAAAATTGGTTGAGAAAGAATTTGGCAAGGTGATAAAAGTATTACGGACTGACCGTGGTGGTGAATTTTGTTCCAAGGAGTTCAAATTGTACTGTGAAGAGGCTGGTATTCAACGACATCTCACAGCACCATACTCACCCCAACAGAATGGCGTTGTTGAATGCAGAAATAGGACTGTCATGGCCATGGTGAGAAGCTTCTTGAAGGGGATGAATATGCCTGCAACGTTTTGGGGAGAGGCTGTGAGACACTCGGTTTATTGCTTGAATATGCTGCCCACTCGAGCTGTAGCCGGAAAAACGCCTCATGAAGCCTGGAAGGGGAGCAAACCACAATTGCATCATCTCAAAATCTTCGGGTGTATTGCACACATGAAGGTGCCAGGAGTCCACACCAAGAAATTGGACGACCGTAGTCGAGTAATGATATACTTGGGCAGTGAACCTGGGAGTAAAACACACCGCCTATACGATCCAAATGAGGGAACCATCCATGTGAGTCGAGATGTCATCTTCAACGAAAGCCAAAGTTGGCCCTGGGAAGAACAGCAAGAAAAGGGACACACAGCGTTCGACTTCATCGAAATCTCTGGTAATGCCCAGGAACAGCCAACATTGAATGAGAATTATGGGGGAGAAGACGACGAAAATTCTGGGGGAGATATAACTCCTGGTGATGCTGAGAATTCTCATTCAAGTGCTCATTCAAGTGACTCTAGTAATTCTCCAAGTGGCTCATATAATTCTTCCGTGGCTAATAGTGATGCAGAATTGAGCGATGGTGGACCTAGGAGGATGAGGCTGCTAAGTGATATATATAACGAAGCACCAGAGGTTGAATTGTATGATGAGGAGCTTCTAATGGCAGCAGTCGATGAGCCAACCAATTTCAAACAGGTTGTTACTGAGCTGGCGTGGCGAGATGCTATGCAAACTGAAATTAAATCTATTGAAGACAACAAGACCTGGGAGCTTACTGAGCTGCCACAAGGTCACAAAGCCATTGGACTTAAGTGGGTGTTCAAGCTGAAACGAGATGCAGAGGGAAAAGTCACGAAGCATAAGGCACGTTTGGTTGCCAAGGGCTATGTGCAGCAACAAGGAATCGATTATGAAGAAGTTTTTGCACCTGTAACTAGGCTGGAAACCGTACGATTATTACTTGCTCTTGCTGCTAAAAATGCATGGGAGGTTCACCACCTTGATGTAAAGTCGGCATTCTTGAATGGGGACCTTCATGAGGAGGTATATGTCGTCCAGCCTGAGGGTTTTGTGAAGAAGGGCCAAGAGTATAAAGTTTATAAGCTACTGAAAGCATTATATGGGCTGCGTCAAGCACCCAGGGCTTGGTACGCTCGTTTGAATAAATGTCTGGAAGATCTGGGTTTTGTGAAGTGTCCCTATGAACACTCTGTGTATACAAGGCGAGAGGGGGATGAAGTTCTGGTAGTTGCAGTATATGTCGATGACCTTTTGATCACTGGAACTAACGTGGTAATATATATAAGTTTAAGAAGGAGATGAGCAGTACATTTGACATGAATGATCTCGGGAAATTGTCATACTATCTAGGAATGGAAGTGGTGCAAAAGGATGGAAACATTGAGATTAAACAATCTGCGTATGGAAAGAAGATGATTGAGAAGGCTGGAATGACGGGGTGCAACTCAGTGAAATATCCCATGGACCCATTGCAGAAATTGGACAAGGACGTTCATGGCAAGGCGGTTAACTCAACCACGAATAAAAGCTTAGTTGGGGGTCTCAGATATCTTGTCTTCACAAGACCTGACATAGCCTACTCAGTTGGAGTAGTAAGTAGATTCATGGAGACTCCTACGACACTACACTTGGCATCTGTGAAACGTATTCTTCGTTATGTTCAAGGAACTCTGGACTATGGGCTGGTTTACTCGAAAGGTGAAGGGAACTACCTGCTAACAGGCTACTCTGATAGCGACTTTTCTGGCAATGTAGATGACTGGAGGTCCACGGGAGGTATGGATTTCTACCTGAATGAAAATCTCATTACTTGGGTGTCTCAGAAACAGAAGTGTGTGGCATTGTCCTCGTGTGAATCAGAATTTATGGCTGCAACTGCAACGGCATGTCAAGGTATATGGCTCTTAAATTTGCTGAAACAAATAACTGATGTACGTGCTGGTCCAGTTGTTTTATTTATTAATAATAAGTCTACAATCGATCTCACCAAGAACCCTATATTTCATGGTAGAAGCAAACATATAGACATTCGCTATCATTTTATACGCGAATGTGTTGAAAGAAGGGAAGTGGTTCTCAGACATGTCAATACCAACCAGCAGAGGGATGATGTACTCACCAAGGCACTTGCTAGAGCTAAGTTTGAAGGAATGCGGGAATTGCTGGGTGTGAAGCATCTGCACGGAGTTTAGATTAGGGGGAGTTTGTTGGAGTTTAATCTAAACTCTGCATGTTTTTATTTATCTGTTTTATTTCAGTAGTAAAATAAATTGTAGTCCTTGCTTGTGTGCAACAGGACTTAGTCTATAGTTTGTTATCGAGTTTGTAGGAGTGTGTAGGTGCATGTCTAGAACGTGGGGAGGTTTCCTAGTTTATCTCAACCACTGCTAGTTTAAATAACGTATGTATGTATGTATGTGCTTTGCTGTGTGTGTAAGCAGAGAACTGGTTGTTTTGTTTTGGAGCATTCTGATTAATACAAAAACTGAGCTTGTCTCATTGTGTGTTTGCGTCTATACATTCATATACATTCAGGATTAACGTCTTTGATCCTACACAAGATAGTGGCTAATCTTTAGCACCAGACTTCCTACAATCACTCTACTTCTAACGTTTATTTTGCAATACTCCTACAAAGTAGCAGCAACCAGAACGACCAATTCAAACTAGTCTATCAGACTTTAAATAACAATAAAAACAAAACACACAAAACAAATGTGTTTACATTAAAAACCAACACTCTCCCCTTTAATCTAAACCAGTGTCTGAAGATCCCTCACACCCAACAGAGTCCTCATTTTCTTGAACCTTGCAGCTGGCAAAGCCTTTGTCAAAACATCAGCTTTCTGAAGATCTGTACTTATATGTTTAAGCACAATTTCACCATTCTCCACGCATTCTCTAATAAAGTGATAGCGGATATCAATATGTTTACTTCTTCCATGGAACACCGGGTTTTTAACCAAGTCAATAGCCGATCGATTATCGATATAAAGCACCACTGGTTCAATGTAATTACCTGTTATTTGACCAACCATTTTTCTCAACCAAATAGCTTGGCACGCAGCTGCAGTTGTCGCCATAAATTCGGCTTCACAAGAAGAAAGAGCTACACACCTCTGTTTTTGTGATGACCAAGTTACCAACCCTTCATTCAAATAAAAACACCATCCCTCCTGTACTCCTGCGATCATCCACATACCCAGCTAAGTCACTGTCCGAATAGCCTGTCAACAAGCCACTGCCACTGCCCTTTGTGTAGATTAAACCAAAATTCAGGGTTCCTTTAACATAGCGTAAGATACGTTTTGCAGCTAACTGATGCATCATCGTGGGTTTTTCCATAAACCTGCTAACGATTCCAACCGAGTAGGCTATATCAGGCCTGGTGTGAACCAAATAACGCAGCCCTCCAATCATACTTTTGAACTTGGTGGCATCTACTGACTTACCCCCTTCGTCTTTACCAATGCACTCCTTTGGATCCATAGGGAATTTTTTAGGATTACATTCCCACATACCAGCCTTCTCCAATATCATTTTTGCATAACCCGCTTAATTAAGCTCAATGCTTCCATTTCCTTGTTTTACCTCCAGCCCCAAATAATATGACAGCATTCCCAGATTACTCATTTCAAACTTCTTATTCATTTGATTTTTGAATTCCTCTATAATCGAGGTCTTTGTACCAGTCACCAAGAGATCATCCACGTAGATCCCGATTAATAAGATTTTGCCTCTCACCTTCTTCGCATATACAACATGTTCATAGGGGCATCTGACAAAACCAAGCTCCTCAAGATATTTGCTTAGTTTAGTGTACTAAGCACGTGGTGCTTGTTTCAACCCATATAAAGCTTTAACAAGTTTATACACAAAGTGTTCCTTACCCTCTTTCACAAAACCTTCAGGCTGGGTAACATAGACTTCTTCTTGAATTTTACCATTTAAAAACGCTGATTTAACGTCTAAGTGATGCACCTCCCAGCCGTGTTTGGCAGCTAAAGCAAGCAGAATTCAGACAGTTTCAATACGAGCTACTGGAGCGAAAATTTCCTCGAAATCTTTTCCTTGCCTCTGAACATAACCTTTTGCAACAATTCTCGCCTTATGTTTTACAACCTTCCCATTGGTGTCCTTTTTTAACTTAAAAACCCACTTCAAGCCGATGGGATTTTCTCCAGGAGGAAGCTCTGTCAACTCCCACCTATTGTTTTTTTCAACTGCTTCAATCTCAGCCTTCATGGCTTTTCTCCAATTCTGTTCTTTTGCAGCCTACTCATACCTGGTGGGTTCTTCTGTACCTGCAAACAACAATTCGTCATCTTCAAGTGCTATTTCTTGAGTCTCATCATAAATTTCATTCAGTGGTCGAAAACGTCCAGGCTCACTATCTGTCTCAGTGTCTGAGCCTGTTGAGGACGAGTGTGTTGTATGTGACAACTATGATGTCTAAGGTGTTGATGGGTATCTCCATCTGAATTTGAGTTGTCAATTCCCGTGTTCTCGTTCTGAGAATTTTAGAATTCCTCCATGTTAACAC
Organism: Heracleum sosnowskyi; assembly: GCA_030848705.1. NCBI lineage: Eukaryota > Viridiplantae > Streptophyta > Magnoliopsida > Apiales > Apiaceae > Heracleum > Heracleum sosnowskyi. The sequence continues at coordinate 23,432,271 of CM061240.1, forward strand.
TATCACCAGCCTCCCCTGTAAGTGTACCAAAGACAGTGAACGTCCCATGATGCTCCCCTTCTGTTTCTTTGTCCAAGTTCCATGGCCATGATTTATCTTCCTCGAACACTACATCCCGACTAACATGAACTGATTTATTTTCTGGATCATACAGCCTGTAAGCTTTCGTTCCTGGTTCCTTACCTAAATTAATCACCAACTTACTTCGATCGCTGAGCTTTGTCGTGTGGACAGATGGGAGTTTCATATGGGCTAGACATCCGAACACTCTGATGTGGCCAACATTTGGTTTGTTGTCGGACCATGCTTCGTACGGGGTTACCCCAGTTACAGCTCTAGTGGGTAGACGATTTAACACATAGATTGAATGACGAATGGCCTCTCCCCAAAGCATCAACGGCAACTGTTTTTCCTTTAAAAAACTCCTCGCCATCTCGATCACGGTTCTATTCCTTCTTTCGACTACCCCATTTTGTTGGGGTGAGTATGGTGCTGTAAATTGTCTTGCTATACCTGCCTCCTCACAATACGAAACAAATTTCTTTGAAGTGAATTCTCCCCCTCTGTCGGTTCTGAAAATTCCCACTTTTCTATCTTTGCCATTCTCGACCTGTGCTCGAAATCGTTTAAATGCCCCAAATGCTTCATCTTTTCTTTTCAATAGATAGCCCCACATCACTCGACTGTAATCATCCACGAGCAAGAAAAGGTACTTATTTCCAGCTGAGGTTTCCAGAGAGATCGGCCCACATAAGTCGCCATGAACAATTTCCAATACTCTTTTTGTACAGTAAGTCGCTTGGCCTGGGAATGCCTTTCGTGTCTGTTTAGACATCAAACAACCTGTGCATATCTCACTTTGCACCTTTATATCAGGCAAACCATGTACCATTTTGGTGGTGCTCATCAAATTCATAGCCTTAAAAGTGACATGTCCTAAACGGGCATGCCACAGCCAAGCGCTTTCATCACATTTTGACAATAAGCATTCTGAACTACCACTTTCAATGATAATCTTGTATAAACGATTTACTGACCTTTTTACCTTCATGATCAGCTGCCCTTTTTTGTCATAGATCCACATATGAGCACTATTAAGGATGACCCTATTCCCGTCTTCAGAGAGTTGCTCGAGTCTAATTATGTTGTTGCACAACGTGGGTATATAATACACATCCTTTAACAGCCTCCCCTCTCCTTTTTTACACTTCAGAACTATGGTTCCCTTGCCTTTGATAAGAACGGTGGATCCATCACCGAACCTAACCTTTCCATTCACACCTTCATCGAGATTCCTGAATTTAGACAATTGCCCCGTCATATGATTGCTAGCACCATTATCCAAATACCACAAATTTGAATTCACTTGAACACCTTCACCACTTTGGTTTAACTTGGGCAACACTTTCTCTTCATTGATCAACATAACTTTGCTGTCATCCTCTGATTTTTCTGTCAACAACAAAGCAGGCTCGTCATCCTGCATTTGAGCTATGTTCACCTCCTCCTTTTATTCGTTTTCCCGCCTTGGCTTCTTGCATTCTGCAACATAATGACCATAGCCCTGACAGTTAAAGCATTTCACCTTGCTCTTGTCATACTTGTCGCGCCCCCCACGTCCAGAATCTTTGTTGCCTCGAAATCTTTGCCCAGACGAAATGTCAGTTCCCCCTTTACTTGTGTGTTTTAGCCACTCTTCTCTTGTCAATAAGAGTTTTCCTTCCTCTTTTTCCCTTTTTGACCATTCTTCCTCAGTCAGCAACAATTGGCCACCACTAGGTTCGACTTGACCTCTTAATCGTTCTTCACGTGCCTTCAACGAGCCAACTGTTTCTTCAATGGACATTGTCTCCAAATTTACGAATTGTTCAATTGTGGAGGCTATCTGTAAAAACTTACTAGGGACTGCACGTAGTAGTTTTTTCACAACGTATGCCTCCTCGACTTCGCCACCGAGTGCCCTTATGTTTGTCACTAAACCATTTAGTTTCATACAAAAATCATCGAGAGGTTCTGCTTCTTTCATACTCAGTGCTTCAAACTCCGCCTTGAGAGTCTGAATCCTTGCCGTCTTCACACGATCGGCTCCCAAACACATGGTCTTCACAACTTGCCAGGCCTCCTTTGCCGTCTTCTTTTCGGCCACGGACAGCAAAATATCCTCAGGGATCCCCTGGTAAATTGCAGCCAGGGCTATCTTGTCTGTCCTATCCTCAACCACCACTTTCGGGTCTTCATTATCTACAGCACTCTATACACCATGTGCTTGCATATAAACTTTCATCTTAAGAGCCCATGCTGTATAATATCCTCTATTCAACATGGGGTAACTCAAACCAAACACTCCCTCTTTTGTTTTTCCGTTTTCCATCGCAACAGACTTAGGCATATATTTTGGCATTCACCGTGAACAACCTTGCTCTGATACCAAGATGTTAGATATCCCAGTACCTGATCACATATACATAAGTTTGATCGTTCAAAACAAGTAAAACAAGAGTGTATCTAAACGTTCTAATCTTTATTCCACCAAAACATTATACATAAATAGTTCAAGACGTACAAGATAGTGGCTAATCTTTAGCACCAGACTTCCTACAATCACTCTACTTCTAACGTTTATTTTGCAATACTCCTACAAAGTAGCAGCAACGAGAACGACCAATTCAAACTAGTCTATCAGACTTTAAATAACAATAAAAACAAAACACACAAAACAAATGTGTTTAGATTAAAAACCAACAACCTAAAATTCACTTGGTTATATGTATCAACTGTACATTGATTTACTAGATACCATCTTAATAATTTCTTATCTCTGTTAAGATTTAATGAAGATGTATAAGCTTATATGTCTCCTTCAATTGTGAAGGTTTTTGATCATTGCATAAGTATTATGTTAACCGTCTATGGGTTTGCAATGGTCATCGGAGCTTTATCGTCATCTCTACAAAACAAACTCATATATGTAAGTCATATGTATTGTACCTTCTGAAAACATTCGGCTAGCTCCATTAGTATCCTTTTGTATATAAATGTCTTACTTGCATTTTTCGTAAACATATCTTATTTTATATTATTTTCTTTCTCATTCTTCTAATTTAGGTGTTCGGTCATTGTGCACTTGGCTTTATTTTTTGGACTCGAGCTCAATCTTTAAATTTGGACGATAATTTAGCAGTCGAATCCTTTTACATGTTCTTTTGGAAGGTGTGATTTATATTGCTTATCATATATATATATATATATATATAGTACTCCGATTTTAAGTTCATAGGATGAATACAGTGAGAAATGGTGATTCGTATGGTTGAATTTGTTGATTGATTGAATTTAAATTTCTAATTACTGAGTAATTACCCGAACTGAGTAATTACGAGAACATATAAGTTAACTCTTACAATTACACAAATTGCCAACAATATATATCCAAATCTTCGATTTCAACAATACAAATTACCATTTCTCATCTTCTGTTGGTTCTTTAATTAGTATGTTCATATATTTAACTACTGCACACTTTGTAATCAATTTTCAACTCTCCTGATGCAGCTATATTACGTCGAATATGTACTTATTCATTTTCTAGGTTGAGGATACAATAAAGGGTCACATTCGTTGGGAATGGTGATTTAGAAGAAACAACCGCTAAGTATTACCCATGATCTGTGACTTATAAATAATTACTCCATATATATAAATATATATATATATATATATGTATGTATGTATATGTATGCTTATGAATAAAATTATTGTTCTACTTATTCAATACATAAGTGTATGATTGTTGTTTTTCCTCATTTGATTGGGTAACTCTGTTTTAATATTTTCCTTTCCTTTATGTTACTTAGGTAGTCACACAACAATTTGATGTTTTATGTATGCTTTATGTTTTAAGGTGTGTATATTATATTATATTCATTACATATACAACTATAATGAAAATGTACATAGTTACTTATCATCTCCTATTGTGCAGTCAATTTAATTATGATACAATAAAAGCCAAACCTCCTATTTAAAGTGGGAGAGTCCATCCAACACTATATAGTATTAAGCTAACAAATTTATTTGTGATACAATAGCATTCTTGTTTATTTAAATTTTGTCAATTCAATAGTAATACTATTTTTAAAAGTTAAAATGGGTGAAATTGGTTAACAACTTAAAAAGTGGCTTCAATTTGTAATTTAAAGAATTAAAAACTATATTTTAAAAGGTTTAGAATTACCTGTTTTGAGTAACTTATTTTATTTTCAAAATTTATTTTGTAAAATGAAATGCATAAAAAATTCAAATTTAAGTAGGTTTCTTATATATTTATGATAATTAACAAGAATATTATTTTGGTAAATTTTTTGATTATGCAATGATCTATGTCCAAGATAAGAAAATAGGATAATTATAAAATATTAAGATATAAAGTAAATTAGAATTTGAATAATTGTGGTGCATAAGTTAGAAAATTGTTTGATTGATATTTTTATATCTTAATTGAGTTAGTTGTATTTATTTGTGTTTATAGTTGAGGAAGAAAACTAAAATTTTACTTTAATTCTTAATGTTCTTTACTTCCATTTCACTACTATGAATACGAAAGTGCTTCACTATATATATGCTATTACGTTATTAAAAGAAATTTGAAAAAAAAAGTGAAGTAGATACACTTGTGTAGCGTTTATTTTGGAAGCAATATTGTAGTTTGCACTACAAGAAAAATAAAAATAGGCTCGTACAAGCATTTTCTTTACCATTTTCTGATGTCTTAAAAATTCGTTGATTATTATCATGTCGTCTGATAAGAACCTTAGACAACACAAGCATAAATGTTGTGTCATTTGGGCACCTTAGACAACAGAAGCATAATTGTTGTGTCATTTGGGTGAAAACAACGGTAGTTATCCATAAAATGTTATATGACATCCACAAATAACAAGAGTCACTAGAGACCTCTCATGTGTAAAAATAATGTAAACTGAGTGTTTAGTTGTAACAATCACAGACTATGTGTTTTCAAAACCCTAACAATCATCAACTCAGTCGAACTAAACAATAAGATTTGAGATCAGATTTGTTTAACGTAATTAACAAATAAAATCAAATAAGGAAAATCTAGGAATCCGAATTCATTATTCAATCACAATTAATATCAACTCGTCCTAAAATCAATTCTCTTTTCTTCACAAATAATAAAGAAAATCTAGGAACCCGAATCCATTAATCAATCAAAATTAATATCAACTCGCCCTAAAATCAATTTTCTTTTCTTCACAAATAAATATATCAATTAACGAGACAAGCATATACTATGAAACTTGTTATCTAACAATAACCTATCAAAACTTCACAGAGCAAGCATAGACTATGAAAAATAAATCCGGTAACAATAATATATCAAAATCACTTTGTCAATTAAACATCAAAAAAATTATGAGAATCAATTAATAGGAACAAGGAGATATCAAAAATAATTAAATTAACTTCATCTTCATCCTAGTGCAAGAGATTTAGCTACACTTAATTATAAAATTAACAAGACAATTATATATATAATACGAACTAAACATGAACTCACAATGTATATGTACACTAATGATATTATTAAATTAATAAAAGAAGGCTAGATTGACCACGTGAGCAAGTAAATCACAGGAAACTTAAAAGTAAACCTATTAACTTGAATGACAAATTTGAATCGGCTGAACACAAAACAATAAACTAATATTAATTAAACATGCATGGCATACGAGAGCAGAATAAAACGCAGGTAGAAGAATCAAACGTAGATATATTAATGACTAAAGAAAACAAAGTGTAGCCGAATAGAGAACAAGAAAAATAAACTTATAAAATTCTAGGTGTCTCAAATACAAGAGAGGACACCCATATATATACGGAAAAATAATGGGTTTGGGCTCTTTGATTACAAATCGGATTCAAAAAATATTTCCTCAATTCCCTTTTCTTCTCCGATAAGTTTTCCAATTTTTCTCCAATTTCCTTTTGACTTCAAGTATTTCCACCTCCCTGCCTTTTTTCACCTTTTTCTGCTTGAAATGTGATTTTAGTTATTTTCCTACAAAACAAAAGAAAACAATTTATTAAATAATAAAATTACGAAAATGGACATAAAATAGGTATTAAAAATGTATTAAATTATGGACCTATCAAATGCCCCCATACCTATCTTTTACTCGTTCTCGAGAAAAACAAATATATTATAAACTACTAACTAATAGATAATACCACTTCCGTAGGTGATCAGGTTGCATTTGGCATATGCAACAAGCCATTTAAACCCCTAGGTAGCCCTAGTGGACGAGTGAGATCTCGTGAGGGCCTATAGTGAATGTACCCATTAAATCCATCTATCTCATGTTAAAAATCTCATGGCAATGCAACGCCACACATACAAGTCCTCTCATGCTACATCAACTTAAGAATCAAAAATGACTTTACAATGTCTTGGTGTGGAATTGTTCGCACAAAATCACACAAGCGTACGCGGTCACAAGTAATATAATAAGTAGAGTTCGTTCCCACAGAGACTGCTTTGGTTATTATAGTTTTCCACCTATACAACAATGTATGGCTATTGTTCAATTGTAAGACAAGTATCAAAGTTGTGTTTTGATTAACTAAATTAACTAATCAACTTAACATGATTATAATTAACTAAGGAGATTACTGTTGAATTACTTATGAGAATAAAACATGGGATCCTAACTTCATTAAATACTTCATCTAGAGTCTTTTGTCTTTAATCAATGCATGTGACGGTTGTGATAACTAATCGGATAACACGAAATCAATACACGCTACCTTTCAGTATACGTATACCAAACCACTCAAACATCCACAAAAGAGATAGAAGTTGAGCAGACACCAATTATGCTTAGACCCTATATGTCTATAAGATTTGAAAACATAACGGTTTAATGAGCAAGTTATCCATTCAGATTACATAGGGCAGGTAAGATGGTTAAAATCACCTACGAATCATGCATGACAAACATACATAAACCTATGCTAGCAAGACAAGTTCTAAACCTCTATATCCACTTTCGCAATCAATAGAGATTAACAAACAACTTAGATGTTAGCTACGCATCCAAGAAGAATAAGCACAACCAAACTAGGTTATCAATAATTCATCACACACAAATCTTTAAAACAATTAACTACTAAAATCCATAGATAAATCCGTTAGAACCCCACGACAACGATTAGTTCATAATCGAACCGTTCATCATCGTGGGTTCTGATGAAAACATGATAATAAATATGTCTGGAATACTGAATAAAAGTACTAGGGTTTATGAAGAAACAAACGAGAATCCAAAGTATCGCCTAATTAGAAGAATACAAAGATAAGTTGAAAACTAGATCTTCGTAATCAGCCGTCTTCTTGTTCTCCTTGCCGGTGGATGGATATGTAGGTAGGTATATGGTTGTATATCTCAGAAATCGTCCACCAAGTGTTTATATAGGCCTTTCTGTTGACTGGTCTTCGCTGGTTTCCATATCAGAATTGAAATTGCCTTTTCCAGCATTCCACCAAGCACGGGCGCTTCCTAGGGCGCGGGCGCGCTTCACAGGATTCCACTAGGGCACGGGCGCGCTTCTTTGGGTGCGGGCGCGCTTCTTTGGACGCGGGCGCGCTTGACCCTCTGACAGATTTCTTCACTTCTCATTCTCTTGAGTTTCTTCGCGCTCTCACGTCTCGTAACTCCTAAGCTTTCACAAGGATGCTAAATCAACACCGTATAACCAACTTAGCTCCACAACTCTGCTAACGAAGCAACTCTACACGATCTAACACAAAACACATTAAAAACACCACGTACTTGAGTACAAACAATCAATTTAAGCCGATTTAGAGCATTCCAAGTAGATATGAAATCCACTTATCACACCCCCAAACTTAAACCGATGCTTGTCCTCAAGCATAAACAAACTCTATATAACTATAATGCAATGCATGAATGCAACTAATATGCTAATGCAAGTGATCCCCTCAGACTAACCACAACCATTCAACAAGCCAACATCTCTAGGAATGCAATCTTTCAAACAGAATTCGACTAAATTCCCGTATACTAACCATACAAACACAGAAACGTGCGTGTGTGCAATGCTCATCAATATACTCCCAAACTAAACCGAGACCATATCCTATTCTTCACCAAAACAACCACAAGCTTATAAACAGAATGAACTCTAGACACAAGAAATCACTAAAAGACACCTCCATAATCCACTTGAGTTAGACAGGAATTCATGCTTTAATTACGAAACAACATACTAAACACAATACACATGCTTATTTGACCGTGAAATGGATGAGACCCCAAAAGGCTTATACAATAATACCCATGTAGCGAGAGTTAGGTTAGTGGATCCCAGACCGTAAAAGTCTTAGGTCACTAGGCACAAAGTCCCCTAGAACTTAATTGCTCGAGTATTAAAGAGCTCACCCTGATCAATTCTGCATAAAACAACTAACACCATAATTGCTCGAGTATTAAAGAGCTCACACTGATCAATTCTGCATAAAACAACTAACACCACTATTTTTTTTCTTTTTTTTTTCTTTTTTTTTTATTTCGGAATGGGTGCGGTTTGCTTTTCCTCATCCCTCCCTAGACTACTCATTTTCATGAGCGGCTACTAGCCATTTGACGCCTAGCCTTTATTGACAACTAGCATGAAATCCCTGTTTTCCCCCAAACTTAGACTTAAGTGCTTCTTTGTTTTCAAGAGAATAGAAGAACATTCTAAATTTAAGCAAGTGGTTAAATTCTAACATACAAACAAACATGGTCTGATCAAATCCAAAATCAACCAATGAGACTTATGAAATTAATTTGTTTCTGGCATGCAAGTCAATTTCTAGGAACTTAAATCATCCCTCTATTCATCACTACCACACTCCCATCAACATCGACTCACCAATCAGGAAATAGCCAAGTCCTAAGGGATCATGAAATATGCTATGCAAATGCAACTAAATGGACTCACATGATAGATATAAACACTAATGCAAACAGAATGCTCTAAATGACATAAACATGCAAAGATATGAATGAACTAACTACGTATGCAATATGAATCCTATATGAACACACACACTAACATTACTATTCCTTAATTATCACCCCCAAACTTACAATATTCAATTTCCTCATTGAAGGTAATAAAAAGGAAAGATGCAGAGAATACCTAATCATCAGCAGGACCACCCTCCTCGGGTGGTGTATCCGGTGGTGGATAAACAGAATCAGCACCAAAGTTAGGCCAAGCAACATCAACTCCAGTGGCGCGGAATACAGAACCCAACGCCTGAGTCAAATCCTGAGCAAAGAGGCTATGAATGTCATGCATGGCGTCAATACGCCGAGTCAGCCACCTATACTGAACATCCCCGAAACCAGACCTATCCACCTCACGCTGAATCCTAGATGGACGTCCCCTCCGCTCTGCAGGCTCACGAGGTGGAGCCTCTGCTTCCTCATCATCAAAATCAGTATAGCCCAAACCAAAATAATCCGGGGCACCACCTTTCAAGAACTTCACAATATTCTTATGAAGGAGTTCCCCAAGATCAATGTACTCCTCATTCAGAATTCCCCAAAGAACAATGGCCCTGTCCACCGTAACCTCATGCGAATGTGAAGATGGCAAAATATTAGCACATAAAAACATATTCCAAGCCCTCGCATACCTGTTCATCGCAGAGGCCGGGAAAGTAATCGGCTCAGTGGTGCCAGCCTTATACTTCCAAGTAGTACCAGGAACACAAATCTCCCCTAGAATATACTCGAGATTGTTAGGTCTTGATAAGTTTGTAGAAGGGGGGTTGAATACAAACTATACCGTTTTATCGAAATTTGTCCTTTGAAGAATTTAAAAATTAAGAACAAATTAATGCGGAATATAAATGAAACAATATTCAAGTTAAATATAAACTATATTAAACTTGAAAGGTGTTGCAAATACAGTACGGATTACAAAGTATTTATCTCAAACTAATTAATACAAATTTAGAATAAATTTGACATGAACTTTTCTAATATTTGTAATAAAAAGATCGAATGCTAAAAGCAAAGTTCAAGATAAATTCTAGGGATAAAAATCCGCTAGTTAATCAAAGCAATACAAGTAATCAACTTCTAGTGGTTTGGATTTAACAATACAAACTAGAAGTAATTGCTTGAGAAGAAATGAGATCAAATGCTTTTTCTTGTTCTTGTTGAGGGAAATGTCTGATGGTTTGATAATTCAAGTGCTTTACTTTTCTGTCTTGCCTCGGGTTAATACAATCTGATTAGCCTTGTATGACCTTTTAATTAAATCAAAATGACTTAATTAATTAATCAATACACTTGTATGACCTGAGATAATATGCTCGGTAGAACCATGCTTCATCAGTATGACCTCAGAAATATGTCCGGTATGACCTGCTGTACTTCTACCAACTTTCGGTAGAACCTTAGAAAAGCAACCTGTATGACCTGCTGCACTGTCCTTGTATGACCTGACACACAGACCTGACAACACTCGGTAGAACCTGAAAAATGACCTGTATGACCTGATTAAATTCGGTATGACCTGCCTTAAATAAAACATGGTCATACCGAGAATAATATAGGTCATACTAGCTATTAAGATAATTTCTATTAAGTAATTTAGTTAGATTAAATTGTAAATTAAATTAATTCTTTTCTAGAATTAAGTTAATAAATAATTTAAACAACCTAAATCAACCCAATTGACAAACCAATAATCTCAACCAATTCAAACGAAAATCCTCAACCAATTCCAGCCAAAATTCTCAACCAAACCAACAATTTAAAATCATCAATCAAATACATTGGCAAATTAAAAAGTTAATCCAATTGAACAATACATAAGCAAAAGTTTTTACAACGTTAACAATTAAGCGACCAAACAAAAGATTATGTCGAGATTCCAGCGTTCCATGAAGCAAGTTCAGAATGCGCGATAGAGGATATCGAACCATGTGTTGTAAAGGCGGATCATAAGCTTGTCATATAACACAAGGCACCAACTATTGTAAGCAAGTCATGTGGTCACCACTCTGGACACCCTGAATAATCAAAATTAAATAAATACAAGTAGATGAAAATATTTTTTCATAGGTACTATCAGATGTGATTATATATTACCATCATGGATGTTGAATCCATTCCTCTTCCTCTCGCATATAACTTGATTTTTGTTTCTTGATCATGCTCATCAACATTTGGGAACATTGGCACATCTAACTCATTCTCAAGTTCAATTTCCACATTTCCGTCATTTTCATCATCACTTTGGTCATAATACTTCTTGTCAGGTAATTTTAACACAACATACCACATTTTTTCAAGAGGATCATCAATGTAACAAACTTGCTTAACATGTTTCCCTAACACATATGGATCATTTACAAAACCTAATTTGTTCAAATTAACCAATGTATACCGCAAGTCATCTAACTTAACCCCTTTGTTCATATGTACCCAATTACAACGAAATATTGGGATTCTAAAGTTGTTATAGTCTAACTCCTATATACTTGTTATAACTACATAGTATGTATGTGAAATATGTTCAATACTCTTATCCTTACCCTGCACAAGCATCGTATCTGTAATAACACAAACACCACTACCCTGAACTTGTCGCTTGTCATCACACTCCTTGGTGCTGTAAGTAACACCATTGATTTTGTAGCCGCTGAATGTAGGGACATCATTGTTCGGGCCTTCCGCAATCCATTTTATCTCATTAGTTATCATATTCTTTTCATCAAGCAATTCTGTTTAAGGATCATTTTAAATATTATTCAACAAAATTAAATCATGTTACCTTTTTCTGGAACCATTTAGGAAAGTTATCATTTTGCTTGTTTTTTAGCCAGACTTCATCTTTTTCATGTATTGGATATCTCGTCATCAGAAACACCATATGTTCACTGCAAGTAAAATCAACTGCGTCAATATGCTAATCAAAATGCAGAAATTAGGGATACTAATCAAAATGCAGAAAATAGGGATTTTAGTAACTTACTCAAAATATGGACTAATGTCATTACTATTTTGAAGAACACACAAATGTGCTAGGTGCAAGTCCTTGTTGCTGGGCTTTATCAGTGTTGCACCCGATAAAGGTCTGTATATTGTATCTTGATGATGTCGATCATTTTTCTGCAATTCTATAGTAGCTTCATTCAAATCCACCAAACACTGGACTACCTCTTCTGCAACATACGCCTCGATCGGCAATGCAACCTTCAGGATGAGCCGGGTTCCGTACATATCCTTTAAAGGTCTTCTTCATATACCTCTCGAAAGGATACATCTAGCGTAGAAAGATTGGTCCGCAAAGCTCAATCTCTCTCACAAGATGAATTGAGAGATGAATCATCACATCAAAGAACGATGGGGGAAAATGTTTCTCTAGCTGGCATAAGTTTTCAACCAACTGAGACTGCATACTACGCCATAAGTGCTCATATGCAATGCTTTTTGTGAGGGTTGCAAGCAAAGCGTTGCAAAAGCTATGCTTAGTTTTGGTCTTCTGCAACACTACTCAAAAAGCATTGCATTTCATGTCAATGCACCATTGCAGAGTGAATGCTAGTGTTATGACGTGCAACACCATTAAAAAGCGTTGCATTATACTACATTATTTTCAGAATTATGGAAAATATACATATTATCAAAATATATACAATGTCTTCAAATTTAAATCTTTTTAAAATAATATATTTTAAAATCCAATTTATTTTTACATTTGTTCTGTATAAATATTTATCATATTCTTATTTTTTCTAATTAAATTTTATAAAATTAAAAATGACAAAAGTAGAAAAATAAAAATTAAAAATATATATGATAACCAGTACACCGTTGCATTACAATAAATTATTTTTAGAATTACGAAAATTAGACATATAACCAAAATATATACAACAACACTTAAATTTTAATCTATTTTTACTTTAAATTTTACAAATAATACATTTTAAATTAATACTTTTACATATTTTTTGTGTAAATATCTATAATGTTATTAATTTTCTAAAGTCTAAAAATTTAAAATTTAAAACATTATAAAAACAACATTGCATATACATGTACACACTGCATAACTTTCCACCAGTCCCGAGATAAAATTTTGGGCGGACTATTTTCCCCCTGAAATTTTGAGACACACAAAAGACATTCAACTTTCCCCAAAAAAACTCAAACACTCTTGGGGCTCTTATTTCTCTCTCTCGACAAATTCTCTCTGCAAACTCTATCCAAAAACTTTCTCCACAAACTCGATTTACAAACTCTACACTCCAATTGGTAATTGAATACACAATTCTTCTTTTCAATTAATTAGATAACCCGACTCATTCCTGTTGTAATTTGAAATTGCAGACAATTAGGGATTCAGCTTGGGTTTTATTTAGGTAAATCATCTTTAACTTATTTCAGTATACACTCAAAGTATTTCTCTGTGTGATTTGGGTATACCCAATTCATTGATTTAGATATTTAGGGATTTTTTTTCTTATTTTGTATTTGAATGTTTATGTTTGGGGTTTTGTATTTGAATATTGTGTTTGAAATTTTGTATTTATGTGTTTATATGCTTGCACTATGCTGCTTACTATGGTCATTCTCACTCTCTTCAAGCCATTCTATCTGTTCCCCGGACCTCTCATGTTGCTCTCTCTTGGTGTGTCTTTTATTACCCTTTTACATTTTTTTGGATTTGGAGATTGATTTTTTTATTCACTTTGTTGTCTTTTCTTCTTGGATTGTAGGGGATTTGCCTGGTTCGTGAATATTAGAGATGGCAAGGGAGCAAGCCCGTTGCATTTAGCAGCACGCCAAAAGCATCCTCATTGTATGCATACATTATTAGATAATGGAGCTCTGGTTTGTGCCTCCACTGGTGGATATAGGTAATTACTTGGTGATCTTTTTTATTTGGTTCCCTTCTGTATGTACATTACATATTTGAATTTGAAATTCTTGTTTATCAGCTTCCCTGGTAGCACTCCGCTTCATTTGGCAGCTAGAGGGGGTTCTGTGGATTTCATTCGGGAACTTTTAGCTTGGGGTGCAGATCAGCATCAAAGAGATTCATCGGGGTATTGTTTTGCTGTCTTTCTCAACTTTGTTTTGTTTATATTTCCCAACATTTTTTCAATTTCCAAATTAAACTTTTACTTTTTGCAAATATGTTACTTGGGGTCATAAAACAAGAAGATACACTTGCTGCATTAAGTTTTTACTTAGTAGTGTTCCTAACTAGTGAATTTATTCTGATGTTAGCCAATAGGCTTGATCTGACCCTGTATATGAAGAAGTGGTCTTTTATTCCTTAATTGGATGCTAAGCTAGAATACATTTTCCATTTTCTTTATAAAATTGCTTTAAATGTGTCTAATTTTTAGCAATGTATGCTAATGAATTATCAATCATCTTGAATTCCCTTTTTTTAATAGGAGAATACCGTATACAATTGCATTAAAGTACAAGCACGGAGCATGTGCTGCCTTGCTGAATCCTTCTTCTGCTGAGCCTCTGGTCTGGCCATCACCTTTAAAATTCATTAGCGAGCTTAATCAGCAGGCTAAGGCTTTATTGGAACATGCCTTAATGGAGGCTAATAGGGAGCTTAATCATCTTATATGTTACTGGCTCATTATTAATTTTTATAATCGTTATGAATCGATTTATATGTTAACATTTTATGAAACTAGGAGATAAATAATATTATTGGTTTTGCTAAAAAATTAAACATGACATACTTGTGCCTATAAGCCTTTGCCCAAATATTCAGAAAAAAGCAAATGTTTATATTTTGAATTAATTGAGTGCATATTAGTTAAGCTGTCTTCTTAAACATTGAGTGCATATTAGTTAACATATTTTGTGTAGCTCATCTACATTTGGAATTTCATAATCTGATATTTTAATTGTTCTATGGAATGTTCTCGTTTCTTTTTACTTGGTAAAAGTTGTCTTCTCTTCAAGCTCACAGAACGCTTCTAAGATATGTTCTATGTAAAAGTGATTAACATATTTTTGTGTACTCACAGAACGCTTACCAGCTCTGCTAAGATATGTCGTGAACAGATCTGCTAAGATATATCGTGAACAGCTCTGCTAAGAAGATGAAGAGATGGGGGTATACTAATCAATTGTCATTACAAACAGAAATATAAATTAATACATTGAGTTCCAATGATATAGAGAATTGATGTAACTTGATTTCTGTGTGCTAATGAGTCTGTTAGATGGATAACATAATTTCGCTTTTTGTTGCTGCGGTATACATACAGTAAAGTAGACACTGATTGATGCACAAAATGGATACATATACACTACTCACAAATCCATATCTGTACAAAATTACAGGCTTGTGCTAATACTTCATTTTTACAAAATTTTCGGCTTCAAAATACTGTTGATTTACGCACAAGTAACTTTCAGGCTGCTACAGATGAAGGGAGAAAACCAAAATGGTTGGGGAAGACAAATTTTGTTGAGGTTCGCTCATTTTGGAAAATTTTCAGAAGCTTTGACAGAATGTGGAGCTTTCTTATTCTATCTGTCTCTCCAGGTGTGTGAAAGCAACATTTTGCATTCACCTACTTCTTGTGTGTTCTAATATTCTGCAAAAAAATCAATACACAGTTATGCATCCACTTAAATTCAATCTAATTGTTAGTACAATATGAATACAACTTAAATTCAATCTAATTGTTAGTACAATATGAATACAGTATAATTGTTTCTGCAAAGTTAGATTATTTAAATTTATAGTAATTTTCTAATTTATGTGTTTGAATTAAAATTTTATAAAGATTATATACTGAGGTTGGGCCCTGATTAGTTGAATGTGCATGTGTTATATAGGTGGTAGAGTACCTTGGTGAGATTACATTGCTCTCTTGGCAATTCTATTAGTTATAGATTCATAATGTGAGCTATAAAGGAAACCTTGCTTTCCCGGGGATAAATGAAGCCTCTTATTTGATTTGTGCAGCAGGGCACCAATAAACTGTATTGACTTGAAGGGAGGGGAGTTGATGAAGATGATAGGAGCACCTTCCTACATCGAATGTTGTTCAAAAACACAGCAGGTAACAGTGACCACTTCATGAGGGACTTGAATTAATTATTTTCTCTTCTACAACAAATTGCTTATAAATTATATAATTTTCTTTCCTGCTGCTATTCTATCCTACATTTGATTGCTCATAAAGCTGCTGTTTTTTTGTTGCAGAACGCAAATGGAGTTTTAGATGTTGCCACTGAAGTTGTGATCCAGCCTCCCACATCAAAGAAAAGAAGGGACAGTTGGTATCATTTCTTGGAAGAGTGAAGCATAATTTTTTAGCAGTTCTACTACCAAAGGCGGTGCTACTTTTAAGCGACTAAATTATATTATGATCGGTAGTATTTAAGATTAGATAATTTGTATTTTGTTGAAGGAAAGGATTAAAGTGAAACATTTTAGCAGTTCTACTACCAAAGGCGGTGTTGCATTAGTAAATATACTGTTGCATTAAAAAAATTACTATTTCAAAAGACAATGAAAAGCGTTGCATTATGGCATGTGGGTCCCACTACTGATCTGGCATGCATGCCACACTATTGACGTGGCATTTTAGTGGGCCCCACTGTTGACGTGGCATTATAGTGGGCCTTGTGTTTAAGGCAACATTCATTGGTGTTGCATTTTCTTGATTTTGGTGTTGCAGTATACTTATAATGCAATACTTTCTCTCCGTTGCAGTAGCTGACCAAAAGTGTTGCATTACATATCAAAGGCCACGCCCGCGGATGCAACGGCAGTTTGGTGTTGCATTTTTGAAAAATAAGCTTAATGCAACGCTTTTTTGGTCTATAGCAACTGTAAAAAAGCATTGCATATGACCACTTATGGCATAAGATATCTTTTCCAATTTTTCTATCTCGATGACTTTGCTGCAAATTGCCTTAAAGAAGAGGCAAAATCTTATAATTGTGCACCTGACCTCTTTTTGCAGACTTGACCGAATTGCAATTGGTAGTAAATGGTGCAATATTGTATGGCAATCATGCGATTTCATACCAACAAGCCTAAGATTTTCCATTGAGACCAGATTCTTGATATTCGAACAAAATCCATCTGGCAACTTCATCTTAAGAAAAGATGAACAAACATTTTTTTCATTGCATGTGATAAATTCCAAGACGCCAAAGGTACCTTCTCTTTCTTTCCGGGATTTTTTGGCCTTAGCTCCGTTATTATTCCCATATCAGCCATGTCAAGACGGACAGACTTCCTATCCTTTGTCTTTCCCGTAATATTTAGCAAAGTACCAACCAAAGCTTCACATATATTTTTCTCAATGTGCATTACATCGAGCACATGCCTAACCAACAAAAATTTCCAGTACTCGAGTTGGAAGAATATAGAAACCTTCTTCCAAACGGGTCGTGGTTCACCCTTCTTCCATCGAGGTTGGCGTTGTTTCTTACCAAAGACATGGCCCCTTAAATCTTGCACCCTTTCAAGAACCTGCTCTCCATTTAAGGGAATAAGAGCAACCCCTTCTCCACGGTGTTATCAAAAGAGGATTTTTGCTTTCTTTATGGATGATGACGGGGTAACCACCTCTGATGCCTCATTACCACCGTCTTACAATAATGAACCAGCCTTGTTGCATTTGTTTGATCAACACAAACAGTACAAGCATTATACCCTTTAGTGACATTTCACGACAAACAACCTAAGGCCGGATAATCACTTATTGTCCACAATAAAATTCCCCTAAGAAGAAAATACTCTTTCTGATATGCGCCGTACACCTGTTTCCCATGCCACAACTCCTGTAGATCTTCTAAAAGTGGTTGGAGGAACACATCAATATCATTTTCGCACTCTGTTGGTCCGGATATCAGCAAGCAAAGCATAATATGCCGCTTTTTCATACACAACCAAGGTGGAAGTTTGTAAATTGATAGCAAAACAGGCCAACTTGAGTGGTTAGTACGGTTTCCATGGAAAGGGTTGAATCCATCAGAGGATAAAGCTAACCGAAGGTTCCGACTCTCTGATGCAAAGTCAGACCACTTTGGGTCAACATCCTTCCATGTTTTTGAATCTGCCGGATGTCTCATTTTACCATCCTTTTGTCGCTCAGTGTCATGCCAAGTCATGTTCTTTGCAATGCTAACTGTATTGAACAAATTCCTTAATCTTGGTATCAACGGCAAATACCATAGAACCTTAGCAGGGACCCCTTCATGTTCCTCTCCTTTTTTGTTCAATTTCCATCTAGAGGCATTACATATACGACAAACAATATTGTCTTCATCTCTCTCGCTACGGTATAAAAGACAATCATTCGGACATACGTGTATTTTTTCATACCCCATTCCTAACAAACATAAGGTTTTCTTGGCTTCATTGAAGGAAGAAGGGATATTGTTACCTTCCGGAAGCATAGACCCGAGCAAAAGTAGAACTTCAGAGAAGCATGAATCAGACATATCGTGCTTTGCTTTTAGGTTGTACAACTTAACGAAAGCTTTCAACTTAGTGTATCTTTGACATCCAGGATAAATAGGTTGTTGTTCTCCTTGAACATGATTAATTAAATCAGATGAATCCGAAGAAATGAAATCACCGCCATCACTAGCATGCCCCATTCCTAAGGGAACTTGATCAACAGATTCTGAGGTGTCGGCTTCATCATCATCAGGACTCTCTACTGAATTTGACTCTCCATGTCATATCCAGTGTGTGTAAGTTTCATCAATACCATCTTGAAAAGGATGGTTTCTAACAGTTTGAGCTTTCCATGATTTACTATGTGCGCATTTTAAGCATTGATAACTTATTTTTTCTGGATTATACCCATTCTCAAAAGCAAACATTAACAAATCTTCTACTCCTAATTGAAACTTTTTTGTTCTTCGATCAGCTCTCAACTATGACCTATCCATTTTGTAATCAAACTTCAACTGAATAAGAAAATTCAACCTCAATTAGTACCAAAACAAATCCATCAACCTCAATGAATATACATTGACAAACTCAAGTACACTAATTATAAACTATCGAAACCATCAGTATAATAACATCTCTCTAGAGTATTTTCTATCCATCGAATGATTATTTTTGAAGTTGTAAAACCATCATCTATTGTACCAAGAGACATTCATAACTTACGAAGTCAAAAGTGAAATAGATGATGATTTTACCACTGCAAAAGTAATCTTATCGAAGGGTTCAGTAGAACAACAGAGTATATGTATTTTCCCAAATTATAAACACTGAACGAATTCAAACACAGAGTATATCTATTCCCCCAAATTATAAACACTAAAATGAATTCAAAATTGAATTCAAACAAAAATGAATCACTGGATCTAGAAATGTTATGAAAAATCGTTGAAATCAAAATCAAAATCAAAATCAAACACAATCAACGAGATATGAAGACAAAAATGAAAAATGAATTCAAACAAAATCAAAATCAAAGAATTGAGATATGAAGATAGAATTGAAAGATATGATTACAAAATATACTCCGAGAATTGAGAGAGATGTAGACAAAATAAATGAGAAAGTTAAGGATACAAAATAAATGAGATATGTTTCTGACCTAACAGAAAGTCAGAAAATAAATGAGAAAGGGTTATGTTCAGACAAAATAAATGAGATATAGGAGACAGTTTTAAACTTTAATATAGACAACGGTGCACACGCCAAGACCCTTGTAAGAAAACAATTCTAACAACGGTTTAATTTTGGCCAAGCCAGTTCCCCCTTAATTTCAATTTTGACTTTAGACAACGGTTTCGTGTGTAAGAACCAATGTAAGATATGAACCTTAATAACGTTTCTTAGACAACAACCATTGTATGAAAAAACAAAATCAATTCTCAAATAATAATTAAATTAAATATTTAATAGTAATTATTCTGAATCGTTGGATTAAAGTGGATCTAAATCATGGTCGTTGATTTGAAATGGAAAAAAAATTCATTTCCCCCACTTTTTGAATTTTGGCCAAGTCAGTTCCCCATTAATTTCAATTTTGACTTTAGACAACGGTTTCGTGTGTAAGAAACATTGTAAGATATGAATCTTAACAACATTTCTTAGACAACAACCATTGTATGACAGAAAATAATCAAATCTCAAATAATAATTAAATTAAATATTTAATAGTAATTATTCTGAATCGTTGGATTAAAGTGGATCTAAATCATGGCCATTGATTTGAAGTGGAAAAAAAATTCATTTCCCCCACTTTTCGAATTTTGGCCAAGCCAGTTCCCCCTTAATTTCAATTTTTACTTTAGACAACGGTTTCGTGTATAAGAACCATTGTAAGATATGAACCTTAACAACGTTTCTTAGACAACGGTTTGGTGAATAAATCATTGTAAAAGAGTAGTTTAGACAACGGGTTAATTAAAACGCTTGTTATGAATTATCCAAAATAAGTGTATGGTATAATTTCTAACAACGATATAATGTATGTACTCGTTTGATGAAATCATTTTGTACGACATAATATTAAACTACAAGTGTATAACACATTCTTCGTTATTGTACTAGATGACTTTTTTTTAAAACCTACTAGATGAGATAAGAGTAATCTTTTAATTAAAACATTTGTTATGATTTATCCGATATAAGTGTATGGTATAATTTCGATAATGTTAGTTGTTAATTAGCACGATATTCAATAAAAGACTTTGATTTCTAAAGATCAATATAATTAACTTATAAGCTTGTGTGTATAGTAAGAGTGAGGGAAATGCAGTGGTTTTTCTAGTGCTATATGTAGATGACATTTTACTCATTGGAAACAATGTAGAGATGTTGTCGCATGGTTGTTCAAACAATTTGAAATGAAGGACTTAGGTGAAGCCGCATACATCCTTGGGATCAAAGTAATAAGAGATCGTAAGAAAAGGATGTTGGCTTTATCTCAAGAACCTTACGTTGATGAGGTATTGGCTCATTTTAACATGCAGGACTCTAAGAAGGGTAATTTACCTTTCAGACATGGAGTTTCTCTATCGAAGGAGAAGTGTCCTACGACACGTAAAGAGATAGAGAACATGAAAGCAGTTCCTTATGCTTCATCATGTGGAAGCTTAATGTATGCTATGTTATGTATGAGGCCTGATATTTGTTTTGTCGTGGGCATGGTCAGTAGATATCAGTATAATCCAGGTCAGGAACATTGGAGTGCAGTAAAACATTTATTGTGAACTATCGGTTATAAGTGTATCGAATATCGTTTGATATTATTAATTTCGATTATGTTAGTTGTTAACACAATATTCAATAAAAGACTATGATTTCTAACAATCGATATAATGTATTTACTCATTTGATAAATCGTTTGGTACGAAATAATATTAGAATACAAGTGTATAACACATTGTTTGTTATTGTACCATCTGTCCTAAGGGTAATTTTTTAAATAAAATATTTTTTATGAATTATCGGATATAAGTGTATCGGATATCATTTGATATTATTAATTTCGATAATGTTAGTTGTTAACACGATACTCAATAAAAAAATTTGATTTTTAACGATCGATATAATGTATGTAGTCGTTGGAGTAACATTTTTCTTTTTCGTACTAGATTTTCTTTATCAATCATTATGTTAAAAATATCGAATCTCCCACCTTTTTTAATTTTTGGTGCAAGTCAAACTCCCCCCAATTTCACATTCACGCCCCCCTCCTTCCCAAATACTCTTTACACAAACCGAGTTCATTTCAATTAAACACAAACGCGAACCCAATTCATTTCTCTCTCGAGACTTCTCTCCGGCGATTTCTCTCTCGCAACTTTCTCCGAAAATCTCTAAACATCGGTACATCTCTAAACCGAGTTCCAACCCTCAAATATATTTAGGGCTTCTTGTTTAAACCCTCAAATTTTTTGCATCTAAATTATGTGTTTTTGATTTTCTAAGTTTTAGGGATTTTGGGGGGTTTTTGAGTTGCATGCTTAGTTTTAGGGGGTTCTATAGTTTTACGATTTATTTAGGGGTTTTAAAAACCCCTCAAATATATTTAGGGCTTCTTGTTTAAACCCTCAAATTTTCAGATCTAAATTTTAATTTTGTGATTTTGATTTTCTTATTAGGGGTTTTTTATTCTAAGTTTGTTATTATGATTTTAGGGGTTTATTTGTATGAATTCAGTGATCTTATTTGGACTTATTGATATTTTGATTTGGATGTATGGGTTTATTTGTATGAATCCAGTGGTCTTATTTGTATGGATGTATTGAGTGATTTGCATGCTTAGTTTTAGGGGGTTTTATGATTTGATATGCTTGTTGGTATACTTCTTTTTTTGATATACTTGTTGTATATGATTTGGATGTAGTATGAATTCAGTGGTCTTATTTGGTCTTATTAATCTATAAAACTTGACAGATTCATCCATATTGCCTAATTGCATAATAAGTTTATTCTTATTTGTGTGTTGTATAGAATATGAAGAACAACAAAATGTCAAAGAAGGCCCGATCTTCACCCAATCCAACCACATTGAATGTGATAAGGGCATTAAAGAAAACAGGGTCCTTGAACAACGAGATTCTCAATGCATCGAGTGAAGACAATTTTGTCAAGAGAAAGCCCATCTCTGAAAACTTGCAAAAAGAATTGAACAAAAAAAAGAAACGAGCTAAACCAGTCTCCAAGCCTAACAATACTGAAGGACTAAAATTATTGAAGCGCGAATGTGTGACAATGCACCGAATTGTTAAACGCAAGATACATGGCATCAGGCTTAAGGTTTCTTTCAACGCAAAAGGAGAGCCTCTTGGTGATGAATGGGCCGAGATGCAATCATATATTGGTGTTTTAAGAAGAACCAAACCACCAATATGGCATGATACTTGGAGAGATGTGCCTAAAGACACGAAGACAAAGATTTGGGATTGTGTGCAGGTAAAACAAAAAAAAATACATTGGTTTATTTGTTTCATTTAGTTACTTGCATGGATATTTGTTCAGTTGACTTTTTCTAACTTTACTTTTGTTGATTATGTATGTAGATGGCTTTTATTGTACCCTCGTCAGCTAAGAGGGTGGTTCTAAACTCAGTAGGAACTAAGTGGAGGGAGTTTAAATGTAATCTGACAAAACATTACATTCTTCCTTATCGGGATCAACCATCAACCAGAAATGTTGGTGCATCCTCCCGCAGACTATTCCTTCATAGAAATGTCGGATTGGGACATATTTGTTGCTGATCGCGTATCAGATGAGTTTATAGTATGGTTGTAATTAGCTTCATTCATGTACACTAATTACTTAATAGTGATGTTATAACCTTGTTGGTGTTTTTTATGAAGAAAATCCACATTGAACAACAACAAAGAAGTCGGTTCATTAAATATCCACATAGCATGTCTCGAAAAGGTTACGCAAATCTTGAGGAAGAATGGGTTAGTCATAAAGAAAGAGCCTTGTTGGTGTTTTTTTATGCATTTATTTTATTTTTGAAGTACATTTGTATTATTACTAAGGTGATCCTCTATAGGTGAATGTAGGCTGAATCTCATCCAGAAGCAGATGAGGTAGATCGATCGACGACGTGGGTCTTAGCAAGGAAAGACAAAGACGACAACTTTTTAAATGATGAAGTTGTAGAAAAATCTAAGGAAATTGTATGTTCAATTTTATTATTTTACTTCATAATCAAATTGATCATAAATAATCAGACTAATTGATCATAAACAATTAGGTTGGTAAAAATTACAATAATAAATTGGTTAATTACACTATTTTTTATAATATTAATTTTATATTATAACTATTATCTACTTCCATTTTATGCTTATTTTTTTAGGAGAAGATGAATCAGGAGGTTAAGGAAGGGAAAGTGATGGTTGAAGGTGTTAATGATGTGTTAACAAAGGTCCTTGGTAAGCTTGAGCACGGAGGAAGAGTACGTGGGCAAGGAAAACATGTGAGGCAGTCCATTTACTTCGATCTACCAAGACAAAAAAAAAGCAAGGACCATGGATGAAAAGATACGTGAGGGAGTTCAAAAGTTTATGGCAGAGGAGACTCCGAGGATTATAAGTGAGAGAGATGTTTTTTGGGCTACTGAAATGGAAAAGCTCAAAGCAAATTTGTTGAGAAAGGTTGGAGAACACGAGGTTAGTCCAAACCCTGCTTCCCAACAAGCAAGCTGCTCTCAATCTAAGGGTGGGCCTGTAAATGAGCAAGAAAAACCTGAAACTGCAACGAAGATATGTGTTGAAGATGACCAAGTTTTTTATGCAGAGAATAAGAGTGAAAAAGTTTATGATGTGGAGGATCTTGAGGATGTTTTTAATCAAGTTAAGGAGGTGGTTGGTGAGGATGATAATGTTAAGAAGCCTGAGGAAGTGCAAGATTCTGGTAGTTCTGTATGCCAATTGGCGGTAGGATCAGTGAGCAACATCATTGCTTATGCAATGATTGATGAAGTCCCAATTGTTGAAGGACATGAGCAAACTATTCATGGAGTAAGGGTTGCGGAAGCGAATGCCGGGGTGTCCATCACTAAAGTTATTCAAAGTGATGCTATGATTCCATTCCCTATTGGTGATGAAATTGTTACAGTGCTACAAGCATTAGGAACTTTCGTTGCATGGCTGAGAGACCTGATAGTCAAGGAAAACAGTAGCAGTGCCCAAGTTTTACCTGTTCAAAAGGTTAGAAAGTATTGTATACTGAAACTTGTTGAATTTAAGTTTATACATTTGATATGTTTGTTTTTTACTTGTTTGACATGCCTTTTTTTCCTTTTTATTCTTAGAGAGGCAAGAAAGTTTGTGGCAAGAAATCTAAGAAGACATTTAAAGTAATTGAAGACATTGAACCAGAGCTTGTTGTTGGGATGGGTAGAAATTATCCATCTGCAGTGAATCGTTTGTGGACCTGGGCAAAGGATGCCTTGTCTGAGGGGCGAACAGTTTCTTTTGAGCTAAGCAAAGAGGCCTTTGGCATTACAAAAAAACAAATCTTGTTCTATTCAGATATACATGCGGTGTGCTCTGAAGGGGAAATGGAAGGGTCTGTCATTTGCCTTTTTATTCAGTAAGTATATTTTTTAATTTTTCCGTCAATGATTGTTGAATTAAAATGAGAATCTTTGCTCAGTACAATGTAAATTTCTATGCAGCTTCTTGAATGAATATGTGAAAAAGAATAAAATGGTCAACATGATAGCATTCATAGACCCTGGCATGATTGGCACCGTTGGTTGTGGTAATGTAGCTGAGAGGTCTCGTGCACTCGCTCAAAGATTTAAGGATGCTAAGAAAGGACAGTTCTTTCTCATGCCTTACAATGATGTGTGAGTATTTAAATTTCTGCTCACTAATAAGTCATTATTATTAACTTTTTATATAATACTTGAGTTGAGATAATACACTTTTACTCATTTTTTGAACTTGCACATTTTGGACTTCCGTAGGAAACACAGGACATTGACGGTTGCCAATCCCGAGGCAGAGATAGTCTACCATATGGATCTGCTGAAACGCCGAATTGTAAATGGAGAATTGGTACAGGTTGTTGACAAGTGAGTTCTACTTCTAAAGTTTGTTTGTTCAGTTTTGTGTGATTTGTATATTTGTTAATAATTATTTTTTTGCTTACAGTGCCATTAAATTGTATACGGAGGAATTGAAAAAGATTGCGAAGAAGAAAGTTTGATGGGAGAACATGGCGGTATTAAATTAATTCTCATCATATTTTATTTATGTCATCTATACAAACATGTTTAATTAAATTTTCATTTGTTTTTTAGAGAGTTCCGGTGCAGACAGGGAACAAAGACTGTGGCCTCTTCGTGATGAGGTACATGAAGGAAATTGTTCATGACAAAGAGATTGACTTTTTAGAAAAGGTCAGAAATTCAATTTCTTTTACTTTTCGTCAATTACTTTATTTTACTTTGTCCTTGTGATGAGGTGCATGTGACTTACAAATTTTTTGCAA
Source organism: Heracleum sosnowskyi (assembly GCA_030848705.1). Classification (NCBI taxonomy): domain Eukaryota; kingdom Viridiplantae; phylum Streptophyta; class Magnoliopsida; order Apiales; family Apiaceae; genus Heracleum; species Heracleum sosnowskyi. The sequence continues at coordinate 23,458,326 of CM061240.1, forward strand.
AATTTCAGTGGATGCGTAGGAGCAGCTTGGTTTATACAGAAGACAACATTAAGGAAATTAGGGTTGATTTTGCAAAATATTTTATGAAGCGCCATGCAAGTTAGGTTTCGAAGGTAGCCTCTTTTGAACTTGTTGAACTGGATGTTTTTATTTTCTAGTAAAAAGGTTGTAAACTTGGGATTTATTGGCTGGTATTGGGTTGAAGGTTGTTGGTTGGGATTTTGTGTTGCGGTGGAGGTAGCTGGTTGGATTATGGTTGGAATTATGTGTTGTTGCGTTGAAGATCGTTTGTTTGGTTATGGTTGGGATTTATTTTACTTGTTTGGATTACGTTGCCCGTGTTGTTGATGTGAATGTTAAATATTTGGTTTTTAAGTACCGTATTTGAGGTTTATTTATTCTATGATTTTGGTATTTTAATTTTGAATGGTTGAATGGTATAATAGTTTTGAATGGTTGAATAGTATTATAGTTTTGAGCTGTTCAATGGTATTTTAAGTTTGAATGGTTCAATTTTAAATTTGGTAGGAGGTGGAATCTGGGGAATATATTTGCAAAAACTTTTAAGCTAAAATAGAAAATGGTCTTTTGAATCAATTTTTAACCAATGTGTCAATATGGTTCCAACAACAGGACCTTTACCGTTGTGTGAAACAAAATAATCCACTAGGTAAAAGTTCTGAAACCATTGTGAGTTGCTAATATAAACAATAATCAAAAAAGAAAAATTGTTGTTTCTCTTGCCATTCCACAAGCGTTTTACACACAGAAAAATAGCTTTAGTACCGTTGTCTACAACAAACAAAAATAACAGATCTCCCGCCGGAACTATTGTTGTTAGATGTTTTAGACAATAAGTTTAGACTCAAACCATTGTCTGCCAAGAAACTGTAAAACTACTCTATATAAGAACAACGGTTATCCACCGTTGTCTACATTGCATAAACTATTGTTTGAGTGCAATTCAGACAAGTGTTTGTTCACCATGCTGTTGTGTACGGAGGTTGCCAACAACAGTTATCACAGAGTGGTTGTTGTGTGTTATTCTTTTGAACAAGAACAGTTGTTGTTAGACGTTTAAGACAATAAGTTTAGAGTCAAACCATTGTCTGCTAAGATACTATAAAACTATTCTGTCAGAACAACGATTATCCACCGTTGTCTCCGGTACATAAAATATTGTTGGCGTGCAATTGAGACAAGTGTTTGTTCAGCTAGCTATTGTGTTGGGATATTTCCAGCAACGGTTACCACAGAGTTGCTGTTGTGTGTTGTTCTTTTGAATAAGTGTTCCCAAGCCGTTGTTGCTTTCTCGTTTCAACAAAGGATAAAAAACCATTGTCTGATCCTTCTTCAGATATCGCCTCGATAGTCAACGGAATCCTTTGATATCAAACAACGGTGCAAAACCATTGTGTGATTATATTTTTCTTGTAGTGCAAGAGTTTGAAGAATGAGAAAAGAATGCTAAGTACTTTCAGCTATTTATTGGAAAAATTCGAAAAGCTGGAATGACTACCAGGATGACTACCAGGTAGTCATACCGATAGTCATTCCAGTACAAACTGGGAATGACTATGAATATAAACAGTTTTTAACATAAAAAATAAATACAAAATTGAAAACTATTAGTATTCTATTGGAATGACTACCGGGATGACTATGGGATAGTCATACCGATAGTCATTCCAGTACAAAATACTTAATACTGAAAATGAAAATAGAAAAAAAAACTATTCTAAATTAACTAAAAGCTAATCAAATTGGAATGACTACTAGAATGACTATCCATGATAGTCATTCCGATAGTCATTCTAATACAAACTAACACAAAATAAATCAAAAATACTAAAACTTGTTAGACAAAAACAAAGAAAAATAACAGAATTAATTAAAAAATTGCAAAACTGTCCAGGAAAATGCAAATAAAAAATTACAACCTAATATTCACAGATTCTAACAAAAAATAGCAGATTAAAATTAAAGCAACAAAATAGATTCAGAAAATGCATTAAATTTACAGAAAATGCATAATTAAACATAAAATAATGCAGAAAATTAGAAAAATACAAAAAAATAATATAAACCTGCATAAAAATTCAAACAACAATTTATACAATCTGAAACTAACTTAAATGATTCCAAATAATTAATTTTTCAATAAAAATAAATTTCCCTACTTAAAAAATATGAGAAAAATATTTTTAAAGAAAATAGATTATTCAAGAATATTTAAACTAACATGCTTACAAATCAAACAAAAATTGGCAATATTTAACATTTAATATAAGAAAGAGAAAATGATTTTAATTTAGAAAAAACATAACAGAGATACAGTTAATCACTAAGACTGTTTAACATACCCAATTTACCAAGTAACCTGGTAAACGTGGATTCATGAAGAGATTTAGTGAAAATATCTGTTGTTTGTTCTTCTGTGGGTACAAAATGTAATTCAACAGTTACATTCATGACATGCTCTCTAATAAAATGATACCTGATGTCAATGTGCTTCGTTCTCGAGTGCTGGACAGGGTTGTTGGAGATTGCTATGGCACTTGTATTGTCACATAAAATTAGAATTTTGTATAATACAAAGCCATGGTCCTTCAATTGATTACATATCCATAAGATCTGAGCACAGCAGCTTCCAGCAGAAATATATTCAGCTTCTGCTGTTAAATTTGAAACTGTTTGATGTTTCTTGCTATACCAGGAAATCAATCTACCTCTTAGGAATTGACAACTCCTAGAGGTACTCTTTCTATCCACAACACTACCTGCATAATCAGAATTTGTATATCCAACATGATTAAAACCGGAATCTTTAGGGTACTAGATAGGTGTACCCTTAAGATATCTCAAGATTCTTTTAGCAACAACGAGATGTAAATCTCTAGGATCCGCTTGGAACCTTGCACACAAGCATGTAGCATACATAATATCTGATCTAATTGCAGTAAGATAGAGTAAGGAGCCAATCATACCTCTGTAGCTTGTAACATCTACCTTGATAGAATTATCACAAGCTCCAAGTTTGACAGTTGTTGAAAATGGAGTCATTGCTGATGCTGAATCCTCCAAGTGATACTTCTTGAGGAGTTCTTTGAGATACTTGGATTGACAAATAAATATATTGTTTAACCTTTGACTTACTTGCAATCCAAGAAAGAACTTCAGCTCACCCATCATACTCATTTCAAACTTACTCTGCATTAGCTTAGCAAATCTCTTACAGAGATCATCATTAGTAGACCCAAATATGATGTCATCCACATAGACTTGGACTAATATCATATAATTTTTGTGTTTATTAGAAAAAAGAGTTTTGTCTATGATACCTCTTACAAAACCATTTTCTAAAAGAAAACCAGAGAGAGTGTCATACCATTTTCTTGGGGCTTGTTTGAGACGATAGCCTTGAAAAGAAAGTACACAAAGTCCAGCAACTCCCGATTTTCAAAGCCAGGGGGCTGTTCCACGTATACTTCTTCATCCATCTCACCATTCAGAAATGCACTCTTAACATCCATTTGATAGACTTTAAAATCGGAGTAAGCTGCAAATGCTAAGAACATCCTGATAGCCTCAAGCCTAGCCACTGGTGCATAGGTTTCATCATAATCAATGCCTTCAGCTTGTGAATACCCTTGAGCAACCAGTCTTGCTTTGTTTCTTGTAAAAATGCTATCTTCATCTAACTTGTTTCTGTATACCCATCTTGTACCAACTACTTTCCTGTTCTTTGGTCTGGGTACCAGCTTCCAGACTTGATGTTGTTCAAATTGATTGAGTTCATCTTGCATAGCAATCACCCAATCAGGATCACTCAGTACTTCATCAGTCTTCTTTGGTTCCATCTCAGAAAGAAACCCTGAATAATGAAATTCATTCTGATGAGTAGCACTTCTAGTTTTAACTCCAACATCTAGATCACCAATGATCAACTCAAAAGGATGAGCTCTATTCCAAACAGTCTGTTTTGGAAGATTTGATCTTGATGATTTGCCTTGAAATTCATTCTGGTGTTGTGAATGACTATTTGACCCTTCATTTCCTCCCCCTGAGTTATTGCTTGATTGCCTTGATGATTGTTCTCCAGTGTTGGTGGTATCTCCATTGTTACCAATGTTTCCACCATCACCACCATGATCATTATCATCATTATTATTATCATTGCCAGTAACAATCTCAGGTGGAGTTTCATCATCTGATTCTGAGTCTGGCAAGTTATCAAACTTCAGTTCTTCAGATGTATCATTGACACTTTCTTTCACTTGGTGACTGTCAATCAAGTACACTCTGTAAGATCTTCTGGAGTAACCAACAAAAATAGCTTCATATGCCTTGTCCTCAAACTTGCCATGTTTAACATCTCTGTCCTTAAGCAATAAGCATTTAGCACCAAATACATGAAAGTATTAGAGAGTTGGTTTCTTGTTGTTCATGATCTCATAAGGAGTCTTCATTAAGTACTTGTTGATTAAAGTTTGATTCTGAGTATAACAAGCAATATTTACAGCTTCAACCCAGAAGTACATTGGAAGTCTTGATTCACTTAGCATAGTTCTTGCAGCTTCAATCAATGTACGATTCTTCCTTTCTACCACTCCATTCTGTTGAGGAGTTCTAGGCGCTGAATATTGTCTTGTTATTCCTTTATCTGCACAAAAATCATTTAGGACTGTATTTTTTAATACAGTTTCATTATCTGACCTTATAGCTCTAACATGGAATCTAGAATCCAGCTCAATCAACTTTACATGATCAATCACCATCTGCGGGGTCTCATCCTTGGAATGTAGGAATAAAACCCAAGTATATTTGGAATAGTCATCAACAATCACAAGTGCATATTGTTTCTTTGACATAGACATCACATTAACTGTAGCTTATGTGGTTCAGTTATTGATGATGTGTCAGTGCCCTTGTGAGATGCTTTCTTTGACTTTCCTTTCTGACAAGCCTCACATAGTCCTTCCTGTGTAAATTCCATTTGAGGCAGACCTCTCACCAATTCCCTCTTGACTAGGGAGTTCATTGTTTTGAAGTTCAGGTGAGACATCTTTTTGTGTGATAGCCAACTTTCATCTGATGAAGCTTTGGCATAAAAACAATTAACTTCATCTTTACATCCAGAGTACATATCAGCTATGAACAAGTTCCCTTTCCTTACTCTTTGAAGAGCAGGCTTTCCATTCTTCTTGTGAAGGATCTGGCACTTATCTTTATCAAATGAAACAGCATATCCTCTGTCACAGAATTGGCTGATGCTGAGAAGATTGTGCTTCAGACCTTCCACAATGGATACATCTTCAATGATAACATTTCCTGATTCCAAACAGCCATATCCTTCAGTTATACCCTTGTTGTTATCTCCAAAGGTAACCACTGGGCTAGCTTTCTCAACCACATTTGATAGCAGGGCTCTATCTCCGGTCATATGCCTTGAACAACCACTGCCAAGAATCCACACAACAGAGCGTACTTAAAGAACTGGCCTTTGTCAGGCAAAACAACATTCTTAACCTTAACTACTTCAACCTCTTTAACAACAGAGCGTTTCCATTTATAACCAGCCTTACCATATTTCTGAGTAGGCTTAGTGATAAATGAATCCACTCTAGTCTTGGGAGGACTAGTAGTCTTAGATGTAACATGCTTCTTATAATTAACATGTTGACGGGGAACAGTCTTATTATTAGATACATGTTTACTATTAAAATAAGCATACATAACATTAAATGCACAAGACATGCAATTCAGCACACCACATGCTTTATGAGACAGATTAATAGCATGCATGTTAGTTCTACAGTTGTTTTGATCCACTTTATGAATGTCTGATTTAGTCTATGTTGCTGAAACAACTTTGACATGATTCTCAGACATACATTTGTTGGATTGAGCAAGTTCAAAAGCAAGATCCTCAATACGCATCTCCTCTTGAATAATGATGGAATATTCATTAAGAGGTTCTCCCAAGGATTCTCTAAAGAAAGGTTTATCAATACCCTTAAGCACATGTGGTACACCCCTTTCTTCAGCACTAGTGTTAATGCTTAATTCTCCAATAGCCTCGTTATAGTCATAACCTATTCCTACAGTTTGACCAATAACTTGTTTATTGAAGATTTCTTTAGCAGTCTTACAAGAGTTATAGTAAGAATTAACCTTGATTTCCCATTTAGTGATCTGATCCTTAAGAATGGTTTCCAATTGAATATAATAATTAACCCTATTCTCAAGAAAGGTTATCTTCTTAGTGAGTTCATCTTGATTAATATGCACAAGTCTTAATTCTTTTAGCTCCTTTTCAAGAGCAGTGTTCAAAAGAATTATTCTATCATTTTCACTACGTGCACAAGATACAGTACTACTAAGATGATAGATCATTTCAGAGTCAGTGAAATTTACCTCTGACATGAATGATGAAGTGCTGCCTTCATTGGCCATAATTGTTAGATTTCCAACTTCACCATCTCCTTCATCACTATCCGTATCATCCCAACTCTTTCTCTCGGCAAGATAAGCTTTCCTAATCTTGTTCTTCTTGCTAGAATCATATGAGTTCCTCCTCACTTGCTTTGGATTTTTACATTCTGTAGCAAAGTGACCCAACTCGTTACAATTGTAGCACCTGATTGTGCTTCTATCCACGTTTCCAGTTTTATAGCCACCCCTTGTGCTATTTGAGGAAGAAGAACCACCTCTTTGAAACCTGGGCTTGAACTTAAGATTAGGGTTCCTTCTGAATCTGAAGTTGCCAAACTTCTTCACTATCATTGCCATCGACTCATCCTCCAGCTGTTCAAGTTCTTCCATAGAATAGAAGTCACCGCAGGATTGACTTGTGGATGTTAAGCTATATTCAGCCACAGTAACATCCATGTCAGAACTGGAAGGTTGAACAACCTTCACTTCCAGTTGTTGTGGAAATTCTGCCACCAATGCAGTAGAAGTACTGACTATCTTCCATGTTTCATATATTTCCTTCTGCTGAATCTGCTCCAGCTCATAAGTCTTCAGAACACCGTAGAGTCTTTCCAAAGAAATCTCTCCAAGATCTCTTGTTTCTCTAATTACGGATATTCTGTGCTCCAGATGAGATGGAAGTGTCAGGAAGAACTTCTTGTTAATCTCTTGCGGGTAATATAGTGCTTTCCATGGAGATTCAGATCATTTATCAATTTGTTGTATCTCTCAAAAACATCATAGATACCTTCACCAGGGTTTGATCTGAAGTGTTCATATGAAGAGGTGAGAATTTCCATCTTATTATATCTTACTTCCTCTGTCCCTTCATTAATTATCTCAATCGTATCCCAAATGTGTTTGGCAGTAACACAGTTTAGAACATTATTATGCATGATAGGATCAAGACAATCAACCAGAATTAACTGTAGACAGGCATCCAGGGAAGCATCCTCTTTTTCATCAGCTATGTAGTCATTGGGATCCTTGGGGTACATCCTAGCAGGTCGAGTAACAACATTATTTTCAATCTGTTCTTCCTCAACAATCATAGGAAGTTTCGGTCCATTTTTTAGCACTCCAAGATATTTAACATTAACCACTTGAAGAAACAGGAGCATCTTCTTCTTCAACATTGGATAATGCTCCTTGCTGAACATGGGGATTTTCACTGTACCAACTTTCTGTGTAGTAGACATTTTTGAGATTTTTTTAGAAGAATTAAAATTTGAGATTTAAGAAAAAAATCACAAAAAATGGATTTTTGATTAGTGTATCAATCAAAAGGCTCTGATGCCAATTTTTAGGTCCTGATTAGTTTGTAGAAGGGGGTTGAATACAAACTTTACCGTTTTATCGAATTTGTTCGTTTTAGGATAAAACAATTCAAGAACAAATTATGGCGGAATTAAATGAAACAAAATTCAAGTTAAATATAACTTATATTAAACTTCAAAGGTGTTACATTGTTTTAAAACTAAGTCAAGATGGTGAAGACACCAATGAAAAGAAGAACAAAGATGGAAAAGTCATCTATAAAGATTTCTACGAACTCTCCTACCTTATCAGAAAAAATGCTCATCATGCATCTTTGTTTAATATCAATTTGAGTGTTTGAATTTTTTGAGTTTTGTAGTTAATTAGTTAATATCAAGAAAATTCTATAATTTGTATTCAATGTCTTCCCCGCCCCATTCTATAAACTAGTTTTATATTATGGTTGATCCTGGAAATAACAGAATACACTAAAGAAAATATACATCTTTTTTTAGACATACAAAGTTAGGAATACCGACTCCAATAAAAAGTATGAAACATTACTCCTTAAGAGAATAACGCATAAAGAGGATTTGAAATCCATGAAGTCCGGAAGAACATTGACGAAAGCTAAATTTACAATTAAGTGAGCAACTATATTTCAAGAACAAGTTGTCAGTATTGGTTAGACAATACTTTGATGTTTAGGGAAAGTAATTTTTAATTAATATGAATTATATTTTATTGATTAACAATTATATTTTTTATTTATCTTTATTTATTATTATAAATGTTTGCATAATAATTGTACTTACAATTATGAGAAAGAATTATATATGTTTTAAGTATGTGACTTACGATTACATGAATAGTATTTTATTCCACAATGTTCGTAATTGAGTATCTTATTGTAAAACATGCTACGAGTTTAATCTAAAATATTAAGGTTAGAAAAATTATACTACATGGAACATTAATCGTTTAATTCAATCGCTAACTTAATTACTTTTACTTGGCTAACAATGGTGGACTACTGGATGATAGATGATGCTCATTGTTTATGATTTTAAATAATTTTTAAAATCAATATGAACATAATTATTTTACATACAACACACAAAGAACTAATATTGAAGGATTATTAATTTAATCTCGGATTTAAATTTAAAGATAATAATTCAAATTATTTTATGTTTTCAATTAAGTGTGACTTTAATTAATTAAATAAATAAATAATTACAAATTTACTAATATTTATTATGAATAATATAGATAGAAAAGCAGTTTTACATCAAACAAACGTGGATAACGTAGAGGTAGATCATGAGACCAGATACGTGGTGATTTGTATTACTTTGGACATCCTAATCTATTCTATTAACAAATTGTTAAAACTTCTTAGAGTATTTAGTTTTAATCTCCTATTAAATCTTTCGTTTATGCATGGATCATGCGGAGGGTACTCCATTTTTATTTATTTTTTGCTCTTTTTCTGCTGTGTTTGATGCTAAAAACCCTACATAAGGCAAATAAACCAAGGATTTACATATATTATAACCTATGAACGTAATATTTTCAATCAAAACAATAGAGTTCCAAGGTTGGGTAATTTCGGTAATTGAGAGTCAAACAAACACTTTGTACTCAGATTTAACAATCTTCAGGAATTGCAAGAAGCTAGGAATAAAAAGGGGAAGATGCTTCGACACAACTTCTTAAACTGTCATTTCTTCTAACAATAATAATAGCAACAAAGCTTCATTTTAAAGCACCGTCACAATTTACTGTTTAGTAACCAAATTTTCAAAAATCATGAAGTGTAAAAAGAAGGTAACAAATGGATAATACAATATCAACTAACACACCACATCAATCTATCTATCTATTATTATATATGGTGTAAGCAATTTAAATCAAAATGACCATTTTACCCTTATTTAATCAAATGGACCATTTTACCCTTACTTATACTATACATTTTTAGGGTTATTTTGGTCTTTTAACATTAATAAATTTATTACATATTATTAAATGCTACAAAATTAATATGCATACTTATACATATATTTATTACATATTATTAAATGCTGCAAATTAATATTCATACTTATATATACATACAACATTTACCTGAATATATATATATATATATATATATATATATATATATATATATATATATATATATATATATATATATACATATAAATACTTATATTTATGTAAATTTATGATGATATATGACCATATACACTTACATATTATACTAGCTTAAAACCCGTGCGATGCACGGATTGTTAATTGTTATTTTATTATTATTTTTTTAATTTTATTAATTGTAATTGTGCAAAAAATAAGTAGGTATGTTAAAATAGGTAAACACTTTTAATTAATTAAAAACATTAAAACAAATTTTAAAATAAATATGTATGGGTTTGCCCGTTATATTTTTTGTAAATGAGGGGTTTTATTAAGAAAAAAAAATGTAACATATATTTAGTTTAAAAAGGTAAATGTCCCTGATATTTTTGGAAAATAAGATTTAAAAATGTAATAATTAAAAGTATTTAAATATGTTTTAAAATAAATAAGTAAAGAGTTTTCTGTGATATTTTTGAAAAAGAATGGATTTTAGTGAGAAAAATAGAAAAATTAAATTGTAAAAGGCAATTTCCTGTGATATATTTAGAAAATGTGATATTTTGTTAGAAAAAATATATAATGTTTTTTAACTGAAAAGGTAATTGATTATAAATAGGTATTTCATTATTTATATTTTAATATTTTTAGTAATTGCATTTGTTAAGAAAAATAAGTAGACATGTTAAAATAGGTAAACTTTTAAAAATAATTATAATATTAAAATATGTTTAAAAATAAATAACTAAATGTTTGTCCGTGATATTTTTGGAAAAGGAGAGGTTTTATAAGGAAAAATAGAAAAACTCACATGTTTTAGTTAAAAAAGGTAATTGCCCGTGATATATTTAGTTAAAAAAGGTAATTGGTTATAATTAGGTAATATTATTTTTTAATAATATATTTCTATAAATAAGTAAGATTAATTAAGTAAAAATATGAAGTACAGTTAATTAAGGCCAATTAAGTAAAATCACAATGTACCATACCGACCAACCAAAGTAAGGTTAATTAAGTAAAATCACAACGTACCATACCGACCAACCAAACTTTTAATGTTTCGTCTATTACATAGTAGTATTGATATCTCGTATCATTTAGATTTATTGTAAATTTTTACTCCCTCTATTTCTTTTTAAGTGTCGTTTTTTGACAATGCACACTTATTAAGAATTACAATTATGAGGCCTTTTTATCATTAATATTATTTTATTTTCCAACTTTATCCTTCGTATATCCCTAATTAATGCCATAATTTGAGAATGAGTAAGTTTAGTATTATAAGGGTAAATAAGGGTATTCAAGTGAAAAGTAAATGTATTTTTCTTGAAAATGTAAAAACGACACTTAAATTGAAATTCAAACAAGTCAAAAAACGACACTTAAAATGAAATGGAGGGAGTATGAATTAAGAAAATTTATAAATTAAAGCATGTGAATTGTAATAATTTATCTCTATTAAATCAAACTATACATAATTTCTGACATGTCTTGAGTATTATATTTGTTACAATACAAATACGGTCCAAATCAGTACAAGCTAACAAAAAAAACCTTTTATGTATATAAGTGAAATACAAACTTGTACTTATTTTAATGTTGTATAACTCATCAATTGCTACTCTAATACACAGACGTACAAAAATTTGCCAGGGCTAAAGAGCTAGTTGTAATTAAATGAACATACAACACATAACGAACCAAAAAAAGTAAAGAAATATTTATGCTAAACAAACGGGGATGGAAAGTCAAATTATTAGCTAAAAAGCCTATGTGTTTAATGTTTTAGTAGAACATCAAATTATTGTGTGCTGTATCACAAAATCTAATGAGCATAACAGCCCGTGCAAGGCACGGGCCTCCATAAAAATGTCAATAATTTTTTTGCGAGGAGGTCGATTTATTAACGTGAGGTTTGTGTAATCGTAAGTTTGATCGTGTAAGATGAGAAGTGTGAGTTGTGCAGAGTAATAAGAAATTTTGTTGGCGAATAATGTAACTACTTTGAATGATGAACATACCCTTGTCAGGTTTTGAGACTTGTTCATATATTAATTAAATAATTTCTCACTGAATTTGTTCATATATCGAAATAATTTTATAATTAAAAATACATTAGATGATAATATTTGCAATTTATCGTAAATTTGTAATATTGCGTACCGTTTTCATGAATCAAATCCTTGTAAATTTGATTAGATTTCGTAATATTCAACTAATATCTATATGATAAAAGGCACGTGATTATTTTTATCGATATAAGAATGATTAGACAACATTAATGAGTTGTGCATATATATAATTTCCAAACAACTATTTTTTGGTTCCATTTTTTTTCCCCTTCATATAGAGTGGGTTCATGTTATAATGACGTAAGTAAATGTTTCAACTCAATCATCATAAATAATTGAAATCCTGAATTTTAAAAATTCATATATAACTCAAATTGAATTATCTTATATATATTTCTCAAAATTCATGTATTTTGCGTAGTTATATAATTTTATAAATATATGGTACAAATTAATGAATTCTGAATCAACTATAATCTATACTAAACTATAATAAACAAAATGGGGTTTAATTTATCATTTGGTTCACAACTCATATTGGATATCCTTTTCAATCACAATCGATACTGATCGGTCTTTGAAGTCAAATTGATTGGAACATCTAGATGTATTACTAAAAGTTATGCTACATAGAAGTTTAAGGTTTGAATCTCATCAACAACATATTAAAATAAACATTTATTACAAATATGTTAAAATTAAAATTTACTCTGAACGGCTGATCCGGCAGAACAACTCAAAAATTAAAAACATAAATAAAGGTAAAAATACGTGAACCACTCGTTACTATATTTAATTTGATTATAATAATTTAAATAAAAAATTAAAATAATACAAAAAATAACTCGTGATTTGCACGTGTTATAAATAAATATATACTGATAAATAAATCATTTTTAAGACTAATTTTTTTTTAAAAAAAGTAATGTAAATGTGATAACTTTATAAATGTCCAGGGATTATTCATCTATTTAAAAGTGAAAAATAACCATGATTTTGACCTGAAGACTTATACGAGGTTATACTGTTTTTTCAATACAAATATTGAATGACATTTTTGTAATAATTAACTCAACCTTTTCATATACAAAAAATAAACTTTACTTGTATTTTATTGTGTATTAGCTTTAGTGTTGTAATTCGACGATATCCTCAAAGCCCACAAACCCTATTTAGAATTTCATTTATCAAAATGATTTTATGATATTACGCATCCAATTAATATATTATATAAAATTCTATTATTATTAAAGACTTATACTTTTTTTTAACATCATTCAATAATTTTGTACATACAATTTGAATTTTTATTATTAAAACTTATAGTCTAACTGGTTGTCATTAATAGTTAGACAATTTTATAATTCTTATGATCGAGAAAAATCATATCTTATTTTCATCTATTGCATATTAATCATGTTGATTTTTTATTTAAAACATAGATCATGTTTTTGAGTTACTGTCTTTTTGGAATCAATTCAATTGTATCTTCTACATTTTCAAATATTTATCTTTTTAGTCGAATTATACATTTAAACCCATCAAAGTCCAAATGTTTGATCAATAAAACATTTCTAATTTAACTCAAATATTTGATATTTTATATACTTAAAAATTATGATTTATAGTTCATATTTGATGTAGTTATATATTATATATGATTTTATAGATAGAATTTATATATTTTTATTTAAATAGTATAATACATTTATATATATCCAAAGAGAAAAATGAAAATATTTTGTTATCCGAAATAATTTACATTCATGTGTAACATGTGAAATTATATCATATAAATTTTATTTTTCATACTCATCATTTATCATGACAAAGAGAGTGTAAAGATTTTATTTTTTACATTTATCTTTTATAATGAAAGAAAACCTTTTTTGTAATTATATACTCCGTAATATTCTACATTTTAAATCATCACCCCGATTTTTGACTCGGACATCAATTGGGGGATTAAAATGGTGGAAAAAGTGAAAAAATTGACGAAAAAAATGAGTAAATTAGAGATATGCCGAAGTTAATAAAGAATGACATGTAATATTAGAAAATATCAAAAATTGAAGTGTTTATTTTGAAAAGAAATTTGTTAAGAAATGAATGTGACGAACAAAGTGTATAAGCATTAGCATTACATAATTTTGATGCTTATTTTCTTAATTTTAAATTATAGATTTAACAAATAATGAGATACATAACATATACAATAGTTCTTATATTAGATCAAGTTCATTATTATATTTTATGTATAATTAATTAATTCTAATAATGTAAAATAATGATCTATAATATGATATAAAAATGTGAATTATCAACAACATAACTAAAGTATATTTAATCAAAAATATACAACTATAATAAAAATTTAAAACGATGATTGATCATTTACATATATATATATATATATATATAATAACGTAAATAAAAAATACAGATTTATATAAATAATATGGACCAATATTTCCTTTACTCAAAGGTTCAAAATAAAAAAATAAAAATATAGAATTAGAGGAAATAATGTGACTTATCTTATAAAATCTTTCAAGTAAACTCAAAAAACAACGTAGCATAGTGATTATGTTTTGGACTTCTTAGAAGGAGGTTGGAGGTTCGATTCCCTACATTAACAAATATTAACATATTTTTGCATAATAATATAACAGTGGTATTTTTGTTATTTTTCAAAAAATAGGGGTAAAATCATAACTTCACAAGCACTAAAATGACAAACTTTGCCCTTGTGTTGGCATATAATATATAGTTGAAAGTGTTTGTCCTAAATCCAATCATGTATGATGAGTTAGGAAGAACTTTCTTGTATTCTTATTTGATTTCATTAATGTTAATAAAAGACTTGTTTTGTTTTTATTACGGGCTTTATCTATTTAAAGTGTTTTAAATAAGATGTTCCATAGTTTAGAGTAAAGCTTCTAGAATTATAATGAGATTATAATAGTGAGATCTAGAAGATGATAACTCTAGACTTAAACAGTTCCTGATCATAGGATAACTAATCGGAAGTTGGTGAATCCGCAAAGATTGGTACATACTATGCTTTCTCCCGTCAGGAGGATGTCTGTTCTCATAGGCATTTGTGTGGTGACACTATAGCTAGTATGTAGGTGCTTGTCAGGGAATAAGTTCACTGAACATGACTCGATAAGTTGAATAGCTAATGGAGTTTACTTACGTGTCAATAGTTATTCACTGAGTGATAGTTGTACAAGTGTCCTTAGACTTGAGATCGTTAGAGTTATCTTGTATATAATGAACTATGCTTTGGATTAATCCTTAGTCTCAAGGACATCCATTAGGTCTATTCTGGGCATAGGGATTTGTGTATGGAGATAGTTAACGTCAATAGAGGATCTACCCCTTCTAGTATAGGAAGAGAATATCCTATGTTATTCTTAGTATGCGAGTTCTGGAATCTCTGGCCAGAGTGTATGAAATTAGAAATGAGTTTCTAATTTGCATTAATATGAACTTAGCATTATGAATAAGAAATCATATGATTAAATTTGATAAGGCCTGACACGAGATCCATGCCTTATATTTAATCGGGATATTGTAGGGTAGAAGGAATTGATTGTACTGAAACTAATCACTGACAGGTTCTTGGTATTCTAAGCAGTGAATTCATATTATCCGGATAGTCGCGATATGTTGAGAAGCATCCCTCACGATGTAGAATAAATATAATTAATCAGTTAATTATATTTAATGAATTTTAGAATTCATATAATTAATAAATAAAAAGTTTATTATTATTATTTATTTCTACTACCGGCTTAATATTGAACCTACAGGGTCACACCATAAAAGATTAATTTATTGATGAAGGTATTTTGAGAGAGCAAGTTATTTTCTAAATAGTTTAGAAAAGGAAATAATGATTAAAATAGTTTTAATTATTATTAAAGCATTTTATAAGATAAAATGTGGGGTTAATATATATATATATAAAAATATATTAAAAAACCCTAGGAGAGCCCTATAAATAGAATGAGATAGTTCATTCTAAAGGACTTGAGTTTTCGTGAAAACCTAGTTGCCACCCTCTTCTTCTTCATCTCTCTCTCTCTCTCAAAAGAAGAAAAACTCCATTTTTATAAAAGCTTAGTTTTATAAAAAGCTTCATCGAAGGATTATTCTTGGTGGATACCGGTAGAGTGCTTCACACTCTGAGGAGCAACTGCTAGAATCCATTTTTATAAAGCTTCGATTTTCAAGGTATGGTTACGATTCCTCCGCTCTTTCATTTTATATATTTTTCTATATGTGCGATACATGGTTTTTACGGAATAAATGTTATATCACGCTTCCGTTCATCCGTAAATTCCTTCAATGGTATCAGAGCGAGGTTATGCATATAGAGATTCATATAAAAAATTTCAGATTTTTTTATACATGTATGGATTTATTATGATTTTTGCAAGTATATTTAGATTTAATTATGAATTAATTCAAAATATTATTTGCATGAGATTTTGATCATTGATCTGGGTTCTACAAGTGTTGTGGATGATCTAGGTATTTGTTTTATAATTTTGTGATGTGTAGACTATTTGTTATGAATTTTTTAAAATTGTTTTATTTAAAATTCATAAAATAATTATACATGTTGAAATATATGAATTAAAATTTGAAAAAGGACCCCATAGATACTTGCTTATTTTTGCTTTTGTTTGATTTCAGAAATCATATTATTTTGATTTTTTATTAATTTATTAATATTAAAATAAAATAATAATAACAATTAAGGCATTTAATGGCAATGGCAGTTTTTTAAGTGTTATAAATGCTAAGGAGTTACGAACATAAAAAAAAAAAAAAAAAACTGCTGTTGGTGTGCGCGCGTAGAGTGCAACCGCTGGGAAAGGCCTGTAACGCATGACGGGAATGCGTTACATAGTCTGTAACGCATTCGCGGAATGTGTTACAAGGCCTGTAACGCGTGGAGCTCATGCGTTACACAATTAATAGCATTTAATTGTTGTAACGCATTCCAGTAATGCGTTACAGCCCCTCTGTCCACATTAAATTTGATTTTTTTGGAGTTTGGTAACTCCGTTTTGGGCGTGCAATATACCGTTGGATTCGTTTTTCCGAGACGGATCTAAAGGAGTGGTCAAATAATTTTTATATAAAAGTTTGGAACTATTGATATTCCCGGATGTGTTTTAAAGCATGTATTAATTGTTTTAATTGCTTTTAAATACTATAATAAATCCATACATCATTATATCATTGTATGACATGATATTACTTGCATGCTTACTTGTTTATTTATTTTTATATATGAGATATATGCCTATATTTACCATGCGATGATAGATTTAGGTGAACTTAAATCAATATAAGGCGTGCTCTAGAAAATCTAGAATAGGAATAGTTTCTTGCCTTAACAATAATATTATGAGTACAACCATGAGATTCTTATGTTTATGAAACATAGAGTGAAATACTCTTTTGATGTTGAAAATGAAAATTTCTGTCTAGGCCGTTGGGTTTTAAGCGGGACCGATGTGACCCCTCCAACACACTGGGAAATTTTCATTTAAATATCATAATTGTATTTTGTTCAAGAAAAAAGAGAATCTCCTAGTAATATGATTATGGTTGTAACATAATATAATCCCTCTAAAATTAAATAATATCAAGTAGTAATTGGCCAATGACACAACGGGCTTGTGTCGGTCATAGCCTTCCAACATGGTAGAAAGTAGTTCTTATTTTTGAATCATTGTCGTTTCGTGCTACAACCGAGGGCTTTGATTTCGAAATAAGAAATACTTGTCTATAACATAGAGATGTGTACAATGAATTAGAATCTAATGGTCGTTACGTGCTACAGCCGTGGGCTGTTGGAGACTGATTCAATTGTATGAAATGTTGGGTTAGACTTGACTTAGAATATTGAGTTTGTCGTGCTACAGCCGTGACTCAATTATTCAAGAGGCTAAAGTTTTATTAGGGAATAACATGAGATGTAATTGACAAGAGTTGTCTGCCTACTGAACATCACATGGCGTTTCGTGCCACAGCCGAGGTTGTGTGATGGAATGTAGGATCCCTATTCCCACTAGCATTATGAATGCTTAATTTTTCCATTTAGGGGGTTGTATAAATTAGATAAACTAGTGGGAGCCACTTATGAATAAAGACCCGATTCATATAGTGTTTTAAAATGAAATTGAATATTTGCTAAGTGTTGTTATGTGTTTATCATTTACAGATTTACTATATACATTATGTCTTCTGCACTATCACTCCGGAGCATACTGGATGCTCACAAATTGACTGGTCCTAATTTTGCTGACTGGCTTCGAAACCTGAAAATTGTTCTCAGGGTTGAGAAGCTGGAATATGTGCTTAACTCACCTAAGCCTGCTGAACCTGCTGACGATGCACATAATGATGAACATGTTGTGTATCGTAAGTGGATAGATGATGCAAATGTTGCTCAATGTATCATGCTAGCTTCCATGAACATTGAGCTACAGAAGCAGCATGAGCATATGGATGCTCACACTATCCTAACGCATCTACAAGAGTTGTATGATGTGGCAGGGAGGACAGCTCGATATGATATATCGAAGGAGCTGTTCCGCTGTAGGATGTCTGAGGGATCGTCTGTGGATGACCATGTACTTAAGATGATCAATTTGATTGAACGTCTTGGACAACTTGGTTTCAACATGGATGGGGAGCTGAGTCAAGACTTGGTCTTGCAATCACTTCCGGGTTCGTTTTCGCAGTTTGTTGTGAACTTTCACATGAATAAGTTGGACGCCAGCCTGGCTGAACTCCACAACATGTTGAAGACTGCGGAATCGAATTTTCCCTCTAAGAAGAGTTCCGTTCTTCTAATTGGTGAAGGTTCCAATCCTAAGAAAAGGAAGAAGAACCCTCCCAAGAAGAAGAAAGTAGGTGAGAAAAGGCCTGTTCCACCAAAAGCTGAAGACCCCAAAAGCAAAGCTGTTTGCTTCCACTGTAACAAGGTGGGGCACTGGAAGAGGAACTGCAAGGTTTACCTTGCAGAATTGAAGAAGAAGAAGGGTAGTGAGACTGCCGCTTCTGATTCGGGTATGTTCATGATTGAAGTGAATATGTCATTAAATCAAATTTCTACTTGGGTATTAGATACCGCCTGTGGTTCTCACATTTGCAATTCGTTGCAGGGACTAAGGAGAAGTAGGACTCTTGAGGAAGAGGAGGTGATTCTACGGATGGGAAATGGAGCAAGAGTTGCTGCTGAAGCTGTAGGATCATTTGATTTACATATGCCTACGGGCAAGACTATTGTTTTAAATAATTGTTATTTTGTTCCCTCGATTGTGAGGAATATTATTTCTATTCCCATGTTAGACTTGGCTGGATTTTCGTTTGTTATTCAGAATAATAAATTTTCAATTCTTAGAGATAATGTTCTTTATTGTAGTGGTATTTTAAATAATGGTCTGTATGTATGTGACGTAGAGCATAATTTACTACAAATTGAACGTACTAATAAAAGGAAAAGGGATGATGAAAATCTCACCTATGTGTGGCACTGCAGACTTGGTCATATTGGTAAAAATAGACTTCGTACATTGCATAAGGAAGGGTTACTTGAACCCTTTTATTTTGAATCATATCCTACATGCGAGTCTTGTCTATTGGGTAAAATGACCAAATCTCCATTTAGTGGACATGGAGAGAGGGCTGCAGATTTGCTAGGATTGGTACACACAGATGTATGTGGACCGATGTCTACGCAAGCCATGGGTGGATTTTCATACTTCATTACTTTCACAGATGATCGATCTAGATTCGGATATGTGTATTTGATGAAACACAAGTCTGAAGCCTTTGAAAAGTTCAAAGAATACAAGAATGAAGTGGAGAAACAAACCAAACATAGTATTAAAACCCTTCGATCAGATCGAGGTGGTGAATACTTGAATGGTGAGTTTCTAGATTATCTCAAAGAAAATGGTATAGTCTCTCAGTGGACTCCTCCATATACTCCACAGTTGAATGGGGTATCTGAAACGAGAAATCGAACTTTGTTAGACATGGTTCGATCCTTGATGAGCTATGCAGATCTTCCAGTATTCCTTTGGGGTTATGCATTAGAAACCTCAGCATATTTTCTGAATAAGGTGCCTTCCAAATCTGTTCCTCAAACTCCATATGAGATATGGAAAGAAAGGAAACCGAGTCTTAAACACGTTAAGATTTGGGGATGTCCAGCTTATGTCAAGAAAGTTGACCCTGATAAGCTGGAATCTCGATCCGTTAAATGTAAGTTTGTGGGATATCCTAAAGAGACTTTAGGGTATTACTTTTACACCGATCATAGGGTATTTGTCTCCAGACATGCTACCTTCTTGGAAAAATAGTTTATCCTTGAAGGGAACAGTGGGAGCAAAATAGAACTTAATGAAGTTCAAGAAGTACAAACTACCACGGTTCAAGAGGAAACACCTGTTCAGACTGAACAACCTTCTGTGGAACAGCCCATTCGTAGGTCAGAGAGAGTGTCTCGCCAACCTGAGAGGTATTATGGCCTTATCATTGAGAATGACAATGAGTTGTCAATCATTGATGATGTCGACCCTATGACCTATAATGAAGCTATGAGTAGTATTGACTCAGAGAAATGGCAGAGTGCCATGAAATATGAAATGGATTCTATGTATACCAACCAAGTATGGACTTTGGTTGAAGCACCCAAGGATGTGAAGCCTATTGGGTGCAAATGGGTATACAAGAGAAAGATTGGAGCAGATGGCCAGGTGGAGACCTATAAGGCCAGGCTGGTGGCAAAAGGATTCAGACAAAGGCAAAGGATTGACTTTGATGAAACTTTTTCGCCTGTAGCCCTGTTAAAATCGATTCGGATTTTGCTTGCGATTGCTGCTTACTACGACTATGAGATCTGGCAAATGGACGTGAAAACAACCTTCCTCAATGGGAAACTTGAAGAGGAAGTGTATATGACACATCCAGAGGGTTTTTTTTCCAAAGGGAATGAACACCTAGTGTGTAAGCTGCTACGGACCATATATGGATTAAGGCAAGCTTCTCGTAGATGGAACATCCGTTTTGATGAGACAATCAAAGAGTTTGATTTTATCAAAAACATAGATGAACCATGTGTCTACAAGAAGGTTAGAGGGAGCGTGGTAACATTTCTTGTGTTGTATGTGGATGACATACTTCTGATAGGAAATGATATACCGATGCTACAATCAGTCAAAGTGTGGCTATCAAAGAACTTCACTATGAAGGACATGGGAGAAGCATCCTACATTCTCGGTATGAAGATCTATAGAGATAGATCTAGAAGAATGATAGGTCTTACCCAGGGTACATACATCGAGAAAGTGCTTAAAAGGTTCAGCATGGAAAACTCCAAGAGAGGTCTCATACCAATGAGCCATGGAGTATCCCTTTCGAAGAAGATGTCTCCTAAGACACCTGAAGAAAGGGAGCGTATGAGTAAGATTCCTTATGCTTCGGCAATAGGATCTATCATGTACGCGATGTTGTGTACTAGGCCTGATGTTGCTCATTCAATTAGTGTGACGAGCAGATATCAGTCCAATCCAGGTGAAGACCACTGGAAAGCAGTGAAGAACATCCTTAAGTATTTGCGAAGGACTAAGGATATTTTTCTTGTTTTTGGCGGATCTGAGTTGAAAATAGAGGGTTATACTGACTCTAGTTTTCAATCAGAAAGTGATGATAGCACATCCATGTCAGGGTACGTGTTTACTCTAAATGGTGGAGCGATTAGTTGGAAGAGTTCCAAACAGTCTACAACGGCTGACTCCACAGCGGAAGCAGAGTATATAGCTGCAAATGAGGCTGCAAAAGAAGCCGTTTTGATGAGGAAATTTGTTTCTGAGTTGGGAGTTGTTCCTAGCATTGAGGAGCCTATTGTGTTGTATTGTGACAACAACGCAGCAATAGCACAAGCCAAGGAACCTAGGTCTCATAAAAATACCAAACATGTTTTGCGGCGCTTTCATTTGATTAGGGAGATCATTGAAAGAGGATATGTCAAAATTGAGAGAGTTGACACACATAACAACGTAGCAGACCCACTCACAAAGACATTGTCTCAGATTCACTTTGATCGTCATAAAGAGAAGATGGGTATTAGATACTAGTGTGATTGGCTTTAGTTCAAGTGGGAGATTGAAAGTGTTTGTCCTAAATCCAATCATGTATGAAGAGTTAGGAAGAACTTTCTTGTATTCTTATTTGATTTCATTAATGTTAATAAAAGACTTGTTTTGTTTTTATTACGGGCTTTATCTATTTAAAGTGTTTTAAATAAGATGTTCCATAGTTTAGAGTAAAGCTTCTAGAATTATAATGAGATTATAATAGTGAGATCTAGAAGATGATAACTCTAGACTTAAACAGTTCCTGATCATAGGATAACTAATCGGAAGTTGGTGAATCCGCAAAGATTGGTACATACTATGCTTGTTCCCGTCAGGAGGATGTCTGTTCTCATAGGCATTTGTGTGGTGACACTATAGCTAGTATGTAGGTGCTTGTCAGGGAATAAGTTCACTGAACATGACTCGATAAGTTGAATAGCTAATGGAGTTTACTCACGTGTCAATAGTTATTCACTGGTTGATAGTTGTACAAGTGTCCTTAGACTTGAGATCGTTAGAGTTATCTTGTATATAATGAACTATGCTTTGGATTAGTCCTTAGTCTCAAGGACATCCATTAGGTCTATTTTGGGCATAGGGATTTGTGTATGGAGATAGTTAACGTCAATAGAGGATCTACCCCTTCCAGTATAGGAAGAGAATATCCTATGTTATTCTTAGTATGCGAGTTCTGGAATCTCTGGCCAGAGTGTATGAAATTAGAAAGGAGTTTCTAATTTGCATTAATATGAACTTAGCATTATGAATAAGAAATCATATGATTAAATTTGATAAGGCCTGACACGAGATCCATGCCTTATATTTAATCGGGATATTGTAGGGTAGAAGGAATTGATTGTACTGAAACTAATCACTGACAGGTTCTTGGTATTCTAAGCAGTGAATTCATATTATCCGGATAGTCGCGATATGTTGAGAAGCATCCCTCACGATGTAGAATAAATATAATTAATCAGTTAATTATATTTAATGAATTTTAGAATTCATATAATTAATAAATAAAAAGTTTATTATTATTATTTATTTCTACTACCGGCTTAATATTGAACCTACAGGGTCACACCATAAAAGATTAATTTATTGATGAAGGTATTTTGAGAGAGCAAGTTATTTTCTAAATAGTTTAGAAAAGGAAATAATGATTAAAATAGTTTTAATTATTATTAAAGCATTTTATAAGATAAAATGTGGGGTTAATATATATATATATATATATAGATATATTAAAAAACCCTAGGAGAGCCCTATAAATAGAATGAGATAGTTCATTCTAAAGGACTTGAGTTTTTGTGAAAACCTAGTTGCCACCCTCTTCTTCTTCATCTCTCTCTCTCTCTCTCAAAAGAAGAAAAACTCCATTTTTATAAAAGCTTAGTTTTATAAAAAGCTTCATCGAAGGATTATTCTTGGTGGATACCGGTAGAGTGCTTCACACTCTGAGGAGCAACTGCTAGAATCAATTTTCAAAAGCTTCGATTTTCAAGGTATGGTTACGATTCCTCCGCTCTTTCATTTTATATATTTTTCTATATGTGCGATGCATGGTTTTTACGGAATAAATGTTATATCACGCTTCCGCTCATCCGTAAATTCCTTCAATAGTAATAGATGAATTCTAAAAAGGAAATCAATGTGATAATAATCGGATCTGATAGGATCTTATCCACTAATAAATGGATATGAATTTTGGCGCATTTGATCCGACAAACATCCGACCCGACTACATAAATTATACGCGTGATTTTTTTATATTTAAATATATTAAAAAATTGAACTAAACATAATAAAATAATTAACTTTTACAGGTTTTCACTATCTTTTCTCCATTCATATTATGTTATCCTCTTTTCATGTATAGTATTATTTCATTGCATTTTTATATGTCGTACTTAAATCCACGTGTGTCCTCAAGAAAGACATACACATAGAGCTATATGGATGCAACTACTCTATATGAAGAAATGCAAAAGAACCCATTACCATTGGTTTCCTCCATGCCACTAATAGTGCCTCTGAATGTGTTTACCATGAAAGTCATCATGCTTACACTACCATCAACTACATCTAGTGTACACAAGCAAAGCGTGAACAATCTTGACAACACATTTTATAAAACTGGGGAAGATGCTACTACCTATGTGCCACCCTTTTTGGTTAAGCCATAAAGTCATAACAAAGAATAAGTTTCAATGCCCCGTTACCTCGACTCTAAGTGTCCATTTGGGGTTAAGGTAGGGGGCTTGCACTTTTATCCATATTGCTACTTCATTACTTTATTCATTCGACTAAGGATATATTCATCGTGTAATTGAGTTTCATATGGTAAGTGAGCGATAACAAACCTTGAGGCTTCAGTAGTCGTCGCCCTACTATAGTATGAGGTCGTAACCTTTGTCGTTTATTTGCTCGGCCTAAATTCAACGCTCCTTAATGCTAGTGAGTCACAAAGTCCATACTAAAATGTTTAAAATTCATTTTCTCAAAGGATTGACTTGTTACCGGATTTAAGGCTGAGCATTTGGTCGGTTCGGTCCAAAATCGGACCAAACCGAATAGATCAAAAATGGAATTGTCAATATTTCTAGAACTGAACCGAATTTATTTTATGGATCAAACCAAACTTTGAAACCCGAATTTTCTCTGTAAAAAAATTAGAAAATCAAATCAGGTGAATTTCTGATAGAAAATGAACACAAATACAGGAAGAGTATTAAATAGATCCATATCTAGGCACAATAGTAAATAAATAAGGAAATAATCAAAATTAAGTATTAGTTCTACAAATGTATGTATATCAAGAAGAAACAACAATATATTGAAAAAATATAATACAAACTAACAGAATATTCAAATTAATCAATTAAGAATAAGTTAGTGCCAAGGCATTGGACTTAAGTTACATTTGTCGAATATATATTTTGTAAATATAAAATAATGAATATATATTAAATATATCATATAAATATAAAACAATAATATATTAATCTATATATATATATATATAATTCGGTCTATTTGGTTTACACCAAAAAAATTTCTTAAGAACCGAACCAGACATATATTTAATTTAGTCCAGATCAGAAAACCGAAATTTTAGAAAATATGGAACCGAACTGGATCGAAATTATACGGTTCAGTTCCGTTTTTTGGTTTTGGTTAGATTTTGTTCAAACACATTGGCAATGATATAATTAATCACAGTTAAAGAATTAAATACTTTGATTAGAAACCTAAATTTTTAGGAACACGATAAATAGATTAAAAATTAAAAATATGAGATGATAAAATCGGAAAAAATTAAAATCAGGATCCCCGTATTTGTAATATATACAATAATTATGCAGGAGTAGCTTTTTTTACCAATAACTATATTTAATTAGAAGTATTTATTGTTTTCAAAAAAATTTCTCCTAACTATTTTACTAGGCATTATATTAAGTAAAAGTATTTTATGTTTTTAAAAAAAAATTCCTTGAAGAAAAGATCTTGAAAAAGAAAATGTCGAACCAGAACTACTTGTAGAAAGGGGGGTTTGAATACAACTAGTACTAATATGTTTATTTTTGTGTTTTTCTTGTTTGAAAAACAGAATAGTAAATATGCGGAATTGAAAGAACACAAAACAAATATGCTGCAACGATGAGTTATATTGAATAACCAAAGTTACAAACTCTACCAAGGATGTACAAATATCCTTAGCACCTACGTTCTGTAAACAATGTTACAACTGCAAACTCTCAATGTAAAAACATAATAGAGACATAAGGTTTCGACAGACACGACCACATATTACAATGTAGACTGAGAGTATTTATACAATTTTCCTATCAACAAAAACAACAAGTAAATCAATCTTGTAAATTATGAGATTATGTCTCATCTATTTTTGGTTGACAACTTCGACAAACCAACTCTTCTGATAAGACCAAATCATCTACTGATTCTTGATAAGGATTTGAGTTTATCCAGTGATCTGTCTTCAAAGATAATAGAAATTTCCATAATCTGCAGCAAGCTTTATAGACTCTTAAAGACTGCATACTCTGACAGCTCACAGACTCCAATCACAGACTCTTCCTTGAAAAAAGGGTTAACTACAAAACCTGTTTTCGAAAGAGTGTCCAAAGAAACCAATACACATGTACTCCAATCACATCCACTATAGATCAACATTAATTAATCAAACACAATAACAAACATGAAAGTAAAGAACACAATAATTTAACGTGGAAACCCCTCAAGGGAGGGTAAAATCATAAATACACTAAATATGAATGTATTACAAGATTGGAGTCGCTCCCTCACTCAACACTCTTGAATACAATCACCTCACCTTGATCACAAAAGCTATCTCTTGTGTATCGCACACAACTCTCTAACTTTTGAAGTACTCCAAAACCTCTACAAATATCTATATTTATAGGCACCACAAATCGTCTAATCCTAATATCTTTCCAATCATATTTACAATAATTACCATATTTTCTTATCCCAATAAGACTTACCTCAATTATCACAAATTGGAATACTTCTACCAAAATAAGACTTACCTCAATTATCACAAATTGGAATACTTCTCATAATAGGATTCTTAACATATTTAGGAATTCGGGGCGGACCCCAACAAATCCTCCCTCAGCTCGAATTCCCTAATACCTCAACCGATTATGAGAATATTACATTTTCATCGGTCTTCATCGACGTTGCTTCACCATCTAAACAATACATGTTCTTCTTATTCATCATCCCTTGTAGAATCAAGCTCTTTTCTTAATACACCTTGAAACTTTGCCCTCTTCCAACAAATTTGTACCCACGTGATGCCAACACATTCTTTGGTAGCCAGTGGTGGTTGCTGGATTTAAAACTATCAGCGACAGTGCTATAGTAGCTAAAGGTGGTCGCCACTAATAGCGACCGGATTCTGTAGCTATAGTAGTCGCAACAGTTTGTAACCAAAAACGGTAACCAAACTTAGTCGCCAGATATAGCGACGGCCATCCGTCGCCGGGTTAGTCACGGACACGTGGATTTCTATCTAATTGTCGCTGACTCAGCTTAGTGACCAAGTCGGTCGCCAAACGCCGTCGTTACGACTGCGGTCGCGATAGGGCGTCACAAAAAGACCATTTAGCGACCAGTTTTTCTGCCACCAACTTTAGCGACTGGAAGCGGTCGCTGAAACCCATTCGCTACAGACTGCCGTCGCGGATGAGCGGTCGCTGATAGAGCTGTTTGTTGTAGTGATCTGGCACGTATCTCACATTGAGAGCTTTCTTGATCGTACCATCATGGAGTTTAAGATGAACAGTTCCATCTCCTCGAACCTTCATCTTCTCACCATTCCCCACAATAATAATACCAAGATTTTCATCAGTGCATAAAATATCAAACATCGCTCGATCTCTACATACATGCATGGAAGCAACAGAATCCATCACCCATTATGATTTATTCTTAACCGAATCAGGAACGATATCCTCACTTGCCATAAAAAACTCTCCATCCTCGATTACATGTGTAGAGTCTGCATAATCAATTTTGTTCTTTCCATTCATCTAATTAAAGGACTTCACATCTTCTTTAAAGCTTGGACATAACATCTACATATGACCCGTTTCACCACAATAATAGCACTCAACAATACTCAAATCCTTCTTACTCGGCCGAGATTTACTTTTTCCTCGCAGGTCTTTGCGGTTGAATCTCCTTCTTTCAGCACTTTGGGCAGCTAAAACTGCCTCACCACTTTGAGAAACAACATCCTTTGTCATCCTCTCATTATCTCTTAAGTCCTTTAACACATCATCAAGTGTAAGAGTTGTCCTCCCTATTAATAACGTTTGCTTAAAATAATTGAAGGACTTCGGCAATGATGACAACAGCAACAGAGCTTGTTCCTCGTCTTTCATCGGCTTATCAACATTAGCCAGATGACATACTAGCTGATTAAAACAACTAATGTGATCATGGAGACTACTTTCTTCATCCAATTTTAAAGAGTACAACTCTATCTTCAAATTAAATCAGCTAGTCAATGATTTCGAAGCATATTTTCTTGCTAACTTGTCCCATATCTCCTTCGGTGTCGACTCCTTCAACACGTTATATCTCACATCGGGTGCAAGTGCCAGCTTGATTGTACTCGCCGCTCTCTTCTGGTTGTTCGCGCATTCTACATCGCTCATCTCTTTTGGCTTCGCCTTCTACAAGGCATCATCAAGTTCTTGTTAAATTAACACATCCTTGATGCTTAATTGCCTCATAGTAAAATCCGTCTTCCCATCATACTTGGGTGCATCAATCCTCAAAGACTTTAGATCCTGCATCGAGCCAAAAAAAAATCAACTCACGACTAACTAACAACACGCAAACAACCAACTTTGGACACTCGATATTTAACACCTTCCCGAACCCAAAATCCGATCTTCACCGTTCATATTTTATATATTGATGTAATGAAGCTACTGTCTGAAACTCAAGACGATCCGACCACGGATGATTCGACAATTGTCAATTCTTCAACAGCTGCGCATACCAGAAAATTCCTGCGAAATTCCATAATTACTTCGTGATTGTCTTCTCTTTAACGCCGAATCTACATCTCGAACCCAAGCTCTTGATACCCGTTTTTTAGGATCGCATCCATTATAGATCAATGTTAATCAAACATATTAACAAACACAACAAGTTAACCTGGAAACCCCTCAAGGGAGGGTAAAAACCACAAATCCACTAAATATGAATGTATTACAAGATTGAAGTCACTCCGTCACTCAACACTTTTGAATACAATCACCTCACCTTGATCACAAAAGCTCTCTGTTGTGTATAACACACAACTCTCGAACTTTTGTAATACTCCAAAACCCCTATAAATATCTATATTTATAGGCACCACAAATAAGACTTACATCAATTATCATAAATTAGAATACTTCTCATAATAGAATTCTTAACTTATTTAGGAATTCGGAGCGGACCCCAACAGTATGCAGCATTAATTTGTAATTAGAAATGGTTAGAATATGCATTTACTTTGATTAATTTGTATCCATCGAACTAAAGATGATGAAACGTAGCAGAAGTAAACTTTTCAAGCTGGACAAATGGATCTGTTTGCAATCTCATGCACCTTCATGAGTGAAAACTTTTAGGTAACCCCACAAATCCTGTGTTATTAAAACTAAAAGATTAAATGTTCGAATCCACATTTGAACTTTGATGGATCAAGTCATTAGTTAAAAAAGTTTATTTTAATAGAAATACCTGCTATAAGATGTATATTACATTAATCCAATAAATTGCTGATTAATTACATCAACTATATTATAAGAAAAAAATTAGATTAACAATAACATAGTATATTATACTAATATTATAAACTGTAATTTCAATTCTATTTGGATTCTAATACATTACTAGTGTATGGCTAGCACTATGGAGAGAACATGTTCAAGAGAGAACCAATGTATAAATACATAAAATATAATATATTTATGTTGAATAAATAGCTCATCTAAAATCATAAAATGTTAGAGGAAAATCCTAAATAGATTTTATATTATATTTTAACACTTCTCTCACTTGAAAGCTTATTTTGGGGTTGAAAACTGGGTTATAGGCTTCCATCTTTGGAGCATAAATTTGCCTTCGTGTAAAAAAAATAAATTGTGAGAACACTAGAGGTGGCGGGGAGTCGAACGAGAGTCCTCTGTCAGCCACAGTTGTGATACTATGTTAAGTTACCAGTTATCCCAAAATCTCAAGGAATTAGGAATTGAGCTTACCGGGATCTTATCACATATTCAACATTCTCCCTCACTAAAAGGCCGTTATTTAAGTCAAAGAGTGGATCATTAGGTGGTTTGTGCCTTTTTGGCCCTAGCGTCCAGTCCATTTTTCAATTACTAGATGTGGATCTCGTCCCTTTTTGGGTCCACCATAACATACATATTTTTTCAATAACTCGATTGGGGATCTCGTCCCTTTTTTGTCCTACCAAAGTATAATTCAATATTCAATATTTTCAAATAAATGAGAATATTCGAGTTTGGCGAGATTCGAACCTAAGTCTTTTCGGCAGCCTAAACTCTAATACCATGAGAATGTTGATAAAGTGGTGTATCTGTTTTCAGTCATACAATCTCTCCAATAATATATGTTTGAGAATATTTATATAAATCTCGATATTATAATATTATCAATTTATAATGAATACCTAAAAATATAGTATAATATATAACGGATATAATTTTTTAACAAGTTACCGGTTCTCCTAAAATCTCAAGATATTAGGAATTGGGCTTATCAGGACCATGTTACATATTTATCATCCCCTCTCACTTGAAAGATCCATTATTTGGGTCAAAGAGTGAAAACTAGGTGGTTCGTGCCTTTTTGGCCTTAACGTCCTACCTAATTTCAATTACTAGGTGGGGATCTCGTCCCTATTTGGCCCCACCATAACATACATTGCAATATTTCAATAAATGAGAATATTTGGGGATATGATGAATTGGAACCAAAGACCTCCTACAACCAGAGTTCTGATACTATGTTAAGTTACAAGTTCTCTTAAAACCTCATGTTAAGTTACAAGTTCTCTTAAAACCTCAGCAATTTATAATGTTATTTATTAAAAAAATCTCAAAATTTAGTTGGTAAATCGAAAACGAAATTGTTCTACTTTTTTCTTTGAAGAGTTGTTGAAATTACTCATAATCATCCAATGTGATTCTATAACGGAATTAAATTTATCCAAAATAGTTGTGCAATAGAATCAAATTTATAACTAATTTTTTCATTTAAGTTTTAAGTATTAAATATTTTTTGAAGTTTATATATGAGATTCTATAGTAGAATCATTGTTTCTCCAAGTGGAATCTATAAAAGATGGTTCTTTGAAACTTTGGTCATCCGGTATTATAAGTTAACTTTTTATTTTAATATAAATTTTCAGTTCCACAATTATTTTAATGTTTTATATAAACTTATTTGTATCGTAATAATTTGTACTTAGTAAAAATCAAAGATTTATTTTTATACAATACTAGTGATGTAATTGATAGACCCTAGCTACCGCAACAGATTAAATCCACCCAGCAAAACATGTAGGTAAAACAACAAAATTATGTTAATATTAAATCCATCGGGAAAAACGTGTAGCTTAAACAACAAATATTCTGTAACAATGACGCATGCGTTACCTGCATTATCGAAGCCAACTAGCAAGATACTATAAAAAATATTCTTAAGCAACGTTGATGCTTCCTATGAAACCATCTTGTATATACAGCTGGAATTGTTTCCTTGTGAGATGTCCTTGGTTCGTACAATTGCTAAGTATTATTTATTTAATATAAATCTAATATGAGTGTTTGATGTGCTAATCACTACCACAAATTTGATCATTTATGACAGAAAATTTATAAAGGAACCGATGGGCGCGTCAAATATATGACGAAATTGCTGGGTGTACCGAACTTATGACAACATTACAAATCCGTCGTTAATCTGACTATTTACGGCGAAAAACTTAAGACGGAATTTTTGACTGCGCCGAACTTATGATAGAATTACAAATAAAAAACATTTATGTCGTAAGTTAATTATTTTATTAATAAAATTTAGCGCCAAAAAATTGGGAAAAAAAGTAAATATGTCCACGATGTCGTTTTTAACTTATAATGAATATTTATTCCATCGTAAGTTAAATATTTTAATATTTTATTCGCATTAAATTTAAGTGAAAAGTAAATTAATATTTTTTAAGCAAAACGTTGTCGTTATTAACTTACGACGGATATGTATTCCGTCGTAAGTTCAATATTTTAATATAATCTCTTTACAACTAAATGTAATTGAAATAAAAAAAATTATATCTCGAAAAGACATAGTTTTAAAATAAATATACGACGATTTTTCCGTCATAAAAGAGTTGTTGGGGTGGTAAATTCAAAATTTTCCCAAAAACATTTGGTGGTAAATTAAAAAATTTCCCAAAAAAGTAGGTGGAAAATTCAAATTTTTGGAGTCCAATAACTTATGACGGATTCCGTCATAAGTTAGCACATGTTTTTTCGTGTTTCAATTTTTTTTTGAATTTTTTTGACGATTCAACTAATTCATATATTTGAGTGATATTTTTAAAATATTTATGAGAAATTACCTTTATTCTGTTTAAGATTATAATAGTCAACTTGTGATTTGATTATTATTTTATCTAGTGTTTAATCCAGGATTGAAATTTCAATTTTTTGTATATATTTCTCGACAATCCAACCGTATGGATGTCAAGATTTTTAACTTTATGTTTTTAAATTCATTTAATTCTTCTAATAAAAAATTATTACAATTCATTTTAATCATGCAGGTGATCTAATTTAGTACTCATTCCTCTCGTCCCTCTTGTGCCAATTTTTTTTAAAATAGTATAGTTTTATATAATATTTAAATTAATTATATTCGTCACTTTATTCCATTATACTCACTTTATATATTAAATATTGATTGATTTTACCACTTTACTTACTTTTTTTTTTCTTCACTACTTTCCGAGAAATTATAGACTCATAAATTTCAATGTATTTGATTATTGTTAGTTTACTTTGTATTTTCACTATAGCATATAATGTATAATTCATTTAATTTGTTTTTCTTACCTCATATTAAATTTATGAAGAATTGATAATTTATTTGTTGTCGACTAGTTAAAATTTTAAGTTATTAAAATATTAAGATAATCTATAAAATGGGATATAATTGTTATACTGGATTTTTGGTAATGGGCCCTAGACAGGTCCCTAAGTGATTTGGGCCTAGAGAATGAATTATATTTTGGAGATCGGCGTGGACTGGAATTAGGGCTCGCATCATCAAGCTATGTTGAGCCCAAAATCCTTCTAAGTATGATGGGCTCGCTTCGTTATGAGTCCCCACCTTGACAAGGGGTCGCATCATAATCGGGCTCGCTTCGCTATGAGTTCACTTTGATGGGCTCGCGCCTTTATTTATCAACCCTCGCTATAAGCTTATGGGCTCTCACCATTATGAAGAAATGGGCTCGTGTTACTTATCAGAAATGGAAATAGTTGAACATAGGTGAGCTCGCACCACTTACACTATGAAAGGGTAATTTTCATATGTCTTATGCGATGCGAGCCTGGCCAGCTCGCATCGTGGGTGAAGCCCAAAATATGGAAATTCCTGTTTAATGGAATGTTTCTTGGTTGACACAGGACAGACCTACAATCATGGGAAGAAATGTGGAGATGCCGCGAGATTGTAGGAAAACGTGTGAAGACCGGATTATTTATGGGAACTTGAGGAGGATTGATGATCCTTGGACTATTTATGGGAACATGAGGTGGATTGATAATCCTTGGACTATTTATGGGAACATGAGCTGGATTGATAATCCTTGGAACTATTTATGGGAACATGAGGTGGATTGATAATCCTTGAGTTATTTATGGGAACATAAATCCTGACTATTTTATGGGCTTGGACTGAATGGGGTTATTCAATAACTTGTTTTCCAAGAACTACGTGAGGCTCGATCCCTATATAAAGGGGTACGTAGGCACCTTGTATGATACACAATTGACACTCGGCAAGAGCAAGAGAAACAACCCATTCTCTATTCAATTTCTGAGGATTCATCATACAAGTCCAGCCACAACTTTCCATAAACCTCCAACACACTGTTGTACGAAATTCTCCTAACAACAATAACTATCATGAATTCAAATTAACGTGAGAAGTTGTTACTACCCGTAAACAAAAACTTATAAAATTGTACAATCTTTAAGTGGAGTAATGGTTCAGCTATATTTTTCACAAGGAGTCGTTTAGAAGAATTTTGAAGCAATTGGGAATCGTCCAGGGAAGATTTTTTTTTTGAAAATAATCTGATCTAGGAAAAAATGACCTATCTAGTTGGGATCATTCACTCATAAATAAATGGGCCCTAAGTAATCTCAGCCGTTCAAAGTCTGTCAATCATTTATCTCTTCTTGTTCATCTACTCTTGTTTCTTGAACCCTCGTTTAGAAGTCGCAATTTTGTCTTTGTCATTGCATCTATCATCCTATCAAAACCCAACCCAAACCAAAATACTCCGTAACAATTTTGCAGGTTATTGTTATTATGTACAATTTTATTAACACAAATCTTCTCTAAATCCTTTTGAACTATGCCCAAAGCCGAGTTAAGATTTTTGACGGGAGGTTCCGACTTCATCAAGTTCAGAAACTTATATCTTAACATTTTCAGATCTGTAAATTTTCATTTTCTTAAAGGCAATCACAACGTTGATGGTTGGGCTATTATTTTTAGTTGTAAACCATGTTTTTGATGTTTGTAAACTCTATTTAAGGATTTGTAATAATCGGAGCTATAAGATTGTTTCAATGCATGTATGTTTCCTTCTTTGTTTATTTTAATGTTTCATTAATTTTATAAATTTGATTCATTTGATTTCTAGATATCTTTATTCGTATAGATGTTGATGAAATGATGGTTATTGATGGCGTGGTCATTCGTATTAATTTGTGTACCGAACACTTTTACAAATTAATTGAAAAGCTAAACAATTGATTGGAACAGAAAATGCAGAAAATTTGCTTGGGGAGAAATTAAACTTATGATAGAATTTACTTGTTACAAAAATAATAATTTGTGACAGGAATTTACTTGTTCATCTTTTTTATATTGGTAGCAGGTGGGCCCCATTTTTTAACTTTCAACAGATTTTCCGATGTAAAATATAAATTTATGACAGTATATTTCGTCGTAAGTTCATTTATTAATTTATTGAAAAAGGTGGGTCCCACATTTGAACTTACGACGAAAATGTATACTTGTGACGAAAACTATACTTATGACGAAAACTTTCACAAAACTAGTACTTATGACGAAAGGCATACTTGTGACGAGAATGACATTTGTGACGAAAATGCAAACTTAAGATTTTAGCAAAAATGACGAAATTTTTCCGTCGTAATTGGACCAATTGCGACGATTTCAGTGTAAAATTTTCGTCATAATTGCTCAAATTTGTTGTAGTGAATACGGTAACAAGAGTAAATTGTTTGTGTACTTTTTTATAAAATATAATATCCGTATCCAATAAAAAAATGAGAATAGGAGTTAATCGATCAAATGCACAGTCCAGAGATTAATCGGATAATCGAGGATTAATCGGAATGATTAATCGGATCATTAATCGAAATAAATTTAATAATATTTTTTATATACAATTATATTCATATATATAATTGTTTCGTTGTTTCAACTAAACATATGTTATTACCATATATTTATGCAAATATGTTAAAAATGTTATATAATTGTAATAAATGAAATTGTGAAGGTTTAACTTTTCAATTTGAGATCAATTTAAGAGGAAAAATTAAGAGAATTTACGATTAAGCATCTAAAATTATAATTTATATGTACAAAAATAATGTTTTTTTCTATTGTTTAATCAAGTTTCCACCTTTTAAATTTTTTATTATTTTTTAAAATTCTAACTATTTGTTAATAATTAGCCCAATTTTTGACCGTTTTTTCTGAAAAAACGATTAATTCACCGATTTTCGATTAATCAATTCGGTGATCCGTTATCTAACGATTAATCGGCGATTAATCCCGATTAATCGCCGACTTTTAGAACATATATTTCAAATGGCATTTTAATCTATACATGTACGTAGATATCTGTACATATAGTTCCAAATTCGGTGCACTTTGTCCTGTCTAAAAAATGCTCTTGGCTGAATTCTGAACTACAAGTTTCATTGATTTCAGATACGGATATTCTAAAAATATGGAAGGGTTTCCGGTCCAAAACACTACAAAGCGATCAAAACCAACCTTCTAAAATTGACGGCAAAAAAAAGCCGAAGCTAACACTCATTAAACCCACTGATCCATACTGTTGATCGCTTTTTTAAGTGTGCATGGAAATTATTAAAAAAATAATTTAAATTAAATTATTTATACTTGTAAAGTTTTATAATTAGTTTGTTATGCAATTGCATGCTTTTCAATTTCCGTAATTTTTTTAATATTTTTTTCAAGTAAGTACTAACATGTTCTTAATCCTGCGTAAATATTGGTAAATTAATGTAACAAGTTGAAATATGCCTTAAGCTCAATTTATTTCTAAAGAAATAGGTAGATTAAGTGGAGCTACCTTTCTGGGAAAGGTATTTTATTTTTTAGAGTTGCGCATAAATTGAAAAACGTTAGGAAAAGTGTCTAATTCTTGTAAAATTATTAATTTTTAATTTGGTAATTGCAATTGACTCAAGCCCTAAAAAGATGGTATTCCTAGATCATCAATATTGTAATAATTGTTGTGCCTATAAGAATAAAAGTATCGTAAGATCGCCAAAAAAGTTCCTGCTACGAAAAATTCTAGACTTGCGGGATAGGTTCACAGATTTTGTATCTCGAGTGAGTTCACTGTAACAGATTCGCACCAGAGTTTTTTTTTTTTTTTTTGACAAAGATTTATTGGGTCCGGATACATCACTTTCACTATTTTTAACATGAAAAAGATGAAACACGATACGAGACCCTTTTTGTTCCTTTAATAATTGAGTTCGTTTCCTTCTTGGTACGGTTTGGTGTTCTCTAATTAGGACACCCAAGCAGAATTTTGTTAAAGCCTTGTGGTCCGCATACATGATTCTTCTCCATCAACTTTTATAACTACGAAACCTACTTCCTTCTAGACTCGCTCCTTTTGATACTGCAATCATATTGCAATCAGGGGATCTAGTATGAGGTATGGGGACATGTGTCTCTCTAAAATAAAATTTACATTTTTACATCATTAAAATTTTGAAAAAAATGAAAGTGTTCTCATAAAAATTTAAAAATATAAGAACGCTTTTTCAAATTTATTCAATGTCTCCCTAAAAAAAATAGATCCGTCCCTTATTCGAGTAACAATTTATTAGTGGATTGGTGAGTATATAACATCCTTTAAATTTAGACAAGATATTAAATATAAGAGAAAATTTAATTCAAGTTTCTATTCCAGGGTTACAAGAAATAATATATAGTTTAGTAATATCTAGGTTTATCATATTTAATCATGTAGAAAAAGAAATTAACATATTTCTCACCCCGTCGTACAAAACTGTTGGTTATGAATCTTCATATAAAATACCATTATAGTAGATGTGATGTGTAAAAATAATGTAAACTGCAAGCGCACAGTGTTTAGTTGTAGCAATCACACATCGATCACAGAGACTATGTATTTTCAAAACTCTAACAAATAACTCAGGCGAACTAGACAAATAAAATTTGAGTTGAGATTTGTTTAACCTAATTAACAATTAAAATCAGATAAGGAAAACCTAGGAATCCGAATCCATTAATCAATCACAATTAATATCAACTAACCCTAAAATCAATTCTCTTTCTTCACAAATAAGATATATCAATTAACGAGACAAGCATATACTATGAAACTTGTTATCTAACAATAACCCATCAAAACTTTATGGAGCAAACATAGGCTATGAAAAATAAATCCGGTAACAATAATATATCAAAAACACTTTGTCAATTGAACAATTAAGCACCAAGAAAAATTATGAGAATCAATTAATAGGAACAAGAAGATATAAAAAATAATCAAATTAACTTCATCTTCATCCTAGGAGAATTAACTTAGCTAGACATAATAACTGAATTAACAAAACAATTAAATATAAAGAATGCAAGAAAAAGTGTTTGAATAGAATAAAGAACTTGTATCGAAAAACAATAATAAATCTATCCTACTCCTAATTATCAGATATAGTCTAAATTCTATGTAAACAAAAGTCTAGATCTCTAAATTGATGTCTCAAATACAAGAGAGGAGATCTATATATATAGGAAAAATAATGAGCTTGGGTTTTTTGACTACAAATCGGATTCTGGAAATATTTCCTCAATTCCTTTTTCTTCTCCGATAAGTTTTCCATTTTTTCTCCAATTTCCTTTTGACTTCAAGTATTTCCATCTCCTTGCCTTTTTCACCTTTTTCTGCTTGAAATATGATTTTATTTATTTTCCTACAAAACAAAAGAAAACAATTTATTAAACAATAAAATTACGAAAACATACATAAAATAGGTATTAAAAATTTATTAATTATGGACCTATCAAATGCCCCCATACCTATCTTTTGCTCGTCCTCGAGAAAAACTAATATATTATAAACTACTATATAATAGATAATACCACTTCCGTAGGTGATCACGGTTACATTTGGCATATACAACAAGCCTTTTAAACCCCTAGGCAGCCCTAGTGGACGAGTGAGGTCTCGTGAGGGCCTATAGTGAATGTACCCACAAAATTCATCTAGCTCATGTAAAAGATCGCATGACAATGCAACACCACACATACAAGTCCTCTTATGCTTCATCAACTTAAGAATCAAAAATGACTTTGCAATGTCTTGTCATGGAAGATGCAAGGATTCACATAGTCTACTCAAAGAAATATGCATAAAAGCTCAAGCAATAACTCACCTTTCACTCACAAAAGAATATTCACTCAAGAACAAGGGTAAGTGTATCACTCTCTTCCAACAAAATCATAAGCATGCTTGACATTTGGTATCAATCTAACTTTAACACAACATACATCAATGATGATAATCAAAAGGTCTTTATTTGGGTTGTAATGGGGCTAGGGACAAGGTATGTCAAGTAAGGTCAAATAAGGTGAAGTGTCAAAAGCTAGTAGGCACCATAATTAATCATACACATCACCAAACTTCCTCCCCACAACTGAATTTTCTACTTTTTATTCCAACAAAAGGCTTGATTAGTCGAATGAAGAAGGATCACACAAAAATAAGTATGCTCTCATAATATTTTTTTTCTTTTTTTTTAATTTCTTTTACTTTTTTTCATATATCTTTTTTTTTCAAGAGCTAAGAGATAGATATAAGCAACTACAATCCTCCTTCAAAAATTTCTTGAACAACGACTAACAAGTAAGCAATCAAACCAAATATTTCCTCAAAAGTAATGAACAAAAGTAAACCCATCTTACACACCTTATTACTCCCTCAAGTTCCTACTAGCCATTGACAATTTGGGATCAAGCATAAGTAAGGCTACACAAGAAAAAGGTCCAGGCAAGTAACATGGTATGTCACCGAAAAAATAGGATTAAGCTCAAGAGGGTACTAATTGATCATATATATAAATGGTGTGGTAATTTGGAAAATATAGGTTATTCCTAAATGCCTTTATCATCTTATCATCAAATAATGTCATGCATTCAAGAAAGGTCTCAAACAAGTGCTAGCAATGCAAACAACATGTGGACACTCAAGCAAACGAATATAAAATGCAAATGATATGCATATAGGCTCAAAAAACTCACATGGTGGTGAAAACATAGTCAATCCCAAGCAAAAATCTCTTCAATGCACCAACTTGTACTCAAAGCATGAAAACCAAATCATTTTGCACATATTCATGTCCTTCTAATTACTTGCAACAATCAATAAGTCTACTAGTTTCAACTTGCTAGTGTATGTGTGTGAACAAGAACTTAGCAAATCACTTCTTAATCAAAAGTATCAGAAACACAAGATTACTATAGCATGTAAGGGTGCATCAAGCAACAAGAAATCATTTCACAAGGCTAGAATTCTACAATTTACTAAACTTCTTTTTGAGATTTTTTCATTTTTCAAATTTTTTTTTTTTTGGTTTTTTTTTAATAATACTACTAAACCCCTCCCCCATACCTAAATCATGCATTGTCCTCAATGTATGCAAATGAGAGAAAAATGACAAAGTAAAAGGACGAGAATACCTGATAAGGGCATGACGGAGATACAGAAGAATACCTAACACACATAACAATAAACACACACACACACACACACACACACACACACATTCCCCCATACCTACACTTGACTATGGGAGACACATACAAAAACGCTTACTAACCAATACCAGATCGAGGAAAAACTACCTTCTTAACAGAATCATCAAACATGTGAAACTCACCCACAAAGACAACAGTATCCACTAAAGAAAGAAGATCTGGAACCAGAATAAAACTCATACCACTAACATCATTCATACACCAATTAAACGCTTCTTTATGTTGTTTAAGCAGATTAATTACTTGAAATTCTTGGTTACGAACTATGTCACTAGAGATAAAAACATGATAAGTTTCATTATTAACTACCAAAGACTGATCAAGAGTAGAAAAAGATGGATTAAAATCAAGTGGGAGTGGCTCACCAACAGATATCTTAACAAATAACTTAGGATTAAAAGAACTATCCTCAAATTGAGTTTCATGCTTACAACAAATAACATTTAATTCATCTAACATCTCATCAGAAGAAAAATTCGTATACAACTCATGAAGTTCTTTATTACTCTCATACTCTAACAAAATATCGTCCTCAAGAAAAGACTCAATTGAACTATCCTCAAGATGTGACCATGAAACAACCTCATCAATCAAATTAACTCCTGCATGCAGAATAGACATGACTACTATGGTATCCAAAAAAAAAATCTAGACCTTGCTCCTAACAACAAGATACTACTAAAAGTAACAACTCAAAAAGCATTCGTCGTGACTGGCCAGGCAGGAGGAAGCATTGCCAAGAGGCTAACCACCATTCTAGTCACCAGTCTAAAGGCCAGGTAAGCTTTCGCTAGTCCTAGACACCACCGAAAAATACTTAGTGATTTGTTCCTCCTAGATTCTCTTCCTAGTTGAGCGTGATATCCTAGGGGCTAACGTCTAATTAATTTTATTAAGGAAAAAGGAATGCAAGATGAATGAATTAGTGATTTGTGGGCCAAGGAAAGAGTGACGAAATCCCTCACCTTATCTTGAAATTGGGTGGCGCCCTTAAGATTGATTAGATAATGCAACACACAAAGAACGAGAAATAAACACTTATTGATGCACTACACTACGTGTTCTATTCTAAATTGTACGTACCTCTTTCCTCCAGCAATCACCACAATTGTATAAGATGGAAAGCGATAAAGACAATAAATAAATCTAGATGATGTGCTC
This sequence comes from Heracleum sosnowskyi, assembly GCA_030848705.1. NCBI lineage: Eukaryota > Viridiplantae > Streptophyta > Magnoliopsida > Apiales > Apiaceae > Heracleum > Heracleum sosnowskyi. The sequence continues at coordinate 23,499,547 of CM061240.1, forward strand.
CTATGTGAGAGAATGAATGATGTAACAAATTGGTTTTTAACAAATAACTAACTAATATTTTTGGATTTTTCAAATATTTAATTTTTTTTTGTGTTTTTCAATAATGATGGAAAGAAAATAGAGAGAGGTGATACAGAATACCGAAAAGCGTTTCAAAAAATTTCATAAGAGACGACGATGCCTTCTAGCAATCTTCTTGCCCAAGCTTTCCTCCGCTTCACTATTCCCTAAAAGACAAACAATGCAGAACAAGAAACTAATCCGAAGAATTAAATATCAAGGAGTGAAAATTACCAATAGTCCCCGGCAGCGGCGCCAAAAACTTGATGTGTAAAAATAATGTAAACTGCAAGCGCACAGTGTTTAGTTGTAGCAATCACAGATCGATCCACAGAGACTATGTATTTGCAAAACCCTAACAAATAACTCAGGCGAACTAGACAAATAAGATTTGAGTTGAGATTTGTTTAACCTAATTAACAATTAAAATCAGATAAGGAAAACCTAGGAATCCGAATCCATTAATCAATCACAATTAATATCAACTAACCCTAAAATCAATTCTCTTTCTTCACAAATAAGATATATCAATTAACGAGACAAGCATATACTATGAAACTTGTTATCTAACAATAACCCATCAAAACTTCATGGAGCAAGCATAGGCTATGAAAAATAAATCCGGTAACAATAATATATCAAAATCACTTTGTCAATTGAACAATTAAGCACCAAGAAAAAATATGAGAATCAATTAATAGGAACAAGAAGATATCAAAAGTAATCAAATTAACTTCATCTTCATCCTCGGAGAATTAACTTAGCTAGACATAATAACTGAATTAACAAAACAATTAAATATAAAGAATGCAAGAAAAAGTGTTTGAATAAAATAAAGAACTTGTATCGAAAAACAATAATAAATCTATCATACTCCTAATTATCAGATCTAGTCTAAATTCTATGTAAACACAATTCTAGATCTCTAAATTGATGTCTCAAATAAAAGAGAGGAGATCTATATATATATGAAAAATAATGGGCTTGGGTTTTTTGACTACAAATCGGATTCTGGAAATATTTCCTCAATTCCTTTTTCTTCTCCGATAAGTTTTCCAATTTTTCTCCAATTTCTTTTGACTTCAAGTATTTCCATCTCCTTGCCTTTTTCACATTTTTCTGCTTGAAATATGATTTTATTTATTTTCCCACAAAACAAAAGAAAACAATTTATTAAACAATGAAATTACGAAAACAAACATAAAATAGGTATTAAAAATGTATTAATTATGGATCTATCAGATGTAATCTTTCTGAATATAGACAATTATTTCACTGATGTATTGAAATAGTATTAGCAAATACTTGTTTTAATATTCGTTGCTCGTCGTCCTCGTCAGTCGTCTGGGCCTCCTGGCTCGTGTAGGCATTTTCAATCCAGAAACAATTATCAGGTCATCGTGGGTGTTGTTTCGAGAAACAATTATCAAGTCATCGTCTTGAATAATAATTTTTCGTCATATCTATTAGAATCGAATTTTCCATAATTCTAAACTAGAAATTAGTTATAACTTAATAATGAATTCAAATAATATGTAAATATCGTTAAACGTAGAAGAAAATCATTGTATTTAATATTAAAAGGTGTATTTAGTTATCAATAAAATTATGTTAAAATACTAAAAAGAATATTATGTTAAAGCTTTGTGGTCCGCATACATGATTCTTCTTCATCAACTTTTATTACTACGAAACCTACTTCCTTCTAGACTCGCTCCTTTTGATATTGCAATCAGGGGGATCTAGTATATATGGCATATGGGGACATGTGTCTCTCTAAAATAAAATTTACGTTTTTACATCATTAAAATTTTAAAAATAAAATTCCAGTAACAATTTATTAGTGGATTGGTGAGTAATATATAACATCCTTTAAATTTAGACAAGATATTAAATATAAGAGAAAATTTAATTCAAGTTTCTATTACACGGTTACAAGAAATAATATAGTTTAATAATATCTACGTTTATCATATTTAATCATGTAGAAAAAGAAATTAACATTACCAAAGTCCGCTTAATCAATATGTGATTGCACGGTAAGATTAAAAATGCAAAGGTCGTGTGGATTCTGGATAGTGGTTGTTCTAGGCACATGACAGGAGAAAAGTCCCTGCATACATATGTGGTTGAGAAGTTCGGTCCGACAATAACCTTTGGAGATGACAACAAGGGATTCACTACGGGATATGGTAATCTGGAAATTGGAAATGTCATCATTGAAAATATCTCTCTTGTTGAAGGATTAAAGCACAATCTAGTGAGTATTAGTCAGTTCTGTGACAAAGGATACAATGTGGATTTTAGAAAAGATAGATGATTCATCTCAAACAGCAAAGATGAGAAATTTGCTCTGCAGGGAGTAAGAAAAGGAAACTTGGTCATAACCGACTTATGTTCTGCCAGTGATGGAGAAGCCAAATGTTTCTATAGCAAGGCTTCATCAGATCAAAGTTGGTTATGGCATAAGAAGCTTTCACACTTGAACTTCAAAACTATGAACTATTTGATAAAGAGAGAGTTGGTGAGAGGGTTACATCTGATGGAATTCCATCAGGAATGACTATGTGAAGCATGTGAAAAAGGGAAGTCTAAGAAAGAATCACACAGAAGCAAAGAACTGACAAACATCTCTGAACCTCTTCAGTTGATCCATATGGATTTATTTGGTCCAGTAAATGTCATGTCAGTATCAAGGAAAAGATATGTGTTAGTGATGGTTGACGACTACTCCAAGTACACGTGGGTATTATTTTTACAGACAAAGGATGAAGCAACTCAAATGATCATTGATCACATAAAGAAGATTGAAGTAGAAGCTAACCTACCTGGGCGTACGATCAGATCAGACAATGGAACTGAATTCAAGAATGCAGTTCTAAATGACTTCTACACAGAAAAAAGAATATCTAGACAGTATTCAGCTCCAAGAACTCCTCAACAAAATGGAGTAGTGGCAAGGAAGAATCGTACTTTGGTTGATGCAGCAAGGACTATGCTAAGTGAATCAAAGCTTCCCACATATTTTTGGGCTGAAGTAGTCGATACAACTTTCTACACTCAGAATCGTACCCTGATTAACAGAGATCATGAAAAGACTCCTTACGAGTTAATGGATAACAAGAAACCATCACTGAAGTATTTTCATGTGTTTGGTGCAAAGTGCTTTGTATTGAAAGATGGAGAGCATCTGGGAAAGTTTGATGCTAAAGCATATGAAGGCATTTTTCTAGGCTATTCTCTGAAATCTAAAGCTTACAGGGTTTATGTGATTGAAGATAAGAAAGTTGTGGAAAGCCTTAATGTAACTTTTGATGACACCAAAAGACCAAGCCTGCAAGCAGAAGAGAACTCCGAATCCTTGGTATTTGAAAATCTATCAGGAGATCTCTCTGATAATGAAGAAGAACCTGTAGTTGTTCATGGTAATATTAATGACAATAATGATAATGATTCTGGACCAAGTGGTGACAGTGGTGGAGATCCTCAGACTATAACTGGATCCACTAGTCAAACAACAGGGTCAACAGATCATTCCAGCAACAACTCAGGAAAAGTAGGAGAAGGATCATCTAGTCACACTCAACACAATAATGAACAAGGAGAATCATCAAAGACAAAGGGTATGGAGTCGAGCACATCCCTTTCACTTGATCATTGGTGATCCAGACTCAGGAGTAATAACTAGAAGGACATCACAAAATGAATGTCACTACTCTGGGTTTCTTTCAGAAATAGAACCTAAGAAAGTAGAAGATGCCCTGGAAGATCCAGATTGGGTAATTGCTATGCAAGATGAACTCAATCAATTTGAAAGGCAGAAAGTTTGGAAGTTGTTACCCAGACCTAAAGGAAAATCTGTTATAGGAACTAAATGGGTATTCAGAAATAAACTGGATGAAGATGATATTGTAACAAGAAACAACGCCAGACTGGTTGCTAAAGGTTATTCTCAGGAAGAGGGGTATAGATTATGATGAAACTGATGCACCAGTAGCAAGACTTGAGGCTATCAGGATGTTTCTGACATTCGCAGCACATTCCAATTTCAAGGTTTATCAAATGGATGTGAAGAGTGCATTTCTGAATGGGGAGCTAGAGGAAGAAGTATATGTGGAACAACCTCCAGACTTTGAGGATTCAAATCTGGTGGACTATGTTTACTTTCTGTTCAAAGCTCTCTATGGACTGAAGCAAGCTCCAAGGACATGGTATGACACTCTATCAGAATTTTTACTTGAAAATGGCTTTACTAGAGGTGTCATAGATAAAACTCTGTTTTAAAAAATGCATAAGAATGAGTTGATATTAGTGCAAATATATGTTGATGACATTATATTTGGTTCTACTAATGATGATCTTTAAAAGAGATTTGCTAAGTTAATGCAGAGTAGATATGAAATGAGCATGATGGGTGAGTTGTCATTCTTTCTTGGACTACAAGTGTATCAAAGACAAGATGGAATATTTATTTGTCAGTCCAAGTACATCAAGGATCTTCTAAAGAAGTATCATCTGGAAGACTCATCTACGGCAAAGACTCCAATGACAACTTCCACTACGCTTGATAAGGACGAAACCGGTAAGAAGGTTGACATCACAACCTACAAAGGTATGATAGGCTCATTACTTTATCTCACTGCAAGTAGACCAAATATTATGTTTGCAACATGCTTGTGTGCGAGGTTTCAGTCTGATCCAAAAGAATCTCAGCTTATAGCTGTTAAACGTATCTTTAGATATCTCAAGGGAACCCCAAATATTGGAATTTGGTACCCTAAGGATACATGATTTGATATTATTGGCTATACAGACTCAGATTTTGCAGGTTATAAGATTGATCGAAAGAGTACTTCAGGGAGCTATCAGTTTCTTGGATGAAGGTTAGTTTCCTGGTATAGCAAGAAGCAGCACTCAGTATCCACATCGACAGTTGAAGCTGAATACATAGATGCGGGTAGATGTTGTGCTCAAATCTTGTGGATGAGATACCAACTCCGAGACTATGGGCTTTTGTTGAAAAAGATTCCAATATTCTCTGACAACACAAGCACCATAGCAGTCTCCAACAACCCAGTTCAGCACTCGAGGACCAAGCACATTGATATCAGGTATCATTTTATTCGAGAGCATGTCATGAATGATACTGCGGAATTACATTTTGTACCCACGGAGGAACAAATTGCAGACATCTTCACTAAACCGCTTGACGAATCCACTTTTTCTAAGCTGGTTGGTGAACTTGGGATGTTAAATCTTTCTAATTGATTAATTAGAAGTTAATAACTGCAAGTTGATCCTAATAAGTCCACTAGTTTAAGGATTTCCATATATTTAGGACTTGTGAACTTATTTTCCGGAATAATTCTTGTAAGTTAGAATTATCTACTTAAATTACATGTCATATTTATAAGTAATATATCTTCTGACATTTAATTAGCAAATAATTTTAAAATTGTTTAAGTGCTAATATTTGTTCTAAATATTATGCATTTATTCAATTCTGATTAATTTTATTTTGTTCAATACAAAATAAAATAATGCAACATAATTAATTAGATATTTATTGATTTATATCAGTTAATGATATTTAGTCAATTTTATACTAAATTAATTATGAATTTTATTTTCTGTGAATTTAAGAATAATTTTTTATCATTAGAAATTCACAGGAAGTAGAATTTTATTTTTAAACAGGTTTCTGATTTAAAAATGAAGTAGCAGCAAAATGTATCAAAATACTAAGTTCGACAGTTTTTCAGTATTCTTCATTAAGAATCTATCGAATGATTTTTAAGCATCTCGATAAGTTTCTGATTAAGAAAATCAAAAACCATCAAAACTTTCATTCGATAGATTTTGGAACTAAGACAAAAATCTATCGAACATATTTCATTTTGTTCAAGTTGATGATATTCGATAGTTTTCAATCATTTCAAAATTCGATAGTTTTCAGTTTTAATAGTGTATTTAGCTTCGATAGTTTTTAATAAGGGATGTTCAAATTCACATCTAAATCCACTTCGAGAGTTTTTTTTTAAAACTATGGAAGTGTGATTTGACGTTTATGCCCCTATACAAAAACAATCGACAATTCATTTCTAAAACTATCGAACATTAATTGACCTTTTTACCCTTAGAAGTGTTGTTAGTATATATGTACTACTTAGTCGTTTTTCTTTCATTTCAGATCTAAAACACATCGACTAATACTTACATATATACACACATATAATACGAAGAACTCCCGATAGAATTGTTCTTCTTTTTTAACCGAGAAATCCTCAGAAATTCAAGATTGACCACAGTAATCTTCATTTTAATGTGTAGAAGTTGTGTGTTTCTCGTGTTATTGAATCTTCTGTTCAGTTTCTAAGAAACTATCGAGAGTCCCAAATTCGAATTTCTAAGTTGTTAACTGTTCTTGATAATTAGTGATACTAGTTTACTAGGATTCATCAATTCTTGAGTTTAGTTTTAAGTAAAAAAAATTATCAAATTCAACAATTTAGGGTTCTTAAAATTTGGGGGTTTTAAATTGGTTCGGTTTTTAAATTAAGAAAAAGGGTTATTAATGTTTATTAATTAGTAATAATTAATTTGGTTTATTTTTGGTTTAAGATTTTAATTTTCTGGACCTTGTTTATTTTCAATGGCTGGAGAGTTTATTATCACCAAGACGAACCATGTCTCGTTTCAAAATGTGAAATCCATCTCGAACTTACAGTTTCGTGCATGGGCACAGTTTTTGAACTCACATTCTATGGTGGCATACGTTTTAAGTGCTCCAGCAGTTCTTTGTGTCGATCAATTGACATAACTATACATTACTGCCACTGACACGTCAAAAGATATTGTATTATCATTCAGTTTTGTTGTTCCAGGGAGCAGAACAATAAGGGTGAAAGAACAAGATGTTAATAGAATTTTATATTTTCCTACAGAAAATCTTGTTTCGGATCCAACGACTGAAGAAATACATGTTTTCTTCACTCTTATTAGAAGTCAACAACCTAACTTCTTTATAGGAGAATTTCTGAAGCATTATTGCTCTGTTTTTACACACTAATTCATGTTTTTATTGCAAAGAATACTAATCTGCATGGCATTCCTCTGTTTCTTCAGAAATTAGGGTTTGCTATTGCTCACAATAGGCATATTAACATTGGTAAGTTAGTGATAGATCAGATCATTCAGTGCATGGGACCTTTGGAAGAGAGAACATGGCAGTATGATGTGCTTTGCTTTTATCCAAGGTTTCTACAATTAATCTTGAATGATGTGCTTACAGATGGTGAGAGAGACATCTTTGCAGAGGAAGAAAGGAAGGAGTGCATGAAGATGAAGAGCAATGCAATAACCTACTGTTCTCACTGACTATCTACGAACGGTACCTCTGCCACTTCTACCCCCAGGGGAACAAGTAAATGAAGGTATGAATCATGAACCCATGTTCCTCAAGTACATGCACCAATGGACATAGATCCAATACTAGAGCCCTTAGTGGCCATTCCCGACCAAGAGATTGACAACCAACAGCCTCTAACCCAGGTCGAAGAGCCTTGGGAAGAACCAATTGAAACTCAAACAGAAGCTCCTATCCCTACTATACCAACTATAGAAAAATCCGTGAGTGTAGAGGGAGATAGTGCCTTAGCAGCACCACATAGGAAGAAACCCACTTCATCAACAGCTCTACCTTCTGCTAAAAGAAGAAGAATTGAGACCAATGCAACTGTTTACTTTTCATTACCGTCTTCCACTGATCCTCTTATCAATTTTTCTCAAGCTGATTGGGCAGCTATTACAAAAGCTATATCTGAACCCCTAGCCCAATCTAATAAAGGAAAATTAACGGAATCTTCTAGCTCTCCAACCATATTACGGTCAGGACCACTGGATGTCGGTTCCTTAGTGAACCAAGAGTCTTCACAGACATTGAGAGATGGCTTTGACCCAAATGCATAATGCAAAGGGTCATTGCCTAACTCCTCAGATGGAACATATCTGGATCCTGCGGGTAACGGGTCCGACATAGGTGCGGATCGGCAACTCGGTAACAATGAATCAACTTCATTTGAGGAGTTACCCCAGGTTAAGTCTGCAAAGACTTCAGAGGAAGTTTCAGGGCCTCTGCTTTCAAAAGAGCTTGATTCTAACCCCTTAGAGATTCAAACTCTGGATCCTATAAAGGAAAGATGATCAGCAACCTGGTTTAACCATGGACGGGGAATTGCGAAGCCCCATTGCAGGTACATCAAAACCTAAGGAATTGAGTGAAACAAAAACACTTACACCTGGCCTGAGTGAGAAAGGTATAAATTATGAGTGAAACACAAACAAAAATGTTGAGTGAACACCCAGAGCCAAATGTGAGGAGTGACACCCAAAACCTGCCAAATATTCATGATCAACTTCCACCTATTGAAAGGGAACTTCAAGTTCAAGCCACTCTCAAGGAAATGATAGTTCATGACAAAGAGGGAAATGATTTATACAAAGTTCCCCTCAGACCTTCTTTTTCTCAAGGGATCACCTCTAGTCAATTTGATAGTCCATTATCGATGTTTCAACAGAAAATTGACTTGGCTGCAGCTGATTCCAGAAGAACTTATCGAGCATTAAGCAGTGCATCTGGCACAATAACGGGCATAAAGGAGGCTGTTGATTCCTTGAAGAAACATGCCATGGAGGAGTTGATTGATCTAAGATCTGATGTCAAAGAGCTTCGAGACGGGTTTAAAAATGAAGTACATGTGATTTAGCAAGGTCGGGAATCTCTGAAGGAGGACGTTTTAGTTGTTCGTGATGCTCAAGCTAAAGTGAAGGATGCAATGAACAGTCTGTCGAGGGTGGAGTCTTGACTGAATAGAAGATTGGATAGAATCAAGAAGTCAACCAACACAAGACTGGACAATGTTCACAAGAAGCTTGCTGCTATGGAAGAGATTACCAAAGACATTGCTCTCTACATGGGAAATCAAGATGACGATATAGAGTCTGTTTTGAAGATGCTTAAAGCTCAACAAGCTGGTCCCTCAACCCACTCTGTAGAGGATTACTCAACTAAGGGGGAGAAGGGAGCAGAAATGGAAACACCCATTCCAATTAGACAATCCTGGGTTGAAGCTTTTGGGAATGAAGATGAAGAGGAGTTTGAAGTTGAGTTTGAGCCAACAAACGAAGAGCATGAACCATATTATCGTGAACCGATTGAACATCCAATTCTTGATGATATTATGGAAGAAGCTGGTGAAGCAAACCCTCTATCTGATGAGAAAGTAGATGTCTTGGAAAGGTTGAAAGCTGAAAGAGAAGCAAAACAAGCTGAGAAGGAGAAGCACCGTGTAATTCAAAGATCTGAAAAGCTAAAGAGGTTCAAGATGTATAGTGAAATAAGGAAGAAGAAGGTGTTAGACTTGGCACAAAAACAAGGAAAGGACTGGGAGATGGCTTACAAGACATTTTGTGGAGTTGAAGACGGATTGGAAGTCAACGACAACATTGACGTGGAAGTGATCTTTTAAGCCATTAAAAGGGCAAATCCAGATACTGAAACCTATTTCACAGCATTACGACATTCCATCATCTACGTGAAAGCTTGAGTCAAAGCAAGTGGTGCCTGGAACATTATCATCAGTTTCATCAACAGAGGTACATTTGTGATATCCACTAAATTATTTGAACAAAGATCATATACAGAACTGCAAGTGCTACTCATCAAGATTCAGAGAAGTACAAAGCTAAATGAACTGCTCCATGAGCATGTTAAGGAAATCTTGATGAAAGTCAGTCCAGAAGTAAGTGATGATCCTCCTATGGTAAGGTTTATGAAGAACTGCATCTTCAGAATCTGCTACCTGGATGTGGTAAAACTGAAGGATTATCCCAATAACTATCTGATATCAGTTGAAAAAAAATTGAGATCCACTGGATTCAGCACACCGAAAAAATTAGAGCTGCAGACACTCTAAAGAACTATCTCACTACAAGAAAATGTTCAATAGACATCACACATTAGACATCGGTTACGAAAATGACTGATGTTAAAAGTTGTAATAACATCACCCCGTGTTAAAGTGATGTCTTTGTTGTTTAAAGACAAAGCTTATTTGAGAACCGATGTCTAAAGTTCAACTAAAAATATTAAAAACGCGCCACTTAAGTTTTTGTTTCCCTTTAGTAAAAAATTCGACATTGCCCCGTTAACCCAATTATTCCACCCCCCCCCCCCCCCCTTACCCAATTATTTCCCCCCTCTTTACCCAATTATTTCCCCCGCCGCGGCCTCTTCCCAATTATTCCCCCCCCTTTCTCAATCTCTCAATCTCTCAATCTCTTTCTCTCGTCTCTCAACTCCACCACTCAATCTATTTCTCTCGTCTGCTCAACACACCACAACTCACCTCCGCCACTGAATTCACCTCGGACACCACCTCCACCACTCAACTCACCTCCACCGCCACTCACCTCTGTCCTACTCACCTCCGTTCTGCTCTCACCTCTGTCATGCTCTACTCATCTCCGTTCTCCAAATTGGTAAGCTTTAATTTGGGGGTTTTTTAAAATCAAATCCCTAATTTCTTAAATTGGGGGTTTTCATTTACTTGGATGTATTTTAAATTTTGAGTTTGTTTTTTTACAGGACCTCTGTCATTTGGGTGTGGTGTGGCTGTTATCTTAGGTACTTTTTAATTTCTTCTGAAATGCTACTAGTTACGGATAATTTGTAATTTATAATTTTTGGATGCATGTTAGATTTCTTAGTTGTATGTTTTCTGTTATTAATTATTTGATATTCCATCTGGTGGAGTAATAGCCGACTAAAGTTGAAACTATTAATTAGTTGATATTAATTATTTGATATTTCTTAGTTAGATTATTAATTATCTTGTTGTTCTACCGACATAATCGATCAAGAGAAACTATGAAGGTTCTTGTGATTTTCTACTGGTCAATTTTGAAATATTGAGTTGGATGTGTATTTTAGTTCCATATTTGTTAATTTATTTCATTGTTGACTGGAGGTTTATGTTTTAATTTTTGATTTTTACGAAAAGCTTAAATGTTGTCGTTTGAGTATTTTATTGTTTGGCTGATATTTAGGGAGAATTATTCAATTTGTGAAGAAGAAAGAATAGTTCCTTATTCACAGTGTCAACCTAGTGCTTCTACTACTAATTAAGAGGTACTCCCGCTCTCTTTCTTAACTCATTTCTCTTAAAAATATTTTATCCAGTTGTGATCATTATTTGTATGCTTCATATGATTTGAATTTCATATGTTTTATATGGTTTAAAATCACAATTACATATGCTTTTGATCTCTTATTATTTGTATGTATTCTTTGTATGCAAGTGACTGAAAAACATGCATGTGTTTAAGGTTTTAAATGTGTATCTGATTTGTTTATATATAGTGATTAAACAAGAATGCTTAGTTTTTCTTAGAAAATGTATCATGCCCTATTTGTGATTATTATACTTTAAGTCAAATTACTATCATATGTCATACGTGCATTTGATCAATATAAACTATTGGATTTCTATTATCAATAAAACTATAATAGGTCATAATACATAATATGTAATCATTATAATTATACTAAAATTTTAAGTGACATACCAGGTGGTTAAAAATGGATAAGTCTTGGATAAAAGCGGATAGGGATTCATTACAATATGAAATTGGTGTGGAAAACTTCTTGATATTTGTTGAGGAAAATACTAAAAATCCAAAAAAAATTCCTTGCCCATGCGCACGCTGCGTTAACTTCAAGAAATATTATGTCAATATAATTAGAGGTCATTTATACGAATTTGGTTTTAGTTTAGGGTATTATGATTGGATTTGGCATGGAGAAGAGGTTGTTAACAGTACCAAGTCATCTGTTGGTAGTACTTGTCCTCCTGCGAAGCCCACACCAAATTCAGAAACATTTAACGTATGTGAAGCAGCCTAGAATGAATCAGATGAGTTTAAGAGGTTTGTTGCTGAGGCGGAACAACCTCTTTTTGAGGGAAGTGAGTGCACTAAACTAGAGTCAGTATTAAAACTACATAATTGGAAGGCTAGGTTTGGAGTTAGTGATAAGGCCTTCACCGATCTGCTTGAATCTACTAAAGTCACGTTCAATGAATGGGGAATTCCTGATGGTGAAACTAGGGCGCGAATGCAGTCATATATTGGAATGTTGGCCAGGACTATACGATTCCAATCGACATTGCTAGTTGGCCAAATGTGGATCCGGAATTAAAATCAAAGCTTTGGATAGATATTCAGGTTAGATATAGTATTTTTACATGTTTTGTGAATTTCTCGTATTTAAAATTCTCATTTTACTTGTGTGCTTTCCAGTCTACATTCAAAGTGAAACCACAGTGTGAGGACTTTGTCCTAAAGTCTGCTGGTTGTAAATGGCGACAATTCAAGACTAACTTGACGAGGAAGTTTGTGCGGCCATATGTTGGACAGAAGAAGAAACTGAGTAAGCCCCCAAAGCAATATGCTTATGTTAGTAAGTCAACCTGGAAAAGATTTGTGAGACAGAGGACTGATCCGGCATGGGAGGTTTGATTTAATTTTATAGTTAATTCTGTTGATTTTATAGTTAATTCTGCATCTGTATTTATGATATGTAATTATTTTATTTTATTTTTAGGAAATACATGAAGCGCAGAGTAAAAGAGTTTCTCAAAGAAAATATCATCACCGCTTATCGAGAAAGGGTTATATTGGTTTAAAAGAAGATGAAGTAAGAACTAAGTCAGTATTGTCTTATTCGATAAAAAATTAGCATGAATTTTTATATTTTTCTTCATTTTAAACAGATGAAAAGTGGAAGGCTGGAGCCGGGAGTAGAACCTGATAGAGCAATTTTATGGAAAAAGGCTCGTAAACGAAAAAATGGCGAAGAGGTCGAAGAGGTAGATGAAGATTTTGCGGTTGTATTCGGTAAAATTGTAAGTCTTCTATCATATCATTATATGATCATTTATAATTAATTAAATTTTAGACTCTCTATTTTGGTTTTCTAATCATTTTCATATCAATAGGATACATTGTTGGAAAAAAAAGAGAAGGGTGAAATACAATTCTCTGGAGGTGAAGATGTTTTGACTACGGCTTTGGACAGTCGTGAGAATTCTGGTAGGGTCCGCGCTGTTGGAGGGTTCATCACTCCAGAACAGTACTTTAAATTTCCACGAGAGAAGAAAGTTCGAATCACAAAGGAAGAGTTGATGGCCCGTGATCGACAAAGGGATGAAAAAATTGAGAAAAAGACGCAAGCTCTTGAGGCAGAGATTGTTCAGCTGAAGGCAATGATTAGTTCAGGAATGATGAATCATCATCAATACTCCCCAATGCAGTCAGTAAAGGCCAGTTACCAGCCGGAAAAGAATCAGCCTGCTGCAATTGTACTAGAATTTGACGAGGACAACTGTGTTCCTACAGATGCTCCCCCTAGGCCTTCACCTCCTGGAATTTTGGTATTTTTATTTTATTGCTTAATTTCTATGAATTGATGATTTCTTTTTACCTTAGTATTTTAATTTGTTCATTTAAATATTACAGGGGAACAGATCTTGTGAGCTATCTGTCGAGAGGTTAGAGAACAAGGTTGCATTTGGTATGGTGTATCCTCGCGAGGATAGAGAAAAAGTCCATGGAATTGATATACCACTTGGACATCAGTGTGTCTCTGTCGATGGCATCATCAAACCATATGCCTTGCTTCCAGTGCCGATCCATGCTGAATTGGAGACAGTCTGCGATGCACTTGGCTCTTTTGTAGCATGGCCTGAGGAATTAATCAGCTACACAACTACTGCGGTACAATTTAATATGTTGTCTGAATTTTGAAATAAAAATGGTGCTTCTGAGGATATTAGAAATTAAATTGTGTTTAATTTTTTTATGGTTCAATGATCTACAGATTAATAAAAATGTAAGGCCGCGTCCAAGTGCAGATAAAAGAAACAAGAGTGATGAGTTGCAGAAATTGAAGGCACAGTTCTTTGAAGCAAAGCCAAGTACAAAAGTGCCAAAGGGCTTTACCTTACTGTTTAAACATGCAACTACCTGGATGAAAACTGTTGGGGTTTCGATACAGATTGAATGCAAGTCAGATGTGTTTGGGCATGAAAAGACAATTTATTTGTTACATGAGAATATTTTGGCGTTGTTGGAGTTTGAAATGCTAGGGCAAGCTGTAATTCCATCTTACATGGCGTAAGTTACATTTTTTTTCTTTTTCCGATATGCATTCTAATGTTAGTATTTTTTCAATTGTCTCTACTTCTAATGTTGGTATCTTTTTTCGGTAGGCACTTGCATACTGAGATAAGTCAACGACCAGAACTGGCGGAGACGTTTGCTTTTATTGACCCTGGATCCACATTTAATTTGAATGCTGATTTTGAAGATTACGTTGTTAACCGGTTGAAGGAGGGCAACCCGGATCAGCTGTTCTTTTTGCCGCATAATCAGAAGTAAGTTCTTATATAATATTAGGATACTAAAAAACTGGATAGTACTAAAAATCTGACTTTGGTATGTTTTCTAATAAAAACAGTATGCATTGGATTTTGGCAATTATTTGGGAAGGTGAAATTTATTTTCTCAATCCACTCCCTCACCCAACACAGTTTCCAGAACTAGAAAAAGCATTATCAAGGTAATTTTTTATTTACCGTAATATTTTGATGAAAATTCATGATTTTTTGTGTACATTGTATCAGTTTTATTTTTCATGCAGGGTAGTGAAATCTTTTAATTCAGAAATTGGTAGGGGCAACAGGACGCCACCCAAGGCGAAGTTTCTGAGTGTAAGTACTTTTACACTTCATTTGAGTTCATTTCAGTACATAGTTATTATTAATATATGGTTTATATGATAAATAGTATGTGTAATATGTAAAGTTATTTTTTGGAATAGGGATCCCCCAAGCAACCCGGTGGCCATGAATGTGCTTATGTAGTAATGCACTACATGAAAGAAATTATGAATGATACAAGATTGACTTTTGCAACAAAGGTGTGCGTCTTTTTTTTTCTAATGCGTTACTTTTGAATTATAAAGGTGTAGTTTTCATTTTTTATTAATTGTGTTGGCTTGAATTATTTAGTGGCTGCCGAAGACTCAAGCGACGTACAACGAGGCCCAGCTTGATGAAGTACGTATTGAGGCTCTCAAATTCATCCAAGAGCACATCTGATAGCTTCTAGTACTTAAGGTCTATTTAAATTAAGTGGTAAACATTTTGGTAATTAACAGCTTGAAAGCTAGAAAACTGCTGGAAAATTTGGTTACCAGTTTGGTTGTGGACAAGGTTTAGTTTCTAGTGTCTTGACTGTTTGGTATGCTTGTTAAGTGATGTAGTAATTGCTAATGGTAGATTTATTTTGCGGAATGATGATGATGGATTTGTGGTTAGTTTTGCGGATTGATATGTTGGTTGGATGTGCTGGTTGGATGTGTTTTCTGAATGGTGGGATATATATTGTGAATGGTACATTTTTTAATTTTTTACGCTTGGAAAGACAACGGTTTTATTTAATATAGGCTCAGAACTAATGTCTAATGGTAACAAATACATCGAATTGTTTAACAAATACTGATGTCTAAGACCTAAATGTACATCAATATTTAACGATAAAAACTGATGTCTAACACTAAGATATACATCACATTATTCTACAATATCTGATGTCTAAGCCCTAAATATACATCAATAAAATTGTGCCAAAACTGATGTCTAACACCAAGATATACATCACAATTTTTCTACAATATCTGATGTCTAAGAAACAAATAAAAATCACTTTTTATTTATAATATCTAATGTCTAAAGCCAAAATAGACATCGGCCTAAAGTGATGTCTAAGAGAAGCATATAAATCACTTTTTTTTCTAAAAGGTGATGTTTATATGAGTTCATTACTTAGTGTGTTATATATTTTCTACAATATAATGCAAGTACTTTGTTTATAAAATCAATTATATGTAGAAAAATTGTAGCATAGACATCCAAATTTAAGTTATAACCGATGTGTATGTTAAGTTTAGACATCAGTTTCTGGCCGATGTCTAAGATAGACATCACCGACTAAGACATCGGTTTGAAAACAACATAGACATCGGCTGAAAACCGATGTCTATTGACCATTTTCTTGTAGTGTCTCATAGAAAATATGCCTTATTACAGGAAGAGAGTTGAAAGAGGATTGGAAGTACAACCCAGACTACCAACCATGCCAAGGCGTAATCAGAAAGATGTCAATATTGCATGAGTTTGGGCTGCTGTTGGTCAGAAGGTAGATTATATTGGAAGACACGTCATTGGAGCTACTCTGAAACCTTGTGAACCACTGCACTATCCATCGGTGATTAATCATCAAGCATCAAATTCAGATCATGTGGCTGAAGAAGGTGAAATCCTCGTGGACTGAAGAAGAAGCAAAGAACTATCTGCTCAGGCTAGAGGAGCAACATAAATTGTTAAATCTTTTTATTGTTCTTTGTAATTTAGATAGCTGGAATTGTAAATGTTTAATCCAGAATGCATTTAATATTATCATCTGTTGTAATTTATTTAGTTTCGTGTTTTCATTGTTTAGTTGAGTTATCCTCTAGGTATTTGCTTATCAGACTCTAACAATCAAATAGGGGAGATTGTAAAGCATAATGTAACACAATATGTAACAGAGGTAACTATAACTCAACACATGAATAAGACAGATAATAATATTAACTGAAGCACAAGAATCCATAGGAACAGAAGACATGGTAAACTCAAGAAATAAAAATATGGTATGTATTTTTGAAGTCCGTAAACAGGTCACATAAATAAGTTCATTAATATATTCAGGCCTCAGTGACAAATAAAGAATCAAGACTTTCAAGACTACAGAAGTGTTTGTGTGATACAGAGTTAGTACCAAAGGATTTCAGTGATTTTATATTGAAGCAACCAAGACGGCAAAGGACTTGTCAATTGTATTGTATTGAAGACATAGAGGTATTGATTAGTGTTAGTCATCTGTGAACCAGACCAGTTGCACTAGGTGTCAACACAATTGAAGAAGATTAACATGTTTTATGAAGAAATTGATTTAAGTCAGACCTAATACATCCTGCAAGTTAAAAGAAAGATTGATAAGGTGTGTTAAGGTTAAATTGAAGTGCAATATCTTTACTACAAAGTGAAAGAATCCTCAAGGACCAAATTGCAAATGAGTAATTTTGATAGTTTTCATTTTTGGAAACCATCGAGATAGTAGAGAAGATTCTTTTGAAAACCATCGAAATGGTGAAAAACCATTTCGATAGTTTCCTAATTAGAAACCATCAAAGTAGGTAGAAAGAAGATTTTCTATAGTTTTATTAATAAAACTGTCGAACTGAATTAAGGAAAACAAGAAACTTATTTCGATAGTTTCTTATTGAAAACTATCGAATAAACTAAATATCTTGTCTTCGATACTTTTACAAATGCAGTTGGTATTTTGCATTGAAGGCTAGCAGAGGTTGGTGATGAAAATGAACGGCTGCTATTTATTCTAAGCCTTCGATGGATTTTCCTAAGTCTGCAAAATTACACATTGTCTTCTTCAGTTTACAGTTGCAGAAAAATTAATACGAGATAGTTTGAGAGCTTAAGATTTTAGAGGAGTAATTACTAGTGCCTTAAATTCTATCAAGTGTATTGATTATTGTAACTTGAACTCATTGTAGCTAATCCTACGGATTAGATTTGTAGCACCCCTCGTGGTTTATATTTATAAAACGATATATCACCTGACTCGTGTTTTGATTTGGTTGATTTGATTTCGAACAAGCACACACATAATTATCAGCGAAAGAAATCGAATAAATTGTGAGTATCGTATTCAACCCCCTTCTACGATACTTTGGACCTAACAATTATGCATGCTACATGCTTATGTGCAAGGTTCCAAGCGGATCCTAGAGATTTGCATCTCGTTGTTGTTAAAAGAATCTTGAGATATCTTAAGGGTACACCAAATCTAGGTATCTGGTACCCTAAAAATTCTGGTTTTAACCTTGTTAGATATACAGATTGAGATTATGCATGTAGTGTTGTTGATAGGAAAAGCACCTCTGGAAGTTGTCAATTCCTAGGTGGCAGATTGATTTCCTGGTATAGCAAGAAACAACAAACAGTTTCCAATTCAACAGCAAAAGCTGAATATATTGCTGCTGGAAGCTATTTTGCTCATATCTTATAGATAAGGAATCAATTGAAGGACTATGACTTTGTATTGAACAAAATTCCGATTTTATGTGACAATACAAGTGCCATAGCAATCTCCAACAACCCTGTTCAGCACTCGAGAACCAAGCACATTGACATCAGGTATCATTTTATCAAAGAGCATGTCATGGATGGTACTGTGGAGTTACATTTTGTACCCATAGAGGAACAAATAGCAGATATTTTTTCTAAATCTCTTGATGAATCCACATTTACCAGGTTAGTTGGTAAATTGGGTATGTTAAACAGTCTTAGTGATTAATTATATCTCTATTTGGTGTTTGTTCTTACTTAAAACATTTTCTCTTGTTAATATTTTCTGTTTATCATTGCCATTCCTCGTTTGATTTATAAGCTAGTTAATTTGAATATTTTATTTTCTCTAAAAATATTTTTCTCAGATTTTGTTTGATAAAATTGTAGAGAAATTATTTTTATTGAAAATTTACTTATTTGGAATTATTCAGATTATTTTTCAGATGTTGTAAAATGTTGTGTTTATTTTTTTGCAAGTTTATATTAATTATATGCATTTTTATAATTTTCCGTAATTTAGTTGCATATTTTTTTTAATATTCTGCATCTCATTTAATCTGATGCATTTTACTTATTCTCTATTTTTAAACTACTTTAGTTCATCTTATTTGATGCATTTTATTTTTGTACAATTTTTCTGTAAATTTATTGCATTTTTCTGCGAACTTGTGAATTTTCTGTTAATTAAGTGCCTTTTTCTCTTAAAATTTATGCTTTATTTTCATTTTTCTGTTAAATTATAACTGTTTATTCAAGTCATATCAGTTTTTAATACTGATATGACTGTCGGTATGACTTATTCCAAGTCATACTAGTCTTTTTGTTTTTCTATTTAATTTTTTTACCTGTTTTTACCATTTTTCTAATTTTATTGTTAGTCATATCAGTTTTATTACTAATTTGACTTTCGTTATGACTCTTTTGAAGTCATACCAGTCATTTTTTTAATTATTATTATTTTTTTTTCTATTTTAATTTCAAGTCATACAAGATTTGTTCTTGTATGACTGTCGGTATGACTGTTTGATAGTCATACAAGGTATAATTTTTGTATTTTTGTTTAATTTGTTTATTATTTTTGTGCAGTCATATAGTATTTTTGTACTTGTATGACTGTGGGCATGACTATCCAACAGTCATACCATAGTCACTATAGATATTTTCTTTTTCTTCTCTTATCAGTCATACCACAAACTCAAGTTTTTACTTAGTTTTCTTAATCTTTCTCTCTAGGATTTTTATAATAACTGTAAGCACTGCCTTATCAAAAAATTTCTTTGTGTTAAGTACAAGTCCTTTCGTTTTATTATCTAAAATCAGTTCTTATTAGATATAATCAAAGTATTTATTTTGATTATTTAAAATCACTGCTTGATTAAGGATAATTTTGTGTGAATTTTTGGATTTTAATTTATAGTTCTTATTAATTCAAAATCCCTAAATTTTTAGTAATTGTTTATTTCTTTTGTGTGTATTTTAAAAATGGATCAAAATTTTGAAATTGTTCGTACTAATTTTGTTGTCTATTTTGATCCACTCAAGTGCACGGTTGAACGTTTTAGACTGTGGATTCAATTTTTAGATGCATTCTTCTGTTAATCATGTTATTTGTGCATCTGCTGCATTAAAAATTGAACCCCTCCGTCTTTTCTGTTCTTCTGTTGTTGTAGCTACTGATAATCTGGCATTCAAGTTTACTATTTTAGATTATCAGTACAGTGTCACCAAGGGAAATTTCTGTGAAATTTTACAATTCCCTAGGGATAATTTTGAACCTTTACCCTCTGAAAATGAATTAACTCGATTTTTCACTGATATTCATTATCAAGGTAATATGAACTCGAAAAAGCTTCTGAAAGGTAATCTTTTCTGTGAGTGGGATTTGTTTTTTGATACATTAGGAAAACTCTTCGGGAATTGCACTAAAAACAATTTTCAAACCATTACTTCTCTTTAACAGAATATTGGTTTTTCTATTGTTTTTAACTGAAGACTTGACATAGGTAGTTTGTTATGGGATCTATTGGTTAGGAGGGTTAGCAATGCTAGGAAAGATTTTGATAATGGTAATCAAGCTAAATGTTTTTATCCTCATTTTCTGACGATTATCATTAATCACTTTCTTTCTTATGCACATAAGGAGTTTTTCATAAATGCTCCTGTTCCCGTGTCTCCAACCACATCTAACATGTTTTTCACTAGATTACAAACCGCCTGAAAATACATAACACACCCAGTGGTTCCAGATTCTTTTATGAAGTCTATCATTCAACCAGCTGGTCAACATGTTCCTGAGCAACAAATTGTCACATCAGCCGGAACGTCAAATGCTATTCCACTTCAGGTAGTACTTCCTATCTTTGGTTCATCTTCGGAGATGTTTGCTGAAACCCAAGAGGTTGGTAGGGCTGACCAAGAGTTTGTAGAACCACAAAATCTAACCCCGGTCATAGAGCCAAATACTGAGTCAACTACTCCCTTGACCATTCAGCCTGAGCATAATGTTCATGTCAGACAAAGAAGTACTAGTGGAGAAGATACTTTGAGAGATCCCGCAGCTCTGTCTCCCCAACCAAAGAAGAGAAGAACCTGGAGATAACTGTTAGCCCATCTGTATCCTCTCAACAGGACATGGATTTGGAAATGACCATTAAACAATCTCTGGAGACATCCTCTCAACAGGATGAATCTATTGAAATTCGCCATCGGGCCCTGACAATTTGTAATGAGTCAAGCACACTCCCATTACTCACAATGGGAGAAAACATCCAATTAGATGAAACTCAGGACACATTGTCAGGAGAGCATTTAGGATCTGATACAGTTCCTACTATTGTTACAGTAGAAGTGCTTTCATAGGCATCTGAGGGAAAATCTGATTCTTCGCCAACTCTAATAAAATCTTTCTCCCCTCCCAAATGGAACATCTCTGGCTCCCTTAAGGGATTTTCCACTCGCAGTTTATACTGGAGAAAGTGTAAGGCAACCTGGTGGGTCTAACACTAAAGAAATTCATATCTCAAATCTAGATGATTTGTTAGACTTCACTAGATTGGGATTTGCGAACTCCCATTGCACCACCATTGACCTCTCTCAAAGGGGCTAGGGTGATTTTTAATGCAGGTACATCATCTGAAAATCAAGATAGACAGCTAGTGGTAAGGACTGAGAGTCAAACACGGAGTGAAACACAAGCACGTGAGTTGAGTGAAACACCAATGAGAGAAATTGAAGTGAGTGCACACACTGACACAAAGACTGCTTCTCTGTTAGCTCAAATAGCTGCTCTAAAGAAACAACTATCAGAAACCCAGGCTGAAAAAGAAATTCTGCAAGCACAAGTGGTTGAACGGTCTTCTTCTTCCACCTCTGTAACCAATCAGCTGGGTATTATTAAAGATGATGTTGAAGGCCTGAAGATTTCTCTCCTGCCCAAGTTGAATGTCATCCAACAATCTCAAATATTAGTGGCTTCGGACATCTCTGGAATTTCAGATTCAAATGCTCAGATAGCAGATAGTGTCAAGGACATTGCTTCCATTTCTACCAAGGTGGACTTGATTCAGAAAACAGTCGATGAAAATCAAATGTTTGATGCTGAAAGGTTTTCCAGAATTGAAGGAGGAATGGAGCATCTCAATGAAGGGATGAAGCACTTGTATTTAATGATCAAGAACTCTCATCAACCCACGGCTGGACAGAAGACTTTCTTTGAGGGTGATGATGATGATGATGACAATGATGAAGGAAAAGATGGAGGAGATGATAGAGAAAGAAGGGAGGTTAATCCTGAAACTCAAAATTCTAAATCTGTAGAGGATTCCTCAACTAAGGGGGAGAATAAGGATAAGAGAGGAAGAGGAAAAGCTGGAGGAGCTTCTGGAAAGGACAAGGGGAAGGGAAAGCTACTTCAAGATGACTTCTACTGCCAAGACGAACATGAGTATTTTCAATTTGGTGATCAGGAGGATGATGTCCATGAAGATATCTTTGGTGAGGAGGAAGCTGACTGCGCTGAATAGGATGATCAAGATGATCTTTTCAACCCTGATCCTGTCTTTGAAGAAGAGCTGAGGAAGCAAAAAAAAGAGATAAGGAGGAAGAAAGATGAGAATGCTAAGGTCTCTCAGATTATTTCTGAAAAGCTAAAAATTCAATAAACTGAGCATGAAGAGAAACAACGTCTTCATAACTTGGAAGTCAAAGACCGAAGGCTAGACATCAGGTTGTTGAAGGGTGATAAATGGACCAAAGCTAAAGTAATGGTTTCACTCCCTCAAAAAGGATCAAACAATGATCGGGAGTTTATCGGTCTTCTTCAAAAATTCAAAAAAGTCAATCCTGATAATTCAGTGTATATGAAGGTCTTACAAGAAGAAATCATAAGGATTATCATAGGATTTGACAGAGTGAGAAATGAGATAGTTATCTATGTATCTTGTCAAATCATAGGATCTCTTATGGTCTCTCTGGATTGCTTTGCTAGTAGATCTCTATCAGAGCTTTGGGTTCTCATGAGCAGGGTGAAAGAATCTTCTCATTTAAATGTACTGCTGCATGAGCAACTTAAACAATTTTCTACAAGGGCCAGTCCTCAGGTTGTAGATGTTCCATTTGAAGTCAAGTTTTACAAAGGTAGAGCACTTCAATCCTGCGGAGTGGACCATGTTTCTTTGAAGACTGTTGCGTAAAATATAGATATGCAAGTGTACACAATTGCAAGTAATATAGTAGTGAATACCATATTTCGTTCCTCAAGGACTGCAAATTTGTATTAATCGCAAGTAAAATCTCACAATTCAGTTATCGAACACAAGATTTGGGTTTTGATTTTTCTACTAAAACTAATTAATTAACTAACTAATATTATACTACCACTACACCATAAGTAGCCAGATGCAACGCACTCTTACTGTTGCAATTGCCCAAAAAACTGTTGCACTAAGCCAAATGTAACGCACATTAACCATTGCGTCCGCTAACGTTGCCTTTGACATAAAATGCAACGCTTTCCTTCTCAATGGTAACACAAAGTAAAGTATTACATTAGGCCCATAGAGTAACACTAAAACAAACAAATGCAACACAAGAACTGTGTTACATCAGCCAAACCAGGTGCTAGGTGTATGCCACATCACTTGTGGGGCCCACAGAAATGCCACGTCACCAGTGGGCCCCACAATATTGCCACGTCACCAGTGGGGCCCACAATATTGCCACGTCACCAATGGGGCCCACAATATTGCCACGTCACCAGTGGGGCCCACAATATTGCCACATCACCAGTGGGGCCCACAATATTGCCACGTCACGTGTGGGGCCCACAGTATTGCCACGCCACCTATGGGTCCAACTGTGCCACGTCACTTGTAGGTCCCACTGTGCCACGTCACTGGTGGACCCCATATTCTATTGCAACACTAAATCTTTAGCTAATGAAACACTAGATATTATTATAAATAGCTAATGTAACACTAATTCTACGTACTAAGGCAACAGAAAATGAAATATTGCAACATTAGTGATAATAGCAACTGCAACACTTAAATTCAAAAAATTGCGAGACCTGGTTGGTACATAATCCGATCCCTTTACAAAATAAACCAACCAATTCATAATACAAAATTTGTCACTGATCAATACAATACTGATATTCTACATTCAGCCACCACTTAAACAATATCAGAAGCACTGCGTGCTGCATCAGTTGCATCAGCCACAGCAATTCCAATATCAGCCTTTTTCAGAGCAGGAACATCATTTACACCATCACCAGTCATTCCACAGATGTGTTTCCTAGCTTGTAAGCGCTTCACGATTTCATATTTGTGCTCTGAAACAATATATCAAACCATGAGAACAATCCAGAAACCTACTGTGAGACCTATGCAAACATATAATAACTTCCCACAAGTACATATCAAATGTGTGAAAGAACGTGTGATGATGGACCTGGAAAAACACCAGCAAAACCATCTGCTTTCTCTATGAGCTCATCAATTGGTAAGGCAGCAATTGACTCGTCTTTGTTCTGTCCCAACAAAGCAGAAGAAGGATACATGTTGGTCCCCATACCTAAGCGGCGACCGGTTTCTTTTCCTATGGCCAGTTGATCCCCTGTTACAAGTTTCAAGTTCAGAAATGGAAGAGCTTATATCAAAAAAAAAAAAAAGAGACGGATATTTAAGTACTGAATAAATTAAGATGTTTCATGTTGCCACTTATTTCCAGATGCAATTAAAGAAAAGCATATAATAGGAGTTTGTTCCATTTGAAGCCTTTTCCATCCATGAGGTTATTTCTGATATGTGTTTGACTTCTGTAACGGCAGTGCTTTAATTAGAACATCGTTTCAAATTCATATTAATAATTTCAGGGTTGAAATTAACATCCATCTTCTCTGTGCGCATACATATGGCAGGCTCAACAACACAAAAAAATTTCTTACTGGAGAGATTGACACGTCAAATGGACACAGCGATAAAGCTTCATATATATATATAAACATAGTTTCAAGTGAGTTGATGTTGACATTGAGGGTGATATTTTTCTTTTTAAATGTGGCATTTACAGCACTTCCTTCAACTAAACACATGTTTGTGGATCCTTAAATATAATCATAGGTGAATAAAAGAAGCACCTGTAATCATCTTAACATTGACTCCAAGATTTAAAGCTCTCCTAATTGTCTCTGCACTATCATGCCTTGGCGGATCAAAGAGAGGCATGAGACCTACAAACTGCCATGGGCCACCGGCACTCTCCTTCGTCCTCTCTGGAACTTCCTGCAAGGAAACGATGAAGGGCAAAACTGACAAGTGCAATAACTAGATAAAGGAAATACCATTTTACTTCAAAGAGATTAAATAAATGAAGAAGAAGAAGAAACCAGTACCTGGTACGCTACAGCGAGTGACCGCAGACCTCGTTCTGCAAACTTATCAATCATATAAAAATAAAAATTAAACCTAACTGATTGAGCAAGATGATATGGTCACAAAAATAAGCACTTATATATACAATACCTGTTCTGGAGCACCTTTGCTGACCCGGTGCATTTTACCTTCACTGTCAAGATATATAGGTCAAGTTCAAATAACAAGCTAATATTAGCTCATAACCACAGAGATTGACATGAAAAAACATACCTCAATAAGATTTTTGTCAACCGTAAGCTTGTTTAGTGTCAAAGTTCCTGTTTTATCACTACAAAGAACATCTCTCCCTGCCATCTCTTCAATTGTAGTCATTCTTTTTGTAATTGCACCCTGTTATTGTTAAGGCATGCTTCAGCACCAGATTTCCAAAATTATACTATGTAAAGTGTCCTCTTGGTTAAGAAAAAAAACATCAAAGTTTTGTGTGGCTATAGTAAAGTACACTAAATAATCATCAAGATATAATTTCTATTTTGTGGATATTTGGATAAAACACTTGCTTAATAGACTCTATGGTATCAGTTATATCACCAAGTTGGATCTATAGGCAGGGCCAGACTATCACTGAGTGAAGGGGGAAAAATGGGATATCAAGAAAACTGCCTTTATGACACACTTAGGTCATTACAAGTCAGATTAAGCAATTTGTCTTAACATATGCATGCTACATTCCAAAGCACGATGAACCAAAATGTTAGTAGGCAATTTTCCTCAGATAGCTTGCCTATCTTCTTTAAGGATATTTTAGTGTACCCTATAATATCAGTTCCTAAACCATCTGTTCCAACTCAAATTTTATTACTTTGTAACAGTCACCAGAAAACGAAACAACAGACAAAAATAACTACCAATGAAACTAGAACAACAATAACAAAAATGTATGATAACATTACATAAAAGTTATAGATAATGTCTTGGAAACCACTATTAAACTGGCAACAGCTACTTCATGAAGAAAGGAAACGCTCAACACATTTTGCATTACTCACATGTCCACATTCATAATGATATAAAACTAACCATGACAAAATAAACTTAAACATAAAAAGCTTAACATTCCAATGACAAAGAGCTTATTATTTCAATAACAAAGACCATCATCTTCGCTAAACACCATTTTCCAATAACCTCGAGATCATATACCATCCAAATTCTAGCACATTACTAATACGCAAACTTAACACACACAACCAACAAATCAAACATACCAGCTTAACAGCAACTTCTTCTCCAGTTTGTACATTCACACCTGCACATAAACACAAACAATTCCATCAAACTAAAATCGAAAGCCACATCGAAATAAGTACAAACAAATAAAACATACCCAAATAAAGCTCTCCAAACGATCCACTCCCAATCTTTCTCCCAAGCTTAAACTTACCACCAACTACAACTTGCTCCATTTTTCAACCCAAAACTTAATCACCTCAACAAACAAATAAAAAACCAATCTTTATATTATCCCAACTATCAAACACTTTCAAGAAAATCAAGAATCCTCAAGAACTTAAAAAGGGTCAGATCTAACAAAATACAAAACCATCCAAAAAGTTCCAAGATTCTATCTTTTTCGCTTTTTAAGTCAAATACTAATCTGACAATAACAAATATTAATATAAAATTATAAAAATATAGAACCCTAGAATATAATACATTTATAGAGAGAACCCATTAGAGTAAAAGTATGAATTAGATGAAAACTGAATAAGAAATTAGCTGTAGACGAAGATGCAGAGAAGATGCAGAGATAAACAGATAATTTATGAAGTAGAAAGGGCAGTTCACTCTGTCCTTCTCTGTACCGAATATAGAGGCTAGATGTTCAGCCATCTTTCTCGATCTAGGGTTTTCAAGCCTTTCTTCTTATGCCGACTTGTTTGGGGGAAACTCAGAAACAAGGCCTTTGGGAGATTGATGTTAGTTTATATAATGTGTGTGAAAATTAGGGTGCGTATTTCTTTAGCTATATTCAAATTTGTGGATTTGCAACACATAAGATGGTTTGCAAATTGACTACACGAAGACGGAGAAGATGGAGTTTGATTAGGGCTCGCACCTGGAATTGAATTGAGATGAAAATCAGTTTCTCATGGAGATGAAGATCGAGATGGAGCAAAATTAGGGCTACTGGGTTTAAAATTGGGGATCTTTGTTTTTGTTCGATGAGAGAGTGAGTTACGGGAGAGAGGGAGAGAATGAAGCGTTAGAGTGAATTTGAGATTTCTTCGATTAAAGTATTAAAAATTTCGGGTAAGTTTAAAATTTTGGGAATGGGGGAAAATTGCCGCCTTACAAATTTTCATCTTGATTTATTAATTAATTTTTAATTAATTTTTTTAAATTAATATTAAAATTAAAGAGGGGTCAAAATAATAATTTATTAAATCAAAAATAATGAATAATTAATTTTTTTGTATATTTGTACATAAATAATAATTTAAATTTTTTATTAAATTATATATTAATTTAAAATATATTAATATTATATTTTACAAAAGATGCGGCATAATCGGGGTTTTTTATTTTTTGATTATTTTTTCTCAACACTAGAATGAGTACCGATTAACATCCGTACGGTTGGATCATCCAAAAATTCAATTGAAAAAATTATTCAGTGAATCTAACACATGTCCCGTTCTTGGAAGCAGTACTATTCTAACGTTTCTGGAAAGATGCGGCATAACCGGACTTTTATATTTTTTGATTATTTTTTCCCAACACTAGAATGACTACCGATTAACATCCGTACGGTTGGATCATCCAAAAAATCAATTGAAAAAATTATTCAGTGAATCTGACACATGTCCCGTTCTTGAAAGCAGTACTATTCTTACATTTCTGGAAAGATGCGGCATAACCGGACTTATATATTTTTTGATTATTTTTTCCCAACACTAGAATGACTACCGATTAACATCCGTACGGTTGGATCATCCTAAAAATCAATTGAAAAATTTATTCAGTGAATCTGACACATGTCCTGTTCTTGAAAGTAGTAATATTCTTACGTTTATGGAAAGATGCGGCATAACCGGACTTATATATTTTTTGATTATTTTTTCCCAACACTAGAATGACTACCGATTAACATCCGTACGGTTGGATCATCCAAAAAATCAATTGAAAAATTTATTCAGTGAATCTGACACATGTCCCGTTCTTGGAAGCAGTACTATTCTAACGTTTCTGGAAAGATGCGGCATAACCGGACTTTTATATTTTTTGATTATTTTTTCCCAACACTAGAATGACTACCGATTAACATCCGTACGGTTGGATCGTCCAAGAAATCAATTAAAAATTTATTTGGGTTTAGGGTTGGGGTTTAGGGTTTAGGGTTTAGGGTTTAATTGGGCATAATTGTGGGGCCCACTTTTTTAAATATTATTTTTAAGTAAAAATTAATTATTAATTAATTATTAAATAAAAAATAGAAAAATTAATGGGGCCCACTTTTTTCTGTGGGACCCACTTTTTTTAATATTATTTTTAATTAAAAATTAATTAAAAATTAATTTTTAATCAAAAATTAGAAAAATTAGTGGGGCCCACTTTTTTTAATATTATTTTTAATTAAAAATTAATTTTTAATTAATTTTTATTTAAATATTAATTAATTTTTAAATAAAAAATAGAATAATTAATGGGGCCCACTTGTGGAGCCCATTTTTTTCTGTGGAACCCACTTTTTTTAATATTATTTTTAATTATTAATTAATTTTAAATTAAAATTAGAATAATTAGTGGGGCCCACTTGTGGGGCCCACTTGTGGGGCCCACTTTTTTTAATATTATTTTTATTTATTAATTAATCTTTATTTAAAAATTAGAATAATTAGTGGGGCCCACTTTTTTCTGTGGGACCCACTTTTTTTAATATTATTTTTAATTAAAAATTAATTATTATTTAATTATTAATTACTTTTTAATTAAATTTTAATTAAAAATTAGAATAATTAATGGGGCTCACTTGTGGGGCCCACTTTTTTCTGTGGGACCCACTTTTTTTAATATTATTTTTAATTATTAATTAATTATTAATTACTTTTTAATTAATTTTTAATTAAAAATTAGAATATTTAGTGGGGCCCACTTGTGGGGCCCACTTTTTTCTGTGGGACCCACTTTTTTTAATATTATTTTTAATTAAAAATTAATTATTAATTAATTATTAATTACTTTTTAATTAAAAATTAGAATAATTAGTGGGGCCCACTTGTGGGGCCCACTTTTTTCTGTGGGACCCACTTTTTTTAATATTATTTTTAATTAAAAATTAATTATTAATTAATTATTAATTACTTTTTAATTAAAAATTAGAATAATTAGTGGGGCCCACTTGTGGGGCCCACTTTTTTCGGTGGGACCCACTTTTTTTGTAATATTATTTTTAATTAAAAATTAATTATTAATTAATTATTAATTAAATTTTAATTAAAAATTAGAATAATTAGTGGGGCCCACTTGTGGGGGCCACTTTTTTCTGTGGGACCCACTTTTTTTAATATTATTTTTAATTATTAATTAATTATTAATTACTTTTTAATTAATTTTTAATTAAAAATTAGAATATTTAGTGGGGCCCACTTGTGGGGTCCACTTTTTTCTGTGGGACCCACTTTTTTTAATATTATTTTTAATTAAAAATTAATTATTAATTATTAATTACTTTTTAATTAAAAATTAGAATAATTAGTGGGGCCCACTTGTGGGGCCCACTTTTTTCTGTGGGACCCACTTTTTTAAATATTATTTTTAATTATTAATTAATTATTAATTAATTATTAATTACTTTTTAATTATTTTTTAATTAAAAATTAGAATAATTAGTGGGGCCCACTTGTGGGGCCCACTTTTTTCGGTGGGACCCATTTTTTTTAATATTATTTTTAATTAAAAATTAATTATTAATTAATTATTAATTAATTATTAATTAAATTTTAATTAAAAATTAGAATAATTAGTGGGGCCCACTTGTGGGGCCCACTTTTTTCCGTGGGACCTACTTTTTTTAATATTATTTTTAATTAAAAATTAATTATTAATTAATTATTAATTAATTTTTAATTAAAAATTAGAATAATTAGTGGGGCCCACTTGTGGGGCCCACTTTTTTCTGTGGGACCCACTTTTTTTAATATTATTTTTAATTAAAAATTATTTAAAAATTAATTATTAATTAATATCAAATGCAACAGAAGATTGATAGAGTAACACAATGAGTCTTCTGCAACAGAGTCTGTTCTATGGCAACATGACATTTATGTGTAATGTAACACTATCTCTAGAGTATTGCAGTAGTTCAAAAATAGTGTATCAATTGTAACACAAAGTAGGTGTTGCAATTGAAAAGTGTTACATCCGGCCATCTATGGCGTAGTGTACCAAAGAGAGTCTTATGAGATTCAGATATGAGAAGATAAATCAGGATAATTACTTCCCCCTAACACATGAAAATCGATAAAATTGTCTCTTAGCACTATAACAATTCCACAGCTCACTAGCTAGAATTCAATGGTCATATGTTTCTCTCGAAATCACTATGGTATAATTCCTAACAAGTAAACGAGCATATGTCTATGCGAGTTAACTCCTCATAATACAATTAAGCATCAATTCACTAAGCTATGCATGGCCACAATATATGTCTATATCGTAACAATATTATAAAGAAAGATATAAACATGCACCATTCAAGTTGTATGTCAATTAATTATAACTCTCTCGATATTATAATTAACTCATTAGCCCACTAAAGTTGATCAGACAATAGCAAGTATTAGCATGAAAAACAGTTGATTGAATAAACTATAGAACCGCATACAGTAGTACTCTTTAACAAAACACCAATAATGCCATGCTAGGGTTCCATAAAAATCCAAACTTTATACAATTAGTTCATAATCAAGATCTCAAAAACATCCAAGAATTTATAGCACATATTCATGATGTAAAAAGTTAAGGAGAGAATTCTGAACAAAAAGATGAAGAAAACAAATCCAGTTGAATGTCTCCAATGGCTGAATCTCCTTTATCAAGCTTCTTCTTTCTCTATGTCTTGGTGTGTGTCTATCTTTCTCTCTTGCGTTTGATGTATATTCAGATTAGGTCTGAATTATATCTAATAATATCTCTAATAAAAGTATTTTTTTTAAATACAAATACAAGGAAATTTCCCAAATATAATTGAATTCCAATAACAAAAATTCGTAGCTGACTGTTGGGCTATGTTTCTGGACAGATACGACTGGAGTTTGATGTCAAGACCACTTCTAAAATAAAGTCCTTATCATAAGCTTTTCATGGGCTATTGAATCGTCTGAATGAGACTTATAGAACTCTAATTATGGCCCAAAAAGTGTGGACTTCGCCAGTGGATCATCAAATCCGAATTTTAATCAAATTAATCTCCAACTCTTATAATTTAAACTCCAAGCCTTCTTTTATTAAAAATCCTTCATACATACAATAAAACATTATAATTTATTAAGATAAAACACACGCTTATCACATCCCCACACTTATCATTTTGCACGTCCTCGGGCAAAGAAGAAAGAAAAATACTAAGTCCTAACTAATGAATACCACTTCCGTAGGTGATCACGGTTGCATTTGGAATATGCAACAAGCCCTTTAAACCCCTAGGAAGCCCCAGTGGACGAGTACGGTCTCGTGAGGGTTTATAGTAAATCCACCCACAAAATTTTATATTTGGGTTGATTGCCAAGTCTCAAACATGAAATATATCATACCACTCCACACATGCAAACTTAACCATGTAATAGCTTGTAGATGTCATATAATGCGATTTCTCAACTTTACACACCAACACAATTATTCAAGTACGTGCACATAGTCTGAAAGACTAAAATGTGTCATGAATAATATCAAAGTCTCCATCAACAAGATAATAGCATGCTTTAGATGGAAAAATAACCTCACAAACACTCAGAACACACAAGTGTTTAGGTGTAACTGTATTACTCAAGTTCAATCAAATGCACATGTGCTACCATAAGCTTGCTTGTCCGCCAAAATCTCTAGACTTTGTGTTCGTATAAATCAAAAGGTCTTTGTCAAGGGTTGTAACGAGTCTTAGGTGAGGGGTAGGAAAATGAAAAAGGCTAAAGTTGGCTAAACTTGACAACTAATAGTGCATAATGTTCATATACACTTGAAGTACACAACATGAAACTAACCTTAAGATATCATCCCACATATAGATATAAAACCCATAAATATCACATTGTAAGAACCAATGAACATACACTTGCTTTTCTTCATTTCATAGAGAGATTTTTTTTTCACTTTTTTTTTTCAATTTCCTTTTTTTTCTCTATTTTTTCTTTTCTTTTTTACTTTGGTGACTTTATTTGAAATGTCACCGACAAGAAGTAGCCAAACCAATTTTATCCCACCAAAATTCACATATTAACAAAGACACTACGCCATAGATGGCCGGATGTAACAATAGGTGTGTGTTGCATCCGGTCATCTATGGCTTAGTGAGATATCCCCACACTCAATATTTTACCAATCTCAAGTATATATATATATATATATATATCACAGTGCTCTACTAGTCAATCAAGACAAGAACAAATAAATAAGCTCAAATTTTAGATGGTGATATACAAAGAAAAAAGATATAGGCTCAAGGGAGTTCACTTATAGTATTATATTTTCAGGGTACTATTTGGGACAATATGGTTATTCCTAGTGCCTTCATCTTTTTTACACAATACACGATATCAATATATGCACGACCTAGTTTAAAGCAAGTTCTAGAGCAACATGTACACTGACGAATAACTCCCCACAAAAAGAATAGATTGATAAAAAGATGTATCAATCATGAATTAAGACCCAAAGATCTCATAGGTGATAGCATGCTAAACTCATCAAAATTGACAATGACATACATTCAAGTTTTGAAATTTCGCAAGCACATACAAGACATCATCATGTATAAGGTATTTTACGCCAAGGATACAAATATATGACACTAACAAAATAATTCTACATAGTATGTACTTATCCTTATTTACATGCTATATTGACAAGACAATCAATTTTTTAAGTTTTCTATTTTTCAACTATCCTAAAAAAAAATCTAACAAATTAAAAAGAAAAAAAACCTAATTTTTTTAATATTTTTTTTTATATTGGAAACCCCTCCTCACACTTAAGTGGTTCATTGTCCCCAATGAATAATATATATACAATAAACTAAAAAGATCCTAAAAAAAATACAAAAAAAATAAAAAAAAATACAAAGAATGGTTCAAAGTACTCCCCTATTACCGCATGAAGTGTCTCTTAAAAAAGAATTATGAAATAGCCCTCCTTGTTGATTAAATTCCCTCCTTGTTGATTAAATTCCAAAGCCAACTTCACTTCATAAGAAACACAAACAGAATCTTAACACCAAGCATTTGTGGCACAAGTGGTTCAACAGTCCACTTAGAAATTTAGAGCACCCCAAGGTTAGGTGTTCAAATCCTAGAATCAACAGATTTCTTTTTAATGGAAGGCGGGTTACAGCTGCTAGTCCAGGTTCGGATTAAGGCCCGGGAGAGTCAGCAGGTTCGTTGTTCAGGGACACACAGTAGCCTTAGATGCGGGTCAGCTACAGGTTCGGATGGAGGCTCAGACAAACAACTTCGGAATAAATAACACACCAGCTCTTGAGGGCAGGTTCGAGAGCATCAGGTTGTGATTAAGGCCAACCAGCAGCAACAGCTTGGGAGAGAGGCTCGGGCACGTGCAAAACCTCGCGTGATATGAAGAATTAGAAGCAACAACATAAATCTTTGTACGGGCATCAAAAAATCGGCACGCCCCACTGAATGATGTGGCCAACATACCAGCCGCATGCCCATCACAAAATTTCTGTTATTATTATTATTATTTGTTTTTGCAAAATTAGCACATCTGCTCAATAAATTGCACCACTAGCATTTTTTTTCTTCTAATATTTCTACAATTATTTTTTTTCAACTTTACAAAATTATGGGTTACCTTCTAAGAAGCGCTTTTCTTTAAAGTATTTGGCTAGACATGAAACTGATCTTCTCAATTAACAACTTCACACCGTAGTGTAAAATTTCCACATTGTATATCCTAGTGGCCATTTAATTATCTTTTTCGGTGCCACATCTTTGACAACAAGATTCAGCTTCCGATGCTCATCAAAATTGCCTTTAACATTGTACTCATGCCATATTTGCATTCCCAAAGAATAAGTGATATCTTCAATATTTGAAATCATCAATTCACTACCTGACTTCGGCTTTTGTAGAACCTCTAAAAACAATTCTTCTTTATCAGGGGCTAAATCTGCTGAGATAATAATAGACAAATTCGAAGATGTCAACCTTTCTCGTTGCTCAAAAGAACCCATTACAGTGTCCTCTAACAAGATTTGCATGCCAAGAGAGCACGTAATATCACCAAAATTTGACATAGGCCATGCAATACCTATCTTGTTCCTCTGTAAAACCTCAAATAAATTTTCTTTCTTGTCCAGAGGTAACTCTGCTGAGATGATAACAGAACATGCTAGAGATGAGCTCGAATAAACTTCTTCAGAATGAGAGGACATCAACTTCAGTTCCAAATCAGGTGGTTCTTCAATAGCTGATTTTGGATGATTTATTTTTGTAGACATAACTTCCAGTGACTCGAAACAATGCATTGTTTCTACATCTTGTAAATTAACCTCCGACAAATTTAGATGCTCATGTCCGGAATCTAGAATCATGGGCTGCTCGAAAGGATCTTCATACGATTTTTTATCTAGTTTATCATAAACTAGAACATCATTTACAGATATTGTTAAAGAGTCCTCTACATATCCTTCATGATCAGATGTTGTTTGAGAAACCTCCACATCTTTCTCGCTTTCAGCAAACACACCTTCAGAATGCTCTATCTTAACTTCTTCACAATTTTCAGTATCACATGGTAGAGAACTTGGCATTTGATTTCTTATCTCATCAACTAGATCTCGAACTTTATTCCCCACATTCCTTATTGAATCTGATTGATTTTGGATAATATCTTGATTTTCAATAGCTTTCTTCAACAAAGTTTTCAGAGAACTATATTGATCTTCTTCATCAGATTCTTGCTGTTGAGGTTGCTGAAAACATGGATAGTTAGAGTTCATTGATGAAGTTCCAAGGTATGCTCCTTCATTGTTCCATGAATAATTCAGAGGTTAACTCCATAACTGATTGCAAGAATCGGAATATGGGTTACTCCAATTTTGATTACCAGCAAAGCAAATAGAGTCTGGATTGGAAGGACAATAGTCGTAGGTATGAACACTACAACAAAAAAACACACGAAACATTATCAGATTGGCTCCGTGGTAGACACGATGGTTGCCACATAGGTCGATTCATCCCCATGCTCAAATTATTTACCATCTCTGACACTGAAGATAATCTACCCTGCAAGGAAACAAATTCTTGATCTCGTGCAGCACACTCTTCCTCATAGACCATACCTATCGCTTGTGGAAAATACATAACTCTATGTTGTTAAACCTGACAAACAACTAGAATTATCCACGTAAGCACACAAAAACAAACTAAATTGCAAGATGATTAAATTCGCAATAAATACTATAACAGTCCCCGGCAGCGGCGCCAAAAACTTGTTGCGTAAAATATAGATGTGCAAGTGTACACAATCGCAAGCAACTAATATAGTAGTGAATACCAGATTTCGTTACTCAAGGACTGCAAATTTGTATTAATCGCAAGTAAAATCTCACAATTCAGTTATCGAACACAAGATCTAGGTTTTGGTTTTTCTACTAAAACTAATTAATTAACTAACTAATATTATACTACTAAAGTGAGTCTTACAAGATTCAGATTTGAGAAGATAAGTCAGGATAATTACTTCCCCATTACACATGAAAATCGGTAAATGTGTCGCTTAGCACTATAACAATTCCACAGTTCACTAGCTAGAATTCAATGGTCATAGGTTTCTCTCGAAATCACTATGGTATAATTCCTAACAAGTAAACTAACATATGTCTATGCCAGTTAACTCCTCATAATACAATTAAGCATCAATTCACTAAGCTATGCATGGCCACAATATATGTCTATATCGTAACAATATTATAAACAAAGATATAAGCATGCACCATTGAAGTTGTATGTCAATTAATTATAACTCTCTCGATATTATAATTAACTCATTAACCCACTAAAGTTTATCAGAAAATAACAAGTATTAGCATGAAAAACACTTGATTGAATAAACTGTAGAACCACATACAGTACTCTTTAACAAAACACCAATAATCTCATGCCAGGGTTCCATAAAAATCCCAACTTTATAAAATTAGTTCAAAATTAAGATCTCAAAAATCTCCAAGAATTGATAGCACATATTCATGATGTAAAAAGTTAAGGAGAGAATTCTGACCAAAAAGATGAAGAAAATAAATCCAGTTGAACGTCTCCAATGGTTGAATCTCCTTCCTCAAGCTTCTTCTTTCTCGCTGTCTTGGTGTGTCTATCTTTCTCTATTGCGTTCGATGTATATTCAGATTAGGTCTGAATTATATCTAATAATATCTCTAATAAAAGTGTTTTTTATTATTTAATACAAATAAAAGGAAATTTCTCAAACAGAATTGAATTCCAATAACAGAAATTCGTAGCTGACTGTTGGGCTTTGTTTCTGGACAGATACGGCTGGATTTTGATGTCAAGACCACTTCTAAAATAAAGCCCTTCTCAAAAGATTTTCATGGGCTGTTGAATTGTCTGAATCAGACTTATAGAACTCCAGTTATGGCTCAAACAGTGTAGACTGTGCAAGTGGGTCATCAAATCCGAATTTTAATCAAATTAATCTCCAACTCTTATAATTTAAACTCCAAGTCTTCCTTTATTAAAAATCCTTCATACCTACAATAAATCATTATAATTTATTAAATAAAAATCCAAATAAATACAAAATAACTTGAA
This sequence comes from Heracleum sosnowskyi, assembly GCA_030848705.1. Classification (NCBI taxonomy): domain Eukaryota; kingdom Viridiplantae; phylum Streptophyta; class Magnoliopsida; order Apiales; family Apiaceae; genus Heracleum; species Heracleum sosnowskyi. The sequence continues at coordinate 23,536,861 of CM061240.1, forward strand.
TATAGGGACAATATTAAGATAAAACACACGCTTATCAAAGACCTACCCTGCAATGCATCTGATCAAGATGGAGAACATGCTAAGGACAACTGGATTTGCTTCAGAAGAAATGACTGAAGTTGCTGACATTATTCAAGACTATTGCATAGCCAACATAAAAAGGTATCATCAGTTGAAGAATAGATTGAAGAAAGTCACAACTCAATCAGTCAGACCAACAAATCTCACATCTGAAAGTGATCGTGTCCTGGACAAAGACTTGCTAGATGCTTAGGAAGAAGGTGAAATGAGTGATCAAGAAGAGTGATCACAAGCTCAAATTTTATTTTAATATGTTTAGAGCTTAGCTAAATCAAGATAGGATCAATGTATTCATATGTTCAGTCTAGAGGAACATCTATCTTGAATTTATCTTTTAATGTTAGAATCTGGAAATGTTATATAAACCAGAACATTCTTTTATTATTTACTTGGCTCTTAAAGTCTTATTTTTGTACTTGTTTAATTAGTTAAGTTATCCTCTAGGTATTTGGTTGTTATTCTCTAACAAACAAATAGGGGGAGATTGAAAGGCATATGTATCGGCCTATTTATAAACATCGAGGATACAACTCAACTTAAACAAGAATGTAATAAGTAAATAATAATTCAATTGTCACAGGAATCTCAGAAAGTTATATTAGTCAAAAGAATGAAGATTAAAGTCAACCTACAGACTTGAAGTAATTCTACATTGAAATAATTTCAATTATTTGATCATGCCTCAGTGAAGTATTCAAGAAAGTGTCATTTGCGTGACAACAAATGTACAGGTTACAGTGTTTGTTAAAGTCAAATGAAAAAGGACCACCACTTAAAAGTTTAAAGATGAAGAACAGTCATTGTAGTTAGTCACTCATGAACCAGACAATACATCGAGTATCAACACCAAACAGTGAAAATTCGTCATTATTTTCAGTGGTTCTAGGATTGATTCCAATATAAAGAAATAATATCAATTCTCTTAATTAATTAGATCAGTTAATTAATTTATCCAATAAATTAATATGATTTATAAATATTATAAATATGATTTATCATTTACTCTTGCATGACTGTTGGATGACAGTCATACAAGCATAAAGGACTGTCATACCAACAGTCATGAGCGATAGTCATACAAGGTTTGTCTTAGTCATACAAGGGTTAATTGCTAAGTCATATTAGAATCTTTCTAAAAGTAGAAAGCGACCGAGTAAAGTGCATTGAAGATATATATACAAAAGCAAAAGAATATCAAGACAGAAGACAGAACATTACATCTTAAAAGAAACTGCCTTAACCGCCAGAATATTTTATGATCAGAGAATTCATTTCTAGTATTGATTGTTATATCCAAACCACTAGAAATTAATTACTCGTACTGCTTTGACTATCTAGCGGATCTTTATCCCTCAAATTTATCTCGACTTATCATTTATCTTTCTATCTTTTTATTAAAAAAATAGTTAAGTTCATGTCGAATTTATTATAAATTTGTTTTAATTAGTTTGAGATTCAATCATTGTAATGTGTACAATATTTGTAACACCTTTCAAGTTTAATATAAGTTATATTTAATTTGAATTTTGTTTCATTTAATTCTGTAATAATTTGTTCTTAAATTGTAAAATCATAAGCCAAACAAATTCGATTAAACGATATTGTTTGTATTCAACCCCCGACAAACTTATCAGGACCCAATAATTCTAAAACCCGAACTTTTACTTACTTAATCTTGGTTTTGATAAAAAAAATTTGGTATATTATTCTCTAGTGTTTTTTTAAGCTGGTTGGTGAACTTGGGATGTTAAATCTTTCTAATTGATTAATTAGAAGTCAATAACTGCAAGTTGATCCTAATAAGTCCACTAGTTTAAGGATTTCCATATATTTAGGACTTGTGAACTTATTTTCCGGAATAATTCTTGTAAGTTAGAATTATCTACTTAAATTACATGTCATATTTATAAGTAATATATCTTCTGACATTTAATTAGCAAATAATTTTAAAATTGTTTAAGTGCTAATATTTGTTCTAAATATTATGCATTTATTCAATTCTGATTAATTTTATTTTGTTCAATACAAAATAAAATAATGCAACATAATTAATTAGATATTTATTGATTTATATCAGTTAATGATATTTAGTCAATTTTATACTAAATTAATTATGAATTTTATTTTCTGTGAATTTAAGAATAATTTTTTATCATTAGAAATTCACAGGAAGTAGAATTTTATTTTTAAACAGGTTTCTGATTTAAAAATGAAGTAGCAGCAAAATGTATCAAAATACTAAGTTCGACAGTTTTTCAGTATTCTTCATTAAGAATCTATCGAATGGTTTTTAAGCATCTCGATAAGTTTCTGATTAAGAAAATCAAAAACCATCAAAACTTTTATTCGATAGATTTTGGAACTAAGACAAAAATCTATCGAACATATTTTATTTTGTTCAAGTTGATGATATTCGATATTTTTCAATCATTTCAAAATTCGATAGTTTTCAGTTTTAATAGAGTATTTAGCTTCGATAGTTTTTAATAAGGGATGTTCAAATTCACATCTAAATCCACTTCGAGAGTTTTTTTTTAAACTATGGAAGTGTGATTTGACGTTTATACCCCTATACAAAAACAATCGACAATTCATTTCTAAAACTATCGAACATTAATTGACCTTTTTACCCTTAGAAGTGTTGTTAGTATATATGTACTACTTAGTCGTTTTTCTTTCATTTCAGATCTAAAACACATCGACTAATACTTACATATATACACACATATAATACGAAGAACTCCCGATAGAATTGTTCTTCTTTTTTAACCGAGAAATCCTCAGAAATTCAAGATTGACCACAGTAATCTTCATTTTACTGTGTAGAAGTTGTGTGTTTCTCGTGTTATTGAATCTTCTGTTCAGTTTCTAAGAAACTATCGAGAGTCCCAAATTCGAATTTCTAAGTTGTTAACTGTTCTTGATAATTAGTGATACTAGTTTACTAGGATTCATCAATTCTTGAGTTTAGTTTTAAGTAAAAAAAAATTATCAAATTCAACAATTTAGGGTTCTTAAAATTTGGGGGTTTTAAATTGGTTCGGTTTTTAAATTAAGAAAAAGGGTTATTAATGTTTATTAATTAGTAATAATTAATTTGGTTTATTTTTTGTTTAAGATTTTAATTTTCTGGACCTTGTTTATTGTCAATGGCTGGAGAGTTTATTATCACCAAGACGAACCATGTGTCGTTTCAAAATGTGAAATCCATCTCGAACTTACAGTTTCGTGCATGGGCACAGTTTTTGAACTCACATTCTATGGTGGCATACGTTTTAAGTACTCCAGCAGTTCTTTGTGTCGATCAATTGACATAACTATACATTACTGCCACTGACACGTCAGAAGATATTGTATTATCATTCAGTTTTGTTGTTCCAGGGAGCAGAACAATAAGGGTGAAAGAACAAGATGTTAATAGAATTTTATATTTTCCTACAGAAAATCTTGTTTCGGATCCAACGACTGAACAAATACATGTTTTCTTCACTCTTATTAGAAGTCAACAACCTAACTTCTTTATAGGAGAATTTCTGAAGCATTATCTACCAAAGAACTAGAATTTCTTCTTTCACACACTAATTCATGTTTTTATTGCAAAGAATACTAATCTGCATGGCATTCCTCTGTTTCTTCAGAAATTAGGGTTTGCTATTGCTCACAATAGGCATATTAACATTGGTAAGTTAGTGATAGATCAGATCATTCAGTGCATGGGACCTTTGGAAGAGAGAACATGGCAGTATGATGTGCTTTGCTTCTATCCAAGGTTTCTACAATTAATCTTGAATGATGTGCTTACAGATGGTGAGAGAGACTTCTTTGCAGAGGAAGAAAGGAAGGAGTGCATGAAAATGAAGAGCAATGCAATAACCTACTGTTCTCACTGACTATCTACGAACGGTACCTCTGCCACTTCTACCCCCAGGGGAACAGGTAAATGAAGGTATGAATCATGAACCCATGTTCCTCAAGTAGATGCACCAATGGACATAGATCCAATACTAGAGCCCTTAGTGGCCATTCCCGACCAAGAGATTGACAACCAACAGCCTCTAACCCAGGTCGAAGAGCCTTGGGAAGAACCAATTGAAACTCAAACAGAAGCTCCTATCCCTACTATACCAACTATAGAAAAATCCGTGAGTGTAGAGGGAGATAGTGCCTTAGCAGCACCACATAGGAAGAAACCCATTTCATCAACAGCTCTACCTTCTGCTAAAAGAAGAAGAATTGAGACCAATGCAACTGTTTACTTTTCATTACCGTCTTCCACTGATCCTCTTATCAATTATTCTCAAGCTGATTGGGCAGCTATTACAAAAGCTATATCTGAACCCCTAGCCCAATCTAATAACGGAAAATTAACGGAATCTTCTAGCTCTCCAACCATATTACGGTCAGGACCATTGGATGTCGGTTCCTTAGTGAACCAAGAGTCTTCACAGACATTGAGAGATGGCTTTGACCCAAATGCATAATGCAAAGGGTCATTGCCTAACTCCTCAGATGGAACATATCTGGATCCTGCGGGTAACGGGTCCGACATAGGTGCGGATCGGCAACTCGGTAACAATGAATCAACTTCATTTGAGGAGTTACCCCAGGTTAAGTCTGCAAAGACTTTAGAGGAAGTTTCAGGGCCTCTTCTTTCAAAAGAGCCTGATTCTAACCCCTTAGAGATTCAAACTCTGGATCCTATAAACGAAAGATGATCAGCAACCTGGTTTAACCATGGATGGGGACTTGCGAAGCCCCATTGCAGGTACATCAAAATCTAAGGAATTGAGTGAAACAAAAACACTTACACCTGGCCTGAGTGAGAAAGGTATAAATTATGAGTGAAACACAAACAAAAACGTTGAGTGAACACCCAGAGCCAAATGTGAGGAGTGACACCCAAAACCTGCCAAATATTCATGATCAACTTCCACCTATTGAAAGGGAACTTCAAGTTCAAGCCACTCTCAAGGAAATGATAGTTCATGACAAAGAGGGAAATGATTTATACAAAGTTCCCCTCAGACCTTCTTTTTCTCAAGGGATCACCTCTAGTCAATTTGATAGTCCATTATCGATGTTTCAACAGAAAATTGACTTGGCTGCAGCTGATTCCAGAAGAACTTATCGAGCATTAAGCAGTGCATCTGGCACAATAACGGGCATAAAGGAGGCTGTTGATTCCTTGAAGAAACATGCCATGGAGGAGTTGATTGATCTAAGATCTGATGTCAAAGAGCTTCGAGACGGGTTTAAAAATGAAGTACATGTGATTTAGCAAGGTCGGGAATCTCTGAAGGAGGACGTTTTAGTTGTTCGTGATGCTCAAGCTAAAGTGAAGGATGCAATGAACAGTCTGTCGAGGGTGGAGTCTTGACTGAATAGAAGATTGGATAGAATCAAGAAGTCAACCAACACAAGACTGGACAATGTTCACAAGAAGCTTGCTGCTATGGAAGAGATTACCAAAGACATTGCTCTCTACATGGGAAATCAAGATGACGATATAGAGTCTGTTTTGAAGATGCTTAAAGCTCAACAAGCTGGTCCCTCAACCCACTCTGTAGAGGATTACTCAACTAAGGGGGAGAAGGGTGCAGAAATGGAAACACCCATTCCAATTAGACAATCCTGGGTTGAAGCTTTTGGGAATGAAGATGAAGAGGAGTTTGAAGTTGAGTTTGAGCCAACAAACGAAGAGCATGAACCATATTATCCTGAACCGATTGAACATCCAATTCTTGATGATATTATGGAAGAAGCTGGTGAAGCAAACCCTCTATCTGATGAGAAAGTAGATGTCTTGGAAAGGTCGAAAGCTGAAAAAGAAGCAAAGCAAGCTGAGAAGGAGAAGCACCGTGCAATTCAAAGATCTGAAAAGCTAAAGAGGTTCAAGATGTATAGTGAAATAAGGAAGAAGAAGGTGTTAGACTTGGCACAAAAACAAGGAAAGGACTGGGAGATGGCTTACAAGACATTTTGTGGAGTTGAAGACGGATTGGAAGTCAACGACAACATTGACGTGGAAGTGATCTTTTAAGCCATTAAAAGGGCAAATCGAGATACTGAAACTTATTTCACAGCATTACGACATTCCATCATCTACGTGAAAGCTTGAGTCAAAGCAAGTGGTGCCTGGAACATTATCATCAGTTTCATCAACAGAGGTACATTTGTGATATCCACTAAGTTATTTGAACAAAGATCATATACAGAACTGCAAGTGCTACTCATCAAGATTCAGAGAAGTACAAAGCTAAATGAACTACTCCATGAGCATGTTAAGGAAATCTTGATGAAAGTCAGTCCAGAAGTAAGTGATGATCCTCATATGGTAAGGTTTATGAAGAACTGCATCTTCAGAATCTACTACCTGGATGTGGTAAAACTGAAGGATTATCCCAATAACTATCTGATATCAGTTGAAAAAAAATTGAGATCCACTGGATTCAGCACACCGAAAAAATTAGAGTTGCAGACACTCTAAAGAACTATCTCACTACAAGAAAATGTTCAATAGACATCACACATTAGACATCGGTTACGAAAATGACTGATGTTAAAAGTTGTAATAACATCACCCCGTGTTAAAGTGATGTCTTTGTTGTTTAAAGACAAAGCTTATTTGAGAACCGATGTCTAAAGTTCAACTAAAAATATTAAAAACGCGCCACTTAAGTTTTTGTTTCCCTTTAGTAAAAAATTCGACATTGCCCCGGTAACCCAATTATTCCACCCCCCCCCCCCCTTACCCAATTATTTCCCCCCTCTTTACCCAATTATTTCCCCCGCCGCGGCCTCTTCCCAATTATTCCCCCCCTTTCTCAATCTCTCAATCTCTCAATCTCTTTCTCTCGTCTCTCAACTCCACCACTCAATCTATTTCTCTCGTCTGCTCAACACACCACAACTCACCTCCGCCACTGAATTCACCTCGGACACCACCTCCACCACTCAACTCACCTCCACCGCCACTCACCTCCGTCCTACTCACCTCTGTTCTGCTCTCACCTCTGTCCTGCTCTACTCACCTCCGTTCTCCAAATTGGTAAGCTTTAATTTGGGGGTTTTTTAAAATCAAATCCCTAATTTCTTAAATTGGGGGTTTTCATTTACTTGGATGTATTTTAAATTTTGAGTTTGTTTTTTACAGGACCTCTGTCATTTGGTTGTGGTGTGGCTGTTATCTTAGGTACTTTTTAATTTCTTCTGAAATGCTACTAGTTATGGATAATTTGTAATTTATAATTTTTGGATGCATGTTAGATTTCTTAGTTGTATGTTTTCTGTTATTAATTATTTTATATTCCATCTGGTGGAGTAATAGCCGACTAAAGTTGAAACTATTAATTAGTTGATATTAATTATTTGATATTTCTTAGTTAGATTATTAATTATCTTGTTGTTCTACCGACATAATCGATCAAGAGAAACTATGAAGGTTCTTGTGATTTTCTACTGGTCAATTTTGAAATATTGAGTTGGATGTGTATTTTAGTTCCATATTTGTTAATTTATTTCATTGTTGACTGGAGGTTTATGTTTTAATTTTTGATTTTTACGAAAAGCTTAAATGTTGTCGTTTGAGTATTTTATTGTTTGGCTGATATTTAGGGAGAATTATTCAATTTGTGAAGAAGAAAGAATAGTTCCTTATTCACAGTGTCAACCTAGTGCTTCTACTACTAATTAAGAGGTACTCCCGCTCTCTTTCTTTAACTCATTTCTCTTAAAAATATTTTATCCAGTTGTGATCATTATTTGTATGCTTCATATGATTTGAATTTCATATGTTTTATATGGTTTAAAATCACAATTACATATGCTTTTGATCTCTTATTATTTGTATGTATTCTTTGTATGCAAGTGACTGAAAAACATGCATGTGTTTAAGGTTTTAAATGTGTATCTGATTTGTTTATATATAGTGATTAAACAAGAATGCTTAGTTTTTCTTATAAAATGTATCATGCCCTATTTGTGATGATTATACTTTAAGTCAAATTACTATCATATGTCATACATGCATTTGATCAATATAAACTATTGGATTTCTATTATCAATAAAACTATAATAGGTCATAATACATAATATGTAATCATTATAATTATACTAAAATTTTAAGTGACATACCAGGTGGTTAAAAATGGATAAGTCTTGGATAAAAGCGGATAGGGATTCATTACAATATGAAATTGGTGTGGAAAACTTCTTGATATTTGCTGAGGAAAATACTAAAAATCCAAAGAAAATTCCTTGCCCATGCGCACGCTGCGTTAACTTCAAGAAATATTCTGTCAATATAATTAGAGGTCATTTATACGAATTTGGTTTTAGTTTAGGGTATTATGATTGGATTTGGCATGGAGAAGAGGTTGTTAACAGTACTAAGTCATCTGTTGGTAGTACTTGTCCTCCTGCGAAGCCCACACCAAATTCAGAAACATTTAACGTATGTGAAGCAGCCTATAATGAATCAGATGAGTTTAAGAGGTTTGTTGCTGAGGCGGAACAACCTCTGTTTGAGGGAAGTGAGTGCACTAAACTAGAGTCAGTATTAAAACTACATAATTGGAAGGCTAGGTTTGGAGTTAGTGATAAGGCCTTCACCGATCTGCTTGAATCTACTAAAGTCACGTTCAATGAATGGGGAATTCCTGATGGTGAAACTAGGGCGCGAATGCAGTCATATATTGGAATGTTGGCCAGGACTATACGATTCCAATCGACATTGCTAGTTGGCCAAATGTGGATCCGGAATTAAAATCAAAGCTTTGGATAGATATTCAGGTTAGATATAGTATTTTTACATGTTTTGTGAATTTCTCGTATTTAAAATTCTCATTTTACTTGTGTGTTTCCAGTCTACATTCAAAGTGAAACCACAGTGTGAGGACTTTGTCCTAAAGTCTGCTGGTTGTAAATGGCGACAATTCAAGACTAACTTGACGAGGAAGTTTGTGCGGCCATATGTTGGACAGAAGAAGAAACTGAGTAAGCCCCCAAAGCAATATGCTTATGTTAGTAAGTCAACCTGGAAAAGATTTGTGAGACAGAGGACTGATCCGGCATGGGAGGTTTGATTTAATTTTATAGTTAATTCTGTTGATTTTATAGTTAATTCTGCATCTATATTTATGATATGTAATTATTTTATTTTATTTTTAGGAAATACATGAAGCGCAGAGTAAAAGAGTTTCTCAAAGAAAATATCATCACCGCTTATCGAGAAAGGGTTATATTGGTTTAAAAGAAGATGAAGTAAGAACTAAGTCAGTATTGTCTTATTCGATAAAAAATTAGCATGAATTTTTATATTTTTCTTCATTTTAAACAGATGAAAAGTGGAAGGCTGGAGCCGGGAGTAGAACCTGATAGAGCAATTTTATGGAAAAAGGCTCGTAAACGAAAAAATGGCGAAGAGGTCGAAGAGGTAGATGAAGATTTGGCGGTTGTATTCGGTAAAATTGTAAGTCTTCTATCATATCATTATATGATCATTTATAATTAATTAAATTTTAGACTCTCTATTTTGGTTTTCTAATCATTTTCATATCAATAGGATACGTTGTTGGAAAAGAAAGAGAAGGGTGAAATACAATTCTCTGGAGGTGAAGATGTTTTGACTACGGCTTTGGAGAGTCGTGAGAATTCTGGTAGGGTCCGCGCTGTTGGAGGGTTCATCACTCCAGAACAGTACTTTAAATTTCCACGAGAGAAGAAAGTTCGAATCACAAAGGAAGAGTTGATGGCCCGTGATCGACAAAGGGATGAAAAAATTGAGAAAAAGACGCAAGCTCTTGAGGCAGAGATTGTTCAGCTGAAGGCAATGATTAGTTCAGGAATGATGAATCATCATCAATACTCCCCAATACAGTCAGTAAAGGCCAGTTACTAGCCGGAAAAGAATCAGCCTGCTGCAATTGTACTAGAATTTGACGAGGACAACTGTGTTCCTACAGATGCTCCCCCTAGGCCTTCACCTCCTGGAATTTTGGTATTTTTATTTTATTGCTTAATTTCTATGAATTGATGATTTCTTTTTACCTTAGTATTTTAATTTGTTCATTTAAATATTTCAGGGGAACAGATCTTGTGAGCTATCTGTCGAGAGGTTAGAGAACAAGGTTGCATTTGGTATGGTGTATCCTCGCGAGGATAGAGAAAAAGTCCATGGAATTGATATACCACTTGGACATCAGTGTGTCTCTGTCGATGGCATCATCAAACCAGATGCCTTGCTTCCAGTGCCGATCCATGCTGAATTGGAGATAGTCCGCGATGCACTTGGCTCTTTTGTAGCATGGCCTGAGGAATTAATCAGCTACACAACTACTGCGGTACAACTTAATATGTTGTCTGAATTTTGAAATAAAAATGGTGCTTCTGAGGATATTAGAAATTAAATTGTGTTTAATTTTTTTATGGTTCAATGATCTACAGATTAAGAAAAATGTAAGGCCGCGTCCAAGTGCAGATAAAAGAAACAAGAGTGATGAGTTGCAGAAATTGAAGGCACAGTTCTTTGAAGCAAAGCCAAGTGCAAAAGTGCCAAAGGGCTTTACCTTACTGTTTAAACATGCAACTACCTGGATGAAAACTGTTGGGGTTTCGATACAGATTGAATGCAAGTCAGATGTGTTTGGGCATGAAAAGATAATTTATTTGTTACATGAGAATATTTTGGCGTTGTTGGAGTTTGAAATGCTAGGGCAAGCTGTAATTCCATCTTACATGGCGTAAGTTACATTTTTTTTCTTTTTCCGATATGCATTCTAATGTTAGTATTTTTTCAATTGTCTCTACTTCTAATGTTGGTATCTTTTTTCGGTAGGCACTTGCATACTGAGATAAGTCAACGACCAGAACTGACGGAGACGTTTGCTTTTATTGACCCTGGATCCACATTTAATTTGAATGCTGATTTTGAAGCTTACGTTGTTAACCGGTTGAAGGAGGGCAACCCGGATCGGCTATTCTTTTTGCCGCATAATCAGAAGTAAGTTCTTATATAATATTAGGATACTAAAAAACTGGATAGTACTAAAAATCTGACTTTGGTATGTTTTCTAATAAAAACAGTATGCATTGGATTTTGGCAATTATTTGGGAAGGTGAAATTTATTTTCTCAATCCACTCCCTCACCCAACACAGTTTCCAGAACTAGAAAAAGCATTATCAAGGTAATTTTTTATTTAACGTAATATTTTGATGAAAATTCATGATTTTTTGTGTACATTGTATCAGTTTTATTTTTCATGCAGGGCAGTGAAATCTTTTAATTCAGAAATTGGTAGGGGCAACAGGACGCCACCCAAGGCGAAGTTTCTGAGTGTAAGTACTTTTACACTTCATTTGAGTTCATTTCAGTACATAGTTATTATTAATATATGGTTTATATGATAAATAGTATGTGTAATATGTAAAGTTAATATTTTGGAATAGGGATCCCCCAAGCAACCCGGTGGCCATGAAGGTGCTTATGTAGTAATGCACTACATAAAAGAAATTATGAATGATACAAGATTGACTTTTGCAACAAAGGTGTGCGTCTTTTTTTTTTCTAATGCGTTACTTTTGAATTATAAAGGTGTAGTTTTCATTTTTTATTAATTGTGTTTGCTTGAATTATTTAGTGGCTGCCGAAGACTCGAGCGACGTACAACGAGGCCCAGCTTGATGAAGTACGTATTGAGGCTCTCAAATTCATCCAAGAGCACATCTGATAGCTTCTAGTACTTAAGGTCTATTTAAATTAAGTGGTAAACATTTTGGTAATTAACAGCTTGAAAGCTAGAAAACTGCTGGAAAATTTGGTTACCAGTTTGGTTGTGGACAAGGTTTAGTTTCTAGTGTCTTGACTGTTTGGTATGCTTGTTAAGTGATGTAGTAATTGCTAATGGTAGATTTATTTTGCGGAATGATGATGATGGATTTGTGGTTAGTTTTGCGGATTGATATGTTGGTTGGATGTGCTGGTTGGATGTGTTTTCTGAATGGTGGGATATATATTGTGAATAGTACATTTTTTAATTTTTTACGCTTGGAAAGACAACGGTTTTATTTAATATAGGCTCAGAACTAATGTCTAATGGTAACAAATACATCGAATTTTTTAACAAATACTGATGTCTAAGACCTAAATGTACATCAATATTTAACGATAAAAACTGATGTCTAACACTAAGATATACATCACATTGTTCTAAAATATCTGATGTCTAAGCCCTAAATATACATCAATAAAATTGTGCCAAAACTGATGTCTAACACCAAGATATACATCGCAATTTTTCTACAATATCTGATGTCTAAGAAACAAATAAAAATCACTTTTTATTTATAATATCTAATGTCTAAAGCCAAAATAGACATCGGCCTAAAGTGATGTCTAAGAGAAGCATATAAATCACTTTTTTTTCTAAAAGGTGATGTTTATATGAGTTCATTACTTAGTGTGTTATATATTTTCTACAATATAATGCAAGTACTTTGTTTATAAAATCAATTATATGTAGAAAAATTGTAGCATAGACATCCAAATTTAAGTTATAACCGATGTGTATGTTAAGTTTAGACATCAGTTTCTGGCCGATGTCTAAGATAGACATCACCGACTAAGACATCGGTTTGAAAACAACATAGACATCGGCTGAAAACCGATGTCTATTGACCCTTTTCTTGTAGTGTCTCATAGAAAATATGCCTTATTACAGGAAGAGAGTTGAAAGAGGATTGGAAGTACAACCCAGACTACCAACCATGCCAAGGCGTAATCAGAAAGATGTCAATATTGCATGAGTTTGGGCTGCTGTTGGTCAGAAGGTAGAGTATATTGGAAGACACGTCATTGGAGCTACTCTGAAACCTTGTGAACCACTGCACTATCCATCGGTGATTAATCATCAAGCATCAAATTCAGATCATGTGGCTGAAGAAGGTGAAATCCTCGTGGACTGAAGAAGAAGCAAAGAACTATCTGCTCAGGCTAGAGGAGCAACATAAATTGTTAAATCTTTTTATTGTTCTTTGTAATTTAGATATCTGGAATTGTAAATGTTTAATCCAGAATGCATTTAATATTATCATCTGTTGTACTTTATTTAGTTTCGTGTTTTCATTGTTTAGTTGAGTTATCCTCTAGGTATTTGCTTATCAGACTCTAACAATCAAATAGGGGAGATTGTAAAGCATAATGTAACACAATATGTAACAGAGGTAACTATAACTCAACACATGAACAAGACATATAATAATATTAACTGAAGCACAAGAATCCATAGGAACAGAAGACATGGTAAACTCAAGAAATAAAAATATGGTATGTATTTTTGAAGTCCGTAAACAGGTCACAGAAAGAAGTTCATTAATATATTCAGGCCTCAGTGACAAATAAAGAATCAAGACTTTCAAGACTACAGAAGTGTTTGTGTGATACAGAGTTAGTACCAAAGGATTTCAGTGATTTTATATTGAAGCAACCAAGACGGCAAAGGACTTGTCAATTGTATTGTATTGAAGACATAGAGGTATTGATCAGTGTTAGTCATCTGTGAACCAGACCAGTTGCACTAGGTGTCAACACAATTGAAGAAGATTAACATGTTTTATCGTCTCAGAAGAAATTGATTTAAGTCAGACCTAATACATCCTGCAAGTTAAAAGAAAGATTGATAAGATGTGTTAAGGTTAAATTGAAGTGCAATATCTTTACTAAAAAGTGAAAGAATCCTCAAGGACCAAATTGCAAATGAGTAATTTTGATAGTTTTCATTTTTGGAAACCATCGAGATAGTAGAGAAGATTCTTTTGAAAACCATCGAAATGGTGAAAAACCATTTCGATAGTTTCCTAATTAGAAACCATCAAAGTAGGTAGAAAGAAGATTTTCTATAGTTTTATTAATAAAACTGTCGAACTGAATTAAGGAAAACATGAAACTTATTTCGATAGTTTCTTATTGAAAACTATCGAATAAACTAAATATCTTGTCTTCGATACTTTTACAAATGCAGTTGGTATTTTGCATTGAAGGCTAGCAGAGGTTGGTGATGAAAATGAACGGCTGCGATTTATTCTAAGACTTCGATGGATTTTCCTAAGTCTACAAAATTACACATTGTCTTCTTCAGTTTACAGTTGCAGAAAAATTAATACGAGATAGTTTGAGAGCTTAAGATTTTAGAGGAGTAATTACTAGTGCCTTAAATTCTATCAAGTGTATTGATTATTGTAACTTGAACTCATTGTAGCTAATCCTACGGATTAGATTTGTAGCACCCCTCGTGGTTTATATTTATAAAACGATATATCACCTGACTCGTGTTTTGATTTGGTTGATTTGATTTCGAACAAGCACACACATAATTATCAGCGAAAGAAATCGAATAAATTGTGAGTATCGTATTCAACCCCCTTCTACGATACTTTGGACCTAACAATTATGCATGCTACATGCTTATGTGCAAGGTTCCAAGCGGATCCTAGAGATTTGCATCTCGTTGTTGTTAAAAGAATCTTGAGATATCTTAAGGGTACACCAAATCTAGGTATCTGGTACCCTAAAAATTCTGGTTTTAACCTTGTTAGATATACAGATTGAGATTATGCATGTAGTGTTGTTGATAGGAAAAGCACCTCTGGAAGTTGTCAATTCCTAGGTGGCAGATTGATTTCCTGGTATAGCAAGAAACAACAAACAGTTTCCAATTCAACAGCAAAAGCTGAATATATTGCTGCTGGAAGCTGTTTTGCTCATATCTTATAGATAAGGAATCAATTGAAGGACTATGACTTTGTATTGAACAAAATTCCGATTTTATGTGACAATACAAGTGCCATAGCAATCTCCAACAACCCTGTTCAGCACTCGAGAACCAAGCACATTGACATCAGGTATCATTTTATCAGAGAGCATGTCATGGATGGTACTGTGGAGTTACATTTTGTACCCATAGAGGAACAAATAGCAGATATTTTTTCTAAATCTCTTGATGAATCCACATTTACCAGGTTAGTTGGTAAATTGGGTATGTTAAACAGTCTTAGTGATTAATTATATCTCTATTTGGTGTTTGTTCTTACTTAAAACATTTTCTCTTGTTAATATTTTCTGTTTATCATTGCCATTCCTCGTTTGATTTATAAGCTAGTTAATCTCAATATTTTTGAATAATTTATTTTCTCTAAAAATATCTTTCTCAGATTTTGTTTGATAAAATTGTAGAGAAATTATTTTTATTGAAAATTTACTTATTTGGAATTATTCAGATTATTTTTCAGATGTTGTAAAATGTTGTGTTTATTTTTTTGCATGTTTATATTAATTATATGCATTTTTATAATTTTCCGTAATTTAGTTGCATATTTTTTTTAATATTCTGCATCTCATTTAATCTGATGCATTTTACTTATTCTCTATTTTTAAACTACATTAGTTCATCTTATTTGATGCATTTTATTTTTGTACAATTTTTCTGTAAATTTATTGCATTTTTCTGTGAACTTGTGAATTTTCTGTTAATTAAGTGCCTTTTTCTCTTAGAATTTATGCTTTATTTTCATTTTTCTGTTAAATTATAACTGTTTATTCAAGTCATATCAGTTTTTAATACTGATATGACTGTCGGTATGACTTATTCCAAGTCATACTAGTCTTTTTGTTTTTCTATTTAATTTTTTTACCTGTTTTTACCATTTTTCTAATTTTATTGTTAGTCATATCAGTTTTATTACTAATTTGACTTTCGTTATGACTCTTTTGAAGTCATACCAGTCATTTTTTTAATTATTTTCTTTTTTTATTTTTTTTTTATTTTCTATTTTAATTTCAAGTCATACAAGATTTGTTCTTGTATGACTGTCGGTATGACTGTCATACAAGGTATAATTTTTGTATTTTTGTTTAATTTGTTTATTATTTTTGTGCAGTCATATAGTATTTTTGTACTTGTATGACTTTGGGCATGACTATCCAACAGCCATACCATAGTCACTATAGATATTTTCTTTTTCTTCTGTTATCAGTCATACCACAAACTCAAGTTTTTACTTAGTTTTCTTAATCTTTCTCTCTCGGATTTTTATAATAACTGTAAGCATGCCTTATCAAAATTTTCTTTGTGTTAAGTACAAGTCCTTTCGTTTTATTATCTAAAATCAGTTCTTATTAGATATAATCAAAGTATTTATTTTGATTATTTAAAATCACTGTTTGATTAAGGATAATTTTGTGTGAATTTTTGGATTTTAATTTATAGTTCTTATTAATTCAAAATCCCTAAATTTTTAGTAATTGTTTATTTCTTTTGTGTGTATTTTAAAAATGGATCAAAATTTTGAAATTGTTCGTACTAATTTTGTTGGCTATTTTGATCCACTCAAGTGCACGGTTGAACGTTTTAGACTGTGGATTCAATTTTTAGATGCATTCTTCTGTTAATCATGCTATTTGTGCATCTGCTGCATTAAAAATTGAACCCCTCCGTCTTTTCTGTTCTTCTGTTGTTGTAGCTACTGATAATCTGTCATTCAAGTTTACTATTTTAGATTATCAGTACACTGTCACCAAGGGAAATTTCTGTGAAATTTTACAATTCCCTAGGGATAATTTTGAACCTTTACCCTCTGAAAATGAATTAACTCGATTTTTCACTGATATTCATTATCAAGGTAATATGAACTCGAAAAAGCTTCTGAAAGGTAATCTTTTCTGTGAGTGGGATTTGTTTTTTGATACATTAGGAAAACTCTTCGGGAATTGCACTAAAAACAATTTTCAAACCATTACTTCTCTTTAACAGAATATTGGTTTTTCTATTGTTTTTAACTAAAGACTTGACATAGGTAGTTTGTTATGGGATCTATTGGTTAGGAGGGTTAGCAATGCTAGGAAAGATTTTGATAATGGTAATCAAGCTAAATGTTTTTATCCTCATTTTCTGACGATTATCATTAATCACTTTCTTTCTTATGCACATAAGGAGTTTTTCATAAATGCTCCTGTTGCCGTGTCTCCAACCACATCTAACATGTTTTTCACTAGATTACAAACCGCCTGAAAATACATCACACACCCAGTGGTTCCATTCAACCAACTGGTCAACATGTTCCTGAGCAACAAATTGTCACATCAGCCGGAACGTCAAATGCTATTCCACTTCAGGTAGTACTTCCTATCTTTGGTTCATCTTCGGAGATGTTTGCTGAAACCCAAGAGGTTGGTAGGGCTGACCAAGAGTTTGTAGAACCACAAACTCTAACCCCGGTCATAGAGCCAAATACTGAGTCAACTACTCCCTTGACCATTCAGCCTGAGCATAATGTTCATGTCAGACAAAGAAGTACTAGTGGAGAAGATACTTTGAGAGATCCCGCAGCTCTGTCTCCCCAACCAAAGAAGAGAAGAACCTGGAGACAACTGTTAGCCCATCTGTATCCTCTCAACAGGATATGGATTTGGAAATGACCATTAAACAGTCTCTGGAGACATCCTCTCAACAGGATGAATCTATTGAAATTCGCCATCGGGCCCTGACAATTTGTAATGAGTCAAGCACACTCCCATTACTCACAATGGGAGAAAACATCCAATTAGATGAAACTCAGGACACATTGTCAGGAGAGCATTTAGGATCTGATACAGTTCCTACTATTGTTACGGTAGAAGTGCTTTCATAGGCATCTGAGGGAAAATCTGATTCTTCGCCAACTCTAATAAAATCTTTCTCCCCTCCCAAATGGAACATCTCTGGCTCCCTTAAGGGATTTTCCACTCGCAGTTTATACTGGAGAAAGTGTAAGGCAACCACCACTGACCTCTCTTGAAGGGGCTAGGGTGATTTTCAGGGTACTATTTGGGTAATATATATATATATATATATATATATATATATATCACATTGCTCTACTAGTCAATCAAGACAAGAACAAATAAATAAGCTCAAATTTTAGATGGTGATATACAAAGAAAAAAGATATAGGCTCAACACTTAGTATTATATTTTCAGGGTACTATTTGGGACAATATGGTTATTCCTAGTGCCTTCATCTTTTTTACACAATACACGATATCAATATATGCACGACCTAGTTTAAAGCAAGTTCTAGAGCAACATGTACACTGACGAATAACTCCCCACAAAAAAAATAGATTGATAAAAAGATGTATCAATCATGAATTAAGGCCCAAAGATCCCATAGGTGATAGCATGCTAAACTCATCAAAATTGACAATGACATACATTCAAGTTTTGAAATTTCGCAAGCACATACAAGACATCATCATGTATAAGGTATTTTACGCCAAGGATACAAATATATGACACTAACAAAATAATTCTACATAGTATGTACTTATCCTTATTTACATGCTATATTGACAAGACAATCAATTTTTTAAGTTTTCTATTTTTCAACTATCCTAAAAAAAAATCTAACAAATTAAAAAGAAAAAAAACCTAATTTTTTTAATGTTTTTTTTATATTGGAAACCCCTCCTCACACTTAAGTGGTTCATTGTCCCCAATGAATAATATATATACAATAAACTAAAAAGATCCTAAAAAAAATACAAAAATAAAAAATAAAAATACAAAGAATTGTTCAAAGTACTCCCCTATTACCGCATGAAGTGTCTCTTAAAAAAGAATTATGAAATAGCCCTCCTTGTTGATTAAATTCCCTCCTTGTTGATTAAATTCCAAAGCCAACTTCAGTTCATAAGAAACACAAACAGAATCTTAACGCCAAGCATTTGTGGCACAAGTGGTTCAGCAGTCCACTTAGAAATTTAGAGCACCCCAAGGTCAGGTGTTCAAATCCTAGAATCAGCAGATTTCTTTTTAATGAAAGGCGGGTTACAGCTGCTAGTCCAGGTTCGGATTAAGGCCCGGGAGAGTCAGCAGGTTCGTTGTTCAGGGACACACAGTAGCCTTAGATGCGGGTCAGCTACAGGTTCGGATGGAGGCTCAGACAAACAACTTCGGAATAAATAACACACCAGCTCTTGAGGGCAGGTTCGAGAGCATCAGGTTGTGATTAAGGCCAACCAGCAGCAACAGCTTGGGAGAGAGGCTCGGGCACGTGCAAAACCTCGCGTGAGATGAAGAATTAGAAGCAGTAACATAAATCTTTGTACGGGCATCAAAAAATCGGCACGCCCCACTGAATGATGTGGCCAACATACCAGCCGCATGCCCATCACAAAATTTCTGTTATTATTATTATTATTTGTTTTTGCAAAATTAGCACAGCTGCTCAATAAATTGCACCACTAGCATTTTTTTTTTCTAATATTTCTACAATTATTTTTTTTCAACTTTACAAAATTATGGGTTACCTTCTAAGAAGCGCTTTTCTTTAAAGTATTGGGCTAGACATGAAACTGATCTTCTCAATTAACAACTTCACACCGTAGTGTAAAATTTCCACATTGTATATCCTAGTGGCCATTTAATTATCTTTTTCGGTGCCACGTCTTTGACAACAAGATTCAGCTTCCGATGCTCATCAAAATTGCCTTTAACATTGTACTCATGTCATATTTGCATTCCCAAAGAATAAGTGATATCTTCAATATTTGAAATCATCAATTCACTACCTGACTTCGGCTTTTGTAGAACCTCTAAAACCAATTCTTCTTTATCAGGGGCTAAATCTGCTGAGATAATAATGGACAAATTCGAAGATGTCAACCTTTCTCGTTGCTCAAAAGAACCCATTACAGTGTCCTCTAACAAGATTTGCATGCCAAGAGAGCACGTAATATCACCAAAATTTGACATAGGCCATGCAATACCTATCTTGTTCCTCTGTAAAACCTCAAATAAATTTTCTTTCTTGTCCAGAGGTAACTCTGCTGAGATGATGACAGAACATGCTAGAGATGAGCTCGAATAAAGTTCTTCAGAATGAGAGGACATCAACTTCAGTTCCAAATCAGGTGGTTCTTCAATAGCTAATTTTGGATGATTTATTTTTGTAGACATAACTTCCAGTGACTCGAAACAATGCATTGTTTCTACATCTTGTAAATTAACCTCCTACAAATTTAGATGCTCATGTTCTTTATCTTCATGTCCGGAATCTAGAATCATGGGCTGCTCGAAAGGATCTTCATACGATTTTTTATCTAGTTTATCATAAACTAGAACATCATTTACAGATATTGTTGAAGAGTCCTCTACATATCCTTCATGATCAGATGTTGTTTGAGAAACCTCCACATCTTTCTCGCTTTCAACAAACACACCTTCAGAATGCTCTATCTTAACTTCTTCACAATTTTCAGTATCACATGGTAGAGAACCTGGCGTTTGATTTCTTATCTCATCAACTAGATCTCGAACTTTATTCCCCACATTCCTTATTGAATCTGATTGATTTTGGATAATATCTTGATTTTCAATAGCTTTCTTCAACAAAGTTTTCAGAGAACTATATTGATCTTCTTCATCAGATTCTTGCTGTTGAGGTTGCTGAAAACATGGATAGTTAGAGTTCATTGATGAAGTTCCAAGATATGCTCCTTCATTGTTCCATGAATAATTCAGAGGTTAACTCCATAACTGATTGCAAGAATCGGAATATGGGTTACTCCAATTTTGATTACCAGCAAAGCAAATAGAGTCTGGATTGGAAGGACAATAGTCGTAGGTATGAACACTACAACAAAAAAACACACGAAACATTATCAGATTGGCTCCGTGGTAGACACGATGGTTGCCACATAGGTCGATTCATCCCCATGCTCAAATTATTTACCATCTCTGACACTGAAGATAATCTACCCTGCAAGGAAACAAATTCTTGATCTCGTGCAGCACACTCTTCCTCATAGACCATATCTATCGCTTGTGGAAAATACATAACTCTATGTTGTTAAACCTGACAAACAACTAGAATTATCCACGTAAGCACACAAAAACAAACCAAACTGCAAGATGATTAAATTCGCAATAAATACTATAACAGTCCCCGGCAGCGGCGCCAAAAACTTGTTGCGTAAAATATAGATGTGCAAGTGTACACAAATGCAAGCAACTAATATAGTAGTGAATACCAGATTTCGTTACTCAAGGACTGCAAATTTGTATTAATCGCAAGTAAAATCTCACAATTCAGTTATCGAACACAAGATCTAGGTTTTGGTTTTTCTACTAAAACTAATTAATTAACTAACTAATATTATACTACTAAAGAGAGTCTTACAAGATTCATATTTGAGAAGATAAGTCAGGATAATTACTTCCCTCTAACACATGAAAATCGGTAAATGTGTCGCTTAGCACTATAACAATTCCACAGTTCACTAGCTAGAATTCAATGGTCATAGGTTTCTCTCGAAATCACTATGGTATAATTCCTAACAAGTAAACTAACATATGTCTATGCCAGTTAACTCCTCATAATACAATTAAGCATCAATTCACTAAGCTATGCATGGCCATAATATATGTCTATATCGTAACAATATTATAAACAAAGATATAAACATGCACCATTGAAGTTGTAGGTCAATTAATTATAACTCTCTCGATATTATAATTAACTCATTAACCCACTAAAGTTTATCAGAAAATAACAAGTATTAGCATGAAAATCACTTGATTGAATAAACTGTAGAACCACATACAGTACTCTTTAACAAAACACCAATAATCTCATGCTAGGGTTCCATAAAAATCCCAACTTTATAAAATTAGTTCAAAATTAAGATCTCAAAAATCTCCAAGAATTGATAGCACATATTCATGATGTAAAAAGTTAAGGAGAGAATTCTGACCAAAAAGATGAAGAAAATAAATCCAGTTGAACGTCTCCAATGGTTGAATCTCCTTCCTCAAGCTTCTTCTTTCTCGCTGTCTTGGTGTGTCTATCTTTCTCTATTGCGTTCGATGTATATTCAGATTAGGTCTGAATTATATCTAATAATATCTCTAATAAAAGTATTTTTTATTATTTAATACAAATAAAAGGAAATTTCTCAAACAGAATTGAATTCCAATAACAGAAATTCGTAGCTGACTGTTGGGTTTTGTTTCTGGACAGATACGGCTGGATTTTGATGTCAAGACCACTTCTAAAATAAAGCCCTTCTCAAAAGATTTTCATGGGCTGTTGAATTGTCTGAATCAGACTTATAGAACTCCAGTTATGGCTCAAACAGTGTAGACTGTGCAAGTGGGTCATCAAATCCGAATTTTAATCAAATTAATCTCCAACTCTTATAATTTAAACTCCAAGTCTTCCTTTATTAAAAATCCTTCATACCTACAATAAATCATTATAATTTATTAAATAAAAATCCAAATAAATACAAAATAACTTGAATATAGGGACAATATTAAGATAAAACACACGCTTATCAAAGACCTACCCTGCAATGGATCTGATCAAGATGGAGAACATGCTAAGGACAACTGGATTTGCTTCAGAAGAAATGACTGAAGTTGCTGACATTATTCAAGACTATTGCATAGCCAACATAAAAAGGTATCATCAGTTGAAGAATAGATTGAAGAAAGTCACAACTCAATCAGTCAGACCAACAAATCTCACATCTGAAAGTGATCGTGTCCTGGACAAAGACTTGCTAGATGCTTAGGAAGAAGGTGAAATGAGTGATCAAGAAGAGTGATCACAAGCTCAAATTTTATGTTAATATGTTTAGAGCTTAGGTAAATCAAGATAGGATCAATGTATTCATATGTTCAGTCTAGAGGAACATCTATCTTGAATTTATCTTTTAATGTTAGAATCTGGAAATGTTATATAAACCAGAACATTCTTTTATTATTTACTTGGCTCTTAAAGTCTTATTTTTGTACTTGTTTAATTAGTTAAGTTATCCTCTAGGTATTTGGTTGTTATTCTCTAACAAACAAATAGGGGGAGATTGAAAGGCATATGTATCGGCCTATTTATAAACATCGAGGATACAACTCAACTTAAACAAGAATGTAATAAGTAAATAATAATTCAATTGTCACGGGAATCTCAGAAAGTTATATTAGTCAAAAGAATGAAGATTAAAGTCAACCTACAGACTTGAAGTAATTCTACATTGAAATAATTTCAATTATTTGATCATGCCTCAGTGAAGTATTCAAGAAAGTGTCATTTGCGTGACAACAAATGTACAAGTTACAGTGTTTGTTAAAGTCAAATGAAAAAGGACCACCACTTAAAAGTTTAAAGATGAAGAAGAGTTATTGTAGTTAGTCACTCATGAACCAGACAATACATCGAGTATCAACACCAAACAGTGAAAATTCGTCATTATTTTCAATGGTTCTAGGATTGATTCCAATATAAAGAAATAATATCAATTCTCTTAATTAATTAGATCAGTTAATTAATTTATCCAATAAATTAATATGATTTATAAATATTATAAATATGATTTATCATTTACTCTTGCATGACTGTTGGATGACAGTCATACAAGCATAAAGGACTGTCATACCGACAGTCATGAGCGATAGTCATACAAGGCTTGTCTTAGTCATACAAGGGTTAATTGCTAAGTCATATTAGAATCTTTCTAAAAGTAGAAAGCGGCCGAGTAAAGTGCATTGAAGATATATATACAAAAGCAAAAGAATATCAAGACAGAAGACAGAACATTACATCTTAAAAGAAACTGCCTTAACTGCGAGAATATTTTATGATCAGAGAATTCATTTCTAGTATTGATTGTTATATCCAAACCACTAGAAATTAATTACTCGTACTGCTTTGACTATCTAGCGGATCTTTATCCCTAAAATTTATCTTGACTTATCATTTATCTTTCTATCTTTTTATTAAAAAAATAGTTAAGTTCATGTCGAATTTATTATAAATTTGTTTTAATTAGTTTGAGATTCAATCATCGTAATGTGTACAATATTTGTAACACCTTTCAAGTTTAATATAAGTTATATTTAACTTGAATTTTGTTTCATTTAATTCTGTAATAATTTGTTCTTAAATTGTAAAATCATAAGCCAAACAAATTCGATTAAACGATATTGTTTGTATTCAACCCCGGACAAACTTATGAGGACCCAATAATTCTAAAACCCGAACTTTTACTTACTTAATCTTGGTTTTGATAAAAAAAATTTGGTATATTATTCTCTAGTGTTTTTTTAGATTTTATAGGGTTCTTCACTCCACTACATCTCATGTTATTGAAGGTATGTTCTTCTCCAAAATTCCTCAACAAAAAAAAAAATTAAAAGTTTTTGTAACTATTGTATTATATGTCAAGGTGACCCGTCTCAAATCATTTGAATCTATGTTTTTTCAATTTTCTTAAATGTTTAAATTAATAATAGCAAAGATTAGAAAATTATCAATTTTCATTTAAATCTTTACTATTGAAGAAAACTAAATATTCAATTTTAATATTTTTGTCTTTTTTCATTAGAAAATATCTCAATTGCCTTTTAAATCTTTACTAATGGAGGAAACTAAATATATATTTTTAATATTTCTGCCTTTAAAATCTTTACTAATGGAGAAAATTAATTTTACAATTTTAATATTCTCCTTAATTTTTTATTTATCAATATACTTGCTAATCAATATCCGGAAAGTAAATTTAAATTCTTTACTAATGAAGAAAAGTAAATATACAATTCAAATATTCTACTAAATGTTTTATTAGAAAATATCTCAGTTGTCTTCTAATTCATTACTAATAGAGGAAACTAAATATAAATTTCAATATTCATGTGTTTAAAATCTTTACTAATGAAGAAAACTAAATATACAATTTTAATATTCTCCTAAAATTTTGTTTATTACTATAGTTGCTAATAAATATCAAAATCTTTATTATCCCCAATTGTCCGAATCTTTGTTATAAATTTAATTAAATTCTACAATCAATATAAAGAAATCATAAAAAATAGCAAAAATGTCGACTTTCTTTTATTAAGAATTAAAAGGATTATATGAATAAATTTATAGAGTACAAAAGTCTTTTCCTCTCTTTGCATCGATCTCGTATTTGTGTTTACTTTTAGAAGGCTTATATTTTCCGAAACTTTTACTCATTTACTCTCAGTTTTGTTTGATTTTTTAGAGTACTACATGACATTTTGCACAAATGAATTTCCATTCACACAATCTCCTACAAGGGGGAGATTTTACCCAATCTAAATTAGTTTTAATATTATTTTGATAAAAATTTTGGTATATTTATTCTCTTTTTTATGTATTTTTTTTTGAATTGTCTTTTATTATTCAATGTAGTACATCTATTGAATGCATGTTCTGGTCCAAAATTTCTCCAAAAGATAATTTTAAAAATATATCTTCGAGGCGTAAACCTTTTTACACATTGTATTATATGACATTAAAAGGAGGGCAGTTCGTTCATTAGAAACCGTATTATCTTTGTAATATAAGTTGGAATTTAAATTTTGAAACAAATATAAATGATAATCAATATAATAATATTCGATATAAGATTAAAATAATAAAAATGTTAAACAACTAACTTTTTCTATATTTATTCAGAATTTTCGTGAATGATCAACATTATACGAAAAATCCAAAAAAAAAAAGTAAATGATAAAAATATAATTATTTATTTCATTTAAAAACATATTTTGTAGTATGTTTTTTAAAAAATATTTAGGGTATACATCAATTTCACCAATTTTATAGATAAAAATAAGAAACACGAGAGCAGACCCGTATACTTTCCTAAATTATATTGTTGGCGACTTCTTTTTTAATGCCATTTCCGGTTCGCTTAGGACGCCGGTGTAGAATTTTGTGTGCGCCCTGTGATTCGCATGCATGATTCTTCTCCATCAATTTTTTTTAATTAAAAACCATAAAATATCCTTTTTCCTCTACTCTACCACACTTGCTTCTTTCTAGAAAAAACGAAATAAAATTAAGTATTAGTATAATCTTATAAGCAGTTTATCGACCTAGCTAGAAATTGTTGCTTTAAATCATGGTATGAAATATCATTATAGTTCAAAAGAATTCAACCGTAAGAGTTGTTTAGAAATACTTAATTTCAAAGGTTATTTTCATAGGTCGAAGTGTAAATTTCTAAATTTAGACAACTTAGGTCACTACTATTGTAAAACTTGCAAGGTGCCAGAAATTATATTCAAAATGTACAATGCTAATCTTTGCCAGGTAGAAATTTAAAATAAAAAACTGATAGAAGTTTATATATAATTCGACCTTTTTAGAATTGAACTGCTAAACTATTTTTTAATTCTTGGGTCAAGTTTCAGTTGCTGTTCAACTCATTTTTCTCATCTTTTTTGCAAAATACATGCTCACCTCATGTTAATTGTTAACCATATCTTGTAATTAATTAATCATTATGTTCCTAAGACATACATATTGGTGTGTATATATGGAATACATGAGCTTACAAACGCAAAGACATAAAAAAAGAAAAAAAGTTACGCAAAGACATAAAAAACAAGAAAAAAGTTACCTCCGCACAAAACCTGAGAAGAAGCCATGATACAGACAATCAAGTCTTCATCCTTCACAACCATGTCTCCGTCCTTCTCCTCGCGCATGCAGCATGGTACGTACGTAGCTAGTAACTGCAGAATATTACTTTTAAATCATCATTTACTTGAGCTTCGAAAGTCCTTGACTACAAAAAATATCTGAAAGATATATTCTGGAGAATGTAAAAAGTTAAGAGTATGAACAAGTAGAGAATGTTAGGGATTTAGAAAAAAATTCAAAAGAACATAATACAGAGACTGCCAAAATATTTTTAGATCAAGCTTCTAGATATAATAGTGGTTCACTCATAATATTAATATTTAATTTTTTCACTAGGATAAATTTTGCATATATGTTACATATATCTCTTACATGTAGAATCTATTCAACTTATATTTGATATTTTGTAGGGTTTCCAACATCGTTTCAGTTACGAAGGAGACAGAGACATATTTCTAACAAATATAAGGAAAATAAATATTTCGTAAACTTCCTTTCCACGGTGTCAATTTCAAAGGGTAGTTTTGGAAGCAGCTACCCTTACAAGCCCGTAAGAGAGAAAAAAGTTCATAGTCCAACATTTTCTGCTCAATCAGCAAACGACGAGTTCGTTTTACAACCAAAAGATGACCACATAACAACCCTGCAAAGCAATTTATGGAGGAATGTAGATGTATTCGTAAGGTTTTGTCGTCTGCACAGTATCATTGGCAATGTAAGTATAACTTGCCACACTTATATTATCATATTTTATGATATTAATTAGAGTAAATTATATTTTTGTGACCGAACTTAACTGCATTAGCATTTTGATGGTCAGAATTACAAATTTGCAAATAGCAGTTATATATTATTTTTACTTTTGGGAAAGGTGGTTGAAGACCACTTTTTTGAGAAAACAAATCTTAAAAAAGTGGCTTTGGCCTTTAGCCACCTTTTTAAAGAAAAAAGTAGTATCTCCTTACCATATTCCAATTTTGAAATTTTGGTCATCATAGATTAAATTCAGTCATCACCTTATAACTTACTCATATAATTATTGTTAATAAGATATGTATAATTATTATGTGGCCTACATCATGTAACAGATTATTGGTATGACTTCAATTTCCCTGCTGCCTCTGACCTCCTTAGGTGATTTATCACCCGTTTTATTTACAGGAATTTTGAAGGTAACAGATTATTTTTCTCAACCAGAAATTGCATAAAGACATATAGATTCTAGTTTCTTTGATAAGTTTTACTTCACTTGTAGGCAATGATTCCCATGGCTCTTTTGAATGTCTATGTTAGTTGTTTAAATCAAGTGACTGATCTGGATATAGACAAGGTAAATAAAAGTATTAATTTAAATTAATACTAATGATTTCTTCATAACCGGCATAGGTAACTTTGCTTTTGTACTCGTGCTTTTCAGGTAAACAAGCCACATTTTGTACTGGTTACCGGTGAATATACCGTAGGACAAGGAAAGGCAATCGGTGCTGCATTTGCACTTACGGTTATTACTTCCTTTACTACTTAAATGTTAAATATATTAACGTTAATTATTTATCTTGCTACTTGAGGTATATGCGGAATTATGAAATAATTTTGTGCCTGTAGTTTACCTCAATATTTTCTGCAATAGTTTCTTTCTAGTGCAAAAACTTTGGTATGGTGTCACTTAAACTACTGCAGTATTTTTCTTGGAGGATGTTTACACGGTCTGGATGTTTTGTAGGCTTTTACCATGGGAATCTTGTTCAATTCTCCATCGCTGTTTGCTGGCCTTGTGGCTTACTTTTTAGTTGGAACTGCATATTCTGTTGAGGTAAGTTTTATTTACATGTGTTATTTCGAGTTATACCCTAGATCTATAATCATTAAATCCCTTCATGTATGTATCATACAGAAAAAAAACTAATTAGTAGTATTGTCCACTATCTGGATTTCATGATCATACACTTTCTTGAACCTCATGCAAAACTTTTGAATCATAACCAAATATTGACCGTCTACTCAGTGAGACTACATAACTTTAGCATACATGAATATATAATTCTTCTCAATATGTTATAAGCAAAATTGATCATATCCAACTACTATGACATGTGCAGTTACCTCTACTCAGATGGAAAAAGAACCCCTTCCTTGCTGCATTTGTCATAATAAGTATGTTACTTATAATTGCATCAGTTTCCTTCATCCACAGCCAGGTAACTGATCTATATTCATTACACCAATAATGTGTAACTTTTACGAAGTTCTTACATATATTTTACATTACTGCCTAAGAAGAGGATGCAATGATATATGCAGACTTTTGTGCTCGGCAGACCGCTTGTATTCACAAGGCCCTTCGCTTTCACCTTGTTTTTAAGTACCTTGTTTGGCATTGCTCTTGCACTAATGAAGGTAAATTCCTTAAATACTAGCTGTTATCCTGACAGAATTCAGAACATTATATGTCCCTCATACTAAAAACACAGTAAACTGGTTTTTTTATAGCGCGTTTGGGTTAAAAATTACTGAATGTTTCAAATTTTCGCTCCATATATATTTGACCATAGAATAAACTATGTATTCAGACTAGTTACATTCCTTTACATGTTTTGATCCTTCACAAATTACTTTAAATTGTTTACGAATTTATATACTTAAATCAACAGGACATACCTGATGTTGATGGTGATAGAGCATTTGGCATCCAGACATTCAGTATCATGCATGGCAAAAGGAAAGTTAGTAAATAAAAAAATTGTCCATTCAGTTTTTTTCCTAGAAACTTTTCAAGTTAGTTTATATATATATATATATATAGGGTCCTATTCAACTAGAAACCTGTACTAATTAAAAACTAGAAACTGCACCACACACCGTTAAATACACCCTCTCACATACAACCCCACCTAATCCCCTCCATTCGTAATTATATTTTTCCTGTTAATTGGTGATGTTTTTTTGAAATCTGACCTCACTGTATTTTTTTTCATCTCGCAACAATTAGTTTGCATACCATATTTGATATATTTCGACGATAAATCACTATTTATGCTTGCGAGAATCACTAAAATGTTGGTGATTCATGTAAGAATAAATAGTGATTTCTGCGTAAATGTAGTGATTTTTTCTCCAGACCTATACGTAAATTACAAATTTTGTACTGCAAAATCACTAAATTTATACATATATAAAAATAAATCGCTAGATTTATGCTGAAATCACTATTTATTATTACAGAAACCACTAAAATTTTAGTACTCCGTAATATAGCACATATGGTATGCATATTGATCGTTGGAAGATGGAGAAAAATATAGTGAAGTCGGATTTCAAAAAAAGTTCACCGATTCACGTGAAAAATCAAATTAAAAATGAAGGGAATTATGTGGGATTGTGTATGTGAGGGTGTATTTTAACTATGTGTGGTGCAGTAGAGGGCCATTAGATTAGATTAATCTAAGGGCTTAGATTAGTTTTTAGTTTCTATTTTAATTTTAGTTTCTAGTTGAATAAAAGCCTATATATATATATATATGTATATATATTTTTTGTGTTAATCCAATAAAAACCAATCTTACGCTAGAAAGTAAAACCCAGTCATTAAATTACATACCAACAATCACTAAATATAAAAATAATTTGTATACTAACAATTGTTTGGCCATCACTTAATTACACATGAATAATCACTAAATTATAGTCGAGCACTAAATTACATACCACTGATGATTACTATGTAAGGGGTGGGTCTGGGGTGATTTTTGGCGATCACTAAATTACAGTCAATCATTAAATTAAATATTACTAATCACTTGATATGGGCTAAAAATAACCCTAGAAATATAATTAATGATGTATTAATTAGACCGAGATTGGTTCAAGAATACGGCCCAAGTACAAGGCCCGAAACCCTGATTATTTATTAATTTCGTAATTAATAAATAGGGAAAATATACAGCTCATGAAAAGAGTCCAAAATATGGTAAATTCATCAAAGAAGGATCCAGAATCCCAATTAATGAGTCATAGCCTTTATCAACAAGGAAAAGACTTATTCAGCAAGAAATACAACGCTTATCCAATATCAAAAAGGAGACTTATTCGCTAAGACTCCCAAACATAACATAAATACTAGGCTCCAGACGCCTA
Organism: Heracleum sosnowskyi; assembly: GCA_030848705.1. Taxonomy (NCBI): domain Eukaryota; kingdom Viridiplantae; phylum Streptophyta; class Magnoliopsida; order Apiales; family Apiaceae; genus Heracleum; species Heracleum sosnowskyi. The sequence goes on from CM061240.1 coordinate 23,567,562, forward strand.
TATAAAGGACCTAATCCTACAATCAGAACTACGTCTTTGGCTTGATTCTCAATTACGAATTGAGATACGTAGGCATCTTGTGAGGACCGATTTAGTCTCGAAATACAAGTGCAGCCATTAAAGCTCGAAGCTCTCTTACCCTAGCATTAAATTCGCAAGCTCAGTTTTTATTCCACAACATTTGGCGCCGTCTGTGGGAAGACAACATCAACCATGGCAAACACACGAAGAACAACTCGCGATACCCCAGTTTCTGAGGAACTTCCTATTACCTCTGCAACAGAAACTCAAGGAAGCCAACCACCACCAATCACTGGCACTGAAGGGGCAGACGCCCCCATTACCACCACTCAAGGACCGGAAGTCCCGATTACCGCTGAAGGGACGAATCCCCTGCAGATGGTCGTTCATGGATCTAATCCACTAGAGATCACTCACCAGCAACCAATCACGACTTCTCCACTCATCATGAATGCACCAAGAAGTCTTCAACTCCATACTACTGACCTTCCTCAATACGCGACTCAGACTTTGGGGATGCCAAGCTATGGTATGCCCCCTCGACCCACGGCGGGCGGTAGTGGAACTAATCCAATCTACCATGAGGCATATGTGCCCCCTTACATTCAAGGTCTGGGACCCCAAAATCAACAAACTCGACAGACCCCTTTCGTTCAAGATTACTCAGGTCCCTATACCGAGGACGAGGGTTATACAACTGGGGAGGATGTCGCCCCGAGAAGGAGACGTTCTTCCCAAACCAATCGTGATCAACCCCAAACTACTAAGGAGAAAATTGCAGCCCATGAGGTAGAAGCTGCAAGACTCAAGAAACTCCTTGCTGAGGAGGAGGCCGCTCAATCTCAAGGCCGATCAACTGAAAGGGTCCCGATAATCAACTTGGACCCGACACCAAGAAGGACTAAGAGGGCTGAAGCCCCAAGAGGTGATCCTAGTGTTTTGTTGCCCCTAGGAGATCCTGATGATCCTACACCACCGTTTACTCAAGACATCATGAAAGCCACCATATCCAGAAAATTCAAGATGCCAACTATCAAGGCTTATGATGGAATGGGGGATCCCGCAAATCATGTAAGGACCTTCTCCAACGCACTGCTGTTGCAGCCAACCAACGATGCGGTCAAGTGTAGGGCATTTCCACAAACCTTGGCAGGCATGGCCCAACGCTGGTATAGCCGTCTTCCTCCCAACTCTATTGGATCTTTCAAGGAACTAAGCAAAGCTTTTATCAATCAGTTCATTAGCGGAAGGGTGCATGAGAAAAGCTCTGCCTCACTCATGGTAATCCAGCAAGGAAAAAATGAAGCCCTAAGGGATTATATCAATCGATTCACCCGGGAGGCTCTGAAAGTCCCGGACTTAGAGGACAAAGTAGCTATGATAGCCCTGCAACAAGGAACCACTGATGATCACTTCAAGAGATCCTTGGCAAAGCATCCACCCGAAAACATGTTGAAGCTCCAACATAGAGCCGGAAAGTACATCAAGTCCGAGGAAAGTATGAAGAAATATGAACCCACTGTTGAGGGAAGTGAAAACGGAAAAAAGAGAAAGGAGACTCAAGAGTATGATGCTAGGGACAAATATCCCATGACAGCGAAAGATTCTGACTCTCCACCTAAAAGGAACAACTTTGGACCCAGGTTCAATGAGTATGCAAGGTTGAACACCTCAAGAAGTCAAATTCTCATGGATATCGAGAAGGAAGAAGATCTTCGATGGCCAAAGCCGCTAAGATCCGACTTGGAGAAACGGAACAAGAATCAATTATGCCGTTTCCATAAAGAAGTTGGTCATGACACCGATTATTGTAGACAACTGAAAGATGAGATCGAGTTCTTAATCCGAAGAGGAAAACTCGATAAGTTCACTAAGGATGGGAGCCGAGGAAATCAACAAGGAAACTATGAAAGGAAAGACTATGATAGGAGGGACAACGACCAAGATCGTAATCCTAAGCCCCGAGGGCCTGTCATCAACATGATATTTGGAGGACCGACTGCTGCTGGGTCCTCCCGAAACTCAAGGAAAGCTTATGCCCGAGAGGTAATGACTGTTGTAGGAGAAGTACCGAAACGTGCCAGGACAGAAGTGGCTATTAGCTTTGATGATTCTGATCTTGAAGGGGTGAAGTTCCCCCATGACGACCCGTTGGTCATTATACCTGTAATAGGCAACTCTAAAACCAAGAGGGTTCTGGTAGATAACGGAGCTTCCGTGGACATCTTGTTCTATGATGCCTTCATCAAGATGGGATATACCGATTCGCAACTGACTCCTTCAAACATGCCCATATACGGGTTCAATGGGGTTGAATCTAAAGGAGAGGGAACTATTCAGCTCCCTATGACAATAGGGCAAGGTTCACAAACAACAACTCAAATGCTGAACTTCATGGTGATAAAGGCAACCTCGACTTATAATGCAATCCTTGGGAGGACAGGCCTTCATGCATTCAAGGCTGTTGCCTCAACTTACCATTTGAAAATCAAGTTCCCAACAAGGAACGGAGTTGGTGAAGAACAAGGAGATCAAAAGATGGCTAGGAGTTGCTACGTAGCCGCGTTAAGGCCTGATGGAGTCGGGGGCAGGTTCTCCCAATCAAGGTTATGGATTCGAGAGACGATGAAGAAAGAAGGGACTGAGATGCCAAGAACATGGCATGCCTCAAATTTGAAAGTTTATTATGTTTAAGTGTTTCCTAAAAGGATCCACAAATAGGACAAGTAGCAATAAGGTCGACGAAACGATTCTGAGCTCTTAAGCTCTTAGTAGGAAGTAAAGTACTATGTAAGGGTCGAACCCTCTTTTCAAAAAATACTTCAAGTTCTTTTTCACTGTTTTATTACTTATCTTTGTTTGAGCATTGCCTTATTGTTTTACTAAAGAGCAAGTTGTACCAACAACACTTGATCAAAGTGCCAACCCATTCAAGAGGCCAAGTACTAGGAATTGCCTTACAAAAGATAAGTTAAATAAATATAAGTGAGCAAGAATGACAAAACATAAATAACATGCATGGATAGAAGATCCCGAAGGATCAAAGAGTTCTGTTACAAGCATCAAATAAATCTTAAAGTCCATGAAAGGACCTTGAATAAAAGCAAGATATAGAGCTACGCATGGCCAATAAAATCTGATCTAAGTCATCAGACGAGTCCTTATCAAGGACGGGGGCATACTTACGAGGGGCATCTAAGTCCTTTATAAAGTCATCAGTAGGCTCAGACTCCTCCATTGGCAAGAAGAAGTATCAGAAGTATGCCAAAAAGGCAAGCTTCCTCGAAATGGATCCCCAATTTAGATTAAAAAGTCATGAAGACCACGATTCTTAAAATCGGAAGATCAATTGTAGTACTAAAGACCTCAAGCTCAAACTAAAAACCTCAAGAGGCCTATTGGAAGAATGTTAATATATGGGTTGAAACCCCTGAAAATTGAGGAAGTAGAGCTCAGAACAAGCTTCGATTCGATATACTGCAAGCTCAAATTAAAGAAACGAGTGAAACATTATGTCTGTCTTCGTTTATGAAGACCTCTCGATGTGAAACTTAAGGTATTAGAACTCAAGTTAGTTCTTATATCTGTAAGCCACGTTTGGCATTGTTGAAACCTCAAAAGAGGTCTAAGGTGTTAGAACTCAAGTTAGTTCTTGTATCTGTAAGCCACGTTTCGCGTTGTTGAAACCTTAAACGAGGTTGAAGGGTAATGACTTCTCAAATACATGAAAAGCTGAGATCGTTTTGTTCGAACTAGGACCAAAACGAGGTCGAAAGACCGAGTCCGAAAATACATGAAAAGCTAAGGTCGTTTTGTTCGACCTAGGACCAAATCGAGGTCGAAAATTGAGGTCGAAAACACCTCAAAAAACGCCTAGGAAACAGTCTCGGAGGCGTGGTTCACAACCCCGTCTTGTTCACGGGGTGACCAACGCCCAGAAGATATTTGAAAAATCAAGGGTTGAAAAACGCCTTGGAGGCAAAGACGCCCAAGAGACCGTTTGGGAGGCGTGGTTCAAAACCCCGTCTTGTACACGGGGGTGACCAACGTCCAAAAGACATTTGAAAAATAAAGGGTTGAAAAACGCCCAGAAAGCTACGAACGCCTAGGAAAGAGCCTCGGAGGCATGGTTCCTAACCCTGTCGTGTACACGGGGGTGACCAACGCTCAGAAGATATTTGGAAAATCAAGGATTGAAAAATAACTAGGAGGTAAAGACGCCCAGGAAACCGTCTGGCACGCGTGTTTCACAACCCCGTCTTGTACGCGGGGGTGAACACCGCCCAGGTGACAAAGAAAATTCAGCTAAAAAAGAAGCGCAAAGAACGCCCAGGAAGCAGCTTTACAAGCGTGGTTCACGACCTCGCCTTGTACGCGGGGGTGAACGCCGCCTTGGAGACAAAAGCAAAGCGAACAAAAAAAAAATTCGAAAAACGCCCGGGAAGCTGTCTTGTAGGCGGGGCTGAAAACACTGCCTTGTGGGCGAATGTCACCCACGCCCGGGAAACAAAACAAACTGGCCACCTTCAAAAAAAAAAATAGAAATTTTCGAACAGCGCCCAGGAAACAGCCTGGCACGCGTGGTTCAAACACATGCCTTTTACGCGGCACTAAGGCACGCCACCCGCGCAACTCACTCTCTGAACAAACAAAGAAAAATAACACTTGCTGTGTTGTCCACCTGTTGCTGCCCCCCTGCGGGGAACAAGTCAATATGCTGCTACATGGGGAAGGAGATAAGAATAAATAAAAGATTAAGAAAATTCAAAAATTACTAATAAATAGCCAAAAGCTATTTAAAATTTTTAGAAAAATTTCTAAAAATTCAGAAAACTCCTGAAAAATAGAAAATTATTTTCAAAATTATTTTTTTAATTTTGGAAAATATTTTATACACTTTTAAAATATTTCAAGAAATATTTCTAAAAATACCTGTGGATACATGAAAATTCCTAAAATATTAGGAATAATTATTAAAAATACCTGTGGGTACATGAAAATTCCTAAAATATTAGGAATAATTATTAAAGATACCTTTGGGTACATAGAAATTCCTTAAATATTAGGAATGATTATTAAAGATACCTGTGGGTACATAGAAATTCCTTAAATATTAGGAATAATTATTAAAAATACCAGTGGGTACATAAAATTCCTAAAATATTAGGAATAATTATTAAAAATACCTGTGGGTACATGAAAATTCCTAAAATATTAGGAATAATTATTAAAGATACCTGTGGGTACATAGTAATTCCTTAAATATTAGGAATAATTATTAAAAATACCTGTGTGTACATGAAAATTCCTAAAATATTAGGAATAATTATTAAATATACCTGTGGGTACATAAAATTCCTAAAATATTAGGAATAATTATTAAAAATACCTGTGGGTACATGAAAATTCCTAAAATATTAGGAATAATTATTAAAAATACCTGTGGGTACATAGAAATTCCTTAAATATTAGGAATATTTCACATAAATGTCAAATTTGGCCTCGAATAAAGCAACAATCGTCGTAAAAGTGTAGGTCGCTCCACACTTTGCAATAAGGCGATACTTGTGAAACACTAGTGTAAATAAAGTCCTAAGTAAAGGATAAAAAGACCCCGAATCTCGAAAAAGGTCAATATAATTTCTACGAAAACTTGAAAAGTTTTCCTAGAAATTGGGGGGCAAATGATATGGGCTAAAAATAACCCTAGAAATATAATTAATGATGTATTAATTAGACCTAGATTGGTCCAAGAATACGGCCCAAGTACAAGGCCCGAAACCCTGATTATTTATTAATTTCGTAATTAATAAATAGGGAAAATATACAGCTCATGAAAAGAGTCCAAAATATGGTAAATTCATCAAAGAAGGATCCAGAATCCCAATTAATGAGTCATAGCCTTTATCAACAAGGAAAACACTTATTTAGCAAGAAATACAACGTTTATCCAATATCAAAAAGGAGACTTATTCGCTAAGACTCCCAAACATACCATAAATACTAGGCTCCAGACGCCTATATAAAGGACCTGATCCTACAATCAGAACTACGTCTTTGGCTTGATTCTCAATTATGAATTGAGATACGTAGGCATCTTGCGAGGACCGATTTAGTCTCGAAACACAAGTGCAGCCATTAAAGCTCGAAGCTCTCTTACCCTAGCATTAAATTCGCAAGCTCAGTTTTTATTCCACAACATCACTAAATGTGTGGTGGGGCCTCTGTTGATGATGGCATAATGATGTCATATAGGGGGTGCATGATGTAATTTATAATAGGGGTGTAGATAGTGGTTTCTAATTTTTAGGCAGGTGATTTTATTTGAGCATTTATCTATATATATATTCAAAAGTAATATTCAAAAAATTAACATAAATATTTGGTAATAAAATTAAATACATACAAGAAACTAATGTTGGAAACATAAATATTTACTTGAAGATACAACAACAAAGATTCCCATGCTACCATGATATTTGGATTCTTACTACATCACCTCTATTTTTCATCATCTAATTAACTCAGTATAAGAAATATTTATGTTCTAAATTAGTTAGCTTGTTAATAACCACTATGGCTAACAATCCTAATATCATAGGTGGTTTCACCAAACTTACATCACACAAATTAATTATCCTTCTCGTATGCGTCTGATGAGCCTAGAAGAACATAAACTCCAATTGATTGGACAAAAATATGAGAAATTTCTTCTTCACAAAAATACTAATTTTATATTGATATCTCACAATTATGTCACGTTGTGTTTAAATTTTATATTTACAAGAAAACATTTATAAGAGAAGAAATTTGGTCTAACTATAATTATGAAGAGAAACTAAAACTCTCGGGCTCAAAAGGCCTTGATTCAAAATTTTGGGTCCTAAACATCCTAGTCAAGGACTTGTATATTTCAATATTACGAGATAAAATACCTACGCTTATGTCGAGTGTGCTAACTCTATTTATCCAAAAAAACTTTAATAATTATGCATGTATCCTCGTACTTTTGTGTCTCTCATTCAAGGTTCTATCTATGTGTCCTAGAACAACATTATCTTGTGCATCTCTAGAATATTTTAATCATTCTAACCCAACTCATCCGTACTATATCATCATCATTAGTTGACATTAAACTCTTAACCTTCAAACTAGTCTGATTTTTAAATTCAACCTTCTAATTTAGATTTCAAATACTAACCCCAACAGAATCATTAATGAAAGTGAATTCGTACTGAGATCCCAAAATGATACCACCATCGTTGGACACTATATACATCGGTATCGTATAGGTACAATTTTTCAGCCTTGTGTGTCTTTCTTCATTTTTTAAAAGTAACTTTATTCTACTTTCCAAAAAACATGACTCGTTGAAAAAAACTTGCATATTTTTTAGCTATGAAATCTTTACCTTCAATGTTAACAACTTCATACCTTTTTGTTCATATATGACCAAGTCTTCGGTGTCATAAAGTTGAAGAACGAATCACATATGCAACAGCAACTAGATTCCCCTTTAAAACCTTCCATTATTCATCTCTCAAAGAAATTCGATGCCCATTCTCATTTAAATAACCATATACATCAACATACTTTTTATGCAAGGAATGTACCTTACATCTTTCAACATCCAACTGGTACTTAAATAGGTTCTCAGATTAATATCTATCATGCCTGTAAAATTTAAAGTGTCATCATGAGCAAGACATAAATTAGAAAAAAATTCAAGTCTAAAAATTGACATCATATGCATGCAAAGGGTAGTGTGGTATAATGCACAAAAATTCACAACCCATGATTCATCTGAACATTCAACATAATATATCAAAGTATCGTCATTCACAACTTTTTAAATTATATTAGATGAATTATCATCTTTATTCTATCTGTTTGGACCTACGGAAGCTATACTCTAATTTTAATAGATGAATTATTATTCTTTTGTGACTTTTGATATGCTACACCACTGATTATGTCCCTTCTCGGACCGTCTTCCTCTACATTCGATACTCAACAAGGAATCTAGTGGCTCTCATAAGTCTTTCCTACAAATATCTTCTCCTAAAATCAAATCTCAAACTCCACAAAAAAAGGTCATCTTATCGCTCAAAGATGAATTACTAATTACCGTAAGAAAATCCTAACCAACTGTTAGGTAACAAGGATACCAACAACAAGGTTTGTAATTAATCACTAAATTTTATATCAATTAACTTCAGTCTTAAGAGGACAAAATTAAACCCGTTCACATGATCATCAACACAATCACCTTCATTTGTTGTCATGGTATATAACAAGTGAATTAAATGTAGTTCATTTCAACAAATGGCTTTTCATAAATATTTGATAACCTTGATCAATCCATGAGTTATCTTTTCATTAATAGTATTGTTAGCAACGTTTTTTGTAAAAGTCAATTTAACAACACCTAAGGCCAACATTTTAAATAGCTTCCATGTTTTCTCAAATATTGAATATGACTTCTTCTCTTTCGGCCATTCGTGTAGCTTATTATGATAAGATCATCTTTATTCTGCATCTTCCAAAACCCAAAATGTTTGCCATCAAATGTTTTTGATATTTAATTTCTCTTCTTGTGCCACACTCTCAATTGCCTGAAAACTTAGGCTTTAATACCAGTTTTTGAGTATTGAACAAAAAACTAAACCCCTAAAATTCCTACACCACGAGATTCACTAATTTTATATTTATATCTCACAAGAATTTTATAATTACAAGATAATATTTATAAGAGAAGACATTTTGGCCTAAATCTAATTATGGGCCAAAACCAGAAATTATGTAGTCAAGGCTTTGCTATAAATTCTAGGCCTTAAACATGTGAATCAGGGACACATATATTTCAATGAGGGGCTTGGGATACCTTTGGTTTCGTCGAGGGTCTAAAACAGAAGTTTAAGGGCCTTGAATTGTCCTTAAACTCCACAATTATCTATAAAACGTATGATTAAAATCTTCCTTATGTGCCTTTGTGAAAATAGTAAGAATAATAGGCAAGTCAAAAGGGGTATCTATACCCACTTGTAAATAGCTCGCAAAATAAAAATGTACACAGCCTCAAACATAAAAGTTTGGGAATACAAATAAATATTAACCAAATAAATTTTCTTTAATTTTCTATTGTTCAAGAAGACATGCTTTATTTACGGATAATATATGAAGTTCGTATTTAGATGTTCTCTTCACTTGACAGAATATTCATATTGAATAGCTAAGACGACAAACTAAAAATCAAGCTCCCGTACCCTAATCTCCTGGATGTCATATTTACATACAAATAAGCTTATTCATCTTTTTCATTTTTGAAGGTCTTTGACTTTTGCATAAGTATTATGTTAACAGTCTATGGATGTGGTATGTTGATTGGAGCTTTATCATCATCTCCACTAAATAAGCTCATAACTGTAAGTCATATCTAGCTCTATTTATTTATGTATCTTGTGTGAAAACATTCATGTAGCTCCATATATAAATGTTATTTTGCATTTCTCTTGGATTTATAACTGTAAGTCATAAATGTATATATTTCATTTCTCATTCTCTAACTCAGGTGTTCGGTCATGGTGCACTTGGATTTATTCTCTGGACTCGATCTCAATCTCTAAATCTGGACGATAAATCAGTTGTGGAGTCCTTTTACATGCTCTCTTGGAAGGTGGGATTTATGTTATGAAATATTATATATATATATATATATATATATATATATATATATATATATATATATATATATATATATATATATACACACAATGTTTCACTGAGGGCGCTTCAATGTTTCATTGAGGACGCCTCAATGTTTTATTGAGGGCGCCTCAATGTTTCATTGAGGGCGGTTGTTTTTAAATAAATAATTAAAAATAGAAGAATACTAGAAAAAAATATAAAATTCATCACAAAAATAGTGGGCATGTTTTTCTGGATATTTATAAATTTAAATTCAAATTTTGCATATTTTTCTATTTTTATTTAATTTTTCAGGTTAATTTACAATAATAATAAACATCCTCCTGCCCTCAATGTTTCATTGAGGGCGTTCGTTTAAAAAAATTAAATTAAAAATATATAAAAAGTCAAAATTAAAATTAAAATTCATACACACCCAAGCAATCGTAATAACTGTTTTTCTGACGAATGTTACCTTATTTCAACTAATTTTCTAATAATTGATTTGTTTTTTACTCATTTTTAACTAGTTTGTAAATTTCCTTGAAAAATTAAATAAAATAGAAAAAAGGTGAAAATTAAATTTAAAATTCATACACACACAAGTAATCGTAGTTACCATTTTTGTGACGAATTTTACCTTATTTTCATTAATTTTATAATTTTTGAATTTTTTTCACTCATTTTAACTACTTTGTAGATTTACTTGAAAAATTAAATAAAATTGTAAAAAGGAAAATTTTGAATTAAAATTCATACACAACCAAGTAATCATACTCAGTATAAACACTATCAACTACAAAAGATTCAAAGATTTTAGTTATATAAGAGAAATATTAGAAATTTTAAAGTTTAGGGCTTACCCTAACCCCTAAACCCTAAATCCTTTACCCTAAATCCAATACCCTATATATTATACTCTAAATTTATATATACCCAAGTAATCGTACAATAACAATGTAATTACAGAGGGTTCAACACCTTAATGTTTCGTTACGGTCAGTCACTTTGAAAAACTAAATAAAAAAAATAAGAAAATGAAAATTTTGAATTTAAATTCATACAGTACACCAAAGTAATCATACTCACTATAAACACTATCAACTACAAAAGGATTCAAAGATTTTAGTTATATAAGAGAAAAATTATAAATTATAAAGTTTAGGGGTTACCCTAACCCCTAAACCTTAAACCCTAAATCCTATACCCTAAATTAAATTTAAAATTCATACACACACAAGTAATCGTAGTTATCAATTTTGTGACGAATTTTACCTCATTTTCATTAATTTTCTAATTGTTGAATTTTTTCACTCATTTTAACTACTTTGTAGATTTACTTGAAAAATTAAAAAAAATTGTAAAAAGACAAAATTTGAATTTAATTTCATACTCACTATAAACACTATCAACTACAAAGTGTCGGGATTCAAAGATTTTAGTTATATAAGAGAAAAATTAGAAATTTTAAAGTTTAAGGGTTACCCTAACTCCTAAACACTATCTTCTATTTTTAATTATTTGTTTAAAAACGACCGAAACATTGAGGGGACCTCAATGAAACATTGAGGACGCCCTCAATGTTTTATTGAGGGCAGGGGGATATTTTTAATACATATTTTTATAAATACATATTAATACATATTTTTATCACATTTTTTATTAGATATGATTATAAATTTCAATTATTAAATCAAAAAACGAAATTAAACTCTTTTTTTTGAAAAAATAATTGAAAATTAGTCAAATAGTCCAAAGTGATTCTACAGCAGAATCAAATCTATCTAAAATGATTCTACAACAGAATCAAATTTAAAATCAATGTTTTTATTCAAATTTTAAATGTTAAATTTTTTATAAAGTTTGTATATGCTAATATTCTACGTTAGAATCAGATTATATATTTTATGTAAAAAAAAATTAAAATTATTTATGAGATTGTATAATAAAATATATGGTTCTCTCCGATTCTCTATAAGATGGTTCTCTCTCGAACAATGACATATATATATATATATAAGTCTGTACCCCAATAATAAGTTCGTAAGATTAGTATCATGAGAAATGAGAAATGGTGAGCTATATTGTTGAATTTGCTGATTTGGATGAAAATTAGTAAGTCTTCATATGAATACATATGTTAGCTTATAATCACACATATTACTTTTGATCTACATCCAAATCACCGATTTCAATCATACAAGAGTTACCCTTTCTTAGTTTTGGTTGATTCTTATCGGAATATGCATGTTTTTTATATATTAGCTGGAAAAAACACAAACAAATTGGAATAATTAGGAGGTACAATATTAAAAACACAAACAAATTTATGATGTAATTAATATATGTACATTTATATACAACTAAACTAAATTAATCAATTTTCTACTTTCCTGGATGCAGCTATTTTATGCAGAATATCTACTTATTCATTTTTTGCGTTGAGAAGAAAATGACGGACATGTACCTTGGGTGTCATGTTCATTTAAAGGAGTAACGATGGTTATTATCCATGATTTGTGAATTTTGAATAATAACTCCATTGAAATGAGTTAAATTCTCTATCGACTTGTAAGTTACAGATACTTGATTATAAGCCCTCTTAAATAATTATTATTGTTCTTTTGGTAGTTATGTTGTGCAGCTTAATAATTTAAATTATGTATGCTTTATCGGTGTACGTATTTATAATATCCTATCTTTTACATTTTGCATATACAATAAATATCCATAAGCTACCCCACACCATTATATTGAACACTCAATAAGTAGTTTGCCTCAACATTTACTCATACACCATAAAAATAATTCTATTGCCACTGACTTGAGCTAAGAGCTTTGTTAGAAAAATGATATGATTATTCCATATTTGTAACATAGTCAAACTAGCTATATTCAATCGATTTTGGTTGAATTATGACTGGTCGTTAGCTATATTTTCATGGCCTTCTTATCTTTTGTGTACCTCTTCTTGTCTTCTTTTTCAATTAGCAGTGGGCTTTGAAATAGATCTATCTCCATTGACTCCATTAGCATTTGAATGTGGAACTATTTTCAGAGCTACCTGCATACCTTTCTCTATGCAGTCAACATATGACGTGTCAAGAGACATTAAGTGCAAATGCATCTTAACTTTTCAATAAAAGTAGTCCCATTATTGATGGTAGATCTTTCAAATTTTTGTGAATTTAGAAGCTTACTCTGTTATTAATTGTTACTCCGGGTACTTTTAACAATGAGATTGTAGAAGGGGATTGAATACAATCTCAAACTTTTTGAATTTTTTTCAAAACGAATTCCAAGTGAAAGAACAGAAAAAATAAGAAATTTAAAAACAAGAAACACAAGCTTTTAAATTTCTTGAATAATCTGTGTTACAAAGCACAACTATTATATTCAGTGTTCTCTGTTGATGAGTATTTTTAGAGTATCTTTCACAGTGAAGGAGTGATATCAACACCAATTTCAAGTCTTTTGTTTGTTACAATTCAGAAGTGTGGAAAATAATTTTAATGGTATTTTAACTATCTATTAATTTTATATAATAAACAAATAGAAACTACTTAATAAATATGAGAGAAAACATTCTTGGAATTAGAGTTCTTTTATTGGCTATCATGAATGTCTAATTTGCGTTTCTTGTATTCGCCATTCCCATGGTCAATCAAAGTATAACTTGTAGGCTATTAAAAACCTAGGATTATCAGTCACAAGAAAATCACAATACAAGTAAACAAACATAATAAGCTAAAGAGTACTACATAACCCTTGGATTAACAGATCCACTACTCATGATAAGATAAAACAAATTTTTCAATACAATACCCGAGTCTACCACATATCACCACATATCAGTTAACCAATCATAAAACTTTGAATTATTTTAGAACCAATGTCAATCCTAAATTTTAGACCAATCACAAGAACCTAAAAACTTTCCTCATATAATTTTTCTAACCAAGGGTGGTTAAACTATCCATACAAAGCGATTAACCAATCAAAATTCAAAAATTAATTTTTTTGATTAGAATTTAAATCCATTAAAACTTTCCTCATTTAATTTTATTAACCAAGGGTTCGTCAATCGTAAATTTTATACCAATCACAAGAGTTTAAAAACATTCCTCATACAATTTTAAACTAGAATTTAAATTCATTTAAACTTTTCCTCATATAATTTTACTAACCGATTAACAAGTTAGATGTTAGTACTCAATTTTACACCAATCACAAGAGCCAAATACCTTTCCTCATATAATTTTATCAACAAATCGTAGTTTTAAATCTATTAAAACTTTTCTCATATAATTTTATTAACCTGGGGTGGTTAAACTATCCATACAACTTGATTAATCAATCAACATTCAATATTTATTTCGGTCCTAATTAGAACTTAAATCCATTAAAACTTTACTCATAAAATTTAATTAACTAAAGGTGGTTAGACTATCAATGCAGCGCGATAACCAATCAAAATTCAAAATTCATTTTTTTAATTAGAATTTAAATCTATTGACTATTATATTTATATATTTCAAGATTTTGATTATCAATTAAATTATTAATTAAAACTTTACTCATATAATTTTATTAACTAAAGGTGGTTAGACTATCAATGTAGTGCCATAACCAATCAAAATTCAAAATTTATTTTATTTTTAATTAGAATTTAAATGTATTGGCTATTATATTTATATATTTTGAGAATTTGATTATCAATTAAAATTATTTAATTTTTTATTAGAATTTAAATTCTTTATGATAATTATATATTTCGAGATTTTGATCATTAATTGTATTATCTATTTAATATAATATCGTCCCACTACAAGAAATTTGACATTTACCTACCAATTTTAAATGTAGGTAAATATAATCTATTGGTAGGTAAATAGTTTTTACCTACTAATAGAATATTGGTATAGGTAAAACTTGGTGGACAAAGAGTATTTACCTACATATATCTATATTGGTAGGTAAAATATCAAGTGGAGCCCACTACATTTGTAACGCCCCAAATCCGGGTCAAAGGATTTGGTCGTCACACTGCATCCTCAATTCCAACAACCTGGTTAATATTAAATCAACACAATAATAACATCTGTGACCCCAACTCTACCAAGAATCTTTAAAGGTTATAGTTCTAGAAACAAGAATCCAAAATTTCATTACATAAAATTTTCATCTTTACAACCATTCTCTTTACATACAATCTAAAACACTAGTATAACTTCGATAAGAAGTATACCAGGCAACAATCTTATACAATATAATATTTAATAGAAATCAACTTTATACAAACCTATCACTAGCTCCAAATACTCTCGATCAAAACGTCTTTACGATAATATCCTTTCACATCTCTGACCAGCTACGCGGACAACTCTCGCCAATATACCTTCTTACTGAAAGGCTAAAATATATAAAGAAAGCAAGTATGAGCGAAGGAATTGCTCAACAAGTGCATTATCAAGTTTAATATGAAAAGTTTCCAAAATAAACTTTGGATTTTTAAATAAACAAGCCTCTGGTTAAAACATTTGTAATCTCTAAAATTCTCAAATCTAGTTTGGTGATTTTGAACGGTTTCAAGCACATAAACGCAACGGAAAACGTAAAAATAAATCAAAATTCGAAACCCCTCCGCAGGATCCATGCGAAAAACAAAAAGATTTAATTCGGAGATTAGTGTTTTACCTTAAAACGCTTTAACAATTCATCAATGGAATATTAATGGAGATCCAAAGCTTTTTCAATCACCACGTATCCCGCTCTCGCGATCTACGCTCTACGGTATCCACACGAACGCTTTTCTTGAAGGATTGATGTGTACTAGCACCCGAAAACTGCTTCTTTCTCTTTTTTTTTTTTTTTGCTCTCATAAGCGGCTAGGGTTTTAATATAAAAATGTTTTTCACCCTCAAAATCAGCCCTCTTTGAGAGTTTATATAGAGAGGAAAATAAGTTTTCTAATTATAATCCAATTATAATAAAATACTAATCCGAAATTCCAATTTATTATTTAATTAAGTCGCACTTAATTAATTAATAACTAATTTCAGAATTAGTTTAAGTAATTCCATTTTCTATTTAAATAATTAATCAAGTCATACTTAATTAATATTATAAATAGAATAAATTACTTATTTAAATTTAAATTCATAATTTAAATTATTTCTCCTTCAAGCGTTCTTTGTGTGTGACCCTGTAGGTTATTATTACGTTGGTAACAATTTTAATAACTAATTAAAATTGTAAACAATGAGCGGCATCTAGTAATACATCATTGCCACCCAAGTAATAATAATTAAATCGGTGATTCGATTAAGCCTTTCGTGAATAATGTTCCATGTAATATAATCCCTTTAACATTAATATTATAGATTAAACTCGAGGCATGTAATGTGTCATCCTCTTCATAATTTAATCTTAGTTTTCTTGATCGATGAGTAGACTAATAAATCAAATCAATATTTGAGCACGGCCGTGCATTTCTTAGTCTCACTCAAACAAGAGGCCAATAATATCTCTCCTAAAATTAGGAGGGTTAAATCCCATCTAGATCATTCATATTTCTCATACGATTCATAATATACCCAATGTCCACTTTTATCATCACCCGGTCAAAGGTAACTTTTAATGTAATCAAAGTATATTAATTCTCGTATAAAAATATAATGATTTCAGGTCTAAGGATCATTACACCATTATCACAGTGAGAATTACTTATGACACTATTAACATGTGTAATCTCACAGCGGGTCAATCCAGTGTCATGTACTCTTACATGCACCTATGTTTTGACTTTAGTAACACCATACCTATGACCAATGAAATGTGGTCATCAGTCAACAAACATACTAGTCTCTGTGCATTATTATTGTCCTTTAGAATAGTTATTGAGAATAGTTATTGTTCAAAGATTTGTATGATCAAATCATTCTGAGTCTCTAGACCAATCTTGAAACCCAAAAAATAATAATCAAGGTACTCATTATACCCTATCATCTTTAGAACATTTAGACCAACCGAATCTCACTTTCCCTACTTGTAGGTGTATGGTGTCTTGCTATTGTCAAATCCCGTTTGACGAGCCTTTTCCTCAAACATCTTTTAAGGTGCTCAAATATCTCATAAGCATCCATATGCTCATATTGTTTCTTAAGCTTAACACTCATAGTTGCAAGCCTGAGACATGAAGCATCATCAGTCGAATTATCAATTTGCTTCCAATAAGCATTATGTTCGGCACATGTTACATTCTCAGCTAAAAGGTAAGAATAATTTGACTAACATCGTGGTGCCTGAGGACGATCCTCAAGCTCCTATATCAGTCGAGGAAATTTGTTCCTGTCAGCTTGTCCTTCTCAAGGACTGATCGCATAGAGAAGTTGTTTGTGTAATTTGTCATTTGATAGCTACAATATTAAAGTGCATAAAATTAATCTAGGTTGCAAATTTATTAATTATTATGTTTAAGTGATTATGGTATATCATTATATACCTCCCACTATTTTTATCAAATAAATAGCCCTAACTATTAATTCGGAAAGTATTTCACTTAAATCTTTCTAGTGAGCCAAGATCCATATTTCTTCATGCTTAAGGTCAGCTTTGGCTTTACTCCCAAAACATGATTTATTTAGGTAGACAACTCTTGTCAATTATATCATATATAACTCTTGGAAAGTTTGGTAAAACAACATTTGTTCACATTTATCTAATAAATCATACCAAGCTCCATGCCTCTAAGTTCACAATCCTATTGTGGTAACTTAGTTAAGTCTAACCCAATGGTCTAACAGTTAAGTATCACATTTACTTCATCGCGTCTTACCATGATAGATTGGAGTGCTTCGCTTTGGCGAACCCACTCTTTCTCGATCTAGGTCTTGACGAGTGTTGCCCATTGGAAGGCATCTAATTGACTTAATATTTTAACTTTAGGGATTTGTTATTATTAAAACGACCATGATCCCATCATCAAGAGATTCCCAATTTTTCCTTGAACTAAGTACTTCAAATCAAAATTCATCAATGGTTTGATTTCCAGTCCGTCGGAGGAGTCACAGTGGTCTCACTTAAAACCCGCCTTTCTTACAAGCGCTGCTTGTATTTTTGTCAAAATCGCCCCATATCAAAATTTGAAATTCATACTTATTTCCGTGTTTCATAAACACAGGAATCTCATGTTCGTTTTTGTTCAATTTTAAAATCTTGAATCATTACAGATTTTATCTTGTTTAGCAAATATGGCATGGGTGACGTATCTAATACATACATGTTTAATCTAATTAAAGCATGCATCATTATCTACGCATACATATCTACATCACATGCATCATATATGTAAAGTGCGTAAATTAAACGTGTTTGGTTATGGCCCAACCTAAGTGATATTTCCAAGCTAATGGAAAAATCAAGGTCAATCTATGGTGGTATCAAAATACAATACAATGTTACAAGTCTTCAAGCTTTAACTTGCCTCCTTGCTTGCCTCTTTGTAATGCTTCCTTGGTTCTCCATCTTGGACGTCTTCATATATATTACATAAATAAAACAACCTATCCTACTGAACTTACAAGTAGAACTCGAGTTACATTCGAAATTTAAACATTACAAGAAATAACGACATGCAAGTCGTATTTAGAAACCAAACCATTAAAAAAAACCACTATCTTATGGGTCTTTAGGCCATAACCAATCACCATTCTCATATAACAATTAAGAACATCTCATATTGCGTTAACATATCATACCATATCATATTTCTCATGATCCAATCATAGAAATCAAATAAAGTATAAATCAGAAAATCAAAATTAGAATTCTGAAAACATTAAATCGCTGTTTAAAGACAGTAAACGACGTCAAACGCCTTACAGACGAACGAGTGACTATGTCAGTTTTGTTCCGACGCCCGTTTACCTTTCCGAAAAGGTAGTTTCGACGAAAATCGGACAGAGTATGCAAATTTCACTAAATCTGCGCAGCGTGTTCAGAAATCGTATCAAATACGATTCTCATCACAAGAACAAACATATATCATGTATATATCAGTATACATACAGATTATATGATCATCATATGATCATCCCAATCATCATAAATGTAAATTTTATGCATATACATCAATGTTATCATCAAAACAACACATCAATCATGATAATCGCAAACATGCTTGTATATACATCAAAACTTTAAACATATAACCGAATTAAAACGTTTTCGCAAGTAGCTCTGATGCCATTTGAAGGGTTTCAAGCACATAAACGCAACGGAAAACGTAAAAAAAAATCAAAATTCGAAACCCATCCGCAGGATCCATGCGCAAAACAAAAAGATTTAATTCGGAGATTAGTGTTTTACCTTAAAACGCTTTAACAATTCATCAATGAAATATTAATGGAGATCCAAAGCTTTTTCAATCACCACGTATCCCGCTCTCGCGATCTACGCTCTACGGTATCCACACGAACGCTTTTCTAGAAGGATTGATGTGTACTAGCACCCGAAAACTGCTTCTTTCTCTCTCTTTTTTTTTTTTTGCTCTCATAAGCGGCTAGGGTTTTAATATAAAAACGTTTTTCACCCTCAAAATCAGCCCTCTTTGAGAGTTTATATAGAGAGGAAAATAAGTTTTCTAATTATAATCCAATTATAATAAAATACTAATCCGAAATTCCAATTTATTATTTAATTAAGTCGCACTTAATTAATTAATAATTAATTTCACAATTAGTTTAAGTAATTCCATTTTCTATTTAAATAATTAATCAAGTCATATTTAATTAATATTATAAATAGAATAAATTACTTATTTAAATTTAAATTCATAATTTAAATTATTTCTCCTTCAAGCGTTCTTTGTGTGTGACCCTGTAAGTTATTATTACGTTGGTAACAATTTTAATAACTAATTAAAATTGTAAACAATGAGCGGCATCTAGTAATACATCATTGCCACCCAAGTAATAATAATTAAATCGGTGATTCGATTAAGCCTTTCATGAATAATGTTCCATGTAATATAATCCCTTTAACATTAATATTATAGATTAAACTCGAGGCATGTAATGTGTCATCCTCTTCATAATTTAATCTTAGTTTTCTTGATCGATGAGTAGACTAATAAATCAAACCAACATTTGAGCACGGCCGTGCATTTCTTAGTCTCACTCAAACAAGAGGCCAATAATATCGCTCCTAAAATTAGGAGGGTTAAATCCCATCTAGATCATTCATATTTCTCATACGATTCATAATATACCCAATGTCCACTTTTATCATCACCCGGTCAAAGGTAAGTTTTAATGTAATCAAAGTATATTAATTCTCGTATAAAAATATAATGATTTCAGGTCTAAGGATCATTACACCATTATCACAGTGAGAATTACTTATGACACTATTAACATGTGTAATCTCACAGCGGGTCAATCCAGTGTCATGTACTCTTACATGCACCTATGTTTTGACTTTAGTATCACCATACCTATGACCAATGAGATGTGGTCATCAGTCAACAAACATACTAGTCTCTGTGCATTATTATTGTCCTTAAATAATAACACTCGACTAGGGATATTTAGGAATAAAGATACTATTCATATAATCTCATTTTTAAGTCACATACTTAAAGATATCGAATACGTATCATAATTCCAAGGACATTTATTATGCTAACATTTATAACACAGTAAATAAAGACATAATAAACTAATAATAATAATCAATAAAACATAATTTATAATAATAAAATGTTTTCTTTAAAACATAAAAGTATTGTCTCTAGAGCACTAATACTAACAGATTTACCACAATTTCTCATTCAGATTTTATCAACTGAATAGTTTAAAACACAAAAAAATTATATTGGTCGTCACGGTTACCCGAACAACAATAACTACAATAGTATGTAGAAAATATGAAATAAATATATCTCATGCGTCTTTAAGACCATAGTTTATACAAAAATACTATTTTTGAAGATAACGGTTCTATTCACAACATCTTCTGAAATCAACAACTCTGGAAGGGTGGAATAATCAAGGAGTAAGAATGAGCTAACGCGCTCGGCCATGTAATAAAGGACGTACTTCAAGACTTCAATATGGTACCGACTGAATATGCGGTATGAATAAAACTCATCAAGATAGATATCTCACGACTGCCAATGGAATCAAGGAAGTGGATTTTGACTATATGAAATCCGATATACTAGGAGTAAGTGGTTTCAGCAAGATTGAAACCCCTTCTTATTAATCAATGAACGAACAATCTTCAAGCAAATGAATAAACCTGAGTATCAGGCCATAACTCACAAGTACAGAACATATGGATGTAATCCATCTCAGATATAAGAAGTGATATTAGAATTGGATTTTTTTTCTTCTCATTTTTCAAATCAAAGGTTGAGCTGCTGATCAGTCACGCGTCAACCCTGGACTTGCTTATAGCAATGTCCTCTACTGGATCCTTGGCCAATCTGGGCCTTAAGTTATCCCGACCATAAATATGGTCCGACCATTACTGGTCCATTAAAAACATTCCAATCCTATATTATATATGTCAGGTGTCAGTACAATTGACAACCTTACTTCGACAATCAGGTGTCGGAAGAATCGACAACCTTAATACAACAATCGCTGGAAAACTCACATTCCAGGAAACAATTCAACTATGAAGAATCCATCAAGGAATAACAATATAATCTAGTATCGACGAGATCGACACAATATTGGGAGGTGCACATTAAAAGCGACAATATAATAAACATCGACGAGATCGATGCAACAACTGGGATAATAGTGAAGAATACACAATAACATGCATAGCAAGATAAGTACACAATGACAGGGTGCAATAGTTGCAAATGAGCTTCAACTACTCAATATCAAATGAAGTTCGAGAAATAGATTCGAAATGGTTTCAATGGTACGTAAGTACACAATGACAAGATTAAGTCTGATATGCAACATGCATTATGACATCAACAGAAATTACAACAGCTCAATATAGGGTAGGGTTCAAAGAACTGGCTCTAGATGGCCTAAACAGTACAAATTATCACATTATGGAAGAATTAGTTAAGATTCACCAATTTGGTAAGTGACAAGAAAGTCAAGTTCGAGTTTAAGGAAAATTCAAGGTGAAGTTTATAAATAGGGAAAACAAGCGTTTACTGACTTCTGACAGAAATAATTTAAGTCCTTCGAACATATACTTATAATAGATAAGCCTTATATTTGAAGGAAATAAACTAAATCATACACGGCATATATGAATTCGAATCAGGGACTGGATCAGATAATCGCATTTAACAAGAAATGATAATAATACTTGCATAGGTGCAAGATGAAAAATAGAATACTTGTGGAACAAGTACCACAACTTCAGAATTTAAAATAACATTTTACCCTCATCGGGTTCACAAGTTCCCACTCGTCTAGGGTTGGCAACATCCCACCCTAATATTTTTAAATCAAGATTTTTGAAAGAAAGCCTTAGTATACGGCCCATAACTATCTTTTAAATCGTTTCAATACAATAATTATATTTTTCCAATCACATGGAAATATAAATCTAAACTCAAAAGGTATAAAAGAATACTCGTCAATTTACGAGATTAAATCATACTTGCAATTCAATGCAAAGGGATCGACATTTGGAAATTCAGTGAAAAGTATTCAACTTGTATAATAATAATTCAAGATAACATCACTCAATAATATGTGAAAGGAATAGACATTTGCCTCTGGTCCTTAGCAATTACGTAAAGCTGAATAACACGACTTCCTCCTTATTCTGTCTTATAACACGATTCTCTATTTCCGTCCTTCTTTGATTTAACGCTCTTGTGATTACCATCAATCTGATCCTTACAATTTTGAATCCACGCGTCTGCCTCGATAGTCAAACATGAAACGGTACTTTAGTCTTCAGAGTATGATATATTTTCACATTCCATAAACGATTGTAACTTAACCCCGATGCACTTACTAATCTTACCGATATCTCTGTTAGAAGAAAATACTTGCAAATGTCCCCTACGGGTGTTGACGTTCCCTTGGTGTTAAATCGCCTCGCAAATAAACCAATCAGTCGTAAACAATACCTCATCCTTCTTCGACATCTTTCATTTAACATACTTCGATAATCTAACTCATCTCGTCCAATAGCCTCTGTTGCATAGATAACCATATTTCAATTGATAGAATAATCACGATTAATTAAATAAACAACTCACGTATCACGTTCGTCAAAAATCTCTATACTATAAAAGTCAACATCTAAGTCAACGGTCTCGTAAATCTCATTTTCTAACCATACTGACCAATTTCTGTTCTAATCCACGTATTCCACGTAACACACATTGTCATTTAATTGCGATAAATAATTCACATAAGTCTCTCATTTCAAAGGAATTAAACCTCAAAATATTTTTAGATAAAAAATCGGATCATTTATCCCACTATGAAGATTTAAAAACAATTTAATCAATTAATATAAAATTAATTGACAATTTACAAACACTCAAACCATTTTTAAATAAATAAACCAAGCTAGAAAATAATTAAACCTAATTTAAATTAATTAAATCTAATTAATAATTAATTATTAAGAATTAACTGATTAAAAGAATTAATCAATTAATTAAACAAATTAATTATTAATTAAAAATAATTAAAATAATTAAATTTAATCAGTTTTCGAATTTAAATAATTAAATATAATTTTTAAGAATTTTCTGAGTTTAAAAATGTATTTTTAAAATAAAAATATGATTTTTATAAATATTTAAACTATTTTCGAATTATTTTAAAAATAAAATTCAAAAACAGTTTTTTGAAAATGAATTAGGGTTTCGACGATTGAAACCGGGTCAACCATTCGGGCAAACGGGTCGGGAAGAACAAAACGGGTCGCTAAGAACTTGCCGGAAAATTCCCAGATTCCGGTGGGTTTTCCAGAATCCGGCGAGCCAAAAACACAATAAGAATTGGGGCTTTTGATAACAAAATACTCCTGATAATCATACCAATACATTCCGATAAAAAACAAACCAAAAACATCACCGGAATCCAAAACCCGACCAAATTCCGGTGAGCTTAAACAATTTTCCGATCTACTAAAATCTTACATGAAACTCTACGTTCTTTATGTTAAAATGAAGCTAAGAACACATACAACAAAAACCCTCTATCAAAAACAATGCCAGATCATTCATATGAATGGACTATTATAACGAAAAATCGGGCAAAACCCTAGAAATCGAATTTCTCAAAATCGAACACAAACATGAAATTAAAGCATGAATTCCTACTAATTAGAACCCTAAGAACATGTTGGAAGCAATCAATTGAACGGAGAATCAACAGAATGAAAATCCCCAAATTTAATCAAGAACCCTAATTTAATTCGAATATTGAAAAATTCATATAAAATCGAAAAATTACCAAATGATGATATGGTTGGAAGATTCTGAAACTAGAGATCAAGATCTTTGATTTGAGTACTTGAACTTGTGATTTGGATTTCAATAACATCTTCAAAATTGATTTTGATTTTCAAGAACACGAAGAACACGGTTCGAGAATTTTATATTTTTGTATATATGTAATACGAATTATACGAAGGATAATGTACGATTCTACTTTTTATACTTAGTGAAAAATACCCTAAACGACATTTTTGGATCAATATTGATCCACTGGTTCTCTTTAAAACCCTAATTTAGAAAAATACACGTTTTACGAGGTGATAGCTATCCACAAAGAATGATAGTTATCCAAATCAATACATATCATTTATATAACTAATGCTCAAGAATACTGGGGCTATAACAGATGTATTATTGATATGGACGATATATCAATTACCCTAGTAAATTAGGGTTAGGGTTTGGAATAATTTTTCTTCCTTTGAACAAAACAAATACTATTGATAGTATCGGATAATAAGGGATATAATACTACGAAGAAATCCTCCGATAATGATTCGGACACGAATGACGAAGGAATAATAATGATGTACAAAATTTCAACGAGGCCCTTGAATTTTCAAAACGGGGCTCAAAATTGATGATATTTTCAAATGACAAGATATTTGAACGGGGCTTCCGACACACCAATTTACACATAATCATTTAACAACCTTTATCATTAAAACTCAAAATACTTCATAATAATTATTCTACACATATAATACAAATTATATAATTAATAAAGTTCACGGATCTTACAACATTGACTAATCAAAAGTCATCAGCTGATGTGTCATTAGTCTACGTGTCTATGCTGGTACACACGACACCTAGTAAGAAATCTATGTGGCGCCTCGTCACTAGTACACATGGCACGCCGTAATATATACACATGGCACCTTGTAAGCCGTCCACATGTCATTTGACAAACATTCCACGTGTTTTCTGACATTTGTCCACATGGCACCCGAGAATTATCTTGGTAGCATTTTTAATGGTTACTAAATTTTGTTTGTTCTTTGTAAACTCATAAATTTAAATCTGAAGCAAAATAAATATACAACATTTTTCCTAAAAAAATTTGAACTTTATATTTATTTTCTTAAAAAGGTCACAAAGAGAACCTAAAGGACTATTACAGTACTAGACGAGCTATTACGATACAAGAGCAAACAGACTTTAAAGTAGACAAAATAATTTCATGAAATATTTTTTATACAACTGAAAATTGGTCTATATTTCTGCACTAATTTTTAGCTTCGGGACATAAACTTGTTCCATAAGTGTTACATCTCATCCTCTTTGTAATTCTGTTGGGCTATGTTTCTGGACATATACGGCTGGAGTTTGATGTCAAGACCACTTCTAAAATAAAGTCTTTCTCATAAGCTTTTCATGGGCTGTTGAATCGTCTGAATGAGACTTATAGAACTGCAGTTATGGCCCAAAAAGTGTGGACTGCGCAAGTGGGTCATCAAATCCAAATTTTAATCAAATTAATCTTCAACTCTTATAATTTAAACTCCAAGCCTTCCTTTATTAAAAATTCTTCATACATACAATAAAAAATTATAATTTATTAAGATAAAACACACGCTTATCACATCCCCACACTTAGCATTTTGCACGTCCTCGGGCAAAGAAGAAAGAAAAATATTAAGTCCTAACTAATGAATACCACTTCCGTAGGTGATCACGGTTGCATTTGGCATATGCAACAAGCCCTTTAAACCCCTAGGCAGCCCTAGTGGACGAGTACGGTCTCGTGAGGGTTTATAATAAATCCACCCACATAATTTTATATTTGGGTTGACTGCAAAGTCTCAAACATGAAATATATCATACCACTCCACACATGCAAACTTAACCATGTAATAGCTTTTAGATGTCATATAATGCGATTCCTCAACTTTACACACCAACACAATTATTCAAGTACGTGCACATAGTCTGAAAGACTAAAATGTGTCATGAATAATATCAAAGTCTCAATCAACAAGATAATAGCATGCTTTAGATGGAAAAATAACCTCACAAACACTAAGAACACACAAGTGTTTAGGTGTAACTGTATTACTCAAGTTCAATCAAATGCACATGTGCTACCATAAGCTTGCTTGTCCACCAAAATCTCTAGACTTCGTGTTCGTATAAATCAAAAGGTCTTTGTCAAGGGTTGTAACGAGTCTTAGGTGAGGGGTAGGAAAATGAAAAGGCTGAAGTTGGCTAAACTTGACATCTAATAGAGCATAATGTTCATATACACTTGAAGCACACAACATGAAACTAACCTTGAGATATCATCCCACATACAGATATAAAACCCATAAATTTCACATTGTAAGAACCAATGAACATACACTCGCTTTTCTTCTTTTCATAGAGAGATTTTTTTTTCACTTTTTTTTTCAATTTCCTTTTTTTTCTTTTATTTTTTACCTTGGTGACTTTATTTGAAATCTCACCGACAAGAAGTAGCCAAACCAATTTTATCCCACCAAAATTCACATATCAACAAAGACACTACGCCATAGATTGCCGGATGTAACAGTAGGTGTGTGATGCATCCGGTCATCTATGGCGTAGTGAGATATCCCCACACTCAATATTTTACCAATCTCAAGTACATATATATCACAGTGCTCTACTAGTCAATCAAGACAAGAACAAATAAATAAGCTCAAAATTTAGATGGTGATATACAAAGAAAAAATATATAGGCTCAAGGGGGTTCACTAAGTATTATATTTTCAGGGTACTATTTGGGACAATATGGTTAATCCTAGTGCCTTCATCTTTTTACACAATACACGATATCAATATATGCACGACCTGGTTTAAAGCAAGTTCTAGAGCAACATGTACACTGACGAATAACTCCCCACAAAAAACATAGATTGATAAAAAGATGTATCAATCATGAATTAAGGACCAAAGATCTCACAGGTAATAACATGCTAAACTCATCAAAATTGACAATGACATACATTTAAGTTTTGAAATTTCGTAAGCACATACAAGACATCATCATGTATAAGGTATTTTACGCCAATGATACAAATATATGACACTAACAAAATAATTCTACATGGTGTGTACTTATCCTTATTTACATGCTATATTGACAAGACAATCAATTTTTTAAGTTTTCTATTTTTTTTGTGTTTTCTATTTTTCAACTATCCTAAAAAAAATCTAACAAATTAAAAAAAAAACCTAATATTTTTAAATATTTTTTTTATATTGGAAACCCCTCCTCACACTTAAGTGGTTCATTGTCCCCAATGAATAATATATATACAATAAACTAACAAGATCCTAAAAAAAATACAAAAATAATAATAAAAAAAATACAAAGAAAGGTTCAAAGTACTCCCCTATTACCCCATGAAGTGTCTCTTAAAAAAGAATGATGAAATAGCCCTCCTTGTTGATTAGATTCCCTCCTTGTTGATTAAATTCCAAAGCCAACTTCACTTCATAAGAAACAGAAACAGAATCTTAACACCAAGCAGTTGTGGCACAAGTGGTTGAGCAGTCCACTTAGAAATTTAGAGCACCCCAAGGTCAGGTGTTTAAATCCTAGAAACAACATATTTCTTTTTAATGGAAGGCAGGGTTACAACTGCTAGTCCAGGTTCGGATTAAGGCCCGGGAGAGTCAGCAGGTTCATTGTTCAGGGACGCACAGTAGCCTTAGACGCGGGTCAGCTACAGGTTCGGATGGAGGCTCAGACAAACAACTTCGGAATAAATAACACACCAGCTCTGGAGGGCAAGTTCGAGAGCATCAAATTGTGATTAAGGCCAACCAGCAGCAGTAGCTTGGAAGAGAGGCTCGGGCATGTGCAAAACCTCGCGTGAGATGAAGAATTAGAAGCAGCAACATAAATCTTTGTACGGGCATCAAAAAATCGGCATGCCCCACTGAATGATGTGGCCAACATACCGGCCGCATGCCCATTACAAAATTTCTGTTATTATTATTATTTTTTTTTTGCAAAATCAGCATGGCTGCTCCATAAATTGCACCACTAGCATTTTTTTCTAATATTTCTACAATTATTTTTTTTCAACTTTACAAAATTATGGGTTACCTTCTAAGAAGCGCTTTTCTTTAAAGTATTTGGCTAGACATGAAACCGATCTTCTCAATTAACAACTTCACACCGTAGTGTAAAATTAACAATTTCCACATTGTATATCCTAGTGGCCATTTAATTATCTTTTTCGGTGCCACGTCTTTGACAACAAGATTCAGCTTCTGATGCTCATCAAAAGTGCCTTTAACATTGTACTCATGTCATATTTGCATTCCCAAAGAATAAGTGATATGTTGAATATTTGAAATCATCAATTCACTACCTGACTTCAGCTTTTGTAGAACCTCTAAAAACAATTCTTCTTTATCACGGGCTAAATTTGTTGAGATAATAATGGACAAATTCGAAGATGTCAACCTTTCTCGTTGCTCAAAAGAACCCATTACAGTGTCCTCTAACAAGATTTGCATGCCAAGAGAGCACATAATATCACCAAAATTTGACATAGGCCATGCAATACCTATCTTATTCCTCTGTAAAACCTCAAATAAATTTTCTTTCTTGTCCAGAGGTAACTCTGCTGAGATGATGATAAAACAAGCTAGAGATGAGCTTGAATAAACTTCTTCAGAATGAGAGGACATCAACTTCAGTTCAAAATCAGGTGGTTCTTCAATAACTACTTTTGGATGATTTATATTTGTAGACATAACTTCTAGTGACTCGAAACAATGCATTGTTTCTACATCTTGTGAATTAACCTCCGACAAATTTAGATGCTCTTGTTCTTTATCTTCATGTCCGGAATCTAGAATCATGGGCTGCTCGAAAGGATCTTCATACGATTTTTTATCTACTTTATTAGAAACTAGAACATCCTTTATAGATATTGTTAAAGAGTCCTCTACATATCCTTCACGATCAGATGTTGTTTGAGAAACCTCCACCTCTTTCTCGCTTTCAGCAAACACACCTTCACAATGCTCTATCTTAACTTCTTCACAATTTTCAGTATCACATGGTAGAGAACCTGGCGTTTGCTTTCTTATCTCATCAACTAGATCTCGAACTTTATTCCCCAAATTCCTTATTGAATCTGATTGAGTTTGGATAATATCTTGATTTTCAATAGCTTTCTTCAACAAAGTTTTCAGAGAACTATATTGATCTTCTTCATCAGATTCTTGATGTTGAGGTTGCTGAAAATATGGATAGTTAGAGTTCATTGATGAAGTTCCAATATATGCTCCTTCATTGTTCCATGAATAATTCAGAGGTTGACTCCATAACTGATTGCAAGAATCGGAATATGGGTTACTCCAATTTTGATTACCAGCAAAGCAAATAGAGTCTGGATTGGAAGGACAATAGTCGTAGGTATGAGAACCACAACAAAAAACACACGAAACATTATCAGATTGGCTCCGTGGTAGACACGATGGTTGCCACATAGGTCGATTCATCCCCATGCTCAAATTCTTTACCATCTCTGACACTGAAGATAATCTACCCTGCAAGGAAACAAATTCTTGATCTCGTGCAGCACACTCTTCCTCATAGACCATATCTATCTCTTGTGGAAAATACATAACTCTATGTTGTTAAACCTGACAAACAACTAGAATTATCCACGTAAGCACACAAAAACAAACCAAACTGCAAGATGATTAAATTCGCAATAAATACTATAACAGTCCCCGGCAGTGGTGCCAAAAACTTGTTGCGTAAAATATAGATGTGCAATTGTACACAAGGAGTGCAAATTTGTATTAATCTCAAGCAACTAACATAGTAGTGAATACCAGATTTCTTTACTCAAGGACTGCAAATTTGTATTAATCATAAGTAAAATCTCACAATTCAGTTATCGAACACAAGATCTGGGTTTTGGTTTTTTTACTAAAACTAATTAATTAACTAACTAATATTATACTACTAAAGAGAGTCTTACAAGATTCAGATATGAGAAGATAAGTCAGGATAATTACTTCCCCCTAACACATGAAAATCGGTAAATGTGTCGCTTAGCACTATAACAATATATGTCTATATCGTAACAATATTATAATATATGTCTATATCGTAACAATATTATAAACAAAGATATAAGAATGCACTATTCAAGTTGTATGTCAATTAATTATAACTCTCTCGATATTATAATTAACTCATTAACTCACTAAAGTTGATCAGAAAATAACAAGTATTAGCATGAAAAACACTTGATTGAATAAACTGTAGAACCGCCTACAATACTCTTTAACAAAACACCAATAATCCCATGCTAGGGTTCTATAAAAATCCCAACTTTATAAAATTAGTTCAAAATTAAGATCTAAAAAATATCCAAGAATTGATAGCACATATTCATGATGTAAAAACTTAACGAGAGAATTTTGACCAAAAAGATGAAGAAAATAAATCCAGTTGAACGTCTCCAATGGCTGAATCTCCTTCCTCAAGCTTCTTCTTTCTCTCTGTCTTGGTGTGTCTATCTTTCTCTCTTACGTTCGATGTATATTCAGATTAGGTCTGAATTATATCTAATAATAACTCTAATAAAAGTATTTTTTATTATTTAATACAAATACAAGGAAATTTCCCAAACAGAATTGAATTCTAATAACAGAAATTCGTAGCTGAATGTTGGGCTTTGTTTCTAGACAGATACGGCTGGATTTTGATGTCAAGACCACTTCTAAAATAAAGCCCTTCTCATAAGATTTTCATGGGCTATTGCATCGTATGAATCGGACTTATAGAACTCCAGTTATGGCTCAAACAATGTGGACTGCGCAAGTGGGTCATCAAATCCGAATTTTAATCAAATTAATCTCCAACTCTTATAATTTAAACTCCAAGCCTTCCTTTATTAAAAATTGTTAGGTCCTGATAAGTTTGTAGAAGGCGGGTTGAATACAAACTATACCGATAAATCGAATTTGTCCTTTTAAGAATTTAACAATTAAAACAAATTAGTGCGGAATAAAACTGAAACAATATTCAAGTTAAATATAACTTAAATTAAACTTGACGAGTGTTACAATTTGATCACTGATTACAAAGGTTCTTGATAAAAAAAATCTAGAATAAATTCGACATGAATTTATCTATTTTTGTAATAAAAAGGATCGAATACTAAAAAGTAGTTCGATATAAAATCTAGGAATTATGATCCGCTAGAAAGTCAAAGCAGTACAAGTGAATTGATTCTCAAGGATTTAGTGTTTCAAACAAACAAGAATTTAATTCACTGGCCGGAAAGAATTTGCTTTGTAGTTGAAGTTAATAAGACAGTTGAGAGAAATTTGATGTTGAATGTTTCTGTGTCTTAACTTCTGTGTCATTGATTGTCTACTTCAAGTCTTCTGTCTTGTATATATATCAATTGCTTTTCTTTAAATCCCACGTGCAAGCCACTTAATCAGAATATGATTTTGCACTAGGAAGACAAGCAGAAAAACAATCCAATAAGCCTTAGAAGACTTTCGGGAAGACAACAAAATGTAATGGAAGACAATCGGGAAGACTAGGTTTAGCCTAGGAAGACAATCGGGAAGACTCACTTGTGAGTCTTCCTAGTTCAATAAACCGAGTCTTCCTAGTTCAAACCTAAGTCTTCCTAGTTCATTTTTATTCTAATTTAAATAATCAACTAAATAAATTATGTATTAAATTAATTCTTTACAGAATTAATTTAATAAATAATTTACTTAATAGTATTAATTATTTATAAGAGAATAAATAGAATTTGTTGACTTCTCAATTAATTTTAGAATCACTTAAAACTTAGATAAAGAATAAACATAATAGTACGTTGACACTCAATGCATGGTCTGGTTCATGAGTGACTAACGACACTATTTGTTCTTTATCTGTTTGACTTTAAGCAGTGATTCGCTTCCTTCTCATTCAAGAACTCTGTAACCAGTATCTTTTGCTGTCACCACTTGAAATCTCCATCACTTTAATAAATCCACTGAGCTTGAATACTTCACTGAGGCTTGATCAATAAATTGAACTTCTTTCAATGTAGAATCACTTCAAGTCTGTAGATGACTTTAATCTTCATTCTTTGACAGATATAATCTTCTGAGATTCCTGTGACATTTGATTTTTATTATTTACTTATTACATCTGAATTAAAGTTGAGTAGAATCCTCGGTGTTTACAAATAGGCCTAGACATGTGACTTTCAATCTCCCCCTATTTGTTTGTTAGACAATAACAACCAAATACCTCTAGAGGATAACTCAACTAAAACAAGAAAAGATAAGACTTTTAAGAGCCAAGCAAATAATAAAAAGTTCTGGATTAAATATAACAATTTCCAGATTCAAACAGTAAAGATAAATACAAGATAGATGTTCCTCTATTCTAAACAAATGATACATTTTCCTATCTTGATTTACCTAGCTCTAAACATATAACATTTACAAATTGAGCTAACTACATCATGTCTTAGTCTCTAATTTCACCTTCTTCAGCTTCTTGCAAGGTGACTAGAAGATCTTTGTCAATGACACGATCACTTTCAGAAACCATACCACTTGGCATTACTGGTTGAGTGGTGATCTTCTTCAATCTGTTCTTCATCTGAGCATACCTTGGAACTTTCTCTGTGCAGTAGTCTGAAATTATATCAGCAACTTCAGACTTATCTTCAGTGGTAAACCCAGAAGTTCTCAAAAGATTCTCCAACTTCACCAGTTGCATTACAGTCTATAGCTTCAAAGAATCAAGATCCAGCCTCACAGTCTCTAAAGTTGTACCTCTATAGATTTTGACTTCATACGGGAAGTGTACAACTTGAGGGCTGGCCTTCATTGCAGAATCTCTCAGCCGGTCATATAGAAGCTCGTTCAAGCAAGAAGATCTCTTTACCTTACTCATAAGAATCCACAATTCAGAGAGAGATCTTCTTTGTAGGAGGTCAAATGAAATAGTGAATGACCCTTCAAGAGCACTTGACACATAGATATACAGTTCTTGCCTCACTTGATCAAATGCAGATGTAATCCTTAGGATATCTTCCTTCAATGCCTTCATGTATAATGGATTGTCAAGATTAACAGTTCTGATCTTCTCAAGCAACTTCAGAAAAGTAGCATCATTGTTTGTGCCTCTCTGAGGGATATCAAACATCTCCCTTGCCTTATCCCACTTGCTTCCCTGCTTCATCCTCACATCCAATCTCCTTTCTTTGACATGAATACTATGAAGACGTTGTTTGTCTTCATGTTTAGCTTTTTGAATCTTTAGCCTTTGAGATATGATGTCAGAGACCTTGGCATTTTCATCCTCCTTTCTCCTGAGATCTGCCTGCTGCTTCTTCAACTCCTTTTGAAATAAAGGGTCAGGTGTGTATAAATCAGCTTCATCTTCCCAATCATCAAAGTTTGCTGCCTCTTCAACCTCCTCCTCACCAAAAGCTTCTTCAGGTATGGTCTTCTCCAGATCACCAGATGTGTCAAATTGGAAGTCATCCTGTTCACCGTGGTAGTAGTAGGCATCATCAAAGACAGTATCCTCCAGTGATTGTTTACCTTTCCCCTTATCTTTTCCAGAAGCTCCTCCAGCTTCTCTTTCTTCTCCTTTCTTCTCCCCCTTAGTTGAGGAATCCTCTACAGTTTGAGCTTTGGAAGCCCTAGGATTCACCTCAGATGTTCTCCTTATCTCTCCTCCATCTCCTCCTTCATTAGCATCATCCTCATCATCTTCATCATCTCCCTCAAAGAATGTTCTTTGTTGTGCTGTAGGTTGATGTGAGTTCTTGATCATGTTGTACAAGTTCTTCATTCCTTCATTTAGATGCTCCATTCCTCCTTCTATCCTTGAAATCCTTTCTTCATTAAACGTTTGATTTTCATCAGCTGTTTGCAGAATAAAGTTTACCTTGGTAGAAATGGCAGCAATCTCCTTGACACTTTATGAAATCTGAGCATTTGACATTGTTAAATCAGAAATGTCTGAAGCCACTAGTACTTGAGATTGTTCGATGGCATTCAGCTTCGGGAGCAGAGTACTCTTCAAACCTTCCAGGTCATCCTTAACAGTACCCAGCTGATTAGATACAGAGGTGGAAGATTGTGCAACCACTTGTGATTTAAGAAGATTGTTTTCAGCCTGGGTTTCTTGTAATTGTTTCTGTAGAGCAGCTAGCTGGTTCAATAATAGAGCAGTGTTTGTGTTAGTGTATGCACTCACTTCAATTTCTCTCAGTGGTGTTTCACTCAACTCACGTTCTTGTGTTTGACTCTCATCTCTCAGAACTAACTGACTATCCATGTTTTCAGTGGATGTTCCTGCATAAGAAATCACCCTAGCCCTTCAAGAGAGGTCAGTGGTGGTGCAATGGGAGTTCGCAAATCCTAATCCCTGATTGAGTCTGTCAAAATATTTGACATTGTAAACTGAATTGCTTCAGTGACAGACTCACCTGGTTGCCTTTCACTTTCTCCAGTATAAACTGCGAGTGAAAAATCCCTTAGGGGAGCCAGAGATGTTCCCTCTGGGAGGGGATAAAATGATTCTATTATTGGTGGCGAAGAATCAGATTTTACCTTTGATGCATGTGAAGGCACTTCTACCGTAACAATGGTAGGCACTGTTTCAAAATCAAAATTAAAGTGCTCTCCTAGCATGGTGTCCTGAGTATAATCTATTTGGATATCTTCTCCCATTGGGAGTAATGGGAGAGTGCTTGACCCAGTACAGGATGCCATGACCCGATCGCGAATTTCAATAGATTCATCCTGTTTAGAGGATGTCTCCAGAGACTGTTCAGTGGCCATATCTATGTCCATATCCTGTTGAGAGGATACAGATGGGCTATTAGATGCCTCCCTATAGGTTTTTCTTTTCTTTAAGGGTGGAGACAGAGCTGTGGGAACACTCATTTCAGCTATTTCACTAACTCTTCTTTGACTGGTTTGAACATTTGGCTCAGGTTGTTTATCAGTAGTATTTGACTCTCTGTTTGGCTCTATGACCTGGGTCAGATATTGTGGTTCTACAACCTCTTGGTCAGCCCTAACAACCACTTGGGTTTCAATTATTGTACCAGAAGAAGATCCAGGGTTAGGAATAACTGGATGTGGCTCAGGAACTTGTTCACCAAAGATAGGAAGATTAATCAATTGACTCATCAATGGTGAAACAAGAACAAGTATAGTGAGGAATTTTGATGAGACATCAAGCCTGGTGTAGAATTTAATATCTGTGGTTGGAGAGGTTTCAAATCTGGTTTCTCTAAACAGTTCTACCTACTCAGCATTGAGGAGATGATTAATGATAAGAGTGAGAAAGCGAGGGTACCAACACTTCACTTTCACATGATTATCAGAATCTCTCCTAGAGTGATCAAGCCTGTTAAGCATTAGGTTCCACAGAATTTCAGCAAAGTTTAATCTACGACCAAATATAATAGCATAAGCAATATATTGATTAAGACTGATAATGCCATGAAAATTTGTTTTTGTGGAATTACCAAATACTCTTGCTATTGTATCAAAGAACAGATCCCATTCCCTTACAAGAAAACTCTTAGACAATTTAACCATTTGTAAGGAACCCTGATAATGAATATTCACAAATAACTGTGATAACTCATCATCAGTGGGTAAGGGATCAAACCTGTCCTTTGGAAACTGTAACACATCACAAAATAACTCAAAAGTGACTATATATTGCTGTTTTAAAATATTGAACGGAAAAGATTTTGAATCTCCAGCAATAACAACACTTGAACATAAAAACCTCAAAGGATCAATCTTAAGAAGTGCAGAGGCACAAATAGCATGACTGACACAAGTCTCGCTATTTAAAAATCGAATCCAAGGTTTAAAATGTTCCACCTTACATTTAGACGGATCAAAATACCCAACATAATTATTTAAAACAAGTTCAAAATTAGGATCCATTTTTATAAAACAAGAAATTTTAATCAATTTAAAATAAAATTAAAATTTTAGGGATTTTTAGAATTAATTAAAATTAATTAAAATCCGCAAAATTAAAATTTTACCAAAATTAACCAATTGTAAATTTTAATCCTAACATTCGAACTTAAAATTTTGAAAAACAAAATGAAATTGGGCAAATGATGTTTAAGGCACACAAACAGTCTAACACACACAGAGTTTTTCTATCACAGAAACACAAAGATCACTTAAAACACAAGAATCTTACTTAGCAAATAATAACACTCAAGTCGAATGGTTATCAAGAAAAATGAAAAAAATTGACAGCAATTCGACTCAAGGACTTGATTTTAAAGAACAGAATTGGTTTTGCTAAGTAAATACTTGAGCAATATGAACACTTGATCAAAGTTTCTGCAAAAGAAATGAAAATGCGAAGGGGGTGTTCTCAAAAACTGAAGAGACAAAAAAACTGACAAGAAATGAGAATTGTATGTACTGTATGTATATATAAAAAAAATAAATGTTAAAAAGAAAAAAAAACTGAACGGTTTTTAAAAAAAAAATTGTACTAGGAATACAATCGGGAAGACTTAGGATAGTCTTCCCGGTAGTCTTCCTAATACAACTTAGAAAGTCTTCGGAATAAATAAAAGAAAAAACAGAAAACAAAATTTATTAATTCTAAGTCTTCCCGATAGTCTTTCTAGTTCAAAAACTGGGAAGACTTAGGAAAAGACTTAAAATTAAAATAGAAAAACTAAAAATAAAACAGAAAAATCCCTTGTTTTCCCGGTAGTCTTCCTAGTGTAAAACTGGGAAGACTTAAAGAAAAACTTAGAATTTAATTAAAATAATTACAGAAAAGTGCAGAAAACAGATAAAAATGCATGAAAAATATATAAAAGTCTAGAAAAATTCACAGAAAATTCCATAAATCCTAGAAAAATATGCAGAATAATATAGAATTTCATAAAATTAATATAAACTTGCAGAAAGATTTAAACAACAATATTTACAATCTGAAAAACACCTAAATAATTATAAATAAATATATTTTCAATAAAAATACATTTCTCCACTTAAAAAATATGAGAAAAATATTTTTAAAGAAAATAAAATATTCAGAAATATTTAAATTTACAAGCATGTAATAGTAAATGAGAATTGGCAGTAAATATCATTTAAATGACAAGAGAAAATGAATTTTTGAAAGAACAAACATGACAGAGATATTGTTAATCACTAAGACTGTTTAAGATACCCAATTTACCAACTAACTTGATAAATGTGGATTCGTCAACAGATTTAGTGAATATATCTGCAGTCTGTTCTTCTGCGGGTACAAAGTGTAACTCTACAGTTCCATTCATGACATGCTCTCTGATTAAATGATACCTGATATCAATGCGCTTCGTTCTCGAGTGCTGCACAGGGTTGTTGGAGATTGCTATGGCACTTGTATTATCACACAAAATGGGAATTTTGTCTAATGCAAAGCCATAGTCCTTCAGTTGATTCCTTATCCATAAGATCTGAGCACAGTAGCTTCCAGCAGCAATATATTCAGCTTCTGCTGTTGAATTGGAAACTGTTTGCTATTTCTTGCTATACCAGGAAATCAATCTACCTCCTAGGAATTGACAACTCCCAGAGGTACTCTTTCTATCAACAACACTACTTGCATAATCAGAATCTGTATATCCAACAAGATTAAAACCAGAATCTTTAGGGTACCAAATACCTAAATTAGGTGTACCCTTACGATATCTCAAGATTCTTTTAACAGCAACGAGATGTAAATCTCTAGGGTCCGCTTGTAACCTTGCACACAAGCATGTAGCATACATAATATCTGGTCTACTAGTAGTAAGATAGAGTAAGGAGCCAATCATACCTCTGTAGCTTGTAACATCTACCTTGATAGAGTTATCACAAGCTCCAAGTTTGACTACTGTTGAAGATGGAGTCCTTGCTGATGCTGAATCCTCCATGTGATACTTCTTGAGGAGTTCTTTGAGATACTTGGATTGACAAATAAATATACCATTTGACCTTTGACTTACTTGTAATCCAAGAAAGAACTTCTGCTCACCCATCATACTCATTTCAAACTTACTCTGCATTAACTTAGCAAATCTCTTACAGAGATTGTCATTAGTAGACCCAAATATGATGTCATCCACATAGACTTGGACTAATATCATATCACTTTTGTGTTTCTTTGAAAAAAGAGTTTTGTCTATGATACCTCTAACAAAACCATTTTCTAAAAGAAAACCAGAGAGAGTGTCATACCATTTTCTTGGGGCTTGTTTGAGACCATAGATAGCCTTGAAGAGAAAGTACACAAAGTCCAGCAGCTCCTGACTTTCAAAGCTAGGGGGATGTTTCACACACACTTCTTCATCTAGCTCACCATTCAGGAATGCACTCTTAACATCCATTTGATAGACTTTTAAATTGGAATAAGCTGCAAATGCTAAGAACATCCTGATGGCCTCAAGTCTAGCCAATGGTGCATAGGTTTCATCATAATCAATGCCTTCAGCTTATGAATACCCTTGAGCAACCAGTCTTGCCTTGTTCCTTGTAACAATGCCATCCTCATCTAGCTTGTTTCTGTATACCCATCTTGTACCAACTACTTTCTTGTTCTTTGGTCTGGGTACCAGCTTCCAGACTTGCTTTTGTTCATATTGATTGAGTTCATCTTGCATAGTAATCACCCAATCTGGATCAGTTAGTGCTTCCTCAGTCTTCTTTGGCTCCAACTCAGATAGAAACCCTGAATAATGACATTCATTCTGAGTAGGACTTCTAGTTTTAACTCCAACACCTGGATCACCAATGATTAGCTCAAAGGGATGAGCTCTATTCCATACAGTCTGTCTTGGAAGATTTGATCTTGATGATTCGCCTTGAAATTCATTGTGGTATTGTGACTGACTAGTAGATCCTTCATTTCCTCCCCCTGAGTTATTTCTTGATTGCCTTGATGATTCTTCTCCAGTGTTGGTGGTATCTCCATTGTTACCAATGTTTCCACCACCACCACCAGGATTATTATCATCATTGTTATTGTCATTACCAACAACATTCTCAGGTGGGGCTTCATCATCTGAATCTGAGTCTGGCAAGTTATCAAACTTCAGTTCTTCTAATGAATCTTCAGATTGGATATTAGGGAGTATAGTGTCATCGAATGTAACATTGACACTTTCCTTCACATGGTGACCATCAATTAAATACACCCTGTAAGATCTTCTGGAATAACCAAGAAAGATAGCTTCTTATGCTTTGGCCTCAAACTTGCCACGTGTCACATTGTCATCCTTAAGCACAAAGCATTTTGCACCAAATACATGAAAGTATTTGATATATGGTTTTCTATTGTACATGATCTCATAAGGAGTTTTCATTAAGTCCTTGTTGATTAAAATTCAATTCTGAGTATAACAAGCAGTGTTCACAGCTTCAGCCCAAAAGTACATTGGAAGTCT
This sequence comes from Heracleum sosnowskyi, assembly GCA_030848705.1. Taxonomy (NCBI): domain Eukaryota; kingdom Viridiplantae; phylum Streptophyta; class Magnoliopsida; order Apiales; family Apiaceae; genus Heracleum; species Heracleum sosnowskyi. The sequence continues at coordinate 23,607,222 of CM061240.1, forward strand.
TGATTCACTTAACATAGTTCTAGCAGCTTCAATCAATGTACGATTCTTTCTTTCCACCACTCCATTCTGTTGAGGAGTTCTAGGAGCAAAATATTGTCTTGTTATTCCTTTATTTGCACAAAAGTCATTTAGGACTACATTCTTGAATTCAGTTCCATTATCTGACCATATAGCTCTAACAGGGAGTCTCGAATCCAGCTCAATCAACTTTATATGATCAATCACCATCTGTGGGGTCTCATCCTTGGAATGTAGGAATAAAACCCAAGTATATCTAGAAAAGTCATCAACAATCACAAGTGCATATAGTTTCTTTGACATGGACATCACACTAACTGGACCAAACAAATCCATGTGCAGTAGCTGAAGTGGTTCAGTTATTGAAGATGTGTCAGTGCCCTTGTGAGAAGCTTTCTTTGACTTTCCTTTCTGACAAGCCTCACACAGTCCTTCCTGTGTAAATTCCATCTGAGGCAAACCTCTAACCAATTCCCTCTTGACTAAAGAGTTCATGGTTTTGAAGTTAAGGTGAGACAACCTCTTGTGTCATAGCCAACTCTCATCTGATGAAGCTTTAGAATAAAAACAAGTAACTTCATCTTTGGATCCAGAGTACAAATCAGCTATGAACAAATCACCTTTCCTTACTCCTTGAAGAGCAGGCTTTCCATTCTTCTTGTGAAGAATCTGACATCTATCCTTCTCAAAGGAAACAACATATCCTCTGTCACAGAAATGACTGATGCTGAGAAGATTGAACTTCAGACCTTCCACAATAGATACATCTTGAATGATAACATTTACAAACTTCAAACAGCCATATCCTCTGGTAAAACCTTTGTTGTTATCTCCAAAGGTAACTCCTGGGCCAGCTTTCTCAACCACATTTGATAGTAGGGCTCTATCTCCGGTCATATGCCTTGAACAGCCACTGTCCAGAACCCACACAACACGGTTTACCTTTTTCACACCCTGCAGTATCAAATTGATTAGTCCTTCTTCGGAACCTAAACTTGATTGGGTCCGGCATACTTAATGAACTGGCCTTTATCAGGCAAAACAACATTTTTAACCTTAACTACATAAATCTCTTTCACAAAAGAGCGTTCCATTTATAGCTAGCCTTAACACATTTATGAGTAGGCTTAGGGATAAATGGATCCACTCTAGTCTTTGGAGGACTAGTAGTCTTAAATCTAACATGCTTATTATTATTAACATGTTGACGTGGAGCAGTCTTATTATCAGATACATGCTTACTATTAAAATAAGCATACATAACATTGAAAGCACAAGACATGCAATTTACCACACCACATGCTTTATGAGAAAGATTAATAGCAGGCATGTTGGTTCTACAGTTGTTTTGAACCACTTTATGAATGACTGACTTAGTCTCCGTTGCTGAAACAACTTTGATTGGTTTGTCAGACATACACTTGTTGGACTGAGCAAGTTCAAAAACACGATCCTCCATATGTATCTTCTATTCAATGATGATAGAGTATTCATTCAGAGGTTTATCAATACCCTTAAGCACATCTGGTATACCCCTTTCTTCAGCACTGACTCGATTAGGGGTATTTATGCTTAACTCACCAATAGACTCATTATAGTCATACCCTATTCCTACAGTCTGACCAATACTTTGTTTATTGATGATTTCTCTAGCAGTCTTATAAGAGTTATAGTAAGCATTAGCCTTGACTTTAAGTTCACTGATCTGACCCTTAAGAATGGTTTCCAGTTGAATATAACATTTAACCCTATTCTCAAGAAATGTTATTTTCTCAGTTAGTTCATCCTGATTAACATGCACAAGTTTTAATTCTTTTATCTCATTTTCAAGGGCTGTGTTCAAAAGAATTATTCTATCATTTTCTCTACGTGCACATGAAACAGTAGTACTAAGATGATAGATCATTTCAGTATCAGTAAACTTTACCTCTGACATGTATGTTGATGAAGTGCTTGCCTCATTAGCCATTAAAGCAAGGTTTCCAATTTCACCTGCTTCTTCATCACTATCAGTATCATCCCAACTCTTTCCCTCAGCAACATATGATTTCCCAATCTTATTCTTCTTGCTAGAATCGAATGAGTTCCTTCTCACTTGCTTGGGCTTTTTACATTCTGTAGCAAAGTGACCCAACTCATTACAATTGTAGCACCTGATTGTGCTTCTTTCCACAGTTCCAGTTTTGTAGCCACCCCTTGTGCTACTTGTAGATGAGGAACCACCTCTCCGAAACCTGGGCTTGAACTTAAGATTGGGATTCCTTCTGAATCTGAACTTCCCAAATTTCCTGACTATCATGGCCAAATAACCATTGATAAGTGGATTTTATATCTACTTGGAACGCTTCGTATAGGCTTAAATTGATCTCTTGAACTCAAGTATTTGGTGTTTTTAATGTGTTTTTAGTTAGAATGTACAGAGTTGCAGTGTTGGCAGAGTTTTGGAGTTATCATGACTATATGGTGGTATAAGAGCATAAGAAGTGAATGCCGTGCAGTTGCGGGACTTGAGAGCGCAAAGAAATGTAAAGAAAATAGTTTGCAGAATTCTGGACAGAGAGGGAAGCGCGCCCGCGCCTCTGAGGAGCGTGCCCGCGCGTTGTTGGAAAGAGAGAGAGCGCGCCCGCGCCTTCCAGGAGCGCGCCCGGGCTTGCTCAAATGCTGAAGATCCTGAATCTGTTCTAATTTGGGAAAATGGCAGAGACCAGTCAACCGCAAGGCTATATATACACTTGGGGACGATTTTAGAGAGATATATCTATCCATCTATTATCTACTAGCAGAGAGAACAAGAAGACGGTTGATTACGAAGACCTAGTTTCATCTTATCTTTGTATTCTTCTAATTAGGCGATACTTTGGATTCTCGTTGGAGTTGTTTTCATAAACCTTATTAGTATTCTTTAGTAGTATTCCAGACCTATTTACTATTATGTTTTCATCAGAACCCATGATGATGAGCGGTTCGATTATGAACTAATCGTTGTCATGGGATTCTAACGGATTTATTATGGATTTTAGTAGTTGATTGTTTTAAAGATTCGTGTGTGATGAATTATTGGCTTCCTAGTATGGTTGTACTTATTCTTCTTGGATGCGTAGCTAACATCTAAGTTGTTTGTTAATCTCTATTGATTACGAAAGTGGATATAGAGGTTTAGAACTTGCCATGCTAGCATAGGTTTATGTATGTTTGTCATGCATGATTCGTAGGTAATTTTAACCATCTTACCTGCCCTATGTAATCTGAATGGATAACTTGCTCGTTAAACCGTTATGTTTTCAAATCTTATAGACATATAGGGTCTAAGCATAATTAGTGTCTACCCAACGTCTATCTCTTTTATGGATGTTTGGGTGATAGTCTATACTGATCATGCAGCCATTCGAGATCTGATGTCGAAAATGTTAGTGTTAGTGCCCTAGAGACAATACAATTGTACTTCTGGGAAACACTATTTTGTTATTTAATAATGATTATGTTCTATTGATTATTCGACAACAATTATTACGTCTTTATTTACTGCGATATTAATGTTAGAGTAATAAATGTCCTTGGAATATCGAACACGTATTCTATATCTTTAAGTATGTGACTTAAAAATGAGATTATATGAATAGTGTTTATATTCCTAAAATATCCCTAATTAAGCATTATGAATTGGGACAATTATGATGCATAAAGATTAGTATGATCGTTGACTAAATGACCACATCTCATTGGTCATAGGTATAGTGATACTAAAGTCAAGAACATAGGTGCATGTAATATTCTACATGGCACCGGATTGACCCACAATGAGATTCTACATGGTAATAAAGTCATTAGAATAGCTCACAGTGATAATGGTGTAATGATCCTTAGACTTGAGATCGTTATATTTCTATACGAGGATTAATATACTTTGATTACATTAAAAGTTAACTTTGACCGGGTGATGATAAAAGTGGACGTCGGGTATATTATGAGTCGTATGAGAAATATGAATGATAGATATAGGATTTAACCCTCCTATTATTAGGAGAGATATTATTGGCCTCTTGATTGAGTGAAACTATGAAAATGCATGGCCATGCTCAAATATTGATTTGTTTTAATAGTCTACTCATTGATCAAGGAAACCTGGATTAAACGTTGAAGAGGATGACTAATAACATGCCTCGAGTTTAATCTATAATATTTGGTTAAAGGGATTATATTACACGGAAACATTAGTCACGAAAGGTTTAATTGGATCACCAATTATTATTATTACTTGGGTAGCAATGATGTATTACTAGATGCCGCTCATTGTTTATAATTTTATTATGAGATATTAAAATTATTACCAACGTAATAATAACCTAAAGGATTACACATAAAGAACGTTTTAGACGGAGCATTAATTAAATTTCGAATTTAATTGAATTATTATTATTGAATTATTGGATTAATTAAGTAGGACTTGATTAATTATATAATAATTTGAATATAATAAATACTACTACTAATAATCAGATTGGGTTTTGGAAGCCCAATCAGATTAGGTATAGGCCCAAAATTCTCTCCTTAAAAATACATTATGATGTATTGTTTTGTTTGAGTGACAAAATTCGTTTTCACACAAATAAACCCTAGCAGCTCTGCATATTAGAGAGGCTAGAGACATAGAGAGATTTTTCGAGGGCGTTTTTTTTTGCTAGTACCAACTCCGTGATCGTTGGATGATCGAGCGTTCGTGTGGACTACTTTGGCGACGCAGATCTTGAACAAGGCCTGCGTGGTGGTTACAACAAGGACCTCCATCTATCTGAATATTATAAGCTCAATTAAGGTATGATTTTGTTTCTCCATAATCAGCCATGTCTTGTACACGGATCCTAGGGTTAGGGTTTCGGATTTTTATTGTTTTACGACTGTTTTCGCTGCGTTTGATGCCCCGAAACCCAACAATGGTATCAGAGCTACGTGTATAAGGGGCTGATTTGGTTATGTGTTTACTGTATTCGATGCATGTATGCATGTTTTATGAATCTGCCTTGATACAGTTATGAGATATATCGATTATAATATATTATATCGCTTATATATGATACTGTTATGCTTAATATAGTGATATGACTGATTAATATGCGATGATTGTATGTTATGCATGTTGTCTGGTTTATATAAGGATATAAACTGTGAGACAGCTCGACCCCAGCCAGGGCCTGCCGCCCCTTGGACCCTGCCTGGGGGCTGCCGCCCCCTGACCCCCGCCCGGGGGCTGCCGCCCCCGGACCCCCGCTGTATTATTTTTTTGTGTTCGTAATTGTGTATTTCAGCATGGTGCTGGTTATGGCCTTAAGACCCGTAGTTTAATGGTTTATGGTTTTGGTTTTATAAATACGACTTGTATGTCGTTTTCTTCATTCTTGTAATTGTTTAACCTCGAATGTAAATCGAGTTTTATTATGTAAGTACATTAGTATAGTTGGGATTCAATTGTTCAATGTAATGTACTTGAATATTGAAGGACGATCCAAGAGGAGGTGCATTCAAGGGAACAAGGAGAATGAAGACATGTAATTGTATTTATGTTTTTCCACCATAGATTGACCTTGATCCTTTCATTAGCTTGAAAGGATCATATAGGATAAAGGCCATAACCAAGCACGTTTACATACTGCACTTTACATATTGATGTATGATTGCATGTGTAGGATACAATGTGATGCATGCTTTAATTAGATTAATCATGTATTAATGTATGTATTAGATACATCACCCATGCCATGCCTGCTAAACAAGATAAAATCTGTAACGATTCAAGATTTTAAAATTGAACAAAATGAACATGAGATTCCTGTGTTTATGAAACACGGAAATAAGTGTGAATTTTCAATTTTTGATATGGGGCGATTTTGACAAAAATACAAGCAGCGCTTGTAAGAAAGGTGGATTTTAAGTGAGACCACTGTGTCTCCTCCGCTGGACTGGAAATCAAACCATTGATGAATTTTGAATTGAAGTACTTAGTTCAAGGAAAAATTGGGAATCTCTTGATGATGGGATCATGGTCATTTTAATAATAAAATCCCCAAATTTAAAATATTAAGTCACTTAGATGCCTTCCAATGGGCAACACTCGTCAAGATCTAGATCAAGAAATAGTGGGTTCACCAAAGCGAAGCACTCCAATCTATCGTGGTAAGGCGTGATGAAGTAAATGTGATACTTAAATGTTAGACCATTGGGTTAGACTTAACTAAGTTACCACAATAGGATTGTGAACTTAAAGGCATGGAGTTTGGTAAGATTTATTGGATAAATACGTACAATTGTTGTTCTACCAAACTATCCAAGAGTTATATAAGATATAATTGACAAAAGTTGTCTACCTAAATAATTGTGTTTTTGGAGTAAAGCCAAAGCTGACTTTAAACATGATGAAATATGGATCTTGGCTCGCTAGAAAGGTTTAAAGAAACTTTTCCGAATTGATAGATAGGGCTATTAATTTGATAAAAATAGTGGGTGATATATATTATGAATATATATATATGAATAATCACTTGAACATTATCTATTAAATCCGCAGACTAACTTATTTTATGCATTTTTAACATTGTAGATATTTAATGGCAAATAACTCAAATAACTTCTCTGTACGATCAGTCCTTGAGAAGGACAAGCTGATAGGAACAAACTTCCTCGACTGGCAAAGGAATTTGAGGATTGTCCTCAGGCAAGAGCGAAAGCTCCATGTCATTGATATTCCTCGCCCTGAACCTCTGCCTGAAGGTGCATCAGTTGCTCAACAGAATGTTTATCAGAAACATATCGATGATGACATAGATGTTACCTGTCTTATGCTTGCGACTATGAGTCCCGAGCTTCAGAAACAACATGAGCATATGGATGCTTATGTGATGATTGAGCACCTTAAACGTATGTTTGAAGGACAGGCTCGTCAGGAGAGGTTTGATACAAGCAAAGCCTTGTATGCCTGCAAACAGGGTAATCGTGATCCAGTTGCATCGCATGTTCTAAAGATGATTGGATATATGGAGTACCTTGCTACTCTGGGTTCAACCATCGGTACGGAAACCCATATAGATCTAATCTTGCAATGTTTGAACAGCAGCTATGCTCAGTTTGTAATGAATTACATCATGAATGAGATAAACAAGACACCTACCGAATTGTTGGCAATGTTGAAAACTGCTGAGACCAATATTCAGAAGGCATCCCCTAACGCCATTATGATGGTCAATAAAGGGAATGCCAAAGAACAGGGTAAAAGGAAAGGCAAGAAGAAGATTGGATCTAAATCTGCTAATCCAAAACCTGCTTTTAAAAAGGCTTTGAAGCCTACATGAGGTGTTACAAAAGGTGCTGCAAAGGGTGATTGTCACGATTGCAAGAAACCGGGTCATTGGAGGAGAAACTGTCAAGCTTACTTGGAGGATTTGAAGAAAATGAAGTTTGTAAAGATTTCAGATTCAGGTATTTATGTTATAGAAGTCAATTTGTCTACTTCTACATCATGGGTATTAGATACTGGATGTGGTTCTCACATTTGTATAAATGTGCAGGAACTTCGAAGGAGTAGGACTTTGGCGAAAGGAGAAGTCGACCTACATGTTGGCAATGGAGCAAAGGTTGTTGCTTTGGCTGTAGGGACTTATAATTTATCATTGCCCACATGGCTTATTTTAGAACTTGAGAACTGTTTTTACGTGCCTGCGATTTGCAGAAACATTATTTCTGTTTCTTGTTTGCACAAAAAAGGTTTTTCCTTTACAATTCAGAACAATAGTTGTTCCTTTGGTTTGAATAATGTTACCTATGGGGTTGCACATTTATTTAATGGTTTATATGTTCTAGATCTTGAAACTCATGTCTATAATGTAAATAATAAACGTATTAAGGCTAATGACTCAAATCAAACATACCTTTGGCATTGTCGTTTAGGCAATATAAATGAGAAACGCATTTCCAAGTTACATAAGGATGGATACTTGGATAAGTTTGATTTTGAATCATACGAAGAATGCGAACCTTGTCTCATTGGAAAAATGACTAAAGCTCCTTTTACCGGAATTGATGAAAGGGCCACCGAACGATTAGAGCTTATACATAGTGATGTATGTGGTCCAATGCGTACGATGGCAAGAGGTGGTTTTTACTACTTCATAACCTTTACTGATGATTTTAGTAGATACGGATATGTGTATCTTTTGAAGAACAAGTCCGAATCATTTGAAAAATTCAAAGAGTACAAGGCAGAAGTGGAAAAGCAAATAGGCGGAAGTATTAAAACCCTACGATCTGATCGTGGAGGTGAGTACCTAAGCTTAGAATTTAAGAATTTCTTAAAGGAGTGTGGTATTGTATCACAACTCACACCTCCTGGAACACCACAGTGGAATGGTGTATCTAAAAGGAGAAATCGTACCTTGTTGGACATGGTGCGATCGATGATGAGTCTAGCGGATCTTCCAATTAGTTTCTGGGGCTATGCCCTAGAGACGGCTGCACAAACACTAAACCGAGTTCCTTCAAAAACGGTTCAAAAGACTCAATATGAGATATGGACTGAGAAACGTCATAGCGTGTCATTTATGAAAATTTGGGGATGCGAAGCGTTTGTGAAACGTTTAACCTCAGACAAGCTAGGACCAAAATCAGATAAATGTAATTTTGTGGGATATCCAAATGAAACCAAAGGGTATTACTTCTATAATCTTTCAGAGAACAAAGTGTTTGTTGCTCGAACAACTGTGTTTCTTGAAAGAGAATTACTTTCTAAGAAAAATAGTGGGAGGACAATAGATCTCGATGAGGATCGAGAACCACAGATTAACGTTGAACCAGAGTTAGAACATGAGCAAAATGTGACTGAAAATGTTGAGGACAACATTGCTCAAGAAACACAGGTCGTTCGTAGATCTAGTAGGATTCGTCATGAGCCAGAGAGATATTATGGATTTCTGCTGACTCAAAATGGCGATGTAATGCTTGTAGATAATGATGAGCCTCTTACCTACAAAGATGCTATGAATAGTCCAGATTCTGAGAGATGGCTGGAGGCCATGAAATCTGAGATGGATTCCATGTATGAAAACAAAGTATGGACTTTGGTTGAACCACCTGAAGGGGTAAAACCCATCGAGTGCAAGTGGGTTTTCAAGAAGAAAACTGACATGGATGGTAATTTACAGACCTACAAAGCTAGACTAGTGGCGAAAGGTTTCAAGCAAATTCATGGTATTGACTATGATGAAACTTTCTCACCGGTGGCTATGGTCAAATCCATCAGGATTTTACTTGCAATAGCAGCTTATTATGACTATGAAATCTGGAAAATGGATGTCAAAACTGCTTTCTTAAATGGGAGCTTAGAAGAGGATGTGTACATGACACAACCTGAGGGTTTTGTCGATCCAAAATTTGCTAGGATGGTCTGTAAGTTACTACGATCCATTTATGGGTTGAAGCAGGCCTCGAGGAGATGGAACATTCGTTTTGATGAAACAATCAAAGAGTTTGGTTTCATACAAAATGAGGATGAACCGTGTGTTTACAAGAAGGTTAGTGGGATCCATGTGGCATTCCTAGTATTATATGTAGATGACATATTGCTAATAGGGAATGACATTACTTCTCTACAGGCTGTGAAGACTTGGTTGGGAAATAATTTCTCGATGAAAGACTTAGGCGATGCTTCCTACATATTAGGGATCAGGATCTATAGAGATAGACCCTAGAAGATTGATCGGCTTAAGTCAGAGTACATACATTGACAAGATATTGCATCATTTCGGGATGCAAGAGGCTAAAAGGGGCTACGTCCCAATGTCTCATGGGATAACGATCTCAAAAGAAAACTGTCCTAAATCATCAGATGAGAAGGACCGTATGAATAAAGTACCATATGCTTCGACAATTGGTTCTATAATGTATGCAATGATATGTACTCGTCCCGATGTCTCGTATGCTTTGAGCATGACGAGTAGATACCAGTCTAATCCAGGTGAAAGTCACTAGACAACTGTCAAGCACATTCTTAAGTACCTTAAGAGGACTAAAGATTCTTTCTTGATATATGGAGGAGATGAGAAACTAGTTGTAAGAGGTTACACTGATGCTAGTTTCCAGACAGATAGGGACGACACTGTGTCTCAGTCTGGATTTGTGTTTTGCCTAAATGGAGGTGCTGTAAGCTGGAAGAGTTCAAAGCAAGAAACAGTAGCTGATTCTACAATGGAAGCTGAGTATATTGCAGCCAGTGAAGCAGCCAAAGAGGCTGTTTGGATTCGGAATTTTATTACGGGACTTGGAGTGGTTCTATCGATCGTAGACCCAGTTGATCTATATTGCGATAATAATGGAGCCATTACGCAGGCTAAGGAACCAAGATCCCATTCCAAGGCAAAACATATACTTAGGAGATATCACCTTCTTAGAGAAATAAATAATAGAGGGGATATACATATATGTAAAGTGCATACTAATGATAACGTTGCGGTCCCACTGACTAAGGCTTTGTCGCAGCAGAAGCACGAATGTCACACTAGTTCCATGGGTATTAGATACATGGGTGATTGGCTCTAGTGCAAGTGGGAGATTGTTAGTGTTAGTGCCCTAGAGACAATACAATTGTACTTCTGGGAAACACTATTTTGTTATTTAATAATGATTATGTTCTATTGATTATTCGACAACAATTATTATGTCTTTATTTACTGTGATATTAATGTTAGAGTAATAAATGTCCTTGGAATATCGAACACATATTCTATATCATTAAGTATGTGACTTAAAAATGAGATTATATGAATAGTGTTTATATTCCTAAAATATCCCTAATTAAGCATTATGAATTGGAACAATTATGATGCATAAAGATTAGTATGATCGTTGACTAAATGACCACATCTCATTGGTCATAGGTATAGTGATACTAAAGTCAAGAACATAGGTGCATGCAATATTCTACATGGCACCGGATTGACCCACAGTGAGATTCTACATGGTAATAAAGTCATTAGAATAGCTCACAGTGATAATGGTGTAATGATCCTTAGACTTGAGATCATTATATTTCTATACGAGGATTAATATACTTTGATTACATTCAAAGTTACCTTTGACCGGGTGATGATAAAAGTGGACATCGGGTATATTATGAGTCGTATGAGAAATATGAATGATAGATATAGGATTTAACCCTCCTATTATTAGGAGAGATATTATTGGCCTCTTGATTGAGTGAGACTATGGAAATGCATGGCCATGCTCAAATATTGATTTGTTTTAATAGTCTACTCATTGATCAAGGAAACCTGGATTAAACGTTGAAGAGGATGACTAATAACATGCATCGAGTTTAATCTATAATATTTGGTTAAAGGGATTATATTACACGGAAACATTAGTCACGAAAGGTTTAATTGGATCACCAATTATTATTATTACTTGGGTAGCAATGATGTATTACTAGATACCGCTCATTGTTTATAATTTTATTATGAGATATTAAAATTATTGCCAACATAATAATAACCTAAAGGGTTACACATAAAGAACGTTTTAGACGGAGAATTAATTAAATTTCGAATTTAATTGAATTATTATTATTATTGAATTATTGGATTAATTAAGTAGGACTTGATTAATTATATAATAATTCGAATATAATAAATAATACTACTAATAATCAGATTGGGTTTTGGAAGCCCAATCAGATTAGGTATAGGCCCAAAATTCTCTCCTTAAAAATACATTATGATGTATTGTTTTGTTTGAGTGACAAAATTCGTTTTCACACAAATAAACCCTAGCAACTCTGCATATTAGAGAGGCTAGAGACAGAGAGAGATTTTTCGAGGGCGTTTTTTTTTGTTAGTACCAACTCCGTGATCGTTGGACGATCGAGCGTTCGTGTGGACTACTTTGGCGACGCAAATCTTGAATAAGGGCTGCGTGGTGGTAACAACAAGGACCTCCATCTTTCTGAATATTATAAGCTCAATTAAGGTATGATTTCGTTTCTCCATAATCAGCCATGTCTTGTACACGGATCCTAGGGTTAGGGTTTCGGATTTTTATTGTTTTACGACTGTTTTCGCTGCGTTTGATGCCCCGAAACCCAACAGAAAAAAGATTCAAAGCCTTTGTTGATTCGTTGGGTTCTTTTGCTCCAAGAATTCGATTTGGAAATTAAGGACAGAAAGGGTACTGAAAACCAGGTAGCGGATCATTTGTCACGTTTGGAAGACCACAGTAAGAATTCACGGGATAAAACTCTAATCAACGAATCTTTTCCTGATGAGCAACTTTTTTGGGTGCAAGATGAAGAACCATGGTTTGCAGATATTGTGAACTATCTTATGAGTAATGTCATCCCTTCGGAATTCTCTTATGCTCAAAGGAAGAAGTTTCTACATGATGTGAAGTGGTACCGTTGGGACGAGCCATTCTTATTCAGGCAGGGAGCAGATCAGATGATAAGAAGATGCATTCCATATAGTGAAACTGAGGGTGTTTTGCGGGATTACCATTCCACCACTTATGGAGGTCATTATGGTGGAGAGAAGACAGCTACTCGAGTACTTCAGGCGGGATTTTACTGGCCGAATCTGTTTAAAGATGCTCACCAGTTTGTGTTGAGATGTGATCGATGCCAAAGGGTTGGTAATATCTCTAGGAGGAACGAAATGCCTCTTAATATGCTGCTTGAAGTGGAAATTTTTGATGTTTGGGGAATTGATTTCATGGGACCGTTTGTTTCTTCATGCAATAATCAGTACATTCTGTTAGCTGTGGATTACGTTTCTAAATGGGTCGAGGTAAAGGCTTTACCAACCAATGATGCTAAAGTGGTGGTGAGTTTTCTGCATAAGCAAATTTTCACACGGTTCGGAACTCCAAGGGTAATCATCAGTGATGAGGGTACGCATTTTTTTAACCGCAAGTTCACAGCCTTAATGGCTAGGTATACTATCAATCATCGTGTGGTTACTGCTTATCACCCTCAAACAAATGGTCAAGCAGAGGTTTCTAACAGGGAAATCAAGTGCATTCTAGAGAAACTGGTAAATCCTTCGAGAAAGGATTGGTCGTTGAAGCTAGATGAAGTTGTTTGGGCTTACAGACTGGCTTACAAGACACCATTGGGTACGTCACCTTTTCAACTAGTGTATGGTAAGGCTTGTCATTTGCCTGTCAAGCTAGAGCACAAGGCATATTGGGCATTGAAGAAGTTGAATTTTGATATGTCAGCTGCAGGAGAGAAAATAATGCTTCAGATTAACGAGTTGGATGAGTTTCGTCTACAGGCTTACGAAAATCACAAGTTATACAAGGAGAAGGTCAAGAGATGGCATGATAAAAGGTTGGTGCACAAGTCATTTGTGCATGGTCAACTAGTTTTGCTTTTCAACTCTCGTCTCAAACTTTTTCCAGGGAAACTTAAGTCAAGGTGGTCGGGACCATTCACGGTAAAAACAGTGTTTCCACATGGTGCAGTGGAAATTTTTGATAAGTCACCGGATCAAGCATTCAAGGTGAATGGGCAGAGGTATAAACCATATTTTGGAGGAAGTGTGAATCGCGAGGCGGAGACCGCGATTCTTGTTACGACTGATTAAGGAAATTGAGTCACGTCAAGCTATTGACGTAAAACAAGCGCTTCGTGGGAGGCAACCCACGCAATTGTTGTAGTATTATTCTGTGTGAGTCAGAAGAAAAAAAAATTGACAGAAGGCAGAGCGCGCCCGTGCTTGGGGTTCTGCCAGAAAAAAAAAAAGAAAAATCGAAAAAAAAAAGTTCAATTGTAGTGTTATGTTCCCCTATTTAACCCTATTTCTACCCATTCCCACCCACTATCTCAAACCCTAGCCTCCTTACTACATCTCCCTCATTATCTCTCTAAACCTATACATACACCTATACACACAATTACATACATCTCACATCTAAACCCATGGCACCACCAAAGAGAGGCCGATTTGCTGGAAGTAGTAGCACTCGTCGCTCTTCATCTGAAGAGGAATCGAGCATGGGTTTTGGGGGAGAGAAATTTACTTCACCGGAGGCACAGGCTGAGTTTACACGGTTACTGTCAAAAGCCGTGGCCAAGGAAAGGGGGTTTTTGCATCAACCTACGGATGGGTATCTGTTTCGTATGATTACAGCCAAGGGTTGGGAGAGTTTCTGTGAGGCACCGGAACCGGTCCCATTGAGTATTGTGCGGGAATTCTATGCCAATGCGAAGGCTGATAAGAATGGGTACAGTGTGGTTCGAGGATTCACGGTGGACTACACTCCGGTGGCTATTCATCGGGTTCTGAATTTACCGAGGAAGAAGAGGGGAGACGAGGATTGATCATTGAAGACCCGGGCATATGTTGATTTGGAGTACATTATCGGGGTGCTTTGTGTTCCGGGCAGTGTTGTAAAAAGCGCATTATGCGGCCGCCTATGTGGACGCTTAAGCGGAATCGGACCATAAATGCTTCGATTTTATACTAAGCGGGTAATTATGCGTTTTTGAAAATTAAGCTGTCTAGAAAGCGGATTAAGCGGTCATTAAGCGGGTTTAAGCGGTTAAAATGATGTAGACCTGCTAATTTTTAATTTTCAATTAATAATATTTATTATAATATGACTATAATTATCATAAAATTTTAAAATTACCTTTTCTGGTTAAGAACGTTTTATCTTTAAATTCTTTTTACTTAATTATTACATAATTTTAATTTTACATGTAATAATATCATATTTAAAATTTTAAATATATATATTATTAATCCGATTAGTGAGCCGCTTAAAATTCCGCTTAAGCGTCCGCTTAGCCGCTTAAGCGCTGGAAGGTCCTTTCACCGCTTAGGACCGCTTTGCGCTTTTTAGAACACTGGTTCCGGGTACAGCTTGGAAGTATAAGCCTGGCACCACTGAGCCGGTCACTTTCCCGACTTCGACGATGAACAGGTATGCGAGAGCCTGGTACATGTTTATGTGTGCTAACATTCTGCCGTCTTCACACTTGCATGAGGTTACAGTGGACATGGCTATTATTCTCTGGGGGATTCTAAATGAGGAGTACATTGATCTTGGGGCTCTCATTCATAGGAATATTCTGAGGTTTCTGCGAGGTGGTACAACGGGGGTGATTCCTCATGCCTCTGTTGTGACCAAACTCTGTACAGCTGTAGTGCCCATTGGTCCGAGGAGGAGCAGCTTCAGTTACCTAGTGCTCCTATTGATCACTCGACGATCACACGGTTGGAGGATTGGTCAGGTGGCGCTCCTGATTACTCCGGTTTGGGTTATACTGATTTTGATGAGGAAGGCGATGCTCAGCCTCATGTGCCTGCAGCAAGGACAAGGGGTACTTCTGGGAGTCAGCGAGAGGTTGACAGGTCTGGTTTTGGGGATGCGCAGTATAGGCGGTTGACACGGCGTATAGATGCAATGCACGATATCCATCACCGCTTTGCTCAGGACTTGACTCAGGCTTTGGGTACTACATTTCGAGCCACTGGAGTTGATATTGCTTGGCCTGACTTTGGAGCTGATGCTGTCTATCCACCACCGGATACACCACCCGAGGAGGGTGGTTCTGCTGATGTTTAGGTACTCTCTGCACTTTCCTTGTTATTACCTTCAATGAGGACATTGAATACTGTAAGTTTGGGGGTGATAATTAAGGAATAGTAGTATTAGTGTGTGTGTTCATGTAGGATTCATATTGCATATGTAGTTAGTTCATTCATATCTTTGTATAACTATTCATATAGAGCATTCTGTTTTCATAGTTGTTTATATCTATCATGTGGGTCCATTTAGTTGCATTTGCATAGCATATTTCATGATCCCGTAGGACTTGGTTGTTTCCGTTGATGAGTCGATGTTGATTGGAGTGTGGTAATGATGAATAGAGGGTTGATTTAAGTTCCTAGGAAAATTGACTTGCATGCCGGAAACAAATCAATTACATAAGTCTCATTGGTTGCTTTAGGATCTGATCAGAACATGTCTGTTTGGCTGTTAAAATTTAATCACTTGCTTACATTCAGAATGTTTGTCTATTCCCTTGAAAACGAAGGAGCACTGTTCGCACAAAATCACGCAAGCGTACGCGGTCACAAGTAATATAAGAATAAGTAGAGTTCGTTCCCACAGAGACTGCTTTGGTTACTATAGTTATGCACTTATGCAACAATGTATGGCTATCGTTCAATGCTAAGACAAATATCAAGTTTGTGTTTTGATTAACTAAATAAACTAAGCAAGTTACTAAGGCTATAATTAACTAAGGATTGCTGTTGAATTACTTATGAGAATAAAACATGGGATCCTAACTTCATTAAATACTTCATTCAGAGTCTTATGTCTTTAATCAATGCATGTGACGGTTGTGACAACTAATCGGACAACACGAAATCAGTACACGCTACCTTTCAGTATACGTATACCAAACCACTCAAACATCCACAAAAGAGATAGAAGTTGGGCAGACACCAATTATGCTTAGACCCTATATGTCTATAAGATTTGAAAACATAACGGTTTAACGAGCAAGTTATCCATTCAGATTACATAGGGCAGGTAAGATGGTTAAAATCACCTACGAATCATGCATGACAAACATACATAAACCTATGCTAGCATGGCAAGTTCTAAACCTCTATATCCACTTTCGCAATCAATAGAGATTAACAAACAACTTAGATGTTAGCTATGCATCCAAGAAGAATAAGCACAACCAAACTAGGTTATCAACAAATCATCACACACAAATCTTTAAAACAATTAACTACTAAAATCCATAAATAAATCCGTTAGAATCCCACGACAACGATTAGTTCATAATAGAACCGTTCATCATTGTGGGTTCTGATGAAAACATGATAATAATAAGTCTAGAATACTGAATAAAAGTGCTAGGGTTTAAGAAGAAACAAGCGAGAATCCAAAGTATCGCCTAATTAGAAGAATACAAAGAAAAGATGAAAAGTAAATCTTCGTAATCAGCCGTCTTCTTGTTCTCCTCACCGGTGGATGGATATGTATGTATGTAACTCAATAAATGTCTCAGAATTCGTCGACCATTAGTTTATATAGGCTGCAGGGTTGACTGGTCTTCAGCAAGTTTCCTTTTCAGAATCAGAATTGCCTTATTCAGCATTTGAGGAGCGCGGGCGCACTATAGAGGGCGCGGGCGCGCTATAGAGGGCGCGGGCGCGCCTGTTTTCTGCCAGGAAACTCCACTTTGCTTTTCTTTGACTTTTCCTTGCGCTCTCTCGCTCCGCAACCACTTGGCCTTCACAGAAAATGCCCAAAACACCACTGCAAACCACAAGAACTCCACTACTCTGCTAACAAATCAACTCTGCAAATACTAACACAAAATACATCACAAACACCACACACTTGAGAACTAACGATCAAATTTAAGCCAATTTAGGACGATCCAAGTGGATATGAAATCCACTTATCACACCCCCAAACTTAAACCGATGCTTGTCCTCAAGCATAAACAGACTCTACTAACTATAATGCAATGCATGAATGCAACTAATATGATAATGCAAGTGATCCCCTCAGACTAATCAAAACCAATCAACAAGCAAACATCTCAAGGAATGCAATCTTTCAAACAGAGTTCGACCAAATTCCCATATACTAACCATACAAACACAGAAACGTGCGTGTGTGCAATGCTTATCAATATACTCCCAAACTAAGTCAAGACCATATCCTATTCTTCACCAAAACAACCACAAGCTTATAAAGAGAATATACTCTAAACACAAGAAACCACTTAGAGACACCTTCATAAACCACTTGAGTTAGACAGGAATTCATGCTTTTATTACTACACAATACACATGCTATTTGACCGTGCAATGGATGAGACCCCAAAAGGCTTATACAATAATACCCATGTAGCGAGTGTTAGGTTAGTGGATCCCAGACCGGAAAAATTTTAGGTCACTAGGCACAAAGTCCCCTAGAACTTAATTGCTCGAGTATTAAAGAGCTCAACCTGATCAATTCTGCATAAACACAACTCTTTTCTTTTTTTATTTTTTCAACAATTTCGGAATGAGTGCACTTTGCTTTTTCTCATCCCACCCTAGACTACTCATCTTTTCAATGAGCCGGCTACTAGCCATTTGACACCTAGCCTTTATTGACAACTAGCATGAAATCCCTGATTTCCCCCAAACTTATACTTTAGTGCTCCTTCAATTTCAAGAGAATAGAATACATTCTAAATATAAGCAAGCGGTTAAATTCCAACATCCAAACAAAACATGGTCTGATCAAATCTAAAAGCAACCAATGAGACTTATGAAATTAATTTGTTTCTAGCATGCAAGTCAATTTCTTAGAAACTTAATCAACCCTCTATTCATCATAACCACACTCCCATCAACATCGACTCACCAACGGAAATAGTCAAGTCCTACGGGATCATGAAATATGCTATGCAAATTCAACTAAATGGACTCACATGATAGATATAAACACTAATGCAAAACAGAATGCTCTATATGACATAAACATGCAAAAATATGAATGAACTAACTAGATATGCAATATGAATCCTATATGAACACACACTAACATTCCCTAAGTACCACCCCCAAACTTAAAATATTCAATGTCCTCATTGAAGGTAATAAAAAGGAAAGATGCAGAGAATACCTAATCATCAGCAGGACCACCCTCCTCGGGTGGTGTATCCGGTGGTGGGTAAACAGAATCCACTCCAAAAGTAGGCCAAGTGATGTCAACTCCAGTAGCTCTGAATGCAGTACTCAAAGCCTGAGTCAAATCCTGAGCAAAGCGGCTATGACTGTCATGAATCGCATCAATGCGTCGCGTCAACCGCCTAAACTGCACATCCCCTAAACCAGACCTATCCACCTCACGCTGAATCCGAGATGGACGTCCCCTCCTAGCTGCAGGCTCACGAGGTGGAGCCTCTGCTTCCTCAGCATCCTCAAGATGAGTATAGCCCAAACCATAGTAATCCGGGGCACCACCATCCCAATCCTCCATCCTATCAATCGTCGAATGATCGATAGGAGCACTCGGTAACTGAACCTGCTCCTCCTCAGACCAACGAACACCAACAGCAGTACACAACTTGGTAACAATGGAGGCATGAGGAATCGCCCCCGTTGTACCACCCTTCAAAAACTTCACAATATTCTTATGAAGGAGTTCCCCAAGGTCAATGTACTCCTCATTCAGAATACCCCACAGAACAATGGCCCTATCCACCGTAACCTCATGCTAATGCGAAGAAGGCAAAATATTAGCGCAAATAAACAAATTCCAAGCCCTCGCATACCTGTTCATAGCAGAAGCCGGAAAAGTAATCGGCTCGGTGGTACCAGCCCTGTACTTCCAAGTAGTGCCCGGAACAGAAATCTCCCCAAGAATGTACTCGAGATCAAGATCTTCCCGAGTCTTCAAAGACCAGTCTTCCTCACCCCTCTTCCTCCTAGGCAAATTAAAAACCCGATGAATTGCCTTCGCCGTATAATCCACAGTAAATCCCCGAACCACACTATAACCGTTCTTGTCGGTTTAAGCATTAGCATAAAACTCCCACACAATAGACAACGGGACCGGCTCCGGTGGTTCACAAAAGGATTCCCAACCCCTATTCGTAATCATGCTAAACAAGTGCCCATCAGTCTGTCTAGGCAAAAATCCTCTTTCTTTAGCCACAGCCTTTGACAATAAACGAGTAAATTCAGACTGAGCCTCTGGAGATGTGAATTTCTCGCCCCCAATACCAACACTCCACTACTCCTCAGAAGAAGAACGACGAGCGCTACTACTTCCCGCAAAATGACCTCTCTTTGGTGGAGCCATTGAATTGAAAAGAGATGTGTATAGATATGTGTATGTATAGTTTTGAGAGAGAGAGAGAAGGAGGAATTTAGGGGCTAGGGTTTTGATATAGGGGGTTAGGATAGGTAGGGAATTGTTTAAAAAGGGGAAAAGCTAATAAAATCTGAATTTGGGAATGTTTTTTTTCTTTTTCTCCCGTTTTATTTTTTTCCTGGATAGGGATTAGGCGCGGGCGCGCGTGGCTAGGGCGCGGGCGCGCGTGGCTAGGGCGCGGGCGCGCGGTCCTTCTACCAGATTTTTTGATTTTTTGATTTTTTTTTTTTAAAAACAAATTGAAAAATAACTTACAACATAACATGTGTTGCCTCCCACGAAGCGCTCGTTTTACGTCAATAGCTTGACGTGATTCCTGACTCCTTAAACAGCTGAAACAAGAATCGCGGTTTCCGCCTCGCGATTCACCCGTTCACCAAAATACGATTTCAACCTCTGACCATTGACCTTAAATGCTTCTTCCGGTGACTTATCGAAAACTTCCACTGCACCATGTGGAAACACTGTTTTGACCGTGAACGGCCCCGACCACCTTGATTTCAGTTTTCCTGGAAAAAGCTTGAGACGAGAATTGAAAAGCAAAACAAGTTGGCCAGGCACAAATGACTTGTGCACCAACTTCTTATCATGCCATCTCTTTACCTTCTCCTTGTACAACTTGTGATTTTCATAAACCTGTAGCTGAAACTCATCCAACTCATTAATCTGAAGCATTCTTCTTTCACCAACAGCTGACAAATCAAAATTCAACTTCTTCAACGCCCAATATGCCTTGTGCTCTAGCTCGGCAGGCAAATGACAAGCCTTACCATAAACTAGCTGAAATGGTGACGTACCCAGCGGAGTCTTGTAAGCTGTCCTGTAAGCCCAAACAGCTTCATCAAGCTTCAACGACCAATCCTTCCTTGAAGGATTTACAACTTTTTCAAGAATACGCTTGATCTCCCTATTAGAAACTTCAGCTTGGCCATTTGTCTGAGGGTGATAAGAAGTAGCAACACGATGATTGATATTATACCTGGCCATCAAGGCTGTAAACTTGCGATTACAAAAATGTGTACCCTCATCACTGATGATTACCCTTGGAGTTCCGAAACGCGTGAAGATTTGCTTATGCATAAAACTCAGCACCACTTTGGCATCATTGGTCGGTAAAGCCTTTACCTCAACCCATTTAGACACATAATCCACAGCTAACAGTATGTACTGATTATTGCAGGATGAAACAAACGGTCCCATGAAATCTATTCCCCACACATCGAAAATTTCCACTTCAAGCAGCATATTAAGAGGCATCTCATTCCTCCTAGAGATATTACCAACCCTTTGGCATCGATCACACCTCAACACAAACTGATGAGCGTCTTTAAACAGAGTTGGCCAGTAGAAACCTGCCTGAAGTACTCGAGTAGCTGTCTTCTCTCCACCATAATGACCTCCATAAGTGGTGGAATGGTAATCTCGCAAAACACCCTCGGTTTCACTATAAGGAATGCATCTTCTTATCATCTGATCAGCTCCTTGCCTGAATAAGAATGGCTCGTCCCAACGATACCACTTAACATCATGTAGAAACTTCTTCCTTTGAGCATAAGAGAATTCAGCAGGGATGACATTACTAACAAGATAGTTCACAATATCTGCAAACCATGGTTCTTCATCTTGCACCCCAAAAAGTTGCTCATCAGGAAAAAATTCATTGATAAGAGTTTTATCACCTGCATTCTTACCGAGGTCTTCCAATCGTGACAAATGGTCAGCCACCTGGTTTTCTATACCCTTTCTGTCTTTAATCTCCAAATCAAACTCTTGGAGCAAAAGAACCCAACGAATCAACCACGGCTTTGAATCTTTCTTAGAAATCAGATAACGAATTGCTGCATGATCAGTATAGACTACTACCTTAGTTCCAAGCAAATATGACCTGAATTTCTCGAAACTGTAGACAATGGCTAAGAGTTCCTTTTCTGTAGTAGTGTAGTTCAGCTGAGCATCGTTGAGAGTTTTGCTAGCATAGTAAATCACATGAAACACCTTGTTCTTCCTTTGCCCAAGAACAGCTCCCACGGCATAGTCACTAGCATCACACATCAACTCAAACGGTTCATCCCAGTCAGGTGCAGTGATAATAGGTGTAGTAGTCAACTTCTTCTTCAAGAGCTCGAAAGTAGCTAAGCAACCTTCATCAAACATGAAAGGAACATCCTTTTCCAACAAACTACATAAGGGTTTAGAGATTTTGGAGTGGCCTTGAATGAATCGCCGATAGAAACCCGCATGACTAAGAAAACTGCGAATTCCCTTGACTGAAATTGGTGGTGGAAGATTTTCAATTGTCTCCACTTTGGCCTTATCCACTTCAAGCCCCTTGCTAGAAACCTTATGCCCAAGAATGATTCCTTCTTGCACCATGAAGTGACATTTTTCCCAATTGAGCACCAAATTGGTCTCAACACACCTTTTTAGCACCATGCCAAGATTCTGTAGGCACTGGTCATAAGAAGTTCCAAAAACTGAGAAGTTGTCCATGAACACCTCCACATTAATGCCAATCATATCTGAGAAAATGGCCATCATACACCTCTGAAAAGTTGCTGGTGCACCACAGAGTCCGAAAGAAACGCGACGGAACGCAAAAGTGCCAAAAGGACATGTGAATGTGGTCTTCTCCTGATCCTCTGGAGCAATACAAATCTGATTGTAACCTGAATAACCATCCAAAAGACAATAGAACTCATGACCAGCCAACCTGTCTAGCATCTGATCAATGAACGGTAGAGGGAAGTGATCTTTTCTGGTGGCTTTATTCAGCTTTCGGTAGTCCATGAAAATCCTCCACCCTGTAACTGTGCGAGTAGGGATGAGCTCATTCTTCTCATTAGCAACCACTGTCATGCCTCCTTTCTTAGGCACACATTGCACTGGACTCACCCAAGAACTGTCTGAAATAGGATAGATAATGCCTGCATCTAGCCACTTAAGACTTTCTTTCTTCACCACCTCTTTCATGATAGGATTGAGCCTTCTTTGAGGGTCCATAGTTGGTTTACTTCCTGGTTCAAGCGGAATCTTATGCATGCAATACGAAGGGCTGATTCCCTTGATATCTTCTATGGTCCAACCAATTGCTGATTTGAACTCTCTCAGAATTCTCAAAAGTTTTTCTTCTTCACTACCTGACAAGTTAGATGCAATAATCACAGGTAAAGTAGATGCATCACCTAAGAAAGCATACCTCAAGTGCTCCGGTAGTGGTTTAAGTTCAAGAGTAGGAGCTTCTTCAATCGATGGCTTGAGACAATCCTGAGATTTTTTTAGCTCAGCTATGCCAAGAGAATGAAATGGCATATCAATCTTTCTTTTCCACGGAGAAGCATTCAAATACTGCAGTTGCTCTTCTCTTTCTTTGTCTTCAGTATTAGAATCCCCTATCAGTACCTTCCCCAAGGTATCTGACTTAAGCAGTTGCTCGATCTCCGTGTAAACTGTAGACTCCACCAAGTCCACTGAAAAACACTCTTCATCCTCTGTAGGGAACTTCATTGCATTGAACACACTGAAGGTAACATTCTGGTCATGCACCCTCATTGTAAGTTCTCCTTTCTGCACATCGATCAAAGTACGGCCTGTAGCCAAGAATGGTCTTCCCAAGATAATAGGAATCTTCTTGTCTTCCTCAAAATCCAGAATAACAAAATCAGCAGGAAATATAAGCTTATCCACTCTAACCAAAACATCCTCCACTATGCCCCGTGGATATGTGATTGACCGATCAGCCAGCTGTAAGGACATGTTTGTAGGTTTAGGCACGGTATGGTGAAACTCCCTAGATCCTTGAGTTTAGGAGGTAACTTCTGCTGAAGAATAGCACTGCACTCTTCAGTTAGAGCGACGGTCTCCAAATCCTCGAGCTTCAACTTCCTAGATAGAATACCCTTCATGAACTTTGCGTAGCTCGGCATTTGTTCTAGAGCTTCCGCAAAAGGTATATTGATATGCAACTTCTTGAAAATCTCCAGAAACTTAGCAAATTGTTTATCCAACTTCTTCTTTTGAAGACGTTTAGGGAATGGTGGAGGAGGATAGACCTCCTTGATCTCTGTATTCTGCTTCAGAACATATTTCTCAGTCGAATTGTCATGCTTTTCCGCTTCGTTTCCCCCCAAACTGGCTTTTTCCTCTTTTTCTTCATCTTCTGGCAGAACTTCAGGCGCGGGCGCGCTTCCTAGGGCGCGGGCGCGCCCACCTTCTGTTGGGAATCCAGAAATTTCTTGGTTTTGCTCTTTTTCTGAGTTCTGGTCACCCGTAACCTTTCCAGATCGCAAGGTGACTGCTTTAACATGTTCCTTGACCTCTCTTTTGCCAAGATTAGCTTCCGAATCACTAGGGAGAGTTCCCTGTGGTCTATTCAACAAGGCATTGGCAATCTGACCGATTTGATTCTCCAGAGTCTTGATTGAAACAGCTTGGCTCTTGCACATTAGCCTCAATTCCTCCAATTCAGACTTTTCATTAGATGACTGACCAGCATTGCCTTGCGATGGTTGTTGAAACCCTGGTGGTTGATACGGTTGCCTTGGAGCATACTGCTGTTGAAAACCAGAAGAATAGAATGGCTTAGCTCCATACTGCTGACCTTGATACTGCTGATACGACTATTGTGGTTGTTGCTGCTAACCACCCTGATTGTTACTCCAGCTGAAATTTGGATGGTTCCTGTTATTCGGATGATAGGCATTAGGCACTGGCTGTTGTGATCTCTGGAAATTGCTCACAAACTGCGACGATTCACTAGATATGGCACACTGATTCGTATCATGTGCACCTGCACATAGATCGCAAACACTAGCCACCTGCTGAACTCCATAGTTAGACAAGGAATCCACCTTCATAGACAAAGCCTTTAGCTGTGCAGCTATTGCCGTAGCTGCATCCACTTCCAGAATTCCTGCTACCTTGCCTTGTGATAACCTCTGAGTTGGATTCTGGTATTTATTAGCAGCCATCATCTCAATAAGTTCATAAGCTTCATCGTAGCTTTTAGCCCACAAAGCTCCACCTGATGCCGCATCAAGCATTGGTCGAGATTGACCTCCCAGTCCATTGTAAAAACAGTTGATCACCATCCAATCAGGCATACCATGATGAGGGTACTTCCTAAGCATCTCCTTGTAGCGCTCCCAAGCTTCACATAAAGTTTCTCCAGAATGTTGTGCAAACTGAGTAAGAGCATTCCTGATTGCTGCTATTTTAGCCATCGGAAATAATTTAGTGAGAAACTTCTGCGCAAGATCCTCCCATGTAGTAATAGAACCTGCTGGTAGATAGTGCAACCAACCCTTAGCCTTATCCCTTAGAGAGAATGGGAAAAGTCTCAGCTTCACAGCATCTTCTGACACTCCGTTGAACTTGAAGGTGTCGCAAATCTCGATGAAATCCCTAATATGCATATTAGGATCTTCCGTTGGAGCACCCCCAAACTGAACTGAATTCTGCACCATCTGAATCGTGTCAGGCTTGATTTCAAAAGTATTAGCTGCAATAGCCGGCCTGACAATGCTAGATTGAATGTCATTGATTTTCGGCTGAGAATAGTCCTTCAAAGCCTTCGTTTTTGTTGCTGCTGGTTCTCCCATAACTAGATTCAATTCAAGTGATTCCTTCCGAGATTGAGAACGTGTTCACATACACGCTTACTAAAGTATCTGAAACACACCAAACAAAGTAAAATTGATGAGAATAATCCGAGTCAGTGAACTTTAACGACCACTGATGACAAGCACATAAACTAAATAATAACACAGAGTCCCCGGCAGCGGCGCCAAAAACTTGTTCGCACAAAATCACGCAAGCGTACGCGGTCACAAGTAATATAAGAATAAGTAGAGTTCGTTCCCACAGAGACTGCTTTGGTTACTATAGTTATGCACTTATGCAACAATGTATGGCTATCGTTCAATGCTAAGACAAATATCAAGTTTGTGTTTTGATTAACTAAATAAACTAATCAAGTTACTAAGGCTATAATTAACTAAGGATTGCTGTTGAATTACTTATGAGAATAAAACATGGGATCCTAACTTCATTAAATACTTCATTCAGAGTCGTATGTCTTTAATCAATGCATGTGACGGTTGTGACAACTAATCGGACAACACAAAATCAGTACACGCTACCTTTCAGTATACGTATACCAAACCACTCAAACATCCACAAAAGAGATAGAAGTTGGGCAGACACCAATTATGCTTAGACCCTATATGTCTATAAGATTTGAAAACATAACGGTTTAACGAGCAAGTTATCCATTCAGATTACATAGGGCAGGTAAGATGGTTAGAATCACCTACGAATCATGCATGACAAACATACATAAACCTATGCTAGCATGGCAAGTTCTAAACCTCTATATCCACTTTCGCAATCAATAGAGATTAACAAAAAACTTAGACGTTAGCTACGCATCCAAAAAGAATAAGCACAACCAAACTAGGTTATCAACAAATCATCACACACAAATCTTTAAAACAATTAACTACTAAAATCCATAAATAAATCCGTTAGAATCCCACGACAACGATTAGTTCATAATAGAACCGTTCATCATCGTGGGTTCTGATGAAAACATGATAATAATAAGTCTAGAATAATTAATAAAAGTGCTAGGGTTTAAGAAGAAACAAACGAGAATCCAAAGTATCGCCTAATTAGAAGAATACAAAGAAAAGATGAAAAGTAAATCTTCGTAATCATCCGTCTTCTTGTTCTCCTGACCGGTGGATGGATATGTATGTATGTAACTCAATATATGTCTCAGAATTCGTCCACCATTAGTTTATATAGGCTGCAGGGTTGACTGGTCTTCAGCAAGTTTCCTTTTCAGAATCAGAATTGCCTTATTCAGCATTTGAGGAGCGCGGGCGCGCTATAGAGGGCGCGGGCGCGCCTGGTTTCTGCCATGAAACTCCACTTTGCTTTTCTTTGACTTTTCTTTGCGCTCTCTCGCTCCACAACCACTTGGCCTTCACAGAAAATGCTCAAAACACTACTGCAAACCACAAGAACTCCACTACTCTGCTAACAAATCAACTCTGCAAATACTAACACAAAATACATCACAAACACCACACACTTGAGAACTAACGATCAAATTTAAGCCAATTTAGGACGATCCAAGTGGATATGAAATCCACTTATCAAGCACTAAAGTATAAGTTTGGGGGAAACCAGGGATTTCATGCTAGTTGTTAATAAAGGCTAGGCGTCAAATGTCTAGTAGCCGCTCATTATAAAAATGAGTAGTCTAGGGAGGGATGAGGAAAAGCAAAGCGCTCTCATTCCGAAATGAAAAAAAATTAAAAAAAGTAAAAAAATTAAAAATATTAAAAAAAAAAGTTGTTTTAGTTGTGTTTATGCAGAATTGATCAGGGTGAGCTCTTTAATACTCGAGTAATTAAGTTCTAGGGGACTTTGTGCCTAGTGACCTAAGACTTTTCCGGTCTGGGATCCACTAACCTAACGCTCGCTACATGGGTATTATTGTATAAGCCTTTTGGGGTCTCATCCATTGCACGGTCAAATAAGCTTGCGTGTTGTGTTTAGTATTTTGTATCGTAATAAAGCATGAATTCATGTCTAACTCAAGTGGATTATGGAGGTGTCTCTTAGTGATTTCTTGTGTCTAGAGTTAATTCTGTTTATAAACTTGTGGTTGTTTTGGCGAAGAATAGGATATGGTCTTGATTTAGTTTGGGAGTATATTGATGAACATCGCACACACTCACGTTTCTGTGTTTGTATTGTTAGTATATGGGGATTTAGTCGAGCTATGTTCGGAATATTACATTCCTTGAGATGTTGGCTTATTGATTGGTTATGGTTAGTCTGAGGGGATCGTTTGCATCAGCATATTAGTTACATTCATGCATTGCATTATATATATAGAGTCTGTTTATGCTTGATGACAAGCATCGGTTTAAGTTTGGGGGTGTGATAAGTGGATTTTATATCTACTTGGAACGCTTCGTATAGGCTTAAATTGATCGCTTGAACTCAAGTATTTGGTGTTTTTGATGTGTTTTTAGTTAGAATGTGCAGAGTTGCAATGTTGGCAGAGTTTTGGAGTTATCATGACTATATGGTGGTATAAGCGAATAAGAAGTGAAGGCCGTGCAGTTGCGGGACTTGAGAGCGCAAAGAAATGTAAAGAAAATAGTTTGCAGAATTCTGGACAGAGAGGGAAGCGCCCCGCGCCTTGTTGGAAAGAGAGATAGCGCGCGCGCGCCTTCCAGGAGCGCGCCCGCGCTTGCTCAAATGCTAAAGATCCTGAATCTATTCTAATTTGGGAAAGTGGCAGAGACCAGTCAACCGCAAGGCTATATATACACTTGGGGACGATTTTAGAGAGATATATCTATCCATCTATTATCTACTAGCAGAGAGAACAAGAAGACGGCTGATTACGAAGACCTAGTTTCATCTTATCTTTGTATTCTTCTAATTAGGCGATACTTTGGATTCTCGTTGGAGTTGTTTTCATAAACCTTAGTAGTAATCTTTAGTAGTATTCTAGACCTATTTACTATTATGTTTTCATCAGAACCCATGATGACGAGCGGTTCGATTATGAACTAATCGTTGTCATGGGATTCTAACGGATTTATTATGGATTTTAGTAGTTGATTGTTTTAAAGATTCGCGTGTGATGAATTATTGGCTTCCTAGTATGGTTGTACTTATTCTTCTTGGATGCGTAGCTAACATCTAAGTTGTTTGTTAATCTCTATTGATTGCGAAAGTGGATATAGAGGTTTAGAACTTGCCATGCTAGTATAGGTTTATGTATGTTTGTCATGCATGATTCGTAGGTAATTTTAACCATCTTACCTGCCCTATGTAATCTGAATGGATAACTTGCTCGTTAAACCGTTATGTTTTCAAATCTTATAGACATATAGGGTCTAAGCATAATTGTTGTCTACCCAACGTCTATCTCTTTTGTGGATGTTTGGGTGGTATGGTATACGTATACTGAAAGGTAGCGTGTACTGATTTCGTGTTGTCCGATTAGTTGTCATAACCGTCACATGCATTGATTAAAGGCATAAAACTCTAGATGAAGTATTTAACGAAGTTAGGATCCCAAGTTTTATTCTCATAAGTAATTCGATAGTAAACTCCTTAGTTAATTATAGTCTTGGTAATTTGCTTAGTTAATTTAGTTAATCACAACTCAAATTTGATATTTGTCTTAGCATTGAACAATAGCCATACATTGTTGCATAAGTGCATAACTATAGTAACCTAACCCAGTCTCTATGGGAACGAACTCTACTTATTCATATATTACTTGTGACCGTGTACACTTGCGTGATTTTGTGCGAACAACCATCCTCCAGCTGATCAAGTTCTTCCAAAGAGTAGTAGTCACCACCAGATTGATCAATGGATGTTAATTTTGACCGTTAACTTTAACAGAGACGAGGCTAAATCTGGAATTTGGTACCCTCCGCACTCCTCTCTCATCTCTCTCTCGTTTCTGTTCATCCACAACACCACCACCATCATTCGGTGGTGTCTTTTCCGGCCAATTCTCTACATATAGAATTTAACTGTTATTCATTTACAATAAAGCCAACTTTACTATGTTACTTTCTGATACCACCTGGCTGCTTCATTTTTGAACCGTTGATACTTTCTTTATGATTCTCATTGGACCCCATATCAACGTAATCCTTTACGAGATTTCATCACAGAACTCCATTATTGAATTAATAATAACTAGCTGCCCTATGTCTGCATTCTCTCCGGCAGTTGAACCAAATTGCTCTACAAGTTTATATCGCACGTCGGTGCTCCCTTTCTAATATCGGGGGGTCCTTTCCAGTCTCATGAGTCCGATGTCTTTGGGGATTTGGTGAGAGATAATCCAATTTATGTACATTTCTATGCATTCTTTCACCTTGCTCTGCATACTGCACTAGTGCTCCATCTTATGGCTAGGCTCTCTAGGTAACACTGACTTGCAAAGGAACTGGTTCCATCACTTCAATTCAACATCAGTAAAGATGCTCTCACTCGGCCATATGGGTTCTCGAGGTCTCTGTTCATGGTCACCTTCCTACGCCGATCGGTAACCATTCTTAGATCATTGTTTGCTCCTTCCCAAATGTCCGTGTACTTTAATAGCGAAGATCATCCAAATTGTGGTGTCTATTGTCTCTTCTTTCATTGTCTTGAGTTCCTCGAGGATATTCTTCCCTTCCGATGCGCTCTTGACTAGTGGCATGCTGTTGAGAATTGACGAGTTCCATGCTGTAGAAAATTCATCAACACCACCACCACCTTCGGCGAAGCCCGCGGTGATTCTCCTCCTCTCCGAACCCATCCTCCAAACTCATAACTTAACACATAAAATCCATCGCAAATACACTCCCTATCAATATATAACATCAATTTCATCAATACAAGCTTGAATCAAAAATCCCCAATTGTATATTAACCCTAATTTGATAATTACCCAAATAACCATTAGTTAATTACCCAAATAACCCTGGTTGTTAAGGTTAACAGTCAAAATTAACGGGAATTGGTCAAGAGGGTGCAAATTGAAGCGACAATTAAACATAGGGGTGCATTCTGCTACCGAACATTATTCAGGACCAAATCGAAAAAACACCCAAAGTAAAGGGGTGCAAACTGCTAATTACTCATTATTTATCTTGCTACTTGAGGTATATGCGGAATTATGAAATAATTTTGTGCCTGTAGTTTACCTCAATATTTTCTGCAATAGTTTCTTTCTAGTGCAAAAACTTTGTTATGGTGCCACTTAAACTACTGCAGTATTTTTCTTGGAGGATGTTTACACGGTCTGGATGTTTTGTAGGCTTTTACCATGGGAATCTTGTTCAATTCTCCATCGATGTTTGATGGCCTTGTGGCTTACTTTTTAGTTGGAACTACATATTCTGTTGAGGTGAGTTTTATTTTCATGTGTTATTTCGAGTTATACCATAGATCTATAATCATTAAATCCCTTCATATATGTATCTGAAATACAGAGAAAAAACTAATTAGTAGTATTGTCCACTATCTGGATTTCATGATCATACACTTTCTTGAACCTCATGCAAAACTTTTGAATCATAACCAAATATTGACTGTCTACTCAGTGAGACTACATAACTTTAGCATACATGTATATATAATTCTTTTCAATATGTTATAAGCAAAATTGATCATATCCAACTACTATGACATGTGCAGTTACCTCTACTCAGATGGAAAAAGAACCCCTTCCTTGTTGCATTTGTCATAATAAGTATGTTACTTATAATTGCATCAGTTTCCTTCATCCACGGCCAGGTAACTGATCTATATTCATTACACCAATAATGTGGAACTTTTACGAAGTTCTTACATATATTTTACATAACTTCCTAAGAAGAGGATGCAATGATATATGCAGACTTTTGTACTCGGCAGACCGCTTGTATTCACAAGGCCCTTCGCTTTCACCTTGTTTTTAAGTACCTTGTTTGGCATTGCTCTTGCACTAATGAAGGTAAATTCCTTATGTTACGCCATAATTTTGGTTGCCTCAATTATCTCCTAATTTCCCAATATTGATCTAATAATAATTATTGTTTAACCACTAAGTAATATCCTCTCTCAGAAACGAGGAAACAATCAATCTAAATCAATCAATTACTAAAAAATATCTCCAAACGATTCTTTCAAATCAGGAAAGAATCACAACGCTAATATAACTCTAAAAAGATAAAATCAAATTATCTCAACATATCCCTTAACAATCACAGGGATTAAAAACATTATCCTATCACAGAAGTGCGTTGGCTTGATCCCTATATATAAACAGGGTACGTAGGCATCTTGGAATAGGATCCGACACATCTAACAAGTCGAGACACCTTTCAAGTCGAGCCCCAAACATCCAAAAATCCCAAATCCCTCATCATCATAATTCGTTATTCCAGCAATTCCCCAAAATTTGTTATCACCAAATTTCTCCGTTAACACCTTAAATACTAGTTGTTATCCTGACAGAATTCAGAACATTATATGTCCCTCATACTAAAAACACAGTAAACCGGTTTTTTTATAGCGCGTTTGGGTTAAAAATTACTGAATGTTTCAAATTTTCGCTCCATATATATTTGACCATAGAATAAACTATGTATTCAGACTAGTTACATTCCTTTACATGTTTTGATCCTTCACAAATTACTTTAAATTTTTTACAAATTTATATACTTAAATCAACAGGACATACCTGATGTTGATGGTGATAGAGCATTTGGCATCCAGACATTCAGTATCATGCATGGCAAAAGGAAAGTTAGTAAATAAAAAAATTGTCCATTCAGTTTTTTTCCTAGAAACTTTTCAAGTTAGTTTATATATATATATATATATATATATATATATATATATATATATTGTGTTAATCCAATAAAAACCAATCTTATGCTAGAAAGTAAAACCCTGTGACAATCATTAAATTACATACCAACAATCACTAAATATAAAAATAATTTGTATACTAACAATTGTTTGGCCATCACTTAATTACACATGAATAATCACTAAATTATAGTCGAGCACTAAATTACATACCACTGATGATTACTATGTAAGGGGTGGGTCTGGGGTGATTTTTGGCGATCACTAAATTACAGTCAATCATTAAATTAAATATTACTAATCACTGAATGTGGGGTGGGGCCTCTGTTGATGATGGCATAATGATGTCATATAGGGGGTGCATGATGTAATTTATAATAGGGGTGTAGGTAGTGGTTTCTAATTTTTAGGCATGTGATTTTATTTGAGCCTTTATCTATATATATTCAAAATTAATATTCAAAAAATTAACATAAATATTTGATAATAAAATTAAATACATACAAGAAACTAATGTTGGAAACATAAATATTTACTTGAAGATACAACAACAAAGATTCCCATGCTACCATGATATTTGGATTCTTACTACATCACCTCTATTTTTCATCATCTAATTAACTCAGTATAAGAAATATTTACGTTCTAAATTAGTTAGCTTGTTAATAACCACTATGGCTAACAATCCTAATATCATAGGTGGTTTCACCAAACTTACATCACACAAATTAATTATCCTTCTCGTATGCGTCTGATGAGCCTAGAAGAACATAAACTCCAATTGATTGGACAAAAATATGAGAAATTTCTTCTTCACAAAATTACTAATTTTATATTGATATCTCACAATTATGTCACGTTGTGTTTAAATTTTATGTTTACAAGAAAACATTTATAAGAGAAGAAATTTGGTCTGACTATAATTATGAAGAGAAACTAAAACTCTCGGGGTCAAAAGGCCTTGATTCAAAATTTTGGGTCCTAAACATCCTAGTCAAGGACTTGTATATTTCAATATTACGAGATAAAATACCTAAGCTTATGTCGAGTGTGCTAACTCTATTTATCCAAAAAAACATTGATAATTATGCATGTATCCTCGTACTTTTGTGTCTCTCATTCAAGGTTCTATCTATGTGCCCTAGAACAACATTATCTTGTGCGTCTCTAGAATATTTTAATCATTCTAACCCAACTCATCCCTACTATATCATCATCATTAGTTGACATTAAACTCTTAACCTTCAAACTAGTCTGAAATTGAAAAACAAAAAACACAAGCTTTTAAATTTCTTGAATAATCTTTGTTATAAAGCACAACTATTATATTTAGTGTTCTCTGTTGATGAGTATTTTTAGAGTATTTTACACAGTGAAGGACTTAAATCAGCACCAATTTCAAGTCTTTTGTTTCTTACAATTCAGAACTGTGGAGAATAATTTGAATGGTATTTTAACTATCTATTAATTTAATATAATAAACAAATAAAAACTACCTAATAAATATGAGAGAAAACATTCTTGGAATTAGAGTTCTTTTATTGACTATCATGAATGTCTAATTTGTGTTTCTTGTATTCGCCATTCCCATGGTCAATCGAAGTATAACCTCTATGCTATTAAAAACGTAGGATTATCAGTCACAAGAAAATCACAATACAAGTAAACAAACATAATAAGCTAAAGAGTACTACATAACCCTTGGATTAAGAGATCCACTACTCATGATAAGATAAAACAAATTTTTTAATATAATACCCGAGTCTACCACATATCAGTTAACCAATCATAAAACTTTGAATTATTTTAGAACCAATCAGATGTCAATCCTAAATTTTAGACCAATCACAAGAACCTAAAAACTTTCCTCATATAATTTTACTAACCAAGGGTGGTTAAACTATCCATACAACGCGATTAACCAATCAAAATTCAAAAATTATTATTTTTAATTAGAATTTAAATCCATTAAAACTTTTCTCATTTAATTTTATTAACCAAGGGTTGGTCAATCCTAAATTTTATACGAATCACAAGAGTCTAAAAACTTCCCTCATACAATTTAAACTAGAATTTAAATTCATTGAAACTTTTCCTCATATAATTTTATTAACCAGTTAACAAGTTAGATGTTAATACTAAATTTTACACCAATCACAAGAGCCAAATACCTTTCCTCATATAATTTTATCAACCAATCGTAGTTTTAAATCTATTAAAACTTTTCTGATATAATTTTATTAACCAGGGGTGGTTAGACTATCCATACAACTTGATTAATCAATCAACATTCAATAATTATTTTGGTTCTAATTAGAACATAAATCCATTAAAACTTTACCCATATAATTTTATTAACTAAAGGCGGTTAGACTAGCAATGCAGCGCGATAACCAATCAAAATTCAAAAATTATTTTGTTTTTAATAAGAATTTAAATCTATTGACTATTATATTTATATATTTCAAGATTTTGAATATCAATTAAATTATTAATTAAAACTTTACTCATATAATTTTATTAACTAAAGGTGGTTAGACTATCAATGTAGTGCCATAACCAATCAAAATTCAAAATTTATTTTGTTTTTAATTAGAATTTAAATCTATTGGCTATTTATTTAATTTTTGATTAGAATTTAAATTCTTTATGATAATTATATATTTCGAGATTTTGATGATTAATTGTATTATCTATTTAATATAAAATCGTCCCACTACAAGAAATTTGATATTTACCTACCAATTTTAAATGTAGGTAAATATAATCTATTGGTAGGTAAATAGTTTTTACCTACTAATAGAATATTGGTATAGGTAAAGCTTGGTGGACAAAGAGTATTTACCTAGATATATATATATATTGGTAGGTAAAATATCAGGTAGAGCCCACTACATTGACTAATCAAAAGTCATCAGCTGATGTGTCATTAGTCTACGTGTCTATGCTGGTACACATGGCACCTAGTAAGCAATCTATGTGGCGCCTCGTCACCAGTACACATGGCACGCCGTAATATATACACATGGCACCTTGTAAGCGGTCCACATGTCATCTGACAAACATTCCACCTGTTTTCTCACATTTGTCCACATGGCACCCGAGAATTATCTTGGTAGCATTTTTAATGGTTACTAAATTTTGTTTGTTCTTTGTAAACTCATAAATTTAAATCTGAAGCAAAATAAATATACAACATTTTTCCTAAAAAAATTTGAACTTTATATTTATTTTCTTAAAAAGTTCACAAAGAGAACCTAAAGGACTATTACAGTACTAGACGAGCTATTACAATACAAGAGCAAACAGACTTTAAAGTAGACAAAAGAATTTCATGAAATATTTTTTATACAACTGAAAATTGGTCTATATTTCTACACTAATTTTTAGCTTCGGGACATAAACTTGTTCCATAAGTGTTACATCTCCTCCTTTTCATAATTCTGTACACGTACTTGAAGAAAATTGTTAACGGAGGAATATGTGATAACAAAATTTGAGGTTTTCTCGCCGGAATCAAGATCTACGATGGTGGTTTAATGATGTTAAAGTCGCCGGAATATGGTGGTGATTGTGTTTTTAAGAAGCTGAGATCAAATGGATGATTGTGGTTTCTCTGAGTTCTCAGCTGTAACGCCCCCAAATCCGGGGTCTGGGATCCAGGTCGTCACCTCACCATCCAATCATATAATACATTTATTAACTCAATGATCCAATCAAAACAACATCATAGACCCCAATCTCTTACTCACACAAGTTATAGCCTTAGAAACGATATACAGTAACATTAGTTATTACAAACCAAATGTACTATCCAGGATCTCACGCTATTAATTACAACCTCTACACGGAGTTATTACAACCCATATTTGTAAATAAACTTACTAATGATAGCTGAACCTATCCAACTTACTCATGATGTATCCTTCCCGAACTGAACTACCTCGAGGGAGTATCTTCCACATTCCTCTCGTAATGTTGGACGACCGACTATGGTCTCCTTTTTACTGAAAATATGATTTTTAACAAAGCAAGAATGAGCGAAAGAATGTTCAGCAAGTTAACTAGTCACTAATACAAAGTTCTTCCAATAATATAAAATAAGTACATAGTTTTCTATTGAAAGTATTCAAACTTTGTATGAAGTTTAGAATACTACTATATGAACAAATTTAGTTCATAAATTTAGAAAGACACTACTAGTGACTTAGCACGGTTTTTAGAAATCAACAAGTACGCAGTTCTAGCTACTACTAGATGAACAACTTTAGTTCACAAGTTTACAAAAAAAATTCCGCTTGTCTTTGTTCAATAAGTAACCAGAATCATTTGTAAAGGAACAATCTTTAGTTCTTTGTTCGAATATCCCTTCGGGTTCACCTGCCAAAAGAGAAGAATGCGAGGGGTTTGGCCCCCGATTCACCTCCGGTGTGAAAATAACTTAGAGGTTCCGGTAAGGTTTAATTGAACGTGCAAGTGCTTGTAAGTATAAAATAAGTATTAACCTCATAATGAAACCTGATGTGTGCTTTTATAGGCACAGTCTGTACCGGTCGCCTGGAATCCACGGAGCCACTCGCCATTGGAGTTGTCCGCTTCACCCGCCTGAAGAAGCGGGAGACAGGGTCTTCTCACAACGGTCATATGTTAGTGGACAGAAGAGGAAAAGCCCAATTTGCTTAATGGACCCGTTCGACCTTATCCTTCGGCCCAACTACAATTCGGCCCAGCTAATGTTGGGCCCCCAACATGTCCCTGGACTTTGATCGGATGTCCAATTCGTTCGGAGTCCTAGCCCTTTACTTCTCTTCGGGATAACTCCCAAAGATCTCGTACTTATCAGTTATGACACGTCATCTCGGGAGCTGTGTCGTATTAATTCTGACAAATGTCATTTCTTGAGATCTGCGCTCCATCTTAGCCGTTGAATTCCAAACGTCATATCTCCCACATATAAATATCAGTTTCCCCCTCAAATCTCGTTATGACATTTTCAAAAGAAACACTCTGTAAATTCTCCCAACTTTCTCCAATCGCGGTCATCAACATCCTCATTTGCCTCGAGTTCACGTCTCTTCCTCATCTTCATCACAAGTAAGTTTCTTGAACTGCTTTATTTGCAATTGAATATTTGCAATTGAACTGCTTTATCCCATATTCACCTTACGCATGTAGCTTATTATGTTTATGTTTAGAATCTTCTGGTTAGGAATGTATGCCTAACTGTAGATATGCCTGTAGATAAATTTGCCTTTAGAACAATTTTCGGGATAAGCTCATCTCTAGAACAATCTTCGGGATAGGCTTGTCCCTAGAACAGTCTTCAGGATAACCTAAATGTGTTAGGAATCCCTCTTTTTATGTCTTAGACGTTAGTGACTTTCCCGACCGATCCAAGAGCCCTCTATACTCGGCATTTCTGTTTTTATTTTCATCTTTTCTTAAACTTACCCGAGTACACGGCTAATTTCTTCATACACTAATACAGGAATTATGGATCGGTCACCTTCCGGATCTGGACGGTCTCCTAGATCTGTGTCCCCGGAGAGATCTCCTTTCTTTAACGCCGGCGAGTTCCCCGCGGCGAATAACCCCACACTACTATCCGAGGATCGTGTAGCCAAGCTGCAGAAAGAGCACGAGATCCATTCGGGTGCATGGCATACATACATGTCGAGGACAGCTGATCGGATTTTGCACAATCCGCCCGTACCGAAGGGTTACGGGGATGTAGCTACAGGGATTTCCGAAGCGGCTTTAACGTGCGGATTTCGGGTCCCTATGCTTCCTTTGATAAAGAAGTTATTCTCCCAAAAGGGGATCGCCCTGGGTCAGATGGACCCGAACGGGTTTCTGCATATGAACGTCTTCCAATCCCGGTGCTTGGCCGCGGATGTCGACCCAACTCCTCAGTTATTCTGGCATCACCATGACTTTAGGAAAAACGGTAAGAGTAAGGGTTTCTATTCCATCGCCCGCCGAAACCAATAGGGTGGAATGGGTGGAGACCAATTCGAACAACAAAGGCAGCCATGATAAATGGTGCTTTATTTTGGGCCCAGAGATTGCTGTCGTGTCCCAATGGCACGTGGTTGATCTTACCGTTCAGGTGGTGAAACCCACATTTTTGGGTGAAGAATTGCATGAATACGAACGGTTATGTCAGTTCGACATGGGCCGAATTCCCTTAGAGGATCTTCGGGACAAACAATGGCTCTTCGCCCTATGGGGTAATGGTAACATGCTCCGCCCCTTATACTCACTTCTCTTTTTATGTTCCCTTTTGCTTTTATTATAAATGTAGATTCTAACTCCTTTGTGTTTTTTCTGTAGTGTCTTCTCTCCAGGCGATCATTGACAGGAAGAGGGCCAAATTTGAGGCCGAACAGGCGGCCCAATCGGCCCAGGCGGGGGGCTCGTCCAATGTTGCTCAGCAGGAAGGCGAGCGACGGGCTCCCGACCAATCTACCCCATCATCTCCTCGCCCTCAAGCCGACCAGCCTGAGGGGGCGCGTCAAACTCCTTCCTCCAGGAAGAGGACACGCAAAGGGGATGTCATCCGAACTTATGTCCCCCAATGGGCGGTGTTGGAGTCCGATTCGGTCGCCACTGCCAACCCAAAAGTGGTTAAAGAGATCGCTCCAGACTTGTGCCGGGCTTTAGTGTTCCCGGCTGATCGCCCCACGTACGATCAGTTGAGAATCACCGATGCCTGTACTGAGCTTCTGGGAATGCTCTCCAAGGTATGCATAACCCTTTTAGTTATTAATTTTTTATCTTTCATTTTTTTCACCGAATCTTATTTTCCTGTTGCAGGGGACCCCGATGGCTGCTGTCATTACCGATAAGGTGAAAGACATGCAAACTGGCTTCGCCAAATTCCAGGAGATGGTGTCTCGGGCCGTTAAAGCTGAGGAGGAGCTTCGCCTGGCTGGCGGAGACCTAGAGAGGCTGGAGGGCCAAGCCAAGGCGTTGCAAGTTGATCGGGAGTCTATGCAGAAGGATAACTACGCTCTTCGGGCTCGGCTTACTAAGCGTAACCTTTCTTTAAAGGCCGCAAAGAAGCTGGCCCGAAAGGAGACCAAGCTAAGGTTGAACGTCGAGGAGCATTGTTATCAGATGGGTCACGATGAGGTCGTAAGGAGGGCTGCTGCTATGGGTTTGGATTATCAACCATTGATGGAGCCCGGCTTCACCGACCCCGTAGGTCGCCCAGATGATGAAGAACTCCCGATCGTTTCTTTCGGCGAGGATGAGGAGTTGTCGGAATAGGGATTATCTTGTTTTTTCTTTCAATTGTTGTAGAGTATTAAGCCTTCGGGCATTTATCTTTGTAGCCTTCGTGCTTTTCCTTTTAATTAATGTACTCTTTATTCGCCTTTTAATAGTTGTTTATTTATGTCTCTTCGGCCTTTTAAAAACGCTTGTTTTAATATATACGACGGTTTAGGACAGAAAAGTCTTGCCTAATAGACTGTATTACAAGGGAAATTAACAAAAAACCGTTGTTTAAAACTCTTCTTCATAAGTACACAACGGTTTGTTGCGTTAAATCGTTGTAAAATACCTATCATACAACAGTTTATGTTACATTGACTATTGTATCACTCATCTAAAAAATCAATATAAATATAATTACAAACATTGACTATTGTAACATTGACTATTGACTAGTAAATATAAATATAAAGACAAATTTATTATCTTTGTGTATCTATGTCCGAAACATATTCATTGTCTGAAATCTCTCCGCCGCATCTCTCCGCCGCGCGACCTCCGCACCTGCACACCTCCACACATCCCCACTTCCACATCTCCACTTCCACATCTCCACGTACAAAGACAATCAAGCCTCATTGCATCTCTGCATCCACAACAATCAAGCCTCATCGCATCTTTGCATCAGTTCTTATTAGCTCAGTTCCTCAGTTAATTGCATCGCATCTTTCAGGTATTAGCTCAGTTTTGAGTTGTTGTGATGACATTTTGCTTCCTTTTGATGAAATTTGTTGGAAGAATGTGAAATTAGGGTTCATACTAATATTTGGGGATTTAGGGAAATAATCGAATTTGGTATATTAACTGTGTTAAACTCTCTTCTTATTTAAGAAATAATTTGGTATAACAATTTATTATAACAATTATAACATTAGTTATTCATACTAATATTTGCTCCACTGGTGCCTTTAATTTACTTGTTCTATTGCTTGCTTTATTGGATATCATAGCAGCAATTGTCAAATGTTAATTTACGTAGTGTACTAGCTAGTATGTATTGAACTGTTATTGAGCTCTTTACAATCTTGTGTAATGTTATTTTTTTATTGTCTTACACAGGATGGACAGGTCTTGGTTGAAGGCCGATAGAAGAACACAAGAGTTTAGAAGAGGAGTGGATGAATTATTGTTGTTTGCATTTCGGAACGGATATGATGAAAAAAAAATTAGTTGTCCTTGTATGAAATGTGCACATAGTAAATCATGGAAAGCTCAAATAGTGAGGGGCCATCTGTTCCAAAATGGTATCGATAAAACCTACACTTGTTGGATTTGGCACGGAGAAGAAAAAGCCGATGCCGCTGAAGAAACTGATAATGGTGATGATGATGGTGATGATGATGTTTCCCTAGATTCTAGCTATTTATTTAAACATATCCAGTCAGAAAATGAACCCCTTTACCCGGGTTGTGAAGGATTTACTAAGATGAAGGCTTTAGTAAAGTTATATAACATGAAGGCAAAATTTTAGATTTCTGATTCTTGTTTTTCTGAAATGCTACTATTGTTTGGGTCTATGCTTCCGGAAGGCAACAGTTTTCCTTCTTCCTTTAGCGAAGCCAAAAATACATTGTGTGCTTTAGGAATGGAGTATGAAAAAATCCATGTGTGTCCAAATGATTGTCTCTTATACCGCGGAGAGAGAGATGAAGATGAGATGAGTTGTCGTATTTGTCAGGCCTCTAGGTGGAAGTTAAACAAAAAAGGAGATGAATTGGTAGGGATTCCAGCTAAAGTTCTATGGTATTTTCCATTAATACCGCGTTTGAGAAATTTGTACAGTTCTCCTCAAACAGACAAGGACTTGACTTGGCATGACACGGAGAGAATCAAGGATGAAAAAATGAGACATCCGGCAGATTCACACACATGGAAGGAAGTCGATGCAAAGTGGCCCGAGTTTTCTTCAGATTCTAGAAACCTTCGGTTAGCATTATCCTCTGACGGATTCAATCCTTTCCACGGTACAAATGTTGATTACTCAAGTTGGCCAGTTTTGATGTCAATATACAACCTTCCACCGTGGCTTTGTATGAAAAGAAAGTATATTATGTTGTGTTTGTTGATATCTGGTCCAACTCAGCCCGGAAATGATATTGATGTCTTCCTTCAACCACTTATAGAAGATCTACAAAAGTTGTGGCATGGGAAACAAGTGTATGACGCATACAATAAGGAGAATTTTTTGCTAAGAGGCATTTTATTGTGGACAATTAGTGATTATCCCGCCTATGGCAACTTGTCGGGCAACATTATCAAAGGGTATAACGGGTGTCCTATATGTATTGATAAAACAAAAGCAACGAGATTGGTTAATTATCGTAAGATAGTGGTCATGAGGCATCGCAGGTGGTTGCCCCGTCTTCATCCATATCGGAGGCAGAAACAAGATTTTGATAACACCGTGGAAAAGGAAATTGCTCCAATTCCGTTAACCGGAGAGGAGGTGCTTCAAAGAGTACAACATCTAAAGGAACACATCTTTGGTAAGACACAACGCCATCCTCGATTGAAGAAAGGTGATGATCGACCTATTTGGAAGAAAGTTTCTATATTTTTTCAACTTGAGTATTGGAAGTTTTTGCCGGTTAGGCATGTTCTCGATGTGATGCACATCGAGAAAAACATATGTGAAGCTTTACTTGGTACCTTGCTCAATATACCAAAGAAGACAAAAGACAAGGAAAGTGTCTGTCTTGACATGGCTGAAATGGGAATAAGAACGGAGCTGAGGCCAAAAACTCCTGGAAAAAAGGAGAAGTTACCGTTGGCGTCGTGGAATTTAACACATTCTGAAAAAAAGGTAGTTTGCTCATCCTTTCTAGGAATGAAGTTGCCTGATGGTTTTTGTTCTAATATCAGGAGTCTAGTTTCAATGGACACTCTTCGACTTACTGGTATGAAATCGCATGACTGCCATATGATTTTGCATCACTTGCTCCCGATTTCAATTCGATCATCACTGCAAAAACAGGTCAGGCACACTATTATCAGGTTTTGTCTATTTTTCAAGGCAATTTGTAGTAAAGTTATTGAGGTTGATAAGCTGGAGAAAATGCAATCCCAATTGATAGAAACTCTCTGCCGGCTTGAAAAATACTTCCCCCCTTCATTATTTGATATAATGTTTCATCTCTCGGTTCATCTTGTACGAGAAGTTGAGCTTTGCGGACCAATTTTCCTTAGGTGGATGTATCCTTTTGAGAGATATATGAAGACATTTAAAGGATATGTAAGGAATCGGGCTCGTGCAGAAGGTTGCATTGCTGAGGCCTATATTGCAGAAGAGGCTGTTGAGTGTTTAGTGAACCATGAAGAAACAACTATTGGGGTACCTAAAAATGGCAGGCATACGAAAGATGCCATTTGCAGGCCATTATCTGGTGCAACAATAATAAACCCAAGGTGCACAGATTTGCACAGAGCGCATTTATGTGTTCTACAAAATACCCATATTGTTAGGCCATACTTTGAGTGAGTCTTAAATTTATTTTCATTATGTAGCCATTTTCTGCTTTTTATATGAAAACATACTTAAATATTTTATGCAATTATGTCGTTATTTTATGCTTATGCAGTGAACACATGTCATTTTTGATGACCAAATATCCGGATTATGAAAATGATGAAATGTGGCTAAAGAACAAACAAAATGACACATTCCCAAAATGGTTTAAAGAAAAGGTATTATGTGCATTTATTAATAGTTTTCTGTATTCTTTACAACTCTTTAGCCCACATGAATCATTTGAAACTTATATGTTTTTTTTCCAAAGATTGCTTCAGATTTGGTTGATGAAAATGAGGTACCGCAAGAGATAAGATGTATTGCAGATGGACCAAACAAAGATGTTCCTACATTCAGCGGCTATAGAGTGGATGGGGTTACCTTCAGCACCAAGGATCGTGATGATGCTCGTCAAGTTCAATGCAGCGGCGTGTGTGTAGAAGCCGATACAATGGTTGTGCAGGGTAAGGATCAAAATATTGAGCATAGTGCACATACATTTTATGGAGTTATAACAAGTATATGGGAGTTGGACTATAACAACTTTAGGGTCCCTATTTTCTATTGTAAGTGGGTAGAAATGAACAAAGGGATTAAGACAGATGACTTGGGATATACTTTGGTTAATTTGAATAGGTTGGGGTTCTTGAATGATCCATTTGT
Source organism: Heracleum sosnowskyi (assembly GCA_030848705.1). Taxonomy (NCBI): domain Eukaryota; kingdom Viridiplantae; phylum Streptophyta; class Magnoliopsida; order Apiales; family Apiaceae; genus Heracleum; species Heracleum sosnowskyi. The sequence goes on from CM061240.1 coordinate 23,651,014, forward strand.
GTTGGCCAAACATGTTAAGCAAGTTTGTTACATCGACGACCCTCTTGATAAATTATGGTCCGTGGTGCTGAAATTACCCGAGAGAAAGTACTATGAAGACAACAATGATGAAAATGAGGGATCCGTCGAAGTAGAACTAGAGAATGACTGTTTTGTGCCCAATATACCAGATGTTGATTTAGTTGAAGAGGACGCGGCTAGTTACTTGCGAGATGTAGATGAACTAATTCAACTTTCATAATGTAATCTAATTAGTATACTTTCGTGATAACTTTGGTTTGGTGATCCTATGATTATTGATGGTTTGCTTGCATTGTTTTTGTTAATTTGCTTGTTGGTTGGTTGGTTTGTTTGTTGGTTGGTTTGTTTGCTGCTTGGTTTGTTGGTTTATGCAGCTGGTAGATGTTTTACTTTCTGTTTTTTTCCCTGTGCAGTAAATTAGATGACGGTTTTTAAACTTCAAACCGTTGTCTGACAAGTGACACTACAACAGACAAATACGCTTGTCTGTCGGGTTGTATTCACACAACACTATTTTTTAACTGTTGTTTGAACACCTTTTAAACAACATAGACCCCAAAACCGTTGTCTCAATCCAACAACAGTTAAAGTAAAACATTGTCCCAATTTTATTTAGACAAGAGTTAAAAAAACTGTTGTCTAAACCCATTCATTTGCGTCGTCTATATCCAGTACTTTTCACTTTCTTAGACAACGGTTAAATAAACTGTCGTCTGTTAATTTTAGGCAACACTTTTTCGGCCGTCCGTTGTCTGAAAGGTGTCGTCTGATTCATTTTTTCTTGTAGTGATAAAAAGTTGAAGCAGGAAGCATATATTTTATTGATAAACTAATTCAATTATACATGCTTTTTCGGGCGAAATGAAAATACAATATAAAAATAAGAACTTGGGGAACGAACACCTTGTGATTGCTGACATTCCTCTAAGTTGGGCAAAGTTTACTGGTAGTACCAGCGTAGCCTTGAGGCGTGCCAGGTGTTCTTGATCAGGTCGCCAAACAAGGTTGTCAATTTGTAAGTTCCCGGCCGAACCACTTCAATCACCTTATACGGGCCTTCCCAGTTAGGCATTAATTTTCCTTGCTTTGTTGGCATGGAAGTAGCCAATTCTCGCAACACCAAATCTCCGACCATAAAGGTTCTTTTCTTTACCTCGGCGTCGTAGTATTGGGCTGCTTGGAGCTGATACTTCAAGTTTCTTAGGTGAGCCGCCTTTCTCTCTTCTTCCAACAAATCCACATTGACCCGAAGGCCGAACTCATTTGTCTCGACATTAAACACTTCTGTTCGGTAGGAGTCCAAACCGACCTCTACGGGAACCAGGGCTTCCGTCCCAAATGCCAACTTGAAAGTTGTTTCTCCCGTTGATGATCGTGGGGTTATTCGGTACGCCCACAGGACCCAAGATAATTCTTCTGCCAAAGCCCTTTGGCATCTCCCAGTCGCTTCTTTATCCCGTCGAAGATGATTTTGTTTGCGGCTTCGATCGCTCCATTTCCCCGAGGGTGGCCGACCGAGATGAACCTTTGTTGTATTACAAAGTGTGTTAAGAACTTCCGGAATTTGTTCCCGATGAATTGGGTCCCGTTGTCGGATACGCACACCTTCAGAATTCCGAACCTGAGTATGACTTGTTCTAACATAAATTTCTTGGCTGCTTCTTTGGTGATGGTCCCCAGTGGCCTTGCTTCTACCCACTTAGTCATATAGTCGATCGCCACAATGCAATACTTAGCTTGCTTGGTGCTCTTGGGTAGAATTCCCATGATATCCATAGCCCACATGGCGAAAGGAATTGGACTCAGAACCGATGCCATTTCCTCGGGTGGTTGCTTCGGAATGGTGCTAAATATCTGGCACTATCGACACTTTTTCGCATAATCAGCTGCATCTGCTCGCAAACTCGGCCAGTAGAACCCTTGCTTGAGGATTTTAAAGGCTAGTGACCGACCGGCAAGATGTTCCCCACATATTCCTTCGTGGACAGTTTCCAAAGCTAGTTGTTGTTCTTGGGGGTCCAAACATCTGAGGAGAGGTTCTGTCGCCGATCTCCTATACAGCTTATTCCCGATGATGGTGTAGCTTGCTGCTCTGTACTTCACCTTTTGAGCTTCCTTTCGGTCTAGGGGCAAGGTACCTTTTTCCAGGTAGGCCCTGATCGGAGTCATCCAGTTGATGTCTTAGTGGATTTCCATGTATTGTTGCTTTTCGATTGAAGGAGTCTTTATTTCAGTCAAGTAGATGGAACCTATGAGATTGTGTGTTTCTGCCGAAGCCAGTCTGGATAGTGCATCGTCCCGACTATTGTCCTCTCTCCGAACTTGGCTCAACTCGAAGGATTCGAATGAGGCGGATAAGTCATGCACCTTTGTGGCGTAGGCCTTGATTCGGGGTTCCCTCTGTTCGTATTCCCCTAAAAAATGCTTCACCACTAACATAGAATCACTGAATGCTCTTAAATTTCTTACCTCGAGATTCTTGGCCAGGTTTAATCCGGCTAGCAATGCTTCATATTCGGCCTCATTATTGGTTAATGGGAAGGTGAATCTTATTGCCTGACAAATCTCGAAGTCGTCTGGGCTGGAAAGAATTAACCCGGCCCCACATTTTGATCCTGCGACTGACCCATCTACGAATAACTGCTCTTCGGGAGCCAGGTCCTTCAGTCCAGAAAAATAGCATTCGACCATGAAGTCTGCCAATGCTTGTGCCTTGATAGAGGTTCTGGGGATATACTTCAAATCATACTCCCCCAACTCGATGGACCATGCTACCACCCTTCCGGACGTCTCCGACCTTGTTAAAATCTTCTTCAGAGGTTGATCGGTTATGATTTGCACTGTTCACCCTTGGAAATAATGGCGTAGCTTTCGAGTCACCATTATTAGACCATATGCGAACTTTTCTGCATTTGGGTACCTTGTTTCTGCATCTTTCAACATGTGGGACACATAGAACACTGGGTGTTGAGAACCTTCATGCTTTTTTACTAACACCGCTCCCAGCGTTCGGTCGCTCACCGCCAAGTGTAGTTGTAACGTTTCTTTCGGATCTGGCCTCATCAAGAGAGGCACCATGGTGAGATATTCCTTCACCTCCTCGAACGCTTTCTGGCACTTTGGCCCCCATTCAAAATTCTTCGATCCCCGGAGTGCTTCAAAGAAAGGAAGAGCTTTTTCTGCTGATCGGGAAATGAATCTTCGCAGGGCGGTCATTCGACCGGTCAACTTTCGCACATCTCGGACTGTCTTCGGTTGTTCCATGTCGATTACAGCTTGTATCTTTTCTGGGTTCACCTCAATCCCTCGGGCGCTAACCATGTACCCTAAGAATTTTGCACTGGATACTCTGAATGTGCACTTGTTTGGATTTATCTTCATATTGTGCTTCCTCAATGTTTCAAAACATTCCTTGAGGTCCTCCCTGTGATCCTCGAACTGTGACTTGACAATCATGTCATCCACATAGCACTCCATATTTTTTCCGATTTGTTTGTGAAATATCCTGTTGACCACTCTCTGGAATGTGGCTCCCGCATTCTTCAGGCCGAAAGGCATTTTGGTGTAGGCATATGTTCCTTTCGGGGTGATGAATGCAGTCTTCGGGATATCCTCGGCATTCATTGCTATCTGATGATATCCTGAAAAGGCATCCAAAAACTAACTACATGATATCCTGCTGTAGCATCTGTCAACTGATCAATGCTAGGTAACGGGTAGTGGTCCTTCAGGCAAGCTTTGTTTAAATCGGTGTAGTCGACGCACATTCACCATTTGTTATTGGCTTTCTTTACTACCACTACATTGGCCAACCAATCTGGGTACTCAATTTCCTCGATAAACTTTGCTTCCAACAACTTTTCCACTTCGGCCTCGATAATTTTCTACCTTTCCATGGCGAAAGTCCTCTTCCTTTGCTTCACTGGTTTGGCCTCGGGCTTAACATTGAGACAATGTTTCGCCGTCTTTGGATCCAACCCAGGCATAACCTCGAGCCCCCATGCGAAGACATCGTGGTATCCTCTGACCACTTCAATCACTTTCTTTTTTAGGTCGGGTTCCATATTTTCCCGATCCGAACCATCTTCCCCGAACAACCTACATAGAGTTCCACTTCCTCGTTTTCCGCTGCCGGTTCGGCAATTGGACTGGATAGGTCTGCTCCAAATTTTTCCAAATCGATGTTCATGGTTTAGCGACTTCTACTAGACTCGCCTTCAGCCCTCTTTCTTTTGCCTCCTTCGGTCAGTTCAAAATCCTGATCGTTCTCCAGATCATCCAGCATAATGATTCGGGCAGTCTTTTGGTCGCCTCGCATCTCTCCGATGCCATGTTCAGTCAGGAATTTTAGCTTGAGATGAGGAATTGACCCCACCGCCTGGAAGGATGTAAGAGCTGGCCTTCTGAGGATAGCATTGTAGGGGCTTTCCACCCGAACCACATAGAATTTGACCTGCTTTTCTATAGTGTGTGGAGCTTTACCTAAAAGAACAGATAAAGTAATGGTACCTTCGATGGGAACTGGCTGATTGCCGAAGCCATACAGGGGGGCTTCGTGGCAGGGCTCCAACTATTCGCCTCCAAGGTTCATTTTGTTGTAAGTCCGATGATAAAGAATGTTTACCGAACTCCCTCCATCCTTAGAGTCATCCTCGGTAAACATGATCGGCATCGCCTGCTTGGCCGAATTAAACTGGTACAAGTTGTATACCTGCTTTGCGTACCTTTTCTTCATTGTCTTACTATCCTGACCCAGGGCGCTTCTTCCGGAAATAGTCTTCACTTCGCCCCAATACCTTTCGGCTTCCTCGGGCTCCTTCTGTTTGTCTTCCTTCGGGGCTAGTTTATCCCTCAGCTCTTTGACAAACTTGTTCAGTTCTCCGTCCTTTATCATCTTCTCGATCAACTTCTTCATATGGTAACACTCATCGGTATTGTGGCACTTGTCCTGATGGTAGTCACAGTACTTGTTACCATTCTTCTTGTAGTCTGGCATCTTCATTCGGGCTGGGCGAACGAAACCAGGCTTTCCTTTTCTTTCATGGAGAATCTTAGATATTGGTGCGTTCAGGGGGGTGAACGCTGTGTTATCTCTATCTCTTCTTCGTTCGGCTCCTTTATCTCGGCCCTTTGCTTCGTCTCTCCTGTCCTCATATCTTCGGCCAGACTCATACCTGTCATACCCTTTCTTCCCTCGGTCTTCTCTTTTATTCTCCTTGTATACCCCAATACATTCCATCTTCCTTCAGATGCTTTCTCCCCTCAAGTATATATCAGTTAAGGATTTAGGAGGAATATCGTAAAGAGAGGATCAGAGTTTTTTTACCTTTAATGGGGTCCAATCCTACCGACAAGAATTCGACCGCCTTCACTTTGTCCAAGTTTGTCACCATACCGGCTTCCTCTTTAAACCTGGCCAGATAGTCTCCCAACTCTTCGTTCGGCCTTTGTCGGCAGTGAATTAAAGCTTCAGTATCCTTCTCTCTTCGGCATAAGTGAGAATAATGCCTCAAGAATTTCCTTTTTAGTTGGTCGTATGAGTAGATGGATCTCGGTTTCATCGAAATGTACCACATGGTGGCAGCTCCTTTCAAATACGTTTTGAACATCTTACACAACATGATGTCGTAGTGTCCCATTCCAGTCATAAGGGACTCATATTTCTCGCAATGCTCCTCAGGATCACCTTTCCCATTGAACTCATTCATCTTCGGTTACTGTCCTCCCGAGGGAGGTCTTTACTGCTCAATCTCCATAGATATGACCGGTTCGTGACCGACTCTCCGGTCGCCAAACATCGCCTTCTCCATTCGACTTAACATGTCCTTCATACGAGGGTCCCCTTCATCATCGGTGTCCGAACGGACCATAATTTTTGAACGAATCCTTCGGGGGTGTGATTCAGAGTCCGAAGACTAATCTTCATCATTGTGCACCCTCTTTTCTCTCATATGACTGGACTATATCAGTATTTGCTCGCCAGTCTCCACAGCGCCTTGAAGAGCCTTGAAAGGCATATGTTTAGGCCTATTTGTTTACATCGAGGATATAACTCAACATTAAACAAGTCTATAATAAGTAAGAATTAATTCAGATTGTCACAGGAATCTCAGAAGATCATAACAGTCAAAAGAATGAAGATAAAAGTCATCTACAAATTTGAAGTTATTCTAAATTGAAAGAAGTTCATTAATTTGATCATGCCTTAGTGAAGTTTTCAAGTAAGTGGATTTATTAAAGTGATGGAGATTTCAAGAGTGTGACAGCAAAGGTACAGGTTACAGTGGTTCAATGAAGGGATTTAAAGAGAAGAGAATCATAGTTTTCAAAGTCAAAAATGAAGAACATCCATTGAAGTTAGTCGCTCATGAACCAGACAGTACATCCAGCGTTAACAACAGTCAGTGATAGTTTATCATTTATTAAAGTGGTTCTCAGGACTATTTCTTTATTTAAGAAATTAGTTTTCATTCTCCTTTAATTATCTATTTTATTTAATTAATTTAACTAATAAATTAATTCCATTAATTAATTAGATAATTAATTTAGAATTAATTCTAAGCTTTGTAAAGTCAGAAAGACTTAAAGTAATTTCAGAAAAACTATTCTGGTAGTCTTACCGAAAGTTTGTTTGATATTACTTAGTATTTTAGAAATTATTTCTATAATTCACTAAATCCTACCGAAAGTCTTTATAGACTTAGGATAGTATTTATGAAAATAGAAATAGTCTTTCTATGTACAAAATTAGTCTTTCTGTAAATTAGAATAGTTTTTCTGTTTTATAATTGATAGACTTTCCTGCTTTATTAAAGTAAAGCACGTGCAGTTTAAGTTTGGCAAGTGGATTAGCGTTAAAAGAAGACATAATCAAGACAGAAAAAGGACTTAACATTTTATCACTGCAAAAGCTTTCTGTGAAGAACATACAAGTTTCTACCGAATCATTTTTCAAGAACAGAAAGATTTCTAGACATTAGTGTTAAATTCTAAACCACTAGAAATCATTTGGTTGTATTGTATTGACTATCTAGCGGATCTTTATCCCTAGAACGAATCTCAAATTATCATTTATCGTTATATCTTTTTATTACAAAAATAGATAAATTCATGTCGAATTTATTCTAGATTTGTTTTAATTAGTTTGAGATTTTATTCTGTAATCAGTACCAAAAATTGGAACACCTTTCAAGTTTAATATAAGTTATATTTAACTTGAATTCTGTTTCATTTAATTTAACACCAATTTGTCATTGAACTGTTTTATTCATGAACGGACAAATTCGATAAAACAGAATAGTTTGTATTCAACCCCCCTTCTACAAACATATCGGGACCTAACAATTGGTATCAGAGCCTTTTGATTGATATACTAATCAAAGATCCAATTGTTTTGAGATTTTTTCTTAAACTCTGAAATTTTTTATTCTTCAAAAATCTCAAAAATGTCTATAACTCAGAAAGTGGGTACAATCAAAATCCCCATGTTCAGTAAGGAGCATTATCCTATATGGAAGAAGAAGATGCTCCTGTTTCTTCAAGTGGCTAATCTTAAATATCTTGGAGTGCTGAAGAATGGTCCTAAACTTCCTATGATTGTAGAGGAAGAGCAGATAGAGAACAATGTTATAACTAGAGCTACTATGATGTACCCTAAGGATCCCAAGGACTACACAGCTGACGAGAAAGAGGATGCTACCCTGGATGTCTGTTTACAGTTGACACTGGTTGATTGTCTTGATCCTATCATGCATAATCATGTTCTAAATTGTGCTACTGCCAAACACATTTGGGACACAATAAAGATAATCAATGAGGGGACAGAGGAAGTTAGAGAGAATAATTTGGAAATTCTCACCTCTTCATATGAGCATTTCAGATCAAACCCTGGTGAAGGTATCTCTGAGGTTTTTGAGAGATACAACAAATTAATAAATGATCTGAATCTCAATGGAAAGCACTATACTATCAAGGAGATTAACAAGAAGTTCCTCCTGACACTTCCATCTCATTTGGAGCACAAAATATCTGCAATCAGAGAAGCAAGAGATCTTGGAGAGATTTCTTTGGAAAGACTGTATGGTGTTCTGAAGACCTATGAGCTGGAGTAGATTCAGCAAAAGGAGATTTATGGAACTGGAAAGATAGTTAGTACTTCTACTGCATTGGCAACAGAAGTCCCACAGAAACTGGAAGTGAAAGTTGTTCAACCTTCCAGTTCTAACATGGATGTTATTGATGCTGAATATGGCTTAACATCCATTGATCAATCTGGTGGTGACTTCTATTCTTTGCAAGAACTTGATCAGCTGGAGGATGGTGACTTGGCAATGATAGTGAGGAAGTTTAGCAAATTCAGATTCAGAAGGAATCCCAATCTTAAGTTCAAGCCCAGGTTTCAGAGAGGTGGTTCTTCCTCTTCAAATAGCACAAGGGGTGGCTATAAAACTGGAACTGTGGAGAGAAGCACAATCAGGTGCTACAATTGTAATGAGTTGGGTCACTTTGCTACAGAATGTAAAAAGCCAAAGCAAGTGAGAAGGAACTCATTTGATTCTAGCAAGAAGAATAAGATTGGGAAAGCTTATGTTGCCGAAGGAAAGAGTTGGGATGATACTGATAGTGATGAAGAAGCAGGTGAAATTGGAAACCTAGCTTTAATGGCTAATGAGGCAAGCACTTCATCAACATTCATGTCAGAGGTAAAGTATACTGATACTGAAATGATCTATCATCTTAGTACTACTGTTTCATGTGCACGTAGAGAAAATGATAGAATAATTCTTTTGAACACAGCTCTTGAAAAGGAGGTAAAAGAATTAAAACTTGTGCATGTTAATCAGGATGAACTAACTAAGAAAATAGCATTTCTTGAGAATAAGGTTAAATGTTATATTCAACTGGAAACCATTCTTAAGGATGAGATCAGTGAACTTAAAGTCAAGGCTAATGCTTACTATAACTCTTGTAAGACTGCTAAAGAAATCATCAATAAACAAAGTATTGGTCATACTGTAGGAATGGGGTATGACTATAATGAGTCTATTGGTGAATTAAGCATAAACACCCCTAATAGAGTCAGTACTGAAGAAAGGGGTGTACCATATGTGCTTAAGGGTATTGAAACACCTTTGTTTAAAGAATCCTTAGCAGGACCTCTAAATGAAAATTCTATCATTATTCAAGAGGAGATGCGTATTGAGGATCTTGCTTTTGAACTTGTTCAGTCCAACAAGTGTATGTCTGAGAAACAAGTCAAAGTTGTCTCAGCAACATAGACTAAGTCAGACATCCATAAAGTGGATCAAAACAACTGTAGAACCAACATGCCTGCTGTTAATCTTTCTCATAAAGCATGTGGTGTGGTTAATTGCATGTCTTGTGCTTTCAATGTTATGTATGCTTATTTTAATAGTAAGCATGTATCTGATAATAAGACTGTTCCACGTCAACATGTTAATAATAAGAAACATGTTAGATCTAAGACTACTAGTCCTCCAAAGACTAGAGTGGATCCATTTATCCCTAAGCCTACTCAGAAATGTGTTAAGGCTGGCTATAAATGGAAACGCTCTTTTGTGAAAGAGGTTTATGTAGTTAAAGTTAAAAATGTTGTTTTTCCTGACAAAGGCCAGTTCTTTAAATATGCCGGACCCAATCAAGTTTGGGTTCCGAGGAAAGACTAATCAATTTGATACTGCAGGGTGTGGAATAGGTAAACCGTGTTATGTGGGTTCTTGACAGTGGTTGTTCAAGGCATATGACCGGAGATAGAGCCATGCTATCAAATGTGGTTGAGAAAGCTGGCCCAGGAGTTACCTTTGGAGATAATAGCAAGGGTATTACCAGAGGATATGGCTGTTTGAAGTTTGGAAATGTTATCATTCAAGATGTATCTATTGTGGAAGGTCTGAAGTTCAATCTTCTCAGCATCAGTCATTTCTGTGACAGAGGATATGTTGTTTCCTTTGAGAAAGATCGATGTCAGATCCTTCACAAGAAGAATGGAAAGCCTGCTCTTCAAGGAGTAAGGAAAGGTGATTTGTTCATAGCTGATCTGCAATCTGGATCCAAAGATGAAGTTACTTGTTTTTATGCTAAAGCTTCATTAGATGAGAGTTGGCTATGGCACAAGAAGATGTCTCACCTTAACTTCAAAACCATGAACTCTTTAGTCAAGAGGGAATTGGTTAGAGGTTTGCCTCAGATGGAATTTACACAGGAAGGACTGTGTGAGGCATGTCAGAAAGGAAAGTCAAAGAAAGGTTCTCACAAGGGCACTGACACATCATCAATAACTGAACCACATCAGCTACTGCACATGGATTTGTTTGGTCCAGTTAATGTGATGTCCATGTCAAAGAAACGATATGCACTTGTGATTGTTGATGACTATTCCAAATATACTTGGGTTTTATTCCTACATTCCAAGGATGAGACCCCATAGATGGTGATTGATCATATAAAGTTGATTGAGCTGGATTTGAGATTCCCTGTTAGAGCTATAAGGTCAGATAATGGAACTGAATTCAAGAATGCAGTCCTAAATGACTTTTGTGCAAATAAAGGAATAACAAGACAGTATTCTGCCCCTAGAACTCCTCAACAGAATGGAGTGGTGGAAAAGGAAGAATCGTACATTGATTGAAGCTACTAGGACTATGTTAAGTGAATCAAGACTTCCAATGTACTTTTTGGCTGAAGTTGTGAACACTGCTTGTTATACTCAGAATCGAACTTTAATCAACAAGGACTTAATGAAGACTCCTTATGAGATCATGAACAACAAGAAACCAACTCTCAAATACTTTCATGTATTTGGAGCAAAATGCTTTGTGCTTAAGGATGACAATGTGAAACGTGGCAAGTTTGAGGCCAAGGCACAAGAAGCTATTTTTATTGGCTATTGAAGAAGATCTTACATGGTGTACTTGATTGATGGTCACCATGTGAAGGAAAGTGTCAATGTTACATTTGATGACACTAAGCTCCCTAGTATCCAAATTGAAGATTCATCTGAACAACTGAAGTTTGATAACTTTCCAGACTTAGAATCAGATGATGAAGCTCCACCTGAGAATGTTGCTGGTAATGACAATAACAATGATGATAATTATCCTGGTGGTGGTGGTGGAAACATTGGTAACAATGGAGATACCACCAACACTGGAGAAGAATCATCAAGGCAATCCAGCAACAACTCAGGGGGAGGAAATGAAGGATCTACTAGTCATTCACAACACCACAATGAATTGCAAGGCGAATGATAAGTGGATTTCATATTCACTTGGAACGCCCTAATTCGGCTTAAATTGATTATTTTTACTCAAGTATGTGGTGTTTTTAATATGTTTTGTGTTAGTGTATGTAGAGTTGCTTCGTCAGCAGAGTTGTGGAGTTTCTGTGGATATATGGTAGTGTTTTGAGCATAGTGGTGAAGGCCAAGTGGTTGCGGAACTTGAGAATGTTGAAAATTACCAAGGAAATGGAAAGTTGAAGAAAGTGTCAGAAAGCAGGCGCCCCCCGCGCTTGCTGAGGCGCGCCCGCGCCTTAGAGGAAGCTTTTAAAGCGCGCCCGCGCCCTTATAGGCGCGCCCTCCCCTGAAAAATGCTGAAGAAAGGCAACTTCAATTCTAAAAAGGAAACCTGCAGCAACAAGTCAGCAGAAAGGCCTATTTAAGCACTTGGTGGACGATTTCTGATATATACATCCATATACATTGATATACATACATACATATCCATCCACCGGTGAGGAGAACAAGAAGACGGTGGATTACGAAGATCTAGATTTCATCTTTTCTTTGTATTCTTCTAATTCGGCGATACTTTGGATTCTCGTTGGTTTTGTGTTTCTTAAACTTTATCTCTAGAACTTTATTCAGTATTCCAGACATATTTATTATCATGTTTTCATCAGAACCCACGATGATGAACGGTTCAATTATGAACTAATCGTTGTCGTGGGATTCTAACGGATTTATCTATGGATTTTAGTAGTTAATTGTTTTAAAGATTTGTGTGTGATGGCTAATTGATATCTTAGTATGGTTATGCTTATTCTTCTTGGATGCGTAGCTAACATCTAAGTCGTTTGTTAATCTCTATTGATTGCAAAAGTGGATATAGAGGTTTAGAACTTGCCATGCTAGCATAGGTTTATGTATGTTTGACATGCATGATTCGTAGGTAATTTTAACCATCTTACTTGCCCTATGTAATCTGAATGGATAACTTGCTCGTTAAACCGTTATGTTTTCAAATCTTATAGACATATAGGGTCTAAGCATAATTGGTGTTTGCTCAACTTCTATCTCTTTTGTGGATGTTTGAGTGGTTTGGTATACGTATACTGAAAGGTAGCGTGTACTGATTTCGTGTTATCCGATTAGTTTTCATAACCGTCACATACATTGATTAAAGACAAAAGACTCTAGATGAAGTATTTAATGAAGTTAGGATCCCATGTTTTATTCTCATAAGTAATTATACAGCAATCTCTTTAGTTAATTATAATCTTGTTACGTCGATTAGTTAATTTAATTAAACAAAACACAACTTTGATACTTGTCTTAGCATTGAACAATAGCCATACATTGTTGCATAAGTGCATAACTATAATAACCAAAGCAGTCTTTGTGGGAACGAACTCTACTTATTCTTATATTACTTGTGACCGCGTACGCTTGCGTGATTTTGTGCGAACAAGTTTTTGGCTCCGCTGCCGGGGACTAGGTGTTATTTATATAGTCTATGTGCTTGTCATCAGTGGTCATTAAAGTTCACTGACTCGGATTATTCTCATCAATTTTACTTTGTTTGGTGAGTTTCAGATACTTTAGTGAGCGTGTATGCGAACACGTTCTCAATCTCGGAAAGAACTTGAATTAAGTCTAGTTATGGGAGAACCAGTAGCAGAAACGAAGGCTTTGAAGGACTATTCTCAGCCAAAGATCAATGACATTCAATCTAGCATTGTCAGGCCAGCTATTGCAGCTAATAATTTCGAAATCAAGCCTGGCACTATTCAGATGGTGCAGAATTCAGTTCAGTTTGGGGGTGCTCCAACGGAAGATCCCAATATGCATATTAGGGATTTCATCGAGATTTGTGACACCTTCAAGTTCAATGGAGTGTCAGAAGATGATGTGAAATTGAGACTTTTCCCATTTTCTCTGAGGGATAAGGCTAAGGGCTGGTTGCACTCTCTACCAGTAGGTTCTATTACTACATGGGAGGATCTTGCTCAGAAGTTTCTCACTAAATTCTTCCCGATGGCTAAAACAGCTGCAATTAGGAATGCTCTTACTCAGTTTGCACAACATTCTGGAGAAACTTATGTGAAGCTTGGGAGCGCTACAAGGAGATGCTTAGGAAGTGTCCTCATCATGGAATGCCTGATTGGATGGTGATCAATTGTTTCTATAATGGTTTGGGAAATCAATCTCGACCAATGCTTGATGCGGCATCAGGTGGAACTTTGTGGGCTAAAAGCTACGATGAGGCTTATGAACTAATTGAGATGTTGGCTGCGAATGGATACCAGAATCCAACTCAGAGTTTATCACAAGGCAAGGTAGCAGGGGTTCTGGAAGTGGATGCAGCTACGGCAATAGCAGCTCAGTTAAAGGCTTTGTCTATGAAGGTGGATTCCTTGTCTAACTATGGAGTTCAGCAGGTGGCTAGTGTTTGTGATCTATGTGCAGGTGCACATGACACGACTCAATGTGCCATATCTAGTGAATCGGCGCAGTTTCTAAGAAATTTCCAGAGACCACAGCAGCCAGTGCCTAATGTCTATCATCCGAATAACAGGAACCATCCTAATTTTAGCTGGAGTAATAATCAGGGTAGTATGCAACAACCACAACAACCGTATCAGCAGTATCAAGGTCAGTAATATGGAGCTAGACCATTCAATGCTTCTGGTTTTCAGCAACAATATGCTCCAAGGCAACCATATCAACCACAAGGTTTTTAACAACCATCTCAGGGAAGTGCTGGGCAATCATCTAATGAAAAATCTGAATTGGAGGAATTGAGGCTAATGTGCAAGAGCCAAGCTGTTTCCATCAAGACGCTGGAGAATCAAATCGGTCAGATTACCAATGCAATATTGAATAGACCACAGGGAACTCTCCCTTGTGATACGGAAGCTAATCCTGGCAAAAGAGAGGTCAAGGAACATGTAAAAGCAGTTACCTTGCGATCCGGAAAGGTTACGAATGACCAGAACTCAGAAACGTCAGAAAACGAAAAAATTTCGAATTCCCAGCAGAAGCTGGAGCGCGCCCGCGCCCTAGGGAGTGCGCCCGCGCCTGACATTCTGCCAGAAGTTGAAGAAAATGAAGAAAAAGCTAGTCAGGGGGAAACGATGCGGAAAATAGTGACCATTCTACTGAGAGACCTATTCCGAAGAAAGCTACAGAAACCAAGGAGGTTTATCCTCTTCCGCCATTCCCTAAACATCTTCAAAAGCAGAAGTTGGACAAGCAATTTGCTAAATTTCTGGAGGTTTTCAAGAAGTTGTAGATCAATATACCTTTTGCGGAAGCTCTATAACAAATGTCGAGCTACGCGAAGTTCATGAAGGGTATGCTATCTCGGAAGTTGAAACTCGAAGAGTTGGAAACCGTTGCTTTGACAGAAGAATGTAGTGCTATCTTACAGCATAAGTTACCTCCAAAACTCAAGGATCCAGGGAGTTTCACCATACCATGCAGTATCGACAATCTATCTTTCAACAAGTGCTTGTGTGACTTGGGAGCTAGCATTAATCTGATGCCGTTGTCTGTCTTCATGCAACTTGGGATGCCTAAGCCTAAACCTACTACTATGTCTTTACAACTGGCTGATAGGTCTGTCACATATCCTAGAGGTATAGTAGAAGATGTCTTGGTTAAGGTGGATAAGCTTATCTTTCCTGCTGATTTTGTTATTCTGGACTTTGAGGAAGACAAGAAGATTCCTATTATCTTGGGAAGACCGTTCTTGGCTACAGGCCGTACTTTGATCGATGTGCAGAAAGGAGAGCTTACAATGAGGGTGCATGACCAGAATGTTACCTTCAGTGTGTTCAATGCAATGAAGTTTCCTACAGAGGAAGAAGAGTGTTTTCAGTGGACTTGGTTGAGTCTGCGGTGTACACGGAGATGGAGCAATTGCTTAAGTCAGATACCTTAGAGAAGATACTGATAGGAGATTCTGAGACGGAAGACAAAGAAAGAGAAGATCAACTGCAGTACTTGAATGCTTCTCCATGGAAAAGGAAAACCGACATGCCATTTGATTCTCTTGGCATAGCAGAGCTAAAAAAGTCTCAGGAGCGTCTCAAGCCATCTATTGAAGAAGCTCCTACTCTTGAACTTAAACCACTACCGGAGCACTTGAGGTATGCTTTCTTAGGTGATGCATCTACTTTACCTGTGATTATTGCATCTAACTTGTCAGGTAGTGAAGAAGAAAAACTGTTGCGAATTCTGAGAGAGTTGAAGTCAGCAATTGGTTGGACCATAGCGGATATCAAGGAAATCAGCCCTTCGTATTGCATGCATAAGATTCCGTTTGAACCAGGAAGTAAACCAACTGTGGATCCCCAGAGGCGACTTAATCCTATCATGAAAGAGGTGGTGAAGAAAGAAATTCTTTAGTGGCTGGATGCAGGAATCATCTATCCTATTTCAGACAGTTCTTGGGTGAGTCCGGTGCAATGTGTGCCAAAGAAAGGAGGCATGACAGTAGTTTCTAACGAGAAGAATGAGCTCATCCCTACTCGTACAGTTACAGGGTGGAGAATTTGCATGGACTACAGAAAGCTGAATAAAGCCACCAGAAAAGATCACTTCCCTCTTCCGTTCATTGATCAGATGCTAGACAGGTTGGCTGGCCATGAATTCTATTGCCTTCTGGATGGTTATTCAGGTTACAATCAGATTTGCATTGCTCTAGAAGATCAGGAGAAGACTACATTCACATGTCTGTTTGGCACTTTTGCGTTCCATCGCGTTTCTTTCAGACTCTGTGGTGCACCAACAACTTTTCAGAGGTGTATGATGGCCATTTTCTCAGATATGATTGGCATTAATGTGGAGGTGTTCATGGACGACTTCTCAGTGTTTGGAACTTCTTATGATGAGTGCTTACAGAATCTTGGCATGGTGCTGAAAAGGTGCGTTGAGACCAATTTGATGCTCAACTGGGAAAAATGTCACTTCATGGTGCAAGAAGGAATCATTCTTGGGCATAAGGTTTCTAGCAAGGGGCTTGAAGTGGATAAGGCCAAAGTGGAGACGATTGAAAATCTTCCTCCACCAATCTCACTTAAGGGAATTCGCAGTTTTCTTGGTCATGCGGGTTTCTATCGGCGATTCATTCCAGATTTCGCAAAAATCTCCAAACCCTTATGTAATTTGTTGGAGAAGGATGTTCCTTTCAAATTTGATGAAGATTGTTTAGCTGCTTTCGAGCTCTTGAAGAAGAAGTTGACTACTACACCTATTATTACTGCACCTGATTGGGGTGAACCTTTTGAGTTGATGTGTGATGCTAGTGACTATGCAGTGGGAGCTGTTCTTGGGCAAAGGAAGAACAAGGTATTTCATGTGATTTACTATGCTAGAAAAACTCTTAACGATGCGTAGCTGAATTACACTACAATAGAGAAGGAGCTCTTGGCAATTGTCTACAGTTTCGAGAAATTCAGGTCGTATTTGCTTGGGACTAAGGTAGTAGTCTATACTGATCATGCTGCCATTCGATATCTGATTTCTAAGAAAGATTCAAAGCCTCGGTTGATTCGTTGGGTTCTTTTGCTTCAAGAGTTTGATTTGGAGATCAAGGACAGAAAGGGTACAGAAAACCAGGTGGCTGATCATTTGTCACGTTTGGAAGACCACGGTAGGAATGCAGGGGATAAGACTCTAATCAATGAATCTTTTCCTGATGAGCAACTTTTTGGAGTGCAAGATGAAGAACCATGGTTTGTAGGTATTGTGAACTATCTTGTGAGTAATGTCATCCCGGATGAATTCTCTTATGCTCAAAGGAAGAAGTTTTTGCATGATGTGAAGTGGTACCGTTGGGACGAGCCATTCTTATTCAGACAGGGAGCTGATCAGATGATAAGAAGATGCATTCCTTATAGTGAAACTGAGGGTGTTTTGCGAGATTACCATTCCACCACTTATGGGGGTCATTATGGTGGAGAGAAGACAGCTACTCGAGTACTTCAGGCAGGTTTCTATTGGCCAACTCTGTTTAAAGATGCTCATCAGTTTGTGTTGAGGTGTGATCGATGTCAAAGGGTTGGTAATATCTCTAGGAGGAACGAGATGCCTCTTAATATGCTGCTTGAAGTGGAGATTTTCGATGTGTGGGGAATCGATTTCATGGGACCGTTTGTTTCGTCTTGCAATAATCAGTATATTCTGTTAGCTGTGGATTACGTGTCTAAATGGGTCGAGGTAAAGGCTTTACCGACCAATGATGCTAAAGTGGTGCTGCGTTTTCTGCATAAGCAAATCTTCACGTGTTTCGGAATTCCGAGGGTAATCATCAGTGATGAGGGTACGCATTTTTGCAACCGCAAGTTCACAGCCTTGATGGCCAGGTATAATATCAATCATCGTGTTGCTACTGCCTATCACCCTCAGACAAATGGACAAGCAGAAGTTTCTAACAGGGAGATCAAGCGTATTCTTGAGAAAGTGGTAAATCCTTCAAGGAAGGATTGGTCGTTGAAGCTTGATGAAGCTGTTTGGGCTTACAGGACAGCTTACAAGACTCTGTTGGGTACATCACCGTTTCAGCTGGTGTATGGTAAGGCTTGTCATTTGCTTGCCGAGCTAGAACACAAGGCATATTGCGCGTTGAAGAAGTTGAATTTTGATTTGTTAGCTGCTGGTGAGAAAAGAATGCTTCAGATTAATGAGTTGGATGACTTTCGGCTACAGGTTAATGAAAATCACAAGTTATACAAGGAGAAGGTTAAGAGATGGCATGATAAGAAGTTGGTGCACAAGTCCTTTGTGCCTGGTCAACTTGTTTTGCTTTTCAACTCTCGTCTCATGCTTTTTCCAGGAAAACTTAAGTCAAGGTGGTCGGGGCCATTCACGGTCAAAACAGTGTTTCCACATGGTGTAGTGGAAGTTTTCGATAAGTCACCGGATGAAGCATTCAAGGTCAATGGTCAGAGGTTGAAACCGTATTTTGGTGAACGGGTGAATCGCGAGGCACAGACCGCGGTTCTTGTTTCAGCTGATTAAGGAGTCGGAATCACGTCAAGCTATTGACGTAAAATGAGCGCTTCATGGGAGGCAACCCATGCTATTGTTGTAAGTATTTTTCATTTTTTAAAAAAACAGAAAAAAAAAATTTGGCAGGAAGGGTAGCGCGCCCGCGCCCTAGGGTAGCGCTCCCGCGCCTGGTCACTGGCCAGGAAGGGAAAAAACGAAAAAAAAAGAGAAAAAAATCCCCCAATTTAGTTTTTCTTTAGTTTTTACCCTATTTAAACAGAACCATATAACTCCCCAACCCCTATTTACAAAACCTAGCCCCCTAAACTCACCTCTCTCTCTTTATCTCCTCTAACCTATAAATACACTTCTATACATCTCTTTTCAATTCAATGGCTCCACCAAAGAGAGGTCATTATTCGGGTAGTAGCAGCACTCATCGTTCTTCTTCTGAGGAGGAGTCGAGTATTGGTGTTGGGGGTGAGAAGTTTTCTTCTCCGGAGGCTCAATTGGAGTTTACACGTTTGTTATCCAATGCAGTGACTAAAGAAAGGGGATTTTTGCCTCAAACTACAGATGGGCATCTGTTTAGCATGATTACGAAGAGGGGTTGGGAATCCTTTTGTGAAGCACCGGAGTCGGTCCCGTTGTCTATTGTGCGGGAGTTTTATGCTAATGTTAAAGCCGATAAGAACGGTTATAGTGTGGTTCGAGGGTTGACTGTGGATTACACGGCGAAGGCAATTCATCGGGTGTTGAATTTACCTAGGAATAAGAGGGGTGACGAGGATTGGTCTTTGAAGACTCGGGATGATCTTGATCTTGAGTATATTCTTGAGGAGATTTGTGTTCCTGGTATTACTTGGAAGTATAAGGCTGGCACCACTGAGCTGATTACATTCCCGGCTTCTGCGATGAACAGGTATGCGAGGGCTTGGAATCTTTTTTTATGTGCTAATATTTTGCCTTCTTCGCATTCGTATGAGGTTACGGTGGAAAGGGCTATTGTTCTTTGGGGAATTCTGAATGAAGAGTACATTGATCTTGGAGAGCCCCTTCATAGGAGTATTGTGAAGTTCTTAAAGGGTGGTACTACGGGGGCGATTCCTCATGCTTCTATTGTTACCAAGCTATGTTCTGCTGTTGGTGTTCGTTGGTCCGAGGAGGAGCAGGTTCAGTTACCTAGTGCTCCTATTGATCATTCGACGATTTCTAGGATGGAGGATTGGGATGGTGGTGCCCCAGATTATTATGGTTTGGGCTATACTGATTTTGATGCTGAGGGAGCAGAGGCTCCACCTCGTGAGCTTGCAGCAAGGAGGGAACGTCCATCTAGGATTCAGCGTGAGGTGGATAGGTCTGGTTTTGGGGATGTGCAGTATAGGCGGCTGACTCGGCGCATTGATGCGATGCATGACATTCACAGCCGCTTTGCTCAGGATTTGACTCAGGCTTTGAGTACTGCATTCAGAGCCATTGGGGTTGATATCGCTTGGCCTAGCTTTGGTTCTGATTATGTTTATCCACCACCGGATACACCACCCGAGGAGGGTGGTCCTGCTGATGATTAGGTATTCTCTGCACTTTCCTTGCTATTACCTTCAATGAGGACATTGAATATTTTAAGTTTGGGGGTGATAATTAAGGAATAGTAGTGTTAGTGTGTGTGTTCATTTAGGATGCATATTGCATATGTAGTTAATTCATTCATATATTTGCATGTTTATGTCATATAGAGCATTTTGTTTGCATTAGTTTTATATCTATTATGTGAGTCCATTTAGTTGCATTTGCATAGCATGTATATTTCATGATCCCGTAGGGCTTGGCTATTTCCATTGGTGAGTCGATGTTAATGGGAGTGTGGTGATGATGAATAGAGGGTTGATTTAAATTCCTATGAAATTGACTTGCATGCCAGAAACAAATTAATTTCATAAGTCTCATTGGTTGCTTTTAGATTTGATCAGACTATGTTTGTTTGGATGTTAGAATTTAATCACTTGCTTATATTTAAAATGTCTTCTATTCTCTTGAAAACAAAGAAGCACTTAAGTCTAAGTTTGGGGGAAACCAGGGATTTCATGCTAGTTGTTAATAAAGGCTAGGCGTCAAATGGCTAGTAGCCGCTCATGAAAATGAGTAGTCTAGGGTGGGATGAGAAAAAGGCAAAGTGCACTCATTCCGAAAAAAAAAGAAAAAAAAAAGAGTTGTATTAGTTGTTTTATGCAGAATTGATCAGGTTGAGCTCTTTAATACTCGAGCAATTAAGTTCTAGGGGACTTTGTGCCTAGTGACCTAAGACTTTTCCAGTCTGGGATCCACTAACCTAAAGGTCGCTACATGGGTATTATTGTATAAGCCTTTTGGGGTCTCATCCATTGCACGGTCAAATAAGCATGTGTGTCGTAATAAAGCATGAATTCATGTCTAACTCAAGTGGATTATGAAGTGTCTTTAAGTGGTTTCTTGTGTCTAGAGTTCATTCTGTTTATAAGCTTGTGGTTGTTTTGGTGAAGAATAAGATTGGTCATGGTTTAGTTTGGGAGTATATTGATGAGCATCGCACACACGCACGTTTCTGTGTTTGTATGGTTAGTATACGGGAATTTGGTCGAACTCTGTTTAAAAGATTGCATTTCTTGAGATGTTGGCTTGTTGATTGGTTGTGGTTAGTTTGAGGGGATCGCTTGCATTAGCATATTAGTTGCATTCATGCATTGCATTATAGTTATATAGAGTCTGTTTATGCTTGAGGACAAGCATCGGTTTAAGTTTGGGGGTGTGATAAGTGGATTTCATATTCACTTGGAACGCCCTAATTCGGCTTAAATTGATTGTTTGTACTCAAGTACGTGGTGTTTTTAATGTGTTTTGCGTTAGTGTATGCAGAGTTGCTTCGTCAGCAGAGTTGTGGAGTTTCTGTGGATATATGGTAGTGTTTTGAGCATAGTGGTGAAGGCCAAGTGGTTGCGGAACTTGAGAATGTTGAAAATTACCAAGGAAATGCAAAGTTGAAGAAATTGTCAGAAAGCAGGCGCCCCCGCGCTTGCTGAGGCGCGCCCGCGCCTTAGAGGAAGCTTTTGAAGCGCGCCCGCGACCTTACAGGCGCGCCCGCGACCTTACAGGCGCGCCCTCCCCTGAAAAATGCTGAAGAAAGGCAACTTCAATTCTGAAAAGGAAACCTGCAGCAACAAGTCAGCAGAAAGGCCTATTTAAGCACTTGGTGGACGATTTCTGATATATACTTCCATATACATTGATATACATACATACATATCCATCCACCGGTGAGGAGAACAAGAAGACGGTTGATTACGAAGATCTAGATTTCATCTTTTCTTTGTATTCTTCTAATTAGGCGATACTTTGGATTCTCGTTGGTTTTGTGTTTCTTAAACTTTATCTCTAGAACTTTATTAAGTATTCCAGACATATTTATTATCATGTTTTCATCAGAACCCACGATGATGAACGGTTCAATTATGAACTAATCGTTGTCGTGGGATTCTAACGGATTTATCTATGGATTTTAGTAGTTAATTGTTTTAAAGATTTGTGTGTAATGGATAATTGATATCCTAGTATGGTTATGCTTATTCTTCTTGGATGCGTAGCTAACATCTAAGTCGTTTGTTAATCTCTATTGATTGCGAAAGTGGATATAGAGGTTTAGAACTTGCCATGCTAGCATAGGTTTATGTATGTTTGACATGCATGATTCGTAGGTAATTTTAACCATCTTACTTGCCCTATGTAATCTGAATGGATAACTTGCTCGTTAAACCGTTATGTTTTCAAATCTTATAGACATATAGGGTCTAAGCATAATTGGTGTTTGCTCAACTTCTATCTCTTTTGTGGATGTTTGAGTGGTTTGGTATACGTATACTGAAAGGTAGCGTGTATTGATTTCGTGTTATCCGATTAGTTGTCATAATCGTCACATACATTGATTAAAGACAAAAGACTCTAGATGAAGTATTTAATGAAGTTAGGATCCCATGTTTTATTCTCATAAGTAATTATACAGCAATCTCTTTAGTTAATTATAATCTTGTTATATCGATTAGTTAATTTAGTTAAACAAAACACAACTTTGATACTTGTCTTAGCATTGAACAATAGCCATACATTGTTGCATAAGTGCATAACTATAATAACCAAAGCAGTCTCTGTGGGAACGAACTCTACTTATTCTTATATTACTTGTGACCGCGTACGCTTGCGTGATTTTGTGCGAACAGCGAATCATCAAGATCAAATCTTCCAAGACGGACTGTATGGAATAGAGCTCATCCTTTTGAGCTGATCATTGGTGATCTAGGTGTTGGAGTTAGAACTAGAAGTGCTACTCAGAATGAATTTCATTATTCTGGGTTTCTATCTGAAATGGGGCCAAAGAAGACTGAGGAAGCACTGACTGATCCATATTGGGTGATTGCCATGCAAGATGAACTCAATCAATTTGAACAACAACAAGTTTGGAAGCTGCTACCCAGACCAAAGAACAAGAAAGTAGTTGGTACAAGATGGGTATACAGAAACAAGCTAGATGAGGATGGCATTGTTACAAGGAACAAGGCAAGACTGGTTGCTCAAGGGTATTCACAAGCTGAAGGCAGTGATTATGATGAAACCTATGCACCAGTGGCTAGACTTGAGGCCATCATGATGTTCTTAGCATTTGCAGCTTACTCCAATTTTAAAGTCTATCAAATGGATGTTAAGAGTGCATTCCTGAATGGTGAGCTGGATGAAGAGTGTATGTGGAACAGCCCCCTAGCTTTGAAAATCAGGAGTTGTTGGACTTTGTGTACTTTCTCTTCAAGGCTATCTTTGGTATCAAACAAGCCCAAGAAAATGGTATGACACTCTCTCTGGTTTTCTTTTAGAAAATGGTTTTGTAAGAGGTATCATAGACAAAACTCTTTTTTCAAAGAAACACAAAAATGATATGATTTTAGTCCAAGTCTATGTGGATGACATCATATTTGGGTCTACTAAAGATGATCTCTGTAAGAGATTTGCTAAGTTAATGCAGAGTAAGTTTGAGATGAGTTTGATGGGTGAGCTAAAGTTCTTTCTTGGATTACAAGTAAATCAAAGGTCTGATGGTATATTTATTTGTCAATCCAAGTATCTTAAAGAACTCCTCAAGAAGTATCACATGGAGAATTCAGCATCAGCAAGGACTCCATCATCTACAGCTGTCAAACTTGGAGTTTGTGACAATTCTATCAAGGTAGATATTACAAGCTACAGAGGTATGATTGGCTCATTACTCTATCTTACTTCAAGTAGACCTGATATTATGCATGCTACATACTTATGTGCAAGGTTCCAAGCGGATCCTAGAGATTTACATCTCGTTGCTGTTAAAAGAATCTTAAGATATCTTAAGGGTACACCTAATTTAGGTATCTGGTACCCTAAAGATTCTGGTTTTAATCTTGTTGGATATACAGATTCTGATTATGCAGGTAGTGTTGTGGATAGAAAGAGTACCTCTGGGAGTTGTCAATTCCTAATTCAACAGCAGAAGCTGAATATATTGTTGTTGGAAGCTGTTGTGCTCAAATCTTATGGATAAGGAATCAATTAAAGGATGATGGCTTTGTATTGAATAAAATTCCTATTTTATGTGATAATACAAGTGCCATAGCAATCTCCAACAACCCTGTTAAGCACTCGAGAACAAAGCACATTGACATCAGGTATCATTTTATCAGAGAGCATGTCATGAATGGTACTGTAGAGTTACATTTTGTACCCACAGAGGAACAAACAGCAGATATATTCACTAAGCCTCTTGATGAATCCACTTTTAGCAAGTTAGTTGGTAAATTGGGTATGTTAAATAGCTTTAGTGATTAGTACTGATTATTGTTTAATGTTTGTTCTTGGTTAGAATACAAGTGCTATGTGCTGTATATTTTCTGAAAGTCACTTGTATTTTATTTTATCAAAACATTTTCTTAGTTGATGTGTAATTACTGATCTTAAATATCATGCTGCTATCTAGTTTGTTAAAGTTTATAGGTTAAGTATTTTTAAATAGTTTATTTGCTCTAAAAATATTTTTCTCAGATTTTTCTATTGAGAAATTTATTTTTATTGCAAATTTATGAATTTAGAAATATTTAAATAATTGTTCAAACTGTCTATATATTTTTTCTTGTATTTTTAGAATTTTTCCTTGCATTTTTCTGATTTTTCCTTAATTTTCTGCATTTCTACTTGTTTTTACTTAATTCTGTAGCAGATTTTTGAATTTCTTTTTCAAAAATACTACCGGAAAGACTATTTAATAGTCTTACTGATAGTATTGTTGAAATAGAAATTTAATTTACTTGGTTATTTGTTTTTCTTTTATTTTATTTCCTTTGTTGAATTAGATTTAAACTGATATTATTAATAGTTTTTCTAGTTTTAATCCATAAAGACTATCGGTAGGACTATTCTGAATAGTCTTACTGACAGTTTTTCTGATTTTTTCTTATTTATTTTAACTGTTTTTAGTTAACAGTTTTTGTTTTTTGTTTTTTTCTTTTTGTTTTTAGTCTTTTAAGTCAGAAAGACTACCGGTAAGACTATCCTTGATAGTCTTCCCAATAGTCTTGCCGAGTTTTCTATAAATACTTGCCTTGTGTTTATTCATAATTCACTAAGTCTTTTCAAGCTCAAGTTTTTACTTAGCTTTTCTTTATCCCTTGGTTCTTTTAATTCCTTTTCTAAAAGAAGTGCTGCCGTTTTTTTTAATTAAATCTTTTCAAGCATTTCTTTTCTGATTTTAACTGAACCAATTTCTGTGTTAAATTGATTTGAATTTGGTGGATTATTTGTTTTCAATACTTAAAATCCTTAAAATTCTTATTAATTTTTATTAATTATTTATTTCTCTAGATGGCTTTTGAAATTGTTAAAAACAATTTTTTAGGTTATATTGATCCTCTAAAATGTTCCGTTGAACGTTTTAGGCCTTGGATTCAGTTTTTAAACGAGCATTCCATTATTAGTCGTGCTATTACAATGAATGTTCCTTTAAAACATGAACCCTTGAGGATTTTATGTTCTACTGCTATAGTGTCCACTGACTTATCTTCTATCACATTCTCTGTCGGTGACACACACTATACTCTCAATAGAGATATTCTTTGTGATGCTCTTCATTTTCCCAGGGATAACTTTGTGAATCTACCTTCTGAAGCAGACCTAATTCAATTTTTCACAAATATTCATTATCAAGGTCAGGTAGATTAGGTAAAGTTATCCAAGAGCAATCTAGTCAGTGAGTGGGATCTTTTCTTTGACACTTTGGCTAAGGTCTTCAGCAACTACACCAAAACCAATTTTCACAATATTCCTTCTATTTTTCATAATATTTGTTTTGGAGTTGCTAATAATCTTCGTATCAATTTTGGCCATCTCATCTGGAATCATTTGGCTAGAAGAGTTCTAGTGGCCAGTGTAATATCCGTTAATTTTTTTATTTTTTATTAATGAATAAATGATATATTTGGTATAAAATATTTTGTGGGATATTTGAATATTATTAAGGTGAGAGTGTTAAGTGATTATGTGTTATTTGGTGAGTCGGAAGCCCTTTCAAATATTTCGTCGTTTGAAATTTTCTTCAATCTTGAGCCCCGTTTTGAAAATTCAAGGGCCCGTTGAGATTTTGTACATCATTATTATTCCTTCGTCTTTCGTATTCGAAACGTTATCGAAAGGATTATTCGTATCATTTCATCCCTAGTTATTTGATCTTGCTAGTATAATTCGTTTTGTTCGAAAAGGGAAAAATTGTTCCAAACCCTAATTGCTTAGGGGGACGGATATATCGTTTATCTCAATATTTCATTTGTTATAGCCCCAGTATTCTTGAGCATTAGTTATATAATGATATGTATTGATTTGGATAATTATCAGTCCTTGTAGATAATTATCTCCTCGTAAAACGTGTTTTTAACCTAATTAGGGTTTTTAAACGATCCAGTGGATCTATATCGATCCAAAAATGTTCCTTGGGGTATTATTTTTCCAAAAATATATAAAGACGAATCGTACCTTATAGCCTTCATTATCTACATTACGTATAATCAAAAAGTAAAAATTCCCGAAACGTGTTCTTCGTGTTCTTGAATAATCAAACCATTCGTTCAAGGTGTTATTGAATTCAGAAATCAAAGTTCAAGTACTCAAATCAAAGCTCTTGATCTCTAGTTTCAGAATCTTCCAACCTCATCATCATCTGGTAATTTTTCGATTTATTATGAATTTTTCAATATTCAAATTAAATTAGGTTTATACCCGATTCGGGGATTTTCATTTTGTTGATTCTCCGTTCAATTGATTTCTTCTAACATTTTCCTAGGGTTCTAATTATCAAGAATCCATGATTTAATTTCATGTTTAAGTTCAATTTTGATGGGTTTAATTTTCGGGTTTTGACCCGAATTTTTCTTTTGCTTCGTTCGTTCTTGTTGTTGATCTGACATTGATTCTGATACAGGGGTTTTATTGTATGAGTTATAAGCTTCATTTTGACATATTAAACATTGAGTTTCATGTAGAGAATTAGTAGATCGTGTTTCCGGTCGGAGTTGTTGCCGTCGGGATTCTTTGACCGGATTCTGGGCTCGATTCCGGCATGATACATGTATGTTTGTGTGTTGGTTGTATTTGTCTTGGAAGGGCGAGCAAAAGCCCTCTAGTTTCATGTGTGTTTGATCAGGAATGAAGGATTCCGGTCGCCGGGCATCGGCCGGATTATGGAAAACCCAGAATCCGGTGGGTTGTTCTTGGTGACCCGATTCCGTTCTTCCCGACCCGGTTGACCCGTTTTCTGACCCGGTTTCGATCTTTGAAACCCTAATTCCATTTCTGAAAACTGTTTTTGGATTTTAATTATTGATTTAATTCGAAAATAGTATAAAATCTTTAAAAATTCATATTTTTATTTTTAAAATATATTTTTATATCAGAAAAATTCTGAATTTTTTTATTTTTTATTTTAAATTCGAAAATTGATTAAACTTAATTATTTTAATTTATTTCAATTGATAATTAATTTATTAATTAATTGATTGATTAATTCTTTTAATTAGTTAATTCTTAATTAAAATTAATTATTAATTAGATTTAATTAATTTAAAATTCAGTTTAATTATTTTCATGCTTGTTTTATTATTTAAAAATAGATTGAGCATTTAAAGAGTGTCAATGAATTTTATTAATTGCATTTAATTGCATTTAAATACTTATATTGGATTTAAAAATCCGATTTGTTTTGATTGAAAAATTTGTTGTGATTTTTTAAATTCAAATAAGTTCTGTGTGACGTGTTTAAAAATGTTTATAAGTGCTATATGGTTCGTATAAGTTGTGTAAAGTGTTTATAGTCCGTATATACCCGTACTAGGGTTATGATTTGAGTTGTTAATACCGTAAATCATACCGGACGTCCGATACGTAACCAGTTATTTGTTTAAGTCTGTTATTAATTGATTATGTGTCGAGGTTAGAATGAGGATAGTTAGACTTACTGTGATGAGTTGTTTAAATTATAGAATCGAGTTCCCAGAGCAAGGGAAAGGGGAAAGTTGATTGAACGAGTAGAACCGGTAACGACATAGACCAGGCAAGTATCTATGCCGTTATTGTGATAAATTGTATTGTCGTCTATATTTAAATGTTGAGACTCCAGAACAGTTCAGATTGTTAATCCTTGACCCGTAATTGGGCAACTGATTCCATTTATAAATTTCCTAAATTCTTTGATTTGATCTGCATCAGAAACCCTTATTTCCAATCCAGTGATTATTGTTTTCAACCCTTGATTGTTAATTCCCTTCTTTGATTATTTCTCATAACCATTACCGGTTGATTACCACCATTTGATTATTTCTTTCAACTATTGATTGTTGAATACCATCGTTTGATTATTTCTCATAACCATTACTGGTTGATTACCACCACTTGATTATTGTTACAACTATTGATTGTTGATTTTTCGTCATTGACAATTAGCTACCGTCATTGATAATCGATCTTCACCATTGATTTCTTTCCCCAAACGAGTATATATTACCGTTGGAATTATTTCATGATTATTCCCAATTTTCTTTTGATATCAAGCCGTTGAAGCTCTTTTGCAATTATTATACCTTGATGTTGTGCATTACTTATCGAGCATGTTATTGCTTATACCTTATGATAGAATTGGCATGTTTTTAAAATGGACCAATTATTGGTCAGGTCATTTATGGTCGATGTAATTTAGGCCCAGATTGGCCTTGGATCCGTAGAGGATTTTGTCATGAGCTAGTCTGGGGTTGTTGCGTGGCTGGCCAGCAGCACAACCTTTGTTTTGAATAAAATGTAGAAGTCCAATTCTAATTCCTTTTTCTTCAGTTGATATTGATATAAAGCATGTGTTGGCTCAAACATTGTTGAATCAGATATCTTGAAATTCATATCTTAAATTTTGATGATATATATTGTTATGCTTGCTGAGCACTTTTGGCTCACTCTTGCTTGTTTCCTAACCCCATTCCAGTGAAGCGAGAGTATGAGTCGGAACAGCGTGACAGATAGTTCACCGGAAGCTAGGAGAGCACCTCAAGTGGTTGTCATTGGCAGGGTAGTTGTTGTCTTGTTTTGATTAGACTAGATGTCTAGTTCTGAACTTAGTTGTGATATAATAACTCTGATAAAATTTGGTTTGTAATAATAAAAGATTGTAGAAGCTTGTGTTCAATGCCATAATCTATAGCGGTCTTGGTCAAGGGGTATTTATTGTCTTTATATATTATGCATGTGTTATAGTTAGTGATTATATTGTGTCCCGTTGGTCGGGTGACTCCTCAAATCTGTACCCCGGGTTTGGAGGGCGTTACAGGTTGGTATCAGAGCTAAAGGTTATGGCATTTGAAACAAGTTAGGACTTAGGGTCCATGATAACATAAAGGGTTAGAAATTCACTTAAGGATATTAGGAGGTCAGTTGAGAGTATTACGAGTGGTAATTAAATGTGGTTATGATTGCAGCCCCCTAGCTCTAGCTCAGAGTCAGACCCATCAGAAGATCCGACAGAGGAGAGAACTATACTGGATATTAGAGCAGGACCGTCGAGACCGTCACGACCGGCACGGAACCAGTCGAGGCAGCCAGTAGTTAGGAGGGATCAGATACCTTGTCCTGTTCCACTCCGACGAGTAGCCCCAACAGTATTTTCTCAGGCATCAGTTTCTGGACATAGGTATCAGCTTTGTGATCTACCAGTTCCACACCATGAGTATCAGAGGGTGAGTAGGGAGAGAGAGTACTTCTGTAGCCAGGTATTATAGATGAGGAGGATTCGTTCGACAGAGGCAGCGGTAGTCCGAGAGAGGGACAGACTCAGAGTTCAGGTAGGAGATATTCAGATGAGACTTAGAGTTACGAGGACATTGGTTGAGACTCGACTGCATGGTTTAGCTTCTAGCCGAGAGGGAGAGACAGTACCAGGGATGAGAGAGATTTTTGATTACGCGATGGGAGAGATTGCAGAGATTGCAGGACCACCGTTATGGCAGACAGGAACAGGTGATTTGTGAGCGGGTTAGGAGAAGTAAGATTTGGTATGGTATATGGATTTCAGATAGACAGTATATAGACGCATATGGTAGTATCAGCAGTGCATCGGGCTTATAGGATCGCCTCGGGTTTTTGTTACATTTTTTTTGTATTGTAATCGGCAGTCGTAGTTCAGCTGTGACGTATTTTACTTTTGAAGCGTTCTACGCTTGTACTGACCCCATATATATATGATAATCATCTTTTGCAGAATTGGTATTATTCACTTGTCATTCATTTTCAGCATCATAATTGTCATTCTATTTGTTACAACGAGTGTACCCATACACCGTTGAGAAGATCTATAAACCTTCAAAATATCAATTGTGACCCTCCCTTCTATTTCCTTGAACTGTTTACTTAAATCAAATATTGTTTATTCATCAGCGATATGCCTCCTAGACGACAAACCCGTTCAAATGATTCCTCTGACCAGGAAGGTCAGCAGAATATACCTCCCACGGGACATATAGATCCGATGGTAATTCAACTTTTGAATACTCTTACCCAGCAGACGGCCGCGCTAGCACAACAGCAGCAAGTGATTCAGCAACAGCTCTTAGAACAGCAGCAACAACATAAGCAGTAGAAGCTTCACCAACAGGCAGCACCCGCGGTAATGTTCAAATCTTTCCAGGCCGCGAAACCTCTAGAGTTTAAAGGATCCGCAGACCCCGTAGAGGCAAAGGCATGGTTAAAAGAGATAGAGAAGGCTTTTACCCTGATAGAAGTGACGGAAGATAAGAAGACAGAATATGCTAGTTATTTCTTGACGAGCGAGGCAAGTTATTGGTGGGAAACAAGTATGGCTATGGAGCCCGAGGGATTGATTACGTGGGCTAGATTTTTAGAATTTTTTATACAAAGGTATTTTCCAGATTATATGCGAGACCAGATGGATTTGAAGTTTTTAGAGTTGAAGCAGGGAAGCATGATTGTTCCCCAATACGAGACAAAGTTTATGGAGTTGTCAAGGTTTGTTCCGACATATGTGGACACGGAGAAGAAGAAGGCCAAAAGGTTCCAACAGGGACTAAGGTCATGGATTCGTAGCAAGTTAGCCATTTTGGAGTTGGATACTTATGCAGCAGTGGTACAGAAAGCAATGATTGTGGAAACAGAGAGTGATTCATACATGAAGGAGAGGGAGAATAAGAAGAGGAAAGTAGGGATACCCGAGAAGGGGCAGCAGCAAGGAAGTTTTCAGAGTCAGTCAAGTAAGAAGCCGCGATCTCAGCCCGATAGGGATACAAGTTTTAAGAAACCAGATACCGGAAGTGCAGGGCAGGATAACGGCCTACCAGCCAAAAGTTACCAGGGAGTTACAAGACCCCCACTATCTGAATGCAAGACATGCAGGAAACGACATCCAGGAATATGCCATCGGTTGACTGTCACATGCTTTAAGTGCAACCAAAAGGGTCACTACTCCAGGGATTGTACTACAGGCATTGTGTGTCACCGTTGCCAGAAACCAGGACATGTGGTTAAGGATTGCAGAATGCCAGCAGCTGTGAACAACATGATCCGGGCCATAGAGGCACCCCCAGCTGTTAATATCCAGCCGTTAGCAAGGACTTATAATATGACAATGGGAGAAGAAGAAAGAGACTCCGACGTGATGCCAGGTACACCAAGTCTTTTATTTAGAAGCATTGCCCGTATATTGAATTGCGTAATAAAAGTTAAAATCGTATAGTGACCAGTTCATATAATTTTCGTGGTGAGTTAAGTTTTGGAAAATTGTTTTGTTAGAATTTTTGCCTTACGAGTAAGAGAGTTTGATGCGAGTATTGATTGTAAGGGTAAGAGGGATGTGTGATAGAATATGAAACCGTAGAGGTCCCGACAGATTCTTTGTATGTAGAACGACTGAGTCAATATGGTATCGCAAGGAGATAGTGTTAAAGAGTCGTGTGGAGGAAATCCTTTGGTAAACGAGTATAATTGAGAACTAGAAGGTGGCATGATAGAGACGTATCCCCAGCTGTTTCCTTGATCAGATCCTGAGGACAAGATCCTATTAAGGGGGGAAGGATGTAATATCCGTGACTTTTTTTTTATTATTTATTTATTAATGAATAAATGATATATTTGGTATAAAATATTTTGTGGGATATTTGAATATTATTAAGGTGAGAGTGTTAAGTGATTATGTGTTATTTGGTGAGTCGGAAGCCCTTTCAAATATTTCGTCGTTTGAAATTTTCTTCAATCTTGAGCCCCGTTTTGAAAATTCAAGGGCCCGTTGAGATTTTGTACATCATTATTATTCCTTCGTCTTTCGTATTCGAAACGTTATCGAAAGGATTATTCGTATCATTTCATCCCTAGTTATTTGATCTTGCCAATATAATTCGTTTTGTTCGAAAAGGGAAAAATTGTTCCAAACCCTAATTTCTTAGGGGGACGGATATATCGTTTATCTCAATATTTCATTTGTTATAGCCCCAGTATTCTTGAGCATTAGTTATATAATGATATGTATTGATTTGGATAATTATCAGTCCTTGTAGATAATTATCTCCTCGTAAAACGTGTTTTTAACCTAATTAGGGGTTTTAAACGATCCAGTGGATCTATATCGATCCAAAAATGTTCCTTGGGGTATTATTTTTCCAAAAATATATAAAGACGAATCGTACCTTATAGCCTTCATTATCTACATTACGTATAATCAAAAAGTAAAAATTCCCGAAACGTGTTCTTCGTGTTCTTGAATAATCAAACCATTCGTTCAAGGTGTTATTGAATTCAGAAATCAAAGTTCAAGTACTCAAATCAAAGCTCTTGATCTCTAGTTTCAGAATCTTCCAACCTCATCATCATCTGGTAATTTTTCGATTTATTATGAATTTTTCAATATTCGAATTAAATTAGGGGTTATACCCGATTTGGGGATTTTCATTTTCACTACAAGAAATTTGGCATTTACCTACTAATTGTAAATGTAGGTAAAAACATTATATTGGTTGGCAAAATCATTTACCTACCAATATTATATTTGTAGTGAGTGGTAGGTTAAAGTTAGTAAAGAAAGAGTCATTACCTACACATATTTATATTGGTAGGTAAAATATTAGGTAGAGCCCACTTTATTGAATAATCAGTTATGCGTCATCAGGTGACGTGTCGAAGCCTACATGGGCATGATTTGTCCACATGGCATCACATTATTTGTCCATTTGGCAATACCATGGTTATCCACATGGCAGCCCCACAATTACACATGGCAACCTTTAATTTGGTGATGTGTCACACCACGATTAGGTCCTCATGGCACTTATAATTTCTTCTTTTATAACGGTAGGTAAATACCAATAATAGGCAAATGCAATTTTAATTAATTTGCTCTTAAATATATAAATTCCACCCAAAAAAGTCATAAACAAACTTCATAATTTATGTCAAAATGTAACATATCACAAACTAAAACTAATCTAAAGCAAAATATATTTAACTGATGACTAAACAAAGCACACTAATATATGAATCATCTTCACTTTCGAGATTTGAAGGCCTTTCCAAAATTGCACCAGAGCCATCAAAACAAGTGGCATGAGATTGTTGCGACGATGTATGTCAAAAACTTCAACACGACAGTTCCTGGCTTCGTTAAATTTTGCAGCTATCTATTGGTAGCTTGGTTAATTACATTGTGCAATATTGTGGTCTTCATACACATTATTGATTGTACTACCAGCAGAGTGTCCTCATCCTCCTAAATATATTGAACGACCAAGTACACTATCCATAATATCCTTGTCGAAGAATTCCGCAGAAGAATGTTGGTCCCTTAAAGCTCTTTTCTGATCAATAAGGAAGTATGAAACTTGGTAATCATACCAACTAATGAGTAAAAAAATGCGGTGCACTAAAATATAAAAATAATAGCATAAAACTGAAACTAAAAAATTAGATTCTATCAACTTTGTTCTAAAAGTTAGGTTAAAGTTTCGAAGACCACAAGGATTGTTTCCAACTAAAAACCTATACTGGACTGAGGTAAGTTATAAGTTATAGCATAAGATTAGTCAGATCACACGGATTCCTGTTGTTCATAAACAGAGATGGAGCTTACAAGACCTTTGCACTAGATTTAAAAAAACAGGGTGATATGGGTTGAAATATAACCCTAGAAATAATTAATGATATATTAATTAGACCTAGTTTGGTCAAAGAATTTGGCCCGACAAAAGGCCCGAAACCCTAATTATTTATTAATTTCGTAATTAATAAATAAGGGAAATTATCAGCTCATTAAATGAGTCCAAAATATAATAAAATCTTCATAGAAGGATCCTGAATCCCAATCAAATAATATGATGAGTCATAACACTTATCAAATAAGGATAATACTTGCCTGCCAAGTAATATACTCCTAATCAGTTATCAATTACAAATCTTATCAGTTTAGTCTCCTAAACTTACTCTAAATACAAGGCTCCAGACGCCTATATAAGGACCCACGTCCCTCAACCTAGAACTACGTTTTTTGACTTGATTCTCTATACAGCAGAGATACGTAGGCATCTTGTGAGGACCGATTTAGTCCCGAAACACAAGAGCAGTCATTAAAGCTTGAACGCTCATAAACCCTAGCATTTAATTTACAAGGTACGTTTTTTAATCCATAACATTTGGCGCCGTCTGTGGGAAAACAACATCAACCATGGCAAACACGCGAAGAACAACTCGAGCTTCTGAAGAACTTCCTATCACCTCCGGGGCTGATACTCATGGAAGTCAACCACCACCAATTACCAGCACTGAAGGGACGAATATCCCCACCAACACTCAAGGACCAGAGATCCCAATTGAAGGGACGAATCCCCTGCAGGTGGTCATTCATGGATCTAATCCACAAGAGACCACTCACCAGCAAGCAATCACAACCTCCCCACTACTCATGAGTGCCCCGAGGGGCCTTCAACTACACACTACTGATCTCCCTCAATATGTGAATCAGACCCTGGGGATGCCTACCCATACCAGGCCCCCTCGACCCCCGGTGGGCGGTAGTGGTACCACTCTAGTACACCATGAGGCTTACGTGCCCCCTTATGTCCAAGGTTTGGAACCCCTGAACCGACAAACCCAAACTCTTCAAATGTTTCGAGACGATTTCTCTGGGCCTTACACTGAGGATGAAAATTATAATACTGATGATGACTATCCCCCGCGAAGGAGACGTTCTGCAAACAAGGAGCCAACCACTCAGGAAAGGATTGCAGCCCATGAGGCAGAGGTTGCAAAACTCAAAAAGAAGTTAGAGGAAGAAGAGGCTGCAAGAGCAGCCGGGAAGACTCCGGTAATTAATCTGGATCCTACTCCTCCGAGATCCAGAAGGGTTGAAATCCCAAGAGGAGATCCTACTGTATTGTTGCCCCTAGGAGATCCTGACGATCCTACACCACCCTTCACACAAGAGATAATGAAAGCCACTATATCCAGGAAGTTTAAAATGCCAACCATTAAAACTTATGATGGAACGGGAGATCCCGTAAATCATGTAAGAACCTTCTCAAATGCACTGCTGTTGCAGCCTGCCAATGACGCTGCAAAGTGTAGGGCGTTTCCACAAACCCTAGCAGGTATGGCTCAACGTTGGTATAGTCGCCTTCCGCCCAATTCTATTGGATCCTTCAAGGAGCTGAGTAAGGCATTCATCAATCAATTTGTTAGTGGGAAGATACACGAGAAAAGTTCCGCCTCTCTTATGGGGATTAGACAAGGCAAGAATGAAACATTGAGAGAATACTTGAGTAGATTCATTAAGGAGGCTATAAAAGTCCCAGATTTGGAAGATAAAGTGGCTATGATAGCCCTACAGCAAGGAACTACCGATGACCACTTCAGGAGGTCTTTGGCTAAGCATCCCCCCGAAAACATGTTGTCACTACAAGATAGAGCTGGAAAATACATCAAAGCTGAGGAGAGCATGAGAAAGTATGAGCCCATTGCTACTGGCAATGGAAATTCAAAGAAGAGAAAGGATACTCAAGAGTATGATGCAAGAGAGAAGTATCCTAGGACATCAAAGGATTCTGATTCACCACCCAAGAAGAACAATTTTGGGCCTAAGTTTACGGAGTATGCAAGATTGAATGCTCCTAGGAGCCAAATTCTGATGGAGATTGCAAAGGAAGAAGACCTTAAATGGCCAAAGCCTATGAGGGCCGATGTGTCAAAAAGAAATCAAAACCAATACTGCCGGTTTCACAAAGAAGTTGGCCACGAGACAGATGACTGCAGGCAACTGAAAGATGAAATTGAGTTCTTGATTCGAAGAGGAAAGCTTGGTAAGTACACCAAAGATGGAAACCAGGGAAGTCAGAGAGGAAATTATGAAAGGAAAGACTACGATAGACGGGACAATGATCAAGACCGAAATCCCAAGCCCCGAGGGCCTGTCATCAATATGATATTTGGAGGGCCAACTGCTGCCGGACCTTCCAGAAACTCGAGAAAAGCTTATGCCCGTGAGGTAATGACTGTGGTTGGAGAAGCACCGAAGCGTGCCAAGACTGAAGTATCCTTGAATTTTGATGATTCTGATCTTGAGGGAGTGAAATTTCCCCATGATGACCCTCTGGTCATAGTACCTGTGATGGGGAATTCTGAAACGAAGAGAGTTCTTGTTGACAATGGAGCTTCAGTGGACATCTTATTCCATGATGCTTTCATCAAAATGGGTTACACTGATTCCCAGCTAACACCCTCAAACATGCCCATATATGGATTCAATGGAGTAGAATCGAAGGTAGAAGGCACGATTCAACTCCCCATGACAATGGGACAAGGTTCAAAGACGTCTACTCAAATGCTGAATTTCATAGTTATCAAAGCGACTTCAACCTACAATGCAATTCTGGGAAGAACGGGTCTTCATGCATTCAAGGCTGTTGCCTCATCTTATCATTTGAAGATCAAGTTCCCCACCAGAAATGGAATTGGCGAAGAGAAAGGCGATCAGAAAATGGCTAGAAGTTGTTATGTAGCCGCGTTGAGGCCTGATGGAGTTGGGGGGCAGGTTCTCCCAATTGAGGACATGGACA
The DNA here is from genome assembly GCA_030848705.1 of Heracleum sosnowskyi. Lineage (NCBI taxonomy): Eukaryota > Viridiplantae > Streptophyta > Magnoliopsida > Apiales > Apiaceae > Heracleum > Heracleum sosnowskyi. Next base: position 23,687,944 of record CM061240.1, read on the forward strand.
TCAGAAACGATGAAGAAAGAAGAGGAAAGCCAGCTGAGGATCTTGTTCCCATTCCCTTGATCCCAGAAGAACCAGACAAGGTCACCTACATTGGAGCTCTACTACCTGAATCTATGAAAAGCAAGTTGACATCCTTTCTTCAAGAAAACAGCGATGTATTTGCTTGGACAACAGCTGATATGCCAGGGATTGATCCCCAATTGATAACCCACAAATTGAATGTGGATCCTGAAAGGAAGACAGTGAAACAAAAGAAAAGAAATTTTGCTCCAGAAAGACAAGAAGCCATCAAGCAGGAGGTAGAAAAACTCTTGGAAGCAGGCTTCATTGAAGAAATTCAGTTCCCTGAATGGTTGGCTAACCTAGTGATGGTCAAGAAGGCTAATGGAAAGTGGAGAATGTGTGTAGACTTCACCGACTTGAATGATGCATGTCCCAAGGATTGTTTTCCCTTACCGAGGATTGATGCTTTGATAGATGCCACTGCTGGGCACGAGATGTTAAGTTTCATGGATGGCTTCAGTGGATACAACCAAATCAAGATGCACCAGGACGACATCTCCAAGGTATCGTTCATCACCGACTTTGGTGTTTTCTGTTATTTGGTAATGGCATTTGGACTTAAGAATGCAGGGGCAACATACCAAAGATTGGTGAACAAGATTTTTGAACCACTAATTGGTAAAACAATGGAAGTTTATGTGGACGACATGCTAGTCAAGAGCCTCGACAAGGCAGACCATATAAAGCATCTTCGAGAAGCATTTGAAGTGCTGAAGCACCACAAGATGATGTTAAACCCAGCGAAGTGTGCCTTCGGGGTTGGCTCAGGAAAGTTTTTAGGTCTGATGGTCTCCAAGAGGGGAATCGAAGCTAACCCCGACAAGATCAAGGCAATCCTAGACATGGAACCACCCAAGTCTGTTAAGGATGTGCAGAAATTGACAGGAAGAGTTGCAGCTTTGGGAAGATTCATCTCCAAGTCAGGAGAAAAATGCTTACCTTTTTTCAAAGCACTCAAGAATGTGAAAACTTTCGAGTGGACACCTGAAAGCCAAGAAGCCTTTGAGGCCCTGAAGAAATACATGGCTGAAGCACCACTATTGGCAAAACCAAAGCCAGGAGAAATCCTCTATCTGTACTTGGCAGTATCCGACACTGCCCTTGGAGCTGTTTTGGTAAAGGAAGAATTGAAGGTTCAGAAACCCATTTACTATGTGAGTAAGATCCTGCATGGGGCAGAAATAAACTACTCTACCATAGAGAAGTTTGCCTTAGCCTTGATAATGGCCTCAAGAAAGCTACGTCCGTACTTTCAGGCGCACAAGATAGAGGTTTTGACTAATCAACCTCTAAGGAACATTCTGCACAGCCCTCAGGTTAGTGGAAGGTTGATCAAATGGGCTATTGAGTTGGGGGAATTTGATATCAAGTATAAGCCTCGTACGGCCATTAAAGCTCAAGCACTCGCTGACTTCATGGTTGAATGTACCATTGACAACCAAGAAGTCGGGGGGCAGGAGGTAGTAGTGGAAGATAGCAAAAATGAAGACATGGTGTCCAAGGAATGTTGGGTGCTCTATTTTGATGGAGCATCAAAAACAAAATCAAGTGGAGCTGGTTTAGTGCTGCAAAGTCCTGATGGATTCGTAATAGAGTACGCACTAAAACTTGACTTCCCAACGACAAACAATGAGGCTGAGTATGAAGCTTTAATTGCTGGCTTAGGGCTGGCTAGAGCCCTGAGGGTCAAAACTCTGAAAGTCTGTGGAGACTCAAGGTTAGTTGTTTCTCAAGTAAATGGAGAATTTGAAGCCAGAGATGAAGTCATGGCTAAGTATCTGAAACTTGTCAAAGCCATCATGACTCAGTTTGATGAATGCTATGTGGAGCACGTTCCGAGGGAGGAAAATATGAAGGCTGATGCTTTGTCCAAGTTTGCCTCTTCTGAAATTGAAAATTATGCAGGGAGTGTATACTTCCAAGTCTTAAAAACCCCAAGCATCAACGGAAAGTTGGTAGCACCCATTGGTATTACCAGTTGTTGGATTGATCCGATCAAAGCTCATTTAGAAACTGGGTGGCTACCTAATGACACCACAAAAGCACGAAAGTTATACGTCAGAGCACTAAGGTATGCCCTAATTGAGGGAATTCTATATAAGAAATCTTTTGTTATTCCATACCTGAAGTGTTTGAGACCTCAAGAGGCAAAATTGGCCCTGAAAGAAGTTCATGAAGGGATTTGTGGACAGCACTTGGGGGGCAGAGCTTTGGCCCATAAAGTTACTCGTCTAGGTTTCTATTGGCCAAGTATGCTTGCTGATGCAAAAAGTTATGTGAAGAAATGTGAACGGTGCCAGAAGCATGCACCAGTGGTTAGACAACCACCTGAGATGTTGACATCCGTAAACTCACCTATCCCTTTCGCTATGTGGGGAATGGATATACTTGGGCCATTTCCAATAGCAAGTGCACAGAGAAAATTTATGATAGTTGCAATTGACTATTTCACTAAGTGGATTGAGGCTAAACCTTTGGCCAAGATAACCACCAAGCAAGTGATGCACTTCTTTTGGGAGAGTGTGATATGCAGATATGGAATTCCACGAATCCTGGTAACGGACAATGGAACTCAATTCAACAATGACGAGTTCAAGAAGTATTGTGACGAGAATGATATCAAGTTGCGCTTCACTTCTGTTGCCCATCCTCAGGCAAATGGCCAAGCTGAGGTTGCAAATCGAATTATCCTAGATGGACTGAAGAAAAGAGTTGAGCGCTCCAGAAACACTTGGGTAGACGAATTACTCCCCATACTTTGGGCTTACCGTACCACTTGCAAAGTCACTACTGGGGCAACTCCATTTCTACTAGCTTACGGAGCAGAAGCAGTGGTTCCCTTAGAAATCACTCATGCATCTCCTAGAGTTGAAGCTTATGAGCCAGAGGCGAATGAAGAAGGCTTGAGGCTATCTTTAGATCTAATTGACGAAGTTAGAGATGAGGCGAATCCCAAGATAGTTGAACATCAAAAACGAGCATCTTTCTACTACAACCTAAGGGTTAAAGAGAGATTCTTTCGTCAAGGGGACTTGGTCCTTAGAAAAATTGAAGCATCTGGAGTTGGACAAAAGGGAAAGTTAGCCCCAAACTGGGAAGGGCCCTATCGGGTCAAGAATGTGTATGGACGAGGCTCATACAAGCTGGAAACTATGGAAGGGATTGAAGTGCCTAGAACTTGGCATGCTGCAAACTTGAAAGTTTATTATGTTTAAGTGTGTCCTAATTGGACTCACTATCAGGATAAGTAGAAATAAGGTCGATGAAACCAATCCAAGTTTTTAAACTTGAGGTAGAAGTAGCATACTATGTAAGGGTTATACCCATTTCTTCAATTTAAATATTCATTCAGCAATTTCAAGAATATTCTACAAAGCATGGCATCTTGATGTTTATATGGTTCAAAGTACTAATTAAGTACGCAAACATAAAACATTAAAAGACATGAAGAAAATAAATAACTTTCAATAAAGTTAAAAGTTATGCCCAAAGGCAGAATTACATAAAATAAATAAAATCTACAGATAGCTATGGTTGAGCACCATCCCCTCCTAGCTCATCCTCAGAAGCCTCCTCCTCACCGGACTCTTCCTCTCCAGAATCCTCCTCCTCTTCACCAGACTCCTCTTCACCGGAGCTAGATTCCTCTAACTCTTCACCAGGCTGGGAGGCATGTTCAGGATTGAGAATCATGTCATCCTCATCCATATCATCCACTCCAGCCAAGGCCTTCTCCAACTGATTAGGAGCATGGGGGCTGGGGAAGTCGGAAATAGCAAGGGATCCAGGAATTCTCCTCGATACCTCAGCCAAAGCCTCATCCCATCCTTGGGTGAACTGGATGGGGAAAAGAAGATCATCATGCTGAGTAATGATCTCCTGATACTCAGCAAAATCAAAGTACTCATCAATGATGTGATCCTTCCCCTTCCTTAGCTCGACCAGCTCAGCTTGAGCCTCCAACAGCTCCTTCTCCCTTCGACCCAAGGAAGCTTTAAGAGAACCAACCTCCACCTGGGCTTGATCATACTTAGCCTTGTTGGCCTCAGAAGATGAGCGCCAGGCTTTGGCTTGAAATAAAGCCCCTTGGAAATTGGAATTAGCCTACAAATAAAACATAAGTTAGAAATAATAACTTGGGGCATAAAAAAAAAATGAAAAAAAGAAGCTTACAGCAGCAAAGGCCTGGGCTCCTGCAGACTCTGCCCCTTCCAGGGTGGAGTTAGAAACAAAATCCTTGTAGTCACAAGGAGTCAATGAATGGTGTGACCATTCAACAGCATGAGCAGACACCCCCACTATGGTGTCCTTTTTCCTTATCCCCCAGTTGGGGCGCCATACAGAACTCTTAGTTGAGGCCTCGACCTCATCAACCTCAGCCACATGAGGCCTCAAAATAGCAGGGCCTTGCTCTGTCAGCCTAGGATCCTTCAAGCAAGCCCTATTGATCCTTGTTGTCTGCCCGCCTTCTGGCTCATTCTGCTTGTTGATAAACTTAGCAGCTGCAAACAAAAGTCGAGGAAAACAATTGGTATAAGGCAATCTTGATACAACTATAAGAAAATAAGAAAAAGAATTACCCTTTTCAGAAACTCTTGAAAGTTCCAGAGACTTAAGTAGAAACTCGTCCAGGAGCTCCCAAGCCATGGTGGCATAGTTATCCTTGGTGAGTTCAGCATAGGCAAGGGCCTCCTCCTCAGTCAGATCTATGTCACCAGGACTACCATCCGAAACTCTACTAAATGAGCTTTGGAATAAGGTGCCCCAGTCCCCTCCATCCCACACCAAATACATAAATTCATTTCTCCACTTGGGATTGTTGTCGGGAATGGATTTTGGGTGAAAGATGGGGGGTGTTGTGGGTCGATGACTAATATATACCCAACCCAAAGTTTTGGAAGAGCTATTTTTAAATTGAAAAATCCTTCTAAAGAGAGCAACAGAAAGAGGGAAATTGTTTTTCAAGCACAAAACAATAAAGCACATAATAAGTCTCCAAGCATTGGGAGGGAGTTGACAAGGATTGATTCCTACATCAGCTAGAAGTTCAGGAATGAAAGGATGGAATGGGAATGGAACACCTGCGGCCAGGACCCCCTTGTAAATGCAAAGAGCATTTGGGCGCCAATGGCAGGAACGATCCCCAGGTTCAGCTAGGACTAACCTATAAGGTGGCCTAATTCTATACATATTCTTGTAATTAGCAATTGCATCAGCATCATTAAATCTGTTGCTATGGTTAAATGAATCTAAATGCGACACTGAGGGATATACATCACTACGTTCTAATATCATATCTTGCAAAGACATAGTGGGAGAACGAATGATGATACCTCTTTTGGACGCTTGATTCATTTTCTGAAGACGGCTAGCAGAACGATCGGCCATTCTTTAAATCTTCAACAAAAACTCAGGAAATCTTCTTGGGAAGAATATCAAAACCCAGAAACCTTCTTGGGAAGAATATCAAAACCCAGAAACCTTCTTGGGAAGAAGATCAAAACCCAGAAACCTTCTTGGGAAGGAGATTGGAACCCAGAAATATAAGAACACCGCCACAAAACTCGCCGGAAATCGCCTGACTACGGAGAAAAAGAGAGAAAAAAGAGAGAAAGACAGTGAGATTTAAGGAAAGAAATTTTTGGAAAGATTCGAGTGGGGAGTAAGAAGTGAAACCTCACTCTTTTATAGGCGAAGTGACTGGAAACTCAACCAGTTAGGGAAGACTAACCGGTTGCAGCCAGTCAAAGCCCACAATAACTCTTCGGGCTCCTGGAATTAGGGCCCAAAGAGTTACGAACGATAAAAGACAAGGCCCATGGCCCAAATAAAAGAAAGGCTTAAAAATTTAAAGAGGGCCCAAGGCCCAATATAAAATCAAGGCCCAAAAGGTTGACAGCTTCGGAAAATTCTAACTTAAAGTTTAGAAATAATTCTAAGGCAATAAAGTGAATTCAAAGTCGAAAATGCCAAAGATCGAGATCGGGGAATTGAGTTCGAAAATAAACTTGGAAAAGAGATTGAATTATTCGACCTCGTGGCAATATGAGGTCGAAAAAGACCTAGGATTCCTGGTCAAAGAATCTTGGTCGAAAATAGCTTGAATTCTTGGTCGAAAAATCCTGGTCGAGATTATACCAAAAATCCTTATCGACATTTTCGACCTCGTCCCATTTCCTGGTCGAAAATAGCTTGGATTCCTGGTCGAAAATTCCTGGTCGAATTCATGCTAAAAATCAAGGTCGACATGTTCAACCTCACTCCACTTCCTAGTCGAAAATGAATACTGGGAATGAGATCGAAATAATACTAATTCCTGGTCGAAAATTTGAGGTCGAAAAAGACCTAAACTTTCTGGTCGAAGTGTTCAACCTCAATACTGTTCTATAGATCCTGCTCGAAAATGCAAAGGAGTGAGGTCGAAATTTTGAGGTCGAATTTGACCTAAAATTCCTGGTCGAAACGTTCGACCTCATTCCAATTCTGGTCGAAGTTTCTACTCGAAAATGCATAGAGATCCTGATCGAAATTCCAGGTCGAAACAATGCAAAAACCAAGCACGAAAAATCCTATTCGAAAAATAGCTAGAATTCCTAGTCGACCTTGCCATCCTTTCCTGGTCGATTTCGACCAGGATTCCTGCTCGAATTTACACTGCATCCTGGTCGAACAAACCTGTTCGAAAACGAACTAAAAGATGAGTTCGACACGTTCGATCTGAAGACAATTTAAGGTCGAAAAACTGAATAAAGTTTCTGGTCGACATTACACGAGGTTGAGGTCGAAACTTTGAGCTCGAAAATACACTGTAATTCCTGGTCGATGTTGTCGACCTCGTTCCCATTCCAGGTCGAATTCGACCTCGACTCCTGGTCGAAAATGACTTGGAATCCTGGTCGAAAATGACTTGGATCCCTGGTCAAAATGACCAAATTCCACGACAATTTGAGGTTGAAAAATGCCTTGAAAGATGAAAAATTTCTGGAAAAATATGAAATAAATTTCTACTAAAATCTCGATTGATTTTCCTAGAAATTGGGGGGCAAATGATATGGGTTGAAATATAACCCTAGAAATAATTAATGATATATTAAGTAGACCTAGTTTGGTCAAAGAATTAGGCCCGACAAAAGGCCCGAAACCCTAATTATTTATTAATTTCGTAATTAATAAATAAGGGAAATTATCAGCTCATTAAATGAGTCCAAAATATAATAAAATCTTCATAGAAGGATCCAGAATCCCAATCAAATAATATGATGAGTCATAACACTTATCAGATAAGGATAATACTTGTCTGCCAAGTAATATACTCCTAATCAGTTATCAATTACAAATCTTATCAGTTTAGTCTCCTAAACTTACTCTAAATACAAGGCTTCAGACGCCTATATAAGGACCCACGTCCCTCAACCTAGAACTACGTTTTTTGACTTGATTCTCTATACAGCAGAGATACGTAGGCATCTTGTGAGGACCGATTTAGTCCCGAAACACAAGAGCAGTCATTAAAGCTTGAACGCTCATAAACCCTAGCATTTAATTTACAAGGTACGTTTTTTAATCCATAACACAGGGGTCCTGATTTGAGGCAAGATAATGACAGTCCACTTATAAAAGGAGATTAAGACATGATTAACAATTAAAGATCATCATAGATGTAAACTCTAGATTAAAAAATATCCAAGTCCACACGAACAAGGTCCAATTGTTAAATCATGTCATCAACATTCTAAAGATTATGTATATAATTACATACATGGCACAAAGCAGCTACTACTAGTAATAAATGTGATAACATGGTTAATATATTTCATAATCCCAGAATCTTTACCATAAAAAAATATCTAAATCTCTGTATCTCTATATAAAATATTAGGTGTAGAAAACATACGAAATTAATGTGGCATTGGCGTTCCTCCAAAGCTAATCTCCATTCCTTGTAGTGAAATGTATCCTGATTTCATATAAAAAACCCAATAGTGATTAAACTAATCCGCAGTACCATAAATTGGTTGCTTTCGAGAAGAGAGTTTGAAAGCTTGATATATGTTTGATTACCTTTAATTGAGTCATATTGTCAAGCAGGTGATACTGGAAAGACAACAGCAGAAAGAGTTATAACCTAAGCATATATAATATAAACAAAGAAACACATGTCATTCAAAACATAGAGAGAAAATACCTTAAGAAAGGAAAAACTACAAAGAGAATCAAGGGCACAGCTGTTAGAACTAAATCTACGGCGTAAAGGCTCTAACTGGCCTTATCCGCCCCTTTGCCGCGAAATCAAAATATTTAAGAACTTAAGCAGGGAAATTGAATTTTTTTACAACTGCCCCACTCTTGACTTTTTGGCTTTGCTCCTTTATCTTTAAGAAGCATAAATAAGAACCCCAACCAAATAGATTATAATTTTCTAAGAAAATTTTGCTTCCTGGGAAGTTAAATTTAAAAGTTTTATAAAAAGCGGGATTTCAGCAACAGAAGGATAATGCAGTTGTTTTAAAGGAGAGTTTTAAGGGATTTGGCAATCAAAGTGGTAATGTTATTAACGGGAAGGAGGGAAAAACGATATCAAATATTGATATTGGGCCTACAGATGAGGAATTGGACTGGACTGAGTGACACAATGGATGTCGAGGGAATTAAGTCTGTAACACAAACAGTCTCTGGGCTTTCTAATATTGATTGCACTGAGGCATCCTCAAACCGTTTGGCTAAGCTTGCTCAGCAAGCTAGCCATCCGCAATGAATTGTTTAGGATGGAACTGTCGGGGACTGGGGAGTCCTCGTACAGTTCGTGCTCTGAACGACCTTGTTAGAGGCCGTAAACCTGATGTTCTATTTTTAAGTGAGACGATTTCAGTTGCTAGTAGAATAGAGAGTCTTCGAATAAAGTTGGGATTTGCTCAAAGTTTTTCAGTTGATAAAGTAGGTCGAAGTGGTGGTCTTGCGGTTTTTTGGAGGAGCACTGTTGATTGTAGCATCACGGGGTTTTCTCAGAATCATATAGACCTAGTTTTTAATGATAATAATGTTGCTAGTTGGAGGCTAACTCTGTATTATGGTTTTCCTGAGCGTGCGAGAAGGAAAGATGCTTGGGATATGATTTGTAGATTGTCGAAAGTTTCGAATCTTCCATGGTGTATCTTGGGTGATTTCAATGATTTGTTGTATGCTGCAGACAAGAAGGGGATTCACCCTCATCCTAGGGCTCTCATGGAGGGTTTTAGGAATGCTATTGAGGAGAGTTTGCTCTCAGAAATTGACTTGGCAGGTGGTTTGTTTACTTGGGAGAAGGGGAGAGGTACTGGGGATTGGGTTCAAGAACGCCTTGATAGGGCCTTTGCTAATAGAGATTGGTGGTTAAAGTTTCCTCTGTGTAAGTTAGTAGTTCAAACTACGCCTGTGTCTGATCATGAGGCTATTTTTCTTGAGTTAATGGAGGTAGCAGTGCCTAAGAGAGTTTTCAGGTTCAAGTTTGAAAACACCTGGCTTAAGGAGCCGAATTTTATTAAGGAAATTTCTGGGTTTTGGGAGAATATTCCTTCATCTCACTTGCTGCCCAAACTGAATGTGGTGTCGAGATACATGGAGAAGTGGGGGAGGAATTGTTTTAATAAGTTTAAGGAGAAAGTGAGGATCCAGAAGGCTATTTTGGAGGCTTTGAAGGATAAGTGTGATGATAATAGTGTCAAGCAGTACATGGTCGAAAAAGATAAGTTGAATGAAATATTGCTGCATGAGGAACTCTATTGGAAACAGAGAGCCAAACTCTTTTGGCTGAAGGAAGGGGATGATAATACGAAATTTTTTCATGCTCACGCTTCTGCACGTAAGAAGAACAATCGTGTTAATTTTCTTATGACAGATGAGGGAGTTAGGGTGGAGAATGATGTTGATATGTGTAATATAGTGCAAGATTATTTCAGTAATATTTTTGCTGATAATAATACTGTGAATACTAGTGCAGCTGTTGCTAGTCCTCGAGTCATTTCGTAAGAACAGAATCTGAGGTTAGTTGAAGAGGTGACCTTTGAAGAATTTACAGTAGCTGTGCATCAAATGCACCCAGATAAGGCTAGTGGACCTGATGGGCTGAATCCAGCTTTTTATCAGAATTTTTGGAAAGTAATGGGTAAAGAAGTGTTTGAGTGTTGTAGGGATTGGCTTAGAGGTAATTCATTCCCAGCTGATCTGAATCATACCAATATTGTGTTAATTCCGAAAAAAGACAATGCGTGTCATATGAAAGACCTTCGTCCAATTGCCTTGTGTAATGTCCTCTATAAGATTGTGGCGAAGGTCTTGGCTAATAGGCTTAAAGAAGTTTTGCCAGGTATTATTTCGGAGAAACAATCTGCTTTTGTTCCCAATCGCAGCATAACGGATAATGTTATAGTAGCTTTTGAGGTGGTGCACCATATGAAAAGAAGCAGAGGTGGAAGAGATGGTGAGGTAGCGCTTAAGTTGGATATCAGTAAAGCTTATGACAAAGTGAGTTGGGACTATCTGAAGCAACGTATGCAGTCCCTTGGTTTTTGTAGTGAATGGATTGGTTGGATGATGAGGTGTGTCTCCACGGTTTCGTATGACATCAATTTTAATGGGTTGAAAGTTGGGCCCATAAGCCCTAAGAGAGGTATTAGGCAAGGAGATCCTTTATCTCCTTACCTATTTTTATTTTGTGTAGAGGGTTTGTCAAATCTGTTGGACAATGCAGAGGAGGAAGGAAGATTGCATGGTTGTAAAATTGGCCCAACTGCACCTGAGGTGTCCCATTTGCTGTTTGTTGACGATTCATTCTTGTTTTTTAAAGCATCGATGGAGGAAGCATCCTGTGTTAAAGAGATTCTGGAGAAATATGCAGATATGTCAGGTCAGGAGGTTAACTATCAGAAATCAGGGGTTATGTTTAGTTCTAACGTGCGTATGGATAAACAACTTCAATTGTCTGCAGTGCTGGGTGTGCATAATGATATTACGAACAGCCATTACTTGGGCCTTCCGTCTCTAGTGGGAAGGTCAAAAAAGAGGGTTTTTGGTTATGTGAAGGATAGAGTTGTGAAACGAATACAAGGGTGGAATGCTAAACCAATATCTCGAGCAGGGAAATCGATTCTTATCAAAAATGTGGCCCAAACTATTCCAGCTTATAGTATGTCGTGTTTCTTGCTTCCAAGGTCATTGTCCCAGGAAATTGAAAGGCTGTTTAATGGCTACTGGTGGAAGTCAGGATCTTCGCAAAACAAGGGGGTGAATTGGATTTCCTGGGAGGGAATGAGCATGTCTAAAAGTCGTGGTGGTATGGGTTTTAAAAGCTTGTTTGGTTTTAACATTGCATTGCTGGGAAAGCAGGTCTGGAAGTGTATGGAGCAACCTGAATTGTTAGTTTCTCGGACTCTGAGGGGGCAAGGTTCTAGTTTTGTTTGGCAAAGTTTCTGGCAAGCTAAGGAAGCTCTGTGCAGGGGTTTTAGATGGGTGGTTGGAGATGGTAGAAGTATCATAGCTACGAAGGATCCGTGGTTGGCTAAGAAGACTGAATTCAGAGTTGAAAATCACTGGAGGTATGAAGGTAGAAATGAGGTTGTTTCCTCATTGTTTTATCCAGGTACTAAGCTCTGGGACTCGAATAAAATACATGAGTTGTTCAATAGTGATGATGCAAAAGCTATTCTGGCAACCTTTGTGCCACAACGATCAGTTGAAGATAGAATAGTCTGGTCCATGTCTAATGATGGTTTATATAATGTTAAGACTGGTTACCATTTCTGGCATAATCATTATGTTGGCGATTCAGTATGTCCGAGGTCGGGGGGTTGGAACAAGATGTGGAGACTCAATATACCTCATAAAATGAAGATTTTTCTATGGAGATTCTGCAGGAATAACATTCCAGTGAGGAATAGACTTAGGCATAAGGGGGTTTCTGTTACTATCCTATGTCCTATGTGTATGGTGGATGTGGAGCATTTACTTCATGTGTTTTTTGAATGCACATTTGCAAAGTGTTGTTGGCAAGTTGCAGGGCTTTCATATGATATGTCTCATGTTTTCTCGGCTCCAGAATGGCTACTGGGTAAGTTGGAAGTGCTGTCTCAGACTGATAGTATAAAACTGGCCACTGTCTTGTGGGGCATTTGGTTTTGGCGAAATAAGAAGGTCTGGGAGGATAAGGTGGTGACTGCAGAGTTAGCCATGGAATTAAGCTTCAAGAGTGTGCAGGAATGGAGGAAGGCGAGGAAGAAAGAGGTAACTACTATAGCTGGTACTGTGTATCCTAGTGTGACAAGGGTTCGGAAGTGGTGTCCTCCTCCTCAAGGCGTTCTGAAAGTTAATGTAGATGCTTCGGTGTTTCCTCAGTCTGATTCATTCTCAGTAGGTATGGTGGTGAGGGATCATAGAGGAAATTTTATTGAAGCAAAAGTTGCAGCATTACCGTGTCCTGCTACTGTGTTAGAGGCAGAAACCATTGGAGTAAGGGAGGCGTTGTCATGGATTATGCAGAGAGGCGATGCAAGGGTTATAGTTGAGACTGATTCCCTGCTCACTGTTCGAGCTTTGCATGGCAAGAAAATTTACAAACTGGAGGTTGGCCATGTGATTGATCACTGCAAGTGGCTCCTTCAATCGGCTCCTGGTCTAGTGATTTCTCATATTCGCAAGCAAGCAAACAAGGCGGCTCATAGATTAGCTAGATTACCTTGTTCTATCAATTGCTTTCATGTTTTTACGTCTCCTCCTACTCAATTGTTGGAGACTATTATGGTTGATTTTCCTAATGAATGAAGATGTGCTTTTTAGTTTCAAAAAAAAAAAAAAGTTTTATAAATTTTATTTTGTTCCCCAATAACAATCACAAATTGATGTAAATATCTTTTTTAAAAATATACGTAAAAGTCAAAAGCTAGTAAAACTTAAAGTAGTTAAAATTATTTTTGAATAAAGTCAATTCTTATAATTCTTTTATAAATAGTACTCCATTAAGTCTTTTGCAATATGTAGTCCGCTCAATTCATTCCCAAGAAATAGAAATTAGATATTTGGCCGTTGTACTGTTCTAAAAGTATATGACTTAATTGTCGATTAATCGACATTAATTAAGAATAATTGATAAATATTAGTTAACTTGATCAATTTTGCTAAAATTGGGTCAAAATCGTTTAAAAGTTGGTCAATAGTCGGTCAAAACACGCCTATTGATCAAAAATCAGTTGGTGAAAAATTAGTCATAAAGGTAAAATTTAGTTAATTTGCAAAAAATATTCATCTCCAATGGACATTAGTGTTAGCTAAAATTATAGTCAACACCTTCATGTTGCCTATATTTGTCGAACCTATAAAACATGTAGTGAAACTTGAGATCATCTATTACCATATCGAAATAATATATTTTATTTTAAACAATTTAAAATAATAATAAAATACAAATTTTAAAATATAACGAATCATTATAGCCAACTACATTAAAGTGAAACACTTTACATATTTAACAAATTTTACATAATCATTATTTTATATCATTTAATTAATCATTTTAACCAACGTTTATAATGTACATGGTTCTAATAAATCCTACATTTAGGTTGACTTTTTTTTTGTTATACTGATTTTTTTCCATCATGAAACCATGTTAAATTTGTAATTAGATGTTACCCAAAAAAATGTAATTAGAAACGATAATGACATGGCAATCTTGTCCCAGCACTGATTAATTGATAGGGATCGATTTTGACATGTCAGCCTTGTGATGAGCATTTTCGAGGAAAAAAATTGTTCAAAATTTTCACCTACACAAGAATATACAGGATGGATTTTGAGCGCCAGCTGTTCAAGAAGTTTCCCGCTAACATGATGCAAGTCAAAATATATAAATTAATTTTTACCCACCAATAATAGCCTACATATACATATTGGTAGTTAAAAGTTACTTTTAGCTACCGATATATATTAGTGGGTAAATTATTGGTAGGGAAAAGTTAAATTTCTTGTAGTGTTTGTTGATTCTCCGTTCAATTGGTTGCTTCTAACATGTTTTTAGGGTTCTAATTAGCAAGAATCCATGATTTAATTTCATGTTTAACTTCAATTTTGATGGGTTTAATTTTCGGGTTTTGACCCGAATTTTTCTTTTGCTTCGTTGGTTCTTGTTGTTGATCTGACATTGATTCTGATATTGGGGTTTTATTGTATGAGTTATAAGCTTCATTTTGACATATTAAACGTTGAGTTTCATGTACAGAATTAGTAGATCGTGTTTCCGGCCGAAGTTGTTGCCGTCGGGATTCTTTGACCGAATTCTGGGCTCGATTCCGGAATGATACATGTATGTTTGTGTGTTGGTTGTATTTGTCTTGGAAGGGCGAGCAAAAGCCCTCTAGTTTCATGTGTGTTTGATCAGGAATGAAGGATTCCGGTCGCCGGGCACCAGCCGGATTCTGGAAAACCCAGAATCCGGTGGGTTGTTCTTGGTGACCCGATTCCATTCTTCCCGAACCGGTTGACCCGTTTTCTGACCCGGTTTCGATCTTTGGAACCCTAATTCCATTTCTGAAAACTGTTTTTGGATTTTAATTATTTATTTAATTCGAAAATAGTTTAAAATCTTTAAAAATTCATATTTTTATTTTAAAAATATATTTTTATATCAGAAAAATTCTGAAATTTTTTATTATTATTATTTTAAATTCAAAAATTGATTAAACTTAAATATTTTAATTTATTTTAATTAATAATTAATTTATTAATTAATTGATTAATTCTTTTAATCAGTTAATTCTTAAAAATTAATTATTAATTAGATTTAATTAATTTAAAATTCAGTTTAATTATTTTCAAGCTTGTTTTATTATTTAAAAATAGTTTGAGCATTTAAAGAGTGTCAATTAATTTTATTAATTGATTTAATTGCATTTAAATACTTATATTGGATTTAAAAATCCGATTTTTTTTTATTGAAAAATTTGTTGTGACTTATTTAAATTCAAATAAGTTCTGTGTGACGTGTTTAAAAATGTTTATAAGTGCTATATGGTTCGTATAAGTTGTGTAAAGTGTTTATAGTCCGTATATACCCGTACTAGGGTTAAGATTTGAGTTGTTAATGCCGTAAATCGTACCGGACGTCCGATACGTAACCGGTTATTTGTTTAAGTGTGTTATTAATTGATTATGTGTCGAGGTTAGAATGAGAATAGTTAGACTTACTGTGATGAGTTGTTTAAATTATAGAATCGAATTCCCGGAGCAAGGGAAAGGGGAAAGTTGAGTGAACGAGTAGAACCGGCAGCGACATAGACCAGGCAAGTATCTGCGCCGTTATTGTGATAAATTGTATTGTCGTCTATATTTAAATGTTGAGACTCCAGAACAGTACAGATTGTTAATCCTTGACCCGTAATTGGGCAACTGATTCCATTTATAAATTTCCTAAATTCTTTGATTTGATCTGCATCAGAAACCCTTATTTCCAATCCAGTGATTATTGTTTTCAACCCTTGATTGTTAATTACCTTCTTTGATTATTTCTCATAACAATTACCGGTTGATTACCACTATTTGATTATTGATTTCAACTATTGATTGTTGAATACCATCGTTTGATTATTTCTCATAACCATTACCGGTTGATTACCACCACTTGATTATTGTTACAACTATTGATTGTTGATTTTCCGTCATTGACAATTAGCTACCGTCATTGATAATCGATCTTAACCATTGATTTCTTTCCCCAAACGAGTATATATTACCGTTGGAATTATTTCATGATTATTCCAAATTTTCTTTTGATATCAAGCCGTTGAAGCTCTTTTGCAATTATTATACCTTGATGTTGTGCATTACTTATCGAGCATGTTATTGCTTATACCTTGTGATAGAATTGGCATGTTTTTAAAATGGACCAATTATTGGTCAGGCCATTTATGGTCGATGTAATTTAGGCCCAGATTGGCCTTGGATCCGTAGAGGACTTTGTCATGAGCTAGTCCGGGGTTGTTGTGTGGCTGGCCAGCAGCACAACCTTTGTTTTGAATAAAATGTAGAAGTCCAATGATGAACCATGTACTCAATGATTAACCATGTACATAATGATGAACACAAACATTTGTTTAGTCTTGGTATGTCTGAAAATTATCAGACTAATCATGTCAAATTCTTTCAAAGACTAAACATCACCTTCAAATATCTCAGAGTCCATGTGGTCATTACACCTTTTATGACCCAGTTTATTCAACTCCCTGCTTTTGGAGTGCTAGTCCCTGAGCAACAACCTCCAGTGGATCAATCCACCCATGCTGGAACTGAAGATAAAACTTCATTACAGGTAGTATTTCCTAACCCAGGCTCTTCATCTCATAATATTACTGAAACCCAAGACGTTCATAGGGCTGACCATGAGTTTGTAGAACCACAAACTCTATCCCAGGTCGTAGAGCCAAACACTGAGTAAACTCCAATAACCACTCAACCTGAGCTTAATGTACATATCAGTCATGGTAGTGGAGAAGATTCTATGAGAGAACCCACAGCTCTGTCTCCACCACTCAAAAAGAGAAGAACATACAGGGAGACAACTGTTAGCCCATCTGTATCCTCCCAACAGGATATGGACTTTGATATGGCCAATGAACAGTATCTAGAAACACTCTCTCAACAGGGTGAATCTATTGAACAAAACCATAGGGCCATGGCAATCTGTACTGAGTCAAGCACACTCCCATTACTCACAATGGGAGAAGACATCCAAATAGATGATACTCAGGACACCTTGTCAGGAGAGCACATAGGGTTTGATACAGTGCCTACCATAGTTACGGTAGAAGTGCCTTCATAGGTATCTGAGGGAAAATCTGATTTTTTGCCAACACAAATAGAATCATTTTCTCCCCTCCCAGAGGGAACATCTCTGGCTCCCTTAAGGGATTTTCCACTCGCAGATTTATCTGGAGAAAGTGGAAGGCAACCTAGTGAGTTCAACACTTAAGCAATTCAGTTTCAAAGTTCAGATCACTTCTTGGACTTCACTAGGGATTGGGAATTGCGAACTCCCATTGCACCACCACTGACCTCTCAAGAAGGGGCTACGGTGATTTTTCATGCAGGTACATCTTCTGATAATCTAGAAAGACAGCTAGTGCTGAGATCTGAGAGACAAACACGGAGTGATACACAAGCACGTGAGTTGAGTGAAACACCACTGAGAGAAATTAAGGTGAGTGCACACACTGACACAAACACTGCTTTGTTGTTAACCCAATTAGCTGCCCTACAGAAACAGTTGCAAGAAACCCAGGCTGAAAACAACATTCTCAAAGCAAAAGTGGTTGAACAGTCTTCCACCTCTATCACTAATCAGCTGGGTACTGTCAAGGATGATTTGGAAGGTTTGAAGGTTTCACTACTCCCGAAGTTGAATGCCATCCAATAGTCTCAAGTACTTGTGGCTTCAGAGATCTCTGATCTTACAACTTCAAATACTCAGATATCAGAGAGTGTCAAGGAGATTGCTACCATTTCTGCCAAGGTGAACTTTATTCTGCAAATAGCTGATGAAAATCAAACGTTTAATGAAGAAAAGATGTCAAGGATAGAAGGAGAGATGGAGCATCTTAATGAAGGGATGAAGCACTTGTATAACATGATCAAGAATTCACATCAACCCAATGCTGAATATAAGAAATTCTTTGAGGGTGATACTGATGATGATGAGGATGAGGATGATGTTGGAGGAAATGCAGGTGATCAAGGAGCTATAAAGGGAAGAAGTGAGGTTAATCCTGATGCGACTCAAGTCAAATCTGTAGAGGATTCCTCAACTAAGGGGGAGAATGTGGATAAACAAGGAGGAGATCAAGATGGAAGTCAAGCTGTTGGAGGTTCAGGCAAGGACAATGGGAAGTAGAAGTTAACTTTTTCTGATGCTGACTATTATTAAGGTGAACAGGGAGATTTTGACTATGTTGAATCTGAAGAAGCCCCTGAAGATATCTTTGGTGATGTGGAGGTTGAAGAAGAAGCTGATTATGCTGACTGGGAAGATGAGTCAAATGTTGATCTTGTCTTTGAAGTTGAGTTATTGAAACATAAGGCTGATCTTTAAAGAAGAGAGGAGGAGAATGTAAAGGTATCTGACATCATTTCTAAGCATCTTGTCATTCAAAAAGCTGAACAACAAGAAAAGCAAAGGCTTCACAATCTGAAGGTCAATGAAAGAAAATTGAATGTGAGGTTGAAGCTAGGAGAAGAATGGGACAAGGCTAGAGAGATGTTTGCACATCAAGAAGGAAGTAACAATGATGGAAAGTTTTGTGGGATGTTAGAAAGATACAAGAAGGTCAATCAAGACAACACAGTATATATGAAAGCTCTTCATGCTGAGATTTCAAGGATCACAACTGGATTTGACAGAGTTAGAGAGGAGTTGAAGATCTATGTCTACACTCATAATGAGGGAACTTTTCTAGTTTCTCTTAATCTTCTAGAAAGCAGAACTCTCTCTGAACTATGGGTGTTCATGTGCAAGGTGAAAAGAACTTCTCCATTAGTTGAGCTGCTGCATGACCAGCTAAAAGACTTTGCAATGAAAGCTAGTCCACAAGTGGTGGAAGTGCCCTATGAAGTTAAATTCTACAAAGGAAGGGCACTTCAGACTTGTGGTGTGGATCCAATCTCTATGAAAGATTTTCCTGCCAAGCATCTTGTCTACTTGGAGAACATGTTGAGGACTTCAGGATTTGCTACACAAGAGAAGACAAAAGTTGCTGATTTGATTCAAGACTATTGTATAGTCAATATTCCAAGGTATCATCAATTGAAGAATAGGCTGAAGAAAGTCACAACTCAACCTGTCAGACCTAGTGGCATTACTTCTGAATCTGATCGTGTTCTGGACAAGGATTTGCTTGAAGCACTTGAAGAAGGAGAGATGATGGATGAAGACAATTGAAGAAGCTCTATTTGTAAATGTTAAATGTTCAGAGCTTAGGTGATTCAAGATAGGATAAATGTATTCATATGTTCAGTCTAGAGGAACATCTATCTTGTACTTACCTTTAATGTTTGAATCTGGATAATGTTAAATGAAATCCAGAACTTTGTGTTATTACCTACTTAGCTTTTGATGTCTTATTTCTACTTGTTTAGTTAGTTAAGTTATCCTCTAGGTATTTGCTTGTTATTCTCTAACAAACGAATAGGGGAGATTGCAAGACATATGCTTAGGCCTATTTGTTTACATCGAGGATATAACTCAACATTAAACAAGTCTTGTAATAAGTAAGTAATAATTCAGATTGTCACAGGAATCTCAGAAGATCATAACAGTCAAAAGAATGAATATAAAAGTCATCTACAGATTTGAAGTTATTCTACATTGAAAGAAGTTCATTAATTTGATCATGCCTCAGTGAAGTTTTCAAGTAAGTGGATTTATTAAAGTGATGGAGATTTCAAGAGTGTGACAGCAAAGGTACAGGTTACAATGGTTCAATGAATGGATTTAAAGAGAAGAGAATCATAGTTTTCAAAGTCAAAAATGAAGAACATCCATTGAAGTTAGTCGCTCATGAAACAGACAATACATCGAGCGTCAACAACAATCAGTGGTAGTTTATCATTATTAAAGTGGTTATCAGGACTATTTCTTTATTTAAGAAATTAGTTTTTATTCTCCTTTAATTATCTATTTTATTTAATTAATTTAACTAGAATTAATTTATTTGGTAAATTAATTAATTAGGTAATTAATTTAGAATTAATTCTAAGCTTTCTAAAGTCAAAAAGACTTAAAGTAATTTCAAAAAAACTATTTTGGTAGTCTTACCGAAAGTTTGTTTGATATTACTTAGTATTTTAAAAATTATTTATATAATTCACTAAGTCCTACCGAAAGTCTTTATAGACTTAGGATAGTATTTATGAAAATAGAAATAGTCTTTCTATGTACAAAATTAGTCTTTCTGTAAATTAGAATAGTTTTTCTGCTTTATAATTGATAGTCTTTCCTGCTTTATTAAAGTAAAGCACGTGCAGTTTAAGTTTGGCAAGTGGATTAGCGTTAAAAGAAGACAGAATCAAGACAGAAAAAGGACTTAACATTTTATCACTGCAAAAGCTTTCTGTGAAGAACATACAAGTGTCTGCCGAATCATTTTTCAAGAACAGAAAGATTTCTAGACATCAGTGTTAAATTCTAAACCACTAGAAATCGTTTAATTGTATTGTATTGACTATCTAACGGATCTTTATCCCTAGAACGAATCTCAAATTATCATTTATCGTTATATCTTTTTATTACAAAAATAGATAAATTCATGTCGAATTTATTCTAGATTTGTTTTAATTAGTTTGAAATTTTATTCTGTAATCAGTACCAAAAATTGTAACACCTTTCAAGTTTAATATAAGTTATATTTAACTTGAATTTTTTTTCATTTAATTCCGCACCAATTTGTCATTGAACTGTTTTATTCATTAACGGAAAAATTCGATAAAACGGTAATGTTTGTATTCAACCCCCCTTCTACAAACATATCGGGACCTAACAAGCCTTCTCCTCGGCGTCAGCTCGGCCCTTCGTCTCTTAATTGCCTCCAGTTTGGCGAGATTCTCTTCTCTTTTCTTCGCTCTAGCTTGAGCCTCTGCTTCCAGCCTTTCTTTTTCCCTTTGATTTCTACTCTTCGCCGCTGTTTCCTCACGCCATTTGAGAATCATGGCTTTTTGCTCCTCGGGAGTGGGCATTGGACCTTCTTCCAGCTCAGCATCGAAGTTGAGGACTCGATTGATCGGAGGCATAGTCGTAGAAGCCCCTTGGCGATGAGTTTCAGTAAAACCCAGTGCCCTATCATCTGTGTTATCAATTGCCATCGCTTTTCCCGTTGGTATCACAAGCTTGATTGCACGTTCCCACAGACGGCGCCAAATGTTGGAACCAGATTTATGTCGGGTCAGACTCCGAATATCCCTTCGGGTTTACCTGCCAAAAGAGAAGAATGCGAGATGTTTGGCCCCCGATTCACCTCTGGTATGAAAATAAGTTAGAGGTTCCGGTAAGGTTTAATTGAACGTGCAAGTGCTTGTAAGTATAAAATAAGTATTAACCTCATAATGAAACCTAATGTGTGCTTTTATAGGCACAGTTTGTACCGGTCGCCCGGAATCCACGGAGCCACTCGCCGTTGGCGTTGTCCGCTTCACCCGCCTGAAGAAGAGGGAGACGGGGTATTCTCACAACGGTCATATGTTAGTGGACAGAAGAGGAAAAGCCCAATTTGCTTAATGGACCCGTTCGGCCTTATCCTTCGGCCCAACTACAATTCAGCCCAGCTAATGTTGGGCCCCCAACAGTTCTTATCAACACTA
Source organism: Heracleum sosnowskyi (assembly GCA_030848705.1). Taxonomy (NCBI): domain Eukaryota; kingdom Viridiplantae; phylum Streptophyta; class Magnoliopsida; order Apiales; family Apiaceae; genus Heracleum; species Heracleum sosnowskyi. The sequence continues at coordinate 23,709,373 of CM061240.1, forward strand.
TCGGTATCAATTTCCAAATTGGAAGGGAAGGGACTTATCCAAAAACAGAAAACACGATATGAAGTGACGATGATCAGTCGCCACAACCATATCCACCGTGGGACTTTTCTACTAGTAGAAGGGAAATTACTTCATTCATAAGTTACCCCGGGATGAAAGCTTCATTCACAATCATCCTGGATGGGAGCTCCATCTGCACTCATCCTAGCGCATTCTGCCAATAATTTTTGATGGACCGCCTGGCTAACGACCTCTTACACTCTCAGGATCGCCCATCGACGATCTTGCCACTGCCAGAGTCCCCTTGTTTTATTTTCTTTCAAGAATCATTTTGATTAGAAAATCGAGTAGTTGAGATCCGACCTCAGTCGACTGATACTTACTTGAAAACAACGCTACTTGAGCAAACCATGACCGAGGGTTTTCACAAAAGGATTTTGAGTGGGAAGGTATAAGTGTTTAAACTTTCGAAGCATCTTGGATAACTTTTAAATAATATTTGAAGTATGTTTGGAAACGTTTAATATATTTAATCAATATTTAAATAAATATATTTTATCCAAGATAAATGTTTTTGGAATATTTTAATAAATGAAGTTCATTAAGTACTTGTAAATACGTATACTATTTCTTGAAGAACCCTTCGGGTTTACATACTTATAAAACGTCAAAACAAAATATCGCTTCCCGGTTAACTCTACTTTTTGGACCGACACGTTCTTGAAAGGCATATGCACTAGCCTATTTCTAAACATCGAGGATTCGATTCAACTTAAACAAGAACGTAATAAGTAAATATTAGATTAGATGTCTCAATCAGTCAAGAGAATGAAGTTTTAAAGTCATCTACTGACTTGGAGTAATTCTACACTGGAAGAAGTTCATTTATTTTATCAAGCCTCAATGAAGTATTCAAGAAAGTGGATCTATTTAAAGTGACAGAGATTTCAGAAGTGTGACAGGAAGCGTACAAGTTACAGGGTTTGTTAAAAGGGAAAAGAAGATGGACCACAACTTAAAGTCAAAAGATGGAGAACCGTCATTGAAGTTAATCACTCATGAACCAGACAGTACATCGAGTGTCAACGTCAGTCAGTGGAAGTTCATCATCAGTTTCAGTGGTTCTCAGATTTAGTATTAAATCTCTTTTAATTTATTCTATAAGTTAATTAATTTAATCTATAAATTAATTAAACTAGAAGTTAATTAATTTAATTTATAAATTAATTCCATCAAAAATTAATTTATTCCTTAAATTAATTAAAATAGAAGTTAATTAATTTAAACTATAAATTAATTCCATCAGAATTAATTTATTCCTTAAATTAATTAAACTAGAAATTAATTAATTTAATCTATGAATTAATTTACTCAGAATTAATTTATTTGTTAAATCAATTAATTAAATAAATTAGAATTAGAATTAAAAGCTGTAAATACTATCTCAATGAACAGTACTATTGATAGTACTGTAAGGCAAATGAACAGTACTACCGATAGTACTGCCAGGCAAATGAACAGTACTATTGATAGTATTGATAGGCAAATGAACAATACTACCGATAGTACCGTCAGGCAAATGAACAGTACTACCGATAGTACTGCCAGGCCAATGAACAGTACTATTGGTAGTACTGTCAGGCAAATGTACAGTACTACCGATAGTACTGCCAGACCAATGAACAGTACTACCGATAGTACTGCCAGTCCAATGAACAGTACTTCTGGTTCAAAAGAATAGTAAATGGCGTGCATTTAAAAGAGAAAAGGTGTGTAGTTGACTTATATACAAGTAAAGTTAGGTGAATCCAACAAGAGTTGTACGCAACAAAAACAAGACAGAAACAAAGTGATATCATCTGTCTTCTTCAACCAAACAACTCTCGAGCTCAAATCTTTTACAGTAAATCATTTCTAGAATTATTGTTAAATCCAAACCACTAGAAGTTATTTACTTGTACTTGTTTGACAATCTAGAAGATCATAATCCCTAGAATTTATATCGAACTACTTTTTAGTATTCGATCCTTTTTATTACAAAAATAGATAAATTCATGTTGAATTTATTCTAGATTTGTTTTATCAAGAACCTTGTAATATGTACTAAAAATTGTAACACCCTTCAAGTTTAATATATTTTATATTTAACTTGAATTTTGTTTCATTTTATTCCGCACTTATTTGTTCTTGAATTGTTAAATCACGAACCGAACAAATTCGATAAAACGGTACAGTTTGTATTCAACCCCCACTTCTACAAACATATCGGGACCTAACAATTGGCATCAGAGCCTTTTGATTGATACACAAATCAAAGATCCAATTTTTGTGATTTTTTCCAGAACCTTCATATTTTTATTCTCTTAAAAAAATCTCAAAGATGTCTACGCAGAAGGTTGGAACAGTTAAGATTCCTATGTTCAGCAAGGAGCACTATCCAATGTGGAAGAAGAAGATGCTCCTGTTTCTTCAAGTGGCAAATGTTAAATATCTTGGTGTATTGAAGAATGGACCAGAACTTCCTATGATTGTTGAGGAAGAGCAGGTTGAGAATAACATTGTTATTGAAGCTGCTAGGATGTACCCCAAGGATCCAAAAGACTACACAGCTGATGAAAAAGAGGATGCTTCTCTGGACGTCTGCCTATAGTTAATTCTGGTTGATTGTCTTGATCCAATCATGAATAATCATGTTTTAAATTTTGTTACTGTCAAACACATTTGGGATACGATTGAGATAATCAATGAAGAGACAAAGGAAGTCAGAGAGAACAAGATGGAAATTCTCACCTCTTCATATGAACACTTCAGATCAAACCCTGGTGAAGGTATCTCTGATGTTTTTGAGAGATATAACAAATTTATTAATGATCCAAATCTCCATGGAAAGCACTACACAGTCAAATAAATAAACAAGAAATTTCTTTTGACACTTCCAACCCATCTAGAGCACAGGATTTCAGCCATAAGAGAGGTAAGGGATTTGAGTGAGATTTCACTGGAAAGACTCTATGGCATTCTGAAAACCTACGAACTAGAACAAATTCAGCAGCAGGAAATCTACGGGGAAGGAAGAGTGGTTAGTATGTCTACTTCACTGGTAGCTGGAGTCCCACGGAAACAAGATGCGAAGGTTGTTCTACCTTCCAGTCCTAACAGGGATGTGATTGTAGCTGAATATGGTGTTACATCTACAAGTCAATCTGGTGGTGATTTCTATTCTATGGAGGAGCTTGAACAGTTGGAAGATGAGTCTATGGCCTTGATAGTGAAGATGTTTAGAAACTTCAGGTTCAGGAGAAATCCTAGTTTCAAGTTCAAGACATATGCTGACAGATACCAGACAGGTGGTTCTTCATCCTCAAATAGCACAAGGGGTGGCTATAAAACATGGATGGTTGATAGAAGCACGATTCGGTGTTTTAATTGTAATGATATATATAAGAATAACCGGTATGAAGAAGCTTATCTTGATAACGGTAAAAGTTGGGATGACACAGACAGTGAAGATGAAGAAGTTGGAAATCTTGCACTCATGGAAATAGAAGACAAAGTCTCTACTTCCACTCCATCCTCATCCTACATGTCTGAGGTAAAGTTCACTGACACTGAAATGATTTATCATCTTAGTACTACAGTATCTTGTGCACGTAGGGAAAATGATAGAATAATTCTTCAGAACAATGCTCTTGAAAAAGAGGTTAAAGAATTAAAACCAGTGCATATTAATCAAGGTGAACTTACAGAAAAAGTAGTTTTTCTTGAGAATAGGGTGAATTGTTATAGACAATTAGAAACCATTCTTAAAGATAAGATTACAGAACTTGAAACCAAGGTTAGTGCTTACTATAATTCTTGTAAGACTGCTAAAGAAATCTTCAAGAAACAAGCTATTAGTCAGACTGTTGGTATATTATGACTATAACGAGGCTATTGGAGAATTAAGCATTAATACCCCCGATAGAGTCAGTGCTGAAGAAAAGGGTGTACCACATGTGCTTAAGGGTATTGAAAAACCTTTCTTTAGAGAATCCTTGGCAGAACCTCTGAATGAATATTCCATTATTATTCAAGAGGAGATGCGTATTGAGGACCTTGCTTATGAACTTGCTCAATCTAACAAATGTGTGCCTGAGGTTTCTGTCAAAGTTGTCCCAGCAAATGAGACCAAATCAGACACTCATAAAGTGGAACAAAACAACAATAGAACTAACATGCCTGCTATTAATCTGTCTCATAAAGCATGTGGTGTGGTGAATTGCATGTCTTGTGCATTTAATTTTATGTATGCTTATTTTAATAGTAAACATGCATCCAATGAGAAAATTGTTCCCCGTCAACATGTAAATCATAAGAAGCATGGTAGATTCAAAACTACTAGTCCTCCTAAAGTTAGATTGGACACATTTATACCCAAGCCTAATCAGAAAGTTGTTAAGGCTGGTTATAAGTGGAAATGCTCTTTCATTAAAGAGGTTGAATTAATTAAAATCAAGAGTGTTGTTTTGCCTGACAAAGGTCAATTCTTTAAGTATGCCGGACTCAACCAAGCTTGCGTTCCGAAGAAGGTCTAATCAATTTGATAGTGCAGGGTATGAAACAGGTTAACCGGGTTGTGTGGATTCTGGACAGGGGATGTTCAAGGCATATGACTGGAGATAGAGCCCTGCTATCAAATGTAGTTGAGAAAGCTAGCCCAATGCTTACCTTTGGAGAAAACAGCAAGGGTATAACTGAAGGATATGGCTGTATGAAAACTGAAAATGTTATCATTAAAAACTCCCTAATATCCAAACAGAAAATCCATATGAGAAATTGAAGTTTGATGACTTGTCAAATTCAGATTCAGATGATGAGAATCCACCTGAGCTTGTTGCTGGTGATAACAATCACAATGATGATAGTGGTGATGGTGATGGTGGTGGAAACATTGGTAACAATGGACATACCATTAACACTGTAGAAGAATCACCAAGACAATCTGCCAACAACTCAGGGGGAGGAAATGAAGGGTCAACTAGTCATTCACAACACCATAATGAAGAACAAGGCGAATCATTAAGATCAAATCTTTTAAGACAAACAGTTTGGAATAGAGCTAATCCTTTTGAGCTGATTATTGGTGATCCAGGTGTTGGAGTCATAACTAGAAGTGCTACTCAAAATGAATGTCATTATTCATGGTTTCTTTCTGAAATGGAACCAAAGAAAATTGAGGAAGCATTGACTGATCCTGATTGGGTGATTGCTATGCAAGATGAACTCAATCAATTTGAACAACAACAAGTCTAGAAGCTGGTACCAAGACCAAAGAACAAGAAAATAGTTGGCACTCGGTGGATATTCAGAAATAAATTAGATGAAGATGGCATAAACACAAGAAACAAAGCACATTGACATCAGGTATCATTTTATCCAAGAGCATGTCATGAATGGTACTGTGGAGTTACTCTTTGTACCCACAGAGGAACAAACAACAAATATTTTCACTAAATCTTTTGATGAATCCACATTTACCAGATTGGTTGGTAAATTGGGTATGTTAAATAGTTTTAGTGATTAACTCTGTTTATTTTTTATGTTTGTTCTTAATTAAATTTAAAAGTGTTCATTTGTTGTATATATTTTTAAATCACTTGTAAATTTATTTTATCATCTCATTTTCTCTTTTGCATGTTGATTGTAGATTATTGTCATGTCTTGTCTATTTTTTTAAGCTTCTTAGTTTGAATAAGTTAAGATGAATTATTTTCTCTAAAAATATTTTTCTCAAATTTTACAAGTTAAAATTGTAGAGAAATCTATTTTTATTAAAAATCTTTTATTTTAAAATATTCGAATATTCTTGTATAGTTCATGTAAATAATTTTGTGTAAATAATTTCATGTAAATATTTTCTGCATTTTAATTCATTTTCTTTCTTTATTTTTCTACTGGTAGTTTATGTATATATTATTTTAATTTGTATATATTATTTTATTTTTATTATTTATTATCTTTTATTTTCTATTTGTCTTAGTTGTTTTTGTAAATATATTTTATATATTATATCTGCTCTAGCTCTTGCTTAGCTGGAACTTCAGTGTCAAATCCAATTCAGGTATTACTTTCTATCTCTCAATCCACTTCTTTTACTATTGTCGAACCCAATGTTGGGTTTTATACTAAACTATTCATTAGTAGTATATAAACATTGTCCATTTTATTGAGAATCTTGATTGCATATTTTTACATTGTCTATTTATTATATATTGTGGATAATTTAGTATCAAATGGGATAACAAAAGATTAAATTATCAGTGTCTATATATAATATAAAGGGTTCACAGTTTAAGTGGAATTAGACAAACCACTGGAATAACTGAAATATTATTTGGGAATAGTTTATCTTGACTATTAAATAATACTTGTATACTTTGTGTATATTGAACAGGATCAAATTTAGAATTGTTCCCTTAAACTGATTAAGAAGGTGAACTAAGATTCTATGTTATTATTAATGCTTAGGTTCTTAATCCGAATATAGTAATTGACACGTGTATATTATTTACATGCTTTGATTTATATATGAAATAATTCTTTTGAATTATATCATTATATTTTGGGTGTTGGAATAATATATATGGTGAATATTATTTATTGAAGGAATCCGTGTCCTGATAATATTCGGGTTAATGATGTCCCCTTGAAAGCTCAAAAGGATTTAATTATGTGAAACCCTGCAGGTGGATTTATTCCGGCATAATTAAATAAAGGTAGAGTGGATGATCAAGGATATAAGATGTTAATTAAATGAATTATCAGTAATTTATTTAATTAATGGGCATGCGCTATTTTAAACATGGGGAATTTAATAAGCAAATAATATTGGAACCGATTAATTAATTAAGTTACGGTATTAGGAAAGGTAGTGCAAATATTAATTCTTTAGTGGATTGAATTAATATTTAATTACATTGGGCTAGGCCCAGGATATAATTAAAAGGCCCAACCTAATTATCCATGATCCCTATTGTAGCCCTATATATATTCTTATTCTCTTCTTGCTAGGGTTGGTCAAGAAAAATATTGTAGCCACCTAGGAGCAAGAAGAGAGGTTAACTTGAGAAGACGGAGGCCACACTTCGATCAAGGGAATTTGGGAATACAATAGAAGAGCGTGGAATCAACCGTTAACAAGGTGATTTTCTTTTCGCACTCCTTAATTGTGTATCATAAAATGTAGTAGAACCCCAAGTCCGTGGTTCCCAACAATTGGTATCAAGAGCCTGGTTATGGGTTCTATGTTTTATGATATGATGTCCATGTCGTAATTAAAATTGGTTATGTATGTATAGTGGTATGCTTGGATAATAATCTTTTGCAGGTTGTTTAGTATCCACTATTATGGCCTCGTTTTATTTTAATTATGTGTTTGGATCCCACGTGGTTTAATCGTGGTTATTTTTTGTTTTGGTTTCCACGTGGTTTATCGTGGTTGTAAATCACGAGGGTTGATCGTGCTAGTTTTGTTTTCTATTATGATTTTGTAATCTTGTAATCATGATTTGTATTCATGTTAGATTATGATCTGATGTAATAGAATAGGTATGTTATGTTGTATGTAACTATTTGATCGACGGAGTTGCAAGAAAACAAAGTTCTTCCGCTGATGCTACAAGATTTCGCCTATGCAACTTCGAACTGTTGTAACTTTTGCATACGGTGTCGGATTTCGATGCGTAATACCTTTTCGGAAAGGGATTTCGATGTGCTACACGATTGAAAAGTGACGTTGTCAAAGTTTCATGTGCGTCTGAGCTCGTTTAGACCCTCAAACAGCGAGTTGAAGTTTTCGCAGGATTTTCGGATGAAATTATTTTGGCCATAATAGTGGATTTATTTTTTATTTTAATTTTTCTGCTATTTAATTTTAATTATTGCATTAAATAATTATTATGTGTGTTGTTAATTATGTGTGTAATTTTAATTGCATGGTTAACATAAATAGGACGACATGGACATAAATTTTCATTTATTGCTTTAATTAAATGTTTTATGTTATTAAATTATGTGTGTATTTGGAATGCATGTTAGACATAATTATAATGACATAGGCCCCATTTAATTATGTAGAGATGCATGTTATGCTATGTTATGTGTTCTTTGTATTGTTATTTTGATAACATGTGGACCTCGAAGAAATAACATAGGGCGATGCATCTAGATAAAATTACTCATGTTAAAATACTAAGTGGGAGAGGGAATTAATTTGATATTAGATCCCATGGTCATCCATTATTGGTTGTATGTAATTTAACACTAGGACGATTATGAATTGGATATATGTCACCCATCGTGGCGTATGATTTATGACGTCTGGGTAGTGTTAAGGATATTACTAGGACAATCTTCTTAAGTTAATCACGAATAATGAAAGGTAAGCTCACCCCATCGTGACATACCAAGTTTCATAGAATTCGAGAAAAAAGTTGGACATTCCTTGATTGATGTTGATAATGGATATTTATGTCTTAGGGGTTGTGTTTTTAAGCGAGTCTGTCTGTGACTTCACCGAAAACACCTGGGATTTATCCATTGATACATCGAACGGATGGGTCTGACTAAAGGCAACTTAAGATCTAAATAATGGTATACACTTAGCTATGAAAGATAATATATAGTCCACCCTAACGTGGCGTATTATTTAGTAGTAGGACCGAAGTAATATTTAAATTTAAATGGTATATATGTCATCCATCATGGCGTACCAGATATTTATGGAATTTAAATATTAGTGCATTAATTTTAATTAATTGTTAGAGGAAACAAATAGGTTTTAAGATATATGCAATTTTTTGATTAAGTGTTATATGCATGATTCTCAGGATAGAATGGGCTTTAATCCACTTTTCACCATACTTAAGGATAACAAACTTACCGGACCTAACTATATTGAATGGAAACGCAATTTGGACATAGTGTTGACTGCTGAAGAGTTTAAATTTTGTACTGTTGAACCCAAACCGGACCAGCCTGCTGCCGATGCTCCGGATGAGGATAAAGAGTATTTTAAGAAGTGGACTAAGGCAGATGAGATGTCGCGATGTTACATTCTGGCAGCAATGTCGGGTGTTTTGCAACATCAGCATCAGGCCATGACCACTGCTGCAGATATGCTCTATAATCTCAAGGAGCTTTTCGGAGATCAGAATAGGGCTGCTAGGCAAGTAGCAATGAAGTCTCTAATGAACACTCGGATGGCTGAAAAAACACCTGTAAGGGACCATGTTCTTCTGATGATGTCTCATATAAATGAACTAGAGGTCCTTGGTGCTGATATTGATGCGAAAACGCAGGTCGATATCATACTTATGAGTTTGCCAAAAAGCTTTGAGTCGTTTCGCTTGAATTACAACATGAACAAGAAGTTGTATAGTCTTGCAGAACTTCTGACAGAGCTTCAGGCAGCGGAATCATTATTTCAGCAGCATGTTCAGGTAAATGTGGCTGAGAAAGTTTCTTCTTCAAAGCCGAAAGGAAAGAAGAAGAAGAAGGTTCAGACACAGAAAGTTGTGAAACCATTGGGAGTTCAGAATTCAGTGAAGAAGCCTAAGGGCAAGTGCTTCAAGTGCAAGCATTCGGGTCACTGGAAAAAGGATTGTCCTCTGTCTAAGAAGAACAATGCTGGTATGTCTCTTTCTCTTGTTACGGAAACATATATAGCGGCTATGTCTACGAGCACTTGGTGTGTAGACACAGGAGCCACTGATCATGTTTGTAATTCCATGCAGGGGTTCCAGAAAACCAGGCTGCTTAGAGATGGCGAGATATATGTGTTCATGGGAGATGCTACGAAAGTAGCAGTGGTTGCAGTTGGAGTTATTTCTTTATCTTTTGGTTATGATAGGATTTTGGTTTTGAATAATTGTCTTTATGTACCTTCATTTAGAAGGAATTTAATTTCGGTTTCTAAACTTGCTATGGATGGTTATAATGTTTGTTTGGATCGTAATGTTTCCATTATGATGAATAAACGAGTTATATGTTCTGGTACATTGCAAGACAATTTATATATTATTAATCCTATAGAACCAATGCTGCAACCAAGTGAAATTAATAATACACTTTCTACCTCTAGTAAAAGAAAGGAACCTTCTGGATTGAACCAAACATATCTTTGGCACTTGAGATTAGGTCATATTAACTTAAGGAGGATTCAAAGATTGGTAGTAGATGGGCCTTTAGGCTCGTTGGCAGTGGAGCCATTTCCAGTCTGTGAATCTTGCTTGGAAGGAAAAATGACCAGTAGACCTTTTAAGGCAAAAGGAAATAGAGCCAAAGATGTGTTAGAATTGGTTCATACTGATTTATGTGGACCTATGAATATCCAAGCGAGAGGTGGGTATGAATATTTTGTCACTTTCATTGATGATTATTCGAGATATGGATACATTTATCTGTTGCACCGCAAGTCTGAGTGCTTTGAAAAATTCAAAGAGTACAAAGCAAGTGCGGAAAAGCGACATTCAGGAAAATGTATCAAGTCACTACGATCAGATCGTGGGGGCGAATACCTGCTTGGAGAATTTAGAGAATATTTATCAGAACATGGGATTTCATCCCAGTTGACTGCACCTGGCACACCTCAGCAGAATGGTGTAGCAGAAAGAAGGAACCGGACTCTTTTAGAGAGTGTTAGATCGATGATGAGTTATTCGAATTTACCCAAGTCATTTTGGGGGCATGCTCTAGAAACAGCGGCTTATCTTCTAAACTTGGTACCTTCTAAGTCAGTTCCAAAAACTCCAAAAGAATTGTGGACTAGTACCAAACCTAGTTTGAAACACATTCGGATTTGGGGTTGTCCAGCACATGTGCTGAACAAGAACGTGACTAAGTTAGATTCTCGTACAGAAGTGAGGCTGTTTGTGGGTTATCCCAAGGGAACAAAAGGGTATTTGTTTTATAGTCCTAAGGATCGGGATATCATTGTAAGCACCAATGCTAGATTCTTAGAGGAAGACTATATAATGAATCACAAACCCATGAGTACTGTTGTTTTAGAGGAACTAGTGGGAGGACAAGATAATTCTAATATGCCACCGGTACAAGTAGAACAACCACAAGTAAATGAACAACCTATCACTAATACCACTCCAATGCTTCGTCGTAGTGGGAGGGTTGTTAAACAACCTGAGAGGTTCATGTTTTTGGGAGAGTCTTCGGACTTAGTCTCTGGTGAACATGATGAGGATCCCAGGACATACGAAGAAGCAATGCAAGATAAGGATGCAGATCTTTGGCAAAAGGCTATGCAATCTGAGATGGAATCTATGTATTCCAATAAAGTCTGGGATCTCGTGGAACCACCCAGTGGTGTAAAACCCATTGGATGCAAGTGGATCTACAAAATAAAAAGAGGATCTGACAAAAAGGTGAAAGCCTGGAAAGCAAGACTTGTTGCGAAAGGGTATACTTAGAAACAAGGAATTGATTATGAGGAAACCTTTTCTCCGGTAGTCATTCTTAAGTCAATCCGGATTCTTTTATCTATAGCAGCTCATCTCGATTATGAGATTTGGCAAATGGATGTCAAGACAGCTTTCCTAAATGGAAGTCTTGATGAAAACATCCATATGCAGCAACCAGAGGGATTCATCAAAGAGGGCCAAGAGCATCTAGTGTGTAAGCTTAAGATGTCCATTTATGGACTGAAACAAGCTTCCAGGGAGTGGAACATTCGTTTTGATCAGGCCGTCCAGACAAATGGTTATGATCAGAGTCCAAGCGAAGCATGTGTGTATAGGAAAAGTGAAGGAAATGCAGTGGTTTTTCTAGTACTATATGTAGATGACATTTTGCTCATTGGAAACAATGTAGAGATGTTGTCATCTATTAAGGCATGGTTGTTCAAACAATTTGAAATGAAAGACTTAGGTGAAGCCGCATACATTCTTGGGATCAAAGTTATAAGAGATCGCAAGAAAAGAACGTTGGCTTTATCTCAAGAACCGTACATTGATGAGGTATTGGCTCATTTTAACATGCAGGACTCTAAGAAGGGTAATTTACCTTTTAGACATGGAGTCTCTCTATCAAAGGAGCAGTGTCCTAAGACACCTAAGGAGATAGAGAACATGAAAGCAGTTCCTTATGCTTCAGCATATGGAAGCTTAATGTATGTCATGTTATGCACGAGACCTGATATTTGCTTTGCCGTAGGCATGGTCAGTAGATATCAGTCCAATCCAGGTCAGGAACATTGGAGTGCAGTAAAAACGATACTTAAGTACTTGCGAAGGACTAAGAAGTATATGTTAATTTACAAGGCTTCAGACTTGTTTCCTGTGGGTTATACCGATTCAGATTTCCAGACAGATAGGGATAAGAGGAAGTCAACCTCGGGGTGTGTTTTTACTTTAGGAGGTGGAGCTGTAATATGGAGGAGTGTGAAGCAGAAATGCATCGCAGACTCAACCATGGAAGCTGAATATGTGGCAGCCTCTGAGGCAGCCAAGGAGGCTATATGGTTCCGGAATTTCCTGCTGGATTTGAATGTAGTTCCTAATTTGCCACGGCAAATCACAATTTATTGTGATAATACTGGTGCTGTTGCAAATACAAAGGAACCACGAGAACATAAAGCAGCAAAACACATTGAGCGTAAGTATCACCTCATACGACAGTTCGTTAAGCGAGGAGATATTATTGTGACTGATATAGAATCAAAGGACAACCGGGCTGATCCTTTCACGAAGAGTTTACCAGCTAAGGTTTTTGAAGAACACGTGGAGGAGATAGGAGTCAGATGTCTGGTCACAGAATAGTTATTTAAACTGGTAGCGGATTATATTAATAAACACTGATATACTCAAAGAATAGCTTGAGTATAAGTGGGAGATTGTTGGGTTTTATACTAAACTATTCATTAGTAGTATATAAACATTGTCCATTTTATTGAGAATCTTGATTGCATATTTTTACATTGTCTATTTATTATATATTGTGGATAATTTAGTATCAAATGGGATAACAGAAGATTAAATTAACAGTGTCTATATATAATATAAAGGGTTCACAGTTTAAGTGGAATTAGACAAACCACTGGAATAACTGAAATATTATTTGGGAATAGTTTATCTTGACTATTAAATAATACTTGTATACTTTGTGTATATTGAACAGGATCAAATTTAGAATTGTTCCCTTAAACTGATTAAGAAGATGAACTAAGATTCTATGTTATTATTAATGCTTAGGTTCTTAATCCGGATATAGTAATTGACACGTGTATATTATTTACATGCTTTGATTTATATATGAAATAATTCTTTTGAATTATATCATTATATTTTGGGTGATGGAATAATATATATGGTGAATATTATTTATTGAAGGAATCTGTGTCCTGATAATATTCGGGTTAATGATGTCCCCTTGAAAGCTCAAAAGGATTTAATTATGTGAAACCCTGCAGGTGGATTTATTCCGGCATAATTAAATAAAGGTAGAGTGGATGATCAAGGATATAAGATGTTAATTAAATGAATTATCAGTAATTTAGTTAATGGGCATGCGCTATTTTAAACATGGGGAATTTAATAAGCAAATAATATTGGAACCGATTAATTAATTAAGTTGCGGTATTAGGAAAGGTAGTGCAAATATTAATTCTTTAGTGGATTGAATTAATATTTAATTACATTGGGCTAGGCCCAGGATGTAATTAAAAGGCCCAACCTAATTATCCATGATCCCTATTGTAGCCCTATATATATTCTTATTCTCTTCTTGCTAGGGTTGGTCAAGAAAAATATTGTAGCCACCTAGGAGCAAGAAGAGAGGTTAACTTGAGAAGACGGAGGCCACACTTCGCTCAAGGGAATTTGGGAATGCAATAGAAGAGCGTGGAATCAACCGTTAACAAGGTGATTTTCTTTTCGCACTCCTTAATTGTGTATCATAAAATGTAGTAGAACCCCAAGTCCGTGGTTCCCAACACCCAAGTGGTTGTTAGGGCTGACCAAGGGATAGTAGATCCACAATCTCTATCCCAGGTCTTAGAGCCAAATAAAGAGTCTAAAACTTAATTACTTGACCTCTCAGCCTGAACATAAATCAACTGTTAAACAAAGAAGTATCTTGATTGAAACAGTGAGTGATCCCACAGCTCTGCCTCCTCTAAAGAAATTGAACATATACTGAGGCATCTGTCAGCCCATCTATATCCTCCCAACGGGATCTGGACTTTGAAATGGCCAATGAACTGTTTCTAGAGACATTCTTTCAACGGGATGAATCTATTGAAATTCACCATAGGGTCGTGGCACTTTGTACTGAGTCAAGCACACTCTCATTACTCACAATGGGAGAAGACAATACCATTAGATGAAACTCAGGACACAGAGAAAGAAGAGCACCTGCAACTCGTTACAGTGCCTATCATTGTTACGGTAGAAGTGCCTTCACAGGCATCAGAGGAAAAATCTGATTCTTTGCCAAATTTAATAGAATCATTTTCTCCCCTCCCAGAAGGAACATCTCTGGCTCCCTTAAAGGGATTTTCCACTCGCATATTTATCTAGAGAAAGTGGAAGGCAACTTGGTCAGTCTATCACTGAAGCAATTCAGATTTCAATTCCAAGTGATTTGATAGACATGATTGAGGATCGGGATTTGCGAACTCCCATTGCACCACCTCTGACCTCTATTGAAGAGGCTAGGGTGTTTTTCAATGCAGGTACTGATCAAAAAGGAGCAAACAGACAGCTAATGTTGAGTGATGCGAGTCAAACACTAAGTGAAACACATGCACGTGAGATGAGTCATACACTTACAAGAGAAATTCAAGTGAGTGCACACACAGACACATACACTGCAATGTAGTTAGCTCACATAGCTGATCTACATGAACATGTATTCAAAACCCAGGCTGATAAAGAACTTTTGCAAGCACAAGTGGTTTAACGGTCTTCTTCTTCCACCTCTGTCAAAAATCAGCTGGAACTGCTCAAGGAAATTTTGAAGACAGATTTACTTCCCAAGATCAACTCCATCAACAATCTCAACTCCTATTGGCTTCAGAGACTCAAAAAGTTAAATCTGTAGAGAATTCCTCAACTAAGAGGGAGAAGTTTGGAGAAGCTAGGAAGAGGGAGCTGAAAAAGATATAAAAGGAAAAGAAGGATTTTCAGGGTAGTAAAGGAATAGGTAAATCAAGACAGGTTCAATGTTATCATATGTTCAGTCTAGAGGAACATTTGTCTTGTATTTATCTTTACTGGTGAAATCTGGAAATGTCATATTTGATCCAGAACTTTCTAGTATTTACTTAGGCTTAAGAGTCCTATCTTTTTCTTGGTTTTAGTTGAGTGATCCTCTAGGTATTTGGTTGTTATTCTCTAACAAACAAATAGGGGGAGATTGAAAGGCATATGCACTAGCCTATTTGTAAACATCAAGGATTCGACTCAACTTAAACAAAAACGTAATAAGTAAATATTAGATTAGATGTCACAGGAATCTCAGAGGGTTCTATCAGTCAAGAGAATGAAGATTTAAAGTCATCTACTGACTTGGAGTAATTCTACACTTGAAGAAGTTCATTTATTTGATCAAGCCTGAATGAAGTATTCAAGAAAGTGGATCTATTTAAAGTGACAGAGATTTCAGAAGTGTGACAGGAAGCGTACAGGTTACAGAGTTTGTTAAAAGGGAAAAGAAGATGAACCACAGCTTAAAGTCAAAAGATGGAGAACCGTCATTGAAGTTAGTCACTCATGAACCAGACAGTACATCGAGTGTCAACGTTAGTCAGCGGAAGTTCATCATCAGTTTCAGTGGTTCTCAGATTCAGTATTAAATCTCTTTTAATTTATTCTATAAGTTAATTAATTTAATCTATAAATTAATTCCAACAGAATTAATTTATTCCTTAAATTAATTAAACTATAAGTTAATTAATTTAATTTATAAATTAATTCCATCAAAATTAATTTATTCCTTAAATTAATTAAACTAGAAGTTAATTAATTTAAACTATAAATTAATTGCATCAGAATTAATTTATTCCTTAAATTAATTAATTTAATCTATAATTAATTCACTCAGAATTAATTTATTTGTTAAATCAATTAATTAAATAAATTAGAATTAGAATTAAAAGCTGTAAATACTATCTCAATGAACAGTACTATTGATAGTACTGCCAGGTAAATGAACAGTACTACCGATAGTACTGCCACGCAAATGAACAGTACTATTGATAGTATTGCCAGGCAAATGAACAGTACTACCGATAGTACTGCCAGGCCAATGAACAGTACTACCGATAGTACTGCCAGGGCAATGAACAGTACTTATGGTTCAAAAGAATAGTAAATTGCATGCATTTAAAAGAAAAAAGGTGTGCAGTTGACTTATATACAAGTAAAGTTAGATGAATCAAACAAGAGTTGTACACAACAAAAACAAGACAGAAACAAAGTGATATCCTCTGTCTTCTTCAACCAAACAACTCTCGAGCTCAAATCTTTTACAGTAAATCATTTCTAGCATTATTGTTAAATCCAAACCACTAGAAGTTATTTACTTGTACTTGTTTGACAATCTAGCGGATCATAATCTCTAGAATTTATATCGAACTATTTTTTAGTATTCGATCTTTTTTATTACAAAAATAGATAAATTCATGTCGAATTTATTCTAGATTTGTTTTATCAAGAACCTTGCACTACAAGAAAAACTGAAACAGACAACACTTATCAGACAACGGTCGGCAGTAAAAGCATTGTTTGAAATTTTCACACAACGGTTTTTTTTTTTGCAAAATCTGTCTGTTGTCTGAAAGAACTTCCACAACGGTTTCTAAAACCATTGTCTATTAGAAGGAGTAAAGCAGAGGCTTTACACAACGGAATTATAAAACCGTTGTCTGAAGAAAGGTCAGACAAGTGTTTCATAAACCGTTGTTAAAAACAGACAAGTGTTTTTTTTTGTTACTTAAATGGATGTCACACAATAGTTTGAATAAACACTTGTCTGATTCTAACAACGGTTTACAAAACCATTGTCTGAAGAAACTTAAGACAATGGTTTTGTAAACCGTTGTTAGAATCAGACAAGTGTTTTACTTGTATGTGGACTATACTTAATTCACACAATAGTTTCTGCATACCGATGTCCAATTGAAATCTTAGAGACAATGGTTTTTGGCTGTTAAATATGTTGCTGTCACACAATTGTTTAGCTTACATAAACCGTTGTCTGATAGTTAAAAAAATTAAAAAAAAAACCATAAAATAGTTGTGAAGCATGCTCAATATTTTTATCATTACCCTCCACAATCATTGTATCGGCTTGTACACAGACGCCGCTACATTGAACTTGACAAAAACGTACAAGGTCCGGTTGTGCCGCATCTTTTCAAAAACGTTGGAACACTACTACTTTTGGGAACGGGACATGTGTCAGATTCAATGAATATTTTTTTTAAATGATTTCTTCGACGATCCAACCGTACGGATGTTAATCAGTACTCATTCTAGTGTTGGGAAAAAATAATCAAAAAATAACAAGGCCCGGTTGTGCCGCATCTTTTCAAAAACGTTGGAACACTACTACTTTTGGGAACGGGACATGTGTCAGATTCAATGAATATTTTTTTAAAATGATTTCTTCGACGATCCAACCGTACGGATGTTAATCAGTACTCATTCTAGTATTGGGAAAAAATAATCAAAAAATAACAAGGCCCGGTTGTGCCGCATCTTTTCAAAAACGTTGGAACACTACTACTTTTGGGAACGGGACATGTGTCAGATTCAATGAATATTTTTTTAAAATGATTTCTTCGACGATCCAACCGTACGGATGTTAATCAGTACTCATTCTAGTATTGGGAAAAAATAATCAAAAAATAACAAGGCCCGGTTGTGCCGCATCTTTTCAAAAACGTTGGAACACTGCTACTTTTGGGAACGGGACATGTGTCAGATTCACTGAATATTTTTTTTAAATGATTTCTTCGACGATCCAACCGTACGGATGTTAATCAGTACTCATTCTAGTGTTGGGAAAAAATAATCAAAAAATAACAAGGCCCGGTTGTGCCGCATCTTTTCAAAAACGTTGGAACACTACTACTTTTGGGAACGGGACATGTGTCAGATTCAATGAATATTTTTTTAAAATAATTTCTTCGACGATCCAACCGTACGGATGTTAATCAGTACTCATTCTAGTGTTGGGAAAAAATAATCAAAAAATAACAAGGCCCGGTTGTGCCGCATCTTTTCAAAAACGTTGGAACACTGCTACTTTTGGGAACGGGACATGTGTCAGATTCACTGAATATTTTTTTTAAATGATTTCTTCGACGATCCAACCGTACAGATGTTAATCAGTACTCATTCTAGTGTTGGGAAAAAATAATCAAAAAATAACAAGGTCCGGTTGTGCCGCATCTTTTCAAAAACGTTGGAACACTACTACTTTTGGGAACGGGACATGTGTCAGATTCACTGAATATTTTTTTTAAATGATTTCTTCGACGATCCAACCGTACGGATGTCGAGATCTCTGTAATTTAATGATATTACAAAAGTTTTAGAAAAAAATAAATTCATTTGGTTTGAGATCTTAACGGTCAATAGTGATTTGACCAGTACTTCTAACTACTGTTTCGTCCCAGATTGATGTTTCGATTTTTTTAAAACTATTTATCGACGATCCATCCGTATGGATATCAAGATCTCTGTAATTTAATGATATTACAAAAGTTTTAGAAAAAAATAAATTTATTTGGTTTGAGATTTTAACGGTCAATAGTGATTTGACCAGTACTTCTAACTAGTGTTTCGTCCCGGATTGATGTTTCGATTTTTTAAAAATTATTTATCGATGATCCAACCGTATGGATATCGAGATATATGTAATTCAATGATATTACAAAAGTTTTATAAAAAAATAAATTTCTTTGGTTTGAGATCTTAATGGTCAATAGTGGTTTGACCAGTACTTTTAACTAGTGTTTCGTCCCGGATTGATGTTTTGATTTTTTTTAAAATATATAGACGATCCAACTGTATGAATATCCAGATTTATGTATTTTAATGATATTACAAAAATTTTAGAAAAAAATAAATTTATTTGGTTTGAGATCTTAATGGTCAATAGTGATTTGACTAGTATTTTTAACTAATTTTTCGTCCCGGATTTATGTTTCAATTTTTTACAAAATATTTCTCGATATTGCAACCATACGAACATGAAGGTCTATTTATTTAAATCGTCAATAAAATTATATAACAAGTCATTTTTTTATTAGTTATAAATTATATTTACAATTTCATTTCCAACTTCCCCCCTGAATACAATTTCGTTTCATTTCCCGATAATGCTTTTTAGTTTCCCCGCTTAATACTTTTTAGTTTCCCCCTTTTCCTTTTCCTTTTCCACATTTTGATTTCCCCCTTTGTCAAATCCCTAAATCTCCCCCTTTTCCTTTTCCGCTTAATACTCTCTCTCTCTCTCTCTCTCTCTCTCTCTCTCTCTCTCTCGCTCCCTCCCTCCTAAGATGTACTTTAGTTGCCTTCAAGTTGGGCCTTCTTGAACTGAAGATTCTGAATCTGGGGCTTCTTGGATTGGGGCTTCGGTTTGGGTTTGGTATCTGGGGCTGATACCAAGAATAACAAGTTTCGACTACGCCAAGCCACTGATGATGCCCTTCCTGCTCCCAATTTGTATGTTTTAAGTTGTCGTATTCGATTCCGTAGAAAGTAGTTTTATTGTTTCAGTTGAATTTTACTGTTTAGGGTTGTTAATCTAGTTGTGTTTATTCGTAATTGAATCGGTTACACTGTCGAGTGAATTCATTTCCGTTGTTCTGTAAATTGAACTGATGATTTGCAGATGTTGTTGTGCTTTTGAATCTAGTAGTGTTCATGACAAATACCCACTAACTAGTTGTGTATCAAATATGGATGCTGATTGTGTGAACTTAAGTTCCTATGCTGTTCAACAAGTCATTGATGTCTCATCTTTATTCTCATTAAAACATTTGAACGTAGATTGTTCCTGTTGTTAAAAATATCTTTATGCAGAAATAGTTGTTGATTTATTGTCATTTTGTTTTTTACAAGGATGAAAAGCTCCAAAGTGTGCTGGGACATTTCCAGAAATATTTTGATGGTGGGGTTATTGTAGAGAATCAAGGTAAGTCACCAATATTAGAGGTCTGAATCTTCAAGGAAGTATAACTATTATTTTATCGCTTATGTTTGTTCAAAATGATGTGGTTGGCAGGGGCAGCATTTGGTGGGTATGGTTCGTTTCTGCCCATGCATCAGCGCTGTCCTTTAGTTAAATCTGACCCAAAGACTCCTCAGATCTCTCAGAATTACAACAGACCAAGGTCCCCCAACAATTTGCATTTGGAGGTATATGCAAACACTAGTTAGTTTTAAATCGGTATGTTTTAGAGTGTATTGGTAAATGACGGTTTTTTTTAATCGCGTCAAGTTGATTATTATATTTTTCTTATTTGTTCCGCTCTGTTATTCATTATAGGGACGAGGATGAACTGTTGAATAAGCTATGCCCTCAGAATTTGGAACTAAGATGGCAGACCGAAGTTAGTTCAAGCATATATGCCACACCCCTGGTTGCCGATATTAACAGGTAACTGGGACCAATAATTTCTTCTCTGGTAGTTCATTTATTGTTTATATGAAGCTCTATGCCGATCAACTAATCGTTGCTCTGACTATATTTCATTTATCAGAATTACTGTCTCCAATTCAGTTAACTATGTTGGTTATAATCTTCCCACGAGCTGATAGATTGCATACTGATGGAGTATATATTGTCTTTTTATATTGGCTTGCATTGTTTTTACCCTGCATACTGATTCTTTACAAGCTTAAACAATTTAATTCTTTTGACATAACATTATGCTTTTGAAGTTTGTTTTGACTGAAAAAGAAATTCTCCTTCATTATGCAATCAGAAATGAACTAGGTGCAAGCCATTTTACGGTCAGTGAGCTATTGGTGTAACTGTGCTAACACACTTGAAGATTATCATTTACACTTCCATCAGGTTGTTTCTCTTTTGGTGCTGTTTCTTTTATACTCTACTCGACGTTAGTAGCCTGTACTCTGGGATATCTGTACTTAGTTATACTAAATGTTTTAACCTGTCGAGTTTGACTTGGTGAAGTTCTAAAGTGGGGATATCTGTTCTAGTGATTGATTGTTATGTTTTGTGTTAATTAAGGTGTGTTTTGTGATGCAATGTGTGTGTGTGATTGTGATTTGCTAAGTGCTTGACTGGACGACCTAAGACTGGAAAAGGGTAGGCAGGTTTTATGTTGGGTTGAGTTGGAGGCTATTGATACACTCCTGGTACGCTAATAACAGAGAATTAACCATATTACTATCACTTATTAATTCTTTTATTATCAGCCTTTTGAGATAGATCATTCATGTGCAGTTTTTTACTTGTTTCATGGTGCTGCAGGCTTTAAAAATCATCTAGACTGATGAGCCTTTGCTGCGTCCCTGTGGTGTTTCAGAGGTGCTGGCATGAGTGTATAAGAAGTGAAAAAGGTGGAGGTTTTTCGGAATATAAATGTTAGGTTTCGTCGAACTTGTGTAGAGAAATAGAGTATTCATTTTTGACACTGCATCATACCATCAGCTTTACTTGTACACTCTGACTTATTAGATTGAGAATTTCTAAGCATTGTAGATGTATTTTTTCCAGTGTAAGTACTAATAATAAAGTTATTAAGTCATGTTTGGGTTCATATTGAATTTGAAATCTGGGAAATTTTGTTTATTAAAGATTTTTTGTTGCAGAAAAATCTAGCTTATTAGATTGTTTTTTGTCCAATACCGTTGTCTATCAAAATCAGAAACAAGTGTTTTAGAAACAAAAACTGTTGTGGTTCTGCTAATGTTCAAACATGTTTATCTTTTTAAACCATTGCCTAACAGCTTTCAGACAACAGGTATTTAAAGAAAACAATTGTGCAAGTCAAGAATAGACAACAGTTTTTAGAAAGGAAACCATTGTGTTAAACTATTAAGACAATGGGGTTGTTCTACTAAAACCATCGTAAATATTTAGATCACACAACACTCTTTTGGAAAATAAAGCCTTGTCTGAAAATTAAAATAACAACATTTTCTAGTTAATAAACAATTGTTGATTTATTTGTCAGACAATGGTTTCTACAACAACCGTTGTTGTTCACGCGTTTCAGACAACGTTTTCTAAGACCAAAACCGTTGTCTGTAGGGAATCAGACAACGGATCTGAGCTGCGTAACAGACGGCATCTCAATAGACAACGGTTTTCTAGGGCATCAGACAACGGGCAAAAAGCCTTGTCTGATTCAATTATTCTTGTAGTGTTGTAATCTGTACTCAAAATTGTAACACCCTTCAAGTTTAATATATTTTATATTTAACTTGAATTTTGTTTTATTTTATTCCGCACTTATTTGTTCTTGAATTGTTAAATCACGAACCGAACAAATTTGATAAAACGGTACAGTTTGTATTCAACCCCCCCCCCCCTTCTACAAACATATCGGGACCTAACAGCTCTAATCCTAGAGTCGTCGTCTGAATGTTAACTTTAAATTACCACTATCACCGAGGTATGCTTTATCAAAACTTTAACATATAAAGTTCGTAACATCATTTGAACAAAATATACTCAATATCAAAGTTGTAAACACAACATGATATAGCATAGGTACATATGCTTGAGAAACGGAAACTTGCATAAACATGCTCCAAAGATATTTTCATAAGTAGAACATAGGATACGAAAACTTTCCACGATACTTTTATCAAATGAGTGTATATATATATATATATATATATATATATATATATATATATATATATATATATATATATATATATATAAACAAGTATTAAACATCTGAAAATTATACTTACTCTGAACAATAGAGTAAAAGTTAGAAAACTTGCATGATGTCCAAGCTCTAAATGGATGTCTCTCTTCTAGTCCTGGAACCTCTACCAAGACAACATATAACCTTAATTAGTCACTTGATTGACAATTCACTTATTCTAAGTAAACTTAATTTTACCCGACTTTCACTTTCTCGGGTCCACTTAACTTACGATCTTCTATACCGTTTACTAATCATTTCTAATCTCGTTCTTCACACCAATACGTTATTTTAATAATTCTTAAAAAGTTTCGTGTTTTAGTCAACTAGATGTTACCCTTTTAACTTAGCCAAAACGGATGGTCAAAATAGTACCTCTAGAGTTGACTTTCCATAGAATTACTATTTCGCAACTCACACTCTAACACTTTTAGTAAATCAGAAAATTAATAATTAATTACAAAACGAACTCAAAGAGCTTCTTGAGTATTTTTTTAATATTTATAAAAAATATCTTGATTTGAAAACATGAGTCGAAATAGGTGAAAGGCATTTTAAAAGTCGAGTAAACTACGGAGTTTTACTATCCGCGCTCGTTTCACGAAAACGCTCATAACTCATTAACCGTTAACTCTATTAATACACCGTTTTTGCGTGCACGATCTAGAGAATGTCTAGAAAAAAATGGTTTAAAAATATGTTTCTGGTCTGGGGGGTGAAAATCCCGAATGGGCGGTTTATAGCAGTGGGGTGCAGAAATCGTTTTATAGTCGCGTAACTTCGTTTTCAACATTTTTATAAAATTGAAAAACTATTATTTTAACACGAAACCTTTTCGAGGACCTTCCTAACTTTCCTTATCATGATATACCAAAGTTTCACATTTTATTATGACCTCTAAGCGGTTCGATCATAGGCTCAAAACTGACTAAATTGTGTAGTTTGGTTTTACGGACGACTTCCACTAAAACGCGTGTTTCTCCTAAAACGTAATTCATAATGACATGATTCTTGCACTCACGTGAACTAGAAACAAATATCTACACAAAAATGGGAAGTGGTCATATTTAACAATGGTGGGAATACTCTCGGATTTTTAACTCAAAACAGGGCTATGCAAAATCGGGCATTACGATGGCTTAAAACGTAACATTTCCAAAACTTAAAACTCAACCAAACCAAGCAATCAACTCACAATCCACCTTATACTGCCTCCACATAGTCAAATACTCCAAGCCCAAGTGAAAACATGGACATAATCATATTTAAGATAAAATTGAAATGAAAGTTCTTGGTTTAGTGGTTTATCGATCCACTACTACAACTTCAAGACAAGTCTTTTACAATCAAACCCAAACTTTTCCTCAAGAACACATCTTTTATTATTCAAGAAATCATGGTGGAAGATGGATGTTTTTCTTTTTCAAGATGGATACAAACATTTGAAATAAATAGGTAAATGAACTAGAGATGATTACTAGAATCAAGAAGCTAATCAAACAAGGAAAGAATCAATCAAGATGAACGTTTTTTCCTCCTCTTTTATCTCTAGTTCAGTTGAGAAAATGGATGAGGAATGGATGAGAAATGGGTGAGATATTTTGATTGGCTTTTCTTTTATTTTTCCTTTAACTTAATACAAGCTTATGTCATTGATATGTCCATAATTAATACATTTTTAATACCTATTTTATGTTTGTTTTCGTAATTTTATTATTTAATAAATTGTTTTCTTTTGTTTTGTAGGAAAATAAATAAAATCATATTTCAAGCAGAAAAAGGTGAAAAGGCAAGGAGATGGAAATACTTGAAGTCAAAAGGAAATTGGAGAAAAATTGGAAAACTTATCGGAGAAGAAAAAGGAATTGAGGAAATATTTCTACAATCCGATTTGTAGTCAAAGAACCCAAGCCCATTATTTTTCCTATATATATAGATCTCCTCTCTTGTATTTGAGACACCTAGAATTTTGTTTAGCTCTTTGTTTATTTGTTTACTCTCTTCGGCTATACTCTGTTTTACTGATTTTCAATTCATTGATTTCTTGTTTTTAGATTCAGTCTCCGCGATTCACGTTGTTTACTTGATATATTAGTTAATTGTTTTTGTTTCCTGGCCACTTCCTGTCTTCACACACGCACACCATCTTTAAGTTGTTTAAGTTTTGTTTTATATTTAACTTGTCACCCCCTGTTACTGGTTCGCATATTTAGTTTATAAATTAGCTTTTTCATTCATGTCTTCATCTTTTATTAGTTTAATTAATTCAGTTATTATGTCTAGCTAATTTTCTTGCCCTGGGATGAAGATGAAGTTAATTTGATTATTGTTGATATCTTCTTGTTCCTATTAATTGATTCTCATAATTTTTCTTGGTGCTTAATTGTTCAATTGACAAAGTGATTTTGATATATTATTGTTACCGGATTTATTTTTCATAGCCTATGCTTGCTCCATGAAGTTTTGATAGGTTATTTTTAGATAACAAGTTTCATAGTATATGTTTGTCTCGTTAATTGATATATCTTATTTGTGAAGGAAAGAGAATTGATTTTAGGGAGAGTTGATATTAATTGTGATTGATTAATGGATTCGGATTCCTAGGTTTTCCTTATCTGATTCTATTTGTTAATTAGGTTAAACAAATCACAACTCAAATCTTATTGTCTAGTTCGCCTGAGTTAATTGTTAGGGTTTGAAAATTCATAGTCTCTGTGGATCGATCTGTGATTGCTACAACTAAACACTGTGCGCTTTCAGTTTACATTATTTTTACACATCAAGTTTTTGGCGCCGCTGCCGGGGATTATTGGTAATTTTCACTCCTTGATATTTAATTCTTCGGATTAGTTTCTTGTTCTGCATTGTTTGTCTTTTAGTGAATAGTAAAGCGGAGGAAAGCTTGGACAAGAAGATTGCTAGAAGGCTCGTTGTCTCTTGTGAAATTTTTCGAAGCGCTTTTCGGTATTCCGTAACCTCTCTGTTTTTTTCCCATCATTATTGAAAAATCCAAAAAAAAATATTTGAAAATTCCAAAAATATTAGTTAGTTGTTAAAAACCAATTTGTTGCATCATTCATTCTCTCACATAGGAGCACATCATCTAGATTTATTTATTGTCTTTATCGCTTTCCATCTTATACAATTGTGGTGATTGTTGGAGGAAAGAGGTACGTACAATTTAGAATAGAACACGTAGTGTAGTGCATCCATAAGTGTTTATTTATCGTTCTTTGTGTGTTCCATCATCTAATCAATCTTAAGGGCGCCACCCAATTTCAAGATAAGGTGAGGGATTTCATCACTCTTTCCTTGGCCCACAAATCACTAATTCGTTCATCTTGCATTCCTTTTCCCTTAATAAAATTAATTAGACGTTAGCCCCTAGGATATCGCGCTCAACTAGGAAGAGAATCTAGGAGGAACAAATCACTAAGTATTTTTCGGTGGTGTCTAGGACTAGCGAAAGATTACCTGGCCTTTAGACTGGTGCCTAGAATGGTGGTTAGCCTCTTGGCAATGCTTCCTCCTGCCTGGCCAGTCACGACGAATGCTTTTTGAGCTGTTACTTTTAGTAGTATCTTATTGTTAGGAGCAAGGTCTAGATTTTTTTTAGGATAAGATAGATTTTTCTTTTGATTTTGCATATTCTTGGGTGTTTACTTATAGCTCTTGTCTTCTACGTGCTTAGTTGATTGTTTCTCTTGTATGCAAAGTACTTGGGTTCGAGATAATACATCTAGATTAGTGAGACAATCTGACCTTTCATTACCTGGAGTAGCAAGACAACTCGATTTCTCTTCACCCACTAAAATTGAGTCAAAAGAAGTAGAAGTTCCAACAACAGTCATGGCTGTCTCTCTTAAAGAACGTTGTTACCCCGCTCGTACCGCTCAACCCTCATGCATAGTGCTACCAACAGTAACCGCAAACAATTTTGAAATCAAACATCATAACATTAGCATGTTACCTAGGTTTGCTGGGATAGAGGGAGAGGATCCATATCTTTTCATTCGAGAATTTGAGGAAGTGTGTGCCTTACAAAAACTTCAACAACTAAGTGAGGATTCCATTAGGCTTAGACTCATTAACTTTGCTTTAAAAGAAGATGCTAAACAGTGGTTGTATAGTCTACCCATTAATTCTATTTCCACATGGGAGGGATTTGTTGCTATATTTCTTAAAAAATATTTTCCCAACCATAAGGCTAACAGGCTTAGGAATGAAATCAACCAATTTCAACAAAATCCAAATGAGCCTTTTTGAAAATATTTTGATAGATTTCAAAAGTTGTTGTCTAAGTGTCCTCAACATGGTATAGAAAAATGGAGACTTTGTAAAATTCTCTATGAAGACTTAGATAGTCAAACCACTGCCTTGTTAGAGTCTATGTGTAATGGTAGGTTTATGGATAAAACCGATGAAGAAGCTTGGCAATTTTTTGAGGAGTTAGCTGAAAGAACAATTTTGTGGGAGTCAACTAGGGAACCCAGTCACGAAACTGAAAAATCTAAGGGCGTACACGTAGTTGGTAATTCTATTGCAACCGAAGCTAAGTTAGCTACACTCACTAGACGTCTAGAAGCCTTAGAAACCAACAAGGTGTCCTCACAATTGTTTCTGTGTGCAAACTGTAATTCTCCTACTCATTTGATAGAAAATTGTCCTGAAATTGAACAAGCCAATGCCATGTTTCAATCTAGAGTTAGGAATGATCCCTATTCATCCACATACAATCCTGGTTGGAAAAATCATCCAAATTTCTCATGGAACCAAGGTCAATACAACCAGTATAACCAAAATTCTCAACCTGCTTTTCAAAAGCCCAATCCTGGTCCATACCCAAGATAGACAATTGCTAAATTCCAACGCTTAAGCCATATCTAAACTAGAGGTCCAAGTTAGTCAGTTGGCAAACACCATCAGTGAGACAGAGAAAAATCGATTTCCTAGTCAACCCGAGATTAATCCTAAATTTCATCCAAATCAAAAGTCTCATGAAAATGTGAATTCCGTTATCTCTCTAAGGTCTGGTAATCAATTCAATAATCATGCTGGTGTCAATACTCAAGCAGAAGATAAGCTTACATCTGAACCAAATCCGTTACTCTTGAATCCTAGTCTTAAACAATCTTCCAATCCCAAGAGTCCTGAAGAAGTTGAATCTAATGAGTCATCACCCTCCGATGAACCACCTTCAAAACGGCAATCTGATGTGTCTAATGAAAATGTCTTTAAGACAAAAGCTCCGTTTCCTCACAGACTTACTTCAAACAAACAATCTGCTCAATTAGATAAGATTTTGGAAGTCTTCAAGCAAGTCAAGATTAACATTCCTCTTTTAGATACAATTCAACAAGTTCCCTCTTATGCTAAGTGTCTAAAAGATTTGTGTACTCATAAAAGAACCACTCATGTTCCTAAGAAAGCTTTCCTAACATCTAATGTTAGCTCTATCTTGTCAAATCAAATTCCTTTGAAGTATAAGGATCCTGGTAGTCCTACCATTTCTTGTGTCATTGGTAATACTTTCATTGATAAAGCTTTACTCGATCTAGGAGCTAGTGTGAATCTTCTTCCATTATCTGTCTATCAAGGCTTGGGTTTAGGTGAACTTAAAGAGACTACTATCACTCTTCAGTTAGCTGACCGTTCTGTCAAAATTCCTAAGGGTATGGTGGAAGATGTGTTGATTAAGGTTGGTGATTTTGTCTTCCCTGTCGATTTCATTGTTCTAGAAACCGAACCTGTCAAAAATCTCAAAAATCAAATTCCCATCATTCTAGGAAGACCTTTTCTTGCCACCTCTAATGCTTTGATTAACTGTAGGAATGGATTAATGAAACTCACATTTGGAAACATGCAAATTGATCTCAACATTTTCAATGTAGGAAATCAACCCAATGTGTTTTTTGACCAACCCATAGAAATTAACATGATTGATGAGTTAGTTGATAATGAAACCATGAATGTTGATGATGTTCTTAATTTTTGTCAAAATTACTTTAGTCAAGATTGGGATGATACTGGTCATAAAAATGAGATTAATGAAATGTTAGAGTCCACCATTCCTAGTTCCAATCGAGAGTTAGAACCTTTTCCTTTGCCACTTTATGAAGCTAATGAATCAGTTAAGACAAGTCCACCAGAATTAGAACTTAAACCTCTTCCCGAAACTCTCAAGTATATGTTTCTAGCTCCTTCTGAGTCTCTTCCAGTCATCATTGCATCTGATTTGACACCTTCTCAAGAGGAGGAACTCTTAATTGTACTTAGAAAGAATAAGGAATCCATAGGGTGGAGCATATCTGATATCAAGGGAATTAGCCCTGCCATTGTCCAACATAGGATTCACTTAGTTGATGATGCTAAACCAGTTAGAGAGCCGCAAAGGAGGTTGAACCCGACTCTTAAGGAAGTTGTTAGGAAAGAAATCCTTAAATGTCTAGATAATGGGATCATCTATCCTATATCTGATAGCTCTTGGGTCAGTCCTGTTCAAGTAGTGCCTAAAAAGTCAGGGATCACTGTAGTTGTTAATGAAGATGATGAATTAGTTCCCACTCGTGTTCAGTCTGGTTGGAGAATGTGTATTGATTATAGGAAACTAAATGCTGCTACTAGGAAAGACCATTTTCCTCTACCCTTCATTGATCAAATGTTAGAAAGGTTAGCATGTCACTCATACTATTGTTTTCTAAATGGTTTTTCTGGCTATTTCCAAATTCCCATTGCTCCCGAGGATCAAGAAAAGACCACCTTCACATGTCCTTTTGGAACCTTTGCTTATCGTCCTTTAGCTTTTGGTCTAACCACTGCCCCTGCCACTTTCCAAAGATGCATGATGAGCATTTTTTCTGATATGGTAGGAGAGTTCCTAGAAATCTTTATAGATGACTTTTCCATCTTTGGTTCTTCTTTTCATCAGTGTCTTCACCATCTTGACTTAGTTTTAAAACGATGTAAAGAAACAAATCTTGTTCTTAATTGGGAAAAATGTCATTTCATGGTTAAATAAGGAATTGTTCTTGGTCATAAAATATCTTCAAAGGGCATTGAAGTTGATAACGCTAAAATTGATCTCATTGCTAATTTATCTCCACCAAAGTCTGTCAAAGAAATTCGTTCCTTTTTAGGACATGCTGGTTTTTATAGGCGTTTCATTAAAGATTTTAGCAAAAAGGCAAGACCATTGACCAATCTTCTTTCTAAGGACATAAAATTTGAGTTTTCTAGTGAATGTCTCCAATCTTTTGAACATCTTAATAAAGAGTTGACCTCAGCCCCAATTATTCAATCCCCTGATTGGAATCAACCTTTTGAGCTTATGTGCGACGCGTCTGATTATGCCGTAGGTGCAGTCTTAGGACAAAGAATCAATAAGATACCTCATGTCATATACTATGCTAGTAAGACTCTAAATGATGCTCAACTTAACTACTCCACCACGGAAAAAGAACTTCTAGCTGTAGTTTTTTCTCTTGAAAAGTTTCGGTCATATCTTATAGGTTCTAAAATCATTGTTTACACAGACCACTCTGCTCTTAGATATCTCTTCTCTAAGAAAGACTCAAAGGCCCGATTGATTAGGTGGGTCTTGTTGCTCCAAGAGTTTGACTTAGAAATTAGGGATAAGAAGGGTTCTGAAAATGTTGTTGCTGATCATCTTTCCCGATTAGTAGTGGAGTCCTCCATGGATATTCCTTTGAATGAGTCTTTTCCTGATGAACACCTTCTTTCCATCTCTACCACTCCTTGGTTTTCTGATATTGTTAACTATCTTGTCACTGGTGAAATTCCTTCTCATTGGTCTAAGCAAGATAAATCCAAATTTCTCTCACAAGTCAAGTACTTCTTTTGGGATGATCCCTATATTTTTAAGTATTGTCCAGACCAAATCATTAGGAGGTGTGTTTCAAACCATGAGTTTAGAAGTGTTCTTTCCTTTTGTCATGATCAGGCTTGTGGAGGTCACTTTAGTGCTAAAAAGACTACTGCTAAAATACTTCAATCTGGTTTCTATTGGCCCAATTTGTTTAAAGATTCTGCAAAATTTTGTGCCGCTTGTAGTAGGTGTCAACATTTAGGAAAGATCACTAGAAGAAACATGATGCAAATGAATCCAATCTTAGTTATTGAGATTTTTGATGTTTGGGGTATAGATTTTATGGGTCCATTTCCTAATTCTTGTGGTAACCTCTACATTCTCTTAGCGGTCGATTACGTGTCTAAATGGGTCGAAGCTATACCAACTAAGTCTAATGAAAACAATGTAGTTCTTAAGTTTTTAAAGGAGAATATCTTTTCTAGATTTGGTACGCCTAGAGCTATAATTAGTGACCAGGGTAAGCATTTCAAAAACCATCAGTTTGAGTCTCTTTTGAAGAAGTATTCCATCACTCACAAATTAGCTACACCTTATCATCCTCAAACTAGTGGTCAAGTTGAGGTCTCTAATAGGCAGATTAAACAAATTCTAGAGAAAACTGTCAATTCAAATAGGAAAGATTGGCCTGTTAAGTTGATAGATGCTCTACGGGCTTATCGCACTACTTTTAAAACTGTTTTGGGTATGTCTCCTTATAGGCTTGTGTTTGGTAAAGCATGTCATCTCCCTGTTGAACTTGAACATAGAGCGTTTTGGGCTATTAAAGAATTGAATTTTGATTTACCCACTGCTGGTAGCCATAGGAAGTTACAACTGTCTGAGTTAGAAGAACTTAGGAATGATGCCTATGAAAATGCTAAGATTTATAAGGAAAGAACTAAAATTTTGCATGATAAATCTATATTGAGAAAATCTTTTTCTCCTGGTCAAAAAGTTCTTTTATACAACTCTAGGCTGCATTTGTTTCCTGGAAAATTGAGATCTCGGTGGGAGGGACCATTTGTTGTTAAAGTTGTTTTTCCTCATGGTGCTATTGAAATTGAAAAGTCTACAACTGGTGAAACATTTAAGGTTAATGGTCAAAGGCTTAAACCATTTTTAGAACTTCCAGTTGATTCTGAGGAGGAGGTGATCCACCTCCTTGATTCGTGATCCAAGTAAGTTCCCTTGTTGTATAGTAGATAGTTCTATTCCTCTGTCATTCCCCTATCAGGTATTCTTGTCCTTTTACTCTGTCATTTTTCTCTCATTTGCATACATTGAGGACAATGCATGATTTAGGTATGGGGGAGGGGTTTAGTAGTATTAAAAAAAAATCCAAAAAAATTGAAAAATGAAGAAAATCCCAAAAAGAAGTTTAGTGTTGTAAATTTTAGAATTCTAGACTTATGAAATGATTTATTGTGGCTTGATGCACCCTTACATGCTATAGTAATCTTTTGTTGCTGATACTTTTGATTAAGAAGTGATTTGCTAAGTTCTTGTCCACACACATACACTAGCAAGGTGAAACTAGTAGACTTATTGAATGTTGCAAGTAATTAGAAGGACATGAATATGTGCAAGATGATTTGGTTTTCATGCTTTGAGTACAAGTTGGTGCATTAAAGAGATTTTTACTTGGGATTGATTATGTTTTACCAGCAAGTGAGTTTTTGAGCCTATATGCATATCTTTTGCATTTTTATATTCGTTTGCTTGAGTGTCCACATGTTGTTTGAATTGCTAGCACTTGTTTGAGACCTTTCTTGAAACGCGTGACATTATTTGTTGATAAGATGATAAAGACATTTAGGAATAACCTATATTTTCCAAATTACCACACCATTTATATATGATCAATTAGTTACCCTCTTGAGCTTAATCCTATTTTTCGGTGACACACCACATTATGTGCCTAGACCTTTTTCTTGTTTAGCCTTACTTATGCTTGATCCCAAATTGTCAATGGCTAGTAGGAACTTGAGGGAGTAATAAGGTGTGTAAGATGGGTTTACTTTTGTTCATTACTTTTGAGGAAATATTTGGTTTGATTGCTTACTTGATAGTCGTTGTTCAATAAATTTTTGAAGGAGGATTGTGGTTTCTTATATCTATCTCTTAGCTCTCGAAAAAAAAAATGAAAAAAAAACAAAAAAACAAGAAAGATTAAAAAAAAAAAAATCATGAGAGCATACTTATGTTTCTTCATTCGACTAATCAAGCCTTTTGTTGGAAGAAAATGAGAAAATTCAGTTGTGGGGAGGATGTTTGGTGATGTGTATGATTTATTATGGTGCCTACTAGTTTTTGACACTTCACCTTCTTTGGCCTTACTTGACATACTTTGTCCCTAGCCCCGTTACAACCCAAATAAAGACCTTTTGATTATAATCATTGATGTATGTTGTGTTAAAGTTAGATTGATACCAAATGTCAAGCATGCTTATGATTTTGTTGGAATAGAGTGATACACTTACCCTTGTTCTTGAGTGAATATTCTTTTGTGAGTGAAAGATGAGTTATTACTTGTTTCTACATTTGAGATTCCAAGTTTTGACTCAAAGTTGTACTCTTGTGGGCTTAGCATGGTTACCAACTTATTCTTACACTTGACATGGACTTTTGAGCACTTATGCATATTTCTTTGAGTAGACTATGTGAATCCTTGCACATTCCACATCAAGACATTGTAAAGTCATTTTTGATTCTTAAGTTGATGCAGCATGAGAGGACTTGTATGTGTGGCGTTGCATTGCCATGCGATCTTTTACATGAGGTGGATGGATTTTGTGGGTACATTCACTATAAACCCTCACCAGACCTCACTCATCCACTAGGGCTGCCTAGGGGTTTAAAGGGCTTGTTGCATATGCCAAATGTAACCGTGATCACCTACGGAAGTGGTATTATCTATTATATAGTAGTTTATATTATATTAGTTTTTCTCGAGGACGAGCAAAAGATAGGTATGGGGGCATTTGATAGGTCCATAATTAATACATTTTTAATACCTATTTTATGTTTGTTTTCGTAATTTTATTATTTAATAAATTGTTTTCTTTTGTTTTGTAGGAAAATAAATAAAATCATATTTCAAGCAGAAAAAGGTGAAAAAGGCAAGGAGATGGAAATACTTGAAGTCAAAAGGAAATTGGAGAAAAATTGGAAAACTTATCGGAGAAGAAAAAGGAATTGAGGAAATATTTCTACAATCCGATTTGTAGTCAAAGAACCCAAGCCCATTATTTTTCCTATATATATAGATCTCCTCTCTTGTATTTGAGACACCTAGAATTTTGTTTAGCTCTTTGTTTATTTGTTTACTCTCTTCGGCTATACTCTGTTTTACTGATTTTCAATTCATTGATTTCTTGTTTTTAGATTCAGTCTCCGCGATTCACGTTGTTTACTTGATATATTAGTTAATTGTTTTCGTTTCCTGGCCACTTCCTGCCTTCACACACGCACACCATCTTTAAGTTGTTTAAGTTTTGTTTTATATTTAACTTGTCACCCCCTGTTACTGGTTCGCATATTTAGTTTATAAATTAGCTTTTTCATTCATGTCTTCATCTTTTATTAGTTTAATTAATTCAGTTATTATGTCTAGCTAATTTTCTTGCCCTAGGATGAAGATGAAGTTAATTTGATTATTGTTGATATCTTCTTGTTCCTATTAATTGATTCTCATAATTTTTCTTGGTGCTTAATTGTTCAATTGACAAAGTGATTTTGATATATTATTGTTACCGGATTTATTTTTCATAGCCTATGCTTGCTCCATGAAGTTTTGATAGGTTATTTTTAGATAACAAGTTTCATAGTATATGTTTGTCTCGTTAATTGATATATCTTATTTGTGAAGGAAAAAGAATTGATTTTAGGGAGAGTTGATATTAATTGTGATTGATTAATGGATTCGGATTCCTAGGTTTTCCTTATCTGATTCTATTTGTTAATTAGGTTAAACAAATCACAACTCAAATCTTATTGTCTAGTTCGCCTGAGTTAATTGTTAGGGTTTTGAAAATTCATAGTCTCTGTGGATCGATCTGTGATTGCTACAACTAAACACTGTGCGCTTGCAGTTTACATTATTTTTACACATCAGTCATAATCAAGTGAAATATCTTCCAAGGCTTCTCATGGAATCTTCCCACACTTGCAAGCATGATTCTTCTTTATTTCCTAAGTTATAATACGTCCAAGGTTGCTCCTTCAAGCGGATTTTCGATGCTCGTTTTCGTTTGCGATTTTTGACTACGTGATTAGTAACCGTTTATTATTCCGGAACTTCTGCGAAAATATGAGATCGATCGGAGACTATAAAATTTTACTATTCATCTTGGGATACTATTCACCCTGGTTACTATTCATCATTATTTTTGATCTCTCTAAAACAATTTGAAATATTTTATAAAAGGAGCGAATAAAACTCTATGTGATTTTCGCAGCGAATATTAACTATTCACTATTCATCCTAACGATCGAATACTTAACTAATATGGTTCGAGCATTAACCTTGGAATATAAACTGAATTTACATACACTTAAATATATCGTATATCAATAATACGAATTCAGACTTCTATGAAATATTTTCCAATTTGTGAATTTCTAAAATCCGATGTGATCTATATACACTCATTTATAGTATATATCACCAATACGACTTCGAAACTTCAGTTTGACGGCACGTATATAATGTGGTCTAAAAAGTTTTTCATCAAACTTATTTTTGCTATTCATTAGGGTCTTTTTAAAATTTTTCAATATCTCCAAGTTGGCGCCCCAACTTGATCCTCTTCATTAAGTTGGCGCGCCAACTTGGCGCTCGAAACTTGGTCTTGCCATAGTTGGCGTTCCAACTCATATCTGCTCAATTTCATCTCCTTCTACCTTCAACTATCATTCATATCAATATACCTCTGTAATCATGTCAACCTAATAGTTGACTATCTTCAAATAATTTTGACGAAATTTTGTGTGTAACAAACATGATACCACTAGACAAAGCTAACAAGCTAACAACAAGCAATTTTGACGAAAAAACAGCCTTAATCATCCTCACCTACAAAATAGATGTATAATCAAAGTAACAAACACAAATAAAATGCAAACAACTTTAAAGTATGATAATTGCTTACCCATCTAGATTGAAGAATCCTAATTTTCAATGCCGAAAACTAACTAAATCAGATTGGATGATAGATCCAACTGCAACCATAATTATTAAATACTGAAATAAATCAAATCGATTCCCAATAAAAATTGTATAAAAAAACTAAAAACATGTACCTCATGAAATGGAGTTAGGAAATGCGTCGATGGCTACCACCCTCTGTTCAGGAATAAAAATGGCTTGTGAGTTACTTGCAATTATTTACAACTTTTTAAGCAATAGAGTCAGACTACCATTTAATTAGTTATTGCATAATGAAAGTAATCACTAATAATGGATGTGCATGGATCATGATTATAAGCTCAATCTCGGGATAGGTGCAGAAATATTAAGCACATTTATATGTTTATATTTTTAAAGTCAAATATCATAACAAAGCCACCAAGTTCCGGACTTCCGATAAAACTGATAAGCTCAAACACAAAAAGAGGTTCATAATTGCTTAATACTATATTCTTTGAGAATATCAACAAACACTTACATTAAAATGTTATACTCCAAAATTATAAGATTATCACACACATAATTAGCCAAAACCTGTACTTTAATCTAACTTCAAACAATTCTAAATGGGATTAAAAAAACTTAGAATTTACGTAGGATTCCACTAAAAAAAAGACCAAATCATGAAACTTAATTTATGATAATAGAAGCCAAAAAACATACTACCTTACAATTATGAACTGTGGACATAGGTTAATCATAGAGCATGTGTAGGGTCGAATTTCCAAAACTAAGATCAAAACATCTGCAAATGATGGAACTCTCAACTCACGAAACGAAGTGACAATAACAATTATAAATGATAGAATTAAAGGAAAAAGATATCTTACTTCTGACCTCTGAGACGAGTTTTTCCGTTGGACAATAAACATAATTTGTGGTCCTTCAAAATCAAGATGCACGTCAATATCGACTAAAGACGCGGATCTATTTTAAAAATGTTCCGCTGATTGACAAAAAAGGGCTGAAATAACCTCCGTATCCGGGATAGATAAGGCGGTTAAACAAATTTTTAGAACCCGCTAATCCTTCTCTGTCAAAAAATTAAGCGGTTCCCCCCTAAATATTGGAATTTTTTTATGGAGGGCATCAATTTCAATTTTCTAAATTTATGAATTAATGTAATAATATACAAATGATAACTCCGATATATATAATAAAAATATTGTATGTTTACAAAAAAATTGAAATAAGTTTTTAATAATACTAGCTTAAAATCAGTGTGATGTACGGATTATTTTTAATAATTATTATTTTAATTATTTACATGTTAATATTTTCTTCTTGTTAAAAAAAATAAGTAGGCGTGTTAAACTTTTTTAAATAATTAAATGTATTAATATAGGTATTATAATAAATAAGTAACGATTTGCCCATGATATTTTTGGAGAAAAAAACTTTTAGAAAATAGAAAAAATAACATGTTTTAGTTGAAAAGGGTAATTCTCCATGATTTTTTTAGAAAAAAAGGAGATTTTGTAAGAAAAATAGTAAAAGTTGGAAAAAGAGGATTTTAGTAAGGAAAAATAGAAAATGTAACATGCTTTAGTTAAAAAAGGTAATTGCCCGTGATTTTTTTAGAAAAAGAGAGGATTTTGTTAGGAAAAATATAAAAAAGTAATGTATTTTAGCTGAAAAGGTGACTGGTTATAAATAATGATATTATTTAATAATATTTTTTTAATAAGTAAGGTTAATTATGTAAAATCACGAAGTACCGACCGATCGACCGACCAAACTTTTAATGTTTTGATATGCACTGAAAAATAAGCTTATAAGTGTAATTAATGATGTATTAATTAAACCTAGATTGGTCCGAGAGTTAGGCCCCATAAAAAGGCCCGAAACCCTAATTATTTATTAATTTCATAATTAATAAATAGGGGAAATTTACATCTCACAAAGAGAGTCCAAAATGTGTCAAATAATTAAAAGATCAGCCTCCAAGGCATACAAATTCAATAGGAGTCAGCCTCCTACAAAATAGGATTCACAATTTTGTTCTAAGAGGGTGACTTGGCCCCCAAGTCATCTAATTATACGTTAAATACAAGGCTCCTGACGCCTATATAAAAGACCTGATCCTTCAACCTAGAACTACGTTTTTTGGCTTGATTCTTAGCATTGATTGAGATACGTAGGCATCTTGTGAGGGCAGAGTTAGCCACGAAACACGAGAACAACCATTAAAGTTCGAAAGTTCTTAAACCCTAGCAGTAAATTTGAAAGTACGTTTTTTATTCCACAACATTTGGCGCCGTCTGTGGGAAGACAACAACAACCATGGCAAATACAGGAAGAACAAATCGAGAAACTCAAACTTCTGAAGGACTTCCTCTTACCTCTGAAACGGAGACTCGTGGAAAACAACCACCGCCAACCACTGGCACTCAAGGGGCGAATATCCCCCTCACCACTACTCAAGGACCAGAGATCCCAATTTCGATTGAAGGGACGAATCCCCTGCAAATGGTCATTCATGGCCCTAATCCTCAAGAGACTACTCTCCAACAACCAATCACAACCTCTCCACTGCTCATGAATGCACCACGTGGCCTTCAACTTCACATCACGGATCTTCCCCGATACGCGACTCAAACTCTAGGGATGCCAACCTATGGTATGCCGCCTCGACCCACGATGGGCAGCAGTGGTATCAATCCAACCTACAACGAAGCATATGTGCCCCTTAATATTCAAGATCTGGGACCCCAAAATCAGTAAACTCAAACTAGACAGACCCCCTTGATTCAATACTACTCATGTCCTTATATTGAAGAAGAGAATAATTCAACTGGAGATGAGAGGGATTTTGCCCCGAGGAGGAGACGCTCTTCCCAAACAAATCGAGAACAACCCCAAACCACTAAGGAAAGGATTGTGGCCCATGAGGCAGAGGCTGCAAGACTCAAGAAACTACTGGCAGAAGAAAAAGCTGCAAAAGCACAAAGCCAAGCAACTGGAAGAGTCCTGGTGATCAATTTAGACCCTACACCAAGAAGAACCAAGAGGGCCGTAGCCCCAAAGGGTGATCCTAATGTGTTGTTACCCCTATGAGATCCTGATGATCCTACACCACCTTTTACTCATGATATCATGAAATCTAATATATCCAGAAAATTCAAGATGCCAACAATCAAAGTTTATGATGGAACAGGAGACCCCGCGAACTATGTGAGGACTTTCTCTAATGCATTGTTGTTACAGTCCACGAATGATGCAGTCAAATGCATAGCGTTTCCAGAAACCCTAGCGGGCATGGCTCAGCGTTGGTACAACCGTCTACCCCCAATTCTATTGGATCTTTTAAGGAGCTGAGCAAGACATTTATCAACCAATTTGTTAGTGGAAGGGTGCATGAGAAGAGTTCTACATATCTCATGGGAATCCAGCAAGGAATGAATGAAGCCTTGAGTGACTACATAAATCGATTCACTAGAGAGGCCCTCAAGGTACCGGAGACAAAGTAGCAATGATAGCCCTACAGCAACGAACCACTGATGACCATTTTAAACGGTTCCGGGCTAAACACCCACCGGAAAGCATTATATTCAGGATATTTTATTTATATCCTATTCCCCATATTACCAAACATACTATTGGTCTAGTCTATACGGCTGGTATCACTATGTGTTTACTCTTATCTATGGCGTAATTATATATTTAACATTTTTTTTAACGTTTTATTAATAATTAGTAATTATAATATTATTATTTTATTTTGTTAAATAGAACTGTTCAGGATATTTTTGGAAAATAAGAGGTTTTAGTTAGGAAAAATAGACAAGTTGAAATTTTAGTTATAGAATATTAAATAGAATATACACTTTGGCTAAAAAAATGTAATTGGTTAATTATTAGCAATTATAACTTTATTACGTTTTTTATTAAATGAAACTGACTGCGATATTTTTGAAAAATGAGATTTTTTAGTTATGAAAAATAGAAACGATAATCTATATAATAATTTTAATAATCTATCCAACGGTTCTCATCGATTTGATCAGAAATATCTGACGGCTATGAAGTGAGTGACCAAAATTTTGGATGACCAGAGTACAAAAACTTTTAAGACCAGACTACAAAACTTTTAGTGTTTTATCTTTAATATAATAGTAATTTTAGTTATAAAAAAAATATACGCTTTGGCTAATAAAGTTAATTTATTTATTATTATTATTTTATGTTACTAAATAAAATTGTACATGATATCTTTGATGTTTTAGTTAGGAGAAATTTTACTTAGAAAATATAAAAAAGAATATATGTTTTGGAAAAAAAAAGTTAATTGGTTAGTAATTAGTAATTATAATATTATTATTTTATTTTGTTAAATAGAACTCCCCGTAACATTTTTGGAAAATGAGAGATTTTAGTTAGGAAAAATAGAAAAGTAGAAATTTTAGTTAGAAAATATTAAATAGAATATACACTTTGGCTAGAAAAAGGTAATGGGTTAGTTATTAGTAATTATAACTTTATTACGTTATTTTATTAAATGAAACTGACTGCGATATTTTTGAAAAATGAGCTTTTTTAGTTATGAAAAATAAAAAAGATATTTTATATAATAATTTTAATAATTTATCCAACGATTCTAATCGATTTAATCAGAAATATCTAACGGTGCTATGAATTGAGTTATAAATTAGTAACAGTTGTTTATTGGGGTTTTACCGGTTCTAGTGGTTTTTTATGTAAGGTTCTAGTGATTAGTAGTCGGGATGTGGTCCACTTCCTGTTTGTTTCAGTGTTATTGCTTTTCAAAAAAAAAAAAAGGAAAGTTATTACCTACTTTAAGAAAATTTCCAGGGATACATCATTTTCACCAAATTTGAAGAGAAGAATAAGAAACATCAGAGGAGACTCCTACTGTTGAGAAATTTTTTGCTGCAAATATAAAAGGATTTTTCTTCCAAATTTTTAAATTCCTTTTCCTTTTCTTCCAAAAATATCACTCATGAACAAGTTAAAAAAATTAAAAAAAAATTCTTTTTTTTCCTTCCATTCAAAAAATATCATGAACACTTTCAGAAAATATATCTGGAACACAGTACAATATTGTTGTCGACTTCATTCTTGACACTCGTCCGGTTATTTTAGGACGCCTATGAAGAATTTTGTTTACGCCTTGTGAAGTTGTGATTCGCATGCTTCTTCTCCATCATGCTTCTTCTCCATCAATTATTTATAACATGAAACCGATCAATATCGTTTTTCCTCGACTTTACCACCTGGTAGGTTTCCAATTGCACTGTTACAAGTACTCCCTCCGTCCCCTCAATTCTTTATATTAATGTAAAAACGGGTTCGGCTAAATTATTTTAAATTTTTTTCTTCTTCTGAATAAAAATATAATGTTTAAATTTTTATTTAAAAAAATAAAATTTTAAAAAAAAGTTGTAGAGCTATACTTTACTTTATAGGAGCCTTTGCCAAGCAATTTAAAAAAACTGTAAAGAAATGAGAGGAACGGAGGGAGTATAATACTAGTTTAAAATCTGATTGCATGGATTAATTTTAATAATTGTTATTCTATTATTTTATTTTAATTAATTACATTTGTTTGAAAAAATAAATAAACATGTGAAAATAGGAATTTATTTTAAAATAATCAAAAATATTAAAATAGGTTTTGAAATAAATAAATAAATGTATGTCCGTGATATTTTTGAAACATAAGGTGTTTTAATAAGAAAAAATAGAAAAAAAAATTTAGTTGAAAAATGTAATTTCCCGTGATATTTTTGAAAAGAAGAATTTTTTTTTAAAAAAACTGATGTGTTTTATTTGAAAAAAGTAACTAATTATAAATATATATAATATTATTATTTAATAATATTTTTTTATAATTACGTAAAAATACAAAGTACCAAAAAATTGTAACGACTCGTGATTGAAAAGATGAGTGGCAAAACTATGAAGGACCAAAGAAACTTTCTTTAATATAATAGTACAAATTTGTAAGTAGTTTATCCTCATACAAATTGTTGGTTTAAATCATGAAATGAAATGATATAAAATGAAATATCATTATAATATTTATGCTAAGAGTTTTTTAAAGTTACTTTTTTTTCAAAAGTTATTTTCATAATACAGGTACAAGAGTAAATATAGACAACTATTATTACTATTGTATAACTTGGGAGATTCTAGAAAATTATATATTTAAAAAGGACAATAATAATCTTTGTCAAGTTATAGTAGAAATTTCAAATAAAAAAGTGATAAAAGTACATAATTCCGACTTGTTAGAATTTAACTGAAAAGCTAATTTTTAATTTTTTCTACTTTCCAAAAAGGACATATAAATTACTTTATATGCTTATTTTAAATATTGATATTTTTTATGTATGAAAAACATGCTGACCAATTCATTCTTTTCGTTTTTTTGCAAAATACATGCTCACCGCATCTTAGGGCCTGTTTGACTGCACTTATTTGTATAAGCTTAGGGCTTATAAATCACTTTTGACCTATGAAGATGTTTGTGTATTCAACTTATTTCATTAACTTATAAATTATAACTTATTTTTTTAGCTTAGACTTATGGAGGTGTTTGTCTACCCAACTTATAATCTAACTTATAACTTAAGTTGAATGTTAGAAAATACTAACATTTTGCTCAACTTATTTCATTTTTCATGATTTCTTTATCTATTTAGTAGTTTATATTTTTATATTTATACTTTTAAATGTTTTTTAATCTAAAATGTATTTATCGAGATCATTATATTAATTAATTATTTTTTCAATTTAACTATTTAGTAGTTTATATTTTTATATTTATACTTTTAAATGTTTTTTAATCTAAAATGTATTTATCGAGATCATTATATTAATTAATTATTTTTTTAATTTAATTTAACAAAAAAATTATTAACTTATAAGTAAATTTATCGAAACACTTACGTAACTTATAAGTTTGCATCAACTTATCACTTATATAACACTTACTGACATAAGTTCACTTTTTTTACGTTCTCTCATTTTAAGCTATAAGTCAACTTTTGTTTGATACGAAACGCCCACTTAATTGTTAACCACCTGATACCTTGTAATTAATTAATCATTATTTGCCTAACACAAAACATGTCTCCCTCTATATATATATGGGATACATGAGTTTACAAACAGGAAAACATACAAAAATATTACATATATAAGTAAACCTCCGCACAAAACCTGAGCAGAAGCAAGCCATGATACAGACAATCAAGTCTTCATCCTTCACAACCATGTCACCGTCCTTCTCCTCGCGCATCCAACATGGTATGTAGCTAGTAACTTCTGTTTTTTTTTTACCTTCTTAAATTACTTTTAAATCATCATTTACTTGAGCTTCGAACATTTAATGTTCATACTTTTTCTGTATGCATGGTTGTGATATGTGATGTTCTTACCTCACATGTTATCATCCAAACGACTCATGCGTCGTCCTCTATTCATCAATCCAAATTCTTCTTCAGTTTCAGCCCCCGACCTTAAATGCAACTCTTAAAGCCATTCCTATATATAGCTGTTTGTCACTCTAAAAATGTCACCTCTAGTACTCTCTATTCGCGAAATTGTTGCATCCTGTATTTTATCTACAGACTCCCCAGATATTTTTAGATCAAGCTTCTAGATATACTAGCAGTGCACTCGTAGAATCAATATTTTAATTTTTTTCACTACGATAAATTTTGCATGTATGTTACAAATATCTCTTACATATAGAATCTATTTAACCTATCTTTGACATTTGTAGGGTTTCCAACATCGTTCCACTTACAAAGGAGACAGAGACAGATTTCTAACAAATATAAGGAAAATAAATATTTCATAAACTTCCTTCCCCCGGTGTCAATTTCAAAGGGTAGTTTTGGGCGTCGTAGCAGTGGCCCTTACAAGCCCGTAAGAGAGAAAAAAGTTCAAACGCCAACATTTTGTGCTCAATCAACAAACGACGAGTTCATTTTAAAAGATGACCACATAACAACGCTACAAAGCAGTTTATGGAGGAATGTGGATGTATTTTTAAGGTTCTGCCGACTGCACAGTGTCATTGGCAATGTAAGTATAACTTGCGAGACTTATATTATCATATATATTTTGATCAGCGACCGAACCAATGGGCTGCAACCTAGGCTAATTAAA
This sequence comes from Heracleum sosnowskyi, assembly GCA_030848705.1. Lineage (NCBI taxonomy): Eukaryota > Viridiplantae > Streptophyta > Magnoliopsida > Apiales > Apiaceae > Heracleum > Heracleum sosnowskyi. The sequence continues at coordinate 23,753,479 of CM061240.1, forward strand.
GCTTGGGTTAGGCTAAAAATTGTGATAGGAAATTTTATATAAAGACACGATTTTTAGTTAAAAGTTAGTAGATAGAAATTTTGTTTTAAGTCCCGGCTAAACACTGAAAATTAACAAAAAAAGAAATAAAGTATATTTTAACCCCGGCTAGCTATTTTATGAATCTGGTTATTATTATAATATAATTATTAGTAAGATATTTTTAACTATTATGTGGTCTACTTCATGTAACAGATTATTGGTATGACTTCAATTTCCCTGCTGCCTCTGACCTCATTAGGTGATTTATCACCCGTTTTTTTTTACAGGAATTTTGAAGGTAACAAATAATTTTTCTCAACTGGAAGTTGCATAAAGACACATTGAGATTGTAGTTTTTTTAAATAAGTTTTACTTCACTTGTAGGTAATGATTCCAATGGTTCTTATGAATGTATATGTTGGTTGTTTAAATCAAGTGACTGATCTGGAAATTGACAAGGTACATAGAAGTATTTACTTAAATTAATACTAATGTTTTTAGGTAATTATATAACTTTGCTTTTGGTCTCACGTTTTTTAGGTAAACAAGCCACATTTTGTACTGGTTACCGGTGAATATACAGTAGGACAGGCGAAGGCAATTGCTGCTGCACTGGCACTTATGGTTATTACTTCTTTTACTACTAATGTTAAATCTTTTAAAGTTAATCCAATGATTCAAAGAAACTTTACAGTACCGTCTGGGATGTTTGGTAGGCTTTTACCATGGGAATCTTGTTCAATTCTCCATCGCTGTTTGCTGGCCTTGTGGCTTACTTTTTAGTTGGAACTGCATATTCTGTTGAGGTGAGTTTTATTTACATGTGTTATTTCGAGTTATACCATAGATCTATAATCATTAAATCCCTTCATGTATGTATCATACAGAAAAAAAACTAATTAGTAGTATTGTCCACTATCTGGATTTCATGATCATACACTTTCTTGAACGTCATGCAAAACTTTTGAATCATAATATAATTCTTCTCAATATGTTATAAGCAAAATTGATCATATCCAACTACTATGACATGTGCAGTTACCTCTACTCAGATGGAAAAAAAACCCCTTCCTTGCTGCATTTGTCATAATAAGTTTGTTACTTTCAATTGCATCATCTTCCTACATCCACAGCCAGGTAACTGATTTATATTCATTACACCAATAATGTGTAAGTTTTACGAAGTTCATACATATATTTTACATAACTGCCTAAGAAGAGGATGCAATGATATATGCAGACTTTTGTGCTCGGCAGACCATTAGTATTCACAAGGCCCTTCGCTTTCATCTTGTTCTTAGATATCTTGTTTGGCATTGTTGTTGCACTAATGAAGGTAAATTCCTTTAAATATTGTGGGAAGACGTATACACATATTCTGTACTAGGGATGATATATATGAACTTATACATACATATTCAAACCAACATTAAATATGTTTTCGTAGAAGTACATTTGACCAAGAAACAAAAGTTATTGTACCAACATAATTCGGATCATCGATTCATTGTATGCCGCTCATGTGTAGATTTATTCTATATAGTAATAAATTTGTTTGTTAAAAATTACAATGTTTCAAATTTTCTCCGCACATCTACTTTGACCATAAAGAGAAACTATGTATTTAGACTAGTTACACTCCTTTACATGTATTGTTCCTTCACAAATTACTTTAAATTATTTACAAATTTATATACTTAAATCAACAGGATATACCTGATGTTGATGGTGATAGAGCGTTTGGCATCCAGACATTCAGTATCATGCATGGCAAAAGGAAGGTTAGTAAAAGTCTAAAAATTGTCCATTCAGTTTTTTTCCTAGAAACTTTTCCAGTTAGTTTATATCGCTATTATATATATATATATATATATATAGTCGCGCTCCATAGACAACCTGATATGAGATCTAATCATAGTCATTCAATGATATACCTTTTATTTATATCCACGACTCATAAATTTTATTAACATTTTATTATTTCACCACCTTCACCCACTCAACACCTCCGGCCACCGCGACCACCACCTTCGGCGATCAGCAGTAATCACCAACGTCATAACAAAAATCACCACAGTTCAGAATAAAATCACCACCGTCAAACAGAAAATCATCATCATTCAAATTTCAACCATCTCCCACCATCACTTCCGGCCACCAATAACTCTAACCACCACTTCCGGCTACTGCCTACAAATAATCACTCCACCACTATCTCCAAACACCAATATTTAACACAAAATAATCACATTTTTTAAACAGCAGCTACTAATCACCTCCGTTGTCATCAGTAATCACCACCGTTACCACCAATAATCATCACCGTCGTTTCCAGTAATCACCACACAACCACCACAACGGAATTATCAAATTGCAAAAAATCATCAAAAATTGAACGAAAATTCAAGAAAAAATTAATCGAATTACTAGTTTCAGATCTTAAAAGGTCGGCGTCGGAGATGGTGGTGAAGAAGGAGAGGGAGAAGAGAGAGAGATGGGGGCGGCGGCGGTGGGTGATGGTGGTGGTGGGTGGTGGGTGGAGGGTGGTGGTGGAGGAGGCTGGTGGTGGTGGGTAGAGAGAGAATGAGGTTAGATGATAGAGATGAAAGATTAAAAAGATAAAAATTAAAATATTAATTGTGTGGCTATGATTTGGTTTAGATATAAAAAAATGTGTGAATGAGATTAGATTTTAGTTCTCACCATTAATCGGGTTCTGATACCATAAGCCTATGTATAAACAACAATAAAAAAACACCATCATAAACACTTTATTTTTCATAAAAATTGATTTTTTAAAATTAGAATCATAAAATTGAACAACAATTAAGCCTAACATATCGAATTTAACGTAGAATCTCATCTAAATTTAAAAATTAAACATTACATATAATCCAGTATAGAATCTTGTATATATATTTATCACAATGAAATTACATGTAATCATGTTTTATTTGATTCTAATTTTTTGTTAGATTCTATTTTTATTCGTAATAAACCTTTTTTGGTGAGAAAATTAGAATCAACATGCAATTTATGTAAGATTCTATGGTGTTCTTTATTGTTCTTTATAAGAGTGTTCTTCATGGAGAAATGATATATATATATATACTATATTATTAAAGACGAAACATTAAAAGTTTTGTTCGGTCGGTCGGTATTTTGGTCGGGCCTATCTATAATTTGGGTGGGACCTATATATAACCAATTGCTTTTTTTAGCTAAAATACATTACCTATTTTATCTATTTTTCTAACTAAAACAACTCATCTTATAAAAATAAAATAGGTAACATATATATAATATGGTAATATTATTACATATTTATAATTGATTACCTTTTTCAGCTAAAACACATTATATGTTTTATATTTTCAAACTAAAACAGCTCATTTTCTAAACATAACACATGCAAAATAAATATGTAATGGTAATATTCTTATATATAATTATTAATAAATAACCACTTATTCTTTTCAGCTAAACACATAACCTTTTTTATTTTTTCTAACTTAAACAACTAATTTTTCTAAAAGTAACACGAGCAACATATATATAGAAAGGTAATATAATTTTCTATTTTCTAATTTAAAAAACTAATTTTTTAAAAGTAACACGGGCAACATATATATATAAATGTAATATAATTTTATTTAATTATAAATAAGTAACTAAATGTCTTTTTAAGAACATTGTCTGTTTTATATTTTTTAATTGAAACAACTTATATTCGAATTAAAAAAACACTGGCAAAATAAAGAAATAATGAAAATATTATTATATTAAACTTATAAAATCCATGTTTAATATAATATTTTATAATATTCAATTTAAATAGGATAATTAATAAAAAATAAAAGTAATAACATATGTTAAAAGAAACTCAGCACATTATAGGGCACGTATTTTGTTATTTGCACTTTAGTCACTCTTGGATTTTTTAACAACAAATAAATACGAACCTTTATATCTATTATTTAAAAATATTTTTATATTTTAATATCTAAAATACTACTAAAAATTACGTCAACAATTTATTAAATTAAAATACTTAGATTGTTAGATATATAAAACCAATTTATTATATACACATATAAATATATATTAAAATTTCATCAAAAAAGATATAATTACAAAAATTTAAATAAAAATATTAAATATTAAAGAAAACCGTGCATTGCACAGGATATAAGCTAGTATATATATATCTATATATACACATAAGTGGTTTCACAAAAGTTGCCTAACTACATCACACAAATTAATTTGTAAAAATTAATAATCCTCCTCATATGCCTCTCATGAGCCTAAACAAACAAAATTAAACTTAAAGTGAATGGACAACAACAAGAAAATAAATGCAATCACATAAGACAGTGATTTACATGGTTGAGAAATTCTCTGTCCACAAAAAACACTAATTTTGCATCGATATCTCACAATTACCTCATGTTGTATTTTGTTTTTATAATTATAAGAGAACATTTATAAGAGAAGAAACTTGGTATGACTTATGGACCAAAATTAAAAATCTCACGGTCAAGGCCTTCGATTCAAAAATTCTGGATCTAAAACATCCGAGTAAGTGAAATATATATTTCATTCTAGGAGTTAGAATACCATTGGTTTTGTCGAGTGTCCTAAATTTATCTATCCAAGTAATTCTGCATTTATCCTCATACTTTTGATCCTCTCCTTCAATGTTCTATTTATTTGCTCCACAACACCATTATGGCCTCGTTTGTTTGACAGGTTTTATTGTTGCACAGTAATTCAAGGTTCCTTGTAAGTAGGTTCCACTATAGTTAGTTACTTGGAAAATAAAAATCAGGTGTTTGGTTTTGAATATGTAACCACAAATTACACATTTTAACTGTTTTGTAAAATAATAAATTAATTGATTTAGATTAAAAAACAGTAAATAAATTTATGAAAAACAATACTGAAATAAAGGAGATATATTATTGATTTTTTTTTTTTAAAAAATGATTGTTAAGATGAGTCAATACATCAATTTGTTATTACTTGCATTAAATAAAATAATAGTTCAAATAAAATTTAATAATGCATTTTAAATAAAATATAATATATAAAAAAATTATAAACAATTTTAAGTAATAGCTAACATGTATAATCTAACAATTAAATAAATAATTTATTCAATCTTTATAAAATAAATATGTAAAAAATGCATTATATATGTTGACACAAAAAAACTAAATTATAACATTTGATTCAAATTTAATATTATTCGATTTAGATTTTAAAGTATATTTTGATAGTTTAACATTTAATAAAATTATTATATATGTAATATTGTAAATTATTTAATGAATAAAAAGTCATAGACAAATGTGTAACTTAGAGTGACCACGTATGACCTAGGTAACTAGGTTCCTCTGTTTTGCTGTAACTACAAATTCCATGTAACTGTGAGTTCCCGAGTCTAAAAATAAATTCATACAAACAAACGCTGTATTTTGTGAAAGTTCCATGGAAGTAAGAGTTACTGCGTTGGGTTACAATGAACCAAACGAGGCCTATGTTATGCATCTTTAGAATAGTTTAATCATTTTAATCCAACTCATCACTATTATACCATCATCACTATTTTACATTAAACTCTTAACCTTCAAACTAGTCTGATTTTTAAATTCCACCTTCAACTTCTTAAACGTACCAAACACTTATAATTTAATATTTAAATAATAACTTCAATGGAATCATTTATGAAAGTGACTTCGGAGTGAAATCCCCAATTGATGTCACCATTGTTGGACCACATATATCGGTATACTATAGCTACGACTTCTCAATCTTGGGTGTTTTTCCTAATCTTTTTTTAAAGTAACTATTTTCTGCTTTTCAAGAACATATGACTCGTAGAAACCAAATTGCATATATGTTAGCTCTAAAATATTTATTTTTCAAGTTGACAATTTCATACCTTTTTGATCTCATATGACTACCTATTATTCAACTAAACATTCAACAAAACATATCAAAGCATCGTCATTCATAACTTTTTTTAACTATATATTAGATATCATCTTTCTACTTTCCTTTTGGAAGCTACACACTAGTTTTTGAAGTGACGAATTACTATTTCTTTTGTAACTTTGATTGGCTATCACACTGATTATGTCCCTTCTCGGACTGCCTACCTCTACTTCGATACTCAAGAAGGAATCTAGTGGCTCTCATAAGTTTTTCCAACAAATATCTTCTCCAAAAACCGAATCTCAAACTCCACCAAAAAAATTCATATTACCGCTCATAGATGAATTACTAATTATAATGACAAAATCCTAACCAACTACTAGGTAACTAGCATACCAACAACAAGGTTTGTAATTCATCAATTAATTTTATATCAATTAACTTCAATCTTGTGAGGACAAAATTAAACTCGTTCACATGATCATCAACACAATCACCATCGTACGTTCTCATGGTACATAACAAGTGAATCAAATGTAGTTCATGTTAATCAAATGATTTTCATAAATATCTGACAACCTTAATCAATCTATGAGTTATCTTTTCATTGATAAATATTGTTAACAACGTTCATTTCAAAAGTCAATTTAACAACACATAAAGCCAATATTTTAAACAGCTTTCATATTTTCTCGTATATTGAAATGACTTCTTCTCATTCATTCATTCGTGTAGCTTATTACGATATTGATCATCTTTCATCCGCATCTTCCAAAATCCAAAAAAAATTACATTCAATTTGTCAATATTTACATTGTCTTCTTGTGACATCTCTCCTAATTCCCTGAAAACTTAGGCTTTAATACCATTTTTTGAGTATTGAACAAAAAAAATAAACCCGAAGTAATAAAAAAGAATAAAAAAATAAATGACAATCACACAAAAGAAAGATTTAAATGATTCAAAAATTTCTACTCCACAAGAAACATTAATTTTATATTGATATCTCACAATTGTGTTATATTCTATTAAAATTTTATAATTAAAAGATAATATTAATAAGAGAAAATTTTGGCCTAACTCTAATTATGGGCCAAAATTAAAAATATTGTAGTCAAGGGCTTCAATTAAAATTCTAGGTCTTAAACTGTGAGACTTGGACTTGTATATCTTATTAGGGGCTTGGGATATCTTTTGTTTTGTCAATGGTCTAAAAAGAACTTTAAGGGCCTTAAATTGTCCTTAGACTCCAATTCAGTAAAATGTATAATTGAAATCTTCCATGTGTGCCTTTGTAAAAACAGAATAGACAAGTTTAGGAACAGAAATAAATATTAACCAAATGATTTTTTTTCTAATTTTAATATTTTCTAAGAGGACATGCTTGATTTACGAACATAATTTATTAAGTTCATATTTAGATGTTCTCTTCACTTCATTGAATATTCATAATGAATAGTTAATAACACCATTATTCCCACGTCTTAATCTCTTTCATGTCATATATACATATAAATAAGCTTATTCGTCTTTTTTCATTTCTGAAGGTCTTTGATTTTTGCATAAGTATTCTGTTAACAGTCTATGGAGTTGGTATGCTGATTGGAGCTTTATCATCATCTCCCCTAAATAAGCTCGTAACGGTAAGTCATATCTAGCTCTATTCATTTATGTATTATGTGTGAAAATATTTACGTAGATCGATCTACCTATATTTGTATGTATATAAAATTCTATTTTGCATTTCTCCTAAATACATTTATATTTGTATATATTTTATTTCTCATTCTCTAACTCAGGTGTTCGGTCACGGTGCACTTGGCTTTCTTCTGTGGACTCGATCTCAATCTCTAAACCTGGACGATAAATCACTTGTGGAGTCCTTTTACATGTTTACCTGGAAGGTGGGATTTATGTTATGAAATATGTGAATATATATATATATATATATATATATATATATATATATATATATATATATATATATATATATATATATATAAGAGTTAGGTTTAAATTATAATTTTGTTATGATTTAGAAATTAGAACTAATATAAGCCTTAGATCTATACCTAATCAATGACTCATTTTTAATCGTTCTTCTGCACATAGATGTGGTTTTGTTGCAGTACACAAATGTTTTCTTATATATTTTAAGATATAATGTTTTTCTGTAGAACATAAAGTATCTAACGTCTTCGGCAGAACAGATGTATATATACTCCAATGATAAGTTCATAAGATAAGTATCGTGAGAAATAGTGCTATAACGTTGAATTTTGATGATCGGGATGAAAATTAGTAATTCTTGATATAAATACATATGTTAGCTTATAATCACACATATTACCTGTTATCTACATCCAAATCACAAACAAATTGGGATAACGTTGGTTCTTATCGGAGTATGACATGTTTCTCATATATATTAGCTAGAAACGACACAAACAAATTGGGATAATTATGAATTATGATGCTATAAGCACAAAAAAATTATGATGTAATTAATATGATCATTTATTTACAACTACACTAAATTAATCATTTTTTTACTTTCGTGGATGCAGCTATTATATGTAGAATACCTACTTATTCATTTCTTACGTTGAGAAGAAAATGCGGGACATATACCTTGGGCGTCATGTTCTTTTAAAGAAGCGAGGGTGGTGTATTATCCATGATTTTTGAATTCTGAATAATTACTTCATGGAAATTAGTTAAATACTTGTTGGGCTTGTTAGTTACAGATACTTGATTATAAGATACTTGATTATAAGTTCCCTAAATAATTATGAATGTTCCTCATTTCATGAATCTTATTTTAATTTTTCATGTATGTTATATGTTCTTATGGTAGTTGTACCATGCAACTTAGGCTCTGTTTGGGATTGCTGTTAAAAATTGTTGTGCTGTTGAAAAAAGGGCTGTTAAAATAAGTGTTGTTGTGAAAATCAGATAACTGTTTGGTAATATTTTTGATCTGTGCATGTTTTGGTGTATAATATAAAAAATTAATGTTTTTGGTGAGTTTTGATGTTGAAACCAGTAGATGCTTCCAGCAAAATCTGAAAAGCGGCTTTTTTCAAAAGCATGGACCTGTTTTCGCTTTTCAACCAAAAGCGCTTTTCAAAAAAGCAGCTTTTAAATTTTACAAAACATTTTTTTAGCTGCTTTTCAGAAAAAAGATGTTGTTGCTGTCTGTAACAGCAATGCCAGTACTCTATAGATGTATGTATGTATTTATAGGTTCCACATAGAACATATTTAGTATTAGAACCTTAGAACTTTTTAATATATTAAGCCAAGTATCTTCGATTTGTTATGAATCGAATTATATTTAACTCAATCTTTCTTTTAGTTAAACACTAGTATTTTTTATTTCCATAAAAAATAACAAGAGGAAGACTGAAAATATTTTACGAAAAGATTTTTTAAGATTTTTTATTTTTATAAGATATTAGATATAAATAAAATATCTAACAATGACTTTGTCTTTAAATAATATTTAAATTTATGAATTAAATATATAAACAACCTCATAAATAAAACATGGGAAGTTATGTATAAAATGAATTTTTGTTATGTTAATCACATTTTAATTTAGTATTCTAGTGCAATTTATACCTTTTTTACTTGTTAAATTTTTTTTTCATTTGTTTTTCGAAGTTACTTAATTGATTTCATACAACCTAATACCATAATTTGAAATCATATATACTAGTATATAACCGGTGCACATGCGAGTTTAACATTAATTTTGAAATTAATTGTTAAAAAAATTCAGATTTTAGTGCTTTTGAAAATTCTACCTTTTAAAAAAAAATTAAAGTTTACTATTTTAATATATACTTCAAATTTTAAAAGAACTTATAAATTTACGAAAAGATTTCTTAAGATATTTTATTTTTTTATAAGATATAAATATTCAAAACATATCTAACAATGACTTTGTCTTTAAATAACTTTTATATTTATGAATAAAATATATAAACTACCTCGTAAATAAAACATGGGAAGTTATCTATAAAAATGAATTTGTGTCATGTTAATCACTTTTTAATTTAGTATTCTAGTGCAATTTATACTTTATTTACTTGTTCAATTTTATTTTTATTTTTTTTCTAAGTTACATATTTGATTTCATACAACCTAATACCATAACTTGAAATCACATATACAAACCTATAATCCGTGCAAAACACGACCAAGTTTATCATTAATTGTTAAAAACATTTAGATTTTAGTGTTTTTGAAAATGCTACCTTTTCTAAAAAAATTAAAATTACTTCTTTAATATATACTTCAAATTTAAAAGGACTTATAAATTTATGAAAAAAAATTACGAAATTGTTTTGTAAGATATTTTATTTTTATGAGATATTAGATATTCTAGAAATATCTAACAATGAATTTGTCTTTAAGTAATTTTTATATTTATGAATAAAATACATAAACTACCTCGTAAATAAAACATGGGAAGTTATCTATAAAAATGAATTTGTGTTATGTTAATCACATTTTAATTTAGTATTATAGTGCAATTTATACTTTTTTTTACTTGTTCAATTTTATTTATTTATTGTTTTTATTAAGTTACTTATTCAATTTCATATAACCTAATACCATAACTTGAAATCATATATCCTAGCCTATAATCGTGCAACGGGCGAGTTTAACATTTAGTGGTTTTGAAAATGCTACTTTTTTGAAAAAAATTTAAAATTACAACTTTGCTAAATTTTAGAAAAGTTTATTAGCTTATTAAGCATGTTAGTCAAGGTAATCATTCAAATTATCAATATATTTTGTGATAATAATATAATTCTATCTATACTATTATATGACAGCCGAAACATAGAAAGTTTTCGGTTTTCAGTCATTTATTCTAATTAATAAATAATAAAATAATAAAAATAATAGTACATTATCTTTTAATTAAAACATATTACTTTCTTCGATCATTAGTATTGATTTTTTCTAATTAAAATAGTTTTTTTAATTAAACCATGTTACCTTTTATAAACACACCAAAAAATACCAAATATATCATATTGTTACTAAAATCTCTCCTTTTCCAAAAATATTACGGACAACCCTTACTTATTTATTTTAAAGCCTATTTTAATGTATTTAATTATTTAAAAAAGTTTATCTATTTTAACATGCCTACTTATTTTTTTAACAAATACAATAAAAAAAATATTGAAACGTGCATAACAAAATAATAACTGTTAAAAACAACTGTGCATGCCGAAACATTGAAAGTTTTGGTTTTCGGTTTTCGTTGATTTATATTCTGTTATTCCTAGATCATGAACCAAGATTGTAGAAGGGCAGTGTTGAATACAATCTTTAAAAATTCTTTAGTTCTTGACAGTAGAGATATGAAAGTAAATTCAAGAACAGAAAAACAAACAAATAAAACTAGCACAAGAATTAAAAATTCAGGTGGATTGATGTTAGATCAGTATTCAATGATCATCAGTATCTAGACTACTGGTCAGGATTGTGATACTGATGTCATCAGGATTTCACATCATCAGTATCAGGATTGCTATCAGGACTGTGATCATGATTATCATCAGGACCGGAAGCTGATCAGTATTACTTCAAGATAACTATCAAGTCCAGAAATATAAGGAAGGTTAATTTGTCGGTTCCTAGTATATAGGAATGCAGGTGTCGGTTAGAATACGTATCAATATAAATATAAACACAGTTTAGGTTTTGCATATTGCAATCACTTACACGAGTATCATTGTAACCTAGCAGCTTTCAAAAACATCAGAATTTCTTGAGAGAGTTTTGTAACAGTTTTATATCAGAATTAATAAAGCTGTTATTATTTTCATATTTGTGTTTATTAGTCAAGAATCTTATACAATTGTATTCAACCCCCCTTCTACAATTGTTAATTACTGGGCAACAATTGGTATCAGAGCAAACTGATTTAATCTAAATCAGAAACAATCTAAGATGTCGACAACCAAGTATGAAAGCATGAAGATTCCCATCCTGAAGAAAACTGAAAACCCTACATGGAGGGTAAAGATGTTGATGTACCTGGAAGCCACAGATCCTGATTATCTGGACAGGATTCTTGATGGACCATATATCCCTACGAGAATTGTTGGTCAAACAGATACTGTACCTGAACACTACGTGGTCAAGGTAAAAAGTGAGTGGACTCCAGAAGAAAAGGCTCAAGTTCTCAGGGATGCTAAGGTAAAGAATATGCTGCATAATAGTCTTGATGTTGTCATGTCTAACAGGGTGATTGCATGCAAGTCTTCAAAGGAAATTTGGGACATCTTGGAAACTCAATGCCAAGGATCTGCATCTGTCAAGAAGAACAAAATGGCTCTACTAATTCAAGAGTATGAACAATTCGATGCAAGACCTGATGAGAGCCTTACTGACATGTATGATAGATTCCTGACACTACTGAATAATCTATCTCTAGTTGGAAAAAAGTATGTAACTGAGGATTCAAACACCAAGTTTCTGAGAGCTTTACCTGAAGAATGGGATACTCAAATTAACATCGATTATTAGGCATTAGTATGATCTAAACTCTGTGTCTCTTGATGAGTTTTATGGAATGCTAAGAACCTATGACCTTGAGGTTCAACAAAGAAAGAACAAGAGAAGCAGCAAGGCAAAGCTTGTAGCCTTGAATGCTGAAACAAAATCAAAAGGAAAAGTTGTGGAGGTCTCTAGAAGAAGGACAAGAGTGGTGGAGTCAGATCCTGATGACTCATCATCAGATACTGATGGCAATCCTGATTCCAATACTAATGATGATTCTACTGACTCTAACATGCAGGAAATGGTTGCTATGATAGTCAAGGGCTTCAAGAAATGAAGTTCAGAAAGGCTAGAAGACAAGGCAATTTCCAGAAAAAGACCTTCAATCCTGACAAGGACAGATACAACAAGAAGGACAACAAGAGTGGCAAATTTGACAAGTCAAAAATAAGGTGCTACAAGTGTAATGGAATGAGGCACTTTTCAACTGAGTGCAAGAAGGCTAAAGCACTCATCACATCAAGCAAGGATTGGATGGACTCTTCCTCAGAATCTGATACTGAGGTAGTCAACTGTAATATCCCGTAATTTTTAGATTAATAATAATAAAAGAATAATAAAAAATTAGATTAAAATTTGAAAAAGAATAGGATTTAAAATTGAATTAGATTGATGGGCCTAAAATATAGATCAGATTTGGATACAGTTAACTTGTAGATCTGGAGTTAGGGTTTTGTATCGTTATATAAACATCTTATTCTTTTTCTCCATCTTTTTAATAAAAATTCGTAGGTCTCTTCTATACAGAAATCAGTTGTCTTGTAAAATTCGTAGACTATTCATCGTAAGTCAAAATTTGATAATTCTGGACTTTTCAGAAAGCTCTATCAATTTCCTACAACTTCTACTTCATAGTGTTTTCCCAGATTAAGATCTGAACTGTTCTTAAAATCACAAAACAAAAACAGATCTTGTTTTTCAGTTCCTGTTCAAATTCAGCGGACGTTTTATTCAATTCTCAATTCGTTATAATTCCGATTTTGATGAGTCATATCTTTTCAGAAAGGTCTTTTCATTCTCTACGACTTTCGTCCTTTGACTTTTCTAAGAAAACGTCATTTAGAGGGTCAAAAAGAGTAAATACAGTTCTCGTCAGAAATGGGTACGTGCTCTAGGATGATTTGATTCTTGATTTTTTGCGTTGAGGTAAGTTTCCGATGGATTTTCTTAGTGTTTTCGAAACTATGTGTTATATATGTATATTTTTATATCAAATCATGGTCTAAGTGATGATTATATTTGAATTGATATGTATTATTTAATATGTGTTATGTGTAAGCAATAGTCTTGTGATTCAGATTTGTGTCATGGTTTGTGAAAATATCGAATAAGAATAAGGACCGAGTCACTGGGTTGTAGTGATAGTTTTTTGAAAATTTAGGACCGTTATCACCGGGTTGTAGTGATCGTGGCGTGAATTATGGGTTTCAAGTTATTGTTGTTATGTGGTATCGTATTTATCGAATAAGAATAAGAATATGTGAATCGAAAGTTATGTAATGTGTATCGTTATTGTATCGTATTGAATATCGTATTATCTTGTATGTATACATGTTATTTGCCCGATTAGTTGGATCGATTGGTTTCTTGCTGGGCTGTATGGCTCATTCCTTACAATTTTCAGGTTCGGTGTAACTCGAGTTGGATAACATTGGAGTTCGAGGACCTTAGGTTTGGAATAAGTCGACTTTTGGATTATCATTAGCTGCGCTTTGTAATAGAACTTTTGTCACGCTTCCGTCTATAATTGTCATTGTATAGTACTTTATTTAAGTTTTGTATTTAGAATTAATAGTCTGAAAAGTCGGGCTGTTACAGTTGGTATCAGAGCAGGCTGTCCTTCAGAGTGTGTTAGGTATGAGACTAATACATTCTCTAGGATTCGTTTCTATGGACCATAGTTTAAGTTTGACTTGTAGGAGATTAGTGGGTAGACGTGTCATGTGATAGGATTGTTGTGAATTTAGGGACCAAATTATTTTTAAGTAGGGTAGTATGTAATATCCCGTAATTTTTAGATTAATAATAATAAAAGAATAATAGAAAATTAGATTAAAATTTGAAAAAGAATAGGATTTAAAATTGAATTAGATTGATGGGCCTAAAATATGGATCAGATTTGGATACAGTTAACTTATAGGTCTGGAGTTAGGGTTTTGTATCGTTATATAAACATCTTATTCTTTTTCTCCATCTTTTTAATCAAAATTCGTAGGTCTCTTATATACAGAAATCAGCTGTCTTGTAAAATTCGTAGACTATTCATCGTAATTCAAAATTTGATAATTCTAGATTTTTCAGAAATATCTTTCAATTTCCTACAACTTCTATTTCATAGTGTTTTTCCAGATTAAGCTCTGAACTGTTCTTAAAATCACAAAACAAAAACATATCTTCTTTTTCAGTTTCTGTTCAAATTCAGCGGACGTTTTATTCAATTCTCAATTCGTTATAATTCCGATTTTGATGAGTCATATCTTTTCAGAAAGGTCTTTTCATTCTCTACGACTTTCGTCCTTTGACTTTTCCAAGAAAACGTCATTTAGAGGGTCAAAAAGAGTAAATAAAGTTCTGGTCAGAAATGGGTACGTGCTCTAGGATGATTTGATTCTTGATTTTTTGCGTTGAGGTAGGTTTCGATGGATTTTCTTAGTGTTTTCGAAACTATGTGTTATATATGTATATTTTTATATCAAATCATGGTCTAAGTGATGATTATATTTGAATTGATATGTATTATTTGATATGTGTTATGTGTAAGCAATAGTCTTGTGATTCAGATTTGTGTCATGGTTTGTGAAAATATCGAATAAGAATAAGGACCGAGTCACTGGGTTGTAGTGACAGTTTTTTGAAAATTTAGGACCGTTATCACCGGGTTGTAGTGATGGTGGCGTGAATTATGGGTTTCAAGTTATTGTTGTTATGTGGTATCGTATTTATCGAATAAGAATAAGAATATGTGAATCGAAAGTTATGTAATGTGTATCGTTATTGTATCGTATTGAATATCGTATTATCTTGTATGTATACATGTTATTTGCCCGATTAGTTGGATCGATTGGTTTCTTGCTGGGCTGTATGGCTCATTCCTTACAATTTTCAGGTTCGGTGTAACTCGAGTTGGATAACATTGGAGTTCGAGGACCTTAGGTTTGGAATAAGTCGACTTTTGGATTATCATTAGCTGCGCTTTGTAATAGAACTTTTGTCACGTTTCCGTCTGTAATTGTCATTGTATAGTACTTTATTTAAGTTTTGTATTTAGAATTAATAGTCTGAAAAGTCGGGCTGTTACAGTTGGTATCAGAGCAGGCTGTCCTTCAGAGTGTGTTAGGTATGAGACTAATACATTCTCTAGGATTCGTTTCTATGGACCATAGTTTAAGTTTGACTTGTAGGAGATTAGTGGGTAGACGTGTCATGTGATAGGATTGTTGTGAATTTGGGGACCAAATTATTTTTAAGTAGGGTAGTATGTAATATCCCGTAATTTTTAGATTAATAATAATAAAAGAATAATAGAAAATTAGATTAAAATTTGAAAAAGAAGAGGATTTAAAATTGAATTAGATTGATGGGCCTAAAATATGGATCAGATTTGGATACAGTTAACTTATAGGTCTGGAGTTAGGGTTTTGTATCGTTATATAAACATCTTATTCTTTTTCTCCATCTTTTTAATCAAAATTCGTAGGTTTCTTATATACAGAAATCAGCTGTCTTGTAAAATTCGTAGACTATTCATCGTAAGTCGAAATTTGATAATTCTAGACTTTTCAGAAATATCTTTCAATTTCCTACAACTTCTATTTCATAGTGTTTTTCCAGATTAAGCTCTGAACTGTTCTTAAAATCACAAAACAAAAACATATCTTCTTTTTCAGTTTCTGTTCAAATTCAGCGGACGTTTTATTCAATTCTCAATTCGTTATAATTCAGATTTTGATGAGTCATATCTTTTCAGAAAGGTCTTTTCATTCTCTACGACTTTCGTCCTTTGACTTTTCCAAGAAAACGTCATTTAGAGGGTCAAAAAGAGTAAATACAGTTCTCGTCAGAAATGGGTACGTGCTCTAGGATGATTTGATTCTTGATTTTTTGCGTTGAGGTAAGTTTCGATGGATTTTCTTAGTGTTTTCGAAACTATGTGTTATATATGTATATTTTTATATCAAATCATGGTCTAAGTGATGATTATATTTGAATTGATATGTATTATTTGATATGTGTTATGTGTAAGCAATAGTCTTGTGATTCAGATTTGTGTCATGGTTTGTGAAAATATCGAATAAGAATAAGGACCGAGTCACTGGGTTGTAGTGACAGTTTTTTGAAAATTTAGGACTGTTATCACCGGGTTGTAGTGATTGTGGCGTGAATTATGGGTTTCAAGTTATTGTTGTTATGTGGTATCGTATTTATCGAATAAGAATAAGAATATGTGAATCGAAAGTTATGTAATGTGTATCGTTATTGTATCGTATTGAATATCGTATTATCTTGTATGTATACATGTTATTTGCCCAATTAGTTGGATCGATTGGTTTCTTGCTGGGCTGTATGGCTCATTCCTTACAATTTTCAGGTTCGGTGTAACTCGAGTTGGATAACATTGGAGTTCGAGGACCTTAGGTTTGGAATAAGTCGACTTTTGGATTATCATTAGCTGCGCTTTGTAATAGAACTTTTGTCACGCTTCCGTCTGTAATTGTCATTTTATAGTACTTTATTTAAGTTTTGTATTTAGAATTAATAGTCTGAAAAGTCGGGCTGTTACAGTTGGTATCAGAGCAGGCTGTCCTTCAAAGTGTGTTAGGTATGAGACTAATACATTCTCTAGGATTCGTTTCTGTGGACCATAGTTTAAGTTTGACTTGTAGGAGATTAGTGGGTAGACGTGTCATGTGATAGGATTGTTGTGAATTTGGGGACCAAATTATTTTTAAGTAGGGTAGTATGTAATATCCCGTAATTTTTAGATTAATAATAATAAAAGAATAATAGAAAATTAGCTTAAAATTTGAAAAAGAATAGGATTTAAAATTGAATTAGATTGATGGGCCTAAAATATGGATCAGATTTGGATACAGTTAACTTATAGGTCTGGAGTTAGGGTTTTGTATCGTTATATAAACATCTTATTCTTTTTCTCCATCTTTTTAATCAAAATTCGTAGGTCTCTTATATACAGAAATCAGCTGTCTTGTAAAATTCGTAGACTATTCATCGTAAGTCGAAATTTGATAATTCTAGACTTTTCAGAAATATCTTTCAATTTCCTACAACTTCTATTTCATAGTGTTTTTCCAGATTAAGCTCTGAACTGTTCTTAAAATCACAAAACAAAAACATATCTTCTTTTTCAGTTTCTGTTCAAATTCAGCGGACGTTTTATTTAATTCTCAATTCGTTATAAGTCTGATTTTGATGAGTCATATCTTTTCAAAAAGGTCTTTTCATTCTCTACGACTTTCGTCCTTTGAGTTTTACAAGAAAACGTAATTTAGAGGGTCAAAAAGAGTAAATAAAGTTCTGGTCAGAAATGGGTACGTGCTCTAGGATGATTTGATTCTTGATTTTTTGCGTTGAGGTAAGTTTCCGATCGATTTTCCTAGTGTTTTCGAAACTATGTGTTATACATGTATATTTGTATATCAAATCATGGTCTAAGTGATGATTATATTTGAATTGATATGTATTATTTGATATGTGTTATATGTAAGCAATAGTCTTGTGATTCAGATTTATGTCATGGTTTGTGAAAATATCGAATAAGAATAAGGACCGAGTCACTGGGTTGTAGTGACAGTTTTTTGAAAATTTAGGACCGTTATCACCGGGTTGTAGTGATGGTGGCGTGAATTATGGGTTTCAAGTTATTGTTGTTATGTGGTATCGTATTTATCGAATAAGAATAAGAATATGTGAATCGAAAGTTATGTAATGTGTATCGTTATTGTATCGTATTGAATATCGTATTATCTTGTATGTATACATGTTATTTGCCCGATTAGTTGGATCGATTGGTTTCTTGCTAGGCTGTATGGCTCATTCCTTACAATTTTCAGGTTCGGTGTAACTCGAGTTGGATAACATTGGAGTTCGAGGACCTTAGGTTGGGAATAAGTCGACTTTTGGATTATCATTAGCTGCGCTTTGTAATAGAACTTTTGTCACGCTTCCGTCTGTAATTATCATTTTATAGTACTTTATTTAAGTTTTGTATTTAGAATTAATAGTCTGAAAAGTCGGGTTGTTACAGTTGGTATCAGAGCAGGCTGTCCTTCAGAGTGTGTTAGGTATGAGACTAATACATTCTCTAGGATTCGTTTCTGTGGACCATAGTTTAAGTTTGACTTGTAGGTGATTAGTGGTTAGACGTGTCATGTGATAGGATTGTTGTGAATTTGGGGACCAAATTATTTTTAAGTAGGGTAGTATGTAATATCCCGTAATTTTTAGATTAATAATAATAAAAGAATAATAGAAAATTAGATTAAAATTTGAAAAAGAATAGGATTTAAAATTGAATTAGATTGATGGGCCTAAAATATGGATCAGATTTGGATACAGTTAACTTGTAGGTCTGGAGTTAGGGTTTTGTATCGTTATATAAACATCTTATTCTTTTTCTCCATCTTTTTAATCAAAATTCGTAGGTCTCTTATATACAGAAATCAGCTGTCTTGTAAAATTTGTAGACTATTCATCGTAAGTCGAAATTTGATAATTCTAGACTTTTCAGAAATATCTTTCAATTTCCTACAACTTCTATTTCATAGTGTTTTTCCAGATTAAGCTCTGAACTGTTCTTAAAATCACAAAACAAAAACATATCTTCTTTTTCAGTTTCTGTTCAAATTCAGCGGACGTTTTATTTAATTCTCAATTCGTTATAAGTCTGATTTTGATGAGTCATATCTTTTCAGAAAGGTCTTTTCATTCTCTACGACTTTCGTCCTTTGAGTTTTACAAGAAAACGTAATTTAGAGGGTCAAAAAGAGTAAATAAAGTTCTGGTCAGAAATGGGTACGTGCTCTAGGATGATTTGATTCTTGATTTTTTGCGTTGAGGTAAGTTTCCGATCGATTTTCCTAGTGTTTTCGAAACTATGTGTTATACATGTATATTTGTATATCAAATCATGGTCTAAGTGATGATTATATTTGAATTGATATGTATTATTTGATATGTGTTATATGTAAGCAATAGTCTTGTGATTCAGATTTATGTCATGGTTTGTGAAAATATCGAATAAGAATAAGGACCGAGTCACTGGGTTGTAGTGACAGTTTTTTGAAAATTTAGGACCGTTATCACCGGGTTGTAGTGATGGTGGCGTGAATTATGGGTTTCAAGTTATTGTTGTTATGTGGTATCGTATTTATCGAATAAGAATAAGAATATGTGAATCGAAAGTTATGTAATGTGTATCGTTATTGTATCGTATTGAATATCGTATTATCTTGTATGTATACATGTTATTTGCCCGATTAGTTGGATCGATTGGTTTCTTGCTAGGCTGTATGGCTCATTCCTTACAATTTTCAGGTTCGGTGTAACTCGAGTTGGATAACATTGGAGTTCGAGGACCTTGGGTTGGGAATAAGTCGACTTTTGGATTATCATTAGCTGCGCTTTGTAATAGAACTTTTGTCACGCTTCCGTCTGTAATTATCATTTTATAGTACTTTATTTAAGTTTTGTATTTAGAATTAATAGTCTGAAAAGTCGGGTTGTTACAGTTGGTATCAGAGCAGGCTGTCCTTCAGAGTGTGTTAGGTATGAGACTAATACATTCTCTAGGATTCGTTTCTGTGGACCATAGTTTAAGTTTGACTTGTAGGTGATTAGTGGTTAGACGTGTCATGTGATAGGATTGTTGTGAATTTGGGGACCAAATTATTTTTAAGTAGGGTAGTATGTAATATCCCGTAATTTTTAGATTAATAATAATAAAAGAATAATAGAAAATTAGATTAAAATTTGAAAAAGAATAGGATTTAAAATTGAATTAGATTGATGGGCCTAAAATATGGATCAGATTTGGATACAGTTAACTTGTAGGTCTGGAGTTAGGGTTTTGTATCGTTATATAAACATCTTATTCTTTTTCTCCATCTTTTTAATCAAAATTCGTAGGTCTCTTATATACAGAAATCAGCTGTCTTGTAAAATTCGTAGACTATTCATCGTAAGTCGAAATTTGATAATTCTAGACTTTTCAGAAATATCTTTCAATTTCCTACAACTTCTATTTCATAGTGTTTTTCCAGATTAAGCTCTGAACTGTTCTTAAAATCACAAAACAAAAACATATCTTCTTTTTCAGTTTCTGTTCAAATTCAGCGGACGTTTTATTTAATTCTCAATTCGTTATAAGTCTGATTTTGATGAGTCATATCTTTTCAGAAAGGTCTTTTCATTCTCTACGACTTTCGTCCTTTGAGTTTTACAAGAAAACGTAATTTAGAGGGTCAAAAAGAGTAAATAAAGTTCTGGTCAGAAATGGGTACGTGCTCTAGGATGATTTGATTCTTGATTTTTTGCGTTGAGGTAAGTTTCCGATCGATTTTCCTAGTGTTTTCGAAACTATGTGTTATACATGTATATTTGTATATCAAATCATGGTCTAAGTGATGATTATATTTGAATTGATATGTATTATTTGATATGTGTTATATGTAAGCAATAGTCTTGTGATTCAGATTTATGTCATGGTTTGTGAAAATATCGAATAAGAATAAGGACCGAGTCACTGGGTTGTAGTGACAGTTTTTTGAAAATTTAGGACCGTTATCACCGGGTTGTAGTGATGGTGGCGTGAATTATGGGTTTCAAGTTATTGTTGTTATGTGGTATCGTATTTATCGAATAAGAATAAGAATATGTGAATCGAAAGTTATGTAATGTGTATCGTTATTGTATCGTATTGAATATCGTATTATCTTGTATGTATACATGTTATTTGCCCGATTAGTTGGATCGATTGGTTTCTTGCTAGGCTGTATGGCTCATTCCTTACAATTTTCAGGTTCGGTGTAACTCGAGTTGGATAACATTGGAGTTCGAGGACCTTAGGTTGGGAATAAGTCGACTTTTGGATTATCATTAGCTGCGCTTTGTAATAGAACTTTTGTCACGCTTCCGTCTGTAATTATCATTTTATAGTACTTTATTTAAGTTTTGTATTTAGAATTAATAGTCTGAAAAGTCGGGTTGTTACAGTTGGTATCAGAGCAGGCTGTCCTTCAGAGTGTGTTAGGTATGAGACTAATACATTCTCTAGGATTCGTTTCTGTGGACCATAGTTTAAGTTTGACTTGTAGGTGATTAGTGGTTAGACGTGTCATGTGATAGGATTGTTGTGAATTTGGGGACCAAATTATTTTTAAGTAGGGTAGTATGTAATATCCCGTAATTTTTAGATTAATAATAATAAAAGAATAATAGAAAATTAGATTAAAATTTGAAAAAGAATAGGATTTAAAATTGAATTAGATTGATGGGCCTAAAATATGGATCAGATTTGGATACAGTTAACTTGTAGGTCTGGAGTTAGGGTTTTGTATCGTTATATAAACATCTTATTCTTTTTCTCCATCTTTTTAATCAAAATTCGTAGGTCTCTTATATACAGAAATCAGCTGTCTTGTAAAATTCGTAGACTATTCATCGTAAGTCGAAATTTGATAATTCTAGACTTTTCAGAAATATCTTTCAATTTCCTACAACTTCTATTTCATAGTGTTTTTCCAGATTAAGCTCTGAACTGTTCTTAAAATCACAAAACAAAAACATATCTTCTTTTTCAGTTTCTGTTCAAATTCAGCGGACGTTTTATTTAATTCTCAATTCGTTATAAGTCTGATTTTGATGAGTCATATCTTTTCAGAAAGGTCTTTTCATTCTCTACGACTTTCGTCCTTTGAGTTTTACAAGAAAACGTAATTTAGAGGGTCAAAAAGAGTAAATAAAGTTCTGGTCAGAAATGGGTACGTGCTCTAGGATGATTTGATTCTTGATTTTTTGCGTTGAGGTAAGTTTCCGATCGATTTTCCTAGTGTTTTCGAAACTATGTGTTATACATGTATATTTGTATATCAAATCATGGTCTAAGTGATGATTATATTTGAATTGATATGTATTATTTGATATGTGTTATATGTAAGCAATAGTCTTGTGATTCAGATTTATGTCATGGTTTGTGAAAATATCGAATAAGAATAAGGACCGAGTCACTGGGTTGTAGTGACAGTTTTTTGAAAATTTAGGACCGTTATCACCGGGTTGTAGTGATGGTGGCGTGAATTATGGGTTTCAAGTTATTGTTGTTATGTGGTATCGTATTTATCGAATAAGAATAAGAATATGTGAATCGAAAGTTATGTAATGTGTATCGTTATTGTATCGTATTGAATATCGTATTATCTTGTATGTATACATGTTATTTGCCCGATTAGTTGGATCGATTGGTTTCTTGCTAGGCTGTATGGCTCATTCCTTACAATTTTCAGGTTCGGTGTAACTCGAGTTGGATAACATTGGAGTTCGAGGACCTTAGGTTGGGAATAAGTCGACTTTTGGATTATCATTAGCTGCGCTTTGTAATAGAACTTTTGTCACGCTTCCGTCTGTAATTATCATTTTATAGTACTTTATTTAAGTTTTGTATTTAGAATTAATAGTCTGAAAAGTCGGGTTGTTACAGTTGGTATCAGAGCAGGCTGTCCTTCAGAGTGTGTTAGGTATGAGACTAATACATTCTCTAGGATTCGTTTCTGTGGACCATAGTTTAAGTTTGACTTGTAGGTGATTAGTGGTTAGACGTGTCATGTGATAGGATTGTTGTGAATTTGGGGACCAAATTATTTTTAAGTAGGGTAGTATGTAATATCCCGTAATTTTTAGATTAATAATAATAAAAGAATAATAGAAAATTAGATTAAAATTTGAAAAAGAATAGGATTTAAAATTGAATTAGATTGATGGGCCTAAAATATGGATCAGATTTGGATACAGTTAACTTGTAGGTCTGGAGTTAGGGTTTTGTATCGTTATATAAACATCTTATTCTTTTTCTCCATCTTTTTAATCAAAATTCGTAGGTCTCTTATATACAGAAATCAGCTGTCTTGTAAAATTCGTAGACTATTCATCGTAAGTCGAAATTTGATAATTCTAGACTTTTCAGAAATATCTTTCAATTTCCTACAACTTCTATTTCATAGTGTTTTTCCAGATTAAGCTCTGAACTGTTCTTAAAATCACAAAACAAAAACATATCTTCTTTTTCAGTTTCTGTTCAAATTCAGCGGACGTTTTATTTAATTCTCAATTCGTTATAAGTCTGATTTTGATGAGTCATATCTTTTCAGAAAGGTCTTTTCATTCTCTACGACTTTCGTCCTTTGAGTTTTACAAGAAAACGTAATTTAGAGGGTCAAAAAGAGTAAATAAAGTTCTGGTCAGAAATGGGTACGTGCTCTAGGATGATTTGATTCTTGATTTTTTGCGTTGAGGTAAGTTTCCGATCGATTTTCCTAGTGTTTTCGAAACTATGTGTTATACATGTATATTTGTATATCAAATCATGGTCTAAGTGATGATTATATTTGAATTGATATGTATTATTTGATATGTGTTATATGTAAGCAATAGTCTTGTGATTCAGATTTATGTCATGGTTTGTGAAAATATCGAATAAGAATAAGGACCGAGTCACTGGGTTGTAGTGACAGTTTTTTGAAAATTTAGGACCGTTATCACCGGGTTGTAGTGATGGTGGCGTGAATTATGGGTTTCAAGTTATTGTTGTTATGTGGTATCGTATTTATCGAATAAGAATAAGAATATGTGAATCGAAAGTTATGTAATGTGTATCGTTATTGTATCGTATTGAATATCGTATTATCTTGTATGTATACATGTTATTTGCCCGATTAGTTGGATCGATTGGTTTCTTGCTAGGCTGTATGGCTCATTCCTTACAATTTTCAGGTTCGGTGTAACTCGAGTTGGATAACATTGGAGTTCGAGGACCTTAGGTTGGGAATAAGTCGACTTTTGGATTATCATTAGCTGCGCTTTGTAATAGAACTTTTGTCACGCTTCCGTCTGTAATTATCATTTTATAGTACTTTATTTAAGTTTTGTATTTAGAATTAATAGTCTGAAAAGTCGGGTTGTTACAGTTGGTATCAGAGCAGGCTGTCCTTCAGAGTGTGTTAGGTATGAGACTAATACATTCTCTAGGATTCGTTTCTGTGGACCATAGTTTAAGTTTGACTTGTAGGTGATTAGTGGTTAGACGTGTCATGTGATAGGATTGTTGTGAATTTGGGGACCAAATTATTTTTAAGTAGGGTAGTATGTAATATCCCGTAATTTTTAGATTAATAATAATAAAAGAATAATAGAAAATTAGATTAAAATTTGAAAAAGAATAGGATTTAAAATTGAATTAGATTGATGGGCCTAAAATATGGATCAGATTTGGATACAGTTAACTTGTAGGTCTGGAGTTAGGGTTTTGTATCGTTATATAAACATCTTATTCTTTTTCTCCATCTTTTTAATCAAAATTCGTAGGTCTCTTATATACAGAAATCAGCTGTCTTGTAAAATTCGTAGACTATTCATCGTAAGTCGAAATTTGATAATTCTAGACTTTTCAGAAATATCTTTCAATTTCCTACAACTTCTATTTCATAGTGTTTTTCCAGATTAAGCTCTGAACTGTTCTTAAAATCACAAAACAAAAACATATCTTCTTTTTCAGTTTCTGTTCAAATTCAGCGGACGTTTTATTTAATTCTCAATTCGTTATAAGTCTGATTTTGATGAGTCATATCTTTTCAGAAAGGTCTTTTCATTCTCTACGACTTTCGTCCTTTGAGTTTTACAAGAAAACGTCATTTAGAGGGTCAAAAAGAGTAAATAAAGTTCTGGTCAGAAATGGGTACGTGCTCTAGGATGATTTGATTCTTGATTTTTTGCGTTGAGGTAAGTTTCCGATCGATTTTCCTAGTGTTTTCGAAACTATGTGTTATACATGTATATTTGTATATCAAATCATGGGCTAAGTGATGATTATATTTGATTTGATATGTATTATTTGATATGTGTTATGTGTAAGCAATAGTCTTGTGATTCAGATTTGTGCCATGGTTTGTGAAAATATCGAATAAGAATAAGGACCGAGTCACTGGGTTGTAGTGACAGTTTTTTGAAAATTTAGGACCGTTATCACCGGGTTGTAGTGATCGTGGCGTGAATTATGGGTTTCAAGTTATTGTTGTTATGTGGTATCGTATTTATCGAATAAGAATAAGAATATGTGAATCGAAAGTTATGTAATGTGTATCGTTATTGTATCGTATTGAATATCGTATTATCTTGTATGTATACATGTTATTTGCCCGATTAGTTGGATCGATTGGTTTCTTGCTAGGCTGTATGGCTCATTCCTTACAATTTTCAGGTTCGGTGTAACTCGAGTTGGATAACATTGGAGTTCGAGGACCGTAGGTTTGGAATAAGTCGACCTTTGGATTATCATTAGCTGCGCTTTGTAATAGAACTTTTGTCACGCTTCCGTCTGTAATTGTCATTGTATAGTACTTTATTTAAGTTTTGTATTTAGAATTAATAGTCCGAAAAGACTGGCTGTTACAGTTGGTATCAGAGCAGGCTGTCCTTCAGAGTGTGTTAGGTATGAGAGTAATACATTCTCTAGGATTCGTTTCTGTGGACCATAGTTTAAGTTTGACTTGTAGGAGATTAGTGGGTAGACGTGTCATGTGATAGGATTGTTGTGAATTTGGGGACCAAATTATTTTTAAGTAGGGTAGTATGTAATATCCGGTAATTTTTAGATTAATAATAATAAAAGAATAATAGAAAATTAGATTAAAATTTGAAAAAGAATAGGATTTAAAATTGAATTAGATTGATGGGCCTAAAATATGGATCAGATTTGGATACAGTTAACTTATAGGTCTGGAGTTAGGGTTTTGTATCGTTATATAAACATCTTATTCTTTTTCTCCATCTTTTTAATCAAAATTCGTAGGTCTCTTATATACAGAAATCAGCCGTCTTGTAAAATTCGTAGACTATTCATCGTAAGTCGAAATTTGATAATTCTAGACTTTTCAGAAATATCTTTCAATTTCCTACAACTTCTATTTCATAGTGTTTTTCCAGATTAAGCTCTGAACTGTTCTTAAAATCACAAAACAAAAACATATCTTCATTTTGAGTTTCTGTTCAAATTCAGCGGACGTTTTATTTAATTCTCAATTTGTTATAAGTCTGATTTTGATGAGTCATATCTTTTCAGAAAGGTCTTTTCATTCTCTACGACTTTCGTCCTTTGAGTTTTACAAGAAAACGTAATTTAGAGGGTCAAAAAGAGTAAATAAAGTTCTGGTCAGAAATGGGTACGTGCTCTAGGATAATTTGATTCTTGATTTTTTGCGTTGAGGTAAGTTTCCGATCGATTTTCCTAGTGTTTTCGAAACTATGTGTTATACATGTATATTTGTATATCAAATCATGGTCTAAGTGATGATTATATTTGAATTGATATGTATTATTTGATATGTGTTATATGTAAGCAATAGTCTTGTGATTCAGATTTATGTCATGGTTTGTGAAAATATCGAATAAGAATAAGGACCGAGTCACTGGGTTGTAGTGACAGTTTTTTGAAAATTTAGGACCGTTATCACCGGGTTGTAGTGATCGTGGCGTGAATTATGGGTTTCAAGTTATTGTTGTTATGTGGTATCGTATTTATCGAATAAGAATAAGAATATGTGAATCGAAAGTTATGTAATGTGTATCGTTATTGTATCGTATTGAATATCGTATTATCTTGTATGTATACATGTTATTTGCCCGATTAGTTGGATCGATTGGTTTCTTGCTGGGCTGTATGACTCATTCCTTACAATTTTCAGGTTCGGTGTAACTCGAGTTGGATAACATTGGAGTTCGAGGACCGTAGGTTTGGAATAAGTCGACCTTTGGATTATCATTAGCTGCGCTTTGTAATAGAACTTTTGTCACGCTTCCGTCTGTAATTGTCATTGTATAGTACTTTATTTAAGTTTTGTATTTAGAATTAATAGTCCGAAAAGACTGGCTGTTACAGTTGGTATCAGAGCAGGCTGTCCTTCAGAGTGTGTTAGGTATGAGAGTAATACATTCTCTAGGATTCGTTTCTGTGGACCATAGTTTAAGTTTGACTTGTAGGAGATTAGTGGGTAGACGTGTCATGTGATAGGATTGTTGTGAATTTGGGGACCAAATTATTTTTAAGTAGGGTAGTATGTAATATCCGGTAATTTTTAGATTAATAATAATAAAAGAATAATAGAAAATTAGATTAAAATTTGAAAAAGAATAGGATTTAAAATTGAATTAGATTGATGGGCCTTGTTGCCCAGTAAATAACAATTGTAGAAGGGGGTTGAATACAATTGTATAAGATTCTCGACTTTATATAACACAAATATGAAAGATCAATAACAATAACAATAACAGCTTTATTAACTTTGATATAAAACTGTTACAAACTCTCTTAAGAAATTCTGATGTTCTTAAGAGCTGCTAGCTTACAAAAACTCTCTCAAGAAATTCTGTTCTTAAGAGCTTCTCTCCGATTATGTTCTCTCTCGAATGAATACATAAATCGAAACCAAAACTGTGTTTATATAGTGCACACAGCTTCTCTATCAATTACAAGATAAGTCCTAATCATAACAAAGATAGAAACATATCTTTAATCGATAGCTACATTCTACAAACCAGGAACAAACTTCCATGTTTATCTAGACTCCAAATATAACTCGAAGTAGGAATCCTGATCAGCTTCAAGTCCTGATGATCAAACCTGATCATAGTCTGAGTAGGAATCCTGATGATTAATAAGATACTGACGCTTGATCAAATACTGATGACCATGCAATACTGATGACGTCAGCAATCCTGATCAGTTGAGTCTAGCTTCTGACGATCATTGAATTCTGATCTAACAATCTCCCCCAATCTCATACTTTGTGAAATAAAGTATAGATTCCAAATATTCAATGATGTCAAAAACATGTATCAAAATGTACGAGTATCTTCAGAAACAACTTATCTGTTTAAGCTTTGTGATAGAACAGATTCATCTTCAAGAAGTTGGATAATAAACTTTCTTCTTTTTCTTCAAGAATTTGAATCAGTCTTTCCTTAAGATTTCTGAGTTCTTCATCTTCCTCATTAATCTGGTAGATAGCTGCTCTGAGATTCTGTATGGAGTTTCTCTGTAGACTGTGCTCTTCAAGCAAAAGATAAGCAATTTCCTTCCCATCAGGATTGAGAGAAAGATGAGTCATGCCAAAATTTACTTCTTTAACAGCAGTACCCCTTTGCATTTCCACATCCTGACCTCTTTGATTTAAGTACATGGGAATATAATTACCATTGAAATTACTGTTTCCATCCAGTCTTCTTCTTATAGTTGACAAAATCATGTCAGCCCATACTTTGTACACTTGGTTCTTCCATCTTAACAGATAGTGAACATATTTCAGTTCCTGTGTAGTTTTCATCAGCAGATCTTGAATAGATAGAATCTTCACACTACCATCTTTCATGAAGTACAGAAGCTTTTCTTTCTTTTCAAAACCATCATGACAATCTATAACTATATCAACAGCTAATAAATTGTTCAGGTTTTCAGAAGTTAGAGTACCTCCAATTTCAGTTAAGGAGTAAGGATCAACATAAGTCATGTTTAGAAATTCAGCATCCCTGTGTCCAATACCTCCTCTTGTATAACTTGACATTTGCTTCAGATTCGAAAACATCTTTAACCAGAGTGTTTTTGATCTAGCCATATCAGACAAATCAACAACACTTGAAGCACTTGTTATAATTCCACCAGTCTGAAAATTGATAGGTGTATCACACTTCAGTGTACTTATGTGTTCCCACTTCTTGTCTTTCTCCTTTTCATGAGTGTAGCTTCTTTCAAGTAAAGATTCTTGTCTGCTTGTATTTCTCCATTGTCTTTCATTTGAAACTTTAAGCCTTTGTAGATAGAGATTGAAATCTTCATTTGTTCTCTTTGAAATATCTCTTCTTCTGGCTTCTTCTTCTTCATCTACTTCTTTGTTGTGACAATCAACAACAGTAGATAAGATTATCAAATCAACCTCTTGCAGAATTTCAGATTCGTCAGGATCTTGAATATTGTCAGGATTAGAATCTTCAATTTGATTTGTATTGCTGAGAGTTGATTTACTTGATTTTCTTTTCAATTCAGGTTCTTCTTCAACAATTCCATCATCATCAAAAGTAGATCTGTCAGGAACTACTAGAGTTTGAATAGATTCAGGAATTTCTTCAATTCTTAACCCTCTAGACCTTGTCTGTCTAGGTACTATTTGAGTTGAAGAACCTCTTTTACTTCTTCTAGCACCTCTCCTACCTCTGCTTCCTCTACCTCTAGCAGGAGCAGTATAGCTTTCCATTGTCTCTCTTTGTAGTCTCAAGAATTCTTCATGTGAGAGATCTGGATATTCTTCACTTGCTGTAGAGAGTGCTTTTCTGGCAAATAATTGTTGAACTCTTTTATCAGTGTGATAAAGAGTAACAATTCTACCGTCTTTTGTAGAAAACTTCTGGAATAAATTTGATGCATCTTCAGGATTATCAATAATCACATCTTCATCACCTTCAGGAATTGTAGCAAGAATGTGTCCATGACCAGGTGTCAGGATTTGATCTTCCGTCAGGATCTGAGATTGCACCAATGTTCTTACTGTCTTAACTCCAGAATCAGAAACATGAGTTGACTGTGTTGTTTGACTTTGAGAAGTTTGGATTGTCTTCATAACAACAGCATCAGAGGTTTCTCCTTGTATCGCTTTGTCACCACCATCATCTCCAGTATCATCATCATTATTTCTTAATACTAGATCAGGTGTACATTTTGTCTGAATAACCTTCTCCCCCTTTTTGACATCAGGATTTGACAATAATTGCAAAATTAAGGAAAGAGAGGCTTGAATTTCAGTTACCTTAGTATCCAGAGAATCAATTCTTTGAGTGATTGAGGTTTGTTCTAAAACAACAGATTTCACTTGGGATTCCACTACCCTTAGTTGGAAAGTAGTAGGCACCTTTGTAAAATTATTAAAGATATCAGTCCTCACTTTTTCAGTTGAGCCCTTGATAGAATCAATCTCACTTTTCAGGCTTTTGGATAACAGAGTTGTAGCCTTCAGATGATTCTTCAAGTCTTGATTCTCTATAGACTTCACTGCATTATAGGCATGTTCAATAGCAGAAGAAAAACTGATAGATTCATCAGAATTGTGCCATGAATTGTTCCATTCATTCTGTCTAAATGCCTCTGCAGGATCAAAGGAAGGAGTAGAAAAATCTTGTCTCTGATCTTTCCCAGTGGAAGCATTGCTAGCCATATATGTACTTGATGAACCAAAATTAGTTCCAAGACTAATCTTGAGTGCTGTAGCAAGCTGTTCCTTCTCTTTTCTATTCTCATTATCATCATCACTATCATCATCAGAATTATCATCATCAGAACCATGAGATATATCAGGATCAGGAATTGCAATACCTTTCAGTTTATCCTGTGATTCTGAGATAGGATGATCCATTGGTCTTGAACGAAGTGGCTGTATCAAAATAGGTTCATTTTCAGGAGCACCACTAACGTCAGGATGAACATCGTCAGGATTTGATATGCTTGCATCAGTATTTGCTACCAATGGTTCTTGTGGAGCTTGAGGTTCAGAAGCTGCTTCAACACTTTGAGCTAAAGGTTCTTGTGTGCTTCCCTCATTGACAATGTTCTCGACCAATCTTTCAACAGAAGCTGTAGCTTTGCCTGCATCTTCACTTTGAAAAGATGGTTCTTGTGTAGCTGGAATGTTGATGTCTTCATTCTCCCTTTGAGAAAATGGTTCTTGTGTGACCATTCCACTAGCTAAGCCTTCACCCAAACTTTGATTGAGTGGTTCTTGTGTGGCAGGATCAACAGTAGCTGCTGAATTACTCTGAAATTCAGGTTCTTGTGGGCTTGATCCTTTCAGCTTCTTCTGTCTCTGATAGACTAACTCTTCTGCATTCCTCTTTTTCTTTGATGTAGGTGTAAGACCAACTAAGGAAGCAGTTGTAGAAACCTTCTCCCAAGAATGTCCTCGAATCTGAGATGGAGAGGCTGGAGAGTCTGATATAGAGACAACTTCTGTTGCTGCATCAGGAATACTAACATCAGGATTTGATGTCTGAATCTCAGTATCCTTCATTTGCACTGTCAAAGGAATATGATACCTGCTCTTTGATAATTTCCTTGTCTTTTGTGGTTTTGACGAAGGTACCACAACTTTAGTAGCAGTATCAGCAACTTCCTTGTTCACATTCATCACAGAGGATATAGGTAAGTCATCCTCTGAATCACTTTCATCAATCAACCTTAACTTCCTTTTCACAGGAACATTCTTAACAACCTTATCAGCTTTCTTCACCAGGACCCCTTGTACACCCCCTTGTATCTTCTGTTTAGTAAGTGGTGTAGAGGAAAAATCCTTTGAACCTGATTGCCTTCCAGACACATCAGTTCTAGCTGATTTCTTTGATTTTACAACTAAAGTCTTTTGAGAGATAGTAGAGGTGGTTGTTAACTGTTTAGACTGTTTAGGTTGCATGCTTGTGTCAGGAACAAGGTGGGTTGGTCCTTGTACCATAGCATTAGAAAGTAGTCCATAACGAGTAGGCATTTTCTGATGTAAGAAAAACCTAACCTCATCAGGAATAAAAGCATTTCCTATGAAACCATTTGCCTTATCACTGTTGACTAAGGACTTAATATTATTCTCAGTAATTCTACAGATTGGTAGAACTACATCATCCTCAAAAACAACATTAGGACAAAAGTGATTAAATATCAACTGTAAAAATCTAAGAAAACAGAGAGAACCCAACTTATCTGATTTCCTATCACATAAAGCTTTTAAGATAAAAGACCCATAATCAAACACTGTAGAATGGATAAGAGAGTACCCAATTTTAAGAGATCCTGATGGAAGAGCATCAAAATTTGATGTCTTGTTCAGGAAACAGCGGCTGATTGTATCAAAGAAGAAATTCCATTCCTTCTTAAGCTTTGTCCTAAAGAGATTTCCATATCTCTTTACTTCTCCATTGTAGCCCAGTTTCTTGACAAACTCAAATAGAGCAGAGTCTGAAATCACCCTAGGAACTGTTTCACCCAGAATAGGCAAATGCAATGCCTCTTCAATAACAGCAGGGGTGACATGATGAGTTACCCCATTTGATTCGAACTGCATCAGAATGGTTCCTGTAGAACTTTGACCAAAAACAACTGTGTTCCAAACCTGCATTACAGACTTAAAAGAAACACTTGCAGGCTCTGTTAAAGCATACTTCAATGGGCTTGAAGTAAGAAAATCTTGAATTATATGGAACTCAGTAGGCAATTCTTGATGGTCTAGAATGGCTACAAAGTTATTAGTGGCAAAAGTAATATCACGAATTACTGTTTGTTTGTTCATGAAAGATGAAGACGCCATTGTAATGCTTTTGAAAACTCGAGAATTAAGATTTGAAGCAATTAGGGTATTAAAGCACAGAGAGAGATAGAAAACGAATAACTGATGATAAGAGAGTAATTAACGATGTAGACCAATAAAAAGTATTTTGTTAAAACAAAATATTACTCTCAAAGACAGGTGGCAAAATATGATTTGTGCACAAAGAATTAGTGGACAGATTACGTGTGTCATTTAAATAAATCTGCACCGCCTTTTATGTGTATGTATTGATATACCTATAATAGTGCAACACACGCGCGCATACAGTTGTCCTACTAAAACTCAACCGTCTATCAGCAGATACTGACGAAAAATTAGGCACAAATTAAGTAATGAAATACTGACCTGTACATCAGGATTGACCAGTTGACTTCCTGTCAGGATTGAGTCCTATCAGGATTTGATCAAAGATACATACCTTTCTGAATAACCATCAGGATTTGACAGTTATCAGGATTTCCTCTCTGTAGCTTTTCCTCAGAAATTCTCAAAATTCATCATTCCAAGTTCATTCACCAACTTATTGAAAGTAGCTTCAGGTAGTGGCTTGGTGAATATATCAGCTAGTTGTTGATCAGTAGGAACAAAGTGAAGTTCAATTGTTCCTTCCAGAACCTGTTCTCTTATAAAGTGATATCTGATACTTATGTGTTTAGTAAGAGAATGCTGAACTGGATTTCCTGTCATTGCAATAGCACTTTGGTTATCACAATAAATAGGGATTTTTGAGTATGACAGGCCATAATCTAACAACTGATTTCTCATCCACATTATCTGAGCACAACAACTTCCTGCAGCAATGTACTCAGCTTCTGCAGTTGAAGTGGAAATAGATTTCTGCTTTTTACTGAACCATGAAACTAGTCTTCCACCCAAAAACTGACAACTTCCTGAAGTACTTTTCCTGTCTATTTTGCATCCTGCAAAATCAGCATCTGAATAACCACACAACCCAAAATCTGATTCCCTTGCATACCAAAGGCCAAGTGAAGGAGTGCCTTTGAGATATCTGAAAATTCTTTTGACTGCAATCAGATGTGGTTCTCTAGGTTTTGCTTGAAATCTTGCACATAGACAGGTTGCAAACATGATATCTGGTCTACTAGCAGTGAGATACAACAAAGAGCCAATCATTCCTCTGTAGTGAGTTACATCTACCTCTTCACCTTGATCAGGATCAAGTTTGGTAGCTGTAGCTATGGGAGTTGAAGCAGGAGTACTGTCTTGCATGTTAAACCTTGTCAGTAAATTCCTTGTGTATTTAGACTGATTAATAAAAATCCCTTCATCAGTCTGTTTAACTTGAAGACCCAGAAAGTAACTCATTTCTCCCATCATGCTCATTTGATATCTTGACTGCATAAGCTTGGAAAACTTTTCACATAGCTTATTGTTTGTTGACCCAAAAATGATATCATCAACATAAATCTGAACTAACAGCAACTCCTTACCATGATTCAAATAAAATAGAGTTTTATCAATTGCACCTCTTTTGAATCCACTTTTCAGTAAGAATTGAGCTAAGGTTTCATACCATGCTCTTGGAGCTTGCTTTAGTCCATAAAGTGCCTTATCCAGTCTGTAGACATAATCTGGATATTTAGGATCAATGAAACCAGGAGGTTGTTCAACATAAACTTCTTCCTCCAGTTCACCATTTAAGAAAGCACTTTTAACATCCATCTGGAAAACCTTGAATTTCTTATGTGCTGCATAAGCAAGAAATATCCTGATGGCTTCTAGTCTTGCAACAGGAGCAAAAGTTTCATCATAGTCAATTCCCTCTTGTTGGGAATACCCCTTTGCAACTAGTCTAGCTTTATTTCTGATAATGACTCCATCAGAATCAGTCTTGTTCTTGAAAATCCACTTTGTACCAACAATTGATCTATTCTTTGGTCTTGGTACCAGTTTCCAGACTTCATTCCTTTCAAATTCATTCAGTTCTTCTTGCATTGCAGTAACCCAATCAGCATCTTTAAGTGCATCTTCAACTTTCTTAGGCTCCTCCTTGGATAGAAAGTTATTATATAAACATTCATTCTGAGTTGCACTTCTTGTTTGAACACCTGCATCAGGATCTCCAATTATCAAATCAGGAGTATGATCTTTTGTCCATTTCCTTGCTGGTGTCAAATTGTTTCTTGAAGTAGATGCTCCCCCTGGATTGGTGTTATCTTGATTGAAAGAATTTGATTGATTTGAAGCTCTCCCTGAATTATTGCTATGCCCTCCTGATGTGTTATCAGGATCTTCACTTGAATCAGTATCTGAAGAATTCTGTCCTGATGATTGAGTTGACTCTGAACTTGTAGTTGAATGCCGTTGCTCCCCCTCAACATTAGCACTACTAGTTGTATCACTGTTGTTTGCATCATCAGTATTAGCACCATCAGTACCTGGTGTGTCATCAGGATTTGGTGACCCATCAGTACTGGATGAATGGACAGCTTCTGATTCACTTTCTTCAGGTTCCTTGGAAGCTTCATTTTCAAATAACAATCTATCATGCGAGTCTTCAATGATTCCAGTTATCTTCTTATCATCAAAAGATACATGTATTGACTCCATGACAGTTCTTGTTCTCAAATTAAAAACTCTGAAGGCTCTTGATGTAGG
The DNA here is from genome assembly GCA_030848705.1 of Heracleum sosnowskyi. NCBI lineage: Eukaryota > Viridiplantae > Streptophyta > Magnoliopsida > Apiales > Apiaceae > Heracleum > Heracleum sosnowskyi. The sequence goes on from CM061240.1 coordinate 23,789,286, forward strand.
ATAACCTATGAATATTCCTTCATCAGCCTTTGTTTCAAATTTCCCTAGTTGTTCAGGATGAGTTCTGAGAACAAAACATTTACAGCCAAACACATGCAAATGCTTCAGACTTGGTTTCTTCTCTTTGAGTGACTGATAAGGAGTGACACCATGCATGTTTATCAATGTGAGATTTTGTGTATAGCATGCTGTGTTGACTGCTTCTGCCCAGAAATATGTAGGTAATTTAGCTTCTTCCAACATAGTTCTGTCAGCTTCAATAAGAGTTCTATTCTTCCTTTCTACTACTCCATTTTGCTGAGGTGTGCCAGGAGCAGAGAATTGTTGAATGATTCCTTTGTATTTGCAGAACTCTTCCATCTTTGAATTCTTAAATTCAGTACCATTATCACTTCTCAGAATCTTGACTTTGTACTTTATGGTTGTCTCAATCATCCTCACATGATCCAACAGAACTTCAGGAGTTTCATCTTTTCTATGCAGAAAATACACCCAGGTGAATCTAGAATATTCATCAACAATTACAAGAGTGTACCTTTTCTTACTGATGGACATGATGTTGACTGGACCAAACAGATCAAGATGTAGCATGTGATATGGTTCTTCAATAGAGGATTCTGATTTACTCTGGAATGATGTCCTTCTTTGTTTTGCTTTTTGGCATGCATCACAGAGTCCATCAGGTGTATATAAGACATTAGGTAATCCTCTTACTAATTCTTTCTTAACCAACTCATTGATGTTGCTGAAGTTGAGATGAGAAAGCTTCTTGTGCCAATTCCAACTTTCATCTACTGAAGCTTTACTGATGAAACATGTAGGGGAGCCATCAGTATCTGAGAGAATGTTGGCTTCATATATGTTACCATGCTTGTAGCCAGTTAGTGCTATCTTCCCTGTTGCTTTACTGACTACTTCACAATGTGTGGAATAGAAATTGACATGATAACCTCTGTCAGTGATTTGACTAATACTCAACAAGTTGTGTTTTAGTCCTTTCACTAGAGCTACTTCTTCAATGATGACATTTCCAATGATTATATTGCCATATCCCAAGGTTTGTCCAATGTTGCCATCTCCATAAGACACAGTTGGGCCAGCTTTTTCCTCATATTCTGATAACAGGGCTTTGTTTCCAGTCATGTGCACAGAACATCCACTATCCATGACTAACACATTTTTCTTTTTACCCTGCATCAGAATAGTAAAACACTAGTCAGAATGTTTAGGAACCCACACTTGTTGGATTCCTTGTTCATGCATTTTATTAAATTTAACAGCAGAAGACTTTTTGACTTTAGCAGTCCTGACAGGATTTACTCCATCAGGATTTGCTTTGTCAGTATCAGTATTAACAAAAGCATGCTTCGCTATGACATTTTCAGTTCTATCATACTTTGTACTACTTTCAAACTTAGGCAATGGATCATAAAAGTTATAGTACAAATCATGATACTCTTTACATGTATAAATAGAATGCCATAGACTACCACAATGAAAACAGGAATTCTGTGGTTTGTAAAATACTGATCTATTCCTAACATCAGACTTAGGAATTTCAGCAATTTTCTTCTTACTCTTTTTACAATCAATAGCAAGATGATTAGAGTTACCACAGTTAAAACAACACTTTCTAGGTGCATTTGGGATATATTTATAACCATTCTCTTTATTGATCCCAACTTTACCATTCCTGTTTCTCTTAACAGTAGCTTCCTTTTTCTTATCTGTAACCTCACAGATTTTATCTTTAAGCTGTTTCTGAGACAATAGACCTAGATTCTTAGTGACTTTGTTCATGACAGGTTTAGACTTTATAACTTTAATTCCTTGAGTAGAAGAAGATCCCTTTTCAAAAGTAGAATTAGAATCCTTACCAAAAACAAAATTAACAGGAGTAATCTTAGATTTGGTTGAGTCTATAACATGTCTATAGGTCTTTGGACTGACTGTCTCATCAATGACAATTTTCTCTGCTAATTTCTTATCTTCATCTGACTTATATCCTAGACACTCTTTCCAATTCTTAGAGGTATTAATCTCATGAAATTTCCTACCAGAGTCTGTCCAGGTTCTGATTTTCTCATTAGCAGTTTCAAGTTCTTTTTCAAGGGAAGTACATTTAGATGTCATCTCTAAGTGCATGTGTTTAGCATTATCACATTCTTTTTGTACTTCTTGCATACGAGAAAATTCAGCTTCTAATATCTCATTCCTCTTTCTAAGGTCAGACATCTCAGATAAGATTCTAGTATTCTCAGCAGTTTGACTTCTAAAGCTAATATGTAATGACTTTAGAAAACGTCTTAACTCAGAAGCATTATCAGTATCAAAATCAAAGATAGTATTTAGTACCTTATCATCAGGAGCAGCAGTTACATCAGCATTGGCCATTAACGCATAGTTGACTACCTCAGTATCAGATTCTGAGGAAGAGTCCATCCAATCCTTGCTTGATGTGATGAGTGCCTTTGTCTTGTTGCATTCAGAAGCAAAGTGACCCATACCATTACACTTGTAGCATCTAACCTTTGACTTGTCAAATTTGCTACCCTTGCTGTCCTTCTTTGTAACAGCCCCAGATCCGGGGTCGGGGATCCGGTCGTTACGGTCTCAATTCCCATCAATAATACTTGCACTTGAATCAAAACAATTAAACTACATGCTGTGACCCCACAATAACAACACCACTCACACAACAAGTTATAGTTCCAGAGATGAAATTGGAATAAGTATCTAGTCATATGATCCACAAGTTATAAGTTATTACAAACCCAAAAGATTACAGAGCATTTAAAAGTTCTTGCCGTTGATTACATTAATCATAAGATACATAAGTCTGATACACAAAAGCTGAAGCTTAGAATACTAGTGGTTACTACCTCAGCTATGGCGGCTACGACATCAACGGGTAAATCTCTGACGACTGCTACCCGCTTTCGCGGGGTGTGACTGTTGCGGGCCATCTGCTCTAGCTGTTGTTGTGATATAAATAAATAAAGCAAGGGTGAGCAATAGAGCTCACCAAAAATAACTTATAACAGATTACCAAAGTATAACAATTCAAAGATATATTGCAGTCACATGTTATGCCTTCAACAGATAAGAAACTAGTATAGCGTAAAGGATGAAGTTACGAGGAAAATTAATGGGATATTTTCGTAACCCAAAGTCCCCTTATGCATATATATCCTTAATCAGGTTTTACCAGACTCATAACTTATGGAATAAAAGATGAAGTTGCATGAATTTGTTGTCACTTCATTCCCAAACGCTTCTCAACCCCCTGCCAACACGATTGGTCCTTCACCCCAATACATGTTGCAGGAAAATATCCAAATTGGATGATGAACCAATACTGGAGCCTTCTCCGCGCCCGTCGTACCAACCTTACTATGATCAGTAGCAGGTTTGTACAACAAAATTATTTGTTTTCTACATGTAGATGGAAGAATCACGACAGCCTGACATTGTCTACCGCCTTTCTGGATCTCCCGGCCAACGGTTGGGCCAATAAAATGATGGATCGGCGCGACTCGACCTCTTACACGTTGCTCCTAGTTCAGATTAAATCCATGACTCTGAAACGTAAAGATCGTCCTCCTTTCCCCAAGTGTGATACTTGTTGATACGACTCCACTAAGTAGTTATATCTAGGTTGGAAAGGAAGATTCTCCAATATTTCCCAAGCGATGCTTGTTAATGGATATCGACTTGTTCCAGGAATTTACCCCTCGATCGTTGAGGTGGTAACACAATATTTGACTTGCAGCAGTTTCGTTGCTCGGAGAAAATACCTGTCCCTTGACAGTTTTGAGTTGGGAATTTAAAATGAAGAGCAGTTACTTAAATCAGGTTTCCCATATTTTTGATAGTGGAGCGAGCATTTGAATTTTCTTAAAAGACAGATTCAAATGGAAAAATAGCTTTTTGGGAACCTCTTTCTGATTTGAAAATAACTAACAATAGTTACTAAATAAGTAAACCTTAAATGAATATTTGAAAATAATATTCATTAATTAAATAATCCTTAAATGAATATTTGAAAATAATATTCATTAAATAAATAATCCTTAAATGAATATTTGAAAATAATATTCATTAAATAAATAATCCTTAAATGAATATTTGAAAATAATATTCATTAAATAAATAATATTTAAATGAATATTTGAAAATAATATTCATTAAATAAATAATATTTAAATGAATATTTGAAAATAATATTCCTTTAATAAATAATCGTCTTAATGTCAATAATCCTCAAATGAATATAATTAATAACCTTTAAGTAAATTAATAATCCTCGAATGACAGTACCCGATATCTTTATCGGAAAATAACTTTTATCAAATACCAATTATAATCAATACGTATCTTTCAAGAAAATCACACGCCCTTATCCTAGGGCAACTATAAAATCCCTGGCCTATAGCTGATATCCCATATCTAACTCATAAGCCCCACTTCAAGTCATAATCCTCAAGTATTGCTATACATAGCAATTCGAAAACAAGTATGCAGTTTATATATATCGCAATCACATATCATAATCGAGAACAGTTATATCACAACAACAGTAGAATAGGTTTAGAAAACTTGCCTGGTGGTGAGGTAGGGGTAGTGTGCCTCGAGTCAATCCGGCGATCTATACATAGTCAAAATATCCGAGATTAATCACTTAACACTTTTTAAGACACCAAGTACATACTTTACTTAGGCTAAAATGTGTTTTCAAGTCGACTCCTTAAGACTCTTCTTGCGTACGCTTGACTCGAACATTTTTATAAAATAGAGATTAAATCCTTTTAACACGAAATCTTTTCGAGAGTCCTCCTAAACATACCTAGCATGTTAACACAAAGTTTTCACATTCTGATTGGTCACTTAAGGGGTTTGATCATTGCCTCAAAGTTGGCTAAGTGGTATAGCTCGATTTCTCGAAACATCCTTAACTAAAATACTCGTTTCTCCTAGACCGTAATTCGGAATCACATGATCTTTATATCAAAACGAACCTTGAAACAATACCTACACAATACTAGGCAGTGGTGACTCTGGACAGAAGTCTTTATGTCCGAACATCACAGACACAACAGAGCTAGGGAAAATCGGGCATTATAACGGCTATGTTTTAACGATTCCAAAGTTTAATCATAAACTTACAAGATCAATCCAAACCAAATCACCAAGTCAAATCCTCAACATCATTACTAACCCATAATCATCACAAATCAGTCAAAACCAACATCTACTTGCTTATCATCAAAACAACATCAAACTTTCATCAAACCTCCGTTAAAACCACTCAATCATCCTTATGATTATACTAACTAAACCATACTTAAAACTAACCATATAAATCAAATTTATAAACAAGGGTTCAAGAGTTATACCTTCCTTGGAGTGTGTATAAGCCTAATAATCCTTGTATAGCCCTTATATAACCTTAAGGTAGCTTGAATCAACAAAAGAAATCAAGAAACCAAAGTTAGTTCTTGAAAATCACTATTCATGTTCATCTTCTACCTAGGATTTGAGCATGATACCCTCCATGGATGATGCTAAGATTAAGAGATTACCTTGGTTTAGGGATTAGGAAGCTTTTGAATCCAAGAACATGAATTATGGATGCTTGGAAATTGGTCTTGAAATCTTGAAGTTTTGGCCGAAAGTTGCTTGGTTCTTCCAAGTGATTTCTTTGATTTTCTTTTTGTTTAATTACTTAAGATATTTGTGGCATTTTAATGGTCAAATTGGTGAGTCATAGTCCTTGGCTTCTTCTTCTTTCGACACTTGTCGCACATGCAACGGTTCTGTTAAAGTAGCTTTACTGGTTTGCTTTATTGGTTTGTTTCCTTTCACATGGATGATCCAAATGTTGCATTCCTCGACTTAATCTTGTTACATGTTACTTCCATGTCTGTATTTAATCTCGTAAGTGTTTCGTCTCCGTTTAATCGCGTAAAAAGTTCGCAGGGTTTCTTAAGTGTTCTATCGAAGTAGTTTATCGTAATCGTTCTTAATATCTCTAATTCTTTCATTAAATCCATATCCATGGAATTGATAATTTAAATTCTTAATTATTCTCAAATAATAATTAATCCGTCCGTTAATGGCGAAATTTCGGAGAAAACGGAAATGCTATTTTTCCGATTCTGACAGCTTTTGCATTCCTTTATTTTCATCGTAGATCACTAATACGGCTTTGAAAGTTCATCATATCGACCCGTATATAGGGTGGTCTGGAAAACTTTTAAACGACAAAATTTACTATTCATCAAAAGTTACTATTCATCAGAAGTTACTATTCATCAGTGGTTTTTCTATAATCCTTTGGATCAATATTCGTTCCAATATTCCTGGTTTACTTCTCTTTATTCTTTGCACTTAGAAAACGTTCTAGTGCTTTCTCGGGCATACGCTATCTTGTTTACGGAGTTGTCGGATGCATTCCAGATATTGATTTGGATGACATAAAAATACTTTTCTTCCCTGGAGTATTGTATTCTTACCTTCCAGATTGATTGTTCTTATTTATATGTTCAGTCCATTCTTATTATTCTCAAAATGTTTGAAAACTGAAATTCATAATCATTCATACTTAATTCTCAAGTAATTGCCACTATCCATAATTACATCAATATATAATAAAAGTTTTAATTCTACCCAAAAATCTGGGGTCTTACAGTCTCCCCTCCTTAAAAGGATTCCGTCCCGGAATCACTCTGAAAATAAATGGGGATATCTTTCTAGTATTGCACTTTCTAGTTCCCAAGTTGATTCTTCCACATTATGATTCTGCCATAAAACTCTGACTAGCTTGATGACCTTATTTCGGAGCACTTGTTCCTTTTGATCTATGATTTCCACTGGTTGCTCCACATAGGTTAGGTCTGGCTGCATGTCCACTTGTTCGTACTCCACTATATGCTTAGCATCCGGGTTGTACTTCCTCAACATTGAAACATGAAACACATTATGCACTTGCTGCAGGTTTGGGGGTAAGGCTAGCTCATATGCTAAGTTCCCAATGCGCCTTAAGATTTCAAATGGTCCAATATATCTGGGACTCAGTTTTCCTTTCTTTCCGAACCTCATCAAACCCTTCCAAGGAGATACCTTTAAGAACACTAGGTCTCCCACTTCATATTCCTTGTCCTTCCGAGCCAAATCGGCATACTTCTTTTGTCTATCTTGGGCTGCTACCAGCCGTCCTTTGATTAGTTCTACTATGTCCTTAGTCCGTTGGACCACTTCGGGTCCAAGCATCTTTCGCTCCCCAACTTCATCCCAATACAAGGGAGATCGACATCTTCTTCCATAAAGGGCCTCATAAGGCGGCATTCCTATACTCGAATGAAAACTATTGTTGTAGGAAAACTCAATCAGTGGTAGGTGATCATCCCAATTTCCTTTAAAGTCTATAGCACAGACCCTTAACATATCCTCTAGTGTTTGGATGGTCCTTTCACTTTGTCCGTCTGTTTGGGGGTGATAGGCAGTACTCATGTTCAGCCGGGTTCCTACACATTCCTGGAAGCTCCTCCAGAATCTGGAGTTAAATCTGGGATCTCGGTCAGATACTATGGCGACTGGGACTCCGTGCCGCGCCACTATCTCTTTCAAGTAGATATCCACTAATCGGTCGACAGTGTACCTTTCGTTGATCGGAAGAAAGTGGGCTGACTTTGTTAATCGGTCTATGATTACCCATATGGCATCGTGATTGGCCTTGGTCCTTGGTAAACCCACTACGAAATCCATGGCTAGATGTTCCCATTTCCATTCGGGAATCTCTAAGGGTCGTAAAAGTCCACTGGGCCTTTGGTGTTCCGCTTTCACTCGTTGGCAGGTCAAGCATCTGCTTACCCACTCTGCTACGTCCTTTTTCATGTTAGGCCACCAGTAGTATTCTTTCAGATCTCCATACATCTTGGTGCTCCCTGGGTGGATTGAATACCTAGAACTGTGACTCTCGTGTAAAATCTCGTCTTTCAGTTCTCGAACATTCGGAACCCAAACTCGGTAAGTGTACCTCCTTATCCCTTTATCATCCTTGACAGTGTGGATCTCTTCACCGGTCATTGACTGCCTGTCTTCACTTATCATCCTTTCCTGACACCTTCTTATCTTTTCTAGCAGCTCTGGCTGCAAGGAAATCTCAAACAGCTTTTCGGTACCGTCCCCGGTCACCTTCACTTCTATTTCCATCTTTTCAAATTCTCTAATCAGTTCTTCCGACGACATTATCGTCTTGAGTCTCTCTTTCCTACTAAGGGCATCAGCCACCACATTGGCCTTCCCTGGGTGATAAAGAATCTCACAGTCATAATCCTTAATCAATTCTAACCATCTTCTCTGGCGCATGTTAAGCTCCTTCTGGGTGAAAATATACTTGAGGCTCTTATGGTCAGTGTAAATCTCGCACTTCTCTCCATACAAGTAGTGCCTCCAAATCTTTAAAGCGAAGACTATTGCTGCTAGTTCTAGATCATGAGTAGGATATCGAATCTCATACTCCTTCAATTGTCTCGACGCATAGGCGATTACCTTACCGTGCTGCATCAGCACGCACCCTAATCCCTTATGCGAAGCATCACTGTAAATCACAAAATCTCCTTTTCCATCTGGTAATGCCAACACAGGGGCAGTCACCAACCTCTTCTTTAACTCTTGGAAACTACTCTCGCACTTTTCCGTCCATTCAAACTTCTCAGTTTTTCGGGTAAGTCGGGTTAACGGGGCTGCGATCTTCGCAAAATCCTTAACGAATCTTCTGTAATACCCTGCTAACCCTATGAAACTTCTCACCTCTGTTGGTGTGGTTGGTCGTTCCCAATTTGAAACTGCCTCTATCTTGGAGGGGTCAACCAACACTCCCTCCTTATTGATCACATGTCCTAAAAACTGAACCTCATTTCGCCAGAATTCACACTTTGCGAATTTGGCATACAATTGTTCCTTCCTGAGTATTTCTAGAGTTATCCTCAAATGTTCTGCGTGTTCTGCCTCTGTCTTTGAGTAGATAAGAATATCATCTATAAAAACTATAACAAACTCGTCCAAATACTTCTTGAACACCCTATTCATTAAATCCATGAAAGCTGCCGGGGCATTGGTCAATCCAAATGACATCACCAAGAACTCATAATGTCCATATCTGGTACGGAAAGCAGTCTTTGGAATATCTTCTGGTTTAATCTTTAATTGATGATATCCGGTTCTCAAGTCAATCTTGGAGAAGTACACAGCATCCTTTAGCTGGTCAAACAAATCGTCTATTCTGGGCAATGGGTACTTATTCTTTATAGTTAGCTTGTTCAACTCTCGGTAGTCGATGCATAACCTCATGCTCCCATCTTTCTTCTTAACAAACAACACGGGTGCCCCCCACGGCGACACACTGGGTCTTATCATACCCTTCTCCAACAGTTCTTGTAACTGGGTAGCTAGCTCTTTCATTTCCACTGGGGCTAACCGGTACGGGGCCTTCGAAACTGGCGCCGTCCCCGGGGCTAATTCAATAGCAAACTCAATTACTCTATCGGGTGGTAATCCTGGAAGATCTTGTGGAAACACATCTTCGAACTCATTGACTACTGGGATGTCCTGTAATCTAGGTACCTCTTTCTGGGTGTCCACGACATATGCTAAGTAAGCCTCATTCCCCTTTCGTAACAATCTTTTGGTCTGTGCCATGGTTAGAAATTTCTGTGTCTGTCTCATCCCCCTAAACACTATTTCCTTCTTTCCTGGGGTATTCAATCTAACCCTCTTCCCTTTACAATCTATTTGTGCGTTATTGCGAGACAACCAATCCATCCCCAAAATGACATCAAATTCTCCTAGTTTAAAAGGAATCAGATCCACACAAAAAGACTGTCCCCCTATTTCTAATTTGCAGTTGGGGTGAATCTGATTAACTGGGACTATTTCGTGATTAGCTATCTCTATTTGTAGGGAATCCTTTAATGGTCGGGCTTTAAGTTTCAATTTATGCGCAAAATCCCTCGATATAAACGACTTAGTTGCTCCAGAATCAAATAAAACATTTGCGCTAACTGAATTTAGAGAAAAGGTACCTGCTATCACATCCGTGTTCCTCACGGCATCCTGCACTGTCATGTTGAAAGTCCTAGCAGTTGGTGGTCTATTGGAGGCAGCCCTGCTTGCCCCTGATGCTGCGGGTCGGTTCATGGGACAATCCTTCTTCATATGACCTTGGCGTCCACACTGAAAACAAGTGAGGCCTTGGCTGACGCTAGGGTTACTCGTAGCACAATTGGTAGCATAATGTCCCCTTCGCCCACACTTATAACAGGTTATCAGTTTTTGGTTGCACACACCGGGATGTTTCCTCCCACAAGTCACACATACTGGTAATGGAGGTTGAGATTGGTAGGAGCGGGACACTCCTGATGGGTTACCGCCCTGGTTTACACTTGTGCTCACGGGTCGTTTGAACCCCGTATTCCTCTCGGGTAGGGAGACTGCTCCGCGGTTAAACCTATTTTGGGGGTTTCCTCCTGAAAAACCTCCACCCATACTTGCATGCTTTCTCTTTATTCCCCCTTTCTCTCTTTCTTTATGCATCTGATCACTCCCTGCTTCCACAATTGAAGCCTTTTGTACCAATGTGGCATAGTCTGTAATCTCCAGAACTGCTACGCGATTCTGAATCCACTGCTTCAATCCCTGCTGAAACCGATTAGCTTTCTTCTCTTCGGTATCTACAAATTCTGGTACAAACCTTGATAGCTCGGTAAACTTTGCCTCATAGTCAGCCACTGTCAAATTATTCTGCTTTAGTTCCAAAAACTTGAGTTCCATTTGAGTCTTCATGAACCTTGGGAAATACTTCTCTAGAAACAATTGCTTAAACCTTTCCCAAGTTACAATAGCGTCCGTCTCCATGTTCTTCTTGGCCTCCCACCAATAATTGGCCTCTCCTTTCAGAAGGTAAGTGGCAAAAACAGTCTTCTGTGCCTCCTCAATACTCAAAATCTCAAAGGACTTTTCCATCTCCTTTATCCAGGCTCTTGCCTCTACTGGGTCAGCCGAACCTTGGAATTCTGGGGGCTTGAGTGACTTAAAGGCCCTAAAAGAGTTTGCTATGGTATTGTTGTTCCCTTGGGGTGGTTGGGGGTAGCGGTCCAAATTTTGCCTAAGTAGATTCATAAACTGACCCATGGGGTCTCCACCCTGGTCCCCTTCTCCCTGTTCCGCTTCACCTTCCTCTTCCTCATTTTCAACGTCCGCAGTGAAAAAGGATTCATCTGCCTCCCCGTACCGGGAGTCGTCCTGTTCATTATAATCTTCATCCATTTCTTCATTATACTCAGGGTCTTCCCTATTCTGATTGTGGCTTTCTTGATCAGCAGATTCAGGGGGATTTGCCCTAGTTCCCACTCTTCGTGGAGGCATCTTACTGAAATTTGGAAAATTCATATTAAGGTCGTTTACTGGGTTACAGATACAGTCATTACATAATTGGGAGACTTCCGCAGTTCTATATTTTATCGCAATTCAATAATAAGGTGCAAACAATAATATAGTAAACTTGTGATCGAGTCATAACAGGACTGGATTCAACTGAAAGGAAACAAATATATACATAGTACTGAAGATACAAAGTCTGGGTCAACATCAACATTTTGCAAGTACAACTGTTCTACCAACATCTAGTCAAAAGTGAAATACATGGTCTATCCTTCTAGTCAGAAAGGGATAACATATACAATGGAACAATCCCACCAAAAATCGGCACTACTATGTCCGTACGTGACTAGAAGACTAGACTACCATATCACTAACTCTGAAATCAGCCACTGGTGCGGCGCCATGCCCTCACCCTCGCCATGGCTATGCGAAAGATCTCCTCAGCATCAACCCTAGATATCCTGCCATTGCCATCAGTAGGCAAAGCTCGAATCCTCATCCGTGCCCTCAACTCAATGCGAGTCATCGCCCTCCGGGCAACCCGAGGGGGCACAGACCTCCCGCCGCCCTGGCGTACCATCCTGGCATCTCTCTCTACTGCTAGCTGCATCCGGGACTCTGCTAGTCTAGCCTCAGCTACCACCAAATCTGTCTGAACTCTGCTCACGGTCCAGTTGTGCACACACACTGGTATCCCCTCTAACGGAACATGGGGTGGGGTAACCGGCTCGGCTGGTGGTGCAGCCTCTGCCTGCTGTGGCTCAGGGGTAGGCTCCTCATGATCATCAGGGTAAGGGCTCAAGGGCAGTGGTGGAGGGGTAGGGGCTCCCTCAGTAGGAAGTGGAGGCTGGTCCTCAGCATCCCCTTCCACATCCTCAGTATCCGCTAGGGTCTGATCCTCCTCTGGATCCTCATCATCAGAATCCTCGATATCCTCGGTATCTGCATCTATCTGGACCTCCTCCGGGTCCTCCTCAATATCCTCATAGTATGGATCTGAAGTCCTAAGCAAGTCCTCGTCGTGCTGTCTCTCATAAGCCTCAGGGTCAGAGATATAGCTCACCTACACAATAACGAACTATGTTACTATCATGATATTAAAGTTCCCATAAGGGTTTTAGTCGAACTTGGCAAGAGTTCTTATTATCTTAGTGAATTTATTATTGTAACGCTGCCTCATCTCTGGGGTTTATAACTCTAATTCTCTGATACCATTTCTGTAACAGCCCCAGATCCGGGGTCGGGGATCCGGTCGTTACGGTCTCAATTCCCATCAATAATACTTGCACTTGAATCAAAACAATTAAACTACATGCTGTGACCCCACAATAACAACACCACTCACACAACAAGTTATAGTTCCAGAGATGAAATTGGAATAAGTATCTAGTCATATGATCCACAAGTTATAAGTTATTACAAACCCAAAAGATTACAGAGCATTTAAAAGTTCTTGCCGTTGATTACATTAATCATAAGATACATAAGTCTGATACACAAAAGCTGAAGCTTAGAATACTAGTGGTTACTACCTCAGCTATGGCGGCTACGACATCAACGGGTAAATCTCTGACGACTGCTACCCGCTTTCGCGGGGTGTGACTGTTGCGGGCCATCTGCTCTAGCTGTTGTTGTGATATAAATAAATAAAGCAAGGGTGAGCAATAGAGCTCACCAAAAATAACTTATAACAGATTACCAAAGTATAACAATTCAAAGATATATTGCAGTCACATGTTATGCCTTCAACAGATAAGAAACTAGTATAGCGTAAAGGATGAAGTTACGAGGAAAATTAATGGGATATTTTCGTAACCCAAAGTCCCCTTATGCATATATATCCTTAATCAGGTTTTACCAGACTCATAACTTATGGAATAAAAGATGAAGTTGCATGAATTTGTTGTCACTTCATTCCCAAACGCTTCTCAACCCCCTGCCAACACGATTGGTCCTTCACCCCAATACATGTTGCAGGAAAATATCCAAATTGGATGATGAACCAATACTGGAGCCTCCTCCGCGCCCGTCGTACCAACCTTACTATGATCAGTAGCAGGTTTGTACAACAAAATTATTTGTTTTCTACATGTAGATGGAAGAATCACGACAGCCTGACATTGTCTACCGCCTTTCTGGATCTCCCGGCCAACGGTTGGGCCAATAAAATGATGGATCGGCGCGACTCGACCTCTTACACGTTGCTCCTAGTTCAGATTAAATCCATGACTCTGAAACGTAAAGATCGTCCTCCTTTCCCCAAGTGTGATACTTGTTGATACGACTCCACTAAGTAGTTATATCTAGGTTGGAAAGGAAGATTCTCCAATATTTCCCAAGCGATGCTTGTTAATGGATATCGACTTGTTCCAGGAATTTACCCCTCGATCGTTGAGGTGGTAACACAATATTTGACTTGCAGCAGTTTCGTTGCTCGGAGAAAATACCTGTCCCTTGACAGTTTTGAGTTGGGAATTTAAAATGAAGAGCAGTTACTTAAATCAGGTTTCCCATATTTTTGATAGTGGAGCGAGCATTTGAATTTTCTTAAAAGACAGATTCAAATGGAAAAATAGCTTTTTGGGAACCTCTTTCTGATTTGAAAATAACTAACAATAGTTACTAAATAAGTAAACCTTAAATGAATATTTGAAAATAATATTCATTAATTAAATAATCCTTAAATGAATATTTGAAAATAATATTCATTAAATAAATAATCCTTAAATGAATATTTGAAAATAATATTCATTAAATAAATAATCCTTAAATGAATATTTGAAAATAATATTCATTAAATAAATAATATTTAAATGAATATTTGAAAATAATATTCATTAAATAAATAATATTTAAATGAATATTTGAAAATAATATTCCTTTAATAAATAATCGTCTTAATGTCAATAATCCTCAAATGAATATAATTAATAACCTTTAAGTAAATTAATAATCCTCGAATGACAGTACCCGATATCTTTATCGGAAAATAACTTTTATCAAATACCAATTATAATCAATACGTATCTTTCAAGAAAATCACACGCCCTTATCCTAGGGCAACTATAAAATCCCTGGCCTATAGCTGATATCCCATATCTAACTCATAAGCCCCACTTCAAGTCATAATCCTCAAGTATTGCTATACATAGCAATTCGAAAACAAGTATGCAGTTTATATATATCGCAATCACATATCATAATCGAGAACAGTTATTATCACAACAACAGTAGAATAGGTTTAGAAAACTTGCCTGGTGGTGAGGTAGGGGTAGTGTGCCTCGAGTCAATCCGGCGATCTATACATAGTCAAAATATCCGAGATTAATCACTTAACACTTTTTAAGACACCAAGTACATACTTTACTTAGGCTAAAATGTGTTTTCAAGTCGACTCCTTAAGACTCTTCTTGCGTACGCTTGACTCGAACATTTTTATAAAATAGAGATTAAATCCTTTTAACACGAAATCTTTTCGAGAGTCCTCCTAAACATACCTAGCATGTTAACACAAAGTTTTCACATTCTGATTGGTCACTTAAGGGGTTTGATCATTGCCTCAAAGTTGGCTAAGTGGTATAGCTCGGTTTCTCGAAACATCCTTAACTAAAATACTCGTTTCTCCTAGACCGTAATTCGGAATCACATGATCTTTATATCAAAACGAACCTTGAAACAATACCTACACAATACTAGGCAGTGGTGACTCTGGACAGAAGTCTTTATGTCCGAACATCACAGACACAACAGAGCTAGGGAAAATCGGGCATTATAACGGCTATGTTTTAACGATTCCAAAGTTTAATCATAAACTTACAAGATCAATCCAAACCAAATCACCAAGTCAAATCCTCAACATCATTACTAACCCATAATCATCACAAATCAGTCAAAACCAACATCTACTTGCTTATCATCAAAACAACATCAAACTTTCATCAAACCTCCGTTAAAACCACTCAATCATCCTTATGATTATACTAACTAAACCATACTTAAAACTAACCATATAAATCAAATTTATAAACAAGGGTTCAAGAGTTATACCTTCCTTGGAGTGTGTATAAGCCTAATAATCCTTGTATAGCCCTTATATAACCTTAAGGTAGCTTGAATCAACAAAAGAAATCAAGAAACCAAAGTTAGTTCTTGAAAATCACTATTCATGTTCATCTTCTACCTAGGATTTGAGCATGATACCCTCCATGGATGATGCTAAGATTAAGAGATTACCTTGGTTTAGGGATTAGGAAGCTTTTGAATCCAAGAACATGAATTATGGATGCTTGGAAATTGGTCTTGAAATCTTGAAGTTTTGGCCGAAAGTTGCTTGGTTCTTCCAAGTGATTTCTTTGATTTTCTTTTTGTTTAATTACTTAAGATATTTGTGGCATTTTAATGGTCAAATTGGTGAGTCATAGTCCTTGGCTTCTTCTTCTTTCGACACTTGTCGCACATGCAACGGTTCTGTTAAAGTAGCTTTACTGGTTTGCTTTATTGGTTTGTTTCCTTTCACATGGATGATCCAAATGTTGCATTCCTCGACTTAATCTTGTTACATGTTACTTCCATGTCTGTATTTAATCTCGTAAGTGTTTCGTCTCCGTTTAATCGCGTAAAAAGTTCGCAGGGTTTCTTAAGTGTTCTATCGAAGTAGTTTATCGTAATCGTTCTTAATATCTCTAATTCTTTCATTAAATCCATATCCATGGAATTGATAATTTAAATTCTTAATTATTCTCAAATAATAATTAATCCGTCCGTTAATGGCGAAATTTCGGAGAAAACGGAAATGCTATTTTTCCGATTCTGACAGCTTTTGCATTCCTTTATTTTCATCGTAGATCACTAATACGGCTTTGAAAGTTCATCATATCGACCCGTATATAGGGTGGTCTGGAAAACTTTTAAACGACAAAATTTACTATTCATCAAAAGTTACTATTCATCAGAAGTTACTATTCATCAGTGGTTTTTCTATAATCCTTTGGATCAATATTCGTTCCAATATTCCTGGTTTACTTCTCTTTATTCTTTGCACTTAGAAAACGTTCTAGTGCTTTCTCGGGCATACGCTATCTTGTTTACGGAGTTGTCGGATGCATTCCAGATATTGATTTGGATGACATAAAAATACTTTTCTTCCCTGGAGTATTGTATTCTTACCTTCCAGATTGATTGTTCTTATTTATATGTTCAGTCCATTCTTATTATTCTCAAAATGTTTGAAAACTGAAATTCATAATCATTCATACTTAATTCTCAAGTAATTGCCACTATCCATAATTACATCAATATATAATAAAAGTTTTAATTCTACCCAAAAATCTGGGGTCTTACATTCTTGATATACTTGTCTTTGTCTGCTTTGAAGGTCTTTTTCTGAAAGTTGCCTTGTCTTCTATTCTTCCTGAACTTCATCCTTCTGAAGTTTCTGACAATCATAGCAACCATCTCTTCCATGTCTGAATCAGAAGATTCATCACCAGTATTGGCATCAGGATTGCCATCAGTATCTGATGAAGAGTCGTCAGGATCTGACTCAGCTACTCTTGCTTTCCTTCTAGAGACCTCCATAGCTTTCCCTTTTGATTTTGCTTCTACATTCAAAGCAATTGACTTTGCCTTGCTGCTTTTCTTGTTCTTTCTCTGTTGAACTTCAAGATCATGAGTTCTTAGCATCCCATAGATCTCATCAAGAGACACAATGTTCAGATCATACTGGTGTCTAATGATTGAGGTCTGAGTATCCCATTCTTCAGGTAAAGCTCTAAGAAATTTGGTGTTTGAATCTTCAGTTTCATATAATTTGTCAACTAAGGATAAGCTGTTCAATAGTGTCAGAAATCTATCATATAGATCAGTCAGGCTCTCTTCAGGTCTTGCATCGAATTGCTCATATTCTTGAATCAATAGAGCCCTTCTGTTTTTCTTAACAGATGCAGATCCCTGGCACTGAGTTTCCAAAGTATCCCAGATTTCTTTTGAAGACTTGCATGCAATCACTCTGTTTGACATGACAGCATCAAGGCTATTATGCAAGATATTCTTTATCTTTGGTTCCCTGAGTACATGAGCTTTTTCTTCTGGAGTCCATTCAGCTTTAGCTTTGACCACATAATGTTCTGGTACTGTATCTGTTCGTTCTATGAACTTTGTTGGTATATATGGTCCATCACGAATCCTGTCCAAGTAGTCGGGATCCATAGCCTCCAGGTACATCAGCATCTTTACCCTCCATGTAGGATATTCTGATATCTTTAAGATGGGAATCTTCATGCTTTCATACTTGGTTGTCGACATCTTTCATACTAGATCGTATCTGATTCAGAATTAAATCAGTTTGCTCTGATACCAATTGTTGCCCAGTAAATAACAATTGTAGAAGGGGGTTGAATACAATTGTATAAGATTCTCGACTTTATATAACACAAATATGAAAGATCAATAACAATAACAATAACAGCTTTATTAACTTTGATATAAAACTGTTACAAACTCTCTTAAGAAATTCTGATGTTCTTAAGAGCTGCTAGCTTACAAAAACTCTCTCAAGAAATTCTGTTCTTAAGAGCTTCTCTCCGATTATGTTCTCTCTCGAATGAATACATAAATCGAAACCAAAACTGTGTTTATATAGTGCACACAGCTTCTCTATCAATTACAAGATAAGTCCTAATCATAACAAAGATAGAAACATATCTTTAATCGATAGCTACATTCTACAAACCAGGAACAAACTTCCATGTTTATCTAGACTCCAAATATAACTCGAAGTAGGAATCCTGATCAGCTTCAAGTCCTGATGATCAAACCTGATCATAGTCTGAGTAGGAATCCTGATGATCAATAAGATACTGACGCTTGATCAAATACTGATGACCATGCAATACTGATGACGTCAGCAATCCTGATCAGTTGAGTCTAGCTTCTGACGATCATTGAATTCTGATCTAACAGGCCTAAAATATGGATCAGATTTGGATACAGTTAACTTATAGGTCTGGAGTTAGGGTTTTGTATCGTTATATAAACATCTTATTCTTTTTCTCCATCTTTTTAATCAAAATTCGTAGGTCTCTTATATACAGAAATCAGCTGTCTTGTAAAATTCGTAGACTATTCATCGTAAGTCGAAATTTGATAATTCTAGACTTTTCAGAAATATCTTTCAATTTCCTATAACTTCTATTTCATAGTGTTTTTCCAGATTAAGCTCTGAACTGTTCTTAAAATCACAAAACAAAAACATATCTTCTTTTTGAGTTTCTGTTCAAATTCAGCGGACGTTTTATTTAATTCTCAATTCGTTATAAGTCTGATTTTGATGAGTCATATCTTTTCAGAAAGGTCTTTTCATTCTCTACGACTTTCGTCCTTTGAGTTTTACAAGAAAACGTAATTTAGAGGGTCAAAAAGAGTAAATAAAGTTCTGGTCAGAAATGGGTACGTGCTCTAGGATGATTTGATTCTTGATTTTTTGCGTTGAGGTAAGTTTCCGATCGATTTTCCTAGTGTTTTCGAAACTATGTGTTATACATGTATATTTGTATATCAAATCATGGTCTAAGTGATGATTATATTTGAATTGATATGTGTTATATGTAAGAAATAGTCTTGTGATTCAGATTTATGTCATGGTTTGTGAAAATATCGAATAAGAATAAGGACCGAATCACTGGGTTGTAGTGACAGTTTTTTGAAAATTTAGGACCGTTATCACCGGGTTGTAGTGATGGTGGCGTGAATTATGGGTTTCAAGTTATTGTTGTTATGTGGTATCGTATTTATCGAATAAGAATAAGAATATGTGAATCGAAAGTTATGTAATGTGTATCGTTATTGTATCGTATTGAATATCGTATTATCTTGTATGTATACATGTTATTTGCCCGATTAGTTGGATCGATTGGTTTCTTGCTAGGCTGTATGGCTCATTCCTTACAATTTTCAGGTTCGGTGTAACTCGAGTTGGATAACATTGGAGTTCGAGGACCTTAGGTTTGGAATAAGTCGGCTTTTGGATTATCATTAGCTGCGCTTTGTAATAGAACTTTTGTCACGCTTCCGTCTGTAATTATCATTTTATAGTACTTTATTTAAGTTTTGTATTTAGAATTAATAGTCTGAAAAGTCGGGTTGTTACAGTTGGTATCAGAGCAGGCTGTCCTTCAGAGTGTGTTAGGTATGAGACTAATACATTCTCTAGGATTCGTTTCTGTGGACCATAGTTTAAGTTTGACTTGTAGGTGATTAGTGGTTAGACGTGTCATGTGATAGGATTGTTGTGAATTTGGGGACCAAATTATTTTTAAGTAGGGTAGTATGTAATATCCCGTAATTTTTAGATTAATAATAATAAAAGAATAATAGAAAATTAGATTAAAATTTGAAAAAGAATAGGATTTAAAATTGAATTAGATTGATGGGCCTAAAATATGGATCAGATTTGGATACAGTTAACTTGTAGGTCTGGAGTTAGGGTTTTGTATCGTTATATAAACATCTTATTCTTTTTCTCCATCTTTTTAATCAAAATTCGTAGGTCTCTTATATACAGAAATCAGCTGTCTTGTAAAATTCGTAGACTATTCATCGTAAGTCGAAATTTGATAATTCTAGACTTTTCAGAAATATCTTTCAATTTCCTACAACTTCTATTTCATAGTGTTTTTCCAGATTAAGCTCTGAACTGTTCTTAAAATCACAAAACAAAAACATATCTTCTTTTTCAGTTTCTGTTCAAATTCAGCGGACGTTTTATTTAATTCTCAATTCGTTATAAGTCTGATTTTGATGAGTCATATCTTTTCAGAAAGGTCTTTTCATTCTCTACGACTTTCGTCCTTTGAGTTTTACAAGAAAACGTCATTTAGAGGGTCAAAAAGAGTAAATAAAGTTCTGGTCAGAAATGGGTACGTGCTCTAGGATGATTTATTCTTGATTTTTTGCATTGAGGTAAGTTTCCGATCGATTTTCCTAGTGTTTTCGAAACTATGTGTTATACATGTATATTTGTATATCAAATCATGGGCTAAGTGATGATTATATTTGAATTGATATGTATTATTTGATATGTGTTATGTGTAAGCAATAGTCTTGTGATTCAGATTTGTGCCATGGTTTGTGAAAATATCGAATAAGAATAAGGACCGAGTCACTGGGTTGTAGTGACAGTTTTTTGAAAATTTAGGACCGTTATCACCGGCTTGTAGTGATCGTGGCGTGAATTATGGGTTTCAAGTTATTGTTGTTATGTGGTATCGTATTTATCGAATAAGAATAAGAATATGTGAATCGAAAGTTATGTAATGTGTATCGTTATTGTATCGTATTGAATATCGTATTATCTTGTATGTATACATGTTATTTGCCCGATTAGTTGGATCGATTGGTTTCTTGCTGGGCTGTATGACTCATTCCTTACAATTTTCAGGTTCGGTGTAACTCGAGTTCGATAACATTGGAGTTCGAGGACCGTAGGTTTGGAATAAGTCGACCTTTGGATTATCATTAGCTGCGCTTTGTAATAGAACTTTTGTCACGCTTCCGTCTGTAATTGTCATTGTATAGTACTTTATTTAAGTTTTGTATTTAGAATTAATAGTCCGAAAAGACTGGCTGTTACAGTTGGTATCAGAGCAGGCTGTCCTTCAGAGTGTGTTAGGTATGAGAGTAATACATTCTCTAGGATTCGTTTCTGTGGACCATAGTTTAAGTTTGACTTGTAGGAGATTAGTGGGTAGACGTGTCATGTGATAGGATTGTTGTGAATTTGGGGACCAAATTATTTTTAAGTAGGGTAGTATGTAATATCCGGTAATTTTTAGATTAATAATAATAAAAGAATAATAGAAAATTAGATTAAAATTTGAAAAAGAATAGGATTTAAAATTGAATTAGATTGATGGGCCTAAAATATGGATCAGATTTGGATACAGTTAACTTGTAGGTCTGGAGTTAGGGTTTTGTATCGTTATATAAACATCTTATTCTTTTTCTCCATCTTTTTAATCAAAATTCGTAGGTCTCTTATATACAGAAATCAGCTATCTTGTAAAATTCGTAGACTATTCATCGTAAGTCGAAATTTGATAATTCTAGACTTTTCAGAAATATCTTTCAATTTCCTACAACTTCTATTTCATAGTGTTTTTCCAGATTAAGCTCTGAACTGTTCTTAAAATCACAAAACAAAAACATATCTTCTTTTTCAGTTTCTGTTCAAATTCAGCGGACGTTTTATTTAATTCTCAATTCGTTATAAGTCTGATTTTGATGAGTCATATCTTTTCAGAAAGGTCTTTTCATTCTCTACGACTTTCGTCCTTTGAGTTTTACAAGAAAACGTCATTTAGAGGGTCAAAAAGAGTAAATAAAGTTCTGGTCAGAAATGGGTACGTGCTCTAGGATGATTTGATTCTTGATTTTTTGCATTGAGGTAAGTTTCCGATCGATTTTCCTAGTGTTTTCGAAACTATGTGTTATACATGTATATTTGTATATCAAATCATGGGCTAAGTGATGATTATATTTGAATTGATATGTATTATTTGATATGTGTTATGTGTAAGCAATAGTCTTGTGATTCAGATTTGTGCCATGGTTTGTGAAAATATCGAATAAGAATAAGGACAGAGTCACTGAGTTGTAGTGACAGTTTTTTGAAAAATTAGGATCGTTATCACCGGGTTGTAGTGATCGTGGCGTGAATTATGGGTTTCAAGTTATTGTTGTTATGTGGTATCGTATTTATCGAATAAGAATAAGAATATGTGAATCGAAAGTTATGTAATGTGTATCGTTATTGTATCGTATTGAATATCGTATTATCTTGTATGAATACATGTTATTTGCCCGATTAGTTGGATCGATTGGTTTCTTGCTGGGCTGTATGGCTCATTCCTTACAAATTTCAGGTTCGGTGTAACTCGAGTTGGATAACATTGGAGTTCGAGGACCTTAGGTTTTGAATAAGTCGAATTTTGGATTATCGTTAGCTGCGCTTTGTAATAGAACTTTTGCCACGCTTCCGTCTGTAATTGTCATTGTATAGTACTTTATTTAAGTTTTGTATTTAGAATTAATAGTCCGAAAAGACTGGCTGTTACAGTTGGTATCAGAGCAGGCTGTCCTTCAGAGTGTGTTAGGTATGAGACTAATACATTCTCTAGGATTCGTTTCTGTGGACCATAGTTTAAGTTTGACTTGTAGGAGATTAGTGGGTAGACGTGTCATGTGATATGATTGTTGTGAATTTGGGGACCAAATTATTTTTAAGTAGGGTAGTATGTAATATCCCGTAATTTTTAGATTAATAATAATAAAAGAATAATAGAAAATTAGATTAAAATTTGAAAAAGAATAGGATTTAAAATTGAATTAGATTGATGGGCCTAAAATATGGATCAGATTTGGATACAGTTAACTTGTAGGTCTGGAGTTAGGGTTTTGTATCGTTATATAAACATTTTATTCTTTTTCTCCATCTTTTTAATCAAAATTCGTAGGTCTCTTATATACAGAAATCAGCTGTCTTGTAAAATTCGTAGACTATTCATCGTAAGTTGAAATTTGATAATTCTAGACTTTTCAGAAATATCTTTCAATTTCCTACAACTTCTATTTCATAGTGTTTTTCCAGATTAAGCTCTGAACTGTTCTTAAAATCACAAAACAAAAACATATCTTCTTTTTCAGTTTCTGTTCAAATTCAGCGGACGTTTTATTTAATTCTCAATTCGTTATAAGTCTGATTTTGATGAGTCATATCTTTTCAGAAAGGTCTTTTCATTCTCTACGACTTTCGTCCTTTGAGTTTTACAAGAAAACGTCATTTAGAGGGTCAAAAAGAGTAAATAAAGTTCTGGTCAGAAATGGGTACGTGCTCTAGGATGATTTGATTCTTGATTTTTTGCATTGAGGTAAGTTTCCGATCGATTTTCCTAGTGTTTTCGAAACTATGTGTTATACATGTATATTTGTATATCAAATCATGGGCTAAGTGATGATTATATTTGAATTGATATGTATTATTTGATATGTGTTATGTGTAAGCAATAGTCTTGTGATTCAGATTTGTGCCATGGTTTGTGAAAATATCGAATAAGAATAAGGACAGAGTCACTGAGTTGTAGTGACAGTTTTTTGAAAAATTAGGATCGTTATCACCGGGTTGTAGTGATCGTGGCGTGAATTATGGGTTTCAAGTTATTGTTGTTATGTGGTATCGTATTTATCGAATAAGAATAAGAATATGTGAATCGAAAGTTATGTAATGTGTATCGTTATTGTATCGTATTGAATATCGTATTATCTTGTATGAATACATGTTATTTGCCCGATTAGTTGGATCGATTGGTTTCTTGCTGGGCTGTATGGCTCATTCCTTACAAATTTCAGGTTCGGTGTAACTTTAGTTGGATAACATTGGAGTTCGAGGACCTTAGGTTTTGAATAAGTCGAATTTTGGATTATCGTTAGCTGCGCTTTGTAATAGAACTTTTGCCACGCTTCCGTCTGTAATTGTCATTGTATAGTACTTTATTTAAGTTTTGTATTTAGAATTAATAGTCCGAAAAGACTGGCTGTTACAGTTGGTATCAGAGCAGGCTGTCCTTCAGAGTGTGTTAGGTATGAGACTAATACATTCTCTAGGATTCGTTTCTGTGGACCATAGTTTAAGTTTGACTTGTAGGAGATTAGTGGGTAGACGTGTCATGTGATATGATTGTTGTGAATTTGGGGACCAAATTATTTTTAAGTAGGGTAGTATGTAATATCCCGTAATTTTTAGATTAATAATAATAAAAGAATAATAGAAAATTAGATTAAAATTTGAAAAAGAATAGGATTTAAAATTGAATTAGATTGATGGGCCTAAAATATGGATCAGATTTGGATACAGTTAACTTGTAGGTCTGGAGTTAGGGTTTTGTATCGTTATATAAACATTTTATTCTTTTTCTCCATCTTTTTAATCAAAATTCGTAGGTCTCTTATATACAGAAATCAGCTGTCTTGTAAAATTCGTAGACTATTCATCGTAAGTTGAAATTTGATAATTCTAGACTTTTCAGAAATATCTTTCAATTTCCTACAACTTCTATTTCATAGTGTTTTTCCAGATTAAGCTCTGAACTGTTCTTAAAATCACAAAACAAAAACATATCTTCTTTTTCAGTTTCTGTTCAAATTCAGCGGACGTTTTATTTAATTCTCAATTCGTTATAAGTCTGATTTTGATGAGTCATATCTTTTCAGAAAGGTCTTTTCATTCTCTACGACTTTCGTCCTTTGAGTTTTACAAGAAAACGTCATTTAGAGGGTCAAAAAGAGTAAATAAAGTTCTGGTCAGAAATGGGTACGTGCTCTAGGATGATTTGATTCTTGATTTTTTGCATTGAGGTAAGTTTCCGATCGATTTTCCTAGTGTTTTCGAAACTATGTGTTATACATGTATATTTGTATATCAAATCATGGGCTAAGTGATGATTATATTTGAATTGATATGTATTATTTGATATGTGTTATGTGTAAGCAATAGTCTTGTGATTCAGATTTGTGCCATGGTTTGTGAAAATATCGAATAAGAATAAGGACCGAGTCACTGGGTTGTAGTGACAGTTTTTTGAAAATTTAGGACCGTTATCACCGGGTTGTAGTGATCGTGGCGTGAATTATGGGTTTCAAGTTATTGTTGTTATGTGGTATCGTATTTATCGAATAAGAATAAGAATATGTGAATCGAAAGTTATGTAATGTGTATCGTTATTGTATCGTATTGAATATCGTATTATCTTGTATGTATACATGTTATTTGCCCGATTAGTTGGATCGATTGGTTTCTTGCTGGGCTGTATGGCTCATTCCTTACAATTTTCAGGTTCGGTATAACTCGAGTTGGATAACATTGGAGTTCGAGGACCTTAGGTTTGGAATAAGTCGACCTTTGGATTATCATTAGCTGCGCTTTGTAATAGAACTTTTGTCACTTTTCCGTCTGTAATTGTCATTGTATAGTACTTTATTTAAGTTTTGTATTTAAAATTAATAGTCCGAAAAGACTGGCTGTTACAGTTGGTATCAGAGCAGGCTGTCCTTCGGAGTGTGTTAGGTATGAGAGTAATACATTCTCTAGGATTCGTTTCTGTGGACCATAGTTTAAGTTTGACTTGTAGGAGATTAGTGGGTAGACGTGTCATGTGATAGGATTGTTGTGAATTTGGGGACCTAATTATTTTTAAGTAGGGTAGTATGTAATATCCGGTAATTTTTAGATTAATAATAATAAAAGAATAATAGAAAATTAGATTAAAATTTGAAAAAGAATAGGATTTAAAATTGAATTAGATTGATGGGCCTAAAATATGGATCAGATTTGGATACAGTTAACTTGTAGGTCTGGAGTTAGGGTTTTGTATCGTTATATAAACATCTTATTCTATTTCTCCATCTTTTTAATCAAAATTCGTAGGTCTCTTATATACAGAAATCAGCTATCTTGTAAAATTCGTAGACTATTCATCGGAAGTCGAAATTTGATAATTCTAGACTTTTCAGAAATATCTTTCAATTTCCTACAACTTCTATTTCATAGTGTTTTTCCAGATTAAGCTCTGAACTGTTCTTAAAATCACAAAACAAAAACATATCTTCTTTTTCAGTTTCTGTTCAAATTCAGCGGACGTTTTATTTAATTCTCAATTCGTTATAAGTCTGATTTTGATGAGTCATATCTTTTCAGAAAGGTCTTTTCATTCTCTACGACTTTCGTCCTTTGAGTTTTACAAGAAAACGTCATTTAGAGGGTCGAAAAGAGTAAATAAAGTTCTGGTCAGAAATTGGTACGTGCTCTAGGATGATTTGATTCTTGATTTTTTGCGTTGAGGTAAGTTTCCGATCGATTTTCCTAGTGTTTTCGAAACTATGTGTTATACATGTATATTTGTATATCAAATCATGGGCTAAGTGATGATTATATTTGAATTGATATGTATTATTTGATATGTGTTATGTGTAAGCAATAGTCTTGTGATTCAGATTTGTGCCATGGTTTGTGAAAATATCGAATAAGAATAAGGACAGAGTCACCGAGTTGTAGTGACAGTTTTTTGAAAAATTAGGATCGTTATCACCGGGTTGTAGTGATCGTGGCGTGAATTATGGGTTTCAAGTTATTGTTGTTATGTGGTATCGTATTTATCGAATAAGAATAAGAATATGTGAATCGAAAGTTATGTAATGTGTATCGTTATTGTATCGTATTGAATATCGTATTATCTTGTATGAATACATGTTATTTGCCCGATTAGTTGGATCGATTGGTTTCTTGCTGGGCTGTATGGCTCATTCCTTACAAATTTCAGGTTCGGTGTAACTCGAGTTGGATAACATTGGAGTTCGAGGACCTTAGGTTTTGAATAAGTCGAATTTTGGATTATCGTTAGCTGCGCTTTGTAATAGAACTTTTGCCACGCTTCCGTCTGTAATTGTCATTGTATAGTACTTTATTTAAGTTTTGTATTTAGAATTAATAGTCCGAAAAGACTGGCTGTTACAGTTGGTATCAGAGCAGGCTGTCCTTCAGAGTGTGTTAGGTATGAGACTAATACATTCTCTAGGATTCGTTTATGTGGACCATAGTTTAAGTTTGACTTGTAGGAGATTAGTGGGTAGACGTGTCATATGATATGATTGTTGTGAATTTGGGTACCAAATTATTTTTAAGTAGGGTAGTATGTAATATCCCGTAATTTTTAGATTAATAATAATAAAAGAATAATAGAAAATTAGATTAAAATTTGAAAAAGAATAGGATTTAAAATTGAATTAGATTGATGGGCCTAAAATATGGATCAGATTTGGATACAGTTAACTTGTAGGTCTGGAGTTAGGGTTTTTGTATCGTTATATAAACATTTTATTCTTTTTCTCCATCTTTTTAATCAAAATTCGTAGGTCTCTTATATACAGAAATCAGCTGTCTTGTAAAATTCGTAGACTATTCATCGTAAGTCGAAATTTGATAATTCTAGACTTTTCAGAAATATCTTTCAATTTCCTACAACTTCTATTTCATAGTGTTTTTCCAGATTAAGCTCTGAACTGTTCTTAAAATCACAAAACAAAAACATATCTTCTTTTTCAGTTTCTGTTCAAATTCAGCGGACGTTTTATTTAATTCTCAATTCGTTATAAGTCTGATTTTGATGAGTCATATCTTTTCAGAAAGGTCTTTTCATTCTCTACGACTTTCGTCCTTTGAGTTTTACAAGAAAACGTCATTTAGAGGGTCAAAAAGAGTAAATAAAGTTCTGGTCAGAAATGGGTACGTGCTCTAGGATGATTTATTCTTGATTTTTTGCATTGAGGTAAGTTTCCGATCGATTTTCCTAGTGTTTTCGAAACTATGTGTTATACATGTATATTTGTATATCAAATCATGGGCTAAGTGATGATTATATTTGAATTGATATGTATTATTTGATATGTGTTATGTGTAAGCAATAGTCTTGTGATTCAGATTTGTGCCATGGTTTGTGAAAATATCGAATAAGAATAAGGACCGAGTCACTGGGTTGTAGTGACAGTTTTTTGAAAATTTAGGACCGTTATCACCGGCTTGTAGTGATCGTGGCGTGAATTATGGGTTTCAAGTTATTGTTGTTATGTGGTATCGTATTTATCGAATAAGAATAAGAATATGTGAATCGAAAGTTATGTAATGTGTATCGTTATTGTATCGTATTGAATATCGTATTATCTTGTATGTATACATGTTATTTGCCCGATTAGTTGGATCGATTGGTTTCTTGCTGGGCTGTATGACTCATTCCTTACAATTTTCAGGTTCGGTGTAACTCGAGTTCGATAACATTGGAGTTCGAGGACCGTAGGTTTGGAATAAGTCGACCTTTGGATTATCATTAGCTGCGCTTTGTAATAGAACTTTTGTCACGCTTCCGTCTGTAATTGTCATTGTATAGTACTTTATTTAAGTTTTGTATTTAGAATTAATAGTCCGAAAAGACTGGCTGTTACAGTTGGTATCAGAGCAGGCTGTCCTTCAGAGTGTGTTAGGTATGAGAGTAATACATTCTCTAGGATTCGTTTCTGTGGACCATAGTTTAAGTTTGACTTGTAGGAGATTAGTGGGTAGACGTGTCATGTGATAGGATTGTTGTGAATTTGGGGACCAAATTATTTTTAAGTAGGGTAGTATGTAATATCCGGTAATTTTTAGATTAATAATAATAAAAGAATAATAGAAAATTAGATTAAAATTTGAAAAAGAATAGGATTTAAAATTGAATTAGATTGATGGGCCTAAAATATGGATCAGATTTGGATACAGTTAACTTGTAGGTCTGGAGTTAGGGTTTTGTATCGTTATATAAACATCTTATTCTTTTTCTCCATCTTTTTAATCAAAATTCGTAGGTCTCTTATATACAGAAATCAGCTATCTTGTAAAATTCGTAGACTATTCATCGTAAGTCGAAATTTGATAATTCTAGACTTTTCAGAAATATCTTTCAATTTCCTACAACTTCTATTTCATAGTGTTTTTCCAGATTAAGCTCTGAACTGTTCTTAAAATCACAAAACAAAAACATATCTTCTTTTTCAGTTTCTGTTCAAATTCAGCGGACGTTTTATTTAATTCTCAATTCGTTATAAGTCTGATTTTGATGAGTCATATCTTTTCAAAAAGGTCTTTTCATTCTCTACGACTTTCGTCCTTTGAGTTTTACAAGAAAACGTAATTTAGAGGGTCAAAAAGAGTAAATAAAGTTCTGGTCAGAAATGGGTACGTGCTCTAGGATGATTTGATTCTTGATTTTTTGCGTTGAGGTAAGTTTCCGATCGATTTTCCTAGTGTTTTCGAAACTATGTGTTATACATGTATATTTGTATATCAAATCATGGTCTAAGTGATGATTATATTTGAATTGATATGTATTATTTGATATGTGTTATATGTAAGCAATAGTCTTGTGATTCAGATTTATGTCATGGTTTGTGAAAATATCGAATAAGAATAAGGACCGAGTCACTGGGTTGTAGTGACAGTTTTTTGAAAATTTAGGACCGTTATCACCGGGTTGTAGTGATGGTGGCGTGAATTATGGGTTTCAAGTTATTGTTGTTATGTGGTATCATATTTATCGAATAAGAATAAGAATATGTGAATCGAAAGTTATGTAATGTGTATCGTTATTGTATCGTATTGAATATCGTATTATCTTGTATGTATACATGTTATTTGCCCGATTAGTTGGATCGATTGGTTTCTTGCTAGGCTGTATGGCTCATTCCTTACAATTTTCAGGTTCGGTGTAACTCGAGTTGGATAACATTGGAGTTCGAGGACCTTAGGTTGGGAATAAGTCGACTTTTGGATTATCATTAGCTGCGCTTTGTAATAGAACTTTTGTCACGCTTCCGTCTGTAATTGTCATTTTATAGTACTTTATTTAAGTTTTGTATTTAGAATTAATAGTCCGAAAAGACTGGCTGTTACAGTTGGTATCAGAGCAGGCTGTCCTTCAGAGTGTGTTAGGTATGAGAGTAATACATTCTCTAGGATTCGTTTCTGTGGACCATAGTTTAAGTTTGACTTGTAGGAGATTAGTGGGTAGACGTGTCATGTGATAGGATTGTTGTGAATTTGGGGACCAAATTATTTTTAAGTAGGGTAGTATGTAATATCCGGTAATTTTTAGATTAATAATAATAAAAGAATAATAGAAAATTAGATTAAAATTTGAAAAAGAATAGGATTTAAAATTGAATTAGATTGATGGGCCTAAAATATGGATCAGATTTGGATACAGTTAACTTGTAGGTCTGGAGTTAGGGTTTTGTATCGTTATATAAACATCTTATTCTATTTCTCCATCTTTTTAATCAAAATTCGTAGGTCTCTTATATACAGAAATCAGCTATCTTGTAAAATTCGTAGACTATTCATCGTAAGTCGAAATTTGATAATTCTAGACTTTTCAGAAATATCTTTCAATTTCCTACAACTTCTATTTCATAGTGTTTTTCCAGATTAAGCTCTGAACTGTTCTTAAAATCACAAAACAAAAACATATCTTCTTTTTCGGTTTCTGTTCAAATTCAGCAGACGTTTTATTTAATTCTCAATTCGTTATAAGTCTGATTTTGATGAGTCATATCTTTTCAGAAAGGTCTTTTCATTCTCTACGACTTTCGTCCTTTGAGTTTTACAAGAAAACGTCATTTAGAGGGTCAAAAAGAGTAAATAAAGTTCTGGTCAGAAATGGGTACGTGCTCTAGGATGATTTGATTCTTGATTTTTTGCGTTGAGGTAAGTTTCCGATCGATTTTCCTAGTGTTTTCGAAACTATGTGTTATACATGTATATTTGTATATCAAATCATGGGCTAAGTGATGATTATATTTGAATTGATATGTATTATTTGATATGTGTTATGTGTAAGCAATAGTCTTGTGATTCAGATTTGTGCCATGGTTTGTGAAAATATCGAATAAGAATAAGGACCGAGTCACCGGGTTGTAGTGACAGTTTTTTGAAAAATTAGGACCGTTATCACCGGATTGTAGTGATCGTGGCGTGAATTATGGGTTTCAAGTTATTGTTGTTATGTGGTATCGTATTTATCGAATAAGAATAAGAATATGTGAATCGAAAGTTATGTAATGTGTATCGTTATTGTATCGTATTGAATATCGTATTATCTTGTATGAATACATGTTATTTGCCCGATTAGTTGGATCGATTGGTTTCTTGCTGGGCTGTATGGCTCATTCCTTACAAATTTCAGGTTCGGTGTAACTCGAGTTGGATAACATTGGAGTTCGAGGACCTTAGGTTTTGAATAAGTCGAATTTTGGATTATCGTTAGCTGCGCTTTGTAATAGAACTTTTGTCACGCTTCCGTCTGTAATTGTCATTGTATAGTACTTTATTTAAGTTTTGTATTTAGAATTAATAGTCCGAAAAGACTGGCTGTTACAGTTGGTATCAGAGCAGGTTGTCCTTCAGAGTGTGTTAGGTATGAGACTAATACATTCTCTAGGATTCGTTTCTGTGGACCATAGTTTAAGTTTGACTTGTAGGAGATTAGTGGGTAGACGTGTCATGTGATAGGATTGTTATGAATTTGGGGACCAAATTATTTTTAAGTAGGGTAGTATGTAATATCCCGTAATTTTTAGATTAATAATAATAAAAGAATAATAGAAAATTAGATTAAAATTTGAAAAAGAATAGGATTTAAAATTGAATTAGATTGATGGGCCTAAAATATGGATCAGATTTGGATACATTTAACTTGTAGGCCTGGAGTTAGGGTTTTGTATCATTATATAAACATCTTATTCTTTTTCTCCATCTTATTAATCAAAATTCGTAGGTCTCTTCTATACAGAAATCAACTGTCTTGTAAAATTCGTAGACTATTCATCGTAAGTCGAAATTTGATAATTCTGGACTTTTCATAAATATCTTTCAATTTCCTACAACTTCTATTTCATAGTGTTTTTCCAGATTAAGCTCTGAACTGTTCTTAAAATCACAAAACAAAAACAGATCTTGTTTTTCAGTTTCTGTTCAAATTCAGAGGATGTTTTATTCAATTCTCAATTTGTTCAAATTCAGAGGACGTTTTATTAAATTCTCAATTCGTTATAAGTCCGATTTTGATGAGTCATATCTTTTCAGAAAGGTCTTTTCATTCTCTACGACTTTCGTCCTTTGAGTTTTTCAAGAAAACGTCATTTAGATGGTCAAAAAGAGTAAATACAGTTCTGGTCAGAAATGGGTACGTGCTTTAGGATGATTTGATTCTTGATTTTTTGCGTTGAGGTAAGTTTCCGATTGATTTTCCTAGTGTTTTCGAAACTATGTGTTATATATGTATATTTGTATATCAAATCATGGGCTAAGTGATGATTATATTTGAATTGATATGTATTATTTGATATGTATGTGTAAGCAATAGTCTTGTGATTCAGATTTGTGTCATGGTTTGT
The DNA here is from genome assembly GCA_030848705.1 of Heracleum sosnowskyi. Lineage (NCBI taxonomy): Eukaryota > Viridiplantae > Streptophyta > Magnoliopsida > Apiales > Apiaceae > Heracleum > Heracleum sosnowskyi. Next base: position 23,821,755 of record CM061240.1, read on the forward strand.
GAAAATATCGAATAAGAATAAGGACCGAGTCACCGGGTTGTAGTGACAATTTTTTGAAAATTTAGGACCGTTATCACCGGGTTGTAGTGATCGTGGCGTGAATTATGGGTTTCAAGTTATTGTTGTTATGTCACTACTAGAAAAACTGCATTAGACATCGGCTAAAAACCGATGTCTATTGAAAAAGAGAAGCGATGTCTTTGCATATGTAGAGAAAGGTAGGGGTATTAGACATCGGTTTTTAGCCGATGTCTATGTTAATCTTTAACATCGGTTTTTTAATAAGCAACAGATGTCTATGTTCCTTTTTAACATCGGTTTCTTAATAAGGAACTGATGTCTATGTTCCTTTTTAACATCGGTTTCTTAATAAGGAACTGATGATTATGTTTCTCTTTTACATCGGTTTCTATTCTTTAGACATTAGTGTTCTGATGTTACTTGTGATATTTAACATCGGTTTTTTGCAAAAGTGATGTAAGTTCTGTTTTTTAATACATGGATGCCCTATTTGACATGGCCAAAAACCAAAACCAAATGACCAAAATCAAAAAGCCAAACCAAAACCAAATATCGAAATCAAAAGGCCAATATATACTAAAACCAAATATAAAATTCAATAGGCCAACTACATTATCCAATTCATATCGAAACTAACTACATAATCCAAACCATCCAAATATCAAAACTACATTCATATAGGCACATTTCCTTGTTTTTCAGGCACATTTCCTAGAAGAATCAATGAACTCAAAAGACTTTGGCTTTCTTCCCCAAACTTATACCCTAGAGCACTAAACTTTGGCTTTCTTCCCCAAAAGACTTGTAGCTAAAACTCAGGGTTTCATCACTGATCATGACACTATAGTCGTACTTCCACGGAAATTGGTCCAAAAATATATCTACAGACCCCTCCGGATAGGCAGATTTCATATCCGTTGCTTGCATACCCAAATTAAGATTCTCTGTCCATTATTTAGAGAAGGATACTACTACGGTAGATAGCATATCAAAGTCATAGGCATGATTGTGTGATGTTCCATGCTGCGACAGTTTCTTAGAATCATGACAGGTTCTATTGACTTGTGAATATACTCTCGGCTGCTCCAAGCACCACTGAAGTGCTTTGTCATATATAGGAATTCTAATTATGATCCTTCATGCTCTTTTTCAGCATCAATGACATCTGGTCAATGTATTCACGCCCCATGTGTTTTTCCCCATTAACCACTGCAAAGCCTCAGCTGTAGCGTCTTTTTCTGCTTGTTTTTTAGCATTGCAAGGCTTCCCCATTATCTGCATTCCATTGAATTCTACAATGGATTGAAACTGATTTTACAACCAGAAATATAAATTGAAGCTTTTTAACAAGTATATTTCATAATTGCAACAAATAGCAAGTACTGGTGACGGCATTTAGATTCCTCCTTACCTGAAGTAGTTGGAAACATCTTGCTCTGTGAATGGGCTCAGCCGGAAAAGTCAAATATATCTGGCTTGAGTCCGCTATGAATCCTCCATGCTCATTTTTATCTCCAATGAATTCCATGTATTTTGGAACATCTTTAGCTAAAATTACAGAATGCTGGCCATGAGGTCTGTAGCTAACCAATAAAATAAATTCAAAAAATTGACTACTTTGTGATGCATAGAACGAAAACCAATTCAAAAGAATAGCAGTTCATGAATTCCACCTGTCAACGACACAAATGCAATTCTTTAGTCTGGCAAGGAGCTTTGTAAGGCTATATCCAGTCTTTCCATGTCTCTGGCTCTCAGTAAGGTACCCATCAGCCTGAAGTGTCTTCCCATACCTCTCATAATATAGCATTGGCAAAGAGGCAATTGAAACTGGGTACCCTCTTCGTGATTTCAAAAGTTTAGTAAGCTCCATTTTTAACTCCTCAAGGGATCCTGGTGGCAAACCTTGATCTTCATTCCCAGTTTCATGAGAAATCAAATTAACATTGCGGGAGAAGCTTTCGGGCTCCATATGGCCGTGAAAGTATCTACAGTTGCTTCCATGTTTACAGAACCCTTTATTGAAGTAATGACAGACCTTAACAGGAACTTCAGGCAAACGTGGAGACCTTCTGTTAGATCTTGGACCAACAGCAGAATCTGTGAAATAGCAATTGCTCGAAAAGCCAGTTTGAACATGGTATACAGAGTGCATCCCATCTTGCAATGACAAAAGCTGAATTTGGTTTTGAATGTGATATTCATTTGAAGTAGAATCCGGGTATCTTACTGGAAGATATTCCACATTACGAACAGGCTGGTTTTAAATTTTGTCGTAGATAACTTTCGTAGCCCCAGAAAAATCCATCTCAAATTTTAGCCTATCAAATTGATATAAGGCGATTCAGATACAGTTTCAATCCACCACATTGATCTTCAGTAAGAAGCAACCACATTGCGGATAGAAGTGCATGGTGTGTATGCAAGTCCATTATGGGGTTCAGCAACTACAGACAAAGGTTACTTGTATTAGCTATCACTGCTAGCTTTGACTTTTAAAGTCTGGAATTTCCAAGTAAAACCAGAATGCAGTATCTAAACTACCAACTCATATAAAAATTAAAAAGAGTAACACAATTGTAATAAAAAACAGAATTGCATATTACAAAACAAGCACAAGATAGTTACTTTGTTTTGAATCAACTCTTCAAGCTCTCTCCTTAAGCTTTGATACATATCTGCTGTCGTGGGTTCCATAAAGAACTCTAAATATCCCCCCCAACATCTTTAAATGACCATCCTGTTTACAGAAGGAATTGATCCATGGCACAATTAGATAGAAATAAAAAATACAGAAAAAACTGAGTTTACTTTGATTTTTTCATTGAAATAAACTAGGAAATGAAACAAGTACTATATTATAGAAGAATGCAAAGTAATTAAAAAAATAAACTTGTGCTTTCCATAATTGGCAACCCTACATCAACATTCAAACATTTTTAATTGCAAAAAGTACTCATAATATCACAACAGATACAACACAGAAGCAAGTGACATAACACAATTCATGAAAAGGTAAAGCAGGATATATGTAGAGACAATAACAGAAGAACCATCAGATCGGCCAACCAGAACAAGAAAACAAATTAAATTAAAACCTACAATGTACACTACATGTCTGTTCACTGCATCAACATGGCAAACACTTATATTTTAGTGAAGCCATCTTACACAATTTGTTCCAATCCTGCCATATATAAAGATGTGGAACTATGTACAAGACACAAACTCAACCAACGAAGAGGAAATTTTTTCAATAGTCTGTTTTCTGCATTTAATTTTACTTCCAATATAGTTTCTAAAAGGAAAGAATTATCTCTGCAATCTATTCATTTAAGGACTGCATTTGTGCACGATAAAAAGATAATCTACATCTCTATCTTACACGACAATTAACAAAGCATGTAAAGCTAAATAGAAGGTCCTAAATTGGTTAACTCAGTAAGAAAGTATAAGCCAGATATCTCACTGTGTTGAAAAGGAATATGACCGTATGGAGTAAAGAAATCTAGAAGCAATCATCTTATTAGCAACCTGTAACTCTTGTGCTAAAATTCTCTTGAAAAATCCTATATATCACTGAAACAACAAATAATCTTTTTGTTGAGTACATTAAAATGCAATGAAGTTGCACACTAAAATTTTAATTGCATTTAGAATTTAGAATAATAAGACTAACCTGCACATAAAGCACATCATCTGAAGCATGAGCATTTCTTAGGTAGTCAGTGATCCACTTGAGTGAATCTTTAACAGACTCCAGCATATCCACGGCTTTCATCTTGTCCCCATACTCAAGAATGCTCCATGACAGCACTGTTGCAGTATATGCCATAGGAAACCCAAACTTCATATGATCCCCAGCGTCATACATTCCTTTCGAAAGATCCACACATGTTTCCTTTCCATCAGTAAGACCCTTTCCATCAGTAAAAATTCATAATGATATCCATATAAGTATCATCCAGTAAGGAAGCAACATTGTCATTGACAAGGAACTACATGCTTAGTCTCACAATAAATAATCACAATTCACACAGTTAACAGAACATTAAAATAGGTTATGCATTTAGAACGGTATCGAATTGGGCCTAGTTCCTAATCTAACCGCATAGTGTGAATGTATCTATAGTAGAACACATACATTTTATGCAAATAATACATACATAGATGCAAATACTTTGCACATAAAAAATCAATACGAAAACAATACAGATCTTCTCATTTGCAATCTAGACAAGCATTATAATATACAATAATTACATACATCAACAATTTATGAATGAGAAGAGAGAAAGAATGAACATACACTTCTGAACATCAAAAACTGCAAAGCAACTTTCAGGGCATCATAATATTTGGCATCGAGCCTCCAAACTACAAGTATAAACCAAAAATCCAATTTCCACGCTTATTAAAATCAAAGAATAAACTCGAACCTCCAAACTCTGGATCTGTTGAAGAATCAATAAATAAATAAATAAATAAATAAGATGTAATCGAACAAATGAAAGAAACAAATCAAGGAATTGAAAGCTGAAATCAGATAGATAAAGTGTAATCCGAGATTAATTAAAAGTTAGGGTTACGTTTGAGAAAGAGGGGAACTGGGGAAGAGAAGGAGTTGAGAGTGATTTGATGTTTTTTGATTTTTTTTTGTTTTTAGTATAAAAGAGGGACATAGCGGGGTTTTTGTTTTGGGAATTTGGTTAAGGGGGAAAAGAGGGAGCCTGAGGTGAATTTGGTTAAGGGGGGAAAAGAAAAAGGGGGAAGTGCGGGTTTGTTTTTTGAAAATTGAGGTACAAACATCGTTTTTTAAAGAAAGCGATGTGTAGATTACTATTAGACATCAGTTTTATTTTTTCTGATGTAAGAGACACTTTTAACATCAGTGGCTTTTCTAACTGATGTCTAAAGTGCGATGTCTAATCTAGTTTTTCTAGTAGTGTGTGGTATCGAATTTATCGAATAAGAATAAGAATATGTGAATCGAAAGTTATGTAATGTGTATCATTATTGTATCGTATTGAATATCGTATTATCTTGTATGTATACATGTTACTTGCCCGATTAGTTGGATCGATTGGTTTCTTGCTGGGCTGTATGGCTCATTCCTTACAATTTTCAGGTTCGGTGTAACTCGAGTTGGATAACATTGGAGTTGGAGGACCTTAGGTTTGGAATAAGTCGACTTTTGGATTATCGTTAGCTGCGCTTTGTAATAGAACTTTTGTCACGCTTCCGTCTATAATTGTCATTGTATAGTACTTTATTTAAGTTTTGTATTTAGAATTAATAGTCCGAAAAGTCGGGTTGTTACAGTTGGTATCAGAGCAGGTTGTCCTTAAGAGTGTGTTAGGTATGAGACTAATACATTCTCTAGGATTCGTTTCTATGGACCATAGTTTAAGTTTGACGTGTAGGAGATTAGTGGGTAGACGTTTCATGGGATAGTTGTGAATTTGGGGACCAAATTATTTTTAAGGAGGGTAGTATGTAATATCCCGTAATTTTTAGATTAATAATATTGATATGGACAGAAAAGTAATTATAGAAATATAATTGCTGATTCTTTGGAAAGGCCAAATATTTAAGGCCTAAAATCCTGATTATTTATTAATTCCGAAATTAATAAATAAGGAAAATATACAGCTCATGAAAAGAGTCCAAAATATGGTAAATTTCTCAAAGAAGGATCCAGAATCCCAATTAATGAGTCATAGCCTTTATCAACAAGGAAAAGACTTCTCCAGCAAGAAATACGATGCTTATCCATTATCAATAAGGAGACTTATTCGCTGAGTCTCCTAAACATACCATAAATACCAGGCTCCAGACGCCTATATAAGGACCCTGATCCTACAATCAGAACTACGTTTTGGACACAGCTCCATACGTCATCTACTACGTTTTGGACACAGCTCCATACGTCATCTACTACGTTTTGGACACAGCTCCATATGTCATCTACTACATTTTGGACACAACTCCATAAGTCATCTACTACGTTTTGGACACAGCTCCATACGTCATCTACAACGTTTTAGACTTCATCCTCGAATAAGGACATACAAGTCACTACGTCCTTGGTGTGCCCTTGCCACCATAGCCCCGAGGGCAACACCAAGAACTACGTTTTTATTGGCTTGATTCTCTAAACACTAGAGATACGTAGGCATCTTGTTAGGACCGAGTTAATCCCCGACAACAAGAGCAGCCATTAAAGCTCGAAGCTCATTAAACCTTAGCATTAAATACACAAGCTCGTTTTTTATTCCACAACATTTGGCGCCGTCTGTGGGAAGACAACATCAACCATGGCAAACACACGAAGAACAATTCGCGATCCTCAAATTTCTGATGGACTCCCAATCACCTCTCCAACAGAGACTCAGGGGAGCCAACCCCCACCAATCACTGGCGCTGAAAGGGCAGACGCCCCCATCATCACCACTCAAGGACCGGAAGTCCCAATTACTGCTGAAGGGACGAATCCCCTATAAATGGTCGTTCATGGACGAGATCCACCAGAGACCACTCTCCAGAAACCAATCATAACCACTCCGCAGCTTGCAAATGCACCACGTGGTCTCCAACTTCACACCACGGATCTTCCCCAATATGCTACCCAAACTCTCGGCATGCCAACCAATGGTATGCCACCTCGACCCCCGACGGGCAGCAGTGGGACTAATCCCATCTACCATGAGGCATACGTGCCCCCTTACATCCAAGGTCTAGGACCCCAAACTAGGCGATCTCCTTTTCAAGACTACTCAGGTCCCTATACCGAGGATGGGAATTACTCAACAGGAGATGAGAGGGATGTTGCCCCAAGAAGGAGACGTTCCTCCCAAACCAATCGAGAAACTACTAAGGAAAAACTTGCGTCCCTTGAAGCCGAGGCTGCAAGGCTCAAAAAGTTATTGGCAGAAGAGGATGCCGCAAGGAAACAAAATCAAGGAAAAGTCCCGGTGATCAACCTCGACCCAACACCAAGGAGAAGCAATAGGGTTGAAGCCCCAATGAGTGATCCCACTATTTTGTTGCCCATAGGAGATCCTGATGATCCAACTCCGCCCTTCACTCAAGACATCATGAAAGCCAACATCTCCAGAAAATTCAAGATGCCAACGATCAAGGCTTATGATGGAACGGAAGATCCCGCAAATCATGTGAGAACCTTCTCCAACGCACTGTTGTTGCAGCCAACCAATGATGCGGTTAAATGCCGAGTGTTTCCACAAACCTTAGCAGGCATGGCACAACGTTGGTACAGCCGCTTGCCTCCCAATTCAATTGGATCCTTCAAGGAATTGAGCAAGGCGTTCATCAACCAATTCGTAAGTGGAAGAGTGCACGAGAAAAGCATTGCATCACTCATGGGAATTAAGCAAGGAAAGAATGAAGCCTTGAGAGATTACATTAACCGATTTACTCGGGAGGCTCTGAAAGTCCCGGACTTGGAAGAAAAAGTGGCTATGATAGCCCTGCAGCAAGGAACTACCGATGATCACTTCAAAAGGTCATTGGCTAAACATCCACCCGAGAGCATGTTAAAGCTCCAAGACCGAGCCGACAAGTACATCAAAGCAGAAGAAAGTATGAGGAAATATGAACCCACCACCGAGGGTAGTGGAAACTCAAGAAAAAGGAAGGAAACCCAGGAATATGATGTTAAGGAAAATTTTCCTAGAACGTCAAAAAGCTCTGATTCTCCACCAAAGAGAAGCAATTTTGGGCCAAAGTTTACAGAATATGCAAGATTGAATACTCCCAGGAGTCAAATTCTGATGGAGATAGCAAAGGAAGAGGATCTCAAATGGCCAAAGCCAATGAGGGCTGACTTGTCCAAACGGAACCAAAACCAATTTTGTCGATTCCACAAAGAAGTTGGTCACGACACCGACGATTGTAGACAACTGAAAGATGAAATTGAGTTTCTTATACGGAGAGGAAAACTCAACAAATTCACCAAGGATGGAAGTCAAGGAAGTCATAGAGGAAATTATGAAAGGAAGGATTATGACAGAAGGGACAACGACCAAGATCGTAACCCTAAGCCCCGAGGACCAGTCATCAATATGATATTTGGAGGACCAACTGCTGCTGGGTCCTCCCGAAACTCAAGAAAAGCTTATTCCCGAGAGGTAATGACTGTGGTTGGAGAAGCACCGAAACATGCCAGAACAGAAGTGTCAATTGGCTTTGATGATTCCGACTTAGAAGGGGTGAAGTTCCCCCACGATGACCCTTTAGTCATCGTACCTGTGATAGGCAATTCTGAAACAAAGAGAGTCCTAGTTGACAATGGAGCTTCAGTGGATATCTTGTTCCACGATGCCTTTATCAAGATGGGTTACACTGATTCTCAGTTAACACCCTCGAATATGCCCATATATGGGTTCAGTGGAGTGGAATCAAAAGTGGAAGACACTATCCAACTCCCAATGACCATGGGGCAAGGAATGAATACATCTTCTCAAATGCTGAACTTTGTAGTTATAAAGGCAACTTCAACCTACAACGCGATCCTTGGAAGGACTGGTCTTCATGCGTTTAAGGTCGTTGCCTCATCTTATCATCTGAAAGTCAAGTTTCCAACGAGGAATGGGATTGGAGAAGAGCGGGGAGACCAAAAGATGGCTAGAAGTTGTTATGTAGCCGCGCTAAGGCCTGATGGAATCGGGGGGCAGGTTCTCCCCATTGAAGACATGAATACAAGCGACAATGAGGACAGAAGAGGGAAACCAGCCGAGGATTTGATCCCAATTCCCTTAGTCCCAGGTGAACCGGAGAAGGTGACCTATGTTGGGGCATTGTTGCCTCAACCATTGAAAAGCAAACTCATATCTTTTCTTCAAGAGAACAATGACGTTTTTGCTTGGACAGCGGCCGACATGCCAGGGATTGATCCCCCATTGATAACTCACAAATTGAATGTGGATCCTGAGAGAAAGATGGTAAAACAAAAGAAGAGAAGTTTTGCTCCACAGAGGCTTGAAGCCATAAAACAAGAAGTTGAAAAACTTCTGGAAGCCGGGTTCATTGAGGAAATTCAATTCCCAGAATGGCTGGCTAACCCGGTAATGGTCAAAAAGGCCAATGGGAAATGGAGGATGTGTGTGGACTTCACTGACTTGAACGATGCATGTCCTAAGGATTGTTTTCCCTTACCAAGGATTGATGCTTTAATAGATGCAATAGATGGGCACGAGATGCTAAGTTTCATGGATGGCTTCAGCGGATACAACCAAATCAAGATGCACAAAGATGACATCTCCAAGGTATCATTCATCACTGACTTTGGTGTTTTCTGTTACTTAGTCATGGCCTTTGGGCTCAAGAATGCAGGGGCAACCTACCAAAGGTTGGTGAACAAAATTTTTGAACACCTAATTGGAAAAACCATGGAGGTCTACGTAGATGACATGTTAGTCAAGAGCCTCGATAAGGCCGATCACATTGAGCACCTCCGAGAGGCATTTGAACTGCTAAGGCACCACAAGATAATGTTGAATCCAGCTAAGCGTGCCTTTGGTGTAGGCTCAGGAAAGTTTTTAGGCCTGATGGTTTCCAAGAGAGGAATCGAGGCTAATCCCGACAAAATCAAAGCAATTTTAGACATGGAACCACCACGGACTATCAAGGAAGTCCAGAAACTAACGGGAAGAGTGGCCGCATTGGGAAGATTCATCTCCAAGTCAGGAGAGAAGTGCTTACCTTTCTTCAAAGCACTTAAGAATGTGAAATTTTTTGAATGGACAGCCGAAAGCCAAGAGGCCTTTGAAGCCTTGAAGAAATATATGGCTGAGCCACCACTATTAGCCAAACCAAAACCAGGAGAGGTTATTTATCTATACTTGGCAGTATCCAATACTGCCCTCGGAGCTGTTTTGGTAAAATAAGAATCGAAAGTTCAGAAACCCATCTACTACGTGAGCAAGATCCTACACGGGGCAGAAATAAACTACTCTACGATAGAGAAGTTTGCCTTAGCCTTGATTATGGCCTCAAGAAAGCTACGCCCATACTTCCAGGCACACAAGATAGAGGTCTTGACCAATCAACCTCTAAGAAACATCTTGCATAGCCCTCAAGTTAGTGGAAGGTTGATCAAATGGGCCATTGAACTAGGGGAATTTGACATCAAGTACAAGCCTCGAACGACCATAAAACCACAAGCACTCGCTGACTTCATGGTTGAATGCACCATTGACAACCAAGAAGTCGGGGGGCAGGAAGTAACAGTGGAAAGCGAGGAAGATGAAGAAATGGTCTCCAAATGGTCTCCAAAGAATGTTGGGTGCTCTATTTTGATGAAGCGTCAAAAACAAAATCAAGTGGAGCCGGTTTAGTGCTACAAAGTCCTGATGGATTCCTCATAGAGTACGCACTAAAACTGGACTTCCCAACGACAAACAACGAAGATGAATATGAAGCTCTGATAGCTGGATTAGGGCTGGCTGGAGCCTTGAGAGTCAAAACTCTGAAAGTATGTGGAGACTCGAGGCTAGTCGTTTCCCAAGTAAATGGGGAGTTTGAAGCCAGAGATGAAGTCATGGCCAAGTACCTAAAGCTTGTCAAGGTCATTATGACTCAGTTCGACGAATGCTATGTGGAGCACATTCCAAGGGAGGAAAACATGAAGGCTGATGACTTGTCTAAATTTGCTTCTTCAGAAATTGAAAACTATGCAGGGAGTGTATACTTCCAAGTCTTGAAGACCCCAAGCATCAACGGAAAGTTGGTAGCACCCATTGATGTTGCTAGTTGTTGGATGGATCCCATCAAAGCTCATATGGAAACTGGGTGGCTACCCAACGACACTTCAGAAGCACGAAAGCTATATATGAGAGCATTAAGGTATGCCCTGATTGAGGGAATTCTATACAAGAAGTCTTTCATCATTCTTATCTGAAATGCTTGAGACCCCAAGAGGCAGAATTGGCCCTAAAAGAAGTACATGAAGGAATTTGTGGGCAACACTTGGGGGGTAGAGCCCTTGCTCATAAAATCACCCGTCTAGGTTTCTATTGGCCAAACATACTTGCTGATGCTAAAAGCTATGTGAAGAAATGTGAATGGTGCCAGAAACATGCACCAGTGGTTAGGCAACCACCAGAGATGTTGACATCCATTAACTCACCAATTCCATTTTCCATGTGGGGGGATGGATATACTCGGTCCATTTCCAATGGCAAGTGCGCAGAGAAAGTTCTTGATAGTAGCAATCGACTACTTCACCAAGTGGATTGAGGCTAAACCTTTAGCCAAGATAACCACCAAACAGGTGATGCACTTCTTCTGGGAAAGTGTAATATGCAGATATGGAATCCCGCGAATCCTGGTTACGGATAATGGAACTCAGTTTAACAATGATGAGTTCAAGAAGTATTGTGAAGAGAATGATATCCAATTACGCTTCACTTTTGTTGCCCATCCTCAAGCAAATGGGCAAGCTGAAGTTGCAAATCGAATTATCCTAGATGGACTGAAGACAAGAGTTGAACGCTCCAGAAACACTTGGGTAGATGAGTTGCTCCCCATACTATGGGCATATCGTACTACCTGCAAAGTCACCACTGGAGCAACCCCATTTCTGCTGGCATATGGGGCAGAAGCAGTGGTTCCAGTGGAGATTACTCACACGTCTCCAAGAGTTGAGGCTTATGAACCAGAAACAAATGAGGAAGGCTTGAGGCTGGCCTTAGATCTAATTGACGAAGTTAGAGATGAGGCAAACGCCAAGATAGTTGAACATCAAAAGAAGGCATCTTTCTACTACAACCTAAGGGTTAAAGAAAGGTTCTTTCGACAAGAAGACTTGGTTCTACGAAAGATTGAGGCATCCGGAGTTGGACAAAAAGGCAAGATGGCCCCAAATTGGGAAGGACCATATCACGTTAAGAACGTATTTGGTCGAGGCTCCTACAAATTGGAAACCCTCGAAGGGCATGAGGTGCCAAGGACATGGCATGCCTCAAATTTGAAAGTCTATTATGTTTAGTGCATCCTAAAAGGATCCGCTAGTAGGACAAGTAGAAGTATGGTTCGATGAAATCATGAGCTTCCTGGAAAGAAGATGAAGGGTTGAACCGTTTTGATTGGTAGAAACATCCTCAAAGCATTTCCAAGACAAACTACAAATGAATGTAAAGGAAAGCATACAAAATATGCATGTCAACTGCACAAATAGAGCTGAATACAACGAACCCCGATGGGTGAATGTTGCTAATAAACATACAAAAGAAAGCCTAAGATGCTTATTGTTAATTAGCAAAAATTTGAAGCTCAAGAGAAGTTTGATATGATAGACTTGAGAATGAATCACTACGAGTGGAGCCATCAGTAAGAACTCGTAAGGGTGAAGGGTTGAAACCCCAGAAACCTAAGACATTCAGTCCAAACCCCATCATTCGATATGCTCAATGAAAGGCTTGAAGCCAAAACAAGACGGTATAAGACATAAAAGGCTTATGCAAATGTCAAGTTAGCCTCGAATAAGGCAAAATCGTCGTAAATGTGTAGGTCGCTCCACACTTTACACCAAGACGATACTCGTGAAACACTAGTGTATATTAAAATCCCCAAAAAGGGTAGTAAGTCCCAGGTAAGGGATAAAAAGACCCTAAGTCTCGAAAAAGACTGGTATAACTTCTCTGAAATCTTCAAAGGATGAATATTGTACCCCGAAAATCTTCAAAGGATGAAGATTGAACCCAGAAAATCAAAGAATACAACCGCGGAAACTTCGCCGGAAATCGCCTTACTACGGAATAAGAAGAGAGAAATTTTTAGAAAGTGAAAGTATGAAATGAAGAGTGATAGTGGAAATCCCACTCTTTTATAATAGAGACAACCGGTCACCCAACCGGTAAAGGGAAGGGCAACCGTCTATGGCCAGTTAAGGCCCATAAATCCATTTATGGATTACAAAAATCAAAGCCCAAACAAATTGAAACTCAGGCGAATTCAAAGCTTAAACAATTTAAGTGTTAGACCGAATACACAATATATAATCAAGTAGGTATGAGAATAACAATTAAGAACACAGGTTTGTAAATCAACAAACTGAATTATATTAAATAATTCTCTCTTAGTGATGTTAATGAATCACAAAGAGCTTCTAGGTTACAAGAATAAAATATTCAATGATCGCATCCCTTCTAGGGATAACCTATCTGTGTTTATATAGTACACAGTTACACAATCCTTATCTAATTGATATTCCTACAAATTAGCTATACAATTGTTATCAATTAAGGATTGCTTCTTATCTTCTATTCCGTTTCCTTAGCTGTATCAATATATTCTGCTTCTTTCCATCTTCAGAATATATTGCTTCTAGAATCTTCAATTCAGCACCGACAGCTAATTCAACTATCACCTTGTCAGACTTTAAATAAACTCTGACCGGCTTCCTTTAAACTTTTCACCCTGTCAGAGTTTAATTAAACTCTGACCGGCTTCTGATAAACTCTGGTCAGTACCTGTTGCTTAAACACTGATAAACAAACGTCAGCAATTATATCTAACAATCTCCCCCAACTTGTTCATAATAAAATGTACAAGTTAAACATATAATTGATGATGTCAAAAACATTTAACAAATGCAGTGTTTAACATATAACAGAGTTTAATTTAAAACAGAGTTTAAATTTGACTTAGAATAGAAAATATATTAAAAACTTACAGTCAGACTTTACTTGATTTCTTGAATATCAGGCACAGTCCTGATATAATCTAACAGTAGTTTCTTCTCAGCTCTATTCAATTCAGCAATCATAATCTTCTTCAGCTCCTTCATTTCTGGTTCATCTTCACCAATTTGATAAATGGCAGCCCTCAAAGAATATATGCTGTTTTTGTTCATTTCATTGCCAAGTCTGATATAAAAAGGTTTATCAGACTCTAGATTGAACTCAAGAACCTTTTTATTTAGTGCAGTTCTGAACCTAGCACTATTCCTTTTCATTTCTACCAACTTTCCATGTGCATCTCTGTATTTAGGAATGTATGCACTTGATACTCCAGCTCCACTCAGAACTTTGGATTTCATCATCCTTTCCTTCAAAACTCGAGCAGCATCATAAGTACTTCTATTCTTTACTTCAAGTAGATATAGAACATACTCTAGCTCTTCCCAAAGTTTTAACTGGATATCAAATTCACCAAATCTATACACTCTGCCATCAGCCATAAAATATAACAAGAATTCCTTTTTGATTCCTTTGTGAAAAATCATCTGTACAGATTCTAGTTTGTCAAGGCCTTCTTGAGTAATTCCAACTCCAAATTCTGCCAATGAAAACTTGTCTTGAGATCTGTTATTAGTTCTTCTCTCTCTGTGTGAACCCAGTCCAGATTTGTCAAAGGCTTCTTTTCCCAATACTGTTCTGGTTTCTGAGAAATTCACAGCTTCAAGCTTTAAGTCTTCAAGAATTTTTGGTTTGCTGAATCCTGGAAGTAGTGTAGATTTCTGTACAACTTGAGCAACGTCAGAGGTTGTCATATCTTCAATAGAAACATCAACTTGAGCAGCGTCAGAGGTTGATTTATCTAATCTTGTTTCAACTTGAGCAGTGTCAGAGGTTGATTTAAACTTCTTATTCAGGTTAGGCTCTTCAATCATTATGCCTTTACCCTTATCAGAGTTTTTAATCACAGGTCTCCTTGTATTTTGTATACTCTGTTGAATATTTTCTTTGATAGAAATACCAACTTCTTTCTTTCTAGGAACCTTGATTTCCTTTTTCTTGTAGATTCCAGCTTCAAGATTTTTCTTGTGTTCCTCAGCAAGCATCTGCTCTTCAGCCTGAATATCTTCAATAGTTACATTCTTTCCATGCTCTTTTATGAATATCTTAGCAGCAATCTCTTCATCAGTAGATGGATTAGTTGAAACAACTAAACGCTTGAGATTTGAAGTAGATTGGCCACCAGAAGTAGATTGGCCACCAGAGTTTATCTTTTCAGAGTTTACTCTTGTCCTGCTTTGCCTTGGAGCAAAAATCTTTCTTTTATTTCCTTTGCTTCCCCCATCAGTAGAATCATCCTTCCGTCTCAGAGCTCGAGTATCTTTGCATTTGTCTTTAGGTACACTCTCCCCCTTTTTTTGACATCATCAGAAAGTAGTACTGATGTCAGCAATTCAATGGCAGTAGAAATGGAAGACAGTTGAGTAGACATTGCAGTCTGATTTTCCTCAACTTTCCCAAGCCTCTTTTTGATTTCCTCAGAATCCTTGGCTTGCTGCTTGAGCATAGTATAATAAAAAGTTCTGTCAGACTTGAAAGTAAGATCCTTCATACTGACTTCATTCCTGAGATTGGTAAGCATTTGTTGATTCTCATCAAATCTATTATTAAGAGATTTGACTTGAACAACAGTTGCCTGTAAGCTTGTAAGTACATCAGTATTTGAGATCTTCTTGACAGAATCAGATAGAAAATCTGCAGCCCTTTGTGCTGGGAAGACACAATCTGCATCAGCCCAATTGTTGTAGTACATATTCTGGAAATGCTCATTGGTCTGTCTATTGACTTCCCTTGCATCAGCACTATTGACATCATCAGCCAATGAAACTTGAATACTAGGGTGTGAATGAGAACCCTCAGCATCATTTCCAGTTTCTTCATTATTGGCTGCTTCATTTGCATTAAGAATATTGTCAGCAGTAAACTGTGCAGCGTCATCAATGTTCTCCTCTGCTACAGCTTCAGGAATATCAGAGGTGGCCTGAGCAAAAACCTCTGCTTCTCTTTGAACAATCTCAACAACAGATTGTTGCAAAGCTTCAAGAATAATGTTCTCAGAGTTTAGCTCATCAGTAGCCTCTTGTTCTGTTTCCATCACAGCTTCAACAATGTTCTCTGTGACTTTGATCATCTGATTAACCTCCTCACCTTTGTCAAAATCACAAGAAATAATTTCAGTGTGAGTGGCCAAAGATTCTTCTACCTGATCAGTTACTTGATCAGCTTCCACACCCTCTGTATAATGATCAGAATGGATAGAGGTGTGTGCATCAAGATCAAAAACTCTGCTATCAGAATGAGTAGCAGCTTCCTCAACTACATCATGAACCTTTGATGTAGGAGCATCGAAATCCATAGTAGCATCAGTATTTAATCTGTCTAGATTGACAGCTTCAGCATTTGCAGCATCTTCCTGAACAAACACTTCAGGAGCTTCAGTGTTTACAAACACTCTGTCCTCATCAGCATTTATAATATCCTCCTCAACAACAATTTCAGGAGTAGCTTGAGGAACAGCTTCAGCCACAATCTCCTCATTCTCTGATGCAGGAGCTTCAGTGTCCTTAGAGACTCTGTCCATGGTTACATTTATAGCACCAAAAAGATGTGCAGCCACTAGTCTTCTTTTTCTCTGATGAAGAGTTTCTTCATCAGTTTCAGTCTCTGAGGTTTCAACAACAGACTTTGCCCTATTGGCTCTTCTTTTCTTTAGCCTTGTCTTCTGAGGTATCTCTTCAGGTCTTGATACCACAGCTTCAGAAGATGGTTTCCTTGCAGGTTTAGTACCAATGTGCTTGGTCCTACCTCCCCTTGCAGGTTTAACAGAAGTTGATGGAGGTTCTGGTTGAGATTCAGCTTGTGGTTGTGGATTTACTTGAGCATCCATAAACTGTTGCACAGAAGTAGGTAGCAAAAGATCTCCAACAATGCCTTTCTTAATGTCTTTATTTACTAGATCAGTAAATACTCTCTTATGTAATTTAAAACAAGAAACATCTGCTTCAAATACATTTTCTCCTTCAACACAATAAGAAACCAAAAGCTGACAGAATCGAGAAAAATAAACAACTCCTCTATTCTCGGTCATCTTCTCCCCTAAGTTAGTCAACACAAGTCGTGCAAAATCAAAATGATTATCATATAATAAAGAATACCCGATTTGCAGACTGTCTGTGGGAATAGCATCCCAATTTGTTCATTTCTTGCCAAATGTCCTGGTGATGCAATCGAAGAAGAAACTCCATTCCTTGCGCAGAAACGGCCTTTTGAGTTGCCCAATCTTTGTCAATGGCCCAGAGTAGCCAATCTCTCGCATCATTCGGATTAAATCCTCATCACCCATTCCAATAGTGTAAGAAGAATACTCAGGAAACCCCATTGCAGCGCGAATAGTACCAGCAGTAATAACATACTCTGTTTCGTCAAACTCAAAGATTATGGATGGGCTCCCAGTTTCACCACCATCATCATAAACCCCTGTCTCCCAGAACGCCTTGATTTGTAAACCAGAAAGTGTGGCTGGTTCAACTAAAGCACGCCCAATCGCTGACTGAGCAAGAAACTGTTGAATCATATGAAATGATTCTGGAGCGTTTGCAGTGTTTAGTGGTGCGGTATAGTTGTTTGGAACGAACTCTAACCCAGACGAAACAAAAGCTGTGGTTGCCATTAGAAGATTTTGAAGAAAGAACAAGTAATTGACGCGAAAGCTTAACAGAGTTTGTGTGTAGAAAGGTGTTTGTGACTATGTGTGTGTGATAATAGATGTGTATGAGTAAGATGTGAAAAGTTTAACTGAATATGTGTGTATTGTATTTTAAAAAAAAATTAAAGATGAAAAACTGAAGAGTTGTTAATCATCAATACACAACTGTCTTACTCCTTTAATCATGTGAATGGGACACATGTCAAGCGTGCATACGCTGACAGCATATAATTGGCAGTTTCCAATACGCATGCGCAGTAAAAACAGCAATAATTACTGCCTGTTACACTTTTCTATGCAATTAACCTCTCTCCTCTGTTTAAAATATTCTTGAACAATTTCCCAATCTACACGGCAGACGAGGAGACACCTGATATCACATAAGACACTCACAATTTCCGCTTATTGTCAAATAAAATCAATAATAATAAAATTATCGATTTTAATATCTCAGAAACATAATATCGAAGTAGCCCAACAGTCAGAAGAATAATGACTGTCTTGGAACTCCGCACTTTACTGTTCCCAGAGCTTCGAACCACGCAAAAACCTTTCAGTTGCCCTGTTGGATGCTATAAAAGCTAGAGCATTTTAACAACAGGCAATTCTCATATTAAAACAAATACCATATATCAAATGGCAGGAACCTTTGAATTCATGGATGTAGAATCATTCTTGAACATGAACTGGCGTCAACAAGCAAACTATATCATCGATGAGTTTCTTGTTTTGTCATTTCTGAATGATGAAGGGCTCATCGCTGATGATGAAATAGCAGAAGGACCTATCTCCAACCCCTATGTGCACATCATCCGTCCTGGACCATATGATGTGCCCATCCTTGCAGATGATGAGGCTGTGGAGATCTGTATGATGCTCTTCTATCAGAGCTACTTGAAGGGTTCGAAAAAGAATGTCTTCTTGGAATCCTGCAAGCTGCAAACCAGAAAGAGAAGGCGAGAGGATGATGATGATGATTCAACATCAGGGGGTTGTCAAGCCTTGGAAATCCCAGATGTTATAGTAGCCTGTTAATCGAACAGTAGCTAGACAAGAGTATAAAGTTGTCTGAATGTAAACAAAGTTTGAATCATTTTAATGAGAAAAATCCATTGTTTTGTTTTACATATCAGTATCTCATAGTAATTGTAAAGTGAAAGAAATGATATCACTTTAAACAATAAACTAACATACTCATCAGCGCTACTAATCACCATCAGAACTTATCAAACACACTCTTTCTGTTCTCTGTTGAATGTAAAATATATTCGTTACCAATCATACTTTTTCGAAAAACAAATGTCTAATCTCAAAATTATAAAATGTCTGAAACAAAGAAATTATTTTAACCATTAGAGATTAAAACAAAGTTACCTCGGCATATGTCACACAATACATCAGTGTTTACCATTTGTCCTTCTTTGTCAATAAACTCTTTTCTCAAACTGTACAGGTGTGAAAATATGTGTGTGCAATAGCAGAGTTTACAGTAATCAATATTTAGATCATCTCAAAGTGCATAAAATCCACAAACTAAAGTAGTAAAAACTGGTTGCCTAAACTCTCATGTATAACATAAAATCTGATTTTATATCTAAACTCTGTATACTGATATCCTTTCATTTGGATATGTCTTTTATTTTTCACCCCCTTTATATATATATATATATATATATATATATATATATATATATATATTTTTTTTTTTTTTTAATTTTATTTTTCCAGTAATCAGTGGTTGGCACTAGTCACCAAAAATCAAAGATTTTAGCCCTTATTTCATACAATAAGTTCCTGGATCTTCCTAGGCACAACATGATCTCAAAGGAATTTGTGCTCTGTTTGGCATCTTTTGATTTGAGGGTGAATTATTTTCAATTAAGAATCAGAGTTTAGACTTTTCATCAGTAGATATAATTAACTTATGAGAGAAAATGCAAACAGCTAATACAGACTCAGTGTATAGGATCAATAAACTAAGAGATGGTATAAATACAGAGACAGTATCATGCTGTGTTAACTTACTGCACATGTTTGAGATCAGAATCTATACAACTCTTAAGGATTCATAATTACTTACTGAGAATTATGCTTCATACAAATTTCTTCATTGGTCCATATGTTTCAGACAGAATTACAATTAGAGAATAGCATTAAACTGTAACTACCAGAGTATGACCAACAGAGTTTAGCATCAGAGTTTACTTTCAGAGTATGACTGACACTTCACAGAGTTTATTATCAGAGTTTAACATGCTGGTTCACATAACAGTTAACACATGTAAGAGATCATGAACATAAAAAGTGAGTCTAACCCGTATCTCTAGTCAGAACCAGAGATCATTCCAAGTTCATTTACCAATCTTGTAAAAGTAGCTTCACTCAAAGGTTTGGTGAAGATATCTGCAAGTTGTTGGTCTGTAGACACAAAATGAAGCTCAATGTTTCCTTCTTCCACATGTTCTCTGATAAAATGATACCTTATGCTGATGTGCTTGGTCATGGAATGCTGTACTGGATTACCTGTCATAGCAATAGCACTTTGGTTATCACAGAAAATAGGTATTCTAGAGTACCTTAACCCATAATCCAGTAATTGATTCTTCATCCATAAAATCTGTGCACAACAGCTACCAGCTGCTATATACTCTGCTTCTGCAGTGGATGTAGAAATTGATTTTTGTTTCTTACTGTACCAAGAAACCAATCTGTCACCTAAAAATTGACAGCTTCCACTTGTACTTTTTCTGTCTATCTTACAGCCTGCAAAATCTGCATCAGAGTAACCAATTAGCTTAAACTCTGATTCTCTAGGATACCACAAACCCAAGGTTATGGTTCCTTTGAGATATTTGAAAATCCTTTTTACAGCTGTTAGATGAGGCTCTCTGGGATCTGCTTGAAATCTGGCACAAAGACATGTTGCATACATGATATCAGGTCTACTTGCAGTAAGATACAGTAGAGACCCTATCATTCCTCTGTAGTTAGTCATATCTACTGAGGCTCCTGTGTCTTTGTCAAGCTTCGTTGCTGTAGCCATGGAAGTTGTAGCAGATGAACTATCAAGCATACCAAATTTCTTTAGAAGATTTCTGGTATATTTTGCTTGATTGATAAAAATCCCATCATCTGTTTGCTTGACCTGTAAGCCTAGAAAATAACTAAGCTCTCCCATCATGCTCATTTGGTACCTGGATTGCATAAGCTTTGCAAACTTCTTACAGAGTTTGTCATTAGTAGATCCAAAAATAATATCATCTACATAAATTTGAACTAAAAGCAAATCATCACCAGAATTGAAATAAAACAAGGTTTTATCAATTGTACCTCTTGTGAACCCACTTTCTAAAAGAAATTGAGCGAGAGTTTCATACCATGCTCTTGGTGCTTGCTTTAGTCCATATAATGCCTTGTCAAGCCTGTAGACATAATCTGGATGCTTGGAATCTACAAATCCTGGTGGTTGTTCAACAAACACTTCTTCTTCAAGCTTCCCATTGAGAAAAGCACTCTTTACATCCATCTGAAAGACTTTAAACTTCTTGTGTGCAGCATAGGCCAGAAAAATTCTTATGGCTTCCAATCTTGCAACTGGAGCAAAGGTTTCATCATAGTCAATTCCTTCCTGTTGTGAATAACCTTTTGCCACAAGTCTAGCCTTGTTTCTTGTAATCACACCTTCACTGTCAGTCTTGTTTCTGAAAACCCATTTTGTACCTACTATTGATCTATTCTTTGGTCTAGGTACAAGTGTCCAGACTTCATTTCTTTCAAACTCATTTAACTCTTCTTGCATTGCTGTAATCCAATTTGCATCTTGAAGAGCTTCTTCCACTTTCTTTGGTTCTGTTTGAGACAAGAAAGCATGATACAGACACTCATTATTTGTTGCACTTCTAGTTCTCACACTAGCATCAGGATCTCCAATTATGAGATCAGGTGTGTGTGCCTGTGTCCACTTTCTTGCTGTTGGTAAGTGGTTTCTTGCATCATTATTTTATCCTCCCCCTTGATCCATGCTCTCCTGATTCATATGTTGACTTTCTGCAGCATCTGAGGCTCCCCCTGAATTGGATGGCTCAGAGTTTGAACTGTCAGAGTTTGAATCAGTTTCCTCAACTGACTCATTTGCTGTGTCTTGTTGAGCTTCTTCACGCTCCCCCTCAACTGGTTCTCTATTTTGTTCAATTTGAGAATTTCCAGTTTCTCCAGTATTTACCAGTAGAGGTTCAGAGTATGCTTCGTCAGAGTTTGTCAACTCTGCTTCATCAGAGTTTATATTATCAGAGAATAGATCTTCATTTTCAAAACGCAGTTGATCATATCCATCCTTGTCTTCAAGTCCAATTATTTTCTTGTCATTAAATGACACATGTATAGATTCCATGATCACCTTAGTTCTTAGATTATAAACTCTGAATGCTTTTGTTGACAATGGATAGCCAACAAAGATTCCTTCATCAGCTTTTAACTCGAACTTTGTCAACTGTTCAGGATGAGTCTTCAACACAAAGCATTTGCATCCAAATACATGAAAATATTTCAAATTTGGCTTCTTATTTTTCACCATCTCATATGGTGTTTTCCCATGCTTGTTGATCAATGTTGCATTTTGAGTAAAACAAGCAGTTTGAACAGCTTCTGCCCAGAAGTATGTTGGTAATTTTGCTTCATCAAGCATAGTTCTGGCTGCTTCAATTAAAGTTCTGTTCTTCCTTTCAACTACACCATTTTGCTGTGGAGTTCCAGGTGCAGAAAATTCTTGTTTCACTCCTCTTTCCTTGCAGAAAGCTTCTATAATTGAGTTTCTGAATTCAGTTCCATTATCACTCCTTATAATTTTGACTTTGTGCTGTGATCCTTTGTCCAGTAGATTTACATGATCCATCAGAGTTTGAGCAGTTTCATCCTTCTTTGACAAGAAATACACCCATGTATATCTAGTATATTCATCAACAATTACTAGAGCATATTTCTTTCTGCCCATGGACATCACATTCACTGGTCCAAAGAGATCAACATGTAGAAGATGATAAGGTTCCACTACTGAAGATTCAGATTTGCTCTTGAAAGATGACTTCCTTTGCTTGGCTTTTTGACAAGAATCACACAAGCCATCTAGACTGAGTATAGATTTTGGAAGTCCCCTTACAAGATCCTTTCTTATTAGCTCATTGATGTTGTTCAAATTGAGATGAGAGAGCTTCTTGTGCCAGTTCCAACTCTCTTCATTTGACATTCTGGCTGTCAGACACACTGTTTTACCATCAGAGTTTGTTACCAAACTTGCTTCATAAATGTTGTTGCGCCTGTGTCCAACTAGAACAACTTTTCCAGTAGATTTACTGATAACTTCACAGTATTCACTATGAAAATCTACATGGTTTCCTCTGTCACAGATTTGACTCACAGATAACAGATTATGCTTGAGTCCTGAGACTAGAGCTACATTTGTAATGATGACACTTCCAAGATTGATATTGCCATATCCCAGAGTGTGTCCTATGTTGCCATCTCCATAGGAAACCTTTGGGCCAGCCTTCTCCTTAAAGTCTGATAGCAGGGCTTTATTTCCAGTCATATGTCCTGAGCATCCACTGTCCAAGATAAGTGTGCTCTCTATTATACCCTGCAATCACAAACAAATACTAAGTATTAGTTTTAAGGACCCAGACTTGCTTGGATCCTTTGTCTTTCTTAACAGTGTTAGCTTTTGCAGCGGAATTACTATCAACAGAGTTTAAGCTAACATTGTCAGACTTTACACTTGCAGAGTTTGCTTTAACCCACTTCAGATTGGGTTTTAGCTCATAATAGTTATGATAAATAGCATGATAACTCTTGCAAGTATAAATGGAATGCCAAGTGCTCCCACAGTGTGTGCATAAAGCTTGTGGTTTAACCCTTACATAATCATTCTTTACTCCTGATGTAGAAGATAAAGAATTAATATGTTTGTTTTTAGTGCAAAATCTAGCAAGATGATTAGAACTACCACAATTATAACATGTTTTCCTTGGAGCAGCACCAGTAGGCAAATGATTATTTCTATTATTTATGCCTATCTTTCCATTCCTATTCTTCTTGGACCCTTTTGGTTTCATGGCAGATTTTATCTCTTTCAGCTTATGATTAAACTGTTTCCCTGTCATCAAACCAACATTAACCTGTTTTTCACAAGTTTTTACTGGCTTTCTAACAGTTTCTCTTTCCTTAAGTTTTTCTGTTTTAATATTTTCCTGTCTTTCACAGGCTTCACCTGATTCCATATCAGCTTCTCTTATTACAACAGATTTTAACTTATTGGCTTCTGGAACAAATTTCACAGGTTTAAGTTGTGGTTTTACCTTAACCTTGTCTTTAAACCTAAGTTCATCATTTTCACAATAACCTAAACCTACAGAATCATTCTGAAACACTTGATGAGTGTCTCTTCCAGAATCTGTCCAAGTCTTGATTATTTTTCTTTCTTTTTCTAAATCAGATTCTAGTTGCCTATACCTTTTAAGCAACTCCTGTTCAACATAAACAGCATCATCTCTTTCTTTTTGAATCTGCTTCATTCTTTCAAGTTCTCCTTCAAGAAACTTGTTTCTATCTTTAAGACTAAGATTCTCAGCTTTAATTCTCTCATTCTCTAAGGTCTGATCCCTATAGCTAACATGAACACTTTTCAGATATACTCTTAACTCAGATATATTATCAGTATCATAAGCATAAGTAGTTAGGGGTACCTTATTTTCAGATGATTCAGTCTCATCTCTGACAGTTGCCATAAGAGCATAATTTTCTCCATCATCAGAGTCTGAAGTATCTGCCCAGTCTTTGCCTTTAGAGATGAGTGCTTTCTCAGATTTGCCTTTCTTGCACTCTGGGGCATAATGACCCATCTCTTTGCACTTTTAGCACTGGATCTCAGATTTGTCCTTCTTTCCAGACTTGGTATCCCTTCCATCAGACTTTCTGAAATTCTTCTTCTCAGAATTTGAATCTCTCCTTGAGAATCTCTTTCCCTTCTTGAAGTTCTTGAACCCCATCTTCTTGAAGGTCTTCACCATCAATGCAGCCATTTGCATCATATGTTCTTCATCATCATCAGAGTCAGAAGCTTCACCAGAGTTTGAATCATCATCAGAGTTTGATGACTCACTCTCAGATTTAATGACTAAAGCCTTTCCCTTGGCTTTCTTCCTTGATGATTCCTTCTTAATGGGCTTCTCCTCGACTTTGAGAGCAACAGATTTTGTCTTCTTGCTGGATCTCCTGTTTCTTTGTTCTATCTCAAGTTCATGAGTCTTTAACAATCCATAGATCTCATCAAGATCTGTATCAGCAAGATCATAATTATCTCTGATTGTTGTTGCCTTTAAATCCCACTTTTCAGGTAGAGATAACAGAAACTTGAGATTAGACTCTTCAAGTTCATATTCTTTATCAACCAGAGACAGATCGTTCAACAGTTTGCAAAATCTGTCATAAGTCTCAGTCAAGGTTTCATTAGTTCTTGAATCAAAGTGCTCATACTCCTGTGTGAGTATTGTTTTTCTGTTCTTCTTAATAGCACCTGTTCCCTGGCATCTGACTTCTAAAGCATCCCATATCTCTTTGGCAGTTTTGCAGCCAATTACTCTGTTAGACATAACATTATCTAAAGCACTGTGGAGAAGATGTCTAACCTTTGCATCCTTTGCAATTGATGAGATGTCCTCAGGAGTCATATCTTTCTTTTCCTTTGGAACAGTCTTTTGTTCTTGACCATCAACAACAGGGGACAATTTAGTTGGCATATGAGGACCATCATAGATTCTGTCAAGGTATTCTGGATCTGTAGCCTCCAGAAACATGGTCATCTTAACCTTCCAAATCGGATACTCTACTGGCCTGAGAATTGGAACCCTAATTGTTTCATATCGACTCACAGAATTGGGCTTAACCTGTTCAGCCTTAGGAGCAGTTTGATTTTCTTCAGACATGATTAATACTGTGTTTGAATCGTAAAACTGTATATATTAAACAGCCTTGGCTCTGATACCAATTGTTAGACCGAATACACAATATATAATCAAGTAGGTATGAGAATAACAATTAAGAACACAGGTTTGTAAATCAACAAACTGAATTATATTAAATAATTCTCTCTTAGTGATGTTAATGAATCACAAAGAGCTTCTAGGTTACAAGAATAAAATATTCAATGATCGCATCCCTTCTAGGGATAACCTATCTGTGTTTATATAGTACACAGTTACACAATCCTTATCTAATTGATATTCCTACAAATTAGCTATACAATTGTTATCAATTAAGGATTGCTTCTTATCTTCTATTCCGTTTCCTTAGCTGTATCAATATATTCTGCTTCTTTCCATCTTCAGAATATATTGCTTCTAGAATCTTCAATTCAACACCGACAGCTAATTCAACTATCACCTTGTCAGACTTTAAATAAACTCTGACCGGCTTCCTTTAAACTTTTCACCCTGTCAGAGTTTAATTAAACTCTGACCGGCTTCTGATAAACTCTGGTCAGTACCTGTTGCTTAAACACTGATAAACAAACGTCAGCAATTATATCTAACATTAAGGCCCAATAAGGCCCAAGGCTGGAATAAATTGAAATCCAATTAAAATTTGGGCTAGTTAAGGCCCAAGAAAGAACGAAAAATAATGAAACTAAGGTCGAAAACACCTTAGATAGACATCGAAGGCTCGAAGTCAAAAATACACGAGAAATCAAGGTCGAATCCATCGACCTCACTCCCAAATAAAATCAAAAAATTAAAATTTTGAGGTCGAAAAGACCTTAGATCGAGTTCGAAGACTCGAAGTCGAAAAACACCTGAGAATTGAGCTCGAACCCTTCGACCTCACACCAAATTGAGGTCGAAAATGTATAGGTTCGAGGTCGAAGACCTGAGGTCGAAAACATACTAAGAATTGAGGTCGAAGCATTCGACCTCGCACCAAAACGAGGTCGAAAGTGTATGTGATCGAGGTCGAACGATCGAGGTCGAAAAAGACTGGGAAATCGAGGTCGAAACCTTCGACCTCACACCAGTTGATGTCGAAAACGAGGTCGAAAATGACCGAAATCCTGGTCGAAAATGAGGTCGAAAATGACCTAAATCCTGGTCGAAAATGAGGTCGAAAATGACCTATTTTGAGGTCGGAAATACCCTTAAAATGGAAAATTTTGAGGGAAAACACGCTATAACTTCTACGAAAACCCCAAGGAGATTTTCCCAGAAGTTGGGGGGCAAATGATATGGACAGAAAAGTAATTATAGAAATATAATTGCTGATTCTTTGGAAAGGCCAAATATTTAAGGCCTAAAATCTTGATTATTTATTAATTACGAAATTAATAAATAAGGAAAATATACAGCTCATGAAAAGAGTCCAAAATATGGTAAATTTCTCAAAGAAGGATCCAAAATCCCAATTAATGAGTCATAGCCTTTATCAACAAGGAAAAGACTTCTCTAGCAAGAAATACGATGCTTATCCATTATCAATAAGGAGACTTATTCGCTAAGTCTCCTAAACATACCATAAATACCAGGCTCCAGACGCCTATATAAGGACCCTGATCCTACAATCAGAACTACGTTTTGGACACAGCTCCATACGTCATCTACTACGTTTTGGACACAGCTCCATACGTCATCTACTACGTTTTGGACACAGCTCCATACGTCATCTACTACGTTTTGGACACAGCTCCATACGTCATCTACTACGTTTTGGACACAGCTCCATATGTCATCTACTACGTTTTGGACACAACTCCATACGTCATCTACTACGTTTTGGACACAGCTCCATACGTCATCTACAACGTTTTAGACTTCATCCTCGAATAAGGACATACAAGTCACTACGTCCTTGTGTGCCCTTGCCACCATAGCCCCGATGGCAACACCAAGAACTACGTTTTTATTGGCTTGATTCTCTAAACACTAGAGATACGTAGGCATCTTGTTAGGACCGAGTTAGTCCCCGACAACAAATGCAGCCATTAAAGCTCGAAGCTCATTAAACCTTAGCGTTAAATACACAAGCTCGTTTTTTATTCCACAACAAATATAATAAAAGAATAATAGAAAATTATATTAAAATTTGAAAAAGAATAGGATTTAAAATTGAATTAGATTGATGGGCCTAAAATATGCATCATATTTGGATACAGTTAACTTGTAGGTCTGGAGTTAGGGTTTTGTATCGTTATATAAACATCTTATTCTTTTTCTCCATCTTTTTAATCAAAATTCGTAGGTCTCTTCTATACAGAAATCAGTTGTCTTGTGAAATTCGTAGATTATTCATCGTAAGTCGAAATTTGATAATTCTGGACTTTTCAGAAAGTTCTTTCAATTTACTACAACTTCTATTTCATAGTTGTTTTCCATATTAAGCTCTGAACTGTTCTTAAAATCACAAAACAAAAACAGATCTTGTTTTTCAGTTTCTGTTCAAATTCAGAGGACGTTTTATTCAATTCTCAATTCGTTATAAGTCCGATTTTGATGAGTCATATCTTTTCAGAAAGGTCTTTCCATTCTCGACGACTTTCGTCCTTTGAGTTTTCCTAGAAAACGTCATTTAGAGGGTCAAAAAGAGTAAATACAGTTCTGGTCAGAAATGGGTACGTGCTCTAGGATGATTTGATTCTTGATTTTTTGCGTTGAGGTAAGTTTCCGATGGATTTTCCTAGTGTTTTCGAAATTATGTGTTATATATGTATATTTGTATATCAAATCATGGGCTAAGTGATGATTATATTTGAATTGATATGTATTATTTGATATGTGTTATGTGTAAGCAATAGTCTTGTGATTCAGATTTGTGCCATGGTTTGTGAAAATATCGAATAAGAATAAGGACCGAGTCCCCGGGTTGTAGTGACAGTTTTCTGAAAATTTAGGACCGTTATCACCGGGTTGTAGTGATCGTGGCGTGAATTATGGGTTTCAAGTTATTGTTGTTATGTGGTATCGTATTTATCGAATAAGAATAAGAATATGTGAATCGAAAGTTATGTAATGTGTATCGTTATTGTATCGTATTGAATATCGTATTATCTTGTATGTATACATGTTATTTGCCCGACTAGTTGGATCTATTGGTTTCTTGTTGGGCTGTATGACTCATTCCTTAAAATTTTCAGGTTTGGTACTGTAACTGATAAGTGTGTGCTTTATCTATATATTGTCCCTATATTTAAGTTATTTTGTATTGATTTGGATTTTTATTTAATAAATTATAATGTTTTATTGTAGGTATGAAGGAGTTTTAATAAAGGAAGGCTTGGAGCTTAATTGGCAAGAGTTGGAGATTAATTTGATTAAAATTCGGATTTTATGACCCACTTGCGCAGTTCATACTGTTTGGGCCATAACTGGAGTTCTATAAGTCCGATTCAGACGATTCAACAGCCCACGGAAAGCTTATGAGAAGGGCTTTATTTCAGAAGTGGTCTTGATATCAAAGTCCAACCGTATCAGTCCAGAAGCAGGCCCCAACAGTCAGTTACGAATTTCTTTATTGGAATTCAATTCTGATTAGGAAACTCCTTGTATTTGCATTAAATTATTAAAAATACTTTTATTAGAGATATTATTATATACTATTCAGACCTAATCTGAATATAGATCGAAAGAGAGAAAATTTGAGGATACACACAACTTTGTAAACACTTTCTTTTGGGGAGATTTTTCTGAGAACTTTTATTTTCCTTGAAGATAGAAGATTAAAGGTTCATCTCTATTCCTTATAATTATGTGTTCATCTTACAATTCATATATCTTTTGTTTAGTTAATTCAATTATGAGTGAGTAGATTATTAATCTAGGGTTAAGTTGAACCCTAGTTATGATTGATGTGTGAATTTCCCAATTCCCCCAATTTAATTGTTTAATTGCTCTTGCTTATTGAGTTGTTTAAATTAACAATTGCAAATCAGATGTGATTATG
This sequence comes from Heracleum sosnowskyi, assembly GCA_030848705.1. Lineage (NCBI taxonomy): Eukaryota > Viridiplantae > Streptophyta > Magnoliopsida > Apiales > Apiaceae > Heracleum > Heracleum sosnowskyi. The sequence continues at coordinate 23,851,218 of CM061240.1, forward strand.
TGTTGTTTGAACCAATATCTAATTATCAACGAGAGTTGGAATTAGATGGTTGTGATTTATCCAATAAGAACATGAAATTCTCCATGAAAATAGGTAGAATGGATTGTTAGGAAATTAGGGTGCCGTGATTAATGTCTCTAAATTACATGATACCATGAGAATAGGTTTGATTGTATTTTAAGAGAAGCCATTAATACCTGAGAGAGGTTTTTGGTATTTATAGGGCGCATCTTTCCTTTTGAGTAGTTTATCTCATTAATTGGGGAGGGAATTCACGATTGCATTAATTCATGCTAGTGGGGATACTTAATTCTGGATGTTTTTAATATTTGATTTAATATAAACACAATTCGCTTTAGTATAAGATTAGTTTAATAAATTCTCAATATTTATTGTGATACTTGCTTAGCCGAATTAAATCAGAAACAACTAGTGATTGATACGTTTGTCTCTGTGGGATCGACTCTGACTTACCCTGCTACACAGTTAGAAGGATTAGTTAGATATTATAATTTGATAGGCACGCGACAGCCTTGTCAAATTTTTGGCGCCGCTGCCGGGGACAAAGCAGTGTTAGATTAGTTAATTTTGAATTGATTTAGCTAACTATTTTAGTTGTGTTGCTTCGGCTATTATTCCCTTGTTATTTGATCTTTGTTTCTAGTTTTCTTGTTGCATGCACACTCGAAGTTCAGGTACAAAAAATTTAATTGCTTTTGATCCTGAAATTGAAGCTACAGCAAGAAGACAAGCAGGACTACGAAGGAAAAACAAAGACAAGGTAGTTATGGGTGATGCACCTGCAGCTAAGGCTCTTAGGGAGCATGGTATGCCAGATGCTACAGGCGTACTCTCAAGCATTGTCAGACCAGCAATCACAGCTACTCACTTTGAATTGAAGCCTCAGTTTATCCAATTCATCTCAAAAAAAAAAAAAAAAAAAAAAAAAAAAAAAAAAAAAGCATTGCTGGAAGGCAGGGATTTAATACCGTGGTATTGTTTTATTTATACTGGAGCTTTGTTTCCCTGGTGATTTAATGAGGGGACCAGAGATTTAATACCGCGGTATACTTACCTGAAGCCACAGTTTTAATCCTCTGCCGAGCGCTTAATAACTCCATTTGCGCGTGAAAGCAAAGGTTCAGCGTTTTTTTTTTACTCCCGCACGTGGCTTCCTGATCCGCGCGTTGTTTCCTGGCTTGCACGCATGTCTCTCCACTCCAGCAGCCATCTTCTAAGTCCAGTACAATAACCAGGCCTATTCCTTTGGCCCATACAACTGGTCCAGCTCCTTTGGCCCATCGCAACTGGTCCAGCCCACTGTTGGCATGTCTCTACTTGTTTCAGTCCAGCCCAGAAACAAGCCCAATTGCAGGCCCAGCTCATTCAAGCACTGGTCCAACGCTGGCGTGGCTGCTCTTTTACAAAAATTATATGGAAATGTAAGAGTGAGGAGTTGAACCCCTGACCTCTAGCATGCAACAGAGAGACCTCGTCCGCTCCACCAACCAACTGTTTGTGTTAGAAATTGATTTGCCTTGTTAATAAAGAATCCGGACTAGCAATTTCAGCATACTTAAAAGAGGAAGGAGCAAGCTTCAATAATAATTTCAACGGGCACTTACTCCGGAACTAGGGGAGTACTTTGAACCTTTCTTTGTATATATATATTTTTTATTTATTTATTTTTTTTTTTTTTAATTTTTGTATTTTTTTTAGAATCTTGTTAGTTTAATGTATATTTATTATTATTATTCATTGGGGACAATGAACCGCTTGAGTGTGGGGAGGGGTTTCCAATATTAAAAAAAAAACATTAAAAAAAATTAGGATTTTTTTTTCTTTTTAATTTGTTAGTTTTTTTTTTAGGATAATAAAAAATTAGAAAAACACAAAAAAATTAAAAAACTTAAAAAATGATTGCCTTGTCAATATAGCATGTTAATAAGGATAAGTACACACCATGTAGACTTATTTTGCGAGTGTCATATATTTGTCTCCTTGGCGTAAAATACCTTATGCATGATGATGTCTTGTATGTGCTTGCGAAAATTTCAAAACTTGAATGTACGTCATTGTCAATTTTGATGAGTTTAACATGCTATCACCTGTGAGATTTTGAGCCTTAATTGCGATTGATACATCTTTTTATCAATCTATATTTTTTTGTGGTGAGTTATTCGTCATTGTGCATGTTGCTCTAGAACTTGCTTTAAATCAGGTCGTGCGTATATTGATATCGTGTATTGTGTAAAAATGATAAAGGCACTAGGATTAACCGTATTGTCCTAAACAGTACCCTTAAAAATAATCCTTAGTGAGCCCCCTTGAGCCTATATCCTTTTTCTTTGTATATCACCATCTAAATCTTGAGCCTATTAATTTGTTCTTGTCTTGATTGACTAGTAGAGCTTTGTGATATATACTTGAGATTGGTAAAATATTAAGTGTGGGGATATCTTTGTTAATGTGTGAATTTTGGTGGGATTTGAATTGGTTTGGCTACTTCTTGTTGGTGATATTTCAAATAAAATCACCAAGGTCAAAAAGAAAAGAAAAAAAAAAGGAATTTGAAAAAAAAAAAGTGAAAAAAAAGAAGAAGATCACTCTATGGAAAGAAAGAAAGAAATAAAAGTGAGTGTATGTTCATTGGTTCTTACAATGTGAAATTTACGGGTTTTATATTTTTATGTGAGATGATATCTCAAGATAGTTTCATGTTGAGTGCTTCAAGTGTATATGAACATTATGCTCTATTAGTTATCAAGTTTAGCCAACTGCAGCCTTTTCATTTTCCTACCCCTCACCTAAGCCTCGTTACAACCCTTGACAAAGACCTTTTGATTTATACAAGCACGAAGTCTAGAGATTTTGGTGGACAAGCAAGCTTATGGTAGCACATGTGCATTTGATTGAATTTGAGTGATACAGTTACACCTAAACACTTGTGTGCTTTGAGTGTTTGTGAGGTTATCTTTCCATCTAAAGCATGCTATTATCTTGTTGATTGAGACTTTGATGTTATTCATGACATATTTTAGTCTTTCAGACTATGTGCGCGTACTTGAATAGTTGTGTTGGTGTGTAAAGTTGAGAAATTGCATTATATGACATCTAAGAGTTATTACATGGTTAAGTTTGCATGTGTGGTGTGCTATGATATATTTCATGTTTGAGACTTGGCAGTCAACCCAAATAAGATTTTGTGGGTAGATTTACTATAAACCCTCACGAGACCTTACTCGTCCACTAGGGCTGCCTAGGGGTTTAAAGGGCTTGTTGCATATGCCAAATGCAACCGTGATCACCTACGGAAGTGGTATTAGTTAGTTAGGACTTAGTCTTTTATTTCTTCTTTGCCCGAGGACGTGCAAAATGCTAAGTGTGGGGATGTGATAAGTGTGTGCTTTATCTATATATTGTCCCTATATTTAAGTTATTTTGTATTGATTTGGATTTTTATTTAATAAATTATAATGTTTTATTGTAGGTATGAAGGAGTTTTAATAAAGGAAGGCTTGGAGCTTAATTGGCAAGAGTTGGAGATTAATTTGATTAAAATTCGGATTTTATGACCCACTTGCGCAGTTCATACTGTTTGGGCCATAACTGGAGTTCTATAAGTCCGATTCAGACGATTCAACAGCCCACGGAAAGCTTATGAGAAGGGCTTTATTTCAGAAGTGGTCTTGATATCAAAGTCCAACCGTATCAGTCCAGAAGCAGGCCCCAACAGTCAGTTACGAATTTCTTTATTGGAATTCAATTCTGATTAGGAAACTCCTTGTATTTGCATTAAATTATTAAAAATACTTTTATTAGAGATATTATTATATACTATTCAGACCTAATCTGAATATAGATCGAAAGAGAGAAAATTTGAGGATACACACAACTTTGTAAACACTTTCTTTTGGGGAGATTTTTCTGAGAACTTTTATTTTCCTTGAAGATAGAAGATTAAAGGTTCATCTCTATTCCTTATAATTATGTGTTCATCTTACAATTCATATATCTTTTGTTTAGTTAATTCAATTATGAGTGAGTAGATTATTAATCTAGGGTTAAGTTGAACCCTAGTTATGATTGATGTGTGAATTTCCCAATTCCCCCAATTTAATTGTTTAATTGCTCTTGCTTATTGAGTTGTTTAAATTAACAATTGCAAATCAGATGTGATTATGTGTTGTTTGAACCAATATCTAATTATCAACGAGAGTTGGAATTAGATGGTTGTGATTTATCCAATAAGAACATGAAATTCTCCATGAGAATAGGTAGAATGGATTGTTAGGAAATTAGGGTGCCGTGATTAATGTCTCTAAATTACATGATACCATGAGAATAGGTTTGATTGTATTTTAAGAGAAGCCATTAATACCTGAGAGGGGTTTTTGGTATTTATAGGGCGCATCTTTCCTTTTGAGTAGTTTATCTCATTAATTGGGGAGGGAATTCACGATTGCATTAATTCATGCTAGTGGGGATACTTAATTCTGGATGTTTTTAATATTTGATTTAATATAAACACAATTCGCTTTAGTATAAGATTAGTTTAATAAATTCTCAATATTTATTGTGATACTTGCTTAGCCGAATTAAATCAGAAACAACTAGTGATTGATACGTTTGTCTCTGTGGGATCGACTCTGACTTACCCTGCTACACAGTTAGAAGGATTAGTTAGATATTATAATTTGATAGGCACGCGACAGCCTTGTCAGTAACTCGAGTTGGATAACATTGTAGTTTGAGGACCTTAGGTTTGGAATAAGTCGACTTTTGGATTATCACTAGCTGCGCTTTGTAATAGAACTTTTGTCACGCTTCCGTCTGTAATTGTCATTGTATAGTACTTTATTTAAGTTTTGTATTTAGGATTAATAGTCCGAAAAGTCAGGCTGTTACAATTGGAAACACATCCTAGGAAGTGACAACCCGGGTCAAATCCCGAGCCTTTTTCGAAAATCGGGTCAAGTCCCAATTCCGAGCCCGAATAAGCCGAAGCCTACTGGCCCAAACGCAGCCAACTTGGGTAACAACTAGCCCACCACAGGCCCCCAAAAGATCATGATTTGTTGGTGCTAATTAGTAGTAGTACTTTGCCTTATAAACTGAACAGAAGTCCCAAATCTCCTCGATGTGGGACTGGGGTGTTACAAACTCCCCCACTTAAACTCTTGACGTCCTCGTCAAGCCTGATCGGATAGCCCATAGGTTCCAAGATCGTTCCTCCCTAGCCATTGTGGGATAATACTGGTTGGCTTCGTGTCCCCACCTCCGGACCTCTGTCCATTGTTGGATAATACCACCAGCCTTTGTGTCCCCACCTCCGGCAACTTGCCTCGACAAGCTTTCGAGAGTCGGCTCTGATACCATATGTGACAACCCGGGTCAAATCCCGAGCGTTTTTCGAAAATCGGGTCAAGTCCCGATTCCGAATCCGAATAAGCCGAAGCCTACTGGCCCAAACGCAACCAACTTGGGTAACAACTAGCCCACCACATGCCCCCAAAAGATCATAATTTGTTGGTGCTAATTAGTAGTAGTACTTTGCCTTATAAACGGAACAGAAGTCCCAAATCTCCTCGATGTGGGACTGGGGTGTTACAAAATATGTGACAACCCGGGTCAAATCCCGAGCTTTTTTCAAAAATCGAGTCAAGTCCCGATTCCGAGTCCGAATAAGCCGAAGCCTACTGGCCCAAACGCAGCCAACTTGGGTAATAACTAGCCCACCACAGGCCCCCAAAAGATCATGATTTGTTGGTGCTAATTCGTAGTAGTACTTTGCTTTATAACACTACGCCATAAGTGGGATTCAGCAACACCTGAAAAAGTGTGGTTATAGCCCAAAAAACTGTTGGTAAAAGGAAAAAAACAGGCTATGGCTACACTTTGACCAAATTTGAGGGTGCTAGAAAAATGGCCGCTACCATAGGGGTCTATGCCAACACTTTTGTAGTTTTTGGTAACACGGGAGAAATGTGTAGGCATAGACCCCTACGCCAACACTTTTTATTTCTGTGGCTACATATTATTAGTTGTTGCTATAGATCTATGCCAACACAGTTATCTTTGTAGTAACACTACTAATAGTATTGCTATAGACCTATGCCAACATATTTTCAGTACTACTGTAACACCAAATTATGAAACACTTAGATGTTTTTACCAACACCCTTACCACTATGCCTACACTTTTTCTTAAACATTTTTAGATTTTGTACCAACACTTTGCTATACTTTTGCTAACACATAAAGACTAAATACTTTGGAGTCAATGGTTACACTTTGCATGCTTTTTATCAACACTTTAAATACAGAATAGCAACATATGACATTGAAATATAGAACTTCACATTCAAAATATTACCAAACATTCCAATACATAAACAGGTTGTTCAGAAGCCATTTCAATACATAAAAAACCATCTAAAATAACTACATCAAATTCACACCATTCCAATACATAATAATCAATCATCCATATCTACTACATAAACCAACATCTAAAACCCAACTCAACTACCATGGAGTAGCTAAGCCTAGAAGACCTCAAATGAGCCAACCTTAATGATTTCTTAGCTGCATCTTTTGCGGCCATGGCAGCATCTGCTGTTTCTTCTTTATATTTATGGTTATTCTCCGACTCTATTACAGCTTGTTTTGCCTCTTCAAGTTCCTCGCCATCTTGTAATTTCTTCTTCAGCTGCAGCAATGTCCATCATAAGCCCTTCAACCTATAACAACAAAGTAGTGTCAATACATGATGCAAGGAATATCTAATTGAATAGGAAGTACTTACTTCCCTATATAATTTATTCACATATTAAAAGATATAAAGAGTACAACACTTTCTAAGACTAGGATTTCACCTAAAATGATTGAAGAAGCTCAACACAAAAATAGTTTACCTAACACATTGGCACATACAATTTCGTACGAGAGTACAATTCAACTGAGAATGGAAAAAGAAGACGTTTACATACCCGTCACATCTTCAAATTCAACTGAGAAATTAGTGCTACACCAGTATACTGTGAGTTCCAGTAACGGCCTGCTTACATAAAAAACAAAAAATGTCATTTGTTAACACAAATTATAACAATAATTAGAATAATATATTTACTGTGTTAATTGATGCTAACATACTTTGCTTACTGTTACAGTACCTACTACACCAAAGTTGATGAAGATTTAACCACCAGAATTCAAGAACAGGTTTGGCAATTTTTTATGCCATGTAATTTGTGTAAAGAAGTTGATATTGTATTTAGTTGAGGTATCTTCTTTTTTGCATAGGACTGGATCAGGATTGAAGAAGCTCAACACAAAAATAGTTTACCTAACACATTGGCACATACAATTTCGTACGAGAGTACAATTCAACTGAGAATGGAAAAAGAAGACGTTTACATACCCGTCACATCTTCAAATTCAACTGAGAAATTAGTGCTACACCAGTATACTGTGAGTTCCAGTAACGGCTTGCTTACATAAAAAACAAAAAATGTCATTTGTTAACACAAATTATAACAATAATTAGAATAATATATTTACTGTGTTAATTGATGCTAACATACTTTGCTTACTGTTACAGTACCTACTACACCAAAGTTGATGAAGATTTAACCACCAAATTTCAAGAACAGGTTTGGCAATTTTTTATGCCATGTAATTTGTGTAAAGAAGTTGATATTGTATTTAGTTGAGGTATCTTCTTTTTTGCATAGGACTGGATCAGTGCCTATCTCATTAATAGATGTTTTGATTTGGATGATAGCTATTTTGATTAGGAATTTGTGCATACAAGTCGTAAACATAAGAAAATAACAACTACATAACAAAGATACCAAAAAGGACACTTATTCAGTCTCCAATGAGAAAAAGCATATACCAATTGCAGGTCCACCGGACGATCTGATGAAATAAACTGCCACGTAGCTAACACAGGTTCCATTTTTGACTTGGTAGGAGATGGAGTCCATGGTTGCGACATATCATCAAGGGGATTAGAAGGTTCGGTGGAATGCGGAGAGGCTTTGGTGCAGCAATCAAGCCTCGTTCATTCGTGGTCACAAGTCTACTAGACAAAGGTGGTGGTGTATTAACGCGTGGTATGCCTGCAGGTTGATAATTTAGTTAAAAGCAGTATAATTGGTAATATATTAAAAAACTTTGAACCTTTGATAGCTTTGGTGCTGAATATCATCATCTAACATTAAGACTTGATTAGCTCATTCAATTTTGCAGATATCAATTTTGATTGAATTAGCAAGAAAACAAGTACAATTGAGAATGGAAATTTAGAATTAACAAGCTCTAACCTGCTTTCCCATGGTGAGTGGGACATATTTGTATTTAATCATGTGCGTGATATGGCGCTTCAACGTGAGAACAAATTGAAAAATCCAATAGCCTAGCAGTATCGACCAAAAAACAGGGACATTTTTGTCATTAACATATACAACAACTAGCCCAATTACTCATTAACAAAATATTAACATCTCTACCAAGACATCCTTTTTAATACCAACATTTTTCCCTTTCTATAATTGTGTATAAGTAACTATAACAACAGTAATCACTCTTGAAGAGAAAAAAATACAGATGCAAGTTCAGCAGAAGAGAATCACCACTCACGTTCCTTTTTCGATGTTCAGCTTCTTGTAAAAGCTAACCACAAACTTGCCTACAAGACGCCCATAGGTTGACCCAGTCATTATACCAGGGATAAATTGACCAGCTGGAACAGCAGTACCAAAAGTCACCACTGCTAAGGTATAAAACATAACCTGAGGACAAATGAGAATCTCAACAAAATCATGGACTAGTAAATGAAGTAATACCCCATTACACACATTAGAAGAGACATTTGAGTGGAGAACTTGTACAATTATCCTAATTGTGGTCCAGAACAACTAGAGTGTCTGCTTGTCAATTTCAAAAGCAAACCAACAAAAAGCCTTTAGATATTTAAACTTCAATGTCAGAACAATGTAACTAATGTCATGTTGTTTCTGTACAATTTCCTTAGTGATAATATTAGTGCATGTGTACTAGTAGAACGGCTGCTGAACCCCTGAAGTAACTTTAAGCTACATAAAAGTAGAAACTAGAAAGAGGCAAACTTTCCATGTTAATGATTACCGAGACACATGTGAAAGGCATATGCTATAGCCTATTTGTAATTCGAGGATTCTACTCAACTTAAACAAGAATGTAATAAGTAAATATTAGATTAAAGGTCACAGGAATCTCAGAGAGTTTTATCTGTCAAGAGATTGAAGATTAAAGTCATCTACAGACTTGAAGTTATTCTACATTGAAAGAAGTTCAATTTATTGTTCAAGCCTCAGTGAAGTATTCAAGAAAGTGGATTTACTACAGTGACAGAGATTTCCAGTTGGTGACAGAAGAAGTACAGGATTCAGAGTTTAATCAGAGCTAAAGAAAAGAAGCCACAACTTTAAATGTTTTAAAGATGAAGAATTATCATTGAAGTCAGTTATTCATGAACCAGACAGTGCATCGAATGACGACATCAATCAGTGGAATTAAATCATCTATATTCAGTGGTTTTCAGAAGATAAAGGAATGCAATGATTTTAAGTTATCTTCTTTTAATTAATTAAATTATTAATCAATTTAATTAATAAATTAATTCTTTCAGAATTAATTAATTTATTAAATTAATTAATTTAGTTGTTTAAATTATTTATTAATTTAATTCTAGAAAAGAATTAATTTAATTAAGAATTTAAATTAACTAATTTGATTAAAGGAATTTAATTTAATACTCTGTATGACCTGACCTGAAGAAATACTCTGTATGACCTGACCTGAAGAAATACTCTGTATGACCTGACCTGAAGAAATACTCTGTATGACCTGACCTGAAGAAATACTCTGTATGACCTAATACTCTGTATGACCTAATACTCTGTATGACCTCTGCTAGGTCATACCGAGCTCTGCTAGGTATGACCTCTGCTAGGTCATACCGAGAGTTGGTAGAAGTACCTCAGGTCATACCGTGTTTTATATAGGTCATACCGAGTTCTGTTGCTAGGTCATACAAGTGTATTATTGTTTTATTAAATCATTTTGATTTAATTAAGCAGGTCATACAAGGCAATTGTATTATAAATCAAGGCGGCTGGACAGAAAAGAAAAGGACAGACATATCAAACACACAGAAGCCATTTCTTTTCTCTCAAGAACAAGAAGAAACAATTTGATCTCATTTCTTCTCAAGCAATTAATTCTAGTTTGTATTGTTAAATCCAAACCACTAGAAGTTGATTACTTGTATTGCTTTGATTATCTAGCGGATTTTTATCCCTAGAATTTATCTCGAACTTGCTTTTAGCATTCGATCTTTTTATTACAAATATTAGAAAAGTTCATGTCGAATTTATTCTAAATTTGTATTAATTAGTTTGAGATAAATACTTTGTAATCCTTATTGTATTTGCAACACCCTTCAAGTTTAATATAGTTTATATTTAACTTGAATTTTGTTTCATTTATATTCCGCATTAATTTGTTCTAAATTGTTAAATTATTCAAAGAACAAATTTCGATAAAACGGTATAGTTTGTATTCAACCCCCCTTCTACAAACTTATCAGGACCTAACAATTGGTATCAGAGCCTTTTGATTGATATACAAATCAAAGATCCAATTGTTTTGAGATTTTTCTTTTAAACTCTGATTTTTTTATCTTATTCCTAAAAATCTCAAAAGATGTCTACTACACAGAAAGTGGGTACAGTGAAAATCCCAATGTTCAGCAAGGAGCATTATCCAATGTGGAAGAAGAAAATGCTCCTATTTCTTAAGGTTGCAAATCCTAAATACATTGATGTGATGAAGAATGGACCAAAACTTCCTATGATTATTGAGGAAGAATTAAAAGAGGGTAACATTGTTACTAGGGCTGCTAGGATGTACCCTAAAGATCCCAAGGATTTCACTCCTGGTGAAAAAGAGGATGTTACCTTGGATTCCTGTCTACAGCTGATCCTTATTGATTGTCTTGATCCTATCATGCATAATCATGTCCTAAACTGTGATACTGCCAAACACATTTGGGAAACGATAGAGATAATCAATGAGGGGACAGAGGAAGTTAGAGAGAATATGCTGGAAATTCTCACTTCACAATATGAGCATTTCAGATCAAACCCTGGTGAGGGTATCTCTCAGGTTTTTGAGAGATACAACAAATTAATCAATGATCTGAATCTCAATGGGAAGCACTACACCAACAAGGAGATTAACAAGAAGTTCCTTCTTACACTTCCACCTCATTTGGAGCACAAAATATCTGCAATTAGAGAAGCAAGAGATATGAATGAGATTGCTTTAGAGAGATTGTATGGTGTTCTGAAGACCTATGAGCTGGAGCAGATTCAACAGAGGGAGCTGTATGGAACTGGGAAGATTGTTGGTACCTCTACTGAATTGACTGCTGAAGTCCCACAGAAACTGGAAGTGAAAGCTGTTCAACCTTCCAGTTCTAACATGAATGTTATTGATGCTGAATATGGATTAACATCCATTGATCAATCTGGTGGTGACTTCTATTCTTTAGAAGAACTTGATCAGCTGGAGGATGGTGATTTGGCTTTGATAGTCAGGAAGTTTGGGAAGTTCAGATTCAAGAGGAATCCCAATCTTAAGTTCAGGCCCAGGTTTCAGAGAGGTGATTCCTCATCTTCAAGTGGCACAAGGGGTGGCTACAAAACTGGAACTGTGGAGAGGAGCTCAATCAGATGCTACAATTGCAATGAGTTGGGTCACTTTGCTACTGAATGTAAAAAGCCAAGGCAAGTGACAAGGAACTCATTTGATTCTAGCAAGAAGAATAAGATTGAGAAGGCTTATGTTGCTGAAGGGAAGAGCTGGGATGATACAGACAGTGAAGATGAAGAAGTTGGAAATCTTGACTTGTGGCAAAAGGAGGCAAACTCTTTGATTCCATGTTATCTTCACCAGACATGTCTGAGGTAAAACTTACTGACGCTGAAATGATTTATCATCTTGGTGGCACCATAAGTTGTGCACGCACTGAAAATGATAGAATAATTCTTTTGAACACAAATCTTGAAAAGGAAATAAAAGAATTAAAACTAGTGCATGTTAATCAGGATGAACTTATTGAGAAAATAGCTTTTCTTGAGAATAGGGTTAAATGTTATATTCAACTGGAAACCATTCTTAAGAAAGAGATTAGTGAGCTGAAGACTAAAGCTAATGCTTATTTTAGCTCTTGTAAGACGGCTAAAGAGATTCTCAATAAACAAGCTGTTGGTAATCATGTCAGTATAGGTTATGATTATAATGAGGCCATTGGATTGCTTGGAATAAATTCCCCTTGTAGAGTCAGATCTGAAGGAAGGGGTGTTCCATATGTGCTTAAGGGTATTGAAACACCCTTCTGTAAGGAGTCCGAAGCAGAACCTCTGAATGAAGACTCTATCATCATTGCAGAGGAGATTCGTGAAGAAGATATTGCTTTGGAAGTTGAACAATCCAAAAAGTGTATATCTGATATTCCAGTCAAAGTTGCTACAACTAAAAAGACTAAATCAGATATCCATAAGTTGGATCAAAACAACTGTAGAACTAACATGCCTGCTATTAATTCTTCTCATAAAGCATGTGGTGTGAGTAATTGCATGTCTTGTGCTTTTAATGTTATGTATGCTTTCTTTAATAAGAAGCATGTATCTAGTGATAAGACTGCTCCACGTCAACATGTTAATAATAAGAAGCATGTTAAAACAAAGACTACTAGTCCTCCTCATACTAGAGTGGATTCATTTATCCCTAAGCCTACTCAGAAATGTGTTAAGGCTGGTTATAAATGGAAACGCTCTTATGTGAAAGAGGTTGAAGTAGTTTCAGTTAAAAATGTTGTTTTGCCTGACAAAGGCCAGTTCTTTAAGTATGCCGGACCCAATCAATTTTGGGCTCCGAAGAAGGTCTAATCAATTTGATATTGCAGGGAGTTAAACAGGTAAACCGTGTTATATGGATTCTTGACAGTGGCTGTTCAAGGCATATGACCGGAGATAGAGCCCTGCTATCAGATTTGGTTGTGAAAGCTGGCCCAGTGCTTACCTTCGGAGATAACAGCAAGGGTATAACTGAGGATATGGCCTGTTTGAAATCAAGAAATGTTATCAGTCAATAAGAACATCAATGTTACATTTGATGACACCTAACTCCCTAATATCCAAACAGAAAATCCATCTGAGAAACTAAAGTTTGATGAAATGTCAGATTCAGAATCAGATGATAAGAATCCACCTGAGGTTGTTGCTGGTGATAACAATGATAATGATGATAATGGTGAGAGTGATGGTGGTGGAAACATTGGTAACAATGGAGATACCACTAACATTGGAGAAAAATCACCAAGACAATCTGCCAACAACTCAGGGGGAGGAAATGAAAGGTCAACTAGTCATTCACAACACCATAATGTAGAACAAGGCGAATCATCAATATCAAATCTTCCAAGATAAACAGTTTGGAAAAGAGCTCATCCTTTTGAGCTGATTATTGGTGATCCAGGTGTTGTAGTCAGAACTAGAAGTGCTACTCAAAATGAATATCATTATTCAGGGTTTCTTTCTGAAATGAAACCAAAGAAGATTGAGGAAGCACTAGGTGATCCTGATTGGGTGATTGCTATGCAAGATGAACTCAATCAAATTGAACAACAACAAGTTTGGAAGCTGGTACCTAGACCGAAGAACAAGAAAGTAGTTGGTACTTGGTGGGTATTCAGAAATAAATTAGATGAAGATGGCATAATCACAAGAGACCAAGCATATTGACATCAGGTATCATTTTATCCGAGAGCATGTCATGAATGGTACTGTGGAGTTACTCTTTGTACCCACAGAGGAACAAACAAAAGATATTTTCACTAAATCTCTTGATGAATCCATGTTTACCAGATTGGTTGGTAAATTGGGTATGTTAAATAGTTTTAGTGATTAACTCTGTTTATTTTTTATGTTTGTTCTTAATTAAATTTACAAGTGTTCATTTGTTGTATATATTTTTAAATCACTTGTAAATTTATTTTATCATCTCAATTTTCTCTTATGTATGTTGATTGTAGATTATTGCCATGTCTTGTCTAATTGTTAAGCTTCTTAGTTTGAGTAAGTTAAGATTAATTATTTTCTCTAAAAATATTTTTCTCAAATTTTACAAGTTAAAATTGTAGAGAAATCTATTTTTATTGAAAATCTTTTATTTTAAAATATTCGAATAGCATGTAAATAGTTTCCTGTAAATATTTTTTTGTATATATTATTTTAGTTTGAATATATTATTTTATATTATTTTTATTATTATTATTTATTATCTTTTATTTTCTATTTGACTTAGATGTTTGTGTAAATATATTATATATATTATTTCTGATCTAGCTCTTGCTTAGCTGGAAATTCAGTGCCAAATCCAATTCAGGTATTACTTTCTATCTCTCAATCCACTTCTTTTACTGTTGCTGAACCCAAGTGGTTGTTAGGGTTGATCAAGGGAATGTAGATCCACAATCTCTATCCCAGGTCTTAGAGCCAAACAATGAGTCGACAACCTTCTTGAACTCTCAGCCTGAACAGAAATCACCTGTTAAATAAAGAAGTATTTTGATTGAAACAGTGAGTGATCCCACAGCTCTGCCTCCTCTAAAGAAATTCTATATATACTGAGGCATCTGTCAGCCCATCTGTATCCTCTCAATAGGATATGGACTTTGAAATGGCCAATGAACTGTATCTAGAGACATTCTCTCAACAGGATGAATCTATTGAAATTCGCCATAGGGTCATGGCACTTTGTACTGAGTCAAGCACACTCTCATTACTCACAATGGGAGAAAACAATTTCATTAGATGAAACTCAGGACACAGTGAAAGAAGAGCACCTGCAACTGGTTACAGTGCCTACCATTGTCACGGTAGAAGTGCCTTCATAGGCATCTGAGGGAAAATTTGATTCTTTGCCAATTTAAATAGAATCATTTTCTCCCCTCCCAGAGTGAACACCTCTGGCTCCCAAAGGGATTTTCCACTCGCAGATTTATCTGGAGAAAGTGGAAGGCAACTTGGTCAGTCTATCACTGAAGCAATTCAGATTTCAAATCCAAGTGATTTGATAGACATGATTGAGGATCGGGATTTGCGAACTCCCATTGCACCACCACTGACCTCTCTTGAAGAGGCTAGGGTGAGTTTCAATGCAGGTACTGATCAAAAAGGAGCAATCAGACAGCTAATGTTGAGTGATGAGAGTCAAACACTGAGTGAAACACATGCACGTGAGATGAGTGATACACTTACAAGAGAAATTCAAGTGAGTGCACACACAGACACATACACTGCAATGTAGTTAGCTCACATAGCTGATCTACAGGAACATATATTCAAAACCCAGGCTGATAAAGAAATTTTGCAAGCACAAGTGGTTGAACGGTCTTCTTCTTCCACCTCTGTCAACAATCAGCTGGGACTGCTCAAGGAAATATTGAAGACATTTACTACCCAAGATCAACTCCATCATCTATCTCAACTCCTACTGGCTTCAGATACTCTTAAAGTTAAATCTGTAGAGAATTCCTCAACTAAGGGGGAGAAGTTTCTAAGGGGGAGAAGTTTCTAGAAGTTTCTAAGGGGGAGAAGAGTTTCTAGAAGTTTCTGGAGAAACTAGTATAAAGGGAGCTGAAAAAGATATAAAAGGTAAAGAGGGAGTTTCAGGGGAGTAAAGGTAAGTTAGCTCTGTTTTGTAACTGTTATATGTATAGAGCTTAGATAAATCAAGACAGGTTCAATGTTATCATATGTTCAGTCTAGAGGAACATCTGTCTTGTATTTATCTTTACTAGTGAAATCTGGAAATGTCATATTTGATCCAGAACTTTCTAGTATTTACTTAGGCTTAAGAGTCTTATCTTTTTCTTGGTTTTAGTTGAGTGATCCTCTAGGTATTTGGTTGTTATTCTCTAACAAACAAATAGGGGGAGATTGAAAGGCATATGCTATAGCCTATTTGTAATTCGAGGATTCTACTCAACTTAAACAAGAATGTAATAAGTAAATATTAGATTAAAGGTCACAGGAATCTCAGAGAGTTTTATCTGTCAAGAGATTGAAGATTAAAGTCATCTACAGACTTGAAGTTATTCTACATTGAAAGAAGTTCAATTTATTGTTCAAGCCTCAGTGAAGTATTCAAGAAAGTGGATTTACTACAGTGACAGAGATTTCCAGTTGGTGACAGAAGAAGTACAGGATTCAGAGTTTAATCAGAGCTAAAGAAAAGAAGCCACAACTTTAAATGTTTTAAAGATGAAGAATTATCATTGAAGTCAGTTATTCATGAACCAGACAGTGCATCGAATGACGACATCAATCAGTGGAATTAAATCATCTATATTCAGTGGTTTTCAGAAGATAAAGGAATGCAATGATTTTAAGTTATCTTCTTTTAATTAATTAAATTATTAATCAATTTAATTAATAAATTAATTCTTTCAGAATTAATTAATTTATTAAATTAATTAATTTAGTTGTTTAAATTATTTATTAATTTAATTCTAGAAAAGAATTAATTTAATTAAGAATTTAAATTAACTAATTTGATTAAAGGAATTTAATTTAATACTCTGTATGACCTGACCTGAAGAAATACTCTGTATGACCTGACCTGAAGAAATACTCTGTATGACCTGACCTGAAGAAATACTCTGTATGACCTAATACTCTGTATGACCTCTGCTAGGTCATACCGAGCTCTGCTAGGTATGACCTCTGCTAGGTCATACCGAGAGTTGGTAGAAGTACCTCAGGTCATACCGTGTTTTATATAGGTCATACCGAGTTCTGTTGCTAGGTCATACAAGTGTATTATTGTTTTATTAAATCATTTTGATTTAATTAAGCAGGTCATACAAGGCAATTGTATTATAAATCAAGGCGGCTGGACAGAAAAGAAAAGGACAGACATATCAAACACACAGAAGCCATTTCTTTTCTCTCAAGAACAAGAAGAAACAATTTGATCTCATTTCTTCTCAAGCAATTAATTCTAGTTTGTATTGTTAAATCCAAACCACTAGAAGTTGATTACTTGTATTGCTTTGATTATCTAGCGGATTTTTATCCCTAGAATTTATCTCGAACTTGCTTTTAGCATTCGATCTTTTTATTACAAATATTAGAAAAGTTCATGTCGAATTTATTCTAAATTTGTATTAATTAGTTTGAGATAAATACTTTGTAATCCTTATTGTATTTGCAACACCCTTCAAGTTTAATATAGTTTATATTTAACTTGAATTTTGTTTCATTTATATTCCGCATTAATTTGTTCTAAATTGTTAAATTATTCAAAGAACAAATTTCGATAAAACGGTATAGTTTGTATTCAACCCCCCTTCTACAAACTTATCAGGACCTAACAACATGCTTACACACTCAATGGATTATGCTTGGAGGCTCAAGTTTCCGAAATGAGCATCTCTTAGTAAGCAACTTTGTGAGTAAAGAGTTTTCACACTTAACAGAATTCACTTAATAGCAAATTTTAGACCAATAAAATCAGTAGAAAGAAAATCATTTATGTACTTGTGATTTTCACTTAATGGCGAAAATCAGTTACTGGCGAGAATATTCTCTTCGCTGTTTTTTTTCTATAAGTCAATAGAAAGAAATAAGAAACAAGTACATAATATTAGACTTAAGATCCTAAGATAGATACCTGAGTAGGAAAACACTGAGCTACTTCTGTGGTTCATTTTCTGTTCAGTAGTTTGCAATTGAAACAACAAAATGAAACACAAAACTAGAAAACGCAGAGTAAGAAAACGAGAATATCTAACCTCAGCTGCAAGGGATTATAATTTATATCTCCAAGCTTATAATTTTTTTTTAAAAAAAACAAAACAGATTTATGCACTCAGAGATGTACAACAAAATTAAATTTATGCTTAGTGCTGAAATGAGCAATTGAATATACCTAAGTACTAATTTAAAAACACAAACGAATATCATATGTACATATCTCAGGTTATTCAAAACAGATTCTGGGAACATAAATTTGTATTTAAATTTATAATGTAAGCAGCAAATACTCAAATCTGAGATTCGGGAAAGATAAAGCAATCTCTTATATTTATTTATAATATAATTTTATCACTTTTAATCAAACTCTTAAGTTTTAATTACCAAATTTTAAATCATATTCATTGAGCACAAAAAGCACTTAAATCAACATTCAGATACAAGCAATCTCTGCAACATTCATATATCTTCTCTGCAAAAGAAGATAACTAATAAAACGAAATATACAACTCAAATTAATCAAACATTTAAAGAAAAAGTTCTAAATTTTAATTGACACTATGTAGAATGGAAAACAAATGAGTTTACAAGAGAAATTATACAGAGACATGGTACCAATTTTCTGAGCGTTGATGAAGATTATGCTGCAAAAACCTAATTTACACAAATTGATGTATAAATATATGTGTACAGAGAGAGAGAGAGAGAGAGAGAGAGAGAGACAGAGAGAGAGAGAGAGAGAGAGAGAGAGAAGGGCTGCTAACACACGCAAATCAGCTCGTTTGGAACTCCAAATCAAATTCCTGCAACGAGAAAAAGATTAATTAGACCAATTTCAACCCCAAAATTGAAAAGCTTTGCAATTGAAACAAATTTGTGCTGAATAAAATCCTCGGACTGCAAAAATTTTAAAAGCCCCAAATCGAAGAAGCCCTAAGTATATAAGTGTGTGGAACGAGATTGAGAAATTAATCGAATATCACCATTTGCAGAGAAAGAGAGGGGAAGAGAAAGCCCTAAAATCTTGTACCCAAACCACTCAGTTGAGACCGCGACCCTGTGAGAGACAAAAATCGATAGTGAGACTGAGACCCTAATTGAGGGTGAGAGTATTGTCCTAAATTTTTTTTGTTTGGGCGGTCTTTTTCCCGCTGACACTTTTCACCCAATTCCTTCTGTGATGTGCACGTGAGAATCACATGTCTTCTTAAAAAAAATTAATATTTTTAAACAAATACAGTATTCGTTATCATTCTAATTTACTGGTTTTAAAATTATCAAAAAATTAGTCTACTTATATAAAAAAAAATTAACATTCAGTCCTATGTCATACTAATAATTTAAGTAATCTAATTAAAATTTTATCACAAAATCTTTTACTTTCTAATTAAATATTTATTTATGTTCAATAATTAATTATTAAAAAATAGTCTTCTTTTATATAAAAAAAATTAGCATTCTATATTGCTTCTTAATTTATTACTTTCTATTTAGTAGGATTGTTTAGTTTCATTAATTTATCATTACTACACCAAAAATGACCTATTGCAACCCCACAAAAGTGTATTGTTAGACCCCAAAAATGTTACAGTAGATGTTTATGTAACGTTTTGGCCAAAATTCGGCGTTACATTTGCTGGCGTTGCCTATGGCCTCTATTGCAACATTATGTCTACTTATTGCAACACATTTTTTAATATTACAATAGCACTTTTTTGTAACACTTTGATCTGTTTTAGTAACATTTTTAAGGTGTTACAATAGACTAATGCAACACCTTCTTGCAACATCTATTGAGTAAAAATGTTACAATGTCAGTTTATTGTAACACTTTGATGCAACATTTTGATGCCTTTTGCAATACATTAAGGTTTTTTTGCAACAATTATCTGCAACATTTTTATCCCTATTGTAATATTTTTTAGTATTACTGGCAACACTTACTTGCAACACTTTTTATGAATCCAGATTAAAATGTCATGTTTGAAACGTAAATATACCATGCACAAAAGCATATACCAAACCAAAAATGACATTTCAACTTTCCCAAATGGCAAATCCAGCAATACACATGTCAATAAACCACATACTTAATCAACTTTTATCACAATATCATCTAATATGTCTAAAGTCGAAACACATGTCGACTTACACCACAATACTACATTAAACTTAGTCTTTCATGTCAAAATACAAACATGTGAATCAATGTAGTCTCTTTGGCTAACTATTGTACCTACGACTAACTGATCTACAAAGGTTAAGGGGTAATACTATGTGTTGTATTCAAAATATATAACCATTGCACATCTGAATCAATGTAGTCTCTCGACTAACGTCCTGCGTCTACCACCAGCTGATTTTGACTCTCTTGACTAGGGGCCATCGGATTGGCTACAGCTACTGTCTTTGCCTTTAAGATGCGTTCAACTGAAGAGATATAACAAATCTCAAGTGAAATTAGTAAACTTATGATTGCTTGCATACAGTTAATCTCCTCAACAGAAATCATATTATTGCTTCAGAAAAAGAAGAGTAATATCATGCTTATATACCCTAACTCAGAATTGGTAAACTTGAATGTTGTAAAAATTAATCATTTTAACCTCTACAAGTGCTCTACCAAGAAATGAAATGTAATCCCTCTATGGCAACTCTATCTATGATGTGTTTACTATATTTATCGGTATATAGTTATGGAGTGCCGTTTATCAATACATAGTGACAACTGACAAGTATGTGTGATCATCACTTAAAGGGAAGAAAAGTATACATCAAACATTAGCTTAAAGGTCCAACTGCATACTACTTCCTCCGTTCCAATTTACTTGTCAAGTTTGAATCAGTTAACTGGAAAATCATAAACACGTGAATTCCTAAAAATATGTGAAAATAGTATAGTAAGAATAAACAATCATCTAAGTCTTGCATAGGTATTAGTTGAAACTGAATATTTTCTTTTGACGATGATGAACTGTTTCGTCTGGTTATTATATGGTATGCCGTTTATTACTCCAGGAAGCATCCTTGTGCTAACGGCTAATAGCTTTGGCCTTGTTATACACTTCGCTTATCTCATCATCTTCCTCCTCTACGCCAAAGACCATAGACAAAGGGTATGTACCTTGTTCTTTTATAGTTGGCCAGCTAGGAAATAATGACTAAATAAATATTTAAGTTTTCATAATCACTTACTTTATTAACTTCATGTTGTAATTAAAGCATAAGTACTGATAGACATCACAAATGTATATGTTAGGCTCAAGACATGTCTGAATACCACTATTAACAAGCCTACACTATGTGACTATGTCACATTACATGACCTAGTGAGTTCTATCACTGGGATGTAGTATAGGTCTCTAAATGTACTTGTCTTGTTCTCATGAACATAAGCTTGATCATGTATGCTCAAAGTTATAATGAGCTTAGCAATGTTTCTTGCATCTAGATTGTATATAGGCCATTGAATAATTGTCCTGGTAGAAGTTCAGAAGTGTTCATGCAGCAGGATAGAGATGAATAAGGCTATGAAGAAATAAGTTGCAGAAATTTGTCTAAGGCATTATATAGCAAAGTCAAAAGAAAGCTATGTCGTGAAGTCACCAATATCCATGTCATAAAGTACTATATCGCATAGTCCATTTTGTACTATGTCGAGAAGTCCTCAAGACTCATGTCGTGAAGTGTTGAAGTCAGCAAAGTCAAAGAAGCCTAGATCGTGAAGTCCTCAGAAGCCTTATGTCGCATAGTCATCAAATGACCTATGTCGCATAGTCATCAAATGACCTATGTCGCATAGTCATCAAATGACCTATGTCGCATAGTCATCAAATGACCTATGTCGCATAGTCATCAAATGACCTATGTCGCATAGTCATCAAATGACCTATGTCGCAAAGTCTTCAAAGGCTATATCGCGTAGTCCTCACAAGTGAGATCGCGAAGTCAGGAATGAAGTGGAGTTCACGATATCAACACTTAGCCGTTTACAACAAGACAAATCAAGGTACAGAATCAAGAATCAAAAGAGACAAATACTGAAGCATTTGTTCTGGCAAGGTGGTCCAAAGAACAGATGGCAAATCTACAGCTAAACTTGGAGAGAAAGATAAGAGACAAGCAGCTACAGAAACGGGAAAGACTCCGAAAAGCAGGTGGTCCTTCCTGACACAGTTAACGTCTTATGGTAGGACAAGTTGGACTTTCAGCAAGGGGTAACTGTGTAAAAATAGGTGTGTGCACTAGTTTGTATAGGGCTTATATATATCATGCACATCCTATTGTTAGATGTGAGAGAGATACACATAGTTTTTATCTTAAGCTCTTTTCTCTGTAAGCAAGCAAGTTCAAACTATTCTTGTTTAGAAGCCAGAAATTCGATTGTGAATTTCTTGGAAAGCTGTAGTATTTAATTTGCTTATACAAAGTAGATTAAAGTGATTGTGTGTGTTATTTACTTTCTGCATATTACATATCATAATCATATACAGTCTTTTACTTAGTTTTCAAGAATCGAAAAATATATCAAACTATCCATTCACCCCCCCTCTATCTAGTTTCTAGTAGTATTCATTTCTAACAAGTGGTATCAGAGCGTAGGCTGTTAACGTACAAACAGGAAAAGATCAAGAATGAGTTCACAGAAACTAAGCAGTATCAAGATTCCTCCCTTTAACAAGGAGCACTACAGTTTATGGAAAAAGAAGATGTTGCTTTTCATCAAAGCTTCTAACCCCATGTATTTAGATATTCTAAAGCATGGTCCCTTCATTCCAATGATCGAGATTGGTGAAACAACCAATGGCACTGAGATTGTACCAGCAAAACATGTGCCCAAAGATCCCTCAAAATACACTGATCCTGAAAAGGAAAAAGTAGCACTGGATGGACATCTTCAACTTATCATTTGTGAATCTATGGACTTCAACATGTATGGCACTGTTGCTCATTGTACTAGTGCCAAGAAGATGTGGGATCTTATAGAAGTGCTCTGTGAAGGAACTACTGAAGTAAGAAAGAACAAGAAGCAGATTCTTGTTTCACAATATGAAGCCTTCATGGCTCAGCCAAAAGAGGGAATCACAGAAGTGTTTGAGAGATTCAACAAGCTGATAAACGAGCTCAAACTCTATGACAAACACTATGAAACAGAAGAGCTCAATATGAAGTTTCTACTAACTCTTCCAGATCACTTGGAACCAAGAATCTCTTCCCTTAAAGAAAGAGATCTAACAAAGATTGGTTTTGATGTGTTGTATGGTGTTTTGAAGACATATGAGTTAGAATTGTTTCAAAAGAGATCTATTCAAGCAAAGCAAGGATTAGTGGCTAATACCTCCTGTGCACTTATTGCTGACAACCTAAGTCAAAAAATGGACTCTCTTAAAATCAGTCAGGTCAAGATTGAGGAACTGGAAGTTGAAGACACTGGTGATGAGGCCCAAGTTGTCTATGATTTGCCTGAGGATGATGAGTTTTACAGCATGGAAGAACTGGACAAAATGGAAAACAAATCTTTTGCTTATATGGCTAGGAGGTATCCTAACATAAGGTTTAAAAGAAAGCAGCCATTCAGGTCCAAGTTCAGTACTGGAAACACTGGTGGATCTAGTGGCTCAAACACCTTCAATAAAGGAAAAGGGTTTGCTGGTGCTGCTAAAGGTGGATACAAGACAGGAAGTGTGGATAGGACCAAAATAAGATGCTATAACTGCAATGAACTTGGGCACTTTGCCTCAGAGTGCAAGAAGCCCAAACAGATCAAGAAGGATAAAGCATACTTAGATCTTGAAGCCAAGTATGAAGCTCTACTCAAGAAACAACAGGGTAAAGCTTTTATTGCTGAGGGAAAATGCTGGGATGACTCTGATGAAGAAGAAGAACAAGAGTACTCAAACTATGCCTTGATGGCATTTTCTGATGATGGTGAATCTTCAAGTCAGGTACCTATTCTTACTTCTCTTGACATGACTCCCTCTCAATATAAGCAAACTGTTGAAGACATGAGTACTGAGATGTTTAATATTCATACTAGCATGTTAGCTGCTAATGAAGAAATTGACAGGCTAACTGCTAAGAACCTTGAGCTTACAGAAAAGAATGAGGAACTTGAGTTAATGGTTGTGAGCCTTGATGGTTTGAATAAGGAGGTTGAGTATCTCAAAAACAAAGTAATTTGTGCTGAACAAATAGAAAAAGCTCTTAGAAAGCAAATTGCTGAAAATAAATTAAAGCTAAGAAGTTACAAAAACTCATCTGAGC
This sequence comes from Heracleum sosnowskyi, assembly GCA_030848705.1. Taxonomy (NCBI): domain Eukaryota; kingdom Viridiplantae; phylum Streptophyta; class Magnoliopsida; order Apiales; family Apiaceae; genus Heracleum; species Heracleum sosnowskyi. The sequence goes on from CM061240.1 coordinate 23,875,355, forward strand.
TTATTCAAACCTATCACAAGGAACACACTGAAGACTGCAAGGTTGGAATTGGTTTTGACTATGAGAATGATAAAGGAAGGAAGAAGGCAAAAGGCAAAGGAAAAGAATCTGTTACAAACAAAAATGCCCCAACCATTCTGTCTAGGGTTGGAGAGCCCATCTTCAAAAAGAGTGTTGTTGAGTTTAATGAAGAACTTTTGGTCATCAAACAACAACTTCTTGAAGAAGATGAGGCTGCCAAAGACACCTCTTCCCCTCCTGAATTTGTCAGTCAGAAAGAGACCAAAGACAACCTTGTCAAGAGTCCTGTAGTCAAGAAAGAAGTTGTTAAGAAAAAGAAACAAAACAGAAATGGTAAGGTAGGTGTCAACAAGGGTAACAACTATGCTTATGTGCCAAATGCTCCTAGGAAACAATGTCAAAAATGCCTATCTTTCAATCATTTAACTCATAAGTGTAGTAAGCCTGAGATTGTTGAAGTTGATAACCTGAGTAACCATTCTGCTAGCATACATTCTAGTCATGATTCTTTCTGTGGCAAGCCAAATTGCATGACATGCTATGTGACTATGATTGCTAACTGTTTATCTCTTAAGCATAAACTTGACTCTGCACAATCTGGTAAATCACACACACATATGCATTCTCACAGGACAGGGTCCCCAATCAAGGTTGAGAGGGTGAAAACTTCATGTGAGCCTAAGAGTGTAAACTCCAAAGCCACAGAAAAAGTGAAGTCTCCTACTATGAGAAATGCAATTTATGACAGAAGAATTGTTAATCAAAATGTTTCTAAATCAACTGGACCCTACCAAGTGTGGGTACCAAAAACAACTTAGTCATTTTGTGAATGCAGGGCAACAGGAATAAAAGAGTCATATGGATCTTGGACAGTGGATGCTCAAGTCACATGACTGGTGATATAGCCCTGCTATCACATTTTGAGGAAAAGGCTAGCCCATCAGTAACCTTTGGAAATGACAACATTGGTTATACAATGGGATATGGCAGTGTTAAATCTGGAAATGTCATTATTGAAGATGTAGCATTTGTTGAAGGACTGAAGCATAATCTCTTGAGTATTGGACAATTTACCAACAGAGGTTTCAAAGTGGAATTTGATGAAGACCTCTGTTCAATCTCAAAAAGGGAAAGTGGTGAAGTTGTTCTAACTGGTGTGGAGGAAGGAAGCTTGTTTTTAGCTAATCTCAAGGCTGCAGATAAGGGAGAAATCTACTGTTTCTACTCTAAAGCCACAAATGAGGAATTCTGGCTATGGCACAAGAAGCTGTCTCACTTGAATGTTCAGGCAATGAACTCTCTAACCAAGAGAGAACTTATCAGGGATTTGCCTTCCTTGGAGTTTGTGCAAGATGGAGCATGCGAAGCTTGTCAGAAAGGAAAGATTAAAAGATCAAGTCAAAAGAACAAGTTGCTCAATACAAACTCAAAGCCTCTATAGCTAATTCACATGGACTTATTTGGCCCTGTAAATGTGATGTCCCTTTCCAAAAAGAAATATGCTCTAGTGATGGTTGATGATTATTCAAGATATACTTGGGTGGAATTCCTATTCTCCAAGGATGAAGCACCCCAAGTCATAATAGAGCATATCAAGAGAGTTGATAAAGAAGCACAAAGCACTGGTTCCTCTGTAGTTGCTTTGAGAAGTGATAATGGGACTGAGTTCAGAAATTCAACATTATATGAGTTTTGCAAAGATAAAGGAATTTCTCAACAATTCTCAGCTCCTAGAACACCTCAACAAAATGGAGTAGTTGAGAGAAAGAATAGAACTCTCATTGAAGCTGCAAGGACAATGCTGCTGGATGCAAAGCTACCCACTAGCTTTTGGGCTGATGCTGTTAACACAGCATGCTATGTGCAAAATAGAACATTAATCAATAAGAAGTCTGGCAAAACTCCTTACTCATTAATGACTGGAAAAAGAGCATCCTTCAAGCACCTGCATGTGTTTGGAAGCAAGTGCTTTGTGATGAAAGATACCTCTGAGCATGTTAGAAAATTTGATGCAAAAGCATTTGAAGGTATCTTCATTGGATACTCTCTGGAAAGGACAACATACAGAGTATTTGAGCAACACAAAGTCATGGAAAGCATGGATGTTACCTTTGATGACAAGAAGACTCCTGGACTTAAAACAAGTGATCAAGACAGTGTGCCATTGAGATTTGAGAATCAAGGTTATCTTGAGGATTCTGAAAGTGAAGATGAACCCCCTGTTCAAACTGTTCTAGAGAATGAAATCCTTGAAGTTGACAATCTCCTTCAAACACCTGTGCAAGGGTTCACAAACACAGGGGGAGAAGAAGAGAATGCACCTGTCAACCAAAATGAGCTTGGAACAGATCAAGGAAATGAACAGGGGCACACAAGGAAATGGGACAGAGCCCACACTAGGGATCAAATCATTGGAGATCCTAGTGAGGGAGTTAGAACAAGAAGGGCAACATTAAATACATGTCTGTATAGCTGCTTTCTGTCACAAGAGGAACCTAAATTAATTGAAGAAGCTTTGAAGAATTCTGATTGGATTGTTGCCATGCAAGAAGAGTTGAATCAATTTGAGAAAAACAAAGTATGGGAACTAGTACCTCCTCCAAAAGGAAAGAATGTTATTGACACCAAATGGGTGTTTAGAAACAAGATGGATGAAGAAGGAGTGGTAATTAGAAACAAAGCAAGGCTGGTTGCCAAAGGATATTGTCAGCAAGAAGGCATTGACTATGATGAGACATTTGCACCTGTAGCTAGACTGGAAGCCATCAGAATCTTCCTGGCTTTTGCAGCTCACTCAGATTTTAAGGTGTATCAAATGGATGTGAAAAGTGCATTTCTCAATGGTGATCTTGCTGAAGAAGTTTATGTGTCTCAACCACCTGGCTTTGAAAGTGAAGACTTCCCAAACTTTGTGTATAGACTGCTCAAGGCACTCTATGGACTCAAACAGGAACCAAGAGCCTGGTATGAAACTCTATCTCAATTCCTTCTTGAGCATCAATTCACCAGGGGTACAATTGACAAAACCCTATTCTTCAAGAAGCATGGAAATGATATCATTCTTGTTCAAATCTATGTGGATGATATCATCTTTGGCTCTTCAAATGAAAAACTCTGTGAAAGGTTCTCTAAGTTGATGCAAAGCAAATATGAGATGAGTATGATGGGAGAATTAACCTACTTTCTAGGTTTGCAAGTACATCAAAGGGAGGATGGCATCTTCATAAACCAGTCAAAGTATGTCAAAGATCTTTTGAAGAAATATGGTTTAGAAGACTCATCCCCTGCAAAAACTCCCATGTCCACTGCAGTCAAGCTTGATGAAGACAAGAAAGGCAAAAGAGTAGACATCAAGGTTTTTAGAGGCATGGTTGGATCACTACTCTATCTCACAGCTAGCAGACCTGATATCATGTTTGCCACATGCCTTTGTGCAAGGTTCCAGTCTGATCCCAAGGAATCTCACATGATGGCTATCAAAAGAATCTTCAAGTATCTGAAGGGGACTCCTAATCTTGGGCTATGGTATCCAAAGGGCACTGGGTTCAACCTGGTTGGTTACACAGATTCTGATTATGCTGGATGCAGAATTGACAGGAAGAGCACCTCTGGAAACTGTCAATTCCTAGGTCAAAGGTTAGTGTCCTGGTTTAGTAAGAAACAACAGTCCACAGCAACATCCACAGCTGAGGCTGAATATATTGCTGCTGGAAGTTGCTGTGCTCAATTGCTTTGGATTAGAAATCAACTCATGGATTATGGGCTAGTGTTAGAACACATTCCACTAATGTGTGATAATACTAGTGCAATATCCATAGTTGCCAATCCTGTTAATCATTCTACTACAAAGCACATTGAGATCAGGTACCATTTCATTAGGGAACATGCTGCAAATGGTACCATAGAAGTCTCTTATGTTCCAACTGAGAAACAATTAGCTGACATATTTACTAAACCTCTGAATGAAGCAGTCTTCAACAGACTTGTGAGTGAAATTGGAATGCTCAATCCTTCATTTAGTTGCTCTAAGTAAGTATGCCAGTAAATTGTTGCAGCAGTAAATTTTCACTGTATTTAAATGCTCTATTCATATGGAGTGAAAATTAGCTGAGATATGATTTATAAATATTTCAGTACTTTACTGCATATTTCTTAAAATCATTTGGTGATGAAGTTGTGAGCTTTTGAGACATCTCGATATAGATGACTTTCAGAGTTCACGACATAGTTCAAATAAACAGACTTATATCGCAAACTGTTGAGATTGTGAGACTTTGCGACATACTGTAGTTCATTTCATGAGTTTGCGACATAGTTTATGTTATGACTTCGCGACTTAGAATAACTATATCGACAAGTCTCCACATTTGACAGAATTTTGATTTAAATTAATTTTATTTCAAAATTTGATAAAAGTCTAACAATTTGCTTAAAATTCCTAAAAGAGAGCTTTAGACAGGGTATTTCTACTATATCGCAAAGTCTCCCCGATCCTTTCATCTTGACGACTTTGCGACATAGTTCATTTCTGAGACTATGCGATATACTTTGCACAACTTTGCGGTACAGGCTATCTCTGACTTCGCGACATACAAATAGACTGTACAAATTCATAACTCCATATCGCAGTGTCTCTATCATATAAATACCCTTTTCTAACCGTTCACAACTTTTCATCTTGTCTATTGCTCTCAAACTCTCAAACCTAAGCACAAATTCTCTACTCTCTTTTTCACTCTCTCTCTTGAAATGGCACCCAAATCTCAAACAGTATCATCCTCTATCCCTTTAACCATTCCCAAAGAAACCAATCTTCTCACCATTCCCTCTGAGGCTGAGGCTAACCCAAGGTACAAGTGTTTTGTACGGTTCTTGAACACTTCCTACCTACGCCAAGCCCTAACCCTGAACCCTACCTTGTATGTCGATGTATTGGAAGGATTCTGGAGAACGGCGTTGGTATCAACAATGGCTAGGGAAGATGGAACCTCATTCCAGGAGGTTAGTTGTTCAATTGGAGGCAAACACTTTCAGTTTGGTGAAAGGGAAATCAATGAAGCTTTGGGGTTCAAGGTGGAGGGTCATGACCAAGAAGCTACAGATGCTCAAATCGTAGATTTCATGACCTTCATTCTGTATGCTGATGAGATAGATATTGGAAAGCTAAATAAGAAGTTTGTGAGAAGGGAGTGGTCATTTCTGTTTGACGCACTCCAGAAGGTGTTTCTCTGTAGGAAGACAGGATGGGACCATATCAGTCACATTGCTGTGAAGCTAGCCTACTCCCTGGCCAACAACCAGGAGATCAATGTGGGAGCCATAATTCTCAAAGAATTGGCTCAGAGGCTAGGCAGGACCGTTCGTGGTAGAGGTAATGACATCTTTTACCCTCGTTTCCTTCAAGTTATTTTAAATTTTCTTGATGCAAATGTCCATGAATTGGAGGGTATAGATAAAACTAAAATGGCTTATTCCAAGTCCATGTCCAAAGTACTATTTGGCTCATTGGACACAAGGAATCAAGTGGATGTGATTCTAAGTGTGACCAAGCATATGCAGGACACATTTGAGTCTTATCCACTTGATAAGCCCATATACCATGCACTTTCCTGGACAGGGGAGGCTGAGACTGGAGGAGCTACACAGTCTAACCCCAGCCTTCCCATCCCATCCAGCAACCCCACTGCAAACAGTACCATAGAAGTTAGGCAGCCACGTGCATCAATCTCTCAAAAGATTGGTGTTACTAAAAAGAAGTCAAAGAAGAGAGCCCTAGAAGTGATAAATGAATCTGTAGAGATAGAAAGTGAGAATCCTGAGTCACCTCTCACTAGACAAAAGAAGAAGTCAAAATCTATAGCCACCATTGCATCCTCCCAACAGGATTCAGATGTGGAAAAAGGGGTACACCTGTTACTGTCTATGGCCTCTCAACAGGTCATTGGCATTGAAAAGAGCAGCCTCCCCACTGCACCCTGTACAGAGTCTGCACAGGGTCAAGACCTCACTCTTGACCCTAGGAGTGATAAGGCTGATCATACACAGAGTGGAGAGCACATCACTGTTGAAACTCCTCATATTTCTCAGGGGGAGTTGCCACAATCTAATCTAAACCCCACTTCTCTCTCAGATTCTTCCATAAAAATTTCTTCTTAACAAGAGAGTCATTCCAATGACAATCTTGCCTTTGATCAATCACAATTCTCTCCTGTGATTGAGCCAATTTCAAGTGACATGGTGCATGACACTATGCTCACCACCCAGGAACCACATCTGGTTGGTCAGGGAATGCATGCTGGGGCATATCCTAATGACACCACCACAAACATGGAGGATTCACCAGTTTTTACTGGAGACTCTATGCCAAATTCTCCCATCCTTCAGGATGTGGAACTGTCTTCACAGACAAATAGGGCTGATGTTGTAACACATCCCATTTCAATGGAGACAACATCAGACCCTACAGCTATTCCAAGGCTGGAGGAGACTCAAAATCTTACATCTCATGAAGTGCCTAGCACTAGCTCTCACTTGGCTCAGGCCACTATGTCAGAATGGCTGAAGCCTGTGCACCATGACGGGCCTTCAGGATCATCATCTGTGCCTTCCAAAATGACAGAAGAAGCCATACAAGATCTCCATGTGGCACAGATTGATGAGTTCTCAAAGATAGCTCAACATCTCCTCACCTCAAATCTCCCAAATGCTGATTATGAAGCCATTTTACTCTGCCACAAGGAGGATGTTGAAGCTCAGCAGGAGAAGATAGTGGATGCAGCTGAACCAGAGGGAAATGTGGATGCCTGGTTGGATGCTAAGAGGACTCTCAAGCTCAAGGATGCCCTAGCTTTTCTAAGAGAAGAATACCTAACTTCTCTGGGCTCCAATGCAAAGGATCTCTCTCCTGCTGCCATCTATGATGCTGTTAATGATGTCTACAGGAATCAATTAAAGGCTCTGCACTATCTTGGGAAAGGGCTTCAATCAGAGATTTCTTCAATCCAGGAGGCGACAGACAGATCCCTCACTAAGCTCAGAAACTCATATCTCTCTGATTTTCCCAAGGTGGATGGCATCCTTAAAGAAATCCAGAAGACAAACTCTACTGTAAACATGATGGACATCTCTCTGGCCATGGTCACAGACAACATCAGGAAGCTGGCTACAACCCTGGAAAATCAAATCAAGGCCAATATCAACTCAAATGCAATGCTGAATGTAATTTGGAAGAATCAATATGGTGACAAATTGGTGGATGAGGTCCCTCTGTCAAACATCTCCAAATTTGACTTTGCCAAGATCAAGGATCAATCTCTCAATTCTTTCAAGTCTCAACAGCTATTCTCAAAGGTGGATGGTCTTGAAAGAGAAGTGGCCTCTCTGAAAGATGAAAACAGGGTGCTTTCCAATTCTCTAAAACAGCTCAATGACAAGCTGGATGACCAAGGCAACAACACCTCCAATATCCTGCTGGTGCAACAACAGATGCTGACTTCAATGATGAAACAAATGAACCTGCCTATCCCTGGGGAAGCTCAAGACATCTTGTCTGATCCCAAGCCTAAGGGGGAGAAACAGAAGGAGGTCATTCTGAAACAGAGAGGGGGAGTACCTGCCAAGCAGCCAAAGCATAAGGGCAAGGGCAAACTCATTGAAGAAACCATAAAGCCAATCATTCTTCCCCCTGTAGAGGTCATAAGTGCAGAAGGTCAGAAGAGCACAATCTCATCCACCTATTATCCATCCACAATGCCTAAAGATATCTCAACTCCTCAACCTACTCAACCTACTCCAAATGCTAAACCTGTCAAAGCTGCAATTATCACAGAGGCCAAGCTACAGGAAGTTGCCAATTCAAACATCTATCATGATGAGGCCTTCCTGGAGTTTCTGAAAGCCATCTACAGTAGTGCTCAAGGAGATGCAAGGATGTACAGACAGAAGATCAAGGAAAGCATCAAGTATTTCACAGTGGCAGTAAGGAAAATCAAGGATGTCCATCTAAGAGAGATAATCATGGTGTGCAAGGACAACTGCTTGTGGCACCTAGCTTTTCAAACTCTAGAGAAACTGAGATTTACTGAGCTGTCCATCATTCTGGATTTGATTGAAAAGCATGGGATGAACAATGAAAGTCTTTATAATGACTTGAAGATGGACCAGAATAAAAGATTGCCTGAGGTTATATCCAAGCCAAGGACAATAATTTACCAAAGCCTATCTCAAGACAGTAATATTGACCAACTAGTAATTCCCTCAGACCTTTTAATGAAGAAAAATGCAAAGATCAACCAGGTGCTGCAAATGCTGAGAGCTAAGAGAGGAGCTAGGACAGCTGAGGAACTAGAGATGATTCACACTCTATAATCTTTTCTGATTCATGGAGTTATTCCTGAATCTGTCAAAGAAAAGAGCAAGAAGAAGGATAATGAGGATGATGATGAGGAGAAAACCTACAGAAGGAGATCTCAGTCAAGGAGGGATAAGGATGAACCAAGTGAAAGTAGAAAGAGCAAATCCTCAAAGAAGACAAAAGGTGCTGATGATGACAAGAGGGACTCCAAGGGGACAAAGGAAACAACCAAGAGAACAAGAAGTGGAATTCAGCAAGTCAAGGACATTGCTAGCAGTACTTTAACCACAACACAAGACTCTAAGTCTAGGGTGGGTACTGTTAGTAATGATCCTCCAAAATCATTATCTAAGACTTCTGAACCTGAATTGCCACAGAAGAAAGAAGGAGCCACAAAAGAAACCTCAAAAAGACACTTCCACAAAGTCACAGCTAGTGGAGTGTTACAGTGGATGAAGGGAAAAGGAATGAAGCTTCTTCCAAGTGATGTGGCACTGAAGACTGATTCTCCTTGTTCCAGAAAGGTGTCTCTTGTGAAACATATGAAGATCAAGAGTGTACCCAGAAGGATAAGGATAACAAAGAAGACTGGAAAACTCACAAATGTTATTGGCATCAATGTGCTTCCACTAGATGAGGACTATGATGAAGATGCCCTAGCATTTTTGAGGGCTCAAAGGATCTTTGAAGTCAAAGTGAAGTTGGATCATCTAGAGATCAAGTACACTGATGGAAGAGAAAGAATAATGAAGCAAGGGGGATGGCAACATTTTGACACCTATGAGCAAGAAAGAATCAATGCCTTGTTAAATTTTGAAGAAAAGGAAGAAAGGTTGTGGAAAATAAAGATTGCCAGATTCATGAAGATGCACTCTGACTATAAAGAAAATCTAAAGAAGCTGAATGAAGAAAAGAGGTGTGAGAAAGAAAAGGAGATGGCTGAGATGGAAGGAAGAACAAAGGAGCTAAGGAAGAAAGGGCTGTGCAGGGTAAAGCAAAATCCTTATACTGTTGAGTACAAAAATCATTATGGAGGAATAAGCAAGATAAGGATGGAGTTCATACATTCATATGTGGAAAGTGCCCTCAGAACAGCAGCTGAAGATCTAAAAGATTCTCCTCTCATTGAAGAACTGATTGCAAGGGATGAAATTTTACTGGCCATCTCTGAAATAAAGAAGAATGAAGAAATAAGGAAGAAGAAAGTCTATGATGATTTCTTAGAGAAACAATTGGAAACTGAAGCTATGTAGCTCAAGGAGAAATTCTGTAAGACTAAGTTTCCAAGTTGTTATCAAATTCTGTTCTTAACTTTATCTTCTTTAGACTTGTTCTTTTTATGTTAGTTAGGCTTGTTATCAGACATGAAATTGTGCCTAAGGGTCTTACTCACAATTTGGGGGAGATTGTTAGGCTCAAGACATGTCTGAATACCACTATTAACAAGCCTACACTATGTGACTATGTCACATTACATGACCTAGTGAGTTCTATCACTGGGATGTAGTATAGGTCTCTAAATGTACTTGTCTTGTTCTCATGAACATAAGCTTGATCATGTATGCTCAAAGTTATAATGAGCTTAGCAATGTTTTTTGCATCTAGATTGTATATAGGCCATTGAATAATTGTCCTGGTAGAAGTTCAGAAGTGTTCATGCAGCAGGATAGAGATGAATAAGGCTATGAAGAAATAAGTTGCAGAAATTTGTCTAAGGCATTATATAGCAAAGTCAAAAGAAAGCTATGTCGTGAAGTCACCAATATCCATGTCATAAAGTACTATATCGCATAGTCCATTTTGTACTATGTCGAGAAGTCCTCAAGACTCATGTCGTGAAGTGTTGAAGTCAGCAAAGTCAAAGAAGCCTAGATCGTGAAGTCCTCAGAAGCCTTATGTCGCATAGTCATCAAATGACCTATGTCGCATAGTCATCAAATGACCTATGTCGCATAGTCATCAAATGACCTATGTCGCATAGTCATCAAATGACCTATGTCGCATAGTCATCAAATGACCTATGTCGCATAGTCATCAAATGACCTATGTCGCAAAGTCTTCAAAGGCTATATCGCGTAGTCCTCACAAGTGAGATCGCGAAGTCAGGAATGAAGTGGAGTTCACGATATCAACACTTAGCCGTTTACAACAAGACAAATCAAGGTACAGAATCAAGAATCAAAAGAGACAAATACTGAAGCATTTGTTCTGGCAAGGTGGTCCGAAGAACAGATGGCAAATCTACAGCTAAACTTGGAGAGAAAGATAAGAGACAAGCAGCTACAGAAACGGGAAAGACTCCGAAAAGCAGGTGGTCCTTCCTGACACAGTTAACGTCTTATGGCAGGACAAGTTGGACTTTCAGCAAGGGGTAACTGTGTAAAAATAGGTGTGTGCACTAGTTTGTATAGGGCTTATATATATCATGCACATGCTATTGTTAGCTGTGAGAGAGATACACATAGTTTTTATCTTAAGCTCTTTTCTCTGTAAGCAAGCAAGTTCAAACTGTTCTTGTTTAGAAGCCAGAAATTCGATTGTGAATTTCTTGGAAAGCTGTAGTATTTAATTTGCTTATACAAAGTAGATTAAAGTGATTGTGTGTGTTATTTACTTTCTGCATATTACATATCATAATCATATACAGTCTTTTACTTAGTTTTCAAGAATCGAAAAATATATCAAACTATCCATTCACCCCCCCTCTGTCTAGTTTCTAGTAGTATTCATTTCTAACAGTATATATTGCAGATCTGTGCAGGATGTATATTTCTGTTCGAGTTGGCACTGGTCGGCCTAAGGATGTATGTCTTGTTATTATATGCGCATGTCGATTGTGTTCTAAAAAATTGAGATTTTAGTAAAGTTGGTTAACCCTCCTACCCTAAATATAGTCAAATTGTGGGCACGTTCTTTTGATACTTATTGGTGATATTGTGGCCCTAAGGTAAATTGTTTCAACTAATTTAAAAATGACCATAGTTAACCATAAAACATAACTCTTTTTGTGTTTGATACCTCTAATTTTCCTCTAAGCTCTGAAGCTAGCTTTTTTAGGAGGTTAGTAGAGTACATTGTGTTGTATTCTTGTTGAATCAGAGCACGCTGCATTGCATCACGATGAGCAAGAATTTTAATGACAGCTTCATTATCGCATCCAAATCCTGCAAAATGGAGAATGTGTAGAAACTTAAAAACAGGAAACCTCACAATTCATGTAACATACAGTAAATGTAGAGAAGTGAAGATCAGACAATACCTCATGTTGCAGCTTCTTCTTTACGTCAGACTATCTGCATGGAACACGAAATCAAAATTTATTTTATTGGTGAAGGCATCTAATACACAGGATTATATGCTAAAGTATGTACACGTGTAAATTGTATATTTCACCAAAGCACATGATCAATCATGTTCTACCTACAGAAATATTTGAAATATTTGCTGCTTAGCTGCATCACTTACTTCTTCCTTCCAATGGTAAAACAAGATCCCTGTATCTACAATTATGATATGTGATACTGCCTTCTTCCTACTCGGAAAGCCTCAGACTATTAAGATTCTATAAATTCTAAAGTATAAAGACATACCATTCCCTGTACAGCATTTGCTTGACCCCTCTTAAAAGTCGATTCCAGAACCCACTGACACGGAAATAGAAATATAAGATAATGTTACAGTGAAGACAATAAACACCGGATAGAGATATGTCAACGATATTGGCTAATCAGGAAGGAAAAGTTTACTTCAGCACAAAATGCATGAATACATTGACCATCAGTTGTCTTTCTAAAGGCACCACCAGTGCCACCACATAACCCGCATTCTGCTAAAAAGTAAGGCTTCTCCCAAGAATTGACAGCCATGGCAGCAAAACTTCTCGAGGAAGACAAATCTTCACATAATTCACAACACCATGGCCCACCGGAGTCTTTCACACTGCGATAACAATCCAAGTGAACTGCAATCTGGTAGCAGTAACAAAGTTAAGATTCAACCATGTAAATTCTAATTAAGTGTACTGGTGTCAAAAGTTAAGATTCAACCATGTAAATTCTAATCAGCCAGTTGGACATCATTTTTTCGACTTGCTACCTATTGTCACAAGTTAGAGCATAGTAATGAAATACACCAAAGTAATGAAATACACCAGACATTTCACAGTCACCGCTACCAGACTTGAGTGCTGGATGTCACTAACAAATATTTTAACTGAATGTCACAAAAAAAAGACCTATCTAATGTCAATAAAACACAGACTGAAAAAATGAAAGTGTATGGTCTTTTTTACCTCGTGCAAGTGCAGAAGTTTTTCATTCGTCAATTTCTCCAAAGACAACGCAAGTTCCATCGCTGTATAGTTCAAGTGCTCAAGTTTAGATCAATTGCTTTGAATTCAACATCATACGTGCACTAGATATAACACTTAGTTATTGACTTATTTCAATGGTACTTATTCACTCAACCAGGTAATAAGATAAAGTTTTAAACTCTATGCATATATTATATTCAAAACACAACAAAAGCACTCATAACAGATACTATAATTCACTACAAGAAAAACTGAATCAGACAACACTTATCCTACAACGCTCAGACGAAAAAGTGTTGCCTGAACTTTTTAGACAACAGTTTAAAATTCAGCAAAAATATTGTGTTGTCTATCCCACATACTTTACAATAGTTTCAAAAACCATTGTCTATTATTCCTATTTAGATCGAATTAGACAAGGCTTTCTCAATGTAGTGTTGTCTAACATATATCATTTACACAATGGTTTCTATCAACCATTGTCTGAATAGTACGAAGACAAGATGTTTTTAAACCGTTGTTAAACTCATACAAGTGTTTTTTCTTTCAATCGATTTAATATAATTCACACAACGGTAGTTAGATACTATTATCTGATTTTAACAACGGTTTTAGAAAATATTGTCTGAAGTCCTTTAGACAATGTTTTCTAAAACTGTTGTTAAAATCAGACAAGTGTTTTCTATCCGAGTTGTTTTAAAAGCATTCAAACAACAGTATTTGTATACTGTTGTCTGAATGGAACCTAACACACATCGGTTTTTGTACTGTTGTCTGAAATCAAAATTTGGGGGGAAAGAGTTGAAATTGAAATTGAAATTGGGGGGGGGGGGGGGGTTGAAATCGAAATTTGGGGGTGGGGGGGATTTGAAATTGAAATTTCGGGGAGGGGGGAAGTTGAAATCGAAATAAGGGAGAAAAAAACCGAACCCGACAAAGATTTTGGCAATTAATGTTCATTTTACCGAAATATCATACAACAGTTTGTAACAAAATAAATTATTGTCTTAAATTCTTTCAGACAACGGTTTCTCATGGAAAACTGTTGTGTCACTCCTTTTACTGTTGAATCACTTGAGTACATGTCAAACAATGGTTTTAGATAAAAAAAAAATTGTCTGTATTATTTTCATACAACGTTCTTTTTTTGTCTGTATTAAAAACCATTGTATGATTTTTTTTGGGTTTTTTTATATAGTTTTATTTTTTTAAGAAACTTTAATTATATGTTGGTCTTGATACATAAGTTTAAGGTACACACTTTATACGATGATACATTATCACTATCTTGTTTGTAAATATTAATATATAAATTTGTCGAATTAGAATACTTAGATTAATGTTAATAATAATAATATCCCAGATTGATGTTTTGATTTCTTTAAAAATATTTATCGACGATCCAACCGTATGGATATCGATATGTATGTAATTTAATGATATTACAACTGTTTTAGAAAAAAATAAATTTATTTGGTTTGAGATCTTAACGGTCAATAGTGATTTGACCAGTACTTCTAACTAGTACTTCGTCCCAGATTGATGTTTCGATTTTTTTTAAAATATTTATCGACGATCCAACCGTATGGATATCGAGATCTATGTAATTTAATGATATTAGAAAAGTTTTAGAAAAAAATAAATTTATTTGGTTTGAGATCTTAATGGTCAATAGTGATTTGACCAGTACTTCTAACTAGTGCTTCGTCTCGGATTGATGTTTTGATTTTTTTAAAAATATTTATCGACGATTCAACCGTATGGATATCGAGATGTATGTAATTTAATGATATTAAAAAAGTTTTAGAAAAAAATAAATTTATTTGGTTTGAGATCTTAATGGTCAATAGTGATTTGACTAGTACTTCTAACTAGTGTTTCATCCCGGATTGATGTTTCTGTTTTTTTAAAAATATTTATCGACGATACAACCAGACGGATATCAGGATATATGTATGTTAATGAGATTACAATAATTTCAGAGAAAAATAAATTTATTTGGTTTGAGATCTTAACGGCCAACTAGTGATTTGACTAGTACTTCTAACTAGTGTTTCATCCCCAATTAATGTTTCATTTTTTTTTAAAATATTTATCGACGATCCAACCGTATGGATATCAAGATCTATGTATTTTCATGATATTACAAAAAAAATTTAAAAAAATACATTTATTTGGTTTGAGATTTTAATAGTCAACTACTAATTTGACCAATCCGCACGTATGTTTTGTTTATTCAATTTTATAAAAGGATCAAACAATGGTTTTTGTTTAACAAAATGTTGTAAGTTGTAAGACTTAACAATGTTTTTGTTTTAAAAACCATTGTATAATATACAAAAGTATTTATGTTTTCTTCCGACCGTTGTTGGATAATCTTTGTAACAATTGTTTATGTTGTTAAACCGTTGTATGATCTAGACAATGGTTTTTTTTTTCAAAAATCATTGTGTGAGTAAATACGTTACAACGTTTTTTTAGCTAAATCCGTTGTCTATATAAAAACGTTGATTTTTCACTAGTGATTTCACTAGTATGTCTAACTGTTTCGTTCTAGATTGATGTTTTGATTTCTTTAAAAATATTTATCAATGATCCAACCGTATGGATATCAAAATATATGTATTTTAATGATATTACAACAGTTTTAGAAAAAATAAACTTATTTGGTTAGAGATATTAACAGTCAATCAGTGATTTGACTAGTACTTCTAACTAGTGTTTCATCCCGGATTGATGTTTCGATTCTTAAAAAAATATTTATCGATGATACAACCATACGGATATCAAGATATATGTATTTTAATGAGATTACAATAATTTCAGAGAAAATAAATTTATTTGGTTTGAGTTCTTAACGGCCAACTAGTGATTTGACTAATACTTTTAACTAGTGTTTGGTCCTTGTGTGAGTAAATTTGTTATAACGTTTTTTAGTTAAACCGTTATCTATATCAAAAGTGTTGATTTTTCTAAACACTTTATTTATTTTATGCAATGTTATCTTGAATATTTAATATTATAATTTGTTAAACAAGAACAATTAGATATGTCTATATAAAAATTTCCCTATTTTTTACACCATTTCCCTCTTTTTTACACTATACAAAAATTTCCCCCTTAAAACAAAAATTTTACTTTCCCCCTTAACAAAATTTCGATTCCCCCGTCTTTCCCCCTTTCCTCACACACTAAGTCCCCCCCCCCCCCCCCGCTACATCTCTCTCTGTATATCTCTCTCTCACCATCCCGCTCTCTTATCTCTGTGTCAACCCATCTCAAAACCTAATTAGCTAACCCATCTCAAAACCTAATTAGCTAATTTACACGGTCGGTCACAAATTAGTACTCACCATTTCACAAATTTAAAGCCAAACTCGAATTAAGCACTAACCCAACTAGGAATTGGTTCGATTCGTTCTAAATAACCTTCAAAGCAGCTTGTTCGGTTCAATTTGTGTGAAATAAGAAAGAAAATTTGAGATCTATTTTCAAATTTTATTTTTGATATTGAATCGAGCTTTGTTCAGGAGCTTTTTATTGAGCCTAATTGGAATTGGCTTCTAATAAGTAAGATATCTCTATTTCTTGAGATTTCTTTGCATCTACACACACACACACACACACACACACATATATATATATATATATATATATATATATATATATATATATATATATATATATATATATATATATATATATTTATGTCTCAATTTTATTCTGTATGTTTTAATTAATTTTTGTGTTGTGTTTATGTTAGTGTTAGTTTAGCAGTGTTAGATTTGGGGAATTACATAAGTAATTAATTGTAATGCTTGATTTTTGATTTGTAGTAATAATTTATCAAACTAATAAATGTTATTTCTTGAGTTTTGATTTTGGTAATTTTTGTTGTTATTGTGTAGATTTGAGTTTTGTGCCACCATTGATGTATTCTGTTCTTGGGATATCTAGACATCTAGCAGTTGGTCCGGTCTCTCGATTGCGTCTCTTGTGATGGGAACTATGCTTAATGAGAAGTTTCCTACATTGATCAGCCAACTCTTTATCTTCACCAGAGTATTTCAGGCTGGTCTTGGACTGCTAAGGTATTCAGTAGTATAGTAGTATTAAGTAGGCTGGTTAGGAAAGTGAAAAGAATAATTTACTTGACGAAATCGATACTAATTTTGATGGTTGAAAAAAAGTTATTCCTCATAAGAATCATTTAAATTGGGTAATTTCAGGGATGCAACTTTTAGCGGTTGTAATTATATCCGAGATGTTAAGTAGTACAAGAATCTCGTGCTTACTTTGTTTATCCTCTTGTAGTCAACGAAATAGAAATCTGATTTGTGGATGTCCTTGGCCAACCAAGGATGGAAATGAAACTGCTCAGGAAGACAGCAAGAAGGTTTCTCTGTACAAATGCTTTCAAGGTAAATGCAGGACACATGGCATTTTGTCATTTCTATATTTTCTGATAAAAAAGCGCATTAATCTAAAGCGTTTAAAACAAAAAATTCTAAACAATTCTAAAGAGTCTCATTTTTCTATCCTTCTGGTATTTTTCTTTTGAAGGTCAATAATGTTGTTACCGAGAAAAGAATGAAACATATGACATGGTGGTTAGATACCCTACATTACGTTGAGCAAAATAAGGAAACCTCCAGTGAGCTGATCTGGGGAAGCCATCTCTGGGACACTGAACAGTTCCAAGACATCAAGAATATCATCCTGGTTAGTTTCAGTCATGCAATTTGTGCCCATGCTAATTATTGATTAACGTGTGGTGTCAAAAATTGAGTTCAATGCCTATGTTCTATATTTTTAGCTATAGATACAAACATCAGATGCTTACACAGTGAGCTCCTTTATTCCTTTATAGTATCTCATGCTCTTTAACTAGATATTGCTCAATTACAATTTGGTAGTTATTAACTTGAAAGTGCATGTTCTAAAATGTTATGAATATAGAGTTAAAATGGATAACTGGTTATTGTATGCTGAAGTTTACTTACCCCATTAACTTTCGTTCAGCTTTCAGAGCATTACATTCTAGAAAGCACATGGATAGGTTCTAATAGTACGTATCGAGAAGTGCCCAGACACTTTTGAACGCTTCACCACCAAAAGTGAGATGGTTTGTACATTGAAGTTGAATATGATGTGCGTCTCAATACCTTTGTTCAAACCTCTATGACTGAGATCAATACTGTGGTGATTTGCAAAGATCATTCAATACTGAGATCAAAGCTTGGATGACACCGCCGAAGCAAAATCTTACTGAGAAGTGAGTGTAACTATCTTTGTTTTCTTAGGCCTGGCCATCTGCGATTAGATGGAAGAGACATGTCTTCTATTCTGTTAGAAATTGTATTGTTTTCTAGATGTCTTATTTTAGTTTGATCCTTGAGTTGGTAGTATGGTGAATGGTAATGTAGTGAAAATTAGGTGGTTAATAGTTGGTATGATGAATATTGCTTGTAATGGTAGATTTAGTTTGTTGTAATGAGGAATATTTGTTGTAACGATTTGTATGAATTTGATATTTTTTTGGCGTGCTCGTAGCATTGTGTGGATTAGTATTTTATAAGAAGAGTTTTTATAAATCTTTGTGCGAAGGAATTACATGCAAGACATAAAAACTATAAACCATGGTGTGAAATGACAAAAGACAACAATTTTGAAAACGAAAACTATTGTATAAACTATTTAGCCATAACGGTTATTAAATCGATTAATAGATAAACTGTTGTTATTCACAGTTTCAAACAACACTTTTGGACTAAATAAGCATTGTCTATTTAAAAGTTGGACAAGAGATTTTTTACTGAAACATAAGTTGTGTTTTGAGCAATCCAACAATGGTAGTGCCAAAGATAACTGTTGTACAAAATATCAAGGAACAAATGGTCGTCAATACGAAACCATTGTCTTCCTGCATTTTGCACAACCTTCTATGGAACAAGAAACACTTGAGTGGCATGTTCTTTTACAAGGTTTTTTTACTCAGACCGTTGTCTTTCCTTGGTATGCGACAATACTTTTTAAACAAATTTACTTACTAGACTTTTGTGTTAATGCTAAACCAACAACACTTTTGTAATTCAATTCTCTTGATACAAAGCGGTTTCCACAACAGTTTTAGCAACATAGCGTTGTTGTTTCTGGCTTTTATACAACGGTTTTGGAAGCTCTAACCGTTGTCTTCAGGAATGTCATACAACGGTACGTACCGTTGTTTGATACACGTAACAAACGGCATCTCAATAGACAACGGGTTTTCGAAGCTTCAGACAATGGGCAAAAACCGTTGTAAAACGATGTTTTCCTTGTAGTGATTTAAACATGATTTAAGTATGCATTACATTAACGCAAAAGATAACGTCCTGGTATAAGAAGCCCGACAAAATTATGCCTTCTAGGGATTGCCAAGGGCGTGATCGTTTTGATTATATACATGGGCACAGAGAGGGTACACTTGATGTAGTAGCGTGCACGAGAAGTGCATTTGGAAGGAAACAAGTGCAAGGAAAATAAATGTGAAATAACTTCAATAACGATTGTAGCTGTATTACTTGATGACAAATGATGAAAATACAACCACATACACACATTAGGGTACCAGCTATTGTCATTACTCACTATAGTCACTACATAAGACAGTGGAAAATATTATAGAACCACAAACCTTTATGGAGCAGCACAGGACTACGTCGGGGTGATGCCACGAAGATTTAAGAATGGCATCACTTCCTTCACCAGCAGTTTTAACTAGTTCAGAACCCAAGTAACACCTTAAAAGACACAAATTCCAACTTTCACATTCTAAAATTTTGGGAAGCTCACAATTAGCTACTACACACCCTCTGGTAGAACCTAGATCTAATTAACATAAATGACGGATCATTTATTTTATCTTAGGAACAGCATGCAAGTGTGTCAGGTATCTGATCATGTAGGTTGTCAAGGGCGTCATAAGCCTAAAAACATTAAATATTGAACTCATAACTTGAATACCCGCAGCAGCAAAAAAAGGCTCAACTAATTTTAGGAAAGTTGACAAAGAAATTAGCTATTTGGAACTTGGAAGGCAAAAGTCAAGTTCAGAATTACGCATTCTGTGTTCATTTGTTGCAGAATTTTGACAGTAGGAAATAAAACAAACAACAAACCCAAAAAAAAGTAAACCTAAACTGCATTTGAACGCATATTTGGAAGTCCCTGAGCTCCAAAAAAACTGACAATAATTATCGATTCAACAAAGATCGATTACTGAGCAGAATAAAAATATCCACATAGCAATACCTGTGGGAACAGATTTAGAGGATTTGCATTTGTACCACCATGAGGAACTGTTGTTTGTGGTGCCTGTGGCTGTGATGGAGGGTTTACAGCTTAACCACTAGCAGGTGCTTGTGCCACAATAAGAGCTACAGCTTGACCACCAACAGGTGTTTGTGCCACAATAGGAGCTACAGCTTGCTCAGGAATGCCCTAAAATTGTTTATTCATAATTAGAAAAAATGAGTGGTACTATAAACAACAAGACATAATGTCTTCCCAGCCAGAGCAAGCAAAAACGTAGTCTTCCCAGAACTCGGAATTCCAAAATAGCGAACATCAAAACTAGTCCACATAAAAAGTTCTCACAAATTAAACACAAAATATAAGTAAACGGAAACTAGAAATTCTCAAATATCACAATAACAATTAAAAACCCGTTAAAACTTCCTAATTAACACAAAATTCCTACTAATTTAATACTAATACCAGAAACAAAAACTTCACATATAAAAAAATCATGAACATAAATAATCGAAGATTTTCACATTCATGCGTATATATACACATGTATAATCCAATATAAATGAAAAAGATGGATACCTTACATCTAATTGAAACTTTACCCTAACTGATTCTCCAATCAGTTTTGGGGTTTTTGGTTCTCTAATCAGTTTTAGGGATTTGAGAGAGGTTTGGGAGATGAGAGAGAGAGAGATCAAAGGTCGACAGAGAGAGAGATATCAGAGGTTGAGAGAGAGAGAGAGGGGGCGTGGGAGGGATTGTGTTTTTGTGTAATTAAATTTTATTTTGTGAGGGATTGTGTTTTTGGGCTCTGGTATTGGTGCCAATTTCTAGCCCGCCCAGCCAAAGTTTTAAATTCCCGCCTTTAAATTCTGGTCAATTTGATCAAAAACGTAATAGGTATTGTAAAGTTTTTTCAAAAGTATTGCAATTGTCAAAATGATACTTCCGCTTGTAACACTTTTCAATTTTTTATAACGTTTTTTAAAAATGTTACAATAGATTAGCAAGTCTTTTGTTTATAGCAACACTTAATGCAACACAAACCTAGTTTGGGGTTGCAATAGGTCAAATATGGTGTAGTATATTATGTTGAGAGTGAGAGAGAACGAGAGTGAGAGAGAGTGTGAAAATAATTGAATGTTAATTGAGAGTTGAGAGTGTGCTAATTGAAATTTTCGGGACAAAAATTGACCCGCCTTAGTAATTCAGTAAATTTTTGGACAAAAATTGTCCCGCTTGGACCAATCCCTGAGCCCGCCTATTTTTTCACATTAGTTAGTAACACTTTTTTTAACAACAATGGCTACACGGACTTTGGTGTTAGCATAGATACTGGATGAGGTCTACGGTAACACTGATTTGTAGTAATGCTAACACTAAATAAAGGTGTAGGCTTAGACCATTCTTAAGACATATATGGTTACACTTTTGCTTGAAACACAGAAAAAAGCGTAGCTATTGCCCATATATGGCGTAGTGTAAACTGAACAGAAGTCCCAAATATACTCGATTTGGGACTGGGGTGTTACAAACTCTCCCACTTAAACTCTTGACGTCCTCGTCAAGCTTAATCGGATAGCCCATAGGTTCCAAGATCGTTCCTCCCTAGCCATTGTGGGATAATACCGGTTGGCTTCGTGTCCCCACCTCCGGACCTTTGTCCATTGTGGGATAATACCACCAGCCTTCGTGTCCCCACCTCCGGCAACTTGTCTCGACAATCTTTCGAGAGTCGGCTCTGATACCATATGTGACAACCCGGGTCAAATCCCGAGCTTTTTTCGAAAATCGGGTCAAGTCCCGATTCCGAGTCCGAATAAGCCGAAGCCTACTGGCCCAAACGCAGCCAACTTGGGTAACAACTAGCCCACCACAGGCCCCCAAAAGATCATGATTTTATGGTGCTAATTAGTAATAGTACTTTGATTTATAAACTGAACAGAAGTCTCAAATCTACTCGATGTGAGATTGGGGTGTTACATCAACTATGCCCTGATGGCCA
Organism: Heracleum sosnowskyi; assembly: GCA_030848705.1. Taxonomy (NCBI): domain Eukaryota; kingdom Viridiplantae; phylum Streptophyta; class Magnoliopsida; order Apiales; family Apiaceae; genus Heracleum; species Heracleum sosnowskyi. The sequence continues at coordinate 23,897,339 of CM061240.1, forward strand.
ATACTTATGAGACTGTTGTTCCTAATGAAAAGGTATCCAGAACTGTTTTTGATTTTTGTTAGATCAGGATTCAATGATCGTCAGGATCTAGACTCAACTGATCAGGATTGCTGACGTCATCAGGATTGCATGGTCGTCAGGATCAGGATGAATATCAGGACTGGGATCAGGATTGATCATCAGGACTGGAAGCTGATTAGGATTCATACTTCGAGTTATATTTGGAGTCTAGTTAAACATGGAAGTTTATTTTGTCGGTTCCTGGTTTGTAGTAGTTTAGCTATCAATTTAGGATAGGTTTCAATCTTTGTAATTGATTAGGACTTATCATTGATAGAGAAGCAGTGTAGTATATCAACACAGTTTAGGTTTTGGTTTTGATATCGATCATGATCAAACTGATCATACACGAGTATTTTTGTAAACTAGCATCTCTCAAGAACTCAGAATTTCTTGAGAGAGTTTATAACAGTTTTATATCAAATTTAATAAAGCTGTTATTATTCTTTCATATTTGTGATATATATTTTACTTAGTCGAGAATATTAAACAATTGTATTCAACCCCCCTTCTACAATTGTTTATTACTGGGCAACAATTGGTATCAGAGCAAACTGATTTAAATTTAATCAGATACGATCTAAGATGTCAACAACTAAGTATGAAAGCATGAAAATTCCATCCTGAAGAAATCAGAATATCCAACATGGAAGGTAAAGATGTTCATGTACCTGGAGGCTATGGATCCTGACTATTTGGACAGGATTCGTGATGGACCATATATTCCTACAAGGATCATAGAACGGACAGACACTGTACCTGAACACTATGTGGTCAAGGCGAAAAGTGAATGGACTCCAGAAGAAAAAGCTCATGTACTCAGAGAACCAAAGATAAAGAATATTCTGCACAGTAGTCTTGATGTTGTCATGTCCAACAGAGTGATTGCATGCAAGTCTGCAAAAGAAATCTGGGATACTTTGGAAACTCAGTGCCAGGGGTCTGCATCTGTCAAGAAGAACAGAAGGGCTCTTCTGATTCAAGAATATGAACAATTCGATGCAAGACCTGATGAGAGCCTAACTGATTTATATGTTAGATTTCTGACACTTCTGAACAGTTTATCTTTAGTTGACAAGGAATATGATACTGAAGATTCAAACACCAAGTTTCTAAGAGCTTTACCTGAAGAATGGGATACTCAGACCTCGATCATTAGACATCAGTATGATCTCAACACTGTGTCTCTTGATGAAGTCTATGAAATGTTAAGAACTAATGATCTTGAAGTTCAACAGAGAAAGAATAAGAAAGGCAGCAAGGCAAAATCTATTGCTTTGAAAGCAGAGGCTAAATCAAAAGGAAAAGCTGTGGAGGTCTCTAGAAGGAAAACAAGAATAGTTGAATCATATCCTGATGACTCATCATCAGATACTGATGGCAATCCTGATGCCAATACTGATGATGGCTCTTCTGACTTAGACATGGAAGAGATGGTTGCTATGATTGTCAGAGGCTTCAAAAAGATGAAATTCAGAAAGGCTAGAAGACAAGGCAACTTTCAGAAAAGGACCTTCCATGCAGACAAAGACAAGTATATCAAAAAGGACAGCAAGGGTAGAAAATTTGACAAGTCAAAGGTTAGATGCTACAAGTGTAATGGTATGAGCCACTTTGCTTCTGAGTGCAAGAAAACAAAGGCACTCATAACATCAAGCAAGGATTGGATGGACTATTCCTCAGAATCTGATACTAAGGTGGTCAAATATGCCCTAATGGCCAATACTGATGATACTGCTATTCCTGATGATAAGGTACTTAATACTGTCTTTGATTTTGATACTGATAATGCTTCTGAGTTAAGACGTTTTCTAAAGTCATTACATATTAGCTTTAGAAGTCAAACTGCTGAAAATTCTAGAATCTTATCTGAGATGTCTGAACTTAGGAAAAGGAATAAGCATGTAGAAGCTGGATTTTCTCTTATGCAAAAAGTACAGATAGAATGTGATAATGCTAAACACATGTACTTAGAGAAGAAACTTAAGTGTACTGCTCTTGAAAAAGAACTTGAGGATGCTAATGAGAAAATCAGAACTTGGACACACTCCGGTAGAAGATTTCATGAGATTAATGCCTCTAAAAACTGGAAAGAGTGTCTAGGTTATAAGTCAGATGAAGATAAGAAATTGAAAGAGAAAATTGTTATTGATGAGACAGTTAGTCCAAAAACCTATAGACATGTTATAGACAAAACCAAATCTGAGATTACTCCTGTTAATTTTGTTTTTGGTAAGGATTCCAAGTCAACTTTTGAAAGGGATCTACTTCTGTTCAAAATGTCAAAGTTATTAAGTCTAAACCTGTCTTGAGTAAAGTCACTAAGAATGTAGGTTTACTGTCTCAGAAACAGCTTAAGGATAAAATCTGTGAGGTTACATATAGGAAAAAGGAAGCTACTATTAAGAGAAACAGGAATGGTAAAATTGGGATTAATAAAGAGAATGGTTATAAATATATCCCAAATGTACCTAGGAAAAGTTGTTTTACATGTGGTAACTCTAATCATCTTGCTATTGATTGTAAAAAGAGTTTAAAGAAAAGTACTGAAATTCCTATTTCTGATGTCAGGAGTAGATCAGTATTTTATAAACCACAGAAGTCCTGTTTTCATTGTGGTAGTATATGGCATTCTATTTATACTTGGAAAGATTATCATGATTTGTACTATAACTTTTATGATCCATTGCCTAAGTTTAATAAGAGTACAAAGTCTGGTAGAATTGAGAATGTCACAGTGAAGCATGCTTTTATTAATATTGATACTGACAAAGCAAATCCTGATGGAGTAAATCCTGTCAGGACTGCTAAAGTCAGAAAGTCTTCTGCTGCTAAAATTAATAAAATGCATGGACAAGGAACCCAACAAGTGTGGGTTCCTAAAATTAAAATTCTGATTGCAGGGTAAGAGGAAAAATGTGTTAGTCATGGATAGTGGATGTTCTGTGCACATGACTGGAAACAAAGCCCTGTTATCAGAATATGAAGAAAAAGCTGGCCCAACTGTGTCTTATGGAGATGGCAACATTGGACAAACTTTGGGATATGGCAATATAATCATTGGAAATGTCATCATTGAAAAAGTAGCTCTAGTGAAGGGACTAAAACGCAACTTGTTGAGTATTAGTCAAATCACTGACAGAGGTTATCATGTCAATTTCTTTTCTATACATTGTGAAGTAGTCAGCAAAGAAATAGGAAAGATTGCATTGACTGGCTACAGGCATGGTAACATTTATGAAGCCAACATTCAATCAAATACTGATGGCTCTCCTACATGTCTCATCAGTAAAACATCAGTAGATGAAAGTTGGAATTGGCACAAGAAGCTTTCTCATCTCAACTTCAGCAATATCAATGAGTTGCTTAAGAAAGATTTAGTTAGAGGATTTCCAAAAGTGTTATATACTCCTGATGGACTCTGTGATGCATGTCAAAAGGCGAAACAGAGGAGGACATCATTCAAGAGTAAATCTGAATCCTCTATTGAAGAACCATATCACATGCTGCATCTTGATCTATTTGGTCCAGTCAACATTATGTCCATCAGTAAGAAAAGGTACACTCTTGTAATTGTTGATGAATATTCTAGATTCACCTGGGTGTACTTTATGCACAGAAAAGATGAAACTCCTAAAATACTGTTGGATCATGTGAGGATGATTGAGACAACCACAAAGTACAAAGTCAATATTCTGAGAAGTGATAATGGTACTGAATTCAAGAATTCAAAGATGGAAGAGTTCTGCAAATACAAAGGAATTATTCAACAATTCTCTGCTCCTGGCACACCTCAGCAAAATGGAGTAGTTGAAAGGAAAAATAGAACTCTTATTGAAGCTGGCAGAACTATGTTGGAGGAAGCTAAGTTACCTACATATTTCTGGGCAGAAGCAGTCAACACAGCATGCTATACTCAAAATCTCACATTGATAAACAGACATGGTGTTACTCCTTATCAATCTCTCAAGGAGAAGAAACCAAGTTTGAAGCATCTGCATGTGTTTGGCTGTAAATGTTTTGTTCTCAGAACTCATCCTGAACAGCTAGGGAAATTTGAAACAAAGGCTGATGAAGGAATTTTCATAGGCTATCCTACATCAAGAGCCTTCAGAGTTTTTAATTTGAGAACAAGAACAGTCATGGAGTCAATACATGTATCTTTTGATGATAAGAAGATAACTGGAATCAATGAAGACTCTCATGAAAGGTTGATTTTTGAAAATGAAGCTACCAAGGAACCTGAAGAAAGTGAATCAGATCCTGCAATTCATCAGATCCTGATGATCCATCAAATCCTGATGTCACACCAAATACTGATGGTGCTAACTCTGATGATGCAAATAATGGTAATACATCTAGTAGTGCAAATGTTGAGGGGGAGCAACAGCATACTACTACAAGTTCAGAGTCAACTCAATCATCAGGACAGAATTCTTCAGATACTGATTCAAATGATGATCCTGATAATTCATCAGGATGGGATATCAATAATTCAGAGGGAGCTTCTACTGAAGCAAATTCTTCAAATCAAGATAACACCAATCCAGGGGGAGCATCTACTTCAAGGACTGATTTACCACCAGCAAGGAAATGGACTGCAAGTCATACTCCTGATTCGATCATTGGAGATCCTGATGCAGGTGTTCAGACAAGAAGTGCAACACATATTGAATGTCTATACAATAACTTTCTATCCAAGGAGGAACCTAAGAAAGTTGAAGATGCACTCAAAGATGTTGATTGGGTTACTGCAATGCAAGAAGAATTGAATGAATTTGAAAGGAATGAAGTATGGAAACTGGTACCAAGACCAAAGAACAGATCAATTGTTGGTACAAAATTGATTTTCAAGAACAAGACTGATTCTGATGGAGTAATAATCAGAAACAAAGCTAGGCTAGTTGCAAAGGGGTATTCTCAACAAGAAGGAATTGACTATGATGAAACTTTTGCTCCTGTTGCAAGACTGGAATCCATCAGGATCTTTCTGGCTTATGCAGCTCACAAGAAATTCAAGGTTTTCCAGATGGATGTAAAAAGTGCTTTCTTAAATGGTGAACTGGAGGAAGAAGTCTATGTTGAGCAACCTCCTGGTTTCATCGATCCTAAATATCCAAATCATGTCTATAGATTGGATAAGGCACTTTATGGACTAAAGCAAGCTCCAAGAGCATGGTATGAAACCTTAGCTCAGTTCTTACTAGAAAGTGGATTCAAAAGAGGTACCATTGATAAAACTCTATTTTATTTGAATCATGGTAAGGATTTGCTTTTAGTTCAGATTTATGTTGATGATATCATTTTTGGGTCAACAAACAATAAGTTGTGTGAAAAGTTTTCTAAGCTTATGCAGTCAAGATATCAAATGAGCATGATGGGAGAAATGAGTTATTTTCTTGGTCTTCAAGTTAAACAGATTTATGATGGCATTTTTATCAATCAGTCAAAGTATACAAGGAATTTATTGAAAAGGTTTAACATGGAAGACTGTGCTACTGCAAGTACTCCCATAGCTACAGCTACCAAACTTGATCCTGATCAAGGTGCTGAGGTAGATGTAACTCACTACAGAGGGATGATTGGCTCTTTATTGTATCTCACTGCAAGTAGACCAGATATCATGTTTGCAACCTGTCTGTGTGCAAGATTTCAAGCAAAACCTAGAGAACCCCATCTGATTGCAGTCAAAAAAAATTTCAGATATCTCAAGGGCACTCCTTCACTTGGTCTTTAGTATGCAAGGGAATCAGATTTTGGGTTGTGTGGTTATTCAGATGCTGATTTTGCAGGATGCAAGATAGACAGGAAAAGTACTTCAGGAAGCTGTCAGTTTTTGGGTGGAAGACTAATTTCATGGTTCAGTAAGAAGCAAAAGTCTATTTCTACTTCAACAGCAGAAGCTGAGTACATTGCTGCAGGAAGTTGCTGTGCTCAGATAATGTGGATGAGAAATCAGTTGTTAGATTATGGCCTGTCATACTCAAAAATCCCTATTTATTGTGATAACCAAAGTGCTATTTGTAACACCCCCAGATCCGGGGTCAGGAATCTGGGTTGTCACGCTCCATCAATTATACAATACATGCATTACTTACAACATTCTAATAATATAACTCCAATGACCCAATCACTTACGCACACACACACAAGTTATAGCCTTGGAGATGAGCAACAAAAGTAACATTCGTTATTACAAATCAAATGTACTATCCAGGATCTCATCTATCATTTACAACCTCTACCTGAAGTTAAAATAATAGACCTCACAATTCTATACAAGGTTTAGTAATACAAACCTACTCAAAAATAATTCTCATTCATTCAAGCTGCAACTATTCTGCTCACACCGGCAGTATCCATCCTGCTGAACTAACTCAAGGGTGGTCTCTCCATTCCCTTGCTCTCGTAACACGAGGTGAATCGACAATGTTTTCTTCATGCTGAAAGATTTAATAAAGCAAGAATGAGCTAATAGCGCACAGCAAGAAATCTATCCCAGTTTAAATCTTTAAACCTTTTAGGAAGATAATCCCAATAGGATCAAAGTTTCACTACGCCATAAGTGCTCATATGCAATGCTTTTTGTGAGGGTTGCAAGCAAAGCGTTGCAAAAGCTATGCTTAGTTTTGGTCTTCTGCAACACTACTCAAAAAGCATTGCATTTCATATGAATGCACCGTTGCAGAGTGAATGCTAGTGTTATGACGTGCAACACCATTAAAAAGCGTTGCATTATACTACATTATTTTCAGAATTATGAAAAATATACATATTATCAAAATATATACAATGTCTTCAAATTTAAATATTTTTAAAATAATATTTTTTAAAATCCAATTTATTTTTACATTTGTTCTGTATAAATATTTATCATATTCTTATTTTTTCTAATTAAATTTTATAAAATTAAAAATGACAAAATTAGAAAATTAAAAATTAAAAATATATATGATAACCAGTACACCGTTGCATTACAATAAATTATTTTTAGAATTACGAAAATTAGACATATAACCAAAATATATACAACAACACTTAAATTTTAATCTATTTTTACTTTAAATTTTACAAATAATACATTTTAAATTAATACTTTTACATATATTTTGTGTAAATATCTATAATGTTATTAATTTTTCTAAAGTCTAAAAATTTAAAATTTAAAACATTATAAAAACAACATTACATATACATGTACACACTGCAAAACTTTCCGCCGGTCCCGAGATAAAATTTTGGGCGGACTATTTTCCGCCTTAATGAAATTTTGAGACACACAAAACACATTCAACTTTCCCCAAAAAAACTCAAACATTCTTGGGGCTCTTATCTCTCTCTCTCGACAAACTCTCTCTGCAAACTCTATCCGAAAACTTTCTCCACAAACTCGATTTACAAACTCTACACTCCAATTGGTAATTGAATACAAAATTCTTCTTTTCAATTAATTAGATAACCCGACTCATTCCTATTGTAATTTGAAATTGCAGACAATTAGGGATTCAGCTTGCGTTTTATTTAGGTAAATCATCTTTAACTTATTTCAGTATACACTCAAAGTATTTCTCTGTGTGATTTGGGTATACCCAATTCATTGATTTAGATATTTAGGTATTTTTTGCTTATTTTGTATTTGAATGTTTATGTTTGGGGTTTTGTATTTGAATATTGTGTTTGAAATTTTGTATTTATCTGTTTATATGCTTGCACTATGCTGCTTACTATGGTCATTCTCACTCTCTTCAAGCCATTCTATCCGTTGCCCGGACCTCTCATGTTGCTCTCTCTTGGTGCGTCTTTTATTACCCTTTTACATTTTTTTGGATTTGGAGATTGATTTTTTTATTCACTTTGTTGTCTTTTCTTCTTGGATTGTAGGGGATTTGCCCGGTTCGTGAATATTAGAGATGGCAAGGGAGCAACCCCGTTGTATTTAGCAGCACGCCAAAAGCATCCTCATTGTGTGCATACATTATTAGATAATGGAGCTCTGGTTTGTGCCTCCACTGGTGGATATAGTTAATTACTTGGTGATCTTTTTTATTTGGTTCCCTACTGTATGTACATTACATATTTGAATTTGAAATTCTTGTTTATCAGCTTCCCTGGTAGCACTCCGCTTCATTTGGCAGCTAGAGGGGGTTCTGTGGATTGCATTCGGGAACTTTTAGCTTGGGGTGCAGATCGGCATCAAAGAGATTCATCAGGGTATTGCTTTACTGTCTTTCTCAACTTTGTTTTGTTTATATTTCCCAACATTTTTTCAATTTCCAAATTAAACTTTTACTTTTTGCAAATATGTTACTTGGGGTCATAAAACAAGAAGATACACTTGCTGCATTAAGTTTTTACTTAGTAGTGTTCCTAACTAGTGAATTTATTCTGATGTTAGCCGATAGGCTTGATCTGACCCTGTATCTGAAGAAGTGGTCTTTTATTCCTTAATTGGATGCTAAGCTAGAATACAATTTCCATTTTCTTTATAAAATTTCGATTAAGTTTAAATGTCGTGAACAGCTCTGCTAAGAAGATGAAGAGATGGGGGTATACTAATCAATTGTCATTACAAACAGAAATATAAATTAATACATTGAGTTCCAATGATATAGAGAATTGATGTAACTTGATTTCTGTGTGCTAATGAGTCTGTTAGATGGATAACATAATTTCGCTTTTTGTTGCTGCGGTATACATACAGTAAAGTAGACACTGATTGATGCACAAAATGGATACATATACACTACTCACAAATCCATATCTGTACAGAATTACAGGCTCATGCTAATACTTCATTTTTACAAAATTGCCGGCTTCAAAATACTGTTGATTTACCCACAAGTAACTTTCAGGCTGCTACAGATGAAGGGAGAAAACCAAAATGGTTGGGGAAGACAAATTTTGTTGAGGTTCGCTCATTTTGACAAATTTTCAGAAGCCTTGACAGAATGTGGAGCTTTCTTATTCTGTCTCTCCAGGTGTGTGTAAGCAACATTCTGCATTCACCTACTTCTTGTGTGTTCTAATATTCTGCAAAAAATTCAATACACAGTTATGCATCCACTTAAATTCAATCTAATTGTTAGTACAATATGAATACAGTATAATTGTTTCTGCAAAGTCAGATTATTTAAATTTATAGTAATTTTCTAATTTATGTGTTTGAATTAAAATTTTATAAAGATTATATACTGAGGTTGGGCCCTGATTAGTTGAATGTGCATGTGTTATATAGGTGGTAGAGTACCTTGGTAGACTGGCATAGGTAATGGTTTGAGTAGTATTGATATCAGACATGAGAAGAGATTGTAATGTGAAGTACCTTGATTTGATAAGTTTGCAGCCATGTCAACTCGCAATGTTATGTGCTCTGTCTTTCACTCTTCCTTGGTCTCTGATATGTGTCACATTTTGTTAATCATCTCAGTAGCAATAAAGGAGATTACAATTTTTAACTTCAAATGGTTATGGGCTGCATGATTGAGCTACTTTATATTGATTTGTGAGATGATCAATATCAGGATTCTGTGCCCTTGCTATTTAAAATATCATCTATTTTTTCAGCTACAAATAGTGCAAAGAATCTGTTGGAGCAGAACAATCAAGCTTTTGGGCTTTTAACAGCTAATCTCTCTAGTAAATGTTCCGAAGCCATGTTGGTTAGTAGTTTCATACTTCTGTTGTCTTGTTAATGATGCACCTAGGAAATATATGTCTTGATAAAATTATAATGTTATCTAATAAGAATTTTATCTCTTTTAAATATATAGATCCGTTTATATATATAAAATGGCATGTTTCAAGATATACATAATTTGATTGCCTGTTTTCTGCTGATATCTTGTCTTAACACATGTTACAAACAGTTACAGGATAACATTGATCTCTTTTGTCGCACGAGGAACAATATCAGCACCATCTTAAACAAGCTTGGCAATTCTATTAGTTATAGATTCATAATGTGAGCTATAAAGGAAACCTTGCTTTCCCGGGGATAAATGAAGCCTCTTATTTGATTTGTGCAGTGACCTACATCGAATGTAGTTCAAAAACACAGCAGGTAACAGTGACCACTTGATGAGGGACTTGAATTAATTATTTTCTCTTCTACAACAAATTGCTTATAAATTATATAATTTTCTTTCCTGCTGCTATTCTATCCTACATCTGATTGCTCATAAAGCTGCTGTTTTTTTGTTGCAGAACGCAAATGGAGTTTTAGATGTTGCCACTAAAGTTGTGATCCAGCCTCCCACAGCAAAGAAAAGAAGGGACAGTTGGTATCATTTCTTGGAAGAGTGAAGCATAATTTTTTAGCAGTTCTACTACCAAAGGCGGTGCTACTTTTAAGCGACTAAATTATATTATGATCGGTAGTATTTAAGATTAGATAATTTGTATTTTGTTGAAGGAAAGGATTAAAGTGAAACATTTTGTAATATTTATGTATGTACAAAACTAATATTGCAAATTTTTTATTAAAGTATTTCATTTCCTTATTTAATGTTGCATTTCAAGAAAATGGTATTGAATTATAGAATCTAATGGTGTTGCATTAGTAAATATACTGTTGCATTAAAAAAATTACTATTTCAAAAGACAATGAAAAGCGTTGCATTATTGCATGTGGGCCCCACTACTGATCTGGCATGCATGCCACACTACTGACGTGGCATTTTAATGGGCCCCACTGTTGACGTGGCATTATAGTGGGCCTTGTGTTTAAGGCAACATTCATTGGTGTTGCATTTCCTTGATTTTGGTGTTGCAGTATACTTATAATGCAATACTTTCTCTCCGTTGCAGTAGCTGACCAAAAGTGTTGCATTACATATCAAAGGCCACGCTCGCGGATGCAACGGCCGTTTGGTGTTGCATTTTTGAAAAATAAGCTTAATGCAACGCTTTTTTGGTCTATAGCAACTGTAAAAAAGCATTGCATATGACCACTTATGGCGTAGTGTTTTTAACACTACTAGGGTTTGTCCCCAAAATAGTATACCGTTCAAAATACCGTATGACTTATAATCATACTCAAATACTCTTCGTAATCATTTGGAAATCCTTGGTATCAGTATGATAAACCAAGACTCAAAACATATCTTTTTTTTATAGATTTTTAAACATTGGATTCAAGGCTTAAAGCCTATTCAGTGATTTAAAATACTATACAATTCAATATACTGTATATCTTAATTACCCTCTCAACATATATACACACATACCTATTTAGATATCTCATACTTGTTCAAAATACTATAGAATATCAGTAATGAACACCTTTTCATAAAAGAAGCAAGAATGAGCACTATAGCTCGGCAATAAGATATAGCAGCATAATCCTATATGTGAGCTGATATCATAAAGGAAAACCTTTAAAACTTCATTCGTATACAGAACGATATGTTTAAATATTCTTTGTATCAAAACATGCCATACAGTTCAAATACTGTATGAGGTATAGTACTTTGTTAAAATCCTATTAACAAGTATCCGTAACCGGTATTTAATCTAGGTTACCAAACATTTCTGAAATTCCAATCCTTGGAAAACATGGGGAGTTGTACAGGGCTACACACTGGTATACGATGATCAGTCGTCATACCAAAGATTCTCTACTAGTAGATTGATAATCCCGAAGGTCATTACCCTAGCCGCATACGGGCTTTTAGGTTGGACCGGCGTCACTCGGCCTCTTACTCATTTGTAACCACATGGCGACATCAAGGCCACATAAGTGGACCCGCTCCCTGGCAACGGATTCCACTGGACTGGCGTCATCCAGCCTCTTATTCATTTTCCACCTGGCGACATCAAGGCCAGCAAAATAGTTTTTATTTGCGGGACCGTGCGTTACTCGGCCACTTACGCGGAAATGTTGTTTCCCCCAAGCATAAGCTTGTTGATATGTTTTGTAAAAATATCCTTACTTCCGGGTTATATCAGAAGTAAGTCACAATGTGGGTTGACCGTTGTCAACTGGCCTCGATTCTCGAGTAAAACATTTTGAAATTACGACCTGGGAGTTTTGTAAAATATCTTTAGCTCTGATAATTCAGAAACCCAAACTGTACCACTTTTAATGAAAGAGGCAAGTGAAATCATATGTTCACTTCCTGGAATGGATTCCCAATTTTTATAAGTCAAAAACCATAGTCAACATTTGAGATAATTCAATAAAAATAGTTGGGAACCCCTACTACAATCAACTGAATCTTTTTAAGATCAGAAAATATTTTAAATAACTATTGGAACCTTACGTAATATTTAAATAAGGTTCTATGATTTTTAAATCAGTTTTGGAATATTTAATAAATATTGAATTATGATTCAATATAAATCTACTTAAGTGGATATTCAAGTTAATATTCACTTACTTAAATAAATATTCAAACTAATATTGTTTTATTATTCGATAAGATTCTACTTAAGTGAATTTCCAAAATACTATTCACTTAATTAAATAATATTCAAATAATATTTATAATAATATTATTTAAATATCTCATATTAAATATCCAATAATATATATATTGGGATATTTAATCAACATTTTTAAAATATAACTGTCCCTGGAACCCCCCAGCTTCTGACAGTATAATCAAGACCAAAATACTAATTTGACTCCCGGTCTTAGTTTTAAAATTCACATACAAGTGCTCTATCCTTAGAGCCTCTATAACACCTCGGTTTATATCTAATATTTACTTAGCATATAACCCTTTATATAACACAAAGCTTTTTACCAAGCATAATTAGTTATAACTTCTTTTCACAGTATTAAAACAGAATATATCACAACCATAACAATAATCACAACAGCATCACTTATATGATGTAGGGTTTGGAAACTTGCATAATATCGTATGCATACATTACATTTGAAAGCATGCATCTATCATATGCATATTATCATCTTCATAGTTAAAAATCCGAACACATCCATATACGATGTACGGTTTGAAAGCATGCATAATATCGTATGCATATATTACATTTGAAAGCATGCATCTATGCCTATTATCAGAATATTGTACTTTAAAATATAGCATGGAATGAGAAAACTTGCCTCGGGTCCTTGGTTGTTATGGGTTCGAGAATTTGCCGGGAAATCTATAAACAAAGAAATACTCGATCAGTCCCTAGCATAATCATTCGCCCATAACAATTCACTCTAAGTCAACCACAATTCAAACACATCATGTAGCCACGTTATTCCTCAACAATGTTAGTGTTTTAATCGACTCGAAATCATCCTTTATCTTAGTCACAACGGTTGGTCAAAGTAGTACCCTAGAGTTGACTTTTCATAGAGTTACTATTACGCGACTCGTACTCTAACACTTTTAATAAATTGGAAAATTCGCATTTAAATACGAAACCACTTCCGAAGTCATCTTAAGTATTTTTAATATTTATCATAAAAGTTTTGATCTCAAAACAGGGGTTTCACTTGGTGAGATGTATTCGCAAACTTGGATGAGCTACGGAAAGTTACTATTCACATGTCTTTCACTAAAACGCTCATATCTCCTTAACTGTTAGTCGAAATGACACACCGTTTTCGCGTGCGCGATCTAGGGAAAGAATAGAACAAAATGCTTGAACATGTTTTTCTGCCTAAGGGGGTGAAATTCCCGAGAGCAGCAGATATTTGGCAGTGAAGTACATAACCACTTACTCCTCGCGCAGCTTTGGTTCCGACATTTTTATAAAATCGAAAAATTATCTTTTTAACCCAAAACCTTCTCGATTCACTTACTAACTGTCCATGTTAGTATCCATTTTAATATCATATCCTAATTCCATTTTTAAGGGGTTTGATCAAAGGTTCAAAGTTCACTTAGTAAACTACTTCGTTATCCGAAACCGCTTTCACTAAAACAAGTGTTTCTCCTAAACCGTAAATCGAAACGACACGATTATTTCGCCAAAATAAACTACAAGACAAGACCTACATGATCATGGTCAGTTACGGTTGCTTTCATGTCATGGATTTACCCGAGGTTTCTGCCTAAACTATCTAATGAAAATTTGACATGGTAACGACGCTAATTCATGATTCCCGTGTTTTAAACACTCAAATCAACCACCAATCAACCAACCATCAAGCCTCAAGTTAATACTACAAGTTTTCTGCCCAAACATGATTATACCCTAGTTCATAGGTTTATCCATAAATTAACCACTAAACATTCTTTAAATCATGCATACATGCTCTTAATCATACTATCACTAATCATTCTTAACAAAATCACTAATAACAAAGTACAACATGTTAGATATAATTGCTGATGTTTGTTTATCAGTGTTTAAAGTACCAGGAAACTATCAGAGTTTAGCTGGAGGACCAGTCAGAGTTTGTTAAAGTCTGATGGTCAGAGTTTGCTTAGCTGTCAGTGAAGTCAATGAACATTCTAGAAGCGATATTCTTTGAAGATGGAAAGAAGCAAAGAGATATCGAGATGGCTAAGGAAACGGAACAGAAGACAGAAGCAATTCTAGATTGATATTAATTGTATAGCTAATTTATAGGAATATCAATTAGAGATTGTATGTAGCTGTGTACTATATAAACACAGATAGGTTAACCCTAAAAGGGATGCGAATACGTGAATTATCATTCTTGTAACCTAGCAGCTCTCTGTGATATTTTACATCACTGAGAGAGGAGTTTTTAATTTCATTCAGTTTATTATTCATAAATAGTGTTCTTATTGTTATTCTCATACATATACTTGATTATATATTGTGTATTCGGCCTAACAATTGGTATCAGAGCCAAGGTTGTTTAATATATATAGTTTTTGATCCAAACACAAGAATAATCCTGGCTGAAAATACCCAGGCAGGTTCTAATGCTCAGAAGGTTCAACCAACTTCTGTAAGTCGATATGAGACAATCAGGATTCCAATTCTAAGACCAGTGGAATATCCTATATGGAAGGTAAAGATGACTATGTTTCTAGAAGCCACAGATCCAGAATACCTTGATAGAATCAATGATGGTCCTCATATGCCAACAAAACTGTCTCCAGTTGTTGCTGGTCAAGAACAAAAGACCGTTCCAAAAGAAAAGAAAGATTTGACTCCTGAAGATATCTCATCAATTGCAAAGGATGCAAAAGTTAGACATCTTCTCCATAGTGCCCTAGATAATGTTATGTCTAACAGAGTTATTGGCTGCAAAACTGCCAAAGAAATCTGGGATGCTTTAGAAGTCAGGTGTCAAGGAACAAGTGCTATAAAGAAGAACAGGAAGACTATTCTTACACAGGAGTATGAACACTTTGACTCTAGACCTGATGAAACTTTGACTGAGACATATGACAGATTTTGTAAACTGTTGAATGATTTATCTCTTGTTGATAAAGAATATGAACTTGAAGAGTCAAATCTCAAGTTTCTTCTATCTCTATCTGAAAGATGGGATTTAAAGGCGACAACAATAAGAGATAATTATGATCTCGCAGAAACAGATCTTGATGAAATTTATGGGTTGCTTAAAACTCATGAACTTGAGATAGAACAAAGAAACAAAAGATCTGGAAAGAAGACAAAATATGTTGCTCTCAAAGTTGAAGAAAAACTTCTTAAGAAAGAGACATCAAAGAAGAAAGCTAAAGGAAAGGCTTTGATCATAAACTCTGAAAGTGAGTCATCAAACTCTGATGATGACTCAAACACTGATGAATCATCTGAAACCGAGGATGATGAAGAAAAGATGATGCAAATGGCTGCTTTGATGGTGAAGACTTTCAAGAAGATGGGTTTCACGAACTTCAAGAAAGGAAAAAGATTCTCAAAGAGAGATTCAAACTCTGAAAGGAAGAGTTTCAGAAAGTCTGAAAGAAGGGATATCAAATCTGGGAAGAAAGACAAGTCTGAGATCCAGTGCTACAAGTGTAAAGAGATGGGTCACTATGCTCCAGAGTGCAAGAAAGGAAAATCTGAAAAAGCACTCATCACTAAAGGAAAAGACTGGGCAGACACTTCAGATTCAGATGAGGATGTCAACTATGCTCTCATGGCAACTGTCAAAGAGGAATCTGAATCATCTGAAAATAAGGTACCCCTAACAACTTATGCTTATGATACTGATAATATATCTGAATTGAGAATTTATCTTAAAAGCATACATGTTAGCTATAGGGATCAGACTTTAGAAAATGAGAGAATTAAATCTGAGAATCTAAAGCTTAAAGATAGAAATAAATTTCTTGAAGAAGAACTTGTTAACATGCAACAAGTTCAAAAGGAAAGAGATGATGATGTTTATGTTGAATAGGAGTTGCTTAAGAAATTTAGGCAATTAGAATCTGATTTGGAAAAAGAGAGAAAGGTAATTAAAACCTGGACAAACTCTGGTAAGGACACACATCAGGTATTTCAAACAGATACAGTTGGGTTAGGTTACTGTGAGAAAGATGAACTTAGGTTTAAAGATAAGGTTAAAGTTAGAACACAACTTCCACCTATGAAATTTGTTCCAAACTCTGTACTTGAAAAAGAAACTGTAAAGGATGAACCAGTAAAAACTTGTGTTAAACAGGTTAATGTTGGTTTAATGACAGAAAAACAATTCAAGTATAAACTCAAAGAGGTAAAGTCTGTTGAAAAACAGAAAGTGTCCAGGAAGAATAGAAATGGAAAAGTATGCATTAATAAAAGCAATAATCATTTGCCTATTTCTGATGCTCCTAGAAAAACATGTCATAATTGTGGTAGTACTAACCATCTTGCAAGTTTCATCAAGAAAAACAAAGACATTAATTCTTTACCCTCCAAGTCTGGAGTTAAGAAGGATTATGTTAGGGTTAGACCACAGACTTTATGCACTCACTGTGGGAGTACTTGGCATTCTATTTATACTTGTAAGAATTATCATGCCATTTATCACAACTATTATGAGTTGAAGCCAAATTTGAAATGGGTTAAAGTTGATTCTGCAAGTGTAAACTCTGATACTGTTAGCTTAAACTCTGTTGATAAGAATTCCGCTTCAAAAGCTAACAATGTTAAGAAAGCCAAAGGATCCAAGCAAGTCTGGATCCTTAGATCTAACTCTTTGTAACTGTTTTTTGATTGCAGGGCATAAGGGAAAGCACCCTAGTCTTGGACAGTGGATGTTCAGGACACATGACTGGAAATAAAGCCCTGCTATCAGATTATGAGGAGAAAGCTGGCCCAAAAGTTTCCTATGGAGATGGCAACATAGGACGTACTATGGGATATGTCAATATCAATCTTGGAAGTGCCATCATCACAAATGTAGCTCTAGTCCCAGGACTCAAGCATGACTTGCTATCTGTGAGTCAAATCTGTGACAGAGGTTACCATGTAGATTTTCAACCTGAATACTGTGAGGTTATCAGCAAATCTACAGGGAAAGTTGTTCTAGTTGGACACAGACGGAATAATATCTATGAAGCAAGTTTGGTAACAAACTCTGAAGGAAAAGCTGTGTGTCTGTCTGCAAAAATGTCTAATGAAGAAAGTTGGAAATGGCATAAGAAGCTCTCTCACCTAAACTTGAACAACATCAATGAGCTAATTCGAAAAAATCTTGTAAGGGGACTTCCAAAGTCTATACTCAACTTAGATGGTGTTAGGCCGATTACACAATATATAATCAATATTAATATGATAATAACACTTAAGAACACTGTTTATGAATCAATAACTGAATTATATATTTAACTCTTCTCTTTGTGATGTTAAAGAATCACAGAGAGCTGCTAGGTTACAAGAATAATGTATTCAGTATTCGCATCCCTTTTAGGGTTAACCTATCTGTGTTTATATAGTACACAGCTACATAATCAATCTCTAATTGATATCCTATAAATCAGCTATACAATTTATATCAATCTAGGATTGCTTCTGTCTTCTGTCCCGTTTCCTTAACTGTCTCAATATATCTTGCTTATTTCCATCTTCAAGATATATTGCTTCTAGAATCTTCATATTAGCAACGACAGTTAATAAACTCTTCACCCCGTCAGACTTTATCAAACTCTGACTGGCTTCTATTAAACTCTGTTGAGTACCTGGTACTTAAACACTGATGAACAAACGTTAGCAATTATATCTAACAATCTCCCCCAACTTGTGCATAATAAAAATGTACAAGTTAATAGATAATTGATGATGTCAAAACATATAACAAATGCAGTGTTTAAATATAATCAGAGTTTATCTTTAACTTAGAACAGAAAACTTTAAAAACTTACAGTCAGACTTTACTTAATTTCTTCAATATCAGGCACTGTCCTGAGATAATCAATGAGAAGTCTTCTTTCAGTCTTTTCTAGCTCATCTACCATGATTTCTTTCAGTTCCTTGAGTTCTGGATCACTTTCTCCAGTCTGGTAGATAGCTGCCCTTAGTGAATAAATGCTGTTTTTCCTCATATCATTTCCCAGCTTTATTATGAAGGATTTATCTGATTCCAGATTAAATTCCAACACTTTTATGCCAAAATCTGTTCTGAGTCTTGCACTGTTTCTTTGCATCTCAACAAGCTTTCCATTGTAATCTCTGAACCTTGGTATGTAAGAGCCTGCAGACTTTAAACCAGAAAGAATTCTAGCTTTCATCATCCTGCTTCTTAACACTTCGGCTGCTTAATGAGTTCTTTGATTTTTAACTTTCAACAGATACATCACATATTCCAGTTCTTCTTTCATCTTTAAACCAATATCATCTTCACTAACTCTGTATACTCTGCCATCAGATTTGAAGTATAACCGAAAATCCTTCTTCAACCCTCTGTGGTATATTAACTGAACTGATTCTAGAGTATCAAGATTTTCTTGAGTTACTCCAACACCAGGTTTAGCTAAAGAAGTGTGATCCATTGGACTATTGTTTACTCTTTTCTCTCTATGAGATCCAAGCCCAGATTTATCTCTTGTTTCTTTTCCCATGACTGTTCTGCTTTGGAGAAGATTTATATTTGCTGGAATCAAAGAGTGTTGAACAGTGACTGGCTTGCCAAAAGTCCTTTGTAGTTCTGAAGATAATTTTGTCTGTACAACTTGAGTAGTATCAGAGGTTGTCACAGCTTCTGATTTTTGAACAACTTGAGCAATGTCAGAGGTTGTATGAACTTTAGTAGAAACATCAACATGAGCAACGTCAGAGGTTGATTTGTTTATTCTTGATTCAACTTGAGCAACGTCAGAGGTTGAATAATTCTTCTTTGGTAACTGTCCTTCTTCTACCAGTTTACCTTTTCCTTTATCAGACTTTGCAATCATAGGCCTCCTTGTATATTGTAAACTCTGTTGAGAGTTCACATTCTCTTTAATAGAAATTCCCATTTCCTTTTTCCTAGGAGCCTTAGCCTTTTTCTTGTAAGTACCAGCTTCAATATTTTTCTGGTGTTCTTCAGCAAGAAGCTTCATCTCAATGTCCATATCTTCCATTGTAGCTTCACCACCATGTTCTTCCATGAAAAGTTTAGCAGCAATCTCTTCATCAGTAGTTGGATTTTATGAAATCACTAGACTTTTAAGTCTTGAAGAAGATTGACCACTAGAGTTTAACCTCTCAGAGTTTGTCTGTCTAGCAGAGTTTGACCTAAGTCTCCCTTGCTCTTGACTAGTCTTTGACCTTCTCTCTGCTTCCTTGCTTCCACCATCATTTGCATCATCCCTCAATCTCAAGGTTGGAGTCCTTTTGCATTTGTCTTTAGGAACTCTCTCCCCCTTTTTGACATCATCAGGAATAAGCACTGATGTCAGCAACTCCAGTGAGGCAGCAATAGAATCAAGTTGAGAAGACATAACAGTCTGATGCTCTTCCACCTTGCTTAGCCTTTGTTTGATTTCCACTTGATCTTGAATCAGAGAAGACAGTCTAGTTCTTTCATTTCTCAAGATTAACTCCTTAGCAACAACATCATTACTCAATCCAATGATTGCTTTGTGAGTCTCATCAAAGCGATTGTGCAATGATTTGACTTGAACAATTGTAGCCTTGAAATGTGTCATTAGCTCAGGATTTGAAATCTCCTTTGCAGATTGAGCAACAAAATCAGCAGTCCTTTGCTTGGAGAAAATACAATCTGCCCCTGACCAGTTAGCATAGTACATATCTCTATAATGAGCTTCAGTGGCAGCTATATTTTCCTTGACATGCTCAGCTGTAGGATCCCTTAGAAAAGATATGGATTCATCAGAATTTGAAACTTCAGCATTGATCCCAGAGTTTGCATGATCAGAATGAACAGAGTTTGCAGAAGTATGATCAGCATTATCAGAAACAACTCTATCTTCATTCTCTTCAGCAACAGTTTCTGCAATAGCTTTAGCGTTTGGCTGTGCAGCTTCAGGATTCTCAGAGTTTAGATTGACAAGAACCTCTGCTTCTTCAGGAACAGACTTGTCAACAACTTCAACATGTTCAGAGTTTGCAGTGGCAAAAACCTCTGTTTCTTCAGGAACAGACTTAACTATTTCCTCTGCTATAGCTTCATTTATTTTCTCTACAGCAGCTTCAGCATTTATCTGAGCAGTTTCCACTACCTGATCAACTTCCTCACCCTTTTCTGGAATTGAATTATGGACAGAAAGAATTTCTGTATGAGTAGCAATTGACTCATCTATTATCTGGGTGGGTTGACCAGCTGCCACATCCTCAGTATCACAAACACTGATACTAGGATGTGCTTCAATTTCGTCTACAATATCCATCTCCAATAGAGGTTCAAGAAAATCATCAGAAAAAACAGCATTATCATCAGTGTTTGCTCTGGCTGCTTCAGGCACAGTAGCATTGGCAGAATGATTTTCAATCACAACCTCAGGAGCTTCAAATGGTGTAGAACCAGGAATCAATCCATCAAATAGGTAAGCAGCAACTAGCTTCCTCTTCTTAGCATTAGCAGATTCTGGTTCATCAGAAACTCTATTCTCATCATCAGAAGGTCTGTTTGCCCTTCTCTTCTTCCTTGAAGTACCAACTGAGTGTGGTAAATCATCAGCATTTGCAGGTGTTGCAGCCTTGTCAGCTTTAAAAGCTCTATGCTTAGTCCTACTCCCAGCCCTTGGCTTTTGAGAAGTAGATGGAAGAGGTTCAGAGTTTAGTAGTGGTTGTGGATTTAAAAACTGTTGGACTGAAGCAGGAAGCATCAAGTCACCAACATTCCCTTTCTTAACATCCTTGTTTGTTAGATCAGAGAATATTCTCTTATGTAATTTAAATGAGGGAATGACATCCTCCTCAGCTATCTCAACCCCAGCAACACACATAGAAAAGATTAATTGACAGAACCGAGAAAAGTAAACAACACTCCTATTCTCTGTCATCTTTTCACCTATATTGTTCAAAACAAGTCTAGCATAGTCAAAATGAGCACCATAGAGAAGAGAATACCCAATTTGTAGACTGTCGATTGGAATTACATCTCAATTAGTACACTTCTTCCCGAATGCCCTTGTAATGCAATCGAAAAAGAAACTCCACTCCTTCCTCAAGAATGGTCGCTTCAAATTCCCTGTCCTTGCCAAAGACCCAGAGTATCCAATCTCCCTCATCATACGCTGAAGTTCAGAATCACCAACAGAAATGGTGAACGCATTAAAGTCTTCACATCCAAGAGCATCTCTAACAGTGGTTGGAGTAACCACATACTCTTGTTCAGCAAATTCAAAGACAATTGAGGGAGTTCCTGATTCACCTCCATCATCATAAACACCAGTTTCCCAGAAAGCTTTGATTTGAGTACCAGATAACCGTGTTGGTTCCACTAAAGCTTGGCCAATATCAGATTGTGCAAGAAAATTTTGAAACAGGTGAAACGCCTCCGGAACGTTTTCAATAGACAGTGGGGCTGCATAGTTATTAGGAACAAAATCGAGACCAAGAGACTGAAACATGGTTGTTGCCATTAGATCTTTCAAAGAAATCAGAGTTTATAGTTCAAGAAAGTGTTTAAGAGATGTATGCAGAAAGATGTTTGTAGAAATGTGTGTGTGATAGGAAAGTATGAATGTGAGTCAGTTGTGAAAAGCTTAAACGAATTTGTGTATTGTATATTAATACAGAAAGAAAGTATTAAAAACTGAACTGTTTCTAATCAATACACACAACTGTCTTACTTCGTATAACGTATGAGTGGGACACGTGGCACACAGCAATAATTTACAGCAAATAATTGACAGTTTCCAATGCGCATGCGCAGTAAAAACAGCAATAATTACCGCCTTTTACACTTTTCTAGACACTCAACCTCTCTCCTCTGTTTAATACACTCTTGAACAACTTCCCAATCATACTCTTTTTGAATTTGCAAAACAAATGTCTTTTCTCATAATTGTTAACTGTCTGAAACAAAGAATTAATTTTAATCATCAGAGATTAAAATAAAATTACCTCAGCGTAGAGTACACAGTCCATCAGTGTTTACCAATCCTCCTCCTTTATAAGTAAACTTTTTTCACAAATTGTACAGGTGTGAGTATTTGTGTGTGAATTAGCAGAGTTTACTGAATATGAATATTTAGACCATCTCAAAGTGCATAAAATCCACAAACTAAAGCAGTAAAAACTGGTTGCCCAAACTCTCATTTAAAAGAAAAACTGATTTTTATATCTAAACTCTGTATTCTGATATCCTTTCATTTGGATATATCTTTTATTTTCACCCCCTTTATAATTTTTTTTTTTCCCAGTAATCAGTGGTTAGCACTAGTCACCAAAAATCAAAGATTTTAGCCCTTATTTCATACAATAAGTTCCTGGATCTTCCTAGGCATAACATGATCTCAAAGGAATTTGTGCACTTGTTGGCATCTTTTGATTTGAGGGTGAAATATTGGCAATTAATTATCAGAGTTTAGACTTTTCATCAGTTAATACAATTAATTTATGAGAGAAAGTGTAAACAGCTAATACAGACTCAGTGTTAGGATCAATAAACTAAGAGATGCTATAAATATAGAGACAGTATCATGCTGTGTAAAATTTCTGCACATTTTGTAATCAGAATCTATAATACTTAGAAGAATTCATGATTACTTACTGAAAATCATGCTTCATACATCTTTCTTCATCGGTCAATATGTTTCAGACAATATCACAATCAGAGTATAACATCAGAGTTTAACCGACAGAGTATGACTGACAGAGTATAACTAACAGAGTTTACTATCAGAGTTTAACATGCTGGTTCAAATAACAGTTAACACATGCAAAGAATCATGAGCATAAAATCAAACATGTATAGATTTTGAGTCTAACCAGTATCTCTAGTCAAAACCAGAGACCATTCCAAGTTCATTTACCAGTCTTGTAAAGGTAGCTTCACTCAAAGGTTTGGTGAAGATATCTGCAAGTTGTTGATCTGTAGACACAAAATGAAGCTCAATATCTCCTTCTTCCACATGTTCCCTGATAAAATGATACCTTATGCTGATGTGCTTGGTCATGGAGTGCTATACTGGATTACCTGTCATAGCAATAGCACTTTGATTATCACAGTAAATAGGTATTTTAGAGTACCTTAATCCATAGTCCAGCAATTGATTCTTCATCCATAAAATCTGTGCACAACAGCTACCAGCAGCAATATACTCTGCTTCTGCTGTGGATGTGGAAATTGATTTCTGTTTCTTGCTGTACCAAGAAACTAATCTGTCACCTAAAAATTGACAGCTTCCACTTGTACTTTTTCTGTCTATCTTACAGCCTGCAAAATCTGCATCAAAGTAACCAATTAATTTAAACTCACCACAAACCAAGAGTTATGGTTCCTTTGAGATATTTGAAAATCCTCTTCACAGCTGTTAGATGTGGCTCTCTGGGGTCTGCTTGAAATCTTGCACAAAGACATGTTGCATACATAATATCAGGTCTACTTGCAGTGAGATAAAGAAGAGACCCTATCATCCCTCTATAGTTTGTCATATCTACTGAGGCTCCTGTGTCTTTGTCTAGCTTTGTTGCAGTAGCCATGGGAGTTGTAGCAGATGAGCTATCAAGCATACCAAATTTCTTGAGAAGATTTCTGGTATATTTTGCTTGATTGATAAAAATCCCATCATCTGTTTGCTTGACCTGTAAGCCTAGAAAATAACTAAGCTCTCCCATCATACTCATTTGATATCTTGACTGCATAAGCTTGGCAAATTTCTTACAGAGTTTGTCATTAGTAGACCCAAAAATTATGTCATCCACATAGATTTGAACTAACAGCAAATCATCACCATGATTAAAATAGAACAAGGTTTTGTCAATTGTGCCTCTAGTGAACCCACTTTCTAAAAGAAATTGAGCCAGAGTTTCATACCATGCTCTAGGTGCCTGCTTTAGTCCATACAATGCCTTATCAAGCCTGTAGACATAATCTGGATGTTTGGGATCTACAAACCCTGGTGGTTGTTCAACAAACACTTCTTCTTCAAGTTTCCCATTGAGAAAAGCACTTTTCACATCCATCTGAAAGACTTTAAACTTTTTGTGTGCAGCATAGGCCAGAAAAATCCTTATTGCCTCCAATCTTGCAACTGGAGCAAAGGTTTCATCATAGTCAATTCCTTCCTGTTGAGAATAGCCTTTTGCCACAAGTCTAGCCTTATTCCTAGTAATCACTCCATCACTGTCTGTTTTGTTTCTGAAACCCCACTTTGTACCAACAATAGATCTATTCTTTGGTCTTGGTACAAGTGTCCAAACTTCATTCCTCTCAAATTCATTTAACTCCTCTTGCATTGCTGTTATCCAGTTAGAATCTTGAAGAGCTTCTTCCACTTTCTTGGGCTCTGTTTGAGATAAGAATGCATGAAACAGACATTCATTATTTGTAGCACTCCTAGTTCTTACACTAGCTTCTGGATCTCCAATTATCAAGTCAGGTGTATGGGATTGTGTCCACCTTCTTGCTGTTGGTAATTGGCTTCTACTAGCATTATTAGATCCTCCCCCTTGATCCATGCTCTCCTGACTTTCTTCTTGACCATTTGCATTCTCTGAAGCTCCCCCTGCAGTATTTGAACTTTCAGAGTTTGGCTCAGAGTTTCTGTTTGATTCTTCATTTGACTCTCTTTCAGAATTTGAGTCATCACTTTGAAAAGTTTCTGAAGTTTCTTCACGCTCCCCCTCAACTGGTTCTCTATTTTGTTCTGTCAGAGAAAATTCTTCAGAGTTTACCAGTAGAGGATCAGAGTATGCTTCGACAGAGTTTGTTGGATTTGCTTTATCAGAGTTTACATCATCAAAGTTTAGATCTTCATTTTCAAAGCGAAGTTGATCATGATATTCTTCATCTTCTATTCCAGTTATTTTCTTGTCATCAAATGACACATGTATAGATTCCATGATCACTTTAGTTCTCAGATTGTAGACTCTGAAAGCTTTAGTTGATAGTGGATATCCAACAAAAATTCCTTCATCAGCTTTTAAGTCAAACTTGGTCAACTGTTCAGGATGAATTTTCAACACAAAGCACTTACATCCAAAAATATGAAAATACTTCAAATTTGGCTTCTTATTTTTCACCATCTCATATGGTGTTTTCCCATGCTTGTTGATCAGTGTTGCATTTTGAGTAAAACAAGCAGTTTGAACAGCTTCTGCCCAGAAATAAGTTGGCAACTTTGCTTCATCAAGCATTGTTCTGGCAGCTTCGATTAGAGTTTTGTTCTTTCTTTCAACTACACCATTTTGCTGTGGAGTTCCAGGTGCAGAAAATTCTTGCTTCACTCCTCTTTCCTTGCAGAAAGCTTCCATTTCAGAATTTCTGAATTCAGTACCATTATCACTTCTTATAATTTTCACTTTGTACTCTGATCCTTTGTCCAGTAGCTTTACATGTTCCATTAGTATTGAGGCAGTTTCATCCTTCTTTGCTAAGAAATACACCCATGTGTACCTAGTGTACTCATCAATAATGACTAGAGCATATTTCTTTCTGCCCAGAGACATTATATTTACTGGACCAAAAAGATCAACATGTAGAAGATGATAAGGTTCCACAACTGAAAACTCAGATTTACTCTTGAAAGATGACTTCCTTTGCTTGGCCTTTTGACAAGAATCACACAGACCATCTAAGCTAAGTATTGACTTTGGAAGTCCCCTTACAAGATCTTTTCGAATCAACTCATTTATGTTGTTCAAGTTTAGGTGAGAGAGCTTCTTATGCCATTTCCAACTCTCTTCATTAGATACTTTTGCAGATAGACACACAGATTTTCCTTCAGAGTTTGTTACCAAACTTGCTTCATAGATATTATTGTGCCTGTGTCCAACTAGAACAACTTTCCCTGTAGATTTGTTGATTACTTCACAATGTTCATTATGAAAATCTACATGGTATCCTCTGTCACATATTTGACTCACAGAAAGCAGATTATGCTTGAGTCCTGAGACTAAAGCTACATTTTTGATGATGACACTTCCAAGATTGATATTGCCATATCCCAGAGTACATCCTATGTTGCCATCTCCATAGGAAACTTTTGGGCCAGCCTTCTCCTCATAGTCTGATAGCAGGGCTTTATTTCTAGTCATATGTCCTGAGCATCCACTGTCCAAGATAAGGGTGCTCTCTTTTATGCCCTGCAATCACAAACAATCACTATGTGTTAGATTTAAGGATCCAGACTTGCTTGGATCCTTTGGCTTTCTTAACATTGTTAGCTTCTGCAGCGGAATCACTATCAACAGAGTTTAAACTAACATTGTCAGACTTTACACTTGCAAAGTTTGCTCTAACCCACTTCAAGTTAGGTTTTAGCTCATAATAGTTGTGATAAATAGCATGATAACTCTTGCAGGTATAAATGGAATGCCAAGTGCTCCCACAGTGTGTGCATAAAGTCTGTGGTCTAACCCTAACATAATCATTCTTTACTCCAGATGTGGAAGATAAAGAGTTAATATCTTTGTTTTTCTTGCAAAACCTGGCAAGATGGTTAGTACTCCCACAACTATGACATGTTTTTCTAGGAGCAGCAGAATTAGGCAGATAATCATTTCTTTTATTAATGCCTACTTTTCCATTCCTATTCTTCTTAAACATTTTCTGTTTGTTGACAGACTTTACTTCTTTGAGCTTATGTTTAAATTGTTTCTCTGTCATTAAACCAACATTAACCTGTTTATCACAGATTTTTACTGATTCTCTAACAGCTTCTACATCAATCTTATTCTCTGTTATTGAATCAATATTAACCTGTTTTTCCCAAGTGTCAATTGACTCCATAACAGCTTCTTTTATAACTACAGACTTTAGCTTACTGGATTCATGAACAAATTTCACAGGTTTAAGTTGTGGTTTCACTTTAACTTTATCTTTAAACCTAAGTTCATCTTCCTCACAGTAACCTAAGCCTACAGTATCTGTCTGAAAAACCTGATGTATGTCTTTTCCAGAATTGGTCCAGGTTTTAATCACTTTCCTCTCTTTTTCCAACTCAGATTCTATTTGCTTATATCTTTTAAGCAATTCCTGTTCAACATAAACAGCATCATCTCTCTCCTTTTGAACTTGTTGCATATTAACAAGTTTCTCTTCAAGAAATTTATTTCTTTCTTTAAGACCTAGATTCTCAGATTTTATTCTCTCATTCTCTAAAGTCTGATCCCTATAACTAACATGTATGCTTTTAAGATAAATTCTTAATTCAGATATATTATCAGTATCATAAGCATAAGTTGTTAAGGGTACCTTGTTTTCAGATGAGTCAGCTTCATCTCTACCAGTTGCCATGAGAGCATAATTGACTCCCTCATCTGAGTCTGAAGTGTCTGCCCAGTTCATGAGTTTTGAGCAACCCATAGATTTCATCAAGATCTGTTTCTGCAAGATCATAATTGTCTCTAATTGTTGTTGCCTTTAAATCCCATCTTTCAGGTAGGGATAGAAGAAACTTGAGATTTGACTCTTCAAGTTCATATTCTTTATCAACCAGAGACAAATCATTCAATAATTTACAAAATCTGTCATATGTATCTGTCAAACTTTCATCAGATCTAGAGTCAAAGTGTTCATACTCCTGTGTTAGAATAGTCTTTCTATTCTTTTTTATAGCACTGGTTCCTTGACACCTGACTTCTAAAGCATCCCATATCTCTTTGGCAGTTTTACAGCCAATAACTCTGTTAGACATAACATTGTCTAAAGCACTGTGGAGTAGATGTCTAACTTTTGCATCCTTTGTAATTGATGAGATGTCCTCAGGAGTCATATCTTTCTTTTCCTTTGGAACAGTCTTTTGTTCTTGACCATCAACAACAGGAGACAGTTTAGTCGGCATATGAGGACCATCATTGATTCTATCAAGGTATTCTGGATCTGTGGCTTCTAAAAACATGGTCATCTTTACCTTCCATATTGGATATTCCACAGGTCTGAGAATTGGAACCCTGATTGCCTCATATCGACTTACAGAAGCTGATTGAACCTTTTGAGCATTAGAACCTACCTGGTTGTTATCAGTCATGATTATACTTGTGTTTAGATCAAAAATTGTATATATTTAACAGCCTTGGCTCTGATACCAATTGTTAGGCCGATTACACAATATATAATCAATATTAATATGATAATAACACTTAAGAACACTGTTTATGAATCAATAACTGAATTATATATTTAACTCTTCTCTTTGTGATGTTAAAGAATCACAGAGAGCTGCTAGGTTACAAGAATAATGTATTCAGTATTCGCATCCCTTTTAGGGTTAACCTATCTGTGTTTATATAGTACACAGCTACATAATCAATCTCTAATTGATATCCTATAAATCAGCTATACAATTTATATCAATCTAGGATTGCTTTTGTCTTCTGTGCCGTTTCCTTAACTGTCTCAATATATCTTGCTTCTTTCCATCTTCAAGATATATTGCTTCTAGAATCTTCATATTAGCACCGACAGTTAATAAACTCTTCACCCCGTCAGACTTTATCAAACTCTGACTGGCTTCTATTAAACTCTGTTGAGTACCTGGTACTTAAACACTGATGAACAAACGTCAGCAATTATATCTAACAGATGGTCTATGTAATTCTTGTCAAAAGGCTAAGCAAAGGAAGTCATCTTTCAAGAGTAAATCTGAATCTTCAGTTGTGGATCCTTATCATCTTCTTCATGTTGACCTATTTGGTCCAGTGAATGTAATGTCTCTAGGCAGAAAGAAATATGCTCTAATAATTGTTAATGAGTATACTAGATACACTTGGGTGTACTGTCTAGCAAAGAAGGATGAAACTGCCTTAATACTGATGGAACATGTGAAGCTACTGGACAAAGGATCACAGTATAAAGTGAAAATTATCAGGAGTGATAATGGTACTGAATTCAGAAATGCAACAATGGAAGAATTTTGCAAAGAAAGAGGAGTGAAGCAAGAATTTTCTGCACCAGGGACTCCACAGCAGAATGGTGTAGTTGAAAGAAAGAACATAACTTTAATCGAAGCTGCCAGAACAATGCTTGATGAAGAAAAATTACCAACTTATTTCTGGGCAGAAGCTGTTCAAACTGCTTGTTTTACTCAAAATGCTACACTGATCAACAGGCATGGGAAAACACCATATGAGATGGTGAAGAATAAGAAACCAAACCTGAAATATTTTCATATTTTTGGGTGCAAATGCTTTGTGTTGAAAACTCATCCTGAACAGTTGACCAAGTTTGATTTAAAAGCTGATGAAGGAATTTTTGTTGGATATCCACTATCAACTAAAGCATTCAGAGTTTATAATCTGAGAACTAAAGTGATCATGGAATCTATACATGTGTCATTTGATGACAAGAAAATAACTGGACTTGAAGATGAAGAAAATCATGATCAACTACGCTTTGAAAATGAAGATCTAAACTCTGATGATGTAAACTCTGACGAAGCAAATCCAACAAACTCTGATGTAGCATACTCTGATCCTCTACTGGTAAACACTGAGGAAATTTCTCAGACAGATCAAAATAGAGAACCAGTTGAGGGGGAGCATGAAGATACTTCATCAACATCTCAAAATGATGACTCACATTCTAAAAGTGAGTCAGCTGAAGAATCTAACACAAACTCTGAAAGTTCAAACACTGAGCAGTCCAATTCAGGGGAAGCCTCAGAGAATGCAAATGGTCAACAAGAAAATCAGGAAAGCATGGATCAAGGGGGAGAATCCAATAATGATGAAAGAAGCCACTTACCTACAGCAAGAAAGTGGACTCAGGCTCATACACATGATCTAATAATTGGAGATCCAGATGCAAGTGTGAAAACAAGAAGTGCCACAGCAAATGAATGTTTGTTTCATGCATTCATATCTCAAACAGAGCCTAAGAAAGTGGTTGAAGCTCTTCAAGATGCTAACTGGATAACAGCAATGCAGGAAGAATTGAAGAGTTTGAAAGAAATGAAGTATGGACACTTGTACCAAGACCCAAGAACAGGTCTGTTGTTGGTACAAAGTGGGTTTTCAGAAACAAGACTGATAGTGAGGGAATAATTACAAGGAATAAAGCTAGACTTGTGGCAAAAGGATATTCACAACAGGAAGGAATTGACTATGATGAAACCTTTTCTCCAGTTGCAAGGTTGGAAGCCATAAGAATTTTTCTAGCATATGCTGCTCACAAGAAGTTTAAAGTCTTTCAAATGGATGTGAAGAGTGCTTTTCTCAACGGGAAACTTGAAGAAGAAGTGTTTGTTGAACAACCACCAGGGTTTGTGAACCCCAAGTATCCAGATTATGTCTACAGGCTTGACAAAGCACTTTATGGACTAAAGCAGGCACCTAGAGCATGGTATGAAACTCTGGCTCAATTTCTTTTAGAAAGTGGGTTCACTAGAGGTACAATTGATAAAACCTTGTTCTATTTCAATACTGGTAATGATTTGCTTTTAGTTCAAATCTATGTGGATGACATAATTTTTGGGTCTACTAATGACAAACTCTGTAAGAAATTTGCCAAGCTTATGCAGTCCAGGTACCAAATGAGCATGATGGGAGAGCTTAGTTATTTTCTAGGCTTGCAGGTAAAGCAAACAGATGATGGGATTTTTATCAATCAAGCAAAATATACCAGAAATCTTCTCAAGAAATTTGGTATGCTTGATAGTTCCTCTGCAACTACTCCTATGGCAACTGCAACAAAGTTAGACAAAGACACAGGAACTTCAGTAGATATGACAAACTACAGAGGCATGATAGGGTCTCTTCTTTATCTGACAACAAGTAGACCAGACATTATGTATGCAACCTGTCTTTGTACAAGATTTCAAGCAGATCCCAGAGAGCCTCATCTAACAGCTGTGAAGAGAATTTTCAAATATCTCAAAGGAACCATAACCTTGGCCTTGTGGTATCCTAGAGAATCAGAGTTTAAGTTAATTGGTTACTCTGATGCAGATTTTGCAGGCTGTAAGATTGACAGAAAGAGCACTAGTGGAAGCTGTCAATTTCTAGGTGACAGACTAGTTTCTTGGTACAGCAAGAAACAGAAATCAATTTCCACATCCACAACAGAAGCAGAGTATATTGCTGCTGGTAGCTGTTGTGCACAAATTCTGTGGATGAAGAATCAATTGCTGGATTATGGGTTAAGGTACTCTAAAATACCTATTTTCTGTGATAATCAAAGTGCTATTGCTATGACAGGTAACCCAGTACAGCATTCCATGACCAAGCACATCAGCATAAGGTATCACTTTATCAGGGAACATGTGGAGGAAGGAGATATTGAGCTTCATTTTGTGTCTACAGAACAACAGCTTGCAGATAT
This sequence comes from Heracleum sosnowskyi, assembly GCA_030848705.1. NCBI lineage: Eukaryota > Viridiplantae > Streptophyta > Magnoliopsida > Apiales > Apiaceae > Heracleum > Heracleum sosnowskyi. The sequence goes on from CM061240.1 coordinate 23,929,140, forward strand.
CTTCACTAAACCTTTGAGTGAAGCTACATTTACAAGACTGGTAAATGAACTTGGAATGATCTCTGGTTTCGACTAGAGATACTTGTTAGACTCAAACTTTACTCTTTTGTGATATGTTGCTCATGTTTCTATGCACTTGTTAACTGTCATGCAAATCATGTTGTTAAACTATGGAAGCATACTCTGATGATAAACTCTAATGTTATACTCTGATTGTGGTATTGTCTGAAACATAATGACCGATGAAGAAAATAGTATGAAGCATGATTCTCAGTAAGTAATTATGAATCTTTCTGAGTTATATATGATACTGTCTCTATATTTATAGCATCTCTTAGTTTATTGATCCTATACACTGAGTCTGTATTAGCTGTTTGCACTTTCTCTCATAAATCATAAACATTAAATGATGTAAGTCTAAACTCTGATAAATAGTTACTGCTAATTCACCCCTAAGCAAAAGATGCAAAACATGCACAAATTCCTTTGAGATCATGTTGTGCCTAGGAAGACCCATGAACTTATTGTATGAAATAAGGGCTAAAATTTTCAAATTTTTGGTGACTAGTGCCAACCACTGATTACTGGAAAAGAAATTAAAAAAAACAAAAAAACAAAAAAAAAACAAACAAAACAAAACAAACAAAAACAAAAATTTTTAGATAGGGGGTGAAAACAAATGAATACATATATAGGTACAGAGTTTAGATGAAATCAGAATATGTTTTACATATGAGAGTTTGGGCAACCAGTTTTTACTGATTTATTTTATGGATTTTATGCACTTTGAGATGCTCTCAATATTTATATTCAGTAAACTCTGCTATTCACACACAAATATTCACAACTGTGCATTTTGAGAAAAGAGATTATTAATGGAGGAGGAGAATTGATAAAAACTGATGAACTGTGTACTCTACGCAGAGGTAATTTATTTTTAATCTCTGATGGTTAAAATAAATAAAAGTGTTTCAGACATTTCATAATTATTGAGGAACATTATTTTTGGAAAATAGTGAGTATGATTGATAACGGTTTGTTGAGTTTTTGAAAATGAAGAAAGGTGTCTAGAAAATAGCAGTAATTAGTGCCTTTTACTGCGCATGCGTGTTGGAAACAACCACGATTTACTGTTGTCAGTTAATGCATATGTGCCAACTGTTTCACTCACACATTATTCGAGTAAGCCTGCTGTGTGTTTTAATGATTAAAACTCTTCAGTTTTAATTCATATTTAATCATTATACACACAACGTTCAAATCTTTTACAGACTTACTCTATTCACAGCACAGTTTCACATACACATATTCACAAACACTTTTCTGCATCACTTTCTCAAACACTTTCTTGAAGCATAAACTCTGATTTATTTCAAATATTCTAATGGCAACCACCATGTTTCAATCTGTTGGTCTCGTTTTTGTCCCTAATAACTATGCAGCACCACTATCTACTGAGAACGCACCAGAGGCGTTTCATCTGTTTCAGAGTTTTCTCGCTCAATCAGATATTGGGCAAGCTCTTGTGGAGCCAGCAAAGCTTTCTGGACTTCAAATCAAAGCTTTCTGGGAAACTGGCGTTTATGATGATGGTGGAGAATCTGGAACTCCTTCTATAATCTTTCAATATGATGAACAAGAGTATGTGGTCACTCCAACCACTGTTAGAGATTCTCTTGGGTTTGATGACTTTAATGCTTACACTATTTCTGTGGGAGATGCTGACCTTCAGCGAATGATGAGGGAGATGTTGGAACGTACGATTACTGTTCTGCGTTTTACTATATGATTGATTACGAGTTCGAAAAGAAAACTTTACCTTAATCGATACGATTCTGATCCACGTCTTCTACTGAATTCCTTGATTCCCTTCGAGCGAAGTGTGGCCTTCGATCTCCCGAAGTTTTCCTCTCCTTAAAGCCTCGAAATCCCAAAACCCTAGCTCCTTGCGGCTGCCCTAGGTTTTAATCTTGAATTATGAAAAAAAACGTTTTCAGCTTTAGGAAAACAAGAATATATATAGGCTCCAGTAGGGATCATGGACAATTAGGTCGGGCCTCCCAATGACATTCTGGGTCAAGCCCAATGTCATTAAATATTAATTCTATCCACTAACGAATTAATATTTGCACTACCTTTCCTAATACCGTAATTATTTTATTATTAAATTTGGCTCCTATATTATTTGCTTATTAAATTCCCCATGTTTAAGATATCGTATGTCCATTAATTAAATTAATTTCTGATAATTAATTTAATTAATATCTTTTTATCCTTGATCATCCACTCAACCTTATAATTATGCAAGAACAAATCTGCCTGCAGGACTAAAGCATAATTATCTTTATGAGCTTTCAAGAGGACATCATCAACCCGAATATTATCAGGACATGGTTTCCTTATGTAGTTAATATCCCGCTCTGCATGCAATGTCATTGCTCAATACATAATATTATAATTAACAATTAATTACATCACATATGAATCAAAGCATGTGCATTGCATACAAGTGTCAATCACTACACTTGGATTGAGAACCTAAGCATTAATAATATCATAGAATCTTAGTTCTTCTTTATTGTCAGAATAGAAGAACAATTCTAATATTTCGATCCTGTTCAATATACACAAAGTATACAAGTATTATTTAATAGTCAAGATAAACTATTCCCAAATAATACTTCAGTTATTCCAGTGGTTTGTCTAATTCCACTTAAACTGTGAACCCTTTATATTATATATAGACACTGATAATTTAATCTTCTGTTATCCCATTTGATACTAAATTATCCACAATATATAATAAACAGACAATGTAAAAATATGCAATCAAGATTCTCAATAAAATGGACAATGTTTATATACTACTAATGAATAGTTTAGTATAAAACCCAACAGGAGATTGGTTACTCTGGTTCTTTGGCAAGAACAGGTAACTTGAAGCGACCGTTCTTGAGGAAGGAGTGGAGTTTCTTCTTCGACTGTATCACAAGGGCGTTCGGAAAGAAGTGTACCAATTGGGATGCAATTCCAATTGACAGTCTACAAATCGGGTATTCTCTTATCTATGGCAACAATTTTGATTTTGCTAGACTTGTTTTGAATAACTTAGGAGAAAAGATGACAGAGAATAGGAGTGTAGTCTATTTTGCTCATTTCTGTCAATTAATCTTTTCCATTTGTGTTGATGGGGTTGAGATAGCTGAGGAGGATGTCATTCCCTCATTTAGATTGCATAAGAGAATATTCTCTGATCTCACAAATAAGGATATCAAGAAAGGGAATGTTGGTGACTTGTTGCTTCCTGCTTCAATCCAACAGTTTTTAAACCCTCAACCACAAGCACAACCAGAAACTGAACAGCCTTTAAACTCTGAACCTCTTCCATCTACATCTCAAAAACCTAAGGCTGGGGGTAGGACTAAGCATAGAGCTTTTAAGGCTATCAAGGCTGCAAAACCTGCAAATGCTGATGATTTACCACACTCAGTTGGTACTTCAAGGAAGAAGAAAAGGGCAAACAGACCTACTAATGATGAGAATAAGGTTTCTGATGAAACTGAATCTGCTAATGCTAAGAAAAGGAAGCTTGTTGCTGCGTATCTTTTTGGTGGATTAGTTCCAGAAACTACTACTGCAACAGCTTCAGAAGTTGATCTTGAAGATGTTATTGAAGATGCTACTGTGCCTGAGGAAGCCAGAGCAAATACTGCTGAAAATGTTGAAGTTAATGATGATTTTCTTGAACCAATTATGGAAATGGATTTTGAAGATAATCTTGAAGCACATCCTTCTGCTACTCTAGAAGAGTATGGTAGTATTAATGAAACAGAGGATGTGGCAGCTGATCAACCTACAGTCATAATTGATGAGTCTCTAGTTACTCATACAGAGGTTCTCTCTGTCAATCACCAGGTACTTGAAAAAGGTGAAGAGGTTGATCAGACAGCAAAGGCTGTAGCTGCAGAAACTGTTCTTGAAGAAACTACAGAAAATTTTGTTGAAGCCACTGCAGAGCCTGTTGTTGAGGTTGTACAAGAAGAGAATATTCAAGAGAATATAAACTCTGAGAATCTTGCACATGAAGGTGCTCAAGAAACATTTGCTGAAAATATTCCACATTCTCCAAGTGCTGAGTCTTCTGCAAAGTCTGATGATCAAGCTGATTCATCTTCTCAAAGACTTTCTGCTCAACCAAATCCAAAGGACATTCAGCATGCCACTGAACTTCACTTTCAGAATATGTACTTTTCCAAGTGGTCAAACAAGGATTGCATATTTACTGATCAAAGGGCATCTGACTTTGTATCAAAATCTGCTGAATCAATTACAAATCCAAAACTTCTTACACATCTAAAGGCAACTATTGTTCAAGTCAAGTCTCTTCATAATCGTTTTGATGAAACTCAGAAGTCAGTTACTGGGTTGAGAAATGATGTGGTTGCTAGAGATATGTCTCTGAAGCAAGATAAAACTATGATGCTTACTCTGGTCAAAGATCAAGAAGTTCTCAAGAACAGACTGACTAAAGTTGAAGACAATCAGACTGTAATGTCTGACAAGCTTGATTCCATTGCTGCTTCACTTGAATTGCTCACATCAGTATTGATTCCAGATGATGTCAAAAAGGGGGAGAGAGTACTTAAAGACAAATGCAAAAAGTCTCAAACTCTGAGTAGACAGGATGATTCTACTGATGGTGGTGCAAAAGGAAAAGAGTTCAAATCTAAATCTACTCTACAGCAAGGAAAGCTAAGATCAAACTCTGATGCTACAAACTCTGAAAGGATATACACTGGTGCTCAATCTACTTCAAGAGCTAGAAGCTTTTTGCTTACTTCTCATCCAGTTACTGATGAAGAGATTGATGCTCAGCTATTTCTAGAAGAACATGGTGCTGATGCAACCATAAAAGATATCCAAGTTGAAGAATTGATGCTAGCTAAAGAGCATGAGCAGAATCTAAAGTCTGGGAAAGTGAAGAAAGTTGTAAAGGTTTCAAGGCCTAAAGAAAGAGGAATAACTATCAAAGAAAATGTAAACTCTCAACAGAATTTACAACAAGCAAAGAAGGCTGAAGAAACTAAACTTGATAAGGGTAAAGGGAAGCTGGATGAAGAAGAACCGGTACAGAAGAAAGCTCAAACAATCTCTGACAATGCTCAAGTTGTTAAAACAGTGGAAGCTGTGACAACCTCTGATACTACTCAAGTTGTACAGACTCAGCTATCTTCACAACTCCAAAGGACTTTTGCTAAGCCAATCACTGTTCAACATTCTCTGATTCCAGCAAATATAAATATTCTCCAAAGCAGAACTATCATGGGAAAGGAATCAAGTGATAAATCTGGACTGGGATCTCATAGAGAAAAGAGAGTGAATAACAGTCATGTGGATCAAACTTCATTAGCTGAACCAGGTGTTGGTGTGACTCAAGAAAATCTTGATGCTTTAGAGTCGGTTCAGTTAATTTATCATAAAGGATTGAAGAAGGATTTTCTGTTATACTTCAAGGCTGATGGCAGAGTATACAGAGTTGGTGAAGCGGACATTGGGTTAAAAATTGACAAGGCTGTCGCGTGCCTATCAAATAATAATATCTAACAAATCCTTCTAACTATGTAGTAGGGCAAGTTAGAGTCGATCCCACAGAGACAAACGTATCAATCACTAGTTATTCTTGATTCAATTCAACTAAGCAAGTAACACAATAAATTGTTGAGAGATTATTAATCTAAATATTATACTAAAGCAAATATGTGGTATTTATCAATTAACTAAAAATATCTAGAATTAAGTATCCCCACTAGCATGAATCGATGCAATTATGATTTTCCACCCCAATTAATCATACGCTACTCAAGAGGAAAGATGCGCCCTATAAAATACCAATAACCTCTCTCGAGTATTAATGGCTTCTCTAAAAATACACTCAAGCCTATTTTCATGGTATCATGCAATTTAGAGACATTAAACACAACATCCTAACTTCCTAACAATCCGTTCTACCTATTTTCATGGAGAAGTTCATGTCCTTATTGGATAAATCACAACCATCTAAGTCCAACTTTCGATGATAAATAGATATTAGGTTCAAACAATACGCATAATCACGTCTGACATGTTATTGTTAATTAAGCACAACTCAATAAGCAAGAGCATACAACATAACTGAATTGGGGGGTTATGGAAAATCATACATCAATCATAACTAGGGTTCAACTTAACCCTAGATTAAATAACTACTCACTCATAATTAAACTAACAAAACACATAATATAATAAGAACACATGACAATATTAAGAACAGAGAATAAAAAAACCTTTAATCTTTCTCCAAGAAGAAAAGTACAAGTCTCTCTATGTCTGTATGTATCTATGTATCTCTGTATATATGTCTCTCTCAGATCTGATGTTTATATACATATTCTCAAATATTTTAATACCTTGAGAAAAGTACAATTACGTTTCCTAAACTGATTCTGTTTTACAAGGAAAATTCGTAGCTGACTTTTCTTCAGTAAATCTGAGCCGTTCCTGATGTAATTTGATATTTGGACCACTTTAGAATAAAAGAGATTTCCATTATCTTCGCGTGGGTTGTTAAATCGTCCAATTCTGACTTCTAGATCTCAAGATATGACCCAAACAGTGAATTATATGCAGGCAGTCCAACAAATCCGAATTTCCTTCTAATAAATCTCCAAATTAAGCTTTTTATTCTTCAATCCTTCCAAGTTTAGGATTTCCTTTCTTCCTACAATAAAACATTAAAATTTATTAAATAAAAATCCAATTAAATGCAAAATATAATAAATATGAGGAATAAAATCATATAAAATATATATAAATATATACTCTATCAAACATCCCCACACTTAGCATTTTGCACGTCCTCGGGCAAATAAAGAAATAAAAAATAATACTAACTAATAGGACCACCACTTTCGTAGATGACACGATTGCATTGAGCATATGCAACAAGCCGTTAAACCCCTAGGCAGTCCTAGTAGGACGAGTTTTGTCTCGTGAGGGTTTATAGAAGATATACCCACAAAATCAAATATTTTCAACCACCAAGTCTCTCAAACATGCAACATATCATAGTACTCCACACATTGTAAATCTCAATCACATAACAACCTGAAAGTGTCTGAAAGTACAAGTACTCTCATTTTAAGCATCATTAACACAAAATAATCCAAGTATGCACACAATGTCTAGATAGACAAAAATATCATGAGATAGACATCAAAATCGCATTCAACAAGTAAGCATGCTATGGATAAAATTCTCACATTGCTCTCAATTCACACAAGTGTATGGGTATAAGTGTATCGCTCAAGTTCAATCAATGTACTCATGTGCTACCATATGCTTGGTTGTCCACCAAATCTCCACCACCTCGTTTATATGCATACATGAATCAAAAGGTCTTTGTTAAAGGTTGTAACGGGGCTTAGGTATGGGGTAGGATATCAAAGAAACAGGCTAACAAGTGGCTAAACTTGATAACTAATAGAGCATAATGTTCACTTTTAATTAAAGCACCCAACATGAAACTGAGATCATGTAAAAGTTGATCAAGCTTTCACAAACATTAAACTTCAAAGCACATATACCCCATGTACTTTCCCACTTTCAAATTGTATCAATCAAATGAACACAACTCTACTTTATCTTCCTCTTGCTCATAACTTCTCTTTTTTTTTTCTTTTTTTTTTTCAAAAGTCAAGTCATTCTCCAGTAACCAAGGACAGTGAAAAGTCACCAAGAATGTACTTAATACCAGCACACATGGATCGTCCCTTTAATATGACATTGCACTTGCCACCCATTGATCTCAAAGGAGTACTTGATACTTGTTTGCAACTTTCATACCATATTGTATCCCACCAAAATGTAACCTTTAACCAAAAGAAATCCCCACACTAAATATTCACCAACCCTTGAATTCAATCAATATGCTCTACCAGTAAATCAAGACAAGAATAAATAAGTAGGCTCAAAAAATTTTAGATTGGTGATATACGAAAGAAACGGATATAAGCTCAATGGGTTTCACTAAGGATTATTTTTCATATGGGCACTGTTTGGGTAAATGAGGTTAATCTTAGTGCCTTTATCATATTCATGCATACACATATCATGTAGTCTCAAAACGGTTTAAAACAAGTTCTAGAGCAACAAGAATCATGATGAACAACACACAACAAAAAAATGGATTGATAAAAAATCTATCAATCATAAATTAGGCTCAAATCCTCACAAGGTGAAAGCATGCTTAACTCACTAAAATTGACCAAGAAACATCTCAAGTTTTTAAATGTTCGCAAGCACACAAGGAATTACTAAGCATCAAATGATTTATCATGAAAGTGACACTCAGAATTAATCATGCGAAATTAATCTACACAATGGGTACTTATCCATGCTAACATGCTTTTGAGACGAGGCAATTATATACAAAAAGTTTTAAATTTTCAATTTTTTTTAGATTTTTATAATATATAATTTTTTTGGGTTTTTTACGTCATTGAGAACTCATCCCCACACTTAAGTGGTTCATTGTCCTCAATGAATAATATATATAAATATACAAAACTAACAAGATCCTAAAAGAAATACAAAAAGAATAAGAGTGAAAAATTATACATAGAAAGGTTAGAAATACTCCCCTAGTGCATGAAGTCTCGGTTGAAAATTGTGGGAGAGTGTTCCTCCTCCAAAATCTTGGGTTGCCTCCCAAGAAGCGCTTTTTTAAGGTCTTTAGCTCGACCTTCTTGTTAATCAACCTGGTGAATGGATCGAAAGTGGAGCATCCACTTTCTCAACATATTTTCTTAAGATCTCTCCCAAAAACTTATAACTTTCATCCACGGCTTTATCCAACAATACAACTCTTCTATCTCGAGCAAACTTTAAGAGTGCAACAATTATCCTTGACGTTTCATCTCGTGAGACAAACTTAAAAAGAAATTTAATAAGTAAGTCTTCCCAAGTAGTAATGGAATTTGAGGGTAATGAAAATAACCAATTTTTAGCTCCATCCCTTAAAGATAAAGGGAATAATCGAAGTCGAATGGCCTCATCAGAAACTCCATCACACTTGATAGTATCACAAATCTTCAAAAAGTTTTCAATATGAGCATCAGGATCTTCAACAGATAATCCACCAAACTGAATTTCACCAATCGATTTCATTATTGAAGGCTTTAAATCAACATTAGTGACATGTAAATCTCTCACCAAAATTGTAGGAGGTTTAGAGAGGAAAATATCAGCCTTCATATCTTGATCTTCACCCAAAGACTTAACCATAAGAACAACTTCATTACTCTTTTCAAGATCACTCTTCTTCAGAGAAGGGCTAAGCAAAGAGTTGGAAAATTTAAATTCCAATTTCTCAACTCCAACTTCAAAAGAAATTTTTCCTTGCATCATATCAACTTTCGCACCAGCTGTAGCTAAGAAAGGTCTTCCGAGAATAATAGAATTTTGTACATCTTCCTCCATCTCCAGGACAACAAAATCACATGGAATAAAAAACTTTCCTACCTTGACAGGAACATCTTCAAGTATTCCAAGTGGAACTTTTACACTTCTATCTGCCAATTGTAGAGATATACGTGTGGGTTTGAGTTCACCCATCTGAAGCTTATTATAGATTGATAAGGGCATCAGACTTACACTTGCCCCAAGATCACATAAAGCTCGTTTGATTTCAAAATTTCCAAGTTTCATAGGAATAGAATAGCTACCTGGATCAATTAGCTTTTTAGGAAGACTATTCTGCAAGAGAGCACCGCACTCTGCTGTTAATGAGATAGTAGAACTTTCTTCAATCTTTCTTTTATTTGACAATAATTCCCTAAGGAACTTCCCATAAGAAGGCATCTCTTTGATAGCATCTAAGAAAGGGATATTAAGTTCTAACCTCTTCAAGATCTCCATAAACTTCATAAACTTCTCTCCAAGCCTAGCTTGCACCAACCTTTGAGGAAACGGAACAGGTGGTACATAAGGTCTGACTGGAGCAACTGTGGGTTCCTTCTTCTCTTCTTCAATCGCTTCTTGCACAACCACATTTTCAAATTGAATTTTTTTCCTATCTTCTTCAAAAATCAAATTATCACTACTCATCTTCATCTCCGGCCCTTGCAATTCCTTACCACTTCTTAAAGTTATAGCATTCACGTGGGCTTTATGTGGTTGTTCAGTTTGGCCAGGAAGTTGGCCTGAAGACTTGCTAAGTTGATTCAACTGTTGAGCAATTTGAGTGATTGAATTCTCCATTAACTTGTTATGAGCTTTTATCTCATTGATACTTGAGTCAAAGTAATCATTCTTCTTTGCTTGTGTAGAGATAAATCCTTCCAAAAGATTTTCCAAGTTAGATTTGTGCGGCTGACCTGGTTGAAAACCTGGCGGCTGAGAAAAATTATTTTGTGGAGGTTGAGCTTGAGCCTGGTTATTTATGTAGGAGAAATTAGGATGATCTCTCCAACCTGGATTGTATGTGTTAGAGTAAGGATTATATTGTGGCCTTTGATTTTGGTTGTAGAGGGCATTTGCTTGTTCCATTGTTGTTCCAGAGGGATTGTATTGACAAGCATATTGAGTATGTCCAATTACACCGCATATTTCACATGAGGGAACTTTAGATGAAGTTCTAGAATCCAATTGCTCAATCTTCTTAACCATTGCCTGCATAGTAGTATTCAACATGGTTAGAGCATCAACATCATACTTACCACCCTTCTTAGGATGATTTCTGTCACTGTAAGGATAATTATCATTAGACGCCATCTCGTCTAACAAAGTTTTCGCATCCTCCGTACTCTTTTTCATAATAGATCCACCAGAAGAAGCATCAACAAAATTTCGAAACTCTTGTGTTAACCCATTGTAAAATGTTTGGATCAACAACCAGTCAGGAATTCCATGGTGAGGGCATTGTCTCTGAAGTCGTTTGAATTTTCTCCAAGCATCATGAAGTGACTCGTCATCATCTTGACGAAAGTTAGATATTTCATTCCTGAGCTTTGAAGTCTTCTTCTGACTGAAGAATTTAAGTAGAAACGCCTTTGCTAGACTATCCCAAGTAGTGAATGTGTTTGGTCCTTCATCCTTCAACCAATCTTTTGCTGCATCTCGGAGAGAGAATGGAAATAAGCGCAGCTTAATAGCATCATCACTAACATTGGTCAACTTTATAGTATCACACTTTTCTAGAAAACTCTCAAGATGATCAACAGGATTTTCAGTGGACAATCCTGCGAAAGAATCATTGGAGACGAATTGTATGAATTGTGGCTTGAGTTCAAAGTGGGTAGCCGTGATTGTTGGTCTGACAATACTGGAGAGTACGTCCGTAGCGTCTGGCATACCATGATCCCTGAGAGCTTTTGCTGCTGTCTCACCCATAACTTCCTTGTCTTTATTTTTCCTTCGTAGCCCTGCTTGTCTTCTTGCTGTAGCTTCAATTTCAGGATCAAAAGCAATCAAATTTTCTGTACCTGAACTTCGAGTGTGCATGCAACAAGGAAACTAGAAACAAGGATCAAATAACAAGGGAATAATAGCCGAAGCAACACAACAAAAAGACTTAGCTAAACAAACTCAAAAATTAACTAATCTAATACCGCTTTGTCCCCGGCAGCGGCGCCAAAAATTTGACAAGGCTGTCGCGTGCCTATCAAATAATAATATCTAACAAATCCTTCTAACTATGTAGTAGGGCAAGTTAGAGTCGATCCCACAGAGACAAACGTATCAATCACTAGTTATTCTTGATTCAATTCAACTAAGCAAGTAACACAATAAATTGTTGAGAGATTATTAATCTAAATATTATACTAAAGCAAATATGTGGTATTTATCAATTAACTAAAAATATCTAGAATTAAGTATCCCCACTAGCATGAATCGATGCAATTATGATTTTCCACCCCAATTAATCATACGCTACTCAAGAGGAAAGATGCGCCCTATAAAATACCAATAACCTCTCTCGAGTATTAATGGCTTCTCTAAAAATACACTCAAGCCTATTTTCATGGTATCATGCAATTTAGAGACATTAAACACAACATCCTAACTTCCTAACAATCCGTTCTACCTATTTTCATGGAGAAGTTCATGTCCTTATTGGATAAATCACAACCATCTAAGTCCAACTTTCGATGATAAATAGATATTAGGTTCAAACAATACGCATAATCACGTCTGACATGTTATTGTTAATTAAGCACAACTCAATAAGCAAGAGCATACAACATAACTGAATTGGGGGGTTATGGAAAATCATACATCAATCATAACTAGGGTTCAACTTAACCCTAGATTAAATAACTACTCACTCATAATTAAACTAACAAAACACATAATATAATAAGAACACATGACAATATTAAGAACAGAGAATAAAAAAACCTTTAATCTTTCTCCAAGAAGAAAAGTACAAGTCTCTCTATGTCTGTATGTATCTATGTATCTCTGTATATATGTCTCTCTCAGATCTGATGTTTATATACATATTCTCAAATATTTTAATACCTTGAGAAAAGTACAATTACGTTTCCTAAACTGATTCTGTTTTACAAGGAAAATTCGTAGCTGACTTTTCTTCAGTAAATCTGAGCCGTTCCTGATGTAATTTGATATTTGGACCACTTTAGAATAAAAGAGATTTCCATTATCTTCGCGTGGGTTGTTAAATCGTCCAATTCTGACTTCTAGATCTCAAGATATGACCCAAACAGTGAATTATATGCAGGCAGTCCAACAAATCCGAATTTCCTTCTAATAAATCTCCAAATTAAGCTTTTTATTCTTCAATCCTTCCAAGTTTAGGATTTCCTTTCTTCCTACAATAAAACATTAAAATTTATTAAATAAAAATCCAATTAAATGCAAAATATAATAAATATGAGGAATAAAATCATATAAAATATATATAAATATATACTCTATCAAAAATGAAAGAAGAATTGGAGTATGTACTGTATATACTGAAGATCAAAAATCAAAGAACTCATCAAACAGCTGAGGTGTTAAGAAGCAGGATGATGAAAGCTAGAATTCTTTGTGGCTTAAAGTCTGCTACTTCTTACATACCAAAGTACAGAGACTACAATGGAAATCTTGTTGAGATGCAAAGGAACAGTGCAAGACTCAGAACACATCTTGGTATAAAAGTGTTGGAATTTAATCTGGAATCAGATAAATCCTTCATAATAAAGCTAGGAAATGATATGAGGAAGAACATCATCTATGCTCTAAGGGCTGCTATCTACCAAACTGGAGAGAGTGATCCAGAGTTGAAAGAGCTAAAGAGGATAATGGTAGTTGAGCTAGAGAGAGCTGAGAGAAGACTACTTATGGACTATATCAGGACTGTGCCTGACATTGAAGAGATTAAGTAACTGAAGTCTGTAAGTTTTTAAAGTTTTTTGTTCTAAGTTAAAGATAAACTCTGTAATTTTATAAACACTGCATTTGTTATATATGTTTTGACATCATCAATTATCTGTTAACTTGTACATTTTAGTATGAACAAGTTGGGGGAGATTGTTAGATATAATTGCTGATGTTTGTTTATCAGTGTTTAAAGTACCAGGAAACTATCAGAGTTTAGCTGGAGGACCAGTCAGAGTTTGTTAAAGTCTGATGGTCAGAGTTCGCTTAGCTGTCAGTGAAGTCAATGAACATTCTAGAAGCGATATTCTTTGAAGATGGAAAGAAGCAAAGAGATATCGAGATGGCTAAGGAAACGGAACAGAAGACAGAAGCAATTCTAGATTGATATTAATTGTATAGCTAATTTATAGGAATATCAATTAGAGATTGTATGTAGCTGTGTACTATATAAACACAGATAGGTTAACCCTAAAAGGGATGCGAATACGTGAATTATCATTCTTGTAACCTAGCAGCTCTCTGTGATATTTTACATCACTGAGAGAGGAGTTTTTAATTCCATTCAGTTTATTATTCATAAACAGTGTTCTTATTGTTATTCTCATACATATACTTGATTATATATTGTGTATTCGGCCTAACATAACCATAAGGGTGAGAGGTTTTTATACCTTCCTTGATGCTTGGTAAAGACTAAAAATAGATTGTAAACTCTCCCTTGATCCTTAATCAACCTTGAAATCCAAGAACAAAACAAGATTTCATGAGTTTACTATTCATTCTACTATTCATGCCTCAACTTTGATCCAACATTTAACTATTCTATACTCCTTTGATGGCCATAAAAGTTTGAACTTACCTTTTTTATATATTGAGGGAGATATGGTCCAAATTTGGCGATTTTAGGATGAGTATATTTGGAGTTATAAAATTTTCTTTCCACCATGGTCAAGCTGGGCAGGAATTTGAGAGAAAATGGGGAAGATAAATATTTGCTTGATTTCTTTTCTTTCTTTTGTCAAAATAACCCTTAATGGCCAGCTTCTCATTTGTGTGGTTGTGGTGGAGTTTTGTCATCCATGACATATGTCATTTTTAACTTGTGGTTGTGGTGAAAGTGGTGAAAATGTGGTGATTCATCTCCTTGTCATTGCTTTGTCACACCTTGTCATCCTCCTGCATCATGCTTGTGTCATATTTTGTACCCTCAATCCTCTTATATGTTACACTTGATGATCTTATATGATACTTCCCCTTCGGTTAGGGTTTAATCCATAATTCGTTACGCTTCTGTTTCGCGATAGGTTCAAGTGATTTTGAAAACGTTTCTCTGTACCAATGTTAGGAGATACTTCCTTGATCTTTCCATTACCTTGGCTTAATATATACTCCCTCCGTCCCACCCATTTCTTTACAGTTTTTTTTCATTGCTTGGCACGCATTTTAAGGTGTATATAAAATATAGTTTCATAGTTTATTTTTAAAATTTTCTTTATTTGAATAAAAGTTTAAACATTATATTTTTATTCAGAATTAAAAAAAATTAAAAAAAAATTGTAAAACTATAATTTATAGGAGCCTTAAAATGCGTGCCGAGCCCTCCGTCCCGAATGTAAAGAACCTGTTGGGACTGAGGGAGTATGATCATAGATTTCTCACCTTGGCTTAAGGTATGATCACGGATTTCTCATTCTACATACTTTCTCAAAACGATCAAATCAATGCATCTTTGATAGTCCGATGAATAGTGATCAAAATTTAAAGTTGGAATCTCCTGATTATGATCGCGTTTACATTCACTTATTCTCCTTATACATCACTAATATAACTTTGAAACATTCATTCCATATCATCCACATAGTGTGGTCTGAAAAATTTTCCATCAGCAAATTTACTATTCATCAGGGGCAATTTTACTATTCATCAAAAGAAAAAAAAAATTAACTAAGTCCAAAATTTGGGGTTATTACAGTCTCCCCTTCTTAAAAGGATTCCGTCCTGGAATCTAAGAAAATAGCCGAGGTTACTTTTCCAATATAGAACTCTCCAGTTTCCAGGTTGACTCTTCAACCCTCTGGTTCATTACAACACTTACTCATTCCGGTCTGTGATATCTACCGGGCGCTTTATATAAGCCGATTCTGGTTTTATTCTTATACACCCATTTTCTATAAACATCCGATTATTCTTGCAATCGGCGGTACAACGCTTACTGTAACTTCGGTTCTCTGAAATGTTTCTTTCGGTCGGTCCGTCAGTTTGCGGATCCTACGTAGTGCTCGCACTCAAACTCGTCGCCAAACATGTTTGGAAAACTCCTCCCGAATCGGGAGTTCATTCATTGGTCCTTATCTGACACGATGGTGACTAGAACTCCACATCACCCAATTATCTATTTCGCAACTCTTCGATTTAAGATCTCTTGCTAAAAACAAAATATGAGTAGACTCATTTGATCCATCAATTATATCTCAATTGACGTCATGGTCCGACTTGATTCTTGTTGATCCTATCACAGAATCCATTATAGTAAAATTACATTCCTAATCAGGAACCTCTACTAACTGTGGTAGTCAACTAGGTCTTTGTTCTGCCTTCATTTTCTGACATATCCAATATTTACTTAACAATCGATAAATCCTTTTATCTATCCGGCCACCAGTCACATTTCCTAAATTTTCTTTACCTTTTTGTACTCTCCGCGTAGCTGTCTCTTTATGACAGATCTTTATTCCTTAATTCGTTCCGGCTCAATCAGGATTTTTAAATAATCCTTGGTGTACTTTTAACTTCAAACTTCATCCTTTCAGTTCCTCTTATTAGTCATTCCGAAGATTTAGCATCTTTCATTTCTTGAACATTTGGAATCCTAACTTGGTAAAAATACCTTATGATTCCTCTATCATTCTTTCTCAGTCTTTACTGCTTTCTCCAACATTGACTTTATACCTTTACTCGTCATTTGCTCTTGACATAACCTGACTTTCTGTAGCAATTCCGGTTGCATTGCAACCTCAAATAGTCTCTCAGTACCATTTCCGGTTATTTTAACCTCAATTTTTCATTTTCTCAAATCCTTGGATTAACTTTATCCGACGATGTTATCATCTTAAGTCTCTCAGACTAAGGGCATCGGCCACCACATTGGCCTTCCCTGGGTGGTAAGGAATCCCACTGTCATAATCCTTGATTAGCTTTAGCTATCTTTTCAATTGTCTGGGAAAGTGTATATAATGCTCTTATGATTGTGTAAATCTCGCACTTCTTTCCATACAATTAGTGCCTCCAAATCTTTAAAGCGAAGACTATCGCAGCCAATTCTAAGTCAAGCGTAGGGTATCTAAATTCATATTCCTTTAATTGTCTGGATGCATACGTAATTACCTTTCCGTGCTGTATAAGCACACACCCTAATTCTTTATGCGATGTGTCGCTATAGATCATGAAATCTCCCTTCCCGTCTTGGCAGTACCAGCACAGGGCGGTGACTAGTCTCTTCTTTAATTCCCGGAAACTTTTCTCACATTTCTCGGTCCACTCAACTTTTCAGTCTTTCGAGTAAGTCTGGTCAGTGGGGCTGCTATTATAGCAAAATCTTATACACTTCTTTGGTAATATCCAGCTAAATCCATAAAATTCCTCACCTCGGTTGGTGTTGTTGGTCTTTCCCAATTCGAAACAGCTTTTATCTTAGCGGGGTCAACCAACACCTCTTCATTGTTGACCACATGTCCTAAAAATTGTACTTCCTTTAGCCAAAATTCGCACTTTGAGAACTTGGCATATAACTTTTCCCTCCTCAGTGTTTCTAACACTATCCTCAAACGTTCTGCATGTTCTTCCTCGGTCTTTGAGGTAAACCAAAATATTGTCGATGTCACTAGGACACACTTATCTAAATACTTCTTGAAAACTCGATTCATCAAGTCCATGAAAGTTGCAGGGGCATTCGTTAGCCCAACGACATCACTAAAACTCGTAGTGTCCATACTTGGTGTGAATCGTAGTCTTGGGTACGTCCTCAGGTTTAATATTCAACTGGTGGTATCCCGTTCTCAAATCAATCTTCGAGAATTTAACTGCACCATGCAGCCGATCGAATAAATCACCGATCCTTGGCAGGGGTATTCATTCTTAACAGTTAGTCTATTCAGCTTTCGATAGTTTATGCACCGCCTCATGCGGCCGTCCTTTTTCTTCACCAATAACACGGGTGCATCCCACGGTGACGCACTTGGTCTTATCATTCCTTCCCCTAACAATTCCTACAATTGAGCGGCTAATTCCTTCATCTCGACTGGAGCTAGTCGGTACGGGGCCTTCGAAACTGGCGTCGTTCTTGGAGCTAATTCTATAGCAAACTTTATTTCTCTATCGGGTGGTAACCCCGGAAGATCTTCTGGAATACATCCTCGAATTCGTTAACCACAGGGATATTCTGTACACTAGGTACTTCCCGTTTCGTATCCATCACAGTCGCTAAACAAGTTTCACATCCTTGGAGGTCAATCGTTCCCTCGTTCGACAATCTGAATTATTACTTTCTTTCTTTCTCAATCTATTCGTGTTTCATACTTTATTTCCTTTATGCCCATTTCTTTCTCATCCACTTTGCTTCCATTTCTATCACAGTCATTTCAAACACTCTGTTATTCTGAATTCGCATCATGCGAAACAAACCTTGGCAATTTCCGTAATCTTCGATTCATAATTTATCAAGCTCATTTGTTTTAGCTCTAAGCTTCAACACTCTCTTTTTCCAAATACTAAGGAAAATACTTGCATGGTACCAAAGAATACTTCAAGTAACAGAATGTTTTATAAAATCTTTGTAAGAATTCTCATCGAATGGATGACCTTATTAGGTCTCAATCAATTATCATTTGGATATTTCATCATCCCAATTCACTGCATATAAAATGCATCTTGAACTCACTTAAATAAATTTGACCGAAGTTGAACTTAGTGAAACAATAACTAGTTCACTTCAAGGAAATTTTAACAACTAGCTGAACAAAATTTGCTAGTTCGATTAGTTTGGGACGCAGCATCTAGCTACGATGATTAGCTAGATTTTCATCATATCATTAAAATTTCAACTAGTTAGAACAATTAACTAGTCACTCATCATGGCACATATAATTAGCCAGTTTCAATCTACTAGTACAAAATCTCGACATCGTAGCCGAAGAAAGAAAGAAAACAAAATTTTGGCTACTCGTATAATGAATTGAAAGAAGAGTAAATAAGTTTGGGACGAACAAGGTAATTATAACCCTTGAATAGAATATAAGGTCTGAATAGAAAGTTCTTGGTATCGGAACAATCGATAACCTTCCACCAAACATTTCTCATCAGTGAGACGGTCCACCCAAAGGTGTATCCGTACATAAACTTTGTCAAATTCTCTGATAGAATTGAATTCGGACTACCAATATCAAATTGATATCCTTTCCACGATTTCAACGTCTGATGTGCAAATCTCTCCTTAATAGAAGAAA
This sequence comes from Heracleum sosnowskyi, assembly GCA_030848705.1. Classification (NCBI taxonomy): domain Eukaryota; kingdom Viridiplantae; phylum Streptophyta; class Magnoliopsida; order Apiales; family Apiaceae; genus Heracleum; species Heracleum sosnowskyi. The sequence goes on from CM061240.1 coordinate 23,948,063, forward strand.
AGAATTCACGAGTAATCTCTGAAATATATATCATCTATGTTTTAAACAAATAGCTAGATATTTATGAACTCGATTGAGGAGTACAAGTATGAAGAAAGAAAATAAATAAAATGAATATTTAACAGTTGTTGGTTGCATCCCAAGTTGAAGTAGGAAACTAGAAGGGTTACCTGACATGAATTATTCAAGGTAACACGGGCATGAACAATTTTAGATTGAGGAGTGTACCAGCAAGTAGATACCAAGAAGTCAATTGTCATCATAATTTCTAACATCACCCGTACGAGGATGATCTTATCTTTCTGCCTTTATGGCTAAGGGTACTAACCAACGGTACCTCAAAATCGTACAAGTCCTTAAATAGGTCAGGAGTTCGAAACATATTCGCCATTCCCCGATAATCGTCCAGGGATTGGGCCTCTTACGGCCGCATCAACACATCCTCAAAAGATGAAGGTCGATTAACGTATATGTAATTTCTTAACAATAGTCGTATCGAACGAATCCAACCCCAGGCCACCATAGGTCTCGTTCCTCGTAGGTCCTAAGATTGTCGCATTGCTCGTTGCAACCATACGTGTCTTTATTAGAATCACGCTATCCATTCTTCATATCTTTGATTTCCGAGTTGAGCCATCATGGCCTATCGTACGAAATATACTCGCGATGCGATTTAGAACGTTCATCTCACGATAACATTCTGGTACTATATGTACGCAAAAGTCTTCCTCTTAGGTAACAAAATACCCATCGACGGAAAAGACACCAACTCTGGTGGAATCGTTGTTCTCAAGGCTTAGACCTCATACGCAAGATAATGCCTTAACTAATCCACGCAATTTTAGTAATTCGGATCACGTACAGGATTGTAAACGTCTCAATCTTCACATGTGCTGCCTTCCTGTGGGCAACTATGATGAACTACAAACACTTAGGTTCTTACTAAGTCAAGTTATCCATTGGTATTGGCCCTTCCGACCTTACCCTAATTGCAACCGAGACTCTGCTCCGCGTCTTATCTTAATGTCCTTGATAATCCGGGTATAATTCTAGACATTCGTCTTATCATTATGATGGTCTTCAACGGTCCTATCGGTCCTCCGATAAGTCCCCAACTAAACTCTTTAATCTTAACATCCTCAATGGCACTACTTCCGGTAGTCCACTTAACGAGCTCTATATGAGTCCTCTCGTCATTCTCTTACTTCGATATAACTCTTGACACTCTCATATCCAAGTTTATAACTTAACGCTCTGATACCAGTTCTGTAACACCCCTAGATCCGGGGTCAGGAATCTGGGTTGTCACGCTCCATCAATTATACAATACATGCATTACTTACAACATTCTAATAATATAACTCCAACGACCCCAATCACTTACGCACACACACACAAGTTATAGCCTTGGAGATGAGCAACAAAAGTAACATTCGTTATTACAAATCAAATGTACTATCCAGGATCTCATCTATCATTTACAACCTCTACCTGAAGTTAAAATAATAGACCTCACAATTCTATACAAGGTTTAGTAATACAAACCTACTCAAAAATAATTCTCACTCATTCAAGCTGCAACTATTCTGCTCACATCGGCAGTATCCATCCTGCTGAACTAACTCAAGGGTGGTCTCTCCATTCCCTTGCTCTCGTAACACGAGGTGAATCGACAATGTTTTCTTTATGCTGAAAGATTTAATAAAGCAAGAATGAGATAATAGCGCCCAGAAAGAAATCTATCCCAGTTTAAATCTTTAAACCTTTTAGGAAGATAATCCCTATAGGATCAAAGTTTTTAACGCTACTAGGGTTTGTCCCCAAAATAGTATATTGTTCAAAATACCGTATGACTTATAATCATACTCAAATACTCTTCATAATCATTTGGAAATCCTTGGTATCAGTATGATAAACCAAGACTCAAAACATATCTTTTTTTTTATAGATTTTTAAACATTAGATTCAAGGCTTAAAGCCTATTCAGTGATTTAAAATACTATACAGTTCAATATACTGTATATCTTAACTACCCTCTCAACATATATACACACATACCTATTTAGATATCTCATTGTTAGCACAAAATCACGCAAGCGCACGTGGTCACAAGTAATATACGAATAAGTCAAGTTCGTTCCCACAGAGATCTAATGAGGTGTTCAATTCAATTAATGTACCTATGCAACAATGTATGATTTTTATCCACTGCTAAGACAATTAACAATTTGGGTTTGATTATCTAAAATTAACTAGAGAACAAATTATTAAACTAAGAATTAACTAACTAAGAGGATTAAAATCGATTTATGTATATGAGAATAAAACATGGGATCCTAACTTCATTAAGTACTTCATTCAGAGTCTTTTGTCTTTAATCAATGCATGTGACGGTTGTGAAAACTAATCGGATAACACGAAATCAGTACACGCTACCTTTCAGTATACGTATACCAAACCACTTAAACATCCACAAAATAGATAGAAGTTAAGCAGACACCAATTATGCTTAGACCCTATATGTCTATAAGATTTGAAAACATAACGGTTTAACGAGCAAGTTATCCATTCAGATTACATAGGGCAGGTAAGATGGTTAAAATCTCCTACGAATCATGCATGACAAACATACATAAACCTATGCTAGCATGGCAAGTTCCAAACCTCTATATCCACTTTCGCATTCAATAGAGATTAACAAACAATCTTAGATGTTAGCTACGCATCCAAGAAGAATAAGCACAACCAAACTAGGATATCAATTATCCATCACACACACATCTTTAAAACAATTAACTACTAAAATCCATAAATAAATCCGTTAGAATCCCACGACAATGATTAGTTCATAATAGAACTGTTCATCATCGCGGGTTCTGATGAAAGCATGATGAAAAACAAGAAATCAATGATGTAAATATGAATAAGAGTTAAAGGTTTAGAGGACAAATCCGGAAGCATCCAAAAGTTGCACCAAAATTGAAGAATACAAGAAAAAACTATGTCTAGATCTCCTCTTAGTCATGTTCTTCGTTCTTGGCTCCTCGATCTTGTGCTCCAATATTAAATCTGATCTCTGGTGTGTTGTGATGTATTGTGATGTGTTGATTATGTCCCCCCAAGGTGTGTATTTATAGCTCCAAGTTGTCCCTCTTCCAAGCAATTGTCGTTTTTGAGTTAGAATAGAATTACGGCAATTTCCATCTTTGAATGCAATAAGAATTGCATATTCCATGTTTACAACTGATTCTGGAAGTTTCTGGCCGCCCCAAGCAATTACCATAATGATTAGAAGTTGAATTTGTGAAAATTTCCTTATTAAAATCGAATTCTGGCAATTTCTAGCGATTCTGACTTCCTGGGCGGCCGCGCAGAATTCCAGTACAATTCCTGGGCGCCTGCGCAGAACCTTCTGCCTAGAATTATAGAAAATGTTTTCCTCTTCGCGTGAGCTGTAAGATCGTCAGAATCGGACTTGTAGAACTCCAGATATGGCCAAAACAGTGAAGACTGCGCAACCTACCCGGAAAATCCGAATTTTAATCAAATTAACCTCCAACTCTTGGTTCTGCAAAACTTAATGAAAACACATTAAACACACCACATACTTGAGTTCAAGTCATCAATTTAAGCCGATATGAAGCGTTCCAAGTGGATTAAAAATCCACTTATCACACCCCCAAACTTAAACTGATGTTTGTCCTCAAGCATAAATAATATAACTATATACAACTAACTAGTACCACTTCCGTAGGTGATCACGGTTGCATTTGGCATATGCAACAAGCCCTTTAAACCCCTAGGCAGCCCTAGTGGACGAGTAAGGTCTCGTGAGGGCCTATAGCGAATGTACCCACAAAATCCATCTAACAATGCAACTAACAATGCAAACTATATGAATGCAACTACATGAAAAAAATGCAAAGATCCCCTTTAAACTAACCATAACCATTCAATAAGCAAACATCTCAAGTCATGCAATAACTTCCAAACAGAGCTTGACTAAATCCCCGTATACTAACAATACATGAACGGAAACGTGGTGTGTGCGATACTCATCAGATATACTCCTAGCACTAGACCAAAAATCATACCCATTCTTCGTCAAGGCAATCACTAGTTTATAAAAAGAATGAACGCTAGACACTTCATAACTCAGAGACACCTCTATCATCATTTAAGTTAGACAGGAATTCATGCTTTATTACTAACAACTACAACACATAACAAAACAACATAACACACGTGTTTATTTGACCGTGCAATGGATGAGACCCCAAAAGGCTTATACAATAATACCCATGTAGCGAGTGTTAGGTCGGCAATCCCAAACCACAAAGGGCTTTAGGTTACCAGGTACAAGTACCCCTCAGACTTAATTACTCGAGTATTAAAGAGCTCACCCTAGTCAATTATACACACTCACACTCTCACAAACACTCTTTTTTTTTTCTTTTTCTTTTTCTTTTCTCTCTTTTTTTTTTCACACAAGAATGAGTGCGTTTCGCTCCATCTCATTCATCCTAGACTACTCATAAAATATGAGCTGGCTACTAGCCATTTGACGCCTAGCCTTTATTACCAACTAAACACAACTAAAAACACTTAGCATGAAATCCCTGTTTTCCCCCAAACTTATACTTTGGTGCTCCTACGCCATCAAGGGAATAAAGAACATTTTAACTATAAACAAATGATTAAGCCTCAAAACATCCAAACAGGCATGGCCCTAATCTAGCCCAAAAGCAAACGATGAATTGTGTAAAGATTTTGTTTTCATAACATGCATGTCAATTTCATAAGAACTTAAATCATCCCTCTATTTATGATTACCACAATCAAATCAACATCAACCTAATAAACAGAAATAGCTCGTCCTAAGGGATCATGAAATATGCATGCCATGCAACTAAAATGACACATATAATAAAAACATAAACAAAATGTCCTACATGAAACAAACATGCAAAATACGAACAAAACATGAATGAATTACCACAAACATGCAAAATATGATTTCCTATAGTAGAAACATACCTAACACATGGGTTGCCTCCCACGAAGCGCTGTCGTTAATGTCATTTAGCCGGACAAATGTGAATCAAATCATGGTGGCTCGAAGATCGCATTTGACTTGTCCTTAGCAGAAGGACCATTCACCCATTGTTTGATAACCTTCTTGCTTTCTTCCCACATCTTTTCCAAATCAAACTTCACCTTGACTTTTCCACCAATCGATTTTTTCTTTTTCTTCTTTACACCTCTAAGGTGTTTATGCTTCTCCGTCGATTGATAAGAACACTCTTTTACCTCATCATCCTTGTTCCACCTTCTCAACACATTATCTTCACACTCTTTAAAAATTACCAACTCATCATTCAGAAGGACATACTTCAAATATGGTGGAAGTTTTCCAAGCTTGCCATTCGAAAGATCTCGAATGGAAGAATTGTCAATGGAATCACTGATGTGATGCTCGAACTTGTGCATGTCCGAATTTTTGCTCAACAGCTGATCGAACTCCTTTCTCTGACCCGTATCAACCATCTTCAAGCTAAAACACTTTTCCTCCTCTGTCGGAATTTTCATAGCCTTGAACACATTAAAGATGACCTTTTGATTACTCACCCTCATTGTGAGCTCTCCTTTCTGTACATCGATCAACGCTCGGCCAGTAGCCAGAAAAGGTCTTCCCAAGATGATAGGAATCTTCTTATCCTCCTCAAAGTCAAGACTAACAAAATCAGCAGGAAAAATCAGCTTATCCACCTTTACCAAGACATCCTCCACTATACCCCTTGGATATGTGATCGACCGATCAGCCAATTGTAAGGTCATATTAACTGGTTTCGGCTCAGGCAACCCAAGTTGCTTAAAAACAGACATTGGCATTAGATTAATGCTAGCTCCCAAATCACATAAGCATTTGCTGAAAAGTTGATTGCCAATAGTGCAAGGTATGGTAAAACTTCCCGGAACTTTAAGCTTCGGTGGCAATTTCTGCTGTAGAACTGCACTACACTCCTCTGTCAAAGCAACGGTGTCCAAATCCTCGAGTTTCAACTTCCGAGATAGAATACCCTTCATGAACTTAGCATAGCTCGGCATCTGTTCAAGAGCTTCTGCAAAAGGTATGTTGATGTGTAACTTCTTGAAAACCTCGAGAAATTTGGCGAATTTTGTGTCAAGATTCTGCTTCTGTAGCCTCTTTGGATATGGAGGAGGAGGATAGATCTGATTACTCTCTGTAGTCTTCTTCTAGAGCCTCTTTGGGTATGGAGGAGGTGGGTAAATAGTCTGCTCCGAAGTAGACTTGTCAGCAGAATTTTTGCTCTTTTCAGCCTCACCGTCCAACTACTTAGCTGCCAAATCAAAAATTGGCTTTTCCTTAGAAGGTTCCACCTGATGCTGCTGAATTTCTTCCTCTTCTTCAACTGCTGATTTTTGATTGCCCGTGACCTTTCCCGATCTCAAGGTAACTGCTTTCTTTCCTGGATTAGGCTCCGTATCGCTAGGAAGAGTTCCCTGAGCTCTGCTGAGTAAGGCACTTGCCAACTGCCCCATCTGATTCTCCAAAGTCTTGAGTGATGCCGCCTGGCTTTTAACTATCATTCTCAACTCATCCAATTCAGATTTTTCATTCGAAGACTGCCCCGCACTAGCATGAGGTTGTTGCGGAAATCCTGGTGGCTGAAATTGTTGCCTAGGAGCATACTGTGGCTGAAAATTCTGCCCTTGCTGCTGCTGAAAATTCTGAGGATTGTAAGGCTTTGCTCCAAATTGCTGACCTTGGAATGGCTGATAAGGCTGCTGAGATTGTTGATTGTCTCTCCAGCTGAAATTAGGATGATTCCGGCTATTGGGATGATAGGTGGCTGGAACTGGCTGTGATGGTCTCTGAAAGTTGCTCACAAACTGTGCCGACTCACTAGATATGGCACAATTATTCGTCTCATGTGCGCCCGCACAAAGCTCACAAACACTAGCCACCTGCTGAACTCCATAATTCGTCAAAGAATCCACCTTCATTGTCAAAGCCTTCAACTGGGCTGCTATAGCTGTAGCTGCATCAACTTCAAGAACTCCTGCTACTTTGCCTTGTGATAATCTCTGAGTAGGATTCTGATATTCATTCGCAGCCATCATCTCAATTAACTCATAAGCTTCCTCGTAGCTCTTAGCCCATAGAGCTCCACCTGATACTGCATCTAACATTGGTCTTGATTGTGCTCCCAGACCATTATAAAAACAATTAATCACCATCCAGTCGGGCAATCCATGATGTGGACATCTCCTAAGAATCTCCTTGTATCTCTCCCAAGCTTCACATAAAGTTTCTCCAGAATGCTGAGAAAACTGAGTAAGAGCATTCCTGATCGCAGCAGTTTTAGCCATGGGGAAGAATTTAGTAAGAAATTTCTGAGCAAGATCCTCCCATGTAGTAATAGAACCTGCTGGTAGAGAGTTCAACCAGCCCTTAGCCTTATCCCTCAGAGAAAATGGGAAAAGTCTCAGCTTCACGGCATCTTCTGACACTCCGTTGGTCTTGAAGGTGTCGCAAATCTCGATGAAATCCCTAATATGCATATTAGGATCTTCCGTTGGAGCACCCCCAAACTACACTGAATTCTGCACCATCTGAATCGTGTCATGCTTGATTTCAAAGGTATTAGCTGCAATAGCCGGCCTGACAATACTCGACTGAATATCATTGATCTTTGGCTGAGAATAGTCCTTCAAAGCCTTAGCTGCAGGTGCTACTCCTTCTGGAACGTCTCCCATCTTTACTAACTTTAATCTTTCTTCTTCCAATTTACGAGTCTGAGAACGTGTTCGCATACACGTTCAAGTACCTGAAACACACAGAACAAACAACTACAATCCGAGTCAGTGAACTCTAACGACCACTGATGACTAGCACATAAACTAAAATAAAACACCGATGATCCCCGGCAGCGGCGCCAAAAACTTGTTAGCACAAAATCACGCAAGCGCACGTGGTCACAAGTAATATACGAATAAGTCAAGTTCGTTCCCACAGAGATCTAATGAGGTGTTCAATTCAATTAATGTACCTATGCAACAATGTATGATTTTTATCCACTGCTAAGACAATTAACAATTTGGGTTTGATTATCTAAAATTAACTAGAGAACAAATTATTAAACTAAGAATTAACTAACTAAGAGGATTAAAATCGATTTATGTATATGAGAATAAAACATGGGATCCTAACTTCATTAAGTACTTCATTCAGAGTCTTTTGTCTTTAATCAATGCATGTGACGGTTGTGAAAACTAATCGGATAACACGAAATCAGTACACGCTACCTTTCAGTATACGTATACCAAACCACTTAAACATCCACAAAATAGATAGAAGTTAAGCAGACACCAATTATGCTTAGACCCTATATGTCTATAAGATTTGAAAACATAACGGTTTAACGAGCAAGTTATCCATTCAGATTACATAGGGCAGGTAAGATGGTTAAAATCACCTACGAATCATGCATGACAAACATACATAAACCTATGCTAGCATGGCAAGTTCCAAACCTCTATATCCACTTTCGCATTCAATAGAGATTAACAAACAATCTTAGATGTTAGCTACGCATCCAAGAAGAATAAGCACAATCAAACTAGGATATCAATTAGCCATCACACACACATCTTTAAAACATTTAACTACTAAAATCCATAAATAAATCCGTTAGAATCCCACGACAATGATTAGTTCATAATAGAACCGTTCATCATCGTGGGTTCTGATGAAAGCATGATGAAAAACAAGAATTCAATGATGTAAATATGAATAAGAGTTAAAGGTTTAGAGGAAAAATCCGGAAGCATCCAAAAGTTGCACAAAAATTGAAGAATACAAGAAAAAACTATGTCTAGATCTCCTCGTAGTCACGTTCTTCGTTCTTGGCTCCTCGATCTTGTGCTCCAATATTGAATCTGATCTCTGGTGTGTTGTGATGTATTGTGATGTGTTGATTATGTCCCCCCAAGGTGTGTATTTATAGCTCCAAGTTGTCCCTCTTCCAAGCAATTGCCGTTTTTGAGTTAGAATAGAATTACGGCAATTTCCATCTTTGAATGCAATAAGAATTGCATATTCCATGTTTACAACTGATTCTGGAAGTTTCTGGCCGCCCCAAGCAATTACCATAATGATTAGAAGTCGAATTTGTGAAAATTTCCTTATTAAAATCGAATTCTGGCAATTTCTGGCGATTCTGACTTCCTGGGCGGCCGCGCAGAATTCCAGTACAATTACTGGGCGCCCGCGCAGAACCTTCTGCCTAGAATTATAGAAAATGTTGTCCTCTTCGCGTGAGCTGTAAGATCGTCAGAATCGGACTTGTAGAACTCCAGATATGGCCAAAACAGTGAAGACTGCGCAACCTACCCGGAAAATCCGAATTTTAATCAAATTAACCTCCAACTCTTGGTTCTGCAAAACTTAATGAAAACACATTAAACACACCACAGAGTTCAAGTCATCAATTTAAGCCGATATGAAGCGTTCCAAGTGGATTAAAAATCCACTTATCACTCATACTTGTTCAAAATACTGTAGAATATCAGTAATGAACACCTTTTCATAAAAGAAGCAAGAATGAGCACTATAGCTCGACAATAAGATATAGCAGCATAATCCTATATGTGAGCTGATATCATAAAGGAAAACCTTTAAAACTTCATTCGTATACAGAACGATATGTTTAAATATTCTTTGTATCAAAACATGCCATACAGTTCAAATACTGTATGAGGTATAGTACTTTGTTAAAATATTATTAACAAGTATCCATAACCGGTATTTAATCCAAGTTACCAAACATTTCTGAAATTCCAATCCTTGGAAAACATGGGGAGTTGTACAGGGCTACGCACTGTTATACGATGATCAGTCGTCATACCAAAGATTCTCTACTAGTAGATGGATAATCCCGAAGGTCATTACCCTAGCCGCATACGGGCTTTTAGGTTGGACCGGCGTCACTCGGCCTCTTACTCATTTGTAACCATATGGCGACATCAAGGCCACACAAGTGGACCCGCTCCCTGGCAACGGATTCCACTGGACTGGCGTCATCCAGCCTCTTATTCATTTTCCACCTGGCGACATCAAGGCCAGCAAAATAGTTTTTATTTGCGGGACCGTGCGTTACTCGACCACTTACGCGAAAATGTTGTTTCCCCCAAGCATAAGCTTGTTGATATGTTTTGTAAAAATATCCTTACTTCCGGGTTATATCAGAAGTAAGTCACAATGTGGGTTGACCGTTGTCAACTGACCTCGATTCTCGAGTAAAACATTTTGAAATTACGACCTGGGAGTTTTGTAAAATATCTTTAGCTCTGATAATTCAGAAACCCGAACTGTACCACTTTTAATGAAAGAGGCAAGTGAAATCATATGTTCACTTCCTGGAATGGATTCCCAATTTTTATAAGTCAAAAACCATAGTCAACATTTGAGATAATTCAATAAAAATAGTTGGGAACCCCTACTACAATCAACTGAATCTTTTTAAGATCAGAAAATATTTTAAATAACTATTGGAACCTTACGTAATATTTAAATAAGGTTCTACGATTTTTAAATCAGTTTTGGAATATTTAATAAATATTGAATTATGATTCAATATAAATCTACTTAAGTGAATATTCAAGTTAATATTCACTTACTTAAATAAATATTCAAACTAATATTGTTTTATTATTCGATAAGATTCTACTTAAGTGAATTTCCAAAATACTATTCACTTAATTAAATAATATTCAAATAATATTTATAATAATATTATTTAAATATCTCACATTAAATATCCAATAATATATATATTGGGATATTTAATCAACATTTTTAAAATATAACTGTCCCTGGAACCCTCCAGCTTCTGACAGTATAATCAAGACCAAAATACTAATTTGACTCCCGGTCTTAGTTTTAAAATTCACATACGAGTGCTCTATCCTTAGAGCCTCTATAACACCTCGGTTTATATCTAATATTTACTTAGCATATAACCCTTTATATAACACAAAGCTTTTTACCAAGCATAATTAGTTATAACTTCTTTTCACAGTATTAAAACAGAATATATCACAACCATAACAATAATCACAACAGCATCACTTATATGATGTAGGGTTTGGAGACTTGCATAATATCGTATGCATATATTACATTTGAAAGCATGCATCTATCATATGCATATTATCATCTTCATAGTTAAAAATCCGAACACATCCATATACGATGTACGGTTTGAAAGCATGCATAATATCGTATGCATATATTACATTTGAAAGCATGCATCTATCATATGCCTATTATCAGAATATTGTACTTTAAAATATAGCATGGAATGAGAAAACTTGCCTCGGGTCCTTGGTTGTTATGGGTTCGAGAACTTGCCGGGAAATCTATAAACAAAGAAATACTCGATCAGTCCCTAGCATAATGATTCGCCCATAACAATTCACTCTAAGTCAACCATAAGTCAAACACATCATGTAGCCACGTTATTCCTCAACAATGTTCGTGTTTTAATCGACTCGAAATAATCCTTTATCTTAGTCACAACGGTTGGTCAAAGTAGTACCCTAGAGTTGACTTTTCATAGAGTTACTATTACGCGACTCGTACTCTAACACTTTTAATAAATTGGAAAACTCACATTTAAATACGAAACCACTTCCGAAGTCATCTTAAGTATTTTTAATATTTATCATAAAAGTTTCGATCTCAAAACAGGGGTTTCACTTGGTGAGATGTATTCGCAAACTTGGATGAGCTACGGAAAGTTACTATTCGCACGTCTTTCACTAAAACGCTCATATCTCCTAAACCGTTAATCGAAATGACACACCGTTTTCGCGTGCGCGATCTAGGGAAAGAATAGAACAAAATGCTTGAACATGTGTTTCTGCCTAAGGGGGTGAAATTCCCGAGAGCAGCAGATATTTGGCAGTGAAGTGCAGAACCACTTACTCCTCGCGCAGCTTTGGTTCCGACATTTTTATAAAATCGAAAATTTATCTTTTTAACCCAAAACCTTCTCGATTCACTTACTAACTGTCCATGTTAGTATCCATTTTAATATCATATCCTAATTCCATTTTTAAGGGGTTTGATCAAAGGTTCAAAGTTCACTTAGTAAACTACTTCGTTATCCGAAACCGCTTTCACTAAAACAAAAACAAGTGTTTCTCCTAAACCGTAAATCGAAACGACACGATTATTTCGCCAAAATAAACTACAAGACAAGACCTACATGATCATGGTCAGTTAGGGTTGCTTTCATGTCATGGGTTTACCCGAGGTTTCTGCCTAAACTATCTAATGAAAATTCGACATGGTAACGACGCTAATTCATGATTCCCGTGTTTTAAACACTCAAATCAACCACTAGTCAACAACCAATCAACCAACCATCAAGCCTCAAGTTAATACTACAAGTTTTCTGCCCAAACATGATCATACCCTAGTTCATAGGTTTATCCATAAATTAACCACTAAACATTCTCAAAATCATGCATACATGCTCTTAATCATACTATCACTAATCATTCTTAACAAAATCACTAATAACAAAGTATAACCATAAGGGTGAGAGGTTTTATACCTTCCTTGATGCTTGGTAAAGACTAACAATAGCTTGTAAACTCTCCTTTGATCCTTAATCAACCTTAAAATCCAAGAACAAAACAAGATTTCATGAGTTACTATTCACTCTACTATTCATGCCTCAACTTTGATCCAACATTTAACTATGCTATAATCCTTTTATGGCCATGAAAGTTTTAACGTACCTTTTCTATATACTGAGGGAGATATGGTCCAAATTTGGCGATTTTAGGATGAGTATATTAGGAGTTATGAAATTTTCTTGCCACCATGGTCAAGCTGGGCAGGAATTTGAGAGAAAATGGGGAAGATAAATATTTGCTTGATTTCTTTTCTTTATTTTGTCAAAATAACCCTTAATGACCAGCTTCTCATTTGTGTGGTTGTGGTGGAGTTTTGTCATCCATGACATATGTCATTTTTAACTTGTGGTTGTGGTGAAAGTGGTGACAAGGTGGTGATTCATCACCTTGTCATTGCTTTGTCACACCTTGTCATCCTCCTGCATCATGCTTGTGTCATATTTTGTATCCTCAATCCTCTTATATGTTACACTTGATGATCTTATATGATACTTCTCCTTCGCTTAGGGTTTAATCCATAATTCGTTACACTTCTGTTTCACGATAGGTTCAAGTGATTTTGAAAACGTTTCTCTGTACCAATGTTAGGAGATACTTCCTTGATCTTTCCGTTACCTTGGCTTAATATATATGATCATAGATTTCTCACCTTGGCTTAAGGTATGATCACGGATTTCTCATTCTACATACTTTCTCAAAACGATCAAATCAATGCATCCTTGATTGTCCGATGAATAGTGATCAAAATTTAAAGTTGGAATCTCCTGATTCTGATCACGTTTACATTCACTTATTCTCCTTATACATCACTAATATAACTTTGAAACATTCATTCTATATCATCCACATAGTGTGGTTTGAAAAAAATTCCATCACCAAATTTACTATTCATCAGGGGCAATTTTACTATTCATCAAAAGAAAAAAAAAATTAACTAAGTCCAAAATTTGGGGTTATTACACTATTGCAATGACAGGAAATCCAGTTCAGCATTCTCTTACTAAACACATCAGTATTAGATATCACATCATAAGAGAACAGGTTCTGGAAGGAACAATTGAACTTCACTTTGTTCCTACTGATCAACAACTAGCTGATATATTCACCAAGCCACTCCCTGAAGCTACTTTCAATAAATTGGTGAATGAACTTGGAATGATGAACTTTGAGAATTTCTGAGAAAAGCTACAGAGAGGAAATCTTGATGACTGTCAAATCCTGATAGTCATTCTGCAAGATATGTAATTTTGATCAAATCCTGATAGGACATAATCCTGACAGGAAGTCAACTGGTCAATCCTGATGGACAGGTCAGTATTTCATTGCTTAATTTGTGCCTGATTTTTCGTCAGTAACTGGTAAGAAACGTTTGAGTTTTAGTTGGACAACTGTATGCGCACGTGTGGCACACTGTTAGACATATACATATAGTTACACATAGAAAGCGGTGCAGTTATGTTTCATTACTCACGTAATTTGTCCACTAATTATTTGTGCACGAATCACAGCATGCCATCTGTCACTGAGAGTAATATTTTGTTTTAACAAAATACATTTGATTTTCTGACATCCTAATTACCCTCTCATCATAAGTTTTTCATCTTCTTTCTCTCTCTGTGTTCAAGAACCCTAATTTCTAATTCTCAATTCTCAAATTTTTGATACTGTTTCAATGGCGTCTTCATCATTCATGAACAAACAGACTGTGATTAGTGGTGTTACTTTTTCCACTAATAATTTTGTAGCTATTATAAATCATCAGGAATTACCCAATGAGTTTCACATAATTCAGGATTTTCTAGCTTCAAGCCCATTGAAGTTTGCTTTAACAGAACCTGCAAGTGTGTCTTTTAAGTCAGTTATGCAGGTGTGGAACTCAGTTACTTTTGATAAAGGGCATTCTGACTCAATCTTGATGAGTTTTGAATATGATGGGATTACTCACTATGTGACTCCTGCAATTATGGAGGACGCATTGCAATTACCTGTTCTTGGTGATGCTGTTCCTGATAATGTGTCAGACTCTACTCTCTTTGAGTTTGTTACAAAATTGGGCTACAATGGTGAAATAAAGAGGTATGGCAACCTCTTCAGGACGAAGCTTAAGAGGTAATGGAATTTCTTCTTTGATACAATCAGCCGCTGTTTCCTGAACAAGACATCAAATTTTTATGCTCTTCCATCAGGATCTCTCAAAATTGGGTACTCTCTTATCCATTCTACAGTGTTTGATTATGGGTCTTTTATCTTAAAAACTTTAAGTGATAGGAAATCAGATAAGTTAGGTTCTGTCTGTTTTCTTCGATTTTTACACTTGATATTTAATCACTTATGTCCTAATGTTGTTTTTGAGAATGATGTAGTTCTACCAATCTGTAGAATTACTGAGAATAATATTAAGTCCTTAGTCAACAGTGATAAGGCAAATGGTTTTATTGGCAATTCCTTTATTCCTGATGAGGTCAGGTTTTTCTTACATCAGAAAATGCCTACTTGTTATGGATTACTTTCTAATGCTATGGGGCAAGACCAATCACATCTTGTTCCTAACCCAAGCATTCATCCCAAACAGTCTAAACAGTCAACAGCCACCTCTACTGTCTCTCAAAAGACTTTAGTTGTAAGATCAAAGAAATCAGCTAGAACTGATGTGTCTGGAAGACAATCAGGTTCAAAGGATTTTTCTTCTACACCACTCACTAAAAAGAAGTTACAAGGGGGTGTACAAGGGGTTCTGGTGAAGAAGGCTGCTAAGGGTGTTGAGGCTGTTTATGCTAAAAGGAAGTTAGTGATCAGGGATGAGACTGATTCTGAGGATGATTTACCTATATCCTCTATAATGAATGTGAATAAGGAAGTTGCTGATACTGCTATTGAAGCTGTGGTATAATTATCTACACCATAGAAGAAAAGGAAATTATCTAAGGGCAGGTATCATATTCCTTTCGAAAAGAAGCAGGATACTGATGTACAGGACATTTCTATTCTTAATGAGCAATCAAATTCAGCTGCTCAAGCAAATCCTGATGTTAGTATTCCTGATGCTGCACCAAGTCAAGTGGTTACTATTTCAGACTCTCCAGCACAGGACTCTCCAACAAAAAGACATGTTGATATTTCATGGGAGAAGTATGGTGCTGCTGCTTCCAATCTTGGGATTAAACATCCAATGGAAAAGCTAAGGAAAGCAGGGGAGTTAGTGTTCTCTAGACAGAAGAAACTGAAGGGATCAAGCCCACAAGAACCTGGACCTCAAAGTGGTTCAGCAGCTCTTATTGATGATCCAGTCACACAAGAACCACTCAATCAAAGTTTGGGTGAAGGCTTAGCAATTGGAATGGTCACACAAGAACCTTTTTCTCAAAGGGAGAATGAAGACATTTTTATTCCAGCCACACAAGAACCATCTTCTCAAAGTGAAGATGCAGGCCAAGCTACAGTTTCTGAGAAATTTCCTGACAATGCTCAAGGGATTTCTGGTGCAGATGAAGTTCAAAGATTGGTCGAGGACGCTGTCAATGAGGGAAGCACACAAGAACCTCCAACTCAAAGTGTTAAAGCAGCTTCAGAACCTCATGCTACACAAGAACCATCAGTAACAAATACTGATGCAAGCTTATCAAATCCTGACGGTGTTGCTCCTAATGCTAGTGGTGCTCCTGATGCTGAGCCAATTCTGATACAGCCACTAAGATCACGACCAATGGACCATCCTATCACAGATTCACAGGATAAACTGAAAGGTATAGCTATTCCTGATCCTGACGTTACTCATGGTACTGCTGGTGATGATTCTGATGATAGTGATGATGATAATAACGAAGAGAAGGAACAGCTTGCCAGAGTTTTAAAATCTAGTCTTGGAACTAACTATGGTTCGTCAAGCACCTTCATGACTGGCAAGGCTACTACTGGAAAAGACTTTAGACAAGACTTTTATGTTCCTTTTGAAGATCCTGCTGAGGCAATTAGACAACATGAATGGAACAATTCATGGTACAAATCTGCTGATTCTGTGAGCTATCCTTATGCTCTAGATCATGCCTATGATGCAGTGAAATTGATAGAGAATCATTTGAAGGCAACTACTTTGTTATCCAAAAGCCTCAAAAATGAGATTGATTCTGTCAAAGCTACAACAGATTTGGTTAGGACTGATATATCTAATAATTTTACCAAGGTGCCTACTGCTCGTCAACTACGAAAAGTGGAATCTAAGGTTAATTCAATCATTGTTGACCAGTCCTCAATCAACAACAGAATTGATACTCTTGATTCTAAGGTAACTGACATTCAAACCTCTCTTCCCTTAATTTTGAATATATTGTCAAATACTGATGTCAAAAAGGGGGAGAAGGTAAGTCAGACAAAATGTACACCTGATCTAGTATTGAGAAATAATGATGATGATGATCATACTGGAAATGATGGTGGTGACAAAATTTTACAAGGAGAAACCTCTGATGCTGCTGTTGTGAAGTCTACAATTCAAACTTCTCAAAGTCAGTCAACTCATGTTTCTGATTCTGGAGTTAAGACAGTAAGAACATTGGTGCAATCTCAGATCCTGACGGAAGAACAAATCGTGACAGGTGATCAAATCCTGATGCCTGGTCATGAACAAACTCTTGCGACAATTCCTGAAGCTGATGAAGATGTGCTCATAGACAATCCTGAAGATGCATCAAATCTATTCCAGAAGTTCACTACAAAAGATGGTAGAATTGTTACTCTCTACCACACTGATAAAAGAGTTCAACAATTATTTGCAAGAAAAGCACTCTCTACAGCAAGTGAAAAATATCATGATCTCACACATGAAGAATTCTTAAGTCAACAGAGAGAAATGATGGAAAGCTTTAATAACCCTGCTCCTGCTAGAGGAAGAGGAGGCAGAGGTAGGAGAGGTGCTAGAAGAGGTTCTTCAACTCAAACAGTGCCTAGACAGACAAGGTCTAGAGGTTTATTAATTGAAGAAATTCCTGAAACTTCACAAAATCTAATAGATCATGTTATCAAGGATATCATTGAGAAGGAAGACAAGGAGTTTATTGAAGAAGAACCTGAATTGAGAAGAAGACCAAGACAATTAATTCTCTACAATACAAATCAAATTGAAGATTCTAATCCTGATATTGTTCCTGACAATGTTCAAGATCCTGATGAATCTGAAATTCTGCAAGAGATTGAGTTGTTAATCTTGTCTACTGTGGTTGATTCTCAAAACAAGGAAGTGGATGAAGAAGAAGAAGCCAGAAGAAGAGAAATCACAAGAACAACAAATAGAGATTTCAATCTCTATGTACAAAGGCTTAAACTCTCAAACGAAAGATTGTGGAGAAATCCAAGCAGACGGGAATCTTTACTAGAAAGAAGTTATGCTTTTGAAAAAGAAAAAGATAAGTAGTGGAAACACATAAGTACACTGAGGTGTAACACACCTATCAATTTTCAGAATGGAGGAATTATAGCAAGTGCTTCAAGTGTTGTTGATTTGTTTGATATGGTTAGATCAAAAGCACTCTGGCTACGAATGTTTTCAAATCTGAAGCAATTGTCAAGTAATTCAAGAGGAGGTATTGGACATAGGGATGCTGAATATCTGAATATGTCTTATGTTGATCCTTACTCCTTGACTGAAATTGGAGGTACTTTAACTTCTGAAAACCTGAAAAATTTATTAGCTGTTGATATAGTTATAGATTGTCATGATGGTATTGAAAAGAAAGAAAAGCTTCTGTACTTCATGAAAGATGGAAGTGTGAAGATTCTATCCATTCAAGATCTGCTGATGAAAACTACACAGGAACTGAAATATGTTCACTATCTGTTAAGATGGAAGAATAAAGTGTGCAAAGTGTGGAGTGACATTGTAAAGCATAATGTAACATAAGATGTAAAAGAGATAACTACAACTCAACAAAGGACAAGACAGACAATAATATTAACAGAAGCACAGGAATCCAGAATCAAAGGAAGAAAAGGTAAACTCAAAAAATCAAAATACGTTATGTATTCTTGAAGTCCGTAAACAGGTCACGGAAAGAAGTTCATGAAAATGTTCAAGCCTCAGTGACAGCAAAAGAAACAAGACTTGCAAGACGACAGAAGTATGTGAATGATTTAGGGTTAAGTACCACGGGATTCCAGTGATTTAAACGAAGCAACCAGAACGACAAAGGACTTATCAGCAGCACTGAATTGAAGACATAAAAGAAGAATTGATCAAGTGTTATTCATCTGTGAACCAGACCAGTTGCACTAGGTGACGGCACTTAAAAAGATCAAGTTGTTTTATCGTCTCGGAAGAAATTGATACAGTCTAAAACTAAGACACCCAGGAGTAATTACTAAAGGACAAAAGTAAAGAAAATGGATTCGATAGTTTTTCATTTGTGAAAACTATCGAATGAGTTTAAAAGTAATTAAATGAAAACCAGTTTTACTTTATTTAGTATTCGATAGTTTTGTTTTAAAAACTATCGAATGGTAAATAAAGTAATTCCATTCGATGGTTTTTATTTTGATAAAGGTGGATAGTTTTGTTTTGTCTGACAGGTTGATTGAAATTGGACGGCCAAGATTAATTCTTTTAATCTTGGTTCGATAGTTTTCAAATGAAGTCTACAATTAATACGAGAGAAGATAGTGTCTTCTTTAGTTAAGGCATTCTACACAAAGACATTACTGAGAGAGAGAACTGAGCCGGAGAAATTACCAGAGAATTAATAGTGCTCAGAATTTGATCATTATTTTGAATTTGTGTAACCTTAAACTCATTGAAGCTAATCTACGGATTAGAAATTGTAGCACCCCTCGAGGTTTATATTTATAAAAATATATATTCCCCGAAACTTGATTTGGTTTGGTGTGTTTGATTTCGTTATAGAACTGAAAGATTAATCCGCGAACGAAATTGAATTATTTGTGAGTATCGTATTCAAACCCCCCTTCTACGATACTTTGGACCTAACAATTGGTATCAGAGCTACTTGATTGATATACAAATCAGATCCGGTGAATGAGACCAAAATCAAATGTAGCGTGAAAATTCGAAGCAAATTTTTTAACTTTCAAAAAATTTTCATTTAATTGGAATTTCTTGAATTTTAAACAATTTGAAATTTTCAGAAACCATGAGTGCTCCAAAGACAACCGCTGGTATTAAAGTTCCCCCGTTTACTAGAGATGATTTCAGTTTGTGGAAGATGAAGATGCTGTTATTTATCAAGGCATCTAATCCGTTGTATATTGGCATATTAGAGAACGGACTGTTTGTACCAATGAAACCAGTTGGTGAATCTACAGCTCCTGATGGTAGCAGGATTCCTTCAGGCACCCAACCTAAAGATATTAGTGAATTTACAGATTCTGACAAAGAACTGATTCGATTGGACACCGGTTTAATGTTGATATTGGCGGACTCCGCAGACAAGGAAATGAGCTATCAGTTGATGAACTGTACAAGCGGGAAACATATGTGGGATACCATTAACTTAATAATGGAAGGAACTGAAGACGTTCAGGAAAACAGATTGGACATCCTGACTTCTCAATATGAAGCGTTTAGGTCCCTGCCAGGAGAAAGTATAACTCAGGTCTTTGAGAAATATACAAAGTTCCTCAATGAATTGGCAATGAAAGGAAAGACCTATCCACTGAGAGAATCAAACAGGAAGTTCATGATGACGCTGCCCCATCATGTAGAACACAAGTCATCATCCATTAGGGAAAGAATTGATTTCACAAAGATGCCACTAGAGATCATCTATGGCAAGTTGAAGACCTATGAGATGGAACAGGAACAGAGAGTGATAATCTACGGACAGGGGACAGTGGACAGCAAGCACAATGCACTTGTGAGATCAGCAGCACTTGTAGTGGATGAACCAATAACTTCTGAGATTCAGGTTCAAACCCCTAGACCTGGAAAGGAGGTGATAATAGAAGCTGAAATGGATTCTGTGAATCTGGATGTTGATGAAAGTGTTTACTACACCCTAGAAGAGCTTGAGCAAATGGAAGACAAAACCATGGCGTACTTAGCTGCAAAGTTTAGTCATATTCGTCTCAATAGAAACCCTAAGTACAAGTTCAAGGGCTCAACCAATAGATTCCAGAAGAGCAAGTATACACCTAGTACAAGCTTTAAGGGAGGCTACAAGACTGGCATGATTGATAGAAGCAAATCAAGATGCTACAACTGCAATGAGTTAGGGCATTTCGCCACTGAATGCCGGAAGCCTCGTCAAGCAAGAGACATGAAAGATGTCTATGGAAAGAAGGATTCTTATGATGAGTTGAAGAAGGAGAATGCCAAGCTTAAACAGCAATTAGAGGCATTCTCTGGAAAGCAGAAAGGGAAAGCTTATATAGCAGAGGGAAAGCACTGGGATGATACTGATTCGGATGAAGAGGATGAATATGTAAATGTTGCTATAATGGCTGACTCTTCAGAGGAATCACCACAATCATCTCAGGTACCTATCTTAACTACAATTGATATGTCTAACTCTGAGTACAAGAAAACTGTGCAAGATCTTAGTGTAGAATTCTTTAATGTACACACAAGCATGCTAGCATCAGAAATGGAAAATGCTAAACTAGTTCTTAAGATTAAAAAGCTAGAATCTAAGAATGAAGAACTAGAGCTTGTAGCTGTAACATTAGAAGATCATAAGAAAAAGAATGCGTACTTAGAGAACAAGGTCAAGTGTAATGATGAGATAGAGACTATCCTCAGGAAGCAGATTTCAGATCTAGATTTGAAGCTAAATGCTTTTAAGAATTCCGCCCTAATTGCTAAGGAGATCATTGATACTCAGGCCATAGGGAATAAAACTGCTATAGGATTTGACTATGACAAGAAAGCTGGTAAGAAGATTGTGGAATTCCCTGTGACACCTTCAGTTGTCAAAAGGAATACTCCACATGTTCTTAAGAATGTTGATTGTCCAGTTTTTGTTAAGCCGTTTCCACCACTCTTTAATGAGGATGACCTTTTTATAGCACAAGAATTGCTTGAGGAGGATTTGTTGAAGGAAAAAGAGGTAAAGACTAAGTTGCCTAGGAAATCAGTAAAAAATGAATTGCCTAAACCTGATTTACCTAAAACTGAAGTAGGTTCCTTAGTTAGTAATGTTAAAAAGAACAGGAATGGGAAGAAGAAGATTGTTAATCAGGAAATGGTTCCATATTCTCCCATTGCATCTAGGAAGTTGTGCACTATTTTTAATTCTGCTGGCACCTTACACATGCATGTAAAAAGGTTAAAGTAGAAACTGCTAATACTTCTGAATTGCATAACATGTCTGACATGCCTGATCTTCATGAACCCTGTGGAAAGAAAGAGTGTTTGCTATGTAAGTACAACATCATGCATGCTTATTTTAAGTTGATGAATGAAAGTAGCAATAGCACTGTTAATGTTAAATCCACAGATACTATGAATATCAAACAGGGTAAGACTAAATTGAATGTTACTCCTGTTAAATCATCTAAACCTTCAGGACCCAAACAATTTTGGGTACCAAAGTCCGCTTAATCAATCTGTGATTACAGGGTAAGGTTAAAAGCTCAAAGGTCGTGTGGATTCTAGATAGTGGCTGTTCTAGACACATGACAGGTGAAGAGTCCCTGCTTACAGAGGTGGTTAAGAAGACCGGCCCGATTGTAACCTTTGGAGATGACAGCAAAGGATTCACTACGGGATATGGTAAATTGAAAGCTGGAAATGTCATCATTGAGAACATCTCTCTTGTTAAAGGATTAAAGCACAATCTTCTAAGTATCAGTCAGTTCTATGATAAAGGCTACAATGTAGATTTCAGAAAGGACAAGTGCTTGATCACCAACAGGAAGGATGAGAAGCTTACTCTACTGGGAGTGAGAAAAGGAAATTTGTTTATAGCTGACTTAAGTTCTACCAGTGAAGGAGAAGTTACATGTTTCTATGCAAAGGCATCTTCAGAACAAAGTTGGCTATGGCACAAGAAGCTCTCACATCTGAACTTCAAAACTATGAACTCTTTGGTAAAGAGAGAGTTAGTGAGAGGGTTGCCCCTGATGGAATTCAATCAGGAGGGACTATGTGAAGCATGTGAAAAAGGGAAGTCGAAGAAAGCATCACATGGAAGCAAAGGAATGACAAGCATTACTGAACCATTACAACTGATTCATATGGATTTATTTGGTCCAGTTAATGTTATGTCACTTTCAAGGAACAGATATGCATTGGTGATGGTGGATGACTACTCCAAGTACACGTGGGTGTTGTTCATACAAACAAAGGATGAAGCAACACAACTAATCATTGATCACATCAAGAAGATAGAAGTGGAAGCTAAGCTACCTATGCGGACAATCAGATCAGACAATGGAACTGAATTCAAGAATGTAGTTCTTAATGATTTCTGCTCAGAGAAAAGAATATCAAGACAGTTTTCAGCACCAAGAACTCCTCAACAGAATGGAGTAGTGGAAAGGAAGAACAGGACCTTGGTTGAAGCAGCAAGGACCATGTTGAGTGAATCAAAACTTCCCATTTACTTTTGGGCTGAAGCAGTGAATACAGCTTGCTACACTCAGAATCGAACCCTGATCAACAAAGATCATGAAAAGACTCCGTATGAGTTAATGGCCAACAAGAAACCAACACTGAAGTACTTTCATGTGTTTGGTGCAAAGTGCTTTGTACTTAAAGATGGAGAACATCTTGGCAAGTTTGATGCCAAAGCAGATGAAGGCATTTTTCTAGGCTATTCTCTGGAATCTAAGGCTTTCAGGGTATATGTGATTGAAGATAAGAAGGTGTTGGAAAGCTTTAATGTAACATTTGACGACACCAAAAGACCAGGCCTGCAAACTGGAGAGAACTCTGAATCCTTGGTATTTGAAAATCTATCAGGAGATCTCTCTGACAATGAAGAAGTACCTGAAGTTGTTACAGTCATTAATAATAATCATAATGATAATGATTCTGGACAAAGTGGTGACCAAAGTGGAGATCCTCAACATTCTACAGGATCCACTAGTCAGTCTTCAGAATCAACAGATCAAACCGTCAACAACTCAGGGGGAGCAGGAGAAGGATCAACTAGTCACACTCCACAACATCTAGAACAAGGAGAATCATCAAGATCGCATCTGCCAAGACAAAGGGTATGGAATAGAGATCATCCCTTTCACTTGATCATTGGTGATCCAGACACGGGAGTGAAAACTAGGAGAACATCACAAAATGAATGTCACTATTCTGGGTTTCTTTCAGAAACAGAACCTAAGAAAGTTGAAGATGCTCTAGATGATCCAGATTGGGTGATTGCTATGCAAGAGGAACTCAATCAGTTTGAAAGGCAGAAAGTTTGGAAGCTGGTACCCAGGCCTAAGGGAAAATCTGTTATTGGAACACGATAGGTATTCAGAAATAAGTTGGACGAAGATGGCATTGTAACGAGAAACAAAGCCAGACTGGTTGCTAAAGGTTACTCTCAAGAAGAGGGTATAGATTATGATGAAACCTATGCACCAGTAGCAAGACTTGAGGCCATCAGAATGTTTCTGGCATTTGCTGCACATTCCAATTACAAGGTATATCAAATGGATGTGAAGAGTGCTTTTCTGAACGGGGAGTTAGAAGAAGAAGTGTATGTGGAACAACCTCCAGGTTTTGAGGATTCAAAACTGGCAGACTTTGTGTACTTTCTATTCAAAGCTCTCTATGGACTCAAACAAGCTCCAAGGACATGGTATGACACTCTCTCTGAATTCTTACTTGAAAATGATTTTACAAGAGGTGTTGTAGACAAAACTCTCTTTGTCAAAAAGCATAAAAATGATTTGATATTGGTGCAAGTATATGTTGATGACATAATATTTGGTTCTACTAATGATGATCTATGCAAGAGATTTGCTAAGTTAATGCAGAGTCGTTATGAAATGAGCATGATGGGTGAATTGTCATTCTTCCTTGGACTGCAAGTATACCAAAGACAAGATGGTATATTCATTTGTCAGTCCAAGTACATCAAGGATCTTCTTAAGAAGTATCAAATGGAAGACTCATCTACAGCAAAGACTCCTATGCCAACTGCCACTAAGCTTGATAAGGATGAAACTGGTAAGAAGGTTGACATCACAGGCTACAGAGGTATGATAGGCTCATTACTTTATCTCACTGCAAGTAGACCAGATATAATGTTTGCAACATGCTTGTGTGCTAGGTTTCTGTCTGATCCTAAAGAATCTCATCTAATAGCTGTTAAGCGAATATTTAGATATCTTAAGGGGACCCCAAATCTTGGAATTTGGTACCCTAAAGATACAGGATTTGATCTTATTGGATACACAGACTCTGATTTTGCAGGTTGTAAGATTGATCGGAAGAGTACTTCAGGAAGCTGTCAGTTTCTTGGAAGAAGGTTAGTTTCCTGGTATAGCAAGAAGCAGCATTCAGTTTCCACATCAACAGCTGAGGCTGAATACATTGCTGCTGGAAGCTGTTGTGCTCAGATCTTGTGGATGAGAAACCAACTTCGTGACTATGGACTTTTGTTGACAAAGATTCCAATATTTTGCGACAACACAAGTGCCATAGCAATCTCAAACAACCCAATGCAACACTCGAGGACAAAGCACATCGACATCAGGTATCATTTTATCCGAGAGCATGTCATGAATGGAACTGTGGAGTTACATTTTGTACCCACATAGGATCAAATTGCAGACATCTTTACAAAACCGCTTGATGAATCCACTTTCAATAAGCTGGTTGGTGAACTTGGGATGTTAAATCTTTCTAATTGATTTTGATTAGAAGTCAGTAACTGCAGATAGTCCTAGTAAATACATGAGTTTAAGAATTTCTATATCCTTAGGACTCGTGAGTTTATTTTCTGGAGCAATTCTCGTAGTTAGGATTATTGTACTAATTGTATGTCATAATTATGGATGATATATCTTCTGGCATTTAATTAGTTATTAATTCTAAAATTATTTAGGTGCTAATATTTGTTCTAAATATTTTAGCATCTATTTAATTTGAATTAATTTGCTTTGTTTTTAACATTGTAGATTAACGCAGCATAATTCATTAGATTTTAATTGGTTAATATCACTCAATGATATTTAATTGATTTTATTCTAAGAAAATTGTGAATTTTCTGTTAAGAATTGATTTTGGTAAATTTGAAAAGATTTATTAGAATTAAAACTAGACAGGAAATAAAAGTTTCTGATTCCTAAAATAAGAACAGGTTTTGGAAATTGGAAAAGAAGCAAAAATTTTGAATTTTTAGGAAATTCGATAGTTTTTCAAGTACATAGATAAATCTATCGAATTTAATTTTCGATAGTTTTTGAAAAGGAAAAGAAAATCTATCGAAAACATTTCTCGATAGTTTTTGAAATTGAATTGAAAATATATCGAAAGGAATTTACTTAATTCAATATTTAAATTCTCGATAGATTTTGGAATTCAAGTGGAAAAGCATCGAAGTCAATTTGATTTAATTTAATGATAAAATTCTCGATAGTTTTTCCAATATAGTTCGATAGTTTTTGGTTTAAAACAGAAAAAAATGTTTCGATAGTTTTTCAGAAAGTCTATTTAAATTCCAGATTTTAAACACTTCGATAGTTTTTCAAAAACTATCGAAGTGCTTTTGACTTTAGTGCCCCTCTGAAAAAACTATCGAAGGTACAAATGAAAACTATCGAACAAGAATTGACAAAATTGCCCCTGCAGTTTCAGGAAGTATAAATACTTTGCCTTCGAAGTTTTCTCTTCATTTTCAGATCTAAAAGAAGCTAAGGTCGTGCATAATACTTACATTATATATACATACACAAACAACCATCCCCATCGATACTTTTCTTCAAGAATAACCGAGTAAAACCTCAAAAAGAGACTATTCTTTCACTGTTAATTGTTTTTAACCGTGAAGTTTGATTCCTTTTGTGTTTCTGGAAAAGAAAAGGAAAGAAAACTATCGAACTTGAACATTTGACCTTATAGAAGTGTTATCAGGATTGTTCTTTAGAAATTAATTGTCAATCAATTGATTTCTTTGGATTTGAGTGCATATTCAGATTTAACAAATTAGGGTTGTAATTTGAGTTCTGTGTGGGTTGAGTTTGTGTTCTTAAGTGATTAAAAAGGGGTATTTTTGTTAAGTTTGATTAATTAGTGATAATTAATTAAATTTAAGTGGAAATTTAGTTTTGGTTTAAAAAATTAATTTTCTGGAAATTTGAAACAAAATGGCTGGAGAATTTATCATAACCAATACTAATCATGTCTCGTTTCAAAACTTGCAATCCATAACGAACTTACAGTTTCGTGCATGGGCAGAGTTTTTGAACACACGTTCATTAGTGGCATATGCTGTGAGTACTCCCGTGGTCCTTTGCATCGATCAATTGACTGCGTTGTACACAACTGCCACGGATACAAGTGAGAATAATATAAGGTCCTTCAGTTTTGTTGTGCCAAGGGGCAGAACAATAAGGGTGACAGAACATGATTTTAATAGAATCTTACATTTTCCTACAGAAAACCTTGTTTCGGATCCCACAACTGAGGAAATACATGCTTTCTTCACTCTCATTAGAAGTCAACAACCTAACTTCTTTGTGGGAGAGTTTCTGAAGCATTACTTGCCAAAGGCATGGAACTTTTTCTTTCATACCCTAATCCATGTTTTTACTGCCAAGCTAACAAATCTGCATGGTATTCCCTTATTCCTTCAAAAGATAGGGTTTGCCATTGCCAACAATAGGCATATTAACATTGGACGGTTACTGATTGATCAAGTAATCATATGCATGGGACCACTGGATGAAAGAACAAGCATAGATGACGATGTGCTTTGTTTCTATCCTAGGTTCCTACAGCTAATTCTCAATGATATCTTAATAGATGATGAGCGCGAGACATTCGCCGAAGAGGAGACCATGGAGTGCATGAGAATGAATAGCAATGCCATATCCGCTCTCATAAGGAAGAACAACTATCTTCCAGGGGTACCCACTGTTCTCACTGAATATCTAAGAACGGTGCCCCTACCACTTCTACCCCCAGGGGAACAGGTAATTCAAGGTAACATTCCTGAACCTGAACTGGCTCCTGAACCACAACCAATGGATGTTGATCCAGAGCCCTCAGTGGCCATTCCTGACCAGGAGGTTGCAAACCCACAACCTCTAACCACGGTCGAAGAGCCTTTGGAAGAGCCAAATGAAACAATAAACGAACCTCCTTCCCCTCCTATACCCAATATCCAGACATCCGTGAGTGTAGAGGGAGATAGTGCCTTAGCAGCACCACATAAGGAGATACACCCTTCAACAGCAGCTCTGCCTTCCTCTAAAAGGAGACGAACAGAAACTGAGGCAACTGTTGATACTTTATTTCAAACTTCCAAAGTGCCCTTTATTGATTTTTCTGATGCTGATTGGGCTACGCTAACGAAAACTATATCTGAACCATTAGCTCAATCAGGTAAGGAAGAATTGACGGAAGCAACTGGTGTTCCGACCATATTACGGTCAGGTTCACTGGTTGAAGGTTCTAAGAACCAAGGGTCTTCACAGACGTCGAGAGAAGGCTTTGACCTAAATGCACAATCTAAAGGGTCATTGTCTACCTCCCCAGATGGAACATATCTGGATCCTGCGGGTAAAGGGTCTGACGTAGGTGCAGATCGGCAACTCGTTGACAATGAATCAATTACTATTGAGGAGTCAACTGAGGTGAAGTCTTTAAAGACTCAAGGGGAAGATTCGGGATCTCTGCTGTTAAAAGAGCCTGTTTCTAACCCCCTAGAGATTCAAACTCTAGATCCTATAAAGGATATATCATCTAAGGATGATCAGCAACTTGGTTTATCCAAGGACGGGGACTTGCGAAGCCCCATTGCACCACTGGTGACCTCCTTAAGGATGGCTACGGTGTTTTCTTCTGCAGGTACAATCAGCACAAAGGATTTGAGTGAAACAAAAACACTTACACCTGGCCTGAGTGGGAAAGGAAAAATGATGCAAACACTGACAGAAATGTTGAGTGTACACCCAGAGCCAAATGTGAGGAGTAACAACCTAACCCTACCTAATATTGATGATTTGCTGTTACCGACAGAAAGAGAGCTACAAGTTCAATCTTCCCTCAAGGAGATGACAGTTCATGACAAAGAAGGAAATCCATTATTCAAGGTTCCACTGCGACCTTCCTTTGACCAAGGGATCTCCTCTAGTCAAGCCAATGCTTCTTTAAAGACTATTCAAGAGAAGGTTGACTTGGCTGCAGCTGATTCTAGAAGAACATTCAGGGTCATTGGCAGTGCATCTGGCACTATAACAGGTACGAAGCAGGCAGTGGACTCCTTAAAGAAGGAAGCTATGGACGAACTGATCGAGTTGAGGACGGACGTAAAGGAACTTAAAGATGGTTTCATGAATGAAGTGGATGCCTTGCAACAAGGACAAGAAGCTTTGAAAGAAGACGTTCTGGTTATCCGGGATGGTCAAGCTAGGGTAAAAGATGCAATGAACACCCTTTCTAGAGTGGAGTCTAAGCTGAACCAGAGATTGGACAAGATTGAGAAGACTACCAACTCCAGATTGGATGACATTGACCTGAAGCTGGCTTCTATGTAAGAGATGAATAAGGATCTGCTAGATTTCATGGAAAATCAAAGTGATGGAGTACAGTCAATATGGACTATGCTGAAGAACCAACAAACTAGCCAACCTGGTCCTTCAAATCAGCAACCTGATCCTTCTACTACCTTTTATGCTGAGGATGCTTTTATCGAGGATTCCTCAACTAAGGGGGAGAAAGTTGGAGAAGGGGAGAAAGAGAAGCCTAAGGATGGATGGGGAGTTTGGGAGACAGTTGAAGATATTCCTATCAGACAGTACTGGATAGAGGAACTTGTAGAAGAAGAGAAGGAGAGTGAAGAGGAATTTGAGGTCATGCAAGAGCAGCCAATTGAGGAGGAGCATGAGCCATATTATCCAGAGCCCGTTGAACATCCAATATGGGAGGATATTATGGAAGAAGAATCAAATTCTCTATCACCTGAAGAAGAAGCTGCCTTGGAAGCAATAAGAGCTCAGAGAGCTGCAGTAGATGCCAGGCAAGCTGAGAAAGAGAAACAACAAGCAATTCTGAGGAGTGAAAAACTGAAGAGATTCAAGGTGTATAATGAAGTGAGGAGGAAGAAGATGATAGATCTGGCAAAGAAAGAAGGTAATGAATGGGAAATGGCTTATAAAACCTTTTGCGGAGTTGAAGACGGATTAGAAGTCAACGACAATGCGGAGGTGGAAGTTATCATTCAGGACATCAGAAGTGCCAATCTTGAAGATCAGACTTACTTCAAAGCATTGAGAAACTCTATGATCTTTCTGAAAGCTGGGGTTAAAGCAAATGGTGCCTGGAGCTTATTGATAAATTTTCTGGAGAAAGGTACATTTGTGATTTCCACTAAGTTTTTAGAACAGAGGACATACACAGAGTTGCAGGTTATTCTCATCAAGATTCAAAGGATCACTACTACAAAAACAGGATTAGACATCGCACTTTAGACATCAGTTAGAAAAACCACTGATGTTAAAAGCCTCTATAACAACGATAAAAGTAAAAACGATGTCTTTTAGAATTCTAGACATCAGTTCACAGTAAAAGCGATGTCTAAAACTCAATTTTAAAAAATCAACCTCGACATCCCCCTTTCTTCCCCGCCTTGAATAAATTTCTCCACAAGTTTCCCCCCTTAGACAAATTTTCACCTCCCGCCTATCTAACAAACACCCAGTTGTCCCCTTTCAAACACAAATAATGAATCTTTAAAACAAAAAAATATATAAAAAAAACATAAAACATAAAGCACAAAACATTAAAACACAAAATCAAATCACACTCTCCCCCTTTTCTTCCTCGCTTTCTCAAACGTAACCCTAGCATTCAATTAAGTCACGATTACGATTTAATTGTCCGATTTCGGCTTTCAATTGTTCGATTTGTCTCTTTATTTCTTTTAATTGTTCGATTACAACTTATTTGTTTAATTTTTCTTTGTTTCTTTCTTCAACAGATCCGAAGCTTGGAGGGTGAAGTTTGTTCTTTGGTTTTAGGGATATTTGGTTTACAGTTCGAGTTTGGAGGCTCGATTTATAACTTTGATTTTTGTTCGAGTTTGAAGGTCTGATTTACAATTTTGGTTTCAGTTTGAGTTCAGTTCTTTGTTTGTTAAGGTATCTGGTTTGTATTTAAAACTTCATCTATGGCTGCATGTATTTCTATGTCTACGTGTCTAAAAGTGTTTGTTTATAGTCCCCTGAGAAATTTTTATATATTTCTGTGTTTATAGTTTCCTGAGAACATAAAAGTGTTTGTTGTATGTGTTACATGAATTACAAGTTTCTATATTTATATGTTTGTCGGGCTTAAAAACTTTATTTATGTTAAGAATGGGAATTTTTCCACTCTCTTAATCATCTCAATGTGAGCTTAATCATGGTCAGCTTTGTGCAGGACCTGCATTGGCTACAACAAAGGATGCGAATTTATGTTACTTTGCTAATTGTCATCAGATTTTAGCCTTGCATGAGTTTTCTGCTAAGAATTTTACTGTGCTGAATAAGTTTTTGGTGTGGCCATTTACTTTCATACAGGTAAGAAGAATAGAAAATTTGTTTTTGTTATTTTAGTTGTCTTAATGTATTCGAGGCATGCATACAGAAAGGAAGAGTTACTTCTAAGCATTTTAAGTAGTTGACAAAGAAAAGGCAACTGTAAAGTGACATCTATCCATTATTGTTCCAGTAGCTCTGCCTTTTTTTTAGTGTGCAAACATGTACCAGTTTATTATTTTCTACCTCCCTCTAACTTAAAATCATGTGCAAACATTACATGTATGGATACTTACGTATAAGTTTATGTTTGACTGAGCAGGAGACTGGAAACTGTGTCGTTATCTAGTTAACTTGTTTTCCCAGTCCCTGTTCTGATTTGCTTGAGATGATAATATTAAGCTCACTTGTACTGGAAAAACGAAGATATGGAAGAGCTGTGCATGGAGTTTTGCAGTTGTAGAAGAAAATTGTATAATAGATACTTGGTTAATTTTTATCTTCACACGTTATATACAGTAGGCAGAGAAGCCTACGATACAAGATACTCCAAAATTTGGTCTAACGATTGTTCAAGTAATTACCTATATTAGTTGCATCATGCATGGTTTCATAGCCTAGCATCTTATGTAAAGTTTGCAGGTGTAAACCTGTAATATACCCACCAGATTGTGACGTTCTGGACCTCGTTATTATTCGTATTACTAAATTGAAGAACAACTAGTCTTGCATTTGATATGCTTGATTAAGAGCCAGTACATTGTTCATTTCTGAAAGAAAGGCTTCGACAGAAAAAAGATATTTGAAAGTTGATGAAGAGCCAACTGAAAGGCAGTGTTGCGGTAAGTTTCTCATCCTTTTCTCGACATAGTCTCTAATCATACTGATTTCATCATTCAAATCTTATATCTGTTAAGTTTATATCCAATGATGAAAAGCAAACTGAAAGACAATGTTTAGATAAGTTTCTCATCCTTTTCTCAACATAGTCTCTATTCATTACTACTTTCATCATTCGATTTTAATAGTTTATATCTATGCGCCTTTAAATAGGTTCATATCACTTCTCTTGCTAAACTCACTGACTCTAATTTTTGAAAAGTCAGGCTCGTCAAGAGTGTACAAAGGCTCTTCTTTATTTTTTCCTTTAGTGCAAAGGCTCTTCTTTCTATTGCATTCATCATACTTTTTCTTCATTAGATTGTTGAAATCGTACTTGAAAAAATTTGGTACATGTACACACACAGACACAGTGATTGATAATGTAGGGGATATTAGAATTTTCATATTGTATCATGCTCTTATTTTGGGTAAATTCTATCAAAGGGAAGAAGAATGGGATCTTAATTTGGCGAGCTAAAACAGAAGTTGCAGTACTTGGGGACCTATTGTGAAGATCTAAAAAAGTCTCTCAGGCAAGCAGCACAAGGAAAGAATTACCAAGGTTTTGAAAAACTAGGAAATGTGCCTGAAAAACTAGGAAATGTGCCTATATGAATGTAGTTTTGATATTTGGATGGTTTGGATTATGTAGTTAGTTTCGATATGAATTGGATAATGTAGTTGGCCTATTGAATTTTATATTTGGTTTTAGTATATATTGGCCTTTTGATTTCGATATTTGGTTTTGTTTTGGCTTTTTGATTTTGGTCATGTCAAATAGAGCATCCATGTATTAAAAAAATACAGAACTTACATCACTTTCGCAAAAAACTGATGTTAAATATCACAAGTAACATCAGAACACTAATGTCTAAAGAATAGAAACCGATGTAAAAGAGAAACATAGACATCAGTTCCTTATTAAGAAACCGATGTTAAAAGGCAACATAGACATCTGTTTCTTATTAACAAACCGATGTTAAAGATTAACATAGACATCGGCTAAAAACCGATGTCTAATACCCCTACCTTTCTCTACACATGCAAAGACATCGCTTCTCTTTTTCAATAGACATCGGTTTTTAGCCGATGTCTAATGCAGTTTTTCTAGTAGTGGATGACAAGGCTAAATGAACTGCTCCGTGAGCATGTTAAGGAAATCTTGATGAAAGTCGGTCCAGAGATTACTGAAGATCCCCCAATGGTTAGATTCATGACAAATGACTTGTTCAGAATCTGCTATTTGGCTGAGGACAAACTGAGAGACTACCCAAGAAACTATCTAATCTCAGTTGAGAAGTATCTTAGATCCACTGGATTCTCATCAACGGAGAAGGACAAAGCAGCAGACACTCTTAGAAGATTTCTAATGGAGAATGTTCCTTACTATAGGAAAAGAGTGGAAAGAGGATTGGAAGTGCATACCAGACTGCCAAACATGCCAAAGCTAAACAAGAAAGATGTTAACATTGCATGGTTATGGGCTGGAGTGGGTCAAGAGGTTGAATATATTGGAAGACACATTCAAGGAGCAATCCTTAAACCTGGAGAACCACTGCACTATCTATCAGTGATTGATTATCAAGCTGCTAACTCCGATCCAATGATTGAAGAAGGTGAGATTGGAATGGACTAAAGATTGAAGCAAAGAACAAAAGAACTATCAGCTCAGACTAGAGGAGCAACTTCATTGTATAAAGTTTAATTGTTTTTTGATTTATGAAATCTGTAAATGTATATATATCTGATCCAGAATGCATTTAATATTATTACGATGTCTTACTTTAATTAGTTTCATGTTTCCTTAGTTAGTTGAGTTATCCTCGAAGTATTTGCTTGTCGAACTCTATCCAATCAAATAGGGGGAGATTGTAAAGCATAATGTAACATAAGATGTAAAAGAGATAACTACAACTCAACAAAGGACAAGACAGACAATAATATTAACAGAAGCACAGGAATCCAGAATCAAAGGAAGAAAAGGTAAACTCAAAAAATCAAAATACGTTATGTATTCTTGAAGTCCGTAAACAGGTCACGGAAAGAAGTTCATGAAAATGTTCAAGCCTCGGTGACAGCAAAAGAAACAAGACTTGCAAGACGACAGAAGTATGTGAATGATTTAGGGTTAAGTACCACGGGATTCCAGTGATTTAAACGAAGCAACCAGAACGACAAAGGACTTATCAGCAGCACTGAATTGAAGACATTAAAGAAGAATTGATCAAGTGTTATTCATCTGTGAAC
This sequence comes from Heracleum sosnowskyi, assembly GCA_030848705.1. Lineage (NCBI taxonomy): Eukaryota > Viridiplantae > Streptophyta > Magnoliopsida > Apiales > Apiaceae > Heracleum > Heracleum sosnowskyi. The sequence continues at coordinate 23,982,557 of CM061240.1, forward strand.
CAGACCAGTTGCACTAGGTGACGGCACTTAAAAAGATCAAGTTGTTTTATCATCTCGGAAGAAATTGATACAGTCTAAAACTAAGACACCCAGGAGTAATTACTAAAGGACAAAAGTAAAGAAAATGGATTCGATAGTTTTTCATTTGTGAAAACTATCGAATGAGTTTAAAAGTAATTAAATGAAAACCACTTTTACTTTATTTAGTATTCGATAGTTTTGTTTTAAAAACTATTGAATGGTAAATAAAGTAATTCCATTCGATGGTTTTTATTTTGATAAAGGTGGATAGTTTTGTTTTGTCTGACAGGTTGATGGAAATTGGACGGCCAAGATTAATTCTTTTAATCTTGGTTCGATAGTTTTCAAATGAAGTCTACAATTAATACGAGAGAAGATAGTGTCTTCTTCAATTAAGGCATTCTACACAAAGACATTACTGAGAGAGAGAACTGAGCCGGAGAAATTATCAGAGTGCTCAGAATTTGATCATTGTTTTGAATTTGTGTAACCTTAAACTCATTGAAGCTAATCTACGGATTAGAAATTGTAGCACCCCTCGAGGTTTATATTTATAAAAAGATATATTCCCCGAAACTTGATTTGGTTTGGTGTGTTTGATTTCGTTATAGAACTGAAAGATTAATCCGCGAACGAAATTGAATTATTTGTGAGTATCGTATTCAACCCCCCCTTCTACGATACTTTGGACCTAACAGACATGATCTTGTCAACAATAAGAAGAAGACTGGATGGAAACAGAAATTTCAATGGTAATTATACTCCCATGTACTTAAATTAAAGAGGTCAAGATGTGGAAATGCAAAGGGGCACTGCTGTTAAAGAAGTGATTTTTGGCATGACACAACTTAATCTTAATCCTGATGGGAAGGAAATTGCTTATCTTTTGCTTGAAGAGCATAGTCTTCAAAGAAGCTCCATACAAAATCTCAGAGCAGCTATCCACCAGATTAATGAGGAAGATGAAGAACTCATAAATCTTAAGGAAAGACTGATTCAAATTCTTGAAGAAAAAGAAGAAAGTTTGTTATCCAACTTCTTGAAGATGAATCTGTTCTATCAAAGAATTTAGACAGATAAGTTGCTGCTGATATTTGTACATTTTGTAAATATGTTTTTGACATCATTGAATCTTAGGAATCTATACTTTATTTCACAAAGTATGAGATTGGGGGAGATTGTTAGATCAGAATTCAATGATCGTCAGGATCTAGACTCAACTGATCAGGATTGCTGACGTCATCAGGATTGCATGGTCGTCAGGATCAGGATGAATATCAGGACTGGGATCAGGATTGATCATCAGGACTGGAAGCTGATCAGGATTCCTACTTCGAGTTATATTTGGAGTCTAGTTAAACATGGAAGTTTATTTTGTCGGTTCCTGGTTTGTAGTAATGTAGCTATCAATTTAGGATAGGTTTCAATCTTTGTAATTGATTAGGACTTATCATTGATAGAGAAGCTGTGTAGTATATAAACACAGTTTAGGTTTTGGTTTTGATATCGATCACGATCAAACTGATCATACACGAGTATTTTTGTAAACTAGCATCTCTCAAGAACTCAGAATTTCTTGAGAGAGTTTGTAACAGTTTTATATCAGATTTAATAAAGCTGTTATCATTCTTTCATATTTGTGATATATATTTTACTTAGTCGAGAATCTTAAACAATTGTATTCAACCCCCTTCTACAATTGTTTATTACTGGGCAACAATTTTGATACAAATAATGTCTCTGAGTTAAGATGTTTTCTAAAGTCATTGCATATTAGCTTTAGAAGTCAATCTGCTAAAAATGCTAAGATCTTATCTGAGATGTCTGAACTCAGGAAAAGAAATGAGCATCTAGAAGCTGAATTTTCTTTTATGCAAGAAGTACAAAATGGGTGTGATAATGCTAAGCACATGAAACTTGAAATGCAATTTAAATGTACTGCTCTTGAAAAAGAACTTGAATATTCTAATGAGAAAATCAGAACCTGGACAGATTCTAGAAGGAAATTTCATGAAATCAAACTTCTAAGAATTGGAAAGAATGTCTAGGGTACAAGTCAGAAGAAGATAAGAAATTGAAAAAGAATGTTGTTATTGATCAGACTTAGTCCAAAAACCTACAAACATGTTATAGACAAAACCAAATCTAAGATTAAACCTGTTGATTTTGTATTTGGTAAAGATCCTAATTCAACTTTTGAAAAGGGATCTAGTTCTTCACAACCGTCCACATATTCTAAGTCTAAACCTGTCAAGAGTAAAGGAAATAAGAATGTAGGTCTATTGTCTCATAAACAACTTAGGAATAAAGTTTGTGATGAAACAGGTAGACAAAAGTCACCTACTGTCAAAAGAAACAGGAATGGTAAAGTTGGGATTAAAGAGAATAATTGTAAGTTTATCCCAAATGCACCAAGAAAATGATGTTTTACTTGTGGTAACTCTAATCATCTTGCTACTGATTGCAGGAAGAGTAAAAATAAGGTCACTGAAATTCCTAGGTCTGATGTTAGGAATAGATCAATATTTTATAAACCACAGAATTCTTGTTTTCATTGTGGCAGTAAACAGGAATGGTAAAGTTGGGATTAAAGAGAATAATTATAAGTTTATCCCAAATGCACCAAGAAAATGATGTTTTACTTGTGGTAACTCTAATCATCTTGCTATTGATTGCAGGAAGAGTAAAAAGAAGGTCACTGAAATTCCTAGGTCTGATGTTAGGAATAGATCAATATTTTATAAACCATAGAATTCCTGTTTCCATTGTGGCAGTAAATGGCATTCTATTTATACTTGTGAAGAATACCATAATTTGTACTACAACTTTTATGATCCTTTACCTAAGTTTAATAAAAGTGCAAATTCTGGTAAACTTAAGAATGTCAATATGAAGCATGCATTTTTCAATACTAATACTGACAAAGCAAATCCTGATGGACACAATCCTGACAAGACTGCTAAAGTCAAAAAGTCTTCTGCTGCTAAATTTAGTAAAATGCATGGAAAAAGAGCCCAACAAGTGTGGGTTCTGAAATATTCTGACTAGTGTGATTTTGTCTGATTGCAGGGTAAAAAGAAAAATGTGTTAGTCATGGATAGTGGATGTTCTGTGCACATGACTGGAAATAAAGCCCTGCTGTCAGAATATGAGGAGAAGGCTGCCCCAACTGTGTCTTATGGAGATGGCAACATTGGACAAACCTTGGGATATGGCAATATAATCCTTGGCAATGTCATTATTGAAAAAGTAGCTCTTGTGAAAGGACTAAAACACAACCTGTTGAGTATTAGTCAGATCACAAACAGAGGTTATAATGTCAACTTCTATTCCACTCATTGTGAAGTAGTCAGCAAATCATCAGGAAACATTGCACTTACTGGCTACAGGCATGGTAACATATATGAAGCCAACATTCAATCAAATGCCGATGGCTCCTCTACTTGTCTCATCAGTAAAGCATCAGTAGATGAAAGTTGGAATTGGCACAAGAAGCTTTCTCATCTCAACTTCAGCAATATCAATGAGTTGGTTAAGAAAGATTTGGTTAGAGGATTACCTAAAGCTTTGTATACTCCTGATGGACTCTGTGATGCATGTCAAAAAGCTAAACAGAGAATGACATCATTCAAGAGTAAATCTGAATCCTCTATTGGAGAACCATATCACATGTTACATCTTGACTTATTTGGACCAGTCAACATAATGTCCATCAGTAAGAAAAGGTACACTCTTGTAATTGTTGATGAATTTTCTAGATTCACCTGGGTGTATTTTCTACACAGAAAAGATGAGACTCCAGAAATACTGTTGGACCATGTGAGAATGATTGTGACAGGCACAAAGTATAAAGTCAAGATTCTGAGGAGTGATAATGGTACTGAATTCAAGAATTTAAAAATGGAAGAGTTCTTCAAATACAAAGGAATCATACAACAATACTCTGCTCCTGACACACCCCAGCAAAATGGAGTAGTTGAAAGAAATAATAGAACCCTTATTGAAGCTGGCAGAACTATGTTGGAAGAAGCAAAATTGCCTACATATTTCTGGACAGAAGCAGTCAATACAGCATGCAATACTCAAAACCTCACATTGATAAACAGACATGGTGTAACTCCCTATCAAATGCTCAAGGAGAAGAAACCAAGTTTGAAGCATTTGCATGTGTTTGGCTGTAAATGTTTTGTTCTCAGGCCTCATCCTGAATAGCTAGGCAAATTTGAAACCAAGGATGATGAGGGTATCTTTATAGGCTATCCAGCCTCAAGAGCTTTTAGAGTTTTTAATTTGAGAACAAGGACTATCATGGAGTCAATACATGTATCTTTTTATGATAAGAAGATAACTGGAATCAATGAAGACTCTCATGATAGTTTGATTTTTGAAAATGAAGCTACCAAGAATCCTGATGAACTGGAATCAGATACTGACTCACCATCAGATACTGATGGGTCACCAAATACTGGTGATACACCAAATCCTAATGATGCACCAAATACTGATGATGCTACTGACAGTCCACATGTTGAGGGGGAGCAACAGCAGACTGTTTCTAATACTGAAACAACTCAATTATCAGGACAGGATTCTTCAGATACTGATTCAAGTGATAATCCTGATAACCCATCAGGAGGAGACAACAAAAATTCAGGGGGAGCTTCTACTGATTCAACCTCTTTTGATGACAACACCAATCCAGGGGGATCATCCACTTCAAAGAATGATTCACCACCAGCTAGGAAATGGACCAAAAGCCATACTTCTGATTTGATAATTGGGGATCCTGATGCAGGTGTTAAGACAAGAAGTGTAACTCTAAATGAATGTCTCTATCATAACTTTCTATATAAGGAGGAACCTAAGAAAGTTGAAGATGCACTTAAGGATGCTGATTGGGTTACTGCAATGCAAGAAGAGTTGAATGAATTTGAATGAAATGAAGTCTGGAAACTAGTGCCAAGACCTAAGGACATGTCAATTGTTGGTACAAAGTTGGTATTCAAAAACAAGACAGATTCATATGGAGTAATAATCAGAAACAAAGCAAGGTTAGTTGCAAAGGGGTATTCTCAACAAGAAGGGATTGACTATGATGAAACTTTTGCTCCTGTTGCTAGACTAGAAGCCATCAGGATCTTTCTGGCATATGCAGCCCACAAGAAATTTAAGGTTTTGCAGATGGATGTGAAAAGTCCTTTTTTAAATGGTGAACTGGAGGAAGAAGTTTATGTTGAACAACCTCCTGGTTTCATTGATCCAAAATATCCAAATCATGTCTACAGATTGGATAAAGAACTTTATGGACTAAAGGAAGCTCCAAGAGCATGGTATGAAACCTTAGCTCAATTCTTACTGGAAAGTGGATTCAAAAGAGGTACTATTGATAAAACTCTGTTTTATTTGAATCATGGTAAGGATTTGCTTTTAGTTTGGATTTATGTTGATGATATCATTTTTGGGTCAACAAATAATAAGCTATGTGAGAAGTTTTCAAAGCTTATGCAGTCTAGATATCAAATGAGCATGATGGGAGAAATGAGTTACTTTCTTGGTCTCCAAGTTAAACAGATTGATGATGGCATTTTTATTAATCAGTCAAAGTATACCAAGAATCTATTGAAAAGGTTTAACATGCAAGATAGTGCAACTGCAAGTACTCCCATAGCTACAGCTACAAAACTTGATCATGATCAAGGTTCTGAGGTAGATGTAACTCACTACTGGGGAATGATTGGATCTCTTCTATATCTCACTGCAAGTTGACCAGAGATCATGTATGCAACCTGTCTTTGTGCAAGATTTCAAGCAAATCCCAGGGAACCACATCTGATTGCAGTTAAAAGAATTTTCAGATATCTAAAAGGCACTCCTTCACTTGGCCTTTGGTATGCTAGGGAATCATATTTTGGTTTGTGTGGTTATTCATATGCTGATTTTGCAGGGTGCAAAATAGACAGGAAAAACACTTCAGGAAGCTGTTAGTTTTTGGGTGGTAGACTAGTTTTTGATTTAGTAAAAAGCAAAAGTCTATCTCTACATCAACTGCAGAAGCTGAGTACATTGCTGCAGGAAGTTGTTGTGCTCAGATAATGTGGATGAGAAATCAGTTGTTAGATTATGGCTTGTCATACTCCAAAATCCCTATTTATTGTGATAACCAAAGTGCTATTGCAATGACAGGAAATCCAGTTCAGCATTCTCTTACTAATAACATCAGTATCAGATATCACTTCATAAGAGAACAAGTACTGGAAGGAACAATTGAACTGCATTTTGTTCCTACTGATCAACAACTAGGTGATATATTCACCAAGCCACTGCCTGAAGCTACTTTCAACAAATTGGTGAATGAACTTGGAATGATGAACTTTGAGAATTTTTGAAGAAAGCATCAGAGAGCAAGTCCTGATGACTATCAAATCCTGATGGTCATTCAGTAAGGTATGTAATTTTGATCGAATCCTGATAGGACAAAATCCTGACATGAAGTCAATTGGTCAATCCTGATGGACAAGTCAACATTTCTAATTTGCTTAATTTGTGCCTAATGTTTTGTCAGTATTTGATAGGAAACGTTTGATTTTTAGTTGGACAACTGTATGCGCGCGTGTGTCACACTGATAGATATATACACATAGATACACATAAAAAGCGGTGCAGATATGTTTAATTACACACGTAATTTGGTCCACTAATTATTTGAGCACGAATCATATTTTGCCACCTGTCACTGAGAGTAATATTTTGTTTTAACAAAATACAATTGGTTTTCTAATTTGCAAATTACTCTCACAATTCATCAGTTTTCTATCTTCTTCTACTCTACGTGCTTACGAACCCTAATTCCCAAATCTCAAATCTTAATTCTCAAAACACTTTTACAATGACTTCTTCATCATTTATGAATAAATAGACTGTGCTTAGTGGTATTACTTTCGCCACTAACAATTTTGTTGCGGTATTAGGTCATCAGGAATTGCCAACAGAGCTTCATATTATTCAGTATTTTCTTGCACTACGCCATAAATGGCCTTTTGCAACGACAAAACTATGTTGCTATAAGTCCAGTTTCGCGTTGCTATAGCCCCAAAAAGGGCTATGGTAACATCAGAGCCGTGTTAGGTTCTCAGCAGTTGCTATAGGGGTCTATAGTAACATACTGAGGACCCCTAAGGTAACATAGCAAACTGTGTTACTAAAGATATCTACAGCAACACAATAAACATTTTACAGCAACATACCTTCTTTGTTACCAAAGATATTAAAATTTTGCAAAAAAGTGGGGCCCGCGAGTTATATTATCAATTGCAACACACAATTATACATATAGTAACACCCTAAGTATAACAAAATAAAAATATGTTATTTAAATATTATATTTCCCACCAAATAAACCAACAAACAAACCAAGTCCTAATTTCATTCACCAATAAGATAACCAATCCAGTAACAAACCAACCACATCAGCCAATAATATCCACCAACACTAGAGAACATAAATTATAACGTACAAGTACTACAAGAAAATTACATGTTCATTTTTAACAATTGTTATTCCCAGAACAATGCAACCTAGATTGTAGAAGGCGGGGTTGAATACAATCTAGTTAATTTACAAAACTTTTTCAAACCTTTTAGGGTATGAACATATGAGTTTGTAAATTAACTAAAATCCAGTCAAGCTTGGAACAAAAATGAATTCTTCAAGTTAAAAAGAAATGCAGGAGACAAACACACTTTTTCAACTTTTCAGGTGGGTTTATCGGAAAAAGCCCACCTGAAATATATATTGAAGAATTCTCTGGGTTTGTATAAACAAACTCAGCTGCTTACACGAATAATTAAAGAGCCTAAGTGTTTTTCTTTTAGCTCGGTGCTCTCTCTTCACACTCTTTTATGCTACACCATACAGTCTTATATACATCAACTGTATGTTACAATCAAAACCTACAACATAATAAAATATTAAATTTTTGGTTCTGCTTGTTCACATGCTCGACTCTGAAGCTCTTCTATTCGGGAAATGCCTTGGCTGGTATCACAGATAAACTTGTATAGTCCCAAAGAATGCTTTCTGGTTGAGTGTGTTTCTTTCTTCAAGAATTACTAAGTTCATGCAATTTGACCTAGCTTCCAAGCCCATGTGACATCTGCATGAAAAAGACATTTCCTTGGATACACAACTGTCAGGTCACTATCAACTCAGATAAGTGAACATGTAGTTTTGCATATAGGTTCTCATGTTTGTCAAGTTTTTCCTTTGTGTCCAGTTAGAAGATAAATTTCTAGGTAGCTGCTGTAACTCTTATTTATCCTTCAAGACATATAAGATAATGGTTAACTTCACATTTCATTTGTGGGAATTTGAGCCTTCGAATATTTACAGTTTGACTCCCTATTCCATACATCCTTTACGTCGTTATCCACCATCTTGTAGTCACGGGTGTGTAATGGTGATCTCTGAGACTGTCCTCCATTCAACCTGTTAGATAAAGAAAGCTTCAAATGATTTCTTTATATAGATTTGCTTTTCTTGTTGAATGGGATGAATATCAGTAGGCGTACTAATTCTTTATCCGTAGACTACTATTCTACTTCATTTATCCGTAGAATAGTAATCTCAAAATATCAGTAGAAGTAATATCTTAAGCTGTATCCATAGATAGAACATGATATCCTTAGCTGCATCCATAGATAGAACATGACATCCTTAGCTGTATCTGTAGATCAACTATCTTCACCTTTATCCGTAGATGGATATGATGTCCTTAGCTTTTATCCGTAGATGAGATAAGATGTCCTCGGCTTTTATCCGTTGATGTCCTCAGCTTTATACGTTGATTAGATAAGATTTTCATAGCTTTATCCGTAGAACAGATATATTTAGCTTCATCCTTAGACAAAACATCTCTCATCCTTATTGACTCACCACTACTGAGTTGTTTTGGCAGACTTACCCCTGAAACACTTGTTGCTTGATTAGACGTCTGTCGGTTTGCTACTGAATTGCTTCCTAACTTGATGACAGAATATCTCCCAACATTTGATGTGGCTTTTAGACCTTGGATAGATAAAGTGCCTTCTAGTTAGCTTCCTGATTATCAGTTGTTGTGATATAGCTTTCTGATTCTCAGCTTCAACATCATGATCAAATTCTTGTCTTGAGTATTTTGTTAACATCATTTCAAACGTATCAACCCTAACAACAACCACATTGCAAAGTCATAAGCGGGATAGAAAAACCTATACTAGGTCATCAAAAGGCACTGTCTAAACCACTAGATGTCTAAGAGTCAAGTTCGTCACTCATTTATCAGAGCTTCCTTCTTTGCCTCCAACATTTTCATTTTTGCTTGAGTATGCATCTACAACACATAAGTAGTCCATGAGATTGTTGTTGTATATAAAGCACAAAGATGAAAATACTTTGATACAAGCACTAAGATTGAAATACAAAGATCTGAACATGGATAACAATAAGCAATAATAAAAGATGCTGGTTTTATGTCAGAGCTATTCTAAAGCCCATCAGCCTCAAGCAGCTCTGGATCCTTAAACATACTTGGGCACTCATCCTTTCTCTACATAGCAATAAAAGGACCTATAGCAAGATTATGTAACAGACTTGTTAGTGAACATCAAGTTCAATAAAATACTCAAAATTAATATAGAAGACATAGCTTACGCACCAAATTTTACATTTCTTTTACAAGGCAATTTTACGGGCAATTTTACACATGAACTGTCTTTGTTGATTTTATTAGTCCCAGAATATGTATCTTTTCCACCTGACTTGTCACAGCGATGAGAAATTTTAGCATTTACATGGACATAAAATTGATGGGCTACGCCACCCACTTCATCACAGTTATCATTATCCCGACTTTTCGTTTCCTCCATCTTGCATTCTTGACACATCCAACCACTTTCTGGAATTTTATCAAGCATTTTGGGCATGCAATATCTAAAGACAGTTTTAGTTTTACTTTAATGTAAGTAAACTGAATTAAGCCGAATAAACCATAAGAAAGAAAATTAGAGGGCATGAGTAATAACTTACGTGTGCTCGACTCCGTCACTGCACCGACAACATACAACAAGTAGATACTCACACCCTATGTCTCCACATGTATCACACACTTGCTGCCAATAATAAAAGTTACTAGCATCAACCAATTCCTATATAATAACCTCTAAATAAGAGAGCAATAGTACATACCAAATAGTTGTACACAAAAATGAAAAACACGCACGCATACCTATGTACAACAATAAAAAGAAACTAACGAAAGTCAAACTGAGAATTTCAAAAAGTTCAGCTACAATGAATCATATCAAATTTTTAAGTAAAATAGATCCTCAAGAACACATCAACATCAAGAGCAGCTGTAACATAACATTTCAACTGAAACAGAATAAGAATTCTCTACTTAAATCAATTGATCATTCATACCATCCAGTAATAGAGCACAAACTGAATTCATGCACATACTAGGGATAAACTAATATTAAAAAAAGAGAAATGCTTTCGATTATGGGTAGTTTAAAAATAATCACGGGGACTGATAAGTGGATATTTTATTCACTTAGAACGTTTCCGTTTGGCTTAAAACGTATGTTTGTACTCGAGTTGTGGTATTTTTGATCTCTTTTAAGGGTATTGTGCAGGTATATTGATCACAGGTGTACTAGGAATGAAGCGGAGCAATCGGAGCGCGAAACGGAGTTATAATGAAGAAAAGGAAAAAAATCAGTTTGTTGGACAGAGATCCTGGCGCGGCAGCGCCGTGTTTATGCTATGTTGTGGCGCGGCAGCGCCGTTGCAGAAAAGCAGAAAAAGTTGAACAGTGGTTGTGGCGCGGCAGCGCCGTGTTTCTATACAAACTTGGCGCGGCAGCGCCATGATGTCTGGAGGAAAATTCCGGTTTTGCCCTAATTTGTGATTTTTCAAGTGAAAGTTAAAAAATCAATTCCTTACGAAATATTGCACTCGGAGGCCTTTATAAAGAAGAAACAAACCCTAGAGATCAGGAGGAGACACATATTACATATTATTTACGGAGTTGTAAAGCACGAAGAAGCAAGGAAGAAGATCGTTTTTCAATTATTTTCTTGTAATCTTTCTAGCTTGTGGATGCTTGGATTTGGTGTACTCTTTAAAACCCTTAATATTTATAATAGTTATAATTCGTTTTCTTCAATCATGTTTTCATTAGAACCCATGGTGACGATTAGTTTGATTATGAACTAACTCGTTGTCATGGGGTTTTAGCGGATTTATTCATGAAGTTTATTTGTTGAATTTTCTTGATGCCTATAGTGTGATTGATGTGATATCCTATCATGGTTGTTTTAATTCGTTATAGGAGAGTAGCTAACTCCTGTAATTGTGTGTTAATTCTTATTGAAGCGAAAGTGGATTTAAGAGTTCAGAACTTGCCATGCTAGCATAGGTTTATGCGTGAGAATATCATTCGTAATTAGTGTCGTAACTCTAACCGTTTTACGACGACTATGTGATCAATTGAATGCTTGTACTTCAACCATTATGTTTTCAATCTTTATAGACATATAAGGACTAAGCATAATTGGGAGACTAAGTGATTTCTATCTTAATTGTGGATCTTATTTAGGATGGTATTAGTACAACGAAAGTTGGCTTATATCAGTTTTGTGTGTTCGATCAGGTATTAACAAATCACATGAAAGGGCTAGGGAATTGAAGACTTTAGATGGATTGTTTAATGAAGTTGAAATCCCATGTTTCATTCACATAAGTAATTTGATATAAATCTCAGTTAAGTAGTGATAATTAGTTATAATTCTTAGATAAATTTTAGTGATAATCAAAACCACTTGTTAATTGTTTTAGCATCGAATAATAATCATACATTGGTGAGTGAATTAACTAGACAAACAACGAGTCCCTGTTGGAACGAACCTTATTTGCTATCTGTATTACTTGAGATCACGTGCACTTGCGTGTTGAATTTGGTCGTAACAAGTTTTTGGCGCCGCTGCCGGGGATTTCGGTTTTATTTGTTTAGTTTCAGTATTTACCATCAGTGGTCATTAAAGTTCGGTGACTAGGACGTTTCTCACCAAATTTTCTAGTTGGTGAATTTCAGGTACTTATTGAGAGTGTATGCGTACACGAGCTCGAGCACGTAGAGAAGAATTAGCAAGAAGAGAAGAACTAGCACGAAGGAAACTTGACTTTGAGAACATCAGTGTAGAAAACAATTGTGAATCAAAAGAAGATATGGCAGATGAAGCACAACCAGCGAAGGCTTTGAGTGAATTTTCTCAGCCAAAAGTGGAGGACATTCATACCAGCATTGTTCGTCCAGCTATTGGGGCTAATAATTTCGAGCTTAAGCCAAACATCATTCAGATGATTCAGAATACAGTTCAGTTTGGGGGTAGTCCTGCTGAAGATCCAAATGCTCATATTAGGGACTTCCTTGAGATCTGTGATACCTTCAAATTCAACGGAGTTACAGATGACGCAATCAGATTGAGGCTATTTCCCTTCTCTCTTAGGGATAAAGCCAAGAGTTGGTTACATTCTATGCCATCAGGTTCTATTAGAACATGGGCAGACTGTGCTCAAAAGTTCTTGACAAAGTATTTCTCCATGGCGAAGACAGCAGCGTATAGGAATTCTATTTCTCAGTTTGCTCAGCAACCCCAGGAATCTTTGGGGGAATCTTGGGAAAGGTACAAGGAGATTTTGGCACGTTGTCCTCATCATGGGATGCCGGATTGGATGATAATCAGCAATTTCTATAACGGGTTGGGAGCTCAGTCAAGGCCCATGCTTGATGCAGCTTCTGGAGGAGCACTGTGGGCAAAAAGCTATGAGGATGCCTATAATCTTATCGAGATGATGGCCGCCAATGAGTTTCAGAATCCTATTCAACGCTTGCCACCGGCTAAAGTGGCTGGAATTCTTGACTTGGACGCAGCTACTGCTATTGCTGCTCAACTCAAAGCGTTGACAATGAAGGTAGATTCCCTTTCTAATCATGGGATTAACCAGGTTGCTATGGTGTGTGAATTGTGTGCAGGGGCTCATGACACGAATCTGTGTGCTATCTCATCTGAATCAGCACAGTTTGTTAGTAACTTTCAGAGAACTCAGCAACCAGCACCTAATGTGTATCATCCCAACAATCGGAATCATCCTAATTTCAGTTGGAGCAACAATCAGGGTGGTGTTCAGCAACCACAAAATCATCAGTTCAATGCAAGGCCATATAATCAGAACTATCAACCACCACCTTATGCTCCAAGGCAACCATTCAATCCACCGGGATTTCAACCATCGCAAGGGAATTCATTGAATCAGTCTGAGAAGTCTGAATTGGAAGAGCTTCGAATGATGTACAAGAGTCAAGCGGTGTCGTTGAAAACTTTAGAGAATCAGATTGGGCAACTAGCCAATGCACTGTTGAACCGTCAACCAGGAACGCTTCCGAGTGACACAGAGATGAATCCAGGCAAGAAAGATCACAAGGAACAGGTCCAGGCAGTAACCTTACGATCGGGAAAGATTCTACAAGGTCAGAACGAAGGAAATTCAGTTGAGGAAAAAAATGAGTTTTCTGAACAGTTTGTACGGCGCGGCAGCGCCGAGGCCCAGTACAAAAACGGCGCGGCAGCGCCGGGGCCTTTGGAAGAAAAAACTGAATTTGATGCTGGGGTCGATTCTGTTCCTGATTTGGTACCTAATGCTACTCTCTCGACTCACGTAACTGGGAAGAATGAAAATTCTCGGAAAGTAGTAGAAGAAAAGGTGTTTCCACCTCCTCCATTCCCAAAACGAGTTCAAAGGCAAAAGTTTGACAAGCAGTTTGCTAAGTTCTTGGATGTCTTCAAGAAGCTTCAGATTAACATACCATTTGCAGAGGCTCTTGAGCAAATGCCGAGCTATGCGAAGTTTATGAAGGGCATTCTTTCGAAGAAATTGAAACTTGAGGAGCTAGACACCGTTGCTTTGACAGAGGAGTGTAGTGCAGTTCTACAGCAGAAATTGCCACCGAAGCTTAAAGATCCGGGAAGTTTTACCATACCTTGCACTATTGGCAATCAACTTTTCAGCAAATGCTTATGTGATTTGGGAGCTAGCATTAATCTCATGCCAATGTCTATTTTTAAGCAACTTGGGTTGCCTGAGCCGAAACCAGTTAATATGACCTTACAGTTGGCTGATCGGTCGATCACATATCCGAGGGGTATAGTGGAGGATGTCTTGGTAAAGGTGGATAAGCTGATTTTTCCTGCTGATTTTGTTATTCTTGACTTTGAGGAAGACAAGAAGATCCCTATCATCTTGGGACGACCATTCTTGGCTACAGGTCGGACTCTTATTGATGTCCAAAAGGGAGAGCTCACAATGAGGGTGAGTAATCAAAAGGTCATCTTTAATGTGTTCAAGGCTATGAAATTTCCGACAGAGGAGGAAGAGTGTTTTAGCTTGAAGATGGTTGATACGGGTCAGAGAAAGGAGTTCGATCAGCTGTTGAGCAAAAATTCGGACTTGCACAAGTTCGAGCATCACATCAGTGATTCCATTGACAACTCTTCCATTCGAGATCTTTCGAATGTCAGGCTTGGAAAACTTCCACCACATTTGAAGTATGTCCTTCTGAATGATGAGTTGGTGATTTTTAAAGAGTGCGAAGATAATGTGTTGAGAAGGTGGAACAAGGATGATGAGGTAAAAGAGTGTTCTTATCAATCGACGGAGAAGCATAAACACCTTAGAGGTGTAAAGAAGAAAAAGAAAAAATCGATTGGTGGAAAAGTCAAGGTGAAGTTTGATTTGGAAAAGATGTGGGAAGAAAGCAAGAAGGTTATCAAACAAAGGGTGAATGGTCCTTCTGCTAAGGACAAGTCAAATGCGATCTTCGAGCCACCATGATTTGATTCACATTTGTCCGGCTAAATGACATGAACGACAGCGCTTCGTGGGAGGCAACCCATGTGTTAGGTATGTTTCTACTATCTTTCTTATTACCTTCAATGAGGACATTGAATATTTTAAGTTTGGGGGTGATAATTAAGGAATGGTAATATTAGTGTGTGTGTGTGTGTTCATATAGGTTTCATATTGCATATGTAGTTAGTTCATTCATATCTTTGCATGTTCATGTCATATAGGGCATTCTGTTTGCATTAGTATTTATATCTGTCATGTGAGTCCATTTTAGTTGCATGCATATTTCATGATCCCGTAGGATTTGACTATTTCCGTTGGTGAGTCGATGTTGATTGGAGTGTGGTTGTGATGAATAGAGGGTTGATTAAGTTTCTAAGTATTGACTTGCATGCCAGAAACAAATCTATTTCATAAGTCTCATTGGTAGCTTTTGAATTTGATCAGACCATGCTTGTTTGGCGTTAGAATTTAACCACTTGTTTACATTTAGAATGTTGGCTAGATTCTTGAAAACGAAGGAGCACTTATGTATAAGTTTGGGGGAAACCAGGGATTTCATGCTAGTTGTTAATAAAGGCTAGGCGTCAAATGGCTAGTAGCCGCTCATTGGTAAAAGATGAGTAGTCTAGGGTGGGATGAGAAAAAGGCAAAGAGCACTCATTCCGAAATTAAAAAAAAACGAAAAAAAAAAAAAAAAAAAAAAAAAAAAGAAAAGAAAAGAAGAGTTGTTTTTATGCAGAATTGATCAGGTTGAGCTCTTTAATACTCGAGCAATTAAGTTCTAGGGGACCTTGTGCCTAGTGACCTAAGACTTTTCCGGTCTGGGATCCACTAACCTAACGATCGCTACATGGGTATTATTGTATAAGCCTTTTGGGGTCTCAACCATTGCACGGTCAAATAAGCATGTGAGTCGTAATAAAGCATGAATTCCTGTCTAGCTCAAGTGGATTTTGAGGTGTCTTTAAGTGGTTTCTTGTGTCTAGCGTTCATTCTGTTTGTAAGCTTGTGGTTGTTTTGGCTAAGAGTAGGTATGGTCTTGATTTAGTTTGGGAGTATATTGGTGAGCATCGCACACACGCACGTTTCTGTGTTTGTCTCGTTGGTCGATGGGAATTTGGTCGAACTCTGTTTGGAAGACTGTGTTCTTTGAGATGTTGGCTTGTTGATTGGTTTTGGTTGGTTTGAAGGGATCGTTGCATTTTCATATTAGTTGCATACATGTATTGCATTGTTAGTTGCATTGTTAGATGGATTTTGGGGGTACATTCACTATAGGCCCTCACGAGACCTTACTCGTCCACTAGGGCTGCCTAGGGGTTTAAAGGGCTTGTTGCATAAGCTAAATGCAACCGTGATCACCTACGGAAGTGGTAGTTTGTTTATGCTCGAGGACGAGCAACGGTTTAAGTTTGGGGGTGTGATAAGTGGATATTTTATTCACTTAGAACGTTTCCGTTTGGCTTAAAACGTATGTTTGTACTCGAGTTGTGGTATTTTTGATCTCTTTTAAGGGTATTGTGCAGGTATATTGATCACAGGTGTACTAGGAATGAAGCGGAGCAATCGGAGCGCGAAACGGAGTTATAATGAAGAAAAGGAAAAAAATCAGTTTGTTGGACAGAGATCCTGGCGCGGCAGCGCCGTGTTTATGCTATGTTGTGGCGCGGCAGCGCCGTTGCAGAAAAGCAGAAAAAGTTGAACAGTGGTTGTGGCGCGGCAGCGCCGTGTTTCTATACAAACTTGGCGCGGCAGCGCCATGATGTCTGGAGGAAAATTCCGGTTTTGCCCTAATTTGTGATTTTTCAAGTGAAAGTTAAAAAATCAATTCCTTACGAAATATTGCACTCGGAGGCCTTTATAAAGAAGAAACAAACCCTAGAGATCAGGAGGAGACACATATTACATATTATTTACGGAGTTGTAAAGCACGAAGAAGCAAGGAAGAAGATCGTTTTTCAATTATTTTCTTGTAATCTTTCTAGCTTGTGGATGCTTGGATTTGGTGTACTCTTTAAAACCCTTAATATTTATAATAGTTATAATTCGTTTTCTTCAATCATGTTTTCATTAGAACCCATGGTGACGATTAGTTTGATTATGAACTAACTCGTTGTCATGGGGTTTTAGCGGATTTATTCATGAAGTTTATTTGTTGAATTTTCTTGATGCCTATAGTGTGATTGATGTGATATCCTATCATGGTTGTTTTAATTCGTTATAGGAGAGTAGCTAACTCCTGTAATTGTGTGTTAATTCTTATTGAAGCGAAAGTGGATTTAAGAGTTCAGAACTTGCCATGCTAGCATAGGTTTATGCGTGAGAATATCATTCGTAATTAGTGTCGTAACTCTAACCGTTTTACGACGACTATGTGATCAATTGAATGCTTGTACTTCAACCATTATGTTTTCAATCTTTATAGACATATAAGGACTAAGCATAATTGGGAGACTAAGTGATTTCTATCTTAATTGTGGATCTTATTTAGGATGGTATTAGTACAACGAAAGTTGGCTTATATCAGTTTTGTGTGTTCGATCAGGTATTAACAAATCACATGAAAGGGCTAGGGAATTGAAGACTTTAGATGGATTGTTTAATGAAGTTGAAATCCCATGTTTCATTCACATAAGTAATTTGATATAAATCTCAGTTAAGTAGTGATAATTAGTTATAATTCTTAGATAAATTTTAGTGATAATCAAAACCACTTGTTAATTGTTTTAGCATCGAATAATAATCATACATTGGTGAGTGAATTAACTAGACAAACAACGAGTCCCTGTTGGAACGAACCTTATTTGCTATCTGTATTACTTGAGATCACGTGCACTTGCGTGTTGAATTTGGTCGTAACAGGGACTAATATCAGAATGTGGTTGGCCAGTTGCAACTAACATTAGTCTCCATACTTACATCATGTTCCAAAATATACGACTCATTATTCACATGATTTTCCACACAGAGTATTAGATATCATTTTGTTTTTCACAAACGGATTTAAATACTCTCTAGGGTAGTCAGGCGTTTCTCTAACAAGTTGGGAGCGAAAATATAGTTCACTAGACTTTCCCTTGAGAGTATTGGGATATATACTTTGTACACTTACTGAACCAGCAGCGTCATTTGTGTCTTCTAGCAGAGTATTCTCCAACAGTCTTGAATCATGGAGGTGATCTGGAAAACATACAGGAGGGCACACTTCCTGAGTAGCTATATCATTACATTTACTTTTGGTAAAAAAAATTGCTTCCTTCTACATCAAGATTCTGTAGGCATTGAGCAGCTTCAGATATGTAGTCTGTTGATATCTTTCTTGCTAAGTGAGTTTTTTAGTATCAGATGCAGGGGCAGGAAATGGACTTTTAACTGCAGAGTTTTGACAAAGTTAATATCAAAATGCTTACATAAACAAATACATTTCCTTTTTGTAATTTATTTTCGCCCTCTTTAAATACGTAAATGATAAGATTAACTATACATTTAACTTGTCTTATGTTCTTGTACTGAACAATAAGCTGGAATTCTAAATGATTTAAGCGGATTTAATAAATGAAAGAAATAGCATTGTCTAGAGATAGAACCTTAGCTATAAGTTTAAATTAGTTTTGTACTGTTGGTGATGGTGAGCACAGAACAAGCCTGCACTGCTCTCTATTGTACAATTTCGCATAGCCATTTTGTACATCTACACATCAAAATTAATATTATCGGTGAAGCTTGGAGCGTGAATATCTTAGCCCGTGCCTTTTTTCTTCCCTGTAAAAAAGCATATGTTTGTTATTGTAAACCTTAAGCCTAATAATATAAAGAAGAGAAAGCAATTTACCAGAAAATAGAACAGTATCTTGATATCTTTTTTGACCCCATCCGCTGCATTCTCTTGCCATCGTTGAGGCCCATTTTTCACTCCAAGCTTCCTCTTAAGCATTGGCAAAATACTATTACGCTTGTACCTTAACAATAGTTAAGATTCCACAATGCACTATCCAAAACCACATTTCACACACACACACTCCACAAGACAACAACTATCTGTTCATTCACTTCACATTACGCACTAATAAAAAAAAAGATAAATTAATCTGGATAAATTAATAATGACATGAAACATATAAATAATGAGGTGGGGGAGAGCAGAAAGGGATACAGTTCAGGGTCTTTACGGCGCAATTCATCAAACACATATACATACATATACAATTTTTAGAAATAATTAATAAAACTACCAAAAACAATGCAAACTAAAACCAAAAAGAATCTGGACAAAATAAGTAACAGTATCAATTATAAAGTTACTAGAAGTATTACCCTTGGAGGCCACCTCCATTGACATAATCTCAATACTTCTTCATCCACTACATAAACTCAAGATTGTCCAGAGGCCTTCCTTTCACAAACTTATTCTATGCTACATCTCACACAAATTAAAATACAATTCAATTCATATTTCAACTAATAATAAATTTGACAAAATATGAGGAAAAACTAATATCGTAATTTTGAGCTTGTTAAAAACATATTGAAGGACTTTGTACAGAAATTGACTTTGTACATCAGAACCATTCCGGGATGAACTACATCCATAAGCTGACAATGTACCACACCTGAACATGCCTGTAATTTTACTTGTTTTTAAGAATTTGAAATTGATTCATATACATATATACAGAGAGAGAGGGAGAGGGGGAGAGGGAGAGAGAAGAGGGCGAGAGAGAGAGAGAAGAGGGAGGGGAACACCTCAAAATCGAAACCAAAAAAACTAATTAAGATTCAACCATAGATGTTGAACGAAATCCTGCTTTGACTAACCCTAATTTGAAGCCTACTTGTTCCGACCCCTAATTGAATCCTAATTGAAGCCTACTTTCCTTTTCTTAATTTTTAAAAAAATTATTATAAATTTATTTCAACTTATTGAAGTTATTATTAAATTTACTATTTTTATTTTTTTGTAATAATTCACAGCATTTACAAATTATTATTTCTCTAATAAAATTATTAATGATCTTAATTAAAATTTAATAATTCTTGAATATTATTTTGTTTTGAAATACTTTTATTCTAAATTTATTAAAAAATATTTTAATATTTATGAAATATAAGTAATTCAATAATTCGACGGAATATTACTTTTTCTAATGATAACTTCAATGATTTTATTTAAATTAATTACTTTTAAATTTAAACAATTATCAAACTATTAATTATAAATAAAATTTAATTTAATTTGTTTATTTATACTATACTCTAAGGTAACACACCTCACTGTGTTGCCCAGTGTAACACTTTTTACAACTATAGTAACATATTTTCATGACTTTGGTAACACCCGAAATCACCGCGTTACGATAACACAAAAATTGTATAACTATAACAACATCCAATATGGTGTTAGTGTAGGTGCCCTAGAGGCAATACATTGTTTATTTTGATAAACCTTATGTCATTTGATTATTAAGTAAATGTATTTATTATGACTTTAATGACTGCGATATATTTATTAGCATAATAAATGTCCTTAGAATTATGATACACATTATATAGTTTAAGTATACAACTTGAACTTGAGATTATATAATATATCTTATTCTTAAAGGTCCCTAGTCGAGTATTATTATATATAGGACAATAATAATACATAAATAGACTAGTATGTTGATTGACAGATAACCACATCTCATTGGTTATAAGTATGGAGATACTAAAGTCAATGCATAGGTACATGTAGGAGTACATGGTACTGGACAGACCCACCGTGAGATTCTTCATGTTAATAAAGTCATAAGAAAGACTCACAGTGATAATGGTGTAATGATCCTTTGACTTGAGATCATTATAATTCTGTACGAGGATTAATATACTTTGACTACATTAAAAGTTACCTTTAACCGGGTAATGATAAAAGTGGACATCGGGTATATTGTGAGTCGTATGAGAAATATAAATGATAGATAAAGGATTTAACCCTCCTATTATTAGGGGAGATATTATTGGCCTCTTGATTGAGTAAGACTATGAAAATGCATGGCCATGCTCAAATATTGATTTGTTTTAATAGTTTACTCATTGATCAAGGAAACCCGGATTAAGCATTGAAGAGGATGACTAAATACATGCCTCGAGTTTAATCTATAATATTTGGTTAAAGGGATTATATTACACGGAAACATTAATCACGAAAGGTTTAATTGGATCACCAATTATTATTATTACTTGGGTAGCAATGATGTATTACTAGATGCCGCTCATTGTTTATATTTTGTTATTGGATATTGAAAATATTGCCAACGTAATAATAACCTAAAGGGTTACACAATAAGAACGTTTAAAAGGAGTTTTAATTTAAATATCAGATTTAAATTAAATAATTATAAATTCGAAATTAGTTTATTAATTAATTAAGTTGGACTTAGTTAATTAAATGATATTTCGAATTTAATTCATTAACAACCCAAATCAGTTTGGTTTAGTTGAAGCCCAAGCTGATTAGGGTTAGGCCCAATCTCTCTACCCTATATATACATAATGATGTATAGTTTTAGGGTTGGTTCAGAAAATCCGTTTTTCAAGAGAGGCTAGAGAGAGAGAGAAGGCAGTTTTTATTTGGCTAGTACCTGCTCCTTGGATCGTTGGACGATCGGACGTTCTGTGGACGATTTAGAGACACGGATCTTGAAGCAAGGTTTGTGTGGTGATTGCAATCTAGGACCTCCATCTTACAGAATTCGGAAAGCTCTTAACTGGTATGATTTTGTTTCTCCATAATCAGTCACAACTTATACATGGATCCTGCGTTAGGGTTTCGTAAATTTTATTATTTTACGTCTGTTTTTCGCTGCGTTTTTACAATGAAACCCAACATATGGTACCCCCCCCCCCCCCCTCCCCCTCCCCCTCCCCCTCCCCCTAATTTGTTGCGATAGGCCATCTATGGCGTAGTGTTGCTTCAAGTCCATTGAAGTATGCTCTAACAAAACCTGCAAAAGTATCTCTTAAGTTTGTGATGCATGTATGGAATACAACAGTATTTGGTAAATGACCATCATGAACTGTATTGATGAATTTTGAATTCAATGGTGTTACACATCATGTTACCCCTGCTGTTGTTGAAGAGACACTTCATTTGCCTATTCTGGGTGACAATTGTAACACCCCGAGATCCGGGGTCGGAGATCTAGGTTGTCACGATCCCTTATTCCGTACAAACACTTAATACTTGAATCATAATATAATAAATCAACACACATGGTGACCCCACCATCAATATACTCACGCCAGTTATGTCTCAGAAACGAATTTGCAAAAACAGTAGTCATATGATCCATAAGTTAAAGTTATTACAACCCAAAAGTAAATGCTTGCAACCTACTGCCAGTATGATCTCTATGTGAAACCAGAAAGGCAGCGTAAAAGTTTGTTCTTGTTCATTAATATACATAAGTCATACTTATAAATAAACCGGAGCAACAAGAGTTGCATTCCGAACCAACTCAGTACTTCTACGTGAGGTGCTGCAACTGCCATCCTATGGGCGGTCTGCGCGGCCCAAACGCGCTTCCGAGCGGTATGACGAATCCTGGCCATCTACCCTAGCTGTTGTGTTGTGATATATATAAAAGAAAACAAGTGTGAGCACTAAGCCCAACAATAGTATAAAGCAGCAGAAGCATATATATATAAGCTTATATCATAAAGGAAAACCTTTAAAACTTCATTCGTATACAGAATGATATATGTACTTTTATTTTTGTCAAAACATGCCATACAGTGCAAACTCTGTATGAGGTGTATATATACAGTGCATATATATAGTACTTTTACTTTTCTTATTTATTAGTTGAGTTATCCTCTAGGTATTTGGTTGTTATTGTCTAACAAACAAATAGGGGGAGATTGAAAGGCATATGCACTGGCCTATTTGTAAACACTGAGGATTCGACTCAACTTAAACAAGAGTGTAATAAGTAAATAATATATAAACTATCACAGGAATCTCAGAAGATGATATCAGTCAAAGTGAATGAAGATTAAAGTCAATCTACAGACTTGGAGTAATTCTACATTAAAAGAAGTTCATTTATTTGATCAAGCCTCAGTGAAGTATTCAAGAAAGTAGATCTATTTAAGTGACAAAGATTTCAACAGTGTGACAGAAAGTGTACATGTTACAGAGTTTGATAAAGGTAAAAGAAAAAGAACCACAGCGTAAAGTCAAAAGATGAAGAACAATCATTGCAGTTAGTCACTCATGAACCAGACAGTACATCGAGTGTCAACATCATACAGTGGAAGCTCATCATTATTTTCAGTGGTTCACAGAATGATTCTGCTATCAAGGAACTGTATTAATTTTCTTTTAATTAATTAAATCAGTTAGTTAATTTATTCAATAAATTAATTCAATAAGAATTAATTTATTCTTTAAATTAATTAATAAGTTAATTAAATTAGAATTAATATAAAGCTAGTATGACTTACAAAATACACTAGCATGACCATCCAGGATAGTCCTGCCAGCTCTAAGCTGAGTCATACCGATAGTCATAGTGGTTCTTTTGAGAGTCATGTCGATAGTCATACAAGAAGGAAGTGGTACTCATGCTAGCTCACTGATAGTCATACCGATAGTCATTGATACTCTATGTTGTGGCAGTCATTCCAGTTGAAGTATAATGCGTACAAATATCTACAAGGCAGTTGAAATCAAAGTGTGGCACATCAATTACAAAACAGAAGCATTGCAAACATTATATATTCTTCTCTCTCACTGTCTTAAACACCATAACTGTCCGAGCTTAAAAGTAAAGCTAGTGAATTAATTTCTAGCCTTAACTGTAATATTCAAACCACTAGAAGATATTTATTTGTTATTCTTAGACTATCTAGCGGATCATTATCCCTAGAAATTATCTCGAACTACTTTTTAGTATTCGATCTTTTTATTACAAATATAGATAAATTCATGTCAAATTTATTCTAATTTGTTTTAATTAGTTTGATAATCATTCCCTGTAATCTGTACAGTAATTGTAACACCTTTCAAGTTCAATATTAGTTATCTTTAACTTGAATCTTGTTTCATTTTATTCCGCTTAAATTTGTTCTTGATTTATTATTTCACGAACCGAACAAATTCAATTAAATAGTATAGTTTGTATTCAACCCCCCCCCCCGGTACAAACATATCAAGACCTAACATATACATACATATATAGGCCATTGTTCCAGAGAGAACCATCTTATATAGAGAATCGGGGAGAATCATATATTCTATTATAGAATCTCATAAATAATTTGAAATGTTTTTACATAAAATATATATTCTGATTCTAATGTAGAATATTAGCATATACAAACTTTATAAAAAAAATTAACATATAAAATTTGAATAAAAACATTGATTTCAAATTTGATTCTGCTGCAGAATTATTTTGGATAGATTTGATTCTACTGTAGAATCACTTTGGACTATTTGAATAATTTTTGATTTTTTTTTTAAAAAAAAGTAGTTTAATTTCGTTTTTTGATTTAAAAATTAAAATTTATAATCATATCTAATAAAAAATATGATAAAAATATATATTATGAATATTTATATAATGGTTCTCTCCCGGACTCTATATATATTATGAAATTCTGTCTATATAGGAGTATACCCGGGAGGTTAGGTGGCGCCTTTAAGATCGCTTCAATCTATTTTTCTAATTTTTTAGAATTTTTGAATTTTAAATACTACTAAATAAATAAAAAGAAATCCTTTAACATATTAGAAGTAGAATAGGTACTGTTCGAATGTATAGAGGAGAAGAGTTCGATTTAATAGGGAAGACATATAAATAAAATTTATATTTGAAGTATAATAACATATCAGAAGTAGAATAGGTCTTCGAATTTATAGAGGAGAAGAGTCCAAAATTTGTAGGGAAGATATATAGATAAAAGTTATATTTGAAGTATAATAAATGTTCGAGTTTATAAAGGAGAATAGTTAAATTTATAGATTAGACATATAATTAAAAGTTCTATCGAAAGTAGAATAGGTTTACAATTTTATAGAGTAGAAGAGTTCAAATTTATAAGAAATATATATAATAAAAATGTTCTATTAAAAGTAGAATAGGTATTTGTAAGACATAGTTAAAATCCTCTTCTATATAGAACATAAGGATATTTTAGGGGTATTTTGAGAAAATAAACCCCTTGTGAAATTACCATATTACCCTTTTATATTATGAAATTGCATGACATGCCACTACTCTCCTATCTAAAGAAAAAAAAAGAGTAAATAATGTTTTTGTGCAGAATCGAACCACTGACCTTTCCTAAGTAAATCATTCTTATAACCATTGAGCTACATGACTTCTTTTGATTTTGAGTGAAAAATCACATTACATAAACCTCACATCATTCTTAATCCTATATTAATTATTATTTAAACTTTTAAGTAAAAATCAAGGTGATTTATAATATTTATTAAATTCTTTTTTTTGGAGTATGTTTGCAAAGGATATTTATATACTTATAATAAAATTAGTTTGATAAATCATGATATATAATTTATATTTTGAATTTAATTTAATATTTTAAATAATAATTCAAATTAATATTTATTTAAAATAAGAGATAAAATAAATATTATTGTAATTTAATTGTATTCTACATGTGAAAAATTTGAATTAGAAAAATGGATTGAAAGTTTAAACTATAAGAATATATACAAATCATATTTATTCACAATAATTTATTTAATATACATGAAAATATATAATATTTTTGTTAAATATAAAAATTGGGGACCGGGAAGCGTGGCAGTGAGACACTAATCCCTGACCACATCCCGATCCCCGAAAGTTTTACATATTTCTTTCTGATCGCTAGAAGAGTTCTCAATTCTCCGCCCGAAACGGGGCAGAGAATTGATCGGTTTTACATATTTCTTTCTGATCGCTAGAAAAGTTCTCAATTCTCCGCCCGAAACGGGGCAGAGAATTGATCGGGCGGGAAGGGGTGAATGTATATCTCTACAATAAGCATTATTATATAGCACATATCGATAAAATGTATACATGATATTTATGAATATTCTTCTTATGTATACAAGTATATGGTCGGTGCAATGCAAAGATGACTTTTAAATTTGTTATCTTATATGTATTTTAATAATTTATTTTATATTTATACTTTTTTTAACGAAGATGAACTTAAATTTAAATAGTTGTATGTGATTGTTGAACTCGATGTTGAATTGACGTATGTGTTTGTGTTTGAGCGTGACTAAATTGTGTTTCAAGAATTTTGTGTTTAACAGTATTTAAAAAATATATTTTAATTAAAATTGTTGTTTTTAATAAATCAAGGTCAAGTTGCAAAAGTAAAGGGATTAAAGTGCAAATATCAAAATATGAGTACCATTCTAACCGACCGACTACATTATATTTTGATCAAAATTGTTATTTTTAATAAATTAAGGTTAAGTTGTAAAAACAAAAGAACTAAAGTGCAAATACCAAAATACAAGTACCGTACCGACTCACTACAAAATTTTCAATGTTTCGGTCTTAATAATACAATATAAATAGATAGATATAATAAAAGTGAGTAGATTTATAATTAGATTGGATGCATTGTGTATATGAGACAATTTTAATTATTATCACATGAATTTTAATGTCATTTTATGAAAGAAAATAATTAGTTATTTGGAATTGGATTAATATATACATATATATATATAACATATGAAAACTATTTGTTTTGAATTAAAACAATTTAAAAGATGAGATAATAAAATTAAATAGACAGTACAACAAAAAAAATTAAACGAATTATATGGTCATGTTGAAAAGGTTAGACAATATAAACACATAAATTTGGGTTGGAAAAATACTTGGTGATACTAATTTGTGTAAAAAAATAAATAGATAAAAATATATAGTCCAGTTAACAAATTTTAGAAAACAAGATATTATATACCATACAAAAATATTATGATCGGATCGATCACATTATACACCCCGAGTTATTTAAAATCATAGGTCCCAATCAATCAAATTATCTATATAAATTAAAGTAAGTATATTATAACGAGACGAACAAAATATGTACAAATATAACTAAAAAAAATATTTAAACCGCAAAGAATAAAATTTTATTTTAATCACTAGAAAATGACCGTACCTTGCACGGGTTCATGCAACAAAATATGAGAATTGAAGTTATAATAGCAAATAATATTTCACGAATGTTAATATTATTATCAGTTAGACAAACCCAGGTCATTTAAACATAATTAT
This sequence comes from Heracleum sosnowskyi, assembly GCA_030848705.1. Lineage (NCBI taxonomy): Eukaryota > Viridiplantae > Streptophyta > Magnoliopsida > Apiales > Apiaceae > Heracleum > Heracleum sosnowskyi. The sequence goes on from CM061240.1 coordinate 24,009,824, forward strand.
GTTTTAAAATTTTAGTAGTAAAATAAAAAAATTTATTGTATTTGAAAATTATTTTAATATATATATATATATATATATATATATATATATATATATTGACAATAAATTAAAATATTATTAAATTAAAACATATTGTAACACCTGAGTCTCACATCGAGAAATGTGGGGGCTTTAGTCCAGTTTATAAGACAAAGTACAACTACTAAGTGCACCAACAATCATGATCTTTTGGAGACCTGTGGTGGGTTTGTGGATTACCCACGTTATTGCATTTGGGCCAATTGGCCGGCGGTTGATTCGTGAAGTTGCTGGAGGTGGGGACACGAAGACTGGTGGTATTATTCCACAATGGACTGAGGTCCAGAGGTGAGGACATAAACTAGCTAGTATTATCTCACAATCGCTAGAGATGTACGATCTTGGACCTATGAGCTATCCGTTCAGATCTAACGATGACGTCAAGAGTTTAAGTGGGGGAGTTTGTACCACTCGAGTCTCAAAATCGAGAAGAGTTGGGACTTTAGTTCAGTTTATAACACAAAGTATTATTACAAATTGCACCAACAAATCATGATCTTTTGGGAACCTGGGGTGGGTTTGTGGATTACCCAAGTTGTTGTGTTTGGGCTAATTACTTGGCACTGAATTATTCGATGTTTTGAAAGTCTGAAAGATAGAGGAAGCGAAACAAAGGAAAAGAATGCTTAAAATCAACAAATTGCAAGAAAAGATATGAACGAGTTAGAAAGAAAGTTTTAAGAACTGAAAGCGCAAGACCTAAGTAGATTATTAGAAGATTTACGAAGGCTTTTGATCAAAATCAGTAATAAAACCTACTATCCAAAATGTAACATCATGAAGAATTGGAAGAAAATTTAGGATTGTAATGTTCTAAAACTCATCTAGAACACCCAGTATCTATTCTATCCCACAAAAAAATTGTAAACTAACATGACAGCTATTAGTAATACTCGTATTAATTTCTAAATTAAAAACTTGAACATACTTAAGTAAGCACCCAATAGCTACATATACCATCAATAAGAAAAACTCTATATATATCAATCATATACTTGAAACGATAATCATCATGCATAGAATAATTTATAAACACAATTTAAGCTACCGACCCGTGCCTCGCACGGGCTTTTATGCTAGTTTTTATTTAAAGTAAAATAGGAGTGCGATTTTTATATAGAGAATAAGGTTCCTGAGATTACCTCTGGAAATTTATCTAAGGTACCATTAAAAGTTACCTTATATCATGCACCCATTTATGTATTTGTATATCATGCACCTATTTATGTATTTGTAGTTAAAAAATATTCACTATACAATATTTCTATTTACATACATGGAACATGTGTCATATTATTATTGGATTTTATTCAATTACCTCAGATAACTTTCGTGAGGTAACCTTAGAAACCTTCTTCTCTTTTATATATAAAAATGTTCTGAAAGTAGAATAGGTGTTTGTAAGACATAGTTAAAAGGTATATTATAAGTAAAACAGGAGTTATAATTTATATAAGTATTTTTTTAATGAGAGAGCGGTTCATTAGAAAGGAGTATGTTAACATGAAAATTAGAGTAATTAACACTTTGCACCCCTTCAGTCTGGGCGCTTTTGCGATTTAGTCTCAAACTATATTTTTTGGCAGTTTACACCTATAAGTTTCATACGCGCTTCGATTTGCATCCCTTTGACCAAATTCCGTCCATATTGACTGTCACCGTTAATTAGAGCAGGGGTAAAATTGGAATTTTATTTTATTTCAAGAAACAGATGATAAATGTCATGTTGATACATCTCCATCATTGCAACCCATATCTTTTGTTCAGCAAATGAACATGAAAACACCACACTCCTTATACAGAACAGGAAAATACCCAGAGGAAGTTGAAACTAATTAAGGAACAATTTTGGAACAATTTTGGAAGCTTCGAGCTTCTCAATTCAGTGAACAAATGAAGATTTGGAATTCCTAAAACCCAAGAATCCATGCTCTTTGCTCTTGTTCATAGTATCTACAGGATACTCAATGCCTAATGTATGATCAGCAAGCCACCAATCTCTGACTCCTAGTTTAGTAGGCACCAAATTGTTTTGTTTTACAATCTCATCCCACGTACTCCTTTTATCCTTCATCAGCTCCACAAATGTCAGCCTCTCTCCTTCTTCAAATTCTTCGCATTCCACCCCAAATTTCTCCGCCAACACCTTCCACAACACCTCTCTCTCTCTCTCTCACCATCTCTCTGCACTCCTCTCTCATCTCTCTCTCGTTTCCGTTCATCCACAACACCACCACCATCATTCGGTGGTGTCTTTTCCGACCACCAACACAATACTCACACACACATACATACAATTAAACACACACACACCACTACATCAATCCTCTGTTTTCCCTTGCCTCGTTGTCCCCTCTGAACTGATCAACACCACCACCGTCGGCGAAGCCCGTGGTGGTTCTCCTCCTCTCCGAACCCATCCTCCAAACTCACAATTCAACACATAAAATCAATCGCAAATACACTCCCTATCAATATATAACATCAATTTCATCAATACAAGCTTGAATCAAAAATCCCCAATTGTATATTAACCCTAATTTGAGTACAAAGTTGTAATATCCAATTGAATTGAAATTACACATCTATATTATTTAAATAGCCCCATCAAATTAATTCATCATGGTTATTCACATAAATACTGTTAAAATCTAAATAAATAGGAAATTACTCTGGCTAATTACCCAAATAACCCTGGCTGTTAAGGTTAACAGTCAAAATTAACGGGAGTTGGTCAAGAGGGTGCAAATCGAAGCGATAATTAAACACAGGGGTGCATTCTGCTACAGAACATTATTCAGGACCAAATTGAAAAAACGCCCAAAGTAAAGGGGTGCAAACTGCTAATTACTCTGAAAATTAATATATAAGATAAGTATTCAGTATGTTAAAATTGAGATTTCGATCTTATCTTAACAAGGGAGATATATTTAACGGGAGGACATTGATAAGCGTGAGCTTTATCTTAATATTATCCTTGTATTCAAGTTATTTTATATTGATTTGGATTTTTATTTAATAAATTGTAATGTTTTATTGTAGGAATCAAGGAGTTCTGATTAAATATGGATTGGAGCTTAAATGGCAAGAGTTGGAGATTAATTTGATTGAAATTAGAATTTAATGGGCCGCTTGCGCAGTCTACACTGTTTGGGCCATAACCGGAGTTCTGTAAGTCCGATTCAGATGATTCAACATCCCACAGAAAGATTATAAGAAGAGATTTGTTTTGGAAGTGGCCTTGATATCAATATCCTATCGAGTTAGTCCAGAAACAGAGCCAAACATTCAGCTACAGATTTCTATTACTGGAATTCAATTCTATTTGGGAAATCTCCTTATATTTGCATTAAATAATTAAAAATACTTTTATTAGAGATATTATTGGAGAGAGAGATCAGACCTAGTAGAGAGGCATAAGGGAGGAGGAGAAGCCATCAATAGAGAAGAATTCAGTCATTGAAGACGTTCAATTGGCTTTGTTTTCTTTTATCTTTTATTTATCTCTTCTTGTGAACATGTGTTGGTTATCTTAGGGTTGTTTTGATACCATGATTATGAACTAAACTGATATGAATTACTATTTTTATGGAACCCTGGCATGGGATTATTGGTGTTTTGTTAAAGAGTACTGTATGTAGTTCTACGATTTATTCATTCAAGTATTTTTCATGCTAATACTTGCTATTGTCTGATCAACTTTATCCAGAGAGTTATAGTTAATTGGCATACAACTTGGATGGTGTGTGCTTATATCTTTTGATTATAATATTGTTACGGTATAGACATATATTGTGACCATGTATAGCTTTGTGAATTGATGTTTAATTAAATTGGAGACATATGTTAGTTTATTTGGTAGAAATTATATCACAGTGATTTCGAAAGAAACCTATGATCATTGAATTCTAGCTAGTGAACTGTGAATTTGCTATAATGTTGTGCGACTCTTTTACCGATTTTCATGTGTTAGGGGGAAGTAATTATCCTGACTTATCTTCTCATATTTGAAAACTCTCTTTGCTAGTATAATTTAGTTGGTTAATTTAGTTGTTATAATTAGTTTAGTTATAAAAACATCAATCAACTTTTGTGTTCGATAACCGAATTGTTTGATATTACTTGCGATTAATACAAATATACGGTACTTTGAGGAACGAAATCTGGTATTCACTACTATATTACTTGTTTTTACGAATGTTTATAATTTTATTGATAAAATTGTTTTAAAAAAATTATAATATCTATTTTAAAATGTTTACTTATATTTTGAACAAATACAACTAATTAAATATTAAAATATAAATAATAAAATAACAATTATTAAAAATAATCCGCGTAGAAAAGTATACGAAAAATTAAAATTATTATATTATATTAATTTAATTTAATTAAAAATATGACAAAACGCAATAGAAACTCGTACACAGTAACCTCGTATTCAAACAGATTTGGTTCTGAGGAAGAAGAGGAGCACAAACAAAATATCAAACAGGTTAATTCTTAACTTGAAATAAATTTATTTTCAATTTTCAAGTCAGATTTGTTTGTTTATTACTTTGAAGTTTTAATTTTAACTTCAATTTAGTTACTATATTGTGTTTAATCCTGTAATATGATTGTGTTGTAGTAATTGTTAGTGATTTAGGACTTTTGTAGTTATATCAGTAGAAGTGTGTGTTGGTATGGTGTTTATGCTTTTAGTGTTTGTAATTATTTTCGACTTATTTTCGATATTTTCAATGCTTTATTCAGCTGATTATGAAGAATGAAATTAAGATTTTATGTATGAGATGTAAGTAATGATTAGGAGATGTTGTATATGAGGGTGATAAATGATGATGTGTAACAATGCTAGTTACGGATAAGTAATCACAAGAGAAGCGGGTTTATTATCGCTATTAATATTGAATATGCTGGAATGCTTTTGGGATGATTTTTTCTTTGTAAATGCATTGTTATCGATTTGTTTTTCTATTTATTTTATTAATTCAGAAGAATGAAGTTAAAATTTCATGAATGAGATGTAAGCAATAGTCGGAAGACATTGTCTGTGGTGGTTATAAATGCTGATGTGGTAACATTGCTAGTTAGGGGATATAGATAAGAGATATGTAGAGGTACGAACGAATTTTTTTTGGGAAGTGGGAGTTACGTTTCGGAAAACTAATGACAAGAGAAGAGATTAAATGTCTTCGCCATTCTACTTTTGGTCTACAATCTACATTAGCATTCTCACATGGTATTATTGTATAAATGTCTTTCGGGATATAGAAGATATATGATAAGGCACGAACAAAATGTTTTTGGGAATTAATAGTTTCGGACAAGTAATGACAAGAGAAGAGATTAAATGTCTTCAGCATTCTACTCTTGGTCTACAATCTACACTAGCATTCTCACATGGTATAATTGTATAAATGTGTATGCTGAGATGCTTTCGGGATATTTTTCCACTATAATATGTGTTTTATCGATTTGGTTACTATTTATTCCCCTAATAAAAAATTAAGTGAAACTTTGTGTATGAGATGTAACTAATAATCAGAGAACATTGGGTGTTGCGGTGATACCATGTTGGAATGCCGATGTTGTATCACAGCTGCTTATAGAAAGAAATAATATCGGGAGTTTTTACAACCAGTCTCAAAAGAAGAGAGTATATACCTTCTGACATACTACTATTTTCTGTCTACTACATCTGCGATTGGGATGGTTTAACACTAGCATTTTCCATGATATGAAAATGTTACCTAGGTTTTAGTTTCGACAATGATTTATTTATTTGGAAATTTGAAATCAGGAAACTTGTGAAAAAACCAAATTACACTTTCCAGAAGAAAGCTATAGAAGTGTTTAGTTAATCACGATTCGAAGTATAACTTAAATAAGAAATCATTCCAAACTAATGAATTTTAGGAATTAGAAGTGACTGAAGGATTCCTTACAAGTCCAGTCACTTCCATCTCACTGCTTGTAATGGAAATGCTTTATGCATCCCATAACTGCTCTTTGATCACCAAAATGTTCTCTGTTATTACCTTCCTTGAACTAGTTCTCTGTGATCCTCGAGCCTTAGATGTGATGCGAGACATCTAAATTGAATATAAGTCAAATAGATGCCAATTGAGGAACAACCATGCTGGACTTGTTGAGATGTTCGATATATCACTAGATAGCTTCTCTTAAATATCACATGAAATACATGATCAATATATTTCTTGGTTTTGATGAGGATGCGACATGCGACTAACCAAATGGAAATTCTTAAAGAGCAAGAGTAGCCATCTATTACTGGATTTTTGTAGGATTGATACCGTAACTTATGCGTGAACTTATTTTGACATCTCTCTAATGTGTAACTTCATTTAGTTGTTGCTTCATAATAGTTTTTAGCTTATTATACTTGACAATATGTACCATGGCAGATGCGTGAAAGGAAATATAAAATTAAAAAGTCATATGTTGACAGAAAGCTTTATAATTTCACTTGCTCAAGGTTTACTTATATTGGCCCGGGTAGGTTTTGCTGTTTGTAATTGAATACAGATGAAAGTTTTAAAAGGATACTTTCTAAATTGGAGTTGGGTCTTGTCCTTTACATCTCTTTATCATGGTTCATCAGTTTGTTGTACAAATTTTGCACTTGAAATTAATTGAGTTTAACTAACCGATGTCTTCTTCAATCATAGCAGCTTTTAACAAAACGCCATGACTTGCAACTCTAAGGTGTTCTTATTTTTATTTTATTTTTGTGTTTTAGGTATTCCAAATATCTGCACATCTATGCTTGTTCTTGGCTGAGAGTAAATAAATATAAATAAGTATGCGTGAAGATAGTAGTAGCAGTGCGCCTGCAACACCCACTGCACGAGTACGGCGGCGTAGAGGTTCAAATGAGGTAATATGATGCTAAAACTATTACTACTTTTTCTTTGATTATAATTCTTGGTTATAACAAGAGGTAAGATGTATATTTAGTTTGTAAGAGGTACATGGTTACTTAATAAAACTAACTATACTTCCATCAGTGTTATTTTAACAGAACAAGGTATGAGAACAGTTAAATAAACATCATATATACTTTTAGCACAGATTTCCAAGAAAAAACTAAGGATTAATTTTTCAGGTGAAGATTAAAATAATTCTAATATGTTTTTGAATATTATATTCACGAGGGTAGAAAAGAAGGCCTCAAACTTGGCTTAAACTCGTGATTACTCTAATGCAGGGGTGCGTGTGATGATCTCTTGATCACTGTATTAATCATTAATAATCGCACTAATTACCGGGACTGCCAGATTGAACATTAGAATTGATCACAAAGTTTGCATGTTTTACAGTTTGGCCTACGTTTGATCTTAAAAGTATAAGCATACATAGCACTGCACTTGGTCTTAAATAGAATAATTAGATATAATGCCCCTATAGCTCTTCAAGCATTAAAACTAGATATCTGATTTTGAGAAATCAAAAAAAAAACTTGTAAGGCATTATTTTACATGGTTTATTTGTTCGAAAAATAGCAATTATGTTACAATATAGATCAAGTTTTTCCTTGTCTGATCTATCTTAAAATCCTAGAATAAACCATTAGCTTTTTTCTTGTTTAAGATGTTGCTTGTATTCCTTTAAGTTGTTCTACTAACAGTTATGTAGGAATTCAATAAGTCCTTTAAATGAATGTCTTTTTGTTCTTTGATTTGTCAAAATTGTCTTTGACTTTTTACCATTATTATTGTGGACACCAGATTCCTCCGGATGTTAGCAAAGCAAATGGAAATCACCTACTGGTCGGTGATAAAAATAAATATAAGTCAATGTTAGTGCGTGCATATTCAACTGTATGGATGATTGGGGGCTTCATCTTCATAATCTACATGGGCCATCTTTATATTTGGGCTATGGTTGTCATCATTCAAATTTTCATGGCGAAAGAATTGTTCAGTCTACTAAGGAAAACACATGAAGATAGTCATCTTCCTGGATTTAGACAATTAAATTGGTAAGCAAATACATTTGCTTGTGTGTAGCGTCATTAGCGATATTTCCTTGGTCTGTTTAGTAACCTTTGGTTGATTATGTCACAAAGTAGATGATACATTCTGTTGCTTTAAGAAATTCCATAAGCTTGGGTGGAGCCATGTTGATAACACTGCTGTAGATATCAGAATCTAACAGATCTAACTTATTTTTCTATTTTCCTTGAATAGTACATATTTGCATGTTTTGAAATGTAAAGCACTATGACACTAATAGGTATTGGTCACTGAATGAAGTGTCATTCAATCATATTATTAATCCATTTTTGGGGGTCTCCAAAATCTTATAATGTTGATGGCTATTGTCTTGTTTCTTAAATTGCTTCTTCTCTTCTGCAGGCACTTTTTTTTCACTGCAATGCTGTTTGTCTATGGCCGCATTCTCAGTCAACGACTTGTTAATACTGTTACCTCAGACAAGTTTTTGTATCAACTTGTGGGTAGATTAAACAAGTATCATATGGTTACTTGTTACTTCTTGTATATTGCAGGTTGGTTCTCTTTCCCCTTGATCTCGAAATATTTTGGAATATTACGATAGCAGCAATAATTTTTGTGTTGTTTTGTATAAATGTAGTACTTAGAAATTAGTACAACTCTAGTTAAAGTAGTTCGCAATGTGCTACAATTAACTTGGTAAATTATCTGTGCACTTCCTTGCATCGTTTATATACATTCATGTTAGTGACCTAGTCTTCTATCCTTTTCTATTGGCATCAGGTTTTATGTGGTTCATTCTTACTCTAAAGAAGAAGATGTACAAGTATCAGTTTGGTCAATATGCATGGACACATATGATTCTTATTGTTGTGTTTACACAGTCCTCTTTCACCGTAGCCAACATATTTGAGGGAATTTTCTGGTAAAATCAAGTTACAATTTTCTCATTTTTTTTGTCTGTGCTTGACAACCTGTAAATTTCTATACATGCTATTTAATACCCGTATTTTTTTTAAAATTGTTATTTCCATTATTGTTGCTAACTCTTCTCATATTCTGTGTATTCCTCTAAATTCTATCTTCTTATTATTGTAACAAATACACCAGTACATTATGCTTGTCTTCTCAGTTCCACCTCTTATGTATAGAATTTTAAATTTTATTTTCTCCAAAATATTTTAACTGACAAGTGAAGATATATTAACCATTTTTGGTTCCTTCAATCTCCGTACTTAATTGACAATTTTATAGGATTTATCTGCTGTCTGATTGAATTGTATTCATCATTTCAAATTTTCAACTCCTTTAGTATGTTTTAGTCATGAATTGAGCATCTAATAGTATTATATTTTATTTCGGGTTAAATATCAAATTGGTCACTGAAGTGGAGGTCATATATCACTTTATTCACCAATTTCAACAGGGTCTCATTTGAATAACTTAAGTCATACTCCCTCCGTCCCCCTCAATTCTTTACATTGAGGTTGGGCACGGAGGTTAAGAAAAAGTGTAATTTAGTAAAGAAAAGTAAGAAAAATGAGTAAATTGGTGGGACCAATCAATATTTAATGTATAAAGTGGGGATAGTGGGGGAAAGTAGTGGATGTAGTTAATTTTTATATTATAAAACTTTACTATTTTAAGAAACTTTTGGAATGTAAAGAATTGAGAAGGACATCCCAAAAAGGAAAGTGTAAAGAAATGAGAGGGATTGAGAGAGTAATAAATATCAAACAGATACCTCTAAATATGTGATCGAGAAGTAAACTAATTTTTTATTGAGTTCTAGACATTTTTCTTCAATACCACCATAGCCAATTGAAAAGTCATGTATTCTAGTACTTTTAATAATATATTTAGATTTTTTTTTATTTATTTACTATTTATTGTAATTTTATAGTTATTTTCCATGATTTAATTAAAAATAAATAGTAAGTAAATTCTATAAAAAATCTAAATATATTATCTTAAAAACTAGAACTCATGACTCTTCATTTGGTTACGGTGGCATTGAATAAATATGTATATAAATCGATAAAAACTTCTTTTACTTCTCGATCACATATTTAGAGGTATATGTTTGATATTTATTATGACTTAAATGATTCAAATGAGACCCCGTTGAAATCGGTGGATAAAGTGATATATGACCTCCACTTCAGTGACCAATTTGATATTTAACCCATTTTATTTCTCACTGAAACTGTGAGTCTGTGATTAAGATTCATACGCAGTGGACTAGAACTTCAAACAGATTCGATATCATGCAGGTTTCTTCTTCCAGCATCACTCATTGTAATCAATGATATCGCTGCTTATGTTTTTGGTTTCTTCTTTGGCAAAACGCCTTTGATCAAATTATCTCCAAAGAAGACATGGGAAGGTTTCATTGGAGCATCGGTTACAACCATAATTTCTGCATTTGTGGTGAGCTAATAAATAATAATTTTAGTCATCTATCTTTGAAACAGGCAATATATATATATATATATATATATATATATATATAAAGCACTGATTGTATTTAATTCTGAATGTGTAAGCTAATAAATATCAATTTGTATTATTTATATATAATTGATGTTGAAGTGTCATGATTGACCCCTCTATATGACTCTGTATGGCTATCTACATTAGGAATAGACAGTAATAGGTTTAAAATATTGACATTCTGTGGAGTGATATGAGTGGAGTCCTGGAGTTGGGTGAAAAACACTATTCACGAGGTTTGTTTGCTTATAAGATTTGTAAGTGAGCGATTGTTTGGTTATGAAAAATACAATGACAATGAAGGTAAAATTTGTGTGCGTGTTACCTATAAAAACAATGGCATCACAATTTAGAACGATAATGTTTTTTTTCTTAGGTCTAGGAATGAATTTTTTCAGCTTTTCTTGTTCTTTTCAGAGTCATGAAGCCTGTATCATGTTACAAAAGAGGATAAAATCTTTGAGGTTAACATATGTAGGGTGTGACATTATTATGTGATTCGCCTGCAGAAATCACTATGCATGTGTGGAATGGAAGTTTGTTTCCTTAGAAGCTGTAATTTCTTTGCTTGTAGTGCTCGAATGCTGAATTATGCTTTTCTACTTATGCAGCTCGCTAATGTTTTGGGTCAATCTCAGTGGCTCACATGTCCTAGGAAGGTAGCTTTTTGTTAAAAAAATCGATTATTTGTAAAAGACACTTTAAGGAATTGCACTAATCTGACAACACCTGCAGGATTTATCAACTGGTTGGCTTCATTGTGATCCGGGTCCTTTGTTTAAGCCAGAATATTTTGCAGTACCTGGATGGTTTCCTGATTGGGTAACTAAATGTTTAATTAGATGCACCTGTTTACATTAAATTTTCTTCTAGATTCTTGATAGTTATGTACTTATGTTTTGCTTATTGGCATGTAAAATATGAGCTATTAATAGTGAAAATACTTCAGAAAGTATCTGTCTATAAGAAGGTTCATGAATTTATCTTCAGTTGTTAGATGCAAGTTAAGTGGTGGTAGTTATGCACTAAAATAGCTGTAAAACCTTGTATGTGACTATGTATATAGCAGACATTATCAATAATAGAAAAAAAATATAAATATGCATTGTTTATGGATACCTAAGCTTGGTGGTTTACTTGGTGATGATTATAGTCCTAAGAACTTGGCATGTCTCTCTGAAACTTGAGCACCTCCCTGATGAATACAAAGCATCTCAATAGTCAATAGAAGCAATACTAATACTGATTATAGTACTTGGCTAGCGTGTAGCACCTCAATTCCTGTAGCCTCAGGTTACCTCACCTTCGTTGTATACTAGCTTTTGGCCTCAGTTTACCTTTACCTTCTTCGTATACTAGTTTCTGGTTCCATAGTTCAGGCTGTTCGGAAACTGTCATATCAGAGCCTGATTTGATAATTGCTAGTACCTGTTTTACTATACTGTATACATTCATCATCACATCTGGAAATTGCAGGTACTAATAGTTGGATCCCTTAATCTAATGTGTGCTCATTGCCTCATTCTATTAATCCTGTACTAGTGTTCAACTGATGTTAATGTATACAAACATGCCACCCTTTTTATCTTACAGTAAAATGAAGGTGTTAACGTATCCTTAAAAATGAAGGTGCTGATGTATACAGTAACAATAAAATTAGGCCCTCAATTAAAGCTTATACGAATCCTGGCCCGCCAAAAGGGTACTGACACTATCTGTATGCCTTTGATTGGTTGTCAGAAGTTCAATCTATTAATTAGCAATGACGTTGTAGTTTCCTTAGCCAACCATAGCCACACTTTTTTGTGAAGGCATTAGGATTTAAGTACCGAAAGGATACTGACACTATCTGTATACATTTCATTGAGCGTCAGAAATCCAATCTATCAATTGCAAACACATTGTAGTTTTCTTAGCCTGCCATAACCACACTTCTTGTAGAGGCGTCAGGATTTAAGTATATGACTATCATTTTAGTATTTATGTGAAGTCGCAATCATCTATATCTTCAAATTTTCTTCCGCAGTTCCCGTGGAAAGAAATTCAAGTTTTGCCGGTACAATGGCATGCTTTGTTGCTCGGTCTTTTTGCATCGATTATTGCACCTTTTGGAGGATTTTTCGCTAGTGGGTTTAAAAGAGCTTTTAAGATTAAGGTTCATTGTTGTCTCCTATTTCCAAATTATGTAGATAAAAATGTGCAATTGCTTAGCTTTGCTTTTGGCTTTGCTGCAGGATTTTGGTGATAGTATTCCTGGTCATGGTGGAATGACTGATAGAATGGATTGCCAGGTATGCTCTTTTATTAAACACCTAGATGCAGTTTATACATGTCTAAGTTTTATAGCAGCTAGTGTGAAAATTGCCTGAGCCTAATTTATTACCCAGCACCTGTGTGTTTAAGAAAAACTATATCTTGGGAAGACATGTTTTTAGGCGGCAGCTTTACAACCGGATTTTCAAGTCAAGAATCGATTATTATCTTTTTTCTGTCATTTGAGCGTCCATATCAATTTCTCGTGAATGTAAAAGAACATACCTAAATGTATTTCAAGATGCTCCCCACTTAAATATTGCATAAAAATACAAATGTATCTATCTCCCGCATTTGTTTGACCCAAAATTGCTTGGCAAAAGAGAGAGAACGATATTAATGAGGAAAATACAGCATAGTTTGCCACGAGTGCATGTGTGTAAATACGCTAATTACTGAAGAACAAACATGTCTACATTACACAGATGATGTAATTGAAATTTTTAAATTTCTAATTTGAGTGGGATCTAGTATATTTATTTTAAGTGTAAAGACACTCACAGAAGGTGGAAGGGAGAAAAGGTGAGTCTTCGTTACTTCATGTTTACTATCTCAAAAAAAAAGTGTGTTTCCATGGTTTTGTGTTTCTATCACTTAATACTACTTGGCATTGTGTTGTAACTCGTAATTAATTGTTGAGTTCACCATTATAGATGACTGTTTTTTTCTAAATTTTACTTTGTTAGATCTGTATTGCATGTGACAATCAATTATGAGAAGACGAGCTAGTCAATTAAACTTATGATGGATAGCCAGTAATAATCGGTTACTACTGTAACTTCTGTATTTCCATAACTATCCTTGGCTGGAGTATGTCACCGTCTTATGCATTTTTTATGCTGATCTCTGTTTCAAAATCTGACATCTGATTAAATGATTTATGTAATGTTAAGACATGGTACCATTCTTCTGCTTAAATGGTTCTTGCGGCCTCAATTGTCGTTTGCAAAAAACAAGTCCACTTTGAATGTAATGTTGGTCAAATGTATGTTAAAAGAATAAATAAACATTTTGCAGATGGTGATGGCTGTGTTCGCATACATATACCACCAGTCATTTGTTACGCCTCAGACTGTATCAGTTGAGATGATTTTGGACCAGGTAAAGCTGCTAGGGGTATTGAGTCCCTTTCCCTTGGCACATATCATATCTTCTTTCTGTAAGTTTTGTAGCATCAATGGATTTGGATACTGAGCTAGCTTCCTATGTTATAGATACTGATGAACTTGAGCTTCGAGGAGCAGCGGGCTTTATACACCAAGCTCGCGCAGATCATCCAAGAAAGCCAATTTGGAAGATCCTGAATTGATTGATTACCTCTGTAACCTATGAACAATCCTAAGGGAACCTGGTTTGAAGAACCATAGAGTAGCCAAACCAGGATGTTGGCCTTTGTAATTTCGTACATCTCATTTGCAGCATCTGCAAGGATAGCCATTATGAAGAATCTTAAGTTATCCAGTGTATTACATGTATTTTATATGTGGCATATTGTTCATGTGTCTTATCTTTTGGCTCTCGCGGTAATCCCAACCTCAATTGATTTTTAGAAAAAGGACATGTACATGTCAAACATGAAAAATCTGTATAGTGATTGCTTCCTCATATAATGTTATTTGGTTGCACAAGTCTCTCTATCATTGTTATACTAATACTTTTTAGAGATATCGTTCTTTTATAATTGTCTGATACGCTTTCTAACTTGCAGATGAATCATGTCTCAGTGTTCTTTATTTGATTATTTGCATGTAGGATTGTAAAACAAACCGAGTCAGAGTTTATTCATATCGAGTTCAAATGTTTCTCTTATCAATCTGAGCCAAACTCAGAAAACATATAAAACAATCAACGGGTCTCATTTGGATCACTTAAATCATAGAGTAATAAAATGTTATAATTATGGTTATAACATGTTCCCATTTGGTTGCTATTACAGTCAAAAGAATCAAAAACTTTTGCTGATTTATAACAAGTTATCATTGCCAAAGCTTCAAAAACAATACTACCAATTATGCTTATGATTTGTTAGAAAAAGGCTAGCCTCATATGTTACAATAAATGTTACATAATGTCACATTATTTGCCTAATGAACATGCTTAACATGAACAATTTTAGAAACTTGTAGGGAAAATAACCAAAAGATCACAGGGAGATTAAATTACCCTGATGCACAAGTAGAAATGTGCCACGAGCTTCTTGTTGTGCAAAATTAACTATGATACAAACATGATCCACTAGCTGTAGTTATTGGGGTCTTCTTTGCTCTGGATAAGAGGGACACCATCTTCCCTCCAAATAATCCGTTCTTCGCACAAAGCTGCAGCTACCTCCACGTATACTTGATGTTCCTGACAAATTACTCATGGTGTTAGTAAGAAGTGAAAGAGAAAGGTAAGGAGCCATTAATACTTCAAAACATATTACTACGGAGGTGCTCAAGATTTCAAGACCTCTTGAAGAACTCTTGCAGCCAGCTTATCTGCCGTATCAGTAGGAAGCACTGGAACGACTCTCTGGGCAAGGATACGTCCCGTGTCATAATGTTCATCAACAAAATGGATTGTAGGCCCGGAATATCTATCTTGATACACACCAAATAAAATGAAAAGGTCATGAGTCTTTCTGAATGCTTCTAATGTATGAGACTAGTAACTTGTGTTTAAGTAGAGATATTGAACTTTACAAATTACTAAAGTAAAAGCATTGCTAAGAAACATTCTAGAATCATTCTGCAAAGAAACTAGTTTGTAAAGCTCTTCATGTATTAGTTCTATTTTCTAGTCATCCACTTGTCCAACTTTTTAATTTCGCCTTGTGTATTTGTGTAGCACGACAAAAATTCTATGACACGACGCTTATTCTGTCATATCAGTTCAGTGAAAACTGGAAACTTTTAACTACTAAAAGAACACATGTGAAATAAAAACGAAACAGAAAGGAAGGAAGAGGAGAAAAATAGAAGAGAAGACACCCCTTCAGTATTGATTTAAAGTTGTGTATTGCTAATAGATTTTTAATATAACAGGTTTAAAAAAATACCATTCTTAATTTAAGAAGTCCTCCAAAATACTACATTAACATGTTACATATTGCAGTATTATGTTTAACAGATGTGTCCACTTATAACTTACCTATGTAAATAAGAACAGATCTCCCTCTTGCAAATTTCTAAAACTATTCAGTATTGAGTTAGGGCGGTGTCCCACACTCCGTCCTCAATCCGAGCAAGAAAGATAATACATTGAACAAAACACTAATGGAATATTCTCCATGTAGTCTTCTACTTTTAACTTTTCCAAATGGTACCATTTCTAGTTTTTGACTCATGTGTGGTACCCTTATATTTTAAATTTCATATATATCATACTATTCCGTTACCTATATGTTAGTCAAACGTTATAATATAAAGGTATCACAAGTAGAAGTCAAAAAAGTAAAGTAGTGCCACTAGTTGAAAAGCTAATAGGACAATGGTATCATAGAGAACATTCTTTCGAATAATTTCTGAAGTTTTAAACTATGTTTTTCTTCAAATATTTTGATGAAGTTACTAAATGTAGTAAATTGTTATGGGTGTTAAAGTGCGGATAATTTGAAATATAAATGGCTAATGAGGTCATCTACTTGAATAAACATAGCTGAGAAGGGCGACACTCGGCTTGGCGGCAGTAGTGGTGGAAGGCAGTAGTGTCGGGGGCAATAATTGGTGGCGCTTCGGGCAGTTGGGCCACATGTGGCAGCTGTGCGACCGTGGCAACGGTTTCTGGCGACATCCTATAAGAATGTGACAGATCACTTGCTGATGGTTTTGTGCAGTCTTTGGGCAGTTAAATGACAAGGGAAACTGATAAATAAAAGGGGCACAGGTGGCAGTCACACATTGGGGCGCTTTCTGGACTTGGGGGTAGTTTTAGAACTGCCGGGCAGTTTATAAAACTGCCTAGAACTGCAAATTCGTGGCAGCTAATTAAATATGTGAGGCATTGAGATGTAAACATATATTATATCATATAATTGTAATCGATGGGGTTATAGGCTTTGTGGGAAAAAACTTGGGTGGGCAAAAATCTAAGTGTATTTTTGGGTAGACTAGCATAAGAGATAAAACTTGGGGGAGTAAGAGGATTGTAAACTCCTGCCATAACTCAACTCTTGTGTTCCTTAGTATAAAGGTTGGCTTTGGCCGTAAATTGTGTGCACTTTCATTCATATTGTGGCAGATTGTGTACTTGGGCTATATAGTCACTGTGTGGGAAGGATGACTGGTTTTTGTGGGGAAAATCAGGCTGCAAGGGGCTCAAATTTGGGTTGAAAAATCTGGTCCAGTGACAACTGGTATCAGAGCTTTGGGTTGAAGAAACATGGTGAATCTGAATGTGCAGATCCAAGAATTGGTTAGTCATTTGGGGGAATTTGTGGGTGCAGTTTTGGAGACAGACCACGTTCCTTTAGAGAATCAGTGTCTATCTGGGGGAGGATTAACACATGTGAGGACGTTGCTAGAGAATCACCTTCGTGACGAAGAGGAAGATGACAACTATGAACGTTAGTTTAACATTTAGTTAAAAGAATGGCATGATATACGTGAAACTTATAATACAAGGGTACCACTCATAAGTCAAAACAAGAAATGGCACCCATTTAGAAAAGTCAAAAGTAGAAGAATACTATTGAGAATATCCCAAAACCAAATAGTGGGGTCAGTCTCATGAGCCAGCTGGTAATCAGGTATCATAGACCAACACAAACCTAATGTTAACCAACACTATCAACTGTATTCGACTACTAAATACTAATGGTATCACTAGAACTTAAAAGCAAAACTTCCAATATTATTAATTGACAAATGATTCTGCTATAAACATTGAGATTGATAATTTTAGACATCTCAAAGTCTCAAACCATCACACTCCAACTATGTAAGAAGCCTAAAAAATAAGTGACTGACTAGAAATTTTGCACATAAGCAACAAGTGATGGGAATTTGGAGAGATGATAATGTCATTTGTAAGAGGGTGACTTAATTTCGCAAAACACAAGTGATACCTTGCTCCAGAAGTAATAACGGCCCTATGCACCTTCATACCATAGTATCCTTTGCCTCCAAAAGCTGGAAGAAGAGAAGGATGAATGTTTAGTATGGACCTCGGATAAGCACGAATCAATTCAGCTGGTATAAGCTTCAAATATCCAGCTAACAGAATATGGTCGATTTTATATTTCCTGTTTCACAAATAAAATCCATTATTAACAAAAATGTGTTGTATTGACATGTCAGAATCATGGTTATGCCAATATAAAATTTATAAAGTTGAGTCACTAATTACATCTACTACATAGCATTAACATATATAAGGTATTTCTTTATGGACTTCTGAAACTGAATTGTTCAGGAATGAACCATAATATGATAACAAGAGCAAGGTAATATACAGTGTTCGTACAAAAGGTTTGCCTAAAATCAAACAAGAAAATTAGTGAATAATACACTACTAGAAAATAGTTAACATCAGCAAGTGCAGGTTAAAAACATAAAAGATTTAGTAATCATTTGTCTGTGAAGAAGAAACTGACCTAAGAGAAATTACGAGATCATGTGGGGATAAACCTTCAGATCCATCTTTTGTTTCAGGGAATACAATAACAGGTATGCCTTTGTCTCTTGCATAATTTGCACCTCCACAATCTGCGTGGTGCAAAAAATTAATCAGTCAAGAACATATTGTCCGTTCACCCATTTTTGGAATATAATGGTCTGACTTACTTGAAAAGCATAATTTGAATATGGCATAATATCAATGATAAAGGGTAAAAATGTAACCCTTGTAGCGGTCTAGAAAAAACTACTACGCTATTAACAAGGATATACAACAGTTGCAAAGTCAATGTTTTATTCAAAATTTGTGCAGATATTGACGACTCTTCTCAAACTAGACAATCGGCACAAATTTGGCCAAGTCAAAGTGTTCCTATATTATAACCTAGATATTTATATGACCGTTAGAGAGCAACGCAATAACATACACACGTAAAGAAGGCCAAGTTTACGACAAAACACATGAAGATATCAAACGACATTTTTTATTTATTTTCATGGTTGCACGAAAATAAGAATATGTAACAGCTGCTATTGGTTTTAGCCAGTGCTGCTTACTACGTTTTTACCAGTGGAGATGCTGGTCCGCACTTGACTTTAGTGTATGTGCTTAGACATAGTGAGTGTCAAAAGAAAAAATGCAAAGTCCTAAATGAACTCGATTCATGAGGTAACTACCTGAGCTTATCAGAGTGGTAATATATAATATTTTAAGTATACATTCATGTTTTACTCTGTTTAGATATATTTTCAGTTTATCATAGTGGCTTGGCGCGAAGCTTGAAATGTCATGAGTAGGAGTAAATTGTAAATTTAGTGCCTTGGCATAGTAATAATTTTTTTTTTAAAAAAATTGCGAGAAAAGTACAATGTTAATTGTGAGTACAATAAACCGGATATGTGCATGTGCTAAGACAGAATTACTAACATACTCCTACAGTTTCAGTTTCCAGTATTATATGCTTTCTTCTGCAGTTGCAGCAAATAACAGTACCGTTGTCACTGTATAAACTGAAGAATCTAGTAGAGCTAGTTTTTCTTTAGCAAGAGTTGGTGGATTGGTTGAACCTGCATATGTTATAAGAAGAAAAAGCAGATAAAGTTCTGCATCCGAATCTAAGTTTTTTGCCCAGGATGAGGTGAGTGCTGACTGTTTATTATGAGTACTTTGGGGGACATGAAGCTACTATTTTAAACATACAGAGATGAGTTTGTTTTGTTTAGGCTCGGGGCTGAAGAGGTTGTAAGACAGGTTGGATCACATAGTGAAGAACTAGAAATGTTCTCACAAGTCACATCCAGAAGTACAAAAAGATGACAAACTCAAGTGCACTTATTAGTTCCTCTGTAACTGTAAGTAGCAAACAGCAATGCACCATAGAGTATCAGATAAAATAGAATATTGAGCAGATCGATTAAGAAATTGTGAAACTTCCTCTTGTTATTACGACTACCTTTTTTCTACAAAGAAACAACTTCTTGGAATTTCTAGTTTGAAACCTTCTTTCGGTGAGATATTTTTCACAATGCTAAGGGAATATATTTTGAGTATTATACAACTGATCAGAGAGAATAAAGCTCTCAAGTGTGATCTCTATAGCTATCATTGCTTTAGTTCTTAACGGAGAACTATTTAATCGGTGACTTATTTAATGATAGCTCTGTAAAGTCAGGCAAAGTATTTTCAGTTATTGCAGAGATAGAAGACTTATATATAGTTTACATGGTTAGTTCGTAAATGGCTATGGAGAGTTAATCTTTGAACAATAGGTATATTTAGGCTTCTAGAAAGAAAACTACAGAATCTTACTCTTCACTTTCCAAATCATATATCTATATGATTGGAGTTCTGAATGGGATTCAATTTCTTGGGTGTTGAGACAAAGCTTGTAAGTGACTTTATGGAATGTAAATTTCTTAACTAAGCATGTTAACAATAGGTTCATCATACACTAATAAAAACACGAAAACATCCAAAACAATTCAACAAACAATTCAAGATTATTCGAAACATACCAGGCTTACTAGCCACCAAAACAACAATCTCCCCATTAACTCTTCCATCAAGAATCGCCTCGTAAATACACCGAAAATTCGAACCACCACCCGAAACAAAAACAGCCAGCTTCTTTCTACAAACCCCTTCTCTCAATTCCACACCATCATCACTACCCATTTTTGCTTTCACAACACAATTACTTCCCAAACTCAAACATTTCTTCCAAGAGCTTCCAATTTGTGGATTAAATGAAAGATTGTGACTTTTAGATGAAACCCAATCTGGGGATTGAGGTAAATAAGTGGATTTTACAAGAAAGTTTGCATTTTTAGTGTTTTGAGTTGTGAAAAAGTGAGGATTAATAGTATGAGTATCCATGAAAAAGACTGTATGTTTCTCTTTTTTGGCTAAATGGGTCACAGAAAAATGATAGAATGAAAAATGGGTTACAAAGATTTATGTGAATTCAGACAAGGCAAGACAGTTTCTTGAAGTTGTGGCGCCCCTTAAGGGTTTTAAGAAATTAAGAAAACAAGGCAGTGATTGGGGAATATTAGGCAAAAGGTAAAGTATGCAAATTATATTCTATTAACTTCTAATATATAACAAGAGTAACTGAGATTTTATCCAAAACTTTTATCGTCATTGTACTACCAAAAGAGTATATGATCCGTTGGATTATAAAACTATAAATATTCAAATAGATGAGAACCGTTAGATATAATATTAAAAATTGTGTTTGATTAATAATATGATAGTATTTAAATACTAAAAGATGTATTTTGATAATTTAAACTAATTATAAATGGGTTTTCTATATTGAATAGAATTCTTTATGTAAAAATTCGTAATTATCTTTTCTCTTTAGTTTATGGATAGTTCCAGTTAGATAAAAATTATTAAACCATCATTAAATTAAAGATAATTTTGTTAGCTTCGCATGGGCTGTAAAATCGTTAAAATCTGTTGTCTAAAAGCCCAAACAGTAAAGTAATTATCTAAATTTTAATAAATATTTTTTTTATTGTAGCACCAATTTATTTATTTTCCTAATTCTTTTAAATTTATAAATTCTATTTTTATTTCAATAAAATATTAAAATCAATTTAAGAAAAAATTAAAATCGATCTGGTCCGTGTACGATCACTATACGACAAATTTAATAATTACAGTTAGATCTTAAATAGATCGATGAGAATTGTTAGATCTAATATTAAAAAGTGTATCTAATTAATAATAGAATTATATTTAAATACTAAAAAGTGTATTTTGATAATTTAAAAGTTTTCTATGTAAAAATTCTTAAATATCTTTTCTCTTGAATTTATGTATAGTTCCAATTAGATAATAATTGTTAAACCAAATATCAAGATAACAATTCATATTGATTACAATATTAAAAATTATCAATATAATGCTCATGTCTAACAATGATACACGTGAACCTACATAGACTTACGAGAACTTCTGTACATAAATAAATTTAAACACTTTTTTTTCTGAAGGAACATAACAATTTGATTAATCTAAATTATAATTATATTATTTTACATATAACCCAAATAGTAAAGTGAGTATCTAAATTTTAATAAATATTGTTTTTTGTAGCACCAATTTATTTATTTTTCCACTAATTGTTTTAAATATAGAAATTTTATGTTTCTTTCAATAAAGTATTAAATTTAATTAAGAACAAATTCAAATCGATAAAGAATATAGTAATACGAGAATAAATTTTTATATAATCATAACATAATTTTTATTCTGTTTAATAATTTTTAAGTAATAATGTATTTTAAAATTTTATATACACTATAAATAAAACCGAAACATTAAAAGGAAGCAGTTAGTAAGATACTTATATCAGTATATACTTGATATCCTTATTATATTAAATCCTTATATATAATAAGCATAATAGGGATCTTATCCAAAATTTTGATCGTACGGTCTTGGACAACCAAACTAATAAATACCATTAGATCTTAACTAGATAAATGAAAATCGTTAGATCAAACATTAAAAAAGTGTATTTTATTAATAATAGAATTATATTTAAATTCTAAAAAGTGTATTTTGATAATTTAAACCAAATATACCAAATATAAATAAGTTTTCTATACTGAATAGAATTCTCCATGTAAAAAATTCGTGATTTTCTTTTCTCTTTCATGGACAATTCCAGTTAGATAAAAATTGTTAAACCATCTTTTAATTAAAGATAATTTAGTTATCTTCATGTGGGGTGTAAAATCGTTAAAATCTAATTTTTAAAAAACACAAGATAAAGCCCAAATTAGTAAAGTGGGTATTTAAATTCTAATAATAATTATCACGTCATCATTATTTTAATGCCAATTTAAATACTTTTTTCTAACTATTTTAAATTTAGAAATCTATGTTCAAAAATTCAAATCAATCTAAGAAAAATTCAAATCAACAAAGAATATAATAATACGAGGATAAAATTTTATAAAATTGTGCATATTTTTTATCCTATTTTATTAATTTTATATCATAACTAATTAAATATTATTTATTATTAAATAATAAATTATACGCAAATGGTGATTTTGTTTTATAAGAACTCATAGAGACCTAATTTCATTGTTTGTTAATCAATTAGTATAGTATTTTTTGAAAAATCGTACTTTATAAAAAATATTATCAAATAACCCTGTAAGAAAAAAAATGAAAAAATTCTTATTTTTCAAAAAAACCTGTAAATTTTAATATGTTGTTGGTAGATTCAAACCTTAGATCATTCTACGTGATAATTTTACTGTTATATCTAACGTTTCTCAACAATTTAATTTTGAAAAATCCAACGATTATGGATTGAGTGATCAAGCGACCAGACTTATAAGAAAGCTTTCATTATTTAGTCTTTAATATAATAACATAGATATTTACGGGATATACTATAAAAAATGAATTTTATACAAAATTTTGATCGTCACGGTGTACTACTTTAATCTTAAATAGATAGGTGAAAACCATTTAACATTAAAAACTGTATTTGGTTAATAAAGGGTATTCTAATAATCTAAACTACATACAAGTAGATTTCCTAAATTGAATAGAATTCTCAATATTAAATTTCGTCACTTTATTCTCTTTTTAGTTTTAGAATAGTTTTTAATTGAAAAAGAACTATTAAACCACAACTAAATTAAAGATTATTTTGTGAATTTCATGTGGACCGTAAAATTGGCCAAATCTAATTTTTATAACTCAATATAAACAAATATTAAATTGAGCGTGTAAAAAATAATAAATATCAAATTTTTAACTATAATGTTTTTTGGCTAAATCTTTTTTAACAATAATTTAATCATGTAAACTAATAACTTTTAAATATTAAAATATTCATAAATAAATATAATTATAAATATTAAAAAAACAATTGTGTATTCCATTGGTAATTAAAATATAATTATAAAAAAATAATTATAAATAAAATTTAAGTAACTGTGCATCGCACGGGCTATAAGCTAGTATATAATAATTAGCATAATAGAGTTAACATGGTTTGGTCGTCAGGGCTAAAATTATAATTTCAGAATTTTTACTACTAGAAAAATCATGGTTCGATTCCCTGCTACGACAAGAGTTACTTATATTATATACACACTATCAAGATAAGATAAATAGAAGATTACACATAAAAATGTTCTCGGTGGACTTCTAATATAAATGTTATAATTTTATTTGAATTTATTAAACGAGTAGGTTGTGAAAATATTGCAAATGACAAATAATTATTAGAGTTGTTGCGGTATAAAAGTTAGAAAACTTACGTCATGATCAATAAATTATAATTATATAATAAAATTAATATTATCAAAAAAATTAATTGTTAAATATATATAAAGGTTTCATACAGAAACTAATAAGAGAATTTAATATAACAATTAAATATTTTTTCAAAAAAATGATAATGATCCCGTGCATCGCACGGGTATAAAACTAGTTTGTTTCAAAAACAGTTAATAAGAATTTTAGTAATTCGACCCCGTTTGTTTCGATGTAACATAATTATTATATTACAATATAACCTCTTTAAATTAATATTTTTTAAAATAATAATCTTTTTAAATTAATAACAAGTCTCGATTTTAAATCGGACCAATATTAAAATTTAATAACTTCTCTATCATGATAATTAATATTTTTCAAGAAAATCATAATGTTAAATATCGATCACAACTTTCCCATAAAGTGATATTCTTGATAAAATACATATTTTTATATACTTTACGAGTATGAAATATATTTTATATTAATATTTTAGCAGAATTTTTTTTGTCTAATCTTTAATTGATCGATGTCATCTTCGTATTGTAGAAGTTTTGTAGAAGATATTCATATAAATAAATAATGTTATTAAATTGATTAGTGATTGTTTTATAAAATGTTAACGTACATAATTTTAGTATATATTCTAGAATTCAAAAACAATTATATACATTGAATATATAATTATGTAGAAAATTAATTTTAATTATTTTAAATTTGAAAAAATGTAAACCTCTCTAAAATGATAATTTTTTCTGGTCCCAAAAATATCACTTTAGGAGTTCTTGTATATAAATAAGTTATAGTGTTTGGTTTGTTTCAAGTTCCAAGACTTTTGAAATTACTACAAAACATGAAAATTTAGTTACTAAGATCTCTCGTATTCATCACAAATTACATAATTATCTAATATATAATCATTAGTTATTTATCAAATTAATTATGTAACATATAGTTATATAACAATAAACCAAACATAAACATTTTAATTACCTAGTAACCTATAGTTGTAAATAAAATTGAAAATTGAAAATTTAGATAAAAAGCAGCGTTTTGTTTGGTTGGGGCCATTTGATACGCTTAATTTTAAGTGTTTTGACAATAACTTTTTTCTTGAAGGAAAGTAATTTGGCTATATAGTTAAAGTTAATCATTTTAATTTTCCTTTTTTAAATAAAATTATAACATTAATGTTTTTGTTTAGAAAAAGAAATTTCTTTAAAATATAAATTTTAACTATGTAGTCAAAATATCTAAAATTACGTGTAAAAAATTCAAACATTTTATATAATGGATTTTTAAGTTTATATAATACTATATAAGTCTATACTATATATATTTACAATTTATATAAATGTCAAATAAACATATAGTCTAATGAATAAAGTCAACTCATATATATACATATAGTCTAATGAATAAAGTCAACTCATATATATATATATATATATATATATATATATATATATATATATATATATATATATATACTATATTATTAAATACGAAACATTAAAAGTTTTGGTTAGTCGATTGGTTGGTGGGTATTTGGGTCGGACCTATTTATAATTTGGGTCGGGCCTAAAACACATTACCTATTTTATATAATTTTCTAACCAAAACAACTTATCTTCTAAAAATTAAATTGGTAATATATATATATATATATATATATATATATATATATATATATATATATATATATAATGGTAATATTATTACATATTTAAAACCGATTACCTTTTTCAGCTAAAACACATTATCGGTTTTACATTTTCTAACTAAAACAACTCATCTTCTAAACATAACACATGGAAAATAAATATGTAATGGTAATATTGTTAAATATAATTATTAATAAATAACCACTTACCCTTTTCAGTTAAACACATAACCGTTTTTATTTTTTTTCTAACTTAAACAACTAATTTTCTAAAAGTAACACGAGCAACATATATATAAAAAGGTAATATAATTTTATATTTTCTAATTTAAACAACTAATTTTATAATATATATATATATATATATATATATATGTAATATAATTTTATATAATTATTAATAAGTAACTAACTATGTTTTTAATGACATTGCCTGTTTTATATTTTTTTAACTAAAACAACTTATATTCGAATTAAAAATAACACGGATAAAATATAGATATAATGATAATATTATTATATTAAACTTATAAAATTCATGGTTAGTACAATTTTTTATAACGTACAATTTAAATAAGATAATTAATAAAAAAATGAAAGTAATAGCATATGTTAGAAGAAACTCATAGAGCACATATTTTTTTATTTGCACTTTAGTCACCTTTAGACTTTTTAAGAGCAAATAAATACAAACCGTTAGATCTATTATTTAAAAATATTTTATATTTTAATATCTAAAATACTACTAAAGATTACGTCAACAATTTATTAAATTAAAATATTTTTATTATTAGATATATAAATCAAATTTATTATGTACATATATAAATATATATTAAAATTTCATCAAATAATATATAATTACAAAATTTTAAATAAAAAATAATAACATATTAAAGAAAATCGTGCATC
This sequence comes from Heracleum sosnowskyi, assembly GCA_030848705.1. NCBI lineage: Eukaryota > Viridiplantae > Streptophyta > Magnoliopsida > Apiales > Apiaceae > Heracleum > Heracleum sosnowskyi. The sequence continues at coordinate 24,036,656 of CM061240.1, forward strand.
GCACGAAATATAAGCTAGTATATATAGTGATACTTCAGTAGAAATCAATATTAAACTAAAAAAATTTCACGATCACCAAATTACATATTATCAATCACTAAATATATAAATAATTTAATTAGAAAAAAAATATAAAATGAATTGTAAATTAACAATTTGGTGGCGTTTACTAAATTACACATTATTGATCACTAAATTACACACTACTGATCACTAAAATTGAGGGATGCAACCCTTATAAATATATATGAACGGATTAGTTAACGATCACTAATTATAACTACATCGATTACTAATCGGTGTTGGTTGCTGATTTTTAGTTTCTATCGTAATATTAATTTTATTTGATTATTTGCTTAGAGAATGGAGATATATTTTTAAATGGATATCCGGAGACCAAATATAGACCATTAGATTAACATAGATCTATGGATCAGATAATTCTTTTTAAATTTATATTAATATATTAAAGACGAAATATTGAAAGTTTTGTAACCTGGTCCTGAAAGTTTTTGTAGTCTGGTCAGAATTTTAAAGGCAAAAAATATTAAAATTGTATATTTAGTTTCCTCTGTTAAGAAAGATTCAACAATGCAGTTGAGATATTTTCTAACCAAAAAATTAGTATTATATTTAAATTGTTTATTTACTTTCCTTCATTAGTAAAAATTTTAAAGACAAGAATATTAAAATTGTATATTTAGTTTCCTCCATTAGCAAGGATTTAAAAGGCAAATGAAGTTTTTTTCTAATGTTTACTTTCCTCTATTAGTAAAGATTTTAAAATCAAAAATATTAAAATTGTATATTTAGTTTCCTTCATTAGAAAGGATTTAAAAGGCAAATGAGACTTTTTCTAATGTTTGATTTTATTAATTCAAAAATTTGAGGAAATTAGAAAAATAGATCGAAGCGATTTGAGAGCCGCCACCTCACCATCCTCAAGATGATATGTTAGGTCCAAAGTTACGTAGAGGGGGGGGGGGGGGGTTGAATACGATACTCACAAATAATTCAATTTCGTTCGCGGATTAATCTTTCAGTTCTATAACGAAATCAAACACACCAAACCAAATCAAGTTTCGGGGAATATCTTTTTATAAATATAAACCTCGAGGGGTGCTACAATTTCTAATCCGTAGATTAGCTTCAATGAGTTTAAGGTTACACAAATACAAAACAATGATCAAATTCTGAGCACTATTAATTCTCTGATAATTTCTCCGGCTCAGTTCTCTCTCTCAGTAATGTTTCTGTGTAGAATGCCTTAACTGAAGAAGACACTATCTTCTCTCGTATTAATTGTAGACTTCATTTGAAAAACCATCGAACCACACTTAAACAAACAATCTTGGCTGTTGGATCTTCATCAACCTGTCAGACAAACCAAACTTTTCACCTGCTCCAATTTGAAAACCATCGAATGGAATTACTTTATTTACCATTCGATAGTTTTTAAAACAAAACTATCGAATACCAAATAAAGTAAAAGTGGTTTTCAAATAATTACTTTTAAACTCATTCGATAGTTTTCACAAATGAAAAACTATCGAATTCATTTTCTTTACTTTTTTCCTTTAGTAATTACTCCTGGGTGTTTTAGTTTTAGACTGTATCAATTTCTTCCGAGACGATAAAACAACTTGATCTTCTTAGTGCCGTCACCTAGTGCAACTGGTCTGGTTCACAGATGAATACCACTTGATCAATTCTTCTTTTATGTCTTCAATTCAATGCTGCTGATAAGTCCTTTGTCGTTCTGGTTGCTTCATTTAAATCACTGGAATCCCGTGGTACTTAACCCTAAATCATTCACATACTTCTGTCGTCTTGAAAGTCTTGTTTCTTTTGCTGTCACTGAGGCTTGAACATTTTCATGAACTTCTTTCCGTGACCTGTTTACGGACTTCAAGAATACATAACGTATTTTGATTTTTTGAGTTTACCTTTTCTTCTTTGATTCTGGATTCCTGTGCTTCTGTTAATATTATTGTCTGTCTTGTCCTTTATTGAGTTGTAGTTATCTCTTTTACATCTTATGTTACATTATGCTTTACAATCTCCCCCTATTTGATTGGATAGAGTTCGACAAGCAAATATTTTGAGGATAACTCAACTAACTAAGGAAACATGAAACTACTTAAGTAAGACATCGTAATAATATTAAATGCATTCTGGATCAGATATATATACATTTCCAGATTTCATAAATCAAAAAACAATAAAACTTTTCACATTGAAGTTGCTCCTCTTGTCTGAGCTGATAGTTCTTTTGTTCTTTGCTTCAATCTTCAGTCCATTCAAATCTCACCTTCTTCAATCATTGGATCGGAGTTAGCAGCTTGATAATCAATCACTGATAGATAGTGCAGTGGTTCTCCAGGTTTAAGGATTGCTCCTTGGATGTGTCTTCCAATATATTCAACCTCTTGACCCACTCCAGCCCATAACCATGCAATGTTAACATCTTTCTTGTTTAGCTTTAGCATGTTTGGCAGTCTGGTATGCACTTACAATCCTCTTTCCACTCTTTTCCTATAGTAAGGAACATTCTCCATTAGAAATCTTCTAAGAGTGTCTGCTGCTTTGTCCTTCTCCGTTGATGAGAATCCAGTGGATCTAAGATACTTCTCAACTGAGATTAAATAGTTGCTTGGGTAGTCACTCAGTTTGTCCTCAGCCAAATAGCAGATTCTGAACAAGTCATTCGTCATGAATCTAACCATTGGGGGATCTTCAGTAATCTCTGGACCGACTTTCATCACGATTTCCTTAACATGCTCACGGAGCAGTTCATTTAGCCTTGTAGTTCTTTGGATCTTGATGAGTATAGCCTGCAATTCTGTATATGTCCTGTTAGGTCCTGATAAGTTTGTAGAAGGGGGGTTGAATACAAACTATACCGTTTTATCGAAATTTGTTCGTTTAAGATTAAACAATTTTAGAACAAATTAATGCGGAATAAAAACTGAAACAATATTCAAGTTAAATAGAAACTCTATTAAACTTGAGGAGTGTTACAACTTTGATCACTGATTACAAAGAACTTAATAAAACAAATCTAGAATAAATTCGACATGAATTTATCTATTTTTGTAATAAAAAGGATCGAATACTAAAAAGTAGTTCGATATAAAATCTAGGGATTATGATCCGCTAGAAAGCTAAAGCAGTACAAGTGAAATGATCCTTATGAATTTAATGATAAGAACATATCAAGAATTAAGTCACTTGAAGAAAATTGATTGCTCGAACAGTTTTGAAGTAATGAAGACAGAGAGAAATGAAATGTTCTTGTTGCTGTGTCTTTTCTTCTGATGAATGGATTGTTATAAAGTCTTCGAATTACTTGTATATAAACCAATGCATTTCTTTTGATTTGAACCCACGTGCAAGCCACTGACTGAATGGACTATGCCTTGGAAGACTTGCAGGAAAATAATACATTTTGCCTTAGAAGACTTTCGGGAAAACAAGGAATGCATTAGGAAGACATTCGGGAAAACTTAGATTTGGCTTAGGAAGACAATCGGGAAGACTCACTTGTGAGTCTTCCTAGTTCATTTTTTAAGTCTTCCTAGTTCAAACCTAAGTCTTCCTAGTTCATATTTATTCTAATTTAAATAATCAACTAAATAAATTATGTATTAAATTAATTCTTTGCAGAATTAATTTAATAAATAATATACTTAATAATATTAATTATTTATAAGAGAATAAATAGAATTAGTTGTCTTCTTAATTAATTCCAGAATCACTTAAAACTTAGATAAATAACAAACACAATAGTACGTTGACACTCGATGCACTGTCTGGTTCATGAGTGACTAACGACAATGTCTGTTCTTTATCTGTTTGACTTTAAGCAGTGATTCACTTCCTTCTCATTCAAGAACTCCGTAATCAGTATCTTTTTCTGTCACCACTTGAAATCTCTGTCACTTTAATAAATCCACTGAGCTTGAATACTTCATTGAGGCTTGATCAATAAATTGAGCTTCTTTCAATGTAGAATCACTTCAAGTCTGTAGATGACTTTAATCTTCATTCTTTGACAGATATAACCTTCTGAGATTCCTGTGACAATTGATTTTTATTATTTACTTATTACATCTTAATTAAAGTTGAGTAGAATCCTCGGTGTTTACAAATAGGACTAGACATATGCCTTTCAATCTCCCCCTATTTGTTTGTTAGACAATAACAACCAAATACCTCTAGAGGATAACTCAACTAAAACAAGAAAAAATAAGACTTTTAAGAGCCAAGCAAATAATAAAAAGTTCTGGATTAAATATAACAATTTCCAGATTCAAACAGTAAAGATAAATACAAGATAGATGTTCCTCTAGACTGAACATATGAATACATTTCCCTATCTTGATTTACCTAGCTCTAAAGATATAACATTTACAAATGAGCTAACTACATCATGCCTTTAGTCTCTAATTTCACCTTCTTCAGCTTCTTGTAAGGTGACTAGAAGATCTTTGTCAAGGACACGATCACTTTCAGAAACCACACCACTTGGCATTACTGGTTGATTGGTGATCTTCTTCAATCTATTCTTCATCTGAGCATATCTTGGAATTTTCTCCGTGCAGTAGTCTGAAATCATATCAGCAACTTCAGACTTCTCTACAGAAGCAAACCCAGAAGTTCTAAGAAGATTCTCCAACTTCACCAGTTGCATAGCAGTCTGTAGCTTCATGGAATCAGGATCCAGCCTCACGGTTTCTAAAGTTGTACCTCTGTAGATTTTGACTTCATAAGGAAAATGTACAACTTGAGGACTGGCCTTCATAGCAGAATCTCTAAGCCGGTCATATAGAAGCTCATTCAAGCAAGAAGATCTCTTTACTTTACTCATCAGAATCCACAATTCAGATAGAGATCTTCTTTGAAGGAGGTCAAGAGAAATGGTGAATGACCCTTCAAGCGCACTTGAGACATAGATGAACAATTCTTGCCTCACTTGATCAAATGCAGACGTAATCCTTAGGATATCTTCCTTCAATGCCTTCATATATAATGAGTTGTCTGGATTAACCGTTCTGATCTTCTCAAGCAGCTTCAGAAAAGTAGCATCATTGTTTGTGCCTCTCTGAGGGATATCAAACATCTCCCTTGCCTTGTCCCACTTGCTTCCTTGCTTCATCCTCACATCCAATCTCCTTTCTTTGACATGAATACTATGAAGACGTTGTTTGTCTTCATGTTCAGCCTTTTGAATTTTCAGCTTCTGAGATATGATGTCTGAGACCTTGGCATTCTCATCCTCCTTTCTCCTTAGCTCTGCTTGCTGTTTCTTCAACTCTTTCTGAAACAAGGGGTCAGGTGTATATAGATCAGCTTCATCCTCCCAATCCTCAAAGTTTGCTGCCTCCTCAACCTCCTCCTCACCAAAAGCTTCTTCAGGTATGGTCTTCTCCAGATCACCAGATGTGTCATAATGGAAGTCATCCTGTTCACCGTGGTAGTAGTAGGCATCATCAAAGACAGTATCCTCCAGTGATTGTTTACCTTTTCCCTTATCCTTTCCAGAAGCTCCTCCAGCTTCTCTATTTCCTCCTTCTTTCTCCTTCTCCCCCTTAGTTGAGGAATCCTCTACAGTTTGAGCTGTGGAAGCCCTAGGATTCACCTCAGATGTTCTCCTTATCTCTCCTCTTTCTCTCCCATCTCCTCCTTCATCAGCATCATCATCCTCATCATCATCTCCCTCAAAGAATGTTCTTTGTTCTTCAGTAGGTTGATGTGAATTCTTGATCATATTGTATAGGTGCTTCATCCCTTCATTAAGATGCTCCATTCCGCCTTCAATCCTAGACATCCTTTGTTCATTAAACCTCTGGTTTTCATCAGATGTTTGCAGAATAAAGTCCACCTTGGTAGAAATAGAAGCAATCTCCTTGACACTCTCTGATATCTGAGCATTTGACGTTGTAAGATCAGAGATGTCTGAAGCCACCAGTACTTGAGATTGTTGGATTGAGTTCAGCCTTGGGAGTAAATTATTCTTCAATCCTTCCAGGTCATCTTTCACAGTACCCAGCTGATTTGATACAGAGGTGGTAGATTGAGCAACCACTTGTGCTTTAAGAAGATTGTTCTCAGCCTGGGTTTCTTGTAACTTCCTTTGTAGATCAGCTAGCTGGTTCAACAAAGCAGTGTTTGTGTCAGTGTGTGCACTCACCTCAATTGCTCTCAGTGGTGTTTCACTCAACTCACGTGCTTGTGTTTCACTCGGTGTTTGATTCATATCTCTCACCACTAACTGTCTGTCAAGATTCTCAGTAGATGTACCTGCAGGAAAAATCACCCTAGCCCCTTCAAGAGAGGTCAGTGGTGGTGCAATGGGAGTTCGCAATTCCCGATCCCTGAATGAGTCTGTCAAAATATTTGACATTGTATACTGAATTTCTTCAGGGACAGACTCATCAAGTTGCCTTTCACTTTCTCCAGTATAAACTGCGAGTGAAAAATCCCTTAGGGGAGCCAGAGATGTTCCCTCTGGGAGGGGAGAAAATGATTCTATTATTGGTGGCGAAGAATCAGATTTTCCCTCTGATGCCTGTGAAGGCACTTCTACCGTAACTATGGTAGGCACTGTTTCAAAGTCAAAAGTAAAGTGCTCTCCTGGCATGGTGTCCTGAGTGTCATCTATATGGATATCTTCTCCCATTGTGAGTAATGGGAGTGTGCTTGACTCAGTACAAGATGCCATGGCCCTATGGCGAATTTCAATAGATTCATCCTGTTGAGAGGATGTCTCCAGAGACTGTGTAGAGGCCATATCAATGTCCATATCCTTTTGAGAGGATACAGATGGGCTTACAGTTGTCTCCCTATAGGTTCTTCTTTTCTTTAAGGGTGGAGACAGAGCTGTGGGAACACTCATTTCAGGTATATCACTAACATTTCTTGAACTGGTTTGTACATTAGGCTCAGGTTGTGTTTCAGGAGTGTTTGACTCTCTGTTTGGCTCTATGACCTGGGTCAGAGACTGTGGTTCTACAATCTCTGGGTCAGCCCTAACAACCACTTGGGTTTCAATTGATGTACCAGAAGAAGAACCAAAGTTAGGAATAACTACCTGCAGTGGAACTGGATGTGGTTCGGGAACTTGTTCACCAAAGATAGGAAGATTAATGAATTGACTCATCAATGGTGAAACAAGAACAGGTATATTGAGGAATTTGGATGAGACATCAAGTCTGGTGTAGAATTTGGTGTCTGTGGTTGGAGAGGTTTCAAATCTAGCTTCTCGAAACAGTTCTACCTGCTCAGCAGTGAGAAGATGATTAATGATAAGAGTTAGAAAGCGAGGGTACCAACACTTTACTTTCTCACCATTATCAGAATCTCTCCTAGAGTGAGCAAGCCTGTTGAGCAATAGGTTCCACAGAATCTCAGCAAAGTTCAATCTACGACCAAATACTATAGCATAGGCAATATATTGATTAAGACTGGTAATGCAATGAAAGTTTGTTTTTGTGCAGTTACCAAATACCCTAGCTATAGTATCAAAGAACAGATCCCATTCCCTTACAACAAAAGTTTTTGACAATTTCACCATTTGAAAGGGACCCTGATAATGAATATTCACAAAGAACTGTGTTAACTCATCATCAGTGGGTAATGGATCAAACCTGTCCTTTGGAAAATGCAACACATCACAAAATAAATCAAAAGTAACTGTATATTGCTGGTTTAAAATATTGAAAGTAAAAGATTTTGAATCTTCAGCAATAACAACACTTGAACACAACATCCTTAATGGATCAATTTTCAGAAGTGCATTGGCACAAATAGCATAACTAACACATGTATTGCTATTTAAAAATTGAATCCACGGTCTAAAACGTTCCACTTTACACTTTAAAGGATCAAAATACCCAACAAAATTATTTAACACAAGTTCAAAATTATTAGGATCCATTTTAAAACAAAACACAAAATTTAATTAATCTTAAAATAAAATTAAAATTTTAGGGATTTTTAGAATTAATAAAAATTACTTAAAATCCAGAAAATTCAACTTTTATCAAAATTAACTAAATTTTAATTAAAAATCCTGAAAATTCGAACTTAACTTTGAAATGCAAAAAATGTATTGGGCAACTTAATCTCAACCACACACCAGTTAAACACTCACAGAAATTCGTTCTTAACAAGATTTAAACAGTCAAACACTAACCAAACACAAGAATAATCACAAGAAAGTCGAACAGATTTAGAAAAAATTTAGCAGAGATTCGACTTAATATGATTAGATTTGAAATAAGTGAATAACTGAATTGCTAAGTTAAAACTTGAGCAAAGATAAAGATCTGAACAATGAACTTTGCAGAAGTATGAAGGAATTCGAATGGGGGGAGGTTTTTTCACACAAAACAAATGAAAATAACTGCTAAGGCAAACAAAGAATAGCAGTGTATGTACGTTGTATGTATATATAGAATTAAGGAATAATTAAACTGTAAAAGAAAAGGATTTGAACGGTTTTTTTTTTAAATTTGTATTGGGAAGACAATCGGGAAGACTTAGGATAGTCTTCCCGGTAGTCTTCCTAATACAAATTAGTAAGTTTTCCGGAAAATTGATTTAAAGAAAAACAGAAATAAAACTAAATAATTCATAGTCTTCCCGAGAGTCTTCCTAGTTCAAAAAAACTGGGAAGACTTCGAAAAAGACTTAAAATAAAAAGGAAAAAACAAAAAACAAAAAGAAAATATCCCTTGTTTTCCCGGTAGTCTTCCTAGTGTAAAGCTGGGAAGACTTAGGAAAAATTCAGAATTTAATTCGAATATTTACAGAAAATGCTGAGAAACTTATAAAAATGCATGAAAAATATATAAAATTCTAGAAAAATTCACAGAAAAAATTCCATAAATCCTAGAAAAATATGCAGAATATTATAGAAATGCATAAAATTAATATAAACTTGCAGAAAAATTCAAACAACAATATTTACAATCTGAAAAATACCTAAATAATTCTAAATGAATATATTTTCAATAAAAATACATTTCTCTACTTAAAAAATATGAGAAAAATATTTTTAAAGAAAATAAAATATGTAGAGCTATTTAAATACACAAGCATGTACTATTAAATGAGAATTGACAGTGAATATCATTTAAATGACAAGAGAAAATGAATTTTAAAGAACAAACATGACAGAGATATTGTTAATCACTAAGACTGTTTAACATACCCAATTTACCAACTAACTTGATAAATGTGGATTCGTCAACAGATTTAGTGAATATATCTACAGTCTGTTCTTCTGTGGGTACAAAGTGTAACTCCACAGTTCCATTCATGACATGCTCTCTGATAAAATGATACCTGATATCAATGTGCTTCGTTCTCGAGTGTTGCACAGGGTTGTTGGAGATTGCTATGGCACTTGTATTATCACAAAATATGGGAATTTTGTCTAATGCAAAGCCATAGTCCTTTAATTGATTCCGTATCCATAAGATCTGAGCACAACAGCTTCCTGTAGCAATATATTCAGCTTCTGCTGTTGAATTGGAAACTGTTTGCTGTTTCTTGCTATACCAGGAAATCAACCTACCTCCTAGGAATTGACAACTCCCGGAGGTGCTTTTTCTATCCACAACACTACCTGCATAATCAGAATCTGTATATCCAACAAGATTAAAACCAGAATCTTTAGGGTACCAGATACCTAGATTAGGTGTACCCTTAAGATATCTCAAGATTCTTTTCACATCAACGAGATGAACATCTCTAGGGTCCGCTTGGAACCTTGCACACAAGCATGTAGCATACATAATATCTGGTCTACTAGCAGTAAGATAGAGTAAGGAGCCAATCATACCTCTGTAGCTTGTAACATCTACCTTGATAGATTTGTCAGAAGCTCCAAGTTTGATGGCTGTTGAAGATGGAGTCCTTGCTGATGCTGAATCCTCCATGTGATACTTCTTGAGGAGTTCTTTGAGATACTTGGATTGACAAATAAATATACCATTTGACCTTTGACTTACTTGTAATCCAAGAAAGAACTTCAGCTCACCCATCATACTCATTTCAAACTTACTCTGCATAAGCTCAGCAAATCTCTTACAGAGATTATCATTAGTAGACCCAAATATGATGTCATCCACATAGACTTGGACTAATATCATATCATTATTGTGTTTCTTTGAAAAAAGAGTTTTGTCTATGATACCTCTAACAAAACCATTTTCTAAAAGAAAACCAGAGAGAGTGTCATACCATTTTCTTGGGGCTTGTTTGAGACCATAGATAGCCTTGAAGAGAAAGTACACAAAGTCCAGCAGCTCCTGATTTTCAAAGCCAGGGGGCTGTTCCACATACACTTCTTCATCAAGTTCACCATTCAGGAATGCACTCTTAACATCCATTTGATAGACTTTAAAATTGGAATAAGCAGCAAATGCTAAGAACATCCTGATGGCCTCAAGTCTAGCCACTGGTGCATAGGTTTCATCATAGTCAATGCCTTCAGCTTGAGAATACCCTTGTGCAACCAGTCTTGCCTTATTCCTTGTAACAATGCCTTCCTCATCTAGCTTGTTCCTGTATACCCATCTTGTACCAACTACTTTCTTGTTCTTTGGCCTGGGTACCAGCTTCCAGACTTGTTGTTGTTCAAATTGATTGAGTTCATCTTGCATAGCAATCACCCAATCTGGATCAGTCAGTGCTTCCTCAGTTTTCTTGGCTCCATTTTAGATAGAAATGCTGAGAAAAGACATTCATTCTGAGAAGCTCTTCTAGTTTTAACTCCAACATCTGGATCACCAATGATCAGCTCAAAAGGATGAGCTCTATTCCAAACAGTCTGTCTTGGAAGATTTGATCTTGATGATTCACCTTGAAATTCACTTTGATGTTGTGAGTGACTAGCTGATCCTTCATTTGCTCCCCCTGAGTTGTTGCTTGATTGCCTTGATGATTCTTCTCCAGTGTTGGTGGTATCTCCATTGTTACCAGTGTTTCCACCACCATCACCATGATCATTATCATCATTATTATTATCATCACCAGCAATAACTTCAGGTGGGGCTTCATCATCTGATTCTGAGTCTGGCAAGTTATCAAACTTCAGCTTTTCAGATGAGTCTTCTTTTTGGATACTGGGGAACTTAGTGTCATCAAAAGTAACATTGACACTTTCCTTTACTGTGTGACTGCCAACCACGTAGACCCTGTAAGATCTTCTGGAATATCCAACAAAAATAGCTTCTTGTGCCTTTGCATCAAACTTGCCACGTTTAACATTGTCATCTATAAGCACAAAGCATTTTGCTCCAAATACATGAAAGTACTTGACAGTTGGTTTCTTGTTGTTCATGATCTCATACGGAGTCTTCATTAAGTCCTTGTTGATTAGAGTTCGATTCTGAGTATAACAAGCTGTATTCGCTGCTTCAGCCCAAAAGTACGTTGGAAGTTTGGACTCACTTAACATAGTCCTAGCTGCTTCAATCAATGTACGATTCTTTCTTTCCACTACTCCATTTTGTTGAGGAGTTCTAGGGGCAGAATACTGTCTTGTTATTCCTTTATCAGCACAAAAATCAGTTAGAATGGCATTCTTGAATTCAGTACCATTATCTGACCTTATGGCTCTAACAGGGAATCTAGAATCCAGCTCAATCAACTTTATGTGGCCAATCACCAGGAATGGGGTCTCATCCTTGGAATGTAGGAATAAAACCCATGTATATTTTGAATAGTCATCAACAATCACAAGTGCATATTGTTTCTTTGACATGGACATCACATTAACTGGACCAAACAAATCCATGTGCAGTAGCTGAAGAGGTTCAGTTATTGATGATGTATCAGTGCCCTTGTGAGAAGCCTTCTTTGACTTTCCTTTCTGGCATGCCTCACACAGTCCTTCCTGTGTAAATTCCATCTGAGGCAAACCTCTAACTAATTCCCTCTTGACTAAAGAGTTCATAGTTTTGAAGTTAAGGTGAGACATCTTCTTGTGCCATAGCCAACTATCATCTGATGAAGCTTTAGCATAAAAACAATTAACTTCATCTTTGAATCCCGAGTTCAGATCAGCTATGAACAAGTCACCTTTCCTCACTCCTTGAAGAGCAGGCTTTCCATTCTTCTTGTGAAGGATCTGGCACTTCTCTCTTTCAAAGGAAACAGAATATCCTCTATCACAGAACTGACTGATGCTGAGAAGATTGAACGTCAGACCTTCCACAAATGAAACATCTTCAATGATAACATTTCCGTACTTCAAACAGCCATATCCTTTCGTAATACCCTTGCTGTTATCTCCAAAGGTTACTACTGGGCCAGCTTTCTCAACCAAATCTGATAGCAGGGCTCTATCTCCGGTCATATGCCTTGAACAACCACTGTCAAGAACCCATATAACACGGCTTACCTGTTTAACTCCCTGCAATACCAGATTGATTAGTCCTTCCTCGGAACCCACACTTGATTGGGTCCGGCATACTTAAAGAATTGGCCTTTGTCAGGCAAAACAACATTTTTAACTAAAACTACTTCAACCTCTTTCACATAAGAGTGTTTCCATTTATAGCCAGCCTTAACACATTTCTGAGTAGGCTTAGGGATAAATGAATCCACTCTAATCTGAGGAGGACTAGTAGTCTTTGCTTTAACATGCTTCTTATTATTAACATGTTGACGTGGAGCAGTCTTATCACTAGATACATGCTTTTTATTAAAGAAAGCATACATAACATTAAAAGCACAAGACATGCAATTACTCACACCACATGCTTTATGAGAAGAATTAACAGCCGGCATGTTAGTTCTACAGTTGTTTTGATCCAACTTATGGATATCTGATTTAGTCTTTTTAGTTGTAGCAACTTTGACTGGAATATCAGATATACACTTTTTGGACTGTTCAACTTCCAAAGCAGTATCTTCTTCACGAATCTCCTCAGCAATGATTATAGAGTATTCATTCAGAGGTTCTGCTTCGGACTCCTTACAGAAGGGTGTTTCAATACCCTTAAGCACATATGGAACAACCTTTCCTTCAGATTTGAATCTACAAGGGGAATTAATTCCAAGCAATCCAATGGCCTCATTATAACCATAACCTATACTGACATGATTACCAATAGCTTGTTTATTGAGAATCTCTTTAGCCGTCTTACAAGAGCTAAAATAGGCATTAGCTTTAGTCTTGAGCTCACTAATCTCTTTCTTAAGAATGGTTTCCAGTTGAATATAACATTTAACCCTATTCTCAAGAAAAGCTATTTTCTCAACAAGTTCATCCTGAATAACATGCACTAGTTTTAATTCTTTTATCTCATTTTCAAGATTTGTGTTCAAAAGAATTATTCTATCATTTTCAGTGCGAGCATATTCTAAGGTGCCACCAAGATGATGAATCATTTCAGTATCAGTAAACATTACCTCTGACATGTGTGCACATGAAGTGCTTGCCTCTTTAGCCACTAAAGCAAGGTTCCCAATCTCACCTGCTTCTTCATCACTGTCAGTGTCATCCCAACTCTTTCCTTCAGCAACATAAGCTTTCCCAATCTTGTTCTTCTTGCTAGAATCAAATGTGTTTCTAGTCACTTGCTTTGGCTTTCTGCACTCAGTAGCAAAGTGACCCAACTCATTACAATTGTAGCATCTGATTGTGCTCCTTTCCACAGTTCCAGTTTTGTAGCCACCCCTTGAGCCACTTGAAGAGGAAGATCCACCTCTCTGAAATCTGGGTCTGAACTTAAGATTGGGATTCCTCTTGAATCTGAACTTCCCAAACTTTCTGACTATCAAAGACAAATCACTATCCTCCAGCTGATCAAGTTCTTCTAAGGAATAGAAGTCACCACCAGATCGATCAATGGATGTTAATCCATATTCAGCATCAATAACATTCATGTTAGAATTGGAAGGTTGAACATGCTTCACTTCCAGTTTCTGTGGGACTTCAGCAGCCAATGCAGTAGAGGTACCAACAATCTTCCCAGTTCCATACAGCTCCCTTTGTTGAATCTGCTCCAGCTCATAGGTCTTCAGAACACCATACAATCTCTCCAAAGCAATTTCATTCATATCTCTTGCTTCTCTAATGGCAGAAATTTTGTGCTCCAAATGAGGTGGAAGTGTAAGAAGGAACTTCTTGTTAATCTCCTTGTTGGTGTAGTGCTTCCCATTGAGATTCAGATCATTTATTAATTTGTTATATCTCTCAAAAACCTGAGAGATACCTTCACCAGGGTTTGATCTGAAATGCTCATATTGTGAGGTGAGAATCTCCAGCATATTCTCCCTAACTTCCTCTGTCCCCTCATTGATTATCTCTATAGTTGCCCAAATGTGTTTAGCAGTATCACAGTTGAGAACATGATTATGCATGATTGGATCAAGACAATCAATAAGGATCAACTGAAGACAGGAATCCAAGGTAACATCCTCTTTCTCATCAGGAGTGTAATCCTTGGCATCTTTAGGGTACATTCTGGCAGCCCTAGTCACAACATTATTCTCAATGAGTTCTCCCTCAATAATCATAGGGACTTTGGGACCGTTCTTCAGCACATCAATGTATTTAGGATTTGCAACCTTAAGAAATAGAAGCATTTTCTTCTTCCACATTGGATAATGCTCCTTGCTGAACATAGGGATTTTGACAGTACCAACTTTCTGTGTAGTAGACATCTTTTGAGATTTTTAGGAATAAGATAAAAAATCAGAGTTTAAAAGAAAAATCTCAAAACAATTGGATCTTTGATTTGTATATCAATCAAAAGGCTCTGATGCCAATTGTTAGGTCCTGATAAGTTTGTAGAAGGGGGGTTGAATACAAACTATACCGTTTTATCGAAATTTGTTCGTTTAAGATTAAACAATTTTAGAACAAATTAATGCGGAATAAAAACTGAAACAATATTCAAGTTAAATAGAAACTCTATTAAACTTGAGGAGTGTTACAACTTTGATCACTGATTACAAAGAACTTAATAAAACAAATCTAGAATAAATTCGACATGAATTTATCTATTTTTGTAATAAAAAGGATCGAATACTAAAAAGTAGTTCGATATAAAATCTAGGGATTATGATCCGCTAGAAAGCTAAAGCAGTACAAGTGAAATGATCCTTATGAATTTAATGATAAGAACATATCAAGAATTAAGTCACTTGAAGAAAATTGATTGCTCGGACAGTTTTGAAGTAATGAAGACAGAGAGAAATGAAATGTTCTTGTTGCTGTGTCTTTTCTTCTGATGAATGGATTGTTATAAAGTCTTCGAATTACTTGTATATAAACCAATGCATTTCTTTTGATTTGAACCCACGTGCAAGCCACTGACTGAATGGACTATGCCTTGGAAGACTTGCAGGAAAATAATACATTTTGCCTTAGAAGACTTTCGGGAAAACAAGGAATGCATTAGGAAGACATTCGGGAAAACTTAGATTTGGCTTAGGAAGACAATCGGGAAGACTCACTTGTGAGTCTTCCTAGTTCATTTTTTAAGTCTTCCTAGTTCAAACCTAAGTCTTCCTAGTTCATATTTATTCTAATTTAAATAATCAACTAAATAAATTATGTATTAAATTAATTCTTTGCAGAATTAATTTAATAAATAATATACTTAATAATATTAATTATTTATAAGAGAATAAATAGAATTAGTTGTCTTCTTAATTAATTCCAGAATCACTTAAAACTTAGATAAATAACAAACACAATAGTACGTTGACACTCGATGCACTGTCTGGTTCATGAGTGACTAACGACAATGTCTGTTCTTTATCTGTTTGACTTTAAGCAGTGATTCACTTCCTTCTCATTCAAGAACTCCGTAATCAGTATCTTTTTCTGTCACCACTTGAAATCTCTGTCACTTTAATAAATCCACTGAGCTTGAATACTTCATTGAGGCTTGATCAATAAATTGAGCTTCTTTCAATGTAGAATCACTTCAAGTCTGTAGATGACTTTAATCTTCATTCTTTGACAGATATAACCTTCTGAGATTCCTGTGACAATTGATTTTTATTATTTACTTATTACATCTTAATTAAAGTTGAGTAGAATCCTCGGTGTTTACAAATAGGACTAGACATATGCCTTTCATGTCCTCTGTTCTAAAAACTTAGTGGAAATCACAAATGTACCTTTCTCCAGAAAACTGATTAATAAGCTCCAGGCACCATTTGCTTTAACCCCAGCATTCAGACAGATTATAGAGCTTCTCAGTGCTTTAAAGTAAGTCTGATCTTCAAGATTAGCACTTCTGATGTCCTGAATAATAACTTCCACCTCAGCATTGTCGTTGACTTCTAATCCTTCTTCAACTCCGCAAAAGGTTTTGTAAGCCATTTCCCATTCAGTACCATCTTTCTTTGCCAGATCTATCATCTTCTTCTTCCTCACTTCATTATACACTTTGAATCTCTTCAGTTTTTCACTCCTCAGAATTGCTTGATGTTTCTCTTTCTCAGCTTGCCTGGCATCTACTACAGCTCTCTGAGCTCTTACATCTTCCAAGGCAGCTTCTTCTTCAGGTGATAGAGAATTTACTTCTTCTTCCATAATATCCTCCCAGATTGGATGTTCAACGGGCTCTGAATAATATGGCTCATGCTCCTCTTGATTAGGTTGCTCATGCATGACCTCAAATTCCTCTTCACTCTCCTTCTCTTCTTCTACAAGTTCCTCTATCCAGTACTGTCTGATAGGAATAACTTCAACTGTCTCCCAAACTCCCCATCCATCCTTAGGCTTCTCTTTCTCCCCTTCTCCAACTTTCTCCCCCTTAGTTGAGGAATCCTCGATAAAAGCATCCTCAGTATAAAAGGTAGTAGAAGGATCAGGTTGCTGATTTGAAGGACCAGGTTGGCTAGTTTGTTGGTTCTTCAGCATAGTCCATATTGACTGTACTCCATCACTTTGATTTTCCATGAAATCTAGCAGATCCTTATTCATCTCTTACATAGAAGCCAGCTTCGGGTCAATGTCATCCAATCTGGAGTTGGTAGTCTTCTCAATCTTGTCCAATCTTTGGTTCAGCTTAGACTCCACTCTAGAAAGGGTGTTCATTGCATCTTTTACCCTAGCTTGACCATCCCGGATAACCAGAACGTCTTCTTTCAAAGCTTCTTGTCCTTGTTGCAAGGCATCCACTTCATTCATGAAACCATCTTTAAGTTCCTTTACGTCCGTCCTCAACTCGATCAGTTCGTCCATAGCTTCCTTCTTTAAGGAGTCCACTGCCTGCTTCGTACCTGTTATAGTGCCAGATGCACTGCCAATGACCCTGAATGTTCTTCTGGAATCAGCTGCAGCCAAGTCAACCTTCTCTTGAATAGTCTTTAAAGAAGCATTGGCTTGACTAGAGGAGATCCCTTGGTCAAAGGAAGGTCGAAGTGGAACCTTGAATAGTGGATTTCCTTCTTTGTCACGAACTGTCATCTCCTTGAGGGTAGATTGAACTTGTAGCTCTCTTTCTGTCGGTAACAGCAAATCATGAATATTAGGTAGGGTTAGGGTGTCACTCCTCACATTTGGCTCTGGGTGTACACTCAACGTTTCTGTCGGTGTTTGAATCATTTTTCCTTTCCCACTCAGGCCAGGTGTAAGTGTTTTTGTTTCACTCAAATCCTTTGTGCTGATTGTACCTGCAGAAGAAATCACCGTAGCCGTCCTTAAGGAGGTCACCGGTGGTGCAATGGGGCTTCGCAAGTCCCCGTCCTTGGTTAAACCAAGTTGCTGATCATCCTTAGATGATATATCCTTTGTAGGATCTAGAGTTTGAATCTCTAGGGGGTTAGAAACAGACTCTTTTAACAGCAGAGATCCCGAATCTTCCCCTTGAGTCTGTAAAGACTTCACCTCAGTTGACTCCTCAATAATAATTGATTCATTGTCAACGAGTTGCCGATCTGCACCTACGTCAGACCCTTTACCCGCAGGATCCAGATATGTTCCATCTGGGGAGGTAGACAATGACCCTTTAGATTGTGCATTTAGGTCAAAGCCTTCTCTCGACGTCTATGAAGACCCTTGGTTCTTAGAACCTTCAACCAGTGAACCTGACCGTAATATGGTCGGAACACCAGTTGCTTCCGTCAATTCTTCCTTACCTGATTGAGCTAATGGTTCAGATATAGCTTTCGTTAGCATAGCCCAATCAGCATCAGAAAAATCAATAAAGGGCGCTTTGGAAGTTTGAAATAAAGTATCAACAGTTGCCTCGGTTTCTGTTCGTCTCCTTTTAGAGGAAGGCAGAGCTGCTGTTGAAGGGTGTATCTCCTTATGTGGTGCTGCTAAGGCACTATCTCCCTCTACACTCACGGATGTCTGAATATTGGGTATAGGAGGGGAAGGAGGCTCGTTTATTGTTTCATTTGGCTCTTCCAAAGGCTCTTCGACCGTGGTTAGAGGTTGTGGGTTTGCAACCTCCTGGTCTGGAATGTCCACTGAGGGCTCTGGATCAACATCCATAGGTTGTGGTTCAGGAGCCAGTTCAGGTTCAGGAATGTTACCTTGATTTATCTGTTCCCCTGGGGGTAGAAGTGGTAGGGGCACCGTTCTTAGATATTCAGTGAGAACAGTGGGTACCCCTGGAAGATATTTGTTCTTCCTTATCAGAGCGGTTATTGCATTGCTCTTCATCTTCATGCACTTCATGGTCTCCTCGCCTTCGAATGTCTTTGCTGTTTAATACAAAAACTATCGAACACCTTTTGTTGAAAAACTATCGAGAATTAAAATAAAGGAAAAATTAATTCTCTCCGATAGATTTTCTTTTTGTTTAAAAAAACCATTGAGAATTTAGATAAAGACTAATGAAATTCAATTCGATGCTTTTTCAAATTTTCTTCAAAAACTATCGAGAATTGTTTTCGATAGATTTTCTTTTTCCTTTTCAAAAACCATCGAAATTAACTTTCGATAGATTTATCAATGTACTTGAAAAACTATCGAATTTCCTAAATTCGATATTTTTGCTTCTGTCTTCATTTTAAAACCTGTTCTTGTTTTAAAACTTAGACTGTTTTATTTCCTGTCAAGTTTTAATTTTAATAAATCTTTTAAAATCCACCAAAATCAATTCTTAACAGAAAATTCACAATTTTCTTAGAATAAAATCAATTAAATATCATTGAGTGATATTAACCAATTAAAATCTAATGAATTATGCTGCATTAATCTACAATGTTAAAAACAAAGCAAATTAATTCAAATTAAATAGATGCTAGAATATTTAGAACAAATATTAGCACCTAAATAATTTTTAGAATTAATAACTAATTAAATGCCAGAAGATATATCATCCATAATTATGACATAAAATTAGTACAAAAATCCTAACTACGAGAATTGCTCCAGAAAATAAACTCACGAGTCCTAAGGATATAAAAATTCTTAAACTCATGTATTTACTGACTTCTAATTAAAATCAATTAGAAAGATTTAACATCCCAAGTTCACCAACCAGCTTATTGAAAGTGGATTCATCAAGCTGTTTAGTAAAGATGTCTGCAATTTGATCCTCTGTGGGTACAAAATGTAACTCCACAGTTCCATTCATGACATGCTCTCGGATAAAATGATACCTGATGTTGATGTGCTTCGTCCTCGAGTGTTGCACTGGGTTGTTTGAGATTGCTATGGCACTTGTGTTGTCGCAAAATATTGGAATCTTTGTCAACAAAAGTCCATAGTCACGGAGTTGGTTTCTCATCCACAAGATTTGAGCACAACAGCTTCCAGCAGCAATGTATTCAGCCTCAGCTGTTGATGTGGAAACTGAATGCTGCTTCTTGCTATACCAGGAAACTAACCTTCTTCCAAGAAACTGACAGCTTCCTGAAGTACTCTTTCGATCAATCTTACAACCTGCAAAATCAGAGTCTGTGTATCCAATAAGATCAAATCCTGTATCTTTAGGGTACCAAATTCCAAGATTTGGGGTTCCCTTAAGATATCTAAATATTCGCTTAACAGCTATTAGATGAGATTCTTTAGGATCAGACTGAAATCTAGCACACAAGCATGTTGCAAACATTATATCTGGTCTACTTGCAGTGATATAAAGTAATGAGCCTATCATACCTCTGTAGCCTGTGATGTCAACCTTCTTACCAGTTTCATCCTTATCAAGCTTAATGGCAGTTGGCATAGGAGTCTTTGTTGTAGATGAGTCTTCCATTTGATACTTCTTAAGAAGATCCTTGATGTACTTGGACTAACAAATGAATATACCATCTTGTCTTTGGTATACTTGCAGTCCAAGGAAGAATGACAATTCACCCATCATGCTCATTTCATAACGACTCTGCATTAACTTAGCAAATCTCTTGCATAGATCATCATTAGTAGAACCAAATATTATGTCATCAACATATACTTGCACCAATATCAAATCATTTTTATGCTTTTAGACAAAGAGAGTTTTGTCTACGACACCTCTTGTAAACTCATTTTCAAGTAAGAATTCAGAGAGAGTGTCATACCATGTCCTTGGAGCTTGTTTGAGTCCGTAGAGAGCTTTGAATAGAAAGTACACAAAGTCTGCCAGTTTTGAATCCTCAAAACCTGGAGGTTGTTCCACATACACTTCTTCTTCTAACTCCCCGTTCAGAAAAGCACTCTTCACATCCATTTGATATACCTTGTAATTGGAATGTGCAGCAAATGCCAGAAACATTCTGATGGCCTCAAGTCTTGCTACTGGTGCATAGGTTTCATCATAATCTATACCCTCTTCTTGAGAGTAACCTTTAGCAACCAGTCTGGCTTTGTTTCTCGTTACAATGCCATCTTCGTCTAACTTATTTCTGAATACCCATCGTGTTCCAATAACAGATTTTCCCTTAGGCCTGGGTACCAGCTTCCAAACTTTCTGCCTTTCAAACTGATTGAGTTCCTCTTGCATAACAATCACCCAATCTGGATCATCTAGAGCATCTTCAACTTTCTTAGGTTCTATTTCTGAAAGAAACCCAGAATAGTGACATTCATTTTGTGATGTTCTCCTAGTTCTCACTCCTGTGTTCGGATCACCAATGATCAAGTGAAAGGGATGATCTCTATTCCATACCCTTTGTCTTGGCAGATGCGATCTTGATGATTCTCCTTGTTCTAGATGTTGTGGAGTGTGACTAGTTGATCCTTCTCCTGCTCCCCCTGAGTTGTTGACAGTTTGATCTGTTGATTCTGAAGACTGACTAGTGGATCCTGTATGTTGAGGATCTCCACTTTGGTCACCACTTTGTCCAGAATCATTATCATTATGATTATTATTAATGACTGTAACAACTTCAGGTAATTCTTCATTGTCAGAGAGATCTCCTGATAGATTTTCAAATACCAAGGATTCAGAGTTCTCTCCAGTTTGCAGGCCTGGTCTTTTGGTGTCGTCAAATGTTACATTAAAGCTTTCCAACACCTTCTTATCTTCAATCACATATACCCTGAAAGCCTTAGATTCCAGAGAATAGCCCAGAAAAATGCCTTCATCTGCTTTGGCATCAAACTTGCCAAGATGTTCTCCATCTTTAAGTACAAAACACTTTGCACCAAACACATGAAAGTACTTCAGTGTTGGTTTCTTGTTGGCCATTAACTCATACGGAGTCTTTTCATGATCTTTGTTGATCAGGGTTCGATTCTGAGTGTAGCAAGCTGTATTAACTGCTTCAGCCCAAAAGTAAGTGGGAAGTTTTGATTCACTCAACATGGTCCTTGTTGCTTCAACCAAGGTCCTGTTCTTCCTTTCCACTACTCCATTCTGTTGAGGAGTTCTTGGTGCTGAAAACTGTCTTGATATTCCTTTCTCTGAGCAGAAATCATTTAGAACTGCATTCTTGAATTCAGTTCCATTGTTTGATCTGATTGTCCGCACAGGTAGCTTAGCTTCCACTTCTATCTTCTTGATGTGATCAATGATTAGTTGTGTTGCTTCATCCTTTGTTTGTATGAACAACACCCACGTGTACTTGGAGTAGTCATCCACCATCACCAATGCATATCTGTTTCTTGAAAGTGACATAACATTAACTGGACCAAATAAATCCATATGAATCAGCTGTAATGGTTCATTAATGCTTGTCATTCCTTTGCTTCCATGTGATGCTTTCTTCGACTTCCCCTTTTCACATGCTTCACATAGTCCCTCCTGATTGAATTCCATCAGGGGCAACCCTCTCACTAACTCTCTTTTTACCAAAGAATTCATAGTTTTGAAGTTCAGATGTGAGAGCTTCTTGTGCCATAGCCAACTTTGTTCTGAAGATGCCTTTGCATAGAAACATGTAACTTCTCCTTCACTGGTAGAACTTAAGTCGGCTATAAACAAATTTCCTTTTCTCACTCCCAGTAGAGTAAGCTTCTCATCCTTCCTGTTGGTGATCAAACACTTGTCCTTTCTGAAATCTACATTGTAGCCTTTATCACAGAACTGACTGATACTTAGAAGATTGTGCGTTAATCCTTTAACAAGAGAGATGTTCTCAATGATGACATTTCCAGCTTTCAATTTACCATATCCCGTAGTGTATCCTTTGCCGTCATCTCCAAAGGTTACAATCGGGCCGGTCTTCTTAACCACCTCTGTAAGCAGGGACTCTTCACCTGTCATGTGTCTAGAACAGCCACTATCCAGAATCCACACAACCTTTGAGCTTTTAACCTTACCCTGCAATCACAGATTGATTAAGCGGACTTTGGTACCCAAAATTGTTTGGGTCCTGAAGGTTTAGATGATTTAACAGGAGTAACATTCAATTTAGTCTTACCCTGTTTGATATTCATAGTATCTGTGGATTTAACATTATCAGTGTTATTGCTACTATCAGACATCAACTTAAAATAAGCATGCATGATGTTGTACTTACATAGCAAACAATCTTTCTTTCCACAGGGTTCATGAAGATCAGGCATGTCAGACATGTTATGCATTTCAGAAGCATTAGCAGTTTCTACTTTAACCTTTTTACATGCATGTGTAAGGTGTCCAGCAGAATTACAAATAGTGCACAACTTCCTAGATGCAATGGGAGAAAATGGAACCAATTCCTGATTAACAATCTTCTTCTTCCCATTCCTGTTCTTTTTAACATTACTAACTAAGGAACCTACTTCAGTTTTAGGTAAATCAGGTTTAGGTAATTCATTATTTACTGATTTCCTAGGCAACTTAGTCTTTACCTCTTTTTCCTTCAACAAATCCTCCTCAAGCAATTCTTGTCTTATGAAAAGGTCATCCTCATTAAAGAGTGGTGGAAACGGCTTAACAAAAACTGGAAAATCAACATTCTTAAGAACATGTGGAGTATTCCTTTTGACAACTGAAGGTGTCACAGGGAATTCCACAATCTTCTTACCAGCTTTCTTGTTATAGTCAAATCCTATAGCAGTTTTATTCTCTATGGCCTGAGTATCAATGATTTCCTTAGCCACTAGAGCGGAATTCTTAAAAGCATTCAGCTTCAAATCTAGATCTGAAATCTGCTTCCTGAGGATAGTCTCTATCTCATCATTACACTTGACCTTGTTCTCTAAGTACACATTCTTTTGCTTAAGATCTTCTAATGTTACAGTTACAAGCTCTAGTTCTTCATTTTTAGATTCTAATTTTTTAATCTTAAGAACTAGTTTAGCATTTTCCATTTCTAACGCTAGCATGCTTGTGTGTACATTAAACAATTCTACACTAAGATCTTGCACAGTTTTCTTGTACTCAGAATTAGACATATCAATTGTAGTTAAGATAGGTACCTGAGATGATTGTGGTGATTCCTCTGAAGAGTCAGCCATTAGAGCAACATTTCCATATTCCTCCTCTTCATCCGAATCAGTATCATCCCAGTGCTTTCCCTCTGCTATATAAGCTTTCCCTTTCTGCTTTCCAGAGAATGCCTCCAATTGCTGTTTAAGCTTGGCATTCTCTTTCTTCAACTCATCATAAGAATCCTTCTTTCCATAGACATCTTTCATGTCTCTCGCTTGACGAGGCTTCCGGCATTCAGTGGCAAAATGCCCCAACTCATTACAGTTGTAGCATCTTGATTTGCTTCTATCAATCATGCCAGTCTTGTAGCCTCCCTTAAAGCCTGTACTAGGTGTATAATTGCTCTTCTAGAATCTGTTGGTTGAACCCTTGAACTTGTACTTAGGGTTTCTCTTGAAACGAATGTGACTAAACTTTGCAGCTAAGTACGCCATGGTTTTGTCTTCCATTTGCTCAAGCTCTTCTAGGGTGTAGTAATCACTTTCATCAACACCCAGACTCACAGAATCCATTTCTGCTTCTATTATCACCTCCTTTCCAGCTCTAGGGGTTTGAACCTGAATCTCAGAAGTTATTGGTTCATCCACTACAAGTGCTGCTGATCTCACAAGTGCATTGTGCTTGTTCTCCACTGTCCCTGATCCGTAGATTATCACCCTTTGTTCCTGTTCCATCTCATAGGTCTTCAACTTGCCATAGATCATCTCTAATGACATCTTTGTGAAGTCAATTCTTTCCCTAATGGATGATGACTTGTGTTCTACATGATGGGGCAGCGTCATCATGAACTTCCTGTTTGATTCTCTCAGTGGATAGGTCTTTCCTTTCATTGCCAATTCATTGAGAAGCTTAGTATAATTCTCAAAGACCTGAGTTATACTTTCTCCTGGCAGGGACCTAAACGCTTCATATTGAGAAGTCAGGATGTCCAATCTGTTTTCCTGAACTTCTTCAGTTCCTTCCATTATCAAGTTAATGGTATCCCACATATGTTTCCCGCTTGTACAGTTCATCAACTGATAGCTCATTTCTTTGTCTGCGGAGTCCGCCAATATCAACATTAAAGCAGTGTCCAAACGAATCAGTTCTTTGTCAGAATCTGTAAATTCACTTATATCCTTAGGTTGGGTGCCTGAAGGAATCCTGCTACCATCAGGAGCTGTAGATTCACTAACTGGTTTCATTGGTACAAACGGTCTGTTCTCTAATATGCCAATATACAACGGATTAGATGCCTTGATAAATAACAGCATCTTCATCTTCCACAAACCGAAATCATCTCTAGTAAACGGGGGAACTTTAATACCAGCGGTTGTCTTTGGAGCACTCATGGTTTCTGAAAATTTCAAATTGTTTAAAATTCAAGAAATTCCAATTAAATGAAAAATTTTGAAAGTTAAAAAATTTGCTTCGAATTTTCACGCTACGTTTGATTTTGGTCTCATTCACCGGATCTGATTTGTATATCAATCAAGAAGCTCTGATACCAATTGTTAGGTCCAAAGTATCGTAGAAGGGGGGGGTTGAATACGATACTCACAAATAATTCAATTTCGTTCGCGGATTAATCTTTCAGTTCTATAACGAAATCAAACACACCAAACCAAATCAAGTTTCGGGGAATATATCTTTTTATAAATATAAACCTCGAGGGGTGCTACAATTTCTAATCCGTAGATTAGCTTCAATGAGTTTAAGGTTACACAAATACAAAACAATGATTAAATTCTGAGCACTATTAATTCTCTGATAATTTCTCCGGCTCAGTTCTCTCTCTCAGTAATGTTTCTGTGTAGAATGCCTTAACTGAAGAAGACACTATCTTCTCTCGTATTAATTGTAGACTTCATTTGAAAAACCATCGAACCACACTTGAACAAACAATCTTGGTCGTTGGATCTTCATCAACCTGTCAGACAAACCAAACTTTTCACCTGCTCCAATTTGAAAACCATCGAATGGAATTACTTTATTTACCATTCGATAGTTTTTAAAACAAAACTATCGAATACCAAATAAAGTAAAAGTGGTTTCCAAATAATTACTTTTAAACTCATTTGATAGTTTTCACAAATGAAAAACTATCGAATTCATTTTCTTTACTTTTGTCCTTTAGTAATTACTCCTGGGTGTTTTAGTTTTAGACTGTATCAATTTCTTCCGAGACGATAAAACAACTTGATCTTCTTAGTGCCGTCACCTAGTGCAACTGGTCTGGTTCACAGATGAATAACACTTGATCAATTCTTCTTTTATGTCTTCAATTCAATGCTGCTGATAAGTCCTTTGTCGTTCTGGTTGCTTCATTTAAATCACTGGAATCCCGTGGTACTTAACCCTAAATCATTCACATACTTTTGTCGTCTTGAAAGTCTTGTTTCTTTTGTTGTCACTGAGGCTTGAACATTTTCATGAACTTCTTTCCGTGACCTGTTTACGGACTTCAATAATACATAACGTATTTTGATTTTTTGAGTTTACCTTTTCTTCTTTGATTCTGGATTCCTGTGCTTCTGTTAATATTATTGTCTGTCTTGTCCTTTGTTGAGTTGTAGTTATCTCTTTTACATCTTATGTTACATTATGCTTTACATGATATATTTAACCAAAACAACTTATCTTCTAAAATTTGGGTCGGGCCTAAAACACATTACCTTTTTTTATATAATTTTCTAACCAAAACAACTTATCTTCTAAAAATTAAATTGGTAATAAATATATATATATATATATATATATATATATATATATATATATATATAATGGTAATATTATTACATATTTAGAACCGATTACCTTTTTCAGATAAAACACATTATCTGTTTTACATTTTCTAACTAAAACAACTCATCTTCTAAACATAACACATGAAAAATAAATATGTAATGGTAATATTGTTAAATATAATTATTAATAAATAACCACTTACCCTTTTCAGTTAAACACATAACCGTTTTTATTTTTTTTCTAACTTAAACAACTAATTTTCTAAAAGTAACACGAGCAACATATATATAAAAAGGTAATATAATTTTATATTTTCTAATTTAAACAACTAATTTTATAATATATATATATATATGTAATATAATTTTATATAATTATTAATAAGTAACTAACTATGTTTTTAATGACATTGCCTGTTTTATATTTTTTTAACTAAAACAACTTATATTCGAATTAAAATTAACACGGGTAAAATATAGATATAATGATAATATTATTATATTAAACTTATAAAATTCATGTTTAGTACAATTTTTGATAACGTACAATTTAAATAAGATAATTAATAAAAAAATGAAAGTAATAGCATATGTTAGAAGAAACTCATAGAGCACATATTTTTTTATTTGCACTTTAGTCACCTTTAGACTTTTTAAGAGCAAATAAATACAAACCGTTAGATCTATAATTTAAAAATATTTTATATTTTAATATCTAAATACTACTAAAGATTACGTCAACAATTTATTAAATTCAAATATTTTTATTATTAGATATATAAATCAAATTTATTATATACATATATAAATATATATTAAAATTTCATCAAATAATATATAATTACAAAAATTTAAATAAAAAATAATAACATATTAAAGAAAATCGTGCATCGCACGAAATATAAGCTAGTATATATAGTGATACTTCAGTAGAAATCAATATTAAACTAAAAAAATTTCACGATCACCAAATTACATATTATCAATCACTAAATATATAAATAATTTAATTAGAAAAAAAATATAAAATGAATTGTAAATTAACAATTTGGTGGCGTTTACTAAATTACACATTATTGATCACTAAATTACAAGGGATCACTAAATTACACACTACTGTTCACTAAAAATGAGGGATGCAACCCTTATAAATATATATGAACGGATTAGTTAACGATCACTAATTATAACTACATCGATTACTAATCGGTGTTGGTTGCTGATTTTTAGTTTCTATCGTAATATTAATTTTATTTGATTATTTGCTTAGAGAATGGAGATATATTTTTAAATGGATATCCGGAGACCAAATATAGACCATTAGATTAAGATAGATCTATGGATCAGATAATTCTTTTTAAATTTATACTAATATATTAAAGACGAAATATTGAAAGTTTTGTAACCTGGTCCTGAAAGTTTTTGTAGTCTGGTCAGAATTTTAAAGGCAAAAATATTAAAATTGTATATTTAGTTTCCTCTGTTAAGAAAGATTCAACAATGCATTTGAGATATTTTCTAACCAAAAAATTATTATTATATTTAAATTGTTTATTTACTTTCCTTCATTAGTAAAAATTTTAAAGACAAGAATATTAAAATTGTATATTTAGTTTCCTCCATTAGCAAGGATTTAAAAGGCAAATGAAGTTTTTTTCTAATGTTTACTTTCCTCTATTAGTAAAGATTTTAAAATCAAAAATATTAAAATTGTATATTTAGTTTCCTTCATTAGAAAGGGTTTAAAAGGCAAATGAGACTTTTGTAATGTTTGATTTTATTAATTCAAAAATTTGAGGAAATTAGAAAAATAGATCGAAGCGATTTGAGAGCCGCCACCTCACCATCCTCAAGATGATATGTTAGGTCCAAAGTATCGTAGAAGGGGGGGGGGGGGGTTGAATACGATACTCACAAATAATTCAATTTCGTTCGCGGATTAATCTTTCAGTTCTATAACGAAATCAAACACACCAAACCAAATCAAGTTTCGGGGAATATATCTTTTTATAAATATAAACCTCGAGGGGTGCTACAATTTCTAATCCGTAGATTAGCTTCAATGAGTTTAAGGTTACACAAATACAAAACAATGATCAAATTCTGAGCCCTATTAATTCTCTGATAATTTCTCCGGCTCAGTTCTCTCTCTCAGTAATGTTTCTGTGTAGAATGCCTTAACTGAAGAAGACACTATCTTCTCTCGTATTAATTGTAGAC
Organism: Heracleum sosnowskyi; assembly: GCA_030848705.1. Classification (NCBI taxonomy): domain Eukaryota; kingdom Viridiplantae; phylum Streptophyta; class Magnoliopsida; order Apiales; family Apiaceae; genus Heracleum; species Heracleum sosnowskyi. The sequence goes on from CM061240.1 coordinate 24,065,376, forward strand.
TTCATTTGAAAAACCATCGAACCACACTTAAACAAACAATCTTGGCTGTTGGATCTTCATCAACCTGTCAGACAAACCAAACTTTTCACCTGCTCCAATTTGAAAACCATCGAATGGAATTACTTTATTTACCATTCGATAGTTTTTAAAACAAAACTATCGAATACCAAATAAAGTAAAAGTGGTTTTCAAATAATTACTTTTAAACTCATTCGATAGTTTTCACAAATGAAAAACTATCGAATTCATTTTCTTTACTTTTGTCCTTTAGTAATTACTCCTGGGTGTTTTAGTTTTAGACTGTATCAATTTCTTCCGAGACGATAAAACAACTTGATCTTCTTAGTGTCGTCACCTAGTGCAACTGGTCTGGTTCACAGATGAATAACACTTGATCAATTCTTCTTTTATGTCTTCAATTCAATGCTGCTGATAAGTCCTTTGTCGTTCTGGTTGCTTCATTTAAATCACTGGAATCCCGTGGTACTTAACCCTAAATCATTCACATACTTCTGTCGTCTTGAAAGTCTTGTTTCTTTTGCTGTCACTGAGGCTTGAACATTTTCATGAACTTCTTTCCGTGACCTGTTTACGGACTTCAAGAATACATAACGTATTTTGATTTTTTGAGTTTACCTTTTCTTCTTTGATTCTGGATTCCTGTGCTTCTGTTAATATTATTGTCTGTCTTGTCCTTTGTTGAGTTGTAGTTATCTCTTTTACATCTTATGTTACATTATGCTTTACATGATATATTTAATTTCCTCTTTAGTAGATATATAGATAGATTAAAAAAATAGGATAATATTAACATTATATTAAAGACGAAACATTGAAAGTTTTGTAGTCTGGTCCTCCAAAGTTTGGTCCCTCAATTCTCAACCGTTGGATCTTTCAAATCAATATAATATAAGCCATCGGATAAAATTCTAAAAATTATTATTATTATTATTATTATTATATATAATATTTTATATTATAATTACTAATAACTATCTAATTGCCTTTTTCAGCAGAAACATATTATTTTTTTATATTTTCTAAATAAAACGACTCATCTTCTAAAAATAACACGGACACGTTACCAGTTTTATATTTTTTAACTTAAACGACTCATCTTATCAAAATAATACGGGCGACATATATATGGAAACATAATGTAATTTATATAATTATTAATAAAAAAAACCAATTGCTTTTTTCAGTACATTATCAGTTTTGTATTTTCTAACTAAAACAACTCATCTTCTAAAAATAACACTGGCACATTACCGATTTTATATGGTCTAACTTAAACAACTCATCTTCTAAATATTTTATACTATAATTACTAATAATTACTCCCTCTGTCCCATCCATTTCTTTACAATTTCCTTTTTGGGATGTCCTTCCCAATTCTTTACATTCCAAAACAGTTTTATAATATAAAAATTAACTACTTCCACTACTTTTCTCCGCTTTACTTATTTTACACCTTAAATATTAATGAGTCTCGCCACTTTACACATTCTCCTCACTTTTCTCCATACTTTACTTATATTCCTTAACCTCCGTGCCAAACCCCAATGTAAACTATTGGGTGGGATGGAGAGAGTATCTAATTACCTTTTTCAGCTAAAACATATTACTTGTTTTATATTTTCTAAATAAAACAACTCACATTACCTATTTTATATTTTTTAACTTAAACAACTCATTTTCTAAATATTTTATATTATAATTACTAATAACTATCTAATTACCTTTTTCAGCTAAAACATATTACATGTTTTATATTTTTTTAAATAAAACGACTCATCTTCTAGAAATTATACACGGGCAAAGTACATTTTTTATATTTTCTAACTTAAACAACTCATCTTCTAAAAATAATACAGGTAATTTATATATAAAACGGTAATATTATTATATTAAACTTATAATTTTTATGTTTTATTATAATTTTTTCTATAACTTTCAATTCATATAAAATAATTAATAAAAAATAAACTAAATATTATAATTATTAATAAATACCTATATTATTAAGCAAATCTCTATTATATTTTTATACACAAAACTCTTAAAATACAAACTAATCACGAAAAAACACAAACATCTAACGTCAATTCAACCTTGAATTTAACAACCACATATGAGTAGAACTATTCGAAATTTAAAATTATATTCATGAAAAGTAAATATAAAAATAAAAAAATGAAATAATAAACTATAAAAAAATAATAAATTTAAATTTCAACCGTGCATGGTTTTTAGCTAGTACATATGTACACATACATATACACCTACAATACATCTCTTTCAACATCCTCGTTTTTCTTTTTCCGGTGTCATCTTCAAAGTTTTTTTATAATAGATTAAAGTAATTTCTTTACTCAATTTCCTATAGAATTAGTTAGTCTACATCTCTACTACCAAACCTTTGCTTGTCTTGTTGCACCAACTTGTTTTATTATTATTTATTTTGTTTCTGTTGCTCTGCAATCCGAGAGATCAGGTGGTGGACGTGGTCTTCAGAGGTGTGGAGAGATTTTAGGAGTTTAGAAGAATAAACGTTTGTGTTAGAGTCTTGTCAGGAGTTCAGTTGTTTAGTCCCTACTTTCTAGCCTGTACTTATTTTGGTTTGGCTATTTATTTTACAATTCAGTTGTTATTGAAATAAGACTTCGTACATTCTTTGTTTTTACTAGTTTCACATCAAACACATATTGTTAGTAAAAGGCAGGTTGTTTGATTTCTCAACATTCTGGTATCAGAGCAAGGGTAACTGGTGAATGCCCAAATATATGCCAAGGATGGCGTCGGTGGAAACAGGAAAGAATAAAGATGGTACAGTCAGTCTGAGCTACCCTATGCTGACAAGGGGAAATTACACAGCATGGGCTATGAAAATGAAGGTATACATGCAGGCCCATGGCATTTGGGAAGTTGTAGAAGCAAAAGATCCAAAGGCGGTGATTGAGGACAAAACATATAAGATTGCCATGGCTGCTATCTACCAGGGAATCCCTGAAGACATCCTTCTGTCACTTGCAGAGAAAAAGACTGCTAAAGAGGCTTGGAAAGCTGTGAAAGTCGTGTGTCAAGGTGCAGTACGTATGAAGACAGCAATAGTTCAGTCATTGAAAGCTGAATTTGAAGCCATGGGTATGAAGGATTCAGATAGTGAAATAGTGACTAATATACGTGCCTTGGGAGAAGAGATCACTGAATCCTATATAGTAAAAAAGTTGTTGCGTGTTGTCCCCACAAAGTTTTTGCAAATCGCTTCCACTATTGAGCAGTTCGGGAACTTGGACGTGATGACAATTGAAGAGGCGATTGGTTCATTGAAGGCCCATGAAGAGAGACTTCGAGGGCAAAGTGAAAGCAGCGGGGGTCAGTTGCTTCTTACTGAGGAAGAATGGATCAAAAGGGAAAAGGGAGAAGGAAAGCTTCTTCTAACTAGGGTGGAGTGGTTGAAGCGATCTAACAGGGTTGGAACAGACGTATTTCAAGGACAAAGACCTCGAGGCAGTGGTAATTATCAAGGAAGGGACAACACTCGTGGAGCACGAGACAAAAGTAAGGTTAGATGTTTCAACTGTCTTTGCTACAAACACTATGCTGCAGAGTGTCGAAAACCAAGGCGAGAAAAAAGAGAACAAGGAGGAGGCGAATATTGCACAAATTCCGGATGATGAACCTGCTTTGCTTGTGGCTGAATGTGAAAAAAAGATTGAGACTGTGATGCTTATTAATGAAGAGAAAATGATGCCTAAGTTACATGAAGCCAGAGGAGGAAAGGAAATGGAATCCAATCTGTGGTGTCTTGACAATGGTGCCAGTAACCACATGATGGGACAGTGATCGAAATTTAATGTATTGGATGAGAATGTAACAGGGAAAGTAAAATTCGGCGATGGATCAATGGTACATATCAAGGGAAAGGGTTCAATCATATTGAAGTGTAAGAATGAAGAAGAAAGGACTCTCAAGGAAGTATACTACATTCCTTCACTCTGTAGCAACATTATCAGCCTTGGACAATTATCAGAAGAAGGTAATAAATTATTTCTCAGTGGAGATTTCTTGTGGGTTCGTGATAATCAGGGAGAGTTAATTATACTTGAGAACAGTGAAAATAAGTACTTAATGTCAAAGTGTGATGAGGATAGCTGGCTGTGGCACTCACAGTTCGGGCACGTGAATTTGAAAGCTATGAAGCTAATGTCTAAATCTCAGATGGTGTATGGAATGCCAAAGATTAACCAACCCGAGGAAGTATGCAGGGGTTGTTTAATGTCCAAACAAACGAGAAAGCTGTTCCCGTCTCAAGCAAGTTTTTGTGCAAAGGAAACTTTGGAGCTAGTACATGGCGATCTGCGTGGCCCTATTTCACCTAGTACAACAGCTGGTAATAAGTATGTTTTCCTTTTAGTCGATGATTATAGTCGTGTGATGTGGGCATATTTGATGAAAAACAAAAATGAAGCATTTGATGTGTTTAAAAGATATTGTGCTTTGGTAGAGACTCAAGACAGGAAAATAAAAACCTTTAGAACGGATCGAGGAGGAGAGTTCTCTTCCAAGGAATTCATGTCCTATTGTGAGGAGGCTGGGATAATCCGACACTTCACAGCGCCATACACACCTCAACAAAACGACGTTGTAGAGAGACGAAACAGGACAATGATTGAGATGACCAGAAGTTTTTTGAAAGAAATGAAAATGCCTTGCTCGTTCTTGGGGGAAGAAATTCGACATTCAATCTATATTCTAAATAGATTGCCTACGCGTGTTGTGTCTGGAGTTACTCCCTACGAGGCTTGGACAAGGATGAAACCTCACGTCGGACACATACGGGTGTTTGGGTGTTTGGCACATATGAAAGTGCCCAATGTAAACGTAAAGAAATTGGATGACAGAAGCAGGCCTGTAATTCATCTTGGTAAAGAACCCGAAACGAAGGCGTACAGATTGTACGATCCCAAGACTGAAGTAGTTTATGTTAGTTGGGATGTGGTATTTGAAGAGAAAAAATGGTGACCTTGGGATCGAGAAAAGGAAGTTAAAGATGTACAGATGGGAACATTTATTGTGGCAGGTGTTCGCACAAAATCACGCAAGCGTACGCGGTCAACAAGTAATATATGAAAGTAGAGTTCGTTCCCACAGAGACTGCTTTGGTTATTATAGTTATGCACTTATGCAACAATGTATGGCTATTGTTCAATGCTAAGACAAGTATCAAAGTTGTGTTTTGATTAACTAATTAACTAAACAAATTACCAAGACTATATTAAACTAAGATTGCTGTTGAATTACTTATGAGAATAAAACATGGGATCCTAACTTCATTAAATACTTCATCTAGAGTATTTTGTCTTTAATCAATGCATGTGACAGTTGTGATAACTAATCGGATAACACGAAATCAGTACACGCTACCTTTCAGTATACGTATACCAAACTACTCAAACATCCACAAAAGAGATAGAAGTTGGGTAGACACCAATTATGCTTAGACCCTATATGTCTATAAGATTTGAAAACATAACGGTTTAACGAGCAAGTTATCCATTCAGATTACATAGGGCAGGTAAGATGGTTAAAATCACCTACGAATCATGCATGACAAACATACATAAACCTATGCTAGCATGGCAAGTTCTAAACCTCTATATCCACTTTCGCATTCAATAGAGATTAACAAACAATCTTAGATGTTAGCTACGCATCCAAGAAGAATAAGCACAACCAAACTAGGATATCAATTAGCCATCACACACACATCTTTAAAACAATTAAATACTAAAATCCATAAATAAATCCGTTAGAATCCCACGACGACGATTAGTTCATAATCGAACCGTTCATCATCGTGGGTTCTGATGAAAACATGATAATAATAAGTCTAGAATACTGAATAAAAGTGCTAGAGTTAAGAAAGATCAAACGAGAATCCAAAGTATCGCCTAATTAGAAGAATACAAAGATAATATGAAAAGTAGATCTTCGTAATCAGCCGTCTTTTTGTTCTCCTCACCGGTGGATGGATATGTATGCAAGTATATGATTAATGCTAGCTCCCAAGTCACACAAACACTTGTTGAAGGATAGATTGCCGATTGTGCACGGTATGGTGAAACTCCCTGGATCCTTGAGTTTGGGAGGTAACTTCTGCTGTAGAATAGCACTGCACTCTTCAGTTAAAGCAACGGTCTCCAAGTCTTCGAGTTTCAATTTCCGAGATAGAATATCCTTCATGAACTTTGTGTAGCTCGGCATTTGTTCTAGAGCTTCCGCAAAAGGTATATTAATATGCAACTTCTTGAAAACTTCGAGAAACTTGGCAAACTGCTTATCCAACTTCTGCTTTTGAAGACGTTTAGGGAATGGCGGAGGAGGATAGACCTCCTTGGTCTCAGTAGCTTGCTTCGGAATAGGTTTCTCAGAAGAATGGTCGACATTTTCCGCTTCGTTCACCCCCAAACTAGCTTTTTCAACTTTTTCTTCATTTTCTGGCAGAAGGGCAGGGGAGGGCGCGCTTGAATGGGGGAGGGCGCGCTCCACCTTCTGGCCATTTTTCAAAATTGCTTCTTTTTCATCCGTTTCTGCATTCTGATCATTCGTAGCCTTTCCAGATCGCAAGGTAACTACTTTGACATGTTCCTTGACCTCCCGTTTGCCTGGATTAGCTTCCGTATCACTAGGGAGAGTTCCCTGTGGTCTATTCAACAATGCATTGGCAATCTGACCGATTTGATTCTCCAGAGTCTTGATGGAAATAGCTTGGCTCTTGCACATTAGCCTCAATTCCTCCAGTTCAGACTTTTCATTTGACGATTGACCAACATTGCCTTGAGATGGTTGTTGAAACCCTGGTGGTTGATATGGTTGCCTTGGAGCATACTGCTGCTGAAAACCAGAAGGGTTGAATGGCCTTGCTCCATACTGCTGATATGGCTATTGAGGTTGATTCTGACCACCTTGATTGTTACTCCAGCTGAAATTAGGATGGTTCCTGTTGTTGGGATGATAGGCATTAGGCACTGGCTGCTGTGATCTCTGAAAATTGCTCACGAACTGCGCCGATTCACTAGATATGGCACACTGATTCATGTCATGTGCACCTGCACATAGCTCACAAACACTAGCAATCTGCTGAACTCCATAGTTAGACAAAGAATCAATCTTCATAGACAAAGCCTTCAGATGAGCTGCTATTGCCGTAGCTGCATCCACTTCCAGAATTCCTGCTACCTTGCCTTGTGATAACCTCTGAGTTGGATTCTGGTATTCATTAGCAGCCATCATCTCAATTAGCTCATAAGCCTCATCATAGCTCTTAGCCCACAGAGCTCCACCTGATGCCGCATCAAGCATTGGTCGAGATTGACCTCCCAATCCATTATAAAAGCAATTGATCACCATCCAATCAGGCATTCCATGATGAGGACACTTCCTAAGCATCTCCTTGTAGCGCTCCCAAGCCTCACATAAAGTTTCTCCAGAATGCTGTGCAAACTGAGTAAGAGCATTCCTGATTGCTGCTATTTTAGCCATCAGGAAGAATTTAGTGAGAAACTTCTGAGCAAGATCCTCCCATGTAGTAATTGAACCTGCTGGTAGAGAGTGCAACCAGCCCTTAGCCTTATCCCTCAGAGAAAATGGGAAAAGTCTCAGCTTCACAGCATCTTCCGACACTCCGTTGAATTTGAAGGTGTCGCAAATCTCGATGAAATCCCTAATATGCATATTAGGATCTTCCGTTGGAGCACCCCCAAATTGAACTGAATTCTGCACCATCTGAATCGTGCCAGGCTTGATTTCAAAAGTATTAGCTGTAATAGCCGGCCTGACAATGCTAGATTGAATGTCATTGATCTTTGGCTGAGAATAGTCCTTCAAAGCCTTCATTTCTGGTGCTAATTGATCTCCCATAACTAGACTTAGTTCAAGTTCTTCTTTCCGAGATTGAGAACGTGTTCGCATACACGCTTACTAAAGAAACTGAGACACACCAAACAAAGTAAAATTGATGAGTATAATCCGAGTCAGTGAACTTTAACGACCACTGATGACAAACACATAAACTAAATATAACACCGAGTCCCCGGCAGCGGCGCCAAAAACTTGTTCGCACAAAATCACGCAAGCGTACGCGGTCAACAAGTAATATATGAAAGTAGAGTTCGTTCCCACATAGACTGCTTTGGTTATTATAGTTATGCACTTGTGCAACAATGTATGGCTATTGTTCAATGCTAAGACAAGTATCAAAGTTGTGTTTTGATTAACTAATTAACTAAACAAATTACCAAGACTATATTAAACTAAGATTGCTGTTGAATTACTTATGAGAATAAAACATGGGATCCTAACTTCATTAAATACTTCATCTAGAGTATTTTGTCTTTAATCAATGCATGTGACAGTTGTGATAACTAATCGGATAACACGAAATCAGTACACGCTACCTTTCAGTATACGTATACCAAACTACTCAAACATCCACAAAAGAGATAGAAGTTGGGTAGACACCAATTATGCTTAGACCCTATATGTCTATAAGATTTGAAAACATAACGGTTTAACGAGCAAGTTATCCATTCAGATTACATAGGGCAGGTAAGATGGTTAAAATCACCTACGAATCATGCATGACAAACATACATAAACCTATGCTAGCATGGCAAGTTCTAAACCTCTATATCCACTTTCGCATTCAATAGAGATTAACAAACAATCTTAGATGTTATCTACGCATCCAAGAAGAATAAGCACAACCAAACTAGGATATCAATTAGTCATCACACACACATCTTTAAAACAATTAAATACTAAAATCCATAAATAAATCCGTTAGAATCCCACGACGACGATTAGTTCATAATCGAACCGTTCATCATCGTGGGTTCTGATGAAAACATGATAATAATAAGTCTAGATTACTGAATAAAAGTGCTAGAGTTAAGAAAGATCAAACGAGAATCCAAACTATCGCCTAATTAGAAGAATACAAAGATAATATGAAAAGTAGATCTTCGTAATCAGCCGTCTTCTTGTTCTCCTCACCGGTGGATGGATATGTATGCAAGTATATGATTGTATCTATCAAAAATCGTCCACCAATAGTTTATATAACCCTTCTGCTGATTGGACTTTGGCAGGTTTCCTTTTCTGACTTGAAATTGCCTTTTTCCAGGATTTTGCAGGGGTGGGCACGCCTATAGTAGCGCGGGCGCGCTTCAAGTGATTTCAAACAGGGCGCGGGCGCGCCTGTTCAAGCGCGGGGGCGCCTGACATTCTGTCAGAATATGAAGAAAAAGTTGAAAAAGCTGGGGCGCCTAACATTCTGTCAGAATTTTTCTTCTTGCTTTTCTTTGTCTTTCCTTGCACTCTCTTGACTTGCAACTCCTACACTTCCACAAGGATGTTCAATTACCACCATATAACCACTTTTAGCTCCACAACTCTGCTAAGAATCATCTCTGCACATTCTAATACAAAACACCTTAAAAACACAACGCACTTGAGTGCAAACAATCAATTTAAGCTGATTTAGGACGATCCAAGTGGATATGAAATCCACTTATCAGCAGGTATCAATGTGGTAACACCGGATGACACTACAACAGAGGGAGAGATTGGTACTCCAAAAGAGTCCAGTGAAAATAGCGAAGCTACAAATTCAGGTCACAACTCAAGCTCAACTGAGACAAACTCAGAATCCGAAGGTGATAGTGGACCACGAAATTACAGACCTCTCCGTGACATCTGCGCCAACACTGAGAAGATTGAATTAGAAAATGAAGAACTATTTTTGATGGGAATTGATGAACTAGCCAACTACAAACAGGTAGTAAAAGAAATTAACTGGAGAAAAGCAATGAAACAAGAGATTGAATCAGTTGAGAAGAATAATACTTAGAAGTTGACTGAATTGCCAACAGGAAGAAAACCCATTGATATGAAGTGGTTTTATAAGCTGAAAAGAGATGCGAGTGGAGAAATTGTGAAGTACAAAGTAAGAATCATTGCAAAGGGGTATGTTCAAAAACAAGGGGTCGACTTCGAAGAAATTTTTGCACCAGTCACTCGTATTGAAACTGTTCGTTTGTTGCTTGCACTCGCTGCCAAAAATAGTTGGGAGGTGCACCACCTCGATGTGAAAACGGCGTTTTTAAACGGAGAAGTCCAGGAGGAAATTTATGTAACTCAACCCGAAGGCTTTGTTAAAAGGGGATAGGAACATATGGTCTACAGATTATTAAAAGCTTTGTACGGGCTCCAACAAGCACCTCGTGCTTGGTACGCAAAATTGAATAAGTGTCTTAAGGATATTGGGTTTCTAGGATGCCCATATGAACATGCAGTTTATTCTAAAAGGATGGGTAATGAAGTTCTGATTATTGCAGTCTACGTAGACGATATTTTGGTAACAGGTTCGAGTGTTACAGTCATTAAAAATTTCAAGGAGCAGATGAATGGTAAATTCAACATGGGTGATTTATGGAGGTTGTCTTATTATTTGGGCATTGAAGTTAAACAAGGGGACGGATATATAGAGTTGAAGCAGACCAGATACGCCAAGAAAATCCTTGAAAAAGCAGGTATGGTAGACTGCAATCCAAAAAAGTACCCGATGGATCCTAAGGAGTGTATTAACAAGGATGAAAGAGGAGTAGCAGTTGACACAACGCAGTTCAAAAGTATGATATGAGGGCTTCGTTATCTTGTTCATACGAGACCATACATTTCTTACTCATTTGGGATAATCAGTAGGTTCATGGAAACGCCCACGGTGATGCATCAAAATGCAGCAAAACGAGTATTACGGTATGTAAAAGGCACACTGGAGTTTGGTTTAATATACACGAAGGATAGCGGAAATAATATATTGACTGGGTACTCAGCTAGTGACTTGGTCGGCCACGTTGAAGACAGGAAGAGCACGGGAGGTATGGCGTTTTATTTAAATGAAAGCTTAATAACATGGGTCTCACAGGAACAAAGATGTGTTGCTCTTTCCTCCTGTGAAGCCGAATTTATGGCGGCAACTGCAACTGCCTGTCAAGCAATATGGCTGCGAAAATTGTTAGTACAGGTGACAGGTGAGCAAACTGGGCCAGTAGTTCTGTATATTGACAACAAGTCTACCATTGACTTGGCCAAAAATCCTGTATTCCATGGTCGAAGTAAGCATATAGACATCCGATACCACTTCATTCGGGAATGCGTAGAGAAAGGCTAGATCATTGTGAAGCATGTGAGCACAGACAAACAGTGAGCTGATACGCTTATTAAAGCTCTCATGACTGTCAAGTTTGAAAAAATGCGTCAGCTACTGAGAGTTAAAGATGTAGTTAATCAAGTTTAGACTAAGGGAGAGATTGTTGGATTTTTATTCTAAACTTGTTTTATTATTATTTGTTTTGTTTCTGTTGCTCTTCAATCCAAGAGATCAGATGGTGGACGTGGTCTTCAGAGGTGTGGAGAGATTTTAGGAGTTTAGAAGAATAAACGTTTGTGTTAGAGTCTTGTTAGGAGTTCATTTGTTTAGTCCCTACTTTCTAGCCTCTACTTATTTTGGTTTGGCTATTTATTTTACAATTCAGTTTTTATTGAAATAAGACTTAACGTACATTCTTTGTTTTTACTAGTTTCACATCAAGCACATATTGTTAGTAAAAGGCAGGTTGTTTGATTTCTCAACAATTTTTAATACAAGATAGGATTTTGAATTAGAGACACTAACATATCATCAGAGAATGGTTAATTTGAAATTTTATATTTACATGTTGAAGGATGATTAGAAACAAAGATTTGAATGGGTCTAAGAAAGAAAATGTTTACAAAAGAAGTATACTTTATCCTACATATAAAATAAACATGTTCTGCAAATGAATATTCATATTGTTTAAATCTTTGTTGATGATCAAAGGATAAAACTAATGGGCGGAGAAGGGTGTTCGGTGCAACAACTTGTTCTGCACTACACTCTCCACCGTTATGTTTTGCATGCCAAATTATAATTCATCTAGGTTTAGTGATGGTCGGAGATCGGATGGTATTGGGTGAGTACACTAGTGTGTGAAAATATTCTAACTATATTGCAAACTTTTGTAGCGTTTTATAACAAGTAAAATATCACAGTACTGTGTTCTGCATATTGTGCTTTATGTTCTGCATTATAAATATGCACTATGTCCTGCACAGTCTCCACTTTCTTTATACATACTAGATGATTGTTAGCCATGAATGAGAACAATTTTATTAGTCAGAAAAAGCAACTAGTTAGCGGGAAGATGATAACAAAAGATTGTCAGTTAAATTTGTATAATACTGGATGTAGTTTTATGTTTAATTTAAACCACATAATATAATATAATCTAGAGGACCTGGAGACCACATACGTTCTGCAATCTAAATTTAGCAAAATAGATCATATTTTGTAATCAAAAATTTGTAAAACGTACTGTTTTGCAAAGTATAATCTATGAAAATCACTATTTCATTAAAAATCATGTAAGTTCTGCAAACTAAACATGAATGTTCTGCAAACCGAACATGTTTTGCAGAACAATATATTTTGTTATGTTTTAGTTGCAAAACATATATAATTTTAAAGATTTTAAATGAAAATAGTTATTTTCATAGAACATAATTTATAAAATATTATATTTTGCTAAATTTAGATTTCAGAACGTACGTGGTCTACAGTCTCCACAAAAAAGGTGGTCTCCATAGAACTTAACTCATCTAATCTAATCTAAAATCTAACGGTTATAAATTAGGTCTCTATGGCCTCCAAATAATATGTGATTAATATGTGATTTTTTCCATGTTTTGACTATTCCGTTTCTACCCTTTGCACATAAAAAAGAAAAGGTTAAAATTTGTTTTTAATTAAAACTTGAACTTTTTAAGCCATTGGATTAAAAAGAAATCAGTGGTAAGATGCAAGGGTCTCTTGGTCTCTCCATAATCAAGGGTCTATTTTGAACCTCCTCGAGGTTCAAAAGAGACCCTTGATTATGGAGAGACCAAGAGACCCTTGCATCTTACCACTGATTTCTTTTTAATCCAATGGCTTAAAAAGTTCAAGTTTTAATTAAAAACAAATTTTAACCTTTTCTTTTTTATGTGCAAAGGGTAGAAACGGAATAGTCAAAACATGGAAAAAATCACATATTAATCACAATCTTTTTGTCAATCAGTATATATTTAATTTGGCTTACCATATAAAACAAAATTTGTAACTACAATCTAACATCCCTCAATTTAACATCATTCATACTATATTAAAATCATTATTCAGTTTTGGTAACAAAATTAAGAAAATATTCTTACAACAATAATCACGTATTGTTAATTGCTGTCATTGACACATAAAATTCTACAATCATTCACAAAAAGAAATCTAATCAATCACGGACGATCCACAAGCTTCTCAGGTATATTTATTATGTTTTCTTTCATTTGTTCCATTTTTTTATAGTGTTGATTTGTTTTTTCATTGTTGTAGTATTAGGATGAACAATATGTTAATTAACACTAACAGACTTGTTAGTCACCGAGCAAGAAAGATATATTCCAAAGATAGAAAAGGTTGTGTAGCTTCTGCAAAGAGTTTGGATTTCATGATTCACAGAACTGTGCAAAGAAGAAGCAAAAATGTTGATGAAGACACGCAACAATGATTTCTTATTTTTTATACCATAATGGAAGAAGAGATATATATTAAATGTTTGATTCTAATGCTTGAGTATCCATTCTGGGTTGTGATCTTTTTCCCCATATATGTAATCAGGATTATAAACATGTCTACAGTGTTCTTGTAAATGTTCCTCATTGTTCTTCTAGATATTTCTCCAAATCTCTAGTTTAAAGTAATCTGTATACTAAACATTCAACAAGATTCTGCAAATTTGGTTTCTGGCCCAGACTTTTTAAATCATGAATGAAACCAATACATTTGTCATATAACACACAGATAAATGTTTGAGTTCGTGTCTAATGGTTGTCAATCAGATGTATGCATCACACGTACAATATATTGATGACTCCAGTATTTTAGGAACATATTTTTGAATTTAAGAGTGAGATGGTTGAAGTCGTAACTACTACAAACACACTTACCAAAAATTACATAGTGAAATATGCATAAACTTTTAGCTGAATTTTTTAATTAATTTATCAGATTTATTTAAATATTACATTGAAATATATATTTCTAATTTATAAGACAAATTATGTTACGTTTATAATACTCTTTTTCTATGATAGGAATTCTTAAATTGCCTTTTATTTTTGTAGTTTTGCCGGGGGAGCTTCCTTAAATTTTTAGTTTTGTTCAAATATTCATTGATTAAAATTTTTATAAATATTTTATCAAAACACTTAAAGGAATCTTTGAAATTTTTTATTTAATGGACCCATCGCATTGAAAACATTTATGAAAACACTTGACAGAATCTTTAAAGAAAAGTACTCATATCCTATTTTAAAAAAATTGAAAATTATAATTTTTTATAATTTTTAGATATGAAGTGAAATTTTTTAAAGTATTTTAAAATAAAGATGACCAATGGAGATTCCTTAAAATGTTTCTTTGTAGCTAGTATTTTATAATACAGATGATCAATGTGATATTCCTTAAAATATTTTTTTGTAAATACAATTTTAAAATTTTCTAAATATTTTATAAAAATACTTAGCTAAATCTTAAAAAAATTATTTTGATGAATTTATTCCCCGTAAAGGCCATTTATCACAACACGAAGAAATATTGAAAAAAAATGAACTCACATCAGATCCATTTTAAATGTTCTTTTAGAAAATATTATTTTATTGTATTTATTTATAACTCTTAGATTCTATTTGTAATACACATTTATGCATTTATTCGGGTGAAACTTTTTTTAATCAGTTTTTGTACTATATTATAATATATTGTACTATATTTGGAATACATGTTGTCTATTTGTGTGATTCTTCAAAATATATATATATTTTATAATTTTGTGATATATCAATGCTCTTTTTAGTTATACTTATTGATTATCATCAACGAGATTCCATTAAGTGTTTTAGATCTAAATATTAATTAATTACTTGTTATTTATTTATTTTTTTAATGTAAGATTGTCTTAAGTGTTATCAATTAATTTAGTATTATTTAAAAATATAAGATTCTCTTGAGGGTTGTAAATCTCTTTATATATTGAAAAATAATGATACTCCATCTGATAAAAAAATTGAAAAAATAATTTCAAAACGTGAAGATTTGTTTATTTTTTATTTTTTACTCTACATGAAAATAAAGATTATAGATAATTTTTAAGTTCATAACGAGAATCTTTTATGTGTTTACATACAATTTATATAAAAAAGAATTTAATTTGGGGATGCTTTAGGTTTACTTAAAATTATTTTTTTAATGGCCAAGTTTCATCAAGTGTTTTGCGTCGAAATAATAATTATTTTAATCTTATTTCCACTTTTTATGAAAATATTATAAATTGAAAGATTCTCTTAAGTATTGTACATCGATATAATATTTTTTTTTTTAATTTGATAAGATTCTTTAATTTGTTGTATATCATAAACTTTTAGTTGAATTTTTTTAATTAATTTATCAGATTTATTTAAATATTACATTAAAATATATATTTCTAATTTATAACACAAATTATATTACGTTTATAATACTCTTTTTCTATGATAGGAATTCTTAAAGTGCCTTTTTTGTGTAATACTCTTTTTCTATGATTGGAATTCTTAAAGTGCTTTTTTGTAGTTTTGCTAGGGGAGCTTCCTTAAATATATAGTTTTGTTCAAATATTCATTAATTAAAATTTTTATAAATATTTTATCAAAACACTTAAAGGAATCTTTGAAAAATTTGTTTTAATGGACCCATCGAAAACATTTATGAAAACACTTGACAAAATCTTTAAAGAAAAGTACTCATATCTTATTTAAAAAAGAGAAAAAAGATCCTGAGGTTATCTCAGGAAGATTACCTGAGATAAACTTATTTTCAAGTACAAAAAAGTGATGGCAATTTTGTAAATATGTTAATCTTTCTGAAATTACAATAATACCGGCCTGTATTTGTATGGAAATTTTTTAATTGCCTCAGGTAACTCCCTGAGGTAACCTCAGGAACATGATACTCTTTAAAAAAAAATTGTAAAATATATTTCAATTTTTTATAGTTTTTAGATATGAAGTGAAAATTCTTAAAGTATTTTAAAATAAAGATGACCAATGGAGATTCCTTAAAATGTTTCTTTGTAGCTAGTATTTTATAATACAGATGATCAATGTGATATTTCTTAAACTATTTTTTTGTAAATAAAATTTTAAAATTTTCTAAATATTTTATAAAAATAGTTAGATAGATCTTAAAAAAATTATTTTGATGAAACCATTCCCCAAACACATGACAAAATCTTTAAAAAGAATCTACCTAGATCCATTTAAATATTTTTTTGGAAAATTTAATTTTTTTTTTGTGAATATATAGCGAGATCCTTCTGAGTACTTTATAATATTATGATACATTGTATTTATTTAAATAGTGAGATTTCTCAGAATATTTTTTGAAAATATTATAATACACATTGTACTATATTTATAATAAACAATGTCAATGAGATTTCTTAAGGTATTTTTGTAATTTTGCTATATATCGTGAGATTCCTCAAAATTTTTATTTTATTCAAATATTAATTGATAAAAATTTTAAATTCTTTGAAAAACATTCAAGAATATTTATATAATGGGCCCATTCCCATTTAGAAAAACATTTATCACAACACTTGAAGAAATATTGAAAAAAAATGATCTCACATCAAATCCATTTTAAATGTTCTTTTAGAAAATATTATATTATTTTATTTTTTTATAACTTTTAGATATATAGTGGGATTCTATTTGTAATACACATTTATGCATTTATTCTGGTGAAACTTTTTTTAATCATTTTTTGTACTATATTATAATATATTGTACTATATTTGAAATACATGTTGTCTAATTTTGTGATTCTTCAAAAAATATATATATATATATATATTATAATTTTATGATATACCAATGTTCTTTTCTTTTTAGTTATACTTATTGATTATCATCAAGGAGATTCCATTAAGTGTTTTATATCTAAATATTAATTAATTACTTGTTATTTATTTATTTTTTAAATGTAAGTTGTAAGATTGTCTTCAGTGTTATCAATTAATTTAATATTATTTAAAAATATAAGATTCTCTTGAGGGTTGTAAATCTCTTTATATATTTAAAAATAATGATACTACATCTGATAAAAAAAATTGAAATAATAATTTCAAAACATGAAGATTTGTTTTTTTTTATTTTTTACTCTACGTGAAAATAAAGATTATAGATAATTTTTAAGTTCACAACGAGAATCTTTTATGTGTTTACATACAATGTATATAAAAAAGAATTTAATTTGGGGATGTTTTAGGTTTCCTTAAAATTATTTTTTTAATGGCTGCCTGAAGTTCCATCAAGTGTTTTGCGTCGAAATAATAATTATTTTAATTTTATTTCTACTTTTTATGAAAAATATTATAAATTGAAAGATTCTCTTAAGTATTGTAAATAGATGTAATATTTATTTTTTTTGTAATTTGATAAGATTCTTTAATGTGTTGTATATCGGTATATTTATTGAAAGAAATACTGATACTCCATTTTATAGAAAAATACTTAAAAATAATAATTTAAAGAAGCTTAATAAATATAAATTAAACATGTCAAAAGTTTAATAAATTTTAAAAAGATATAATTTTTTCAAATACACTTCAGAATGTAAAAAACAATAGTGGGCAATGAATTAATATATTATGCTCTGCAAAACACCTTACCTCGAAAATTGTAAATTCAAAAATATTCCTAAAAAAAAAATATCATATGAAAATTTAAAGTATTTCAACAATTTACCAATATCAAATCACATATTTGAAACATAATATTTTAATAATGGTAAATCAATATTAGAAGATTCTCTTGTAAGATTCCCTTAAGTGTTTCAGAGTAAAAATATATAGTTAACCTAATTTTAATAAACTAGTAGATTCTTTAAAATTCTTTTTTATAAAATATATTTAGTCTTTTATATTATCTGTTTTATTGAATATAAAGATTCATTAAAGTGTTTCTCTTGATATAATTATATTGTTATGGAATAAAAACCGAGCTTGCGAAATTAATGCTAGGGTTGGAGAGCTTCGAGCTTTAATGGCTGCACTTGTGTTTCGAGACTAAATCGGTCCTCACAAGATGCCTACGTATCTCAATTCGTAATTGAGAATCAAGCCAAAAACGTAGTTCTGATTGTAGGATCAGGGACCTTATATAGGCGTCTGGAGCCTAGTATTTATGGTATGTTTAGGAGGCTTAGCGAATAAGTCTCCTTATTGATAATGGATAAACATCGTATTTCTTGCTGGAGAAGTCTTTTCCTTGTTGATAAAGGCTATGACTCATTAATTGGGATTCTGGATCCTTCTTTGATAAATTTGCCATATTTTGGACTCTTTTCATGAGCTGTATATTTTCTCTATTTATTAATTACGAAATTAATAAATAATCAGGGTTTCGGGCCTTGTACTTGGGTCGTATTCTTGGACCAATCAAGGTCTAATTAATACATCATTAATTATATTTCTAGGGTTATTTTTAGCCCATATCATTTGCCCCCCAATTTCTAGGAAAACTTTTCAAGCTTTCGTAGAAATTATATTGACCTTTTTCGAGATTCAGGGTCTTTTTATCCTTTACCTAGGACTTTATTTACACTAGTGTTTCACAAGTATCGCCTTATTGCAAAGTGTGGAGCGACCTACACATTTACGACGATTTTTGCCTTATTCGATGCTAATTTGACATTTATATGAAATATTCCTAATATTTAAGGAATTTTCAAGTACCCACGGGTATTTTTAATAATTATTCCTAATATTTTAGGAATTTTCATGTACCCACAGGTATTTTTAATAATTATTCCTAATATTTTAGGAATTTTCATGTACCCACATGTATTTTTAATAATTTTTCCTAATATTTTAGGAATTTTCATGTACCCACAGGTATTTTTAATAATTATTCCTAATATTTTAGGAATTTTCATGTACCCACGGGTATTTTTAATAATTATTCCTAATATTTTAGGAATTTTCATGTACCCACAGGTATTTTAATAATTATTCCTAATATTTTAGGAATTTTCATGTACCCACAGGTATTTTTCGAAATATTTTTTTGAAATATTTTAAAAGTGTATAAAATATTTTCCCAAAATTAAGAAAATAATTTTAAAAATTATTTTCAATTTTTTCAGGTATTCTCTGAATTTTTAGAAATTTTCTAAAAATTTTGAATAATTTTTTGCTATTTCATTAGCAACTTTTGAATTTTCTTTGTATTCTTTTCTGGTCTCCTTTTGCACATAGCAGCTTGCACCTTTGTTCCCCGTGGGGAGACATGGACAAAAGCCACGTGTCAGCCTCTGGTTGTCTTCAGTGTTTGCACAATTGTGTGTTGTGGAGGTTGGCACGCGCCTGCGCGTGGGAGACCCCCGCGTGTAAGGCTGGGTACTCATCCCCGCGCTCAGGCATGCTTCCTGGGCGTGGTTATATGTATATTTATTTTTATTTTATTTTTTTAATAAATTGAGGCAATTCATCAATTTCCTGGGCGGGGATCAGTGCCGCGTACAAGACAGTTTTCTGAGCCACGCGTCCCAGGCTGCTTCCTGGGCGCTGTTCGAGAATAAATATTATTTTTTTTAATTTTTTTTTTTTTTTTTTTGAAAAATCGTGGCCAGTTCCTGTTGTCTCTTGGGCGGGGTTGAGTACCGCCTAGAAGGCCCGTTTGCAAACCACGCTCAGCAGCCTGCTTCGTAGGCGTGTTTTAAAAATATTTTGTTCGCTTTGCATTTGTTTTCTGAGCGGCGTTCACCCCCGCGTACAAGGCGGGGCCTTGAACCACGCCTCCGAGGCTGTTTCCTAGGCGTTCGTAGCTTTCTGGGCGTTTTTCAACCCTTTATTTTTCAAATGTCTTTTGGACGTTGGTCACCCCCGTATACAAGACGGGGTTATGAACCACGCGTCCCAGACGGTCTTCTAGGCGTTTTTTGAGGTGTTTTCAACCTCAATTTTTGACCTCAATTTGGTCATAGGTCAAACAAAACGACCTCAGCTTTTCATGTATTTTCGGACTCGGTCTTTCGACCTCGTTTAAGGTTTCAACAACGCCAAACGTGGCTTACAGATACAAGAGCTAATTTGAGTTTTAACACCTTAGACCTGTTTTGAGGTTTCAACAACGCCAAACGTGGCTTGCAGATACAAGAACTAACTTGAGTTCTAATACCTTAAGTTTCACATCGAGAGGTCTTCGTGAACGAAGATAGACATAACGTTTCACTCGTTTCTTTAATTTGAGCTTCCAGTATATCGAATCGAAGCTCGTTCTGAGCTCTACTTCCTCGAATTTTCAGGGGTTTCAACCCGTATATTAACCTTCTTCCAATAGGCCTCTTTAGGCTTTTAGTTGAGCTTGTAACATAACTCTTTGATCCTTCGGGATCTTCTATCCATGCATGTTATTTATGCATATTATGTTTCTTCGTTCTTGCATTCACTTATATTTATTTAGCTTTTCTTTTGTAAGGCAATTCCTAGTACTTGGCCTCTTGAATGGGCTGGCACTTTGATCAAGTGTTATTGGTACAACTTGTCCTTTTGTAGAACAATAAGGAAATACTCAAACAAAGATAAGTAATAAAATAGTGAATGAGAACTTGAAATATTTCCTTTGAAAAAGAGGGTTCGACCCTTACATAGTGCTTTACTACCTACTAAGAGCTTAAGAGCTCAGAATGGTTTCGTTGACCTTATTGCTACTTGTCCTATTTGTGAATCCTTTTAGGAAACAACTAAACATAATAAACTTTTTAAACTTGAGGCATGCCAAGTTTTTGACACCTCAGTCCCTTCAAGGGTTCAGGCAACAATGCTCCAATGTGAGTGACTTTGTCTGGTTCTCCATCGTTTCTCGAATCCATAACCTTGATTGGGAGAACCTGCCCCCCAACTCCATCAGGCCTTAACGCGGCTACATAGCAACTCCTAGCCATTTTTTGATCTCCTTGTTCTTCACCAACCCCGTTCCTTGTTGGGAACTTGATTTTCAAATGGTAAGTTGAGGCAACAGCCTTGAATGCATGAAGGCCTGTCCTCCCAAGGATTGCATTATAAGTCGAGGTTGCCTTTATCACCACGAAGTTCAGCATTTGAGTTGTTGTTTGTGAACCTTCCCCTATTGTCATAGGGAGCTGAATAATTCCCTCTACTTTAGATTCAACCCCATTGAATCCGTATATGGGCATGTTTGAAGGAGTCAGTTGCGAATCGGTATATCCCATCTTGATGAAGGCATCATGGAACAAGATGTCCACGGAAGCTCCGTTATCAACCAGAACCCTCTTGGTTTTAGAGTTACCTATTATAGGTATAATGACCAATGGGTCGTCATGGGGGAACTTCACCCCTTCAAGATCAGAATCATCAAAGCTAATAGCCACTTCTGTCTTGGCACGTTTCGGTGCTTCTCCTACAACAGTCATTACCTCTCGGGCATAAGCTTTCCTTGAGTTTCGGGAGGACCCAGCAGCAGTCGGTCCTCCAAATATCATGTTGATGACAGGCCCTCGGGGCTTAGGATTACGATCTTGGTCGTTGTCCCTCCTATCATAGTCTTTCCTTTCATAGTTTCCTTGTTGATTTCCTCGGCTCCCATCCTTAGTGAACTTATCGAGTTTTCCTCTTCGGATTAAGAACTCGATCTCATCTTTCAGTTGTCTACAATCGTCGGTGTCATGACCAACTTCTTTATGGAAACGACAGAATTGATTCTTGTTTCGTTTCTCCAAGTCGGATCTTAGCGGCTTTGGCCATCGAAGATCTTCTTCCTTCTCAATTTCCATCAGAATTTGACTTCTTGAGGTGTTCAACCTTGCATATTCATCGAACCTGGGTCCGAAGTTGTTCCTTTTAGGTGGAGAGTCAGAATCTTTCGCTGTCCTGGGATATTTGTCCCTAGCGTCATACTCTTGAGTCTCCTTTCTCTTTTTTCCGTTTTCACTTGCTTCCACAGTGGGTTCATATTTTCTCATGCTCTCCTCAGCCTTGATGTATTTTCCAGCTCTATCTTGTAGTGACAACATGTTTTCGGGGGGATGCTTAGCCAAAGACCTCCTGAAGTGGTCATCGGTAGTTCCTTGCTGTAGGGCTATCATAGCCACTTTATCTTCCAAATCTGGGACTTTTATAGCCTCCTTAGTGAATCTACTCAAGTATTCTCTCAATGTTTCATTCTTGTCTTGTCGAATCCCCATAAGAGAGGCGGAACTTTTCTCATGTATCTTCCCACTAAAAAATTGATTGATGAACGCCTTACTCAACTCTTTGAAGGATCCAATAGAATTGGGCGGAAGGCGACTGTACCAACGTTGAGCCATGCCCGCCAGGGTTTGTGGAAACGCCCTACACTTTACAGCGTCATTGGCAGGCTGCAACAGTAGTGCATTTGAGAAGGTTCTTACATGATTTGCGGGATCTCCCGTTCCATCATAAGCTTTGATGGTTGGCATTTTAAACTTTCTGGATATAGTGGCCTTCATTATCTCTTGAGTGAAGGGTGGTGTAGGATCATCAGGATCTCCTAGGGGCAACAAAACAGTAGGATCACCCCTTGGGGCTTCAGCCCTCTTGGTTCTCCTTGACGGTGGATCCAAATTGATTATCGGGACTCCTCCCGTTCCTTGGTTTTGTGTCCTTGCGGCTTCTTCTTCAGCCAGTAGCTTCTTGAGCCTTGCAGTCTCGGCTTCATGGGCCGCTAGTTTCTCCCTTGTAGTTTGGGGTCGTTCTCTATTGGTTTGAGAAGAACGTCTTCTTCTTGGGGCAACATCCCTCTCATCTCTTGTTGAGTAATTTTCATCCTCGGTATAGGGACCAGAATAGTCTAGGAAAGGGATTTCTCTAGTTTGTCGATTTTGGGGTCCCAGACCTTGAATGTAAGGGGGCACATAGGCTTCATGATAGATGGGATTAGTCCCACTGCCGCCCACCGGGAGTCGAGGAGGCATGCCGTAGGTTGGCATGCCCAGAGTTTGAGTAGCATACTGGGGGAGATCAGTAGTGTGGAGTTGAAGGCTACGAGGTGCGCTCATGAGCAGCGGGGAGGTCGTGATCGGTTGCTGGTGAACGGTCTCTTGTGGATTAGATCCATGAATAACCATCTGCAGGGGATTCGTCCCTTCAACCGAAATTGGGATTTCCGGTCCTTGAGTGTTGGTGGGGATATTCGCCCCTTCAATGCCAGTAGTTGGTGGTGGTTGACTTCCATGAGTATCAGCCCCGGAGGTGATAGGAAGTTCTTCAGAAGCTCGAGTTGTTCTTCGCGTGTTTGCCATGGTTGATGTTGTATTCCCACAGACGGCGCCAAATGTTATGGAATAAAAACCGAGCTTGCGAAATTAATGCTAGGGTTGGAGAGCTTCGAGCTTTAATGGCTGCACTTGTGTTTCGAGACTAAATCGGTCCTCACAAGATGCCTACGTATCTCAATTCGTAATTGAGAATCAAGCCAAAAACGTAGTTCTGATTGTAGGATCAGGGACCTTATATAGGCGTCTGGAGCCTAGTATTTATGGTATGTTTAGGAGGCTTAGCGAATAAGTCTCCTTATTGATAATGGATAAACATCTTATTTCTTGCTGGAGAAGTCTTTTCCTTGTTGATAAAGGCTATGACTCATTAATTGGGATTCTGGATCCTTCTTTGATAAATTTGCCATATTTTGGACTTTTTTCATGAGCTGTATATTTTCTCTATTTATTAATTACGAAATTAATAAATAATCAGGGTTTCGGGCCTTGTACTTGGGTCGTATTCTTGGACCAATCAAGGTCTAATTAATACATCATTAATTATATTTCTAGGGTTATTTTTAGCCCATATCATATATATACTTTTTATATTTCAATTTTCATTTGAATTTAATAAACACATAGGAACACTTAGTAGAACACTGTTGAAATATGAATACTTAGTTGGTAGAATAATAAATCCCAAAATACATGATGAGCAAATTGGAGATGAAGAATATAACAGTTACAAAAACATTGAACAAGCATTACAACACTACTACACAATGATTTGCAATGATTTGCCACTATTTGAATGTATGAAGCCTTCTCCAAATTTCAATCAGCAACATCTGAGCATTAGACAACTCTACAACACTACCACAACTGTCTTGAAAGCCAAAGTCACTCACAGTAGCACAAGGGTACAGACCTGCAGCTCCAAAATGTACACTTCACACCAGCTTGGGTTAAGAAATACCAGCAAACAAGAATGTAATATTCCCCACAACAGGCCGCTATTGCCAGTTTAACATCTCTAGCAAAAGGCAAAGAAAATTTTTAAAATCGCAGCAATGGCCCAATGCAAGTTGTTCTCAAAACATTTCTGATATATAACCCCCAAACACG
This sequence comes from Heracleum sosnowskyi, assembly GCA_030848705.1. Lineage (NCBI taxonomy): Eukaryota > Viridiplantae > Streptophyta > Magnoliopsida > Apiales > Apiaceae > Heracleum > Heracleum sosnowskyi. The sequence goes on from CM061240.1 coordinate 24,089,959, forward strand.
CACCTGGGAACATGTTACATGTATATAACCTGAGTAAATACAAGCCCACACATTGCATATCCGAAAAAAAAAACTCTCCATCTATGACACGTACAATAAATATATTACAGATGTAGAAATCCTAAAATTAAGAATTCTCAAATAGCAAACAGAACACCAAATAAAAAAAATGATAGGTAGAATCATAAAAACATACTAACATACTTAAACTCATAGAATCATCTCACTCTTCAGCACGTATCACCATAATGGCATCATCTGATAGGACAACACGAGCTGTAAACTTGTTTGAATCACCAACATACTCCTTCACTTTATCAGTTTCCTTGTGGGAACTAGTGATCCGTCTCATACGTATTCTTGTAAGCAATTAATTATGAAGTAGTTGTTGGAGTTGAGTTGGACAAGGTCAATGACAGTGATGTGACCGTAGACACACCAAACATAATCACTCAAAATTTACCTACAAAATCAAACACAGTATTTGTTTAAAGAATTTATAACAAGAATATATGCATTTATCAAAATCATTATAAAACAATTGATAAGGGCTAATAGAACACATGTCACAAAATCTTACAATAACTTACCTACGATTTCTAAAAACAAGGTAACCACGTTGCTAAAAATGATAGGATTTATCCATTACAAGAATCTTGAATCAGAACTTCATCCATATTTTTTGACACAAGATAATGATATATAATATAGACAACAAGAACATCTTGATAAGAATATGTAACAGAATCGTATACTATATGAACTTAAGAAAGAATTTCTTCAAATTATGTGTTGGCTTTATTCCTCTACATAACTACTTACATAGTTACATGATACAAATATGTAACAGAATCTGTTCTTTTATTCTTCTTAAAGAAGACGTGGGATGATACGTACAATGAATTAATCATATACATGTTATATTATGTAGTTGTAATCCTTGATTTGTTTCCATTTATAGAAAGATTTTTGATTATATCAATTACACGCTAATCAACATACTTACCATACATAATAGAATCTGTTAGATATTTTTAGTGTATAATGCATCAGTAGTGACCCTAAACATTTGAAAGAATAACAAGAATGCCACTGAATATTTCTGATTTTATTTTTTGATTATTATTAAAATTGGACGGTCCAGATGATGGTCTCTTAGGTCTCTTGATAAGGAGGTTCTCCCTAGATATATATATATATATATATATATATATATGTGTGTGTGTGTGTGTGTGTGATGCACGGATTGTTTAATAGTTGTTAACTTATTGTTTGTGTTTGTGTATAATATTTTTATTAGTTAGATATTAAATGAATTTGTTAAAAAACTAAATTGGTCTCTAAATATATTTTTTTAGTAAAATTTATAATTATAATAATAAGACATGTTAAAAATAATAAATAACGTTTCAAAATAAATAGGATTATTTAAATAAGTTTTTCAAATAATTAGGCCTACTTTTAAAAATAATTAGAGTAATTTGTGTTATTAATTACAATATATTATACTAATTCAAAATAATATACTTTATTAGTATATTATTTTAATTGATATGTAATAATTATGCTTAAATAAATATCTTTAGAGATGTACTAAAATATTTTTAAATAAATATGTCCATAAATTAGTCCAAGTATATTGACTTATAAAGTATAAGCTCATCACACGACCCAAATAAATAGGTTTAAGAGATACGTTCTAATTAGTATAGTTAATTTTTTATATATAAATATGTTAACTATTGAATGGACAAATTAAAGAACGACTAACCAAACTACTAATAAAACTTTCTTTTGCAAGTGTTACTTTTAAATATTTTCTTACTTAATTTTTAATTTTAATTTTTGTTAGTTATATATAGGATACAGTTGATGTATTATATATTAGAAAAAGTATAATACTACATATTTGAAGAAATTTAATCTTTATTTATATTTTAAAATTAATATTATAAATAATAATTTTAAGATGTTGTCTTGTTTTCCTTTATATTTTGATGATTAATTTATGCATTCATTTGCTATATTAAATTATTATTTTTAAATTATAATGAATATTTATTTGACTCGACATGATTTAATAATTTATAGGACTGTTCTTGTCTAATCTTCAGCGTTTAGTGTCGCATTCGAGATAACTGATAATTATATATATGTCATCTGTGATAATTTTAGAAAAAGAGAAATTTTAGTTAGAAAATATATTTAAAAAAATTTACTATTTGACTATAAAGGTAACTAGTCGGCTAAGCCGCGCTTCGCGGCGGCCCTATGATTATTTTTGTAAAATTTTAAATATTAACTATTTAAGAAAAAAATTTTTATATATATATATATATAATATCATATAAACAGCGAACACAATATTTTACAAAATAAACATACATAAACAGTAAAATAAAATATTTTCATATTTTTTATGACGATTTTTTGTGATTTTCTTGAGCCGACACCCGTTGCATTAAATATATTTAAATAAAAAATACTAAAAATATGCAATTAATAAAAATTTAAATATTAAACACCGCTTTAAAATTCAACCATTAATATTATTACAAACTTACAAATTTTTTAAATATCTTTAGACATTATATGTTGATTTTGTGACATGTTTTCTTAAGCCGATGCCTATTGTATTAAACACATACTGTATAAATAAAAAATACTAAAAATATGCAATAATAAAAACTTAAGTATTAACCACCGGTTAAAACTTCAATGATTCATATTATCACAAAATTTACAAATTTCCTAAGTATCCCTAGACATTATAACAATTTTTTACATATATCAAAAATCATATAAATAGTGAACAAAATATTTTACAAAGTAAACATAAATAAATAATAAAATAAACTATTTGCATATTTTTATGCCGATTTTATGTCATATTTTCTTGAGCCAACACCCTTTACACTAATACATATAAATAAAAAATACTAAAAATATGCAATAATAAAAATTTAAGTATTAACCACCGCTTCAAACTTCAACAATTTGTATCATCACAAAAATTACAAATTTCTTAAATATTCCTTATATGCCGATTTTGTGTCATGTTTTTTGAGCCAACACCCATTGCAATAAATATGTATAAATAAAAAATACTAAAAATTTACAATAATTAGAATTTAAGTATTGACTACCGCTTAAAACTTCAACTATTAGTATTATAACAAAAATTACAATTTTTTTAAATATCCCTAGATTTTATATGTCTGTTTATATCATATTTTCTTAAGTCAACGCTCATTGCACTAAATACATATATATTAAAAATACTAAAAATTAACAATAATAAAAATTTAAGTATTAACCATCGTTTCAAACTTCAATGATTCGTATTATCACAAAAATTACAAAGTTCTTATATATCCCTGGACGTTATAATTATTTTATTTAGCTCATACATATGGATCATTATGATATATATAAGAGGTTCATCAATATAAACATGACCGATTTTTATATAATCATTGTCTTCCTTGTGAATTTCAAGGTAAATAAGTGAGTAATCATACATAATAATAAAATTTAAGTAATAAAATGAAAAAAGAATCTCTTATCACTTTTATATAAATTTAAGGATGCAAAAAAAATCAGATCCGAGCCTCCCGCGGGAGTGTAGCTAAGTTGGTGAAAGCACTGATTATTGACAAAAGCATTCAGGTTCGATTCGTGGACGCCGCGGGTTGAACGGCCACCAGTTGGTCTTGTCCCTCAATTAGTCCGATTTACATGTCACGTGTTGGACGTGAGACGGTCTGGAGTGATACACCTTTTGACCAAATAATCTGATCTGATAGGTACATGGCTTATTATGATCCGAAACTATACCGATCACAAAATTTTGGATTTAAATTTGAATTTAATTTTTGAATTCGAAAGAGTTTTGATTTTGATTGAATTTTAGAGTTTTGATGGTTTCTGCTGATGCTCGCTGAACTTGATGCTTTATGTGTTAGAACTTTTCATGCTTATTTTGCTAAGATGATGTAATTTTATAATTTGGTTATTTGGTTTCTTACACCTTTTGTAAAATGTGTGAACTTGCCTTTTAGGGAGGAGCGGGGTTTTTGTAATGAACCCCCCATTATTTTTCTTTTTATCTATAAAATTAAAAATAGTTAGCAAATTTTTTTTTAAAGAAAATTCCAAATATTAATATCACCTTTATACTTTAAATAGTTATATATATATATATATATATATATATATGTTTTTTAATTTAAATTCTTGTGTACAAATTTGATTGCCTTTTCAATTTTGAATATGTCATGGTATGTCTTTCCTAGAAATTTGCATGTTTTCTTCGATTTGAATTCTTATTCTCTACCAATTTGTATTTTTTTTCAAATATGTTAAAGGTACGTCTATTCACGTATTCAGAATAATTTTCTTTATAAATTCAAGTGAAGTTTTAGTTTCAAATATGTTAAAAGAAGTTTTAACTAATAATGTTTAACTTTCTTAATAAATTCATACTATTTTTCTCTACAAAAGTCAGAATATCTTTTTTGTTTTAAATATGCTTAAGAATCCTTTTACATTAATTTTAATCTTTGAAATTGAAAAATTCAAAAGAATTATAAACTTTATATTAGAGTGAATTTAGAGTAGATATGTTGCAATATTTGTATCAGCCAGGTGATAGGAAAAGGTCGGTGCAAAAAGTTACTCTCTTCATATCATTTATGTGTCTGGTTTGACTATTTTATTATCAAATTGTCTCAACTTTAACTAATAATTAAAAATAATTTCTTTACAATTTCAAAAAACTGAAAATACATTTTAAAGTAAATTAATTATACTTTTCAACTATATATATATAAATTTTTCCCAATTATATAGTATTTATATATTTTTAGTCAAATATTAATCATATTGACTATAAAAAATGTCAAACATGACACTTAAAATAAAATGAAGAAAGTAATTAGTTTGTTGCGTTTGTAAAACACCCTAATGTACTCAAATTTTGTTGACAAATAATTGTCGAATGTCCCCGTGATGCATTGTTACAGTTATTTGTTTCCGCTTCACATACAACATAACCTATGTTATCACTTAGAATTTTATTTTATTCAATAATCAAGGGCTCTATTTGAAAGTTAGAGTTTTGAGTTAAAATTAAAAATTTGTGCTAAATTAAAGATTTGATCAAATAAGATTTTTAATGTGGGTGTTTGATAGTTAGTGGATTAAAATAGCGGTTTTGAATCAATAAACTAATAATCAAAAAGTACCTTGAGGAGTTTTTTCAGTTAGATAATTGTAAATGTGTCTTGTTAAAATATAAAAAGTTAATTCAAACACCTAATTACAAAACATGTTCATTTGAAATTGCTAATTTAATCCACCAGTCAAAACAACTAAATTGAATCCGCTAGTTAAAATAATTAATCAAATTCACTATCATTAACAATTAATCGCTAATTATCAAAGAGGACCTTTTTTTTTACGAAAGCAGAAATTTCATAAATAGATAAAAGGTAAGTCCTTGGTATAGAGACATAATAGATAAAGGGCAAGCCCTTGGTACATGTATCTATATAAAAGATGAAATATTAAAAGTTTTGATTGGTAGTACGGTATTTACTTTATTTAATTGTTTATTTAATTATTATAATAAGTTATCCTTTCAATTAAAATACATTACTTTTCCTATTTTTTCTAACAAAATTCTCTTTTTTTCTAAAAACAATCACGGGTAATTACCTTTTTCAGCTAAAACATTTTACTTTTTCTATTTTCCTTACTAAAATCTCTCATTTTCCAAATATATCACGGGCAAACTATTACCTATTTATTTTAAAATTTATTTTAATACTTTTAATTGACAATTACATTTCCCTTCTTTTTCTACAAATATAACGGACAATTACCTTTTTCAGCTAAAACATGTTTTTTTTTTCTATTTTTCTTACTAAAATCCCTCCTTTTCTAAATATATGACGGACAAAACCTTACTTATTTATTTTAAAACCGATTCTAATACATTTAATTCGCAATTATCTTTTTCCACTAAAACATGTCAATTTTTCTATTTTTTTTTACTAAAACCCCTCTTTTTCCAAAAATATCACGGGCAAACCGTTACTTTTATATTTTAAAATTCAACGAAAACATGTTACTTTCTATTTTTCTTTACGAAAACCCCTCTTTTTTCAAAATATCACGGGCAAACCGTTACTAATTCATTTTAGAATCTATTTTAATACTTTTAATTATCTAAAAATGTTTAACACGTCTACTTATTTTTTTAACAAATACAATTAATAAAATATATAATATAAATAATAAAATTAACAATTATTAAAAATAATTCGTGCATCGCACAGGTTTTAAGCTAGTTGTAATAAATAAATAAATGGAAGCCTTTAGTACATGGCCATAAAATACCAAACCATGAAACACTATCAGTGAAACTGAACTAACTAATAACTTAGATACACTGCCCCTGGACTTGCTAGGAAATTAGGCAAACTGCAAACTTAAAGGAAACTACACGACATCTGAGGCTTGTAAAAACCACGACATCTATCTATTTACGGAACTTATCATCATTCATCATTAGTCAGTATACCTCGCACAAAAACAATAATTCTAGATTTTCTAAAGAAAACCTTATAAAAAGAGTAAAAACATTATGATAATTATGATAATGCCGGGTACTTAGATAATAAGAAAGTTGGTATTTTCGTGTAAAAAAAAAAAGAAAAGAAAGAAAGTTGATATTTACCTCTATTAAGTAATATTACCGCACCAGCGTATTCTGCATAATCTTTAACCTACATAAGAATGATGGAAGCACAATATTAGTTACTTACAAAAGCATTATGCATCAACACACATAATTGCAAAATTTGGATTAAAGTATGATTATCCGAATTTCAAAGATATAAAAATAATTGCACAAAAATTAAGAACAACAAATCTAGAACAACAAAATCTGAAACTTGGGTTTATATGATTATATATAGTTAATGCAAACTCACACTCACGGAGTCTAGAGAAAATATCGTTGCATTTAGACCTGGCAATTGGACCGTGTCGTGTACTTTCGTGTCGTGTACTTTCGTGTTTTCGTGTACTTAATGTAAAATCCATATCCGACCCGTTTTGGATTCGTGTACTAAATTTGAAACACATATCCAATTCAAAACGTGTCGTGTACTTTACGTGTCGTATTCGTGTACCTAAATAAAAATATAAATTTAATTAAATTAAAATTTATATACTATAAAACTATTTTAATTATGTAAATTTTTATGAAATGTGTATTAAATATGTAATACATACAATTTTACAAAAATTTGTAAATATAACTTATATATATAAATGTATACTTCTTATATATAAATGTATAACTTACTACTAATTAGTCATGAAACTTTTATTTATTGTTCATATGTAATTCCTTATATATTCAATACTATAAATAATATATATTTTTAAAATTATTTATTTACTTCATTAATTCGTGTACTTTCGTTTCGTGTCGTGTACCTATTGTGAAAACCCAAACCCGACACTAATTATATTCGTGTTTTTTCGTGTTCGTGTACCAAATTTTTGCACCCAAACACTAATTATCCGTGTCGTGTTCGTACCGTGTTCACGTGTCGTGTATCAAATTGCCAGCTCTAGTTGCATTACCTATATGGCTGCATTACCTGGGATGCTAGAGTCAAATCATCCTCCATAAGCTTGATAGAGATCTGCACAAATACAAAAATATGTGTTCATTGTAAATTCTATAATCATCAATGTAGAAACAACAAAACCTAAAAAACACAAAAATATAGTAAAACTCCGTGTGCGTAACATTAATAAGAAAACACAACATTGTTTCTGTATTAAGAACATGAAGCGGAGAAAAGCTTTACCCGAAAATTCTCCTTAAAACCACTTTATATAAGACTGTATATATAATAATAAAACTTGATTAGGTTTATAATTTAAATAGACTTGCCTCTAATAAATATTACTTTTTCTACAAATTAGGAGTTTAAAAAATGAAATTTCAATTTTAAATATTTAAAACAGAGAAGATCTTGGAAAGGGAGATAAATATTTTTCGGACGATTTGAGAGTTCCTGGAATTTTCCTTTATATATATAAAGATAAAGAATATTAAATAGGATTGAATTTTATATATTTATTGTCTTTCCTAAAAATTTGAGTATAAATAAGGAATGTTTTTTCTAAAAATTTGAATGTAAATGAGGAAAGTTAATTTTATTGAATTAAAATAGAGGAGTTCTAGAAAAATAGATAAATATGAATCGGGCGATTCTAGAGCTCCTGGAGGTTTTCTTTTATATATATAAAGAAAATATAAAGATAAAGATATTAAAATAATAAAAGAAAGTTCTATTAAGCCTACAAATTCGATTCTAGATGCGCCACCTCACATAATTATTAAAATTAAAAATTGTGAAAAATTGAGAAAATTAGAAAAAAAGAACGGAGTGATTCTAGAGGCGCCACCTCACCGCCCCCGTTTTCTCCTTTATATAAGTATATTGATTCTAGAGGCGCCACCTCACCGCCCCCGTTTTCTCCTTTATATAAGTATATTGATTGATTGTAATGATATTTTTGGAAAAGGAGTAGATTTTGTTTGAAAAACAATATTTTAATTATAAAAGCCAATCATCTAGTTACTATTTTGGTAACTTGACAATAATACAATTTCATTAAAGATTTAATCTGTAATAGCTTTCGTTATCCTAAAAAGAAGTATATTTGTAGCAGTGTATCCTAAATTTAAACAAATTATATCCCACATTTCCATTTTTTTGATTAGATTTCAATATTATTTGATTTTTATGTAATAAAATATAGTGAAATATTAATGTAGAATAAAACTTTCCCGAATTTTGATTATATTATTAATTTATTAATTAGAAAAAGTACCGAAAACCAAAAACCGACCGTTAACCGAAAACCAAAACTTTCAATGTTTCGGCTTTAATAATATAGTATAGATTGGTTAATTATTAATATTTATAATATTAGTATTTCATGCTACTAAATAGAATAGCCCGTGATATTTTTGAGGTTTTAGTTAGGAGACATATTAGTTAGAATATATAAAAAAGATTATACAATTTGGCAAAAAAAGTTAACCGGTTAGTTATTAGTAATTATAATATTATTATCATATTTTATTAAATAGAAATGCCCGTGATATTTTTAGAAAATGATAGGTTTTAGTTAGGAAAAATAAAAAATTAGAAATTTTAGTTATAAAAAAGAATATACGTTTTGGCTAATAAAGGTAATTGGTTAATTATTAGTAGTTCATGTTACTAAATGAAATTGCTCCTAATATCTTTGAGGTTTTAGTTCGGAGAAATTTAATTAGAAAATATAAAAAAGAATATACATTCTGGAAAAAAAACTAATCGGTTAGTCATTAGTAATTATAATATTATTATTTTATTTTATTAAATATAATTGTCCGTGATATTTTTGAAAAATGAGAGGTTTTAGTTAGGAAAAATAGAAAAGTAGACATTTTAGTTAGAAAAAATAAAAAAGAATATACATTTTGGCTAAAAAAGATTGTGGTTTAGTTATTAGCAATTATAATTTTATTTAGTTAGAAAAAATAAAAAAGAATATACATTTTGGCTAAAAAAGATTGTGGTTTAGTTATTAACAATTATAATTTTATTATGTTATTTTATTAAATGAAACTACATGCGATATTTTTGAAAAATGAAATATTTTAGTTAGAAAAATTAGAAAAAATATTTTATATAATAATTTTAATATTTTATCTAACGGTTCTCATCGATTTGATCAGAAATATCTAACGACTATGAATTGAGTGACCAAACTTTTGGAGAACCGGACTACAAAAACTTTCAATGTTCCGTCTTTAATATAATTGACGAAATTTAATCTTTATTTATATTTTTTAAAATTAATATTATAAATAATAATTTTAATATGTTATCTTATTTGCTTTTATATTTTGATGATTAATTTATGAATTCATTTGTTATATTAAATTGTTAAAAAAATTATAATGAATAACATGATTTAATAATTTATAGGACTATCCTTGTCTAATTTTCAGCGTTCAGTGTCATATTCGAGGTAACTGATAATTATATATATGTCGTCTGTGATAAATTTAGAAAATGGAAAATTTTAGTTAGAAAATATAAAAAAATATATATGCGATTTGGCTAATAAAGGTAATTGGTTAATTATTAGTATTTATAATATTAGAGTATTTTATGCTACTAAATAGAATAGCCCGTGTATATTTTTTGAGGTTTTAGTTATGAGACATATTTGTTAGAGAATATAAAAAGAATATACACTTTGGCAAAAAAAACTAATCGGTTAGTTATTAGTAATTATAATATTATTATTTTATTTTATTAAATAGAACTGCCCGTGATATTTTTAGAAAATAAGAGGTTTTAGTTAGGAAAAATAAAAAAATAGAAATTTTAGTTATAAAAAAGAATATATGATTTGGCTAATAAAGGTAATAGGGTAATTATTAGTATTTTATTTTACTAAATGAAACTGTCCCCGATATTTTTGAGGTTTTAGTTAGGAGAAAGTTTAACTAGAAAATATAAAAAAGAATGTACGTTTTGAAAAACAAATCTAATCGGTTACTCATTAGTAATTATAATATTATTATTTTATTAAATAGATCTGTCCGTGATATTTTTGGAAAAGGAGAGATTTTAGTTAGTAAAAATAAAAAAGTAGAAATTTTAGTTAGAAAATATAAAAAAGAATATACATTTTTGCTAAAAAAAAGGTAATGGGTTAGTTATTAGCAATTATAACTTTATTATGTTATTTTATTAAATTAAACTGCTTGCGATATTTTTGGAAAATGAGATGTTTTAGTTAGGAAAAATAGAAAAGATATTCTATATAATAATTTTAATATTTTATCTAACGGTTCTCATCGATTTAAATCAGAAATATTATTTAACAGCTATGAATTGAGTGACCAAACTACAAAAACTTTCAGGACCAAACTACAAAACTTTCAATGTTTCGTCTTTAATATAATAGTATAGATAGATATATTATAAATTGAACAATAAATTTTAAATTTTAGAAATATATATTATATTAAAATTCAAAGGATACACTATTTTAAATGGAAACTTGGAAACTAGTTGTAGGTCGCTAGATTAAATTAATTGAGTGTTTGATATTTTATGTTCATTTTAATAAAAGTTGATTTATATGCTATTATTTTAATTTTTCAACACGCACGGTCAACGATCTAAGTTTTACTTTGTTAAAAGATTCATACCATTCTTTTTCGTAATTTCTTCCCATCTTTCGATCCTTGATTTTGTTGGTTACAGAGGCATTTATGTATTTATCTAATAACAAGCCTATAGTATTGTAATACTATGTATTAGTTACTTGAACCTTTAACCAGAGGATTTCTTTATTTCCAAAGATTCTATACTTGTATTTGGCATAATGTAATCTCAATTTATGTAACCCCAAATAAGTCCTTAACTGTAACTTGGAAGAATATTAGAAGATCATGTCTCAAGATATTTGAATACAAATTGTAGAATAAGTGTGTTGCAGAAATGGAGATTGCAAATTGGCTAAGTCATGATTAGAGAAGTGTAAAATGAACTGATTCTAGAAGTCACCAATTTGAGAAGTGCTACATTAAAGATTCGAGAAGTCAAATGTATTGAGTCGAGAATTGAATAAATCACTGATTCAAGATGTCTCAATTAGTGAAGTCAAAATACACGAATTCGAGATGTCTGAAATTAGAGAACTACATTATACTGATTCGAGATGTCAAGAATTAGAGAGGTCAATACGCTGATTCGAGAAGTAATACGGAAGCTGATTCGAGAAGTGAAGATAACTGTTTTGAGAAGTCAGTTTATACTGATTCGAGAAGTCAAGATATCGAATCAGTTATTCTAGAGATATCGAATGGGGGACTTAGTAAATTTTCTAATATACTACAAACGAACTTCTACAAAGCTTTTGGAGACAAAGAATCAACTCAAACCAAGACACTTGCAATGGTCATAATCGTTGCAATGTGCACATGGGAAGCCTACAAAGAAGCTCAGATAGATGGTCAAAGTTAAACAGCTAAAGAAGTGGATCTGACAGTATGAAAAACAAGAGAAACTCACATGATACCAATATTCACCAAAATAGTATAGACAGATTTTAGGTACTAGTTTGTAGGCTTAAGCTAAAATAACAAACAGATTCAAAACCAATAATAATCAAAGAAATGGTACAATATATTCACCCCCTGTATTATACAAAGTGTTAACTCATACTCAACAGTTTTGCTTGTGAAATTTCTTATTATGCAAAATAAAATACATTATTCTGCAAATAATAACATTTGTCCTTCAGTTATATATAACTTATTCTGCAAAATAAAAGTTTTTGTGCATTTTTCACTAATCAGAACTCAGAAGTGAAAAATATTGATGGCGTGAGGCAAAAGAACATCAGAGATTTTTTTTTTTATCAAAATAGAAATATTATTCTACATAAAAAATTACCATTATTCTGTAAATTGAATTACTTTACTTCTGCACTCAACTAACATCGCAAATAAGATTATCTTGTTATGTATATTTAATTTACTTTACACTAAACAACTAAAATTGTATTATAATTAATCTAAATTGTGAAATTTTTCAGTGATAAAATTGTGCAAGCATGTAGAAATAGGTCTTAGATGTCTTCAATATAGATGGGTCTTCCTAAACCCGACTCTATATTTATATATGTTGAGTTAAGTTCTATGTAGACCATTTTTTTTGTGGAGACCTGGAGACCACATACGTTCTGCAATCTAAATTTAGCAAAATATAATATTTTATAAATTATGTTCTATGAAAATAACTATTTTCATTTAAAATCTTTAAAATTATATATGTTTTGCAACTAAAACATAGCAAAACATATTGTTCTGCAAAACATATTCGGTTTGCAGAACATTCATGTTTACTTTGTAGAACTTACATGATTTTTAAGATTTTCAATGAAATAGTGATTTTCATAGAATATACTTTGCAAAACAGTACGTTTTGCAAATTTTTGATTACAAAATATGATTTATTTTGCCAAATTTAGATTGCAGAACGTATGTGATCTCCATGTCTTCACAAAAAAGGTGGTCTGCATAGAACTTAAGTCATTATATATATATATATGTTTAACTTAAATACATTATACTTGGTACACTAGATTTGTTATTTACACGTGACACTTTTTATATGGCGGCTACATATAAATAATGATTTTCTTTGACATTTTCGCTGTACTACATCAATATATATATATATATAAAGGAGGATACGTGTGAGGTTAGGTGGCGCCCTAAGATCGTCTCAATCTATTTTTCTAATTTTCTAGAATTTTAGAATTTTAAATACTGATAAATCAAAAAATATCCTTTAACATATTAGAAGTAGAATAGATGTTCGAATTTATCGAGGAGAAGAGTTCGAATTTATAGCGAATATGTATAATTAAAAGTTCTATTTGAACTTTGAAGTATAATAGGTGTTTGAATTTGTAGAGGGGAAGAGTTCAAATATAAAAGAAGTACTTGCAAAGTTCTATTTGAAGTAGAATAGGCGTTTCGATTTATAGAAGAGAAGAGTTCGGATATAAAAGAAGTACTTGCAATTAAAAGTTCTATTGAAAGTAGAATAAGCGTTTGTAATACATAACTAAAAGTTCTATTTATATATGTGTTTTTTCAACGAAAGAGTGTCTCACTAGAAAGGAGTATGGTAACATAAAAATTAATATATAAGAAAAGTATATATTCAACATATTAAATTTGAGATTTTGATATTAAAAAGGAAAGCGTGTTTCACGGGAGAACGGCTTATTAGCAAGGATGAGAAAGGAGTATGGTAACATAAAAATTAATATATAAGAAAAGTATATATTCAACATATTAAATTTGAGATTTTGATATTAAAAAGGAATGCGTGTTTCACAGGAGGACGGCTTATTAGCAAGGACCGAGTAATTTTCGTAATTTATTTGATAGAGTTTTTTAAAAAAATTATTACGCCGCCGCGAAGCGCGGATTTTTCAACTAGTTTTATTAAAAACTCGTATCTTTGTGACAAATATTTTAACTAAAATTTTCGAAACTCTTAAATTTCGGATTTTCTTGAATTTATTCGTTGAAATCGAAATATGTAACTTATGGGATTTATCATCTTTATCGAAGAACATTAAATACAAACTTTCCTTCGTGAATTGAATTTATTTACTTCGTTACATATTATTGAGTAAATCGTCATTGGGATCAGAACTTATCAAATAAAGTGACAGGAATAACGATAATTGTCTAACAAGTTGTATCATTTAAATATTGAGACAAGTATCTGCATCATTCTCTTGCATCTGTTTTGATATCGACGACTATCGACGTTCGTCTTAGAAATGTATCATCTTCGACTCTACATACAATTTACTTTCATATATTTAATTTCGTATTCGAATATTATTCGATATGAATGTATATCCAAAATTTTTTAATCCGAATATGGATTATATCCTATCTATTTTGAATACAAATAATATTCAACTTTTTCAAAATACATAACAAATATATTTTTGATCCTAAGAACAATTGCCAAGAAAATTAAGTAGGCATTAGTATAATTAGATATCTAGTAGTAGTTATTTTATGATAATAGTATTTGAGAATGTGATGACAATTTATTTGATTTCAGATAATACAAATTATTTGTATTATAAATAAAAAAAATTCTCGAAACAATAACACTCAAAATTAAAGAAAATGGTAAAAATAATTTTTAAATCAGATACAGATTAAGGGAAATGTTATTTCCAGAGCTCTTTTTTAATTTTCAGAGATATTTATAGCATATTGTAATTTGTAAGATAACATGCGACACTTTATGAATGCAAGAGATATATGCAATATATATCGCTCTGAAAATTAAAAAACGGTTCTGGAAATAACATTTTCCCAAATTAATTATCCTAAAACAACTAAAAATTACTAACATGGAAACAAAATATCCCTAATTATCTCCTACCATAACAAGCACTTATCGTTAAATCCCAATTAACTACAAAAACACACAAACACGGTCTTAACAAAACATTAAAAAAAACACAAATCACAACAAACCCCTTTTTCAACTCAGCGATCCAACATAATGGAAGGAGTGGGTGGTCGACTCGGGCGATCCTCAACTCGGTACGGCGGTCCAGCCACTGTTTTCACCGGTCCAGTTAGAAAGTGGAAGAAAAAGTGGGTCCACATATCTCCCACCTCATCTAACGCCGTTTCTTCTAATCAACGTCATTCTCTTAATAATTTCACTAACGTCAATCTTAACGGCGTTAATGCCACTCATCATCTTAAGCTCTTTAAGTGGACCCCCTTGGTTGATGGTAATGCTGATTCGGATGATTTCGTGGACCAGCCTCCCAGGCGGAAATTTAAATACATTCCGGTAAAACTCGTTAATTTTGTACACAACACGAAAATACGGGAATTTTTGTTATTTGTTTGTTTTGAGGGGCTTTTTTGTAATGTGTTTTAATTGGTTTAGTCTATGTGGCAATTATTGTTGTGTGATGAATTGATTTTAATTGTTTGATTTTTTGTGTGTTTGAGTATTGATTGAATGTATAATGTGGTTTTTTTTCAATTTTATTTTTTTCGGTGAGGTATTGTTTTTTTAATTTTGTATTATCTTTGTGTGATCGTGGTATAGGGGCTTAGTGTTGTCGAATTTGTTACTCTATTGTCGATGTACTTAGGAACTGATGAAATGAGAAGCATGATTTGTTTGTGATTGGAATGGTTAAAGAATTTGTTTGTTGATAGGGTATAAGGAGGTTTCTTTATACGAATAGGATTGATGTTAAATCGAGATTTTTTATAGAATTTGTTCCAAAGTTTTAGGAGAGCCTATTGAGGGAGCAGAGCTAGTCTAGGACTTATCCACACAAGTAATGGAACATTTTTCCGTAGAGTTGGGGTGAGCACGTAACCTGGATTTAATGACTCGTATAATCTGTTCTTTTAGCCACCTGAAATATTTTTGGAAGAAGGTAATTATCTAGTGATTTGTTTTCGTATGTCTAGGAGAGTTTGGAATTGACCAACAATGATCTTCTTAATGGCCTGTGGTATGTCAGTAATGCCTTAGCTCGGTGCTGGGGTAATTGAGGGTGTGGAAGGGAGTGTGATATATTTGTAGGAGCTGCTAATTCACGGCTCCCACTTTTTTACCTTGCACACCCGCTCTCTATATTTCTGTATAACCTACTGTGTTACAGGCACTTGGACTTTGTTTTGTAGTGGGTCATTTTCCCAACACCGTTGTCACTCACTTGCACAGTAACACACTATCAGACTTTAAACTTATGGTGGCTTATTCTTATTGTCGGTGTTGCTTATGGTTTATAAATTGCTATTATAACTTTGCATTGCTTAGTAATGTTCAAATTTTGTTTTGGATCATTGTGATCAGATTGCATTACTGGAAGAGCAAAAAGATGAAGCTGCAGAACAGGTTGAGGATGATGCTAAACCTAGTGAGGCTGACCTCGTGACAACAGATTTGAATTCTAAAGCTGATGATATTGACGAAAAACCTGACATTAATGATGTGCCAATGGAAGAGAATGAGGTGAGGTTTAATACCTGTTCACTTATTTATACATCATCGTTCTTGCTTCAACCCCCTGTGTTTGATATTAGCTATATGATCAATGTACTCAATCTAAGGCACTATCGTTTATGCTGTTTGCCTATCTTAGCTTCATATTAAGTTTGACATATTCTGATAATGTTATAGAAACATGAACAAATTTTTTTTATCTAAGTTGTTCAGACATTGTCATTTAAAATTTAAGAACAAAATACAAAAATAGAAAAGGGAACTTAAATTCTTTACAAACGCAAACTTCAGATATGAACTTAGCTTTTATAGTGCATTAATGCACACATGTTGATAGTTGAATTAAGGTTTTTGAGATTGTAATTTTTGTTATTACACCATTATTTCAGGCTCCAGAGAATCCACTAGGGCGACAAGATTTGAATGAAAGCACTGTGGATTTAGGTATAAATTTGAACTCCCGTGATGGTGAAAATGATTCTGATTCATTGAATGATCAGATAAAAGATGGTGAGCCCGAAACTTTAGATTCTGCGAAGGCTTAGGGCAAGAAAAGTTGGTGTTGGCAGTTTATAGTTAAAAGAAAAGAGACCTTACCGGGCTTATAAAACATGAGCCAAATTTTAGAGAAGTTTTGTCATTGACTTCCATGATTTGTACCGAGTTGCATCAAGCAAATTCAAGTTGCTTACAGATGGAACTTTTTTCTTCATGTGATGCTCTGTTCAGGTGATTCATTATGTACCAATTATATACCCATCCTTGTAACAGATAGATCCAGCCAATATTTTCTTTAATTGAACGAATCTGATGTGTTAATAACATTACAGGACAATTCTATTTTTCTGAATGACAAATGTTGAGTTTATAGGAATGAAAGATGGTTTAGTGAAACATCTTAAATTGAGCTACAAGGCCTGCTTTGTCGTAGTAATACCTGAATTATTTTATCAAATGTGTGGCTTTAATTGTTTGTTGTATTTATACTTAAATGACATTTTAACATTGCTAGTTCTTACAAAGGGGTTGGAGTTTTTTAATAATTTCGCATTGCATTGAATTTTTTTCACCGAAGGGAGTGTGAATATAAAACCATGGTGAAAAGCGGAACATGATATTATAGAACACGTCATATGTGTAGATCACTAATTTTAGTGATAACAAAGGCCTCGTTTGGTTCATTTACGTGGAATTTGTAGTTACAGGAACTAGTTACCTAGGTCATATGTGGTCACTCTAAGTTATACAGTTGTCTATGACTTTTTATTCATTAAATAATTTACAATATTACATATATAATAATTTTATTAAATGTTAAATATCAAAATATACTTTAAAATCTAAATCGAAAAATATTAAATTTGAATCAAATGTTATAATTTAGTTTTTTTGTCAACATATATAATGCATTTGTTACATATTTATTTTATAAAAATTGAATAAATTATTTATTTATTTAATTGTTAGATTATACATGTTAGCTATTACTTAAAATTGTTTATAATTTTTTTATATATTATATTTAATTTAAAATGCATTATTAAATTTTATTTGAACTATTATTTTATTTAATGCAAGTAATAACAAATTGGTATATTGACTCATCTTAACAATCATTTTTAAAAAAAATCAATAATATATCTCATTTATTTCAGTATTGTTTTTTCATAAATTTATTTACTGTTTTTTAATCTAAATCAATTAATTTATTATTTTACAAAACAATTAAAATATGTAATTTGTAGATATATATTCAAAACCAAACACCTGATTTTAATTTTCCAAACAACTAACTATAGTGAAACTTACTTTTAAGGAATCTTGAGTTACTCTGTAACTATAAAACCTGCCAAAAATAAAGGAGACCAAAATTTCTAGAATGTATCTATTATCAGTAAGATAAACTTACCACCTCTGGTATGGCATGTCTGAAAGTTAGCGGATTTAACGAAGATCAGAGTTCGACTAAATTAATCTTTGATATTGGTGTTTGGTAGTTAGTGGATTTAGTTAGCGGATTTAAATAGCGCGATTTGAACCCAATTCATTAATTTTGAAATTTTTTCTTGAAAGAGCTTTTTTAATTAGAGAATTTTTTACGTGTCTAGTTAAACCACAGATAGAGTTCCTTGGAGGAGCTTTTCCAATTAGAAGATTGTTTACGTGTCTAGTTAAAACACAAATAGCTGATTCAAATAGCAATTTTATTTAAAATAACTAAATTCAATATGCTAGTCAAAAGAGCTTATATAATCCGCTACTGCTAACCGTTAATTTCAAACAGGACTATGTCTCAATATCAACCGTTTCACTACATATAAACACATATAAACACCTCTGCTTGGATATAAACACATATAAACACGTATAAACACCTCCATCAACCGTTTCATTGGAAAAATTTACATGTAAACACCTCTGCTTGGATAGTTTCATACCTCAGCTTGGATAGTTTCAGTTTGGGCTTCAGATTCAGCTTCAGATTGATGATCAGTAAGAAAATATGTAATTTGTGGTTATATATTCATCCGCCATTCTATTACCAATGCTTCAGATTTTGCTAAAAACCAAACATTTACATGATATGCAATGCTTCATATTTTGCTTACAAGTCAAACATGTCCATGATGTCCCGCTATGATCTTCACGCAGAATGTTTAATAAATTGCTACTTGGATAGATTGATAAAAAAAACGATCATGGCAATTCTCCAAAAGAAAAAAACTTTGGATTTTCAAGAAATGGACAAAATCTTGCAAGGCCTCTTACCATTTTATTTCAATTATCTGATGGAATAAACCTATCAGTATACATTATATTAATATCATTGATTGCTGCTTATATTCAGAATATTAGTAGCATCATCTTCACATGTTCTGGTACGGGTAACAAACTGAAAATTAAAAGGAATTCTGAAAACGTGAAAGATTCATGTGATCATCGGTGGATAATGGCAAAACAACAATTACAAGTGTAGGAGCCATTGAATACAAAAAGTCTTGATAGAGAAGCAAAAATGAATAGACTTCTGTGGAGCCAAAATGAACCCACTACTGTAGAGCATGATGACAATGGCAGATTTTTGTAATCATCATTTAGAAACGGCGGCTTCTTCAGCTTCTTCCTTTGTAATGTAGTCATGCCTGAGAATATTTTTTTAGTGAGCACAATAAGGATTCACAAATGGGTCGTCCAATTCAAATAATCAAGCAACAAAATTTGGATAAGGAGATCAACAGTATTATTCTATAATGAATATAATATTCCATTTCCCAGTTACCTGCTCGGACACCTTTATTCTTCTTCCCCCTTTGCATATCATTGTTTAATGAAGATGAAACACTATGCAACAATTCCTAAATTTAGAAACAGGATTTGTCTTACCTTATTTTTCGCGACAGTTGATAGACACCGGTCCCGAACATTGCAACATTTACACTAAAAAGGTTCCAATTTTTCTGCATTCCAAAAGCAAATATATTAGACCAAAAACTCGTCAGATATTTTGGATTTAAACAAACATCAAAATGTCATACAAGAAACACTAGTTTTTTAGGAGCAAATAGTAGAGAAGACTCATCTATTGTGACAGCCTATTTCCATATAAATAATGATAACTATGCTGATAGTTTAGATCGGAAAAATAACAATTGACTTGTTGAGTATGTATTGATCTATGATGAGACACCCTATGTAACAATGAGGTCTATCAACCTTATCCACGTCACTCACAATCTCTATTCTCTATTCGGCTTATATTTGTCAGTTTATGTATCATCACTCTTCCTAGATACATGAAACTGTCAATGATGAAGTGCAGAAATACTTCCCCTTGGTAAAAAAAATATGGCAGTACGTATACTCTCTAACAGACATTCCTCGTAAACTAGAAAAACCAAATTCGTTATTCAAAAATTGAATGTTAGTATGCTTCATGGTGCACTTGAACCTTTTTCTTTCTTTTGCCAAGTCACTTATTTATACCCTGCAAAATGATTCTTTATATCACATCTAAGGGACTCATGCTTAATTCTTGTAGGTGTTTAAGTCTCATTATACCAAAAGTTCAACAACCAAATGACCCTAACTCACAGTTGTATTTGGAGATAATTCTGTTAGCAGAATTGCCTCTTTGTAATGACAAATACATTACTAATTCTGAAAAGGCTTCTGTCCTACACAATACAAGGCCTACCGACTTCTATTGGTTAAATACAGAAGTTCTTCATGTAAGTGAATTAAATATTAAACGCATTCCCTTCTCAAATTTCAAGACAAAGTACTAGTAAAACCCTGTAATTACAAACCCTCAGTTCAGCAACCACAGTTTGGAGGGAAGGGGGATAAAAGGATAAGTACTAATGATTTAGTGGTGGAAAGTGATAGGTATCTTGCAGCTCTAGTAGAGAAAGTTGGGAAAGCAAAAAAAATTGACGAATAAGGGAGATCAGCAAACTAGAGAAGGTTACTGAGAAATGAGTGTTTTAACAAGCAGCGTAGCCCCTGCTACATGAGAGCTGTATCTCAAACAGTATCGCTATAAGAAGGCAGACAAATTTTAAATTGACAATGCTAGGTAAGAGAAATGGTAATGAATGAGCATTGAAAAAGTGTAGACTGTTTTAAAACCTCTGTTAAGTTTTACTTTACACCCCGTCAAGGTACCAGGTCATGCTCTACTGCCTCAATTAGCTCCCACCCTAAGATTTTGCATCCACATAATTAGTCATCTAACTCATTGATTTCTTTTGAATATATTGAAGCTTTAGTCTCTAAGTTCCTCAAATGATTTTTGTACCCCAAATCAATAAATGAAATATTCGTTAAAATACTATCACTAACGAAATTTCCAATCAATTATATACGTCGCATGGCAACAGACGTAAGTAAATTTCACATGCTTATGTGATGAAAATGATTACCTAATTTACAACACTGCTAGCACACATTGAATGATTAAATGGTTTCAGTGAGCATATGTATTATGCCAAGTACTACTAATTAAAGAAAAGAACAGATCTCGAATTGTATGTATAAAACTCTGAGAACCTGGAAACTTCCCGGTGTGAAGCATACAAATCAAAAGATGAGCTTTAGATCCCAAAACAAATTTTAGAAAATTTTAAAATAATAATAATCAGTGGTATAGAACGAAACAATGAAAAATTAGTAGACAGTAGATAACGAAAAATAAAATTTCCAGTTCTAAGTGATATTGTGTGCAAATTTGATGGAGATCAGATTTAAATCAAAGAAGATGCAGCAATTGACATAATCTTTCAGTTAAATTCAAGTGACTGATACTTCACTCAACAATCAACTCACCGGTGTAATTACAGTACTGTAGCGTGACCAGACAACTCCAGTGGCTGTAACCGCTGTATTAAATTTGAGATAAGAGAAAATGGAGTGTAGTTAGTAGCAAAACTAGAATTGTACTCCTTCAATATTCATCAATATTTCTAAAGTACACTCATCCTTTATCAATAAAATACTAGCTGTTAGACTGAGTAAGCAATCAGGTTCAACAACATACATAATCATATATTGTTGCAATGATTAAATGCTGCGAATGCAAATAATTGGTCAAAAACATACCTATTTGCTGGGGATACGAAATATTCTCCGGTGGTTTAGCAAAATCAGCAATATTAGCTATGCTAATCCCCCACTTAAAAGTCGGTGCCCAAAAGTGAACTACATTAAAAAAACGAAAAATTTACATCACCCTATTCGCAAATCACTTTCAACCACATTACTAAAATATACTCTAATCTTAGTAACATCCTAATTTATCACAGAATCAGTCCACATAAAAAGTACATTTCCGACAAACAATTCCATTTCAACTAACCTAAATTAAACAAGCTGCAAAAGTACAATAATACACCAAAACATTCACTACTCAGATATTTAACAATAAAGGTCAACTGCAAAACCCCTCAATTGCTCGAAATCTTTTAATGAAATGCATATAATAACAAAAACCAATCATTTAATTACCTAAATACTACAGCATATCTCTTTTAAATGCAAGGTGGGTAAGTTCTAAAAACACCCTATAAAGCATTCAATCTAGAACATCAATTTTGACCTTTCACAAAATCATATATTTACATCAAAAGAATCGATTTTGATAGACGTATTTGTAAAAGATTGGATTTTGAGAAAACCCCATTATCATATACTTGGATCTTTAGCATATACATATATAAATCAGAGAGAGAGAGAGAGAGAGAGAGAGGGAGAGAGGGAGAGAGAGAGAGAGTAGAGAATTGAGGAGAGACTTGTTTTAGGGCCAGCAGGATGATTCCATAGAGCTTGAAGCTTTGATGTCGCCATGAAATCTCTGTTGCTGTCTCTATCTCTCTCCTCAATTTATATGGGCGACATTATTGTTTATCATTATATTTATATGTAAAGGGGTTGTTATTCTTTCTATTTTTATTTTAATTTATGATATTTTACTCAGTACTGACAGTTAATTTTCAATTGGGTCATCCAACTCAAAAAGGTTTCAATTAGGTCACAAATCAGATAAATTTTTTCAATCAGGTCACTGGACGTTAACGTCGCATTGACAATTAACGGAGTTTTGTCTAATAGTGCCAGCTCGGTGCCATATATGTATAAAAAACAACCATCTAGTCCTAGCACTGGTCTACATTCATTTTTCCAAGCATTCTTGCAGGCAGCATAACATATATATATTCTTTTAAATCTGCTAACATCTCCTTCTTGCGACACTATTAGACATATATGGCACCGAGCTGACACTATTAGACAGAACTCCGTTAATTGTCAATACGACGTTAACGTCCAGTGACCTGATTGAAAACTTTTATCTGATTTGTGACCTAATTGAAACCTTTTTGAGTTGGATGACCCAATTGAAAATTAGCAGTTAGTACAGTGACCTAAATGCCATTTAACCCTTTTTTTTGCTAAGTATATTTTACTCCATGTTGTCATGTGGTGGTTAAAAAGAATACTAGCATGAAAACCCGTGCAAGGCACGTGTACGGGTCACTATCTAGCATAATTGTTTTAACTTCTAAGTAGTTCAGTGTTTATTATAATTTATAGATCGTTTGACAGACGTCTCATTGTGGGTACAAAAGCTGGATTTAATCTCCGTAGTGAGATAATCAGCGTTGAAAAGTATCCTTGGTTGATGTGTTTTTGAGTTAAGAAATGAGTAAATTCGATATTTATGATATTTGTTATGTGTAAGATCTATGTCAAAATATGATTATCTTACATACAAGACATTAACCTGCACAATTTTACTAATTTAGCTCATTGAGCGAATGATACATTTTCTTGTTTGTGAAATGTAATTTGCATCGTAGTTATTTTATATATTTTGAAGTTAAATAAAATGTCTTCTATCAAATGACACTCACATATTTCGCGTGAAGTTCTAAAAATCTGTGATTTTATATAGTGATATAAAGATGTTTTAGTTAATAGATAAACTCAAGTTCAATTTCTACAAACAACTTTTTCTAATAAATAATAAACACAGAGGCAAGTTAGTCAGTTCAAATCATGCACAAAATATCTCATAGTTAAATTATCTCACCAATTATAAGATTATGTTAATCGATATAATAATAGATACCAAATACTCATCTACTCACGCGACACACACATATACATATAATGTGTTTGATATAGAACATGTATGACTGAGTAGTGCTATGGTAGAAAGATGAGCAAATTAGTGCATAAACCCAAGTTCGATTCCATTCATTAACAATTTTGTTTTTAGAAAAAAGAGTAAACACAAGGGAAATTTAGATATTTTAAATTAAATAAAATGTCACACCAATTTAGATTAGATTAAATGTCTCATGAATCATTGTTTTTATTGGGCTATAATAAAAAATATATATATATAATAATAATACCAAATATTTCTTTATTCACACGACACACACATATGATGTGTGTAATTTACAACTCATATAATTGAGTGGTGTGGTGGTAGGAGGAGGTGCAAGTTATTGTGGAGACAGAAGTTCGAATCCACTCAATATCAATTTTTTTAAGAATAATAAATATAAGGGCAATTTGGACATTTCAAATGCATTAAAATGTCTTGCCAATTTAGCATGAATAAAATGACCCCCCAATTAATTGACCCATGTTAGGCTATTATTAATAGAATAGAAAGATTAAGATATTTTTAAAAGAAAAATAAAGGAAAATTAAAATTCTACTCCCAACATGAAAAATAATTGAAGGGGAATAAAGTAACAAAATTTATATTTTTATATAAAAGGGAAAGTAAATGATATAGTTAATCAAAAAATACATGATGTTATAAATATATCTTTAGTGCTTAATTTTTTTTTTTAGGGGATGTATTTAATTCGGATTTTGATTTTTTTTTTAATTTTTAAAACCTTGGCATTTTCAATTTGGAAATTTAGTGGTATTCAATTAAAAAAATTCAAAATATTTGCAAAAATACGTTCTGCAATCAAATGCAACCTGTTGGTAAATTTAGTTGATTTTTGTGGACAATAAAAATTTTAAAATTGAATTTGCTTATGTGGTTGCGCAGAAGATTGCATGTAGTTGCATATGTGTAGTTGCATATGTGGTTGCAAACATGTTGCATTTGGTTGCAGGACATATGTTTGCAAATATTTTTTAAAAATTGGTATTTTCGCAAAAAAAGAATTGAAAAGGTATTTTTCCAAAAAAAAAATCTGCGTTGGGTATTTATTAAAAAAATCCTAAAATATGGGTGTATTCAATTTAGATTTTGAAAAGTTCATTAAAATTTTATAGTATTTAATCCGAATTTTAAAAAATACATGAAAATTGATGGGTCCAAGGATTTTTTTTTCGTATTTGATAAAATCGTAGATTTTGAAGAATTTGCTAGTGTATTCTATATTATTTGAAATCTCACCAAAATTCATGAGATTTTGAAGGATTTGTCGAAATTTTTATTTAAATCAGCAAGACTCTACGATATTTTACATCAACCCTGCTTAAATTCACGTAAATTTAAAGTCAACAACAAATTTTTAAAATTTATAGATTTTTATCAAAAAAATCTCCCTTAGATTTAAGTATTGAATTGTATTTTAGCAAAAAATATATATATAATTGTAACTTGATAATTATTTATATATTCTTCTTCTAATTCGAGAACATGTTAATAAAATATGCGTCCTAGCAATTTAAAGGACCAATGGCACACCTGACATGTGCTCAAGATCGCCTTTGTATATATGTAGTTCCGAGAATAAACTAAAAATATAGAGAAGAAAACACATTACAAAATGTCTAACCAATGTCTAACTACTTATATGATCAACGAAGGTGCGAAAACTAGTATTGGAAGATATTTTTGTTGCAGTTAATTAGGGTAAATGTATAACTTTGTCGGTTCATATGAGTTACCCACTTTTTCCGCGTATTGTAGTTCAGTTAAGCCACTAGTATGGGCTCAAATTAAGAAGTGCTATGGTGCTGAATTAAAATCTGCATATGATTTATGCTTGAAACTTGCGTTACAAATTATGGTTCTGTTCACTTGGGCTGAATGGAATCAATTTTAAAAGAATGGAATGCATATTGTGAAAAAATACCTTGTTTAGTTGGGCCAATTGAATGAAATGGGCATTCTTATGTTGTGTTTGGTTGGGGTTAATGAAATGGAATGGAATAGATGAAATTAAAAGAAAGTAATTTGAGTTGGAGAGAAGATTTGAAAAAAAAATAAGATAGTGCAAAATTGTTATGATAATAATTATTAGACTTAATTGCACTTTAGTGGCTCGAACTATAATTTTTTGGCAGAAAAATGGCCGAACTATTAATTTAACCACTTTAGTGGCCGAACAATTTATTTTTTAACACTTTATTGCATTCCGTGATGTCAGTTTAGACGGCGTTTGAGTTCTCAGCCTTTGTAAAATATCATCGAGGGTATATAGGTAAATTGATAAGTTTTTAATATAAAAAACACTTCAATTATTGATAGACACCTCCATTCTCCCCCCATCTATCACTTCCCCCCCAAACTAAACCCTATTTCTCCCCGCCCTCTCAATCGACACAGTAAAACCCTAATTTAATTGGAGTAAATCGGACGAAATGGCGTGGCTACTGAGATCAAAGGAAGACATTGACAAGTATAAACCGTACGAGTGTCCCGGATATGCAAGTAAGTCTGTACTTTCTCTCTCAGTATGTACACTCATGCATGCATATGGATCATATTTTTGGATCAAAAATTGGAATTGGGGCTTTTGATGTAGAAGTATCCTTATAAATGTGTATGTATATATTCTTAGATAATTTTTGCTTATATACATCTGGATCGTATTTATATGTCATTTTCTTTAAAGTCGATTGTATGTACTGCAAAATATGGCCTTTTATGAGTATCCTTGCTGGGTGCAATTTTTTGAATAAATTTTCTGAGTGCTTTTAATTGATATTAGGTGAAGAACAGTTTACGATTAAAATGTATTATGATGGCAAATTTGAGGAAAATATAAAGAAGTATATTGGGGGTTCAATTGTGTATGTGGATTGGTGTGATTCTGATGAAATCAGTTTGTTGGAAATTAACACAATGTTAATCCAATGTGGTGCAAAAGGGGGGCATTATGATTTATGGTATAAACTTCCCGGGACCACGGATGAAAAAGTATTTCAGGTAGATTCAGATGATGAATTAATGTTAATGTGTGGCTTGATTAATCCCAAAAAGAAGTATGTTGAGATTTATGTGATCAGTACCCCACCATTGGCAATTGTAGATGATAGGGTTCCCCCTGAAGAAATAATCATGGAAAACCCTTTTCCTGATTCCACACAACAAGAGATTGAGTTGGAAGAAGAAATAAGGAATACTTATGGAACTGAAAAAGATTTTTCTGAACCAGATGATAGTCAGGAAGAAGGTGAAATGGAAGATGACAGTGATGATGATAGCTTTTATTCTAATGAGTCCAATCAAGATGATAATGATGATGATCTGCAATTTGATGAAAATGTTCAGAAATCAGGCAATTACGATAATGAGGAAGATGATATGGTTTTGGATGATAATGTGGAAACTGATGAAGATAGTGTGTATGCTGCATCTGATGAAGAGAGGATGACATCCAATTCTAGTGATGAAGATGAAAGAGCCTTTCCAGTGTTCAATGAGGAAGTAGATATGGAGAAGCCAGTTTTTGAATTAGGGATGTTGTTTAGGAGTTCAAAATTGTTTAGAAAGGCTGTTAAGAATCATGCTATCTTTGAAAGAAGGTATATATCTGTCTTATAAAATCTGTCTTATAAAATCTGTCTTATTTAATATGTACATGTTCAATTGTCTTATTCAACAGCTTTATAGTTGTACATTGGAGCCAATTGTGGGCCCTGAGTTTTGGAAACAAAGTACTGAACCAAGGCCTCTTGCACCACAAATCAGAATCCCTGCTGGTAGACCCAAAAAGAAGAGAACAACAAAGAATGATATCCCTCAAGACCCAACAAGACTGAGTAAAGTTGGTACCATTATCAACTGTACCTATTGCAAAGCACAGGGTCATAATGCCAGGACATGTGAGGCTAAGGTACTAATTTCTTCCCTAAAGATGACATGTCTATGTTCTTACATATAGTCTATTAATAATTATCTGCACTTGTTTGTAGAAAAATGACTTGCAAAAAAAGGCTGCAATAGAAGGCACAACACCAGTGATTAAGAAGTCCACTGTGGTTTGTCAAACTTGTAGAGGGGAAGGCCACAACTCCAGGACATGTCTAAT
Organism: Heracleum sosnowskyi; assembly: GCA_030848705.1. Taxonomy (NCBI): domain Eukaryota; kingdom Viridiplantae; phylum Streptophyta; class Magnoliopsida; order Apiales; family Apiaceae; genus Heracleum; species Heracleum sosnowskyi. Next base: position 24,118,439 of record CM061240.1, read on the forward strand.
TAAGGTAAATGTATGAAAATGCTTTTACAATGACTAAAATATGTGATAATGTTCTCATATACAATTTGTTGGTTACCTGCAGAAAGGAATGACATCCACAGGACAGCAGGTCCAGATACATGGACATAAGGGCCAAGGATCAAGCATGGGGCATGGAGATGATGGAGATGCAGACTTCCAGACTCAACCTAAGAAGATGACTCCAAGAAGGCCAGGGAAGAAAGCCAGAGTTGACAAGCCTTCCAACAATTAAATAAGATCTTGTTGTTTCCAACTTTTGGCTTTTAGTTTTTGCTCCCAAAACTACCAGTCTATGCAATGTACGAGAGATATTTAAGCTGTGTAGTTTGGATTGGTAATGTGGTTGTTGGTTGTGACTTAAATGTGACAGATTTGAACTGGTATCCTTTAAGTCTTATTACTACAAAATGTTCATTCCAAAACAACATAAAATGTCTCTCTTAAACGTACATTACTTCACAAAGCCAGTTACATAGTAGTTCAACAACAGACTTTTAAAACTCATAAATCAATTACAACCCAACTGTAACATCCTCAACAGCTGGTAAAGAATGAACAAAATACAGTAAGAAAATCGCAAACAAAACAAAAAACTAGCTTCCTTCTTCATCTTCCCCAGTTCATCATTTAAACACCGGCAACGATTGCACCCTTCAACCCACCTGAAAAATCTACACCCGTTAATTCCTTTAACACAACCCCAAAATCTACGCCCAGCATTTGCTTCTGTCCTTGCAGTCCTCTCTACAGCCCATCTTCCACAAAAACACTGATATGCCATGATAAATTGAGAGGATTTGTATGATTGTGGGAATAAATAACTAATGGAGTTATATATAGGCAGCTGTATGTATACATAACCGTTGAAAATTAAACTGACGAAAATACCCTTTGACACTGTAACGCCGTCCAACTGACATGACGGAATGCAATAAAGTGTTAAAAAATAAATTGTTCGGCCACTAAAGTGGTTAAATTAATAGTTCGGCCATTTTTCTGCCAAAAAATTATAGTTCGAGCCACTAAAGTGCAATTAAGTCTAATTATTAAGAAAATGAATGAGTTAAGAATGAAGCATTCCATCTCAAAGTGGGGTTTTTGAATTATAATGTAGGTGATTAAGAATGAAATGAGCTTAAGAATAAAAGTTGGGAGTATTTAACTATTTTATACTTTAAATCTCATTCCATTCCAATCACCCCAACCAAACACAAGTTAGTCCATTCCGTTTGGGCTAAAATACTTAAATTTCATTTTTGACAAAACACAAGGGTTAAATGGCTAATTCATCACTGTAGTTGATAGTAATTTGCAACTAAGTCACCTAGTTAAAAAAGCTTTCAGTCACTCAACTCATGAAGTACTTAAAAACTTTCAAATTGATCATTGTCGTCAGTTCCGTTAAAAACTCTAACGGAAAAATGACGTGGATGCTGACATGGCACAATGAAATTAAGTGTAGTTACTAATTCATCACTCAACTTTGTAACAATTTTCATTTAGGTCATTAGCTAATTTTAATTTTAAAATTAAATAAAATTTGAAATTGAATATACCCATTTAATTCATATACTTAGCAAAAATACCATATTTTTAAATTCAATTTTGTTCCAATATTGATAAATCGTACCAAAATTATATTTTTTTGAATTTTAATTTTTTTTCGAATTACGCTTTAATTAAATTTAAATTTGAATATACCTCTTTAACTCATATTCTTATAAATCGATATAAGTGAACAAATATGTACCTATCACATTTTTTCAATAATAATGATTTTTGGGTGATTATAATTTAATTAAATTTGGAATTGAACATATCCATTTATTTCATATGTTAGTAAATTGGTAAAGGCAAACAAATATTTACAAAAATATCATGTTTTTCGATCTATTTTTTCGATATTAAAAAGTGATACGGAAAGCGTAATTTTTTTTTGAATGATTAAAATTTAAATTCACAAAATCTTAATTAAAAAATAATAATTTCATTTCCTATATTTTAAATATTTAATTTTTTTCAGTCAGTGACCTAATTGAAAATTAGCACATAGTTTAGTGACCTAATCGTAAATATTTTCACTTTTAACGGAGAACCGTTAAAAGTCAATGCATTTTAACGGTGGTGAAAATATTTTATAGCTTAGTATTGTGATTGCAAGTTAATTGTAACTTTGTGATGTGTTTGAAAACTTTTTTAACTTGGTGACTCACTTGCAAGTTATTACAGATTACAATGATCGATTAGCCATTTAACCCCAAAACACAAGGTATACTTTCATTCCTTTCTCGCGCCAACACTGAAATAAAATGTCGGGCTCATATCATTTTAGCTGAGATCTCGATCGAAATTATCTCCATCTCTCTCCCCCGTCTCTCTCGTTCCCCCTCTCTCCATCTCCCCCCCCCCTTCAATCCCCCTCTCTCTCTCTTAAGGTTTTCTCAAATTTGGGCAGATTACTTCGGTTCATTCAACGAGAAATTGATTTATACTCTCTATCTCTCTCCCTCTCTCTCCCAAAGTTTTGCTCATTTTGGTAAGTTTTTTTTATCTTTTATACCCTAGATTTTATAATTACACATTCTTTCAAGCTGTTGTTTGCATATTTAATTGTGTTTGTATTAGTAAATTGATCATGTAATCTGATTAATTTGAGGATTTTAATTATATATGTGTTTGTATTAGAACTTATTGCAACAATGACTTGACTTCCGTTAACTACGATTCAACAAATTAGGAAGAAGAAAGATCTTCTTATATATACAACATGGATGCAGATGGTTTTATCGTTTAATTTTGTTTTCCAACTCATGTATCTAGCTCTATTGAAGAGAAGAACTTTGAGAGAACGATACACGATCTTTAAGTTGGAGAGAAATCAGTATATACATAGGCTGAATCAGTATAGGTTTATTTATAATCTGTTTAGTTCTCTATAACCTGTTATGGTCCTGTTATGGCATCATAATCAACAGTAAGCTCTAAATTTAGAATTTTGTGCTTGTTGTTTACAGGAATGGAATCAAGTGATAATACCGTGGAAATGGGTGCAGGAAAAAATAAAAGAAAATGGACTAAAGTGGAAGATGAGAAATTAATTGAATCTCTTTTAGAACTTGTGAATGGTGGTACATACAAAGCCGACAATGGTTTCAAGTCAGGATATTTGGGCTTTTTGGAAAACTGTATGAACCAAAAAATGTCAGGTTAAGGCCTTAAAAGGAAACCACATATTGACTCTCGACTAAAAACTCCGAAGAAGGATTTTACCACTGTTTATGACTTAAGATACGGAAATACATCTGGCTTTGGATGGAATTCTGAAAATCTACTTGTAACAGCGTCAAGGGATGTATAGGCTGATTATGCCAAGGTAAATTTACTAATTCTGCTAATACATCTGTATAAACTGTTTATGGTCCTTTTAAATAATATAAATTGTTTAAATGACATCCCTATAGAGCATCAAGTAGGGAGATTACAAATTTAGAGTTACAATCTGGCATACAAGTAGTTTTCAGAGTTACTGTCCACCTGTTAATATATATTTGTTACAATAAACTTATGAAAGTAAAATGAGTTTTGGGTCAGAAGGATGGATAAATTTATCATTGAGATATTAACTAGTAAGTTGTGACTAATAAATAAAAGTGCATACATCAAATTAGTGTAAAAAACTTATGTTTATAGTTTGATAGGAAAACTAGTAAAAAGGAATGAGCACGACAATAACAAAAAAAGGGAATGAATGAATCTAGTAGCAAGTGATGGAGAGCTTTGAAAGAAAGAATAGATATGATGACCTGATAACACCCCATTCATTATAGCCAAACCCAAGCTAGAGATCTAGTCAATTAAGCTTTCACTATCTAAGCCTTGCAAACAAAAGAACAAGGAAAACTTAATAGTGTGCTAACTCTGAAAAAGAACATGGAACAAAGTTGCGTACCTGATGTTGTTTTTTACCAGAGTAATCTCGCAAAAGAGATTTAACTAGTTTGTTTCTGACTGTTTGTAATATCCCGTAATTTTTAGGATAATAATAAAAGAAAAAAAAGGATTAAAATTTGATAAAGAATAGGATTTAATGATTAAATTAGACTAATGGGCCTAAAGTTTGGATCAGATTTGAACACGGGTAAGTAGTAGGTTTGGAATTAGGATTCCAAGTCTTTATATAAACATCATATTCTCTTTCTTCATTTTTATTGTCAAAATTCGTAGGGTTTTTATATATAGAATTCAACTGTCTTGTAAAATTCGTAATAAATTTATCTTAAGTCAGAATTTAATGATTCTGGACTTTTCGGAAATCTTTTTCAATTTTATACAACTTTTGTTTCACAGTGTTTTTCCAGATTATGCTCTGAGCTGTTCTTAAAATCATAAAACACAAACAAAACTCGTTTTTCAGTTTCTGTTCAAATTCAGCGGACGTTTTATTCAATTCCCGATTCGTTATAAGTCCGATTTTGATGAGTCATATCTTTTCAGAAAGGTCTTTTCGTTCTCAACAACTTTCGTCCTTTGCGTTTTTCATGAAAACGTCGTTTAGAGAGTCAAAAAGAGTAAACACTGTTCTGGTCAGAGGTGGAACATGGAGTCGTTCAAGATTTTAGATGTCGAGGTAAGTTTCCGATCGATTTTCCTAGTATTTTTGAAATTATATGTTATATGTATATATTTTCTTATACAAATTGGGCTAAGTGAGATTATATTTTGAATTAGTGATGTGTTTATTTGATATGTGTTATATGTAAGTAATAATAGTCTTGGAATTCTGATTTGTGCCATGGTTTGTGAAAATATCGAATAAGAATTAGGACCGAGTCACCGGGTTGTAGTGACAGTTTTCTGAAAATTTAGGACCGTTATCACTGGGTTGTAGTGATTGTGGCATAAATTGTGGGTTTCGAGTTATTGTTGTTATGTGTATCGTATTTATCGAATAAGAATAAGTATATGTGTATTGAAGTTATGTATTGTGTATCGTTATTGTATCGTATTGAATTGTTACTATTAGTGCTCTAGAGACAATACTTTTATATTTTAAAGAAAATATTTTATTATTATAAATTATGTTTTATTGATTATTGTTATTATTTTATTATGTCTTTATTTACTGCGTTATAAATGTTAGCATAATAAATGTCCTTGGAATTATAATACGTATTCGATATCTTTAAGTATGTGACTTAAAAATGAGATTATATGAATAGTATCGTTATTCCTAAATATCCCTAGTCGAGTGTTATTATTTAAGGACAATAATAATACACAGAGACTAGTATGTTTGTTGACTGATGACCACATCTCATTGGTCATAGGTATGGTGATACTAAAGTCAAAACATAGGTGCATGTAAGAGTACATGACACTGGATTGACCCGCCGTGAGATTATACATGTTAATAGTGTCATAAGTAATTCTCACTGTGATAATGGTGTAATGATCCTTAGACCTGAAATCATTATATTTTTATACGAGAATTAATATACTTTGATTACATTAAAAGTTACCTTTGACCGGGTGATGAAAAAGTGGACATTGGGTATATTATGAATCGTATGAGAAATATGAATGATCTAGATGGGATTTAACCCTCCTAATTTTAGGAACGATATTATTGGCATCTTGTTTGAGTGAGACTAAGAAATGCACGGCCGTGCTCAAATGTTGATTTGATTTATTAGTCTACTCATCGATCAAGAAAACTAAGATTAAATTATGAAGAGGATGACACATTACATGCCTCGAGTTTAATCTATAATATTAAGGTTAAAGAGATTATATTACATGGAACATTATTCATGAAAGGCTTAATCGAATCACCGATTTAATTATTATTACTTGGGTGGCAATGATGTATTACTAGATGCCGCTCATTGTTTACAATTTTAATTAGTTATTGAAATTGTTACCAACGTAATAATAACCTACAGGGTCACACACAAAGAACTCTTGAAGGAGAAATAATTTAAATTATGAATTTAAATTTAAATAAGTAATTTGTTCTATTTATAATATTAATTAAGTATGACTTGATTAATTATTTAAATAGAAAATGGAATTACTTAAACTATTTCTGAAATTAATTATTAATTAATTAAGTGCGACTTAATTAAATAATAAATTGGAATTTCGGATTAGTATTTTATTATAATTGGATTATAATTAGAAAACTTATTTTCCTCTCTATATAAACTCTCGAAGAGGGCTGATTTTAATGATGAAAAAAAACGTTTTTATATTAAAACCCTAGCCGTTTATGAGAGCAAGAAAAGAGAGAGAGAGAAACAAGCAGTTTTCGGGTGCTAGTACACACCAATCCTTCAAGAAAAGCGTTCGTGTGGATAACGTAGAGTGTAGATCGCGAGAGCGGGATACATGGTGATTGAATAAGCTTTGGATCTCCATTAATCTTCCATTAATGAACTGTTAAAGCTTTTTAAGGTATTTGTTCTTAATCCCCGAATTAAATCTTTTGTTTTCGCATGGATCCTGCGGAGGGGTTTCGAATTTTGGTTTATTTTCACGTTTTCCGTTGCGTTTATGTGCTCGAAACCCTTCAATGGTATCAGAGCTACTTGCGAAAACGTTTTAATTCGGTTATATGTTTAAAGTTTTGATGTATATATAAGCATGTTTGCGATTATCATGATTGATGTGTTGTTTTGATGATAACATTGATGTATATGCATAAACTTTACATTAATGATGATTGGGATGATCATATGATGATCATATAATCTGTATGTATACTGATATATACATGATATATGTTTGTTCTTGTTATGAGAATCGTATTCGATATGATTTCTGAACACGCTGCGCAGATTTAGTGAAATTTGCATACTGTGTCCGATTTTCGCCGAAAATACCTTTTCAGAAAGGGAAACAGGCGTCTGAACAAAACTGACAAAGTAACTCGTTCGTTTGTAAGGCGTTTGACGTCGTTTACTGTCCGTAAACAGTGATTTAATGTTTTTAGAATTCTGATTTTGATTTTCTGATTTACACTTTATTTGATTTCTATGATTGGATCATGAGAAATATGATATGGTATGATATGTTAATGCAATATGAGATGTTCTTAATTGTTATATGAGCATGGTGATTGGTTATGGCCTAAAGACCCATAAGATAGTGGTTTTGTTTTAATGGTTTGGTTTCTAAATACGACTTGCATGTCGTTATTCCGTGTAATGTTTAAATCTCGAATGTAACTCGAGTTCTACTTGTAAGTTCAGTAGGATAGGTTGTTTTATTTATGTAATATATATGAAGACACCCATATGGAGAACCAAGGAAGCATTACAAGGAGGTAAACAAGGAGGCAAGTTAAAGCTTGAAGACTTGTAACATTGTATTGTATTTTGATACCACCATAGATTGACCTTGATTTTTCCATTAGTTTGGAAAGATCACTTAGGTTTGGCCATAACCAAACACGTTTACTTTACGCACTTTACATATATGATGCATGTGATGTAGATATGTATGCGTAGTTGTAATGATGCATGCTTTAATTAGATTAAACAAGTATGTATTACATACGTCACCCATGCCATGTTTGCTAAACAAGATAAAATCTGTAACGATTCAAGATTTTAAAATGGAACAAAAACGAACATGAGATTCCTGTGTTTCTGAAACACGGAAATAAGTATGAATTTCAAATTTTGATATGGGGCGATTTTGACAAAAATACAAGCAGCGCTTGTAAGAAAGGCGTGTTTTAAGTGAGACCACTGTGACTCCTCCGACGGACTGGAAATCAAACCATTGATGAATTTTGATTTGAAGTACTTAGTTCAAGGAAAAATTGGGAATCTCTTGATGATGGGATCATGGTCGTTTTAATAATTAAAAAAAAATCCCTAAAGTTAAAATATTAAGTCAATTAGATGCCTTCCAATGGGCGACACTCGTCAAGACCTAGATCGAGAAAGAGTGGGTTCGCCAAAGCGAAACACTCCAATCTATCGTGGTAAGACGTGATGAAGTAAATGTGATACTTAACTGTTAGACCATTGGGTTAGACTTAACTAAGTTACCACAATAGGATTGTGAACTTAGCGGCATGGAGCTTGGTATGATTTATTAGATAAATGTGAACAAATGTTGTTCTACCAAACTTTCCAAGAGTTATATATGATATAATTGACAAGAGTTGTCTACCTAAATAAATCATGTTTTGGGAGTAAAGCCAAAGCTGACCTTAAGCATGACGAAATATGGATCTTGGCTCACTAGAAAGATTTAAGAGAAATACTTTCCGAATTAATAGTTAGGGCTATTTATTTGATAAAAATAGTGGGAGGTATATAATGATAGACCATAATCACTTAAACATAATAATTAATAAATTTGCAACCTAGATTAATTTTATGCACTTTAATATTGTAGCTATCAAATGACAAATAACACAAACAACTTCTCTATGCGATCAGTCCTTGAGAAGGACAAGCTGACAGGAACAAATTTCCTCGACTGATATAGGAGCTTGAGGATCGTCCTCAGGCACCACAATGTTAGTCAAATTCTTCCCTTACCTTTTAGCTGAGAATGTAACATGTGCCGAACATAATGCTTATTGGAAGCAAATTGATGATTCGACTGATGATGTTTCATGTCTCATGCTTGCAACTATGAGTGCTGAGCTTAAGAAACAATATGAGCATATGGATGCTTATGAGATATTTGAGCACCTTAAAAGATGTTTGAGGAAAAGGCTCGTCAAAAGGGATTTGACAATAGCAAGGCACCATACACCTACAAGTAAGGAAAGTGAGATTTGGTTGGACCAGATGTTCTAAAGATGATAGGGTATAACGAGTACCTTGATTTTTTTTTTTTTAGGTTTCAAGATTGGTCTAGAGACTTAGAATGATTTGATCATACAAATATTTGAACAATAACTATTCTCAATTAGTTAGTGAACAACGAAATAAATGAGATAGACATAGTACCCACTAAGTTGTGAAGCACGTTGAGAACTGCTGTAAGCAACATGATAAATGCATGGACTACTCCCATAATGATGGTGAATGTAGGAATGTGAATGGGAAAAGAAAATGGAATGGAAAGAAGAAGATTTGATCTAATTCTATAGCCATATTAAAGTCCAATCCCAAAGAGGTTTTGTCGCCTAAATGAGGTGTTGCTAATTAAAGAAGACGATTGTCGCTTCTGTGGAAAACCGAAAGACTGGAAGTTAAACTGTCATGCTTATTTGGAAGATCTAAGAAGAAGACCGGTGAGGGTCAAGCTTCAGGTTTCGGGTTAGAATTGGAGCAAAAGTTGTTTCTCAGTTGAAGTAACTCGTTACTTAATTTTGCATATAAGGCTAAGTTTAGAACTTGATAATTGTAACTACGTACCTCTAAGAGTAGAGACATTATATTGGTTTCTTGTATGGACAAGAAAGGTTTTTCATTTTAGTTGTATATATAACAATTGTTGTTTATTACATTTCAATGAAAAGGTTAATGATGTTGCACAATTAGTTAACAATTTATATTGTTAGGCCGAATACACAATATATAATCAAGTATGTATGAGAATAACAATCAAGAACACAGGTTTGTAAATCAACAAACTGAATTATATTAAATAATTCTCTCTTAGTGATGTTAATGAATCACAAAGAGCTACTAGGTTACAAGAATAATAATTCTATGTTCGCATCCCTTCTAGGGATAACCTATCTGTGTTTATATAGTACACAACTACATACAATCCTTATCTAATTGATACTCCTATAAATTAGCTATACAATTATTATCAATTAAGGATTGCTTCAGTCTTCTGTCCAGTCTCCTTAGCTGTATCAATATATTCTGCTTCTTTCCATCTTCAGAATATATTGCTTCTAGAATCTTTATCTTTGCACCGACAGCTAAGTCAACTATCACCCTGTCAGACTTTAACAAACTCTGACCGGCTTCCATGTAAACTCTTCACCCAGTCAGACTTTATCAAACTCTGACTGGCTTCTATATAAACTCTGATATGTACCTGGGACTTAAACACTGATGAACAAACGTCAGCAATTATATCTAACAATCTCCCCCAACTTGTTCATACTAAAATGTACAAGTTAAAAAGATAATTGATGATGTCAAAACATATAACAAATGCAGTGTTTAAAATATAACAGAGTTTAACTTTAACTTAGAACAGAAAACTTTAAAAACTTACAGTCAGACTTTATTTGATTTCTTGAATATCAGGCACTGTCCTGAGATAGTCCGTAAGTAATCTTCTCTCAGCTCTTTCCAGTTCAGCAATCATAATCTCCTTCAGTTCTTTATACTCTGGATCTCCTTCACCAGTTTGATATATGGCAGCCCTCAGAGAATAAATACTGTTTTTCCTCATTTCATTTCCGAGTTTTATATAATATGATTTGTCTGACTCCAAATTGAATTCCAAGACTTTGATACCCAGTGCTGTCTTGAACTTGGCACTATTTCTTTTCATCTCAACAATCTTTCCATAAGCATCTCTGTACTTAGGAATGTATGCACTAGAAACACCACCTCCAAGAAGCACTTTAGATTTCATCATTCTGTCTTTTATGACAAGAGCAGCATCATGAGTACTTTTGTTTTTGATTTTGAGAAGGTATAAAACATACTCAAGCTCTTCCCATAGCTTCAATTGAATATCAGCTTCTCCTACTCTGTATACTCTTCCATCAGACATGAAGTATAACAGAACCTCTTTCTTCAAACCCTTGTGATAGACCATCTGAACAGATTCTAGTTTATCAAGGCTCTCTTGAGATACCCCAATACCAGCTTCTGCCAGTGAAGTTTGATCTAAAGATCTGTTGTTTATTCTCTTCTCCCTATGTGAACCTAAACCAGACTTATCAAAAGATTCTTTTCCAAGTACAGTCCTGGTTTGAGAAAAGTCCACAGGTTGAAGTGTCAGAGTTTCAGAAAGTGCAGGTCTTAAGAAACCTTTGAGTTGTGGAGCTAGCTGAGTTTGTACAACTTGAGCTTTGTCAGAGGTTGTCATAACTTTAGTAGAAACATCAACATGAGCAGCGTCAGAGGTTGATTTACTTATTCTTGATTCAACTTGAGCAATGTCAGAGGTTGAATAATTCTTCTTAGGTAACTGTCCTTCTTCTACCAGTATACCCTTTCCTTTATCAGTATTTGCAATTACAGGCCTCCTGGTGTATTGTATACTCTGTTGAGTATTTTCCTTGATAGAAATTCAAGTTTCTTTCTTTCTAGGAGCCTTTACTGATTTCTTCTTATAATTTCCAGAAGCAACTTTCTTCTTATGTTCTTCTGCTAGCATTTGTTCTTCTGCTTGAATATCTTCAACAGTAGCATCTTGACCATGTTCAGCTAGAAACAACTGAGTTGCAACTTCTTCATCAGTAATTGGAGATTGAGAAGAAAGAAGTAAACTTCTTACTCTTGAAGAAGACTGCCCTCCAGTGTTTATTCCTTTTCCAGCATTAGCCTGAGCATCAGAGTTTGACCTCCTCCCTTGCTCTTGAACATTCTTTTTCCTTTGTTCTTTATCTTTTGCACCACCATCAGTGGTATCATCCTTCCGAGTCAGAGTTTGAGAGCTCTTGCATTTGTCTTTAGATACTCTCTCCCCCTTTTTGACATCATCAGAAATCAATACTGATGTGAGCAGTTCCAAGGAATTAGCAATTGCATCCAGCTTATTTGACATTGCAGCTTGATTCTCTTCAACTTTTGACAATCTGGAGTTAAAAGCCTTCTGTTCTTTACACAAAGAGATATATAGAGATTTATCCTTTTGCAGTGTAAGTTCCCTTGCAGCTATGTCATTCCTTAGACCATCAATAACCTTGTCAGTACCATCAAAACGATTATTTAATGATTTGATTTGGACTATTGTAGCTTTGAGATGAGTTAAAAGTTCAGGATTTTGAATCTCCTTTGAAGACTTGGTCACAAAATCAGCAGCTCTTTCATCAGAAAAGATAGTTTCTCTGCTTGACCAATTGGAGAAATACATATCCTGGAAATGAGCATCTGTAGCGCGTTGAGCAGAAATTCTTTGAGAATTGTCAACAGAGTTTGCAGAAGAATCAGCATTAGAAGAATCAGGAACATCTTCTTCAGCATCATCTTGTGCTCCCTCATGAAGATCAGAGTTTACAATAACATTTTCTGCAGCTTCTTCAACATTCTCTGTAGTAACTTCAACTTTGTCTGCTACAGCTTCATCTTTCTCAGCATCTTCTTCTATTGCTGGAACAACTTCTTCTATTATCATTTGCTTCTCAGCATTTTCAACAATCTGCTCAGAAGAGACAGATTTTGCTGCCTGATCAACCTCTTCACCAACTTCAATAACTTGATTAGTGACAGAGAGAATCTCTGTATGAGTTGCCATTGACTCTTCAAGTACCAGAGTGGCTTGATCAGCTGCCACATCCTCAGTGTCACAAACACTGACAACAGGATGTGCTTCAACAATGGTATCCATTTCAAGATCAGTATTTAAATCTTGTTTCGCAAAAATTTCAGCCTCTTCTTCAGCATTTGCCAAGACAGACACAGAGGCTGCTTCAAGATTCTCATTAGCCGCCTGAACAATAATCTCAGGAGCTTCAGCTTCCATAAAAACCCTGTCCTCAGCATCAGCATTTACAACAAGCTCCTCAGCAAGAATTTCAGGAGCTTCATGCTGGACAGCTTCAGGAATCTCAATTTCAAGATCTTCAACAGCAGTTGAAGAGATATTCTCAGCACCAAACAACTGTGCTGCTACCAATCGTCGTTTTCTCTGATGAAGAGTTTCTTCATCAGTTTCAGTCTCTTCATCAACAATAGCAGACTTTGCCCTATTGGCTCTTCTTTTCTTCATTCTTTTCTGAGGCATATCATCAGCATTTGATGCCCCAGCTTCAGCGTTTATGCTGACAGACTTAACAGCCCTTACCTTAGATTTCTGTGACCTTTGTGGTTGAGACACAGAAGGTCCAGCTTCAGCGTTTGCTAGCTGTTGTTGTTGTAAGTTATCCAGGAATTGTTGCACAGACTCAGGCAACATAAAGAGACCAACATCTCCTTTCTTGTTATCCTTGTTAGTGAGATCAGAAAATATGCGTTTATGCAATTTAAATGAGAGGATAACATCATCCTCTACAATCTCAACATTAGGGCAACAAAAATTGAATATCAATTGACAAAATCTTGCAAAATAGACAACACCTTTGTTTTCATTCATTTTCTCACCTATATTATTTAGAACTAGCCTAGCAACATCAAAATTACCTCCATAAAGAAGAGAAAACCCGATTTGCAGACTATCCGTGGGAATAGCATCCCAGTTCGTGCATTTCTTGCCGAACGCCCTTGTTATGCAGTCGAAAAAGAAACTCCATTCCTTTCGCAAGAGCGGTCGCTTCAACTGACCAAGCTTTGTCAGTGGCCCAGAGTATCCTATTTCCCTCATCATTCGAACTAACTCAGAATCTCCAACAGAGATTATGAAAGCATTAAAGTCTTCAAGGCCCAGAGCATCACGAACAGTTGTAGGAGTAACTACAAACTCTTCTCCTTGAAATTCAAAGATAATAGATGGAGACCCAGACTCTCCTCCATTGTCATAAGTACCTGTCTGCAAAAAAGATCTGATTTGAGATGCAGACAGCTTCAACGGTGCTGTGAGAGCAGTTCCAACATCAGAGTTTGACAAGAAATCTTGAATCAAATGAAACGCCTCCGGTGCGTTCTCATTTGCCAAAGGAGCAGCATAGTTATTAGGAACGAATTCTAACCCAGAAGCAATAAACATTGTTGTAGCCATTAGAACAGTTTAGAAGAAAGCAAACATAGAATAGATTGTATGCAGTGAAAGTGTTTGAGACAATGTGTGTAAGTAAAAGCTTATGAAAAGTTGAGATGTGTAAAAGAATGAACCGTTTATGTGTAGTATATTTAAATAATAACTATGAAGATTAAAACTCAAACGTTTTAATCATTACTACACACAGCAGGCGTCTTTGAAAAGTGTGTGAGTGGGACAGGTGTCAAACGTGTATACGCTGACAGCTGTATGTAACAACTTTAAATACACATGCACAGTAAAAATAGCCATTATTACCGCTTATCACATTGTTCAAAACACTCAACCTTTCTCTCTCTGTTTAATACAAATATGAACCGTTTGTTATCATACTCCTTTGAATTTCAAAACAAATGTCTAATCTCAAAATTATAAAATGTCTGAAACAAAGAAATCATTTTAATCAGCAGAGATTAAAACAATGTTACCTCGGCGTATTTCACACAATACATCAGTGTTTACCATTTGTCCTTCTTTGTCAATAAACTCTTTTTTCAATCTGTACAGGTGTGAATAATTGTGTGTGCAATAGCAGAGTTTACCGAAATCAATATTTAGATCATCTCAAAGTGCATAAAATCCACAAACTAAAGCAGTAAAAACTGGTTGCCTAAACTCTCATGTATAAAATAAAATCTGATTTTATATCTAAACTCCGTAATACTGATATCCTTTCATTTGGATATATCTTTTAGTTTTCACCCCCTTTGTATATATATTTATATATATATATTTTTTATTTTTTTTTATTTTTTTTTATTTTTTAATTAAAATTTTATTTTTCCAGTAATCAGTGGTTGGCACTAGTCACCAAAAATCAAAGATATTAGCCCTTATTTCACACAATAAGTTCCTGGATCTTCCTAGGCTCAACATGATCTCAAAGGAATTTGTGCTCTTTTTGGCATCTTTTGATTTGAGGGTGAATTATTTGCAATTAATAATCAGAGTTTAGACTTTTCATTAGTTAATACAATTAATTTATGAGAGAAAATGCAAACAGCTAATACAGACTCAGTGTATAGGATCAATAAACTAAGAGATGCTATAAATATAGAGACGGTATCATGCTATGTTAACTTACTGCACATATTTGAGATCAGAATCTATATAACTCTTAAGGATTCATAATTACTTACTGAGAATTATGCCTCATACAAATTTCTTCATTGGTCCATATGTTTCAGACAAAATTACAATCAGAGTATAGCATTAGACTCTTACTATCAGAGTATGACCAACACTTTATGACTAACAGAGTTTAGCATCAGAGTTTACTTTCAGAGTTTATGACACTGGTACTCATAACAGTTAATACATGCAAGGAATCATGAGCATAAAAATCAAACATGTATAGTTTTTTTTAGTCTAACCTGTATCTCTAGTCGAAACCAGAGATCATTCCAAGTTCATTTACCAATCTTGTAAAAGTAGCTTCACTCAAAGGTTTGGTGAAGATATCTGCAAGTTGTTGGTCTGTAGACACAAAATGAAGCTCAATGTTTCCTTCTTCCACATGTTCCCTGATAAAATGATACCTTATGCTGATGTGCTTGGTCATGGAGTGCTGTACTGGATTTCCTGTCATAGCAATAGCACTTTGGTTATCACAAAAAATAGGTATTTTAGAGTACTTCAAACCATAATCCAGCAACTGATTCTTCATCCACAGAATCTGTGCACAACAGCTACCAGCAGCTATATACTCTGCTTCTGCAGTGGATGTGGAAATAGACTTTTGTTTCTTGCTATACCAAGAAACCAATCTGTCACCTAAGAATTGACAGCTTCCACTTGTACTTTTTCTGTCTATCTTACAGCCTGCAAAATCTGCATCAGAGTAACCAATTAGCTTAAACTCTGATTCTCTAGGATACCACAAACCCAAGGTTATGGTTCCTTTGAGATATTTGAAAATCCTTTTTACAGCTGTTAGATGAGGCTCTCTGGGATCTGCTTGAAATCTTGCACAAAGACATGTTGCATACATGATATCAGGTCTACTTGCAGTAAGATACAGTAAAGACCCTATCATTCCTCTGTAGTTTGTCATATCTACTGAGGCTCCTGTGTCTTTGTCTAGCTTTGTTGCTGTAGCCATGAGAGTTGTAGCAGATGAACTATCAAGCATACCAAATTTCTTGAGAAGATTTCTAGTATATTTTGCTTGATTGATAAAAATACCATCATCTGTTTGCTTGACCTGTAAGCCTAGAAAATAACTAAGCTCTCCCATCATGCTCATTTGATACCTGGATTGCATAAGCTTTGCAAACTTCTTACAAAGTTTGTCATTAGTAGATCCAAAGATAATATCATCTACATAAATTTGAACTAAAAGCAAATCATCACCAGAATTGAAATAAAACAAGGTTTTATCAATTGTACCCCTTGTGAACCCACTTTCTAAAAGAAATTGAGCAAGAGTTTCATACCATGCTCTTGGTGCTTGCTTTAGTCCATATAATGCCTTGTCAAGCCTGTAGACATAATCTGGATGCTTGGGATCTACAAATCCTGGTGGTTGTTCAACAAACACTTCTTCTTCAAGCTTCCCATTGAGAAAAGCACTCTTTACATCCATCTGAAAGACTTTAAACTTCTTGTGTGCAGCATAGGCCAGAAAAATTCTTATGGCTTCCAATCTTGCAACTGGAGCAAAGGTTTCATCATAGTCAATCCCTTCCTGTTGTGAATAACCTTTAGCCACAAGTCTAGCCTTGTTTCTTGTAATCACACCTTCACTGTCAGTCTTGTTTCTGAAAACCCACTTTGTACCTACTATTGATCTATTCTTTGGTCTAGGTACAAGTGTCCAGACTTCATTTCTTTCAAATTCATTTAACTCTTCTTGCATTGTTGTAATCCAATTAGCATCTTGAAGAGCTTCCTCCACTTTCTTTGGTTCTGTTTGAGACAAGAAAGCATGATACAGACACTCATTATTTGTTGCACTTCTAGTTCTCACACTAGCATCAGGATCTCCAATTATGAGATCAGGTGTGTGTGCCTGTGTCCACTTTCTTGCTGTTGGTAAGTGGTTTCTTGGATCATTATTGGATCCTCCCCTTGATCCATGCTCTCCTGATTCATATGTTGACTTTCTGCAGTATCTGAGGCTCCCCCTGAATTGGATGGCTCAGAGTTAGAACTGTCAGAGTTTGAATCAGTTTCCTCAACTGACTCACTTGCTGTGTCTTGTTGAGCTTCTTCACGCTCACCCTCAACTGGTTCTCCATTTTGTTCAATTTGAGAATATTCAGTTTCTCCAGTATTTACCAGTAGAGGTTCAGAGTATGCTTCGTCAGAGTTTGTCAGAACCGCTTCATCAGAGTTTGTCGGTACTGCTTCATCAGAGTTTACATCATCAGAGAATAAACCTTCATTTTCAAAACGCAGTTGATCATATCCATCTAAGTCATCAAGTCCAGTTATTTTCTTGTCATCAAATGACACATGTATGGATTCCATGATCACTTTAGTTCTCAGATTGTAGACTCTGAATGCTTTTGTTGACAATGGATAACCAACAAAGATTCCTTCATCAGCTTTTAACTCGAACTTGGTCAACTGTTCAGGATGAGTCTTCAACACAAAGCATTTGCATCCAAATATATGAAAATATTTCAAATTTGGCTTCTTATTTTTCACCATCTCATATGGTGTTTTCCCATGCTTGTTGATCAATGTTGCATTTTGAGTAAAACAAGCAGTTTGAACAGCTTCTGCCCAGAAATAAGTTGGTAATTTTGCTTCTTCAAGCATAGTTCTGGCTGCTTCAATTAAAGTTCTGTTCTTCCTTTCAACTACACCATTTTGCTGTGGAGTTCCAGGTGCAGAAAATTCTTGTTTCACTCCTCTTTCCTTGCAGAAAGCTTCCATGATTGAGTTTCTGAATTCAGTTCCATTATCACTCCTTATAATTTTGACTTTGTGCTGTGATCCTTTGTCCAGTAGATTTACATGATCCATCAGAGTTTGAGCAGTTTCATCCTTCTTTGATAAGAAATACACCCATGTATATCTAGTATATTCATCAACAATTACTAGAGCATATTTCTTTCTGCCCATGGACATCACATTCACTGGTCCAAAGAGATCAACATGAAGAAGATGATAAGGTTCCACTACTGAAGATTCAGATTTGCTCTTGAAAGATGACTTCCTTTGCTTGGCCTTTTGACAAGAATCACATAGGCCATCTAGACTGAGTATTGATTTTGGGAGTCCCCTTACAAGATCCTTTCTTATTAGCTCATTTATGTTGTTCAAATTGAGATGAGAGAGCTTCTTATGCCAATTCCAACTCTCTTCATTTGACATTCTTGCAGTCAGACACACTGTTTTTCCATCAGAGTTTGTTACCAAACTTGCTTCATAAATGTTGTTGCGCCTGTGTCCAACTAGAACAACTTTTCCAGTAGATTTACTGATAACTTCACAGTATTCAGTATGAAAATCTACATGGTTTCCTCTATCACAGATTTGACTCACAGATAGCAGATTATGCTTGAGTCCTGAGACTAGAGCTACATTTGTGATGATGACACGTCCAAGATTAATATTGCCATATCCCAGAGTGTGTCCTATGTTGCCATCTCCATAGGAAACCTTTGGGCCAGCCTTCTCCTTAAAGTCTGATAGCAGGGCTTTATTTCCAGTCATATGTCCTGAGCATCCACTGTCCAAGATAAGTGTGCTCTCTTTTATACCCTGCAATCACAAACAAACACTAAGTGTTAGTTTTAAGGACCCAGACTTGCTTGGATCCTTTGTCTTTCTTAACAGTGTTAGTTTTTGCAGCGGAATTACTATCAACAGAGTTTAAACTAACATTGTCAGACTTTACACTTGCAGAGTTTGCTCTAACCCATTTCAGATTGGGTTTTAGCTCATAATAGTTGTGATAAATAGCATGATAACTCTTGCAAGTATAAATGGAATGCCAAGTGCTCCCACAGTGTGTGCATAAAGTCTGTGGTCTAACCCTAACATAATCATTCTTTACTCCTGATGTAGAAGGTAAAGAATTGATATTTTTATTCTTTGTGCAGTAATTAGCAAGATGATTAGAACTACCACAATTATAACATGTTTTCCTTGGAGCAGCACCAGTAGGCAAATGATTATTTCTTTTATTTATGCCTATCTTTCCATTCCTATTCTTCTTGGACCCTTTTGGTTTCATGGCAGATTTTACCTCTTTCAGCTTATGATTGAACTGTTTTCCTGTCATCAAACCAACATTAACCTGTTTTTCACAAGTTTTTACTTGCTTTCTAACAGCTTCTCTTTCCATAAGTTTTTCTGTTATAATATTTTCCTGTCTTTCACAGGCTTCATTTGATTCCATATCAGCTTCTCTTATTACAACAGATTTTAACTTATTGGCTTCTGGAACAAATTTCACAGGTTTAAGTTGTGGTTTTACCTTAACTTTGTCTTTAAACCTAAGTTCATCATTTTCACAATAGCCTAAACCTACAGAATCTGTCTGAAACACTTGATGAGTGTCTCTTCCAGAGTCTGTCCAAGTCTTGATTATTTTTCTTTCTTTTTCTAGATCAGATTCTAATTGCTTATATCTTTTCAGCAACTCCTGTTCTACATAAACAGCATCATCTCTTTCTTTTTGAATCTGCTTCATATTTTCAAGTTCTCCTTCAAGAAACTTGTTTCTATCTTTAAGGCTAAGATTCTCAGATTTAATTCTCTCATTTTCTAAAGTCTGATCCCTATAACTAACATGTACGCTTTTCAGATATACTCTCAATTCAGATATATTATCAGTATCATAAGCATAAGTAGTTAGGGGTACCTTATTTTCAGATGATTCAGTCTCATCTCTGACAGTTGCCATTAGAGCATAATTTTCTCCATCATCAGAGTCTGAAGTATCTGCCCAGTCTTTGCCTTTAGAGATGAGTGCTTTCTCAGATTTGCCTTTCTTGCACTCTGGAGCATAGTGACCCATCTCCTTACACTTGTAGCACTGGATTTCAGATTTATCCTTCTTGCCAGACTTGGTCTCCCTTCCATCAGACTTTCTAAAACTTTTCCTTTCAGAGTTTGAATCTTTCCTTGAGAATCTCTTTCCTTTCTTAAAGTTCTTGAATCCCATCTTCTTGAAGGTTTTCACCATCAATGCAGCCATTTGCATCATCTGTTCTTCATCATCCTCAGAGTCAGAAGCTTCATCAGAGTTTGATGACTCACTTTCAGATTTAATAACTAAAGCCTTTCCCTTGGCTTTCTTCCTTGATGATTCCTTCTTAATGGGCTTCTCCTCAACTTTGAGAGCAACAGATTTTGTCTTTTTGCTCAATCTTCTATTCCTTTGTTCTATCTCCAGTTCATGAGTTTTCAACAACCCATAGATTTCATCAAGATCTGTATCAGCAAGCTCATAATTATCTCTTATTGTGGTTGTCTTTAAATCCCACTTTTCAGGTAGAGATAACAGAAACTTGAGATTAGACTCTTCAAGCTCATATTCTTTATCAACCAGAGACAGATCATTCAATAGTTTGCAAAATCTGTCATAAGTCTCAGTCAAGGTTTCATTAGTTCTTGAATCAAAGTGCTCATACTCCTGTGTGAGTATTGTCTTTCTGTTCTTCTTAATAGCACCTGTTCCCTGGCATCTGACTTCTAAAGCATCCCATATCTCTTTGGCAGTCTTGCAGCCAATTACTCTGTTAGACATAACATTATCTAAAGCACTGTGGAGAAGATGTCTAACCTTTGCATCTTTTGCAATTGATGAGATGTCCTCAGGAGTCATATCTTTCTTTTCCTTTGGAACAGTCTTTTGTTCTTGACCATCAACAACAGGGGACAATTTAGTCGGCATATGAGGACCATCATAGATTCTGTCAAGGTATTCTGGATCTGTAGCCTCCAGAAACATGGTCATCTTCACCTTCCAAATCGGATACTCTACTGGCCTGAGAATTGGAACCCTGATTGTTTCATATCGACTCACAGAATTGGGCTTAACCTGTTCAGCCTTAGGAGCAGTTTGATTTTCTTCAGACATGATTATTACTGTGTTTGAATCGTAAAACTGTATATATTAAACAGCCTTGGCTCTGATACCAATTGTTAGGCCGAATACACAATATATAATCAAGTATGTATGAGAATAACAATCAAGAACACAGGTTTGTAAATCAACAAACTGAATTATATTAAATAATTCTCTCTTAGTGATGTTAATGAATCACAAAGAGCTACTAGGTTACAAGAATAATAATTCTATGTTCGCATCCCTTCTAGGGATAACCTATCTGTGTTTATATAGTACACAGCTACATACAATCCTTATCTAATTGATACTCCTATAAATTAGCTATACAATTATTATCAATTAAGGATTGCTTCAGTCTTATGTCCAGTCTCCTTAGCTGTATCAATATATTCTGCTTCTTTCCATCTTCAGAATATATTGCTTCTAGAATCTTTATCTTTGCACCGACAGCTAAGTCAACTATCACCCTGTCAGACTTTAACAAACTCTGACCGGCTTCCATGTAAACTCTTCACCCAGTCAGACTTTATCAAACTCTGACTGGCTTCTATATAAACTCTGATATGTACCTGGGACTTAAACACTGATGAACAAACGTCAGCAATTATATCTAACATATATGTTGACTCAAAATCAAACATTACCTTTGACATTGTAATTAAGGCCATTTTATAAGAAACACATTTCCAATTTACATAATGATGGATGATTGGATAAGTTTGATTATGAATCATACGAATAATGTGAATCTTGGTTTATTTGGCAAAAGGACAAAAGCCCCTTTTACTGAAAATGGTGAAAGGGCCATCGAACGATTAGGACTTATACATGGTGATGTATGTGGTCATATACGTACGATGGCAGGAGGAAGATTTTACTACTTCATAACGCTTACTGATGATGTCAGTAGATACGGATATAGATATCTTTTGATGAACAAATCCGAATTGTTTGAAAAGTTCAAAGAATTTTAAGCTGAAGTAAAAAAACAAAAAAGGTTCAATGAAAGGAGTTTGTTGGTCCTTGTGTATTGCAGAAGGGGGGGGGATGAATGCAATACTGATAAAATTCAATCTCAGTTTCAACAACTAAAACTAAGATTTAATGTTATCACTATTGCATTCATCCCCCCCCCCCTTCTGCAATACACAAGGACCAACAACTGGTGTCAGAGCTATCAGATTAACATACATATCTGAGATCTCGACGACAATGAAGAAATCAAACCGTATCAAGATCCCAGCTTTTGATAAAGAGAACTATAGCATTTAGAAAAGAAAAATCTTGTTGTTTATCAAAGCTGCGAATCCACTATACCCAGGTATACTCGAGAATGGTCCTTTCATACCAAGGAAGGAAATTGAAGCCACAACAGTAAATGGTGAAATCATTCCTGCACATTGGGTTCCCAAAGATCCCTCGGAATTTTTGGAAACTGAGAAGGAGAAAATGGTGCTAGATGATCACTTGCAACTCATCTTGCTCGATTCTCTCACGTTGGATAAAGCCATGTGTGGAAGTGTGATAAGCTGCACATCAGCCAAGGAGATGTGGATCAGGCTCGCCTTACTCTGTGAAGGAAGTGAAGAAGTTAAAGGCAACCAAAGGCAAATACTTATATCTCAATATGAGGCTTTCATGGCCAAGCCTGGTGAAGACTTAACCTCTATGTTTGAAAGGTTCAGTAAGCTCTTAACTGAACTGCAGATACATGGCAAGTACTATGACAGAAAAGAATTGAATGTCAAGTTCTTGCTTACACTGCCTGAGCATCTTGAACACAAGACAACAGCCATACGAGAAGGAAGAGATCTCAACAATATAACCTTTGAGACACTTTATGGCATTCTGAAATCTTATGAACTTGAACTCTTTGAAAAGAGAGCCATACAAAGTGGAACAAGGAACAAGATGGCTAACATGTCAAGTGCCCTAGTAGCACAAGTGCCAAGAATCACACAACCTAGTGAAGCACTACAAATCACTCAACCAACCCCTGTACAATCCTTGAAGATAGAAGAGGTTTTTGAAGATGATGAGAAAGTAGTACTACATCTCAAGGATGTGGAAGATGAAGACTTCTACACTATGGAGGAACTGGAAAGCATGGACAACCCTACTATGGCTTACATGGCCAAAAAGTTCAAGAACTTTAGGTTCAAGAAGGACATGTCATTCAGGCCCCAAGGCCAAGCATCCAAGTTCACCAAGGGAAGCTCATCAAAGGCTGCTGTGGGAAGCTCATTCAAAGGAGGATACAAGACTGGATTTGTGGATAGATCTAAATTCAAGTGTTACAACTGTGGTGAACCTGGTCATTTTGCTACTGAGTGCAAAAGACCCAAACAGGTTCAGAGATTTGAGAAAGGAACTGGTGGATACTCTAAGAAGAATCAAGGTAGAGCCTATGTGGCTGAAGGAAAGTGTTGGGATGAGTCTGATGATGAAGATGAAGAAGAATATGTCAACCTAGCTCTCATGGCTAGCACTGATGAAGTAACATCAACATCTTCAAGTCAGGTACCTTCACTTGTCTTACTTGATATGTCCATTGATGAGTATAAGAAAACCATTAAAGACTTAAGTGCTGAAATGTTCAATGTCCATACTAGCTTATCTGCTGCCAATGAGGAGATCACTAGGCTGAGTAAGCTAAATGAAACACTGAAGTCTGATAATGAATCTCTTGTTCTCAAAACCAGTTCACTAGACTCTTTAGCTCAGGAGAATGCTAAACTTAAAAATGAATTGAAATGTGCTAAAGAGGTTGAGGAATTCCTGAGAAATGAGATTGCTGAAAATGAATTTAAAATCAAGGCTTATAAAAACTCATCTAAGATAGTTCAGGATTACAATGATAAGCATACAGAAAATCAGTAAGTTGGTATAGGTTTTTCATATGGTAGAAGACCTGGAAAGGAAACTGTGATCCAAGATTGTTCTGGAAATGTTGTTGTCAAACCCACCATTCTCAAGAAAGTTAAAACTCCCATTTTCAAAGCTGCAGAAATTGAGTTTGATGAAGAAGCCATGCTCATCAAACAAGAAATTCTTGATGAGGATGAAGGTGTTGACAGCACATTCAAGGATGGAAAGGATACTGTCACAATCCCCAAGACAGTAAACTTACCAAGCAATCAGACAACAAGTTCAAAAGATGCTGTCACAGTTGGCAAGACAGAATCTTCCAAAGATACTGTCAAGAATGGTTCCAAGACAGTAACTTTAAAACCTTCTGTCAAGATAGTAGGAATAAAAGATACTGTCAAGGAAAGTTCGACAGCAACTTCTGAACATACTGTCAATCCAGTAACTCCCAAGTCTAAGAATAGGAATGGAAAGGTAGGAGTCAACAAAGGAAATGGATACACTAATGTTGGAGGTGCTTCTAGGAAACTATGCAATAACTATGGATCTACTCATCACTTAACACATGTTTGTAAGAAACCAATTGAGGATAAGGTCAATGCAACTGAACTCAATGGTAACTTACACAGAACCCCCCTTATGCATAGAACTATGTGTGTCTGTAATAACATTGAATGTATGTCATGCAAAATTACTGCCATGAGTACATGCTTTAACTTACCTATTCTCACTACTAAAAAATGTTCATACATAAACACTGTTGAGACTTCTGAGCCTGCTGGCAACAGCAAAAAGGCTCCATCCACTAAGAAAAGGACCAAGTCCAATTCTAAACCTAAGTGGGTGAAAAGAGAAGTCAAACAGGAGATTACTGATAATGCTTGTGACTTTATGACTGAAAGAAACTCAGGAGACACTGAAACTGCAGGACCCAACAAGGATTGGGTACCATATGCATCTTAGACACATTCTGTTTTGCAGGGCAAGAAGAAAGATCAAGTCATGTGGATCATTGACAGTGGTTGCTCAAGGCACATGACAGGTGATAAAGCCCTGCTATCACATTATGTTGAGAAAGCTGTCCCAATCATAACCTTTGGAGACAACAGCAAGGGTTACACAGTGGGATATGGCTGTCTAGAAATTGGAAATGTTGTCATTGAAGATATTGCTCTTGTGGATGGATTGAAGCACAATCTACTCAGTGTCAGCCGATTCAGTGACAGGGGATTCAAGGTTGATTTTGATATGATGCTGTGTACCTCTCTCTAAAAGGGGTTAGAAAAGGAAGCTTGTTTGTTGCTGACTTAAATTCAACAAAGAAGGATAAGGTTTACTGCTTTTACAGTAAAGCTACTGTTGGTGATAGTATGCTTTGGCACAGGAAGCTCTCACATCTCAACTTCAAGACAATGAATATTCTGATGAAGAAGGAGTTAGTGAGAGGTTTGCCCCAACAGGAATTCTGTCAAGAAGGACTGTGTGAAGACTGTCAAATGGGCAAACTGAGAAGAGCTGTGCACAAGTCCAAGCAAATGAACACCAACATTGAAGCACTCAAGTTGATACACATGGATCTCTTTGGACCAGTCAATGTACCATCAATGGCCAAGAAGAGATATGCCTTAGTAATGGTGGATGATTACTCAAGGTACACTTGGGTAAAGTTTCTTGAATCCAAAGATGAAGCTGCTCAAGTGATTATTGATCAAGTCAGAGTTCTTGATAGAACTCCAAACTCAAAAGTTCAAATCTTGAGGAGTGACAATGGTACAGAATTCAGAAATGCCACTCTTGGAAATTTCTGTAAAGATGAAGGAATTGTACAACAATTCTCTGCTGCAAGAACTCCACAGCAGAATGGAGTTGTAGAGAGAAAGAACAGGACTCTCATTGAAGCAGCTAGAACTATGTTGCATGATGCCAAACTGCCAACATATTTCTGGGCTGAAGCTATCAACACAGCCTGTTACACTCAGAACAGAACCATGATCAACAAGACTCATGCAAGTACACCTTACTATCTGTTAACTGGAAAGAAACCTACTGTCAAATATTTTCATGTGTTTGGGAGCAAATGCTTTATGATGAAGGATAACCATGAGAAGAAGGGAAAATTTGACACCAAGGCTTTTGAAGGACTATTCATGGGTTACAGCACAGAAAGGACTGCCTACAGGGTCTATGTTATGGAGCACAGGATTATTGAAGAAAGTGTTAATGTCACATTTGATGGAACCAAGTTTCCAGGACTGCATGAAGAAGGAAAGATGCAGACATTCAGATTTGAGAATCAAGGATACTTGGAAGCTGAGGAAATTGTGGATGAAGAACCTAGCTTCACTCAAATTGTTGAAGTTGATAAAGATACTGTCAATACCACTACTGTCAACCAAACTCCAGCTCAGTCACAGACCATAACTGTGACGCCCTCCCGATCTGGGGTCATGATCGGGGAGTCACTACAACCTCTATACATATTAAACCCATAAACAATAATATAAGCATGCAGACTAGACCCCAACTCCACTCCTTGAGGTTTCTTGTCTGAACTTCCAAATCCACTCCTCTGTTTCTGAAAATTCCTATCTCCTCCTGATTGATTTCCAAATCTTTTCCTACTCTGAGAACTTCCTTGTCCTTCATCACCTTGGTTTCTTTCAGATCCTCCAAACTTTCGTTTCTTTCCAAATTTCTCCTTTTGAACTAATTCGCTTTCGCCCTCAATGATCATCGCTTTCTGTACTACCGCAGTATAATTTCTCAACTCAAAAGCTGCAACTCTACTCCTTAACCATGGCTTTAATCCGTGCTGAAACTTTCTAGCCTTACTGACATAATCTCCTACGTACCTAGGTGCAAATCTTGCCAATTCCGTAAATTTGGCTTCGTATTCTGCCACGCTCATCCCTTCTTGTTTTAATTCTAAGAATTGAACTTCCAACTGATCTTGTAGGTACCTTGGTAAATACTTCTCCTGAAATAGTTCCGTAAATCTTTTCCAAGTAATTTCTCCTTCTCCTAGCTTCACAGATTCCCACCAAAAATTAGCTTCTGCCTTCAAGTAGTAACTAGCAAATTCAGTTTTCTGATCTTCCCCAACCTTAACTAACGCAAAAGCTTTCTCAATGTCGATTAACCATGATTTCGCCTCAACAGGGTTTAGAGTACCTTTGAATTCAGGTGGGTGGACAGCTTGAAATGATTTAAAGGTTGTCAATGGTTGAACAATTTGTTGTTGTTGTTGTTGAGTCAAGGCAGCAGTTTGTTGTTGAAGTAATTGAAGTATCTGAGTTATAGTTGGGTCTACCAGGTTCTGGGCCTCGGTATCAGTTGTTTGTTGAGTAGAAGCAGTAGTCTTTTTCTTTGGTGGCATTTTTCTGATAAGAGATAAGCAATTTATGAAACAATATGCATATATATACCACAGTGTAAACTATTTTTGAAAATGTTTATAAAACTGTATGCAACATAAAGAAAATTTAAAACTTTTAGCCATATTGTTAGATAACTTGCTCGTCTCCGTAACAGGGTAAACAGGGTAAACATAGGTATTATAGGAACAGGTTAACAATAAATGGTGTAACAGTTTAAAGCAAGGTATAAGAAAAGTACGTGCATAATGTAAAGATATGAGTCAGGTACAATAGATGACAGGGTACATGATCACCCCATAAAGTTAAAGCAGAGTCAATGTCAAAGCAGATAATATAATACTGTCTACTAGTACTAGGAAAACGGGAAAACATCCTAACAACTAGTAGTCAAGCGTGCAAATAACCAGAACTAAACCAATGGGCTCTAACAGATGTCCCACTCTCAGAATCCAACCATAGCTAGTCTCGTCCACCACGAACAGCTCTCAGCTCACACAGCATCCAGCTAACAATCCTAGTCACTCTCCTGGCCTCCTCTAAAGCATCAACAGTGACTGGTCCCTCAGATAGGCGCTTTCGCGCTGACTCCTCTACAGTACGAATCCTATCCTGCCACTCCGCCTCAGTAACAGCAACACGACGGTCCGCCTCATCAGACATCTGATCTACAAGGGCCTGAAGCTCGGCATTCTGTCCGGAAAGGGTCTCTAGGTCTCTAGCAAGGTCTACATGTGCATGAAGAAACATAGGTGCAGGACCTCCCAAAACTGAAACACGAGAATCAAAAGATGCTGCTCTCCAAGGGATAGTAGTCTGAACAGGTACAGGTGCAAATAGTGGCTCAACGGGCTGAACACTAGGACTACCTATCTCCACTGGGTCCTCCTCATGATCAGATAAAGTATGCATAGGGTCAGATGATGTGATAGATGGGTGAGGGGGTGTGTCTCCACCAATAACGTCCATCTCCTGCGATAACAATATAGATATAGATACTTATATAATAACAGGTTATCTCAATCCTAAAGACTTAATCTTAAAAGAAAGTACTTACGCCTACCGTGGCTACTTAGCATCTATCAATCTGATATCCTAACATATTCCTACTCCTTTCATAACTATCTTAATCATCTTTTATTAATAGGGATCCTAATCTTTTATTAATAGGGATCCTAATCCTGGCTTGTTTCAGTGACCAAAAACTGACCGCTCTGATACCAACCTGTGACGCCCTCCCGATCTGGGGTCATGATCGGGGAGTCACTACAACCTCTATACATATTAAACCCATAAACAATAATATAAGCATGCAGACTAGACCCCAACTCTACCAAAGGATCTCAACAGTTGATGGTGTGAAACAAGCATCCACTATCTAATTCATTAATACATAAACATAAGTCTCAAAAGTTATTACATCCATGACTTAAAAGTTCTACGTTCTCTATTACAAAACACCTTCTAGATATGGGCATCACCTACCTGAGCTGGCATCCCAAAAACAACCCTATAGGAAGACTTCCTAGCTGTCTGAAATGTACGTACCATCTTCTCGTTTCACTGTGGGTTAGAATAGGGAAAAAGAATGAGCCAAATGCCCAGCAAGTAATAATATGTCCAAATAGTTATCCACTGGGAAACAGTTCCAATATCAATATGTATGACATGGGTATAGCAAAATCCGTATCAAGGGATTATCAGAATAATGAATTGAATATACAGTTTCAAAGCAGTTTCCAATATCAATATATATATGGCATGGTTTAAGCAGAATCCATATCAAAGGATTATCAGAACAATAACAGAAATATGCAATTTCAAAGGGTAAACCAATTTCATTATCAAGATATCCGTTTTCAAGAAAAGCATTAAGTAATTTGGAGATTTTTCACAACGCACCGGACAATACGGGTGATCAGCCACGTAAAGTCCCCATACCGGACACACAGTCCCTCTGGTCCTTGTATTGGGTCCCATTAGGCACATATTGGCCTTTAGACTAGTCCATCCCTAGTCCATTTATTATAATTAAAAGGTGCTGGACCGGCGTTACTCGGCCTCTTACGCCTCCAATCTTAGGAATCCGTGGAAACCATAAATCAGAATTTTAAATGAGTCTAAACCTTGTTCCTTTTTAAAACATTTTCAGATATAAACAAGTCTTTTGGAAATCAGATAAGTTCAATCAAAACACTTTGGATTTCTATTAGTGGAATATCAGAAATATTTATCATCGGGTATGTTCTGGTAATGTACTAGAATGAAAGTTAGGTGTATTCACTTTCAGGTATAACAAGGGAATGCATAAGTATAGGATCAAATTCAGGTTATAGAATCATAGGCCATCAGGTTTCAATTCATGGATATAAACAGGGTATAAAGGTCTAAGGATAAAGAACTAAACAAAGCATGGTATACAGTTCAACATGGTATATATGAACAAAGGTAAGGGTTATCAATGAACAATAAGTGTTTTCAGAAATTAAAGGTATATCAAGGCAAGATAACAATTCATATGTGTCAAAATGAAACAATGGAATCGAAATACGAAAGCAAGTTTGGATTACTTGCCTTAAGTAGCTAAAAAGGGTAATGAACAATCACTGATTCTCCACCTTAGTCTTTCCTTTGTCTCTAAGACCCACTTCCTTGAACTCTTTAAGTTCCACTTCCTTGGACTCTACAAAAGAATATATTCTATCTTAGAACGCCCTTTCTCAAATGCCAATCCTTTATTCTAAACTACCCAACGCATCCTAATCGCGTAAACACATAATAGTTATACCATAAAACAATTATAACCATGTAATAGGCAATCAACCATATAAACTCACATCGTCATTTAAATACACATAACATGCTCCTTATACATATATACATATAATTATATACCTTTCAAATCATACCACACTTGGTATCCCTTAAATCAATTTGGTCATGCCAACCATATCCTTAACACTTACAACAATGCTTCCTCTAAAAAAAAACAGAAAAAGCAACTGCGCATACTTTACTAAAACATTTTCCATAATTCCAAAAATAATCAAACAATTACCAAATTTGACAGGCTACTTCCTGATTACTAACTCAACTTAGCATAAAAGTTTCAACTTCAGAACACTTTATTTAGATTCAAAACGAACTGTATAAACTAGGTACTGAACACAGATAATCCCTGCTGCGCAACTTTTAGTAAAATAATCATAACTTTTTATTCGTAAATCCTATCGATACAAGGTTAGCGCGTGCACAAACTAGATTCAATTTAGAACAGTTAACTCCTAGACTCTCTGTCTAAAACAGGCAGCAACATTTCTCAATTAATCAAAACAGAACAGGGCAGACAGTTTTCTGGAAAATTCAGCATGATGTATGTCTATACAAAACCATTCCACCATTATAATCTTTACCATAAATAACCATCCCAAATCAAAACTAAACTCTTCCTTAGCTGAAAAAGGTTTTACCAATCAACTCATGACCTCAAGAAACTACTAGAATATATACATGCAATTATCAAAACCAAAACTAACAAACCAACAATCCAAACACTTGGAATCTCACTAAAATTCCCAAATCAAAACCTTTAACATCCAAAATTTCGAACTATCTAAACTTATCACAATTAATCAACATGCAACCACTATAACTTGAAATCATCAATCAATCATCAACATAAACAATTTTTAAACCGAATTTTCTAAAAGGGGAAAATCGAAATATGCACATGCAATTCGATTTCTCAACATGCAATTCATAACTTCACTAAATACTAGTTTTAATACAAAAATCGGACTCAATAATATCATCATCGTCCCTGTCGGATCGCCGGAGCTCATTGCCGACGGCGGCATGGTCGGAGGTGCCCGGAAAAATCGGGTTTCCTTCACAACCTCACCAATAAGCAATATAAATCAACCAATTAATCACGAAATCATCACAAGCAAGCTTTCGAGTTTGAATTAAATCAAAATCGCCCAAAATCCTTTGCATGCAAACCGATACACACATATATACACACGGCATACATTCACACACATACACGATTATATATATATATGTATATATATACATAATCATCAATATAATTGAGAGAATGAGAGAGAGATTTTACAAAAGAAAATCGAGAGAGAGAGATTAACCGAGAGAGAGAGAGAGAGACTCGAGAGAAAGAGAGAAGAGAGAGTGATGAACGGTGAAAGAAGAAAAGGGGAAAAACTGATTGCTGGGGTTTTATAAGCCCAGGGGTATTTTAGTAACTTGCTAATTAAAAATTCTGATTTCTAATAAACAAAACCAACATAATACCCTTTCTAAAATTCGAAATAAAATGAAGATAATATCTAAAAATCACAATTTTATTTTTAAAACAAAGATAACGAATTTACAAGCTCCCCCATATTTTTAAAATATTTTTATGATCAAAATTGAATTAAATATGAACTTTCAAAGTTTTGATCACATAAATGATATTTAACTCATAAAATCAGTTTTAAATCCTTAAAGCCAAAAATAAATTCCTCCACTAATTGTATAAAATACTAGAATATAAAATAAAGGTTGTGAAAAAGATTTCACAATAAAAAGAGTCTCCGATGATTTTATAAAATTCCCGGAAGGTCAAAAAGAACTAATTTTTAATAAGAAATTCATATAAAATGCATTTAAAAGCATACACAAGTATTTTAATCCATACCATTCACCAAGTAAACATCTAATTATCACATTTTCACATATATACTCTTCACACAATATTCACATATCATAGAACTCAAATATTTATTAAATATTAATATTGTACAAGCGTTTTTCTGAGTCGTTATAACCTTCCCCCCTTAAAAAGATTCTGTCCTCAGAATCTAACCTTATGAAAATAGATGCGGATACTTTTCAAGCATCTCGCTCTCAAGTTCCCAAGTTGATTCTTCAACTTTAGGATTCCTCCACAAAACCTTAACTAACTTAACAATCTTATTCCTTAATTTCCTATCCATATGATCCTGAATTTCTACAAGTTGTTCTACATATGACAAATCAGATTGAATCTCAAAAGGTTCATATTCGATCACTTGATTTGCATCAGGATTAAATCTCTTAAGCATCGAAACATGAAAAACGTTATGAATATGCTCCATGTGCGGTGGTAGCGCTAACTCATATGCAACTTTTCCAATACGTCTCAGTATCTCAAACGGTCCTACATATCTCGGGCTAAGTTTCCCTTTCTTGCCAAATCTCGTAACTCCTTTCCATGGCGACACTTTTAGCAACACTTGATCTCCTTCTTCAAAGCTTAGATCCTTTCTATCTTGGTCCGCGTACTTCCGTTGTCTGTCTTGTGCCGTAACTAGTCTTTTCTGAATGATTTCAATCTTTTCCTTCGTTTGTTGTACTAGCTCGGGTCCTAAAACTTTTCGTTCTCCAACTTCTTCCCAATATACAGGCGATCTACATTTCCTTCCATACAAAGCTTCATACGGTGGCATTCCAATACTCGCGTGATAACTGTTGTTGTACGAAAACTCTACCAACGGCAAATGCTCATCCCAACTTCCTTTAAAATCCAGCGCACAAGCTCTAAGCATGTCTTCAATGGTTTGAATCGTTCGTTCACTTTGGCCATCAGTTTGTGGATGATAAGCGGTACTCATCTTAAGCTTGGTACCCAGACATTCTTGAAATTGTCTCCAAAATCGGGAGTTAAACCTTGGATCACGATCCGACACAATGGTTACTGGAACTCCGTGGCATGTCACAACTTCCTTCAGGTATAGCTGTACTAACCTATCCAGTGAAAATCTTTCATTGATTGGGAGAAAATGTGCAGACTTGGTCAGACGGTCTACAATTACCCATATGGCATCATGATTAGCTTTTGTCCTCGGTAGTCCAACAATAAAATCCATGGCAAGATGTTCCCACTTCCATTCCGGAATATCCAATGGCTGCAATAGTCCGCTCGGCTTTTGATGTTCGACTTTGACTCGTTGACAAGTATAACACTTACTTATCCATTCGGCAATTTCTCTTTTCATATCCGGCCACCAGAAATGTTCCTTCAAATCTCGATACATTTTCGTGCTACCAGGGTGAATTGAGTACTGTGAACTATGGGCTTCCCGCAAGATTTCATTCTTCAATTCTTTCACATTTGAAATCCATATCCTCGTAGAAAATCTCAAAATTCCTTTGTCATCCCTTTGGGTGCAGATCTCTTCACCAGTCAATGTGTTCATCTCTTGGTTCATAACCTCCTCTTGACATCTTCGTATTTTTTCCAACAATTCCGGTTGAAACGTCATAGCATTGAGAATTTCGTCAGTAACTTCTGAATCATAAACTTCTAGTTTCAACTTCTCAAATTCTTGAAGCAATTCCTTAGGTATTGTGAACAAATTCAATCTCTCCTTTCGACTTAACGCATCCGCCACAACATTCGCTTTTCCCGGGTGATAGTTAATACTACAATCATAGTCCTTAATTAGCTCCAACCATCTCCGTTGCCTCATGTTCAATTCCTTCTGAGTGAATATATACTTTAAGCTCTTATGATCTGTGTAGATTTCACACTTCTCTCCGTATAGATAATGTCTCCAAATTTTCAGTGCGAACACGATAGCTGCTAATTCCAAATCGTGAGTTGGGTACTTCTGTTCGTGCGGTTTGAGTTGTCGTGAAGCATACGCGATCACTTTTCCATGTTGCATTAAAACACATCCCAATCCTTTGTGTGAAGCATCACTGTAGATAACAAAATTTCCTTGATCATCTGGTAAGACTAACACTGGTGCTGTCACTAATTTTCCTTTCAGCTCTTGGAAACTTTCCTCACATTTCTCAGTCCAAACAAACTTCTCATTCTTCCGTGTCAGTGCAGTTAACGGTGTAGCTATCTTTGAAAAATCTTGAACAAATCTCCGATAATATCCAGCTAATCCGAGAAAACTTCTCACTTCAGTAGGGGTCTTTGGTCTTTCCTAATTAACCACAGCTTCAATCTTGGCAGGGTCCACTCTCACTCCTTCTCGACTAATAACGTGACCAAGAAATTGTACTTCTTCCAGCCAGAATTCACACTTTGAAAACTTCGCATATAACTTTTCCTTCCTCAAGACTTCCAATGCAATCCTTAGATGTTCCGCATGATCTTTCGAAGACTTTGAATATATCAGGATGTCATCAATAAATACAATCACAAACTTATCCAAATACGTTCGAAACACTCGGTTCATCAAATCCATAAACACAGCCGGGGCATTAGTTAATCCAAATGGCATCACTAAAAATTCGTAATGTCCATATCTCGTGCGAAAAGCAGTTTTCAAAACGTCTTCAGGTTTGATCTTCAGTTGATGATATCCAGATCTTAAATCAATCTTTGAAAAATAGGCTGCTCCTTTGAGCTGGTCAAATAAATCGTCGATTCGCGGTAACGGGTACTTATTCTTTATAGTCAACTGGTTGAGTTCTCGATAATCTATACACAATCTCATGCTTCCGTCTTTCTTTTTGACAAATAACACTGGCGCTCCCCACGGCGATACACTAGGCCTTATAACTCCTTTATCCAAAAGATCTTGTAGCTGCGTAGCCAATTCCTTCATTTCTGCCGGTGCCATTCTGTAAGGTGCCTTTGATACTGGTTCCGTTCCAGGTGCCAAATCAATCGTAAATTGTACTTCTCGATCTGGAGGTAATCCGGGTAGTTCGTCAGGAAAAACTTCAGGGAACTCATTTACAACGGGTATCTCCTCCATCTTCAACACTTGCTTCTCCACATCCACTATATGAGCCAAATAAGCTTCACAACCTTGTCGAAGTAGTCGTGTCGTTTGCATAAACGTTAAGAACTTCCTAGTTTGTCTTTGACCTTGAAACACCACTTCTTGATCTTCGTCCACACGCAATCTTACTTGCTTTTTCCTACATTCAATATGTGCATCGCAATCTACTAACCAATCCATTCCTAGGATAACATCAAATTCTCCCATTTTGAACGGTATCAAATCCGCATGAAAAAGATATCCACCGATCTCTATTTTACAGTTAGGACACACTTGGTCTACGGGAACTCTATCTTGGTTAGCCACTTCTATTACTAACGTCTTTTCCAATGGTTTTACCTCACATTACAATTTATCAAGGAATCTTTCAGATATAAAAGATCTAGTTGCTCCAGAATCAATTAACACTTTAGCTTTAACAGAATTCACAGGAAGTGTACCTGCTACTACATCTCTGTCCTGAACCGCTTCATTGATTGACATATTAAAAGTTCTTGCTCGAGGTTGAGATGACTGTGACCGTGTTGGTGGTGCAGTGAGTCTAAGTACATTAGCAGATTGGACCGGTTCCTAATCCTGGCTTGTTTCAGTGACCAAAAACTGACCGCTCTGATACCAACCTGTGACGCCCTCCCGATCTGGGGTCATGATCGGGGAGTCACTACAACCTCTATACATATTAAACCCATAAACAATAATATAAGCATGCAGACTAGACCCCAACTCTACCAAAGGATCTCAACAGTTGATGGTGTGAAACAAGCATCCACTATCTAATTCATTAATACATAAACATAAGTCTCAAAAGTTATTACATCCATGACTTAAAAGTTCTACGTTCTCTATTACAAAACACCTTCTAGATATGGCCATCACCTACCTGAGCTGGCATCCCAAAAACAACCCTATAGGAAGACTTCCTAGCTGTCTGAAATGTACGTACCATCTTCTCGTTTCACTGTGGGTTAGAATAGGGAAAAAGAATGAGCCAAATGCCCAGCAAGTAATAATATGTCTAAATAGTTATCCACTGGGAAACAGTTCCAATATCAATATGTATGACATGGGTATAGCAAAATCCGTATCAAGGGATTATCAGAATAATGAATTGAATATACAGTTTCAAAGCAGTTTCCAATATCAATATATATATGGCATGGTTTAAGCAGAATCCATATCAAAGGATTATCAGAACAATAACAGAAATATGCAATTTCAAAGGGTAAACCAATTTCATTATCAAGATATCCGTTTTCAAGAAAAGCATTAAGTAATTTGGAGATTTTTCACAACGCACCGGACAATACGGGTGATCAGCCACGTAAAGTCCCCATACCGGACACACAGTCCCTCTGGTCCTTGTATTGGGTCCCATTAGGCACATATTGGCCTTTAGACTAGTCCATCCCTAGTCCATTTATTATAATTAAAAGGTGCTGGACCGGCGTTACTCGGCCTCTTACGCCTCCAATCTTAGGAATCCATGGAAACCATAAATCAGAATTTTAAATGAGTCTAAACCTTGTTCCTTTTTAAAACATTTTCAGATATAAACAAGTCTTTTGGAAATCAGATAAGTTCAATCAAAACACTTTGGATTTCTATTAGTGGAATATCAGAAATATTTATCATCGGGTATGTTCTGGTAATGTACTAGAATGAAAGTTAGGTGTATTCACTTTCAGGTATAACAAGGGAATGCATAAGTATAGGATCAAATTCAGGTTATAGAATCATAGGCCATCAGGTTTCAATTCATGGATATAAACAGGGT
Organism: Heracleum sosnowskyi; assembly: GCA_030848705.1. NCBI lineage: Eukaryota > Viridiplantae > Streptophyta > Magnoliopsida > Apiales > Apiaceae > Heracleum > Heracleum sosnowskyi. The sequence goes on from CM061240.1 coordinate 24,155,150, forward strand.
ATAAAGGTCTAAGGATAAAGAACTAAACAAAGCATGGTATACAGTTCAACATGGTATATATGAACAAAGGTAAGGGTTATCAATGAACAATAAGTGTTTTCAGAAATTAAAGGTATATCAAGGCAAGATAACAATTCATATGTGTCAAAATGAAACAATGGAATCGAAATACGAAAGCAAGTTTGGATTACTTGCCTTAAGTAGCTAAAAAGGGTAATGAACAATCACTGATTCTCCACCTTAGTCTTTCCTTTGTCTCTAAGACCCACTTCCTTGAACTCTTTAAGTTCCACTTCCTTGGACTCTACAAAAGAATATATTCTATCTTAGAACGCCCTTTCTCAAATGCCAATCCTTTATTCTAAACTACCCAACGCATCCTAATCGCGTAAACACATAATAGTTATACCATAAAACAATTATAACCATGTAATAGGCAATCAACCATATAAACTCACATCGTCATTTAAATACACATAACATGCTCCTTATACATATATACATATAATTATATACCTTTCAAATCATACCACACTTGGTATCCCTTAAATCAATTTGGTCATGCCAACCATATCCTTAACACTTACAACAATGCTTCCTCTAAAAAAAAACAGAAAAAGCAACTGCGCATACTTTACTAAAACATTTTCCATAATTCCAAAAATAATCAAACAATTACCAAATTTGACAGGCTACTTCCTGATTACTAACTCAACTTAGCATAAAAGTTTCAACTTCAGAACACTTTATTTAGATTAAAAACGAACTGTATAAACTAGGTACTGAACACAGATAATCCCTGCTGCGCAACTTTTAGTAAAATAATCATAACTTTTTATTTGTAAATCCTATCGATACAAGGTTAGCGCGTGCACAAACTAGATTCAATTTAGAACAGTTAACTCCTAGACTCTCTGTCTAAAACAGGCAGCAACATTTCGCAATTAATCAAAACAGAACAGGGCAGACAGTTTTCTGGAAAATTCAGCATGATGTATGTCTATACAAAACCATTCCACCATTATAATCTTTACCATAAATAACCATCCCAAATCAAAACTAAACTCTTCCTTAGCTGAAAAAGGTTTTACCAATCAACTCATGACCTCAAGAAACTACTAGAATATATACATGCAATTATCAAAACCAAAACTAACAAACCAACAATCCAAACACTTGGAATCTCACTAAAATTCCCAAATCAAAACCTTTAACATCCAAAATTTCGAACTATCTAAACTTATCACAATTAATCAACATGAAACCACTATAACTTGAAATCATCAATCAATCATCAACATAAACAATTTTTAAACCGAATTTTCTAAAAGGGGAAAAATCGAAATATGCACATGCAATTCGATTTCTCAACATGCAATTCATAACTTCACTAAATACTAGTTTTAATACAAAAATCGGACTCAATAATATCATCATCGTCCCCGTTGGCTCGCCGGAGCTCATTGCCGACGGCGGCATGGTCGGAGGTGCCCGGAAAAATCGGGTTTCCTTCACAACCTCACCAATAAGCAATATAAATCAACCAATTAATCACGAAATCATCACAAGCAAGCTTTCGGGTTTGAATTAAATCAAAATCGCCCAAAATCCTTTGCATGCAAACCGATACACACATATATACACACGACATACATTCACACACATACACGATTATATATATATATGTATATATATACATAATCATCAATATAATTGAGAGAATGAGAGAGAGATTTTACAAAAGAAAATCGAGAGAGAGAGAGAGAGACTCGAGAGAAAGAGAGAAGAGAGAGTGATGAACGGTGAAAGAAGAAAAGGGGAAAAACTGATTGCTGGGGTTTTATAAGCCCAGGGGTATTTTAGTAACTTGCTAATTAAAAATTCTGATTTCTAATAAACAAAACCAACATAATACCCTTTCTAAAATTCGAAATAAAATGAAGATAATATCTAAAAATCACAATTTTATTTTTAAAACAAAGATAACGAATTTACAAGCTCCCCCATATTTTTAAAATTTTTTTATGATCAAAATTGAATTAAATATGAATTTTCAAAGTTTTGATCACATAAATGATATTTAACTCATAAAATCAGTTTTAAATCCTTAAAGCCAAAAATAAATTCCTCCACTAATTTTATAAAATACTAGAATATAAAATAAAGGTTGTGAAAAAGATTTCACAATAAAAAGAGTCTCCGATGATGTTATAAAATTCCCGGAAGGTCAAAAAGAACTAATTTTTAATAAGAAATTCATATAAAATGCATTTAAAAGCATACACAAGTATTTTAATCCATACCATTCACCAAGTAAACATCTAATTATCACATTTTCACATATATACTCTTCACACAATATTCACATATCATAGAACTCAAATATTTATTAAATATTAATATTGTACAAGCGTTTTTCTGAGTCGTTATAATAACCTCTAACATTCATAACAGTGGTGACTCTGGAGACAATGAAGAACATGGTGAAGACAATGGGATTGGTGATCATTCAACTCAACAAACTGAAGCAAATGTTCCTGTACAGTCAAGTAGCTTGCCCAGAATCACCAAGTTGAACAAGGATCACTCAAGTGACCTCATCATTGGTGACCCTAATTCTGGAGTGAAGACAAGGAACAAAGTCTCTGCTGACAGCATGTTTTCATGCTTCCTGTCTCAAATGGAACCCAAGACAACTGATGAAGCATTGTTGGATTCTGACTGGGTGATAGCCATGCAAGAAGAGCTAAATCAGTTTGAAAGGAACAATGTATGGAAGCTAGTTCCAAGACCTAAGGGAAAGTCAGTCATTGAGACCAAATGGGTTTTCAGAAACAAGCTTGATGAAAATGGATCAGTGACAAGAAACAAAGCAAGGCTAGTAGCTAAGGGTTAATGTCAATAGGAAGGAATAGATTATGATGAGACATTTGCACCTGTTGCAAGACTTGAAGCTATAAGAATCTTTCTAGCCTATGCTGCACACTGCAACTTCAAAGTATTTCAGATGGATGTCAAAAGTGCCTTCCTAAATGGAGAATTGGAAGAAGAAGTGTATGTTGAACAGCCACCAGGGTTTGAGGATGCTGAAGTGTATGATTTGGTATACAAACTTTTCAAAGCTTTGTATGGACTAAAGCAAGCACCCAGGGCTTGGTATGACACACTCTCCACTTTTCTCTTGGACAATCAGTTTACTAGAGGAGTTGTGGACAAGACACTTTTCTACAAACACCATGGCAAGGACATCATTCTGGTACAAATCTATGTGGATGATATCATTTTTGGTTCAACAAATGAGAGGCTGTGTGAGAAGTTTTCCTCTCTCATGAGTAACAAATATGAGATGAGTATGATGGGAGAATTGCCATTCTTTCTGGGATTACAAATTCTTCAACAATCTGATGGAATCTTCATTTGTCAAGCTAAATACATCAAGGAACTTCTCAGAAAGTTCAACTTGGAAGATTCATCACCTGCAAAGACACCAATGTCCACCTCAACCAGTCTGGATCTTGATCCTAAAGGGAAGAAAGTTGACTCAAGCACCTATAGAGGCATGGTAGGATCTCTCCTTTACCTAACTGCTAGCAGACCTGACATCATGTTTGCTACATGTCTCTGTGCAAGGTTTCAGAGTGATCCAAAGGAGTCTCACTTAGTAGCCATCAAGAGAATCTTTAGATACCTAAAAGGCACTCCTAACCTAGGTCTTTGGTATCCCAAGAACACTGGATTTGATCTAATTGGCTACTCAGACTCAGACTATGCTGGATGCAAGATTGACAGAAAGAGTACTACTGGCAGCTGTCAATTTCTTGGTGGAAGATTGGTCTCATGGTTTAGCAAGAAGCAGCATTCAATTTCTACCTCAACTGCAGAAGCTGAGTATATTGCTGCAGGCAGTTGCTGTGCACAAATTCTATGGATGAAGAATCAACTTCTGGATTATGGTCTAGTGTTAAGTGAAATTCCAATCTACTGTGACAACACTAGTGCCATAGCCATCTCAGACAATCCAGTTCAACACTCTAGGACAAAGCACATTGATATAAGACATCACTTTATCAGAGAGCATGTTGAACAAGGAACTGTGAAGCTGATCTATGTCCCAACTGACAAGCAACTTGCTGACATCTTCACTAAGCCATTGGATGAAGCAACCTTCAACAGGTTGGTAAGTGAATTGGGAATGCTGAATCTGGTATGTTGATTTACTCAGTTTTCTATATTTCTAAATTCTCTTTTGAAGCTCATGACAGCAACTTCAAACCTGCTGTCAAGAGAAGTTACTGTCTACTTGGTCTATGTCTGTTATGTGACAGCATGTGTTGATTTGACTTTTCATGTCAGTATTTTGTGCCAGTCTCATACTTTTAGACTGTGTATGACATTAATGTGGTTACTTGTTAAGTTTGAGAGATAAAAATCTGTTCCATTGGACTTTCACACCGTTTTGCATTAATCTGTAGGATTAAAGGAGGACACGACCATTAATTACTTTTGTGGTAGTTGTATGGGTACTCTAACTGTTGACCATTAGACTTTAACCCTTAGACGGTTTTGCCTATAAATTAACCTTAGGTTTCACCAGTCTGCTCTCAGTTTTAAAGTAAATAATGGAAAACAAAGTAGGAATTGAAGTAGGGCTAAAACGGTGCGATAGTGAACCCGACAGTGAAGAGATGGATGAACTCTTCGAGATGCTATTGGACGGCATGGATGAGATCGAAGAGGAAAAGAAACAGGAAGAGGAGGCCAAGGCTCAGGAAGAAGAGAAGGAGCTTCAGGCACTTCTTGAAAAATAAGGTCGCTCTGAAGAAGAGATTAAGGAAGAGCTTTTAGGACTAGTTGATAAGATCATAGAATAATGTACTCCATGTTCTATTTTTAATGATTTTATCAATAATAATAATAAAAGTTCTTGTTCTTGTGTTTATGATTTGTCTGTACTAATTGCTTAATATCTGTGTTCACAAGATTAAATTGCTAAATCCATAATGTGTCAATATTAAGTTAAGTATATGAATAAAGCATTCTAATAAGTTCATGACAGAACCAATTCCCAATCGAAGTTACTGTCGTTAAGAAGGGTACTGTCGTGTGTTTCTTGACAGCAACCTTCTTGACAGCAGGAAAAGACTTTCTGTCAAGACTTGTAAAGGATACTGTCATTCATACGCTTAACGGTGACAACAAGTTTTTGCGCAATAGTTGCTGTCGCGCAAAACCTACTGTCACCACCTCTTATTACTGACAGATTGTTTCTAGCGCACAAGTTACTGTCAACAATAGTGGACCGTTGAAATTGGATATTCATCCCACGTTGGTCAGTGAATAATGGGCAGTAACTGACGTGTTATAAGAGTGGGTTAAGACACGTTCTTTAATTCCACTTTTTCTGCACAACGTTTGCGATACCTCTATTTATTCCCCGGTTACTCAGACATATCACTCTCATCGAACTCAAGGCAATATACTTTTCTTCAAGCAAAAAGCCACTTTCTTACTTTCTTCTTTTCTTGAAATCTCCATGGCATCCAAACAGACTCTCTCTCAAACAAACTTTACTGGCATCTTTTCCCCAAATGATGCTGGTGAAGGCTTCAAAGGACTCGTGTTTTTCTTGAACAAGTCCTATCTCGGTTATGCCATCACCTCAACCCCCATTCTAGACTTAGACCGAATTGAGGCGTTTTGGCAAACTGCTGTTGCTCAAACTGAGGGTGAGAACCCGGGTATTCAATTCACTATCTCTGGGCAACAATACACTCTTACAGCTGAGGTCATCAACACTGCTCTTGGAACTACACTTGAAGCAGGACACCAATTTGCTGAACTTGCCAATGATGACACTCTCAAGAAGCTCTTCTTGAAGATTGGGTATGCAGGCCCTATTCTCGAAGAGGCTTGCTCAGTTTTGAAGAAGAACACACACACTATTATCTTCACAGAATCTCAATGCACATATTCCACTTTGTTTCACTCAGCACATGGTTGATCAAGTGTCCAACCCTGATTTACCATTACCATCTGGTTATGACTCTTTCACTCTTGAGAATGAAACTGAATTAGACCCAAATTCAGTTAACCCACGTTCAACACCATACACTCAGCCTAGGCCCTCTAGACTTACCAAAGCCCAAAGAGAAGCAGTGCAAGAATCCAGAAAAAGGCCCCTAGAAGCTGATGTTGGTGGTAGCTTTGTTAGTCAAGAGGGAGACACTGCACCTAGTGCAGCAAATAAGGAAGGTAGTCAAACAGAACCCCCAGTGGTTCCCCCTGAGCCTAAGAAGAAGAGAGCTAGGAGGACTAAAACCACTGTTAACCAAGCTGCAGTTTCTCAACAAACTGTGGTTACTGAAAGGGACTCAAACACCTCCCTAGATGTGCCTTCTCAACAAGGTGCATCTATTGAAATTGGCATGTCTCCCAAGGCACCCTGTACAGAGTCTGCACAAACTCATGGTTCACAACCTGAGAAACCTCCACTTGAAGAAACACACAGTGAGGATTTCTCTACTCCTATTGATGGTTCACATGTTTCATCTGTGAATCAGCCCTCACTCTCTGCTACACTTTCACCTTCTTCCTTCCCTACACATTCCTTTGTTTCTTCTCCATAACCTAGAGAAGGGGACAGTCCCAACCCTTCAGGTTTTGATCATCCATCTCCAATCATGGATGAGCCCCCTCTAGTGGTCCACAAGAACCCATTTCTCAAAGTGAGATGGACACCACTCCTCCAAACACTGAGCTAGGGCAAAATGGAATTTTGTCAGAAAATGAAACAGCCAACACTTTGTCTGAACTCCAAGGAGCATCTTACCTTCAGGAAGATGCTGTCACAGCCTCTGTTGCTGTCAAAGACACTGGCAATGTTGCTGTCCTGGACACAGCTGCTGTCATGGGTGGAGAGAAAGATACTGTCACTACAGGACCTACTGTCACTCCACCTCCCAAAGTTGCTGTCATGCCAGAACCTGCTGTCCAGACTCCAACTGACAGTAACATTCCTGCCACAGATGCTGTCCAGTCCTCTCAGCCTGATTTTGAAGCTGTAATCATTGAGGATGCCTCTGATGATGATCTCCCTCTTGCCAAACTCTTAAAGGTACATTCTAAATCTACTCCTTCCATGCATGTTAGTACTGCTCATACCCATGCATCTAGGTTGAGTGAGGGTGTGCAAAATAAAAGAGAGATAAAAGAAAAGAGAGGTGAGCATAAAAATGAGAGGCAGCCAAATGAGCTGGCAAAAGAAGAGGGACTTGAGCATGTCCAGAGAGATATTGAGGGAGCCCACACTATTCAGGCATTAGGCCTTGAGAGTCAATCTGTGAGGGGTGATGAGATCACTCAAAAACACTCTGAGAGTGTGAGAACCCCCATAGCCTCCAAGCCCCTTTCTTTTCCTTCCCCTCCAAGAAGGTTAAGGTCTGGTGGCCCCTCTACTACTTTTGGTAACAGGATTGTAGCTCTGGAAGGACAGTGTGCTACTTTGAACTCCAAGATGGACTCTCTCTCTCAACTGATGGTTGATGGTTTTGCTGCTACTCAGCTCTCTATCCAGTTCCTCACTGACCTAGTAGCTGCCAACTCAACTAAGGGGGAGAAGGTAGCAAGATCAGAATCAATATCTATTCAGGAATCAGGTGGAACTCAGAGGGAGCCAGTAGCTGTGAAGACCAAAGGGGGAGCTAAGGGGAAAGCAATATCTAAGGGGGAGCAAGTCAATCCAAGCAGTGGACAACCAAAGGATAAAGCTGAAGAGCTTGTTGAAGTTGACTTGGATGGAGAAAGAGTACTGATGTCTAAAGCAACTCAAGATGCAATGCAAAGAAGACCTGCATCTAGACATCCAATTCTACCTCCTGTGATAATCAGAGAGCCAACTCCAGCAACTCAAGAATCTGCTCTACAAAGAAGATGGAGAGAAATGGAGGAACAGAATAAGTCTGGGAAAGGTAAAGGGAAACTACCTGAATCCATCCATAAAGGAAATAATTGGTCCAATGGTACTGAGTATGATCAAGAAGAAGCCAATACCCTAATGGTGGATTACAGGGAGAGCACATTACACAATCATGACAGTGAATTTAGCAGTTTGGTGGAAGAAGCAATGAATGCTCCAAGCAACCTTCCAACCAACACCACAAAACTGTTAAAGGATCAAATAACCAGTGTCTGTGTAATGGTTAATGATGAGAAAAGATGGGCTATAAGTATCTATTTCACTTCTGGCATATCTTATTTCATCACAATGCAGTTATTGCAGAGTCTGCCAGCAAAGGTGTTGTGTACTTTGAAGGGAAAGATCAGGGCAACTCAAACACCATTCAATGAAATATTGGATATGCAAATCCAGAACCTTCTCACACAAAAGCTACCTGAAGTCTACACAAATCCACCAAGTGTTTTCTACAGATCTGTAACTAAGGATGGCACAAGAAGGAACAGCTTCATGAATTTGGTTGGCACATCCAGAATGGAAACCAAGTCAATTCTGAAAGTGTTAGATGGAATACTCAGTTCAAATGCCAATCCAGGAAGAGTTTATGCTGTTCAAGAGATCTACAAAATGTTGGTGTTGAGAGACAAGGCACTGGGAGCTAGAGTGAAGGAACTAATCTCTAGAGCCAATGCTAAAAGAAATGATCAAGGTGGAAGCTGTCTCTATGACATACCTCCTCATGATGATGATGATGATGATGATGATGATGAGGTTGGAGGTGGTGAAGCTTCTGGAAATGCTGGAAATGCTGGTGGAAGTAATTCTGGGAATACTGGTATTCAATCTCAGAATGAAGGCAATGAAGAAACTCCTAGTCAAGAAAAGAAAGATGCTGGTGCAACAGATGAAGAGGAGCCAAGAATACTGGAAGCTTTGGAGGCAAGCATTCTTAGATATGCTATTGACTTCATAAATGCAGAAAAAGATGCTGTCACCAAAGGTACTGTCGACAAGGAAACTGTCAAAGAAGATGTTGTCATGGAAGATACTGTCGACAAAGGTACTGTCAAGAAAGGTTCTGTCAAGGATGAAGCCAAAGCTACTGTCAAGCCCATAAGACTGAAAGCCAAAGCAAGAGCATGGTTTTCTAGACAGAAACCTGAAGGAAAACACAAGTACTCAGGAAAGGAAAAGACCACTGGATTTGGCAGGAATCTTAAGAAGCCAATTCAATCAATACCTCCCAACAGTCTTAAGATACAACAGATGCAATCTAGAGAAATCAAGAGTGTTGAGGTAAAGATGGATGCAAATCAAGAGGTCACTGGGTACATTCTGTGGTGGGAAGAATCAAGATCTACCAAGGTTGATAAGGATTTCAATCTGGTCTCCACATCAACCAGTGGTAGGACATCAACCTTAGATAAAAGAAGAATTGACTTCTTCTACCTGGAAAGAATGGTAGAGTTGCTGGAGAGCTATGAAAATGTTTCAGAGTCTGTTATGGAACATATTCTGAAATATCACGCTGATAGGGATGCTGAATTCTATCAGAAATTTGGCTACAACTTTGCAGATTTTGATGATGCGGATATTTCAACTGATTTACCAGCTTCTCCTATACCATATCACTGGTACTATAAGTTTGATGATTCACCCACAGAAGAAAGGAAAACCCAACCCACAGAGGAAGGGCAACCCAAGCCAAGCAAAAGACCTGACTCTTCTCAATACGCTCAATATCAGTCAGAACTTGATAAGAAGGAAGCTGAACTCCTGGAAAGATGCAAGACTGCCAACAAGGCAGAAAGTGAAGCTCCAAATTATCAAACATGTATGCTGGAAAATCCCTTAAGAATCAAACATCTAAAAGAAGAAATCTATGTTTGCAGCTTGCACAAGCTAAAAACAACTATTCTGAAGGATTTACAGTATATGGTTGCTGGATCAATTCATCCCCTGGAGCAGATCTGTTCTGACAAGATAGAGGAATTATTGGAAAGGAGAAGAATCGAAGCTGGACAAGCAAAGGAGGATGTCTCTCAATGCTTATCGAGGAAGTAGATTCAAGCTCATTCATGAAGAATTCCACTTCAGAAGCTATCCATTTGATCAAGAGCAATGGTTGAATCTCAGGGATGCTAGTTCTCTTATTTCTCCTATTATCAAGAAGATCATTGAAGAAATAGAAGATGCTGCAGTCACACCTGCTGAAATCTCTCTTGTAGAAGGTCTAAGAAGCAGCTTGGTAGAAGCTCTCAGAAGAGAGGAAGTAACAAGACAGAAGAGGAAATCTCAAGCTAAGTAAACATTCTAAATCCATTCTGATCTTGTTAGTTAAGTTGTCAGCATATATTGTAAATTTGTTGTTATTATCCATAAAAACAAATTGGGGGAGATTGTTGGGATTTATGGGTGATAGCATAGGAACAACTTAACTTTGTATATACTTAATTTTTTAATTAAGTAGAACATACTGTCACAGCCAAAGTATGTTCTTGTAATCAGTATGCAATGTTATTTTAATTGTGTAATTTGGAAGAAGTTCACTTTCTGTGTTCAAGCCTCAAAGAACGCATACTAGATGACAGCATGAATAAAGGTTACTGTCATAAGCATTGACAGTAAGATTACAAGAAGACAGAATGTTGCAAGTCAAGACAGCATATTCACTCTGACAGCAACATTGGCGGAAGACTACGCGACAACAACTTTAGCCCTCGACAGCAAGTTTGGAAACCTCGACAACACACTATGCGGGGAACTCCTACTGTCACCAAAAGCACATTCCTGTGACAGCAAGCTTTGCGGCAAAAGTAACTGTCTCGAGAAAGATCCTTGCTCTAGGTATCTTTCTCAGTCAAACCCCGTGACAGTTTCAATGTTCAAGAAACAGGCGTGTTGCAGTATCCCTAAGCTGCACAAAGTCTGCAAGACTACGACAGAAGCTTCAAGCACTGCAAACAAAAGCGAATCAATTCAAGAGCAAGGTCAAGTCTCTATTTGCTGAATTGTTTTAGCTAGAAATAGAATAAATCTAGGTTGCTTTCTTTGTAATGTATATCTGACATTGTTAGCAATTTAGGAAAGTCACATGGGTAGACACTTTGTAAGAAGCTGCCACTTGATAATGACAGCAGCTTCACAGACCCGTGTTGATAGTGATAGGATTAGTTTTATACTTAGACTATCAATTCATTCTAAAGAAGTAAGGAAGACAAGCAAGTGTCTTGGAGAAAAACGAAGCTCAAGAATTCTCTCTTGAGGTTGTAGCAACACTTTGCAAAATAAATAAAACATTTATTTTGTGAATCCTGTCTTCTCTACTATACTGTTTGTGAATGCATACGTATTATTGATAACATTAAATCTTAGTTTTAGTTGTTGAAACTGAGATTGAATTTTATCAGTATTGCATTCATCCCCCCCCCTTCTGCAATACACAAGGACCAACAGAGTTTCCATGAGCTGAAATCACATTATGTTGGACATAGTGCGATGGATGATGAGTCAAGTGGATCTTCCAATAAGTTTCTGGGGTTATACCCTAGAGACAGGTGCATATACACTAAACCGTGTTCCTACTAAAATGGTTCAGGAGACACCATATAAGATGTGGACTGCGAAAAGTTATAGCATGTCATTTATGAAAATTAGGGGATGCAAAGCGTTTGTGAAATGTTTAACCTCTGACAAGCTAGGACCAAAATCAGATAAATGTAATTTTGTGGGATACCAAATTAAAACAAAAGGGGTATTACTTCTTTAATCCTCCAGAGAACAAAGTGTTTGTTGCTCGGACTGCTGTATTTCTTGAGAGAGAATATCTTTCTAAAAGAAATAGTGGGAGGAAAATAGATATCGATGAGGATCGAGAACCACGAGATAACATTGAACCGAAGTTGGAACAAGTGCAGAATGTGCAAGAAAATGTTAATGACAATACTGCTCAAGAAACACAGGTTGTTCGTAGGTCTGGTAGGATTCACCATGAGTCCGAGAGATATTATGAATTTCTCTTAACTCAGGATGGTGATGTAATGCTTGTGAATAATGATAATGAGCCTCTTACCTACCAAGACGCTATGAACATTCCAAGATCTAAAAGTTGGCAGGAGGCCATGAAATCTAAGATGGATTCCATGTATGAAAAACCAAGTATGGACTTTGGTTGATCCACCTAAAGGGGTAAAACCTATAAGGTGCAAGTGCGTTTTCAAGAAGAAAACTGACATGGATAGTAATACAGACCTATAAGGCACAACTGGTGGCAAAAGGTTTCAAGTAAATTCATAGTATTGACTACGATGAAACTTTCTCACCAGTGGCAATGGTCAAGTCCATCAGGATTTTGCTTGCTTACTATGACTACGAAATCTAGCAAATATATGTCAAGACTACTTTCTTAAATGAGAGCGTAGAAGAGGTTGTGTACATGACACAACCTGAAGGTTTTATAGATCCAAGTTTTGTTAGAATGGTTTATAAGATAATTCGATCCATTTATGGATTAAAGTAAGCCTCATGGAGATGGAATATACGTTTTGATGAAATAGTCAAATAGTTTGGCTCTATTCAAAATAAAGATTAACCGTGTGTTTACAAGAAGGTTAGTGGGAGCCATGTGGCATTCCTAGTATCATATGTAGATGATATATTACAGATAAGGAATGACATTCTTTCTCAACAGACTGTTAAGACTTGGTAGAGAAATAGTTTCTTGATGAAAGACTTAGGAGATGTGTCCTATATCTTAGGGATCAGGATCTATAGAGATAGATCACGAAGATTTTTCGGCTTAAGTCAGAGTACATACATTGACAATGTATTGCCCCAATTAGGGATGCAAAGAGGCTAAAAGGGAAATGTTCCCATGTCTATGAGATAGTGATCTCAAAATAAATGGTCTAAAATCATTGGATGATATGGACCACATTAGTATAGTTCTATATGCTTCAGAAATTGGTTTCATAATGTATGTGATAATATGTACTCGTCATGTTGTCTCATATGCTTTAAGCATGACGAGAAGGTACCAGTCTAATCCAAGTGATGGTCACTTGATTGGAATCAATAATATTCTTAAGTGCCTGAAGAGGACTAAAGACTCATTCTTGGTATATGGAGGAGATGGGAAACTGGATGTAAAATGTTACACGGATGTTAGTTTCTAGACAGACATGACGATTTTTGTGTCTTGGTCTGGATTTGTGTTTTGTCTAAAAAGATGTGTTGTAAGCTAGAATAGTTCACAGCAAGAACTGTAAATGATTCTACAATCGAGGCTTAGTATATAGATACTAGCGAAGTAGCCAAAAAAGATGTTTTGGGAATTTACCAAGGCGATATCACCTTATTAATGAGATTAATGATCAAGGAGATATACTTATATGTAAAGTGCATACTATTGATAATATTGCAGAACCACTGACTAAGGCTTTGTCGCAGCAGAAGCATGTAAGTCACACTAGTTCCAAATGTATTGGATACATGGGATATTGGCTCTAGTGCAATTGGGAGATTGTTAGTATTAGTGCTCTAGAGACAATACTTTTATGTTTTAAAGAAAACATTTTATTATTATAAATTATGTTTTATTGATTATTGTTATTATTGTTATTATGTCTTTATTTACTGCGTTATAAATGTTAGCATAATAAATGTCCTTAGAATTATGATACGTATTCGATATCTTTAAGTATGTGACTTAAAAATGAGATTATATGAATAGTATCGTTATTCCTAAATATCCCTAGTCGAGTGTTATTATTTAAGGACAATAATAATACACAGAGACTAGTATGTTTGTTGACTGATGACCACATCTCATTGGTCATAGGTATGGTGATACTAAAGTCAAAACATAGGTGCATGTAAGAGTACATGACACTGGATTGACCCGCCGTGAGATTACACATGTTAATAGTGTCATAAGTAATTCTCACTGTGATAATGGTGTAATGATCCTTAGACCTGAAATCATTATATTTTTATACGAGAATTAATATACTTTGATTACATTAAAAGTTACCTTTGACCGGGTGATGATAAAAGTGGACATTGGGTATATTATGAATCGTATGAGAAATATGAATGATCTAGATGAGATTTAACCCTCATAATTTTAGGAGCGATATTATTGGCCTCTTGTTTGAGTGAGACTAAGAAATGCACGGCCGTGCTCAAATGTTGATTTGATTTATTAGTCTACTCATCGATCAAGAAAACTAAGATTAAATTACGAAGAGGATGACACATTACATGCCTCGAGTTTAATCTATAATATTAAGGTTAAAGGGATTATTTTACATGGAACATTATTCACGAAGGGCTTAATCGAATCACCGATTTAATTATTATTACTTGGGTGGCAATGATGTATTACTAGATGTCGCTCATTGTTTACAATTTTAATTAGTTATTGAAATTGTTACCAACGTAATAATAACCTACAGGGTCACACACAAAGAACGCTTGAAGGAGAAATAATTTAAATTATGAATTTAAATTTAAATAAGTAATTTATTCTATTTATAATATTAATTAAGTATGACTTGATTAATTATTTAAATAGAAAATGGAATTACTTAAACTATTTCTGAAATTAATTATTAATTAATTAAGTGCGACTTAATTAAATAATAAATTGGAATTTCGGATTTGTATTTTATTATAATTGGATTATAATTAGAAAACTTATTTTCCTCTCTATATAAACTCTCAAAGAGGGCTGATTTTAATGATGAAAAAAAACGTTTTTATATTAAAACCCTAGTCGTTTATGAGAGCAAGAAAAGAGAGAGAGAGAGAGAGAGAGAGAGAGAGAGAGAGAGAGAGAAACAAGCAGTTTTCGGGTGCTAGTACACATCAATCATTCAAGAAAAGCGTTCGTGTGGATAACGTAGAGTGTAGATCGCGAGAGCGGGATACATGGTGATTGAACTAGCTTTGGATCTCCATTAATCTTCCATTAATGAACTGTTAAAGCTTCTTAAGGTATTTGTTCTTAATCTCCGAATTAAATCTTTTGTTTTCGCATGGATCCTGCGGAGGGGTTTCGAATTTTGGTTTATTTTCACGTTTTCCGTTGCGTTTATGTGCTCGAAACCCTTCATGAATATCGTATTATCTTGTATGTATACATGTTATTTGCCCGACTAGTTGGATCGATTGGTTTCTTGCTGGGCTGTTTGGCTCATTCCTTACAATTTTCAGGTTCGGTGTAACTCAAGTGGGATAACTTTGGAGTTCGAGGATCTTAGATTCAGAATATATTGGTTTTTGGATCATCGTTAGCTGTGTTTTTGTAATAGTTAGCTTTGTAATAGAACTTTTGTCATGCTTCCGTCTGTAATTGCCATTGTATAGTACTTTATTTAAGTTTTGTATTTAGATTTAATAGTCCGAAAAGTCGGGCTGTTACACTGTTACTCTGTCACCAAGGAGATTGCCGAAAATTAAAGAGGCCAGGTGGTGCGGAACCAATGTGAATCTATATGATATATGTTAATCTATTTAGTTCTCTACCACCTATTATGGTCCTGTTAGCACCAGTAGATCACTTTAGGATGTAAAATTAGACTTGCCGGGGTTAATGCAAAATTGGGGTTAATTGTTGCAGGCTCATGTTGGGGCTTTGAAATGGAGAAGCACGTCATTTCCACATTTTGATGATCTTTCAATAGGGCTTTGAAATGGAGAAGCAACCGGTCATAATGCTGAATCTGCAGTTGAGGCAGAAGAGAATATTAATAGGGAGGAAGGTGCATTTGCAGAAGGAGGGCAAGATGACTCGAGTTTGCAGAATTCTGGTGAGTCTACTTCCAAAAGGAGCTCGAAGAAAAGGAAAGTTGATGTTGATCAAATGGCTGAGTTAATGTATAATGCTTCTGAAATGATAACAGCTGAATTTGCAAACTTAACGAAGATCATGGCAGCTGAGTTTGCAAGTTCTACCAAATTGTTAATTGCTGCTGAGACGGATAGGTTGGAGAAAAAATAAAAGCTTAAGGAAGAGTTGTCAAAGATCTACGGCATAGAAATTATTCAAAAGTTCAAGGCTGCGAAAAAAATAGTGGATAGCAAGAACTTAATGATATTATTTTTTGGAGCATCGAATGAAGAGAAGAAACAGGTTGTTGACGCCATACTTGCTGGTGAAATATAATCGGGCTCTTTTAACTTCTTTTTTTCAGTACCAAGTTTGTGGGTTGTACTTGTGGAATTGTAAATCTTGAATATTTGAAGACTTGTCATTTCATTTTATAAGAGTGAATCTGTGTGACGTTATGTAATCTACTGTTGATGAAGTTTAATATTTGTCTTTTAACGTGGCTTGCTTTTTGTTTAACAAGTAATTGCATTTTTTTGTCAAAGTTTCTTATTCATTTCTAGAAAAAAAATTGAATTATAATTAGTCATTTTTCGTTCCATTCTAATCAAAATCAAGTTGTTGTAAAATGTATATTATAAATATTAATAAAAAATAATTATCATTTTTTGTTCCATTTTAATCAAAATTAATTAACAATCAAATAAATTGTTTTAATGATTTCATTCCATTTTATCCAAAAAAAAACTGGGCAAGTGAACATGAGAATGGAACGATCATTCATTTCCTACCTCATTTCATTCCTTCCTCATTCCATTATCTAATCTATTCCATTCCAGCACCATTCCATTCATGCGAAGTGAACACACCCTCAATGAAACTATGAAATCTGATACATAATGTATTTGGATCGCTTATACCTTGAGTTTGCTAAGTTTAGGGATTGTACCATTGGTCAAAAAATGCACAAGTTTTTCTTTGTTGGGTTTGGCCTTTGATCTAGTACTTCATGATATATTGGTTACTACAAAATAATGAAATATTGTTATGCTGAATTATGTTCAATTGTGTAAACATAACTCATCATATATTCTATATGAAATCCTGATTTCAGAATTGGTTGAAAGAAGGTAACATTCCGGTGGGAGATGCTGATGCTGACTTTGGGTTTATTTTGAGGTCCTAGTGTTTTGTAAGGCTTGTGGAATGGATTCGTCCTTTTCTATATTTATTTTCTCTTTTCTTCTCTTCTAAACAAATTTCGAAACACAATATTAATAGCGAAAGAGAAAAAATGAGCGCAAGCTCCACACTAAAATTCTTTACTAAAAAGGTGGTGATATATGCATACCCTAAAGTTATTTTTGCACACCCTTGAAATTTATATAACTAAAATATCCTTACAATTATAATTTTTTTATTAACTTCAACCTTTACCAGAATTCCTTAATCTGATATATATACAAATTACATTTCTATATCTTTTAGCTCTAGAGTCTTGAATCAAACCCTTGAATCTAATTTCCATGACTTGTAAAAGACCTATTTACCTTGATCTTTATATGTGCAATTTTTGCCTCGGTAAAAATGTCACTGCTTTTCATTGTGATAGCTTGATCGACTAGGTAATTTTTGTTTTTTCGAGTATTCATAACTAGATTCCTCAATCTTATAGAGCTGCAAACCTTAGAAGTTTTAAAATTACTGTAAAACCAAAATGATCATATGGACTCGATAGAACAACAAAGTTCTTAACAAAGTTCTTAGCTATTTGCTCACATTTCATTTCCCGAACTTGACATTATAGCTCGAATTCTGGGAAACAAGAAGTACTAGAGTGTGGAGCTCTTAAAAGTGCAAGTTCATTATTGAATTTGTTAACTGCGCTAATCCAGGAATACAGTTTATTATATTTTTCTAGCAGATAACTCATTTCGTAGTGAGGTCATATTTGCTGACTATATGTAATGCCATTGATTACAGTTGATCAAATGTAGAGCCGTAAACGAACTGAACACAGACGAATTCAGGCAAACTTTTAACGAACTCAAGCAAAATCTTAACCAACCGAACAATGTTTGGTAACTTTATCGAATAAATATTCTTGTCCGAACTCGAGTTCGATAATATTCGAACCGAACGCGAACAGTTTGCTAACATAACAAATCGAACCAAACTCGAACGAACACGAACAGTTCGTTAACATTTTATGTTTTTCAAAAAAATTATTAGTTTTAATTTTATTTAATGTGAAAAATTAGTCCAAATATTATTAAATATTTGCCACCTATATAATATTTACTTTAAATCATTGCAAATAAAAGTTAAAATACAAATTATGAATAATATATATTATACATATGATATTATATTATAAATATTTTTTTCTCGAACTGAACTCGAGCTTAACGAACGAGTCGAATTCGGATGGAACTCGAGCGAACTCGAGTCTAACACCTTAATGTTATTAATGCTACCAATCTATTTTAAAGTTACTATTTTGGCCACGTTATTTGTCCCCCAAAGTTTTGGGAAATATTGGTTCCGTGGAATATTGATTTTTGTATTAGATTTCAATCCTTTTATTTAAAAATATTAAAGTTTTTAATACGATACATAAATACAACTAACTATTTATCATTAGTAACAATATTAAAATATTTTGATAAATAATAATTAATAAATCAAAATAAGTAAAACATGTATATTGAAAAATTAAAATACGAAATAATATATAACAAAAGAAATTAATACTTTTGCGTAAATACTCATCTAAATTAGATAAAATATAATTTTTTTTAATTTAAATATAAGATCAATATTGTTGTTTGAGACAGTAAGTTTTCTAAAACATATTCCTCAAAGTTAAATGTGATGCTTATTTGATTGTTAATTATTTATAATTAATTTTAAATCTCTTTTTTATTCTTAAGATTTCTAATTATTTATAATTGATTTTAATTTTTCTTTTAATTTTAAGAAATATATACTAAATATTTAAATCTTGTAAATTTGATAAGTTATTTTGAGTCGCATATATAAGTTAATCTCATGGAACTATTATCTTTTTATAATTACAAGAATTTGATCACATATTTATAACTAAGGCCCACTTTGGCATTAATAAACAATAGTTTTTTTAATGAAAATCAGATAAAAAGTTGTTTGATAAATTTTAAAAATAGCTATTTTAAAAAGAACTTTTGGTTGAAAAATTGTTTTTAGACAAAACAGATCTCCCCATATTTTTGAAAAAAACTAATTTTTAATTTTAATGAAAAGCATGTTTCAACATCAAAACCACCAAAAACATAATTGTTTACACATTTTACCTCAAAAATAAAAAAAAATGCATTTATCAAAAATATCCTTATATAATAATCAAAACACTATTTATTTGACTAAATTGCAGTATGGTGGCTTAAACTAATTTTTTTTTTCACAAAAATGGCCGATGTGTTCAAAGTAACACTTTAATAGCTAAACAAATTTTTTTAAAGAAAAACAAGGGCTCCGTCCGTTTTCGGTAGACGGCGTTAACGACAGTGAGGGTATTTTGGTCAGTTCGAGTATTTCAACGGATCTATTTTATGTATATGTATGTATGTCTTTACCCCCAATTCATTCTAATCTAGAAATTAAGAAACACTTAAATCTCTCCATATTTTCTTTCAATTGAGCGAAATATGAGCCAACAATGCTTTTGTAGGAACTGGGCAGTGGAGAAGACATCTTGGACTAATGCTAACCCGGGACAGAGATTTCTAACTTGTGCTAATGGCAACTGTAACTTCTTTCGATGGGCTGAAGCAGAGTTTGATGATCGAAGCAAATGTGTGATTAATCGTATAAAAAGGCGCATAGGAAAGAAAGATGATGACCATATCATGGAGTTGGTGAATGCTAGAAAGGAGTACAATGAAAAAGTTAAGCAGTTGAAGAATGAAGTTTGGATGTGGAAATGCTTTGCCGTGTTGTTGTTGTATGTTTTTCATGGCTGGTTTAGCACTACAGGGAAGGAGGATGGAAATGTATAATGATATTACATCAGATGTTTAAGCTTAGTTGGAATGGATCTAGTTAGCTCAGTTGGAATGAACTTGTATGAATGAATGAATGTATGCGTCTTATTGAATGAAAGAACTATTCATGTTATTCTTGTGTTTTATGTTTTTGGTATTGTTTGAGATAAGAACAACATGAACAAAATAAGAAAAACACATTAAGACCAAACGTTAAGTAAATCAAAGCATAGTGTACTGATAGTTTTGATCATACATAAACCAACCAAAAGATACTATCATAGTGTACTAATAGTTTTGATCAACTAACACCAATCAAAAGATAACCATAGAAATTACAAAAGATAACACCATTCAAAAGATCTAGTAGGTAACAAGTTTAGTGGTCACATAAACAAGAACTTAATTCTTCTTTGACTGAGCTTTGTCAAGTTTTGCTTTCTTGGCATTTCTGAATGCCTACAATTGTCTCAAACTGGTGATAGGTTGCCCCTTCCACTGGTTGTTCTCAGCCTCAACCCTTTCACTTTGCTGACTACTAACATCCCTTGCTGTCTTCTTTACAGGAGACACTCTTTTCCTAACTCCATGCTTGGTTTTCATGGGTGATTTTCCTTATATGACCTGACTTGAACCTTGACTAGGACCTTGACAAGGTGTTGTATCTGAGGCTCCAGTAGGGTGTGCATTTGGAGCTTGATCAGATGTTGCAGCTGAGCCTTCAGTATGGTGTGCATTTGGAGCTTCATTAGTGGTTGCACCTGCCCCTTGTGCATTTAGAGCTTCATTAGGTGTTGCACCTGCCTCATCATCACTATCATCACTTCCCTCACATTCCTCAACTTCCCCTTCCTCAAATCCCTCTCCTTCCCCCATCAGTAGCTTCTTCCATATGATCACCATACTCATAAAATTCTTTATCTAAACCAAATAAGTTATTAAACTGTTGTTGTTGTTGTTGTTGTTCAATTTCATCCTATGTAGAATCAGGAAATTCAAACTCATATGGCCTGTATGATTTGTTCCTCACAAGTCCCTCATCTACAGACCCCTAAACTTCATCTACGATGTCCTTCTGTTGGCTTAAAGCATGGGTGCTACTAACATATAGTTCTACAAGTCTATTAGGTGAATTCATGAGTAGTGTGCACATTAACATTAATTCATCATCACTCTCCAATTCAGACAATCCCCTCTTCATATCAGTACCAACAAACTTATACCATACTTGAATGTAACCAGTGTGTCCACATTCTTTAACCATGACATGTATCTCCAGTAAACTTATTCCATCTACACTGCACAGATCAAAATAATCTATACTACCATCTGCATATCTTTTAGGATTTTCAAGCATTGCTCCCCCATAAAATATTTTCACAGAGAAGTGTTCATTATCTATTCAAATAATACAAAGGTAACTATAAACATCACAAAACAATAATAAGAATACACAATAAACCCTAATTATAGAATCTCTTAATATCGTAACAGTACAAAATTTAAGGTATAAAACAAACAAATTTATACAAGTAAGATTATTCAAGTTCATACAACACAAAACCCCCAAATTTAGAAATATAAATACTGTAAACTCTATTTTTTGCATCAACAAATACAATAGATGTCAAACTTACCTTCGTAATCGGGGCATTCTTTCGGTTTATAAATCGTAGCATCTTCTTTGGGCCTCAGAAATCATGGCATCTTCTTGCTTCCAGGTCGGAATTAGGGTTTATAGTTTTAGGGTTAGCCGCTGAGAAGGGATCGAGAAGAGGAGATGTAGAGTCACGAAGGGAATTGGAGGGAAATGTGTGTATATGTTTACTCATTAATTGGCTATTAAAATGTTATTTCGAACACATCAACCATTTTTCTGCAAAAAAAATTTAGTTCAAGCCACCGTTCTGCAATTTAGTCCTATTTATTTTAACAGCATTCCAGCACTAGAATTTTTACATTTACTACGTGAATCACCCTGGGCTTTAAGTTAGTAACCGGTTAACATTCAAACACATGGCCCTGCGAATTTAAAGCACAAGCCTAATACAGTAATAGTCAACAGCAAGGGCCGCAAACCCAAAACAAGTCTGTAATTAATACATACACCACTGTACATACAGATATTTTGGACTATAAATAATACAAAGAATCAAACTGAAATCGCCCGCGTTAACGTGGTTTGTTTCTACCCTCACAAATATCTCTCTCCCCCTCTCTCTCTCTCTCCTTCTCTCTCTAAACCACACACACTCCTCATTTCTCCTTCACTCCTTTGCTCAAATCCATTCTCACACAATCAACTTCACAAGTTTCAACTTCAAATTTCAACAAAATCGAACTATTAGTCGATCAGATAACAAACTCTTATCGTAGTCAGTCGGTCGATAAATCTTAACAAAATTTAGATATTTATATAAATATGATTGGGAGTAGTTCAGTAGGTACAAATGTACCAACAGTGAAGTCGGATCCGATCATGATCACTGATATTGAAGAAGAAGGCGGCGGAGCTGAGCCTGGTTCAGCTCTGCCGCCTTCAATACCTGAACCGACACAGGTGCAGAATCAGGTTGAGGTGGTGATACCGAATACAATGGAGATAGACAGGGATTTCTTGTGTCCGATATGCATGCAAATTATAAAGGACGCGTTTCTGACTTCGTGTGGACATAGCTTTTGTTATATGTGTATTGTTACACATTTGGAGAATAAGAGTAATTGTCCGAGTTGCGCTCATTATCTTACTACCAACCATATTCATCCTAATTTTATTCTTAATAAGGTTCGGTTTCGGAATTCCAGAGTTGTTTTGATTGTTTTTTTATTAATTTTGGTTGATATGTTTAATTGTTTGAATTCATTATGGTTAATTTGTTTGGTAATGTGTTGTTGGCGCCCATATTTGGGGCATTAATTTGCCTTCGTGTCCCTCATAAATTGTGAAGAATATTGGAGGTGTGCAGGGAGTCGAACTCGTGATTCCCGCCGACCAGAGCTCTGATACCATGTTGAGTAACCAGCTCATCTAAAACCTTAAGGTGTTAGAGGAAGGCCCCAAATGGATCTTATGCTATATTTCAACAAATTGCTTAATGATTGACATGTGAATGGTTGTAAATGTAAAGAATTATTAATTAGCCATTTAAGTGCTGAAATCTGGTAGTTTGCTCTTCGGATGAACCTGGATGCAAAAATTGAACATGTTATTATGATTTGGAAACTATATCTCAATTTCTGGAACTTATCATTAATATTTATGCATTCTGAACTGTAATATTAGAATAAAATGCTTAGGGACTTTTGTTTAAGATAAAAGATGGTTGATCGAAGTTGTATGCTTGCAAGATGAAGCTCTGCCTAGCTGCAATCTTGGCCTTTTTCTTTCATAGGAACAATACAACAGTATATAATAACTTAATAACAAGGTCCCGTAACTTTTCTTTTGACTTATGAATGAGATCAAAAAATTTCCTTTGGCATCTGCCTAAAATTTATGTATGTAAAATTAATTCTGCAGTTAATGATGAAGACTTCTGCTCGCCAAATAGCAAAGACTGCAACTCCATTTGAACAACTGCGTCAGGCACTACAACAGGTCAGTTATCTATTGAAGCAAAATGATTTTTAAAAAAAAAATAGATTTAAGATATTTGATAGATCAATAAAATTCTTGCTGTCGTGTTGCATTACATGGTGGTTAACAGGAATATTTCACTTGGCACCACCACTAATCTGCTGGTACAAGATGTGTTTATCAAAAAGAAAATATAAATTAAAGTTTGTACTTTATGTGAGCTCAAAAGAAGAACAAGTGAGCTACATCCATCATACATGAAGGATCTGCCTATCTGAATGAAATGAAATTGAAAGTGAAGAGAAAGATAAGAGACCAAAACTAAACATCATTTCCTAGAGCATTTGTTGCATTAGATGTGTGACGCTTTGTAGGTATTTTTGCTTATCTGATACTTAATACAAGTTTCTTGCAAGTGGATATTATAAGAAGCCAAATGTGGCAAAGTCATTTATAAAACTGAACTTTGTGGTTTTTCTAAGAACATAAAGATGATGACTCCAAATGGCTTGGTTTATTTAGGCAAACTGCTGGCACTAAACTCCAATTAAGAAACTTTACTTAAATATATGTTTTTTGTTGTTGTTTTTTTTTAAAGTTTTGGTGAATGTGTAAAAAATTTAGCAACTTCCCACAGATCCCACTCGCTCGTATAGGCTGTTTTATGGATTATATTTTATCCTTGTTATTGCAGTAAATACACTTACATTTTTAACAACTTCTTACGTTATGTATGATTGTATTCCTATCATAGAATGTGACCCTCGCCTACTTAGACAGGGATGTGAGGTATCAGTTAAGGAGCTGGACATCCTCTTAAGTATGCTGGCTGAGAAGAAGCGGAAGATGGAGCAGGAAGAAGCTGAGACAAATTTACAGATAATGCACGACTTTTTGCAATGTCTGAAAAAGCAAAAGCTTGAAGAGCTCAATGGGGTTGGTTAAATGAAATTCATTAATCTATATTTTTAATCATATATCATGTTGTTCTATCCGAGTTAAGAACAACTCTGTTGTTATGTGTTTGGGATGGAAGTTAATTATGTGACCCATGAATAGGTAACATTACAGTCATTTCATAGGTAGGTGAAAATGTAAAGTTGACATGTATTTGTAATACGGGCAACTGATCTAATTGATGCACAAAAAAGCGTCCAGTATATAAACTAACAAAGAGATTGCAGAACATGATATTCTTACAAAATTCCTTTCAAATTGTACATTACTATTTAACATTTGTCTGCTTATTTTTGTTACTTGGAAGTGATTTTGTAGAACACTTATTGAACCTTTTATATTCTAGTAAGGGGCGCAGTGCTTCAAGATACCTGTATTCTTGTACTTCATAATATATCTATAATTTTTCTACTTTTTAACTGTGCAAAAGGTTATTGGAAGCATGTAGATCTTATTCAGATCTTTTCTAAAATTTCTAATTGGTAGTCCCATGTAATTATAATTTTAGATACAAGCTGAGCTGCGCTACATCAAGGAGGACATAAATGTTGTTGAGAGACAAAGAATAGAGTTGTACCGAGCACAAGAAAGATATGCGGTAAAACCGAAGATGCTTACTGAGGATACTTCAACCAAAAAAGCGTGGCCTTCATTGGTTGATAAACATGGTAGTGGAATAATGTCTAGCCCCAATGTGCAAGGTCAGTGCAGGATGGCATCAGGCAGTTTGCAAGATAGGAGAGCTGATGCAAAGGCTCTTAGAAGTTCGCAGATGCTCCAAAGGAAAGATGCTTGTAGTGGATCTGATTCACCACACAACACTCAATCAGGAGTCTCTGCGGCTCGGAAAAGGCGGATTCATGCACAGGTCAGCAACTTTTTGCACCATATATTTAGAAATTAGAAAATCGTAACGGCATAGCAACATCATTATGATTTATAACGTAAGTAGTAGATTGTGATGGGGTGGTAGAGATAGACAACAGCAGCTGGTCATTGCTACAGAACAGAGGTTGGGATTTGAATTTGTTTCCAGTGGCTGGTGTAATAAGTAGATCTAGTTTTTCTTTTCTTTTAAATCTTTTGTGTTGTCTAAATTTGTTTTGCTACCAATTCGTCAAGAATATCGTTTTAAATAACTTAGCTTGCAGAGGTTACTAGGTTAAGAATAGCCTAGCACTACAATTTGTATTTCGACCCGGTTGTTTCTGTTCTCTCATACATTTATTATAACAGTTTAATGAGCTACAAGAATGTTATCTGCAAAAACGGCGTCAGCGGGATAGGCAAGCACATAAACAAGAAGAGAGGGACACAACAGCTGTAAGCAGAGAAGGTTTTAGTGCAGGACTTGAAGATTTTCAATCTGTCCTGTCTAGTTTTACACGCTACAGGTTTTTAAAATTTTCTAGTAAATATTATGATTTTTTGTAATTCTTTCAACATTTCTTTAGTAGGTGTCTCTCTTTCTTCCTCACTGATGTGATTCAATTTGAACAAACACTAGTCGATTTTGCAATTTTGTATACAAAAGAGTAAGTTCTGACTAGTGTTTGTTATATATAGCCGGCTTCGGGTCATAGCTGAACTTAGGCATGGGGATCTTTTTCATGCTGCAAATATTGTATCGAGGTTAGTTTTCTTATCTGAGCACATATTCCAGTACCTGACTGAATTGTTATATATTGCAGTACGTTCTTAAATATTGAAAGTTAGAACTTTGACCTGCATATTATAATAGAATATAAAATTTGGCATAAACTAGAGAATCTTGGTAATCACTTAATAAATGTGCTAAAATAAACATTGACCGGGGTCAAAACTTGACAGAACAATCTGCTACCCAGCCCCTGAAAACGGATTTATTTGCTTTTCTTTCCATTGACCTTCAACCTAAAATCAGGGCTGTGTGTGATGAACAATTATGTAACTTGATTGACTTTCTTTATTATTTGACTTGAAATAAAAGTTTTCCGCCTATTTTTAGCCAAGACTGTCTTTGAGAACCTCAATATTGAGAAATAGAGAGTTCACTAGAAACAAGTTCTTAAAAAAAATATGGAGAGGGTATCCATTAAGAGACTTCTGTAATTTATAATTTGATACAACTAATCTGATAGTAGTGATGATTATGAATATATGCAAAGAAAATAAGAATATGTATATAGGCCAACTTTCTGGCTGCAATTATCTGGTGGTTTTTTCGTAAAACTACTAATTCGATGTTGATACCTAATTGTCAAGTTTTCAAAGGGATTCAAATTGCATTGGGAAAGGGTATATCATTTTATTACTTGATCAGAGTTATGTTATAAAATTGCAGCCCTGTGCTATACTATCAGTCATTTCAAACATTTTCCCAATTTGTAAACAAGTTATATCATTACTGTTGTAGTCAGTTTCTTTTTTGGGTAAGGTTAATTAGGAAAAATTTAAATACTATTGCACACCTGCCTCCACTCTCGAACCCTCTACCTCGTGTACCAAGAGAAGAGGAGTGTCCACAAGACTACAAAACTAGGGATTATTCTGGTTATTGCTATAATTATTGTTATCGTTATTGCTTAGTTTTCTTTTCTGTTTGCATTTAAATATGATGAAATACAAACTACTGGAGCACTTATTATAAAATTATTTTAATTAATTTAGTATCTGTCTCAGCTTACTCTAGTACTTAAATATATTTTCTTGTGCATCAAACATATTTTCATATGTTTTTGGGTACCATTCTAAAAATATATGGCCTATGTGGATGATCAATCAATCCTGTTAACTTTTGTTGGTGGGACTATTTTGTGATTACCGCTTTATCCATTAGGACTTCATGTCTTCTTGTTTGGGGTGCTGATTAGGAACATTATATCTGTACTTACACATCTGTTGACGGCTAGCATATTCGTTCTATTTGTGCAGCATTGAATTTGATCGAGATGATGAATTATTTGCTACTGCTGGAGTTTCCCGTCGTATCAAAGTGTTTGAGTTCAATTCGGTATGTCAAAAGTTCTATATATTGTCCATAATTAAGGATTAAATATCTTTTAGAGCCAGTGTGGCAAACATGTGACAAACACTAGTAGTATATAAACAGAAGGTCATGCTTGGCATGATTGTCAAGTCAAGTGTCTACTTTCTAATCCCTATAAGCAGCTTCTCTATGAAGAAGTCCTTCCAAGGACCCCGGTGATGTGGGATCCTTGTGCACTGAGCATGAGTAGTGGTATGCAGGCTAAAGGACACCCTAAGTGATTTAAGTGAGTCCAGTGACACCCCACCTTGTACCAGCCACAACATTTGGACAAGTTTAGAAAAAACAAGAAGTACTATAAGTACTTGAGCTAATATTTCAAGCGTGCTTTTTAAGATGGCGTTCACCGTGGTTCACATCATGGAAACTGGAAAATTGAAGTGCATGACAAAATTTTGTTAACTACATACGTTAATTTCATATGTACATACATAATGTAGGTGGTGAACGAATCAGCAGATGTGCAATGCCCTGTTGTTGAAATGTCTACTCGCTCCAAACTTAGTTGCCTAAGCTGGAACAAGTACACAAAAAACCACTTGGCCAGCAGTGATTATGAGGGTATTGTAACTGTTTGGGATGTAAATACTCGCCAGGTTTCTTCTTATTACTTGTGTTTATTCTATTTTTCTAGCCAAAGTCTTCAAATTGTAGTAGTCTGAAATTCACATTTTCTTGTCAGAGTGTGATGGAGTATGAGGAGCATGAGAAAAGAGCGTGGAGTGTTGATTTTTCAAAAATTGAGCCTTCAATGCTTGTATCTGGGAGTGACGACTGCAAGGTGTATAAAAGTTCTGAAGCAATTTCATTTTTTTTCAATTGAGATGTGGTTTTTGATTTAAGATAAAACCCACTGTAAGACAATATGAAAACTGATATAATAAGTTGGAAACATAATCTGAGGCAACTTCAATGGCATCTGGTAATAGGGAAGTGAGAGTTGGACAACTTTTTCTATGAAGAAGACTGTACATATTTTCAAGTCAGTATAATTAAACACTAAACAGTTTTATATATTTGGTCAACCCATCTGCAGAATCAGAATTAGTAGTTTTCCGCTTTGCTGATTCGTGCACCGGAGGTGGGAGGAATTAAATTTAAAATGGAAGATGAAACAAAGCAAAAAAAGCTACTCCTTAAATATTTTGGTTTAAATGAGTACAAGACACTAACTTCCAGCGTTCCGTGTCTATCTGGTATCCGACAGGTTAAGATATGGTGTACAAAACAGGAGGCAAGTGTTTTGAATATTGACATGAAAGCAAATATATGTTCTGTGAAGTATAATCCTGGATCTAGCTTTCATGTGGCTGTAAGTTCCACTTAGTTGCAAATCTCCCTGAAGCATAAATACTGATATTAATGGCAAATAATATGAGTGGCTATTAATATGATCTTTGGTATGCATGAATGTTGCAGGTGGGCTCTGCTGATCATCACATCCATTATTACGACCTGAGAAATATAAGCCAACCTATACATGTCTTCAGCGGTCATAGAAAAGCTGTTTCCTATGTAAAATTTTTGTCTAATAATGAGCTAGCTTCTGCATCTACTGACAGCACATTGCGGTTGTGGGATGTAAAGGAAAACATACCAGTAAGTTGTAATTATGATGGTTCTTCACACATATATGCACTTTAAAAATATTGCATAATATTAGGGGTATATATATGCAAAAAAGATGAAGCCTCGGTGATATTACTTACGTATTTTTAGAGCATTAGACATATTTCAAGCACAACAATAGAAGGCATATGCATCTACCATTCTACCTTCCATATCCCAGAATAAATGAACCTTTGACAAAAAAACAACTTCAGGTTTATTAATTTTAGGCTAGTGAAGTTTTTATCTTTTCAAGATCCTATACCCCCATTGTAAATGCTACAATTCTTATATGGTTGTAAATTGTAATTGCATAAGCTGCAATTTATGCTCTTTTTTATGTATGGCAGTGATTATTTTTCCGTTATCTGATAGTTAAACAATTTTTCTTCCAGTTGCGCACATATAGAGGACACACCAATGAGAAGAATTTTGTAGGTCTGTCAGTGAATAGTGAATACCTTGCTTGTGGCAGCGAAACAAATGAAGTATTTGCATATCATAAGGTTTCTATGTTCTACACTTCTACTGAAGTCGAGACAAGTTGGATTACTCGAATAAATATCAATCTGTTTTGCGAAAGTGAACATTTTTTTTTTGGATTCTTATTGTAGGACATCTCTAAACCAGCTGCATGGCATAGATTTGGTGCTGATTCAGAAGAAGCAGAGGATGATCCAAGGTCTTACTTCATTAGTGCTGTATGTTGGAAAAGTGATAGTCCAACAATGCTAACTGCAAATAGTCGAGGGACGATCAAAGTTCTGGTACTTGCTGCGTAATCAGGTATACATGTAAAATGAAAACTAATAATCAAGGGGTAAGGGTTAGTTTGTACTTTGTAGACTGCGACAACGGTGTATTGATAAAATGATGATTTCTTCTGCTTTATAGACATCGGCAAAATCTTCGGAGACAAAAATACCATTTTAGGCACACGTCAGAACTTCAACAATTATTTCATGTTCCATTGTATGCAGACGAACTCTCTTTTTAACAAAAAATGTAAACGTTCTTTTTGGTTTGATAATTTCAAATTTGTGTTCGAACAAAAATCAAAGCTGAACATTCAGGTTCAACTATCCAATACTGAGATAAAAGTTATGGTAATATTTTTAGTTCGATTTCTTTTACTAAAATCTCAAACATGCAAGTAGATATACAAATAAAATCTGCACTATAACTTTTGAAAAAATTATTTGAATATATAATGCATTTTAATAATATAACTATAACTATTTAATTAAATTCCCTAATTATAAAATAATTCCCTAACATTATATATTATTTTTTTGTAAAAATACGATTTTTCAGAAAAGTATCATACTAACTGTTAACAAACTTTTTACGTTTCGAATTTAATAATTTACAATTTATATAGATTACAAACAGAATAAACATATGTTATGATTATATAAATTTTATTCTCATATTATTATATTTTTTATCGATTTGAATTTTTTCTTAAATTGAATTTAATATTTTATTAAAAGAAACATAGAATTTCTATATTTAAAAGAATTAGGGAAAATAGTTAAATTGGTGCTACAATAATTAAAAAAATATTTACTTGATTTTTATACTCACTTTACTATTTGAACTCTATATTGAGTTTTAAAATTGAATTTTGACGATTTTACAACCCGAAGGCTAACGAAATTATCTTTAATTTAATGATGGTTTAATCATTTTTTAATTTTTAATGTATAAAGTGAGGATATCGGAGGAAAGTAGTGGGAGTAATTGATTTTAATATTGTAAAAAGTTTACTATTTTTGGAAAATTTAGAAATGTAAAGAATTGAATGGGACATCCAAAAAGGAAAGTTTAAAGAAATGGCTGTGAGGAGTATATATTTAAAAAATTTTACATAAATAATTATATTCAATATAGAAAATCAATTTATAGTTGACTTAAATTATCAAAATTATCGTTAACGAATATGAAACCTTCAATTTTTTAATAATATTTTGATATTATCCTTTTATGTTTGTTATATGTAAAATAATATAATTATAATTTGGATGAATCAAATTGTTATGTTACTTGAGAAAAAAAGTGTTATGTTTAAAACTAATAAAAAAAATGTTATAAATTCATTCATGTACCTGATACACGTGTATTATTGTTAGCATCTCAGCATTATATTGATAATTTTTAATATTATAATCGATATTAATTGTTATCTTGATATTTGGTTTAACAATTATTATCTAACCGGAACTACCCATAAATTCAAGAGAAAAAATATTTAAGAATTTTTACATAGAAAAATTTTAAATTATCAAAATACACTTTTTAGTATTTAAATATAATTCTATTATTAATCAAATACACTTTTTAATATTAGATCTAACAATTCTCATCTATCTATTTAAGACCTAACAATAATTATTAATTTGGTGATCGTACATGGACCATATCGATTTGAATTTTTTCTTAAATTGATTTTAATATTTTATTGAAAGTAACATAGAATTTCTAAATTTAAAAGGATCGGGAAAAAAATTTAAATTGGTGCTACAATAATAAAAAAATATTTATGAAAATTTAGATACTCACGTTACTATTTGGGATCTTGAGTTTTAGACATCGGAATTTGACAATTTTACGGCCCACACGAAGCTAACGAAATTATCTTTAATTTAATGATGGTTTAATAATTATTATCTCACCGGATCTACCCATAAACTAAAGAGTAAAGATAATTACGAATTTTTACATAAAGATTTTTTTTCAATATAGAAAACCCATTTATAATTAGTTTAAATTATCGGAATACATATTTTAGTATTTAAATATAATTATATTATTAATCAAATACATTTTTTAATATTAAATCTAACCGTCATCATTTATTTATTTATGATCTAACGGTTCTTATTAATTGGACGGTCATACAGGCAAATCTATTACCAAAAGTTTGGATAAGATCTTTTTTTACACTTATTATATATAGGTATTTAATTTGAAGAGTCTTACACTTATTATATATAAGTATTTAATTTGAAGAGGTAGTTACGGATAACAACTTTTAAATTCTTTTATATATTGAACAATAAAGTTGAGACTTTCATATAAAAAAAATTAAGATTGTTATTTTAGGTACCTTTTCTATAAGTCTTAAAATATGTTGAAAAAAATAGATCAAACGAAAGGGTAGAGGGACTAACGTGCACGTAAACAAAAATATTTATCATTTATAAAATAATTATTATTAATATCATTTTTAAATTTATAAAAATATATTCGAGGCTCCAATGCAAGTGGGGTTCACAACTTCACATGTAGACTCGTTTTTAATCCAAAATAAGCTCTCTACCAGCTCCTTCTACCCTAGGGTTTCCAACCTTTTTCCCCAAAACCCCATCTTTATTTCTTTCTTTAAACACACACAGCAGAGAGAGGGAGAGAGAGAGAGAGAGAAGAGAGAGAGAGAGACAGCAGAGAGAGAGAGAGAGAGATTCCAGCTTAATCTTTATCTGGGGGTACTCACAATCTCAATCTGAATAATAAAGTTCCAATCTTTAGCATTGTAAGTGTCTCTTATCACTCTTTTGCTCTTATTCATTTCATTTCATGAATAATTAAGTTAAAGAACTAGACTTTACTTAAACGTCTCCTTAAAGTTTCAATCTTTATACTTTCTTGGATTCAATTATCTGAATTTGAGGGCTTTGTGTTAGAGATTATTTATACTTATTTATATGGGGAAGTCTGGAGGTAAAAAGAAGAAGAGTGGTGTTAACCAAAATCAGAACAAAGTTTTAGCAGATAATAAT
Source organism: Heracleum sosnowskyi (assembly GCA_030848705.1). Lineage (NCBI taxonomy): Eukaryota > Viridiplantae > Streptophyta > Magnoliopsida > Apiales > Apiaceae > Heracleum > Heracleum sosnowskyi. Next base: position 24,187,909 of record CM061240.1, read on the forward strand.
CAAACTGTTTCGAATGGTGGGGTCGATTCGGATTCTCCGATTTTCTTGAAAAGGGCTCATGAGCTTAAAGAAGAAGGGAATAAGAAATTTCAAGCTAAAGAGTATGTTAGTGCTCTTGAACAGTATGATAATGCTCTTAAACTTATTCCCAAGACTCATCCGGACCGAGCTGTTTTTCATAGTAATAGAGCTGCTTGTTTGATGCAAATGAAACCGATAGATTATGAAACTGTGATTGCTGAGTGTTCTATGGCACTTCAAGTTCAGCCTCAGTTTGTCCGGGCTCTTTTAAGAAGGGCTCGTGCGTATGAGGCGATAGGAAAGTATGAAATGGCTATGCAGGATGTTCAAGAATTGTTGGGTGCTGATCCCAATCATGGTGATGGTTTGGATATTTCTCGGAGGTTGAAGACTGCACTTGGGACTCGGCATGAGGCTCAACAGGACCTTCAGAGCCGTCCATCACCGGCAGCTCTTGGTGCTTCTGCTGTCAGAGGTGCTCCTGTTGCGGGTCTTGGACCGTGTTTGCCAGCTCGACCAGTGCCAAAGAAGCAAGCTGCGCCAGCAGTTGGGTCTGTTGTATCAAGCAATAAGCCTGATAAGTCATCTTCGGTGCAACCAGCTGAAAATGGACATAAGAGCAGTCATGATGTCAAGTTCCAAATCCCAAAACTTGTTCCTAAGCCTTCAAATGGATCTTCTAAGTCCAATGTTATTGATAACCAAAAGGAACGGACATCATTCTCATCAGTGTCAGTGCCGAATAATGTGCATTCTTCTAAAGTTACAATACAGTGGAGACCACTGAAACTTATTTATGGTCATGACATCAGGCTTGCAGAGATGCCAATAAGTTGTAGCTTCAAAGTATTGAGGGAACTTGTGGGAAAGCGATTTCCATCAGCCAAGTCAGTTTTAATCAAGTACAAAGATCATGATGGAGACTTGGTGACCATAACATGTTCAGGGGAGCTTAGATTGGCAGAAGTGTTTGTTGACAGTTTGATGGCTAAAGAACCTGATACGGATAAAAGTGACTCTTTTGGACTATTGAGGCTGCATATTGTTGAGGTTAGTCCAGAACAAGAGCCACTCATATTGGAAGAAGAGGAGGAGGAGGAGAAACAACTTGAAAATGAAGGGATTAAGGGGGAAGAAGAGAGTGGGTCTTCATTGAGTGATTCAGTTGTTGAAACTGTGGAAACCGAGACCGATGGCAAAACAGAAAAGGCAACTCTGGAGGAGAAACCATCAGCACCTCAAGATCCAGAGGGCAAGGAAGTGGAGATGGATGATTGGCTGTTTGAGTTTGCTCAGTTGTTCCGGACCCATGTTGGTATTGACCCTGATGCTCATATTGACCTGCATGAGCTTGGAATGGAGCTATGTTCTGAGGCCCTTGAGGAAACAGTTACAAGTGAAGAGGCTCAAAGTCTCTTTGACAAGGCTGCAATAAAATTTCAAGAGGTAGCTGCTTTAGCTTACTTCAATTGGGGAAATGTTCATATGTGTGCAGCAAGGAAGAAAATACCAATTGATGATTCTGCTGCAAAGGATTTGGTTGCAGCGCAACTTCAAACTGCTTATGATTGGGTGAAGGAGAAATACTCTTTAGCTAGACAAAAGTACGAAGAGGCTCTTTCGATTAAACCAGACTTTTACGAGGGACTGTTGGCACTTGGGCAGCAACAATTTGAAATGGCAAAACTTCACTGGTCATATGTTCTTGCTAAGAAAGAAGATCTCTCCAACTGGGATCCGACAGAAACAATTGATCTCTTCGATAGTGCACAGCAAAAAATGCAAGCTGCCACTGAGATGTGGGAGAAGCTGGAGGAACAAAGAGCCAAGGACTTGAAGGATCCTAGTTCAAGCAAGGTAGAAGAATTGTTGAAAAGAAAGAAAAAACAGGTGGGTGGTAATGAAGGTGAGTCGAGTCAGAGGGAAATTACACCTGACGAAGCAGCAGAACAAGCAGCAGTCATGCGATCACAGATACATCTATTTTGGGGTAACATGCTATTTGAGCGATCCCAGGTTGAATGCAAATTGGGTATGGCAGGTTGGGACAAGAATTTGGAGACTGCTGTTGAGCGGTTCAAACTTGCTGGAGCTTCTGAAGCTGATATTTCAACCGTGCTGAAAAATCATTGCTCAAAAGCAGATGCTGTGGAAGGTAGTGAGAAGAAAGAGAATGAAATTTCTAGTGCAAAGGCAGGAGATGATAATCATGTTACTGAAATTTCAGTACTTTGACACCCCAGGTAGGCTCCAACCAGTCTCTTTATCTTTCTTCATCGTGATCCTAACTGGGAGCAAGTGTGAGTGTTCAATTCTGCTTGCTTCCAAGTAAAAATAGAACTGCAAAGATTACCAAACTTTTGCTATCATGCGTCAATCGTCAATCATATTGTTTTGGGTCCTTTACTTGACTTCATTATTTAAACACTTATTTTTGAACTTTTGAAAAGTGTTCTCCCCTTATAAAGTGTGCTGAGCTTCTGTTGCATTCAAGACTATCTGTGTTGATGACGTTCCAGTCTATGATATTCAGTTACATTCATATATCTTGTTCTATTATTTTACTTCGGATTTTGTCTGTCATAATATAAATTATTGTTCTCAGATCAATGAAAATACTTAATGAGAGCATTGATTTGTATTTTCAGTGTTAAAAAAGATTAAGCTGTCTTTATATATGTTACTGAAAGAATTGTAGAAGTACAAATAATCAGTTTGCCAATTACTTGCGCAAAACATTTTAATTGATAGATAAATTAGGAAAGTTCTGAGAATATTTCATTCTTTCCGAACCGGTACAAACCGTTGTATTCTTTTTTGAAACGGAACAAAAAGAATTCAATTTCAAGTTGGGTCAGATGAATAAATGGATAGAGATAGAGCCATAATGGCTTCGATTTATTGATTATAGGGAAAAAGCAATGAGCTTCTGTTCTTAATTTGAATGATTGCCCGATCTAATTAGATGTATTAGTGCCTGATACGGGGAGGGATTCATAATATTTTGTGGTTGGGATTCCTATAGACACAAACTCACTATACTTTTACTACTATTGATACTTTTGCCACTGCCACATTCAGTAGCACCCTTTAACCCATATTCAGGGATACGCCACATGGAGTATCCCATATGCATCCCAGTCTGAGTCCCCGTGGCCCGTACGGCCGTACCCCTGTCACACAATTCTTCACATATGATGTATCCCTGCTTCCTAGGCAATTACATAGTTCACTAAGCCGCTAAGGTTTTAACACAAAAAATTCTTAATGTGTGCAACTATGCATCTACAGCTTCTCATTTATCTACATTTTCTAACAGTTTAATTGTCTTTACCTCTTTCCCATGCTGCTTCTCAATCTTCATGCAAGTTATACTAGGTAATGTTCTTTTCTATTGTTCACCTAAAACAGTTTTGGGTACGGCATTGAGTTTCTGTCCTTTTTATGCATATAATTGAAGATACATATGTCTACATAGGGAGTGGGTAGTTCAAATATTCTTATTCACCCACAGTATCACTTCATATAGTCTTGTGCTCACCCCCCCCCCCCCCCCCCCCCCCCCCCCCCTCCACATAATGCTGCTAAATTTATGTCCCACTTTCTTTTGCTTAAAAATTAATCTGGCTGGTTAGAAACAGGGATGGTTGGATCCATACCAAGTCACACCTCTTCAATTATTCTTAAATCCTAATCGCACCAATGACCAATCACGGTGATGCTTTCCCAGCATCAACTCACAAGGAGTTTTGTAATGTGTAGTGAACTTAAACAGGTGGAAATATCGAGAGCTAGAAACTGTACTTTGAAAACTTGTTAAAGTTTGAGAAGTTATGAATAATTGCAGGTTTGCAACGTGTTATGAATGTAGCTATTACTCAGAATACATGGTTTTGTAGGTGTGAATAGTGGATAAAGCATGAATCATCAAGTTTTTTACTTTCATATGTGCAGATGGTCAAACATGTAACAAAATATTATCCTCATTAACGTAGCTATTACACAGATTTAGAATTGATGTTTTTATTGTGAAGTAGTGGAAAATTAACATGAATTCTTGCTTTAAACTTTTACAGTATATCCTCATTAACGTAGGCGTAGCAAGCAGTTCAAAACCTCTGAATTATTTTCACATTATAAATGTCAGAGTTAATTGCATGAATTTCAGTAAGGGCTTTGAGAACTGTCGCCGCTCAATATACTTCAGTCCGCTCATTAGCCAATTGCCCCATTGATATTGAATCCCCGTCTCTGCTAGTTACTGAAAAGAGCCCTGTACTCAGTAAGCAGCTTAGTGTCGACCCTAGTCATCGACGTCTTGGAAAGGCATTTTGTTCCGTTGTCAAGATACAGTCTGCTTCACCTTGTGAGCATTTACTGCAGAATTCTCCACCATATCTTCTTTTGGTACCCCCATGTCAAGTGTCAACAATATCGTCACATGTGAGAACAAGTTCCAGGGTCACTCTGTTCAGTCACATCTTTGATTGATCTATTTCTCAGCATAACCCTACAGTTTTTATCCAACTATTTATTTGGCAAATGTAGAAAGATCTCGATTCCAGCAGTTGAATCAGAGGCCTCCACATTAATTTTGTACCTACAAAAACATGAAATTTAAATTAGAACAGAAAAGTTGAATAATTTTGACGAATCTTGTAATGCGATTATCACTGGTTTTTCAAGTTGTTGATTCATACATTCTTCAAAGTGCATAGCAAATTCATCCCAGAATGTCACTTTTATATTTGAACTGTGCATAATACTTATTTAGTAATTATAAATAGAAAATCGAAAAGTAAGCAAGGGCAGAGAAGTTTAATTAAATTATATTAAAATATCAAAAAATAATGAAATGGGTACTGGCCATCGTGATTGGACTGACCGCTTTTTTCAGAACCCATCCAATGTAAATGTCTTAAAAAATAGATGGCCACGTCGTTTTGGGAGTCCCGAGACAAGCACTTGGGCTTCCATTGTGAATGCTCTTAATAACTAGCTGTATTATTATTTGATAGTGTCTTTAGGAAATTTCGGTTCATGTAGCATTTTATGGTAAACTCTGTATAAATCTATCAGATAATTGGTCTTCTTATTCTAGCTAAACGAGGGCATCAAATGGTGGACCTGATAGTACCTATTAATAGTCATTTTGCTTGCCTCCGCCATTTTAATTGTATATTTATATATGTTAAAAATGTCTCTCAATTAAGACGAAGGTTGAAGTTGGACATTGTTCTCCACAATTTTTCAATTGAATGTTGGTGATTGTATATTTCACCTGGACTTTGAATCTCTTTCGGGATATTTTGATGATACCTAGTGGCGGAACCAGGAACTTATATTATCCGGGGCTCATATCAAAATTCAAAAATTATCCGGTGCTCAAATTCTTTTTTCCCAATATTTATAGTAAAAACTCGAGGCTAAAAAAGAAATCCTATTAAATTTTTTGAATATAGCCGGTGCTCCAGCCTCCCTTAACCCCCCTTGGTTCCGCCCCTGATATTGATACCCCGTGTTTCCCTTATAGCTCAAAATTTGGTGCTAGAAGAACTGGCAGCGACTCCAACCAAAGCGCTCATTGATTCTCAGTATACACATGAAAACACCTATGGTGATATTGTCGACATGAGGCTGCCAGAAGAGCACATGATCGATAATGTTGTAGGTGACACTGAGTTGCGACAAGCATTTCTTGGAATAACAAGGTAAACTCTGAGTTTGTAGGTCTGCTTGATGCCATCAGCAAAAGGTATCCCGAAACCTTTGAGCAGCTACCCACAAAAAACAAGAAAATCTCGACAATGAAGCTAAATATGTTGCGCGCCTCAGTGAATGCCTTCACGGAAACTACCCGGTCTGAGGTCGATGCAGATCTGCTTGCTGAGTACAGGGCTCTTTTTAATGAAGCAATGATGAAGCAAAGTTATGACAACTTATTAATAGTTATGTACAGAGGCGGAGGCACATGGGGGCATCTTCCGGGCCCCCATAAGGTTTTAAAAAATATATATTTTATATATAAGAGTCGCATATTTCATAATACTAACATACATGTTGCTTTTTGATGCTCCCAGATTTCAGTTATTTTCTTACTCTCGGGTGTATATTTTGCCCCCACCCTCTGTAAAGGCTGGCTCCGCCACTGGTTATGTATTAAAAATATTTCACATTTGTTATAAGGGAGTACTATGTTACTCTGCATTCTATTTTTGTTAGACATGAAAAATTACATAATCTAAAATAGGAACAGAGTGTCATCAATTTATATGTAGATCATGTTTGTCTGAACTGAGGAGTCCTTTGCAGGTAGGCAATTCGCAATTGTGTTAGAAACCTGGTGTCGAGCAGTAGAAAAAAAATGTCTTTGGTTTCGTAAATTATGTCCGTCAATCCATAAACTTTTCAGTTTTTGGTAGTGGCTGATGCTACTTACCGGAGAAAAACCCTCCCTATGCGATGTCTAGTGTTTTTCTTCTGATAACGTTCTCCTCTTTCAATTTTCCACTTCATCTCTGCTTCATTTTCTCGGAATCTAACCAATGTAATATGCAGTTTCTTCATTTCAAGCTTTGCAACTCCAAACTTTAAATCATAAATCGAATCACAACCCTTTATACGTTTTTTTTATCAAAAATAATATTGTTTTTAATGAATACATTGACAAATGCGATATATAATTATTGCAGTGATTATATAAATTTTAGATTTTAAACATGTAACTAATTTTACACTTCTAAAAATTTTAAATCATAATTTTATAATATTTGTTTACCATTAATCAATTATAATATATTTGTAAAAAATTGAACTAACATGTTTTCATAAATAAAGTTGTGACTACTATGATATACTAGCTTATAGCCCACGGTTACTTAAATTTTATTTATAATTATATTTTTATTACGATGCAACACATGATTGTTTTTTTAATTTTTTTAATTATATTTATTTATGAATATTTTAATATTTAAAAATGATTAGTTTACATGATTAAATTATTGTTAAAAAAGATTTAGCAAAAAAAATTATAGTTAAAAATTTGATATTTATTATATTTTACATGCTCAATTTAATATTTGTTTATATTGAGTTATAAAAGTTAGATTTGGCCAATTTTACGGTTCAAATGACATTCACAAAATAATCTTTAATTTAGTTGTGATTTAATAGTTCTTTTTCAATTAAAAACTACTCTAAAACTAAAAATAGAATAAAGTGACGAAATTTAATGTTGAGAATTCTATTCGATTTAGGAAATCTACCTAACTTATATGTAGTTTAGATTATTAGAATAACCTTTATTAACCAAATACAGGTTTTAATGTTAAATCTAACAGTTTTCACCTATCTATTTTTTTTTTTGACAAAATGCAAGTTTATAACTCCGTCAAATCATGCAAAATACAGTTCTTAACATTGACTGGAACAGACCTCCAATCAAAAATGCGATCAGGATACATATGAGAGACATGAGCAAGCACATGAGCCGACATATTCGCAGACCGCCTAATAAAATACAACGTAACGTTGTTAAGCTCTTGGATTAAACCTCTACATTCTTCAATGACCTTACCAAGTCTGGAGCGCATAGATGTGGCACTTCGAATCATCTGAACCACGACCAAGCAATCTGACTCGATAATGCTAGTGTTCCACGACATCTCCTTTGTCCAGCTTAAGGCTTCTCTGACTGCAATTGCTTCAGCCAACAGCGGATTCATTACCTCATTAAAACATCTGGTTTTTGCTAAAATTAGGTGACCATCATGGTTTCGAACAATAGCACCTAAACCTGAAGCTCCCTGGTCTTCAAAAATCGCAGCATCAACTGTGATCTTTACTGTATTATGTTGTGGCTTTGCCCAGTAGATAGCACCATCTCCTAAAGAAGGAGGTTGAAGAGGTGCCCCAAGATTCCTATCCTGAGCAACTGTCCACTGTGAAAGATACTCCCAAGCTTTTGCGACAATTTTCATTGAAGTCCATGTTTTTTGACTCCACACCAGATCATTTCTTGCTCTCCATATAGACCAACACAAAGTGATGATTTTTGCACTGGTTTGCTTCGACTGCTCCTTCAGTACGGTAATGAGCCACTCTGTAAACTCCATTTCAGATTCCGTGTTGATGTTAGGGTTATGAATCTTCCAACACAAGGCTGTTGTCTTACATTGTACTAGGCCATGGAAAATTGTTTCAGCTCCTTCATTGCACACCGGGCACATATTATCCACTGGAACATGTTTTGTTTGCAGCATGGTCTTCGTAGGTAAACAGTAGGAACTAGCTCGCCAGACCAAATTTAGCGCCTTTGGAGGGGCTTTAATAGTCCACAATTTCTTCCAGAATTCATTGTTAGCAGTGGTATTCCAAGCTCCTTTCTGCTCCTGTAACAACTTGTATGTGCTTTTCACTGAATAGTTCCCCGACGGTTCTAGTTTCCAGTACAAGATGTCTTTCTCTAACTCCTGTTCCACCTTTGTATTTACAATACATTGCTGATCACGTACATCAAAAATATCAGTAATCACCTCCAGGTCCCACTCTTTGGTACCAGTTTTAAACAATGAAGCCACTGTTTGATCAGCTAGTGATGGTGAAATAGTAGAGACATACGGATTTTCCCAGTTGTTCAGCCACGGTTGGTCGAGGATCTTTATTTCCTTACTCGTACCAATTCTCCAACTTGCTCCTGTAGAAATGACCCTCTTTGCCTCCAGAACACTTCTCCATATAAAGCTAGGGTTACTGCCCAGCTTAGCCTCCATGAACTCGGTATCTGCATAATACTTAGCTTTGTATACTCGAGCAACTAAACTATCTGGGTTCGTGATCAAACGCCAGCATTGTTTTCCCAACATAGCTAAATTCACATCCCGTAAACCTTTGAAACCTAAACCACCTGCATGTTTGTGCTTCGACATCCGTTCCCAAGCCATCCAGGTAATCTTGGAATTATTTGTCTGTGATGTATTCCAGAAAAATTTAGACATTAATTTCTCTATGTCTCGAATTAATTCTATAGGAAGAAGAAACACCATCATTGCGTATGTAGGCAGTGCTTGGGCTACCGTCTTGATGAGCGTCTCTTTAGCTGGTCTGGAAACCTTCTTCTCCGTCCAATTCAGAATGCTGGTCTTGACTTTGTCCTTTAAGTAACAAAAAATGACAGACTTATTTCTGCCTAAGATGTTTGGTAAGCCCAGGTATTTAGAATTACTGTCAGCTTCCGGAATCTGTAACACTTGACAAATCGCCTCTTTATTATACTGTATTACATTTGAGCTGAAGAAAACCGTGGACTTGCCTCTATTTATTCGCTGTCCCGAGGCTTTTTCATAGGTTGCCAGCAGCTCCATTACTCTCCTAGCTTCCCCTGACTCGGCTTTACAATAGAGATAACTATCATCCGCAAAGAGCATATGACTGATCTGCGGCGCTTTCCTGCAAATTTTGATCCCCTGTAGCCATTTCTTGGATTCATATTGTCGTATAAGAGCTGTTAATCCCTCAGCGCATATGATAAAGAGATAAGGAGACAATGGGCCTCCTTGTCTCAGTCCTCTAGAAGGCTTTATCGGACCCATTTCAAATTCCCCATGAGTGATTCTGTACTCAACCGAAGACACACACTGAAGGATCAAGTATGTCCACCAACTGTCGAACCCCATTTTCAGAAGTATTTCACGCAAGAAATTCCACTCTATGCGATCATACGCTTTGGACATATCTAGCTTGAGAGCCATGTATCCCTCTTTGCCAAGTTTCTTCTTTTTCAAGTAATGCATGACTTCAAAGGATATCATAATATTGTCAGATATCAGTCTACCCGGAAGGAAAGCACTCTGCGTATCTGAGATTACAGAGTCCATGACTTTCTTTAGTCTATTTGCAATCACTTTTGTTATAATTTTCATTATAACGTTACATAAAGCTATTGGCCTCAACTCCGTTAAAACTGTAGGACTCTTCGTCTTTGGTATGAGAACAATATTCGTGGCATTAATGTTCTCCCTGAGCTCACCTGTTGCAAAGAAATCTCTTACCAATTGTACCACTTCAGGACCTACCAGCTTCCAGTTTTTCTGAAAGAAAGCCGGGGTCATGCCATCTGGCCCCGGCGCCTTGTCGGGATGCATGTGATGAACAGCCTCTTTTACTTCCTCAGCAGTCACCTCATCTAGTAGAACTTGATTGCTGCTCTGAAATAGAACGTGATATACAATTTAATACCTCCTCTCCTGAATTCTGCTCTTCCGTGAACAAATGCTGAAAATAGTCCTGAATCATCTCTTGAAGCCCAGTATTCCATTCGACCCAATTTCCATCATCATTTTTCAACTTCTGAATGTGATTGTTTCGCTTTCTTTTAGTACATGATGCATGGAAATATTTTGTATTTTTCTCCCCAGCTTGCAACCACAGTTGTTTGGACCTCTGCCTCCAAAAGATTTCTTTCTGGTCTAAGACTAGAAACAGCTGGTTTTTCGCTTCCTCATACTCTGCTATTGACTGAGGATCTCGTTTTCCTCGTAACTGTCTCAATTTCTTTTTACATTCTTTGATCCGTTTGTTGAAGCAGCTAGTGATTTCTTTCCCCCACACCTCAAGACTTTCCGAGCAATTTTTAATTTTCTGCATTACATTACTGTTTTCTTCCCCTTCCCAGCATTCTTTAATAATCTGAAAACACATCGGTTCCGTTAACCAAGCGTTTTCGAACCTAAATTGCCGTTTTCTGTTGCCTCTGCTATGAACTCTGGGACTATTAACAAAGGGCTGTGGTCAGATGGTGAGCCCTCTAAGTTGTATACTTTGGCCAAAGCAAACATATTCAACCACTGATGATTAGCTAGAACCCTATCCAACCTGATTTCAGTCCAATGATCAGTATCCCTCCCTCTTTCCCAGGTGAACTGGTGGCCTGTTATGTCTAAATCACATAGTTCAGTATCTCGAAGACATGCATTAAATTCGTCTATTAAGTTATTTGGATATGGGGGTCCTCCCTTTTTGTCTGTCTGCGACGTAACATTGTTGAAATCTCCAATGAGACACCATGGTAGGTTCCCGTCGCGAGATAAATTTCTTAAGAGTTCCCACGTTTTATGTCTCTCCGAACGCGCAGGCTCACCATATATACCAGTCAGTCTCCAGCTTTCAGAACCAATATTGTTAACTGTGACATCAATATAAGAACGAGAAAAACTCCTAAGTTTTACTTCCTCTGAATTTCTCCAAAACATGGCAATACCTCCACTTCTACCTTGTGGTTCTACTGCACTGAAACCCTCAAACCCCAATTTGTTGCGTAACTCTTCCATCTTTGCGTAGCTGCTTATAGTTTCACTAAGAACGATAAATGTAAGCTTCTCATTACGGGTTATATCTTGAAGGAACCGAATCTTCCCAGGGGAACCCAGACCCTGGCAGTTCCAAGCTAAAGCATTCATAATGAGTGGCGGGTCTGCGTTGCAGCACCCGCCGAAAGCTCGTTTTTTGAATCCGTTGAATTTTCATCTTGACTGTCTGTACTCATGTCATGATCATGTATCATGGAGATGTTTGTAAACTGGTCTTGGCCCATTCTACGTCTTTTTGGGTCCATGAGTCTCAACTCAGATGTATCCAGCCCATTACTGATATCTCCTTGATTGAAAATTGACTTTTGAATAATTATCTGATTTGATTCAATCAGATTATGTCCCCCCAAATTTCCGCCACCTTCGCCTACATTCTCTCCCTGATGTGTCCTGGTGCTTTGTAATCCAATCCCTGATGTGATGCTAATCTGTTGAACATGTGCGTCTTTTACGGGGCTTTCCTTATCCACAACTCCACCTGTGCTTTCACCGGGATTTCTCACCTGAGAACGTCCTCCATTCCGAAGCCATTTGGCCCCCATAGTATGAGTTTTTCTTCGTGGCTCAGCTCTAAGCCATGGTCCATATGGTTTTTCGATGCTTTCTAGTGGAGTGTCAAAGATTTTGTCACAGAATCTTTCACCATGACCTATGAATCCACAAATGAAACAGAAGGTAGGAATGGCTTCAAACTTGAAATTAACCCAACACCATTCTTGTTCAGTTTTCCTCAGCTTCATTCGACGTTTAACCGGAATATTCAGTGGTAAGGAAACTCTAATGCGCAAGTAATCCCTCCATACTCCCACAAAATTATTAGGATCTCCTTCAATGAAAACGCCAATGTAGTTACCAATATCTTTCGCAACCCTCTGTGACATGAACCCCGGGCACATCCCGTGCAATTGTACCCATAGATCAATCTTGTTTATCTCCACTGTCCTGGGATTATCTCCTTCCTTCAGTCGCTCCATAACCAAGTGGAAACGTCCAAACGTCCATGGACTACCATCAATGACTCGCTTAATATCAATCTCATGGTAAAATTGAAAGAGAAAACGATTTGTGTCTAATTGCTTAACGTATAATCCTCTACCAGGCCTCCATAGCGATGCCATCTTGTGTTGCATGGCTTGGAAGTCTATGGGAGAATCTGTTAGAAAACGTCCCACCATGCACCATCGTGTATCTATCTCACTTAACTCATTTGTTGCATTCTCATAACTAAGTCCACCCTGATCTTCTTCCTCAATTTGAATCGTTGCGAAAGCCTCCTCCATCTCTTGTATATATGTTTTTTGTTTTTCCATGACAAAACTGCAAATGATTGACCAAGAACACAGAAATCTGTAACATATGAATCGAAGAGATTAGAATCTCACAGAGCCAAACATGTCAAAAGACAAGACTTTCTCGAAAATACCATTTTTAAAAAAATACCAGACCGATATACCTTGGTGTGTGAAAGCTTCTCGACATCACCTATCTATTTAAGATTAAACGATTTTTATAATTTTGGTTATAAATGGGTTTCCTTATTTAATTACAACTATTTTTATGTTTTAACTTTTTGGAAAATCCAATCCTAATATAATATCTTTTAACTTATATCATTTTTAGATAATAGTTTCTTTTTATATGATATAATCTTGATCATCTATTTTTAAAAGTATTGGATCTAACGGTTGAGAATGTTTTAGTGGTATTTAGGACCAAACTATCAGGATACCATCATTAATTTTTCTTAATATTTATAATATTTATAATTCTTTTTTATTTTTTTAAATATTTATTGCTAAAATATAATATACTCTTTTTTGTAATATGTTAATGATGCGGGAACTTTGAACTTTTGAGAAAATAAATTATCAATTAATATATATATATATATTTTGTAATAGTTCTTCTTTTAAAGTAGTACACTGTGACGATCAAAATTCTGTATAAAATTCATTTTTTTATAGTATATCCCGTAAATATCTATGTTATTATATTAAAGACTAAATAATGAAAGCTTTCTTATAAGTGTGGTCGCTTTGTTTGATCACTCAATCCATAATCGTTGGATCTTTCAAATTAAATTGTTAAGAAACGTTACATATAACATTAAAATTATCATGTAGAATGATCTAAGATTTGAATCTACCAACAACATATTAAAATTTATAGGTTTTTTTTGAAAAAAAAGAATTTTTTTTTCATTTTTTTTTCTTTCAGACATAGTTTATTTGATAATATTTTTTGTAAAGTACGATTTTTCAGAAAAGTACTATACTAATTGATTAACAAACTTTTAAAGTTTCGAATTTAATAATTTACAATGTATGTAGGTTAAAAAGTTAGGTCTGTTCTGTAGACGAGTCTACAATTTCAAAATACGGTTTTTTTTAATATGAATATAGTCCTGCTAACAATGAAATTAGGTCTCTATGAGTGCTTATAAAACAAAATCACCATTTGCGTATAATTTATTATTTAATAATAAATTATATTTGATTAGTTATGATCTATAACTTAATAAAATAGGATAAAAAATATGCACAATTTTATAAAATTTTATCCTCGTATTATTATATTCTTTGTTGATTTGAATTTTCTTAGATTGATTTTAATTTTTGAACATAGATTTCTAAATTTAAAATAATTAGAAAAAAGTAATTAAATTGGCGTTAAAATAATGATGACATAATAATCATTATTAGAATTTAAATACTCACTTTACTGATTTGGGATTTATCTTGTGTTTTAAAAATCAGATTTTGACGATTTTACACCCCACGTGAAGATAATTAAATTATTTTTAATTAAAAGATGGTTTAACAATTTTTATCTAACTGGAATTGTGAGTCACGAATTTTTTACATGCAGAATTCTATTCAATATAGAAAACTTATTTATATTTGGTATATTTGGTTTAAATTATCAAAATACACTTTTTAGAATTTAAATATAATCCTATTATAAATAAAATACACTTTTTTAATATTTGATCAAACGATTTTCATTTATATCTAACAGTCCTTATTAATTTGGTTGTCACGATCAAAATTTTGGATAAATCCCTATTATGCTTATTATATAAAAGAGTTTAATATAATAAGGATATTAAGTACATACTGATATAAGTATCTTACTAACTGCTTTTACTTTTAATGTTTCGGTTTTATTTATAGTGTATATAAAATTTTAAAATACATTATTACTTTAAAATTATTAAACAGAATAAAAATTATGTTATGATTATATAAAATTTTATTCTCATATTATTATAGTCTTTATCGATTTGAATTTGTTCTTAATTTATTTTAATACTTTATTGAAAGAAAGATAAAATTTCTATATTTAAAAGAATTAGTGGAAAAATAAATAAATTGGTGCTACAATTATAAAAAAATATTTATTAAAATTTAGATAATCACTTTAATATTTGGGTTCTATCCTCAATTTTAGAAATTGAATTTTGACGATTTTACAACTCATGTAAAACTAACGAAATTATCTTTAATTTAATGATGATTTAATAATTATTATCTAACTTGACTAGTTGACCTACCCATAAACCGAAAAGAAAAGATGGTTAAGTGTTATATTCAAAATTATTGTTTATGAATATGAAACCCTCAATATTTTAATAATATTTTGATATTATCATTTTATGTTTGTTATATGTAAAATAATATAATTATAATTTGGATTAATCAAATTGTTATGTTCATTGAGAAAAAAAATGTTTAAATTTATTCATGTACAGGAGTTCTCCTAAGTCTCTTATAACGCAGGATCCACATGTATCATTGTTATATGATATACATGAGCATTATATTGATAATTTTTAATATTGTAATCGATATGAATTGTTATCTGATATTTGGTTTAACAATTATTATCTAACTCGAGCTATACATAAATTAAAGAGAAAAGATATTTAAGAATTTTTACATAGAAAATTTTTAAATTATCAAAATACACTTTTTAGTATTTAAATATAATTCTATTATTAATCAGATACACTTTTTAATATTAGATCTAACAATTCTCATCGATCTAGTTATGATCTAACTGTAATAATTAATTTGGTCGTATAGTGGTCGTACACGGACCAGATCGATTTTAATTTTTTCTTAAATTGATTTTAATATTTTATTGAAATAAACATAGAATTTATAAATTTAAAAGAATTAGGAAAAAAATTAAATTGGTGCTACAATAATAATAAAAATTATTAAAATTTAGATAATCACTTTAGTGTTTGGGCTCTATCTTGAGTTTTAGACAACATATTTTAACAATTTTACAGCCCACGCGAAGGTAACAAAATTATCTTTAATTTAATGATGGTTTAATAATTATTATCTAACTGGAACTATCTATAAAATAAAGAGAAAAAATAATTACGATTTTTTACATAAAGATTTCTATTCAATATAGAAAACCTATTTATAATTGGTTTAAATAAAAAAAAATATTAAAATTTAGATAATCACTTTACTGTTTGGGCTCTATCTCTAGTTTTAGACAACAGATTTTAACAATTTTACAGCCCACGCAAAGCTAACAAAATTATCTTTAATTTAATGATGGTTTAATAATTATTATCTAACTGGAACTATCCATAAACTAAAGAGAAAAGATAATTACGATTTTTTACATAAAGATTTCTATTCAATATAGAAAACATATTTATAATTGGTTTAAATTATCAAAATACACATTTTAGTATTTAAATACTATCCTATTATTAATCAAATACAATTTTTAATATTATATCTAACGGTCTTCATCTATTTGAATATTTATAGTTTTATAATCCAACGGATCATATACTTTTGGTAGTACAATGACCGACCAAATTTTTTGGATAAGATCTCCGTTACGCTTATTATATATAAGGAGTTAATGATACATATAAAATCATTAAAATATATTTGTACTATTTTAAAATATAAATTATATAATTATTGCACAATTTAATTTCGCATTTGTCAATACATTCGTTAAAAGCAATATTATTTTTGATAGAAAACGTATAAGGGGTTGTAATTCGACCAATGATTTAAAGTTTGAAAATGCAAAGTGCAATTTATAAAATTACATATACATAATTGAAATTGGAGTAAAGATGGAGATGCAAAGTGCAATTAACTCGTACAATAAAAAATGTCTCCAATTAATCTCATTAATCATACACTCTTGTGCAGCATCGCAGCATTATATTTAGCTTCCGTAATTTATTCTTTTAGACAATCCTACTTACATTTTGTTTCTTACTGCACCATGATATGATATGACTGCATACTGAAGAAGGTCTGAAAGTATAGCCTGAGGTAGACTGTCATCATTGTTAATCTAAAAATCTAAATGACTAAGCTCCATAGGTTTTTTTTACTTCTGATTGAAGAGTTTTCAAATGGTACACGATGTGCCTTCTCATATTGGCAAACCGTTGCAAAACAACATCATGACCAAACATTCCGAGATTAGGCAACCTTTCAAGAATTTTATATACATAAATGTTTTTGTATTTTTCATAACTCACATGAGCCAAACCAGAATGCCATAAAAATGCATCATCTTGTCGGCTTGTTTTTCCCACAAAAGCTTCACTTGCCGTCAAAACATGAAGAGAATTAACTCTCATCCTTTTCATTTAAGTGTTTAGATAGCAAAACAAAAAGTAAAAAAATGAGAAGATTTTGACAGTCAATTTGAATAAGTAGTTCTCCTCAGTGAATGCCTTAACCAAGACGTCAAAGGCCGAGGTCAAAACTGAGATGATCACTTGTGTTTGTTATAGTTGATTGAACTCAGGCATAACTATATATGTCCTAATATATAATTTTCTTCATTGCAGATCAGATGAAAATCTTTCACCGAGTTCAAGACTTGCATTTTCGGTTTTAATAAAGATTAAATGTCATTATACTTGTAACAGCCCGACTTTTCAGACTATTAAATCTAAATCAAAACTAAAATAAAATACATTTCTTTCTTCAATAAATACAAAATTGCACAAAAGTCAAATGCAGCGGTCAAACTTAGTAATCAAAAATCTAAAATCGGAGACGCAGCTCCACAATTCCAATACTCAATGCCACAATTTATTCTAATAATGCGATAAGTCTTTTCAATAAATGCATTCAAATCAGCTAACACGAAAATCCACAAAGTTCACATCCTTATTCTCATGAGCTTCCACAATGTACAAACCTGAAATATTAGAAAAGGGTGAGCTACACAGCTCAGCAAGTAACAGATTGACTTACAAATATTTTCAAAATCAATGGGTGTTTTAGCAAAACAGATTTTCTCAAAACAATAATCAATTGCAAAACATTTGCGAAAACAAGTCCAACCCAAAGTTTATATTTTTAAAATCCAGAACAGAAACAAAATTAAAACAGAAACGAAATTCTTATAAATAACCACAGTCTTGCTCTACGGCCACACTTTCCCAGTAGCCGGGATCTTATTCTTATTCTTATACGCCACACTTTGCCAGTGATCGGCATCTAAAGTTCAATAATTACGCCCCCTTAATAGGTATCTAAAGTTGCATACTTGTGCGCTTACTAAGGGTATCTAAGGCTAATTCCAGAACTATAGCGTAAATTACGAACGGGTTCGAAACGTAGAGACTGAGGGATTCAAAAGATTCTCGTATCTTATATCTTATATAGTTCGAAACAATATTCTTATATCTTATACGGAATTTCAAAGCAGAATCAAAATATCTTTTCCGAAAATAAAAGTAATTCAAAAAGTACTTACCTCAAAAGCGATCAAATATCGAAATCAATGCGAGCAAATCCTATAATTTTATTAAACCAATCAAAGTCAAATAATATTCACACCACCTTAATAAAACCCATGTGATGCTTACATATAACTTACTCAATGAAATTTCAAAAACCAGACACCAAAACATCTTGCAAAGTAGACCATTATTAACAAAATCAGTCATGACCAGTTCTAGAAATTAGCAAATTACTCTATGAAAATGACTTTATCTAAAAAAGTACAAAACACGAAAAACGTAGGCAATTCCGAGACCTTTCCAGAATGATAAGGATCGTTAAAAACGGACAAGTAACGAACTCAGAAAATAGATATTTGCGGACTGCATAACAGAATCAGCCGCTTATCAGGTTAGTATTTCGACGTTTAAGACATCGCAATCACAGAAATAGTCACCGGAATGAAACACAAAGTGCAGAGGTCGAAAAGAGCTTTCCAGAATGGTATCGCTCGTAATTTTTGGATAAAGACTCAATTTACTATGAATTTTCAAAGTTAGACTTCTCAGTTTCAAAAACATACTGGCTGGTCAATAAATCTCAGAAAAACTCATATCTACAGACCTAATTTCGGAAAACACAAAGAATAAAAGTTGTAGATAATTCAAATACCTTTTCACAGAGTCTAATATCATAAGAATCCAATTAATAACGAATCAGATACGAATTTTATAAGAATTCAGAATCCAAACATATACATACGAAATTGGAGTAATCATACGACGACAATGAATATAACAAATAACTCATGAATATATATCATATTATACACATATACAAATACTCAAGAGAACATATAAAAATCCTTGACATAATCAAAATAAATCAGATATCATACACGTGAAATGACACGGATAACAAGAGAATTAAAGAATCATTACCCCTTTTTCTAAGCTTGTTATGAATCTTCCTCTCTCGTGTTCTTTGTCTTCTCTTCCTCCTCCTCTCTCTCTCTCTCTTTCTCTCGGCGTTTTTTTTTTCTCAACCCGACTGTTTGCTAGGTTTTTTTTATCTTACAAATTACCTATGTTTGTATCTATATATTAGTCCATTTAATTAAATTGGGCCAGCTAAAATTTTAAACTAAAGCCCAACAAAATTACATTAGTACGGTCCGTTAATCCAATTTTATTCTAAAGTCAAATTAAATAATTATCTTAAATTTTAATCCACTTCTAATTCTAATTTCTAGCAAATTAAAATCTATTAAAATTATAAGAAAAATCAGGGATATTACAATACTCGTCGTTGAACTAAAGAACCTAGAACTACGAATATTCTACTTTCATAATCATAGTCTTGATACAGTATTATTTCCATTGCCTCGGTATGTTTTGGTTGATAACTTTTTTTTTTTTTTGCTAACCAATTTTTTGCTTGCTAGTTTGTTATATTTAACTGAACTGTCTTTACTCTTCCAGATTTGCAGTACTAGAACTTTCTTGATTGCAGATCAGATGAGAGTACTTCAGCTTTTCAATAGTAAACCAATTGCATTTTCAGTATAAACATTAATAACGGTTTGTTAGGGATGTGTTTCTGGACGGAACTATTGGGGTGGGAGCTGTGATTAAGGATGATCGAGGTTGCTTCGTTGGAGCTTGCTATTTGAAGATAGCAGGTGCTTGGAATTGGAAGCCTCGAGAAGCTGAGGCTATTGGTTTAAAAGAAGCTCTCATGAATCATTGCACGAGAATATACGCACCGTGTGTTCGAAACAGACTCATACACTCTAGAGATGCTTGTAATGAAAGTTCGGGAAGAGCTTTGTTTGGTACTATTATAATGAATTGTGTCCATTTGATTAAGCACATAAATCATGTGCTAGTAAATTTTGCTTATAAATATGTGCTTGCACAAGCTACTTGTTCTCTGACAGACACATGCCGAGTTGAATTTGATTGATTAATGCAAGTTCGATTTTATTTTAAAAAAAATCTATCACATAATGACCCTCATTTTTTTATTAAAATTAAATAATTAGATCTTACACTAAAAGGAAAAAAAGAAGAAAAACCCTACCAATGGTTTCAGATTTTAATCCCTGACCAACATATTAATATATTCTATGCAAAACTAATTAGATATCAAACATATTCAAATAAAATTATAATTATATGATAATTAATTTTCACATATAATTATTAGTATTGTTTAATATAGTATTCTTTCTAATATATCTTCTATAATTCCCATCCAAATTGGACTTAAATTATGATTTGTTATGTATATTAATTTTTTATAAAATTATAATTATTAAAATATAAACAAAATTATATTTAATATTATTAGAGATCCGTGTTTGTCACGAATTTTAAACTAGTCATTTCTCTACATTTGCTGTATAATAATACTCATCAACCGAAATTGACTATGAAAAATACCCCCTAGAAACTTTAGAATTTAATTTCACAAGATATTTTTCATTTATATTTTTTATTTTATAAACAATTATTGTTAATATTTTTCAAATTGATAATTTTGGTCAAACCAATATAATTGAATATTTACCAAAAATACCACTTTTTCTAAGTCTTTTTTTGCGATTTTACCTTATTCTCAAAATATTTGTAAAATTATATATTTTTTTAAAAAATAGTTTGCGAAAATACCAACTTTTAAAAATATTTGCAAAAATACGTTTAGCAACCAAATCAACCAAACGCAACGTGTTGGTAGAATTTAATTGATTTTGGTGAATTGTGAAAATTTTAAAATGAATTTATGTGTGATTGCAAACATGTTACATTTGGTTTGGTTGCATAACGTATTTTTGAAAATATTTTTTAAAAGTTGATATTTTTGTAAAATATTATTTTTTGAAAATGTATTTTTGTAAAAAGATTTTATGAGTTGGGTATCCATGAAAAAGGCCCTATAATTAGATACTAAGAATTATTCATTAATTACTAAAAATCTAATAAGTAATTTATTTTTAATAAATTAACATGTTGTCTTTTGTTCTTATCAATATATATATATATAAAGGAGGATACGCGGGAGGTTATGTGGCGCCTCTAAGATCGCCTTATTGCATTTTTCTAATTTTATAGAATTTTAGAATTTTAAATATCAATAAATCAAAATATATCCGTAACATGTTAGAAGTAGAATAGGTGTTCGAATTTATAGAGAAGAACATTTCAAATTTATAGAGAATATGTATAAGTAAGAGTTCTTCTGAATAGTTCGAATTTATATAGAAAACACATACTCAAAATATTATTTATATTATATAAAGAAAAATTCAAGAGGCGACATTCTGAAGCCCCTCGATTTTTATTTTTGACGGTACAAAAACGGATCCTCAACTGGAATGTATATTGTATATTTGTGAAGTGTTCTAATGAGTATTATTTTTCGTATGCTCTAATGACGTAATTATTTTCACTTTTCATGATCATGTATGTATCTGTTTATTAAGCTCATGTTTGTATATGCATTGATTTTTATGGTTTCTTATTACTATATTTTACTTTAACGTTAATAGTTCATTGATCACAAGAACGGTCTCTTCTCTTTAATTTATATATTGATTTTGTTCAACTAATTTTTAAAAACTATAACTTGATTTTCAAGCACCAGGACTAAATAAAGCGGAAGTTGTTTTTGCTATCTGTAAGTTTTTGTTTCCATTGCAACTTCAGAACCTATAAATTGATATGTAACGTTAAATAACTAATATAATAAAAAATTTGTATCAGTCAAGAGTTAAGTCCCAATAATGTGTTAAAAAAAGTAATTATTCGTGATATATTAGAAAAAGTAGGGGAATTTGTTAGAAAGAATAAAAAAAATAATGTATTTTAGGTGAAAAAGGTAATTGGTTATAAATAGGTAATACTATTATTTAATAATATATTCCTATAAATAAGTAAGGTTATTTAAGTAAAAACACGAATTTAAGAAAGGGCAATTGAGTAAAATCACAACGTAACATACCGACCGACCAAACTTTTAATGTTTCGTCTCTTATATAATACTAGCTTAAAACCCGTGCGATGCACGGATTGTTAATTGTTATTTTATTATTATTGTTTTAATATTTTATTAATTGTAATTTTGCAAAAAATATGTAGATATGTTAAAATAGCTAAACACTTTTAATTAATTAAAAACATTAAAATAGATTTTAAAATAAATAAGTATGGGGTCGCCCGTTATATTTTTGAAAAAATGTAACATATATTTAGTTTAGAAAGGTAAATGCCCGTGATATTTTTGGAAAATGAGGTTTTAAAATTTAATAATTAAAAGTATTTAAATACGTTTTAAAATAAATAAGTAAATGGTTTTCTGTGATATTTTTGGAAAAAGAATGGATTTTAGTGAGAAAAATAGAAAAAGTAAATTGTAAAAGACAATTTCTCGTGATATATTTAGAAAAGAAGGAACTTTTTAGAAAAAAATATAATATATTTTAGCTGAAAAGGTAATTGGTTATAAATAGGTATTTGATTATTTATATTTTAATATTTGTAGTAATTGCATTTGTTAAGAAAAATAGGTAGACATGTTAAAATAGGTAAACTTTAAAAAAATAATTATAATATTAAAATAGTTTTAAAAATAAATAACTAAACGTCCGTGATATTTTTGGAAAAGGAGGGGTTTTAGTAAGAAAAAATAGAAAAACTAACATGTTTTAGTTAAAAAAAGGTAATTGCTCGTGATATATTTGAAAAAGTAGGGGAATTTGTTAGAAAAAATAGAAAAAATAATGTATTTTAGGTGAAAAATATAATTGGTTATAAATATGTAATATTATTATTTAATAATATATTTCTATAAATAAGTAAGGTTAATTAAGTAAAAACACAAAGTATAGTTAATTAAGGGCAATTAAGTAAAATCACAACGTACATACCGACCAACCAAAATTAAGGGCAATTAAGTAAAATCACAACGTACCATACCGACCAACCAAACTTTTAATGTTTCGGCTATTATATAATAGTATTGATAGTATTGATTGATATGCATAGTATTTATATATATATTTTTTCTAATTGAATAAGATTTCATAAAATTTGGATAAATTTCTATAAGATAAAGATCAAATGATTTTTTTTAATCTTCAAAATATTAGTGTAGTTTTGAATGTCATGAAGTGAATTTTATCAAATTTAAAAATTCAAGATAATTTAAATGGTTATTTTATCAGAGTTCTCCGTATATAAAATGAATGTATGTAAACTCATGTATTGTTAATAAAATAACAATACATTTGTAATATAATATTGGTCACAAATGTACGAATATACTTTAAATACATCATAAAATTTCTTACTTTTAATTTCGTGTATAAGACGTATGTAAAGTAATATAATTTTAATGAAATAAAAGTATATTTATAAAATATAAAATTGGTCATTTAGGTAAGACTATAGAGTGAACACATTATAATTTTTTTTTATTTTATGTAAAAGTCAATCTTGAAGTTGTCTTACTCTTTCCTTCCTATGTACATATTTGTACCCTTTTAAACTCAATTGTATGTATATATATATATATATATATATATATATATATATATATATATATATATATAAAGAAGGATACGAGGGAGGTTATGTGACGACACTAAGATTGTCTCATACTATTTTTATAATTTTGTAGAATTTTAGATTTTAAAATACTAATAAATAAAAAAACATTCTTTAACTTATTAGAAGTAGAATAAGTGTTTGAATTTACAAAGGAGAAGAACTCGAATTAATATAAAACTAACATAGTAGAAGTAGAATACGTGTTTGAATTTATAAGGGAGAAGAGTTCGACATATTAGAAGTAGAATATGTATTCGAATTTATGAAGGAGAAAAGTTCAAGTTTATAAAAAATATATTAATTAAAAGTAAATCACTATATAAACAGTAATAACATCGGAACAATAACTGATTCTCTATCGCAGCATGTAATACGTAGCCACGTAGGGTGTGAATTCTGCTAAAGCTTTTTGTAAGGAATTGCTTCTTATTTGTTTGTTGTTTTGTTCACCCTAATTTAAATACTATTTTTTTTTTCTTTTTACTTTTTGATATGTCCCTAATTAGTGTACAAACTTCAATTAGATTTAAAATACCGGAAGTATTTACTTTCTTTTTGGTCTACGTATGTGGGTTGTGCTGGGTATCTACTCTATCACTCTATCACATGAGTAATATTTTTGTGCCTCAACAATTATCCTAAATTTGACTATTTTGATTTTAATTTGACGACGCAAGGGGCATAACTGGAGCCAAGGTTGTATCATCGAGCCTCTATGCTGAACGAAGTACATCAATAAATAATATTTTGCACCGTTAATAGCAGTAATTCATTGGTATTTTAATTCATTTTCATCTCTTTTTCTTAGTTTTTCTACTCTTTTTTTGGAATCCTTCATCTTGGTTTGAGTTTCATGAAAATAAAACGAGGGTGTATATTGTAGATGGGTATTTTTAGAATTTTGAATACTAACAAATTAAAAAATATTATTTAACATATTAGAATTAAAATATGTGTTCAAATTTATATATGAGAATAGTTCAAATTTATAAAAAAAAACGTGTAAATAAAAATTTTATACGAAGAATTACAAGAAGCAAGAAAGATGGAAGTATTTTGATGACCGCGCATATCAATTCAACTGTGAGATTTGATCACGCCTCACCAATCACCTTAAATTTCACACTTTCTACTGTATTTTTGTACTATTTAAATAATGAAATCTATTATTTATTTGAGTTTTTGTGATTTTATTGTATGATACACCTTAATTTTGTTTAAGAGGTAAGGAAATTCTTAGTATTTTTTATTTTTGATTTATGAGAGAATTTTTGATACTTTGATATGTTTATTCTTTATATTTTCTTTGATTTAATATGAGAATAATTTTGACTGTTAACAATATTTATTTTATAGAGGAGAAGAGGTCAAATTGATAGGAAAGATACCTAGAATTAATAGTCCTATTGAACGTAAAATAGATGTTCAAATTTATAGATGAGATAAGTTTCAATTTATAAGAAATACATATAACTAAAAATTCTATCGGAAGTATATAGGTCTTTGTAAGAAATAATTAAAAATTCTATTGAAAGTAGAATACACGTTCAAATTCATAGAGGAGAAACGTTCAAATTTATATATAAATAAAATTTTATTTGAAGTAGAATAGGTGTTTGAATTTATAAAGAAGATTAATAATTGTTCGAATTTATAGGTAAGACATATAATTAAAAGTTTCATTGAATGTAGAATATGTTTTGGAATTTATAGAGTATAGAAGTCCAAATTTACTAGATATATATAATGAAAATTTATGTTATAATTAGAATAGGTGTTTGTAAGACATAAGAATAAAAAAAAGGATAATAGTTAACAATATAAATATTATAAATCAAAATAATGATAAGATGACTAAAATTAAATTAATTTTTGAAAAGGTATAAATAATATAAAAAATTAAATTAATAAGCGATAACATTTATTTAGAATGCCATCAACATGAGAGATATGAGAAGTAATGAAAAAACGACTTTTAAGGAGAAACGTTTGCAACGAGAAAGCGGCTTATTAGGAAAAAATGTGTTTACCGAGTATCGGTTTGTTAAGTAAAAATAAGTAGTTGTTCAAATTAAAAAATATATTTAACGGGAAGACGACTTATAAATAAGGAATCGATAATTGTTAGAATTTTATAATAAAGTTTTAAAAAAAATTATAACGCCGCCGCGAAGCGCGGCTTTGACGACTAGTTATATATATATATATAACAAAATTTCTTATTAAATAATGTCGATTTGAACCACAAAAGATTAAAACGTAGGCCTAAATAAACCGAACATATATATACAATAGAACCTCGATAAATTAATACTTGATAAATTAATAAAAAAATTCAGTATAAATTAATAATCGTGATAAATTAATAAAAACAATTCAGTCCCCAATATAATATAATAGAGTAATTAGTGTATATTTTATCTCATAAATTAATAAAATTTACCGGAGGCTATTAATTTATCGAGGTTTTAGTGTACACATCGAATTCAGCGAAAGTGAAGATAAAAAACCCTAATTGTACGTGACAGAGAAGAAGGGAGAAGATATCTACGTAAATGGCTAGGCGTACGAAGAAGAAGGCTAAATTTGAGGATAAAGATCGAATCAGCAAGTTGCCTGATGAATTGATTCATCACATACTGGGCTATGTGGGTATGGGATTAGCAGTTCAAACCAGCGTTCTCTCGAAACGATGGAAGCTTCTTTGGACGACTCTCCCGTTTCTCAATTTCGATGGCTACGACAAACATTACTCTAGTAAGAAATTGAAATTTTATAGAGTTCTCAAGCGTGTCTTCTTTCATCGAAACCATGAATATCGGATGTTCAAACTGGTTCTCCATCATCGTCCTGGCCTGACTATGCATAAGCTGGAAAAATATGTCAAGTACGCAATTTTACACAATGTCGAATGTTTGGATCTTCGAACAAATCATTATTGTCCATTATTAATGTTCAGCTCGAACTTTTTAAGAGAACTGAAGCTTACGATGGACTTTGAATCCGATAATGTCATGGAATCAAATCGTTGGACTTTACCTAATTTAACGACTTTATTCTTGAAACCGACTGGTAAGATAAGACGCATGTTTCTGGTATCATGTTTGACATGCTTGCCTGCATTGACAACTCTTGGCCTTAACCAATGTGTGTTGCCCGATTTTTTCAGTTTGCCTGGTTTGAGAACACTATGTCTAGAGTCATGCGATTTAGCCCAAAACGTCTGGGATTTGCCAGCCTTATTATCTCTACAACTTACTAATGTGTCTTTTAAGGAGGACATGATTGAGTCACTTGTCAGTTTGCGTAATCTCACAATAGATTTTGATGATCTCAATATAGGATGTTGTAATATATTTAGTTCCCAGTTGGTGAACCTGAACATCAGAGCCCCTTTAAGAAGTGTAAAAAAATCTGATAATATTGTGGTGCAGGCACCTAGACTTTGTAATTTCAATGCTATAGGTTTCTTTCGGACAACAATTAGAGGCTCAGAGTTGAAAAAGGTAAATGTTAAGTTTTGGGATAAGACAATGTACCGGAACAACAGGGCACCATCATGGGTGTTGAAACGACATAAAGACCTGTTTCAAATGATGTTCTCACAACTGGGAAGTGCCGAGATGCTTAGTGTTGACTTGGTGACGCTTCAGGTACCTGATAATTAAGCTCCCTTTGTTTCAATCTAACTTAGTTACATAGTTCTGAAACAAACAGAAGCACTTTAATTATCTAGCTAGGAAGTAGGAACTACAAATTGTAACTTAGTTCCATTAGTATTATCTGTAGTTTAGAAAGTGCTTAATTTCGTAGGAACTATGAATTGTAAATTAGTCCCACAGTAGTTTAATTAGTTACTAACCATGTTTTCAGTTTCTCGAAGTTGACTTTGAGTCAATCCATCATATGTACCAACTGATTATTTTTTCGCTTATAAAACTATGTATCTCCAGCTAAGGATCTTCTGTAAAAGAATGAAGTGATGTGTCTTCTGCTTAACCACGGGAGATATTTTTTTCGAAAAATATATACTTTATTTAGAAAAGATGAAGCTCATGACGAACTGGAACTGGCCTTTTATTTGTGTTTAATCATTTGTGGATTCACCTATATTATGGTTCACTTGGATGGACTTTTTGTATTCTAATCAAATTTTTTTAATTGTTTCTCTTTTTAGGCATTATCTGGAGTCCCGGAAATTCTTGAAAATTTGAGTTCTCCGTTCTATAACTTGAAGAATTTAAAGCTACCACCTAAATGTGAGGAATCAATTATATCTAGTCCTGTCAGACATTACTTACTCGGTGGCTCTCTAAGTGCTACCGTTGTTTAGTACCAGGTACTTGCAGTTACTGGCATATATACTATACTCCTCAATATCTTGGTGTAAAATTGTCTATTATTTTCTATAGGAACTGCTGTTCGTGTAGAATTTAATTGTGGAACTATGCATAATTCCTTTGTATCACCATTTACTGGTTTCACAGGTTTCAATGTGATGTGAAACCAGTGCATCAAATGGTGGCTCTGTGGGTACTTATTGACAATGTTGTGCTTGTCTTGTAGTGTTGTTAGTACATGTACATATTTGTTCAAGTAGGGGCGGCAGACCCTAAAATTTTGTCACCGGGAGATGCTCTTTACTAAAAGTAAAATGATCGCAGAAACATAGAACTCGAATGCAACAATAATGTCTGTGACATCAATCACAATTAATACATTAAGGTCTGTTGCAACCATAGTCCTACTTAACTCTTCAGAGAATTACAGAAAAGAGAGACGCGACGAACAGTAGAGATAGCAGGGCTAGTGATTTTTTTCAGTTAGGGTTATTCTGTTAAATTTTTGGCATGTGTAGACTGAAATATAAAAAATATAGTATAGATTAGAAGTAGATTTTTGATAAGTAGAATAATAAAAAAAATGAAGGTATATACATAGTTGAATAGAGAAAGAATGACGAATTAACTAGTTTTTCTGAACTCTCTGGGCCCAAATACTGATGCTAAGAAGCACAGCCTGTGCCAGCCTTCTCGGTATGAGTTTGGATCAGGTGTATCAGATTGACGCGCCATTGAAACTGGCGTACCAAGCCAAAAGATACTCCTTGAGAGACTTCGTGTCTACTGTGGTTTTATATTTTACTGTGGTTTTGAATTTATTTTCAGGGCGATGTTATTCCTTAAATGGCTCCAGCGGTTTCACCAGCCCATCTACACCGCAAAAACATGGCTGGCTCTCCCCACAGGTCATTAAATTTAAATCGCTTTGAGTTCCAATTTTCTGAAGGCTCAAAATTTGAAACTCTTAAATTGTCAGTCTCTAAATGATTGTTAATTATTAATAAGATTTACTCTGATACTGATGAATGCATGTAAAATGCAGTCAGTTAATTTTATTTGAGCTATTGAGGCCATTTATTTGGAATTACATAGTCCATCTTTGGCCCTAAGCCTCTTACACATAAAAATTTCTTGACTCTTGCATCTGCAGCTGCTCACTTATATATTTAGTTGTGTTGTACAAATTCTACCAAATCGAATGTCTTCACCATTCCTTCTTAATAATCATATATGAATGTTACTAGGAGTTATTCGTTTGCAATTGCTTGTTTCCTTCAGTTTTGGGCATAGCGCTAGATTTCTGTGTTATTTTGTGCTTGTACTTAATGATGATACGCGTGTCTATGTACATGGAAGGTTTCGGCTATGGTCATCTCAGTATTACTGTATGTTCTGTCTAAGTAGTGTGGACTTCTGGTAGCTTGTGGTGGTCTGTGGTCTGGTCTGGATGTTCATGTTACCCCGATGTATTGCTTTATACAGTCTGTGTTCACCTCCACATAATGCTATAATGAGAAATGCTATAACCCTAAAAATATTACAAACACCGTTAATCATTAAAATATTAGACGTTTTTAAAGATTTTTTAGAGATATAAATAAATAATTAAACAAATCATTTCAAATATTTTATATCTATAATAAATGAATTATACGTTCCAACATTAAACCAAACATATTATTATACACATTATTAGGGCTGAGCATTCGGTCGGTTCGGTCCAGAACCGAACCGAATAGACCGAGAACCGAATTATCATTTTTTTCCGGACCGAATTTTTTTCCGGACCGAACCGAACCGAAATTGTATTTTGGAACGGAACCGAACCGAACCGAAATAAGCCTATTCGGTTCGGTTCTTTCATAAAAGAACCGAAATTTTTTCAAATAAAAAATTTTTATTTCAAAAAAAGCCAAAAAATATGATTTTTCTAAAAATAAAAATATTAGTTAATGAAATACAAGTATGAAATATAAATATAATAGTTCAAACTTCAAATATCGAAAAAAAAATAAGTCATGCAAAATTTTGAATATATACATACATATAAAATTAATATATTATATCTATAAAAATTATATAAATAAAAAAATAAAAAAAATTTGGTCTATTCGGTTCGGACCGAATTTTTTTTGAAAGAACCGAACCGAACCGATATTTATTTCGGTCTATTCGGTCCGGACCGAAAAGACCGAATTTTCAGAAAATTAGAACCGAACCGAAATTATACTATTCCGTTCGATTTTTCGGTTCTGGTTCGGTTTTGCTCAGCCCTACACATTACCGGTTTTTATTTTTTGCTTCCATCTAATCATCAATATATATCAATATATAAAGGAGGATACACGAGAGGAAGATTAAGTCAATCCATTTTTTTAATTTTTTAGAATTTTTAAATTTTAAATACTAATAAATCAAAAAATATATTTTAACATATTAGAAGTAGAATAGGTGTTCGAATTTATTGAGAAGAATAATTCAAATTTATATGGAAGACATATAACTAAAAGTAAGATGTGAAGTAGAATAGGTGTGTTAGATTTAAAGTAGAATATGTGTTCAAATTTATAAAGGAGAATAGTTGGAATTATAGGTAAGATATAGAATTAAAAGTTTTATTTAAAATCGAATATGTGTTCGAATTTATAAAGGAGAAGAGTTCAAATATATAAGAAATACTTGCAATATATTAAAAATTTTATTGGAAGTAGAAATGGTGTTTGTAAGACATAATTAAAATTTCTATTGAAAGAAGAATATGTATTCAAATTTATAGAGGAAAAGAATTCAAATTTATAAGGACTTTATAGGTTAGACATATAATAAAAATTAAAAGTTCTATATGAAGTAGAATAGATTTTCGAATTTATAGAGTATAAGAGTTCGAATTTATAAAAAATATTTATTAAAAAAAGTTCGATTGGAAGTAGAATGGGTGTTTGTAAGGCATATATAATTAAAAGTTCTATTGAAAATAAAATAGGAGTGCAAATTTATATATGTATTTTTTCCAACGAGAGATCGATTTATTAGAAAAGAGTATGTTAACAAGAAAATTAATATAAAAGATAAGTATTCAATGTATAAAATTTGCGATATCGACCTTAACAAGGAAAACATGTTTAACGGGAGGACGGAAGAAATGAGTAATTGTTATAATTTTACAAATATAATTTTTTAAGAAACACTAAATCGCCATCGCGAAATGCGGTTTTGTCAACTAGTTTTAATATAAATAAACATGCATCACTTTCTAAGCAATCGAGCCCATCAAATAAAATAGGGCAACTAGGGAAAGCGGAGGTTTTGAAGAGCATGGGATCATGCTTCTTGAGGACAGTAACGAGCAACTAGAGAGCTTGAGATTACTTCCTGATATTTCACACGCACCAGAACATTGAAATAATCTAAGATTTCATCATTCATGATCTGAACCCAAATACATACATGCCTATGCTCCTTGCGATCAAGGTGGATCAACAGTCGATCAACCCCTGCTTCCTCTAACTTAGGGGTTAGGTTGTTCAAAAGATCACTTTGTCAAAGGCACGAGCAATACAACTACGGATTAGTCGAAAGATTAATCAAGTATAAGTAATCATTCAGGGGTATATTCAATATCCACTTTTAATCAATTCTAACTTTTAAAAAATATCTAAAAGTATGGTGTTATTGAATTAAAACTTTTACCAGTTTTTAAAAAGTCATTAAAATTAAGGTGTTATTCAATTTAAACTTTTAACAACTCTTTAAAAGTAGACTGTTATTCAAAAAGTCATGAATTTGGAATGACAATTACATTTAATTACTTTTAACTTAAAATATAACTAGAGATCTAATGTGAAAATTCATGAGATTTGAGGTAAGATTTCACATGACTTTTAAATTATTATTTTATTTTCTTCAATTTCATTTATTTCAGGATTTTGTCATTTCTGTTTCACAATAGAATATTTTCTCTCTTAAATTATGAACGATGTTTATTATTCCTTTGATTTTTTTTGTCAAATATTATCTCTTTGATTTAACTGATTTACTTTTTAACTTGAAAGTTTTTAGCTTCTACTATCTTTTTAGTTTTGATTTAAGTTTAATTATTAAATTATATTGATGTTAGAGGTTTAAATTCTACTTTTTACTTGATTTTATACCATTTGGATATTTGGATACTTACGATAAATTATCAGTCGTACTTGATTTTTTTCCTTTTTTTTAAATGTTTTCGTTGAGAGTGGGACCCACTAATAACTTGCGACGTAAGTTGCGACAGATTTAAAAATTGCAACATAATAAGAACTTACGACTCTAGTATTTGTGACAACATTTTTTCATTACAAGCTGAAACAATGGTGATAGATTCTTTGTATTTTTTCTGTCGCATATGCCCTGTTCCCTTGTAACGTGACTTCCTGTTTTGTTTGTATTGACTTTTCCAATCCCGACACAGGTGAAGTATACCAAATCCTTCTCCCACCAACATTTACGATTCAATACTAGAAGTTATAGGTATAAATCTATATACGTATTTATAATACGGATCTACATCCACGCATTATTGTTATGCGTACATACAACAACATACATATGCACAAAACTGTACACATTTGAGAAATGCGGATCCATATACCTATGCAGCAATTTGAATCCCCACCACGCATTCTTGTTATGCGCATTTGATGGGTAAAAAAGGCAGCCCTCTCTAGCCATCGGTATTTCGGTCAGTTGTGGTTGAATGGTGGGTAACGAGGGCTTCACCTTATTTTTCCCCTATTTTGATATTTTTTATTCAATTAAAATTTTTACTTAAAAGTATTTCTTGAATAATTTTTCCATGTTTTGACATTTTTTATTCAATCAAAATTTTTAGTTGTAAGTAATTTTAATCTCATATAAAAAAATACTAGAAATTAAATTTAATTACATTATTTCATCTAATTAATAACAATAATTATTTATGTTTTCACCTAAGCAATTCTTAGTAAATAAGAGTTTAGTCTTGTTGTAATAATTTTTTTATTATTACTTTAATGTTTAATATTAACACAAGATATACCGTTTCATCTTGTCTTAATTACATTTTTTAATTATTAAAATAAAAAATTGAATCCAATAAACTTCATCTATACAAGACAAGTAAAGCCACTGATATGGGCTAAAAATAACCCTAAAAATATAATTAATGACATATTAATTAGACCCGAATTGGTCTAAGAACACGGCCCGATATTCAAGGCCCGAAACCCTGATTATTCATTAATTTCGTAATTAATGAATAGGGAAAATATACAGCTCATAAAAAGAGTCCAAATTATGGCAAATTAGTCAAAGAAGGATCCAGAATCCCAATTAAAGGCAATTAATGAGTCATGGCCTTTATCGACAAGGAAAAGACTTATCCTGCAAGCAATACAATGTTTATCCAATATCAAAAAGGAGACTTATTCGCTAAGACTCCCAAACATACCATAAATACTAGACTCCAGACGCCTATATAAGGTCCTTGATCCTACAATCAGAACTACGTTTTATTGACTTGATTATCTATACAGCAGAGATACGTAGGCATCTTGTGAGGACCGATTTAGTCCCGAAACACAAGAACAGTCATTAAAGCTTGAACGCTCACAAACCCTAGCCTTTAATTCACAAGGTACGTTTTTTGATCCATAACAGCCACCTTAATGTTTTGCATTCAAATTTAAAAAACTTTTATATCCAAATTTTTATTTTGATGAAAATTTGAATTTACAAAAAATAAAAGAAAATTACAAAAAAAATGAATTCAATAAATTTCACCAAAATTTTATACATGAATAATTTCTAAAGAATTTTGGATTAATATTTCACCAAAAGTTTTAAATTCATGATCAAATATATATATATGCTTTTAGTACTTCAAAAAACTTAATTAAACTTAATAATTTATTTGTTAAATAAATAAAATTTTAAGAAAATTTTAAAATATTACATAGAATATCAAAAAATTTGAAAATTTATTTTTGAATTTCAGTTGAAATTCGTAGGAATTTATATAGTTATTATTTTTTAAAATTTAACAAAGTATTCAAATAATTTTAAAAAATGACGATTAAAATATAAATATACAACTACATTATTCAAATAAGTAAAGGGAAAATTTAATAGGGTTGGAGAACACTCTTTAGAAAAACTAAAATTAAAAAGTGATGAAATTTTCATCACTTACTTGTATTTAAATGTTCAGCTGCTGAACACTGTTATTTGATATTGTGTTTATACCAGAACTTGAATATTTTCACAAAAATTGATAAAAATAATTGGGGGAATTTTATGATGATGATGAAGAATTTTCTGATCGATATCGATGTACGATTATTATCGTTAATCAAATATTAATTAGCTCTAAATTATGTATTTTGTATTTTTGGACAACTTTACCCATGACCTACATATAATAAATATATATATTATTTTAAAATACTAGCTTATAGCCCGTGCGATACACGGTTACTTAAATTTTATTTATAATTATTTTGTTTATAATTATAATTTTATTACTCATGCAACACACGATTGTTTTTTTTAATATTTATAATTATATTTATTTATGAATATTTTAATATTTAAAAGTTATTAGTTTACATGATTAAATTATTATTAAAAACGATTTAGCCAAAAAAATTATAGTTAAAAATTTGATATTTATTATATTTTACACGCTCAATTTAATATTTGTTTATATTGAGTTATAAAAATTAGATTTTTCCAAATTTATAGTCCACATGAAATTTACAAAATAATCTTTAATTTAGTTGTGGTTTAATAGTTTTTTTTCAATTAAAAACTATTTTAAAACTAAAAAGAGAATAAAGTGAAGAAATTTAATGTTGAGAATTCTATTCGATTTAGGAAATCTACTTATATGTAGTTTAGATTATTAGAATATGCTTTGTTAATCAAATACAGTTTTTAATGTTAAATCTAACGGTTTTCACCTATCTATTTAACATTAAACGATTTTTATTATTTTGGTATTAAATGAGTTTCCTTATTTAATTACAACTATTTTTATGTTTTGACTTTTTAGAAAATCCAATCATAATATAATATCTTTTAACTTATATCATTTTTAGATAATAACTTCTTTTTATATGATATAATCTTGATCATATATTCTTAAAAGTATTGGATCTAAGGTTGAGAATGTTTTGGCGGTATTTAGGACCAAACTACCATGATAACATCATTAATTTTTCTTAATATTTATAATATTTATAATTTATAATTTTTTTAAATATTTATTGCTAAAATATAATATACTCTTTTTTGTAATATGTTAAAGATGCGGGAACTTTGAACTTTTGAGAAAATAAATTATCAATTAAAATATAATTTTTTTTGTAATAGTTCTTCTTTTAAAGTAGTACACCATGATCAAAATTCTGTATAAATTTCATTTTTTTATAGTATATCCCGTAAATATCTATGTTATTATATTAAAGACTAATTAATGAAAGCTTCCTTATAAGTTTGGTCGCTTTGTTTGATCACTCAATCCATAATTGTTGAATCTTTCAAATTAAATTGTTGAAAAACGTTAGATATAACAGTAAAATTATTCAACAATATTAAAATTGTAGAATGATCTAAGGTTTGAATCTACCAACAACATATTAAAATTTATAGGTTTTTTTGAAAAATAAGAATTTTTTTCATTTTTTTCTTGCACACATA
This sequence comes from Heracleum sosnowskyi, assembly GCA_030848705.1. Taxonomy (NCBI): domain Eukaryota; kingdom Viridiplantae; phylum Streptophyta; class Magnoliopsida; order Apiales; family Apiaceae; genus Heracleum; species Heracleum sosnowskyi. Next base: position 24,223,698 of record CM061240.1, read on the forward strand.
TGTTATTTGATAATATTTTTTGTAAAGTACTATTTTTCAGAAAAGTACTATACTAATTGATTAACAAACTTTTAAAGTTTCGAATTTAATAATTTACAATGTATATAGGTTTAAAAAGTTTGGCCTAGCTGAGTCTAAAATTTCAAAATAAGGTTTTTTTAATATGAATATAGTTTTTATAAAACAAAATCACCATTTACGTATAATTTATTATTTAATAATAAATAATATTTGATTAGTTATGATATAAAACTTAATAAAATAGGATTAAAAATATGCACAATTTTATAAAATTTTATCCTCCTATTATTATATTCTTTGTTGATTTGAATTTTTCTTATATTGATTTTAATTTTTGAACATAGATTTCTAAATTTAAAATAGTTAGAAAAAATTAATTAAATTGGTTTTAAAATAATGATGACATAATAATTATTATTAGAATTTAAATATTCACTTTATTAATTTGGGCTTTATTTTGTGTTTTAAAAATCAGATTTTGACGATTTTACACCCCACATGAAGATAACTAAATTATCTTTAATTAAAAGATGGTTTAACAATTTCTATATAGGTGGAATTGTCTATGAAAGATAAAAGAAAGTCACGAATTTTTTACTTGGAGAATTCTATTCAATATAGAAAACTTATTTATATTTTGTTTAAATTTTCAAAATACACCTTTGAGAATTTAAATATAATCCTATTATTAATAAAATAAACTTTTTTAATATTTGATCTAACGATTTTCATTTATCTAGTTAAGATCTAATGGTCCACCAAAATTTGGGATAAGATCCCTATTATGATTATTATATATAAGGATTTAATATAATAAGGATATCAAATATATACTGATATAAGTATCTTACTAACTACTTTTACTTTTAATGTTTCGGTTTTATTTACGGTGTAAATAAAATTTCAAAATACATTATTACTTAAAAATTATTAAATAGAATAAAAATTATGTTAAGATTATATAAAATTTTATTCTCATATTATTATATTCTTTATCGATTTGAATTTGTTCTTAATTAATTTTGATACTTTATTGAAAGAAACATAAAATTTCTATATTTAAAAGAATTAGTGGAAAAATAAATAAATTGGTGCTAAAATAATAAAAAAAATATTTATTAAAATTTAGATACTCACTTTAATATTTGGGGTTCTATCTTGAGTTTTAGAAATTGAATTTTGATAATTTTACAACTTGAAACTAACGAAATTATCTTTAATTTAATGATGGTTTAATATTTATTATCTAACTTGACCAGTTGACCTACCCATAAAAATAAAATAAACTGAAAAGAAAAGATGGTTAAGAAGTTTTACACAAAGAAGTCAATTCAATATAGAAAACCAATTTATAATTGGTTTAAATTATCAAAGCACACGTCTTAGTATTTAAATATAATCCTACCTTTAATCAAATACACATTTTAATATAAGTATTATATTCAAAATTATCGTTTATGAATATGAAACCCTCAACATTTTAATAATATTTTGATATTATCCTTTTATGTTTGTAATATGTAAAATAATATAATTATAATTTGGATTAATCAAATTGTTACGTTCCTTCAAAAAAAAGTGTTTAAAGAGTTCTCCTAAGTCTCTTATAACTTAGGATATCATTGTAATCGATATGAAGTTTAACAATTATTATCTAACTGGAACTATACATAAATTTAAGAGAAAAGATATTTAAGAATTTTTACATAGAAAAATTTTAAATTATCAAAATACACTTTTTAGTATTTAAATATAATTCTATTATTAATCAGATACACTTTTTAATATTAGATCTAACAATTCTCATCGATCTAGTTAAGATCTAACTGTAATAATTAATTTGGTCGTATAGTGGTCGTACACAGACCAGATCGATTTTAATTTTTTCTTAAATTCATTTTAATATTTTATTGAAATAAACATAGAATTTATAAATTTAAAAGAATTAGGAAAAAAATTAAATTGGTGCTACAATAATAATAAAAATTATTAAAATTTAGATAATCACTTTAGTGTTTGGGCTCTATCTTGAGTTTTAGACAACAGATTTTAACGATTTTACAGCCCACGCGAAGATTACAAAATTATCTTTAATTTAATGATGGTTTAATAATTATTATGTAACTGGAACTATCCATAAAATAAAGAGAAAAGATAATTACGAATTTTTACATAATGATTTCTATTCAATATAGAAAACCCATTTATAATAGGTTTAAATTATCAAAATACACCTTTTAGTATTTAAATACTATAATATTATTAATCAAATACAATTTTTAATATTAGATCTGACGGTCCTCATCGATTTGAATATTTATAGTTTTATAATCTAACGGATCGTATACGTACAGTGAATTATTATATATAAGGTGTTAATAAGATTGAGTTCTAAGAATTCTTAGCTTAAAACATGACCCTTATTTATAATATTCTTAAGAAATATATTAGCGAGAAAATGCCCAAAATACCTACCAAAACGGGGTGTATTGCCCAAAATACCCACCAGCGGAACAGTGCGCCCAAACTACCCGCTGAATACGCATGTGAGACATGCGTAGACTACTTTTACAAAGGATGCGCATGTGAGACATGCGTATTCTTTGTTTTTTCAAAAAGTGAATACGCATGTCTGACATGTGCATCCCGTAAAACATTTACAAAGAATACGCATGTCAGAGATGCGCATTCTTTATAAAAGTAGTCTACGCATGTCTGTAATGCGTATTTCGTGGGTAAAAAGGGCGGAACAGTGCGCTGGTGGGTATTTTGGGCAAAAAAACTGATTTGGTGGGTATTTTGGGAGCTCACCCGTTTAGCCGAGTTAACTCATTCTAAACTTGTCAAATGAAAGGATGTGCGTGTTTAAATAGGTAGAAAGGAATAAAAGAAATATCAACTCAAACGAAATTCATTCCGAAAAGTCAAAAAGGTAGAAAAAAATGAAAGGTGCACATGGGGGAAAGGAAATGTTGGGCAAAGCAAGCCTCCTCTTCCTCTATATATATTTACACACACACATAGTTAATAAATAGGTTGAGAAGTTATTCATACACATATATAGCTAAAGCTCTGGTAGAACAAAAGATATAATAATGGGTAAAGATGGTTTGTATGATGCTGCCATTGCCGGAGATACTGATGCCATAGCTAAACTGGACATTGAAGCTGATAAGCTGGATGACTTTGGAAACACAGTCCTTCACTGGGAATCTAAAAGAGGAAATGCAGAACGTGTGCGATTCATTCTGAGGGAGTTGGCAAACAAAAATCTTTTGGTCAAGCTTAGTGCAGATAAAATTTCTGCACTTCAATTGGCAGCACATTATGGACACACTGAAGTGGTTGAAGTCTTCCTTGATGCAGCTAGACATTTGCCTTCTTCTTCTTCTTCTTCTTCAGCTACTGACAAAACTCATGATAGTCCAATTACTTCTTTTCGAGCTTTTCTGAGGCATGCTGATCCATATATGGACACTGCCTTGCACTATGCAGTTAAGGAAGGCAACTTGGTTACTGCTAAGCTACTAGTAGAAGCTATTAACACAAGATCTTAATATATATATATAGAAACTGTATAATAAGTTTGAACACTAAGGAACACTCAAATATGTCTGCAACTTCTTATTTGATTCAGGAAGGAATACAAAGCTTATATAAAACAAGGAAAGAAACAAAATAAGCTAAAAATCAGGAATGAGCCCATGGGCCAAAACTAACTCCTGAAAACACTCCACAACTGCATTTTATTTGTAGATTACTTCCAACAATCACCCCCGTAATCTACACTTGTCTGTTCAAGTTCTTCATACCCAGGAGCTTTCTCATCCCATCAAACTTGACTGCAAACAAGGCTTTCGTCAACGAATCTGCTCTCTGATCCTCACTTTTCACATGCTTAATCACAATTTCCTTGCGTTCAATACACTCCCTTATAAAGTGGTAACGCACATCAATATGTTTGCTACGTCCGTGAAAGGTTGGGTTCTTCGCTAAATCGATTGCTGACTTATTATCAATATAAACCACCACTGGTTCGACGTACTCGCCTGTAACTTGATTCAACACCTTACGCAACCATATTGCCTGACATGCCGCAGCTGTTGCCGCCATAAATTCGGCCTCACACGATGACAACGCAACACAACGTTGCTTCTGCGAAACCCAGGTCACCAAGCTCTCATTTAAGTAGAAAACTAGTCCAGTCGTGCTCTTTCGGTCCTCGATGTGTCCAGCATGATCACTATCAGAATACCCTGTTAGCACGTTGTTGCCACCATCCTTGGCATAAACCAAACCATACTCGAGAGTTCCCTTAATATATCTTAGAATCATTTTAGCAGCATTCAAATGCACTTGCGTTGGCCTCTCCATAAAGCGGCTCACAATTCCTACAGAAAAGGCAATGTCGGGTCGCGTATGGACCAGATACCTCAAACCTCCTACAACACTCTTGAACATCGTAGGATCAACTGGCAAACCGTCTTCATCCTTTGTGATATATGCCTTAGGATTCATTGGAAATTTAGTTGGATTACAACTTGACATACCTGCCTTCTCTAGGACCTTCCGAGCATAGCCAGACTGTTTTAATTCAATGACACCTGCACCTTGCCTTACTTCAATTCCGAGATAATACGAGAGTTTTCCCATATCACTCATCTCAAATCTGTTGCTCATTTGCTCCTTGAATTCTTTGATGAGTTCCATATTCGTTCCCGTGACAAGGAGATCGTCAACATATACTCCTACGATCAAAGACTCCTTACCCATACACTTAGTATACACAGCATGTTCGTATGGACATCTCTCAAACCCCAAGCTCTCTAAACACCCATTCAGTTTTGCATACCAGGCTCGAGGAGCCTGTCTCAAGCCGTATAAAGCCTTGTAAAGTCTGTATACCAGGTGTTCGCTGCCCTCCTTCACAAAACCTTCCGGTTGCATTACGTAAACCTCCTCCTTGATATCACCATTCAAGAATGCTGTTTTAACGTCCAAATGATGGACCTCCCAAGAGTTTTTCGCAGCCAAAGCCAACAACAGCCACACTGTTTCAAGTCTGGTAACCGGGGCAAAAATTTCATCGAAATCCATTTTAAACCAACAACTTTGTGCTTGATAATCCTCCCATTAGCATCCCTCTTGATTTTATAAATCCATTTTAAACCAATCACTTTGTGACCAGGCGGGAGTTCCACGAGTTTCTAGGTCCCATTGCTTTCTATGGAGTTCATTTCTGATTTCATAGCTTCAACCCATGCTTGATCTTTTTCGGCAGTTTTGAAAGAGCTCGGCTCATCAACTCCCATTAACATTAATTCTTCCTCTTCCAGCTGAATCTCCTCCGTATTGTTGTAGACATCTGCAAGAGATTTGAAGTGTTTAGGTGTAGCACTATCATCGTACCTTTCAGCATCCACATTCGTAGTGTTTGACCTGGGAGTCATGACCTCGACACTGTCTTCATTCACCGTGTCAGATTGGGTTGTTTCGATTGGGAAAGGGTCAAACACTACGAACGAATCCAGTTGTATGTCTTCGTTCTTCTCTGCAGTATCCCAGTTCCATCTTTCTGTTTCTTCGAACAAGACGTCCCTACTGACATACACCTTGATGCTACTTGGATCAAACAGCCTATAGCCCTTTGTCCCGGGCTCTTTACCCAGATTAAGGACTCTGATGCTTCGATCATCCAATTTTTTTGTTTGATTTCCAGGGGTCCTCATATGAGCCAAACACCCAAACACTCGTATGTGGCTAATGTTCGGTTTTAAACCTGTCCATGCTTCATAGGGTGTCATCCCTGTTAGAGCACGAGTAGGCAGCCGGTTAAGAATGTAAGTTGAGTGCCGTACAGCCTCTGCCCATAACATAGGTGGAAGGTTCATTTGCTTCAAAAAACTTCTCGCCATTTCTACAGCCGTTCGATTTCTTCGCTCGACCACGCCATTTTGCTGTGGCGTGTACGGAGTAGTGAAGTGCCTAGTAATACCCACTTGATCACAATATGAGTTGAACTCGTTAGACATGAACTCTCCACCCCTGTCCGTCCTAAATACTTTAATCCTTTCTTCACACCCATACTCGACTTTAGCCCGAAAGTTTTTAAAGACACTAAAGGCTTCATTCTTATTTCTCAGCATATATACCCACATGACTCTAGTGAAATCATCAACGAGCAAGAAGAAGTAACGATTACCTGCCTGGGTCGTCGGTGAAATTGGTCCGCATAAGTCTCCGTGAATGAATTCCAGCTTTCGTGTGGCACTGTATTTTGCTTTGGCTGGAATTGATTTCCTCGTCTGTTTGGCCATCAAACAACCACTTCACACCCCCGTTGGTAGAGTGATTTTTGGAAGACCAGTTGCCATCTCCTGTCTCGACATAAGATTCAATGCCTGAAAGTTAACATGTCCCATACGCAGATGCCATAACCAGGCTGCTTCTTCTCCCTTCGACAGTAGGCACACGGGCTTGCAAGTCTTAATGATTATTCGATAGAGTCTGTTAGGAGATCTTTTCACCTTCATCAACAAACGTCCTTGATCATCGTGCATCCACAACATTTCTCCATTCAAGGTGACTTTGTTTCCTTCTTCGGAAATCTGACCAAGACTTATTATGTTATTACACAATGTGGGTATGTAGTATACGTCTTTAAGAACCTTCTCATCTCCATTCTTGCACCTGAATCTTATCGTCCCCTTTCCCTTGATGCTCACAGTTGAACCATCGCCAAATCGCACCTGTCCCGTCACCTGTTCGTCAAGGGAGCTAAATTTCGCCTTTTGTCCGGTCATGTGGTTACTTGCTCCATTATCCAAGTACCACAGATCGGACTCAATTTCCCTTTCGTCACTGATAGACAACAACATTGGCACCACCTTTCTCTCGTCAACAGTCAATTCACATTCAAATTTTCTATCACACTTTACCATCAACAATGCGGGCTCGTCGTCTTCAACCTGTGACAAGTTCACCTCATGCTTTGACTCTCTGTCCGTGCGTGGCTTCTTGCATTCGGCCGCGAAGTGACCATAGCCCCCACAATTGAAACATTTCACTCGACTCTTATCCTTCACCAGACGTCCCTTAAAACCAGAGGCACTTTCACTGCCACGACCTGACTTCTTCAGCCATTCTTCTCGACTGAGTAAGAGTTTTCCTTCGTTACTTTCTCGTTTTTTCCACTCTTCTTCTGTCAGCATCAATTGTTCTCCTACACCAGGTGATGTCCCTTTGGGTTTTTCTTCATGTGTGCTTCCCTTCAGTCGTGCGCTTTCAAGGAACCAACTACTTCTTCCACCGACATAGCGTCAAGATCTCCAAATTGTTCCAACGCTGAGGCAATGTGTAAGTATTTGGAGGGGACAGCACGTAAGATTTTCTTGACCACGTATGATTCTGCCACTATCTCACCGAGGGCCCGTATGTTCGACACAAGTCCATTTATCCTTATGTAAAAGTCATCGATCTGATCTGTTTCCTTCATATATAGTGCCTCAAACTCCGCTTTTAGAGTTTGGACCTTTGTCGTCTTCACTTTCTCGGCTCCTTGGTACATAACCTTAATCGCATCCCAAGCCTCTTTGGCTGTCTTTTTCTCAGCTAATGATAACAAGACTTCCTCGGGAATCCCTTGGTAAATCATCACCAACGCGATCTTATCAGTTTTTCTTTCTACCGTCGTTTTTGGATCACTCAGTTCCACAGCTTCCCAGACCCCATGAGCTTGCATAAACACCCTCATTTTCATTGACCAGGCTGTATAGTTTCCCTTTGCCAACATGGGATAACTCAGGCCAATCGACCTGCTCTTCAGCTTGTTCACGTCCATAGCTGCCTTTGACATACGCCACTAATCGCTCCTTCGCTCTGATACCAAATTATTAACACAAGATCTTAATATATATATAGAAACTGTATAATAAGTTTGAACACTAAGGAACGCTCAAATATGTCTGCAACTTCTTATTTGATTCAGGAAGGAATACAAAGCTTATATAAAACAAGGAAAGAAACAAAATAAGCTAAAAATCAGGAATGAGCCCATGGGCCAAAACTAACTCCTGAAAACACTCCACAACTACATTTTATTTGAACTAAGTCCTATTCAAACGCTACTACTTCGACTAATTCTAACTATGCAGACACGTTTAGGACAAGTATGTAGATTACTTCCAACAGAAGCCAGCCCAAGTGGGAGACATATTCCAAACAGTCAAGGTAAAACACCAATATGCATAGCTGTGGAAAAAGGGTACAGAGATATATCAGATATAGTTAACAATCTCGACCAAGGTATGTCATAAGAGCATCTCCAAGGGTAACCCTTATTTTGGTTCCCTAAAATATAATAAAATAATGGTTACCTAAAATATAGGGAATCAAAAAGTTGTTTTACTCCAATGATGTTACCTATCTCGTTACCTATAACTTTAAATAATAATATTAAATCAATATTTTAGGTAGTGTGGGGAAATGATGAGATTGTTAAAGTAGATATATATTGTATTATAAGGAAGAAATGTTGAGGTGACATTATAGGGGTTTGATTTTCTCTCCCCTAAAAATTAAAGGGGATAGGGAGCATGATTGGAGACTTGGAGTCTTGCATTTGAGTCTCAGCCCCTAAATTTTGTCCATCTAGATCAAATATAGGTAAGGGGTGTGTGCACTGGAGATGCGCATTCTCCCTCTCTCCCCCGCCCCCAAATATATCGTATAGGATATGGTAGTGTTCTAGAAATTCTCCATTAATTCTCAACAACTATTTTGTCAATTTGATTTTTAAAATTTGATTAATCACCTATAATTACTATTTATATTATTAAAATATAATTTGATTTTTATTAACCTTAATGATTTCGATTAATTCCTAATTTGCCGATCTTCCGACCGATTGATTTCAAATTCCGATTTTTATAATCATGCATATAGGAATTAATTCTTTTTTGTTTTTCATGCTAAATCCTTTTTATATTTTGTGGAAGTTTTCTTCACTTTACAAACAACGTTGGCATTAGAGGTTCTTGTCTGTACTTTATAGAGAGTTGTTGAAATGTTAGAGGTGTGACAACTTAAAATTCCAATAGTTGGCAATAAATAATTATTTTATAAAATATTTATAAATAATATATTTATTTAGGGATTGAACAATAAATATTAATTTTATAATATATTTTTTGTGAAATTGGCATCAAAAGGTGCTAAATTTTGGAGTGTTTTTTTCCTGAAAGAAACGTACAAAAAGTGATGTAAAAAGGAGAGAATATAAAAATAATATTTTTAATTATATACTCTTCTGTCCCTCTCATTTCTTTACCCTGCTTGACACGTATTTTAAGGCTCTTATAAAGTTTAGCTCTACAATTTATTTTTAAAATTTTCTTTTTCTAAATAAAAATTTAAACATTATATTTTTATTCAGAATAAGAAAAAATTTAAAATAATTTATCGAAATATATTTTATATGAGTGTTAAAATACGTGTCGCCTGTGCAATAAAATTGAGGGGACGGAGCGAGTAGTAAAAATGTAAAATTGACACACTTTTAAATATGCCAATTATTAGAGAAGCTCTTGTACTGTTTGCGTAACATAATTTCATTTTTACCTGAATCTGAGTTTGCTAAATATGTCGCAGCAAGTGTAAATGAGAGATCGATTTCCCATATTTTTATGTACGTCCTAATTGTGTGCCATGTAACTATGTAAGCAAAAGGAGGAATAGATAATAAATGGGACAATTTCTTCTAAGGGATCCCACTACTTCCCACATCAAGAACCTGTTGTTCATATAGAAACCAGCGTACTCTTAAATCCACGAATTGACATTTTTATATACACATGCATAGATATAGAAGCTTTGTATAAGGATGCTTTGGATGAAGATGCTTTGTATGCGGCTGCCATTGCCTGCAGAGATGCTGATGCCATTGCTAAATCGGACATGGAAGCTGATACAATCCTTTACGTCGAATCTCGAGATAATAACACAGAACGTGTGCGATTCATTCTGCAGGAGTTTGCTAACAAAAATCTTTTGGTCAAGCTTAGTAAACATAAACGTTCTGCGCTTCACATTGCAGCATATTACGGATGCACTGAAGTGGTTGAGGTCCTAATTGATGCAGCTAGACATTTGCCTCCTTGTACTTGGGATGATGACAATCCAGTTGATTCATTTCAAGATTTTCTTAGGCAAGGTGATAAAGATATGGACACCGCGCGCCTTACATACAGCAGTTATGAAAGGACGTGTGGATATTGTCAAGCTATTAGTGGAGGCCGACCCGACTGATAGACATTTACAAAACATAGACAGATGAAAATAGATCTAGAAAGGTACAAGAAGAGGACCAGCACCCAAATAGTAGTTACTGCACTTATAACTACAGTAACTTTCACTGTAGGATTTACGATGCCGGGTGGACTCCATCAAAGTGGAGAATTAAATCAAGGATTGGTGGTTCTTTCTAGAAAGACAGCATTCAAACGCATTTATGGTATCTGATGCATTAGCTCTGCTACTATCAACATGTTCTTTGTTTCTTTACTTTCTTGAATCTATATATGTACGAAGATCCCCGCCAAGTTTCAAAACTCAATGCCGCATCAATTGGGCTCAACATTGTTTCTGTTATGGCAATGATGTTGACTTTTATTACAAGAACATATGTGGTGTTATCTCACTCACTAGCCCTCGCCATTACTGTTAGCATCATCGGTTCCTTTTTCTTTCTTTTCGTCATTGTTTTGATGATAAAGATGGTTTATGATCGTCAAGTGAAAAGGAATGAAGACTGAGCATGTTGGTTGCTATTTTCTACTCTCTCTTTTTATGTATTTAGGTTCAATGATGCATGGTACATGAATCCACTAGTACAAGGAATAATCTTTTGTAATGAGAAGATGTAGCAATTCTGGACCGACAGTTTTATTGCATTAGCATCTGGGCACTAGATCACTATAGCTGTTGGATTAAGAAATTCATTATAAATCATGAGTTTGATAAAATTAAAATCAAAGATGTAGGATTTGCCAAAGAAAGGGCAAAACAAGACAACCGATTCAAGAGGTATTAACTCGTAGTCATAATCATACTCACGTTCATCAATTTTTACGAATCAACTATGACCGCACATCAAGTCATTTACATGTTTAATATTATCTGAAGTAAAACTTTTATTACATACATAACCACAAGAATTGTGTCAAGCACACACCTTGGCCGATGAAATTTCGCTTAAGGATGAGTTGATTCTTCGTCACGAACCTCAGAATTTCTTTGAGAACCTATAATATTACACATAACACATAAAAAAGTTATGTATAAGGAATATAATCCAACTAAAATTCATGTGTGCACTGTGCAGTGTGCCTCAATGTCTGCATAAATCTAATCAAAGTTCAGGTTACTATTTATGTTTATACTCCCTCACTGTGATGGTCATAACTTTTGATATACTAATAATCAAATGATAATACCTGTAAAGACACAAAGGAGATGATTTAAGAACAACTACACCAAGCTTGATTAGCTTCCCTCTTCTAATCTTTCTTATAGTATTTTGTTTCTTCTCTCTATAATCCTTACTTTCTTTCTTCTATCCAACTCTACCCCTTACCTGATAACATAAACATATGTATAAACTTTTAGGTGCTGTATTTAATCACATTTTAAAAGATTTTATCAGAAAATCAAAATTTTTAAAGATTTTAACAAATGATAATAATCATGTAAGTTTGCATTTTATCAAATAGGCAGATGGATGTTCAGTAACACTAACTTCCCATATATTTTAAAAATATCTGTGAATAGTTTATTTTCAAAATTTAAATTATTAATTGATTATGTATCTAATCTTTGATTATTTCACATGATTTCAGTTTCTTTTATCACTACAAGAAAAACGGCCATTTCCTACCATTTAAAACATACCAAAAAAATTTGGTTGGAAATGGTGTTTGTGGGTCCCAAATTTTGTACACGCAAGCATCAATTCCTACCTATTCTTGGTCGGAAATCAATTCCTACCAGATTTGGTCGGTTTTTGTCAAAATTTGACTTTTCAACGACCCCACATTCCACATCATTATCCCTCACGTATTTTAAATTAATAAACAATTTCTGGAAAAAAAAATAACGAAATTTTGTCAGGGTCATTTCTTACTAGATTTTGGTAGTTTTTGATGGGAAATCAAAACCTACCAAAACTGGTAGGAAATGAATGTGATGATACCCCACCATCCACGTAAGTAGCCTCGTCAACAAAAACTACCAGCAACCTGTTCCTACCAACTTTGGTAGGAAAACAAAACCTACCAATTTTGGTAGGTTTTAGTTGCATTTTGATAATGAAAGGACCCCACCTTCCACGTCACAGTCCCTCACATTTTTAGATTAATAAACAATTTCTTAAATTATAAAAATTATTATTTTTCCAGGTGTTTTTCCTACCAATATTGGTAGGAAAAGACCCGAATGCAAAATTTTAACTTTTTCTGGTCCTCGCTTCCATGTCATCGGTCGTGGCTGTTTGTTATTGGTCCAATTATTAAGTGCATTTCCTACCAAAATTGGTAGGAAAGGGTTGCAGAATGCAAATTAGGGGAGAATGTGTTTTTATTATATTTTTTGTTATCGGTTATCATGTTTTTTGTTAATTTATCGACATAAAGATCTACTCATTTTAGTAGTGGAGGATAAAAATTAGTTGATTTAAACATACATTCTTATGTTTTTATGTTATTCTCTAAAACATAATTATATCGGAAAAAAATTTAAAAATATAAAGACGTATTGATAAATTAAATTTTTTTAGATGAAACGTCGTTTTATAGTTTGATGAAGGTAAGGAAAAAAAATTAGACAAAAAAGAATTACAAAAAGTTAAAGTCATTTTAGAAAACGAAAGAGTGTCGGTGTTCGAAGATTGAGTTAGAGTTTATACTCATATTTTAGGGGTTGTCTAGGGTTACACTTTTCGATTTTTTTTTAAAAATAAATTCAACGATCTAACCTTACGGATGATTAAATATATTGATTTCTTAGATGTATGTAAAATTTTAGAGTTTTTTAATTTAAACTCCTATATTTTTATATTGAATCTATCTATCAAAATTATAATGTATAAAATAGATTTGGGGTATGATATAGAAAATTTACAGTTGATTTAGTGCAAAAGTGTTGTTGGTGCAGTGGTTTAGCACTTGGTCATTCTCGGAGAGTGGAGGGGTTCGATTCTGCAGAACCCAATTTTTTTGGCAATTTCCGTCAAAAATGGCACGAAAAATTTAAATTTCCCTCGTACATCAAAACCTACCATTGTTGGTAGGTTTTGATGTCTTAATAAAATAATAAAAATAAATAAAATTAGGGGAGAATGTGTTTTTATTATTTTTTTTGTTATCGGTTATCATGTTTTTTGTTAATCAAACTCTACGGACATAAAGATCTACTCATTTTAGTAGTGGAGGATAAAAATTAGTTGATTTAAACATACATTCTTATGTTTTTATTTTATTCGCTAAAACCTAATTATATCGAAAAAAAATTAAAAATATAAAGACATATTGATAAATTAATTTTTTTTAGATGAAACGTTGTTTTGTAGTTTGATGAAGGTAAGGAAAAAAATTTAAACAAAAAAGAATTACAAAAATTTAAAGTCGTTTAGAAAACGAAAGAGTGTCGGTGTTCGAATATTGAGTTAGAGTTTATACTCATATTTTAGGGGTTGTCTAGGGTTACGCTTTTTGATTTTTTTAATTTTTTTTTCAACGATCTAACCTTACGGATGATTAAATATGTTGATTTCTTAGTTGTATGTGAAATTTTAGATTTTTTTTAATTTAAGCTCCTACATTTTTATAATGAATCTATCTATCAAACTTATAATTTACAAAATTGATTCGGAGCATGATACATATAATTTACTGCTAATTTAGTACAAAAGCATGGTTGGCGCAGTGGTTGGGCAGTTGGTTATTCTGGGAGAGGGTAGGGGTTCGATTCCTTACCAACCCAAAACTTTTGGCAATTTCCGCCAAAAATTTCAAGAAAAAGTTGAATTTCCCGCGCACATCAAAACCTACCATTGTTGGTAGGTTTTAATCGATTAATAAAATAATAAAAAATAAAATTAGGGGAGAAATGATTATAATAGCACCCATACACGAAAATAGATGAAAAATAGTGTGGGCGGCAAAAATACCGCTCTTTCCAATTTTTTCTCTCCCACACTTCACAATTCTTCGAACTTTCTTCTCACTGTTTCTCTCTTTCTCTCTCTCTATCCTCTCTCCGTACATACATACATATTACATACAAAAAACAACTTCGATTTTACCCTTCTTCGATTGATTTGATTTAGGGATTTTTCACTTTTGTAATTGATTTATCGGTGATTTTGAATCTTCAATTGGAAATTAGGGCTTGAGTTCAAGTTCAATTTGGGGCTTTAGTTCGGGTTGAATTTAGGGCTTTAGGTTGGGTTCAATTTAGGGATTTAGGGCTTCGATTTGTGGATTCGAGGTAAAGTTTCATGATTTTGCATAATACACGATTAAGCTGTTTGTATTACAATATATTGTTTAGATATGTGTTGATATTATGTTTGGTATGGGGACTCTATGGTGCATTGGTAAAAGTAGTGACGGAACTTGGATTCCGAGAGAGTCGAGACTAAAATTGTTTTTCATAAAATGTTTATGGTGATTTTTGGAGTTTATCGGGGCTTGTGTTTTATATTTCCTTTTGTTCGGTTACTAGTTAAAAACTACGAAACGACACAGGTTTATGAGTTACTTGAAGTGTAGAATTATAAGTTTGTGATGATTTTTATGTTTTTGGACTTATTTTGGTTTTCGTACTAGCAAATGCCTATATATGTGTTGAATTGGTTGTCCTATGTGTGTTTTAATGCACGGAAGAGGCAGAATATGTGTTGATATTATGTTTGGTATGGGGACTTAATCGTGCAGTATGTACTGTTGTTTAATCAATTTTGTTTTTGGTGGTTGCAGTGAAAATTGAAGTGGACTCCTCGGAAAGGAAATGTGTTGCTAAAGAGACTTTAGTAAACGTGCAAAAGGCGCTTTTAAACTCAGGAAACTCAGGATAATTAAGATCTGCGCTTAGAATATATAATTCGCGTTCTACTAGTGAGTTCCCGTATATCAGATATGAATCATCACCAAGAGGTGAGGAATTCTAAACTTTTTATTATTCATTCATCAACTATTCATTGTTGTACGTTAAATTTGCAAGAGATCAATTACATAAGATCAATTATATGTAATTGTTTAGATAAGTATCTGATTGTAACAGCGTATGGGAAAAGAAGAAAAATTAAGGGGAAACATCAGCTCTAATTATTATTCTTGAACTATAATTAATATTCTACTGTTTTGCAGCTTCCCGTTCTTGAACATAAGCCTGCTATTAATAGTTTCAAAGTTACTCAACATCCAAGACTCAAGTTAGACCACGGCGGACGTGTTTTTAGGATCGGTTCGGATACATCCCATTCGGGTTCGGATATATCCCCTGTTTGGACCTCTCCCTTGCTTGCATCTATTTTATATCCCCTCAATATAGTCACACAGGTAAATTTACCTTTCTTTTTAAATATATCTCTTGATACTAATATTGCATGTTGATACTAATATACTTTTTTTTTTGCTTTGTATGTTGTTACTAATATTGCATGCATATTTATTTGAATATTCCAGAGAGGGATGCTTTATTTTTATTTTGTAACCAGATTCTATCTGGGAAGAATGAGGAAGACGTCGAGCTCGAGTACGTCGAGCAGCTGCACATATTGCTTCAATCTGGTAAAAATACAAGTACAATTTCTCACTTATTTTTGCTTCTCTGACAATCCAGTAATATATGTCTGATACTTTTTTTTTACAACCAGATTCAAGGCTTGACGAGTTTGTTCCCAGAGAAATTGTTACATATCTGATGGACTTTCTTGTATACGAGAACATCTTTGAATATCTCGAGCTTAAAGATATAGACACGCAGGTTTGTTTCTGATTTGATTGTATTCATAAATCCAAATATGAATGGTAATTTTAAATGTAGAAGTAGGATTTTGCAATTTTATACTGATTGAATTGAAAGCCTTAGCAATCCCAGATGCCCAGTTCTCCCTCAACACTACAACTAACTTCACGCTCTGAACATGCTCACCTATCCTTATATGTACCTTGAATAATCCCTCTGACTAACTTCCTCTCCAGTTCCCTCCCTCCCTTACATACTAATTGGTATGAAATTTATAGTGCGTTCATTGTCCTCACTTGTACGAACTGTCAGTTTAGCATGGTACCCTCGGCTCTGCCCCTGGCAGTCAGTCTTTCACATGTAAATTTCGAAGCTGGCCTTGTTGAGTGTACATCAGTTTTACATGTTTCTGGATTGCATAACTTCTATTGTTTTCATTTGAAATCTTCGTAACAGTTGTACTTTCATTCACAGATGCACATAATTTCTATCATATGTCATGCTATACGTTCGTGGGAGATTGGCGAGGAGATGAGAAATAACATAATTGAGAATCTTATGAGGCTGATTGAATCTGACAGTATGTATGTGCAGGCCGAGGTACCCCTTATCAACTGAGTGCTTAATAAGCTTTTTTTCATTGTTAATGATGTTTATGCATGCATATATACACTTTGAATGACGTTTTATTTAATGTTTTAGTTAATTTACTTACCAGACGAGTCATCCGTAAATGATTTTCTTTACAATCGATACACACAGTCCTCATTTTTCTTGGTTTGTTCTAATCTTTTTTCTTAATAACATCGTTTCAGTTATCTGTTTTCGTTGTTTAATTGTTTAATTTATACACATACAGTCCTGATCAGATGTAAACTTAGTAATTTAAGTCCTGATTAGATGTAAACTTAGTAATTAAAACATGAAAACCACTATAACTGAGCTAAGATAAACAATCCCAATCTCAGGATCTGGACCTGAATCTCAGAGACTAGGACTCCGTAATTCTATTTTAGGGCTTATGAATGTATTTATATTTCATGCTTCGATAATTAGGATTGTATATATATTGACGACAAGCCAATTTTGGGTGAACCTGGGTAAATACACACACTAATGCTCCATGTAAATCTCTAACATCCTATTAAAAAAAAAAGGAAAGGGGTATCCACTAGGCTAATAATAAAATCAAATTTTTTTCAGATTGATGCACATTCAAAATGATATCCCAAAAACAATTCAATAACAATAAGCAAAAACAATTTGAAAACAGTAAAAATTAAAGGGTGCTTCAGATCCCTTAAAAACCACTTTTAAGAGGTCTACATCTTATATAGAACTGTCCTAATTAAGCATGTTGTCATCCCCTAGACAGTTCAATCTTTGTTTGAGGCACCGCCTACTGCTCAGTTCTTTTGTTAACTTCCTTCCGAGCCTTGATTTTCTCATTGTACTCTTTCAGTTCTTGCTGGTACCTTTCTTGTCCATTTTATTTTTGTCCATTTTATTTTTTAAAGTTTGCATCTGTTACTTTCGTTAGAACGGGTTTGGAAGGACCTGGACTTACCTTTGCTCAAAAGTTATGGACTTATCTTTGCAATAATGAATGTATAAAGTTTAATTTGATTGCTTGTTAGAATTGTAATAGTGTGTGCCTCTGATGGTTTATAAATATACTTTGAGTATTTCTACAATGAAAACAACTAAATTTGAGGCCCATTTGTTTCTTTCAATTATGCTCTGTTGAATTATTGTTATTAATTTTACATCTAGATGTGATTTTATATCTTGTTAATGGCAATGTTTGTGTGTATCAAGCCAAGGCGAAAGAGGTAAATTCCTTTCAAGTGTTTTTACGTCTTTAGTATTATTTTACCTTGATGTGTATGTCACTTATGTGTTTTTGTGTTATTTTAGTTTTAGGTCATGGGTGATAGTTGTGACGAACATTTCCGACGATGAAGGCGATGTTGAGGCTGATTGTGAAGGTAACACTTGTGCAATGGAAGGTGCATGTGCAATGTTAGATGCAGAAGGAGATTTGGAAGGTGGAGATGGTGAATCTGAAGGTGAAGGCTCGGATAGTGAGGAAGATTAAACCTTAAAACTCTTAATTTTAGTTGGATGTATAATGAAGTTGTTGGATGTTTTAATCTAATTACAAGTAATTTTAGTTACAAGTCATTGTATTTATAGTGTATTATTTAGTTTGGATGTTATGATTGATTTTGATGAATGTGGATTGTGGATTGTACAATTGTTTGTACAGGAAATGACCAAAAAAAAAAATTCAAAAAGAAAAGCCACCATTTCCTACCAAATCTGCACATTTCCTACCAAGCTTACCATTCAAAACCCAGAATGGTAGGAAATGCTTGGTAGGAAATGCTAGTTTACATGGCTACTGATATAAAACCAACCAACTGACATATTAGACATTGGTAGGAAATAGATCTTGACTGAAGTCAAATTTGACGTGGCAAAAATGACGTGGACTGGTCCCACTTGATATGTGGATGACATGTCAACATTGGGGGACCACTTTAAGCTGACGTGGCTCTTGACGTGTCAAGTGATGTGTCAAGGCCCCCACATGACAAGTGGTTGCCCATATGGCAAGCCACATGGACAACCACTTGGCATGTGGGGCCTTTTAGAAACAACCTAGCAATTCCTACCATTAAGCATTTCCGACTTGAGCAATTCCAACCATCGGGTTTGGTTGGAATTGATTCCATTTCTGACCAAAATGTGGCCATTTCCAAACAATTGAATGATATATCATCGTCTCTCTCATCTTTTTTTTCTTCATCTTCATCTTCGCCTTTTATCTTTCTCTCATTCTTCATAGCTTTCTTTTTCTTTGTATTGATTTTCAATTTTGGATGGATATAATGTGCATATATGTATGTTTATACGGTATTTAATTTCTATGTTGGTTAGTTGTGAACTAATTTGTATGGATATCTTTTGTTGTAGATGTTTCAGAAGTTGTATTAGAAAAGTTCATTGTTATGGAATTCAAGTCATTAAAAGAATCAAGTTTTTCCCACCTCTCTATGATCTTTTTATATATATGTTTGTAATTATTTTGTGTTTGTGTGTATGTGTATAATTTATACTTTACTTTTATTTGTTTGAATTAACATGATATGTAACGAGGATAAATCTTTAATTGTTTATATTGGTTAACATTTGTATATGTTCAAATATGTATTGGTTTTTGAATTTGCTTACCTATATTGTTTTAATTTACAGGATGCAAAGCCGTGATGGATCTTATCAGAGTTTCTTTGTATCTGCAATCAACATGTATAATTTTTGTATATGTGTAAAAAAGTATTTTTTTTATTTTATTTTTGTAGACATTAATTAAAATGGATTTGTATTTTGAGAAAGATTTTGGTGTGATTAAAAGTACACATATTAGTATTAGATTTTAGGATTGATGACAATTGAGTTATATGATTATGGAGTATATATGCTTTGGATTAGTCTTTGTTGTTGAGGTATAATTTTTTTTTTACTACCTTCAATTTTGTATGGTAAATTTGGATTATATAATGATAAATTTGATCTCTGTTTAATGTGTTTTTTGGTGAGAATATCATTTTTTATTTAGTTATTGATTCATTAAATTCTTATAATCATTGATGGAACATGGTAAGCCTATCTTTCTCCATATGGAAGTGATGTGTGCACATAGAGATGTGGGTAGAGGAAGCCTCAAAAAGCGAAGGCCGGACTACATGCACCTTTCTTTTATCAAATCTCAGGGACATGGTCTAATCATGAGGGTAGTATTTTATCATGGTGTCGGATCCTAAGTTTTTATGGATTCCTTCTTTGTGTAGGAAGTATAGAGTAAGAAAATACCTGAAATCAAGATTACAATAAGAAAATACCGAAAATGATTCGAGGCACGTGAAAAACCACGCTATCCTTAAAACAGATAAGCCCCTTCCGTATGGTGCTCGAAGGTGTGTTGTGGCTTCCGTCTCCCAGGATACAACGAATCGAGGTGATCTTAAGCACTAGAGATCCGCCTCCTACGAACTGAACAAACACCGCTACTATCTCACTGAATAGAACCTAGAGCTCTAAGAGGAATACTCAAGAAATGTTTGTGGGATTTTGTACTATAACCAAAAAAGAAAAGGTCTCCTTATATAGGAGTATAAGAAATGTAACTTACACACAAAATCAAAGTTGTAACCTATGTAATAATGAACTACAATAATGAATTAATCAATATTATGTCATTATTAAGGAGTTACAAAATCAATTTATAAGTTACAAATCAAAATAATAAAAGGCAATAAAAATTTTATTCAAATAATTCCAACAATCCCCCACATGAATAAAAATTGACATTGAAAAACGACTCTTTGACACGGAGATAGAGCGCACGGTAGAAACCAGCATAGGATAGGTAGGCGTTACCCCTTGAACCTTCCCTTGTAAGAACATATTTACATTTCTAGAATTTCAGTAGTCGCGTTGACCTTGAACTGCCCTTCTGTATTGTGAAATGATGATACATCCCCCACTGGAGTCTTTCCCTATATTTGTTCAGTTCTCACTGTTAAGCCCATTTTGGTCCTGAGCTTTAGCCTGGTTCTGTGAGTTTTGCCCAGAATTAGCCCCCACAATTCCTTCTTGAAGCGACCCCACTTCACTCACATAGGTGATCTCTTGAACAATACTAAAGTATTATTTGTTCGACATATCGACACATAAAGATCATTAAAAGCATAGCTTAGCCTTTATCCTATTTTTATCACTGTTTTTCATCATAGGAATGGACCCGGGAATAAAACCCCCACAGTGATCTCACTAAGTCTTTACAATTAGGTTGTCCCATTGAACCAAGATCTTGGGATCTCCAGTCAACAAGGTTGGGTTTCCTTTGTACCAACTTTTATTATGGGCTTCAGTCACATTCCTTTCGATGATTTCTCAACTAACTCTCTTGTTAACCCTTTGGTTAGCGGATCCGCAATGTTATCTTTTGACCTGATATAGTCAATGGTGATAACTCCAGTTGAGAGTAGTTGTCTAACAGAATTGTGACGCCGATGAATATGCCTCGACATTCCATTATATAGTACACGCTCAGCTGTACCTATTGCTGCAGTACTGTCACAGTGTATACAAAGTGGCGGCACTGGCATCTCCCATTTAGGAATATCCTCTAAAAATTGGCGTAACCATTCAGCTTGTTCGCCTGCTTTATCCAAAGCAACAAACTCAGCTCCATGGTAGATTTGGTCACTACTGTTTGTTTCGAAGATTTCCACGAGATCGCTCCACCTGCTAGCGTAAATACATATCCGCTTGTGGACTTCGATCCTTTTACACCATTAATCCAGTTTGAATCGCTATACCCTTCTAGTACAGCAGGATATCTCGAGTAATGCAACCCATAATCACGCGTATACCTTAAGTACCTAAGCACTTTAGTTATTGCTTTCCAATGATCCACACCTGGATTACTCGTGTATCGGCTTAGCTTACTTACTGTAAAGGCAATGTCTGGTCGTGTACAATTGATTAAGTACATCAGACTTCCTATTACTTTAGCATATTCTCCTTGAGAAACACCTTCACCTTTATTTTTAGATAGATGTAAAGTCGTATCAAAAGGGGTTCTTGACACACTAGAATCATCTATACTAAATTTCTCAAGGATCTTATAAACATAATGTGACTGGTTTAGTATAAGTCCACTTGGTGTTCTTTGGATCTTTATCCCTAGAATCACGTCAGCTAAGCCCATATCTTTCATATGGAACCTTGAATGTAATATGTCTTTGGTAGATTTCACCATCTTGTCATTGCTACCAACGATGAGCATATCATCAACATAAAGACACATGATCACGTATCCCTCTATTGTATCTTTGACATATACACATTTGTCACATTCGTTGATTTTAAATCCATTCGACAATATCACACTGTCAAATTTCTGATGCCAGTCTCGAGGCGCTTGTTTTAAGCCATAAATTGACTTAAATAATTTACAAACTTTATGTTCCAATCCTGGAACCACAAAACCCTCAGGTTGTCTAATGTAGATTTCTTCATGTAAATCTCCATTAAGAAAGGCCGTTTTTACATCCATTTGATGTACTTCAAGATTTCGCAATGCTGCAATAGCAATGATCATCCTTATAGATGCCATTCTCGTTACCGGAGAATACGTATCGAAATAATCGATGCCTTTCTTTTGGCGAAAACCTTGAATAACAAGTCGGGCTTTATACTTATCAATGGATCCATCTGTTTTCATTTTCCTAGTGAAAATCCATTTAGATCCTAGTGGTTTACAACCTGGAGGAAGATCCACTAATTCCCAAGTATGATTCTGCATAATCGAATCAACTTCACTTTTAATGGCCTCTTTCCAAAAAGGACCATCCGGACAATGCACAGCTTCTGAATAAGACTGTGGTTCATTTTCGAGCAAGTATGTTAGAAAATCCGGCCCGAAGGATTTTTCAACTCTAGCTCTTTTGCTTCGACGAGGTGCATCCTCTGTTTCAAGTTCATCCGTATTTTCTTGTTCCTCGTCATCACTATATTCATTTTCAGAATAAGTTTCACGTGTCCGTTTCGATGAACTTGAACTTTCTATGGACTTGCGTGGAAATACATGTTCAAAAAATGAAGCATTTCTCGATTCCATTATTGTATTCTTGTGTATGTCAGGGATTTTTGACTCATGCACAAGAAATCTATATGCCATACTATTAGACACATAACCAATAAAAATACAATCCACTGTTTTTGGACCGATTTTCACCCTCTTTGGTTCTGGTACAAGAACCTTTGCAAGGCACCCCCACACTCGTAAGAATTTATAGGAAGGCTTCTTCCTTTTCCATAATTCATAGGGAGTCAACTCTTGATTTTTTCGGGGTATCCTATTTAAAAGATAGTTTGCTGACAAAACAGCATCTCCCCACATACTTGTAGGCAACCCTGAACTTAGAAACATTGCATTGCTCATTTCTTTCAAGGTCCTATTTTTACGCTCAGCAATCCCATTTGATTGAGGCGAATACGGTGCAGTGACTTCGTGAATAATTCCATGTTTCGCACAGAATTCACCAAAAGGTGATACATATTCACCACCTCGGTCACTTCTTATAACTTTTATTTTTTCCTTAAGTTGAGTTTCAACTTCAGTTTTATAGAGCTCAAACTTCTCTATAGCTTCATCTTTGCTTTTAATCAAATAGACATAACAAAATCTTGTACTATCATCCACAAAAGTGACAAAGTACTTATACCCATCCCTTGTTTGATTTGATTTTAAATCACACACATCACTGTGAATCAAATCCAAGGGTTTTGTATGTCTTTCAATTGTTTGAAACGATGATCTTGTTAATTTTGCCTCCACACAAATTTCACATTTGTGTTTCGAACTAATTTGGAATGTGGGTATATGTTTCAAGTTAATTAATCTACGCATTGTTTCATAATTAACATGACCTAGTCTACCATGCCACAAATTGGAAGACTCAAGCAAGTAAGCAGAAGAATTATTCTTATTAATACTCTTCACAGTCATTACATTTAGCTTAAAAAGCCCATCGGTTACATAACCTTTTCCCACAAACATTCCACTTTTGGACAAAATTAGCTTATCAGATTCAAACACCATGCGGAATTCATGCTTGTTCAACAACGAGCCAGAAACCAAGTTCCTTCGAATCTCTGGCACATAGAGTACATCATTCAGAGTCAGCTCCTTGCCAGATGTCATCTTCAAGACAACCTTGCCTTTTCCAAGGACTTCAGATGTTGCAGAGTTTCCCATGAAAAGCTTCTCTCCATTCTCAGTTGGCGAGAAGGTGTGGAACAACTCCTTGCTCGAGCATATGTGCCTAGTAGCACCAGTGTCAATCCACCATTCTTTCGGGTTGGAGCCGATCAGGTTCACTTCAGAAACCATAGCAGAGAGACTGATTTCAGATATATCTTGAGCCACATCATCTACCATGTGGGCCTCGTGCTTCTTCCTCTTCGGTAGTCTGCACTCAGTTGACTTGTGACCAATCTTGTCACAGTTGAAGAACTTTCCTTGAAATTTCTTCTTAGAAACTCCACCCTTAGGTCCCAAATTGGGCCTCTTGTCTGGTTTCCCCTTTTTGAACTTGGAGTTCTTTTTCACCTCCACAACATTAGCATTGGAAGAAGAGACATACCGATTTTTATTATCCTCCTCAATTCGGAGTCTCAAGACAAGGTCTTGCACTGTCATCTCCTTTCGCTTATGCTTCAAATAATTCTTGAAGTCCTTCCAACCAGGGGGAAATTTCTCAATAATAACGGCTACCTGGAAGGCTTCATTCATGGGCATTCCCTCAGATTCCATGTCATGCATTATCATCTGAAGGTCCTAAACTTGACTAACCACCTTCTTGGAATCCACCATCATAAACTCAAGGAGTCGGGCCACTATAAATTTCTTAGTACCCGCATCCTCGGTTCTATACTTTCTGTCGAGTGAGTCCCACAAAGCTTTGGACGTTTTTAGCACACTATACACATTGTACAGTGAATCACTCAAACAGTTCATTATATAATTTCTGCACAAGAAATCAGAGTGGTTCCAAGCTTGAACTGCACTAACAACCTCAACATCAGACTCATCGTCTTTGAGCTTAGGTGCATCCTCGTTCAAGAACCTCACAAGGTTTAAGGTGGTCAAGTAAAACAACATCTTTTGTTGCCACCTTTTGAAATTCAGCCCATTGAATTTCTCCGGTTTTTCCGCGTGAGCGGTTACCGGTACAGCCGTATTAGGCACCACAAGGGTCGCCGTTTTAGGCACTGCCTCAGCAGTTACACGCCCATCACCAGACAAGTTAGCTCCATCAACTCCCGACATTTCTGAAATCAAGATTATTATTTTTCTAATTAGTTTATTTGCGCAAAAAAGAAAAATAGCTCAACATAAGCAAGGACATACATCTGAGCACATAAAATATATATAAAATTTAAACAACCAAAACCATCGATACGATACGGTTGCTTGTATAGGATAAACTCTTATACAGTTTAAACATCCATAATAAATCAGACAGCTCACCGGAGATCATGAAATCAATAGGCACGAGGGGGAACGAATCGTAAAACATAATTCTACAGATTGTCACTCTAAAGCTAATATTCAAGTGATATGCAAGACCGTGACCACATGCACAGTTCATAAAAAAAAATTAAATAATTATTCATCATTTTCGGTATTTTCTTATTGTAATCTTGATTTCAGGTATTTTCTTACTCTATACTTCCTACAAGCTTAAAACAGATAAGCCCCTTCCGTATGGTGCTCGAAGGTGTGTTGTGGCTTCCGTCTCCCAGGATACAACGAATCGAGGTGATCTTAAGCACTAG
The DNA here is from genome assembly GCA_030848705.1 of Heracleum sosnowskyi. NCBI lineage: Eukaryota > Viridiplantae > Streptophyta > Magnoliopsida > Apiales > Apiaceae > Heracleum > Heracleum sosnowskyi. The sequence goes on from CM061240.1 coordinate 24,249,156, forward strand.
AGATCCGCCTCTTACGAACTGAACAAACACCGCTACTATCTCACTGAATAGAACCTAGAGCTCTAAGAGGAATACTCAAGAAATGTTTGTGGGATTTTGTACTATAACCAAAAAAGAAAAGGTCTCCTTATATAGGAGTATAAGAAATGTAACTTACACACAAAATCAAAGTTGTAACCTATGTAATAATGAACTACAATAATGAATTAATCAATATTATGTAATTATTAAGGAGTTACAAAATCAATTTATAAGTTACAAATCAAAATAATAAAAGGCAATAAAAATTTTATTCAAATAATTCCAACACTTTGTTACCGGGGTCGACCCCAAAGCCATAATGTCTCAAAACGAGGAGGCCATAGAGAAAGATCCATGCTTCCCTCTACTCCATAGGGCCGAAACTTGACTAAGAAGGGGTTTTTATGGATAAGGAGGTCTAAGGGAGAGGGAGAATCAATCGCACTAACGCCCCTATGCTTTCTGTCTACTCAGACTGATTGGCTTAAGACCGTAATGCTTACCAATGTTGCTAATCTCCCACTTTAAGTAAGGGATGATGAGCCTACGACAAGCCTTGCCGCTAACTTAATCGCAAGGTCCGGAAATCTCGTATCTAAGAGTGATGTATCTTCTCTTCTCATAGTTTTGTTTGATGAACATGCTACTAATCGAAAATTATGTTCTTATAAGTGATTGCAGTGTCTGGTTCTAAATTGTGTCTCTCAACGTTTACACTTTTGTTTATAAGAACGTTATCCATTTGGTGTTTTTTAGGATTTATTCAATGATATATTTTATTATATTTTATTTATTGTTTCAATTATTTGTTAAATTTGTTATAGAGTTTCAATCAAAAAATTGAATATGATTAGTAATGGGCATATAAAGAAAAATTGATTTTTTTTGTCTGATTAAGAGTTTTAATTAAAAGGTTTGATGGAGTACATGTGTTTGGGAATTTTACACCCTATAAGGCCAAATAGGAAGTAAAATATATGATATATTTTTTTTGCCACAAAAATATATCATATTAGTTGGTGGAGCAGTGATATCATTCTTTATTACGAAGAAATAATTGAAAAGGCCATTAATGACTACATAGAAACCTGTTAGTCAGCCTTTCACTTCTCACGCTAAGAAAGAAGTCTAAGGTACCAGGGAAATTTTATTGAGCTTATTGCAATTATGGTGAATTTGGTGTTTGTAACTGGCTATTTTGAATCTTTAGATTATTCTTTCTCATACAAAGGATCACTAATTTTAATGATTTATATTTTTATAGAAATTGTTAATGTAATAATTTTCCAGAAACAATTAATCAAGTAATATGAAAGTTTTAGAATGTCGATGTTTGTTGCTATGTATCTTCTAGAATGTATGTTGCGTTGTCTTGTGCCTTGTACGAGTCATTTCTGGAGTGCTACAGCTACCTTATACCAGTCATTTATTGGACCTGTGTTTGAAATGATATTCTGGTAATCCTAAGATATCTTGCATTTAGTACAATTGCTACATTACTACACAAGTTAGGTAACGAGGGAGTATACATGATATCGTCATGGATTAGTTGCAGATGATGATTTTATCAGACTTCTTAGTGATGATAAAAAGTAAAATTAACATAAGTGATTTTCTTGGATGCAATTTAGTTGGCATGATAACTTTGAATTGAATTAGAATATTGAACTTTTGAAACTAATTAGATAATGGGTGATAAGAGTAAAAAACATAAGACAATATACAATCTGATACATAACTTGACATTGTGTTAGTTATTGATTGAGCTTGACCTGGTTCTTGCACATATTTTGCTAATTGTGATCCTTTCAAAGTCAACAACCAATTGATACTAATCAATTGAATGACACTTCATTATGGGCCTGGTGTAGTATATTTTTTGAATGCTCTTATGGTCAATCTGCCTCGATAGAAACAAGAAGGTTTTTGATGGAAATAAAATAGCACCAAATGAGGTTGCGGAGAAAGCTCTGAAAGTACTAGGTGAGTATGAGATGGCAAACAAAATTGTGCCGGTTATGAAAAGTAGTGTTGTAAACAATAGAAGGTGGAGATTACCTCCAACAAACACATACAAGATCAACACAGATGCAACCATCTTTAACAAAGGTTTTTCTAATTACAATTATTACCATACACATGTTTCTCTTGAACCACCTAAGCCCATATCATCCTATTGGATTGAAACCCAACATGTAGCCAGTTAGAGTTAAACTGCATGACCAGGAATTCACATAAAAATGGAATTTCAGTGGTTAGGGTCAAATTGACGTGACCAAATATTACATATATAATATGTATTAAAAGTATAATAAAACTTATATTATTAAAACATACATTTAATCTACTTTGATATGTATTTTTCAGATTTGAATATAAGTAAGTGTTAGTTAATGATTGATTAATTTGACCGCTAAAAGTCAAAACATGACAACTAATTAAGGACAACTAACTAGAAACGGAGTGAATATTAAATTTCTCATATATAAACGATACATAAAAATTAAAACTGAAAAGTGTACATGTAAACAAAAATATTAATTTACATCAAATAAATAATAAAATAACACTAAATTTTGAAATGTACCTCCTCCTAAATTACAAGTGTGCCTTCTTAAGAACGGGGTACAAGTCTCTATAATTCTTCTCTTCCTCTCTGTAAAAGGCCGTTGTCTTTCCCCCTTTCTCCTTTTCTTCTTCTCAATAAAAGGCCGTTGTCTTCCCCCCCTTTCTCCTTTTCTTCTTTAACGTAACCGGCAGGGGCTTCCATCGATTTATCTCCGGTGGAAAGCCCCAATTCTTTTCTTTTCTTAGTTTATTTTTTAATAATCTTCTTTTTTTGGGTAAGATTTTCTACCCATTTAGTTTGTTTTCGTTTATTTTTTTAGATCTAAATCTTTATAGCTTTCAGTTTTCTTTCTTCTTCGATTCAAGCGGGGTTTATTGAATTCGAGAGTGGATCAATTATCTCTAATCGTGTGTTCGTTTTTTCAGATCTAAGATCTTTTCATTTGGATTTTTAGTTTGCAATTTCAGTATTGTTTTTCTCTGCATTGTGAGTGGCTGTTGTTTTCTCTCCTTTGTTGTGAGTGGTGGTTTTGATTTAGTGATAAAAATTTGTATGGAATTACAATCATGGTCGATAGCTCAAACAGGTTACGATGAAGCGGGCGAAGTATATGTAAATAGATCATCTTCAACAAATTGTTAGATTATCTCTTCACGAGGATAGACTATTATTTATATTTTATTTTTGTTCGACTCGATTATTTTTGTAGATGCCGTATGATTTTTTATTAATGAATTGATTATATTTTTCTTCGAACAAAAAAAGTGTGCCTTCTTAATATAAAAGGAACATTCTAGACGATAAATTTGCACCAAGTACCCAATTTACTCTCCGCCTCTTATTTTTTCGTCCTAAAATTAGACAAAAAAACAAAAGTTCAATTATATAGTTGGAGAAAAGAGAAGTACACTTCCCTCCGCCTCTAAACATGTTTTACTCACGTGTCATCTTATATTACCCCTCGCTCTTTCTCTATATTTCCATTTCTACCCCCGACATATTTGACACGATATGTTAACAACACGTCTTTTTTCTGGAAATAATTTAGTAATAATTGGCATTTTCTAAAAATATAAAATTTGTCAAAAAATCTTAAATCCTTATAAAAAGTTTCTCAATCATCTAAATATCTTCAATTTATTGAAAAGAAAATCGATCAATATTGAATCGCAACATCAATCGATTAGTTCTAATTCGGCAGTAGAAATGGATTGTATATTCGGCCGATTTCTTCAACCATGACAATTGATAAAGAGAAAATTTAAAAAATTAGTAATTTATTAATAACAGAAAAATGCCCCTAAATATATATTTAGTGAACTTACATGAATACGTAATATATTTTTAATGACATGATTATAATTATATGATAATCAAATTCTGTTATTATAAAAAAATAGCACATATATGCATTTATATAAGAAAACACTTTATACTCAACTAAGTTAAGTGAGTTGCTCTATCAATAAATATTTTTTTTCGACAAAAACTTATTAACAAATACTTGATAAATAAGTAATTGTATCATACATATAATCTTTTTTCAATCCAATCATAATACTAACAATGCATTATTCATCTCGAAAAATAATTAATCTTGATAAATAAATAAAATTTGTTGATCTCGAAATTTAAGTAAACTAGCTTCAAACCCGTGCGATGCACGGATTGTTAATTATTATTATTTTATTATTATTTTTTTAATATTTTATTAATTGTAATTGTGCAAAAAATAAGTAGGCATGTTAAAATAACTAAACACTTTTAATTAATTAAAAACATTAAAACATATTTTAAAATAAATAAGTATGAGTTTGCCCGTTATATTTTTTTAAATGAGGGGTTTTAGTAAGAAAAAATAAAAAAATGTAACATATATTTAGTTTAAAAAGGTTAATGCCCGTGATATTTTTGGAAAATGAGGTTTTAAAATAAATAAGTAAAAGGTTTCCTGTGATATTTTTGGAAAAAGAATGGATTTTAGTTAGAAAAATAGAAAAGTAAATTGTAAAAGGTAATTTCTCATGATAAATTTAGAAAAGGAGGGACTTTGTTCGAAAAAATATATAATGTGTTTTAGCTGAAAAGATAATTGGTTATAAATATGTATTTGATTATTTATATTTTAATATTTTTAGTAATTGCATTTGTTAAGAAAAATAATTAGATATGTTAAAATAGGTAAACTTTTAAAAATAATTATAATATTAAAATATGTTTAAAAATAAATAAACAAATGTTTGTCTGTGATATTTTTGGAAAAAGAGAGATTTTAGTAAGGAAAAATAGAAAAACTAACATGTTTTAGTTAAAAAAAGGTAATTGTCCATGATATATTTGAAAAAGTAGGGGAATTTGTTAGAAAAAATAGAAAAAATAATGTTTTTAGGTGAAAAAAGGTAATTGATTATAAATAGGTAATATTATTATTTAATAATATATTTCTATAAATAAGTAAGGTTAATTAAGTAAAAACTAATTAAGGGCAATTAAGTAAAATCACAACGTACCATACCGACCAACCAAACTTTTAATGTTTCGTCATTTTATTATTATTTTTTTAATTGTATTTGTTAAAAAAATAAGTAGGCATGTTAAAATAGTTAAACACTTTTAATTAATTAAAAATATTAAAACAGATTTTAAAATAAATAAGTAAGAGTTTGCTCGTTATATTTTTGGAAAGGGAGGGGGGGGGGGTTTAGTATTGAAAAATAAAAAATGTAACATATATTTAGTTTAAAAAGGTAAATGTCCGTGATATTTTTGAAATTGAGGTTTTAAAATTTAATAATTTAAATTATTTAAATACGTTTTAAAATAAATAAGTAAGGGTTTGTCCGTGATATTTTTAGAAAAAGAATAGATTTTAGTGAGAAAAATAGAAAAAGTAAATTGAAAAAGACAATTTCTCGTGATATATTTAGAAAATGAGGGACTTTGTTAGAAAAAATCTATAATGTGTTTTAGCTGAAAAGGTAATTGGTTATAAATAGGTATTTGATTATTTATATTTTAATAAGTACACATGTTAAAATAGGTAAACTTTTTAAAAAATAATTATAATATTAAATTTAAAAATAAATAACTAAAGGTTTGTCCGTGAAATTTTTGGAAAATGAGGGGTTTTAGTAAGGAAAATTAGAAAAACTAACTTGTTTTAGTTAAAAAAGGTAATTGTCCGTGATATATTTGAAAAAGTAGGGGAATTTGTTAGAAAAAAAATGCATTTTAAGTGAAAAAGGTAATTGATTATAAATAGGTAATATTATTATTTAATAATAAATAAGTAAGGTTAATTAAGTAAAAACACGAATTTAAGAAAGGAAAATTAAGTAAAATCACAACGTACCATACCGACCAACCAAACTTTTAATGTTTCGTCTATTATATAATAGTATTGACTAGTTTAAAACCCGTGCGATGCACGGATTGTTAATTGTTATTTTATTCTTTTTTTAAAATATTTTATTAATTGTATTTGTTAAAAAAATAAGTAGGCATGTTAAAATAGGTAAACACTTGTAATTAATCAAAAACATTAAAATAGATTTTAAAATAAATAAGTAAGGATTTGCCCATTATATTTTTGGAAAAGGAGGGGTTTTAGTAAAGAAAAATAAAAAATGTAACTTATATATTTAGTTTAAAAAAGGAAAATGTTCGTGATATTTTTGAAAAATGAGGTTTTAAAATTTTAAAAATTAAAAATATTTAAATACGTTTTAAAATAAATACGTAAAGGGTTTGTCCGTGATATTTTTAGAAAAAAAAATAGATTTTAGTGAGAAAATTAGAAAAAGTAAGTTGAAAAAGGTAATTTACCGTGATATATTTAGAAAATGAGGGACTTTGTTAGAAAAAATTTATAATGTGTTTTAGCTGAAAAGGTAATTGATTATAAATAAGTATTTAATCATTTATATATTTAATATTTTTAGTAATTGCATTTGTTAAAAAGAAATAAGTAGGCTTGTTAAAATAGGTAATTTTTAAAAAATAATTATAATATTAAAATATGTTTAAAAATAAATAACTAAAGATTTGTCCGGGATATTTTTCGTAAAGGAGAGTTTTAGTAAGAAAAAATAGAAAAACTAACATATTTTAGTTAAAAAAAGGTAATTGACCATGATATATTTGAAAAAGTAAGGGAATTGTTTAGAAAAAATAATTTATTTTAGGTGAAAAATGTAATTGGTTATAAATAAGTAATATTATTATTTAGTAATATATTTCTATAAATAAGTAAGGGCAATTAAGTAAAATCACAAGACCGACCAATTTTTAATGTTTCGTCTATTATATAATAGTATTGATATCAGTTTTTATGAGGGCAAAACCGTCCATCTACATTCCTCTTCTTGAAAAACAAACACACATAAGTACACGTCTCTTACAAAATGTAAGTATCATCTTCGCACACCTTGACTTGTAATATCTTTTCACACACTGAAAACACACAGTTGTGCAAAAATGAGTGGAGTATCATCACAACTCAATCAATTCCACTGCAAATCCCTCTGCATCACCTCTCAATTCACCTCAAAGCCCTCTCTCTTCCGCCCCAACTCCGTCAATTTCGCCCTCACAATCCCCAAACACAACGCCTCAGTTTTGGCGCGAAAATCGGTTAGGGTTCGCGCCGAGGGCGAGTTTACGGCGGCGCCGGCTGGTACGGCTACCGAGGAGCCGGTGAAGGAGCCGACGGAGATAGAGGTGTTGAAGAAGAAGCTAGTGGAGTCGTTTTATGGAACTAATAGAGGGTTAAGTGCGACGAGTGAGACGAGAGCGGAGATTGTTGAGCTGATCACGCAGCTCGAGGCGAAGAATCCTACTCCGGCACCTACTGAGGCGTTGAGTCTGCTTGATGGCAAATGGATTCTTTCGTGAGTTTCGATTTCGAGTTTATGTTATGTTTTGTTAGTAAAATTGAAATGAAATGTTGTGACGGTAGTGATTTTAGTAGATAAAAAGTACGAGTAGTGATTTCTTGTTTACCTTCGAGATAAATAAATAAGATTAAAGGTGATTTTTATTTGGCACTTTGATTACGGATAGAAATTTAGGTAATTAGTACTAAGGTTTACGGTGTTAGATGAGGAGCTGTGGATAGAATTGTAGAAATTGTTGATTTTAAATCAGGATTTTGTTTAAAGCTGGATACTCGTTCCACAAAAATATCAAGTTTAGACCGGAGCTTACTTAAACCACTCAAGTCATATGTATATCAATCGTCAAATTTTATGATTAAAGTTTTTTATATGATGAGTTCTCGTAGGAACAGGTGGTCTAAGGGAGACGTTTTTGTGGAATGAGTGGTCATTTTGATATAAAACCCATTTAATTCACGTGTGTAATGGGGTATGTGACGTTTGATTGCTGTAGCTTTGTGCATGAGTTAGACAGTTTATCCAGATACAAACTTTTGCTTGTTATATTGAAGAGAACTGCTAGTTTGATTACGGATGAGAGCAGGAGAAAACCACCTAAATGGTAAAGCATATGAGGTTATTATGACCTTGTATGTTATATTATGCATGCATATGTTTTAGATTTTATAATAGCTGCGCGTATATGTTAATTCAGTTTCACATGCACATAGTTTTGACCTGTTATTTATGTTTTGCTATGAGCTTCTGATTGGAGGCTCAAGGTAATCATGCTAATGAAATGATACTTATTGACTGGGGTGCAGGTACACATCATTTTCGGGTTTATTTCCTTTGTTGTCAAGAGGATCGTTGCCATTGGTAAAGGTGGAGGAGATATCACAGACTATTGATGCTTACAGTTTTACTGTCCAGAACTCTGTTCAGTTTGCAGGACCATACTCTACCTCCTCTTTTACTACAAACGCAAAGTTTGAAGTCAGAAGTCCCAAACGTGTTCAGGTTTGTTTTCTGTCTGCCTTTGTCAAGTATGTCACTTCTCCAAAGATTTACAATGGAATTTTGTTGTGTTTCCAAAGATATTTGATTTAGGGATCCAGGAAGTATACTCTGGATACATGTCTACGACCTAATTTTATACCAGTTGTTACATATGAGCAATAGACTATGAAGCTTCACACACTAATCTTTCATTGGACAAATTAATTGCTTATAATTTAGCTATTACAGAACTCAAGTAAGAAATGTTGGAATTTCAGTCTGTTGTTTGGAAAGACAGATAATATTAAGAGAACAGAAACCAAGTACCATTACCTTGCCATCTAAAATGCTAGAAGATGCTACCTTTTGCTTTCCAGTTTTCTTATATATCTTTATATTTTACAACAGATAAAGTTTGAAGAAGGTATCATTGGAACTCCTCAGTTGACAGACTCGATCGTGTTGCCAGAAAATGTGGAACTCTTTGGACAAAACGTAGACCTGTCACCCTTCAAAGGCTTATTCACTTCAGTACAAGACACTGCTTCTTCTGTTGCGAAGACAATTTCAAGCCAACCCCCAATTAAGTTTAACATCCCAGCCAGAAATGCAGAATCATGGCTTTTGACCACATACCTTGATGAAGAGATTCGAATCTCAAGAGGAGACGGAGGAAGTGTGTTTGTTCTGATTAAGGAAGGCAGTCCACTCTTGTTACCATGATAAAGCTCCATACATATTCTGCAGAATGGTGATCTTTAACTTTGGTTTGAAGAAATATAACATAATAGGAGAATTGTTGTAATATAGAATTTAATTTCAACAATCATTATAGGTATGTTATAGCCTTCTGGCAGATTTTCAGAGTGAAAAATATAATATACATATTTTGTGCAGTGTGAATAATGGAAATCTCAATTGTGTCTGGATGTATTGCTTTAAGAACGTCCTCATGGGACAGACAGCTCAAAGATTGCCTTTGCCTTCTACCCTTGCTGGACAAAAATATATAATGTCTTGGCTATACAAGTAAAGAGTTTGTTGAGATGTTTGTCGCAAATGGCTTTTTAAGTAGGAAAGAAACCTTATGTTCCGATTTGCTAAAAGCTTGAGATATGTTCTGATTGTGCTAAAAGTTTGAGACGTGTTTAATATTGTTCCTAAAGCCAGGGAACGTTTGCAAAGTTTAGGAAGGATGTTGATTTGCTCAATGTTTGAGACTTGGCTCAAACTCATCGATGAGTGTAAGATTGTTGACAATTAGAGTTCTAGACTTAGCTAGAGCCATACACTATGACACATACTACTCGAATCTGCACAATTTGAGATGTCCAGAAGGTTTTCCGGATGCCATTCATGTCTCAAATGTGCGACATCTGTTGCTGGTTTAGCACAAGCCAAGTCCAAAACGTGATTTGCTTGTAATATTGGGATTTAAACAGTTGTGAAAAGTTAATTTTTTTTAACCAACTTCTAGTAATTTGAGACTTCACCTTTACTGATTTGCTCTGCAACTTAAAAGATATGTTTCATTGGCCATTGGTACAATCACCAGGAATTCTGGTTAGGTTGGAATACCAGACAGTAGAAATTTGTAAAGCCTCTTCCATCAAGAGTCACTAGACTCACTAGCAAAATGAATGGAGATGTCCTAAAAATAAACTTAAAAGTGGACCATACTTGCTATACTATCATACAAGTGAAGTACCAAAATACAACCAAGGAATATCAGTTTCTCTATGAACTTCATTACTGAAACACCTTGTTTAAAGATATTAAACCTGGACTTCCAAAACATGATCTTATCTCTACTTTCTCAGATTGTATCTTTGTTCATGGAATCAGACATGGTACCGACGCAATCGTGGTTTAATGAACACTGCTGGTAACTTGTACATTCTCATGAGTAATATTTACAATTCAAGAACATACAAGTGCAGACCTCATGGAACACCTCAAGTATAACTCCTCTATATTCTTCTTTGTTCATTGAAATGTAATAATTCAATAGCCGCTTCAAATCTTTTGGCTCATGAATCCTATTCGCTGTAATCATCTCCACCACTGATTCTCTAAAATCTTCTCTAGGATCATAAGATGACTTCTCAGTTGCCACAATTACGACAAACTTAGTCTCATCACCTCTAGATTTCCTTCTCTCTGCATGCCTTGCTTCCCGCCTTTCTTTAATCATGTGATCCAACTTCTCTTGAACCATGGTGTGTGCCACGCTTGATATCGTGGTGGATCTATCCAAATTCGGGCCGTCGTGAGATGAAGAGACACTAAGCCTAGAGCTGCAGCAGAAGGCCTTCATGCACCCCTTGGGTTTAAGGTTTTGTTTCTTTGGTTCTCTAGAGCCCTGCATTCTTTGAAGAAGAGAATTTGAGCAAACAAATAGTAGTATATTTGAAGCTTACAAGTTGGTTGGTGTAATCATGATTCTCCCTGAGGTCTAGACAATTTTCAATAATTATGAAAAGAATGATTGGAGGGCTACCGGAATATTTTAGCTCTTTTTTGTTGAATAAGTTATGGGCTTAAAATATTCAAGGATTTCCTTTAATGCCCTTTTAACAAAGGATCCGTTCGGCAACGAGTTTATAAGTCGACTTATGTGGCTTATAAATCCCGTAAGAGTTTATGGGTGTTTGCCGACCCAACACTATAATCTCAACTTATAACTTATATGTTGATAAGTTGAATGTTAATAATGAGGTATATTTTACTGAACTTATTGACTTATTACTTGATTTTTTTTGTTTTTTAATACTTTATATTTTTACCTTTGTGTTTTTAAATATTTTTTTTAATTTAAAATGCAAGTGTTGAAATCATTTTATTTAATAATTATTTTTTCAAATTTAATTTAGCAAACTCTTAACTAACTTATAAGTAAATTTATCCAAACACCCGTATAACTTATAAGATTCATAACAAAACGAAAAGCAAGCGAGCAACAAGCTGAGCCGATAGTTCTTGGTGGACGCCAAAACCAAAACGTCGCGAGTGCACGTCTTCGGATGATCTTTATAATATGTAATTTGCATAAACAGTTGCATGCCCTATTTTGATATTCGGTTAACAAATATAAACCACATGGTTTCATCATTTCAACTATATGAACTCCATCTAAACAAGCCATTTGCTAATGTTTGTTTCATTACAAATACTTGATACCCTACATTGAGCCACATTGTCTGGTGGTTGTTATAGCACTTTTAAGCAGCAATTTCAGTAGCAGAATTACTGAAATCAACCAATGATGAACCAATAAACTTTACTCACTTTTTAAAAAGATCGAAACTGATTACCAAAATTTATAGTATTAGAAAACCAGGGTTTTGTCGGGGTTTTTAGCGATTAAGTACGAATATAATTAGTTGGTTCTGCTCCATTAGTGTTTTTACAAAGCATCCCTCTTGCAGAATTCGATGAATACAAAGATTACACAGAGCTGGAAAGGAATCTCTTTAAGGGTTCAGTGTACTTGTAGTATATGGACACAGTGAAGTGATGAGAGAACAAGAACCAAGAAGTAGGTGCATTGACATGCTATCATTCATTTAAAAACAGAACTTTACTTTTGATATTTAAGTTTGAAGATCTTGCTTTAGTTATTTGATCAATATTTAATTAAAAAAACATAGTTCTTATTCTTCTTGATAGCATTGTTAGATGTTATCTGTTTGGTATCAATTTGTCAAGCATATAGGATTACACATCTGGCTATAATGATCAGGTACTTTTCCTTTGTGACACTTTAATTAATTAGAAGAAAAAGGTCATACTTAACAAACTTTTTAAAATTGTCTCTCAAATGTTTATGTGTCATTTTTAATTGATAATATTTCTAATATGCGTCTACGAATTAAACAATATCATATCATATCATGTGTCTGTCACATCATTTGCTTGCTAGGTTCTCCGGCATTACTATTAAAAGATTATTCAAAACTCGAACGAGTACTTTCAAGTTGACGGATCTCAAACTTTTATAGTCTTGTAAAAGTACATAAACAATGCATCAGGCATAAAATTGTGGAACAAAAACTTATAATCAGGAAATTGAAGAAAGCTTTGCGAGGATTAGGATTGAAGATGAGGAAGAAGGTGGATTGAGCTACGAAGGAAATACAGAGGATATGCTAAAAATAGATGTAAGATGGTGTCTTGGGGAGATTCTTAACAAAATCATCGATTGACTTTCAAGTAATACAACATAAAATGACATCTCTGTGGAAAGCTGGAAGAGGTATGTACGTAAAGGAATTAGATTCAGATCGGTATATTTTCCAGTTTTAGTTTTACCATGAGTTCGACATCAAACGAGTCATGGAAGGGAGTTCGTGGACTTTTGGTAGGTTTCAACTCCTGAAGGGGGGTGATGACCCAAGAGCTATAGCAATCAACAAACTGGATATCTGGGTTCAGTTACATGGAATGAATGCGGGTTTCATGTCCCAGAGAGTGGTTACTGATATTGGTAACTACATAGGAAGTTTTGTGGATTCAGATAATTTTGTAGGGGTGTGGTGAGAGTATCTACGAGTTCGAGTTTTATTGGAACTTAACAAACCTCTGAAGCGAAGAATGAAGTTAAAGAAGAATGATATGAATATGTGTTGGGTAAACTTTAGGTATTAAGGCGTTCTTACGTTCTGTTTTATTTGTGGTCTAATAGGACATAGTGAAAAATTATGTGAGAAGATTTTTGAAACACCGATAGAGTTGATAGAGAAGCCGTATGGGGTATGGATGAGGGATGAACCTCGTCAGAAAAATTATACCATTGAATCCAAATGGTTGAGACAAGGTGGTCAATTTCTGGTATCAAGTATGGCAGGAGCTTCCAAGAAGGATAGAAGGAAAGCCGGTACAACAGCTAGCATGGATATTGGGCACAATCCCATGAAACCAGGGATGGTAGGAGATGAGGATAAAACTGAAAATATGTTAAGTATAGTAGCAAATCAGTAGAATGCTCTGGTGGGGGGAAAACTGAACGACTATCCAATAATTACTCAAATTTCGAATTCTAAGATAGAGATGGAGGATATTACGTATAATGAGTCAACTCGACTACTGGTTTTGGACCTAAAAAGGTGCCAAATGGAAGAGCCCGCAAAGGATGGGCCTAAAGACATGAGTAATACAGAGGATGTAACAATGTTGGACTCTCAATTAAAAAACTTCACGGACCAAAAAAATGAGTTAGTGATGGATTCTGCAATGCAGGCCCGACAAGAATTATGTGTGTCTTGAGTTGGAACTGCCGAGGATTAGGGCCCCTTTGGAATGTTCGGTTCCTAACAGAGGTGATCCGTCAAGAAAAGCTCACGTTTGTGTTTTCATGTGAAACGTTGTGTAAAAAGGACATAGTATAGTGGCTTCGAAGAAAGATAGATTTTGAAGGTATGATTGCAGTTGAATCTCAGGGTAGAAGTGGAGGCTTAGCGTTATTGTGGAAAGATAGAGATCAAGAAAATTTATTGAGCTTCTCTAAATACCATATAGATATAGAAACGGATGTTGAAGAGATGGAAAATTGGAGGCTAACGGGTATGTATGGAGAACCGAATAGAGCTCAACGTAAGAAAACTTATGATCTTCTTCAAAACTTGTCCAGAGATTCAAACCTTCCATGGTATGTAATTGGGGACATGAATAATGTGGTTTCTTAGGCTGATAAACTTGGGGGTGCTCTGTATCCTAGGTGGTTAGTTGAGGGGTTCACTACGCCATAAGTGGGCTACAGCAACACCTGAAAAAGTGTGGTTATAGCCCAAAAAACTGTTGGTAAAAGGAAAAAAATAGGCTATGGTCACACTTTGACCAAATTTGAGGGTGTTACAAATAGTGCCGCTACCATAGGGGTCTACGCCAACACTTTTGTAGTTTTTGGTAACACGGGAGAAATGTGTAGGCGTAGACCCCTACGCCAACACTTTTTATTTCTGTGGCTACATATTATTAGTTGTTGCTATAGATCTATACCAACACATTTATCTTTGTAGTAACACTACTAATAGTATTGCTATAGACCTATGCCAACACATTTTCAGTACTATGCCTACACTTTTTCTTAAACATTTTTAGATTTTGTGCCAACACTTTGCTATACTTTTGCCAACACATAAAGACTAAATATTTTGGAGTCAATGGTTACACTTTGCATGCTTTTTACCAACACTTTAAATACAGAATAGCAACATATGACATTGAAATATAGAACTTCCCATTCAAAATATTACCAAACATTCCAATACATAAACAGGCTGTTCAGAAGCCATTTCAATACATAAAAAACCATCTAAAATAATTACATCAAATTCGCACTATTCCAATACATAATAATCAATCATCCATATCTACATAATAATCTCATGTCTACGATCATAATGCCTCTTTCAGATTGAAAATTCTGGATATTTGCCTGGCATGGTCGTATTCATTGAGCTCAACCAGCATCTTCTTCAACTGACGAGCAAGAGACCAAACAGTACCTCATTCAACATTCTGTGCAGTTCATCTCTTGCCTCCATCACACGCTCTCGATCATTACTGTCCACCACAAAGATGATCCCTTGTGTATTTTGAAAATAAAACCTCCATAAAGAAAACAGAACTCATAAGCAAGCCAAATTTCGTAAAGACAGAATTATTGACCTGTTATAATAACATCTGTGAGATTGCGTCCATAGATAAGGCTTCTATGCCTTTCACCAGGCAATTCCCTACCACGGCCATAAGATGGTAAAGGATCGATGACTGGCCAATGATCAGAGTTCTGAAAACAATGCAATATATTCTAGTTTGTGATATACGATTACATCAAATGAAAATCTACTGACCATGATTCACTAGGCAAGTGACATTGCCAGAATTTCTAAGTTGGCTTTGCATAAAAAGTATCTGAAAAAGAGGGGGTAGAACACACACACGGGTATTGTTTTGTAAAATATGATTGCCATTAAGGGTTATTAAAAATTGACCGCAGACAACAAAAACTCCCTATCTCTGTCAAAGGACAAACATGCAAAACTCTTGTGCTACGTAAAAGATAGAAAGGCTTTAGGACTAAACAAGTCATATCAAACCTTGATGGCGTATTGAGTTTATTTGAGGGCCTGACATTTCTCTTCCTTCCTGTTTCTGTTACAATGAAAGGAAATGCAAAAGGAGGCGATATCGGAGATTTTGCCAACTTTATAAATCTCTGGCCTACAAAACAAATGCAAATGGATTCATAGTCACTACATGATTATAACCTGAACTAGGAACTAATTATTTGTATTGTACGTACAATCTACATTCTACAGTATCAGTGGAAGCTTGCTTAAACTACTAGGACAATAGATACGGTGTCGATATCCTTTTTAAAACGAAATTTAATGAAAAAATGGTTGGTACATATGGGGAGGAACGAACTGCAAAACATATTTCTGAGTATCCCAGTCCCAACTTAACAATCTAATCTACTTAAAATTTATGGTAATAATTTACAATATCAAACATAATTTGCATTCCAATTAAAGTTTATATAACTAACAAGAAGACTCTAACACCCTACAAAAGGCAGAGGCACACAATATAAGTTAACAAATATATCTGTATTCAAAATTAATATACATAAAAGTGACAAGTCAAGGATTAAGGATTAATATACATAAAACTTAAGAAAACATGGTAGCTAAATTAATTAAAAGATATTTGTTTTAACAGAGAAAATATACCCAGTCACAGAGTAGCTAAAATAACCTACGTATAGCAATAATGTCTCAGGAAGAAAATTCTGTGTACTAAAATATTTGCTTAATCAACACTAAATCAAATTATGTAAATAGTCACTTAATACAATCATCAACATAAAGTACAAAACCAAGGAACATGATACATGGGGAAAGATTGGCCACCCCGAAAAAGAGAACAATATGCTAAGTAATAACAGACTTACAAAGAAACAGCAAGTATACTTCAGTTTGTGAGGATGTGACAACAGTAAAAATAATGGATACAATTATCAACAAGGGAAAACGAATAGATGTGCAAAATGTAAACAAATTACTGGCTCTAGGAGGAACTACATTCAGCTATTCGAATATAGTTACCCTGCATCGATGCTAGTCTAATATTACAAGAAATCAAAAGTCCAATGAAGAAAGATTTACAACTTGCATAAGGTATCACTGACCTGAATGGGGCTAAAAAATACACCAGCTAGCTCCATCTTAATTATCTGAGCCAGCAACATAAAATTGATAGATTTAACACAATAATACCAGCAAACCGAACTCTGCAGTCATTTCATAAAGCAGCCGTAATAGTAATCTGCAGTTCATATAATTATATATAGGTCAATACCCAACAATAGCGAATCCAACTTCAGGGATATGATTCTAAAGATAAGACCTGTAAGTACTCTCTAATTTACAATTATAAAACAAATTCTAAACAACATGTATTATTCATTAATCTAGGATTAAAATCGCCATGATATTGTCAGAGGTTCTAACAATATTTAAATAAAACCTTGTAAAACATGTTATAAAATTAATCAAGAGGACTTTCTTCTGTGAGAGTTGGGGGGGGGGGGAGATTGGCCTGGAAACCCAAACAAATATTCATAATCCCCAAAATATCAACCCGAAAAAATCCCTAATCTTTAGAAACCCGAAATGAACCCGATTCGAAATAAGCATGTAATTGAATAGAAATAAGAAGAACAAGATGAATACCTTATCAAATAGAGAATGTAATCGAACAAATAAGCCCCAATTGCAACCTAACCCGAAATAAAGCTCTAATTCAGCCGCTAATTACAAGCCCTAATTGCAGAGAACCGTACAGAGAGAACCCGTGAAGAACCCTTAATTACAAACCCTAATTGTTTATATGAACCCTAATTGTTTTTGTAGAGAGAGTCGAGAGAGAGTTTGAGAGAGAAAAGACAGAGAGTTGAGAGAGAGAGTTGTGTGTTTGGTGAGTTGAGTGTGTGAAATATTGAGCGGCTTAAATGAAAATTTGGACAAAATTTTGGCCCGCCTGTTTTTTAATTTGTGTGAAATTTGAGGCGCCTAATTCTCTTTTTGATTTTTAAAGACCAACGGTTACACATTTTTTAAGACCAACGGCTACACCGAGTTAGGCGTTAGCATAGATACTGAATGACGTCTATCGTAACACTTATTTATAGCAATGCTAACAGAGAAAAAAAGTGTAGGCGTAAATCAATTTTAAGACATATATGGTTACACTTTTGCTTGTAACACTGAAAAAAGCGTTATTATTGCCCACTTATGGCGTAGTGGTTTAACGATACATTAGCAAGCATTGGTTTATTGGATGTTGATTTAGTTGGACACCAATTCACGTGGGAAAGGAACTGTAGAATGGATAGATATTCGGTTCGATAGAGCGTTCATAACTTAGTCTTGGTGTGACTTGTTCCCAGGGGCAAAGTTATATAATATTAAAGGCTCTTCCTCAGATCATAGCCCTATATTTTTAATGTCGAAGAAGCTGATAGAGGTGAAAAGGCCATTCCAGTATAGATTTGAAAATGCATGGCTTACTGAGCCGATGTGTCAACAACTTGTACAAGATGGGTGGGAAATTACGTAATAGTCTCGGAATTTAACAGAAGATTGAAACATGTGGAGAAAGGCTAGTTGTTTGGGGGAAGGAAGTGACATGAAATTTCAGGGAGCGTATAAGATGTTGTACAAAGGAATTAAAACGACTCGGAAGCAAGAGAGATAGTCAATCTGTGGAGAGGTTTAAATAAATTAAGAATAATCTTTGGCAAATTTTTGACCAGCGTGAGATATTTTGGCGTCAACGATCGAAGCAGTTTTGACTTCAATCAGGTGATCAAAATAGCAGATTTTTTCATGTTTCTGCTAGCAATAGACCTCGTACCCACCAAATTCAGAAGTTGAAGGGACTGAGATAATGGTTAGGAAACAGTTATCACTCAATATTTTACAGAGCTCTTTAAGGCTTCAAACGTTGAGTGGGACGAAGTCATAGATTGTGTTCCAACTACGATTACTAATGAGTAGAATGAAGAGTTGTTGCGTGTAGTTTCAGATGAGGAGGTAAAAAATGCTATTTTTTAGATGCACTCGGACAAGTCACCTGGTCCGGACGGAATGACTCCAGCGTTTTATCAGAAGCATTGGGCAATTGTTGGTAAATATGTGATAGAGATGGTCAGGAATTGTTTCCAAGATGGCATTATGTTAGATGGGCTGAATGTCACAAATGTTGTTTTTAATTCCTAATAAGAAGTGTCTGATGTTGCTAAGTGATTTATGACCAATATCTTTGTGTAATGTATTGGTGAAGATAATAACGAAGGTCTTGGCAAATCGACTAAAGGTGATGTTGGATACAGTTGTAATAGAAAATCAAAGAGCTTTTATCCCGGGTAGACTGATTTCGGATAACATCATGATATCTTATGAGGTGATGCATTATCTAAAGAGGAAAAGAAGAAGAAGGGAGGGTTATATGGGCTATTAAGCTCGATATGAGTAAAGCTTATGATCGAGTGGAATGGGACTACTTGAAGGCGATTTTAATTAAGATGGGGTTTCATCAATGGTGGGTGCACTTAATATTACAATGTGTAAGTACAGTGTCTCATCACATCATTCATGGCTCGAAAGAAATGGTCCAATTCATCCATCTAAAGGAATTCGCCAAGGTGTCCGTTATCTCCATATTTATTCATTCTTTGTGCTGAGGGGCTGGCAGCTCTAATTTGTAAATATAAAGCACAACAATGGGTGAAAGGGGTCAAAATCTGTCGTCATGCGCCTAGTATAACTCATATGTTTTTTGTTGATGATAGTTACCTATATTGTAAAGCTGATGAAACAGAAACGCAGAGGGTTATTAATTTGCTGCAGACGTTCAAGAAGGCCTTAGGACAACAGGTTAATCTGCATAAATCTTCTGTTTTTTTTTCAGTTCGAATATTATCCACTCGAATAGGGAAAGTATATGTCAAAGACTTATGATGATCGAAACTCATGACAGAAGTACTTACCTTGGTTTACCGAATATGTTGGGGAGAAACAAGACATCTATTCTTGGTTTTTTGACGGATAAAGTAAAGAAAAAGGTTCAAAATTGGGATGGGAAATTGTTGAATCAAGCAGGTAAAGAGGTTCTTATAAAATAAGTAGCCCAAACTCTTCCAAGTTATGCCATGAGTGTTTTTCTTCTTCCATTGGAAATTACGAAAGATATAAAAAGAGCAATATCAAATTTTTAGTGGAGGAAGAGTGCAAACAGTGGTAAAGGTATTCACTGATTGAGTTGGAATCGAATGAGTAGACATAAGTCCATAGGTGATCTGGGTTTTAGGGACTTTAGAGATTTTAGTCTAGCTATGCTAGGTAAGCAGGGTTGGAGGTTCCTTACAAAGCCTTAGAGTCTAGTGAGCAAGGTTTATAGTGCTCGTTATTTCTCAAATGGAAACTTTATGGAATCCACACTCGGTAATAACCCAAGTTTAATTTGGAGAAGCATATGGGAGGCAAAAAATGTTGTGAAAGCAGGGGCTCGATGGAATATTGGTAGGGGGATCACATTAGTATTGTTGGCCAATCTTGGCTATTTAATGATCAAATCTGTATATCACTACAAACTCCCCATCTTTTTCTAACAATAAGGTGAGTTCTCTGATGTGCATGCATAGAATAGAGTGGGATATGGATGTTATAAAAGATCTTTTTAACGAAAGAGATCAACGGTTTATTTGAATGTTACTCTTACGGATAATAGTTTTGTGGATGAAATGTATTGGAGTCAAGAAAATTCGGGTAATTATTCGGTCTGTAGTGCTTACAGACTCTTACAAGCGGAGAAAGGGTTATGGAGAACGGAGGATAATGACAGTCTTTTGAGGAAGCTTTGGCGAATTAAGGCTCCCCCTAAAGTTCTTAATCTAATGTGGTGTGCTCTGTCAGGTTGTTTACCAACTATCAAGCTATTATACCAAAAGTATGTTCCAATGTAATGCACATGTCCAGTTTACAATGGGGAAGAGGAGTCGATTATTCATGCTTGGGTTCTCTGTCTGTTTGCATCTGAATGTTGGCATATAGCTTTTCCTGGCATGCAAGTTCAGGATGTGGGGGATTTTTACAATTGATTGGATCAAGCAATGAATCTTTATAACAATGAGCAACAAGCAGTGGTTGCTACTTTGTGTTGGGCTATTTGGAGGGCTCGAAATGAAGTAGTTTGGAATAAGAAGCATCTGTTAGCAAGTAATGTAACTGCATTAGCAAATCAGTACCTTATACAATGGAGAACAACCCAAAGTAAGATCTCGAAGCCTCTGTCTCAGGATATGGTTAAAGAAGATGGAGCTTATGTTTGGGTTAAGACTCAGAATGACATAATAAAGGTATTAGTTGATGCAGCATTACTTGATTAGTAGGTTGCGTTTAGAGTGTGTTTGATTGCAAGGGATCACAGAGAGAGCTCACCGAGGCTCGAACGATCTACATGAATGACTCTATTTCACCTGAGATAGAGGAGGCCATAGCAATTAAGGAAGCTCGTAGCTGGACTAAAGAGAAAGAGTGGCGAAGGGCTGAAATTGTGTCTAACTGCCTAGTTGTTGTTCAGGCCATTCGAAGTAAGGTCCCTATGTCATCTCCTTTTGGTAGGGTGGTTGATGATTGTCGTAGAATGATTCGAGAAGATGAAACACTTTCATTGTTTTATATTAAACGATCTGCTAATATGGTAGTCCATTTGTTAGCTAGGGTGTCATGTTTTTTTCCCGGATCGAGTACTTGATAGGATTTATGTTCCTATCGAAGTTCATGATGTACTAAGAAGTGAGTGTGAAAGTTAATAAAATTTCAAATTCTTTTGTTAAAAAAAAAACTTTGAGCGAGTAATCGATTAATCGATTAATCTGGTTTATTAATTGACCGATTAATCAATAGACGGATGTGCTTCATCTCGATTCAGCGAAAATCATAAAAAAAATGATCCAAATCGGTAGAATCGGTCAAAGTTGAAAAATAAAATTTAAAATTTAAAAGAAGTTAATTTTTTTTAAAACAAGTTAATAAACATATAGCGACTATTATATGAATATGAGTTATTGATTTATCGACCAAAATTTTATTATGCCAATCATTCTCTCGAATTAAATTTTACTCCCTTTTGTACCAAGAATGGACTAAAGATATGTGGTTATTTTATGTAAATTTTAACATTTGAATATAAATATTGGATTAGTGATATATAATATTCTTTTGTAAATCTCTTTTTTTTTTGAAACTTTGAAGGTATTAAAATAAAATTATATATTATGATTTATTAAGTAAATTGTCTCCGATTAATGCTTCGATTAATCAATTTTATAAATCAACTAGCATTTTACCCGTTCTACGCACCGAAAGCCCCCATGTAAAATATTATAAAATAATTATAAATATCATATGACAAAACTTATATTAATTTTTATCCACATATTTTACTAATATTTCATGTTGTTACGACAAAAAGTGTGGTTGAAGTGTTATTTATCCAAATAGGCATGCATGTATTAATAAATATATATTATGTTATGTTACTAGGAAAATAATTATTTATAATTAAATATACAATGCATAAAATATTGATTGAACAGATAACTAAAATGTTACCATCATAACAAAATAACATAAAAAACAATATTAGAATTTGTTTGAATGTAACATCAAATTTTAAAATAATAATAATGTTGAACGTCCTAAATTTTTTTTAGATATATACTTCTTATTAATTCCAAAATCATTGACGTGGATATATGTTTATTTGTTCCCGATTTTGACTCTAGACTGTCATCAATAAAATTATCATTATTAGCTTAATCAGGTATCTGGTTAAAAAACACAAAATGGTTGAGTTATTAAAAATGAGAAAGTCAAATTTGATGTTGGACAAATATCACCATTAATTATTTTAATTGAACATTTTACGCTCACCACGACAGAATAAACATTGTATAATGTGATTTAAAATTTTGTGAGGACGTTCAAAGTCTAGAGTTTGAACTACCACATTCGAGCCGAAGTATATTGTATTGTTATGGACTAATTTTCAAACATTTAAGGGTATGTAAATGTCAAATTTGTTTTTCCTGTGATAATATCCAATTTTTCAGGATACTGATTTTCATTTTTATCATATGACGGAGATTTTAAATTTGTTAGAAATAAATTTTAATCTTACATTTAGTATGCTACATTCTCATGATTTTATTTTTATTACATCATTACCTTTAGATTCTGACCACTGTGGTCGTTATCAACATTTGTTGATATTGACCGCTTCACTTCACAATCTTTGAATTACATCACTTGAATTAATAATGTAGATGGACACCTTAAACCTACTAAAATTATACATAATTATGGTAAAGAGGTTAAGAATAATAATATTTTTGAAGTATTTGATTTATTAAACATGATGTCTCATGTTCGGGTTTGACACAATTTTGTCACATTTGCATTTGTAGTTATGATTAATGATACAGAGTTACCATGCACACGGGTCACATTTTCGACACTGCAAACTCATAAATGAGATATCACCTCTATCTACATTAAGATTTTAAAATTTCAACAATGAAAAATTGGGGAGTCTAATGACTGCAATTAATTAATAACGAAATAAAGAAAAAGTTGCATATCGCTTTACTATCTGAACTTCTGAAATACGTAATATGTTTATGCATAATATATTATCAAAGTAATATGGAACCTTGGTTTATTAATAAATTTAAAATAGATAAAAGAGATGTATTCGTTCACGTTTAATTTTAAAAGTTACTTATGAATTAAAATAATTAAAATTTTTGTGTTATTTATTCAAATTTATATTATATTGTTAATATTATTTTAAAAAGACTTGAAAATAGTTTAGCTACCAACCGACTGGCCCCACATGTAATATGAGTAAGATAGGTCAAAAATATTTTTACATTGTTAAATCAAATTTTTAATACTTTGTCAACATATATAGTACTAAAAATTATTTCTTTTACTTTTAAAATATAATTTTATTTAAATTGAAATTTATATTTAAGCAGATAATATGTTCGTTCAAGTATGCTTTTAAAAATTACTCGTGAATGAAAATAATTGAAAATTTTAAATTTAACTGAGTTTAAATTATTTATTACTTTTAATCCGCGTAAAAGATGGTTTAGCTACCAACCAACATGTAATCTAAAGGGTGAAAGTCCTTTATAACGCTTTTAGACCGAACTGTGCCCAAAATATCAGTTAGCGCTGAAAGTGTCCAAAATATCATTTTGACTACGCATTTAGAGAATGCGTGGGAGTATACGCATTCAAAGAATGCGAAGGTCGGATAATTTTGATACATACGCATCACTTGTATGCGAAGTGCCAGCTTGAATACCACAGTTTCCTGTAGGATACGCATTACAGGAATGCGTGTTATTCACGCATATAAACAATGCACATTCTTAGTTTTGTTTACTGATCCCTAAAAGATAATCACGTACACATACAGAACAAGCCCAACAAGCCCATCCATATACAATATATGCTTATGATCAACCTGAAACATCATCACTCTAGCTCCTTCCGATCAACATCACCACCTGCACACTCTTTCTATCCTTTCACCCATTGCAAAACCTAAAATTCTATACTAATCAGAAGTAACTAAAGCCTCAATCTCAAATCCCCAATTCAAAGCCTAGTTGCCTAACACCATACAAGCCAAGACATTCATATAATGTTATTTGCATACATTACATAAATACGAAAATAGGAATTAAAACCATCTAAATTCTTAATCAAGAACACAAATCGAACAAAAACCCAAAATATGAAGCTTAAATTTTTTCAACAAAAATCGGGTAAAACACTACTCATCTTGTAAAGGATATTATGGGTATTCTAATTTTACAATCGGATTTATAATATCACTGTATGTTAAAAAGGTTGTGTGAAGAAGAAAGCGGGGATGTGTGTATATCACTGTATGTTATGACAGATAGATTGGTTATATTTAGAAGGGGAGCCCGTATACGCATACTACAGATGCGAATTCATGTGGTTAAAAAGGACACTTTCACCGACAAACGGTATTTTGGGCAATTATGTATTAAAATAGTGATATATAGGGCATTTTCTCTAATCTAAATGAGATATGTTTAAAATAGTTATGTATTGACAAATTGAGGCGAACATTGTTTTAAAATATATTTTTTTCACTTTTAAAATTTTAACATTTATTTTAAGTCATACATCACAGTTAATTTATATAATTAATTATAATATGCATATAAATAAATAAAAATTAGTTATTACAATTTTTATACTTGAAATTATTAATATCATATTTAATATAAAATAGTAATCAAAGAAGTTGATTAGTAAATATTAATAAAGAATTTCGGCTTAAATTATATAGTATAGATTGGATAGCTACCCTCACATCTCTATGCAAATATCTTAAATTGCGAATTTTAACAATTAAATAATTAAAAACATAAACTATCAGTTAAATACGTAAAAATTATACATATACTCGTAATGCTTCCATATTAAGCGTGTTAGGTAATATTATGGTATTAAAATAGACGTTTTTATATTAAACAAATAGTATAATAAATTATGACCTTTAAAAATTACATAATCAAAAATATAAATTATAGATTCAAGTCGTAAATATTATACATATACTCATAATGCTTCCTCATTAAATGTGTTAGATCGTGGAGTGGTATTAGAAGTTAATCTATAAAATAGATGATTATTTTAATATATATATATATATATATATATATATATATATATATATATATATTAAACTCATATTACAATCGGTGATCAAAATCTCGAAGTATATAAATATTATAAAGGATTTAATTATAGTTAGAAATAAAATAATGTTATTTAATAACCAAATTCTTAAAATATATAAATATAATAGTTAGTGGATTTAATTTTTTTTAATATAACCATTTAACACCAGAATTTTCTAATTACAATAGATAACATTAATTTTGCATAACTATCGTCACATCTCGGTGTAAAAACCTTAAATTTTGACATTTAACAATTACATAATAAAAAATATAAATTATTGATTAAATTGGTAAAATCAATATATTGTAATGCTTCCTCCTTAAGAATGTTGGATAATATGGTGGTATTAAAATAAACGATTTTATATTAAACACGTAGTTGGTCAAAATCTCGAAATATATAAATATAATAAAGTATTTAAATTCTAACTAAATATAAAATAATTTTAATTGATAACGAAAATTTTGAAATATATAAATTTAATAGTTCATGGATTTAAATTCTAATTTATAATAAAATAAATTTTGAATTTTGATTGGTTAATCGTGTTGTATGCATAGTATAACCATCCTTGATTAATAAAATACAATAAATTACGGCCTTTAACAATGAACTAATCAAAAATATTAATAATATGTTCAAGTCGTAAATATTATAAATATACTCATAATGCTTCCTCATTAACTCGTGGAGTGGTATTAGAAGTTTATCTATAAAAGAGATGATTCTATAATATATATTAAACGCATAGTACAATTGGTGATGAAAATCTCAAAGTATATAAATATTATAAAGGATTTAATTATAATTAGAAATAAAATAATGTTAATTAATAACTAAATTCTCAAAATATATAAATATAATAGTTAATGGAATTATTTTTTTTAATATAACCAATTATTATTAAAAAATAATCAAAAATATAAATTATCAATTAAATTCGTAAAATTTATACATATACTCACAAGTGTGTTGAGTAATGGGGTTGGTATTAAGGTAGACGATTTTATATTAAAGACATATTACAATTGGCGATCAGAATATCGAAATATATAAATATAATAAAGGATGTAAATTTTAACTAAAAATTATATAACTTTAATTGATAACCAAAATTTTGAAATATAAAAATATAATAGTTATTGGATTTAAATTCTAATAAAATAATTTTTGACGTGTTGTATGGACAGTCTAACCACTATTGGTGTTAGATCAGGATTCAATGATCGTCAGGATCTAGACTCAACTGATCAGGATTGTTGACGTCATCAGTATTGCATGGTCATCAGTATTTGCTCAAGCGTCAGTATCAGGATTATCATCAGGATTTCTATATCAGGACTGGGATCAGGATTTCTTGAGAGAGTTTGTAAAAGTTTTATATCAGATTTAATAAAGCTGTTATTATTCTTTCATATTTGTGATACATAATTTATTAAGTCGAGAATCTTATACAATTGTATTCAACCCCCCTTCTACAATTGTTATTTACTGGGCAACAATTGGTATCAGAGCAAACTGATTTAAATTTGAATCAGATACGATCTAAGATGTCGACAACCAAGTATGAAAGCATGAAGATTCCCATCCTGAAGAAGTCTGAATATCCAACATGGAAGGTAAAGATGCTGATGTATCTGGAGGCTATGGATCCTGATTATCTGGACAGGATTCGTGATGGACCATTCATCCCTACAAGAATAATTGGTCAAACAGATACGGTACCTGAACACTATGTGGTCAAGGCCAAGAGTGAATGGACTCCAGAAGAAAAGGCTCATGTACTCAGGGAGGCAAAGATAAAGAATATCCTACACAATAGTCTTGATGCTGTCATGTCCAACAGAGTGATTGCATGCAAGTCTGCAAAAGAAATTTGGGATACTTTGGAAACTCAATGCCAGGGATCTGCATCTGTCAAGAAAAATAGAAGGCCTCTTTTGATTCAAGAATATGAACAATTCGATGCTAGACCTGATGAGAGCCTGACTGATTTATATGATAGATTTCTGACACTCCTGAACAATTTATTTTTAGTTGGCAAGGAATATGTTTCTGAAGATTAAAATATCAAGTTTCTGAGAGCTTTACCAGAAGAATGGGATACTCAAATGTTAGGTCCTGATAAGTTTGTAGAAGGGGGGTTGAATACAAACTATACCGTTTTATCGAATTTGTCCTTTAAAAGATTTAACTGTTTAGAACAAATTAGTGCGGAATAAAAACTGAAACAATATTCAAGTTAAATAGAAACTCTATTAAACTTGAGGAGTGTTACAACTTTGATCACTGATTACAAAGAACTTAATAAAACAAATCTAGAATAAATTCGACATGAATTTATCTATTTTTGTAATAAAAAGGATCGAATACTAAAAAGTAGTTCGATATAAAATCTAGGGATTATGATCCGCTAGAAAGCTAAAGCAGTACAAGTGAAATGATTCTTATGAATTTAATGATAAGAACTTGTCAAGAATTAAATCACTGGCCAGAAATTAGTGCTTTGCAGTTGAAGAATTTAAGAAGAGCTTTCAATGGAATGTTTGTTTTCTTATCTTCTGTATGTTCTCTTTTGTCAACTGCCTTGTTTTTCTTTATACAAACCACTTGTTCCTTTTCTTCACGCGCCAATCCACTGCAGAAAGTAATTGGAAGACTTTCTGGAAAACTAACAAATTTGCCTTGGAAGACTTTCGGGAAGACAAGGTTTGTACTTAGAAGACAACCGGGAAGACAGTGGTTTGGCCTAGGAAGACAATCGGGAAGACAGCCTTGGTAGTCTTCCTAGTTCAAAGAACTAAGTCTTCCTAGTTCAATCCTAAGTCTTCCTAGTTCAAATATATTCTAATTTAAATAATTAACTAAATAAATTATGTATTAAATTAATTCTTTGCAGAATTAATTTAATAAATAATATACTTAATAATATTAATTATTTATAAGAGAATAAATAGAATTAGTTGACTTCTTAATTAATTCCAGAATCACTAAAAACTTAGATAAATAACAAACACAATAGTACGTTGACACTCGATGCACTGTCTGGTTCATGAGTGACTAACGACAATGTTTGTTCTTTATCTATTTGACTTTAAGCAGTGATTCACTTCCTTCTCATTCAAGAACTCCGTAATCAGTATCTTTTTCTGTCACCACTTGAAATCTCTGTCACTTTAATAAATCCACTGAGCTTGAATACTTCATTGAGGCTTGATCAATAAATTGAGCTTCTTTCAATGTAGAATTACTTCAAGTCTGTAGATGACTTTAATCTTCATTCTTTGACAGATATAACCTTCTGAGATTCCTGTGACATTTGATTTTTATTATTTACTTATTACATCTTAATTAAAGTTGAGTAGAATCCTCGGTGTTTACAAATAGGACTAGACATATGCCTTTCAATCTCCCCCTATTTGTTTGTTAGACAATAACAACCAAATACCTCTAGAGGATAACTCAACTAAAACAAGAAAAGATAAGACTTTTAAGAGCCAAGCAAATAATAAAAAGTTCTGGATTAAATATAACAATTTCCAGATTCAAACAGTAACGATAAATACAAGATAGATGTTCCTCTAGACTGAACATATGAATACATTTATCCTATCTTGAATCACCTAAGCTCTAAACATTTAATATTTACAAACAGAGCTTCTTCAAATTTCAGACTCAATCATCTCTCCTTCTTCAAGTGCTTCAAGCAAATCCTTGTCCAGAACACGATCAGATTCAGAAGTAATGCCACTAGGTCTGACAGGTTGAGTTGTGACTTTCTTCAGCCTATTCTTCATTTGATGATATCTTTTGATATTTGCTATGCAATAGTCTTGAATCAAATCAGCAACTTCTGTCTTCTCTTGTGTAGCAAATCCTGAAGTCCTCAACATGTTCTCCAAGTAGACAAGATGCTTGGCAGGAAAATCCTTCAGAGATATTGGATCCACACCACAAGTCTGAAGTGCCCTTCCTTTAAAAAATTTTACTTCATAAGGCACTTCCACCACTTGTGGACTAGCTTTCATTGCAAAGTCTCTTAGCTGATCATGCAACAGCTCAGCTAATGGAGAAGTTCTTTTTACCTTGCACATGAAGACCCATAGTTCAGAGAGAGTTCTGCTTTCCAGAAGATTGAGAGACACTAAGAAAGTTCCCTCATTATGAGTATAAACATAGATCTTCAACTCCTCTCTAACTCTGTCATATCCAGTTGAGATCCTTGAAATCTCTGCATGAAGAGCTCTCATATATACTGTGTTGTCTGGATTGACCTTCTTGTATCTTTCCAACATGCTAAAAAACTTTCCATCATTATCTGAACCTGTTGAATGTGAAAACATCTCTCTAGCTCTATCCCATTCTTCTCCAAGCTTCAGCCTCACATATAACTTCCTGTCCTTGACCTTTATATCATGAAGCCGTTGCTTTTCTTGATGTTCAGCTTTTTGGATAACTAGATGCTTTGAAATGATGTCAGAAACTTTAGCATTCTCCTCCTCTCTTCTCTTTAGATCAGCTTTCTGTCTTAACAGCTCAGCTTCAAAGGCAGGATCCACTTCAGGTTCATCTTCCCAGTCAGCATAGTCAGCCTCTCCTTCAACCTCCACTTCACCAAAGATATCTTCAGGGTTTTCTTCAGATTCAATATTGTCAAAATCTCCCTGTTCACCTTGATAGTAGTCCGCATCAGAAAAAGTTAACCTCTGCTTTCCTTTGTCCTTTAAAGAACCAGAACCTCCAGCTTCTCCTCCTCTTTGTGTCTCCACATTCTCCCCCTTAGTTGAGGAATCCTCTACAGTTTGAGCTGTGGAAGCCCTAGGATTCACCTCAGATGTTCTCCTTATCTCTCCTCCATCTCCTCTTTCATCAGCATCATCCTCATCCTCATCATCTCCCTCAAAGAAAATTCTTTGCTCTTCAGTAGGTTGATGTGAATTCTTGATCATATTATACAAGTGCTTCATACCTTCATTCAGATGCTCCATTCCTCCTTCTATCTTGAAAAACCTTTCTTCATTAAACTTTTGATTTTCATCAGCTGTTTGCAGAATAAAGTCCACCTTGGTAGAAATGGCAGCTATCTCCCTGACACTCTCTGATATTTGAGCATTTGACATTGTAAGATCAGAGATGTCTGAAGCCACTAGTACTTGAGATTGTTGGATTGAATTCAGCTTCGGGAGGAGATTATTCTTCAATCCTTGTAGGTCATCTTTCACAGTACCCAGCTGATTTGATACAGAGGTGGTAGATTGTGCAACCACTTGTGCTTTTAGAATTGTGTTTTCAGCCTGGGTCTCTTGCAACTTCTTTTGTAGATCAGCTAGCTGTTTTAACAAAGCAGTGTTTGTGTCAGTGTGTGCACTCACTTCAATTGCTCTCAGTGGTGTTTCACTCAACTCACGTGCTTGTGTTTCACTCGGTGTTTGACTCATATCTCTCACCACTAACTGTCTGTCTAGATTCTCAGTGGATGTACCTGCAGTAAAAATCACCCTAGCCCCTTCAAGAGAGGTCAGTGGTGGTGCAATGGGAGTTCGCGAATCCCAATCCCCAATGAATTCCAAATCAGATTGAATTTGAAACTGAATTGCTTCAGTGTTGGATTCATTAGGTTGCCTTCCACTTTCTCCAGTAAAAACTGCGAGTGGAAAATCCCTAAGGGGAGCCAGAGATGTTCCCTCTGGGAGGGGAGAAAATGATTCTATTTGAGTTGGCGAAGAATCAGATTTTCCCTCAGATGCCTGTGAAGGCACTTCTACCGTAACTATGGTAGGCACTGTTTCAAAGTCAAAAGTAAAGTGCTCTCCTGACATGGTGTCCTGAGTGTCATCTAGATGGATATCTTCTCCCATTGTGAGTAATGGGAGTGTGCTTGACTCAGTACAAGATGCCATGGCCCGATGGCGAATTTCAATAGATCCACCCTGTTGAGAGGATGTCTCCAGAGACTGTGTAGTGGCCATATCAATGTCCATATCCTTTTGAGAGGATACAGATGGGCTAACAGTTGTCTCCCTATAGGTTTTTCTTTTCTTCAAGGGTGGAGACAGAGCTGTGGGAACACTCATTTCAGCTATATCACTAACATTTCTTGAACTGGTTTGTACATTAGGCTCAGATTGTGTTTCAGGAGTGTTTGACTCTCTGTTTGGCTCTATGACCTGGGTCAGAGACTGTGGATCTACAATCTCTGGGTCAGCCCTAACAACCACTTGGGTTTCAATTGAAGTACCAGAAGAAGAACCAAGGTTAGGAATAACTACCTGCAGTGGTACTGGATGTGGTTCGGGAACTTGTTCACCAAAGATAGGAAGATTAATGAATTGTCTCATGAATGGTGAAACAAGAACAGGTATGGTGGTAAATTTGGATGAGACATCAAGTCTAGTGTAGAATTTGGTGTCTGTGGTTGGAGAGGTTTCAAATCTAGCTTCTCAAAACAGTTCTACCTGCTCAGCAGTGAGAAGATGATTAATGATAAGAGTTAGAAAGCGAGGGTACCAACACCTTACTTTCACACCATTATCAGAATCTCTCCTAGAGTGAGCAAGCCTGTTGAGCAAAAGGTTCCACAGAATCTCAGCAAAGTTCAATCTACGACCAAATACTATAGCATAGGCAATGTATTGATTAAGACTGGTAATGCAATGAAAGTTTGTTTTTGTGCAGTTACCAAATACCCTAGCTATAGTATCAAAGAACAGATCCCATTCCCTTACAACAAAAGTTTTTGACAATTTTACCATTTGAAAGGGACCCTGATAATGAATATTCACAAAGAACTGTGTTAACTCATCATCAGTGGGTAATGGATCAAACCTGTCCTTTGGAAAATGCAACACATCACAAAATAAATCAAAAGTAACTGTATATTGCTGATTGAGAATATTGAAAGTAAAAGATTTTGAATTGTCAGCAATAACAGCACTTGAACACAACATCCTTAATGGATCAATTTTCAGAAGTGCATTGGCACAAATAGCATAACTAACACAAGTATTGCTATTTAAAAATTGAATCCACGGTCTGAAACGTTCCACCTTACACCTAGCCGGATCAAAATACCCAACAAAATTATTTAAAACTAATTCAAAATTATTAGGATCCATTTTAAATAAAACAAAAAGATTTTAATTAATTTAAATAAAAATAAAATTTTAGGGATTTTTAGAATTAATTAAAATTACAAAAATCCACAAAATTAAATTTTATTAAAATTAATGAATTTGAACTTTTAGATCCTAACAAGTCGAACTTAAACTTTTTGAAAAACGGAAATGACTGGGCAAAAGATTCTCAAGAACACACACAGTACCAAGAACAGTTTTCAAATCACAGAATCACTTTGATCAGAAAAACACAAGTAAAAATCACTTAACAAATCACAAACAATCAAGTCGAATGAAATGAAAGAAAAACAGAATTTTTGACAGCACTTCGACTCAAAAAGGTTTGATTTTGAGAGAATAGAAATGATTTGCTAAGTAAACACTTGAGCAATGTTGCTTGAAGATCAGTGATTCTGCAAAACAAATTGAGAATTCGAAAGGGGGGTTTTGAAAAGCTGAAAAACTGCTAAGGCAATAATAAGAAAATGCGTATATACTGGTGTATCTATATATATAAGAAATAAACAAATAAAACTGAATTTAGAAGACTATCCAAACGTTTTTTAAGGAAAAAGACTTGGGAAGACAATCGGGAAGACTTAGAATAGTCTTCCCGGTAGTCTTCCTAGTACAAACCGGATTGTCTTCTAAATAATTAATAAAAGAAAAACAGAAAAAAAATAAACTAATAAACTTAAGTCTTCCCGATAGTCTTCCTAGTTCAAAGACTGGGAAGACTTCGAAAAAGACTTAAGATAAAAAGGAAAAAAACAAAAAACAAAAAAAACAAAAAGAAAATCTACATTGTTTTCCCGGTAGTCTTCCTAGTGTAAAACTGGGAAGACTTACCAAAAAATTCAGAATAAAATCCGAATATTAAAAAAGAAAATGCTGAACAACTAAGAAAAATGCAAGAAAAATATATAAAATTCTAGAAAAATTCACAGAAAATTCCATAAATCCTAGAAAAATATGCAGAATATTAGAAATGCATAAAATTAATATAAACTTGCAGAAAAATTCAAACAACAATATTTACAATCTGAAAAATATCTAAATAATTCTAAATAAAAATATTTTCAATAAAAATACATTTCTCCACTAAAAAAATATGAGAAAAATATTTTTAAAGAAAATAAATTATTCAGAGTTATTTAAATACACAAGCAAGTAATATTAACAGAGAATTAGCAGCAAATATTAGTTAAATGACAAGAGAAAATGAATTTTGAAATAACAAACCTGACAGATATATTGTTAATCACTAAGACTGTTTAACATACCCAATTTACCAACTAACTTGATAAATGTGGATTCATCAACAGATTTAGTGAATATATCTGCAGTCTGTTCTTCTGTGGGTACAAAATGTAACTCCACAGTTCCATTCATGACATGCTCTCTGATAAAATGATACCTGATATCAATGTGCTTCGTTCTCGAGTGCTGCACAGGGTTGTTGGAGATTGCTATGGCACTTGTATTATCACAAAATATGGGGATTTTGTCTAATGCAAAGCCATAGTCCTTTAATTGATTCCGTATCCATAAGATCTGAGCACAACAGCTTCCAGCAGCAATATATTCAGCTTCTGCTGTTGAATTGGAAACTGTTTGCTGTTTCTTGCTATACCAGGAAATCAACCTACCTCCTAGGAATTGACAACTCCCAGAGGTACTCTTTCTATCCACAACACTACCTGCATAATCAGAATCTGTATATCCAACAAGATTAAAACCTGAATCTTTAGGGTACCAGATACCTAGATTAGGTGTACCCTTAAGATATCTCAAGATTCTTTTCACAGCAACGAGATGAACATCTCTAGGGTCCGCTTGGAACCTTGCACACAAGCATGTAGCATACATAATATCTGGTCTACTAGCAGTAAGATAGAGTAAGGAGCCAATCATACCTCTGTAGCTTGTAACATCTACCTTGATAGATTTGTCAGAAACTCCAAGTTTGATTCCTGTTGGAGATGGAGTCCTTGCTGATGCTGAATCCTCCATGTGATACTTCTTGAGGAGTTCTTTGAGATACTTGGATTGACAAATAAATATTCCATTTGACCTTTGACTTACTTGTAATCCAAGAAAGAACTTCAGCTCACCCATCATACTCATTTCAAACTTACTCTGCATTAGCTCAGCAAATCTCTTACAGAGATTATCATTAGTAGACCCAAATATGATGTCATCCACATAGACTTGGACTAATATCATATCACTTTTGTGTTTCTTTGAAAAAAGAGTTTTGTCTATGATACCTCTAACAAAACCATTTTCTAAAAGAAAACCAGAGAGAGTGTCATACCATTTTCTTGGGGCTTGTTTGAGACCATAGATAGCCTTGAAGAGAAAGTACACAAAGTCCAGCAGCTCCTGATTTTCAAAGCCAGGGGGCTGTTCCACATACACTTCTTCATCAAGTTCACCATTCAGGAATGCACTCTTAACATCCATTTGATAGACTTTAAAATTGGAATAAGCAGCAAATGCTAAGAACATCCTGATGGCCTCAAGTCTAGCCACTGGTGCATAGGTTTCATCATAATCAATGCCTTCAGCTTGAGAATACCCTTGTGCAACCAGTCTTGCCTTGTTCCTTGTAACAATGCCATCCTCATCTAGCTTGTTCCTGTATACCCATCTTGTACCAACTACTTTCTTGTTCTTTGGCCTGGGTACCAGCTTCCAGACTTGCTGTTGTTCAAATTGATTGAGTTCATCTTGCATAGCAATCACCCAATCTGGATCAGTCAGTGCTTCCTCAGTTTTCTTTGGCTCCATTTTAGATAGAAATGCTGAGAAAAGACATTCATTCTGAGAAGCTCTTCTAGTTTTAACTCCAACATCTGGATCACCAATGATCAACTCAAAAGGATGAGCTCTATTCCAAACAGTCTGTCTTGGAAGATTTGATCTTGATGATTCGCCTTGAAATTCACTTTGATGTTGTGAGTGACTAGTTGATCCTTCATTTGCTCCCCCTGAGTTGTTGCTTGTCTGCCTTGATGATTCTTCTCCAGTGTTAGTGGTATCTCCATTGTTACCAATGTTTCCACCACCATCACCAGGATTAATATCATCATTGTTATTATCATTTCCAGCAATAACTTCAGGTGGGGCATCATCATCTGATTCTGAGTCTGGCAAGTTATCAAACTTCAGCTCTTCAGATGAATCTTCTTTTTGGATATTGGGGAACTTAGTGTCATCAAAAGTAACATTGACACTTTCCTTTACTGTGTGACTGCCAACCACATAAACCCTGTAAGATCTTCTGGAATAACCAACAAAAATAGCTTCTTGTGCCTTTGCCTCAAACTTGCCACGTTTAACATTTTCATCTAAAAGCACAAAGCATTTTGCTCCAAATACATGAAAGTACTTGACAGTTGGTTTCTTGTTGTTCATGATCTCATACGGAGTCTTCATTAGGTCTTTGTTGATTAAAGTTCGATTCTGAGTATAACAAGCTGTATTCGCTGCTTCAGCCCAAAAGTACATTGGAAGTTTGGACTCACTTAACATAGTCCTAGCAGCTTCAATCAATGTACGATTCTTTCTTTCCACTACTCCATTTTGTTGAGGAGTTCTAGGGGCAGAATACTGTCTTGTTATTCCTTTATCAGCACAAAAGTCATTTAAAATGGCATTCTTGAATTCTGTACCATTATCTGACCTTATGGCTCTAACAGGGAATCTAGAATCCAGCTCAATCAACTTCACATGGCTAATCACCAGGAATGGGGTCTCATCCTTGGAATGTAGGAATAAAACCCATGTATATTTTGAATAGTCATCAACAATCACAAGTGCATATTGTTTCTTTGACATGGACATCACATTAACTGGACCAAACAAATCCATGTGCAGTAGCTGAAGAGGTTCAGTTATTGATGACGTGTCAGTGCCCTTGTGAGAAGCTTTCTTTGACTTTCCCTTCTGACATGCCTCACACAGTCCTTCCTGTGTAAATTCCATCTGAGGCAAACCTCTAACTAATTCCCTCTTGACTAAAGAGTTCATAGTTTTGAAGTTAAGGTGAGACATCTTCTTGTGCCATAGCCAACTATCATCTGATGAAGCTTTAGCATAAAAACAATTAACTTCATCTTTGAATCCCGAGTTCAGATCAGCTATGAACAGATCACCTTTCCTTACTCCTTGAAGAGCAGGCTTTCCATTCTTCTTGTGAGTAATCTGACACTTCTCTCTTTCAAAGGAAACAGCATATCCTCTGTCACAGAACTGACTGATGCTGAGAAGATTGAACGTCAGACCTTCCACAAATGAAACATCTTCAATGATAACATTTCCGTACTTCAAACAGCCATATCCTTTCGTAATACCCTTGCTGTTATCTCCAAAGGTAACTACTGGGCCAGCTTTCACAACCACATCTGATAGCAGGGCTCTATCTCCGGTCATATGCCTTGAACAGCCACTGTCCAGAATCCACATAACACGGTTTACCTGTTTAACTCCCTGCAATATCAGATTGATTAGTCCTTCCTCGGAGCCCAAAATTGATTGGGTCCGGCATACTTAAAGAACTGGCCTTTGTCAGGCAAAACAACATTTCTAACTAAAACTACTTCATCCTCTTTCACATAAGAGCGTTTCCATTTATAACCAGCCTTGACACATTTCTGAGTAGGCTTAGGGATAAATGAATCCACTCTAGTATGAGGAGGACTAGTAGTCTTTGTTTTAACATGCTTCTTATTATTAACATGTTGACGTGGAGCAGTCTTATCACTAGATACATGCTTTTTATTAAAGAAAGCATACATAACATTAAAAGCACAAGACATGCAATTACTCACACCACATGCTTTATGAGAAGAATTAATAGCAGGCATGTTAGTTCTACAGTTGTTTTGATCCAACTTATGGATATCTGATTTAGTCTTTTCAGTTGTAGCAACTTTGACTGGAATATCAGATACACACTTTTTGGATTGCTCAGCTTCTAAGGCAACATCTTCTTCATGAATCTCCTCAGCAATAATGATAGAAGATTCATTCAGAGGCTCTGCCTCAGACTCCTTACAGAAGGGTGTTTTAATACCCTTAAGAATATAAGGAACAGCCTTTCCTTCTTCTCTGACCCTACAAGGTGTATTAATACCAAGCAATCCTATAGCCTCATTATAATCATAACCTATACTGACATGATTACCAACAGCTTGCTTATTGAGAATTTCTTTAGCAGTCTTACAAGAACTGAAATAAGCATTAGCTTTAGTCTTCAGCTCACTAATCTCTTTCTTAAGAATGGTTTCCAGTTGAATATAACATTTAACCCTATTCTCCAGAAAAGCAATTTTCTCATTAAGTTCATCCTGATTAACATGCACAAGTTTCAAATCTTTTAATTCCTTTTCAAGATTTGTGTTTAAAAGATTTATTCTATCATTTTCAGTGCGTGCACAACTTATGGTGCCACCAAGATGATAAATCATTTCAGCATCAGTAAAGGTTACCTCTGACATGTATCTGGATGAAGTGCTTTCCTCTTTAGCCATTAAAGCAAGGTTCCCAATTTCACCTGCTTCTTCATCACTGTCAGTGTCATCCCAACTCTTTCCCTCAGCAACATAGGCCTTCCCAATCTTGTTCTTCTTGCTAGAATCAAATGTGTTTCTAGTCACTTGCTTTAGCTTTCTGCACTCAGTAGCAAAGTGACCCAACTCATTGCAATTGTAGCATCTGATTATACTCCTTTCCACAGTTCCAGTTTTGTAGCCACCCCTTGTGCAACTTGAAGATGAAGATCCACCTCTCTGAAATCTGGGTCTGAACTTAAGATTGGGATTCCTCTTGAATCTAAACTTCCCAAACTTTCTGACTATCAAAGCCAAATCACCATCCTCCAGCTGATCAAGTTCTTCCAAAGAATAGAAGTCACCCCCAGATTGATCAATGGATGTTAATCCATATTCAGCATCAATAACATTCATGTGAGAACTGGAAGGTTGAACAGTCTTCACTTCCAGTTTCTGTGGGACTTCAGCAGCCAATGCAGTGGAGGTACCAACAATCCTTCCAGTTCCATACAGCTCCTTCTGTTGAATCTGCTCCAGCTCATAGGTCTTCAAGACACCATACAATCTTTCCAAAGCAAGCTCATTCATGTCTCTTGCTTCTCTAATAGCAGATATCTTGTGCTCCAAATGAGGTGGAAGTGTAAGAAGGAACTTCTTGTTAATCTCCTTGTTGGTGTAGTGCTTCCCATTGAGATTCAGATCATTGATTAATTTGTTGTATCTCTCAAAAACCTGAGAGATACCTTCACCAGGGTTTGATCTGAAATGCTCATATTGTGAAGTGAGAATTTCCAGCATATTCTCCCTAACCTCTTCAGTCCCCTCATTGATTATCTCTATGGTTCCCCAAATATGTTTGGCAGTTTCACAATTTAGGACATGATTATGCATGATAGGATCAAGACTCTCAATAAGGATCAACTGAAGACATGAATCCAAGGTAACATCCTCTTTCTCATCAGGAGTGTATTCCTTGGGATCTTTAGGGTACATTCTAGCAGCCCTAGTCACAACATTATCCTCAACAACTTCAGGATCAATAATCATAGGGAGTTTGGGACCACTCTTCAGCACATCCAAGTATTTAGGATTTGCAACCTTAAGAAATAGGAGCATTTTCTTCTTCCACATTGGATAATGCTCCTTGCTGAATATTGGGATTTTAACTGTCCCCACTTTCTGTGTAGTAGACATCTTTTGAGATTTTTAGAAAAATAAAATTCAGAGTTAAGAAAAAAAATCTCAAACAATTGGATCTTTGATTAGTATATCAATCAAAAGGCTCTGATACCAATTGTTAGGTCCTGATAAGTTTGTAGAAGGGGGGTTGAATACAAACTATACCGTTTTATCGAATTTGTCCTTTAAAAGATTTAACTGTTTAGAACAAATTAGTGCGGAATAAAAACTGAAACAATATTCAAGTTAAATAGAAACTCTATTAAACTTGAGGAGTGTTACAACTTTGATTACTGATTACAAAGAACTTAATAAAACAAATCTAGAATAAATTCGACATGAATTTATCTATTTTTGTAATAAAAAGGATCGAATACTAAAAAGTAGTTCGATATAAAATCTAGGGATTATGATCCGCTAGAAAGCTAAAGCAGTACAAGTGAAATGATTCTTATGAATTTAATGATAAGAACTTGTCAAGAATTAAATCACTGGCCAGAAATTAGTGCTTTGCAGTTGAAGAATTTAAGAAGAGCTTTCAATGGAATGTTTGTTTTCTTATCTTCTGTATGTTCTCTTTTGTCAACTGCCTTGTTTTTCTTTATACAAACCACTTGTTCCTTTTCTTCACGCGCCAATCCACTGCAGAAAGTAATTGGAAGACTTTCTGGAAAACTAACAAATTTGCCTTGGAAGACTTTCGGGAAGACAAGGTTTGTACTTAGAAGACAACCGGGAAGACAGTGGTTTGGCCTAGGAAGACAATCGGGAAGACAGCCTTGGTAGTCTTCCTAGTTCAAAGAACTAAGTCTTCCTAGTTCAATCCTAAGTCTTCCTAGTTCAAATATATTCTAATTTAAATAATTAACTAAATAAATTATGTATTAAATTAATTCTTTGCAGAATTAATTTAATAAATAATATACTTAATAATATTAATTATTTATAAGAGAATAAATAGAATTAGTTGACTTCTTAATTAATTCCAGAATCACTAAAAACTTAGATAAATAACAAACACAATAGTACGTTGACACTCGATGCACTGTCTGGTTCATGAGTGACTAACGACAATGTTTGTTCTTTATCTATTTGACTTTAAGCAGTGATTCACTTCCTTCTCATTCAAGAACTCCGTAATCAGTATCTTTTTCTGTCACCACTTGAAATCTCTGTCACTTTAATAAATCCACTGAGCTTGAATACTTCATTGAGGCTTGATCAATAAATTGAGCTTCTTTCAATGTAGAATTACTTCAAGTCTGTAGATGACTTTAATCTTCATTCTTTGACAGATATAACCTTCTGAGATTCCTGTGACATTTGATTTTTATTATTTACTTATTACATCTTAATTAAAGTTGAGTAGAATCCTCGGTGTTTACAAATAGGACTAGACATATGCCTTTCATCAAACCTCGATCATTAGACATCAGTATGATCTCAACACTGTGTCTCTTGATGAAGTCTATGGAATGCTAAGAACCTATGATCTTGAGGTTCAACAGAGAAAGAATAAGAGAAGCAGCAAGGCAAAGTCTATTTCTTTGAATCTAGAGGCTAAATCAAAAGGGAAAGCTTTGGAGGTCTCTAGAAGGAAATCAAGAATGGTGGAGTCAAATCCTGATGATTCATCATCAGATACTGATGGCAATCCTGATGCCAATACTGATGATGATTCTACTGACTCATATATGAAAGAGATGGTTGCTATGATAGTCAGGGGTTTCAAAAAGATGAAGTTCAGGAAGTCTAGAAGGCAAGGTAACTTTCAGAAAAGGACCTTCAATGCTGACAAAGAAAAGTACAACAAGTAGGACAGCAAGGGTAACAAATTTGACAAATCAAAGGTTAGATGCTACAAGTGTAATGGTATGGGACACTTTGTTATTGAGTGCAAGAAGACAAAAGCACTCATCACATCAAGCAAGGACTGGATGGACTCTTCCTCAGAATCTAACACTGAGGTGGTCAATTATGCCCTAATGGCCAATACTGATGAAACAGCTGCTCCTGATGAAAAGGTATCAAATATTGTTTTTGATTTTGATTCTGATAATGCTTCTGAGTTAAGACGTTTTCTAAAGTCATTGAATATTAGCTTTAGAACTCAAACTGCTGAAAATGCTAGAATCTTATCTGAGATGTCTGATCTTAGGAAAAGGAATGAGCATCTAGAAGCAGAATTTTCTTTTATGCAAGAAGTACAGAAAGTGTAAAGCCCCCAAATCCGGGGTCAAAGGATTTGGTCGTCACACTGCACTCTTAATCCAAACAACCTGTTCAATATAAAATCAACACAATAATAATAATATTTGTGACCCCAACTCTACCAAGAATCTTTAAAGGTTATAGTGCTAGAAACAAGAATCCAAAATTTCATTACAACAACTTTCCTCTTTACAACCATTCTCTTTACATACAATCTAAAACACTAGTATAACTTCGATAAGAAGTATACCAGGCCACTACTCTTATACAATATCTTATTCAATAGAAAACATCTATATACAAAACCTCTCACTAGCTCCAATGCTCTGGATCAAAACGTCTTTACGCTAACATCTTTCCCCATCTCTGATCAGCTACGCGGACAACTCTCGCCAATACACCTTCTTTCTGGCAGGCTAAAATATATATAAATAAAACAAGTATGAGCGAACGAATTGCTCAGCAAGCGCATTATTAAATATAATACGAAAGGTTTCCAAAATAAACTTTGGATTTTCAAATAAACAAGCCTTTGGCTTAAACATTTGTAATCTCTAATATTTTCAAAACAAGTTTGGTAATTTACCACAATTTCTCATTCTTCTTCTCTCAATTGAATAGTTTAAAACACAAAAAGATTTATACTGGTCGTTACGGCGACCGAATCAACAATAACTACAATAGTAAGTAGAAAATATGAAATAAATATAACTCATACGTCTTCAAGACCATAGTTTGTACAAAAATACTAATTTTGAAGATAACAGGTCTATTCATAACATTCTCTGAAACCAACAACTCTGGAAGGGTAGAATAATCAAGGAGTAAGAATGAGCCATCACGCTCGGTCATGAAATAAAGAACGCACTTCAAGACTTTAATATAGTACCGACTGGGTATGCGGTATGAATAAAACTCATCAAGATAGATATCTCACGACTGTCAATGGAATCACGGAAGTGGATTTCGACTATTTGGAATCCAAATGAATTAAGAGTAAGTGATTTCAGCAAGATTGAAACCACCATTTATTAATCAACAACCAACAATTTTACGCAACGAATAAACCTGAATATCAGGTCAACTCACAAGTACAAAACATATGGATGTAACTCATCCCAGAAATAAGAATTAATATTAGAATTGGATTTTTAACATTTAACAAATCAAAGGTTGTGCTGC
The DNA here is from genome assembly GCA_030848705.1 of Heracleum sosnowskyi. Taxonomy (NCBI): domain Eukaryota; kingdom Viridiplantae; phylum Streptophyta; class Magnoliopsida; order Apiales; family Apiaceae; genus Heracleum; species Heracleum sosnowskyi. The sequence continues at coordinate 24,291,729 of CM061240.1, forward strand.
TGGCCAGCCACGCATCAACCCCAGACTTGCTTATAGCAAAGTCCTCTACTGGATCCTAGGCCAATCTGGGCCTTAATTTATTCCGACCATAAATATGGCCCGACCAATTACTGGTCCCATTTAAAAAAAAACATTCCAATCCTATATTATATACGTCAGGTGTCAGAACAATTGACAACCTTACTTCGACAATCAGGTGTCGGAAGAATCGACAACCTAATACAACAATTGCTGGAAAACTCACGTTCCAGGAAACAGTTCAATTATGAAGAATCCATTAAGGAATAACAATATAATCTAGTATCGACGAGATCGACACAATATGGGGAGGTGCGCATGAAAAGTGACAATATAATAAGCATCGACGAGTTCGATGTAACAACTGGAATATAATAAAGAATAACAATGACATGCTCAACAAGATTGAATCTGATATGAAACGGGCATTAGGATATCAACAGAATTTGCAATAACTCAATATGGAATAGGGTTCAAAGAACAGGCTTTAGATGGCCTTAACAGTTCAAATCATCACATTATGGAAGAATTAGTTAAGATTCAACAATCTGGTAAGTGACAAGAAGGTCAAGTTCAAGTTTAAGAAAAATTCAGGGTGAAGTTTATAAATGAAGAAAACAAGGGTTTATTAACTTCTGACAGAAATAGTTCAAGTCCTTCGAACATATACTTATAATAGATAAGCCTCGTATTTGAAGGAAGTAAACTAAATCATGCACAGCATAAATGAATTCGAATCAGGGAATGGATCAGATGATCGCATTAACAAGAAAATGATAATAATACTTGCAAGGGTGCAGGATGGAAAAATGGAATACTTGTAGAACAAGTACCACAACTTCGGAATTTAAAATAACATTTTCAACATAGGGTTCACAAGTTCCCACTCATCTAGGGTTGGCAATATTCCAACCTAATGTTTTAAAATCATGTCTTTTAAAAGAAAGCCTTAGTATACGACCCATAATTATCTCTTCAAACTTTTCAATATAATAAGTATATCTTTCCAATCAATATGAAAATATGAATCTAAACTCAAAAGGTATAAAAGAGTACTCGTCAATTTACGAGATTAAATAACATACTTGCAATTCAATGCAAAGAAATCAACATTTGAAAATTCAGTAATAAGCATTCAACATGCATACTAATAATTCAAGATAATATCCCTTAATTAATAAGCAAGGGTATAAACACTTGCCTCTGGTCCTTAGCTATTTCGTAACGCTGAAACAATACGATTTCCTCCTTATTTTGTCTTGTCGCACGATTCTCTACCTCCGTCCTTCTTTGCTTTAACGCTCTTGCGAATACCACTAGTCTGCTTTTACCATTTCGAATCCACGTGCCAGCCTCGATAGTCAAACATGAGACGGTACTTAGTCTTCAACGTATGATTTCACATTCCATAAACGATTGTAACTTAACTTCGATAATCTGACTCGTCTCGTCCAATAGCCTCTGTTGCACAGACAACCACATTTCAATTGATAGAATGATCACAACTAACTATACAAGTAATCCTCGTAACTCGCTTGACGAAACTCCCCATACTATAAAAGTCAACATCTAAGTCAACGGCCTCGTAAATCTCACTTTCTAACATAATCGACAAATTTCTATCCCAACTATCCCTCGTGATGATATTAGACACGACCAAATACTGAAACAAGTCTCAACACAATTTATTCGCATGCATGACTCAACAACAGATAATTCACATCATTCACATAACATATTTAAACAAGTGATCGGTTACGTATCGGACGCCCGGTCTAATTTACGATATTTAAAACTCAGACACTAGCCCTAGTACGGGCATATACAGACTATAAAACACATTACACAACTCATACAAACCATATAGCACTTATAACTTATTTTTAAAACATCACACGAAGCTTATTTGAATTTAAATAAGCCACAAACAATTTTTAAATCAAAAATCGGATTTTTAAATCCAATATAAGTATTTTAAATGCAATTAAATCAATTAATAAAATTAATTGACACTCTTTAAATGCTCAAACTATTTTTAAATAAATGAACCAAGCTAGAAAATAATTAAACTTAATTTTAATTAATTAATTAAATCTAATTCATAATTAATTATTAAGAATTAACTGATTAAAAGAATTAATCAATTAATTAAATTAATTAATTATTAATCAAAAATAATTAAAATAATTAAATTTAATCAATTTTCGAATTTAAATAAATATTTATGAATTTATAAAAATTTCGGAATAATAAAATGTATTTTTAAATCAAAGATATGATTTTTAGAATTATAAAACTATTTTTGAATTATTTTTAAAATAAAAACCCAGAAACACTATTCAGAAAATGGAATTAGGGTTTTTGGATCAAACCGGGTCGGGTTAGGGTTTGAAAACGGGTTGCCAAGAACACGTCACCGGAAAACTGGGTTTCCCAGTTTCCAGCCGGTGTCCGGCCACCGGGAAATTTCGGCAAAGCTCAAACCAACCCCAACTCGCTGTCTTTTTGTACAGAAACACTCGACACAACAACGTCTACTTTACACAACTTAAACTCGTACCAAAACATCACAGACTCATCGATTCCGACGAACAAAACTTTGCCGGCGGCGGCGGCGGCCGTTATCCGGTGAACAGAAATCGTACACTAAACTCGAAACTAAATATATGAATCAAATCTAAACTCTACGATCTATACAATGATATAAACATTATCAAGAACCGATCCTCGTAACTAAAATCCGGCCAAAGTTCATAGTTTTCCGGCGAGCTTACTAACTTCCGATTAGCTCGATTCCAAACTCCAAAAATCGATTAAAAATCACCAAATCACTCAACACAACACGCACAATCCATTCATACCATCAATTAACAAGAACAATCACAAACACAGTTTTCCCCAAATTAAATCAAAAATTCGAAATAAATAAAATAATTAAAATAAAGAAAAACTCAGAAATCATACCCACATAGATTTTGATGGTGGATTTGGATAGAGGATGATGAGAGATTCGATTTGGTTACAAGAACATCGAAATCGGATTCCGATAACGCTTTCAAAATTGAGTTTGATTCTCAAGAACACGAAGAACACGTTTCAGGGGTTTTTAGATTTTTAACTGTAATTAAGCTTTATTATACGCAAAACAAAGTACGATTTGCCTTTTTATATTAAACGGAAAATAATACTCCAAACGACATTTTTGGATCGATACTGATCTGATAGATCGCTTTAAATACAATTTAACAAAATAAACTCTTTAAATCTTTAATAAAGCAGAATACACGTTTCACGAGACGATAAGCATCCATAAAGTACGGATAACTACAAGTATCGTTTAATTCAAAATATACGAACCAAAATACCTTTATTGCGAATATTTTCGAATACTTCCTACTTTAACGAATGAAATATTGGTACGAACGATATACCAATCCCCCGAATAATTTGAGAACGATCCAAATTTTCTTTTCGATAATTAAAATAAAATAAAATAGTATGACACCATTTTCAAAATAATTTCAAATTCCCCACACATTTCACATAGCACCACAATATCACATACTCAATCATTTAACGAATAACTTAGCACGTTTAAACAGATAAATCATTTAATAACTCTTAATATGAAATAAAAATTTCATTTCGCATCACATAATAACACGTAATTTTCCCGGATCTTACATCCTTCCCCCCTTAACAGGATTCTGTCCTCAGAATCAGCTTACGCAAACACAGGTGGATATTTTCCAACATCTCATTCTCAAATTCCTAGGTTGACTCTTCAACCTTAGGATTTCTCCTCATACTCATACTAATTTGACTCCCCTATTACTCATCACTCTCTCATACTGACTCAATATCTCAATTGGTTACTCAACATAGAACAATTTAACTAAATCTCTATAGGTTCATATTTTATGAAATACACTATGAATACACCACTCATGGAGTGGTACGCAAACTTATACGCAACTTTCCCAACACGCAGTAAACCGACATAAGGTAGCAATTCAAAATTGTCATAATAGCTGTTGTCGTAAGGAAATCTAATCAACGGTAAATGGTCCTTCCAATTACCTTAAAAATTTAGTACACAACCATAGTCTGTCTAAATTCTTTAATTAAGTCGCGGATCTCCGTCAAATACATTTGAACCCGTCATTCCATGCCGTACTATTACCTCATTCAAATAGCTAGAGATGAACCAATTCATCTAATAAATATCTCTCGTTAATCGGTCAATAATAACTCAAATAACATTACGATAAGCTCTAGGCCTTAACAACTCTACTACACAGTTTATCTTAACATGTCTCCACTTCCAATCAGGAATCTCTTTAGTTGTAATTGTCTACTATACCTCTGCTATTCTGTCTTCATTTTCCAACACCTCAAGTACTTAGATATTCACCAACACTAGTATCCTTTTGAAACCCCTCATATGTATTCTTGCACTTCTTTCTTATTCCTTATACTTTCTCGTTCCCTCCTATAATTGAATCCTTTTCTTTTTCCATAACTCTTTCCTTTATGTAGCCCTTTCTCTTTAATCAATTCTGGTTGAATCCTTATTTCCGTCATTTCTTCTTATTAATCTCTTGTTATCATAACCTTAAAGCTCTATCCTTTCTAATCCTTGTACCGAAGATAATTACGTCTCTAATCTCCCTTTTTCTACTCATACTATCAGCCATCCATATTCTTGGGTCAACTCTATCTACCTCCAATGTATCTAACAACTGCTTTCAACGATCACATACCTTCCGTGCCAAACAAATATTCAGTTTAAAACAATCACTCATTACCTCATCCATTGTCTTTAAATCCTTATCAAAACCTCTTCATCTTCTTTCCCTATCTATAATTGTGAGAATATTCCTTATCAGCTTGGTGACTTAATCCATATCTTTAAAAATTGTTCTACTTAGTTCCAATAACTTAATTGCTCTCCATCTGGTTCCTAAATAATTCAGAAGATACATCCACAGTAACACTCAGGACACCTTTCCCATGGTTCCATCTCAATTCTCAAACAGCTTGATCAACTCAACGTCATTTTGATTCTCATCCTATACATCCACATCGACTGGTAAAATCTACCTTAACTATCGTGAGCAAAAGACTTGCAACCATCTCATACAATCCTGAAATACTCAAAGATCAACTCATTCTCCATTATTAGCCTATCATCAAGTTTTTTTTTTAAAAGTTCTTCTCATTGAGACAGAAATCTATTATGTTCATCTTCCACAACATGGGATATCATCAGCACAATTACACATTTTTCCCAATTTCCAATCAACTTTTGAATTATCTAACTTCACCTCTTCCACATCGTAACGTTAATCGATAGAGAGAGAACAATTGGCTCCGTTATATGTTACTAGTATTCTAATCGCATCGTAATCCGCTTTCGCTCGTGGTAATTCAATCGCAAATTCTTCGTTCATTATGGTAGGGTAAATTTCAGTTCACCCTAATGGCATACCTCCCAGATTATTTGGTATAACAAAAATTCATGATATTTTGAAGTGAAAAAATTCTATATCGTAGCAGATGTCCCACAATTGGGGTTACCAAATCTGTATATTCCAAAGCAAACATTATTGGAAGTGAAAGAATTACTGAGAGACCAATTTGATCACATGAACTCAATGTTGTGTGTCTCTATTAAGACAGTACTAAAGGTAATTAGCCTTCTTGTATTTCACAACACACAAGTGACGGCGTCCCGTCAGACTTCTATCACATAGACAGATAGTCCTTGTCTCCCCTATAAATAGGGTTGTTTACCTCAGTTGGAGTAGAGAAATATAAAAGAAATTTAGAGTCGGAATGACAACCAGGGCCTTTCGATAAGAAATCTCAAATACACACCTTGGATTGAAATTGAATAGATTCCAAAGGTGTTATTTCAGAAAAGAAGAACAACCAGAAAGGAAGTATCAACAAATAGTGTTACATCACAATTAGAGTTATCCACTCCGGAAGAATGAAGGAGTTGGAATTTAAATAACAGATTTTTCAACAAGCCTCAAAATTTGAAATAGGCATATCAACAATCTTTGGCGCAATTTAAAACATGATTGATCAAGAGTATCAAATACAAGATCAACAGGTGGAATATATCCGTCAACACAGGTTTCTCTTTAAAGGAATGTCAAATATTTCATTAGGATGGGAAGGTATTACCAAGGTCTTCACATATGCCTCCTCCGTCGACTCCTTCGATAGCTCGTTATTCGATTTCAGCCCTTCTTTTCCATGTCATTCGATTTCAGCCCTTCTTTTCCACGTCGCAAGGTTATCAATATCGTACGTCGTCGTCGACTCGTAATAGTCCTTGAAGATTCCGCCATAGACGTCTACAAACGCAAGAAGTTCTATCCATTTCAGCACAGCTATCTCAATCAAATACCTCCATCTCAACTCACTCAGCGGTACTATATCCAATAGTCCAATACGAACTCTAAATGAGCTCTGACGTTCCTTATATAACTATATACACTCACACACACTCTCGTTTCTAGTTTTACTATAACCCTTGCTCTGATACCAACTGTAACGCCCCCAAATCCGGGGTCAAAGGATTTGGTCGTCACACTGCACTCTTAATCCAAACAACCTGTTCAATATAAAATCAACACAATAATAATAATATTTGTGACCCCAACTCTACCAAGAATCTTTAAAGGTTATAGTGCTAGAAACAAGAATCCAAAATTTCATTACAACAACTTTCCTCTTTACAACCATTCTCTTTACATACAATCTAAAACACTAGTATAACTTCGATAAGAAGTATACCAGGCCACTACTCTTATACAATATCTTATTCAATAGAAAACATCTATATACAAAACCTTTCACTAGCTCCAATGCTCTGGATCAAAACGTCTTTACGCTAACATCTTTCCCCATCTCTGATCAGCTACGCGGACAACTCTCGCCAATACACCTTCTTTCTGGCAGGCTAAAATATATATAAATAAAACAAGTATGAGCGAACGAATTGCTCAGCAAGCGTATTATTAAATATAATACGAAAGGTTTCCAAAATAAACTTTGGATTTTCAAATAAACAAGCCTTTGGCTTAAACATTTGTAATCTCTAATATTTTCAAAACAAGTTTGGTAATTTACCACAATTTCTCATTCTTCTTCTCTCAATTGAATAGTTTAAAACACAAAAAGATTTATACTGGTCGTTACGGCGACCGAATCAACAATAACTACAATAGTAAGTAGAAAATATGAAATAAATATAACTCATACGTCTTCAAGACCATAGTTTGTACAAAAATACTAATTTTGAAGATAACAGGTCTATTCATAACATTCTCTGAAACCAACAACTCTGGAAGGGTAGAATAATCAAGGAGTAAGAATGAGCCGTCACGCTCGGTCATGAAATAAAGAACGCACTTCAAGACTTTAATATAGTACCGACTGGGTATGCGGTATGAATAAAACTCATCAAGATAGATATCTCACGACTGCCAATGGAATCACGGAAGTGGATTTCGACTATTTGGAATCCAAATGAATTAAGAGTAAGTGATTTCAGCAAGATTGAAACTACCATTTATTAATCAACAACCAACAATTTTACGCAACGAATAAACCTGAATATCAGGTCATAACTCACAAGTACAAAACATATGGATGTAACTCATCCCAGAAATAAGAATTAATATTAGAATTGGATTTTTAACATTTAACAAATCAAAGGTTGTGCTGCTGGCCAGCCACGCATCAACCCCGGACTTGCTTATAGCAAAGTCCTCTACTGGATCCTAGGCCAATCTGGGCCTTAATTTATTCCGACCATAAATATGGCCCGACCAATTACTGGTCCCATTTAAAAAAAAACATTCCAATCCTATATTATATACGTCAGGTGTCAGAACAATTGACAACCTTACTTCGACAATCAGGTGTCGGAAGAATCGACAACCTAATACAACAATTGCTGGAAAACTCACGTTCCAGGAAACAGTTCAATTATGAAGAATCCATTAAGGAATAACAATATAATCTAGTATCGACGAGATCGACACAATATGGGGAGGTGCACATGAAAAGTGACAATATAATAAGCATCGACGAGTTCGATGTAACAACTGGAATATAATAAAAAATAACAATGACATGCTCAACAAGATTGAATCTGATATGAAACGGGCATTATGATATCAACAGAATTTGCAATAACTCAATATGGAATAGGGTTCAAAGAACAGGCTTTAGATGGCCTTAACAGTTCAAATCATCACATTATGGAAGAATTAGTTAAGATTCAACAATCTGGTAAGTGACAAGAAGGTCAAGTTCAAGTTTAAGAAAAATTCAGGGTGAAGTTTATAAATGAAGAAAACAAGGGTTTATTAACTTCTGACAGAAATAGTTCAAGTCCTTCGAACATATACTTATAATAGATAAGCCTCGTATTTGAAGGAAGTAAACTAAATCATGCACAACATAAATGAATTCGAATCAGGGAATGGATCAGATGATCGCATTAACAAGAAAATGATAATAATACTTGCAAGGGTGCAGGATGGAAAAATGGAATACTTGTAGAACAAGTACCACAACTTCGGAATTTAAAATAACATTTTCAACATAGGGTTCACAAGTTCCCACTCATCTAGGGTTGGCAATATTCCAACCTAATGTTTTAAAATCATGTCTTTTAAAAGAAAGCCTTAGTATACGGCCCATAATTATCTCTTCAAACTTTTCAATATAATAAGTATATCTTTCCAATCAATATGAAAATATGAATCTAAACTCAAAAGGTATAAAAGAGTACTCGTCAATTTACGAGATTAAATAACATACTTGCAATTCAATGCAAAGAAATCAACATTTGAAAATTCAGTAATAAGCATTCAACATGCATACTAATAATTCAAGATAATATCCCTTAATTAATAAGCAAGGGTATAAACACTTGCCTCTGGTCCTTAGCTATTTCGTAACGCTGAAACAATACGATTTCCTCCTTATTTTGTCTTGTCGCACGATTCTCTACCTTCATCCTTCTTTGCTTTAACGCTCTTGCGAATACCACTAGTCTACTTTTACCATTTCGAATCCACGTGCCAGCCTCGATAGTCAAACATGAGACGGTACTTAGTCTTCAACGTATGATTTCACATTCCATAAACGATTGTAACTTAACTTCGATAATCTGACTCGTCTCGTCCAATAGCCTCTGTTGCACAGACAACCACATTTCAATTGATAGAATGATCACAACTAACTATACAAGTAATCCTCGTAACTCGCTTGACGAAACTCCCCATACTATAAAAGTCAACATCTAAGTCAACGGCCTCGTAAATCTCACTTTCTAACATAATCGACAAATTTCTATCCCAACTACCCCTCGTGATGATATTAGACACGACCAAATACTGAAACAAGTCTCAACACAATTTATTCGCATGCATGACTCAACAACAGATAATTCACATCATTCACATAACATATTTAAACAAGTGATCGGTTACGTATCGGACGCCCGGTCTAATTTACGATATTTAAAACTCAGACACTAGCCCTAGTACGGGCATATACAGACTATAAAACACATTACACAACTCATACAAACCATATAGCACTTATAACTTATTTTTAAAACATCACACGAAGCTTATTTGAATTTAAATAAGCCACAAACAATTTTTAAATCAAAAATCGGATTTTTAAATCCAATATAAGTATTTTAAATGCAATTAAATCAATTAATAAAATTAATTGACACTCTTTAAATGCTCAAACTATTTTTAAATAAATGAACCAAGCTAGAAAATAATTAAACTTAATTTTAATTAATTAAATCTAATTAATAATTAATTATTAAGAATTAACTAATTAAAAGAATTAATCAATTAATTAAATAAATTAATTATTAATAAAAAATAATTAAAATAATTAAATTTAATCAATTTTCGATTTTAAATAAATATTTATGAATTTATAAAAATTTCGGAATAATAAAATGTATTTTTAAATCAAAGATATGATTTTTAGAATTATAAAACTATTTTTGAATTATTTTTAAAATAAAAACCCATAAACACTATTCAGAAAATGGAATTAGGGTTTTTGGATCAAACCGGATCGGGTTAGGGTTTGAAAACGGGTTGCCAAGAAATTTCCGGGTTGCCAAGAACACGTCACCGGAAAACTTGGTTTCCCAGTTTCCGGCCGGTGTCCGGCCACCGGGAAATTTCGGCAAAGCTCAAACCAACCCCAACTCGCTGTCTTTTTGTACAGAAACACTCGCCACAACAACGTCTACTTTACACAACTTAAACTCGTACCAAAACATCACAGACTCATCGATTCCGACGAACAAAACTTTGCCGGCGGCGGCGGCGGCCGTTATCCGGTGAACAGAAATCGTACACTAAACTCGAAACTAAATATATGAATCAAATCTAAACTCTACGATCTATACAATGATATAAACATTATCAAGAACCGATCCTCGTAACTAAAATCCGGCCAAAGTTCATAGTTTTCCGGCGAGCTTACTAACTTCCGATTAGCTCGATTCCAAACTCCAAAAATCGATTAAAAATCACCAAATCACTCAACACAACACGCACAATCCATTCATACCATCAATTAACAAGAACAATCACAAACACAGTTTTCCCCAAATTAAATCAAAAATTCGAAATAAATAAAATAATTAAAATAAAGAAAAACTCAGAAATCATACCCACATAGATTTTGATGGTGGATTTGGATAGAGGATGATGAGAGATTCGATTTGGTTACAAGAACATCGAAATCGGATTCCGATAACGCTTTCAAAATTGAGTTTGATTCTCAAGAACACGAAGAACACGTTTCAGGGGTTTTTAGATTTTTAACTGTAATTAAGCTTTATTATACGCAAAACAAAGTACGATTTGCCTTTTTATATTAAACGGAAAATAATACCCCAAACGACATTTTTGGATCGATACTGATCCGATAGATCGCTTTAAATACAATTTAACAAAATAAACGCTTTAAATCTTTAATAAAGCAGAATACACGTTTCACGAGACGATAAGCATCCATAAAGTACGGATAACTACAAGTATCGTTTAATTCAAAATATACGAACCAAAATACCTTTATTGCGAATATTTTCGAATACTTCCTACTTTAACGAATGAAATATTGGTACGAACGATATACCAATCCCCCGAATAATTTGAGAACGATCCAAATTTTCTTTTCGATAATTAAAATAAAATAAAATAGTATGACACCCTTTTCAAAATAATTTCAAATTCCCCACACATTTCACATAGCACCACAATATCACATATTCAATCATTTAACGAATAACTTAGCACGTTTAAACAGATAAATCATTTAATAACTCTTAATATGAAATAAAAATTTCATTTCGCATCACATAATAACACGTAATTTTCCCGGATCTTACAGAAAGAATGTGATAATGCTAAACACATGCACTTAGAGATGAAATTTAAATGTACTGCTCTTGAAAAGGAACTTGAATATGCTAATGAGAAAATCAGAACCTGGACTGACTCTGGTAGAAAATTTTATGAGATTAATACCTCTTAGAATTGGAAAGAGTGTCTAGGGTATAAGTCAGATGAAGATAAGAAATTGAAAGAGAAAATTGTTGTTGATGAGACAGTTAGTCCAAAAACCTATAGACATGTTATAGACAAAACCAAATCTAAGATTACTCCTGTTAATTTTGTTTTTGGTAAGGATTCCAATTCAATTTTTGAAAAGGGATCTACTTATGTTCAAAGTGTTAAAGTTGTTAAGTCTAAACCTGTCTTGAGTAAAGTTACTAAGAATTTAGGTTTACTGTCTCAGAAACAACTCAAGGATAAAATCTGTGAGGTTACAGATAAGAAGAGGGAAACTAGTGTCAAAAGAAACAGGAATGGTAAAATTGGGATTAATAAAGAAAATGGTTATAAATATGTCCCAAATGCACCTAGAAAATGTTGCTTTACCTGTGGTAACTCTAATCATCTTGCTATTGATTGCAGGAAGAGTAAAAAGAAAGTTACTGAAATTCCTAGGTCTGATGTTAGGAATAGATCAGTATTTTATAAACCACAGAATTCCTGTTTTCATTGTGGTAGTAAATGGCATTCTATTTATACATGTGAAGAATACCATGATTTGTACTATAACTTTTATTATCCTTTACCTAAATTCAATAAAAGTACAAATTCTGGTAAATCTAAGAATGTCAATGTGAAACATGCATCTGTTAATACTGATACTGACAAAGCAAATCCTGATGGAGTTAATCCTGACAGGACTGCTAAAGTCAAAAAGTCTTCTGCTGCTAAAATTAATAAAATGCATGGAAAAGGAACCCAACAAGTGTGGGTTCCTAAACATTCTAACTAGTGAATTGTTATTCTGATTACAGGGAAAAAGGAAAAATGTGTTAGTCATGGATAGTGGATGTTCTGTGTACATGACTGGAAACAAAGCCCTGTTATCAAAATATGAAGAAAAAGCTGGCCTAACTGTGTCTTATGGAGATGGCAACATTGGACAAACTTTGGGATATGGCAATATAATCATTGGAAATGTCATCATTGAGAAAGTAGCTCTAGTGAAAGGACTAAAACACAACCTGTTGAGTATTAGTCAAATCACTGACAGAGGTTATCATGTCAACTTCTATTCCACTCATTGTGAAGTAGTCAGCAAAGCATCAGGAAAGGTTGCACTCACTGCTACAGGCATGGTAACATTTATGAAGCCAACATTCAATCAAATACTGATGGCTCTCCTACTTGTCTCATCAGTAAGGCATCAGTAGATGAAAGTTGGAATTGACACAAGAAGCTTTCTCATCTCAACTTCAGTAATATCAATGAGTTGGTTAAGAAAGATTTAGTTAGAGGATTGCCTAAAGTTTTGTATACTCCTGATGGACTCTGTGATGCATGTCAGAAAGCAAAACAGAGAAGGACGTCATTTAAGAGTAAATCTGAATCCTCTATTGAAGAACCATATCACATGCTGCATCTTGATCTATTTGGTCCAGTCAACATTATGTCCATCAGTAAGAAAAGGTACACTCTTGTAATTGTTGATGAATATTCTAGATTCACCTGGGTGTATTTTCTGCACATAAAAGATGAAACTCCAGAAATAATGTTGGATCATGTGAGAATGATTGAGACAACCACAAAGTACAAAGTCAAGATTCTGAGAAGTGATAATGGTACTGAATTCAAGAATTCAAAGATGGAAGAGTTCTGCAAATACAAAGGAATTATTCAACAATTCTCTGCTCCTGGCACACCCCAGTAAAATGGAGTAGTAGAAAGGAAAAATAGAACTCTTATTGAAGCTGGCAGAACTATGTTGGAAGAAGCTAAATTGCCAACATATTTCTGGGTAGAAGCAGTCAACACAACATGCTATACACAAAATCTCACATTGATAAACAGACATGGTGTAACTGCCTATCAAATGCTCAAGGAGAAGAAACCTAGTTTGAAGCATCTGCATGTGTTTGGCTGTAAATGTTTTGTTCTCAGAACTCATCCTGAACAATTGGGAAAGTTTGAAACTAAGGATGATGAAGGAATTTTTATTGGATATCCAGCCTCAAGAGCTTTCAGAGTTTTTAACTTGAGAACAAGGACTGTCATGGAGTCAATACACGTATCTTTTGATGATAAGAAGATAATTGGATTGAATGAAGACTCATATGATAGATTGATTTTTGAAAATGAAGCTACCAAGGAACCTGAAGAACATGAATCAGATACTGACAATTCATCAGATACTGATGGGTCACCAAATCCTCATGACTCACCAAATCCTGATGATGCTCCAAATCCTGATGAAGCACCAAATACTGATGGTGCTAATACTGATGATGAAAATAATAGTGGTACATCTAGTAGTGCTAATGTTGAGGGGGAGCAACAGCAATCTACTACAAATTCAGAGTCAACTCGATCATCAGGACAAAATTCTTCAGATACTGATTCGAGTGACAATCCTGATAACCCATCAGGAGGAAATAGCAACAATTCAGGGGGAGCTTTTACTGAAGCAAATTCTTCTAATCAAGATAATACCAATCCAGGGGAGCATCTACTTCGAGAAGTGACTTACCACCAGCAAGGAAATGGACTGCAAGCCATACTCCTGATTTAATAATTGGGAATCCTGATGCAGGTGTTCAGACAAGAAGTGCAACTCAGAATGAATGTCTATATAATAACTTTCTGTCCAATGAGGAGCCAAAGAAAGTTGAAGATGCACTTAAGGATGCTGATTGGGTTACTGAAATGCAAGAAGAATTAAATGAATTTGAAAGAAATGAAGTCTGGAAACTAGTACCAAGACCAAAGAATAGGTCAATTGTGGGTACAAAGTGGATTTTCAAGAATAAGACTGATTCAGATGGTATAATAATCAGAAACAAAGCAAGGCTAGTTGCAAAGGGGTATTCTCAACAAGAAGGAATTGATTATGATGAAACTTTTGCTCCTGTTGCAAGGCTAGAAGCCATCAGGATCTTTCTGGCTTATGCAGCTCACAAGAAATTCAAGGTTTTCCAGATGGATGTAAGAAGTGCTTTCTTAAATGGTGAACTGGAGGAAGAAGTTTATGTTGAACAACCTCCTGGTTTCATTGATCTAAAGTATCCAAATCATGTCTACAGATTGGATAAGGCACTTTATGGACTAAAGCAAGCTCCAAGAGCATGGTATGAAACCTTAGCTCAATTCTTACTGGAAAGTGGATTCAAAAGAGGTACTATTGATAAAACTTTATTCTATTTGAATCATGGTAAGGATCTGCTTTTAGTTCAGATTTATCTAGATGATATCATTTTTGGGTCAACAAACAACAAGCTGTGTGAAAAGTTTTCTAAGCTTATGCAGTCAAGATATCAAATGAGCATGATGGGAGAAATGAGTTACTTTCTTGGTCTTCAAGTTAAACAGACTGATAATGGCATTTTTATTAATCAGTCAAAATATACAAGGAATTTATTAAAGAGGTTTAACATGCAAGATTGTGCTACTGCAACAACTCCTATTTCTACAGCTACCAAACTTGATCCTGATCAAGGTGCTGAGGTAGATGTAACTCACTACAGAGGGATGATTGGCTCTTTATTGTATCTCACTGCAAGTAGACCAGATATCATGTTTGCAACCTGTCTGTGTGCAAGATTTCAAGCAAAACCTAGAGAACCCCATCTGATTTCAGTCAAAAGAATTTTCAGATATCTCAAAGGCACTCCTTCTCTTGGCCTTTGGTATGCAAGGGAATCAGATTTTGGGTTGTGTGGTTATTCAGATGCTGATTTTGCAGGATGCAAGATAGACAAGAAAAGTACTTCAGGAAGTTGTCAGTTTTTGGGAGGTAGACTGGTTTCATGGTTTAGTAAAAAGCAAAAGTCTATTTCTACTTCAACTGCAGAAGCTGAGTACATTGCTGCAGGAAGTTGCTGTGCTCAGATAATGTGGATAAGAAATCAGTTGTTAGATTATGGTCTGTCATATTCAAAAATCCCTATTTATTGTGATAACCAAAGTGTTATTGCAATGACAGGAAATCCAGTTCAACATTCTCTTACTAAACATATCAGTATTAGATATCATTTCATAAGAGAACAGGTTCTGGAAGGAACAATTGAACTTCACTTTGTTCCTACTGATCAACAACTAGCTGATATATTCACCAAGCCACTGCTTGAAGCTACTTTCAACAAGTTGGTGAATGAACTTGGAATGATGAATTTTGAGAATTTTTTAGGAAAGCTACAGAGAAGAATTCCTGATGACTATCAAATCCTGATGGTCATTTTGCAAGGTATGTAATTTTGATCAAATCCTGATAGGACACAATCCTGACAGGAAGTCAACTGGTCAATCCTGATGTACAGGTCAGTATTTCACTGCTTAATTTGTGCATGATTTTTCGTTAGTTACTGATGAGAAACGTTTGAGTTTTAATTGGACAATTGTATGCGCGCGTGTGTTGCACTGTTATATATATACAAATAGATACACATAAAAGCGGTGCAGTTTTATTTATTTTCACACGTAATCTGGTCAACTAATCATTTTTGCATTAATCATATTTTGCCACCTGTCATTGAGAGTAATATTTTGTTTTAACAAAATACATTTGATTTTCTAAATTCCTGATTACTCTATCATCATCAGTTTTTCATCTTCTTTCTCTCTCTGTGCTCAAGAACCCTATTTTCTAAATCTCAATTCTCAAGCTTTCTATTCTGTTTTAATGGCGTATTCATCATTCATGAATAAACAGACTGTAATTAGTGGTGTTACTTTTGCCAGTAATAATTTTGTGGCGATTTTAGATCATCAGGAATTGCCAAACGAGTTCCACATAATTCAGGACTTTCTTACTTCAGGCCCATTGAAGTATGCCCTAACAGAACCTGCTAGTGTCTCTTTTAAGTCTGTGATGCAGGTTTGGAACTCGGCTGTGTTTGGTAAAGGTGTATCAGGCGATACATTGATGCAATTCGAATACAATGGAAATGTGTATCATGTCACTCCTGCTGTGGTTGAAGAAGCTTTGCATTTGCCAATTCTAGGTGACAAAGTTCCTGATACTATTTCTGACTCAACCATTTTTGAGTTTGTTGCCAAGTCGGGCTATAATGGCGAAGTAAAGAGGTATGGAAGCCTTTTCAGGACTAAGCTTAAAAGAGAGTGGAATTTTTTCTTTGACACGATTAGCAGATGTTTCATGAACAAGACATCGAACTTTGATGCCCTACCGTCAGGATCTCTAAAAATTGGGTACTCTCTAATCTACTCTCAAGTTTTTGACTATGGTTCATTTATCTTAAAATCTTTAAGTGATAGGAAGTCAGATAAGTTAGGTTAAGTCTGTTTCCTTAGATTTTTTTAGCTAATCTTTAATCACTTCTGTCCTGGTGTTGTTTTTGATGAAGATGTAATTTTACCTATCTATAGAATTACTGAGAATAACATTAAGTCCTTAGTCAACAGTGATAAGGCAAATGGTTTTTCAGGCAATGCCTTTGTTCCTGATGAGGTCAGACTTTTCTTGAAAGAGAAAATGCCTACTCTTTATGGTTCAACTTCCGATGCCATGGGGCAAGGCCAATCACACCTTGTTCTTAACCCTAGCATCCAACCTAAACAGTCAAAACAGTCAACAACCACCTGTATTGTCTCCCAAAAGACTTTAGTTGTAAAAACAAAGAAATCATCTAGAACTGAAGTGTCTGGAAGGCAATCAGGTTCAAAGGATTTTTCCTCTACACCACTCACCAAAAAGAAGAAACAAGGGGGTGTACAAGGGGTCCTGGTGCAGAAGGTTGCAAAGACTGTTCCTGATAAGGGTGTTGAGGATGTTTCAGTGAAAAGAAAGTTGATTTTAAGAGATGAAAGTGATTCTGAGGATGATATGCCTATTTCCTCCAAGTTGAAGATAATCAAGGAAGTTGGTGATACTGCTACTGAGGCTGTGGTCTCTACAAAGCCACAGAAGAAAAGGAAATTATCAAAAAGCAGGTATCATATTCCTTTGAAGGTGCAAATGAAGGATACTGATATTCAGACATCAAATCCTGATGAGTCATCTAATCTTGATGCTCAAACAAATCCTGATGTTTGTATTCCTGATGCACAACCAAAAATTGTCTCTATCTCAGACTCTCCAGCAAAGGCCTCTCCAACTACAAAGTTTGTTGAAATTTCATGGGAGAAGGTTGCTGAGACTACTTCCAAGCTTGGGTTTTCACATCCCATGGAAAAGAAGAGGAAAGCAGAAGAAATAGTCTTTCAGAGACAAAAGAAGCAAAAAGGATCAAGCCCACAAGAACCTGAATCTCAATGTGATTCAGCAGCTACTAAAGATCCTGCCCCACAAGAACCACTCAATAAAAGTTTGGGTGAAGGCATAGCTATTGGAATGGTCCCACAAGAACCATTTTCTCAAAGGGAAAATGCAGACACTTTAATTCCAGCCCCACAAGAACCATCTTCTAACTATGAAGATGCAGGCAACGCTACAGCTTCTGAGGAAGTTCCTGACAATGCTCAAGGGATTTCTGATGCAATGATGATTGAAAGATTGGTTGAGGACACGGTCAATGAGGGAAGTACACAAGAACCTTTAACTCAAAGTGTTAAAGCAGCTTCTAAACCTCAGGCTCCACAAGAACCATTGGTAATAAATACTGATGAATGTCAATCAAATCCTGACGGTGTTGCTTCGGACGCTAGTGGTGCTCCTGATGCTGAGCCAATACTGATACAACCACTTAGCTCAAGACCAATGACAGACTCTATCACAGCATCACTGGACAAACTTAAAGGTATTGCTATTCCTGATCCTGATATTACTCATGATTCTGATGCTGATGATAGTGATGATGATAATAATGAAGAGAAGGATCAGATTGCCACAGCTATTAAATCTAGTCTTGGAACCAACTTTGGTTCTTCAAGCACATTCATGGATGGA
The DNA here is from genome assembly GCA_030848705.1 of Heracleum sosnowskyi. Lineage (NCBI taxonomy): Eukaryota > Viridiplantae > Streptophyta > Magnoliopsida > Apiales > Apiaceae > Heracleum > Heracleum sosnowskyi. The sequence goes on from CM061240.1 coordinate 24,310,275, forward strand.
AAGGCTACTACTGGAAAAGACTTAAGACAAGACTTTTCTGGTCCTTCTGAAATGACTCCTGCTGAGGCACTTAGACAATACGAATGGAACAATTCATGGTACAGATCTTCTGAATCTGTTAGTTATCCTTATGCTTTGGATCATGCCTATGATGCAGTGAAACTAAATGAGAATCAAGATTTGAAGAATCATTTGAAGGCTACTACTCTGTTATCCAAAAGCCTCAAACATGAGATTGATTCTGTCAAGGCTGCAACTGATTCTATGAGGAGTGATATTTCTCAAAATTTTACAAAGGTGCCTACTGTTCTTCAACTAAGAGTGGTGGAATCCCAAGTAAAGTCTGTTATTTCTGAACAATCCTCCATCAACAGCAGAATTGATTCTCTTGATACAAAGGTAACTGATATTCAAACCTCTCTTGCCTTAATTTTGAATTTATTGTCAAATACTGATGTCAAAAAGGGGGAGAAGGTAAGTTCTACAAATTGTACACCTGATCTAGTATTGAGAAATAATGATGATGATCATACTTGAAATGATGGTGGTGACAAAGTTCTACAAGGAGAAACCTCTGATGCTGCTGTTATGAAATCTACAATTCAAACTTCTCAAAGTCAAACAACGCAGTCAACTCATGTTTCTGATTCTGGAGTTAAGACAGTAAGAACACTGGTGAAATCTCAGATCCTGACGGAAGAACAAATCCTGACAGTTGATCAAATCCTGATGACTGATCAAATCCTGACGCCTGGTCATAGACAAACTCTTGCTACAATTCCTGAAGGTGATGAAGATGTTCTAATTTCAAATCCTGAAGATGCTGCTAACTTATTCCAGAAGTTCAAAACAAGAGATGGTAATGTTGTTACTCTTTATCATACTGATAAGAGGGTTCAACAGTTATTTGCAAGGAAAGCACTCTCTACAGCAAGTGAAGAATATCCTGATCTCTCACATGAAGAATTCTTAAATCAACAAAGAGAAATGATGGAAAGTTTTAATAACCCTGCTCCTACTAGAGGAAGAGGAGGCAGAGGTAGGAGAGGTGCTAGAAGAGGTAGAAGAAGCTCATCAAGTCAACCAATGCCTAGACAAACAAGGTCTAGAGGATTAAGAATAGAAGAAATTCCTGAATCTATTCAAATTCTAGTAGTTCCTGACAGGTCTACTTTTGGTGATGATGGAATTGTTGAAGAAGAAACTGAATTAAGGAGAAGATCAAGACATTCAACTCTCAGTAATACAACTCAAATTGAAGATTCTAATCCTGACATTATTCCTGACACTGTTCAAGATCCTGATGAATCTGAAATTCTATAGGAGGTTGATCTGTTAATATTATCTACTGTGGTTGATTCTCACAACAAGGAAGTGGATGAAGAAGAGGAAACCAGAAGAAGAGAAATCACAAGAACAACGAATAGAGATTTCAATCTCTATGTACAAAGGCTTAAACTCTCAAACAGAAGGTTGTGGAGAAATCCAAACAGACAAGAACCTCGGCTAGAAAGAAGCTATGCTTTTGAAAAAGAGAAAGATAAGAAGTGGAAACACATAAGCACACTTAGGTGTAATAGACCTATCAATTTTCAGAATGGTGGTATTATAACTGAAAGTGTTTGTCCTAAATCCAATCATGTATGATGAGTTAGGAAGAACTTTATTTTATTCATATTTGATTTCATTAATGTTAATAAAAGACTTGTTTTGTTTTTATTACGGGCTTTATCTATTTAAAATGTTTTAAATAAGATGTTCCATAGTTTAGAGTAAAGCTTCTAGAATTATAACGAGATTATAATAGTGAGATCTAGAAGATGATAACTCTAGACTTAAACAGTTCCTGATCATAGGATAACTAATCGGAAGTTGGTGAATCCGCAAAGATTGGTACATACTATGCTTGCTCCCGTCAGGAGGATGTCTGTTCTCATAGTCATTTGTGTGGTGCCACTATAGCTAGTATGTAGGTGCTTGTTAGGGAATAAGTTTACTGAACATGACTCGATAAGTTGAACAGCTAATGGAGTTTACTCACGTCTCAATAGTTATTCACTGAGTGATAGTTGTACAAGTGTCCTTAGACTTGAGATCGTTAGAGTTATCTTGTATATAATGAACTATGCTTTGGATTAGTCCTTAGTCTCAAGGACATCCATTAGGTCTATTCTGGGCATAGGGATTTGTGTATGGAGATAGTTAACGTCAATAAAGGATCTACCCCTTCCACTAAAGGAAGAGAATATCCTATGTTATTCTTAGTATGCAAGTTCTGGAATCTCTGGCCAGAGTGTATGAAATTAGAAAGGAGTTTCTAATTTGCATTAATATGAACTTAGCATTATGAATAAGAAATCATATAGTTAAATTTGATAAGGCCTGACACGAGATCCATGCCTTGTATTTAATTGGGATATTGTAGGGTAGAAGGAATTGATTGTACTGAAACTAGTCACTGACAAGTTCTTGGTATTCTAAGCAGTGAATTCATTTTATCCGGATAGTCGCGATATGTTGAGAAGTATCACTCACGATGTAGAATAAATATAATTAATCAGTTAATTATATTTAATGAATTATTAGAATTCATATAAATAATAAATAAAAGTTTATTATTATTTATTTCTACTACCGGCTTAATATTGAACCTACAGGGTCACACCATAAAAGAATATTTTCATTGATGAAAAGATTTAAATTATGAGAGAGGAAGAATTATTTTCTAAATAGTTTAGAAAAAGAAATAATGATTAAAATAGTTTTAATCATTATTAAAGCATTTTAGAAATGTGGGGTTAATATATATATATAAAGATATATTATTAAAACCCTAGGAAAGCCCTATAAATAGAATGAGATAGTTCATTCTAAGGCTCATCTTGGTTTTGTGAAAAATCTAGAAAAGGAGCTAGCCTCCATCTCTCTCTCTCTCTCTCTCTCTCTCTCTCTCTCTCTCTCTCTCTCTCTCTCTCTCTTTTCTCTCTAAAAGGTCTTAGAGTTTTATTGAAGAATTCATCGAAGGAAAATTCTTGGTGGATACCGGTAGAGTGCTTCACACTCTGAGGAGCAACTGCTTGCAACCATCGTTTTTAAAAGCTTCGATTCGCAAGGTATGGTTACGAATCCCCTCGCTCTAGATTTTATATGTTTTTCTATATGTGTGATACATGGTTTTTACGGAACAAATGTTATATCTCGCTTCCGCTCATCCGTAAATTCCTTCAATAATAAGTGCTTCCAGTATTGCTAATTTCTCTGATTCATATAGATCAAAAGCACTCTGGTTACAAATGTTCTCTAATCTAAGACAAATGACAAACAACTCAAGAGGAGGTATTGGACACATGGATGCTGAATATCTGAATACACCTAATGTTGATCCTTATGCCTTGACTGAAATTGGAGGTATTTTAACTTCTGAACACCTGAACAATTTATTAACTGTTGATATAGTTATAGATTGTCATGATGGTACTGAAAAGAAAGAGATGGTAGTGTGAAGATTCTGTCCATTCAAGATCTGCTGGTAAAAACTACAAAGGAACTGAAATATGTTCATTATCTATTAAAATGGAAGAACAAGGTGTGCAAGGAATGGTCAGATATTATTTTGTCAACAATTAGAAGAAGACTGGATGGAGGTAGAAATTTCAATGGTGATTATACTCCCATGTACTTAAATCAGAAAGGTCAAGATGTGGAAATGCAAAGGGGCACTGCTGTTAAAGAAATGACCTTTGGCATGTCTCAACTTAATCTTAATCCTGATGGTAAGGAAATTGCTTATCTTTTGCTTGAAGAGCACAGTCTACAAAGAAGCTCCATTCAGAATCTCAGAGCAGCTATCTATCAGATTGATGAGGAAGATGAAGAACTCGGAAATCTTAAGGAAAGACTGATTCAAATTCTTGAAGAAAAAGAAGAAAATTTGTTATCCAACTTCTTGAAGATGAATTTGTTCTATCAAAGAATTTAAGCAGATAAGTTGTTGCTATAAATATTTGTACATTTTGTAAATATGTTTTTTTGACATCATTGAATCTAGAAATCTATACTTTAGTTTTCAAAGTATAAGATTGGGGGAGATTGTTAGATCAGGATTCAATGATCGTCAGGATCTAGACTCAACTGATCAGGATTGCTGACGTCATCAGTATTGCATGGTCATCAGTATTTGCTCAAGCGTTAGTATCAGGATTATCATCGGGATTTCTATATCAAGACTGGGATCAGGATTGATCATCAGGACTGGAAGCTGATCAGGATTCCTACTTAGAGTTATATTTGGAGTCTAGTTAAATAAGGAAGTTTATTTTGTCGGTTCCTTATTTATAGTAATGAAGCTATCGATTTAGGATAGGTTTCAAACTTTGTAATTGATTAGGACTTATCTTGTAATTGATAGAGAAGCTGTGTAGTATATAAACACAATTTAGGTTTCGATTTATATCGATCACATACACGGGTATCTTTGTAACCTAGAAACTCTCAAGAACATCAGAATTTCTTGAGAGAGTTTGTAACAGTTTTATATCAGATTTAATAAAGCTGTTATTATTCTTTCATATTTGTGATACATAATTTATTAAATCGAGAATTTTATACAATTGTATTCAACCCCCCTTCTACAATTGTTATTTACTGGGCAACAATTGGTTAATAAAATTATTTGAGCAAAGTTTTAATAAATTTAAATTCTAATTCAAAACAAAATAATTTTTGAATTTTGATTGGTTAATCGCGTTGTACGGATATGATTTAAATTCTAATAAAAATAAAATATTTTTTGAATTTTTATTGGTTTGTCGTGTTGGATGGATAGTCTAACCACCTTTGCTTATAAAATTTTATGAGAAAAGTTTTAATGTATTTAAATTTTAATTAAAAATAAAATAATTTTTGAATGTTGATTGATTAATCGCGTTGTATGGATAGTATAACAAAAAAATGAGGAAAGTTTCTAATAGATTTAAATTCTAATTAAAAATAAAATAATTTTAAAATTTTGATTGGTTAATCGTTGTTTGGATAATCCTAAAATTTAGGATTGTCATCTGATTGGCGCTAAAATAATTCATAATTTTCTGATTAATTAAGTGATATGTGGTAGACTTAGGTATTATAATAAAAAAAAATTCAATTAACAAATTAATTATTACAAAATACATTTATCAACTAATGCCGATTTTCGAATTTTAGAACACCGCCAAATATGCAAAAATTACCTATCCTTATTGCCAAGAATGTCCGGTCATTGTTTGACCTGACAAAAAAATCTCTCTAAGTGCAGTACATCTTGTAAAACGGTAACTTCAATTTCTTGCTCTCTGTTCCCCTGTAAAATTTGATACGACATATTAACATTTCCTTCCTTTCACCAACTCCGTCTATAGGTGTCACGGCCTTTTCCTCAACCAACCAAACTTGTGCAGAGACAAGTTAGCTCATTCCATAACTATCATACCAAAACCCGAACCGAAAAATCGAAAATTAAAAAAATAAGAAACTAAAATCTAGATCTAAATATTCTAGAGATTATTAAAATCGTCCAATATCAGAATAAATTTAGTAAATTTCATATTTTCGGAAAAAAGTCTCAAAAAAGTCGTACACAGTTCCAACATTAATCAGCCATCCCCTAATTCCAAACCCTTCATCTCGACCCTTCATCTCTAATCAACGGCTCAGATCACACCACCTGTAAAATTCCACTATTACCCTTTCTCACCACCTTGACGGACACTCCAACGAGAACATTATATATACGTACAAATTTAACGCATTATACTATAAACCACTGCGTGAAAAACGATCATTTGATTAAAACTTCTAGAACCTTCTTTTTTTTCTTCAATGGCGCCTTCTCCAATGCAAGTTAACGGTGATATCTCCGTCGTTAAATCCCCGGTGATGGGCCGTTTAGCGACGGTGTATAGTGACGTGCAGAACAGTCGTTTAGATCACTCTCTTCCTCTTCCTAAAGTTATTAAGAATCGGTTCGATGTTGTTGACGGCCCTGCTAGTTCCGCCGCTGGAAATCCAGGTTTTGCATTATTTTTTTCTACGTGTTCTCACGTTAAAACTGTTTCTTTTGAATTTTAGTACACACACTTTTTCGGTTTTAGTGTATATGTAGTTTTGATGTTAATGAGATCTTAAATTATATCTTAATTGTGTGAGATTTGAATAATGTAAATATATAGAGCACAGGATCTGATTAATATGTAAATATTTAGAGTGTTTTGATTTAGATATATAAGATTTTTTTATTGATGGAAAAAATACTAAGTTTTAGTTATATTGAATGTGGTTGTCAGGCTAAATTTGGTTTTCATATGAAACAGATGCAAATAATCTCTCACAGGCACGCACACTTTGCCAGTTTGATTGCGGAATTGTTCTGAAATTTGACAATGAATTCAAGTAGAGACTTGGATTCAAACAGCTGTTTTGTGAATAATGAATTAAAAATTGACGTAATTTTGTAATGAATTGGTATATGCAGATGAGATTGCGAAGTTGTTTCCATGCCTTTACGGACAGCCATCAGCATTGTTGGTACCGGGAGATGGAAGTAAACAAGCATCTGAGCAAAAGTTGAAGATTGGTGTGGTGTTATCAGGAGGCCAAGCTCCAGGAGGACATAATGTTATCTCCGGTATCTTTGGTAAGGATCATTGCTTTCGGTATCAATATTTCATTAATATAAACTCGTTGAATTGGAAGCATGATGTGGACGGTTCAGAGCTCAACTAATCTTTAATTCAATGGACCTAGTTGTGTTTTTTCTTCTGTTAACAAGAACATAGCACAATTTTGACAATTTTGATTGCTTGCAAAAATTTGTAATATACAGCGAAAGAGAATTAGACTAGAGTCTGAACAAAGCATTCATGATCCGGCAAACAAATTTTTGAACTATATTACTATTTTTTTCTACTCATTACTGAATCCTAGTCTTTTAGAAGACAACAATCCTTAAGATTTACTGATGGAAATCGTAACAGGGGAAGATTCCATTAGCAAAAAGGAAATTAGCGGAAAATTTTAGTTCAGATTGACAAAAGTGGACATGGTTGTTATGAGTAGATTAGTTTTTATGAAAAAAGTTATATATTAGCTTGAAATTGAAGCTTATTTTTGTACCTGTGGAATAGATTATTTGCAGGAGCACTGCAAAGGTACCACATTGTATGGCTTCAAAGGTGGACCTGCTGGGATCATGAAGTGTAAATACGTGACATTAACCTCGGAATACATTTACCCATACAGAAATCAGGTGCAAAATTTTGCTTTTCTTTTAGCCTTTCTTGTGGCTTTTTTAGATCACTTTTTTGGTCCCAGATAAAAATTAAATTCAATTGTGTTTGATGTTGTTTGATGTTTACATCTCTTATAGCCAATTGGGTAATGAATATCGAGTTACTTTGTAATCAGTATGTATGAATGCTTGTGTACTAAAAAAACAGAATCTAGCTGTCATTTAATTTTATGTGTACCGATGAGGGGACGTATGCTTTACAAATGTTTATAAACTACTTCTTTGCTGCCTGTACTTAATTGTAGGTTTGTCGAATCCCTTTGATTATAATGTGTCTAACTTTGAAATATGGCCAGAGGAAGTCTAATTAAGTCTAATTTCCTTTTATCAGGGTGGATTTGATATGATTTGCAGTGGTAGAGACAAGATTGAGACTCAAGAACAGGTTTGACTCTAAGCTTGCTTCATAATCCTGTCCTAGTACCCTTTTCCTAATTACATAGATTTCACTCTACAAGTATAAAATTATGTAAGTGTATTATCTCATAAGCAATGGTCAGACAACTGAGATGACATGTATTTGATCCCAGTTTAAGCAAGCTCAAGAAACAGCACTGAAGCTGGATCTTGATGGGATTGTTGTGATTGGTGGGGATGACTCGAACACCAATGCTTGCCTCCTTGCTGAAAACTTCAGGTGATGTTACTAAAAATATTAGGATTGTTACTGTTAGTAGTTAGTACTCTGTTGTGCCTTGATTCTGAATATTGTTCACTTTGGTCGAACATATTCCTAATGCTATCACTTTAACTGCATAATTCAGGAGGAATAATTTGAAAACCCGGGTGATTGGATGCCCCAAGACTATTGATGGCGACTTGAAATGCAAAGAGGTCCCCACCAGTTTCGGATTTGATACTGCCTGCAAGGTTTCACCACAAGATTTTACATGTTGCATACCTACATTCTGTATTTCATCAATTACTCATAATTTTTCATTTTATTGTTCAGACATTGATTATTTCATTTTATTGTTCGACATTGATTATAGTATGTCCTTAATTAGGTAAGAGAGTGTGTAGTCCAGCTGCATTCACCCTAATAGTGTGTATTATATACCAGGCAGAAATCTTGCTAAAGAAATTACAATTGCAGTTCTGTTAGCATATATGAAACCACAACCATGAAATTAATTCAAAATTTTCAGTGTATATAAGATTAGGGGTATGCTCGTTCTTGAATTTTCCTGTGTGAAATATTCAGTCTATTCTTTTCCCCATCACACGAGCTTAATATATGTATAGAAAGTGTATGTTATTCTTTTTCAATAGCCTAAGGCCCTAATCATTCTGTCAGTTAAGCAAAATCATCAACTTATAGCTATAAATTTCATTTATCTTACTGTATAAACGGATGAACTATGGCATCCTACAAACATATAATTTGCGTAGTATGTCAAGTTGTCAATTATCCATGATATGACATGGTTATGTTGATCGTTGTGCAAATCTCAAATGCTTTCCCTGCATTTTTCATGTGCTGCTTTATGTTGATTATATTCCATCCTTGAACTTGCTCATTTTATTATGGAAATGTTATTCAGCAGTATGCGTATATTTGTGCAGATATATGCTGAAATGATTGGAAATGTCATGACTGATGCTCGTTCAACTGGAAAATATTATCATTGTAAGAATTATGCTCCGGTTTCCACTTTTGAATTATGCTCTTCTAACTGTTTTAATCAGTTTGATGGGTTTAAACATAACTATTTTGTATCTGCTACTGATTCACAGTTGTAAGACTGATGGGTCGTGCTGCTTCACACATTACCTTGGAGTGTGCTTTACAAACTCATCCAAATATTACTCTTATTGGAGAAGAGGTAAGCCAAACCAAAGAAGTAGTATTGCATCATTGAGACCTTGCGAAATATTATGGAATTATTGAATTAGATTCATGTATATTATTTGTCTAAATGAACTTCCTAAATTGTTGCTTCAGGTTGCCAGCAAAAAGGAGACTCTTAAAAATGTTACGAACTACATTGCTGATGTGATCTGCAAGCGTGGAGAACTTGGATATAGCTATGGTGTGATACTCATTCCCGAAGGCCTTATTGATTTCATCCCTGAGGTAACGTGGCCTCTAGTTTCTGCCAGCTTCTTTGTGCTAATTGTCCTTTTGGGGGATACTTCTGATGCTATCGAATAATCTGTGCTCACAAAAGCTATCTCTACAAGTACATTTTAAGTACACTGTATAGAAGTTACATTCCTCCTGGTTTTGCTGTAATTATGTACAGGTGCAGCAGCTCATTGCAGAACTGAATGAAGTTTTGGCCCATGAAACTGTTGATGAAGGTGGTCTTTGGAAACAGAAGCTTACAACTCAATCTCTGCAACTTTTTGAATTACTACCTACTGCAATTCAGGAGCAATTGATGCTTGAAAGAGATCCACACGGAAATGTCCAGGTAATCATCTTTTTGTTTCTTCAATATAAGAATTCATCATTTTGAGCTGTGCATGGTAACGGTTGTATGCACTTGTCTTTTATTTTAGGTTGCCAAAATCGAAACAGAGAAAATGCTTATTGAAATGGTTGAAGCTGAATTGGAGCAGAGGAAGAAAGCGGGAAACTATAAGGCTCATTTCCAGGGGCAATCCCACTTTTTTGGGTACAGACCACCATCATAAATTAGAATTATTATTATCATTATAACAAAATGATCCTGTCCCTAATATTTTTTCCTGATGAACTAGTACCTTCTTTGTGTTTTCTGCATCCCTACGATCTGCCATTACAATTAGTGTTTAATGTGTTTTCTATTACGTGTTCTTCTCAGCTATGAAGGTAGGTGTGGTTTGCCTTCTATGTTTGATGCTACATACTGCTATGCATTGGGTTATGGCGCTGGAGCTCTACTTCACAGTGGAAAGACAGGATTGATTTCTTCGGTGTGTGCTTCCTGCCATTTATACTTCTCCATTATACAGTTTCTATTATGTAGTATTCTGTGATTTCTGAGTAAATATTTTTCTAACTACCACTAGAGGGATTATCCATTTGACTGGCTCTGATATTTTTTAGGTTGGGAATTTGGCTGCCCCGGTTGAGGAATGGACTGTTGGTGGTACTGCATTGACCTCTTTAATGGATGTGGAAAGGAGACATGGTAAAGATACTATAAATCATCTTGTTATAACCTTGTTATATATTTTTTCATTTCTGGATTTCTCCTGAAACTTTATTCATCGGTTGCAGGTAAGTTCAAGCCTGTCATTAAGAAGGCAATGGTGGAGCTTGAAGGTAGGACGTTTCTGCACATCCTCTCTGATGTCTTTTTTTATAGATTACGCAGTTCATAATTTACATTTAGAATGATATAAATTCAGTCGACCTGGATCTTCTGTGCATGGTAAAGTAGATAATTATATATCAGACCTGCAGTTATTAGTTGATGTTGCTTAGTCCTAGCCTGCTTATTTCCAACTAACTGAGGTCTATTTGTAATGATGAATCTTCAGCTGCACCATTCAAAAGTTTTGCATCCATGCGTGAAGAGTGGGCTGTTACAAATCAATACATCAGTCCAGGTACACCTCTATCATGCCTTTAGTTTTCAAACTACATCTTTCTAAAATTGAAGTCTTCCGGGAATAGATTATATTTATAATCTGAATCTCTGTCAGTTCTGTGCTTACGCTGACTGACTTAAATCTCTCGATCCAAAGTTCTTGTGCTTCTCTCTCTCTCTCTCTCTCTCTCTCTCTCTCTCTCTCTCTCTCTCTACATGGTGCTGATTAGCTTTTTGCTCTCCAACTTACAGGTCCAATCCAATTTGTTGGTCCAGAATCTGACAAACTCAATCACACCTTAATGTTGGAGCTTGGAGTTCATGCATAGTTCCTTGGTCCAAGCATAGCATATTGCCTTGACATCATCGTTGACATACCTACTTGCCAAAACCATTGAGAAACTTGAGGTTGCATCATTTTGCTCTTATAATCGTTCAGTTTTAGAACCTTTGTTTTGGTAAGAGATATTCTGATCTGCGATTGAGATCGATAACGAGAAATATGAAATAGTGGTTTTTTTTTTCTGCTTCTGTTGTTTGATGCCTACCTGGTATTTGGCTACTAATGTTAAATTGCAAGGATGGTTGCATCGTTTGAAATCCCAGATTTTTAGTTACAAAGTTGAAAGATGTATATTTCATACAGAAAAGAAGTAGATAAGATGTTTTCGTAAAGATCCCTAGCATATAGTAAAACATACAAAACACATCATAATAAATGCATTACATCAAACTGCAAACAATGTGAACAGTTTAATACTTCATTTACAAGGAATACTATTTTTAAGGTTCAAATACAGACCACAGGTCTAAGAGGCTTACATGAGATTAGTGACCGGAACATGCCCCAACCTCGGATAACAAGAAAGAATCGGAGTATTAAGAAAATAAAATCCAGAAAGTGAACTTCTCCGATTAAACTTAGAATTCTACCCCCAACACCTCAATAAAGTAAAGAAGAATAAAAGAATAGTACGGAGCCCTCAAGAAAGTCTCTGTACAAATTAAAAGATCAGACCTTATACTGCACAAAGAGGAGACTTGTAAGCATGCATACTAGAACATATCAATATATATGCTGAAGTAGAGACTTTGTAGTCCCTGTATAGTTGTTGATAGGAAAAACAAATAAAAGAATCAAGTAAAAATCACTACTTTTTTTACCCGTCAGAGTATCTTGATGTATTTATTCATCTTCAACCCTTTTTGGGTCTAAATGAGCCCCACTGTCTAAGTTTGTGGCTTCCGGAACATCCACATCTTCCCTCACCTCATGATCCGCCAAAACTTGGCTGCTAGAGAAAGAGTTTTCCCCATTGATGGAACGCAGCCAGGCTTCCTGAACTTGTAGAACACACTCTAAGTGCCACAAGACTTCACCCATAGCAGGCCGGCTCTTTCCCTCATCCGCCAAACATTTTTCTGCAATTTCAGCAAATTTTGTCAATGATTCTGGTGAGTATGTCCCTTTGAGGTGCGGGTCAATAATGGTCTCAAGAGATCTCTGCCGTTGCCATCGCATTGCCCATTCGGCAAGATTGATCTGATCCCTTGGCAAGCTTGGGTTTATGACAGCTCGTGCACAAATAACTTCAAATAACACCACCCCAAATGAATAAATATCAGACTTTTCAGTCAGTTGCTGCCGCCTGAAGTATTCTGGATCAAGATATCCAAAACTTCCTTTGACTGCAGTACTAACATGTGTGTGTTCCAGAGAAGGACCAGTTTTGGATAGCCCAAAATCAGCCATTTTCGCCACAAAATTCTCGTCTAACAATATGTTGGTTGTCTTAACATCTCTATGAATGATGCCGCGGTCTGCTCCTGTATGGAGGTAATGCAATCCACGAGCTGCACCAATACAAACTTCTATTCTCTGCTTCCAACTTAATGGTGGGAGATTACTTCCGAATATATGACTTCTTAAGGTCCCGTTTGCCATATACTCGTATACTAAGATCATCTCATCCTGTTCATCACAAAAACCAATCATGGAGACCAGATGCTTGTGCCTAAGCTTTGATAGCATCTCAATCTCAGTTTCGAATTCCGTCAGACCTTGTTGAGATTGTGGGTTGGCTCGCTTAATTGCTGCAAGAGTTCCATCTTCTATCTCCCCTTTGTAAACCTTGCCAAATCCTCCCACTCCAATTACTAAACTGTCTTCAAAATTGTTAGTTGCCGCTTTAAGCTCAGCTAATGTAAAGCGTCTACCAGTTCTATTGGGGGCCATCGAATGGTTAAGACTCTGGTGTAAGGATCCTTTTGCATCAGCTATGCTATTTAGAAGAAATAGTGGTCGCCATCCAGGGGGATGCTTCTTAGTGTCAGTGACTTTATTTCTCCTCTTATGACAAAAACAAGTGATAAGTGCAATTGATGCGGCAAGAATGACAATAGAAGCTATTCCAGCTCCAATGCTCACCCATAGAATCATATTTCTTGAAGTTTTGCTGCCTCCTGGATTTTCGACTTTGCCTACATGGGCAAGATTCCCGTTTCGACTCAATTTAAAAACCTCCAGTCCATTCAAGAGTGCATCAGTTCCAGCAGCACCTGTTGTCGTGTCAGGACCGAGTTGTATCCAGAGGGTGTTTACTACTGATGGCACAACATCAAAAAAGTCCTGATGATATGTCTTGTTCATCCCTCCTGCTTGCTTAAAAATGTCAAAGTTGTCTGCTGCAGTTTTATTATTTATGTAGATTCTGAAAATTCTTTCATTTGCCTTGTCAAAAGATAGTTCACAGAAATGTAGACGAACGATATAATCAAAATCAGGATCCACTTCAAATTTCCACGACATGTTGAATCTCTTCTCCATCACTTCGGTGTTGGACGTAGTTCTTGCACTTCTATAGACTACAAGTGGAGCTATTGAAGTCTCATTTGCAGAACCATAAGTAATGTTTCCGCGACTGTGGATATCTGATCCTGCATTTGCAGTTAACATGTAGCTTGAATCTGCTTCCCAAACTCTACCGAGAATTGAATCTTCATCAGCTTTAATTGGTGAACCACCAACGTTCAGTCGATACATAGTCTCAATTCCCCGTTTGTTTAAACTCAAATTACTCGTCTCCCCGTTGCTACCCACTTTGCGTACTGAATCAACAAACAGCTTATCTTCAACATTTAATATCTCAATTGCATTGACAAATCCAAAAGATCCCTTGGTTGGGATAAAATCAACCACAAGAACGTCACCACTGACAGTGAAAAAGAATTCTTTCACCAGATACGAGAAACTCGAATTCCCTCCCAATTTCATTATATACAGATTCTTGTTCAAAATCTCAACAGGGACATTAAATCCAGATACCAATGTTATCCCATTTGCCTCAACAGCAAAAGAAGAGTCATTGACATTGCGATCCTTAAAGGCAAATGGATAAAAGTGGAGCCTTAGAAAATAGCTTCCTTGTGCTCCTCGAAATGTGTAATTCAAGCTATCCACAAACAGCCTCGCAGTCTTATAAAGTGGTGCATAAGCTTGATCTCCATCAAACATAGTAGTTGAGGCCTCAATGCCAGAAGAACTAAGCGAGACATTTCCCCCGGTGCCCGAATCACCAACCCATCTCCTACCACCCACAGTAATGGTAGAATTTGCACCACAATTTAAAAGAACAGAATTTTTCTGACCTTCTCCACTTCTCACATACAGAGAAACTACAATCAAAAAATTTAAGCACAACATTCTCATGCCATTAATCTTCATCACTCACCACTCTGATAGTCCTGTTTCTATTTATACCCTTAACTTCAAGATAGTTTAGCTTAACATAAAAGTACTAACAACTTCTAAAGAACACACTGAAAGAGAAATCTTGAAACCCTAATCTTCAAAGAAGTTTCAAACTTTCTATAGCAATCAAGAAAACAATATAAAGATCACTACTAATCCACAAGCATTACTACAAAAATACCCACTTCAGACAAGTAAATTTACCTTGATTAATGATTGATTCAAGAACAACATGAGAACCCTCCAAGAACCTAATATCTTCAAACAGGAAACACACCAAAAAAGGCAAAGACAGCCAGATCTGAATCACCACAAATAACAAGAAAAAGGGAAGAGAGTTAAACAAATATGGCAAAGAATATATGACCTGAATATTACAAGACACAATTTCTTGGGACTAAATAAATAGTATTTCTTAAAAGGGGTGGTCCAAAAGCTGTTTTTTTTCTTCTGAAAATGATACAAACTGAGAACATGGAGGTTTAATGTTTAAAGAGACTAAGTTGTAACATTCATGTCATTCTGTACTGTTTGGTTTCATTAGAAAGGGGTCAAGTACAAACATGTATGTATTAAAATATATATCTGCACTTTATAACTTAAGCATTTGTTGTACCTGCCGTAACAGACAATACTTTAATAATTTGTTCAGACTTCGGACCATTTTTTTAGGATGTAAGAGGGTTGACAGCAGCAGAAGATGCACCTCCATTATTTTCTGAGGTGGCTCACATGCATTTGTCTGTTTTTAGATATTTAAAAACTTTAATCTCCAGTTTTCTTTTATCATCATCCTCTTTTATTCATTTTTATCTAAAAAAATTATGTAGTTTTCTAAAGTTGGTGGACCGGCATAGAGAGTTAACTCATCTCTTGCAGGCAGTGTTCTAATAATTATCGGATTATTCAAGAATCGTTAAAAATCACCACTTATCTTTGAAAAAATATTTGACTAAATTAATTTTAAAATACTTATTGTTACAAATTATTTTTAAATAATATATTTTATTATAAATAAGATTAATATATTAGATAATATTAAAATATTAAAAAGAATTCAATTTTTTTATCCTCCGTCGTGATTTCCTATAAATCACTAATTAATATCTCAACTCCGATTTGTTTTGATTCGAAATTTATAAAGATAACATTTTCATACCCGAACTTTCCTATAAATCACTGATTTTGTTTATTTTTGTTTTTAGGAAAATACATGAAGGTCAAAGTTATGTTGTACTACAAATAAGATGAATTTGATGAGATTCGTTGTATTATCGAATTGAGAAAGTGAATGCATATATCATGACGTTTTGCACATATTAATTCTGATTTATACGAATCTTCTCTACTCGGGTCCTACTATACAAGATGAAAATTTTACGCAATCTAATTTAATTTTTATATTTTGATAAAAAATTTGGTATATTTATTATCTCTTTTTTATGTGTTTTTCGGATTTTCTCTAGTTATTCATTACAGTAATACATTGTTATTGAATATAGATTCTGGTCCAAAATTCTTTAAAAACAAAATATTAAAATTTTATCTTCAAGGCTATAAAGACAAGCTTGTAACTATCATGTTATTTGTCAAAATACAAAACAAATTTGGAAATTATTTAATATATTTATGGTTCATATGTTAAATTTGATAATAACGAGAGAGCTGCATGTTGAGAGAAAACATCTTTAATGGGAAGATGATTTATTAGGAGTAGCTAGAATTGAATTTTGATATTTTTATTATGTATTTTAAAATATAAGTTGAAATTTTAAATTTTTAAAAAATATAATGGTAATCAATTTAATTAAAATCAATGTAATACTCAAATAATGAAAATATTAAATAATTATATATTTTTATATTTATTCAGAATTTACGATTCAAAAAAAACTTTATATTAGAAATATGATTACTTATTTCATTTAAAAATATGTTTTGTAAAATACTTTTTAAAAAAGTTTAAATAAGTAGTTACTTTAAACTCAGGTTTCAGCCAAATGGACTCGGAAACGCGTTTCTTTGATTCACAGCTTTCGGACTGGAACATATTCCACATGATATTTAACATTAAACTAACAACTGCATCCATATTTTGTTTAAGTAGAGGATAATATGAATAATAGCAACTTAATGTTTTTTATTAGCGGAGAGATGAGAGATTAGAGTAAGCTATTTGAATTTAAAAATGTCTTAGGAATTTTTTGAGTACACATTTTGAATTATATACAAATTTATTAATCAAGATAATGTAGTAAAATAAAGATAAAATAAATAAACGCAACATAGAATAGCAACAACAATGGATCTTTTATCTAGATTCATTAGACAAAGTACATTATTTGCTTCTTGTATTATTACCAAAACTCTAAAATATATAAATATATTAAAGAAGATTGACATGGTGAATTTATATTGTAATTAGGGTTTGTAATTCAACATATATTTAGAATAAAATTGAGAGTTTAAATTTTATTAAATTAGTTGCAAGTGACTAAAACTAAAAATCCGAAGTACAGTATTTCTCGACAAATTTACCAATGATTTTTAAAAATTATAATTATAAATTTCCAATTAAGAAAAACAAGCAACATGACAAACGAGATAATTTTAAGGGGATTTGGCCATTTTTGTTAAAGCATAATTATGTTAAATATAGCCAAGACTTTAGTATATGTTGGTAGATAAACAAACAACCCTTGTGGAGAGTGTCTTAAATTAGGAAGCAATCGAAATCAGGGAGACAAGTTGCCTTGGGTTTCAAAGTACAATTAAATTTTGATCAAGATCGACCAACAACTATATATCACTCTCCATATGCATTATCTTGTTAGTGATTATTAGTACTATTATATAGGAATATTATTCACCGAATGATTTAAATCTCATTAAATTCAACTTCGGCTTCTTGTCTTTCTCTTCTTATTATTTCATTTAAAATTATGTTTTTTTCTCTTTATGATATCTTAAATTATGTATTTAATTGATAACCAGAGAATGAACTGTGTGCAATGTACTTTGCTTGGTATTTGCCGGCAACCAGATGTTATACGGGATGTTTGGTATATCACAAAAAAGTTATTTAAGAGTAAGTGTCATATAAGTGATAAGTTGATGAATTTTTATAAGTTACACGGGTGTTTGGATAAATTTACTTATAAATTAGTTAAGAGTTTGCTAAATTAAATTTGAAAAAATAATTATTAAATACAATGATTTCAACACTTGCATTTTAAATTAAAAAAATATTTAAAAACACAAAGATAGAAATATAAAGTATTGAAAAAAAAAAAAAATCAAGTAATAAGTCAATAAGTTCAGGAAAATGTACTCCATTATTAACATTCAACTTATCAACGTATACGTTATAAATTTAAATCATAAATTGGGTTGTCAAACACCCCTCATAAACTATTACGGGTTTATAAGTCATAAGTCAGCTTTGCCAAACAGGCACTTAAGAGGCCCTATTTGCACTCATCTTACTTATTTTCGGTTAAATATTTATTTCATCTATTAGTTGTTGTTTTTTTTGACGAAAAGCTGGATTTATATTACGGAATCAAATCCAAAGCAATACAATTTTGAATCAAGAGAGGCAGAGAGTTCCTATCCAAACTACGACCTGACAAATAATATGATTCCCGTGCCAAGTGATGGGCTACCATATTAGCAGACCGTTTAACAAAAAACAAGCTAGTTTTGTTTAAGCGTTGTAGGATAGAACGACATCCTTCAACGATCACTCCGAGATATGATCTCATGGGAACACAGCTCCTGACAGCTTGCACAACTACAGAGCAGTCAGATTCAAGTGTGGCCTCATTCCAACCTTTATCCTCCATCCAGCTCAAAGCTTCCTTATACGCCATTGCCTCGGCTATAACCGGCGATACCAAGTGAGGGTGAAACAGTGCTTTAGCCTCGATCAGATCACAATCAGAATTTCTGGCCACTATTCCGAAACCAACTCCACCTCGATCTTCAAACACACCTGCGTCAACTGATATCTTAACTTTGTTCGGTTGAGGTTTAACCCATTTAGTAGCTCCATCTCCTTCTACTGGTGGTTGAAGAGGAGTCACAAAAGATCTGCCTTGGGTTTCATTCCATTGTGTAAGATACTACCTTGCTGCAGCAACTGTTTTGTTGCTCGTTGTAGACTTTTGATTCCAGACGAGATCGTTTCTTGATCTCCAGATTGACCAACATAAGGTAATAATATCGGCATACTTCCGTTTATCAACTGTTGCAAACATATCTGGCAACCATGATTGAAAACATGTAGAATGATGAATTTGAGTACCTGGTAACAACACCAGCCAGCATTGACGGGCAAACTGGCATGTCACTAAGCTGTGCAATATGGTCTCAGACTCCTCTTGGCAATGAGGGCATAGATCCGGTACTGGGACACGTTTGAGTTGCAACTGAGTCAGTGTTGGAAGACAGTCAGAAAGCGCTCTCCATACCAGATTCAAAGTTTTTGGCGGGGCTTTTAAACCCCACAAAGTATGCCAAACGGTGGTGTTTTCCCCTGCATGTGTAGTCTCTTTCTGAGTCTGCAACCATCTGTAAGCAGACTTAACCGAGTATATACCCGACTCTTCTAAACGCCAAAATAGAATATCTTCATGGTTTGATTCCGAGAGTGGGATATCTAGAATACATGTTTGATCCCTTGCATTGAATATATCTGCCACCGCATCCATGTCCCATGCTTTCTTGTGTATACAAAAGAGAGAAGCAATCATTTTATCTTGAAGAGGTTCCGGGGCTGAGGTAATGTATGGATTCTCCTTCGTTAAGAGCCAAGGTTGACCCAGTATTTGAATTCTTGATCCATCTCCAACTCGCCATCGAACTCCATCCATAATTAATTGTTTTGCTTCCAAAAGACTCCGCCAAATAAAACTCGGGTTGTGCCCTATTTTTGACTGTAATATATTAGTTGTAGCAAAATACTTAGCTTTATACAGTCGTGACACCAGACTTTCAGGTTTTGTAGCCAATCGCCAAAGTTGTTTGCCCAACATAGCAAGATTAAAGTCACGAAAGTGTCGAAATCCCATGCCCCCTGCTTGTTTATGTCTGGATAACCTGTCCCATGACATCCAACTAAGAGTCGCTTTATTATCTGGGTTAGAATTCCACCAGAAATTCGTGAGAGTTCTTTCAATGTTTCTTGTGATATCTAAAGGAAGTAAAAAGACGTTCATTGCATAGGCTGGCAGAGTCTGTGCCACTTGTTTAACCAAAATCTCTTTACCTGCCCTTGAGATATACTTAGCATCCCAGCTACGAATTCTAGTATTAACTTTGTCTTTCAGAAAACCCAGCAGAGCAGATTTGTTTCTGCCTAACACATTTGGAAATCCAAGATAGGTGGAGTGTTCATTCGCCTCTTGCATTTGCAGAGTATGAGAAATTTCTTGCTTGTTGTATTCTAAAACATTATTGCTGTAAAAGATTGAAGATTTCTCTTTGTTTACTTGTTGGCCTGAGGCTTTCTCGTATGTCCCCAATAATTGTAAGACCATGCTAGCTTCCACAGGATCAGTCTTGCAGAAGAGATATGAGTCATCAGCAAAAAACATATGGGTGATTATAGGAGCCCTTCTGCAAATTTTGACTCCATGAACCCATTGTCGCAGCTCATACTTCCTCAATAAGGCAGACAAACCTTCAGCGCATATAATGAATAAGTAAGGGGACAATGGGTCCCCTTGTCGGATCCCTCGAGAAGGTTGTATATGGCCAATTTCATACTCACCGTGAGTGATAGAGTAAACAACCGAGGTAACGCATTGAAGGACCAGGTGAACCCACCATTGTGAGAACCCCATTTGGAGAAGAATAGCTTTCAAGAAATTCCATTCGATCCGGTCATATGCCTTGCTCATGTCGAGCTTCAGGGCCATATATCCGTCTTTGCCAACCTTCTTTCCTTTTAAATAGTGCATAATCTCATAGGCAATCATAATATTATCAGAGATGAGTCTATCCGATATGAATGCGCTTTGTGTGTCTGACACTACAGTATTGAACAAGCCTTTCATCCTGTTCGCCATAACCTTGGTTATGATTTTCATGAGAACATTACATAGAGCAATCAGTCTCAATTCCCCTACCACTGTTGGATTTTTCTTTTTTGGAATCAAGACGATATTTGTGTCATTTAGGCCCTGCACAATTTCTCCTGTAACAAAGAAATTGTTAGATCAGAATTCAATGATCGTCAGGATCTAGACTCAATTGATCAGGATTGCTGACGTCATCAGTAATGCATATCTATCAGGATTGCATGGTCGTCAGGATCTGGATGAATATCAGGACTGAGATCAGGATTGATCATCAGTACTGGAAGCTGATCAGGATTCCTACTTCGAGTTATATTTGGAGTGTAGTTAAACATGGAAGTTTATTCTATCGGTTCCTGGTTTGTAGAATGTAGCTATCAATTTAGGATATGTTTCAATCTTTGTAATTGATTAGGACTTATCTTGTTATTGATAGAGAAGCTGTGTGAAGTATATAAACACAGTTTAGGTTTCGATTTTATTATCGGTTGCATACACGAGTATCTTGTAACCTAGCAGCTCTCAAGAACATCAGAATTTCTTGAGAGAGTTTGTAACAGTTTTATATCAGATTTAATAAAGCTGTTATTGTTCTTTCATATTTGTGTTATATACTTGATTAAGTCGAGAATCTTATACAATTGTATTCAACCCCCCTTCTACAATTGTTTATTACTGGGCAACAATTGGTATCAGAGCAAACTGATTTAATTCTGAATCAGATACGATCTAAGATGTCGACAACCAAGTATGAAAGCATGAAGATTCCCATCTTGAAGAAATCAGAATATCCAACATGGAGGGTAAAGATGCTGATGTACCTGGAGGCTATGGATCCTGAAAATTTGGACAGGATTCGTGATGGACCATATATACCTACAAAGTTCATAGAACGAACAGATGATGTACCTGAACATTATGTGGTCAAGGATAAAAGTGAATGGACTCCAGAAGAAAAAGCTCATGTACTCAGGGAACCAAAGATAAAGAATATCTTGCACAATAGTCTTGATGCTGTCATGTCCAACAGAGTGATTGCATGCAAGTCTTCAAAAGAAATCTGAGATACTTTGGAAACTCAGTGCCAGGGATCTGCATCTGTCAAGAAGAACATGAGGGCTCTCTTGATTCAAGAATATGAACAATTCGATGCAAGACCTAATGAGAGCCTGACTGATCTATATGATAGATTTCTGACACTATTGAACAGTCTATCTTTAGTTGACAAGGAATATGAAACTGAAGATTCAAACACCAAGTTTCTAAGAGCTTTACCTGAAGAATGGGACACTCAGACCTCGATCATTAGACATCAGTATGATCTCAACAATCTGTCTCTTGATGAAGTCTATGGAATGCTAAGAACTCATGATCTTGAGATTCAATAGAGAAAGAACAAGAAAAGCAGCAAGGCAAAGACCATTGCCTTGAATGTAGAAGCTAAATCAAAAGGAAAAGCTATGGAGGTCTCTAGAAGGAAAACAAGAATAGTTGAGTCAGATCCTGATGACTCTTCATTAGATACTGATGGCAATCCTGATGCCAATACTGATGATGATTCTTCTGACTCAGACATGGAAGAGATGGTTGCTATGATTGTCAGGGGCTTCAAAAAGATGAAGTTCAGAAAGGCTAGAAGACCAGGCAACTTCCAGAGAAGGACCTTCAATGCTGACAAAGACAAGAATAACAAAAAGGACAACAAGGGTAGCAAATTTGACAAGTCAAAGGTGAGATGCTACAAGTGCAATGGCATGGGTCACTTTGCTTCTGAGTGAAAGAAGACAAAGGCACTCATCACATCAAGCAAGGATTGGATGGACTCTTCCTCAGAATCTGATACTGGGGTGGTCAAATATACTCTAATGTCCAATGCTGATGTAACTGCTGCTCCTGATGATAAGGTACCAAATACTATCTTTGCCTTTTGTAACTGCTGCTCCTGATGATAAGGTACCAAATATTCTCCAGAGGTACTTTTCAGCTTAACAATGCGGTTTGTTCTTTGCCTTTTGTTACACGCTGCATGAAAGAACTTCGTGTTTTTGTCTCCAGCGCTAAGCCAGAGTTTTTTCGAGCGTTGGAGCCAGAAAATCTCTTTCTGATCAAGAATAAAAAACAGCTGATGTTTGGCATCCTTATACTCTTTAACAGACTGAGCATCTCGTTTACGGCGTAGCTGTTTCAACTTCAGATGACACTCTCTAATTCTGGTATTGAAGTGACCCGTTATTTCCTTACCCCAGATTTGGAGATTTTCTGCACAAGATTGTATTTTCTGTTAGATGTTTGACCGCTCACTAGCTTCCCAGTTGTCACGAACAATAGTGCTGCACATAGGCTCTGTCAACCACGCGTTTTCAAAGCGAAAACGTTTAGCTTTCATGCTTGAAATCCTTCAGGTTGGTTCAAGAGAAATTGCACTATGATCGGAAGGTGAACCTTCTAAATTATACAGCTTAGCAGTAGGAAATAAATCGAACCAGGTCTTTGTGGCCATGGCACGGTCCAAGTGAATCTCCAACCATGAGTCAGTATCTCTGCCTCTCTCCCAAGTGAAGGGATGACCATACAGCTCTACATCATTCAGGTCAGCTTCCTCCAAAACATCATTAAACCCATCTAAGAGCCACTGAGGGTAAGGAACCCCTCCCTTTTTATCAGTCTGCGAAACAATGTTGTTCATATCCCCGATGATGCACCACGGAAGGTTTGAGTCCCTAGATAAATTCTGTAACAGCTCCCAAGTACGCTTCCTTTGACTTCTATTAGGCTCACCATAAAAACCTGTTAGCCGCCATGTTTGCATATCATTTGTCGATATTTCAACATCAATATGATTGTTTGACATGCCAAGAAGCTTGACTTAATCTTTCTCCTTCCATAGTAGCGACGAACCTCCACTTCTTCCTTGAGCCTCCACTACCACCATTCCCTGAAATCCCACTTTAGTTCTCACCCACTCCATCTTTTTTTTTGAACTCAATGTCTCACATAAAAATACAAACGCAAGCCGTTGTTGACGAATGACGTCCTGTAGGAACTGAAGCTTCCAAGGTGGACCCATGCCTTGGCAGTTCGAACTAAGTATACTCATGAGGACTGGCGGGCATGCAGTGCAGTACCCGTCAAAATCAAGTTTTTTTGGTTCTGTTGTTCCTCCTGTGGGCTGTCATTCATGTCTACTTCCCGTGGGCTGCTGACAATGTTATTTTCTGGGCTTCGAACACTATTGGCCACTCTCCTCCTTTTTGGATCCGTCAGCAGGATTTCAGAATTGTCATTATTATTTTCTCCTTCGATATAGCTACTTTCCTGGTACAGCGGACTAGATTTATGAGGATTGCCCTGATGTCCACTTTTTGCTCCTGAACTCCGGCTTTCCGTTATCACCATTTCCTCTGATGTGGTGTCTGTATCAATCACAGATTTTCCGCTGACATTACGCACAACTGCTATTTTCTCGGGATTTAACTTATCACTTCCTTCCCCGGTCTTGTTCACCGAAATTGTGCCGCCTGGCCGCAACCACTTATTTCCTATGGTATGAGAATGTCGTCTAGGATCAACACGCATCCACGACCCGTACGGTTTCTCAAGAACTTCTCCAGGATTATCAAATAACTTAGCACAGAATTTATCGCTATGCCCAATCAGTCCGCAAATGAAGCAGAATGTGGGAGCAGCTTCATATTTGAAGGTCACCCAGCACCATTCTGTAGCATTCTTTCTCAGTTGCATTCTTCGCTTAATGGGATATCAAGTGGGATCGATACTCGAACTCGGAAGTGTTCTCTCCATACTCCTACAAAATTGTTCGCATCTGACTCCACAAATTTTCCAATACGATTCCCAATGTCTGCAACAACTCTTTGGGACATGAAGCCCGTCCCCATGCCATGCAGTTGAACCCATAGTTCTAAGTTGTTTATGACCATTGTTCTAGGATTAATGCCATCCTTCAGCCTTTCAAAGACTAAATGAAAACGACCAAACGTCCATGGGCTCCCATCACAAACACGTTTAATGTCAATCTCATGGTAAAACTGAAACAAAAAACGATTCGAGTCAAGTTGCTTGACATACATGCCTTTCCCTGGTCGCCATAATGAAGCCATTTTGTGTTGCATGGCTTGAAAATCAATCGAGGAATCAGTAAGGAACTTCCTTACTAGGCACCACCTTGTATCTATCTCGCTAAGATCCGTTGAATCATCTGCATAACTGAGCCCTTGTTCTTCATTTTCTATGGAGAACTTGGCAAAACTTTCTTCCATTTCACGAATATCATCCCTTTGTCCAGCCATCTTTACAAGAAAACTTATGAGAACGTAATGGAACAGATCTGAAACTTTATGGAAAACTAATCATTTACCAAGAAAACATTCTTACCATGTCAAAAGACAAGACTTCAAAACAAGCAGGTTTAAGATTTCATCTATTAGTTGTTTACTTTCGCTTTAAATGTCTATTGTTATAGGATAATGATACATCAAATAGGTTTTTGAAAAAAAAAATTAAATGATAAGACAGATTAAGAAATTTTAATTGGAGAAGTGAGCGTGAATGCATGAAATTTATCTTATTATAATGAATTAAAATAATATACTTAATATTTGCAAAATATTTTGAAAACCAATTTGGGATACCTATTATTTTTTATTGTTATATTACTCATGTTAGTTGGTTACTTATTAAGTTCTATTAATTTTACTCACTTCTTTAAGTTATATTCTTACTCAATATTGGCTCACTCATATTTCTTTTTTTCCACATGTAATTAATGATAAATCGCGCGAGAGTGTGATAAGTGTTACCCAGAATTTTTATTATATTTATTTATTTGATCTAATAAGTTGGAGGGCATGTTTTATTGAATACTCCATATGTCCCTCTCATTTATTTACACTTCTTTTTGTGATATGTTGGGTTTTATACTAAACTATTCATTAGTAGTATATAAACATTGTCCATTTTATTGAGAATCTTGATTGCATATTTTTACATTGTCTATTTATTATATATTGTGGATAATTTAGTATCAAATGGGATAACAGAAGATTAAATTATCAGTGTCTATATATAATATAAAGGGTTCACAGTTTAAGTGGAATTAGACAAACCACTGGAATAACTGAAGTATTATTTGGGAATAGTTTATCTTGACTATTAAATAATACTTGTATACTTTGTGTATATTGAACAGGATCAAATTTAGAATTGTTCCCTTAAACTGATTAAGAAGGTGAACTAAGATTCTATGTTATTATTAATGCTTAGGTTCTTAATCCGG
Organism: Heracleum sosnowskyi; assembly: GCA_030848705.1. Lineage (NCBI taxonomy): Eukaryota > Viridiplantae > Streptophyta > Magnoliopsida > Apiales > Apiaceae > Heracleum > Heracleum sosnowskyi. The sequence goes on from CM061240.1 coordinate 24,336,244, forward strand.
ATATAGTAATTGACACGTGTATATTATTTACATGCTTTGATTTATATATGAAATAATTCTTTTGAATTATATCATTATATTTTGGGTGATGGAATAATATATATGGTGAATATTATTTATAGAAGGAATCCGTGTCCTGATAATATTCGGGTTAATGATGTCCCCTTGAAAGCTCAAAAGGATTTAATTATGTGAAACCCTGCAGGTGGATTTATTCCGGCATAATTAAATAAAGGTAGAGTGGATGATCAAGGATATAAGATGTTAATTAAATGAATTATCAGTAATTTATTTAATTAATGGGCATGCGCTATTTTAAACATGGGGAATTTAATAAGCAAATAATATTGGAACCGAATTAATTAATTAAGTTGCGGTTTTAGGAAAGGTAGTGCAAATATTAATTCTTTAGTGGATTGAATTAATATTTAATTACATTGTGCTAGGCCCAGGATGTAATTAAAAGGCCCAGGCCTATATATATTCTTATTCTCTTCTTGCTAGGGTTGGTTAAGAAAAATATTGTAGCCACCTAGGAGCAAGAAGAGAGGTTAAATTGAGAAGACGGAGGCCACACTTCGCTCAAGGGAATTTGGGAATACAATAGAAGAGCGTGGAATCAACCGTTAACAAGGTGATTTTCTTTTCGCACTCCTTAATTGTGTATCATAAAATGTAGTAGAACCCCAAGTCCGTGGTTCCCAACATGATATGTCCCTCTCATTTATTAAATTGCCACACAAATTGCCACACACTACGATAGTACGATGTATGAATCCATAAGTTAATAGTTAGTGGTTTTCTCGTTATTTTCCGAACTTCAGACTCAGGGCCTGTTCTTAAAATTGGTATCAGAGCCTGGTTATGAGGTCTATGTTTTATGATATGATGTCCATGTCGTAATTAAAATTGGTTATGTATGTATAGTGGTATGCTTGGATAATAATCTTTTACAGGTTGTTTAGTATCCACTATTATGGCCTCGTTTTATTTTAATTATGTGTTTGGATCCCACGTGGTTTAATCGTGGTTATTTTTTGTTTTGGTTTCCACGTGGTTTATCGTGATTGTAAATCACGAGGGTTGATCGTGCTAGTTTTGTTTTCTATTATGATTTTGTAATCTTGTAATCATGATTTGTATTCATGTTAGATTATGATCTGATGTAATAGAATAGGTATGTTATGTTGCATGTAACTATTTGATCGACGGAGTTGCAAGAAAACAAAGTTCTTCCGCTGATGCTACAAGATTTCGCCTATGCAACTTCGAACTGTTGTAACTTTTGCATACGGTGTCGAATTTCGATGAGCAATACCTTTTCGGAAAGGGATTTCGATGTTCTACACGATTGAAAAGTGACGTTGTCAAAGTTTCATGTGCGTCTGAGATATTTTAGACCCTCAAACAGTGAGTTGAAGTTTTCGCAGGATTTTCGGATGAAATTTTTTTTTGGCCATAATAGTGGATTTATTTTTTATTTTAATTTTTCTGATATTTAATTTTAATTATTGCATTAAATAATTATTATGTGTGTTGTTAATTATGTGTGTAATTTTAATTGCATGGTTAACATAAATAGGACGACATGGACATAAATTTTCATTTATTGCTTTAATTAAATGTTTTATGTTATTAAATTATGTGTGTATTTGGAATGCATGTTAGACATAATTATAATGACATAGGCCCCATTTAATTATGTAGAGATGCATGCTATGCTATGTTATGTGTTCTTTGTATTGTTATTTTGATAACATGTGGACCTCGAAGAAATAACATAGGGCGATGCATCTAGATAAAATTACTCATGTTAAAATACTAAGTGGGAGAGGGAATTAATTTGATATTAGATCCCATGGTCATCCATTATTGGTTGTATGTAATTTAACACTAGGACGATTATGAATTGGATATATGTCACCCATCGTGGCGTATGATTTATGACGTTTGGGTAGTGTTAAGGATATTACTAGGACAATCTTCTTAAGTTAATCACGAATAATGAAAGGTAAGCTCACCCCATCGTGACATACCAAGTTTCATAGAAGTCAAGAAAAAAGTTGGACATTCCTTGATTGATGTTGATAATGGATATTTCTGTCTTAGGGGTTGTGTTTTTAAGGGAGTCCGTCTGTGACTTCACCGAAAACACCTGGGATTTATCCATTGATACATCGAACGAATGGGTCTGACTAAAGGCAACTTAAGATCTAAATAATGGTATACACTTAGCTATGAAAGATAATATATAGTCCACCCTAACGTGGCGTATTATTTAGTAGTAGGACCGAAGTAATATTTAAATTTAAATGGTATATATGTCATCCATCATGGTGTACCAGATATTTATGGAATTTAAATATTAGTGCATTAATTTTAATTAATTGTTAGAGGAAACAAATAGGTTTTAAGATATATGCAATTTTCTGATTAAGTGTTATATGCATGATTCTCAGGATAGAATGGGCTTTAATCCACTTTTCACCATACTTAAGGATAACAAACTTACCGGACCTAACTATATTGAATGGAAACGTAATTTGGACATAGTGTTGACTGCTGAAGAGTTTAAATTTTGTATTGTTGAACCCAAACCGGACCAGCCTGCTGCCGATGCTCCGGATGAGGATAAAGAGTATTTTAAGAAGTGGACTAAGGCAGATGAGATGTCGCGATGTTACATTCTGGCAGCAATGTCCGGTGTTTTGCAACATCAGCATCAGGCCATGACCACTGCTGCAGATATGCTCTATAATCTCAAGGAGCTTTTCGGAGATCAGAATAGGGCTGCTAGGCAAGTAGCAATGAAGTCTCTAATGAACACTCAGATGGCTGAAAAAACACCTGTAAGGGACCATGTTCTTCTGATGATGTCTCATATAAATGAACTAGAGGTCCTTGGTGCTGATATTGATGCGGAAATGCATGTCGATATCATACTTATGAGTTTTCCAAAAAGCTTTGAGCCGTTTCGCTTGAATTACAACATGAACAAGAAGTTGTATAGTCTTGCAGAACTTCTGACAGAGCTTCAGGCAGCGGAATCATTATTTCAGCAGCATGTTCAGGTAAATGTGGCTGAGAAAGTTTCTTCTTCAAAGCCGAAAGGAAAGAAGAAGAAGAAGGTTCAGACACAGAAAGTTGTGAAACCATTGGGAGTTCAGAATTCAGTGAAGAAGCCTAAGGGCAAGTGCTTCAAGTGCAAGCAGTCGGGTCACTGGAAAAAGGATTGTCCTCTGTCTAAGAAGAACAATGCTGGTATGTCTCTTTCTCTTGTTACGGAAACATATATAGCGGCTATGTCTACGAGCACTTGGTGTGTAGACACAGGAGCCACCGATCATGTTTGTAATTCCATGCAGGGGTTCCAGAAAACCAGGCTGCTTAGAGATGGCGAGATATATGTGTTCATGGGAGATGCTACGAAAGTAGCAGTGGTTGCAGTTGGAGTTATTTCTTTATCTTTTGGTTATGATAGGATTTTGGTTTTGAATAATTGTCTTTATGTACCTTCATTTAGAAGGAATTTAATTTCGGTTTCTAAACTTGCTATGGATGGTTATAATGTTTGTTTGGATCGTAATGTTTCCATTATGATGAATAAACGAGTTATATGTTCTGGTACATTGCAAGACAATTTATATTTTATTAATCCTATAGAACCAATGCTGCAACCAAGTGAAATTAATAATACACTTTCTACCTCTAGTAAAAGAAAGGAACCTTCTGGATTGAACCAAACATATCTTTGGCACTTGAGATTAGGTCATATTAACTTAAGGAGGATTTAAAGATTGGTAGTAGATGGGCCTTTAGGCTCGTTGGCAGTGGAGCCATTTCCAGTCTGTGAATCTTGCTTGGAAAGAAAAATGACCAGTAGACCTTTTAAGGTAAAAGGAAATAGAGCCAAAGATGTGTTAGAATTGGTTCATACTGATTTATGTGGACCTATGAATATCCAAGCGAGAGGTGGGTATGAATATTTTGTCACTTTCATTGATGATTATTCGAGATATGGATACATTTATCTGTTGCACCGCAAGTCTGAGTGCTTTGAAAAATTCAAAGAGTACAAAGCAAGTACGGAAAAGCGACATTCAGGAAAATGTATCAAGTCACTACGATCAGATCGTGGGGGCGAATACCTGCTTGGAGAATTTAGAGAATATTTATCAGAACATGGGATTTCATCCCAGTTGACTACACCTGGCACACCTCAGCAGAATGGTGTAGCAGAAAGAAGGAACCGGAATCTTTTAGAGAGTGTTAGATCGATGATGAGTTATTCGAATTTACCCAAGTCGTTTTGGGGGCATGCTCTAGAAACAACGGCTTATCTTCTAAACTTGGTACCTTCTAAGTCAGTTCCAAAAACTCCAAAAGAATTGTGGACTAGTACCAAACCTAGTTTGAAACACATTCGGATTTGGGGTTGTCCAGCACATGTGCTGAACAAGAACGTGACTAAGTTAGATTCTCGTACAGAAGTGAGGCTGTTTGTGGGTTATCCCAAGGGAACAAAAGGGTATTTGTTTTATAGTCCTAAGGATCGGGATATCATTGTAAGCACCAATGCTAGATTCTTAGAGGAAGACTATATAATGAATCACAAACCCATGAGTACTGTTGTTTTAGAGGAACTAGTGGGAGGACAAGATAATTCTAATATGCCACCGGTACAAGTAGAACAACCACAAGTAAATGAACAACCTATCACTAATACCACTCCAATGCTTCGTCGTAGTGGGAGGGTTGTTAAACAACCTGAGAGGTTCATGTTTTTGGGAGAGTCTTCAGACTTAGTCTCTGGTGAACATGATGAGGATCCCAGGACATACGAAGAAGCAATGCAAGATAAGGATGCAGATCTTTGGCAAAAGGCTATGCAATCTGAGATGGAATCTATGTATTCCAATAAAGTCTGGGATCTCGTGGAACCACCCAGTGGTGTAAAACCCATTGGATGCAAGTGGATCTACAAAAGAAAAAGAGGATCTGACAAAAAGGTGAAAGCCTGGAAAGCAAGACTTGTTGCGAAAGAGTATACTCAGAAACAAGGAATTGATTATGAGGAAACCTTTTCTCCGGTAGTCATGCTTAAGTCAATCCGGATTCTTTTATCTATAGCAGCTCATCTCGATTATGAGATTTGGCAAATGGATGTCAAGACAGCTTTCCTAAATGGAAGTCTTGATGAAAACATCCATATGCAGCAACCAGAGGGATTCATCAAAGAGGGCCAAGAGCATCTAGTGTGTAAGCTTAAGAAGTCCATTTATGGACTGAAACAAGCTTCCAGGGAGTGGAACATTCGTTTTGATCAGGCCGTCCAGACAAATGGTTATGATCAGAGTCCAAGCGAAGCATGTGTGTATAGGAAAAGTGAAGGAAATGCAGTGGTTTTTCTAGTACTATATGTAGATGACATTTTGCTCATTGGAAACAATGTAGAGATGTTGTCATCTATTAAGGCATGGTTGTTCAAACAATTTGAAATGAAAGACTTAGGTGAAGCCGCATACATTCTTGGGATCAAAGTTATAAGAGATCGCAAGAAAAGAACGTTGGCTTTATCTCAAGAACCGTACATTGATGAGGTATTGGCTCGTTTTAACATGCAGGACTCTAAGAAGGGTAATTTACCTTTTAGACATGGAGTCTCTCTATCAAAGGAGCAGTGTCCTAAGACACCTAAGGAGATAGAGAACATGAAAGCAGTTCCTTATGCTTCAGCATGTGGAAGCTTAATGTATGTCATGTTATGCACGAGACCTGATATTTGCTTTGCCGTAGGCATGGTCAGTAGATATCAGTCCAATCCAGGTCAGGAACATTGGAGTGCAGTAAAAACGATACTTAAGTACTTGCGAAGGACTAAGAAGTATATGTTAATTTACAAGGCTTCAGACTTGTTTCCTGTGGGTTATACCGATTCAGATTTCCAGACAGATAGGGATAAGAGGAAGTCAACCTCGGGGTGTGTTTTTACTTTAGGAGGTGGAGCTGTAATATGGAGGAGTGTGAAGCAGAAATGCATCGCAGACTCAACCATGGAAGCTGAATATGTGGCAGCCTCTGAGGCAGCCAAGGAGGCTATATGGTTCCGGAATTTCCTGCTGGATTTGAATGTAGTTCCTAATTTGCCACGACAAATCACAATTTATTGTGATAATACTGGTGTTGTTGCAAATACAAAGGAACCACGAGAACATAAAGCAGCAAAACACATTGAGCGTAAGTATCACCTCATACGACAGTTCGTTAAGCGAGGAGATATTATTGTGACTGATATAGCATCAAAGGACAACCGGGCTGATCCTTTCACGAAGAGTTTACCAGCTAAGGTTTTTGAAGAACACGTGGAGGAGATAGGAGTCAGATGTCTGGTCACGGAATAGTTATTTAAACTGGTAGCGGATTATATTAATAAACACTGATATACTCAAAGAATAGCTTGAGTATAAGTGGGAGATTGTTGGGTTTTATACTAAACTATTCATTAGTAGTATATAAACATTGTCCATTTTATTGAGAATCTTGATTGCATATTTTTACATTGTCTATTTATTATATATTGTGGATAATTTAGTATCAAATGGGATAACAGAAGATTAAATTATCAGTGTCTATATATAATATAAAGGGTTCACAGTTTAAGTGGAATTGGACAAACCACTGGAATAACTGAAGTATTATTTGGGAATAGTTTATCTTGACTATTAAATAATACTTGTATACTTTGTGTATATTGAACAGGATCAAATTTAGAATTGTTCCCTTAAACTGATTAAGAAGGTGAACTAAGATTCTATGTTATTATTAATGCTTAGGTTCTTAATCCGGATATAGTAATTGACATGTGTATATTATTTACATGCTTTGATTTATATATGAAATAATTCTTTTGAATTATATCATTATATTTTGGGTGATGGAATAATATATATGGTGAATATTATTTATTGAAGGAATCCGTGTCCTGATAATATTCGGGTTAATGATGTCCCCTTGAAAGCTCAAAATGATTTAATTATGTGAAACCCTGCAGGTGGATTTATTCCGGCATAATTAAATAAAGGTAGAGTGGATGATCAAGGATATAAGATGTTAATTAAATGAATTATCAGTAATTTATTTAATTAATGGGCATGCGCTATTTTAAACATGGGGAATTTAATAAGCAAATAATATTGGAACCGAATTAATTAATTAAGTTGCGGTATTAGGAAAGGTAGTGCAAATATTAATTCTTTAGTGGATTGAATTAATATTTAATTACATTGGGCTAGGCCCAGGATGTAATTAAAAGGCCCAACCTAATTATCCATGATCCCTATTGTAGCCCTATATATATTCTTATTCTCTTCTTGCTAGGGTTGGTTAAGAAAAATATTGTAGCCACCTAGGAGCAAGAAGAGAGGTTAACTTGAGAAGACGGAGGCCACACTTCGCTCAAGGGAATTTGGGAATACAATAGAAGAGCGTGGAATCAACCGTTAACAAGGTGATTTTCTTTTCGCACTCCTTAATTGTGTATCATAAAATGTAGTAGAACCCCAAGTCCGTGGTTCCCAACATGATATGTCCCTCTCATTTCTTAAATTGCCACACAAATTGCCACACACTACGATAGTACGATGTATGAATCCATAAGTTAATAGTTAGTGGTTTTCTCGTTATTTTCCGAACTTCAGACTCAGGGCCTGTTCTTAAAATTTTTAATCCCCCAAATAAATAAATCTTTTGTGCCCCTTAATAATACAAATCAAATATATATAATTATTATTTCTGAAAAATAATTCTTATAGCAATTTCGTTAGCAAAATCATTCCTAAGTACCGGGTAATCAGGAAGCATGTATTTCTCAATGGATATCATGGACAATCCATTTAATCTTTCTTGCGACATATGCGAACGGAGGTAAGACTTGATCAACTTTAACTTTTAAAAACTTCTATGAGCAAAGTTCACTTTAATTGGTATAGTTTACTTTTTTAGAGGATGCAATTGCCTTTCTTTTGTTTCATGAATTATTTTTGTTAGTTGTAAATTCACAAGTTTCTGTGTAAAAAAACATTTTTCCTGTAATCTGTCCTATAGATTTCTTCACAATTTTGTAATTTCTTAATTTATTATGGTTTAATTTTACTGCTCCTCACAGTATACCTATTTCTTCATGTTTTGGTAATTCTCAAAATTGTAAATTGAAGACACGTATCTTGACATGAATATATTTATTTTAATATATTTAGTTTCCATTTATATTTGCATTTATAATTTAGTTTCATAACTGAGGTGGAGCAAATATTCATCCTAAAATAAGACCCTGTTTAGGAATGGTCAAATATTCATCCTAAAATAAGACCCTGTTTAGGAATGGTTTTAAGCGGGAGCTTAAAGTCATTCTCGGCTTTAATTTAAAAAATGTTTGTTTGTGTAAAAAGTCAAAAAAATGACTTCAAATTAAAAAAATAGCTTAAAGTCAATATGATGTACTTTTTCAATCAATTTATTTTATTTTAGTAATTTTATTTGATAAAAATAAATATCATCATTCAAATGTATTATTTATCAAAAAAAAATTAACTTTACATTTTAATAACACATAAGTTACTCATAATATAAAATTACCCAAACAGAATTTTTTTACTTTTTACTTATTACTTTAAGCAATTTTAAGTCATAAGTAATAATTTTAAACTCACCCAAATGGGCTCTAAATTGTATCATATTTATTTAAGTGTGCTAAAAGTTCCTAATTTTTAAAAATATATATAATGAATTCTAATAATATAAATAATTACTCCCTACGTCTCTCTCATTTCTGTAAACTTTACTTTTTGGTACGTCCCTCTCATTTTTTTACATACCAAAAATAATAACATTTTATAATATAAAATCCAATCACATTCACTACTTTCTTCTACTATACCTACTTATACCCACTTTACACATTAAATATTGATTAGTCCCACCACTTTACTCATTTTTCTTACTTTTCCCTATTAATTTACATTTTTTCTTAACCTCCGTGTCATCCTCTCAATGTAAAGAATTGAGGGGGACGGAGGGAATATACTTTTAGAATTCGATTAATCGCTAAAAATTATTATTAAACAAACCTTACAACTATGGCCCAAAATTGATAAGGAATATACGATATCTCGGCTTATATCTTGCTCGAAAATACGATACATATCTTATATCAGTTTTATAGATGATCCGAAACTGGTGGAAAAATCAAATCCAGATAAAATATGATACGAGATATGAACATCTATATACCCGCTTAGATTTGGTAACATATTATTTTTTATATAATGATCCTAGCCGAATATGATCCATGATCCGTATTCGGTTCAAATCTGAATATAAATTATAATTTTAATATATTACATTTCTAAGTAAATAGTCATTTTATAATTTATTTTACATCTTTTATAAATTTAAATTTTCATAAAATACGATTATTTACCCTTATAATGTAACAACTATCATCATATGTTGGGATTTATGGGTGATAGCATAGGAACAACTTAACTTTGTATATACTTAATTTTTTAATTAAGTAGAACATACTGTCACAGCCAAAGTATGTTCTTGTAATCAGTATGCAATGTTATTTTAATTGTGTAATTTGGAAGAAGTTCACTTTCTGTGTTCAAGCCTCAAAGAACGCATATTAGATGACAGCATGAATAAAGGTTACTGTCATAAGCATTGACAGTAAGATTACAAGAAGACAGAATGTTGCAAGTCAAGACAGCATATTCACTCTGACAGCAACATTGGCGGAAGACTACGCGACAGCAACTTTAGCCCTCGACAGCAAGTTTGGAAACCTCGACAGCACACTATGCGGGGAACTCCTACTGTCACCAAAAGCACATTCCTGTGACAGCAAGCTTTGCGGCAAAAGTAACTGTGTTGAGAAAGATCCTTGTTCTAGGTATCTTTCTCAGTCAAACCCCGTGACAGTTTCAATGTTCAAGAAACAGGCGTGTTGCAGTATCCCTAAGCTGCACCAAGTCTGCAAGACTACGACAGAAGCTTCAAGCACTGCAAACAAAAGCGAATCAATTCAAGAGCAAGGTCAAGTCTCTATTTGCTGAATTGTTTTAGCTAGAAATAGAATGAATCTAGGTTGCTTTCTTTGTAATGTATATCTGACATTGTTAGCAATTTAGGAAAGTCACATGGGTAGACACTTTGTAAGAAGCTGCCACTTGATAATGACAACAGCTTCACAGACCCGTGTTGATAGTGATAGGATTAGTTTTATACTTAGACTATCAATTCATTCTAGGCAAGTAAGAAAGACAAACAAGTGTCTTGGAGAAAAATCGAAGCTCAAGAATTCTCTCTTGAGGTTGTAGCAACACTTTGCAAAATAAATAAAACATTTATTTTGTGAATCATGTCTTCTCTACTATACTGTTTGTGAATGCATACATATTATTGATAACATTAAATCTTAGTTTTAGTTGTTGAAACTGAGATTGAATTTTATCAGTATTGCATTCATCCCCCCCCCCCTCTTCTGCAATACACAAGGACCAACATCATATATACTTAATACATCATATATTTCAAATTTTAATTCGTGATTATTATATTTTAGAATAAATAATTATTAATGTAAATCAAATAAAAAAATATTTAATAATAATGAATCTCATATTCAATGGATCACAGGCTATCCAATTTAAAATAAAATAAAATACGATACTAACTCATATTTAGTTTCGATCCAAATAAAATGATACCGAATCTTACAGCTGTGCTAAGACCATCTCCAATCCATAACACTATAATAGTGTAACTTTTACACTATTTTAGTGTGAAAAATACATTATTCACAAAATCAACTACAATCCATTTACACTATATTTTGCACTAAAAATCTAAAAGAATATATGATATTTTCACTTTTCCAAAAGCAAGTATTTTGTTGGGATAAAACAAGAAATAGATAGGACATGAGAGGAATAAATTTGTTTTTTTAACAAACACAAGGACAATATATGAATTATGAAATACGCCAAATTTGATGTAAAAGTTACACCAAATGTACTTTTAACACCAAATTTGATGTCATACTATTTATTTGATGTAATTTTTACGCCATTATAATAGGGTGGTGCTAAATGCAGTTCACTTTTACTGAATGCAGTTTGTGTATATTACCTTTGTATCCTTCTGTGCACTACCCTATTAAATGCAGCTAGGTGTAATTTTGCTGAATATGGTGTATTGATTTCAGTATCATTAAATACTTAAATGCATGCATGACATACATATAAAATTAAATATGTGTTATAATGTTTTAATAGTTTAAATTTATAATATAATATGAAATTATGTATTGTTAAAATTGTTTTAATATAATTTATTTTATAAAGATAAACATGTGTTATAATGTTTCAATATTTAAAAAGTATTTTTTTAATGAGTGAAACATTATTTTTATTAATTTATAAAAAATAATAATTATCATGTTTCTATATTAAATACATGAAAACAATAAATAAGTATAAAAAATTACATATATGTGACAAAGTTACATATTAATCTCTAGACACGTATTAATATCTATTGTTTTAATAGCTTGAATATAAAAATTAAGTATAAGGTTATATAAAAATGGTTAGATATTTATAACATAATACTTGTTGTGGATCAAAAAACGTGTTTGTGAATTTAATACTTAGGGTCTAGAGAGCTTTCGAGCTTTAATGGCTGCTCTTGTGTTTCGTGACTAAATCGGTCCTCACAAGATGCCTACGTATCTCAATCAATGCTGAGAATCAAGCCAAAAAACGTAGTTCTGATTGTAGGATCAGAGTCCTTATATAGGTGTCAGGAGCCTTGTATTTAGAATAGAATTAGGTGACTTGGGTGCCAAGTCATCTTCTTAGATCAGGATTGTGAATCCTATTTAGTAGGAGACTGACTCCTATTTGGTTTGTGTGTCTTGATTGCTGGTTCTTGAAGAATTTAACATGCTTTGGACTCATTTAATGAGCTGGTAATTTCCCTTATTTATTAATTACGAAATTAATAAATGATTAGGGTTTCGGGCCTTTTTATCGGGCCTAACTCTTGGACCAATCTCAGTCTTAATTAATATGTCATTGATTATTTTTCTAGGGTTGTTTTTAGCCCATATCATTTGCCCCCCAACTTCTAGGAAAACTATTTAAAGTTTTTGTAGAAGTTACATTTATCTTTCTTTCAAAACTTCGATATATATATATATATATATATATATATATATATATATTTAAAAAGGGGCCATTTTTTCATAGATTTTCATCATTTTTCATTGACCGAGATTCTAGTCGATTTCGACTTGGAGTTGGATCCTGGTCGATTTCGACCTGAACATGGATCCTAGTCGACTTATCGTCGAATCGTTCACCGAGGTCGAAATTTTCCTCGACCAGGAATCTAGTCGAACTAACGTAAATTCTTTCGATGAGGTCGATCTGTTTACCGAGCTCGAAATTTTGCTCGACCAGGAATCTGGTCGAACTAACGTGAATTCTATCAGTGAGGTCGATTTGTATATCGAGCTCGGAATTTTGCAGAAATTGACGTCTACTCGAATTCGTCTTGAAGTTGGAATCCTGGTCGATTTCGACCTGAACATGAGTCCTAGTCGACTTATCGTCGAATTGTTCATTGAGGTTGAAATTTTCCTCAATCAGGAATCTATGTTCGAGTCGAACTACCTCGAAAACGTTTCCCGAGGTCGATATAATCGATGTTCGAGTCGAACTATCATGAAATCGTTCCCTGAAGTCGAAATAATCGATGTTCGAGTCGAACTATCGTGAAAGCATTCCCTGAAGTCGAAATAATCGATGTTCGAGTCGAACTATCGTGAAATCGTTCCCTGAAGTCGAAATAATTTTTTTTTTACCTGGGATAACATCGACTTTTGTCAACCATTTATTTTCAAGTGAGCTCTCATTTAATTATGGACTTCCCTTTTCTGTTTAAAATTTTTGGGTTTTGGGCCCAAAAAACCTAGTTTGGCCCAATTAAACTGCCCAGCCCATTTCTTTCTGTTTATAAAAGGAAAAAAATTTCATTTCCCATCTCGAAAATTTCTCTATCAAATCCTCTCTAGGAAACGTTTTCCAGTGGTGTTTCCACCTTTTTTCTGGAAATTTTCTTCATATTTCTGGGTTTATAACTTGAATTTTTGAAGATTCGGGTGTTTTTCTGGGAATTTTCTTCACATTCCTGGGTTTGCGGCTTGAATTTTTGAAGATTCAAGTGTTTTCTGGGAATTTTCTTCCTTTTTCTGGGTTTGCGGCTTGAATTTTTGAAGATTCAAGTGTTTTTTCTTTGAAGAGTTATGGCTGACAAAGCTTCCCAAAGGCTTTCTAAGATGAACTCTGCTTCAAAGAAAGGTAACCCCATTTCTATTCGTTCATCGTACATGAATCTTGTTAGCATGCTAAATGAATGTGGGGACGAGTATCCCTCTGTCTCTGCCCTTGAATCTTTTATTCATGCAAACACCTTCTATGATGAAGAAAAAATTAGGAAATATAACAAATTATTCAATCTCCCCAATTACCTTAAACTAACAGCACTAGAACCGGGCACTCGTACTTGCCAGTGGCAACCTGGTTCTTTATGCGTTTATAGAGACATGCTTTGTGCGGGAGTTAGACTCCCATTTCATCCGTTTATTTGTCAACTGTTAGCCGACATACAAGTCAATCCTTGCCAAATAGTTCCTAATGCATGAAGGTCAATTATTTGTTTCATGGTCTTATGCCTGCAAAGAAAGCATCCCCTTTCGGTTGGTTTATTTAGAAGAATTTTTCAATTCAAGAATAACTCAGCCCAGAATCCGGGTTGGATCCAATTGAATCAGAGACCTAACATTCCTCATATGATTAATGGTTTATCTGTTCCTGAGAACAATCCTAACTGGAAGAAAGAGTTTATGTTTCTTCATTGGGAAGGGGGTGATTGGGGCACCCTTTTTAGGTCTTCGTTTGGTCGGGTAGTTGATGGAAATCCGGCTACCATTAGACTCTCTCCTGAAGAGGAGGCTGCTTTTGCCGACTTGATGGCTAACAATGGGACGTTGGATGCCCGTACCTTGCTAGATGAGTTCGTCTTGAAATCTGTAGGCCTCTCTAACGTAACTGAAAAGGGTACTCGAAACTTCCTTTTATGTGAATCTTTATCTTACTATATTGTTACTATTATTGTGGCCTAACTTTTAGTTGTGCAGCGGCTCAAGCCATTGTCAAGGCCCAAGGCCCTAAGGAGGGTGAGACTCAAAGGATGAAAATGGCTCGATTGAGCAAGGATGGTAGGGTTCCTCCCCATATACCTGATTTTCTTTGTAGCCATGGTGGAGGAAGTGAAACCGTAGTTGAAACGGGTGCAATTTCTGGTCCTTCTTCTGCCGTTTTCTGTCCTGCTTGGGGGATTCGTAGGCGTGGCACCGTAATTGGTGACACCAAAAATGCCTATGACTGGTCGTACCATTCAATTCCCCCCGTGGATTTTGCTGACATCGTTGGTTCTCGGGATATGGAAGCTATAGAATGATTGGGCTCCCAAGCCGTTGCTGCAGTAAGTCTATCTTCTTTCTCTCTTTGTCCTTCCTTAACTTTTACTGTTGTGCGTAACATGATCATTTCCTTAACTTGTTGCTAGACCAATGCCTATTTTCAAGCTTCTTTAGAGAAGGCTAAGCTTTGGAAGGCCCAGGCGGGAGTTCATGAGAAAAACCTGAGGCTCGAGGAGCTTAAGACAAAGGGTCTTTCTGAGAAGCTTGCTTTGAAAGAGACAGAGCTACTAGAGGCTCGTGCTGAGGTAATGGAGCTTCGGGATAAGCAAGACAAGATCATTGATTCTTATATGGACTCCTCCGAATTTGGCGAGATTATGGAAAAACATGACAAACTCTTATACCCTTCATACTATACCAAAGGGTGGAAGGATGCGGTGAATGCTATTTCAAACAAGTTTGAGGGGATGTTCATCCCTAAAGATTTCGTAAGCCCTCAAGCTCATCTTATTGACCACAGCTTGGTTGGTGATTCTGAGAGTGATGATGAAATGGATGATTTGGAAGAAAATCGCATCCTGAATCCAGTTCACAGTTCTCCTCCTAAGAGTTTGAAGCAAGTTGCTTCCGTGGAAGAAGAAGAAGACGAAGGTGAGAGTGAAGAGGAAGATGAGAGTGGTGACGAAGACGAAGATGAAGAGGCCACTAGCTCTAGCGAGGATGAAAACGCTGGTGATTCTGGCAAGTAGTAGCTTGAATTTGCTTACCTTGGCCTTGCACGACATCTTTTTTCAGCCTTTGAACTTATTTTATGTGTTTTATTACCTTTGGCATCTTTGTACTCTATGCTTGAATTTTTTGTGACTTAAGCTTTTTATGCATGTCGATTTTCAATAATTGTGTACTTGGCCTTTCCTTAGCTTGCAATTTATTAATGCTCGGTATATGTATTAATTTTTGACAAAAACATGGAATGAACACATCCTCTTCATAACTGTAATTTGAAAGTGGGTTTAACCCTTACATAATACTCTACTTTCTACCTCGAGTTAAAAACTCGGACTGGTTTCGTCGACCTTATTTCTACTTGTTGTCCTAATAGTGAGTCCAGTTAGGACACTCTTAAACATAATAGACTTTCAAGTTTGCAGCATGCCAAGTTCTTGGCACTTCGATCCCTTCCAGGGTTTCCAACTTGTATGAGCCTCGTCCAAATACGTTCTTGACCCGATAGGGCCCTTCCCAGTTTGGAGCTAGCTTTCCTTTCTGTCCAACTCCGGATGCTTCAATCTTTCTGAGAACCAAGTCTCCTTGACGAAAAAATCTTTCTTTAACCCTTAGGTTGTAGTAAAAAGATGCCTTCTTTTGATGTTCAACTATCTTGGCGTTTTCCTCATCTCTAACTTCGTCGATTAGATCTAAGGCCAACCTCAAGCCTTCTTCATTTGTTTCTGGTTCATAAGCCTCAACTCTTGGAGAAGTGTGGGTAATCTCCACCGGGACCACTGCCTCTGCTCCATAAGCTAATAGAAATGGAGTTGCCCCAGTAGTGACTTTGCAAGTGGTACGATATGCCCAAAGTATAGGGAGTAATTCGTCCACCCAAGTGTTTCTGGAGCGTTCAACCCTTTTCTTTAGTCCGTCTAGGATGATTCGATTTGCTACCTCAGCTTGCCCATTTGTCTGAGGGTGAGCAACAAAAGTGAAACGTAGCTTAATATCATTTTCCTCACAATACTTCTTGAAATCTTCGTTATTGAACTGAGTTCCATTATCCGTGACCAGGATACGTGGAATCCCATATCTGCATATCACATTCTCCCAGAAGAAACTCATTACCTGCTTGGTGGTTATCTTGGCTAAGGGTTTAGCCTCAATCCATTTGGTGAAGTAGTCAATTGCCACTATCAAGAACTTCCTTTGTGCAATTGCCATTGGAAATGGTCCAAGAATATCCATTCCCCACATGGCAAATGGAATAGGTGAGTTTATGGATGTTAACATCTCGGGTGGCTGCCTAACCACTGGTGCATGCTTTTGGCACCGTTCGCACTTCTTCACATAGCTTTTAGCATCTGCTAGTATGCTTGGCCAATAAAAACCTAAACGAGTGACTTTATGAGCAAGGGCTCTGCCCCCCAAGTGTTGCCCACAAATTCCTTCATGTACTTCCTTTAGGGCCAATTCTGCCTCTTGGGGTCTCAAGCATTTTAGATAAGGAATGATGAAAGATTTCTTGTATAGAATTCCCTCAATCAGGGCATACCTTAATGCTCTCACATACAGCTTTCGTGATTCTGAAGTGTCGTTGGGTAACCACCCATTTTCCAGATGAGCTTTGATGGGATCCATCCAACAACTGCCAACATCAATGGGTGCTACCAACTTTCCGTTGATGCTTGGTGTCTTCAAGACTTGGAAGTATACACTCCCCGCATAGTTCTCAATTTCAGAAGATGCAAACTTAGACAAAGCGTCAGCCTTCATATTTTCTTCCCTGGGGATGTGTTCCACGTAGCACTCCTCAAACTGAGTCATAATGGCTTTGACAAGTTTCAGATACTTAGCCATGACTTCATCTCTAGCTTCGAATTCTCCATTTACTTGAGAAACGACTAACCTCGAATCTCCACACACTTTGAGAGTCTTGACTCTTAAGGCTCCAGCCAGCCCTAAGCCAGCTATCAGGGCTTCGTACTCAGCTTTATTATTTGTTGGAAAATCTAGTTTTACTGCATACTCTATGAGAAATCCATCAGGACTTTGTAGCACTAACCCTGCTCCACTTGATTTTGTTTTTGATGCTCCATCAAAATAGAGCACCCAGCATTCTTTGGACACTACGTCTTCATCTTTCTTGTCTTCGACTTCTTGGTTGTTAATAGTACATTCAACCATGAAGTCATCTAGTGATTGAGCTTTTATGGCCGTTCGAGGCTTATACTTGATGTCAAATTCTCCCAACTCAATAGCCCACTTGATCAATCTTCCACTAACTTGAGGGCTGTGCAAAATATTTCTTAGAGGCTGATTAGTCAAGACCTCTATCTTGTGTGCCTGGAAATATGGGCGTAACTTTCTTGAAGCCATTACTAGAGCCAAGGCAAATTTCTCTATAGTAGAGTAGTTTATTTCTGCCCCATGCAGGATCTTGCTCACATAGTAGATGGGTTTCTGAACCCTCAATTCTTCTTTGATCAAAACCGCTCCAAGTGAAGTGTTAGAAACTGCCAAGTATAGATAGAGAACTTCTCCTGGCTTTGGTTTGGCCAACAATGGTGCCTCAGCCATGTATTTCTTTAAGGCCTCGAAGGCCTCTTGACTTTCAGTTGTCCATTCAAAATTCTTCATATTCTTGAGTGCTTTGAAGAAAGGTAAGCATTTTTCCCCGGACTTAGAGACGAATCTTCCTAATGCAGCCACTCTTCCTGTTAATTTTTGGACATCCTTGACAGTCCGCGGTGGCTCCATGTCTAGAATTGCTTTGATCTTGTCCGGATTGGCTTCGATTCCCCTCTTGGAAACCATCAAGCCTAAGAACTTTCCCGAGCCTACACCAAAGGCACACTTAGCTAGATTTAACATCATTTTGTGGTGCCTCAGCACTTCAAATGCTTCTCGAAGATGTTTTATATGATCTGCCTTGTCGAGGCTCTTGACTAACATGTCATCCACATAGACCTCCATTGTTTTCCCAATCAGGTATTCAAAAATTTTGTTTACCAACCTTTGGTATGTTTCCCCTGCATTCTTAAGTCCGAATGCCATGACTAAATAACAGAAAACACCAAAGTCAGTGATGAATGATACCTTAGGGATGTCATCCTTGTGCATTTTGATTTGATTGTACCCGCTGAAACCATCCATGAAACTCAACAGCTCGTGCCCAGCTGTGGCATCTATCAGGGCATCAATCCTTGGTAAGGGAAAACAATCCTTAGGACATGCATCATTCAAGTCAGTGAAGTCCACACACATCCTCCATTTTCCATTGGCCTTTTTGACCATCACTGGGTTGGCCAACCATTCTGGGAATTGAATTTCCTCAATGAATCCGGCTTCCAGAAGCTTATCAACTTCTTGTTTGATGGCTTCTTGTCTTTTTGGTGCAAAATTTCTCTTTTTCTGTTTCACTGTCTTCCTTTCAGGATCCACATTCAACTTGTGAGTTATCAACTGGGGATCAATTCCTGGCATGTCGGCCGCTGTCCAAGCAAAAACATCATTGTTCTCTTGAAGAAAAGATGTCAACTTGCTTTTTAAAGATTCAGGCAGCAAAGCTCCAATGTAAGTGACTTTGTCAGGCTCCCCCGGGATAAGAGGGATGGGAAAAAGATCCTCAGCTGGCTTTCCCCTTCTTTCTTCATCGTTTCTGATATCCATGTCTTCAATTGGGAGTACCTGCCCCCCGATTCCATCAGGCCTTAACACGGCTACATAACAACTTCTAGCCATCTTTTGGTCGCCCCGTTCTTCACCAATCCCGTTTCTTGTTGGGAACTTAATTTTCAGATGATAAGACGAGGCAACAGCCTTAAATGCATGAAGACCTGTCCTCCCCAGAATTGCATTGTAGGTCGAGGTTGCTTTTATAACTATGAAGTTCAACATTTGGGTAGATGTCTTCGAACCTTGCCCGATTGTCATAGGGAGTTGTATTGTGCCTTCTACCTTTGACTCTACCCCATTGAATCCATATATGGGCATATTCGAAGGTGTCAACTGTGAATCAGTATAGCCCATTTTGACAAAAGCATAATGGAAAAGGATGTCCACCAAAGCTCCATTGTCAACTAGAACTCTCTTTGTTTCAGAGTTGCCTATTACGGGTACAATGACCAGGGGGTCATCGTGGGGAAATTTCACTCCCTCCAAATCAGAATCATCAAAACTTAGGGATACTTCCGTTCTGGCACGCTTTGGTGTTTCTCCTATAACAGTCATTACTTCTCTGGCATAAGCCTTCCTTGAGTTTCTGGAAGGTCCGGCAGCAGTTGGCCCTCCAAATATCATGTTAATGACAGGCCCTCGGGGCTTAGGATTACGATCTTGATCATTATCTCGCCTATCATAGTCTTTTCTTTCATAATTTCCTCTCTGACTTCCTTGGTTTCCATCTTTGGTGAACTTACCGAGCTTTCCTCTTCGAATCAGAAACTCAATCTCATCTTTCAATTGCCTACAGTCATATGTTTCATGGCCAACTTCTTTATGAAATCGACAGTTTGGTTTTGGTTCCTTTTTGACAAATCTGCCCTCATAGGCTTTGGCCATCGGAGATCTTATTCCTTTGCAATTTCCATCAGGATTTGGCTTCTAGGGGCATTTAATCTTGCATACTCCGTAAACTTAGGTCCAAAATTGTTCCTTTTGGGTTGAGAATCTGAATCTCCTGAAGTTCTAGGAAACTTTTCCTTAACATCATATTCTCGGGATTCCTTCCTTTTCTTTGAATTTCCACTGCCCTCAGCGATTGGTTCATATTTCCTCATGCTTTCTTCTGCTTTTATGTACTTGCCGGCCCTATCTTGGAGCTTTAACATGCTCTCGGGAGGATGTTTTGCCAAAGACCTTCTAAAGTGATCGTCAATAGTTCCTTGTTGTAGGGCTATCATAGCTACCTTGTCCTCCAAGTCTGGAACTTTCAGAGCTTCTCGAGTAAATCGGTTAATGTAATCTCTTAAGGCTTCAGTCTTACCTTGTTTAATTCCCATGAGCGATGCAGAGCTTTTCTCGTGCACTCTCCCACTCACGAATTGGTTGATGAACGCTTTGCTTAACTCCTTGAAGGATCCAATAGAATTGGGAGGCAAGCGACTATACCAACGTTGAGCCATACCTGCCAGGGTTTGAGGAAATGCCCTACACTTAACAACGTCGTTGGTTGGTTGCAACAGTAGCGCATTAGAGAAGGTTCTCACATGATTCGCGGGATCGCCCGTTCCGTCATAAGCTTTGATCGTTGGCATCTTAAATTTCCTGGATATGTTAGCTTTCATAATCTCTTGAGTAAAGGGTGGTGTAGGATCATCGGGATCTCCTAAGGGTAACAGCACAGTAGGATCACCTTTTGGGGCTTCAGCCCTCTTGCTCTTTTGAGGAGTAGGATCCAGATTGATTACTGGGACACTCCCGGTTACTCTTGCAGCCTCTTTTTCCTCCAACATCTTTTTGAGTTTTGCAACCTCTGCCTCATGGGCCGCAATCTTTTCTTTGGTGGTTTGTTCTTTATTCGTAGAACGCCTCCTTCGTGGGGGAACGTCCCTCTCATCATCGGTGTTGTAATTTTCATCCTCGGTATAAGGACCCGAATAATCTTGAAACACAGGAGCCCGACGAGCCTGAGTTTGGCGGTTCTGGAGTTCCAAACCTCGAATATAAGGTGGTACATATGCCTCATGGTAGATTGGATTAACACCACTGCTGCCTACTGGGGGTCGAGGTGGCATGCCATAAGTTGACATCCCAAGGGTTTGAGTTGCATATTGAGGGAGGTCAGTGGTATGAAGTTGAAGGCTACGTGGCGCATTCATGAGTAATGGAGAGGTTGTGACCGGTTGTTGGGGAGTGGTCTCTGGTGGATTTCCATGAACGACCATTTGTAGGGAATTTGTCCCTTCAGCAGTAATCGGGACTTCCGGTCCTTGAGTGGTGGTGATGGGGACGCTTGCTCCTTCAGCACCAGTGATTGGTGGGGGTTGGCTCCCCCGAGTCTCTATTGCAGAGGTAATAGGGAGTTCATCAGAAGTTTGAGGATCGCGAATTGTTCTTCGTGTATTTGCCATGGTTGATGTTGTCCTCCCACAGACGGCGCCAAATGTTGTGGATCAAAAAACGTGTTTGTGAATTTAATACTTAGGGTCTAGAGAGCTTTCGAGCTTTAATGGCTGCTCTTGTGTTTCGTGACTAAATCGGTCCTCACAAGATGCCTACGTATCTCAATCAAATGCTGAGAATCAAGCCAAAAAAACGTAGTTCTGATTGTAGGATCAGATTCCTTATATAGGCGTCAGGAGCCTTGTATTTAGAATAGAATTAGGTGACTTGGGGGCCAAGTCGTCTTCTTAGATCAGGATTGTGAATCCTATTTAGTAAGAGACTGACTCCTATTTGGTTTGTGTGTCTTGATTACTGGTTCTTGAAGAATTTAACATGCTTTGGACTCATTTAATGAGTTGGTAATTTCCCTTATTTATTAATTACGAAATTAATAAATGATTAGGGTTTCAGGCCTTTTTATCGGGCCTAACTCTTGGACCAATCCCAGTCTTAATTAATATGTCATTAATTATTTTTCTAGGGTTGTTTTTAGCCCATATCAATACTTTAGGCTAGACAGATTAGCATACCTCTTTTATATTTATTCATTAAATATATATTCATTTATAATATATTAAACTTTTCAAAATAATTATATTATTTTAGAAAATTATTAAATTTAAAACATCATAACTAAAAGAAGAATACATTATGCACTGGTTTAACGTTTAAAATATTGCACAAAAAACTAGAAAGTAATTCAATATTCACAGTTTGACAAAAAAAAAGAGGAGGGTCATTTGTGTAATCTCTGTGAACTGCATTCATTAATTTTGAACTGCATTTAGAAACTATGTATTATAACATAGTTTCTAAATACAGTTCAAATAATATTGCATTTTTGTTTAAAAATAAATAAATATTGCATTTAAGTAGCTTTTATTCTTTAAATTACACTATAAATTACGCTAGAGGAGGAGTCCCATTTTTACCAAATCTGACTAATTTACACTAATTTACAGCAGCTGAGCCCTGAGTGAGTGAAATCTCTCGCTCTCTCTCTCTCACACACACACACACACACACAATCTATTCTTCCATGGCGAATCTCAACCTGAGCAACGACGATAACAAGCCGCTGCGTAAAATAGCAGAAGCATTTAAATCTCTCAGCAATTCAATCAATAAAGATGATAATAATCACAATAATAGTTCTAACATTTCACAAACCCTAGTAAACGAAAATTGTGTGCTGGAGCTGGCGCCTTTCTCCAATGCGTGTTCTCTTGTTTCTCCGCTTTTTCGATGTCTCGGTATCGCTTTTCGATTCGCTGAAAGGGATTATGTCTCCAAAGTAATCGCCTTGCATTTTTGTAGTTTGTGTTTGTTTTGGATGAGTAATTGATTGATTTGTTGAGTTTTATGTGCTTAGAGTTTATGAATTTTACGACTCGAATGTGAGTGAGTTCATGTGTTGTTGATGATTTATTGATTGAATTTGCGGTTGATAAATGCTTATTTTGATAAGGAATTGTGTTGAAAGTAACTACGGAGTTTGAATTTGAGTATGAGTTTGTTTTTGTTGGTTGATTGACGGAATTTGTATTGGATTGTATTGCGTATGTTAATGATGAATATGTTCCGTTGGATGTTAGTATGATATGTATGTGTATAGTTAGGTTGATGTAAGTTGAAAGATATTATGATATGTACTGGTTAATTTGTATGCTTGTGTTTATGATTTTTTATGTCTTGAAAGTAAGTGAAAATTTGTTTGTCGGATAATCTATTTGAATTAATCTGCATTGGAGGAATTTATGTTAACACTCGTATTGATGATGTATAAAAATATGTTTACCATGTAATATTTATTGATAGGCATTACTTAGGTTGAGAATTTTGAAATGGAATATGTGTCGGTAGTAAGTACGTAGTTTAAAACTTGTGTATGAACTTGTTTGTGTTGATAGATTGATTGACTAAATTTGATAATGAATATGTTGCCTAGCAAGAAAGTATGATATGTATGTGTATACTTGGGTTGATGATCTTGAAATGGATTACATTTAGGAAGTGGGAACATAGTTTAAAATCATCAAGATGAATATGCTTGTGTGTGTGTTACTTGATTGATTGGCTGAATCTGATTGGGTGATTTGATGTGTGTTCTCAGGTTGATGATCTTGTCGAGGCGTCAAAGTCAATATCGACATTACAGGCGATGATGGATGGAGATATTGAGTCTAACTGTGTAAGGAAGGGTGGCAGTCATACCAGGAATCTGTTGAGGGTGAAGCGTGGTCTCGATATGGTTCGGGTTTTGTTTGAGCAGATTATAGCTACTGAGTATGTTTTTTTTGGATCACTTTTATGTGTTAATGCTATTTTTATGGAAAAAATGTTTTAAAGTTGTTACCTTTATTTTCAAATTAAATGTAACACTTACAAAATTCTTTAAGATATGTATTAACAAGAATTTTGATTTCCTAGTAGCACCTTCTTCCGGAGCAAGGATGGATGGAGGGAGATTTGAATAATTTGAGTGTTGGTTGTGCAACTTTTGGATCATATTAATAATATATATTTAAAAGCTATTAGTCTTAGGTTCCAATTAAGACAAATCTGGATAGCCCAATATTCATTTATTTATACCTCTGCAATTGTACACGAGGCCACTTCACAATATTGGTACTCTCTCTGTCCATCATCTTGTCCATCGTCTTCTTTGTTAAAAGAAACTGAAAAATGCAAACACCCTAAAACCTTAGTTCCATTGTCCATAATGACATATTTATTTGGGTAACTTAGTTTCTTGTCTCCTGCTCTCCTCCCCATCCCTCTCTTTCGTTGTTTTCCCCATTCCACTAAGAAGTCTTACATTTTTCTTTTAGCAACAGCTTAATTAATTTTCTTCCATCTTCTAATGCAATGAATCTCGTAGGTTAGCAGACAAGGGTGAGAGTGGTTTAGACTATATTGAGATGTCCAAATTACATTGTTTTAGACGTTCGTCTTATGACCCATTATCGACCGAGAAAACTGCCCATGGTTGACAGTGATCGATCATCGTCTACGGTTTCTTCAGATGATGGTAAGTCATAAGAAGGACGTCTAGAACAATGTCATTTGGATATATAAATGAAGGGAAACCACTCGCACCCTAACCTAATAACTTACGAGGTTCATTAGTTTATGAGATGGATGGTTTTGGTGGCATGGGAAAAACAAAGGAAGTGAGAGATGGTGGAGGAAATAAGTAATCGACTTTACCTAAAAGAAATGTTATTATTAACTATTGGAACTAAGGGTTTATTGATGCCTTCTTCCGTCTTTCTAAACGAAGAAAACCACAAAAAGAGAGCAAGTATATTATGGGTTGGGCTACTATACAGTTATTATTGGGTTATAAAGAAATTCATATTGGCATTTTGATAGTTGTCTTAGATGGACCCTAACACTAATAGCCTTTCAATAAATCATTGTTATTATTCAAATGTCACACAACTCACGTGATATATTATTTAGATTATTATCACCCTCCATCTGCGCTCTGAAAGGAGATGCTACGAGAAATCGTGATTTTCTTGTTATACCTTACTTAAGAATTTCACAAGTGTGACATTTTTTAAGAATTTTATTGTAAAAACAGAAGAGGGCACATGTAAGATGGATTCAATTACTGATAAATTGAATGTTAACAACTCATGCATTATCCGGTACATAAAGTAGCCCCATTGCTTCTCCAAATTCCAACAAGACTTTTTAAGTGAGTGTCATATTTTCTAGTTAACTTCCTAGCTCTATTGATTGAAAATCTGAGTTTAACACAAGTTTGTTAAGTATATGATCCAATGTGGACTGTTGAGTACATAAATAAGCTTAAAGAAGATGCAAGTAGAATCCTGAACAAGTTTCATACTCGATCAATTAATTTCTATTCCATACTCAATATAAATTGATCATATCGGATAAATTCAAGAAAATTGATTATTATATGCTGAGTTTAAAGTTTTGTAATTTCAAGTAAATTGTATCCAATGTTTGAACTTGTATATCTCAGTTCATAGGAAACTCATATTTTATAATTTAGTCTCCTAAGTATCTTGTATATTCTTTAGCCAAAGCTTGTAAAGCAACTTCTAATCGATTAGTTCTCAAGATTGATATAACATAAACAGTAGAATCTGAAAAGATAAGTGCTCGCTTATATCGACATGTTTACACCACGCTGAGGCCTGGTTTGGCGGCCTGTGTTTTTGGATGTTATTGAAATGCATCAAGTACCAATGAGAGATCCTTGCAGTCACAAAGAGAACCTGAGAAATTAGCTGTTGCTGAAAGTTGTAACCGTTACTGTTGGAGGTTGTAATCGAACATATATTATACTGAATTTTTTCACCGTGTAACTTATTGTCGATAAAGTAATCAAGCCAATACACCATAAGGAATAACATCTATTGTTTTACCTTTTTCAAAGAAAAGCAGGACTCGGATATTTTCTTTTGTGATGATCGGCTGATCGCCCTAATTAGCATCGAAAAATCATTTGACTGAACTTTCGCAATGGAGAACATGCATAAACTTCGGCTTTCCTCATCTGTTGCTTCGTTTTTCTTTGGCAGTGGGAATTCTCTGAACAGTCCAGCTTCCACAGCTTATACACAGGTGTTTGCTCCACACCATAATTGGGCTATCAGGAAAGCTGTTGCTGCAGGCATGTATGCTCTTCCCACAAAAGCACAACTTTTAATGAAGCTCAATGAAGATGGTGAGTTTATATTTGACTGATTATTTCAATCTTTAATACCTTTTATTAAGCATGTGGACACTTTGTAGATGTACTCCAAACATGAAATGAAATTTCATTGGCTTAGTCGTTTATAATGACCATGTGGCTGATATGAACCACTTTTACCTAAACTGATCTCCAAGATAGTCTTATTTTTAGAAGTATATTTTTTTGTTGTTTGTAATTAGCGTCATGTCTGATCAGAGAGTACAATGTGGTAATTACATATTTGCAAAGCATTCTTTGGCGTCGTTTGTTTTGCCAATTTTGTAGTACCATAGAGAACTCGAACTACACTGGACTATCCCGTAGTTTCCTGGAACTTGCATAGTTAATTATAGTAAACTAGATCTTTTAGGAAACAAATTCTGTGTAATTTGTGGTGACTGCGGGAGACTTAGACAACTTGATTCCTTTTTTTTTTTTTTTTTTTTTGCTAAGTAACTTGATTCCTTTTGTTCTGTAGCAAGTACATATACCTCGGAATAAGTGACCTTTTCTAATTTTAAAATCATGGAATGAAGCAATGTAACCATTTTAAATTAGAAGGAACTAGTAGTTGCATAGTTAGATTACCTTGATCAGTTTACATAGTTGGGAGATCGAAACAAATGAGGCCCTTTGCGTTCCCAGGATCAGGGTTTTCTGATAATGAACTATGACTTAAAATTGTTTCCATTTTACCTTGTCCAACTTGAACATAACTAGAAGTAGTTTCCGTTGACAAATTTCCTGTTATTAAAGCCTAGGGCAGCAAGTATTCAGGAGGATGGCAGACAACAAATGAACACTGTACTGTCTTATATGTCCAACCAGTAAACCATGATAGTATTTAACAACTTTACGACTCAAACATGTGTGATCCTTGTCGCTCTGACGCTGTCAATAACGTTCGTTTCTCATAGCATAAAAACATATATATTTTATCTCTTCTTGTTCAAAAATCTTGACAAATTGCTTATTGAAAGGTATATAAAGCAGGCTGCCCATAATTCCATATGTTACTTCTTCTAATGGCGATTCTGGTTTTTATTGTAAATTTTGAGTTTCAGAGGCGTCAGCGAGGACTCAGATGCAAATATATATTGGCGCATCTGCTGCTGTGATTCTGTACATTGATAAACTCTTCCACTCAAAAGATCTTGGCATAGATTGGTAATTTACGTACTGGAGGTTCCAGTCTTTTGTTATCTGTGTTCTGGATGCAGTTGTTGTAATTTAGTTCTGATTCAAAAATTAAACTTTACTAGTTTAATCTGATATTTAATGTTACAGAGTTCTGATGAAAAATGTATACTTGAATAAGATATACTTCCATCACAAGATGTTGAGCAGAATGGCTGAAATGTACCTGAACTGTATGTCTGTAATTAATGCCTAATTGTGATCTTAAGACTCTGATTCAAATGAATTGCTTCCTAGGAACAGAACTAAGATTATCATCTCTGGAAGATACTAAGGTTAATAAGTAGATAACTTGTCCGGATTTAAAAGCTATTTATTTAGAATTCTTGCCATATGAATCAAGCTTTTTAAGTTATCTTCTTTTCCTTGCCTTGTGACTTATGAGTGTTAAGTAGTTACCTAACCGACGACAGTAAAATGAGACCTAAATTAGATCCTACTATACCATATTCAACAGTAAGTACAGTTGTGAGGCCAGCAGGTAAATTTATGGGCCTGTTTGGTTCATCATAAATAAGCTAACTTATATCTTATAAACCTGTAATAACTTATGACTGTAATAACTTATGAAGGGTGTTTACCAATCCAATTTATAAATCAACTTATAACTTATATGTTCATAAGTTGAATGTTAGTAACAACGTACATTTTCCTTAACTTATTGACTTAATATATGATTTCTTTGTCTTTTAATACTTCATATTTTTACATTTGTGTTTTTAAATATTTTTTTAATTTAAAATATTTGTATTTAGCTCTTTGTATTTAATAATTATTTTTAAAATATAAATTAACAAGTTTGTAACTAACTTATAAGTAAATTTATCCAAACACCTGAGAATTCGTCCACTTATCACTTATATGACATGAGAATTCATCCACTTATCTTATCACTTATATGACATTTATTCATTTTAAGGTATAATATACCCCAAATATGCACCATGTATTAGTGCATAATGGATGGAGGATGCCTATTATTGTGCCTAAAATTTTCTTTAGTTACCTAATAGCAACTCCAACAACCTCTTTAAATTTTCTATAAAAATAATATAATTTAATTAACTCTTAACTATTTAAGAGTTAGATTTGTATATTCACTCCAACAATCTTCCTTAAATCTATTCTCTAACTATATTTTATTATTTATTCTCACAAACATATAAACAAAATCATGTATGAGGAGTTTATTGGGAAAAGGGAAACAATAAAAAATGATTAGAAGATGACTTAGAAGAGAATATGTCCTCCTCAATGTTGAGGAAACAAATGAAGCTCCTAAAGTTAGGAGGAAAGATAAGGAGCTTGTTGGAGATCATTTGAAGCTCAAATTCTTCAAAAAAATAACTTAGGAGCTAATTTAAGAGTTTGTTGGGATTGCTCTAACGGATGACAGTAAAATGAGACCTAAATTAGATCCTACTATACCATATTCAACAGGAAGTACAGTTCTGAGGCCTGCAGGTAAATTTATGTAGTGAACGAATACTTCGACTCACGTACAGATGAACTACGATGCAGAAGATGTTATACGAGACCAGAGAGGTGATGAATATGATTCTGAGATCGCAAGAAAGTCTAGAAGGTTAGAAAATCGATGTGCAGAATAATCGATTTCTGTTACATTCTGATATCATCACACCATATGTTTCCCCGCAGGCTCCCATACTTGAGTAAATGTGTACAATAAATACAACCACCTCTATTTACAAATATATATTGCTGCAGTGTATCTCAGCCCTATACACAAACTGGCATATATCTCCTTCTGGATCTGCCTAGTACCAAATCAGTAACAACAATGGTAGAGCACGGTACAATGACCAGCTCTCGTCCACTAGAGATATATAGTGTTAGAAAATGGAGTTTTGGAGCATAAGTATTTATATGTTCTTGATATTAATTCCGGATTTTAACGATTGGAAATTGTTCCTTGTTATGGGGACTTAAATTTTCATATATGGATCTAAGTAGTTTTCTTAGTGAAATCCATAGAAAAATAGAGTTGAAGTTAGTAGCTTGAAAGAGCTTGAAATGAGAATGTGTATTTGTCCCACATTGAACTAAATAAAGGGCGTTTTGGGCGAATGTCTCGGCGTCTCACGTACGCGAGGCGACCTGGGCGAGGGATTTTATTTAGGTGATTTAATATTTTAATTAGAATTAATTTATCAAAATTGGATTCGAATGAACCTGGACATGATTTGATATTCGAATGAACCTGGACAGGATTTGATATTCGAATGAACCTGGACAGGATTTGATATTCAAATGAACCTGGACAGGATTTGATATTCGAATGAACCTGGACATGATTTGATAGATATATTCGAAAATATTAAATGATATGTGGATTAAATATGTATTAAATGTAAATCGTCAGTTACGATTCTAATATTAATTAGGGTGGTATTAGTTATGCTTAGCTTCTACTATAAATAGAGAGCTAAGTTGCTGATTATGTACACCACACCTTACATTCTCTATAATTTTCTGTTCTCTCCTCTGCTCTTCCCTCAATATTAGTTTGAAGCTTGTCTGCTTGTGGTTTCTCCGGCGACTGAGGTGCTAGTCGAAGTTGAGCATTGGAGTTGCTGTGAACCCGTTGCTCGGAGCTGTTTTATCCTGGAGGAGGTGTTGCAAGCATCCCAACACAGTAAGTGGAGGCAATTATCTCTTCAAGAGCAGTCAGGACTTCTTGCAAGGACTGGCGACTCAGCTGATTTTTGTTTTAAAACTTCTTTTGTACACTGTTATGGCTATGGCTCCTGGTACACCTCTCTTCTTTTCTTCGTTTATTCAGTCACTGATATGCATGTTATTTACCTTCATGATTTGTTTCGTTAATTGTTGTCTTGGCCTGAACTTGTTAAATAATTTATATAACTGCCTCTATGTTGCTGTAATTGTTAATATTTCCAACATTCTTGAAGAGATAAGTTGTTATATATTATTTAACATAATGGTTAACGAAACTGAAGTTCCTGCTAGTGGTAGTTCTGGTGCATCTGTTGGGGCCATTGATTGGACCACTTACAGTTTTCCACAACCCGTTGAATTAACTGGCTTGCCAGAGAAATTTAATGGTGGCATCGGCTTTTCTCGTTGGCAGAAAAGGATGAAGTTGTGGTTGACTGTAAAGGGTTTGTGGCCTGTTGTGGAGTATGAGAAGCCGGTTTTGGATCAAGAAAAGGCTGATTCAGTTAAGGCTTTTGCAAAGTGGAATGAGAAGGACGGGGTGGCTAGGGCGGCCATCTTGGCTGCTCTAACAAACACCTTGTTTGATGTTTACTCATCAGATGACTACTCTGCAAAATTCTTATGGGAGAAGCTGGACCAGACACATAATACTGACTCACAAGGTCTGGAAAAGTATTATGTTGCTAGGTTCCTTGAATTCAAGCTGGTGGACAATAAATCCATGACTGAGCAAGTGCATGAATTCGAGATGATAGTGCATGCTTTGAAGGAGTCCGGAATGGATCTCCCTGAAAAGTTCAAGGTTATGAGTGTGATTGAAAAACTCCCGAAATCTTGGGAAGAGTTCGCTCTCTCCCTGAAAAGACAGAAAGTTGAGATCACCTGGACTAACCTTATGCTAGACATCTCGGTGCAAGAACAACACAAGTCCAAACAGGGACATGTGATGCCAACTGAGCACGGAAGCTCGAAGGTGAATGTAGCGACTGTAGGACAGAAGAGGAAGTTTGTTGCTAAGAAGGGTAATAGTAATAAACCTAAGAATGACAAGGACAAGGCCAAGAAACCAAAGGCAAACAAACCATGTTGGTCTTGTGGGCAGGTTGGGCACTGGAGTAAGGACTGTCCTACAAAGAAAGCAAAGAAAACCGAGGTGGTAGCGCAAGCGAATGCTGTGCTTGGAACCACAAGTGGGCCTGTAGTGAACATGGTTGTTGGTGAGGCTTCGGCTTCTGAAACCAACGAAAACCGGTATGTGACCTACAACCCTGTACTATTTTCCACTTATCTGTCAAATGAATGGTTGATTGATACTGGAGCTAATGTGCATATTTGTGCTGATATTAGTTTGTTTGTATCTTATCAACAGAGTCATAGCATGACAGTGACGATGGGGAATGCGAGTGCTGCTCAAGTTCATGGAGTGGGAGACGTGGACCTGAAGTTTCCTTCGGGGCGTATTCTATCCCTGACAAGAGTGCATCATGTTCCCGACATGCGTAGAAATATAATAAGTGGAAGTCGTTTAGTTACGAATGGTTTTGAAATTTCCTTAAGGTGTAATAAAGTAGTTCTTATTCACAATGGTACTTTCTTTGGCAAGGGTTACTTGTCAAATGGTTTATTTGTTATAAATGCTGAGCCTGTTTTGGGCACTTCCTTTAATGAAATTACTCCTTCTGTTAACTGTGTAGAATCATCCAACTTATGGCATGCTAGACTTGGTCACTTAAATTTTGGTGCTCTTAAAAATATGATGAACTTAGAGTTGATTCCAAAACATACTATATAAAAGAATTCTAAATGTCAAGTATGTGTGTCTGCTAAACAAATAAGGAAACCTTTTCATAATGTTGTTAGGGATTCAGACTTGTTAGATTTAGTACACACTGATATTTGTGAATTTGGTGGTATGTTAACTAAGGACCATTTTAGATACTTCATTACTTTTATAGATGATAGTAGTAGATACTGTTATATTTATTTACTTAAACATAAGGATGAAGCACTTAGCAAATTCATGATTTATAAAACTGAAGTTGAGAAACAAACTGGTAAGGTACTTAAAAGATTGAGATCTGATAGAGGTGGTGAGTATACGAGTAACGCATTTAATGAATTTTGCGCAAGCAATGGTATAGTTCATGAAGTTACTCCACCATACACACCTGAGTCTAATGGGGTCGCTGAGCGAAAGAACAGAACGTTCAAAGATATGATTAACAGTATGCTTATTAACTCTGGGTTGCCTAAATACATGTGGGGAGAGGCTCTGAATACGGCTTGCCATATTCTGAACAGAGTCCCTCTGAAACACATGGATAAGACACCTTATGAGTTGTTGAAAGGCAAGAAGACTAGTCTCAAGTATCTTCGAGTGTGGGGGTGCCTTGCAAAGGTACTTGTCCCTGAACACAAGAGGAAGAAACTAGGTCCTAAGACGGTTGATTGTATCTTTCTGGGCTATCTTGAAACCACTACATCTATGAGATTTTTGGTATTAAAATCTGACATAGATGGTATAGTGGCTAACACGATAGTTGAATTTCGTGATGCTACATTCTTTGAGGATGTCTATCCTATGAAGACTGGTATACCTCAAGGTAATTCTGAGGAAGATCCCACTCACACATCAAGTTCTATTCCTGATCATGTGGAAAAGATGACAAATGTGGGGGCGGAACCTGGTAGCAGCTCTACTCCTATGGAGGAAGAGGAACCTAGGAGGAGTAAACGTGCAAAGGTAGTCAAGGACTTTGGAAGTGATTTCATCACTTACAATGTCGAGGATGAACCTTTAACTTTCCGACAGGCTATGGACTCCTCGGAGTCTAGGCACTGGAAGGGCGCTGTAAAGAGTGAAATTGACTCCATTGTTTCTAATGGGACATGGGAGTTAGTTGATCTCCCTCCGGGGTGTTCTACTATCGGGTGTAGATGGATCTTTAAAAAGAAATTGAACCCTGACGGCTCAATAGATAAGTACAAAGCTAGACTGGTAGCTAAGGGTTTTAAGCAAAGGGAAGGCATTGATTACTTTGATACATACTCTCCAGTTGCTAGGATGGTAACAATCCGAATGCTTGTAGCATTGGCTTCCGTCCATGGTCTTATCATCCATCAGATGGATGTAAAGACAGCTTTTCTTCATGGTGAACTTGAAGAAGAGATATATATGGATCAGCCTGAGGGATTTGTTGCTTCTGGAAATGAAAGGAAAGTATGTAAGTTAATCAAGTCTATCTATGGCTTGAAACAAGCTCCCAGGGATTGGCATAAAAAGTTTGATGAAACTATCTTGCCTTTCAGTTTTACTGTTAATGAAAGTGACAAGTGTGTCTACAGCAAAGTTAAAGGTAGTGAATATGTCATCATATGCATATATGTAGATGACATATTACTGTTTGGAACCAACATTGAGATTATTAACGAGACAAAAGCTTTCTTAAAAAGGCATTTTGAAATGAAGGATATGGGTGAAGCTAGCGTGATTCTTGGTCTCAAGCTGACTCAGTCAGCTGAGGGAATAACTTTATCACAGTCTCATTATATAGAGAAATCTATACTTGAGAAATATGGTTATTCACAGTGTAGAATCGCTAGTACACCGTATGATCCTAAAGTTGCCCTTGTCAAGAATACTTCAGGGGTGCATGTGTCTCAGTTAAGGTATTCTCAGATTATTGGGAGCTTGCAGTATCTTGCTAATTGTACTAGACCGGATATTTCTTACTCTGTGTCTAAGTTGGCTAGATATACAAGCTGTCCAAACAGAAACTCATTGGGATGCTCTTGATAGAGTACTTAGATATCTCAAAGGCACAATGTACCTTAGTTTACACTATAGGAGATTTCCTGGTGTACTTGAGGGGTACAGTGATGCAAGTTGGATAGCTAAGAAGTCTGGTTCCAATGGAGTGACTGGATACGTATTCACCTTAGCGGGTGCAGCAATATCCTGGAAGTCAACTAAACAGACTATTATTACTCGGTCGACTTTTGAGGCTGAGTTGTGTGCGCTTGATGCCACTGGGACGGAGGCTGAGTGGTTACACGGACTTATGTCTGCGATACCTGTGGTAAGCAAACCGCTTCATGCGATTGCTATTCATTGTGATAGTCGAACAACTATCGACAAGATTAGCAGTAAAAAGTATAATGCTAAAACAAAGAGACACATCCAAGTTAGACTCAAGTCTATAAGGGGTTTAGTGTCTGATAGGATTATAGCTATAGAGTTCATAGGAACTCAGAATAATATAGCTGATCCTTTGACAAAAGGACTGGAACCTGCAGTGGTCCTTAAGTCAAGGTTGGGAATGGGACTGTCAACCCATCATGATTCATCGACAGTGGAAACCCAATACACATGAGAGGAGATCCCTTGAAAGTGTATTCAATGTGGTAATAACAAGCTGTAAGGATGAATTGGTAGTACCTTTGCTACATAAATGATACTTTTGTATCTGAGTCTATTCCCTGAAAACCTAGAAGGTACTGACACTGCTATGAAAGCAAGAGTTTTATAACTCTGAATGGGGTCAAGTCATTTGACGAGATGGTAGCGGTACATCTCTGGAGATGCCCAGCTAAGCGAATGTAATTGTGTGGTCGCAATTAGGGGAAAGGGTTATTCTCTGAAAGCATTCGACGAACAGGATCGAGACAAGACCATTAATGTCTCAAAGCCGTAGATTGGCACCATAGCCTTTGACTTGTCGTCGTTTATGGAACATGGTTACATCAAACGGATTAAGATTCAAGGTGAAACATTCCATCTAAATCCGGTAGCCATCGAAGTAGGGGACTCAGGAGGGTTCAAACCCGGAAGGGTACCGACTCTGAAAAACAAGTCATGATGAGAAACCTGAATGCATTTCTGTATGGATTTGTGGGGGATTGTTAGAAAATGGAGTTTTGGAGCATAAGTATTTATATGTTCTTGATATTAATTCCGGATTTTAACGATTGTAAATTGTTACTTGTTATGGGGACTTAAATTTTCATATATGGATCTAAGTAGTTTTCTTAGTGAAATCCATAGAGAAATAGAGTTGAAGTTAGTAGCTTGAAAGAGCTTGAAATGAGAATGTGTATTTGTCCCACATTGAACTAAATAAAGGGCGTTTTGGGCGAATGTCTCGGCGTCTCACGTACGCGAGGCGACCTGGGCGAGGGATTTTATTTAGGTGATTTAATATTTTAATTAGAATTAATTTATCAAAATTGGGTTCGAATGAACCTGGACATGATTTGATATTCGAATGAACCTGGACAGGATTTGATATTCGAATGAACCTGGACAGGATTTGATATTCAAATGAACCTGGACAGGATTTGATATTCGAATGAACCTGGACATGATTTGATAGATATATTCGAAAATATTAAATGATATGTGGATTAAATATGTATTAAATGTAAATCGTCAGTTACGATTCTAATATTAATTAGGGTGGTATTAGTTATGCTTAGCCTCTACTATAAATAGAGAGCTAAGTTGCTGATTATGTACACCACACCTTACATTCTCTATAATTTTCTGTTCTCTCCTCTGCTCTTCCCTCAATATTAGTTTGAAGCTTGTCTGCTTGTGGTTTCTCCGGCGACTGAGGTGCTAGTCGAAGTTGAGCATTGGAGTTGCTGTGAACCCGTTGCTCGGAGCTGTTTTATCCTGGAGGAGGTGTTGCAAGCATCCCAACACAGTAAGTGGAGGCAATTATCTCTTCAAGAGCAGTCAGGACTTCTTGCAAGGACTGGCGACTCAGCTGATTTTTGTTTTAAAACTTCTTTTGTACACTGTTATGGCTATGGCTTCTGGTACACCTCTCTTCTTTTCTTCGTTTATTCAGTCACTGATATGCATGTTATTTACCTTCATGATTTGTTTCGTTAATTGTTGTCTTGGCCTGAACTTGTTAAATAATTTATATAACTGCCTCTATGTTGCTGTAATTGTTAATATTTCCAACATATATATGCTCCCGTACCTCTCCTTTAGCCACATGATCCCACTCTCCGAAATCGGTCACCTCCTCTCCTCAGCTGGCCAAAATGTCACCATACTTACCACTCCTCGCAACGCTGCTTCCATTCTCAAAAAAACCACCGACTCGCCCAATTTCCGCATTCAAACATTTCCCTTCCCTGCTCAACAATGTTGAAATTAATCTCAAAGTTTATTTTGTTTTAACAGTATTTTGTTTATTTGATTTGGTCAATCAGTTTAGCATGTTTTTAGGAATCAGAATAAGTCAATAGTTGTGGAGTTTGTTTAGGAGCACAACTATAGTCGTGTGCTAGTTTCTAGCTTAGCAGTTTTATTGTTTTCCTTGTAGTTCAAATAGCTGTAGCCTTTGTTTTCCAAGACTAAGCCAATACAAACGTTTCTGGCAATCACTTTGTCTATTCAATACACTGCAATTGCATTGTTTAGGTTAAGAAGTGGTATCAGAGAAAAGGAGGTCTTGGCTGACGTACAAACACTGAGATGGACGCGAAGGACGCAAACAAACTCAAGATAGGAGGCTCATATGGCTTAAGCTACCCATTGCTGGCAAGGAGCAATTATACAGCGTGGGCACTTAAGATGAAGGTCGTAATGCAAGCCCAGGGAGTGTGGTCTGCGATTGAGCCAAGTGATCCCAAAGTAACTGTGGAGGAAAAGACTGACAAGGTGGCACTAGCAATGATCTATCAGGGCATTCCTGAAGACGTGCTGCTTTCAATCGCCAATAAGAAGACAGCTAAGGAGTCATGGGATATGATTAAGACGCTTTGCCAAGGAGCTGACAAAGCTAAGAAAGCTCGAGTTCAGACATTGAAATCTGAATTTGAAATGTTAAGCATGAATGACAACGAACAGATTGAGGATTTTCACCTGAGAATGAATGGGTTAGTCACAAATATTCGGGCACTAGGAGAAGTGATGGAGGAATCATACGTAGTCAAGAAATTACTCCGTGCAGTTCCTGCAAAATTCGTACAGATAACCTCCACCTTGGAGCAATTTGGCGATATGGAGACTATGACAGTGGAGGAGGCTGTAGGGTCACTCAAGGCACATGAAGAACGGGTTAAGGGAAAGACAGAGGTCAAGGAACAGCAGCTCATGCTAACGGAAGAAGAATGGATGAAACGTGAAGGAGGTGAGAAGAAACTATTACTCACACGAGAAGAATGGATGAAACGGAACAGTGGCGGAGAAAGGGCTGTAAAGTCACGAGGTCGTGGGAAATTCGACAAAAGCACCATTAAGTGCTATAACTGCAATGTCTATGGCCATTTTGCTTCAGAGTGCAGAAAACCACGGAAGCCCAGAGGAACTCAGGAGCTGGAGGCGAACATGGCTGCCATAGACGACGATGAACCTGCCCTACTCTTGGCCAAGCATGAAAAATCAGGTCTGTTACTGAATGAGGATAAAGTTTACTCAAATCAATTGCCAAGAAACGGAGAAGGAACATGTGAATCAAATGTCTGGTATCTTGATAACGGCGCGAGTAATCATATGACTGGTGCAAGAAACAAATTCATTGAGCTGGATGATAGTATTTCTGGCCAAGTTCGGTTTGGAGATGGTTCAGTGGTGGAAATAAAGGGAAAGGGAACGGTTCAGATGCTGTACAAAAACGGTGAAGAGAAACAATTAAACGAGGTATATTATATCCCATGTTTACGAAGTAATATCATATCGTTGGGTCAATTGTCTGAAACAGGAAATAGAGTGGAACTAAAAGGGGAGTTCTTGAGGGTGTTCGATGATGAAGACCGTTTGATGATGAAAGTGAAGCGATCTCAAAATCGTCTCTACAAAATCATTATTGACACCAACAAACATGAATGCATGATGACAAAGGTAGAAGAGATGTCAAAGCTTTGGCACGCCCGTCTTGGACACGTCAATTACCAAGCTATGTCCCTCATGTCAAAGTTTCAGATGGTTGAAGGAATGCCAAGGACTCTAAACCTGACTCAGGTTTGTGATGGGTGCCTCATGGGAAAGCAGACCAGAAAAGCGTTTCCTCACAAAGCTAAGTTCAGTGCAAGCAAGGCACTTGAACTCGTTCATGGCGATCTGTGCGGGCCGATTTCTCCCACCACCAACTCCGGGTATAAATATTTCTTCCTTTTAGTGGATGACTTCAGCAGGTATATGTGGGTCTACTTTCTTCAAAGCAAGGACGAAGCACTTCAGGCATTCAAGAAATTTAGAGTAATGGTTGAGAATGAACCCGGGAGAAGAATCAAAATGTTTCGAACCGACAGAGGTGGTGAATTTAACTCCAATGAATTCACGGAGTACTGTGAGGCAGCTGGGATTCAGAGAAACTACACGACTCCCTACACACCCCAACAAAACGGGGTTGTAGAGCGTCGTAACAGAACTGTTGTGGAGATGACTAGAAGCAGCCTAAAGGAGATGAAATTACCACAAAAGCTATGGGCTGAAGGAGTCAGGAACGCTGTATATATTCTTAATAGGCTTCCAACGCGAGCATTGACAAACCAGACCCC
Organism: Heracleum sosnowskyi; assembly: GCA_030848705.1. Classification (NCBI taxonomy): domain Eukaryota; kingdom Viridiplantae; phylum Streptophyta; class Magnoliopsida; order Apiales; family Apiaceae; genus Heracleum; species Heracleum sosnowskyi. The sequence continues at coordinate 24,374,742 of CM061240.1, forward strand.
GTATGAAGCATGGGAAAACAAGAAACCAGTAGTGAGTCATATACGTGTATTCGGATGCTTGGCACATGTCAAAACGCCAAGTGTTCATAACACCAAACTTGAAGACCGAAGTAAAAGAATGGTGAATCTGGGGCGTGAACCAGGAACGAAAGGATACAGACTATACGACCCAGTGGAGAACAGAATTCAGGTTAGTCGGGATGTAATCTTCGAAGAGACAAAACAGTGGCCTTGGGATTCACTGTCAGAAGAAGAAAATATGCAAGAGACGTTCTCAGTACCAGAGTTAGTCGACACCAACGAAGATACACCATATCAGACATCAGAATCGCAGACACAAGCAGAGACTCCCAGTTCAGGAGAACAGTCTTCTACAAACAGTGTTAGCCGGGACAACTATGATGACAGTACAACTCCAAAGAAGTTCAGGACAATCAGGAGCATATATCAGACTTTGGAAGAAGAGGAGTTACATCTTATGGGCATTGATGAGCCAGTGAACTACGCGCAAGCTGTAAAAGAAGTAAAATGGAGAGATGCAATGAAGCAGGAGATGAACTCCATCGAAGCAAACGAGACATGGAGACTCACGGAGTTACCACCCGACCAGAAAATCATAGGCTTGAAGTGGATTTATAAGCTGAAAAAGGATGCAAATGGAAGGGTAGTGAAACACAAAGCTCGTCTTGTCGCGAAGGGTTACGTGCAAGAGCATGGAATTGATTTTGACGAAGTCTATGCACCTGTTACTCGCATAGAAACAGTGAGACTATTGTTAGCCTTGGCAGCCAAAGAACAGTGGGAAGTTCACCATCTAGACGTCAAAACGGCTTTCTTAAATGGAGACATAATGGAGGATGTGTACGTTGCTCAGCCAGAAGGATTTGTGAAAAAGGGACAGGAGCACCTCGTGTATAAATTGGCAAAGGCCCTATACGGGCTTCGTCAAGCACCACGTGCTTGGTACGCTAAGCTGAATGCCTGCTTGTTGGAACTAGGTTTTGTTCGTTGTCCTTATGAGCACGCCGTGTATACACGCAAGGAGGAAGCTAGTAAACTGGTGGTTGCAGTATATGTGGACGACCTATTAATCACAGGTACCTCTTTAGATGTCATAGAGGGGTTCAAGTCACAGATGAAAGCAAGGTTTGAGATGAGTGACTTGGGCAAGCTGAGCTATTATTTGGGAATCGAGGTCGTGCAAGGAGAAGGATTTATCGAGTTAAAGCAAGGAGGATATGCACGAAAAATTCTTGAAAAATCTGGAATGGCAGATTGTAACCCAACGAAGTACCCGATGGACCCAAAGGAACAACTCAGTCGTGATGAATCCGGACAGCTGGTGAATGCTACTGATTACAAAAGCATGGTGGGTGGGCTTCGCTATCTGGTTCATACACGACCAGACATAGCATATTCAGTGGGTATAGTAAGTCGCTTTATGGAAAACCCCACAAAGAAACATTTGGACGCTGTCAAGAGGATTCTCAGGTACATAAAGGGAACAATGCAGTACGGCTTGGTGTATTCAAGAAACAGTGGCAACAACGCTCTCACGGGATTCTCAGACAGTGATTTGGGAGGCCAAATGGACGATAGGCGAAGCACAGGAGGTATGATCTTTTACCTAAATGAGAGTGCTATTACTTGGGTATCACAAAAGCAGAAGTGTGTTGCACTGTCTTCATGTGAGGCCGAATTTATGGCCGCCACAGCAGCTGCATGCCAAGGTATATGGCTGAGAAACATTCTGAGTCGAATTACTTCTGAAACAATTGGCCCTGTGATTCTGTATATCGACAATCGAAGTGCTATAGACCTGGCGAAAAATCCAATGTTTCATGGGAGGAGCAAGCATATTGATATACGCTTTCACTTTATAAGGGAATGCGTAGAAAGAGGAGAAGTAATTCTGAAGCACGTGTGCAGCAGTGAACAGAAAGCTGATGTCCTGACGAAAGCCATGGCAACTAACAGATTCGAGAAGATGAGGCAGCTACTGGGCGTCAAGAATCTGGGAAGACAACTTTGAGATTAAGGGGGAGAATGTTGAAATTAATCTCAAAGTTTATTTTGTTTTAACAGTATTTTGTTTATTTGATTTGGTCAATCAGTTTAGCATGTTTTTAGGAATCAGAATAAGTCAATAGTTGTGGAGTTTGTTTAGGAGCACAACTATAGTCGTGTGCTAGTTTCTAGCTTAGCAGTTTTATTGTTTTCCTTGTAGTTCAAATAGCTGTAGCCTTTGTTTTCCAAGACTAAGCCAATACAAACGTTTCTGGCAATCACTTTGTCTATTCAATACACTGCAATTGCATTGTTTAGGTTAAGAAACAAGTCGGCCTTCCAGAAGGTCTCGAAAATCTTATATCCGCCACCGACATTCCCACTGCTAGGAAACTTTACAATGCTCTGACTCTACTTCAGGCTGATTTCGAACGTTTTATGCTATCTAGTCCTCCTGATGTTATTATTTCCGATATGTTTTTTCCTTGGACCACCGATTTTGCTATCAGAATCGGTGTTCCAAGGATAGTATTTCAAGCGACGATTATATTCGCACAGACGCTTAAACAGGCTGTTCGTGAACCAGATTCACCTCATCGCAAAGTTGAATCGGATTACGAGCCGTTTGTCATTCCGAATCTCCCTCATAAGATTACAATGACGCGGTCACAACTTCCGGACTATGTGCGGACACCAAACGGGTACACTCAGCTGATGGAACAATGGAGAGAGGCCGAGTTGAAGAGTTACGGAATCGTTGTTAATAACTTTTCCGAGTTCGAGTCAGTGTACACTGATTGCTATAAAAACGTTATGGGAGGGAAAATTAAAATATTTCACGTTGGTCCGACATCTTTAATACATTTGAGTAGTAATGATAAGGCGGAGAGAGGGCATAAAACAGTTATTACCAAGAACGAGTGCCTAAGTTGGCTCAACGGAAAAAAACCTAATTCAGTGATTTATGTTTGTTTTGGTAGTGCATGTATATTCCCGGACACTCAGCTTATGGAAATAGCGTGTGCGTTAGAATCATGCGAGTACGATTTCATATGGGTGGTACTCGGTAAAGATGACGAGAAAGATGATGACATGATCAAATGGACACCTCCTGGTTTTAATCAAACCGTGATTAAAACCAAGAGGGGCCTGATCATCAAAGGATGGGCTCCTCAAGTTTTGATCCTAGACCATCCTTCAGTAGGTGGTTTTTTGAGTCATTGTGGTGGGAATTCAGTGATTGAATCAGTGAGTTACGGGGTACCAATGGCGACATGGCCTTTATATGCTGAACATTTTTATATTGAGAAGCTGTTAACGCAGGTGTACGGGATTGGAGTTGAAGTTGGTGTAGAGGATTGGAACTTGTGGGTTGATTGTGGTAAGAAAATAATTAAAAGAGAGAAAATAGAGAAGGCTTTGAAGAAGTTGATGAATGGTGAAGATGAAATGGTGAAGGAAATGAGAAAGAAAATAAAGGAGCTCAGAGAAGTGGCTAAGAAGGCTGTTCAAGTAGGTGGATCCTCACACAAGAATTTGATGGTGTTGATCGAAGAGCTCAAGCAGCTCAGAGACCAGAAAATCCTCAACTAAGATCGTTTGGTGAATCGTATCTTTCGAAAATAAGGACTAATGTCCAGAAAAGTACTACTACTTATTCCGCTCCATTCAGAATTCAAGAAAAGACAGTGCATGTTTGAACATGTTTGTTTGGAAGTTCATGGTTGAAATTGCTTGTTTCAAAGATTATAATTTTCGAATTATTATCTTTTCTGATTTTATATTTTTATGATTCAATGAAGTTTAATGAAATTCCAACAGTATTAAACAAACAGGTATTAACTTTGGCTAGTGAAATGATTTAGCCTCTAATTTAATTTGTTCGTAGAAGTTATAACACAACTCAACGGGTATTAATTAAGTTGACAGTAATTAGTAGAAACAAGACTTGATGTGGGATAATTGCTGCATATTACAAGGTGGTTTCGGTTGGAAATAAGCAATACTATAACTAGTACTACAGCAACATGGAGACAGTTATATAAAAGATATAGCATTGACAGGCCAAGACCAAAGTTAACAAAACAAAGCATGAAGGTCGAAAGCATGCATATCAGAAACTGATAAATAACCAGGGAGACAGAAACAGTACCTGTAGCCATAGTTTAACAGTGTATATAATAACAGAAATTACGAAGCAAACAGCTGAGTCGTCAGGAATTCGAGAAATCCTGACTGCTCTTGAAGAGTTATTCGCCCCCACTTACTGTGTCAGGTTGTCGGCGAGATACTACTTCCAGGATAAAACAGCTCCGAGCAAGGTGTTCACAGCAACAACAGCGCTCAACTTCGACCAGCACCTCAGTCGCCGGAGAACCAGAAAACTACAGAGAATACTATATGGAGAGGGAGGGCAGAGAGAGTTTTAGAGAGAAGTGAGTTTTGCAAACTTCTGTGTGTTTTAACTGAGCTACAAGGGCCACTATTTATAGTGGTTCCTTTCTGTAACTGAAGCATACACATTAATTCTTTCCGTAACAGCTGATCATATTAAATAAAAAAAAATCAAAACTGACCATTTAATGAATAAACGTTTTTGATTTAAATTTAATAACCTGAGCTGTTACATCTTTTTCATGTTTATCCACATATACAAATTTAATATTTATTTTAAACATATCCATCAAATCATGTCCAGGTTCATATCAGTTTCTGTTGCCCATCAGAGTTTAGTTTCTGTTGACCATCAGAGTTTAACTTGTTGTCCATCAGAGTTTAACTTGTTGTCCATCAGAGTTTAACTAGTTGTCCATCAGAGTTTACTGATAAACCAACTCCATCAGAGTTTACTAGTTAAATACTGATAAACCAACTCCATCAGAGTTTACTAGTTAAATACTGATAAACCAACTCCATCAGAGTTTACTAGTTAAATTCTGATAACCCAACCCAATTTGACAACTGATAACCCAGCCCAATTTGATAAATTAATTTTAATAAAATATTAAATCACATAGATAAAAACTCTCGCCCAGGTCGCCTCGCGTACGCGAGACGCCGAGACATTCGCCCAAATCGCCCTTCGACCCGACCCGGTCCGGTCCGGTCCGGTGCGTGGCGTGGCGTGGCGAGGCGGGCGGCGGCGCGCGTGTGTGTGTGTGTGAAGCACACACCAACACCATGCACCATCACACACCTTAGTAGTTGTATACTACTCATGTGTGTAATGCTATATAAAGCCACCAAGTCCCCTTATTCTTTTCTATGTGGGATAAATGAAACATCATTATAACAAGCTTTTTCAAGCTACTACCTTCATCTCAATTTCTCTTATGGATTTAAACAAGAAAATTATTAAACCCATACATGAAAGTTTAAGTTCCCATAGCAAGGAACAACTTCCAATCATTAGAAATTTGAATTAACATCAAGAATATACTTAATTATATCCTTAAACTATCAATTTTCTAACAATCCCCCACAAATCCATATAGAATTGTAGACAGGTTCTTAACATGACTTGGTTTTTCAGAGTCGGTACCCTTCCGGGTTTGAACCCTCCTAAGTCCCCTACTTCGATGGCTACCGGATTCAGATGGAATTATTTCACCTTGAATCTTAATCCGTTAAGTGTAACCATTCTCCATAGACGACGACAAGTCAAAGGCTATGGTGCCAATCTACGACTTTGAGACATTAATGGTCTTGTCTCGATCCTGTTCGTCGAATGCTTCAAGGAATAACCCTTTCCTCTAATTGCGACCTCACAATCACATTCGCTTAGCTGGGCATCTCCGGAGATGTACTGCAACCATCTCGTCAAATGACTTGACCCCATTCAGAGTTCTTAAGCTCTTACTATTCAGCAGTTTCAGTACCTTATAGGTTTACAGGGGATAGACTCAGATACTAAGTATCATCTATGTATCAAGGTACTCCCAACTCATCCTTACAGCTTGTTATTACCACATTGAATACACTTCGAGGGATCTCCTCTCATGTGTATTGGGTTCCCACTGTTGATGAGTCGTGATGGGTTGTCAGTCCCATCCCCAACCTCGACTTAAGGACCACTGCAGGTTCCAGTCCTTTAGTCAAAGGATCAGCTATATTTTCCTGAGTTCCAATGAACTCTACAGCTATAATCCTATCAGACACTAATCCCCTTATAGACTTAAGTCTAACTTGGACGTGTCTCTTTGTTTTAGCATTGTACTTTTTACTGCTAATCTTGTCGATAGTTGTTCGACTATCACAATGAATAGCAATAGCAGGAAGCGGTCTGCTTACTACAGGTATCACGGACATCAGTCCGTGTAACCATTCAGCCTCCGTCCCAGTGGCATCAAGTGCACACAACTCAGCCTCAAAAGTAGACCGAGTTACTATAGTCTGTTTTGTCGACTTCCAGGATATTGCTCCACCCCCTAGGGTGAACACGTATCCAGTCACTCCATTGGAACCAGACTTCTTAGCTATCCAACTTGCATCACTGTACCCTTCAAGTACACCAGGAAATTTCCTATAGTGTAATCCAAGGTACATTGTGCCTTTCAGATATCTAAGCACTCTATCAAGAGCATCCCAATGAGTTCTGTTCGGACAGCTTGTATATCTAGCTAGCTTAGACACAGAATATGATATATCTGGTCTAGTACAGTTAGCAAGATACTGCAAGCTTCCAATAATCTGAGAATACCTTAACTGAGACACAGGGACTCCTGAACTATTCTTGACAAGGGCAACTTTAGGATCATAGGGTGTACTAGCGATTCTACATTGTGAATAACCATATTTCTCAAGTATAGATTTCTCTATATAATGAGATTGCGATAGGGTTATTCCATCAGCTGACTGAGTCAGCTTGATACCAAGAATCACGCTAGCTTCACCCATATCCTTCATCTCAAAGTGCCTTTTCAAGAAATCCTTTGTCTCGTTAATAATCTCAATATTGGTTCCAAACAGTAGTATGTCATCCACATATAAGTATAATACGACACATTCACTACCTTTAACTTTTGAGTAGACACACTTATCGCTATCATTACTAACAAAACTGAATGTCACAATCGTTTCATCGAACTTCTTGTGCCAGTCCCTGGGACCTTGTCTTAAGCCATAAATAGATTTGATTAACTTACATACTTTCCTTTCGTTGCCAGATGCAACAAACCCCTCAGACTGATCCATATAAATCTCTTCTTCAAGTTCACCATGAAGAAAAGCTGTTTTCACATCCATTTGATGGATGATCAGACCATGTACGGAAGCCAATGCTACAAGCATTCGGATTGTTATCATTTTGGCAACAGGAGAGTATGTATCAAAGAAATCAATTCCTCCCATTTGCTTAAAACCCTTAGCCACCAGTCTAGCCTTGTACTTCTCTATTGAGCCATCAGGGTTCAACTTCCTTTTAAAGATCCACTTGCACCCAATAGTAGAACACCCAGGAGGGAGATCAACTAACTCCCATGTTCCGTTAGAAACAATAGAGTCAATTTCACTCTTTACAGCGCCCTTCCAGTGCCTAGACTCCGAGGAGACCATAGCTTGTCAGAAAGTTAAAGGTTCATCCTCGACATTGTAAGTGATGAAATCACTTCCAAAGTCCTTGACTACCTTTGCACGCTTACTCCTCCTAGGTTCCTCTTCCTCCATAGGAGTAGAGCTACTACCAGGTTCCGCCCCCACATTTGTCATCTTTTCCACATGATCAGGAATAGAACTTGATGTGTGAGTGAGATCTTCCTCAGAAGTACCTTGAGGTATACCAGTCTTCATAGGGTAGACATCCTCAAAGAATGTAGCATCACGAAATTCAACTATCGTGTTAGCCACTATTCCATCTATGTCAGATTTTATTACCAAAAATCTCATAGCTGTAGTGGTTTCAAGATAGCCCAGAAAGATACAATCAACCGTCTTCGGACCTAGTTTCTTCCTCTTGTGTTCAGGGACAAGTACCTTTGCAAGGCACCCCCACACTCGAAGATACTTGAGACTAGTCCTCTTGCCTTTCAATAACTCATAAGGTGTCTTATCCATGTGTTTCAGAGGGACTCTGTTCAGAATATGGCAAGCCGTATTCAGAGCCTCTCCCCACATGTATTTAGGCAACCCAGAGTTAATAAGCATACTGTTAATCATATCTTTGAACGTTCTGTTCTTTCGCTCAGTGACCCCATTAGACTCAGGTGTGTATGGTGGAGTAACTTCATGAACTATTCCATTGCTTGCGCAAAATTCATTAAAGGAGTTGCTCGTATACTCACCACCCCTATCTGATCTCAACCTTTTAAGTACCTTACCAGTTTGTTTCTCAACTTCAGTTTTATAAATCATGAATTTGCTAAGTGCTTCATCCTTATGTTTAAGTAAATAAACATAACAGTATCTACTACTATCATCTATAAAAGTAATGAAGTATCTAAAATGGTCCTTAGTTAACATACCACCAAATTCACAAATATCAGTGTGTACTAAATCTAACAAGTCTGAATCCCTAACAACATTATGAAAAGGTTTCCTTATTTGTTTAGCAGACACACATACTTGACATTTAGAATTCTTTTCTATAGTATGTTTTGGAATCAACTCTAAGTTCATCATATTTTTAAGAGCACCAAAATTTAAGTGACCAAGTCTAGCATGCCATAAGTTGGATGATTCTACACAGTTAACAGAAGGAGTAAATTCATTAAAGGAAGTGCCCAAAACAGGCTCAGCATTTATAACAAATAAACCATTTGACAAGTAACCCTTGCCAAAGAAAGTACCAGTGTGAATAAGAACTACTTTATTACACCTTAAGGAAATTTCAAAACCATTTGTAACTAAACGGCTTCCACTTATTATATTTCTACGCATGTCGGGAACATGATGCACTCTTGTCAGGGATAGAATACGCCCCGAAGGAAACTTCAGGTCCACGTCTCCCACTCCATGAACTTGAGCGGCACTCGCATTCCCCATCGTCACTGTCATGTTATGACTCTGTTGATAAGATACAAACAAACTAATATCAGCACAAATATGCACATTAGCTCCAGTATCAATCAACCATTCATTTGACAGATAAGTGGAAAATAGTACATGGTTGTAGGTCACATACCGGTTTTCGTTGGTTTCAGAAGCCGAAGCCTCACCAACAACCATGTTCACTACAGGCCCACTTGTGGTTCCAAGTACAGCATTCGCTTGCGCTACCACCTCGGTTTTCTTCGCTTTCTTTGTAGGACAGTCCTTATTCCAGTGCCCAACCTGCCCACAAGACCAACATGGTTTGTTTGCCTTTGGTTTCTTGGCCTTATCCTTGTCTATCTTAGGTTTATTAACATTACCCTTCCTAGCAACAGCCTTCCTTTTCTGTCCTACGGTTACTACATTCACCTTCGAGCTACCGTGTTCAGATGGCATCACATGTCCCTGTTTGGACTTGTGTTGTTCTTGCACCGAGATGTCCAGCATAAGGTTGGTCCAGGTGATCTCTCCTTTCTGTCTTTTCAGGGAGAGAGCGAACTCTTCCCAAGACTTCGAAAGCTTTTCAATCACGCTCATAACCTTGAACTTATCAGGGAGATCCATGCCGGATTCCTTCAAAGCATGCACTATCATCTCGAACTCATGCACCTGCTCAGTCATGGATTTGTTGTCTACCAGCTTAAATTCAAGGAACCTCGCTACAGAATACTTTTCCAGACCTTGAGAGTCAGTATTGTGAGTGAGGTCCAGCTTCTCCCATAAGAGCTTAGCACTATAGGCATCAGATGAATAAACATCAAACAGAGTGTTCGTTAAGGCTGCCAGTATGGCTGCCCTAGCCACCCCATCCTTCTCAGCCCACATTGCATAAGCCTTAACTGTTTCAGCTTTTTCTTGAACCACCACCGGTTTCTCATACTCCATAACAGGCCACAGACCCTTTACAGTTAACCACAATTTCATCCTTTTCTGCCAGCGTGAAAAGCCGACACCACCGTTGAATTTCTCAGGTAAGCCCGTTAGTTCAACGGGTTGTGGGAAACAGTAAGTGGTCCAATCAATGACCCCAGCAGACACATTAGACGTACTACCATCTATAGTAACTCCAGTTTCATTAACCATAATGCTAAATATTATATAACATGATAACTCTTCAAGAATGTTGGAAATAAGCAATACTATAACTAGTACTACAGCAACATGGAGACAGTTATATAAAAAATATAGCATTGACAGGCCAAGACCAAAGTTAACAAAACAAAGCATGAAGGTCGAAAGCATGCATATCAGAAACTGATAAATAACCAGGGAGACAGAAACAGTACCTGTAGCCATAGTTTAACAGTGTATATAATAACAGAAATTACGAAGCAAACAGCTGAGTCGTCAGGAATTCGAGAAATCCTGACAGCAAGGTGTTCACAACAACAACAGCGCTCAACTTCGACCAGCACCTCAGTCGCCGGAGAACCAGAAAACTACAGAGAATACTATATGGAGAGGGAGGGCAGAGAGAGTTTTAGAGAGAAGTGAGTTTTGCAAACTTCTGTGTGTTTTAACTGAGCTACAAGGGCCACTATTTATAGTGGTTCCTTTCTGTAACTGAAGCATACACATTAATTCTTTCCGTAACAGCTGATCATATTAAATAAAAAAAAATCAAAACTGACCATTTAATGAATAAACGTTTTTGATTTAAATTTAATAACCTGAGCTGTTACATCTTTTTCATGTTTATCCACATATACAGATTTAATATTTATTTTAAACATATCCATCAAATCATGTCCAGGTTCATATCAGTTTCTGTTGCCCATCAGAGTTTAGTTTCTGTTGACCATCAGAGTTTAACTTGTTGTCCATCAGAGTTTAACTTGTTGTCCATCAGAGTTTAACTAGTTGTACCCAACCCAACTGATAACCCAGCCCAATTTGATAAATTAATTTTAATAAAATATTAAATCACATAGATAAAAACTCTCGCCCAGGTCGCCTCGCGTACGCGAGACGCCGAGACATTCACCCAAATCGCCCTTCGACCCGGTCCGGTCCGGTGCGGTGCGGTGCGTGGCGTGGCGAGGCGGGCGGCGGCGCGCGTGTGTGTGTGTGTGCGCGTGAAGCACACACCAACACCATGCACCATCATACACCTTAGTAGTTGTATACTACTCATGTGTGTAATGCTATATAAAGCCACCAAGTCCCCTTATTCTTTTCTATGTGGGATAAATGAAACATCATTATAACAAGCTTTTTCAAGCTACTACCTTCATCTCAATTTCTCTTATGGATTTAAACAAGAAAATTATTAAACCCATACATGAAAGTTTAAGTTCCCATAGCAAGGAACAACTTCCAATCATTAGAAATTTGAATTAACATCAAGAATATACTTAATTATATCCTTAAACTATCAATTTTCTAACAGTTTCAGCTTCCATAAATCATATCCAGGTCAGTCGTGTGAAATTATATAAACAGGGGAAGCAATGCACGCAACGGATTTTGATGATTTTAAAAAAAGAGAACGGTCTACAACAAATGATTGTTGTAGCAAACTGTACCGCGAGGGTTTTATGTGTGCATACATGGGCCCATCATTTACACGTACCGCAAAGTTTATTATAACAATCGTTTGTTTTTTACCATCTGCCTTTAAAAGAACTTGCAAGTGTATTTGAAATGAGTTTTTCGAAAGACATGTTCTTAGATGGAATTAAGTAGTGTTGTGGTCGGCAAATGGCAATGGGATTGGAATTATTTGCTACTGTATTTTTTCATTATCATGAGAACAAAACATATAACAGATCCGCAAGTTCAATACAAATTTCAAAGAATTTGCGAGCTGTATAGTTAAGCTTCTTCTTCAAGGCTCGAGCTGACACAAAAAGAATCACTTGATGGTTTTTTTTATTCTTTAGTTCTTTGAGTTAAATCTCAAAGTGGTCACTGAAGTAAAGACCATATATCACTTTCATCACTCAACTCAACGAGGTATCACTTTAATCATTAAATTCGTCATAAATATCAAACAGATACCTCTAAATATGTGTTCGAAAAGTAAAAATAATTTATATCGAGTTCTACACATATTTCTTGAATGTTACCGCAAACAAATGAAAAGTTATGAACTCTAGTATTTATGATTTTATATTTAGATTTTAAAAAAATTATTTACTATTAATTTTTAATTTTATAGTTATTTACTTTGATTTAATTAACAATAAATAGTAAATGAATTTTTTAAAATCTAAATAAATTATTTAAAATACTAGAATTCATAAATTTTCATTTGGTTGCAGTAATATTAAAAAAATATGTGTAGAACTCGAGAAAAGTTATTTTTACTTTTCGAATACATATTTAGAGTTATCTGTTTGATGTTTATGATGACTTTAGTGATTGAAACGATATCCCGCTGAGATCAGTGATGAAAATGATATATGGTCTTCACTTCAGTGGCCACTTTGATATTTAACCCTTAGTTCTTTTGTTGAACTACTCTTAATTGCTAATTGTTTTGTCATCATCATATATCGTGAGCAGTCTGATAACAGGCTCTTAAGCGGAGCTTTAGTCCTATCATTGTCAACATTTCATGGTTTTCCTTTGAAGATAACCGGTTCCCAGGTCAGTTGCATTAAGCTTTGAATCTGTAATATACGTGTATTTTAGAATATATTTTAGAATATACTAATATTAATAATAATATCTAATTTTGAAAAAAATTAGTTATTAAATAAAATTACTAATTAGAAAAGAAGTCGGTAGCTTTTGCCTATTTATTAAATCAACCCTAATAGCATAAGCACCGGTGTCATTAAGAGCCGCACATAGTAGGGAACGCGAGGGAGACTAACAGAAGAGAGATCGTCTTGTTAATACAATAAATTATATAAAAAGGTACTATTACTTTTCTTTGTTTTGTATTGTTGTATTTTCGAGTATAATTTTTCAGCGAGATATTGTTAGACTTCATGGTGTGCCTGTGTCGATAGTTTCTGACAGGGATACGAGGTTTACATCGCGTTTTTGGAAGGGATTCCAGCAGGCTTGGGGTACGAGACTTAATTTTAGTACGGTTTTTCATCCGCAGACTGATGGACAGTCATAGAGGACGATTCAGACATTGGAGGATATGTTGAGGACTTGTGCGTTGGAGTGGACAGGTGATTGGGATAAATACCAGTGTTCTAAAAAGCGCAAAGCAGTCCTAAGCGGTGAGAGAAACTTCCAGCGCTTAAGCGGCTAAGCGGACGCTTAAGCGGAATTTTAAGCGGCTCACTAATCGGATTAATAATATATATATATTTAAATTTTTAAATATGATATTATTACATGTAAAATTAAAATTATGTAATAATTAAGTAAAAAGAATTTAAAGATAAAACGTTCTTAACAGAAAAGGTAATTTTAAAATTTTATGATAATTATAGTCATATTATAATAAATATTATTATTTTAAAATTAAAAATTAGCAGGTCAACATCATTTTGATCGCTTAAATCCGCTTAATGACCGCTTAATCCGCTTACTAGACCGCTTAATCTTCAAAAATGCATAATTACCCGCTTAGTATAAAATTGAAGTGTTTAGGGTACGATTTCACTTAAGTGTCCGCATAGGCGGTCGCATAATGCACTTTTTACAACACTGATAAATACTTGCATCTTGTTGAGTTTGCGTACAATAATAGTTGGCACGCGAGTATTAGTATGCCACCATTTGAGGCTTTGTATGGTAGGAGGTGTAGAGCACCGTCTTATTGGGATGAGGTTGGTGAGAGAGTCATTGCATGGCCAGAGTTAGTTAGAGTTACTAATGAGAAGGTGGAGCAGGCTAAGGCAAGTTTGAATGAGGCTCGATCACGTCAAAAGAGTTATGCGGATCAACATAGGAAGTTTGGTGGATTTGAACCTAGTGATCATGTGTTCTTGAAGGTGTCGCCTTGGAAGGGTGTTAAACGTTTTGGCATGAAAGGGAAGCTTAGTTCGAGATATGTTGGTCATTTTGATGTTATAGAGAAAGTGGGTGAAGTGTCTTACAGGGTTGTGTTGCCATCACAATTATCTCATGTCCATAATGTGTTTCATGTGTCTGTTTTGAGGGGCTACAAGTATCATCCGCTTCATGTAGTTCAGTATCCATTGCATACGATTATAGATGATCTTACTTGTGAGGAGGAAGCGGAAGCTATCCTAGCTCGAGAAAAGAGAGTTATGAGGAAAAGTACTATTCCTTTTGTGAAAGTCTTGTGGAAAAATCATTCTGAGAGAGAGACTACTTGGGAATTAGAAGGGTCTATTCGTGAGAGATATCCGCACTTATTCGATTCAGGTACGATTTTTAGTTTCGTTTGATTCCGGAGACGGAATCCTTTTTAAGGGGTTATATATGTAATATACGTGTATGTTAAAATATAATAATAATAATATATGATTTTGAAAAGAATTAGTTATTAAATAAAATTACTAATTAGAAAAGAAATCGGTAGCTTTTGCCTATTTATTAAATCAACTCTAATAGCATAAGCACTGGTGTCATTAAAAGCCCCACATAGTAGGGAACGCGAGGGAGACTAACAGAAGATAGAGATCGTCTTGTTAATACAACAAATTATATTAAAAGGTACTATTACTTTTCTTTGTTTTGTATTGCTGTACTTTCGAGTATAATTTAATGTTGTTGGTCATGTGCTTGTACTACCTTCCCATGATCTGTTTCTTATTGCAGGAGTAAGGGATCAACTTTTCTTGTTTATATCGTTAATAATATTCTGCATATATCTTTTGTTTATTAAACTTACAGTGGTTGTGTTGTTTTCCTGATTCGGTATCAAAGTTGGCCTCTGTATACTCATGCTTCTACCATTAAAGCCGATAGTAATTATTTTAATATTTAATATTTTGAGTTAAGTTTCAATCCTCGATAACATGTGTTTTTAATTATAAAATTTGCTTCTTAAATTCTTATGATCAGAATCGAGGAAGCCACGATTTTTTTAATAGGTCTCATATGTATATTATGTTGGTAAGTAGAGTTTTTAAATAATATTTATAATTCGGCTAATCAATTTATTTTGTATTATAAGCTATTAAAGACTACATAAATTTATATTAGTTACAGTAAAATTATGTAATTATGCCTGTTAGTTCCTTGTTTGCGTCGTTATACATGGGTGTCAAAATTCTGCTTTTGTAATATTATGTTCAAAACAAGTTTAAATTTTACATTATGCATTTTGTTATTATTATTCTATATTATGTGTAATTTGTTTGTTTAACTAGTACAGTACCTACAAATACATGTGTACATGCATGGTTTTATAACCACTAGTGTAATATTATAATGATATTAATAGCCTTGTGCGTTAACTAGCATGAAAGTCAGAGACCAACTAGTATACAGTGTTGTGTCCTCCTTACATAATATTAGTACTAAATCAAGGCTAAGAGACTGGACCTGTATGTTGAATAAATATGTTCATAAATAAATTGAGTAATATAAGCATAATATATGTTAATAGCAAATTATATTTTGTAATTTAGATCGGGGGCCCAAAATTTAGCGGATCGATTGCGGATTTTGTTAGTATCTTTAGTTGCTATTTTCGAGGTACGGATTCTCTCCTCTTTTATTCAGCGCTACTCCTCGTAGAAATATTTAAATTAAATTCGTTTTGACCTCAAATCTGTTCGTTTGATTTTGAATATGAAAATTGTTTTGATTCTGAAAAGTATATTTAAATCAGTTTCGAAATACTTAAATATTTGTTTCTGCGATTTTCTGATATTGCGTATATTTTATATATGTTGGAAATATTGAGAATATTTGTTCTGTGAGATTTTAAAATGTTTTGGTAAATATTATATTTGAACCCTTAGTGATATAGGGTATACCAAGTTAATCAGATGTATGGGTACTACAGCCATGTCATTGCGGCACCAGTGGCATGACACTTCCATGACAGTGTGATTGGTCATGGCGTATCCTTCTGTTCTGTTAGCTCTTGGGAGGAGCTTTGCGCATTTTGATATTTGTTTCAGGATACGTGGGTGCACCCAGAGTTTGTGATTTGTGATTTGATTTGACGGTGACGTTGTATATGTCGTACACGTTATCCGATTTGTTGCACACATTAGGTACCCTATGATCTATGTATTTGTATCTGTTCTGTTCTGATCTCGGTATGAAATATCCTAACCCTTCGTTGCTTCAGCCATACTTGTTTCCAATTAATTATTTTTATTACAAACTGTCAAATATGAATATCTGTTTTTCTGTTTTATAAACTGTATTCCAAATCCGTACTGGGCAATTGGCTCATGCCGTATTCTTTTTCTGGCAGGTGCTTAGGGGGATCTAGGACTGTATGATGGAGAACACCATTTATTCCATTTATTAGGATTTTCTTATTTCTAGCATTATTAGACTTTATTGTTCATTCGAGATTTTGAATTTTTCGTATTTATCGGATGAACTGTTTTGTATGATAAATATTATTTTGGAGATTATTAGACGTATTTAAGCATTAATTAGAAATTATTTAGTGCTCTGTTTGCAGGTTTATGATTTAATAAGTAGTCCCTCATTTAATTATAGATGGGGGTGTTACAGTGTTAGGCCGAATTCACAATATAATCAAGTATGTATGAGAATAACAATCAAGAACACTGTTTATAAATCAACAAACTTGAAAGGCATATGTCTAAGCCTATTTGTAAACACCGAGGATTCTACTCAACTTTAATTAAGATGTAATAAGTAAATAATAAAAATCAAATGTCACAGGAATCTCAGAAGGTTATATCTGTCAAAGAATGAAGATTAAAGTCATCTACAGACTTGAAGTTATTCTACACTGGAAGAAGTTCATTTATTTGATCAAGCCTCAGTGAAGTATTCAAGAAAGTGGATCTATTTAAAGTGACAGAGGTTTCAGAAGTGTGACGGGAAAAAGTACAGGTTACAGTCCTTGTTTAAATAGAAGAAGTAAAGAATCACAGCTTAAAGTTAAAGATGAAGAACAACCATTAAAGTTAGTCGCTCATGAACCAGACAGTACATGGAGTGTCAACGTCAGTCAGTGGAAGTTCGTCATCAATTTCAGTGGTTCTAAGAATTAGATTAATTCTCTTTTAATATTATTCTATAAGATATTTAATTTAATCTATGAATTAATTCTTTCAGAATTAATTCATATATTAAATTAATCAATCTAGATCTTAAGTAATTTAATGTATAAATTAATTCTCAGAATTAATTTATTTATGAAATTATTTGGGTCATTTATTTAATTTATTTAATCAGTGAATTAATTCTAAAAGAATTAATTCATTTGTTAAATCAATTAAAAGTAGAATTTATTAAAACTGTTTATTCTAAATTCTATTTAGTACTAGTAGTACTAACTGATTTATACTAATAGTACTATCAAGCTTAGTACTACCGAGAGTACTACCAATATAATTGGTTAGTACTACCGATAGTACTACTAGGATTAAATAATAGTACTACCAGTATAAACTTAAATGAAAATGGTTTGGCGCGTGGAAATGATATTGTTGACTTGTTTAAATACATGTGTTTGATTAAACAAGGCAGGCAGTTCATTAACAAGACAGAAACAAAAAGAAAAAGCATATCATCTCTTTTACTTCTGCCATTCAAGCGAACCAACCAGAAAGCTTTCATTTAATTCTTGTAATAAATTCTAGCCATCAAAGTTATATCCAATACACTAGAATTCAATTACTTGTATTGCTTTGACAATCTAGCGGATCATAATCCCTAGAATTATTATCGAACTACTTTTTAGTATTCGATCTTTTTATTACAAATATAGATAAATTCATGTCGAATTTATTCTAGATTTGTTTTAACAAGAACCTTGTAATCTGTGCACAGAATTGTAACACCCCTCAAGTTTAATAGAGTTTCTATTTAACTTGAATATTGTTTCAGTTTTTATTCCGCACTAATTTGTTCTAAACAGTTAAATCATTTAAAGGACAAATTCGATAAAACGGTATAGTTTGTATTCAACCCCCCTTCTACAAACTTATCAGGACCTAACAATTGGCATCAGAGCCTTTTGATTGATATACTAATCAAAGATCCAATTGTTTGAGATTTTTTTCTTAACTCTGATTTTTTTATTATTGTATTCTTAAAAATCTCAAAAGATGTCTACTACACAGAAAGTTGGTACTGTCAAAATCCCAATGTTTAACAAGGAGCATTATTCAATGTGGAAGAAGAAAATGCTCCTATTTCTTAAGGTTGCAAATCCTAAATATATTGATGTGCTGAAGAAAGGTCCCAAACTCCCTATGATTATTGAGGAAGAGATAACAGTGGATAACGTTGTTACTAGGCCTGCTAGTATGTACCCTAAAGATCCCAAGGAGTACACTCCTGATGAGAAAGAGGATGTTACCTTGGATTCCTGTCTACAGTTGATCCTTATTGAGAGTCTTGATCCTGTCATGCATAATCATGTTCTAAATTGTGAAACTGCCAAACACATTTGGGGAACAATAGAGATAATCAATGAGGGGACAGAGGAAGTTAGGGAGAATATGCTGGAAATTCTCACTTCACAATATGAGCATTTCAGATCAAATCCAGGTGAAGGTATCTCTCAGGTTTTTGAGAGATACAACAAATTAATCAATGATCTGAATCTCAATGGGAAGCACTACACCAACAAAGAGATTAACAAGAAGTTCCTTCTTACCCTACCACCTCATTTGGAGCACAAAATTTCTGCCATTAGAGAAGCAAGAGATATGAATGAGATTGCTTTGGAGAGATTGTATGGTGTGCTAAAGACCTATGAGCTGGAGCAGATTCAACAAAGGGAGCTGTATGGAACTGGAAAGATTGTTGGTACCTCCACTGCATTGGCTGCTGAAGTCCCACAGAAACTGGAAGTGAAGGCTGTTCAACCTTCCAGTTCTCACATGAATGTTATTGATGCTGAATATGGATTAACATCCATTGATCAATCTGGTGGTGACTTCTATTCTTTGGAAGAACTTGATCAGCTGGAGGATGGTGATTTGGCTTTGATAGTCAGAAAGTTTGGGAAGTTTAGATTCAAGAGGAATCCCAATCTTAAGTTCAGACCCAGATTTCAGAGAGGTGGATCTTCATCTTCAAGTGGCACAAGGGGTGGCTACAAAACTGGAACTGTGGACAGAAGTATAATCAGATGCTACAATTGCAATGAGTTGGGTCACTTTGCTACTGAGTGCAGAAAGCCAAAGCAAGTGACTAGAAACACATTTGATTCTAGCAAGAAGAACAAGATTGGGAAGGCCTATGTTGCTGAGGGAAAGAGTTGGGATGACACTGACAGTGATGAAGAAGCAGGTGAGATTGGGAACCTTGCTTTAATGGCTAAAGAGGAAAGCACTTCATCCAGATACATGTCAGAGGTAACCTTTACTGATGCTGAAATGATTTATCATCTTGGTGGCACCATAAGTTGTGCACGCACTGAAAATGATAGAATAAATCTTTTAAACACAAATCTTGAAAAGGAATTAAAAGATTTGAAACTTGTGCATGTTAATCAGGATGAACTTACTGAGAAAATTGCTTTTCTTGAGAATAGGGTTAAATGTTATATTCAACTGGAAACCATTCTCAAAGATCAGATTAGTGAGCTCAAAACCAAAGCTAATGCCTATTACAACTCTTGAAAACGGCTAAAGAAATTTTCAATAAACAAGCTATTGGTAATCATGTCAGTATAGGTTATGATTATAATGAGGCTATAGGATTGCTTGGTATTAATACACCTTGTAGAGTCAGAGAAGAAGGAAAGGTTGTTCCTTATATTCTTAAGGGTATTAAAACACCCTTCTGTAAGGAGTCTGAGGCGGAGCCTCTGAATGAATACTCTATCATTATTGCTGAGGAGATTCATGAAGAAGATGTTGCTTTAGAAGCTGAGCAATCCAAAAAGTGTGTATCTGATATTCCAGTCAAAGTTGCTACAACTGAAAAGACTAAATCAGATATCCATAAGTTGGATCAAAACAATTGTAGAACTAACATGCCTGCTATTAATTCTTCTCATAAAGCATGTGGTGTGAGTAATTGCATGTCTTGTGCTTTTAATGTTATGTATGCTTTCTTTAATAAAAAGCATGTATCTAGTGATAAGACTGCTCCACGTCAACATGTTAATAATAAGAAGCATGTTAAAGCAAAGACTACTAGTCCTCCTCAGACTAGAGTGGATTCATTTATCCCTAAGCCTACTCAGAAATGTGTTAAGGCGGGCTATAAATAGAAACGCTCTTATGTGAAAGAGGATGAAGTAGTTTTAGTTAGAAATGTTGTTTTGCCTGACAAAGGCCAGTTCTTTAAGTATGCCTGACCCAATCAATTTTGGGCTCCGAGGAAGGACTAATCAATCTGATATTGCAGGGAGTTAAACAGGTAAACCGTGTTATGTGGATTCTTGACAGTGGTTGTTCAAGGCATATGACCGGAGATAGAGCCCTGCTATCAGATGTGGTTGTGAAAGCTGGCCCAGTAGTTACCTTTGGAGATAACAGCAAGGGTGTTACGAAAGGATATGGCTGTTTGAAGTACGGAAATGTTATCATTGAAGATGTTTCATTTGTGGAAGGTCTGACGTTCAATCTTCTCAGCATCAGTCAGTTCTGTGACAGAGGATATGCTGTTTCCTTTGAAAGAGAGAAGTGTCAGATCACTCACAAGAAGAATGGAAAGCCTGCTCTTCAAGGAGTAAGGAAAGGTGACTTGTTCATAGCTGATCTGAACTCAGGATTCAAAGATGAAGTTAATTGTTTTTATGCTAAAGCTTCATCAGATGATAGTTGGCTATGGCACAAGAAGATGTCTCACCTTAACTTCAAAACTATGAACTCTTTAGTCAAGAGGGAATTAGTTAGAGGTTTGCCTCAGATGGAATTTACACAGGAAGGACTGTGTGAGGCATGTCAGAAAGGAAAGTCAAAGAAAGCTTCTCACAAGGGCACTGATACATCATCAATAACTGAACCTCTTCAGCTACTGCGCATGGATTTGTTTGGTCCAGTTAATGTGATGTCCATGTCAAAGAAACAATATGCACTTGTGATTGTTGATGACTATTCTAAATACACATGGGTTTTATTCCTACATTCCAAAGATGAGACCCCATTTCTGGTGATTGGCCATGTGAAGTTGATTGAGCTGGATTCTAGATTCCCTGTTAGAGCCATAAGGTCAGATAATGGTACTGAATTCAAGAATGCCATTCTAAATGACTTTTGTGCTGATAAAGGAATAACAAGACAGTATTCTGCCCCTAGAACTCCTCAACAAAATGGAGTAGTGGAAAGAAAGAATCGTACATTGATTGAAGCTGCAAGGACTATGTTAAGTGAGTCCAAACTTCCAACGTACTTTTGGGCTGAAGCAGCGAATACAGCTTGTTATACTCAGAATCGAACGTTAATCAACAAGGACTTAATGAAGACTCCGTATGAGATCATGAACAACAAGAAACCAACTGTCAAGTACTTTCATGTATTTGGAGCAAGATGTTTTGTGCTTATAGATGACAATGTTAAACGTGGCAAGTTTGATGCAAAGGCACAAGAAGCTATTTTTGTTGGATATTCCAGAAGATCTTACAGGGTCTATGTGGTTGGCAGTCACACAGTAAAGGAAAGTGTCAGTGTTACTTTTGATGACACTAAGTTCCCCAGTATCCAAAAAGAAGACTCATCTGAAAAGCTGAAGTTTGATAACTTGCCAGACTCAGAATCAGATGATGAAGCCTTACCTGAAGTTATTGCTGGTGATGATAATAACAATGATGATAATGATCATGGTGATGGTGGTGGAAACACTGGTAACAATGGAGATACCACCAACACTGGAGAAGAATCATCAAGGCAAACAGGCAACAACTCAGGGGGAGCAAATGAAGGATCAACTAGTCACTCACAACATCAAAGTGAATTTCAAGGTGAATCATCAAGATCAAATCTTCCAAGACAGACTGTTTGGAATAGAGCTCATCCTTTTGAGCTGATCCTTGGTGATCCAAATGTTGGAGTTAAAACTAGAAGTGCTTCTCAGAATGAATGTCTTTTCTCAGCATTCCTTTCTAAAATGGAGCCAAAGAAAACTGAGGAAGCACTGACTGATCCAGATTGGGTGATTGCTATGCAAGATGAACTCAATCAATTTGAACAACAGCAAGTCTGGAAGCTGGTACCCAGGCCAAAGAACAAGAAAGTAGTGGGTACAAGATGGGTATACAGGAACAAGCTAGATGAGGATGGCATTGTTACTAGGAACAAGGCAAGACTGGTTGCACAAGGGTATTCTCAAGCTGAAGGCATTGACTATGATGAAACCTATGCACCAGTGGCTAGACTTGAGGCCATCAGGATGTTCTTAGCATTTGCTGCTTACTCCAATTTTAAAGTCTATCAAATGGATGTTAAGAGTGCATTCCTGAATGGTGAACTTGATGAAGAAGTGTATGTGGAACAGCCCCCTGGCTTTGAAAATCAGGAGCTGCTGGACTTTGTGTACTTTCTCTTCAAGGCTATCTATGGTCTCAAACAAGCCCCAAGAAAATGGTATGACACTCTTTCTGGTTTTCTTTTAGAAAATGGTTTTGTTAGAGGTATCATAGACAAAACTCTTTTTTCAAAGAAACACAAAAGTGATATGATATTAGTCCAAGTCTATGTGGATGACATCATATTTGGGTCTACTAATGATAATCTCTGCAAGAGATTTGCTGAGCTTATGCAGAGTAAGTTTGAAATGAGTATGATGGGTGAGCTGAAGTTCTTTCTTGGATTGCAAGTAAGTCAAAGGTCAAATGGTATATTTATTTGTCAATCCAAGTATCTCAAAGAACTCCTCAAGAAGTATCACATGGAGGATTCAGCATCAGCAAGGACTCCATCTTCAACAGCCATCAAACTTGGAGCTTCTGACAAATCTATCAAGGTAGATGTTACAAGCTACAGAGGTATGATTGGCTCTTTACTCTATCTTACTGCTAGTAGACCAGATATTATGTATTCTACATGCTTGTGTGCAAGGTTCCAAGCGGACCCTAGAGATGTTCATCTCGTTGCTGTGAAAAGAATCTTGAGATATCTTAAGGGTACACCTAATCTAGGTATCTGGTACCCTAAAGATTCTGGTTTTAATCTTGTTGGATATACAGATTCTGATTATGCAGGTAGTGTTGTGGATAGAAAGAGTACCTCTGGGAGTTGTCAATTCCTAGGAGGTAGGTTGATTTCCTGGTATAGCAAGAAACAGCAAACAGTTTCCAATTCGACAGCAGAAGCTGAATATATTGCTGCTGGAAGCTGTTGTGCTCAGATCTTATGGATACGGAATCAATTAAAGGACTATGGCTTTGCATTAGACAAAATTCCCATATTTTGTGATAATACAAGTGCCATAGCAATCTCCAACAACCCTGTGCAGCACTCGAGAACGAAGCACATTGATATCAGGTATCATTTTATCAGAGAGCATGTCATGAATGGAACTGTGGAGTTACATTTTGTACCCACAGAAGAACAGACTGCAGATATATTCACTAAATCTGTTGATGAATCCACATTTATCAAGTTAGTTGGTAAATTGGGTATGTTAAACAGTCTCAGTGATTAACAATATCTCTGTCATGTTTGTTCTTTCAAAATTTATTTTCTTTTGTTTTGTTAATGATATTCACTGAGAGTTCTCATTTAATAATTGCATGCTTGTTGATTTAAATGGTTCTGAATATTTTATTTTCTTTAAAAATATCTTTCTCATATTTTTTAAGTGGAGAAATGTATTTTTATTGAAAATATATTTATTTAGAATTATTTAGATATTTTTCAGATTGTAAATATTGTTGTTTGAATATTTCTGCAAGTTTATATTAATTTTATGCATTTCTATAATATTCTGCATATTTTTCTAGGATTTATGGAATTTTCTGTGAATTTTTCTAGGTTTGTAAGTATTTTTCATGCATTTCTATATTATTTCTGCATTTTTCTGTAAAGTTTCAGTTACTTTCAGCATTTTCTTTTTATTTTTATTTAATTCTCGTTAGTATTACTAGTTTTATACTAGTAGTACTATCGGTAGTACTATCCCCTGATAGTACTACCAGTTCATTTTAATAGTACTGCTAGTGTTTTTGTTTATTTTTGTTTTTTGTTTTTCCTTTTATTTCATAGTACTACTAGTTCATTAGATAGTATTACCGCATTTTCCATTTTAATTATTATTATTCTTTTTCTGTTTTATTGATAGTACTACCGAATTTTGGATAGTACTACTAAGTATTTTCTTTTAGTTTTTACCTTTTTGATTTTCTTTTTAATTTATGATAGTACTACCGTGTTTTCCTTTTCCTTTTACCATAGTACTATTAGTTCTTTCACCTTAGTACTATCAGTGTATTTATATATATATATATGTATAGTAAATTTTTTTTACTGAGTACTTCCAACAGTTCAAGTTTTTACTTAACTGATTTTTCTCTCTAGTTTTATTCTTCAAGAAAACGAACTGCTGCCCTTTTGTTTTTCAGTTTCTGAATTCGTTTCTTGTTAGTTTTAAAATCTGAGACCATCACTGAATAGATCTTCTCAAGCCCATTAATTCGAGTACTTAAAATCCAAGTTTCATTGAGTTTTAAGTTTTCGAGTTTTTGAATTTCAAAGGGTTTTCCTATTCGTTTTTAGTGATTTAGAAGGTGTTTTTGGATTCTAAAAATAGTACTGTGTGTGATTTTTGTCAAGGATTAACATACTAAAATTTGGTAATTTTTGGAGAACTTTGAAAATTTGGATTTTTAATTAATTTTAATTAATTTTAAAATCCTAAAATTCGAATTATTCATAATTATTTAAGTTTTTGATTTTCTGTGTTAATTCTTACTTAGTAAATTATGGCTCAGAATTTTGAGGTTGTTAAAAACAATTACATTGGGTATTTTGATCCGTTGAGATGTCCGATTGATCGTTTTCGACCTTGGATTCAGTTTTTAAATTCGCAGTGTTGTGTGAGTCGTGCTATATGTTTATCTGCTGATTTAAAGATTGAACCACTTAGATTGTTGTGTTCTACTGCTGTAATTTCTGAGAATTTAAATTCTATATCTTTCACTATTGAGCACACACAATATACTATTACTGAGGATTTGTTTTGTGAAGTGTTTCAACTTCCTAGGGATAACTTTGATAGGACTCCTTCTGATGATGAATTAATTCAATTTTTCACCAGAATTCATTATCAAGGTCCTTTGGAGTTGCCTAAACTCAGTAAAGCAAATCTAGTCTGTGAATGGGATATCTTATTTGATACTTTAGCTAAGGTTTTCAGCAATTGTACTAAGAGCAATTTTCAACATATTCCATCCTTGTTGCAGTACATTGCTTATGCTATTGTGTTTAATGTTAGACTTAACATTGGTCATCTTATCTGGAGTCTTATAGTTAGGAGAGTATCTAATGCCAGGATTGATCATGATAGTGGTAGAAATGTCAGGTGTTTCTATCCTAGATTTCTCACTATCTTAATCAATCATGTGCTATCTGATGCTCACAAGGAGTTGTTTTCAAATGCTGTATCTATTCCTTCTCCTACTACTTTTAGTAAGTTCTATCAAAGACTCCATACTTCTAGTAAATGGAACATGACACCAGTGGTTGTAAGTCCATTCATGGCTCATTTCATTCACCTACCTACTTTTGAACCCTTTGTTCCTGATCAACAACTAGTCATTGCAGCTGGAACTTCAGAGGAACTGCCACTACAGGTAATACATCCTATCTCTGAATCATCTGGCACCTCTGCTCAAACCCAAGTGGTTGATAGGACAGACCAAGAGGTTGTAGAACCACAATCTCTATCCCAGGTCAGAGAGCCAAACACACTGTCTAATCCTTTAACCTCTCAACCTGGAACTGCTTCTTTAATAAGACAAAGGTCAGATAGTGAAGAAACACTGAGTGCACCCACAGCTCTGTCTCCACCATTAAAGAAAAGAAAAACCTATAGAGAGACATCTGTAAGCCCATCCATGTCCTCCCAAAAGGACTTGGATCTTGAAATGGCCATTGAACAGTCTCTGGAGACATCCTCTGAACAGGATGAATCTATTGAAATTCGCCATCGGGCCCTGGCAATCTGTAATGAGTCAAGCACTCTCCCATTACTCACAATGGGAGAAGACATCCAAATACAAGAAACTCAGGACACTTTGTTAGGAGAGCACTTAGGATCTGAAACAGTGCCTACCATTGTCACGGTAGAAGTGCCTTCACAGGCATCAGAGGGAAAATCTGATTCTTTGCCATCTATAATAGAATCATTTTCTCCCCTCCCAGAGGGAACATCTCTGGCTCCCCTAAGGGATTTTTCACTCGCAGTTTATACTGGAGAAAGTGAAAGGCAACTTGATGAGTCTGTCCCTGAAGAAATTCAGTATACAATGTCAAATATTTTGACAGACTCATTCAGGGATCGGGAATTGCGAACTCCCATTGCACCACCACTGACCTCTCTTGAAGGGGCTAGGGTGATTTTTCCTGCAGGTACATCTACTGAGAATCTTGACAGACAGTTAGTGGTGAGAGATATGAATCAAACACCGAGTGAAACACAAGCACGTGAGTTGAGTGAAACACCACTGAGAGCAATTGAGGTGAGTGCACACACTGACACAAACACTGCTTTGTTGAACCAACTAGCTGATCTACAAAGAAAGTTACAAGAAACCCAGGCTGAGAACAATCTTCTGAAAGCACAAGTGGTTGCACAATCTACCACCTCTGTATCAAATCAGCTGGGTACTTTGAAAGATGACCTGGAAGGACTAAAGGATAATCTTCTCCCGAGGCTGAATTCAATCCAACAATCTCAAGTACTGGTGGCTTCAGACATCTCTGATATTATAACGTCAAATGCTCAGATATCGGAGAGTGTCAAGGAGATTGCTGCTATTTCTACCAAGGTGGACTTCATTCTGCAAACATCTAATGAAAACCAGAGGTTTAATGAGCAAAGGATATCTAGGATTGAAGGAGGAATGGAGCATCTTAATGAAGGAATGAAGCACCTATACAACATGATCAAGGAATCACATCAACCTACTGTGGAGCAAAGATCATTCTTTGAGGGAGATGATGATGGGGATGATGAGGCTGATGAAGGAAGAGATGCAAGGGAAAGAGGAGACATAAGGAGAACAACTGAGGTGAATCCTAGGGCTTCCACAGCTCAAACTGTAGAGGATTCCTCAACTAAGGGGGAGAAGGAGAAGAAAGGAGAAGAAAGGGAAGCTGGAGAAGCTTCTGGAGGAGATAAGGGGAAAGGTAAACAATCAATGGAGGAGTCTGAGTCTGCTTTTGATGATGCCTACTACTACCATGGTGAACAGGATGACTTCCACTTTGACACATCTGGTGATCTGGAGAAGACCATACCTGAAGAAGCTTTTGGTGAGGAGGAGGTTGAGGAGGCAGCCAACTTTGATGATTGGGAAGATGAAGCTGATCTATATACACCTGACCCTTTGTTTCAAAAGGAGTTGTAGAAACAGCAAGCAGAGCTAAGGAGAAAGGAGGATGAGCAAGCCAAGGTCTCCGACATCATATCTCAGAAGCTGAAAATTCAAAAGGCTGAACATGAAGACAAACAACGTCTTCATAGTATTCATGTCAAGGAAAGGAGATTGGATGTTAGGATGAAGCAAGGAAGTAAATGGGATAAGGCAAGGGAGATGTTTGATATCCCTCAGAGAGGCACAAACAATGATGCTACTTTTCTGAAGCTGCTTGAGAAGATCAGAACGGTTAATCCAGACAACTCATTATATATGAAGGCATTGAAGGAAGATATCCTAAGGATTACGTCTGCATTTGATCAAGTGAGGCAAGAATTGTTCATCTATGTCTCAAGTGCGCTTGAAGGGTCATTCACCATTTCTCTTGACCTCCTACAAAGAAGATCTCTATCTGAATTGTGGATTCTGATGAGTAAAGTAAAGAGATCTTCTTGCTTGAATGAGCTTCTATATGACCGGCTGAGAGATTCTGCTATGAAGGCCAGTCCTCAAGTTGTACATTTTCCTTATGAAGTCAAAATCTACAGAGGTACAACTTTAGAGACTGTGAGGCTGGATCCTGATTCCATGAAGCTACAGACTGCTATGCAACTGGTTAAGTTGGAGAATCTTCTTAGAACTTCTGGGTTTGCTTCTGTAGAGAAGTCTGAAGTTGCTGATATGATTTCAGATTACTGCACGGAGAAAATTCCAAGGTATGCTCAAATGAAGAATAGATTGAAGAAGATCACCACTCAACCAGTGATGCCAAGTGGTGTGGTTTCTGAAAGTGATCGTGTCCTTGACAAAGATCTTCTAGTCACCTTGCAAGAAGCTGAAGAAGGTGAAATTAGAGACTGAAGGCATGATAGGTTTAGCTCATTTGTAAATATTATATGTTTAGAGCTAGGTAAATCAAGATAGGAAAATGTATTCATATGTTCAGTCTAGAGGAACATCTATCTTGTATTTATCTTTACTGTTTGAATCTGGATATTGTTATATTTAATCCAGAACTTTTTATTATTTGCTTGGCTCTTAAAAGTCTTATCTTTTCTTATTTTAGTTGAGTTATCCTCTAGAGGTATTTGGTTGTTATTGTCTAACAAACAAATAGGGGGAGATTGAAAGGCATATGTCTAAGCCTATTTGTAAACACCGAGGATTCTACTCAACTTTAATTAAGATGTAATAAGTAAATAATAAAAATCAAATGTCACAGGAATCTCAGAAGGTTATATCTGTCAAAGAATGAAGATTAAAGTCATCTACAGACTTGAAGTTATTCTACACTGGAAGAAGTTCATTTATTTGATCAAGCCTCAGTGAAGTATTCAAGAAAGTGGATCTATTTAAAGTGACAGAGGTTTCAGAAGTGTGACGGGAAAAAGTACAGGTTACAGTCCTTGTTTAAATAGAAGAAGTAAAGAATCACAGCTTAAAGTTAAAGATGAAGAACAACCATTAAAGTTAGTCGCTCATGAACCAGACAGTACATGGAGTGTCAACGTCAGTCAGTGGAAGTTCGTCATCAATTTCAGTGGTTCTAAGAATTAGATTAATTCTCTTTTAATATTATTCTATAAGATATTTAATTTAATCTATGAATTAATTCTTTCAGAATTAATTCATATATTAAATTAATCAATCTAGATCTTAAGTAATTTAATGTATAAATTAATTCTCAGAATTAATTTATTTATGAAATTATTTGGGTCATTTATTTAATTTATTTAATCAGTGAATTAATTCTAAAAGAATTAATTTATTTGTTAAATCAATTAAAAGTAGAATTTATTAAAACTGTTTATTCTAAATTCTATTTAGTACTAGTAGTACTAACTGATTTATACTAATAGTACTATCAAGCTTAGTACTACCGAGAGTACCACCAATATAATTGGTTAGTACTACCGATAGTACTACTAGGCTTAAATAATAGTACTACCAGTATAAACTTAAATGAAAATGGTTTGGCGCGTGGAAATGATATTGTTGACTTGTTTAAATACATGTGTTTGATTAAACAAGGCAGGCAGTTCATTAACAAGACAGAAACAAAAAGAAAAAGCATATCATCTCTTTTACTTCTGCCATTCAAGCGAACCAACCAGAAAGCTTTCATTTAATTCTTGTAATAAATTCTAGCCATCAAAGTTATATCCAATACACTAGAATTCAATTACTTGTATTGCTTTGACAATCTAGCGGATCATAATCCCTAGAATTATTATCGAACTACTTTTTAGTATTCGATCTTTTTATTACAAATATAGATAAATTCATGTCGAATTTATTCTAGATTTGTTTTAACAAGAACCTTGTAATCTGTGCACAGAATTGTAACACCCCTCAAGTTTAATAGAGTTTCTATTTAACTTGAATATTGTTTCAGTTTTTATTCCGCACTAATTTGTTCTAAACAGTTAAATCATTTAAAGGACAAATTCGATAAAACGGTATAGTTTGTATTCAACCCCCCTTCTACAAACTTATCAGGACCTAACAAAACTGTAATTATATTAACAGTTTCTCTCTTTGTGATGTTAATGAATCACAAAGAGCTACTAGGTTACAAGAATAATATTTTCAATAATCGCATCCCTTCTAGAGATAACCTATCTGTGTTTATATAGTACACAGTTACAATCAATCTCTAATTGATACTCCTATAAATTAGCTATACAATTTGTAATCAATTAGAATTGCTTCAGTCCTCTGTCCAGTCTCCTTAGCTGTATCAATATATTCTGCTTCTTTCCATCTTCAGAATATATTGCTTCTAGAATCTTCATGATATGCACCGACAGCTAAATCAACTTTCACCCTGTCAGACTTTAACAAACTCTGACCGGCTTCCATGTAAACTCTGATAAGTACTTCAGACTAAACTCTGAACAGTACCTGTTACTTAAACACTGATTAAACAAACATCAGCAATTATATCTAACAATCTCCCCCAACTTGTGCATAATAAAAATGTACAAGTTAAACAGATAATTGATGATGTCAAAACATATAACAAATGCAGTGTTTAATCATAACAGAGTTTAATTTTAACTTAGAACAGAAAACTTTAAAAACTTACAGTCAGACTTTATTTGATTTCTTGAATATCAGGCACTGTCCTGAGATAGTCAGTAAGTAATCTTCTCTCAGCTCTTTCCAGTTCAGCAATCATATTTTCCTTCAGCTCCTTAAGCTCTGGATCTCCTTCACCAGTTTGATATATGGCAGCTCTCAGAGAATAGATACTGTTTTTCCTCATTTCATTTCCAAGTTTTATATAGAAAGGCTTGTCAGACTCTAGATTAAATTCTAGAACTTTCATTTCCAGTGCAGTCCTGAACCTAGCACTATTCCTCTTCATCTCCACAATTTTTCCATAAGCATCTCTGTACTTAGGAATATATGCACTCGAGACTCCTCCTCCAAGCATTATCTTTGATCTAAGCATCCTTTCTCTAATAACTAAAGCAACATCATGAGTACTTCTATTCTTGACTTTTAACAAATATAGAACATACTCCAATTCTTCATAAGATTTGAGATTGATGTCAGACTCTGCAACCTTGTAAACTCTTCCATCAGCCATGAAATACAGCAAAAACTCTTTCTTTAATACTTTATGAAATATCATCTGAACAGATTCTAGCATATCAAGACTCTCTTGAGTAATAATACCAGATACTGCCAGTGATGATTGATCTCCAGGTCTATTGTTTATTCTCTTCTCCCTATGTGAACCTAAACCAGACTTATCAAAAGATTCTTTTCCAAGTACAGTCCTGGTTTGAGAAAAGTCCACAGGTTGAAGTGTCAGAGTTTCAGAGAGTACAGGTCTTCTAAAAGTACTTTGGAGTTGAGGTGCTAGTTGAGTTTGTACAACTTGAGCCTTGTCAGAGGTTGTCACAATTTTAGTAGAAACATCAACTTGAGCAGCGTCAGAGGTTGATCTAGCTTCAAAAACTTCAACTTGAGCTTTGTCAGAGGTTGAAAAATTCTTCATAGGTAACTGTCCTTCTTCTACCAGTTTACCCTTGCCTTTATCATTCTTTGCTATCATAGGCTTCCTTGAGTCTTGTATACTCTGTTGAGAAATTTCCTTGATGAAAATACCCTTTTATTTCCTTCTAGGAACCTTGACAGCTTTCTTTTTGTAAGTACCATCCTTCAATTTCTTCTCATGCTCTTCAGCAAGACTCAGCATTTCAGCTTCCATGTCTTCAACTGTTACCTCACCACCATGCTCTTCTAAAAACATTTTAGTAGCAATTTCCTCATCTGTGGTAGGCTTATCAGAGATTATCAAACTTTTGAGTTTTGAACCACTGGCAGAGTTTGCATTTCCCTTACCAGAGTTTGATCTTCTATCAGAGTTTGATCTTGGTGGTCTTCTATCAGAATTTAATCTTAAACTCTTTCCATCTCCCTTGCTTCCACCATCATTACCATCATCCCTCCGTCTCAGAGTTTGAGTGTCTTTGCATTTGTCACTTGGTACACTCTCCCCCTTTTTGACATCATCAGAAAGTAGTACTGATGTCAACAACTCAATTGCAGTAGAAATTGAAGTCAGTTGGGCAGACATAGCAGTCTGGTTGTCCTCAACTTTCCCAAGCCTCTTCTGAATTTCATCAGAGTCCTTAGCTTGCTTCTTGAACATAGAATTGTAGTAGGATCTATCATTCTTCAGAGTAAGATCTCTCATACTAACTTCATTCCTCAAAGCAGTGACCTCCTTATGAGACTCATCAAATCTGTTGTGGAGAGATTTAATTTGAATCACAGTGGCCTTTAGACTAGTAAGAATATCAGGATTTGAAATTGTCTTCACAGAATCACCAAGAAAATCAGCAGCCCTCTGTGCTGAAAAGATACAATCGGCATCAGCCCATCTGTTATAGTACATATTCTGAAAATGCTCAGCAGTGGCTCGATTGACCTCTCTTTCTTCATCAGAGTTTACTCGAATATCAGATAACTCCTCTTGTGAATGAGCAGAACTATCATCATCATTATCATTCTCAGCTGTATTCTCTGCAGGAACATTCTCAGCAGTAGTTTCAAAATTACTCTGTGCAGCTTCATCAATAACTTTCTCTGTAACAGGTTCTGGAATCTCAGAGTTTGCAGTTTGCATTAACTCTGTTTCTTTTGTTACAACCTCAACAACAGATTGGTGTAGAGCTTCAAGAATAATATCCTCAGAGATTAGCTTATCATCAGCCTCTTGTACATTCTCTACTACATCCTCCAAACTCTGATCAACTTCCTCACCTTGTTCAGAATTAGCATTGTTTACCGAAAGAACCTCTGTGTGAGAACCCACAGAGTCTTCAATCACTAAGGTGGCTTGATCAGCTGCCACATCCTCAGTATCACAAATACTGATACTAGGATGTGCATCTTGAATATCTTCATCAACAAAGAAATCCATTGGCCCAGCTTCATTATCAAAAACTCTACTGTCAGAATGATCAGCAGCTTCCTCAACTACATCATCAGCCTTTGATGTAGGAGCTTCTATATCAGCATTTACATTGGATGCACCAAAGAGATGTGCAGCCACCAGTCTTCTTTTCCTCTGATGAAGAGTTTCATCATCAGTTTCACTCTCCTCATCAACAGTATCAGACTTTGCCCTATTGGCCCTTCTTTTCTTTAACCTTTTCTTCTGAGGCATATCATCAGTATTTGATACCCCAGCTTCAGAAGTTGATGGATTCACCCTAGCAGATTTAACAGCCCTCAATTTAGACTTCTTTGACCTCTGTGATTGAGACACAGAAGGTCCAGCTTCAGTATTTGATGGTGATTGTTGTTGTTGTGAATTGATCAGGAATTGTTGCACAGACTCAGGCAACATCAAAACACCATCATCTCCTTTCTTGTTATCTTTATTGGTTAGATCAGAGAATATGCGTTTATGTAATTTAAAACAGGGAATCACATCATTCTCAACTATCTCTACTTCAGAAACACATTCAGAGAATATCAATTGACAAAATCTTGCAAAATAGACTACACCTCTGTTTTCAGTCAGTTTTTCACCTATATTATTTAGAACTAGCCTAGCAACATCAAAATTACCTCCATAAAGAAGAGAATACCCGATTTGCAGACTATCAGTGGGAATTGCATCCCAATTCGTGCACTTCTTCCCGAACGCCCTTGTTATGCAGTCGAAAAAGAAACTCCATTCCTTTCTCAAGAGCGGTCGCTTCAATTGACCAAGCTTTGTCAGTGGTCCAGAGTAGCCAATTTCTCTTATCATTCTAACCAACTCAGAATCGCCGACAGAGATTGTGAAAGCATTGAAATCCTCAAGACCCAAAGCATCACGAACAGTAGTTGGAGTAACTACAAACTCTTCTCCTTGAAATTCAAAAATTATGGACGGAGACCCAGACTCTCCTCCATTATCATAAGTGCCTGTCTGCCAAAGAGTCCTTATTTGAGATGCAGACAGCTTCAATGGTGCGGTGAGAGCAGTTCCAACATCAGAGTTTGACAAGAAATCCTGAATCAAATGAAACGCCTCTGGCACGTTCTCATTTGCCAAAGGAGCAGCATAGTTGTTTGGGACAAATTCTAACCCAGAAGCAGTAAACATTGTAGTAGCCATTAGAAAAGTCTTGAAGAAAGCAAGAAATAAGACAGAGAAAAATGTAGAATGGATGCAGTGAAAGTGTTTGATACAGTGTTTGTGAGTAAAAACTTATGAAAAGATGAAGTGTGTAAAAGAATGAACCGTTTATGTGTAGTAAGTTTCAATAATAACAGTGAAAATTAAAACTGAATCGTTTTAATCATTACTACACACAGCAGGCGTCTTTGAAAAATGTGTGAGTGGGACAGATGTCAAACATGTATTCGCTGACAGCTGTATATAACAACTTCCAATACACACGCGCAGTAAAAATAGCCATAATTACCGCTTTTCACACTATTCAAAACACTCAACCTCTCTCTCCTCTGTTTAATACAAATATGAACCGTTTGTACTCATGCTCTTTCGAATTTCAAAACAAATGTCTAATCTCAAAATTATAAATTGTCTGAAACAAAGAAATTACTTTAACCATCAGAGATTAAAACAAAATTACCTCGGCGTATTTCACACAATACATCAGTGTTTACCATTTGTCCTTCTTTGTCAATAAACTCTTTTCTCAAACTGTACATGTGTGAATAATTGTGTGTGCTATAGCAGAGTTTACCGAAATCAATATTTAGATCATCTCAAAGTGCATAAAATCCACAAACTTAAGCAGTAAAAAACTGGTTGCCTAAACTCTCATGTAAAACATAAAATCTGATTTTTATATCTAAACTCTGTATTTTGATATCCTTTCATTTGGATATATCTTTTATTCTTCACCCCCTTTATATATATATATATATATATATATATATATTATTATTTTTTATTATTTTTTTATTTTTTTATTTTTCCAGTAATCAGTGGTTGGCACTAGTCACCAAAAATCAAAGATTTTAGCCCTTATTTCATACAATAAGTTCCTGGATCTTCCTAGGCACAACATGATCTCAAAGGAATTTGTGCTCTTTTTGGCATCTTTTGATTTGAGGGTGAATTATTTACAATTAATAATCAGAGTTTAGACTTTTCATCAGTTAATGCAATTAATTTATGAGAGAAAATGCAAACAGCTAATACAGACTCAGTGTATAGGATGAATAAACTAAGAGATGCTATAAATACAGAGACAGTATCATGCTGTGTTAACTTCCTGCACATTTGAGATCAGAATCTATACAACTCTTAAGGATTCATAATTACTTACTGAGAATTATGCTTCATACAAATTTCTTCATCGGTCCATATGTTTCAGACAAAATTACAATCAGAGTATAGCATTAGACTGTAACTATCAGAGTATGACCAACACTTTCATGACTAACAGAGTTTAGCATCAGAGTTTACTTTCAGAGTTTATGGCACTGGTACTCATAACAGTTAATACATGCAAGGAATCATGAGCATAAAAATCAAACATGTATAGTTTTTGAGTCTAACCCGTATCTCTAGTCAAAACCAGAGATCATTCCAAGTTCATTTACCAATCTTGTAAAAGTAGCTTCACTCAAAGGTTTGGTGAAGATATCTGCAAGTTGTTGGTCTGTAGACACAAAATGAAGCTCAATATCTCCTTCTTCCACATGTTCCCTGATAAAATGATACCTTATGCTGATGTGCTTGGTCATGGAATGCTGTACTGGGTTACCTGTCATAGCAATAGCACTTTGGTTATCACAGTAAATAGGTATCTTAGAGTACCTTAACCCATAATCCAGCAACCGATTCTTCATCCACAGAATTTGTGCACAACAGCTACCAGCAGCTATATACTCTGCTTCTGCAGTGGATGTAGAAATTGATTTCTGTTTCTTGCTATACCAAGAAACCAATCTGTCACCTAAGAATTGACAGCTTCCACTTGTACTTTTTCTGTCTATCTTACAGCCTGCAAAATCTGCATCAGAGTAACCAATTAGCTTAAACTCTGATTCTCTAGGATACCACAAACCCAAGGTTATGGTTCCTTTGAGATATTTGAAGATCCTTTTTACAGCTGTTAGATGAGGCTCTCTTGGATCTGCTTGAAATCTTGCACAAAGACATGTGGCATACATGATATCAGGTCTACTTGCTGTGAGATACAGAAGAGACCCTATCATGCCTCTATAGGTTGTCATATCCACTATAGCACCTGTGTCTTTGTCTAGCTTTGTTGTTGTAGCCATGGGAGTTGTAGCAGATGAACTATCAAGCATACCAAATTTCTTTAAAAGATTTCTGGTATACTTTGCTTGATTGATAAAAATCCCATCATCTGTTTGCTTGACCTGTAAGCCTAGAAAATAACTAAGCTCTCCCATCATGCTCATTTGATACCTGGACTGCATAAGCTTTGCAAACTTCTTACAAAGTTTGTCATTAGTAGATCCAAAAATAATATCATCTACATAAATTTGAACTAAAAGCAAATCATCACCAGTATTAAAATAAAACAAAGTTTTATCAATTGTACCTCTTGTGAACCCACTTTCTAAAAGAAATTGAGCAAGAGTTTCATACCATGCTCTTGGTGCTTGCTTTAGTCCATACAATGCCTTGTCAAGCCTGTAGACATAATCTGGATGTTTGGAATCTACAAATCCTGGTGGTTGTTCAACAAACACTTCTTCTTCAAGCTTTCCATTGAGAAAAGCACTTTTCACATCCATCTGAAAGACTTTAAACTTCTTGTGTGCAGCATAGGCCAGAAAAATTCTTATGGCCTCCAATCTTGCAACTGGAGCAAAGGTTTCATCATAGTCAATTCCTTCCTGTTGTGAATAACCTTTAGCCACAAGTCTAGCCTTGTTTCTTGTAATTACACCTTCACTGTCAGTCTTGTTTCTGAAAACCCACTTTGTACCTACAATTGATCTATTCTTTGGTCTAGGTACAAGTGTCCAGACTTCATTTCTTTCAAATTCATTTAACTCTTCTTGCATTGCTGTTATCCAGTTTGCATCTTGAAGAGCTTCTTCCACTTTCTTTGGTTCTGTTTGAGACAAGAAAGCATGATACAGACACTCATTATTTGTTGCACTTCTAGTTCTCACACTAGCATCAGGATCTCCAATTATGAGATCAGGTGTGTGTGCCTGTGTCCACTTTCTTGCTGTTGGTACGTGGTTTCTTGCATCATTATTGAATCCTCCCCCTTGATCCATGCTCTCCTGATTCATATGTTGACTCTCTGCAGCATCTGAGGCTCCCCCTGAATTGGATGGCTCAGAGTTTGAACTGTCAGAGTTTGAATCAGTTTCCTCAACTGACTCACTTGTTGTGT
The DNA here is from genome assembly GCA_030848705.1 of Heracleum sosnowskyi. Taxonomy (NCBI): domain Eukaryota; kingdom Viridiplantae; phylum Streptophyta; class Magnoliopsida; order Apiales; family Apiaceae; genus Heracleum; species Heracleum sosnowskyi. The sequence goes on from CM061240.1 coordinate 24,412,218, forward strand.
CTTGTTGAGCTTCTTCACGCTCCCCCTCAACTGGTTCTCTATTTTGTTCAATTTGAGAATTTCCAGTTTCTCCAGTATTTACCAGTAGAGGTTCAGAGTATGCTTCGTCAGAGTTTGTCAGAACCGCTTCATCAGAGTTTGTCGGTACTGCTTCATCAGAGTTTACATCACCAGAAAATAAACCTTCATTTTCAAAGCGCAGTTGATCATATTCATCTAAGTCATCAAGTCCAGTTATTTTCTTGTCATCAAATGACACATGTATAGACTCCATGATCACTTTAGTTCTCAGATTGTAAACTCTGAATGCTTTTGTTGACACTGGATAGCCAACAAAGATTCCTTCATCAGCTTTTAACTCGAACTTAGTCAACTGTTCAGGATGAGTCTTCAACACAAAGCATTTGCATCCAAATATATGAAAATATTTCAAATTTGGCTTCTTATTTTTCACCATCTCATATGGTGTTTTCCCATGCTTGTTGATCAGTGTAGCATTTTGAGTAAAACAAGCAGTTTGAACAGCTTCTGCCCAGAAATAAGTTGGCAATTTTGCTTCGTCAAGCATAGTTCTGGCTGCTTCAATTAAAGTTCTGTTCTTTCTTTCAACTACACCATTTTGCTGTGGAGTTCCAGGTGCAGAAAATTCTTGTTTCACTCCTCTTTCCTTGCAGAAAGCTTCCACTATTGAGTTTCTGAATTCAGTTCCATTATCACTCCTTATAATTTTGACTTTGTGCTGTGATCCTTTGTCCAGTAGATTTACATGATCCATCAGAGTTTGAGCAGTTTCATCCTTCTTTGATAAGAAATACACCCATGTATATCTAGTATATTCATCAACAATTACTAGAGCATATTTCTTTCTGCCCATAGACATCACATTCACTGGTCCAAAGAGATCAACATGTAGAAGATGATAAGGTTCTACTACTGAAGATTCAGATTTGCTCTTGAAAGATGACTTCCTTTGCTTGGCCTTTTGACAAGAATCACATAGGCCATCTAAGCTAAGTATTGACTTGGGAAGTCCCCTTACAAGATCCTTTCTTATTAGCTCATTAATGTTGTTCAAATTGAGATGAGAGAGCTTCTTATGCCAGTTCCAACTCTCTTCATTTGACATTCTTGCAGTCAGACACACTGTTTTTCCATCAGAGTTTGTTACCAAACTTGCTTCATAAATGTTGTTGTGCCTGTGTCCAACTAGAACAACTTTTCCAGTAGATTTACTGATAACTTCACAGTATTCAGTATGAAAATCTACATGGTTTCCTCTATCACAGATTTGACTCACAGATAGCAGATTATGCTTGAGTCCTGAGACTAGAGCTACATTGGTTATGATGACACTTCCAAGATTTATATTGCCATATCCCAGAGTAAGTCCTATGTTGCCATCTCCATAGGATACCTTTGGGCCAACTTTCTCCTCAAAATCTGATAGCAGGGCTTTATTTCCAGTCATGTGTCCTGAGCATCCACTGTCCAAGATAAGGGTGCTTTCTTTTATGCCCTGCAATTACAACCAATTACACAGAGTTAGTTTTAAGGACCCAGACTTGCTTGGATCCTTTGTCTTTCTTAACAGTGTTAGCTTTTGCAGCGGAATCACTATCAACAGAGTTTAAACTAACATTGTCAGACTTTACACTTGCAGAGTTTGCCCTAACCCACTTCAAGTTGGGTTTTGGCTCATAATAGTTGTGATAAATAGCATGATAACTCTTACAAGTATAAATAGAATGCCAAGTGCTCCCACAGTGTGTGCATAAAGTCTGTGGTTTAACCCTTACATAATCATTCTTTACTCCTGATTTAGAAGGTAAAGAATTAATATCTTTGTTCTTATTGCAAAATCTAGCAAGATGGTTAGAACTACCACAGTTATAACATGTTTTCCTTGGAGCAGCAGCAGTAGGCAAATGATTATTTCTTTTATTTATGCCTATCTTTCCATTCCTATTCTTCTTGGACCCTTTTGGTTTCATGGCAGACTTTACCTCTTTTAGCTTATGATTGAACTGTTTTCCTGTCATTAAACCAACATTAACCTGTTTTTCACAGACTTTTATTGGTTTTCTAACAGCTTCTACTTCCATTAGATTTTCTGTTATAATATTTTCTTGTCTTTCACAGGTTTCATCTGATTCCATATCAACTTCTCTTACTACAACAGATTTTAACTTAGTGGACTCTGGAACAAATTTCACAGGTTTAAGTTGTGGTTTAACCTTAACCTTGTCTTTAAACCTAAGTTCATCATTCTCACAATAGCCTAAACCTACAGAATCTATCTGGAACACTTGATGAGTGTCTCTTCCAGAGTCTGTCCAACTCTTGATTATTTTTCTTTCTTTTTCTAGATCAGATTCTAGTTGCCTATATCTTTTGAGCAACTCCTGTTCCACATAAACAGCATCATCTCTTTCTTTTTGAATCTGCTTCATATTTTCAAGTTCTCCTTCAAGAAACTTGTTTCTATCTTTAAGACTAAGATTCTCAGATTTAATTCTCTCATTCTCTAAAGTCTGATCCCTATAACTAACATGTACGCTTTTCAGATATACTCTTAATTCAGATATATTATCAGTATCATAAGCATAAGTAGTTAGGGGTACCTTATTTTCAGATGATTCAGTCTCATCTTTGACAGTTGCCATAAGAGCATAATTTACTCCATCATCAGAGTCTGAAGTATCTACCCAGTCTTTGCCTTTAGAGATGAGTGCTTTCTCAGATTTGCCTTTCTTGCACTCTAGAGCATAGTGACCCATCTCCTTACACTTGTAGCACTGGATTTCAGATTTATCCTTCTTGCCAGACTTGGTCTCCCTTCCATCAGACTTTCTAAAACCTTTCCTTTCAGAGTTTGAATCTTTCCTTGAGAATCTCTTTCCTTTCTTAAAGTTCTTGAATCCCATCTTCTTGAAGGTCTTCACCATCAATGCAGCCATTTGCATCATTTGTTCTTCATCATCCTCAGAGTCAGAAGCTTCATCAGAGTTTGAGTCATCATCAGAGTTTGATGACTCACTTTCAGATTTAATGACTAAAGCCTTTCCCTTAGCTTTCTTCCTTGATGATTCCTTCTTGATGGGCTTCTCCTCAACTTTGAGAGCAACAGATTTTGTCTTCTTGCTTGATCTTCTGTTTCTTTGTTCTATTTCCAATTCATGAGTTTTCAGTAACCCATAAATCTCATCAAGTTCAGTTTCAGCAAGTTCGTAATTATCTCTTATAGTTGTTGTCTTCAAATCCCATCTTTCAGGTAAAGATAAGAGAAATTTGAGATTTGATTCTTCAAGATCATATTCTTTATCAACTAGAGATAAATCATTCAGCAGTTTACAGAATCTGTCATATGTCTCAGTCAAGGTTTCATTGGCTCTTGAATCAAAATGCTCATACTCCTGAGTGAGTATTGTTTTCCTATTCTTCTTTATAGCAGTGGTTCCTTGACACCTGACTTCCAAAGCATCCCAGATTTCTTTTGCAGTTTTGCAACCAATTACTCTGTTAGACATAACATTATCTAAAGCACTGTGGAGAAGATGTCTAACCTTTGCATCTTTTGCAATTGATGAGATGTCCTCAGGAGTCATATCTTTCTTCTCCTTTGGAACAGTCTTTTGTTCTTGACCATCAACAACAGGAGACAATTTAGTCGGCATATGAGGACCATCATAAATTCTGTCAAGATATTCTGGATCTGTAGCCTCCAGAAACATGGTCATCTTCACCTTCCAAATTGGATACTCCACTGGCCTGAGAATTGGAACCCTGATTGATTCATACCGACTCACAGAATTAGGTTTAACCTGTTCAACCTTGGGAGGAGCTTGATTTTCTTCAGACATGATTATTACTGTGTTTGAATCGTAAAACTGTATATATTAAACAGCCTTGGCTCTGATACCAATTGTTAGGCCGAATACACAATATAATCAAGTATGTATGAGAATAACAATCAAGAACACTGTTTATAAATCAACAAACTGTAATTATATTAACAGTTTCTCTCTTTGTGATGTTAATGAATCACAAAGAGCTACTAGGTTACAAGAATAATATTTTCAATAATCGCATCCCTTCTAGAGATAACCTATCTGTGTTTATATAGTACACAGTTACAATCAATCTCTAATTGATACTCCTACAAATTAGCTATACAATTTGTAATCAATTAGAATTGCTTCAGTCCTCTGTCCAGTCTCCTTAGCTGTATCAATATATTCTGCTTCTTTCCATCTTCAGAATATATTGCTTCTAGAATCTTCATGATATGCACCGACAGCTAAATCAACTTTCACCCTGTCAGACTTTAACAAACTCTGACCGGCTTCCATGTAAACTCTGATAAGTACTTCAGACTAAACTCTGAACAGTACCTGTTACTTAAACACTGATTAAATAAACATCAGCAATTATATCTAACATACAGAATCACATTTCATTGGAATCATATTAAGCTTATTTAAGTTCCTACAGAGTTCTTGAAGAGTTGATTCCATCTTGTTATTGTTTCTTTGAGTAAGATATGCATTGTGCTTCTTCCTTTGCGTATTTTGTTTTTCTTTTTCAATCAACCGGCTGTCTCTCGTGATCATGCAATGCAACTGTTAAGACTACAATTCTCCAACCCCTTATACAATAGTTTCCTTCTCTATTTATAGGCCTTTTATGTGGGCTTCTCCCTGGGTCTTGGGTGTGGGCTTCCTCTTAGGGCCTGAGCCCAACATCTGTCCCCCCTAAGGTCTTTCAAGATCTTCGGATCTTTTTGTTTTTGTTAAAAAAGTATTTAGACTCTTTCTGCTCTTTTTTTTACAAAGATCTATTTTGAATTTTTATATTTCTCTCATTTTGTCTTTCAGGGATCTGGACTGTTGTTTCTAGAATACAGTAATAACCCGAATTTTTTGAAAAATTTAAAACTTTTCTTATTATGATTAAGTGCATCAGTGAATAGTGAATTTGGTGGATGAATAGTGATTTTGAGAATTAACAAAGTTTTTCATGCCACCTATGTACGAGACGTAGTGTGGATATTCGGAAGTCATATTAGTGATCTACGGAGTAAATAAATGAATGCAAAGACGATCGGAATTCAGAAATTCCAAATTTTATTTTGGTGTAGTATTTGACCGGGCAGCGAATTATATATTATTATATTCAAGAAATGAGATATTAAATTAAGGATTTGAGGATTTAATATTTTGGAATTTTATTTTATTTGATTTGAGAATTTAGAACGAGAACTACTGAGACAGTGAAACGAAGGTTCTAGAAACCGCTGATACTTTATAACGAGATTAAGTGATTAAGCGAACGAATCATGGATTAAGGATTGAAATTATGACAGGATTAAATATAGACATGGAAGTAACATGTAACAAGATTAATTCGAGGGATGCAACATTTGGATCATCCATGTGAAAAAAAACGAATCAGTAAAGCTAAACCAAACGCATGCATGCGCGACACGTGTCCCTGCTTTGCCACCATGATACTCCATGGCTTGACACGTGTCCTGATGACAAGGACAATGTGATGACTCACCACTTTAACAAAAAATCAGCATTTCAAGCATGATTATCCAAAAACAAAAGAAAAAGAAAAGAAGAAAAGAAAGAGAAGAACTCTCCAGATTTTCTGCCCAGCAGAAACAGAGTCCAAAGAAAAATCCATAACTCCATTTCTATCCATCCTTAAATCACCAAATTTTAACCATAGCTTCTCCACTCCATGGGTAACATTCGATCAAAATTTCATGGCCAGCAAAGGGGTGTAGCCTTGTCAAATCCCTTCCCCAAGTTGGAGAACCCCAAACTGTCCAGTTTCTGTCCAGCGGGAAGATGGGACTCAAAACCCTAGCTAGGAAGCTTTAAATTTGGCGATCTATAGCTCAAAAGAAAGATTATGAAGAGTACAAGGTCTGGTAAAAATCTTAGCACCAAACTCTTGTTTTTCAATTTTATATGGATTTTTCAAAGTGATGATGAATAGTAACTCCGAAAGTTGTTAACTTGTTTTCTTGATTGAATCTTAAGGTTTAAGCTTTGTAAGGAGTATATAAGGCTTGTTGAGTGGTTGTGGCCACTGGTTAGTGTTGGTAGAGCATCAAGGAAGGTATACCACTCATCCACCCTTTGATTTATGTTGAGATTTAAGTGAAGTTTCTAGTAATGTTTAAGAATAAGCATGATTATGGAGTTTGGAGTATGTATGGTTAATTCTTGATGGATACTTGTTGTTGGTTGATGTTGGTGATATGTTCTTGAAGTATATAAACTGATTATGTTGTAAAGATGGTTGTGTTGTTGAATTGATTTGGTTTTAAGAGATTTTGACATAACAAAAACCGGGAAACGTTACGATTATAGCCGTCGTAATGCCCATTTGATTTAAGGCTGTTTTGAGCAAGGATTACGAACTGGTCTGGTAATATTTTTGAACAGAACTGACCATGAACATGTAGGTCTTGTTTTAAGGTTTGTTTTGATATAAAGATCATGTCCATACGAATTACGGTTTAAGAGAAAAGTGAGTTTTAGTAAACGTCGTTCGGAGGAACAACCCTTCTCTGTTCAGCAACTTTGAGGCTATATTTGGACCACTTCGGAGCCGTATTAAAATGTGAAACTTTGAGGAATAATACTAGAGACAGTTAGGAAGGCTCACGAAAACGATTCGGATTAAAAAGATTATTTTTCGATTTGATAAAAATGTTTTAGTCGAGGTCGCGCAAGTGAAAACCACTGAAAACGAGACTTAGAAACCAAGGTTCCAAATGGTTAAGTATAACTTGGATTTGAGAATGGATTTCAAACCAAACTTGTGATATAAGTATTTGACGAATAACATGGACTTAGTATGAGCCTATAAGGAGCTAGTAATGCCTTGGTTGTGTTTCTCTTACGTGTTTAAGCATTAAGTTATAAGTGGTTTATCGAGGGGATTAACCGTGTGTTTTCGTTTGACTTTGTCTAGATTGTCTGGCATCGTCGCGAACCCCTATCACTTCTCGAGCATCAGGCAAGTTTACTAAACCTTACTCTATTGTTCAGAGTAGGTATATTTTCAAATATTCAATACTTGTGTATTCCCAAGTTATATATATCAAATCTTTGTTGTGAGTATTGTGGCAAGTTTTCTAAATCTATACTTTGAAGTATTGATTATATATTACTGCTTTTGCCATGTGTGGAGTTATATAGTTTTGCGATACATGTTATATATTGTATAAAATAGAGTTTGATTTTGGCTTATATATGAGCTTTGAGATGAAGTAGTTATAAACCGGTATACCTTGTAGCTCTAGAGATAAAAGCATACTTCTTGTTTTCGACTCTAGACCGGGAGTCAGTATTTGAGATATGGAGATAGCCGTGGAAACCCGGAGGGATTCCAGCGGCAGTGTACTAATTATTTTGAGGACCGCTATTATTAAACATTAATTATATTTCTAGAAAGTATTAATTACATGGAAATGATTTGAGGAATGTTATTTGAATATTACCTCATTCGAAGGTTATTACTTGGAAATGATTTGGTAATTGGCTTATAAGCTAGATATGGGATATCAGTTATAAGCCAGGTTTTTATAAAGGCCCTAGGTTAAGGGCGTATGATATTTCTTTAGATCAGAAGTAATTATAATTCTGTATATGTTAAAGGTTATTTTCCGATAAAGATATCGGGTACTGTTATTCGAGGATTAATTATTTACTTAAAGTATATTATTTATGAATATTCATTTGAGGATTATTGACTTCAAGATTATTAGTGTGAATATTCATTTAAGGATTATTTATTTATTGAATATTACTTTTGAATATTTATTTGAGATTTAATTGTTTAATGAATGTTATTTTGAATATTCAATTGAGATTAATTAGTTAATGAATATTATTTTCGAATATCCAAATGAGGTTTATTAATTAAGGAATATTATTTCAGATATTCATTTGAGGTTTACTTAATCGAAGAATATTATTATGAATATTATCTGAGGATTATTTAATGAGTATTATTTTTGAATATTAATTTGAAGATTAATTAGTTATTTAATGAATATTATTGTAAATATTCATTTGAGGATTATTTATTTAATGAATATTATTTTCAAATATTCATTTGAGGATTACTTACTTAATGAATATTATTTTCAAATATTCATTTAAGATTTACTTATTTAATAAATATTATTAAGTATTTGTAAATCAAAAGAGGTTCCCAAAACAATGTTTTTCCCATTTAAATCTGTCTTTTAAAGAGGATTTAAATACTCGCTCAACTATCAAAAATATGGGAAACCTGATTTAAGTGACTACTACTCTTTTTAAACTCTCAATTCAAAAACTGTCAAGGGACAGATATTTTCTTGGAGCAATTTAATTGCTGCCAGTCTAATGTTGGGTTACCACCTCAATAATCGAGGGGTAAATTCATGGAACAAGTCGATATCCATTAACAAGCATAGCTTGGGAAATATTGGAGAATCTTCCTTTCCAACCTAGATATAACTACTTAGTGGAGTCGTATCAACAAGTGTTACGCTTGGGGAAAGGAGGACGATCTTTACGTTTCAGAGTCATGGATTTCATCTGAACTAGGAGTGGTGTAAGTGGTCAAGTTGCGTGGGCCCATCCAACTTTAAATTGCCCCAAATGGGCGGGAGGTCATAGTAAGGCGGTAGACAATGTCAGGCCGTCGTGATACTTCCATCTACATGTAGAGAACTATTTGAGCGGTGCGACCTGCTACTGATCATAGCAAGGTTAGGCACAGCGGACGCGGTAGCAACTCCAGTATTGGTTCATCATCCAATTTGGATATTCCTGCAACATGGATTGGGATGAAAAACCAATCATGTTGGCAGGGGGTCGAAAGTGTTTGAAAATGAAGTGGCAATAAATTCATGCAACTCCATCTTTTATTTTATGAGTTATGACTCTGTGGATACCTTACATAACATGAGTTATGGTAAGGGAGTTGTTTATACTGAATCACCTTATAACTTCATCTTTTAAGATATGTGTTGATATTCTGCTTATATAGCAGATATTTTTGGAAAGGTTATATTGGTTTACTTTGAAACCTCACCTTTTATATTATACTAGAACTTTGTTCATAATATAGCAAAGTTGCAGAAATATTATGAATGATATTTGAAGTACAATAAAGGTACTATTTTTGGAATATGTTCCGATAAGGAAATGATTTCAGCATCAAGATATTTTGACAAGTATTGTCGTATACCCGCTTTATTTCTGGGTTGAATAAAAGGCAGAATTATGCCATACTTTCATTACCTTGCTGAGCTATCGCTCACTCTTGCTATTATTACATATATATTATATAGCAGCGAAGCAGGATGCCAATGGGACGACACGTACCTCGCAAGGCGTTTCCATTAAGCAGTTTCTAGCAGCGATCCCGAGAGTAGTACGAACCAGTCGAATCAGGCTACGGCTTTTGGTATTCAACTTATGTATAGACATGAATAGTATTAGAGGATTGTGAGCATCAGAAGGCTGAGTTGGTAATGTAACAATACTTAGAAATTGTATCAGTAACAGATTCAAAAGACATTTGGGTATTGTAATAAAAGTTATTTATTCCGCAGTTGTTATATTGTGTCGTTTCTGAGACTCTAACCTGTGTGTGTGTGTGAGACATATGTTGTGGGGTCATGAGCAGGTGAATTATGAATGGTGCGAGTAATACAGGTAAGGCAAGGAGTACATGGATCGTGACAACCCTAAATCCCCGACCCCGGATTTGGGGCTGTTACAGAGATGGTATCAGAGAGTTAGGTTACAGTCCTCAGAAACGATGGGAGATCGAGTCTTACAATACCCTTAATAATGATAAGAGCATCTAGAGCTCCAATTGAGTTCGTAGTCGGGTTAGAGGACATGACCCTGACTGTTTAAGATGAAGCCCAAGAGGGGACTTCTTCTAGGAAACCGTACTTAGGACTTCGTGATTAGTCACCTCGAGTCGTATGAGTTATAGATTGATGGGATTCTGAGATACCAGACCCCGAGGCCTTCGAGTAGGCAATTGATGATGCGTTCCTTGAAATGGACGGAGACCCGATAAAGGAAGATCCATAGGAGGATCTAGAGGAAGACTCCATAGTGGGTCGAGGAAAAGAATCTCGTAGAGGATGTGTTGATTGATAAAGACGTAGTATGTTACTTGAGGTCGTACAATAGGACCGGACGAACCTTCAGAGGTCAAATAAGTGCCGATACGAGAGTTTAGGATCGTTATGATTCATCATGAGATATGACAAAGAAAATGGAGTAGAGTCTCCAAAGCAGAAGAGGTAGAGGCAGTATAGCCAGTATCAGTGGATTGATTCGACTTGAACGAAACCTGTTACTCGTAGTCGGTTATAGTTGCCCATAAGGAGGCGGCATACGTAAGAACCAAGGTGTTCAGATTTTCACGAACGATTAAGGGTACTTAGTTGCCTAGAATAGTGTAAGGAATTGCTTTGGCTATGAGGTTTCAATCCCCCACGACCAGCGATTCCACTGGAAATAGTGTCTATTACATCATTGAGGGATTTTATTATCTCAAGGAAAATTTTGGGTATATGTACCATGCAAATGTTATTGTAAGACAAGCACGCTAAGACGGAATCGAGAACGAGATTTACCACCCTCAGGAAACCAGGAAGGAATAATGAGGATAGAACAGAAAGGTCGGAAATCAGATCCGAGCATTACTAGTAAGCAAATATATTGATCAAGTTTCCCTAATTTTGGAAAGAAATTTAGCAAATTTTGGCAAACCTTGTCTTTCTGATTACCAGAGGATGTCACCAAAGAGAGTGGAAATTAGAGCGAACCCTGTGGATTGGGTAAGATAGCTGTTATATGGGTTGGTGGACAGACCCTGATTGCTATAAATGATTGTAGAGGTAAAGTGATGAAGTTGAGATTGGACGGTAAAGGCGAAATATATTTAAGGACCAAGACGGACTGAGAAGTTCCGGGATTGACTTAAATGAAGAGGCTATTGTGCCAAAAGTGTTAAGCTTATGTAGCGCACGGGATTGATATGGGAGAAGGAATATTGGGTATAAGGATGATTGAAATAGAGACCGGATTTAAGCTTGTAGTTTCTAATGATCTTCCGAAGTACCGCCCAGTCGACATGTGGAATTGTCATTGCTATGGGCGAAAACGGTGTCGAAGTCTTCGTATAAACAGAACGCTTACTTGAGATGTTGCGCCTAGTCAAATAGAACTCCCTACGATTGCAAATATTGATGGTTGAATTCTTAGCGACTATTATAAGTCAGCGATGACGTAAGTATCGAACACCTTAGGGTGCGTGGAAAAGAAAAGCTTTGGAATTGAACGATTATCCATCAGAGGAGCCAACATAAAAAGGCATCCGTAGAGACCTTGGTAGTACCCTCCCCATTTGCAAATTATGTGGGATACTTCCCCAATCTATGATCTATCTTGACCTCTTTCCAAGAAAGAATTCTGATAAAGGGTATATTCCCTCCTCGAAGTTATTTTATAACACTTGTGCGAAACCATATTCAGTTTCAATTATGCTAGAGGCTGTCACGATGCCTACTTTCAGGTTTTCGAAGCCCTGTCAAATGACGTTATTTAAGCTTTCACTTTTCTTCAAATAATGAATGACCCTATGGTGATACCTCACCACTTGTTTGTTAAGTACCAATATATTTTTGGTTATTCTTTTCTTTGTATTTTCTTTGGAAACCGCACCTTTGGAATCTGTTCAATTTTAATCCAAGGTGTTCCTTTGAGAAATATTGTCGAAAGGTGATAATCATTAAATTGATTTCGAATTGCTTTCATACTTTTCAACTTCCACTGAGACGAACAACCCTATACTTATAGGGGCTACAAGGACTCTCTGTCTATGTGATAGAAGTCTGATGGGACGTCATCACTTGTAAGTTGTGAAATACAAGAAGGCTAATTACCTTTAGTAATGTCTCAATCGAGGCACACAACGCTAAGTTCTTATGATCATGTTGATCTCTCGGTAAATTCTTTTACCTCCCATAAGGTTACCTTAAAACTCATAACCTTATGATCACCAGTGTGTGACGTTTTCCTTGATATGGGAGCTGTCTTTTCAAGGCCCCATAATTTTTGTTATCCTCATTGAATTCTAAGGGGAGGCCAACCAGGTCAAATAAGTCAAAAATTCGCTGATAGGAATTAGATTCACGACGAAATCGCCTATGTAAGGAGCGGATCCCTAAGACGAATAGAATGTTAGTGACATATCAATGAAATTGGTTTATTCTCCCAAGGATATTATGATAATGGAAAGCGTGTCAATCGATATATGTGAAAGAAATAGCGATGTGCCGTGAACTCTAGTGACAACGGTGTTAGATAGATGCCCTATAGTGGAATTGAGATTTTGGAGGAGTTGTTACGAATGGACACTACCTCTGGGTTAGCAAGATAAGTACTGACGATGGAGTCAAAGGGAGCTGGTATTGTGACTTGGGAGAGGTGCAGCAGGAATAATTTCCGGAAATATATGGAGACCCGGATGGAAATGAAAGTTAAAGAGTTAAAACAAGAAACCATGACTGTGACCGAGTATGAGGCCAAGTTTTTCCGAATTATTGAGGTTTGCTCCGGAGTTTGTGAACACAGAATCAAAGAAAGCCAGTAGGTTTCAAACAGGGCTACCTCCAACAAGCAGCCCACTGTCAGGACCTTTAAATAATAGGTACCCTTGTAAATGATTGTTTGATCAGTGGAAGAACATTGTGTATTTCCAAATTTATTTAAGAACTGGGTATCACCAGTTGGAAGTTAAATCTGAGGATATACCCAAGGCTGCGATTCGTACCGGGAATAGACACTTCGAGTTTTCAGCGAGGTTCTTTTGGGATTGACTATGCACCCACAAATTTTTATGGAATGTAATGAATAGACTTTGAGTTATCCGTGATAGTAGATAACGTGAGATGGAGAAATGGCTAGAATTGACCTAGAATTATGACTGTGAGATACACTACCATCCGGGGAAGGCCAATGTGGTGGCCGATACCCTTAATTAAAATGGGACAGAGATGGATTCCGAATGATCGGGAATTAAAGGATGAGATTTTACACAAAACCCAAATTAGTCCAACAAACTAGGAAGACAAAAGATTTCACCAACAAGCGGCTAGTGACAACCAAGACAGACAGAGAAAGTATGCGGACTAAGCCCGCGAGTATAGAGATAGTACGGCTACTGATAAGCTAAATGGCAAGTTGATGAATGGCAAACAAGTTTATGCTGGTGTATTTCTGTGCAAACAAGATAGAGAATATGAGGTAGAGATTCGTGATGCTAAAGGTATCTCATGGAAGGAATTAATGAGATTTGGAAAGAAAGGGAAGTTGAGCCCGAGATTCATTGGGCCATCTGAGATTTAAGACGCGTCAGGAAGGTGGCCTACGAGCCAGCCTTACCCCCCAAACTTGTAGAATGGTCATAACGAGGTTCATGTGTCAATGCTACGTCAGTATACTATAGATGCCCGGCATATGTAGAGTACGAGCAGGTAGATATACAACCTGGTCTGACTTACAAAGAATAACCTGTGGAAATCACGGATGGAAAAGAGCAAGTGCTAAGTGACGAGGTTGCCAAGCTAGCGAGAGGTTTGTGGAAAATCAAGAGGTGGAAGAATCCACCTGGGAGTTAGAAAGTGCAATGGAAGAGAAGTACCCCAGTTACTCCTAAGTTGATTCCGGGACGGAATCCTTTTAAGGAGGGGAGAATGTAATAACCCGAATTTTTGGAAAAATTTAAAACTTTTCTTATTATGATTAAGTGCATCAGTGAATAGTGAATTTGGTGGATGAATAGTGATTTTGAGAATTAACAAAGTTTTTCATGCCACCTATGTACGAGACGTAGTGTGGATATTCGGAAGTCATATTAGTGATCTACGGAGTAAATAAGTGAATGCAAAGACGATCGGAATTCAGAAATTCCAAATTTTATTTTGGTGTAGTATTTGACCGGGCAGCGAATTATATATTATTATATTCAAGAAATGAGATATTAAATTAAGGATTTGAGGATTTAATATTTTGGAATTTTATTTTATTTGATTTGAGAATTTAGAACGAGAACCACTGAGACAGTGAAACGAAGGTTCTAGAAACCGCTGATACTTTATAACGAGATTAAGTGATTAAGCGAACGAATCATGGATTAAGGATTGAAATTATGACAGGATTAAATATAGACATGGAAGTAACATGTAACAAGATTAATTCGAGGGATGCAACATTTGGATCATCCATGTGAAAAGAAACGAATCAGTAAAGCTACTTTAACCAAACGCATGCATGCGCGACACGTGTCCCTGCTTTGCCACCATGATACTCCATGGCTTGACACGTGTCCTGATGACAAGGACAATGTGATGACTCACCACTTTAACAAAAAATCAGCATTTCAAGCATGATTATCCAAAAACAAAAGAAAAAGAAAAGAAGAAAAGAAAGAGAAGAACTCTCCAGATTTTCTGCCCAGCAGAAACAGAGTCCAAAGAAAAATCCATAACTCCATTTCTATCCATCCTTAAATCACCAAATTTTAACCATAGCTTCTCCACTCCATGGGTAACATTCGATCAAAATTTCATGGCCAGCAAAGGGGTGTAGCCTTGTCAAATCCCTTCCCCAAGTTGGAGAACCCCAAACTGTCCAGTTTCTGTCCAGCGGGAAGATGGGACTCAAAACCCTAGCTAGGAAGCTTTAAATTTGGCGATCTATAGCTCAAAAGAAAGATTATGAAGAGTACAAGGTCTGGTAAAAAGCTTAGCACCAAACTCTTGTTTTTCAATTTTATATGGATTTTACAAAGTGATGATGAATAGTAACTCCGAAAGTTGTTAACTTGTTTTCTTGATTGAATCTTAAGGTTTAAGCTTTGTAAGGAGTATATAAGGCTTGTTGAGTGGTTGTGGCCACTGGTTAGTGTTGGTAGAGCATCAAGGAAGGTATACCACTCATCCACCCTTTGATTTATGTTGAGATTTAAGTGAAGTTTCTAGTAATGTTTAAGAATAAGCATGATTATGGAGTTTGGAGTATGTATGGTTAATTCTTGATGGATACTTGTTGTTGGTTGATGTTGGTGATATGTTCTTGAAGTATATAAACTGATTATGTTGTAAAGATGGTTGTGTTGTTGAATTGATTTGGTTTTAAGAGGTTTTGACATAACAAAAACCGGGAAACGTTACGATTATAGCCGTCGTAATGCCCATTTGATTTAAGGCTGTTTTGAGCAAGTATTACGAACTGGTCTGGTAATATTTTTGAACAGAACTGACCATGAACATGTAGGTCTTGTTTTAAGGTTTGTTTTGATATAAAGATCATGTCCATACGAATTACGGTTTAAGAGAAAAGTGAGTTTTAGTAAACGTCGTTCGGAGGAACAACCCTTCTCTGTTCAGCAACTTTGAGGCTATATTTGGACCACTTCGGAGCCTTATTAAAATGTAAAACTTTGAGGAATAATACTAGAGACAGTTAGGAAGGCTCACGAAAAAGATTCGGATTAAAAAGATTATTTTTCGATTTGATAAAAATGTTTTAGTCGAGGTCGCGCAAGTGAAAACCACTGAAAACGAGACTTAGAAACCAAGGTTCCAAATGGTTAAGTATAACTTGGATTTGAGAATGGATTTCAAACCAAACTTGTGATATAAGTATTTGACGAATAACATGGACTTAGTATGAGCCTATAAGGAGCTAGTAATGCCTTGGTTGTGTTTCTCTTACGTGTTTAAGCATTAAGTTATAAGTGGTTTATCGAGGGGATTAACCGTGTGTTTTCGTTTGACTTTGTCTAGATTGTCTGGCATCGTCGCGAACCCCTATCACTTCTCGAGCATCAGGCAAGTTTACTAAACCTTACTCTATTGTTCAGAGTAGGTATATTTTCAAATATTCAATACTTGTGTATTCCCAAGTTATATATATCAAATCTTTGTTGTGAGTATTGTGGCAAGTTTTCTAAATCTATACTTTGAAGTATTGATTATATATTACTGCTTTTGCCATGTGTGGAGTTATATAGTTTTGCGATACATGTTATATATTGTATAAAATAGAGTTTGATTTTGGCTTATATATGAGCTTTGAGATGAAGTAGTTATAAACCGGTATACCTTGTAGCTCTAGAGATAAGAGCATACTTCTTGTTTTCGACTCTAGACCGGGAGTCAGTATTTGAGATATGGAGATAGCCGTGGAAACCTGGAGGGATTCCAGCGGCAGTGTACTAATTATTTTGAGGACTGCTATTATTAAATATTAATTATATTTCTAGAAAGTATTAATTACATGGAAATGATTTGAGGAATGTTATTTGAATATTACCTCATTCGAAGGTTATTACTTGGAAATGATTTGGTAATTGGCTTATAAGCTAGATATGGGATATCAGTTATAAGCCAGGTTTTTATAAAGGCCCTAGGTTAAGGGCGTATGATATTTCTTTAGATCAGAAGTAATTATAATTCTGTATATGTTAAAGGTTATTTTCCGATAAAGATATCGGGTACTGTTATTCGAGGATTAATTATTTACTTAAAGTATATTATTTATGAATATTCATTTGAGGATTATTGACTTAAAGATTATTAGTGTGAATATTCATTTAAGGATTATTTATTTATTGAATATTACTTTTGAATATTTATTTGAGATTTAATTGTTTAATGAATGTTATTTTGAATATTCAATTGAGATTAATTAGTTAATGAATATTATTTTCGAATATCCAAATGAGGTTTATTAATTAAGGAATATTATTTCAGATATTCATTTGAGGTTTACTTAATCGAAGAATATTATTATGAATATTATCTGAGGATTATTTAATGAGTATTATTTTTGAATATTAATTTGAAGATTAATTATTTATTTAATGAATATTATTGTAAATATTCATTTGAGGATTATTTATTTAATGAATATTATTTTCAAATATTCATTTGAGGATTACTTACTTAATGAATATTATTTTCAAATATTCATTTAAGATTTACTTATTTAATAAATATTATTAAGTATTTGTAAATCAAAAGAGGTTCCCAAAACAATGTTTTTCCTATTTAAATCTGTCTTTTAAAGAGGATTTAAATACTCGCTCAACTATCAAAAATATGGGAAACCTGATTTAAGTGACTACTACTCTTTTTAAACTCTCAATTCAAAAACTGTCAAGGGACAGATATTTTCTTGGAGCAATTTAATTGCTGCCAGTCTAATGTTGGGTTACCACCTCAATAATCGAGGGGTAAATTCATGGAACAAGTCGATATCCATTAACAAGCATAGCTTGGGAAATATTGGAAAATCTTCCTTTCCAACCTAGATATAACTACTTAGTGGAGTCGTATCAACAAGTGTTACACTTGGGGAAAGGAGGACGATCTTTACGTTTCAGAGTCATGGATTTCATCTGAACTAGGAGTGGTGTAAGTGGTCAAGTTGCGTGGGCCCATCCAACTTTAAATTGCCCCAAATGGGCGGGAGGTCATAGTAAGGCGGTAGACAATGTCAGGCCGTCGTGATACTTCCATCTACATGTAGAGAACTATTTGAGCGGTGCGACCTGCTACTGATCATAGCAAGGTTAGGCACAGCGGACGCGGTAGCAACTCCAGTATTGGTTCATCATCCAATTTGGATATTCCTGCAACATGGATTGGGATGAAAAACCAATCATGTTGGCAGGGGGTCGAAAGTGTTTGAAAATGAAGTGGCAATAAATTCATGCAACTCCATCTTTTATTTTATGAGTTATGACTCTGTGGATACCTTACATAACATGAGTTATGGTAAGGGAGTTGTTTATACTGAATCACCTTATAACTTCATCTTTTAAGATATGTGTTGATATTCTGCTTATATAGCAGATATTTTTGGAAAGGTTATATTGGTTTACTTTGAAACCTCACCTTTTATATTATACTAGAACTTTGTTCATAATATAGCAAAGTTGCAGAAATATTATGAATGATATTTGAAGTACAATAAAGGTACTATTTTTGGAATATGTTCCGATAAGGAAATGATTTCAGCATCAAGATATTTTGACAAGTATTGTCGTATACCCGCTTTATTTCTGGGTTGAATAAAAGGCAGAATTATGCCATACTTTCATTACCTTGCTGAGCTATCGCTCACTCTTGCTATTATTACATATATATTATATAGCAGCGAAGCAGGATGCCAATGGGACGGCACGTACCTCGCAAGGCGTTTCCATTAAGCAGTTTCTAGCAGCGATCCCGAGAGTAGTACGAACCAGTCGAATCAGGCTACGGCTTTTGGTATTCAACTTATGTATAGACATGAATAGTATTAGAGGATTGTGAGCATCAGAAGGCTGAGTTGGTAATGTAACAATACTTAGAAATTGTATCAGTAACAGATTCAAAAGACATTTGGGTATTGTAATAAAAGTTATTTATTCCGCAGTTGTTATATTGTGTCGTTTCTGAGACTCTAACCTGTGTGTGTGTGTGAGACATATGTTGTGGGGTCATGAGCAGGTGAATTATGAATGGTGCGAGTAATACAGGTAAGGCAAGGAGTACATGGATCGTGACAACCCTAAATCCCCGACCCCGGATTTGGGGCTGTTACAAATACTGTGGAGTCCTCTTTGAAAATTGGCGAGGTCTTTTCTTTGTCATTTAAACCTTTTATCTTACCAAGGTTTTTCTTTTCCAATCATAATACTGGGGAAAGATATCTTTCTGGAGGCGCCTTTGTTGAGATGATATAAGTATAGATATTTTCTCTTATCCCTTTATTTGCCTTCTTCTTTTCATTGTCGTAGAACTTGAACAGGTTCTCTGCTAAACTGTTCTTTTGATTGTAATGGAAACAAACTTAGATTCATCGTCGCGGACTCTCAGCGACGGTGTTGACGATCTTAATACCACATATGAGGGTTTGGCTCCTTTACCTCACATCCATATTCCTCATTCCAATTCGCATAGTTTGGGATCTCTTGGAGGTGACTTGGATTAATGGATGTTGGTAGGGTCGAAGGTCGTAATGTTGACTTGGAAATTGTCGATGCAGATCCTGTATCGCCTTCCGATCTTGTCTCTGATTCTGGTGATGTTGAAGATGTAGCGAAGTTTTTTCAAACTATATTGTCGTTTAATGTTGTTAGTTCGTATGTTGGTAATAATCTGAGTATCGACTCCGTATCCGATTTTTGCTCTATTTATGGAGGCTACTCAGTTCACGCTCCTAGTCCTTCACACCGAATGTGGATGTCTCCTCACCCTGGATGGCAATCAATTCCAAATTTACGATTCGAGTACGGGTTTAGGCTACCTATACACCCCTTCTTTTTAACAGTATTGGAAACTCTGGATTGCAGTATTGGACAATTAGCCCCAAATACTGTGTTGGATATACATGGTGTTATAGCCCATTGTGAAGAATTAGGAACTAATCCCACCATACAGTTATTCCTCCCTGTTTACCACCTTAAAGGGACTGGAGTCCAAGTTTATGTGGATAAAAGGTCTGGAAGAGTGAAGCTTGTTGATACCCCGAGCTCGAATGCTGGATGGCATGAAAAATGGGCTTGGTATGAAAGTAGTGAACTACATCGTGTTATTTTCCTTCGTGAAACAGTTCAGGCTCTCGGTTAGAGTCTTTATGTTGGTTGGGATGTGTTCACACTCCCGAGTTGGATGTTTTTCACGGGTCGACTATAAAATTTGACCCCAAAGATTTTTCTTATGTTGGTTTTTTGCGTAGACATTATCGTAAGATATTATCATTTGTTTGATTTGTCAAATTCTTGATCTTTGTATTCTAATTCAAAATTGTTTTATGTTGATTTGTAGTTGCGGGGCCTCGTTTACAGCGTCGACTTCATCTCCGTGACACAATACCTTCAGACGCTTTTCTAGCAATGTTGGTGAAGAAAAAGGCTGAAGTAGCCCTTTTTGTTACTGGAAAATCGGGTTCGGAATTTGCTCTTTAAAGTAGCCCATGAATCAATCGAACGAGGTGGTAGGTTGTTGAACCATCTTAGTGATGTTCCTTTCAAACATGTGGGGAAAAATCGACACCTCGCTACCTCCGAATGTCCGAAAAAACTCATTCGACCATCAAAGAGGTGTATGAAGTTAGACAGGTCTACCGATCCATCGAACTGGTTGATTGGTGGAACTTTCAAGTCGCTATTAATTCGAGAGCTCTCAATATCCTCTGGAAGTGGACTTTCGGTCGACACTTCCAAACCTCTTGAGTGAGTCCTTATAAAGTCTTTGCAAATGAATATGTTATCCTGCAACTTTGAGAGATTTGAGGACTTCGAACTTCTGGAGTCTCTTCCACTAATCTCTTCGTCACCCGAGAGGTTCTCATCTGTAACTCTTCGATGCCTCCTTCTCGAAGAAAATGACCTCGATGACTCTTCCTGATAAGAGTATTCACTATTGGTAGAGGGTCGCCATGACATATCGTAATCGTTAGTTTGGTACTCAAATGAGAATCATTCATCCAGTGATCCATCTAGCTCCCTCTGTAGCCTTGCAATTTCTTGTTTGCGTCGGACTTTTTCCAATAAAATACGTCGCTCTTTTTCCAGTAATACCAACTCTGGATCTACCACTTCGTCGGGGTTTTCATCCTCGACATCAACATTTTGTTGTTTTCTTAGCTTTATTTTCTCCGAATGTAGTCTAGCGTCACTAGACAGTACTTTTTTTCCTTGAGTTGTCTCCACCAACATTCGGTTATCCTTCATAGGTTTTGTTTTGTCCCGACCTGGTTCAGATTGAGATGGCCTGCTGGTGGAAGTACTACGAGCCTCTTCTTCAAACAAATTTTGAGGTTCCACATGAGTTACCACATCTTTCGTCCATGGAGATCTATTACCTTTTGGCATGTATTGCTAATTGTAGGAGGTCAACCCCTCCTTTTAGAGCCACTGTTGGACTAAAATTCCTTGTAGAATAGTTTCCTTCTCTATTTATAGGCCTTTTATGTGGGCTTCTCCCTTGAATTTTTGGTGTGGGCTTCCTCTTTGGACCTGGGCCCAACAGTAACACATAGCAAGCTCCAATTTATTTCATTTTTGCTATCCCCGTACATGCTGCATCATTATTTTCGATCTTTTGCACCAAACTCCCGCTAGCTTCACGAATTATGATTTATACATAATATTTTACACTCATAACTCATATACCCTGTCTTGAGCAGATCTTCTTTATTTTTGGGTAGAAGCTAATCTTTCCTCAGCAGAACTGCTCCTGGACTTGAGAATCTCAAGTTTAGAACTTGTCTGGTCTTCCTCTGCTTTCGGCTGGGATAGTAGGTTTTCATACACTCCTTTTTATTGCATTCCATCAAATCTCTCATAGTGAGCTACATTTGCTCTGCATATTGGAAATATGGTTCATGTAATTTGAGTTCTTCTCGTTTTATGTAATTTTAATATTTCGGTTATTATATAATAGTAAGTGAATATTATTGTTGAAAATTATATCTTCGTTTTGGTATTATTATTAAAAACATTGTTGTGCCGTGAAAAAAAAAGTCTCACCAAAATAAAAATTGTTAAAATTAGATAACAGTTTAAAAATATTTTTAATATGATCATATTTTCAGATAATTTTTCAGTAAAATTTGATACTCGTAAAAGCTGAAAGCAAATATTTAGAAAAATATTACATACTTGTTATTTTTTGGCCAAAAACATTTTTAAAAAAAAAGTTATTTTTGAAAATATATTTTTTTGCAATTTAAAACACGTGCACAATTCTTTTATGTTCATTAAAGTATTTAATTATAGAGAGAAATTATCAAAAATACTACTTTTTTAAAGTTTTTTTTTGCAATTTTACCATCTTCTGGAAATATTTGCAAAAATACTAACTTTTTGAAAATATTTGCAAAAATATGGTCCGCAACTATTTTCAACCATCTGCAACTGCAACCAACATCAACCACAGATGCAACCACAAATACGGTCTACAACGAGATCCAACCGGATGCAACCAGAAGCAACTTTTTTAAAAAATGATTGAAAAACAACTGACAATTCAAAAAAATTGTTAGTAAGATGTTTGGTAAGCTTGTGGTCTTGATTAAGTCGTTCCCTTAGGGTTCAGTAGTTAACCTTTGGGGTTCAATGTTGGGTTTTAGAAATATTAAGAATGAGGAATAATCCGTATACAGACTTAGGGTTTAGGGTTTACCGTAGACTCTAAACCCTAATCTACCCTGATTTCAGGGACAACCCTAAAATCAAGACGCCGGAAAAAACCATTTTTGATTAAAAAGTTGCATATGTGGTTGATTTTGGTTGCAGTTGCAGATATGGTTGAAAGTAGTTGCAGACCGTATTTTTGCAAATATTTTCAAAAAGTTGGTATTTTTGCAAATATTTTGATATTTTCGCAAAAAAATTAAAAAACACATAGTATTTTTGCAAAAAAAAAAATTTGGGTTAGGTATTTATGAAAAAAAGCCCTTTATTTTAAATAATAATTTATAATTAAACAAAATTATATAGAAAACATAAATAAACACAAACTAAATGAAAATATATCGACACAACACAGCCTCTACAAACTTTACAAATCAGTCACAATTCACAATTACTAGGGTTCTTACAACACAAATCTCCCGAGACACAAACCCTAACTTCTCTTACAACAACCTTAAACAACCTTAAAACGATGTTGGGGGGATTATACGGAGATCTCCCACCACCATCTTCAACAACAGACGAAGACAAGAAACAATCAAGCAATCCCACTTCAAATGTTTGGTCCTCTACTGTTAAAATGGCTCCTCCTACTCTCCGTAAGCCTTCTTCTGTTTTCGGAACCCCGAATTCGATACTCAAGTCTCAATCTAAGCCTAAGCCTGTTTCGAAGCCTGTTTCGACTCCAATTGTGTCAAGTCCAGCTTTGATTTTGAGTAATTTGCAAGGTGGTGTTGTTGGATTGACTGGTGCTGTTGGGGAAGAGTATGATCCAGCTAGACCGAATGATTACGAAGAGTATAAGAGGAAGAAGAGGGAGAGAGAGAAGGAGAGAGAGGTTAAGAGAGAGTTGGATAGGAGGAGAGTGGAAGAGGAGGAGAGAGAGAGGAGAGAGAGAGAGGAGAGGGAGAGAGAGAGGGAGAGAGAGTTGAGTGTTTCGGGAGAGGAAGCGTGGAAACGGAGGGCGGCGATGAGTGGAGGAGGGAGAGAGAGGGAGAGAGAGAGGGAGGATTCGCCTACGGGGAGTGGAGATGGGTTTTTGATTGGGAAGTCGGAGACGGGAGGATTGGGAGTTGGAGCGGGTGGGCAGATGACTGCGGCGCAGAGGATGATGGCGAAGATGGGGTGGAAACAAGGGCAGGGGTTGGGGAAACAGGAGCAAGGGATTACGACACCTTTGATGGCGAAAAAGACGGATAGGAGAGCGGGAGTTATTGTAAATGCTAGTGAGAAACAGGAGAAGGAGAAGGAGAAGAAGGTTAAGAGTGTTAATATTAATGGGACGCCTACGAGGGTCGTGTTGCTTAGGAATATGGTATGTGCGATATGAAACTTTTTTTTTTCTTTGTAGTAGTATTCTTATTTGTATTGTTGATACATGTTTGTTGGTTGTTGAATGTTACATTTATTACTTTATTGCTTCTAATTAGCTTTGTATAGGAATCTAGAAGAAAAACACGCCTTCTATATCATTTGGGAAGAATTAAGATTTAAAAACACTTTAAAATATCCAAACTCCTTAACACCTGAGATACCTGCTAATGACATTGAAGGTAGTACTATGATATTAGATTTATCTTTAAAATGATAAGGCAGCGATCCTTTAGAGTACATCATTTCATCTAGTCGATATCAGTTTGTTATGTAGATGTAAGAGTATGTCGTTCTGTTTACAAATAATAGCCAAGTTTCTATTACAAGTAGCTACATTTTGGTTTTTAATTCTCTGTAGGTTTATATAAAGGTTACTTGTAAGGAGGGAAATATTGGTGGAGGTCTGAAGTTTGTATGTACTTTGCTCATATGAATGTATATTGAATTATTATGAAATAGAAAGATCACCAAGCAGATATGAGAAAAAAATTGTTAGTAAAACATTGCAGACTGGACATGGTTTGTCTTCCCTTTAATACCTTGGTTTTTTTTGTCCGATAAACATGAATTATGTTAAAGATGTTAATGAAACAAGACTCCAGTAGCAGTGGATTGCAACTTCTAGGCACCATATGCCTCGCAATATATATTTTCTGGTCTAATGTATTCTGTAAAGACTCGTGATCTTAAGAAAAGCCACATTCCCATAATTGGCGTTCAGCATATTGAGCAGTCCCGCCATTGTAAATTTAAGCATTGTTAAATCTAGCTGAATTGCGAGAGATTTCTACCCTAAACCCTAATCCCCCCCCCCCCCCCCCCCCCCCACCCTCAATCTCCTATCAGAAGTCTTTTGGTAAATTTCCTGCACCTCTTATTGCTGTTTTAGACGCGAGCAGTTGAGAGTCAAGGAGTTTCTATAGTTTAATTTTTGTAATTATTGGGGGAGGTGGGGGTGAAAATCGAGCTCTATAGCTCTTCTAGCACTGGGAGCACATTTTGCTGCCAGTTCGGAACTAAATGTTTCAAGAATCAGAAAATTGAATAAAAAAAATGTGGATCTTAAGTTGGCAGAAGGCATTATGTTTTGCTCTAGTATCCATAGTAACCTGAACTGAACTCATCTAAGCGTTTATCCAAATATTGATCATTCTCCTTGAATTAGCACCATCAACTTTCAAATTATCTGCTGTTTATGCGTTAAATATTAATGTTGTGTTTGGTTGGGGTAATTGGAATGGAATGGAATGAGATTTAAAGTATAAAATAGTTAGATACTCACAAATTTCATTCTTTAGCTCATTCCATTCTTAACCACCTACATTATAATTTAAACACCCCACTTTGTGATGGAATGCTCCATTCCTTAACTCATTCATTTTCTTCACATTTCTTATCATAACAATTTTGCACTATCTCAATTTTTTTCAAATCTTCCCTTCAACTCCCATTATTTTCCTTTAATTTCATCCATTCCATTCCATTCCATTCACCCCAACCAAACACAACATAAGTTTTTCTAGTTGCTTCTGTCCAGCTTAATTCAAATTCTAAATGTGTTTCTTCTTACAAAAGCATTGGCATGTAAAGGCCTACACATAATTTTCCATGTAATCTCAAATTCTTGTCTTCTTTTCTTTACTTTGTACATTCATCTAGTTATTTACCTAGGTAGTTATATCTCTACCAATTTCAGATGGTGCTCATGCATGCTACTAGCCCCTGTACTTCTATAGCATGGTGATGAGAGTCAGTGTTTTCTCGGTCACTTGATTTCATTAGGACATATTATGTAAAAACTTAACTGTTTTTGCTAGTAATTATGTAGTTGTACTAAACGAATGTATTTGCTTGCTAGGTTTGTACTGCTTGACACCAGCACATACTTTTTTTTTCTGTTAGAATCAGAAGGTATATTATAAGTTAAACATGGGGACATAATTATATGAGGTTATGAAGTTGTTTATTATAATTGGTAGTCTGGTAGTGAATTTGTCAGGAACCAGAGGTTCCTGATTTTCTAATATTTGAATGTTTTTGTGATTTATAGAACTAGAAATGCAATAGAACAGTAAACGACAGCCAAGAACAGTAGAGATTAAGCTAGATTAGATGATAATAAGAGAGAGAACAAGAGAGAAATGAAGATAACTTGTAGAAGAAGACATGTTTTCATTGAGTTTGTTATAGAGAGAGAAAGTGCAGAGAGTTTAGAGAGAGAGAGACAGATTTGGTGGAATAGAATTCCTTTTCATAAAGTGCATAATTGAAATTACAAGTGATAGTTTGTTTATATTACCTATTCTGAACAGTAATAGTAAAAGTACTAGACTACTCTTACTAACAATACTACTACTCTGATACTAATACTAAGGATGCTGTCATGCCATGACAAAGTACTTTTCTAGTTTTTCAATGTTTTTGTGTTTTTATGTGTTTTTGATAGTGAAGAACAGTAAAACAAGTAAGATAACAAGAGATTAAGGCTAGATTTGCAGAGGATCAGAGAAGAAATGATAGAATTTAGAGAGAGAATAACCCTAGAGAGAGGTAGAATTCAGTTATAGAGAGAGAAAGATCAGAAAACTAGAGAGAGAAAGAGCTGGTGGAAACTGGTTTCCATTTTCTGTTATTATTTCCAATCATATCCGAAATACAGAACACTCACAAGTATTTATAGACACCTTGACATATGTAACTAACTCAAATGAAAAGACAGAACTACCCTTCCACTAATTACTACTAACAGTAATACTAACACAGCAACAGTAATACTAACACAGTGAATACTAATATAGTGCAGATCCTGACAATCCTTCCCCCTTAAAAACCACCATGTCCTCATGGTGGATCAAGCACTTCCAAACTTCTTTTCACCTGAATCACATACATCTCTAGTAATGCCTTTACTGCTATGCTTTTCCTTTCAGGAACAAAAAACTCTTTTCCACTGAAAACAACTTGCAACACAATTGCTGAATAGTTAGAATCCCAGAACCTCCGCCAAGTCGAACCACATGGAAAATTTAAAATTCCTCCCGGATCAAAAATGGTTATTACAACCCCTTTTCTCGAGGCTTTGTGGTACTTGATCCTCATTACCTTGTTTATTTCAGGAATACATTGGCTGAACACTATATAGTTGTACCAATAGAATATCACATTCTGCCCAACTCTCACAGGATCAACATATTGTTGATTATTCTCACTAACAATTTTATCAAACTCATCACTCCCTTGCTGAAGATTTTGGCCCTGATATCTAGCTGAATTCCCAAGCTCATTGATAAACACCTTCCTCAGCAACTGAAGAGATTCCTTCAATGGCTTCTCCATAGCCAGGAAATTCAAACTAATATCCTGCCAATGCTTAAGTTGACTACGAACAGAGATTTTCATTACAGCTTCTTCCACTTTCACCTCACTTTTGATCATATCTTTGAACTTGCTGTTAACATCTTTTGACATCTTGTTTTGCACTTGACCACCAGGATCAAAAATAAGCATATTTCCAAAATTTCCAGATCTCATCTCAAAATAGTAAGGAATTTCAATTGTTAGAAAATCTTTGACAATTCTTTTGTTAAAGAAAGACTCAACAGTTTCAGTTTCTGTACTGATGGGAATCAGTGAAGATACTTCTTTCAACTGGATTGGTATCCTCTCATTTTTTAGAATGTTCTTGCCCTGCCCCTGTTGAAAGTCTTGTACGTACAAAAATTCTGCCAGCGCCTCTAATCTTTCACTTGTGCAGATTTCAGATTGTAAGGGTTTAGATGAATCTGAGTTATCTCCTCTTAGGGCTGCTAAGATAAATTCATTCTCAGGCCAACACTCCTGGCCCTCTCCAGGTTCTTCATCATAGACAGGTTCATCATCATAGATAGTTTGAACAGCCAACAGTGGCTCACAATCATGTAAGGATTCAAAGACCTCTGCTCCTGATGTAAAATTAGTCTTGACACCATAAGCATTTACTAAGCCTTTATCAGGCCTTTGTGCCTTTATGCCTAGAGTTTCCTGCATCTTTTGCCTAGCCAACTCTATTGTATCCTCTAGCTTCTGGAGTTTATGGCTAGTTCTTTCCTTGAAATCAAAAATTTGTTGCTGCACCTCAAGTACTGCCTCATTGAAGGATCTATCTCCTTCTCCTTCCTTTGAATCCATTACTATACTATCCTTGCGCAGATAACACCTCAATCTACAGTTCACATAAAACTGACCAGAAATCAACAGATTCACAACAATTTATTCTCACAATCAATTCATCAAACACCTATTATGCACAACTTCTTCAGTGTTGCCAACACTTCAACTAATCAATTAATCACCAGCACTCCTTCAGTAACACACCAATTCACAGACTTAATGACTTCACATTCACTCTTCTATCACAACAATATACAAACACCTGGAGTGCACAACTACTAATTCACAGTAATTCACCAATTCGTCACTTCTATCACACCACACCACAGATCTTATTCCACTATGCCCAACACAAATACACACAGCTCTTCACAATCACAATCTCATCTACTTCTCATATACAACAATTCTCCAAAATCACACCAAACAAAACAGTTTCAACTTGTAAAGCTTCTGAGAACAGAGTTAACCTAATATTTTTGTAGTTTTCTCAATAGCAACAACTACTAATGCTAATTAGGCCTAAAAACAACTGAACAAGCAATAACAACACTAATCTCAACTCAACTCAACTCAACTCAACAGTGAATCAACAGATCTGTAAGTAAAATGAAGAACAGAACACCTGAAGTGAGATTTCTAAAGTTCTGAACTTTGAGCTGCGATTACAGAGATTCTAGGCTCGCACCACTCGGAATAGAGTATACAACGCAATCGAAGCAGTAGTTGATCTCATTTTGTAGCTCTGATACCAATTTGTCATGCCATGACAAAGTACTTTTCTAGTTTTTCAATGTTTTTGTGTTTTTATGTGTTTTTGATAGTGAAGAACAGTAAAACAAGTAAGATAACAAGAGATTAAGGCTAGATTTGCAGAGGATCAGAGAAGAAATGATAGAATTTAGAGAGAGAATAACCCTAGAGAGAGGTAGAATTCAGTTATAGAGAGAGAAAGATCAGAAAACTAGAGAGAGAAAGAGCTGGTGGAAACTGGTTTCCATTTTCTGTTATTATTTCCAATCATATCCGAAATACAGAACACTCACAAGTATTTATAGACACCTTGACATATGTAACTAACTCAAATGAAAAGACAGAACTACCCTTCCACTAATTACTACTAACAGTAATACTAACACAGCAACAGTAATACTAACACAGTGAATACTAATATAGTGCAGATCCTGACAGATGCTATCCTGACAATCCTTCCTCCTTCAAATGCACCATGTCCCCATGGTTCTCTGTCAAAACTCCACCGACTCCTTCAGGTTTTTCCAACTGTTCATTCATTCTGGAGAGAGCATTAGCCACAGTGTTCTCTTTCCCTTTTCTGTAAAGTATGGTATAATAGTACTCTAATAACTTGCTAATCCACTTCTGCTGGAGTAAATTGCTGAGCTTCTGTTCAGATAAAAATTAAAGGGCCCAGTGGTCAGTCTTGATAAAGAAATGCTTATCCATTAAGTTAGGGGTCCATTTTTTAACAGCTGACACCACCGCCATTAGTTCTTTCTCATAAGTGAACATCGCTTGTCCCTTAACCCCCAAAACCTTACTAAAATAGGCTAATGGCCTGCCTTCTTGGGTCAATACTGCCCCAATTCCAGTGTTGGAAGCATCTGATTCCACTGTGAATGCTTTTGAAAAATCTGGCAGCTTCAATACAGGGGTACTAGCTAGGGCTTCCTTCATTGCTTGAAAAACCCTGGTAGCTTCATCAGACCAGTGGAAGTTATCTTTCTGTAACAAGGTTGATAGTGGTAGCCCCTGTACTTCTATAGCATGGTGATGAGAGTCAATGTTTTCTCGGTCACTTGATTTCATTAGGACGTATTATGTAAAAAAGTGACTGTTTTTGCTAGTAATTATGTAGTTATATTAAAATAATGTATTTGCTTGCTAGGTTTGTACTGCTTGATACCAGCACGTACTTTTTTTTTTCTGTTAGAACCAGAAGGTGTAGTATTAGTTAAACGAGGGGACATAATTATATGAGGTTAGGAAGTTATTATAATTGGTAGTCTGGTAGTGAAATTGTAGTGCATCAGCTAATCGAGATCGGTATTGTTAGTACTGGAGCACTTACATGTTCTTTAGAACCTGAAGGTTTATTATTAGTTAAATGGGTATTTGTCAACTCTTGTTTAACTTGTCCATCTCCATTCCTTCAAATATATGGTGTATTTAATATGTTGAACCAGTGTTGCATGGTTCGTGGGTCAGCCTATGGAACCGCGATCCAGTTCGCTTGTTCCGGAACACGATTCATTTTCGACCCGGATCGCTGGGGTTCACGCTCCAGTTCGCTAACTCCAGCGATCCACCTTTTACTTCGGCGATCATTACGTAGGAAGGTGAATGTAAGGATTGAAATTAAAAAAAAAATAGATAGCTTGATACCATCTTGATTAAAATTATTCTTAAAACTTAACCTGTAATTTTAAATTTTACATTTTCCGATCAACTTATCTTTAATATTTTTGGTTAAAAATAAATATCTAAAACATATAAACAATAACTAAAACATAGATACATAGTACATACAATAACAAATGTATTAGAAAAATAACTATAAAAGGGATCGTCATATCGACCCGCGTATCCGATTCGCGGCTCATCGTACCCGATTCGTAGAAACTAACGTTTCACGTACCCGATCCCGTACCACGAACCCAAATGACCCGTGAACTGTGCAACACTGTGTTGAACTATGAATACACACAAGGAGGATGAGATATGCCTGGACATTGTGTCTTGTACCTATCCTTGATTGCGTAAGACTTGGCATGAACATTATGAATGTAGGTTTTGGTGAATAGCTGTTGCAAATTTGTAATCAGCGCTTTAGTATTATTCTTTACTACTAACACAATAGCATGCATTGCAAATTGATGATTCATGACCCTTATTATGCCTGATTGTTAAAACTATAAATGTACAGGTTCTTCCTAGTACTCAGTTACTAAGTCTTACACAATGTCATTTACTCCTGTGATAGCCTAATCTGAAACTTTAAAAGTATCTTTGACCCTTTAGATATGTGGCTCCTATGGGTGTAACATCACTGATCTTTTTTTATTCGCTTCTTGGGTCAATCTGCCTTGTCCATTCTATCCGTGCAACTTAGTCTTAGCCATCTAAGTGTAATGTTGTCCCCTTTAATATCTTTCTTGTATGAAGTAAACTTTCTGATTTCTTTGCATTACAAATAATTCACTATTAGTACTTATGGGTGGTATGTGTAAATTTGTTCCGGTACTCATTGAACATGACACTATGTCAACACTCCTGATTACTCGTGAATCCACTATCATTACTTATCGTCAGGTTTTGTGACCGAAGTATAGACTAGATTTTTAAAGTACAAGTTGGTGTTTTATTTCAACCAGGTAAATTCATATTATCTAGTACTAATTTTCTCCATGTCATGTCTGCTCTTTCTTAAAG
The DNA here is from genome assembly GCA_030848705.1 of Heracleum sosnowskyi. Lineage (NCBI taxonomy): Eukaryota > Viridiplantae > Streptophyta > Magnoliopsida > Apiales > Apiaceae > Heracleum > Heracleum sosnowskyi. The sequence continues at coordinate 24,443,484 of CM061240.1, forward strand.
GTGGGTCCTGGTGAGGTTGACGATGATCTAGAAGGGGAGGTAGCATCAGAGTGTGCCAAGTATGGAACAGTGACCAGGGTCCTAATATTTGAGATTACAGAGCCAAACTTCCCAACAGATGAAGCAGTCAGAATATTTGTGCAGTTTGAGAGAGAAGGAGAAGCAACAAAAGCACTTATTGATCTTGAAGGTCGCTTCTTTGGTGGTAGAGTGGTGCGGGCATCGTTTTATGAGGAAGATAGGTTTAACAAAAATGAGCTGGCTCCAATGCCTGGGGAGATCCCCGGCTTTACTTAAAAATTGATAGAACCATATAAATTGGCTAATTAGGATTACAACTTAAATAATCGTTAGAATCCGTAGCAGAACGTTTTCTGTTAGTCTGATCGGAGTGAGAAACTTGGCAACTTTGTCTGTGGGCATGCGATATGTTTTATAAGTTAACTTCAAATTTGTGAACTTGTAGACAACAGTTTTTATGAAGTTACGGAGTATTGTGGTTTTGCATTTTCCACGAGTTAATCCTGCATTTTAGTGCTTTATGCATTCATAGTTGAACACTTGAACCGCTAAACAGTGGTATAAGGTTTCTATCAGTTTGTGGAAGCAAATTAAGCAGGAGTTATTGTATACCAGGTCAGTAAAGTGATTGTGTGTACATGTATTACGGAATTTCCCAGATATATCAAAACATGCACATCATAGTAGGGACCTTCAAATGTATCACAGAATGGTACCAGTCTTGTTTTGAGTTGCATAGAGCTAAGCATAGTTTTGTTAGGAGTACCATAATCTTGTCATCGAGGTGTTATTGGTGAAAAGACCAGAATGTAGGAGGAAATTACAGTCAAGAATAATGTGATTTCTCTTGGAAGTAATACTTACATTCGCATCAGAAGTGTCACATGGGTTCAGGATTTGATGCTAAGATATCTCTGGTGTATCAACTGAGGTTTTTGGAGAGTTTTGACTTTGAAGGATTGCTTTTACAGATTCGAGGGGTCATCATATAAGTTGGTCAAATCAACTTAAAAATCAAATCACTTCATGTGACAAGCCTCTAAATGAATACATATATATGATCTATTTCTGTAGATGTTTTATTTTGGGATCCGGTTTTCACGTATTACTGGATACCATTAAGTTTTATAGCGGAAGTTAATTGATGTCGATATATTTCACAATAGTAGGTGATTGTTATCCAATAATAGATTATAAAAGATTATATTTTAGCAAAAAGAACAATAAAGGTTTCACATTTACTTTACTATATAAATAACAAATTAATAAAATAATAAGATTAAAAAGTATCAAATGACTCACAATTACTGTATTGAAGAGGTGCAAGCAACAGTTACAGCTACTAGCTCCCCTGATAACTGAGTTAAGAAGTAACACAAACTGCAAAAGTAGATAGAAGGAGTAGTCAAAACATTGAGAAGTCAATCTGATTGTTGTTTAGTGGTTAATGCAGAGCCACTCTATTGATTTCAAACCCAACCCCATTATCATCCCTACTTTTAATCATTCTGCTACCCTCTTCTAGCTAGGCCTTTATTCACAACAGTGATATTTTACAGTTATTACATTATACTACTATGTCTATAAGGAATAGATGGGTTAGAGTTTAGACAAGTTCTTCTATGTTGAACAAAAGTCACAAAGGCCATACAGATTTTTTTTTTATCAAAAAATGTGATGACAATTTAAACCAAAATGTCTCTCTCAAAAGTAGAGTTAAAAAAAAAAGCGAGAATAAGAGATATCAGACAATGGCATCTCATACGGAGATTACTCACTCGAAAGTAAGGTCCGGGAATTACCCGAGACAATTTAAACCAAAATGTCTCTCTCGAAAGTAGAGTTAAGAAAAAGGCGAGAATAGGAGATATCAGACAATGTCATCTCATACGGAGATTGCTCACTCAAAAGTAAGGTCTGGGAAAGTACCCGAGACCTTGTTGAAGAATGTAGAAATTGTTGTCATGATTGCATTTTGAAGAAAGATAGAAACTGATGTATTGTTATTGACTATTGAGAGAGATAGCAGGGGTCCCAAAATATCCAAATTAATGACTAGTTGACTACACCCAATGTATATGTATGCCTATGGAAAAGATGCTACTGCTATAGTATCATATGCAGAATCCAGTTCTGGAAAAAGCAAAGGCTGTGTAAAGAGGGACACATGCACAAAAATATACTACTGTTTATAGTTAGATTTACATGTTTGATATGCAGAGTCCTCCATCATGATTACAAAAATTTAGAGTAGCCAAAGTTATGCATACAAAAAGAAAATAAGTACATTTTCCTATTTTGATCTCTTTTTCAAAAAGTACCATAAGAATTGGACACTAGTTTTTCTGCATCCAATTTAAAAATCATAAGATGTGCACATTAAGACTTATTTCACAAGCAGAAACATATAAATGATATGCATCATATGTAAGTAGATAAAACAAAGTTCAACTTGTTTAGTAATATTCCAACACAACAGTCATAGGTCAAACATTATCAAGCAAAACAGATAAAAACTGCTGTCATATGAAACATAGATACATAAGTTTATAGCCTAGATTTAAAGGTTCCATAGTTTTTCTATTATATAAAGGACCAGTTTAGGAACATGAAAGCAAGGCAGTGATCGGAATTATCGTCCTTGAGAACTTTCCACACAATGGCTTGATCGTAAGATATGGATCTACCCATGCTTGAAAAACATATTCCTGGTGGGAGATAAGCAAATCCCTGCAACCAATGCAATTGTACTTTAGTTTAGTAATTTTGAGGAACACATCAAAATTGAATATCTTAGAAATAAATTTAGTACTATTAACTAGATAGAGCTCTAAAAAATCAAAAACCATCTGTTGAGATTCTTACTTGTTGCATGATTTTCGAAAATTCTGAAAGGAGAACTTTCTGACCAGCATCATCCAGAATTTTATGAAGCATTATATCTTGAAGGGCCACCAGCGTAGTTTCGAGCATGTCAAGACCTGCCTGGTTTGCAAAGGAGAACACCGGAGATATCTATACAAGAAATTTGCCAACATATAACATTTTGAGTATCTTATATTGACTTTGTTTCAAGTCTAGGCAAATATAATTAAGCACTGTGCTGTTTAGATGAACCAAGAAACAAGGTGTGGGAAAAAAAAATTGAGATGTTCGATTATTACATTTGTTTTAACAGAGCAGCAAAGTATTGCATCAGAATGATTCCACAGGTGCTCCAAAACAGCATTGCCTACTTGAGATTCTGTCTTAAGGAGCTCTGCCCCAGTGTGGACCCTAAAACACGAACAACAATGGTAGCACATATTATAGGACGAGGAAGACAGATAATGATATATCAACTTTAACCGGAACTTAACTTATAGTTTCTGTTTAGGATATAGAGAAACAGGGTGATATTACGATGTTAGTGCCAGCACCACTTTATTATCCACACAAGTAGCTACTACTATTCATGAAAAAGAGAAATAAGCAAACATGAAAAAGAGAAATAAGCAAATCCATGTCAAGGGAAGACAATAGCAGACTCTAGTACAACAGATAAATGAAAAAAATTTGGCTACCAGCAAGAAAATGATCCAGTTTATTTTTCATATTCTAAGTGCAGACTAATTAATAAAGTTAGCAACTTTTTTACCTGTAGCTCCTGCTAACCCAGCGCGCTAAAGTGAAAGCCTCAGGGGACCCAGGCAGTTGCTTTGGCTCTAAATGGAAGCTAGCCCGGGATGGAGCAATAGCCATTGCAACCCTCTGGACAGAGCCTACAATGCTCCGCACGTATTGACGAGCCATAGCAGCCACATTGTCCCTAAAGTGGTTCTCAAAAGGGAATTGGAATGCTATAGTCAAAACTGACCTAAGATTGTAACTCCTAGCATTATCTTCCTCGTGGGGCCGTGAACCACCAGGTCTCACTTCGAGGGCAGAAGCCAAATCCAATGTTCGGTTTGCACTAGACTTATCCTGAAACAAGAAAACCAAGAGATTAGGTAACACACTAGATCCAACTCTTGTAGGTCAAATTGTTGTAAAGACCTTGTGACATTTTAATTATTTCCATAGTAAAATTGCCAAATCAGAAACGATACTGAACTGATTCAGGATCCAATGGTATCACACGGAAACCAGATGGCAGCAAGGGAGCATCATCAGCGAAGGATTCATCAATAGGAGCAAACACAAGTTGAGCGCAGCCTCCTGCTGTTTTCTCATCAATTCCACTGCATAGCTGTTACAGTAATTGGAAGTAATTAACCACACAACTACCAGCAAAAAATACTAAGTACATTTTAGATTTAAAAAAGTAACAAACCTGCAATAAGTACATATTTGCTGACAGAGTCAGCTCCTCTGCTGCCCGATTTTCTAGCCGAACAACCTCCAACAACTAAATGAAAACAGATTATACTAGAGTAATTACAAACAGGATGAGGAACGGTTAAAACCTAAAAGAGAGGTAGATGAGTCAGGTATACCTCTTCATGCTCCACGGAATGGGCAAGGGGCAAGATGACCTGCGTACTAGAGGAGGCACCGGGTCTGGCACAAGGAACAGTGTACGGAGATGCTTTTAGTGAAGCAGCAGAGTAAGCATCGATCATATTGTCTGCCCACTCTGAGCGGTGCTCTCTCAGGAAGCGAACAAGTAAAGGAGGAGGAACATCCTGCATATTAGACAAGGACAGTGGCAATGTACAGGAAAAGTTTACAACCATAAAAAGTACAAACACAAGGGCTGAACTGTGCAGAATAATTAAAAAAGATATTAAGCGGTTTTGATTAGAATAATAACTGGTCTTTAAGTACCTGAATAAGCATTGATGCTTTTGCACACAGCACGCCACCAAAAGTTGGGAGCATTGACAATGTGTTGTACTGGGAACTAAGAAACTTCCCTGCAGACAAGTTGATGGCAACAGTAACATCCTCTAAGCCATCATTAACCATGGTCGACCAACCATCATCGCCAAATCCATTGACAGCATCATTGAAACCCCTGTTGAGCAATTTCATTAGGCCTCAGATAAGGAGAAAAGACAAGGAGTTTTTGTATAATTCCATCCGTACCCACGAGCAAGACAGTAGTGAATCGCATATTCGATTTCATCAAACTAATAGCTTATTTTTACCTGAACAATCTTTGACGAAATGCCCTTAAAACAGCAGGACGGTGACCACCAGTATATTTTATTTCTCCGCTGGTTTCTTGAGCAATCTGTCTTATGTGTCGCAATGACTACAAATGATATTCAGACATAATGAGCTTTAGAATAAACCAGTTATACTAGATTTAATAACCACTTGTTGTTATCCTTACCGTCATAGTCATTTTCTGAGCTAGAATCGTGGATGACTCATACAGAGGCCTCAAAACTTCTGGAACGGTCAAAGGCTAAAACACATGACAGGTCACTACATAAGATTGTATGGCATGATAAAGAACTAATTTCACATAAGATTTACTTACATTTAAGTCCATATGATCAACAATGTTAATTATGGAGCCACCACCATCACAGGGTCTTATCAGATAGCCACTAGGTAACATTTCAGCTCTCACAAAGCCTGCAGTGGGAGGCCTCATAGGACCACTCGTTGAAGAAGTCAGTGACCTTTCACATACCTACACGGTTCACAAGAAATAAACCAAAAAGGGTCAACTGAAATCAGAATTAAATAATCATAGAAAATTTATGAACGTAAGTTTACAAGTACCTGAAATGATAAAAACAGAGATCAACAATGACCCAACTATTATGTGAAACATGTTAAAATTGCTAATGTAATCATGCTCAAAAGCTTACCACAAGACTACCGTCTTCCAAACTTGTAGTATATCTTAATGTCCAAAAATCTCGAGCTGGTGCCAATGTCGTAGGTGCATAAGTCTGAGGAGATAACAATTAACTAACTACAAGTACATGTTTACAAACACAATATGAAGACATGTAATTGTTCAACTGCACCATAACGAACCTGCATGTATATGAGCTCTATTGTTCCTCCATTTCCAGTTGGAAATACACTTGATACATCTAGGCAACGACAGTCGTGGAACCAAGATATACGATCTTTAAGGATCTCAGCGACCTGGAAAAAGGAAAGTGTTTGGGGACATGATATGAGAACAATAACTTTATGCAAGCTTGATTATATATATATAAATCTAAGAATAAGGAGATATCAGCCATATATAAGAGATTTTAACTTTCCACCTTTCTGGGTTCAAGACCCACAAGACCGCAGGCTCGAGCTGCTATTCCCCTACAGTTGCGGGAAACGGCAACACTGCCAATAGAATCCGGACCAGGCTACAGAAGATGATGAACAAAAACACATGTGAGAAGATCTTTATTTAGACTGAGCTATATTATAGTTATTAATGATATGAATTTGCACATGTACACGTGTGTGTGCGCTATACAGTATAAATGGTGTACCTTCATTCCAATTATCTGTACCCAGTTGACAGCAGTCCCAATAGCCTTTCGGAGGAACTCTGCCAGGGTCTCCTCAGCTATTGCGAGAAGACTACAACAGAAACCAAGTCAACAATTATAATATACAAAGTAATAAATTCAACATTACCAAGATTTGAGTAGAAGAGTTTTAATTAGTTATTACCCAGTTGGGTTGTTAGCATCTCTGTGCGGATGCTGAGATGTTGAGGTTTGCTGTTGTTGAGAGACCACGACCATAGACCCACAGCCTGTGTCTGTGCTCGTTGGTGACACCTATTAACAATTCATATACATAGTTACTGGTTAACTCGAGAGAGAAATAGAAGCATAATCATCTAACTAAGAAGTTACTTACTAAATAACCACATTCGACAACATGAAATTCAGCTCAAGATAATAGATATCATTATAACAAGAAAGTAATAAAAACAGAACTTGCAACTTACAGTATGCAGTTGGGTACGCATGCATCCATTATCATAAACTAGGTGAGAGACCTGCTTCTGCAGGCGGTCATTTTCTTCCATCAACAGCTTGTTCATGGCACTCAGCTTCCCATTTACAGTCTGGAGACTAGATGCTTCCTTTCTTTGCTTTTCACGGCATCTAAGGATAAATTAAAATAACATGTTTATTTCATCTTCATAGGAACTAGAAGGTTAACATTTCATCGATTTTCCTTTCACCAAAACATTAGGCCAAAAAGTTTTGGAATATATGTAACATAATCACAATTTAAATACAAAAATCATATCAAAAGTTTATCATTAGCCAGTTAAATGAAATTCAGAGTAAAATACCAAAAGAGGGCTAACTTTCATCAAGGATAATAAAGAATAACATTTAGCAAAAACATAGAAAGAAAGAGAAACAACTAAAATGATTTCAAAAGTTTTACATGCAAGGCCCCTTGTCCCTATTACATGATAACACTAATCCAATTTCATGATACATGTGAACCAAAATATCCAGATGAAACCCACTAAATTAAGCAAACTTTATTCATTTAGCTTTTATTATTAGCATCTAACACAAAATAGCAAACCATTACTTCTTGAGAACTTCTGACGCAACAATTTCTAATTCATGCATCAATTTCAAAAAGCTTCAATCTTTATTAATTAAAAATAATCTAGGCATTTGAGGTTAATGACCAACACCAAAAAATTAACTGTTTATCATATAATATATATTTAAAAAAATGAAACACAACAAACACACGCAGAGAGAGAGAGAGAGGGAGAGAGGGAGGGAGGGAGGGAGAGAGAGAGAGAGAGAGAGAGAGAGAGAGAGAGAGAGAGAGAGAGAGAGAGAGAGAGAGAGAGAGAGAGAGAGAGACTATATCTTGTAATTTCTAATTCTACACTTTCATGTTCATGTAACAAGCTTGAATAAAAACTCAATTAAGTTAATGACCAACATTAAGTAAAAGCTTCACCCTTGAATCAAATTGGAAGAAATACACACTGAATTAGAACACAACAACAAACATACACATGTATACAAACTAAATTGAAAGAAAACAATAAACCTGCGGTTCTGAAACCAAACTTTGATCTGCTTAGGCTCAATATTAGAAAGAATAGGAATGTCCCTTATAAGCTGCTGTCTTCTTGAAGAACTTGGCTTTGGACAATCAGCATAAACCCTCTCCAAAGCCTCAACTTGTTCAGCTGTATATCTAACATACTTACTCCCATCCATTTGTGACTCACCCATTCAGCTAAACAATCTATCAAACACCTTATCTGCACTAAAATAAAACTGTGAAATGATGGGTTTTTCTAAGATTTCAAGAAATGGGGTCTTTTAATTTAACTTGTTTTGAAATGGGTTGGTCTTAGAATTTACAGGAAGGCAGTCTCTCATGTAAGAGAGCTAGCCTTCTCTATCAGTCATCAAGAAAAGTGTGCATATTTTTTATATAATTTGAGTTGGGTTTTTTAGGGTGGACAAAAATTGTAAGTATCCAGAGGTTATGAAAGTGCTTGTATAAAGCTCTTGCTCTTGTTTATCTCAACAAGGAGAGATGGTAATAATAAGTACCAACAACCCACAGAAATAAATAAAGGGAAAGGTTAATTATGGTCATAGTGTCTTGTTAGGCTTTGTTTTGTTTTCATTTAAGTAAATCTAGGATTGGATTGAATTGAGTTAGATTTAATTATTATAATTTTAAATTAATTGATAATAATTTTTGATGAAAGTTTTAGGTGGAATGAACTAGTAACAAATTCTTAAGAAAAGATATTTAAATGGCTCATTTGGTGAGTTATTTGATTATAATTTTAAAATTTAGAAAATGATTTCTTAGATTGCAGAATGTCAAATTAATATAAAATTTTTGATTGTTGAAATAAAACTTATAATTTGAAAATTGGAAGAATATAGTTGTTTTTAGCTTATATGTGTTGGTACTTTGATTTGACAAATTATTTTTAATTATATTCTAAAAGATGATTGACTCGGTCGAGAAATCGGATGAGCATTCAGAAATCGTAGATCAATTAATTTTAAATTTAAGCGAGTATTTAATCGAGTTTTTGAAATATTCGAATATTAAAAATGAGTATTCAAAAATTTTACCTTTTGAAATTTTAATAGTTTGCAAGATACATCTTGGATAAGAGTTATCCAATTTACAATGCAAAGTCCAATTTGATAGTATTTGTATGTTACATATGGTCTAGTTGAAGGGGGAGGCATATATGTTTATCCCGTTTGTATATTACGGTATCATTTAACTTTAATAATATCAATTTCCCACTTTTAAATATTACTAAATGATTAAATTTGTTTATTTTTTTTGGCTAAATGATTAAATTTGTTGGGCAACTAACTATAAAGGTAAAAGACAACGCAAGTAGGGTGTCAAATTTGGCTTATACAATACATACCCGTTGTTGCCTTTGTTTTTATTGAAACAAGAAGAGACAGAGATAAAAGGTTAAGTTACAATGGTATGGTGATTATTCCAGAACAGTGCACCTCCTAGTCCTGTTCAATACAAACAAACAACACAAGGCCCAAGGGGATGGGGGGGTATATATCGCTCTTTTTTATATTTTACGTTCTATTTAAATTTTCAGATTTTGTTCTAAGTCTAGTATATCAAAATGAATCAATTGCTCAAATAACTCCAAGGATCTCAAACCAACCTAGGACCAAACCCGATTCATTTTTTGGAGTTCGAGTTTATTTGAATAACAACCGAGTTTTAGTCCAATTTTACAATTTTTTTTAACACTATAATGTAATGCAAATCAAATTTTCGAGTATAGAGTTTGTCACGAACCGCTTGATTGGACTGTGTCTGGTAATTTCGTACACGACACAAATAACATGATACACAAATTTTGTGTTTGGTGTTTGTATTTTGAATACACGACACGAAAGTATACGGCTTAAATTTAGTGTCATGTTTGAGTTTATCCTTTGGTTACACGAAAGTCGAAACGACACGAAGTACAAGACATAAATATATTTGATTTTAAATATAATATTTATAATAAATATATGTATATTTATTTGTATAATAATACACTATATTAAAATATTGTCCGTAAATATGATTTAAATATGTAAATTTAATATATTTTTACCAAAATATATTAAAATTATTTTTAATATATTTTACAAATTATTTTTACCAAAATCTTACCTAAAAATTATTTTAAAATTTTTTATTTATTTTTATTTAGATTCAATTTTACACGAAAACATGACATGAAAGTACACGAACACGAAAATACACAAACCCTAAACGAATCATGTTTGAATTTAACATTTAAATACACAAAATACGAAAATACACGACACGAACGAATTAACATGACTAGTGTGTTTAAATGCAGGGGGGGCTTGAGTTTAAATGAAGAGAAAGATTTGGGGTGTAACCTTCTGTCTCTAGATGAAAAAGCAGACGTTTAATAGGCATTGTCAGCAGTCTCACCTGCGGTTTCTTTCATGATCTATCTCTCTATTTACGTGTTCATTTAACTATGTATCCTCATCCTCATGTGTTTTCATGTGATCATACGTGCATGCGCTTTGACGGATACCAGGCAGAAATTATAAATAATAAATATATTTGTTTGAGATTATCTTTCAACCTTTTTTTTTTTTTTTGAGATTATCTTTGAACTTTTGTTATGCGTATGTTTTGGAATAAAAATTCTAAAAGTATATTTTTGTTAATATTTGAAAATAAGAGTTTTGAATGTAGTTTCAAAAAAAGAAAAAAAAAGAAAAAAAAGAAAAAAAAGAGAGTTTTGAATGTCATTCATAGAAATTGAAAATTAACATATTTTTTTAAAACCCATGTCTTCTTTAACATTAAAATCTCATTTTACAAAACGAAATTTTAAAAATTTCCGAATATTTTATAATGATTTTTTAGATGAAAGATGTTGTTGCAGTCGGTCCGACCTTTGGGTAAAAGATGTGGTTTGTTAAGGATTAATGGGCCCAATGCTGTCGTACATTTTTATGAAGGCAAGCCCAAGACATGGAAGATGATTTTGAAGCTCAACAGCCCAAGGCGTAACATTTTAAATTTTCAAACTTTTGCAACTATAGAAATACGGAATTATCACTTAAAAACCCCACCGGGAGCATGTATTGAACTCATTCCCAACAGAAAATTTTAAAAGAATAACTCTTTATTTTCTTCGTTAGTTAAAAAACTAAAATCAACAAAAGAAATTTAGGCACATTGAAATACACTAAACTCGTTTGATTTTATTCGAAACATTGCCGGAAGTTTCAGTATATGATAAATCACATGTTCGATTTCTCTCTCTCATGTGTAATTTGTATAACCGTTCTTACTAGTGCTGGTCAAACGGGCGGCCGTGCCGATTTTGGCACGGGCCGAGTTGGCGAAAGAGGAGAATGGGACCGGCACGTCTCCGGTGGCGAGTCGTGCCGGGGCATGCGTGAACGCCTCGGGCGAGTTCGCGGGCGGGGTGCGGGTTTGCGGTTCAAAATTTATTTTTTTTAAACTTTAAATTCGATTAAATATTATTTAAAATTATACGAATTTTTTTTGGAATAAAAGAGGACGGTACCTCTATAAATTATTATTAATTAATAAAATATTTTACAATTAATTTGAGAGGACTGCTCTCTAAAAAAAAAGGAACAAACAACATTAACATATTAAAACAAATACAAACGAAACAAATTTTAAAAATACAAAACAAAAAAATCCTATCCACTATTTGATTATTGTTGTTCGTTGGTAGTTGAGGCGTCGGAATCCGAAGTATCCATTGTCATCCACGGATCGTCTTCGCCGTCCGAGTCATCTTCTTTTTTCCCTTGTTGTCTTTTCGCGGCTTGATCCCAATCTTTTTTACAAACACAAATTTTTACTACGTCCGGCGCAAGACTTGTTCTCTTCTCGTCTAACACTCTTCTACCTGCACTAAAAGCGGACTCGAACGCAATTGTAGAAGCGGAGACTACTAAAATATCCCTTACAATTTTTGCTAAAACCGGAAATTGTAACTCATGATTCTTCCACCATGTTAGTATTTCAAAATCTTCATTTAACTCGTAACTATAAGAAAAAAATTTCCTAACCATACTATAAGAAGAAGAAGGTACGGGAGATGATGAAGTGGAAATTATACATTTTTGTTTTTTGGTTAGTATAGATGAAATAGTATTATTAAACCTACTAACACTACTACTACTACTCTTAGGTGGTATAGAACTTTGAACTTTTGGAGCATAAATATCTACAAGACGATACAACAAGTCTAAACATTGATTAATATATAAAACATGATTATATGAAACATTTAAAACTTGATAATAATGCTCTAAAATGTTTTCTAAACTTTCCTTTCTAACACCGGGATCAAGAAGACATGTAATACCATAAACATAAGGAAATTTTGTAAAGTATTCGATCCACTTAATTTTCATGTCAACAATAACATCACTAAAATATGGATTTTGTTCATATTCTTTTAAAGTAGTAACAATATTAACACACTCAATGATAACATGATGTACATTTGGTTCATAAACATAAGAAAAAACCGTAGTAGTATGTGCAAAACAATCAAGTATGTCACGTACGGTAGATGCCAATTGCCAATCAAATTCTTTAATAAGTCCACATTCGTATTGGTGGTTTGGGTCTTCATTATATAATTCGGTGATACTGGTCTTATATTGAATTGCATTATTTAATAATTTATAAGTCGAATTCCATCTCGTAGAACAATCGATACCCCACTTTTTCGGCCTTAATCCATTTTCTTTACACAATTTTTTATACTTAGACCTATATGTACCCGCAAAACGTATATACTTAACTACTTTTCTAATAGGTTGTAATAAATAAGTTAATTGTGTAATTCCCTTTTGGGCCGACAAGTTAATTATGTGAGCACAACATCTAACGTGTAAAAATACTCCATCTAAAACTAAAGGAATATTGTTCTTAATAAAATCCATGGCTTTGTTATTAGAAGCGACATTATCTAAAGATATTGTAACTACCTTGTTAAACAAATTAAATTCCTTTATTGTATCTAAAATTATTTATTTTATGTTATAACCGGTGTGTGACTCATCCATAATATCAAAAGAAATAATTCGTTTTTCTATTTTCCAGTCACTAATCCAATGAACCGTAACACAAATATAAGACTCACCTTGACCCGAACTCCAACAATCACTAGTTAAAGAAACCATATCATTAAAATTAGCGAAACTTTCAATTAATTGTGCATGTTGAGCATAATATTGTTTTTGTGTGTGACGTTTAAGTGTGTTCCTAGAAATTCTTCTAAATGCCGGGTTTAGTGAATGTTTAATCACGTGCTCTAAATTCGGACTCTCACCGTGGGAGAAAGGTAACTCGTCTAAAGTAATATAAGTAGCAAAATCTTCTATCATTCTATCTCTATTATAGGAAAAAGGTATACCTTCACCGGGAGACGAAGTCATGAAACCACCAATTTGTGTTTGTTGTGCACCTCCACGTGCCGCTCCACTTTCATGACTTTGCTTCGTTATTCCATGATGAATTTTCAAGTGCCGATCAAGTGTACCCGTACCGCTCCCTTTAGCGTGAATAAAAGGGTCTTGTTGTCGATTATTTTGAATACAAAACAAACAACAAGCTTTAAATCATTCCGGATCATCCGTTGGATCTCTCAAAAAATAATTCCAAACATGTGACGAATGTCTAGTAGAACTAGAGGAACCACCTAAAAAATAAAATATAAAACGAATATTAAAACATAAATATTTATGTATGTTGGATAAAATATTTATATTTTTTAAAAACACTTAAAGCCGAATGGTTTTAAAAAACATAATAAACCGAATATTTTAAAAAAAATATAAAAATCAAATGTTTTTAAACATATAAATACCGAATATATTTTTAAACGAATATTAAAACCGAATCTAAAAACATAAAAAGCACGAATAGTTATTTTTAAAACATAAAAAAACGAATGTTTTTAAAAACATAAAAACCGAATGTTTTTTAACAAAAAACAAAATTAAAAACGTAATAAAAATAAAATTAAGCTTCTACGGATCGAGGTGGTGGCATCAGAGTTGTTTGGGTTGAACCTTGAGATGATATTGTTCCCCTTCCTTCTTCCATTTTTTCAAAGTTTTGACGGATTTTTTAAAGCTTTGTCGAAATTGTTTAAAGCTTTGTCAGATTTTTTAAAATCAAAGTAGAGAGAGTAGAGAGCAGAGAGACGGAGTAGAGAGAGTAGAGAGATAAAGCGAGAGAGAGTGCAATGGTGTGGAGAGAGTGCTGGTGTGCAATGAGTATTTATAGGGGGAAAAATAATATCCGTTGGGTGCAGAGCAGTGGTGTGGACTGTGGTGTGGAGAGAATACAGACTGCAGAGAGACGTTGAGGTTGATGGCTTGGTGTAGCAGGTTACCGTTGAGCAAGCGACCGTTGGCGACAGGCGACAGGCGGGCGAACGATTCACGGGGCAGGGCGGTTCAAGCGGGCTGGGCGGTTCATCACGGGCCAGTTATACGAGCTATGTCGCGAGCCAGTTACGGGTTGGCCGGACGAAACCGCCCGTTTGGCCCGCTCTAGTTCTGACTCATTTGGATGAAAAAAAATTGGTGATAGGAGGGTGGACACAAATATAAAGTTTGATTTTATATTGAAACAACCAGATGACAGTAGAAGCGTGCACTCAAATGCCAAGTTCATTTTATTGGTGGAGACTGGAGAGTGACATTTTAGGTATGAAAGGTTGATTAGAACATTGTAGCTTTACTGAAATTCTTCAATAAAAAACACAGTTTCTAAACAAATATTACAAAATTTCATTTGTAATACTGTAGTAACCTGCAGTCCTCTGGCTTGTTTCATGAAATAAAGTATAATCATTTCATCAATCGGGAGACGTGCAAGATCACGTGTCGGAGAAGGCGAAAGTGGTTTTCTTGGTGGTGGAGTGGTTGGAGTCAGGGTTGGCAAAGCGTTCGAGATTTAGGAGGAGATCGACTGATCGAGAATCCAGTGGTTGAATGTTTAAGCCACTGCATATAGGTTTGCAGGAAGCACACTCAATTGTGTGATGTCAAACTTAAAAGAGGAGGGTAAATTTCTTGAATCTGTAATCAATATTTACGCGCGCCTTGCTCCCGAGTTTTTTAAGGAACGAAAGTAAATGAATGTAAGAGGAAGTAATTAAAAAGAGAAGTAATATGTTTCACTCATTTGCTCCCGAGTTTAAAAATTATAAAGTGAAATTAATTTCACTTAACATGCTCCCGAGTTGGAACGAAAACATAAAAATGATTGTAAAGTTACAATTTAATCCTTAAAGTAAGAAGTTATAATTTAAATATTAAGGATATATTTGTAATCTCATGTGTTCACTTGCATCCCATTTTTGGAGCGAAAGTTTTAGAAAGAAATCTTATAGAATTTTGTTAGGTCCTGATATGTTTGTAGAAGGGGGGTTGAATACAAACTGTACCGTTTTATCGAATTTGTTCGGTTCGTGATTTAACAATTCAAGAACAAATAAGTGCGGAATAAAATGAAACAAGATTCAAGTTAAATATAAAATATATTAAACTTGAAGGGTGTTGCAAATACAGTACAGATTACAAGGTTTGAATCTCAAACTATTTAAAACAAATCTAGAATAAATTCGACATGAATTTATCTATTTTTGTAATAAAAAGATCGAATAGTAAAAACTAGTTCGAGATCAAATTCTAGGGATAATGATCCGCCAGATTGTCAAACAAGTACAAGTAAATAACTTCTAGTGGTTTGGATTTAACAATAATGCTAGAAATGATTTACTGTAAAAGATTTGAGCTCCGGCAGTTGGTTGGTTCTTGAAGAAGACAGAGAAAAGATGTAATGTTATTAAGCTGTTTTCTTTTTGTGTTCTGTCTTGTTTTTGTTGTGTACCACTTGTATATAAGTCAACTGCACACATTTCTTTTTAACAAGTGGACGCCATTTGCCTTAATGCTACATGTACTATCGGTAGTACTTAGATTTGGCTTAGTAGTACTTAGGTTTTATACTTAGCAGGACTATCATTATTTATTAGTAATACTATAGAATTGCTTAGTAGGACTATCGGTAGTACTACCATTTGAATTGGTAGTACTATCGATAATACTAAAACAGTTAGTATTATTATTAAATATGATAGTACTACTAGTACAACAGAATTTAGAATTAAAACTAATTTAATTTATTTAATTAATTGATTTAACAAATAAATTAATTCTGAGTGAATTAATTTATAGATTAAATTAATTAATTTCTAGATTAATTAATTTAAGGAATAAATTAATTCTGATGGAATTAATTTAGTTTAAATTAATTAACTTCTAGTTTAATTAATTTAAGGAATAAATTAATTCTGATGGAATTAATTTATAGTTTAAATTAATTAACTTCTAGTTTAATTAATTTAAGGAATAAATTAATTCTTATTGAATTAATTTATAGTTTAAATTAACTAACTTATTGAATAAATTAAAAGAGATTTAATACTAAATCTGAGAACCACTGAAACTGATGACGAACTTCCACTGACTGATGTTGACACTCGATGTACTGTCTGGTTCATGAGCGACTAACTTCAATGATGATTCTTCATCTTTTGACTTTAAGTTGTGGTCCATCTTCTTATCCTTTTGACAAACTCTGTAATCTGTATGCTTCCTGTCACACTTCTGAAATCTCTGTCACTTTAAATTGATCCACTTTCTTGAATACTTCACTGAGGCTTGATCAAATAAATGAACTTCTTCCAGTGTAGAATTACTCCAAGTCAGTAAATGACTTTAAACTTTATTCTCTTGAATGATAAAACCTTCTGAGATTCCTGTGACATCTAATCTAATATTTACTTATTACATTCTTGTTTAAGTTGAGTAAAATCCTCGAATTACAAATAGGCTATATCATATGCCTTTCAAATTTACACTCTCAATCCCTTGCTTTTTTCCTTAAAAAAAACTCGGGAGCACAAATAGGAATGCAAATTTTATTATTTATTTTTTCCTCCACTTGATTTCGTCCCTTTTTAAAACTCGGAAGAAAATATTTGATACCCCGCCGGAGGAAATTGAAAGACCTTACGGCGTATGGATGAAGGCTGAACCAAGGCGTTGAAATCATACCATGGGATCCAAATGGCTGCGGCAAGGTGGTAAAAATCCGGGGAATTTTCCGGCAGAGATGACAGTCGACAGCGGGAGAGAAATTGTTGCCACAAAAAACACTGCTAACAATCCTAATCCCGAGAAAGAAGGTAACAAATTGGATATGGCAGATAATTCAAAAATGATAGTGATTGGAGGAAATTCTGGTACATGAGAAAATATTGGAGAAAAAAACGCTCATAAAATCACAAATATTTCAAAAGATATTATTACGAAGGAAAACAGTATTTCAAATGAGGAGAATGGGCTGCAAATAATGGATCCAAAAAGACGTAGAATTGAAGAGTCCAAAGAAAGTGGGCCTGTGGAAAACAAAAATGCTGACGATACAGACATGACAGAGGAAGGTAGTCTGAATAACTTGAGTTCACAAAACTTGTTTCTGGCGGGCTCTGCAATGCAGACCCGCCTATCATTATGAATACCCTCACCTGGAACTGCCAAAGGGTGGGCCAACCTTGGAGTATTCAGTTCCTTTCAGACGTGGTACTTCAAGAACATCCCATGGTTATTTTTGTGTGTGAAACGTTAGCAAAGAAGTCAAAGATGGAGTGGGTACATCTCAAGTTGGGTTACCAAGGTATGTTTGTGGTTGATCCTATAGGAAGAAGTGGGGGTCTCGCTTTACTATGGAAAGAGAGTGAGCAGGTCGAGTTGCTGGGTTTTTCTCAGAACCATATCGACGTAAAAATCAATATGGAGAACGGGACATCTTGGCGTTTGACGGGTCTTTACGGAGAACCTAACAGAGCTTTAAGAAGTAGAACCTGGGACTTGCTTCAGAATCTTTCTAGAGATTCAAACCTTCCTTGGTGTGTTATAGGAGATGTAAACAATGTGGTTGATGCAAGAGATAAGGTGGGAGGCTCTCAATACCCTAGTTTGTTAATAGATGGTTTTAATGAAGCGCTGCAAGATGCTGGTCTTATAGACATGGAGTTGGTGGGACACCAGTTCACATGGGAGAGGGGAAAAGGTACAACTGATTGGATGGAGGTGTGTTCAGATAGAGCCTTGACAACTGAAGAATGGCTGCTCATGTTTCCTATGGCGAAACTATACAATTTGGAAGGTACATCTAGTGATCATAGCCCTATATTGTTAGTTCCTCAAGTTATCTCAAAAATAAATGTGTCTTATCGTTTTGAATTTGAAAATGCTTGGATGACTGAGCCTATGTGTGAAGTAATTGTTAGAGATGGCTGGAATAGTGACCATGAAGCGAATATTTTTCAAAAAATTAAAACCTGCAGCCATAGCCTAGCTATTTGGGGAAGGGAGATCACTGGTAATTTCAGTGGAAGAATCAAAAAATGTAAATAAGAAATGAAAAAGTTCATAGGTGGCAGAGATGATGATTCTAAGGATCGATACAGTGAAGCTAGAAAGGAGTTGACGAAAATTTTAAACCAAAGGGAGATTTTTTGGAGGCAAAGATCTAAACAGTTATGGTTACAAGCAGGAGACCAAAACAACAAATTTTTCCACAAATATGCTTCAAACAGAAGGAGAAATAATCAGATAAATAAGCTCAAAAATGAAGATGGTCAATGGCTGGAATGGGAGAACGGTCTGGCAGAGCTGATGTCGAGATATTTTTCTAGCTTGTTTAAAGCAACAGAGGTTGATTGGCAGGAGGTGGTTAGTTATGTGCGTGCATCAGTCACGAGATATCAGAATGATGAATTATTAAGCCCAGTTTCGATAGAGGAGGTTAAGGATGCTCTTTTTCAGATGAATCCGGACAAAGCACCCGGCCCCGACGGAATGACACGGTGGTTTTATCAAAAGCATTGGCAGATTGTGGGTCATGATATAGTGGAGCTGGTTCGAAATTTTTTCATTACAGGTACAATATTGGAGGACCTGAATGCTACCAACTTAGTGCTAATCCCGAAGAAAAAATGTCCAGTGGTGGTAGGTGATCTTAGACCTATTTCTTTGTGTAACGTTTTAGTGAAAGTCATTACTAATGTCGTTGCAAATAGGTTGAAAATTTTGCTTGATCAGGTCATCTCAGAAAATCAGAGTGCCTTTATGTCGGGGAGGCTAATTTCGGACAATGTGCTGATTGCTTACGAGGTAATGCATACATTAAAACGCAAAAGAAGGGGGAGAAATGCTTACATGGCCTTAAAGCTCGACATGAGCAAGGCATATGACCGTATAGAATGGAGTTACCTAGAAGTTATTTTACTCAAGATGGGTTTTGATGTTAGGTGGGTTCACTTGATTTTACAATGTGTCCAATCTGTCTCTTATAATATTGTTCACGCTCGAAGAAAAATTGGTCCAATTAATCCAAGCCGTGGCCTACGACAAGGAGACCCTTTATCTCCGAACCTATTCATCTTATGTGCAGAGGGTCTCTCAGCAATGCTTCATAGGTATGAAAATCAGAAGTTGATACAGGGGGTTAAGGTCTGTAAACGAGCCCCTAGCATAACCCATATGCTGTTTGCCGATGATTTTTATTTTTACTGTAAAGCACGAGGGAGCGAAGTTCAAAAAATGATGGAAATTTTGGCGAAATTTGAGTTAACTTCGGGTCAAAAGGTTAATCAGTTGAAGTCCTCGGTTTTCTTTAGCACAAATACCAGTTTGGATATTAGACAAAATCTTTGTGATGCTCTACAAATGGAGGAGGCAAATGAAAATTGTATGTACCTGGGGCTGCCTAATATGATGCAAAGAAGTAAGGTAGCTACGTTGGGGTTCTTGAAAGATAAAGTTAAAAGGAGAACACTAAGTTGGGATGGTAAAATCATCACCCAGGGAGGAAAAGAAGTTTTAGTGAAGTCGATCATTCAATCATTGCCAACTTACGCGATGAACGTTTTTTTGTTACCATTGGAAATCACTAAAGACCTGGAAAGAAGCATTTCACGTTTCTGGTGGAACACAAAGAAAAATAACAGCAGAAGTATCCATTGGATGAGTTGGGAGCGTTTGAGTCGTCATAAATCAAGTGGGGGAATGGGCTTCAGAGACTTTAGAGATTTTAACATAACAATGCTTGGAAAAAAAGGATGGAGGTTTATTAAAAACCCTCACAACTTGGTAAGCAAAGTTTTCAAGGTGAGATATTTTCCGGATCGTACTTTCATAGATGCAAAAATTGGAAATAATCCCAGCTTTGTATAGCGTAGTATCTGGGAAGCAAAACATGTTATTTCTGCGGGTATGAGATGGAAAATTGGATCGGGGAATTCAGTTAATATGATCGGACAGCCCTGGCTTTTTGATGATAATAACCCTTATATAACTTCGAGTGTCCAAGGTTTAGAAAGTTTTAAAGTTAGTGCATTAATGTCGATGGAGCACAGAGGTTGGGATGAAGAAATTTTAAGTGATATGTTCAATGTCCGCGATCAGCAGTGTATTAGGCGTATTCAGCTGACAGAGAACTGCAATGAAGATGAAGTATACTGGGGCAAAGAAGCGTCTGGGCAGTACACTGTCCGTAGTGCCTACAGACTCCTTCAAGAGCAGAAAAATCTCTGGAGACGAGAGGATCAGAGTAGTACGTGGCAGAAGACGTGGAGAGTAAAGGCGCCTCCAAAGATTTTAAACTTCATGTGGAGAGCCCTATCTGTAATATCCGTGAATTTTATTATTTGATTAAATGATATATTTAATCTAAAATATTTATTTTGGAATATTGGAATATTATTATATGATATTTAGTGTGTGATTATGTGCTAAATGGTGAGTCAGAAGCCCCTTTCAAAAATTTCGTCATTTGGAATTTTCTTCAAATTTGAGCCGTTTTGATAATTCAAGGCCCCGTTGAAATTTCGTACATTCATTTTTAATTCTTCGTCTTTCGTATTCGAATCGTTATCGAAAGGGTTATGGGATTCTATTTAACCCTACCTATTTGATTCTGCAAATCAATTTCAATTTTTGATCCGAAAAAGGAAAAATCGTTCCGAACCCTAATTGCTTAAGGGGACGGATTTATCGTTCTATATCAATATTGAAGTTGTTATAGCCCTAGTATTCTTGAGCATTAGTTATATAATGATATATATCAATTTGGATAATCATCAACCTTTTTAACCCCTTATTTTTCGTAAAACGTGTTTTTGACCTAATTAGGGTTTTTAAACGATCTAACGAATCAATATCGATCCAAAAATGTTATTTGGGGTATTATTTTTCCAGAAATATAAAAAGACAAATCAGACTTCATAACTCATAGCAAATCTTCAGCAATTACTCAAAAAATCCGAAATTCCCAAAAATTATTTTTGTGTTCTTGATCTTCAATCAATTCGTTCTAAGTGTTATTGAAGTCCAAATTTGAAGTTCTTATAATCAAATCAAAGCTCCAAAAATCTAGTTTCAGAATCTTCCAACCTCATCATCATCTGATAAGTATTCGATTTTATATTGATTTTACAAGTTTCGAATTATAACTAGGGTTCTTGATTCGATTTGGGGATTTTCATTCTGTTGATTCTCCGTTCAATTGGTTGCTTCTAACATGTTCCTAGGGTTCTAATTAGCAAGAATCCATGCTTTAATTTCATGTTTATGTTCAATTTAGTCGGGTTTTGATTTCGGGTTTTGACCCAATTTCTTCTTTCGATTCATACGTTCTTGATATTGATCTGACATTGTTTTTGATAAAGGGCTTTTATTGTATGAGTTATAAGCTTCATTTTGGTATATTAATCTTTGAGTTTCATGTACGGAATAGGTAGATCGGGTTTCCGGCCGAGGTCGTTGCCGGAGAATTCTTTGAACGGATTCTGGGCACGATTCCGGCTAGGGACAGATGTTTTGATGTGTGGGTGTTGTTTGGCTTGAAAAGGTGAACAAAAGCCCTCTGGTTTGATTTGTGTTTGGACGGAATCGAAGAATTCCGGCGGCCGGAGACCGGCCGGATTCTGGAAAACCCAGAATCCGGTGGGTTGTTCTTGGCGACCCGGAATTGTTCTTCCCGACCCGTTTACCCGATTTTTCGACCCGGTTTCAATCTTCAAAACCCTAATTCATTTTCAGAAAACTGTTTTTGAATTTTATTTTTAAATTTAATTCGAAAATAGTTTAAAAACTTTAAAAATTCATATTTCTATTTTAAAAATATATTTTAATATCAGAAAAATTCTGATAAATTATATTTATTATTTTAAATCCGAAAATTGATTAAACTTAATTATTTTAATTATTTTTAATTAATAATTAATTTATTAATTAATTGGTTAATTCTTTTAATCAATTAATTCTTAAAAATTAATTATTAATTAGATTTAATTAATTAAAAATTCAGTTTAATTATTTTCAAGCCTATTTAATTATTTAAAAATAGCTTGAGTATTTAAAGAGTGTCAATTAATTTTATTAATTGATTTATTTTCATTTAAATGTTTATATTGGATTTAAAAATCCGATTTTTGATTTAAAAATTAGTAATGACTTATTAAAATTCGAATAAGTTCCGTATGATGTTTTAAAAATGTTTATAAGTGCTATATGGTTCATATTAATTGTGTGTTGTGTTTTATAGTCTGTATATGCCCGTACTAGGGCAAATATCTGAGTTTTAAATATCGTAAACTATACCGGACGTCCGATACGTAACCGGTTACTTGTTTAAATGTGATTATTGGTTGAATAAGTGTCGAGAGTAGAACGAGAATAGTTAGACTTATTGTGATGAGTTGTTTAATTATAGAATCGAGTTCCCGGAGCAAGGGAAAGGGGAAAGTAGAGTGAGCAGAGTCGATCCGACAGCAGCTTAGACCAGGCAAGTATCTGTGCCCTTGTGATAAAATTTATTATTGTCTTGATTACTTGAATACCGTTATCCCCAGAACAATTCAAATTATCAATCTTTTAACCGCATTTGGACAACTGATTCCATTTCCTTAGAGATTCTTGATTCTTTGATTTGATCTGCATCGGAAACCCTTATTTCCAATTCACTTGATTATTGTTTACCACCCATTGTTGTTATTTATCATCCTCTGATTATCATTGACAACCATTGATTATTTGACTTCCATCTTGACTACCGATTACGGTCATTGATTAACGATTACCAATATTGATTTCCTTATTGAATGAGTACACTGTACCATTGAAATTACTCCATGATTCTTTCTCGATCTTCGTTGATACTGAACAGTTGAAGCTCTTTTGCAATTACTATACATTCAGTTTATCTTATTGAGCATGTTATTGTTTATACCCTATTATAGATTTGGCATGTGTTTTTAAAAATGGACCAGTAATTGGTCGGGCCATATTTATGGTCGGAATAACTTAAGGCCCAGATTGGCCTGGGATCCAGTAGAGGACTATGACATGAGCTAGTCCGGGGTTGATGCGTGGCTGGCCAGCAGCACAACCTTTGATTTGAATAAAATGTATAAGCCAAATTCTAATTCTTTACTTCAATCATTATTGATACAAAGCATGTGTTAGCTAAATATTGTTGATTCTGATATCATAAATTCATATCCTTACAACTGTGATAGAAATGATTCGTTGATGTTTGCTGAGCAATTTTTGGCTCACTCTTGCTTGTTGTTTTCTAACCCTATTTCAGTGAAGCGAGAGTATGAGTTGGCATAGCGTGACCGATAGTTCACCAGCAGCCAAGAGAGCCCCTCGAGTCATTGTTATTGGCAGGGTAGTTGTTGTTTTGCTTTTCTAGATTAATGTCTAGATTTGAACTTTAGTTGTGATGTAATAACTCTGATAAAACTGGTATTGTAATAATAAAAGATTGTAGTAGCTTGTGTTCATTGCCATAATCTGGATGCGGTCTTGGTCAAGGGGTAATTGTGTCTTTATATATATTATGCATGTGTTAAATAGTGTTCCGTTGGTCGGATGACTCCTCAAATCTGTACCCCGGGTTTGGAGGGCGTCACAGTTGGTATCAGAGCAACAGGTTATGGCATTTGAAACAAGTTAGGACTTAGGGTCCAGGATAACATAGAGAGTTAGGAATTCACGTAAGGATATTAGGAGGTCAACTAGGGATATTACGCGTAGTAATTAAATGTGGTTATAATTGCAGCCCCCTAGTTCTAGTTCAGACTCAGACCCTTCCGAGGATACGATAGCAGAGATACCTACACCCGTTGAGAGAGCAGGACCGTCTCGGCCAGTGCGATATCAGCCTATGCATCAGGACCCAGTAGTCAGGAGAGATCAGATACCTTGTCCTATTCCACTCCGACAAGTAGCCCCAGCACCAGTGTCTCAGGCATCAGTTTGTGGGCCTTTGTATCAGTTATGTGAGCCACCAGTTCCACACCATGTGTATCAGAGGGTGAGTAGAGAGAAGGAGTACCTTTATGGACAGGTTATGGAGATGGGTAGGATTCGTTCGATCGAGGCAGCCGCTGTCAGAGAGAGAGACAGACTTAGAGATCAGATGAGAGACATTCAGATGAGGTTTAGGGTTACGAGGACTTTGGTTGAGACTCGATTGCACGGATTAGCTTCTAGTCGAGAGGGAGAGACAGTAGCAGGGATGAGACAGATTTTGGATTATGCGATGAGTGAGATTGCAGAGATTTCAGGACCCCCGTTATGGCCGGCAGGAGCAGGTGATCTGTGAGCAGGTATTAGTAGCAGACAGATGTGACATGGATGTATGGTTTCTAGATAGTTAGTATATAGATGCATATTGTAGAATCAGCAGTGCACCGGGCTTATAGGAACGCCTCGGGTTGTTGTTGCATTTTTGTTGTTGTATTGCTGGTCGGCAGTTATGGTTCAGCCATGATATATTTTCTTTTGAAGCGTTCTACGCTTGTACCAACTCTATCTATATATATATGATAAACCTCTTTTATAGAATTATATTTATTCCCCTGTCATTCATTTCCAGCATCATAACTGTTATTCTACTTATTGCAACGAGTGTATCCATACACCGTTGAGAAGATCTGTAAACCTTCGAGATATCAATTGTGATCCTTCCTTCTCTTATATGAACTGTTTGATTAAGCCAATTATTGTTTATTCATCAGCGATATGGCTCCTAGACGACAAACCCGTTCAACTGATACCTCTGACCAAGAAGGTCAACAAAATACACCTCCCACGGGCCGCGTGGACCCGATGGTAATCCAGTTGTTAAATACCCTTACTCAACAGACTGCCGCATTAGCACAGCAGCAACGTGCATTTCAGCAACAGCTCTTAGAACAGCAGCAACAGCATCAGCAACATCAGCATCAGCAGCATCAACAACAGCACCAGCAAGCAGCACCGGCAGTTACGTTCAAATCTTTCCAGGCAGCAAAACCTCCGGAATTTAAAGGATCAGCAGACCCTGTAGAGGCTAAGGCATGGTTGAAAGAGATGGAAAAGGCTTTTACCTTGATAGAGGTGACAGAGGATAAGAAGACAGAATATGCAAGCTATTTTCTAAAGAATGAGGCTAGTTATTGGTGGGAAACGAGTAGGGCTATGGAGCCCGAGGGATTGATTACGTGGGCAAGATTTACAGAGTTGTTTTTGGAAAGATATTTTCCGGACTATATGAGAGATCAGATGGAATTGAAGTTTTTGGAATTAAAGCAGGGAAGCATGACAGTGCCCCAATATGAAACAAGGTTTACGGAGTTGTCAAGGTTTGTTCCAACCTATGTGGATACGGAAAAGAAGAAGGCCAAGAGGTTCCAGCAGGGACTGAGGTCTTGGATTCGTAGTAAGTTAGCTGTATTGGAGTTGGACACCTATGCAGCGGTGGTCCAAAAGGCAATGATTGCGGAGACAGAGAGTGATTCTTACATGAAAGAGAGGGAGAACAAGAAAAGGAAAGCAGGGATACCCGATAAGGGACAGCAGCAGGGAAGTTTTCAAGGGCAAGCAAATAAGAAACTGGGATTTCAGCACGGAAGGAATACAAGTTTTAGGAAACCAGACACCGGAAACGTAGGACAAGATAACCGTCTACTAACCGGCAGTCAGCAGGGACTTTCTAGACCCCCACTACCAGAATGCAAGACATGCGGGAAGCGACATCTAGGGATATGCCATCGATTGAATGTCACATGCTTTAAATGCAATCAGAAGGGACATTATTCCCGGGATTGCAAGATAGGCATCGTGTGTCATCGGTGTAAGAAACCAGGTCACATGATTAAGGACTGCAGAGCACCAGCAACCGTGAACAATATGATTCGGGCAATTGAAGCACCCCCAGTTGTTAACGTCCAGCCGTTAGCCAGGACCTACAATATGTCAATGGGAGAAGCAGTGAGAGATTCCGACGTGGTGGCAGGTACACTTCTAGTAAATTCTATTCCTGCACAAGTGTTAATAGATTCGGGAGCGACGAAGTCTTTTATTTCTGAAACGTTTGCTCGTAGATTGAATTGCGTAATGAAACCTTTAAGTGGAGTGTTGACTATAGAGATAGCTAATCAGGATCGTATCGCGGTCAGTTCATATTATCCCCGTTGTGAGATAGAGATTTTGGGAAATCGTTTTTATGTTGACTTGTTACCTTTTAAGTTAGGTGAATTTGATGTGATATTAGGGATGGATTGGTTGACTGAGCATGATGCAAGTATTGATTGTAAGAATAAGAGGGTTACTTTGATTACCCTAGAAAAGAAAGAGATAATATTTAGAGGAGAGAAACAAAGAAAGAGGTTCCTGACGATGATTCAGGCTAAGAGGTTATTAGGGCAAGGTTGTGAGGCGTATCTAGCTTATGTGATAGACATAGATAAGGAAGTTTCTAAGTTAGAAGATATTCCAGTCGTAAATGAGTTTCCAGATGTTTTTCCGGAAGAATTACCAGGTTTACCTCCAGATAGAGAGATTGAATTTGCGATAGACTTAGTACCAGGCGCGGAGCCAGTATCTAAGGCCCCTTACAGAATGGCACCAGTGGAGATGAAGGAATTGGCTGATCAACTGCAAGATTTACTAGAAAAAGGAATTATTAGACCCAGCGTTTCACCGTGGGGAGCACCAAGTACTGTTTGTCAAGAAAAAGGATGGAAGCATGAGATTGTGTATAGACTATCGGGAGTTGAACAAGCTGACCATTAAGAACAAGTATCCGTTACCTCGAATAGATGATCTGTTTGACCAGCTGAAGGGAGCGGTACATTTTTCAAAGATCGACCTACGGTCAGGATATCACCAATTGAAGATTAGACCAGACGACATACCGAAGACAGCCTTTCGAACAAGGTATGGGCACTATGAATTCTTAGTAATGGCGTTTGGACTAACGAATGCACCCGCAGCTTTTATGGACCTAATGAACAGGATTTTCAAGAGATATTTGGACAAGTTTGTAGTGGTATTCATCGACGACATCTTGATATACTCAAGGACAGAAGAAGAGCATGCAGACCAGTTGCGAATTGTGTTAGAAACGTTAAGACAAGAAAGACTATACGCGAAGTTTTCCAAGTGTGAATTCTGGTTGAAAGAAGTTCATTTCTTAGGACACGTGGTGAGCAGCGAAGGCATCAAAGTGGACCCAGCAAAGATAGAGGCAGTGAAAGATTGGGAGAGACCAAGGACACCGACTGAAGTCAGAAGTTTCTTGGGATTAGCCGGATACTACCGGAGATTTGTGCAAGATTTTGCGAAGATAGCTACTCCAATGACCAAGCTGACAAGGAAAAGCGAGCGATTCATATGGAACGATAAATGCGAAGAAGACTTCCAAGAGTTAAAGAAAAGACTAACTACGGCACCGGTATTGATGTTACCAGACGATCAAGGTCATTTCGTAATCTATAGTGATGCGTCGTACAAAGGATTAGGATGCGTACTTATGCAACATGACAAGGTGATTGCTTATGCGTCAAGACAGTTGAGACCCCACGAACAGAAGTACCCTACACACGATTTGGAGTTAGCAGCTATTGTGTTTGCTTTGAAGATATGGAGACACTACTTGTATGGAGAGAGATGTGAAATTTACACCGATCACAAAAGTTTGAAGTATATCTTTACTCAGAAAGAGCTGAACATGAGGCAACGAAGATGGTTAGAACTAATCAAGGACTACGACGTTTCTATCAACTATCATCCCGGCAAGGCAAATGTGGTAGCAGATGCATTGAGCAGAAAAGAGAGATTAAATACACTAATGATGACCAAAGAATTATACAAGGAATTTGAGAAGTTAGAAATCGAAGTAATTAATCCGAAGGACGCGACGGAAATGATTTATACCATGGCGTTTCAACCTGAATTGTTGGAGAAGATACGGAAGTGCCAAGAGCGAGTTATGAATGATGATGTGAGTAAAATGACAGGTGAGGAAATATGTAGCCAACCGGACGACAAAGGGATCTTGAGATTTGCTTCTCGGATATGGATACCTAACGTAACGGAACTGAAAAGTGAGATTTTGCACGAAGCACATAACTCGAAGTATTCAATTCATCCAGGGAGTACGAAAATGTATCGAGATCTTAAGACGAACTTTTGGTGGCCAGATATGAAGAGAGAGATTGCGGAATGGGTAAGTAAATGCTTTACGTGTCAAAGAGTTAAGGCGGAACATCAGAGACCAAGTGGATTACTTCAACCATTGGAAATTCCCGAATGGAAGTGGGAACACATTGCGATGGACTTTGTAGTAGGATTGCCTAGAACAAAAGCTAACCATGATGCCATCTGGGTTATCGTGGATCGATTGACGAAATCTGCGCATTTTCTTCCGATTAACGAGAGATTCTCGCTGGATAAGTTAGTTCATATTTACATAAAAGAAATCGTAGTACGACATGGAGTTCCAGTATCGATAGTGTCTGATAGAGACCCTCGATTCAATTCAAGATTTTGGAGGAGTTTTCAAGAGTGTTTAGGCACCGAGTTGAGAATGAGTACGGCTTATCATCCGCAGACGGACGGTCAAAGCGAAAGGACAATTCAGACTATTGAAGATATGCTTAGGACATGTGCACTTGACTTTGAAGGCAGTTGGGACGATCATCTACCCTTGGTGGAATTTTCATATAATAATAGTTTTCACGCGAGCATCGGAATGCCACCTTACGAAGCTCTGTATGGACGAAAGTGTCGATCTCCGGTATATTGGGAAGAAGTTGGTGAACGGAAAATGATAGGACCAGAACTAGTACAACGAACAAAAGAAGTGGTTCAATTGATTCAGAGAAGATTGATAACAGCTCAAGACCGACAAAAAAAGTATGCGGATCTAGCCAGAAAGGATGTGGGATTCGAAGAAGGAGAGCAAGTGTTACTAAAAGTTTCACCATGGAAAGGATTAGTTAGGTTTGGAAAGAAAGGGAAGTTGAGTCCGAGATATGTTGGGCCGTTTGAGATTTTGAAGAAAGT
Source organism: Heracleum sosnowskyi (assembly GCA_030848705.1). Taxonomy (NCBI): domain Eukaryota; kingdom Viridiplantae; phylum Streptophyta; class Magnoliopsida; order Apiales; family Apiaceae; genus Heracleum; species Heracleum sosnowskyi. The sequence goes on from CM061240.1 coordinate 24,472,979, forward strand.
GGGCGAAGTAGCTTACGAGTTGGCATTGCCACCGCATATGCAGCACGTTCATAATGTATTTCATGTATCTATGCTTAAGAAGTATCGACCAGATTCGAATCATGTAATAGAGTATGAACCCATAGAGGTCCAGGCAGATTTATCATATGTAGAACGACCGATTCAGATATTGGATCGTAAGGAGAAAGTACTAAGGAATAAGACAGTAGCGTTAGTGAGAGTTTTGTGGAGGAATCCTAAAGTAGAAGAGTCTACCTGGGAGTTAGAGAGTGAGATGTTAGAGAAGTATCCCCAGTTGTTTCCTTGATCTGATTCTGAGGACAGAATCCTATTAAGGGGGGAAGGATGTAATATCCGTGATTTTTATTATTTGATTAAATGATATATTTAATCTAAAATATTTATTTTGGAATATTGGAATATTATTATATGATATTTAGTGTGTGATTATGTGCTAAATGGTGAGTCAGAAGCCCCTTTCAAAAATTTCGTCATTTGGAATTTTCTTCAAATTTGAGCCGTTTTGATAATTCAAGGCCCCGTTGAAATTTCGTACATTCATTTTTAATTCTTCGTCTTTCGTATTCGAATCGTTATCGAAAGGGTTATGGGATTCTATTTAACCCTACCTATTTGATTCTGCAAATCAATTTCAATTTTTGATCCGAAAAAGGAAAAATCGTTCCGAACCCTAATTGCTTAAGGGGACGGATTTATCGTTCTATATCAATATTGAAGTTGTTATAGCCCTAGTATTCTTGAGCATTAGTTATATAATGATATATATCAATTTGGATAATCATCAACCTTTTTAACCCCTTATTTTTCGTAAAACGTGTTTTTGACCTAATTAGGGTTTTTAAACGATCTAACGAATCAATATCGATCCAAAAATGTTATTTGGGGTATTATTTTTCCAGAAATATAAAAAGACAAATCAGACTTCATAACTCATAGCAAATCTTCAGCAATTACTCAAAAAATCCGAAATTCCCAAAAATTATTTTTGTGTTCTTGATCTTCAATCAATTCGTTCTAAGTGTTATTGAAGTCCAAATTTGAAGTTCTTATAATCAAATCAAAGCTCCAAAAATCTAGTTTCAGAATCTTCCAACCTCATCATCATCTGGTAAGTATTCGATTTTATATTGATTTTACAAGTTTCGAATTATAACTAGGGTTCTTGATTCGATTTGGGGATTTTCATTCTGTTGATTCTCCGTTCAATTGGTTGCTTCTAACATGTTCCTAGGGTTCTAATTAGCAAGAATCCATGCTTTAATTTCATGTTTATGTTCAATTTAGTCGGGTTTTGATTTCGGGTTTTGACCCAATTTCTTCTTTCGATTCATACGTTCTTGATATTGATCTGACATTGTTTTTGATAAAGGGCTTTTATTGTATGAGTTATAAGCTTCATTTTGGTATATTAATCTTTGAGTTTCATGTACGGAATAGGTAGATCGGGTTTCCGGCCGAGGTCGTTGCCGGAGAATTCTTTGAACGGATTCTGGGCACGATTCCGGCTAGGGACAGATGTTTTGATGTGTGGGTGTTGTTTGGCTTGAAAAGGCGAACAAAAGCCCTCTGGTTTGATTTGTGTTTGGACGGAATCGAAGAATTCCGGCGGCCGGAGACCGGCCGGATTCTGGAAAACCCAGAATCCGGTGGGTTGTTCTTGGCGACCCGGAATTGTTCTTCCCGACCCGTTTACCCGATTTTTCGACCCGGTTTCAATCTTCAAAACCCTAATTCATTTTCAGAAAACTGTTTTTGAATTTTATTTTTAAATTTAATTCGAAAATAGTTTAAAAACTTTAAAAATTCATATTTCTATTTTAAAAATATATTTTAATATCAGAAAAATTCTGATAAATTATATTTATTATTTTAAATCCGAAAATTGATTAAACTTAATTATTTTAATTATTTTTAATTAATAATTAATTTATTAATTAATTGGTTAATTCTTTTAATCAATTAATTCTTAAAAATTAATTATTAATTAGATTTAATTAATTAAAAATTCAGTTTAATTATTTTCAAGCCTATTTAATTATTTAAAAATAGCTTGAGTATTTAAAGAGTGTCAATTAATTTTATTAATTGATTTATTTTCATTTAAATGTTTATATTGGATTTAAAAATCCGATTTTTGATTTAAAAATTAGTAATGACTTATTAAAATTCGAATAAGTTCCGTATGATGTTTTAAAAATGTTTATAAGTGCTATATGGTTCATATTAATTGTGTGTTGTGTTTTATAGTCTGTATATGCCCGTACTAGGGCAAATATCTGAGTTTTAAATATCGTAAACTATACCGGACGTCCGATACGTAACCGGTTACTTGTTTAAATGTGATTATTGGTTGAATAAGTGTCGAGAGTAGAACGAGAATAGTTAGACTTATTGTGATGAGTTGTTTAATTATAGAATCGAGTTCCCGGAGCAAGGGAAAGGGGAAAGTAGAGTGAGCAGAGTCGATCCGACAGCAGCTTAGACCAGGCAAGTATCTGTGCCCTTACTTGTGATAAAATTATTATTGTCTTGATTACTTGAATACCGTTATCCCTAGAACAATTCAAATTATCAATCTTTTAACCGCATTTGGACAACTGATTCCATTTCCTTAGAGATTCTTGATTCTTTGATTTGATCTGCATCGGAAACCCTTATTTCCAATTCACTTGATTATTGTTTACCACCCATTGTTGTTATTTATCATCCTTTGATTATCATTGACAACCATTGATTATTTGACTTCCATCTTGACTACCGATTACGGTCATTGATTAACGATTACCAATATTGATTTCCTTATTGAATGAGTACACTGTACCATTGAAATTACTCCATGATTATTTCTCGATCTTCGTTGATACTGAACAGTTGAAGCTCTTTTGCAATTACTATACATTCAGTTTATCTTATTGAGCATGTTATTGTTTATACCCTATTATAGATTTGGCATGTGTTTTTAAAAATGGACCAGTAATTGGTCGGGCCATATTTATGGTCGGAATAACTTAAGGCCCAGATTGGCCTGGGATCCAGTAGAGGACTATGACATGAGCTAGTCCGGGGTTGATGCGTGGCTGGCCAGCAGCACAACCTTTGATTTGAATAAAATGTATAAGCCAAATTCTAATTCTTTACTTCAATCATTATTGATACAAAGCATGTGTTAGCTAAATATTGTTGATTCTGATATCATAAATTCATATCCTTACAACTGTGATAGAAATGATTCGTTGATGTTTGCTGAGCAATTTTTGGCTCACTCTTGCTTGTTGTTTTCTAACCCTATTTCAGTGAAGCGAGAGTATGAGTTGGCATAGCGTGACCGATAGTTCACCAGCAGCCAGGAGAGCCCCTCGAGTCATTGTTATTGGCAGGGTAGTTGTTGTTTTGCTTTTCTAGATTAATGTCTAGATTTGAACTTTAGTTGTGATGTAATAACTCTGATAAAACTGGTATTGTAATAATAAAAGATTGTAGTAGCTTGTGTTCATTGCCATAATCTGGATGCGGTCTTGGTCAAGGGGTAATTGTGTCTTTATATATATTATGCATGTGTTAAATAGTGTTCCGTTGGTCGGATGACTCCTCAAATCTGTACCCCGGGTTTGGAGGGCGTCACAGTTGGTATCAGAGCAACAGGTTATGGCATTTGAAACAAGTTAGGACTTAGGGTCCAGGATAACATAGAGAGTTAGGAATTCACGTAAGGATATTAGGAGGTCAACTAGGGATATTACGCGTAGTAATTAAATGTGGTTATAATTGCAGCCCCCTAGTTCTAGTTCAGACTCAGACCCTTCCGAGGATACGATAGCAGAGATACCTACACCCGTTGAGAGAGCAGGACCGTCTCGGCCAGTGCGATATCAGCCTATGCATCAGGACCCAGTAGTCAGGAGAGATCAGATACCTTGTCCTATTCCACTCCGACAAGTAGCCCCAGCACCAGTGTCTCAGGCATCAGTTTGTGGGCCTTTGTATCAGTTATGTGAGCCACCAGTTCCACACCATGTGTATCAGAGGGTGAGTAGAGAGAAGGAGTACCTTTATGGACAGGTTATGGAGATGGGTAGGATTCGTTCGATCGAGGCAGCCGCTGTCAGAGAGAGAGACAGACTTAGAGATCAGATGAGAGACATTCAGATGAGGTTTAGGGTTACGAGGACTTTGGTTGAGACTCGATTGCACGGATTAGCTTCTAGTCGAGAGGGAGAGACAGTAGCAGGGATGAGACAGATTTTGGATTATGCGATGAGTGAGATTGCAGAGATTTCAGGACCCCCGTTATGGCCGGCAGGAGCAGGTGATCTGTGAGCAGGTATTAGTAGCAGACAGATGTGACATGGATGTATGGTTTCTAGATAGTTAGTATATAGATGCATATTGTAGAATCAGCAGTGCACCGGGCTTATAGGAACGCCTCGGGTTGTTGTTGCATTTTTGTTGTTGTATTGCTGGTCGGCAGTTATGGTTCAGCCATGATATATTTTCTTTTGAAGCGTTCTACGCTTGTACCAACTCTATCTATATATATATGATAAACCTCTTTTATAGAATTATATTTATTCCCCTGTCATTCATTTCCAGCATCATAACTGTTATTCTACTTATTGCAACGAGTGTATCCATACACCGTTGAGAAGATCTGTAAACCTTCGAGATATCAATTGTGATCCTTCCTTCTCTTATATGAACTGTTTGATTATCGTTTTAATAAAATTTCCTTGTTTGTCAAAAAAAAAAATAAAGTGAAATTAATTTCACTTAACATGCTCCCGAGTTGGAACGAAAACATAAAAATGATTGTAAAGTTACAATTTAATCCTTAAAGTAAGAAGTTATAATTTAAGTATTAAGGATATATTTGTAATCTCATGTGTTCACTTGCATCCCATTTTTGGAGCGAAAGTTTTAGAAAGAAATCTTATAGAATTTACACTCTCAATCCCTTGCTTCCTTCCTTAAAAAAAAACTCGGGAGCACAAATAGGAATGCAAATTATATTATTTATTTTTTCCTCCACTTGCTTTCGTCCCTTTTTAAAACTCGGGAGCAGGGCGTTAAATTCAACCACATTTCATATTTTCTCAGAGATCATTTTATTGGCTGAGGCAAAAATACCCCCAGAAAATGCTAAGAAAATAAGCCATTTAAGTTGTAAAATAAAAAGTACAACACTACTACAATCTTAAACATGTATGCCCAAAGTTTCTTCCACATGCAGGTCTGAAACCCCTGTTGCTATATCTACAATTCGTGTGCCAAATTTAGCTCTTACTGCAAAATTCACCAAGAATAGTTTTTAGTATCTACCAAATACGGATGTTGCTTTCTTGCAGTTGATCAAGTCAATAAAACACGAGTGTCCAAAAGTCTAACATTATCAATATGATTTCCTCCTCAACAGAAGACACAAAATTAATAGAATTGATATATTAGTGGTCCGAATGGGACAGAAGCTTAATCCACCCCCAGGATAATGATGGCATACAAGTGAAGAGTCGTCTCTATCTAGAAATTAAATGAGACTTGATACATTATGATTGTTATTAATATGTTAATACATTTCCACACTCCGAATCCATTTTAAGATCCGAGTGACAGGTCACAAAAGCTCTAATACCGTGTTAACTTTCCTAATATCTTAAGGTGTTAGAAGGCTTGATATGTTTATCATGTTTATAGTATCTATATTAATGTCCTACATTATTTGATATCCTTGCAGAAAATATTAGATAAAATCAAGACTAGAACTAGCCGCTCAAGTTGAATAATCTTAACATGGAACTGACTAATTATAACTACTTGACGCTATCACTTATCAGATAATGACTTGATAAATGAAGAAAAGTTCCCACTTGTCTGCAACTTCACACTGTATATTAGATGACATATATACGATGATACTCCTGTATATGAGCTTGGTCTGCATTAGCATAAGGAGAAAAGAGATGACAAAAGCTTATCATACTGTACGGTCTATGTTTAAGATCATACTTGTTTTTGTAATCTTAGCAGGGTTGAAACAAGGTTTTGCTAAAGCCCAGATTCGGTCTCTTCCTCCGGAGGAAGGTAAGACGAGTCTACACACTAATGTTCCTGATACATCGAGGCTCCTGGTTTCTTATCTTTTGTTCTTGAAAATATCAACCTGTGATTGCTCTATATTATACTTGGTCTAGTCTCTAGAAGGTCATAGTGGCCTTCGAAAGAGGGAGAAATCCCGCTTGCTTATTAACTTAGAAAAAAAAAAAAAAAAGCTCGATGAATTGTCATGTTCTGTTTTTTCAAATGTTCCCTGAATGATTAACATGTTAATTGCTACTGGTTTATTGAAACATATAAATTCGAGCCATGCAGTGAGTGCACTACATGAAATAGCTAATCAACTGGGGAAAAAAGATTGGAATTTCAGTGTAAATCCTTGTGATGAAAACGATCCAAACATTTCAAACTGGAACAATTCTGTCATCTGCAATTGCTCCTACCCTGGTGGAATATGTCACGTTGAGAGCATGTACGTATTTGACTTGTTAAGTTTTATTTTAGTCTCAAGTCCAAATTCCATATAATTCCAATTGATTCGAACAAACTAAAAGCTTGAGAGTTAAACTCTCTGTGGACACTAATTGATATATATATAATCTATGTTAAACTCTTGTTAAACTCTCTGTGGAGAGTCTAATATCAATAGCTTTTCGTCATATAATAGGTTCCTCACAGGGCAGGATCTTGATGGTGTACTACCAAAATCTCTAGCCAAGTTACCTTACATAAAACAGATGTAAGAATTCTTGTGCTCATATGATTAATTAGACATTCTTAATGTTGCCATCCAAAAGTCGATCCTAATTTTTCAGTGATTTTACTCGCAACTACCTTCATGGTACAATACCCCGTGAATGGGTTTCAACGAAGTTGGAATACTTGTGAGTATGTAGTACTTTATATTTTATAACTAACAGTTGCAATGTTTTCATTTAACGAAATAATAGTTGTATCCCAGATCTGTCGCGGTGAATGGTTTATCAGGACCAATTCCAGTATATAAATTAAGTCACTACTTGGAGTTGTGAAGTTTTTGATCTGGCATTATTGTTATAATACACTACGTTGTAGGGTGTATTGTTGGATGGTACTATTATTGCTGTGAAGCAACTTTCATCAAAATCAAATCAAGGGTCTCGTGAATTTGTGAATGAAATAGGCATGATTTCTGGTTTAAGGCACCCAAATCTAGTCAGATTGCATGGATGTTGTACTGAGCGTAAACAATTACTGCTAGTGTACGAGTTTATGGAGAATAACAGTCTAGCCCGGGCTCTGTTTGGTGAGTTCAATATTAGATATGGTCCTCAAATATATTAAGCATTTTTATCATTTCATTATTTATAAGTTGATCTTATCATACTGTTCTATCATATTTATATTTTGATATAAGTTAGTTCCTCTCTGATTAAGTGGTCTAGCAATGTCACCTGCAGGTCCAGAAAAATCACGGTTGGATCTGGACTGGGCTACTAGACAAAATATCTGCATTGGTATAGCTAGGGGCCTGGTTTATCTGCATGAGGAATCAGTTCTTAAAATTGTCCATAGAGACATTAAAGCAAACAACATTCTTCTAGACAAGGATCTTGAACCAAAAATCTCGGACTTTGGTTTGGCCAAGCTCGATGACGAGGAAAACACTCATATTTCAACCAGAGTTGCAGGAACTATGTGAGAGCTACTCTTCACTTCAAAAAATAATCTAGAAGTAAAATGCATAATCATATACTACAAATGTTGTCTGCAGTTCTCCCAGATTTAGTTCCCTTTGTGTTCAATCGAAAAAGACTAGGCCCAAGTAGTTGTACTTTTATGCGACTAGCTTATTTCACCAATATTGTGCTCAGATTATGGCTAACCACTACCAGTTGTACTTGATCTCCAGGATATAGTGTATGACATAAACTACATTGCACGAAACATCTTATGATATTTGATTTTATGTCTCAGTGGATATATGGCACCGGAATATGCACTATGGGGTTATTTAACAGATAAAGCAGATGTGTACAGTTTTGGAATTGTTGCACTTGAAATTGTTGCTGGCAAGAACAACATGAAACATCGTCCAAATCAAAATTTTGTTCGTCTTCTGGCACTACAACAAAAAAGGCTAAAAGCCACCGCACAAAAGCGACCGGATTTAAATTCCACCACAGCCAGTTGCTTTTAAGGTCAACTAAATTTCCTTTTGACCGGCACCTAAAAGCCACCGCTGGCGGTGGCTTTTAAAACCGGTCGATTTTGTTCGGTGGAATTTAAACCCGGTCGATTTTATGCGGTGGAATTTAGAACTAAAAGCTACCGCGTTCATTCCGCGGTCGCTTTTAAAGCTTGCCTACTGTCGCTTTAATTTACATGTTTCTTTATTGTTACTGGTTTATGTAGAGGAAATGTTATGTATGTACTCAGTTTTATGACATACAACATGTTTTTGAAAGGAAATGTATTTATCTGAATATATTGTATTAATGAAATATATGTTGCTTAAACTTTATTCTATAAGAATTGGTTTGACAGAAGATTGCTTCACCGAGAAAAAAAGGAAAGGAAAATTCATTTGACAGAAGGGTTAATATTAATTTGGAATCTGACTCCTTTTGTCTAGTAATGTTAATTCATACCTTGGAAATAGTTATTGCCCTCTTTATACCATGGCCTTTATCTAGTCATTACTTGTTATTACATTCTAAGTTATCTGGAAATTTATAATCTTTTGTCGTCTTTAGATTTAAATCTTATGCTTCCGGTAGTTTTTGTTAAATTTATTGATGTTATACTATGCTTTGTTTATATAGGGTAATCAATCAGAAATGGATCCAGTGGAGCAGAATCGACTTTTATTAGAGATGGACTTTGGAGGGGAGGACGACATGAATTTGGTTCAGTGTCCTCTTTACGAATAGTATTAGCAGGAATGTTACTCTGTTTTATTTTGGTATTTGCTGCTTCTAAGCCATCTAAGGGATCAAGACTTATCTTAAAAATTATGTAGTATTTTGGTACTTTGTATGGTAGTTTAAGGGATGCTGGTATGGTAGTTTTAATGGATTTCTGGGATTTATGTAAGTTAAATTTATTTGTGAACCATTGCCTTTGTTACTGTTAAATTTTATGCTCCATTTCTTGTATTATGTTGCGATGTATTTTAATGATTTGTGAAATTGGTAAAGTATGGAACAGGTTAGAAACAAAAAGAACAAACAGGTCCTGCCATTTTTTTTTTGAGAATTGACCATCTAAATTCCACTGCATTTGGTTGTAATAATTATTCCAAATACCATATAAAAGCCACTGTTTATGGTGACTTTAAATTCTATAGCGGGAAATTCAAAATTTTTAAATCCTTTGAGAGGGAAGTTCAAATTTTCGTAAAATTTTGAAATGGTGCTTTTAAAATTTGACTCTGAATAAAAGCAACCGATATTTCAATCACTTTTATATAAATTCCACCGCATATTATAAATTCCACCATCTTAAAAGCCACCGAGCGCCTCCGGTGACTTTTAGCATAAAAGCCACAAAAAACGGTCATTTATAGTTAAAATCCACCGTTTTTTGTCGGTGGCTTTTAGCCTCTTTTCTTGTAGTGTGGACAGGGTACGTAAGACTAAACATATATGTTCCTTGTGATCTTAAATTAACTATGACAATTTGCATAAATCCTTAATTGTTTTTTCTCCAGTACTCATAATCTTGTTTTTTAGGCTCTTAACTTACAAGAAGACGGAAACTTGTTAGAGCTAGTTGATCCGAGGTTGGGTTCGACTTACAACAAGGAAGAGGCAACGAGAATGATCAAAGTAGCTCTACTATGTACTAATTCATCTCCAGCACTTAGACCAACTATGTCTTCTGTATTGAGTATGCTTAAAGGTGATATGCGTATTCAGAAGCTAAACCAGAATCATCCAGATATGCATGGGGATGATTATTTAAAGTTTCAAGGGCTCAGAGACAAGTATGGTCAGGGCATAAACAGAAACTCAAGTACTTATTCAGGACTCTTTGGTGATACATCTGATGATATAAAGTATGGAACTTGGTCTCTATGCACAAATAAATATCAATCAATCGGTTGTACATTGTGATTTTATTTAATTACCCTTACTTATCAATAAAAAAATATTATTAAATAATAAAATTACTTATTATAACCAATTACCTTATTCAGCTAAAATATATTACCTATAACTACAACATTTTACTTTTTATATTTTCCTTACTAAAATCACTTTTTCCAAAAATAGCACGCTCAAACCCTTACTACTATATTTATTCTAAATTATATTTTTAGTAATTTTAATTATTTAAAAATATTTACCTATTTTAACATGTATGCTTATTTTTTTTAATAAATGCAAGACAATTACCTTTTTCAACTAAAACATGTAACTTTTTCTTACAAAAATCCATTCTTTTCAAAAAATATCACACGCAAACTCTTCTTTATCTATTATATATATATATAATTGAGCAATCAGGGGTTCTTTTGAGCCATTTTATTCCACTTAAAATTATCAAATTACCCCTAATTAATATGCATTATAATTATCATATATAATACTATATATTAATTACGTTATTGTTACTACTTCATTTACTATATCATTATCGGATTATTGGATATTAATAACTTATAATTAGATACATATTTATAAATAACATTTTACTAATATAAACTAAAATTTTAATTTTATAATGATACTATATATTATAAATTTCATTTTCAACAAGTAAATTTTCTATTTTGACTCTTTTCGGAAAAGAAAATTATATGTGCATAAAGTTTTAAACCCGAAAAATGCAAAAATAATAATATTATTTTAAAACAATTTCAATACTTTTAATTATTTAAAAAAGTTTAACACGTACTTATTTTTTTAAACAAATGTAATTAATAAAATATTAAAACGTAAATAATAAAATAACAATTATTAAAAAACAATCCGTGCATCGCACAGGTTATAGACTAATATAAATTACGAGGCTGCAATTGAATCTTACTTCCAAATTTAAATCAATTTCTCATATAAGACGTGGTGTTTATAAACTATTAAACATAGCAGAAAAAACACGAGAAATTAATCAAAACAGAAATCGTATGCGGGATTCATGCGAAAATAAAAAAAAAATCTAATTCAGAGATTAAGAATAAATATCTTAAGAAGTTTTAACAGTTCATTACCGAAAGATTTGTGGAGATCCAAAACTTGTGCAATCACCACATATCCTGTTTAGGGATGTCAAAATAATCTGATCCAAAGAATACTTGATCCGAAACCTAAAATTTTGGATTTACCGAACCAATTTTTTTGGGTTTCGATTTGGATTTTAAAGTAAAAAATAATTGTATTTGGATTTTAGACGTACCGAACCAAAATTTGACCGAAAATCGAAACCCGATCTGAATCCGTAACCCGAAAAATATCCGTGCATATATATATATATATATATATATATATATATATATATATATATATATATATATATATATATATGGGTAAGGTTCTAGGGAGAACCTCCTTACCAAGAGACCCAAGAGACCCCATCTTAGACCGTTGATTCTATATATTTTATATAATAAATAATTAATAATAGGCAATGGCATGCTTGTAAATACTTTAAAGAATCCAGGGCAGTTTAATTAGACTAATCAACTGACAACTCACACACATTCATACAGATATGTTAATTACGTGATTGATGGTGTGAATGATACAATCAATATCTTTGTAAATAAGGAAATCAATTAAGAATTTTTATTGCTGCATATAACTCAAATACGAGAAAAGCTTAAGATGGAGAAGAAAGTCGTCGATGGAGAAGAAAGTCGTCACCATGAAATCTTTGCAAGTTATAGAATCTTTATTCAATTATGTATGTATTTTATCATAAAATTCGATTCCATACAGTGTTCTCCTACTATATCATGTATAATTTTATGAAAGGTATCAATGTGTTCTAGAGTTTTGTACGCATATTGTATCCTCAAACGTCATGTTACTTTGTTGTCGGTTCATATCAAGAAACAATTTCTTCTAAATTCGTTGAATTTCTTTTGTTTTCGGTGATTGTATTAACGATTCTGGTGATTGTATTAACGATTCTGCAAGGTGTCATGGTTGTAAGGTGTCGGTTCATATCAATACACCTCCTGATAAACGAGAACAATGGATGATGAAGAACAATGCCAGCAATGCTATGTTACGATGAGGTCAGTGTAACACACACATTTTTCTCTTGATTATTATATATAATTTGTCCCAATTTATGATTCTATAAAATGTTCCACTTACGCCTGTTGATAAAGATAGATGAATCTTAACTTAATTTACTAACCCAGTCAATAGATTGTGAGATTAACATTTGTTTTGTGCATTTATTGAAATTTTATGTATAATTAGGTAAATTCTTGATGAGATTTTTTCTAGGAGCTTGCACTTTTTAAATATCAAATACATTTTGGTGTTAGGTTTTGAAAATGCTCTGGGCATGATTTGTTATTTCCCATCCTTTTGTGAGGTTTTCTAGTTTGTTCTTGATCTGGTTTCTTATTTACAAGAAGGTGTTGACATTTATAAAATCTGATTCATTCTTCCAGGTGGTACAAGACTGAGCATACATATGTTAGTGTCCAAAAATTCTTTCGCATCAGATACATTTTTCGCTAGTATTGAGTACTTGGCATAGGCAATGCGTGGGCTTGTATTTACTGAGGTTATATACATGTTCCCAGGTGCATGTTTGGGGTTATATATATCAGAATTTTTTTGAGAGCAACTTACATTGGGCCATTGCTGCGATTTTAGAATTTTCTTTGCCTTTTGCTAGAGATGTTAAACTGGCAGGCGTGTTGTGGGAAAGATTACATTCTCTTTTGATTTCTTAACCGAAGCAGGTGTGAATTGTCCGGTTTGGAGGTCTGTACCCTTTGTGCTAGTCGTGCTCCCTGTGTTAATGTCACTTTATGTGTTGAGTGGATTCATAGACTTTGGCTTTCAAGGCTGTTGTGGTACTGTTTTAGAGATTTGGAGATACATTGACATAGTGGAGAATTATTGTGTGACAGTACTTTAATGTTTGTTCAATGTTTTTGTAAATGTTATATTCTTCATCTCAGTATTCATTTAAGTATTTCAACACTTACACTAGATCACATAATTGAAACTTCATATTTTAATAATGTTAAAACAATTTTACATCAGTACTAAAGTGTTCTAGTAAGTGTTTCCGTGTGTTTATTAAATCCTAATGAAAATCAAAAAAATTATAAATTATAAATATATATTATAACTATATTAAGAGAAAGACTTTAGTGAATCTTGATATTCATCAAAACAGATAATATAGAAAACTAAATATATTTTTATAAAAAAAAGTATTTTAAAGAATCCGGCCGGTTTATTAAAATTTTGTTAACTATATATTCTTTTTCTCTTAAACACTTAAACGAATCTTACAACACTCAAGAAAATCTTCTAAAATTGATTTACCATTATTAAAATATCATGTTTCAAATATGTGATTGATATTGATAAATCGTTAAAATACTTTAAATTCTCATATAGTATTTCTTTTTTAGGAATCTATTTAAATTTACAATTTTCGAGGTTTTTTAAGGTGTTTCGCAGAGCATAATATATTAATTCACCGGCTATTATTTTTTTTGAGATTCTGCGGTGTGTTTGAATTTTTAAATTTAATATTTTTGACATGTTTTATTTATATTTATTCAGCTTCTTTAAATTATTTTTTAAAAAGTATTTTTCTATAAAATAGAGTATCGTTATTTCTTTCAATAAATATACCGATACACAACACCTTAAAGAATCTTATCAAATAAAAAAAATAAAATTACATCGATGTACAATACTTAATACTTAATAGAGTCTTTCAATTTATAACATTTTCATAAAAATTAGAATTAAAGATAAATTCTTTTTTATATTTATTGTATATACATACCGAAAAATTTTCGTTGTGAACTTAAAAATTATCTATCATCTTTATTTTCATATAGAGTAAAAAATAAAAAATAAATTTTTTTCATGTTCTAAAATAATTATTTCAATTATTTTAATCAGATGGAGTGTAAAGAGATTTACAACCCTCAAGAGAATCTTATATTATTAAATAACACTAAAATAATTGATAACACTTAAGACAATCTTACAACTTCAATCTTTTCAAAAACAATTAATAAAATAATAATTAATATTTAGTTATAAAATACTTAATGCTTGGTGGCAATAAATAAGTATAACTAAAAATAGCATTGGTATATCACAAAATTTTCATATAGTATTAAATATTAAATTTTCATATATTATTTATTTTTTAGAAATATCTTTAAATTTACAATTTTTGAGGTTCTTTAAGTTGTTTCGCACAACATAATATATTAATTCATTGGCCATTATTGTTTTTGAGATTATGAAGTGTATTTGAATTTTTAATTTAATATTTTTACATGTTTAATTTATATTTATTCAGCTTCTTTAAATTATTATTTTTATATAAAATAAAGTATCGTTATTTCTTTCAATAAATATACCGATACACAACACCTTAAAGAATCTTATCAAATTACAAAGAAATATATATTACATCGATATACAATGCTTAAGAGAATCTTTCAATTTATAACATTTTCATAAAAAGTAGAATTAAAAATAAAATAATTATTATTTTGATGCAAAACACTTGATGAAACTTGAGGTGGCCATTTAAAAAATGATTTTAAGGAAACCTAAAACGGCCACAAATTAATTTCTTTTTTATATTCATGGTATATAAATACGTAAAAAAATCTCGATGTGAACTTAAAAATTATCTATCTTCTTTATTTTCATGTAGAGTAAAAAATAAAAATAAAAATTTCTTCATGTTCTGAAATTATTATTACAACTTTTCTTAATTAGTATAAATAGATTTACAACCCTCAAGAGAATCTTATATTATTAAATAATACTAAAATAATTAATAACAGACAATCTTAAAACTTACATCTTTTCAAAAAAATTAAAAAGTAATTAACTAATATTTAGATATAAAACACTTAATGGAATCTTTTTGGTGATAATAAATAAGTATAACTAAAAAGAGCATTGTTATGTAACAAAATTATAATATAGTACAAAAAATGATTAGAAAAAAGTCTCACGCGTAAATGTGTATTAAAATAAAATCCCACTGTATATCTAAAATAAAAAAAAAAAATAAATAATATTTTCTAAAAAACATTTAAAATGGATCCGTGAGTTCATTTCTTTTCAATATTTCATCAAGTATTTTGATAAATGTTTTTCTAAATGGGGATACGTCCATCATATAAATTTTTTTAAATATTTTTCAATGACTTTAAAACTTTAATGAATTAATATTTGAATAAAATTAAAATTTTTGAGGAATCTCACCATCTATCACAAATTGTCAATACCTTAGGAAATTTCATTGACATTTTGTATTATAAATATATTACAACATGTATTATAATATTTACAAAAAATATTTTTAAGAATCTCACTATTTAAATAAATAAAAAACGTGTGTATTATTATATTAAAAATTACTTGAAGAATCTAGCTACATCTCTTTAGACTACAAAAAAAAAGTAATATAATTAAACTAAGTTTTTGAAAAGATATTTAAATGGGTTTAGGTACCTTCTCTTTAAAGATTTTGTCATGTGTTTTGTTAAATGACTTTTACGGGAAATGGAAAAAATACTTTAAGGAATCTCACATTGATCATCTGTTATAAAATACTATCTATAAAAGAAACACTTTAAGGAATCTCATATTGGTCATTTTTATTGTAAAATACATTAAAAAATTCACTCTATATCTAAAAACTATTAAAAAAAATTGAAATATATTTTCCAATTTTTTTTAAATAGGATATGAGTACCTTTATTTTCAGAGATTCTGTCAAGTGTTTTTATAAATGTTTTTCAATGCGATGGGCCGATTAAATATGTATTGTAATATAGTACAAAAACACTTTAAAAATCTCACTATTTAAATAAATTTATGATATTTGTATTATAATATTAAAAAATATTTTAAGGAATCTTCTAGAAACTACAAAATTTAAATAAATTACACATTTGAAAATAATATTTAAATGGAGTTGAATATTTTTTTTAAAGATTCCTTTAAAAACACTTTCATTGAACACTTTTAAGAACACTTTCAATTAAATCTTTTGGAGAATCTTTATTTTATAGGAGCGATCTTGTTTTTCCTGAGACATATGATGTTCTCCTACATTTTTTTTACACACCTAATAGTATAAAGTCTCCTTTTTAAGCAATTTTATTCATCAAGCATAATAGGTACATCATATACAGAAACCTTGAACAAACGTCCCCACTCTGCAACAACAAGACCGTGAAAGAGAAGAACAAACCTACAATTTTTATTGTGACTAGGAACTACTACTACTAAGAATTAATAAAACGGTTGTTGTTGCTACATTCATAGGCAGAAATTAATCATGGGCAATAAATATTTCATAGTTTTGGTTCTTTTGGAGGAGTTGTTTTCCTCGTGATCTTCTTAAACCCCATATTTGGGTTCTACTGATACCATAATAGTAACAAGTCATTAATTTAAAATATAATGCTTATATGGCAATATTTTAACTGAGATTGCTATGTTTCTTGAACAAATTGAATAAAATTCAAACAATCAATTACAACGTATAATTGACAACTAATGTAAGGAAAGTGTAGAATTAACAGTAGATAATATCTTAGCAAATCTTCTAATCATGGTAATGATCATGGAGATATACAGTTATTTTACAGTGTATTTTAAAGCTGAAAATACTACCCTTCTATACTAAAACAATAAAAATACTATCTAATTTATACGAAATCTAGGCCATAGGATCACAAACAAATCAATGGTAAAGATTGTGGGTCTCTTGTTCTCTTGATAATGAGTGGTCTCTTTTGAACCTCCTCCTATATATATATATATATATATATATATATATATAGGGGAAGGCTCTGTGAGAAACTGTTTAAATGAGTAACCTAGTAACTCTAGTGTATACACGTGCAGAGTAGTTCGCCAGTTCCTATAAGACAACGATCACGTTGTTTTTACTTTTTTTAGTTGTTTTCTTTTGTATGGTTCTAATTATATGTTAAAATAAAATATATGCATGAATATAATATTTCATTACATACAAATTTAAATTTTTAATAAATTAGTTTTTATTTCACAAATACTATCATGTTTCGTAAAAATATGTTGTGTTCATGTGTTCTTTAAAAATGTAATGTATTCTGGAAATAAATATTTTACGTTCAGTAAAAATGTAATATTTTCTGTAAATAAATTATTCGTGTTCTGTAAAATGTAATGTGTTCTGTAAATAAATTATTTATATTAAGTAAAATTGTAATGTGTTTTGTAAATAAATTATTTGTGTTCTGTTAAAAAAATATATATGTTCAGTAAAATTGTAATGTGTTCTGTAAATAAATTATTTGTGTTCTGTAAATATGTAATGTAATGTGTTATGCAATAAATAATTTATGTACAGTGAAAATCTTTTTTGTTCTTTAAAATATAACAGATTATTTCTATAAAAATAATTCATGTTAATATGTTCGGTAAATAAATAAAATAATGTTATGTTCTTTACATAATTTTGTTTTATAATATTTTCTCTATAAAAATATATAATCAAATTTATTATATAAAAGTAGTATTATGGTACATAAAATAAGGATTCTTTTGTTTTTTTAAGTGATTGCACACTTGATGTAATTTCTTTTTCATTTCACTGCCTAGTCACGTGTGGGGGTTAAACTTTGCATGTCATTGGTTGATTTCAGTTTAATCCAACAGTTTTTTAGTGAGTTACCAGGTTACCCGACTAAAACTGGTTCCTCATTGAGCCACCCTCTATATATATATATATATATATATATATATATATATGCAAAGGTTCAAGAGAGAACCCTCTTAAAAAAGAGAACCAAGGAACTTTTTTTAAAAATTAGTTTTAAATTAAAATATAAATATAAATAGTTGTATATCATCCCAAAAGTTCCAAAAAGTTAATTAATTACAAACAATTATTTATTTTTTAATTTTAAAAAAATATATGAAAAAATTATGAATCTCTTATATATATATATATATATATATATATATAAGAGATTCATAAGCAGATTCATAATTTTTTCATATATTTTTTTAAATTTAAAATTGAATTTTTGTTTGTAAGTAATTAACTTTTTGGGACTATTAGGATGATATATAACTAATTCTATTTTTCTTTTTATGCTAAAATGATTTTTTAAAAAAGTTCCTTGGTTCCCTTTTTTTAAGAGGGTTCTCTCTTGAACCTTACTATATATATATATATATATATTGGTAGGTCTCTGTCGGGAACTGTGGGGAACTCACTATATGTGTAACTAAGTAATACTTCATCATGTTCGTTAGATCATAAACAAATATAACACCATGCACACACGTTTACATCACACATATTACATTGCACAACGTTACATCACTTAACACTTGATAAAATACAAACAATACTCAAACATACAAATATTTTTGGATTGCAAAATATATTTATTTCATGAAATTGAAAATAATTTCATGAATAAAAAAATACATTTGTGTAATTACGAGAAATGATAGTTTTTTTAATAAAAAATTATATTAGGTACCAAGAAATATATCTACAAATAAATTATGAAAATTAGACTTTAAAAAATTAAACAATTTTTGTAAAATATTAAAATTTAAAATAATAAATATTATTTTGTGATATAAAAATATAACACACATATAAAGGATTAAAAATAAAAGTTAAAAAGTATAGAACATAATTAAGAAAGAGTGTTCTTATTAAGTAAAGAATATAGTGTTCATTATTTTTTTTCTTTCAGAAAATAATAGTGTTCTGTAAATTTAAAAGAATAAAAAATGGGTTCTGTAAAAAATAAAAACTATTATTTATATTTTATGTAAATTTATTGTATTCCACAAAAATAACACTTTTTAATAGTTTTATGTTACATAAAGTACATAACATAGTGTTCTGTATTATTTTTCTTTAAGAAAATAATAGTGTTATGTAAATTTAAAAGAATAAAAAATGGGTTCTGTAAAAGATAAAAACTATTATTTATATGTCCTGTAAATTTATTGTGTTCCACAAAAATAACATTTTTAATTGTTTTATGTTCATAAAATAATAATATTTTTTAAAAATATAATATGATTTAATTAATATTATCTTATGTTTATAATTTGTGATTATTTATAAATGGAAAAAAGAAGTGTATGACGATTATGATAAAAACACATCTCCTGTATGCATACTAAGTTTATCGGACAAGTTAAAACAACAGAACTTAGATGATTAGTTTCTTAAACGGACGTTATGTACATGTGTCACCATGTAATTGAGTTCCTCAGTTAGTCAAGAAAAGAAGTTCCTCATTGATCATTCTTATCCACTAAAAACTTTCTTAAGTTATAAACTACAAATTTTTTTTGTTCAACACATTTATAATTTGGGTTCACCATCATTAATTAAATAATATTAAATAATATTGAATACATATAATTTATATCGAAAAGACATTTACAATATTTTATAATTTATTGAAAACATATATACAACATTTTTTACGAAAAAATAATAACGATTGTTCAACAAATATATAACTCGAGTTCAACATCTTCTGTTGAACAGTAGTTATATTATACTTTTGTTAAATTCAAATATATGAAATAATTTTACAATGATATGATTAAGAGAACAATCTAAATTAATAATATTTCATATTTTATACCCTATTTTGGTATTGGTGATGGATAGTTGAGAATTCTATTATATTCATTTAACAAAAATTTTACTACGGTTCAACACACCCCTACATTAAATAAATAAAATTTGAGGAATTAATTTACGTGTATTTAGTAAAATTTTAATTATTAATTAATAAATGATGAACTTGGACCCACTGTCTTCTATGTATACTTTGAAGAAATCTCTCTTCTAGTTCAATTACAAGCACATTTCCCGGGGGGATTGAAGAACAACAGAATAAAAGATAGAATAACAAAAAACACTTTTAAAATTTCAGCTGGATGTTTGTTAATAATCCACCTGAGAGATTTTTGTTGTATTTCTTAAAAACTCTATGAAGTTATAAACTAATAGCTGCTTACATTGAGTGAATTACTTTTTGCCTTACAAATATTTTCCACTACTCGCTAACAAAAGCAATTCTGTTGAAAGACGAACAAACCAACTTTTTTTCTATGCTACTTATACAATAGTTATACATTGTAAGTAACAAACAATCTACATAAAATGAAAAATACATTTTTAGTAAAGTTTGTCACATGAACATCCTTAAAGTTTCACCATTTAGGAAAGGCCTTGATAGTCTTTCCTGGTAATTCCAGAAATGATTTAAGTCTGTACACACTGCTGTTTTCAAGAAATGACTAGGTTCATGAATTGACTTAGTTTCCAAGCCCATGTGATATCTTTGCAAAGATGCCTTTTGTTTGAATTTGTCCTATTCGAACTGTCATGTTACTGTCAAGTGAGATATGAGAGCAACTTGTCAGCCAATAGGTCTTTGCACTTGTTGAGCTATCCTTGAATGAAACAATTTGAAAAGCAATCTTTTAGGCTAGCTGCTTCAACTTCTATTGTGCCTTGAGACTGGGTAGATAGTGATTGATTTCACATTTCACTTGTAAGAATTTGAGCCTTTAAATATTTATAGTTTGGCACCCTATTCTTTACATCCTTTGTGTCTTCGACCATTGTTTATCAGTCACGGGTGTGTAGCATGATTCTGAACCTGTCCTTCATTTGTTTTGTTCATTAGAGAAATCGAGCTTTACTTTTACCTTGAAGACTTCTCTAATTAAAGATTGAGTTCTCGAACTGATATATCTTGATTCCTCGAATGAATGAATTCAGGACATCTCGAATAAGTCGATTCCTGGACTTCTCGAATGCGTGAATTCTGGGCTTCTCAAATGAGCCATTTCATAGACTTCTCGAATAAGTCATATAGTTGACTTCTTGAATATGCCATTTCATTGACTTCTCGAGTGTGTGAGTTCTAGATTACTTCTCGAATATGAATTCTGGACTTCTCGAACAAGTCATTAGATAGACTTCTCGAATCTGCATTCCTTAACTTCTCGAATCCACACTTCTCGAATCATCTACATGAGTTATTTTACAGAATTACCACTTGATTGCCAATATCTCAACTTAAAGAATCACATAACTTGTTATTGAATAAATTCCTAGCTATTCAGCAAAATACTATCGATCCATCAATAAATATAGCTTGAATCATGGGTAAGTAAATGCATCTTAGCTAGCTCCCTGATCAATGTCTGCCACCATACTAATTATTCATCAATCAGTTCCATTGCTTTGAGAAAATTCTTGAATTAAGTTATTTGTTATCATTAGCTCTAAACATGTAGATCCTAACATGAATTGAATTGATTTTAATCTATGATCATGGTCATTGAATTATTATCTGCCATCCCTAATCCCGCGCTGGCGATGTGCACTTTACGATATCCACACGAACACTTTTTTTAAAGAATTGATATGTACTGGAATCCAAAAATTGCTTCTCCCTTTATCTTTTTGTTTCTCTCAAAATGGCTAGGATTGTGTAAAATATGCATTCGTTGTAAAATGGCCCTTTCTATCACATTATGGAATAAAATGGTTCAAAATATCACAATTCTAAAAAATGGCACTTTGTATCACATTAAGATGCAATTTTAACATGCGTTTTTAGAAAACACAAATTTAGAATGCGTTTCTTAAAAAAATAAAAAAAAATAAGCTGATAACGCAACTTGAAAATGCGTGTTTTCAAAATCAAAAAAATTGAAAAAATGAAAACGCAATCTAGGCCTGACTTGTAAAAGGAAAATTGGGCCAATAACAACCCATCAGGCCTAGTAGCTACTGGCCCGACAGAAAACAGTGTTCCTGAAAAAATAATAACGCAAGTAATAGTTGCGTTAAAGAATGATAGTAAGGGCTAATTTATTGAATTGTGATATTTCGGGCATTTTAACCTCAAATTGTGAGTAAAAGGGTCATTTCTCACATGTTTAACAGTAACTGGGGATTAAATTTGGCGGTTGCGATTCTTCAAGTTGATCCGGTCAACAACACGAGTGTTCAAAAGTCTAACACTTACCTCCTCACCAGAAGACACAGAATAAATAGAATTGATATTAAAATGTTCGGACCTAGAAATTAAATGAGAAGTGATATTTGAACTACTGAGTTCCATACCATACATGATAGGGGAGTTTATTGACCTAGCAAAGACTAAATTCAATTTTGATTAACTCCACTTGTAGATGATTATGTGTGCAAACTGCAAAGTGTGTGTATGATAACCAGCACTCCAGAATTGTGGGTGCACAGTGTGTGTGGGTTAGATTACCAAACGTTTGAAGAAGTATTGTATTTAAGAGGACACAGAACATATGGTATGCCTATGTGTTAAGATCCCGGTGACAGGTTTTACGAGCTCTAATACACTACAAGAAAAACGGCCATTTCCTACCATTCAATTGGTTGGAAATGGCCACATTTTGGTTGGAAATGGAATCAATTCCAACCAAACCCGATGGTTGGAATTTCTCAAGTCGGAAATGCTTAATGGTAGGAATTGCTAGGTTGTTTCTAAAAGACCCCACATGCCAAGTGGCTGCCCATGTGGCAAGCCACATGGGCAGCCACTTGGCATGTGGGGCCTAGACACGTCACTTGACACGTCAAGAGCCACGTCAGCTTAAAGTGGTCCCCCAATGTTGACATGTCATCCACATGTCAAGTGGGACCAGTCCACGTCATTTTTGCCACATCACAATTGACTTCAGTCAAGATCTATTTCCTACCAATTTCTAATATGTCAATTGGTTGGTTTTATATCAGAAACCATGTAAATTAGCATTTCCTACCAAGCATTTACTACCATTCTGGGTTTCGAATGGTAAGCTTGGTAGGAAATGTGCAAATTTGGTAGGAAATGGTAGCTTTTCTTTTTGAAAAATTCTCTTTGTTTTGGTCATTTCCTGAACAATCCACATTCATCAAAATCAATCATAACATCCAAACCAAATAATACACTATAAATACAATGACTAGTAACTAAAATTACTTTCAATTAGATTAAAACATCCAACAAGTTTCCAACAACTTCATTATACATCCAACTAAAATTAAGAGTTTTAAGGTTTAATCTTCCTCACTATCCGAGCCTTCACCTTCAGATTCACCATCTCCACCTTCCAAATCTCCTTCTGCATCTTCCATTGCACATGCACCTTCCATTGCACAAGTGTTACCTTCACAATCAGCCTCAACATCGCCTTCATCGTCGGATATGTTCGTCACATCGTCCTCCTCATCGGAACTATCACCCATGACCTACAACTGAAATAACACAAAAACACATAGAAAAGCATTTGAGTCACCACATTTGAGCACATCTTATATACATTTGCAAACCAATGTAACTCTTATATTTATTGATACAAATATCCTAATTTGTAATTTTTAAATCATGATTATACATGTATGGACATAGAGTGTTCTGCATTTGGTTCATCTACATAGCATTAGATAATCAAGTCAGGCACATCAATATCTAAACTTTAGTAACATCAAGGCATTCTTCTATATAATTTTAAGCTTCTTTTTTTATTCTCACTCAAACAGGGTGTTGATAACAGATTTGATCATTATGTGGATGCAACATTTTTCAACACCAGTTCAAAGGTAAAAACACCCGCTTTCAACACCCGCTTTCTCACAAGATCTTTGCTGCCATAGCACTATTGGATTAGCTTGCCGGAGTAGAACAGAAAAAAGAATTAGATGTGCAAGTAGTTTAACCTCATATAGTAAACCAATATGTCCATATGTAATTAAGTCTCAAACATGCCAAGTTCAGAATTTTTCAAAGTAGAGCCATGAAACAAAACATGTATAAAAGTATACATATACAAAAGAAGAGGAAATCTAACCTCATACATATAACACAAAACAATTAAATGTGCATATACATACATAAAAAAACAAATTGAACATATAATATATATATACACATATACATATACACATACACATACATATACATATACACATACACATACATATACATATACATATACATCATAAATCCAATATGCAAATCAGTGAAAGAGAAAGATGGCAGTACTTAAAAATTGAAGGTGTCTCAAATCTGAAGGCAAATCAGCCCGTTTGGAACTCCAAATCAAATTTCTGCAACGAAAAAAAGACTAATTAGACAAATTTAAACATTTATGAACAAATGCATAATGTTTGCAATATAAATGTCATTCATTGTCATAACTAGAGGAATAAAAACATACCCAGGCACGACAATGGAGCAGCACCAGGCTTGATTCTTGAGTATGTTATGGTGATAGCATTAAACAGGGTCGTATCAAAGAATTCTGAGGCCCTGTGCGAAACTTCAATGGCAGGCTCTTCAAAAAATTATTTAAGTTTAATGCTTTCATCCCTTTTGAACCTACATAAGGATAGTCAACAATTTAATGATTAAGCATGTTTAAGCGAACATAATATACATAAAACTAAAAGGGACCAAGACACAACCTAGAAGCACGATCAAAAAGACAAATCTAACAAAATTACTAAAGTGATTCAGGATTAAACTCAAACAGATTAAGTGCATAAGTTCCTAAACTTTTTCCTTTACAAAACTAAAAGTAATTATATATATCATTTCAAAAGAAAGACTGCTACCCCAACAAACGGAGCTGGTAAATCTGAGCCCTTCTCCATTTTTAACTAGACCTGTAGTCCGCTAGTGACTAGACGATAAGTTTCCTCTGTACACTGCAATCCTAATTTAGGGCTCATCTCCAGTTAATAGATCCTATTACATAGTTGCAAATAAACATATAGGGATTCATGATGAAACAATCACATCTATAGCAATTTAAACTAAATTCTAGAACACACGCAAGTTCATATAATTACCAGGTTAAACATTCCGCTCACAACATGATCCGTGATTCTTCGCAATCTCTTCTAACAGCCTAACTCTGTCAGACCTGTCTTTAATTTACCAAAACACAGTATTAGGGATCCCCTAAGCCAAAGTTACCATATTAAACCAATTCAAGATGTCCTAGACTAAAAGACAGAACATAGTTATGTCTTTTTAACCAACACAGCAGTTTTTAAACAATTTCAGATGCCTTTGTAGGTGTAGTAAACCACTGGTTGCATTTGTTTGCCTCCTTCCATCAAAGTTAATGCAAAGTTAATGCCTTTGCAAATTGTGTAATGCAAAGTCTAATGGGGAACAATAAAAATTCAATTCCAGGATAAACATAGGATTTACACATAAACACATATATGGTACATACATACATATGCTAAAATACGTATATACACAGAAAAACAAGGAAAATTTGAAGTAAACAAAAACCTTAACTTAACAAACACAATAATATAACAAGTACATAAACCCAAAACAAGATAGTAACTAAAACCCTAAGTGGAAATAAATTAATTACCTGACTTAATTAGAAGAAACCTTAGAAATCTTCAAACCGCTGCTGAAAGAGACCGAAGAAATCAAAGACCCTGGAAGGAATAAAAAAACCGTATTAGGGGCAAAAACCCTAACTTAGATATAGATATTGTTAAAGATATTGTCGCGAAATACCTTAAATCAGCTATAAATCTAGATAAATAAGATTTGAATCGTCTAGATCTTGATATATATCATACATATGTAGACATAGAGACAGACAACGAGAGGGTAGGAGACGGCCAGAGTCGAGAGGGTATGAGATAGAAACTAGAAACCCAGATCTAATAGAAAAAGTAAAGTAAAGAATAAAATAAGGTTTTACTTGCCCGCGGTGCCATCTCCCAGCCCGGCAAAATGAAATTTTTACCAAATTTTGGACTTCCCTCACTTTTATCTTACTATTATTTTAGTATTACTCGCTTATAAGACTTCTTTTAATATATTATAATATTTTTTTAATATAAATATATAATATAATATTTTTATATATTTTTTATAATATAATAGCTTTGGAAAAACAGAAATTTTAGTAAGGACAAATTAAAAAGATAACATATATTAATTGAAAAGGTAATTGTCCGTGATTTTTTTGAAAAAAGCAGTGGATTTTTTTAGAAAATTAGAAAAAATTGTTTTAATTATCAATACGTAGGCATGTTAAAATAGGTAAGTTTTTTTAAATAATTAAAAGCATTAAATATGTTTTAAAATAAATAAGTAAGGGTTGCACGCCTAATATTTTTTTAAAAAAAAAGATTTTAATGAGAACAAATATAAAAAGGTAATATGTTTTAATTATAAAACGCAATTAGGTAGTTACTATTTTTATATTATTAAATTATTTTTTAATTAAGATAAATGATCGAAAACCAAAACTAGTGTTTGACTATTACTTCTAACTATGTTAAGATGTTGCACAATGGGGCTTTTTTTATTTTTTGATTATTTTTTCCCAAAACGAGATAATTAATTTTTCCCAACACTAGACTATTAAAATCCGTACGGTGAATCATCGAAGAAATCATTAAAAAAAACTATTCAATGAATTTGGTACGCGTCGTTCCTATAAGTAGTACGCTTATAATGTTTATGTTAAGATGCAACAGAATTTGGCCTTTTTATTTTTTAATTATTTTTTCCCAACACTAGAATGAGTACATATTAACATCCGTACGGTTGGATCGTCGAATAAATCATTTAAAAAAATTATTCAGTGAATTTGACACTTGTTCCGTTCTTGGAAACAGTGCTGTTCCAATGTTTCTGTAAATATGTGGCACAACCCGATCTTTATATTTTTTGATTATTTTTCCCCAATACTAGAATGAGTACCGATTAACATCCGTACGGTTGGATCGTCGAAGAAATCAATTAAAAAATTATTCAGTGAATTTGACACGTGTCCCGTTCCCGAAAGAAGTATTGTTCCAACGTTTATGGAAAGATGCAGCATAACCATACCTTTATATTTTTTGATTGTTTTTTTCCAACTCTAGAATTAGTACCGATTAACATCCGTACGGTTGAATTGTCGAACAAATCAATAAAATAATTATTCAGGTTTAGGGTTTAGGGTATTGAATGGGTACAGGTAAGCTTGCGATCGAATCTGTCGCAATGTATAACTATCGACGGAATATATGAGAATCCGTCACAAAGTAATGTTCGACGGATAATCTGTCGCAAAGTACGTTACGACGGAATATTGATATTATTCTTTTTTTTCATAAATATTGATATTATTCTTTTTTTTGTTATAATTATATTCTCCTGAATAACATAAAAACATAAGAATGTAAGTCCAAATCAACTAATTTTTGCTCTATACTTCTAATATGAATAGATCGTTACGCCCGTAGAGTTTGATCAACAAAAACACGATAATCGATCAACACCAACCTATTTAATATTCATACCCTAATTTTGTTTTTTTAATAATTTTTTCAACTAATCAAAACCTACCAATAATTTTTTTATTTTGAAAAATGATAAATTTGTAATTTTTTTTGTTCGGCCTTTTTCCTACCAATATTGGTAGGTTATTTTTAGAATAAATTCTTTCAAAGATTTCCTACCATTATTGGTAGGTTTTATGTCAGAAACTTTGTAAACTATCATTTCCTACCAACCATTTCCTACCAACAAAATTGTAAATATGAAAAATTGTAAAATTCACCATCAAAATTATCTAGCAATTATAAATACGAAAATGTAGAAAATTCACCATCATAATTTGAATTACTAGTACAAATAAAATCAATATCTTCAAATTTAAAACAATTACATATCAATCAATATTCAAATTTAGAATTAAATCCTGCTTATTTTTCCTACCAATTTTGGTAGGAAATGCACTTAATTATTGGACCAATAATAAACAGCCACGACCGATGACATTGAAGCGGGGACCCAGAAAAAGTTAAAATTTTGCATTCAGGTCTTTTCCTACCAATATTGGTAGGAAAAACACCTTGAAAAATAATAATATTTATATTTTAAGAAATTGTTTATTAATCTAAAAATGTGAGGGACTGTGACGTGGAAGGTCGGGTCCTTTCATTATCAAAATGCAACTAAAACCTACCAAAATCGGTAGGTTTTACTTTCCTACCACAGTTGGTAGGAATAGGTTGCTAGTAGTTTTTGTTGACGATGCTACTTACGTGGATGGTGGGGTATCATCACATTCATTTCCTACCGGTTTTGGTAGGTTTTGATTTACCATTAAAACCTACCAAAATCTAGTAGAAAATGACCCTAACAAAATTTCGTTATTTTTTTCCCGGAAATTGTTTATTAATTTAAAATACGTGAGGGATAATGATGTGGAATGTGGGGTCGTTGAAAAGTCAAATTGTGACCAAAACCAATTAAATCTGGTAGGAATTGATTTCCGACCAAGAATTGGTAGGAATTGATGCTTGCGTGTACAAAACTTGGGACCCAGAGACACCATTTCCAACCAATTTCTTTGTTGGTTGGAAATGCTCAGTCATTTCCAACCAATTGTTTTTGGTATGTTTTAAATGGTAGGAAATAGCCGTTTTTCTTGTAGTGATACCATGTTAACTTTAAAAATATTACAAGGATTTGAAGGCTTGATATGTTTACCCTGCTTATCTATTTTTTTTGTCGGGTCCCTGCTTATCTATTAACACTGTACCTATGTGACCTCATTTTCTTTTCCGATGTTGCATTGCATCAGTATTCAGTATCAATAACTCTCTTTTGTTTAATTACTCCCTCCGTTTCTTTTTATTTGTGGTTTGACTTTTTTGCACATACTTGGAGATGTGTTTTGACCGGGTACTTAAATTTTTTTGCACATACTCCCTCATTGTTAGCCTTGCTATGTATCTGCAGTGGAGACACTTGCTAAGGTTTACTAAGGTATGCCAGTTTGTTAGCCTTTGCTATGTAGTAGCATAGCAGTTAGCACCGACACTTATAGCATAGTTTGTTCCTAGAAATGTGTCTTACTGGTATGCTAAAACATGTGAGTTTGGTTTATATGCAGTGAATGTACTCCGTGAAATAGCTGATCAACTACGTAAAAAGGACTGGAATTTTAGTGTGAATCCTTGTGATGAAAACCATCCAAACTGGAACACTCCAAATATAAAATCAAGGCCACAGTATAACAATTCTGTCATCTGCAGTTGCTCCTTCCCTGGTGGGATCTGTCACATTGAAATGATGTACGTATTTGAATGGTTAAGTTTTTATATTCTCAATCCGTAGAGAACACCTTGCATGCAAGTTACACGAAACGAATGCCTGGGTGTTAAAAAAAACAATAGTAGAAGAAGATTCTTCATTCCCATGCAATAACATTTTTCTCATCATCTTAAGAAATTTTATTAATCAATGGAAATTTTATTGCTATAATATTTATTGCTATAATATTGGTATAATTTATCAATATTAATATTTTAATTTCTTCTCATGTTCGGCCGTGCTTGGCACGGGTTATCAGCTAGTAAATTATAATATCAGCTTTAAGGGATGCATGT
The DNA here is from genome assembly GCA_030848705.1 of Heracleum sosnowskyi. Lineage (NCBI taxonomy): Eukaryota > Viridiplantae > Streptophyta > Magnoliopsida > Apiales > Apiaceae > Heracleum > Heracleum sosnowskyi. The sequence goes on from CM061240.1 coordinate 24,502,715, forward strand.
TCTTTTGGGACAATTAACAAGTTCTGATTCCTCAATATGTAGATTTCTTAAAGGTCAGGATCTTGATGGCATACCTCCACCATCCTTGGCCAAATTGCCTTACATAAAACAGATGTAAGAATTTTGTGCTTGTATCTTTTAATCAGGACATTTAGACATTTTTGGCGCTGCCATCTCAAAGCCAACACTAATTTTACAGTGATTTAACACGGAACTACCTTCATGGTGTTGGAAATTAATCTTAAACTTGTTTTATTGTTTTATTGTTTTATTGTTTTAGTTAGTTGTTTTAAATTAAATAAATTGTCATCCTAGTCTACAGGAGATGATTTAGTCGTGGGTTTGTTTTCAGCATTATTAGGAGAGTTGAGTGTAGTGGAGAGTTTTTAGGAGTAGTGGTTAGCAGCACTACGTCTGCTATATATGCATGTATTTCCTTTCAGTATCAATTAATTCAAGGCATAGACAGTTTGCATTGCTTTTATTCTCTCTACGTAATACATACAGTACAATCATATGTGTGCAAAGTAGTGTTTATCTGTTTAGGTTTTCAACAGTGGTATCAGAGCTAGAGGAGGGGGTTCAAGGCTTAACAGCCTTCCCTCCGGTCCTTGGGTTGTCGCTGGGTGGTGGCGGCATGGACGCCGGTGGCAAAGCTGCATGTGTAGTATGGGATGCATGTGTAGTATGGAGCTGCCGAGAAAGATGAGGCAATGCCGGAAAAGACTACTGAAGGCAGAAGAAGAGACAAGAGGTAAACATTGCAGTCATCGAGGATGATGAACCAGCGCTGTTATAGACAGAAATAAGCCATGCCAGATGGGCAAATAAGTAGTGCCACACGGGTAAAATAAACAACGTGCCAGACGGGCAATCAAAAGGCCAAATGGGCTGATGAATAAGCTTGCCAGACGGGCAAATATCAAGTGCCAGACGGGCAGAGAAGTTGATAGCCATACGGGCTCAGTTCAATAGCCATACGGGCTCAGTTTAAAAGCCATACGGGCTGGAAGGATTGCATGAGACAAGTTTAAGATTAAGGGGGTGAATGTTGGAAATTAATCTTAAACTTGTTTTATTGTTTTATTGTTTTATTGTTTTATTGTTTTAGTTAGTTGTTTTAAATTAAATAAATTGTCATCCTAGTCTACAGGAGATGATTTAGTCGTGGGTTTGTTTTCAGCATTATTAGGAGAGTTGAGTGTAGTGGAGAGTTTTTAGGAGTAGTGGTTAGCAGCACTACGTCTGCTATATATGCATGTATTTCCTTTCAGTATCAATTAATTCAAGGCATAGACAGTTTGCATTGCTTTTATTCTCTCTACGTAATACATACAGTACAATCATATGTGTGCAAAGTAGTGTTTATCTGTTTAGGTTTTCAACACATGGCACAATACCCCGAGAATGGGCTTCAACAAAGTTGGAACTAATGTGAGTGTATGCTAGTACTCTTCACTAACATCTAATAATTTTAACTTTAAATGCACTTCCTAAATTTAACCGAATTTATTTCAGGTCTTTCACAGTGAATCGTTTATCAGGACCAATCCCAGGTTACATAGGAAATATTTCCACTCTCAAATATCTGTATGCTGTCTTCTCCCTCAAATACACATGCATACACACTTTTATCTTACGTATGTAACTAAAAAAGCAATGCTATCAGGAGTCTTGAACACAACATGTTCAGCGGAAGTGTGCCAGCTGAGCTTGGGAAACTAGACGATCATTGAATCCTGATACTTATATCCTTATTATATTAAATCCTTAGAGAAAAGTTCTATGGATAACTAAACTTAACTGGAAATGGAGACCCTGGAGACCACATCTTACACCATTTGTTTCTATCTAATCCAAGTGTACATATTATTTTGTTTTACACACTTATAAATTGGTTGTATGTAGGCATATACAGCTTATACGTTACCAACAACGTTAACTACAATATGCATTACATTCATTCTCAAAGTCTTCCATTCTTTTTATTCAAAAAATTTGCACAATTTAAATATTCTATGTTATTTTGTTTGCAAAACTTTTTACTTTCAATTATTGCATTCATAATTTTTTAGTGCAATATATTATTATTTTAATTTAGTGCATTACTTTAGTTGCAAAACATTATTATTTTACTATTTTATTCTTTATTTTTGCATAATTTAATTTTTTACACATTTTTTTCATTGTTATGCAGTAAGCATTAGTTTTTTTTTATTTGTAAAACATATATTTTTTATATGCAGAACTTTTTGTTTATAATATTTGCAGTACGGTGTTTAGTGATATAGATCCTCCCAAATCCTCCCAACTTGCTAAATAAAATGTAGGATGTTGTAGGTTTTAAGACCGTAGATGGTTAAAAACAACATGTGTAATTGTGTATAATAATATAATTTTGTTATGTTTAATTTTAGACTTAATTGCACTTTAGTGGCTCGAACTATAATTTTTTGGCAGAAAAATGGCCGAATGATTAATTTAGCCACTTTAGTGGCCGAACAATTTATTTTTTAACACTTTATTGCATTCCGTCATGTCAGTTGGATGGCGTTACACTATGAAAGGGGTATTTTAGTCAGTTTACTTTCAACGGTTATGTATACATACAGCTACCTGTATGTATATGAGCTTCTGTAGCTGATCAGATGTGAAAGATAGAGTACGCACACGGAAAGGATGAAGTTTTAGGGCGGTGTGCTATTCCTTTACAGTATGTCAAAGGATTAGTTTTAGGGAAGAAGGATTCGTTCACAACATTGATACTCTGGACATTATTGTCTGTCAATGTAGTTTCTGACGTTTGTTCTTCATCTTTCAGTACCAGACTCTCAATGAGAGGCAATCTTATCCCATCTGCAGTGATTAAATTATAGTATCGACATGCATTAGAACTAGATGAATAGCAAAGGATCTAATCAAAGTGATATATGTAGAAGACGATATACGAAATATAAACACACGCACACACTTGTATGTCTATAAACTCTGATTGTGAATGAAAGACTCGATTCTCATTAGACTTGAAATAACAGTATACAAGAAAGTAAATAGAAAGCAAAGATATGGTTGCTACAATTTAGGAATCACTCAACAATGTGATTACCATCAGTTAGCAACAACCTTCCTAACAAACTTATTCCATCAGTTACCATCAGATTATTACGATCCTACTTCCAAGCAAATACTCAACGACTTAGTCTAAGCCCAACTTATTCCGAAGCCCAACAACTACATTTTATTTAGCTAATTAAAACATGTTTAGATTAATCAAATATCCAACATTTCCCCCCCTAAGCTAAACATGCACTGCACTGAGGTCTTCAACTCCAATCAACTTCTTCATTTCCTCGAACTTCACTCTTCCAAGTGCCTTGGTCAGAATATCTGCCCGCTGCTCCTGCGATACCACATGCTTGATCACCAATTTCCCTTGTTCAATGCATTCACGAATGAAATGAAATCTAACATCTATATGTTTGCTCCTTCCGTGCAAGACTGGATTTTTCATCAGCTCTATGGCAGACCTGTTATCGACATGTAGTACCACTGGTCCAACTGACTTTCCTGTGATTTCCTCCAGTAATCCACGCAACCAAATACTTTGACACGCTGCTGTTGTAGCCGCCATGTACTCAGCCTCACACGAAGACAAGGCGACCACTCTCTGTTTTTGTGAAGTCCAAGAGATCAAACTCTTGTTCAGGTAAAAACACATCCCACCTGTACTCTTCCTGTCCACCACATCTCCAGCCAAGTCACTATCCGTATAACCAAGTAAAATCTTCCCACTTCTCTCATTTGCATATATCAAACCATGATCAACTGTTCCCTTTATATACCTCAGAATATGCTTTACTGCCTGCTGATGCTTCACAGTTGGTTTACTCATAAACCTACTCACTACTCCAACAGCGTACGAAATATCCGGTCGAGTATGTGTTAAATAACGTAGGCTTCCTACCATACACCTGTACTCCGTGGCATCTACCAGTTTTCCTCCCTCATCATTATCTAGCTGCAACTTATGCTCCATAGGAAATTTAGACGGATTGCAGTTCACCATTCCAGCCCTGTTCAACAATTTCTTCGCATAGGCAGATTGTTTTAACGTAGTAAACAAACTTGTCTGACTCACTTCTATTCCCAGGTAGAATGATAACAACCCCAAATTACTCATCTCAAATTGTTCATTCATTCGTAGTTTGAATTCCTCAACCTCTCGTTTGCTGGACCCAGTCACTAAAAGGTCATCGACGTAAACTCCTACAATAGTCACACCCAACTCAGTGACCTTCGTGTACACAGCCTGTTCGTGCATACACCTTTTAAAACCCAATTCCTTTAGACACTTATCCAACCGAGCATTCCAGGCCCTAGGAGCTTGGCGTAGTCCATACAACGCCTTGGCAAGTTTATATACCTTTTGTTCTTGACCTTTCTTCACGAATCCTTCAGGCTGAAATACATATACCTCTTCGTGGAGATCACCGTTTAGGAATGCTGACTTAACATCAAGATGATGAACCTGCCACCCTTCTTTTGCAGATAATGCTAACAATAATCGCACTGTATCGAGACGGGCTACCGGAGCAAATACTTCGTCATAGTCGATTCCTTTTCTTTGTACATACCCCTTTGCCACCAGACGTGCCTTATGTTTTACCACATTCCCTTCTGGATCTTTCTTTAATTTATAAACCCATTTCAGCCCGATTGCTTTCTGTCCAGGTGGAAGGTCTGTAAGTGTCCAAGTTTGATTCTTCTCGATTGTTTCAAACTCCAACTCCATTGCCTCTTCCCACTCCTTATCTCCTGAAGCTTCTCTATAGGACATTGGTCCTTCTATTTTTAACAACATTAGCTCATCGATCAAATCAACAATCTCAGTTTCATCGTAAATCTCGGACAATGACCTGTATTTTTTGGGTGCACTACTGTTAGTGGAAGAAGACGCATAGGAGGATGCATCTGTTGCCTCTACAGATGAATCGCCTGTTGCTCTTGAAGATGAGCCAACAGTGGTGGCTGGTGATTGCAAAGGCGTCACAGGCTCCGTCTCTTGCTCTGTCATCTCTGCACTGCTATCTTCATCCAACGAACTGTTTGCCTCGATGTACTGTTCTGGGAATAATACTTCCGTTTCATTAATCTGCTTCCATGGCCAAAAGTTTCCTTCTTGAAACACAACGTCTCTGCTCACATGCAATGCTCTTGTTACTGGGTCATACAGTCGACTTCCCTTTGTTCCTGGTTCTTTACCGAGGTACACAGTCAATTTGCTCCTATCATCTAACTTCTTCACTTTCACAGTTGGGATCTTCATATAGGCTGTACATCCGAACACTCTTATGTGTGTTAAATCTGGCTTCTTATCACACCACGCTTCATATGGAGTTCTGCCATTCAGAATTCGTGTTGGCAACCGATTTAAAATGTAGATTGAATGACGTACCGTCTCACCCCACATATATGCTGGTAATCCTGCTTCCTTTAGGAGGCTTCTTGTCATGGCTACAACAGTGCGGTTTCTGCGTTCTACCACCCCGTTTTGTTGCGGGGTGTATGGTGCCGTATAGTGTCTTTGGATGCCAGTTTTTTCACAAAATAACTCAAATTCTTTTGAGCAAAACTCACCTCCTCGGTCAGTCCTCAGTATCTTTATGCTTCTTTCCTTTCCGTTTTCAACAAAGGCCTTAAATTTTTTAAACATTTCAAACGCACCACTCTTTTCTTTAAGCATGTACACCCACATTTTCCTACTGTAATCATCAACAAACAACAGAAAATAACGATTACCTCCAGGTGTTGTTGGTGTGATTGGACCACAGATGTCGGCATGTACAATCTCTAGTATCCTTTTTGAGACAAAACTAGCTTGAGATGGAAAAGATTTTCTGGTCTGTTTGGACATTAGACAGCCTTCGCATTTCTTCAATGGTTGTATCAACCTTGGCAACCCGTGAGCCATTTTTTCTTTTGACATAAGCTCCAAAGCTTGAAAGTTTACGTGCCCAAGGCGGGCATGCCACAACCAAGTATCCTCCTCTGTCTTTGTGAATAGGCATGAAGGTCTGCTCTCCTCCAAGCTGATTTTATATAGACGATTCTTTGTCCTTTTAACCTTCATCAATAGTTTCCCACTTTCTTCATAAACCCACAAATATTCTCCATCAAGAATTACCTTATTCCCTGTTTCAGACAATTGACCCAAACTTATGATATTATTACACAAACTTGGAATGTAATATACCTCTTTAAGGGTTCTTTCTTCCCCGTTCTTGCATTGAAACGCAATTGTCCCTTTTCCCTCGATGTCAACAGTAGATCCATCTCCAAATTTAACTTTCCCAGTCACGCTTCCGTCCAACTCCTTGAATTTTCCCCGCTGTCCAGTCATATGGTTGCTGGCCCCATTGTCCAAGAACCAAACCTGTGATTCCCTTTGATTTTCAACACTGGTCCGCAATTTTGGTACCACTGAATCTTCTTTCACCAGTAATGAACTAACCTCCGTTTTTCCCACTTCGGCTATCAACAGTGCAGGCTCGTCTTCTTGTACTTGAGAGAGATTAGCCTCCCTTTGCACCTCTCGCTCTCTTCGTGGTTTACGACAATCCCTGGCGAAGTGTCCATATCCTTGGCAGTTGAAACATCTCGCTCTACCTCGATCTCTTCCTCCACGATTCTCTTCTTTCATCCGAGTTTCTTCTCCACCTCTCTTCTTTAACCACTCTTCTCGGGTTAAGAGTAACTGCCCTTCGCTGTTGTCTTTCTTTCTCCATTCCTCTGCTGTCATTAAGAGTTGTCCTTGACTACTTTCCGACACACCTTTCAACCTTTCTTCGTGAGCCTTAAGCGAGCCAACCACCTCTTCTACTGACATCTCCTCCACGTTCCCAAATTGCTCGATTGTTGATGCAATTTGCAAGAACTTAGAGGGAACTGCTCTAAGCAATTTTTTAACAACATAGACTTCCTCCACCGTCTCTCCCAGAGCTCTGAGATTTGCGACCAGGCTACTTAGCTTCAGACAAAAATCGTCCAACTGCTCTGTCTCCTTCATGCTCATGGCTTCGAACTCGCATTTAAGGGTTTGTGCCTTAGCCTTTTTTACTTTGTCTGCTCCCAATGACATCGTCTTGATCGCGTTCCAGGCTTCCTTTGATGTCGTTTTCTCAGCGATGGACAGCAATATGTCTTCTGGAACTCCTTGGTAAATGATTGCTAACGCCTTCTTATCAATCTTATCCTCCACCACGGCTTTTGGGTCCTTAGATTCTATAGCCTCCCACACACCATGTGCTTGCATAAACACCTTCAACTTAAGTGCCCAAGCCGTGTAATTTGTTCTTGTCAACATAGGGTAACTCAGCCCAAAAGAACTCTCCTTAGCCTTGCTTGCCTCCATCTGTCACGAACTACGTCTGGTGACTTTGAGGCTCTGATACCAAGTATAAGAAATATAAACACACGCACACACTTGTATGTCTATAAACTCTGATTGTGAATGAAAGACTCGATTCTCATTAGACTTGAAATAACAGTATACAAGAAAGTAAATAGAAAGCAAAGATATGGTTGCTACAATTTAGGAATCACTCAACAATGTGATTACCATCAGTTAGCAACAACCTTCCTAACAAACTTATTCCATCAGTTACCATCAGATTATTACGATCCTACTTCCAAGCAAATACTCAACGACTTAGTCTAAGCCCAACTTATTCCGAAGCCCAACAACTACATTTTATTTAGCTAATTAAAACATGTTTAGATTAATCAAATATCCAACAGACGACGAAGGCTAATAGTTTAAGTGCCAAAATACCTGTTACCAAGAAGAGCATGGAGTTGTATAATCTGATTCTCTTCTTCTTCGGAAAACATGCCTCTTTTGAGATCAGGCCTCAAATAATTAATCCATCTCAATCTGCAACTCTTTCCACATCTTAACAATCCTGCATTACCAAGTCATCTATTTTGAGTTTTAATTCAGAAGTCTAATTACAATAGGTATGTACCTATCCTCGCAAGTGTTTAAGAAAGGAAAGTGCACGGACAGAAACTGAGAGAGACAGAATCAAGGGACTAACAATACCTGCAAGCTTGGGAGTTGTTCGCCAGCAGACGATGCCATTGTTGAGAATAAAGTTGATGAGTTTTCGATCTTCTTCACTAGTCCATGGACCTCTCTTCAAGCCAACTTTATCACAGCAAGGTCGCCTTACCATGCTACCTTGTCCTCCTCCATGCAATCTCTATGCGTTTGTTTGCCTTTTCTTTAGGAAATAGCCAGCCAGAGAGATGGCCAATAGTGACAACTATCACAAATGCTATGATACTTCCTATTACAAATGGAAGGCCAATAATAGAGTCCTCTCGGTCACCTGTTCCAGCTAGGTTCTTTCTTGTTTTTCCTTTGGATTCAGATGGATCTAACGATGATTCGTAACCTGAAAGGTCATCATTTCCTTCAAAGCTAGAGCTGGGGAATGTAGTAAACTGACCTCCAGTAGGGATATTTCCTGACAAGTTATTAAGATAGTTCCAAATTCTGCTGGAATAGATCCAGTAAGATAGTTGGAGCTCAGGTCTAAAGATGGTGGAAATTCCTGAATATGAGTGTATTGTAGCGTTCTTGTAGTGGTGCGGTACATCAAAGGGTTGTTCAAGTCTTGAGAGTGCTTTTTATTTGTGATATTCTGATTATAAAGGCTTTTTAGCTTAGCTAAGCCCTCTGGAATCTCTTCTGAAAGCATGTTTCTTGACAGATCTAAGTAAAAAAGAAGTCTCATCTCGCTGAAAAAATATGGAATATGTCCTGTCAACAGGTTCCATGAGAGATCTAAGAATTGCAAGTTGGCGCAGCTTTGCAACCAGTTGGGTATCGAACCAGTAAGTGGGCAGTTAGCTATTATAAGAGTCTCGAGGCTGTTGAATTGCAGATGATTGTCAGCTGGCATTACTTCATTATAAAAATTGAGGGTAAGAACTAAAAACCTCAAGTTTTTACAATGCTGCAGAATTTCCAGAGTTGCTGTTAAGTTCTGAAGGCTACAATTTGATAATGATAAATGAGAGAGGGATGCAAAACTCTTGTAGCTTTCAGGCAATTGGCTGCTAAATTTATTCCTTGAAAGATTCAAAGAAGTTAGGTTCTTGCAGGAAGGGAGATTTTCAGGAAATGGGCCACTAAATGAATTGGAACTAAGGGCAAGTGAGGATAAACTAACCATGGAAGAACAGTTAAGTGCAATGGAACCATTCAGAGAATTGTTGCGGGCATTGAGTGAGAAAATGCTTGGGGAGCTGGATAAAGAAGGTGGTAAAGACACAAGTAATAGGTTATATAGGTTGAGGTTGTCTTATAGTAATCATAAGACACAAGTAGAAAGCTTGTTCTTTATCTATCACCCCTCTCCAAGAAATTAAAAAGGACAGAGTTGAGCTTGCACTGGACAGAGGCGGAGAGTAAGTGGATATCTCTTGCAGAAGAACTTAGAGTTGAGCTTGAAGCTAATCGTGTGCTTGCTGACAAACAAAAAGAAGAATTAAACTGAGTAGTCCAAACTTATCAATTTACCTATATACCCCCGATGATATTTTACAAAGGCTGAGAACTCAAACGCCGTCTAAACTGACATGACGGAATGCAATAAAGTGTTAAAAATTAAATTGTTCGGCCACTAAAGTGGCTAAATTAATAATTCAGCCATTTTTCTGTCAAAAAATTATAGTTCGAGCCACTAAAGTGCAATTAAGTCTTAATTTTATGAAGTATAATAAAAAATGATGATCATTGAATTCAAGTTAATCATAGAATTGGTCTCCACGTCTCCGTTGAATATATAATAAACATAATAGGGATCTTATCCAAAATTTTGATCGTATACAACCAAACTAATAAGGACCATTAGATCATAAATGAAAATCGTTAGATCAAATATTAAAAAAGTGTATTTTATTAATAATAGGATTATATTTAAATTCTACAAAGTGTATTTTGATAATTTAAACCAAATATACCAAATATAAATAAGTTTTCTATACTGAATAGAATTCTGCATGTAAAAAATTCGTGACTTTCTTTTCTCGGGCAATTCCAGTTAGATTAAAATTGTTAAACCATCTTTTAATTAAAGATAATTTAGTTATCTTCATGTGAGGTGTAAAATCGTTAAAATCTAATTTTTAAAACACAAGATAAAGCCCAAATTAGTAAAGTGAGTATTTAAATTCTAATAATAATTATTACATCATCATTATTTTAATGCCAATTTAATTACTTTTTTCTAACTATTTTAAATTTAGAAATCTATGTTCAAAAATTCAAATCAATCTAAGAAAAAATCAAATCAACAAAGAATATAATAATACGAGGATAAAATTTTATAAATTTGTGCATATTTTTTATCCTATTTTATTAAATTTTATATCATAACTAATTAAATATTATTTATTATTAAATAATAAATTATACGCAAATGGTGATTTTGTTTTATAAGAACTCATAGAGACCTAATTTCATTCTTAGCAGGACTATATTCATATTTAAAAATACCGTATTTTGAAATTTTAGACTCAGCTACAGATTAGGCCTAACTTTTTTAACCTATATACATTGTAAATTATTAAATTCGAAACTTTAAAAGTTTGTTAATCAATTAGTATAGTACTTTTTTGAAAAATCGTACTTTATAAAAAGTATTATCAAATAACCCATGTCTGCAAGAAAAAAAATGAAAAAATTCTTATTTTTCAAAAAAACCCTATAAATTTTAATATGTTGTTGGTAGATTCAAATCTTAGATCATTCTACGTGATAATTTTACGGTTATATCCAACGTTTCTCAACAATTTAATTTGAAAGATCCTGAGTGATCAAGCGAATCTTTCATTATTTAGTCTTTAATATAATAACATAGATATTTACGGGATATACTATAAAAAAATGATTTTTATACAGAATTTTGATCGTCACGGTGTACTACTTTAAAAGAAGAACTATTACAAAAAAAATTATATTTTAATTGATAATTTATTTTCTCAAAAGTTCAAAGTTCCCGCAACATTAACATATTACAAAAAAGAGTATATTATATTCTAGCAATAAATATTAAAAAAAATATAAATATTAAAAAAATTAACGATGTTATCCTGGTAGTTTGGTCCTAAATACCGCAAAAACATTCTCAACCGTTAGATCCAATACTTTTAAAAATAGACGATCAAGATTATATCATATAAAAAGAAGTTATTATCTAAAAATGATATAAGTTAAAAGATATTATATTAGGATTGGATTTTCCAAAAAGTTAAAACATAAAAATAGTTGTAATTAAATAAGGAAACCCATTTAATATCAAAATAATAAAAATCGTTTAATCTTAAATAGATAGGTGAAAACCGTTAGATTTAACATTAAAAACTGTATTTGGTTAATAAATTGTATTCTAATAATCTAAACTACATATAAGTAGATTTCCTAAATCGAATAGAATTCTCAATATTAAATTTCGTCACTTTATTCTCTTTTTAGTTTTAGAATAGTTTTTAATTGAAAAAGAACTATTAAACCACAACTAAATTAAAGATTATTTCGTGAATTTCATGTGGACCGTAAAATTGGCCAAATGTAACTTTTATAACTCAATATAAACAAATATTAAATTGAGCGTGTAAAATATAAAAAATATCAAAATTTTAAATATAATATTTTTTGGCTAAATCTTTTTTAACAATAATTTAATCATGTAAACTAATAACTTTTAAATATTAAAATATTCATAAATAAATATAATTATAAATATTAAAAAAACAATCGTGTGTTCCATGGGTAATTAAAATATAATTATAAATAAAATTTAAGTAACCTGCATGGCTTGCTATGCATATAGCTTGGGATTTTTAGTACAAACAGAATAGAGATGGCGAAAGTTTGGCATACTTTACGTTCTATATATATTTGTTCTTAAACTTGTTTTTGTTATGTTAGCAGGGTTGAAAGAGTGTTTTGTTGAAGGACAGATGAGTAGGCGTCTTCCACCAGAGGAAGGTAAAAAAGTCTACAAAACAGCTTTTTCGATACAACCAGGCTCCTGGTTTCCATATTTCTTGCTTGGGATTACGAAATTGTGATCACTCCTACTTTATTAAATTAGCTTGTTTAAAACTTTATTAATTGCCATGTTAATGTCTCTTACTGGTATGCTAAAACATGTGAGTTTGGTTTATATGCAGTGAATGTACTCCGTGAAATAGCTGATCAACTACGTAAAAAGGACTGGAATTTTAGTGTGAATCCTTGTGATGAAAACGATCCAAACATCTCAAACTGGAACACTCCAAAATATAAAAGAAAGGCCACAGTATAACAATTCTGTCATCTGCAGTTGCTCCTTCCCTGGTGGGATCTGTCACATTGAAATGATGTACGTATTTGAATGGTTAAGTTTTTATATTCTCAACCCGTAGAGAACACCTTGCATGCAAGTTACACGAAACGAATGCCTGGGTGTTAAAAAAAACAATAGTAGAAGAAGATTCTTCATTCCCATATGCAATAACATTTTTCTCATCTTCTTAAGAAATTTTATTAATCAATGGAAATTTTATTGCTATAATATTGTTACCTTCTTCGTTCCATGCCTCGTTACCTCCAACCTGTCTCCCATAAGAGCAGCTTCACATTCTGCAGTTTCAGAAGGCCAATGTGCCTGTACTCTTCTTGTGGCAGCAAAAAAGATTACCTTCCACCCATCATCTGGGAGAGAACTTTAATGCAGCCCGGAGGAGGGAGTTGCCAGCTTCTGGAGCTACAATGGTTTCGTTTTATAAAATCCTTGCGTGATTATTTACGTTACAACGTTTTGTTTAGCTAAACCGTTGTCTATATCAAAAGCGTTGATTTAAAAAAAAAATACTTTATTTGTTGCCCTTAATACATACATAAGTGTTACATACTTCATACAATGTTATTGTATAAATCTCTTATTTGGATATTTAGTATAAAAAATTGTTAAATATATAAAAACACTTAAATAAAGGTTAATGATAATAATAATATCATTGATAGATAGAATACGATCATTCTTCAGATATTTTGTTATACACGTTGTATATGTGGACATCATATATTGTATGATTTACGATCTTTGATATTTGTTTACAAGAAAATATTATCTAGCTAGGAAAATGTTAATAATTATAACATTACTAATTCTGAAGTTAAACGAACATTATATAATAACTATACTATTAGCGAATAAGTGACATACCAATACTATTAACAACAATGTTGTCATATTCAAATAAATCATTTTACATATTAGTATGACATAATTTAATTATAAAGTCGTCATTAAGTTGTCTTATATTAATTATATATATGCGAGTCGGGACTCACATATGTTTTGTTTATTCAATTTTATAAAAGTATAAGACAATGGTTTTTGTTTAACAAAGTATTGTAAGTTGTAAGACATAACAATGCTTTTGGTCCAAAAAAACGTTGTATAATATACACAAGGGTTTTCGTTTTGATCCGTTCGTTGTTGAATAATCTCTGTAACAATTGTTTATTTTGTTAAACCGTTGTATGATATATACAATGGTTTCGTTTTATAAAATCCTCGTGTGATTATTTACGTTACAACGTTTTGTTTAGCTAAACCGTTGTATATATCAAAAGCGTTGATTTTTTTAAAAAATACTTTATTTGTTGCCATTAATACATACATAAGTGTTACATACAATGTTATTGTATAAATCTCTTATTTGGATATTTAGTATAAAAAATTGTTAAATATATAAAAACACTTAAATAAAGGTTAATGATAATAATAATATCATTGATAGATAGAATACGATCATTCTTCAGATATTTTGTTATACACGTTGTAGATGTGGACATCATATATTGTATGATTTACGATCCTTGATATTTGTTTACAAGGAAATATTATCTAGCTAGGAAAATGTTAATAATTATAACATTACTAATTCCGAAGTTAAACGAACATCATATAATAACTATATTATTAGCGAATAAGTGACATACCAATACTATTAACAACAATGTTGTCATATTCAAATAACTCATTTTACATATTAGTATGACATAATTTAATTATAAAGTCATCATTAAGTTGTCTTATATTAATTATATATATGCGAGTCGGGACTCACATATGTTTTGTTTATTCGATTTTATAAAAGTATAAGACAATGGTTTTTGTTTAACAAAGTGTTGTAAGTTGTAAGACGTAACAATGGTTTTGGTCCAAAAAACGTTGTATAATATACACAAGGGTTTTCATTTTGATCCGTTCGTTGTTGAATAATCTCTGTAACAATTGTTTATGTTGTTAAACCGTTGTATGATATAGACAATGGTTTCGTTTTATAAAATCCTTGCGTGATTATTTACGTTACAACGTTTTGTTTAACTAAACCGTTGTCTATATCAAAAACTTTATTTGTTGCCCTTAATACATACATAAGTGTTACATACTTCATACAATGTTATTGTATAAATCTCTTATTTGGATATTTAGTATAAAAAATTGTTAAATATATAAAAACACTTAAATAAAGGTTAATGATAATAATAATATCATTGATAGATAGAATACGATCATACTTCAGATATTTTTCTAACTAGTATTTCATTCCGGATTGGTGTTTTTATTTCATAAAATATTTTTCTCTACAATCCAACTATATAGATATCACAATCTATATATTTCAGTGATATTGCAAAAGTTTTTTAAAAAACTATATTTATTTGATTTGAGATTTTAACGGTTGACTTGTTATTTGACTAGTACTTTTAATTAGTATGAATATTTTAAAATATATTTTCCTACAATTCAACTATATAGATGTCAAGATATATATATTTTTAATGATATTTAAATAATTGAAGAAAAATAAATGTATTTGGTTTAAGATTATAACGGTCAACTTGTGACTTGACTAGCATTTCTAACTACTGTTTCATCTGTTTCAATTTTTTTTAAAATCATAATTGATTTTTTTTTAGTTTATTCACATCACTAAAGTATGTACATATTAAAATTTGTATAATTAGATCGTTGAAAAATTTAAATTTACTATATATATATATAATAAAAATCTTCAATTTGTTACCTCACTATTTTTATTTCCCTCCATTGGTTTCATTACTTCCGTTCTTAAAATTTCAATTTTTTCTTAAAATTTTCACTCTTATTTCCCCCCATCACAAGTAGATTACCTTTTTTCCGTTTCCCCCTTTCCCCTCTTCTTACAGCCAAACAATCGTTTATCATTCTCAACCAAACCCAAACACCATTCTTCTCCCACAAACATTATTCTCTTAGACTGGATTCTATCTTTAGTTTATAGCTTGTCTTCGATTTGAGTTACAACTTCAATTTGGGGGTTTCTTTCAATTCTGTTATGGATTAAAAAACGTACCTTGTAAATTAAATGCTAGGGTTTATGAGCGTTCAAGCTTTAATGACTGCTCTTGTGTTTCGGGACTAAATCGGTCCTCACAAGATGCCTACGTATCTCTGCTGTATAGAGAATCAAGTCAATAAAATGTAGTTCTAGATTGAGGGACGTGGGTCCTTATATAGGCGTCTGGAGCCTTGTATTTAGAGTAAGTTTAGGAGACTAAACTGATAAGATTTGTAATTGATAACTGATTAGGAGTATATTACTTGGCAGGCAAGTATAATCCTTATCTGATAAGTGTTATGACTCATCATATTATTTGATTGGGATTCTGGATCCTTCTATGAAGATTTTATTATATTTTGGACTCATTTAATGAGCTGATAATTTCCCTTATTTATTAATTACGAAATTAATAAATAATTAGGGTTTCGGGCCTTTTGTCGGGCCTAATTCTTTGACCAAACTAGGTCTAATTAATATTAATTATGTCTAGGGTTATATTTCAACCCATATCATTTGCCCCCCAATTTCTAGGAAAATCAATCGAGATTTTAATAGAAATTTATTTCATATTTTTCCAGAAATTTTTCATCTTTCAAGGCATTTTTCAACCTCAAATTGTCGTGGAATTTGGTCATTTTGACCAGGGATCCAGGTCATTTTCAACTAGGATTCCAAGTCATTTTCGACCAGGAGTCGAGGTCGAATTCGACCTGGAATGGGAACGAGGTCGACAACATCGACCAGGAATTATAGTGTATTTTCGAGCTCAAAGTTTCGACCTCAACCTCGTGTAATTTCGACCAGAAACTTTATTCAGTCTTTCGACCTTAAACTGTCTTCAGATTGATCGTGTCGAACTCATCTTTTAGTTCGTTTTCGAACAGGTTTGTTCGACCAGGATGCAGTGTAAATTCGAGCTGGAATCCTGGTCGATTTCGACCAGAAAAAGATGGCGAGGTCGACTATGTCGACTATGAATTCTAGCTATTTTTCGAATAGGATTTTTCGTGCTTGGTTTTTACATTGTTTTGACCTGGAATTTCGATCAGGATCTCTATGCATTTTCGAGTAGAAACTTCGACCAGATTTTGTATGAGGTCGAACGTTTCGACCAGGAATATTAGGTCAAATTCGACCTCAAAATTTCGACCTCACTCCTTTGCATTTTCGAGCAGGATCTATAGCTTAATTTCGATCAGAACAGTATTGAGGTTGAACACTTCGACCAGAAAGTTTAGGTCTTATTCGACCTCAAATTTTCGACCAAGAGTTAGTATTATTTCGATCTCAAAATTTCGACTAGGAAGTGGAGTGAGGTTGAACACGTCGACCTTGATTTCTAGCATGAATTCGACCAGGAATTTTCGACCAGGAATTCAAGCTATTTTCGACCAGGAGTTCACTTTATTGCCTTAGAATTATTTGTAAATTTTAAGTTAGAATTTTCCGAAGCTGTCAACCTTTTGGGCCTTGATTTTATATTGGGCCTTGGGCCCTCTTTAATCGTTCGTAATTCTTTGGGCCTTAATTTCAGAAGCCCGAAGAGTAATTGTGGGCTTTGACTGGCTGCAACCGGTTAGTCTTCCCTAACCGGTTGAGTTTCCAGTTACCTCGCCTATAAAAGAGTGAGGTTTCACTTCTTACTTCCCACTCGAATCTTTCCAAAAATTTCTTTCCTTAAACCTCACTGTCTTTCTCTCTTCTTTCTCTCTTTTTCTCCGTAGTCAGGCGATTTCCGGCGAGTTTTTGTGGCGGTGTTCTTATATTTCTGGGTTCCAATCTCCCTCCCAAGAAGGTTTCTGGGTTTGATCTTCTTCCCAAGAAGGTTTCTGGGTTTTGATATTCTTCCCAAGAAGATTTCCTGAGTTTTAGTTGAAGATTTTAAGAATGGCCGATCGTTCTGCTAGCCATCTTCAGAAAATGAATCAAGCGTCCAAAAGAGGTATCATCATTCGTTCTCCCACTATGTCTTTGCAAGATATGATATTAGAACGTAGTGATGTATATCCCTCAGTGTCGCATTTAGATTCATTTAACCATAGCAACAGATTTAATGATGCTGATGCAATTGCTAATTACAAGAATATGTATAGAATTAGGCCACCTTATAGGTTAGTCCTAGCTGAACCTGGGGATCGTTCCTGCCATTGGCGCCCAAATGCTCTTTGCATTTACAAGGGGGTCCTGGCCGCAGGTGTTCGATTCCCATTCCATCCTTTCATTCCTGAACTTCTAGCTGATGTAGGAATCAATCCTTGTCAACTCCCTCCCAATGCTTGGAGACTTATTATGTGCTTTATTGTTTTGTGCTTGAAAAACAATTTCCCTCTTTCTGTTGCTCTCTTTAGAAGGATTTTTCAATTTAAAAATAGCTCCTCCAAAACTTTGGGTTGGGTATATATTAGTCATCGACCCACAACACCCCCCATCTTTCACCCAAAATCCATTCCCGACAACAATCCCAAGTGGAGAAATGAATTTATGTATTTGGTGTGGGATGGAGGGGACTGGGGCACCTTATTCCAAAGCTCATTTAGTAGAGTTTCGGATGGTAGTCCTGGTGACATAGATCTGACTGAGGAGGAGGCCCTTGCCTATGCTGAACTCACCAAGGATAACTATGCCACCATGGCTTGGGAGCTCCTGGACGAGTTTCTACTTAAGTCTCTGGAACTTTCAAGAGTTTCTGAAAAGGGTAATTCTTTTTCTTATTTTCTTATAGTTGTATCAAGATTGCCTTATACCAATTGTTTTTCTCGACTTTTGTTTGCAGCTGCTGAGTTTATCAACAAGCAGAATGAGCCAGAAGGCGGGCAGACAGCAAGGATCAAGAGGGCTTGCTTGAAGGATCCTAGGCTGACAGAGCAAGGCCCTGCTATTTTGAGGCCTCATGTGGCTGAGGTTGATGAGGTCGAGGCCTCAACTAAGAGTTCTGTATGGCGCCCCAACTGGGGGATAAGGAAAAAGGACACCATAGTGGGGGTGTCTGCTCATGCTGTTGAATGGTCACACCATTCATTGACTCCTTGTGACTACAAGGATTTTGTTTCTAACTCCACCCTGGAAGGGGCAGAGTCTGCAGGAGCCCAGGCCTTTGCTGCTGTAAGCTTCTTTTTTTCTTTCTTTTTTTTTATGCCCCAAGTTATTATTTCTAACTTATGTTTTATTTGTAGGCTAATGCCAATTTCCAAGGGGCTTTATTTCAAGCCAAAGCCTGGCGCTCATCTTCTGAGGCCAACAAGGCTAAGTATGATCAAGCCCAGGTGGAGGTTGGTTCTCTAAAAGCTTCCTTGGGTCGAAGGGAGAAGGAGCTGTTGGAGGCTCAAGCTGAGCTGGTCGAGCTAAGGAATGGGAAGGATCGCATCATTGATGAGTACTTTGATTCTGCTGAGTATCAGGAGATCATTACTCAGCATGATGATCTTCTTTTCCCCGTCCAGTTCACCCAAGGATGGGATGAGGCTTTGGCTGAGGTATCGAGGAGAATTCCTGGATCCCTTACTATTTCCGACTTCCCCAGCCCCCATGCTCCTAATCAGTTGGAGAAGGCCTTGGCTGGAGTGGATGATATGGATGAGGATGACAGGATTCTCAATTCTGAACATGCCTCCCAGCCTGGTGAAGAGTTAGAGGAATCTAGCTCCGGTGAAGAGGAGGAGGATTCTGGAGAGGAAGAGTCCGGTGAGGAGGAGGCTTCTGAGGATGAGCAAGGAGGGGATGGTGCTCAACCATAGCTATCTGTAGCTTTTATTTATTTTATGTAATTCTGCCTTTGGGCATAACTTTTAACTTTATTGAAAGTCATTTATTTTCTTCATGTCTTTTAATGTTTTATGTTTGCGTACTTAATTAGTACTTTGAACCATATAAACATCAAGATGCCATGCTTTGTAGAATATTCTTGAAATTGCTGAATGAATATTTAAATTGAAGAAATGGGTATAACCCTTACATAGTATGCTACTTCTACCTCAAGTTTAAAAACTTGGATTGGTTTCATCGACCTTATTTCTACTTATCCTGATAGTGAGTCCAATTAGGACACACTTAAACATAATAAACTTTCAAGTTTGCAGCATGCCAAGTTCTAGGCACTTCAATCCCTTCCATAGTTTCCAGCTTGTATGAGCCTCGTCCATACACATTCTTGACCCGATAGGGCCCTTCCCAGTTTGGGGCTAACTTTCCCTTTTGTCCAACTCCAGATGCTTCAATTTTTCTAAGGACCAAGTCCCCTTGACGAAAGAATCTCTCTTTAACCCTTAGGTTGTAGTAGAAAGATGCTCGTTTTTGATGTTCAACTATCTTGGCATTCGCCTCATCTCTAACTTCGTCAATTAGATCTAAAGCTAGCCTCAAGCCTTCTTCATTCGCCTCTGGCTCATAAGCTCCAACTCTAGGAGATGCATGAGTGATTTCTAAAGGAACCACTGCTTCTGCTCCGTAAGCTAGTAGAAATGGAGTTGCCCCAGTAGTGACTTTGCAAGTGGTACGGTAAGCCCAAAGTATGGGGAGTAATTCGTCTACCCAAGTGTTTCTGGAGCGCTCAACTCTTTTCTTCAGTCCATCTAGGATAATTCGATTTGCAACCTCAGCTTGCCCATTTGCCTGAGGATGGGCAACAGAAGTGAAGCGCAACTTGATATCATTCTCGTCACAATACTTCTTGAACTCGTCATTGTTGAATTGAGTTCCATTGTCTGTTACCAGGATTCGTGGAATTCCATATCTGCATATCACACTCTCCCAAAAGAAGTGCATCACTTGCTTGGTGGTTATCTTGGCCAAAGGTTTAGCCTCAATCCACTTAGTGAAATAGTCAATTGCAACTATCAGAAATTTTCTCTGTGCACTTGCCATTGGAAATGGCCCAAGTATATCCATTCCCCACATAGCAAAAGGGATAGGTGAGTTTACGGATGTCAACATCTCAGGTGGTTGTCTAACCACTGGTGCATGCTTCTGGCACCGTTCACATTTCTTCACATAACTTTTTGCATCAGCAAGCATACTTGGCCAATAGAAACCTAGACGAGTAACTTTATGGGCCAAGGCTCTGCCCCCCAAGTGCTGTCCACAAATCCCTTCATGAACTTCTTTCAGGGCCAATTCTGCCTCTTGAGGTCTCAAACACTTCAGGTATGGAATAACAAAAGATTTCTTATATAGAATTCCCTCAATTAGGGCATACCTTAGTGCTCTGACGTATAACTTTCGTGCTTCTGTGGTGTCATTAGGTAGCCACCCAGTTTCTAAATGAGCTTTGATCGGGTCAATCCAACAACTGGTAATACCAATGGGTGCTACCAACTTTCCGTTGATTCTTGGGGTTTTTAAGACTTGGAAGTATACACTCCCTACATAATTTTCAATTTCAGAAGAGGCAAACTTGGACAAAGCATCAGCCTTCACATTTTCCTCCCTCGGAACGTGCTCCACATAGCATTCATCAAACTGAGTCATGATGGCTTTGACAAGTTTCAGATACTTAGCCATGACTTCATCTCTGGCTTCAAATTCTCCATTTACTTGAGAAACAACTAACCTTGAGTCTCCACAGACTTTCAGAGTTTTGACCCTCAGGGCTCCAGCCAGCCCTAAGCCAGCAATTAAAGCTTCATACTCAGCCTCATTGTTTGTCGTTGGGAAGTCAAGTTTTAGTGCGTACTCTATTACGAATCCATCAGGACTTTGCAGCACTAAACCAGCTCCACTTGATTTTGTTTTTGATGCTCCATCAAAATAGAGCACCCAACATTCATTGGACATCATGTCTTCATCTTTGTTGTCTTCCACTACTACCTCCTGCCCCCCGACTTCTTGGTTGTCAATGGTACATTCAACCATGAAGTCAGCGAGTGCTTGAGCTTTAATGGCCGTACGAGGCTTATACTTGATATCAAATTCTCCCAACTCAATAGCCCATTTGATCAACCTTCCACTAACCTGAGGGCTGTGCAGAATGTTCCTTAGAGGTTGATTAGTCAAAACCTCTATCTTGTGCGCCTGGAAGTACGGACGTAGCTTTCTTGAGGCCATTATCAAGGCTAAAACAAACTTCTCTATGGTAGAGTAGTTTATTTCTGCCCCATGCAGGATCTTACTCACATAGTAAATGGGTTTCTGAACCTTCAATTCTTCCTTTACCAAAACAGCTCCAAGGGCAGTGTCTGATACTGCCAAGTACAGATAGAGGATTTCTCCTGGCTTTGGTTTTGCCAATAGTGGTGCTTCAGCCATGTATTTCTTCAGGGCCTCAAAGGCTTCTTGGCTTTCAGGTGTCCACTCGAAATTTTTCACATTCTTGAGTGCTTTGAAAAAAGGTAAGCATTTTTCTCCTGACTTGGAGATGAATCTTCCCAAAGCTGCAACTCTTCCTGTCAATTTCTGCACATCCTTAACAGACTTGGGTGGTTCCATGTCTAGGATTGCCTTGATCTTGTCGGGGTTAGCTTCGATTCCCCTCTTGGAGACCATCAGACCTAAAAACTTTCCTGAGCCAACCCCGAAGGCACACTTCGCTGGGTTTAACATCATCTTGTGGTGCCTCAGCACTTCAAATGCTTCTCGAAGATGCTTTATATGGTCTGCCTTGTCGAGGCTCTTGACTAGCATGTCGTCCACATAAACTTCCATTGTTTTACCAATCAATGGTTCAAAAATCTTGTTCACCAATCTTTGGTATGTTGCCCCTGCATTCTTAAGTCCAAATGCCATTACCAAATAACAGAAAACACCAAAGTCGGTGATGAACGATACCTTAGAGATGTCGTCCTTGTGCATCTTGATCTTGTTGTATCCACTGAAGCCATCCATGAAACTTAACATCTCGTGCCCAGCAGTGGCATCTATCAAAGCATCAATCCTCGGTAAGGGAAAACAATCCTTGGGACATGCATCATTCAAGTCGGTGAAGTCTACACACATTCTCCACTTTCCATTAGCCTTCTTGACCATCACTGGGTTAGCCAACCATTCAGGGAACTGAATTTCTTCAATGAAGCCTGCTTCCAAGAGTTTTTCTACCTCTTGCTTGATAGCTTCTTGCCTTTCCGGGGCAAAATTTCTTTTCTTTTGTTTCACTGTCTTCCTTTCAGGATCCACATTCAATTTGTGGGTTATCAATTGGGGATCAATCCCTGGCATATCAGCTGCTGTCCAAGCAAATACATCACTGTTTTCTTGAAGAAAGGATGTCAACTTACTTTTCATAGATTCAGGTAGTAAAGCTCCAATGTAGGTGACCTTGTCTGGTTCTCCTGGGATCAAGGGGATGGGAACAAGATCCTCAGCTGGCTTTCCTCTTCTTTCTTCATCGTTTCTGATGTCCATGTCCTCAATTGGGAGAACCTGCCCCCCAACTCCATCAGGCCTCAACGCGGCTACATAACAGCTTCTAGCCATTTTCTGATCACCTTTTTCCTCACCAATCCCATTCCTTGTAGGGAATTTGATCTTCAAATGATAGGACGAGGCAACAGCCTTGAATGCATGAAGTCCCGTTCTTCCCAGAATTGCATTGTAGGTTGAAGTTGCCTTAATAACTATGAAATTCAGCATTTGAGTAGATGTCTTCGAACCTTGTCCCATTGTCATTGGGAGTTGAATCGTGCCTTCTACCTTCGATTCTACTCCATTGAACCCATATATGGGCATGTTTGAGGGTGTTAGCTGAGAGTCAGTGTAACCCATCTTGATGAAAGCATCATGGAACAAGATGTCCACTGAAGCTCCATTGTCAACAAGAACTCTCTTCGTTTCTGAGTTCCCAATCACAGGTACTATGACCAGAGGGTCATCATGGGGAAATTTCACTCCCTCAAGGTCTGAATCGTCAAAATTCAAAGATACTTCAGTCTTGGCACGCTTCGGTGCTTCTCCAACCACAGTCATTACCTCACGGGCATAAGCTTTTCTGGAGTTTCTGGAAGGTCCGGCCGCAGTTGGCCCTCCAAATATCATATTGATGACAGGCCCTCGGGGCTTGGGATTTCGGTCTTGATTATTGTCCCGTCTATCATAGTCTTTCCTTTCATAATTTCCTCTCTGACTTCCCTGGTTTCCATCTTTGGTGTACTTACCAAGCTTTCCTCTTCGAATCAAGAACTCAATTTCATCTTTCAGCTGCCTGCTGTCATCTGTCTCGTGGCCAACTTCTTTGTGAAACCGACAGTATTGGTTTTGATTTCTTTTTGACACATCGGCCCTCATAGGCTTCGGCCATTTGATATCTTCTTCCTTTGCTATCTCCATCAGAATTTGACTCCTGGGAGTATTCAATCTTGCATATTCTGTGAACTTTGGTCCAAAATTGCTTTTCTTGGGTGGTGAATCTGAATCCTTTGATGTCCCAGGATACTTCTCTCTTGCATCATATTCTGGAGCATCCTTTCTCTTTTTTGAATTTCCATTGCCAGTAGCAATGGGTTCGTACTTTCTCATGCTCTCCTCAGCTTTGATATATTTCCCAGCTCTATCTTGTAGTGACAACATGTTTTCGGGGGGATGTTTGGCCAAAGACCTCCTGAAGTGGTCATCGGTAGTTCCTTGCTGTAGGGCTATCATAGCCACTTTATCTTCCAAATCTGGGACTTTTATAGCCTCCTTAGTGAATCTACTCAAGTATTCTCTCAATGTTTCATTCTTGCCTTGTCGAATCGCCATAAGAGAGGCAGAACTTTTCTCATGTATTTTCCCACTAACAAATTGATTGATGAATGCCTTACTCAGCTCTTTGAAGGATCCAATAGAATTGGGCGGAAGGCGACTATACCAACGTTGAGCCATACGCGCTAGAGTTTGTGGGAACGCCCTACACTTTGCAGCGTCATTGGCAGGCTGCAACAGCAGTGCGTTTGAGAAGGTTCTTACATGATTTGCGGGATCACCCGTTCCATCATAAGCTTTGATGGTTGGCATTTTAAACTTCCTGGATATAGTGGCTTTCATTATCTCTTGTGTGAAGGGTGGTGTAGGATCGTCAGGATCTCCTAGGGGCAACAATACAGTAGGATCTCCTCTTGGGATTTCAACCCTTCTGGATCTCGGAGGAGTAGGATCCAGATTAATTACCGGAGTCTTCCCGGCTGCTCTTGCAGCCTCTTCTTCCTCTAACTTCTTTTTGAGTTTTGCAACCTCTGCCTCATGGGCTGCAATCCTTTCCTGAGTGGTTGGCTCCTTGTTTGCAGAACGTCTCCTTCGCGGGGGATAGTCATCATCAGTATTATAATTTTCATCCTCAGTGTAAGGCCCAGAGAAATCGTCTCGAAACATTTGAAGAGTTTGGGTTTGTCGGTTCAGGGGTTCCAAACCTTGGATGTAAGGGGGCACATAAGCCTCATGGTGTACCAGAGTGGTACCACTACCGCCCACCGGGGGTCGAGGGGGCCTGGTATGGGTAGGCATCCCCAGGGTCTGATTCACATATTGAGGGAGATCAGTAGTGTGTAGTTGAAGGCCCCTCGGGGCACTCATGAGTAGCGGGGAGGTTGTGATTGCTTGCTGGTGAGTGGTCTCTTGTGAATTAGATCCATGAATGACCACTTGCAGGGGATTCGTCCCTTCAATTGGGATCTCTGATCCTTGAGTGTTGGTGGGGATGTTCGTCCCTTCAGTACTAGTAACTGGTGGTGGTTGACTTCCGTGAGTATCAGCCCCGGAGGTGATAGGAAGTTCTTCAGAAGCTCGAGTTGTTCTTCGGGTGTTTGCCATGGTTGATGTTTTCTTCCCACAGACGGCGCCAAATGTTATGGATTAAAAAACGTACCTTGTAAATTAAATGCTAGGGTTTATGAGCGTTCAAGCTTTAATGACTGCTCTTGTGTTTCGGGACTAAATCGGTCCTCACAAGATGCCTACGTATCTCTGCTGTATAGAGAATCAAGTCAATAAAACGTAGTTCTAGATTGAGGGACGTGGGTCCTTATATAGGCGTCTGGAGCCTTGTATTTAGAGTAAGTTTAGGAGACTAAACTGATAAGATTTGTAATTGATAACTGATTAGGAGTATATTACTTGGCAGGCAAGTATTATCCTTATCTGATAAGTGTTATGACTCATCATATTATTTGATTGGGATTCTGGATCCTTCTATGAAGATTTTATTATATTTTGGACTCATTTAATGAGCTGATAATTTCCCTTATTTATTAATTACGAAATTAATAAATAATTAGGGTTTCGGGCCTTTTGTCGGGCCTAATTCTTTGACCAAACTAGGTCTAATTAATATTAATTATGTCTAGGGTTATATTTCAACCCATATCAAATTCCTATTCTCCGATTGAAGTTTCGATTTTTAGGTATTACTCTTTCTCTCTTCGATTTGATTTTGATTTAAGGTTTTGTACATGTAATTGTGAATCATCCGCCCCTTAAGTACCGTTATTTCTGTCTGTTGTTTTGTTCTTCTGATTGTTTCGTTTCTTAATTCGGGTTGTGTTTGATTTGCAGAAACAAATGGCTATTCCAGCAGAAGGGGTTTTGGCAGGAAAAGGGGGGTAAACAAGCTGCGTTACCATTACCTCCTAAGCCAGCCCAACTGAAGAAAGTTGCGGTGAAGCTTCGTCATCTAAGAAGAAAGGCCAGACTCTTACCTCGACTCTTACTGCTCGAAGCAAAGTATGTGACTTTAGTCCGTATACTAATTGTTCATATTCATATGGTTTTTTACTGTTTTTAAATTCTCTGTTGTTTCTAATTTATTTCTATGTTACAGGCTGTTTGCGGCTTGAGCAATAAGCCTAAGGTGCAGATTGTTGATATTGATGCTGCAGATGCCACTAATGAATTGGCAGCAGTAGAGTATGTTGAGGATATGTACAAGTTCTACAAGGAAGCTGAGGTACATTTGTTTATCCTTGTTGTTTTTGAGTTGTTATTGTTTTTGAGTTCTCGTTCTTTTTGTGCAATCCTAGTGTATTGTTTATACGTATTGGTGTAGAGTGAGAGCCATGTATATGATTACATGGACTCCCAACCAGAAATTAATCAGAAAATGAGAGCTATACTAGTGGACTGGCTGATTGAAGTTCACAACAAGTTTGAGCTAAGTCCAGAGACTCTGTACCTCACATTCAACCTAGTTGATCGATATCTGGCCTCGAAGATAGTGGTGAGGAGGGAACTGCAGTTAGTGGGGATCAGTGCCATGCTTCTGGCCTCCAAATATGAAGAAATTTGGGCCCCTGAAGTCAATGACTTTGTGTGCATCTCAGACATGGCTTATTCTCATCAGCAAGTGTTGGTTATGGAGAAAAAAGTGCTTGCTGGGCTGGAGTGGAGCTTAACTGTTCCGACTCCTTATGTTTTTCTTGTTCGATTTATCAAAGCGTCTCTTCCTAATGAGCCTGATGTGAGTCAATTTAATGATAATATGTGTTTTTTACTGTCATCGAAAAAATTAAAGAATCATGTGTTTAACTTTTGGTGAAACTGTTGAACAGGTGAACAACATGACTTTTTTCCTGGCTGAGTTGGGTATGATGAATTATGCCACTGTCATGTACTGCCCATCGATGGTTGCGGCCTCAGCTGTCTACGGGGCACACTGCACTCTGAACAAGACTCCACTTTGGAGATACCACTTGACAATGAAGGGGAGAATGTGGGAGTGGTGTTGCAGGAAGAAATCGAGGAGTTAGCAGAAAAACTAGAGGAGATTCAAAGAAGCTATGGAGTTGGAGACCACGAGTTTCAAAAGTGTAGCAATTTAGACTGGTGATGGCGAGACACTTGAATCCTACTCGGTAACATAGTTTCAAGTTTTTGCGTACTGTCAATGCTTTGCTATTACTTCCTCATATACCTTAAGTAGCCTCTGTAGGATCAAGGGGGGTAGATGATTTTTATTTGCTTTTGATGTTTCAGCTAGCCAAGTCTGTACTCTACCGAGACTTTTTGCTACTTGATCCATGTGATACTGCAGCAGTTGATGAGTATCTGAAAGGCGAGGTTGATGTCAGAAAAGGGAAGCATGGTTGGCGACAAAGGCAGTTCTCAGCCATCTAAATCTTGTAAGAAATTTAGTACTCCCACTTCACAATATGAGGGATCTGTCCATATGTTATTATCTGGGTACAAAAATCTGGTCCCTGATGCAAAAATCAAAGAACATCTTCACCCACTCCTGGTATATCTATATATTTAATTGGTTCCGCCTTAACTTTATTAGAAATACATTTTTCTAGTTGCATTACTTCGTTTATCATTCGTTACACTCCTTATAGGAGAGGTTTAGTTGGTTCATTTGTATTGTATCGTCTCTTTTTTTATCACCACTGTATCGTCTCTTTTGGTTGCATGCTTAGAGAAAAAGAACTTTAGCTCGGGAACCTAGTTCAGATCTAAGTATGTGCCAAATAGTTTCCCAATCAGGTTTCATATCTACAACATTTAGGTGCAATATAGCTCCTTATAGTGATTCTTTTCTATAACAAAAGCTGTCACTTCGAAATATTTAGGTTCTTAAGAAATGATAATCAGAAAATCTCTAAGTGGTCTTATTTTAAAGAAATCATTTTGTTCTCTAAGTGGTCTTGTTTTAAAGAAATCACCGAGGGTGATGATGGCAATTATGTGCCAACTGCAACTTCTGATCTTTAGTGCCTGGAGGTGAGGTGTCTCAGAAATTTATTATTCCAGTATGAGATATGTAGAATTGCACTTGTTGAACCATGATGATGGATTATTAATTCTCCAGACATGCACTCCTGCCGGCCAGCATATTCCGTAGTGAAAGAGAAGCATCAGCACAGACTTTGAACTAGAAGAACCAGCTAGCCGGTTATGCAAAAGATTGCAGGCTGGTACAGGTCAAGCCATCCGATTTAGATAAAGCATTTCACCAGAAGACCGAGGTCTTCTACAAGTCCACAGAGGAGTTAGGTTCGAAATTTTTTAATGTGTTTCATATTAGCTGGTTGAACTCTAGTTGGTTGATGATGAATATTGGTTGTAGTAGTGAATTTTAGTTCGTTGTAATAACAAATATTGATTGTAATGATATATTGTTAAGTGGATGTCATATCCACTTTTTAGGCCGTTAAATGGATGAGCTATGGTGAGTTCTCGAGTTATTAGTGTCATTTAATCGCGTTTTATGTTGTTTGTAGGTTTTTTGCATCATTGGCATGACGGGGCGTGAATGGTGAGAGAAATGAAGGAAGAAAGCAGCAAAAGCTAGAAAGTGCAGATTCTAAGTGGATATTAAGTCCAGAGGAGAATTTCAAGTGGTGGCTTGGTGATTGTTTGAGAAGCTAAGTATGGAGAGCGGGATTGAGGAGCTTGAAGAGGCTTCGAGGCAAGTGATGAAGCCGAGCCAGAAGTCTGCAGCCATCATGGAGCAGTAGGGAAGACATGCAGAGATGGTATGTGCCAAAGCAAGAGCAAGAACGGCAAGAAAAAAAATTTGTCCAGAGGCCAACCACCTGGGGCGCCCGCGCCAGGACCCAGGCGGCCGCTTGGTAGCTAGCGCGTCCGCGGGGTGTCTGGGGCGGCCGCGCCAGGAGGGGAATTTCTAATGGGCTGTTTTGATGGACCGGGTTGTGTTTTAAGGATTGGGCACTGTTATTTAGCCTATTTCTAATGTATGTAACCGGGGGGAGTTATTGAGGAGATTGGATGATATTTTATAACATTTTTTTTGATCTATCTAAGGTTAAGGGATAAAAAGGTTTAATTTCCAAGGAAGCAAGAAAGGAGTTGACAAATCTTTTCTATAATCTTCAAGGGGGTTTGACCTAGTTCTATATACATTCGGTTTTGTAATCATACTTTGGATATTTTAATCATTTTATCTCTTATTCTCCATTCTTTCCATTATGTTAACCATAGAACCCATGATGTGGATTAGTTCAATTATGAACTAAAACGCTTCATGGGGTTTCAATGGATTGTTTTGTGATTATTTAATTGAATTGCCATGAATTGTGATTATAAACTAGGATGCCTAGTGTGGTTGTGTGAATGAATATAGATGCGTAGCTAACATCTATTGTGCAAATCTCTAAGGAAGTGAAAGTGGAATTAGAGATTAGGGCTTGCCATGCTAGCATAGGTTTATGACGGGTTTTCCGCATAGTAGTAGTATAGATTCGAAAGAACAATACTCCCTTATGTAGTGATAGGAAACTTGTAATTAAAATGGTTATGTCACCCAATCGCATAGACATATAGTGATTTGGATATAATTGTTGTCCATTAACTTCTATCTTAATTGTGGATGTTGTATGGTTCGGTGTGAATTGATTGAAAGATTGTTCATACCATTTTCGTGTTTCCGCTAGCTTCCTTATTAATCACATTCTATCGTCTTGGCAGGTTATCTAGATAAAAGCAATTCATGAAGTTGAAACCCTATGTCTTTCTCTCATAAGTAAATCATCTTAATTAAGTCGATATTTAGTAATAGTATAAACAATCAAAATTATTACTTGTCCAAGCTATTAAGGTTCAACCAAACACTGTTGAATAGGCGCATTTACGTAATTCACTGAGTCTTCGTGGGAACGATCCCTACTTATTACTTATTGCATATTGACTGCGTATACTTGCGTAGAAAATAGCGAACATATATAGTTGTTCCTTTTTACGTATATAAAACCATTGTCTAGCCTATTTTTAGACCATGGGGGCATTTATAAGAAGAGTTGTTATAAATAATATCTTACAACAACCAAACTTTATAAAAGTGTTGTGTGTTAAAAATACGACAATGACTTATAAAAACTAAATCATTGTATGAAGGAATTACATACATGAGATGAAAAAGAATAAACCGTCATCTGAGAGTAAGAAAGACAACAATTTGGAAAACAAAAACTGTTGTATAAACTGCTTCCTAGAACGGTATTTAAATCGATTAATACATAAACTGTTGTTGTTTCTAGCTATTATACAACAATTTATATTTACTCGTATGTTGTCTTCATCACCTTATACACCGCAATTTTTGGTAGAAAACTGTCGTCCTTTCTGGCTATTATACCACACTTTGTTAATCGGTGACTGTCGTGTCAGTGCTTATACACAACATTTTTTAACCGTTGTCTGAGTTCCATCTGATGGCATCTCAATAGTCATCGGTTTTTAGGGGTAATAGACAACGGGCCTGGGTGAGTCGTCTGTTTCAGTTTTTCTTGTAGTGATTATGTAGATGTTTATTTTTCAATCACAGAAAGGCTTTTTCAAGAATGATATTTTTCATGAATGGACATGAATTATGGTTATTCGGTAGTGTGCTTTGGAGCAGGGGTTAGTGTATACATAACCAATACTTGAAGGTTTGATGTGTACGACATTTTTCTTTAGGGTTCTATGTGTACAAAGAGTCATATTTCAAGGTTTATGTTATAATTAAGCCTAAATTAAAGAGACATGGAGAATGCCTTACAGGTTTTGCAAATTGACTAGTTTCCCAAGCTCAGCTGGCACACTTCCTCTGAACATGTTGTGTTCAAGACTCCTGATAGCATTGCTAATTTTTTAGTGACATACGTAAGATAAAAGTGTGTATGCATGTGTATTTGAGGGAGAAGAAAGCATACAGATATTTGAGAGTGGAAATATTTCCTATGTAACCTGGGATTGGTCCTGATAAACGATTCACTATGAAAGACCTGAAATAAATTCGGTTAAATTTAGGAAGTGCATTTAAAGTTAAAATTATTAGATGTTAGTGAAGAGTACTAGCATACACTCACATTAGTTCCAACTTTGTTGAAGCCCATTCATTGGGTATTGTGCCATGAAGGTAGTTCCGTGTTAAATCACTGTAAAATTAGTGTTGGCTTTGAGATGGCAGGGCCAAAAATGTCTAAATGTCCTGATCAAAAGATACAAGCACAAAATTCTTACATCTGTTTTATGTAAGGCAATTTAGCCAAGGATGGTGGAGGTATACCATCAAGATCCTGACCTTTAAGAAATCTACATATTGAGGAATCAGAACTTGTTAATTGTCCCAAAAGAACATGCATCCCTTAAAGTTGATATTATAATTATTTACTAGCTGATAACCCGTGCCAAGCACGGGCCGAGCATGAGACGACATTAAAATATTAATATTGATAAATTATTAAAAAATATTATTAAAAAATGTATTTGTCGAGAATTGAATGATAAAAATAATATAATAAATAAACTACTATTTAATTATGTAGTTATAGACAATCGAACTGTGAATAAAGCTAAAGAAATTAAAGTAAATAATAAATCTTGTAGGATTTTATATGATTACGTAGCTGCAAGGAATCGAACCCTTTATGAACCTAATGAATTTAAAGTAAATAAATAAATCTTATATAATTACGTACCCGGGATGAAGCTAAAGAATTTAAAGTAAATAAATCTTGTATAATAATGTAGTTGCTAGGAATCGAACCCAGATATAGTGATAACCAAATTTGATACTTTGGTACTTTGATACTTTAGTACCGCTCGCCATTTTCACATTGTTTTGCTTATTAATAAAGAGTATAGATATGATCAATCTTATGATCATAATTTCTTGCACCTGCTTTTCTCTAGTTTACAAGAACCATGCTTTTGGGTTTGTTGAAATCAATCAAAGATTATATGGAATTAAACATTCATAATACAAACATGTCACAACTTGTCTAAAACTCGCACCTCCAAACCCTGAAGACACGAGATCAGGTAAAGAAAAAAATGATGAAGGCTAGGAGCCTACTTGGGCTTAAAGTATATGGAATAAAAGAAGTAGCTTTTTTGAGAAAAAAAACAGCACCCAAAGACATTCTGAATTTAAGAGTTCTCAAAACGTATTTATAATGCTAGAGGAACAAATGCAACAAAGACAACAAGGCCTTGTAGCTCCAGAAGCTGGCAACTCCCTCCTCCGGGCTGCATTAAAGTTCTCTCCCAGATGATGGGTGGAAGGTAATCTTTTTTGCTGCCACAAGAAGAGTACAGGCACATTGGCCTTCTGAAACTGCAGAATGTGAAGCTGCTCTTATGGGAGACAGGTTGGAGGTAACGAGGCATGGAACGAAGAAGGTAACAATATTATAGCAATAAAATTTCCATTGATTAATAAAATTTCTTAAGAAGATGAGAAAAATGTTATTGCATGGGAATGAAGAATCTTCTTCTACTATTGTTTTTTTTAACACCCAGGCATTCGTTTCGTGTAACTTGCATGCAAGGTGTTCTCTACGGGTTGAGAATATAAAAACTTAACCATTCAAATACGTACATCATTTCAATGTGACAGATCCCACCAGGGAAGGAGCAACTGCAGATGACAGAATTGTTATACTGTGGCCTTGATTTTATATTTGGAGTGTTCCAGTTTGGATGGTTTTCATCACAAGGATTCACACTAAAATTCCAGTCCTTTTTACGTAGTTGATCAGCTATTTCACGGAGTACATTCACTGCATATAAACCAAACTCACATGTTTTATGACAAAAGAGTAAAGATTGTAGAGATATGAAGACTCTCAATTGTATTGAAGAAGATGAAACAATAATGATGATTACATTAGGAATGTTCTGACTTGACTTTATATATAACATTCTGTAACTAACTAACACTATTCTGTAACTAACTTTGTTACAATTGACTTATTGACTATTTCATCATCTATATAAGTATCAGCCCCCCTCAAGTTGGATGACTGAAACAGGTTGCAGACATTCAACTTGCAGCTTAAACTGTGAAGAGAAACAGCACCCAATGCCTTTGTAAACATATCAGCCGGTTGAGAAGTAGTGGAGATATGAACTGGAGCAATTAAACCTTGCTGAAGTTTTTCACGAACAACATGATAATCGATCTCTATGTGCTTTGTACGCTCATGAAACACAGAGTTCGAAGCAATGTAGATAGCAGAACGGGAGTCACAATGAAAAGGCACTGGTAGTTTAGGAAAAACCTGAAAGTCCTTAAGAATCGCCACAAGCCAAGTAACCTCACCACAAGTAGCTGCCATAGCTCTATATTCGGCTTCAGCACTAGATTGTGACACTGTGTGCTGTTTTTTACACTTCCAAGAAATCAACGAATTGCCAAGCATAATACAATAACCAGTGAGAGATTGACGAGAGGCCTTACAACCGCCCCAGTCAGAATCACAATAAGCAACAAGATCAAGAGAGGAGTCAGAAGAAATGAGAAGTCCCTGACCAGGAGATTGCTTAATATAGCGTAAAACCCTATAAGCAGCATGCAAATGATCCTCACGAGGATTGGCTAAGTACTGAGATAAAATGTGTACCGAATAGGAAAGATCAGGTCTTGTAATAGTAAGATAGACCAATTTGCCCACAATTCGTCTATACAGAGAAGCATTCTTGACAGATAACAATTAAGAGTAGTTGTCCGTTAAATGATGATTCTGTTCCATAGGTACAGAAGAAGGTTTGGAAGTCAACATACCAGTCTCTGTCAACAAATCCAAAACATACTTGCGTTGATTGATATAAAAACCAGCATTTGAGCGAGCAACCTCCAAACCAAGAAAATAGTGAAGCAGGCCGAGATCTTTTATCTTGAACCTGGATAACAGAAAGCTTTTAACATCACTGATCACAGAGGAAGAGGAACCAGTAACTAAGATATCGTCTACATAAACCAGCACAGCACAAAACTTCCCATATTTGCAAAATGTGAACAAGCTATTGTCACTATGAGACTGGAGGAACCCAAAATCCAGAAGAGCCTGAGAGAGTTTAACAAACCAACAACGAGGAGCCTGTTTCAGACCATACAGAGACTTTCTGAGCAGACAGACTACATTAAGAGGGATCTTTATATCTGTAAGATATTGATAACCAGGGGGTAGCCTCATATATACTTTTTCATTTAAGTCACCATGTAGAAAAGCGTTAGCGACATCCATTTGAAAAACATCCCACTGTCTAGAAGCAGCAACAGCAAGGAGAATCCGTACAGTTTTCATTTTTGCAACTGGTGCAAACGTTTCAAAATAATCTAAACCTTGTGTTTGAGTGAATCCCCGAGCAACCAAACGTGCTTTATATCTATCAATAGACCCATCAGGCTGATATTTAATCCTAAAGAGCCACTTACAGTCAACAATGTGATGACCAGAAGGAGTAGTAACAAGCTGCCATGTTTGATTTTGCTCAAGAGCTCTTATTTCAGACTTCATAGCTTGAAGCCAGGAAGGATCAGGAGCAGCCTGTGCAAATGTAGAAGGTACTCGAATAGGAGTAATAGCTGCAACAAAAGCTTGATAACGAGGAGTAAATCTATCATAGGATAAGTACTTACTGATAGGATAAGTACAAACAGCCATACCTGCCCCAGATGAAGAAGTAGGAGAGAGAGCTGTAACTGCATGAGTGGAAGGAAGACCAATAAAATCTTTGTATTTAGAAGGTAACTGTTTAACCCTGGATGGTCTGGTAGGTGGCAATGACACTAGTGAGGAAGGAATAGAAGGAGAAATTGCAGACACCTCAGCTGTGTCATAGTCCACAGCAGGGTCAGAGACCACAGCAGGGTCAGAGACCACAGCAGGTGAATTTAAAGAAAGAGTGGAATCAATCTCAGGAGAGGAGTGAGAGAACTGTAATGGAAACAAAGGTATATCTAGTGTAGTGGAATCAAAAGAAGGACATAAGTCTGAAGATTTAAAAGGAAAGACATCTTCTACAAAGAAAACATCCCTAGACAGCACACACTTTTTTGTGTGTAAATCATAAATTTTGAAACCTTTCTTTCCATGTGGATACCCAATAAACACTCCTTTGATAACTCTAGAAGAAAATTTGTCCAAAGAATTTGTATTAGTAGCATAGCACAAACAGCCAAATGCTTTGATGGACAAATAATTTGGTTCTTTATCAAACAACAATTCAAAAGGTGTTTTATACTGAAGTAATTTGCAAGGTAGGAGATTCACAATATGAGTAGCAGTTAATATGAAATCACCCCAGAAAGAATTAGGAAGATTAGATTGAAATTTAAGTGCTCTAGCAATATTTAACAGATGTTGATGTTTTCTTTCAGCTCTGCCATTTTGCTGAGGAGTTCTAGCACAAGATGTTTGCTGTAAAATGCCAAGAGATTGAAGATAAGTAGTAAGATCCTGATTGGTGAATTCAGTACCATTATCAGATCTTACTACTTTGATGACTTTGTGGAATTGAGTTGTAACATATGCAATAAAGTTTCGAATGAGATTAGGAACCTGAGTCTTATGTTGAAATAGAAACACCCAAGTAGCCCTAGAATAGTCATCAACTACAGTAAGAAAGTAGGTACAATTATTGTGAGTACACTGTTTGTAAGGTCCCCAAACATCTATATGAATAAGATCAAATAGTTCAGAACTATGAGAAGTACTAGAAGGAAAAGGAAGTCTATGTTGTTTAGACATATGGCACACATCACAAGTATCAAAGTTTAAGGAGTGTGAATTCACAAATTTTAATTTCTGAAGAATGACAGAAGAAGGGTGTCCCATTCTTGAGTGCCACAACATAGCATTCTCAACTGATGTAGCATTACAACTTTTAGGACTAATACTATTGTTGATCATTACATGAGAACTAGAGTAGGGTTGATTATTGAAACTAGGTACAGTAAACTGAGATTGAGTACTGGATACAGTAAACTGAGATTGAGTACTGGACAACACAGAAGAGTTGAGTTTATAAAGTCCATCATGCAGATTACCAATCTCCCCGTCCTTCTTCAAAATAGGGTCCTGTATATAACACACATTGGACGAGAAAAACACCAGACAAGAGAGATCAGTAGTGAGTTTGACAATGGAGATGAGATTACATTGAAATTGAGGGACACATAGAACCTCATGAAGAATTAGGTCAGAAGTCAAACACACATCTCCAATGTGAGTAATACATGCTGTATTCCCATCAGGTAGATACAATTTAGCAGATAAAGACTTGACATTAGTTAGTAAATGTAAATGACTAGTTATATGATTTGTAGCACCAGAATCCAATATCCAAGAGGCATGAGGATCAGTTGTAGTACTAAGTACAGAATTTGCACTAACCACAGAGCAAGAGAAATTACCAGCCATCTGAGAAGAGGATGGATTAGAACTCCAACTATTGCTTTGTTTCAGAGTATCTTGTATCATCTTTGATAACTGTTGACACTGAGCAGCTGAAAATAATGAAGCATCAAGAGACTCTGTATCAGTAGATGTAGAGCTAAGTCCAGAAGGAGTGTTAGAGACTTGTGCTGCAGATTTGACAAATGTAGATTGAGATAATTTCTTTGGCTTAGGTTTAGGCTTGCCAAATAATCTATGCCAATCTGGATAGCCATGTAAACAAAAGCACTTATCCCTGTTATGACCCGGATTTTGACAGTAGTCACAATACAAATCATTGTTAACTTGTTTTCTAGCAGTAGGATTGACAGGATTCCCAGATTTCATCCTGTACTGATTGTTAACCTTGACATTCATTGCCATAGCATCTGAAATAGGTGACTGAGTAATTTTTGCAAAATCTCGCTGAGATTCTTCTTGAAGCAACAGAGAAAAAGCTTGAGACAGAGTAGGTATAGGTGTCATCATCAGTAACTGTCCTCTAACAGTTGTATATTGATCATTAAGTCCCATCAAGAACTGACTCAGCTTAATAGCATCCTCATACTTATCCAATTTTCTAGAATTATCACAAGCACACCTGCTATTAACACATACACATTTCGGAATAGGATTCAAGTTATCAATTTCAGCTATGAGAGTACGAAATCTAGTAAAGAAGGCTGTAATACTCAAATTGCCTTGCTGTATAGAAGCTAGTTCTTTCCGTAACTGAAACGTACGAGGCATATTCGATTGAGAGAATCTAACAGCTAGATCATCCCAAATGTCCTTAGCAGTAGTAAAATATGCAACACTATTGCGTATATCAGTGGAGATAGAGTTCAAAATCCAGGATAACACCATATTATTACACCGAATCCACAAAGCATAATGAGGAGTATTAACATCAGGTTTAACCAGAGATCCATCAATCAGACCTAATTTCATTTTAGCTGAAAGTGCAATTGCAATTGATCTACTCCAATGATGATAGTTCTGCTCAGTTAAAAGTTGTGTGACAATCGGAGTACCTGGATTATCAGAATTCTGAAGGAAGTAAGGATGATTTGAGTCAATTACTTGCGAATTTGATTGATTACCAGTAGCATTCGATGTTGTTCCAGTAGTTGCAGCCGCATAGTTCATCGCCATGAGTTATTGCCTTGAATCAATAGTATGAACACAATTGATGTACTGATAGTATAAGAAACCCTAGATTTGCGAGACTTTGGATAGCCAGCAATTCACACAATTTACACAGTCAAATCAACCAGAAACAAAGAGATGAAGATTAAAATATGTATAGTTGTATGTAAGTAAAGGTAGCGGAAGCAGAAAATATGAGAGATTCTTGCTCTGATACCATGACAAAAGAGTAAAGATTGTAGAGAGATGAAGACTCTCAATTGTATTGAAGAAGATGAAACAATAATGATGATTACATTAGGAATGTTCTGACTTGACTTTATATATAACATTCTGTAACTAAATAACACTATTCTGTAACTAACTTTGTTACAGTTGACTTATTGACTATTTCATCATCTATATAAGTATCATTTTAGCATACCAGTAAGACACATTTCTAGGAACTTAACATGCCAATTAATAAAGTTTTAAACAAGCTAATTTAATAAAGTAGGAGCCTGATTGTATCGAAAAAGCTATTTTGTAGACTTTTTTACCTTCCTCTGGTGGAAGACGCCTACTGATCTGTCCTTCAACAAAACACTCTTTCAACCCTGCTAACATAACAAAAACAAGTTTAAGAAGAAATAAAGAACGTAAAGTATGCCAAACTTTCGCCATCTCTGTTCTGTTTGTACTAAAAATCCCAAGCTAATAATGCATACCAAGCATTTACACGGGAGTACTATTATTTATACTAGCTTATAACCCGTGCCAAGCACGGGCCGAGCATCAGTCGACATTAAAATATTAATATTAATAAATTATTAATACATATTATTTAAAAATGTATTTCTCGAGAATTGAATGATAAAAATATATAATAAATAAATAACTATTTAATTATGTAGTTATAGACAATCGAACTGTGCATAAAGCTAAAGAAATTAAAGTAAATAAATAAATCTTGTATGATTACGTAAGTGTAAAGAATCTAACGCTCGATGAAACTATTGAATTTAAAGTAAATAAATAAATCTTGTATAATTACGTAGTTGTAAGGAATCGAACCCCGGATGAAGCTAAACAATTTAAAATAAATAAATCTTGTATAAATACGTAGTTGCGAGGAATCGAACCCGGGTTAAGTGATAACCAAATTTGGTACTTTAGTACTTTGGTACTTTGGTACTTTAGTACTTTGGTACTTTAGTACCGCGTGCCATTTTCACATTGTTTTGTTTATTAATAAAGAGTATAGATGTCATCT
Organism: Heracleum sosnowskyi; assembly: GCA_030848705.1. NCBI lineage: Eukaryota > Viridiplantae > Streptophyta > Magnoliopsida > Apiales > Apiaceae > Heracleum > Heracleum sosnowskyi. Next base: position 24,541,622 of record CM061240.1, read on the forward strand.
AATATACAGTATGAGGTTGTAAGCAAGCACTACTAGAAAAATGGCTAAATTTGACCGAAAAATTTCGGTCATATTTAGTTAAATTTGACTTTCAGCGGTCATATTTGGTTCGATTTGACCGAATTTTGTCGGTCATTTTTAGGCTAGTCAAATTTAGCAAAATCGGTCAAATTTATGTTAAATTTGACCTACTAAAATTGACCGCTTAAATTTGATCGAAAATTTGAAAATTTTGAAATTTGAAATTTTTTGAATTTGCCGCCTAACGGGGATCGAATTTGACCGTTTTAAATTTGACCGAATGTGGTCAAATTTATAAATGTGACTGAAAATAACTATAACATATATTTTACAAATCCAGCAACTCTTTATCGTATTCTGCTATTTTTCTGCAAAAGTTCTGCAACAATCTACATTATATCTGGTTATCAACATAAATAACACATGATTAATGTTATATAAATAATTCAAGAACCAAAACAATTTCATATCATATACAATATTTATTAATGATGATTTCATTACAAATATAGTCTTATATATATACAATTAAATTTTCAAAATTAGATTTAACAATACTATTTTTCCTAATTTAGTTTGATGAAGATGGCCATATGAGATTTTTTTGATTCTTGGTTGACACCTTGACCGTCGGAGTTGCTTTGTTGCCGAAAATATCATTCCTCAAGTTGATTTGTAATTATTAATCTTGCACATTAGACATAGATTGACAAAAAATAGACTCACTAGTAGGTGTAAATATGTGTGTATACATGTATATATATATATATATATATATATATATATATATATATATATATATATATATATATATATATATAGGGGTTTACTCCAATACAAACCACTCTTAGACTACAAACCTACAAACTAAATAATTGTTTTTCCAAATCGCGTCGAAACATAGCACATATGGTATGCAAATCGATCGTTGGGAGATGGAGAAAAATACGGTGAAGTCGGATTTCAAAAAAAGATCTCCGATTGACGGGAAAAGTCAAATTAAAAACGGAGGGGAATAAGTGTGATTGTGTGTGGGAGGATGTATTTTAGTTGTGTGTTGTGCATATAGGGGGGCCATTAGATTACATTAATCTAAGGATTTATACTGGTTCTTAGTTTGTATTTTAAAAAAGGTTTGTATTTGATCACTAGCCTATATATATATAAGGAAGGAGGGAGATGGAGGGGGAAGAAATGAATTAGTGATGTAAGTATGTAATGGGTGTATAAATAGAAGATGAGTTTGCTGTAATAAATTTAGACCATTGGATTGTAACTTTGATTTGTTAAATCCGGGCCGTTAAATGTGTTTCACGCGGATCTCTAACATGGCACTAAATTTAACCGCGTTCGGTCAAATTTATAAATTCGACTAGATTCAGTCAAATTTATAAATTTGATTGATTAGGGTTTTGGTCAAATTTCTAATTAAATTTGACTATCAGCTGTAAAATTTACAAATATGACCGAAAATGGTCAATTTATGAGGATGATAAAATTTTGATTTGTTATAATAAATTTTATGCAAAACCTATAATAATTTGATTTTTTGCATGAACTGTTGATATCTAAAAAAGTTAATATCCATACGGTTGAATCATTCAAATTGTAATTTAAATAACACAAAATTACTAACCCTAGCCACTAAATGCTTAACCCCTAAATTCCAACTATATATATTTCAAGGAATAGTTTGAACTATGTATCACATTGTTATGGAATGTTTTTAGTGTTACCTTTTTTAATGTATACAATATGCTGTCACAGTCTACCGATAAAATATTTATAATTTTTAAAAATTAGTAAGCATTTATTGACAATATTCAAACTTCTTAAATATACGAAAAATAAACATTTTTTGACCATTTTCAATTTTTAAAATTTGTTAAGTGCCTCTGTTATGGATTAAAAAACGTACTTTGTGAATTTAATGAGCTTCGAGCTTTAATGGCTGCACTCGTGTTTCCGGACTAAATTGGTCCTCACAAGATGCCTACGTATCTCAATTAATGTTGAGAATCAAGCCAAAGACGTAGTTCTGATTGTAGGATCAGGGACCTTATATAGGCGTCTGGAGCCTAGTATTTATGGTATGTTTGGGAGTCTTAGCGAATAAGTCTCCTTTTTGATATTGGATAAACGTTGTATTTTTTGCAGGATAAGTCTTTTCCTTGTTGATAAAGGCTATGACTCATTAATTGCCTTTAATTGGGATTCTGGATCCTTCTTTGACCAATTTGCCATAATTTGGATTCTTTTTATGAGCTGTATATTTTCCCTATTCATTAATTATGAAATTAATGAATAATCAGGGTTTCGGGCCTTGAATATTGGGCCGTGTTCTTGGACAATTCGGGTCTAATTAATATGTCATTAATTATATTTTTAGGGTTATTTTTAGCCCATATCATTTGCCCCCCAATTTCTAGGAAAACTTTTCAAGCTTTCGTAGAAATTATATTGACCTTTTTCGAGATTCGGGGTCTTTTTTATCCTTTACCTAGGACTTCATTCACACTAGTGTTTCACAAATATCGCCTTATTGCAAAGTGTGGAGCGACCTACACATTTACGACGATTGTTGCCTTATTCGAGGCTAATTTGACATTTATATGAATTATTCCTAATATTTTAGGAATTTTCGTGTACCCACAGGTATTTTTAACATTTATTCCTAATATTTTAGGAATTTTCGTGTACCCACGGGTATTTTTAACATTTATTCCTAATATTTTAGGAATTTTCGTGTACCCACAGGTATTTTTAACATTTATTCCTAATATTTTAGGAATTTTCGTGTACCCACAGGTATTTTTAACATTTATTCCTAATATTTTAGGAATTTTCGTGTACCCACAGGTATTTTTGACATTTATTCCTAATATTTTAGGAATTTTCGTGTACCCACAGGTATTTTTAACATTTATTCCTAATATTTTGGGAATTTTCGACCAGAAGTCAAGTCAATTTCGACCAGGAAGTCAAGTCAATTTCGACCAGGAAGTCAAGTCAATTTCGACCAGGAAGTCAAGTCAATTTCGACCAGGAAGTCAAGTCAATTTCGACCTGAACTGGAATGAGGTCGATCAGTTCGACCAGGAAATTTAGGTCTTTTTCGACCTCAAATTTTCGACCTCATTTCTTTGCATTTTCGAGCAGGAATTTTCGACCTCGTTTCTTTGCATTTTCGAGCAGGAATTTTCGACCTCGTTTCTTTGCATTTTCGAGCAGGAATTATAGCTTAATTTCGATCAGAACAGTGTTGAGGTCGAACACTTCGACCAGAAAGTTTAGGCCTTTTTCGACCTCAAATTTTCGACCAGGAATTAGTATTATTTCGATCTCATTCCCAGTATACATTTTCGACTAGGAAGTGGAGTGAGGTTGAACATGTCGACCTTGATTTTAAGTGTAAATTCGACCAGAAATCTTCGAGTTCAACTTGGGTCTTTTTCGACCTCACATTTTTTGACCAGGAATTTGGGTCGTGTGTATACTGATACATGATTTTGCTAGTATTCTGATACATGATTTTGCAAACTTTTCCGCCATCGGGGGGCGCGCTGCCCCCCCCCCCGAACCGCGGGTTAGGGCTTTGTTTTAATTTGTGCTTTTTCGACCTTGGTCGTTCGATCTCAAACCCAGTCTCCTTCGACCTCATTTTTGAGGTATTTTAGACCTCATTTTTGAGGTATTTTAGACCTCATTTTTGAGGTATTTTAGACCTCAATTTGGTCCCAGGTCGAACAATTCGACCTCATTTTTCCGTGTTTTTTCGACCTCAGCCTTTCGACTTCAGTGTAGGGTTTCTTCGACCTCGGTTGGCTCCAACAACGCCATACGTGGCTTATAGATACAAGAACTAAATTGAGTTCTAACACCTTAGACCTCATTTGAGGTTTCAACAACGCCAAACGTGGCTTATAGGTACAAGAACTAACTTGAGTTCTAACACCTTAGACCTCATTTGAGGTTTCAACAACTTAATTTTCACATTGAGAGGTCTTCATGAACGAAGATAGACATAACATTTCGCCCTTCGGGGTTCGTTGTATTCAACTCTATTTGTGTAGTTGACATGCATATTTTGTATGTTTTCCTTTGCAATAATTGGTAGTTTGTCCTGGCAAAACTTTTGAGGATGTTTCTACCAGTCAAAACGGGCTCAATCCTTCATCTGCTTTCTGGGAAGCTCATGATTTCATCGAATCTTATTTCTACTTGTCCTACTAGCGGATCCTTTGAGGATGCATTAAACATAATCAACTTTCAAGTTTGAGGCATGCCAAGTTTTTGGCACCTCATGCCCTTCGAGGGTTTCTAGCTTTTACGAGCCTCGTCCAAACACGTTCTTAACGTGATATGGTCCTTCCCAATTTGGGGCCAACTTGCCTTTTTGTCCAACTCCGGATGCCTCAATCTTTCGGAGGACTAAGTCTCCTTGACGGAAGAATCTCTCTTTAACCCTTAGGTTGTAATAGAAAGATGCTCGTTTCTGATGCTGAACTATCTTGGCATTTGCCTCGTCTCTAACTCCATCAATTAGATCTAAAGCTAGCCTCAAGCCTTCTCCAATTGTCTCTGGTTCGTAATCCTCAACTCTTGGAGACGTGAGGGGAATCTCTACTGGAACCATTGCTTCTGCCCTATATACCAGCAGAAATGGGGTTGCTCCAGTGGTGACTTTACAGGTATACGATATGCCCAAAGTATGGGGAGCAATTCGTCTTCCCAAGTGTTTCTGGGGTGTTAAACTCTTTTCTTTAGTCCATCTAGGATAATTCGATTTGCAACCCCAGCTTGCCCATTTGTTTGAGGATGAGCAACAGGAGTGAAGCGTAATTGGATATCATTCTCTTCACAATATTTCTTGAACTCATTATTGTTGAATTGAGTTCCATTGTCCGTGACAAGGACTCGGGGAATTCCATACCTGCATATCACATTTTCCCAGAAGAATTGCATCACTTGCTTGGTGGTTATCTTGGCTAATGGCTTAGCCTCAATCCACTTGGTGAAGTAGTCAATTGCCACTATCAAGAACTTTCTTTGAGCACTTGCCATTGGAAATGGCCCAAGTATATCCATTCCCCACATGGCAAAGGTGATGGGTGAGTTAATGGACGTCATCATCTCTGGTGGTTGCCTAACTATTGGTGCATGTTTCTGGCACCGTTCACATTTCTTTACATAGCTTTTATCATTAGCAAGTATGTTTGGCCAATAGAAACCTAGACGAGTGATTTTACGGGCAAGGGCTCTGCCCCCCAAGTGCTGCCCACAAATTCCTTCATGTACTTCCTTCAGGGCTAATTCTGCCTCTTGGGGTCTCAAACATTTCAGATATGGAATGATGAAAGACTTTTTGTACCGGATTCCCTCAATCAGGGTATACCTTAGTGCTCTGACGTATAGCTTTCGTGCTTCTGAAGTGTCATTGGGTAACCACCCAGTTTCCAGATGAGCCTTGATGGGATATATCCAACAACTAGCGACATCAATGGGTGCTACCGACTTTCCGTTGATGCTTGGGGTCCTCAGGACTTGGAAGTATACACTCCTTGCATAGTTTTCAATTTCGGAAGAAGCAAATTTAGACAAGGCATCAGCCTTCACATTTTCTTCCTTTGGAATGTGCTCTACATAGCATTCGTCGAACTGAGTCATGACGGCCTTGACAAGTTTCAAGTACTTGGCCATGACTTCATCTCTGGCCTCATTGTTTGTCGTTGGAAAGTCAAGTTTTAGTGCATATTTTATGATGAATCCATCAGGGCTTTGTAGCACTAAACCGGCTCCGCTTGATTTTGTTTTTGATGCTCCATCAAAATAGAGCACCCAACATTATGTCTCCAACTTCCTTGTCTTCCATTATTGCTTCCTGCCCCCCGACTTCTTGGTTGTCAATGGTACATTCCACCATGAAGTCAGCAAGTGCTTGAGCTTTTATGGCCGTTCGAGGCTTATACTTAATGTCGAATTCGCCCAATTCAATGGCCCATTTGATCAATCTTCCACTAACTTGAGAGCTATGCAAGATGTTTCTTAAAGGTTGATCAGTCAAGACCTCTATCTTGTGAGCCTGGAAGTATGGGCGTAGCTTTCTTGAGGCCATTATCAAGGCTAAGGCAAACTTCTCTATGGTAGAGCAGTTTATTTCTGCCCCATGAAGAATCTTACTCACATAGTAGACGGGCTTCTGCACTTTCAATCCTTTCAGCCATGTATTTCTTCAGGGCCTCAAAGGCTTCTAGTTGAGCTGGTAACATAACTCTTTGATCCTTCGGGATCTTCTATCCATGCATGTTATTTATGCATATTATGTTTCTTCGTTCTTGCATTCACTTACATTTATTTAGCTTTTCTTTTGTAAGGCAATTCCTAGTACTTGGCCTCTTGAATGGGCTGGCACTTTGATCAAGTGATATTGGTACAACTTGTTCTTTAGTAGAACAATAAGGAAATACTCAAACAAAGATAAGTAATAAAATAGTGAATGAGAACTTGAAATATTTCCTTTGAAAAAGAGGGTTCGACCCTTACATAGTGCTTTACTTTCTACTAAGAGCTTAAGAGCTCAGAATGGTTTCGTCGACCTTATTGCTACTTGTCCTATTTGTGGATCCTTTTAGGAAACACTTAAACATAATAAACTTTCAAATTTGAGGCATGCCAAGTTTTTGGCACCTCAGCCCTTCAAGGGTTCAGGCAACAATGCTCCAATGTAAGTGACTTTGTCTGGTTCTCCCGGGATTAGGGGAATAGGATTTAGATCCTCGGCTGGCTTTCCCCTTCTTTCTTCATCGTCTTTTGAATTCATAACCTCGATTGGGAGAACCTGCCCCCCGACTCCATCAGGCCTTAACGCGGCTACATAGCAATTCCTAGCCATCTTTTGATCTCCTTGTTCTTCACCAACCCCGTTCCTTGTTGGGAACTTGATTTTCAAATGGTAAGTTGAGGCAACAACCTTGAATGCATGAAGGCCTGTCCTACCAAGGATTTCATTATAAGTCGAGGTTGCCTTTATCACCACGAAGTTCAGCATTTGAGTTGCTGTTTGTGAACCTTGCCCTATTGTCATAGGGAGCTGAATAGTTCCCTCTACTTTGGATTCAACCCCATTGAACCCATATATGGGCATGTTTGAAGGAGTCAGTTGTGAATCGGTATATCCCATCTTGATGAAGGCGTCATGGAACAGGATGTCCACGGAAGCTCCATTATCTACCAGAACCCTCTTAGTTTTAGAGTTCCCTATTACAGGTATAATGACCAACGGGTCGTCATGGGGGAACTTCACCCCTTCAAGATCAGAATCATCAAAGCTAATAGCCACTTCTGCCCTGGCACGTTTCGGTGCTTCTCCTACAACAGTCATTATCTCTCGAGCATAAGCTTTCCTTGAGTTTCGGGAGGACCCAGCAGAAGTCGGTCCTCCAAATATCATGTTGATGACAGGCCCTCGGGGCTTAGGAGTACGATCTTGGTCGTTGTCCCTCCTATCGTAGTCTTTCCTTTCATAGTTTCCTTGTTGATTTCCTCGATTCCCATCCTTAGTGAACTTATCGAGTTTTCCTCTTCGAATTAAGAACTCGATCTCATCTTTCAGTTGTCTACAATCGTCGGTGTCATGACCAACTTCTTTATGGAAACGGCAGAATTGATTCTTGTTTCGTTTCTCCAAGTCGGATCTTAGCGGCTTTGGCCATCGAAGATCTTCTTCCTTCTCAATTTCCATCAGAATTTGACTTCTTGAGGTGTTCAACCTTGCATATTCATTGAACCTGGGTCCGAAGTTGTTCCTTTTAGGTGGAGAGTCGGAATCTTTCGCTGTCCTGGGATATTTGTCCCTAGCGTCATACTCTTGAGTCTCCTTTCTCTTTTTTCCGTTTTCACTTCCCTCAACAATGGGTTCATACTTTCTCATGCTTTCTTCAGCCTTGATATACTTTCCGGCTCTATCTTGTAGTAACAACATGTTTTCGGGGGGATGTTTAGCCAAAGACCTCCTGAAGTGGTCATCGGTAGTTCCTTGCTGTAGGGCTATCATAGCCACTTTATCTTCCAAATCTGGGACTTTTATAGCCTCCTTAGTGAATCTACTCAAGTATTCTCTCAACGTTTCATTCTTGCCTTGTCGAATCTCCATAAGAGAGGCGGAACTTTTCTCATGTATCTTCCCACTAACAAATTGATTGATGAATGCCTTACTCAGCTCTTTGAAGGATCCAATAGAATTGGGCGGAAGGCGACTATACCAACGTTGAGCCATGCCCGCTAGGGTTTGTGGAAACGCCCTACACTTTACAACGTCATTGGCAGGCTGCAACATCAGTGCATTTGAGAAGGTCCTTACATGATTTGCGGGATCTCCCGTTCCATCATAGGCTTTGATCGAAGGCATCTTAAACTTTCTGGATATAGCCGTTTTCATGATGTCTTGAGTAAACGGTGGTGTAGGATCATCAGGATCTCCTAGGGGCAACAGAATACTAGGATCACCCCTTGGAGCTTCAGCCCTCTTGGTCCTTCTTAGTGGATCCAATTTGATTATCGGGATTCCTTCAGTCGTTCGGCCCCGAGATTGAGCGGCCTCTTCTTCAGCAAGGAGTTTTTTGAGCCTTGCAGTCTCTGCCTCATGGGCTGCAAGTTTCTCCCTAGTAGTTTGGGGTGGCTCCCGATTTGTCTGGGAAGAACGTCTCCTTCTTGGGGCGACATCCTCCCCAGTTGTATAACCCTCATCCTCGGTGTATGGGCCAGAGTAATCTTGAATGAGAGGGGTCTGACGAGTTTGTTGATTTTGGGGTCCCAGACCTTGAATATAAGGGGGCACATATGCCTCATGGTAGATTGGATTAGTTCCACTACCGCCCGTCATGGGTCGAGGGGGCATGCCATAGCTTGGAATCCCCAAAGTCTGATTCGCGTATTTAGGGAGATCAGTAGTATGGAGTTGAAGGCTTCTCGGGGCATTCATGAGCAGCGGGGAGGTCGTGATTGGTTGCTGGTGAACGGTCTCTTGTGGATTAGATCCATGAATGACCATCTGCAGGGGATTCGTCCCTTCAACCGAAATCGGGATTTCCGGTCCTTGAGTGTTAGTGGGGATATTCGCCCCTTGTGTGTCAGTAGTTGGCGGTGGCCGATCAGCCTCAGAGGTGATAGGACGATCCTCAGGAGTTTGATTATCCCGAGCTGTTCTTCGTGTGTTTGCCATGGTTGATGTTGTCTTCCCACAGACGGCGCCAAATGTTATGGATTAAAAAACGTACTTTGTGAATTTAATGAGCTTCGAGCTTTAATGGCTGCACTCGTGTTTCCGGACTAAATTGGTCCTCACAAGATGCCTACGTATCTCAATTAATGTTGAGAATCAAGCCAAAGACGTAGTTCTGATTGTAGGATCAGGGACCTTATATAGGCGTCTGGAGCCTAGTATTTATGGTATGTTTGGGAGTCTTAGCGAATAAGTCTCCTTTTTGATATTGGATAAACGTTGTATTTCTTGCAGGATAAGTCTTTTCCTTGTTGATAAAGGCTATGACTCATTAATTGCCTTTAATTGGGATTCTGGATCCTTCTTTGACCAATTTGCCATAATTTGGATTCTTTTTATGAGCTGTATATTTTCCCTATTCATTAATTATGAAATTAATGAATAATCAGGGTTTCGGGCCTTGAATATTGGGCCGTGTTCTTGGACCAATTCGGGTCTAATTAATATGTCATTAATTATATTTTTAGGGTTATTTTTAGCCCATATCAGCCTCATATAATTTTTAACATGTAGTTCTTGTTATCGAGGTACTCTAATATTTTTTTTTCATAGTTATAAGAAATGATTAAGTATATATTATTTTATTTTTAAAATTTTTTAATTTACGTAAATTTGACCATGGGTGGTCAAATATATAAATTTCACTACTTTTGGTCAAAATTGAATTCGAATATTTTAGGGTAGTTTCGGCGGGAAATCTGCCGCCTAAACTTAAATTTGATAAATTTGACAATGTTCGGTCAAATTTATAAATTTGACTAGATTCAGTCAAATTTATAAATTTGATTGATTAGAGTTTGCGGTCAAATTTCTAATTAAATTTGACTACCAGCGGTCAAATTTACAAATATGACCGAAAATGGTCAATTTATGAGGATGATAAAATTTTGATTTGTTATAATAAAGATTATGCAAAACCTATAATAATTTAATTTTTTGCATGAACGGTTGATATCTAAGAAAGTTAACATCCATACGGTTGTATCGTTCAAATTTTAATTTAAATAAGAAAAAAAATACTAACCCTAGCTAGTAAATGCTTAACCCCTATGTTATGCCATATTTTCGGCTGCCTCAATTATCTCCTAATTTCCCAATATTGATCTAATAATGATTAATTGTTTAACCACTAAGTAATATCCTCTCTCTCAAACGAGGAAACAATCAATCTAAATCAATCAATTACTAAAAAATATCTTCAAACGATTTTTTCAAATCAGGAAAGAATCACAACGCTATTATAACTCTAAAAAGATAAAATCAACTTATCTCAACATATCCCTTAACAATCACATGGATTAAAAACACTATCCTATCACAGAACTGCGTTGGCTTGATCCCTATATATAAACAGGGTACGCAGGCAGCTTGGAAGAGGATCTGACACATCTAACAACACTACTAGAAAAACGTTAATAGACATCGCCCCTTTTACATCGGTTAAGAAAACCACTGATGTTAAATATATTTTTAACATAAGATATTTTAAAAGCGATGTTAAATAGCTTTCCGGACATCAATTCCTAAAATAACCGGTGTCTTTATGTATTTTTAGAAAAGTAAAAAAACACGCGGCAATGTTTTCCCTCTTTCTAATAAAACATTTCCCCTTAGAAAATTTTATTCCCCCTCACCCAAAATTTCCCCTATCCCCCGAAACATTTTCCCCCCTTAGACCCCAATTCATTTCCCCCAATTCATTTCCCCCATCTCTCAGCCCCGACCCCGTTTCTCTCTAAAACTCTAAAACATTTCCCTCAAAAAACCCTAAATCTCTCAACCCCGACCCCGTTTCTTTCACTCAACTCTCAATCGAAAACAAACTCTAACTCATTTAAACTCAATCTCCAATTAAATCTCTCTCAAATAGAAGAAGAGGAACCCGAAATCTTAGATCGAAGAAGAACAAATTCGAATTAGTAAGTCATTTTCCAGATTCGAATTAGTAAGTCATTTTAATTTAAGTTTGAATTAGTTGCTTTTTTCTAATTTGAACTTCTTTTTTTTCAGAATGGTTGCTTCTTTAGCTTGGGTCATCTTGAATTAGTAAGTTCATGTGTTATTACTTGTCTTTATTTTTGCATGTATTTTTTACTTAATGTCTTTAATATTCTTGTTTTTAGATTGGATGAACTGTTCTTGTGTTTTTGAATAAACTTTGTCTTTGTTTTTGTTTTTAGATGAATTAACTTAAGTACTGAAGTAGATGGTAGTTGGTTTTAGGTTAATTATTTCAGTCACTTAATTACGTTAGGTCTCTATTTAGACAGATTATGAACTAGAATCCTACAAAGCTTATACATTCACATAACTCCTTACTGTTCATTATCCATTCTATGTTGTAAAGCTTTTCCAAGTTGTAGAATGGTTTGTTAGGCCGAATACAATATAATCAAATATATATGAGAATAACAATAATCAAGAACACTGTTTATGAATCAAATAAACTGTAATTGTATTAACAGCTTCTCTCTTTATGATGTTAATGAATCACAAAGAGCTTCTAGGTTACAAGAATAATAATCAATGATCGCATCCCTTCTAGGGATAGCATATCTGTGTTTATATATTACACAGCTACATACAATCCATCTCTAATTGATATTCCTATAAGTTAGCTATACAATTCATATCAATTAAGGATTGCTTCTTATCTTCTATTCCGTTTCCTTAGCTGTATCAATATATTCTGCTTCTTTCCATCTTCAGAATATATTGCTTCTAGAATATTCAATTCAGCACCGACAGCTAATTCAACTATCACCACGTCAGACTTTAACAAACTCTGACTGGCTTCAATGTAAACTCTGATTAACACCTGGTACTTAAACACTGATGAGCAGACGTCAGCAATTATATTTAACAATCTCCCCCAACTTGTTCATACTAAAATGTACAAGTTAAAAAGATAATTGATGATGTCAAAACATATAACAAATGCAGTGTTTAAAATATAACAGAGTTTAACTTTAACTTAGAACATAAAACTTAAAAACTTACAGTCAGACTTTATTTGATTTCTTGAATATCAGGCACTGTCCTGAGATAGTCTGTAAGTAATCTTTTCTCAGCTCTTTCCAGTTCAGCAATCATAATCTCTTTCAGCTTCTTCAATTCTGGGTCACTTTCACCAGTTTGATATATGGCAGCCCTCAGAGAATAAATACTGTTTTTCCTCATTTCATTTCCAAGTCTTATATAATATGATTTGTCTGACTCCAAATTGAATTCCAAGACTTTGATACCCAGTGTTGTCTTGAACTTGGCACTATTTCTTTTCATCTCAACAATCTTTCCATGAACATCTCTGTACTTAGGAATATATGCACTAGAAACACCACCTCCAAAAAGCACTTTAGATTTCATCATTCTGTCTTTTATGACAAGAGCAGCATCATGAGTACTTTTGTTTTTGATTTTGAGAAGGTATAAAACATACTCAAGCTCTTCCCATAGCTTCAATTGAATATCAGCTTCTCCTACTCTGTATACTCTTCCATCAGACATGAAGTATAACAGAACCTCTTTCTTCAAACCCCTGTGATAGACCATCTGAACAGATTCCAGTTTATCAAGGCTCTCTTGAGATACCCCAATACCAGCTTCTGCCAGTGAAGTTTGATCTAAAGATCTGTTGTTTATTCTCTTCTCCCTATGTGAACCTAAACCAGACTTATCAAAAGATTCTTTTCCAAGTACAGTCCTGGTTTGAGAAAAGTCCACAGGTTGAAGTGTCAGAGTTTCAGAAAGTGTAGGTCTTAAGAAACCTTTGAGTTGAGGAGCTAGCTGAGTTTGTACAACTTGAGCTTTGTCAGAGGTTGTCACAACTTTAGTAGAAACATCAACATGAGCAGCGTCAGAGGTTGATTTACTTATCCTTAATTCAACTTGAGCAATGTCAGAGGTTGAATAATTCTTCTTAGGTAACTGTCCTTCTTCTACCAGTATACCTTTTCCTTTATCAGTATTTGTAATTACAGGCCTCCTGGTGTATTGTATACTCTGTTGAGTATTTTCCTTGATAGAAATTCCAATTTCTTTCTTTCTAGGAGCCTTTACTGATTTCTTCTTATAATTTCCAGAAGCAACTTTCTTCTTATGTTCTTCTGCTAGCATTTGTTCTTCCGCTTGAATATCTTCAACAGTAGCATCTTGACCATGCTCAGCTAGAAACAATTGAGTTGCAACTTCTTCATCAGTAATTGGAGATTGAGAAGAAAGAAGTAAACTTCTTACTTTTGAAGAAGACTGCCCTCCAGTGTTTATTCCTTTTCCAGCATTAGTCTTAGCATCAGAGTTTGACCTCCTCCCTTGCTCTTGAACATTCTTTTTCCTTTGTTCTTTATCTTTTGCACCACCATCAGTGGTATCATCCTTCTGAGTCAGAGTTTGAGAGCTCTTGCATTTGTCTTGAGATACTCTCTCCCCCTTTTTGACATCATCAGAAATCAATACTGATGTGAGCAGTTCCAAGGAATTTGCAATTGCATCCAGCTTATTTGACATTTCAGCTTGATTCTCTTCAACCTTTGACAATCTGGAGTGAAAAGCCTTCTGTTCTTTACACAAAGATATATAGAGAGATTTATCCTTTTGCAGTGTAAGTTCCCTTGCAGCTATGTCATTCCTTAGACCATCAATAACCTTGTCAGTACCATCAAAACGATTATTCAAAGATTTGACTTGGACTATTGTAGCTTTGAGATGAGTTAGAAGTTCAGGATTTTGAATCTCCTTTGAAGACTTGGTCACAAAATCAGCAGCTCTTTCATCAGAAAAGATAGTTTCTCTGCTTGACCAATTGGAGAAATACATATCCTGAAAGTGAGCGTCTGTAGCATGTTGAGCAGCAACTCGTTGAGATGTATCAACAGAGTTTGCAGAAAAATCAGCATTAGAAGAATCAGGAACATCTTCTTCAGTATCATCTTGTGCTCCCTCATGATGAACAGAGTTTGCAATATTCTCTGCAGTGACTTCAGTGTTTAACTGTGCAGCTTCATCATTAACTTTTTCTGCTATAGCTTCATCTGTCTCAGCATTTAGCTGTGCAGCAACAAGATTCTCAGTGGTTACAAAAACCTCTGCTTCTTTAGGAACAGCCTCTGCAACAATATCAACTACTTGAACAGCTTCAAGAACCTGATCAACCTCCTCACCCTCTTCTGGATTTGAATTATTGACAGAAAGAATTTCTGTATGAGTGGCAAGAGACTCATTTAGGATCTGGGTGGGTTGATCAGCTGCCACATCCTCAGTATCACAAATACTGATACTAGGATGTGCTTCAAATTCTTCTTCAACAGTCATCTCCAATATTGGTTCAAGAAAATCATCATGAAAAGTAGCATCAGTGTTTGCTCTGGCTTCTTCATGCACAGTAGCATTTGCAGAATGAGTTGCAATCACAACCTCAGGAGCTTCAACATTTACAAAAATCCTGTCCTCATCATCAGCATTAACAACAGGCTCATCAGCAATAATTTCAGGAGCATCATGCTGGACAGCTTCATCCACATTATCAAAAAGATAATTGGCTACTAATCTTCTCTTCCTCTTATGAAGAGTTTCATTATCAAGATCATCTTCATTATCAGCTTTTGATCGATTTGCTCTCCTCTTCTTATAATGACCCATGGGCTCATCATTTGTCTTAGACACACCTACATTAGTAGATGGTCTCACAGACCTTGCAGGTTTAGTACCAATGTGCTTAGTCCTACCACCCCTTGCAGGTATGACAGATGTTGATGGAGGTAGCTCTGTTTGTAAAGGCTCAGGTTGAGGTTCTGGCTGAGAAGGAGCTTGGGTAGGTGGATTAACTTGATCATTTAAAAACTGTTGCACAGAGACAGGTAGCAACAAATCTCCAACAACCCCTTTCTTAACATCTTTATTACTAAGATCAGAGAATATCCTTTTATGTAATTTAAAACAAGAAACATCTTCTTCAATTACTTCTACTCCTTCAACACAGTAAGAAAATAAAATCTGACAGAATCTTGAAAAATAGACTACTCCTCTATTCTCTGTCATTTTCTCTCCTAGATTATTCAAGACAAGTCGTGCAAAATCAAAATGATTATCATATAAAAGAGAATACCCGATTTGTAGACTGTCTGTGGGAATAGCATCCCAGTTTGTGCATTTCTTTCCAAACGTCCTTGTAATACAATCAAAGAAGAAGCTCCACTCCTTCCGTAAGAACGGTCGTTTCAACTGTCCAATCTTGTTCAAGGGTCCAGAATACCCAATCTCTCGCATCATCCTTATCAAATCTTCATCACCCATTCCAATAGTATACGACGAAAACTTAGGAAACCCCATCGCAGCCCGAATGGTTCCAGCAGTAATCACATACTCTGTTTCTTCATATTCAAAGATTATAGATGGGTTCCCAGTTTCACCACCATCATCATACATCCCCGACTCCCAGAACGCCTTGATTTGTAAACCAGAGAGTTTTGCTGGTTCAACTAAAGCACGCCCAATCGCTGACTGAGCAAGAAAATCTTGAATCATATGAAAAGCTTCTGGGGCATTAACAGTATTTAGTGGTACTGCGTAATTGTTTGGAACAAATTCTAACCCAGAAGAAACAAACGCTGTAGTCGCCATTAGTAAAATTTGAAAGAAATCAAAGAAATTTATGCAAAAGATTCGTAAGAGTTTGTGAGCAGGGATGTGTTTGTGAGTATGTGTGTGTGTAAATTGAAGTAAGATGTGAAAGGTTTAGACGTATGTGTGTGTATTGTATAAATATGAAATTCAAAATTAAAAACTGAACAGTTTTTAATCATTAATACACAACTGTCTTACTCCTTTAATTATGTGAGTGGGACACGTGGCACATATGGAATGACTGACAGCAAGTAATTGACAGTTTCCAATGCGCATGCGCAGTAAAAACAGCAATAATTACCGCCTGTTACACTTTTCTAGGAAATTAACCTCTCTCCTCTGTTTAAAACATTCTTGATCAACTGTCCAATCATACTCTTTTTAAATTTTCAAAACAAATGTCTTTTTCTCAAAATTATAATATGTCTGAAACCAACAAAATTGATTTTAATCACCAGAGATTAAAATTAAAGTACCTCGGCGTAGAGTACATAATTCATTAGTGTTTACCAATCCTCCTCCTTTAGAAACAAACTCTTTTCACAAACTGTACAGATGTGAGTATTTGTGTGTGAATTAGCAGAGTTTACTGAATATGAATATTTAGACCATCTCAAAGTGCATAAAATCCACGAACTAAAGTAGTAAAAACTGGTTGCCTAAACTCTCATGTATTACAAAAAATCTGATTTTTATATCTAAACTCTGTATACTGATATCCTTTCATTTGGATATATCTTTTATTTTTCACCCCCTTCATATAGATTTTTTTTTCCAGTAATCAGTGGTTGACACTAGTCACCAAAAATCAAAGATTTTAGCCCTTATTTCATACAATAAGTTCTTGGATCTTCCTAGGCACAACATGATCTCAAAAGAATTTGTGCTCTTTTTGGCATCTTTTGATTCGAGGGTGAATTATTTGCAATTAATAATCAGAGTTTAGACTTTTCATCAGTTTAATACAATTAATTTATGAGAGAAAATGCAAACAACTAATACAAACTCAGTATATAGAATCAATAAACTAAGAGATGCTATAAATATACAGACAGTATCATGCTGTGTAAAATTTCTGTACATTCTGTAATCAGAATCTATAATACTTAGAAGGATTCATGATTACTTACTGAAAATCATGCTTCATACATTTTTCTTCATCGGTCCATGTGTTTCAGACAAAAATCATAATCAGAGTTTAACATCAGACTTTAACCGACAGAGTATGACTGACAGAGTATGACTAACAGAGTTTTCTTATCAGAGTTTAGCATGCTGGTGCAAATAACAGTTAACACATGCAAAGAATCATGAGCATAAAATCATGTATAGAGTTTGAATCTAACCAGCATCTCTAGTCAAAACCAGAGATCATTCCAAGTTCATTTACCAGCCTTGTAAAGGTAGCTTCACTCAAAGGTTTGGTGAAGATATCTGCAAGCTGTTGGTCTGTAGATACAAAATGAAGCTCAATATCTCCTTCTTCTACATGTTCTCTGATAAAATGATATCTTATGCTGATGTGCTTGGTCATGGAGTGCTGTACTGGATTACCTGTCATAGCAATAGCACTTTGATTATCACAGTAAATAGGTATTTTAGAGTACCTTAATCCATAGTCCAGCAACTGATTCTTCATCCAAAGAATTTGTGCACAACAGCTACCAGCAGCTATGTACTCTGCTTCTGCAGTGGATGTTGAGATTGACTTTTGTTTCTTGCTGTACCAAGAAACTAACCTGTCACCTAAAAATTGACAGCTTCCACTTGTGCTCTTTCTATCTATCTTACAGCCTGCAAAATCTGCATCAGAGTAACCAATTAACTTAAACTCTGATTCTCTAGGATACCACAAACCCAAGGTTATGGTTCCTTTAAGATACTTAAAGATCCTTTTCACAGCTGTTAGATGTGGCTCTCTGGGGTCTGCTTGGAATCTTGCACAAAGACATGTGGCATACATGATGTCTGGTCTGCTTGCAGTAAGATACAACAGAGACCCTATCATGCCTCTATAGTTTGTCATATCGACTGGTGCCCCACTGTCCTTGTCTAGCTTTGTTGCAGTTGCCATGGGAGTTGTGGCAGATGAACTATCAAGCATACCAAATTTCTTCAGAAGATTTCTGGTATATTTTGCCTGATTAATAAAAATCCCATCATCTGTTTGCTTGACCTGTAAGCCTAGAAAATAACTAAGCTCTCCCATCATGCTCATTTGGTACCTGGACTGCATAAGCTTTGCAAACTTCTGACAGAGTTTGTCATTAGTAGATCCAAAAATAATATCATCTACATAAATTTGAACTAAAAGCAAATCATCACCATAATTGAAATAAAACAAGGTTTTATCAATTTTACCTCTAGTGAACCCACTTTCTAAAAGAAATTGAGCCAGAGTTTCATATCATGCTCTTGGTGCCTGCTTTAGTCCATATAAAGCCTTGTCAAGCCTGTAGACATAATCTGGATGTTTGAGATCTACAAACCCTGGTGGTTGTTCAACAAACACCTCTTCTTCAAGCTTCCCATTGAGAAAAGCACTCTTTACATCCATCTGAAAGACTTTGAACTTTTTGTGTGCAGTATAGGCCAGAAAAATCCTTATTGCCTCCAATCTTGCAACTGGAGCAAAGGTTTCATCATAGTCAATTCCTTCTTGCTGTGAATAGCCTTTTGCTACAAGTCTAGCCTTGTTCCTTGTAATCACACCATCACTGTCAGTCTTGTTTCTGAAAACCCACTTTGTACCTACTACAGATCTGTTCTTTGGTCTAGGTACAAGTGTCCAGACTTCATTCCTCTCAAATTCATTCAACTCTTCTTGCATAGCTGTTATCCAGTTAGCATCTTGAAGAGCTTCTTCCACTTTCTTTGGTTCTGTTTGAGACAAGAAAGCATGATACAGGCATTCATTTGTAGTAGCACTTCTAGTTCTTACACTAGCATCAGGATCTCCAATTATGAGATCAGGTGTATGTGCCTGTGTCCACTTTCTTGCTGTTGGTAAGTGGCTTCTTGTATCAATATTGGATCCTCCCCCTTGATCCATGCTCTCCTGATTCATGTGTTGACTTTCTGCAGCTTCTGAGGCTCCCCCTGAATTGGACTGCTCAGAGTTTGAGCTTTCAGAGTTTGAATCAGCTTCCTCAACAGACTCACTTTGAGTGTTTGAGTCACCATGTTGAGCTGCCTCACACTCCCCCTCAACTGGTTCTCTGTTTTGAGAATTTTCAGTTTCTCCATTATTTACCAGTAAAGGTTCAGAGTATGCTTCGTCAGAGTTTATCAGAACCGCTTCATCAGAGTTTGTCGGTACTGCTTCATCAGAGTTTACATCATCAGAGAATAAATCTTCATTTTCAAAGCGCAGTTGATCATATTCATCTAAGTCATCAAGTCCAGTTATTTTCTTGTCATCAAATGACACATGTATAGATTCCATGATCACCTTTGTTCTCAGATTGTATACTCTGAATGCTTTTGTTGACAATGGATAGCCAACAAAAATTCCTTCATCAGCTTTTAACTCAAATTTGGTCAACTGTTCAGGATGAGTCTTCAGAATAAAACACTTACATCCAAATATATGAAAGTATTTCAAATTTGGCTTCTTGTTCTTCACCATCTCATATGGTGTCTTTCCATGCTTGTTGATCAATGTTGCATTCTGAGTAAAACAAGCAGTTTGAACAGCTTCTGCCCAGAAATAGGTTGGTAACTTTGCTTCATCAAGCATTGTTCTGGCAGCTTCAATTAGAGTTCTGTTCTTTCTTTCAACTACACCATTTTGCTGTGGAGTCCCTGGTGCAGAAAACTCTTGCTTCACTCCTCTTTCCTTGCAGAAAGCTTCCAATACTGAATTTCTGAATTCAGTTCCATTATCACTTCTTATTATCTTTACTTTGTACTGTGATCCTTTATCCAGTTGATTTACATGATCCATCAGGGTCTGAGCAGTTTCATCCTTCTTTGCCAAGAAATAAACCCAAGTGTATCTAGTATACTCATCAACAATTACTAGAGTATATTTCTTTCTGCCCATAGACATTACATTTACTGGACCAAAGAGATCAACATGTAGAAGATGATATGGCTCCACAATTGAAGATTCAGACTTGCTCTTGAAAGATGACTTTCTTAGCTTGGCCTTTTGACAAGAATCACACAGGCCATCTAAGCTAAGTATTGACTTGGGAAGTCCCCTTACAAGATCTTTTCTTATCAGCTCATTGATGTTGTTCAAATTTAGATGAGAGAGCTTCTTATGCCATTTCCAACTCTCTTCATTTGACATTCTTGCTGTCAGACACACAGTTTTTCCATCAGAGTTTGTTACCAAACTTGCTTCATAGATGTTGTTGCGCCTGTGTCCAACTAGAACAACTTTTCCAGTAGATTTACTGATCACTTCACAGTGTTCAGTATGAAAATCTACATGATATCCTCTGTCACATATTTGACTCACAGATAGCAGATCATGTTTGAGTCCTGAGACAAGAGCTACATTCTTGATGATGACACTTCCAAGATTGATATTGCCATATCCCAGAGTACGTCCTATGTTGCCATCTCCATAGGAAACTTTTGGGCCAGCCTTCTCCTTAAAGTCTGATAGCAGGGCTTTATTTCCTGTCATATGTCCTGAGCATCCACTGTCCAAGATAAGTGTGCTCTCTTTTATACCCTGCAATCACACACAAACACTAAGTGTTAGTTTTAAGGATCCAGACTTTCTTGGATCCTTTGTCTTTCTTAACAGTGTTAGCTTTTGCAGCGGAATCTTTATCAACAGAGTTTAAGCTAACAGTGTCAGACTTTACACTTGCAGAGTTTGCTCTAACCCATTTCAAGTTGGGTTTTAGCTCATAATAATTGTGATATATAGCATGATAACTCTTGCAAGTATATATGGAATGCCAAGTGCTCCCACAGTGTGTGCATAAAGTCTGTGGCCTAACCCTAACATAATCATTCTTTACCCCGGACTTTGAGGGTAAAGAGTTAATATCTTTGTTCTTATTGCAAAAACTGGCAAGATGGTTAGCACTACCACAGTTATAACATGTTTTTCTTGAAGCTACTGAAGTAGGTAGATGATTATTCCTTTTATTTATGCCTACTTTTTCATTCCTATTCTTCTTGGACCCTTTTGGTTTCATGGCAGATTTTACCTCTTTGAGCTTATGATTGAACTGTTTTCCTGTCATTAAACCAACATTAACCTGTTTTTCACAGACTTTTACTGGTTTTCTAACAGCTTCTTGCTCAATAGGCTTCTCTGTTGTAGATTCAATATCCACTTGTTCAACACAAGCTTCAACTGGCTCCATAACAGCTTCTTTTACAACTATAGACTTTAGCTTACTGGATTCATGAACAAATTTCACAGGTTTAAGTTGTGGTTTTACTTTAACTTTATCTTTAAACCTAAGTTCATCTTCCTCACAGTAACCTAAACCTACAGTATCTGTTTGAAAAACCTGATGTGTGTCTTTTCCAGAATTAGTCCAGGTTTTAATCACTTTCCTCTCTTTTTCCAACTCAGACTCTATTTGCCTATATATTTTAAGCAATTCCTGTTCAACATAAACAACATCATCTCTCTCCTTTTGAACTTGTTGCATGTTAACAAGCTTCTCTTCAAGAAATTTATTTCTTTCTTTGAGACCTAGATTCTCAGATTTTATTCTCTCATTCTCTAAAGTCTGATCCCTATAACTAACATGTATGCTTTTAAGATAAATTCTTAATTCAGATATATCATCAATATCATAAGCATAAGTTGTTAGGGGTACCTTGTTTTCAGATGAGTCAGCTTCATCTCTACCAGTTGCCATGAGAGCATAATTGACTCCCTCATCTGAGTCTGAAGTGTCTGCCCAGTCTTTGCCTTTTGAGATGAGTGCTTTTTCAGTTTTTCCTTTCTTGCACTCTGGAGCATAGTGACCCATCTCTTTGCACTTGGAGCACTGGATCTCAGATTTGTCTTTCTTTCCAGACTTGGTATCCCTTCCATCAGACTTTCTGAAATTCTTTCTTTCAGAATTTGAATCTTTCCTAGAGAATCTTTTTCCTTTCTTGAAATTCTTGAATCCCATCTTTTTGAAGGTCTTCACCATCAAGGCAGCCATTTGCATCAACTCCTCTTCATCATCCTCAGAATCAGAAGCTTCATCATCAGTGTTTGAGCCATCATCAGAGTTTGATGACTCACTGTTAGAGTTTACGACCAATGCTTTTCCTTTGGCTTTCTTCCTTGAGATTTTCTTCTCGATGGGCTTCTCCTCGACTCTGAGAGCAACAGATTTTGTCTTCTTGCTTGATCTTCTGTTTCTTTGTTCTATCTCTAATTCATGAGTTTTCAGTAACCCATAAATCTCATCAAGTTCAGTTTCAGCAAGTTTGTAATTATCTCTTATAGTTGTTGTCTTCAAATCCCATCTTTCAGGTAAAGATAAGAGAAATTTGAGATTTGATTCTTCAAGATCATATTCTTTATCAACTAGAGATAAATCATTCAACAGTTTACAGAATCTGTCATATGTCTCAGTCAAGGTTTCGTTGGCTCTTGAATCAAAGTGCTCATACTCCTGAGTGAGTATAGTTTTCCTGTTCTTCTTTATAGCAGAGGTTCCTTGACATCTAACTTCCAAAGCATCCCAGATCTCTTTTGCAGTTTTGCATCCAATAACTCTGTTAGACATAACATTATCTAAAGCACTATGGAGTAGATGTCTAACCTTTGCATCCTTTGCAAACGATGAGATGTCTTCAGGAGTATAGTCCTTCTTCTCCTTTGGAATTGTCTTCTGATCTTCACCAGCAACAACTGTTGACAACTTAGTTGGCTTATGAGGACCATCATAGATTCTATCAAGGTATTCTGGATCTGTGGCTTCCAGAAACATGGTCATCTTCACTTTCCAAATTGGATATTCTGCTGGCCTGAGAATTGGAACCCTGATTGACTCATATCGACTCATAGGAGCAGGTTTCACTTGTTCAGTTTTTGGAGCAGCAGCTTGATTTTCCTCAGTCATGATTATACTTGTATTGTTGATCGAAAACTGTATATATTAAACAGCCTTGGCTCTGATACCAATTGTTAGGCCGAATACAATATAATCAAATATATATGAGAATAACAATAATCAAGAACACTGTTTATGAATCAAATAAACTGTAATTGTATTAACAGCTTCTCTCTTTATGATGTTAATGAATCACAAAGAGCTTCTAGGTTACAAGAATAATAATCAATGATCGCATCCCTTCTAGGGATAGCCTATCTGTGTTTATATATTACACAGCTACATACAATCCATCTCTAATTGATATTCCTATAAGTTAGCTATACAATTCATATCAATTAAGGATTGCTTCTTATCTTCTATTCCGTTTCCTTAGCTGTATCAATATATTCTGCTTCTTTCCATCTTCAGAATATATTGCTTCTAGAATATTCAATTCAGCACCGACAGCTAATTCAACTATCACCACGTCAGACTTTAACAAACTCTGACTGGCTTCAATGTAAACTCTGATTAACACCTGGTACTTAAACACTGATGAGCAGACGTCAGCAATTATATTTAACATGGTTTTACAAGCGAGTGGTCATAGTACCAATTGTGCCGGAAGGTGAATAACAGTTCCAGGGCCAAGTTATTACAAAGTTTCTGTGTATTATTAAGTTGCTTAAATATATATTTTCTATACTAGTTGGCTTAGGGACTTTGATGTAGGCCATAGACTAGGTATATGAGCCAACCAAATGAAAACTCTAAATGATTCTGCATTCATATTGATAACTACAACACGCTTAAATTCCTGCATTGATTCACTAATGAACCTGGCCCACTAACAAAAGAGTCAGACCCATTACTGAATACTGTTATTTTCTATCTTGGTATTGTGTCTAGAACTTTTGAAGGTTTTTATGCCCTTGTTATTTATTCACAGTTCTTCTAAGAGCATTAAACTATACTTCTATTATTTATGTATCATGAATACTTGCACATATCTAGCATAGACGAATCAGTGATTTTAACCTCGGACAAACCTGCAACCTGTTCATAGTGAAATAAGGCTCTTCGCCAGATTGTCTATTGCATTTCTGAAAATCATACAAGTTTGCTTGCAGAAGCTCAGAAACAATGATGAGATGCCCCTGCAATGTTTAAGATGAAAGTAATGACATGAATTAATTAGAAGAAAATATAGTTCTTTATTAAGTGAGCCAACTACCAAGTTTCACAGAATACGCACACATTAGAATATTACTCACATTAGACAATAGTTATGCTCTGAGTTATAAAAGTAATGTGACTATTGCTAAAAGAAATAATGAGTATATATAAATGATATTCTGCAATATCCACAATAAATGATATTTTGCATCAATTCCAGTAAAAGAGAATGACTTTAACGTATGCCACTTTAACATAGATCAAATAAGAACATGAGGCAGACCAATATCTACCTAGATGAAAACAGAGAGTTTTAGCTTTTAAGTGTGGATATAAACGCAGTTTCTAAACGTATCTAAAAGAAATGAGGGTGTGCTTGAAGCTTATGTATCCATTGTATTGCTTTATACATGCTGAAAATAGTAGGTTTATTCGGAACACCTGTATAGGTAAACAGCATACTGCAAATTTCAGTCATTATACTTATCAAAATGCAATGCAAACTATTCAGTGTTGAGAGCTTTTAAAACTGTTTACCTTAAAGACCTTTCTTTTTTTACAGAAGTGCACTTTGATAAGTGGTACTCGTATCGTAACAAGAATGAATGAGCTTTTCCTGGTTTTCCTTGCGGAACTAAATAAAACTAACACATGCATATGCAGAGAGTGTTGTTTAATTCTGTTTTGAACTTACACTGCAAATAATTTTTTAGCCTTTTAGGGTGTTCTTTTTAATATCTTGTAGGGAACGAGGAATTGATGTTGCAGAATATATGCGCCAACAGGTATTTGAGCAAATGTTGAAGCTATTTTTTTTCTTTTTGTTAACCAATCTAGGTAGAAGCATAAAATTCAAAACTTGGGACATTTTTTGAATTGCCACTATAAATTACAAATTATCAAGTCGAAACTTGGGACGTTGTCCCAACTGTCACTTCAGAATTACTTGGCACAAATTTATTTTGTATTCTCTGAAAAATCTGTCTTTGGGAGGTATGTGTGTAAAATCTAATTCATGTATATGTGACTATTGATTCCATTGTCGTATCATGGGTTGTTATAGGAAACACTGCACATTCATCATGGAATACAAGGTGATGCAGCTAATGGGAAGGGTGTAATATGCAAGTCTGATGTAGATGTAGTAATTCATCATGGAATACAAGGTGATGCAGCTGATGGGGAGGATGTAATATGCAAGTCTGTTTGTAGTTTGTACTTAATGAGATTGTCTAACAATTAGTTTCTTGTCGGAGTAGAGTTGGTTTGTAAGCTAGTTTGATACTTTGTTTGATGTATTGTTTTGGTTATACTAGTTGGTGTAAAGATTGTATGTTCGGTGTTTGGTAATGGCAAGTGCTTAACTGTTTTCTTATGTTGGTGTTTTAGTTTGATTTGAGTTTTGTTTGCATATATAAAGAATATTGTATGCTAAAACATGAACATGAGACATCAAATATTAAAAAGAAACTGATGTCATTTGATGGGCAATTACAATGAAAATATTAAAAAACCGATGTAAAAGAGGGGAAATTATGTTATCTCTGTATACAAAACCGATGTAAAAGAGGGGTAAAGACATCGTAAATTTGGTAGAAACTGATGTCCGGAGATTTTTAATACATCGGCTAAAAACCGATGTCTATAGTCATGACCTTTCTCTACACCCACATACACATCGGCCGAATTTTTTCCAAACTTCGGTTTTTAGCCGTTGTCTATTAACGTTTTTCTAGTAGTGCAAGTCGAGACACCTTTCAAGTCCAGCCCCAAACATCCAAAATTCCCAAATCCCCCTATTATTACAAATTCGTTATTCCAGCAATCCCCGAAATTTGTTATCACCAAATTCCTCCGTTAACAATTGACGCTAGAAGGAGGGGATAATTTTTTATTGTGGAGGACAATCAATCTATACAATACACATGGGGAGTTATTATGGATCTGGAGCGGCTTTAATGGAGGAGCAGAACGGTGGAGGCGTTCGTTCGTGGTTATGTTCAAAATTAAGATAAGTTTTCTTATGATTTTGTCCGTACAAATAAGCTATCTTATAAAAGTCGTAGTAAATTTATTACATGTTAGATTTTGATGATTTTTTATGATCCGGAAAGCTTTTGTGATTTCCTGCAACTTTCGTTTTTTGTGTTTTCTGAGATTATGTTTCGATCTATTCTCGAAATCACAAAACATAATCAGATCCCGTTTTTCAGTATTGAGAAGTTAATCAGCAGACGTTTTATTTGATTCCCGATTCGTTATAAGTCCGTTTCTGACGAGCCATATATCATCGGAAAGCTCTTTTCGTTTCCTGCAACTTTCATGTTTTGTGTTTTCCAAGAAAATATCGTTTGCAGTGCCAAAAAGGTAAAAAACGGATCTGGACAGAATCTGAATAATGGAGATGTTAAAGAATTGTGATGCAATATTCGTAGCACATGATTTGATTACTTCACTAGCTCGTGCATGGACAAAAATAAGTGTGGAAGGTCCTCATCTGAGAAGGGTAATGTTTTCGAAAGCTCTATTTTCCAAGGATGATAATATTTTTGAAGACCCTCTTTCGAAGAGGATAATATTTTTGAAGAACCTATTTCGAGTAGGATAATATTTTTGAAGACCCTCTTCCAAGAAGGATAATATTTTTGAAGACCCTCTTTCGAAGAGGATAATATTTTTGAAGACCCTTTTTTGAAGATGATAATCTTGTTTGAAGTCCCTACGGGGTGATCGTCTTGTGTGAAGGCCCTTCGGGATAATCTTGTTTTGAAGGCCCTGCATCATTCGCATGAATTCATTAATCATCATGTGCATCATTCGCATCATGCATTCATTCATATCATCATGTGCATCATACATTTACTCGTAAACATTGGACATTCTTAGATTCTGTGGTTGTCTCTGTGTGATATTTTCGAAGACCCTTATTTGCGGAGGGTATTGCTTGAATTATTTTTTGAAGGCCCTTCTTTGTGGAAGGTGTTGCTTGGAGTACCTTGGTAAACCCGTACTTCCGGGGTGCTTATCCGTACTTCCGGAAAGCTCACCAAGAAGAGAGTTCTACCTCTTAAGAAGGCGAGGTTACACTTCCCTTTTCTTAAACTCTGCTTAGCATAGAGTGTATAAGAAGGCGAGGTTACTCTTAACTAATTCTTAAACTCTGCTTTGCATAGATTGTATAAGAAGGCGAGGTTACTCTTCCCTTTTCTTAAACTCTGCTTTGCATAGAGTGTATAAGAAGGCGAGGTTACTCTTCCCTTTTATTAAACTCTGCTTAGCATAGAGTATTTAAGAAGACGAGGTTACTCTTCTCTTTTCTTAAACTCTGTTTAGCATAGAGTGTGTAAGAAGGCGAGGTTACTCTTCCCTTTTCTTAAACTCTGCTTATCATATAGTATTTAAGAAGGCGAGGTTACTCTTCCCTTTTCTTAAACTCTGCTTTGCATAGAGTGTATAAGAAGGCGAGGTTACTCTTCCCTTTTCTTAAACTCTGTTTTGCATAGAGTGTATAAGAAGGCGATGTTACTCTTCCCTTTTCTTAAACTCTGCTTTGCATGAGTGTATAAGAAAGCGAGGTAATTATCTTATTCTCATTCTCCTACACTTACAAAGTTACTCGTACATATGTTCTTCTCACATCTCGCATGTTGTCTCTCTCGCAAGCACAGACATATTACTGGCACATCATGTTGTCTCCCTCGATTTTACAGGCATATTACCGGTAATTATCTTCTTCATATTATCTGCTAATCTTCTACTCCTAGTTGTTTCATTGACTCAGGAAATTTGGAAGATCAAAGCACGCTTAGTTCTCCAGTCCATCAAGCTGCACTGAAGAACTAGGGGGTAGTTGTTATGCCATATTTTCGGCTGCCTCAATTATCTCCTAATTTCCCAATATTGATCTAATAATGATTAATTGTTTAACCACTAAGTAATATCCTCTCTCTCAAACGAGGAAACAATCAATCTAAATCAATCAATTACTAAAAAATATCTTCAAACGATTCTTTCAAATCAGGAAAGAATCACAACGCTAATATAACTCTAAAAAGACAAAATCAACTTATCTCAACATATCCCTTAACAATCACATGGATTAAAAACACTATCCTATCACAGAACTGCGTTGGCTTGATCACTATATATAAACAGGGTACGCAGGCATCTTGGAAGAGGATCCGACACATCTAACAAGTCGAGACACCTTTCAAGTCCAGCCCCAAACATCCAAAATTCCCAAATCCCCCTATTATTACAAATTCGTTATTCCAGCAATCCCCGAAATTTGTCATCACCAAATTCCTCCGTTAACACCCTAAATTCAAACGATATATATTTCAAGGAATAGTTTGAACTATGTTTCACATTGTTATGGAATTTTTTTAGTGTTACCTTTTTTAATGTATACAATATGCTCTCACAGTCTACCGATAAAATATTTATAATTTTTAAAAATTAGTTAGCATTTATTGACAATATTCAAACTTCCTGAATACACGAAAAATCAACATTTTTTTGACCATTTTCAAAATTTAAAATTTGTTAAATGCCTCGTATAATTTTTAACATGTAGTTCTTGTTATCGAGGTACTCTAATATTTTTTTCATAATTATAAAAAATGATTAAGTTTATATTATTTTATTTTTATAATTTTTTAATTTATGTAAATTTGACCGAGGGCAGTCAAATATATAAATTTCACTACTTTTGGTCAAAATTGAATTCGAATATTTTAGGGTAATTTCGGCGAGAAATTTGTCGCCTAAACTTAAATTTGACCGCGATTAAATTTGACTGTCGTTGGTCAAATTTAAGACCTGAAATTTTTAACTTTTAGGCGGGAAGTTTCCCTCCTTTTTCACGTGAAAAAAATACTAAATTTGACCGATTAAATTTGACTGAAGTTAAATTTGACCGCAAGTGGTCAAATTTAAGTCTAGCCATTTATTAATGTATGTTGACCTTAAATTTGATTGAATTCGATCAAATTTAGGTCGGTCAAATTTAATCGGTCAAATTTACCCTTTTTTTTTGTAGTGTAGTAGGAAGTTTCGTCCATTTATCGAGTCCCCATCTGATAAATGCTAGCATCAAGTTGTAATCAGTCAGTTCGGAAATGCAGAAGTTTCCAACTGGTGTGGATCTTGTCTCGTGACTCGTTTTAAGAATGTAAATAGTTGAGACATGATGTCCCTAGACATGATGAATTTCCATGCATTGAACGTTAAGATTATTCACAAATTTGATTCAACGGACAGAACTGGTCTTGATTCTTTCGATTAGATTCATATATTTTATAAAAAAATTTCTTCTTATGCTGCATAAATTTTAATTTTAACTGCATTAAGTGTCGGTGCTAACTGCTATGCTACTACATAGCAAAGGCTAACAAACTGGCATACCTTAGTAAACTTTAGCAAGTGTCTCCACTGCAGATACATAGCAAGGCTAACAATGAGGGAGTATGTGCAAAAAAATTTAAGTACCCGGTCAAAACACATCTCGAAGTATGTGCAAAAAAGTCAAACGACAAATAAAAAGAAACGGATGGAGTAATTAAACAAAAGAGAGTTATTGATACTGAATACTGATGCAATGCAACATCGGAAAAGAAAATGAGGTCACATAGGTACAGTGTTAATAGATAAGCAGGGACCCGACAAAAAAAATAGATAAGCAGGGTAAACATATCAAGCCTTCAAATCCTTGTAATATTTTTAAAGTTAACATGGTATTAGAGCTCGTAAAACCTGTCACCGGGATCTTAACACATAGGCATACCATATGTTCTGTGTCCTCTTAAATACAATACTTCTTCAAACGTTTGGTAATCTAACCCGCACACACTGTGCACCCGGCCACAATTATGTACAGCTCAAGGGTTAATTACATGTGTCTTTACTAGCCCTATAAATTTCACAATATTAAATAAAGAAATAAATCTTACATAATTACATATGTTCTCGCAAATAAAATAAAGAAATATTACTTAATAATGTAGTTATAAGTAATCTAATTCGGGAAATCAAATAAATTAAATTAATAAATCTTACATAATTACATGCAAAAAAGCAAACATGCAATCTTGCTTATTAATAAAGAGTACACACATTGTCCTCCTCCTAAACACGGCCCTTCTTCTGGAATGCTGGTTATCATACACACACTTTGCAGTTTGCACACATAATCATCTACAACTGGAGTTAATCAAAAGTGAATTTTAGTCTTTGCTAGGTCAATAAACTCCCCTATCATGTATGGTAGTAGGGAACTCAGTAGTTCAAATATCATTTCTCATTTAATTTCTAGGTACGGGGGGATTCTTGACTTGTATACCCTCATAATTTTGATTAACGTTGTGTCCCATTCCGAACATTTTCATATCAATTCTATTTATTCTGTGTCTTCTGGTGAGGAGGTAAGTGTTAGACTTTTGAACACTCGTGTTGTTGAAGAATCGCAACCGCCAAATTTAATCCCCAGTAAGTTACTGTTAAAAATGTGAGAAATGACCCTTTTACTCACGTTTTGAGGTTAAAATGCCCAAAATATCACAATTCAATAAATTAGTCCTTACTATCATTCTTTAACGCAACTATTACTTGCGTTATTCTTTTTTCAGAAACACTGTTTTCTGTCGGGCGAGCAGCTACTGGGCCTGATGGGTTGTTATTGGCCCAATTTTCCTTTTACCAGTCACGCCTAGATTGCGTTTCCCTTTTTTCAATTTTTTTGATTTTGAAAACACGCATTTTCAAGTTGCGTTGTCAGCTTATTTTATATTATTTTTTTAAGAAACGCACTCTAAATTTGCATTTTCTAAAAATGCATGTTAAAATTGCATCTTAATGTGATATAAAGGCCCATTTTTCAGAATTGTGATATTTTGAACCATTTTTATTCCAAAATGTGATAGAAAGGGCCATTATGGTTGATATAGGTACAGAAATGAGGTTGACTTCCGGAAATTTCCTAAATAAATATATATAATATTTTAGTATAAATTTTTAATGACAAATTTATAATTATATATAATATTTTAAAATTACAATAACACCCTTTTATTAAAATCTGAGATTTGAGTATAAATTCATAGAAATTATGTATGTCGACCTTAGAATCCTCAATCTCACGTCTCACATAAGTATTTAAAATAATAGAAATTTGAAGTAAAATAAAAATGATAAGTGTGGGGTGGGAGTCGGGTATAGGGTTCGAAGAGGTCCCTGGCCTCCCCCTAATATTGAGATTACATATTTTGTATAGATAAAGTTTTTAGCTCAGCTTATTTTTACTTAATCTTCTGTATATATTTGATTTTTACATTTTATATCTTTAACATGTTTTTAAAAATTACATTAAACAAAACCTCGATAAGTTTAAGTGTTGGTACTTGATAGTCAAATTAAAATGTATATTTTATTTTTCAATACTTTTTACAATTAAAACGTATGTTATATTATTTCTAAAATTACAATGTAAATATACCCCTCAAGTTTTCTTTGTCTCCATCATTATAGGGTCGGGTGGGTAAATAACTGCACACATAACATGAATATTAAAATT
The DNA here is from genome assembly GCA_030848705.1 of Heracleum sosnowskyi. Taxonomy (NCBI): domain Eukaryota; kingdom Viridiplantae; phylum Streptophyta; class Magnoliopsida; order Apiales; family Apiaceae; genus Heracleum; species Heracleum sosnowskyi. Next base: position 24,573,306 of record CM061240.1, read on the forward strand.
TTAAAATTTCCAAGCAAGTTACACTTTCCTATTTTTATGTAGCCAAATAACTTCATAAATATGCACTTCCAAGAAATTTGAAATGCCTATACATTTAGAGCACAACAAAACAAGCACTAAAAACTATTTTTTGTAAATTTCATAAATAAGTTCAGAATTTCAGGTCACATGACATGTTTATTGTATTATATTATAACTAAGCATGAAAACCCGGGTCACTTTCTAGCATAGTTGTTAAATTTCTGAGTGGTTGCAGTGTTTATGATAACTTGCGTTCGATGGTACAGAAGCTGGACTTGATCTATTGATTGAGGTGTTTTGAGTTGAGAAATGAGTAAACTTGATAGTGCAGATGTTTAGTGTGTGTATTTGTGCAATGGAATTTATGTTTATAGAATGAGTACATATAGTACAATTGGTGTAGGTTTAAATGCATAATACTAAAAATTAATATATATAATAAATTTGCTAGTATGTCTACATGAAGTAATTACAAGTTAATATATAGAAATAATTGTTTAATATCGCTGCATAAGTATGTTATATGTAGTAGTAAAATTTTGCAAGTTTAAATATCTATCACAATTTTTTGAGTTATAAGCAGATTTGCGGGCATTTATTATAATTGTTCACAAATTAAAAAATGACAACTGTGAAAATTTGTGTTATGAATAGACTTTCAAAATATTTTATTTTTTGCTTGATGCACGATTTCTCACATTTACTTCTTCACGTCTTGTTAGTGAAGTTTTCTTGATTGTAACAAATGTTTCCTTATTATTAATATATCAGCATTTTTTTTGTTAGTATAAAAAAATAGTTTGAAATTATTAGTATTTTGTCTTTAATCGATATACTAATATTTAAATTTGTTATGAGATAAAATAGTTTACGCATGTAACATGAGAAGAGTTTTAATAATTAATAGAATTTACTTTCTCTTTTATTATTTTTCATTAATATCACCCATATACAAGTTATTATTTAAAATTCCATGTTCTTTTTATAGTGATTAGACATTATTGTATTTTGCATCTGAGAAACAAACTTTTATCAATATAATTATACATCATGCCTAAAAGATATATCATTATCATTATTTGTTTGTAAGAATATATCATGTTATGAGGAATAATAAATCAATCAATACTATTATATAATAGACGAAACATTAAAAGTTTGGTTGGTCGGTATGGTACGTTGTGATTTTACTTAATTGCCCTTAATAATTAAATATATTATTAAATAATAATATTACCTATTTATAACCAATTACCTTTTTCACCTAAAATACATTATTTTTTTATTTTTTCTAACAAATTCCCCTACTTTTTCAAATATATCACGGGAAATTACCTTTTTAAACTAAAACATGTTAGTTTTTCTATTTTTCCTTACTAAAACCCCTCGTTTTCCAAAAATATCACGGACAAACCTTTAGTTATTTATTTTTAAACCTATTTTAATATTATAATTATTTTTTAAAAATTTACCTATTTTAACATGTCTACTTATTTTTCTTAACAAATGCAATTAATAAAAATATTAAAATATAAATAATCAAATACCTATTTATAACCAATTAATTTTTCAGCTAAAACACATTATATATTTTTTCTAACAAAGTCCCTCCTTTTCTAAATATATCACGGGAATTTGCCTTTTACAATTTACTTTTTCTATTTTTCTCACTAAAATGCATTCTTTTTCCAAAAATATCACAGGAAACCCTTTACTTATTTATTTTAAAACATATTTAAATACTTTTAATTATTAAATTTTAAAACCTCATTTTCCAAAAAATATCACGGGCATTTACTTTTTAAAACTAAATATATGTTATAGTTTTTATTTTTTCTTACTAAAACCCCTAATTTTCCAAAAATATAATGGCAAACCCATAATTATTTATTTTAAAATTTGTTTTAATCTTTTTAATTAATTAAAAGTGTTTAGCTATTTTAAAGTGTTTAGTTTTAAGCTAGTATTAATAAAGAGTATAGATGTGTTATACCAAGCTAACACTTCCAATAATTTAAAAGTTAAAGTGTTAGAAAGGCTTGATATGTTTATCATGCTAAATAGTGTAACTTTAGCCTATTAAAAGAAGAAGAAAAGTTTGATATAATTTCCAACTTTATTTAATATCCTTTTTAAAAAAGATTCAAGACCAGTACTAGCCGTTCACATAAAGTTGTGAACAATCTTAACCTTCAATGCATGGAAATTTTCCATGTTCCGGGGCATCATGTCTGAACTATTCACATTCTAAAAAAGAGAACATTGATCCACACCAGTTATAAACTTCTGCATTTCTGAACTGACTACTGACTACCACTTGATGCTATCAGTTATCAGATGGGGACTCTCGATAAATGCAGGAAATTTCCCACTTGCCGACAATTTCATGCTGTGTACTAGATGAGATATATATATAGTGGTAGTCCTGTATGAATGCTTGGCATGCATTAGCTTAAGGATTTTTGGTACAAAGAAAAGAGATGGCCAAAGCTTTTCATACTTTACGGTCTATATTTAATCTTTCGTTTATTTTTGTTATGTTAGCAGGGTTGAAAGAAGGTTTTGTTGAAGGGCAGAGTGGGCGTCTTCCACAGGAGGAAGGTAAACAAAGTCTATAAAATAGCATTGTTGATACATTGGCTCGCGGTTTCTTATGTTTCTTTCTTGTTTGAAGCACAATTGATTGGCATGTTCTGTGTGTAAAAATGTTCCTGAATGGTTGATAAGTTAATAGGTACTCGTTTGTTGAAACATGAAAGTTTTAATTTTGCAGTGAATGCACTACGTGAAATAGCCAAGGAACTGGGGAAAAAGGACTGGAATTTCAGTGTGAATCCTTGCGATAAAAATGATCCAAACATATCAAACTGGAACACTCCAAAAACAGCAGCAAGGCCACTATATAACAATTCGGTCATCTGCAATTGCTCTTACCTGGGTGAAATATGTCATGTCGAGAGCATGTATGTACTGGACTCGTTAAGTTTTACATATTATTAAAGTTCATATCCCGTGAAATCTTGATTGATTCTAACAAAACAAAAGTTGTCGAGAGCATCTACGATTTCAAAATTTAACAGCTCTATGTTAAACTCTGTGGAGATTGTATTAAAAGCTTTTCTTCATTTGAGACAATAAGAAAACTCTTATTCCTTATAATATAGATCCCTCAAAGGGCAGGATCTTGATGGTAAACCTCCACCATCCTTAGCCAAGCTGCGTTACATAAAGCAGATGTAAGTGTTCTTGTGCTCGTACGTTTTAATCATTCATTTTTCATGCTATCATCCCAAAATCAATACTACCTTTACAGTGATTTTACTCGCAACTACCTTTCTGGCACAATACCCCCTGAATGGGCTTCAACAAAGTTGGAATATATGTGAGTATATCATCGACAGTAGTACTGCTCTTTTGCATGACGAATAATAATCATTTCAGTAAATATGGTTACTAAAATTAACAGTGTGAAGATATAATTTATTCCAGATCTTTCACGGTGAATCGTTTATCAGGACCGATTCCAGATTATTTGGGAAACATTTCTACTCTCAGATATCTGTATGCTTCTCCTCCCTCAAACACACACACACAACTCACACATCTATATTCATCTTAAAATATATAACTGGAAAAAGAACGCTTTCAGGAGCCTTGAACACAACATGTTTAACGGAAGTGTGCCAGCTGGGCTTGGGAAACTAATAAATCTGCAGAACCTGTCAGCCTTCTCCATATCTCTTTCAATTATCATTATGTATATTTTGACATTCAAATTCATTTACAAGTGAATGTCAATGCATACACATGACTAACACTCGGCCTTTCTTCTTATTGTTCGTTGAAGCATTATTCTTGCCAACCATCTTACCGGGCAATTACCAATTGAGCTTCATAACCTAATTAACTTGCAAGAAATGTAAGTGTAAACATTCTTTTGTTTCTGTCCTTCCTTTTTTTTTACAATTAAACTACTATCTGTGTGGCCAATGTAGGAGACTAAGCAGCAACAACTTCACTGGAAAATTGCCTAATTTTCAAAGTTGGAAACACCTTGAGCAGTTGTAAGTTTTTTCTTTGACAGTTTGAACTTTCCGAATTACGTAATCAGATTTGTGATAATCGATTATGTGGCACATGGAGTGAAATCTAAATCCATTTGATGTGTGCGATAACAGAGAGATTCAAGCTAGTGGTTTTGAGGGGCCTATACCTTCAAGCATTTCTGACTTGAGCAATTTAACTGAGTTGTAAGTGACTAGTTTTAAGAGGATTCTATACTCAGGCTTTCCAAATAATCTACAAGTACTTTTGTCTCTTATGCAGATTAATCAGCAATTTGAATGGAGGGGCATCAGTATTTCCTCGTCTAGAAAACATGACAAATTTACGGCGTTTGTGAGTCTTTTTTTTTCTTTGCTATATGAGTTTCTGAGTCCTATATACTAAGTTGTGATACAAAAATATAACATTCACATTTCCATACTTTAGAAATATTACTAGTACTCTTTGATGTCTTGCAGAATGTTGAGGAGCTGTAATATATCCGGGGAAATACCTAAAAATCTTTCAGAACTGTCAAAGCTGCAGAGCTTGTAATACTTCACACTTTCATACAGTTTTCCCCATTTTTTAAATTATAACTTGCATTTATAAGTGTCTTCAAGTCCTTTGAAGCATTGGTACTGTTTTATTTTATGCAGAGACCTAAGCTTCAATAATTTGGCTGGAGATATACAAAGCGATTTTAGTGGCATAAAATCTCTTGAGATAATGTAAGCAATCACATTTATACTCTTTATTAATAAGCAAAACAATGTGAAAATGGCGCCCGGTACTAAAAAGTACCCAAGTACCAAATTTGCAGCTACGTAATTATACAAGATTTATTTATTTACTTTAAATTCAATAGTTTCATGGAGCGTTAGATTCTTTGCAGCTACGTAATCATACAAGATTTATTTATTTAATTTAATTTCTTTAGTTTTATGCACGGTTCGATTGTCTATAACTACATAATTAAATATTTATTTATTTATTATATATTTTTATCATTCAATTCTCGAAAAATACATTTTAAAATAATATTCATTAATAATTTATTAATACTGATATTTTAATGTCGACTCATGCTCGGCCCGTGCTTGGCACAGGTTATAAGCTAGTTTCAGTAAAAAGAGAAAAACACATTCTGATTCTTTCATCTATACTCTTTATTAATAAGCAAAACAATGTGAAAATGGCGCGCGGTACTAAAGTACCAAATTTGGTTATCACTCTTTATTAATAAGCAAAACAATGTGAAAATGGCTCGCGGTACTAAAGTAACAAAGTACCAAAGTACCAAATTTGGTTATCACTAAATTTGGTTATCACTTAACCCGGGATTTCTCACAACTACATAATTATACAAGATTTATTTACTTTAAATTCTTTAGCTTCATCCTGGTTCGATTCCTTACAACTACATAATTATACAAGATTTATTTATTTACTTTAAATTCAATAGTTTCATCGTTAGATTCTTTGCAGTTATGTAATCATACAAGATTTATTTATTTTAATTTCTTTAGCTTTATGCACAGTCTATAACTACATAATTAAATAGTTATTTATTTATTATATATTTTTATCATTCAATTCTCGAGAAATACATTTTTAAATCATATTTATTAATAATTTATTAATACTAATATTTTAATATCGACTCATGTTCGGCCCGTGCTTGGCACGGGTTATAAACTAGTATTAGCAAAAAGGAGAGATCGGTTAAGTTTAATTTTGAACCAACCCATGGTTCGTATAAAAATAACAATAACATGCAGTCGAAACCATTAGGTATCAAACTATGGATATCATATGAACATAATATGGGCATTTGTGGTGGGCATACTTAGAGAGTTCTACACTTCTATGTACGTATAGTAGAGTCCGAGTAAATGAAGTGAATGATTTTTATTACATGATGCTATGCATGGATTTATCTCTCTGAAGTATGTTTTTCAACATAGCATTAAATATGCATGTTTGTATTTCATGTTTGTGTTTAGACCATTAGTTTGAATTCATGCTACTCAGGTATCTCACTAACAACTCTCTTACTGGAAATATTCCGGAGTGGATCAAAGACAGGACTGCTGCAGAGTATGCATTCATACACCCTATCAGTTCCTTCTTTCGCTGCTTTCTGTTTGGTGAATTGTGCAATGTTCATACCTAAAGATGACATCCCATAGCGTGTAACATGAAGGGAATAACAATTTACATTATAATACTATAACAAATAATGTTAGAATGCAATATCTAAATTCTCAGAGATCTCCAAGAGGCGTTTTATACAAGCTCCAAATTTAATCAATGTACAACCAATTTACCAGAAGCAAATTATTTACATAAATATATTATTTTTAGGGAGTAAACTAAGAGGCTCTTAAAGATGCTCTCATACCACATACGGTAGCTTTCTCCGCTGCATGATGTTTGGTAATTTTATCTTACATATGTCTTTACAAAATGATATAGCATCTAATGGATGCATGCTTCTATTCTATGCAGTGGGATAGATCTTTCTTACAATAATTTTTTTTTCGAGCCACAACCTTGCAGGGATTCATTGTAAGCTTCAAAGTCCACATGTTTTTCTTCTTTCTTGACATTCATAATAAAATCAAGTACTAAGACTTCAATGTTTTCTTCTAAACAGAAACTTGTTCAGAAGCTATGGGAATAACTTGTAAGCTCTAAAATTGATTCTTATTGCATTAGATGATGATATCTTAGTTTAACTTTTCATGTCCTGCTGAGGCTTTGTCTACTTACCCGTATTAAGTAATTTTTACCAGGACGCATGGCAATTGCCTTGATCACAATCCTTGTTCAGCGGGTAAGTATGGAACCTTATTTTTGTGCTTTTGTTTTCTCTTCATTTTTTTCTGATAGCTTCTGCCTTTTTTAATCTACTACTTTATCCGAGCTTTGCATTTGTTTCTCTTAATGTTAAGTAACCAACTCATCTAAAACCTTTTGGGTTGAAGAGTGGATCATGGGTGCCCATATTGGGACAATGATTTGCCTTGAGACTTAGTTAAGCTTAATAAAATTGGTTGATCATCAAGATTCAAGAATTCTTTTTCCAGATCATATCTGTTGTCATATCTAAACAAATCCTGGTGTTTTATAGATCAATATTCGCTGCATATTAATTGTGGGGGAAAAGAAGTTACAATCGGCAACAGAATTTATAAAGGGGATGAAGCTTCAGTAGGTCCAGCAAAATATGATTATCAAGAAGGAAGTTGGGGAGCAAGTAATACAGGATTCTTTTATGGGATTAACACAACCTCGAAAGAGTATACAGCAAACAATGCATCTATTCTTAAAGTGAATGACTCTGAATTGTATACGACTGCACGAATGTCTCCCGTGTCACTAACTTACTATGCTCGCTGTTTAGCTAATGGAAATTATACCGTGACACTGCACTTTGCTGAGATAATATTCAGAGATAATCGTTCTTACCAGAGTCTTGGAAGAAGAATGTTTGACATTTATGTCCAGGTTATCTATACCACTATGGATAGCTATTTACATTCGTTTATCGTGAAACTATGGTGCTGCATTAAACTAATTAACTTGTTACAGGATCAACTAACACGAAAGGATTACGATATTGAACATGAAGCAAAAGGAGTTGACAAGGTGATCAAACCAACAATTAAGGCAGTTGTAACAAACAAAACTTTAGAAATTCGCTTTGTTTACACCGGGAAGGGGACAAGAGCTGTACCTACTAGAGGAACATACGGCCCTTTAATATCAGCCATTTCTATAGAATCTGGTAAGAATTAGTACATCACATGTTTATGATGTATCTTCCTTTTTTTAATTATTTGGAAAAACTTCAATAGATTTGATGTAATTTACACATTGTTTAATTTATGAATGCTTTTTCAATGAACAGACTACACTTTGCATCATAATACCGTTTCCATATTTATCATGTCTTGCAGATAATCCTCCCAAACACTCAAAGCGAAAGATTATTATTGCAGTTGTAGTTGCTTCAGGATTATGGCTTCTTCTTACTTTTTTCGGTATTTCTTGGTGGAAGGGTTATCTGGGAAGTCGAATATCAAGGGAAGAAGGTGATGTAGTTCGATACAGTTTATCAAAAATTAAACAAAAAATCAAAGTTTTTCATACACATAAACTCACAAGTTGAAAACATGGATATTAATTATGTATTGCATGATATTTACTTGGTCAATAAAAGAAATTCTAGGTTATAAAGAAAACTGAAAATGGAATGGATGTAAATTATCACAAAAGCGAAGAAGAGGCCTCTGGAATATGCAAAATCACTACTAGGGTTGGAAGATATAATTAACATAATAAACAATGTGTTCTACAGCGCTGAAAGGATTGGATTTGCAGACGGGAATATACACCTTTCAACAAATTAAAGCTGCCACTGATGACTTTGCTGCTGCAAACAAGATTGGAGAGGGTGGTTTTGGATCTGTTTACAAGGTGAATAGCAAATGCACACACATTGTCCTCTTGAACATTAATATAAAATTCGACTTCTCTCCTTTTCTTTCGATATCAATAGAAAACAGGCTTGTGACTTAATCAAATGCTATCTATTGTTATAATCCACTACGTTGTAGGGTGTATTGTTGGATGGTACTATAATCGCTGTCAAGCAACTTTCGTCAAAATCAAATCAAGGGTCTCGTGAATTTGTGAATGAAATAGGCACGATTTCTGGTTTAAGGCACCCAAATTTAGTAAGATTGCATGGATGTTGTACTGAACATAAACAATTACTGCTAGTGTACGAGTTCATGGAGAATAACAGTCTTGCCCGGGCTCTGTTTGGTGAGTTCAACATTTAATTTGGTCCCTAAATAGAATGAGCTTTCTGATCGTTACATCAGTAGTCTAGCAATGTCACTTGTAGGTCCAGGAAAATCACAGTTGGATCTGGACTGGGCTACTAGACAAAAGATCTGCATTGGTGTAGCTAGCGGCCTGGTTTATCTTCATGAAGAATCAATTCTTAAAATTGTCCATAGAGACATCAAGGCAAACAACATACTTTTAGATAAAGATCTCAACCCGAAAATCTCGGACTTTGGTTTAGCCAAGCTTGATGAAGAGGAAAACACTCATATTTCAACCAGAGTTGCTGGAACTATGTGAGAGCTCTTCTTCACTTAAAAATATAATGTAAAAGTAAAATGTAATATACTTTATTTATAAACTATTTAATGTTCTGATATTTGATGTTATTCTCAGTGGGTATATGGCACCGGAATACGCACTATGGGGTTATTTGACAGACAAAGCAGATGTGTACAGTTTTGGAGTTGTTGCACTTGAAATTGTTGCTGGAAAGAACAATATGAAACATCGTCCAAATGAAAATTACGTCTGTTTACTTGATTGGGTAAGACTTAATATATTTGTTGCATGTCTTCAACGACTTAGTTATGGTGGCTTCACTTGATTACAAACATATGCAGATCAGCAGATGTCTTTTTTTTTGTCAAGTCACATGTCTCGTTCAAAGACTTAGTTATGGTGGCTTCACTTGATTACAAACATAATTTTTTTCAGGCTCTTAATGTACAAGAAAAAGGGAACTTGCTGGATCTAGTTGATCCTAGGCTGGGTTCGGATTATAACAAGGAACAGGCAACGAGAATGATCAAAGTAGCCTTACTATGTACTAATTCATCTCCAGCACTTAGGCCAACTATGTCATCTGTCTTGAGTATGCTTAAAGGTGATGTACGTATTCAGAAGCTGAACGTTGATCCCGATATGCATGGCGATGATCATTTAAAGTTTCAAGGGCTCAGAGAAAAGTATTGTCAGGAAAAAGATAGAAGCTCAAGATCTTATTCAGAAACTTTTGGTGATACTTCTGGTGATATAACGTACGGGTCTTCTTCAACATCTGCTCACGACCTGTATACTGTTAATCTTCAATCGCAGTAGCAAGAATAAGTCCTAAAACTGGCCTGAGTTTTTGAAACTTGTTAAATCTTATTAATTTCCTTGTTAATGAAGTAAGTGTTATGGTTCTACTGTCATATGTAAGTATGCCCTGTGCCTCTGTTACCCTATATCTATTTTGAATTTGAACTCTTAGAGCATCTCCAACCTTCTGTACCTTGTTAGCTATATAGTCCACCTGGCAATGGAACAGTATCAATTATAGCTAATCTGTGAAAAATGATCGCTCCAAAGGAACACACCTGTTAGCAATAATTATAGATATCCTCAATTCATCCGCTATATTTGTTGAATGCCTTCCCATCCTCTATATTCATCCATGTCATTTCCCGCTTAAATATTCTCTCCCATTGAGTCTTAACTTTTGCCGAGGTATTATTTTCTCTACTTGTTGCTTTAAGAATCTTTTGTTACTATTAGAGCATATATATTATATATATGTGTATATATAATTAGGGTTTTGTTTCTTAGAAATTTGGGGATTTTAGCAATTTATCAGTTGTTTAAAATCTTGTATTTTTAGTTGAAATTGTTGATTTTAGTTTGAGAATTGAGGTTCTTGATTTGATATTGCTGCTCATTTTATTGGTTACTTGGTTATAGAGTACGTAGTATTGCAGTTTAATATAGGAAATTAAAAAAACTAGCGTAAAAGCCGGTGCGAGGCACGGTCCTGTTTATACCCTCGCCAACATGTATATATATTGAAATAATTTTTATAATTAGAAATGTAGTAAGAGATAATATTTCGAATTTACCTTATATTTGTTTAGTATTTTTTAAATATTTTTTAATTTCATAAAATTTGAATTAATTTCTTTAAGATAAAGATCAAATGATCATTTTTAATTACCAAAATATATATTTAGTTTTAAATGATGTAAAATGAATTTTATCAAAATCAACAATTGAATATAATAAAAATAATTAAACAATTTTTTTAATCCATACTCAATTATATTTTTATGTATTATCTATGTTCTAAAAGTTGATGTTTAATAATCCCGATAATCGTTAGACGGTAACTTATCGCTTTGATTATGTTAAAATCGGTTTTGATAAAAGTTGGTGAATAGGTCATAAAATTCAGTCTAATCCTTCCAATATTAGTCTGATTTGCAAATTTTAGGAAATTTATAGGTAAAAGTTTCAAAATTAAAAGGTTGAAATTTGAATAAAAAATAATAACAATATTTTTTGTATACGTAGTTCTTATTTTAGACGGTCAAAATGACGAATTCTCTTAATTTTATCTCACAACTTCATCATTAATCCAAAATTTAAATCTATAAATTTTATTTTTTTCAATCATAATTTGTTTTTAAATAAATTTAAATTATGTGATAATATACATATAATTAAAATTATTACACAATATATATATAATATTAAATTGATCCCCACTAATCATTCTAATAATCTTTAATTATCCGATTTAATCCATAAGTAATACATCCACAGATTACTCGAATTATGATTGTTCATGATTTACCAACCTGATCAAACTGAACTAACCCTCGCTCTCTTTTTGGTCGATCAAGCCAAGTCTACCCAACCAATTTAAATAGGATGGGTATGAGTTTTATATTTTTTCGGCCAACCCTACCCAACCCGATTTAAGTTACAAATTTTGTTCAATAATATTTATACACACGCGCGCGCGCGCACACACATACACATATATATATATAAATTATATATATACTACCATACATTATATGATATATCGTACTTTCAATTATAGATGTGCTTACATTTTATGCATATGCACACGATTTACAACATAATTTACATTACTAAAATTATAATGTTAATCAAACTAAAACATTAGTACTAAAATCCCAATTTATACGTATTTTACAATGTTCTTAAATATGAAAATCTACATTAGTCGGTAAAGTTACCTTGTAGTGATTACTCGGATAATAGGTCATTAATCGGATTTATTAAACATTTATCCTTCGTCAAATATTTGATATTTAAGTGTTAATATTTACATAAAAGAACAGCATTCGCAGCGGCTTTATAATAATATCTCTAAATTTTCTCAAAATATATTCTACAAAATACGTTTTTAAATGAAATAATATTTCTAATATAAAATTAATTTTTGTTTTGAATTATATATATATATAAAGTTCTAGATCGTTTAATCAAAAACTATAATTATACATTTAGAGCTATTAAAATTTTCACTACTTCCAAATCTATTCTCAATAAGAAAAAAATCAAAAAATATGAACAAACATCATTTTTGTTGCTGGGATTTTTTTTTTATTAATAATGATCTCTTTTTGTCAAAACAAAAACAACAAAAACAACAACCTCTTCCTTTAAAAAAAAAATAATAATGACTTATTCTCAATGTTTCTTATTCTTGTATGACTTTTGTTATAGATGCACCGACTTATTGAATTTTGTTAAAAATGCACACACTAAATAAATTCTTCAGTCGAATAAATCTTAACATGATATTTTTGAAATACATACACTATAAATTTCTTAATATACAATTTTTATCTTTGAATGTATGAATTACATAAAATATTTTACTAAAAAATATATTCTTTTCTATAATCCATTTTTTTACTAAAAACATTAAAACTGATTTTAAAATAAATAAGTATGGGTTTGCCCGTTATATTTTTGGAAATGAGGGGTTTTAGTAAGAAAAGATAAAAAAATATAACATATATTTAGTTTAAAAAGGTAAATGCACGTGATATTTTTGGAAAATGATATATTTAGTATTTAAATACGTTTTAAAATAAATAAGTAAAGAGTTTCATGTGATATTTTTGGGAAAAAAATGGATTTTAGTGAGAGAAATATAAAAAATAAATTATAAAAGGGAATTTCTCGTGATATATTTAGAAAAGGAGGGACTTTGTTAGAAAAAATATATAATGTATTTTAGCTGAAAAGGTAATTGGTTATAAATAGGTATTTGCTTATTTATATTTTAATATATTTAGTAATTGCATTTGTTAAGAAAAATAAGTAGACATGTTAAAATAGGTAAACTTAAAAAAATAATTATAATATTAAAACAGGTTTAAAAATAAATAACTAAATGTTTGTCCGTGATATTTTTGGAAAATGAGGGGTTTTAGGAAGGAAAAATAGAAAAACTAACATGTTTTAGTTAAAAAAGGTAATTGCCCGTGATATATTTGAAAAAGTAGGGGAATTTGTTAGAAAAAATAGAAAAAATAATGTATTTTAGGTGAAAATGGTAATTGGTTATAAATAGGTAATATTATTATACCGGCCAACCAAACTTTTAATGTTTCGTCTATTATATAATAGTATTGATTTAAGTGTTAATATTTACATAAAAGAACAGCATATCATTACTCCATACTTGTACATGAACGAAAAGAGTAATGTATATATATATATTTATCGAGTTTAAAAGAAGCTTTTTAATTTTCGAAATATATTACATAATATATATATATATATATATATATATATATATATATATATATAATTTAAGCCAATTAAACCGACCCAACCTAACCCAAATCCATGTACGATTAAGAGTTGGGTCACAAATTAATATTTTGTGTGGTGGGATGGAATTTTTTCAAACCGATTTAATTGGGTCGGATTGCAAAAATGCTTTCAACTCGGCAAATACAACCCATAAACACCCCTAACTCTGATTCACACTTTTTACGATACTAATTTTAAATATATTCTAAATTATATTATATTTGTGTATCAATACCTAAATAATCTATATAAAGTATAAATCATATAAAAATTTACAGTATAAATAATATATAATTAAAAAATACAAGTGAAATAAGAATTTATAAATATAATTGAATACATAATTATATGTAGAATAACGAAAATTTGAAAAATGGAGCTATATAAATAATATGAACTAACATTTAATTTACTGAGAATGTAAAATTAAAAAAATTGAATAAACATGTTTTTATAATTAATATAAAACAACATGTTATTTGCTCAAAAATTAATATATATATATATATATATGATGATAATGTAGTTTATATAATAATATTTTTATAATAAACTCAAACTCAATGTTACGTACTTGGGTATTAAATGAAATTATATGAGAAAGTTTGGAATACGATTATCAATGTTCACACAAATCTAATCTACTTTAGCTTAAATAATAAAGGGTTGACAATTCTGTAATTTTTAAAGATATAAGAGTATAATAATAAATTTATTGCCATTTTCTTACTTTTTTTGTCCTTGGTTGGCTTTTAATATATACAAAGTAGATAAAATAAAATTATACATTAAGATTTTTAATCAAAAAAAATCAAGTTATATAAATAATATAACCCAACATTTTACTTAAACAAAAAAATAGGGCAAAAAAGAGGTGATGTGGCTTATCTAATAAGATTTTTAAGTTAAATCAATAAGTAAGTGTAGCATAATGGTTATAACATTAGATTTTCGGGAGGAGGTTGGAGGTTCGATTCCTAAGAGCAACAAAAAGTTTTTATTTTTACATAAATGATAGAGGGGTGGCAAATTTGTAATTTTTCAATAAAGAAGGGCAAACTTGTCATTTCACAGCCATTTTCTTGGCTCAAATTGCCCCTAAACGGGCTTTAATATATATAAGTAGATAAGTAGATAAGGAGTAGTATTGTAGTAGAAGTAACATGATTTAATGTTAAAAAAACATGATTTATATTTTCTTTAAATTTGATAAAGAAGTTGATCAAATTGGACTTTATTTATTGGATAATCAGTGATACTGCGAGTGAGGTGTAGAGGTTGAAGTACATGCAAAGAGTAAAATATAATATTTTGAATTTGATAATAGTAATAAAATATTATTTTTGAAATATAACTAATCATTTTTTTATAATTATTTTAACTAATCATTTTGACTACTCCTCTTGAAGATGCTCTTATGAACTTGCTTTTGTTTGTACATCTAAAATACTAGGGGGAGAAACCTCAACTTTAATAGTTGCAAGATATCTTCCTTTAAGTTGGATGTGAATTCGAATCTCTTGATTACAATTTCGAATCCGTTGTTATTGACTTTCTGCACACATTTTTTTCTCAATTAAGTACCTACTCCGACAAAATGCTCTTCCGCCACAGCAAAATTTAGGCTAAAAATGTTTAATTTAAGTTGGAGTGGTTGGAGCTGTTTAATTTAAGGCAACTTGATCAAACTAGTCGATAACACAGGTGTCCTCTACTGAGTTTGACTGACTCTGTGGGTCGGCCCTTTTGTCCTTTTCTTTCCTTCTTGAATACTATGTTATTAACGGATTGGACACTGGCCCATGTGTGACACAGATTCAAGAACGTGGAACCAAAATAGGGAAAATTAATTAATCCGTCCTTCAATTATATGCCATTTTTCCAATGAAAATACAACTACTGGCCCCGAAGCAAGCGTGATCATCCTTGCTAGACCTGGTAATTTGTTTCGTTCGTGTACTTTTGTGTTTCGTGTACAGGAATACTAAATCAAAACACAACTCATTAAGAATTCGTTTCGTTTCGTGTTCGTGTATCATCGTTTCGTATACTTTTTGTGTCGTGTTTCGTGTAAATTTAAATAAAAAATATAATATAATAAACAAATAAAAATATTTAAATATTAGCATTTTTGGTTTAATTTTTACTAGTTGACTCTTAAGTTAATAATTCATAAAGAGTCAAGTGTGGTCAAATCTTGTTAAACTTAAATTTGAAACTATTTTCTTTTTTGTTATTGTAAAAATAATATATACAACATTTATTTATTATATGTATTTATATAATTTTAAAATATTTATTTAATTATTTAATTATTTCGTGTACTTTCGTTTCATGTCGTGTACCCAAGGCTAAACCCAAAACCGACACTATAATTATTCGTGTAATATCGTGTTTGTGTACTTTTGTGTTCGTGTACCGAAAAAATGAACACAAATCCAATATTATCGTGTTGTGTGTGTACAAAATTATCAGCTCTAATCTCTACTTAGAATTCAAGGCAACTTGATCAAACTAGTCGACAACACAAGTGTGCGCTAAAGTCTAATATATCATTGTCATCTTGTCTTCAGAAGACATAAATTAAATAGAGTTGGCACACTTGCAATTTTTTTTTGACAAGAAGTAATTAAGCACACATGTAATTAACTCTTCAGTAGTGTTACATTAGCACCATGTTTGATAGGGCTCTTAATTTATTATCCGTCGTGTTCGTGTCAAGTCGGATTTTAATTATTGAATTAGAGGGTACTTGAATTTTTTTTAGTTTGTGTAGATTGACGCAAAAAAAAAAAAAAACTAAAATGTATAACAATACATGGGTTGATGGGTTTAATATAACCTGTCAAACAACCACAAATCTACTAATTCTATCTCTCTGTCAGCCTCTATTTTGTTAATTTCTTTGATTTATTTTTGTTTTTTTCAATATTACTCCTCCTTGTGAAAGAATTTTTGTTTTTATACATTGTTTTGTTTATTTAATAAAATCCTTTCTGGCCCATGTGTGACACAGATTCAAGAACGAGGAACCAAAACCCAATGTATATACTCCCTCGGCCCCCGAATTTTTTACATTGGGGACGGGCTCGGCACGTATTTTAAGGCTTATATAAAATATAATTCTATAAATTATTTTAAATATTTTTTTTCTGAATAAAAGTATAATGTTTAAAATTTTATTTAGAAAATGAAAATTTTGAATATAAATTGTAGAATTTATACACTTTTATGTCCCTCTCATTTCTATACATTCCAAAAATAGTAACTTTTAATAATATAAAACACTATTACACCCACTACTTTCTCCACTATCTCTATTCTATAATAATATAAAACACTATTACACCCACTATTTTTCTCCACTATCTCAAATCTATTATTAAATATTGATAGGTCACATCACTTTGTTAGAAAATGGAAAGTTTGAGACATATTTTATATATGTTCTTGATGGAATTTCTGGAAACTAACAAGTGGAGGTTGTTCCTTGTAATGAGGACTTAAACTTTCATGTTTGGATCTAAGACATTTTCTTAGTGTAATCTATAAATAAATTGAGTTGAAATAGGTTGCTTGAAATGGGTTATGTGGGTTGGTTATTTTGAAATAACTTGTATCCCACATAGCATTGGTAATGAGAGGTTGGTGGGTTTATATAGAAACATGTGCAAGAGTAGTGTACAACTACTAAGGCATGTGGGTGTGCATGGTGTTAGTATGTGCTTCGCGCGCACACACACGCGCCGCCGCCGCCCGCCTCGCCTCGCCCCGCCACGTCACGACTCGACTCGACTCGAAGGGCGATTTGGGCGAATGTCTCGGCGTCTCGCGTACGCGAGGCGACCTGGGCGAGGAATTTTATTACCTGTTTATTTAATATTATTTATTGATTTAATTTAACAGTATCAGTATTTATTTATAACAGCTAAACGAACTGGGTCAGGATTTATATTAAATCCTGATGGACCAGTTCTTGGATCAAATCCTGATGGCCTGGTCAGTACTTGGAGTGAAATCCTGATGACTACTGGTCCTGATGGCCTGTGTCAGTATTTGAATCCTGATGTTGGTCCAGTCCTGACGAAATCCTGATGGTCGATCAAGTACTGATGCCACTCCTGACGGACAACAAGTCCTGATGGCTTGGAGTACTGATGATGATCAAATCCTGATGGACCAGGAAATCCTGACTGAGCTGTTAAATCCTGATGACTACTGTTATGGTAATTAAATCAGAATAATTAGTATTAAATGTCATATCTTCAGTTACAATATTTGGTCTGTTTACGTTTTATTTTGTATTTTATATAGATACAAAACATAACGTTTGACGGAGGAGACATAGACGTAACTCTGAAAACCCTAGCAACTATCATCTTCTCTGTTTTCTCTCAACACATACAGAATACATAGTTCTTGGGCGAAGTGAGGTGCAGGTCGTTGTTGATCATTGTCATATCTGTGAGTGGATTGATCTGTGCTGTTTTATCCTGGGAGTGATATTGCTGCAACCCAACACAGCGTAAGTGGGGCAATAATCTCTTCAAGAACAGTCAAGACTTCTCGAAGGCTTGGCGACTCAGCTATTTTATTTATCTATCAGTATTTGCTAAAGGTCCTGAGAGATAAGTGTTCTTTCTTGTCTTGTTATTTTCAGTCTCTGATTATACTTTTGTTTCGACCTTTGTGTTTGTTTCGTTATTTGGTATTTTTGCCTGTTCTTGTTAATACAAAATATATATAACTGCCCTATTGTTGCTGTGTAGTTAGTAATTATACCCAACAATCTTGAAGAGATTATTTTCTGTGTTATATATTGTTAATTAACAAGATGGTTAACGGAACTGTAACTCCTGATGGTGCTATTGCTTCTGGTTCTTGTGTTACTGTACCCACCATTGATTGGACCACGTACCGTTTTCCACAGTCTATTGATTTGTCAGGAATGCCTGATAAATTCGGTGGGGGTGTTGGTTTTTCTCGTTGGCAGAAAAAGATGAAACTGTGGCTTACGGTAAAGGGTCTATGGTCGGTGGTGCAGTATGAGAAACCAGTTATTGATCAGGAGAAGGCTGAAACTCTTAAGGCTTATGCCATGTGGGAGGAAAAAGATGGGGTGGCTAGGGCTGCTATATTGGCAGCTTTGGCGAACACTCTATTTGATGTTTATTCATCTGATTCTTTCACTGCTAAGCTCTTATGGGAGAAGCTGGACCAGACACACAATACTGACTCGCAAGGGTTGGAAAAGTATTCCGTGGCTAGGTTTCTTGATTTTAAACTGGTGGATACAAAATCCATGACCGAGCAGGCACATGAATTTGAGATGTTAGTTCATGCTTTGAAGGAGTCCGGAATGGACCTTCCTGAAAAGTTTCAGGTTATGGCTGTGATTGAAAAGCTCCCTAAGTCTTGGGAAGAGTTTGCTCTCTCCCTGAAAAGACAGAAAGGAGATATCACTTGGACAAACCTGATGTTGGACATCTCTGTGCAGGAACAACACAAGTCCAAACAGGGACATGTGATGCCTGCTGAACATGGGAGTTCAAAGGTGAATGTAGTGACTGTTGGACAGAAAAGAAAGGTTGTCACTAAGAAGGATAACACTAAACCTAAAAATGACAAGAACAAGGCTAAGAAACCAAAGACAAACAAACCATGTTGGTCTTGTGGACAGGTTGGTCATTGGAGCAAGGACTGTCCTGCAAAGAAAGCTAAGAAAGCTGTTGTGGGAGCACAAGCTAATACTGTGCTTGTAACCACTGATGGGCCTAAGGTTAACATGGTTGTTGGTGAGGCTGCTGCCTCTGGAACCAATGACGGGTATGTTACCTATAACCCTGTACTTCTTTCCACTTATCTGTCACATGAATGGTTGATTGATACTGGAGCTAATGTACATATTTGTACTGATATTAGTTTATTTGTATCTTATCAACAGAGTCATGGAGTGACAGTGACGATGGGGAATGCTAGTGCTGCTCAAGTTCTTGGAATAGGAAACGTGGACCTGAAGTTTGCTTCTGGGCGTGTTCTATCCCTCACTAGAGTGCACCATGTTCCTGATATTCGTAGAAATATTATAAGTGGAAGTTGTTTAGTTAAGAATGGTTTTGAACTTTCTTTGAAATGTAATAAAGTAGTTATTACACATACTGGTACATTCTTTGGCAAAGGTTATCTGTCTGATGGTTTATTTTTAATAAATGTTGAACCTGGTTTGGACAGTTTTATTAATGATAGTGTTGCACCTTCTGTTAATTGTGTTGAATCATCCGATTTATGGCATGCTAGACTTGGTCATTTAAATTTTGGTGCTCTAAAGAATATGATGAACTTAGAGTTGATTCCAAAATATGCTATTGAAAAGAAATCTAAATGTCAAGTATGTGTGACTGCTAAACAAACTAGGAAACCCTTTCATAATGTTGTCAGGGATTCAGGAGTATTAGATTTAGTACACACTGACATATGTGAATTTGGTGGCATGTTGACTAAGGATAATAAATGATATTTTATTACCTTTATAGATGATTGTAGTAGATATTGTTATGTTTATTTACTTAGACATAAGGATGAAGCACTAGAAAAATTCATTATGTTCAAAACTGAAGATGAAACACAAACTGGTAAAGTACTTAAACGTTTGAGATCTGATAGAGGTGGTGAGTATACTAGTACCTTGTTTAATGAATTTTGCGCAAGCAATGGTATAGTTCATGAGGTAACTCCACCATACACACCTGAGTCTAATGGGGTGGCAGAACGAAAGAACAGAACTTTTAAAGATATGATTAACAGCATGCTTATTAATTCTGGGTTACCAAAGTACATGTGGGGAGAGGCTTTGAATACGGCTTGCCATATTCTGAATAGAGTCCCTCTGAAACATATGGACAAGACACCTTATGAATTATGTAAAAGTAGAAAGACAAGTTTGAAGTATCTTCGTGTGTGGGGGTGCCTTGCTAAGGTGCTTGTCCCTGAACACAAGAGAAAGAAACTAGGTCCGAAAACTGTTGATTGCATCTTTCTAGGCTATATTGAAACCACTACGGCTATGAGATTTTTAGTGTTAAAATCTGACATAGACGGTATAGTGGCAAACACTATAGTTGAGTTTCGTGATGCAACATTCTTTGAGGATGTGTTCCCTATGAAGACTGGCATACCTCATGATATTTCTAATGATGATCCTACTCACACATCGAGTTCTATTCCTGATCATGTGGAAAAGATGACAAATGTGGGGGCAGATCCTGATAGTAGTTCTACTCCTGACGAAGTAGATGAACCGAGAAGGAGTAAGCGTGCAAAGGTAGTCAAGGACTTTGGAAGTGATTTTGTCACTTACAATGTCGAGGATGAACCTTTGACTTTCCGACAGGCCGTGGATTCTTCGGAGTCAAGGCATTGGAAAGGTGCTGTAAAGAGTGAGATCGACTCTATTGTTTCTAACAGAACATGGGAGTTGGTTGACCTACCTCCTGGGTGTACTACTATAGGATGTAAATGGATCTTCCAAAGGAAGATGAATCCTGATGGCTCAATAGATAAGTATAAGGCTAGGCTGGTAGCTAAGGGCTTTAGGCAAAAGGAAGGCATTGATTACTTTGACACATACTCTCCTGTTGCAAGGATGACAACAATCCGAATGCTTATAGCATTGGCTTCTGTACATGGTCTTATCATCCATAAAATGGATTTAAAGACAGCTTTTCTTCATGGTGATCTTGAAGAAGAGATTTATATGGATCAGCCTGAGGGATTTGTTGCTTCGGGTAACGAGAGGAAAGTATGTAAGTTGATCAAGTCTATATATGGCTTAAAACAAGCTCCTAGAGACTGGCATAAAAAGTTTGATGACACTGTTTTAGAATCAGAATTTGTAGTTAATGAAAGTGACAAGTGTGTCTACTATATGGTTAAAGGAAATGAATGTATTATCGTGTGCCTATATGTGGATGATATATTATTGTTTGGAACCAATATTGAGATTATTAACGAGACAAAAAGTTTCTTGAAAAGGCACTTTGAAATGAAGGATATGGGTGAGGCTAGTGTGATTCTTGAGGTCAAGTTGACATAGTCAACTGATGGAATAACATTGTCACAATCTCATTATATAGAGAAATCTATACTTGAGAAATATGGTTATTCAAATTGTAGAATCGCTAGTACACCGTACGATCCTAAAGTTGCCCTAGTCAAGAATAGTTCGGGAATTCCTGTGTCTCAGTTAAGGTATTCTCAGATTATTGGGAGTTTGCAATATCTTGCTAATGTGACTAGACCAGATATTTCTTATTCTGTGTCTAAGTTAGCTAGATATACAAGCTGTCCGAACAAGACTCATTGGGAAGCACTAGATAGAGTTCTTAGATATCTTAAGGGAACTATTTCCCTTGGTTTGCATTATCGAAGATTCCCTGGAGTACTCGAGGGATACAGTGATGCAAGTTGGATAGCTAAGAAATCTGGTACCAATGGAGTGACTGGATATTTGTTTACCCTAGCAGGTGGAGCAATATCCTGGAAGTCTACTAGACAGACTTTGATTACTCGGTCTACTTTTGAGGCTGAGTTGTGTGCACTAGATGCCACGGGGACGGAGGCTGAATGGTTGCATGGACTTATGTCAGTGTTACCTGTAGTAAGCAGACCGCTTCCAGCCATTGTTGTTCATTGTGATAGCCGTACAACTATCGACAAGATCAGTAGTGAAAAGTATAATGCTAAAACAAAGAGACACATCCAAGTTAGACTTAAGTCTATAAGGGGTCTTGTGTCTGAGAGGATTATTGCTGTAGAGTTCATTGGAACTCAGGATAATATAGCTGATCCTTTGACTAAAGGACTTGAGCATGCAGTAGTCCTTAAGTCTAGGTTGGGGATGGGACTGATAGCCCATAATGATTCATCAGCAGCGGGAACCCAATACACCTGAGAGGAGATCCCTTGAAGTGTATTCAATGTGGTAATAACAAGCTGTGAGGGTGAGTTGGTAGTACCTTTACTATATTCCTTGATACCTACGTATCTGTGTCTATCCCCTGTAAACCTAAAAGGTACTGTTACTGCCAGTATAGCAAGAGTTAGTTTGAACTCTGAATGGGGTCAAGTCATTTGACGAGATGATCGCAGTACATCTCTGGAGATGCCCAGCTAAGCGAATGTAATTGTGTGGTCGCAATTAGAGGAAAGGGTTATTCCTTGAAGCATTCGACGAACAGGATCGAGACAGGACCATTAACGTCTCAAAGCCGTAGATCAGCACCATAGCCTTTGATTTGTCGTCGTCTATGGAGTGTGGTTACACCAAACGGATAAAGATTCAAGGTGAAACATTCCATCTAGATTTGGTAGCCATCGAAGTAAAGGACTTAGGAGGGTTCAAACCCGGAAGGGTACCGACTCTGAAAAACAAGTCATGATAAGGACCGATATGCATTTCTGTATGGATTTGTGGGGGATTGTTAGAAAATGGAAAGTTTGAGACATATTTTATATATGTTCTTGATGGAATTTCTGGAAACTAACAAGTGGAGGTTGTTCCTTGTAATGAGGACTTAAACTTTCATGTTTGGATCTAAGACATTTTCTTAGTGTAATCCATAAATAAATTGAGTTGAAATAGGTTGCTTGAAATGGGTTATGTGGGTTGGTTATTTTGAAATAACTTGTATCCCACATAGCATTGGTAATGAGAGGTTGGTGGGTTTATATAGAAACATGTGCAAAGTAGTGTACAACTACTAAGGCATGTGGGTGTGCATGGTGTTAGTATGTGCCTCGCGCGCACACACACACACACAAGCGCCGCCGCCGCCCGCCTCGCCTCGCCCCGCCACGTCACGACTCGACTCGACTCGACTCGACTCGACTCGAAGGGCGATTTGGGCGAATGTCTCGGCGTCTCGCGTACGCGAGGCGACCTGGGCGAGGAATTTTATTACCTGTTTATTTAATATTACTTATTGATTTAATTTAACAGTATCAGTATTTATTTATAACAGCTAAACGAACTGGGTCAGGATTTATATTAAATCCTGATGGACCAGTTCTTGGATCAAATCCTGATGGCCTGGTCAGTACTTGGAGTGAAATCCTGATGACTACTGATCCTGATGGCCTGTGTCAGTATTTGAATCCTGATGATGGTCCAGTCCTGACGAAATCCTGATGGTCGATCAAGTACTGATGCCACTCCTGACGGACAGCAAGTCCTGATGGCTTGGAGTACTGATGATGATCAAATCCTGATGGACCAGGAAATCCTGACTGAGCTGTTAAATCCTGATGACTACTGTTATGGTAATTAAATCAGAATAATTAGTATTAAATGTCATATCTTCAGTTACAATATTCGGTCTGTTTACGTTTTATTTTGTATTTTATATAGATACAAAACATAACGTTTGACGGAGGAGACATAGACGTAACTCTGAAAACCCTAGCAACTATCATCTTCTCTGTTTTCTCTCAACACATACAGAATACATAGTTCTTGGGCGAAGTGAGGTGCAGGTCGCTGTTGATCATTGTCATATCTGTGAGTGGATTGATCTGTGCTGTTTTATCCTGGGAGTGATATTGTTGCAACCCAACACAGCGTAAGTGGGGCAATAATCTCTTCAAGAACAGTCAAGACTTCTCGAAGGCTTGGCGACTCAGCTGTTTTATTTATCTATCAGTATTTGCTAAAGCTCCTGAGAGATAAGTGTTCTTTCTTGTCTTGTTATTTTCAGTCTCTGATTATACTTTTGTTTCGACCTTTGTGTTTGTTTCGTTATTTGGTATTTTTGCATATTCTTGTTAATACAAAATATATATAACTGCCCTATTGTTGTTGTGTAGTCAATAATTATACCAACACACTTTACCCACTTTTCATCTAATTTTACTCATTTTTTATATTTTTTTTGATCTCCGTGTTCAGCCCCAATGTACTATTAGCTGCTGGGACAGAGGGAGTAAATGAGAAAGGATACATTGACTACCGAGTTCCATGCGGTAGTTTCGTAAAATGATATTTTCTATGTCTCTTTCATTTTTATACAATTTTTATTTTGGATGTCTCTTTTATTTTTATACATTTCAAAAATAATAACTTTTAATAATACTAGTATGCGTGCCCGCTACGCGTGGCCTTAGGAAAAAAAACTTTGCTCGTTTCATTTTTGTTGTTATAATATTTTTTGTTTGGCAAAGTTTTTAGATTTTTTTGTGGTTTGTTGTGACTTTTGTGCATATACATTTATGTGAAGATTCTTTTTTAAGAAATCAATGTTCTACCAAGAACTCTACATTGAGAGTGACATGTCAAATTGGATACTCCACTATATTCTTCTAGTGCACTTAGCTGAAAATGGTGTAACCCGTATAGTGAAGTGAGGTATTTGATGAATATTTAGAACGATATAAGCGTTGATGTTTTTAACAAATTTTGTTAAAAATTTGGAATTTCACTCATTTTATAATTACTTAATCAAATAATTATAACTATTTCACTAAAATTCATTATATATTTAGATAACGTCTCTACCTATTTAGAAGATTTTTTTTCTTTTTAATTAATCTTTATATAATGTAGTTGAATTATTATTAATAGAGTTCAACATATATTTAATTTAATTTGAATATTTAATATTAATAGTCCATAGCAGATTACACTTCAAGCTTATTTATTTAAAGTTAAATTATACAGTGTACATCATTTTTTGGCTTCTAATATGTTTGCTCGCTACGCATTGACATCAATTTTATTTTTTTAATAAATTTAATTATTAAATTAATAATGCATTATCTTCAACAAAAAAAAAATTAAATTTTTTTTATTTAGCTATCTAAGCAATGCACTTTAAATGTGTACGTAAAAGACTAAAAGACTAAAGTAGACATGTATTGTGAAATATAGTGATATTTATAGGTCGGTATCCATAGAAGAAATATCGTTAGTAATATTGTGAAATCATAGAAGAAATATGATTAATTTAATGTATTGGTTTTCGAAAAATATATTAGCCAAATAAAAGTTATATTTTATTTTAATTATGATGACTTCAACTTGCGATACCTTGATCTTTACAATTATGGAACTTTTAATAATATAAAACACAATACACCAACTATTTTTCTCCACTATCTCTATTTTATAATTAACTCCTTATTAACTCCTTCTATACTATAATATTATAAGCAAATCACCCTTTATTTGGTTGGTAGTTTGGTCATTTAGTTTGGTCCTCTAAATAATAACCGTTAGATGTAAATATAGGTAAATTAGAACCGTTGGATGTAATATTAAAAGAATATTCTTTTTTTGATATCTAAAATGCTCCCACGAGTTCAAGTTCGAATCCCGTCAACAACATATTAAAAATTTTTAAGATCAAAATACAAATAAATACTAATAAAATAAGATAAAAAATACTAAAAATCATATAAAAAATACTATTATAAGCAAACTACCATCTATTTGGTTGGTTGGTAGTTTGGTTATCTAAATAATAACTGTTAGATATAAATATAGATAAATGAGAACTGTTTGATGTAATATTAAAAGAATATTATTTTCTTGGTAGCTAAAATACTCCCACGGGTTCAAGATTCGAATTCCGTCAACAACATATTATTATTATTAAATATTTATATCATCTATTTTTCTAAGCTACATTCAAAAGTTCAAGATATTATTTCGTCGACAATATATTAAAAAAATTTAAGATCAAAATACAAATAAATGATAATAAAATAAGATAAAAATAATAATAAATCATGTAAAAATACTAAAATAATAAATTAAAAATACTAAAATTCATCCGTGCATCGCACGGGTTATAGGCTTGTATATATAATAAGCGTAAGGGAGATCTTATCCAAAACTTTGGTCGGTCACTGTACTACCAAAAGTATATGATCTGTTGGATTATAAAACTATAAATATTCAAATAGATGAGGACCGTTAGATATAATATTAAAAATTGTATTTGATTAATAATAGGATATAATATTAAAAATTGTATTTGATTAATAATAAGATAGTATTTAAATACTAAAAGGTGTATTTTGATAATTTAAACCAATTATAAATAGGTTTTCTATATTGAATAGAAATCTTTATGTAAAAAATCGTAATTATCTTTTCTCTTTAGTTTATGGATAGTTCCAGTTAGATAATAATTATTAAACCATCATTAAATTAAAGATAATTTTGTTAGCTTCGCGTGGGCTGTAAAATTGTTAAAATCTGTTGTCTAAAACTCAAGATAGAGCTCAAACAGTAAAGTGATTATCTAAATTTTAATATATTTTTTTAATTTAAACCAATTATAAATAGGTTTTCTATATAGAATAGAAATCTGTATGTAAAAAATCGTAATTATCTTTTCTCTTTAGTTTATGGATAGTTCCAGTTAAATAATAATTATTAAACCAGCATTAAATTAAAGATAATTTTGTTAGCTTCGCGTGGGCTGTAAAATTGTTAAAATCTGTTGTCTAAAACTCAAGATTGAGCCTAAACAGTAAAGTGATTATCTAAATTTTTTATATTTTTTTTATTATTGTAGCACCAATTTAATTTTTTTTCTAATTCTTTTAGATTTATAAATTCTATGTTTATTTCAATAAAATATTAAAATCAATTTAAGAAAAAATTAAAATCGATCTGGTACGTGTACGACCACTATACAACCAAATTAATTATTACAGTTAGATCTTGAATAAATCGATGAGAATTGTTAGATCTAATATTTAAAAGTGTATCTGATTAATAATAGAATTATATTTAAATACTAAAAAGTGTATTTTGATAATTTAAAATTTCTCTATGTAAAAATTCTTAAATATCCTTTCTCTTTAATTTATGTATAGTTTGAGTTAGATAATAATTGTTAAACCAAATATCAGATAACAATTCATATCGATTACAATATTAAATTATCAATATAATGCTCATGTATATCCTATAACAATGATACATGTGGACCCTGCGTTATAAGAGACTTAAGATAACTCCTGTACATGAATAAATTTAAACATTTTTTTTCTGAAGGAACATAACAATTTGATTAATCCAAATTATAATTATATTATTTTACATATAACAAACATAAAAGGATAATATCAAAATATTATTAAAATATTGAGGGTTTCATATTCATAAAAAAAAAATTTGAATATAATACTTAACCATCTTTTCTTTTCAGTTTATGGGTAGGTCACTGGTCAAGTTAGATAATAATTATTAAATCATCATTAAATTAAAGATAATTTCGTTAGTTTCACATGGGTTGTAAAATCGTCAAAATTCAATTTCTAAAACTCAGGATAGAACCCAAATTATCTAAATTTTAATAAATATTTTTTTTATAATTGTAGAACCAATTTATTTATTTTTCCACTAATTCTTTTAAATATAGAAATTTTATCTTTCTTTCAATAAAGTATTAAAATAAATTAAGAACAAATTCAAATCGATAAAGACTATAATAATATGAGAATAAAATTTTATATAATCATAACATAATTTTTATACTGTTTAATAATTTTAAAGTAATAATGTATTTTAAAATTTTATATACACTATAAATAAAACCGAAACATTAAAAGTAAAAACAGTTAGTAAGATAATTATATCAGTATTTACTTGATATCCTTATTATATTAAACTCTTTTATATAATAAGTATAATATGGATTTATCCAAAATTTTGATCGTGACAACCAAATTAATAAGGACTATTAGATCTTAACTAGATAAATGAAAATCATTTGATCAAATATTAAAAAAGTGTATTTTATTTATAATAGGATTATATTTAAATTCTAAAAAGTGTATTTTGATAATTTAAACCAAATATACCAAATATAAATAAGTTTTCTATATTGAATAGAATTCTCCATATAAAAAATTCGTAACTTTCTTATCTTTTCCATGGACAATTCCAGTTAGATAAAAATTGTTAAACCATCTTTTAATTAAAAATAATTTAATTATCTTCACGTGGGGTGTAAAATCGTCAAAATCTGATTTTTAAACACAAGATAAACCCCAAATCAGTAAAATGAGTATTTAAATTCTAATAATGATTATTATGTCATCATTATTTTAACGTCAATTTAATTACTTTTTTCTAACTATTTTAAATTTAAAAATTTATGTTCAAAAATTAAAATCAATCTAAGAAAAATTCAAATCAACAAAGAATATAATAATAAGAGGATAAAATTTTATAAAATTGTGCATATTTTTTATCCTATTTTATTAAGTTATAGATCATAACTAATCAAATATAATAAATTATACGCAAATGGTGATTTTGTTTTATAAGCACTCATAGAGACCTAATTTCATTGTTAGCAGGACTATATTCATATTAAAAAAAACGTATTTTGAAATTGTAGACTCAGCTACAGAACGACCTGACTTTTTTAACCTATATACATTGTAAATTATTAAATTCGAAACTTTAAAAGTTTGTTAATCAATTAGTATAGTACTTTTCTGAAAAATCGTACTTTACAAAAATATTATCAAATAACCTATGTCTGAAAGAAAAAAATTCTTTTTTTCGAAAAAAAAACCTGTAAATTTTAATATGTTGTTGGTAGATTCAAATCTTAGATCATTCTACATGATAATTTTACTGTTATATGTAACGTTTCTCAACAATTTAATTTGAAAGATCCAACGATTATGGATTAAGTGATCAAACAAAGCGACCACACTTATAAGAAAGCTTTCATTATTTAGTCTTTAATATAATAACATAGATATTTACGGGATATATTATAAAAAAATGAATTTTATACATAATTTTGATCGTCACGATGTACTACTTTAAAAGAAGAATTATTACAAAAAAAATATATTTTAATTGATAATTTATTTTCTCAAAAGTTCAAAGTTCCCGCATCGTTAACATATTACAAAAACGAGTATCTTATATTTTAGCAATAAATATTTAAAAAAATTAAAAATTATAAAAATTATAAAAATTAAGAAAAATTAATGATGTTATCCTGGTAGTTTGGTCCTAAATACCGCCAAAACATTCTCAACCGTTAGATCCAATACTTTTAAAAATAGATGATCAAGATTATATCATATAAAAAGAAATTATTATCTAAAAATGATATAAGTTAAAAGATATTATATTAGGATTGGATTTTCCAAAAGTTAAAACATAAAAATAGTTGTAATTAAATAAGGAAACTCATTTATAACCAAAATAATAAAAATCGTTTTATCTTAAATAAATTGGTGAAAACCGTTAGATTTAACATTAAAACCTGTATTTGGTTAATAAAGGTTATTCTAATAATCTAAACTACATATAAGTTAAGTAGATTTCCTAAATCGAATAGAATTCTCAACATTAAATTTCGTCACTTTATTTCTTTTTAGTTTTAGAATAGTTTTTAATTGAAAAAGAACTATTAAACCACAACTAAATTAATGATTATTTTGTGAATTTCATGTGAACCGTAAAATTGGCCAAATCTAACTTTTATAACTCAATATAAACAAATATTAAATTGAGCGTGTAGAATATAATAAATATCAAATTTTTAACTATAATTTTTTTTGGCTAAATCTCTTTTAACAATAATTTAATCATGTAAACTAATAACTTTTAAATATTAAAATATTCATAAATAAATATAATTATAAATATTAAAAAAACAATCGTGTGTTGTATCGTAATAAAAATATAATTATAAACAGAATAATTATAAATAAAATTTAAGTAACCGTGCATCGCACGGGTTATAAGCTAGTTATATATAATAAGCGTAAGGGAGATCTTATCCAAAACTTTGGTTGGTCACTGTACTACCAAAAGTATATGATCCGTTGGATTATAAAACTATAAATATTCAAATAGATGAGGACCGTTAGATATAATATTAAAAATTGTATTTGATTAATAATAGGATAGTATTTAAATACTAAAAGATATATTTTGATAATTTAAACCAATTATAAATAGGTTTTCTATATTGAATAGAAATCTTTATGTAAAAATTCGTAATTATCTTTTCTCTTTAGTTTATGGATAGTTCCAGTTAGATAAAAATTATTAAACCATCATTAAATTAAAGATAATTTTGTTAGCTTCGCTAATCTTAAATAGATAGGTGAAAATCGTTAGATATAACATTAAAAACTGTATTTGGTTAATAAATGGTATTATAATAATATAAACTACATATAAGTAGATTTCCTAAATCGAATAGAATTCTCAATATTAAATTTCGTCACTTTATTCTCTTTTTAATTTTAGAATAGTTTGTAATTGAAAAAGAAATATTAAACCACAACTAAATTAAAGAATATTTTGTGAATTTCATGTGGACCATAAAATTGGCCAAATCTAACTTTTATAACTCAATATAAACAAATATTAAATTGAGCTTGTAAAATATAATAAATATCAAATTTTTAACTATAATATTTTTTGGCTAAATCTTTTTTAACAATAATTTAATCATGTAAACTAATAACTTTTAAATATTAAAATATTCATAAATAAATATAATTATAAATATTAAAAAAACAATCGTGTGTTTCATGGGTAATTAAAATATAATTATAAACAAAATAATTATAAATAAAATTTAAGTAACCGTGCATCGCACGGGCTATAAGCTAGTAATTTAAAACACTATTACACCCACTACTTTCCTCCACTATCTCAAATCTATTATTAAATATTGATAACTCCCACCACTTTACCCAAATTTCATATAACTTTACTCATTTTTTATACATTTTTCTGGTCTTCGTGTCTGAATCCAACGTATATAATTCAACTGAACAGAGGAAGTATTAGTAAACAATTAAAATTGATCATTTTTTACACTAATTTTCAAAATTTCAAAATACTATATTACTCTTTAATTTACTCTATAATTTGCTCTACATCATAGGAAGGTTAGTAAATTATTTTTTTCAAAAAAGTAGTTTTGCGGATCTAGTTCACGTCGTCAAATAGTTTGTCCTGTATGTAACTGATCTTTTTTTATGCGAATTAATTTGGAGGGGTGAAAAGAAATAACACCCATTTTTTTTATTGGGTTCAGTTGTGTCGGATTTTACCCATTGAGAGAGTATTGATGTTACGCATTCATAATTGGGATATTAAGATATTCTAATATTTTTTTCACATATATCCAACTCATAAATGGGTAACATAATATTTTTTAAAATATTTTTTTGTTTTGAGATACACATTTGTGAAAGCAGTATCTTATATAAATTGGATACTTCTTTCACAAATGAGTATAACGAGCGTTAAAAACAACTATCACCTTAACAATTGGTATTTTTAACATTATTTCAATTTCGAGTCCGACCCCTCTCGAGACTTATTGATTAGCAAATCCTATCTTATAAAATTTGAATGAAATTCATATGAGGTTATCTGATCGTGTCGAATTTTATCAACTCTAATTTTAAAAGAAGGGGTGAATTTAGGAGGACATAGTACTATGGGCCTGTTTGGCTGCAACTTATTAAGTTGACTTATAGCTTAAAATGAGTAAGTGCTTTATAAGTGATAAGTAGAGCTGAGCTTTATAAGTCCTAGAGTGTTTTGTAAATCAGAACTTATAAGCAGTAGAGTGTTTGGATAAATCATAACTTATAAGTTAACTTTTTTTTATTATTTTTAAAATATTTATTTTTTAATATATATAAATGGATATCAATGGATAGATCTCGATGAGTAGAGAAATTTGATATATACATATCAATTTTTTAATGAACGGATCAAAAGATATATGGTTTTGAAGATTTAAAGGATATTATATATTGCGTGTATCGAGAATAAGTTATAAGTTATAAGTTGAATGTTAAGGATTCTTAACATTCAACTTATCCATTTTAAGTAGTCATAAGTTGGTTTCACTTATTTTGGCAAACACCCCCCATAAACAATTTTGGATTTATAAGCCATAAGCTGCAACATTAAGTTGCAGCCAAACAGGCACTATATACTGGGATTATAATTATGATTCATGTGTTTCTTACGTTTCCTCACTCAGAAATCTAATTTATTCGGGTGACATGTCGAAAGAGCTCTACTTCCAAACTAACATTTCTAATAATTTAAAGTTGAAGTGTTAAAAGGCTTAGACACTGTTTGGTAAATATTAAAAGCAGCTTTTTTGAAAAATGTTTTTGACCAAAAAATTGTTTTTAGAAAAAGCATGGTCCCCATGTTTTTTGAAAAAGTTATTGTTCAGCTGTTGCGGTAAGCGGCTACTGATTTTAACATCAAATCTCACGAACAATATTAATTTTTTATATTATATCCAAAAAAATGCACATATAAAAAATATTACCAAACAATTATATGATTTTCATAACAACACTTATTTTAACATCACTTTTTCTAGCATAACAATCTCAAACAGAACCTTACTATGTTTATCATGCTAAATAGTGTACCTTTAACATAGTAATTTTTTTGTTTTTTTTGAAACCACCTTTAACATAGTAATAAGAACATAATTTTGCCTCTTTTGATCATTTTCGTAACCCTAAAAAACCCTCTCTTCTCTCTCTTATTCGTTAACCATCTTTGTTAATCCTCCTTCGGTGGTGGCTTTTTCACCGGCGAGATTTGTACTCAATTCATGGTGGCTTTCAATAATACTCATATTTAGGTGAGATTTGTACTCAATTGTTTGGGTTGTTTGTTGTCTCTTTCTTTGTGAGGGTTTAGTATGTTTTGATATATTTTAAGTTGCTAGCTTTATACTTGTACAATGCACGGACGAACTATTTTATAAATATTTTATAAAATTATTTTTCTTAATATATTCTTTTAATATTATTTTTTATTTTCTTTTAAAATATCAATCTAATTTAATTTCAATATTTAAATTTTTAATAATGATTAAATTAAAAAAATATATATTTTCATTAACTTATTTATATTATTCCAATTCATGGTATATGTTTTAAATGATATATTCGTGATTTATATATTTTTTAAATCATTAAGTTTTTGTAATTATTTTTTATTCATTCAATATTTTCCTAAATTTAAATCTGATAAATTTTAATGTGAATATGTTAATATTTTATCAAATTATTTTTTACAATTTTTACAATTATGATAATCAGTAATTTGGTTTATTAGATTTTTTCCCCGTCTATTTAGTATTATAATGTTATTTTTAAATGATTTACGTATAATATGTTAACATGAGTATTTTAATTGCAGTTATTTATTAATATATTTTTTCCCTAAACAATCATGTATGCCTTGACTTAATTTTATTAACTTTTAATTGAAATTAGAAGTATTCATTAATATATAAATTTTATTTAGTTTATTCTATACTATCGAAATCTTAGGTTTTCATACTTTAAATCAATAAATTTAAAATTTAAAATAAATTTACTATTCTTTAACTTTTCTAAAAATTAGTTATTCTATACCATGAAATTTTAGGTTTTCATATTTTAAACCATTAAACATTAAACATAAAATAAATTTACTACTATTTAATTTTCTGAAAACACTAAAGTTTCTTAATAAGAATATTTTAAAATTAATTATGGTATGATTTTAATAAAATTGTTTTACGTTTAAGATATTTTAGATAGTAGGACTGTGACGACCACGTCGTACCACGTAACAAATTATACCACCTAAACTCCTTCACTCCAATCAATCATCAACATATATTTATATAAAGGAGGATACGTGGGAGGTTAGGTGACGCCTCTAAGATTGTCTCAATCTATTTTTCTAATTTTCTAGAATTTTTGAATTCTAAATACTAATAAATCAAAAAATATCCTTTAACCTATTAAACGTAGAATAGGTGTTCGAATTTATTGAGGAAAATAGTTTGAATTTATAGGAAAGACATATAAATAAAAGTTTGATTTGAAGTAAAATATGTGTTCGAATTTATAAAGGAGAATAATTCGAATTTATAAGTAAGACATAAAATTAAAAGTTCTATTTAAAGTTGAATATGTGTTCGAATTTATAGAGGAGAAAAATTCGAATATATAAGATATATTTGCAATTAAAAGTTCTATTGGACGTGGACGAAGAATAGGTGTTAGAATTTATAAAGGAGAAGAGTTCGAATTTATGGAGACTTTATAGGTTAGACATATAATTAAAAGTTCTATAGAAAATAGAATAGGTTTTCGAATTTATAGAGTAGAAGAATTCTAATTTATAAGAAATACATATTAAAAAAGGTTCTATTCTAATTTAAAAATATTTTTCAAAAAATATTTTGACATGTTACGCATTTGAAAAATGCGCAATACCTTGTGCAAAAGGGTGATACGCATTTTAAGAATGAGTAACTTGTTTTTTTTTATATATTTTTATATATTTTGTAATTGTTTTTTGGAAAAAAATGTGTAATACCCATTTTTTAAATGCGTAAAAGTAATATCCATTTTCACCAAAATTTTCAAAATGAGTATTTTTT
Source organism: Heracleum sosnowskyi (assembly GCA_030848705.1). Lineage (NCBI taxonomy): Eukaryota > Viridiplantae > Streptophyta > Magnoliopsida > Apiales > Apiaceae > Heracleum > Heracleum sosnowskyi. The sequence goes on from CM061240.1 coordinate 24,608,327, forward strand.
CTCTCAATATTAAAAAAATGATGAAATAATTATGTTAGTTAGGTTAGTTATGGGTGTCGGGTTCGTATTAATTATGTGAGTCAATTTCCAGTTCTACACATTTTCGATCCCGACCCATTTAATGACAACCCTAACTTGTAAAATTCGAATATAGTTGGTGTCGGATTCTAGGATCATGTGTAATGCTGACAGCTCTGATGTTAAAAGAAGGGGTGTAGAGGAAAGAGCTCTAATTCCAAGCTAACACTTCTGGTAATTTAAAGTTGAATTGTTTATCATGCTAAATAGTGTACTTTTATCCTAGTAAAAAAGAGAAGAAAAGATTGATATAATTTCTAAATAAAATTCAAAACCAATACTGTCCGTTCACATTTTTAATTATTCTTGTCGTTCGATGCATGCAAATTTTCCATGTCCAGGTCCAGGGACAGGGATGTGTCTTAAATAATCATATTCTGAAAAAGAGACTTTATTAGAAACTTCTGCATCTCTGTCTGAACTGACCACTGATTACTACTTGCTGCTACTACTATTTATTCAGATGGGGACTCAATAAATGGACGAAATTTCCCACTTGCCGACAACTTCTTAATGTATATTACTCCTGTCCCTCTCATTTCGGTATCTCTAACATTATTCTATATAAAATGGTGTACCCTTATGTAAGCTTGAATGCATTAGTTTTAGGAATCTACTACAAAGAGAAAAGAGATGGCGAAAGCTTTACATACTTTACAGTCTATGTTTGTTCTTACACTTGTTTTTGTAATGTTAGCAGGGCTGAAGCAAGGCTTTGTTGAAGGGCAGAGTTGGCGTCTTCCCCTGGAGGAAGGTAAACAAAGTCTATAAAATAGCATTGTTGATACTTTGAGGTTCGCCGTTTCGTATCTTTCTTTCTTGGAAATGTAAAAGTGTGATTGCTCCTACTTCATAGTTTGAAGCTCAATTGATTGTTTGGCTTCAAAAAATGTTAATAGGTACTCGTTTGTTGAAACATGAAAGTTTTAATTTTGCAGTGAATGCACTACGTGAAATAGCCAAGGAACTGGGGAAAAAGGACTGGAATTTCAGTGTGAATCCTTGCGATAAAAATGATCCAAACATATCAAACTGGAACACTCCAAAAACAGCAGCAAGGCCACTATATAACAATTCGGTCATCTGCAATTGCTCTTACCTGGGTGAAATATGTCATATTGAGAGCATGTATGTACTTGACTCGTTAAGTTTTACATATTATTAAAGTTCATATCCCGTGAAATCTTGATTGATTCTCAGTTCTAACAAACCAAAAGCATGGTTCTTATAATATAGATTCCTCAGAGGGCAGGATCTTGATGGTAAACCTCCGCCATCCTTAGCCAAGCTGCGTTACATAAAGCAGATGTAAGTGTTCTTGTGCTCGTACGTTTTAATCATTCAATTTCATGCTATCATCCCGAAATCAATACTACCTTTACAGTGATTGTACTCGCAACTACCTTTCTGGCACAATACCCCCTGAATGGGCTTCAACAAAGTTGGAATATATGTGAGTATATCAGTTGGACTGATTTTCTTACATGATGAATAATAATCATATTAGTAAATATGGTTACTAAAATTAACAGTGTGAAGATATAATTTATTCCAGATCTTTCACGGTGAATCGTTTATCAGGACCAATTCCAGATTATTTAGGAAATATTTCTACTCTCAGATATCTGTATGTTTTCTCCTCTCTCAGTACAAATGCATATACACACATTCATATTCATCTAAAATATATAATTTGTAATGGCATGGCACACTTTCAGGAGCCTTGAACACAACATGTTTAATGGAAATGTGCCAGCTGGGCTTGGGAAACTAAAGAATTTGCAAAATCTGTCAGGCCTTCTCCATATCTCTCTCAGTTGTCAATATGTATATTTTCATACGAATTCATTTATAACTGAATGTTAGTGCATACACATGACTAACACTCGGACTTTGTTATTATTGTCCTTTGAAGCATTATTCTTGCTAACCATCTTACCGGGCGGTTGCCACACGAGCTTAATAACCTAATTAACTTGCAAGAATTGTAAGTGTATGAGCTTATTGCTGTGTTGTATTCTGATATTTAGGTACACATTATTTTTGTGTCCTTCCTTTTGTTGTTATACAACTAAGTAACTATCTGCTTGGCCAATGCAGGAGACTTAGCAGCAACAACTTCACCGGACAATTACCTAATTTTCAAAGTTGGAAACAACTTGAGAAATTGTAAGGCTTTTTTTGGTTGACAATTTATACTTTCAAAATTACTTGATCAGAGTTTTATGATAATCAATTATGTGACACATGGGGGTGAAATCTAAATCCATTTGATGTGTGCGATAACAGAGAGATTCAAGCTAGTGGTTTTGAGGGACCTATACCTTCTAGCATTTCTAGCTTGAGCAATTTAACCGAGTTGTAAGTAACTTCTAGAGCACTCGTTAGTGTCTGTTTGAGACATCCTTGGGCTTTCCGATCAATCTATAGTACTCTTGCATCTATGCAGATTAATCAGCAATTTAAATGGAGGGGCATCAAAATTTCCACAGCTAGGAAACATGTCAAAATTGAAGAGTTTGTGAGTCTTATATACTAAGATGTGATATACATATATAACATTTGCATTTCAATACTTCATAAACAGTATTAGTACTTTTTGATGTCTTACAGAATGTTGAGGAGCTGTAATATATCCGGAGAAATACCTGAATTTCTTTCACAACTGTCAAAACTGCAGAAACTGTAATACTACACAATCCGATGCAGTTTTCTCATTCTTTCAAGTCATAATATAAGCGTATTTAAGTCCTTTAAAGCATCGGCACTGTTTTTATTCTATTGCAGAGACCTTAGCTTTAACAATTTGGCAGGAGATATTCACAGCGATCTTAGTGGCCTGCAATCTCTCGAAATACTGTAAGCTATAAAATCTCACGAAAAAGAAAACGCATTTTGATCCATTAATATTAGCAAAAGGGACGATCAGTTGAGAACAAATTTTGAATCAACCAATGGTTTGCACAAAATAAAAGTAACATGCACTGGAAACCATTATGTATCAAACTATTAATATCTGGCGAACAGTTACATGTAGTTAGTAGAGTCTAAGTTCAACATTGTGAATGATTTTATTACATAATGGTGATGCTATGCTTGGATTGATTTCCCGAGAAAAAATTTCTGAGATATTTTTTCCGAGATTTTTTTCTAGAGAGTTTTTCCGAGAAAATTTTTTGGAGAAAATTTTCCGGAGAATCTTTTCTCAAGAAATTTTTTTCGAGAATTATTTCCCGAGAAACTTTTTCTGAGAAATTTTTTCCCAAAAAACCTTTTCCCGAGAAAATTTTCCCAAGAATCTTTTCTCTAGAAATTTTTGCCCGAGGATCTTCTTGAGAAAATTTTCCCGAGAATTTTTCCAAATTAAATGTTTGAGAAATTTTTCACGAGAAAATTGTTTTGCAGGAAAAATATTTCGATTAAAAAATTTCCGGAGCTATATTTTTCATGAAAATTGTTTTTCATATTTAGAAAAAAAAGAAATTTTTCTCGAGAATAAATTAATTAACTATATGAAATCTCAAACTGAATACTAAAATTTGAAATCCAGAATTTAAAATTTTATATTCCCAAACAAGAGATTTGAATTTCAAATACTATATTTGAAATTTTGCATTTGTAATCCTGGATTTGAAATGAATTCAATGTTTCCAAACAGTACCTAAAGTTTTTTTTTTTTGACAAAATGTTACATATGCATGTTTGTGTTCTAACCATTAAGTTTGCATTCATGCCACTCAGGTATCTCACTAACAACTCTCTTACTGGAAAGATTCCGCCCTGGATTAAAGACAGGGATTCCAAAGAGTATGCTTCCATACATTCTAACAGTTTCTTCATTTTTAATGCTGTTTTTAATTTAGTGGTTTGTGTCATGTCTATCCATACTTAAGTTCTAGTATAAATTTTACATAAGTGAATAACTATTCATTATACGATTAAGCAGCAGATCGAGGGATCAGAAGGGATAGACATGATTAGTTGACGTTGCCTGTAACTATATGTTTTTTAGCCAATTTTACTTGCAAATTTGCAGACTCAGAATCAGGTGATGCATGTCAAAATGGATGTCTCAGAAGAGGTTTACCTTAGTATGCTTTCAAAGTTTAGGCTGGGGGTGTTATTTAACATCATTTAAATTCCTAGAAATTCTAGTGCACTGTATACTGGAATGCTGGATAAATGAGTGCGAGAAGTTTGGATTTTGAACATCTTACACCCTTGCTTGTTCTCGGAAATGAATGTTAGTTGCTTAAAGCTTGGCGATGTCTTATATGAGTTATATATACCAGTATTGAATTACATGAGCTCAAAGCTTGCTGAATCACATTTGAAAATATTTTTACCGTAGTCTCCACCAAATAATATAACATCTAACGGAATGCATGCTTCTATGCAGTCTGATAGATCTATCATACAATAATTTTTTTCTCGAGACACAAGCTTGCAGGGATTCGCTGTAAGCTTCGATGTTTACATGTTATCTTTTCTTCATTTACATTCACAATAGCATCAAGTACTAAGACTTCATCTTTTTCTTCTAACAGAAACTTGTTCAGAAGCTATGGGAATAACTTGTAAGCTCTAAAATTTGTTTCTACTGCATCTTTGTTTAAATTTTCAATTAAGATGCTAACTTACCTGCTCCAAATATTTAAACCAGGAACCATGGCAATTGTCTTAAACCTTGTTCAGAGGGTATGCCACTTATAATTTTGTCAAAAAAAATTTCTTCAAAGAAAAAAATTGTTTCTTAAGATTATCGTATTTGAATTTATGCTGGTATTATATAGATAGGTACTCGCTGCATATCAATTGTGGGGGAAAAGAAGTTACAACTGGCGACAGAACTTATGAAGAGGACGAAGCTTCAGTAGGTCCAGCAAAATATAATTTTCAAAATGGACTTTGGGGAACTAGTAATACAGGATTCTTTTATGGGGTAAATACAACGTCCAATGATGATTTAGCGACCAATGTATCCATTCTTAGAATGAATGATTCCAAATTGTACATGACAGCTCGTCTATCTCCTGTGACACTCACTTATTATGGCCGCTGTTTAGCTAATGGAAACTATACGGTGACACTTCACTTTGCTGAGATAATTTTCAGAGATAATCGTTCTTATCAGAGTCTTGGAAGACGAATGTTTGATGTTTATGTCCAGGTTATCTATACCACTTTTGATAGCAATTTACATTTATTTATTCTGAAGTAGCTAGTGTGCTGCATATATTTAATAGGCTTGTTACAGGATGAACTGAAACGAAAGGATTATGATATTGAACATGAAGCAAAAGGAGTTGACAAGGCAGTAAAACTAAAAATTAAGGCAGTTGTAAAGGACAAAACTTTGCAAATTCGCTTTGTTTACGCTGGAAAGGGGACAACAGCTATACCTACTAGAAGAACATATGGCCCTTTAATATCAGCTATTTCTATAGAATCTGGTAAGATTTAGTCAGTCTAAAGTCCATCATATGTTTCTGATATGATTTCATAATACCTTTGCCATATTTATATTGTCTTGCAGATAATCCTCCTAAAGACTCAAGTCCTAACCGGAAACGAAAGATCATCATTGCGGTTGTAGTTGTTGCTTTAGGATTATGGCTTCTTCTCACCAGTTTTTGTATTGCTTGGCGGAAGGGTTATCTGGGAAGTCAAATATCAAGGGAAGAAGGTGATGTAGATTAAATGATTAATACATTCATTTTAAAATAACCATTGAATGAAAGTTTTTCTTGAGATGATAACATGGATATGTATTGCTGCTATTGCATGATATCAAACTTGGTTATCAAAAATAAATTTAGATTAAAAAGAAAACTGAAAATGGAATGGATGCACATTTTTTACAAGAGAAGAAGTGTAGAAGAATGTGCAAAATCACTATTAGGGTTGAAAGATTTAATTGACAATAAACAATGTGTTTAACAGCGCTGAAAGGATTGGATTTGCACACTGGAATATTTACATTTCGACAAATTAAAGCTGCCACTGATGACTTTGCTCCTGCAAACAAGCTTGGAGAGGGTGGTTTTGGATCTGTTTATAAGGTGTTTAATAATAGATTTTTCGTGTGCGCACACACATTGAACTTTTAAATATTTATAAATTTCCCTCCGCCTTTGCTTTCAGTATAAAAAAAATAAGCCTTGTGACTTAATCAAAAGCTACATTGTAGGGTGTATTGTTGGACGGTACTATTATTGCTGTCAAACAACTTTCGTCAAAATCAAATCAAGGGTCTCGTGAATTTGTGAATGAAATAGGCATGATTTCTGGATTGAGGCACCCAAATCTAGTAAAATTGCATGGCTGCTGTACTGAGCGTAAACAATTACTGCTAGTGTACGAGTTCATGGAGAACAACAGTCTTGCCCTTGCTCTGTTTGGTGAGTTAAATCAATAATATATAATTAAATAGAATGATCATTCTTATCATTACATTATTCATTAGTACATAATATTATACTGTTGCCAATATCTTTATTTTGATATTTGGTTCCTCTCTGATTGAGTCCTTGGCAATGTCACCTGCAGGCCCAGAAAAATCACGGTTGGATCTGGACTGGGCTACTAGACAAAAGATCTGCATTGGTATAGCCAGAGGCCTGGTTTATCTGCATGAAGAATCAATTCTTAAAATTGTCCATAGAGACATCAAAGCAAACAACGTACTTCTAGATAAAGATCTGAACCCAAAAATCTCGGACTTTGGTTTGGCCAAGCTCGATGAAGAGGAAAACACTCATATTTCAACCAGAGTTGCTGGAACCATGTGAGAGATCTTCTTCACTTAAAAATATAATGTAAAAGTAAAATGTAATATACTTTATTTATAAACTTTTTAATGTTCTGATATTTGATGTTATTCTCAGTGGGTATATGGCACCGGAATACGCACTATGGGGTTATTTGACAGACAAAGCAGATGTGTACAGTTTTGGAGTTGTTGCACTTGAAATTGTTGCTGGAAAGAACAATATGAAACATCGTCCAAATGAAAATTACGTCTGTTTACTTGATTGGGTAAGACTTAATATATTTGTTGCATGTCTTCAACGACTTAGTTATGGTGGCTTCACTTGATTACAAACATATGCAGATCAGCAGATGTCTTTTTTTTTGTCAAGTCACATGTCTCGTTCAAAGACTTAGTTATGGTGGCTTCACTTGATTACAAACATAATTTTTTTCAGGCTCTTAATGTACAAGAAAAAGGGAACTTGCTGGATCTAGTTGATCCTAGGCTGGGTTCGGATTATAACAAGGAACAGGCAACGAGAATGATCAAAGTAGCCTTACTATGTACTAATTCATCTCCAGCACTTAGGCCAACTATGTCATCTGTCTTGAGTATGCTTAAAGGTGATGTACGTATTCAGAAGCTGAACGTTGATCCCGATATGCATGGCGATGATCATTTAAAGTTTCAAGGGCTCAGAGAAAAGTATTGTCAGGAAAAAGATAGAAGCTCAAGATCTTATTCAGAAACTTTTGGTGATACATCTGGTGATATAACGTACGGGTCTTCTTCAACATCTGCTCACGACTTGTATACTGTTAATCTTCAATCTCAGTAGCAAGAATAAGTCCTAAAACTGGCCTGAGTTTTTGAAACTTGTTAAATCTTATTAATTTGGCTTAATGACCTTTTAACCCCTGAGGTTTAGTACCATATACCATCAGCCCCTGTGTTTTAAAAATGTAACTTTTAGCCCCTGAGATACTGAAATCATACATTTTGACCCTTATACCGGTTCATAACAATAAACCGGTATAACTCGGATGGGCAAAACAGTCTTTGCAATTATACCGATTTAGAGTGTACCTTGTAGCTCCTGAAGTATTAAAATCATACATTTTAGCCCCTGTTTTCAGAGTGTAGCTGGGTTAGAATGCCCTCCATTAAGTGGGGTGCAGCTGGGTTAGAATCAAGAAATTCAAGATAACGAAAACTCTTATGCATGTTTATGCAATATACATATAGTATTTGGCGCTGGAATCTGAAGAGTGCAATACGATTTGATATTCATCTAGCAACAGTCTAGCATTCTGGTCACAAGTATAGAAGTTATGCCATACAACCTGTTAGAATTATGGACCAAATAAGTTACTATGATATAAGAAGTTCAAACTGACAGTACAGTGAAAAATCTGTTTAATGCATACTCTTTTAATTTGTGTAGATGGGAGCTTAGTTCTGACAGTTCTTTTAATGCTTTGAAGGATTCAATCCGATGGCTGCAACCTAAAAGATCAGAAACATACTGCTCTAAACTTAATCCAGAAGAATACTACCAGAAATCAGAAATAAAGAAAAAGAAACCTAACCATGCTGACAAACGACAGCTTAAGAGAAATAAATTAGTAAGAAAAGGATTCCAACACTTCATTTTGCAAAAAAAAAAAAACAACGTTTAACAGATAATATATTTATGATCATCTTAAATCCATATCACAAATGGGCAATTTCTATTTCTATTTTTAACTTGCAACTACAATCTTAAGAAAAAATTGAAGGTCATCATTAAGATACAATTTTTTACTCTCTTTTTAACAATCCCGTGGCCTCTGAAATCAATAACTGAAATGCAACAAGATGCCAAGATGCAACAAAGAGTCTTTTCTGAGAGTTCGCCTTCTACTAGGATGCAAGTTTTATCTTTGTAAATCAAGTGCTACAATATATAACATATATATATATAGAGAGCTATTCTAGTGAGACCCTGTTATTATGAGAACTGCATATTGGGCCACAAAATTAGGCCCAATAACTAAATACACTATAATTGTAAATACAGTATATAATTGTAAGCAGTTTCCTGAGTCTTCTGTCCCACATCTCTAGCCTTCTGTCCAACATATCCAGCAGTCCCCTGCACCCGTTGTTTTGCCATCTCCATCGGATCACCACCAGCTGCAGACCCTCCCGTTTGACGAAGATAGTTAACTATCCAAGACAAAGAAGACAGTGCAGTAATCCCAAAAGCACCTGATGTCCAGAACCCTCCCTATGGTTAACACAGCAGGGATCAAAACAGGGCTGAAGATCACGAAAAGCGGAGTCGTGACAGCAAGACCCAATAACTAAATACACTATAATTGTAAATACACTATATAAATACACTATAATTGTAAATACACAAAAAAATCAACACAAATCACCGAATTTCAACACAAATCACCGAATTTTTACAAAATCATCACTATCTTGATCTACAGAATCACCAAATTGAAAAATAATTTACCAAAAAATCAATACAAATCACTTAATTTCAACACAAATCACCGAATCTCAATACAAATCACCAAAATATTTTAAAACAAATCACCAAAATTCGCTGCTTTTGTCATGTATACCACCACCATAACCACCATCTCAGACATAACCTACATCCCCTACATCTCTACCACCAGTCCATCACCATATCCTCCAAAACCCCCTTATGTACTGAAATCATTACATCCGAATAATTATGTATCTCAAGCAGGCCATACTTGACACAGAAAAGAAGAGCAACGATGATCTTAGGAAAATCGGTGGCGGATCGAAATGATACAGATCGGAAGTGGTGTAGTGATGGTGATGACTCATCACTCTCATGACTTTTTTCAGTGAAATTGATGTTTTGACAGCAAAGAATGATTGTCGAGAGTGAGGTTTAGCGAGAGAGAGAGAGAGAGAGAGAGAGATGGAAATGGAAGTCGTGAGAGTGATGAGAGAGGAAGAAAAAATCAGATTTTATAATTGTATGGCTACGATTTAGTTTAGGTATAAAATATGTGGGGTTGAGATTGATTCTCAGTTCTCATTTTAAGGGTGTGTCTCATTTGATCACTTGCCTATATATATATATAGGCTAGTGATCAAATACAAACATTTTTTAAAATACAAACTAAGAACCAATTTAAGCCCTTAGATTAATCTAATCTAATGGCCCCCTATATACACAACACACAACTAAAATACACCCTCCCACACTCAATCACACCTATTCCCCTTCGTTTTTAATTTGACTTTTCTCGTCAATCGGAGAGTTTTTTTTGAAATCCGATTTCACCGTATTTTTCTCCATCTCCTAACGATCGATTTGCATACCATATGTGCTATGTTTCGACGCGATTTGAAAAAAAATTATTTAGTTTGTAGGTTTGTAGTCTAAGAGTGGTTTGTAGTAGAATAGCCCCCTATATATATATAGGGTCCCCTTCCACAACCACAGGTGGTTGGAAGAATTTATCAACCACCACCCGCAACTAAACATTGCGAGGGTCAACCACCACCCGCAACTAAACATTGCGGGGGTCTCAGTTACCAAAATACCCCTCACCCCCGCAATGATATGCGGGGGTCTCAGTTACCAAAACACCCTTGCTGGGCCAAGTTTTATGGATTTAATGTAAATAGTATTGGGCTTGCATATAATTGTATTGGGCTTAGATATAATTTTATATTGGGTCTGTACAAAAATAATTTTTTATTAAATTAATTTATATTAATTTTTTGTTTTTTATAATTAATTATATTATCAAAAATTAAAATAAAATTATAAAATTAATAATCATAGGTAATAATTTAAAAGCTATTCAATAAAATATTGATTAAATATTGATTATAAATAAAATTTTAATAATTTTTTATTGTGATAAGGTAAAAAATTAAATTAATTAATTATATTATCAAAAATTAAAATAAAATCATAAAATTAATAATTAGAGATAATAATTTAAAAAGTATTTAATATTTTTTCATAAACTATTTAATTAAATATTAACTATAAATATAATTTTAATAATTTTTTATTACGAAAAAGGAAAAATTAAATTAATTAATTTTAAATAAATAATTTTTTATTACGAAAAAGGAAAATTAAATTAATTAATTTTTTAATGTGAAATTACCTTATTACCCCCCCCCCCAAACCACCGCAATGAATCATAGAGGTGTACATGACCCCCGCAATGATTCATTGCGGTGGCCCTGACCCGACTTGACCCGAAACATCCCCGGTTTCCCCAATTCCCCAGTTCTCTCTCTGTCTCTCTTCTCTCTCTCTCATATCGTTCTCCGCAAGTTGTCACCGCCACCGTGCCACCGCGTCACCGCCACACAGCAACCGCTGTCGGAAAACGCAGCATCACCACCGCTGCCGGAAAACGAGTTCGCGAGTTTCTGTGGAATTGGGGAAGCCTCAATTTATATTTCTTCGATTGTGCCATTAAGCTTGAACTTCGTTTCGTGTGGGTATAATTCGAAAACCCCCTTGCTTTATTAATTCGTTTCTTGTATATATGTGTGGTTTTAATTAATTCGGTTTCGTTTTTTTTGGGTGATAATTGATAATTCTCATATTCGGACATGTATTTGCAGATGTTCTCAAACGAAGATCAATTCAAGGACATGGAGAGGCGGCGACATAAGCCTAAGGGTGATTTGACGAGGCCGCTGAAGAATAAAAAAGTACTCTTGCTGTACAAGGTTTGGTGGAGTGAGAAGAGTAATTATGTTTGGTTGGATCATGAGCAGACTTATAGACTTGCTTGGAGCAATGTCCAATGCCTACAACTCAACCGAGATCTGGAGACCACAGTTGTGGATGCTTATGTTGAGCTGTTGAGGAGAAGGGAGGAGTTATTCCATGGTACTAGCCAACCATTGCTATTCCCACCATGTAAGAGGTTCTTCATTGCTCACAGTTTTTTCATGACCTTAGCGGTCAAGGAAATTAAAGACCTTGCGGTAATTTTATGCCTTCACAATTGCATTTTATCCTGAATTTATTTAATTCTTCATATTATTTCTTAATTCATCAATTTATGTCTTGATAATTTGTCTTAATTGTTGCAGATGCATCCATCATGTAGAACACCTGAGGACATGGTTGGCCTGAAACGTATTTACAGGAATTTATCAACCCAGATTCCTGGGCCACCCTTGGTAGATTGCGATAATGCTTTCTTTCCTGTCTGCACAGGATCTCACTGGATTCTGTTTGTTGTGGACATTAAAAGGATGAAAGTCAATCTACTTGATCCTTTAAGGGACGAGAGTAATTGAAATCTTCGAGCTGTGTACTCAACGGAGTTTTATGTCATGGTAACCTATACTTTTAAGATTAACAAATATATTTATAGTGTGCTGTTACTAATTGTATGAAAATTTTGTAGGAAAAAATTATACCGTGTATGCTTCATTTCTTGGATGACCAGCGGTATAAAGAAGACAATTTCATGCAAGTTAGGTATGTTAAAGAGCGACCGAAACAAATTGGTGACTCTGATTGTGGCGTGTATGTCTGCAAATACATGGACACTATACTTAATGGCATACCATTGCACGGCCGTTTGGAATTATCCAGATGATATCCAAGTCTTCTGGTATCACATTGCTTGGGAGATTTTTAAAGGTGTAGCTCGACATTTACCAGATGAGGCGGTTAATCGGAGGAACGAGGGTCTTTAGCTTGTTATGATACGATTATAACTTGTTATGATGTTATTTGATTATAACTGTTATTCAGAGATGTTATTTGATTATGTCTTGGATTTAATTTGAATAATTTGATTATGGAATTACACAGGTTTAGGATAGTGGAAAATGACCTATGTTAGAGGGTCTGGTACTTCTATAAATGAACCGGTCATGCCCGATTTTCTGCAGAAAAAAACATTGAAAATACTTGAATATTCACTATTTTGAATTATTAAAATAAAGAAATTCAGAAAATAAATAAAATATTAACTATCTCATTTTTTAAAGAAAAATAAAAAAAACATTGAAAATACTTGAATATTCACTATTTTGAATTATTAAAATAAAGAAATTCAGAAAATAAATAAAATATTAACTATCTCATTTTTTTAAAGAAAAATAAAAAAAACATTGAAAATACTTGAATATTCAATATTTTGAATTATTAAAATAAAGAAATTCAGAAAATAAATAAAATATTAACTATCTCATTTTTTAAAGAAAAATAAAAAAACATTGAAAATACTTGAATATTCACTATTTTGAATTATTAAAATAAAGAAATTCAGAAAATAAATAAAATATTAACTATCTCATTTTTTAAAGAAAACTAAAAAAAACATTGAAAATACTTGAATATTAACTATTTTGAATTATTAAAATAAAGAAATTCAGAAAATAAATAAAATATTAACTATCTCATTTTTTAAAGAAAAATAAAAAAAAATTGAAAATACTTGAATATTCACTATTTTGAATTATTAAAATAAAGAAATTCAGAAAATAAATAAAATATTAATTATCTCATTTTTTGAAAAAAAACAAAAAAAAACATTGAAAATACTTGAATATTCACTATTTTGAATTATTAAAATAAAGAAATTCAGAAAATAAATAAAATATTACTTATCTCATTTTTTGAAGAAAAATAAAAAAAACATTGAAAATACTTAAATATTCACTATTTTGAATTATTAAAATAAAGAAATTCAGAAAATAAATAAAATATTAATTATCTCATTTTTTAAAGAAAAATAAAAAAAAACATTGAAAATACTTAAATATTCACTATTTTGAATTATTAAAATAATGAAATTCAGAAAATAAATAAAATATTAATTATCTCATTTTTTAAGAAAAATAAAAAAAACATTGAAAATACTTGAATATTCACTATTTTGAATTATTAAAATAAAGAAATTCAGAAAATAAATAAAATATTAACTATCTCATTTTTTAAAGAAAAATAAAAAAAAACATTGAAAATACTTGAATATTCACTATTTTGAATTATTAAAATAAAGAAATTCAGAAAATAAATAAAATATTAACTATCTCATTTTTTAAAGAAAAATAAAAAAAAATTGAAAATACTTGAATATTCACTATTTTGAATTATTAAAATAAAGAAATTCAGAAAATAAATAAAATATTAATTATCTCATTTTTTGAAAAAAAACAAAAAAAAACATTGAAAATACTTGAATATTCACTATTTTGAATTATTAAAATAAAGAAATTCAGAAAATAAATAAAATATTAATTATCTCATTTTTTGAAGAAAAATAAAAAAAACATTGAAAATACTTAAATATTCACTATTTTGAATTATTAAAATAAAGAAATTCAGAAAATAAATAAAATATTAATTATCTCATTTTTCAAAGAAAAATAAAAAAAAACAGGGGAAAACAGGGGAAATCTTCTGGAGAAAAGACCCCCCGCAATGATGCATTGCGGGGAATATTATTTTTTATTTTTTTAATTCGAAATATTTGAAAAAACATTGACTATAAATTTTATTTTTTATTTTTTTAAATCGAAAAAATTGAATTATGAAAAATAATAACTGGTTGAGGTGCGCACCTCTACTAGTCACAATCCCCGCAATGACTCATTGCGGAGGGAATTTAAACAGTCACGAGCCCCGCAATGACGCATTGCGGGTGGGAATTTAAACAGTCACGAGCCCCGCAATGATGCATTGCGGGTGGGAATCCAACAGTCGGGGACCTTTGACCGAGACTCTTCTTCTTCTTTTCAGTTTCTGGGAATTGCATGTCATTAATATGGTGAAGACCCATCTTCTTCCCTAGGTACTGTACCAAATCCCTATATATATATATATTTATATACATATGTGTGTGTTTGTAATCCATCTTCTATATTTTCAGTTTTATAATATAGATCATGGCTGAAATCCATAATAATGAGGTGGAGATTCCGTTGGTAGAAAATCCGGCGCCTCCAACAGTGGCGGTTGAGGAAGCACCGGCGCCTCCTCCGAGACCAACTGTAGAGGAATTGCAGACAATTATTGCAGATTTGCGGATGCAAATTCGAGCCTTCGATGATGAACATGATGAACTGGAGGTGAGGATCGAGATTCTTCAAGAGGAAGTGAGTGATCTCCGAATGGAGTTGAGCTATTTCCGCGGTGTCGCCGGGTGGGATTAACGTTGTGTTGCTGTTTTATTGTGTTTAGTACTTTTTATTTCAATGTAATCGATTTCTCATGAACTCAGTTTGTTGAATTTGATCATGGTTTTATGAACTCATTTTTATGGTGTTCTTAATTAAAAAACTAATTTTCGAATAAATTAAAAAATAAAAAATTAAGAAAACTAATTTTCATATTAATTTAAAAAAAATTTAATTGAAAAATATGATAATTTCAAATTTTAAAGGAATATTATGATATAATATTCCTTTTTTCGAATTAAATAAGAAGTAAAAAAAAATGTTAACTAGACCTCCGCATTGAGAAATTCACTATTTTGAATTAACTATTTTGAATTATTAAAATAAAGAAATTCAGAAAATAAATAAAATATTAATTATATCAATTTTTGAAGAAAAATAAAAAAAACATTGAAAATACTTAAATATTCACTATTTTGAATTATTAAAATAAAGAAATTCAGAAAATAAATAAAATATTAATTATATCAATTTTTGAAGAAAAATAAAAAAAACATTGAAAATACTTAAATATTCACTATTTTGAATTATTAAAATAAAGAAATTCAGAAAATAAATAAAATATTAATTATATCAATTTTTGAAGAAAAATAAAAAAAACATTGAAAATACTTAAATATTCACTATTTTGAATTATTAAAATAAAGAAATTCAGAAAATAAATAAAATATTAATTATCTCATTTTTTGAAGAAAAAAAAAAAAAAAAATTATTTTGAGAGATAGCTAGAGGCAGGGGAAAACAGGGGAAATCTTCTGGAGAAAAGACCCCCCGCAATGATGCGTTGCGGGGAACTGTTCACACCAGCAATGTTTCATTGCGGGGAACTGTTCACCCTGAATTTCTTAATATTTTATTTATTTTCTGAATATGTAATCATTTATTTTTATTTTATTAGTTTTGAATATTTACTAACTTAATTATTTTCATTTATAATTATTTTTTATAATTAAATTTAGTTTAATACAAAATTATACCCCATAAAATGTAAAATTAGGTTCAAATATTACAAAAAAACAATATTAAAAATCCCTAACATGAATTAAGATAATAAAATTCAAATATTAAAGTACAATATTACTTAAATTGACCGGGTAGAAAAGTACAATTTCTTCTATCATGATTTCCTCCTATCAACCCGCATTTTCCGCACTTTCTTTGCTTGTTACTTGAAGTAGACGTTTCGATACCACTTTTATATCTTTCTTGTTTCTTTCTTCCCTTAGTTTGTGATATTGGAGGATCGAAAATCGGATCATGTTGGTAGTCTTCTTGACGAAATGACTCTTGCGTTCTTTCGTTTTTCTCTTCTATCGGAAAAATATTGTTCACGCTACACTTTTCACTCTCAATCACATTCATTATGTACTTGTAGCGCGGGACAGAACAACTACCAATAGCACCTAAACTTTGAAAAGATTGACACAATGCACTATACCTTGCGGTTTGTGTTTCACCAACATTAGCAAGAACGGGAGGAACGTACGGTAAAGGTCCCACAATTTTGTTGCCATCCCTTGTCCACCTAGGCATGATGTAAATACTTGGTATCTTGGTTCTATCTTTCTTGACTAGATAGTGAATGATGTGTTTACAAAGCATTCCGGAATGTTCGAAATTCTTGCAAATACATTCAATTGTTCCTTCACTAGAAACAAATATCCGATAACTTCTTCTACTATTCTCCGGCAATGTAGACTTCTCAACCAAGTACATTTTAAACCAACTTTCACTATTCGAAGCCCTTTTCATTGTATAAGATGCACTTTTTACATATTCTTTTTGAAAGCGCTTAAACATCTCTTTCGTGTAAATCTTGGATGCTTCAATTTCCAAGGATGAGCGCAATACTAACCTCCTTGCCGTTTCTTCGGTCTCGTAATCGCCTTTAACCTCTCTAAGATATTGTGCCTCCAAAGCTTTTTGTGAGTTCTCAATGAATTCTTTCAATCCGGTAGATGCTTTTACATTTTCATCAAAAAAAGCGTTCATGGATTCGCTCCTTGAGGTAGTGGTCATACCGGCAGCAAAATATTCTTTTGTATAAGCGCCAATCCATTGATCTTTAATACTAAACATTTGATTTAGCCAAACATGATCTTGAAGTTGGTATTTCGCAACTAAATCTTCCCACCTACCTTCGAATTCCGTTGGTGTCAAGGACTTGTACACACATGCATTAAAATCCGATTTGAATTCCGGATAATTGGTGTATAGAGTAGATAATTTTTCCGGAAATTTACTACTTATATGCCATGTACAATATGTATGTTTTGTTTGTGGCATAACCTTGGCAATAGCATTCCCCAAAGCAACATCTTGATCGGTGATAATTGTGATTGTCGCTTTGTTGTCAACGGTTTCCAACCATGTTTCTAAAACCCATTTATAAGATTCCTCTTTCTCATCCCTCACAAGTGCAAATCCAAACAAAATATTTTGGAAGTGGTGGTTCACCCCCGTGATAGGTATGAAAGGCATACAATAGCGGTTCGTTCGATAAGTTGAGTCGGATGTAACCACATCGCCAAAATTCTTGTAAGCGTTCATGGACCGAGGATCAACCCACACCAAACCCCTAACACGATTCTTGTCATCCACATCCACACGGTAGAAAAATTCACCATTAATGCTCTCTTGTTGTAATTGTCGTAACAAGAGCAAACCACACTCCGCATCACCATCATCAAACACCCGACGCCGAATATCACGTATGACATTGCGTATGTCTTGATTAGAAAACCCTAAATTTTGAACACCCCCACTTGTCTCACTAAGTAATCTCATAATTTTTGCCGTCTCGATCCCCGATTTGTTAAACAACTCAATCAATGCTCGGGTGATGGGATCTATATTTTGTGGCCGTCTAAAAAATTGTGTCTTATCCGGTGTCACCATAGCATGATTGTGCACCAACTTGATCGAAGTTATTTTCCATTTGTTAATTTTCACTTGATGAGCAAAACACATTCTTGCACAACAACCCGTTCTTGGAATTGAATCTCTAATTTGTTTTCCTTTACCATGAGATATCGGTGCTAGTCTTCCACCTTTCTTACAAATAAACATACGAGATGATGGATCATGACTACGTGAATGTTTATGAGTATTTCGAATAATTACATCGAATCCGACATTTCGACCATAATCCCTATAAAACTTTTCCGCCTCATCTAACGTATCAAAACTCATACCAACACAAGGCACAACTTCATTGATATTCGAAAATGTAAAATCACAATCATTTGTATTATCCCTATTATTTTCCTCACCATTTTCCTCATCTTCTTCACTATAATCACAATCATTTCCACCAACATTATCATCTCCATCAATAGTTTCATTTGTTTTTCCCTTACTATCATAACTATCAACATCTATAATTTCATCATCAACAAATAATTTACGAAAAGCATGTTTTTTGGTAACGGGAGGTGTGTATAATAATCGTAACCTTTATGCTCACTAGATGAACTAGAATCACCAAATAAATATGAAGCCATACTAATAAGAATACTAACCTTGAGTTGAATGATCTTCAAAATATTTGAAAATGGAGCTCCAAAACAAAATAGGGTTTGTTTGAAAAAAAAGGGAAAGGGGAAGGGGCTGCGGGGTTTAAGGTGGCCAGCCGTGGCTGTGGACCAAAACCCATATATATATATATATATATATATATATATTGTAAGGCCTGGATACAATGGTTGTGAGTTCTTATGCATGACAAGATGTCAAACTTATGAAATGTAAATTTGTTTGTTAGATTTGTTTAAGAAGCTTGTTTGCAGCTCTCTGCCATTAAAATTTTTCTTATTTTTACAGGGGCTAAAAGGTATGATTTCAGTACCTCAGGGGCTAAAAGATACACTGTAAATCGGTATAACTGTAAAGACTGTTTTGCCCATCCGAGTTATATCGGTTTTTTGATATGAACCGGTATGAGGGTCGAAAGGTATGATTTCAGTACCTCAGGGGCTAAAATGTACACTTTTAAAACACAGGGCTGATGGGTATATGGTACTAAATCTCAGGGGTTAAAAGGTCATTAAGCCTATTAATTTCCTTGTTAATGAAGTAAGTGTTATGGTTCTACTATCATATGTCACATAGATAAGTATGCTCTGTGCCTCTGTTACCCTTTATCTATTTTGAATTTGAACTCTTATGAACTTGCTTTTGTTTGTACATCTAAAATACTGGGGGAGAAACCTCAACTTTAATAGTTGCAAGATATCTTCCTTTAAGTTGGATGGTGATTTCGAATCTCTTGGTTACAATTTCGAATCCGTTGTTATTGACTTTCTGCACACATTTTTTTCTCAGTTAAGTACCTACTTCGACAAAATGCTCTTCCGCCACAGCAAAATTTAGGCTAAAAATGTCCAAAGGAGCACAGTCCAAAATAAAGGTTCCCGTGGCACATGAAAACGTAACTTACTGTGGATAGCTAAGAAATCAATGAAGAAATTTAGGCACTTTGAGAAAAGAGAAACTAAGACAAGATATTAATTAAAATTCACATCAACTAAAATTACCAACAATGTTGCACTCAACTTGTTTGATTTTACCTTCCTAGTGGAAGTCCCACGAAAAATTGGTCACATATTCGATTTTCGTCTCTCTTTTTCTTCGTATCGTCTTTATGTCTCATTTGGATATAAACAAATTAAGTTGGTGATAGGATGGTGAACACAAAAAATAATTTGATTTTGTATTAAAATGCTTTAATTAAAAACATAATTTCTTGACAATATTACAAATTTAATTAGTAAAAGTAAAACTATAGTAGCTGCTGACCTGCAGTCCTCTGGCTTGAATCATGAAATGAAGTGCAGGATCATGTGTTGGAAGTAGGTGAAGATGGTTTGCTTGGTGGTGGCGTAGATAGAGTGGTTGGAGCTGGAGTTGGACAAGGTGTTCGAGATTTAGGAGGATATCGAGAATCCGGTGGTTGAATGGTCGAGCACTGCATATAGTTTTGCAGGAAGCACACTGTGCAAGAATCAGGGCAAAACTTTGGGCATACATGTTTAAGATTGCAGCAGTGTTTGTACTTGTTTATTTTACCACTTGCATGGCTTATTTTCTTAGAAATGCTAGTAGCCCTGATTCTTGGATCATAGATTTTTATTTGAATTAAGGATGTTTCTTAAAATGCTATCGTTTAAAGGGTACATTTCAAGACAAGACAACCTCGCAAGTGTATCTGTTACTAGAAATGCTTCTTTTGTTTCGATTGCTTAGAACATTTTTCTGAAACCAGTGAGATAAAGACAATAGAGACTCTCCCAACGTGTTAAAGTCCCAGTTCTCTTTGAATTTATTAGTAAAAATTCCTATGCCTGCCAATATTCCCATTTACTGTTCGAAGCAGAGATGAAGAGAGTAAAATGATCTCCGATAAAAAAACATAAAATGGGACCGAATTCGAAAACTGATTACAGATTCAAGAACGTGGAACCAAAATAGGGAAAATTAATTAATCCGTCCTTCAACTATACGCCCTCTATTCCGTTGATTAGTATACATTGGGTTCGTACACGGAGACCAAGAAAATGTATAAAAAATAAGTAAAGTTAGATGAAAAGTGGGTAAAGTGATGAGATCTATCAATATATAATAATAGAGATAGCGGAGAAAAGTAGTGGGTGTAATATGTTTTATATTATTAAAAATTACTGTTTTTGGAATGTATAGAAATGAGAGGGACATCCCAAAATGAAAAGTGTATAGAAATGAAAGTGACAGAGGGAGTACATTATTTTCCCAACGAAAATACAACTACTGGCCCCGAAGCAAGCGATGATCATCCCTACTTAGATAATTTACTACTCTACTGAGTTTGACTGACATCACAACCCTAGTTGTCTAATTGACATTTCTACGATTCAAGGCAACTTGATCAAACTAGTCGACAACACAAGTATGCCCTAAAGTCTAATATATCAATGTCATTACCTTGTCACCAGAATACATAAATTAAATACAGTTGGCACACATGCAATTTGCAAGAGCCACTATTAGAAAACACGCAAACCAGGGGGTCATTTGTTAATAACTTAACCAGATTGAATAGAACCGTTCGGATGTTAAGATTGTATGCAGTCAAAAATTCTCATGCACTATTGATTTTAAAAGAAAAAAAAATATATTCACTGCTTTTAAGTTGATGTTCTTTTTGAGCAAAATTTAAGATTGATGTTGAATGTTTTGAAATTGTGTAATTTCTAGCATTGATCAATTGAGAATTATATAAATATTGATACTTTTATAGTATATATATAATTAAGATTCAAATACTATATATTACTAAAGGGTTTTGTTATATGTAGATCCTTAAACTTAGGATTAATTGTAAATTAGGTACTTTTATATGTGTACTGCACATAACATGCGTACATATATAAAAATAATCTTGTCTCCGATTAGTCATAAATTTAAAATTTAAGAGTTTACACTGAACTTTTACCAATTACTAAATAATGTTATTTAAATCATTTTTAGGTTGTTTATCATTAATTATATAAAGGGTTCGGTTGTATAATAAATAATTATTGTCATTCAGAAAAACAAATAACAAATGATATTAATGATTCAATATTCAGATTATCTGTCATCCAGAAATATTAATGGTTCAAAAATTATGATTCAGATTTAACAAATGATATTTTTGGAAAATGAGATGTTTTAGTTAGGAAAAATAGAAAAGATATTCTATATAATAATTTTAATATTTTATCTAACAGTTGACCAGACTACAAAAAATAATATAGATAGATAAATAGATATATTTTAAATTTTTCCTAAAGAAATAGTTATGTTAGTTATGGGTGTCGGGTTCGTATTAATTATGTGAGTCAATTTCCAGTTCTACACATTTTCGATCCCGACCCATTTAATGACAACCCTAACTTGTAAAATTCGAATATAGTTGGTGTCGGATTCTAGGATCATGTGTAATGCTGACAGCTCTGATGTTAAAAGAAGGGGTGTAGAGGAAAGAGCTCTAATTCCAAGCTAACACTTCTGGTAATTTAAAGTTGAATTGTTTATCATGCTAAATAGTGTACTTTTATCCTAGTAAAAAAGAGAAGAAAAGATTGATATAATTTCTAAATAAAATTCAAAACCAATACTGTCCGTTCACATTTTTAATTATTCTTGTCGTTCGATGCATGCAAATTTTCCATGTCCAGGTCCAGGGACAGGGATGTGTCTTAAATAATCATATTCTGAAAAAGAGACTTTATTAGAAACTTCTGCATCTCTGTCTGAACTGACCACTGATTACTACTTGCTGCTACTACTATTTATTCAGATGGGGACTCAATAAATGGACGAAATTTCCCACTTGCCGACAACTTCTTAATGTATATTACTCCTGTCCCTCTCATTTCGGTATCTCTAACATTATTCTATATAAAATGGTGTACCCTTATGTAAGCTTGAATGCATTAGTTTTAGGAATCTACTACAAAGAGAAAAGAGATGGCGAAAGCTTTACATACTTTACAGTCTATGTTTGTTCTTACACTTGTTTTTGTAATGTTAGCAGGGCTGAAGCAAGGCTTTGTTGAAGGGCAGAGTTGGCGTCTTCCCCCGGAGGAAGGTAAACAAAGTCTATAAAATAGCATTGTTGATACTTTGAGGTTCGCCGTTTCGTATCTTTCTTTCTTGGAAATGTAAAAGTGTGATTGCTCCTACTTCATAGTTTGAAGCTCAATTGATTGTTTGGCTTCAAAAAATGTTAATAGGTACTTGTTTGTTGAAACATGAAAGTTTTAATTTTGCAGTGAATGCACTACGTGAAATAGCCAAGGAACTGGGGAAAAAGGACTGGAATTTTCAGTGTGAATCCTTGCGATAAAAATGATCCAAACATATCAAACTGGAACACTTCAAAAACAGCAGGAAGGCCACTATATAACAATTCAGTCATCTGCAATTGCTCATACCTGGGTGAAATATGTCATGTCGAGAGCATGTATGTGTTAATACTCGAATTTTAATGATGATGATTGTCTGAAAGTTTATTCAAGTAATTGATATAACTTAATCAGAAAAATGGATGTCTTAAACTGATTGATTTGATCTTACTTGATTTCAGGAGATTTGACTCTTTCAATCCAGATATTGTTATTGATAATTATCCTAATTGTTATTAATTCGGTCAAGACTTTGTCAAATCTGTTTATCTTAAAATGCTCAATCTTTCTAACAGATTCTAATCCTTATCTTCTGTTTTATAGCCGTTTCAGTTCAAATTTCATAACAGCTATATTTACAGGAAGAATATATATTTATTCAGATTGATGACTACTACGACTTCGAGCAATCAGATTCTATTCTTCTAAATAACATTCAAGATCAAATCAGTTCTGTTTTAGAAGATACATTATTCTTAAGTTGTATTAATTTCTTTATCTATACTTGTGTCGGGTTGTGGCAAATAGATAGGATTACAAAATTCAACCTAGGTTGCTAGCAAGCTAGGGTTTCTGCTGCTAGTGGACAGTTGTGTCAAAGGGAAGGGTTCTTCCAAGAGGTTCTTATTTTTGTAATCGGGATAAACTGTAAGTGTATTATTATTGTTAATAATATATTCTCTGTGCTAGTTGGCATAAGGACTTGGACGTAGGCCATAGATATTGATAGGGGCCGAACCAAGTGAAAAGTCTTGGTGTTATTTATAATTCTGCAGAATATTTCTATTCAGTTATTGTTTTATATATAACATATTGAGACAGTTCCATTTAACAAAGAGACAGACTCTTTGTCAATTGAGACAGACTCATTCATATATTATGCCTAGTTAATTTCAATTGGTATCAGAGCAGGTGCATTTGACATTTGTTTTAAGTGTTTATTTTGCTAGCGATCAATGGCACAATCAAATTGGCAAGAACGTCACTCAAACAACATCCCTCTTCTTCTTCTTGGAGCTGAAAACTACAATGATTGGAAGTTTCGTATGAAATTTTTTCTCCAGAAGGATGTCTATGAATGGGATGCTGTTGAAAATGGGATTATTATTCCTATGAAAGATGGAAAGCCCAAACCAGTCAAGGAACTCACTGCTGATGAAGTCAATTATCTAAACTACAATGCTCGAGCAATGAATTCTCTTCTAAATGGTCTAAGCTCAACTGAACTAAGAAAAGTTTCGGCATGCACGTCTGCTAAGCAAGTCTGGGATACTATCAAAGTCAGTCAAGAAGGAACATCCAAAGTTCGTGAAGTGAAGCTGGATCTTTTACTAAGTGACTATGAAAGCTTCAGACTTGAAAAGGATGAAAGTATTAAAGAAGCTCAGGGACGTTTTCTTACATTGATGAATTCTATAGCGCTACTCGAAAGACATATTCCACAGGCTGAAATCAATAGAAAGATTCTCCGATCACTGCCTAAGAAATTTGCACCTAAAGTTACCAATCTTCAAGACTCTACTTTAATCTCGGCTATGGAGACACTTACTCTCTTTAGCGAATTGGAAGAATTTGAAAATCAATTACGCAGGTACGACGAAGAAGATGAAATTCCTAGAAAGAAGACACTGGCTCTTCATGCTGATGATTCTAATGAAGATTCTGATGAAGACATTGCACTTCTCACCAAGAAATTTCAGAAATTTTTGGCCAAGAAGAAATCTGCAAGTCGCTTCACTAAATTCAATACTCCAAAGAAGGATGTCAAAAACAGTTCTAAAGACGACGCATGTTTTGAATCTGGAAAGAAAGGTCATTTCAAGAAGGATTGCTTCAAGCTTAAGGCAAAATAGAAAGCTTCTGGATTTCAAGACAAAAGAAAGAATAAAGCTTTTCTTACCTGGAGCGATGATGAATCTGAAGCTGTAATAGATTCTGATGATGAAGTTGCTCAACTATGTCTGGCTGGCATTGAAAGCAATATCTCTGATGATGAAGAGGTAAATACCATTTATAACTCCTCAAATTCTGATATTTCATGAAATATGGTATTTTTGCAGGTACAAAACAAAAAATTACGAGAGAAAAATGCTTATTTAAAACAAACTCTCAACGAAATTCTAAATGAGATGGATGACTCCATGAAAGATGAAGTGCTTACAGAAGAAATCAGAGTTTTATCTGAAAAGGCTTCAAAACTTTCAGAAGAAAATGATTATTTGAGGAACGAAATAGAAATGAAGGATGCCTGTCTGATCACTCTAAAACAACCAAAATCTACTGAAAGCAAGAAGGCGAATACAGAACAACAGTTCTCTGATCTTCAGAATAAGATTGTACTCCTAACGAAAGATTTATCAAAATTTGTTCATGGTGAAGGCACTCTTGATGCATTACTAGCTGAACAGAAATCATCCTTGGATAAAGAAGGCTTAGGCTACAGTTCAGTCAGAAAATCTGTCTTCCAACGAGGAAGTAAGAGAACAGTTTTGAAATATTCGATGCCTTACGAAAAATGCAAAGACTGTAGAAAGATAGGGCATATATCTGCTCAATCCAATCTTTGTGGTATCAAGGACCACATCTCTAACCCTCATTCCACATGCAATATTGTTCAAATATGGATTAGAAAAGCTGACCGACATTTATATAACATTGTAGACACTAACAAGTCAGGACCCAAAATGATATGGGTACCTAAAGTTAACACATAAATGTTTTGCAGATCTGTTTGAAGGCTCATATACCCAGAAACAAATGGATCATAGACATCGGTTGCTCTCGCCACATGACAGGTGACAAATCAAAGTTTCTTTCCATAGATACTAGAGATGGAGGTCTAGTTACTCTTGGAGATTCGACTACTGTTCGGATCATAGGTAAAGGTACCATAGGTAACGACAAGTTTTCCATTAATAATGTAAGGTTAGTTGATGGTTTAAAGTATAATCTTATCAGTGTTAGTCAGCTAACAGATGCAGGTCATGATGTCAAGTTTGGTAAGAATATGTGTCTAATTAGTACTACTTCTAATTACACTCCTTTAATAGCCAAACGGCAAGGCAATATCTTTGTATTAGATTTTGATGAACAGAAGGAAGAAATCTGCTTAGCTTCAATTCAAGATCAACAGAACTTGTGGCATCGACGCTTAGGTCACGTTCATATGGATCTCATCAACAAAATTTCATTTCATTCCTTGGTAAGAGGTTTACCCAGTCTCAAATATAAAAAGACAGAACCTTGCACAGCATGTCAGTTGGGAAAACAAGTTCGTACTTCTTTTAAAGTTAAGAAACAGATATCAACAACTGTTCCATTGCAAATGTTACATCTTGACTTATTTGGACCAGAAAGGTATGTTAGCTTAAGTAGTAAGAGATATGCTTTTGTAATTGTTGATGACTTCTCTCGTTTTACATGGGTATTATTTTTGAGAACTAAAGATGAAGCCTTTGTAGAATTTCAAGATCTAATTTCTAACCTTGAGACCAAGTTTTTTGTTAAGCTTCGAACTATCAGGAGTGATCATGGAGGTGAATTTGAAAAGGATTTTGTCACATACTGCAAATCCAGAGGAATTACACATGAATTTTCTGCTCCTCGCACCCCACAACAAAATGGAGTAGTCGAACGCAAGAATAGAACTCTTCAAGAAACTGATCGAACTTTACTGCATGAAAGTAAGCTACCTCGAAAATTCTGGGCTGAAGCGGTAAATACTTCTTGTTATGTTCTTAATAGAGTTTTAATTCGTCCTATATTATTGAAAACTCCATATGAATTATTGAAACAGAAAACTCCTAACATTAGTTACTTTAGAGTTTTTGGATCTAAATGTTTTATTTGAGATACCCAGCCTAATAAAGGTAAATTCGATGCTAGAGCTGCTGAAGGTATTTTTCTTGGATATGCTGCTAATAGTAAAGCTTATCGAGTATTTAATACTGTTAAAGATAAAGTAGAAGAGTCTATTAATATAACTTTTCATGAGACTCACAATGATCTAGTCAGAGATGAGGATGATTTTGCCGATATTCCTTCTCAGACTCAAATGAGACAGCCTCAATCTCCAAAAGGACAGTCTCATTCTCCTCAACAAAATGCTTCCACTTCTACTTCTACTTTTGGATCACCTTCATCGGCTACTTTCGTTCAAGATTCTCCCAATCGATTTGCTTCTCCAGAACCAATGCAGGCCGATCAATTTCAAATGGACAACTCTAATACAGAAGAAATGCATTCTATTCGACTGCCAAAGTCATCCAGACCTGTGAAGAATCATCCGCACGACAACTTGCTTTCTGATCTTGATCAAGGAATCACAACTCGCAGTAGATTACATAATTTATGTGCTTTCTATGCTTTTGTTGCTGATTTTGAGCCCACAAATGTTCAAGAAGCTGTTCATAATGAACAATGGTCTATGGCAATGCAAGAAGAGTTAAATCAGTTCGAACGATGTGATGTCTGGGAATTAGTGTCTCCACCACAGGATGCTTCTATCATTGGCACTCGATGGGTTTTCAAAAACAAGAAGGATGAAGCAGGAAATATTATTCGGAACAAAGCTCGATTAGTTGCAAAAGTCTACAATAAACAGGAGGGTATTGACTACGATGAAATATATGCGCTTTCTTAAACGGTTTCTTGCAAGAAGAAGTCTATGTCAAGCAGCCCCCAGGTTTTGTTCATGAAAAATATCCTCATTTTGTGTATAAGCTCAAGAAATCTGTCTACGGTCTTCGACAGTCCCCTCGATGTTGGTATGATCGTCTCAGTGATTTTCTCGTAAATACTGGCTTTACTCGTGGTACACTCGATCCTACTCTCTTTATTTTTCATAAAAACAATGCTATCTTACTTGTTCAAGTATATGTCGATGATATAGTTTTTGGATCTACTAATGAATCATTATGTAATTGATTTTCTGATTGTATGCATAAAGAGTTTGATATGAGTCTTATGGGTGAACTTCAATTTTTCCTTGGCTTGCAAATTAATCAAACTGATGCAGGTATTTTTATTCATCAAAGCAAGTACATTCGAGATTTGCTTAAACGTTTTGATTTAGAAAGTATTTCCTCCAAGACTACTTCTATGAGTGTTTCTGTTAAACTCACTGCGGACAAGGAAGGTGATTGTTTACTAGCATGGCATAGCAAGAAACAAACATTCATAGCCTTATCCACAGCTGAAGGGGAATATATAGCCGCTGGTAGTTGTTGCACTCAAATTTTATGGATGCAACAAACTCTCACTGATTATGGTATCAAATTTTCCAATATCCATATTTACTGTGATAATACTGCTGCTATTAATATTTCTAAAAAATCCATTTAAACATTCACACACAAAACACATTGATGTTCGACATCATTTTATTCGTGATCATGTGGCTAAAGGTAATATACAATTGATTTTTATTCCGTCTGAAAATCAACGTGCTGATATTTTTACTAAACCTTTATCTGAAACTCGGTTTTGTATGTTACGACGTGAGTTAGGTATGTGTACTTTATAATTTTTTTAATATATTATGTGCATTGTGTTTTGGTGATTTACATTAATTGCTCCCTATTGATTTGACAACTAGTCCTGTCTGTTCACCATTACCTACCGATACACGCTTGTATTCATATATCCCCATGCATTGTCTTTTGGATGTAAAACTCTTCCTCTTCTTTTCTCTTAAATCCCTTTCTCTTTCTATTCCCCCCTTCTATTCTTCTATTTCTTTTTCCTTCTTCTTTTTTGATTCTTCATTTTTTTAACAACATGGCTAAAACTAAGAAATCCTCTAAGCGTCCGATTACTTCTCCAACTCCTTCCAAACGACAAAGGATTGCTCCGGCTACTGCGTCTTCTGACGACTCTCATGGATCTTCTGAAAGTCCAAGCCACACTCCGGTGAAGTCCGTGCATCGCTCCATACTAAAAGAACGATTAGTTGATCTTCCGTTACTCAAGGAGGCAGGTATTGTGGATTTGTTTACTTCTGTTGGCTGCGTTTCTCTCCTGTCACCAGAACCTTTTGTTTACCCAGACTTGGTGCGGGAATTCTATGCAAATCTCTCAATTCGAGGTGAATGGGTTCATTCTTCTGTTAAAAACATTCCAATTGTGTTCAAGCCTCAGTTACTGTCTTCTATTGTTGTTGTCCCTGACAAAGGACCTTGTCCTTTTGCTGCTTCACACCAACCTGTGTCCGACATTGAAGGTTATTCTTACGACCAACAACTTGCTTTAATTCTTACTGACGGGTATGATTCTAAACCATCGGTATCCCTTCTTACTCCTAATGCTTTATGCTTATTTCGCTTAATTCATACAAATGTGTGTCCGCGTAATAGTGGTCGTGATTGACTCACTCATCAAGATTCAATTCTGTTGGCACTTTTTGTTTCGGGTGTTTCTTTTGATATCTCGACTTTTATTATCAAACAAATGTTTCACTGTGTCACTCATGATTCCATGCATTTGCCATATCCTGCTTTGTTGACTAAATTATTCCGATATTTTGATATTCTCTCTACTTCTGATGTCTCCGAACCTATTGTTGATTCCTTTGATTTAAAAGTTTCGAATGCCAACAAGTTAAAAATAGTTGACAAAACTTTGGTTTTTAGTCAAGTTGTTAAGTCTGTTCACTCTATTCCTGTTGGTCCTTCTTCTGTTTCATTTGAGACCAGTTCTCATTTTATTGCTTTGACCAAGAAAGTTGAGGATAATTCTAACCTTCTACAATCTGTTAATTCCAAGCTTGATTCTGTTTTGTCATTACTTGAGTCCTCTACTTCTCGTATCAAATATGTGGATACTCAACTGCTATTTTTGAAATCTCTTTACTCCAAGCTTTTCTCTTCTATGAACTTCGAATTCGGAAATGTGCAAGAGGGATTAGTTCATGCTGCCAAGGCCTGGGAAAAAGAATTTGTCAAGTTATTTTATATTCTCAGTTCAGAAACCAAGTTTGTATCTAAACAAGTTTCTTCTATGGTTCACAAGAAGGATCTTCAATGGCATTTGCGTGAATGGATGGATGATAGCACTCTTGCTGAGATCACTACTCCTCTTCCGTTACCGGCTATTCCTCCACCTGAAGCTCTCGGTTTTACTCCTGAAGAATATCATGACAAGATTTTTGAGTGGCTATCTGCTCGTGATAGGAAATCTCCTCCAACAAGTTTTTATTCTACCATGTTTACAGAATATGGACAACCATCAGTTGTTCCTCCGTCCGCCACTCGCAAAGGAAAGGCCAAACAAACTCCGGTTGATGTTGATGAATGATTTTTTTTTATGATGTTGAAAGGGGGAGAAGAATGACATTGTTTTTGGTTTATGTGGTTGTTTTAACTTTTATGACATTTGGTTTGTAAGACTTAAGTTTGTTATTTGCTTGGTTTGCTTAAACATTTGATCTTTATGGAATGCATTATTTGCATTATTTCTGATTAACTCATATGTGTTATATTTTGATCATGCATGAACTCTAAGTGTTTAATTGTCCTATGTCTTATAAGTTCATTTTGATAGGGGAGCTATAGTTTGCTATAGTTTGGTTCAGATATGGTTATCATCGTAAAAAAGGGGAGATTGTTAATACTCGTAAGTTTTACATATTATTAAAGTTCATATCTCGTCAAATCTTGATTGATTTTAAGTTCTAACAAACCAAAAGCATGTTTCTTGATTGATTGAAAAATATTGCAACATCTAACAGCTCCGAGTTATACTCTTTGGGGAGATTGGCTTTTCTTGAATTGGGACAAAAGATAATTCTTATTCGAGACAATGAGAAAACTCTTATTCCTTATAATATAGATTCCTCAAAGGGCAGGATCTTGATGGTAAACCTCCGCCATCCTTAGCCAAGCTGCGTTACATAAAGCAGATGTAAGAGTTCTTGTGCTCGTACGTTTTAATCATTCAATTTCATGCTATCATCCCGAAATCAATACTAGCTTTACAGTGATTTTACTCGCAACTACCTTTCTGGCACAATACCCCCTGAATGGGCTTCAACAAAGTTGGAATATATGTGAGTATATCATCGACAGTTGGACTGTTTTTCTTACATGATGAATAATAATCATATCAGTAAATATGGTTACTAAAATTAACAGTGTGAAGATATAATTTATTCCAGATCTTTCACGGTGAATCGTTTATCAGGACCAATTCCAGATTATTTAGGAAATATTTCTACTCTCAGATATCTGTATGTTTTCTCCTCTCTCAGTACAAATGCATATACACATTCTTATTCATCTAAAATATATAATTTGTAATGGCATGGCACACTTTCAGGAGCCTTGAACACAACATGTTTAATGGAAATGTGCCAGTTGGGCTTGGGAAACTAAAAAATTTTCAAAATCTGTTAGGCCTTCTCCATATCTCTCTCTGTTATCAATATGTATATTTTCATACGAATTCATTTATAACTGAATGTTAGTGCATACACATGACTAACACTCGGACTTTGTTATTATTGTCCTTTGAAGCATTATTCTTGCTAACCATCTTACCGGGCGGTTGCCACACGAGCTTAATAACCTAATTAACTTGCAAGAATTGTAAGTGTATGAGCTTCTTGCTGTGTCCTTCCTTTTGTTGTTATACAACTAAGTAACTATCTGCTTGGCCAATGCAGGAGACTTATAGTAGCAACAACTTCACCGGACAATTACCTAATTTTCAATTATAAGGCTTTTTTTGGTTAACAATTTATACTTTCAAAATTACTTGATCAGAGTTTTATGATAATCAATTATGTGACACATGGGGTGAAATCTAAATCCATTTGATGTGTGCGATAACAGAGAGATTCAAGCTAGTGGTTTTGAGGGACCTATACCTTCTAGCATTTCTAGCTTGAGCAATTTAACCGAGTTGTAAGTAACTTCTAGAGCACTCGTTAGTGTCTGTTTGAGACATCCTTGGGCTTTCCGATCAATCTATAGTACTCTTGCATCTATGCAGATTAATCAACAATTTAAATGGAGGGGCATCAAAATTTCCACAGCTAGGAAACATGTCAAAATTGAAGAGTTTGTGAGTCTTATATACTAAGATGTGATATACATATATAACATTTGCATTTCAATACTTCATAAACAGTATTAGTACTTTTTGATGTCTTACAGAATGTTGAGGAGCTGTAATATATCCGGAGAAATACCTAAATTTCTTTCACAACTGTCAAAACTGCAGAAACTGTAATACTACACAATCCGATGCAGTTTTCTCATTCTTTCAAGTCATAATATAAGCGTATTTAAGTCCTTTAAAGCATCAGCACTGTTTTTATTCTATTGCAGAGACCTTAGCTTTAACAATTTGGCAGGAGATATTCACAGCGATCTTAGTGGCCTGCAATCTCTCGAAACACTGTAAGCTATAAAATCTCACGAAAAAGAAAACGCATTAGGTATCAAACTATGGATATCATATGAACATAATATGGGCATTTGTGGTGGGCATACTTAGAGAGTTCTACACTTCTATGTACGTATAGTAGAGTCCGAGTAAATGAAGTGAATGATTTTTACTCAGGTATTTTTAATTTAGTGTTTTGTGTCATGTCTATCCATACTTAAGTTCTAGTATAAATTTTACATAAGTGAATAACTATTCATTATACGATTAAGCAGAAGAGGATTCAGAAGGGATAGACATGATTAATTGACGTTGCCTGTAACTATATGTTTTACTTGCAAATTATACTATATGTAAATTTTACTTGCAAATTTGCAGACTTAGAATCAGGTGATGCATGTCAAAATGGATGTCTCATAAGAGGTTTACCTTAGTATGCTTTCAAAGTTTAGGTTGGGGGTGTTATTTAACATCATTTAAATTCCTAGAAATTCTAGTGCACTGTATACTGGAATGCTGGATAAATGAGTGCGAGAAGTTTGGATTTTGAACATCTTACACCCTTGCTTGTTCTCGGAAATGAATGTTAGTTGCTTAAAGCTTGGTGATGTCTTATATTAGTTATATATACCAGTATTGAATTACATGAGCTCAAAGTGGGGGCTGGTATTCTTTTACCACATAGAGTAGCTTTTTCTGCTGAATCACATTTGAAAATATTTTTACTGTAGTCTCCACCAAATAATATAACATCTAACGGAATGCATGCTTCTATGCAGTCTGATAGATCTATCGTACAATAATTTTTTTCTCGAGACACAAGCTTGCAGGGATTCGCTGTAAGCTTCGATGTTTACATGTTATCTTTTCTTCATTTACATTCACAATAGCATCAAGTCCTAAGACTTCATCTTTTTCTTCTAACAGAAACTTGTTCAGAAGCTATGGGAATAACTTGTAAGCTCTAAACATTGATTCGTAGTGCATATAAGATGATGATATCTTAGTTGAAGTTTTCATGTCTTACTGAGCCTTTTGTTTATATACGTGCTACAAATATTTAATACAGGACGCATGGCAATTGTCTTGGCCCCTTTCTGTTGGGTTTGTGGAGTCTAACAGGTTTCAGAATTGGTTTCTGATTTGAGTTAGAATTTCCAGATCTGAATTCTAATTAGAGTTAGTAATTTCAGAATTTCAGAATTAGACTCTGATTAGTTTAGGCCCAGTTTTTTCTCTTATAAATAGTCTCATGTAATTGTAAAACACCAACACATCAGAACACAACAGAACAACATAGTTGTGAGAGATCAATACAAAATTAGTGCGGCTTGTGGAGTAGGAATTTCCGAACCACGTAAATCTTTGTCTTGTGTGATTGTCGTTTATTTTCTTGTTCTTGTTTATTCACTTTGGGTTTTGCTTTCGTTGTTGTATACTCAACAACTGGTATCAAGAGCCTAGGTTTTCAGGCGAGTGGGAGCGATGGCAAAAGATGGGAAAGTAAAGATCGACAAATTTGATGGCAAAGATTATGGATATTGGAAGATGCAAATTGAAGATTATTTGTATCAGAAAAAACTACACCAACCGCTAGAAGAGAAGAAGCCAGATAAGATGGATGAGACTGAATGGAAGCTATTGGATAGGCAGGCTCTGGGTGTTGTCAGATTGACTTTGGTGAAGAACGTTGCTTACAATATCGTCAAGGAAACGACAACTTATGGATTGATCAAGGCGTTAACAAATATGTATGAGAAGCCATCTGCTTCGAATAAGGTGTATTTGTGTCGTTTGTTGTTTGCCGCGAGATTGAATGAAGGTGATTGTGTTTCTGATCATGTGAACGAATTTAATTCTATCCTATCAAGATTAGCATCGGTGGATATTAAATTTGATGATGAAGTACAAGCCTTGTTGTTGGTATCCTCGTTACCTGACAGTTGGTCAGGATTTGTCACTGCTATTAGTAATTCATCTGGGAGCGGTAAGATGACTTTTAATGGAGTTCGAGATTCGATTCTTGGAGAAGATATTCGTAGGAGAAACTCAGGAGAATCGCCAGGTTCCTTATTGAGTACTGAGAGCAGAGACAGAAAGTCCGAGAGGGGGCAGAATCAGGGGCGTAGTAGATCGAAGTCACAGAAAAGAGGACAATCCAAAGATCGCAAGGAGATTGTTTGTTGGAATTGTCAGAAGAAGGGTCACTTCAGAAATCAGTGTACGGCTCCTGCAGCTCCTAAAGGAAAGAAGAAAGAGGATAATTCAGCTAATGTAGTTGAAGAAGTGGTGAGCGACGATGCTTTGATTTGTTGTGTTGAATGCAAGAAACCACTTACCAACAGCAAGAAAGTGGACACAGGCACATACACCTGATCTCATAATTGGAGATCCTGATGCTAGTGTGAGAACTAGAAGTGCAACAAATAATGAGTGTCTGTATCATGCTTTCTTGTCTCAAACAGAACCAAAGAAGGTGGAGGAAGCTCTTCAAGATGCTAATTGGATTACAGCAATGCAAGAAGAGTTAAATGAATTTGAAAGAAATGAAGTCTGGACACTTGTACCTAGACCAAAGAATAGATCAATTGTAGGTACAAAGTGGGTTTTCAGAAACAAGACTGACAGTGAAGGTGTGATTACAAGAAACAAGGCTAGACTTGTGGCTAAAGGTTATTCACAACAGAAAGGGATTGACTATGATGAAACCTTTGCTCCAGTTGCAAGATTGGAGGCCATAAGAATTTTTCTGGCCTATGCTGCACACAAGAAGTTTAAAGTCTTTCAGATGGATGTGAAAAGTGCTTTTCTAAATGGGAAGCTTGAAGAAGAAGTGTTTGTTGAACAACCACCAGGATTTGTAGATCCCAAGCATCCAGATTATGTCTACAGGCTTGAAAAGGCATTGTATGGACTAAAGCAAGCACCAAGAGCATGGTATGAAACTCTTGCTCAATTTCTTTTAGAAAGTGGGTTCACAAGAGGTACAATTGATAAAACTTTGTTTTATTTTAATACTGGTGATGATTTGCTTTTAGTTCAAATTTATGTAGATGATATTATTTTTGGATCTACTAATGACAAACTTTGTAAGAAGTTTGCAAAGCTTATGCAGTCCAGGTATCAAATGAGCATGATGGGAGAGCTTAGTTACTTTCTAGGCTTACAAGTCAAGCAAACAGATGATGGTATTTTTATCAATCAAGCAAAATATACTAGAAATCTTCTCAAGAAATTTGGTATGCTTGATAGTTCATCTGCTACAACTCCCATGGCTACAGCAACAAAGCTAGACAAAGACACAGGTGCTACAGTGGATATGACAACCTATAGAGGCATGATAGGGTCTCTTCTGTATCTCACAGCAAGTAGACCTGATATCATGTATGCCACATGTCTTTGTGCAAGATTTCAAGCAGACCCCAGAGAGCCTCATCTAACAGCTGTAAAAAGGATTTTCAAATATCTCAAAGGAACCATAACCTTGGGTTTGTGGTATCCTAGAGAATCAGAGTTTAAGTTAATTGGTTACTCTGATGCAGATTTTGCAGGCTGTAAGATAGACAGAAAAAGTACAAGTGGAAGCTGTCAATTCTTAGGTGACAGATTGGTTTCTTGGTACAGCAAGAAATAGAAATCAATTTCCACATCCACAGCAGAAGCAGAGTATATAGCTGCTGGTAGCTGTTGTGCACAGATTCTGTGGATGAAGAATCAGTTGCTGGATTATGGTTTGAGGTACTCTAAAATACCTATTTTCTGTGATAACCAAAGTGCTATTGCTATGACAGGAAATCCAGTACAACACTCCATGACCAAGCACATCAGCATAAGGTATCATTTTATCAGAGAACATGTGGAAGAAGGAAACATTGACCTTCATTTTGTGTCTACAGACCAACAACTTGCAGATATCTTCACCAAACCTTTGAGTGAAGCTACTTTTACAAGATTAGTAAATGAACTTGGAATGATCTCTGGTTTCGACTAGAGATACGGGTTAGACTCAAAAACTATACATGTTTGATTTTTATGCTCATGATTCCTTGCATGTATTAACTGTTATGAGTACCAGTGTCATAAACTCTGAAAGTAAACTCTGATGCTAAACTCTGTTAGTCATACTCTGTCGGTTAAAGTCTGATGTTAAACTCTGATTATGATTTTTTTGTCTGAAACACATGGACCGATGAAGAAAAATGTATGAAGCATGATTTTCAGTAAGTAATCATGAATTCTTCTAAGTATTATAAATTCTGATTACAAAATGTACAGAAATTTTACACAGCATGATACTGTCTCTATATTTATAGCATCTCTTAGTTTATTGATTCTATACACTGAAGTTGTATTAGCTGTTTGCATTTTCTCTCATAAATTAATTGTATTAACTGATGAAAAGTCTAAACTCTGATTATAAATTGCAAATAATTCACCCTCAAGTCAAAAGATGCCAAACAGAGCACAAATTCCTTTGAGATCATGTTGTGCCTAGGAAGATCCAGGACCTTATTGTATGAAATAAGGGCTAAAATCTTTGATTTTTGGTGACTAGTGCCAACTACTGATTACTGGAAAAATATAATAATAAAAAAAAATTAATTAAAAATATATATGAAAACATATATAGAAAGGGGGTGAAAAATAAAAGATATATCCAAATGAAAGGATATCAGTATACAGAGTTTAGATATAAAATCAGATTTTATGTTATACATGAGAGTTTAGGCAATCAGTTTTTACTGCTTTAGTCTGTGGATTTTATGCACTTTGAGATGGTCTAAATATTCATATTCAGTAAACTCTGCTAATTCACACACAAATACTCACACCTGTACAGTTTGTGAAAAGAGTTTATTTATAAAGGAGGAGAATTGGTAAACACTGATGATTTGTGTACTCTACGCCGAGGTAATTTCATTTTAATCTCTGTTGATTAAAATAAATTTTGCTTGTTTCAGATAAATTATGATTTTTGAGAAAAGACATTTGTTTTGAAAATACAAAAAGAGTATGATTGGACAGTTGTTCAAGAATGTTTTAAACAGAGGAGAGAGGTTAATTTCCTAGAAAAGTATAACAGGTAGTAATTATTGATGTTTTTACTGCGCATGTGCATTGAAAACTGTCAATTCTTGATGTCATAGTTATTGCATGTGTGCCACGTGTCCCACTAACACAGTTAACGGAGTAAGACAGTTGTGTATTAATGATTAAAAACTGTTCAGTTTTTAATTTTGAATTTTACATTTATACAATACACACACCTTCGTCTAAACTTTTCACATCTTACTCCAACACCCATCTATTGTCACACAAGCATATTCACAAACACTTTTCTACACACAAACTCTTTTGAAGCTTTTGAATCAGTTTCTTTGATTTTTCTTCTCAATTCGTACTAATGGCTACTACAGCTTTTGTTTCTTCTGGGTTAGAGTTCGTTCCTAATAATTATGCAGCCCCATTAAACACTGTCAATGCACCAGAGGCGTTTCATATAATACAAGACTTTCTTGCTCAGTCAGCAATTGGGCGTGCTTTGGTGGAGCCTGAAAAGCTTTATGGATCTCAGATCAAAGCTTTCTGGGAGACTGGTGTCTATGATGATGGTGGTGTTTCTGGTACCCCATCCATAGTTTTTGAGTTCCAGGAGACAGAGTTTGTCATAACTCCAGGAACTGTTCGTGAAGCAATGGGCTTTGCAGAGTCTGACGCGTACACCATTAGTGTTGGTGATACTGATCTTCAGAGAATGATGCAAGCTATTGGGTATACTGGATCTTTGGCGAAGATAGGCCAACTGAAGCGACCGCTTTTACGAAAAGAATGGAGTTTCTTTTTCGATTGCATAACAAGGGCGTTCGGGAAGAAATGTACAAATTGGGATGCGATTCCAATCGACAGTCTGCAAATCGGGTATTCACTTCTCTTTGCCAGTAATTATGATTTTGCTAGACTTGTTTTGATGAACATAGGTGAGAAGTTAACAGAGAATAGGCATGTAGTCTATTTTTCTAGATTTTGTCAAATTTTATTCTCTGCTTGTGTTCCAAATGTTGAGATTGATGAGGAGGACGTAATTCTCTCTTTCAAATTGCACAAAAGGGTATTCTCTGACCTTACTAATAAGGATTTAAAGAAGGTTAGTGTTGGTGAATTGCTGTTGCCTGAGACAGTGCTTCAGTTCTTAAACCCTCAACCTCAACCACAACAGCCATCAGAAACAGTAAATGCTGAAGCCTCTACAGTTCAACCACGGACTGGTGGTAGGACTAAGCATGTTGGTACAAAACCTGCAAGGATTGCTAAGCCAGCTACTGAAGTTGGTATCTTCTGTGCCAAACTCTGTTGGTACATCTAAAAAGAGGAGAGCAAATCGATCAAGAGCTGACAATGAAGAAGCAGCTATGCTTGTCAAGAGGAGGAAGTTCGTAGCAAATTATCTTTTTGATGATTTGAATGAAGCTGAATTACAAGAAGACTCAAATGTTGTGATTCAGGAAGCTGCAAATGAAGCTACTATGTCCACAGAGGATAGAGCAAATGTTGAAGAGACATTTGAAGCTCCTGAAGCTGGAAATCAGGAGATTGCAGTTGAAGCTCCTGAAATTATTGTTCAGGAGGCTACAGAAAATGTTGAAGCAGCCTCTATGCCTGACTTGGCAAATGCTGAAGCAGAGGCTGAGAATTTTGAGCCACAAGGATTTGATATGGAAGTTGAAGCAAACATTTCTACAAACTCTGAACATTTTACAGAAGGTGTGGAAGCTGATCCGGCTACTGTTGAAATTGAAGAATCTATGGCTTCTCACACTGAAATCATTTCTTTTGAATTTGAAAAGGGTGAGGAAGTCGATCAGACTTTACAAGCTACTGCTACTGAAACTGTTGCTGCACATCCTGATGTTGATGACAAGGATGCAACAGAGAATGTTCCTGTTGAAGCAGAGTTTGTTGCAAACTCTGAGATTCATGAAGCTGAGCAGATAAACACTGAGACTGCTGCAGAAAATGTTTCTTTGGAAGATGATGCTGTTGTTGTAGCAAATTCTGTTAATAGTGAGGGAGCTCAAGTTGAAGCTGAGGAAGATGTTCCTGATTCTTCTAATGCTGATTCTTTTGCAAACTCTGTTGATAATTCTGAGAGAGTTGCTGCTCAACATGCTACAGATGCTCATTATCAAGATATGTATTATTCTGCTTGGTCATCCAAGGATACTATCTTTTCAAATGAAAGAGCTGCAGAGTTTGTCACAAAGTCATCTAAAGAGATTACAAATCCAGAACTTCTCAGTCATCTCAAAGCAACAATTGTTCAAATCAAATCATTAAACAATCGTTTTGATGATTCTGACAAGGTGATTGAAGGATTAAGGAATGATCTAGCAACAAGGGAGCTTACACAGCAAAATGATAAATCATTATATATTTCCTTATGTAAAGATCAGAAAGTTTTTGATTCCAGGTTGTCCAAGGTTGAAGAAAATCAAGTCAAAATGTCAACTAAGTTGGATGAAATTGCAAATTCCATTGAATTGCTCACATCAGTTTTGCTGTCTGATGATGTCAAAAAGGGGGAGAGAGTATCTCAAGACAAATGCAAGAGCTCTCAAACTCTGACTCGGAAAGATGACACTACTGATGGTGGTGCAAAAGATAAAAATCCAAGGACAAGGAATGTTCAAGGGCAAGGGAGGAGATCAAACTCTGATGCTCAGATAAATGCTGGAAAGAGAATAAACTATGGTGGTCAATCTTCTTCAAAACTCAAGAGTTTAGCTGTTTCAGCTAATCCAACTACTGATGAAGAGATTGCTGCTAAGGTGTTTATGGCAGAACATGGAAAAGGTGTTACAATTGAAGATATCCAAGCTGAAGAGCAAATGCTTGCTGAGGAACACAAGAAGAATCTTGAAGCTGGAATCTACAAGAAGAAGGAAATCAAGGCTCCTAGAAAGAAAGAAACTGGAATTTCTATTAAAGAAAATACTCAACAGAGTATACAATACACCAGGAGGCCTGTGATTACAGATGCTGATAAAGGAAAGGGTATACTGGTAGAAGAAGAACAGTTACCAAAGAAGAATTATTCAACCTCTGACAAAGCTCAAGTTGAAGTTTTTGAAGCTAAATCAACCTCTGACAAGGCTCAAGTTGATGTTACTGTTAAGGATGTGCCAACCTCTGACAATGCTCAAGTTGTGCAAACTCAGCTATCTTCACCACTCCAAGGTTTCAAAAGATCCTCATTATCTGAAACTCTGAAGCCTAGCCAGGTGAACTTTCTACAAACCAGAACAG
This sequence comes from Heracleum sosnowskyi, assembly GCA_030848705.1. Classification (NCBI taxonomy): domain Eukaryota; kingdom Viridiplantae; phylum Streptophyta; class Magnoliopsida; order Apiales; family Apiaceae; genus Heracleum; species Heracleum sosnowskyi. Next base: position 24,648,983 of record CM061240.1, read on the forward strand.
TACTTGGAAAACAATCTTATGATAAATCTGGTTTGGGTTCCCACAAAGAGAAAAGAGTTAATAATAGTCCTTTAGATCATACATCACTGGCAGAACCTGGTGTTGGGGTTACTCAAGAAAACCTTGATAAACTAGAATCTGTTCAGATGATTTACCACAGAGGCTTGAAGAAGGAGTTTTTATTATACTTTATGGCTGATGGCAGAGTTTACAGAATTGGAGAAGATGATATTCGTCTGAAATTATGGGAAGAGCTAGAGTATGTTCTATATCTCCTGAAAATCAAAAATAGAAATACTCATAATGCTGCTATGGTTTTAAAAGACAGAATGATGAAATCAAAAGTTCTTCTTGGAGGAAATGTTTCCAGTGCTTATATTCCTAAGTACAGAGATGCTTATGGAAAAATTGTTGAAATGAAGAGGAATAGTGCCAAATTCACAACCGCACTTGGAACCAAAGTTTTAGAATTCAACCTAGAGTCAGACAAAGCTCATTATATTTGGCTAGGGAATGACATGAAGAAAAACAGTATCTATTCTCTGAGAGCTGCCATATATCAAACTGGTGAAGGAGATCCAGAGTATAAGGAGCTGAAAGAGATTATGATAGCTGAACTTGAAAGAGCTGAGAGAAGTTTACTGTCAGATTATATCAGGACTGTGCCTGATATCCAAGAAATTCAGTAAAGTCTGACTGTAAGTTTTTATGTTTTCTGTTCTAAGTTAAATTTAAACTCTGTTTTAAAATTAAACTCTGACATATTTTAAACACTGCATTTGTTATATGTTTTGACATCATCAATTATCTGTTTAACTTGTACATTTTTATTATGCACAAGTTGGGGGAGATTGTTAGATATAATTGCTGACGTTTGTTCATCAGTGTTTAAGTACCAGGTACATATCAGAGTTTATCTAGAAGCCAGTCAGAGTTTGATAAAGTTTGACTGGGTGAAGAGTTTACATTGAAGCCAGTCAGAGTTTGATAAAGTCTGACGTGGTGATAGTTGAATTAGCTGTCGGTGCTGAATTGAATATTCTAGAAGCAATATATTCTGAAGATGGAAAGAAGCAGAATATATTGATACAGCTAAGGAAACGGAATAGAAGATAAGAAGCAATCCTTAATTGATATGAATTGTATAGCTAACTTATAGGAATATCAATTAGAGATGGATTGTATGTAACTGTGTACTATATAAACACAGATAGGTTATCCCTAAAAGGAATGTGATTATTGAAATATTATTCTTGTAACCTAGTAGCTCTTTGTGATTCATTAACATCACTAAGAGAGAATTATTTTAATATAATTCAGTTTGTTGATTTATAAACTTGTGTTCTTGATTGTTATTCTCATACATACTTAATTATATATTGTGTATTCGGCCTAACAATTGGTATCAGAGCCTAGGCTGTTTAATATATACAGTTTTACGATTCAAACACAGTATTAATCATGTCTGAAGAAAATCAAACTCCTCCCAAGGTTGAACAGGTTAAACCTAATTCTGTGAGTCGATATGAAACAATCAGGGTTCCAATTCTAAAACCAGTTGAATATCCTGTATGGAAGGTCAAGATGACTATGTTTCTGGAAGCCACAGATCCAGAATATCTTGACAGAATTTATGATGGTCCTCATATGCCGACTAAATTGTCTCCTGTTGTTGATGGTCAAGAACAAAAGACTGTTCCAAAGGAAAAGAAAGATATGACTCCTGAGGACATCTCATCAATTGCAAAAGATGCAAAGGTTAGACATCTTCTCCACAGTGCTTTAGACAATGTTATGTCTAACAGAGTGATTGGTTGCAAAACTGCAAAAGAAATCTGGGATGCTTTGGAAGTCAGGTGTCAAGGAACCACTGCTATAAAGAAGAACAGGAAAACAATACTCACTCAGGAGTATGAGCACTTTGATTCAAGAGCCAATGAAACCTTGACTGAGACATATGACAGATTCTGTAAACTGCTGAATGATTTATCTCTAGTTGATAAAGAATATGATCTTGAAGAATCAAATCTCAAATTTCTCTTATCTTTACCTGAAAGATGGGATTTGAAGACAGCAACTATAAGAGATAATTATGAACTTGCTGAAACTGAACTTGATGAGATTTATGGGTTACTGAAAACTCATGAATTGGAAATAGAACAAAGAAACAGAAGATCAAGCAAGAAGACAAAATCTGTTGCTCTCAAAGTTGAGGAGAAGCCCATCAAGAAGGAATCATCAAGGAAGAAAGCCAAGGGAAAGGCTTTAGTCATTAAATCTGAAAGTGAGTCATCAAACTCTGATGATGACTCAAACTCTGATGAAGCTTCTGACTCTGAGGATGATGAAGAACAGATGATGCAAATGGCTGCATACCTGCTGTTAATGCTTCGGCAAGGGTTGAAATCTCTGTTCATAAATCAATTCCTGAAGAATTGGTTGGTAATTCAAAACCACGCCAGAAGCGTGGAAGACCTGTTGGTGCAAAAGATGTTGTACCACGAAAACGGAAATTTATTGGACCTGCCCCTAAAGTGGCAATTGTTCCAGAAAATACCCCAGAAGCGGTATCACCTCCGGAAGAGGTTCTAGCCCCTGAAGTGGTCGTGACAAAACCATCAGAAGTGGTATTGCCCCTGAAGTGGCACATGCTTCCGTAGAAGCAAAGGTACCTGAAAATTATGAGATCTCAATGAGTTATGTACATAACGGAAAATTATTGGATCGTGGGAATACTGATGTTGATGACATATATGCTTTTTCTGTGGCATGTGATATTATTATGAACTCCGATCCTGAACCACAAAGTGTGGAAGAATGTCGACAAAGGGATGATTGGCCAAAATGGAAAATTGCAATCCAGGAAGAATTGCAATCCTTGCGCAAGAGAAATGTATTTGGACCTGCAGTCCGAACACCAACTGGTGTAGTCCCCGTCGGGAATAGATGGGTATTTGTACGAAAACGAAATGAGAGAAATGAAATTGTGAGATATAAGGCCCGGCTGGTAGCCCAGGGATTCTCTCAAAGGCCTGGTTTTGAATACCAGGAAACTTACTCTCCTATGATGGATGGAGTCACTTTTCGTTTTCTGATGGGTATGGCTTGTATGGAAAGATTGGAAACACGCCTTATGGACGTTGTGACAGCCTACCTTTACGGATCACTTGATAGTGATATTTATATGAAAATCCCGGAAGGATTAAAGATAGAGGAAACTAAGCCTCGACATTTATACTCAGTTAAATTACAACGATCATTATATGGTTTGAAACAATCTGGTCGTATGTGGTACAATAGGCTTAGTGAGTATTTATTGAATGATGGATATGTAAATGATCAAGTGTGTCCATGTGTGTTTATTAAAAAGTCGCAAACTGGTTTTGTTATTATTGCCGTATATGTGGATGATTTGAATATTGTAGGTACTTCTGAAGATATTACTAATGCTGCTAATTATTTGAAAAATGAGTTTGAAATGAAAGATCTTGGAAAGACACGATTTTGCTTAGGTATACAGGTGGAGCACTTATCTACAGGAATATTTATTCATCAGTCAACCTACACGGAAAAGGTTCTTGATCGGTTCTACATGGACAAAGCTCATCCACTAACTACGCCAATGGTTGTTCGGTCACTCGAAGTTGAAAAAGATCCTTTCCGTCCAAGAAAAGAAGATGAAGAGGCACTTGGACCTAAAGTTCCATATCTTAGTGCAATTGGAGCTCTTATGTATCTCGTAAATAATACACGACCCGATATTGCGTTTGCTGTAAACTTGTTGGCAAGATTCAGTTCTGACCCTACTAAAAGGCATTGGGATGGAATCAAACATATATTCAGATATCTTCGGGGGACGATTGATCTTGGGCTATTCTTTTTCGAACAATTCAAAATCGCAGCTGGTTGGATATGCGGATGCAGGGTATATGTCAGATCCTCATTTTGGACGATCTCAAACAGGTTATCTATTCACATATTGTGGTACTGTTATCTCTTGGAAATCTACAAAACAGACCATGGCAGCAACTTCATCTAATCACGCAGAATTACTTGCAATCCATGAAGCAAGTAGGGAATGTATTTGGTTACGATCGGTCATTCAACATATTCAAGAATCATGTAGTTTATCAAGTATCTCAGACAGTCCTACGGTAATGTTTGAAGACAACTCAACATGTATTAAGCAACTAAAGGAAGGATATATCAAAGGGGATCGAACAAAACATATCTTGCCAAAATTCTTCTACACTCATGAACTACAAGAAAATGGTGATATTGATGTACAACAAGTTCGCTCATGTGATAATCTGGCAGATTTACTTACAAAGTCATTACCTACATCAACTTTTGAGAAGCTGCGAAATAATATTGGCATGCGAAGATTGAAGAATTTGTGACAACAAGATGTCAAATTGTGAGATATTTTATTCAGGGGGAGACTGTACTCTTTTTCCTTCGTCAAGGTTTTTATCCCACTGGGTTTTTCCTTGCAAGGTTTTAACGAGGCAGTCAATCTTTGTAATAACTCACATTGACAATCAAGGGGGAGTATTATAAATAATAACTTGTGTATGATTGTCAAATGAGTTACTAGAAGGTTACTATCTCAATACACGGATACATGCATGGCCAGCCAAATCAATATTAATGATGCCAAGTTCCAACACACATAGCCTACTTTTCATAAGCTGTAAATCAGGATTATATGAATGTATTCATACTTGTTACGCGGTAATCTTTACCCTATAAATTGACACACTGTAGGTTCATGTGTGGCACACTTGTAGAAGAAATATCACAGCAAAGTCATAAATTTTTCTCTCTAGTTTTCTTTGTCTTTTATTCGTATGAGTATAAATTATTTATAAATTTTCTACTTTAAATTTACAACAGTGTTCAAATTGAAATCTTTCTTTATAAAAGTTGAGTCTACCACACTATGTTGTTAACTAATCATAAATTTTTTCATAATTTCTTTATAATTTTTCATAATTTATTCAAATCAATATATATATTTTAATAATAAAATAGTAATATAAATGCAATTCCATTTTTAAAATAATATATATATATATATATATATATTAATAATAAAATAGTAATATAAATGCAATTTTAATCGCTTAATTGAATAAAATTTAAATTAAAATAATCTAATAATAATAAAATTTAATGGAATTACGATTTTTTAAAAACTTTTGCAAACAGTGAATCTCGCTTCTACATGTTTTAGTTAACCAATCGCAAAATTTAAATAATATATAATTAAAAAAATATCTTACACAACTATTTCGTAAATATTTTAGTAAATATGTGTTACTAATCAAATCGTTTAATTGATTAGAATGATTAAAAATATCATTGAATTGTATTTGCATCCAATAAATGACAACTATTTAGATTGATTTGGAGTTGTCAAAAATTCAAATAGATCATGCATATCTTACAACATCGTTTTCAGTTATACATGATTTTTTATATTGATTTATGTTTATCAAAAAATAAAAAAATCCGGTAAGATATTTCTCGATGATAATTGATTTTAGATTGATTTATGTTTATCAAAAAATAAAAAATATCTGGTAAGATATTTCTCAATGATAATTGATTTGAGATTGATTTATAGTTATCAAAAAATTAAAACACAATATATTTTTTAATGATAATTGATTTAATGATTTGAGATTTGATTAATTAAGATCTTGCAAAATATATGTATTAATGTAATTGATAAATTTTAGCCCAAATTAATAATGGTTTGTACCTATAAGTAGATCTACGTGTATTTGTTATAAAAATCACCAGTCCAGATCAATCATTTCTACACCATACATCATCTCTACAACCATACATCATTTCTACACCTTCAAAATGCAAGGAGCTCGCTTTAATCGTATTGCTTCATTGACATGTGACAAGACAAACTGACGAATCAAAGTACGTTTGACTAGGATGTGGCCTGGAATCAATAGCACTACGGGTGAGTTCAAATGGCTCAATCTAATCTTAGTTGACGATGATGTAAGTACTCTTTTTACTCATACACAAATTTAGTGACACACATAAAAACCATAGATTCACGAAACTTTGATCAATATAATTAATTATGTTTGTCAAATGCAGAAAACTCACATTCATGCGTACGCTGGACCTGAATTTTGTAACGGGCAAGATTCGAAACCTATATAAGGACGTTTTACGAAATTTCAAATTTCAATGTTGCGAACTCAAAGCGTAACCATTCTCATGTTAGCAACAAGAAGTGTATATTTTTTCAAAAATATACTCAGATGGAACCAATAACGGTTGAGGATGAGATGATACCACGTCACAAGTTTGAATTGGTCTATCTTGGATGTTTACATGCAAGAGTTGGTGAATCCAAAGTTCTTACCGGTATGCACATTCTTTATTCACAAACCTATATCTATATTGCTACTAATTCTAATATCTCTAATTTTACTACAATGCAAATGTTATTGGAGTTTATGAGGGTCTGGGTACAACAGCGTCACGCAACACTCAATACGGGTCAAAAAACATATATATGTTTGACATCGTTGATGGAAGGTACTTGCACATTGGTGAATTTAATGACATAACATATTGAGGATGTATCTCTAATTATTTTTCAATTTTGTAGCTTGAAAGCTAGGGTTACTGTATGGGATAAACTTGCAGACAAGTTACGGCTTGATCTAGAGAACTTACAAGGTCACCATCCAATCATTATTCTTACCGGATGCAAAATAACTATCTACAATAGTAAGTAACATATTTATTATCTCTTTATAAGTTAAACATATTCTTTAGTCAATCAATAAAGACGTCACAAAAAATCTTATCTTTCTTTATTTTTTTCAGGTATGCTTCAAATAAATTCATACGGTTCCTCAAAATATTATCTAGATTTAGACTATGAAGCTGTGAATGATATGCGTGAAAAGCTGTCCCCATCGGAAGATGTACATGTTACAACTAAATACATTGATAGAGAGTCCGAAGACATTCTCGGTTCTTACACTGTGAGTGAAATAAACATGCTACGATCTAAGGATTTGACCGAGGTAAGAGAAAATACGCACATGTATGTAGTTAAAATTTTTGTCATTAATGCTTTTACGTGACTGTCCGCTATTATTGTATTATAGATTATAGATGGAAATAATGTGTTTTGCTCAAATCACAAAAATTGATGATTCCGAGAAATGGTGGTATTACGGTTGTGATTCGTGCTTTGCTGAATTAGTGGTGGTTGATAATTTTTATAGATGTGATGATTGTAAAGAAATTGTCTCATATCCTGATAAAATGTATCATAATTTGATTTTTATGTGTATACTCATATTCACCAAAATAAAAATTTTTATGTATCACTATAGGTTCCATGTTATGAGTTGTGTCAGTAATTTTTTATTGGTGTTATGTTAAGATGTTGAACTACTTTTATCACATTGTCATCTATTTAAATTTTTTTTCTTTAATTATGTATTTTCATAAAATTTTGTCTAATATAAATTTTCAAGTACATTCGTTAATGATAAGTGATAACATTAAATCACAATTACAAATTTCAGTCTATGTGTTAAACAAATATTATTAATTAAAATAACAATATTGTAAATTAATAATAATTGTAATTTTTATAAAAACAATTAGACCCAAATTAGACCCAAAAAAAAAAACTCGGTGCGAAGCATGGGTAAAAAACTAGTTGATATAGCGAGCGTTAAAAACAACTATCACCTCAACAATTGTTATTTTTAACATTCTTTCAATTTCGAGTCTGACTCCCTTTCGAGACTTACTGATTAGCAAATCCTATCTTATAAAATTTGAATCAAATTCATATGAGGTTATCTGATCGTGTCGAATTTTATCAACTCTAATTTTAAAAGAAGGGGTGAGTTTAGGAGGACATAGTACTATATACTGGGATTATAATTATGATTATGATTCATGTGTTTCTTACGTTTCCTCACTCAGAAATCTAATTTATTCGGGTGACATGTCGAAAGAGCTCTACTTCCAAAATGACACTTCTAATAATTTAAAGTTGAAGTGTTAAAAGGCTTAGACACTGTTTAGTAAATATTAAAAGCAACTTTTCTTAAAAACAGCTTTTCTGAAAAGCGTTTTTTGCTGAATTTTTTTTTTTAGAAAAAGCATGTTCCCCGTGTTTTTTTAAAAAGTTGTTTTTCAGCTGTTGCGGTAACAACGGTAAGCAGCTACTGATTTTAACATCAAATCTCACCAACAATATTAATTTTTTATATTATACCCCAAAAAATGCACATATAAAAAATATTATCAATCAATTATATGATTTTCATAACAACACTTATTTTAACATCACTTTTTCTAGTACAACAATTTTTAAACCTCAAACAGAACCTTAGTATGTTTATCATGCTAAATAGTGTACCTTTAACATAGTAATAAGAAGAACATAATTTTGCCTTTTTTGCTCATTTCCGTAACCCTAAAAAACTCTCTCTTCTCTCTCTTATTCGTTAGCCATCTTTGTTAATCCTCCCCCGCTGGTGGCTTTTTCACCGGCCGAAGGCCTTCTTTCTTACTTTAATCTTGTTTTTCCTTTCAATAATACTCATATTTATGTGAGATCTGTACCCAATTTTTTGGGTTGTTTGTTATCTCTCTTTGTGAGGGTTTAGTATGTTTTGATATATTTTAAGTTACTAGCTTTATACCCGTGCAATGCACTGGCAGACTATTTTATAAATAATTTATAAAATTCTTTTTCTTAATATATTCTTTTAATATTATTTTTTATTTTCTTTTAAAATATCAATCTAATTTAATTTTAATATTTAAATTTTTAATAATGATTAAATTTAAAAAATATATTTTCATTAACTTATTTATATTATTCCAATTCATGGTATATGTTTTAAATGATATATTCATGATTTATATATTTTTTAAATCATTAAGTTTTTGTAATTATTTTTTGTTCATTCAATATTTTCCTAAATTTAAATTTGATAAATTTTAATGTGAATATATTGATATGGTCAGAAAAGTAATTTTAGAAATATAATTAATGATTCCTTGGAAAGGCCCCATAATTAAGGCCCGAGACCCTGATTATTTATTAATTTCGTAATTAATAAATAAGGGAAACATAGAGCTCATGAAAAGAGCTCAAAATATGGTAAATTAGTCAAAGAAGGATCCAGAATCCCAATTAATGAGTCATAGCCTTTATCAATAAGGAAACGAATTCTCCATCGAGAAATACGATGTTTATCCAATATCAAAAAGGAGACTTATTCGCTAAGACTACCAAACATACCATAAATACTAGGCTCCAGACGCCTATATAAAGGACCTGATCCTACAATCAGAACTACGTCTTTGGCTTTATTCTCAACACCAATTGAGATACGTAGGCATCTTGTGAGGACCGATTTAGTCTCGAAACACAAGTGCAACAATTAAAGCTCGAAGCTCTCTAACCCTAGCATTAAATTCCCAAGCACAGTTTTTATTCCACAACATTTGGCGCCGTCTGTAGGAAGACAACATCAACCATGGCAAACACACGAAGAACAACTCGAGATTCTCAAACTTCTGAGGAGCTTCCTATCACCTCTGAGGCTGATGCTCACGGAAATCAACCACCACCAACTACTGGCATTCAAGGGGCGAATATCCCCTTCACCACCACTCAAGGACGGAAGTCCCAATTTCGGTTGAAGGGACGAATCCCCTGCATATGGTCGTTCATGGATCTAATCCACAAGAGACCGCTCACTAGCAACCAATCATGACCTCCCCACTACTCATGAATGCACCAAGTGGTCTTCAACTCCATACTACGGATCTTCCCCAATACGTAACTCAAACTTTGGGGATGCCAAGCTATGGCATGCCTCCTCGACCCATGGCGGGGGGTAGTGGTCTCAATCCCACTTACCATGAGGCATACGTTCCTCCTTATATACAAGGTCTGGGACCCCAATGCCTCCTCGACCCATGGCGGGGGGTAGTGGTCTCAATCCCACTTACCATGAGGCATACGTTCCTCCTTATATACAAGGTCTGGGACCCCAAAATCAACAAACTCGACGAACCCCTTTGATTCAAGACTACTCGGGTCCCTATACTGAGGACGAGAATTATACATCTGCAGAAGAGAGGGATGTTGCCCCAAGGAGGAGGCGTTCTTCCCAAACAAATCGGGAACAACCCCAAACTACTAAGGAAAAGATTGCGGCCCATGAGGCGGAGGCTGCAAGGCTCAAGAAATTACTGGCAGAACAGGAGGCCGCGAAAGCACAAAGCCAAGCAGGTGGAAGAGTCCTGTTAGATCAGGATTCAATGATCGGCAGGATCTAGACTTCAACTGATCAGGATTTCTGACATCATCAGGATTGCATGGTCGTCAGGATCAGAATGAATATCAGGACTGGGATCAGGATTGATCATCAGGACTGGAAGCTGATCAGGATTCCTACTTCGAGTTATATTTGGAGTCTAGTTAAATAAGGAAGGTTATTCTGTCGGTTCCTGGTTTGTAGTAATGAAGCTATCGATTAAGGATAAGTTTCAATCTTTGTAATTGATTAGGACTTATCATTGATAAAGAAGCTGTGTAGTATATAAACACAGTTTAGGTTTCGATTTATGAAAAGAACATAATCGATCTCATACACGAGTATCTTTGTAATCTAGAAGCTCTCAAGAACTCAGAATTTCTTGAGAGAGTTTGTAACAGTTTTATATCAGATTTAATAAAGCTGTTATCATTCTTTCATATTTGTGATTCATATCTTATTAAGTCAAGAATCTTATACAATTGTATTCAACCCCCCTTCTACAATTGTTTATTACTGGGCAACAATTGGTATCAGAGCAAACTGATTTAATTTGAATCAGAAACGATCTAAGATGTCGACAACAAAGTATGAAAGCATGAAAATTCCCATCCTGAAGAAATCAGAATATCCAACATGGAAGGTAAAGATGTTAATGTACCTGGAGGCTATGGATCTTGACTATTTGGACAGGATTCGTGATGGACCATATATTCCTACAAGGATTGTAGAACGAACAAACACTGTACCTGAACATTATGTGGTCAAGGCCAAGAGTGACTGGACTCCAGAAGAAAAAGCTCATGTACTCAGAGAACCAAAGATAAAGAACATCCTGCACAGTAGTCTTGATGCTGTCATGTCCAACAGAGTGATTGCATGCAAGTATGTTAAAGAAATCTGGGATACCTTGGAAACTCAATGCCAGGGATCTACATCTGTCAAGAAGAACAGAAGGGCTCTTTTGATTCAAGAATATGAACAATTCGATGCTAGACCTGATGAGAGCCTAACTAATTTATATGATAGATTTCTGACACTTCTGAACAGTTTATCTTTAGTTGACAAGGAGTATGAAACTGAAGATTCAAACACCAAGTTTCTAAGAGCTTTACCTGAAGAATGGGATACTTAGACCTCGAACATTAGACATCAGTATGATCTCAACACTGTGTCTCTTGATGAAATCTATGGAATGTTAAGAACTCATGATCTTGAAGTTCAACAGAGAAAGAATAAGAAAGGCAGCAAGGCAAAATCTATTGCTTTGAAAGCAGAGGCTAAATCAAAAGGAAAAGCTATGGAGGTCTCTAGAAGGAAAACAAGAATAGTTGAGTCAGATCCTGATGACTCATCATCAGATACTGATGGCAATCCTGATGCCAATACTGATGATGACTCTTCTGACTCAGACATTGAAGAGATGGTTGCTATGATAGTTAGAAGCTTCAAAAAGATGAAGTTCAGGAAGGCTAGGAGACAAGGCAACTTCCAGAAAAGGACCTTCAATGCAGACAAAGACAAGAATATCAAAAAGGATAGCAAGGGTAGCAAATTTGACAAGTCAAAGGTTAGATGCTACAAGTGTAATGGTATGGGTCACTTTGCTAGTGAGTGCAAGAAGACAAAGGCACTCATCACATCAAGCAAGGATTGTATGGACTCTTCCTCAGAATCTGATACTGAGGTGGTCAACTATGCACTAATGGCCAATACTGATGATACTGCTATTCCTGATGATAAGGTACTTAATACTGTCTTTGATTTTGATACTGATAATGCTTCTGAGTTAAGACGTTTTCTAAAGTCATTGCATATTAGCTTTAGAAATCAAACTGTTGAGAATACTAGGATCTTATCTGAGATGTCTGAACTTAGGAAAAGGAATGAGCATTTAGAAGCTGAATTTTCTCTTATGCAAAAAGTACAGATAGAATGTGATAATGCTAAACACATGTACTTAGAGATGAAACTTAAATGTGCTGCTCTTGAAAAGGAACTTGAGTATGCTAATGAGAAAATCAGAACCTGGACAGACTCTGGTAGAAAATTTCATGAGATTAATACCTCTAAGAATTGGAAAGAATGTCTAGGGTATAAGTCTGATGAGGATAAGAAACTTAAGGAGAAAATAGTTGTTGATGAGACAGTTAGTCCAAAAACCTATAGACATGTTATAGAAAAAACCAAATCTAAGATTACTCCTGTTAATTTTGTTTTTGGTAAAGATTCCAATTCAACTTTTGAAAAGGGATCTACTTCTGTTCAAAATATCAAAGTTATTAAGTATAAACCTGTCTTGAGTAAAGTCACTAAAAATGTAGGTTTACTGTCTCAGAAACAACTTAAGGATAAAATCTGTGAGGTTACAGATAGGAAAAAGGAAGCTACTGTTAAGAGAAACAGGAATGGTAAAATTGGGATCAATAAAGAAAATGGTTATACGTATATCCCAAATGCACCTAGGAAATGTCGTTTTAACTGTGGTAACTCTAATCATCTTGCTATTGATTGTAAAAAGAGTTTAAATAAAAGTACTGAAATTCCTATTTCTGATGTCAGGAGTAGGTCAGTATTTTATAAACCACAGAAGTCCTATTTTCATTGTGGTAGTATATGGCATTCTATTTATACTTGTAAAGATTATCATGATTTGTACTATAACTTTTATGATTCATTGCCTAAGTCTGATAATAGTACAAAGTCTGGTAGAATTGATAATGTCATAGTGAAGCATGCTTTTGTTAATACTGAAACTGACAAAGAAAATCCTGATGGAGTAAATCCTGCCAGGACTGCTAAAGTCATATAGTCTTCTGCTGCTAAAATTAATAAATTGCATGGAAAAGGAACCCAACAAGTGTGGGTTCCTAAATGTTCTAACTAGAATGTTTCTATTCTGATTGCAGGGAAAAAGGAAAAATGTGTTAGTCATGGATAGTGAATGTTCTGTGCACATGACTGGAAACAAAGCCATGTTATCAGAATATGAGGAAAAAGCTGGCCCAACTGTGTCTTATGGAGATGGCAACATTGGACAAACTTTGGGATATGGCAATATAATCATTGGAAATGTCATCATTGAAAAAGTAGCTCTAGTGAAGGGACTAAAACACAACCTGTTGAGTATTAGTCAAATCATTGACATAGGTTATCATGTCAATTTCTATTCCACACATTGTGAATTAGTCAGCAAAGAAATAGGAAAGATAGCACTGACTGGCTATAGGCATGGTAACATTTATGAAGCCAACATTCTCTCAAATACTGATGACTCCCCTACTTGTCTCATCAGTAAAGCATCAGTAGATGAAAGTTGGAATTGGCACAAGAAGCTTTCTCATCTCAACTTCAGCAATATCAATGAGTTGGTTAAGAAAGATTTAGTTAGAGGATTACCAAAAGTGTTATATACTCCTGATGGACTCTGTGATGCATGTCAAAAGGCTAAACATAGAAGGACATCATTCAAGAGTAAATCTGAATCCTCTATTGAAGAACCATATCACATGCTGCATCTTGATCTATTTGGACCAGTCAACATTATGTCCATCAGTAAGAAAAGGTACACTCTTGTAATTTTTGATGAATATTCTAGATTCACCTAGGTGTATTTTATGCACAGAAAAGATGAAACTCCTGAAATACTGTTGGATTATATGAGAATGATTGAGACAACCACAAAGTACAAAGTCAAGATACTGAGGAGTGATAATGGTACCGAATTCAAGAATTCAAAGATGGAAGAGTTCTGCAAATTCAAAGGAATTATTCAACAATTCTCTGCTCTTGGCACAACTCAGCAAAATGGAGTAGTTGAAAGGAAAAATAGAACTCTTATTGAAGCTGGTAGAACTATGTTGGAAGAAGCTAAATTACCTACATATTTCTGGGCAGAAGCAGTCAACACAGCATGCTATACACAAAATCTCACATTGGTAAACAAACATGGTGTTACTCCTTATCAATCTTGTTAGATATAATTGCTGACGTTTGTTTATCAGTGTTTAAGCAACAGGTACTGACCAGAATTTATCAGAAGCCGGTCAGAGTTTAATTAAACTCTGATAAGGTGAAGAGTTTAAAGGAAGCCGGTCAGAGTTTATTTAAAGTCTGACAGGGTGATAGTTGAATTAGCTGTCGGTGCTGAATTGAAGATTCTAGAAGCAATATATTCTGAAGATGGAAAGAAGCAGAATATATTGATACAGCTAAGGAGACGGAATAGAAGATAAGAAGCAATCCTTAATTGATATAACTTGTATAGCTAATTTGTAGGAATATCAATTAGATAAGGATTGTGTAACTGTGTACTATATAAACACAGATAGGTTATCCCTAGAAGGGACGCGATCATTGAATATATTATTCTTGTAACCTAGAAGCTCTTTGTGATTCATTAACATCACTAAGAGAGAATTATTTAATATAATTCAGTTTGTTGATTTACAAACCTGTGTTCTTGATTATTGTTATTCTCATACATACTTGATTATATTGTGTATTCGGCCTAACAATTGGTATCAGAGCCAAGGCTGTTTAATATATACAGTTAACGATTCAAACACAGTATTAATCATGTCTGAAGAAAATCAAACTGCTCCCAAGGCTGAACAGATTAAGCCTAATTCTGTGTGTCGATATGAAACAATCAGGGTTCCAATTCTCAGGCCAGTAGAGTATCCAATTTGGAAGGTGAAGATGACCATGTTTCTGGAGGCTACAGATCCAGAATATCTTGACAGAATCAATGATGGTCCACATATGCCGACTAAATTGTCCCCTGTTGTTGATGGTCAAGAACAAAAGACTGTTCCAAAGGAAAAGAAAGATATGACTCCTGAGGACATCTCATCAATTGCAAAGGATGCAAAGGTTAGACATCTTCTCCACAGTGCTTTAGATAATGTGATGTCTAACAGAGTAATTGGCTGCAAGACTGCCAAAGAGATATGGGATGCTTTAGAAGTCAGATGCCAGGGAACAGGTGCTATCAAGAAGAACAGAAAGACAATACTCACACAGGAGTATGAGCACTTTGATTCAAGAACTAATGAAACCTTGACTGAGGCTTATGACAGATTTTGCAAACTGTTGAATGATCTGTCTCTGGTTGATAAAGAATATGAGCTTGAAGAGTCTAATCTCAAGTTTCTGTTATCTCTACCTGAAAAGTGGGATTTGAAGGCAACAACAATCAGAGATAATTATGATCTTGCTGATACAGATCTTGATGAGATCTATGGATTGTTAAAGACTCATGAACTTGAGATAGAACAAAGAAACAGGAGATCCAGCAAGAAGACAAAATCTATTGCTCTCAAAGTTGAGGAGAAGCCCATTAAGAAGGAATCATCAAGGAAGAAAGCCAAGGGAAAGGCTTTAGTTATTAAATCTGAAAGTGAGTCATCAAACTCTGATGATGACTCAAACTCTGATGAAGCTTCTGACTCTGATGATGATGAAGAACATATGCTGCAAATGGCTGCATTGATGGTGAAGACCTTCAAGAAGATGGGATTCAAGAACTTCAAGAAGGGAAAGAGATTCTCAAGGAAAGATTCAAACTCTGAAAGGAGAAGTTTCAGAAAGTCTGATGGAAGGGAGACCAAATCTGGCAAGAAGGTAAATCTGAAATCCAGTGCTACAAGTGTAAGGAGATGGGTCACTATGCTCCAGAGTGCAAGAAAGGCAAATCTGAGAAAGCACTCATCTCTAAAGGCAAAGACTGGGCAGATACTTCAGACTCTGATGATGGAGAAAATTATGCTCTTATGGCAACTGTCAGAGATGAGACTGAATCATCTGAAAACAAGGTACCCCTAACTACTTATGCTTATGATACTGATAATATATCTGAATTAAGAGTATATCTGAAAAGCGTACATGTTAGCTATAGGGATCAGACTTTAGAGAATGAGAGAATTAAAGCTGAGAATCTTAGTCTTAAAGATAGAAACAAGTTTCTTGAAGGAGAACTTGAAAATATGAAGCAGATTCAAAAAGAAAGAGATGATGCTGTTTATGTAGAACAGGAATTGCTCAAAAGATATAAGCAATTAGAATCTGATCTAGAAAAAGAAAGAAAAATAATCAAAACTTGGACAGATTCTGGAAGAGACACTCATCAAGTGTTTCAAACAGACTCTGTAGGTTTAGGCTATTGTGAAAATGATGAACTTAGGTTTAAAGACAAGGTTAAGGTTAAACCACAACTTAAACCTGTGATATTTGTTCCAGAAGCCAATAAGTTAAAATCTGTTGTAATAAGAGAAGCTGATATGGAATCAGATGAAGCCTGTGAAAGACAGGAAAATATTATAACAGAAAAACTTATGGAAAGAGAAGCTGTTAGAAAGCCAGGAAAAACTTGTGAAAAACAGGTTAATGTTGGTTTGATGACAGGGAAACAGTTCAATCATAAGCTGAAAGAGGTAAAATCTGCCATGAAACCAAAAGGATCCAAGAAGAATAGGAATGGAAAGATAGGCATAAATAATAGAAATAATCATTTGCCTAATGCTGGTGCTTCAAGGAAAACATGTTACAATTGTGGTAGTTCTAATCATCTTGCTAGATTTTGCACTAAGAACAAAAATATCAATTCTTTACCTTCTACATCAGGAGTAAAGAATGACTATGTTAGGGTTAGACCACAGACTTTATGCACACACTGTGGGAGCACTTGGCATTCCATTTATACTTGCAAGAGTTATCATGCTATTTATCATAACTATTATGAGCTAAAACCCAATCTGAAGTGGGTTAGAGCAAACTCTGCAAGTGTAAAGTCTGACAATATTAGCTTAAACTCTGTTGATAGTAATTCCGCTGCAAAAGCTAACACTGTTAAGAAAGACAAAGGATCCAAGCAAGTCTGGGTCCTTAAAACTAACACTTAGTATTTGTTTGTGATTGCAGGGTATAATAGAGAGCACACTTATCTTGGACAGTGGATGCTCAGGACATATGACTGGAAATAAAGCCCTGCTATCAGACTTTAAGGAGAAGGCTGGCCCAAAAGTTTCCTATGGAGATGGCAACATAGGACACACTCTGGGATATGGCAATATCAATCTTGGAAGTGTCATCATTACAAATGTAGCTCTAGTCTCAGGACTCAAGCATAATCTGTTATCTGTGAGTCAAATCTGTGACAGAGGAAACCATGTAGATTTCCATAGTGAATACTGTGAAGTCATCAGTAAATCTACTGGAAAAGTTGTTCTAGTTGGACATAGGCGCAATAACATTTATGAAGCAAGTTTGGTAACAAACTCTGATGGAAAAACAGTGTGTCTGACTGCAAGAATGTCAAATGAAGAGAGTTGGAAATGGCACAAGAAGCTCTCTCATCTCAATTTGAACAACATAAATGAGCTAATAAGAAAGGATCTTGTAAGGGGACTTCCAAAATCTATACTCAGTCTAGATGGCTTATGTGATTCTTGTCAAAAAGCCAAGCAAAGGAAGTCATCTTTCAAGAGCAAATCTGAATCTTCAGTAGTGGAACCTTATCATCTTCTACATGTTGATCTCTTTGGACCAGTGAATGTGATGTCCATGGGCAGAAAGAAATATGCTCTAGTAATTGTTGATGAATATACTAGATATACATGGGTGTATTTCTTGTCAAAGAAGGATGAAACTGCTCAAACTCTGATGGATCATGTAAATCTACTGGACAAAGGATCACAGCACAAAGTCAAAATTATAAGGAGTGATAATGGAACTGAATTCAGAAACTCAATCATGGAAGCTTTCTGCAAGGAAAGAGGAGTGAAACAAGAGTTTTCTGCACCTGGAACTCCACAGCAAAATGGTGTAGTTGAAAGAAAGAACAGAACCTTAATTGAAGCAGCCAGAACTATGCTTGAAGAAGCAAAATTACCAACTTATTTCTGGGCAGAAGCTGTTCAAACTGCTTGTTTTACTCAAAATGCTACACTGATCAACAAGCATGGGAAAACACCATATGAGATGGTGAAAAATAAGAAGCCAAATTTGAAATATTTTCACATATTTGGATGCAAATGCTTTGTGTTGAAGACTCATCCTGAACAGTTGACAAAGTTCGAGTTAAAAGCTGATGAAGGAATCTTTGTTGGCTATCCATTGTCAACAAAAGCATTCAGAGTCTACAATCTGAGAACAAGAGTGATCATGGAATCCATACATGTATCATTTGATGACAAGAAAATAATTGGACTTGAAGACAAGGATGGATATGATCAACTACGTTTTGAAAATGAAGATCTATTCTCTGATGATATAAACTCTGATGAAGCAGGTTTGACAAACTCTGACGACGCATACTCTGAACCTCTACTGGTAAATACTGGAGAGACTGGAAATTCTCAAATTGAACAAAATAGAGAACCAGTTGAGGGGGAGCGTGAAGAAGCTCAACAAGACACAACAAGTGAGTCAGTTGAGGAAACTGATTCAAACTCTGACAGTTCAAACTCTGAGCCATCCAATTCAGGGGGAGCCTCAGATGCTGCAGAAAGTCAACATATGAATCAGGAGAGCATGGATCAAGGGGGAAGATTCAATAATGATGCGAGAAACCACTTACCAACAGCAAGAAAGTGGACACAGGCACACACACCTGATCTCATAATTGGAGATCCTGATGCTAGTGTGAGAACTAGAAGTGCAACAAATAATGAGTGTCTGTATCATGCTTTCTTGTCTCAAACAGAACCAAAGAAAGTGGAGGAAGCTCTTCAAGATGCAAACTGGATAACAGCAATGCAAGAAGAGTTAAATGAATTTGAGAGAAATGAAGTCTGGACACTTGTACCTAGACCAAAGAATAGATCAATAGTAGGTACAAAGTGGGTTTTCAGAAACAAGACTGACAGTGAAGGTGTGATTACAAGAAACAAGGCTAGACTTGTGGCTAAAGGTTATTCACAACAGGAAGGAATTGACTATGATGAAACCTTTGCTCCAGTTGCAAGATTGGAGGCCATAAGAATTTTTCTGGCCTATGCAGCACACAAGAAGTTTAAAGTTTTTCAGATGGATGTAAAAAGTGCTTTTCTCAATGGGAAGCTTGAAGAAGAAGTGTTTGTTGAACAACCACCAGGATTTGTGGATCCCAAGCATCCAGATTATGTCTACAGGCTTGACAAGGCATTATATGGACTAAAGCAAGCACCAAGAGCATGGTATGAAACTCTTGCTCAATTTCTTTTAGAAAGTGGGTTCACAAGAGGTACAATTGATAAAACCTTGTTTTATTTCAATTCTGGTGATGATTTGCTTTTAGTTCAAATTTATGTAGATGACATTATCTTTGGATCTACTAATGACAAACTTTGTAAGAAGTTTGCAAAGCTTATGCAATCCAGGTATCAAATGAGCATGATGGGAGAGCTTAGTTATTTTCTAGGCTTACAGGTCAAGCAAACAGATGATGGTATTTTTATCAATCAAGCAAAATATACCAGAAATCTTCTCAAGAAATTTGGTATGCTTGATAGTTCATCTGCTACAACTCCCATGGCTACAGCAACAAAGCTAGACAAAGACACAGGAGCCTCAGTAGATATGACAAACTACAGAGGAATGATAGGGTCTTTACTGTATCTTACTGCAAGTAGACCTGATATCATGTATGCAACATGTCTTTGTGCAAGATTTCAAGCAGATCCCAGAGAGCCTCATCTAACAGCTGTAAAAAGGATTTTCAAATATCTCAAAGGAACCATAACCTTGGGTTTGTGGTATCCTAGAGAATCAGAGTTTAAGCTAATTGGTTACTCTGATGCAGATTTTGCAGGCTGTAAGATAGACAGAAAAAGTACAAGTGGAAGCTGTCAATTTTTAGGTGACAGATTAGTTTCTTGGTATAGCAAGAAACAGAAGTCAATTTCTACATCCACAGCAGAAGCAGAGTATATAGCAGCTGGTAGCTGTTGTGCACAGATTTTATGGATGAAGAATCAATTGCTGGATTATGGGTTAAGGTACTCTAAAATACCTATTTTCTGTGATAACCAAAGTTCTATTGCTATGACAGGAAATCCAGTACAGCACTCCATGACCAAGCACATCAGCATAAGGTATCATTTTATCAGAGAACATGTGGAAGAAGGGAACATTGAGCTTCATTTTGTGTCTACAGACCAACAACTTGCAGATATCTTCACCAAACCTTTGAGTGAAGCTACTTTTACAAGATTGGTAAATGAACTTGGGATGATCTCTGGTTCTGACTAGAGATACGGGTTAGACTCAAAATCTATACATGTTTGATTTTTAATGCTCATGATTCCTTGCATGTATTAACTGTTATGAGTACCAGTGTCATAAACTCTGTCGGTTACACTCTGATGCTAAACTCTGTTAGTCATAAAGTGTTGATCATACTCTGATAGTTACAGTTTAATGCTATACTCTGATTGTAATTTTGTCTGAAACATATGGACCAATGAAGAAATTTGTATGAAGCATAATTCTCAGTAAGTAATTATGAATCCTTAAGAGTTGTATAGATTCTGATCTCAAACATGTGCAGTAAGTTAACACAGCATGATACTGTCTCCGTATTTATACCATCTCTTAGTTTATTGATCCTATACACTGAGTCTGTATTAGCTGTTTGCATTTTCTCTCATAAATTAATTGTATTAACTGATGAAAAGTCTAAACTCTGATTATTCATTGCAAATAATTCACCCTCAAATCAAAAGATGCCAAACAGAGCACAAATTCCTTTGAGATCATGTTGTGCCTAGGAAGATCCAGGAACTTATTGTATGAAATAAGGGCTAAAATCTTTGATTTTTGGTGACTAGTGCCAACCACTGATTACTGGAAAAATATAAAAAAAAAAAAAAAAAAAACAAAAAAAAGGGGGTGAAAAACAAAAGATATATCCAAATGAAAGGATATCAGAAAACAGAGTTTAGATATAAAAATCAGATTCTATGTTATACATGAGAGTTTAGGCAACCAGTTTTTACTAATTTAGTTTGTGGATTTTATGCACTTTGAGATGATCTAAATATTGATTTCGGTAAACTCTGCTATTGCACACACATATTTTCACACCTGTACAGATTGAGAAAAGAGTTTATTAACAAAGAAGGATAAATGGTAAACACTGATGTATTGTGTGACATATGCCGAGGTAACTTTGTTTTAATCTCTGATGGTTAAAATAATTTCTTTGTTTCAGACATTTTATAATTTTGAGATTAGACATTTGTTTTTCGAAAAAGTATGATTGCATTAAACAGAGAAAAGAAAGAGTGTGTTTGATAAGTCCTGATGGTGATTAGTAGCGCTAGTGAGTATACATTCATCATAACATTACTACTGATATGTAAAACAAAACAATGGATTTTTTTTATTAATTGATTCAAACTTTGTTTACATTCAGACAATTTCATACTCTTGTCTAGCTACTTGTTCGGTTAACTGGTCATTATACCATCTGGGATTTCCAAAGCTTGACAACCCCCTGATGTTGAATCATCATCATCATCCTCTCGAAATCTCTTTCTGGTTTGCAGCTTGCAGGATTCCAAGAAGAATTTCTTTTTCGAACCCTTCAAGTAGCTCTGATAGAAGAGCATCATACAAATCTCCACAGCCTCATCATCTGCAAGGATGGGCACATCATATGGACCAGGACGAATGATGTGCACATAGGGATACAAGAGAGTCTTTACTGATCTCATTAACAAAGATGTTAAGAAAGGAATTGTTGGAGACCTTTTGCTACCTGCTTCTGTGCAACAGTTTGTGGCTGCTCAAGTAAATCCACAACCACAAGCTGAATCTCAACCAGAACCTTTAAACACAGAGTTACCTCCATCAACTTCTGTTAAACCTGTAAGGGGAGGTAGGACCAAACATATTGGTACTAAACCTGCGAGAAAACCATCTACTGAAGCTGGGGTATCAAGACCTGAAGAGATGCCTCAGAAGACAAGGCTAAAGAAAAGAAGAGCCAATAGGGCAAAGTCTGTTGTTGAAGACTCAGAGACTGAAACTGATGAAGAAACTCTTCATCAGAGAAAAAGAAGACTAGTAGCTGCACATCTTTTTGGTGCTATCAATGTCAATATGGACAGAGTTTCTGAGGAAACTGAAGCTCCTGCATCAGAGAATGAGGAGATTGTGACTGCAGCTGTTCCTCACGATACTCCTGCAATTGTTGTTGAGGAGGATATTCTACATGCTAATGAGGACAGAGTGTTTGTAAACACTGAAGCTGCAAATCCTGAAGCTGTCAATCTAGACAGGATAAATACTGATGATAATATGATGGATTTGGATTTTGAAGCTCCTATATCAAAGACTAATGATATAGTTGAGGAAGCTGCTACTCATTCTGATAGCAGAGTTTGTGATTTTGAAGCACACACCTCTATCCATTCTGATCATTATATAGAGGGTGTGGAAGCTGATCATGTAACTGATCAGATAGAAGATTCTCTGGCCACTCACACTGAAATTATTTCTTGTGATCTTGACAAAGGTGAGGAGGTTAATCAGATTCAAAGAGAAGCAGAGGTTTTTGCTCAGGCTAACTCTGATATTCCTGAAGCTGTAGAAGAGGAGAAAATTGATGAAGCTGCATAGTTTACTGCTGAAAATATTCTTAATGAAAATGAAGCAGACAATAATGAAGAAGCTGGAAATGATGCTGCGGGTTCTCATTCACACCCTAGTATTCAAGTTTCATTGGCTGATGATGTCAATAGTGATGACGCAAGGGAAGTCAATAGACAGACAACTGAGCATTTCCAGAATATGTACTACAACAATTGGGCTGCTGCAGATTGTGTCTTCTCAGCACAAAGGGCTGCAGATTTTCTATCTGATTCTGTCAAGAAGATCTCAAATACTGATGTACTTACCAGCTTGAAGGCAACTGTTGTTCAAGTCAAATCTCTTAATAATAGATTTGATGAGAATCAACAAATGCTTACAAATCTAAGGAATGAAGTCAGTATGAAGGATCTTACTTTCAAGTCTGACAGAACTTTTTATTATTCTATGCTCAAGCAGCAAGCCAAGGATTCTGAGGAAATCAAGAAGAGGCTTGGGAAAGTTGAGGAAAATCAGACTGCAATGTCTACTCAACTGAATTCTATTTCTACTGCCATTGAATTGCTGACATCAGTATTACTTTCTGATGATGTCAAAAAGGGGGAGAGTGTACCTAAAGACAAATGCAAAGACACTCGAGCTCTGAGACGGACGGATGATTCTACTGATGGGGGAAGCAAAGAAAATAAAAGAAAGATTGTTCAAAGGCAAAGCAGGTCAAGAGTAAACTCTGATAGACAAACAAACTCTGACAAGATAAACTCTGGTGGCCAATCTACTTCAAACCTCAAGCGTTTAGTTGTTTCAACTAATCCATCTACTGATGAAGAGATTGCTGCTAAGATATTCATGAAAGAGCATGGAAAGAATGTCACTATTAAAGATATCCAGGCTGAAGAGCAAATGCTTGCTGATGAACACAAGAAAAATCTTGAAGCTGGAATCTACAAGAAAAAGGAAATCAAGGCTCCTAGAAAGAAAGAAGTTGGTATTTCTATTAAAGAGAATATACAACAGAGTATACAATATACAAGGAGACCTGTGATTGGAAACTCTGATAAGGGTAAAGGCATAATGATTGAAGAGTCTTACCTAGAGAAGAAAGATAATTCAACCTCTGACATTGCTCAAGTTGAAACAAGATTAGCTAAATCAACCTCTGACGCTGCTCAAGTTGATGTTTCTATTGAAGATATAACAACCTCTGACGTTGCTCAAGTTGTACAAAAATCTACACTACTTCCAGGATTCAGCAAACCAAAAATTCTTGAAGACTTAAAGCTTGAAGCTGTGAATTTCTCAAAAACCAGAACAGTATTGGGAAAAGAAGCCTATGATAAATCTGGACTGGGTTCACACAGAGAGAGAAGAACAAATAACAGATTTCAAGACAACATTTCACTGGCAGAATCTGGTATTATTACTCAAGAAAATCTTGATATGCTAGAATCTGTTCAAATGATCTTTCATAAGGTGTTGAAGAAGGAATTTTTGTTGTACTTTATGAATGATGGAAGAGTTTATAAGGTTGCAGAGTCTGATATAAATCTCAAATCTTATCAAGAATTGGAGTATGTTCTGTACTTGTTAAAAGTCAAAAATAGAAATACTCACAATGCTGCCTCAGTTATCAGAGAAAAGATGCTAAGATCGAAGATGATGCTTGGAGGAGGAGTATCAAGTGCATATATTCCCAAATACAGAAATGCACATGGGAAGATTGTTGAGATGAAAAGAAACAGTGCTAAGTTCAGAACAGCACTGGGTACAAAAGTTCTTGAATTCAATTTAGAATCTGATAAAGCTCATTATATCAAGCTAGGGAATGAGATGAGGAAGAATTCCATCTATTCTCTGAGAGCTGCAATTTATCAGACTGGAGAATCTGATCCAGAGTTGAGAGAACTGAAGAAGATTATGGTGGAAGAGCTAGAAAGAGCTGAAAAGAAATTGCTATCAGACTATATCAGGACAGTGCCTGATATTCAAGAAATCAAGTAAAGTCTGACTGTAAGTTTTTAATATATTTTCTATTCTAAGTCAAATTTAAACTCTGTTATAAATTAAACTCTGTTATATGTTAAACACTGCATTTGTTAAATGTTTTTGACATCATCAATTATATGTTTAACTTGTACATTTTATTATGAACAAGTTGGGGGAGATTGTTAGATATAATTGCTGACGTTTGTTTATCAGTGTTTAAGCAACAGGTACTGACCAGAATTTATCAGAAGCCGGTCAGAGTTTAATTAAACTCTGATAAGGTGAAGAGTTTAAAGGAAGCCGGTCAGAGTTTATTTAAAGTCTGACAGGGTGATAGTTGAATTAGCTGTCGGTGCTGAATTGAAGATTCTAGAAGCAATATATTCTGAAGATGGAAAGAAGCAGAATATATTGATACAGCTAAGGAGACGGAATAGAAGATAAGAAGCAATCCTTAATTGATATAACTTGTATAGCTAATTTGTAGGAATATCAATTAGATAAGGATTGTGTAACTGTGTACTATATAAACACAGATAGGTTATCCCTAGAAGGGACGCGATCATTGAATATATTATTCTTGTAACCTAGAAGCTCTTTGTGATTCATTAACATCACTAAGAGAGAATTATTTAATATAATTCAGTTTGTTGATTTACAAACCTGTGTTCTTGATTATTGTTATTCTCATACATACTTGATTATATTGTGTATTCGGCCTAACAAATCTCTCAAGGAGAAGAAACCAAGTTTGAAGCATCTGCATGTGTTTGGCTGTAAATGTTTTGTTCTCAGAACTCATCCTGAACAACTAGGAAATTTTGAAACAAAGGCTGATGAAGGAATTTTCATAGGCTATCCTACATCAAAAGCCTTTAGAGTTTTTAACTTGAGAACAAAGACTATCATGGAGTCAATACATGTACCTTTTGATGATAAAAAGATAATTGGATTGAATGAAGACTCACATGATAGATTGATTTTTGAAAATGAAGTTTCCAAGGAACCTGAAGAAAGTGAATCAGATCCTGATGATCCATCAAATCCTGATGTCACACCAATTACTGATGGTGCTAACTCTGGTGATGCAAATAATGGTAATACATCAAGTAGTGCAAATGTTGAGGGGGAACAACAGCATTCTACTACAAGTTCAGAGTCAACTCAATCATCAGGACAGAATTCTTCAGATATTGATTCAAATGATGATCCTGATAATTCATCAGGAGGAGATAGTAATATTTCAGGGGGAGCTTCTAATGAATCAAATTCTTCTAATCAAGATAACACCAATCCAGGGGGAGCATCTACATCAAGGATTGATTTACCACCAGCAAGGAAATGGACTGCAAGTCATTCTCCTGATTTGATAATTGGGGATCCTGATGCAGGTGTTCAGACAAGAAGTGCAACTCAAAATGAATGTCTATATAATAACTTTCTGTCAAAGGAGGAGCCAAAGAAAGTTGAAGATGCACTCAAAGATGCTGATTGGGTTACTGCAATGTAAGAAGAATTGAATGGATTTGAAAGGAATGAAGTTTGGAAACTGGTGCCAAGACCAAAGAACATGTCAATTGTTGGTACAAAATGGATTTTCAAAAATAAGACTGATTCAGATGGTGTAATTATCAGAAACAAAGCAAGACTAGTTGCAAAGGGGTATTCTTAACAAGAGAGAATTGACTATGATGAAACTTTTGCTCCTGTTGCAAGACTAGAAGCCATCAGGATCTTTCTGGCATATGCAGCTCATAAGAAATTCAAGGTTTTCCAGATGGATGTGAAAAGTGCTTTCTTAAATGGTGAACTGGAGGAAGAAGTATATGTTGAACAACCTCCCGGTTTCATTGATCCTAAATATCCAAATCATGTTTATAGATTGGATAAGGCACTTTATGGACTAAAGCAAGCTCCAAGAGCATGGTATGAAACCTTAGCTCAGTTCTTACTAGAAAGTGGATTCAAAAGAGGTACTATTGACAAAACTCTATTTTATTTGAATCATGGCAAGGATTTGCTTTTAGTTCAGATTTATGTTGATGATATCATTTTTGGGTCAACAAACAATAAGCTGTGTGAAAAGTTTTCTAAGCTTATGCAGTCAAGATATCAAATGAGCATGATGGGAGAAATGAGTTATTTTCTTGGTCTTCAAGTTAAACAGACTGATGATGGCATTTTTATCAATCAGTCTAAGCATACAAGGAATTTGTTGAAAAGGTTTAACATGGAAGATTGTGCTACTGCAAGTACTCCCATAGCTACAGCTACCAAACTTGATCCTGATCAAGGTGCTGAGGTAAATGTAACTCATTACAGAGGAATGATTGGCTCTTTATTGTATCTCACTACAAGTAGACCAGATATCATGTTTGCAACCTGTCTGTGTGCAAGATTTCAAGCAAAACCTAGGGAACCTCATCTGATTGCAGTTAAAAGAATTTTCAGATATCTCAAAGGCACTCCTTCTCTTGGCCTTTGGTATGCAAGGGAATCAGATTTTGGTTTGTGTGGTTATTCAGATGCTGATTTTGCAAGATGCAAAATAGACAGGAAAAGTACTTCAGGAAGCTGTCAGTTTTTTGGTGGAAGACTAGTTTCATGGTTTAGTAAGAAGCAAAAGTCTATCTCAACTTCAACAGCAGAAGCTGAGTACATTGCTGCAGGAAGCTGTTGTGCTCAGATAATGTGGATGAGAAATCGGTTGTTAAATTATGGCCTGTCATACTTAAAAATCCCTATTTATTGTGATAACCAAAGTGCTATTGCAATGATAGGGAATCCAGTTCAGCATTCTCTTACTAAGCACATCAGTATTAGATATCATTTCATAAGAGAACAGGTTCTGGAAGGAACAATTGAACTTCACTTTGTTCCTACTGATCAACAACTAGCTGATATATTCACCAAGTCACTGCCTGAAGCTACTTTCAATAACTTGGTGAATGAACTTGGAATGATGAACTTTGAGAATTTTTGAGAAAAGCTACAGAGAAGAAATCCTGTTGACTATCAAATCCTGATGGTCATTCAGAAAGGTATGTATTTTTGATCAAATCCTGACAGGAAGTCAACTGGTCAATCCTGATGCATATATACTGAAGCTGGTGTGAAAACCAGAGGTTTTAAGGTATTTTGACAACAACAGTGCTGGTATTCTCTGGAAAGTAAAAGTTATACTTAGTCTCTGATTAAGTATTAAGTTTTACTTTTAAATCTCAATTTATTTTCTAAGGAATTACCATTCATCATTTTAAATGTCATATGCACTATTTTCTTATTCTCGAGGCGACGGTTCAGTTTTCTATGACTATTTTGCCTTGATAAATGGTAAGAATGTTTCAGTGGGTTCTACATCATTAATTTGGTGAATTTTTTAGAAAAAAACAAAAACATTTTTTCAGGATTAGTGAAATAAAATTTTGTTTTCTTAAATGAATTTTTATTCTCAGTTCATATAGAATTTTTTTTTAATCCTGATAAGGCAAATGGTTTTCTTGGAAATCCTTTTATTCCTGATGAGGTTAGGTTTTTCTTACATCAGAAAATGCCTACTTGTTATGGATTACTTTCTAATGCTATGGGGGCAAGGCCAATCACACCTTGTTCCTAACCCAAGCATTCATCCCAAACAGTCTAAACAGTGAACAACCACCTCTAATGTCTCTCAAAAGACTTTAGTTGTAAAATCAAAGAAATCAGCTAGAACTGATGTGTCAGGAAGGCAATCAGGTTCAAAGGATTTTTCCTCTACACCACTCACTAAAAAGAAGTTACAAGGGGGTGTACAAGGGGTCCTGGTGAAGAAAGCTGCTAAGGGTGTTGAGGCTGTTTCTGTTAAAAGGAAGTTAGTGCTCAGGGATGAGACTGATTCAGAGGATGATTTACCTATATTCTCTATAATGAATGTGAATAAGGAAGTTGCTGATACTGCTATTGAAGCTGTGGCACCATCATCAAAGCCACAGAAGAAAATGGAATTATCTAAGGGCAAGTATCATATTCCTTTCGAAAAGAAGCAGGATACTGATGTACATGACACTTCTATTCTTAATGAGCAATCAAATTCAGCTGCTCAGGCAAATCCTGATGTTAGTATTCCTGATGCTGCAGCAAGTCAAGTTGTTACTATTTCAGACTCTCCAGCACAGGACTCTCCAACAAAAAGACATGTTGATATTTCATGGGAGAAGTATGGTGCTGCTGCTTCCAATCTTGGGATTAAACATCCAATGGAAAAGCTAAGGAAAGCAGGAGAGTTAGTGTTTTCTAGACAAAAGAAACTGAAGGTATCAAGCCCACAAGAACCTGGACCTCAAAGTGGTTCAGCAGCTCTTACTGATGATCCAGCCACACAAGAACCACTCAATCAAAGTTTGGGTGAAGGCTTAGCAATTGGAATGGTCACACAAGAACCATCTTCTCAAAGTGAAGATGCAGGCCAAGCTACAGTTTCTGAGAAATTTCCTGACAATGCTCAAGGGATTTCTGGTGCAGATGATGTTCAAAGATTGGTCGAGGACATTGTCAATGAGGGAAGCACACAAGAACCTCCAACTCAAAGTGTTGAAGAAGCTTCAGAACCTCATGCTACACAAGAACCATCAGTATCAAATCCTGATGCAAGCTTATCAAATCCTGACGGTGTTGCTCCTGATGCTAGTGGTGCTCCTGATGCTGAGCCAATTTTGATACAACCACTAAGATCACGACCAATGGACCATCCTATCACAAATTCACAGGATAAACTGAAAGGTATAGCTATTCCTGATCCTGATGTTACTCATGATGATGATGATGATGATTCTGATGATAGTGATGATGATAATAATGACGAGAAGGAACAGCTTGCCAGAGTTCTAAAATCTAGTCTTGGAACTAATTATGGTTCGTCAAGCACCTTCATAACTGGCAAGGCTTCTACTGGAAAAGATCTCAGACAAGATTTTTCTGTTCCTTCTGAAATCAATATTGCTGAAAAGCTGAGAAGGCATCAATGGGAAAACGAATGGTATAGGTCTGATGAATCAGTCAACTATCCATATGCCTTGGATCATGCGTATGATGCAGTGAAGATGATAGAGAATCCAGACTTGAAGAATCATCTGAAGGCTACAACTCTTTTATCTAAAAGCCTGAAACATGAGATTGATTCTGTCAAAGCTGCAACTGAGTTGGTGAGGGAAGATATTTCTATGAGTTTTACAAAGGTGCCCACTGCTCTTCAACTAAGGATAGTGGAATCCCAAGTGAAATATGTTGTTTCTGAACAAACCTCCATCAACAGAAGGATTTATTCTCTTGATACAAAGGTAATTGACATTCAAACCTCTCTTGCCTTAATTTTGAATATATTGTCAAATACTGATGTCAAAAAGGGGGAGAAGGTAAGTCAGACAAAATGTACACCTGATCTAGTATTGAGAAATAATGACGATGATGATCATACTGGAAATGATGGTGGTGACAAAATTCTACAAGGAGAAACCTCTGATGCTGCTGTTATGAAGACAATTCAAACTTCTCAAAGTCAAACAACGCAGTCAACTCATGTTTCTGATTCTGGAGTAAAGACAGTAAGAACATTGGTGCAATCTCAGATCCTGACGGAAGAACAAATCCTGACATCTGGTCATGGACAAACTCTTGCTACAATTCCTGAAGGTGATGAAGATGTGATTATTGATAATCCTGAAGATGCATCAAATCTATTCCAGAAGTTCTCTACAAAAGATGGCAGAATTGTTACTCTATATCACACAGATAAAAGAGTTCAACAATTATTTGCAAGAAGAGCACTCTCTACAGTAAGTGAAGAATATCCTGATCTCTCACATGAAGAATTCTTAAGACAACAGAGAGAAATGATAGAAAGTTTTAATAATTCTGCTCCTGCTAGAGGTAGAGGAGGCAGAGGTAGGAGAGGTGCTAGAAGAGGTAGAAGAGGTTCTTCAACTCAAACAATGCCTAGACAGACAAGGTCTAGAGGTTTATTAATTGAAGAAATTCCTGAAGCTTCACAAAATCTAATAGATCCTGTTATCAAGGATATCATTGAGAAGGAATACAAGGAATTTATTGAAGAAGAACCTGAATTGAGAAGAAGGCCAAGACAATTAATTCTCTGCAATACAAATCAAATTGAAGATTCTAATCCTGATATTGTTTCTGACAATGTTCAAGATCCTGATGAATCTGAAATTCTGCAAGAAATTGATTTGTTAATCTTATCTACTGTGGTTGATTCTCACAACAAGGAAGTGGATGAAGAAGAAGAAGCCAGAAGAAGAGAAATCACAAGAAGAACAAATAGAGATTTCAATCTCTATGTACAAAGGCTTAAACTCTCAAACAGAAGATTGTGGAGAAATCCAAGCAGACAAGAATCTTTACTAGAAAGAAGCTATGCTTTTGAAAAAGAGAAAGATAAGAAGTGGAAACACATAAGTACACTGAGGTGTAACACACCTATCAATTTTCAGAATGGAGGAATTATAACAAGTGCTTCAAGTGTTGTTGATTTATCTGATTTGGTTAGATCAAAAGCACTCTGGCTACGAATGTTTTCAAATCTGAAGCAATTGACAAGTAATTCAAGAGGAGGTATTGGACACAGGGATGCTGAATATCTGAATATGTCATATGTCGATCCTTACTCCTTGACTGAAATTGGAGGTACTTTAACTTCTGAAAACCTGAACAATTTATTAGCTGTTGATATAGTTATAGATTGTCATGATGGTATTGAAAAGAAAGAAAAGCTTCTGTACTTCATGAAAGATAGTAGTGTGAAGATTCTATCCATTCAAGATCTGCTGATGAAAACTACACAGGAACTGGAATATGTTCATTAACTGTTAAGATGGAAGAATAAAGTGTGCAAAGTGTGGAGTGACATGGTTTTGTCAACAATAAGAAGAAAACTGGATGGAAATAGAAATTTCAATGGTAATTATACTCCCATGTACTTAAATCAAAGATGACAAGATATGGAAATGCAAAGGGGTACTGTTGTTAAAGAAGTAACTTTTGGCATGACTCAACTTACTCTCAATCCTGATGGGAAGGAAATTGCTTATCTTTTGCTTGAAGAGCACAGTCTACAAAGAAGCTCCATACAGAATCTCAGAGCAGCTATTTACCAGATTAATGAGGAAGATGAAGATCTCAGAAATCTTAAGGAAAGACTGATTCAAATTCTTGAAGAAAAAGAAGAAAACTTGTTATCCAACTTCTTGAAGATGAATCTGTTCTATCAAAGAATTTAAACAGATAAGTTGCAACTGAAGATACTTGTACATTTTGTAAATATGTTTTTGACATCATTGAATCTTAGGAATCTATACTTTATTTCACAAAGTATGAGATTGGGGGAGATTGTTAGATCAGGATTCAATGATCGTCAGGATCTAGACTTCAACTGATCAGGATTGCTGACATCATCAGGATTGCATGGTCGTCTGGATCAGAATGATTATCAGGACTGGGATCAGGATTGATCATCAGGACTGGAAGCTGATTAGGATTCCTACTTCGAGTTATATTTGGAGTCTAGTTAAATAAGGAAGGTTATTCTGTCGGTTCCTGGTTTGTAGTAATGAAGCTATCGATTAAGGATATGTTTCAATCTTTGTAATTGATTAGGACTTATCATTGATAAAGAAGCTGTGTAGTATATAAACACAGTTTAGGTTTCGATTTATGAAAAGAACATAATCGATCTCATACACGAGTATCTTTGTAATCTAGCAGCTCTCAAGAACTCAGAATTTCTTGAGAGAGTTTGTAACAGTTTTATATCAGATTTAATAAAGCTGTTATCATTCTTTCATATTTGTGATTCATATCTTATTAAGTCGAGAATCTTATACAATTGTATTCAACCCCCCTTCTACAATTGTTTATTACTGGGCAACAAGTCCCGATAATCAACCTGGACCCAACACCGAGAAGAACCAAGAGGGCTGAAGCCCCAAGGGGTGATCCTAGTGTTTTGTTGCCCCTTGGAGATCCTGATGATCCTACACCACCATTCACTCAAGACATAATGAAAGCTACCATATCCAGGAAATTCAAGATGCCAACGATTAAAGCTTATGATGGAACAGGAGATCCCGCGAATCATGTAAGAACCTTCTCTAATGCACTGCTGTTGCAGCCAACCAATGATGCGGTCAAGTGTAGAGCGTTTCCACAAACCTTGGCGGGCATGGCCCAACGTTGGTATAGCCGTCTACCTCCCAATTCCATTGGGTCTTTTAAGGAACTAAGCAAAGCGTTCATCAACCAATTTGTTAGTGGGAGGGTGCATGAGAAAAGTTCTGCATCACTCATGGGAATCCAGCAAGGAAAGAATGAAGCTTTAAGGGATTACATCAACCGATTTACCCGGGAGGCTCTGAAAGTCCCGGACTTAGAGGACAAAGTAACTATGATAGCCTTGCAGCAAGGAACCACTGATGATCACTTCAAAAGATCATTGGCAAAACATCCACCCGAGAGCATGCTGAAGCTCCAAAATAGAGCCGGAAAGTACATCAAGGCTGAAGAAAGCATGAGAAAATATGAACCCACCGCTGGTGGCAATGGAAATTCAAAGAAAAGAAAGGAAATTCAGGAGTACGACGTCAAGGAAAAATTTCCCAGAACGTCAAAGGATTCTGATTCTCCACCCAAGAGGAACAATTTTGGGCCAAAGTTTACGGAGTATGCAAGATTGAACACTCCCAGGAGCCAAATTCTGATGGAAATAGCAAAGGAGGAGGATCTCCGATGGCCGAAGCCACTAAGGACTGATATGTCTAAACGGAATCAAAACCAATTCTGTCGGTTCCACAAGGAAATCGGTCATGACACCGACGATTGTAGACAATTGAAAGATGAGATCGAGTTTCTGATACGGAGAGGAAAGCTCAATAAATTCACCAAGGATGGAAATCAGGGGAGTCAAAGAGTAAACTATGAAAGGAAGGATTATGACGGAAGGGACAACGATCAAGATCGAAATCCCAAGCCCTGAGGGCCAGTCATCAACATGATATTCGGAGGACCAACTGTTGCTGGGTTCTCCCGAAACTCAAGAAAGACCTATGCCCGAGAAGTAATGATTGTGGTCGGAGAAGCACCGAAACGTGCCCGAACAGAAATATCAATAGGTTTTGATGATTCTGACTTGGAGGGAGTGAAGTTTCCCCACGATGATCCCTTAGTCATCGTACCTGTGATAGGGAATTCTGAAACAAAGAGAGTTTTGGTCGACAATGGAGCTTCAGTGGACATCTTGTTCCATGATGCTTTTATCAAGATGGGCTATACTGACTCTCAGTTGACACCCTCGAATATGCCCATATATAGATTCAATGTTGTGGAGTCAAAGGTGGAAGGCACTATCCAACTCCCAATGACAATGGGGGCAAGGGTCGAATACGTCTACTCAGATGTTGAACTTCATAGTTATAAATACAACTTCGACCTACAATGCAATCCTGAGAAGGACGGGTCTTCATGCGTTCAAGGCTGTTGCCTCATCTTATCATTTGAAAATCAAGTTCCCAACGAGGAATGGAATTGGTGAAGAACGGGGAGACCAAAAGATGGCTAGAAGCTGTTACGTAGCCGCGTTAAGGCCTGATGGAATTGGGGGGCAGGTTTTCCCCATTGAAGACATGGATACTAGTGATAATGAGGACCGACGAGGGAAACCAGCTGAGGATTTAATCCCAATTCCCTTAGTCCCTGATGAACCGGAGAAGGTGACTTACGTTGGAGCACTATTGCCTGAACCATTGAAGAGCAAACTCATATCGTTTCTTCAAGAAAACAATGATGTTTTTGCTTGGACAGCGGCTGGCATGCCAAGGATAGATCCCCAATTAATAACCCACAAATTGAATGTGGATCTTGAAAGGAAGACAGTGAAATAGAAGAAGAGAAATTTTGCTCCAGAGAGGCAAGAAGCCATCAAGAAGGAAGTAGAAAAGCTTCTGGAAGCCGGGTTCATTGAAGAAATTCAATTCCCAGAATGGTTGGCTAACCCAGTGATGGTCAAAAAGGCCAATGGCAAATGGAGGATGTGTGTGGACTTCACTGATTTGAACGATGCATGTCCTAAGGATTGTTTTTCCTTACCAAGGATTGATGCCCTAATAGATGTCACAGCTGGGCACGAGATGCTAAGTTTCATGGATGGCTTCAGTGGATACAACCAAATCAAAATGCACAAAGATGACATCTCCATGGTATCATTCATCACTGACTTTGGTGTTTTCTGTTATCTAGTCATGGCATTTGGACTTAAGAATGCAGGGGCAACATACCAAAGGTTGATGAACAAAATTTTTGAACACCTGATTGGAAAAACCATGGAGGTCTATGTGGATGACATGTTGGTTAAAAGCCTCGATAAGGCTGATCATATAAACCATCTACGAGAAGCATTTGAAGTGCTGAGGCACCACAAGATGATGTTGAATCCAGCTAAATGTGCCTTTGGTGTAGGCTCAGGAAAGTTTTTAGGCCTGATGGTTTCCAAGAGAGGAATCGAGGCTAACCCCGACAAAATCAAAGCAATCCTGGACATGGAGCAACCACGAACCGTCATGGATGTTCAGAAACTGACGGGAAGAGTGGCAACATTGGGAAGATTCATCTCCAAGTCAGGAGAGAAGTGCTTACCTTTCTTCAAAGCACTCAAGAACGTGAAAATTTTTGAGTGGACAACTGAAAGCCAGGAGGCCTTTGAGGCCCTGAAGAAATATATGGCTGAGGCACCACTGTTGGCAAAACCAAAGCTAGGAGAAACTCTCTACTTATACTTGGCGGTTTCTAACACAGCCCTTGGAGCTGTTCTGATAAAGGAAGAATTGAAAGTGCAGAAGCCCGTCTACTACGTGAGTAAGATTCTACATGGGGCAGAAATAAACTACTCAACGATTGAGAAGTTTGCCTTAGCCTTGGTAATGGCCTCAAGAAAGCTACGCCCGTACTTCCAGGCACACAAGATAGAGGTTTTGACCAATCAACCTCTAAGAAACATCTTGCACAGCCCTCAAGTTAGTGGAAGGTTGATCAAATGGGCTATTGAATTGGGAGAATTTGACATCAAGTATAAGCCTCAAACGGCAATAAAAGCTCAAGCACTCGCTGACTTCATGGTTGAATGCACCATTGACAACCAAGAAGTCGGGGGGCAGGAAGTAATAATGGAAGACAAGAAAGATGAAGACATGATGTCCAAAGAATGTTGGGTGCTCTATTTTGATGGGGCATCAAAAACAAAATCAAGTGGAGCAGGTTTGGTGCTACAAAGTCCTGATGGATTTCTCATGGAGTATGCACTAAAACTGGACTTCCCAACGACCAACAATGAAGCTGAGTACGAAGCCCTGATAGCTGGCTTAGGACTGGCTGGAGCTTTGAGAGTTAAGACTCTGAAAGTATGTGGAGACTCGAGGTTGGTAGTTTCTCAAGTAAATGGGGAGTTCAAAGCTAGAGATGAAGTCATGGTCAAGTATCTAAAACTTGTTAAGGCTGTTATGACTCAGTTTGATGAATGCTATGTGGAACACGTTCCAAGAGAAGAAAACATGAAGGCTGACGCCTTGTCCAAATTTGCTTCTTCTGAAATAGAAAACTATGCAGGGAGTGTGTACTTCTAAGTCTTGAAGACCCCAAACATTAATGGAAAGTTGATAGCACCCATTGATGTGGCTAGCTGTTGGATGGATCCCATCAAATCTCATCTGGAAACTGGTTGGTTACCTAATGATACTTCAGAAGCACGAAAGCTATATGTGAGATTACTAAGGTATGCCCTGATTGAGGGAATCCTATACAAAAAGTCTTTCATCATCCCATACTTAAAATGCTTGAGACCCCAAGAGGCAGAATTGGCCCTAAGGGAAGTACATGCAGGAATTTGTGGGCAGCACTTGGGGGGCAGAGCCCTTGCTCATAAAGTCACTCGTCTAGGTTTCTATTGGCCAAGCATACTTGCAGATGCTAAAAGCTACGTGAAGAAATGTGAACGATGCCAAAAGCATGCACCAGTGGTTAGGCAACCGCCCGAGATGTTGACATCCATAAACTCACCTATCCCATTTACCATGTGGGGGATGGATATACTTGTCTCATTTCCAATGGCTAGTGCGCAAAGAAAGTTCTTGATAGTGGCAATCGACTACTTCACCAAGTGGATTGAGGCTAAACCCTTAGCCAAGATAACCACCAAACAAGTGATGCACTTCTTCTGGGAAAATGTAATATGCAGATATGGGATTCCACGAATCCTGGGAACTCAATTTAACAACGATGAGTTCAAGAAGTATTGTGATGAGAATGATATCAAATTACGCTTCACTTCTGTTGCCCATCCTCAAGCAAATGGGCAGGCTGAGGTTGCTAATCGAATTATCCTGGATGGACTGAAGAGAAGAGTTGAACGCTCCAGAAACACTTGGGTAGACGAATTACTCCCCATACTTTGGGCATATCGTACTACCTGCAAAGTCACCACCGGAGCAACTCCATTTCTATTGGCTTATGGAGCAGAGGCAGTGGTTCCAGTGGAAATTACTCACATTTCTCCAAGAGTTGAGGCTTATGAACCAGAAACAAATGAAGAAGGTTTGAGGCTAGCTTTAGATCTAATTGATGAAGTTAGAGACGAGGCAAATGCCAAGATAGTTCAGCATCAGAAACGAGCATCTTTCTATTACAACCTAAGGGTTAAAGAGAGATTCTTCCGTCAAGGAGACTTAGTCCTCCGAAAGATTGAGGCATCTGGAGTTGGACAGAAAGGAAAGTCGGCCCCAAATTGGGAAGGACCTTATCGCGTTAAGAACGTATTTGGTCGAGGATCCTATAAGTTGAAAACCCTGGAAGGGCACGAGGTGCCAAGGATTTGGCATGCCTCAAATCTAAAAGTGTACTATGTTTAAAGTGCTTCCTGAATGGACTCACTACTAGAAATAAGGTTTGATAAAACCAATCCAAGTTTTTAAACTTGAGTGATATGTAAGGGTTGATCCCATTTTCAAAGTTATGAATTCCATATTCTTATGTTTTCATTATATGAGCAATTCATTCTGATAGACATGTTAAATAAGCATGCAAAATCAAGAAAAACTGGGATAAACTTACTAAAAGTTAAATTACAGTTCAAAATAAAACCCCGAAGGGTGAGTTCAGATAAAACATAAATAAAAGAAATAGCCACGCAGGGACAAACTAAGCCATATCATCCTGGGGAGGCTCCTCCTCATTCCCCAAATCTTCCTCTCTAACTGGCTCAGAATCCAGAAAGAGCTCAGTATCATCAATGGGCTGAGATAAGGGATTGGCAGTGTCCATGTTAGTATCCTTAGACGTCCCGGGTAAATCAGGAACGGGAAACTTGTCCAAGGACACTCCTTCAATCTTCGTCCCTAGCTCCTCAATGATGGATTCCCAACAGTCCTTGAAGGTGCTAGGAAAGTTAGCATTATACTCAGCATTAAGGAGGTCGTCAAACTCCTTAGATGCTTTGTACTCAGAAATAACATCTTCGCGACCCCTTTGAAGTTGGATCTCCAACTGACGAACCTTCTCATTCTCAGCCACATACTCCCTCTCGACCTCTCTAAACCTCTCAAAATTTGAGGTAAAGGAGGCAAAATACCTGTCCCTATCTCTCTCGGCTATCAACTTTTCACCTCGAACTGTCTTCAAATTATGAAGAGCAGCTTGGTGATAGGCATTAGCCTACAAAAACAAAAGTATATATACTTAAGAAATGAAAAACTAAAGGAAGGAATAAACAAAAGTGAAAAGTACTTACAGAAGCAAGGGCTTGGGCCCCAAGAAGCTCGATTTGGAGATCCTCCGAGGACTCCACAACGTGGGCCACATCCCTTGGAGTGACCACATTCCTAGACCATTCAGCTGCAGCCCTGGAATCACCAACTATAGTATCCTTGTTGAGTAAACCCCATTTAACCACAAATGGGTTGGGATCCTCTTCGACAAGGATAGGCCGTTCGGTCAAAAAAGAAGGCACCCTCTCCACAGCGGGGGAGCCATCATCTGCCTTCTTCCGTTTGGAAACTCTTTCTACTTTGTAACATCCCCAAATTTTGTACTTATTTAAGAACTATTGATGAATAGTAGCTTTTGTTAAAAAAAACCACTGATGAATAGTAACTTTTTCATTAAAAAAGTTTTTCAGACCACACTATATACGGGACGGTATAATGAAATTTCAAAGTCGTATTAGTGATCTACGATGTAAATGAAGGAATGCAAAAGCTGTCAGAATCGGAAAAATAGCATTTCTGTTTTCTCCGAAATTTCACCAATAACGGATGGATTAATCATTATTTGAAAATATTGGAGGATTAAATTATCAATTCCATGGATATGGATTTAATAAAAGAATTAGTGATATTAAGAACGTTTACAGTAAACTACTTCGATAGAACACTTAAGAAACCCTGCGAACATTCTACGAGATTAAGCGGT
The DNA here is from genome assembly GCA_030848705.1 of Heracleum sosnowskyi. Classification (NCBI taxonomy): domain Eukaryota; kingdom Viridiplantae; phylum Streptophyta; class Magnoliopsida; order Apiales; family Apiaceae; genus Heracleum; species Heracleum sosnowskyi. Next base: position 24,688,384 of record CM061240.1, read on the forward strand.
GACGGAACAACGCGACACTTACCGGATTAAATATAGGCATGGAAGTAACATGTAACAAGATTAATCCAAGGAATGCAACAATTGGATCATCCATGTGAAAGGAAACGAACCAGTAAAGCTACTTTATCTCAACCCTTGCATGCATGACAAGTGTCCAGTGATGAGGCAACAAGGGCTATGACTCATCACTTTCATACAAAATATCTCATTTTCTATCAACAAATCAACCAAGGCAAGAAAAGAACTCTCCCCCATCCTTGAAGAAAACATTCGGCAATTTTTAAAGAACAAAGGATACATTTTTTCAAAATCAAACTTCCAAGCTTCCATAAATCATGTTCTTGGATTCTAAAGCTTCCATATTTCCAAACTAAGGTAATCTCTTAATCCTAGCATCATCCATTAAGGTTAGCATGATCAAATCCTTGTGCAAAGTTTAGGCATGAATAGTAACTTCAAGAACTAACTTTTGTTTCTTGATTTCTTTGGTTGATCCAAGTTATCTTAAGGTTATATAAGGACTATACAAGGCTTATTAAGCTCATATACACTCCAAGTAAGGTATAACTCTCGAAACCCTTGATTATAATTTGATTTATATGGTTAGTTTTAAGTATAGTTTAGTTAGTATAATCATAAGGATGATTGTTTGATTTTGATGAAAGTTTGATGTTGTTTTGAGGATGAATAAGTAGATGTTGGTTTTGACTTTGGTTGATGATGATTATGGATTAGTATTGATGTTGAGGAATTGACTTGAGGTTTTGGTTGGATTGATCATGTAAAGTTTATGATTAAACTTTGGAATCGTTAAAACATAGCCGTTATAATGCCCGATTTTCCTTAACCCTGTTTTGTTTGTGATATTCGAACATAAGGACTTCTTTCCAAGGTCACCACTGCCCATTAGAGTGTAGGTCTTGTTTCAAGGTTCGTTTTGGTGCGAAAATCATGTGAATCCGATTTACGGTTTAGGAGAAACAAGTGTTTTAGTAAAGGATGTTTCGCGAAACCAAACTATACCACTTAGCCAACTTTGAGGCAATGATCAAACCCCTTAAGCGACTAATTAGAATGTGAAACTTTGTGTTAACATGCTAGGTACGTTTAGGAAGACCCTCGAAAAGATTTCGTGTTAAAAGGATTTAATCTCAATTTTATAAAAATGCGTGAACAAGCTTACGCGAGTAGAAGTTCTTAAAGCGTTAACTTGAAAATGAACTTGTTACTTGAGATAGTACGTACTTAGTATCATGAAAGTGTTAAGTGATTAACCTCAGATATTTTGACCATGTATAGATCGCCGGATCAACCCGAGGCACACTACCTCTACCTCACCACCAGGCAAGTTTTCGAAACCTATACTACTGTTGTTGTGATAATAACTGTTTTCATATATGATATGCAAATGCGATATATAAATTGCATGCTTGTTTTCGAACTGCTATATATAGTGATACTCGAGGTTATGACTTGATGTTGGGACTTATAAGCTAGATATGGGATATCAGCTATAAGCCAGATTTGTTTATAAATGCCCTAGGTTAAGGGCGTATGATATTTCTTTAGATCAGAAGTAAATATATTTTCGATGACTATTTAATTAATGAATATTATTTTTGAATATTCATTTAAGGATTATTTATTTAATGGATATTATTTTGAATATTCATTTAAGGAATATTTATTTAATGGATATTATTTGTGAATATTCATTTAAGGATTATTTATTTAATGAATATTATTTTTGAATATTCATTTAAGGATTAATTGTTTAATGAATATTATTTTTGAATATTCATTTAAGATTTATTTATTTAATGAATATTATTTTTGAATATTCATTTAAGGTTTATTTATTTAACGAATATTATTTTGAATATTCATTCAATCCTTATTTAGTTAATGAATATTATTTTCGAATATTCATTTAATCATTATTTACTTAATGAATATTATTTTCGAATATTCATCTAAGGTTTACTTATTTATTTAATATTATTAATTATGTTTAAATCAAAAAGAGGTTCCCAAAACACTGTTTTTCTATTTAAATCTGTCTTTTAAGAGGATTTAAATGCTCGCTCAACTATCAAAAATATGGGAAACCTGATTTAAGTGACTGCTACTCTTTTTAAACTCTCAACTCAAAACTGTCAAGGGACAGATATTTTCTCGGAGCAATTTAATTGCTGCAAGTCAAATGTTGTGTTACCACCTCAACGATCGAGGGGTAAATTGATGGAACAAGTCGATATCCATTAACAAGTATCGCTTGGGAAATATTGGAGAATCTTCCTTTCCAACCTAGATATAACTACTTAGTGGAGTCGTATCAACAAGTATTACACTTGGGGAAAGGAGGACGATCTTTACATTTCAGAATCATGGATTTCATCCGAACTAGGAGTGGTGTAAGTGGTCCAGTTGCGCCGACCCATCCATATTATTGCCCCAAATGGGTCGGGAGATCCGGGAAGGCAGTAGACAATGTTGTTAGGAATATGTTGTTTTTGATGATAAACATAAAACACTTAGTAGAATTTGTGTAAAGTAATTTGTAGCTGTCAACGGAATGGTATGCTTTGCAGCAATCCGTTGACAGGTAGCTCATCAACGAAATGAGTGATGTAGCAATGGCACTGTACAATACTTCATAGCTTGATATGTAGTTTTGTTGTAGGTATTAGATAGGTTTTCTAAGTCTTGTTGACTAAGTACTAGATAGGCAAAATAGGTTGGTTAATTGTAAATACATCATGCCTTGTAATTTTGCCTAAGTGAAGACCTGTCAACGGAATGAAGATTATCCTATCAACGGTATAGAGTTTACTCATCAACGGAATGAAGATTATCCTATCAACGGTATAGAGTTTACTCATCAACGAAATGAAGAATAAGGCTATCAACAAAACACACCTCCCTACTATCAACGAATCATTTTTGCTTTTCTGAATAGTTGACAAAGTGATAGTGACAGTTCTCTGACTGCTCAAAAGGTGATGTAGAAGGGTATAGTGCATTGGAAACCATTAAAATGGACATTGGAAATAAGGAAACATCCCAGTTTCCATTTGGGTTCTTGGAATGAACTATTATATGCAAAAGACAAGGATACTCAAGAACCACTGGACAAAGGGATGAAAAGCAAACTATTGACGGTTACTCATTGTACTTTTAGTGTAGCCAAAAATAGAGTTGTAAACTTGGGCTTATATAACCAAGTGTAACAGTTACTTTAGAAATAAGAGAAGAAAAACAAATAGACTGTATTAGCTATCTTTGAGAGCAATCTTCTCTACATTCTTGTAACTGAGCAGCTGTGTACATCTTTGTATCACAGATTATTTCCGCAATAAAAACACTTCAGTTGGATCATCAAACAATCCAACTGAATTATTTACTTCTTGTGTTTTTATTTAATCAGTTTAGTTTTCATTATTTAATTTTAAGTTCAAGAAAATATCTAGAATTGTATTCAACCCCCCCCCCCCCTTCTACAATTCTGTTAGGTCATTTGGGATTAACAATTGGTATTAGAGCAAGCTTCTAACATACAAGAAGTTTAAAGATCAAGACCAAAACAGATACCATGGTGAAGAAGGATGCAGGTGTGAAGATACCAGTTCTAGACAAGGACAATTACTTTCACTGGAAAGTAAAAATGCATCTACATCTCATGTCTATGGATGAGAGATATGTAGAATGCATTGAGAGAGGTCCACATGTTCCTATGGGAATTGGATCTAGAGTTGGACTGCCAGATGATGCTCCTGATGTAGAAATTCCTAAACCTGTCTCAGAATGGACTGCTGAAGATGCTGCAGAAGTCCATAAGGATAAAAGAACCATGAACATTCTGTTCAATGGTTTGGAACAAGAGATGTTCGACAATGTTATCAACTGTACCACTGCTAAAGAAGTATGGGACACTGTTAGAACACTTTGTGAAGGAACTGAGCAAGTAAGGGAAAACAAAATGCAACTCCTCATACAACAATATGAGCATTTTCATTTCAAAACTGGTGAAACCCTAAATGACATGTTTAGTAGGTTTCAAAAGCTTCTGAATGGATTAAAGTTGTATGGGAGGGTCTACCAAACTAAAGACTCAAACCTCAAATTTCTTAGAGCTCTTCCAAAAGAATGGAAGCCTATGACTGTTTCTCTAAGAAACACACAAGAGTACAAAGATTACACACTTGAGAGGCTTTATGGAACATTAAAGACATATGAGCTGGAAATGGAGCAAGATGAAGAAATTGAGAAGGTATAGAGGAAGGGTGGATCTGTTGCATTGGTTGCATCTGTGAACCAACTTGAAGAAGACAATGAAGAGACTGTTAAAGCTACAACTAGTCGAGCTAGTTGCAAGAGTGATGTCAGCAAGGGCAAAGGAAAATTGACAGAAGAGGAAGAGCCAGCCAACTTGGCTGACTTAGATGAGATTGATGACCATATTGCATTTCTGTCAAGAAAATTCTCTAAGTTAAAGTTCAAGAGAAACTCAGACTCAAGACCACCAAGGAGAGACTCTCAACCTAACAAAAGTAATTGGGTTGACAAGTCTAAGATTAAATGTTTCAACTGTGGAACCCTTGGTCATTTTGCTGGGGATTGCAGAAAACCTAAAGCTGAGAAGGGCAACAGGAGTTTTGAGCCTGTTGACTACAAGAAGAAATATTTTGAACTTCTCAAGCAAAAGTAAAAGGCTTTTGTGTCAAAAGAGTATGATTGGGCTGGTAATGATGAAGATTCTGATGAAGATGTTGAATATGTCAATTTGGCTCTAATGGCTGACAATCATGAGCAAGAAGCAAGTTCCTCAAGCAATCAGGTAACTACTACTAATCTTTCTGAGCTTTCTTTAGAGGAATGCAATAGTACAATTAATGACATGTCTACTGTATTGTACAATTTGCGTGTTTCTCTTAAATCACTTACAAAGGAGAATTCTAGAATTAAGGAGACTAATCAGCTCTTAAGTGATAGGAATGCCATGTTAGAAGCACAACTCATTGATTTTGAGAAAATGAGGCGTGTCAGTAGGGATGCTAAGAAGGAACTTGAAGCAGTCTTGGAAAGGGAACAGATTCTTAAGGTTCAATTAGAATCTGAACATAGAGTGATTGCTAAATGGAAGGATTCTAGGAATGTTGCTAATAACATCATAAATGTTCAAGAAATGGAATCCTTCTGTGAGCAGTTATGGAAGAAAAACAAAGAGAAGCTAGGATATGTTGATGAAGTCCTAGAATCAGAAAAAGAGTCAACAAACAAGAATGATCACTTGTTGGAGGTTGATGTGTCAACGGATCATGCTGTTCCGTTGACAGATGAACCATCAACGGATCAGGCTGTTCCGTTGACAGAGGAAAAGAAACAGAAACTCACTAGACCTAATGACAAGTATGGTCCTATCACCAAGAACTTTGTTCAAGGTGAGTCTAGTAAAACTAAGAAAGTTGAGAAGCCTGTCGAAAGAGCTAATGTAGGTCACTTGTCTAACAAGCAATTGAAAGACAAGTCAGAGAAAGTTCAAGTTGAGACTAAAGGCAATAAAAAGAATAACAGAAATGGAAAATTAGGGATTAACAAGCACAACAATTACACACCTGATAAATATGCACCTAGAAAGACATGTGTTAATTGTGGTAGTGTTAATCATTTGTCTACTAATTGCAAGTCTGTTAAGAAACCTGCTAATGTGAAAATGCCTAAGTTTGCATTGAATGTCTCTATGCATGCCATGCCTGTTATGCCTAACATGTTTGCTCCATATGCACAGTATCAGAATCCATATGCTAGTATGCCATTTGTGCCTAACCCTTACATGAATATGTTTAAAATGCCACAAATGCCATGGAATAACATGTTTGTTCCTCCAACTATGCATGCTGTGAATGAAACTGTGAGCAACCCTCAAAGATCAACACCTAAGACAAAGGTTGATTTAACTCAATCTGAGCCACAAGTGAAAAATGATTTGAGAGGGAAATCAAAGGCTAACAAGACAGGACCCAAGGAAACTTGGGTACCAAAATCAACTTGATTTGGTTTTATTGTGTGCAGGGAAACAAAAGGAATCTTTGGTACTTGGATAGTGGTTGTTCAAGACACATGACTGGTGATTCTACCCTGCTCAAAGAGTTTCAGGAAAGAGCTGGCCCTTGTATTGCTTTTGGAGATGACAGCAAAGGCTACACAAAGGGATATGGCTTGATCTCAAAAGAGAATGTCATCATTGATGAGGTTGCATTGGTGGATGGTATAAAGCACAACTTGCTTAGTATCAGCCAACTCTGTGACAAAGGATTTTTAGTTACTTTTTCTAAGGAAGCCTGTGTTGTTTCAAAAGGTGGAAACAACAATGTGGTCATGACTGGATTCAGAAGAGGGAATGTGTACATTGCTGACTTAATTAGCACAAGTCCAGATACAATCACTTGTCTTTTTAGCAAGGCAAGCAAGGATGAAAGTTGGCTGTGGCACAAGAAACTATCTCATCTGAACTTCAAAGTTATGAATGATTTGGTAAGGAAGGATCTTGCTAGAGGAATTCCACAGGTGGAATTTTCCAAGGATGGTTTGTGTGATGCCTGTCAAAAAGGGAAACAAAAGAAGGCATCATTCAAAAGCAAGACAGAGTCATCAATTGTCCAACAACTTGAGTTACTTCATATGGATTTATTTGGCCCTGTAAATGTCATGTCAATTTCAAAGAAGAAATACTGTCTTGTGATTGTTGATGATTTCTCTAGATTTACTTGGACTTTATTTCTGTACTCTAAGGATGAGGCAAGTGAAATCATTATCAATCACATCAAGATGGTAAACAACAATCCTGACATCAAAGTAAGAAGAATCATGAGTGACAATGGGACAGAGTTCAAGAATTCAACAATGAAGTTGTTCTGTGAGGAAAATGGAATTGTACATGAGTTTTCAGCTGCGAGAACACCACAGCAAAATGGTGTAGTTGAAAGGAAAAACAGAACACTCATTGAAGATGCAAGGACAATGCTAGATGAATCAAAGTTACCTACTTATTTTTGGGCTCAGGCAGTTAATACAGCTTGCTTCACTCAGAATATTTCTTTGATTAATCAAGCCAAAGGAATGACCCCTTATCAGTTACTCAAAAGAAAGAAGCCACTACTGGATTTTCTTCATGTTTTTGGATGCAAGTGTTTTGTTTTGAGAAATCAAGCTGAGCATTTGGGAAAGTTTGAAGCAAAGCAGATGAAGCAATATTTGTGGGATATGCAGCAAGGAAAGCTTACAGAGTCTATAATCTCAGAACCAACATTGTTATGGAATCTATACATGTTGTTTTTGATGATCTTAAAATTCAAGGTCTCTGTGATGAAGGTTTCCATGAAAGTCTTTCTTTTGAGAATGAGGAAGGAGATCAAATGAATCATGTCAAGGCTATTGAGAAACAGCCTAAAGTTGTTGTATCTAGCACAGATGAAAGCAACAGTGAAGATGAAATTGCTGCATTAAGATTGAAAAGAATAGCTGCTAGCAGACCAAATGGTCATTTCGTTGACAGTCATGATGGTGGATTCGTTGACAGTCAGAATGAGCGTTTCGTTGACAGTCAAAATGGTCATACCGTTGATAGTCACAGAAATGCCTCTAGAAGTGATCAATTAGAGACAACAAACTCAGGGGGAGTTTCTCAAGGACATTTATCCAATCAAGGCAACCATGATCATGAAGCTACTTCTTCAAGAGCAAATCTTCCTCCCTCAAGGAAATGGACTAAAGATCATCCCTTTGAACTTATTATAGGTGATGTTTCTTCAAAAGTCCAAACTAGAAGAGCAACTCAAGAGGAATGCCTATATAGTAGCTTTATGTCTCAAGATGAGCCAAAGAAAGTTGATGATGCACTTCTAGATCCAGATTGGGTTTTAGCTATGCAAGAGGAGCTAAACCAATTTGAGAGAAACAATGTTTGGAAGCTGGTGCCCAAGCCTAAAGACAGGAGTGTCATAGGCACAAAATGGGTGTTCAAAACAAGATGGATGAAAATGGCATAGTCACAAGGAACAAAGCTAGACTAGTTGCTAAAGGCTACTCACAGGAAGAAGGAATTGATTTTGATGAAACTTTTGCTCCTGTTGCAAGACTAGAAGCAATCAGAATCTTTCTGGCCTATGCAGCTCATGCCAATTTCAAGGTCTATCAAATGGATGTGAAGAGTGCTTTTCTGAATGGGGAATTGGAAGAGGAGGTATATGTGAGTCAACCTCCTGGTTTTGAAGATGATGATTTTCCAGAGTATGTATACTTTCTCCTCAAAGCACTCTATGGTTTGAAGCAAGCACCCAGAGCCTGGTATGACACGCTTTCATAGTTTCTTCTAGAGAATCACTTCACTAGAGGTACTGTGGATAAAACTCTCTTTCACAGAATTGTGAATGGCTCTACTATACTTGTTCAAATTTATGTAGATGCCATAATCTTTGGGTCTACAGATGTGAAACTTTGTCAAAAGTTTGTCAAGCTTATGCAAAGTAAATATGAAATGAGCATGATGAGAGAATTAACCTATTTTCTTGGTCTTCAAGTGAAACAGGTTAATGAAGGCATATTCATTAGTCAAACAAAGTACATTCTTGATTTGCTGAAGAAATTTGATCTAATGGATTGCTCTCCTGCCAAAACTCCTATGCCTACTGCCACTAAACTTGAATTGAATACTAAGGAAAAATATGTGGACATTGCAAGTTACAGAGGCATGGTAGGCTCACTTTTATATTTAACAGCTAGTAGACCTGATATTATGTTTGCTACATGTCTTTGTGCTAGATTTCAAGCTGATCCTAGGGAATCCCATTTAGTTTCTATTAAAAGAATTTTCAGATATCTCAAAGGAACACCAAACCTTGGCATTTGGTATCCTAGAGAATCTGGCTTTGTACTAATTGGTTATTCAGATGCAGATTATGCAGGATGTAAAATTGACAGGAAAAGCACAACTAGCACCTGTCAATTCCTAGGAAACAAGCTTGTGTCATGGTTCAGCAAGAAACAAAACTCAGTTTCTACCTCCACAGCTGAGGCTGAGTACATTGCAGCTGGAAGTTGTTGTGCACAAATTTTATGGATGAAAAATCAACTACTTGATTATGGATTAAGAGTTGAGAAAATTCCTATTTTCTGTGACAACACTAGTGCTATTGCCATTACTGAGAATCCAGTACAACATTCAAGGACCAAGCACATTGACATCAAGTACCATTTCATTAGAGAACATGTTATGAATGGTACTGTGGAGTTACATTTTGTTCCAAGTGAACAACTTGCAGACATCTTTACCAAGCCACTTGATGAATCAACATTCTCAAGATTAGTAAGTGAGCTAGGTATGCTAAATTTCTCTTAATTATTTCTGAGATATTTGCAAGTTACAATGTAGCCAGGAATTTGCTATGATTTTTCTGTGAATTAATTTTCTCAGGAAAAAGTGAAATTTTGTCTAAGTCAAAATTACTATGTCAACGAAACGCACCATTTCGTTGACAGTATTAGCATTTTTCTGGGTGTTTCGTTAATAGCTCTTTTATATCAACGAAACGTAGCTTTATCAACGAAATTAACGGGACCTTAAACGCCCATTTCTAATTCGTTGATATAGCGCTTTTAATCTCAACCGTTGAAATTTCACGTCCTTTACCACGATCTATGCATACACCCCTGTAAGTATAAATCATGGTAATATTTTAATTGTAACGGTTATATTTTTAAACCAATCCAGTAATTTTCATTTACTATTGGACTTAATTTCTGAGAATTTTTGGGGGAGTATTTAAGAAATTCTATTTTCTTTAATTCTTTTCTACCTGTTCTAAAAAATTCCAAAGACTTTTATTTCTTCTTCTCTCTAACAAGCAATTCAGTTCGCAGCTTTTCTTCACTCAACAATGGCACCCATAGTCAAGCTTATGTCAGCAGGAGGGTTCATTTATGAAAAGAACAATTCTATTCCATTTGTTGTCAAGGAAAGTCCGAACAGAATCTTTTTCAAGATGATGGACTTCATGATGAATTTCAAGTTGGGCTATGCAATGTTTCACTCAACTCCGCTCTACAATGAGATAATCGAGGAGATTTGGACCTCATGTGAGTATAGTGGAACAAACTGCACACTACAATTAACCATTCAAGGTAAAGAGTACATAGTTAATTCTGATGTATTGCAAGCATGCCTACAAATTCCTGAAAATAACTGTAATGCTTTGCCTACATATACTGAAATGATTAACATGCTAAATTCTATAAACTACTCTTTGCCTACTGATAATTTGGGTAAGATTATTAGGAGAGGTTTGGTTAAGGAATACAGTTATTTAGTTGATGCTTTCATTAAGGTCTTTTCTGGAAAGATTAGAAATTTTGATGCATTAACTAATTCTATGTTGATTCTCTTAACCATGCTCCTAACTGATAGATATTACAACTTTAGCACCCAACTTATGTATGAAATTGGTGCTAAGTTGGGTGATAAGGCTAATAGGAAAAAGAATATCTATTATGCTAGGTTTCTGATGATGTTGGCTAATCATGTTAGTCCAGCACCATTAGTTATCTCTAACCCTGTTTCCAGGTTTGAGTGCTTTGTGCAAGAGAAGGGGGTTTTGACAGATATACTGAGACTTAACCACAATGGTGATGTCCCAGTGGTGTATCTGCCCATCATTGAGGTAACTACTTCTAACCCTGTTAGTGTAATTGTTACTTCTATTGTTTCACCCACCCATGTTGCTATGGAGTCTGTAGCTGTGTCCCAACAGGCTCATGTCCCAGCAGCAAAACCTAAATCTAAGAAATCCTCCAAGCCAACCTCAGGTGCTTCTCAAAAGGCACCTGTTGCAAAAACTACTTCACAACCAAAGGGGAGTGATTCTGGAGTTGTGAGAGGAGAGGGAAGGGGTGAAAATCAAAGAAACCCCAAGAATAAGGAAGGAAAGGATAGTGTGTCCCAGCCAAGCCCCATTGTGTCTTCCCAACAAGGCACAATGAGTAAAATGGATTTAAACACAAGTCTAGTTGCATCCTCCCAAAAGGATGTGATTATTGAAACAAGCTCTCCTCCAAGAGCACACTCCAAGAGGGTAAGGGACACCTCAAGCCCACAGTCTACATTTTCCCAATACCAAAGGAGAGTGAAGCAAAAATCCAAGGGTACACAGGGTGCACACACTCTGGAAGCAACACTTCCAGTTTCATAAATTCAGTTTGATGTAACCCCTATTATTACTCTGGGGTTACAGTCCCATTCTCTAAACATCAATCTTGAACCAGCTACACAAAATTCACCAACTCAGTCATTAGATGTGGACATGATCCACTCATCTATTCCTGATTCTCCAACTCTTATCTTGGAGAAGCCCCACTCTGAAGCTGGTGGTCATCACTTGTTAAGTGATTTGTTGGGCCATCAACCAATTTTTTCTGAAGCTACAAGAAGATCTGTGGACCCCAATCTCATATCAATCACCACAGATTCAATTTTACTTTCACTTTCTCAAAATGCTTTATTGACTTCATCAACGAAACAGCCTCTTTCGTTGACAAGTGTTTCTCTATCAACGGTATCCATACCGTTGACAGTTCAAACTACCATTCCGTTGATAGGTCATTCTACACCTCTTATTGAAAATCAAGTTGTTTCCACAACTAGTGTAGATGACCTGGTGGTAGTTGAGACACTTTTAGGTTTGAGAGGGAGTGAAACTGAGAGGCTGGCTTGCAGCCAGGCAAAAGGAGAGAATGAGAGTGAGAGGCTGGCTATTTCTTCCAGCCAGGCAAAAGGAGAGGTTGAGTGTACCACCTTAGTAGGTGAAGGTGAGGGTGTGAGAGGTGTGAGCCATGGGGAGCCCATGATGAAAGAAAAGAGTGGAGAGAGAGAAGGGACTACATGAGTCATAAGGGAGGAAGCAGCCATTGCTAGTGAGTTCATGGGGGTCAATGAGGGAGAAAGGGAACTTACTTTCCAAGAGCATTATCAACAAACTATGGATAGTATTTCTCTGGATCCTGAGACCTTTACTCATCCTGTGCCAGCCTATCAAATTATGGCTCAGCAGGGCAATGTGGAGGCAGAGAGGTCACTAAACCTAATTCATACAACTGCATCAATGCAAAGAGCAAAGGATGCCTTGGCCAATCTATCTCCAGGAGCTGCAGCTAGTGGTGACTTTGATTTTTCTGATGATGAGGACAGCTTTGGTGACAATCTACAGGTGGCCACTACTTCACAGACTGGGACTTCTGTGGTGCCTCCTAGACCTAGCTGGCTTTCTCAGGATGGTCATGGAAGAATCAACCTGGATGCTGCAATCACTAGACAGTACAATGAAGCCTCCTTGGCTCATGAATCTGTTAGTGTTGAAAACAAGCCTTTTGACAAAGCCATTATGGACTCCTTGGAGATTCAAAGGCTACAAATGTTGCAGACCAGGATGGAAGCAAGGGACATCAAGGACTCTGTTGAGAACTTGAAGAATGCTACAGAAAGGAGGCTTGATGAGAAGCTTCCCCTTCTCACTGTATCCAAGATGAACATGTTTTTCTCCAAGGAACCTGAAGTGTCCTCATCTTTGAAGACTCTTTCCTCTAGAGTTGACAAAGTAGAGGCTACACTTTCTCAAATGCAAAAGGAACAGGAGAAACAGACTCAACTCCTAACTCAGCTTTTGGCAGCTCAGGGACTCCCTATCATCTCTCTTGATGATAACAAAAAGGGGGAGAAATCTAAGGAGCTTGATATACAAATCACAAAGGTTTTTGTCCCAACCATTTCCTTACCAAAAGAGCCATTAGCTATGGGGGAGTCAGGGAAAAACAAGCTTGATGGCATTGACCTAATTCAGCAAGCATCAATGAGGCTTCAGCTTGCAAAACAGATACAAGACCACTGGTCTAGCATAGATGCAAGGGTCAAGAAAATTGTTGGAGCTTCAAAGACAAATCAGCCATCAACGGATCAAGCTACCTCTACAGAACCATCAACAAATGCAATGGTGATAGTATCAATGGAGCCACAGTTCAAGAGTTCATATGTTATAGAACCCCTTCAACATAGAGTCTTTCAAGATTCAAGAAGTGAGAAAGGGCAATCTTCATGCTTTAGGGATGTGGATGCAAGAGGGATATCTCCATTATCACCTGCCAAACCCAAGGGCAAAAACATTTCAAGGATATTTTATCCTCCACCTAAGCCAGATGAGTTCAAAGTCCTAGGGAAGCTGATCATTGAAAGCAAATAGAGCAATCATCCAAGCATAAGGAACAAAAGGGCCATCATCTACAGGGATAGCAAGGAAATTTGCATTTGGGTTGGTCACCCAAATTTTGCTAAGGCCAAAGCTGAAGAATCTGAAAGGGCAGTAATGTAAGAACTTGCAGTTGCTCAATCACTTGAAGATGAAGAAACCCTACAGGAAGAAAAGGCTAAGGATGAAGCTAAGGAAGCTGGAAAGAAAAGGAAGAGTGCAAGGCAACCAAAGGCTAGAGCTAAAAGGAATCTGAACTTTGATAAAGATGATTCCCAGGACACTGCTCAAGACTCTTCCACAACAATTGCACATCAAATTCCTGTTGATCTACCTCTTGAGGGAAAGTTGGCTTGTGATCCTGCACATCCTGTCAACTTTCATGATCAACCAATAATGCCAAAAGAGGAGCCTTTTGAATTTGATGAGGCCTACTTTCCAAAGTTCCTATTTGAGAAGGATCAACCAATGAAGACAAAGAAAAGGGCTGTCAAGGCAAAGCCAGTGTTTGTGAGAAAGCCACAACCTCAGAAACCCCCTGCAAATCCAGAGGACTGCATGTACATTGCTGACATCAGGGAAGAATCCAGTTTACATCTTGATATAGACAACCTGGTGGAAGTAAGGGGCATTGCAGCTTCTCAAAAATTGCCTGAGAGACTAGTTTTTATATTTAAGGGTGGTAGAGAACAAGTGTGGCCTCTCTACAGAATTTTAGGAGAAGACTATCAAACACTACTCTCAGTGTTTAGATGCTTGAAGAAGGACTTTGGATTTACCAAAACAGCCAAGTCTGAGGTGGTCTCCAAAATATTTCAGATAAAGGCAAGCTGGAACAAGCTTGAGGCTCTTCCCAGGATTCTTAGAGTGCCCACAACAGGAAAGAAGATCCATCTTCAACCATAATGGATGATGGAATTTAAGGACAAGGACAATTGCAGAAGATTCTTCAGGATGGAAGACCAGCTGGATAAGGCATCTAATCAAACTCTAAAGTTTATGCAATCCATGCTTGGTGATCAAGATGAAGAAGAGAAAATCTTTTACAGAAGGCTACAGGTCCAAATTGAGGAAAACAACTCTAAGAGAGGGAAGAAGACTATGCCACAAAGAAGACACAGATTAATCATTTGCTCAGACTAGAGGAGCACTTTTGGGCATTAGTCTTGTAAGTCTTGTATTTTGTCTAAAACATTATGAAGCTTGATGCATTTTCTACTTTTGTAATTTATGATGTATCTGAGTGTTTTTGTTATCATCAAGTCTCTTGATTTATGGCTGTTATTCTATCAGTCATAAATTGGGGGAGATTGTTAGGAATATGTTGTTCTTGATGATAAACATAAAACACTTAGTAGAATTTGTGTAAAGTAATTTGTAGCTGTCAACGGAATGGTATGCTTTGCAGCAATCCATTGACAGGTAGCTCATCAACGAAATGAGTGATGTAGCAATGGCACTGTACAATACTTCATAGCTTGATATGTAGTTTTGTTGTAGGTATTAGATAGGTTTTCTAAGTCTTGTTGACTAAGTACTAGATAGGCAAAATAGGTTGGTTAATTGTAAATACATCATGCCTTGTAATTTTGCCTAAGTGAAGACCTGTCAACGGAATGAAGATTATCCTATCAATGGTATAGAGTTTACTCATCAACGGAATGAAGATTATCCTATCAACGGTATAGAGTTTACTCATCAACGAAATGAAGAATAAGGCTATCAACGAAACACACCTCCCTACTATCAACGAATCATTATTGCTTTTCTGAATAGTTGACAAAGTGATAGTGACAGTTCTCTGACTGCTCAAAAGGTGATGTAGAAGGGTATAGTGCATTGGAAACCATTAAAATGGACATTGGAAATAAGGAAACATCCCAGTTTCCATTTGGGTTCTTGGAATGAACTATTATATGCAAAAGACAAGGATACTCAAGAACCACTGGACAAAGGGATGAAAAGCAAACTATTGACGGTTACTCATTGTACTTTTAGTGTAGCCAAAAATAGAGTTGTAAACTTGGGCTTATATAACCAAGTGTAGCAGTTACTTTAGAAATAAGAGAAGAAAAACAAATAGACTGTATTAGCTATCTTTGAGAGCAATCTTCTCTACATTCTTGTAACTGAGCAGCTGTGTACATCTTTGTATCACAGATTATTTCCGCAATAAAACCACTTCAGTTGGGTCATCAAACAATCCAACTGAATTATTTACTTCTTGTGTTTTTATTTAATCAGTTCAGTTTTCATTATTTAATTTTAAGTTCAAGAAAATATCTAGAATTGTATTCAACCCCCCCTTCTACAATTCTGTTAGGTCATTTGGGATTAACAAATGTCAGGCTGTCGTGATTCTTCCATCTACATGTAGAGAACATATTTTTGTTGTACGACCTGCTACTGATCATAGTAAGGTTGGTACGACGGGCGCGGTAGCAACTCCGATATTAGTTCATCATCCATTTTGGATAATTCTGCAACATGTATTGAAAGGGACTACGGATGACATCCTTGGTACAGGTTTACCGATCATGTTGGCAGAGAGATTCTGCAGCATGTATTGAAAGGGACTAAGGATGACACCCGTGGTACAAGTTTACCGATCATGTTTGCAGGGGGTCGAAAAGTGTTCAAAGAAAATGAAGTTGAAATAAATCCTTGTAACTTCATCTTTTATTTTATGAGTTATGACTCTGATAAAACTTTACTCAGATTATATATGCATAAGTGGATTTTGGGGTTACAGAAACATTATATTAATTTTCCTTGTAACTTCATCCTTTATATTATACTAGTCTCTTATCCGTTTAAGGCATAACATGTGGCTACAAAAATATCTTTGAACTGTTATATACTGATAATTTGTTATAAACTATTTTGGTGGGCTCTATTGCTCACCCTTGCTTCATTTATTTATATCACAACAACAGCTAGAGCAGATGGCCCGCAACAGGCACACTCTGCGCAAGCAGGTAGCAGCCGTCAGAGATTTACCTGCTGAGGTCGTAGCCGCCATAGCTGAGGTAGTAGTAACCAGTAGTCTAAGCTACAGCTTTTGTGTATCAGACTTATTTATATTTATGATTAATGTAAGCAACGGCAATAACTATCAAGTGTACTCTGTAATCTTTTGGGTTTGTAATAACTTATAACTTGTGGATCCTATAACTATATACTTATTCCAATTTCATCTCTGGGACTATAACTAGTTGTGTGTGTGTGTGGTGTTGTTATTGTGGGGTCACAGCATGCAGTTTAATTTTTTTGATTCAAGTGCAAGTATTATTGATGGGAATTGAGACCGTAACGACCGGATCCCCGACCCCGGATCTGGGGCTGTTACAGAAATGGTATCAGAGCGTTAGAGTTATAAACCCCAGAGATGATGAGACGTTAAAATAATAAATTCACTAAGATAATAAGAACTTTTGCCAAGTTCGATTAAAACCCTTATGGGAACTTTAATATCATGATAGTAACATAGTTCGTTATTGTGTAGGCGAGCGACATCTCTGACCCTGAGGCTTTCGAGAGACAGCATGATGAGGACTTGCTCCGGACTACAGACCCCTATTATGAGCGTTTTGAGGAGGAGGACCCAGAGGAGGTCCAGGCTGATGCGGACACCGAGGTTGTAGGTGAGGATTCTGACGATGAGGATCCAGAGGAGGACCAGACCCTAGCTGATACTGAGGTTATGGAGGGAGATGCTGAGGACCAGACTCCACTTCCTACTGAGAGAGCCCCTACCCCTCCACCACTGCCTTTGAGCCCTTCCCCTGATGATTTTGAGGAGCTTACCCCTGAGCCACAGCAGATAGAGGCTGCACTACCAGCAGACCCGGTTACCCCACCTCATGTCCCGTTAGAGGGGATACCAGTGTGTGTGCATAACTGGACAGTGAGCAGAGTTCAGTCAGATTTGGTAGTGGCTGAGGCTAGACTAGCAGAGTCACGGATGCAGCTAGCAGCAGAGAGGGCTGCCAGGATTGTACGCCAGGGCGGCGGGAGGTCTGTGCCCCCTCGAGTTTCCAGGAGGGCGATGACTCGCATTGAGCTGAGGGCACGGATGAGGATTCGAGCTTTGCCTACTGATGGCGATGGCTGAGGGCATTGGGCCGCACTAGTGGCTGATTTCAGAGTTGGTGATGTAGTAGTCTAGTCTTCTAGTCATGTACGGACATAGTAGTGCCGATTTTTGTGGGATTGTTCCATTGTATATAGTATCCCTTTTCTGACTAGAAGGATAGACCATGTATTTCACTTTTGACTAGATGCTGTTAGGACAGTTGTACTTGTAAACTGTCGATGTTGACTCAGACTATGTATCTTTGGTACCATGTATATATTTGTTTCCTTTCAGTTGAATCCCGTTTTGTTGTGACGCGATCACAAGTTTATTATACTGTTGTCTGTACTATTATGATTAAATTGTGATAAAATATAGAACTGCGGGAGCCTACTTCCAATTATGTAACGACCGTACAAGAGAAAAATCTGTAACTAAGTGAATGAACCTAACATGAAATTTTCCAAATTTTCAGTAAGATGCCTCCACGAAGAATGAGAACTAGGGCTAACCCCCATGAATCTGATGATCAAGAAAGCCACAACCAAGATATGGAAGACCCTGAATATGAGGAAGAGATAGATGGAGATTATAATGAGCAGGACGACTCCCAGTATGGAGAGGCAGATGAATCCTTTTTCACTGCGGAATTTGAGACGAAAGAAGAGGAAGTTGAAGTGGAACAAAGGAGAGAGGACCAGGGTGGAGATCCCATGGGTCAGTTCATGAATCTACTTAGGCAAAATTTGGACCGTTATCCACAACCACCCCAAGGAAACAACAGCACCGTGGCAAACTCTTTCAGGGCCTTTAAGTCACTCAAGCCCCCAGAATTCCAAGGATCGGCTGACCCAGTAGAGGCAAGAGCCTGGATAAAGGAAATGGAAAAGTCCTTTGAGATATTAAGCAGTGAGGAGGCATAGAAGACTGTTTTCGCCACTTACCTTCTGAAAGGAGAGGCCAACTATTGGTGGGAGGCCAAGAAGAACATGGAGACGGATGCTATCGTAACTTGGGAAAGGTTCAAACAATTGTTTCTAGAGAAGTATTTCCCAAGGTTTATGAAGACTCAAATGGAGCTCAAGTTTTTGGAACTGAAGCAGAATAATCTAACGGTGGCTGATTATGAGGCAAAATTTACCGAGCTATCAAGGTTTGTGCCAGAGTTTGTAGATACCGAAGAAAAGAAAGCTAATAGATTTCAACAAGGATTGAAGCAGTGGATTCAGAATCGCGTGGCAGTCTTGGAGATTTCAGACTATGCCACATTGGTGCAAAAGGCTTCGATCGTGGAAGCAGGGAGTGATCAGATGCAGAGGGAAAGAGAGAAAGGGGGGATAAAAAGGAAACATGCAAGTATGGGTGGAGGTTCTGCAGGAAGAAACCCCCCAAATAGGTTTAACCGCGGGGCAGTCTCCCTACCTGAAAGGAGTATGGGTTTCAAACGAACCGTAAGCGCAAGCGTAAACCAGGGTGGCAACCCATCAGGAGTGTCCCACTCCCACCAATCTCGACCTCCAATACCAGTATGTACAACTTGTGGAAGGAGATACCCCGATGTGTGCAACCAGAAACAGGCAACTTGTTATAAGTGTGGACGAGTGGGCCATTATGCTAACTTTTGTACCGCAGCTAACCCTAGCGTCAATAGAAACCCCACTTGTTTTCAGTGTGGACGTCAAGGTCATATGAAGAAGGATTGCCCCATGAACCGACCCGCAGCATCAGGGGCAAGCAAAGCTGCCTCCAAAAAGCCACCAACTGCTAGGACTTTCAACATGACAGTGCAGGATGCCGTGAGGGACACGGATGTGATAGCAGGTACCTTTTCTCTGAATTCAGTTAGTGCAAATGTTTTATTTGATACTGGAGCAACTAAGTCTTTTATATCGAGGGATTTTGCGCATAAATTGAAACTTAAAGCCCAACCATTAAGGGATTCCCTACAAGTAGAAATAGCTAACCACGAAATAGTCCCAATTAATCGGATTCACCCAAACTGCAAATTGGAAATAGGGGAACAGTCTTTTTGTGTGGATTTGATTCCTTTTAAATTAGGAGAATTTGATGTCATTTTGGGGATGGATTGGTTGTCTCGCAATAACGCGCAGATAGATTGTAAAGGGAAGAAGGTTAGATTAAATACCCCAGGGAAGAAGGAAATAGTGTTTAAGGGAATAAAACAGACACAGAAATTTCTAACCATGGCGCAAACCAAAAGATTGTTACGAAAAGGAAACGAGGCTTACTTAGCTTATGTTGTAGACACCCAGAGGGAGGTGCCCAGTGTTGCCCAGTAATAATCTATTGTAGAAGGGGGTTGAATACAATAGTATAAGATAATCGACTTCTTAATGTATATATCACAAATATGAAAGAAAGATAACAGCTTTATTAAATCTGATATAAAATTGTTACAAACTCTCTCAAGAAATTTTGATGTTCTTGAGAGCTGCTAGGTTACACAAATACTCGAGTGTATGATCGTTTATGTTCTCGTACATAAATCGAAACCAAAACTGTGTTTATATACTACACAGCTTCTCTATCAATGATAAGTCCTAATCAATTACAAAGATTGAAACCTATCCATAATTGATAGCTACATTCTACAAACCAGGAACCGACAAAATAAACTTCCATGTTTAACTAGACTCCAAATATAACTCGAAGTAGGAATCCTGATCAGCTTCCAGTCCTGATGATCAAACCTGATCCCAGTCCTGATATGTATTCTGATCCTGACGACCATGCAATCCTGATGACGTCAGCAATCCTGATCAGTTGAGTCTAGCTCCTGACGATCATTGAATTCTGATCTAACAATCTCCCCCAATCTCATACTTTGTGAAATAAAGTATAGATTCCTAAGATTCAATGATGTCAAAAACATATATACAAAATGTACAAGTATCTGCAGCAACAACTTATCTGTTTAAACTCTTTGATAGAACAGATTCATTTTCAAGAAGTTGGATAACAAATTTTCTTCTTTTTCTTCAAGAATTTGAATCTGTCTTTCCTTAAGATTTCTGAGTTCTTCATCTTCCTCATTAATCTGGTAGATAGCTGCTCTGAGATTCAATATGGAGCTTCTCTGAAGACTATGCTCTTCAAGCAAAAGATAAGCAATTTCCTTCCCATCAGGATTGAGAGTAAGTTGAGTCATGCCAAAAGTTACTTCTTTAACAACAGTACCCCTTTGCATTTCCACATCTTGACCTCTTTGATTTAAGTACATGGGAGTATAGTTACCATTGAAATTACCGTTTCCATCTAGTCTTCTTCTTATTGTTGACAAAATCATGTCACTCCACACTTTTCACATTTGATTCTTCAATCTCAAAAGATAATGAACATATTTCAGTTCCTGTGTAGTTTTCATCAGCAGATCTTGAATAGATAGAATCTTCACACTACCATCTTTCATGAAGTACAGAAGCTTTTCTTTCTTGTCAAAACCATCATAACAATCTATAACTATATCAATAGCTAGTAAATTGTTCAGGTTTTCAGAAGTTAAAGTACCTCCAATTTCAGTTAAGGAGTAAGGATCTACATATGACATATTTAGATATTCAGCATCCCTGTGTCCAATACCTCCTCTTGAATTACTTGTCAATTGCTTCAGATTTGAAAACATCTTTAACCAGAGTGCTTTTGATCTAACAATCTCAGATAAATCAACAACACTTGAAGCGCTTGTAATAATTCCTCCAGACTGAAAATTGATAAGTGTATCACACCTCAGTGTACTAATATGTTTCCACTTCTTATCTTTTTCCTTTTCAAAGGCATAGCTTCTTTTCAGTGAAGATTCTTGTCTGCTTGGGTTCCTCCATTTTCTTTCATTTGACTGTTTAAGCCTTTGTAAATAGAGATTGAAATCTCTACTTGTTTTTCTTGTGATTTCTCTTCTTCTGGCTTCTTCTTCTTCATCTACTTCCTTGTTGTGAGAATCAACCACAGTAGATAAGATTATCAAATCAATCTCTTGCAGAATTTCAGAATCATCAGGATCTTGAATATTATCAGGAACAACATCAGGATTAGATTCTTCAATTTGATTTGTATTGCAGAGAGTTGATTTTCTTGATTTTCTTCTCAATTCAGGTTCTTCTTCAATATTTCCATCATCACCAAAAGTAGATCTGTCAGGAACTACTAGAGTTTGAATAGGTTCAGGAATTTCTTCAATTCTTAACCCTCTAGACCTTGTCTGTCTAGGCACTGTTTGAGTTGAAGAACCCCTTCTACTTCTTCTAGCTCCTCTCCTACCTCTGCCTCCTCTACCTCTAGCAGGAGCAGGGTTATTAAAGCTTTCCATCATTTCTCTCTGTTGTCTTAAGAATTCTTCATGTGAGAGATCAGGATATTCTTCACTTGCTGTAGAGAGTGCTTTTCTTGCAAATAATTGTTGAACTCTTTTATCAGTGTGATATAGAGTAACAATTCTGCCATCCTTTGTAGTAAACTTCTGGAATAAATTTGATGCATCTTCAGGATTATCAATAAAAATATCTTCATCACCTTCAGGAATTGTAGCAAGAGTATGTCCATGACCAGGTGTCAGGATTTGTTCTTCCGTCAGGATCTGAGATTGCACCAACGTTCTTACTATCTTAACTCCGGAATCAGAAACATGAGTTGACTGCGTTGTTTGACTTTGTGAAGTTTGAATTGTAGACTTCATAACAGAGCATCAGAGGTTTCTCCTTGTATCACTTTGTCTCTACCATCATCTCCAGTATCATCATCATTATTCCTTAATACTAGATCAGGTGTGCATTTTGTCCGACTAACCTTCTCCCCCTTTTTGACATCAGGATTTGACAATAAATTCAAAATTAAGGAAAGAGAGGTTTGAATGTCAGTTACCTTAGTATCCAGAGAATCAATCCTTCTGTTGATGGAGGTTTGTTCAGAAATGACAGACTTCACTTGGGATTCTACTACCCGTAACTGAAAAGTAGTAGGCACCTTTGTAAAATTTTGAGAAATATCATTCCTCACCAACTCAGTTGAGTTCTTGATAGAATCAATTTCACCTTTTAGGCTTTTGGATAACAGAGTTGTAGCCTTCAGATGATTCTTCAAGTCTTGATTCTCTATAGATTTCACTGCATCATAGGCATGTTCCAAAGCAGAAGAATAACTTACAGATTCAGAAGATCTGTGCCATGAATTATTCCATTCATTCTGTCTAAGTGCCTCAGCAGGATTAAAGGAAGGAATAGAAAAATCTTGTCTCTGATCTTTCCCAGTGGAAGCTTTGCCAGCCATATATGTACTTGATGAACCAAAATTAGTTCCAAGACTAACTTTGAGTGCTGTAGCAAGCTGTTCCTTCTCTTTTCGATTCTCATCATCATCACTATCATCAGAGTCATCATCATCAGTACTATGAGTAACATCAGGATCAGGAATAGCTATACCTTTCATTTTATCCTGTGAATCTGTGATAGGATGATCCATTGGTCTTGAACGAAGTGGCTGTATCAGGATAGGCTCAGCATCAGGAGCACCACTAGCGTCAGGATGAACACCGTCAGGATTTGATATGCTTGCATCAGTATTTGCTACCAATGGTTCTTGTGGAGCTTGAGGTTCAGAAGCTGCTTCAACACTTTGAGTCAAAGGTTCTTGTGTGATTCCCTCATTGACAGTGTCCTCGACCAATCTTTGAACTTCATCTGCACCAGAAACTGTAGCTTGGCCTGCATCTTCACTTTGAGATGATGGTTCTTATGTAGCTGGAATGTTGATGTCTGCATTCTGCCTTTGAGAAAATGGTTCTTGTGGGACCATTCCACTAGCTAAGCCTTCACTCAAACTTTGATTGAGTAGTTCTTGTGTGGCTGGATCATCAGATAGAGCTGCTGAACCACTTTGAGGTTCAGGTTCCTTAGCTTTTCCATTGGATGTTTTATCCCAAGTTTGGAAGCAGCAGCACCATACTTCTCCCATGAAATATCAACATGTCTTTTTGTTGGAGAGTCCTGTGCTGGAGAGTCTGAAATAGTAACCACTTGACTTGGTGCAGCATCAGGAATACTAACATCAGGATTTGCTTGAGTAGTAGAAATTGATTGCTCAATCAGAATAGAAGTGTCCTGTACATCAGTATCCTGCTTCTTTTCTAAAGGAATATGATACCTGCCCTTAGTTAATCTTCTTTTCTTCTGTGGTGTAGACAATGAAACCACAGCTGCAGTAGCAGTATCAGCAACTTCCTTATTCACATTCAGTATAGAGGATATAGGTAAATCATCCTCTGAGTCAGTCTCATCCCTGAGCACTAACTTTCTTTTAACAGAAACAACATCACCTCCCTTTACAGCTTTCTTCACCAGGACCCCTTGTACACCCCCTTGTAACTTCTGTTTAGTAAGTGGTGTATAGGAAAAATCCTTTGAACCTGATTGCCTTCCTGACACATCAGTTCTAGCTGACTTCTTTGCTTTTACAACTAAAGTCTTTTGAGAGACATTAGAGGTGGCAGTTGACTGTTTAGACTGTTTAGGATGAATGCTTGGGTTAGGAACAAGGTGTGATTGGCCTTGTCCCATAGCATTAGAAATTAAACCATAACGAGTAGGCATTTTCCTATGTAAGAAAAACCTAACCTCATCAGGAATAAAAGCATTTCCTATGAAACCATTTTCCTTATCACTGTTGACTAAGGACTTAATATTATTCTCAGTAATTCTACAGATAGGTAGAACTACATCATTCTCAAAAACAACATTAGGACACAAGTGATTAAATATCAACTGTAAAAATCTAAGAAAACAGACAGAACCTAACTTATCTGATTTCCTATCACTTAAAGCTTTTAAGATAAACGACCCATAATCAAACACTGTAGAGTGGATAAGAGAGTACCCAATTTTAAGAGATCCTGATGGAAGAGCATCAAAATTTGATGTCTTGTTCAGGAAACATCGGCTGATCGTAATTCCATTCCTTCTTAAGCTTTGTCCTAAAGAGATTGCCATATCTCTTTACTTCACCATTGTAGCCCAACTTTGTAACAAACTCAAAGAGAGTAGAGTCCGAAACATTATCAGGAATAGCATCACCAAGAACAGGTAAATGCAGGGCTTCCTCCACAATTGCAGGAGTCACATAGTGAGTAATTCCATTATGGTCAAAACTCATCAAGATGGTGTCAGAATACCCTTTGTCAAAAGTAACTGAGTTCCACACCTGCATTACAGACTTAAAAGAAACACTTGCAAGTTCTGTTAAAGCAAACTTCAATGGGCTTGAAGCTAGAAAATCTTGAATTATATGAAACTCATTGGGTAAATCTTGATGATGTAGAATAGCCACATAATTATTAGTGGCAAAAGTAACACCACTAATCACTGTTTGTTTGTTCATGAATGATGAAGACGCCATTGTAATTCTGAATAACCATCAGGATTTGACAGTTATCAGGATTTCCTCTCTGTAGCTTTCCTCAGAAATTCTCAAAGTTCATTCACCAATTTATTGAAAGTAGCTTCAGGTAGTGGCTTGGTGAATATATCAGCTAGTTGTTGATCAGTAGGAACAAAGTGAAGTTCAATTGTTCCTTCCAGAACTTGCTCTCTTATGAAGTGATATCGAATACTGATGTGTTTAGTAAGAGAATGCTGAACTGGATTTCCTGTCATTGCAATAGCACTTTGGTTATCACAAAAAATAGGGATTTTTGAGTATGACAGGCCATAATATAACAACTGATTTCTCATCCACATTATCTGAGCACAACAACTTCCTGCAGCAATGTACTCAGCTTCTGCAGTTGAAGTGGAAATGGATTTTTGCTTCTTACTGAACCATGAAACTAGTCTTCCACCCAAAAACTGACAGCTTCCTGAAGTACTTTTCCTGTCTATTTTACATCCTGCAAAATCAGCATCTGAATAACCACACAACCCAAAATCTGATTCCCTTGCATACCAAAGGCCAAGTGAAGAAGTGCCTTTGAGATATCTGAAAATTCTTTTGACTACAAGCAGATGGGGTTCTCTAGGTTTTGCTTGAAATCTTACACACAGACAGGTTGCAAACATGATATCTGGTCTACTTGCAGTGAGATACAATAAAGAGCCAATCATTCCTCTATAGTGAGTTACATCTACCTCAGCACCTTGATCAGGATCAAGTTTGGTAGCTGAGCTATGGGAGTTGTAGCAGGAGAAC
The DNA here is from genome assembly GCA_030848705.1 of Heracleum sosnowskyi. NCBI lineage: Eukaryota > Viridiplantae > Streptophyta > Magnoliopsida > Apiales > Apiaceae > Heracleum > Heracleum sosnowskyi. The sequence continues at coordinate 24,713,941 of CM061240.1, forward strand.
TATCTTGCATGTTAAACCTTGTCAATAAATTCCTTGTATATTTAGACTGATTGATAAAAATCCCTTCATCAGTCTGTTTAACTTGAAGACCAAGAAAGTAACTCATTTCTCCCATCATGCTCATTTGATATCTTGACTGCATAAGCTTGGAAAACTTTTCACATAGATTATTGTTTGTTGACCCAAAAATGATATCATCAACATAAATCTGAACTAACAACAAGTCCTTACCATGATTCAAATAAAATAGAGTTTTATCAATAGCACCTCTTTTGAATCCACTTTCCAGTAAGAATAGAGCTAAAGTTTCATACCATGCTCTTGGAGCTTGCTTTAGTCCATAAAGTGCCTTATCCAATCTGTAGACATGATCTGGATATTTAGGATCAATGAAACCAGGAGGTTGCTCAACATAGACTTCTTCCTCCAGTTCTCCATTTAAGAAAGCACTTTTAACATCCATCTGGAAAACCTTGAATTTCTTATGAGCTGCATAAGAAAGAAATATCCTGATGGCTTCTAATCTTACAACAGGAGCAAAAGTTTCATCATAGTCAATTCCCTCTTGTTGAGAATACCCCTTTGCAACTAGTCTAGCTTTGTTTCTGATTATTACTCCATCAGAATCAATCTTGTTCTTGAACATCCACTTTGTACCAACAATTGATCTATTCTTTGGTCTTGGTACCAGTTTCCAGACTTCATTTCTTTCAAATTCATTCAGTTCCTCTTGCATTGCAGTAACCCAATCAGCATCTTTAAGTGCATCTTCAACTTTCTTTAGCTCCTCCTTGGATAGAAAGTTATTGTATAGACATTCATTCTGAGTTGCACTTCTTGTTTGAACACCTGCATCAGGATCCCCAATGATCAAATCAGGAGTATGACTTGCAGTCCATTTCCTTGCTGGTGGTAAATCAGTCCTTGAAGTAGATGCTCCCCCTGGATTGGTGTTATCTTGATTTGAAGAATTTGCTTGATTTGAAGCTCCCCTTGAATTATTGCTATCTCCTCCTGATAAGTTATCAGGATTATCACTTGAATCAGTATCTGAAGAATTCTGTCCTGATGATTGAGTTGACTCTGAACTTGTAGCAGAATGTTGTTGCTCCCCCTCTACATTAGCACTACTAGAAGTATCACTATTGATTGCATCATCAGTATTAGCACCATCAGCATCTGGTGTGTCATCAGGATTTGGTGACCCATCAGGATCTGATGTATTGACAGGATCTGATTCACTTTCTTCAGGTTCCTTGGTAGCTTCATTTTCAAAAATCAATCTATCATGAGAGTCTTCATTGATTCCAGTTATCTTCTTGTCATCAAAAGATACATGTATTGACTCAATGACAGTTCTTGTTCTCAAATTAAAAACTCTGAAGGCTCTTGATGCAGGATAGCCTATGAAAATTCCTTCATCAGCCTTTGTTTCAAATTTCCCTAGCTGTTCAGGATGAGTTCTGAGAACAAAACATTTACAGCCAAACACATGCAGATGCTTTAGACTTGGTTTCTTCTCCTTGAGTGACTGATAAAGAGTACTACCATGCCTGTTTATTAATGTGAGATTTTGAGTATAGCATGTTGTGTTGACTGCTTCTGCCCAGAAATATGTAGGTAATTTTGCTTCTTCCAACATTGTTCTGTCAGCTTCAATAAGAGTTCTATTTTTCCTTTCAACTACTCCATTTTGCTGAGGTGTGCCAAGAGCAGAGAATTGTTGAATAATTCCTTTGTATTTGCAGAACTCTTCCATCTTTGAATTCTTAAATTCAGTACCATTATCACTTCTCAGTATCTTGACTTTGAACTTTGTGGTTGTCTCAATCATTCTCACATGATCCAACAGAACTTCAGGAGTCTCATCTTTTCTGTGCAGAAAATACACCCAAGTGAATCTAGAATATTCATCAACAATTACAAGAGTGTACCTTTTCTTACTGATGGACATGATTTTGACTGGACCAAATAGATCAAGATGTAGCATGTGATATGGTTCTTCAATAGAGGATTCTGATTTACTCTGGAATGATGTCCTTCTTTGTTTTGCTTTCTGACATGCATCACAGAGTCCATCAGGAGTATACAAAACTTTAGGTAATCCTCTCACTAAATCTTTCTTAACCAACTCATTGATATTGCTGAAGTTGAGATGAGAAAGCTTCTTGTGCCAATTCCAACTTTCATCTACTGATGCTTTACTGATCAGACAGGTAGGAGAGTCATCAGTATTTGAGAGAATGTTGGCTTCATATATGTTACCATGCCTATAGCCAGTCAGAGCTATCTTTCCTGTTGCTTTACTGACTACTTCACAATGTGTGGAATAGAAGTGGACATGATAACCTCTGTCAGTGATTTGACTAATACTCAACAAGTTGTGTTTCAGTCCTTTCACTAGAGCTACTTTTTCAATGATGACATTTCCAATGATTATATTGCCATATCCCAAAGTTTGTCCAATGTTGCCATCTCCATAAGACACAGTTGGGCCAGCTTTTTCCTCATATTCTGATAACAGGGCTTTGTTTCCAGTCATGTGCACAGAACATCCACTATCCATGACTAACACATTTTTCTTTTTACCCTGCATCAGAATTCCAAAACACTAATTAGAATGTTTAGGAACCTACACTTGTTGGGTCCCTTTGTCATGCATTTTATTAACATTCACAGCAGAAGACTTTCTGACCTTAGCAGTCCTGACAAGATTTACTCCATCAGGATTTGCTTTGTCAGTATCAGTATTAACAAAAGCATGCTTCACTATGACATTCTCAATTCTATCAGACTTTGTACTCCTATTTAACTTAGGCAATGGATCATAGAAGTTATAGTACAAATCATGATAATCATTACAAGTATAAATAGAATGCCATATACTACCACAATGAAAACAGGACTTCTGTGGTTTATAAAATACTGATCTATTCCTAACATCAGACTTAGAAATATCAGCAATCTTCTTCTTACTCTTCTTACAATCAATAGCAAGATGATTAGAGTTACCACAGTTAAAACAACACTTTCTAGGTGCATTTGGGATATATTTATAACCATTCTCTTTATTGATCCCAACTTTACCATTCCTGTTTCTCTTAACAGTAGCTTCCTTTTTCTTATTTGTCACCTCACAGATTTTAATCTCAAGCTGTTTCTGAGACAATAGTCCTACATTCTTAGTGACTTTATTCATGACAGGTTTAGACTTTATAATTTTAATTCCTTGAGTAGAAGTAGATCCCTTTTCAAAAGTAGAATTGGAATCCTTACCAAAAACAAAATTAACTGGAGTAATCTTAGATTTGGTTGCATCTATAACATGTCTATAGGTCTTTGGACTGACTGTCTCATTAATGACAATTTTCTCTTTCAAGTTCTTATCCTCATCTGACTTATATCCTAGACACTCTTTCCAATTCTTAGAGGTATTAATCTCATGAAATTTCCTACCAGAGTCTGTCCAGGTTCTGATTTTCTCATTAGCATATTCAAGTTCCTTTTCAAGAGAAGTACATTTAGATTTCATCTCTAAGTACATGTGTTTAGCATTATCACATTCTTTTTGTACTTCTTGCATACGAGAAAATTCAGCTTCTAATATATCATTCCTTTTTCTAAGTTCAGACATCTCAGATAAGATCCTAGTATTTTCAGCAGTTTGACTTCTAAATCTAATATGTAATGACTTTAGAAAACGTCTTAACTCAGAAGCATTATCAGTATCAAAATCAAAGATAGTATTTAGTACCTTATCATCAGGAGCAGCAGTTACATCAGCATTGGCCATTAGAGCATAGTTGACTACCTCAGTATCAGATTCTGAGGAAGAGTCCATCCAATCCTTGCTTGATGTGAAAAGTGCCTTTGTCTTCTTGCACTCAGAAGCAAAGTGACCCATACCATTACACTTATAGCATCTAACCTTTGACTTGTCAAATTTGCTACCCTTGCTGTCCTTTTTGATATATTTGTCTTTGTTTGCATTGAAAGCCTTTTTCTGAAAGTTGCCTTGTCTTCTACTCTTCCTGAACTTCATCCTCCTGAAGTTTCTGACAATCATAGCAACCATCTCTTCCATGTCTGAGTCAGAAGAATCATCATCAGTATTGGCATCAGGATTGCCATCAGTATCTGATGAAGAGTCATCAGGATCTGACTCAACTATTCTTGTTTTACTTCTAGAGACCTCCATAGTTTTTCCTTTTGATTTAGCCTCTGCTTTCAAAGCAATTGATTTTGCCTTGCTGCTTTTCTTGTTCTTTCTCTGTTGAACTTCAAGATCATGAGTTCTTAGCATCCCATAGACTTCATCAAGAGACACAGTGTTCAGATCATACTGATGTCTAATGATCGAGGTCTGAGTGTCCCTTTCTTCAGGTAAAGCTCTTAGAAACTTGGTGTTCGAATCTTCAGTTTCATATTCCTTGTCAACTAAAGATAAACTGTTCAATAGTGTCAGAAATCTATCATATAGATCAGTTAGGCTCTCATCAGGTCTTGCATCAAATTGTTCATATTCTTGAATCAAAAGAGCCCTTCTGTTTTTCTTGACAGATGCAGATCCCTGGCACTGAGTTTCCAAAGTATCCCAGATTTCTTTTGAAGACTTGCATGCAATCACTCTGTTTGACATGACAGCATCAAGACTAATGTGCAAGATATTCTTTATCTTTGGTTCCCTGAGTACATGAGCTTTTTCTTCTGGAGTCCATTCACTTTTAGCCTTGACCACATAATGTTCAAGTACTGTATCTGTTCGTTCTACAATCCTTGTAGGAATATATGGTCCATCACGAATCCTGTCCAAATAGTCAGGATCCATAGCCTCCAGGTACATCAGCATCTTTACCCTCCATGTTGGATATTCTGATTTCTTCAAGATGGGAATCTTCATGCTTTCATACTTGGTTGTCGACATCTTTAGATCGTATCTGATTCAGAATTAAATCAGTCTGCTCTGATACCAATTGTTGCCCAGTAATAATCTATTGTAGAAGGGGGGTTGAATACAATAGTATAAGATAATCGACTTCTTAATGTATATATCACAAATATGAAAGAAAGATAACAGCTTTATTAAATCTGATATAAAACTGTTACAAACTCTCTCAAGAAATTCTGATGTTCTTGAGAGCTGCTAGGTTACACAAATACTCGAGTGTATGATCGTTTATGTTCTCGTACATAAATCGAAACCAAAACTGTGTTTATATACTACACAGTTTCTCTATCAATGATACCCAGTTTACAGGACATCCCAGTAGTCAATGAATTCGAAGATGTGTTTCCACAAGATCTTCCGGGATTACCACCCGATAGGGTAATTGAGTTTGCTATTGAGTTAGCCCCGGGGACAGCGCCAGCTTCGAAGGCCCCGTACCGGTTAGCCCCAGTAGAAATGAAAGAACTAGCTACCCAGTTACAAGAACTGTTGGAGAAAGGTATGATAAGACCCAGTGTGTCGCCGTGGGGGGCACCAGTGTTGTTTGTTAAGAAGAAGGATGGGAGTATGAGGTTATGCATCGACTACCAAGAGTTGAACAAGCTAACTATAAAGAATAAGTACCTATTACCTAGAATAGACGATTTGTTCGACCAGCTAAAGGATGTTGTGTACTTCTCTAAGATTGACCTGAGAACCGGATATCACCAATTAAAGATTAAACCCGAAGACATCCCAAAGACTGCATTCCGTACCATATATGGACATTATGAGTTCTTGGTGATGTCGTTTGGATTGACCAATGCCCCAGCAGCTTTCATGGATTTGATGAATAGGGTGTTTAAGCAGTATTTGGATAAGTTCGTTATAGTTTTCATCGATGATATTCTTATCTACTCAAAGACAGAGGCAGAACATGCAGAACATTTGAGGATAGCCCTAGGAATACTCAGGAAGGAACAATTGTATGCCAAATTCGCGAAGTGTGAATTCTGGCGAAATGAGGTCCAGTTTTTAGGACATGTGATCAATAAGGAGGGAGTGTTGGTTGACCCCTCCAAGATAGAGGCAGTTTCAAACTGGGAACGACCAACCACACCAACCGAGGTGAGAAGTTTCATAGGATTAGCAGGGTATTATAGAAGATTTGTTAAGGATTTTGCGAAGATCGCAGCCCCGTTAACCCGACTTACCCGTAAAACTGAGAAGTTTGAATGGACGGAAAAATGCGAGAATAGTTTCCAAGAGCTAAAGAAGAGATTGGTGACTGCCCCTGTATTGGCATTGCCAGATGGAAAAGGAGATTTTGTGATTTACAGTGATGCTTCGCATAAGGGATTAGGGTGCGTGCTGATGCAGCACGGTAAGGTAATCGCGTATGCATCAAGACAATTAAAGGAATATGAGATTCGATATCCCACTCATGATCTAGAACTAGCAGCAGTAGTTTTTGCTTTAAAGATTTGGAGGCACTACTTGTATGGAGAGAAGTGCGAGATTTACACTGACCATGGTCACAAGGATTTACTTGTATGGAGGCCATAAGAGCCTCAAGTACATTTTTACCCAGAAGGAGCTCAACATGCGCCAGAGAAGATGGTTAGAGCTGATCAAGGATTATGACTGTGAAATTCTTTATCACCCAGGGAAAGCCAATGTGGTGGCTGACGCCCTTAGTAGGAAAGAGAGACTCAAGATGATAATGTCCTCAGAAGAGCTGATTAGAGAATTTGAAAAGATGGAAATAGAAGTGAAGGTAACCGGAGACGGTACCAAAAAACTGTTTGAGATTTCACTGCAGCCAGAGTTGTTAGAAAAGATCAGAAGATGTCAAGAAAGAATGATAAGTGAAGACAGACAGTCAATGACAGGAGAAGAGATCCACACTGTCAAGGATGACAAAGGAATAAGGAGGTATACTTACCGAATTTGGGTTCCAAATGTTCGAGAACTAAAGGACGAGATTTTACACGAGAGTCACAGTTCAAGGTATTCAATTCACCCAGGAAGCACCAAGATGTATGGAGATTTGAAAGAATACTACTGGTGGCCTAACATGAAAAAGGACGTAGCAGAGTGGGTAAGCAGATGTTTGACCTGCCAACGAGTGAAAGCGGAACATCAGAGGCCCAGTGGACTTTTACGACCCCTAGAGATTCCCGAATGGAAATGGGAACACCTAGCCATGGACTTCGTAGTAGGTTTACCAAGGACCAAGGCCAATCATGACGCCATATGGGTAATCATAGATAGACTGACGAAGTCAGCTCACTTTCTTCCGATCAACGAAAGGTACACTGTCGACAGACTAGTGGATATTTACTTGAAAGAAATAGTGGTGCGACACGGAGTTCCAGTCGCCATAGTATCTGACCGAGATCCCAGATTTAACTCCATATTCTGGAGAAGCTTCCAAGAATGTGTAGGAACCCGGTTGAATATGAGTACTACCTATCACCCGCAAACAGACAGACAAAGTGAAAGGACCATCCAAACCCTAGAGGATATGTTAAGAGTCTGTGCTATAGACTTTAAAGGAAGTTGGGATGACCACCTACCACTGATTGAGTTTTCCTACAAAAATAGTTTTCATTCAAGCATAGGAATGCCGCCTTACGAGGCCCTTTATGGAAGAAGATGCCGGTCTCCCTTGTATTGGGATGAAGTTGGAGAGCGAAAGATGCTTGGGCCCGAAGTGGTCCAACGGACTAAGGACATAGTAGATCTAATCAGAGGACGGCTGGTAGCAGCCCAAGATAGACAAAAGAAGTATGCTGATTTGGCCCGGAAGGACAAGGAATATGAAGTGGAAGACCTAGTGTTCTTAAAGGTATCTCTTTGGAAAGGTTTGATGAGGTTCGGAAAGAAGGGAAAACTGAGTCCTAGATACATTGGACCATTTGAGATCTTAAGACGTATTGGGAAGTTAGCATATGAGCTAGCATTACCCCCAAACCTGCAACAAGTGCATAATGTGTTTCATGTTTCAATGCTGAGAAAATACAACCCGGATGCTAAGCACATAGTGGAATACGAACACGTAGACCTGCAGCCAGACCTAACCTATGTGGAGCAACCAGTTGAAATCATAGATCAAAAGGAACAAGTGCTCCGGAACAAGGTCATCAAGCTAGTCAGAGTTTTGTGGCAAAACCATAATGTGGAATAATCAACCTGGGAACTAGCAAGTGCTATGCTGGAAAAGTACCCCCATTTGTTTTCAAACTGATTCCGGGACGGAATCCTTTTAAGGAGGGGAGACTGTAACATCCCCAAATTTTGTACTTATTTAAGAACTATTGATGAATAGTAACTTTTGTTTAAAAAAAACCCACTGATGAATAGTAACTTTTTCATTTAAAACGTTTTTCATACCACACTATATACGTGACGGTATAATGAACTTTCAAAGTCGTATTAGTGATCTACGATGTAAATGAAGGAATGCAAAAACTGTCAGAATCGGAAAAATAGCATTTCTGTTTTCTCCGAAATTTCACCAATAATGGATGGATTAATCATTATTTGAAAATATTGGAAGATTAAATTATCAATTCCATTGATATGGATTTAATAAAAGAATTAGTGATATTAAGAATGTTTACGGTAAACTACTTCGATAGAACACTTAAGAAACCCTGCGAACATTCTACGAGATTAAGCGGCGACGGAACAACGCGACACTTACCGGATTAAATACAGGCATGGAAGTAACATGTAACAAGATTAATCCAAGGAATGCAACAATTGGATCATCCATGTGAAAGGAAACGAACCAGTAAAGCTACTTTATCTCAACCCTTGCGTGCATGACAAGTGTCCAGTGATGAGGCAACAAGGGCTATGACTCATCACTTTCATACAAAATATCTCATTTTCTATCAACAAATCAACCAAGGCAAGAAAAGAACTCTCCCCCATCCTTGAAGAAAACATTCGGCCATTTTTAAAGAACAAAGGATACATTTTTTCAAAATCAAACTTCCAAGCTTCCATAAATCATGTTCTTGGATTCTAAAGCTTCCATATTTCCAAACTAAGGTAATCTCTTAATCCTAGCATCATCCATTAAGGTTAGCATGATCAAATCCTTGTGCAAAGTTTAGGCATGAATAGTAACTTCAAGAACTAACTTTTGTTTCTTGATTTCTTTGGTTGATCCAAGCTATCTTAAGGTTATATAAGGACTATACAAGGCTTATTAACCTCATATACACTCCAAGGAATGTATAATTCTCGAAACCCTTGATTATAATTTGATTTATATGGTTAGTTTTAAGTATAGTTTAGTTAGTATAATCATAAGGATGATTGTTTGATTTTGATGAAAGTTTGATGTTGTTTTGAGGATGAATAAGTAGATGTTGGTTTTGACTTTGGTTGATGATGATTATGGATTAGTATTGATGTTGAGGAATTGACTTGAGGTTTTGGTTGGATTGATCATGTAAAGTTTATGATTAAACTTTGGAATCGTTAAAACATAGCCGTTATAATGCCCGATTTTCCTTAACCCTGTTTTGTTTGTGATATTCGAACATAAGGACTTCTTTCCAAGGTCACCACTGCCCATTAGAGTGTAGGTCTTGTTTCAAGGTTCGTTTTGGTGCGAAAATCATGTGAATCCGATTTACGGTTTAGGAGAAACAAGTGTTTTAGTAAAGGATGTTTCGCGAAACCAAACTATACCACTTAGCCAACTTTGAGGCAATGATCAAACCCCTTAAGCGACTAATTAGAATGTGAAACTTTGTGTTAACATGCTAGGTACGTTTAGGAAGACCCTCGAAAAGATTTCGTGTTAAAAGGATTTAATCTCAATTTTATAAAAATGCGTGAACAAGCTTACGCGAGTAGAAGTTCTTAAAGCGTTAACTTGAAAATGAACTTGTTACTTGAGATAGTACGTACTTAGTATCATGAAAGTGTTAAGTGATTAACCTCGGATATTTTGACTATGTATAGATCGTCGGATCAACCCGAGGCACACTACCCCTACCTCACCACCAGGCAAGTTTTCGAAACCTATACTACTGTTGTTGTGATAATAACTGTTTTCATATATGATATGCAAATGCGATATATAAATTGCATGCTTGTTTTCGAACTGCTATATATAGCGATACTCGAGGTTATGACTTGATGTTGGGACTTATAAGCTAGATATGGGATATCAGCTATAAGCCAGATTTGTTTATAAATGCTCTAGGTTAAGGGCGTATGATATTTCTTTAGATCAGAAGTAAATATATTTTCTGTATATGTTAAAGATTATTTTCCGATAAAGATATCGGGTATCTGTTATTCGATGACTATTTAATTAATGAATATTATTTTTGAATATTCATTTAAGGATTATTTATTTAATGGATATTATTTTGAATATTCATTTAAGGAATATTTATTTAATGGATATTATTCTGAATATTCATTTAAGGATTATTTATTTAATGAATATTATTTTTGAATATTCATTTAAGGATTAATTGTTTAATGGATATTATTTTTGAATATTCATTTAAGAGTTATTTATTTAATGAATATTAGTTTTGAATATTGATTTAAGGTTTATTTATTTAACGAATATTATTTTGAATATTCATTCAATCCTTATTTAGTTAATGAATATTATTTTCGAATATTCATTTAATCATTATTTACTTAATGAATATTATTTTCGAATATTCATCTAAGGTTTACTTATTTATTTAATATTATTAATTATGTTTAAATCAAAAAGAGGTTCCCAAAACACTGTTTTTCCATTTAAATCTGTCTTTTAAGAGGATTTAAATGCTCACTCGACTATCAAAAATATGGGAAACCTGATTTAAGTGACTGCTACTATTTTTAAACTCTAAACTCAAAACTGTCAGGGGACAGATATTTTCTCGGAGCAATTTAATTGCTGCAAGTCAAATGTTGTGTTACCACCTCAACGATCGAGGGGTAAATTGATGGAACAAGTCGATATCCATTAACAGGCATCGCTTGGGAAATATTGGAGAATCTTCCTTTCCAACCTAGATATAACTACTTAGTGGAGTCGTATCAACAAGTATTACACTTGGGGAAAGGAGGACGATCTTTACGTTTCAGAGTCATGGATTTCATCCGAACTAGGAGTGGTGTAAGTGGTCCAGTTGCGCCGACCCATCCATATTATTGCCCCAAATGGGTCGGGAGATCCGGGAAGGCAGTAGACAATGTCAGGTTGTCGTGATTCTTCCATCTACATGTAGAGAACATATTTTTGTTGTACGACCTGCTACTGATCATAGTAAGGTTGGTACGACGGGCGCGGTAGCAACTCCGGTATTAGTTCATCATCCATTTTGGATAATTCTGCAACATGTGTTGAAAGGGACTACGGATGACATCCTTGGTACAGGTTTACCGATCATGTTGGCAGAGAGATTCTGCAGCATGTATTGAAAGGGACTAAGGATGACACCCGTGGTACAGGTTTACCGATCATGCTGGCAGGGGGTCGAAAAGTGTTCAAAGAAAATGAAGTTGAAATAAATCCTTGTAACTTCATCTTTTATTTTATGAGTTATGACTCTGATAAAACTTTACTCAGATTATATATGCATAAGTGGATTTTGGGGTTACAGAAACATTATATTAATTTTCCTTGTAACTTCATCCTTTATATTATACTAGTCTCTTATCCGTTTAAGGCATAACATGTGGCTACAAAAATATCTTTGAACTGTTATATACTGATAATTTGTTATAAACTATTTTGGTGGGCTCTATTGCTCACCCTTGCTTCATTTATTTATATCACAACAACAGCTAGAGTAGATGGCCCGCAACAGGCACACTCTGCGCAAGCAGGTAGCAGCCGTCAGAGATTTACCCGCTGAGGTCGTAGCCGCCATAGCTGAGGTAGTAGTAACCAGTAGTCTAAGCTACAGCTTTTGTGTATCAGACTTATTTATATTTATGATTAATGTAAGCAACGGCAATAACTATCAAGTGTACTCTGTAATCTTTTGGGTTTGTAATAACTTATAACTTGTGGATCCTATAACTAGATACTTATTCCAATTTCATCTCTGGGACTATAACTAGTTGTGTGTGTGTGTGGTGTTGTTATTATGGGGTCACAGCATGCAGTTTAATTGTTTTGATTCAAGTGCAAATATTATTGATGGGAATTGAGACCGTAACGACCGGATCCCCGACCCCGGATCTGGGGCTGTTACATACTTCCACCACCACCACTTTAGATGCGTGGTCCTCCCTCCTCTTGAAAATAGCGCCCAAAGCAGCTTTGGCTGAAAAGAAAAGGCAAATGTTACTGTCACATGTTATGATAACAAGTTGGAATAAAAGAAAGAATGTTAAAGTTATATACCCCGAGGTTCAAGGGTACTAAGCCCCATAGCTTGAAGGTTATCCTCGGAAATAAGGAGGTTGCAATGATGCAGGCAATCACTTGTCAGGATTTGAATTGCCGCAAGATCGTCTACCCCTAATTTGAGGGACCTTAAAGAACCATCACTAGCCCTTGTGAAGTGAGGAAAAAAATAATTGTTCCAATCATCCCCATCTAAATAGGTGTTCGAATTTATTGAGGAGAGGAGTTTGAATTTATAAGGAAGACATATAAATAAAAGTTTGATTTGAAGTAAAATAGGTTTTCGGATTTATAAAGGAGAATAATTCGAATTTATAAGTAAGACATAGAATTAAAAGTTCTATTTAAAGTTGAATATGTGTTCAAATTTATAGAGGAGAAAAACTCGAATATATAAGAAATACTTGCAATTAAAAGTTCTATTGGACGTGGACGAAGAATAGGTGTTCGAATTTATAAAGGAGAAGAGTTCGAATTTATGGAGACTTTATAGGTTAGACATATAATTAAAAGTTCTATAGAAAATAGAATAGGTTTTCGAATTTATAAAGTAGATGAATTCTAATTTATAAGAAATACATATTAAAAAAAAGTTTTATTCGAAGTAGAATAAGTGTTTGTAAGACATATATAATTAAAAGTTCTATTTGAAGTAAAATAGGAGTGCGAATTTATATAGGTGTTTTTTCAATGAGAGGACGGCTCATTAGAAAAGAGTATGTTAACATGAAAATTAATATATAAAACAAGTATTCAATGTATAAATTTTGGGATTTCGATCTTCACAAGGAAAATATGTTTAACGGGAGACAGCTTATTAGGGAGAAATGAGTAATTATTATAATTTTATAAATAGAGTTTTTTTTATAAAAAAAAAAATTAACGCCGTAGCGAAGCGCAACTTTGTCAACTGGTATATATATAAAGGAGGATACGCTGGAGGTTAGGTGGCGCCTCTAAAATCATCTAAATTTATTTTTCTAATTTTCTAGAATTTTAGAATTTTAAATACTAATAAATAAAAAAAAATTGACATATTAGAAGTAGAATAAGTGTTTGAATTTATAGAAAAGAAAAGTTCAAATTTAATGAGAAGACATATAAATAAAAGTTATATTTGAAGTATAATAAGTGTTCGAGTTTATAAAGGAGAATAGTTCAAATTTATAAGTTAGACATATAACTAAATGAAGTTCAATCGAAAGTACAATATGTTTTCGAATTTAAAGAGCAGAAGAGTTCGAATTATAAGCCTCTAAGATCGTCTCAATCTATTTTACTAATTTTCTAGAATTTTAAATACTACTAAACATAAAAAAATCTTTTAACATATTATAAGTAGAATAGGTGTTCGAATTTATAGAGAAGAAAAATTCAAATTTAATGGGAAGATATATAAATAAAAGTTATATTTGAAGTGTAATAAGTGTTCGAGTTTATAAAGGAGAATAGTTCAAATTTATAAGTTAGACATATATTTAAATGCAGTTCTATCGGAACTAGAATAGGTTTTCGAATTTAAAGAGTAGAAAAGTTCGAATTTATAAGAAATACATATAAAAAAAATTCTATTAGAAATGAAATAGGAGTACGGATTAATATAAATATTTTTTTAACGAGAGAGCGACTTATTAGAAATGAGTATATTAACATGAAAATTAATATTTAAAGTTAGGTGACGCCTCTATTATCGTTTCGATCTATTTTTCTAATTTTCTATAATTTTAAATACTACTAAATAAAAAAAACTTTTAACATATTAGAAGTAGAATATGTGTTCGAATTTATAGAGAAGAAGAGTTCAAATTTATAGGAAATACATATAAATAAAAGTTATATTTGAAGTATAATAAGTGTTCGAGTTTATAAAGGAGAATAGTTGAAATTTATAAGTTACACATATAATTTAAAAAAAATTCTATCGGAAGTAGAACATGTTTTAAAATTTAAAGAGTAAAAGAGTTCGAAATTATAAAAAATACATATAAAAAAAAGTTATATTGGAAGTGTAATAGTGTTTGCAAGACATAGTTAAAAGTTCTATTGAAAGTAAAATAAAAGTGCGAATTTATATAAATATTTTTTCAATGAGAGAACGACTCATTAGAAAGAAGTATGTTAACAAGAAAATTAATATATAAGACAAGTATTCAATATATAAAATTTAGGATTTCGATCTTAACAAGGAAGCGTGTTTAACGGAAGAACGGCTTATTAGAGAGGAATGAACGGCTTATTAGGGAGTAATGAGTAATTGTTATAATTTTATAAAGGGAAAAGGCCAAAAATAACGAATTTAAAATCGGCAGTTACAGGAATACCAGCGCGCAGAATCTGAGGCCATAATTACCAGCCTATTACGCATTTCGTAACAGGGTAATACCCTATTACACATTATGTTAGGTCCTGATATGTTTGTAGAGGGGGGGGGGGGGTTGAATCCAAACTGTACCGTTTTATCGAATTTGTTCGGTTCGTGATTTAACAATTCAAGAACAAATAAGTGCGGAATGAAATGAAACAAAATTCAAGTTAAATATAAATTATATTAAACTTGAAGGGTGTTACAATTTTGAGTACATATTACAAGGTTCTTGATAAAACAAATCTAGAATAAATTCGACATGAATGTATCTATTTTTGTAATAAAAAGGATCAAATACTAAAAAGTAGTTCGATATAAATTCTAAGGATTATGATTCGCTAGATTGTCAAACAAGTACAAGTAAATAACTTCTAGTGGTTTGGATTTAACAATAATGCTAGAAATGATTCGCTGTAAAAGATTTGAGCTCCGGTAGTTGGTTGGTTTGAAGAAGACAGAGAAAAGATGTAATATTTTGGCTTATGTCTTGATTGGTGTACTACTTTTCTTGTTTGATTCACCTAACTTCACTTGTATATAAGTCAACTGCACACCTTTCTTTTTGTTTGATGTACGCAATTAACTTACTAGTACTATCGGTAGTATTTGCCAAACACTTGGCAGTACTATCGGTAGTACTGTCCATTGAACTGGCAGTACTATCGGTAGTACTGTCTGTGAACCGGTAATACTATCAATGATCCGGTAGTACTATTGGTAGTATTATCAATGAACCGGTAATACTATCGGTAGTACTATCGGTAGTACTATTAGTAATACTATCATTTGACCCGGTAATACACGAGTAAGACAATCTGTGAACCAGTACCAATGTATTTTTAAAGTCATTTTAGTATTATATTAATTCTAATTTAATTTATTGAATTAATTGATTTAACAAATAAATTAATTCTGAGTGAATTAATTTATAGATTAAATTAATTAATTTCTAGTTTAATTAATTTATAGTTTAAAGTAATTAACTTCTAGTTTAATTAATTTAAGTAAATAAATTAATTCTGATGGAATTAATTTATAGTTTAAATTAATTAACTTCTAGTTTAATTAATTTAAGGAATAAATTAATTCTGATGGAATTAATTTATAGATTAAATTAATTAACTTATAGAATAAATTAAAAGAGATTTAATACTAAATCTGAGAACCACTGAAACTGATGACGAACTTCCACTGACTGCCATTGACACTCGATGTATAGTCGGTTCATGAGTGACTAACTTCAAAGACGGTTCTCCATCTTTTGACTTTAAGTGTGGTCCATCTTCTTTTCCCTTTTAACAAACTCTATAACCTGTACGCTTCCTGTCACACTTCTGAAATATCTGTCACTTTAAATAGATCCACTTTTTTGAATACTTCACTGAGGCTTGATCAAATAAAGGAACTTCTTCCAGTGTAGAATTACTCCAAGTCAGTAGATGACTTTAAATCTTCATTCTCTTGACTGATAAAACCCTCTGGGATTCCTGTGACATCTAATCTAATATTTAGTTATTACATTTTTGTTTAAGTTGAGTAGAATCCTCGATGTTTACAAATAGGCTAATGCATATGCCTTTCACATTCCACAACTGAGTAATACGTAATACGCATTTCTCATCAACATAATACAAGTATTTCAATTTTTTTTATTAAACAAAATAATTTCTAAGACACCTGATACGCATTCTTTATGTGGGTAAAGCCTATTACGCATTCTTTCTCTGGGTATTGGCTACACATGTACGATATTACGCATTTGATGTTCGGGTATCAATTGTTTCAGTTGTTCGTTCTTTTTCTAAGGGATCTGATATGCATTCTTTATGTGGGTAAGGCATATTACGCATTCTTTCTCTGGGTATTGGCTATACATGTATGATATCACACATTTGATGTCCGGGTATCAAATGTTTCAGTTGTTCGTTCTTTTTATAAGGGATTTGATACCCATTCTTGAATTGGGTAAACACTATTACGCATTTCCATACATCTAACGTGAGTTTTGGGTATTACGCATTCGGGGAATGGTACGTGTCATCTATTTTTGGAGGCATATTACACATTCTTGTTCTGGGTGAAGCCTATTATACGCATTTGGTTACTGGGTATCAGTTGTAATTATGTCAGTGTTACGCATTTGACTAATGTGTATGTCGTAATACGCTTGTTTTAAATGCGTATTAGTGTTATGTATACACCTACCCGACTACAGACAGAAGCTTCAACTATATTTTATTGGGTCTTTCTTATTACTATTCTCCCAAATTATGTAAACACAACTACATGTTGCTGCTACTTTCTTGCAATGATGGAGTCAAGCTCTTTTCTTCAGAGAGGATTACATATTTTACCAGCTAATTGAAGGTACTCATTTTATTTCTCTCCTTAACTTCACTTTAATTTGGATATAATGGCTTCACAATGTGACTTTATTTATGGTTGTGTATATTGTGATGGAAATATCATAATGGATGATGTTGAAGGTGTCAAGTATGATAGAAAGATGACTAGATTGGTGAAATTAGAGTTTAATCTTAGATTTGAATGGCTATTGAATCTTTTGTACGCAAAGTTATGGATGGATGACACTTCGTACAAACTGAATATTTGTCGTAGATTTCTAAATCCTTCGACAAATTTATATGAAATAACACCAATGTTTGATGATGACGATGTGCAATATATATGAATCGGTAGATTACTCAAGTTTGAGAAACTACGTAGAGCTCTATGTAGAGAAAATCTCAACTATCTCCGGACAACATTCAAATGCAATGGTTGAGATGTCTAAAAGTGGTGATAGAAGTTCAAGCTCCTATACTTCTAAAATATTGCGAACTGGTGAAAGTGGTGGAGTAATTGGTGGAGCAAGTGGTGGAGCAAGTAGTGGAGCAAGTGGAGATATTTCAAGTGGAAGTTCTGGTAGGTGTATAAGTCGTTTGGATAGTGAAGGGAACTCGAGAGGAAGTTCTGATTTTAGAGACGATGACATACCTTTTTACAAGTCTTTTGATGGGTCATCGATGGTAGCTTCTTTTCATGAGCCGGTTATTAATAAATCTGTTGATATTTCCAATGCTCATCAAGGATGTCAAGAACATCATCAGTATATGACATCCATATAAAGTGTCGGAGTCCAAGAACATCCAAAGAAAGTTGATGAACACACACCACATGCGAACTAACATCAGCAAATGACTACGGACCTGACCAACTATATAACACAATAACATATTAATCCATTTTAGCATCGATTTGACATAAATCATTTTTAAACCTAATAAATACAATATTCACTACTAAACATTAAATGATGGAAAAACATGTAGGTAATAAACTATATTACAAGTGAAATACCTCAAACCATACGGGCCTGCAAGATCACCCCATATATCCAAAGGAGGAGGACTCGGGACAGGGGCCAAAGTAGGTAACCTCGTCCATGCCCACAACTGAACTAATAAAACACACCCTGCTATTTACTCTACACCGATCTTGCAGGAATTGCATAATTCCCTATACAAGTAAGCAAGTACACCCGAACCCCATGATAATGTCTCACAGTTACTAAGATTCTGTAGGAGAGGTATAAACATACAATGAACCTGCGAACCCTGATGATCAGTGAACAATACACTACCACGCAACTATAGCAAATATGTCTGAGTATATAGAACTAGCTCATTCTCGTCTACATCATCAGGAAGAACCCCAGGAACAACTCCATCTAATCAGCTCAACTTTAATAGACCACCATGCATTAATGCTCGACTCTTAATATCTGGTGCTGATCCGAACATTTGCTTTATAAGATCCTTCCAACCGCCCTCAGCACATGTGAAACCAGTAACTATATTCCCACCTATCCGCAAACCAAGAAGCACACTAACATCCTGCAAAGTAATTGTACACTCTCCTGTTGGAAGATGAAAGGTGTGCGTTTCAGGTCTCCAACGCTCCACCAAAGTAACAAGACTCCAGTCTATGGTAATACCCACAAGCCTAGCAACCCCATCAAACCTTAATTTTCTAAGAATGGGCACCATCCTACGATGCAATGCTGGAAACTTACAACGAACCCGGGATCATTGGATGTCCCCACCACCTGCATTCCACACATGTGTTGACCTATGTTCTGCCTTCAAATGCAAGACAGAAGGATCTGTAGGTCCTGGCTGCATCTGGAAATCATCTGAATATGCATCATCTGATACTTATTAATATAAACACAATACATCAGTTGAAGGCATAAAATGAAAATGCACACATTTTTCAAATAATAATGCATAACTAGACTTCTGTAAACAAATATGTAGGCTGACACACTTATGCAGCCATAAAAAACTACCGTTTCCAAATATAGAAACTTTTGAGAATTACCAGTCTTTCATTTCATAGGATTCCTCATCTTAATGTACTGTATCCTTATAATATAACTAGTACTAGAGTATTGAATACTGATCAATGGGCACTACTCACTTGATGGCTGACATATTTGAATTATTTCACGATTAGCATATCATAATAATGATGGTGCAAATTAATAATATGTCCTTAATATTTTTTTATGATTAATAGGTCCTTAATATTACTGTATGTGGAAAATAGAACGACCCTGTAATGTGCCTCTTCTTGCAACCGTTAAGGTTAATGACTAAGGGTCCGTTTGGCATTGCTGTTGTAGACAACAACAACAGCTTTTTTCTGAAAAACAGCTAAAAAAGTGTTTGGTAAAATTTAAAAACTGCTTTTCTGAAAAGCGCTTTTGGCTCAAAAGCTGCTTTTAGAGAAAGCAGGTCCCCCCATGCTTTTGAAAAAAGCTGTTTTTCAGCTTTTGCGGGAAGCAGCTACTGGTTTCAACATCAAAACTCACCAAAAACATTAATTTTTTATATTATACACCAAAACATGCACATATCAAAAATATTACCAAACAGTTATCTGATTTTCACAACAGCACTTTTTTTAACAGCACATCAATTTTTAACAGCAATTCCAAACAGAGCCTAAGTTAATAACAACAAGTTGAAGAAAACACATGCATACTAACCTCCAACTTATTGGAAAGAAATGAGCAAAATCGACTACTTATAAAGTCACATTTGAAAATGTTGGTTATTAATTGACTTTCGTCAAAGAGCAACTCAATACTGAAACAAGTTTGACAACTAAAGTAAAATTAAGTAAATTTCATGGTTAGATTGTTAACACTACAAGAAAAACGGCCATTTTCTACCATTTAAAACATACCAAAAAAATTTGGTTGGAAATGACTGAGCATTTCCAACCAACAAAGAAATTGGTTGGAAATGGTGTCTGTGGGTCCCAAGTTTTGTACACGCAAGCATCAATTCCTACCAATTCTTGGTCGGAAATCAATTCCTACCAGATTTGGTCGGTTTTGGTCACAATTTGACTTTTCAACGACCCCACATTCCACATCATTATCCCTCACGTATTTTAAATTAATAAACAATTTCTGGAAAAAAAAATAACGAAATTTTGTCAGGGTCATTTCCTACTAGATTTTGGTAGGTTTTGATGGAAAATCAAAACCTACCAAAACTGGTAGGAAATGAATGTGATGATACCCCACCATCCACGTAAGTAGCCTCATCAACAAAAATTACCAGCAACCTGTTCCTACCAACTTTGGTAGGAAAACAAAACCTACTGATTTTGGTAGGTTTTAGTTGCATTTTGATAATGAAAGGACCCCACCTTCCACGTCACAGTCCCTCACATTTTTAAATTAATAAACAATTTCTTAAAATATAAATATTATTATTTTTACAGGTGTTTTTCCTACCAATATTGGTAGGAAAAGACCCGAATGCAAAATTTTAACTTTTTCTGGTCCCCGCTTCCATGTCATCGGTCGTGGCTGTTTGTTATTGGTCCAATTATTACGTGCATTTCCTACCAAAATTGGTAGGATAGGGTTGCAGAATGCAAATTATGGGAGAATGTGTTTTTATTATATTTTTTGTTATCGGTTATCATGTTTTTTGTTAATCAAACTCTATCGACATAAAGATCTACTCATTTTAATAGTGGAGGATAAAAATTAGTTGATTTAAACATACATTCTTATGTTTTTATGTTATTCGCTAAAACCTAATTATATCGGAAAAAAAATTTAAAAATATAAAGACGTATTGATAAATTAATTTTTTTTAGATGAAACGTCGTTTTATAGTTTGATGAAGGTAAGGAAAAAAAAATTAGACAAAAAAGAATTACAAAAAGTTAAAGTCATTTAGAAAACGAAAGAGTGTCGGTGTTCGAAGATTGAGTTAGAGTTTATACTCATATTTTAGAGGTTGTCTAGGGTTACACTTTTTGATTTTTTTTAAAAATAAATCCAACGATCTAACCTTACGGATGATTAAATATATTGATTTCTTAGATGTATGTAAAATTTTAGAGTTTTTTAATTTAAACTCCTATATTTTAATAATGAATCTATCTATCAAAATTATAATGTATAAAATAGATTTGGGGTATGATATAGAAAATTTACAGTTGATTTAGTGCAAAAGTGTTGTTGGTGCAGTGGTTTAGCACTTGGACATTCTCGGAGAGTGGAGGGGTTCGATTCTGCAGAACCCAATTTTTTTGGCAATTTCCGCCAAAAATGGCACGAAAAATTTGAATTTCCCTCGCACATCAAAACCTACCATTGTTGGTAGGTTTTGATGTCTTAATAAAATAATAAAAAAAATAAAATTAGGGGAGAATGGGTTTTTTTTATTTTTTTTGTTATCGGTTATCATGTTTTTTGTTAATCAAACTCTACGGACATAAAGATCTACTCATTTTAGTAGTGGAGGATAAAAATTAGTTGATTTAAACTTACATTCTTATGTTTTTATGTTATTCGCTAAAACCTAATTATATCGGAAAAAAAATTTAAAAATATAAAGACTTATTGATAAATTAATTTTTTTTAGATGAAACGTCGTTTTATAGTTTGATGAAGGTAAGGAAAAAAAAATTAGACAAAAAAGAATTACAAAAAGTTAAAGTCATTTAGAAAACGAAAGAGTGTCGGTGTTCGAAGATTGAGTTAGAGTTTATACTCATATTTTAGAGGTTGTCTAGGGTTACACTTTTTGATTTTTTTTTAAAATAAATCCAACGATCTAACCTTACGGATGATTAAATATATTGATTTCTTAGATGGATGTAAAATTTTAGAGTTTTTTAATTTAAACTCCTATATTTTTATAATGAATCTATCTATCAAAATTATAATGTATAAAATAGATTTGGGGTATGATATAGAAAATTTACGGTTGATTTAGTGCAAAAGTGTTGTTGGTGCAGTGGTTTAGCACTTGGACATTCTCGGAGAGTGGAGGGGTTCGATTCTGCATAACCCAATTTTTTTGGC
Organism: Heracleum sosnowskyi; assembly: GCA_030848705.1. Lineage (NCBI taxonomy): Eukaryota > Viridiplantae > Streptophyta > Magnoliopsida > Apiales > Apiaceae > Heracleum > Heracleum sosnowskyi. The sequence continues at coordinate 24,736,022 of CM061240.1, forward strand.
AATTTCCGCCAAAAATGGCACGAAAAATTTGAATTTCCCTCGCACATCAAAACCTACCATTGTTGGTAGGTTTTGATGTCTTAATAAAATAATAAAAAAATAAAATTAGGGGAGAATGGGTTTTTTTTATTTTTTTTGTTATCGGTTATCATGTTTTTTGTTAATCAAACTCTACGGACATAAAGATCTACTCATTTTAGTAGTGGAGGATAAAAATTAGTTGATTTAAACTTACATTCTTATGTTTTTATGTTATTCGCTAAAACCTAATTATATCGGAAAAAAAATTAAAAATATAAAGACATATTGATAAATTAATTTTTTTTAGATGAAACGTTGTTTTGTAGTTTGATGAAGGTAAGGAAAAAAATTTAAACAAAAAAGAATTACAAAAAGTTAAAGTCGTTTAGAAAATGAAAGAGTGTCTGTGTTCGAAGATTGAGTTAGAGTTTATACTTATATTTTAGGGGTTGTCTAGGGTTACGCTTTTCGATTTTTTTAAATTTTTTTTCAACGATCTAACCTTACGGATGATTAAATATGTTGATTTCTTAGTTGTATGTGAAATTTTAGATTTTTTTAATTTAAGCTCCTACATTTTTATAATGAATCTATCTATCAAACTTATAATTTACAAAATTGATTCGGAGCATGATACATATAATTTACTGCTAATTTAGTACAAAAGCATGGTTGGCGTAGTGGTTGGGTAGTTGGTTATTCTGGGAGAGGGCAGGGGTTCGATTCCTTACCAACCCAAAACTTTTGGCAATTTCCGCCAAAAATTTCACGAAAAAGTTGAATTTCCCGCGCACATTAAAACCTACCAACCTACCATTGTTGGTAGGTTTTAATCGATTAATAAAATAATAAAAAATAAAATTAGGGGAGAAATGATTATAATAGCACCCCTACATGAAAATAGATGAAAAATAGTGTGGGCGTCAAAAATACCGCTCTTTCCAATTTTTTCTCTCCCACGCTTCACAATTCTTCAAACATTCTTCTCACTGTTTCTCTCTTTCTCTCTCTCTCTCTCTATCCTCTCTCCTTACATACATACATATTACATACAAAAAACAACTTCGATTTTACCCTTCTTCGATTGATTTGATTTAGGGATTTTTCACTTTTGTAATTGATTTATCGGTGATTTTGAATCTTCAATTGGAAATTAGGGCTTCAGTTCAAGTTCAATTTGGGGCTTTAGTTCGGGTTGAATTTAGGGCTTTAGTTTGGGTTCAATTTAGGGATTTAGGGCTTCGATTTGTAGATTCGAGGTAAAGTTTCATGATTTTGCGTAATACATGATTAAGCTGTTTGTATTACAATATATTGTTTAGATATGTGTTGATATTATGTTTGGTATGGGGACTCTATGGTGCATTGGTAAAAGTAGTGACGGAACTTGGATTCCGAGAGAGTCGAGACTAAATTTGTTTTTCAGAAAATGTTTATGGTGATTTTTGGAGTTTATCGGGGCTTGTGTTTTATATTTCCTTTTGTTCAGTTACTAGTTAAAAACTACGAAACGACACAGGTTTATGAGTTACTTGAAGTTTAGAATTATAAGTTTGTGATGATTTTTATGTTTTTGGACTTATTTTGGTTTTCGTACTAGCAAATGCCTATATATGTGTTGAATTGGTTGTCCTAGGTGTGTTTTAATGCACGGAAGAGGCAGAATATGTGTTGATATTATGTTTGGTATGGGGACTTAATCGTGCAGTATGTACTGTTGTTTAATTGATTTTGTTTTTGGTGGTTGCAGTGAAAATTGAAGTGGACTCCTCGGAAAGGAAATGTGTTGCTAAAGAGACTTTAGTAACCGTGCAAAAGGCGCTTGTAAACTCAGGAAACTCAGGATAATTAAGATCTGCGCTTAGAATATATAATTCATGTTCTACCAGTGAGTTCCCGTATATCAGATATGAATCATCACCAAGAGGTGAGGAATTCTAAACTGTTTATTATTCATTCATCAATTATTTATTGTTGTACGTTAAATTTGCAAGAGATCAATTACATAAGATCAATTATATGTAATTGTTTAGATAAGTATCTGATTGTAACAGCGTATGTGAAAAGAAGAAAAATTAAGGGGAAACATCAGCTCTAATTATTATTCTTCAACTATAATTAATATTCTACTGTTTTGCAGCTTCCCGTTCTTGAACATAAGCCTGCTACTAATAGTTTCAAAGTTACTCAACATCCAAGACTCAAGTTAGACCACGACGGACGTGTTTTTAGGATCGGTTCGGATACATCCCATTCGGGTTCGGATATATCCCATGTTTGGACCTCTCCCTTGCTTGCATCTCTTTTATATCCCCTCAATATAGTCACACAGGTAAATTTACCTTTCTTTTTAAATATATCTCTTGATACTAATATTGCATGTTGATACTAATATACTTTTTTTTTGCTTTGTATGTTGATACTAATATTGCATGCATATTTATTTGAATATTCCAGAGAGGGATGCTTTATTTTTATTGTAACCAAATTCTATCTGGGGAGAATGAGGAAGAGGTCGAGCTCGAGTACGTCGAGCAGCTGCACATATTGCTTCAATCTGGTAAAAATACAAGTACAATTTCTCACTTCTTTTTGCTTCTGTGACAATCCAGTAATATATGTCTGATACTTTTTTTTTACAACCAGATTCAAGGCTTGACGAGTTTGTTCCTAGAGAAATTGTTACATATCTGATGGACTTTCTTGTATACGAGAACATCTTTGAATATCTCGAGCTTAAAGATATAGACACGCAGGTTTGTTTCTGATTTGATTGTATTCATAAATCCAAATATGAATGGTAATTTTAAATGTAGAAGTAGGATTTTGCAATTTTATACTGATTGAATTGAAAGCCTTAGTAATCCCAGATGCCCAGTTCTCCCTCAACACTACAACTAACTTCACGCTCTGAACATGTTCACCTATCCTTATCTGTACCTTGAATAATCCCTCTGACTAACTTCCTCTCCAGTTCCCTCCCTCCCTTACATACTAATTAGTATTAAATTTATAGTGTGTTCATTGTCCTCACTTGTACGAACTGTCAGTTTAGCATGGTACCCTCGGCTCTGCCCCGGGCAGTCAGTCTTTCACATGTAAATTTCGAAGCTGGCCTTGTTGAGTGCACATCAGTTTTACATGTTTCTGGATTGCATAACTTCTATTGTTTTCATTTGAAATCTTCGTAACAGTTGTACTTTCATTCACAGATGCACATAATTTCTATCATATGTCATGTTGTACGTTCGTGGGAGATTGGCGAGGAGATGAGAAATAATATAATTGAGAATCTTATGAGGCTGATTGAATTTGACAGTATGTATGTGCATGCCAAGGTACTCCTAATCAACTGAGTGCTTAATAAGCTTTTTTTCATTGTTAATGATGTTTATGCATGCATGCATATATACACTTTGAATGCCGTTTTATTTAATGTTTTAGTTAATTTACTTACCAGACGAGTCATCCGTAAATGATTAGGACTCCGTAATTCTATTTTAGGGCTTATGAATGTATTTGTATTTCATGCTTCGATAATTAGGATTGTATATATATTGACGACAAGCCAATTTTGGGTGAACCTGGGTAAATACACACACTAATGCTCCATGTAAATCTCAACATCCTATTAACAAAAAAAGGAAAGGGGTATCCACTAGGCTAATAATAAAATCAAATTTGTTTCAGATTGATGCACATTCAAAATGATATCCCAAAAACAATTCAATAACAATAAGCAAAAACAATTTAAAAACAGTAAAAATTAAAGGGTGCTTCAGATCCCTTAAAAACCACTTTTAAGAGGTCTACATCTTTTATATAACTGTCCTAATTAAGCATGTTGTCATCCCCTGGACAGTTCAATCTCTGTTTGAGGCACCGCCTACTGCTCAGTTCTTTTGTTAGCTTCCTTCCGAGCCTTGATTTTCTCATTGTACTCTTTCAGTTCTTGCTGGTACCTTGCTTGTCCATTTTATTTTTGTCCATTTTATTTTTTAAAGTTTGCATCTTTTACTTTCGTTAGAACGGGTTTGGAAGGACCTGGACTTACCTTTGCTCAAAAGTTATGGACTTACCTTTGCAATATTGAATGTATAAAGTTTAATTTGATTGCTTGTTAGAATTGTAATAGTGTGTGCCTCTGATGGTTTATAAATATACTTTGAGTATTTCTACAACGAAAAAACTAAATTTGAGGCCCATTTGTTTCTTTCTATTATGCTCTGTTGAATTATTGTTGTTAATTTTACATCTAGATGTGATTTTATATCTTGTTAATGGAAATGTTTGTGTGTATCAAGCCAAGGCGAAAGAGGTAAATTCCTTTCAAGTGTTTTTACGTCTTTAGTATTATTTTACCTTGATGTGTATGTCACTTATGTGTTTTTGTGTTATTTTAGTTGTAGGTCATGGGTGATAGTTTCGATGAGGAGGACGATGTGACGAACATTTCCGACGATGAAGGCGATGTTGAGGCTGATTGTGAAGGTAACACTTGTGCAACGGAAGGTGCATGTGCAATGTAAGATGCAGAAGGAGATTTGGAAGAGATGGTGAATCTGAAGGTTAAGGCTCGGATAGTGAGGAAGATTAAACCTTAAAACTCTTAATTTTAGTTGGATGTATAATGAAGTTGTTGGAAACTTGTTGGATGTTTTAATCTAATTACAAGTAATTTTAGTTACAAGTCATTGTATTTATAGTGTATTATTTAGTTTGGATGTTATGATTGATTTTGATGAATGTGGATTGTGAATTGTACAATTGTTTGTACAGGAAATGACCAAAAAAAAAAAAATCAAAAAGAAAAGCCACCATTTCCTACCAAATCTGCACATTTCCTACCAAGCTTACCATTCGAAACCCGGAATGGTAGGAAATGCTTGGTAGGAAATGCTAGTTTACATGGCTACTGATATAAAACCAACCAATTGACATATTAGACATTGGTAGGAAATAGATCTTGACTGAAGTCAAATGTGACGTGGCAAAAATGACGTGGACTGGTCCCACTTGACATGTGGATGACATGTCAACATTGGGGGACCACTTTAAGCTGACGTGGCTCTTGACGTGTCATGTGATGTGTCAAGGCCCCACATGACAAGTGGCTGCCCATATGGCAAACCACATGGGCAGCCACTTGGCATGTGGGGGCCTTTTAGAAACAACCTAGCAATTCCTACCATTAAGCATTTCCGACTTGAGCAATTCCAACCATCGGGTTTGGTTGGAATTGATTCCATTTCCGACCAAAATGTGGCCATTTCCAACCAATTGAATGGTAGGAAATGGCCGTTTTTCTTGTAGTGTAACATATATGATATTGCACTTAGTATAAGATTACAACTTATATTCATATTGGATTTATTAACCATCTTCAATCATTTCCACTACAACAACTTAGATTCAAGGTCTTCCCCTCACTTAACTAATTCTCAATTCCATATACTCCTAAATGTTACAATCAATCTCTCTCTCTCTCTCTCAAATTAAACAAGCAGGTATATATATTATATTTACAGTAATTAAGAATGGAATGATGAACTTATATTTACAGTAATTAAGAATGGAATGATGAACTGAAACAATTGAATGACAACATTGTATATAAGAAGTAAGAACACTTACATTAGAATCAACTCTGATATGCATAATGAAAAGATGAAATTCGCTGGGCAGAGTGAATTATGTCGAGAGAATACCTAGGTCTGAGTGTTCGAGAGAGAAAATTGTGTGTAATTTTAATGTGTATATTTTGCAATGCTCGGGAGGGTACTAGTTTTAGGCGGGTTATAAACGGGGCGAGCAAAATATAATACGCATTCAGAAAAGACTTAATAGAAGGGTATAAATGACCATCAAACCAAAAAATGTTATTTTGATAAAAAATGCTAGTAATGTCGGTAAAAATGTCATTATTTCTTCACGAGTCCCCACAATAATTAGAATCGAATGAATACGGTTCAGAATGAGACCGAATTATGGCGGTATAGCAGTCAAGAGGCAACATCTAATCGACCCTTCAGCTACCTAGAAATTTATATGAGGATTGATATTCAACTACCAAGTTCCATAGATGATAGTGGTATTTAGAGAGTTAGTAAAAACACATCTAATTAACCCTTCAGCTGTACATAATTGTGGGTGCAAAGTGTATTTGTTAGACTACCAACATGTTAGAAGAAAGGTTATTTTATTTTTTTTGACAAAATGAGAAGAACGGGTTTATTTAGAAAGACACGGTACATACTATATATGTGCCTATACTTATGTGTTAATCCGGTTCCTCACTCGAAAGTCCAATTTTGGGTCGCGGTGACAGGTGATAAGAGCTCTCGTACCCTTGTAAGTAGTTTAAAACATGAAGGTGTTACAAGGTTAATATGTTTATATTTGCTTCTTAATTAAATATCAATAACTGCATGTTGTTTAAAGAAGTAGAATGAATGGTGAAATTAGTTACTGATCGTTGTGCCAATTGTTAGGCTTCTAATATATTAGCACAGATACTTGATGAAGTTAAAATTGAAATTGATTAAAAGGATGAATGTGCGTGGTAGAACCATTATTGAAGGCTTAAGTTAGTGATAGTGATTGTGTAAAGATGTTAAACTATTTTGATGGTGTAATTAGCATTTAATTAAGAAGAAGAAAAGATTAATGTGACATCTGCATTTATTTGATATTGTTTTGGAAAAAAATTCTATATAACTACTTGATGCGATCATTTGTGATGGACCCAATAGTGAAGGAAACTTCCACATATCTGCAACTTCATACTGCATATAAGTTTGGTCTGCATTAGCTTAACCATTTTTAGTACAAGGAGAAAAGAGATGGCAAAATATTCTCATACTTTAAAGTCTACAGTTATTTTTACACTTGTTTTTGTTATTTTACCAGGGTTCAAACAAGGTTTTGTTGAAGCACAAAGTGGGCGTCTTCCACCGGAGGAAGGTAAACCAAGTCTACAAAATACCGTCCTTGATACATCAAGGCGCCTGGTTTCTTTTCTTTCTTTCCTGGAAATATACACCTGCGATCGCTTTTTATTATATTAGGTTATTTTTTGATCGATTATTATTGGCATGTTCTGTTTATAAATATGTTTCCCAAGTATTTTGACTAGTTAATTGAGAATAGTAATTTGTTGAAACATATGAGTTTAATTTATGTAGTGAATGCACTACGTGACATAGCTATTGAACTAGGAAAAGAAGACTGGAATTTCAGTGTGAATCCTTGTGATGAAAATGATCCGAACATCTCAAGCTGGAACACTCCTAGAATAGCAGAAAGGCCACAGTATAACAATTCGGTCATCTGCAATTGCTCCTTCCCCGGTGAAATATGTCATGTTGAAAGCATGTATGTATTTGTCCCGTATAGTCTTGATTGATTTTAACAAATCAAAAGTATATATGGTTCTTGTAATCAAGCAAAAAACAGCTGAGATATATTATCATGGGTTAATTGCAAAATCTAACAGCTCCATTATATACTTTCTCTGTGGAGAGTAGATTAAATGTTTTTTTCTTAATATTCATTGCTCATAAAATAGGTTCCTCAAAGCACAGGATCTTGATGGTGTACTTCCAGCCTCTTTAGCCAGGTTACCTTACATAAAACAGATGTAAGACTTCTTGTATAATATGTTTTCATTAATTAAATTATATGTTTCATGTTTCCAAGCAAAAGTCAGTGGTAGTTTTACAGTGATTTAACACGGAACTACCTTCGTGACACAATACCCAGTGATTGGGCTTCAACAAAGTTGGAATATTTGTGAGTATATAATATTTTTTACTTTATAATCAACTACAGTATTCTATTTCACATTGAAAATTTATAAATATATGAGTAAATATGTTGACTAGCGTGAATACAAAATATATCCCAGGAATGCAATGATGAATCGTTTATCAGGTCCGATTCCAGATTACTTGGGAAATATTTCCACTCTCAGATATTTGTATGATTTCTTCTCCCTCAAACACAGATGCACACACATTTGTCTTATTCATAAATATGTTGAATAAGAAGGCTTTCAGGAGTCTTGAACAAAACATGTTTAGTGGACATGTGCCAGCTGAGCTTGGGAAACTAGTAAATTTGCAAAACCTGTGAGGACTTCTCCATGTCTCTTCCCGTTATCAAGATCTTTATTTTCATGTTGAAATTCTATAATCGAATGCTAATGTATACAAATGACTTACGCTCGGACTTTCTTCTTATTATGGTTCAATGAAGCATCATTCCTGCTAACTATCTTTCTGGGCAGTTGCCTCCGGAGCTTATTAACCTAATTAACTTGCAAGAGATGTGAGTGTACGATGGCTCTCGTTGTACCGTTTCTGATATATGAGACGCACATTATTTTTGTGGGCTTCCCTTTTTATTCAACTAATTTACTCTGTTGGCCAATGTAGGAGAATAAGCAACAATAATTTCACCGGAAAATTACCTGATTTTCAAAGTTGGAAACAACTTGAGAAGTTGTAAGTTTGGTTTTTATGGCAGTATATAATTTCAGAATTATTTAATCAGATTTAGTGATGGTCATATCATGGAGGCGAGCACACTGAGTGTAATCTGAATCTGTTTGATATGTGCAATAACAGAGATATTCAAGCGAGTGGTTTTGAGGGACCTATACCTTCTAGTATTTCTATCTTGACGAATTTAAGTGAATTGTAAGCAACTACTTGAAGACTATACTTTAGTGGCTTTTTGAGACATCCTTGTGGCTTTTTGAGACATTCTTGTGCTGTTCCCTCTATGCAGATCAATCAGCTATCTAAATGGAGGGGAATCCAAATTTCCACAGATAGAAAACATGACACATTTAAAGACTTTGTGAGTTATATATACTAAGATGTAGCACAGTAATTAGACCTCAATGCTTCTGGAAAAATCATTAGTATTCTTTGATGTCTTACAGAATGCTGAAGAGCTGTAATATATCTGGGGACATTCCTAACTATCTATCACGATTCTCAAAACTGCAGAAATTGTAATACTATGTACTTCCATACAGTTTTTCCTTTGTTTTAAAACGTAACTTACATTATATAAATGTCTTCAAGTCCTTGTTTAAAGCAGCATGGTTTCATTTTATTGCAGAGACCTAAGCTTTAATAATTTGGCAGGAGAGATACGCATTGATCTTAGTGGCTTGAAAAGTCTCGAGATATTGTAAGCAATCAAATTTCACTGAAAAGAGAAACACGCATTTTGATGTAATGTTACATATGCATGCTTGTGCTCAAACCATTAAGTTTGCATTTGAGTTTTAATTTTGAACAAACCCATGATTTGTATAAAGATAATAATATGCAATGGCAACCATTAGGTATCAAACTATGAAATATTAGACGAGCATAAATTGGGCAATTGTGGCAGACATAATCAGCAGAGTTAAATATACTTGGTAGAGTCCGAGTTGAACACAGTGAATGATTTTATTATGCTATACATGAATTAGATCTCTGCAAAGTATTGTTTGATGTCATGTTACATATGCATGTTTGTGCTCAAACCATTAAGTTTGCATTCATTATACTCAGGTATCTCACTAACAACTCTCTTACTGGAAAGATTCCGAAGTGGATAAAAGACAGGGAAGCCAACGAGTATGCTTCCATACATTGTAACAGTTTCTTAATTTTTATTACTGTTTTTAATTTAGTGGTTTGTGTCATGTGCATACATACTGTGATACTGATGACATCATGGTATACATGTATCATAAGGGAATAACAATTCGTTTTAAGATTGCAGAAGAGGTTTCATTTAGCTTTAGCCTGGAAGATTCTGATTCAGAAGGAATAGACATCGTAAATAGATGTTACCTATGACAAGGTGTTTAGTTGCTGTGATATTTAGGCGGGATATAGAGCAAGGAGAACCACATTCTTACTATGATTTAGTATACATAAAGATAGTCATCTTTAACAATAATACAATGAACACAAGTAGTGTTAGGATGAAACATCTGGTTTCTCTTATCACATACGATATCTTTTTCCGTAGCATTATATTTGGTTATTCTGTTTCTTACATCTAATGATAGTGTAACATCTAATGGAATGCATGCTTCTCTGCAGTCAGATAGATCTATCATACAATAATTTTACATTTGAGCCACAAACTTGTAGGGACTCATTGTAAGCTGTGAATTCTACATGTTATCCTTCCTTATTGACATTTACAAAAAATCAAGTACTAATACTTAATTGTTTTGGTTTTAAACAGAAACCTGTTCAGAAGCTATGGGAATAACTTGTAAGCTCCAAAATTGATTCTTATTGCATATGAGATCTTAGTTTAAGTTTTCATTTCTTACTCAGCCTTTGTTTACTTACCTGTTCCAAATATTTAAACCAGGACGCATGGCAATTGCCTTGATCGCTTTCCTTGTTCAAATGGTAAGTGTCGCCTCTAATTTCGTGTTTTTGTTTTCTCTTCCTTTTTTCTTTTTCAAAAAAAAGAATTAATATTTAGTTTTCCTGATAGCATGTTTAGCCTTTTTCATCTACAACTTTCCTCGGAGCTTTGCATTTGTTTTATTTGATTTAGTTTCTCCAAAATGCAAACAACGTCAATTTTTTACTTAGCAGAAAAGTGTTACTTTTTCATCTACGACTTTTCCTGATTCTTGCATTGTTGTTATTCTAGTACTAATGTTTAATTTTTTTTCATCTACGACATTTCCCGATTTTTGCATTGTTGTAGGCACAGAGCATCATACATTTTTTTGAAAGTACAGAGCATCATACATAATTAGACTGTTTTTCATTCTTTCCACCATTTAAGAAACATAATAAGCTGAAAGGTACTGAATGAACTTGCGATATAACTTATTATAGATTATCATATCTAAAAAATTGCGAGAATTTTATAGATTGGTATTCGCTGTATATTAATTGCGGGGGAGAAGAAGTTACAATTGGCAACAGAACTTATGAAGGGGATGAGGCTTCAGTAGGTCCAGCAAAAAATATATTTATCAAAATGGACATTGGGGAACTAGTAATACAGGATTCTTTTATGGGGTAAATACAACGTCCAGTGAGGATTTAGCGACCAATGTATCCATTCTTAGAATGAATGACTTTGAATTGTACACAAGAGCTCGTCTGTCTCCTATGTCACTCACTTACTATGGCCGCTGTTTAGCTAATGGAAACTATACTGTGACACTTCACTTTGCCGAGATCGTATTCAGAGATAATCGTTCTTATCAGAGTCTTGGGAAACGACTGTTTGACGTTTATGTCCAGGTTATCTATACCACTTTTGATAGCAATTTACATTTATTTATTCTGAAGTAGCTAGTGTGCTGCATTTAACTATTTAGCTTGTTACAGGATCAACGGAAGCTAAAGGATTATGATATTACACATGAAGCCCAAGGAGTCGACAAGGCAGTAGAACCCAAATTCGCTGCAATTGTAACTGATAAAACTTTACAAATTCGCTTCGTTTACACTGGGAAAGGATCCACAGGTGTACCTACTAGAGGAACATATGGCCCTTTAATATCAGCCATTTCTATAGAATCGGGTGAGATTTAGTCGGCTCGAAGTCCATGACGTGTTTCTGATATACTTTCTGTTATAAATATTTGAAAAACCTTCAATAAATAAATGATATAGCAGAGATAATAAGGTTACTGTGGTACTTAAATGTATTACAGACTTCACTGTGCATTATAGTAAATATTCAGTATTTATCCTGTCTTGCAGATAATCCTCCCAAAAAAAGAGGATTGTGGAAGATTAGCATTGTGGTTGCTTTAGGTTTATGGTTTCTTCTTACCTTTTTTGGTATTGCTTGGTGGAAGGGCTATTTGGGAAGTCGTTTGTCAAGGGAAGAAGGTGATGTACTTAAATACAGCTTATATAAGAATGAACTAAAACATGGAATATGTACCGCATGATACTATACATGGTCATTAAGAAGAACTTTTAATTAAGAAAGTAAATTGAAAATGGAATGGATCTATGCAAGTTATTTCCAAGGAGAAGAAGAAGAAGACAACTTTAGAATGTATAAATTAAATCACTAAAATTATACAATGTGTTCTACAGCGCTAAGAGGATTGGATTTGCAGATTGGAATATTTACCTTTCAGCAAATTAAAGCTGCCACTGATAACTTTGCTGCTGCAAACAAGATTGGGGAGGGTGGTTTCGGATCTGTTTACAAGGTTTATAGCAATATATTTTTCAACACACATTGTACTCTTACATATTAGGCTTTCACCTTACCTTTGGTTTGTGCTATTGACTCAAAAGGTATAACATGTGGTATTCCACTACGTTGTAGGGTGTATTGTTGGACGGTACTATAATTGCTGTCAAGCAACTTTCATCAAAATCAAATCAAGGGTCTCGTGAATTTGTGAATGAAATAGGCATGATTTCTGGTTTAAGGCACCCAAATCTAGTAAGGTTGCATGGCTCTTGTACTGAGCGTAAACAGTTACTGCTTGTGTACGAATTCTTGGAGAATAACAGTCTTGCCCGGGCCCTATTTGGTGAGTTCAATCTTTAGTATGGTCCTTAAATATATTGATCAATCTTATCCTTACATAATTTATCAGTAGATAGTATTATACTGTTCCATCATATCTATATCTTGATCTTTAGTTCTTCTGTGATTAAGTGGTTTAGCAAATGGCAATGTCACTTGCAGGTCCAGAGGAATCAAGGTTGGATCTGGACTGGGCTACTAGACAAAAGATCTGTATTGGCATAGCTAGAGGCCTAGTTTACCTGCATGAAGAATCAATGCTTAAAATTGTCCATAGAGACATCAAAGCAAACAACATTCTTCTAGACAAAGATCTCAACCCGAAAATCTCGGACTTTGGTTTGGCCAAGCTTGATGAAGAGGAAAACACTCATATTTCAACTAGAGTTGCTGGAACTATGTGAGAGCTCTTCTTCACTGTTAAAAGCATAAACTACTTGTAATTTTAAAAGTGTAGCTTATTTCAACATTGTGCTCAGTTTATTGCCATAATCTTTACTAAACATTTGATTTTATGTCTCAGTGGATATATGGCACCAGAATATGCACTATGGGGTTATTTGACAGATAAAGCAGATGTGTACAGTTTTGGAGTTGTTGCACTTGAAATTGTTGCAGGCAAGAACAATTTGAAATATCGTCCAAATGAAAATTACGTCTGTCTTCTTGATTGGGTAAGACCAAATATGTATATTTATTTGTTGTCTTCAATTACTTTCTATTTATTGTGATAACAATTTGACTTCAAACATGTGTATAGATTTTTCTTTTCCTTCTTCATCATCCTCATAATCTTGTTCTCAGGCTCTTTATTTACAAGAAAATGGGAACTTGCTTGAGCTAGTTGATCCAAGGTTGGGTTTGACGTACAACAAGGAAGAGGCAAAGAGAATGATCAGAGTAGCTGTACTATGCACTAATTCATCTCCAGCACTTCGGCCAACTATGTCTTCTGTATTGAGTATGCTTAAAGGTGACATGCCTATTCAGAAGCTAAAACTTAATCCAGATATGCACGAAAACGATTTTTCCAAGTTTCAAGGTCTCAGAGACAGGTATGGTCTAAACAGAAGCTCAAGCACTTATTCAGAAACCTTTGGTGATACATCTGATCATAATATAATGGATTCTTCACCGTTATCTGCTCATGACCTCTATACAGTTAATCTTCAATCTCAGTAGCAAGAAAATGTCTAAAAACTGACCTGTGTATTGTAAACTAGGTCAAATCCTTTCAATTTTCTTGTCAATGTATTTTTATCGTCTTATTGTCATATAGATAAATATGCTCCGTGTAATAAGTCAGAAAATTGACTTAAAGTTAAAAATACAACTTAACGTCAGAAGTTGGTCAAATGTACTTTTTTAAACAACTAATTTTGTTGTTGTAATTTTATTTGATAAAAGTTAATATCATCATTCAAATATATTATGTACCAAACTTAACTTTATTTTTACATTTTAAATAACTCATAAGTTACTCATAAGTTAACTTAAAAAATTTTCATTTAACTTATGACTTTAAACAACTTTAAGTCATCGGCAATAAAAAAATAAATTAAAGTATAAAGAGAGAAAATTGGTTTTAAAGTTCGGTACTTGCAGGACGTTTAAGTGACGATTCATGATAGAAATAAACAAGTACACTTCTAAATAGTAAATTAAAGTTACATTTTTGTCTTTTTGGGTTTTTAAAACTTTTTGTATAAGTTGCACATTTTTTCGATTAATATATATTTTAAGATTTTTTTTCTTCGAATTTAAAATGATGACATTGGTCAATGGAAAGGAGGGGACAGGAGAAATACCATTGTCACTAATTCTCTATTGTATCGACAAATTCTTGATATTTTTTTCTTAAATTTCTTGATATTCTTGAAATCGAATTTAAGATCTCTTTTTAACTCTATACTTTATAAACACATGTGCCAGTACTCAGAATACACACTAACAAAGTTGTTACCAGGAGAAATATGAAGCAGCCTGCAACTTCTTACTAGGAGAAAATAAAGTTGTTCTGTCATTTCAATTGTAATGTGTCTGTACTTCTTGAATCAGTCATCAGATGATTCATTGAACTTCCAGTAATTAGAAAAGGTAATGACTTTATTGGTATCAGATTCGGTACTTGAATGAATACCCGGAAAGTGGATGTCTAACCTGGAATAAATGATTCCCCTGTTTCAGACTCTAAAGTGTAGTTTATGTTGTAAATGGTGGACAACCAGTAATGAATTCCTTGATATTTCGTTTAATTTCTCGCTTGAAAATGCTTACAATATACCATCTCCAATTACAAAGGCAGAGCTCCAGTTTAATTATCGGAGATTGTTGGTTCCGAAGAATGAATACATGTTCCAGAAACTTTTCCTTGTTTCCACGAGAATTAAGAAAAGGAAGATTAGTCCACAGAAGCTTCCATCTCTTAGAGAGAACGCTGGTTCAAACTGCGAAAAAAATATCCATGAAGAGCATCATCTGATAACTTGCTGATTCGATCTTCATCTTCCATTCTGGCCTTCTTTATCATCTGCATATCCATAACCAAATAACTATTATGCAGTTCTCTCTTTTTCTCTCTTGTTACATATAATTACCTTAATTGTATTAATTATTTTATATAATTATTTAAATTACTTTGAATAATTTACAGTGATTATATTTGTATATTTTTGGAATAACAACAATTTAGATGTTATTATTTTAATTAAAACAGGGTTTTATTATAAGTAACAATTCATAATTTTAAGAGAATTGTAATTTGATTATTCACAAGTCCAAATTATAATAATCAGGCTCATGGCCTGAACCTGAAGACTGCAGGTATTTTTGATGGTTTTGTGCATGATATCTTCATGGAAAGCAAGAATCCCCTGCTAAAAGGCTCAATGTGGGCAAGTAACAAGTATCTCTAATCAATTTCGTATTTCGTTAATATTCTTGAATAAAAATGATTGCAAATATATTCTTCTTACTGTCACAAGCATAGCAGCAAGACTGGTACCCATATTTCGAAAGCTTTCTGCAGATAGGCATTGCATAGGCATGAAGAGTCTGCAGATCTTGTAATTTACTTTCTGCATCTTCGATGTGATAAGGAATTTAAAAACCAGAGCTGTTCATTACAATTTAGATGGCTCATCAGCCAATTTACATTGAAATTCTATGCAAGTGAAAAGAAAAACAAGAAAAGAGTTCTGCACTCGGAGAGCTTCTCAGCATAGAATTAAGCCATAAAGGTTTCGTTGCTCTCCCTGCAGTCGAAAATTCAATTCATTTAAGCTTGTCTGTGTATACTGCTGATATTTCCTCTTTTGGCTCCCTCGTGTTTGGAACGTATTTTTATGTGTAAGTTGATAATTAATCATCTCCTTGGTCGAAGTTTCCAAGGATTGTTTAGGCACCACCACATCTGGAGTAATCATGGAAACACCTTGGTCCATTTGAGGAGACGCATTGTGCTGGACAAAAATTCGAAGCCAATATTAAAATATGCCTGAAAAAACATTAAATTTGCTACGACTGGGGAATAATTTCTAACTGCAAGCTTCCTTTTAAGGAAGTTCATCTCGAACATATACGTGTTTACAAATTAACAATACTGCTGGCTTTCAAAAGGTTTATCAATGAAGAATGAACAGAGCCACCAATTTTGATGCCCTCGTTTACCCATCATAAGAGACCAGAAATCTGAGGAACGTATATAATTATACTTAGTTCATCAATTGAATGCGAAACCGTAATCAGATTCCTGAAAGTACATGACAGATAATGATGCACCAAGTTACTGAAGGGGAGAGTATGTCAACTACCTGAGACGATGATTTGACAAAGGTGGCATTTGGAGAGCCACCGAGTAAGTACTGTCTAACGGAACTAGAAATACATGATTCTTCGCATCCATGGGGGAGCTTTATATATTTTAAGTTATAGAACGGAGAATCCAAATCTTCAAGAATGGCTGAGTGTTCAGATAGTGCCTAGACAAAGTCAAACAAGGTTTAGTTAATTTATGAAACAATAATCACATGCTAAGACAAGGAAGAAAGACAACACTACAGAAGCTACAGACATTAATTTATTTAGTCAAGGAAGATAGTCACAGTAATTGTTTATAAAACTTATTCAAGTACCTGAAGGGTCAGCAAGTCCAGACTAAGAATCTTGGTGCTTCCTAGAAGCGGGAACATAGTTTCAAACAGGGGATTTGTCCTCCAGAACTGTGACTCGCAACTATACCTAGTGCAATCCCAAAATTTGATATCGACATTCTCTAACTCCGAACCTCCAAATGTCATCGGAAAGAAACCAACAGCTTCGAAATTGCGGAGTTTTGGTGCCTGCACCATAATCTTTGCTTCGGATTGCGGGTAAATTATTTTGAGGTTCATCAGTCGGGCACTAGATATTTCACAACATCCAGGATGCCAGGAACCCAAATCTATTGTGAGGTTCCGTAGACTGGCTAGTGCAAGAAAGTAGTCACGCATATTCCTTGGCAAGACCACAGCAACAAGTTCTACAGTTGATAAAGCTGGAAAATCCCAAACTGTGTTCGGAAAGTTGCACGATTCTAGATAGAGTGTTGTTAAAGATGGCAAACTGATCAAGTCTGGCAACTCACAACGGCTGAGGCGCAGATTTGTTAAGGCTGACAAGTGTATTAAACAAGATCTAGGAAGCTTGTACCTTTGTCTAGGCACATTGTGGTGGTAGTTGGTGCACTCACATATGAGAGTTGTTAAGTTGGGTAAATTCCAACAATGTGGTCTCATAACTTCTTCAGATTTGAATCTCATCGTAAGTTTGAGTTCTTTCAACGAATTGGAGTTGAATACGGATAACGAACAATATTCATCTGGTTGAACATTCAGCCGTACAACATTATGAGCAATTGCGTACTTAACAAACTTGTTGGTGCGACCTAGACTGAGGCCATGAGTAGGATATAGGTCCAGATTCAGTATCAGACATTGATGGTTTCGACTAGAGAAGACATGCTTCAGAAACTTGGATTCCTTCTTGCAACCTTTCACAAGTCCATCAAAACTGAGGAATGGCAGAGTAGTCCATACAAGCTTCCATCGCTTCGAGAGAATGCTGGTTTGAACTGCGGTGCGAGTATCCAATAAGGACATGATTTGATGAATCACATCATCCGACAAGTTGCTAATCTTATCTTCATCTTCACTTCTCGCCTTCTTATTCATCCGTTGATCCTCCATATAAGAATTTTTACGTTGATAGATCTTCTCTAGTATTTTCTTTAGTTAACATGCAAATAGGGCTCTTATGCCCTAATGCAACGCAGGGCCTGTATATATATAGGCCATGTGCTTACCAATCTAACTATTGTATGGTAAGAGCAACTCCAATGGGACACTAAATCACTATAATAGTGATAAATATAGTGTCAAAGCAACTCCAATGGGACACTAAAATAGTGACCCAAGGTCACCAAATGAGTTTTGGGTCACCAAATTTGGTGACAAAAGTACATTTGGTGATCCTTGGACACCAAATTTGGTGACTTTCAAAATTCCAACAATACCCTTATGTTTGTTAACAAAACAAATTTCTTTCATCTATGTCCTACTAAAGTTAATTGTTTTTATAAATTTTAACTTAAGATTTTATCAATTGAAACTTCTTTTCTTCTTAACTCATATTAATTCTAAAATATTTTTTTGTATCTTTTTATTCTAATTTTTTAAATTTTATTTTTAAATTTTTTTTACTTTAAACTTTCACAATTTTTTTTTAAATCATGAATTATAAACAACACACTAGATTTAATTATAAAAATAAAATCATAAATTCATAATGATAAATAAGAAGTTATTTATAATATAAAAAATGAACAAAGTTAGAAAATTCTATTTTATAGGTGAAAGATTCTTTAGAATATTCTATTTTATAGGTGAAAGATTCCTTTTATAGTGTCCCTTGGTTGGAGTTCATTTTATGGATGGTGTCTTTTGACACCAAAATAATGGTGTCCTTGGTTGGAGATGGTCTAACTAACACTCACACAACTAAAAAAGGGCGGCTTTCTTTTCACTTCAACTTCTGTAATTGTGACTTGTATCTGTGACAATGACATAGATTCCTAAAATTTATTACAGGCTATATTTATTTTTATTATTTAGGGAAAGAATCACATTATTCTAAACCAATCATTAAATTGTAAATATAAAATTACACAGGATCCGGAATAAAATATAAAGTTATTAATTTTTACATTGATAATTCTATTCAACTTAGTAAACATATATACTCATTTTTTATTTATATTATTTAAATTCAGTTTTTATTATTTGAATATAATTCTAATAACAATCAAACACACTTTTTAATATTAGATCTGAGGATTCTTATTTATCTATTTCAAAATCAACGGTCCTTATTAGAAAAGTTTTGGATAAGATCATGTTCAACACACGGTACTTTTTTTAATTATATGCTTATATATAATAAGCGCAAAGGGGTTCTTATCCAAACTTTGGTAGTCTGTATGACCAATGTACGACAAACTTTGGTAGTCTGTATGACCAATGTACGACAAATTAATAAGGACCGTTAGATATTAAATAGATAGACGAGAACCGTTAGATCTAATATTAAAAAATATATTTGATTAATAGTCGAATTATATTTAAATACTAAAAAGTGTATTTTGATAATTTAAACCAAATATAATTAGGTTTTCTATATTGAATAGAATTTTCTATGTAAAAATTCGTAACTCTCTTTTCTCTTCAATTTATGAGTAGTTCCAATTAGATATCAATTATTAAATCAAAGATTGAGATATCGATTCATATCAATTACAGTATTAAAAAGTTATTAATATAATGCTTATGTGTATATATATATATAACCCCTATGTTGAGACGTAGAAGTCATGTACATGGATTTATATTGCAATTAATAGGGACCGTTAGATTTTAAATTGATAGACGAGAATCGTTAGATTTAATTTAAAAAGTATATTTGATTAATAGTAGGATTTTATTTAAATACTAAAAAGTGTATTTCGATGATTTAAACCAATTATAATTAGGTTTTCTATATTGAATAGAATTTTCTATGTAAAAATTTGTAACTCTCTTTTCTGTTCAATTTATGAGTAGTTCTCGTTAGATAATAATTATAAAATCAAAGATCGAGATATCGATTCATATCAATTACAGTATTTAAAAATTATTAATATAATGCTTATGTATATCATGGATAACAATATTACACGTGGAGAAAAAGTAATGTACAAAGATTTATGTTGCAAATCTTAGAGTACAAGTAGAATGACTTTGTTAATTACTATTAACATAATACCTTTTTTTGAAGTAACATAAAACTTTGAGTCATCCAAATAATATTATAATCTTTTACACATAACAAACATAAAAAGATAATATCAAAATGTTATTAAAAATTAAGAGTTTCATATTCATTAATGATAATTTCGAATATAATACTTATGGAGAATAAGGATCATGAGGTTAATCTCAACATACTTTTTCTAAGATCACAACTAATGCATGTAAACAAATAAATCTAATCATGTATTGTTAAATATTTACTTACCATATATTTTGATTTGTTTATAAATTATGAAAGTGAGTATTTAGATAGTTAATGTAATACACTCAAATAAATAATTACTATTTAAGGAGTCAAGATCTTTATAACATATTAACAAAAATTTAAGTTTCGAATCACCTTAATAACATAATAATGTTACATATTTCAAAATTTAAGAAGAAATTTAAATTTTGAATCATATAAATTTAAATAAATATATATAAAATATATTTGTTTTGTACATGGTAAACACAACACGAAATAATTTATCCGAAAATATTTTTTTTATATATTTTGTCAATAATTTTGGTCATCACGATAGAATATCATAAAAAGAAATAAGAATCATTAAACTTTAAAATAAATAGATGAGAACCGTGAGATGTTTGAACTCAATCAACAACGTATCAAATTAAAATTTTAATATTTTTATTTCTAAATATATTTAAAAAAAATTCCAAAGTTTTGGTCGTTAAGGAATGATAGTACTACAAAAAAGTAAGAATCATTGGATCTTAAAATTAATAGATGAGAACCGTTGAATATAATGTCAAATAATATTTTTTATTTTAATAGATAAATTATTTTTTCAAAAAGTCCAGGGTTCGAAATTTGTCAACAATATATTAAAAAATTGTATTTTAGAATTATAAATATTAATAAAATTAAAACAATTAAAACAATTATGAATACTAAGAATAAAATTATGAATTAATATAATAAAATATATTAAAATATATACGTGCATTGCACAAGCTATAAGTTAGTATCTATAATCATATTAATTTATATTTTTTTGTTATTAATGGACTTTATTTATTTGATTTTATACGCTCAATTAACAATTTATATCATATCTTGAGTTCTAAAAATTAAATTTGACTATTTTACGGCGCACACGATATTCACAAAATAATAATTAATTTAGTGATAGTTTAACATTTTTTTCTCAAGTGAAAATACCCTGAAACTGAAGATTGAAGAGAGAAAAAAATGACAATTTTTTACATAAAGAATTCTTATTGAAGTTATTATCAAAATACTATTTTTAGTATTTGAATATAGTTATAAAAAGAGCCGCTACGGCGCTACGCACCTGGCCCTTTAGGATGGTTTTAGCATAGAACACTAAGTAAACTACGTTCATAGCATGTATAACCAGTTATCTCCCGGCCAAACAATCAAAGGACCCGAAAGAACGAGTAGTTGGATACCGTGTCGTCGATGTAATATTAAAAATTATATTTGCTTGTTCGTACCAATTTGGTCCCTTAGTGGTGAATCGGACTTCGATAATAAGGCATTTGATGCTCTAGACTTTGTTATAGTTGACTTTACTCCTAGCGCGGCTCCTTTCCCTCTGCTTTGTGAATCCGTGCATGAACTTTTGTGACAGTGCTCAAGGTTTAGCCGATATGTTTTAACAATTTGTTTACAATTAAAATTATACCAAAACTAAAAATTAAAGAAAGTTGTAAATTTTTATGTTAAGAATTCTATTCGATTTAGAAAATTTTAATCTATTTAGTTTAAATTATCAAGATATATTTTTTTAGTATTTTTAATATAATTCAACTAACAACGAAATACATTTTTTCATATTCAATCCAAACATTCTCATCTATTTATTTTAAAATCTAATTATCCTTATTATTTTGATATGTAATAATTATAATTACTTCTAATCTAAATCTAATACTAATACTTCCAATTTTGACTTATATCCTTTTTAGATAATAATTTTTGTTTTTATAGGCCAAAATTTGGATAAGATCTCCATTACGCGTATTATATATAAAGGATATAACTAGCTAATAACTTCGCACGGCTTTTTTTTAATATTTATAATTATATTTGTTTATAATTATTTGAATATTATTAGTTTATATGATAAAATTATGGTTAAAAAAACTTAGTCAAAAAAAATTATAGTTAAAAATTTGATGTATATTAGATTTTACACGCTCAATTTACTATTTGTTTATCTTGAATTATAAAAATTAGATTTGTTTAATTTAGTAATGGTTTAGAAAAAAATTCTTTTCTTATTAAAACTACTATGAAACTAAAGAGACAACAAAGTAATGAATTCAACTGTAAAAAAACGTTCTCGACCTAAGTTATTTACTTATATCTAGTTTAGATTATCAAAATACTCTTTTTAAACCAAATACACTATTTAATTTTAAATTCAGCAAAAGTAAAATAAAAATTAATTAATTTCAATGCTAAAACATTTTAAATTAATCCGTAATTCGCATGTGATATAAGTTTGTAATAAGTATAAGAGAGATCCTATTAAAAAAGTACCATACCAACCGATTATTAAACTTTTAATATTTTGGTTTTAATAATTTACACTTAAAAAAGTAGGCTTCTTTTTAGTAGTTGAGTTTAAAATTTTACAATATTTTTTTTTTATTTAAATATAATTTTACCAACAATGAAATTAGGTCTATTATTTAGCAGATCAATTTTGATCGAATTTTTCACCATTAGCAGATAATTTATTATTTAATATTAGATAATATTTGATTAGTTATTATCTCAAAATTATTAAAAGAGGATAAATATATGTACGATTTTATAAAAATTTATTCTCATATTATTATATTCTTTACTGATTTGAATTTTTTCTAAATTTATTTTAATATTTTATTAGAAGAAGCATAGAATTTATAAATTTAAAAGAATTAGAAAAAATATTAAATTGGTGTTAAAATAATAATAAAATAATAATAATAATAATTATTATTATTATTTAGATACTTACTTTACTATTTGAGTTTTAGCTTGAGTTCTAAAAATCGAATTTCAACGATTTTAAAGCTCACGCGAAACTAATGAAATTATCTTTAATTTAATGATGGTTTAACAATTTTTATCTAACTAGAACTACCTATAAATGAAAGAGAAAATAGAGTTACACATTTGTACATAGAGAATTTTATTTAATATTGAAAATTCATTTAAATTTGATTTAAATTATCACAATGCACTTCTTAGTACTTCAATATATTCCTATTATTAATCAAATACTGTTAGGTCCAAAGTATCGTAGAAGGGGGGGTTGAATACAATACCTACAAATAATTCAATTTCGTTCGCGGATTAATCATTCAGTTCTATAACGAAATCAAACACACCAAATCAAACCAAGAGTCAGGGAATATATCGTTTTATAAATATAAACCTCGAAGGGTGCTACAATTTCTAATCCGTAGATTAGCTTTAATGAGTTCTAGGTTATTCACAATCAATACAATGATAGAGTTCAAGCAATATTAATTTCTCTGTAATCTCTCTGGCTCGATCTCTCTCTTAGTAATTGCTACTGTAAATGAACCTCGACTGAAAAAGACACTTCTTCACTCTGTTAGTAATTGTAGGCTTTGTTTTTGAAAACTATCGAACCAAACTTGAAGAATCAATCTTGGTCGTCCATCTTCAAAATCAACCTGACAACAAACACACTTTCCACCTGCTCCCTAATTTAAAAACCATCGAATGAATTAAATTAATTTACCATTCGATAGTTTTTTTATACAAAACTATCGAATGCCAAATTAATCTAATATGGTTTTCTGTGAATCACTTTTCATCTCATTCGATGGTTTTTTTTAATTGAAAAACCATCGAATCATTTTCTTCTCTTGATCTTTTAATAATTCCTTCTGAGCTCCTGGGTGTTTAAGTAATAGACTGTATCAATTTCTTCTGAGACGATAAAACAACTTGATCTTTTTAGTGCCGTCAACTAGTGCAACTGGTCTAATATTTAGAATGTTCTTCTATTCTCTTGAAATTGAAAGAAGCACTTAAGTCTAAGTTTGGGGGAAACCAGGGATTTCATGCTAGTTGTCAATAAGGCTAGGCGTCAAATGGCTAGTAGCCGCTCATTGAAAAAATGAGTAGTCTAGGGTGGGATGAGAAAAAAAGCAAAGCGCACTCATTCCGAAATAAATATAAAAAAAAAAAAGTTGTGTTAGTTGTGTTTATGCAGAATTGATCAGGTTGAGCTCTTTAATACTCGAGCAATTAAGTTCTAGGGGACTTTGTGTCTAGTGACCTAAGACTTTTCCGGTCTGGGATCCGTTAACCTAAAGCTCGTTACATGGGTATTATTGTATAAGCCTTTTGGGGTCTCATCCATTGCACGGTCAAATAAGCATAAGTTTTGTTTTGTGTGTCGTAATAAAAGCATGAATTCCTGTCTAACTCAAGTGGTTTTTGGAGGTGTCTCTAAGTGATTTCTTGTGTCTAGAGTTCATTATGTTTATAAGCTTGTGGTTGTTTTGGTGAAGAATAGGATATGGTCTTGATTTAGTTTGGGAGTATATTGATGAGCATCGCACACACGCACGTTTCTGTGTTTGTATTATTAGTATACGGGGATTTGGTCGAGCTCTGTTTGGAAGATTGCATTCTTTGAGATGTTGGCTTGTTGATTGGTTATGGTTAGTCTGAGGGGATCATTTGCATTAGCATATTAGTTGCATTCATGCATTGCGTTGTATATAGAGTCTGTTTATGCTTGAGGACAAGCATTGGTTTAAGTTTGGGGGTGTGATAAGTGGATTTTATATCTACTTGGAACGCTTCGTATCGGCTTAAATTGATCGCTTGCACTCAAGTATGTAGTGTTTTTCATGTGTTTTGAGTTAGAATGTGCAGAGCTACAGATGGAGGCAGAAATGTGAGAATTCATGTATATATGGTGGTTATGTGCTCAATAAGAGAAGTCCATGCGGTAAGGGAGTTGGAAGCGCAAAGAAACGGAAAGAAAATAGTTTGCTGAATTATGAATAATAGCACTGTTCATGGCACTGTTCATAGCACTGTTCATAGCGCGCCCACACTATTCATAGCGTGCCCGTGCCTGAAAGTACTGTTCATAGCGCGCCCGCGCTTGAACCAAGCGCGCCCTCCCCTGAAAAATGCTGGAAAAGGCAATTTTGACTCTGAAAAGGAAACCAGCTGAAGACCAGTCAACCCTATGGCCAATATAAACTATTGGTGGACGATTTCTGAGATATACATTGAGACATATACATACATATTCATCCACCGGTGAGGAGAACAAGAAGACGGCTGATTACGAAGATCTACTTTTCATATTATCTTTGTATTATTCTAATTAGGCGATACTTTGGATTCTCATTTGTTCTTTCTTAAACCCTAGCACTTTTATTCAGTATTCTAGACTTATTATTATCATGTTTTCATCAGAACCCACGATGATGAACGGTTCGATTATGAACTAATCGTTGTCGTGGGATTCTAACGGATTTATTTATGTATTTTAGTAGTTAATTGTTTTAAAGATTTGTGTGTGATGGCTAATTGATATCCTAGTTTGGTTGTGCTTATTCTTCTTAGATGCATAGCTAACATCTAAGTTGTTTGTTAATCTCTATTGATTTCGAAAGTGGATATAGAGGTTTAGAACTTGCCATGCTAGCATAGGTTTGTGTATGTTTGTCATGCATGATTCGTAGGTCATTTTAACCATCTTACCTGCCCTATGTAATCTGAATGGATAACTTGCTCGTTAAACCGTTATGTTTTCAAATCTTATAGACATATAGGGTCTAAGCATAATTGGTGTCTGCTTAACTTCTATCTCTTTAGTGGATGTTTGAGTGGTTTGGTATACGTATACTGAAAGGTAGCGTGTACTGATTTCGTGTTATCCGATTAGTTATCACAACTGTCACATGCATTGATTAAAGACAAAAGACTCTAGATGAAGTATTTAATGAAGTTAGGATCCCATGTTTTATTCTCATAAGTAATTCAACAGCAATCTTTAGTTTAATATTGTCTTGGTATTTTGTTTAGTTAATTTAGTTAATCAAACACAACTTTGATACTTGTCTTAGCATTGAACGATAGCCATACATTGATGCATAAGTGCATAACTATAATAACCAAAGCAGTCTCTGTGGGAACGAACTCTACTTATTCTTATATTACTTGTGACCGCGTATACTTGCGTGATATTGTGTGAACATATGTCTTCAATTCAGTGCTGCTGATAAGTCCTTTGTCGTCCTGGTTGCTTCAAATAAATCACTGGAATCCTGTGGTACTAACCCTAAATCATTCACATACTTCTGTCGTCTTGAAAGTCTTGTTTTTATTGCTGTCACTGAGGCTTGAACATTTTCATGAACTTCTTTCCGTGACCTGTTTACGGACTTCAAGAATACATACCGTATTTTGATTTTTTGAGTTTACCTTTTCTTCTTTGATTCTGGATTCCTGTGCTTCTGTTAGTATTATTGTCTGTCTTGTCCTATGTTGAGTTGTAGTTATCTCTTTTACATCTTATGTTACATTATGCTTTACAAATACACTTTTTAATATTAGAACTAACGGTTCACGTCTATCTATTTAAGATCTAACGTTATTTTTTTAATTTGGTAGAGTTTTGGATAAGATCACTTTTATGCATATAATATATAAAGGATATCTATATCTATACTATATTATTAAAGCCGAAACATTAAAAGTTTTGGTTTTCAGTTTTTGGTTTTCGGTCATTTATTAAATTTAATAAATAATAAAATAATATAAAAATAGTAACTAGCTGATTGCCTTTTATAATTAAAACACTTTTGTTTAACAAAATCTACTTATTTTCCAAAAATATCACGGGTAATTTCCTTTAAATTAAAACATATTATATTTTATATTTATTCTCACTAAAATGTGTCTTCTCCAAAAATATCACGGACAATTAATTTTTTTAATTAAAACATCTTAACTTTTCTATTTGTCCTTATTACTTTTATATTTGTTCTCACTAAAATATCTCTTTTCCAAAAATATCACGGGCAATCACTTTTTGTTCTCACCAAAATCTCTATTTTCCAAAAATATCACGAGCAATTACTTTTTTTTTAATTAAAACATGTTAACTTTTCTATTTGTCCTTATTACTTTTATATTTGTTCTCACAAAAATCTCTCTTTTCCAAAAATATCACGGACAATTACTTTTTATATATTTACAATTACTTTTTTTATGAGAGACATAGTAGATTTACAATTTTATATATTTGTTTTCTAATAATCAAGTTTAGAGAATTGAATTTTTTTATTTACATTCAAATTCATAGTAAAGCAATAAATATATAAAAGTCATTCAGAATCCAATTAAACAAATATTAATTTTTTTCTTAACTGAAAAAAATTAAATTCCGTTATTTATATTCAAATTTACAGGAAAGACAATGATTAAATAAAAATCAATTATGTTTCCATGATGAACCATTTATATTATAATAATGCACATGTACGTATTTAAAAGTTTATTATAATGTCTAGGGATATTTAAGAAATTTATAATTTTTGTGATAATACGAATTATTGAAGCTTGAAGCGGTTGTTAATAGTTAAATTTTTATTATTGCTTAATTTTAGTATTTTTTTAATTTATGTGTATTTAATGCAATGGGCGTCGGCTCAAGAAAATTTGACACAAAATCGACATATAAAATTTAGGGATATTTAAGAAATTTATAACTTTTGTTATAATACTAATAGTTAATAGTTGAAGTTTGAAGCGGTGATTAATGCTTAAATTTTAATTATGGCATATTTTTAGTATTTTATATTTATATGTATTTACTTGCACCAATATCAAATCATTTTTGTGCTTTTTGTAAAAGGGAGTCTTGTCTACGACACCTCTTGTAAAATCATTTTCAAGTAAGAATTCAGAGAGTGTCAGACCATGTCCTTGGGGCTTGTTTGAGTCCGTAGAGAGCTTTGAATAGAAAGTACACAAAGTCTACCAGTTTTGAATACTCAAAACCTGGAGGTTGTTCCACGTATATTTCTTCTTCTAACTCCCCGTTCAGAAAAGCAATCTTCACATCCATCTGATATACCTTGTAATTGGAATGTGCTGCGAATGCCA
This sequence comes from Heracleum sosnowskyi, assembly GCA_030848705.1. Classification (NCBI taxonomy): domain Eukaryota; kingdom Viridiplantae; phylum Streptophyta; class Magnoliopsida; order Apiales; family Apiaceae; genus Heracleum; species Heracleum sosnowskyi. The sequence goes on from CM061240.1 coordinate 24,764,096, forward strand.
GAAACATTCTGATGGCCTCAAGTCTTGCTACTGGTGCATAGGTTTCATCATAATCTATACCCTCTTCTTGAGAGTAACCTTTAGCAACCAGTCTGGCTTTGTTTCTCGTTACAATGCCATCTTCGTCCAACTTATTTCTGAATACCCATCTTGTTCCAATAACAGATTTTCCTTTAGGCCTGGGTACCAGCTTCCAAACTGATTGAGTTCCTCTTGCATAACAATCACCCAATCTGGATCATCTAGAGCATCTTCAACTTTCTTAGGTTCTGTTTCTGAAAGAAACCCAGAATAGTGACATTCATTTTGTGATGTTCTCCTAGTTCTCACTCCTGTGTCCGGATCACCAATGATCAAGTTAAAGGGATGATCTCTATTCCATACCCTTTGTCTTGGCAGATGCGATCTTGATGATTCTCCTTGTTCTAGATGTTGTGGGGTGTGACTAGTTGATCCTTCTCCTGCTCCCCCTGAGTTGTTGACGGTTTGATCTGTTGACCCTGTTGATTGACTAGTGGATCCAGTAGTAGTTTGAGTATGTACACCACTATCACCACTCGGTCCAGAATCATTATCATTATCATTATTATTAATAACTGTAACAACTTCAGGTTCTTCTTCATTGTCAGAGAGATCTCCTGATAGATTTTCAAATACCAAGGATTCAGAGTTCTCTCTTGTTTGCAGGCCTGGTCTTTTGGTGTCGTCAAATGTTACATTAAACCTTTCCAACACCTTCTTATCTTCAATCACATATACCCTGAAAGCCTTAGATTCTAGAGAATAGCCCAGAAAAATGCCTTCATCTGCTTTGGCATCAAACTTGCCAAGATGTTCTCCATCTTTAAGTACAAAGCACTTTGCACCAAACACATGAAAGTACTTCAGTGTTGGCTTCTTGTTGGCCATTAACTCATACGGAGTTTTTTCATGATCTTTGTTGATCAGGGTTCGATTCTAAGTGTAGCAAGTTGTATTCACTGCTTCAGCCCAAAAGTAAGTGGGAAGTTTTGCTTCATTCAACATGGTCCTTGCTGCTTCAACCAAGGTCATGTTCTTCCTTTCCACTACTCCATTCTGTTGAGGAGTTCTTGGTGCTGAAAACTGTCTTGATATTCCTTTCTATGAGCAGAAATCATTAAGAACTGCATTCTTGAATTCAGTTCCATTGTCTGATCTGATTGTCCGCACAGGTAGCTTAGCTTCCACTTCTACCTTCTTGATGTGATCAATGATTAGTTGTGTTGCTTCATCCTTTGATTGTATGAACAACACCCACGTGTACTTGGAGTAGTCATCCACTATCACCAATGCATATCTTTTTCTTGAAAGTGACATAACATTGACTGGACCAAATAAATCCATATGAATCAGTTGTAATGGTTCAGCAATGCTTGTCATTCCTTTGCTTCCATGTGATGCTTTCTTCGACTTCCCCTTTTCACATGCTTCACATAGTCCCTCCTGATTGAATTCCATCAGGGGCAACCCTCTCACTAACTCTCTCTTTACGAAAGAGTTCATAGTTTTGAAGTTCAAGTGTGAGAGCTTCTTGTGCCATAGCCAACTTTGTTCTGAAGATGCCTTACTGTAGAAACATGTAACTTCTCCTTCACTGGTAGAACTTAAGTCAGCTATAAACAAATTTCCTTTTCTTACTCCCAGTAGAGCAAGCTTCTCATTCTTCCTGTTGGTGATCAAGCATTTGTCCTTTCTGAAATCTACATTGTAGCCTTTATCACAGAACTGACTGATACTTAGAAGATTGTGCTTCAATCCTTCAACAAGAGAGATGTTTTCAATGATGACATTCCCAATTTTCAATTTACCATATCCCGTTATGAATCCTTTGTTGTCATCTCCAAAGGTTACAATCGGGTCGGTCTTCTTAACCACCTCTGTAAGCAAGGACTCTTCACCTGTCATGTGTCCAGAACAGCCACTATCCAGAATCCACACGACCTTTGAGCTTTTAACCTTACCCTGCAATCACAGATTGATTAAGCGGACTTTGGTACCCAAAACTGTTTGGGTCCTGAAGGTTTAGATACTTTAACAGGAGTAACATTCAATTTAGTCTTACCCTGTTTGATATTCATAGTATCTGTGGATTTAACATTAACAGTGCTTTTGCTACTATCATTCATCAACTTAAAATAAGCATGCATGATGTTGTACTTACATAGCAAACACTCTTTCTTTCCACAGGGTTCATGAAGATCAGGCATGTCAGACATGTTATACATTTCAGAAGTATTAGCAGTTTCTAGTTTAACCTTTTTACATGCATGTGTAAGGTGTCCAACAGAATTATAAATAGTGCACAACTTCCTAGATGCAATGGGAGAAAATGGAACAATTTCCTGATTAACAATCTTCTTTTTCCCATTCCTGTTCTTTTTAGCATTACTAACTAAGTCACCTACTTCAGTTTTAGGTATTAAAGTTTTTACTGAATTCCTAGGCAACTTAGTCTTTACCTCTTTTTTCTTCAATAAATCCTCTTCAAGCAATTCTTGTCTTATGAAAAGGTCATCCTCATGAAAAGGTTCTGAGAGGGGCTTGACAAAGACTAGACTGACCACATTCTTAAGAATATGTGGAATATCCTTTCTGACAGCAGAAGATGTCATAGGAAATTTCAGAGTCCTTTTCCCAGCCTTTTTGGAGTAGTCAAGTCCTATAGCAGTTTTATTACCCTGGGTCTGAGTATTAATGATATCCTTATCAATCAAGGCGGAATTCTTAAAAGCATTCAGCTTCAAATCTAAATCTGAAATCTGCTTCCTGAGGATAGTCTCTATCTCATCATTACACTTGACCTTGTTCTCTAAGTACGCATTCTTTTGCTTAAGATCTTCTAATGTGACAGCTACAAGCTCTAGTTCTTGATTTTTAGATTCTAGATTTTTAATCTTAAGCACTAGTTTAGCATTCTCCATTTCTGATGCTAGCATGCTTGTGTGTACATTAAACAATTCTACACTAAGATCTTGCACAGTTTTCTTGTACTCAGAATTAGACATGTCAATTGTTGTTAAGATAGGTACCTGAGATAATTTTGGCGATTCCTCTGAAGAGTTAGCCATTAGGGCAACATTTACATATTCATAATCTTCATCCGAATCAGTATCATCCCAGTGTTTTCCCTCTGCTATATAAGCTTTCCCTTTCTGCTTTCCAGAAAATGCCTCCAATTGCTGTTTAAGCTTGGCATTCTCCTTCTTCAAATCCTCATAAGAGTCTTTCCTTTCATAGACCTCTTTCTTGTCTCTTGCTTGACGAGGCTTTCGGCATTTAGTGGCGAAATGCCCTAACTCACTGCAATTGTAGCATATTGATTTGCTTCTATCAATCATGCCAGTCTTGTAGCCTCCCTTAAAGCCTGTACTAGGTGCATACTTGCTCTTCTGGAATCTGTTGGTTGAGCCCTTGAACTTGTACTTAGGGTTTCTCTTGAAACGAATATGACTAAACTTTGCAGCTAAGTACACCATGGTTTTGTCTTCCATTTGCTCAAGCTCTTCTAGGGTGTAGTAATCACTTTCATCAACACCCAGATTCACAGAATCCATTTCAGCTTCTATGATCACCTCCTTTCCAACTCTAGGGGTTTGAACCTGAATATCAGAAGTTGTTGGTCATCCACTACAAGTGTTGCTGATCTCACAAGTGCATTGTGCTTGTTATCCACTGTCCCTTGTCCGTAGATTATCACTCTCTGTTCCTGTTCCATCTCATAAGTCTTCAGCTTGCCATAGATCATCTCTAATGACATTTTTGTGAAATCAATTCTTTCCCTTATGGATGATGACTTGTGTTCTACATGATGGGGCAGCGTCATCATGAACTTCCTGTTTGATTCTCTCATTGGATAGGTCTTCCCTTTCATTGCCAATTCATTTAGAAGCTTAGTATATTTCTCAAAGACCTGAGTTATACTTTCTCCTGGAAGAGACCTAAAAGCTTTGTACTGAGAAGTCAGGATGTCCAATCTATTTTCCTACACGTCTTCAGTTCCTTCCATTATCAAGTTAATGGTATCCCACATATGTTTCCCGCTAGTACAGTTCATCAACTGATAGCTCATTTCCTTGTCTGCGGAATCTACCAATATCAACATCAAACCTGTGTCCAATCGAATCAGTTCTTTGTCAGAATCTGTATACTCAGTAATATCCTTAGGTTGGGTGCCTTAAGGAATCCTGCTACCATCAGGAGCTGTAGATTCACTAACTGGTTTCATTGGAACAAACGGTCCGTTCTCTAATATGCCAATATACAACGGATTAGATGCCTTGATAAATAACAGCATCTTCATCTTCCACAAACCGAAATCATCTCTAGTAAACGGGGGAACTTTAATACCAGCAGTTGTCTTTGGAGCACTCATGGTTTCTGAAAATTTCAAATTGTTTAAAATTCAAGAAATTCCAATTAAATGAAAATTTTTGAAAGTTAAAAAATTTGCTTCGAATTTTCACGCTACGTTTGATTTTGGTCTCATTCACCGGATCTGATTTGTACGTCAATCAAGTAGCTCTGATACCAATTGTTAGGTCCAAATTATCGTAGAAGGGGGGGTTGAATACGATACCTACAAATAATTCAATTTCGTTCGCGGATTAATCATTCAGTTCTATAACGAAATCAAACACACCAAATCAAACCAAGAGTCGGGGAATATATCGTTTTATAAATATAAACCTCGAAGGGTGCTACAATTTCTAATCCGTAGATTAGCTTCAATGAGTTCTAGGTTATTCACAATCAATACAATGATAGAGTTCAAGCAATATTAATTTCTCTGTAATCTCTCTGGCTTGATCTCTCTCTTAGTAATTGCTACTATAAATGAACCTCGACTGAAGAAGACACTTCTTCACTCTGTTAGTAATTGTAGGCTTTGTTTTTGAAAACTATCGAACCAAACTTGAAGAATCAATCTTGGTCGTCCATATTCAAAATCAACCTGACAACAAACATACTTTCCACCTGCTCCCTAATTTAAAAACCATCAAATGAATTAAATTAATTTACCATTCGATAGTTTTTTATACAAAACTATCGAATACCAAATTAATCTAATATGGTTTTCTGTGAATCACTTTTCATCTTGTTAGGTCCTGATAAGTTTGTAGAAGGGGGTTGAATACAAACTATACCGTTTTATCGAATTTGTCCTTTAAAAGATATAACTGTTTAGAACAAATTAGTGTGGAATAAAAACTGAAACAATATTCAAGTTAAATAGAAACTCTATTAAACTTGAGGGGTGTTACAATTCAGTGCACAGATTACAAGGTTCTTGTTACAACAAATCTAGAATAAATTCGACATGAATTTATCTATATTTGTAATAAAAAGATCGAATACTAAAAAGTAGTTCGATAGTAATTCTAGGGATTATGATCCGCTAGATTGTCAAAGCAGTACAAGTAATTGAATTCTAGTGGACTGGATATAACTTTGATGGCTAGAATTTATTACAAGAATTAAATGAGGCTTTGCAGTTGGTTCGCTTGAATATGCAGAAGAGAGTAAATGAGAAGCTGTTCTTTCTTTTCTGTCTTGAATTGTAATGTCTGCCTTGTTTGATCAAACACATGTATTTAAACAAAGTCAACAGCATCATTTCCACGCGCCAAAACACTGCATTACATTTACACTAATAGTACTATCCATTTAAGCCTGGTAGTACTATCGGTAGGACTACCAGTTTGAACTGGTAGGACTATCGGTAGTACTATCACAGATAGTACTACTAGTATAAATAGAATTAGATATAAAACTGATTTAATGCATTCTACTTTTAATTGATTTAATAAATGAATTAATTCTTTTAGAATTAATTCACAGATTAAATAAATTAAATTATTGACTTAAATAATTCCATAAATAAATTAATTCTTGAGAATTAATTTATACATAAAATTATTTAGGATCTAGATTGATTAATTTAATATATGAATTAATTCTGAAAGAATTAATTCATAGATTAAATTAATTATCTTATAGAATAATATTAAAAGAGAATTAAACTAATTCTTAGAATCACTAAAATTGATGACGAACTTCCACTGGCTGACGTTGACACTCCATGTACTGTCTGGTTCATGAGTGACAAACTTTAATGGTTGTTCTTCATACTTGACTTTAAGCTGTGATTCTTTACTCCTTCTATTTAAACAAGGACTGTAACCTGTACTTTTCTCTGTCACACTTCTGAAATCTCTGTCACTTTAAATAGATCCACTTTCTTGAATACTTCACTGAGGCTTGATCAAATAAATGAACTTCTTCCAGTGTAGAATAACTTCAAGTCTGTAGATGACTTTAATCTTCATTCTTTGACAGATTTAATCTTCTGAGATTCCTATGACATCTGTATTTATTATTTACTTATTACATCTTAATTAAATTTGAGTAGAATCCTCGGTGTTTACAAATAGGCCTTGACATATGCCTTTCAATCTCCCCCTATTTGTTTGTTAGACAATAACAACCAAATACTCTAGAGGATAACTCAACTAAAACAAGAAAAAATAAGACTTTTAAGAGCCAAGCAAATAATAAAAAAGTTCTGGATTAAATATAACAATTTCCAGATTCAAACAATAAAGATAAATACAAGATAGATGTTCCTCTAGCCTGAACAAATGATAAATTTCCCTATCTTGATTTACCTAGCTCTAAACATATAACATTTACAAATTGAGCTAACTACATCATGCCTTTAGTCTCTAATTTCACCTTCTTCAGCTTCTTGCAAGGTGACTAGAAGACCTTTGTCAAGGACACGATCACTTTCAGAAACCACACCACTTGGCATTACTGGTTGAGTGGTGATCTTCTTCAATCTATTCTTCATCTGAGCATACCTTGGAATTTTCTTCGTGCAGTAGTCTGAAATCATATCAGCAACTTCAGACTTCTCTACAGAAGCAAACCCAGAAGTTCTAAGAAGATTCTCCAACTTCACCAGTTGCATAGCAGTCTGTAGCTTCATGGAATCAGGATCCAGCCTTACAGTCTCCAAAGTTGTACCTCTGTAGATTTTGACTTCATAAGGAAAATGTACAACTTGAGGGCTGGCCTTCATAGCAGAATCTCTCAGCCGGTCATAAAGAAGCTCGTTCAAGCAAGAAGATCTCTTTACTTTACTCATCAGAATCCACAATTCAGAGAGAGATCTTCTTTGAAGTAGTTCAAGAGAAACAGTGAATGACCCTTCAAGAGCACTTGAGACATAGATGAAAAGTTCCTGCCTCACTTGATCAAATGCACACGTAATCCTTAATATATCTTGCTTCAATGCCTTCATATATAATGAGTTGTCTGGATTAACAATTCTGATCTTCTCAAGCAGCTTCAGAAAAGTAGCATCATTGTTTGTGCCTCTCTGAGGGATATCAAACATCTCCCTTGCCTTATCCCATTTGACTCCTTGCTTCATCCTAACATCCAATCTCCTTTCTTTGACATGAATACTATGAAGACGTTGTTTGTCTTCATGTTCAGCCTTTTGAATTTTCAGCTTTTGAGAAATGATGTCAGAGACCTTGGCATTTTCATCCTCCTTTCTTCTCAACTCTGCCTGTTGTTTCTTCAACTCCTTCTCAAACAAAGGGTCAGGTGTGTATAGATCAGCTTCATCTTCCCAATCATGAAAGTTGGCTGCCTCCTCAACCTCCTCCTCACCAAAAGCTTCTTCAGGTATGGTCTTCCTCAGATCACCAGATGTGTCAAATTGGAAGTCATCTTGTTCACCGTGGTAGTAGTAGGCATCATCAAAAGCAGACTCCTCCATTGATTGTTTACCTTTCCCCTTATCCTTTCCAGAAGCTCCTCCAGCTTCTTTGTCTTCTCCTTTCTTCTCCTTCTCCCCCTTAGTTGAGGAATCCTCTACAGTTTGAGCTGTGGAAGCCCTAGGATTCACCTCAGATGTTCTCCTTATCTCTCCTCTTTCTCTTCCATCTCCTCCTTCATCATCATCATCATCCTCATCATCATCTCCCTCAAAGAATGTTCTTTGCTCTTCAGTAGGTTGATGTGATTCCTTGATCATATTATACAAGTGCTTCATACCTTCATTCAGATGCTCCATTCCTCCTTCTATCCTGAAAATCCTTTCTTCATTAAACTTTTGATTTTCATCAACTGTTTGCAGAATAAAGTCCACCTTGGTAGAAATGGCAGCAATCTCCTTGACACTTTCTGAAATTTGAGCATTTGAGATGGTTAATTCAGAAATGTCCGAAGCCACTAGTACTTGAGATTGTTGGATGGAATTCAGCTTCGGGACCAGAGTATTCTTCAATCCTTCGAGGTCATCTTTCACAGTACCCAGCTGATTTGATACAGAGGTGGTAGATTGAGAGACCACTTGTGCTTTTAGAATTTCCTTCTCAGCCTGGGTTTCTTGCAGTTGTTTCTGTAGAGCAGCTATCTGAGCTAACAAAGAAGCAGTGTTTGTGTCAGTGTGTGCACTCACTTCAATTTCTCTCAGTGGTGTTTCACTCAACTCACGTGCTTGTGTATCACCCTCTGTTTGATTTTGATCTCTAATCACTAGCTGTCTTTCCAAGTTATCAGATTGAGTACCTACAATAGAAATCACCCTAGCCCCTTCAAGAGAGGTCAGTGGTGGTGCAATGGGAGTTCGCAAATCCTGTTCCCTGAATGAGTCTGTCAAAATATTTGACATTGTATACTGAATTTCTTCAGGGACAGACTCATCAGGTTGCCTTTCACTTTCTCCAGTAAAAACTGCGAGTGAAAAATCCCTTAAGGGAGCCAGAGATGTTCCCTCTGGGAGGGGAGAAAATGATTCTATTATAGGTGGCAAAGAATCAGATTTTCCCTCTGATGCCTGTGAAGGCACTTCTACCGTGACAATGGTAGGAACTGTTTCAGACCCTAAGTGCTCTCCTAACAACGTGTCCTGAGTTTCTTCTATTTGGATGTCTTCTCCCATTGTGAGTAAAGGGAGAGTGCTTGACTCATTACAGGTTGCCAGGGCCCGATGGCGAATTTCAATAGATTCATCCTGTTGAGAGGATGTCTCCAGAGACTGTTCAATGGCCATTTCAAAGTCCATATCCTGTTGGGAGGACATGGATGGGCTTACAGATGTCTCTCTATAGGTTTTCCTTTTCTTTAGTGGTGGAGACAGAGCTGTGGGTGCACTCAGTGTTTGTTCACTACTTGACCTTTGTCTTATTAAAGAAGCAGTTTCAGGTTGAGAGGTTAAAGGATTAGACACAGTGTTTGGCTCTCTGGCCTGGGTTAGAGATTGTGGTTCAACAACCTCTTGGTCTGTCCTATCAACCACTTGGGCTTCAGCAAAGGTGCCAGATGATCCAGAGATAGGATGTATTACCTGTATTGGCAGTTCCTCTGAAGTTCCAGCTGCAATGACTAGTTGTTGATCAGGAACAAAGGGTTCAAAAGTAGGAAGGTTAATGACATGAGCCATGAATGGACTTACAACCACTGGTGTCATATTCCATTTAAGAGAAGTATGGAGTCTTTGATAGAACTTACTATTAGTAGAAGGAGAATTAACAGATAAGGCATTTGAAAACAACTCCTTGTGAGCATCAGATAGCACATGATTGATTAAAATAGTGAGAAATCGAGGATAGAAACACCTGACATTCCTACCACTATCATGATCAATCCTGGCATTGGATACTCTTCTAACTATAAGACTCCAGATTAGATGACCAATGTTAAGTCTAACATTAAACACAATAGCATAAGCAATGTACTGCAACAAAGATGGAATATGAGGAAAATTACTCTTAGTACAATTGCTGAAAACCTTAGCTAAAGTATCAAATAAGATATCCCATTCACAGACTAAATTAGCTTTACTGAGTTTGGGCAACTCCAAAGGACCTTGATAATGAATTCTGTTGAAAAACTGGATTAATTCAATATCAGAAGGAGTCCTATCAAAGTTGTCCCTAGGAAGTTGAAAAACTTCACAAAACAAATCCTCAGTAATGGTGTACTGTGTGTGCTCAATAGTGAAAGATATAGAATTTAAATTCTCAGAAATCACAGCAGTAGAACACAATAATCTAAGTGGTTCAATCTTTAAATCAGCAGATAAACATATAGCACGACTCACACAACACTACGAATTTAAAAACTGAATCCAAGGTCGAAAACGATCAATCGGGCATTTCAACGGATCAAAATATCCAATATAATTGTTTTTAACAACCTCAAAATTTTGAGCCATAATTTACTAATAAAGAATTAACATAGAAAATCAAAAACTCAAATAATTATGAATAATTCGAATTTAAGGATTTTAAAATTAATTAAAAATCCAAATTTTCAAAGTTCTCCAAAAATTACCAAATTTTAGTATGTTAATCCTTGACAAAAACCGCACACTGTACTATTTTTAGAATTCAAAAACACTTATTAAAACCCTAAAAACGAATCACAAAACCCTTTGAAATTCAAAAACTCGAAAAATTAAAACTCAATGAAACTTGGATTTTAAGTACTCGAATTAATGGGCTTGAGAAGATCTGTTCAGTGATGGTCTTAGAATTTAAAACTAACAAGAGTCGAATTCAGAAACTGAAAAAGAAACGGGCAGCAGTTCGTTTCTTGATGAACAAAAGAGAGAAAAAAATCCAGTTAAGTAAAAACTTGAACTGTGGAAGTACTCAGTAAACTGTAAAAACAAAAAAAAATTAGTATATTTATATAACCAGTAGTACTATGGTAAAAGTAAAACCAGTAGTACTAATGGTAAAAATAAAAAACACGGTAGTACTATGGTAATTAAACAAAAAAAATAAAATAAAATAAAAAGAAAAAGCTTAGTAGTCCTATCCAAAACTCGGTAGTACTATCAGAATAATAAAAATAAAAGAAAAACAAAAAGAAATGCTAGTAGTACTATACGAAGAGAACTAGCAGTACTAAGACAAAAAAAAAACTAAAAACTACGGTAGTACTATTGAAAATAGGCTAGTAGTACTATGAAATAAAAAGGAAAAACAAAAAACAAAAAAAATACAAATTAAAATGGAAAATGCTGATAGTACTTACAGAATGAACTAGTAGTACTATCAAGGGATAGTACTACCGATAGTACTACTAGTTCAAAACTAGTAATACTAACGAAAATAAGAAAATAAAATAGAAAAGCAGTTCTAAATAAAAAGAAAATGCTGAGAATTAACAAAACTTTACAGAAAATGAATAAAAAAACATGAAAAATTTATACAAATCTAGAAAAATTCACAGAAAAATCCATAAATCCTAGAAAAATATGCAGAAAATTATAGAAATGCCTAAAATTAATATAAACTTGCAGAAATATTTAAACAACAATATTTACAATCTGAAAAATATCTAAATAATTCTAAATAAATATATTTTCAATAAAAATACATTTCTCCACTTAAAAAATATGAGAAAAATATTTTTTAAAGAAAATAAATTATTCAGAGCTATTTAAATCAACAAGCATGCAATTATTAAATGAGAATTGGCAGTAAATATTAGTTAAATGACAAGAGAAAATGAATTTTGTAAGAACAAACCTAACAGAGATATTGTCAATCACTAAGACTGTTTAACATACCCAATTTACCAACTAACTTGATAAATGTAGATTCGTCAACAGATTTAGTGAATATATCTGCAGTCTGTTCTTCTGTGGGTACAAAATATAACTCCACATTTCCATTCATGACATGCTCTCTGATAAAATGATACCTTATATCAATGTGCTTTGTTCTCGAGTGCTGCACAGGGTTGTTGGAGATTGCTATGGCACTTGTATTATCACAAAATATGGGAATTTTGTCTAATGCAAAGCCATAGTCCTTTAATTGATTCTGTATCCATAAGATCTGAGCACAACAGCTTCCAGCAGCAATATATTCAGCTTCTGCTGTTGAATTGGAAACTGTTTGCTGTTTCTTGCTATACCAGGAAATCAACCTACCTCCTAGGAATTGACAACTCCCAGAGGTACTCTTTCTATCCACAACACTACCTGCATAATCAGAATCTGTATATCCAACAAGATTAAAACCAGAATCTTTAGGGTACCAGATACCTAGATTAGGTGTACCCTTAAGATATCTCAAGATTCTTTTCACAGCAACGAGATGTATATCTCTAGGGTCCGCTTGGAACCTTGCACACAAGCATGTAGCATACATAATATCTGGTCTACTTGCAGTAAGATAGAGTAAGGAGCCAATCATACCTCTGTAGCTTGTAACATCTACCTTGATAGATTTGTCAGAAGCTCCAAGTTTGATTGCTGTTGAAGATGGAGTCCTTGCTGATGCTGAATCCTCCATGTGATATTTCTTGAGGAGTTCTTTGAGATACTTGGATTGACAAATAAATATACCATTTGACCTTTGACTTACTTGTAATCCAAGAAAGAACTTCAGCTCACCCATCATACTCATTTCAAACTTACTCTGCATTAGCTCAGCAAATCTCTTACATAGATTATCATTAGTAGACCCAAATATAATGTCATCCACATAGACTTGGACTAATATCATATCACTTTTGTGTTTCTTTGAAAAAAGAGTTTTGTCTATGATACCTCTAACAAAACCATTTTCTAAAAGAAAACCAGAGAGAGTGTCATACCATTTTCTTGGGGCTTGTTTGAGACCATAGATAGCCTTGAAGAGAAAGTACACAAAGTCCAGCAGCTCCTGATTTTCAAAGCCAGGGGGCTGTTCCACATACACTTCTTCATCAAGTTCACCATTCAGGAATGCACTCTTAACATCCATTTGATAGACTTTAAAATTGGAATAAGCCGCAAATGCTAAGAACATCCTGATGGCCTCAAGTCTAGCCACTGGTGCATAAGTTTCATCATAATCAATGCCTTCAGCTTGTGAATACCCTTGTGCAACCAGTCTTGCCTTGTTCCTTGTAACAATGCCATCCTCATCTAGCTTGTTCCTGTATACCCATCTAGTACCAACTACTTTCTTGTTCTTTGGCCTGGGTACCAGCTTCCAGACTTGCTGTTGTTCAAACTGATTGAGTTCATCTTGCATAGCAATCACCCAATCTGGATCAGTCAGTGCTTCCTCAGTTTTCTTTGGCTCCATTTTAGATAGAAAAGCTGAGAAATGACATTCATTCTGAGTAGCACGTCTAGTTTTAACTCCAACATCTGGATCACCAATGATCAGCTCAAAAGGATGAGCTCTATTCCAAACAGTTTGTCTTGGAAGATTTGATCTTGATGATTCGCCTTGAAATTCACTTTGATGTTGTGAGTGACTAGTTGATCCTTCATTTGCTCCCCCTGAGTTGTTGCTTGATTGCCTTGATGATTCTTCTCCAGTGTTGGTTGTATCTCCATTGTTACCAGTGTTTCCACCACCATCACCATGATCATTATCATCATTGTTATTATCATCACCAGCAATAACTTCAGGTGGGGCTCCATCATCTGATTCTGAGTCTGGCAAGTTATCAAACTTCAGCTTCTCAGATGAATCTTCTTTTTGGATATTGGGGAACTTAGTGTCATCAAAAGTAACATTGACACTTTCCTTTACTGTGTGACTGCCAACCAAGTAGACCCTGTAAGATCTTCTGGAGTAACCAACAAAAATAGCTTCTTGTGCCTTTGCATCAAACTTGCCACGTTTCACATTGTCATCTATAAGCACAAAGCATTTTGCTCCAAATACATGAAAGTACTTGACAGTTGGTTTCTTGTTGTTCATGATCTCATAAGGAGTCTTCATTAAGTCCTTGTTGATTAAAGTTCGATTCTGAGTATAACAAGCTGTATTCGCTGCTTCAGCCCAAAAGTACGTTGGAAGTTTGGACTCACTTAGCATAGTCCTAGCTGCTTCAATCAATGTACGATTCTTTCTTTCCACTACTCCATTTTGTTGAGGAGTTCTAGGGGCAGAATACTGTCTTGTTATTCCTTTATCAGCACAAAAGTCATTTAGAATGGCATTCTTGAATTCAGTACCATTATCTGACCTTATGGCTCTAACAGGGAATCTAGAATCCAGCTCAATCAACTTTATGTGGCCAATCACCGGGAATGGGGTCTCATCCTTGGAATGTAGGAATAAAACCCATGTATATTTTGAATAGTCATCAACAATCACAAGTGCATATTGTTTCTTTGACATGGACATCACATTAACTGGACCAAACAAATCCATGTGCAGTAGCTGAAGAGGTTCAGTTATTGATGATGTATCAGTGCCCTTGTGAGAAGCTTTCTTTGACTTTCCTTTCTGACATGCCTCACACAGTCCTTCCTGTGTAAATTCCATCTGAGGCAAACCTCTAACTAATTCCCTCTTGACTAAAGAGTTCATAGTTTTGAAGTTAAGGTGAGACATCTTCTTGTGCCATAGCCAACTATCATCTGATGAAGATTTAGCATAAAAACAATTAACTTCATCTTTGAATCCCGAGTTCAGATCAGCTATGAACAAGTCACCTTTCCTTACTCCTTGAAGAGCAGGCTTTCCATTCTTCTTGTGAAGGATCTGACACTTCTCTCTTTCAAAGGAAACAGCATATCCTCTGTCACAGAACTGACTGATGCTGAGAAGATTGAACGTCAGACCTTCCACAAATGAAACATCTTCAATGATAACATTTCCATACTTCAAACAGCCATATCCTTTCGTAATACCCTTACTGTTATCTCCAAAGGTTACCACTGGGCCAGCTTTCTCAACCAAATCTGATAGCAGGGCTCTATCTCCGGTCATATGCCTTGAACAGCCACTGTCAAGAACCCATATAACACGGCTTACCTGTTTAACTCCCTGCAATACCAGATTGATTAGTCCTTCCTCGGAACCCACACTTGATTGGGTCCGGCATGCTTAAAGAATTGGCCTTTGTCAGGCAAAACAACATTTTTAACTAAAACTACTTCAACCTCTTTCACATAAGAGCGTTTCCATTTATAGCCAGCCTTAACACATTTCTGAGTAGGCTTAGGGATAAATGAATCCACTCTAGTCTGAGGAGGACTAGTAGTCTTTGCTTTAACATGCTTCTTATTATTAACATGTTGACGTGGAGCAGTCTTATCACTAGATACATGCTTTTTATTAAAGAATGCATACATAACATTAAAAGCACAAGACATGCAATTACTCACACCACATGCTTTATGAGAAGAATTAACAGCAGGCATGTTAGTTCTACAGTTGTTTTGATCCAACTTATGGATATCTGATTTAGTCTTTTTAGTTGTAGCAACTTTGACTGGAATATCAGATATACACTTTTTGGATTGTTCAACTTCCAAAGCAATATCTTCTTCACGAATCTCCTCTGCAATGATGATAGAGTCTTCATTCAGAGGTTCTGCTTCGGACTCCTTACAGAAGGGTGTTTCAATACCCTTAAGCACATATGGAACACCCCTTCCTTCAGATCTGACTCTACAAGGGGAATTAATTCCAAGAAATCCAATGGCCTTATTATAATCATAACCTATACTGACATGATTACCAATAGCTTGTTTATTGAGAATCTCTTTAGCCGTCTTACAAGAGCTAAAATAGGCATTAGCTTTAGTCTTCAGCTCACTAAGAATGGTTTCCAGTTGAATATAACATTTAACCCTATTCTCAAGAAAAGCTATTTTCTCAACAAGTTCATCCTGATTAACATGCACTAGTTTTAATTCTTTTATCTCATTTTCAAGATTTGTGTTTAAAAGAATTATTCTATCATTTTCAGTGCGTGCACATTCTAAGGTGCCACCAAGATGACGAATCATTTCAGTATCAGTAAACTTTACCTCTGACATGTGTGCAGATGAAGTGCTTGCCTCTTTAGCCACTAAAGCAAGGTTCCCAATCTCACCTGCTTCTTCATCACTGTCAGTGTCATCCCAACTCTTTCCTTCAGCAACATAAGCTTTCCCAATCTTGTTCTTCTTGCTAGAATCAAATGTGTTTCTAGTCACTTGCTTTGGCTTTCTGCATTCAGTAGCAAAGTGACCCAACTCATTGCAATTGTAGCATCTGATTGTGCTCCTTTCCACAGTTCCAGTTTTGTAGCCACCCCTTGAGCCACTTGAAGAGGAAGATCCACCTCTCTGAAATCTGGGCCTGAACTTAAGATTGGGATTCCTCTTGAATCTGAACTTCCTAAACTTCCTGACTATCAAAGCCAAATCACCATCCTCCAGCTGATCAAGTTCTTCTAAAGAATAGAAGTCACCACCAGATTGATCAATGGATGTTAATCCATATTCAGCATCAATAAGATTCATGTTAGAACTGGAAGGTTGAACAGCCTTTACTTCCAGTTTCTGTGGGACTTCAGGAGCCAGTGCAGTAGAAGTACTAACAATCTTCCCAGTTCCATACAGCTCCCTTTGTTGAATCTGCTCCAGCTCATAGGTCTTCAGAACACCATACAATCTCTCCAAAGCAATCTCATTCATATCTCTTGCTTCTCTAATGGCAGAAATTTTGTGCTCCAAATGAGGTGGAAGTGTAAGAAGGAACTTCTTGTTAATCTCCTTGTTGGTGTAGTGCTTCCCATTGAGATTCAGATCATTGATTAATTTGTTATATCTCTCAAAAACCTGAGAGATACCTTCACCAGGGTTTGATCTGAAATGCTCATATTGTGAGGTGAGAATTTCCAGCATATTCTCCCTAACTTCCTCTGTCCCCTCATTGATTATCTCTATAGTTGCCCAAATGTGTTTAGCAGTATCACAGTTGAGGACATGATTATGCATGATTGGATCAAGACAATCAATAAGGATCAACTGAAGACAGGAATCCAAGGTAACATCCTCTTTCTCATCAGGAGTGTAATCCTTGGCATCTTTAGGGTACATTCTAGCAGCCCTAGTCACAACATTATTCTCAATGAGTTCTCCCTCAATAATCATAGGGACTTTGGGACCGTTCTTCAGCACATCAATGTATTTAGGATTTGCAACCTTAAGAAATAGAAGCATTTTCTTCTTCCACATTGGATAATGCTCCTTGCTGAACATTGGGATTTTGACTGTACCCACTTTCTGTGTAGTAGCCATCTTTTGAGATTTTTTAAGAAAGATAAAAAATCAGAGTTTAAGAAAAATCTCAAAACAATTGGATCTTTGATTTGTATATCAATCAAAAGGCTCTGATGCCAATTGTTAGGTCCTGATAAGTTTGTAGAAGGGGGGTTGAATACAAACTATACCGTTTTATCGAATTTGTCCTTTAAAAGATATAACTGTTTAGAACAAATTAGTGTGGAATAAAAACTGAAACAATATTCAAGTTAAATAGAAACTCTATTAAACTTGAGGGGTGTTACAATTCAGTGCACAGATTACAAGGTTCTTGTTACAACAAATCTAGAATAAATTCGACATGAATTTATCTATATTTGTAATAAAAAGATCGAATACTAAAAAGTAGTTCGATAGTAATTCTAGGGATTATGATCCGCTAGATTGTCAAAGCAGTACAAGTAATTGAATTCTAGTGGACTGGATATAACTTTGATGGCTAGAATTTATTACAAGAATTAAATGAGGCTTTGCAGTTGGTTCGCTTGAATATGCAGAAGAGAGTAAATGAGAAGCTGTTCTTTCTTTTCTGTCTTGAATTGTAATGTCTGCCTTGTTTGATCAAACACATGTATTTAAACAAAGTCAACAGCATCATTTCCACGCGCCAAAACACTGCATTACATTTACACTAATAGTACTATCCATTTAAGCCTGGTAGTACTATCGGTAGGACTACCAGTTTGAACTGGTAGGACTATCGGTAGTACTATCACAGATAGTACTACTAGTATAAATAGAATTAGATATAAAACTGATTTAATGCATTCTACTTTTAATTGATTTAATAAATGAATTAATTCTTTTAGAATTAATTCACAGATTAAATAAATTAAATTATTGACTTAAATAATTCCATAAATAAATTAATTCTTGAGAATTAATTTATACATAAAATTATTTAGGATCTAGATTGATTAATTTAATATATGAATTAATTCTGAAAGAATTAATTCATAGATTAAATTAATTATCTTATAGAATAATATTAAAAGAGAATTAAACTAATTCTTAGAACCACTAAAATTGATGACGAACTTCCACTGGCTGACGTTGACACTCCATGTACTGTCTGGTTCATGAGTGACAAACTTTAATGGTTGTTCTTCATACTTGACTTTAAGCTGTGATTCTTTACTCCTTCTATTTAAACAAGGACTGTAACCTGTACTTTTCTCTGTCACACTTCTGAAATCTCTGTCACTTTAAATAGATCCACTTTCTTGAATACTTCAATGAGGCTTGATCAAATAAATGAACTTCTTCCAGTGTAGAATAACTTCAAGTCTGTAGATGACTTTAATCTTCATTCTTTGACAGATTTAATCTTCTGAGATTCCTGTGACATCTGTATATATTATTTACTTATTACATCTTAATTAAAGTTGAGTGGAATCCTCGGTGTTTACAAATAGGCCTTGACATATGCCTTTCACATCTCATTAGATGGTTTTCTTAATTGAAAAACCATCGAATCATTTTCTTCTCTTGATCTTTTAATAATTCAGATGAATAACACTTGATCAATTCTTCTTTTATGTCTTCAATTCAGTGCTGCTGATAAGTCCTTTGTCGTCCTGGTTGCTTCAAATAAATCACTGGAATCCTGTGGTACTAACCCTAAATCATTCACATACTTCTGTCGTCTTGAAAGTCTTGTTTCTATTGCTGTCACTGAGGCTTGAACATTTTCATGAACTTCTTTCCGTGACCTGTTTACGGACTTCAAGAATACATACCGTATTTTGATTTTTTGAGTTTACCTTTTCTTCTTTGATTCTGGATTCCTGTGCTTCTGTTAATATTATTGTCTGTCTTGTCCTATGTTGAGTTGTAGTTATCTCTTTTACATCTTATGTCACATTATGCTTTACAAATACACTTTTTAATATTAGATCTAACGGTTCACATCTATCTATTTAAGATCTAACGTTATTTTTTTAATTTGGTAGAGTTTCGGATAAGATCACTTTTATGCATATAATATATAAAGGATATCTATATCTATACTATATTATTAAAGCCGGAACATTAAAAATTTTGGTTTTCGGTTTTCGGTCATTTATTCAATTTAATAAATAATAAAATAATATAAAAATAGTAACTAGTTGATTGCCTTTTATAATAAAAACACTTTTTTTTAAACAAAATCTCCTTATTTTCCAAAAATATCACGGGTAATTGCCTTTAAATTAAAACAAATTATATTTTATATTTATTCTCACTAAAATGTGTCTTTTCCAAAAATATCACGGACAATTAATTTTTTTAATTAAAACATCTTAACTTTTCTATTTGTCCTTATTACTTTTATATTTGTTCTCACTAAAATATCTCTTTTCCAAAAATATCACGGACAATCACTTTTTGTTCTCACTAAAATCTCTATTTTCCAAAAATATCACGAGCAATTACTTTTTTTAATTAAAACATATTAACTTTTCTATTTGTCCTTATTACTTTTATATTTGTTCTCACAAAAATCTCTCTTTTCCAAAAATATCACGGACAATTACTTTTTATATATTTACAATTACTTTTTTTATGAGAGACATAGTAGATTTACAATTTTATATATTTGTTTTCTAATAATCAAGTTTAGAGAATTGAATTTTTTTATTTACATTCAAATTCATAGTAAAGCAATAAGTATATAAAAGTCATTCAGAATTCAATTAAACAAATATTAAATTTTTTCTTAACTGAAAAAAAATTAAATTCCGTTATTTATATTCAAATTTACAGGAAAGACAATGATTAAATAAAAATCAATTATGTTTCCATGATGAACCATTTATATTATAATAATGCACATGTACGTATTTAAAAGTTTATTATAATGTCTAGGGATATTTAAAATTTTTTTAATTTTTGTGATAATACGAATTATTGAAGTTTGAAGCGGTTGTTAATAGTTAAATTTTTATTATTGCTTAATTTTAGTATTTTTTTTTTAATTTATGTGTATTTAATGCAATGGGCGTCGGCTCAAGAAAATTTGACACAAAATCGACATATAAAATTTAGGGATATTTAAGAAATTTATAACTTTTGTTATAATACTAATATTTAATAGTTGAAGTTTGAAGCAGTGATTAATGCTTAAATTTTAATTATGGCATATTTTTAGTATTTTATATTTATATGTATTTACTGGCGCCGGATCAAGAAAACATGACACAAAATTGACATAGTAGATCTAAATACATTTAAGAAAATTTGTAATTTTTTTGACAATACGAACGGTTTAAGTTGGAAGCGGTGATTAATACTTAAATTTATATTATTGAATATTTTTATTTATATATATTTAGTGTAACGAATGTCGACTCAAGAAAATATAACACAATCGGCATAAAAAAAATATGTAAATAGTTTATTTTATTATTTATGTATGTTTAGTTTTGAAAATATCGTGTTCACTATTTAAATGATATTTTATATATTTTTTCCTCGAATTTTTAAAATAGTTAATATTTAAAATTTTACAAAAAATATTATAGCCTATAGGGCCGTCGCGAAGTGCGGTTTAGTCGACTAGTTTATATATATAAAGGAAAATCCCCAGAGTTCTATAATCGCTGGATTCATATTTTTCTAATTTTCTAGAGCTTCTCAATTTTTAATACTTAAAATTAAACTTCCTTTTTTAAGTCTTATTTTTTAGAAAAGAAAGTCAAAATCTTTTTTAAGTTGTATAAAAGAAATCATTGTATAAAAGTTCGATAAATGATCAAGATGAAACGGAGAATTCAAAAAAAAAACCTTAATTTTATGTCAAAAATATTATTTTCTTTAAAAACATATTTTGTAGAATATTTTTTAGAAATATTTAGAGAAAATTTTACAATGACGTATTTATCCAAATAATATTAAACTGAAAAATTACATTTTTTAATAAATAATTAAATTAACATTTTTTATTTATGAATTTGTTTTACATATGAAAGGAGTTTTTACAATTGGGGTTCAAATTTGATTAAAACAACCCGGTTACATGGTAAGTGGGAGCATTGAGTTTCAAAAAACTAATAAGATTCGCATTATACAATTTTTTACAAATTTTCAGTTTCCAAAATCAAATGGGATTCAAATTCCATCGGGTAATTTCGCTATATAAACAACACCACCCCAATATCCCTGTTCATCTCTTCAGCTCTTCATAACATATGTGTAAGCAGCAATCAAATATGGCTCTTGTTGTGTATTCTTCATCCAAGAAATACCATGATGAAGGCGTTGATCTAAGTTTAAGAATTAATATAAGTACTAGTACTACAAATGCTGTGAAGTTAAAGAACAATAATAAAAGAAAGATGTGGACGGGTGAAGATGATGATGTAGAAGATTTCATAAGTGGGAAAAAACTCCGAAAATTCAGCTTTTATACACCGGAGGAAGAAGCTGAGGAGAGACTTCACGGGGTTTGTACTAAACTTAAGTTGCATGATGATCTGTGGAAAATAAAAAAAGTTCTTCAAGAGAGTGACGTGAATACTTCGTGCAGGCTTATGATCTCGAAGCGATTGGTGAACCAACATATTGTGGAAGTGTGGAGAAGTGGTGGGAGAGATGAGAATGTAAGAGAACTAAATGCAGAGGATGGGGTTTCGGTGAAAGTGTGGGATTGTGATAGAAAGAAAGAGTATGTGTTGACAATGAAGACCCATCCTTCAACTGGTTGTTCTATTTTTTTAACTAATTGGAGCAGACAGTTTGTGTCTGAAAGAGGACTTAAGAAAGGTGACGAGATTGGTCTCTTCTGGTGCAATTGTTCTGATAGATTTTTCTTCTCGGTTCTTGCTCGTGCTCCTGATCAGCCTGTTTATTATTTGGAGGGGCTTTGAAAAATTTGATGCTACTCGAATCTCTTGCTGCAGTTTGTCTAGCAGTTTCTTCTTCTCCATTCTCGATTTTTGCTCCTCATTAGTGAACAGCCTCCTGTTTAATATATATGTGATGTATCGATATGTGTAAATGCAGGGTTCTTAAAGATTTAGCAATAAAGAAGGTAGTACTCTGTTTAGAACCTTCTGTTCTAGAAGTTAGTCCATGTATTTTTATTTGATTGTTGTACGTTTGCTGTTTTTAATGAAGAGGGCTGTCTTGATTCTATTATGTTGTTTTTTCTATTTATATATATTGCTTAATTGCTGGATTTGCTGCAAATTTCAAGTTTAGAATCATCAGCACTTTTTAGTTGTAATGGGGCCACAAAGATCTGATTTGTATTGGCCCACAGAATAAAAGAAGTTTTAAATACTCCCTAGTTTAAGAACAGTGAGAGGCCCTTGTTCAATTGGGCAATTAATTGGTCACTCTTTTCTTTTGTCAAACTCCTCCCATTTTCCCCTCTTTTGATTTTTAATTTAGGGTTTTATTACTCTCAATTCATCTGTTCTGCTCAAAGTTCTGTTCTTTAAGTCTTGAAGCTTGCTTACATTCTTGAATCAAAACCCTCTATTTAACTCTGTCTTGCATTTAAATCTTTTCCTCTTATGATCTTTGAAAAATGGTCTTTTCTTAAATTCCCATGTTTTAGATTAATCCCATCAAAACCCTTGTCAAGATTTTGGTTATATAGATATACATATACATTAACATGGGTGTGGACTGGCCTCTAGTGTTGGTATGCCTTCTGGTGACCAAGAAAGAGAGAACAGAGGTAGGCCTAAGAATTGGGGTTCTGAGGGCAACATGTCTTTGGCATTGTGTTCCATGTCATCTGATCCCTTTCTGGGAGAAAAAGAATAGAGGGCCTCGATTGTTCTGTTTTACCTTGCACATTTTTTTCCGGGTGAGTGAATGAAACAGTTTGGCAGGATCGGCTGTTACACCACATATCATTGATATAGGAGATAGATATATGTGATGTAGCTTCTATATTATATTATGAAAAGATTATCCTTGTTGAAGATGTCCCAGCTAAACTGATTAATCCTTACATGTCTAAGATCTCTAAGAGAGTTTGTAAGGTGCTTTCTTTTTCCGATTACTAGAATTTCTGATGGTACATTTTCTCTTATTTTAGGTAAGATACGAGG
Organism: Heracleum sosnowskyi; assembly: GCA_030848705.1. Classification (NCBI taxonomy): domain Eukaryota; kingdom Viridiplantae; phylum Streptophyta; class Magnoliopsida; order Apiales; family Apiaceae; genus Heracleum; species Heracleum sosnowskyi. The sequence continues at coordinate 24,787,238 of CM061240.1, forward strand.
CAACCTAAATCCAGTTCTACATGTAGAGGTTTCTTACTTGCATATATTAGGACTGAAAAAAAGAAGCTAACTGTGAGTCACTAAAAAAAGAGGTTGCTGTATTATACAGTCAACATGGGATGTTCCCAACTAGTTAGGGCATACTAAAATTGACACGCTTTGAGAAGGTTGTATTCATGTAGTACGTATTATATGCTGAAGGCCCAAAAGTGAGCATTCTTTAACACTTCTGATGAAGTGAAGAAACAGTATCGAGGAGAAAGAAAGGAGTTGGCTGAAGATACTGAATTGGGGTATTACGGAGATAGGGAAGCGATGGTTGCTGATTTTGGGCGCATGTCTTATTATCTTTTATATGATCGAGAAGATATCTTTACTTGTAATTACTAATATGCTGTACATAAATTGGTGTTAAACGTTGGATTAGTGCTATTTATGCTATACATAAAGTATCGTAGGCCTGTAAAGGTGATTTTCCATTGTCAATTGCAGGATATTGTATCAAATTTACTACTTTTTGCACAACAGACCAAGGGCTCTATGTATCATGTCTGCAATGTTCAAACACACAGTTTCTGTTGTGACACTATGTCAGCCTGGATCTTCTCTTGACTCAGTCGCACACTTGAGGTTGGATTGCAAAACCCATGTTCTGTTTTTCTTCAATACGAGTAACAGATTTCTTTTCTTTAATGCAGATTGAGTCACTATCTATTATCGTCTCCCTAGCAGTCTAGACTTAAGAAGTGAATGGGTGTCTTATAAGTAACAAGGACCTACCTGATTTAATAACTGTTCTTGTGATCCTAAAATGTTCAAATCATGTTGTCCTTTTTTTCTTTTGTTTTCTTTCTTAGATCGTTACTCGTGGGTATGAGTTAGGAGGTGCAGTTGGGGGAAGGCTTGTTGAGGAAGGCTTCGTTCAGGTTTTCCCTTAAATCTCGTCATTTTCCTTCCCCCATCGGTCTATACATATGCATGTGGTGTTCCTCAAACAATTTCATTCATTTTTTAAGTCTCGGCAAAGTGCATGATGACAATCATTTGTTGCAGCCTGCAGGCTGTCGCATGCAGCTTTGTGTATGGTGATTGGAAGACAAAAAACAGTCTGGATACAGAAGCCAAAAAAGATGACAAGGATTTTAATGTTCAACCCACAGAAAAATCATATACACCTGGTATTGCAGGCCCTGATATCGCCCCTGACTCGGAAATGGCTAGGTTGTCCCCAACATGTCCAGGTACGAGGGATCCGAACACTGAATTTGATGGTACTCGAATCTCCTGATCAGCCAGTTTATTATTTGGAGGGGTTTTGAAAAATTTGATGGTACTCGAATCTCTTGGTGCAGTAATTTGTCTAGCAGTTTCTTCTTCTTGATTCTTGCTTCTCGCTCTTGCTCCTGATTAGTGAACAGCCTCCTGTTCAATATATATGTGATTTATCGATATCTTTTGCTAGATTTGCTGCAATTTTTCACTCAATTATAGAATCATCAGATGTGTCTGCATCTTCAGAGACAGGGTATTTCAGTATTACATACATGCTTTTCAGGTCATGATTGTGGCCACATTGTGATAGACAAAATTGATCATATCAAAGTAAATTAATCTCTGGTTTTTAAACACAAATGACTATCTTGGGCATTTTTGTCTAGTTAGAATCTTGGGCATGTTCTGAATAACCTAGTCTGTAATCTGTATATTACCAAAAAAGATAAACAACTTGTAACTGTAAATGCAGCCCCTAATATTGGTTGTGACATTAACATGGGTGTGCCCTCAAGTGTTGGTATGTATTTTGGTGACAAAGACATAAAGAACAGAGGTAGGCCTAGGAAAATTGGTTCTGAGGCCAATATGTCTTTGGCATTGTCTTACTATGTCATCTGATCCCTCTCTGGATCGATTTCTCCGGTGGAGAAAAAGAATAGAGGATGAGCAGAAGGGAGCGGAAGGAAATAGAGATTAGCATCTCTTGGTAATATTCTTTGTTTGATTATACTTGATCTTTACTGATTAGTTGATACGTTACCGATATGTAACTTCTGTATTATTTCAGACTTCAGTACACTGGAAAATTTATCGACTTTTGGTAGTCTAAATTAATGTCACTTCTGTATTATTTCAGACTTCAGTACACTGGAAAATTTATCGACCTTTGGTAGACATGATTTTGGTTTTCAGTCATTTTAATTAATAAATAACGAAAATAGACATGCTATATGCATGCTCATCCAGCTAAATACATGATTGTGGTGTTTCTCAAAAAAATTCATGCGTTATTTTAAGTCTCTGACTCAGTGCATGATGACAATCACTTGTTGCAGGCCACTGCAGATTTGTCTAAAGTTCAACCCACAGAAAAATCATCTCCACCTGGTAGTGCAGGCCCTGCTGAAGATATTGCTCCTGGACTCGGAAATGGCTACGAGGGATCCAAACACTGAAATCGACCTGGCTCATGGATGATGCAGTTGCAGCCGCGATGAAATGGTCATTCTGTAAAAACTAGTTAAGGTGATGGTATTCAAGTTAATGGTAGATGTAACAAAATCGGCATTTTGATATGTAACTAGCTTTATAACCCGAGGCACGGGTGTATGATCTAAATTTATATTTTGTTGGACTTCTTACACGTTTAAAAAATGAATTATTTGTCATTTTAGATTTTTCTTTTTTTGCTTTCGATTTGTAATAGGATATTCCCTTGTTCATAAAAAAATGTAAAATATGTAAAATGGAAGAATTTTGAATTTTTGAATTTTGCAGTAGTCGTGATTAATTATGGACGTTCATTGTTTTGGAAGAGATAGTTAATGGATTAAAAAGAAATTGAGTTGATTTGCATCAGTTGCCATAATTTTATATGTTGTGTCTGTAATATACACGATAGTAACTGTTTTTTTCATTAATTTTATCAAATGTGTGAGAGTCAGCTACATTGTTCAGCATATGTTTTTTGGTTTTGACATAAATAAGGTGTAACGAAGGACCAAAGTATATACACGACAAGTGTATATAGATGTAGGGCATGAACACAGTTACACACGCTTAATCCGATAATCATGGTTACAAATGATGAACCAAAGTTGCTAATTTAGATAATGTCTTAAAATTTTCTTTTTGAGATCAATTTGGTAATTATTGTCCATTGACTATATTGGTTGCGTGTTACTTTTTGTTTCAAGCAATTTATTGTTTTTTTCTCGAACCTGCCTCATCATTGGGGGCAGGAACTGGTAGATGTTGAGTTTATGTGCATTATAGTGTATATGTCATGTCCATCTTGACTGTATGAGGTAATTTATACTTTGAATAATTCATGTGTACAATGTTGTTGACTATTTGAGTAATATCCTCAGTGATTTTTTCTTACGTGTGGACATGTGTTTATTTGTTTAATCATCATGTTCAAAATATTATTGAATGTAGTATATTATTTCCCTTGAGTGTTAATGTAACTATATAATAGTAAGACCTGACCGACTTAAAATATGATTCTTTCAATTGGAACACCTACAAATCGCTCAACTTTCTTGTTGAAAAGAGTGAAAGTTGTTATTTAAGCATATTTCATGTCTACAGTTGTCCTACTTAAAATACGTATGTAGTTCACACGGTATGCCGAATATAATGTTTGTACTTTGTTCCATTTTCACTTAATTTTTGAATACCTAATTTATTTAGGTCATCCGACATGCACTCCAGCTGATAACCGGAGTGTCTTTTTCTTTCTTTTCATACAATAAAATAATACTCTTTTCAGCATCAACTGATCAAAGTTGCACTTTGATCCTGAACTTCATTTAGCTAATTAAAAAATTGAAATTTTTTATTGTTTTGCGTGTTAAAAGTGTGATAATGATTTATTAGAATGTTGACAAAAGTATGTATGTGTTCTCATAAGTTAATTTGTTGAAGTGTTATAATTTAAGTAAATATTTGTTTTTATCTGTTTATGTGCAAATTTAAACCCATTTTTGTTATAAATCTAATATTAAAAGTTTGATAGACGATACATTCGAAAACTAAAAGTCCGACATGATTAATAATTTTTTAATATTTCTGGAATTAAATATAATTGTAGATATTAATTATCTAATCATTTAAGTAGTAGTAGAAATATAATTGTAAATTCAAATATTTAATAACAATGGAGTAATAAATATAGATGTATTAATGATGATTAATTAATTAGATGTATTTAATATATGCATTAATTATAGAATTATTATTATTATATAATAAGTAGGGGTAATATAGTAATTTCACACCGATTTATTTGTCTCAAGCAACCCCCTAGTTGCTCTATTATATATATAATAATAGATTTATGAGCAGCATATAAATATGTTGTACTAAATTGTACTCCTTATCTAAAGAAATAAAATATCTTTCTTGAAAATAATATTTAAATGGCTCATGGTAATCACTAAACTTTTAATTACATAAAATTTATTTATTTACTTTAAATTTTTAGATTGATTCCTTAAAACTACAAAATTATAAAATGATATTAACCTACGCCTGTAATTCATGCATACTAGTCCATTGAAATTTCATTAAGAAAATGAAAAATTAGGGACCAATGAGGAGGAGAAGAGTTTGAAAGATACATATTTTTTACGAACTTATTAGTTTACTCCCTTATCATAAAAATATCACCTTACTACAAAACAAAACATTTTTTATGTGTTAGTTAATTATTAATATATATACAGAACTTTTCCTATCATTATATATAAAAAATATACTCGTGTATTTTGCATGATTAAAAATCACCTATAATGCGCATGAAATTAACCACACTTGTTGGTCCTTGAGTATTGGTTGGTCCTTGAGTATTGCAGAAGGGGGTTGAATGCAATACTGATAAATTTCAATCTCTATTTCAACAACTTAAAACTAAGATTAATGTTTATCAGTAGAAGAAATGCAAACACGAGTAGTTTTCTCACAAAATAAATGTTTTATTTATTTTGCAAAGAGTTGCTACAACCTTGAGAAAAAGTGGGTTTTTCTCAAGCTTCGATTACTCAAAAGATACACAGCATATAATGAGAGAGATAGTCTAAGTAAACTAATCATATCTCTATCATCACGGGTTTGTGGAGCTGCTGTCATTTTCATGTGGCAACTCCTTACAATTTGTCTACCTGTGTGTCTTACCTAAATTGCTATAAAAACAGGTTTATCATTACAGGAAAAAGCAATCTAGATACATTCTATATTTAGCTAATACAATTCCAGTAGATGTTGATTTGTCATATTCTTGAATTGGTAAGTTTTGTCTTGTGATCCCTTAAGCTTCTGTCGTAGTCTTTGCAGACCTGATGCAGTGTTGGGATACTACAACACGCCTGTTTCTTGAACATCCAAACTGTCACATGTTTGACTGGGTAGATCCCCAATACAAAGTTTATCCCTTTGAGACAGTATCCTGAACTTCAAGCTTGCTGTCACAAGAATGTGCTTTTTTGTGACAGTAAGAAATCCCTGCAATAGATGCTGTCAGGAGTTCCAAACTTGCTGTCAGGAGAATAGAGAGTTGTTGTCTCAAGGCTTCCGTCAATGTTGCTGTCAGAGTGAATATGCTGTCATGACTTGCAACATGCTGTCTTCTTGTAACCTTATTGTTAGTGCTATGACAATAACAATTATTCTTGCTGTCATCCTGATGTATTACTTGAGGCTTGAACAAGTGAATGAACTTCTTCCAAGAATTACAAACAATTTTATTACAGCAATTTAAATGGCTACAAGAACATATTCTGGCTATGACAGTATGTTCTACTTAATGAAATTAAGTATTACTAAACACAAAGTTAAGTTGTCTTCTAAGTTATCACCCATAAATCCTAACAATCTCCCCCAATTTGTTTTTAAGGACAATAACTTCAAATTTACAAGTTATACATGCTGACAACTTAACTAACAAAGATCAGAATAACTACAAACATAGGTGCTCCTGAATGATTGAGCAAACATGGAATATTTACCTAGTTTAAGCTTCAGATCTTCTTTTCTGATGGACAATCGGAAATTGTTAACAAGTGTTTAGAAACTTATTTACGGTGCTTTATTGGCAACAAACCCAAGTCATGGGGAAAGTGGTTACATTGGGATGAGTTTTCGTACAACACTTCACCACACACTTCTACGAAAATCAGTCCATTCAAGGCTTTGTATGGCAGGGATCCTCCCCACTTGGTACGGCTGGGTACAGGACATACGACAGTAAACAGTGTTGAAGAATTGCTTCAAGAAAGAGATGCAATATTGTATGATCTCCGTTTCCACCTTATTATGGCTCAACATGTCATGAAAACAGCTGCAGATTCCAAACGCAGGGCTGATTCATTCGACGTTGATGAGTTTGTGTATCTCAAGCTCCAACCATATCGTCAAAAATCTCTGGCCCGTCGTCCTTTCGAGAAGTTAGCTGCTCGATATTATGGCCCTTATCGTGTTGTTAAGAAAGTAGGAAAAGTGGCATATCAACTCCAACTTCCAGCAGCTGTAAAAATGCATCCAGTTTTTCATATCTCTCAATTGAAACGTGTTGTGGGCAGTGCCATAGCCTCCCCTGAGTTACCTCCACAGCTGACAACTGAAATGGAGTTACTGGTTGAGCCCGAGGCCGTGCTAGAGGTACGTCGGGTCCGAATTGGCAATGCTCTCCGATTTTTAAATTGTTCAATTTTTTCTAGTGGCATTCGAAGGCGGTCCTTTTCTTTCCCCGGACCCTCGGAAGCCCTGACTCTGAAACGACTTGGGTAGATGTTCAAAAGATCGACACATAATTTCCAACTTTTCACCTTGATGACAAGGTGAAACTTTGGGGCGGGGGTATTGTAATGCACCAAGGCCCACCAGAACCATTGAAAATGTATTCAAGAATGAAGCAGAAGGGTAAAAAGGTAATTGGAGCAGAAGTCAATAAAAAAGGAGGTCAAGGGGCAGAATAGTAATTAACCAGAGAAAGGAAAGATATGTATTTGGGGGAAAAGGGAATTAGGGTTATCTATCTAATTATTGTGTAGCCACTTTCATGTTTTAGGAGAGTCGGGTCACTCGAACGTCCCGTGTTACTTTTGGTTGTATTTCTGCTTATTAAACAACTATAATCATCCTATCCTTGTTTTGATAATTCAATTTGGTCTTCTTATTCCAGTTCAATAGTAGTAGTGCATTACACCTTATTTTGTGAAATTATCTACTTAACTTACCTTTATATTAAATGTAGATTCAGGCCATTACTCAGACAGGGGTGCAGTTTGAGCATCAAAGATCTATAATTCTGGCAACACTACACAAGCTTGATAAATTTGGAATGCATAAACTTGCAATTCCTCCTCATAATGTTGACGATAAAAGTGAATTTCTGGTCATCCAGTTCTACTCTGCATACGAACAGAAACTTATAGCTTGAAATGTAACCTGCTTTGCATATAGTATCATTCTACTAAGATTTTCTGAAAATTCTTACAGTATATCGTCTCCTATGTAGCCAGCAGTATCAGCAAAGCTGGTAGCCATAATTTGAGAGCTTCCTGATCCTGTCATCTTCTTAGTGCGAAGAGTCTGCAAATCTTGCAGTTCACTTTCAATGTCATCAATGCGAGAGTCAATTGCATGAAGCTCGTAAAGTAAAGGCTTTGAAAACCTGAGCTGTTCAATATAGTTCAGATGGCTCATCAGCCAATGTACATTGAAACCCCATCTCTGGAAGTCGGTGAAAAGAGCCCTGTACTCTGTGAGCATCTCAGTGTTTACCTCAGTCTTGGAGGTTTTGGTAAAAGTATTGATTGAGGAGCAGAACATGTTCAGCTTCATTGTCAAGATTCTCTTGTTTTTTGGGGATAATTGCTCAAAGGTTTCGGGGTACCTTTTCATTATCAGATCAAGCAGACCAACAAACTCCGAGTTAACCTCATGACCCTGCCATAACACCGTATGACTATTTTTCCCAGAAGAACTTCCCCAATCATTCCTTGAGCCAGTCACTGGAGCTCCAATTTGTCGGACCTTTTCAGCAACTACTACAGAATTTTCCACCATGCGCTCTTTTGGCACTCTCAAGTCGACATTTTCATTATTCATATGTGTATATTGAGAATTCACATCATCCTGTAAGATACCAAAAGAAACTTAAAATTCAGGTATAATAGACCTTGCCAACATGAAATTTTAATCCTGCGGAAAATAATTTCTAACTCCAAGCTTCCTCCTTGAAGAGTGTTCATCTTCAAGATATTAGTTAAATACAAGAGCAGCATTGCAACAATGACTATCAATAAGTTCCCATTGGATGCACGCATTCCCACATCACAAAATTGAAAATATTAACAACTTTAAGAAATTATATCTTGTTCTACAAATATGTAGTGCTACGGACACCATAGGTTTCTATAAACACATGACTTATGAAAATGCACCAAGTTATCAAAGAGAGGAGTAGGTCATAATACCCGAGACAATGTTTTGACAATGGTTGCACTAGGCGAGCCACAGAGTAAGTACTTTCTCACAGAACTAGATATACTTGATTCTTCGCACCCAGGTGGTAGCTTAAAAAACTTCAAGTTATTGAAAGGAGAATGCATATCCACAAGAATATCTGAGATTTCAGATAGTGCCTAGAAAAAGTAAACGATATTTGATTAAAACATAAAACATTTGTCAAGTGAAGTGCAATGTAAGTGACTTTAAATTGTTTAAACAAAAAATTTAAGCCAAAGAGAAGAAGATCACTCCATAACAAGTCACTAGTTACCTGAAGGGTCACCAGGTCAAGGCTAAGAATCTTGGCGCTGCGCAGTTGTGAGAGCATAATTCGAAACAGGTCCAGATGTTGTTTCAATACCCAAGATGGTGTGTGTTTTTTTTTGTACTTGTACATTGTCCAATCCCAAAATTTGATATTTACATTCTCCAGCATAGAACCTTCAAATGTCGTTGGAAAGAAACCAACAGCAGTGAAATTGCATAGTTTCGGTGCCAACACCACAATTTTTGCCTCAGATGCATTAACTGAATTCAAGGGGGCCCTGGTTTTCAGGTTTACTAGTTGAGAATTTGATATAACACAAGATCCTATATTTTTTCCGCCAAAATCTATGGCGAGATCCTGCAGACTGACAAGTGCCCGGAAATACTCACTCATATTCACTGGGAAGGCCACATCACTAAGTTCTAGATTTAATAAAGCTGGCAAAACCCAAACCTTCTGGGGCATAGTGCACCACTGCAGACAGAGTGTTGTTAAACCAGGAAAACTGAAAATCTCGGGCAATCTACAGTGGCTAAGGACAAGTGTTGTTAAGGCAGGCAAACATGTCAAACACGATTGCGGAAACTTGCGAGTTGTATTAACAAACTCATGGTTGCGTGCCAAAAACAGAGTTGTCAATTTAGGTAAACTCCAACAATGCGATTCCATCACTGTTTCGGACTCAAATTTCATCAAAACCTTAAGAACTTTTAACGAATCAGAGTTAAACATAGATAATGAACAATAATTATTTGACTGAACATTTAAATGTTCAACATTATGCGAAATCGCGTACTTAACGTACTTTTTAATCAAACGTAGGTCCAGTAGTTCACGTGCATTCGGATAGAGCTCCAGTTTAAGTATCCCAGATTGTCTGATTCGACGACTAAAGACATTGTTAAGAAACTTGGAACGAGGTAATTTTTTACCATCTTTATCTTCCCGCAGGCATTCATTGATATTGAGAAAGGGTAGAGTTCTCCAGACATGCTTCCATCGTTTCGAGAGAACGCTGGTTTGAACTGCGGAACGAATGTCCAAGAAAGACATTATTTGATGAATCACATCATCTGATAACTTGCTGATTCGATCTTCATCTTCCACTCTCGCCTTCTTCATCACCTGCATCTCCATATGTATGTAGCTATGATTTTCTTCTCAGTAGATTTATCTTCTTTATTTTATTTTTTCCTCGGCACAAATAGGGTTTTCTCTCATTTCGCTGTGTATTGTCTAGTAATCTTCCCATGGATGTAAAAAAATTATGACTTACTTTCTACGGGTGCACCCAAGATTTTAAAAGTTATGATTTTCTTTAATTAGCGTATATGAGATTATTACCTCTACACAATTGGCATTAGAATGCATCCAATTTTCCCCTCAAAATAGAAAAGAATTTATGTAAAATTATATGCCTATTTTATATATCACAAAAAATTGATTTATTACTTAAAATGAGTAAGTGCTTTATAAGTGATAAGTTGATGAATTCTTATAAGTTATAAGGTTTGGATAAATTTACTTATAAGTTAGTTAAGAGTTTGCTAAATTAAATTTGAAAAAATAATTATTAAATACAATGATTTCAACACTTGTATTTTAAATTAAAAAAATATTTAAAAACACAAAGGTAAAAATATAAAGTATTAAAAAAATAAAGAAATCAAAAAATAAATTGATAAGTTAAGTAAAATGTTGGTGATTTCTAACATTCAACTTATCAATTTATAAGTTATAAGTTATCAAATAAACTGAGTACACAAACACCCCTCATAAGCTCTTATGAGTTTATAATTAAGTCATAAGCCGACTTATAAACCGGTACCCAAACAGGCCCTAAGAATGGTACTTCAATACGCTTTAATAGATAGATCAAAACTGTTACATTTAATATTAAAAATTATATTTGATTAATAATAAAATTATTTTTTAAAACTAAAAAATGTATTTTAATAATTTAAACGAAATATAATTGAGTTTTCAATAGAAATAATGTCCTAAATACCCTAATTTGAGATTACAATGCCCTTAGTGCGTGTTTGGGGTATCACAAAAAAGTTGACTTATAACTTAAAATGAGTAAGTGCTTTATAAGTGATAAGTTGATGGATTCTTATAAGTTATACGGGTGTTTGGATAAATTTATTTATAAGTTAGTTAAGAATTTGATAAATTAAATTTGAAAAACACTTGCATTTTAAATTAAAAAAATATTTAAAAACATAAAGGTAAAAATATAAAGTATTAAAAAAATAAAGAAATCAAATAATAGGTTGATAAGTTAAGTAAAATGTTGGTGATTTCTAACATTCAACTTATCAATTTATAAGTTATGAAATAAGCTGAGTACACAAACATCCCTCATAAACGTTTATGAGTTTATAAGTCATAAATTGACTTATTTTCTAATACCCAAACATGCCCTTAATATCTCTATTCTGATTTTTGGCCCAATCTACACCAATGTTACGTTATATCGTTTTCCGTATCTTATTAATATAAAATTAAACATACAGACCCACAATCACTACACAGCACCACCACCACGTGGATGTAAATGTAAACTATGCACAGTATTCAATGCAACACAGAAATACCTACTTTTCTACTGCTCTTACCAATTTTCAGTATCAAACATCTACCGAGGATTTACTCTGACTGCGATGGCCTGTAATGATCTTTTGACCCGCACCCTGTGTCCTGCTAATACGTTGTACTCTCTTCCGTATCCTGTTTTAAAAGTTATCCTCCTCCCAGAAGATTCTGAACTCTGAAGTGTCTCCATTAGAAGCGGCATAAGCTACAACGTAATACTTTAAGGCGGCGCACCCTGTAACGTAATAGTCTAATACGGCGTACGAATTTACGTGATAAGGTAATACGGCTGACGATGTTCCTGTTAAGATATCTGTAGATATAGTTTGTTAGTTTGTTATTAGAGATATCTTTGTTATTAGTGTAAATCAATCCCTGTACATCAGGTCCTGTAAATCAGTTGTAGTTAGGTTTAGTTTCCTGTATTGAGGCCTAATTATATGGCATGTCTTGTATCTTGTAATAGGTATATATAACAAGGCAATGATAGGAAATCATTTGAGGAAAATATTATTTTATGGTATCAGAGCTTAGGCTTATTCTATTCTCTATTCTCTTCTCTATTTTCTTTGTTTCTTCTTCGTTTCTTTCTTAACATCATGTCTGATAAGTCTGAAAACAAAAACTCTTTTCATCCAGCTCTTGCGGTGTTTAATATCCGCAATCATATTCCCATTACTCTTGAGATGAAGAATGTTCAGTACTCAACCTGGGTAGAGCTGTTCAAAATTATTGCACGTTCTCACAAGGTCCTTCACCACATTATTCCTCCTGCCAAAGGCAACGAGAAGGTCCTGACTACCTAGGATGAAAAGGAATTATGGTCTACTCTTGACGCTACAGTTCTGTCTTGGATTTATGCAACAATCTCCAGCGATCTACTGCACACAATTATTGAACCAGATGCTCCGGCCATGGATGCTTGGAACCGTTTACGTGACATATTCCAAGATAACAAAAATTCCCGTGTGGTAACACTGGAAGCTGAGTTCTCCAATACTCAGATGGAAAATTTTCCGAATGCTTCGGCTTATTGTCAACGTCTAAAGACACTTTCTGATCAGTTAAAGAATGTAGGGGCTCCAGTATTGGAAAGTCGTCTGGTCATTCAACTCGTTTCTGGTCTTACTCGAGCCTATAGAGGTGTTGGGACATTGATCCGCCAGAGTGACCCATTACCCTCATTCTATAAGGCTCGTTCGATGCTCACTCTCGAGGAGGCTGGACTAGCAAATGAGGCTACCACAGAATCTGTTAGGAATGAATATCACCTGGAAACTAGACAGAGGGGGGGGGGGTGAATGGATAGTTTGATGAATTTTTGCTTTCTTGAAACTAAATGTAAACTGTATATGATTATGCTAAGTAATATGCAGAAAGTAAACAACACGCACAATCACTTTAATCTACTTTGTATAAGCAAATTAAATACTACAGCTTTCCAAGAAATTCACAATCGAATTTCTGGCTTCTAAACAAGAACAGTCTGTACTTGCTTGCTTACAGAGAAAAGAGCTTGAGATTAAAAACTATGTGTGTCTCTCTTACAGCTTACAGTGGTGTGTGCACAATATATATATTCTCCTATACAAACTAGGTACACACAATATTACACAGCTACCCCTTCTGAAAGTTCAACTTGTCCTGCCATAAGAAGTTCACTGTGTTAGGAAGGACCACCTGCTTTTCAGAATCTTTCCCGTTTCTGTAGCTGCTTGTCTCTTATCTTTCTCTCCAAGTTTAGCTGTAGATTTGTCATCTGTTCTTTGGACCACCTTGCCAGAACAAATGCTTCAGTATTTGTCTCTTTTGATTCTTGGTTCTGTACCTTGATCTGTCTTGTTATAAACGGGTAAGTGTTGATATCGTGAACTCCACTTCATTCCTGACTTCGCGATCTCCCTTGTGAGGACTACGCGATATAGCCTTTGAAGACTTTGCGACATAGGCCATAAGATGACTATGCGACATGGGTCATTTGACGACTATGCGACATAGGTCATTTGACGACTATGCGACATAGGTCATTTGACGACTATGCAACTTAAGTCATTTGACGACTATGCGACATAGGTCATTTGATGACTATGCGACATAAGGCTTCTGAGGACTTCACGATCTAGGCTTCTTTGACTTTGTTGACTTCAACACTTCACGACATGTGTCTTGAGGACTTCTCGACATAGTATAAAATGGACTATGCGATGTAGCACTTCACGACATAGATATTGGTGACTTCACGACATAGCTTTCTTCTGACTTTGCTATATAATGCCTTAGACAAATTTCTGCAACTTATTTCTTCATGACCTTATTCATTTCTATCCTGCTGCATGAACACTTCTGAACTTCTACCAGGACAATTATTCAATGGCCTATATACAATCTAGATGCAAGACACTTTTGCTAAGCTCATTATAACTTTGAGCATACATGATCAAGCTAATGTTCATGAGAACAAGACAAGTACATATAGAGACCTATACTATATCCCAGTGATAGAACTCACTAGGTCATGTAATGTGACATAGTCACATAGTGTAGGCTTGTTAATAGTGGTATTCAGACATGTCTTGAGCCTAACAATCTCCCCCAAATTGTGAGTAAGATCCTTAGGCACAATTTCATGTCTGATAACAAGCATAACTTACATAGAAGGAAATTAAGTAACAGAGAGGACAATTTATGAACATTGAGATCAGGAATTTGATTACATAGAAAAATTGAAAGCTTACAGACTATCTTTGTTGCTCATCAGCTTCAGCTTCCAATTGCTTCTCTTGTAAATCATCATAAATCTTCTTTCTCCTTATCTCTTCTCTTCTTTTCATGTCTATGATGGCTTCTTGAAGTTCTTCTCTTGCAATCAGTTCTTCAATGAGAGGGGAGTCTTTTAGATCATCAATTGCAGCTTTAAGAGCACTTTCCACATATGAATCCAGAAACTCCATCCTTATCTTGCTTATGCCTCCATAAGAATTTTTGTATTCCACAACATAAGGATTTTGTTTTACCCTGCAAAGCCCTTTCTTTCTCAGCTCCTTTGCTTTTTCCTCCATTTCAGCCATTTCTTTCTCTTTCTGAATTATCTTCTCTTCACTTTCCTTTCTCGGGTTTTCTTCATAATCAGCATGCATTTTCAAGAACCTGGCAATATCTATCTTCCATGTCCTTTCTTCGTTTTCTTCAAAATTCAGTAAGGCATTTATCCTTTCAAGCTCATACATATAGAAATATTGCCAGCCTCCTTGCTTCATTATCCTTTCTCTTCCATCAGTGTACTTGATCTCTAGATGATCCAACTTCACTTTGACTTCAAAGATCCTTTAAGCCCTAAAAAATGCTAGGGCATCTTCATCATAGTCCTCATCTAGTGGAAGCACATTGATGCTAATAACATTTGTGAGTTTTCCAGACTTCTTTGTTATCCTTATCCTTCTGGGTACACTCTTGATCTTCAAATGCTTCACTAGAGATACCTTTCTGGAACAAGGAGAATCAGTCTTCAGTGCCACATCACTTGAAAGTAGCTTCATTCCTTTTCCCTTCATCCACTGTAACACTCCACTAGCTGTGACTTTGTGGAAGTGTCTTTTTGATGTTTCTTTTGTGGCTCCTTCTTTCTTCTGTGGCAATTCAGGTTCAGAAGTCTTAGATAATGATTTTGGACGATCATTACTAACAGTACCCACCCTAGACTTAGAGTCTTGTGTTGTGGTTAAAGTACTGCTAGCAATGTCCTTGACTTGCTGAATTCCACTTCTTGTTCTCTTGGTTGTTTCCTTTGTCCCCTTAGAATCCCTCTTGTCATCATCAGCACCTTTTGTCTTCTTTGAGGATTTGCTCCTGCTACTTTCACTTGGTCCATCCTTATCACTCCTAGAATGAGATCTCCTTCTGTAGGTTTTCTCCTCATCATCATCCTCACCATCCTTCTTCTTGCTCTTTTCTTTGAAAGATTCAGGAATGACTCCATGAATCAGAAAAGATTGTAGAGTGTGAATCATTTCTAGTTCCTCAACTGTCCTAACTCCTTTCTTCGATCTCAGCATCTGCAGCACCTGGTTTATCTTTGCATTGTTTTTCATTTTCAGGTCTGAGGGAATGACAAGTTGGTCAATGCTGTTATCTTGAGATAGACTTTGGTAGATAATTGTCCTTGGCTTGGAGATAACCTCGGGCAATCTTTGATTTTGATCTATCTTCAAGTCATTGTATAGACTTTCATTGTTCACTCCATGCTTTTCAATCAACTCCAGAATGATTGACAGCTCAGTAAATCTCAGTCTCTCTAGAGTTTGAAATGATAGATGCCACAAGCAATTGTCCTTGCACACCATGATAACCTCTCTTAGATGAACATCCCTGATTTTCTTTACTGCAACTGTGAAGTACTTGATGCTTTCCTTGAGCTTCTCTCTGTAGTCTCTTACATCTTCATGAGCATTTCTGTAGATGGCTTTCAGAAACTCCAGGAAGGCCTCATCATGATAGATGTGAGAACTGGCAACTTCCTGTAGCTTGGCCTCTGTGATAACTGTAGCTTTGACAGGTTGAGCATTAGGAGTAGGTTGAGCAGGTTGAGTAGCTGAAGTGTCTTTGGGCATCGTGGATGGATAGTAGGTGGTTGTGACTGTGCTTTTCTGACCTTGTGCACTTATGACCTCTACAGGGGGTAGGATTATTGGTTTGATTGTTTCTTCAGAAATTTTGCCCTTAAGCTTCTGTTGCTTGGCAGGTACTCCCCCTTTCTTTTTCAGAATGACCTCCTTTTGTTTCTCCCCCTTAGGCTTGGAATCAGACAAGATGTCTTAAGCTTCCCCAGGGATAGGCAGGTTCATTTGTCTCATCATAGAAGTCAGCATTTGTTGTTGCACCAGCAGGATATTGGAGGTGTTGTTGCCTTGGTCATCCAGCTTGTCATTGAGCTGGTTTAAGGAGTCAGAAAGCATCCTGTTTTCATCTTTCAGAGAGGCCACTTCTCTTTCTAGACCATCCACCTTGGAGAATAGCTGTTGAGACTTGAAAGAATTGAGAGATTGATCTTTGAGCTTGGCAAAATCAAATTTGGAGATGTTTGACATAGGAATCTCATCTACCAATTTGTCACCATATTGATTCTTCCAAATAACATTCAGCATGGCATTAGAGTTGATGTTGGCCTTGACTTGATTTTCCAATGTAGTAGCCAGTTTCTTGATGTTGTCAGTGACCATGACTAGAGAGATATCCATCATGTTGACATTAGAATTTGTTTTCTGGATTTCTTTGAGGATGCCATCCACCTTGGGAAAATCAGAGAGATATGAGTTTCTTAGCTGAGTGAGGGATCTTTCTGTCTCCTCCTGGATAGAATAAATCTCTGATTGAAGCCCTTTCCCAAGATAGTGCAGAGCCTTTAGCTGATTCTTGTAGACATCATTTATAGCATCATAAACTGCAGCATGAGAGAGATCCTTTGCATTGGAGCCCAGAGAGGTGAGATAATTCTCTCTCAGAAAAGCTAGGGCCTCCTTGAGTTTGATAGATCTCTTAGCATCCAACCAGGCATCCACATTTCCCTCTGGTTCAGCTGCATCCACTATCTTCTCCTGCTGAGCTACAACATCCTCCTTGTGGCAAAGTAGAATAGCTTCATAATCAGTATTTGGCAAGTTGGAGGTGATGAGGTGTTGAGCTATTTTTGAGAACTCATCAATCTGTGCCACATGGAGATCTTGAATAGCTTCTTCTGGCGTTTGGGAAGGCACAGTTGATGATCCTGAAGGCCTGTCATGTTGCACAGGCTTCAGCCATTCTGACAGAGTGGCCTGAGCCAAGTGAGAGCTAGTGCTAGGCACTTCATGATATGTGAGTTTTTGAGTTTCCTCCAGCCTTGGAATGGTTGTAGAGTCTGATGTTGTCTCCATTGAAATGGGATGTGTTACAACATCAGCCCTATTTGTCTGTGAAGACAGTTCCACATCCCTGAGGATGGGAGAAATTGGCATAGAGTCTCCAGTAAAAACTGGTGAATCCTCCATGTTTGTGTTGGTGTCATTAGGATATGCCCCAGCATGCATTCCCTGACCAACTGGATGTGGTTCCTGGGTGGTGAGTACAGTGTCATGCACCATGTCACTTGAGTTTGGCTCAATCACAGTATTGGATTGTGATTGATCAATTTCAGAAAAGTCATGTGAATGACTAATCTGTTGAGAAGAAATGTTAGATGTAGATTCTGGAAGAGAAGTGTGGTGTAGATTGGATTGTGGCAACTCCCCCTGAGAAATAGGAGGAGTTTCAAAAGTGATGTGCTCTCCACTCTGTGTATGATCATCCTTATTTCTCCTAGGGTCAAGAGTGAGTTCTTGACCCTGTGCAGACTCTGTACAGGTTGCAGTGGGGAGGCTGCTCTTTTCAATGTCAATGACCTTTTGGGGACTCTGTACCCCTTTTTCCACATCTGAATCCTGTTGGGAGGATTCAGTGGTAGGTATTGGTTTCAACTTCTTCTTTTGTCTGGTGAGAGGTGACTCAGGAGTCTCACTTCCTATTTCTTCAGATTCATTTATCACTTCTAGGGCTCTCTTCTTGGTCTTCTTTTTAGTAACACCAACCTTTTAAGAGATTGATGCACTTGGCTGCCTAGCTTCTACAGTGGTGTTTGCAATGGGGTTACTGGATGGGATGGGAAGGCTGGGGTTAGACTGTGTAGCTCCTTCAGTCTCAGCCTCCCATGTCCAGGAAAGTGCATGGTATATGGGCTTATCAAGTGGATAAGACTCATATGTGTCCTGCATATGCTTGGTCACACTTAGAATCACATCCACTTGATTCCTTGTGTCCAATGAGCCAAATAGAACTTTGGACATGGACTTGGAATAAGCCATTTTAGTTTTATCTATACCCTCCAATTCATGGATATTTGCATCAAGATAATTTAAAATAACTTGAAGGAAACGAGGGTAAAAGATGTCATTACCTCTACCACGAACGGTCCTGCCTAGCCTCTGAGCCAATTCCTTGAGAATTATGGCTCCCACATTGATCTCCTGGTTGTTGGCCAGGGAGTAGGCTAGCTTCACAGCAATGTGACTGATATGGTCCCATCCTGTCTTCCTGCATAGAAACACCTTCTGGAGTGCGTCAAACAGAAATGACCACTCCCTTCTCACAAACTTCTTATTGAGCTTTCCAGTATCTATCTCATCAGCATACAGAATGAAGGTCATGAAGTCTACGATTTGAGCATCTGTAGCTTCTTGGTCATGACCCTCCACCTTGAACCCCAAAGCTTCATTGATTTCCTTTTCACCAAACTGGAAGTGTTTGCCTCCAATTGAACAATTAACCTCCTGGAATGAGGTTCCATCTTCCCTAGCCATTGTTGATACCAACGCCGTTCTCCAGAATCCTTCCAACACATCGACATACAAGGTAGGGTTCAGGGTTAGGGCTTGGCGTAGGTAGGAAGTGTTCAAGAACCGTACAAAACACTTGTACCTTGGGTTAGCCTCAGCCTCAGAGGGAATGGTGAGAAGATTTGTTTCTTTGGGAATGGTTAAAGGGTTTGAAGAGGAAGCTGTTTGAGATTTGGGTGCCATTGAAATTGAGATTGAGATTGAAGAAGAGAGAGAAGAGTTTAGGTTTTAGAAATTGAGAGCAATAGACAAGATGAAAAGTTGTGAACGGTCGACAAAAAGTATTTATATGATAGAGACACTGCGATATGGAGTTATGAATATGTACAGACTAATTGTATGTCGCGAAGTCTCAAAATGGCCTGTACCGCAAAGTCCTTGCAAAGTATATCGCAGAGTCCTGAATTGAACTGTGTCGCAAAGTCTTGAGGATATCAGAATTTGGATGACTTTGCGACATAGTGAAAATACCCTGTCTAAAACCCTTTTTTTTTTTTTTTTAAAGATTTTGTCAGACTTGAATCAAAAATTGAAATAAAGTAAATTTAAATCAAAATTCTGTCAAATATGGAGACTTGTCGATATAGTTATTCTAAGTCGCAAAGTCATTAAAATGAACTATGTCGCAAACTCATGAAATGAACTATATCGCAAAGTCTCACAATTTTAACAGTTTGCGATATAAGTCTGTTTGATTTGTACTATGTCGTGAACTCTCAAAATCATCTATATCGAGATGTCTCAAAAGCTCACAACTCCACAACCAAATATGATTTTGAAAAATATGCAATAAAATACTGAAATATTTATAGATCATATCTCAGCTAATTTTCACTCCAAATAAATAGAGCATTTATATACAGTGAAAATTTACTGCTGCAACAATTAACTAGCATACTTACTTAGATCAATTAAATGAAGGACTGAGCATTCCAATTTCACTCACAAGTCTGTTGAAGACAGCTTCATTCAGAGGTTTAGTAAATATGTCAGCTAATTGTTTCTCAGTTGGAACATAAGAGACTTCTATGGTACCATTTGCAGCATGTTCCCTAATGAAATGGTACCTGATCTCAATGTGCTTTGTAGTAGAATGATTAACAGGATTGACAACTATGGATATTGCACTAGTATTATCACACATTAGAGGAATGTGTTCTAACACTAGTCCATAATCCATGAGTTGATTTCTAATCCAAAGCAATTGAGCACAGCAATTTCCAGCAGCAATATATTCAGCCTCAGCTGTGGATGTTGTTGTGGACTGTTGTTTCTTACTGAACCATGACACTAACCTTTGACCTAAGAATTGGCAGCTTCCAGAGGTGCTCTTCTTGTCAATTCTGCATCCAGCATAATCAGAATCTGTGTAACCAACCAGGTTGAACCCAGTTCCCTTTGGATACCATAGCCCAAGATTAGGAGTCCCTTTCAGATATTTGAAAATCCTTTTGATAGCCATCATGTGAGATTCCTTGGGATCAGACTGGAACCTTGCACAAAGGCATGTGGCAAACATGATATCAGGCCTGCTAGCAGTGAGATAGAGTAGTGATCCAACCATGCCTCTGTGAACCTTGATGTCTACTCTTTTGCCTTTCTTGTCTTCATCAAGCTTGATTGCAGTGGACATGGGAGTTTTTGCAGGGGATGAGTCTTCTAAACCATATTTCTTCAAAAGATCTTTGACATACTTTGATTGGTTTATGAAGATGCCATCCTCCCTTTGATGTACTTGCAAACCTAGAAAGTAGGTTAATTCTCCCATCATACTCATCTCATATTTGCTTTGCATCAACTTAGAGAACCTTTCACAGAGTTTTTCATTTGAAGAGCCAAAGATGATATCATCCACATAGATTTGAACAAGAATGATATCATTTCCATGCTTCTTGAAGAATAGGGTTTTGTCAATTGTACCCCTGGTAAATTGATGCTCAAGAAGGAATTGAGATAGAGTCTCATACCAGGCTCTTGGTGCATGTTTGAGTCCATAGAGTGCCTTAAGCAGTCTGTACACAAAGTCTGGGAAGTTTTCATTTTCAAAGCCATGTGGTTGAGATACATAAACTTCTTCAGCAAGATCACCATTGAGAAATGCACTTTTCACATCCATTTGATACACCTTGAAATTTGAGTGAGCTGCAAAAGCCAGGAAGATTCTGATGGCTTCCAGTCTAGCTACAGGTGCAAATGTCTCATCATAATCAATGCCTTCTTGCTGACAGTATCCTTTGGCAACCAGCCTTGCTTTGTTTCTTATTACTACTCCTTCTTCATCCATCTTGTTTCTGAACACCCATTTGGTGTCAATAACATTCTTTCCTTCAGGAGGTGGCACTAGCTCCCATACTTTGTTTTTCTCAAATTGATTCAATTCTTCTTGCATGGCAACAATCCAATCAGAAATCTTCAAAGCTTCTTCAACTACTTTAGGTTCCTCTTGTGACAGAAAGCAGCTATAAAGACATGTATTCATAGTCGCCCTTCTTGTTCTAACTCCCTCACCAGGATCTCCAATGATTTGATCCCTAGTGTGGGCTCTGTCCCATTCCTTGTGTGCCCCTGTTCATTTCCTTGATCTGTTCCAAGCTCATTTTGGTTGACAGTTGCATTCTCTTCTTCTCCCCCTGTGTTTGTGAACCCTTGCACAGGTGTTTGAAGAAGATTGTCAACTTCAAGAACTTCATTTTCTAGAATAGTTTGAACAGATGGTTCATCTTCACTTTCAGAATCCTCAAGATAACCTTGATTCTCAAATCTTAATGGCACACTGTCTTGAGCACTTGTTTTAAGTCCAGGAGTTTTCTTGTCATCAAAGGTAACATCCATGCTTTCCATGACTTTGTGTTGCTCATGTACAAACACTCTGTATGCTTTCCTTTCCAGAGAGTATCCAATAAAGATACCTTCAAATGCCTTTGCATCAAATTTTCCAACATGCTCAGAGGTATCTTTCATCACAAAACACTTGCTTCCAAAAACATGCAGATGCTTGAAGGATGCTCTTTTTCCAGTCATTAATGAGTAAGGAGTTTTGCCAGACTTCTTATTGATCAATGTTCTATTTTGCACATAGCATGCTGTGTTAACAGCATCAGCCCAAAAGCTAGTAGGTAGCTTTGCATCCAATAACATTGTCCTTGCAGCTTCAATGAGAGTTCTATTCTTTCTCTCAACTACTCCATTTTGTTGAGGTGTTCTAGGAGCTGAGAATTGTTGAGAAATTCCTTTATCTTTGCAAAACTCATACAATGTTGAATTTCTGAACTCAGTTCCATTATCACTTCTCAAAGCAACTACAGAGGAACCAGTGCTTTGTGCTTCTCTATCAACTCTCTTGATATGCTCTATTATGACTTGAGGTGCTTCATCTTTGGAGAATAGGAATTCCACCCAAGTGTATCTTGAATAATCATCAACCATCACTAGAGCATATTTCTTTTTGGAAAGGGACATTACATTCACAGGACCAAATAAATCCATGTGAATTAGCTGCAGAGGTTTTGAGTTTGTATTGAGCAACTTGTTCTTGTGACTAGATCTTTTAATCTTTCCTTTCTGACAAGCTTCACATGCTCCATCTTGCACAAACTCCAAGGCATGCAAATCCCTGATGAGTTCTCTCTTGATTAAAGAGTTCATTGCCTGAACATTCAAGTGAGACAGTTTCTTGTGCCATATCCAGAATTCCTCATTTGTGGCTTTAGTGTAGAGACAACAAATTTCTCCCTTGTCTGCAGCCTTGAGATTAGCTACAAACAGGCTTCCTTTTTTCACACCAGTTAGAACAACTTCACCACTTTCTCTTTTTGAGATTGAACAATGATCTTCATTAAATTCCACTTTGAAACCCCTGTTTGTAAATTGTCCAATGCTTAAGAGATTATGCTTCAGCCCTTCAACAAATGCTACATCTTCAATAATGACATTTCCAGATTTTATACTGCCATATCCCATTGTATAACCGATGTTGTCATTTCCAAAGGTTACTGATGGGCCAGCCTTTTCCTCAAAATGTGATAGCAGGGCTATATCACCAGTCATGTGACTTGAGCATCCACTGTCCAAGATCCATATGACTCTTTTATTCCTGTTGCCCTGCATTCACAAGGTAACTAAGTTGTTTTTGGTACCCACACATGGTAGGGTCCAGTTGATTTAGAAACATTTTTGTTACCAATTCTTCTGTCATAAGTTGCATTCATCACAGTAGGATACTTCATATTGTTTGTGGCTTTGGAGTTCACACTCTTAGGCTCATATGAAGTGTTCACCCTCTCAATCCTGATTGGGGATCCTGTCCTGTGAGTGTGCATGTGTGTGTGTGATTCACTAGATTGTGCAGAATCAAGTTTATGCTTTAGAGATAAACAGTTAGTAATCACAGTCACATAGCATGTCATACAATTAGGCTTACCACAGAAGGAATCATGACTAGAGTTTATGCTAGCAGAATGATTACTTAGGTTATCAACTTCAACATTCACTTGTTTGCTACACTTATGAGTCAAATGATTAACAGATAGACATTTCTGACATTGTTTCCTGGGAGCATTTGGCACATAAGCATAGTTGTTACCCTTGTTGACACCTACCTTACCATTTCTGTTTTGTTTCTTTTTCTTAACAACTTCTTTCTTTGCTTTAGGACTCTTGACAAGATTGTCTTTGGTCTCTTTCTGACTGACAGATTTAGGAGAGGAAGAAGTGTCTTTAGCAGCCTCATCTTCTTCAAGAAGTTGTTGTTTGATGATCAATAGTTCTTCATCAAACTCAACAACGCTCTTTTTGAAGATGGGCTGTTCAACACTAGATAGAATGGTTGGGGCATTTTTGTTTGTAAAAGATTCTTTTCCTTTGCCCTTTGCCTTCTTCCTTCCTTTATCATTCTCATAGTCAAAACCAACTCCAACCTTCTATCTTCAGTGTGTTCCTTGTGATAGGTTTGAATAAGTTCAGAGGAGTTTTTAAAGCTTCTTTGTTTCAATTCAGTTTCAGCAATTTGTTCCCTAAGAGCTTTCTCTATTTGTTCAGCACAGATCACTTTGTTTTTAAGATACTCAACCTCCTTTTTCAAACCATCAAGGTTCACAACCATTAACTCAAGTTCCTCATTCTTTTCTGTAAGCTCAAGATTTCTAGCAGTTAGTCTATCAATTTCTTCATTTGCTACTAACATGCTAATATGAATATTAAACATCTCAGTACTCATATCTTCAACAGTTTGCTTATATTGAAGGGGAGTCATATCAAGAGAAGTAAGAATAGGTACCTGACTAGAATCACCATCATCAGAAAATGCCATCAAGGCATAATTTGAGTACTCTTGTTCTTCTTGTTCATCAGAGTCATCCCAGCATTTTCCCTCAGCAATAAAAGTTTT
Source organism: Heracleum sosnowskyi (assembly GCA_030848705.1). Classification (NCBI taxonomy): domain Eukaryota; kingdom Viridiplantae; phylum Streptophyta; class Magnoliopsida; order Apiales; family Apiaceae; genus Heracleum; species Heracleum sosnowskyi. The sequence continues at coordinate 24,811,401 of CM061240.1, forward strand.
ACCCTGTTGTTTCTTGAGTAGAGCCTCATACTTAGCTTCAAGCTCTAAGTATGCTTTGTCCTTCTTGACCTGTTTAGGCTTTTTGCACTCAGTGGCAAAATGCCCAAGTTCATTGCAGTTATAGCATCTTATTTTGGACCTATCCACACTCCCAGATTTGTATCCTCCTTTAACTGCACCAGCAATCCCTTTTCCTTTGTTGAAAGAGTTTGAGCTACCTGAACCACCAGCATTTCCATTATTGAATCTAGACTTGAATGGCTGCTTCCTCTTAAACCTGATGTTAGGGTATCTCCTAGCCATATAAGCAAAAGATTTGTTTTCCATCTTGTCCAGTTCATCTATGCTGTAGAACTCATCATCTTCAGGTAAATCATACACAACCTGAGTTTCATCACCAGTGTCATCACTTTCCAGTTCCTCAATCTTGACTTGACTAATTTTTAGAGAATCCATTCTTTGACCTAGATTGTCAGCAATAAGGGCACAAGAGGTGTTGGCCACTAATCCTTGCTTTGCTTGAATAGATCTCTTTTGAAACAGCTCTAACGTATATGTCTTCAAAACACCATACAACACATCAAAACCAATCTTTGTTAGATCTCTTTCTTTAAGGGAAGAGATTCTTGGTTCCAAGTGATCTGGAAGAGTTAGTAAGAACTTCATATTGAGCTCTTCTGTCTCATAGTGTTTGTCATAGAGTTTGAGCTCGTTTATCAGCTTATTAAATCTCTCAAACACTTCTATGATTCCCTCTTTTGGCTGAGCCATGAAGGCTTCATATTGTGAGACAAGAATCTGCTTCTTGTTCTTTCTTACTTCAGTAGTTCCTTCACAGAGCACTTCTATAAGATCCCACATCTTCTTGGCACTAGTACAGTGAGCAACAGTGCCATACATGTTGAAATCCATAGATTCACAAATGATAAGTTGATGATGTCCATCCAGTGCTACTTTCTCCTTTTCAGGATCAGTGTATTTTGAGGGGTCTTTGGGCACATGTTTTGCTAGTACTATCTCAGTGCCATTGGTTGTTTCACCAATCTCGATCATTGGAATAAAGGGACCATGCTTTAGAATATCTAAATACATGGGGTTAGAAGCTTTGATGAAGAGCAACATCTTCTTTTTCCATAAACTGTAGTGCTCCTTGTTAAAGGGAGGAATCTTGATACTGCTAAGTTTCTGTGAACTCATTCTTGATCTTTTCCTGTTTGTACGTTAACAGCCTTCGCTCTGATACCACTTGTTACGAATGAATATCACCTAGAAACTAGACAGGGGGGGGGGTGAATGGATAGTTTGATGAATTTTTGCTTTCTTGAAACTAAATGTAAACTGTATATGATTATGCTAAGTAATATGCAGAAAGTAAACAACACGCACAATCACTTTAATCTACTTTGTATAAGCAAATTAAATACTACAGCTTTCCAAGAAATTCACAATCGAATTTCTGGCTTCTAAACAAGAACAGTCTGTACTTGCTTGCTTACAGAGAAAAGAGCTTGAGATTAAAAACTATGTGTGTCTCTCTTACAGCTTACAGTGGTGTGTGCACAATATATATATTCTCCTATACAAACTAGGTACACACAATATTACATAGCTACCCCTTCTGAAAGTCCAACTTGTCCTGCCATAAGAAGTTCACTGTGTTAGGAAGGACCACCTGCTTTTCAGAATCTTTCCCGTTTCTGTAGCTGCTTGTCTCTTATCTTTCTCTCCAAGTTTAGCTGTAGATTTGCAATCTGTTCTTTGGACCACCTTGCCAGAACAAATGCTTCAGTATTTGTCTCTTTTGATTCTTGGTTCTGTACCTTGATTTGTCTTGTTATAAACGGCTAAGTGTTGATATCGTGAACTCCACTTCATTCCTGACTTCGCGATATCCCTTGTGAGGACTACTCGATATAGCCTTTGAAGACTTTGTGACATAGGCCATAAGATGACTATGCGACATGGGTCATTTGACGACTATGCGACATAGGTCATTTGACGACTATGCGACATAGGTCATTTGACGACTATGCGACATAAGTCATTTGACGACTATGCGACATAGGTCATTTGATGACTATGCGACATAAGGCTTCTGAGGACTTCACGATCTAGGCTTCTTTGACTTTGCTGACTTCAACACTTCACGACATGTGTCTTTAGGACTTCTCGACATAGTATAAATGGACTATGCGATGTAGCACTTCACGACATAGATATTGGTGACTTCACGACATAGCTTTCTTCTGACTTTGCTATATAATGCCTTAGACAAATTTCTGCAACTTATTTCTTCATGGCCTTATTCATTTCTATCCTGCTGCATGAACACTTCTGAACTTCTACCAGGACAATTATTCAATGGCCTATATACAATCTAGATGCAAGACACTTTTGCTAAGCTCATTATAACTTTGAGCATACATGATCAAGCTAATGTTCCTGAGAACAAGACAAGTACATATAGAGACCTATACTATATCCCAGTGATAGAACTCACTAGGTCATGTAATGTGACATAGTCACATAGTGTAGGCTTGTTAATAGTGGTATTCAGACATGTCTTGAGCCTAACAGAATCTGCTATGTTTGCCAACCCTAAATCGGGTTTAGATGATGGAGTTTCTCACCCATTACAATCGGCCCCAACACAGGGCCATGGTAAACCTTCTGGAAATAGGAAAAATTTTGGACGCAAACCAAATAATGGTGGTGGTCGTGGTTCTGGAAGGGGTAAGCAGGGCCGCAGTGTTAGTCAGCAACAACAGCAGTGGGGAAATCAAGCTCCGTGGGGTAGTGTTCCACCCTGGGCTTGGATGTCACCTTGGGCTACTCCACCGTGCCCGTATCCAACCCAAGGTTGGTCTCGTAGATACTCAAATCACCAACAGCAACAGCAACCAGGAATTCTGGGGACTTGTCCTCCACAAGTGGTTCGTCCTCAGCAAGCATTTGTGGCGGCTCCAAATCAGCCGGTTTCCTACTCTCCTACAAATATTGAAGCAGCAATGCATACTATGTCTCTCAATCCACCTGATTCCTCATGGTACATGGACACTGGAGCAACTTCTCATATGACATCATCAAATGGTAATTTATCCTCTTATACCATTTTCTTCACAGAACATCTTCATGCTTAAATTCTTGAATTCTGTCCCATTGTCACTCCTAATCCTTCTTACTTTCAAGTCAGGATGATTGTTTACCATCTTGATGTGTTAGGTCCTGATAAGTTTGTAGAAGGGGGGTTGAATACAAACTATACCGTTTTATCGAATTTGTCCTTTAAAAGATTTAACTGTTTAGAACAAATTAGTGCGGAATAAAAACTGAAACAATATTCAAGTTAAATAGAAACTCTATTAAACTTGAGGAGTGTTACAACTTTGATCACTGATTACAAAGAACTTAATAAAACAAATCTAGAATAAATTCGACATGAATTTATCTATTTTTGTAATAAAAAGGATCGAATACTAAAAAGTAGTTCGATATAAAATCTAGGGATTATGATCCGCTAGAAAGCTAAAGCAGTACAAGTGAAATGATTCTTATGGATTTAATGTTAAAAACAAATCAAGAATTAATTCACTGGCAGAATTAATGGCTTTGCTGTTTGAAAGAAATGAAGACAGTCGAATGAGTTTTGATATTGAATGCTCTGTGTTCTTTCTTCTGTGTTGTAATAATCTGATTGTCAAGTCTCCTGCCTTGCATTAATACCTTTGCTTTTCTATAATCAACCCACGTGCAAATCCACTTGACAGTTCTGAATTTGTACTAGGAAGACAAGCAGAAAAACTATCATTTTGGCCTTGGAAGACTCTCGGGAAGACTAGGAATGGCTTAGGAAGACTTTCGGGAAAACTAGGGATTGGCCTAGGAAGACTTTCGGGAAGACTCACCTGTGAGTCTTCCTAGCTTAAAAAACTAAGTCTTCCTAGTTCAATCCTAAGTCTTCCTAGTTCAATTTCATTCTAATTTAAATAATTAATTAAATAAATTATGTATTAAATTAATTCTTCACAGAATTAAATTAATAAATAATATACTTAATAATACTAATTATTTATAAGAGAATAAATAGAATTAGTTGACTTCTTAAACAATTCCAGAATCACTTAAAACTTAGATAATAAACAAACACAATAGTACGTTGACACTCGATGCACTGTCTGGTTCATGAGTGACTAACGACAATGTCTGTTCATTATCTATTTGACTTTAAGCAGTGATTCACTTCCTTCTCATTCAAGAACTCCGTAATCAGTATCTTTTTCTGTCACCACTTGAAATCTCTGTCACTTTAATAAATCCACTGAGCTTGAATACTTCATTGAGGCTTGATCAATAAATTGAGCTTCTTTCAATGTAGAATCACTTCAAGTCTGTAGATGACTTTAATCTTCATTCTTTGACAGATATAACCTTCTGAGATTCCTGTGACATTTGATTTTTATTATTTACTTATTACATCTTAATTAAAGTTGAGTAGAATCCTCGGTGTTTACAAATAGGACTAGACATATGCCTTTCAATCTCCCCCTATTTGTTTGTTAGACAATAACAACCAAATACCTCTAGAGGATAACTCAACTAAAACAAGAAAAGATAAGACTTTTAAGAGCCAAGCAAATAATAAAAAGTTCTGGATTAAATATAACAATTTCCAGATTCAAACAGTAACGATAAATACAAGATAGATGTTCCTCTAGACTGAACATATGAATACATTTATCCTATCTTGAATCACCTAAGCTCTAAACATTTAATATTTACAAACAGAGCTTCTTCAAATTTCAGACTCAATCATCTCTCCTTCTTCAAGTGCTTCAAGCAAATCCTTGTCCAGAACACGATCAGATTCAGAAGTAATGCCACTAGGTCTGACAGGTTGAGTTGTGACTTTCTTTAGCCTATTCTTCATTTGATGATATCTTTTGATATTTGCTATGCAATAGTCTTGAATCAAATCAGCAACTTCTGTCTTCTCTTGTGTAGCAAATCCTGAAGTCCTCAACATGTTCTCCAAGTAGACAAGATGCTTGGCAGGAAAATCCTTCAGAGATATTGGATCCACACCACAAGTCTGAAGTGCCCTTCCTTTAAAAAATTTTACTTCATAAGGCACTTCCACCACTTGTGGAGTAGCTTTCATTGCAAAGTCTCTTAGCTGATCATGCAACAGCTCAGCTAATGGAGAAGTTCTTTTTACCTTGCACATGAAGACCCATAGTTCAGAGAGAGTTCTGCTTTCCAGAAGATTGAGAGACACTAAGAAAGTTCCCTCATTATGAGTATAAACATAGATCTTCAACTCCTCTCTAACTCTGTCATATCCAGTTGAGATCCTTGAAATCTCTGCATGAAGAGCTTTCATATATACTGTGTTGTCTGGATTGACCTTCTTGTATCTTTCCAACATGCTAAAAAACTTTCCATCATTATCTGAACCTGTTGAATGTGAAAACATATCTCTAGCTCTATCCCATTCTTCTCCAAGCTTCAGCCTCACATATAACTTCCTGTCCTTGACCTTTATATCATGAAGCCGTTGCTTTTCTTGATGTTCAGCTTTTTGGATAACTAGATGCTTTGAAATGATGTCAGAAACTTTAGCATTCTCCTCCTCTCTTCTCTTTAGATCAGCTTTCTGTCTTAACAGCTCAGCTTCAAAGGCAGGATCCACTTCAGGTTCATCTTCCCAGTCAGCATAGTCAGCCTCTCCTTCAACCTCCACTTCACCAAAGATATCTTCAGGGTTTTCTTCAGATTCAATATTGTCAAAATCTCCCTGTTCACCTTGATAGTAGTCAGCATCAGAAAAAGTTAACCTCTGCTTTCCTTTGTCCTTTACAGAACCAGAACCTCCAGCTTCTCCTCCTCTTTGTTTCTCCAAATTCTCCCCCTTAGTTGAGGAATCCTCTACAGTTTGAGCTGTGGAAGCCCTAGGATTCACCTCAGATGTTCTCCTTATCTCTCCTCCATCTCCTCTTTCATCAGCATCATCCTCATCCTCATCATCTCCCTCAAAGAAAATTCTTTGCTCTTCAGTAGGTTGATGTGAATTCTTGATCATATTATACAAGTGCTTCATACCTTCATTCAGATGCTCCATTCCTCCTTCTATCTTGAAAATCCTCTCTTCATTAAACTTTTGATTTTCATCAGCTGTTTGCAGAATAAAGTCCACCTTGGTAGAAATGGCAGCTATCTCCCTGACACTCTCTGATATTTGAGCATTTGACATTGTAAGATCAGAGATGTCTGAAGCCACTAGTACTTGAGATTGTTGGATTGAATTCAGCTTCGGGAGGAGATTATCCTTCAATCCTTGTAGGTCATCTTTCACAGTACCCAGCTGATTTGATACAGAGGTGGTAGATTGTGCAACCACTTGTGCTTTTAGAATTGTGTTTTCAGCCCGGGTCTCTTGCAACTTCTTCTGTAGATCAGCTAGCTGTTTTAACAAAGCAGTGTTTGTGTCAGTGTGTGCACTCACCTCAATTGCTCTCAGTGGTGTTTCACTCAACTCACGTGCTTGTGTTTCACTCGGTGTTTGACTCATATCTCTCACCACTAACTGTCTGTCTAGATTCTCAGTGGATGTACCTGCAGTAAAAATCACCCTAGCCCCTTCAAGAGAGGTCAGTGCTGGTGCAATGGGAGTTCGCGAATCCCAATCCCCAATGAATTCCAAATCAGATTGAATTTGAAACTGAATTGCTTCAGTGTTGGATTCATTAGGTTGCCTTCCACTTTCTCCAGTAAAAACTGCGAGTGGAAAATCCCTTAGGGGAGCCAGAGATGTTCCCTCTGGGAGGGGAGAAAATGATTCTATTTGAGTTGGCGAAGAATCAGATTTTCCCTCAGATGCCTGTGAAGGCACTTCTACCGTAACTATGGTAGGCACTGTTTCAAAGTCAAAAGTAAAGTGCTCTCCTGACATGGTGTCCTGAGTGTCATCTAGATGGATATCTTCTCCCATTGTGAGTAATGGGAGTGTGCTTGACTCAGTACAAGATGCCATGGCCCGATGGCGAATTTCAATAGATCCACCCTGTTGAGAGGATGTCTCCAGAGACTGTGTAGTGGCCATATCAATGTCCATATCCTTTTGAGAGGATACAGATGGGCTAACAGTTGTCTCCCTATAGGTTTTTCTTTTCTTTAAGGGTGGAGACAGAGCTGTGGGAACACTCATTTCAGCTATATCACTAACATTTCTTGAACTGGTTTGTACATTTGGCTCAGATTGTGTTTCAGGAGTGTTTGACTCTCTGTTTGGCTCTATGACCTGGGTCAGAGACTGTGGATCTACAATCTCTGGGTCAGCCCTAACAACCACTTGGGTTTCAATTGAAGTACCAGAAGAAGAACCAAGGTTAGGAATAACTACCTGCAGTGGTACTGGATGTGGTTCGGGAACTTGTTCACCAAAGATAGGAAGATTAATGAATTGTCTCATGAATGGTGAAACAAGAACATGTATGGTGGTAAATTTGGATGAGACATCAAGTCTGGTGTAGAATTTGGTGTCTGTGGTTGGAGAGGTTTCAAATCTAGCTTCTCGAAACAGTTCTACCTGCTCAGCAGTGAGAAGATGATTAATGATAAGAGTTAGAAAGCGAGGGTACCAACACCTTACTTTCACACCATTATCAGAATCTTTCCTAGAGTGAGCAAGCCTGTTGAGCAAAAGGTTCCACAGAATCTCAGCAAAGTTCAATCTACGACCAAATACTATAGCATAGGCAATGTATTGATTAAGACTGGTAATGCAATGAAAGTTTGTTTTTGTGCAGTTACCAAATACCCTAGCTATAGTATCAAAGAACAGATCCCATTCCCTTACAACAAAAGTTTTTGACAATTTTACCATTTGAAAGGGACCCTGATAATGAATATTCACAAAGAACTGTGTTAACTCATCATCAGTGGGTAATGGATCAAACCTGTCCTTTGGAAAATGCAACACATCACAAAATAAATCAAAAGTAACTGTATATTGCTGATTGAGAATATTGAAAGTAAAAGATTTTGAATTGTCAGCAATAACAGCACTTGAACACAACATCCTTAATGGATCAATTTTCAGAAGTGCATTGGCACAAATAGCATAACTAACACAAGTATTGCTATTTAAAAATTGAATCCACGGTCTGAAACGTTCCACCTTACACTTTAACGGATCAAAATACCCAACAAAATTATTTAAAACTAATTCAAAATTATTAGGATCCATTTTAAATAAGACACTAAAAATTTTAATTAATTAAAAATAAAAATAAAATTTTAGGGATTTTTAGAATTAATTAAAATTACAAAAATCCACAAAATTAAATTTTACCAAAATTAATTACTTTGCAAATTTTAGATCCTAAAAAAATTCGAATTACACTTTGAAATGCAAACTAAATTGGGTAAGTGATTTCAAGAACACACACACAGTAAACACACACAGACAAAAACAAGGATCAGTTAATCACTCAAGAATCACTTAGAAAATCAAGAATAGTCAAGTCGAAATTTTGACAGCAATTCGACTCAAAACTTGATATTGAAGAACAAAATGATTTTGCTAAGTAAAAACTTGAGCAATATGAACAGATTCAAGGATTTCTGCATAAACTGAGAGAATTCGAAAGGGGAGAGTTTGAAAAACTTGAAAAACCGAAAAGAAACTGTTAAGATTTTGAAAAACTTGAAAAACCGAAAAGAAACTGTTAAGGCAAAAAAAATAAGAAGTGCAGTGTATGTACGTGTGTATCTATATATATTAGAATAAAAATAAACTGTAAAGAAAAGATATTGAACGGTTTTTTTTTTAAATTTGTATTGGGAAGACAATCGGGAAGACTTAGGATAGTCTTCCCGGTAGTCTTCCTAATACAAATTAGTAAGTTTTCCGGAAAAATGATTTAAAGAAAAACAGAAATAAAACTTTTAATTCATAGTCTTCCCGATAGTCTTCCTAGTTCAAAAAACTGGGAAGACTTAGGAAAAGACTTAAAATTAAAAGGAAAAAACAAAAAACAAAAAGAAAATTTACATTGTTTTCCCGGTAGTCTTCCTAGTGTAAAACTGGGAAGACTTACCAAAAAATTCAGAATAAAATCCGAATATTAAAAAGAAAATGCTGAACAACTAAGAAAAATGCAAGAAAAATATATAAAATTCTAGAAAAATTCACAGAAAATTCCATAAATCCTAGAAAAATATGCAGAATATTAGAAATGCATAAAATTAATATAAACTTACAGAAAAATTCAAACAACAATATTTACAATCTGAAAAATATCTAAATAATTCTAAATAAATATATTTTCAATAAAAATACATTTCTCCACTAAAAAAAATATGAGAAAAATATTTTTAAAGAAAATAAATTATTCAGAGTTATTTAAATACACAAGCAAGTAATATTAACAGAGAATTAGCAGCAAATATTAGTTAAATGACAAGAGAAAATGAATTTTGAAATAACAAACCTGACAGATATATTGTTAATCACTAAGACTGTTTAACATACCCAATTTACCAACTAACTTGATAAATGTGGATTCATCAACAGATTTAGTGAATATATCTGCAGTCTGTTCTTCTGTGGGTACAAAATGTAACTCCACAGTTCTATTCATGACATGCTCTCTGATAAAATGATACCTGATATCAATGTGCTTCGTTCTCGAGTGCTGCACAGGGTTGTTGGAGATTGCTATGGCACTTGTATTATCACAAAATATGGGGATTTTGTCTAATGCAAAGCCATAGTCCTTTAATTGATTCCGTATCCATAAGATCTGAGCACAACAGCTTCCAGCAGCAATATATTCAGCTTCTGCTGTTGAATTGGAAACTGTTTGCTGTTTCTTGCTATACCAGGAAATCAACCTACCTCCTAGGAATTGACAACTCCCAGAGGTACTCTTTCTATCCACAACACTACCTGCATAATCAGAATCTGTATATCCAACAAGATTAAAACCTGAATCTTTAGGGTACCAGATACCTAGATTAGGTGTACCCTTAAGATATCTCAAGATTCTTTTCACAGCAACGAGATGAACATCTCTAGGGTCCGCTTGGAACCTTGCACACAAGCATGTAGCATACATAATATCTGGTCTACTAGCAGTAAGATAGAGTAAGGAGCCAATCATACCTCTGTAGCTTGTAACATCTACCTTGATAGATTTGTCAGAAGCTCCAAGTTTGATTCCTGTTGGAGATGGAGTCCTTGCTGATGCTGAATCCTCCATGTGATACTTCTTGAGGAGTTCTTTGAGATACTTGGATTGACAAATAAATATTCCATTTGACCTTTGACTTACTTGTAATCCAAGAAAGAACTTCAGCTCACCCATCATACTCATTTCAAACTTACTCTGCATTAGCTCAGCAAATCTCTTACAGAGATTATCATTAGTAGACCCAAATATGATGTCATCCACATAGACTTGGACTAATATCATATCACTTTTGTGTTTCTTTGAAAAAAGAGTTTTGTCTATGATACCTCTAACAAAACCATTTTCTAAAAGAAAACCAGAGAGAGTGTCATACCATTTTCTTGGGGCTTGTTTGAGACCATAGATAGCCTTGAAGAGAAAGTACACAAAGTCCAGCAGCTCCTGATTTTCAAAGCCAGGGGGCTGTTCCACATACACTTCTTCATCAAGTTCACCATTCAGGAATGCACTCTTAACATCCATTTGATAGACTTTAAAATTGGAGTAAGCAGCAAATGCTAAGAACATCCTGATGGCCTCAAGTCTAGCCACTGGTGCATAGGTTTCATCATAATCAATGCCTTCAGCTTGAGAATACCCTTGTGCAACCAGTCTTGCCTTGTTCCTTGTAACAATGCCATCCTCATCTAGCTTGTTCCTGTATACCCATCTAGTACCAACTACTTTCTTGTTCTTTGGCCTGGGTACCAGCTTCCAGACTTGTTGTTGTTCAAACTGATTGAGTTCATCTTGCATAGCAATCACCCAATCTGGATCAGTAAGTGCTTCCTCAGTTTTCTTTGGCTCCATTTTAGATAGAAATGCTGAGAAAAGACATTCATTCTGAGAAGCACTTCTAGTTTTAACTCCAACATCTGGATCACCAATGATCAGCTCAAAAGGATGAGCTCTATTCCAAACAGTCTGTCTTGGAAGATTTGATCTTGATGATTCGCCTTGAAATTCACTTTGATGTTGTGAGTGACTAGTTGATCCTTCATTTGCTCCCCCTGAGTTGTTGCTTGTCTGCCTTGATGATTCTTCTCCAGTGTTAGTGGTATCTCCATTGTTACCAATGTTTCCACCACCATCACCAGGATTATTATCATCATTGTTATTATCATTTCCAGCAATAACTTCAGGTGGGGCATCATCATCTGATTCTGAGTCTGGCAAGTTATCAAACTTCAGCTCCTCAGATGAATCTTCTTTTTGGATATTGGGGAACTTAGTGTCATCAAAAGTAACATTGACACTTTCCTTTACTGTGTGACTGCCAACCACATAAACCCTGTAAGATCTTCTGGAATAACCAACAAAAATAGCTTCTTGTGCCTTTGCCTCAAACTTGCCACGTTTAACATTTTCATCTAAAAGCACAAAGCATTTTGCTCCAAATACATGAAAGTACTTGACAGTTGGTTTCTTGTTGTTCATGATCTCATACGGAGTCTTCATTAGGTCTTTGTTGATTAAAGTTCGATTCTGAGTATAACAAGCTGTATTCGCTGCTTCAGCCCAAAAGTACATTGGAAGTTTGGACTCACTTAACATAGTCCTAGCTGCTTCAATCAATGTACGATTCTTTCTTTCCACTACTCCATTTTGTTGAGGAGTTCTAGGGGCAGAATACTGTCTTGTTATTCCTTTATCAGCACAAAAGTCATTCAGAATGGCATTCTTGAATTCCGTACCATTATCTGACCTTATGGCTCTAACAGGGAATCTAGAATCCAGCTCAATCAACTTCACATGGCTAATCACCAGGAATGGGGTCTCATCCTTGGAATGTAGGAATAAAACCCATGTATATTTTGAATAGTCATCAACAATCACAAGTGCATATTGTTTCTTTGACATGGACATCACATTAACTGGACCAAACAAATCCATGTGCAGTAGCTGAAGAGGTTCAGTTATTGATGATGTGTCAGTGCCCTTGTGAGAAGCTTTCTTTGACTTTCCCTTCTGACATGCCTCACACAGTCCTTCCTGTGTAAATTCCATCTGAGGCAAACCTCTAACTAATTCCCTCTTGACTAAAGAGTTCATAGTTTTGAAGTTAAGGTGAGACATCTTCTTGTGCCATAGCCAACTATCATCTGATGAAGCTTTAGCATAAAAACAATTAACTTCATCTTTGAATCCCGAGTTCAGATCAGCTATGAACAGATCACCTTTCCTTACTCCTTGAAGAGCAGGCTTTCCATTCTTCTTGTGAGTAATCTGACACTTCTCTCTTTCAAAGGAAACAGCATATCCTCTGTCACAGAACTGACTGATGCTGAGAAGATTGAACGTCAGACCTTCCACAAATGAAACATCTTCAATGATAACATTTCCGTACTTCAAACAGCCATATCCTTTCGTAATACCCTTGCTGTTATCTCCAAAGGTAACTACTGGGCCAGCTTTCACAATCACATCTGATAGCAGGGCTCTATCTCCGGTCATATGCCTTGAACAGCCACTGTCCAGAATCCACATAACTCGGTTTACCTGTTTAACTCCCTGCAATATCAGATTGATTAGTCCTTCTTCGGAGCCCAAAATTGATTGGGTCCGGCATACTTAAAGAATTGGCCTTTGTCAGGCAAAACAACATTTTTAACTGAAACTACTTCAACCTCTTTCACATAAGAGCGTTTCCATTTATAGCCAGCCTTAACACATTTCTGAGTAGGCTTAGGGATAAATGAATCCACTCTAGTCTGAGGAGGACTAGTAGTCTTTGATTTAACATGCTTCTTATTATTAACATGTTGACGTGGAGCAGTCTTATCACTAGATACATGCTTCTTATTAAAGAAAGCATACATAACATTAAAAGCACAAGACATGCAATTACTCACACCACATGCTTTATGAGAAGAATTAATAGCAGGCATGTTAGTTCTACAGTTGTTTTGATCCAACTTATGGATATCTGATTTAGTCTTTTTAGTTGTAGCAACTTTGACTGGAATATCAGATATACATTTTTTGGACTGTTCAACTTCCAAAGCCATATCTTCTTCACGAATCTCTTCAGCAATGATTATAGAGTATTCATTCATAGGATCTGCTATGGATTCTTTACAGAAGGGTGTTTCAATACCCTTAAGTATATAAGGAACAACCTTTCCTTCTTCTCTGACTCTACAAGGTGTATTAATACCAAGCAATCCAATAGCCTCATTATAATCATAACCTATACTGACATGATTACCAATAGCTTGTTTATTGAAAATTTCTTTAGCCGTTTTACAAGAGTTGTAATAGGCATTAGCTTTGGTTTTAAGCTCACTAATCTGATCTTTGAGAATGGTTTCCAGTTGAATATAACATTTAACCCTATTCTCCAGAAAAGCAATTTTCTCATTAAGTTCATCCTGATTAACATGCACAAGTTTCAAATCTTTTAATTCCTTTTCAAGATTTGTGTTTAAAAGATTTATTCTATCATTTTCAGTGCGTGCACAACTTATGGTGCCACCAAGATGATAAATCATTTCAGCGTCAGTAAAGGTTACCTCTGACATGTATCTGGATGAAGTGCTTTCCTCTTTAGCCATTAAAGCAAGGTTCCCAATCTCACCTGCTTCTTCATCACTGTCAGTGTCATCCCAACTCTTTCCCTCAGCAACATAGGCCTTCCCAATCTTGTTCTTCTTGCTAGAATCAAATGTGTTTCTAGTCACTTGCTTTGGCTTTCTGCATTCAGTAGCAAAGTGACCCAACTCATTGCAATTGTAGCATCTGATTATACTCCTTTCCACAGTTCCAGTTTTGTAGCCACCCCTTGTGCCACTTGAAGATGAAGATCCACCTCTCTGAAATCTGGGTCTGAACTTAAGATTGGGATTCCTCTTGAATCTAAACTTCCCAAACTTTCTGACTATCAAAGCCAAATCACCATCCTCCAGCTGATCAAGTTCTTCCAAAGAATAGAAGTCACCACCAGATTGATCAATGGATGTTAATCCATATTCAGCATCAATAACATTCATGTGAGAACTGGAAGGTTGAACAACCTTCACTTCCAGTTTCTGTGGGACTTCAGCAGCCAATGCAGTGGAGGTACCAACAATCCTTCCAGTTCCATACAGCTCCTTCTGTTGAATCTGCTCCAGCTCATAGGTCTTTAGCACACCATACAATCTTTCCAAAGCAATCTCATTCATATCTCTTGCTTCTCTAATGGCAGAAATTTTGTGCTCCAAATGAGGTGGAAGGGTAAGAAGGAACTTCTTGTTAATCTCTTTGTTGGTGTAGTGCTTCCCATTGAGATTCAGATCATTGATTAATTTGTTGTATCTCTCAAAAACCTGAGAGATACCTTCACCAGGGTTTGATCTGAAATGCTCATATTGTGAAGTGAGAATTTCCAGCATATTCTCCCTAACCTCTTCAGTCCCCTCATTGATTATCTCTATGGTTCCCCAAATATGTTTGGCAGTTTCACAATTTAGGACATGATTATGCATGATAGGATCAAGACTCTCAATAAGGATCAACTGAAGACAGGAATCCAAGGTAACATCCTCTTTCTCATCAGGAGTGTATTCCTTGGGATCTTTAGGGTACATCCTAGCAGCCCTAGTCACAACATTATCCTCAACAACTTCAGGATCAATAATCATAGGGAGTTTGGGACCACTCTTCAGCACATCCAAGTATTTAGGATTTGCAACCTTAAGAAATAGGAGCATTTTCTTCTTCCATATTGGATAATGCTCCTTGCTGAATATTGGGATTTTAACTGTCCCCACTTTCTGTGTAGTAGACATCTTTTGAGATTTTTAGAATTCAAATAAAAAATCAGAGTTTAAAAGAAAAATCTCAAAACAATTGGATCTTTGATTTGTATATCAATCAAAAGGCTCTGATACCAATTGTTAGGTCCTGATAAGTTTGTAGAAGGGGGGTTGAATACAAACTATACCGTTTTATCGAATTTGTCCTTTAAAAGATTTAACTGTTTAGAACAAATTAGTGCGGAATAAAAACTGAAACAATATTCAAGTTAAATAGAAACTCTATTAAACTTGAGGAGTGTTACAACTTTGATCACTGATTACAAAGAACTTAATAAAACAAATCTAGAATAAATTCGACATGAATTTATCTATTTTTGTAATAAAAAGGATCGAATACTAAAAAGTAGTTCGATATAAAATCTAGGGATTATGATCCGCTAGAAAGCTAAAGCAGTACAAGTGAAATGATTCTTATGGATTTAATGTTAAAAACAAATCAAGAATTAATTCACTGGCAGAATTAATGGCTTTGCTGTTTGAAAGAAATGAAGACAGTCGAATGAGTTTTGATATTGAATGCTCTGTGTTCTTTCTTCTGTGTTGTAATAATCTGATTGTCAAGTCTCCTGCCTTGCATTAATACCTTTGCTTTTCTATAATCAACCCACGTGCAAATCCACTTGACAGTTCTGAATTTGTACTAGGAAGACAAGCAGAAAAACTATCATTTTGGCCTTGGAAGACTCTCGGGAAGACTAGGAATGGCTTAGGAAGACTTTCGGGAAAACTAGGGATTGGCCTAGGAAGACTTTCGGGAAGACTCACCTGTGAGTCTTCCTAGCTTAAAAAACTAAGTCTTCCTAGTTCAATCCTAAGTCTTCCTAGTTCAATTTCATTCTAATTTAAATAATTAATTAAATAAATTATGTATTAAATTAATTCTTCACAGAATTAAATTAATAAATAATATACTTAATAATACTAATTATTTATAAGAGAATAAATAGAATTAGTTGACTTCTTAAACAATTCCAGAATCACTTAAAACTTAGATAATAAACAAACACAATAGTACGTTGACACTCGATGCACTGTCTGGTTCATGAGTGACTAACGACAATGTCTGTTCATTATCTATTTGACTTTAAGCAGTGATTCACTTCCTTCTCATTCAAGAACTCCGTAATCAGTATCTTTTTCTGTCACCACTTGAAATCTCTGTCACTTTAATAAATCCACTGAGCTTGAATACTTCATTGAGGCTTGATCAATAAATTGAGCTTCTTTCAATGTAGAATCACTTCAAGTCTGTAGATGACTTTAATCTTCATTCTTTGACAGATATAACCTTCTGAGATTCCTGTGACATTTGATTTTTATTATTTACTTATTACATCTTAATTAAAGTTGAGTAGAATCCTCGGTGTTTACAAATAGGACTAGACATATGCCTTTCATGATGTGATTGATAATGATTTCACTTGCCTCATCTTTGGAGAGCAAAAAGAAAGTCCATGTAAATCTAGAAAAATCATCAACAATCACAAGACAATATTTCTTCTTTGAAATAGACATGACATTTACAGGGCCAAACAAATCCATATGAAGCAACTCAAGCTGATGGACAATTGATGACTCTGTCTTGCTTTTGAATGATGCCTTACTTTGTTTCCCTTTTTGACAGGCATCACACAAACCATCCTTGGAAAACTCCACCTGTGGAATTCCTCTAGCAAGATCTTTCCTCACCAAGTCATTCATAACTTTAAAATTCAGATGAGATAACTTCTTGTGCCATAGCCAACTTTCATCCTTGCTTGCCTTGCTGAAAAGACAAGTGATGGTTTCTGGACTTGTGCTACTAAAGTCAGCAATGTACACATTCCCTCTTCTGAATCCAGTCATTACCACATTGTTGTTTCCTCCTTTAGAAACAACACAGGCCTCTCTAGAAAAAGTAACTAAAAATCCTTTGTCACAAAGTTGACTGATGCTAAGCAAATTGTGCTTAAGACCATCCACCAATGCAACCTCATCTATGATGACATTCTCTTTTGAAATCAAGCCATATCCCTTTGTGTAGCCTTTGCTGTCATCTCCAAAAGCAATACAAGGGCTAGCTTTTTCCTGAAACTCTGTGAGCAGGGTAGAATCACCAGTCATGTGTCTTGAACAACCACTATCCAAGTACCAAAGATTCCTTTTGTCTCCCTGCACACAATAAAACCAAATCAAGTCGATTTTGGTACCCAAGTTTCCTTGGGTCCTGTTTTGTTAGCCTTTGCTTTCCCTTTTACATTATTTTTCGCCTTGGGCTCAGATTGATTTAAATCAATCTTTACCCTTGGTGTTGATTTCTGAGGGTTGCTCACATTTTCATTCACAGCATGCATAGTTGGAGGAATAAACATGTTATTCATATTCCATGGCATTTGTGGCACATTAAACATATTCATGTATGGATTAGACACAAATGGCATGCTGGCATATGGATTTTGAAATTGTGCATATGGAGCAAACATGTTAGGCATAACAGGCATTGTAGGCATAGAACTATTCATTGCAGGCTTGGGAATTTTCACTTTAACAGTCTTCTTAACAGATTTGCAGTTAGTAGATAAATGACTAACACTTCCACAATTAACACATGTCTTTCTAGGAGCATATTTATCAGGTGTGTAATTGTTGTGTTTGTTAATTCCTACTTTGCCATTCCTGTTATTCTTTTTATTTCCCTTAGCCTCAACTTGAACATTCTCTAACTTATCTTTCAATTGCTTGTTGGACAAGTGACCTACATTAGCTCTCTCAACAGTCTTCTCAACTTTCTTTGATTTACTAGACTCACCTTGAACAAAGTTCTTGGTGACAGGACCATACTTATTATTAAGTCTAGTGAGTTCATCTTTTCTTTTCTCTGTCAACGAAACACCCTGATCGGTTGATGGTTCATCTGTCAACGAAACATTGCATTCCGTTGACATATCAACCTTCAACAAATGATCATTGTTGTTTGTTGACTCTGTTTCTGATTCTAAGGTTTCACAAACATACCCTAGTTTCTCTTTGTTCTTTTTCCATGATTGTTCACAGAAAGATTCCATACCTTGAACATTAATGATGTTGGTAGCAACATTCCTGGCATCTTTCCATTTAGCAATCACACTTTGTTCTATTTCAAGTTGTGTCTTAAGAATTTCTTCCCTTTGTAACACGTTCTCAAGTTCCTTCTTAGCATCCGTACTAACACATCTCTTTTTCTCAAATTCAATGAGCTGTGCTTCTAACATTGCATTCCTATCACTTAAGAGCAAATTAGTCTCTTTTATTCTTGAATTCTCTTTGGTAAGTGATTTAAGAGTAACACGTAAATTATATAATACAGTAGACATTTCATTTACTGCACTATCGCATTCCTCTTTAGAAAGCTCAGAAAGATTAGTAATTGTTACCTGGTTGCTTGAGGAGCTTGCTTCCTGGTCATGATTGTTAGCCATAAGAGCCAAGTTGACATATTCAACATCATCATCAGAATCTTCACCATTACCAGCCCAATCATACTCCTGAGACATGAAAGCCTTTTATTTTTGCTTGAGAAGTTCAAAGTATTTCTTTTTATAATCAACAGGTTCAAATTTCCTGTTGCCCTTCTCAATCTTGGGCTTTCTGCAGTCTCCAGAAAAGTGACCAAGCATTCCACAATTGAAACATTTAGATTTAGACTTTTCAATCCAGTTACTTTTGTTAGGTTGAAAGTCTCTCCTTGGTGGCCTTGCTTCTGAGTTTCTCTTGAACTTGAACTTAGAGAATTTTCTTGACAGAAAAGCAATGTGTTCATCAATCTCATCTAAGTCATCCAAGTTGGCTGGTTCTGGTTCTTCTTCTTCTTCTGTCATCTTGCCTTTACCCTTGCTAACATTACTTCTACAACTAGCTCGACTAGTTGTGGCCTTTGCAGCTTCTTCAGTGTCATCTTCCAGTTGGTTCACAGATGCAATCAATGCAATAGATCCACCCTTCTTCTGTACCTTTTCAATTTCTTCATCTTGCTCCATTTCCAACTCATATGTCTTCAAGGTTCCATAAAGCCTTTCAAGAGTGTAGTCTTTGTACTCTTGAGTGTTTCTGAGAGAAACAGTCATAGGCTTCCATTCTTTTGGAAGAGCTCTAAGAAATTTAAGGTTTGAATCCTTGGTTTGATAGATCCTCCCATACAGCTTTAATCCATTCAAAAGCTTCTAAAACCTACTAAACGTGTCATTTAGGGTTTCACCAGCTTTAAAATGAAAATGCTCATATTGTTGTATAAGGAGTTGCATTTTATTTTCCCTGACTTGCTCAGTTCCTTCACAGAGAGTTCTAACAGTGTCCCATACTTCTTTGGAGGTTGTACAGTTTATGACATTGTCAAACATCTCTTGCTCCAAACCATTAAACAGAATGTTCATGGTTCTTTTGTCTTTATGGACTTCTGCAACATCTTCAACAGTCCATTCTGAGACAGGTTTTGGAATCTCTACATCAGGAGCATCATCTGGCAGTCCAACTCTAGAATCAAGCTTTATGGGAACGTGTGGACCTTTCTCAATGCAGTCTACATACCTCTCATCCATAGACATGAGATGTAAATGCATCTTTACTTTCCAGTGAAAGTAATTGTCCTTATCAAGAACTGGTATCTTCACACCTGCATCCTTCTTTACCATGGTTTCTGTTTTTGGTCTTGATCTTTAAACTTCTTGTATGTTAGAAGCTCGCTCTGATACCAATTGTTAATCCCAAATGACCTAACAGAATTGTAGAAGGGGGGGTTGAATACAATTCTTGATATTTCTTTAAACTTAAAACAACTTACAAATAAAAACTGAACTTAAAGTAAAAATCACAAGCACATAAATAATTTCAGTTGGATTGTTTGATGATCCAACTGAAGTGATTTTTATTGCGGAAATAATCTGTGATACAAAAGTACACAGCTGCTCAGTTACAAGGTTGTAGAGAAGAATGCTCTCAAAGATAGCTAATACAAACTATTTGTTTTTCTTCTCTATAATTAAAGTAACTGCTACACTTGGTTATATATCCCCAAGTTTACAACCCTATTTTTGGCTACACTAAAAGTACAATGAGTAACCGCCAATAGTTTGCTTTTCATCCCTTTGTCCAGTGGTCCTTGGAGATCCTTGCTTTTGTCTTCATGCTTATTATGATCACTCCCAAGACCCAATTGGAAACTGGGATGTTTCCTTATTCCCCATGTCCATTTTAATGGTTTCCAATGCAAAGTACACTTCCACATCACCTTTAGATCTGTTCAGTAAACTGTCACTATCACTTTGTCAACTATTCAGAAAAGCAATAATGATTCGTTGATAGCAGGGAGATGTGTTTCGTTGATAGCTTTATTCTTCATTCCGTTGATGGTGTTTCCCTCGTTTCGTTGATGAGTAAACTCCATACCGTTGACAGAGTAATCTTCATACCGTTGACATGTCTTCACTTACGCAAAATTACAAGGCCTAATATATTTACAATTAACCAACCTATTTTGCCTATCTAGTACTTAGTCAACATGACTTAGAAAACCTATCTTATAAAAGAATGCCTATCATTTGAGAAGTATTGTACAATGCAATTGCTACAACACTCATTTCGTTGATGAGCTTCCTGTCAACGGAATGCTGCAAAGCATGCCATTTCGTTGACAGCTACAAAGTGACTTTACACAAATTCTACTAAGTGTTTTATGTTTATCATCAAGAACAACATATTCCTAACAATCTCCCCCAATTTATGACTGATAGAATAACAGCCATAAATCAAGAGACTTGATGATAACAAAAACACTCATATACATTCTAAATTACAAAAGTAGAAAATGCATTAAGCTTCATAATATTTTGAATAAAATACAAGACTTACAAGACTAATGCCAAGACGTGCTCCTCTAGACTGAGCAAATGATTCATCTTTGTCTTCTTTGTGGCATAGTCTTCTTCCCTCTCTTAGAGTTGTTTTCCTCAATCTGGACCTGTAGCCTTCTGTAGAAGATCTTCTCTTCCTCATCCTGATCACCAAGCTTGGATTGCATAAGCTTTAGAGTTTGATTAGATGCCTTATCCAGCTGGTCTTCCATCCTGAAGAACCTTCTGCAGTTGTCCTTGTCCTTAAATTCCATCATCCAGTAAGGTTGAAGATGGATCTTCTTTCCTGTTGAGGGCACTCTAAGCATCCTGGGAAGAGCCTCAGGCTTGTTCCAGCTAGCCTTTATTTGACATATTTTGGAGACCACCTCAGACTTGGCTGTTTTGGTGAAGCCAAAGTCTTTCTTCAAGCATCTAAACACTGTGAGTAGTGTTTGGTAGTCTTCTCCTAAAATTCTGTAGAGAGGCCATACTTGTTCTCTACCACCCTTGAATGTGAAAACTAATCTTTCAGGCATCTTTTGAGAAGCTGCAATGCCCCTTACTTCCACCAGGTTGTCTAAATCAAGATGTAAGCTAGATTCTTCCCTGATGTCAGCAATGTACATGCAGTCCTCTGGATTTGAAGGGGGCTTCTGAGGTTGTGGCTTTCTCACAAATATTGGCTTTGCCTTGACAGCCCTTTTCTTGGTCTTCATTGGCTGATCCTTTTCAAATAGGAATTTTGGGAAGTTGGCCTCATCAAACTCAATTGGCTCTTCCTTTGGCTCAATTGGTTGATCATGGAAATTTACAGGATGATTGGGATCACAGGATAACTTTACCTCTGAAACTGGATCAGGATTTGTTGGAGGTGCAATTGGTACAGAAGAGTCTGATGCAGTGTTCTGAAAGTCATCATTCTCAAAGGCTATGTTTCTCCTAGCTCTTGCCTTTGGTTGCCTTGTGCTCTTCTTTGCACTCCTTTCCTCTCTTGCTTTTTCTTCTTGCTGTCTTTCTTCTTCATCAAGAGACTGAGCAACAGCAAGGGCTTGCATTGCTGCTCTTTCTGACTCTTCAGCTTTAGCTTCAGCAAAGTTTGGGTGACCAGCCCAAACACAGATTTGTTGTCCATTCTTGTAGACAATTGCCCTTTGCTTCCTTATCTCATAATCATTGCTTTCCTTGCTTTTTGTGATAAGTAGACCAAGAAGCTTGAGCTCATCTGGATAAGGTGCAGGATAGAAAGTCCTTTCTTTATTTTTGCCCTTTGGTTTAGCAGGGGACTTGGGAGATAGGCTTCTTTGGAGTGTAGCTTGTTCCACATCCCTAATGCATGAAGTTTGTCCTTTTTCCTTCCTTGGACCTTGAGTGACTCCATGTAGAAGGGGCTCTACCTGATAGAAAGAATTGGTCTGTGGCTCCCATTCCGTTGACACTAGAACCATGGCATTCGTTGATGGTTGATCCGTTGATGGAGGTATTGAAGTAGCTTGAACCGTTGATGCCTTTGCAGTGTCAGCTAACTTCTTGACTCTTGCTTCTATATTTGACCAGTGATCCTTAATCTGTTCTGCAAGTTTCATCCTCATAGAGGCTTCCTGGATCAGGTCAATACCATCCTTTTTCTTCTTTCCAAACTCCTCCATTGCTAATGGCTCTTCTGGTAAGGAGATGGCTGGGACCAAAACCTTTGTAATTTGTATATCTAGCTCTCTAGATTTCTCTAGCTCCTTAGTTTTCTCCCCCTTTTTGTTATCATCAAGTGAGATGATAGGGATTCCTTGAGCTGCCAGAAGCTGGGTGAGTAGCTGAGTTTGCTTCTCCTGTTCCTTCTGCATGTGAGAAAGTGTAGCCTCAACTTTGTCCACTCTAGAGGAGAGAGTTTTCAAAGATGAGGACACTTCAGGTTCCTTGGTGAAAAACCTTGACATCTTGGAGACAGTGTGAAGAGGAAGCTTTTCATCTAGCCTCCTGTCAGTAGCATCCCTAAGGTTGCTAATTGAATCCTTGATTTCTGTAGCCTCAATCCTTGTCTGCAACATTTGTAGCCTTTGAATTTCCAGAGAATCCATTATGGCCTTGTAGAATTTATTGTCCCTTGCAGTTGCTGACTCATGAGCTAGATATGCCTCATTGTACTGCCTTGTGATAGCAGCATCCAAGTTGGATCTACCATGCATATCCTGAGAAAGCCAGTTTGGTGTAGGAAGCACCACAGAAGTCCCAGTCTGTGTAGTAGTGGCCACCTGTAGATTGTCACCAAAGCTGTCCTCATCATCAGAAAAATTGAAGTCTCCACTTGCTGCAGCTGCTGGAGATGGATTGGTCAGGGCATCCTTTGCTCTTTGCATTGATGCAGTAGTATGAATTAAGTTGAGTGACCTTTCTGCCTCCACATTGCCCTGTTGAGCCATAACTTGATAGGCTGGCACAGGATGAGTAAAGGTCTCAGGATCCAGGGAAATACTATCCAGAGTTTGTTGATAATGCTCTTGGAAGGTAAGTTCCCTTTCTCCCTCACTGACCCCCATTAACTCACTAGCAATGGCTGCTTCCTCCCTTATCACTCCTGTAGTCCCTTCTCTCTCTCCACTCTTTTTTTGCATCATGGGCTCCCCATGGCTCACACCTCTCACACCCTCACCTTCACCTACTAAGGTGGTACTCTCAATCTCTCCTTTTGCCTGGCTGGAAGAAATAGCCAGCCTCTCACTCTCAGACTCTCCTTTTGCCTGGCTGCAAGCCAGCCTCTCAGTTTCACTCCCTTTCAAACCTAAAAGTGTCTCAACTACCACCAGGTCATCTACACTAGTTGTGGAAACAACTGGATTTTCAATAAGGGGTGTAGATTGACCTATCAACGGAATGGTAGATTGAACTGTCAACGGTATGGATACCATTGATGGAGAAACACTTGTCAATGAAAGAAGCTGTTTCGTTGATGAAGTCAATAAAGCACTTTGAGAAAGTGAAATTACAGTAGAATCTGTGGTGATTGATTTTAGAGATTGGTCCACAGATCCTCTTGCAACTTCAGAAAAAATTGGTTGATGGCCCAACAAATCACTTAACAAGTGATGGCCACCAGCTTCAGAGTGGGGCTTCTCCAAGATTAGAGTTGGAGAATCAGGAATAGATGTATGGATCATGTCCACATCTAGAGATAAAGTTGGTGAATTTGATGGAGATTGTTCAAGGTTGATGTTTAGAGAATGGGACTGTAACCCCAGAGTAATGATAGGGGTTACATCAAACTGAATTTGTGAAACTGGAAGTGTAGCTTCCAGAGTGTGTGCACCTTGTGAACCCTTGGATTTTTGTTTCACCCTCCTTTGGTATTGGGAAAAAGTAGACTGTGGGCTTGAAGTGTCCCTTACCCTCTTGGAGTGTGCTCTTGGAGAAGAGCTTGTTTCAATAATTACATCCTTTTGGGAGGATGCAATTAGACTTGTGCTTAAATCCATATTACTCATTGTGCCTTGTTGGGAAGACACAATGGGGCTTGGCTGGATCTCACTCATCTTTCCTTCCTTATCCTTAGGGTTTCTTTTATGTTCACCCATTCCCTCACCTCTTACAGCACCTACAACACTCCCCTTAGGTTGTGTAGTTGATTGTACAACAGGTGCCTTTTGGGAAGCACCTGAGGTTGGCTTGGAGGATTTCTTTGATTTTGGTTTTGTTGCTGGGGCAGGAGCCTGTTGGGTCACAACTACAGACTCCACAGCAACAGTACTGGGTGATACAGTTGAAGTAACAATTATACTAGAAGGGATAGCAGTAGTTACCTCAATTACTGGCAGATACACCACTGGAACCTCACCATTGTGGTTCAGCCTCAGTATGTCTGTCAGTACTCTCTTTTCTTGCACAAAACACTCAAACTTGGAAACAGGATTAGAAATAACTAATGGTGTTGGACTAACATGATTAGCCAACATCATCAGAAACCTAGCATAATAGATATTCTTTTTCATATTAGCCTTATCACCCAACTTAGCACCAATTTCATACATAAGTTGGGTGCTAAAGTTGTAATATCTATCAGTTAGGAGCATGGTAAAAAGAATCAACATGGAATTAGTTAATGCATCAAAATTACTAATCTTACCAGAAAAGACCTTGATAAATGCATCAGCTAAATAACTATATTCCCTAACCAAACCTCTCCTAATTATTTTACCCAGATTATCAGTAGGCAAAGAGTAGTTTATGGAATTTAGCAAGTTAACCATTTCAGTGATTGTAGGCAAAGCATCACAGTTATTTTCAGGAATATGTAAACATGCTTGCAATACATCAGAATTAACTATGTACTCTTTACCTTGTATGGTGAATTGCAGTGTGCAGTTTGTTCCACTATACTCACACGAGGTCCAAATCTCCTCGATTATCTCATTATAGAGAGGAGTTGAGTGAAACATTGCATAGCTCAATTTGCAGTTCTTCATGAAGTCCACCATCTTGAAAAAGATACTGTTTGGACCCTCCTTAACAACAAATAGGATTGAGTTGTTCTTTTCGTAAATGAACCCTCCAGCAGACATAAGCTTGACTATGGGTGCCATTGTTGTGTGAAGAAAATCTTCGAGCTAAATTGCTTGTTAGAGAGAAGAAGAGAGAAAAGCCTTTGGAATTTTTGAGAACAGGTAAAAAGAAAATAAAGAAAATAGAATTTCTTAAATACTCCCCCAAAAATTCTCAGAAAAAGAGTCCAATAATAAATGTAAATTACTGGATTGGCTTAAAAATATAACCGTTACTTTTAAAGAATTACCATGATTTATACTTACAGGGGTGTATGCACAGATCGTGGTAACGGACGTGTCAAATATCAACGGTTCAGATTAAAAGCGCTAATCAACGAATCAGGATTGGGCGGTTAAAGTCCCGTCTTATTTCGTTGATAAAGCTGTGTTTCATTGATATAAAAGAGCTATCAACGAAACACCCAGAAAAATGCTAAGACTGTCAACGAAATGATTCGTTTCGTTGACATAGTAATTTTGACTTAGACAAAATTTCACTTTTTCCTGAGAAAATTAATTCACAGAAAAACATAGCAAGTTTTTGGCTGCATTTTAACTTGCAAAAATCTCAAAATAATTAAGAGAAATTTAGCATACCTAGCTCACTTACTAATCTTGAGAATGTGGATTCATCAAGTGGCTTGGTAAAGATGTCTGCAAGTTGTTGTTCACTTGGAACAAAATGTAACTCCACAGTACCATTCATAACATGTTCTCTAATGAAATGGTACTTGATGTCAATGTGCTTGGTCCTTGAATGCTGCACTGGATTCTCAGTAATGGCAATGGCACTAGTGTTGTCACAAAAAATAGGAATTTTCTCAACTTTCAATCCATAATCAAGTAGTTGATTTTTCATCCATAAGATCTGTGCACAACAACTTCCAGCTGCAATATACTCAGCCTCAGCTGTGGAGGTAGAAACTGAGTTTTGTTTCTTGCTGAACCATGAGACAAGCTTGTTTCCTAAGAATTGACAGGTGCCTGTTGTGCTTTTCTTGTCAATTTTACATCCTGCAAAATCTGCATCTGAATAACCAATTAGTTCAAAACCAGATTCTCTAGGATACCAAATGCCAAGGTTTGGTGTTCCTTTGAGATATCTGAAAATTCTTTTAATAGCAACTAAATGGGATTCCCTATGATCAGCCTGAAATCTAGCACATAGACATGTAGCAAACATAATATCAGGTCTACTAGCTGTTAAATATAAAAGTGAGCCTACCATGCCTCTGTAACCTGAAATGTCCACAGATTTTTCCTTAGTATTCAATTCAAGTTTGGTGGCAGTAGGCATGGGAGTTTTGGCAGGAGAGCATTCCATTAAATTAAACTTCTTTAATAAATCATGAATATATTTTGTTTGACTAATGAAAATGCCTTCATTAACTTGCTTCACTTGAAGCCCAAGAAAGTAAGTTAATTCTCCCATCATGCTCATTTCATATTTACTTTGCATAAGCTTGGCAAACTTTTGACAAAGTTTCACATCTGTAGACCCAAAGATTATGTCATCTACATAAATTTGAACAAGTATAGTAGAGCCATTCACAACCCTGTGAAAAAGAGTTTTATCTACAGTACCTCTAGTGAAGTGATTCTCAAGGAGGAACTGTGAAAGTGTGTCATACCAGGCTCTAGGTGCTTGTTTCAAACCATAGAGTGCCTTGAGGAGGAAGTATACATATTCTGGAAAATCATCATCTTCAAAACCAGGAGGTTGACTTACATACACCTCCTCTTCCAATTCCCCATTCAGAAAAGCACTCTTCACATCCATTTGATAGACTTTGAAATTGGCATGGGCTGCATAGGCTAGGAAAATCCTTATTGCTTCTAGTCTTGCAACAGGAGCAAATGTTTCATCAAAATCAATTCCTTCTTCCTGTGAATAGCCTTTTGCAACCAGTCTTGCTTTGTTCCTTGTGACTATGCCATTTTCATCCATCTTGTTTCTGAACACCCATTTTGTGCCTATGACACTCCTGTCCTTAGGCTTGGGCACCAGCTTCCAAACATTGTTCCTTTCAAATTGGTTTAGCTCTTCTTGCATAGCCAAAACCCAATCTGGATCTAGAAGTGCATCCTCAACTTTCTTTGGTTCATCTTGAGACAGAAAGCTGCTATATAGACATTCTTCTTGAGTTGCTCTTCTAGTTTGGACTTTTGAAGAAACATCACCTATAATAAGTTCAAAGGGATGATCTTTAGTCCATTTCCTTGAGGGAGGTAGATTTGCTCTTGAAGAGGTAGCTTCATGATCATGATTGCCTTGATTGGATATTTGTCCTTGAGAAACTCCCCCTGAGTTTGTTGTCCCTAAATGATCACTTCTAGAAGCATTTCTATGACTGTCAACGGTATTACCATTTTGACTGTCAACGAAACGCTCATTTTGACTGTCAACGAATCCACCATCATGATTGTCAACGAAATGACCATTTGCTCTGCTAGCAGCTATTCTTTTCAATCTTAATGCAGCAATTTCATCTTCACTGCTGCTTTCATCTGTGCTAGATACAACAACTTTAGGCTGTTTCTTAGTAGCCTTAACATGATTCACTTGATCTCCTTCCTCATTTTCAAAAGAAAGACTTTCATGGAAACCTTCATCACAGAGACCTTGAATTTTGAGATCATCAAAAACAACATGTACAGATTCCATAACAATGTTGGTTCTGAGATTATAGACTCTGTAGGCTTTCCCTGCTGCATATCCCACAAATATTGCTTCATCTGCCTTTGCTTCAAATTTACCCAAATGCTCAGCTTGATTTCTCAGAACAAAGCACTTGCATCCAAAGACATGAAGAAAATCCAATAGTGGCTTCTTTCTTTTGAGTAGCTGATAAGGGGTCATTCCTTTGGCCTGATTAATCAAAGAAATATTCTGAGTGAAGCAAGCTGTATTAACTGCCTCAGCCCAAAAATAAGTTGGTAACTTTGATTCATCTAGCATTGTCCTTGCAGCTTCAATAAGTGTTCTGTTTTTCCTTTCAACTACACCATTTTGCTGTGGTGTCCTTGCTGCTGAAAACTCATGCAAAATACCATTTTCTTCACAGAACATCTTCATGCTTAAATTCTTGAATTATGTCCCATTGTCACTCCTAATCCTTCTTACTTTCATGTCAGGATGATTGTTTACCATCTTGATGTGATTGATAATGATTTCATTTGCCTCATCTTTGGAGAGCAAAAAGAAAGTCCATGTAAATCTAGAAAAATCATCAACAATCACAAGACAATATTTCTTCTTTGAAATAGACATGACATTTACAGGGCCAAACAAATCCATATGAAGCAACTCAAGCTGATGGACAATTGATGACTCTGTCTTGCTTTTGAATGATGCCTTCCTTTGTTTCCCTTTTTGACAGGCATCACACAAACCATCCTTGGAAAACTCCACCTGTGGAATTCCTCTAGCAAGATCTTTCCTCACCAAGTCATTCATAACTTTAAAATTCAGATGAGATAACTTCTTGTGCCATAGCCAACTTTCATCCTTGCTTGCCTTGCTGAAAAGACAAGTGATGGTTTCTGGACTTGTTCTACTAAAGTCAGCAATGTACACATTCCCTCTTCTGAATCCAGTCATTACCACATTGTTGTTTCCTCCTTTAGAAACAACACAGGCCTCTCTAGAAAAAGTAACTAAAAATCCTTTGTCACAAAGTTGACTGATGCTAAGCAAATTGTGCTTAAGACCATCCACCAATGCAACCTCATCTATGATGACATTCTCTTTTGAAATCAAGCCATATCCCTTTGTGTAGCCTTTGCTGTCATCTCCAAAAGCAATACAAGGGCCAGCTTTTTCCTGAAACTCTGTGAGCAGGGTAGAATCACCAGTCATGTGTCTTGAACAACCACTATCCAAGTACCAAAGATTCCTTTTGTCTCCCTGCACACAATAAAACCAAATCAAGTCGATTTTGGTACCCAAGTTTCCTTGGGTCCTGTTTTGTTAGCCTTTGCTTTCCCTTTTACATTATTTTTCGCCTTGGGCTCAGATTGATTTAAATCAATCTTTACCCTTGGTGTTGATTTCTGAGGGTTGCTCACATTTTCATTCCATGCATAGTTGGAGGAATAAACATGTTATTCATATTCCATGGCATTTGTGGCACATTAAACATATTCATGTATGGATTAGACACAAATGGCATGCTGGCATATGGATTTTGAAATTGTGCATATGGAGCAAACATGTTAGGCATAACAGGCATTGTAGGCATAGAACTATTCATTGCAGGCTTGGGAATTTTCACTTTAACAGTCTTCTTAACAGATTTGCAGTTATAGATAAATGACTAACACTTCCACAATTAACACATGTCTTTCTAGGAGCATATTTATCAGGTGTGTAATTGTTGTGTTTGTTAATTCCTACTTTGCCATTCCTGTTATTCTTTTTATTTTCCTTAGCCTCAACTTGAACATTCTCTAACTTATCTTTCAATTGCTTGTTGGACAAGTGACCTACATTAGCTCTCTCAACAGGCTTCTCAACTTTCTTTGATTTACTAGACTCACCTTGAACAAAGTTCTTGGTGACAGGACCATACTTATTATTAAGTCTAGTGAGTTCATCTTTTCTTTTCTCTGTCAACGAAACACCCTGATCGGTTGATGGTTCATCTGTCAACGAAACATTGCATTCCGTTGACATATCAACCTTCAACAAATGATCATTGTTGTTTGTTGACTCTATTTCTGATTCTAAGGTTTCACAAACATACCCTAGTTTCTCTTTGTTCTTTTTCCATGATTGTTCACAGAAAGATTCCATACCTTGAACATTAATGATGTTGGTAGCAACATTCCTGGCATCTTTCCATTTAGCAATCACACTTTGTTCTATTTCAAGTTGTGTCTTAAGAATTTCTTCCCTTTGTAACACGTTCTCAAGTTCCTTCTTAGCATCCGTACTAACACATCTCATTTTCTCAAATTCAATGAGCTGAGAGTAACACGTAAATTATATAATACAGTAGACATTTCATTTACTGCACTATCGCATTCCTCTTTAGAAAGCTCAGAAAGATTAGTAATTGTTACCTGGTTGCTTGAGGAGCTTGCTTCCTGCTCATGATTGTTAGCCATAAGAGCCAAGTTGACATATTCAACATCATCATCAGAATCTTCACCATTACCAGCCCAATCATACTCCTGAGACATGAAAGCCTTTTATTTTTGCTTGAGAAGTTCAAAGTATTTCTTTTTATAATCAACAGGTTCAAATTTCCTGTTGCCCTTCTCAATCTTGGGCTTTCTGCAGTCTCCAGAAAAGTGACCAAGCATTCCACAATTGAAACATTTAGATTTAGACTTTTCAATCCAGTTACTTTTGTTAGGTTGAAAGTCTCTCCTTGGTGGCCTTGCTTCTGAGTTTCTCTTGAACTTGAACTTAGAGAATTTTCTTGACAGAAAAGCAATGTGTTCATCAATCTCATCTAAGTCATCCAAGTTGGCTGGTTCTGGTTCTTCTTCTTCTTCTGTCATCTTGCCTTTACCCTTGCTAACATTACTTCTACAACTAGCTCGACTAGTTGTGGCCTTTGCAGCTTCTTCAGTGTCATCTTCCAGTTGGTTCACAGATGCAATCAATGCAATAGATCCACCCTTCTTCTGTACCTTTTCAATTTCTTCATCTTGCTCCATTTCCAACTCATATGTCTTCAAGGTTCCATAAAGCCTTTCAAGAGTGTAGTCTTTGTACTCTTGAGTGTTTCTGAGAGAAACAGTCATAGGCTTCCATTCTTTTGGAAGAGCTCTAAGAAATTTAAGGTTTGAATCCTTGGTTTGATAGATCCTCCCATACAGCTTTAATCCATTCAAAAGCTTCTAAAACCTACTAAACGTGTCATTTAGGGTTTCACCAGCTTTAAAATGAAAATGCTCATATTGTTGTATAAGGAGTTGCATTTTATTTTCCCTGACTTGCTCAGTTCCTTCACAGAGAGTTCTAACAGTGTCCCATACTTCTTTGGAGGTTGTACAGTTTATGACATTGTCAAACATCTCTTGCTCCAAACCATTAAACAGAATGTTCATGGTTCTTTTATCTTTATGGACTTCTGCAACATCTTCAACAGTCCATTCTGAGACAGGTTTTGGAATCTCTACATCAGGAGCATCATCTGGCAGTCCAACTCTAGAATCAAGCTTTATGGGAACGTGTGGACCTTTCTCAATGCAGTCTACATACCTCTCATCCATAGACATGAGATGTAAATGCATCTTTACTTTCCAGTGAAAGTAATTGTCCTTATCAAGAACTGGTATCTTCACACCTACATCCTTCTTTACCATGGTTTCTGTTTTTGGTCTTGATCTTTAAACTTCTTGTATGTTAGAAGCTCGCTCTGATACCAATTGTTAATCCCAAATGACCTAACAGAATTGTAGAATGGGGGGTTGAATACAATTCTTGATATTTCTTTAAACTTAAAACAACTTACAAATAAAAACTGAACTTAAAGTAAAAATCACAAGCACATAAATAATTTTAGTTGGATTGTTTGATGATCCAACTGAAGTGATTTT
This sequence comes from Heracleum sosnowskyi, assembly GCA_030848705.1. Lineage (NCBI taxonomy): Eukaryota > Viridiplantae > Streptophyta > Magnoliopsida > Apiales > Apiaceae > Heracleum > Heracleum sosnowskyi. The sequence continues at coordinate 24,843,359 of CM061240.1, forward strand.
TATTGCGGAAATAATCTGTGATACAAAAGTACACAGCTGCTCAGTTACAAGGTTGTAGAGAAGAATGCTCTCAAAGATAGCTAATACAAACTATTTGTTTTTCTTCTCTATAATTAAAGTAACTGTTACACTTGGTTATATATCCCCAAGTTTACAACCCTATTTTTGGCTACACTAAAAGTACAATGAGTAACCGCCAATAGTTTGTTTTTCATCCCTTTGTCCAGTGGTCCTTGGAGATCCTTGCTTTTGTCTTCATGCTTATTATGATCACTCCCAAGACCCAATTGGAAACTGGGATGTTTCCTTATTCCACATGTCCATTTTAATGGTTTCCAATGCAAAGTACACTTCCACATCACCTTTAGATCTGTTCAGTAAACTGTCACTATCACTTTGTCAACTATTCAGAAAAGCAATAATGATTCGTTGATAGCAGGGAGATGTGTTTCGTTGATAGCTTTATTCTTCATTCCGTTGATGGTGTTTCCCTCGTTTCGTTGATGAGTAAACTCCATACCGTTGACAGAGTAATCTTCATACTGTTGACATGTCTTCACTTAGGCAAAATTACAAGGCCTAATATATTTACAATTAACCAACCTATTTTGCCTATCTAGTACTTAGTCAACATGACTTAGAAAACCTATCTTATAACAGAATGCCTATCATTTGAGAAGTATTGTACAATGCAATTGCTACAACACTCATTTCGTTGATGAGCTTCCTGTCAACGGAATGCTGCAAAGCATGCCATTTCGTTGACAGCTACAAAGTGACTTTACACAAATTCTACTAAGTGTTTTATGTTTATCATCAAGAACAACATATTCCTAACACTTACTACTTCTATCAAAAATCAAGCTTTCCACTCAGTCTTTGCAGCTATCTCTCCTACACTCTGGCATGCTCGATTAGGTCATCCAGGGGCTCCTGTGTTTGATGCGCTTAGGCTCAATAAAAGTATTGCTTGTAATCGTTTTTCGGGGTCTAGTATTTGTCAATCTTGTATTTTTAGGAAACATATTAAGTTGCCATTTGCACCTTCTACTTTACGCACTTCATTGCCATTTGATATTATTCACAGTGATCTTTGGACATCACCTGTTTTGAGTTCTATGGGACATAAATATTATGTTTTGTTCTTAGATGATTATTCGAATTTTTTATGGACTTTTCCGTTGGCAAATAAATCGGAAGTTTTTGAGAAATTCTTGATATTTAAAGACCATATTCTCACCCAATTTGAACGTAAGATCAAAAACTTACAATGTGACAATGGGAGGGAATTTGACAATGGTCAATTCTGGGGTTTTTGTAAAACTAAGGGTATATCATTCCGACTTTCTTGTCCTCATACTTCTTCTCAAAATGGTAAGGCCGAAAGGAAAATTCGAAGTATAAATAATATTACTCGCACTCTTCTTGCTCATGCTTCTCTTCCTCCTTCATTTTGGCATCATGCTTTACAAATGGCCACGTATCTTCTTAATATTCTTCCCAGTAATATTTTGAGAAATCAAGCTCCCCTTCAAATTCTTTACAAAAGGGTTCCCTCATTTTCTCATCTTAAAGTGTTTGGGTGTTTATGCTATCCTTTGTTTCCGTCTACAACAATCAACAAATTACAACCCCGAACTACTCCATGTGTGTTTTTGGGATATCCCTCGTCAGCTCATCGTGGCTACAAGTGTTTTGATTTATCGTCAAATAAAATTATTATTTGTCGTCATGTGATATTTGATGAGCAGGTATTTCCGTTTGCCAACACACATACCCCTTCTCCTTCTGACTATGATTTTTTAGGTGATAATCTTTCACCTTATATGCTTCACCACATACGAAATATGGTACACAATACTAGTCCAGACCTCACTTGTTCAGACAGTCCAGTTGTACCTCGTAGTCCAGTCACCCCGCCTTCACCACAAAGCCCAGTCAGTCCTCCGTCACCACCTACACACAGTTCTGCCATCCCTATGTCTTCTACTTCTACACCGAGTCAAACTACATCTCTCAGCCCTGAGCATGATTCTGACCATACATCAGTGACCCAACAGCCACCATCCACTTCCATTCGTCCTTCCATAGTCACTCGGAGTCAACATGGCATTTTTAAGCCAAATAAAAAATATGCTTTGTTAACTTCGGTTGCTCGTTCTGCTTTGCCCCGTAACCCAATAGAGGCTCTCAAGGATCCGAATTGGAAAATGGCAATGAATGATGAGTATGATGCTCTTATTCAAAATAAGACATGGGTGTTGGTCCCTCGTCCGCCTGATGTTAATGTTATTCGATCGATGTGGATTTTTTCTCATAAAGAGAATTCTAATGGGGTGCTTGAGAGGCATAAAGCTCGTCTTGTGGCTGATGGGAAAACACAGCAGGTTGGTATTGATTGTGGCGAGACATTTAGTCCGGTGGTGAAGCCGGCTACGATTCGCACAGTTCTGTCTCTAGCTCTTTCCAAGGCATGGGACATTCATCAATTGGATGTAAAGAATGCGTTTCTTCATGGTGATATCCAAGAAACAGTTTATATGCATCAACCACTGGGGTACCGGGATCCTGCATATCCGGATTATGTATGTCTACTGCTTAAGGCGTTATATGGTCTTCGGCAGGCCCCTCGTGCTTGGTATAAGCGTTTTGCTGAATATGTTCTCTCTCTTGGCTTCACAAATAACAAGTGTGATAGTTCCTTGTTCATTTATAAAAACGGGACTGACATGGCTTATCTTTTACTATATGTTGATGATATAATTCTAACGGCTTCTTCTACTACTCTCCGCAAGTCTATCATGGATCGTCTTAGCTCTGAATTTGCCATCAAAGATCTTGGTTCTCTGACGTATTTTCTGGGCATTGCAGTGGCAAGACATAAGGAGGGTCTGTTTCTTTCCCAGCGTAAGTATGCCACGCAGATAATTGAGCGAGCTGGAATGTCTTCGTGTAAGTCTATGGGGCATTTAGGGCCGTCTTTCCTTCACGAGGTATATCGGACTTCATTCTTTAAATTTGGGTTAAATGGGGTCATCACCCTTTTCTGAATAAAATTTTTTATTTAAAAATTCATAATCTATTTTCTATTCAATTTATGGGTAGTTCCAGTTAAATAATAATTATTAAATTAAAGATCGAGATATCGATTAATATCAATGATAGTATTAAAAAATTATTAATATCATGCTCATGTATACCATTAATACAAACGTATGAGAACTCCTGTACATGAAATTATGTTACAAATTTTACTATACAAATTACAAGTAAAATTACCTAGTTAATTATTGTAGTATTAGCATAACATTTTTTTAAGGGACATAACAGTTGGATTCATCCAAATATATTATATTATTTTACATATAAAAAACGTAAGAGGATAATATTGAAGTATTATTAAATTTGAGAATTTCATATTTATTAACAATAATTTTGAATATAATCTAGCAATACTATTAAATCCTTATATATAATAAGCGTAAGGCAGATTTTATCCAAAACTCTGGTCTGATCCTCAGTATCGCTAAAACAATCTCAACCGTTAAATCTAATATTTTTTAAAAATAGACGATAAAAAATACATCATATAAAAATAAAAATTATTATCTAAAAAGGATAGAATAAAAAATGGAAGTATTAGTATTAGAATTGGATTAGATATAATTATAAGTTAATAAAAAAACCAGTTCCATTAATAATAATATTCAATTCATATTACATATCAATATTATCCAAAAGAAGTCTTGGGGCGTTTCAATATTGAGATGGATGTGTCTCAGGTTCCGAGTTTGGCTAGGTGTCGTTTGTTAGCTGCAACCTTCAGAGACAGTGCTCAGTAGTGGTTCCAGAAGTTAGGAAGTGAAGTGATTACTTCCTGGGATCAGATGCAGGTGATGTTTTTAACACAGTTCCAAGCAGCGGTTAAATATTCACCTTCTGTAACCTCCTTGGCAAATATCAAGCAGCGTGAGGGAGAAACATTGAGTGCTTACTTCAAGCGGTTTAGTGTAGAGGCTGCAGGGGGTTAGAGGTGCGACAGATGAAACACTAAAAAACTTCTTGATTGCTGGTTTGAGAGTAGGGACTGATTTCTGGAAACATCTACAAGGGAAGGATCCTACTACTTTAGCTGAGTCGTTTTCTAAAGCTGAGTCGTATAAGAGGGTTGAGTAGTCGTTGGCAGATAACAAAAAGGGTGAAATATATGGGAGTAATAAGAGCAGGAGTAAAAGAAAGGATAAATCTCCAAGTCCAGAGTACAAGGGTCGCGGACGAAGTCCTAACCGAGTGAATATTACCAATGAGAAAAGAGGACGAGAGCCCTTGTCAGCTGAAGATAGAAGTTCGGGGTCTTACACACCACTTGTCGCGTCGGGCGAGCACATCTATGAGGTGACCAAGGACAGGGGGATATATCGAAAACCAACACCCATGAATTCTTTCCAAAGCAAAGATATAAGCAGATATTGTGAGTACCATCAATCCACCGGTCATAACACCCACGAATGTAGGCAGCTTAAGGAGGAAATTGAAGCCTTGATCAAGGATGGGTATTTAACTGAGTGGGTGAAGAAGTATCGAGATGACCATCCGGTTGAAAAAAAGGGTATAGGTCGCCCCCCGACAGACGATGACAAAGATAAACAAGAAGAGTCAAAGTTTGTTAGGGAAGGAAGTATCTGTACCATAGTGGGAGGACCTCATATTGCAGATGATAGTAACAAAGCTATGGAAAGGTATGTTAGGGAGGCTAAAACTGCACATATGACCAATGTGAATCGACTAGATCAGCGACCACCAAAGTTGTTTCCGGGAGAGTCAGCAGATATAAATTTTTTTGAGGAGGATGCAAAATGGGTTCATCATCCTCATAATGATGCGTTGGTGGTCACTATGAGTATTGAAAATCAGAATGTGCACCGTGTGTTTGTAGACAATGAGAGTTCAGTCAATATCCTGTATTATGATACTTACAAGAAGATGGGTTTGCCTGACAATGACATGAAGGTTGAGAATATCTACATCTGTGGCTTTAGGGGAGAATCTATTAGAGTAAAGGGGACCATTAGATTTCCAGTGATATTAGGAAGTGGAACGTTTTCTGCTACTCAGATTGCGGACTTCATGATAGTTGATCAAGAATCATCTCATAATGCGTTGATTGGAAGGCCATTGTTGAAAGAGATGCGGGTTGTTATTTCCATTTATCATTTGTCCATGAAGTTTCCTACTCCAAGGGGAATTGGATGTGTTCGAAGAAGTCAGTATGATTCCAGGGAATGCTACAATAAGTTTGTTAAAGGATTTTGAAAGAATTTCAAGACATGTGTAAATGAAGTACAGGGGGAGGCTGATGTTGAGAAGACATTGGTCAATGTCGTGTATACAGTTCAGTTTCCAGATGATTCGGAGATGAAAGAAGGGTTGACAGGAGATGAAATTTCAGACCCTCCAGAAGTTGGCGCTCCAATTCTGTTTCTCTCTGAAACTGGCACTCCAAGTGAATCTGTTCCGGAGGTTGGCGCGCCTAGAAGTTTGGCACAGTTGTTGTTGTCTTATGAATCTTCTAGGAATATATCAGAGGAGTCGTGGATGATGGAGGAATCTAGAGAAGTTTTCAAGATCAGTAGACTTGACAAGGGTAAGACAGTGGTTACAGAGTCACATCCTATTGTTGAGTTGGGGGAAATGAGTTCGGCAGAGAAGGATTCAACCGTGATTGTGGATGGTTCTCAAATGAATTTTGATATTGATCTGATCCAAGAATGTCGTTGTTAGTTGCGAATACAGGGTCTGCAGAAGATATGGTGACCATTAGGGTCGATGCTCGTTACCCGAAAATGGAGTTGAAAATTGGGTCACAGTTCACTACACCATAGATTGCCTACTGTAACATAAAATTTATGTTATATCAGGGGGTCAATATGTTGCTATAGCCCTAATATTTGGCTAAGGTAACAGAAATTTTATGATAGTTTTTATGGTGTTGCCCTAGGGTATCTAAGGTAACATCTTTCGACCATAGGGCCACATGAACTTTTCTGTTGCCCTAGAACTCTATAACTAACATAAAGTTTTGTTACCTTAGAGTATCAAATTATTTTTAAAAATAGTGGGCCCCACATGGAGCCCACTATGTGGGGTCCATACTGGAACCGTTGTGGGGCCCACACTAGGAACCTGCTTGGAGACCACTATGGGGTCCACTTTGGTTGGCAATATTTTATTGCAATATTTGAACCAGAGCAACATTTTACCAAAAAAGAATGAATTAGCTATAACACTTATAATACATCCCTTATTTCCGGTACACCATTCCAAATATTACATCCATAATCCAAACATACTAAACCAACTCCTAAATACGCACCAAACATTCTAAACCAATTCACTACTACATAGTCAACAACTTAATTTACAAACTTAATTAAAACCAACTAATTCAAATCCATACTTGATAGCAGTAGAAGTAAATCAAAAAATATTAGAATTTTGTATAGCTAAGACAGGGAGTATTGTTGGTCTTCTTTTCTGTTGATCTTTTCCAACTGCTGGAGTCATTTCCTTAAGCTTGGAATTCAGCCTTTAGTTTGTACTTTTCATGCACTTGAAGACAACACATAAATGCAGACTTCTCTTTTTATTCTAAACTTTTGATGTCGTTAGCTGTTGTAGAACACCTAAAAAAAGTTACTTAAAAATAAAAAAACACCCAAAAAGAGTAAAAGAAGGTAATACTAGTGTTTAATATATACTTACTCGGGAACAATTTCCACATTTGCATCAAGCCCATGTTTTTATAATCTTGAAGTAAAAGAATCAGTATAAATTGAGATGAAAATCGATCGAGTCATTATATATAAGCTGACATTCAGAATGTTCTTGATCATCTATTTTTAAAAAATGTTTAAATTCAACGATTGAGATTGTTTTGGCGGTAACAGATTTTGGATAAGATCATGACCAAACTATCAAGACCAGAATTTTGAATAATATCTCTCTTATACTTACTATATATAAGGATATAATAGATATATTCTATTCGGTTCTACATATGTATTTTGATATTATTTATATTAGTAAATGAAGAAGGAGTAATTTATAAGGGTTTTTTTAAAACATACAAAATTTTTAACTTTTTCAAAATAAAAAGTTTTAATAAAAGAATTTTCAAAAATACAAAATTTTAAGTTCTATTTTCAAAAATACTGTTTATAACTTCTGCAACTTAAAATGTAATTTGAGTTTAATTTTTTTCAAAGTTGATTTTAAGGTTTATTCGGATTGCAACAAGAAAGACAGTCGATGTAACATTGATCAACTTTAAAATAAATTTTTCGGAAATCGAAATTAAGTTACATTTTCGGTTGCAAAGATGGATCATATTTTTTGAAATGAAACTTAAAAAATAGTTTGAAAAGTTGCCATATCTTCGAATATAAATTTGGAAAGAGGGTATTTTGAGTAATTTCCCTACAGAACCCGTGAACTATGTTCATGAACTGTTTCTAACTTTTTTTTTCTTTCTTTAAGCACCAAAACTTGACTTTAGTTAACTCTGGTCATAAGTACCTGCAAAGTACATAAATCTAGTTATAATCTGAAACTTCTTGAACAGCCGGAATGAAAGTTGCGTTAACAATAGCAAGTCTGAACATGTAAGCCTGAATTAAAATAATAAATTATGAGTCACAGATGGACAATGAGAACTTAGGTGTGGACAAGTTGAGCAGTTGTTAATTTTTTTAATAATCTGAAAATCATGCATTCGAATTTTTTATCGATCATAAGATCCGCATGGAATATTTACAAGCATTATAAAATATAAACAGCATTATCAACCATTGACTTTGTGATGTTTGCATATTCATACTCCAGCTGGATGTTTCATTTATATTGCATGTCACACACATCTTCATCCTGACCAAGCCATTTCTTATGATCTGCAGATGTCAAATGAAACATGATTTAGTAGCTATGAGTGGTTTGATTCGTTGCGGCGAAACCATTTTTTTCTTTTCTTGTATTTTATTATCGATTTTCGTAGCAACCTCCTCTGCTGTAGACACCATATCAGCAAATCAAACAATTACAGATGATAGGAAAATTACCATTGTATCAGCTGGTGGAATGTTTGAAATGGGATTTTTTAGCCCAGGGCATTCTACGAATCGATACATTGGAATATGGTACAAAAATATAGCGAATAGGACGATAGTGTGGGTAGCTAATAGAGGAACTCCTATTGGTGATAATTCAGGAGTTTTAAGAATTAATGTCAATGGGAGTTTAGTGCTGATTGATGGTACTGATCGCATAATTTGGTCATCTAATTCGTCTAGCTCTGCGGTCAATCCAGTGGCACAGTTACTGGATTCGGGAAATCTTGTCATGAAGTATAGTAAAGATGCTGACCCTGCATATTTCTTGTGGCAAAGTTTTGATCATCCTACAGATAGTCTTCTTCCAGGCATGAAGCTTGGATGGAATTTAGTTACAGGACTAAACAAGTACCTAATGTCTTGGAAGAGTGCTGATGACCCTTCTCCAGGTAATTATACAACAAGGGTTAATCGTAATGGATTTCCACAGTTACTTGTATCGAAAGGTACAGATGTACAATTCAGATTTGGACCCTGGGATGGTGTACAATTTAGTGGCTTGTCACTCTCTATACTCGATTTAAGTTTTAATGCAATGCCTCTTATTAATCAGAAAGAAATTACTTTCTCATTTGATCTTTTAAATAGTTCCATTGCTATGAGGGCAGTTTTGAGTCCGATTGGAGAGGCACAATTCGTTAGATGGTCTGATGCTACTCAAACTTGGGAAGCATATTCAATAGCGCAGAGGGATGCCTGTGATCGGTATGCATTATGTGGGCCTTATGGTAGTTGTAATAGTGCGCAATCCCAGTTAGGAAAGAGCATCTGCGGGTGTTTAAGAGGATATCAGCCAAAATTCCCGGAAAAATGGCAAGTAGCAGATTGGTCAGATGGATGTGTCCTTAAAACTCCATTTGGTTGTGATACTGGGGATAGGTTTGTGAAATACTCTGGCCTGAAATTGCCAGACACAAGTCGGACATGGATTGATCCAAACATGAACCTGGAGGATTGTGGAAGTATTTGTATCAAGAATTGCTCATGTAAAGCTTACTCTAATATAGATATCAGAGAAGGTGGGATTGGATGCATGATGTGGATTGACGATTTGATTGATATTAGAAATTATAGGGAAAGCGGGCTGGATCTTTATGTAAGAGTCAGTGCTTCAGAAGCAGGTAATATTACAAATTATACTGGTGTAAAGTTTTCTAACAATAAGTGTTATATACACCAAAGACCACTACTCAAGTACCTTCAAATAAATTGGGTTTTGATTGCAAGTTTAATTGTTAACCAGTAAGTAAACTTTGTTTTATCTGCAGAAGAAGCGGGGAGCTTTGGAGGAAAAATGCGAGTCAGGATTATAAGCATAACCCTATTAGTAGTACTGATAATGCTACTATGCCCATTTATGATTCATGTATTCAGGAAGAGAATGCGAAGGAGAAAAGGTAAATTGTTCGTATAACAATTTCACTTCTCACTTCACGATCAGTCAATGTTATGTGGAAATCGGATGTGCTGATTCAAGGGGATACCATATTTTTAAACTCTAGTTACTTAGACCCTTAATTTTTTTCCTGTGGGATTTAAGGTTTCCACCTTAAATTGCCAGAAGCCACTTGCCCGAGAAATAAAGAAGAAGAAATAATTCATAATATTACTCAACTTAAAAAGTTCAGCTCCAAGTTTGTTTATGTTCTGTGATGCTCAATCTATATATTTGATTCTTTTCTAATTTCTTAAGTTACAAACCTCACTTCACAGGGATAGTACAACTCCATCAAGAACGAGGTGGTACCACAGAAAATGAGTGGAATGATTTTGATTTACCTCTATTCGACGTCCTGCTAATCGCCAATGCTACCAACTTCTTCTCACCAAAGAATAAGCTTGGTGAAGGCGGATTTGGCACGGTTTACAAGGTAATTATCTTGTTGTTTTATATTTAATCATATTGCTGTAGGGCACTTCTCTGTTGCATATGTATGTTGGGCTGTTGGTAGTTCTAGTTTCATGAAATTAGGTAACACAATGTAGGAAGCACCACCAAATTAACTCATTTCACTAAGCATATTGAACTGTCACATTAAATTTTTTCAGGGCATCCTAGAGAATGGACAGGAAGTAGCAGTTAAGAGGCTTTCAAAGGATTCAAAACAAGGATTAAATGAGTTCAAGAATGAAGTTTCATACATAGCCAAACTTCAGCATCGAAATCTTGTGAGGCTTCTTGGATGTTCTATCGAGGAAGGGGAAATGCTGTTGATTTACGAATACATGCCTAACAAAAGTTTAGATTCCCTGATTTTTGGTACGGCGTATCTTAGCTACAACTTCTTACTCTTGATACTCCTAGACGCTGCTTGGTTAATTATGTTATTTTATCAAGTACTCGATTTAATAATTATGCAATAGTTTAACAGCATGAGCTAATTTATTTCAACAGACAAAGAACTGAGCAAATCGTTGGATTGGCCAAAACGCTACAACATTATAAATGGCATAGCTAGAGGAATTCTGTATTTACATCAGGACTCTGTATTGAGGATCATTCACAGAGATATAAAAGCCAGCAATATTTTGCTCGATCGTGATATGAATCCAAAAATTTCAGATTTTGGGATGGCCAGAATTATGGGAGGAAGTGGAAGAATAACAAATACAACAAAAGTAGTTGGCACATTGTAAGAATCTTGACAACAGCTCAAAATTTCAATTCCAAGAACTTTTAAATTCTGATCTTGCCTCGATTATCTTGCAGCGGTTACATGTCTCCAGAGTATGCCCTTGATGGAATATACTCACTAAAATCTGATGTCTATAGCTTTGGTGTATTGTTACTCGAAATAGTGAGCGGGAGAAAGATGAAAGGATTTTATGATCCAGACCCCAACCTCAACCTTCTTGGCCATGTAAGTGTTAAAATTTTTCGAAGGGATTAAAATTTATCATGTAAACCTACAACTGTCTTTATACACACTTTTTTACAGGCATGGAGGCTATATAAAGAAGGAAATCTGATGAACTTGATATCGAGTGCAATTGTGGATTCGTATGATCAGTCTGAAGTGTTGCGATCAATGCAAATTGGTTTACTTTGTGTGCAACCATATCCTGAAGATAGGCCAACCATGTCATTAGTGGTTTTGATGCTGAGTAGTAATATTGAGCTGCCAAAGCCTACACAACCTGGTTTTTTCACTGAGAGAAAAGATCAAAGATCAGATTCTTCATCTAGCCAGTATTCAGAATTGTCTTTATCCAAAAGATTGTCATTACAATATGTAGCTCCACATAGTTGATAAAGTTATAAATTTTCGAGTGCATTTTATACTGTAAATAATGACAGTGCTTGTACATATTGCAGTACAGAAGAAGTATTGGGAGGAATTGATAGTACCAGTAGCAGAGCAACTTGTGATATTTATAGATTGTTTTTGTGAAAGCAACTTAAATATTATTGTCATTATCATTCTACAAACAAAATTAATACGTAATTTGCTCATAAGTTCTACATGTTTACAGAAAGAGAAACTTTAAATACCAACATCATTGTACTTTTTTCCTGCAGAATTGGTTTTCATCGAAAGGAAACTTGCCTATAAGGTCTGAGAAAACAATGTCAAGTAGGCTCGTAATGTTACTGGCTTGTAAACAACAGTCTTAAGACATTTGGGAATTTACGTGTGTTACAAAGGTTTCTCTGCTCGAGCAATATCAGGTTTTAAACAGACCTGCCGACTTTGTTAAGAACATGGAGAAAAATGAATTTAGATAGTATTGGACAGAAAAAGAGAAATCAAAGTAAATCAGAAAGTCAGAAAGTCTGTTGTTAGTCTGTTTATCTATTTAATGTAGTTTGGACTCATGTTCCCAGAGTTCCATCTTTTCTGTTTTGTCTGTTATGCAGGCTGTCTCTTTTGTCTTTCTGTTTGAGTCCTTGTCTGCTAGCTCTGTTGTCTGGTGCAAGGGTTGTTGCACTTGTCTGGCTATAAAGGATGTAAAAGGATGATAGTAAAGGGGAAGAAAAATGAATGAAAGAAACTATCAAGTTCCTGAAACTTTGCAATGTTGAATGGTTCATATTTATTCTGAAATGTCTAGATAAGTTTTCATGGTATCAGAGCCACAGGCTCAATAATTTAGCCTAGTTATTTATTACCTACTTAAACACTTTAGATCTAATAATTCTTGAGTGTAGTTAACATCATGGCAACTACAACATCTGCACCAATGATAATAGATGCAACAAGCCCTCTCTATCTGCATCCATCAGATGGGAGTAGCTTTCAGGTTATGGAGAAACTTCAAGGATCGTCCAACTTCAGGTCATGGAAGAGATCTATGGAAATAGCTCTTGCCTCTAAAAGAAAATTAGGGTTTGTTCAGGGAACTCTAAAGAAAGACAGTACACACACTGTGAAGGCAGAAGCTTGGGATACATGTAACAGCATGATAATCTCATGGATATTAGGTGCAGTATCTGAATCCATCAAGAAATCAATCATGTTTGTGGATGATGCTCATCAGATCTGGACTCAACTGGAGAAGAGATTTTCTCTTACAAATGGATCCAGGAAATACAAACTCAGTAAAGAGTTGTATGAGACTAAACAATCAACAAGGTCTATCAGTGAGTATTATACTCAAATGAAGGCAATCTGGGAGGAACTGGAGTCACTCAATACTCTTCCTGTTATTTCTGCATCAACACCTGAAATGACAGGACTTCTATCTGCCCTTGAAAAACAAAAGGAAGAACAAAAACTGTTTCAATTCTTAAATGGGCTTGAAGATGGATATGGTGCTCAGAGAAGTCAGCTTCTTATGATGAGTATACTACCTACTGTTGAGACAGCATGTGGGTTTTTAGAGCAAGAAGAAGCTCAGAGAAGCTTGCTTGGCCACATAAAAGAAGAACCTGAGACCCTAGCTATGTACAGTAAGGGAACAGGGGGAGCATGTTCAGCATGTGGAAAGCCAGGACACACAGGAGATAAATGCTGGAGCATTATTGGATATCCAAGCTGGCATGCTAAAGCTAAGCAACCACCTCAGAAAGGAAAGCCTAAAAACTTTACGGGAAACTCTAAGTGGAACAAGAACAAATCATCAAATGTAAGGACTGCTGCTAATGTCCACAGCAGTGCTCAGAGTGAATCAAATGGAAGTACCATAAGTCAGTTTTCTATGCAACAGATAGAGGCTCTTCTCAGAATGCTTCCTGGTCAATCAAAGCAAGGAACACCTGACACAGATGATGAGTTTGATGCAAGCTATGCAGGTATGGTTTCTTGTTACTTTGCTGATTCTGTAGCAAATGAATGGATAATTGATTCAGGGGCATCTGATCATATGACTGGGTGTGTTGACAATATGTTTAATGTGGTAGAAAGCAAGAATAACCCTAAGATTAATCTTCCAACTGGTCAAACTGCTAAGATTACTCATTCTGGTGATGTTAAACTAGGAAACTCCTTGATGCTTGAAAATGTGTTGTTTGTCCCTACATTCAAGCATAACTTAATCTCTGTGAATAAGTTGTTAAAAGACTCAAAATGCAAGATAATGTTCTATTCAGAATATTGTATTATTGAGGATACTAAGTCTAATTCTATAAAAGGAGTAGGAAGAATGAAGAATGGGTTGTACTATCTCTTGAATGAACCTCTGGAAAGTACAATCAGAAATCTTAGAAACCAGTCTATGAGTTATAAGAATTCTGAAGGATATGAAAAAAGGGCAATGAATGTTAGTTCATATAGAGATGTCCCTACTTTGATACAAAATGCTTCAAGACTAAGTAGTAGAACCTTGTGGCATCATAGGTTAGGACATGCTCCTATGGCTAGGATTGAAAAGATAGCTGGATTAAAAGGAATGAATATTAAGGATACAGAGATCTGTCTTACATGTCCTCTAGCTAAATTCACAAAGATGCCATATAATGTGAGTATGTCAAGAGCAAATAAAGCATTTGAACTCATCCATATAGACACTTGGGGTCCATATAAGGTGTGCACAAAAGGAAAATACAAATACTTTCTAACTATTGTGGATGACTACTCTAGAATGACTTGGATTAATCTGATGGTGCAAAAATCTGATGCATTCAATGTGATTGGAACATTTGTGAGAATGGTAAAGAAGCAATTTAATAAAGAAGTGAAGGTGGTGAGATCAGACAATGCCTTGGAGTTTAAAGATCAAAAATGCAGGTCTCTCTTTGACAGTCTAGGGATTATTCATCAAACTTCTTGTGTGGACACACCACAACAGAATGGAAGAGCAGAAAGGAGGCATAGAAACATTCTGGAAATGACAAGAAGTCTCAGATTTCAAGCAGGGTTACCATTACACTACTGGGGTGATTGTGCTCATGCTGCTGTTCACATTACAAACAGGCTTCCTAGTGTGATTCTGAATGACAAATCTCCATATGAAGTGTTGTATGAAAAAGAACCTACATATGATTATTTGAAAGCTTTTGGTTGTCTAGCCATGGCTTCTAATCCCAATAATGTGAAAGACAAACTGGATGCTAGAGGGATTCCATGTTTATTTCTTGGGTATCCAGCAACTCAAAAGGGTTACAAGCTTATGAATTTGATAAACAATCAAATGTTTGTATCAAGACATGTGAGGTTCTATGAGAACATTTATCCCTATCATACTCTTCTTACAAAAACTGCTCAGAACTCAGAAAGCCAGGATCAAAACCATGTTCAAACTCAAACATGGATGGATGATGAATTCACATCCATTCCTTCTGAAAATTATGAATCACCTCCTACTCTTGAGTCTGATCCTGTCACAGAAAATCAAACAGTCTCTCAAACTCAAGTTAGGAAGTCTACAAGAGATCATAGACCTCCAATTTGGCACAAAGATTACAATGTCTCTAATGCCACCTGTACCTATGCAGAAATAGTGAAAAGAGTGGCACCTGCTTCAGTATCACCTCAGTTTCTCTGTATGATGGCTTCTCAGTCTAAAGAGCCTGATCCAGTTCATTTCAAGGATGCAATTAAGTACACACATTGGCAAGAAGCCATGAATGAAGAATTAGATGCTCTTGAAGAAAATAATACATGGGAATTAACTGAATTACCTCAAGGAAAGCAATCTATTGGATGTAAATGGTTATACACAACCAAATACAATCCAAAGACTGAAAAAATTGAAAGATACAAATCTAGGTTGGTGGCTCTAGGGAACAGGCAGAAATATGGTATTGACTACAAGGAGACATTTGCTCCTGTAGCAAAAATGACTACAGTGAGATCTCTATTGGCTGTTGCAGCAATGCAAGGATGGCATGTTCACCAGATGGATGTAAAAAATGCCTTTTTACATGGAAGCATCAAGGAAACAGTTTACATGAAACTGCCCCCAGGGTATCTTGGAAAGGGATTCAGATTTGGGAAGATTTTTAAAGGTAAGGTTGTTGCGAACTCTCCAAATATTGTGTGCAAGTTGATTAAAGTTCTCTATGGTCTTAAACAAGCTCCAAGGGAATGGTCAGCAAAGCTCAGCACAGTTCTGATAGAAAATGGATACACTCAGTCCAGAACTGATTATTCTCTATTCACTCACACTGGAGAAAGAGGGTTTGTAGCTATCCTAGCTTATGTAGATGACCTCATGATCACAGGAAGCAATCTAAAAGTGATTGTGGAAGCAAAAGAGTTTCTGAAAACTCAATTTCATATGAAAGATTTACATGAATTGAAGTACTTCTTGGGAATTGAGGTAGATAGGTCTAAGGCTGGTATTTTTCTGTCTCAAAGAAAATATCTCAAGGATATTCTGCAAGAGTATGGATTGATAGGTTGCAAACCTCTCAGGCTTCCTCTGGACACTCATGTCAAATTGACTCAACACTCTGGTACTCCTATGGAGCATCCTGAAGCATTTCAAAGATTAGTAGGGAAACTCATCTACCTAACCATAACAAGACCAGACATAGCCTACACAGTTCATACTTTAAGTCAATTCATGAATGCTCCTACCTCTGCTCATTTTCAAGCTGCTAAAAGAGTTCTAAGGTATCTATCTGGCTCTTGTTCTCAGGGTATTCTTCTTGAATCAAAGTCTGCAGCTATCCTCACAGCTTACTGTGATAGTGATTGGGCTGGTTGCCCCATCACTAGAAAATCTACAACTGGTTTCTGCATCCTCTTAGGTGATTCTCCCATTTCCTGGAAAGCAAAAAAGCAAGGGGTTGTGGCTAGGTCTACTGCAGAGGCAGAATATAGATCAATGGGTCTTACCATCTGTGAAGTCATGTGGATCAAACAGCTCTTAAAAGATTTAGGTCTCAAATCTCTAGGCTCCACTAATCTCATGTGTGATAATCAAGCTGCTCTGGCAATTGCAGCAAATCCTGTTCAACATGAGAGAACTAAACATGTTGAAATCGACTGCCATTTTATTAGAGACAAGGTCAAAGATGGCACAGTTAATCCTAAATATGTCAAAACCTCAGAACAAGTAGAAGATGTGTTCACTAAGATTCTATCTGTTGATCAACACCAGAAACTGTTGTCCAAGCTAGGAGTTCAGCAATCTTCCTCACAGCTTGAGGGGGAGTATTGGACAGAAAAAGAGAAATCAAAGTAAATCAGAAAGTCAGAAAGTCTGTTGTTAGTCTGTTTATCTATTTAATGTAGTTTGGACTCATGTTCCCAGAGTTCCATCTTTTCTGTTTTGTCTGTTATGCAGGCTGTCTCTTTTGTCTTTCTGTTTGAGTCCTTGTCTGCTAGCTCTGTTGTCTGGTGCAAGGGTTGTTGCACTTGTCTGGCTATAAAGGATGTAAAAGGATGATAGTAAAGGGGAAGAAAAATGAATGAAAGAAACTATCAAGTTCCTGAAACTTTGCAATGTTGAATGGTTCATATTTATTCTGAAATGTCTAGATAAGTTTTCAGATAGTAATATTATTCATTCCTCAAAATTTACTCGGATTATCAAAGGAGCAAGAAAATTGAAAAGAAGACGAAGAAGGAGATACGCGAAGGCAGAAAGCGTATACTCACTAGTTATCACAATATTCAAATAGGTGTTGGCTCACAATACTGCAATGTGTTGAATAAATAATATGATCCTGGTAAGGTCTTACTCTAACACTTTCAGGTTTTAGATAGATTAGCTGGTTACTCAACATGGTATCAGAGCTCAGGCATGCAGGAGGTCCACGGTTTGACTCCATGCCACCTATGAGTATATCAAGATTAGTAACATTAATGTCAATATTTTTTATCATTTAATCAGATTATCAAACTGCTGGACACAAAAGGAGGAAGAAAAACTATGAAAGTATCTAGAAACTTAATCCAAATCTCCAGAAAACTTTGTGCCTCTTAAAATGTATAAAATTATTGTATATCAATCATTCTTGGAAACTTCTTGAAATACTAGAGTATTGCAAGATAATGCATGGGCTACATAACAAGATAAGTCATAAGTACTGGGTCAATAAATATGGCTGCTGCAGGGGACCTGAACAAGTCAAACACATAGTTTCATTGTCTAATAATGTCACAAAACTTGCATAGTCAACTTGTTTGAAGGCTTCTACAGCTGCATGTGAGATTTTTTTCTACACTTATGGTGGATTAGGATACATCTACATTATGAGATAACCATGGGAAGATCAATGAAAAACATTTATATCGTTTTGTCCTCTTTGATTTTCTCGATTCTTGTGGTTACTGTCATTGCAGTTGACACAATAACTGTGAATCAGACCGCTAGAGATGGATCTAGTACCATTGAATCAGCTGGTGGTGTATTTACTTTGGGATTTTTCGGTTCGGGTAGTTCAAACAAGCGATACTTGGGTATATGGTATTCCAAAATATTAAAAAGAACAGTAGTCTGGGTTGCTAATAGAGAAACTCCACTACTTGATACTTCAGGGGTTCTAAGGGTAGAGGCCAACGGAAGTTTGGTACTATCGGATGGCGAAAATAAAATAGTATGGGCAACAGTTCCATCTATTAGTACAATGAATCCGGTTGCGCAGCTATTGGATAATGGTAATTTTGTCGTCAGGTATGAGAATGATAGTAACCCTGAAAATTTCATATGGCAAAGTTTTGATCATCCAACAGATAATTCTTTACCAGGGTCGAAGATTGGGCGAGACTTGGAGAAAGGCCTGGACAGGTACCTGACATCCTGGAGAAGTTCTGATGATCCATCTCCAGGTAAATACAAGTTCAGAGTCAATGTTGATGGATACCCCCAAATACTTGTATGGAAAAGTTCATCAGTCCAGGCGAGGTTCGGACCATGGGATGGTATACAGTATAGTGGTGTAATTTTAAATATACCAGAACTAAGTTTTGCAGTGAATTTTGTTTTCAATCCAAAGGAAATTTATTATAGCTTCAAAGTTGACAATAATTCTACTCTGGTAAGGATGATGTTAACACCAAATGGATCTATACAAGTTCTCAGATGGATGGATCACACCCTTAGTTGGAAACTTTATATGACTGAGCCACTGGACGCCTGTGGCAAATATGCATTATGTGGTGCATATGGTAGTTGTAACATTACTGAATCCCGGTTAGGATTAGGCTTGTGTGGGTGCTTAAAGGGATTCAAGCCAAAATTTACTGAAAGATGGAAATTAGGTGATTTTGCTGATGGATGTGTTCGTAAAACTCAGTTAAACTGTGGAAATGGAGATGGATTTGTAAAGTACGCTGGTGTGAAGTTTCCTGATGCACGCCATTCATGGTTCAATCGAAGCATGACCCTTGAGGAATGTGAGAATGTATGCCTGAAAAATTGCAGTTGTACAGCTTATTCAAATATAGATATAAGACAAGGTGGAATCGGTTGTCTGTTATGGTTTGGTGAGCTTGTCGACATCAGAGATTACAGTGCAAAAGGACTTGATCTTTATGTGAGAGTGGCCGCCGCAGATTTAGGTCAAATCTCTCCTAGTTTAAATGAATTTTAGAAATATACTGTTGATGCAACTGCAGATAACAACATGACTGTCTATGATGCTTTTGCAGAGGAAAGTAAAAGGCCCAGGCAGAGAGTACTAGCAATTCCCATACTTATTGTTTTACCAGTTTTCTTTATAGTGGTAATATGCCTATTTCTATGGCGTGTGTTAAAGAAGAGAAAGCTAAGACGAAAAGGTCATATTTTATCCTAATTGCTTTTGGCTCTCACTTAACTGTTAACAAAATCAACGAGGTACAACACTATTGCTAATGTGTTGTGCCATCTCTCTATTCATTGCAGAAATACTGCCAATAAATCCAGAAAGTGATGATAAATTTGGAAAGGACGAGGACGATATGGACTTACCAACACTTGATCTTATTAAGATTGTTGATGCAACTAACAGCTTCTCCCAGAATAATAAGATTGGAGAGGGAAGCTTTGGACCTGTTTACAAGGTAACATACAGTTTAATGCATCTATCTTAGTTACATGAAAGCATTTCGTGCCACTGAAATAAAACCACCATATGGCGCGGAGTAGTAATCTACTCGAAGTTTTCAAATGATTGATAGAGTTATTATGTAGAAGGTGGATGGTAATGCGGGATTAGCATGCCACATGAATTTTCTTTGTTTAGTTTTATGAAATGATTACTTAATGTCAATCTATTGAAAGTATTATTATAGGGATGATCATTGCCACAGCTTTTAATGGATTATATTTTCAGGGAATCCTGGATGATGGGCAAGAGATAGCTGTAAAGAGGCTCTCAAAGGATTCAAGACAAGGACTAGTCGAGTTCAAGAACGAGGTTTCATGTACAGCTAAACTTCAGCACCGAAACCTTGTAAGGCTTCTTGGATGCTGCTTTGAGGAAGGGGAAATGCTGTTGATCTATGAATACATGCCTAACAACAGTTTAGGTTCTTTACTTTTTGGTACAAATTTCTTCAAAACGCGAACTCAAAATTCTATTTCTTTACTAAGAATATAGTACATAATTATTTTCCTCGGAGTGGCAGCATATATTAACTTCTTTCTGTGTTTGACAGACAAAACGCTAAGCAAATCGTTGCAGTGGCCACAACGCTACAATATTATAAATGGTATTGCTAGGGGGCTTCTCTATCTTCACCAGGATTCTAGAGTAAGAGTCATACATAGAGATCTTAAAGCCAGCAATATATTACTTGATAATGAGATGAGTCCGAAAATATCAGACTTTGGAATGGCTAGAAGCTTTGTGGGAAGTGAAAGGATCACAAATACTACAAAAGTGGTCGGAACATTGTAAGAATCTTTTTAATATTTCGGCCTTATACTGAAAATGTCTCTTGAAGCTGATCTCTTTCTTTTTTTCTCAATTATGCTTTTCTAATATTGTAGTGGTTACATGTCCCCTGAGTACGCTCTTGACGGAATGATCTCAGTGAAATCTGATGTCTATAGCTACGGTGTACTACTGCTAGAAACAGTGAGCGGGAGAAAAATGAAAGGGTTTTACGACTCAGACCCCAACAATAACCTTCTTGGTCATGTAAGATCCTTGTTCATCCTAAATGTCGTTACTTCATGGTTTGCTAGACACTAACATTTGTAAATGCAATTATTGTACAGGCATGGAGACTCTACAAAGAGAATAAATTTTTGGAATTAGTCCCTGGAGTGATCGTGGAATCATGTAATCCGTCTGAAGTATTACGGGCAATACAAATTGGATTATTGTGTGTTCAACCACATCCAGATGACAGGCCAAGCATATCACTAGTGGTTCTAATGCTGACTAGTGAAATTGTACTGCCCGAGCCTAAACAACCTGGTTTTTTCACCGAAAGGACACCACTATCTGAATCAGATTTTTCATTGAACAATCTTTACGAAATAGCTCTGTCAAACAGATATGGTACTACAGAGTTAGGCCCGCGGTAGTCGAAGATAACTATTGGTAATTCTGGTACCCCAGAATAGACATTCAGTGTATACAATCATTGATTCTACTCACAACAGGATTGAATTGAAACATTACAATTTCTAGTCTGATAAGATGGTTTTGTACATGATAAAATGGAATCATTTGTGATTTAAATTAGGGTTTTTTTCAAAAGTACGCAAGTTACAGAAATTATTTAAAAAAATATGCTCTTTTGCAACCGTTGCAATCAGGTTTGGGCATTTGCAATAATTTCAACCTCACTTGCAACTATAGTGTATTTTTGTAAATAATTTCAAAAAGTTGGGTATTTTTGTAGATTTTCCTTGAGACTTTTTTCAAAAGTACCCGAGTTGCATAAATTATTTACAAAAATACGCTCTTTTGTAACTCTTGCAACCCTTGCAATCTCGTTTGCAATCACATTTCCAACAATTTCAACCTCACTTGCAACTAAGAGCGTATTTTTGTAAATAATTTCAAAAAATTAGGTATTTTTGTAAATTTTCCTACAAATTATTGAAAATTTTGAGAAACGAAAATGATATGAAAATTAAATTTTTATTTAATATATGTTTAGTAGTTGCTATCGAGAAGAGAATTAGAATTGCAATCCAAGTGTACCCGAACCAAATTAAAGATAAGAAGAAATCCAATCAACAATGGCAAAATCATCCCTGTCATCCGATCGACGAACCGAAACAACTTCAAAATTCAAACAAATCAACAATCAACGAACAAGAATGAAAATTACAAAACTGCAACCATAAAAAATACCAATGCCAAAACGAAAACTGAATCCAAATCCACAAATTATCTCCGAATCAAAAATGAAACCCAATAAGTCAAACATCAACCTAAATCAACTCTAAATCGAAAAGAAAATAGTGGTATACTATCTTTATACTGTATACTGTAAAAAATGAAACCCAATAGCGGTATACTGTATATCTAAAAAATGAAGTAAATTAAAAGGAAAAAAAAAAAAGACGGACAAAGAAAGCTTCAAGAGGAAAGCAGCAGCAAGCAGCTGGAGCATCCATAAATTATTCCGACCCGAGTTGCAAATAAAAATAAGATTTCGTTTTATCTTATAATTTTCTGCAATTATATTTAACATTATGTTCTGCATGCATATTATCATGTTTTTAAATATTTTTCAGAAAAAATATTTATCATTCAAAAAATTGTGCGAGTAATATTTTATTGTGCTTCTAAAATTATTGCGAGACTCACGAATATATTTTAAAAAATATCGTATGAGATATTTATTTTTGAGAATTGTGGATATTTATAATATCGAACGAGCTGCATATTTTCAAGAAAAAATATTTATGCGAGATGCATATTTTTAAAAAAGTTCTTACAAAAAGACATTGTGGGCGTTTGGGGTATCAAACAAAAGTTGACTTATAGCTTAAAATGAGTAAGTGCTTTATAAGTGATAAGTTGATGGATTCTTATAAGTGTTTGGGAGAACTTACAAAAGTGAACTTATGTCTTATAATGAGTAAGTGTTATATAAGTGATAAATTGATGCAAACTTATAAGTTACGTAAGTGTTTGGATAAATTTACTTATAAGTTAATAATTTTTTTTTAAAATTAAATTGAAAAAATAATTAATTAATATAATGATCTCGATAAATACATTTTAGATTAAAAAACATTTAAAAGTATAAATATAAAAATATAAACTACTAAAATGTTAGTATAAATATAAAAATATAAACTACTAAAATGTTAGTAAAATATAAAAATAACATTTTAGATTAAATATAAACATTTAAAAGTATAAATGATAAAGAAATCATGAAAAATGAAATAAGTTGAGCAAAATGTTAGTATTTTCTAACATTCAACTTATCATCTTATAAGTTATAAGTTAGATTATAAGTTGGGTAGACAAACACCCCCATAAGTCATAAGCTAAAAAAATAAGTTATAATTTATAAGTTAATGAAATAAGCTGAGTACACAAACACCCCTCATAAGCTGAAATGGGTTTATAAGTCATAAGCTGACTTATAAACCCTCAGCCAAACATGCCCTATTTTTCAAGAAAATAAATATCACAACATTCTTAGATGGCATATTTATTTTATTTTTCGACTGTGTGTCGTATATTTTTCATATATCGTCACGATAATACATATATGTCAAAAATATTTTAAACTTGCGCACTTAATGTTAGTAAATGGAAAGTTTGAGGCATATTTTAAATATGTTCTTGATAAAATTTCCGGAAACTAACAATTGGAGGTTGTTCCTTGTAATGAGGACTTAAACTTTCATGTTTGGATCTAAGACATTTTCTTAGTGTAATCTATAAATAAATTGAGTTGAAATAGGTTGCTTGAAATGTGTTATGTGGGATGATTATATTGGAATAACTTGTATCCCACATAGAAATGGAAATGAGAGGTTGGTGGGTTTATATAGAACCATGTGCAAGAGTAGTGTACAACTATTAAGACATGTGGGTGTGCATGGTGTTAGTATGTGCCCCACGCGCGCGCACACACACACGCGCGCCGCCGCCGCCCGCCTCGCCCTGCCACGACACGACTCGGGTCGGGTCGGGTCGAAAGACGATTTGGGCGAATGTCGACGGCTACTGATCCTGATGGCCAGTGTCAGTATTTGGAGTTAAATCCTGATCCTGATGGCCTGGGTCAGTATTTGGATCCTGATGATGGTCCAGTCCTGATCAAATCCTGGTGGTTGGTCAAGTACTGATGCCACTCCTGCACTCCTGACGGACAGCAAGTCCTGATGGCTTGAGTAAGAACTGATGATGATCAAATCCTGACTGAGCTGTAACTGTTATTAAATCCTGATGACAACTGTTATGATAATTAAATCAGAATATTTAGTATTAAATGTCATATCTTCAGTTACAATATTTGATATGTTACGTTTTATTTTTTGTATTATATATACAAAATATAACGTTTGACAGAAGAGATGATATACGTAACTGTGAAAAACCCTAGCAAAGAAATTCTTCTCTCTCTCTCACAACACAATACAGAATTTACATAGGTTTTTGGGCGAACTGAGGTGCAGGTCGCTTTTGATCATTGTCATATCTGTGAGTGGATTGATCTGTGTTGTTTTATCCTGGGAGTGATATTGCTGCAACCCAACACAGCGTAAGTGGGGCAATAATCTCTTCAAGAACAGTCAAGACTTCTCTAAGGCTTGGCGACTCAGCTGTTTATTGTCTTTCAGTATTTGTTAAAGCTCCTGAGAGATAAGTGTTCTTTCTTATCTTAATATTTACAGTCTCTAATTATATTATTGTTTCTACCTTCGTGTTTGTTTTGTTAATTGGTATTATTTGCCTGTTCTTGTTAATACAAAATATATATAACTGCCCTATTGTTGCTGTGTAGTTTGTTAATTATACCCAACACTTAAATTGTCAAGTAGGGTAGCTTGGGCAAGCTATAAGATCCGCACTTCTACACCCTTGTTGGAAGGAGTCAGCGACCCTCTGGATTGAAAGCCTTGGTCTCTCAGGAGAGTCCAGGAACAAACTTATATTCACTGAATGAATATTTCTTGGTTGGCACGGGACATTCCTACAATCACGGGAAGAAATACGGAGATGCCGCGAGATTGTAGTAAACGTGTGGGATCGGACGTGATATGGGCTGAAAGCCTGACATTTAAAATTGAGTAACTTATTAAAACCTCGGCTCGGGGGCTCGTGGATGAACGAATACACATCCTTATGTGGACAATGACACTAGAAAAGAGCGTACGTCAATTCGGACTATATACAAAACGTCAAGGTCCTAACTTGACAATGAGACCGCAATGGATTTCAAAATGATATTACATATACTCGCACTTTTGAAACCTTGGCAAAAATATATATCTTATTTTGGTCATCGCATGGTCTACTACTTATATCATCGTACAGATTATGGGCACCTAGTGCTCTGTATTGTTTATTGACCTATTACTTTCAGCTTTTTCAGCGACTCAAGAAATTTGGAAGCTTGAAGAATTCTTAGTTCTCCACTGCAGCAAGCTACACTGAAGAACCAGGGGCTTGTTGTTGTTATGCCACATTTTGACATAGTCCAAATTTCTCCGTTTAATAATTATTAATTTAGAATAATAATTAATTGCTTAACCAATAAGTAATATCCTCTTTCTGAAATGAGAAAAGAATCAATCTCAATCAATAAATTACGGAAAATATCTCCAAACGATATCTTCAAATCAGGAAGATATCACAACGCCAAGATAATGAAAGATAAATTTTGTAATTTCCCACATTAACAAAGTTTATCCCTAAAGTCTCTCAGGGATAAACACAATTGCACATAACTGAGTGGGCTTGATCCAATATAAATTGGTATGCAGGCATCTTGACAAAAGGGATCCGATACAATGAGACAAATCGAGACACCTTCCAAGTCCAGTCCCACTATTTTTCATAAACCCTAAACCCCTAAAAACAGCCACATAATTATACAAAATCGCTCTATTATTCCAGCAACCTCCGATTCTTGTTGTTTGAAAATTCCTCCAACAATAGTTCTTTTTAAATGATCAATTTATTTTAAACTAAATTCAATGTCAATATTGTTAATATAGTCTTAAAGTCTTTGTTAGAAACATCCACTTATTATTAAAATATAAAATAGGCGGAAGACCTTATTTATATATCTATTTTCCTTTTAACTCATAAATCTTTGACCCCGATTCTTTAGATCAAAGTGAGTGTTGGGATGCCTCAAGATCAAGCCAACAACTCTGAGCTGAATATTTTTCAATAACATTGTTAAGTTGTACTGAGGGCATTGAACATCCGATTAACGAAAATAGATTAATAAATAATTCATAAATATTACACCTAGTTATGTACATGAATAAAAATATATTAATTGCTCAAGTGCAGAGAGAATGTTAGTAAACAACTTATCAGTTATCACTATCGAATATCTACTCTATGAAAAAGATTTATGAATCCCGATAGACCAATTTTGAATTAATATCAGATGAGATCAAATCATCTTAACAACATATACATGATGTGGTCTTTCATATAAAGAAATTATAATCTTCTCGACCACCTAAATCACACAAAATTAAGGAACATAATAATGAAAAGGTCGAAACAATTATAAGTTACAAAAATTATCAAAAAGTCGCACTGCTATATTTTCACTAACAAATTAAAGATTTATTCTTTTAATGTGTAAACATGTTATCTTATACATGTCTTGATAGATGGTTTCACAACTTTAATCAACAACAAAAGAAAATTTTGTAACAACAACACAAACATCATATTAACATGTACAATTATCAAAACATGTACAATTATCAAAAATATGAATAATAATGATGACGATGTTGAAAAATTAAAGTTTAAGCTGTATAAATAAATATTTAAGAGATAACTACGTCAGTGAGAAAAGAAGCGAAGCTGACGATATATATATAGTTGCACTTTAGGAAGAACACCTTATATAAAGAACAATAAAGAATACTATCATAAACACTTTATTTTTTCATAAAAATTGATTTTTTAAAATTAGAATCATAAAATTGAACAACAATTAAGCCTAACATATCGAATTTAACGTAGAATCTCATCTAAATTTAAAAATTAAACATTACATATAATCCAGTATAGAATCTAGTACAGGATCTTGTATATATATTTATCACAATAAAATTACATGTAATCATGTTTTATTTGATTCTAATTTTTTGTTAGATTCTATTTTTATTCATAATAAACCTTTTTTGGTGAGAAAATTAGAATCAACATGCAATTTATGTAAGATTCTATGGTGTTCTTTATTGTTCTTTATATAAGAGTGTTTGTTGTTGGAGGAATTTCGTAACAACCAAAATCGGAGATTGCTGAAATGACGAATTATGAAAATAGGGGGATTTGAGATTTTTGGATGTTTGGGGGCTGAGCTCGTATGATGACTCCTCGGAAATTGAATAGAGAATGAGTTATTTCTCTTCCTCTTTCCCGAGTGTCAATTGACGTATCATACAAGGTGCCTACGTACCCTTTTATATAGGGATCAAGTCTCACGTAGTTCTTGGAAAACAAGTCATTGGATAAGCCCATAAATAGTCAACGTTTATCCATCCACACCACGTTTCCATAAATAGTCCGGATTTATCCATCCACATCTCATTCCCATAAATAGTCCGGTTTTATCCATCCACATCTCATTCCCATAAATAGTTTGGTCTTCACACGTTTTCCTACAATCTCGCGGCATCTCCGCATTTCTTTCCATGATTTGAAGAATATCGTTTGGAGATATTTTCCGTTATTCGTTGATTGAGATTGATTCTTTCCTCGTTTCAAGGAGAGTATATTACTTAGTGATAAAGCAATTAATGATTAATCTGAATTAATAATTATTAAACGGAGAAATTTGGACTATGCCAAAATATGGCATAACAACAAGCCCCTAGTTCTTCAGTGTAGCTTGCTGCAGTGGAGAACTAAAAATCTTCGAGCTTCCAAATTTCTTCGGTCGCTTAGAGTTTTGTATATAGTCCAAATTGGCGTACACGTTTTTCAAGTGTCATTGTCCACATAAGGATGTGTTTTGGTTCATCCGCGAGCCCCCGAGCTGAGGCTTTAATAAGACACCCAATTTCAAATGTCAGGCTTTCAGCCCATGTCACGTCCGGTCAGACACGTTTTTCTACAATCTCGCGGCATCTCCGCATTTCTTCCCGTGATTGTAGGAATGTCTCGTGCCAACCATATCACGTCCGGTCCCACACGTTTTCCTACAATCTTGCGGCATCTCCGCATTTCTTCCCGTGATTGTAGGAATGTCTCATGACAACCATAACATGTCCGGTCCCACACGTTTTCCTACAATCTCGAGGCATCTCCACATTTCTTCCCGTGATTGTAGGAATGTCTCGTGACAACCATAACATGTCCGGTTCCACACGTTTTCCTGCAATCTCGCGGCATTTCTGCATTTCTTCCCGTGATTGTAGGAATGTCCCATGCCAACCATATCACGTCCAGTCCCACACGTTTTCCTGCAATCTCGCGGCATCTCCGCATTTCTTCCCGTGATTGTAGGAATGTCCCATGCCAACCAAGAAATATCCATCTACCAATGGGCCTTAAATAATGTAATTTTATTCATGGACTCTCCTTTGAGAGTAGGGTCTTCAATATTAATCCTCCTTGAAAAAGAGAGCTTTCGAAAATATTACCCTTATTAGATAAGGACCTCCCATACTTATTTTTGTCCATGCACGAGTTAGTGAAGTAATCAAATCATGTGCTACGAATATTGCATCACAATTCTTTAACATCTCCATGATTCAGATTCTGCCCAGATCAGTTTTTTTACCTTTTTGGCCCTATAAACGACATTTTCTTGGAAAACACAAAACATGAAAGTTCTAGAAAACGAAAAGAGATTTCCGATGATATATGGCTCGTCAGAAACGGACTTGTAACGAATCGGGAATCAAATAAAACATCTGCTGATTAACTTCTCAATACTGAAAAACGGGATCTGATTATGTTTTGTTATTTCGAGAATAGATCTTAACATAATCTCAGAAAACACCAAGAACGAAAGTTGTAGAAAATCACAAAAGCTTTCCGGATCATAAAAAATCATCAAAATCTGACATGTATTAAATTTACTACGAATTTTATAAGATAACTTATGTATACGAACAAAAACATAAGAAAACTTAACTTAATTTTGAATAGAACCACGAATCACCGCTTCCACCGTTCTTCTCCTCCATTAAATCCGCTCCAGATCCGATAAAACCCCCCGTGCATGATGTAGATGATTTGATTGTAATCCACAATCAAAAAATAATCCCCTCCTTCTAGCGCCAATTGTTGTTGGAGGAATTTCGTAACAACCAAAATTGGAGATTGCTGAAATAACGAATTATGAAAATAGGGGGATTTGAGATTTTTGGATGTTTGGGGGCTGAGCTCGTATGATGACTTCTCAGAAATTGAATAGAGAATGGGTTCTTTCTCTTCCTCTTTCCCGAGTATCAATTGTTGTATCATACAATGTGCCTACGTACCCTTTTATATAGGGATCAAGCCTCACGTAGTTCTTGGAAAACAAGTCATTGGATAAGCCCATAAATAGTCAGCGTTTATCCATCCACACCACGTTCCCATAAATAGTCCGGATTTATCCATCCACATCTCATTCCCATAAATAGTCCGGTTTTATCCATCCACATCTCATTCCCATAAATAGTTTGGTCTTCACACGTTTTCCTACAATCTCGCGGCATCTCCGCATTTCTTTCCATGATTTGAAGAATATCGTTTGGAGATATTTTCCGTTATTCGTTGATTGAGATTGATTCCTTCCTCGTTTCAAGGAGAGGATATTACTTAGTGATAAAGCAATTAATTATTAATATGAATTAATAATTATTAAACGGAGAAATTTGGACTATGCCAAAATATGGCATAACAGTATTCTTCATGGAGCAATGACATATATATACTAGCTTAAACCCCATGCGATGCACGGGTTGTTTTTAATAATTGTTAATTTTAATTTTTTGTTAAATGTATTTGTTAAAAAAATAAGTAGGTGTGTTAAATTTTTTTTTAATAAATAAAGGTATGAAAATAGGTTTTAAAATAAATAATTAACAGTTTGTCCGTGATATTATGGAAAATAAATGTTTTGGTAAGGAAAATAGAAAAAGGAAATATTTTAGTTAAAAAAAAGGAATTGCCCGTATTTACAAAAAATAAGTAGGCGTGTTAAACTTTTTTTAAATAATTAAATATATTAAAATAAATAAGTAACGGTTTACTCGTGATATTTTTGAAAAAGAAAGGTTTTAGCAAGGAAAAATAGAAAAAATAACATGATTTAGTTGAAAAAGATAATTTCCCATAATAAAAAATATTAAAATAAATAAATAAGAGTTTGTCCGTAATATTTTTATAAAGGAGGAGTTTTACTATGAAAAAATAGAAAATAGAAAACGTAACATGTTTAGTTGAAAAAGGTATTTGCCCGTATTTTTTTTAGAAAAAAGGGATTTTGTTAAAAAAAAATAGATAGATAGATAGATATGTTTTTAATTATTTAATTTGAATTGAAAATTATATAAAATTATAATAAACATGAATTTTATAAGTTTGGTATAATAACATTACTAATATGTATGTTGCCCCTGGTATTTTTAGTTAGAAGATGAGTTGTTTTATTTAGAAAATTTAAAAAGGTAATGTGCTTAAAAAGGCAATTAATTATTTATTTATAATCATACAAAATTATATTACCTTTTTATATGTATATATGTTGTCTGTGTTATTTTTAGAATATTGGTTGTTTAAGTTAAAAAATATAAAACATGTAAAACATATCATATGTTTTAACCGAAAAGGGTAACCAATTATTTATTAATAATTACATAAAATAAATTACCATTTTTTATATATGTTGTCCGTGTTATTTTTAGAAAATGAGTTTTTTTTTACTTAGAAAATATAAAATAGGGGTAATGTGTTTTAGGTGGAAAAGGTAATTGGTTTGAAATATTTTATAATATTACCATATACATATATATTGTCGGTGTTATTTTTAGAAAATGAGTTGTTTTAGTTAGAAAATATAAAATAGGTAATGTGTTTTAGTGAAAAAGGTAATTGGTTATATATAAATTGATTATAGTTAGGCGATTATAGTTAGGCCCGTGAAACGCCCAAACACCGACCGAACAAAATTTTTAATGTAGGTAATATGTTTTAACCGAAAATAGTAACCAATTATTTATTAATAATTACAAATATAATTAGATTAGGTTTATAATTTTTAGAGAACTTGTCTTTTATAAGTAGGAGTTATAAAAGGTTATATTAAAAGATTTCCATTTTTTTTTCTAAAAAATTAGATAAATATGAATCTAGTTCTTTGGGTTTCCCTGTCATTCACTCATCTACAGATATAATCTAGTTCTGAACTTACAAGATTATGACGACCCTGCGAATCACAACCAATTCTTCTTCTTCTACAAATTTTGTTGAGGAGACAATTGACTACTACATAACTGATGCAATCTTGGCAGAAATTCTTAAAGGACTGCCGATAAAATCTCTCTTGCGTTGCATGTGCGTTCGAAAATCATGGTACCATCTCATAAAAACTCCTATGTTCATCAACCTCCATTTAAATTATCTGCACAACGCCGCCCCTTATCCTAAATATTTACTGTTCGAATCAGAAACTAAACAAGAGTTTCTATTACGCTATGATGACAACACATGTA
Source organism: Heracleum sosnowskyi (assembly GCA_030848705.1). Classification (NCBI taxonomy): domain Eukaryota; kingdom Viridiplantae; phylum Streptophyta; class Magnoliopsida; order Apiales; family Apiaceae; genus Heracleum; species Heracleum sosnowskyi. The sequence continues at coordinate 24,874,672 of CM061240.1, forward strand.
AGAAATTCCGTAAAGTTAAAATTCCTCGTGCTCTACGACATGCAGATGTCGAACCGCACGGAGCATCATCTGGTTTGATATGTCTGTCTACCATCGACGATGAAAATGACAGAACTCCTAAAGGAGACATATATCTGTGGAATCCTCTTATTCAAAAATATAAAACTCTTCCACGTCCATCACATGTTTCTTGTCCTGAGTACTGTGTAGGCTGGGTACGTTTAGCTTCCGGATATGTGCCACAAATTAATGACTATCGAGTGGTAAAGATTATTCGTTATGACGATGCAAACAAAATTCGGTCGCTGTGGATTTGTGTATATAGCCTAAGAACAAATTCTTGGAAAACTCTAAATATTCAAGATAATGTATTCGTCGACACACTTGGAAATTGCATTTTTGTTAATGGTGCTGCATATTGGTCAGCAACTATCTTGAGTCTGGTTCTAGTCCGTCTCTGCATCAATTTGGTAAGTCAATTGCTTTTTTTGTTGAAAATGAGAGTAATAATCATTTTAAGATGTGGGTAGGGCAACAAGGCACGGGGAATGAGTTCTTCTGGGAGATGAAGATTAGTGTCAGCCTAGATAAAGCAATTTATGCGGGAGTCTTATGTTTGAGGAACAATGGTGAAATACTACTTTCAAAATTATATGAATTTGATCTTGTTTCCTATAATGTTGAGAAGAAAGAGGTAAATGTTTTTGCTGATTCATGGAAACGATGGTGTAATTCATGGAAATGGTGGCCCTCGATTGGAGAGGTAACCGATGATTTGCTGAGTGGGGTTGGCGATCCAAACGATTTTCAATCACCGTTACCTTTCAAAGTATACCCTTTTGTTGAAAGTCTCGCTTTGCTGGATACTGATTGAAAGCATCAACAAAAGATGTCTTTGATCCCATATTTAAGCCTTGTACTGAAATCCATGGGTGCTGACAATGGACTTCATTGAAACTACATTGAACTATGAAGCCATCTTTTGGGAAGTGTCAGTATTAAACTTTTGAATGTTGGGGTTCGGTTCCAATGTTTGGGAAGCCTCCAGTTTTAAATAATCAACTTAGTTCGGGTTCCATGTTGGGACTTATTTGTTAATTATTTGGATCATTTGTTTAAAGCTGCTTGAACAAATCTTCTGTAACTAAAATACAACTAAAACCTACACTCTATTTGTAATATAAGAGTATTTTTAACTGCACTGACTTGTTGATTATCTGTAACACAACAAACAGAAAAAAGTTACAGATTATTTATCCTAAAATTTTTTACTTGATTTGCTGCTGCTGGTTCTTACTGTGCTACCCAGATGGCTTATTCCTAATAAAGATCCAACAGTATTCACAAAAGCAGCACCTTCTTCAACTATTATGTTACATGCAAAACATTTGCCATAGATACCCTGTTCCAGTGTTCTGGGAGTAGCACTAATCATACATTACAGACTTGCAGTTGTCAAAATCCACAAGAATGTTCGGATATTAAAGAGGATGAAGAATCTGAATCAAGAAGTTTCCTATATGTGGAAAAACCAGGCTGTTTAGGCTCAGGTATCTCACATTTACTGCTTAACATAAGAGACACGACAGCCATGCTTGGTCGGTCTTCTGGATATGGTTGTACGCATAATAATGCAATTTGAATAGCGCGGTACACATCAGAGTGATTGCACGACTCTAGGATTACATCATCAATAATGTCCAAGAACTTTTCCTCTTTGTAGAGTCTCCAAGCCTAAAAGAAAATTTTGATATTATATGTTGAATCATGCAATACTAGAAGTGGTCTAAAAGTCTTAAGTCATTAGTAGACTTCTAAACTTTTTAAGATCTTCATCAATTCATATCTGTAGACCATAAGAGAGCTCATACTTATTGCATTAGTAGTTAGACTCTAACACGACTATTAGCTTATTTCTTTAATTTCTGATAAATTACTTATAAAATTCTTAATACTTAGCTTACCTGGCCAAGAAGATTAAGGTTGGGATCTGGTTGGTAAAAACCTTTCATTCTCTTGCCACTTATAATTTCTAGCACCAATACCCCAAAGCTATAAACATCGGACTTGAAAGAGAAAATTCCATCTAATGCATACTCTGGAGACATGTAGCCACTGCAGAAAATCCGTAAATTGAAACACATGTCAGCTTCAATTCATGGAAATAAAATGTTGAATTCTTATGAAGAGTCTTACAATGTTCCAACAACTCTTGTTGTGTTTGCTTCACTTTCACTTCCCCAGAAACTCTTAGCTGTGCCAAAGTCTGAGATTTTTGGATTCATTTCATGATCAAGTAATATATTCCCAGCTTTGAGATCTCTATGGATGATATGTATCCTAGAGTCTTGGTGAAGATAGAGAAGCCCCTTAGCTATCCCATATATAATGTTGTAGCGTTTTGACCAATTCAGAGACCTGCTTAGTTCCTTGTCTGTCAATTTAGTAATCTTAGTTAGCTCCTTGGAATTTTCATGATATATTTATAACCAAAAAAACAGTTTGGTTTATTAAACTGGTTTAGGTAGAATTTTTTAAGTAAGCAAGCTGACTATCAATGTTGTGAGGATTTCCGTACTGAATATAACGAAATCAAGGCTTCCGTTAGGCATGTATTCGTAAATTAGTAGCATCTCTTCCTCGTCAATGCTGCATCCCAAAAGCTTTACAAGATTGCGGTGCTGAAGTTTGGCTATACATAAAACCTCATTCTTGAACTCATCTAGTCCTTGTTTAGAAGTCTTCGAAAGCCTTTTTACTGCTATCTCTTTTCCTTCCTCCAAGATTCCCTGAAAACAAGTTATGTGAACGCTATACGGACTTAAGGTGATGAATCATGATTGTGAATTTGATTTATATTCGAATCAACAAACATTGTAGACTTATTAATTCATTTACATACTTCAAATTCAGTGGCATGGAACTCTCTAATCTCCTATAACGTATTTTTGACGATACTTTGTTTTTTTATACACATGTTATAGTTCAAACTGGCGAATAAACAAAACTATCTTGGTATCTTTTCCAACAAAACTTAAAATTTTGAGTTAGTATAATACTGTAATATAACTTTCGCCAGAACGGAAGTGAATCAATATAATTACCATGTAAACAGGTCCAAAGCCACCCTCTCCGAGCTTATTGTTTTCCGAGAATCCGTTGGTTGCTTCAGCAATTGTAATGAAGTCAAATAATGGTAGTTCCAAATCTTCTTTCTCACTTCTATTTGTTGATTCACCTTTTACGCTAAATGTAAAGTTTCCTGAAAATTGGAGCACAACAGCACATTGTAAACGTCTTGTAACAATATATAGAAGTATAGAACTAGCATACTACAAGGACTTTCAGACTCAGTAAATATATTCCTCCATGATGGAGTTGTTTAAATGAGAACCTAAAGAGTTGATTTCAGTAAATTATGGGCATACCTTTTCTCCCTTGCTTTCGTTTTCTATATACCGTTGATATAACTAGGCATAGGAATATTGTTATCACTACTAATACAGCGATGATGATTGTGCTTAGTGGCTTCTTTGCTCTTGATCTTCTAATTGTACTTGTCCCTGTGCAAATAAAATTTGAGAATACGTCAATAATCTAAAAAGGTATCATAAACTTTAAGTGGCCTACTTTTACTCACCTAATTCTCCAGCTGCCCCCCTTACATAAAGATCTTGAACATTTCCCAGGTATTCTCTGATGTCAAGCAGGTCATTAAACCATAATAAGCACCCACTTCCGCCTTCTTTTACATCAATATTCGCGTATGCTGTGCATGAGCAGTTCTTCAAGCATTTAGTTGCACATTCCTCCAGGGTCATGCTTGGATCAAACCATGAATTTTGAGTGTCTGGAAATTTGAGATTGGGATATTTCTTGAAACTATCTTTATTTCCACACATTAACTTAGATTTGCGAACACAACCATCAGAGCGATCTGCTAACCTCCATTTTTCTGGATATTTTGGCTCAAATCCTTCCAAACATTCACATATGTCAAGTCCAAAACTTTTCTTTGTAATGTTACAAATTCCGTATCCCCCACAGAAAGCAAAGTCGTCACATTCATCTGTTGGTAAAGTCACAGTGTTATCCCAACCTTGAGTAGTGTCAGTCCAAGTGAAAATTTTTAAGTCTCCATCTGAATCTAAGACCATCCTCATTGCAGCAGAACTATTGAGAAGTCTAAACATGTAATATAAATCCTTTTCATTAGAAACGACGTCATATGTAAAAACCATATTCTGAAGCAAATGAGACTTGCCACCAAACTGAACACCATTCCACGGTCCAAATCTGAATCTCATAGCTGAACCTTTCCACACAACTCGTTGTGGATATCCTTTTAGATAGACTTCATATGTGTAATTGCCTGGAGATGGATCATCCGGGCTTTTCCAGGATATGAGGTACCTGTCTATGCGTTTCACCATGTCCCAGCCAAACTTCATCCCTGGTAGAATAGTATCTCCAAGGTGATCAAAACTCTGCCAGAGAAAATTTTCAGGATAATTGTCATCTGCATACCTGATAACAAGATTTCCGGTATCTAATAGTTGCACCACAGGACTCATGACAGTCTTCGATGAGTTAGATGACCAAATTATTTTGTTTTCACCATTGGAAAGTACTAAAACTCCACTAGCGTCAATCATGAGCACGCCTAAAGTATCAGCAAGTGGAGTATCTCTGTTAGCAACCCAAACAACTGTCTGGTTTGCTATATTTTTGTACCAAATGCCCAAGTACCGACTCTTGGAGTTACCAGGGCTAAAGAATCCCATTTGAAACCTTTCTTTAGCTGACACAATGGTGCTGTTATCAACATCTTTGATGGTTTGATTAGCAGTTATAGTATCAATTGCAGTTGAGATATTTGTAAAGGTGCAAATCATCAAAATGGAGCAAAACAGAGTTAAGGAATTGCTTTCCATCGATCAGGTATGGTTGTTCTATTTAAATATGTGCTTTCAATAGCTTTTTATTGATACAATTTACATTCTTGCATGCATATATCAATTCTCGTCGATGTAAGTTAAAGTATTAGGTATCAAGTAGGGATAAAAGTCTTTAAGGATAAAAGTCTTGAAGGCTACTGATATTCTAATATCTAATTGTCTTTCATGGAATGCTATTCTGAACATGAAGAAATACAATTAAACAACCATCTATTTCTAGTTTTAAATTGCTGACATGTATTTTCATGTCAGAATCCTTCAACAACCATTTGTTTGTTAGCATCTAATAAGATATCCTAAATAGATTTTATCATGCTAAACACATTTGAAATTAAAAAAAAAACAAACTATCTTCTAAAAAAACAAACTATCTTCTTTGGATCTTCAAAGAAGCAGCTTTTGTTATTGCCCTAGTTAAGCTCTGTGTATATCTCACCCTCTGAGCAAAACATACTGTTTTGTTATATTTTTTAATATCCTTTAACCTCTCGTAACTCAGAATGGTCAGTCATGTTTTTGTGGATAGCTAAAATTGTCAGTTTTTCTCCCAGATTTCAGGCGAATGTCCTTTTCCGAGTTCTATTCCACAAATATATGTGTGATTCATTTTATCATAGTTTCTAATGTCATTACTAGATTGCAGGATATGTTACTAAATCCATTCCTCAAAGACCGAAAGATATGTTATCTATGTCGTGTGGAGTTAGTTGTGGTTGTCCAGGCTTCCCAGTTCCAGTCCTCAAAGAACTGAAAGGTCCATGCACTTTTCTTGTGAAGTTAGTTATGCTTGTCCAGGGACCAGAAACAAATTGTAAGGTAATTAGGTAACCTGTGATAGTTATGATCTGATAATCATTACCTAAAGTCTAAAGACTGACAAATGTTCTTCTTATCATTAATATTCTATGATTGGAAAGTTCTCTTCGTTTTATTTATTCCACTTGTCTGGTCTTACAAAGGCTGCTAAAGACTTTTCATCCTTTCACTTTCTCTTTCAGTAAAGATTCTGATGTTAGATCTCTTTGCTTGTATTGCATTGTAAGGTAAGCATCACTGGTGATTAAAATAATATCAGCTTACAGATTAAGATATGTAGCAACTCTGTGAATTACATGGAAACTGTTCGAGCTGGTTTGAGCTCAGACAGGTGGTGTATTTAATAACTGGGGAGTAAACAAGAGGAACATATAACTAGAATCACAGGATCTTGTATCTATAAGGCAAAAAAAAGGATAGACACTCTGTTCAGAACCCTAGGTAGAAACCTAAGAACTCGATTTTAATCTGAAATCCAAAAAAGCATTGATTTACATTATTAAGCATGTCAGATATTCCAAGTTATTTATACATATTCGGAAAGTACTGAGAAGTTCTTGTGACAATAATGATTCTCGTACGAGCCAAAGCCTATACAGATGAACAAAACTGCACTTCCTTTGATAAAAAATGGTCATTATATATCCTGTTTATATTACAATTTCAAAAAAGAATATGTAAACTGGTTATATACAATGGCTGTAGGCTATGGCTATGCAGTGCAGATGTAGCACCTGCGAGAGGTTGATATTGGGGAGAGAAAATCCTAGTAAACAAATTATGTGACTTAAATTATGGTACAAGAATGGATTATACAGGTAAAGAGTATAAACTATACTATGAGGGGAAAATGGCAACTATGTGAACAAAGTTACAACATCCCTACGATAACCTCGGACTATCAAGAGCCTAGGAACATTTTCAACCAATAAATCCATATATTCCATGTAAAAGTAAGTGGGGTGGTTGAGGGGCGGAGGTGGTAGGCTCACGAGTACAACTGCAGCCATTCTTGAATAATGTAGAATGGTTGAGTTCAACTTGAGAGTGGTGTAAAGGAATTTCTCTACCTGTTGTTCATAGACAATCACAGGCTTACCGTCAGCCATTAGCGGCATGCCATCCATCTTAGATTTTTCTTTCATCTGTTTTAAGCAACTAGCTATCCTTCGCTGAGCAGCAGTGAATGCTTCAACAGATTCTTCCTGCTTTGTTTCACCATCTGCTCGGGAATCCCATGACTTCATTGATATTACGATCACATCAGCTTGCATCCGAAGATCATAAAGGAATTTCTTCACATCAGCTTTGAGAACCCCTGCATCAGCATCCTCCTCTGCTATACAGAATACCTGAATCTTACAGCTCTCAAAGCTATCTTTGGTAAGAAGAAGCTGTGAGAGGAGAAGCATTAAACCGCCATCTCTCACAATCCAGTATAAATCAATTGAGCCATACTGTCTTTGATACTCATTAGGCCATTCATCAAGACCTTTCACAATTACAACTGCCTTGTTAGCTACAATGCAGTCATTTATTATTCCAACAAAAGTAGCTGGAATTTCAGTCAAATTTTCACGCCGCCATATCTCAGGATATCTTATCACCACGATATTGGGCTTGAGATTTCCGAGACCCATTGTCTGAACAATGGCTCTGAATCCGGCAGACATACTGGGAGCTACAATCATCTCTGCAACAGCTTCACAGCGCTTGTATTCAATATAGGTACTAAGTTGCTTGCAGGCAATCTTGGCATCTTCAGCACATTCATGATAATCACCATCAAGAATAGAAGCAAAAATGGACATTCCCCTGCCTTTTTTCTTCATGCAGTTGGCAAAATCAGCAAGCTTCGGATGGCAAGGTACGTTCTCCGGTAGCTTTCCCCATGGTCGGCAGAAAATCAAGGGGATTGGATACCAGTTCTTTGGGTGAACTTGGTTAGCTACAAATAATAATTTAGATCATTAGTTAAAAACAGAACAGACATCAAAGTGCACTCAATAGAAAGATAAAATTATTTATGCCTTTATTACATTAGACTATATATATGCTAGTAGCACTGTGATCACTACAAGTTTGAAATATATTTCGAATGGGAACTCAAAAAAAAGTACTAAAATTTCAAAAAATAATAAAAAAAAGGAGATACTTCTGAATATAGCATACCTCCTAAAGATCGGAGACTTCGTAGAGCTAGTTGAAAATATGCACTTTTGAAACCATCACCCCAGTCACCAGCTTTGCCTTTGAGGTTCACATAGTAATATATGAGACTTGCTAGGGCAAGAGACAACACAGTGAATGACCACGAGATCAGGAACATGATCACTGTGACAAAAGACGCAACATCTTAATACTGCAGCCAAATCCAGCAATCGGCACAAACAAGTATACATAACAGACGTTCAAGACAAAGTATTACACCAAAAAGTTGAGGTGGTAAAGTGCATTAAACTTACTTTGATCATGATATATAATTGAATTTAATAATTCTAAAATTTGGAAAAAAAATTCCAAGATAATTGTACATTTTTGGGTCGAAGGGTGGATCACGGGCGCCCAAACATCAGCTTTCAAGTTAACATCAGCTTTCAAGTTAACATCAGTTTTCAAGTTCCAATAATTCAATTACTCTAACAAACATCAGCTTTCAAGTTAAAAATCTATGTACACCAAGGTCTACCGATGACTGAGTCCAAAATCTTTAATCTAATAGAGACACGAGTCTACAAAGACCTATCTCTTATACATTATTACATAATATCTGGCCGAGTGTGTTCTACAAATGATTATAAATCAAGTTGATTAGGTACAAACTAGCAAGACAAATTTAGCGTGTAAACTTCCAATAGAGAAGTTTATTGCACTGATACTCTTCCTTGACAAATTTAGCGTGTAAACTTCCAATAGGTACAATCTATGTATAGAGGCTTAAAGGGACGAGATAATTACTGAAAAATGATAGATTCAAACTCAAGACTTGGCAGAATTTGAGTTCAGGAAGTGACAATCAAGTTTCTGAGGAAAGCTCAGGCAAAAAGAAGTAATTGTACGAGCCGAGTGATGTACATTTCGGATAAGCCTCACCCAGCCCTCAGGGTACTCTGGATGATCTTAGGAGTGCCAAACCCCAAATCTAGATGCTAGGGAGGATCCCGAGTGATGTACACTTCGGATAAGCCTCACCCAGCCCTCAGGGTACTCTGGATGATCTTAGGAGTGCCAAACCCCAAATCTAGATGCTAGGGAGGATCATATGGGGATCACACAACAACGCATGGCATCCTAGGAACCTATACATGGAACCAGCCCCCTAGGCAAACATAGAAATCACAAACTATGCATAAATTTAACAACTTGAATGGACAAAAAGGAGCCTTACATATACAAAGACATGCTCCCAGAAGAGATAGGCTCCAGTGGTGAAATTTCCACCGAGGACGCCAGCTAGGAGCATCTAGAAGATCCAGAAGAAAGCCGGATAAATTCACCCCCGCGTAACACAGAAGGTAAAACATAGTTGTGGTTGGTGAGATGAGATCCAAATTTCCAATGACAACACACCCCATACAGATGAAGGCGGTAAAGATGGTAGCACTGTGAGGCTCACTGCCATCTGCAACCTTGAAGTACTTAAGAACGGGTAATATGTCATCATTGGCAATTGCCGCAAGCAGACGTGGAGCACCAGTCAGGCTCTGAAGTGCTGCCCCTAAAGTTGAAAGGATAATTCCAACATATATTAAAGAAGGTAATGGCCAAGCAACCGTCGCTGTGAGCAACCTGCATAAGTACTTTAATTATGACTATTTTCCGATATCAATTTGATCACTGCAGCAAAGCCAATTTAATAAAATCAATGTCCCATGTTCTTGGATTTACAAAAGAAAGAAAAAAACATTTTACTTAAAGCAAATAATGGAGTTTTTTTCAGAAAGATCAGCATAGGGTTGATCTAATACATAGAACACAAAAATAATATTAAAGTGAGATTGACATTTCAAGATCACATAAAACAACTAAATACACTGAAACATAATTATGGACCTGTTCCTCAGTTGCAGAACAGAAAGACCAAATGAAATTACAGAAGTTGTTGCTCATTTACGGTAAAGATATATAAAAGGTAGAAAATATACTTCTAATCAGCTGGAACTTGTTGCAGCAGATCAGTAGTCAATACCTTAAACTAGAGTTAATAGTTGCAGAGTCATTTCCAGATTTCATTTGTAATTTACATAGAGATCCAGCAAGCCACGCTGATTCCAAATCGTTAAGCGAAAATGTACTTATAAACATGTACCATGAAAGAACTATCAATTTATTCTAATCTGATATGGTACAGTTGAACAAGTTCAAATTATCTGTAGGAAGACTTAGAAAAGAATATATGTCCCTGGTGCCGAACCATATCATGGCTGGAAGTCTGGAACTGTCAGCATATAAGAACCAAATACATGAGAATCATGGCTGTCTTTACTAGCAATACTTTTGTGCAAGTCAACCCATTTTTAATGCATCGACATCTAGTCTTTGGCTATGAATCCCGATATCCTTTATATGATAATAATTACTTAACGGTATTCACATTGGACTAGAATTTAAGTTACAAATTTCCCAATTAATATTTTCAACTCAAATTTGATTCTTAAACAACAATGTTCTAGAACGAGTTACAATCACTACTGAGTAATTAGATTTACAGGTGATATAACCAATCAAGTTTAACTTAAAATTGAAGACCACGAATACACATTATTAGATGCCGCAAACAATTTGCTATATATCTATGCACATATAGATGAATGACATGCAAATACATAATGTAACTTTAAAGAAAGAAATTACAGGAGAAGTCACTCTGTCACTGCAATCGACTAAAGGAAACACACAATACCTGTCTGAAAAGAGCTTCTCTCTAATAGCGAGAGACCCAAATAAGATTACAGATATCAAGTATATAGAACTCGTAACAAGAGTAGCAGCCAATGTTCCCATAGGTATAGATCGTTGAGTATCTTTCAAAGAGGAAGAGCGATTGGAACCTGCCATAATCCCCGTTACAGCAGGGAAGAAGAGACCTACCAATTCACTAACAATAAATGATAAAGAGTCAGAAAGACATAGAATGATGCTTAGCGATCTTTAACAACATTTTTTGACAAAAGTACAGGAAAATACACCTAAAATGGTCAAGAACAGACAGCTTGTTTAAGAATTACACTTATCAGAATGGTCAAGAGCATAATTTAATATTTACTTAGCCAGCCAGTAGAGTGAACTTTGCGACCAAAATCAAATTAACAAAGAGACAACGTACAGATACAAGATGTAATGCATATTAAGTGTCTGAAGAGATTGAGGGCAAGTAGGAAGCAAGGTAAGAGAGCTGGACGAGTGGCACATCTGCTAGTAGGTAACATTGATAGGAAAGGTGAGTATGACACATCCAGAAAGGGTCAATGTAAAAAGAATAGTGATCTAAGGACATCAAGTACTTGCAGGGTAAGATTCTAATATTTTTTTTTAATTTTAACAATCATTTCACTCTACAGATTCATACAGAGAACAAAGAGAGTCTGGATTATAAATATAAGACATTCTTTCTTGTCAAAAAACCAAATACGGTGCACAAACAACTTTGAGGAAGGAGAAACAAATCAATTAACGTACTTGAAACTCCAGTCTCTTTTGCCATTAGGATCTGGTATTCCTGCCTCGTTGGTATGTTGGTAAGCTGAGCTCCAGTTCTTTTGAAATGTTTTGAAACTCAAGCCCGTGATTCCCTCTGTGCAAAGTATTTGAGAGAAAGAATATTTATTCAGTACGGAACTACTGGCTTAACAATTTAAATACAAGAAAACTTAATCAGTAATGGTAGACGCAGTCACAGAGGCAGGAAGTTTGGTGAGGGATCCAAAACATTGAATCGAACTAATGTAGAAATTTTTCCAATCTATTTTAGAAAAATTTACTGATTGTATGAATAAATTAATAGTAAATAACTAAGATTTATTTACTATTTATTATCGATTGATCAGTTTTTGTGATTTGGCAATCCCTTGGGTTTGTCTTTGTCCTTGGCCAGGAACCCCCTGCCTACGTTTCTGGTTACATCTAAAGAAAAAAGTTAGATCATTTGATCTTGCAATGTGATTGAGATAATGCAGTTGATACTTGGTCAAACAATTAGAACATAAACAATCGTCTGTCTGGAACATACAGATTCACTGAAAAGACGCAGATTGACTATGATGGACACAGAAGATATGATCAAAAAAAGGAAGTAACCACAGTGTTAGGACAGTGAAAGAGAAGATTGTACAATTGAATATAAGGTAAAGGGACTGCTTGCAAAACAAATAAAATGGCCCTGAATAATGCTGCAACTGCATTGCTTTAGCATTGAAAGCAGCTCAACATCCTTCCCCCTATCTATTAAGGCAAGTGTACGTCGCAACTACCATGGTAAGTATGAACTAATTTGTTACATTTAAAACAGAGAGGATTGTACTATTCTGCTCGTGTGGTACAGAAAAACTAATAGCTGCGGAAAGCATGCACCTTTGATAGATTAGTACTGTGGAAAATGAGCTCAAATCGAATACACTTACTTGCTGGCCTATCTTTCCCTGCCAATAGTATTCCAAGATATATAGAACATAATGAGTATATGACAGGTATAAGAAATGCTGGTGCGACCCGGTTTATGATTTTCACACCACCGAAAACAACAAATGATAAGCTGATAGTAACAATAATCCCATAAATTTGAAGATCATGTAAACTTGGACTAGATACAGGATCTGCAGCTGCAGCGCCATTTACATTTGTGATGGTCTCTGCAGTTATAAGATGACAGATAATATCAAATGGACGGTCAAATTCAAGCAAGTACATCATATATATTTAGGACAATTCATCATGTATTCTGAATCACATGCAAAATAAAATATGCAGCTATCAACTCTTAACTACATTGAATAAACAATCTAGGATAAATATAAATAAACTTATGAGGAAAAATTAAAGGTAGTAAAAAAACCTGCATCATCCAAATTATGATAAAGTAGTATCTATTAAGTAAATCATATAAATGACAGATTTAATTAAGAAGCTGACATTAATTTAGCAAAAAACAAAAAGAAGCTTACACTAGCACAGACAATGTCTAGGACTACCTTTAAATAATCCGGCACTTGGCAGAGCATTTAAGAAGGTCTCTACTGCTCCCAGCACGTAGCTACACAGACAAGGAAAAGAATTTTAACATCAGATATTAAGATAGTCACAAAGACACTGAATTGTTTACTTGGTTCTTACATTTTACAGCATAGACATGAAGGTAATGACAGAAATATGTTTTTATTCTCACACAGTAAGTGTTGTGTACTAGATAGAACTAGTTGAATATACATGATATAAACATTATACACTTACAGGGATCCGGAAACAGCATTTCCGAGAAAAAAACAGAGTCCTATGCTAACTCCCACCTCTGGACCCAAGGCACGGCCAATGAGATAGTATGGCCCTCCTCCCTGATGGAAAAAAGAAAGTTCAACCTTAAAAATTTTAATTATCAAAAGAGCATTAGAATTTCTAAAATCTGATTTACACATACTTAAACAGATTCTTTGGTAGTGAACACAGTGTCAAATATCCTAGGTATCAGAAATAGAGTGCATATGATAGTTTTTTAATGTTTAAATCTCTTCTGATTTCAGAAGGTTGGTTGGATCAAACTGCCGAGTATCACAGATATGCTAAAACCAAAAGTATGAAATTGCAAAGCTCTAGGTTTATTAGGGCCTGCTTCGCGACAAACCATTACCATTACCAAAAGTAAGAATTAGTTCTGATTTCTAAATTGGCACTGCTTCATCAGTTAAGCACAAAATAGACACAGTCAAAGAAGACAACTAAATTACAAAAACACAACAAATACAGAGATCCATATCACCTTCATTGCACCATTAGTTGCAATTGCACTTAATGATACTGAAGTGAGGAAAGTGCATGAACCACAGAGGGCAACTATCACAAGTGCCTCGCCAATGCCAGCCATACCAACAATCCTGCAATTTCAGGTGAACAAGAAGGCAATTTTATGAAATTTGAAGGAGACACTATACTTGGAGAAATAAAGAAGAAGTCTCCAAAATTTTCTAAGTTTAAAAACATAAACTTAATATATCGTATTCAAGCTCAAAAAAGGCTTTTGTCGATGATAATTGTTAACTTAATATATCTTTCAATATATCTCCTATTTACGCTTATTTCGCTATGTATATTCTGAATCAATGTTTTAGAGGATGCACAACAAGATAATGAGCTGCTTCAGACCCAGTGTCGAACAGTACCAGCTCACCATCCCTGACCGCGGAGATCAGCACCAGACCTTTTGTAACTTGTATTCTTCTATCTCTAAACCTAGGTCTTTTCGTATTTATAGGTTGTATTCTCTTTTGTAACACGTATCCTCCATCCTGGGGTTATGTGAATGATTTTTGTTTTTAAAGATGTATAGGTTCTGTTTTGTCTTGGTTAATTAACCTGCCATTGCAGTTTTAAGAATTCGAACAACTAAAAACTTGATGATCACACTTCTGTATAATCGATGGTTTCGCAATAAATATGTAATGAATCATACAACTAGTTCATTGCAGTTTTACTTTCATGTTTACTTAGATTACTAAACATATACACTTTTTTTGTTCAGTTCTTAAATATATTGACTTGCACTTTGCAGTATTAATAATCTAGATTAGGGAAATAATATTTTTTTAACAGTTGGAAATATTTCCCATCATGTATAATGATACTCCCTCATATATGATAGAAATCCACCTGTGTTGTTTTATCGTCCAACAGTTGCAAACACTTCTGTAAGAGTTCTGAGGACCAATAGCTTCTCTTCGACTAATTCAAAGATTTAGCTATCTGTCTTGGCTTATGTCTAGGAGTCCAAGAGGAAATGAAATTTCGGGTTTTTATAAGGACTTAAACTCCGTCCTTTACATATACTATCTTTAAATTTTACAGTTGGCTGTGTGACTGGAGTAACTAGATAGTGTTTGTGTGAGTGTGGCGCCCGCACACCTATGCATTCTTGTATACTCTACTTAAAATCCTCAGACATCTAGAAAAAGACACTCCTTGGTTCAGGCCGTAGAAGCAATGTCACTCGATCATTAGTTGTCTGCAGCAAGCTACTACTATTATTAGTTTTATCAGTGAATATCTCTTGCCAAGGAAATTGGTAATAGGAATTAGTTTACAGAATACTACGCAAATGGAATATGCACATATACAATTTATCTTCTTTATAAACTCATCAAAACAACAGATGGACTATTGATATATGTCTACGAAAATCAACTGTGCATATAATGAAATTTACCAAGAGAAACGAATGAAGTAGATGGTCCCCATGATATTTTGAAAACATGGTAGAAACACTCCCATTATTGTTCCTAGTTTCATGCTAGGAGCCTGAACAAATTAATGTAATAGTAATTC
Source organism: Heracleum sosnowskyi (assembly GCA_030848705.1). Lineage (NCBI taxonomy): Eukaryota > Viridiplantae > Streptophyta > Magnoliopsida > Apiales > Apiaceae > Heracleum > Heracleum sosnowskyi. Next base: position 24,889,974 of record CM061240.1, read on the forward strand.
AGTATGCAATATGATTACAATATAATTTTGAATGGAGCACATAGCATTGCTCCCAAGCTGCACAAGCAAGACAAATAGTACATGCTATATGTAGACTATGTTTTCATTTCAATGATGCACAATTTTTGATATTGCGCGTTCATAGAACAGGGGGCACCACAGTTTCTGACAAAGACATAGAAGCCGAGCCAAGGTGAGGTGATTCCACGAGGGTGTACCACCAAAGCCCGAAACATTAATGATTTTCTTGATACATTCCACAATTAGAATGAACAAGTATTTTGATACATTTCACAGTTGATATGTATATTGCTTTGAAGCAAGAGTAAATTTAGGTAGCACTAAAAGATCAAGTTCGTGAGAAGCTGTCGCAGTTATTTACTTTAAGAGATTAGAGTTATTTATTTAAGAGATTAAAGCTGATAGTTTACAGAATGGACAAAAACACTAAGTCCCACAAACACTTAAATAACTTCTATGACAGGCCTATATTTAGCATTACCAACTTCTGCAAATGTATGTTTAAGAGTAAACAATTAACTAAACAAAAATAAGAAATGAACTGAACTGAACTGTTTGTAGTAGTGCATCTTGTAGAGACAACAAAAAACAGAAAGTATTTCCATGCATACCTTTGGCTGCTTCTCCAAGTTGACTGAATCATCCTCGCTATCCCTAGGACTAGATGCTGGTGCACTTTGTTCCCCTGTCATGCTGAAATAGAAAGCCGAGTAAAATATACCATAAAATTGTTGAGATTACTGAACAAAAATACGGATGATAATTATTGTTTCAGATAAGTAAAGAGGAGTGTTTTGCATTAGCTGAATTCAGGTTCAGACTTGAAGAAAGAAAAGTATTCCCAGATATCGATACTCTTATTTTTGCAGTATATAATGAAGGCAACTGAATCAAACATTTTAATGAGAATGATGTTTCAGTATAGCAAGTAAACAGATTTCCAGTTTCAATGATTTCAATTGAACAAATAGGTTCCGCCAAATGTATAGGTAACAGAGGAGTCTGGACACTCATACCTCTTAAGACCTAGAATATTAACAAGAGAATCAAAACCAAACAATTCCAGTTTAGATTCTGACTGGGAGCTATTAGCAACTCCATGAGTAGGCAATGATTCTTTCGTAGATGTCATTTGCTGGTTTGTCTGAACTCCCATTACTATTTTCCTGCCACAATACATAAAAAGCACAAGTATATTAGAAAAGAAGCTGAAACAGAGATTAGGTTAGTTTCGGTTGAAGAGTCTAATACAAGTTTAAATTCTATAATATTGTAAACAAATAACCATGAAACCTGAAACTGGCACTAGAAGAATTATCACGTACTGAAAGAACTTACACATCACAACAAATAATCAAATAATAATTACATATGCAACGCACATAGAGAGGGCGGGGATGGGGCGGTTCTCTGCAAAATAAAACCTAATTCTCCACTATTTCTTTCCAACCGGTCAAAAAAAATTAGTAACAGAAAATATATCAATACGTCGTTGTAGGCAGTAAAATTGAAACCAACAACAATTTAAATATAGTATTAAACATATCAAAATTTAGATAAGTTGCAGACAAACATTACATAGAAAGGCTAGAATCAGTAGAAGAAGCAGAATTAGAACGATCCAACGAAGACATCTCAAGCACGGCATTGTCCTGTGCTACCACCGGACGGTATTTCTTTCCCTTTCCCCTCTCCACCACGAAATCGCTGTCATCTCCTTCTTTTTCCATCGTTTTGTGTGTTCCTCCTCTTCCAATCTAAATATACGTTATATATGCATATTCATAACTAAATGCATTAATGCATCATGCATGTTTAGCTACAGAAACCAATATGGCACATTAGGTTTCTGATCATCGAAATGATTGCGAAAACTCCTCAAACACAATCAAATTGAGTGAATTTTTTTCCCCTAGGTGTGTAAATTAATATATTTATGTATTTATGTGCATGTGAGGAGAGAAACAGAGGGATTGGTGTTGTTTGACAGGCTTTGAAGAATGCAGAACTTGATTTGAATATATTTGTGTGTGCATGCATGAATGTAAATTTTTTGTTCTTTGGAAGAGAAAAATCATATGATCAAAATACATGAAGAAGAGAAAATGGCGGTTTGTTGCGTGCCCTTTTAACAGAAATATTGTATAATTACTTTTTCGTACCCTTATTTTTTGGCTCGAATTCGTATTATGTCCCTGTACTTTCTGTATTACAAATTACACACCAGAAGTTATACATTGTTGCTGTGTTTCAAAACACTAATTTGTGTTAAAGCCCCAAATGTGGCTCATTTCGCACTATGGTGATTACTTTCAACCATATTGACTCGAAATTGTGATATTTTGAAACACTTTTCTGCCGAATGTGAATTTTAAAAGTGATTTCTACGATGTGTGATAAATGATTTCTACGATGTGTGATACTTTAAGCCTTCTTCGGAGATGCACACATATCAAATAAAATTTTGGATGGATTTGGATCAAAATTTATATAATGAATCTCGCTAAAGTCATAGTTCCCACAAATTTTATTTTTTTGCTAAGCCAGGGTTCCGTCAATTATTTTCGTAGGCGATAATTTGGGTTTATCAAAATGCATCTTATTTTGCCTCGAAACTAAATTGTGTCAAAAAAAATAACATGCACAACTCACAGAGTCTGTACATACCAAGTGAGAATTCCTTCTAAATATGACAATACAATTATGCACTTTTAGAACAGTTATTTTACGTTTGACTATTACATGATAGAAACGGTTAAAAAACACTGGACAAGTATGACAGATAAATGGAATTACAATAAAACCTACAGAACCAACGTACAAAGAAAGATATTGAACATTAGAATTAGTGGAAAACAAAATGTGTTACTTAGGTGCAAGTTGCCTTTTCTTGTACCTCCCATTCTTTTCTTTTGTATTTTCACTCTTGCCAGATTCCAATTTTTGATTGCTAACAGAGCCCTCTTGGGCACTGCACATCTGAGATTTCAGCTTAAACCCGAACTTCTTTGACATGTTTCCCCAAGTGCTGGTTCCCTTAACACGGCCCAGTTTCTGAATCTCCTGCCTCATATTTGTACACTCTTTCTCGAGCTCAGAAACCCGCATCCGCATGCTGTCCATCCCCACTTTCAGAACTTGATTCTCTCTGACAGCTGTGTTCCAGCCTCCATCGTGAGACGCCATTAAACCACTTCTCAATTGCCTTGATCCATCAAGATTGTCGGATACAAGAAAGCAGCTGGCTATGGAAGTCCTAAGTTGGAGCTGCTCGAAGAAAAGGACTTGGACAATGGTCCTCAGAGGCAGCCTCTCGTTCTGGGCAGCGTGGGTGCAAGCTTCCATGGAGAGCTTTTGACAGTCCATCAGCCTGCATAATTGTTCTCTGTCGCCATCTGCCAACCAAGGGTGTGACTGCAGAACAAAAACAACATATAGGTTGATAAGCCTCACAAACTGAGAATAGTATCCAAGAAACCGTATCAGGTATAGATTATGCATTTTCTGCAGTATCTAAATCAGCAAGACGACTTTTTTTAGTATTTGAATACAAGTTTAGCAATAAAAAGAGAGTAATCCTACTTTGTACTTTTTATTTGATCACAGGGGTTGAGAAATGCACCTTAAGATATATGTCGATTGCACGATAAAGACCATCATCCAAGGGCCTCGCATAATCAGGAACCGCTCCAGCAAGAGACTGGAACTTAGGGAGCTTTAAATTAATATCAGGGGCAACCTCTGCCAAGTAGCCATCAATCAGCTTGGCCACCATTGTGATCGGTGTCAATGACGGAGAACCCATCGACTGGCCATCATCAACTGAACAAGGAGAGGCCCCACCTGTCACCTGATCCATGGCCAAGAAGTGCTCAAGAATCCTCTCAATGCATTCAACATTATAAAGAGTCTCCATGGTATACGAGAAGTTGGGCATCAAGAGATCCTCAAGTGATGCCTGATCAAGCTGCATTCCTATTCTTCTTTCCAAGTTTGATATGCATGAGGGGCTTGCCCGAAGTATCAAGGCTGTCCGAAGTAAGCCAAACAGAATTTTGGTTGAGATTAATCCCTTATGCATGGGAAGTAATTTATCAAGCTCTTCAAGTAAGAGCTTTTGATCTTCTTCAGATGGTAGGCCTCCTGATCCCACTGGTCCAAGACGGTTTCCAGACTCACTGGCGCTTTGATGTCTATTAAGCCCTGGCAAGTACTTTTTTGCATATGAAGTGAGAGATCCAGCCAAAACCTCTTGCTTGATCCCACGAGATTCCATAGCTGAAATCAACCTCTGGTAGAGTGGAAAACTTAAACATGATATATCTTCATACCACCAATCTGAACTTGCATTTTTAAGCCTTGCCCCTGTGCTTATCCCATTCCATAGGACACTTCCACCGGGACTCTGCATGGGCCCACCAAATTCAACCATAGGCCACCCAAATAGATTTGGGTCACTACCTGCTTTCACAGACAACGACTCAATGCAGCGTCTAGTAATATTAAGATCTTCAGCAGAAGGGACAACATCATCACAGCTTTGAAGTGCTTTCAAAGAGTCTTTCCAGTTCCGCAGTACCACTTGATTAAGAAAATTTTCAGTCTGTAAGATTAGATTGCCTTCCCCATATTCCTCGGTCATTTCGAGACGCTCAGCAGCACACCGAAGGTATACGACATTTGCAGCAGTAAGTTCAAGTTTAACCCCATAACAGAACTTTGCAACAAGTTCAAATGTTTTATCTCCTCCAGGGATATCAGGCAGGTTAACAACACAACCCTCTTCTGCTCCAGAAGCTTCTGCAATCAACTTTTCCATCACTCCACTCCTAGAGAGCAATGGGAACTGCATATCAAGACAAAAATAAACTATAAGAGAATACAAATCACAAGATTCTCTCTACCAAATAAGTTTGTAGTGGATATTACCTTGTGGAGATGGAATGACATGTCCTCAACCTCAACAACAATATCACTTGGAAGGCCAGTTGTGCAGAACCTTCAATGTCATTAAAATTAAGAATTAAAACTTGCAGTATTTAGTCTTTATATGTGGCGCTAACACCATATTGTGTTTCACTAAAAAACAACCATTAAGGTTGAAATAAAGAAAAATTCACATCGCACAACCAAAAGGAAGAGAAAATCCATGCAAATTGCTACATGACAATTTTAGGCCAGAAAATAACACACTTGATTTCTAATCATACAGAACGCGAAAAAAGGCATTACGTATCAAATAACCAAACTGCAAGCAGAACAATGAAATCTCTTTGAATTTCCAAATGTGAAGGAAATCAAGCTAAACAGTTTCATATTTTGTTATTTACTTGTACTACTGTACTTAAATCAACTATTTGTTTAAAACATAACTCATAACCTTCCTATACATATTAGATCACAGAATCTGGGAACAAGCTAATTACCATATATAGTTTAGAAAACTGAAAAGATTGTACTTTCATTTAGACAATGTAGAAACAACATATATAACCACGTGAAGGTGACTTATTACACTAAACTTTCACCACCATGGTTTTCCAATTATAACATAGAGGAGACACGTTTATTTAAGATGCAACTCCACATAGTGTATCTTAACTATGTAAAATGACTTGTTTCAAGATCCCAGAATGTAAAAGTCAATGACAAACAAAACAATCCAAACAGAAACAAGACATACAAGATCACAACTGCAAAAAGCAGCACACGGGAAGGAAAACTTGAAATTTTTTAATTAAGACGTACATGATCACTAGTGCAGAATACAGTACACTAGAGGTAATGGATGATTTCAAGATAAAGAAAATGTGAATGCTAGAAAGAGCGAGAATAACAGCAAAATAAACGAAGAAGGGCAAGTTAAAGATTCCATACCAGGCCTGCCCTTTCCTTTGAAATGCATCTTGTTTGGATCCCAACTTCATACAAGCCATCTTTGCACAATTCAGTATAGCAGTCTAACAGAGATTACGAACAGCCTCTCAAGGAAAACCCCGAAAACTAGAAGATCAACAGCAAATCACAAACACTCTTAGAGCAATGTCCTGTAAATCTTTCTCCCCCACACCCCAGATCAAGGCAGCTACAAAGTAATAAAAGTATACTGTAAAAACTCAAAGCCTTCAAGACTTTAATATAACAAGCTAATCCCACTAAAAGCTCAACCTGAATCACATAAATTCTTGTAAACTCCACCAAATTGCAACTACCACTCTAAAACAACCCAAATGGCAGAAACCCACTTCCCAAACACTTTGAATTACAGGGCACAACTACCCCTCAAATCCACCAAGATGTTGGACAAAACTGAAATTTCTATTCTTTTTCAAATCCCAATTCTTAACCCACTCCAGCACACTTACCCACTTCAAAAGATACCCAAATTTAATATTAAACTCCAAGAAATTAAATAAATAAAATTCAGCAGACAAAAACTTTAGGTCAACCCCTCTTCACAGAATTACCCACTTAAAAAAATCCCACTATCAAACACTACAAAATTCCAAGAATCAACCATACTTCACATGAATAACTAAAACCAATCATACCCTTTATACAAAACTAAAAATCCACAATAAAAATCCAATCTTTTTACTCTTTCACCAAGAAAAACTACATAAAATCAACGATACTTCACATTAATAACTAAAATCAATCATACCCTTTATACAAAACTAAAAACCCACAATAAAAATCCAATCTTTTTACTATTTCACCATGATAAATTACCTAAAAAGAACCATATTTCACATTAATAACTAAAATCAATCATACCCTTTATACAAAACTAAAAACCCACAATAAAAATCCTATCTTTTTACTATTTCACCATGATAAATTACCTAAAATGAACCATACTTCACATTAATAACTAAAATCAATCATACCCTTTATACAAAACTAAAAACCCACAATGAAAAATCCAATCTTTTTAATATTTCACCATGATAAATTACCTAAAATGAACCATACTTGACATTAATAACTAAACCAAATCATACCCTTTATACAAAACGAAAAACCCACAATAAAAATCCAATCTTTTTACTGTTTCGCCATATAATATTTACCTAAAATCAAGAAAATAAAATTACCCATCTCAAGAAAGCCTTGGAAAACTCAAATGAGCATGTGTAAAACTTTAATGCAGCTCTGAAAACAATCTCTTTGAGACACTCAAGCAAGCATGTGGTGGGCACCTTTGGCTTAAGACATACTCATTGGTTTCCTAGAATTGTGAGATTTTTGTGAATCTTAAATAAAATGATTCTGAGTAATTATGATACTTGCCGTTTTTTGATTTAGTGGGGGTAGGATTGGAAAGTAACAGTTACATGTTTGTCCAGCTAAGCCATGTGGAAGCACTTGCTTAAATCTCAGTTTTATTTCCATAAATATTGTATGATATTTCTTTATTTATATTTTGTATTGTATGTGTCAGTCTGTCAGATATGGTTAAAAAACGTATTTTTATTTTATCTGATACAGTCATACAGAAAGATATTTTACGTTAGTGGAAATAAATGTGTTATCTTCTACAAACAATAAAGTATTGGAAAAAATTAAAAAAATGAGTTAAGTGGTCTGATTAATTAATATTTTATATAAAATAAGTTTAGTAGAGCATGTTAGGCCACATTTTGACATAATCTCAAATTTTTTTATTTTATTAATTATTACTTTTGATTAATAATTAATTACTTAACCCCCAAGTTTTATCCTTTCTGTGAAACGAGAAAATAATCGATCTCAATCAATAACAAAAAATATCTCCAAGTAATATCATTTAAATTATGAAGAAATCATGACGCCAAGATTAAATCAGATGGGCTTTATCCAATATAAATCGGTAGACATCTTAGCTAAAAGAATCCTATATGTAAGACAAATCGAGACATCTCCTAAATTCAGTCCAGTTTAAAAATGATTGGGACGTACAAAGAACATTTTTTTTCGAATATGATGGAAGTACAAATTTGGAGACCAACGAATATATTTTGCTTTGTCCGTTCGTAAAATTTCTTTTTCATAGTCGTTTTACGTAAAATTTTAAGTAAAATCGAGTTAAAATCTATTATCTATATTATGGGTCAACATGGCTTTCTATGCCTTTTATTAAATTACTTATATACCTCTATAATGTATAAATATATTAAAAATATTGTTACTAGCAAGAATTGAACCCATGACCTTTGGATGCAAAGGTATTTCATGTTACCACCTCAACCATCATGCTAGGAGCACATTTGATAAAATTTTGAAGCTCATTTACCCCATACTTAAATAACTCTTAATATATGTATGTTATTTAAACTTTATTTTAAAACTCATCCATCCATCCGGTATATATTATATTATATTACATATATTAAAGGCCAACAAGCCCTTTTAAGACTATTTAGTAATGTACTTATTATGGGCCAACATGGCTTTCTATGTCATTTATTAAATTACTTATATACCCTTATAATGTATAAATATATTAAAAATATTGTTATTAGCAAGAATTGAACCCATGACCTTTGGATGCAAAAGTATTTTATGTTACCACCTCAAACATCATGCTAAGAGCCCATTTGATAAAATTTTGAAGCTCATTTACCCCATACTTAAATAACTCTTAATATGTGTATGTTATTTAAACTTTATTTTAAAACACATCCATCCATCCGGTATATATTATATTATATTACATATATTATAGGCCAACAAGCCCTTTTAAGACTATTTAGTAATGTACTAATTCGCTCTTTCATCATATTAATATTAAAAAAATGAATTATATTCACATCTCCTACACCAAAGAAATTTTGAGAACCATTTTATGAATCATTGGAGCATCTTCAATAGAGTTAGTTAAAATGGTTGACTACAATAATATAAATTAATATTTGGGTAAAATTTACTGAATCTGTAAGGCGTTGTACTCCAATGGGTTGATTATAATGGTTGGATATATTTTGAAAATAGTATATTTATAATTTTAAACAATACTTTTTCATTGAAAAATAATTTATAGCCCATTTTGATAAAATTTGAAACTCATTTACCTCATACTTAAATAACTGTTAATATGTGTATGTTATTTAAAATTTATTTTAAAACTCATTCATCCATCCGGTATATATTATATTATATTATATTACATATATTAAAGGCCAATAAGCCCTTTTAAGAGTATTTAGTAATTTACTAATTCGCTCTTTTATCATACTAGCCTATAACCCGTGCAAGGCACGGGCCTTAAAAATAATAAACTAAAAAATTTAATGTGAACGGAAAATATTAAAATAAAAGTAAAAATTAATATGATAAATTATAAAATGAGAAACTTAAATATTTATTGAAACATAAAAAATATATAAAAAATACAAATGAGGCCGATGAAGATAAATGAGGTATTATTAATATTATTTTATAATAAAATAATATTAATAATAAGGACAGATAGAAAATCTAACATGTTTTAATTAAAAAAGTAATTGACCGTGATATTTTTAGAAGTGTTTTAATTATATTAATTGTATTTATTAAAAAAATATGTTGACATGTTAAAATAAGTAAGTTTTTTTAATAATGACAAATAGAAAAGTTAACATGTTTTAATTAAAAAAAAGTAACTGCACGTAATATTTTTAGATGTGTTTTAATTATATTAATTTTATGTGTTAAAAAAATACGTTCACTTGTTAAAATAGGTAAGTTTTTTAAAATAGATTTTAAAATATATAAGTTGCACTTGATATTTTTGGAAAAGAGAGATTTTAATGATAACAAATATAAAAGGTAATATATTTTAATTTAAAGGTAATTGCCCGTGATATTTTTGGGAAAAAAAATTAGATTTTGTTAGAAAAAAATGTTTTAACTATAAAAGGCAATCAGCTAGTTACCATTTTTATATTATTTTATTATTTATTAAATAGAGTATTAAATTAGGTTTTAAAATAAATAAGTAAGGATTGCACCTCATATTTTTGGAAAATAGGGATTTTAGTGATTATGTGTTTTAATTATATTAATTGTATTTGTTAAAAAAAATACGTTCACTTGTTAAAATAGGTAAGTTTTTTTTAAATAATTAAAAGTATTAAAATAAGTTTTAAAATATATAAGTAAGAGTTGTACTTGATATTTTTGGAAAATAGAGATTTTAGTGATAACAAATATAAAAGGTAATATATTTTAATTTAAAGGTAATTACCCGTGATGTTTTTGGAAAAGAAGTAGATTTTGTTAGAAAAAAAATATTTTAATTATAAAAGGCAATCAGCTAGTTAATATTTTTATATTATTTTATTATTTATTAAATAGAGTATTAAAATAGATTTTAAAATAAATAAGTAAGGATTGCACCTCATATTTTTGGAAAACATAGATTTTAGTAATAACAAATATAAAAGGTAATATGTTTTAATTTAAAGATAATTGTAATGATATTTTTGGAAAAGGAGTAGATTTTGTTAGAAAAAAAATATTTTAATTGTAAAAGTCAATCATCTAGTTACTATTTTGGTAACTTGACAATAATACAATTCCATTAAAGATTTGATTTGTAGTAGCTTTCGTTATCCTAAAAAGAAAGAAGTATATTTGTAGCAAGGTATCCTAAATTTAAACAAATTAGATCCCACATTTCCATTTTTTTTATTAGATTTCAACATTATTTGATTTTTATGTAGTAAAATATAGTGAAATATTAATGTAGAATAAAACTTTCCCGAATTTTGATTATATTATTAATTTATTAATTAGAAAAAGTACCGAAAACCAAAAACCGACCGTTAACCGAAAACCAAAACTTTTAATGTTTCGGCTTTAATAATATAGTATAGATTAATATTAAAAAAATGAATTATATTCACATCTCCTACACCAAAGAAATTTTGAGAACCATTTTATGAATAATTGGAGCATCTCCAATAGAGTTAGCTAAAATGGTTGGCTAAAATAATATAAAGTAATATTTGGGTAAAATTTACTGAATCTGTAAGGCATTGTACTCCAATGAGTTGATTATAATGGTTGGATATAGTTTGAAAATAGTATATTTATAATTTTAAACAATACTTTTTCATTGAAAAATAATTTATATATATTAATAGCAATGCTATAGGTGCCGAAATTGGGTACAACATAATGTGGAGTTGCTAATATGTCAATTTGAAATATTTTAATTTGTGAAAATGATGTAAATGACATTATACATTTATTTATAAATAATCAAATAATGAAACATGTCATTTTATATCTATTTTTATATCCAATTTAATACCTCTAGCATTATTTTTAATACTAACACTAGCTAATTTTTTGTGTTGCCTCCATAATTTTTAATTTCACAAAAAAATAATATTAAAAAGGATATTGAAAATTTCGGTCGGTGCAAATCATAGCTGCAGCTGAAAAGAAAAAGAAAGAAAAAAGCAAGGGAGAGAAAAAGTAGGTAGAGAAAGTCTCTACATATCTGTAAGACTTGGCCAAATATGGCCAACCATATCTTGATGGCTATAATTTTGAACAACAACAGTTAGTGGTTGGAGTGACCATATTCACAGAGGTTGGCTATAAATCACACTGTTTAGTTGTCAGTTGTACTTTTAACCTAAGTGATAAGTAAGGTTGGAGATTCTCTTAACTACATACACCAATAACTCATTGTTATAATGTTTTACATTTTTATTTTCATATATATTACATATATATTATAGGTCAACAAGTCCTTTCCAGACTATTTAGTAATTTACTAATTCACACTTCCATCATATTAATATTAAAAAAATGAATTATATTCAATGTAAAAATTGGAGGACCAATTAAACTTGAGCTCGAGTTCAAGCTTGACATAATTTTTTTATCGAGTTTGAACTCGAGTTCGGCAGTGTTCGACTCGATTACACCCCCACTCTCACTGCTATTAGGAAAAATATTTTTATAGTCTATAAAAAGATAATTTAAGGGGCAAAAAATTATTGTAGATGAGATTTGGAATTCATATTAGTTATTAGATGAATATTTAGATAAAACACATAATTAGTTCAAAAATATTTATTAAAAAATAGAATATGGATACTATATTAAAAATAATTTAAAACATCTCACTGTATTATTCAAGTATGCTACTTAGTAGATGATATATCACAATGAACATGAATACAAACCAAAATTTTAGCTAATTTTAATATGAACTAGAAGAATATTAAATCACCGTTACATGACCACTACCACGCCACCACCACTAACCACGTGAACACCACCACTTACACAACCAAAATTACCATCATCAAAGCAAGTCACTAGAAATTCAACTAAAATTATCAAAATTTAAACTTAAATCACTAAAAAATTTGAACGCAAATAATAAGAATATTCCAAATTTGGAATTGTGTAAATGTTCGAAGTTGTTGGTAATAGTGTTGACGGTAGTAGAGTTAGTGAAAATGACATCGATCGGTAAACTTAGATATGTTGAGAGAAGGATGAATGAATTACTGGAGGTGTGGTCAGGAATGAGACTGGAATTTGCGACAAACATGTTCATAAGTTACTTTCGGAGTGGTGGTCGATTTAGTTACAACAAAAGATTGTAGAGTGATTATGGTTTATTATACACACAATTTCTCTCTTTCGCCCACTCACACACATTATATATATATATGTGTGTGTGTGTGTATCATGAATGATGATGACAAATGGAATGAGATGGTGATAACAGCGGTGTAAAGTAAGTGATGGTGTGTAAGGTCGCCGATAATGGAAGGGGCATAAGAGTGAATATGGGTGATGGTTGAGATGTAAATTAGATTTGAATGTGTGACCATAATTAGTTTTCGCTTCTTATTTATGTAAATTATCTTATTTAGCACTTCTTTATATATAAACATGTGAGTCTACTGACTCATGATTAGACTTTTAAATTACATATTTTTTAATCATTCCAATTTATTTTTTTAAATGGCTAGATGTGATTCTATTGTTACGATCATATATGAAATTCAAGTAAGAAATTTGAGTTATTGCCAATGTCCATAAAAAATACCACATTAACGGCGTATAGTATTTCAAAAATTATAAATCGTCTATATAATAAAATCAAAACAACAACATTTTATGAATTTAAATGGTGTCCGTGCTTTGCACGAGCTATCATGCTAGTTGAGTTGAATATCTTAACAATGAAGTTCAATTTAATTAAATTTGAGTTTACTTGTGAGTTAATCAAGTCGATATTATCCTGAACTCAGTAATATACATATTCAAATTTAATTTGAAGAAAGATGAATAAGAGGATTACCTCACTTAAAAGCATATAACATTTTTCCATACAAATTTAACGATATTTATAAGTTCACCTTTATGTATTTACTAGCTTAAAACCCGTGCGATGCACGGATTGTTAATTTTTATTTTATTATTATTTTTTTAATATTTTATTAATTGTAATTGTGCAAAAAATAAGTAAACATGTTAAAATAGCTAAACACTTTTAATTAATTAAAAACATTAAAACAGATTTTAAAATAAATAAGTATGGGGTTGCCCATTATATTTTTGAAAATGAGTGGTTTTAGTTAGAAAAAATAAAAAATGTAACATATATTTAGTTTAGAAAGGTAAATGCCCGTAATATTTTTGGAAAATGAGGTTTTAAAATTTAATAATTAAAAGTATTTAAATAGGTTTTAAAATAAATAAGTAAATGATTTCTTGTGATATTTTTGGAAAAAGAATGGATTTTAGTGAGAAAAATAGAAAAAGTAAATTGTAAAAGACAATTTCCCGTGATATATTTAGAAAAGAAGGAACTTTTTAGAAAAAATATATGATGTATTTTAGCTGAAAAGGTAATTGGTTATAAATAGCTATTTGATTATTTATATTTTAATATTTGTAGTAATTGCATTTGTTAAGAAAAATAGGTAGACATGTTAAAATAGGTAAAATTTTAAAAAATAATTATAATATTAAAATAGTTTTAAAAATAAATAACTAAACGTCCGTGATATTTTTGGAAAAGGAGGGGTTTTATTAAAAAAAGAAGAAGAAAAACTAACATTTTTTAGTTAAAAAAAGGTAATTGCCCCTGATATATTTGAAAAAGTAGGGGAATTTGTTAGAAAAAATAGAAAAAATAATGTATTTTAGGTGAAAAAGATAATTGGTTATAAATATGTAATATTATTATTTAATAATATATTTTTATAAATAAGTAAGATTAATTAAGTAAAAACTCAAAGTACAATTAATTAAGGGCAATTAAGTAAAATCACAACGTACCATACCGACCAACCAAAATTAAGGGCAATTAAGTAAAATCACAACGTACCATACCGACCAACCAAACTTTTAATGTTTCGTCTATTATATAATAGTATTGATTGATATGTGAAGTTGTTATAATCTCATTTAGAGTCTAGAGTATGGAAGTACATGATTTTTATCAATTTAATATATAATAAAAATAAGTTTCAGTAGTTATGTATTTGTAATCATAAACAAAATTTCGAACTCGAGTCCAGCGAAATTTTATTCAAATTTGACACATGTTTATTACAATTTATTTAATAAAACGAGTTCAAACTCGTACTTATACAAGATCAAACCAAGTCAAGTCCAACTAAACAAGTTTAAATTCATATTAATTATAAAAAAAAAAAGTTTAAGTTCATATTTTATGATATCTATGAATGATATGAATCATGAATCTAAAAACATATTTTAATTATTATTTAAAATTTAGTAGGTAAAATGTGACGACCAAACGTGAAACTATTATTGAATCAAAAGCTTATTAATTTTAAAGCTTATAATAAATAAATTCTATATTAATTGTCATAAATTCTAAAATTCAACATGACAACATTTTATCACAAAGAAAACATAATAATCACCTTTTTCATCAATTTTAAATGTCTTTCAAAGATTAAAAAAAATATTAAATTACCTTTTTGACAAAAGTATCACATTTCGGGATATTGATTTATCAAATTATTTAAAATAATTTTTAAAAGTTTCTTATTTAATTATTTGTTTAATATGTAAAATTTGATTCATCTCGAATTCTAAAAATTGAAATAAAGTCCTCATAATAAATCTACTTGTAGAAATTGAGAATTATAATAAAAAAATTACACGTGGTTTTACCTAAAGTTTCGTCCGATCCGATTCTCAATCGTCAAATTTTTAAAAGTTCGGTTCACCATAAACATCATCCAATTGTCGCGCATGGATAAGTCCGAGGAAGACGTCACGAAGAAAGACCTCAAGGAGAAAATCAAAAAATGTGTAAGAAAATCAGTTCCCTTAAAAGAAAGTCCGAAAAGATGAAAAAATGGAATAAAAAATACGGCTTTGCGGATCGAAAATTGAAGAAAAGGGAAGTCTCGTCGATTCGGCTCATTTGTAAGTGATGAGGAGGAGCCAGAGAAGATGGCAAACAGAAAATGACTTTTCATGTTTTGAAACATATCAGCAAAAATCCAGATTAGGAGTCCTAAGACGAGGAGTTCCAAAAATCAGAGGATTTTGCGCGAAGCTTGAGTGTATTTGATAGTGTACGGAGATCTTATCCAAAACGTTTACCTGGTACTCTCATTTAATATTTTTAAAAATTAAACGATTAAGATTATATTATATAAAAATAAACATTATTATCTAAAAAGATATAAGTCAAATGTGAAAATATTAGTATTAGAACTGGATTTGAAGTAATATAACTATTACATGTCAAAATTATAAGAACCACAAGATTTTAAAATAAATAGATGGGAATTGTTTGATCGAATATAAAAAGTTTATTTGGTTGTTAGTTGAATTATATTAAAAATAATAAAAAATATATCTTCATAATTTTAACCAAATACGTGAAAGTCTCCTAAATCGAATAGAATTTTCAAAGTAAAAATTTGTCACTTTCTTCCCTCTTCAGTTTTATTGTAGTTTTAATTTAAAAAACAATTGTTAAATCATCACTAAATTAAAGATTATTTTGTTAGATCTTAAAATAGATGAAAACTGTTGAATATAATATTAAAAAGTGTATTTGGTTGTTAGTAGAACTATATACAAATACTAAAAAGAGTATTTTGATAATAAGTTCAATAAGGGCATCTCCAATGGTCCATCTTTATAATACTCTGTAACTTTATCTTCAACTTCAAATATGAAGCAACACTATTCATATAAAGTAATGATTTTATAATAAATGAGTGATGAAATATTTGAAGATAAAGTTGCTTTATTATAAAGTTATGGTTGGAGATGGCCTAAAGTGAGTTTGAAGAAATATTTAGAGTAATGGTTGGAGATGAAATAGTGATTTAAAGTTAAAAAGGTGAAAATTTGAAGATAAAATTGCTTTATAATAAAGTGATGATTGGAGATGGCCTAAGAACTTAATAAATAACATAAAAATATTAAAAAATGCAAATTAATATAATGGTAGATATTTAAAAAAAGAGTCATTGATTTTAAAATATATAATGACTAAATCATTTCTAAATTAAAAATAATTTCGTTAATTAATATAATTATAAATTTTAAAAAATAACCATGCATTGCACGGGTTATTAGGCACTAGCACACCAAGAAGGCACCATAATGTCGGAGAAAGGACCAAAACATCGGTTAAGACACCAAATTTTATCAACAAGAATGGGTGTGGCAGGCTTGGACACTTGACGCTGCTGCGAAAGGATGGTTTTGAGAAGAATTTGGGCATTTAGGAACATCTGCACCGGTTGAACAAGTCTAGGCATGGAGCTCTGAGGTGAAGGACGTCAAAATGAAGAACATGAAACACAATTAAAGAGAACATGGATTATGGCAACACAAAATAGCTTACAATGTTGCTAAAATAGTCTAACAAAATTCTAATACACTGTCATATTAAGGAACACTATTGTGATTTGACAAATGCATATCTGCTAAAAATGGATAACTTCCGTTTGACACTAACTTGATCAACATCGGCCATACACGAATCTTATGAAATTTGGAACGAAGGGAATTGGTACATACCAGAAGATAGTAGCACTCTTCACATAATATGTGATGAACTTGCGATTTCCGGTGATCGGATTATAACATGTGACATTATAATCATCGCACAGAACCACATTTTTGCCATAATTCAGAAATCTTAGAGAATCCGTAGGGATTATTCCATTATTAGGAATCACTAACTTCTTAATCCATGATTCGGGAACACCATAATCTTTCATCACCCAGAACTCTAAATCATCATTGACATCTACTGTCCTCGTACAGATGCAAAGACAATCATCTAGAATTCCAAGGTATGCACTATAGTAATCTTCTATGAAATCCGGAGTGGGTATACAGTGGAGTACCTCTTCATCGGGGTCCAAACAAACCATTCTTTTTCTAATCCAACTAGGCCAATGATAAATCCCATTCAAGAAGCAGGGGAATCCAAAGTTTTCCTTAATATCAAAAATCAAAGAAGAATTTCTTAGGGTCCTCCACGAACCCGTGCCGATTGTTTGTATTTCCAACCCAAACATGCCACCAAGAAAATAGAAACCTCTCATCAACAGCTTAAGTTGGTTGGTTTTGTGAGCCAAAAGCAGAGCACAATTTTTCCAGGGCTTGTTGCTACTACTTTGTTGGACAACAACAATGTGCTGACTGGTTACGGGGTTAAATATGTGGTACGGACGGCCAAGTTCATTCCCGTATGGATACACCACTACGAAGCCTGTTAAATTACAAGTCGAACATAATTCAACTACGTGTGGGGCGAAACCTGGTAAAACTGACTTGGTTATAACTGGTACGACATAAACATTGTCAGCATCGACAGAAGCCTTATCAAGATCAGCCAAAAACAAGTTTTTATGATTATTTGTTACGCATCCAACAGTACCAGGAAGCAAAAACTGAAGAGGTCGTGTTGCACTAAGAGCGTAAAATTTCGCAAAACATTGTGAAAAGATTAAAGTGGCCCAGTTTTTGCAGACGGAGCGACATCTTACGACGGAGTCTGCTGGAAGGAAACATAGAATTCGAATAAGAATCGATTCATGAATGTGTATGATTTTTTTGTTCAACTCGTCACTCGCCATGCTTAGGTATGGTTTAGATTCTGCTAGTGGTTTACGTTTAAGTAGGTCTATGAAAACTTGTTTACGTGCTATGAAAGGACTCAGGAGGGTTGTATTCGTGCTGGCACAGGACTTTGACACTCCAGACAGCCCAAACAAAAGTATATTTATAGGATTATTAAAATTTTCATATAATTTCAATATAAAAAACATAAATTTTTTGAGAAATAATAATCATACTAATTCATAGTTCTTAGGCTATTATTCTTTTGTTAACTCATTTATTTATTTATTCATCTTAGAATTCATGGTAAAGGTCTCGCAAACAAATTATCTTGTACTACTCCCGTTCCATTTTATTTGACCCCACTTCTTCTTATACGTATTTTGAGATGCATGGAAGAGGTACTTATGATAAGGTATAAATTTTATATTTTTATAGAAAATAAAAAAATTTAAAAAGTTTACTTGCAAGTACCTCTCCCGAAAACATTGAAATGCGTAAAAAGGTTATATGATCGATATTTTTGAGACGAAGAGAGTATTTCTTTTTTCCGATATTGATACTTAAAAGGATGTTCCTATTGTTCAAAACAGGAGTTTGTAAGACAATTTGTTTCTTCAAAATATAGGGGTCTCTTATTCTGCCATTGCTGGAGTTGTTGCAGCCTATAAATTCAGCCCGGGAGTTGCAGTTATGCAATTACCATGGTGCGTTCAACCTTGAATTATTGCGATGTATAACAGAAAGATCTTAGCTTGTGAGAATTGAGAAATTACAAGTCGTTTTCTGAATTATTGATGACCTCCATGAATGACAGCCAAACACAAATCTTCTAAAATTTGGAACGAATATATGGAACTGCACTATGATCAAGATCGCAATGATCCTTCTCACAACATGTGATAAATTTGTGAGTTCCTGTACTTGGATTATAACATCTGACAATTGGAATAAAATGTAAGATTTCATTGTGCTGACAGAGTACCGAAATTTCTCCACTTTTGGGACATTGTACTTCTCTTCTCTTTTGTTGTACAACTATACGCTGACTGGTTACGGAGATTGCTTGCTCGAAGGACACCCTGAACATAGCTTAGAAGACTTTCTGGGATGACTAAAGTTGTGAATAGCATTATTTATTCTCATAACTGATACTACGTAGTCTGGGAACACATATAAGTTCATAAGAACGAAGATGCAAAGGAGAAATTTTGGCAAACAATACAACTTAACAAATTTCTATCAGAGCGAGCATTACAAGAAGCTTGATCAAGATGAGCAAAAAACAAGTTTTTATGATTTTTCGTCACGTGTCCAAAAGTACCATTAAGCAAAAACTGAAGAGGTCTTGTAGCACTAAGCGAGTAAGATTCGGAAAAATATTGTGAGAAGATAAAAGTGGCCCAGTTCTTGCAGACGGAGCGACATCTTATGATGGAGTCTACAGGAAGGTAACATAGAATCAGGATTAAAATGGATTCATGAATGTGTTTAATTGTTGTCTTCTTCTCCTTATTCTCCATGCTTAGGAAACACAAAAGACATGTAATGAACAGGAGTGCACAGAACCAGTATCTTATGTTGAAGCCGATACTTATCAGAAAAGAAATTTGTGCATACCACAAAAGAGGATCACCATTCACCATCCACATAATTATAAAAAAGTACACTATAATCATCACTAACAACCACAATTTCTTCATATTACTGAAATCTTAGAAGCTACAAAAAAAGTACAGATTTCCGAATCATTGATCACTAACTTCTTAGTCCGCGATTCAGGGACCCTATATTCATTCATCACCCGAAATTAAAATCATTCGAAGATGATGTATTCGTACAGATGCAAAGGCAACCCATCTAGAAGTTTCGCAAAGGCAAAGAACAAACAATTGCGATATATAACAGAATGATATCAGCTTGCGAGTATTGAGAAATTACAAATCGTTGTCAAATTATTGATGACCTCGATCAGT
Organism: Heracleum sosnowskyi; assembly: GCA_030848705.1. Taxonomy (NCBI): domain Eukaryota; kingdom Viridiplantae; phylum Streptophyta; class Magnoliopsida; order Apiales; family Apiaceae; genus Heracleum; species Heracleum sosnowskyi. The sequence goes on from CM061240.1 coordinate 24,910,043, forward strand.
GTCAGGCAAACACAAATCTTCTAAATTTTGAACGAATGGAATTGCCCAATGATCAAGATCAGAATGATCCTTCTCACATTATTATGTGATAAATTTGTTATTTCCTGTATTTGGAGTGTAACATCTGACACTACAATTAAACTTAAAAATTTCACGGTGCTGGGCTAAAAGGTAGTCTTTTTGCATACTTCAAGGGCTAAGAGGTATTTATTATGCATGTGTATTATCGGAAAAAAAATAGAAAAAAAAGGTTAATTGGACTTTAATGGGTACTTTATGGGCTAAAAAGTACGATTTCAAATAATTAAGGTTGATGGATATAAATCGTTAAACTTTAAGGCTTAAAAGGTCATAAAACCTAAAAAAAATTGTCACCGGTACTTATCAGAAAAGAAATTTGTACAATGCCATAAACTTGCGATTTCCGGTACTTGGATCATAAAAAAGGACACTTTAATCATCACTAAGAACCACAATTTGTTCATTTTTCTGAAATCTTAGAACCTACGAAAAAGATTCAGAAACCCCGTATTCATGCATCAACCGAAATTAAAATCATTGGCAGATGATGTCTTCGTACAGATGCAAAGACAACCCGTCTAGAAGTTTCGCAAAGACAAACTTTGTAAGGATGCTACCTCAAGTTGCAGTTAACTATTTGTAATTGAGGCAAAGTTTAACTAAAAACGGCAGGAATCGGGTCATAATTTTTTAAAAGTTTGCGGAGATTTGGACCCTGAAGCTCAATAATGTAGCTAGGCACTACTCTTCAACTGAGCTATTCAGGAAGATATGTTCATGCACAGAAACTTTTAAATAAACTCTGCAACAATTAGTAAATCTTGTGGAAAAAATAAGGTCAATTTGTATATCCAGAAGTTAGAACACCACAGTAACACAAAAGACTAAATAATATAGGTACAACCACAACAAAAAAAGCGGATTGAACTTGCAGCACTTACAGCCCGATCAATCGAAGAAGGGTACATCAAAGGGGGAAGGGGTTAATTTCAACTGATAGATATTGGTGTGAGTTCTATGTAGACCAAGGCTACTTTCCCCTACTTGCTTAAGCGTACTGCCAGCCATTTAGCACAGCCACGCGGCAATGACATGCCTTTATATATAATTCATGGGCATATGCTTGTTAAATGACGCTTATATAACAGCTATACCAGTTAAGTAATATGGCAATTGCTTCCTAGACTTCTGTTTAAAATGATTCCAGAAAACTTTTCAAACAGCCTCTATTGTCTATAACAGTAAGCATCAAATTCCCTGTCGAAATATAGGTAAATTCATAGATATAGAAAGTTACCACATGGCGCCAGCAAAAGCGATCAACAAATTAGAAAAGCTATTGACCTGTCTTTTTTATAGAAAAAAACAGGAGTTCAGAATGAATAATAATAAAAAATAAACTTAATAATATACATCCAAACTAAAAGAAATATCACCTAAAGAACATAGCTTGGTGGAACTAAGAAATTACCAATCATTGTCTCAAAACAGAGGGGTGGCATCTTAATTAGGTTCTCCATCTTAACTTATTACGGATGAGAAAACATAACGGATCAAATGCACAAGAATCTTTTGAAACTTGGAACGTATGGAATTGGTACACACGAGAGAAGACAATCATCCTTTGCATAATATGTGATAAATGTGCGATTTCCTGTACTTGGATTGTAACAGATAACATCGTAATTATCACATAGAACCACAATTTCTCCATATTTCCAGAATCTTACAGGCTCCGACAGAGTATTTTGTTCCCAAACTTTAGGAATTACCAATATTTTAGTCCATGATTCCGCAACACCATATTCATTCATCACCCAGAACTCAAAATCATTGATGGTCATAGATGATGTGTTCCTACAAATGGAAAGACAACCATCTAAAATTCCAAGGTACGCGTGATGGTAATTTTCAATATCTGGTGATTGTGGCGTTGGGATATGATGGAATGCCTCATCATCAGGGTCGAAACAAACTAGTCCTCCATTGTTTGAACAAGACCAACCCCAATGATAAATCTCATTTAGAAAGCAGGGGAAACCAAAGTTTACTACATTATTGAAAAGAGAAGAAACCACCATCCTCCGCAAATTTGTGCCAATTGTTTGTATATTTATAACCGCTATACCGTGTAGACAAATAGATTTCAACAGCTTCACTTGGTTGGTTTTGTGATCCAAGACTAGAGCACATTTTCTCCAGCACTCTTCTTTATTCTTTTGTTGCACGACGATGTGCTGACTGGTTATGGGGTTAAATATGTGGTATGGATGCCCTAAATCATCTCCATTACAGGGATATGCATATGCCACTATAAAACCTGTAATATTACAGGCAGAACATATTCTAAATTCATGCGGTGAAGATTTAATAAGTAGCGTAGGAGGTAATAGTGATTTGGTTTTTATCGGGACTGGATAATCATAACGAGGAGAATGGGGGTTGCAAGAAGTTTCAGTAAGATCAGCCAAAACCAATTGTTGATGTTTTTGTATAACACCAACAGTACCATGAAGCAAGAACTGGAAAGGTGCTGTTCCACTAGAAGAGTATTCTTGTACAAACTCAGGTGTTGATATCAAAGTGGTCCAGTTTTTGCAAACCGAGCGACATCTGATGACAGAGTCTGCTGCAAGGTAACAGAGGATTTTAATAAGAATAGAATCATGAATGCATTCAATTGTGGTCTTGCTTCTTTTATCAGTCTCTCTCTCCATACTTGGGAACAATAACAAGGAGCTGGATTTCATCTGTATCAAGAAAGTAAACAACAAGATTAAAAAATCTACGGTTTTCGAGTTTTCCCTACACCGATTTTGAAGAACAGGGGCACAATGTCACAAATAAAAACAAACTAGCAGATTCAATCACAGGCAAAACTGAGAACAACAAAAACCTAAAAAATAAAATAAGAGTACAATCCACATGAAAAAGAACACGAACCTGAAGAAGAGTACGAGGATTGATGTATATAATATCTCTGTAATAAAATTTTGTGGGAACTGCTAAGTGTTATATGAAGGAGTTTCGTTCAGACTAGGTTAAGGGTATACTTCTTACAGGATTCTGAATCCTGTTTTTAGTCTGCATCGCCATTCGACACTTTTCTGAAATATTTTATTAGTCGGTAACTGTTAAGATACTATGGGCTTCCTAGTTGCTGACATTATACAATGTAATTAGAATATTTGATGTTGTCTTATTTTAATTTTTTTTTTTGCCAAGGAAAAAAGTGTAATCATTAAAACTTCAAATCATTATGCAATATACGATAGAGTTCTGGATAGGTATTCCCTCCGTACCAATGCCGATCAGCAATAGAACTATTATGAAAATACGGAATTTTTATATATTTTTTGCAAAAATATGTCTTTTTAATATTTATTTTATTTTTCTGATTTTTTTTGTTGCAAAAATATGACTTTACAATCAAATGCAACCTGAAATGCAAACAAAATCAATTTCAATTTTTTGTTGAAAACTGTTAAAAGAAGTTGCATCTGGTTACTTTTGGTTGCAAATCGTAATTTTGCAAATATTTTAAAAACAAGTTATTTAAGAAATATCAAAAAAAAAATCATTTCAATGTGATGAGAATTTTTGTAAGGTTTCATTTGATGGGTTAGGTTCAAATTAGAAATTTATGTTAAATTAGAATTTAGGACTAACTTATATAGTAGATTTTGTATAGTGAATGGTTGAGATTTATTCGTTCGGCTGCGACACACGTTATTTTAACATTATTTTAGTTTTGCTGCAGCACACTATATAATTATAGAGTACGATTTATTTATGCGGTACATAATATTTTTAAAAATTAAATTATTTTCCACGTAACTCAACTTATATTTCATCACTATAATATGTTTTAAAAAAATAATTAGCCCAAAGAGTAATGAATAATAATTAAGGGCCTATTTGGAGTATATTAAATAAAGTAACTTTTGTCTTAAAATGAACAAGTGTCATCAATACTATTATATAATAGACGAAACATTAAAAGTTTGGTTGGTCGGTATGGTACATTGTGATTTTACTTAATTGTCCTTAATTAACTGTACTTCGTGTTTTTACTTAATTAACCTTACTTATTTATAGAAATATATTATTAAATAATCATATTACCTATTTGTTAGAAAATGGAAAGTTTGAGGCATATTTTAATATGTTCTTGATGGAATTTCCGGAAACTAATGATTGGAGGTTGTTCCTTGTAATGAGTACTTAAACTTTCATGTTTGGATCTAAGACATTTTCTTAGTGTAATCCATAAATAAATTGAGTTGAAATAGGTTGCTTGAAATGGGTTATGTGGGTTTGTTATATTGAAATAACTTGTATCCCACGTAGCATTGGTATTGAGAGATTGGTGGGTTTATATAGAAACATGTGCAAGAGTAGTGTACAACTACTAAGGCATGTGGGTGTGCATGGTGTTAGTATGTGCCTCGCGCACACACACACACGCGTCGTCGCCGCTCACCCCGCCCCGCCACATCACGACACGACACGACTCGACTCGGGTCGACTCGGGTCGACTCGGGTCGAAGGGCGATTTGGGCGAATGTCTCGGCGTCTCGCGTACGCGAGGCGACCTGGGCGAATAATTTTATTACCTGTTTATTTAATATTATTTATTGATTTAATTTAACAGTATCAGTATTTATTTATAACAGCTAAACGAACTGGGTCAGGATTTATTTAAATCCTGATGGACCAGTTCTTGGATCTGATCCTGATGGCCTGGTCAGTACTTGGAGTAAAATCCTGATGGTCTGTGTCAGTTTTGGATCCTGATGATGGTCCAGTCCTGACGAAATCCTGATGGTCGATCAAGTACTGATGCGACTCCTGATGGCTTGGAGTACTGATGATGGTCAAATCCTGATGGACCAGGAAATCCTGACTGAGCTGTAACTGTTATTAAATCCTGATGACTACTGTTATGGTAATTAAATCAGAATAATTAGTATTAAATTTCATATCTTCAGTTACAATATTTGGTATGTTACGTTTTATTTTGTATTATATATATATATATATATATATATATATATATATATATATATATATATATATATATATACAAATGAGAACGTTTGAGAAATGACAAGATATACGTAACTCTGAAAACCCTAGCAACTATTATCTTCTCTGGTTTTCTCTCAACACATATAGAATACATAGTTCTTGGGCGAAGTGAGGTGATGTTCGCTGTTGATCATTGCCATTTCTGTGAGTGGATTGATCTGTGATGTTTTATCCTGGGAGTGATATTGCTGCAACCCAACACAGCGTAAGTGGGGCAATAATCTCTTCAAGAACAGTCAAGACTTCTCGAAGGCTTGGCGACTCAGCTGTTTCTATTATCTTTCAGTATTTGTTAAAGCTCCTGAGAGATAAGTGTTCTTTCTTGTCTTGTCATTTTCAGTCTCTGATTATTCTTTTGTTTCGACCTTTGTGTTTGTTTCGTTTATTGGTTTTGCCTGTTCTTGTTAATACAATTATATATATATAACTACCCTATTGTTGCTGTGTAGTTAGTAATTATACCCAGCAATCTTGAAGAGATTATTTTCTGTGTTAGATATATTGTTAATTAGCAAGATGGTTAACGGAACTATAACTCCTGATGTTGGTGCTAAGACTTCTGGTTCTGGTGTTACTGCACCTACTATCGATTGGACCACGTACCGTTTCCCACAGCCTATCGATTTGTCAGGAATGCCTGATAAATTCGGTGGGGGTGTTGGTTTTGAAGGAATTTACGGATGAGCAGAAGCATGATATAACAATTATTCCGTAAAAACCATGTATCGCACATATAGAAAAACATATAAAATCTAGATCGAGGGCAATCGTAACCATACCTTGAAAATCGAAATTTTATAAAATGGATTCTAGCAGTTGCTCCTCAGAGTGTGAAGCACTCTACCGGTATCCACCAAGAATAATCCTTCGATGAAGCTTTTTATAAAACTAAGCTTTTATAAAAATGGAGTTTTTCTTCTTTTGAGAGAGAGAGAGAGAGAGATGAAGAAGAAGAGGGTGGCAACTAGGTTTTCACAAAAACTCAAGTTTTTTAGAATGAACTATCTCATTCTATTTATAGGGCTCTCCTAGGGTTTTTAATATATCTTTATATATATATATTAACCCCACATTTTATCTTATAAAATGCTTTAATAATAATTAAAACTATTTTAATCATTATTTCCTTTTCTAAACTATTTAGAAAATAACTTGCTCTCTCAAAGTACCTTCATCAATAAATTAATCTTTTATGGTGTGACCCTGTAGGTTCAATATTAAGCCGGTAGTAGAAATAAATAATAATAATAAACTTTTTATTTATTAATTATATGAATTCTAAAATTCATTAAATATAATTAACTGATTAATTATATTTATTCTACATCGTGAGGGATGCTTCTCAACATATCGCGACTATCCGGATAATATGAATTCACTGCTTAGAATACCAAGAACCTGTCAGTGACTAGTTACCGTACAATGAATTCCTTCTTCCCTACAATGTCCCGATTAAATACAAGGCATGGATCTCGTGTCAAGCCTATTTAATTTAATCATATGTTTTCCTATTCACTATGCCTAGTTCCGATTAATGCAAATTAGAAACTTCTTTCTAATTTCATTCACTCTGGCCAGAGATTCCTGAACTAGCATAAATGGAATAACATAGGACATTCTCTTCCTTCACTGGAAGGGGCAGATCCTTTATTGATCATTCACTATCTTTGTGCACAAATTCCTATACCCAGAAGAGCACTAATTATTGTCCCTCGAGACTAAGAGCTAAACCAAAGTATAGTTCAGTGTACACAAGATGACTATAATGATCTCAAGTCAAAGGACACTTGTACAACCATCACTATATGAACAACTACTGACACATGAGTGAACTCCATTAGTTGTTCAACTGTTCGAGTCATGTTCAGTGAACTTATTCCTATTAAGCACCTACATACTAGCTATAGTGTCACCACACAAATGCCTATGAGAACAGACATCGTTCATAGTGAAGCAATCATAGTATGTACCGATCTTTGCGGATTAAATTAACTACCAATTAATTATCCTACGACCAGGAACTATTTAAGTTTAGAGTTATCATCTTTAAGGTCTCATTATAATGATCTCATCATAATCCATTAAAGCTTTACTCTAAACTATGGATCATCTAATTTAAACACTTTAAATAGATAAAGCCCGTTATAAAACATATTACCATTTTATTAAATTAAACAAACTTGAATCAGATTGAACAAAGTATCTCCTAACTCATCATCCATGATTGGATTTAGGACACACGTCTTTCAATCTCCCACTTGTACTAAAACCAATCACCTTGGTATCTCATACACAACTTCTCCTAATAGAGAACAAATCGATTTTCAAATAACGGTTTAGTAAATGGTCTTTACTATGTTGTTATGGGTGTCAAGTCAATATTGACTTAAACATCTCTACTTTCAACGATCTCATATATCATATGAAAGTGCCGCAACTTGGATCTTGAATCCCTGATTAAACCTAGGTTCCATAGCCTGCGCTACTACCATATGTTGTACCGATACAACAATATAAATCTTATTCTAGGAACCATGTCTAACCAGCAAAAACAGGTTTCGCTATCCAAAGAACCTCCTTTGCAGCTTCACTTATAGCTATATACATATAGTGCTTCCACTACGGAATCAGTTATCTTAAGCTGCTTGGAATTCTTCCAACAAACCGCTCATCCATTCAGAATTAACACTTATTTTGACATGGATTTTCTATCACATTTGTCCTAAGAAAATCATAGTGTTTATAACACTCGATTTTCATTTTGGACCCACCATAATCAAGAAAGATGTCCTTAATTCTTCGAAAGTATTTAAGGACGTTCTTCCAGCTTACTATCGCGCTTCTCAAGGACTAGACTAGTGCTCGCTTATCTCGCCTAGTGAGTTAGCGATCATCAAGTCTTGTATAGTACATCCGGTATTTTGATAGATACATTTGCCGAAGCATAATAAATCTTACTCATACGTCATTTCTCCTCAGATGTCGTAGAAAGACACTATCTTGGAGAAAGTAACTCCGTGACTTGACAATTCAAGTAACTTCTTGGAGTTATTTATGCTAAACATCTTAGCATATAAATGATGTACACACTTTGGGTTTAGCCCAACCCTTGGTTTATCCTATAAATTATCATTCCTATATCATAGGAAGCCATTCCCAAGTCCTTTATAGAGAATATGTTAGATAACCACACTTTGACTAATTTTAGCGTCGATACATCATTCCTTATCATAAGTATGTCACATACATTATTAGGAATGTCATCACGCTCCTACTAACCTTCTTGTAGATCCATGATCCATCATTGTCTTTGATAAAATCAAACTATTTGATTGTCTCATCAAAACAGATGTTCGATCATTGAGAAGCTTGCTTCAATTCATAAATGGATTGTCGTGGCTATTAGACCATAGATTTGCTACTCATAGCAATAAATCCCTCTAATTGTGTCAACTACACATCTCTTCAATTTTCCTATCGAGGAGGGTCGACCGTTCGACCATTATTAGATATTATAGTCATTACTAGCCGCAAACGCAAACAAAATCCGAATAGACTTGAGCATTACTTCATGTGAATTTTTTTTCATCAAAGTCAATCTCTTTGCTTTGATTGAATCCTTTCACAATAAGCAAGGACTTATAGGTCTTTACCCAGCCAATCACTCCAATCTCCCTTTTATAGACTCACTTGTACCCTTCCGGTTATGACACCTTTAGGTCCTCAACCATAGTCCGTACTTGGTTGATGTACATGGAATCTATATCGGATTTCATGGTACTATTCCATTTCTCCGAGTCATAACTCATAGCTTTAGTATAGGTCATAAGGTCATTATCATATAAATTGACACCTCATTGTCATTCTTAATGACAAGGCAGTCAACCTCTCAGGTTGGTGATAAAATATCAAGACCTATACTTAAGCTAACCTACAAAAAGTTATCCTGTCTGAAAATGTTCTTCCTATAGAACCTTTGTAATTTGTGGTGTTTGAACTTAGTAAAGTTCAACCTTCCTCCCACTGAACCCTTCTAGAATGAACAATTCCTCTAAGTAGGCAGTATGTCATACACACTATATTCAGTAGAATATTCAACCAACATCCTTGACTATCATTAGGATATCTCACAAACTTACATTTTGGATCTACCATCTAGCTTATCAAATTAAACATTTTGACATAAGCTAGACATCCCAAATCTTAACAAGTTTAAGACTTGTGTTCCTTGCACTACATATCTCATATGACAACTTAGGAACAGATTAAGAAGATACTATATTCAGCAGATATACTGATATTTATAAAATTCAACTCTAAACATATATTAGAAGATCAATTTAGCTTAACATGAACCGAACGATGTCTAACAAAGTTCGTTCGCTCCTTCGTACATTCCATCTACCTGTAGAATCTCAAGATCTGTCCAACGTGAAGCTTTAAACTTAAGATTTGAGATAACCTCAAAACACTCACTCAAGTGTATATCTTTTTGATCTTATCAAAGAGTCCCAACACTTGTTGTTTTGTTTTGTATTTCATTATTATTCATTTTGAAACACTCCAAAAGATTCGAATTTGTATTGTATCAAATACATATATCTGAATCCGGATCATATCCGTGAATTCTAATGAAGCGTGTGAATCCTTTTCTGGCATGTGTTGTCACTGGTGCACATACAATTATGTGTACTAATTTTAACACTTTTGTTGCTCATTATCTCTCTATTTCAAGAAAATAGAGATATAGTGGTCTTTCGAGTGAGACGAGTTTCACATGCATAATGTGATTCAATAATCATATGGTTCTTGTAACCCATCACCATGCAACAAGCGAATACTCTTCTCACTCGTGCAAACAAGCCTATAATTCTTTGGATTTCCATTACCTCTATTCCATAGTCCCTATTTCAAAATGAGAAGTTTCAGTCCCACTAAATTTCTCTAATTCTTCAACTCTACAAGACAACTCTTGTAGTTGATCTTCCAATAACCCACCTTTGATAGGTGGCAACAAACTCTTTTGCTTTTGGAGTCAAACTTAGCCTTTGACTAATTATGTTATCACTCACTAACAAACTTCTTCTTGATGGTATGGTTCATCTTCCACTACTTGATTCCAGAACCGTTACCAGTCTGAAGAACAAAGCTCTCTAAGAAGGAAATACGTCTCAACAATCTTTAACATGAAGTAGATTTCAGACAATCTGATATCCAACCTTTTCATGTAAGAGTTCACAACAAATTTGCGAGTTCGTATTCGGAAGCTAATTCAAGATCATATCTCGACTTAGCTTCCATCTATGACAAAATCAACCTACCCTAGACGATCAATCAAATTGATTGTCTTGAGTCTATGATTATTCATAGATCAACCCTCAACATAACTATTATGGAATAGCTCATTCGATATCCTATATTGAATCGTCTTATTTATCACATTCTACAACTCTTATAGAAGCAACAAGGTAGCCCTGAATGTCCTTGTGCTCATACTGTTTGCACAGTCTCAAGCTCATAGACATCAGTTTGGTTTACTTTGCAACATTTGCATTATTAGACCTCTTGCACTTGGTCTCATACACATCTCCATGTGCATCACAAATAAGACACTTTGTATTAACGAGTTAAACATTTCGTCTAACTTTTCATTCTTGAGAACATTTCTCAAGTTTCAAAGTTCATCAGCATATTCGGGATAAGTCAACGTGTTATTTTACTACGATGTGTGATAGTGCAGAAATTATAGTATATATATAATTCTATTAGTGAATACACATAACTACTAAGTAAAGATTCAATTTTATTCTTACAACACCATATGAATCGGGTCTTTATTCATTGGTGGCTCCCACTATTTTATTTAAGTTATACAACCCTTTATATGTATAACTAAACATTCATAATGTTAGTGAGAATAAGGATCCTATTTTCCATCACATCACCTCGGCTGTGGCACGAAACGCAATGTGATGTTCTATAGGAAGACAACTCTTGTCAACTACATCTCATGTTATTCCTTATTATCTTTTAGCCTCTTGAATCATTGAGTCTCGGCTGTGGCACGACTCACTCAATATTCTAAGTCAAGTCAAACCCAACATCTTGCATAATTAAATTAGAATTCCAAAAGCCCACGGCTGTAGCACGTAACGACAATTGAAACCTAATTTATCATACACATCTCATGTGATAGACAAGTATCTCTTAATCTCAAAACAAAGCCCTCGGCTGTAGCACGAAATGACAATGTCTCAATATAAGAACTCTACTTGCTATTATATTGGAAGGCTATGACCGACACAAGCCCGTTGTGCCATTGGCCATTTACTACTTGATATAAATTTTAATTAAGAGGGATTATATTATGTTGCAACCATAATCATATTACTAGGAGATTCTCTTTTTCTTGAGAAAAATACAATTATGATATTTAAATGAAAAATTCCCAGTGTGTTGGAGGGGTCACATCGGTCCCGCTTAAAACCCAAAGGCCTAGACAGAAATTTTCATTTTCAACATCAAAAGAGTATTTCACTCTATGTTTCATAAACATAAGAATCTCATGGTTGTACTCATAATATTATTGTTAAGGCAAGAAACGATTCATATTCTAGATTTTCTAGAGCACGCCTTATTTTGATTTAAGTTCACCTAAATCTATCATCGCATGGTAAATATAGGCATATATCTCATATATAAAAATAAATAAACAAGTAAGCATGCAAGTAATATCATGTCATACAATGATATAATGATGTATGGATTTATTATAGTATTTAAAAGCAATTAGTACATGCTTTAAAACACTTCCGGAAATATAAACAGTTACAAACTTTTATATAAAAAATATTTGACCACTCCATTAGATCCGTCTTGGAAAAACGAATCCAACGGTATATTGCACGCCCAAAACGGAGTTACCAAACTCCCAAAAAATCAAATTTAATGTGGACAGAAGGGCTGTAACGCATTCCAGTAACGCGTTACAGCAATTAAAACCTATTAATTGTGTAACGCATGACAGACCTGTAACCCATTCCCCGAATGCGTTACCCCCCCTTCCCAGCATTTGCGCGCCACGCGCGCGCGCGGAGCAGCAGAGGAACAGTAATTTATTTTTATTTTTTTAAATTTGTAACTCCTCTAGCTTTGTAACTCCTTAGCCATCAATGCCTTTATTGTTATTTATTATTTTATTTTAATATTAATAAATTAATTAACAATTAATTAATAAATTAATAAAAAAACAACATAATATGATTTCTGAAATCAAACAAAAGCAAAATAAGCAGGTATCTATGGGGTCCTTGTGCAAATTTTAATTCATATATTTCAACATGCATAATTATTTTATGAATTTTAATTAAAATAATTTTAAAAAATTCATAACAAATAATCTACACATCACAAAATTATGAAACAAATACCTAGATGATCCACAACACTTGTAGAACCCAGATCAATGGTCAAAATCTCATGCAAACAATATTTCGAATTAATTCATAATTAAATCTAAATATACTTGAAAAAATCATAATAAATCCATACATGCATAAAAAAATCTGAAATTTTTTATATGAATCTCTATATGCAAAACCTAGCTCTGATACCATTGAAGGAATTTACGGATGAGCGGAAGCATGATATAACAATTATTCCGTAAAAATCATGTATCGCACATATAGAAAAACATATAAAATCTAGATCGAGGGGAATCGTAACCATACCTTGAAAATCGAAGCTTTATAAAATGGATTCTAGCAGTTGCTCCTCAGAGTGTGAAGCACTCTACCGGTATCCACCAAGAATAATCCTTCGATGAAGCTTTTTATAAAACTAAGCTTTTATAAAAATGGAGTTTTTCTTCTTTTGAGAGAGAGAGAGAGATGAAGAAGAAGAGGGTGGCAACTAGGTTTTCACAAAAACTCAAGTTTTTTAGAATGAACTATCTCATTCTATTTATAGGGCTCTCCTAGGGTTTTTTAATATATCTTTATATATATATATTAACCCCACATTTTATCTTATAAAATGCTTTAATAATAATTAAAACTATTTTAATCATTATTTCCTTTTCTAAACTATTTAGAAAATAACTTGCTCTCTCAAAATACCTTCATCAATAAATTAATCTTTTATGGTGTGACCCTGTAGGTTCAATATTAAGCCGGTAGTAGAAATAAATAATAATAATAATAAACTTTTTATTTATTAATTATATGAATTCTAAAATTCATTAAATATAATTAACTGATTAATTATATTTATTCTACATCGTGAGGGATGCTTCTCAACATATCGTGACTATCCGGATAATATGAATTCACTGCTTAGAATACCAAGAACCTGTCAGTGACTAGTTACCGTACAATGAATTCCTTCTTCCCTACAATGTCCCGATTAAATACAAGGCATGGATCTCGTGTCAAGCCTATTTAATTTAATCATATGTTTTCCTATTCACTATGCCTAGTTCCGATTAATGCAAATTAGAAACTTCTTTCTAATTTCATTCACTCTGGCCAGAGATTCCTGAACTAGCATAAATGGAATAACATAGGACATTCTCTTCCTTCACTGGAAGGGGCAGATCCTTTATTGATCATTCACTATCTTCGTGCACAAATTCCTATACCCAGAAGAGCACTAATTATTGTCCCTCGAGACTAAGAATTAAACCAAAGTATAGTTCAGTGTACACAAGATGACTATGATGATCTCAAGTCAAAGGACATTTGTACAACCATCACTATATGAACAACTACTGACACATGAGTGAACTCCATTAGTTGTTCAACTGTTCGAGTCATGTTCAGTGAACTTATTCCTAATAAGCACCTACATACTAGCTATAGTGTCACCACACAAATGCCTATGAGAACAAACATCCTTCATAGTGAAGCAATCATAGTATGTACCGATCTTTGCGGATTAATTAACTACCAATTAATTATCCTACGACCAGGAACTATTTAAGTTTACAGTTATCATCTTTAAGGTCTCATTATAATGATCTCATCATAATCCATTAAAGCTTTACTCTAAACTATGGATCATCTAATTTAAACACTTTAAATAGATAAAGCCCGTTATAAAACATATTACCATTTTATTAAATTAAACAAACTTGAATCAGATTGAACAAAGTATCTCCTAACTCATCATCCATGATTGGATTTAGGACACACGTCTTTCAGGTTTTTCTCGTTGGCAGAAAAAGATGAAACTGTGGTTAATGGTAAAGGGTCTATGGCCGGTGGTGCAGTATGAGAAACCTGTTGTTGATCAGGAAAAGGCTGATTCTGTTAGGGCTTATGCGATGTGGGAGGAAAAAGATGGGGTGGCTAGGGCTGCTATACTGGCAGCTTTAGCGAACACTCTATTTGATGTTTATTCATCTGATTCTTTCACTGCTAAGCTTTTATGGGAGAAGCTGGACCAGACACACAATACTGACTCGCAAGGGTTGGAAAAGTATTTTGTGGCTAGGTTTCTAGATTTTAAACTGGTGGATACAAAATCCATGACCGAGCAAGCACATTAATTTGAGATGTTGGTTCATGCTTTGAAGGAGTCCAGAATGGATCTTCCTGAAAAGATTCAGGTTATGGCTGTGATTGAAAAGCTCCCTAAGTCTTGGGAAGAGTTTGCTCTCTCCCTGAAAAGACAGAAAGGAGAGATCACTTGGACAAACCTGATGTTGGACATCTCTGTGCAGGAGCAACACAAGTCCAAACAGGGACATGTGATGCCTGCTGAACATGGGAGTTCGAAGGTGAATGTAGTGACTGTTGGACAGAAAAGAAAGGCTGTCACTAAGAAGGATAACACTAAACCAAAAACTGACAAGAACAAGGATAAGAAACCAAAGACAAACAAACCTTGTTGGTCTTGTGGACAGGTTGGTCATTGGAGCAAGAACTGTCCTGCAAAGAAAGCTAAGAAAGCTGTTGTGGGAGCACAAGCTAATAATGTGCTTGCAACCACTGACGGGCCTAAGGTTAACATGGTTGTTGGTGAGGCTGTTGCCTCTGGAACCAATGACGGGTATGTTACCTACAACCCTGTACTACTTTCCACTTATCTGTCACATGAATGGTTGATTGATACTGGAGCTAATGTACATATTTGTACTGATATTAGTTTATTTGTATCTTATCAACAGAGTCATGGAGTGACAGTGACGATGGGGAATGCTAGTGCTGCTCAAGTTCTTGGAATAGGAAACGTGGACCTGAACTTTGCTTCTGGGCGTGTTCTATCCCTCACTAGAGTGCACCATGTTCCTGATATTCGTAGAAATATTATAAGTGGAAGTTGTTTAGTTAAAAATGGTTTTGAACTTTCTTTGAAATGTAATAAAGTAGTTATTACACATACGGGTACATTCTTTGGCAAAGGTTATTTGTCTGATGGTTTATTTTTAATAAATGTTGAGCCTTTTTTGGGCAGTTTTATTAATGATAATGTTGCACCTTTTGTTAATTGTGTTGAATCATCCGATTTATGGCATGCTAGACTTGGTCATTTGAATTTTGGTGCTCTAAAGAATATGACGAACTTAGAGTTGATTCCAAAATATGCTATTGAAAAGAAATCTAAATGTCAAGTATGTGTGACTGCTAAACAAACTAGGAAACCCTTTCATAATGTTTTTAGGGATTCAAGAGTATTGGATTTAGTACACACTGACATATGTGAATTTGGTGGCATGTTGACTAAGGATAATAAACGATATTTTATTACCTTTATAGATGATTGTAGTACATATTGTTATGTTTATTTACTTAGACATAAGGATGAAGCACTAGAAAAATTCATTATTTTCAAAACTGAAGCTGAAACACAAACCCGTAAAGTACTTAAATGTTTGAGATCTGATAGAGGTGGTGAGTATACGAGTACCTTGTTTAATGAATTTTGCTCAAGCAATGGTATAGTTCATGAGGTAACTCCACCATACACACCTGAGTCTAATGGGGTGGCTGAACGAAAGAACAGAACCTTTAAAGATATGATTAACAGCATGCTTATTAATTCTGGGTTGCCTAAGTACATGCGGGGAGAGGCTTTGAATACGGCTTGCCATATTCTGAATAGAGTCCCTCTGAAACATATGGATAAGACACCTTATGAATTATGGAAAAGTAGAAAGACAAGTTGAAAGTATCTTCGTGTGTGGGAGTGCCTTGCTAAGGTGTTTGTCCCTGAACACAAGAGAAAGAAACTAGGTCCGAAAACTGTTGATTGCATCTTTCTGGGTTATATTGAAACCACTACGGCTATGAGATTTTTAGTGTTAAAATCTGACATAGACGGTATAGTGGCTAACACTATAGTTGAATTTCGTGATGCAACATTCTTTGAGGATGTGTTCCCTATGAAGACTGGCATACCTCAAGGTATTTCTAATGATGATCCTACTCACACATCGAGTTCTATTCCTGATCATGTGGAAAAGATGACAAATGTGGGGGCAAATCCTGATAGTAGTTCTACTCCTGACGAAGTAGATGAACCTAAAAGGAGTAAGCGTGCAAAGGTAGTCAAGGACTTTGGAAGTGATTTTGTCACTTACAATGTCGAGGATGAACCTTTGACTTTCCGACAGGCCATGGATTCTTCGGAGTCAAGGCACTGGAAAGGTGCTGTAAAAAGTGAGATTGACTCTATTGTTTTTAACGGAACATGGGAGTTGGTTGATCTTCCTCCTGGGTGTACTACTATAGGATGTAAGTGGATCTTCAAAAGGAAGATGAATCCTGATGGCTCAATAGATAAGTATAAGGCTAGGCTGGTAGCTAATGGCTTTAGGCAAAAGGAAGACATTGATTACTTTGATACATACTCTCCTGTTGCAAGGATGACAACAATCCGAATGCTTATAGCATTGGCTTCTGTACATGGTCTTATCATCCATCAAATGGATGTAAAGACAGCTTTTCTTCATGGTGATCTTGAAGAAGAGATTTATATGGATCAGCCTGAGGGATTTGTTCCTTATGGTAACGAGAGGAAAGTATGTAAGTTAATCAAGTCTATATATGGCCTAAAACAAGCTCCTCGAGACTGGCATAAGAAGTTTGATGATACTGTTTTAGAATCAGAATTTGTAGTTAATGAAAGTGACAAGTGTGTCTACTATATGGTTAAAGGAAATGAATGTATTATCGTGTGCCTATATGTGGATGATATATTATTGTTTGGAACCAATATTGAGATTATTAACGAGACAAAGAGTTTCTTGAAAAGGCATTTTGAAATGAAGGATATGGGTGAGGCTAGTGTGATTCTTGGGGTCAAGTTGACACAGTCAACTGATGGAATAACATTGTCACAATCTCATTATATAGAGAAATCTATACTTGAGAAGTATGGTTATTCAAATTGTAGAATCGCTAGTACACCGTACGATCCTAAAGTTGCCCTAGTCAAGAATAGTTCAGGAATTCCTGTGTCTCAGTTAAGGTATTCTCATATTATTGGGAGTTTGCAATATCTTTCTAATGTGACTAGACCAGATATTTCTTATTCTGTGTCTAAGTTAGCTAGATATACAAGCTGTCCGAACAAGACTCATTGGGAGGCACTGGATAGAGTTCTTAGATATCTTAAGGGAAATTTCCCTTGGTTTGCATTATCGAAGATTCCCTGGAGTACTCGAGGGATACAGTGATGCAAGTTGGATAGCTAAGAAATCTGGTACCAATGGAGTGACTGGATATTTGTTTACCCTAGCAGGTGGAGCAATATCCTGGAAGTCTACTAGACAGACTTTGATTACTCGGTCTACTTTTGAGGCTGAGTTGTGTGCACTAGATGCCACGGGGACGGAGGCTGAATGGTTGCATGGACTTATGTCAGTGTTACCTGTAGTAAGCAGACCGCTTCCAGCCATTGCTGTTCATTGTGATAGCCGTACAACTATCGACAAGATCAGTAGTGAAAAGTATAATGCTAAAACAAAGAGACACATCCAAGTTAGACTTAAGTCTATAAGGGGTCTAGTGTCTGAAAGGATTATTGCTGTAGAGTTCATTGGAACTCAGGATAATATAGCTGATCCTTTGACTAAAGGACTTGAGCATGCAGTAGTCCTTAAGTCTAGGTTGGGGATGGGACTAATAGCCCATAATGATTCATCAGCAGCGGGAACCCAATACACCTGAGAGGAGATCCCTTGAAGTGTATTCAATGTGGTAATAACAAGCTGTGAGGGTGAGTTCGTAGTACCTTTACTATATACCTTGATACGCATGTTCGCACAAAATCACGCAAGCGTACGCGGTCACAAGTAATATAAGAATAAGTAGAGTTCGTTCCCACAGAGACTGGTTTTCTACAGTTATGCACTTATGCAACAATGTATGGCTATTGTTCAATGCTAAGACAAGTATCAAATTTGAGTTGTGATTAACTAAATTAACTAATCAAATTACCAAGACTATAATTAACTAAGGAATTTACTGTCGAATTACTTATGAGAATAAAACATGGGATCCTAACTTCATTAAATACTTCATTCAGAGTCTTTATATGGTGGATATGTATTAGGATCTTCCGTCGGAGCACCCCCAAACTGAACTGAATTCTGCACCATCTGAATCATGGGACTCTACTTATTCTTATATTACTTGTTTACCGCATGGACTTCTCTTCTTTAGCACATATCCACCATATATACATGAATCCACACATTTCTGCATCCATCTGTAGCTCTGCACATTCTAGCTAAAAACACATTAAACACACCAAATACTTGAGTGCTAGAGATCAATTTAAGCCGATACGAAGCGTTCCAAGTAGATATAAAATCCACTTATCAAAGTACGTATCTGTGTCTATCCCCTGTAAACCTAAAAGTTACTATTACTGCCAGTATAGCAAGAGTTATTTGAACTCTGAATGGGGTCAAGTCATTTGACGAGATGATAGCAGTACATCTCTGGAGATGCCCAGCTAAGCGAATGTAATTGTGTGGTCGCAATTAGAGGAAAGGGTTATTCCTTGAAGTATTCGACGAACAGGATCGAGACAGGACCATTAACGTCTCAAAGCCGTAGATCAACACCATAGCCTTTGATTTGTCATCGTCTATGGAGTGTGGTTACACCAAACGGATAAAGATTCAAGGTGAAACATTCCATCTAGATCCGGTAGCCATCGACGTAGAGGACTTAGGAGGGTTCAAACCCGGAAGGGTACCGACTCTGAAAAACAAGTCATGATAAGGACCGATATGTAAGCATTTCTGTATGGATTTGTGGGGGATTGTTAGAAAATGGAAAGTTTGAGGTATATTTTAAATATGTTCTTGATGGAATTTACGGAAACTAATGATTGGAGGTTGTTCCTTGTAATGAGGACTTAAACTTTCATGTTTGGATCTCAGACATTTTCTTAGTGTAATCCATAAATAAATTGAGTTGAAATAGGTTGCTTGAAATGGGTTATGTGGGTTGGTTATATTGAAATAACTTGTATCCCACATAGCATTGGTATTGAGAGATTGGTGGGTTTATATAGAAACATGTGCAAGAGTAGTGTACAACTACTAAGGCATGTGGGTGTGCATGGTGTTAGTATGTGCCTCGCGCGCACACACACACACGCGCGCGCCGCCGCCGCTCGCCTCGCCTCGCCCCGCCACGTCACGAATCGACTCGGGTCGGGTCGAAGGGCGATTTGGGCGAATATCTCGGCGTCTCGCGTACACGAGGCGACCTAGGCGAGGAATTTTATTACCTGTTTATTTAATATTATTTATTGATTTAATTTAACAGTATCAGTATTTATTTATAACAGCTAAACGAACTGGGTCAGGATTTATTTAAATCCCGATGGACCAGTTCTTGGATCTGATCCTGATGGCCTGGTCAGTACTTGGAGTGAAATCCTGATGACTACTGATCCTGATGGCCTGTGTTAGTATTTGGATCCTGATGATGGTCCAGTCTAGACGAAATCCTGATGTTCGATCAAGTACTGATGCCACTCCTGACGGACAGTAAGTCCTGATGGCTTGGAGTACTGATGATGGTCAAATCCTGATGGACCAGGAAATCCTGACTGAGCTGTAACTGTTATTAAATCCTGATGACTACTGTTATGGTAATTAAATCAGAATAATTAGTATTAAATGTCATATCTTCAGTTACAATATTTCGGTTACGTTTTATTTTGTATTATATTTATATATATATACAAATGAGAACGTTTGAGAAATGACAAGATATACGTAACTCTGAAAACCCTAGCAACTATTATCTTCTCTGGTTTTCTCTCAACACATACAGAATACATAGTTCTTGGGCGAAGTGAGGTGTTGTTCGTTGTTGATCATTGCCATTTCTGTGAGTGGATTGATCTGTGCTGTTTTATCCTGGGAGTGATATTGCTGCAACCCAACACAGCGTAAGTGGGGCAATAATCTCTTCAAGAATAGTCAAGACTTCTTGAAGGCTTGACGACTCAGCTATTTCTATTATCTTTCAGTATTTGTTAAAGCTCCTGAGAGATAAGTGTTCTTTCGTGTCTTGTCATTTTCAGTCTCTGATTATTCTTTTGTTTCGACCTTTGTGTTTGTTTCGTTTATTGGTTTTGCCTGTTCTTGTTAATACAATTATATATATAACTGCCCTATTGTTGCTGTGTAGTTAGTAATTATACCGAGCACTATTTATAACCAATTACCTTTTTCGCCTAAAATACATTATTTTTTCTATTTTTTCTAACAAATTCCCCTACTTTTTCCAATATATCACGGACAATTACCTTTTTTTAAATAAAACATATTAGTTTTTTTATTTTTCCTTACTAAAATACCTCCTTTTCCAAAAATATCACGGACAAATCTTTAGTTATTTATTTTAAACCTATTTTAATATTATAATTATTTTTTAAAAGTTTATCTATTTTAACATGTCTACTTATTTTTCTTAACAAATGCAATTACTAAAAATATTAAAATATAAATAATCAAATACCCATTTATAAACAATTAACTTTTCAGCTAAAACAAATTATATATTTTTTCTAACAAAGTCCCTCCTTTTCTAAATATATCACGGGAAATTGCCTTTTACAATTGCATTTTTCTATTTTTCTCAGTAAACTCCATTCTTTTTCTAAAAATATCACAGAAAACCCTTTACTTATTTATTTTAAAACAAATTTAAATAGTTTAAATTATTAAATTTTAAAACCTCATTTTCCAAAAATATCACGGACATTTACCTTTTAAAACTAAATATATGTTACATTTTTTTATTTTTTCCAAAAAAATAACGGGCAAACCCATACTTATTTAATTTAAAGTTTGTTTTAATGTTTTTAATTAATTGAAAGTGTTTAGCTTTTTTAACATGCCTACTTATTTTTTGCACAATTACAATTAAAAAAATATTAAAAAAATAATAATAAAATAACAATTAACAATCCGTGCATCGCACGGGTTTCAAGCTAGCCTATACTATAATATTATAAGCAAACCACCCTCTATTTGGTTGGTAGTTTGGTCCTCTAAATAATAACCGTTAGATGTAAATATAGGTAAATGAGAACCGTTGGATGTAATATTAAAAAAATATTCTTTTTTTATATCTAAAATGCTCCCACGGGTTCAAGGTTCGAATCCCGTCAACAACATATTAAAAAATTTTAAGATCAAAATACAAATAAATGCTAATAAAATAAGATAAAAAATACTAAAAATCATATAAAAAAATACTATTATAAGCAAACTACCATCTATTTGGTTGGTTGGTTGTTTGGTTCTCTAAATAATAACCGTTAGATATAAATATAGATAAATGAGAACCGTTTGATGTAATTTTAAAAGAATATTATTTTCTTCGTATCTAAAATACTCCCACGGGTTCAAGATTCGAATCCCGTCAACAACATATTATTATTATTAAATATTTATATCATCTATTTTTCTAAGTTACATTCAAAAGTTCAAGATATTATTCTGTCGACAATATATTAAAAAATTTTAAGATTGAAATACAAATAAATGATAATAAAATAAGATAAATAATAATAATAATAAATCATGTAAAATACTAAAATAATAAATTAAAAATACTAAAATTCATCCGTGCATCGCACGGGTTATAGACTTGTATATGTGATAAGTAAAGTATTACAAATAAGTTAATTTGGTGTTCGGTTAAATTTACTTAAAAGTTAGTGAATTGTTTGGTAAATTATAATTTATAAGCTGAATTTTTTTATTATTGTTTTTTTAATATTCTTAATACTTGAATCTTAATTAATAAAAATGACAATTTAATAGATTGTAATCTCTCAACAATTTACATTCCTAAATTTGATCATATTTAATATTTGAATAAATTTTAAGCACTAAAATTATAGTCATATTCAAAGTCGCCCAACAATTCCAATATCTTCGGTTCTAGCCATAATCATAGTCATAAGCTTCGTCACTTTCTCGTTAGAAATTCACCGCCATCTCAATACATGTTCTTGTCCATTATAATCAACACTAGAATAATTCACTACAGTCAAAGACTCAACTATAGTCTCACATTTCCAAACTTCATAATCTGGGCTAACAATAGTATATCCACCGCAAACCATGCAAAGGTCAGGAACAATTCTAAAGCACTTCGCCAAAGGCAAATCCATTGTCTACCAGTACAACTGAACTTCACATCAACAGGACCATTGGGGATAAAATCAACATAGAGAACATTCATAAATCTAGAATTATTGACAATCACAAGAGTCCCAATAATTTCAATATCGACAGAAAAATGAGTGAAGTGAAAAGATAGCACTTGAATATCCTTTCCTTTAGAAATCAAAAGATATCTATGCCCCAAATTTCCATTTAAAGACATGAAAATCGGAATACGCCCTTTGTGTTCGCTTGTCGTGAGAATTAACACCCAATAATGTCCCAATCTTTAAGATGTATAAACCTTTTCCTTAGATAATCCCTAATATATGGTGGAGGAACACTATTAGGTATTGTTCCTCTATTAAAATCGCTAGTGTGGATCGAGATAGTTCCACACAATCAAAATTCTTTTGTAAGGATCTTTGTTGTGAATCCTCAACCAGAACTTATTCACTTGAGGGAGTCCCCCAAAAACCAATAACAAATATAACAAGATATCCATAGGTCAAGACAGTAGAATTCTAAAGTGAAGGAAAAGAACAATCAAGAAGAAAGGCAGAAGAGTCTAAGCTTGGTGGAGTAGAAGTAACAGGGGATGAGAAAGTGTGAAGGAGGTAGCCATTAGGGTTGGAAAATAGGGGAGAAGAAGATATAGAGAGAAATAAATACGGTATACTCTCATTAGACTATATTACAATGTTGTTATTTACCGCAAATGACAATGAGAGAGACGTACAAGATATTGATATTGTAAATGAATAAGGTATTATCCAAGTAAGACAAAATATTGTGTAAATTGAACACATTGTTTAGCAAATAGCCGACGTCCTACAAAGTTGAATATCTAAAATAAATGGCCAATGTAAGTTCTGCCAAAAATAAATGTAACAAAAAATTGACGCTTACTTTTTAGCAAAAATTTTTATCCCGGCCACATTAGATAGTGCCACAGTGGTAAAATATTAGTAACTATATTCATTCGCTGATTTGTAGCTATTGTAGAATCCCCCGATTGTGGTTATTGAAGGTGCCATGCAAGAGTTTTGCGACTATTATATAGTAGGATATAATTTAATATTTATTATTTTAGTAAGTATCGAAAATCGAATATAGCAATTAACCAAATTCCTAATATTTGATAGTAGCAGCAGCACTGAGAAAACGGGGCATGGGTAGGGGGCCCAATCACATCCCAGAGGCCCCTGCTAACCCTGATGACCGGACTCTTATTCAGATTTATCCTGGTCCTAATAGCATGTATGTATCTATTCTTGCAAGCATTTTGGATTCCATTTTCTAAATTATAAAATATCTACATCTTCAATTTAAATATGTTGTACGCTATAGTGATTTTGCAGATCATAAAACTGTGCAATGCATCTCTTAGTTGTACCTTCAGAATTGGCCTACTCCTGCGATTACATGGGCTAGCACGCCTTCTGCCCACAAGGATGCAGTGTGGGCTGCTGAATTTCAGGTATATATTTTTTACATAATGTCAGTGTAATTGCACTTTCCCTTGTGCTGTTTTCTTCAGATTGTTTTCTTAATGGAAGGAGCAAGAAGAAAGAACTAATGAGAGGCATAGTTATCTGAAAACCAAAGATCAATCTTCCCAAACAACTGTTTCAATCCAGATTGAACATATATATACTTACTATCTACTATCCAAGAAAAAGTATAAAATCTTACCCAGCTAGCAAAGGATTAAATGACTCTTTTTGGTATATACTAATTTCATTTTCTTTCCTTTTTATTTTATTTCAATAGGAAGCGGGTCTACATATGTAGTGTCTGTTTTAGAATCATCAAAAGAAGTTAGGAAATGCCAAATTAACATTTTTGTTTAGGGAGGAACTTTAAGAGATGTCTATAGAAACATATTTAATATAAGGTGTGTTCCCGAATCAATAAAAAGAAAAGAATAGAAAATAAGATATTTTCTTTTCTCTCTAAATCACTCCAAAAGTGAAAAGAAGATTTTGGAGATAAATATGTAAAGATTTTCTTTCCAAATCTTCTGAAATCCTTTCTTTTCTCTCTTAAAAAATCGTTCGGGAACAAGCTGAAGAAAATAAATCTAACTCTTTCTTTTCTTTTCTTTCCAAAAAAGGTTTTTGGAACACAGTGTTAAGGAAGCTTTAATATCATAGATGGTTCTTGGTTTCAGATATTTACCCATATAACTTACAGAATATGTTCAGACAAGGAATAAGAAAGAAGTCTTCAGGATATCTATAGCGTCTCTTGTATGTTCTCGCTTCCAAAGCTAGAAATCTTATAAGTAGACTTGGTTAAGTGTTGTGATGTCTTGAGTATTATTATAAGGAGGACAAGGGAGTAGCTTATAGGTTCGTAAATGGTTAGGAATCTTGTTTTGGCAATCATAAATATGAGTCCATAAACCTATATTAGTATGATGAATTCTCAATTCGAGAATTCCAGCAACTCTTTATCTGTCTTCCTCATGATTCTTGGCAATTTAAAATTCTAACTTAATAATCTTGTGTCTAATTATTTCCTCCTTAATTCCTGGAAGATTTTATATTTGATTATAGATATCTCAGTTCACTAACTTAAAAAAATTGAAAACCATTCATGACGGTACTATTGTACGAGCTGAAAGTGAAAACTGCTAGATATAACTATAAGGTGAACTCAGGGGTGGAAAGAACCAATTCATAAGAAGAGGATGTTGAGAAGCATTAATTTTGGATTAGTTGCAGAGGAGATAGATAGTAAATATTTCCAAAAAAAATTGATTAAAAAAGTAAGTGAAGTGGAGAAATTAAGCAGAACCCATCTTTCTTTGAAGATTACTGATAACTCTAGATCCCGATCTAGTCCTTCCTCATCAGATCCCACGCTCGAAATGCGGTTCTGCTGGTGGGTTCCTGCAAAACAACACCAGGGGGGTTTCCCCGCAGCGCCTCTAGCGTGTGAATAAGAGTAGGCTTTGGAAGAATTGATAAGGAAATGGAGTAATCTAAAAAATGGAGGGTGTGTGTATAATGAGAGAGTCTAACCTTTAAACTTTATTTCCTTGGGCTATTTATAGTCCCAGGATTAGGATTTAGGGTTAGGTACCTGCAATCATGAGCGTTGATTCCTATGTCGTCGGGACACCTGGGTCATGTAGATGGATTACACGTGTTCAGGTGAAAATTGTGGTGGTGTGTGCTTGGACCACTCTGACATGTGGGGTGCTGATGCCAATCATTGACAATCATTATTTGTCACTATCAAGTGGGACCTTAATCATGACTAGGGTGCCAGGTTGAGACCTTAGTCAAGACTTAGGTGCCACATGTCATGACTCATTTTACTTATTCTCACAATTTGGGTCTTTAGGGCTGGTTTTGAACTCATTATGGGCTTTGGTTATTACTTGGGCTATTTGTAGCCTATCAATTACTATTAGTATCAATACTTTGCGTATCCGAACAAAAATTCAATATATTTTGTGTTCTTATTTCACTATGACTTTGCATATGGGTTCTTGACACATCTTAATCTCTAGGTGACTATAAGTGATACTTCAATGAAAAAAAATTCTTGATCTAGGTTTATATTAATCGTATGCATAAATTTCTCATTTACAGCACACATTAATCTTAATCTTGCAAAAAAAATTCCGGAACACACCAGTTACTAAGTTATTAATTTGTTTAATATTGTTAACATCATATCAAAGTCAAGTCAGGTTTATTTCCTTTAAAAACTCTAATTAAACATCGTCATACTGAAAGTTACCTTGATATGCTTATTGTAAACTGAATGAAAATAAATCAGTTTTAAAGTGAAATTAACAATAAACCATTTAAATATAAGACTAAAACAATCAGTACCAAAGATATTAGTTTTCGATCTGCATATTTGTTTTTATTATTGCAACTTTCAATTACACGTTAATTAGTTGTTTCTTTAGTTGCAACTTATGGAATTACATGCTAATGCATTAATTATATCTTTATGCAGAAATGTTATAGGTGGGCGAACGAGAATGCTCTGATGACCTACTCTTTTTTGGCAGAAGTTTGAAAGATAATCTTCCAAAAGAACGTGAAAAACCCTACACAGTGTTGGCATCGACCATCCAGGGCTTGGAGTGTTGCTCATGCACCAATGTAGCCCTTGGTCGTGCAGCGCTGATATATGGGGTTGATGTGTGACCAGCGGGGAGACGAGTATTGGCAATTACATTTTCCCTTATTTTCTAAAAGCAATTACTTTTTTTAGCAAAATTCCCCATTTTCAAAATATATCATGGGAAAACCTTTACTTATTTACTTTAAAATTTATTTTAATAATTTTAATTGATAATTACCTTTTTTAACTAAAACATGTCACTTTTCTATTTTTTTTTACTAGAACCCCTCTTTTTTCAAAAATATCACGAGCAAATCGTTACTTTTATATATTAAAATTCAACGAAAACATGTTATTTTTTATTTTTCTTACTAAAACCCCTCTTTTTCCAAAATATTACGGGCAAACTATTACTTATTTATTTTAAAATCTATTTTAATACTTTTAATTATTTAAAAATGTTTAACAAACCTACTTATTTTTTTTAATACAATTAATAAAATAAAAATTAAAAATTAAAAATTATTAAAAACAATCCGTACATCGCACGAGTTTTAAGCTATCTATACTATTATATAATAGACGAAACATTAAAAGTTTTGTATGCTAATTGATTTTACTTAATTACCCTTACTTATTTTTAAAAAGATATTATTAATTAATAACATTATTTTTAACCAATTATCTTTTCGGTTAAAATACATTATTTTTCTATTTTTTCTAACAAATCCTCTCTTTTTCTTAAAAAATCACGGGCAATTACCTTTTTCATGCTACTGTTTCTATTTTTTCTTACTAAAACCCCTCCTTTTTCCAAAAATATCACGGGCAACCCTTAATTATTTATTTTAATACCTATTTTAATAATTTTAATTACGGACAATTACCTTATTCAACTAAAACATATTACTTTTTATATTTTTCCTTACTAAAACCCCTCATTTTTCTAAAAATATCACGGGTAAACCTTTACTTATTTATTTTATTACTTATAATTACAGACAATTATATTTTTCGACTAAAACATATTACTTTTTTTATTTTTCTCTACATAACTACTCCTTTTCCAAAAATATCACGGGCAACCGTTATTATTTATTTTTAAAATCTATTATAATATTTTTAATTATTTAAAAAAGTTTAACACGCCTACTTATTGTTTTTAACAAATATAATTAATAAAATATTAAAATGTAAATAATAATAATAATAATAATAATAATAATAATAATAATAATAATAATAATAATAATAATAATAATAACAATTATAACAATCCGTGCATCGCACGGGCTTATTAAAAGTTTGGTCGGTCGTTGGTCGGTACAGTTTTTTGGTACAAAATATTTTACATAATTGCCCTTATTTATTAAAAAATATTATTAAATGATAACAATATCTTTTATAACCAATTGTCTTTTAAACTAAAACACATTAATTTTCCATTTTTTCTAACAAAATCTTCTCCTTTTCCAAAAATTTCACGAGCAATTACTTTTACTATTTTTATTTTTTCTAACAAAATCCCCAATTTTTCTAAAAATATCATGGACAAATCTTTTTCATATTATTAAAGACGAAACATTACAAGTTTGGTGGGTGTTAGTCGTTACAAGTGATTTTACTCAATTGTCCTTGCTTATTTATTAAAAAAACAATATTAAATAATAACCATACATTTTATAACCGATTGTCATTTAAACTAAAACACATTACTTTTCCAATTTTTCTAACAAAATCTTTTCCTTTTTTCAAAAATATCACGGGCAATTAACTTTTACTATTTGTATTTTTTTCTAACAAAATCTCTGTTTTGCCAAAAATATCACGTGCAATTATCTTTTTTAACTAAAACATTTATCTTTTCTATGTTTGCTTACTCAAACCCCTCTTTTCTAAAAATATGAAATATTATTAAATAATTATATTATCTATTTATAACCAATTACCTTTTTCACCGAAAATACATTATTTTTTCTAACAAAATCCCCTCTTTTTAAAACAAATCACGGACAATCACCCCTCATTTTCCAAAAATATCAGTGACAAACCTTTAGTTATTAATTTTAAAACCTATGCTAATAGTTTTAATTATTTAAAAATATTCACCTATTTTAACATGCTTATTTTTCTTAACAAATACAATTAATAAAAGTATTAAAATATAAATAATAAAATAACAATTATTAAAAAAAATCCGTGCATCACACAAATTTTAAGCTATCTATACTATTTTATAATAGCCGAAACATTGAAAATTTTGGTTTTTTTTTTTGTTTTCCTTCATTTGTCCTAATTAAAAATAATAAAATAATATAATTATAGTAACTAATCGATTGTTTTTAAATTAAAACACATCATCTTTTCATAAAAATATATTACCTTTTTCAGCCAAAATACAATAGTTTTTCTATTTTTCTAACTAAATCTCTCTTTTTTTTCAAAAATATCACGGGTAATTAATTTTTCAACTAAAACACGTTATTTTTTTTCTTACTAAAAGCCTCTCTTTTCGAAAACTATCACGGGCAAACATTTACTTAATGTGTTAAATTATTTAAAATATTTTAACTAATTTAACATTCCTACTTATTTTTTTATCAAATACAATTAATAAAATATTAAACATAATTAAAAATTCATATAATTCAATCAAAAATCACATATATTACATAACTGCAAACTCTTTCTGTTATACTTTATTTAGAATTCAAAAAACACGATTTTTTTTAAAAAATGTTTCTATTTATATTTATATTATTACAACAAAATATATTGATAATTTGGACAGTTACATGCGTACTAAGCTAATAAACTTTTATAAAATTTATAAGTTTTTTTTAGATTTGAAATATTTAAGTAGTATTTTTAATTCTTTTTAAAAATGTAGCATTTTCAAAAATACTAAAATCTCAAAACTTTTAAAAATAAATTTCAAAATTAATGTTAAAATCGCAGGGTTATTGGCTAGTGTACCTAGAATATTGACATTCTTGGATAACCAGAATATTTGGTTTAATTTATTATCAATTATTAAGTAATTGTTTTTCAGGGACAACAAAACTAAAATGGAGAATTGATTTTCAGAATTTGTAGTGAGATGTTGTATTAACGATAAAAATTAAATCAGTAAAAAAATAAAATACAATAAGTAGGTTTATATTTATCCAAAAACAAAGGAATATAAATTTTATAATTTAATTAAAAATCAACGAATAAAAGTCGCCCTGTTTGTGCATTTTGTTTTGCATTCCCTCCAATTAGCAAAACTTCAATTTTAATTTCATTTTTCCCTCCTAAATCAAACCCCCAACGTGTTATTTTATGGTTTATCTCACAAGTCGCATCTGTTTGAATCGGTACTGCACCTATAATATATATAAATGTGGCTTCCCGGCCTTATTTTTCATCCCCTCCATTCTCAATCTAATCAAATATCTTTTCTTAAATCAAATTTTGGTACTTTAAATCATCAAAAAACGCCAAGGCTCAGCTTCGTCGTCCACTGTATCAGAAAAAACTCTTCCTTTCCAAATGGCAGACTCCAATAGTCATGACCCTTATTTCCAAGACGGAATTCCAACTCTTGAATATGAGATGTTGGCATCTCATGGATCTTTCGAGATTGAGGGATTCGATGATATTTTTTTTGAAGACAACACAATATTGGATGAGGAGGTGATCAATCAATTTGGACAAAATACTCCTCCTCAAGCAGGCATTTTCGATGTAAATGATCAAAATACTGCTCAAATGGCTGCAGGAATGAATTATGATGTATATTTTAATGATCATCCTTTTTGCGAAAACGTAACTCTGGATCTGGATATGAATCAATATGGAAATGATACTTCACAAATGGGCTCTTCTTTTGTTAATGATCACAGCAGCGCACCTTCAAGCAAGGACAGTTCAAATGTTGGACAAAGTATTCGAGTCTCGGAACGGGTAGTCCTTCCAATGCCACATACTTGCACTAGTTGTCAAGTACTAAGAGAAATTATCCATACTATTGGTATGTACATATCAGCACATGTATTCAAGTTATGTAATTCGATTAAGCTAGTCTCATGTTTTTGTTCATTATTTTTAGATGGAGAAACCAGGAAGCTTGAGCTTCATGGACAAATTGGTATAATTTATCATGGAATCCTTGAAATACGTAGCGGTGATATGACTGCTCCACGTATAGAATACCAGACATTTGAGTAAGTTTGATTTGCGAGCTAGTGTAATTATATTTTTTTTGTTCCTAACACTATATAGTGCATAGATTCATGCAAGTATTTAAAATGACTTCAATATTAGTACGTTTTTTACGTAGTTTTTCCATGGAAACTATGGACGGTGTAAAAAAGTTCCTGGTTCAGTATTGCAAAGAGCAAAGAGAGGCTGGTTACACCATGGTGAGAGATCCACTTTTGGCATTTTATGATGCCTTGTCCATTACATCGGATAGGGGTTTCAGTTCCGATTTTGATGATATCCTTCAAGGATCTACGATAAATATAGGTTTGCTTTAATTTATGATCATCATTATTAATACTTCAAAAAGGTTATTATGGGTACAAATATCGTGTTTGATTACATGATATGCTTGATTGTCTGCAGATGAAAATTTAGGGCAACAATCAGAAGCCACCAATCAACCAAGTGTTTCTCAGCCCCAGGCTCAAAGCAATAATGTGACATCAAAGAGAAAGAGGACCCATAAAGAACAGGTTTCAACTGAAAATTCTTGCTACAGCCGCTAATATTTACGACACTGCTCAATTACAATTTGACCCTATAAATTTATGAATCAAAACTACTTTTATTTTAATAGATATGTGAATCCTTTATAGCATAATAGATTTTTATCATGATGCATGTTCCACGTTTTACCAAATTTTATAATGAAATTTTCTGAATAATACAGAGCGACTTCATTGAAGAATTAAGAGTAAAAGACGTCGTCAAGTACTTCAATATTCGGCTAGAAGATGCTGCTGAAAAAATCGGAATTTCTGCCTCTTCATTAAAAGGCGTTTGTAAGAGAGAAAATTTAAAATGGCCATATAGAAAGGTCTTCCTGCGGTTTACTCAATTCAGGATATATTTTTAATTATTTGTGCATGCTGAAATCAGATTTTCAAGTGACAGTAATCCTCATTTTGCAGATAAACAGCCTTGAGAACCAGATAGAAAAAGCAAGCAAAGATCTGAATGCAACTAGTCCTCGAAAAAGAGCGCGTGCTCAGGCTGATATTCAGAAGTTTAGGACAGATATAGCAAGTCATTCTGCTAGATTCTAATAAAACTGGTCATTTCTACTTGTAGTAGGGCTGTAAATGTTGTTTCTTTTCTTCTTTGAGTAAATCTTGGCATCACTACAAAAAATCACTACAAAAGTCACTACTATTATTTTAGAAATTATTAACTACCTTATAATAATAGTTATTATTATTGTATTGAGAACATACACATAATTTCTAAAATATGTGGGTCACTATCATTACCAAAATAAAAAATACTGATTAATGAAATACACATAACTTAAAAGAGGTTTCGTAGTAGTGATATTTTGTAGTGATATTTTGTAGTGATGCCAAGATTTACTCTTCTTTTTATAGCTGTGTAATTGGAAACCTAGGGGTGCTAGGTTAAACTTTCGTGCTTGTATTCGACTATTTGTATGTACCCAGATTCTAGGGCTGAATTTAGCAACAGAAAAAAACAAGATTCTAGGGCTGACCTCTTATATTTCTGTGTTTTTTCTTAAAAATTAAAAATATTATAAAACAAATTGTGTGCTGAAAATAGTGTAGAATTTTATTATTATGATTAAATGGCAAAAATAGGTACTTTGTGGTCTAATTTTAAATTTGTTTGATATTAAAATTTATATTTTCTTATCGATATCGTTAAATATGAAAATATTAATATATTTTGTCATATATTAATCTTTTCCTTTAAAATTAGATTTGAATACATTTCACTATCAAATCTTTTTATGTTTTTAGTTAAAGGTATGATTTTTTCTAAATATAGTCCTTTTTATCTGTACATGTCTAAATTTTGAAAATTATTATTTTCAGAGCACTTTCTTTATTTCCATAACAATATGTGTTGCATATTTTCACTTAATTCACAATTTGTAACATATTCTAATACCAAATACTACAAACAGCTTTGGAAATTAAAAAAATGCTCTCGAAAACATTTTTCCTAAATTTTTGCTCAAATTTTAAGATAATTCGACTGCCTAGTCATAATTATAATTTTTGTAAATTTTACATATACTAATTTAAAAACGCTTTTGTAAATGGATAACAAGTTAAGCATTTAGAGCTGGGAGTAATATACAAGTAACTGAAGCAGGGGTGAGCATAAAAATCCGAAAATCGGATTATCCTAATTTCCGATCCTGTATCCGATTTTAAAATCCGGAAATTTGGATATCTGATCCTAAAAAACCGGACTGGATATCCGATCCGGATTTTTTTTTATAAATTCGGATTCGGATCCGGATCACAACTTTATATAAAACCGGATATCCGAATCCGATCCGGTTTTCAATATATCTTAAAAAATAATATATTTATATATGTATAATAAATAATAGTAAAGACAAATAATTAACATATGATATATTAGATTCAGTAATAAATTATTACTAATAAATTACTAAGTTTGTGTGCATTGATCGAGTTTATAAACATTATAGGTGTAAAATCAAAATGATACACGAAATTGTATATTTGAGTGCACATTTATCAACACAATACCATATATTTGTACGTGAAAAACCTCGTAATCTTAGTTAATAAAATTTTAGAACGAAGTTAATGAAAGAGTGTTCTCATTTAATATTATTATTTCATTTAATAAAATAAATTCGAGAGTCAACGTGCTATTAATATCTCTAAAAAAGTACGTAGAATACATATTATATAAATGACTGATAATTTGATGGGTTAAAATAAAAATAAGGAAAATAAATAAATTTATAAATGTTAATATATGAGATTTTGATGTCTAAAATGCTATTAATCAATTTAAAATTTGTAAAGTTAACGATAACCTGTCAAAATATAATAAAATTTATTATTTTTTACAACTTAAAATATATTTTAATTAATTAATTCGGATCCGGATTATCCGATTTCCGATCTGGTTTAAACGGATATCCGAATTCCGGATATTCGATTAAACCGGATCTGGAACTGGAATAAGTTTTTCACAATCCGAAAAACCGGATATCCGATCCGATTTTTATAAACCGGACCGGATATCCGGTTTTGCTCACCCTGGAGGCAACCTAAGATT
Organism: Heracleum sosnowskyi; assembly: GCA_030848705.1. Taxonomy (NCBI): domain Eukaryota; kingdom Viridiplantae; phylum Streptophyta; class Magnoliopsida; order Apiales; family Apiaceae; genus Heracleum; species Heracleum sosnowskyi. Next base: position 24,944,202 of record CM061240.1, read on the forward strand.
AAAATATTTGTCTTTTGTTCGTTCTTCAGTTCCCAAAAATGATAAATTACTTCTGCAATTTATTAAACTTTTTAATTTGCCTTTGTTAATAAATTATAATTATTTAAATTTTCATCAAGAAAGAAAATTTATAAAATAATTTATAAAATAAACACTTTTTGCAGTCAAAACCATTATTATCCGAATCAACACAAGAAAAAGGGCTTAAATCAATCACCTGAATAGGTCGGTGAAAACAAGAAACAGAATAATATAGTGGTAAAATCGATTGTAGGCAGTGACGGGTCATATCCCGGTCGGTTTGACAAATTGATCGGGTTTAAGGCCTATAATCTATCATTATAGACAACCGACCACCTTTGACGATCGTCGCTTATGGTAATTGACACCAAAGTAAAATTAAAGTGAACTATTTACGTGAGGACACGTCGACACACACGTGTGTGAACACATGCACACACGTGTCATATCACTTAAAACCGATCGTTATTGCTTCGATTATGCTCTTGGAACCAAAATTGTTAATCGACTAAAATCGACCTAAGTCAAATATGTGCAACTGATCGAGTTTACAACAGAAAGCAATTTCAAATGTCACAACTGGCTATATGCCCTAGGTTGGTCGGTTATACTAAGTTTTTTATTGGTAATAGTGGTGGATTAAGGATGTAACTAACCAATTTTATTGAGTTTATTTTTTCTAAATATCTGTTTCGTTTCAACTGTACCCAACCAAATCAATCAAGAATTTGTAAACATTCACAACAACAACTAACAATCACAATACCAAAAATGAAATCCAAACTTAATTATAATTGATCAAATCCAAACTAATTAATAAAAATCAATCTAAATATTAAATCAGTAAAACAACTACCAATCATACTTATCAAAAGTTCATACCAAACATGCATACTTAAACTTCAAGCTAAAATTCACTTAAACATGATATTTGAATTCATCAGTCCTATTAGCTTCACTCGTCTCCTCATCTTCGTTATTATTGCCGCCATCTTTATCAACCTTTATATCCGCCTCGTCTAAATAAATAGTTCTTCTCCTCTACCACGGTGGCACTTCACTCCGCTTGTTATGCAGATATATGCATCAGTTACAAGTAAGAATATATCCTTATAGAAACAAATAAAAAATGAGAACTAATATAAAAGATGAAAATCATTAAGAAACAATGATAACTAACAGAAAATATAGAGATCATTAGGAAAAAAATATGATTAAACCAAACATCCAGTAAGCTCATCCAATGAGTGCCTAAAAGTGTAATCAACAAAATAACGAATGATTAAATCACAACCATAAAAACTGAATTAACAAATTTATTATCATAAATCATCTCAGTGAGGTTTCCGAATAGAATTTATGACCCTGAAGAGCAACAAGAAGACTTCGTAGTGTTAAAACTTAGAAGGCTCTGAAGATGAAGCAGAACAAACTTCTTCACCGCCTTCTTTCATTCATCTGGGAATCTCAAATGCACTTCTTTCAGCGAGATTCCTCTTTTGCTTCGCTCCTCTGACTTTCTTGTCCATGATTATTGCAATGCATATGATTCATGCTCCGATATGACCTTGTCGAGACCCTCCTGCTTCTACCTTGGCCTGAGATGAAATTCCCTTTCTTTGTACCTAATCAGCTCTTAGTAGGAATGTCCCGATTTACATATTTTATAAAAATAATATATTTATATATATATATATATATATATTAGCTAAATTAATTTATAAATAAATAAAATATATAATTATTATTAAATTTTAAATTTCTTAATCCATATTTTCTATTCAAAATTTTCATAATAGAATATAATTTACTTACAATAATTTCAATTTCATCACTTTTTGTTTTAAATAAATGTTAATTAAAATAATTGTTCAAAATATAATATTATATATAAAATATATATTACATATTATCATTTATCAATTAAATTATTAGAAAATGCATTATCAAAATATATAATTTTTTAATTTAAAAAAAAATTAAAATCTCTGATTCCCCGTGGCGATCCCTGTTCCCCGTTCGGAGCGGGGAAAAAACAATCCCCGTTCGTGGATCGGGGCGGATACGGGGAATAAGAACGGGTTCGGGGATCGGGGCGGGGATAGCATTCCGCGGCCCCGAAGTGACCCGATGTTCATCCCTACATTTGATGTCTAGGTGATCCGGATCTGGTGAATCTATTACTTCCTCTGTTCCCTTTTGGGCTAAGGGACTTTGAACGGGCAGGTCCACTAGTCTTCACTAGATTCACATCTCCCCTACCATTCTTCTTCTCTGTCTTTGGGCTAGGAGACCTCTCCTTCCGTTCCTCCCATTGTAGATTTTTCCAGAAATCAGTTCCCACGCAAACCCCAGCAATCAAGAAATTCTTAATGGTTTCATCGGACGCCCCACGAACGGTAGGATCCTCTGCATTGAATCGTTTGAAGTATTCTTGGAGAGTCTCTTCATCTCATTGTTTGATATTAGCTAGAGTTGTAACAGGTGGAGCATAATGAATGGAAGACTGAAACTGAATTAAAAACATCTTACGCATTTGTTCCCAAGAAATGATTGACGCAGGTCCTAGCTTTTGAAACCACTGTTGAGCATTTCCCCCTTAGAGTTGAAGCAAGAAGCCTACACTTTGTTAAGTCCTCTACTTGATAGAGTTTCATCTCAATATTAAATCTACCAATATACTCTGCAGGGTCTGTACTTCCGTTAAAACGAAGATCTCATGTACCTCTGAATGCCGGTGGGAAAGGGGCTTCTCGTACAACAGCAGAAAAAGGAGGTGCAGCATCAGGGTTAGCGTCTCCCTGACCCTCCGACTGAGCAATGAACCTTCGTAATGCATTCATATTGATACCTTCAAAGCACGGAACTGTCTGAGCCCCACCTTCTAGGTCTGCATGAGGTATAGGTTCTTGTTGACAAGGATTTGGCATTATTGGGTAAGGGTTCTGTCCTTGCTGAGGTGTAGGGACCCTTTGCGGATAAGGAAATCCTCGCTGGGGTATAGGCTCTGTTTGTTGCGGCATAGGTTCCCCTTGAAGATAAATAGGTCTTTGAGGAGTTCCCTCCACTGATAGGTTGGTTCTCGTGGTGTAGGCTCCCTCTGCTGATTAAACTGATGCGGACCACTACCACGATTAATGTGGTGTCCACATTGGTTGTTCTGGAACAAAACTATATCTTTGTTAATATCTTTTTCCATTCTTTCATATGAGGGCCCGCGCTCACCTACCCTCCTCTGATTAAAAGCTTGTTCTTCCTGAGGACGAGGTCTCCCGACATCCTCAATTCCTTGATTCGCATGCCCACCCCTGTAGATAGTTTGAACCGGGTTTATTATCACAACATCATCATCTGATTGGGAATTCCTATAACGATCGCTCTCTTGATTACCAGTCCTCATCCACGGTGGGGAGTGTCGCCCTCCTCCAGATCTCCATTGATCTGTTCCTCGATAGATCTCCATCCTCCTACGTGGATCTTCAGGTGAGATTGGTCTAGAGCGTCGTCAATGCTGATCATAAGGTTCGATTCTCAGATCACTTGGACCCTGATTTCTCGGGGTAGGAGGTCTCGAAGGATGACTGTAACGATCGGGGGGGAACTCCATGTATGGCTCATCATAGGTTAACACCCTAGGGGTTACAACTTGGAATCTTCGATTCTGACGAGTTTCCTCAACCGTACGAATCTTTCTTTCATGAGGGAAATCCCTTCTTGAAGCTCCTCTACGGCCAGTGATAGGTTCTTTCCCGGGGCGATAAGATCTTTCAGTTGCATATTGACGTCGACTGTTGGTAATTGGGGGACGCATGTCCCTGACAGAGGCATGCCGCCTATCCGGGCTACGGCGAGCCCGCTCTGGTAACCTTCGCTCTCTCTCGAGCGACTCCATGCGCTCCGCCATTCTATTCACCGTGTTTCCCATATGAGCAATTTGACTCAAAAGCTCGGTGTTGCTCATCAAGACAGGAGGATCCCCTCCGAGGCGTGGAGCCGAGTTTGTCTGATTCGACGTGGTAGCCTCTCTCAGATCCGGTTGCCTTTGTGGTGGAGGAGGTAGATCTATTGTATGGATCTCAACCTCCCTTATGCGATTACCTGCATCAACTGGTTCTGCGGTGTGTTGTGACATCCTTCCTCCAGAGATATCAAAAGCCCCTCCTAGCGCCAATTGGTAACGGAGGAATTTGGTGATAACGAATTCGGGGAGGGTTGTTGGAATTATGGTGGTAATTGATGATGGTGTGTAGCGTAGGTTAAAAGGGTTAGGGTGTATGATTTTGGGGATGGCTGAGATTGTATGTGAGATTAGGCCGCGATTGAAGTTGAATATTGAATTCACTCTTTTTCGCCAAATCGCATTGTATCATACAATGTGCCTACGTACCCTTATTTATAGGGATCAAGCCAAACGTAGTTCTTGGAGAGCAAGTTACCCATATGGGCCGGACCTCCTCTTTTCTAGGAAGGCGAAAAGGTCGGGATCACCGCCTTTGATACATCATCATGAGTTGTCATGGTCTTGTTATTTTACCGGATCATGGTGGATAAGTCACTGACCCGAGATTATCGGAGTCAATACTTATCTCAAACCACCGAAAAGAATAGCAAAAAATTAGCCCAGTAAGCATCAAAGGGCGACGCCCTCCAACCTCCCTAGTAAGACGAGGCCTCCTAACCCGGATGAGGTTTAATAATAAATAACTTTTACCACATACAATGGACGAAACATCTTTAAATGGGGGAGGTTTTCATTATGGGCGAGATCTTAGTGTAATTTAGATTGCACCCACATTGTGGGCGAGATCTTCTATAATTTGAGTCAAGCCCACATTGTGGGCGAGATCTTCTATAATTTGAGTCAAGCCCACACTGTGAGGCGAGGTCCCCTATAATCTGAGTGAAGTCCACGCTGTGAGGCGAGGTCTTCTGGAAGGACGAGACCAGTTTCATTCTATCATTTGAGTGCACCATCAACATTTCTTAAAGATATTACCCTAGCAACTGAAGTTGGCCACCGTTGTCGACTGAGCTATCCAGTTTCATGGTTTTCTGATGTCCCAGGATGATTTTCTTCGATATTTCAATATACAACACCACTGAATAGTGCATAAATGCTTCTGTTTAACGTCATGAAATTTCTCAATAGGTATATTTCTGGTGTCACTATGTCGAGATTCTCATTTAGAATTCCTTCAGTGGGAGCTTCAGTCTATTTATTTATATACTTTTAATAAGCTTCAAGAGAACTTCTGATTAAAAAGGTTTCTAACTAAACATGGTTGCACAGGAAAGCCCGGATAAAGCTCATATCTCGCTTCAGCAGAACGTTTCTATGATTAATTTGCTGAAAAACAAAAATGTGCGCTTCTATCAAGTTCAACCAAAGTTCAACATGGTTGCTGATAAAATTGCTCACAGGACTATATAATTACATCAGATATCTCACTTTAACAAGCTCCAGCAAATCAGAAAATTTGCTTCAATTGACATAGACGTTGAAGGTCGATAGTAGATTGAACTCGCAAACATAATTCTGGCGTTTCTTTGGACAACATTTATGGGTCCAATTCTTATACTTCTAAGTTATAATTGTTAACTGATGATATTTTTCCTTGCAAAAGACTCCTGTCTGCATTAGATCCCAAAATTGTCCAAGACAGACTCCAGAAGAAACCCTAATAGCTAGAACTTTAAATGATTAACAATAACCCAAAAAAATGTACAGGGATATAGTTTGCAGAAAACAAAAATGTAAACTTATTAACATACAATAATTAAAAAAACAAAAGTACATCAAACACTTACAGAGCGTACAATCAAGTGATTTAAGATGTTTGTTGCATGTTTAACAAGTAAAAATACAAACCAAATGATCAAAAAAAAAAAGAGCAACTAAGCAGATATAAAATTGGGCAGCAACACTAGTGCAACCTTGTTAACTCCTCTACTCTCTTCATAAGCTCCTCTACAGGTACAGCCATAGCCTTCGAGACCTCATCCATTTTACTTCGACTCAGATCAAGAAATGATTCAATCAGATCTCCATCTAAGAAATTTTTAGCATCTGCAGTTTTCTTTTCACTAGAATAAGATCTCCACTGCTCATGACTCAATCCTCCTACACCCTTTATAACTTTCCTCAAATTAGACTGAAGCTTATCTAAGAAACTATACTGATCTTGAGGAAGTGAGGCGACTACCCCAATGACACCATTAACAGTTCCAAAAATGCAGGTTGGAATTTGGCCAACATCTGAATCTGGCATTCGCATGACAAGGGAACCATGTCTGAACCGATTAACAAACTCACCAAGATGGTATTCACCAACCACCTCAAGACGGCTCCGCTCTTCATCAGTGGCACCTTCACTGTTCTTTCTGACTGTGAAAAGGTTAAAATTATTCTCAGCGCCGAGGTAAATGTCATCATCAAGAATCTCAACGGCTGTCATCCAGTTAGCATTGTAGTCACGGGCTCGCTCCTCAATAGCACCTTCCTCGTGCTGAAAGATCGCCAGATAGTACAGTAAGCAACAATATTAAGTAACAGTAAACAAATCTATTTCAAATTTACATAAATTGCAATTAGAAGGGGAAGCTTCTTGTTTTAGGTAAAAATATCAAAAGGTCAATGTTAGTGTACTGACAAGAAAGTTTACCTTATAAATCAGCAGAGATATAGATTTCATCAAGTCGCCAACAACAATAAAATCTCCTCGAGTTTGTACGTAAAGAGCAAGTATATGTCCATGATGCCCACATTCAGATTGCAACTCACGGGTACCATCATCACGAAGCATCCACTTGTATAACTGAATCTTTTGATTGATAGCAGCAAGTAGTTTACCGTTGAAGGCGTTGAGCGAGTAAACGGCACCCTTGGTTTCTTTCTCTGCAACTAACAGCAGCTTTCCATCTTCAACTAGAAATACCAGTATTCTTCCCTAAAATTTATGAAAGACAGATTCAGACAAAGGGGCAGGGATTTTAACATTTAAAAGGACCCAAATCATAGAACACACGACAAAGTTCGTGCAACAAGGCAGCTTATTGACCATGACCATAATACAGTCCATAAGAGAAAATCCTAATCAAAAAAACAATCTGGGTATAATCCCCAACAATCCTTTCACATTAGTAAACTAATGCATCAACTGGAGAATGGAATAAGAGAAGCACCTAGCGGAAAAAGTTCGTAACTGCCACTGGTTCTGCCGACACCGACTCTTCTACTATTCTTTATTTGGGGACATTAACATTATTAAAAGCTCTTTGAGTATTAAAACGAGACTAGTATCTACCAGTCCAAAATTATGGCAACTGACATACAAAACATGTAATAGCCGTGAGGTGCAGACCAGTTGTTTACACATAATAGGAATAATAAGAACCAATATGAGAACAAACCTACTGGTAGGCCACTTGTAAGAAATTAAGTGATGTCAAGAATCCTGGTCTACACTATAAAAACTGTGCATATTCCTCCTTAAATGTAAGAATCAAGCATCGGTCAGAAACAGTATGCATTCAGAATTTTTACCTTGCTTGGTTCGTTCTCCTCTGGCATAACATATGCAGTCCCAACGCAATAATAGACATTATTATCATCCGAAAATGAGCAACTGAGAATGGAACAACCATATTCAAACTGGTCAAGTGAGTAACTTGATATGAATTCGAAAGTCTGGTCGTCTAACAAGCGAATAATGTGCATCTCTGTGTCTTCTGCACTTGACTGGTTATACTTTACACTGCACAAGGCAAAAGTCCGAGAGTGCTCTTGATGGCAGATACGGCGTGCATGTTCCCCAAGTGGGATCGAACGAATGTGAAGCTTCTGGATATCGTCAATTGTACCTATTGTCAATTCACCTTCTTTTGCAATTGCAAGGCTGTTTAGAAACGGAAAGACATCAGCACAAAAATCATAGTACTACAAAAACACATTTGGAAAGTGCATTTAGGAATATACTCAAATTCCTGCTCATCCTATTTGTACAAGCAGATGAAGCATCAATATTCTTACCCAAGATCAAACATGTAGACTAGCTTTTGAGTTCGTGGATGAAATCCTTTTTAAGTAGGAGAAAGTGCATAACCCTCTTCCATAGTTTTATGAAAATGTGCAAAACAAATTACTTCGCTTTTTGCAACAGTGTAGATTAGTTCCAGAATAAGTAAGAGGTGTAAATTATGCTATTGTTGGTGGTGCTTTGATTCAATATTATTTGTAGAGCCGTGTCAAATTATATAAGAGGAAGACAGTGCTATATTGCAGTTTAACCCTGTGACCAGATCGGTTGACAGGTGTTAAAAATGTAAAACAGATTAAGTGAACTACTAGCTGAGGATTAAGGCAGATTCTTACTTCCTTTCTCTTGAGATATGCCATTTTATCAAAAGAAAACAGGAAGGAGTATATGGTTAACTTATGGACAAGTCCAGGTTCCTTAACAAACAGCGACTACAAATGAATCAATAAAACAATCTAATATGTGTATAACACTACAAATTTTTTTATTGCAGGTATAGGAATATGAGAGTAACTTGAGTAGATTATATATGAAGACCAAGTAGCAACTATAAGATGTACAATTATGACCTTATGGTGCTAAGTTATGCATGGAGGTGTCATGATGATCCAATGGAAAAAGAGTTGGATCAATTTATAATATTAACAGTGATCTATGAAAAAAAAAATTGTACTATTGCTCTCTAGCATAAGTATTTATTGGCGCCTATGTTACTGCAACAGGCACTGGCACTTCCCAGCCGCTGTACCCATGTCAACACGTCATGGCACCAAATGCAATATGAAATCCATACTGTCCTCCAGCTGTTTCTCACTTATGCATATTATAGCATTTAGATTATATAGTGCATGTTTGGCTTGCCTCTTACAAGTACTTAAATGAGAGACCAAACACTCTCATCGTATATCATTAAAGGTCATTGAAATTCAAACTTCTTTGGAAATTGTTTAACAAAATTCATGCATTACTTTAACTTGTCTATCTAATACATATGTAAGTCATACCTAAAATAATATTTCAATATATATCTAATATTTTTTGAAACATATACTCATAATTATGATATATCAGATTTTTCTTTTTTGTATTACTATAGATGAATTTATAATATTTTATTGATTGTAAATTATTGAATTATTTGATTAAAATTATGACGTGACCCGTACCCTTTTATGATCCACAAAAAAGTTGCAAGGGTGACGATGTCTAGACCAGACTCTATATTCGCATAAAAACTGGAGCATATACAAGAGAAAAGCCACCAAATACATCAACATCTTAACAAAATAACTGCAGGAGTCCGATAGAACAGAAGCAAAAATACGACAATTATAAAATTCCGAAAGGGTTTCTTACCTGTCAGGGAAAGCGGCTGAGTTGAAGGGGCACATATGACTAACTTCTTTCAGGTTCACATTGCTGTAGAGCAGTTTCTTGTTGCTGCTGTAAATGACAGTTGGTCTGTCTGAGGCAGCAAACACATGTGTAGTATTCTTCGATGAGAAAGTTCGTAGAGTAATAGGTTGTGTCCCAAGGGACACCTTTTTCCTATCTGTTAACTGACCAGTTGTCAGGTTCAACAAAAAGTTCAGAAGATGTCCATCTCCGAGCGCACATAACAAGTAAGAAGTCTGGTAAATTAAACAAAAAACTTGATCAGAGTGCAAGAAAACGAGAAGTAACAGTCATATACACTGATGAATTGATGATTACATGTTAGCAAGAGTATGTGACAGAACTGGAGGCACCCAGGTCATCACCCACTAACAACTTTTTTGTATAGAAGTAGAGGCTGATTTAACAATAAAATAAAAGCTCGGTGGAAGGAAGTCACTAATTGCTTATTGCAGATATGGCATAATTAATGACTTCTGGCGCATTCATTAATGAGTGAACAGAAGAAATTGGCTTAAGCTAAATATTGTTGGTTCCTAACTTGGGCTGTTTGGGATTTGCTGTTAAAAATTGTTGTGTTGTTAAAAAAGTGCTAGTTCAAAAATCAGATGACTGTTTGGTAATATTGTTACAACATGCATGTTTTGATGTAAAATATAAAAAAATAATAATAATTTGGGTGAGGCTTGATGGTGAAACCAGATGCAGCTTCCCGCAAAGGCTAAAAAGCATCATTTGGTAATATTGCTTTTAAATTTTACAAAACATTTTTTTATAGCTGCTATTCAGCAAAAAGTTGTTGTTGCAACTGCAACAGCAAATACCCAATGGACCCGTAATTAGGATCCACAAAATAAACAATACATAAAGACAAAAATCGCCATGATTGTTCGCCTTGGTGTTTTCACATGATGGACTAAAGAACTCTAAAATCCTAACTTTTCAACATGGATCACTCATATTCAACAAATGACCCCTTGTATGTTACCCAAGCATCAGAAATTGGTTCACATGACAGTATTCGTTTACTTTTACTTGGACGGGAATTTCCCAAGTGTCGAAATATATTTTATGAGACTTACCCCTTCAAACGTACATAAAAGAACTGAACGAGGTATTATCTCTCCTCCCAAGTGCTCCTTGGTAACGAGGTTGAGGTCCGGAAGCGAAAAAATCCTAACACTAATATCAGTCCACATTCCAACTGCAGCTAGGCTACTGTAGCTGGAATTGCCACCAATGGGGTTAATGTCAAGACATGACACATCATACTCCAGTTGTGCATGTTTTACTTCAGTCAGTATCCCATCACCAATCTCCAAGTAAACCAAATGGCCACCGCCAGCAGCTAATAAAACCTGTAAATAGCAGATTAAATTAGACAAATTTACTCAGACACGAAAAGAAAGAACGTAAAATAGGAAGTTCAGAAAGAACAGAGTATTACTAGAAACGCATGTGAACCGACCAAAGACCATCTCTTTTTAAATTCCTATAACTCTATCAAGTGAATAAAATAGGTATTCACCATTCAGTTATTACATAAACATAGCTATTGACTTTCTGCTGAAACTCGTATTACCAAGAGGTTCAGCACAAAAATAGCTTGGGTGAAACCCATTCAACAACTGGAGATTTATAATATCAAAAATGCAATCCCACATAAAAAGAACTGGAGATAAACCTGAGTGGAATTAGCAGTTGCAACATTAACCGAGTAGCCTGGTGGAGCTTTCCACTCGTTTCGAAGCTCTCTAGAGGTCGAACTGACGAGTCTTACAGAACTTGAGGTAACCTGATACAGACATCCATTGGCAACCACAGAGCAAGTGAGTTTTTTTTATTATAGGCAATTCCAACAAAAATAGAAATATTCAGTGACTGGGCAGGCAGTGTAGGAAAAGGAAATAGTATAATAAGAGGAACTTCAGATGCAAAACAATCATCATTAGAATTTGCCCAGGAGAACCACTAGGAAAGAAGCAACCAACAATAGCTATTCCCTCCATTAAGGCAAACTTGTACAATATCTTAATCTCTACATCTCTTCTACAATATCATAAGAAACATATTTACTCAAGTACATCTACTCTCAGTTCAAAGAAATATAATAGTCACACCATGAACTTTTCTGGAAGAAAGAATGTAAACATAAATCGACAAATAACAGGGCCAAAAGGAAACGGCCCAAGTAAATAGATTTGGTGACAAATGTCCAGCAGTCTTTTCTAAGAAAAGAAGAAAAGAGTGGAAGATAATCGACGTAAGACCCTTAAAAAAATTTCCCGGGTATTTTTAGCTGGGAGTTAATTAAAGAATTAATACTGATTCAGTATATCAATGGAAGCTTCCCAAAATTACAATATGTAATACGGATGCAGATGTGGGAGTTGACATGGGTACAGATCCAAGCACGAGATTCGTAATTTTAAGGATATTAGGGCCTTGGAGACGGGTGCAGATCTTTTTGCAAGTGTAAACTACCAGTTGATTGAATGCGCTAATATATTATTAAATACTCCCTCCGTTCCACCCAATTTTTTACATTTTGGTGCGCACAGAGATTAAGAATAAGTGTAAATTAGTGGAGAAAAGTAAGAAAAATGAGCAAAGTGTTGGGACCAATCAATATTTAATGTATAAAGTGAGTACAGTAGAGAAAAGTAAGATGTAGTTAATTTTTATATTATAAATTTACTACTTTTAGAAACTTTTAAATTGTAAAGAATTGAGAAGGACATCCAAAAAAGGAAATGTAAAGAAATGAATGGGACAGAGGGAGAATTACAATTGACAAAAATAGTAATAAATAAAGGAGCATCTCAGAGGCCTTGCTACAAGTTGCATAGAGGACTCGATTCTTACTGGATTTGAATAACATGGGTTGTAGAAATGCAAGAGGGTTCAAAACGATACTATGCAACACTTACTTGTACAAGTTGATCATACACAGCATCATGGCAGAACAATGTCTGAACTTGGGAGGAAAACCCCTCTATTTCAGTCTCTTCCAGCTCATCCTCAATATTCATTGCCAAAATCCGAGTCTCGCTGATGAAGCTAACAACCAGAAATGTGTCAAATGGATCATCGGTAGCCGATCGCAATGACCACATTCCTTTGATGCCTTGAAGTTCTACTGATGCCTAAAGGTGGGAGTTCACATTAGTTCATATCTTAGTATTTAGCGAAAGAAATTGTTGTTTATAAAACAAATCTAGTTCAGACGGCAAACCTGTTCATTGATCCCGATTCCATTGCGGACTATGCGAAGGGAACCATCTTTGAAGGCTCCTGAGCAAGTCACAACTTGACCTTGCCCTTGCCTCTCTAAGTCTACCACGCAGAAGTCCACAATCGGACCTAAATTAACATACCTTTCTAGAGCTTCTACATAAGAACCTTTGGCATCAGGCTGGAGATTTAGCTTTATGAGCTGTAGTAAAATGTGACCAGGTTGGCTTTACTTTCTCAAATATACACAAGACAAAAAGAAGAAGGCACATACACAATTTATAACACAAATACCAAGGTATACAGGCTTCACAACAGGGGCACCATCATGTGAAGCATCAAAATAAGCACAGCGTGATTGCTACCGCATATGATGATGAAACTATATATTGCAAAATCTACAAACGCAAATAAAGCTTGTTTTTTCTGGAATGTGGTAAATATTAAAGCATGTCTCATTGTCCACTGTTATCTCAGACATTTCATATGCTACATGCTTATAAACCATGATTTCGTACAAGAAAAATAGTAACGTTTGAAAAGTCCAATTTCCCTACTGGACATTGAGAATATAAACAATGTATTTCATGTTATACATGAAACCACCAGCAATGTCTACTTTAGTCCAAAATTGTACAAGAAATTTAGCAAAACAAACAATCACACCATAAAGATATCAGTTATGTATTACTCTCATTTAATCAAAAAATTCAGTTGGAATTGGGAAATGTCGACTGCTTCTGTTAAAAACCAAGAAGCCCTTTAACATTCTTGTATTGACATACCTGTGAATCTCCATAGCTCGAGCCAACATATACAAATGCATTATCAAGATATGAAATCGTTGAAGCAATAGAAGTTTCCCCCAGCAGCTCAATTTTCAGTCCAGTAACTCTACAAAATAGCAAAAGTAGTACTTAAAACACCTAGTAATATTTATTTCAAAAAGGGAAAAGGAAGTAATATTCATATTGAAAATAGATCTGGACGACCAGTCATAAGAAACTGAATGTGAGACACTCACTTCTCCTTCTCGTGGGTAATCACAAGTAGGTGAAGAAGCCCATTATGATCACCAAGCAAGTACCTAGAACCATCAGCATCAACTCTTCCGTATGATCTTGTAATGGCCTATAAAAGACATGGCATGGTTTTATGGTAAATTATCAATTATTAAGCATATGGAAAGTTAAATATCATAACTCTTGTAAAGAAACAAAACAAAGATCAGTGGAAAGATATATAATAAAGTTAACCACTTCAGAGTCAAATAATATAGCAGCACAGAAACTTACAGGTCTAATTGGGATTGCTTTGAATGCAGATGCACTGCAATACACAATTGTTTCTTCCCCAATGATTAGGACACCACAAAGAGGTGGTGGCACAGGTATTAGTAAATCAGCCCCGTTATCAAGGTTGTTTTGTGACCAAGGACCCTCAATGAAGTCTTTATCTTTCAAAGCGACCTCGTATGTTTTAACATGTCGAGCGTCCTTGTTATCCTGCAACAGAACAGAAAAATCAAGATAACTGCACAGTAGCCTTGGGTTACAGAGTGCAGACTGACAACAGACAATAAACAACTAATATATATATATATATATATATATATTCGTTTAAATATCTAAATAGACGGCTGACAGCCCAATAGAAAGTGCACAAGGTAAAACATGCATGAAATAATGTGCTAACTTTAATGATTCAAGCATATTGTATCGAACTTTGCACCTGGTAAAGTACAACAATTGTAGGCTTTGGGCAACCATAAAGAAATTTGATGTCCAAGACTTGAAGCTCCTCGAGCCTGCCGAATATAAACATAAATAAAGATTTGAAAATTTCAACTTGCCAAATATCTTATTTATAAAAGTTAATTTTGGGAGTATACCTTATGTTAAATGCTTCCTTTAACTGGCCTTTATTATCAAATGGAATGACCTGATTTAACATCATACATAACATAAGAAAGATGTAAGTAATAAAAAAAAAAAATACAGAAAATAGGTTCAAAAATAGAAAATCAAAATAATGTCATACAAAATTCTAGTGAATTAGAAATAACCACCTTAAACAACCCGTCATACAGGTGCAGTCCAATTAGTCTGCAATCTGGATCAATTATACCGATCTACAAAATTATGACAAATGATACATGACATAAACATGGAACCCCGTGACGGATGATACATCGTATAAACATAAGGTATAAATAGGCTACAAATTTGGGCAGGCAACCAAATTATCGATACCTGACCATTGTCCGTTGGACGCCCTATACGATCGGAGACATCGCCCATTGCCCTACACAACGAGGACAAGCTTAGGTTGGAAACGATTTAAATTGAATATCATACTGCATCAGTGCAATAATAATATTATTAAGTTTGAGATACTATAGAAAAAATATTTTATATATATATATATATATATATATATATATATATATATATTGATTCATGAGAATCGCACAGTAGTTAACATGTCCTAGACTCCCTTTCTTGTGGTTCGGGTAATTATGCTGTTGAGGCCCATTACCCTCCCAAAAGATGCTATGCAGTCACAAATATCCACACACTATCCTGGTCTCATTTCTTAGTTGTTGACTTTTAAGTACCAAGTGTGCCCTGAATGTAATACTAAAGTAGTAACAATTTTAAACTAATATTAAGTAAAATTGTAACCATAGTTTCCAGAGCTGTATGATATTAAGAACAACGAAAGAACCTATGAATTTGGTCTTTACTACTTTTCTTGATTATCACAGAAGGGAGTGGAAGATTGGGCTGGGGAGTAATGTACAAGGACCTAACTCTCGACCTTTTATACGCTGGAGTAGGCTCCTACCATTGGGTTATTCAACTGTCCACATTCTATTCTGTGGATTCAGATGAACAAAAGAAAATCATGTGTAGACTAACACTTACGGAAACAGAAGAATAGCAAGACCTGAAGATAATCATATCCCCACCATGACAAAAGCACTTTATGGTCAAGAAACAAAATTTTACATATAACAGGCTCCAGAGAGTACGTGGCAAGCAGTTCTCAGAAGAAACAAGTGTAAGAATTAGAACTTGAGCAGTTATCACATGTTAAGAAACAACTGCTTTCCCTAATGACCACTATATAAATTTTTATATGCTGCTCATAAATGGTATTCGGTAGAATGAAATTGTTCAGTCACCCAGAACATATGAAAGATCTACAGAGTATTGCAACTAGCTATCAAACCCATAGAAAACTAAATCTAGGTTCACAGTAGCATCTCAAACCTGGTAATAACTTCAGATGCCTCTGGATCCCACTGAAGAACGCAAAATTTATACCTTTCTGTCGCAATGAATAGAAGATCTTGTGTCTCACCCTGCCAATATAGACAGAAAATAATATAGGACAAGACAATTAAAGAAGCCCCAGTTGTTCCTAACATATAGTACCCATAAAAAAAATTATTTTACTCACATGAGGGCGAAACAGTTCAAGGGTTGCAATTCTTCCATATATCGGCACGTCCAACATGGGCTGCATATAATTAACTTCAGTGTTTAGGCCGAACAGGAGAATGGGACATGGAAACATTATTCCTATAGACAGATAGATTCATACTTAGGGAGGCACCAAGGAGGTACCACCCATGTAAAAAGTTATTTAAAAAAGCAGGAAGAGCATGTGCCACCTAAACACACCAGAAACTACCTACATCATGCATAAAAACAAGATGCAAAATTGAAAAAAAAAACATGTTATACAAGCAAAACCAACCAGTAATCCTTGTTGGTGTTTTATGAACAGAATACTCTATTCCAATTACTTCAGTGAGCATATTGGGCATTTTATTGTTGTTATTCAAAAGAATTAAGTATGCTTCTTGCTCTGGTGGTCAGGGCTTCTTCAAAGGTAGGCTCAACTCCTCTTAATTTACTGCATATATAATTATAGATGTACCATTTCTTGTCTAAGCTTGTTGATACCACAGTGTTTTCTACTACACTTTGGCACAAGGTTAAAAACTTTATAAGAGCCTCGCAATACCGTGGCACTGAACCTTGTTGGCGGTATGAACAATGATACAATTAACTGTCTGTAAATCTAATAATACAATGTATTTTCTAACAACTCACCTGCAGACCTTGTGCGGTAAGTAAATGAATCTCAATCCGAGTGCATTTTCTGTAAACATATTGTAACTTTAGTTTCGCATCAAAAAATAGTCCACAGAAACATGAAAGGTAGCATAGCAATGATAGTGGGTACGCATCATAAGTGATACACACATAAAATAGGTAAAACGTGACTTCCCTTACCCGAGCTTATCACTTGAATAACTTAAAATCTATGGATAATAAAGTCGAAGGCAAGCCATAACCACAAATTCCCTTGTTAATTTATGAAAAAACAAGTTTTAAAAAATGTAATAACTTTGCTACCTATAGTCCACGAGTCCCATGTGACTTGCGAAAGCTTCTTGAAAATTCCCGTAACTAATTTTTCTATGTCCTTTTATCCGATTCTAGTTAATACAGACCTTGGTGATGTAGAATATCTAGCAAATATTCTTAATTATCTACGTACTTATCTAATCGCACTAGAATTATTTATTCCCCCCTACGAAATTAGTTCGACTATCAAAGTAAATAAGAAACTATGCAGTATGTGTCTATGAGAATTCAAATTAAAATCAATACAAAAGGGAGAGAAAATGTCATGTCATTTTGATAGCATTAATAAACCTATATTAGCTCAAAATCTTTACTCTTTCCACTTCTATTCTCCAACACGAGATCTTCTCTGATTACTATCATTTCAAAACACCAAGTACTTAAATTTCCGCAAAAACAAATCCTCCCTAACCCCAAAAACCAAGCAAAATCAAACCTTTACATCGTAACAAGTCTCGTGTCCACTAAATATATCGCAATCAGATGTAATTAATAATCAATTCCACATCCTATCATTCTCGGAAACTAAAACCAATTCAACCTAAAAATAACAAAACTTGACAATTCTAATCTATTAGATAACCAATAACAGAAGCTCTAAACCCTAATTTACCGTATACCTGTAATAAAAAAATTACGATGAATTAAACCGTAGAAATTAAACAGTAATTGAGAAAGAGAAAGCATACGCAATGATGAGATTGAGCTCTTGAGGACTGGTGAAGTTTCCGACGCAGGAGTGAGTCACATTCGTCGGCTTGTGCGCCGTCACTACGTAGTTGTATGTACTCATCTCTCTCCTCTCTCTCGCTCTCTCTCTCGCTCTCTCTCTCTCTCTCTCTCTCTCTCTCTCTCTCTCGCGGTGTGTGTAGGGAGGTTGAAAAATGGTGCGGTTGAGGAAAGGAAGTGAAGGAGGAGAGGGGTGTGTGAGTGTTTATTTGTAAGTTGTTGAGATGGATACGGCGTCGTTTGAGTAGGGTAGTAAAAGGGGGAGCTGATTGAGTTTGAGAAATGGGCCTTTTGGTGTTACATTACGTTGTTGATACTTTGGGCTCTTGTAGGTTGCTCGTAGATATTTTGGTATTTTTATTTTGTTTTCTTCAAATAAACTAGATTTTAGGTATTTTAAAAATTATTTAATAATGATTAATCAAATAATTTCTATATTTAAAATTGGATATAATAATATTGAAAGAATCCATATTAACACAATAAGTGTGTTGCTTTTATATCAATACTATTATATAATAGACGAAACATTAAAAGTTTGGTTGGTCGGTATGGTACGTTGTGATTTTACTTAATCGCCCTTAATTAACTGTAGTTCATGTTTTTACTTAATTAAACTTACTTATTTATAGAAATATATTATTAAATAATATTATTACCTATTTGTTATGGATTAAAAAACATACTTGTGTATTTATTGCTGGGATTAATGAGCTTTCGAGCTTTAATGGCTGCACTTGTGTTTCGAGACTAAATCGGTCCTCACAAGATGCCTACGTATCTCAAATCGTTATTGAGAATCAAGCCAAAGACGTAGTTCTTGGTGTTGCCATCGGGGCTATGGCGGCATGGGCACACCAAGGACGTAGTGACTTGTATGTCCTTATTCGAGGATGAAGTCTAAAACGTAGTTCTAGGGGTGCCTTTGTGGCTTGTTGCACCTTTGAGGCGTTGTGACGTATGGAGTTGTGCCCAAAACGTAGTTCTGATTATAGGATCATGGTCCTTATATAGGCGTCTAGAGCCTAGTATTTATGGTATGTTTAGGAGTCTTAACGAATAAGTCTCCTTATTGATAATGGATAAACATTGTATTTCTTGTAGGATAAGTCTTTTCCTTGTTGATAAAGGTTATGACTCATTAATTGGGATTCTGGATCCTTCTTTGACTGATTTACCATATTTTGGACTTTTTTCATGAGCTGTATATTTTCCCTATTCATTAATTACGAAATTAATGAAAATTAGGGTGACGGACCTTAAATATCGGCCTTTCCATTGACTTGTCAATTATATTTCTATAATTACTTTTATGTCCATATCATTTGCCCCCCAACTTCTAGGAAAATCTTTCTTGGATTATCGTAGAAGTTATTTTATTCGGGGGTTACGAATTTTTCTTCCGTATTGTGGCTTGGTTTGACGAACATATAGTTCTAAACCAATTTTGTAATTTTCCAAAACAGGAATCGGGATTTTCCATCAATTCCCTGGAAGATAAGTAAATTTTTGAATTTTTCAGTTCATTTTCGACCAGGATCCTGGTCGAATTCGACCTCCATTTTAGCTCCTGGTCGAACTCCTTCGACCAGGATTCTGATCGAATTTTGCCTTGTTTTCGCTTCCTAGTCGAATGGTTTCGACCAGGACTCTGGTCGAAACTTGGCCCAGCTTTTCCTCCTGGTCGAATGCTTTCGACCAGGTTTCTGGTCGAAGCCCATTGCCATTTCATTTCCTGATCGAATGATTTCGACCAAGTTTCTAGTCGAATAAATGTCTCATTTCAGGCCCTGGTCGAATGATTTCGATTAGGATTCTGGCCGGAAAAACGCTTTATTTCCCCTCCTGGTCAAATAGTTTCGACCAGGTTTCTAGTCGAACAAATGTCTCATTTCAGGCCCTGGTCGAACACTTTCGACCAGGGTTCTAATCAAAGTTTTGTTCCATTTTGGGACCTGTTCGAACTACTTCGATCAGAATTCTGGTCAAATACTTGGTCCATTTTGGGCCTTTAATGCCTACGTATACAGAACTTCATTTGGGCATAAGGCCTTTATTCATCAATTGGGCTTTTTAATGAATTGGGCCTTTAGCCTTTATTTGGGCCTTTAGCCTTTATTATCAATTGGGCCTTTAGCCTTTATTTGGGCCTTTAGCCTTTATTGGGCTTTTTAGCCTTTCGACCAGGTTTTTGGTCGAACATGAGAGCCATTTTGGGCTTTTATTCGAACTTATTCGATTTTGATCGAAAATATTGTTCATTTTAGTTATGGGCTTAGTTGGGCCCAGAACTTTCACTGTTCAAGTTCGTTAATTTGGGCCTTTAGCCTTTTATGGGCCGTACCGGCTAATGTCGGTTGCCCTTCCTTCAACCGGCCCATTGACCGGCTGTCATCCCTATATAAGGGTGAGTTCTCATTTGTTTCCATTCATTCTTCACATTCTATTTTCTCAAAATTACTCTGCTAAGTTTTCTCCAAAGTTTTCTCTAAATTGCTCTGCTAGGGTTCTGTCACAAGGCGATTCCCGGCGAGATTTTCCGTTGAATCTCACCGTTTTTCTGGGTTTTTCGCTTGAAGATTTGAAGATTCTGGGTTTCTTTGAAGATTTCTGGGCAATTTTTCTTGAAGATTTAAAGATTTTCTGGGTTAGATATGGCTGACAGAGCTTCCCAACGTCTTCAAAAGATGAACTCCGCATCAAAAAGAGGTACCCCGTTCCTATTTGTTCAAAATACATGTCTTTGCATGATATGATTAATGAACGTGGGGATGAATACCCGTCAGTATCTGCTTTAGATTCGTATGATTGTAGCAATAGATTTCATGAAGTAGATATGATAAAAGATTATAATAAGATGTATAGGGTAAAGGCCCCCTTGAAGCTTGTTCCTGCCGGCCCCGGTGACCGTTCATGTCACTGGCGGCCAAATGCCTTGTGCATTTATAAAGATGCCATAGTTGCCGGTGTTAGGTTCCCATTCCATGAATTCATCCCTAGGCTCTTGGCAGATGTCCAAATTAATCCTTGTCAATTACCTCCAAATGCTTGGAGGATAATTAATTGTTTCATGGTCTTATGCCTTCGTAGAAATTTCCCTCTTTCTGTACCTTTGTTTAGAAAGATTTTTCAGTTTAAAAATAGCTCAGCCAACAACTTGGGTTGGGTATATATAAGCCATAGGGTAGGCTTCCCTTTCATCTTTCACCCCAAATCAATCCCAGATAACAACCCCAAATGGAAAAATGAGTTCATGTATCTTGTATGGAAAGGAGGGGACTGGGGAACCCTTTTTCGTAAATCTTTTGGGAGAGTTTCTGATGGTAGTCCCAGTAACATTGTCTTGAATGAGAAGGAATCTCATGCCTACTCAGAGCTCATCAAAGATAATGGGACTACCGTGGCTTGGGAGCTACTGGACGAGTTTGTCCTCAAGTCTGTTGGGCTTTCCACTGTTCATGATAAGGGTATTTTACTTATCCCTTTTCTTTATGTTTATTTTCCTTTCTTTTGTGATTTTCTGCTAACCATCTTTTGGTTTTTCTTGCAGCTGCGGTCTTTATCAATAAGACCAATGAGCCCAAGGATGTGGAGACATCCAGGATGAAGAGGGCTAGGATTGGGGATGATCCAAGAGGGAAGACTAGTGCTCCCAGCTTCTTGATCCCTTCTGTGGACGAGGCTGACATTCCTGTGTCTGCCAAGTCCTCAGTGTGGCGCCCCAACTGGGGTATTAGGAAGAAGGACACCATTACTGGGGTGTCCAAACATGCTGTGGACTGGTCGTACCATTCTCTTACTCCTTGTGATTACAAAGATTTCGTTGCAGATTCCACCCTTGAGTGTGGCGCCCCAATTGGGGTATTAGGAAGAAGGACACCATTACTGGGGTGTCCAAACATGTTGTGGACTGGTCGTACCATTCTCTTACTCCTTGTGATTACAAAGATTTCGTTGCAGATTCCACCCTTGAGGGTGCTGAGCACTTAGGAGCTCAAGCTATTGTTGCGGTAATTTTCTTTACCTTAGCTATTTCTTTGAAGTTTTTGCTTATATATTTCTAACTTTTATTTTTTGGCAGACCAATGCCAACTTCCAGGGGGTATTGTTCCAAGCTAAGGCTTGGCGTACTTCTTCCGAGGCCAACCGGGTTAAGTTGGAGAAGTCTGAGGAGGAGGTGAAGTCTCTTAGGGAGACTCTTGCTAGGAGGGAGAAGGAGCTTGCTGACGCTCAAGCTGACCTTGTTGAGCTGAGGAAGAGTAAGGATGATTGCATCGATGAGTATCTTGACTCTCAAGAGTACAAGGACTTGATCGAGAAGCATGACGAGATTCTCTTCCCAGTCCAGCATACGTCAGGATGGGAGGATGTTGTTCAGGCTATCTTGGCCAAACATCCTGGTGTCTTTGATGCTGCTGACTTTCCTGCTCCTCACCCTCCTACTCCCTTGGAGCGTATCTTGGCTGGAGTAGATGACATGGAGAAGGATGATGCTAGGATTTTAGATCCACGACATTCATCACCCCTTGGTGACACTTCTGCTGATGACCATGATGTTGACGAGCGTTCTTCTAGCTCTAGCTCAGGGGAGGAGACAGATGCGGGAGGCAAGGATGGTGAAGTGCAGCCGTAGTTTATTTATAGCCACTTATGGCTTGAATTTCTTTTTATGTATTTTCAGCCTTCGGGCTTAACTTAAACTTTTTGCAAGTTCAGTTTTATGTGTACTTTTGTTGCCATTCATGGCTTGTATTGTTTTCTTGACTTTACATGCTTAGTTAACATGTCTATCAGAATGCAATCCACATGTAATGAAAACATAAGAATATGGAATTCATAACTTTAAGAATGGGTTCAACCCTTACATAATACTCAAGTTTTAAAAACTTGGGTTGGTTTTATCAAACCTTATTTCTAGTAGTGAGTCCACTTAGGAATCTCCTTAAACATAATAAACTTTCAAATTAGAGGCATGCCAAGTCTTTGGCACCTCATGCCCTTCAAGGGTTTCTAGTTTGTACGAGCCTCGACCAAATACGTTCTTGACGCGATATGGTCCTTCCCAATTTGGGGCCAACTTGCCTTTTTGTCCGACCCCGGATGCCTCAATCTTTCTGAGGACCAAGTCTCCTTGTCGAAAGAACCTTTCTTTAACCCTTAGGTTGTAATAGAAAGATGCTCGTTTCTGATGTTCAACTATCTTGGAGTTTGCCTCATCTCTAACTTTATCAATTAGATCTAAAGCCAGCCTCAAGCCTTCTTCATTTTCTTCTGGCTCATAAGCCTCAACTCTTGGAGACGTGTGAGTAATCTTCACTGGAACCACTGCCTCAGCCCCATATGCCAACAGGAAGGGGGTAGCTCCAGTGGTGACTTTACAAGTAGTACGATATGCCCACAGTACGGGAAGCAATTCGTCCACCCAAGTGTTTCTGGAGCGTTCAACTCTTTTCTTTAGTCCATCTAGGATAATTCGATTTGCAACTTCAGCTTGCCCATTTGCTTGAGGATGGGCAACAGAAGTGAAGCGCAATTGGATATCATTCTCTTCACAATACTTCTTGAACTCATCATTGTTGAATTGAGTTCCATTGTCCGTAATCAGGACTCGTGGAATTCCATATCTGCATATCACATTTTCCCAGAAGAAATGCATCATTTGCTTGGTGGTTATTGATAAGTCGGTTTTATATCTACTAGGAACAACTTAAAATCAGCTTAAATTGGTTGTTTTGGCCTTAAGTGTGTGATGTTATGATGAGTTTTAGTGTTTGTGTGCAGATAAGCTAAATGGGATCAAGTGGTGGTCATTATGCTTTAAAATGGTGGTTTTTGCTCCAGGAATTGAGGGATGTTGGAGGCAAGAAAGTGGCAAGAAAGTTGGCTAATAATCAGAAAAGCAGGAATCTTGGCAGAGAGCCAGGCGCGCCCGTGCCTTATACCGCGCGCCCGCGCGTTCATTGGCAGGAATCCAGGCGCGCCCGCGCGGCCCCGTCTGGTGGAATTTCTGATTTCTTGTTTTGTGGGCTTAGAGTGGTAGCGGGTCGTGTTTTGGGCCTTTGCCATTTTCTGGTGGATATTTTCTAAGGGGAAAACCCTAATTTCGAAGGAGAGAAGTCGGGGAATAATACAGAAGAACAAAAAAAAAAGACTTAGATTGGAGAAGAAGATTACATTTTTCTTTGTATTTCTCTCAATTAAGCAATACTTGGATTCTTCTTTATCGTTTTTCTAAACATTGTTATTCTTGATACTATTTGATTTGCAATTATCAATTCAAAACTTAGTTTTATATCATGTTTTCAATAGAACCTGCGATGATGAACGGTTCATTTATGAACTAATCGTTATCGTGGGATTCTAACAGAGTTCTTATGGAGTTTAGTGGTTAATTGTTTTATATACTCTGTGTGTGGTGGCGAATTGATTTCCTATCATGGTTGTGCTTATTCATTGTGGATGCGTAGCTAACATTCATGATTGTTTGTTAATCCTTATTGATTGCGAAAGTGGATTTAGGGATTTAGAACTTGCCATGCTAGCATAAGTTTATGCATGATTATCATGCATAATTTGTGGGTGATTTTAACCATTTCATCTACCTTATGTAATCTGAATAGATAACCTGCTCATTCAACCACTGTGTTTTCAATCTCTATAGACATATAGGGACTAAGCATATCTGGTGTCCATTTAACTTCTATCTATCTGTGGATGTTTAAGTGGTATGGTATACGTATACTGAAAGGTAGCGTGTACTAAATTCGTGTTATCTGGTTAGTTGTCATAACTGTCACATACAGAGATTAAGAACAAGAGACTCTAGATGAAATATTAATGATGTTAGGATCCCATGCTTATTCATATCAGTAATTCACTAGTAATTCTTTTAGTTATCAAAACACCAATTTGATACTTGTCTTAGCAGTGAGTAATAACCAAACATTGGTGCATAAGTACAGACTATTACAACCTGAACCAGTCCTTGTGGGATCGAACTTGATTTATCTATATACTACTTGTGACCACGTGCGCTTGCGTGTTTTTGTGCGAACAAGTTTTTGGCGCCGCTGCCGGGGACTCGGTGTAGTTTAAATATAGTTTATGTGCTTGTCATCAGTGACAGTTAAAGTTCACTGACTCAGATTGTTTTTCTCATCAATTTTACTTTGTTTGGTGTGTTCCAGATACTCTAGTGAGCGTGTATGCGAACACGTTCTCAATCTCGTAAAGATAAACTGGAAGAAGAAGGGGCTAACTTGAATCTAGTTATGGGAGAACCAGCAGCAGCAGGAGCAAAGGCTTTGATGGATTACTCTCAGCCAAAGATCAATGATATTCAGTCAAGCATTGTTAGACCAGCTATCTCGGCTAACAACTTTGAGATCAAGGCTGGCACGATTCAGATGCTACAGAACTCTGCGCAGTTTGGGGGATCTCCAACGGAAGACCCTAATATGCATATTAGGGATTTCATTGAGATTTGTGACACATTCAAGTTCAATGGAGTGTCAGAGGATGCTGTGAAGCTGAGACTTTTCCCTTTTTCCTTGAGGGATAAAGCTAAGGGCTGGTTGCATTCTCTACCAGCAGGGTCTATCACTACATGGGAGGAGCTTGCTCAAAAGTTTCTTACTAAGTTCTTCCCTATGGCCAAGACAGCTGCAATAAGGAACGCTCTCACTCAGTTTTCTCAGCATTCAGGGGAAACGTTATGTGAAGCTTGGGAGCGTTACAAAGAAATGCTACGAAAGTGCCCTCACCATGGAATGCCTGATTGGATGGTGATAAATTGTTTCTACAATGGTTTGGGAGGTAAATCAAGACCAATGCTTGATGCAGCATCAGGTGGAGCTTTATGGGCTAAAAGCTATGAGGAGGCTTATGAACTTATAGAGATGATGGCTGCTAATGAGTATCAGAATCCTACTCAGAGGTTATCACATGGAAAGGCAGCAGGAATTCTGGAAGTGGATGCAACTACAGCAATAGCGGCTCAGCTAAAAGCTCTTTCTATGAAGGTGGATTCTCTATCTAACATGGGAATGCAGCAAGTGGCTAGTGTCTGTGAACTATGCGCAGGTGCTCATGACACTAATCAGTGTGCTATATCTAGTGAATCAGCACAGTTCGTGAGTAATTTTCAGAGGCCACAACAGCCAGTTCCTAATGCTTATCATCCAAATAACAGAAACCACCCGAATTTTAGCTGGAGTAACAATCAAGGTGGTCAGCAGCAGTATCAAGGTCAACAATTTGGAGCTAAGCCATTCAACCCTGCTGGTTATCAGCAGCAATATGCTCCAAGACAACCTTATCAGCCACCACCAGGATTTCATCAGCAACCTCAAGGTCACCATGGTCAGTCTTCTAATGAAAAGTCAGAATTGGAAGAGTTGAGGTTGATGTGCAAGAGCCAGGCGGCGTCTCTCAAGACTTTGGAAACTCAGATTGGACAGATAGCCAGTGCGTTGCTGAACAGACCACAGGGAACTCTCCCTAGTGATACGGAAACTAATCCAGGCAAACGGGAGAGTAAGGAACATGTCAAGGCAATTACATTGAGATCAGGGAAGGTCACCACTGACCAAAACACTGAAATTCAGGAAAACGAAGAAGATGAAGGAAAATTCCAGGAAGAGGAGCGCACCCGCGCATCCCAGAGCGTGCCCGCGCCTGATTTCCAGGAAGAGGAGCGCGCCCGCGCATCCCAGAGCGCGCCCGCGCATGAAATTCTGCCAGAAAAGTTGAAAATTCCTGAAAATAAGAGTTTGGTGGAGAAATTGGTGAGCAAACACCCCAATACATCTCATGATGCCACTTCTAAGCAAGAAACAGAGGGTAAGGTAATCTACCCCCCCCCCCCCCCTCCGTTCCCTAGAAGACTTCAGAAACAGAAACTAGACACACAATTCGCTAAGTTCTTGGAGGTTTTCAAGAAGCTGCATATAAACATACCTTTTGCGGAGGCTCTTGAACAGATGCCGAGCTACGCAAAGTTCATGAAGGGTATTCTTTCAAGAAAGTTGAAGTTAGAAGATTTGGAAACCGTTGCTCTAACGGAGGAGTGCAGTGCTATTCTGCAACAGAAGTTGCCCCCAAAACTTAAGGATCCAGGGAGTTTCACAATTCCTTGTACTATTGGCAATCTATCGTTCGACAAGTGTCTGTGTGATTTGGGAGCGAGTATTAATCTGATGCCATTGTCCGTCTTCTTGCAACTAGGGCTACCGGAGCCTAAACCTACTACCATGTCTTTACAGCTGGCAGATAGGTCTATCACATATCCTAGGGGTATTGTGGAGGATGTCCTAGTAAGGGTTGACAAGCTTATCTTCCCTGCTGATTTCGTTATTCTGGACTTTGAAGAAGACAAGAAGATTCCTATCATCTTAGGAAGGCCGTTTCTCGCTACAGGTCGCACTTTGATTGATGTTCAAAAAGGGGAACTCACGATGAGGGTGCATGATCAGAATGTCACCTTCAATGTTTTCAATGCAATGAAGTTTCCTACAGAAGATGAAGAATGTTTCTCTATAGATCTTGTGGATTCAGCAATAAGCAAGGAGTTTGACAAATTGATCAAGTCAGACACCTTGGAAAAAGCACTTATGGGGGAATCTGATGTTGAGGGTAAAGAAAAAGAGGAACAAGCTCAGTATTTGAATGCAACTCCGTGGAAGAGGAGGTTAGACATGCCTTTTGACTCTCTTGGCATAACAGAGTTGGAGAAATCACAAGAACGTCTCAAGCCTTCTATTGAGAAAGCTCCCACTCTTGAGCTTAAACAACTACCAGAACATTTGAGGTATGCCTTTTTAGGTGATTCATCTACTTTACCTGTTATTATCTCATCTAACTTGTCAGGTAGTGAAGAAGACAAACTCCTCAGAATCTTGAGAGAGTTTAAATCAGCAATTGGGTGGACTATAGCGGATATTAAGGGTATCAGCCCTTCGTACTGTATGCATAAAATTCCACTAGAGCCAGGAAGCAAGCCAACTGTGGACCCTCAGAGACGTCTTAATCCTATCATGAAGGAGGTAGTGAAGAAAGAAATTCTCAAGTGGCTAGATGCTGGGATCATCTATCCTATTTCAGACAGTTCATGGGTGAGTCCAGTGCAATGTGTGCCTAAGAAAGGAGGCATGACAGTGGTGACTAATGAAAAGAACGAGTTGATCCCGACTCGTACAGTTACTGGATGGAGAATTTGCATGGACTACCGGAAACTGAACAAAGCTACCAGGAAGGATCATTTTCCCCTTCCTTTCATTGATCAGATGTTGGACAGGTTGGCGGGGCATGAATTCTATTGCTTGTTGGATGGTTATTCAGGTTATAACCAGATTGGTATTACTCCAGAAGACCAGGAGAAGACCACCTTCACATGTCCTTTTGGTACTTTCGCGTTCCGTCGCATACCTTTTGGCCTATGTGGTGCACCTGCTACGTTTCAGAGGTGTATGATGGCCATTTTCTCGGAGATGATTGGAATAAATGTAGAAGTGTTCATGGATGACTTCTCAGTTTTTGGAGCGTCATATGAGGAGTGCCTCAGTAATTTGGGCATGGTGCTGAAAAGATGTGTTGAGACTAATCTAGTACTCAACTGGGAAAAATGTCACTTCATGGTGCAAGAGGGAATCATTCTTGGGCATAAGGTATCTAGCAAGGGGCTTGAGGTGGACAAAGCCAAAGTGGAGACAATTGAAAATCTTCCTCCACCAATCTCAGTTAAGGGAATTCGCAGTTTTCTTGGTCATGTGGGGTTCTATCGGCGGTTCATTCAAGATTTCTCCAAAATCTCTAAACCCTTGTGCAACTTATTGGAGAAGGATATTCCTTTCAAGTTTGATGAAGAATGCTTAGCTGCTTTTGAGCTGTTGAAAAAGAAGTTGACATCTGCACCTGTTATTACCGCACCCGATTGGAGTGAACCATTCGAATTGATGTGTGATGCTAGCGACTTTGCAGTTGGAGCTGTTCTTGGGCAAAGGAAAAACAAGGTATTTCATGTGATCTACTATGCTAGCAAAACACTCAACGATGCACAGCTGAATTACACCACTACAGAAAAGGAACTCTTGGCCATTGTATATAGTTTCGAGAAATTCAGATCTTACTTGCTTGGAACCAAGGTAGTGGTATTTACTGATCATGCAACTATTCGATATCTGATGTCGAAGAAAGATTCGAAGCCGCGGTTGATTCGTTGGGTTCTATTACTTCAAGAATTCGACCTGGAAATTAAAGACAGAAAGGGTACTGAGAATCAGGTAGCTGATCACTTGTCCCGGTTAGAAGACCACAGTAAGAATTTAGTGGACAAATCTCTCATCAATGAATTCTTTCCAGATGAGCAACTTTTTGAAGTGCAAGCTGAAGAACCATGGTTTGCAGATATTGTGAACTATCTGGTGAGTAATGTCATTCCTTCGGAATTCTCTTATGCTCAAAAGAAGAAGTTCTTACATGATGTTAAATGGTACTGTTGGGACGAACCCTTTCTGTTCAGACAGGGAGCCGATCAGGTTATACGCAGATGCATTCCTTACAGTGAGGTAGAGGGTGTTTTGCGTGATTGCCATTCCACCACTTATGGAGGTCATTATGGTGGCGAGAAGACAGCTACGCGAGTACTTCAGGAGGGGTTCTATTGGCCAACTCTGTTCAAGGATGCTCATCAGTTTGTGTTGAGATGTGATCGATGCCAAAGGGTTGGTAATATCTCGAGAAGGAACGAGATGCCTCTTAATATGCTACTGGAGGTGGAAATTTTTGATGTGTGGGGAATTGACTTCATGGGCCCTTTTGTTCCTTCATGCAACAACCAGTACATTTTGCTAGCGGTGGATTATGTTTCCAAGTGGGTCGAGGTGAAGGCTTTACCAACCAATGATGCTAAAGTGGTACTGAGTTTTCTGCATAAGCAAATCTTCACGCGTTTCGGCACTCCCAGGGTAATTATAAGTGATGAAGGCACACATTTCTGCAACCGGAAGTTTACAGCCGTAATGGCTAAGTATAACATCAATCATCGGGTTGCTACTGCCTACCACCCTCAGACTAATGGGCAGGCAGAGGTGTCTAACAGAGAGATTAAGCGTATTCTGGAAAAGGTGGTGAATCCTTCCAGGAAGGATTGGTCTTTGAAACTTGATGAAGCTGTTTGGGCTTATAGAACAGCTTACAAGACACCATTGGGAACTTCACCTTTTCAGTTGGTCTATGGAAAGGCTTGTCATTTGCCCGCCGAGTTAGAACACAAGGCATATTGGGCGTTAAAGAAGTTGAATTTTGATTTGGCAGCAGCAGGAGAGAAGAGATTGCTTCAGATTAATGAAATGGATGAGTTTCGTCTACAGGCTTATGAAAATCACAAATTATACAAGGAGAAGGTCAAGAGGTGGCATGACAAGCGGTTGGTGCAAAAGTCCTTTGTGCCGGGTCAACTAGTTTTGTTGTTCAATTCTCGTCTCAGACTCTTCCCAGGGAAGCTTAAGTCCAGATGGTCGGGACCGTTCAAGGTTAAAACAGTGTTTCCACATGGTGCGGTGGAAATCTATGATAGGTCACCAGATGAGACGTTCAAGGTCAATGGCCAAAGGTTGAAACCTTACCTTGGTGAATGTGTGAATCGTGAAGCGGAAACCACGGTTCTTGGTACTCCAGAATGAGTTTGGAAGCACGTCAAGCTATTGACGTAAAAGAAGCGCTTTGTGGAAGGCAACCCACGTATTATTGTTTGTACAGTGAGAAGAAAAAAAAAAAAATTCCAGGGAGGAACGCGCGCCCGCGCATCCCAGAGCGCGCCCGCGCCTGGGCGACTGCCAGAAAAAAAAAAGGAAAAAAAAAATACGAAAAATACAAAACCAAAACCCCAAAAATAAACCCTTGTTGTTGTAATTACCTATTTAAACCTACATCTACCCACACCCATCCCATATAATCAAAACCCTAGCCTCTTTTCTCTCTTCTAAATCAAAAATCATAAATCTATACATACACCTACTTACACTTTTCATCCCAATTACATGGCACCACCAAAGAGAGGAAGATATGCGGGTAGTAGTAGCACGAGACGTACTTCTTCATCCGATGATTCAAGTGCGGGGTTTGGAGGAGAGAAGTTTTCATCTCCGGAAGCTTCGGTGGAATATGCACGGCTATTGTCTAAGGCCGTGGCCAAGGAGAGAGGGTTTATACCCACTCATCATGATGGTAATTTGGTGGCGATGATTACCACCAAAGGTTGGGAAGGTATTTGTGAAGCGCCAGCGTCGGTTCCCTTGGGTATTGTGCGGGAATTTTATGCTAATGCCAAGGCGGAGAAGAACGGTTATTCCGTTGTTCGAGGTTTTACAGTGGATTATACGCCGGCGGCTATGTCTCGGGTTCTTAGGTTACCGAGGATGACACAGGGTGAAGAAGATTGGGCCTTGAAGACCCGGGCAGAGGTGAATCTGGAGAACATAGTAGGTGTTCTTTGTGTGCCGGGCACAACATGGAAGTACAGGCCGGGTACTACTGAGCCAGTCACTTTTCCGGCATCTGCTATGAACAGGTATGCTAAGGCCTGGAATTTATTTGTATGTGCTAACATCATGCCCTCATCGTATGCGCATGAGGTAACTGTGGAAAGGGCTATTGTGCTGTGGGGGATTCTTAATGGGAAGTATGTTGACCTTGGGGTTCTCCTAAATAGGAGTATCGTGAGATTCTTGAGGGGTGGTACCACGGCGGCGATTCCTCATGCTGCTGTGGTTACTAAGCTATGCACTGCAGTGGGTGTCCGTTGGTCAGAAGAGGAGCAGTTACAGTTACCTAGTGCCCCTATTGATCATGCGGCGATTCAGCGCTTGGAGGATTGGGATGGTGGTTCCACGGATCCGTCTGGTTTAGGGTTTGGTAACGTGAATGATGATGGCATGGATGCTCTTACTCGTGAGGCCGCCAGAGCGGGGCTTCAGGGTGCTTCTGGAATACAGCAGGAGGTGGATAGAGCCGGTTTTGGAGGGGCTCAGTACAGGAGGTTGACTAGGCGGATTGATGCCATGCATGACATTAACCGCCGTTTTGCTACGGATTTGACTCAGGCATTGGGCACTGCTTTCCGTGCCACTGGAGTTGATGTGGTTTGGCCAGATTTTGGAGTTGGTTCTGTTTACCCACCACCGGAGACACCACTTGTTGATGGTGGTGATGATTCTGATTCTTAGATATTATCTGCACTTTCCTTGTTATTACCTTCAATGAGGACATTGAATATTGTAAGTTTGGGGGTGGTAGTCAAGGATTAGTAGTGTTAGTGTGTCTCATGTAGGATTCATATAGGTTTCATATTGCATATTTAGTTAATTCATTCATATTCTTGCATATATATGTCATATAGAGCATTCTGTTGCATAGTTTGTCTAGAATGTGAGTTCATATAGTTGCTCATGCATAGCATATTTCATGATCCCTTCAGATTTGACTGTTCTGTGGTGAGTCGATGTTGATTTGAGTGTAGTTGTGATGAATAGAGGGCTGATTAAGCTCCTAAGGGTTGGTTTGCATGCATAGGAACAATTCTTTTTCATAAGTCTCATTGGTTGCTTTTGAATCTGATCAGACCATGCTTGTTTGGGTGTTAGAATTTAACTGCTTGTTTATGTCTAGAATTTTTGCCAGGTTCTTGAAAATGTAGGTGCACTTAAGTATAAGTTTGGGGGAAACCAGGAATTTCATGCCAGTTGTCAATAAAGGCTAGGCGTCAATTGGCTAGTAGCCGGCTCATTGGTAAAAAAATGAGTAGTCTAGGGTGGATGAGAAAAAGGCAAAGTGCACTCATTCCGAAATTGAAAGAAAAAAGAAAAAAAGAAAAAAAAAAGTTGTTTAGTTGTTTTATGCAGAATTGATCAGGTTGAGCTCTTTAATACTCGAGCAATTAAGTTCTAGGGGACTTTGTGCCTAGTGACCTAAGACTTTTCTGGTCTGGGATCCACTAACCTAACGCTCGCTACATGGGTATTATTGTACAAGCCTTTAGGGGTCTCAGCCATTGCACGGTCAAATAAGCATATGTGTTGTGTATAGTGGTTTTTGTGTAATAAAGCATGAATTTCTGTCTAACTCAAGTGGACTATGGAGGTGTATCCTAAGGGTTCTTGTGTCTAGTGTTCATTCTGTTTATAAACTTGTGGTTGTTTTAGCTAAGAATAGGTATGGTCTTGATTTGGTCTGGGAGTATATTGGTGAGCATTGCACACACACACGTTCTTGTGTTTGTATGGTTGATCAAGGGGAGTTTGGTTGAACTCTGTTTGGAAGATTGCATTCTGTGAGATGTTGGCTCATTCATGGATTATGGTTAGGTTGAGGGGATCGCTGGCATTATCATATTAGTTGCATTCATGCATTGCATTAGTTTATATCGAGTCTGTTTATGCTTGAGGACAAGCATCAGTTTAAGTTTGGGGGTGTGATAAGTCGGTTTTATATCTACTTGGAACACCTTAAAATCAGCTTAAATTGGTTGTTTTGGCCTCAAGTGTGTGATGTTATGATGAGTTTTAGTGTTTGTGTGCAGATAAGCTAAATGGGATCAAGTGGTGGTCATTATGCTTTAAAATGGTGGTTTTTGCTCCAGGAATTGAGGGATGTTGGAGGCAAGAAAGTGGCAAGAAAGTTGGCTAATAATCAGAAAAGCAGGAATCTTGGCAGAGAGCCAGGCGCGCCCGCGCCTTATACCGCGCGCCCGCGCGTTCATTGGCAGGAATCCAGGCGCGCCCGCGCTTGCTAGCGCGCGGCCGCGCGTCCCCGTCTGGTGGAATTTCTGATTTCTTGTTTTGTGGGCTTAGAGTGGTAGTGGGTCGTGTTTTGGGCCTTTGCCATTTTCTGGTGGATATTTTCTAAGGGGAAAACCCTAATTTCGAAGGAGAGAAGTCGGGGAATAATACAGAAGAACAAAAAAAAAAAGAGACTTAGATTGGAGAAGAAGATTACATTTTTCTTTGTATTTCTCTCAATTAAGCAATACTTGGATTCTTCTTTATCATTTTTCTAAACATTGTTATTCTTGATACTATTTGATTTGCAATTATCAATTCAAAACTTAGTTTTATATCATGTTTTCAATAGAACCTGCGATGATGAACGGTTCATTTATGAACTAATCGTTATCGCGGGATTCTAACAGAGTTCTTATGGAGTTTAGTGGTTAATTGTTTTATATACTCTGTGTGTGGTGGCGAATTGATTTCCTATCATGGTTGTGCTTATTCATTGTGGATGCGTAGCTAACATTCATGATTGTTTGTTAATCCTTATTGATTGCGAAAGTGGATTTAGGGATTTAGAACTTGCCATGCTAGCATAAGTTTATGCATGATTATCATGCATAATTTGTGGGTGATTTTAACCATTTCAGCTACCTTATGTAATCTGAATAGATAACCTGCTCATTCAACCACTATGTTTTCAATCTCTATAGACATATAGGGACTAAGCATATCTGGTGTCCATTTAACTTCTATCTATCTGTGGATGTTTAAGTGGTATGGTATACGTATACTGAAAGGTAGCGTGTACTAAATTCGTGTTATCTGGTTAGTTGTCATAACTGTCACATACAGAGATTAAGAACAAGAGACTCTAGATGAAATATTAATGATGTTAGGATCCCATGCTTATTCATATCAGTAATTCACTAGTAATTCTTTTAGTTATCAAAACACCAATTTGATACTTGTCTTAGCAGTGAGTAATAACCAAACATTGGTGCATAAGTACAGACTATTACAACCTGAACCAGTCCTTGTGGGATCGAACTTGATTTATCTATATACTACTTGTGACCACGTGCGCTTGCGTGTTTTTGTGCGAACAGTTATCTTGGCTAATGGCTTAGCCTCAATCCACTTGGTGAAGTAGTCGATTGCTACTATCAAGAACTTTCGTTGAGCACTTGCCATTGGAAATGGCCCGAGTATATCCATTCCCCACATGGCAAAGGGGATAGGTGAGTTAATGGATGTCATCATCTCTGGTGGTTGCCTAACCACTGGTGCATGTTTCTGGCACCGTTCACATTTTTTTACGTAGCTTTTAGCATCAACAAGTATGCTTGGCCAGTAAAAACCTAGACGAGTGACTTTATGAGCAAGGGCTCTGCCCCCCAAGTGTTGTCCACAAATTCCTTCATGTACTTCCCTTAGGGCCAATTCTGCCTCTTGGGGTCTCAAGCACTTCAGATAAGGAATGATGAAAGACTTCTTGTATAGGATTCCTTCAATCAGGGCATACCTTAATGCTCTCACATACAACTTTCGTGCTTCTGAAGTGTCGTTGGGTAGCCACCCAGTTTCCAGATGAGCTTTGATGGGGTCCATCCAACAACTGCCAACATCAATGGGTGCTACCAATTTTCCGTTGATGCTTGGGGTCTTCAAGACTTGGAAGTATATACTCCCTGCATAATTTTCAATTTCAGAAGAAGCAAACTTAGACAAGGCATCAGCCTTCATGTTCTCTTCTCTTGGAATGTGCTCTATATAGCATTCATCGAACTGAGTCATGATGGCTTTAACAAGTTTCAAGTACTTGGCCATGACTTCATCTCTAGCCTCAAATTCCCCATTTACTTGGGAAACCACTAGCCTCGAGTCTCCATATACTTTCAGAGTTTTGACCCTCAAGGCTCCAGCCGGCCCTAAGCCAGCTATCAGAGCTTCATACTCAGCCTCATTGTTTGTCGTTGGGAAGTCAAGTTTTAATGCATACTCTATGAAGAATCCATCAGGACTTTGTAGCACTAAACCTGCTCCACTTGATTTTGTTTTTGATGCTCCATCAAAATAGATCACCCAATATTCTTTGAACTCCATCTCTTGATCTTTCTCTATTACTTCCTGCCCCCCGACTTCTTGGTTGTCAATGGTGCATTCAACCATGAAGTCAGCAAGTGCTTGAGCTTTTATGGCCGTCCGAGGCTTGTACTTGATGTCGAATTCTCCCAATTCAATGGCCCATATGATCAATCTTCCACTAACTTGAGGGCTATGCAAGATGTTTCTCAGAGGTTGATCAGTCAAGACCTCTATCTTGTGAGCCTGGAAATACGGGCGTAGCTTTCTTGAGGCCATTATCAAGGCTAAGGCAAACTTCTCAATCGTTGAGTAGTTTATTTCTGCCCCATGTAGAATCTTTCTCACATAGTAGATAGGTTTCTGAACCTTCAATTCTTCTTTTACCAAAACAGCTCCAAGGGCTAGAAACCGCCAAGTACAAATAGAGAATTTCCCCTGGCTTGGGCTTTGCCAACAGTGGTGCCTTAGCCATGTATTTCTTCAGGGCCTCAAAGGCGTCTTGGCTTTCAGTTGTCCATTCAAAATTCTTCACTTTCTTGAGTGCTTTGAAGAAAGGTAAGCACTTCTCTCCCGACTTGGAGATGAATCTTCCCAATGCTGCCACTTTTCCTGTTAGTTTCTGGACATCCTTGACTGTCCGTGGTGGTTCCATGTCTAGAATTGCTTTGATTTTGTCGGGATTAGCCTCGATTCCTCTCTTGGAAACCATCAGACCTAAGAACTTTCCCGAGCCTACACCAAAGGCACACTTAGCTAGATTCAACATCATCTTGTGGTGCCTTAGCATTTCAAATGCCTCTCGGAGGTGCTCAATGTGATCGGCCTTATCGAGGCTTTTGACTAACATGTCATCTACGTAGACCTCCATGGTTTTTCCAATTAGGTGTCCAAAAATTTTGTTCACCAATCTTTGGTAGGTTGCCCCTGCATTCTTAAGTCCAAACGCCATGACTAGATAACAGAAAACACCAAAGTCAGTGATGAATGATACCTTGGAGATGTCATCCTTGTGCATTTTGATTTGGTTGTATCCACTGAAGCCATCCATGAAGCTGAGCATCTCGTGTCCAGCTGTAGCATCTATTAATGCATCAATCCTTGGTAAGGGAAAACAATCCTTAGGACATGCATCATTCAAGTCAGTGAAGTCTACACACATCCTCCATTTTCCATTGGCCTTTTTGACCATTACGGGGTTAGCTAACCATTCCGGGAATTATATCTCTTCAATGAATCCGGCCTCTAGAAGTTTTTCAACTTCTTGTTTAATGGCCTCTTGCCTTTCTAGAGCAAACTTTCTCTTCTTTTGTTTCACCGTCTTTCTTTCAGGATCCACATTCAACTTGTGAGTTATCAATTGGGGATCAATCCCGGGCATGTCAGCCGCTGTCCAAGCAAAAACGTCATTGTTCTCTTGAAGAAAAGATATGAGCTTGTTTTTCAATGGCTCAGGTAGTAGTGCTCCAACATATGTCACCTTCTCTGGCTCACCAGGGACTAAGGGAATTGGGATTAAATCCTCAGCTGGTTTCCCTCTTCGATCCTCATTGTCACTGATATCCATGTCTTCAATTGAGAGAACTTGCCCCCCGATTCCATCAGGCCTTAACGCGGCTACATAACAACTTCTAGCCATCTTTTGGTCTCCTCGTTCTTCACCAATTCCATTCCTCGTTGGGAACTTGATTTTCAGATGATAAGATGAGGCAACGGCCTTGAACGCATGAAGACCTGTCCTTCCTAGGATTGCATTGTAGGTCGAAGTTGCCTTTATAACTATGAAGTTCAACATCTGAGTAGACGTATTCGACCCTTGCCCCATTGTCATTGGGAGTTGGATAGTGCCTTCCACCTTTGACTCCACTCCATTGAATTCGTATATGGGCATATTTGAGTGTGTCAACTGAGAGTCAGTATAGCCCATCTTGATAAAAGCATCATGGAATAATGTTGGTCCTTGTGTATTGCAGAAGGGGGGGGGGGATGAATGCAATACTGATAAAATTCAATAATATGTATGCATTCACAAACAGTAAAATAGAGAAGACAGTATTCACAAAATAAATGTTTTATTTATTTTGCAAAGTGTTGCTACAACCTCAAGAGAGAAATCTTGAGCTTCGTTTTTCTTCAAGGCACTTACTAGTCTTCGTTACATCTCTAGAATGAATTGACAGTAGGTATAAGACTAATCCTATCACTATCAGTCACGGGTTTGTGAAGCTGCTGTCATTGTCAAGCGGCAGCTTCTTACAGATTGTCTTACCCATGTGACTTTCCTAAATTGCTAATATGTCAGATATACATCATAACAAAAGCAACCTAGATTCATTCTATTTCCAGCTTAAGCAATTCAGCAAATAAGGACTTGACCTTGCTCTTAAATTGATTCGCTTTTGTTTTGCAGTGCTTGAAGCTTCTGTCGTAGTCTTGCAGACTTGGTGCAGCTTAGGGATACTGCATCACGCTTGTTTCTTGAACATTGAAACTGTCACGGGATTTGACTGAGAAAGTTACTTAGAACAAGGGTCTTTCTCGAGACAGTTACTTTTGCCGCAAAGCTTGTTGTCACAAGAATGTGCTTTTGGTGACAGTACGAGTTCCCCGCATAGTGTGCTGTCGAGGTTCCCAAGCTTGCTGTCGAGGGCTAAAGTTGATGTCGCGAAGTCTTCCGCCAATGTTGCTGTCAGAGTGAATATGCTATCTTGACTTGCAACATTCTGTCTTCTTGTAATCTTACTGTCGAAGCTTTAGGACAATAACCTTTATTCATGTTGTCATCTAAATATGTACCCTTTGAGGCTTGAACACAGCAAGTGAACTTCTTCCAAATTATACAACTAGAATAACATTACATACTGATTACAAGAACATACTTTGGCTGTGACAGTATGTTCTACTTAATTAAAAAATTAAGTACAATCAAAGTTAAGTTGTTTCTATGTTATTACCCATAAATCCCAACAATCTCCCCCAATTTGTTTTTATGGGAAATAACAACAAATTTACAATATGTGCTGACAACTTAACTAACAAGATCAGAATGGATTAAGAATTTTTACTTAGCTTGAGATTTCCTCTTCTGCCTTGCTACATCCTCTCTTTTGAGAGCTTCTACCAAGCAGCTTTTTAGACTTTCTATAAGAGAAATTTCAGCAGCAGAAACTGCATCATCCTCTACTTCTTCAATGATCTTCTTTATAGAAGGGGAGAGGAGAGAACTAACATCCCTGAGATTCAGCCATTGTACTATATCATAAGGATAGGTTCTGAAGTGAAGTTCTTCATTAATGAGCTTGAATCTACTTCCAGGATAAGCATTGAGAGTCCTTCTCCTTTGCTTGTCCAGCTTTGAGTCTTCTCCTTTTCTTCCTTCCAATACATTCTCTATTTCATCAGAACAAATCTGCTCCAAGGGATGAATAGATCCAGCTACCATATACTGTAAGTCCTTCAGAATGGATGTTTTTAGCTTGTGAAAGCTGCAAACATAGATTTCTTCTTTTAGATACTTCATTCTTAGGGGATTTTCCAGCATACATGATTGATAATTTGGAGCTTCACTTTCTGCCTTGTTGGAAACCTTGCATCTTTCCAGTAGTTCAGCTTCCTTCTTATCAAGTTCTGACTTAGTTTGAGAATATTGAGAAGATTCAGGTCTTTTGCTTGGCTTGGGTTCCCTTTCCTGAGTTGGTTGGGTTTGCCCTTCCTCTGTGGGTAAGTTCTCAAACTCATAGTACCAGTGGTATGGTATAGGAGAAGGTGGGAGATCAGTTAGAATATCAGCATCATCAAAATCAGCAAAATTGTAGCCAAATTTCTGATAGAATTCAGCATCCCTATCAGCCTGATATTTCAAGATATGTTCCATAACAGACTTTGGAACATTATCATAACTCTCCAACAACTCTACCATTCTTTCCAGGTAGAAGAAGTCAATTCTCCTTTTATCTATGGTTGATGTCCTACCACTGGTTGATGTGGACACCAGGTTGAAGTCCTTATCAACCTCGGTAGATCTTGATCCTTCCCACCATAGAATGTACTCAGTGGCCTCTTGATTTGCATCCAATTTAACCTCAACACTCTTGATTTCCCAAGATTGCATTTGTTGAATTTTAAGACTGTTGGGAGGAATTGATTGAATTGGCATCTTCAAATTTCTACCTAAACCAGTGGCCTTTTCCTTTCCTGAGCACATGTGCTTTCCTGCAGGTTTCTGTCTAGTAAACCATGCCTTAGCTTTAGCTTTCAGTCTCTTGGGCTTGACACCAGCTTTGGTTTCATCCTTGACAGAACCTTTCTTGACAGTACCTTTGTCGACAGCATCTTCCATGACAACATCTTCTATGACAGTATCCTTGTCGACAGTACCTTTGGTGACAACATCTTTTTCTGCATTTATGCAGTCAATAGCACATCTAAGAATGCTTGCCTCCAAAGCTTCCAGTATTCTTGACTCCTCTTCATCTGTAGCACCAACATCTTTCTTTTCCTGATTAGGAGTTTCTTCATTGCCTTCATTTTGGGATTGAATACCAGTATTCCCAGAATTACTTCCACCAGCATTTCCAGCATTTCCAGAAGCTTCACCACCTCCAACCTCATCATCATCATCATCCTGAGGAGGAAGGTCATAGAGGCAACTTCCACCTTGATCATTTCTTTTGGCATTGGCTCTAGAGATTAGTTCCTTCACTCTAGCTCCCAGTGCCTTGTCTCTCAATACCAGCATTTTGTAGATCTCTTGAACAACATAAGCTCTTCCTGGATTGGCATTTGAATTGAGTATTCCATCTAACACTTTCAGAATTGACTTGGTTTCCATTCTGGATGTGCCAACCAAATTCATGAAGCTGTTCCTTCTTGTGCCATCCTTAGTTTCAGATCTATAGAAAACACATGGTGGATTTGTGTAGACTTCAGGTAGTTTTTGTATGAGCAGGTTCTGGATTTGCATATCTAATATTTCATTGAATGGTGTTTGAGTTGCCCTGATCTTTCCCTTCAAGGCACACAACACCTTTGCTGGCAGACTCTGCAATAATTGCATTGTGATGAAATAAGATATGCCAGAAGTGAGATAAATACTTACAGCCCATCTTTTCTCATCATTCACCATTACACTGACACTAGTAATTTGTTCCTTTAACAGTTTTGTGGTGTTGGTTGGACGGTTGCTTGGAGCATTCATTGCTTTTTCCACCAAACTGCTAAATTCACTATCATGGTTGTGTAATGTGCTCTCCCTGTAATCCACCATCAAGACATTGGCTTCTTCTTGATCAAATTGAGTGCCATTTGTCCAAATAATTCTCTTTTGGATGGATTCAGGCAGTTTCCCTTTACCTTTCCCAAGTTTGTTTTGTTCCTCCATTTCTCTCCATTTCTTCTATAGAGCAGTTTCTTGAGTTTCTGGAGTTGGCTCTCTAATCAACACAGGAGGCAAGATTGGATCTCTAGATGCAGGTCTTCTTTGCAATGCATCTTGAGTTTCCTTTGACATTAACACCCTTTCTCCATCCATTTCCACTTCAACAGGCTTTTCAGCTTTATCCTGTGGTTGTGCACTGCTTGGTTTGACTTGATCCCCCTTAGACATTGCTTTCCTTTTAGCTCCCCCTCTGGTCTCCACAGCTACAGGCTCCCCCTGAGTTCCACCTGATTCCTGAATAGGCAATGATTCTGATCTTGCTACCTTCTCCCCCTTAGTTGAGTTGGCAGCTACTAGGTCAGTAAGGAACTGAATAGAGAGTTGAGTAGCAGCAAAACCATCAACCACCAGTTGAGAGAGAGAGTCCATCTTGGAGTTGAGGGTAGCACACTGTCCTTCCAGAGCTGCAATCCTGTTACCATAAGTAGCAGAGGGGCCACCATACCTTAACCTTCTTGGAGGGGAAGGAAAAGAAAGGGGCTTGGAGGCTATGGGGGTTCTCACACTCTCAGGGTGTTTTTGAGTGATCTCATCACCCCTCACAGTTTGACTCTCAAGGCCTAGTGCCTGAATAGTGTGGGCTCCCTCAATAACTCTCTGGACATGCTCAAGTCCCTCTCCTTTTGCCAGCTCATTTGGCTGCCTCTCATTTTGATGCTCACCTCTCTTTTCTTTTATCTCTCTTTTCTTTTGCACACCCTCACTCAACCTAGATGCATGGGTATGAGCAGTACTAACATGCATGGAAGGAGTAGATTTAGAATGTACCTTTAAGAGTTTGGAAAGAGGTAGATCATCATCAGAGGCATCCTCAATGATCACAGCATCAAAATCAGGCTGAGGGGACTGGACAGCATCTGTGGCAGGAATGTTACTGTCAGTTGGAGTCTGGACAGCAGGTTCTGGCATGACAGCAACTTTGGGAGGTGGAGTGATAGTAGGTTCTGTAGTGACAGTATCTTTCTCTCCACCCATGACAGCAGCTGAGTCCAGGACAGCAACATTGCCAGTGTCTTTGACAGCAACAGAGGCTGTGACAGCATCTTCCTGAAGGTAAGATGCTCCTTGGAGTTCAGACAAAGTGTTGGCTGTTTCATTTTCTGACAAAATACCACTTTGCCCTAGCTCAGTGTTTGGAGGAGTGGTGTCCAACTCACTTTGAGAAATGGGTTCTTGTGGACCACTAGATGGGGGCTCATCCATGATTGGAGATGGATGATCAAAACCTGAAGGGTTGGGACTGTCCCCTTCTCTAGGTTGTGGAGAAGAAACAAAAGAATGTGTAGGGAAGGAAGAAGGTGAAAGTGTAGTAGAGAGTGGGGGCTGATTCACAGATGAAACATGTGAACCATCAATAGGAGTAGAGAAATCCTCACTGTGCCCTAACTCACTGTGTGTTTCTTCAAGTGGGGGTATCTCAGGTTGGGAACCATGAGTTTGTGCAGACTCTGTACAGGGTGCCTTGGGAGACATGCCAATTTCAATAGATGCACCTTGTTGAGAAAGCACATCTAGGGAGGTGTTTGAATCCCTTTCAGTAACTACAGTTTGTTGAGAAACTGCAGCTTGGCTAACAATGGTTTTGGTCCTCCTAGCTCTCTTCTTCTTAGGCTCAGGGGGAACCACTGTGGGTTCTGTTTGACTACCTTCCTTATTTGCTGCACTAGGTGCAGTGTCTCCCTCTTGACTAACAGAGCTACCACCAACATCAGCTTCTAGGGATCTTTTTCTGGATTCTTGCAAGGCTTCTCTTTGGGCTTTGGGAAGTCTAGAGGGCCTAGGCTGAGTGTATGGTGTTGAATGTGGGTTAACTGAATTTGGGTCTAATTCAGTTTCATTCTCAAGAGAAAAGGAATCATAACCAGAAGGTAATGGATAATCAAGGTTGGACACTTGATCAACCATGTGTTGAGTGAAACAGAGTGGAATGTGTGCATTGAGATCTTGTGATGATAACAGTGTGTGTGTGTTCTTTTTCAAAACTGAGCAAGCCTCTAAACGAGGAGCAGCATCATTAAAATCACAGAATGAATTAATGCACAACATAAGAAAGCGAGGGTAGAGGGA
This sequence comes from Heracleum sosnowskyi, assembly GCA_030848705.1. Classification (NCBI taxonomy): domain Eukaryota; kingdom Viridiplantae; phylum Streptophyta; class Magnoliopsida; order Apiales; family Apiaceae; genus Heracleum; species Heracleum sosnowskyi. Next base: position 24,987,412 of record CM061240.1, read on the forward strand.
TACCTTCTTACCTATGGCAGCTTTGAGGTGTGCCATGAGGAGAGCTCCAACATTCACCTTGTATCCATGGAAAGCGAGGGTAGAGTGATACCTTCTTACCTATGTCAGTTTCTTGATGTAGGAGGGTATTCCATTCCAGCCTGTGGACTTGGTAGAGAACACCTTAACCATCACATCAAATATCATATTCCACTCCTTTCGCAGATGTTTCCTATCCATTTCACCAGTTGGATACCACTTGGTAGTCCCCTCTTCGAGAATAGGGCCTACATACCCAATCTTCAAGAAGAGCTTCTTGAGAGTGTCATCATTTGCAAGTTCAGTAAATTGTTGTCTTGCTTCAAGTGTAATTCCAAGAGCATTGTTGATGACCTCAGCTGTAAGAGTGTATTGTTGCCCAGAGATTGTGAATTGAATACCAGGGTTCTCACCCTCAGTTTGAGCAACAGCAGTTTGCCAAAACGCCTCAAGTCTGTCTAAGTCGAGAATGGGGGTTGAGGTTATGGTATAACCGAGATAGGACTTGTTCAAGAAAAACACTAGTCCTTTGAAGCCTTCACCAGCATCATTTGGGGAAAAGATACCAGCAAAGTTTGTTTGAGAGAGAGTCTGTTTGGGGGCCATTGAGATTTCAAGAAAAGAAGAAAGTAAGAAAATGGCTTTTTGCTTAAAGAAAAGTATATTGCCTTGAGTTCGATGAGAGTGATATGTCTGAGTAACTGGAGAATAAATAGAGGTATTGCAAACGTTGTGCACAAAAAGTGGAATTAAAGAACGTGTATTAACCCACTCTTATAACACGTCAGTTACTGCCCGTTATTCACTGACCAACGTGGGATGAATATCCAATTTCAACGGTCCACTATTGTTGACAGTAACCTGTGCGCTAGAAACAATCTGTCAGTAATAAGAGGTGGTGACAGTAGGTTTTGCGCGACAGCAACTATTGCGCAAAAACTTGCTGTCACCGTTAAGCATATGAATGACAGTATCCTTTACAAGTCTTGACAGAAAGTCTTTTCCTGCTGTCAAGAAGGTTGCTGTCAAGAAACACACGACAGTATCCTTCTTAACGACAGTAACTTCGATTAGGAAATGGTTCTGTCATGAACTTATTAGAATGCTTGATTCATACACTTAACTTAATATTGACAAATTATGGATTTAGCAATGTAATCTATTGAACACATATATTAATCAATTAACACAGACAAAGCATAAACTCAATAACCACAAAGACAAGAACTTTTATTATTATTATTAATAATAAAATCATTCAGAATAGAACATTGAGTACATCATTTCATGACTTTATTAACTAGTTCTAAAAGCTCTGCCCTAGCCTCTTCTTCAGTGCGGCCTTCTTCCTTGAGAAGTGCCTGAAGCAACTTCTCTTCTTCCTGAGCCTTGGCTTCCTCTTCCTTAGCCTTGGCCTCCTTTTCCTCGTCTATCTCATCGAGGGCATCCAACAGCACCTCGAAGAGCTCCTCAATCTCCTCATTGTAGGGTTCACTATCACACTTCTTTAGCCCAACTTCAATTCCTACTTTGTTTTCCATTATTTACTTTAAAACTGAGAGCAGACTGGTGAAACCTAAGGTTAATTTATAGGCAAAACCGTCTAAGGATTAAAGTCTAATGGTCAACAGTTAGAGTACCCATACAACTACCACAAAAGTAATTAATGGTCATGTCCTCCTTTAATCCTACAGATTAATGCAAAAAGGTGTGAATGTCCAATGGAACAGATTTTTATCTCTCAAACTTAACAAGTAACCACATTAATGTCATACACGGTTTAAAAGTATGAGACTGGCACAAAATACTGACATGATAAGTCAAATCAACACATGCTGTCACATAACAGACATAAACCAAGTAGACAGTAACTTCTCTCGACAGCAGGTTTGAAGTTGCTGTCATGAGCTTCATTAGAGAATTTGGAAATATCAAAAAAAACTGAGTAAATCAACATACCAGGTTCAGCATTCCCAATTCACTTACCAACTTGTTGAAGGTTGCTTCATCCAATGGCTTAGTAAAGATGTCAGCAAGTTGCTTGTCAATTGGGACATAGATCAGCTTCACAGTTCCTTGTTCAACATGCTCTCTGATAAAGTGATGTCTTATATCAATGTGCTTTGTCCTAGAGTGTTGAACTGGATTGTCTGATATGGCTATGGCACTAGTGTTGTCACAGTAGATAGGAATTTCACTTAACACTAGACCATAATCCAGAAGTTGATTCTTCATCCATAGAATTTGTGCACAGCAACTGCCTGCAGCAATATACTCAGCTTCTGCAGTTGAGGTAGAAACTGAATGCTGCTTCTTGCTAAACCATGAGACCAATCTTCCACCAAGAAATTGACAGCTACCAGTAGTACTCTTTCTGTCAATCTTGCATCCAGCATAGTCTGAGTCTGAGTAGCCAATTAGATCAAATCCAGTGTTCTTAGGATACCAAAGACCTAGGTTAGGAGTGCCTTTTAGGTATCTAAAGATTCTTTTGACGGCTACTAAGTGAGACTCCTTTGGATCACTTTGAAATCTTGCATAGAGACATGTAGCAAACATGATGTCAGGTCTGCTAGCAGTTAGGTATAGGAGAGATCCTACCATGCCTCTATAGGTGCTTGAATCAATTTTCTTCCCTTTAGGATCAAGATCTAGACTGGTTGAGGTGGACATTGGTGTCTTTGCAGGTGATGAATCTTCCAAGTTGAACTTTCTGAGAAGTTCCTTGATGTATTTAGCTTGACAAATAAAGATTCCATCAGATTGTTGAAGAATTTGTAATCCCAGAAAGAATGACAATTCTCCCATCATACTCATCTCATATTTGTTACTCATGAGAGAGGAAAACTTCTCACACAGTTTCTCATTTGTAGAACCAAAAATGATATCATCCACATAGATTTGTACCAGAATGATGTCCTTGCCATGGTGTTTGTAGAAAAGTGTCTTGTCCACAACTCCTCTAGTAAACTGGTTTTCCAGAAGAAAGGTGGAAAGTGTGTCATACCATGCCCTGGGTGCTTGCTTTAGTCCATACAAAGCTTTGAAGAGTTTGTACACAAAATCATACACTTCAACATCCTCAAACCCTGGTGGCTGTTCAACATACACTTCTTCTTCCAATTCTCCATTTAGGAAGGCACTTTTGACATCCATCTGAAATACTTTGAAGTTGCAGTGTGCAGCATAGGCTAGAAAGATTCTTATAGCTTCAAGTCTTGCAACAGGTGCAAATGTCTCATCATAATCTATTCCCTCCTGTTGACAGTAACCCTTAGCTACTAGCCTTGCTTTGTTTCTTGTCACTGATCCATTTTCATCAAGCTTGTTTCTGAAAACCCATTTGGTCTCAATGACTGACTTTCCCTTAGGTCTTGGAACTAGCTTCCATACATTGTTCCTTTCAAACTGATTTAGCTCTTCTTGCATGGCTATCACCCAGTCAGAATCCAAAAATGCTTCATCAATTGTCTTAGGTTCCATTTGAGACAGGAAGCATGAAAACATGCTGTCAGCAGAGACTTTGTTCCTGGTCCTCACTCCAGAATTAGGGTCACCAATGATGAGGTCACTTGAGTGAACCTTGTTCCACTTGGTGATTCTGGGCAAGCTACTTGACTGCACAGGAACATTTTCTTCAGTTTGTTGAGTTGAATGATCACCAATCCCATTGTCTTCACCATGTTCTTCATTGTCTCCAGAGTCACCATTGTCATGAATGTTAGAGGATATGGTCTGTGACTGAGCTGGAGTTTGGTTGACAGTAGTGTCATTGACAGTATCTTTATCAACTTCAACAACTTGGGTGAAGCTAGGTTCTTCATCCACAATCTCCTCAGCTTCCAAGTATCCTTGATTCTCAAATCTGAATGTCTGCATCTTTCCTTCTTCATGCAGTCCTGGAAACTTGGTTTCATCAAATGTGACATTAACACTTTCTTCAATAATCTTGTGTTCCATAACATAAACTCTGTAGGCAGTCCTTTCTGTGCTGTAACCCATGAATAGTCCTTCAAAAGCCTTGGTGTCAAATTTTCCTTTCTTTTCATGGTTATCCTTCATCATAAAGCATTTGCTCCCAAACACATGAAAATATTTGACAGTAGGTTTCTTTCCAGTTAACAGACAGTAAGGTGTACTTGCATGAGTTTTGTTGATCATGGTTCTGTTCTGAGTATAACAGGCTGTGTTGATAGCTTCAGCCCAGAAATATGTTGGCAGTTTGGCATCATGCAACATAGTTCTAGCTGCTTCAATGAGAGTCCTGTTCTTTCTTTCTACAACTCCATTCTGCTGTGGAGTTCTTGCAGCAGAGAATTGTTGTACAATTCCTTCATCTTTACAGAAATTTCCAAGAGTGGCATTTCTGAATTCGGTACCGTTGTCACTCCTCAAGATTTGAACTTTTGAGTTTGGAGTTCTATCAAGAACTCTGACTTGATCAATAATCACTTGAGCAGCTTCATCTTTGGATTCTAGAAACTTCACCCAAGTGTACCTTGAGTAGTCATCCACCATTACTAAGGCATATCTCTTCTTGGCCATTGATGGTACATTGACTGGTCCAAAGAGATCCATGTGAATCAACTTGAGTGCTTCAATGTTGGTGTTCATTTGCTTAGACTTGTGCACAGCTCTTCTCAGTTTGCCCATTTGACAATCTTCACACAGTCCTTCTTGACAGAATTCCTGTTGGGGCAAACCTCTCACTAACTCCTTCTTCATCAGAATATTCATTGTCTTGAAATTGAGATGTGAGAGCTTCCTGTGCCAAAGCATACTGTCACCAACAGTTGCTTTACTGTAGAAACAGTAAACCTTATCCTTCTTTGTTGAATTTAAGTCAGCAACAAACAAGCTTCCTTTTCTAACCCCTTTTAGAGAGAGGCTACTATTCTTCTTGTGATAAATGTTACACAGCATCATATCAAAATCAACCTTGAATCCCCTGTCACTGAATTGGCTGACACTGAGTAGATTGTGCTTCAATCCATCCACAAGAGCAATATCTTCAATGACAACATTTCCAATTTCTAGACAGCCATATCCCACTGTGTAACCCTTGCTGTTGTCTCCAAAGGTTATGATTGGGCCATCTTTCTCAACATAATGTGATAGCAGGGCTTTATCACCTGTCATGTGTCTTGAGCAGCCACTGTCAATGATCCACATGACTTGATCTTTCTTCTTGCCCTACAAAACAGAATGTGTCTAAGATGCATATGGTACCCAATCCTTGTTGGGTCCTGCAGTTTCAGTGTCTCCTGAGTTTCTTTCAGTCATAAATTCATAAGCATTATCAGGAATCTCCTGTTTGACTTCCCTTTTCACCCACTTAGGTTTAGAATTGGACTTGGTCCTTTTCTTAGTGGATGAAGCCTTTTTGCTGTTTCCAGCAGGCTCAGAAGTCTCAACAGTGTTCAGGTATGAGCATTTTTCAGTAGAGAGAACAGGTAAGTTAAAGCATGTACTCATGGCAGTGATTTTGCATGGCATACATTCAATGTTGTTACAGACACTCATAGTTCTATGCAAAAGGGGGGTTCTGTGTAAGTTACCATTGAGTTCAGTTGCATTGATCTTATTCTCAATTGGTTTCTTACAAACATGTGTTAAGTGATGAGTAGATCCACAGTTATTGCATAGTTTCCTAGAGGCACCTCCAACATTAGTGTATCCATTTCCTTTATTGACACCTACCTTACCATTCCTGTTTTTAGACTTGGGAGTTACTGGATTGACAGTATGTTCAGAAGTTGCTGTCGAACTTTCCTTGACAGTATCTTTTATTCCTACTGTCTTGACAGAAGGTTTTAAAGTTACTGTCTTGGAACCATGCTTGACAATATCTTTGGAAGATTCTGTCTTGCCAACTGTGACAGCATCTTTTGAACTTACTGTCTGATTGCTTGGTAAGTTTACTGTCTTGGGGATTGTGACAGTATCCTTTCCATCCTTGAATGTGCTGTCAACACCTTCATCCTCATCAAGTATTTCTTGTTTGATGAGCATGGCTTCTTCATCAAACTCAATTTCTGCAGCTTTGAAAATAGGAGTTTTAACTTTCTTGAGAATGGTGGGTTTGACAGCAGCACTCCCAGGACAATCTTGAATCACAGTTTCCTTTCCAGGTCTTCTACCATAAGAAAAACCTATACCAACAGACTGATTTTCTGTATGTTTATCATTGTAATCCTGAACTATCTTTGATGAGTTTTTATAAGCCTTGATTTTAAATTCATTTTCAGCAATCTCATTTCTCAGGTATTCCTCAACCTCTTTAGCACATTTCAATTCATTTTTAAGTTTAGCATTCTCCTGAGCTAAAGAGTCTAGTGAACTGGTTTTGAGAACAAGAGATTCATTTTCAGACTTTAGTATTTCATTTAGCTTACTCAGCCTAGTGATCTCCTCATTGGCAGCAGATAAGCTAGTATGGACATTGAACATTTCAGCACTTAAGTCTTTAATGGTTTTCTTATACTCATCAATGGACATATCAAGTAAGACAAGTGAAGGTACCTGACTTGGGGATGTTGATGTTACTTCATCAGTGCTAGCCATGAGAGCTAGGTTGACATATTCTTCTTCATCTTCATCATCAGACTCATCCCAACACTTTCCTTCAGCCACATAGGCTCTACCTTGATTCTTCTTGGAGTATCCACCAGTTCCTTTCTCAAATCTCTGAACCTGTTTGGGTCTTTTGCACTCAGTAGCAAAATGACCAGGTTCACCACAGTTGTAACACTTGAATTTAGATCTATCCACAAATCCAGTCTTGTATCCTCCTTTGAATGAGCTTCCCACAGCAACCTTTGATGAGCTTCCCTTGGTGAACTTGGATGCTTGGCTTTGGGGCCTGAATGACCTATCCTTCTTGAATCTGAAGTTCTTGAACTTTTTGGCCATGTAAGCCATAGTAGGATTGTCCATGCTTTCCAGTTCCTCCATAGTGTAGAAGTCTTCATCTTCCACATCCTTGAGCTGTAGTACTACTTTCTCATCATCTTCAACAACCTCTTCTATCTTCAAGGATTGTACAGGGGTTGGTTGAGTGATTTGTAGTGCTTCACTAGGTTGTGTGATCCTTGGCACTTGTGCTACTAGGGCACTTGACATATTAGCCATCTTGTTCCTTGTTCCACTTTGTATGGCTCTCTTTTGAAAAAGTTCAAGTTCATACGATTTCAGAATGCCATAAAGTGTCTCAAAGGTTATATTGTTAAGATCTCTTCCTTCTCGTATGGCTGTTGTCTTGTGTTCAAGATGATCAGGAAGTGTAAGCAAGAACTTGACATTCAATTCTTTTCTGTCATAGTACTTGCCATGTATCTGTAGTTCAGTTAAGAGCTTACTGAACCTTTCAAACATGGAGGTTAAGTCTTCACCAGGCTTGGCCATAAATGCCTCATATTGAGATATAAGTATTTGCCTTTGGTTGCCCTTAACTTCTTCACTTCCTTCACAGAGTAAGGCTAACCTGATCCACATCTCCTTGGCTGATGTGCAGCTTATCACACTTCCACACATGGCTTTATCCAACGTGTGAGAATCGAGCAAGATGAGTTGCAAGTGATCATCTAGCACCATTTTTTCCTTTTCAGTTTCCAAAAATTCCGAGGGATCTTTGGGAACCCAATGTGCAGGAATGATCTCACCATTTACTGTTGTGGCTTCAATTTCCTTTCTTGGAATGAAAGGACCATTCTCGAGTATACCTGGGTATAGTGGATTCGCAGCTTTGATAAACAACAAGATCTTTCTTTTCCAAATACTGTAGTTCTCTTTATCAAAAGCTGGGATCTTGATACTGTTTGATTTCTGCATTGTCGTCGGGATCTCAGATATGTATATTAATCTGAACGCTCTGATACCAGTTGTTGGTCCTTGTGTATTGCAGAAGGGGGGGGGGATGAATGCAATACTGATAAAATTCAATAATATGTATGCATTCACAAACAGTAAAATAGAGAAGACAATATTCACAAAATAAATGTTTTATTTATTTTGCAAAGTGTTGCTACAACCTCAAGAGAGAAATCTTGAGCTTCGTTTTTCTTCAAGGCACTTACTAGTCTTCGTTACATCTCTAGAATGAATTGACAGTAGGTAAAAGACTAATCCTATCACTATCAGTCACGGGTTTGTGAAGCTGCTGTCATTGTCAAGCGGCAGCTTCTTACAGATTGTCTTACCCATGTGACTTTCCTAAATTGCTAATATGTCAGATATACATCATAACAAAAGCAACCTAGATTCATTCTATTTCCAGCTTAAGCAATTCAGCAAATAAAGACTTGACCTTGCTCTTGAATTGATTCGCTTTTGTTTTGCAGTGCTTGAAGCTTCTGTCGTAGTCTTGCAGACTTGGTGCATCACGCTTGTTTCTTGAACATTGAAACTGTCACGGGATTTGACTGAGAAAGTTACTTAGAACAAGGGTCTTTCTCGAGACAGTTACTTTTGCCGCAAAGCTTGTTGTCACAAGAATGTGCTTTTGGTGACAGTACGAGTTCCCCGCATAGTGTGCTGTCGAGGTTCCCAAGCTTGCTGTCGAGGGCTAAAGTTGTTGTCGCGAAGTCTTCGGCCAATGTTGCTGTCAGAGTGAATATGTTGTCTTGACTTGCAACATTCTGTCTTCTTGTAATCTTACTGTCGAATCTTTAGGACAGTAACCTTTATTCATGTTGTCATCTAAATATGTACCCTTTGAGGCTTGAACACAGCAAGTGAACTTCTTCCAAATTATACAACTAGAATAACATTACATACTGATTACAAGACCATACTTTGGCTGTGACAGTATGTTCTACTTAATTAAAAATTTAAGTACAATCAAAGTTAAGTTGTTTCTATGTTATCACCCATAAATCCCAACAAATAAGATGTCCACTGAAGCTCCATTGTCAACCAAAACTCTCTTTGTTTCAGAATTCCCTATCACAGGTACGTTGACTAAGGGATCATCGTGGGGAAACTTCACTCCCTCCAGGTCTGAATCATCAAAACCTATTGATACTTCTGTTCTGGCACGCTTTGGTGCTTCTCCAACCACAGTCATTACCTCTCGAGCATAAGCTTTTCTTGAGTTTCGGGAGGACCCAGCAGCAGTTGGCCCTCCGAATATCATGTTGATTACCGGCCCTCGGGGCTTGGGATTCCGATCTTGATCGTTATCCCTTCTGTCGTAATCCTTCCTTTCATAGTTCCCTCTTTGGCCCCCTTGGCTTCCATCCTTAGTGAACTTACTGAGTTTTCCTCTTCGTATAAGAAACTCAATCTCATCTTTCAGTTGTCTACAATCGTCGGTGTCGTGCTCGACTTCCTTGTGAAACCGGCAGAATTGGTTTTGGTTCCGTTTGGACATGTCAGCCCTCATTGGATTCGGCCATTTGAGATCTCCTTCCTTAGCTATCTCCATCAGAATTTGACTCCTGGGAGTGTTCAATCTTGCATACTTAGTAAATTTTGGCCCAAAATTACTTCTCTTAGGTGGAGAATCTGAGTCCTTTGATGTGCTGGGGAACTTTTCCTTAACGTCGTACTCTTGAGTTTCTTTCCTTTTCTTTGAGTTTCCACTGTCGCCAGCAGTGGGTTCATACTTTCTCACACTTTCTTCAGCCTTGATGTACTTTTCGGCTCTATCTTGGAGCTTCAGCATGCTCTCGGGTGGATGTTTAGCCAACGACCTTTTGAAGTGGTCATCAGTAGTTCCTTGTTGCAAAGCTATCATAGCCACTCTGTCCTCTAAGTCCGGGACTTTCAAAGCCTCCCGAGTGAATCGATTGATGTAGTCTCTTAGGGCTTCATTATTTCCTTGTCGTATTGCCATGAGCGAGGCAGAGCTTTTCTCATGCACCCTTCCACTAATGAACTGATTGATGAAAGCTTTGCTTAGTTCCTTGAATGACCCAATAGAGTTGGGAGGTAGACGGCTATACCAACGTTGGGCCATGCCTGCCAAGGTTTGTGGAAATGCCCTGCACTTGACCGCATCATTGGTTGGCTGCAACAGCAGTGCATTGGAGAAGGTTCTTACGTGATTTGCGGGATCTCCCGTTCCATCATAAGCCTTAATCGTTGGCATCTTGAATTTTCTGGATATGGTAGCTTTCATGATGTCTTGAGTGAACGGATGTGTAGGATCATCAGGATCTCCTAGGGGCAACAAAATACTAGGATCACCCCTTGGGGCTTCAGCCCTCTTAGTCCTTCTTGGCGTTGGGTCCAAGTTGATTATCGGGACTCCCCCAGTTGCTCGGCCTTGAGCGTTGGTAGCCTCCTCCTCGGCAAGGAGTTTCTTGAGCCTTGCAGTCTCTGCTTCATGGGCTACAAGTTTCTCCCTAGTAGTTTGGGGTTGTTCCCGATTGGTTTGGGAAGAACGTCTCCTTCTTGGGGCAACGTCCCTCTCATCTCCTGTTGAGTAATTCTCGTCCTCGGTATAGGGACCTGAGAAGTCTTGAATCAAAGGGGTCCGTCTTGTTTGGGGTCCCAGACCTTGAATATAAGGGGGCACGTATGCCTCATGGTAGATTGGATTAGCTCCACTACTGCCCGTTAGGGGTCGTGGTGGCATACCTTAGCCGGGCATCCCCAATGTTTGAGTTGCGTATTGAGGAAGATCAGTAGTATGGAGTTGAAGGCTCCTCGGGGCATTCATGAGCAGCGGGGTGGTCGTGATCGGTTGCTGGTGAACGGTCTCTTGTGGATTAGATCCATGAATGACCATCTGCAGGGGATTCGTCCCTTCAACCGAAATCGGGATTTCCGGTCCTTGAGTGTTGGTGGGGATATTCGCCCCTTCAACGCCAGTAGTTGGCGGTGGTTGATTTCCGTGAGTATCGGCCTCAGAGGTGACAGGGCGATCCTCAGGAGTTTGAGTATCTCGAGCTGTTCTTCGTGTGTTTGCCATGGTTGATGTTGTCTTCCCACAGACGGCGCCAAATGTTATGGATTAAAAAACGTACTTGTGTATCTATTGTTGGGATTAATGAGCTTTCGAGCTTTAATGGCTGCACTTGTGTTTCGAGACTAAATCGGTCCTCACAAGATGCCTACGTATCTCAAATCGTTATTGAGAATCAAGCCAAAGACGTAGTTCTTGGTGTTGCCATCGGGGCTATGGCGGCATGGGCACACCAAGGACGTAGTGTGTAACAGCCCCAAATCCGGGGTCAGGGATTTAGGGTAGTCACGATCCATGTACTCCTTGCCTTACCTGTATTACTCACACCATTCATAATTCACCTGCTCATGACCCCACAACATACGTCTCACACACACACACACAGGTTAGAGTCTCAGAAACGACACAATACAACAACTGCGGAATAAATAATCTTTATTACAATACCCAAATGTCTTTGAATCTGTCACTGATACAATTTCTAAGTAAGGTTACATTACCAACTTAGCCTTCTGATGCTCACAATCCTCTCATACCATTCATGTATATACATAAGTCGAATACCGAAAGCTGTAGCCTGATTCGATTGGTTCGTACTACTCTCGGGATCACTGCTAGAAACTGTTTATGAAAACGCCTTGCGGGGTATGTGCCGTCCCATTGGCATCCTGCTTCGCTGCTATATAATATATATAAAACAATAGCAAGAGTGAGCGATAGCTCAGCAAGGAAATGAAAGTATGGCATAATTCTGCCTTTAATTCAACCCAGAAATAAAGCGGGTATAAGACAATAATTTGTCAAAATATCTCGATACTTAAATTACATCCTTATCGGAATGTAATCCCAAAAATAATACCATTGTTGTATTTCAAATATCAATTTCATAATATTTCTGCAAACTTTGGCTATATTATGAACAAAGTTCTAGTATAAACGATGAGGTTTCAAAGTAAACCAAATATAACCTTTCCGAAAAATATCTGCTATATATGCAGAATATCAACATATAACTTAAAAGATGAAGTTATAAGGTGATTCAGTATAAACAACTCCCTTACCATAACTCATGTTATGTAAGGTATCCACAGAGTCATAACTCATAAATAAAAGATGAAGTTGCATGAATTTATTGTCACTTCATTTCCAAACACTTTTCGACCCCCTACCAACATGATTGGTTCTTCACCCCAATACATGTTGCAGGAAATATCCAAATTGGATGATGAACTAATACTGGAGTTGCTACCGCGTCCGCTGTGCCTAACCTTACTATGATCAGTAGCAGGTCGCACCGCTCAAATAGTTTTCTACATGTAGATGGAAGTATCACGACGGCCTGACATTGTCTACCGCCTTACTATGACCTCCCGGCCCATTTGGGGCAATATAAAAGTTGGATGGGCCCACGCAACTTGACCACTTACACCACTCCTAGTTCAGATGAAATCCATGACTCTGAAACGTAAAGATCGTCCTCCTTTCCCCAAGTGTAACACTTGTTGATACGACTCCACTAAGTAGTTATATCTAGGTTGGAAAGGAAGATTCTCCAATATTTCCCAAGCTATGCTTGTTAATGGATATCGACTTGTTCCATGAATTTACCCCTCGATCATTGAGGTGGTAACACAACATTAGACTGGCAGCAATTAAATTTCTCCAAGAAAATATCTGTCCCTTGACAGTTTTTGAATTGAGAGTTTAAAAAGAGTAGTAGTCACTTAAATCAGGTTTCCCGTATTTTTGATAGTTGAGCGAGCATTTGAATCTTCTTAAAAGACGGATTTAAATGGAAAACATTGTTTTGGGAACCTCTTTTGATTTTAAAAATAATCAATGACATTGATTAAGTAAGTAAAGCTTAGATGAATATTCGGAATAATATTCCTTAAGTAAATACTGATTAAATGAATATTCGAAAATAATATTCATTAAGTAAATATAGATTAAATGAATATTCAAAGGTAATATTCATTAAATAAATAACTCTTAAATGAATATTCTAAAATAATATTCATTAAATAAATAAACCTCAAATGAATATTAGGAAATAATATTCATTAAATAAATAAGCCTCAAATGAATATTCAAAAGCAATATTCATTAAATAAATAATTAATCCTCGAATGAATATTCAAAACTAATATTCATTAAATAAATAAATAATCCTCGAATGAATATTCAAAACTAATATTCATTAAATAAATAAATAATCCTCGAATGAATATTCAAAACTAATATTCATTAAATAAATAAATAATCCTCGAATGAATATTCACAATAATATTCTTAAAGTCAATAGTCCTCAAATGAATATACATAAATAATGTTCATTAAATACATAATTAACCCTCGAACAAGTAAGCCTCAAATGAATATACATAAATAATATTCATTAATTAATAAATCTCAAATAACAGTCACCCGATGTCTTTATCGGAAAAATAATCTTTAGCATATACAGAAATACAATCACTTCTGATCCTTAATGAAAATCACACGCCCTTATCCTAGGGCATATATAAGAATACTGGCTTATAACTGATATCCCATATCTAACTCATAAGCCCCAACTTCAAGTCATAACCTCAAGTATTGCTATACATAGCAATTCGAAGACAAGTATGCAATAACACATGTATACTTCTCATTTGCATATATAACTGAAATAGTATTCAAATAGTATTTCTCGACCGAGATAATACTCAAATAACATTCCTCAAAACACATAGTATTCTGCCGATGGAATCCCTCCGGGTTTCCACGGCTATCTACATATCTCAAAATATCGACTCCCGGTCTAGAGTCGAAACAATAAACCTGCTCTTATCTATAGAGCTACAAGGTACACCGGTTTATAACTACTTTATCTCAAAGCTCATATATAAACCAAAATCAAACTCTATTTTATACAATATATAACATGTATCGCAAAACTGTATAACTCCACACATGGCAAAAACAGTAATATATAATCAATACTTCAAAGTATAGATTCAGAAAACTTGCCACAATACTTGCAACAAAGATTTGGTATATAAATTGGGAATACACAAGTATTGAACATAGGAAAATATACATACTCTGAATAATAGAGTAAGGTTTAGTAAACTTGCCTGATGCTCGAGAAGTGATAGGGGTTCGCGACGATGCCGGATAATCTAGACAAAGTCAAAGAAAACGTACGATTAATCCCCTGGATAATCCACTTGCTCAATGCTTAAACACATAAGCGAAACACAACCAAGGCATTACTAGCTCGTTATAGGCTCATACTAAGTCCATGTTAATCGACAATTTCTTAAGTCGTAGGTTTAGTCCGAAATCGATCCTCGAATACAAGTTATACCTAATCATTTACAACATTGGTTTCTAAGTCATGTTCTTAGTGGTTTTCACTTGCGCGACCTCGACTAAAACATTTTTATAAAATCGAAAAATAATCTTTTTAATACGAATCTTTTTCGTGAGCCTTCCTAACTGTCTCTCGTATTATTCCTCAAAATTTCACATTTTAATACGGCTCTGAAGTGGTCCAAATATAGCCTCAAAGTTGCTGGACAGAGATGAGTCATTCTTCCGAACGGCGTTTACTAAAACTCACTTTTCTCCTAAACCGTAAATCGTATAGGCATGATCTTTATACCAAAACAAACCTTTAAACAAGACCTACAGGATCCTGGTCAGTTCTGCTCAAAAATATTCCAAGAACAGTTCGTAATTCTTGCTCAAAACAACCTTAAATCAAATGGGCATTACGACGGCTATAATCGTAACGTTTTCCATTTCCAAAACACAACCAAATCAATACCAATTAATCCCAAACTCACCATCCACCTTATACACCCTCCACTCAGTCAAATCCTCCATGAATAATCAAAACAAATTCATAACCCATCCTCCAAACTCAACCAACAATTCATATAATTACTTAATCATGATCTTAACCTTACATAAACATCAAAACCACTTCAAAACTCATATAAACAAAAAGGGGCAGGGGTTTTTATACCTTCCTTGGTGCTTCATATACACTAACAATGGTTTATAATCCTTCCTTGAGCTTTGAACAAACCTTATCAAGCTTAATCCTTAAGAAACAAAATCAAGAATCATGAAAAGTTACTATTCATCATCACTTTGTAAACTCCATATAAACTCGAAAAACAAGAGTTTGGTTCTAAGATTTTTACCAGACCTTGTACTCTTCATAAGCTTTCTTTTGAGCTATAGATCGCCACATTTAAAGCTTCCTAGCTAGGGTTTTGAGTCCCATCTTTCCGCTGGACACAAACTGCACAGTTTGGGTTCTCCAACTTGGGGAAGGGATTTGACTAGGCTACACTCCTTTGTTGGCCATGCAATTTTGATAGAATGTTTTCCCTGGAGTGGAGAAGCTATGGTTAAAATTTGGTGATTTTAGGACAAGTAGTTTTGGAGTTATGAATTTTTCTCTCCTCCTTGTGCAAGCTGAGCCGAAAATCTGGAAAATGGGGGAGAGTTTCTTGATTTTTCTTGCCTTGTTCAATTAATGGAAATGCTGATTTTTAGAGACAAAAATGGTGAGTCATAGCTTGGTGTATTGTCCTCTTGACACTTGTCACACATGCAAGAGTGGTGGGCAAGTGGCTTGACTGCTTTGCTTTACTGGTTCGTTTCTTTTCACATGGATGCTCCAAATGTTGCATCCCTCGAACTAATCTTGTTACATGTTACTTCCATGTCTATATTTAATCCTGTAAATATTGCCTTGTTCCTCTTGAAACGATTCGAAATATTTTCCAAAAAGAGCGAGTAAAACTTTACGCGATTCTCGCAGTGAATAGTAACTATTCACTATTCACTTCAACAATCGGATTCTTAAATCGACTTTAATAAAATAATAAAATTCCAAAATATTAAATCCTCAAATCCTCAATTTTAATATCTCATTTCTTGAATATAATAATATATAATTCACTGCTCGGTCAAATACTACACCAAAATAAAATTTGGAATTTCTGAATTCCGATCGTCTTTGCATTCACTTATTTACTCCGTAGATCACTAATATGACTTCGGAATATCCACACTACGTCTCGTACATAGGTGGCATGAAAAACTTTGTTAATCCTCAAAATCACTATTCATCCACCAAATTCACTATTCACTGATGCACTTAATCATAATAAGAAAAGTTTTAATTCTACCAAAAATTCAGGTTATTACAGTCTCCCCTCCTTAAAAGGATTCCGTCCCGGAATCAGCTTAGGAATAACTGGGGGTACTTCTCTCCCATTGCACTTCCTAACTCCCAAGTGGATTCTCCCACTTCTTGATTTTCCACAAACCTCTCACTATCTTGGCAACCTCGTCACTTAGCACTTTCTCTTTTCTATCCGTGATTTCCACAGGTTGTTCTTTGTAAGTCAGACCAGGTTGTATATCTTCCTGCTCGTACTCTAGCATATGCTGGGCATCTATAGTATACTGACGTAGCATCGACACATGAACCCCGTTGTGACCATTCTACAAGTTTGGGGGGGTAAGGCTGGCTCGTAGGCCACCTTCCTGACGCGTTTTAAAATCTCAGATGGCCCAATGAATCTCGGGCTCGACTTCCCTTTCTTTTCAAATCTCATTAATTCTTTCCATGGAGATACCTTTAGCATCACGAATCGCTAACCTCATATTCTCTATCTTGTTTGTACAGAAATACACCAGCATAAACTTGATTGTCATTCATCAACTTGCCATTTAGCTTATCAATAGCAGTACTATTTCTATACTCGCGGGCTTAGTCCGCATACTTTCTCTGTCTGTCTTGGTTGTCACTAGCCGCTTGTTGGTGAAATCTTTTGTCTTTCTAGTTTGTTGGACTAACTTGGTTTTGTGTAAAATCTCATCCTTTAATTCCCGATTATTCGGAATCCATCTCTGTCTCATTTTAATCAAGGGTATCGGCCACCACATTGGCCTTCCCCGGATGGTAGTGTATCTCGCAGTCAATTTTAGGTAAATTTTAGCCATTTCTCCATCTCATGTTATCTACTATCACGGATAACTCAACGCCACTTCATTACATTCCATCAAAATTTGTGGGTGCATTAGTCAACCCAAAATAACTTCGCTAAAATCTCAAAGTGTCTATTCCTCGTACGAATCGCAGTCTTGGGTACATCCTCGGATTTAACTTCCAACTGGTGGTATCTAGTTCTTGAATAAATTTGGAAATACACAGCGTTTTTCCGCTGATCAAACAATCATTTACAAGGGTACCTATCCTCCAGGTCGAACTCATTCAACTCTCGAGGTTCGATGCATAATCTTGTGCTAACATCTTTCTCTCTTACGAACAACACCGGGGTTTCCCACGGTGATACACTGGGCCTTATTATACCCTTATACAACAATTCTTATAACTGAGTCTCTAACTCTTTCATTCCCACTATACTCGGAATACTCGGTATTCATTCTCATGTCATCCAAATCGATATCTGGTAGCTCATTAAAACCTTGTACAATCTCCCAAAACCATTGTAGTTCCCTTTTTACTTGGTATCTCTTTTCTTGGCGTCCACCATAAGAGCTAATTAAGCCTCGTATTTCTGACGTAATAGTTTCTTAGTCTGAACTATATTCAAGAATCTCTAAATCTGCCTCCATCCTTTAATTATTACTCTCTCTCCCTTGCAATCAGTCTGGACTCCATTGGGTGTCAACCCACCCGTCCTTATTATAATGTCAACTTCTCCCAAGTCACAATACCAGCTCCCTCTGACTCTATCGCCAGTACTTATCTTGCTAACCCAGAGGTAGTGTCCATTCGTAAACAACTCCTCCAAAATCTCAATTCCACTATATGGCATCTATCTAACACCGTTGTCACTGGAGTACACGACACATCACTATTCCTTTCACATATATCACTTGATCCCCTTTCCATTATCATAATATCCTTGGGAGAATAAACCAATTCATTGATATGTCATTAACATTCTATTCGTCTTAGGGATTCGCTCCGGTCATAGGCGATTTCGTTGCGAATCTAATTCCTATCAGCGAATTTTGACTTATTTGACCTGGTTCGCCTCCCCTTAGAATTCAATGAGGATAACCAAAATTCATGGGGCCTTGAAAAGACAGCTCCCATATCAAGGAAAACGTCACCCACTGGTGATCATAAGGTTATGAGTTTTAAGGTAACCTTATTGGAGGTAAGAGAATTTACCGAGAGATCAACATGATCGTAAGAACTCAACGTTGCGTGCCTCGATTGAGACATTACTAAAGGTAATTAGCCTTCTTGTATTTCACAACTTACAAGTGATGGCGTCCCATCCGACTTCTATCACATAGACAGATAGTCCTTGTAGCCCCTATAAGTATAGGGTTGTTCGTCTCAGTGGAAGTTGAAAAGTACGAAAGCAATTCGAGATCAATTTAATGATTATCGTCTTTCGACAATATTTCTCAAAGGAACACCTCGGATTAAAATTGAACAGATTCCAAAGGTGCGGTTTCTAAAGAAAATACAAGGAAAAGAATAACCAAAAAGATATTGGTACTTTAACAAACAAGTGGTGAGGTATCACCATAGGGTCATTCATTATTCGAAGAAAAGTGAAAGCTTAAATAACATCAGGGCTTCGAAAACCTGAAAGCAGGCATTGTGACAGCCTCTGGCACAAGTGAAACTGAATATGGTTTAGCACAAGTGTTATAAAATAACTTCGAAGAGGGAATATACCCTTGATCAGAATTCTTTCTTGGAAAGAGGTCAAGATAGATCATAGATTGGGGAAATATCCCACATAATCTGCAAAGGGGGAGGGTACTACCAAGGTCTCTACGGATGCCTTTTATGTCGGCTCCTCTAATGGATAATCGTTCAATTCCAAAGCTTTTCTTTTCCACGCGCCCTAAGGTGTTTGATACTTACGTCATTGCCGACTTATAATAGTCGCTAAGGATCCAACCATCGACCTTTGCAATCGCAGGGAATTCTATTCGACTAGGCGCAAACATCTCAAGTAAGCGTTCTGTTCTATAAGAAGACTTCGATACCGTTGTCGCCCATAGCAATGACAATTCCACATGTCGACTGGGCGGTACTCCGGAGGATCGTTACAAACTACAAACTTAAATTCGGTCTCTATTTCAATCATCTTTATACCCAAAATTTTCCTTGAGATAATAAAATCCCTCAATGATGTAATAGACACTATTTCCAATGGAATCGCTGGTCGTGGGGGATTGAAACCTCATAGCCAAAGAAATACCTTTCACTATTCTAGGCAACTAAGTACCCTTAATCGTTCGTGAAAATCTGAACATCTTGGTTCTTACGTATGCTGCCTCCTTATGGGCAACTATAACTGACTACGAGTAACAGGTTTCGTTCGAGTCGAATCAATCCACTGATACTGGCTATACTGCCTCTACCTCTTCTGCTTTGGAGACTCTACTCCATTTTCTTTGTCATATCTCTTGATAAATCATGAACGATCCTTAGACTCTCGTCTCGTCACTTATTTATCCTCTGAAGGTTCGTCCGGTCTTTATTATACGACCTCAAGTAACATACTACATCTTTATCAATCAACACGTTCTCTACAAGATTCTTTCCTTGGCCCACTATGGGGTCTTCCTCTAGATCCTCCTATGGATCTTCCTTTATCGGGTCTCCGTCCATTTCAAGGAACGCATCATCAATTGCCTACTCGAAGGCCTCGGGGTCTGGTATCTCAGAATCCCATCAATCTATAACTCATACGAATCGAGGTGACTAATCATGAAGTCCTAAGTACGGTTTCCCAGAAGAAGTCCCATCTCGGGCTTCATCTTAAACAGTCAGGGTCATGTCCTCTAACCCGACTACGAACTCAATTTGGGCTCTAGATGTTCTTATCATTCTTAAGGGTATTGTAAGACTCGATCTCCTATCGTTTCTGAGGACTGTAACCTAACGCTCTGATACCATTTCTGTAACAGCCCCAAATCCGGGGTCAGGGATTTAGGGTAGTCACGATCCATGTACTCCTTGCCTTACCTGTATTACTCACACCATTCATAATTCACCTGCTCATGACCCCACAACATACATCTCACACACACACACACAGGTTAGAGTCTCAGAAACGACACAATACAACAACTGCGGAATAAATAATCTTTATTACAATACCCAAATGTCTTTGAATCTGTCACTGATACAATTTCTAAGTAAGGTTACATTACCAACTTAGCCTTCTGATGCTCACAATCCTCTCATACCATTCATGTATATACATAAGTCGAATACCGAAAGCTGTAGCCTGATTCGATTGGTTCGTACTACTCTCGGGATCACTGCTAGAAACTGTTTATGAAAACGCCTTGCGGGGTATGTGCCGTCCCATTGGCATCCTGCTTCGCTGCTATATAATATATATAAAACAATAGCAAGAGTGAGCGATAGCTCAGCAAGGAAATGAAAGTATGGCATAATTCTGCCTTTAATTCAACCCAGAAATAAAGCGGGTATAAGACAATAATTTGTCAAAATATCTCGATACTTAAATTACATCCTTATCGGAATGTAATCCCAAAAATAATACCATTGTTGTATTTCAAATATCAATTTCATAATATTTCTGCAAACTTTGGCTATATTATGAACAAAGTTCTAGTATAAACGATGAGGTTTCAAAGTAAACCAAATATAACCTTTCCGAAAAATATCTGCTATATATGCAGAATATCAACATATAACTTAAAAGATGAAGTTATAAGGTGATTCAGTATAAACAACTCCCTTACCATAACTCATGTTATGTAAGGTATCCACAGAGTCATAACTCATAAATAAAAGATGAAGTTGCATGAATTTATTGTCACTTCATTTCCAAACACTTTTCGACCCCCTACCAACATGATTGGTTCTTCACCCCAATACATGTTGCAGGAAATATCCAAATTGGATGATGAACTAATACTGGAGTTGCTACCGCGTCCGCTGTGCCTAACCTTACTATGATCAGTAGCAGGTCGCACCGCTCAAATAGTTTTCTACATGTAGATGGAAGTATCACGACGGCCTGACATTGTCTACCGCCTTACTATGACCTCCCGGCCCATTTGGGGCAATATAAAAGTTGGATGGGCCCACGCAACTTGACCACTTACACCACTCCTAGTTCAGATGAAATCCATGACTCTGAAACGTAAAGATCATCCTCCTTTCCCCAAGTGTAACACTTGTTGATACGACTCCACTAAGTAGTTATATCTAGGTTGGAAAGGAAGATTCTCCAATATTTCCCAAGCTATGCTTGTTAATGGATATCGACTTGTTCCATGAATTTACCCCTCGATCATTGAGGTGGTAACACAACATTAGACTGGCAGCAATTAAATTTCTCCAAGAAAATATCTGTCCCTTGACAGTTTTTGAATTGAGAGTTTAAAAAGAGTAGTAGTCACTTAAATCAGGTTTCCCGTATTTTTGATAGTTGAGCGAGCATTTGAATCTTCTTAAAAGACGGATTTAAATGGAAAACATTGTTTTGGGAACCTCTTTTGATTTTAAAAATAATCAATGACATTGATTAAGTAAGTAAAGCTTAGATGAATATTCGGAATAATATTCCTTAAGTAAATACTGATTAAATGAATATTCGAAAATAATATTCATTAAGTAAATATAGATTAAATGAATATTCAAAGGTAATATTCATTAAATAAATAACTCTTAAATGAATATTCTAAAATAATATTCATTAAATAAATAAACCTCAAATGAATATTAGGAAATAATATTCATTAAATAAATAAGCCTCAAATGAATATTCAAAAGCAATATTCATTAAATAAATAATTAATCCTCGAATGAATATTCAAAACTAATATTCATTAAATAAATAAATAATCCTCGAATGAATATTCAAAACTAATATTCATTAAATAAATAAATAATCCTCGAATGAATATTCAAAACTAATATTCATTAAATAAATAAATAATCCTCGAATGAATATTCACAATAATATTCTTAAAGTCAATAGTCCTCAAATGAATATACATAAATAATGTTCATTAAATACATAATTAACCCTCGAACAAGTAAGCCTCAAATGAATATACATAAATAATATTCATTAATTAATAAATCTCAAATAACAGTCACCCGATGTCTTTATCGGAAAAATAATCTTTAGCATATACAGAAATACAATCACTTCTGATCCTTAATGAAAATCACACGCCCTTATCCTAGGGCATATATAAGAATACTGGCTTATAACTGATATCCCATATCTAACTCATAAGCCCCAACTTCAAGTCATAACCTCAAGTATTGCTATACATAGCAATTCGAAGACAAGTATGCAATAACACATGTATACTTCTCATTTGCATATATAACTGAAATAGTATTCAAATAGTATTTCTCGACCGAGATAATACTCAAATAACATTCCTCAAAACACATAGTATTCTGCCGATGGAATCCCTCCGGGTTTCCACGGCTATCTACATATCTCAAAATATCGACTCCCGGTCTAGAGTCGAAACAATAAACCTGCTCTTATCTATAGAGCTACAAGGTACACCGGTTTATAACTACTTTATCTCAAAGCTCATATATAAACCAAAATCAAACTCTATTTTATACAATATATAACATGTATCGCAAAACTGTATAACTCCACACATGGCAAAAACAGTAATATATAATCAATACTTCAAAGTATAGATTCAGAAAACTTGCCACAATACTTGCAACAAAGATTTGGTATATAAATTGGGAATACACAAGTATTGAACATAGGAAAATATACATACTCTGAATAATAGAGTAAGGTTTAGTAAACTTGCCTGATGCTCGAGAAGTGATAGGGGTTCGCGACGATGCCGGATAATCTAGACAAAGTCAAAGAAAACGTACGATTAATCCCCTGGATAATCCACTTGCTCAATGCTTAAACACGTAAGCGAAACACAACCAAGGCATTACTAGCTCGTTATAGGCTCATACTAAGTCCATGTTAATCGACAATTTCTTAAGTCGTAGGTTTAGTCCGAAATCGATCCTCGAATACAAGTTATACCTAATCATTTACAACATTGGTTTCTAAGTCATGTTCTTAGTGGTTTTCACTTGCGCGACCTCGACTAAAACATTTTTATAAAATCGAAAAATAATCTTTTTAATACGAATCTTTTTCATGAGCCTTCCTAACTGTCTCTCGTATTATTCCTCAAAATTTCACATTTTAATACGGCTCTGAAGTGGTCCAAATATAGCCTCAAAGTTGCTGGACAGAGATGAGTCATTCTTCCGAACGGCGTTTACTAAAACTCACTTTTCTCCTAAACCGTAAATCGTATAGGCATGATCTTTATACCAAAACAAACCTTTAAACAAGACCTACAGGATCCTGGTCAGTTCTGCTCAAAAATATTCCAAGAACAGTTCGTAATTCTTGCTCAAAACAACCTTAAATCAAATGGGCATTACGACGGCTATAATCGTAACGTTTTCCATTTCCAAAACACAACCAAATCAATACCAATTAATCCCAAACTCACCATCCACCTTATACACCCTCCACTCAGTCAAATCCTCCATGAATAATCAAAACAAATTCATAACCCATCCTCCAAACTCAACCAACAATTCATATAATTACTTAATCATGATCTTAACCTTACATAAACATCAAAACCACTTCAAAACTCATATAAACAAAAAGGGGCAGGGGTTTTTATACCTTCCTTGGTGCTTCATATACACTAACAATGGTTTATAATCCTTCCTTGAGCTTTGAACAAACCTTATCAAGCTTAATCCTTAAGAAACAAAATCAAGAATCATGAAAAGTTACTATTCATCATCACTTTGTAAACTCCATATAAACTCGAAAAACAAGAGTTTGGTTCTAAGATTTTTACCAGACCTTGTACTCTTCATAAGCTTTCTTTTGAGCTATAGATCGCCACATTTAAAGCTTCCTAGCTAGGGTTTTGAGTCCCATCTTTCCGCTGGACACAAACTGCACAGTTTGGGTTCTCCAACTTGGGGAAGGGATTTGACTAGGCTACACTCCTTTGTTGGCCATGCAATTTTGATAGAATGTTTTCCCTGGAGTGGAGAAGCTATGGTTAAAATTTGGTGATTTTAGGACAAGTAGTTTTGGAGTTATGAATTTTTCTCTCCTCCTTGTGCAAGCTGAGCCGAAAATCTGGAAAATGGGGGAGAGTTTCTTGATTTTTCTTGCCTTGTTCAATTAATGGAAATGCTGATTTTTAGAGACAAAAATGGTGAGTCATAGCTTGGTGTATTGTCCTCTTGACACTTGTCACACATGCAAGAGTGGTGGGCAAGTGGCTTGACTGCTTTGCTTTACTGGTTCGTTTCTTTTCACATGGATGCTCCAAATGTTGCATCCCTCGAACTAATCTTGTTACATGTTACTTCCATGTCTATATTTAATCCTGTAAATATTGCCTTGTTCCTCTTGAAACGATTCGAAATATTTTCCAAAAAGAGCGAGTAAAACTTTACGCGATTCTCGCAGTGAATAGTAACTATTCACTATTCACTTCAACAATCGGATTCTTAAATCGACTTTAATAAAATAATAAAATTCCAAAATATTAAATCCTCAAATCCTCAATTTTAATATCTCATTTCTTGAATATAATAATATATAATTCACTGCTCGGTCAAATACTACACCAAAATAAAATTTGGAATTTCTGAATTCCGATCGTCTTTGCATTCACTTATTTACTCCGTAGATCACTAATATGACTTCGGAATATCCACACTACGTCTCGTACATAGGTGGCATGAAAAACTTTGTTAATCCTCAAAATCACTATTCATCCACCAAATTCACTATTCACTGATGCACTTAATCATAATAAGAAAAGTTTTAATTCTACCAAAAATTCAGGTTATTACATAGTGACTTGTATGTCCTTATTCGAGGATGAAGTCTAAAACGTAGTTCTAGGGGTGCCTTTGTGGCTTGTTGCGCCTTTGAGGCGTTGTGACGTATGGAGCTGGGCCCAAAACGTAGTTCTGATTGTAGGATCATGGTCCTTATATAGGCGTCTAGAGCCTAGTATTTATGGTATGTTTAGGAGTCTTAACGAATAAGTCTCCTTATTGATAATGGATAAACATTGTATTTCTTGCAGGATAAGTCTTTTCCTTGTTGATAAAGGCTATGACTCATTAATTGGGATTCTGGATCCTTCTTTGACTGATTTACCATATTTTGGACTTTTTTCATGAGATGTATATTTTCCCTATTCATTAATTACAAAATTAATGAATAATTAGGGTGACGGGCCTTAAATATCGGCCTTTCCATTGACTTGTCAATTATATTTCTATAATTACTTTTCTGTCCATATCACTATTTATAACCAATTACCTTTTTCATCTAAAATACATTATTTTTTCTATTTTTTCTAACAAATTCCCCTACGTTTTCAAATATATCACGGGCAATTACCTTTTTTAACTAAAACATGTTTGTTTTTCTATTTTTCTTTACTAAAACCCCTCATTTTCCAAAAATATCACGGACAAACATTTAGTTATTTATTTTTAAACCTATTTTAATATTATAATTATTTTTTTAAAAATTTACCTATTTTAACATGTCTACTTATTTTTCTTAACAAATGCAATTACTAAAAATATTAAAATATAAATAATCAAATACCTATTTATAATCAATTATCTTTTCAGCTAAAACACATTATATATTTTTTTTCTAACAAAGTCCATCCTTTTCTAAATATATCACGGGAAATTGCCTTTTACAATTTATTTTTTCTATTTTTCTCACTAAAATCTATTATTTTTCCAAAAATATAACAAGAAACCCTTTACTTATTTATTTTAAAACGTATTTAAATACTTTTAATTATTAAATTTTAAAACCTCATTTTTCAAAAATATCACGAGAATTTACCTTTTTAAACTAAATATATGTTACATTTTTATTTTTCTTACTAAACCCCTCATTTTCCAAAAATATAACGGGAAAACTCATACTTATTTATTTTAAAATCTTTTTTAATGTTTTTAATTAATTAAAAGTGTTTAGCTATTTTAACATGCCTACTTATTTTTTGCACAATTACAATTAATAAAATAATAATAAAATAACAATTAACAATCCGTGCATCGCACGGGTTTTAAGCTAGTATTATAATAATTTTGTTTAAAAATAAATTAGTTATATATTCTATTGTATATAGGGAGAATTTCGTAAAATAGTGTTTTGGAGGTTATTGGCCGGAAAAAAGATCTAAGGGGGTGTTTTGCGGCGGAGGAAGGTTGTTGTGGGTTGTGGCTGAGCTCGTATGATTCCTCAGTAATTCAGTAATTGAATAGAGAATGGGTTATTTCTCTTACTCTTACTGAGTGTCAATTGGCATATCCCTACAAGGTACCTACGTACCCCTTTATATAGAAATCAAGTCTCACGTAGTTCTTGGGGAACAAGTTATCGAATAGGGCTAGGGTTTCTCTACTCCACTCAGCCCAAAGCCCATTAATAGTCGGGACTTTTCGTCAATCTCACGTCTGGTCCCACATGTTATTTTATAATCTCGGGGCATCTCCGCGTTTCTTCCCGTAATTATAGGAATGTCCTGTGTCAACCAAGAAACATCCATTCCATAAAAGGAATTTCCATACCTGAAATTCACACGTGGTGCGAGCTGGTCAGGCTCACACCGCACAATACAATATAAACATAAAATACTTTAAGTTAAGTTTACCTTCACACCCACATTTCCTTCACACAAGGCGAGCCCTCCATCACCAAGTGGTGCGAGCTCTCACAAGAATGCGAGCTCAATGGCCCTCACAACTATGCAAGGTGCGAGCCCGAGATCCAGCTAGAGCGAGCCCGAGATCCATCTAGCACAGCGTGGCCGAGATCCGGCTAGCACGAGGCCGAGATCCGGCTAGCATAGCGAGGCCGAGATTCGGCTAGCACAAGGCTGAGATCCGGCTAGCACAGTGAGGCTGAGATCCGGCTAGCACGAGGACGAGATCTGGCTAGCACAGCTTGGCCAAGATTCGGCTAATGAAGTGTGCTCGATTTGCTAGCTAGCATTCTACCCAGCCTCCAACTAGCGAGATGAGCCCAAACTCCCTTAGAGAGGTGTGCTAGAACCCCTTCTAGTGAGGTGGGCTGGGAGCTTCAACCCGGCTCGCGTTGAGTCCATGTGCATGTTGTTAGATTTTCGTTCATCTTCAATATCTCTATTAGACCCAATCTGAGCATTCCATGTTTAGTGAAACGATTGGAGCCCCAGCTCTTTTCGTCGTGGTCTACCAGGCCAATCTTCATTAGGATTCAAGGTGGGTCTGCTTAGAGCCCATGTCCAAATTTGGGCATAACAACTACCCCCTAAATTCCTGGTTATCATGTTAATGCGACGAGAAATTTCGGGCTTACACGTCCATATTACGTCCGGTTCCACATGTTTCCCTATAATCTCGCGGAATCTCCGTATTTCTTCCCGTAATTATAGGGATGCCCCGTGTTAACCAAGAAACATCCATCCCACAAAGGCATTTTCATACCTGAAATTAACACTTGATGCGAGCTGGCCAGGCTCACATCGCACATTTTAAAACAAATATAAAGTATTTAGTTATACCTGATGTTCACCTTACTATGATCATATTTCTCCATGCAAAGCGAGCTGTTTTGCTGCCAAATGGTGCAAGCTCATTATTGTCCAACAATGCAAGCTCATTCTCCTCATAATGGTGTGAGCCCAACGACTTCCTTAAGGTGCGAGCTCATCATTATTGACAAACACCACCCTCATTGGACACCCCACAAGTCATCTCTCATCCAACACTCGGTGCGAGCACGGGTTGGGACGAGCCCAGACTTAAATGTCGTGCGAACCGGTTTCTAGCTCATACTCAAATTTCTTTAAACAATAAATTGGATATCCTTCTCTTGCATCCTCTTTGACATGAAGTGACTTGAAGTTCTGCATGCATTGTACACGTTGTGTGAGTTGAATCACCTTGTTAAGGCTAGAGCCAGAGCCCCTATCTAGGGAGTGTGCTAGAATTCCTGCTCGGATCAGACTAAGCATATACGCCATTACTTGACCTGCTTCCATTTGCTTACGGACGTCTTACACCCTTTGTCTTCCTATGTGATGAGAGCTCGCACTTTCACTAAGCCTCTTCAATCTCATATTCCTCAAGGTAAGTACTTTTTATCCTTCACATGCAATGCAATGAGAGCTCAACCCCTCATTTGGCCCATTAATCCTTATCTTTCAAGTTTCTTGGTTGTCTTCGCAATCAATGGGAGCCCTTAGTCTCTTTAACATGTGATTCTGATAGAGGCTCTCCTCTATTCACTCTTTTATTCCCCATATTATACTAGCAATGTGAATAGATCTCTTTGTTCTCTTAAACCCATCTCATCAATCCCATACACTCCCAGTCTGTTTAATGTGTGTAACCAACGCTAGCCTAAGCCAGTTAATTTCTCAACGCTAGCCCATGTCACTTAGTTCTCCCGTGCGATGCATGGATGAATTTTAATATTTGTTATCGTATTATCTATCTTTTGATTTATATAGTTTTATCAGTAGAAAAATAAATTATAAAATATAATAATATATGTACGATGTCATTCTAAGCATTTGTTTGTATTATGATGATAAAAATTCTTAATACGTTGTCGACGTGAATATGATCTTGAACTTCTGAACGTAGCTTAGAAAAATAGATAATATAAATATCTAATAATAATATTTTGTTGACAAGATTCGAATCTTGAATCCATAGGAGTATTTTAGATATCAAGAAATAAATATTCTTTTGACATTACCTCCAACGGTTATCCTTTATCTACCTTTATATACATCGGTTATTATTTAGAGTACCAAACTACCAACCAACCAAATAGAGAGTAGTTTGCTTATAATAGTATAGTATAGATAGATTATAGGCCTACAAGCCCTTTCAAGGCTATTTAGTTATAATGTTCAATACTTTTATTAATTCATATATTTTATCGAGTCAAACCCTAGTCGAATTGTTCATATTCAAACTTTTTTTGAAATAGGTTCAATTCGATCTTTCGAGTTGCTCGATTTTGGGTAATAAAATTTTTGAATTCAGTTTCATAGTATTCGAGTTGAAATCGAGCTTTAGCTATTTAAGTACTTTACCGAGCAAAGTTCAAGTTTTAAATTATTCGATTCTTGAGGTTCGCGAGACTAATCGGACGCTAACACCACTACCACCATCACTGCCACATCACCACTGAAATATCACCCTTACCACACCATCACGACCACACACCACAACCAAAGTCACCAAAATATTAATTGCAACCACATCAACAACACCACAATCACCAAAACCAAAACAAAATGAATAAAAATTCAACTCATGTTACCAAAATTTGAATCCAAATCACTAAAAATTTTAAATACAAATTACTAGAATATTCCAGATTTGAAAACTTGTTAATGTACGAAGGTGTTGGTAATGGTGTTGACAATGATAGAGTGGATGAAAACGACTCGATGGGTGTTACAAACTATCATATCTATTGAGAAATAACAAAGTAGGAGATGAATGAGTTAGAGGAGGTGTGATTAGAAATATGGTTAGAATTCGTTGATAAACATATTTGTAAGTTATTGTCAGAGTTGTGGTCAATTTAGTGACAAAAAGAAATTGGAGAATGACGATGGTTTACCCACACTTTATATCTCTCTCTTTCACACACACACACATTATTATATATGTTGGGATTTATGGGTGATAACATAGAAACAACTTAACTTTGATTGTACTTAATTTTTAATTAAGTAGAACATACTGTCACAGCCAAAGTATGTTCTTGTAATCAGTATGTAATGTTATTCTAGTTGTATAATTTGAAAGAAGTTCACTCGCTGTGTTCAAGCCTCAAAGGGTACATAATTAGATGACAACATGAATAAAGGTTACTGTCCTAAAGCTTCGACATTAAGATTACAAGAAGACAGAATGTTGCAAGTCAAGACAGCATATTCACTCTGACAGTAACATTGGCGGAAGACTACGCAACAACAACTTTATCCCTCGACAGCAAGCTTGGAAACCTCGACAGCACACTATGCGGGGAACTCCTACTGTAACCAAAAGCACATTCCTATGACAGCAAGCTTTGTGGCAAAAGTAATTGTCTCGAGAAAGACCCTTGTTCTAAGTATCTTTCTCAGTCAAATCCCGTGACAGTTTCAATGTTCAAGAAACAGGCGTGTTGCAGTATCCCTAAGCTGCACCAAGTCTGCAAGACTACGACAAAAGCTTCAAGCACTGCAAAACAAAAGCGAATCAATTCAAGAGCAAGGTCAAGTCTTTATTTGCTGAATTGCTTAAGCTGGAAATAGAATGAATCTAGGTTGCTTTTGTTATAATGTATATCTGACATATTAGCAATTTAGGAAAGTCACATGGGTAAGACAATCTGTAAGAAGCTGCCACTTGACAATGACAGCAGCTTCACAAACCCGTGACTGATAGTGATAGGATTAGTCTTATACCTACTGTCAATTCATTCTAGAAAAAAAAAGGAGACAAGCAAGTGTCTTGAAGAAAATTGAAGCTCAAGAATTCTCTCTTGAGGTTGTAGCAACACTTTGCAAAATAAATAAAACATTTATTTTGTGAATCCTGTCTTCTCTATTATACTGTTTGTGAATGCATACATATTATTGATAACATTAAATCTTAGTTTTAGTTGTTGAAACTGAGATTGAATTTTATCACTATTGCATTCATCCCCCCCCCCCTTCTGCAATACACAAGGACCAACAACTGGTATCAGAGCAATCAGATTAACATACATATCTGAGATCCCGACGACAATGCAGAAATCAAACAGTATCAAGATCCCAGCTTTTGATAAAGAGAACTACAACATTTGGAAAAGAAAAATCTTGTTGTTTATCAAAGCTGCGAATCCACTATACCCAGGTATACTCGAGAATGGTCCTTTCATACCAAGGAAGGAAATTGAAGCCACAACAGTAAATGGTGAAATCATTCCTGCACATTGGGTTCCCAAAGATCCCTCGGAATTTTTGGAAACTGAGAAGGAGAAAATGGTGCTAGATGATCACTTGCAACTCATCTTGCTCGATTCTCTCACGTTGGATAAATCCATGTGTGGAAATGTGATAAGCTGCACATCAGCCAAGGAGATGTGGATCAGGTTAGCCTTACTATGTGAAGGAAGTGAAGAAGTTAAGGGCATCCAAAGGCAAATACTTATATCTCAATATGAGGCATTCATGGCCAAGCCTGGTGAAGACTTAACCTCCATGTTTGAAAGGTTCAGTAAGCTCTTAACTGAACTGCAGATACATGGCAAGTACTATGACAGAAAAGAATTGAATGTCAAGTTCTTGCTTACACTGCCTGATCATCTTGAACACAAGACAACAGCCATACGAGAAGGAAGAGATCTCAACAATATAACCTTTGAGACACTTTATGGCATTCTGAAATCTTATGAACTTGAACTCTTTCAAAAGAGAGCCATACAAAGTGGAACAAGGAACAAGATGGCTAACATGTCACGTGCCCTAGTAGCACAAGTGCCAAGGATCACACAACCTAGTGAAGCACTACAAATCACTCAACCAACCCCTGTACAATCCTTGAAGATAGAAGAGGTTGTTGAAGATGATGAGAAAGTAGTACTACAGCTCAAGGATGTGGAAGATGAAGACTTCTACACTATGGAGGAACTGGAAAGCATGGACAATCCTACTATGGCTTACATGGCCAAAAAGTTCAAAAACTTTAGGTTCAAGAAGGATAGGTCATTCAGGCCCCAAGGCCAAGCATCCAAGTTCACCAAGGGAAGCTCATCAAAGGCTGCTGTGGGAAGCTCATTCAAAGGAGGATACAAGACTGGATTTGTGGATAGATCTAAATTCAAGTGTTACAACTGTGGTGAACCTGGTCATTTTGCTACTGAGTGCAAAAGACCCAAATAGGTTCAGATATTTGATAAAGGAACTGGTGGATACTCTAAGAAGAATCAAGGTAGAGCCTATGTGGCTGAAGGAAAGTGTTGGGATGAGTCTGATGATGAAGATGAAGAAGAATATGTCAACCTAGCTCTCATGGCTAGCACTGATGAAGTAACATCAACATCTTCAAGTCAGGTACCTTCACTTGTCTTACTTGATATGTCCATTGATGAGTATAAGAAAACCATTAAAGACTTAAGTGCTGAAATGTTCAATGTCTATACTAGCTTATCTGCTGCCAATGAGGAGATCACTAGGCTGAGTAAGCTAAATGAAATACTAAAGTCTGAAAATGAATCTCTTGTTCTCAAAACCAGTTCACTAGACTCTTTAGCTCAGGAGAATGCTAAACTTAAAAATGAATTGAAATGTGCTAAAGAGGTTGAGGAATACCTGAGAAATGAGATTGCTGAAAATGAATTTAAAATCAAGGCTTATAAAAACTCATCAAAGATAGTTCAGGATTACAATAATAAGCATACAGAAAATCAGTCAGTTGGTATAGGTTTTTCATATGGTAGAAGACCTGGAAAGGAAACTGTGATTCAAGATTGTTCTGGAAATGCTGCTGTCAAACCCACCATTCTCAAGAAAGTTAAAACTCCCATTTTCAAAGCTGCAGAAATTGAGTTTGATGAAGAAGCCATGCTCATCAAACAAGAAATTCTTGATGAGGACGAAGGTGTTGACAGCACATTCAAGGATGGAAAGGATACTGTCACAATCCCCGAGACAGTAAACTTACCAAGCAATCAGACAGTAAGTTCAAAAGATGCTGTCACAGTTGGCAAGACAGAATCTTCCAAAGATACTGTCAAGAATGGTACCAAGAAAGTAACTTTAAAACCTTCTGTCAAGACAGTAGGAATAAAAGATACTGTCAAGGAAAGTTCGACAGCAACTTCTGAACATACTGTCAATCCAGTAACTCCCAAGTCTAAGAATAGGAATGGAAAGGTAGGAGTCAACAAAGGAAATGGATACACTAATGTTGGAGGTGCTTCTAGGAAACTATGCAATAACTGTGGATCTACTCATCACTTAACACATGTTTATAAGAAACCAATTGAGGATAAGGTCAATGCAACTGAACTCAATGGTAACTTACACAGAACCCCCCTTATGCATAGAACTATGAGTGTCTGTAATAACATTGAATGTATGCCATGCAAAATTACTGCCATGAGTACATGCTTTAACTTACCTATTCTCACTACTGAAAAATGTTCATACATAAATACTGTTGAGACTTCTGAGCCTACTGGCAACAGCAAAAAGGCTCCATCCACTAAGAAAAGGACCAAGTCCAATTCTAAACCTAAGTGGGTGAAAAGAGAAGTCAAACAGGAGATTACTGATAATGCTTGTGACTTTATGACTGAAAGAAACTCAGGAGACACTGAAACTGCAGGACCCAACAAGGATTGGGTACCATATGCATCTTAGACACATTCTGTTTTGCAGGGCAAGAAGAAAGATCAAGTCATGTGGATCATTGACAGTGGTTGCTCAAGGCACATGACAGGTGATAAATCCCTGCTATCACATTATGTTGAGAAAGCTGGCCCAATCATAACCTTTGGAGACAACAGCAAGGGTTACACAGTGGGATATGGCTGTCTAGAAATTGGAAATGTTGTCATTGAAGATATTGCTCTTGTGGATGGATTGAAGCACAATCTACTCAGTGTCAGCCAATTCAGTGATATGGGATTCAAGGTTGATTTTGATATGATGTTGTGTAACATCTATCACAAGAAGAATAGCAGCCTCTCTCTAAAAGGGGTTAGAAAAGGAAGCTTGTTTGTTGCTGACTTAAATTCAACAAAGAAGGATAAGGTTTACTGTTTTTACAGTAAAGCTACTGTTGATGACAATATGCTTTGGCACAGGAAGCTCTCACATCTCAACTTCAAGACAATGAATATTCTGATGAAGAAGGAGTTAGTGAGAGGTTTGCCCCAACAGGAATTCTGTCAAGAAGGACTGTGTGAAGATTGTCAAATGGGCAAACTGAGAAGAGCTGTGCACAAGTCCAAGCAATTGAACACCAACATTGAAGCACTCAAGTTGATACACATGGATCTCTTTGGACCAGTCAATGTACCATCAATGGCCAAGAAGAGATATGCCTTAGTAATGGTGGATGATTACGCAAGGTACACTTGGGTGAAGTTTCTTGAATCCAAAGATGAAGCTGCTCAAGTGATTATTGATCAAGTCAGAGTTCTTGATAGAACTCCAAACTCAAAAGTTCAAATCTTGAGGAGTGATAATGGCACAGAATTCAGAAATGCCACTCTTGGAAATTTCTATAAAGATGAAGGAATTGTACAACAATTCTCTGCTGCAAGAACTCCACAGCAGAATGGAGTTGTAGAAAGAAAGAACAGGACTCTCATTGAAGCATCTAGAACTATGTTGCATGAAGCCAAATTGCCAACATATTTCTGGGCTGAAGCTATCAACACAGCCTGTTATACTCAGAACAAAACCATGATCAACAAAACTCATGCAAGTACACCTTACTGTCTGTTAACTGGAAAGAAACCTACTGTCAAATATTTTCATGTGTTTGGGAGAAAATGTTTTATGATGAAGGATAACCATGAGAAGAAAGGAAAATTTGACACCAAGGCTTTTGAAGGACTATTCATGGGTTACAGCACAGAAAGGACTGCCTACAGAGTTTATGTTATGGAACATAGGATTATTGAAGAAAGTGTTAATGTCACATTTGATGAAACTAAGTTTCCAGGACTGCATGAAGAAGGAAAGATGCAGACCTTCAGATTTGAGAATCAAGGATACTTGGAAGCTGAGGAAATTGTGAATGAAGAACCTAGCTTCACTCAAATTGTTGAAGTTGATAAAGATACTGTCAATGCCACTACTGTCAACCAAACTCCAGCTCAGTCACAGACCATAACCTCTAACATTCATGACAGTGGTGACTCTGGAGACAATGAAGAACATGGTGAAGACAATGGGATTGGTGATCATTCAACTCAACAAAATGAAGCAAAT
Organism: Heracleum sosnowskyi; assembly: GCA_030848705.1. Lineage (NCBI taxonomy): Eukaryota > Viridiplantae > Streptophyta > Magnoliopsida > Apiales > Apiaceae > Heracleum > Heracleum sosnowskyi. The sequence goes on from CM061240.1 coordinate 25,022,438, forward strand.
GTTCCTGTATAGTCAAGTAGCTTGCCGAGAATCACCAAGTGGAACAAGGATCACTCAAGTGACCTCATCATTGGTGACCCTAATTCTGGAGTGAGGACAAGGAACAAAGTCTCTGCTGACAGCATGTTTTCATGCTTCCTGTCTCAAATGGAACCCAAGACAATTGATGAAGCATTGTTGTATTCTGACTGGGTGATAGCCATGCAAGAAGAGCTAAATCAGTTTGAAAGGAACAATGTATGGAAGCTAGTTCCAAGACCTAAGGGAAAGTCATTCATTGAGACCAAATGGGTTTTCAGAAACAAGCTTGAAGAAAATGGATCAGTGACAAGAAACAAAGTAAGGCTAGTAGCTAAGGGTTACTGTCAATAGGAGGGAATAGATTATGATGAGACATTTGCACCTGTTGCAAGACTTGAAGCTATAAGAATCTTTCTAGCCTATGCTGCACACTGCAACTTCAAAGTATTTCAGATGGATGTCAAAAGTGCCTTCCTAAATGGAGAATTGAAAGAAGAAGTGTATGTTGAACAGCCACCAGGGTTTGAGGATGCTGAAGTGTATGATTTTGTATACAAACTCTTCAAAGCTTTGTATGGACTAAAGCAAGCACCCAGGGCTTGGTATGACACACTCTCCACTTTTCTCTTGGACAGTCAGTTTACTAGAGGAGTTGTGGACAAGACACTTTTCTACAAACACCATGGCAAGGACATTATTCTGGTACAAATCTATGTGAATGATATCATATTTGGTTCAACAAATGAGAGGCTGTGTGAGAAGTTTTCCTCTCTCATGAGTAACAAATATGAGATGAGTATGATAGGAGAATTGTCATTCTTTCTGGGATTACAAATTTTTCAACAATCTGATGGAATCTTCATTTGTCAAGCTAAATACATCAAGGAACTTCTCAGAAAGTTCAACTTGGAAGATTCATCACCTGCAAAGACACCAATGTCCACCTCAACCAGTCTGGATCTTGATCCTAAAGGGAAGAAAGTTGACTCAAGCACCTATAGAGGCATGGTAGGATCTCTCCTATACCTAACTGCTAGCAGACCTGACATCATGTTTGCTACATGTCTCTATGCAAGGTTTCAAAGTGATCTAAAGGAGTCTCACTTAGTAGCCATCAAGAGAATCTTTAGATACCTAAAAGGCACTCCTAACCTAGGTCTTTGGTATCCCAAGAACAATGGATTTGATCTAATTGGCTACTCAGACTCAGACTATGCTGGATGCAAGATTGACAGAAAGAGTACTATTGGTAGCTGTCAATTTCTTGATGGAAGATTGGTCTCATGGTTTAGCAAGAAGCAGCATTCAGTTTCTACCTCAACTGCAGAAGCTGAGTATATTGCTGCAGGCAGTTGCTGTGCACAAATTCTATGGATGAAGAATCAACTTCTGGATTATGGTCTAGTGTTAAGTGAAATTCCTATCTACTGTGACAACACTAGTGCCATAGCCATTTCAGACAATCCAGTTCAACACTCTAGGACAAAGCATATTGATATAAGACATCACTTTATCAGAGATCATGTTGAACAAGGAACTGTGAAGCTGATCTATGTCCCAACTGACAAGCAACTTGCTGACATCTTCACTAAGCCATTGGATGAAGCAACCTTCAACAGGTTGGTAAGTGAATTGGGAATGCTGAACCTGGTATGTTGATTTACTCAGTTTTCTATAATTCCAAATTCTCTAATGAAGCTCATGACAGCAACTTCAAACCTGCTGTCAAGAGAAGTTACTGTCTACTTGGTCTATGTCAGTTATGTGACAACATGTGTTGATTTGACTTTTCATGTCAATATTATGTGCCAGTCTCATACTTTTAAACCGTGTATGACATTAATGTGGTTACTTGTTAAGTTTGAGAGATAAAAATCTGTTACATTGGACTTTCACACCTTTTTGCATTAATCTGTAGGATTAAAGGAGGACACGACCATTAATTACTTTTGTGGTAGTTGTATGGGTACTCTAACTGTTGACCATTAGACTTTAATCCTTAGACGGTTTTGCCTATAAATTAACCTTAGGTTTCACCAGTCTGCTCTCAGTTTTAAAGTAAATAATGGAAAACAAAGTAGGAATTGAAGTAGGGCTAAAACGGTGTGATAGTGAACCCGACAGTGAAGAGATCGATGAGCTCTTCGAGATGCTGTTGGACGCCATTGATGAGATAGATGAAGAAAAGAAACAGGAAGAGGAGGCCAAGGCTCAGGAAGAAGAGAAAGAGCTTCGGGCACTTCTCCAGGAAGAAGGTCGCACTGAAGAAGAAATTAAGGCAGAGACGTTAGAACTAGTTGATAAAATCATAGAATAATGTACTCAAATGTTCTATTTTAATGATTTTATTAATAATAAAAGTTCTTGTTTTTGTGGTTACTGAGTTTATGAAGTGTCTGTGTAATTTGCTTAATATCTGTGTTAAAACGATTGCATTGTTAAATCCATAATGTGTCAATATTAAGTTAAGTATATGAATAAAGCATTCTAATAAGTTCATGACAGAACCAATTCCCAATCGAAGTTACTGTCATTAAGAAGCATACTGTCGTGTGTTTCTTGACAGCAATCTTCTTGACAGCAGGACATGACTTTCTGTCAAGACTTGTAAAGGATACTGTCATTCATATGCTTAACGGTGACAACAAGTTTTTGCGCAATAGTTGCTGTCGCGCAAAACCTACTGTCACCACCTCTTATTACTGATAGATTGTTTCTAGCGCACAGGTTACTGTCAACAATAGTGGACCGTTGAAATTGGATATTTATCCCACGTTGGTCAGTGAATAACGGGTAGTAACTCACGTGTTTAAGAGTGGGTTAAGACACGTTCTTGAAATCCACTTTTTATGCACAAAACGTTTGAGATACCCCTATTTATTCCCCAGTTACTCAGACATATCTTTCTCTTTCTCATCAAACTCATGACAAAACAACATTCTTCCAGCAAAAAGCAATTCTCTTACCTTCTTCTTTTCTTGAAATCTCAATGGCCCCCAAACAGACTCTCTCTCAAACAAACTTTGCTGGCATCTTTTCCCCAATTGATGCTGGTGAAGGCTTCAAAGGACTCGTGTTTTTCTTGAACAAGTCTTATCTCGGTTATGCCATCACCTCAACCCTCATTCTCGACTTAGACAGACTTGAGGCGTTTTGGCAAACTGTTGTTGCTCAAACTGAGGGTGAGAACCCGGGTATTCAATTCACAATCTCTGGGCAACAATACACTCTTACAGCTGAGGTCATCAACACTGCTCTTGGAATTACCCTTGAAGCAAGACAACAATTTACTGAACTTGCAAATGATGACACTCTCAAGAAGCTCTTCTTAAAGATTGGGTATGCAGGCCCTATTCTCGAAGAGGGGACTACCAAGTGGTATCCAACTGGTGAAATGGATAGGAAGCATCTGAGAAAGGAGTGGAGCATGATATTTGATGTGATGGTCAAGGTGTTCTCTACCAAGTCCACAGGCTGGAATGGAATACCCTCCTACATCAAGAAACTGACACATTCTCTTGTCCATGGATACAAGGTGAATGTTGGAGCTCTCCTCATGGCACACCTCAAAGCTGCCATAGGTAAGAAGGTATCAATCTACCCTCACTTTCTTATGATGTGCATTAATTCCTTCTGTGATTTTAATGATGCTGCTCCTCTTTTAGAGGCTTGCTCAGTTTTGAAAAAGAACACTCACACACTGTTATCATCACAAGATCTCAATGCACACATTCCACTCTGTTTCACTCAGCACATGGTCGATCAAGTGTCCAACCTTGATTATCCATTACCTTCTGGTTATGATTCCTTTACTCTTGTGAATGAAACTGAATTAGACCCAAATTCAGTTAACCCACATTCAACACCATACACTCAGCCTAGGCCCTCTAGACTTCCCAAAGCACAAAGAGAAGCCTTGCAAGAATCCAGAAAAAGGTCCTTAGAAGCTGATGTTGGTGGTAGCTCTGTTAGTCAAGAGGGAGACACTGCACCTAGTGCAGCAAATAAGGAAGGTAGTCAAACAGAACCCACAGTGGTTCCCCCTGAGCCTAAGAAGAAGAGAGCTAGGAGGACCAAAACCACTGTTAGCCAAGCTGCAGTTTCTCAACAAACTGTAGTTTCTGAAAGGGATTCAAACACCTCCCTAGATGTGCTTTCTCAACAAGGTGCATCTATTGAAATTGGCATGTCTCCCAAGGCACCCTGTACAGAGTCTGCACAAACTCATGGTTCACAACCTGAGATACCCCCACTTGAAGAAACACACAGTGAGTTAGGGCACAGTGAGGATTTCTCTACTCCTATTGATGGTTCACATGTTCCATCTGTGAATCAGCCCCCACTCTCTGCTACACTTTCACCTTCTTCCTTCCCTACACATTCTTTTGTTTCTTCTCAACAACCTAGAGAAGGGGACAGTCCCAACCCTTCAGGTTTTGATCATCCATCTCCAATCATGGATGAGCCCCCATCTAGTGGTCCACAAGAACCCATTTCTCAAAGTGAGATGGACACCACTCCTCCAAACACTGAGCAAGGGCAAAGTGGTATTTTGTCAGAAAATGAAATAGCCAACACTTTGTCTGAACTCCAAGGAGCATCTTACCTTCAGGAAGATGCTGTCACAGCCTCTGTTGCTGTCAAAGACACTGGCAATGTTGATGTCCTGGACACAGCTGCTGTCATGGGTGGAGAGAAAGATACTGTCACTACAGAACCTACTGTCACTCCACCTCCCAAAGTTGCTGTCATGCCAGAACCTGCTGTCTCGACTCCAACTGACAGTAACATTCCTGCCAAAGATGTTGTCCAGTCCTCTCAGCCTGATTTTGATGCTGTAATCATTGAGGATGCCTCTGATGATGATCTACCTCTTGCCAAACTCTTAAAGGTACATTCTAAATCTACTCCTTCCATGCATGTTAGTACTGCTCATACCCATGCATCTAGGTTGAGTGAGGGTGTGCAAAAGAAAAGAGAGATAAAAGAAAAGAGAGGTGAGCATAAAAATGAGAGGCAGCCAAATGAGCTGGAAAAAGAAGAGGGACTTGAGCATGTCCAGAGAGATATTGAGGGAACCCACACTATTCAGGCATTAGGTCTTGAGAGTCAATCTGTGAGGGGTGATGAGATCACTCAAAAACACCCTGAGAGTGTGAGAACCCCCATAGCCTCTAAGCCCCTTTCTTTTCCTTCCCCTCCAAGAAGGTTAAGGTATGGTGGCCCCTCTGCTACTTATGGTAACAGGATTGCAGCTCTGGAAGGACAGTGTGCTACATTGAACTCCAAGATGGACTCTCTCTCTCAACTGGTGGTTGATGGTTTTGCTGCTACTCAGCTCTCCATCCAGTTCCTTACTGACCTAGTAGCTGCCAACTCAACTAAGGGGGAGAAGGTAGCAAGATCAGAATCATTGCCTATTCAGGAATCAGGTGGAACTCAGGGGGAGCCTGTAACTGTGAAGACCAGAGGGGGAGCTACAAGGAAAGCAATGTCTAAGGGGGAGCAAGTCAAACCAAGCAGTGGACAACCGAAGGATAAAGCTGAAAAGCCTGTTGAAGTGGAAATGGATGGTGAAAGGGTGTTAATGTCAAAGGCAACTCAAGATGCACTGCAAAGAAGACCTACATCTAAACACCCATTCTTGCCTCCTGTGGTAATTAGAGAGACAACTCCAGAAACTCAAGAAACTACTCTACAGAAGAAATGGAGAGAAATGGAGGAACAAAACAAGCTTGGGAAAGGTAAAGGGAAACTGCCTGAATCCATCCAAAAGGGAATTATTTGGTCAAATGGCACTGAATTTGATCAAGAAGAAGCCAATGTTTTGATGGTGGATTACAGGGAGAGCACATTACTCAACCATGACAGTGAATTTAGCAGTTTGGTGGAAGAAGCAATGAATGCTCCAAGCAACCGTCCAACCAACACCATAAAACTGTTAAAGGATCAAATCACTAGTGTCTGTGAAATGGTGAATGATGAGAAAAGATGGGCTGTAAGTATCTATTTCACTTCTGGCATATCTTATTTCATCACAATGCAGTTATTGCAGAGTCTGCCAGCAAAGGTGTTGTGTGCCTTGAAGGGAAAGATCAGGGAAACTCAAACACCATTCAATGAAATATTGGATATGCAAATCCAGAACCTGCTCATACAAAAGCTACCTGAAGTCTACACAAATCCACCATGTGTTTTCTATAGATCTGTAACTATGGATGGCACAAGAAGGAACAACTTCATGAATTTGGTTGGCACATCCAGAATGGAAACCAAGTCAATTCTGAAAGTGTTAGATGGAATACTCAATTCAAATGCCAATCCAGGAAGAGCTTATGCTGTTCAAGAGATCTACAAAATGCTGGTGTTGAGAGACAAGGCACTGGGAGCTAGAGTGAAGGAACTAATCTCTAGAGCCAATGCCAAAAGAAATGATCAAGGTGGAAGCTGTCTCTATAACCTTCCTCCTCAGGATGATGATGATGATGAGGTTGAAGGTGGTGAAGCTTCTGGAAATACTGGAAATGCTGGTGGAAGTAATTCTGGGAATACTGGTATTCAATCCCAGAATGAAGGCAATGAAGAAACTCCTAATCAGGAAAAGATAGATGCTGGTGCAACAGATGAAGAGGAGTCAAGAATACTGGAAGCTTTGGAGGCAAGCATTCTTAGATGTGCTATTGACTGCATAAATGCAGAAAAAGATGTTGTCACCAAAGGTACTGTCGACAAGGAAACTGTCATAGAAGATACTGTCGACAAAGGTACTGTCAAGGAAGGTTCTGTCAAGGATGAAGCCAAGGCTGCTGTCAAGCCCAAGAGACTGAAAGCTAAAGCTAAGGCATGGTTTTCTAGACAGAAACCTGCAGGAAAGCACAAGTACTCAGGAAAGGAAAAGGTCACTGGATTTGGCAGAAATCTGAAGATGCCAATTCAGTCAATACCTCCCAACAGTCTTAAGGTACAACAAGTGCAATCAAAAGAAATCAAGAGTGTTGAGATTAAGCTGGATGCTAATCAAGAGGTTGCTTAGTACATTCTGTGGTGGCCAGAATCAAGATCGGTCAGGATGAACAAGGACTTTGATCTTGTAGCCACATCAATCAGTGGTAGCATGACGGAAATAGATAAAAGAAGAATTGATTTCTTCTACTTGGAAAGGATGGTAGAGTTGATGGAAAGCTATGATGATGTTCCAGAGCCTGTCATGGAACACATTCTGAAATATCAGGCTGATAGGGATGCTGAGTTCTATCAGAAATTTGGCTACAATTTTGCAGATTTTGATGATGCTGATATTCTCACTGATCTACCACCTTCTCCTATACCTTACCACTGGTACTATGAGTTTGAGGATTTACCCACAGAAGAAGGGCAAACCCAACCAACTCAGGAAAGGGAACCCAAGCCAAGCAAAAGACCTGAATCTTCTCAATATTCTCAAGCTAAGTCAGAACTTGATAAGAAGGAAGCTGAACTACTGGAAAGATGCAAGGTCTCCAACAAGGCAGAAAGTGAAGCTCCAAATTATCAATCATGTATGCTGGAAAATCCCCTAAGAATGAAGTATCTAAAAGAAGAAATCTATGTTTGCAGCTTTCACAAGCTAAAAACAACTATTCTGAAGGATTTACAGTATATGGTAGTTGGATCAATACATCCCTTGGAGCAGATTTGTTCTGATGAAATAGAGAATTTATTGGAAGGGAGAAAAAGAGAAGACTCAAAGCTGGACAAGCAAAGGAGAAGGACTCTCAATGCTTATCCTGGAAGTAGATTCAAGCTCATTAATGAAGAACTTCACTTCAGAACCTATCCTTATGATATAGAGCAATGGCTGAATCTCAGGGATGCTAGCTCTCTTCTCTCTCCTACCAAAGTAAAAAATTCTTAATCCATTCTGATCTTGTTAGTTAAGTTGTCAGCACATATTGTAAATTTGTTGTTATTTTCCATAAAAACAAATTGGGGGAGATTGTTGGGATTTATGGGTGATAACATAGAAACAACTTAACTTTGATTATACTTAATTTTTTAATTAAGTAGAACATACTGTCACAGCCAAAGTATGTTCTTGTAATCAGTATGTAATGTTATTCTAGTTGTATAATTTGAAAGAAGTTCACTCGCTGTGTTCAAGCCTCAAAGGGTACATAATTAGATGACAACATGAATAAAGGTTACTGTCCTAAAGCTTCGACAGTAATATTACAAGAAGACAGAATGTTGCAAGTTAAGACAGCATATTCACTCTGACAGCAACATTGGCGGAAGACTACGCGACATCAACTTTAGCCCTCGACAACAAGCTTGGAAACCTCGACAACACACTATGCGGGGAACTCCTACTGTCACCAAAAGCACATTCCTGTGACAGCAAGCTTTGTGGCAAAAGTAACTGTCTCGAGAAAGGCCCTTGTTCTAAGTATCTTTCTCAGTCAAATCCTGTGACAGTTTCAATGTTCAAGAAACAGGCGTGTTGCAGTATCCCTAAGCTGCACCAAGTCTGCAAGACTACGACAGAAGCTTCAAGCACTGCAAAACAAAAGCGAATCAATTCAAGAGCAAGGTCAAGTCTTTATTTGCTGAATTGCTTAAGCTGGAAATAGAATGAATCTAGGTTGCTTTTGTTATAATGTATATCTGACATATTAGCAATTTAGGAAAGTCACATGGGTAAGACAATCTGTAAGAAGCTGCCACTTGACAATGACAGCAGCTTCACAAACCCGTGACTGATAGTGATAGGATTAGTCTTATACCTACTGTCAATTCATTCTAGAAAAAAAAGGAGACAAGCAAGTGTCTTGAAGAAAATTGAAGCTCAAGAATTCTCTCTTGAGGTTGTAGCAACACTTTGCAAAATAAATAAAACATTTATTTTGTGAATCCTGTCTTCTCTATTATACTGTTTGTGAATGCATACATATTATTGATAACATTAAATCTTAGTTTTAGTTGTTGAAACTGAGATTGAATTTTATCAGTATTGCATTCATCCCCCCCCCCCCTTCTGCAATACACAAGGACCAACAATATAGGCTTGTGCTCACATGAGAACCCCCACTATTGTGAGAACTGAGATCTAATCTCAATCACACATTTCTTTTATCTAAATTAAATCCTAGCCATACATTTAATATTTTCAAATTTTATTTTTTATCCTCATCTCTCTCATCTACCCTCATTTTCTTTCTACGTACGACCACCACTTTCACCCATCACCTCCACTACCATTAACCTCTGATTGTTTCCGCCCTTATCACCACCACCAACGCCCGCCGCCACCTGCCATTCTCTCTCTCTCTCTCCCCACTCCTCCATCCCCTCTCTTACGCACCACATGCATATAAGCACACATACTACATACCTCTATCTTATCCAGCAACCCAAACTCTATAATCAAACTCCGGTGATAACCAGATCTGTACCCAATTTCAAAATCCCGTTGTTGGAGATATTTTGTTGATTTTCTGGTGATTTTTAATATTTTTTTGCAGATTTATGAGATTTTTGGTGATTTCGAGTGTGTATCCATATAAATATGGTTGAATCCAGTAGAATGTTGGTGATTTGATGTTGGTGGTGGTGTCGGAATCCGACGGAAGTGGTGGTTGGAGATGATGACGATATGGTGGTTTAATTTAGATAATTTTTGTTTCATAATAGTGATTTTGTTTAAATCTGATGATTTTATGGTACTGATAGTGTAGTCGGGGTGCTGTGATTAGTGGTTGAGTAGGTGATGGTGATGTTGATGGTGGTAGTTGTGTTGTGGTGATTTTCAGTTTGACGGTGGTGATTATTTCTAAACTGTGGTGATTTTAGTGATTACATTGGTGATTATTGCTAGTCGCCGGAGGTGGTGGTCGTCGGTGGGTGGGTGGAGGTGGTGGAATAATAAAATATTAATAAAATGAATAAGTGGTGGGAGATGAATATAATGTATAAAATTGAGTGGTTAGGATTATATCTCATATCTCACAATAGTGGGGTTCTCAATGGAGCGCGACTCTTATTATATATGTGTATATGTGTGTCTATGTGATCATGAATGAAGATGACAAATGGAATATATAAGCAGAGAAAAAAGTGGTGATGATGGTTGGGTATTACAAGTGATGGTGTAACAGGTCGCCAAAATTGGAGGGGGCATGAGGGTAGAGTAGGAGAAGTAAATTATGTTTGAATGTGTGGCTATGATTAAATATAGATATAAACAACAAAAGCCACACATTAGTTTTCAGTTCTCATTTCAGTACAGTTTTTTATTTTAGCACTAGCCTATAGATATAATACACGTGAAATACTAACTCATGGTTAGATTTTAGAAACTTCGAATTGTTTGGTCTTTCACTCTTTCTAAGTTATGTTTTCTATATTTTTATGTGTGATTATACTGTCATGATCATAAATGAAATTCAAGTAGAAAGTTTAGTTAATATCAATGTCCGTTAACAATATTTTTTTGGCAAATAAATCACATTATCGGTATATAGTATTGCAAAATTACGAGTCATGTATTTGAAAAATAATAACCGAATTATATGAATTAAAATGGTGTTCGTACTTTGCACGGGCTATCATGCTTTTATAATAGGTGAAACATTAAAAGTTTTCTCAGTCGGATGGTACCTGTTTTTTACTATTTCATGTTTTTAATAATTATATATAATTATTAAAATTTGAATAAAGAAATATAAAATACTAAAGAAGATCGTGCATCGCACATGATCATGATATAAGACAGTATTATTAAAGACGAAATATTAAAACTTTGATAGTTGGTATTTTGGGTCGGACTTTATGCACATTAATAACTCAAATATCATAACATTAATTTCAATTCGGCCCAAAATTAAATTTTAATCCATAATTGATTACCTTTTCAGCTAAAACTTATCATCTTTTCTATATGTTTTGAATAAAATCCCTCATTTTCTAAAAATATTATGGGCAATATATGTATAATATTTATTATTAAAAAAAATTCATTTTTAAAATTTTAAGCACGCAAAATTCATATTTAAAAAATAAAATTGTTAATACTATGTTCTATAAAAGTTATTTAAAAATAAAAATAAAAGATATGATCTTAAAAATATTTTAATACAATATAACCAATTTATAACAGGGGTTCATAATATGGAAAAAGAGAACAAGAAATTACACAAGACGTACAGGAGGGAGGTATAGTGGAGTTTCTTGTTTTGTCATTCTCATCTTCCTGCATAACAAACCTGCATTGTCGGTACTGTGGGTGGGTCCAACAACAAAATTAAATGAACACCACCACCTTTCACTAAGAATGTTAGTACATTACCCCGGGCAAAAATAAGTTTGAGTTTATGTTTCATTGTATTCTTGTTTTCACTTGGTTTAGAAAAAGAAAGCTGATTGCAGAAAACTTCTTACTAGGTTCTTTCTTAATTTTTTTTCAATTTGTTCTCTCATTGATCATGTTTAATAAAGTATTCACACTTTATACTTGTTTGTTTTTATTTTACTATGCTGTTAAGATCAATTTTCATCATTTTACCGTGCTTTGCTGATTTTTTATCTTTTCAGTGTGACTTTCATCAATTTTCCAAATTTCTATGCTTTTGCTGATTTTTTATCTTTTCATTGTGTTATTATATATGTTTTCCTGTTAAGTGTGTTTTTATTTCTCCAGATGATGTTTATACTTGTCATCTTTTTGAATCAAGATGTAAAAATCTGCTATTTTTGTTCTCTGTAATAGACCATACTTTAAAAACACTTCATCAGGGACCTTTTTGGAGATCCATGTCTACACTTCACTTGACATGAAATGTACTAATGATAAAACAAATACTTTTATCCCATATATCACACAACATGTTTAAGAGTCTGAGATGCAAAAAACTAACTCGGAAGGGACTAACACAAGATTCTCCAAAGCCGAGATGTAGTATTTGATACATTGAATTTGTTATTAGAACTATTAGCAACTTACAAAACAAAAATTATTGTAGATGAGATTTGAACTTCATATTAGTTATTAGATAAATATTTAGATAAAACACATAGTTAAGTCAAAAATATTTATTAAAAAATAGAATATAGATACTGTATTAAAAATAATAAATTTAAAACGTGTAATTGTACTATTGAAATATGAAACTTAGTAGATAATATATCACAATGTACATGAATACAAACAAGACGTTTAGCTAATTTTAATATAAATTACATCACATGACCAGTGTCATGCCACCACGACCGCAACATGCACTACCAAATCACCAGAATTTTATCTATAACAACATGAACACCACCACTTACACCACCAAAATCACTAATTGCAAAGCAAAATCACTAAAAATTCAACTAAACTTACCAAAACATAAACGCAAATCACTAAAAAATTTGAACGCAAATTACTAGAATTATTCATATTTGGAATTGTGTAAATGTATGAAGCTGCTGGTAATGGTTTTGACGGGAGTAGAGTAAGTGAAAATGACATCGATCGGCATTACAAACTCGGATATATTGAGAAAGGGATGAATGAGTTAGTGGAGTTGTGGTCAGGAATGCGACTGGAATTCGTGACAAACATGTTCATAAAGTTACTTTCGGAGTGGTGGTCGATTTGGTGACAACGAAAAATCGCAGAGTGATCATGGTTTATACACAAACTCCCTCTCTTTCACCTACGCACACACAATATATATATATATATATATATATATATATATATATATATATGTGTGTGTGTGTGTGTGTGTGTGTGTAAGAGTGGATGTGGTTGAAGGTTGAGATGTAAATTAGATTTGAATGTGTGGCCATGGTTAGTTTTTTGTTCTCATTTCTGTAAATGATCTTATTTAGTACTTGTTTATATATAAACACGTGAGTCTACTGACTCATGATTAGATTTTTAAATTACGTATTGTTTAATCATTCTAAGTTATGTTTTTAAATTGTTGGATGTGAATGTATTGTTATGATCAGATATGAAATTCAAGTAAGAAATTTGAGTTATTGTCAGTGTCCATAAAAATACCACACTAATGACGTATAATGTTTCAAAAATTAGATATCATCTATTTAAAAAAATAAAAATAATAGCATTTTATGATTTTAAATGATGTCCGTGCTTTGCAAGAACTATCATACTAGTTTACATTAATTACTTAACAAATTTAAAAGATTGTTTCAAGAATATTTTAATTAGTGAACTTACCATAAATAAAATATTAATCATATTTAAAATTGTAATGCAAAGTTTTTATAATTGAAGTTGGGTCAAAATAAGGATATGCATCTTTTACAAACAAAATATGGATAAAAAGTAGACCCGACAATTTATGACACGACATAAAAATTTAGTATTTGTGTTTGCATTTTCAGTACATGACACGAAAGTACACGAACACGAAAGACACGACCGAGATTTAGTGTCGGTTTTGTGTTTACTCTTTAGGTACATGACACGACACGAATTATACGAAATAAATAAATATACATGTATATATTAATATTTATATTAGGTATTTAAATATTTACATTAGATAAATTAATATTAATTATATGTTTATACATAATATTATTTGTAAATATGATTTAAATACATATTTTTAATACATATTTGTAAAAAATTAACTAAGAAATTTAATATTTAAATATTTTTATTTATTTCTTTATTTTTATTAAAATTTACATGAAAACACGACACGGAAGGTACACGACACAAAAAATACACGAACCTAAATGAGTCGTTTTTGTGTTTAGCTTTCATGTACATGAACAAATTGTCAAGTCTAATAAAAAACCTAAAAATGGATATTTTCATTGGGTCAAATTAGAGTTAAAAATAATATCGAAACCTAAATATGAATACCAGATCTATAGAAATTATGCAAAAATTTATAATATATAAATAATTAAAAATGTAATTGTATATTAGATGTAATTCCAAATATAATGTGTATCGGAAAATTACTTCTTCATGATCCAGTTATAAAACTAATTAATTATTTTATTTTATTTTGTATAAATATATATTATCTATCTTAGCCTACATGATATTAGATTTTATAGAATTTAAACGTTTATAGACACTTATGAAATGAATTTTATTTAATAAATGGTCAAGAGTTGGATTTATTATTTAATTCAATATCTAATAAAAAGTTCTTTTAGATTTTTCGGCTCTTTTATTAAAATATGTGAAATTCTGCATAATAGTTATATGTTCAATTTACTTTAATGGACAAAGCCCCATAATGCCCATTTTCAAATTAAAAGTGACGTAAATCTTATACTTATATGTGTAAATCTTTGGGATACAAAGAAACAAGTGTAGACTATGCCGTTAGAGATAACTTTGTTGATTTGGTTTCTTGAGCTTGTCAATGATAAAGGGTGACTACACATTTTGAGGAAGTGTAATATGCCAATAGAATTAATCACCAATTTGGAAATAGGTTTTCTTGTATATTACTGTAACATCCCGTTATTTTTTTTTTATTTTAATTATTTAGATATTTAATATTAAAGAAATTTTTATTTAAATTAATTAGAATATTCTAGAATTTTGTTTGTACATTATAAAAGATAAAATTTGTTATTAGTGGAAATAAGAGTAATAATATTTTAGTAAATCGACATCTTTTTATTTAAGTTAATTATGTGATTAAATATTTTAATTTTAGAAATTACTTGGAGGAGTTACAAATATTTTAGTTGCTTGTTTAGAATTATTTTAATATATTTAGGATTTTGTGTGTTTATACAGGAAATCTCCTGGCATAGCGATAAGACTCGTACAGCTCTTTCTCTCCAAAGGTACATTTTCGACTTTTACTCTAAAGTTGCCGACCTGCTAGTTAATTTTATAATTAATTCATGTTTAACATAATGATTTTGATAATATTATTTAGGTGGAGTGGATCCTTATATGTATGCCATGTTATTATAATTATTATGGTTAGAAAACTTGAAATTTATACCTTTGTTGTTATATGTTAATTGAAGCATATAAAATATATATTTTCTGGAATTTATAATTATAGAATTGATTTTGAAAGAATGAAATTGTATTTATTTTGATATTAAAATGCATTACAAACGTGGTCTGTGAAATTCATGAGTGAATTATTTATTTTAATATATATGTGATCTGTATAGCCGGTGCCTCTGTGTATAGCTATGCATGCAGTTGTAATCTACTTACAGTAATGACTAACAGTGGCTAAGTAATCATTTGTAATCATTAGATCATTAAATCATTAAATTCTACATATCAATTTTCTGTTAAAAAGTGTTAAATCTAGTGATTGTTTTGCAATTTTACTCATGTGCTTATTTGGTCACGGGTGCTAGTTTAATTGGTTGGCCTTTTATTCTGTGATGGGGTTTAAGGCCCGATTTCATTTATTTATTAATATGCATATTCGTGTGTTTAATTTATGTAGTTTCTTATCAGTGTTTGCATGCTAGATTTTATTTTATGTGTATCTGTCAAGTATCAAGTTGATTAATTGTTATTAACGGATAAGTTTTTGTTTTCTAATTAATTGATGATTATAATTTTATTTAGGATTTATACGTGCAAGTGTTTTCGGTGTATTGAGTCGACTTCGAGATAAGTACTTTTTAACTTACTTTTATTTTCAGAAAATATATTGATATTCTGTTTTTCAAAATTTCGTATAAGATATAAGAATATTATTTCAAACTGTATAAGATATAAGAATCTAGAATTTTTGAATCCCTCAGTCTCGACGTTTCGAACTCGTTCGTAATTTACGCTATAGTTTCGGAACTAGCCTTAGATACCATTAGTAGGCGCACAAGTGTGCAACTTTAGATATCGATTAAGGGCGCGTAATTATTGAACTTTAGATGCCGGTCACTGGCAAAGTACAGGGTATAAGAATAAGAATAAGATCTCGGCTACTGGGAAAGTGTGGCCATAGAGCAAGACTGTGGTATTTATAAGAATTTCGTTTCTGTTTCTAATTCTGTTTCTGTTCTAGATTTTAAAATATAAACTTTGGGTTGGATCATTTTCGCAAAGGTTTTTCAAATTATTATTGTTTTTAGAAAATTGTTTATTAAAACCAACCACTGATTTTTGAGAATATCTGGAAATCAATCTGTTACTTGCCGAGCTGTGTATCTCACTCTTTTCTAATATTTCAGGTTTCGATTTTGGAGGCTTATTGTGAATAAGGATGCGAACTTTGTGGACTTTCGTGTTAGTTGATTTGGATGCATTTATTGAAAAGACTTGTTGCATTATTAGAATTAATTTTGATATTGAATATTGGATTTATGGAGCTGCGTCTCCAATTTTATATTTTTGAATTATTGTATTTGACCGATGTTTTGAATTTTGTTCAATTTCGTATTTATTGGATAAAGAATTTGTTTTATTTAAATTTTGTACTTAGATTAATAGTCTGAAAAGTCGGGTTGTTACAATTATATTAAAAATATTGGAATTATTGTCATATTTTCTGTTGGACAAAGGTTAATATGTCCATTTCAAATTAAGAGTTATACAAATGTCGTTTTTAGATCTGTGATCAATTTTACTCGTGTAATACGCATTTCCAAATTACATTTTGTGTTATACGCATCTTTTAAATGGGTATCATGCTTTGATACGCATCTACCAAAGGATATCATACTTTAATACATATTCATCGATTGCATATATCGCAATACGCTCTTCACAAATGTGTGGCTTTCACTTGTCAACGATGTTCTTAGTTGTGGTCTCATATAAACCCTACATAGAGAGACTTAGATGATGACTAGACTAAATGCACCTAAAACAATTCAGATCGTATAAATCAAAAAATGTGTGTATGTACGTATATCTGTTATACAAAAAAACAAGTGTGAAATAGGTTGTCACAGATAACTTCATTGATTCAGTTTCGTGATTAGCTAGTCGATGGTAAAAGACGAATGTTAGTAAGCAGCACGTATAAGAGGTAAAAGAGTCAAAGTAAATTAATAATAGGATCTTACGTTTTCAATCTTCCCTTCAATCATACGATTGAACAACCAACAAAAATACCAATATCAATACAAACAAATATTTATATTAAACAAATAAAAGTTGAAGGACTCGAACCTGACCCGCCCTAAAACGAACTCCGATACCATATTAAGTAATTAGCACATCTAAAATTCTAAGCTATTAAGGAAACATCCCTACAGGATCTTCTACTTTTCAACAAATGTACATTTGGATACGCCTGTAGAAGTGGTCACCAATTTGAAAACAGGTTCTCTTGTGTATTATCTTAAAAAACTAGGTTACTAAGTTGCGTTTCGCAGCGGCGTTAAAATATATTTTTTTAAATAAAAAAATATTATAACAAAATTTATGAAATAAATATCTACAAATTTATATAAATTATCAAATAAAATATATTCTGTAAAATTTGCATTTGGGTAGGTAATATTATAAATTATTTACATATTCCTTTTGGTGACATTATGGGGAGAGTGTCTTCACTGATTTGTAATTTAGTAGAGAGGTGAGCAAATCTCTCTCTCGGGGATGACATATAAGGTGAATCCAGATTTGTTTAAATTTTACTATTTCTTGTGGTAGAAAAGCTAATTTTACAATTATTATATATGGTCCACCATCCTCCTTGTATAAATTTGTATCAACCATCTCGGCCAACTTTTCCCACAAAGTAATGGTACTGGTGATGGAGCTGTTTAAGGAAAAAATTAAAACAAATAAATTGGGGTAACCAAAGAAGTAATATAAAATTACAAGAACAATAAAAAACAATTAATAGTTATATTAAAATTAATATAATGCATAACTTACTAATTTGTGACAATTTTGAGATCTCTTTTTTTCCCAACCGCCTTTGACAACTTCAATGCCACCCAAGTAGGTCAAGCAGCCCGCAACATCTAAATCAACATAGAAAAGATAGTATTAGAACATGATAGTTTGAATTATAACTTATATAATAATATTACTTATATATTACTCTAATATATTACTGCATCAAAAACCTGAGACTATGTTGGTGTGATTAATACGTGCATCAATCATATCCGGACATATGAACTGAAATCCATGCAGTGATATGTTGACGATGCCTTCTTCCAATCTCTTAGGCAACGTTATGCGTATGAAGAGCAATTTAGACCCTTGTGATAGTGGTCTATATTTCCCTGTACTTGAAACAACTTTCAGATTTTTGATGCCGTACACGGAGCCTTACTCTAAAAGATTTTTGAACCGAGAGACCAGAATCTTCGAGATCATAGCATGGATCAAATTTTCCTGTCATACAACATATCTTAGAAAAGTTAATAACATCATACAATTTGACAAACTAATAAGTTATAAGTATATTGATTTATTAACCTTTTCATCTATCAAAATCATGTCAAAACTGATCAGTTCTTCAGTATTTAGATCGACAGATTCCCATATTCTACACACTCGTACTCTTATCATCCAGGTATAGTTGCTGTCGTTCAAATCATCCAACATGGTGTAGGCCATAGTTGTATTGATTGTAAATATGGTTGTAAAAATTTGAAGCTATGTAAAAAAGTTCCGGTGTAGATTTTTTGTTATGAATGACCTTTAATTTATAGGTGTTTATAAGGTGAATAACATGGAAATCCATTCTGTTTTAAAATCAAGAAGTATTATAAAAGAAAAGTTTTATCAAGTTTGAAAATAATAAAGAAAGTTCTATCAAGTTTGAAAATAATAAAAGAGAAAATTGCAATTATTAACATAAGATCCTACAAATTCGAAAATAATAAGGAAGTTGTAATTTTCTAAATCAAAGAAAGTTCTATCAAGTTTGAAAATAATAAAAGAAAGTTCTATCAAGATTGAAAATAATGAAAGAGAAAATTGTAATTATTAACATAAGAGCCTACAAATTCGAAAATAATAAGGAAATTATAATTTTCTAAATCAAAGAAAGTTCTATCAAGTTTGAAAATAATAAAAGAAAGTTCTATCAAGCCTACAAATTCGAAAATAATAAGGAAGTTTTAATTTTCTAAATCAAAGAAAGTTCTATCAAGTTTGAAAATAATAAAAGAAAGTTCTATCAAGATTGAAAATAATAAAAGAGAAAATTGCAATTATTAACATAAGAGCCTACAAATTCGAAAATAATAAGGAGGTTGTAATTTTCTAAATCAAAGAAAGTTAAAGTTCTATCAAGTTTGAAAATAATAAAAGAAAGTTCTATCAAGCCTACAAATTCGAAAATAATAAGGAAGTTTTAATTTTCTAAATCGAAGAAAGTTCTATCAAGTTTGAAAATAATAAAAGAAAGTTTTATCAAGTTAAGAGCCTACAAAATCGAAAATAATAAAGGAAGTTGTATTTATTAATATTAAAAATTGAGAAAAATAATAAAAGAAAGTTCTTATCAAGTTAAGAGCCTACAAAATCGAAAATAATAAAGGAATTTGTAATTATTAATATTAAAAATTATGAAAAATTGAGAAAAATAGAAAAATAGAACGGAGCGATTTGAGAGCCGCCACCTCACCGTCCCCGTCTTCTCCTTTATATAAGTACAAGAATGGTGAACTGTTGTGGAGTAAAATCCGAGCTTGCGAATTTAATGCGAGGGTTTAATGAGCTTCGAGCTTTTATGGCTGCACTTGTGTTTCGAGACTAAATCGGTCCTCACAAGATGCCTACGTATCTCAATTCGTTATTGAGAATCAAGCCAAAGACGTAGTTCTTGGTGTTGCCCTCGGGGCTATGGCAGCAGGGGCACACCAAGGACGTAGTGACTTGTATGTCCTTATTCGAGGATGAAGTCTAAAACGTAGTTCTAGGGGTGCCTTTATGGCTTGTTGCGCCTTCGAGGCATTGTGACGTATAGAGCTGTGCCCAAAACGTAGTAGATGACGTATGGAGCTGTGTCCAAAACATAGTAGATGACGTATGGAGCTGTGTCCAAAACGTAGTAGATGACGTATGGAGTTGTGTCCAAAACGTAGTAGATGACGTATGGAGCTGTGTCCAAAACGTAGTTCTGATTGTAGGATCAGGGTCCTTATATAGGCGTCTAGAGCCTAGTATTTATGGTATGTTTAGGAGTCTTAGCGAATAAGTCTCCTTTTTGATATTGGATAAACATTGTATTTCTTGCTGGAGAATTCGTTTCCTTGTTGGTAAAGGCTATGACTCATTAATTGCCTTTAATTGGGATTCCGGATCCTTCTTTGATGAATTTACCATATTTTGGACTCTTTTTATGAGCTGTATATTTTCCCTATTCATTAATTACGAAATTAATGAATAATTAGGGTGTCGGGCCTTAAATATCGGCCTTTCCATTGACTTGTCAATTATATTTCTATAATTACTTTTCTGACCATATCATTTGCCCCCCAACTTCTGGGAAAATCTCCTTGGGGTTTTCGTAGAAGTTATAACGTGTTTTTCCTCAAAATTTTCCATTTTTAAGGGCATTTTCGACCTCAAATTAGGTCACTTTCGACCTCCTTTTTTACCAGGAAACAGTTCATTTTCGACCTGAAATTTGATCTGAATTTCGACCTCGACTGGAGTGAGGTCGAAGGTTTCGACCTCGATTTTTAAGTCTTTTTCGACCTCGAGCCTTCGACCTCGATCCAACCTTTTTTCGACCTTGATTGGTCCCAGGTCGATGGTTTCGACCTCGACTTCCCAGTCATTTTCGACCTCGGTCATTCGACCTCGATCCCTTATACTTTCGACCTCGATTTACAGGTCATTTTCGACCTGGGTCATTCGACCTCGATTCCTCATACTTTCGACCTCATTTTGCAGTTCATTTTCGACCATGATTTCTAGGTCAATATCGACCTCGATCTCTAGGTCGTTTTCGACCTCATTTTGGCGTGAGGTCGAACGCTTAGACCTCGTTTTCTAGGTCATATTCAACCTCATTCTTTCGACCTTGAATCCTTCTGTTTTCGACCTCACTTGGGTGTGAGGTCGAGGGGTTCGAGCTCGATTTATAGTGTATTTTCGAACTCAATCAATCGACTTCGATCTAGGGTCTTTTCGACCTCGAATTTTCAATTTTTTGACTGGATTTTTGGTGCAAAATCGATGGAAACGACCTCAATTCCTCGTATATTTTAGACTTCGAGCCTTCGATGTCGTTCTAAGGTTTTTTCGACCTCAATTTCATTATTTTTCGACTTTATTGGGAGCGAGGTCGTTGGAATCGACCTCGTTTTCCCATATGTTTTCTACCTCGGTCGTACGATTTCGATTTAATGTCTTTTCGACCTTAAATCTTTGATTTTGCCTTGGCTATATTTCAAATTTCATTCTTTTCTTGGGCCTTAACTAGCCCAATTTTTAATTGAACTTAAATTATTCCAGCCTTGGGCCTTATTGGGCCTTTATTGTTTGGGCTTCGAATTTGCCTGAGACCCAAATTATTTGGGTTTTAATCTCTATAATCCATAAATGGATTTGTGGGCCTTAACTGGCTATAGACGGTTGCCCTTCCTTAACCGGTTGGGTTTCCAGTCACTAGTGTTTCACGAGTATCGTCTTGATGTAAAGCGTGGAGTGACCTACACATTTACGACGATTTTGCCTTATTCGAGGCTAACTTGACATTTGCATAAGCCTTTTATGTCTTATACCGTCTTGTTTTGGCTTCAAGCCTTTCATTGAGCATATCGAATGATGGGGTTTGGACTGAATGTCTTAGGTTTCTGGGGTTTCAACCCTTCATTTGCTTTCTAGGAAGCTCATGATTTCATCGAACCTTATTTCTATTTGTCCTAGTAGGGAGTCCAATCAGGACACACTTTAAACATAATAGACTTTCAAATTTGAGGCATGCCAAGTCCTTGGCACCTCATGCCCTTCGAGGGTTTCTAGCTTGTACGAGCCTCGACCAAATACGTTCTTGACGCGATATGGTCCTTCCCAATTTGGGGCCAACTTGCCTTTTTGTCCAACTCCGGATGCCTCAATCTTTCGGAGGACTAAATCTCATTGTCGAAAGAATCTCTCTTTAACCTTTAGGTTGTAATAGAAAGATGCTCGTTTCTGATGCTGAACTATCTTGACATTTGCCTCATCTCTAACTTCATCAATCAAATCTAAGGCCAGCCTCAAGCCTTCCTCATTTGTTTCTGGCTCATAAGCCTCAATTCTTGGAGACGTGTGAGTAATCTCCACTGGAACCACTTCATCTGCCCCATATACCAACAGAAAGGGGGTAGCTCCAGTGGTGACTTTGCGGGTAGTACGATATGCCCATAGTATGGGGAGCAATTCGTCCACCCAAGTGTTTCTGGAGCGTTCAACTATTTTCTTCAGTCCATCTAGGATAATTCGATTTGCAACCTCAGCTTGCCCATTTGCTTGAGGATGGGCGATAGAAGTGAAGCGCAACTTGATATCGTTCTCATCACAATATTTCTTAATCTCATCGTTGTTAAACTGAGTTTCATTGTCTGTGACCAAGATACGTGGAATCCCGTATCTGCATATCACATTTTCCCAGAAGAAATGCATCACTTGCTTGGTGGTTATCTTGGCTAATGGCTTAGCCTCAATCCACTTGGTGAAGTAGTCGATTGCTACTATCAAGAACTTTCGTTGTGCACTTGCCATTGGGAAAGGTCCAAGTATATCCATTCCCCACATGGCAAATGGATTTGGTGAGTTTATGGATGTCAACATCTCTGGTGGTTGCCTAACCATTGGTGCATGCTTCTGGCACCTTTCACATTTCTTCACGTAGCTTTTATCATCTGCTAGCATGCTTGGCCAGTAGAAACCTAGACGAGTGATCTTATGGGCAAGGGCTCTGCCCCCCAAGTGCTGCCCACAAATTCCTTTATGTACTACCTTCAGGGCCAATTCTACCTCTTGAGGTCTCAAACATTTCAGATATGGAACGATGAAAGACTTCTTGTATAGGATTCCCTCAATCAGGGTATACGTTAGTGCTCTCACATACAGCTTTCGTGCTTCTGAAGTGTCATTGGGTAACCACCCAGTTTCCAGATGAGCCTTGATGGAATCTATCCAACAACTAGCAACATCAATGGGTGTTACCAACTTTCCGTTGATGCTTGGGGTCCTCAGGACTTGGAAGTATACACTCCCTGCATAGTTTTCAATTTCGGAAGAAGCAAATTTAGACAAGGCATCAGCCTTCATGTTTTCTTCCCTTGGAATGTGCTACATAGCATTCGTCGAACTGAGTCATGATGGCCTTGACAAGTTTCAAATACTTGGCCATGACTTCATCTCTGGCCTCAAATTCCCCATTTACTTGGGAAACCACTAGCCTCGAATCTCCACATACTTTCAGAGTTTTAACTCTCAAGGCTCCAGCCAGCCCTAAGCTAGCTATCAGAGCTTCATACTCGGCCTCATTGTTTGTCGTTGGGAAGTCAAGTTTTAGTGCATACTCTATGAGGAATCCATCAGGACTTTGTAGCACTAAACCGGCTCCACTTGATTTTGTTTTTGATGCTCCATCAAAATAGAGCACCCAATATTCTTTGAAATCCATCTCTTGATCTTTCTCATCCTCCACTATTACTTCCTGCCCCCCGACTTCTTGGTTGTCAATGGTACATTCAACCATGAAGTCAGCAAGTGCTTGAGCTTTTATGGCCGTTCGAGGCTTATACTTGATGTCAAATTCGCCTAATTCAATGGCCCATTTGATCAACCTTCCACTAACTTGAGGGCTATGCAAGATGTTTCTTAGAGGTTGATCAGTCAAGACCTCTATTTTGTGAGCCTATAAGTACGGGCATAGCTTTCTTGAGGCCATTATCAAGGCTAAGGCAAACTTCTCTATCGTAGAGTAGTTTATTTATGCCCCATGTAGGATCTTTCTTACGTAGTAAATGGGTTTCTGAACCTTCAATTCTTCTTTTACCAAAACGGCTCCAAGGGCTGTGCTAGGAACCGCCAAGTACAAATAGAGAATTTCCCCTGGCTTGGGCTTTGCCAACAGTGGTGCCTCAGCCATGTATTTCTTCAGGGCCTCAAAGGCCTCTTGGCTCTCCGTTGTCCATTCAAAAAATTTCACGTTCTTGAGTGCTTTGAAGAAAGATAAGCACTTCTTTCCTGACTTGGAGATAAATCTTCCCAATGCTGCCACTCTTCCCGTTAGTTTTTGGACATCCTTGACAGTCTTTGGTGGTTCCATGTCTAGAATTGCTTTGATTTTGTCGGGATTGGCCTCGATTCCTCTCTTGGAAACCATTAGGCCTAAAAACTTTCCCGAGCCTACACCAAAGGCACACTTAGCTGGATTCAACATCATCTTGTGGTTCCTTAGCACTTCAAATGCCTCTCGGAGGTGCTCAATGTGATCGGCCTTATCGAGGCTCTTGACTAACATGTCATCTACGTAGACCTCCATTGTTTTTCCAATTAGGTGTCCAAAAATTTTGTTCACCAATCTTTGGTAGGTTGCCCCTGCATTCTTAAGTCCAAATTCCATGACTAGATAACAGAAAACACCAAAGTCAGTGATGAATGATACCTTGGAGATGTCATCCTTGTGCATTTTGATTTGGTTGTATCCACTGAAGCCATCCATGAAGCTGAGCATCTCGTGTCCAGCTGTAGCATACATTAATGCATCAATCCTTGGTAAGGGAAAACAATCCTTAGGACATGCATCATTCAAGTCAGTGAAGTCTGCACACATCCTCCATTTTCCATTGGCCTTTTTGACCATTACGGGGTTAGCCAACCATTCCGGGAATTGTATTTCTTCAATGAATCCGGCCTCTAGAAGTTTTTCAACTTCTTGTTTAATGGCCTCTTGCCTTTCTGGAGCAAAATTTCTCTTCTTTTGGTTCACCGTCTTTCTTTCAGGATCCACATTCAACTTGTGAGTTATCAATTGGGGATCAATCCCTGGCATGTCAGCCGCTGTCCAAGCAAAAACGTCATTGTTCCCTTGAAGAAAAGATATGAGCTTGATTTTCAATGGCTCAGGTAGTAGTGCCCCGACATAAGTCACCTTCTCCGGTTCACCAGGGACTAAGGGAATTGGGATTAAATCCTCAGCTGGTTTCCCTCTTCGGTCCTCATTGTCGTCAGTATCCATGTCTTCAATTGGGAGAACTTGCCCCCCGATTCCATCAGGCCTTAACGCGGCTACATAACAACTTCTAGCCATCTTTTGGTCTCCTCGTTCTTCACCAATCCCATTCCTCATTGGGAACTTGATTTTCAGATGATAAGATGAGGCAACGGCCTTGAACGCATGAAGACCAGTCCTTCCCAGGATTGCATTGTAGGTTGAAGTTGCCTTTATAACTATGAAGTTCAGCATTTGAGTAGACGTATTCATCCCTTGCCCCATGGTCATTGGGAGTTGGATAGTGCCTTCCACTTTTGATTCCACCCCATTAAATCCGTATATGGGCATATTTGAGGGTGTTAACTGAGAATCAGTGTAACCCATCTTGATAAAAGCATCGTGGAACAAGATATCCACTGAAGCTCGATTGTCGACTAGGACTCTTTTTGTTTCAGAATTGCCAATCACAGGTATGATGACTAGAGGGTCATCGTTGGGGAACTTCACCCCTTCCAAGTCTGAATCATCAAAACCTATTGACACTTCTGTTCTGGCACGCTTCGGTGCTTCTCCAACCACAGTCATTACCTCTCGAGCATAAGCTTTTCTTGAGTTTCGGGAGGACCAAGCAGCAGTTGGCCCTCCGAATATCATGTTGATGACTGGCCCTCGGGGCTTAGGGTTACGATCTTGGTCGTTGTCCCTTCTGTCGTAATCCTTCCTTTCATAGTTTCCTCTTTGACTCCCTTGATTTCCATCCTTGGTGAATTTGCTGAGTTTTCCTCTTCGTATCAGAAATTCGATCTCATCTTTCAATTGCCTACAATCGTCGGTGTCGTGACCGACTTCTTTGTGGAACCGATTGAACTGATTTTGGTTCCGTTTGGACATGTCAGCCCTCATTGGCTTCGGCCATTTGAGATCTCCTTTCTTAGCTATCTCCATCAGAATTTGACTCCTGGAAGTGTTCAATCTTGCATACTCCGTAAACTTTGGCCCAAAATTGTTTCTCTTGGGTGGAGAATCAGAGTCCTTTGACGTTCTGGGAAACTTTTCCTTGACGTCGTACTCCTGAGTTTCTTTTCTTTTCTTTGAGTTTCCACTACCGCTAGCAGTGGGTTCATACTTTCTCATGCTTTCTTCAGCCTTGCTATACTTTCCGGCTCTATCTTGGAGCTTCAGCATGCTCTCGGGTGGATGTTTAGCTAACGACCTTTTGAAGTGGTCATCAGTAGTTCCTTGTTGTAGGGCTATCATAGCCACTCTGTCCTCTAAGTCCGGGACTTTCAAAGCCTCCCGAGTGAATCGATTGATGTAGTCCCTTAGGGCTTCATTCTTTCCTTGCTGGATTGCCATGAGTGATGCAGAGCTTTTCTCATGCACCCTTCCACTAATGAACTGATTGATAAAAGCTTTGTTTAGTTCCTTGAAAGACCCAATTGAGTTGGAAGGAAGACGGCTATACCAGCGTTGGGCCATGGCTGCCAAGGTTTGTGGAAACGCCCTACACTTGACCGCATCGTTGGTTGACTGCAACAGCAGTGCATTGGAGAAGGTCCTTACATGATTTGCGGGATCTCCCGTTCCATCATAGGCTTTGATCGAAGACATCTTGAATTTTCTGGATATAGCCATTTTCATGATGTCTTGAGTAAACGGTGGTGTAGGATCATCAGGATCTCCTAGGGGCAACAAAATACTAGGATCACCCCTTGGGGCTTCGGCCCTCTTGGTTCTTCTTCTCGGTGGATCCAAGTTGATTATCGGGATCCCTTTAGTCGTTCGGCCTTGAGATTGAGCGGCCTCCTCCTCAGTAAGGAGTTTCTTGAGTCTTGCAGTCTCTGCCTCATGGGCTGCAATTTTCTCCTTAGTAGTTTGGGGTTGATCCCGATCTGTCTGGGAAGAACGTCTCCTTCTTGGGGCGACATCCTCTCCAGTTGTATAACCCTCATCCTCGGTGTATGGGCCCGAGTAATCTTGAACGAAAGGGGTCTGGCGAGTTTGTTGATTTTGGGGTCCCAGACCTTGAATATAAGGGGGCACATATGCCTCATGGTAGATTGGATTAGTTCCACTACCGCCCGCCATGGGTCGAGGGGGCATGCCATAGCTTGGCATCCCCAAAGTCTGATTCGCGTATTGAGGGAGATCAGTAGTATGGAGTTGAAGAATTCTCGGTGCATTCATGATGAGTGGAGAAGTCGAGATTGGTTGCTGGTGAACGGTCTCTTGTGGATTAGATCCATGAATGACCATCTGCAGGGGATTCGTCCCTTCAACCGAAATTGGGATTTCCGGTCCTTGAGTGTTGGTGGGGATATTCGTCCCTTGAGTGCCAGTAGTTGGCGGTGGTTGATTTCCATGAGTATCAGCCTCAGAGGTGACAGGGCGATCCTTAGGAGTTTGAGTATCTCGAGTTGTTCTTCGTGTGTTTGCCATGGTTGATGTTGTCTTCCCACAGACGGCGCCAAATGTTGTGGAATAAAATCTGAGCTTGCGAATTTAATGCGAGGGTTTAATGAGCTTCGAGCTTTTATGGTTGCACTTGTGTTTCGAGACTAAATCGGTCCTCACAAGATGCCTACGTATCTCAATTCGTTATTGAGAATCAAGCCAAAGACGTAGTTCTTGGTGTTGCCCTCGGGGCTATGGCGGCAGGGGCACACCAAGGACGTAGTGACTTGTATGTCCTTATTCGAGGATGAAGTCTAAAACGTAGTTCTAGGGGTGCCTTTATGGCTTGTTGCGCCTTCGAGGCGTTGTGACATATGGAGTTGTGCCCAAAACGTAGTAGATGACGTATGGAGCTGTGTCCAAAACATAGTAGATGACGTATGGAGCTGTGTCCAAAACGTAGTAGATGACGTATGGAGCTGTGTCCAAAACGTAGTAGATGACGTATGGAGCTGTGTCCAAAACGTAGTAGATGACGTATGGAGCTGTGTCCAAAATGTAGTAGATGACGTATGGAGCTGTGTCCAAAACGTAGTTCTGATTGTAGGATCAGGGTCCTTATATAGGCGTCTAGAGCCTAGTATTTATGGTATGTTTAGGAGTCTTAGCGAATAAGTCTCCTTTTTGATATTGGATAAACATTGTATTTCTTGCTGGAGAATTCGTTTCCTTGTTGATAAAGGCTATGACTCATTAATTACCTTTAATTGGGATTCCGGATCCTTCTTTGATGAATTTACCATATTTTGGACTCTTTTTATGATCCGTATATTTTCCATATTCATTAATTACGAAATTAATGAATAATTAGGGTGTCGGGCCTTAAATATCGGCCTTTCCATTGACTTGTCAATTATATTTCTATAATTACTTTTCTGACCATATCATGAACAAAAAAAAGTTGAATAATAGAGAGAAAGCAAGAAAAGGTCGCACCACTTACAGAACTTCAAAACCTGTATACATAATAGTACAAAAGATCTATCCATTTGCAGGTCTCCAGAAACATGGAAAAATCAATAATAATTCCAATGTCTTATTCGTTCTCTTGTAGTACTAACATAGCATCCCAACTACTCCTGCCAAGCGAAAAGATAAGAAGTCAGAAACCAATCATCAAAATATGATGGATAAAACGATTAACAAATCATCAGAAACAAAAGTAAAATTTTGATACGTTCTTGCGCAGCGGGACATAATTTTTTGATATGTATATTTAGCTATTGGAAGAGAGACATTGAAGGAATTATTTGTAATCTTAAGGGAAGTTTTCCAATTTCCACGCGAAGAAGAAAAGATAAGTAAAATTTAACAATGGAAATAACTTAATTTTTATAACAATTTCTTTTATACAAATAGAAATATGTTTGTTTTGCTTTACTAAAAAACAGCACTTAAGAAAGAATTTCTTTTATACAATTTAAAAAGGTTTTGGTTTTCTTTTCTAAAAAGTAGAACTTAAAAAAGGAAGTTTTAATTTCAAGTTCTTAAAATAAAGGGAATTTTCCTTTATAAAATATTATAAAGATTGTATATAATAATAATAAAATTTGATCAGCTTCATAATTTTAAGCCGACTTGTCTTTAATAAGTATTACCTTTTCTACAATTTAGGAGCTAAAAAAAGAAATTTCAATTTTTAATATTTAAAATAAAGGAGCTAGGTTTATAATTTTAAGCCAACTTGTCTTTAATAAATACTACATTTTCTACAATTTAGGAGCTAAAAAAAGAAATTTCAATTTCTATTATTTTTAATATTTCAAATAGAGGAGCTCTAGAAAATTAAATAAATATTAATCAAGCGATTCTAGAGTACATTTCTAGATGTTATAAAAGGAAATTCAAAATTATAATTTAAAATAGAGGAGTTCTAGAAAAATATGATCCAATATAAATTAGAGTGGTTATACTCACCTTTTGTACAATGGTTTATTTTATACAACTTAAAAAAAGTTTTGACTTTCTTTTCTAAAAAACAGGACTTAAAGAAGGAAATTTTATAAATTAGAGGTAATACTTACCTTTTATACAATGGTTTATTTTACACATCTTAAAAAAGGTTTTGACTTTCTTTTCTAAAAAATAGAACTTAAAGAAGGAAATTTTATAAATTAGAGGTAATACTTACCTTTTATACAAAAGTTTATTTTATATAGCTTCAAAAATGTTTTGACTTTCTTTTCTAAAAAATAGGACTTAAAGAAGGAAGTTTAATTTTAAGTATTTAAAATTAAGGAGTTCTAGAAAATTATAAAAATATGAATCGAGCGATTCTAGAGGTCTTGGAGGTTTTTCTTTATATATATAAAGATATTGATTTTAAATAGGATTGACTTTTATATATTTATTGTCTTTCCTAAAAATTATAATTGAATTAAAATAGTTAAACTATAGAAAAATAGATTAAAACTTAAATATGATTTAAGTTAGTTGAGGAAAAAAAAGTAATATTTAGATTTAAGTTAGTTGAGAAAAAAAGGTAATATTTGTTTAATTAAATTTTAAGTAGAATTGATTTTTTTATATTCATTATCTTTCCTAAAAATTTGAGTGTAAATAAGGAATGTATTCCCTAAAAATTCGAATGTAAATGAGGAAATTTAATTTTATTGAATTAAAATTGAGGAGCTCTAGAAAATTAGAAAAATATGAATCGAGCGATTTTAGAGCTCATGAGATTTTCCTTTGTATATATAAAAAGATATATTGATTGATTGATGATTGTTGGAATCATTGTCATATCTTTTAGCTTCAAGTTATCCTTTCTTTTAATTAAAAATAAAATATTAATAACTGTGCATGATTATTTTATCGTATATTTCGACTTTGAAAATTATCTAACTCAATCAATTACATAATAATCATTTGTCTTTAGATTAAAATATAATATACACGAAAAAAATTATTTTAAATAGTTTAAAAATTGAACTTCATAAATCGATTTCGCATGTAAATCACGATACAAGATCAAGCACGAGAATGAAATCTTTTTTTGCAAAACAAAAACACCAATAGACTTAAGGTTTTTTTTCATAAATAGCCAATCCAGAAATTTTTTTTGCAAAAAATACATAATTATTTTGCAAAAATATCAAAATATTTGCAAAAATACATAATTTTTTTGAAAAAATATCAAAATATTTGCAAAAATACCAACTTTTTGAAAATATTTGCAAAAATACGGTCCGCAACTAGATGCAATCATATCTGCAACTGCAACCAAAATCAACATGCAACTTGTTAATAATGGTGTTTTTCCAGCGTCCTAGGTTGTATCAGGGTAGGTTAGGGTTTAGAGTCTAGGGTAAGTCCATATACAAATTATTCGTCATTTTTAATATTTCTAAAACCCAACATAGAAACATTGAACCCTAAAGGTTAACTATTGAACTTCTGGATAAATCAAGACCACAAACTTACCCTTATTACTAACAAATGTTTTTGAATTCTTAGCTGTTTTTTAATTATTTTTTAAAAATTTGCATCTAGTTGCTTTGGTTGCATCTAGTTGCGTTGGTTGCAAACCGTATTTTTGCAAATATTTTTAGGTTGCATTTAGTTGCAGACCGTATTTTTACAAATATTTT
Source organism: Heracleum sosnowskyi (assembly GCA_030848705.1). Taxonomy (NCBI): domain Eukaryota; kingdom Viridiplantae; phylum Streptophyta; class Magnoliopsida; order Apiales; family Apiaceae; genus Heracleum; species Heracleum sosnowskyi. The sequence continues at coordinate 25,053,576 of CM061240.1, forward strand.
CAGAAAATTGTAAAATTGCAAAAAAAAACTTAAAAAAGATAATATTTTTGATAATTTCACTAGACTTAACGTATCAAACACAATTGGCTAATAACATTCCAAATCAAAATTAGACCGTTGAGATGGAAAACATACATGTCTCAATTCTGTTAGACATGTCTCAGTTGGGGAAAATGCTAGGATACAAAAAAAGAAGTTCTTAAACAACATGTCTTCCTCGGATTAGTTATATATATATTTTTAGCATCTTTTTGCCGCCAGCACAGCAAGAGGACAATTACTATCCTCCAGTAGTTATATTTAATCGTGTCAACCTCATCATTTAGAAAATTTTAGGATTTTTTATTTATTTCGTAGTACTGTTCTTTATCATTATCATTTAGGTGATGCTCTCGATCTTTGTAGAATGAAGATTGATTATGACCTTTAGACTCATATTAGTTATTCATGATAGGTTTTCTAAAGGTGTTTTGATCACATGTTTGATTCATGAAAACTAAACAGAGAGAAGGAATAGAAGTTAAAACAAGAAATTGTTATTAACAACTTAAATTAGAAGAGGTGTTTAAATAGCACCAATGTTCTTAAGGCCAAGAACAACCCCAACTCCAATGATGTGACCAACAGATCCGCAAGCCAAGGTATCTGCAAGGGTGAAACCAGCAGGGTCCCCTGTTTGTAAACCAGAGTCCCTCACTTCGAGCTTCAATCCTGCGGTTGCCTTCCTGTTTGCTGATGGTGCCAATCCAAACCTTCCAGCAAAAAGCATCAAGCTTGTGGCAGTCACCATTATCTACACATACGTATGAACATTACTATCTGTTTTGAAAACTGTATCGTGATTTTATTAGGTGATCATTTCATTTGCAATCGCAAGTGTTCGAGGAACAAGGGATGATATTAGAAACTAAAAATACTACTATGATTACCAAGTTTGTTGATGATCCGATAAAATCACAACGGGCTCCCAAAGCTCCATTCCCTTTGCGATTCATTGGTCGAACTGATACCTGTTGCAGTGACCATACATTTCATTAGCCTGATTGACCTAAAATTTTATAATAGCATAGCCTTGTCATGCGTAACATATATGAAGCTAGACAGAAATATTTTAAATTGACCATTACCAAAAAAAAAAAAAGATGGGAAATCTTTTGATGATTAAGTATGGATTGTTCCTTACTATTGACGTTTAGGAAAAGATCAGTTAACCAGACTTCAGAGTAAGAGTATTCAAGGTGCATTCTTTTTAATACAGATATATGAGTATTTCTAAAAGATTCGATGTTAGATGAGTAAGTGTCTTAGGAACCGAGCTTGAACTTGAGAACTCTCATTGTATTGGCTGTAAATGACCCACTCTTCCAAAACGCTCAAGTGTTGGGATAAATCACTAAAGGGATCTTAGATCTCAACACTTGCTAATCGTTGCAAGAACAACGATCTGCAGTCTGTTGAATTCTTTCTTGCTAAGTGAATGTTAATGCATTAACTGATTATATCTTAAACTGCTAGATATTCAAATTTGGGTGCTCTTCCACAGTCACCGTTGGATACCAACCACCTCCGACAATGAAACATAGCGGCAGCGATCACCTCCCGCAATGAAACATAGGTGATTGGTATCCATCGGTGGCTGGGGACCAATTTACCTTCAAATTTTAGGTTTGATATACCGTTTAGATTACACCGATACATATTACCTTTCATTAAGGGCATATCCAAACTGTGTGTTCCGATAACTTATACTGTTGTCTTATCTCTACTGACCTGAGATCTCTTTACATTGACATTATAAAGTTTTCGCTAATTCTAAATGCTGTGAAACAAGAATCACAAAACTACTACTGAATCTACAACTTATTTGTTCCTGACTTAACATATGAATATCGTACTACTCAATCTTCTAACAGATTACCTGAACAAATATACTGGAAAAAGAATAAATAAGCAATAAGGAACATTACAAAACTGATATTTTACACACACACAGGAAGTAAAAGAGAAAATGAGAGACTGACCAGGCTTCTGACAGGGGTGGAAACTGATAAAGAGTTGGCTCTGAGACCATTGAACTGAGGGATAGTTGTCATTGCTGCAGTTGCCATTTTTGCTGCTGACTACAGAAAGATGTATGTATGAAAATTTAATAGATTTTGTATAAATTTATGTTCCAGGAGAAATCAGAAGTTTATAAACTAAGAGCAGCTCAGTGCTGTCACAGCCACATGAAGAGTCTGTGGACTCAGAGTGGTTGATGCAGGATACACTAAGAATCCTGCTGCTGACATGGCAATTGTGTATTGGCAATCCTTTCTGGATAAGATTTTGTTTAAGCTAGTATTTTGTTGGATAGGAAGAGATGTAACATGTGCATGTAACTTTATAATTAGATTAGCTATCAGAAAAAAATAAAATTATGACTTGATCATTTTAAATATCATAAACTCAAATATCATACTTGGTGTTATTCAAATCAAGTCTCCATAACTATTTAGATTGAGTTCGACATTTCTTAATCAAATCGAGCCGAATCGAAAAAAACTTATTGACTCTAAAAACTGTGTTCCAATTTGATTTGTACATTGAACGAACCAGAGTTTAAAATTTGTTCACGAAAAACATTAATCAAGTTAAGAAGAATTAAGAGACTACATTTTAATTCGTTATTTCAGTAATTTCCGATTTTATGTTGTTACGAAATTGCTCCAACAACACTGAGTAACTTCATTAGTTTGCGCCACTTAACTATATAGCAGTACTAATTTTCAGCAGATAACACAAATATGTGGTTTATCCACTACGAGATGCATAGGACTGTAGAGCTTGCAAAGCTTTTGTCGATGTAAAGCAGATGATTCATGCCATAGCAGTTGCATTCAAATTAAAACACATAATTTATAAATAAGAAAAATTTACTTAATTTTACAACTGAAAGCTAAAACACTGAAACAGCACCTTGGTTAAAATTTGTTTAAATGCAGAGCTAAAATACGGAAACTGAATTCTTAGTGGAACATATGCATTTAAATTAAAGAGTAAAGCACACTTTGTATACCTACAATCAATTTGTGTGTCAGACCACTTAAAATACTATACTTCAAAAATTACCGTTTGCTATACTGAAATTCCAATTTCGTAATATTATGTGTATTTCAGTTAAAATAACATTAAAATGCAGGGGTAAAATAGTATTTTTGTCATCATTTTCTTCATCAAACACATTTGTACCATTGAAGAAGTTTTTGAGAAATTAAAACTTGAATATCTCAATCATTTCTTAACGAAATTGAGTTATTTAAGTTGCAACATAATGACATAATGCTCTCTTTCTCATCTACAAATTGATATTGATTTTGACTATGAAAGAATAATTTTAAGAAATTCCTATATTTTTGTTATATTTAGAATCTAAATATGAAAAAAATTTCATTTAGCATATCCAGATAATTAACTAGTAGATTCAATGAAAAAAGAACAAATGCATCAGCAACTGCAGGGAACTCCGTAGGTCCAAGTTACGACCGTGTTACTACGTCCACTTATAAAAAATCACGTCCTGTGACGGAACCAGGAAACCAAAAATACTTGTGACTGAAATTTATAATAATAATTTTTTATTTTTTATTCGAGATCAGCTCGGTCTCAATTGAAACATTCTTCTAATTTTAAAGGACAAAACATAAATCAATAAATAAATAAAAATCCATTATATCCTTGGACTTGCTCCTCCCCAATTCACGTCCATAACTTAGGATCTGTTTGGCTGAGGGTTTATAAGTCAGCTTATTAAGTCAGCTTATGACTTATAAATCCATTTCAGCTTATTAGGGGTGTTTGTGTACTCAGTTTATTTCATTAACTTATAAATTATAACTTATTTTTTTTAGCTTATGACTTATGGGGGTGTTTGTCTGCCCAACTTATAATCTAACTTATAACTTATAAGATGATAAATTGAATGTTAGAAAATACTAACATTTTGCTCAACTTATTTCATTTTTCATGATTTCTTTATCTATTTATACTTTTAAATGTTTATATTTAATCTAAAATGTTATTTTTATATTTTACTAACATTTTAGTAGTTTATATTTTTATATTTATACTAACATTTTAGTAGTTTATATTTTTATATTTATACTTTTAAATGTGTTTTAATCTAAAATGTATTTATCGAGATCATTATATTAATTAATTATTTTTTCAATTTAATTTAACAAAAAAATTATTAACTTATAAGTAAATTTATCCAAACACTTACATAACTTATAAGTTTGCATCAACTTATCACTTATATAACACTTACTCATTACAAGACATAAGTTCACTTTTTTAAGTTCTCCCAAACACTTATAAGAATCCATCAACTTATCACTTATAAAGCACTTACTCATTTTAAACTATAAATCAACTTTTGTTTGATACCCCAAACGCCCACTTAATTGCGGAACCTATTTTTAACCATTTTATGATTTATCTACTTAATTAACACTCTAAATTTGTTGGTTGGAATGAGAAAATCTTGAAACAAATGCTGAAGCCCTTTCTGAAATATTCGTGTTAAATGAATTCAATCCCAGCCAAGTTGGGCCTCCACAGGCCTAAGGTAGTACAAGTGCAACCCAGCTTGATGCTGTTATATTGATGCTTGCGGAAAATGTTGGAATCTTCTTAACTTGATTAAAATTCGATACATTTGATCTAGGCTCAAACTTTCCAATTAATAATATTTAAATATTAAATTTCATTCCATTCGAGTTTGAACAAAATAAACCCAATTTAATTGATTTTATAATTTATTCAGCTATATGTTTGACTTTGGAGGCTGGACACGTTGTTTCTATTGGAACCCACAATCTGTAACTTGGATTCCGTCCTATATTTGGGTAGTGCTTGATCAAGTAATTGGGCTACAAGCCTACAACCACAACTTTATATTATATGCTACAAAAATATATATTATTATTATTACAATACTGTCTATTTGTATTAAAAAATTATATAACTAAAAAAAAAGGTCTAGTAGAACCTGAGGATGTGACACATTATGTCCTTGGTTAGCTTATCAACACACCAAGAATATCGGTAGCTGTTTGCTCTGCCCTCATCTATCATCTCTACGTATAGTCCTTTTTCTCATCCAATTGTTTACAAGTTTGGTACGGAGATTAAGAAATATAAGTAAAATAAAATAAAAAAGTAAAAAAAATAAGTAAAATTGTGGAACACGTTAATATTTAAAGTATAAAATAAGTAAAGTGAAACAGAACAGTGAAAGTAGTTAATTTTTATATTATAAAACTTTAATATTTTTGAAATTTTTTAAAAGATAAAGAATTGGATTGGCCATTCAAAAAAAAGGTAAAAGAAACGGATGGGACTGGGGAGGAGTATATAGGGCCGGTTTGGCTAAGCCAACTTATGGCTTTTAAGTCGATAAAAACTAGGTGTTTGTGTACTCGGTTTATTTGATAACTTATAACTTATAAATTGATAAGTTGAATGTTAGAAATCACTAACATTTTACTTAACTTATCAACTTATTCTTTGATTTCTTTATTTTTCTAATATTTTATATTTTTACATTTGTGTTTTTTAATATTTTTGTAATTTAAAATACAAGTGTTGAAATCATTGTATTTAAAAATTATTTTTTCAAATTTAAATTAGCAAATTCTTCACTAACTTATAAGTAAATTTATCCAAACACTCGTATAACTTATAAAAATTTATCAACTTATCACTTATATAACACTTACTCATTTTAAGCTATAAGTCAACTTTTATAATTCCCCAAACATGCACGTAATAAGATGGATCTCGCTCTCTCTTCTTTTTATGAAAGGAATGGATCCGGCTCTCTTGGTAGTCGATGATTGTAATCATTTATTCATAAAAATTGTTCGTAAATAAATTTGATACCAAAACTAATTATGAATGAAAATTACTTACCTTTCAAAGGCCAAAGCTCAATGTTCAAATTTCTTTTGCCCTTGACATGCACTTCAAAACAAAAAATAAACCTCGACATCACTGGTGTATCTTTACTAACCAAGTGAAACTGACATCCTTGTATACAAATACGTGCTTTGGCCAATGTAGTAAAATTTTGTCGCAAACACAATTAAATATTTTAAAATAAAAGTATTACTAGAAAATCTAAAATGATTTTCTAAACTTTTTACAAAATAACGTATTACACATATGATATGTTTTTTCTTGTGAACGTATATATGTATGCACAACGAATTACACATAGGGTCTGTTTGGCTCTTCTTTTAAGTTACAACTTATGTATTATAAGTTGATAAGAGGGGGGTTTGTGTACTCAACTTATTTGATAACTTATAACTTATAAATTGATAAGTTGAATGTTAGAATTCACTAACATTTTACTTAACTTATCAACTTATTCTTTGATTTCATTATTTTTCTAATATTTTATATTTTTACATTTGTGTTTTTAAATATTTTTTTAATTTAAAATACAAGTGTTGAAATCATTGTATTTAAAAATTATTTTTTCAAATTTAATTTAGCAAATTCTTCACTAACTTATAAATAAATTTATCCAAAAACTCGTATAACTTATAAGAATCCATCAACTTATCACTTATATAACACTTACTCATTTTAAGCTATAAGTCAATTTTTTTTTGTGATACCCCAAACACGCACATAGATATTTAGGAGATTTTTTGGACAATTTTTTGAATTGTCTAACATTTTTTTAAAATAATATCATATTTATATGTTTTATTTCTGCGGTTTCATTTAAGACTGATAATTAATTAATCAACTCAGGACTGATATTCGTATTGTTTTGGACAGTGATGTCGTCCTTTTGTTTCCATTTTCCTAACATGTCACAGACAAAATATTTATTCATCTTTTCCAAGTATATAAGTATAGAAATAATATATGCTTGTCGCTATATTTTCCTCTCATTTTCGTGTGTTACAAATTGCTTAACGTGGCTCTTCGTCAAATCATACATGTAATATAGATTGTATGCTTGCATGTTAAGTTGTCAAACTTGAAAATGAAAGCCAGAAGTATTTCATTGATGGTACTACGATAGGTGTTATTTCATGTCTCCAAGTCTTTTGATTTGTAGTAACATTTGAGAGGGACTTAAGATAGTGAAATTTGAAATTTTATGGTCTTGTACAAAAAGAAATTATTAATTTTAAAAATAATTAGATGAAAATGGCTAGATATAATACTAATTATTTTGATTTTAATATTTGGCTATTAACAAAAATTTAAGATTCGAATCATGTCAACCGTATATTAGAAATAAAAAATTATATATATATATATATATATATATATATATATATATATATATATATATATATATATATATATATATATATATATATATATATATATATATAGGTATATGATTTGAATTACATCAACACACATAATTATATTTTATTTTATATTCTACTATAATTATTTACTTTGTATAAAAATTTATAGAAAATCAATACTAATATATGATAGACGAAACATTAAAATTTTGGTCGGTCGGTATGGTACGTTGTTGTTATGGAATAAAAACTGAGCTTGCGAATTTAATGCTAGAGTTAGAGAGATTCGAGATTTAATGGCTGCACTTGTGTTTCGAGAATAAATCGGTCCTCACGAGATGCCTACGTATCTCAATTTGTTATTGAGAATCAAGCCAAAGACGTAGTTCTGATTGTAGGATCAGGGACCTTATATAGGCGTCTAGAGCCTAGTATTTATGGTATGTTTATGAGACTTAGCGAATAAGTCTCCTTTTTGATAACTGATAAGGATTGCATTACTTGGCGGGCAAGTCTTTTCCTTGTTGATAAAGACTGTGACTCATTAATTGGGATTCTGGATCCTTCTTTGATACATTTGCCATATTTCGGACTATTTTCATGAACTGTATATTTCCCTTATTTATTAATTACGAAATTAATAAATAATCAGGGTTTCAGGCCTTGTTTATTGGGTCGTATTCTTGGACCAATCTAGGTTTAATTAATACATCATTAATTACATATCTAGGGTTATTTTTAGCCCATATGAGTTGTGATTTTACTTAATTGTACTTTCTTGCATTCGTATTTTTACTTAATTAACCTTGCTTATTTATAGAAATATATTATTAAATAATAATATTACCTATTTATAACCAATTACCTTTTTTTAATTTTTTCTTACAAATTCCCCTAATTTTTGAAATATATCACCGACAATTATCTTTTTAACTAAAACATGTTAGTTTTTCTATTTTTCTTTACTAAAACCCCTCATTTTCCAAAATAATCACGGACAAACCTTTAGTTTTTTATTTTTAAACCTAATAATATAATTTATTTATTTTAAAGTTTACTTATTTTAACATGCCTACTTATTTTTCTTAACAAATACAATTACTAAAAATATTAAAATATAAATAATCAAATACCTATTTATAACAAATTACCTTTTCAGCTAAAACATATTACAGATTTTTTCTAACAAAGTCCCTCATTTTCTAAATATACCACGGGAAATTGCCTTTTTCAATTGCCTTTTTCTATTCTTCTCACTAAAATCCATTCTTTTTCTAAAAATATTACGGACAAACCCTTTACTTATTTATTTTAAAACGTATTTAAATAATTTAAATTATTAAATTTTAAAACCTCATTTTCCAAAAATATCACGGGCATTTACCTTTTTAAACTAAATATATATCACATTTTTTATTTTTTCCATACTAAAACCCCTCTTTTTCCAAAAATATAACGAGCAAACCCTTACTTATTTATTTTAAAATCTGTTTTAATGTTTTTAATTAATTAAAAGTTTTTAGCTATTTTTACTTGCCTACTTATTTTTTTAACAAATATAATTAAAAAAATAATAATAAAATAACAATTAACAATCCGTGCATCGCACGGGTTTCAAGCTAGTATATTTAAGGATATTTATCAAAAATACCACTTTTTTAAAGTTTTTTTGCGATTTTACCATCTTCTCAAAATATTTACAAAAATACCTTCGTTTTAAAAATAATTTGCGAAAATACCATCTTTTAAAAAGATTTTTGCAAAAATACGTTCTGCAACTAAATACAACCTACGTAGGTTGCATCCGGTTCCATGTGTGATTGCAACTAGATGCAAGTGGATGCAACTTTCCAAATACAAACTACGTAATTTGCATCCAGTTGCATATGTGGTTGAAACTAGATGCAACTTTTTAAAAAATAATTGAAAAAACAACTAAGAATTAAAAAAAAATTATTAATAAAAGGGGTAAACTTGTGGTCTTGGTTTACCATGGGGTTCAATAGTTAACTTTTGGGGTTCAATGTTTCTATTTTGGATTTTAGAAATATTAAGAATGACGAATAATTCGTATACGGACTTAGGGTTTAGGGTTTAGGGCCCTAGACTCTAAACTCTAACCTACCCTGATTTTAGGGTTGTTTATAACCCTAAAATCAGGACGCCGGAAAAACACCATTATTAACAAGTTGCATATGTGGTTGATTTTGGTTGCAGTTTGCAGAAGGTATTTTTGCAAATAATATGGTATTTTCGCAATTTTTTTTTTTTGAAAATGTATTTTTGCAAAAATATTTCTGGAATGGGATATTTATGAAAAAAGCCCTATATTTAATAAGATAATGAAATAATAATTCATCGCACAAGATAAATTTCAATATTGAGTTATGGAAATATAATTATTCCAATATTGAATTATGGAAATAGATAAATACTACAAACGCAACATTTTTTTTGTGGGTTAGACAAATTTTGTTCCTTTTTATTTACCAGAACATATTTTGTTCTTTATAATTACAATTATTTGTTTGAATTTTTTTAGATTATAAACTAATTATATACTTTTAAAAAAATTATGTATATTTTTTTAAACACAATATTTTAAATTGATTTTAAAATAAATATTATATGTTAATTTAAATTATATTTTGAATAAAGTTCACTATGTATACTCGTACTTTACTCGAGACATCACTAGCAATACTTCAATTCAAAATCGAACACTTGAAATATCATTCTTTATATTTGACTTGCATTCTGTTGGTAATTTAGGAAGTAAAGTGTATTTTGTGTACTAGCATTTTATTTTAAATGCATTTTGTTTTGAACTAGAGTATTATAAGTATTGTTTTGACTAAAGTACGAATACACAAAGTTAACTTTACTTCCGAAATTCTAGACGAAATTAATCCAAATTAAAGAAATGCAATAATGTATAATAAAATATAAATATTGATATTTAGTGCTTGATTTTGAACATTGTAAATGGTGCCTTTAATCGTAAACAAAATACACTTTACACTTATACATACAAGTAAATAGATCCCGTATCAACTTACAACCCATCCTAACTGAAATTTAAATGTCACGTAAACACCCATTTACCAATGAATCAAATGTCAATGACCTTTAACATGATTACTGTATTACTAATGTCGATGTGATGGATTAGAAAAACAAATTAAATATTTATATGCAAGTAGAATCATCGCAATCTTCACTTACAATAGTCATGTTCTTTAATTAATTTGAGCAGGATTGTTGATTTAAGAACAGATGATGTCCTATTGTCCCCCTATCAAAACACCGAGAATACTGCCTGGGTGTTTTCTTACTCCAACTTCATTAATCGCTCCCATTTAATATGCATTTAATTAGTCATTGCATACATGTATCATATTATAAAAGTAGGGTTTTGTTATAGGACCTTGGGATTAATCTCACGTAGATGTAGATGTATGTTATAACCTTTTCCTTTTATAGTAATTGTAATTATAATATATATTTTCCTAGAACATTTAAATATTTGCCAACAGGCTGCATGGGGAAGATTGTTTGGTAGAATATTATATAAAAAAAGATGTAAATAAAGAGGAGTACATGATTGAGCATAACAAGCTCCTAGTAGTATAATTTTGAATTCAAGAACCCACTTGTTACATTTTTGTCTAACATTTCCCACATGTTAGTTTTAATTATACTTAGTTTATAATCCGAGCACGAACTTTTTTTAATATAATATAATATTTTTTTACAATAAAAATATTTTTATATTATATTTTTGTATTAATAATAAAAATATATAGAATATAGTATAATTGACTCTTTTATTAAGAAGATATGGTGTATGATATTTTTTGAAATATATTAATAATTGATAGATATATAATTAAAAAAAGACAATATTAATGACTAAACTATATATTATACTAAATTTTATTTTTAGGCGTATTTATAAAAACTGATATATTTTCATTAAAAGATAATGTGTTGTATATTTATACTTTATATTATTTTATTAAATAGAATAATTGAAAGATATATTTAATTAAAAAAGCAATATTAATGACTGAAAGATATATTATACTAAATTTTATTTTTAGGCATGTTTAAAAAAGGTAATATATTTTCATTAAAAGGTAATGTGTTTTATATTTATACTTTAGATTATTTTATTAAATAGAATAAGTGATCGAAAATCGAAAACCAAAATTTTATTAATTGTATTTGCTAAAAAAAATAAGTAGGTATGTTAATTTTTTTTTAAATAATTAAAAATATTAAAATAGATTTTAAAATAAATAAGTAACTATTTGCTCATGATATTTTTGGAAAAAGAGGGCCCAAATAGAAAAAGTAACATGTTTTAGCTGAAAAGGTAATTGTCTGTATTTAAAAGTATTAAAATATGTTTTAAAATAAATAAGTAAGGGTTTGTCCGTGATATTTTTGGAAAAAAGAGGGGTTTTAGTAGGAAAAAATAGAAAAAGTAACATATTTTAGTTGAAAAAGGTAATTGTCTGTGATATTTTTAGAAAAATTAGGATTTTGTTAGAAAAATAGAAAAGATAATGTATTTTATCCGAAAAAGTAATTAGTTATAAATAATATTATTATTTAATAATAATTTTTTTTTTTAAAAGTAACATGTTTTAGCTGAAAATGTAAGTGCCCAGAATTAAAATTATTGAAATAGGTTTCAAAATAAATAAATAAGGGTTTGCCCGTGATATTTTTGGAAAAGAAGGGGGTTTAGTAATGAAAAATAGAAAGAGTAACATGTTTTAGTTATAAAAGGTAATTGCACGTTTTTTTTTAGAAAAAGAGAGGATTTTGTTAAAAACAATAGAAAAGGTAATATATTTTAGCTGAAAAGGTAATGTATTAAAATAGTTTTTTTTTAAATAAGTAAGGGTAATTAAGTAAAATCACTAGGCACCGACCGTCCGTTCGTCCGACTACCAAACTTTTAATGTTTTCTCTTTAATAATACTAGCTTAAAACTCGTGTGATGCACAGATTTTTAATTGTTATTTTTTTTTAATATTTTATTAATTGTAATTGTGCAAGAAATAAGTAGGCATGTTAAAATAGCTAAACCCTTTTAATTAATTAAAACATTAAAACAGATTTTAAAACCCGTAATATTTTTGGAAAATGAGGGGTTTTAGTAAGAAAAAATAAAAAAATGTAACATGTATTTAGTTTAAAAAGGTAAATGCCCGTGATATTTTTGAAAAATGAGGTTTTAAAATTTAATAATTAAAAGTATTTAAATATGTTTTAAAATAAATAAGTAAAGGTTTCCTGTGATATTTTTGGAAAAAGAATGGATTTTAGTGAGAAAAATAGAAAAAGTAAATTGGAAAAGGCAATTTCCCGTGATATATTTAGAAAATGATGGACTTTGTTAGAAAAAATATATAATATGTTTTAGATGAAAAGATAATTGGTTATAAATAGGTATTTGACTATTATTATTTTAATATTTTTAGTAATTGCATTTGTTAAGAAATATAAGTAGACATGTTAAAATATGTAAACTTTTAAAAAAATAATTATAATATTAAAATAGGTTTAAAAATAAATAACTAAAGGTTTGTCCGTGATATTTTTGGAAAAGGAGGGGTTTCAGTAATGAAAAATAGAAAAACAAACATGTTTTAGTTAAAAAATGTAATTGTCCGTCATATATTTGAAAAAGTAGTGGAATTTGTTAGAAAAAATAAAAAATAAATGTATTTTACGTGAAAAGGGTAATTGGTTATAAATAGGTAATATTATTTTTTAATAATATATTTCTATAAATAAGTAAGGTTAATTAACTAAAAACACGAAATACATTTAATTAAGGGTAATTAAGTAAAATCACAATGTACCATACCGACAAACCAAACTTTTAATGTTTAGTCTATTATATAATAGTATTGATAGCTTAAAACCCGTGCGATGCACGAATTATTTTTAATAATTGTTATTTTTATTATTTATGTTTTAAAATTTTATTAATTGTATTTGTTTAAAAAAATAAGTTGGTGTGTTAAACTTTGTTAAATTATTAAAATAGATTTTAAAATAATTAAGTAACGGTTTATCCGTGATATTTTTGGAAAAGAAGAGTTTTATTAAGTAAAAATAGAAAAATTAACATGTTTTAGTTGAAAAGGGTAATTGTCCATAATTAAAAGTATTAAAGGATTTTAGTAAGGAAAAACAGATAAAGTAACATGTTTTAGTTGAAAATGTTTGCCCGTGATATTTTTGCAAAAGGAGAAGATTTTTTTTACAAAAAGTAAAATAATATAAATAAGGGAAGTACCATACCAAAAAACAGATACCAAAAAACAGGTACCAAAACTTTTAATGTTTCGTCTTTAATAATATAGTATAGATATGTAAATATTTTTAAAAAAGTAAAAATATAAAAATAGGTTTTAAAATAAATAAGTATGGGTTTTCTGTGATATTTTTGAAAAATGAGGGATTCTAGTGTTGTAAGGAGAATTTCGTACAACAGTGTGTTGTAGGTTTATGGAAAGTGGTGGCTGGACTTGTATGATGACTCCTCAGAAAATTGAATAGAGAATGGGTTCTTTCTCTTGCTCTTTGCCGAGTGTCAATTGTGTATCATACAAGGTGCTTACGTACCCCTTATATAGGGATCAAGCCTCACATAGTTCTTGAAAAACAAGTCATTAGATAAGCCCATTCAGCCCAAGCCCATAAATAGTCAACGTTTATCCATCCAATATTCCCATAAATAATCCAAGGATTATCAATCCACCTTTCATTCCCATAAATAGTTCAAGGATTATCAATCCACCTCTCATTCCCATAAATAGTTCAAGGATTATCAATCCACCTCTCATTCCCATAAATAGTCTGGTCTTTACACATTTTCCTACAATCTCGCGGCATCTTCGCATTTCTTTCCATGATTGCAGGTTTGTCCCGTGTCAACCAAGAAATATCCATTTCATAAATAGGAATTTCCACACAAATTAGTATAAAAATTAGATGTTATGTTTCCATAGTTTTAAGTGGTGCGATCTCACCTATGTTCAATCATCCTCATTTCCAATAAATAGTGCGAGCCCATTATTTCATAATGGTGAGAGTCCGAAAGATTATGGTGAGAGCCCGAAAGGTTATGGTGAGAGCCCGAAAGATTATGCTCATCAAGGTGAGAGCTCATTTATTGACGAGCCCATCATTCATTAGCGGTGCGAGCTCACCATACTTAAGCTCAACACAACCCCTCGTGCGAGCCCATTACCTAGTTCACACCAATCTTTCCAAAACATAAACCATTTCCTAGACCCAAATCACTTATGGACCTGTTTAGGGTCCATTATCGAAAATCCAGTATAACAACTAGCCCAAAAATTCCTTAGTAATCTTAGATAAGGAATTTTCGTTCTCTTCCAATATTATGGTGCGAGCCCAATTCCCAGCTCGCATTACATCCAGTTCGCATATTACTGTTAGGCGTGTGTTCAATCGTCTACAGCTGTCCATGGAAAGACGTGTCGTCCATTCATATACAGACACGTGTCCCCATTTTCTCTTTCCTCCCCTCTATAAATACCCCAACATTTCCTTTCATAAAATCATTTTATCAAAAACAGTAACAAAACTCTGCCCATTTTTGCTCAAGGATCAAACACGGCGAGAATTATTATTACTTCCCGGCGATCATCCGCAACTTCATCAAGTTCTTCAAGTTCATCTTCTAATCCTTCACAAAGTAAGCATTTCAATCTCAAAAAAATCTTCTTCCATATGTGTTTTTATGTTTCTGCAATTTATTCGTTCAAACTGAATAAAGTTACGAACCGTGTTCCCTCATCGAGGCGAACTCATCCCACGGTTCGAGCTGAACCTGGGTTTGAAAATAAGATATGTGTTCGCATAGTAATCTTATTTGCACGTGCGAGGCAAGGACACTTAGCATTTTTTACTTCCTTCTCTTATTTTAGGGGCACACACTAATTTTCACCATCCCTTTCAGATGTCGAGTGCAACCCCATCGATGTCTGCCAGTTCGCTTGATAAAATACCGAGCCCGGCTCGTTCTTCTGCTACTCCGTCTCCATTGAATCAATACCCTCCTGAACTTAGAGGTTCTAAGGAATTCCAACGGGAATTGACATTCATCTCGGGTCGTCTAAGCCAACCCATTTCCCCAAATTCGGCCATTACTCCTGAAGGGGCAGCTAACATAGCCAGGATAGAAAACGTGATGCGAGCCAGTGGATCCAGTTCGCTTGGACTCCAACTTGATCCAAACTCCGCCCTATAAAACTATACCAGGGAGAAGGACCTGTATTCATGGAGGGACAAGAAGACAGGGCCAAGTATTTCCAGCTCGCTTGGCCTTGAAGATTTATTTAATCGTTCGGTGCAACCCATAAGTGACGAGGAGGCCAATGTCCGTATAAATCAATTGCTTCAAGAGAGGAAAGCGAAGCTTCACCTCGCACCATCTTCCGTAAATCATCCCATTCATATATCAGAGTCATCCACAGACAGTTCCCTAGGGAGCACTTTTTATGACAAACGCAAAGGGAAAGCAGTGGCTCGCACCCCATCTCCCCAGGACGAGTTCGAATAGAATGATGAAGATGATGACACTAGCTCGCACTGGTCATATAACAGTCCTGCTAGCGAGGAGATAACAGATGTATCAAGAGAAGTAGATTTCTGCAACTATACATACATCCCCGAACCATCTTCTGTTCCTTACGAACCACTAAAACAACTCGAATTCGAAGGAGAGGTTTTTCTTACAAAACGCGTAATCCCAGATGGCGACGAGAGCTCATCTTCCATTCATGAAAGTGGAAAAATCTTGGCTTGTCGAGACATGTCCACCTCGTTAACTGAAGATACACTACATGACCTCGTGGATCAATTCAGTCCAGAGGGTCGCATAATTCTCCCCGTACCGCACATGAGATGCTATCGATTTAATCATCCGGAAAATGGAGGACGGGCTCCTCGCATGGTTCTCTCATCGTTCTTGTTAAAGCTGGGTATTACTGCTCCCCTCCACCCCTTCATTCAATAAATCCTAGAGTATTATGGGCTCGCACCATTGCAGATTAATCCCAACGGCTATAGGTCAGCCATAGCTTTATACATTCTTTATAAAAAACAAGGCTACCCTACTCTCATCGCTAGGCAACTTGGGTACTTCTTAAACTTGAAGCACTCAGCTGAATTTGGCTACTTTTATCTCTCTGTCTGGCCTTATTACAATAAGAAGAAGTTGATTTTCGGGGAGCCAAGCAATTCGGGTAGATGGAAAGACCCCTTCTTTTACGTTCATGAAGTTCCCCGAGTTCAAACTCACTTCTATTATGACCCCGGTAAGCAATTCGTTTGAGCTCGCATCATTTCATTCACTTCGCACCGCATGTTTTTGCTTCACATCGTTTCTTATGTTTTGTCTTTATTTATTCAGAACCTCCTGTGAGAACACCTTTACAAGGTCAAGAGAAGATTAACGCTGATAACCTTCTAAACATCACTGTCTCAGAACGAAACATTAGAAAACTGATCACAACTGCCAACCTCGTTGAGTACGGCTTCTTAAAAGAGGGAACTAGATTAACTCCTAGCAAGAAATCTAGGAGAAAAAGAAAAGGTAAGTTTTCACTCGATGCGAGCCTTCAGCTCGCATCGTTATCTCGTATGTCATTTTATTCTTGTACTTTTATTTAACATGTGTATTGACTAACTCTTTTGTCTTCGTTTTATTTCAGAAATGGCAATCTCCCCTCCTCCATTCTTAGCCGAGCAAGATGTTTCGGTTCGAACCGTTCCTTCTGCCAGCCAAACCGGCTCGCACGCTAGGGGCTCGAACAAAGTTATTCACACCAAAGAGATCCCTCCCCAATTCAAAACGACTTTCACGGAATATTTGGCAACTGGCGGGGGATCTCCGCAAAAAAGAAAAACAAGACAATCCAAAGATGTCCTTTCTGAGGCTAATGCATGGAAGCGAGCTCGCAAGGAGTTGCCTCCTAATCCTCAAGGAAATGTTGTGGCCAGTACTCTGGTTCGACTCGGAGTCCCACACATTTCTGAGAGCGAGTTAAGGGCATGGACCTCGGGCTCGTTCGAGGCGAATAATGATGCCCTCACCAAGGCCACAACCGAGGTGTTTACACGACAGATCAACAGACACAGGGAGCTTCGTTCAATGGGTCAAGCCTCTGCTCGTCTCGACAAGGATAACAGAATCCTGAAGAACAAGCTAGACGAAACGAGGAGGGCCAACGTGGCATTGGTTGAAGAGTCCAAACAAAGAATTCTCGATGCGACCACAAGCCTTAAGAAGGACATGCGCGAGTCTAAAGCACTTGTGGAAAAAATGAAGGGGGAACATTCCAATTTTCTAGCTGAGGCCACTTTCCAGAACAATTCTTTAAAGCCCAATTTGCTGAGCTTGAGGCTAAAGTGGCAGCCCAAGGAATTGAGTTCGAGGCCAAGTTCTCTGCACTAGAGGCGAGCCGAGACGCAGAGGTCAAGGATGCGAAGGCTCTAGGGTCCAAGAACTTCATGAAGGGCTTCATAGCGAAGGTCCCTGAGTTCGATTGGAGTCCTCTAGATGCTGCCACAGTGAGTTATGCTGAGAAGCTTCGTATCGAAATGGAAGAGGAGGCTGTGGCTATGGAGGGGGCTCGAACCGCTGAAGAAGCCAATCTCGAGCTGGAATCTCAGCCCGTTCATGGAGCAAATGAAGAGACTCCTCAAGCTTAAATTTATTCAACTACTTTCTTTGGGGATGCGGGCACCCCGTTTGCCTCGCAATTTGTAGACATTTGATAGCTTCGCGCCCATAACACTTGATACTTTCTAAGTTTTTGTATTTGCCCATGATTCAACATGTCTTTACATTTTTTTACATAGTAATTATTGTTTAACTCCCATCAGGTTCACCTCGCACGGGATTACTTTGCCCATGGTTCCTGTTCGCACAAGGTTCCACCTCGCACATAGTCTAGTCCTACCTCGCACAAAGTTCCACCTCGCACAGAGTTTGAGCTCACTTTTTGTTTTATTTCCCAACTTGTATGAGCTCGTTTTTGAAGAGGCCTCGCCTCGCACGAGCTTTGTTTCTTAATTGATGGGCCGAGGCCCAATCAAATATACTTCTGTTATAATCTTCTAAAAACATAAATGAGTATATTTGCCCTAGAGCAATTATGACAGTAAAAAAGAACATAAAATTTACTTAATGCATTCAATAAACCTTAACTTTAATTAGATAATAAAACTCCCACCTTCTTAGATAATAACATACTTAGACTTATTACACCGTATGTCACAGGGATGTGTCTATATGACGCTCCCCCCCCCCCCCCCCCCGAGAATTAGGATAAATATCAATGCATGCTAAGTCTTAAATAGATATAAACTATTGAAAATATCTCCTCAAATGCTCAGCATTCCAGGCCCTTGGTATGAGCTTCCCCCGTATGTCATTGAGATGATAAGTTCCCTCCCATAGAACTGATTTAATCTGATATGGGCCTTCCCAATTTGCACCAAACACTCCATGATTAACCACCTTAGTGTTAGGCATAACTCGACGAAGAACCAAGTCCCCTACCCGGAAAGGTCGGGCTCTCACCTTGCGGTTATAATGCCTGGCAGTTCTCTGGTGATATGCTAGCAGCCTTGCTTGTGAGTCAACCCGTATTTCTTCAATCATATCCAAGTAAAGACGATGATTCTTCTCACTATTCTCTGGGTCATAATGAGCTCTCCTAAAAGATCCAGCTCCCACCTTCACCGGGACCATAGCCTCACATCCATACACCAAGGAGAAGGGTGTCTCACCTGTTGTGGTTCGGGGAGTGGTATTGTAAGACCATAAGACTTGTGGAAGTTCCTCTGGCCAGTTTCCCTTAGCATCCTCTAGCTTTGCCTTCAGTGTGTGCTTGAGTATTTTGCTGATTTTCTCAGTCTGGTTGTTCGTCTGTGGATGGCTCACTGCACTAAAACTCTTCAGAATCCCCAACCGATCACAGAATTCTCTCATCTTCTTACTGTCAAACTGTTTACCATTATCCGAGATCAACTTGTAGGGTATACCAAATCGACAAACAATAGCTCGATACACGAAATCAATGAGCTTCTTTGCAGTTATTGTGGCTAAGGGTTCAACCTCTGCCCACTTAGTGAAATAATCCACCACAACCACAACGTACTTCACACTGCCTTTAGCCTTAGGCAGTTCTCCAATCAAATCTATCCCCCATATGGTAAAGGGCCAAGGGCTCATAAGTGAGGTTAATGGTGCCACCGGGATGTTGTGAAAATTTGCATACCTTTGGCACTTGTCACAAGCTCTAGCAAACTCGAAAGCATCTTTTTTGAGAGTCGGCCAGTAATATCCTTGACGAAGTATCTTTTGTGCCAATGAGCTACCCCCCGAGTGATTACCACAGATACCTTCATGGACTTCCCTTAGTATATAGTTGCACTTGTCTCCATCAACACACTTGAGTAAGGGCACATTGAATCCTCTCATATATAAGTCTCCATCATATATTGCATACCTAGCAGCCATATACCACACTCGTCGTGCTTCATTCTTATCATATGGTAAGGCACCATTTTTTATATAAGCCAAGAGTGGAGACATCCATGTCGCCCCATCTTCCACCACCATAAGCTCTACCTCTGGCACGCTAGGCCTCCTCTGTATTTCCAAGGGTGTTGACCCTAACAGAGTGGTCTCACGGCGTGAACCGAACTTGGCAAGTTCGTTTGCCGTCTCGTTCTGGCCCCGAGGGATGAGCTCCAAGTTAACCTCGTTGAATAACTTGATCAACCTTTCTGCACAGCGCAAATACAACTCCGTTCTAGGCCCTCGTGCTTGATACCCACCATTTATCTGGTATACCACAATCATGGAATCACTAAAAGCGTTAAGGTTTTCCACCTTTAGTTCCAATGCCAGCTTGAATCCATTAATCAAAGCCTCATATTTAGCATCATTATTTGTTGCGTGAAAGGTGAAGTGAACAGCCCTCTTCACCCTACATCCCTCTGGGCTTACCAACTCGAATCCGGCTCCAGCTCCATCTCCATTGAACGCCCTATCCACATAGAAACTCCACCACGGGGCACTATTCTGACTTTCCTCTGCTGGTATTTCTGAAAAAAATTGCAACGCCCTAGAGTCCTCTTATGTTTGCGGTGAGAACTCCAACATAAAGTCTGTTAGTGCTTGTCCTTTAATCGCAACCCGAGGCTTATACTCCACATCGACTGTCCCAACTCTACAGCCCACTTCAACATTCTTCCTGAAGTTTCTGGTTTATGCAAAACTTGTCTGAGTGGGTAAGCTGTCCTCACCTCAACCTTATGAGCCTGGAAGTAAGGACGGAGCTTCCTAGAAGCAAGGATCAGAGCGTATACCAGTTTTTCTATGTTCAAGTACCGAGTTTCTGCACCCACCAGTCTTTTGCTCATATAGTATATCGGAAGCTGAGCATCTCCTTCCTCACGAACTAACACTGCACTCACTGCATACTCAGATACAGCCAAATAAAGTACCAGTATCTCCCCTAGCTGTGGATTAGACAATAGAGGTGGCGTGCTCAAATGCTGCTTGATATTTTTGAAAGGCCCCTTCGCATTACTCCGTCCATTGAAAATTCTTGCCTACCTTTTTAATAGCCTTAAAGAACTCTTGGCACTTGGCAGAAGATTTGGAGACAAATCTGTTCAACGCCGCAATTCTCCCTGTAAGACTTTGCACATCTTTCACCTTTCGAGGTGATTTCATCTCCAATAGAGCCTTAATTTTGGCCGGGTTAGCCTCAATTCCCCGGTGGTTGACAATGAACCCTAGAAACTTTCCCGACTCCACCCCAAACACACATTTTTGGGGATTGAGCTTCATTTTATAGATACGCAAGATAGTGAACATTTCTACCAAATGCCGGATGTGGTCCTTGGCCTCCTTTGATTTAACAAGCATGTCATCAACATATACCTCCATTGTCTTCCCGATGTGATCTTTAAACATCTTATTCGCCAATGTCTGATAAGTTGTTCCCGCATTAACTAACCCGAAAGGCATCCCAATATAACAGTATAGGCCTCGATCAGTGATGAACGAAGTGTGTTCTTGATCTGGCCCATATATAGGAATTTGATTATAGCCTGAGTAGGCATCCATGAATCTTAACAATGCATGTCCTGCAGTGGCATCCACAAGCTGATCGATACGAGGAAGATGGAAGCTATCTTTTGGACAAGCTTTGTTCAAGTCGGTGAAGTCCACGCAGGTTCTCCACTTCCCATTTGGCTTCTTCACCAGCACAGGATTAGCCAACCAAGTCGGGTAGAATGACTCCTTGATGAGCCCGACTTCCATCAACATGTCCACCTCTTCTCTGAGGGCCTCCGCCCTCTCTCCACTAACAGGTCTCCTCTTCTACCTTATTCCCTTCTTGCTGGGATCTAGGTTCAACCTATGGCACATCACTTCTGGGTCGATCCCTATCATGTCGGCGTGAGACCATGCAAACACATCCAGGTTCTCCTTAAGGAATGAGACAAGATTGTTCCTTATGTCGGGGCCGAGATTTGCTCCAATCCTCAAGACTTTAGCCGAGTCATTCGGATCCACCAAGATAGGAATGATATCCTCGAATGTTCCAGCTCCGTTTGGCAGGGGAGGCATTCTTGGGTCCAAATCAACATCGAAGCTTCAATCCATGCTAGGCTCTCCTACTTCAGTAACACTAAGATGATCCCCATTGTTGATGGACAAATCCGGTGTTTCTTGCTGGATGTTTCCTTCTGTTGTAATAGTGACCTTTCGAGAGATTCCAGTTGGCAAGTTTATCAGAACTGAGGTCTCTTTCTTCACCCACTTTCCTTTATTCAATCTGGCAATTATCTGTTCTGGGCTCTCCTCATCATCGCTAGCCTCCTCTACTATGCCTTCCTGCAATGTCATTATGGGTTGAGAGGGTTCCATCATTAAGGCCCCAGGCCTAGGTTCCACCTCAATTCCCAAATTTTCGAAGTAGTCTTCCGGGAGTTCCTCTATAGATATCATGTTACAGACATCCGTCATGAGAGTGTCCACACGCTTCCTTTTCTTTTCTTCACCATCTTCCACAGGCTCTTGTTCTCTAAGGTCTACTACTTCTCGTAGAATATCTAACTTCTCTGCCCCTTTCATGGCTTGGTTATAGCATACTCTTGAGTCATATTGGCATCCCTTCACTTGTCCGACACCTGTGGGAATTGGAAATTTCATGGTTAAGTGATAGACATAGGTAACTACCTTCATCTCCTTAAGGATTGGTCTCCCAATGATGGCGTTATAAGCACACGGCTGGTCCACCACAGTAAAAGTGACAATTTGTGTGGCCACGTGGGGGTTGTCTCCTAAACTGACCGGTAGCTGGATTGTTCCTCGGATTCCTACTGAAGCCCCAGTGAACCCGTAGAGCTGGTTTCCGCTTGAGACCAACTCTCTGTCTAGGAATCCAAGCCTTTTGTAAGTGTCGTAGGTCAAGATATTTACAGCGCTCCCATTGTCCACCAGCACCCGATATACATTAGTAGACCCGATTTTTATCCTTACCACAAGAGCATCAGCATGAGGATGGTGTACCCATTTGGCATCTTCTTCACTAAACATGATTTCATCTCTCTCTTTCGTGAACAAATAAGGAGGCCTTTGTTCAAGATGATGAACATTGGTTAGAGGACGGTCTTTTGCCTCTCGAGCGTATCTCTCCATGGCTTTCTTACTATCTCCTCCCACATGAGGTCCTCCAATAATAACATGAATGCTATCAGCCCTAGAAGTCCTCTCTGTGTCACCATCCTTTGCTATCGGGGGTGGAGGGGGCACCTGGTGGTACTCATCCTTATGTTTCCGTACTTCCTTCACGACCCATTCTGTTAGCTTTCCCTGTCGAATCAGAGTCTCAATCTCATCCTTCAACTGTCGGCAATCAGCCGTGTGATGTCATGTGGATTCATGGTAAGCACAGTATTTAGTGGTGTCCATTTTGTTATATTCCGTCAGAGGGGTGGCTTTCTTGAATACCCCCTTCCCAGCATAAGTGGCGTATATATGGTCAATAGAGGCGACCAAGGGGGTATGATTCTGCCATTTGATTGTGTAAGGCCTTCCAGTCTCTCTATTGGCATTTTCACTGGCCCTGTTAAACTTCTTTGGGCTGGGGCTCCTTTTAAAAGTCTTTCTCCTTTCTTCAGGACTAGAAGATCTCCCTCTCTTCTCCATTCTTCGGCCACTGCTTCTTAGATCCCTCATGGATTTCTCTACCCGCTTGTGAGGCTCCGCCTGTTCATAAAATTCAGCCAAAGTTTCTGGCTCCCTAGCTTGTAGGGTTTTCCAGAATTTAGAGCCTTCCCTTAATCCAGCAATTAAAAAATTCTTCCGGGCTTCTTCCGTTGCCCCTCGTACTCTGGGAACTTCATCATTAAATCGCATGAAATAATCCTGCAGGGACTCTACCTCTCCCTGCTTAATGTTTGCAAGGGTAGCCACCGGGGGGGCATAATGAAGAGTGGACTGAAACTGCCTTAAGAATAGATCTCCCAACTGTCTCCACGTGCTAATGCTAGCTGGTCCTAGCTTAGTAAACCACTGTTGGGCACTTCCCCTTAACAAGGCAGCAAATAATCGACAACGAGTTAGATCAGGAACCTGGTAGACCTCCATCTCGGTATTGAAACGGGCCAGGTATTCAGCAGGATCCGCGTCTCCATTGAAGGCAAGCTCGAGGTTGCTTCTAAATGTCGGGGGCAGAGGAGACATCCTTATTGCAGTAGTGAAAGGAGATGGGGTCGTAGCAGGGGGTGGTGCTCTCTTCTCATTTTCCATCGGCACCAGTAGGCGCCTTAAATCACCAACCTTTAAGTCTCCAATTCTTTCGTCAGACCTTTCTTCATTTGAATGGTGAGAGGAAGTCCTCTCCCTTCGCTCCCTTCTATGAGTTCGAGGCGGAGTCCTCTCCCTTCTTTCTGTTCTAGGCGGAGCCTTCTCCTTTCGTTCTGTTCTAGGCGGAGTCCTCTCCATTCGTTCTGTTCTAGGTGGAGTCCTCTCCCTTCGTTCTGTTTTAGGTGGAGTCCTCTCTGGCACCTCCTTCCGTGCTTTAGATTTCTCCAATCTAAGCCTTAGATCATGCTCAGTTATCTTCTTCCCAATTCGATCTAAAACACTAGTGTATCTAGCCTCGAACGAAGCTGGCTCATGTCGCGGCTCGCTCGGAGCCTGGCTGCCTTGCTCTTCCTGGCTTGGAGATATCTCATCCGTCTCAAGAGACCCTGTTTTCTTTAGCCCATCAGCTACCTCGTCGAACTCGTGTATGAGTTTCTTGGAGGGTTGATCCTTCTTTTCCTGAGTACTCTTGAGCCTTCGAGCCTTCCTCTTCGCATTCTTGATTGAATTCTGTTCGACCTTAGCCAGCCGAGCCTTCATTGTTTTGAATTGGAGCTCGATCCCTTCGAGGTAACCTAGGATCTTCGTGCCATCCAGTGTAACTAGTGCGACTTGAGGCATGACAGGGGTGGTTTTGTTTGGTCATCCCTCTCTGTGGGGCGGTGGATCCGTCCTCGCTCCTTGTGGTGTGGCATCCTTCTTGTGCTCAATCTCCTTGTCACTATGTTTGTTGTTCTTCGACATCCTTCTCCTTAAGATGTAGTGCTCAATGAGCCCCCTCCTTCTAGCGCCAATTGTTGTAAGGAGAATTTTGTACAACAGTGTGTTGGAGGTTTATGGAAAGTGGTGGTTGGACTTGTATGATGACTCCTCAGAAAATTGAATAGAGAATGGGTTCTTTCTCTTGCTCTTTGCCGAGTGTCAATTGTGTATCATACAAGGTGCCTACGTACCCCTTATATAGGGATCAAGCCTCACGTAGTTCTTGGAAAACAAGTCATTAGATAAGCTCATTCAGCCCAAGCCCATAAATAGTCAAAGTTTATCCATCCAATATTCCCATAAATAATCCAAGGATTATCAATCCACCTCTCATTCCCATAAATAGTTCAAGGATTATCAATCCACCTCTCATTCCCATAAATAGTTCAAGGATTATCAATCCACCTCTCATTCCCATAAATAGTTCAAGGATTATCAATCCACCTCTCATTCCCATAAATAATCCGGTCTTTACACGTTTTCCTACAATCTCGCGGCATCTCCGCATTTCTTTCCATGATTGCAGGTTTGTCCCGTGTCAACCAAGAAATATCCATTTCATAAATAGGAATTTCCAGATGTTACGTTTCCATAGTTTTAAGTGGTGCGATCGTGTGAGCCCATTATTTCATAATGGTGAGAGTCCGAAAGATTATGGTGAGAGCCCGAAAGGTTATGGTGAGAGCCCGAAAGATTATGGATGCGAGCTTATCAAGGTGAGAGCTCATTTATTGACGAGCTCATCATTCATTAGCGGTGCGAGCTCACCATACTTAAGCTCAACACAACCCCTCGTGCGAGCCCAAAACCTAGTTCACACCAATCTTTCCAAAACATAAATAATTTCCTAGACCCAAATCACTTATGGACCTGTTTATGGCTCATTATAGAAAATCTAGTATAACATCTAGTAAGTAAAATAGAAAAAATAACATGTTTTAGTTAAAAAAAGGTAATTACCTGTGATATTTTTTCAAAAGGAGGAATTTTTTTTGGAAAAATAGAAAAAGTAATAAATAAGTAGGCAGTTTAAAATATGTAAATATTTTTAAATAATTAAAAGTATTAAAATAGATTTTAAAATAAATAAGTAAGGGTTTGTCTGTGATAATTTTGAAAAAATAGAGATTTTAGTAAGAAAAATAGAAAAAATAACATGTTTCAGTTAAAAAAGGTAATTACCCGTGATATTATTTCAACGCAAAGAAGTTTTATTGAAAAAATAGAAAAAGTAATGGATTTTAGCTGAAAAAATTAATTGATTTTAAATATTATTTAATAATATTTATTTTTTTAAGTAGGGGTAATTAGGTAAAATGATCGACCAACCAACTAAACTAAAAGTTTAGTATATTATATTATAGTATTATAGTATAAATATGTTGTATTTGCTACCACACACGTGTTTAGCTTTACTAATTATTTGGACAAGTGTGTTTAAATTTACTAATCTTTTTGACAAGTTACGTGAAGAATTGCCATCGCTCCATTCTTGGAACACGTACAACATTGAGAAAATATAGGGTAGTGGTTTAGGTCGCAAAAATGCTTTTTAGTAATTAACCGTCCGACTAGGTGAAGATTAATTGAAATATTAATTAGATTTATTTAAATATTATTTTTTATATAAATTAATTGAAATTATGTATATAATTAAAAATATAAATGTCCCAAATTTTTATGTTAATATTTAACTGAAACATGTTATTTTTTCCATTTTTCTTATTAGAACCCCCCATTTTCCAAAAATATCACATGCAACCCCTTAATTATTTATTTTAAAAACTATTTGTTATGGATTAAAAAGTGTACTTGCAAATTAATTGCTAGGGTTTAAGAGAGTTTCGAGCTTTAATGATTGCTCTTGTTGTCGGGGACTAACTCGGTCCTAACAAGATGCATATGTATCTCTAGTATTTAGAGAATCAAGCCAATAAAACGTAGTTCTTGGTTTTTCCCTCGGGGCTATGGCGGCAGGCGCACACCAAGGACGTAGTGACTTGTATGTCCTTATTCGAGGATGAAGTCTAAAATGTTGTAGATGACGTATGGAGCTGTGTCCAAAACGTAGTAGATGACGTATGGAGCTGTGTCCAAAACGTAGTTCTATTGTGAAGGATCAGGTTCCTTATATAGGCGTCTGGAGCCTCCTATTTAGAGTAAGTTTAGGAGACTTAGCGAATAAGTCTCCTTTTTGATAATGGATAAACATTGTATTTCTTGTTGGACAAGTCTTTTCCTTGTTGATAAGGACTATGACTCGTTATTTCTTTTTAATTGGGATTCTGGATCCTTCTTTGATGAATTTACCATATTTTGTACTTCTTTCCTGAGCTGTATATTTCCCTTATTTATTAATTACGAAATTAATAAATAATTAGGGTTTCGGGCCTTGCTTATGGGGCCGTTTTCTTGGACCAATCTGGGTCTAATTAATACGTCATTAATTGCACTTCTAGGGTTAATTTTCAGCCCATATCATTTGCCCCCAAACTTCTATGATAATGCACAAGGATTTCATAGAAGTTATACCGGTCTTTTTCGAGACTTGGGATCTTTGTATCCCTTACATGGGACTTAATACCCTTTTTTGGGGATTTTAATATACACTAGTGTTTCACGAGTATCGTCTTGATGTAAAGCGTGGAGCAACCTACACATTTACGACGATTTTGCCTTATTCGAGGCTAGCTTGACATTTGCATAAGCCTTTTATGTCTTATACCGTCTTGTTTTGGCTTCAAGCCTTTCATTGAGCATATCGAAGGATGGGGTTTGGACTGAATGTCTTAGGTTTCTGGGGTTTCAACCTTTCACCCTTACGAGTTCTTACTGATAGCTTCACTCATAGTGATTCATTCTCAAGTCTATCATATCAAACTTCTCCTGAGCTTGAAATTTTCGCTAATTGACAATAGGCATCTTAGGCTTTCTTTTGTATGTTTATTAGCAACATTCACCCTTCGGGGTTCGTTGTATTCAACTCAATTTGTGCAGTTGACATGCATATTTTGTATGCTTTCCTTTGCATTCATTTGTAGTTTGTCTTGGCAAAGCTTTGAAGATGTTTCTACCAATCAAAATGGGTTCAACCCTTCATCTGCTTTCTAGGAAGCTCATGATGTCATCGAACCTTATTTCTACTTGTCTTACTAGCGGATCCTTTTAAGATGCACTAAACATAATAAAATTTTAAGTTTGAGGCATGCCAAGTCCTTGGCACCTCATGCCCTTCGAGGGTTTCTAGCTTATACGAGCCTCGTCCAAACACATTCTTGACTTTGTTGGGCCCTTCCTAATTAGGGGCTAATTTTCCTTTCTGTCCAACCCCGGATGCTTCAATCTTTCTGAGAACCAAGTCTCCTTGATGAAAGAACCTTTCTTTAACCCTCAGGTTGTAGTAGAAAGATGCTCGCTTTTGATGTTCCACGATCTTGGCATTTGTCTCATCTCTGACTTCATCAATTAGATCAAGAGCCAACCTCATGCCTTCTTCATTTGTCTCTGGCTCATAAGCTTCGATTCTTGGAGATGTGTGAGTAATCTCCACGGGAACTACTGCCTCTGCCCCATATGCCAACAGAAAGGGGGTTGCTCCAGTGGTGACTTTACAAGTAGTACGATATGCCCATAGTATGGGGAACAATTCGTCTACCCAAGTGTTTCTAGAGCGTTAAACTCTTTTCTTCAGTCCATCCAGGATAATTCGATTGGCAACCTCAGCTTGCCCATTTGCTTGAGGATGGGCAACAGAAGTGAAGCGTAACTTGATATCATTCTCGTCACAATACTTCTTAAATTCATCATTGTTGAACTGAGTTCCGTTGTCTGTGACCAAGATACGTGGAATCCTGTATCTGTATATCACATTTTCCTAGAAGAAATGCATCACATGCTTGGTGGTTATCTTGGCTAAAGGCTTAGCCTCAATCCACTTGGTGAAGTAGTCGATTGCTACTATCAAGAACTTTCTTTGCGCACTTGCCATTGGAAATGGTCCAAGTATATCCATCCCCCACATGGCGAATGGGATAGGTGAGTTTATGGATGTCATCATCTCTGGTGGTTGTCTAACCACCGGTGCATTCTTTTGGCATCGTTCACATTTCTTCACGTAGCTTTTAGCATCTGCAAGTATGATTGGCCAATAGAAACCTAGATGAGTGATTTTATGAGCAAGGGCTCTGCCCCCCAAGTGCTGCCCATAAATTCCTTCATGTACTTCCCTTAGGGCCAATTCTGCCTCTTGGGGTCTCAAGCATTTTAAGTAAGGAATGATGAAAGACTTTTTGTATAGGATTCCCTCAATCAGGGCATACCTTAGTGCTCTTACATATATTTTTCGTGATTCTAAAGCGTCGTTGGATAACCACACAGTTTCTAGATGAGATTTGATGGGATCCATCCAACAGCTGGCAACATCAATGGGTGCTACCAACTTTCCATTGATGCTTGGGGTCTTCAAGACTTGGAAATATACACTCCCTGCATAATTTTCAATTTCAGAAGAGGCAAACTTAGACAAGGCATCGGCCTTCATGTTCTCTTCCCTTGGAATGTGTTCCACATAGCATTCATCAAACTGAGTCATGATGGCCTTGACAAGTTTTAGGTACTTGGCAATGACTTCATCTCTAGCTTCAAACTCCCCATTTACTTGGGAAACCACTAGCCTCGAGTTTCCACACACTTTCAGAGTTTTAACTCTCAAGGCTCCAGCCAGCCCTAAGCCAGCTATCAGGGCTTCGTACTCAGCTTCATTGTTTGTCGTTGGGAATTCCAGTTTTAGTGCGTACTCTATGAGAAATCCATCAGGACTTTGTAGCACCAAACCTGCTCCACTTGATTTTGTTTTTGATGCTCCATCAAAATAGAGCACCCAACACTCTTTGGACACCATGTCTTCATCTTTATTATCTTCATCTATTACTTCCTGCCCCCCGACTTCCTGGTTGTCAATAGTGCATTCAACCATGAAGTCAGCGAGTGCTTGAGCTTTTATGGTCGTTCGAGGCTTGTACTTGATGTCAAATTCTCCCAATTCAATAGCCCATTTGATCAACCTTCCACTAACTTGAGGGCTATGCAAGATATTTCTTAGAGGCTGATTGGTCAAGACCTCTATCTTATGTTCCTGGAACTATGGGCGTAGCTTTCTTGAGGTCATTATCAAGGCTAAGGCAAACTTCTCTATCGTAGAGTAGTTTATTTCTGCCCCATGTAGAATCTTACTTACGTAGAAGATGGGTTTCTGAACCTTCAATTCTTCTTTTACCAAAACGGCTCCAAGGGCTGTGTTAGAACCACCAAGTACAAATAGAGAATTTCTCCTTGCTTTGGCTTTGCCAACAGTGGTGACTCAACCATGTATTTCTTCAGGGCCTCAAAGGCCTCTTGGCTTTCAGTTGTCCACTCAAAAAATTTCACGTTCTTGAGTGATTTGAAGAAAGATAAGCACTTCTCTCCTGACTTGGAGATGAATCTTCCCAATGCTGCCACTCTTCCCGTTAGTTTCTGGATATCTTTGACAGTCCGTGGTGGTTCCATGTCTAGAATTGTTTTGATTTTGTCGGGATTAGCCTCGATTCCTCTCTTGGAAACCATCAGGCCTAAAAACTTTCCCGAGCCTACACCAAAGACACACTTAGATGGATTCAACATCATCTTGTGGTGCCTCAACACTTCAAACGCTTCCCGAAGATGGTTTATATGATCGGCCTTATCGAGGCTTTTAACCAACATGTCATCCACATAGACCTCCATGGTTTTTCCAATCAGGTGTTCAAAAATTTTGTTCACCAACCTTTGGTATGTTGCCCCTGCATTCTTAAGTCCAAATTCCATGACTAGATAACAGAAAACACCAAAGTCAGTGATGAATGATACCTTGGAGATGTCATCTTTCTGCATTTTAATTTGGTTGTATCCGCTAAAGCCATCCATGAAACTTAGCATCTCGTGCCCAGCTGTGGCATCTATTAGGGCATCAATCCTTGGTAAGGGAAAACAATCCTTAGGACATGCATCGTTCAAATCGGTGAAGTCTACACACATTCTCCATTTTCTATTGGCTTTTTTGACCATCACCGGGTTAGCCAACCATTCTGGGAATTGTATCTCTTCAATGAACCCGACCTCTAGAAGCTTTTCTACTTCTTGTTTAATGGCCTCTTGCCTCTCTGGAGCAAAATTTCTCTTCTTCTGTTTCACCGTCTTCCTTTCAGGATCCACATTCAGTTTATGGGTTATCAACTGGGGATCAATCCCTGGCATGTCAGCCGCTGTCCAAGCAAAAACGTCACTGTTCTCTTGAAGAAAAGATATGAGCTTGCTTTTCAATGGTTCAGGCAATAGTTCTCCAACATAAGTCACCTTCTCCGGTTCACCAGTGACTAAGGGAATTGGGATTAAATCCTCAGCTGGTTTCCCTATTCGGTCCTCATTATCACTAGTATCCATGTCTTCAATGGGGAGAACCCGCCCCCCATCAGGCCTTAACGCGGCTACGTAACAGCTTCTAGCCATCTTTTGGTCTCCCCGTTCTTCACCAATTTCATTCCTCGTTGGGAACTTGATTTTCAGATGATAAGATGAGGCAACGGCCTTGAACGCATGAAGACCCGTCCTTCCCAGGATTACATTGTAGGTCGAAGTTGCCTTTATAACTATGAAGTTCAACATTTGAGTAGACGTATTTGACCCTTGTCCCATTGTCATTAGGAGTTGGATAGTGCCTTCCACTTTCGACTCCACTCCATTAAATCCATATATGGGCATATTTGAGGGCGTCAACTGAGAGTCAGTATAGCCCATCTTGATAAAAGCATCATGGAACAAGATGTCCACTGAAGCTCCATTGTCGACCAAAACTCTCTTTGTTTCAGAATTCCCTATCACAAGTACGATGACTAAGGGATCATCATGGGGAAACTTCACTCCCTCCAAGTCAGAATCATCAAAACCTATTGATATTTCTGTTCGGGCACGTTTCGGTGCTTCTCCGACCATAGTCATTACTTCTCTGGCATAGGCCTTTCTTGAGTTTCGGGAGGACCCATCAGCAGTTGGTCCTCCAAATATCATGTTGATGACTGGCCCTCGGGGCTTGGGATTTCGATCTTGATCGTTGTCTCTTCTGTCATAATCCTTCCTTTCATAGTTTCCTCTTTGACTCCCTTGATTTCCATCCTTGGTGAATTTATTGAGATTTCCTCTCTGTATCAGAAACTCAATCTCATTTTTCAATTGTCTACAATCGTCGGTGTCGTGACCGACTTCCTTATGGAACCGACAGAATTGGTTTTGATTCCGTTTAGACATATCAGTCTTTAGTGGCTTCGGCCATCGAAGATCCTCCTCCTTTGCTATTTCCATCAGAATTTGGCTCCTGGGAGTGTTCAATCTTGCATACTCCGTAAACTTTGGCCCAAAATTATTCCTCTTGGGTGGAGAATTAGAATCCTTTGACGTTCTGGGAAACTTTTCCTTGACGTCGTACTCCTGAGTTTCCTTCCTTTTCTTTGAATTTCCACTGCCACCAACAGCGGTTTCATACTTTCTCATGCTTTCTTCAGCCTTGATGTACTTTCCGGCTCTATCTTGGAGCTTCAGCATGCTCTCGGGTGGATGTTTTGCCAATGATCTTTTGAAGTGATCATCAGTGGTTCCTTGCTGCAAGGCTATCATAGCCACTTTGTCCTCCAAGTCTGGGACTTTCAAAGCCTCCCGGGTGAATCGGTTGATATAATCTCTTAAAACTTCATTCTTTCCTTGTTGGATTCCCATGAGTGATGCAGAACTTTTCTCGTGCACCCTTTCACTAACAAATTGGTTGATGAACGCTTTGCTTAGTTCCTTAAAAGACCCAATGGAATTGGGAGGTAGACGGCTATACCAACGTTGGGCCATGCCCGCCAAGGTTTGTGGAAACGCCCTACACTTGACTGCATCATTGGTTGGCTGCAACAGCAGTGCATTAGAGAAGGCTCTTACATGATTCGCGGGATCTCCCGTTCCATCATAAGCTTTAATCGTTGGCATCTTGAAATTCCTGGATATGGTAGCTTTCATGATGTCTTGAGTGAATGGTGGTGTAGGATCATCAGGATTTCCTACGGGCAACAAAACACTAGGATCACACCTTGGGGCTTCAGCCCTCTTGGTTCTTCTCGGTGTTGGGTCCAGGTTGATTATCGGGACCCTTCCACTTGCTTGGCTTTGTGCTTTCGCGGCCTCCTGTTCTGCCAGTAATTTCTTGAGCCTTGCAGCCTCCGCCTCATGGGCCGCAATCTTTTCCTTAGTAGTTTGGGGTTGTTCCCGATTTGTTTGGGAAGAACGCCTCCTCCTTGGGGCAACATCCCTCTCTTCTATGGATGTATAATTCTCGTCATCAGTATATGGACCCGAATAGTCTTGAATCATAGGGGTCCGTCGAGTTTGCTGATTTTGGGGTCCTAGACCTTGTATATAAGGAGGAATGTATGCCTCATGGTAAGTGGGATTGAGACCACTACCGCCCGCCACGGGTCGAGGTGGCATGCCATAGCTTGGCATCCCCAAAGTTTGAGTTGCGTATTGGGGAAGATCTGTAGTATGGAGTTGAAGACCACTTGGTGCATTCATGAGCAGTGGGAAGGTCGTGATTGGTTGCTGGTGAGCGGTCTCTTGTGTATTAGATCCATGAACGACCATCTGCAGGGGATTAGTCCCTTCAATCGAAATTGGGATCTCCGGTCCTTGAGTGGTGGTGATGGGGATATTTTTGCCCCTTGAATGCCAGTAGTTGGCGGTAGTTGATTTCCGTGAGTATCAGCCTCAGAGGTGATAGGAAGCTCCTCAGAAGTTTGAGTATCTCGAGTTGTTCTTCGTGTGTTTGTCATGGTTGATGTTGTCTTCCCACAGACGGCGCCAAATGTTATGGATTAAAAAGTGTACTTGTAAATTAATTGCTAGGGTTTAAGAGAGCTTCGAGCTTTAATGGTTGCTCTTGTTGTCGGGGACTAACTCGGTCATAACAAGATGCCTACGTATCTCTAGTGTTTAGAGAATCAAGCCAATAAAACGTAGTTCTTGGTGTTGCCCTCGGGGCTATGGTGGCAGGGGCACATCAAGGACGTAGTGACTTGTATGTCCTTATTCGAGGATGAAGTCTAAAACGTTGTAGATGATGTATGGAGCTGTGTCCAAAACGTAGTATATGACGTATGGAGCTGTGTCCAAAACGTAGTAGATGGCGTATGGAGCCTCGTATTTAGAGTAAGTTTAGGAGACTTAGCGAATAACTCTTTTTTTTGATAATGGATAAACATTGTATTTCTTGCTGGACAAGTCTTTTCCTTGTTGATAAGGATTAAGGACTATGACTCGTTATTTCTTTTTAATTGGGATTCTGGATCCTTTTTTGATGAATTTACCATATTTTGGACTTCTTTCCTGAGCTGTATATTTCCCTTATTTATTAATTACGAAATTAATAAATAATTAGGGTTTCGGGCCTTGCTTATTGGGCCGTTTTCTTGGACCAATCCGGGTCTAATTAATACGTCATTAATTGCACTTCTAGGGTTATTTTTCAGCCCATATCACTATTGTAGTGCTTTTAATTATTTAAAAATATTTACATATTTTAACCCGCCTACTTATTTATTTAACAAATATAATTAATAAAATATTAAAACGTAATTTCTATTTTTCTAATAAAATCTCCTACTTTTGCAAAAATATCATGGACAATTACATTTTTCAACTAAAATATGTTATTTTTTCTTACTAAAACCATTTTTTTCCAAAAATATCATTGGTAAACTATTACTTAATTATTTTAAAACCAACTTAAATGCTTTTAGTTTTATAAAAAAGTTTTCATATTTTAACATGTCTAATTTTTAAAATTTTAAAAAAATATTATTAAAATTTAAAAAATAAAATAACAATTTTTAAAATAATCCATGCAGGTTTTAAGTAAATTATAAATAATTTTTAACTCAGTTATAAGTCGAGAAGTTGAGTTGACAAACATGATCCTTAATTTCTTATAAACTTAGATGTTAGTATAGCCAAAGAGGCCATCACTTTCACTCAATTAATTTGGTTTAGTTAAACACAGTTTCTACCACAAATTTAGTGACAAACTCTCTTAGAAGCCTTCAAATTTTTCAATGCACTTAATTGGAGAACCCGTCCCATATGTACATAAAATAATTCCAAAAGATGAATAATCGAGGAGGCATGATTTTTTGAGGTTGCAAAGTCTTTATTTTATTCATGATCTCACTGTTGCGCTTTAGTGATTAAAATATAAATTCCATGATTCCAAATATCTACGTTCAGAAGTTTGTCACTGCTATAACCTTATGTTTATGACATAAAATATCAAAAAAGTGAAATCAAAACTAATTAAGGATCCCACAATATCTGCCAAAATGAGATTAGCAACTAGAAGATCTATAATCTCCAGATTACAGATACGAAAACAGGGCTTTAATCACACTTTATTCTTGTCTCATGCTCTCAACTAAGTTTTGATCTCTTAAGTATATGATTAAACTTAAATTAAAAATTTAAAAGCTCCCATTTCTAAAGATACTATGAAGGTGATGTCTTTCACACGAAGTGGTTTCCATGAGCTTGTTCAGATGGTACTGAAACTGATGATTCACTTTATATTTGTCCTACAAGAATTAATGCATCAACTTTTAAACTTTTGTGCAGGATTATATACATTACTCTCTTATGACTATCGTATAAAAACTTAATCTGAAGAAATAATGTGTTGTTATGTATTTATATAATATAACTCACATCAACAAGAACAAGAGATAGGTTCTTTACGAATGTTAATGGAAAAAACGGGATCCGCCATTCGCATAATTTACAGAAAAGAAATGTTAAAAAAAGACGAAAATTCCGACATTCATATAAAAATAACCGTTATAATTTTGTCATACACTAAAATTAAGGGTTTTCACGAAAATAGTCTTCCCTAATCTTTTAGAGTAGGAGCATGGTTTTCGTACATCTTACACTTATACGGGTACGTTTGGTTTACATAAAAACAACCGTTAAGTTTTTGTATAATTAATGAACGGTGAGAAAATGTTAATGTAATCGTCCACCTAGGAGGATTTCGAATCATAAGTACATGAGCACATCCTAATTAGGTTTACTTTTTGGAAATATTTCTGTTGCCCTCAAGTGCAAAACCAAAAAGAGTTTCCACTTGAGGTACCCTACCATTTTGGCAACCAATTTCCGATACCATGAATTTCCATCAAAACAACCATATGGGGGGGTCTTTTTGAACCAAAAAATATAATTTCTACTCTAAAAAGTGTAAGAATTGGGAGTGAAATGGGACCTAATTTTTAATTTGATTCCCATGTCTTATTATGAAGTGGACCCTTTTGTCTATATTCCTACTGTACCTTTTGCTTCCAATCTTGGTGGCACATTGGCATGCAGAGCATGCTTCTTTTGTTTTTGTTTGCCCAATTGGATTTCACTCTTTTTCTCACTATTAAATGTCTTTTGTTTTATATATAAAAACAAAATTTTAGTTACAATAGCAATAATCAATAACTCAGGATGATTTGAGTTTCATGGTATAGATATTGAATATTGATGATGCATATAGTTATCATTGTAAACTCAACTAGTAATGTATTAAACTTTATATGAATATGGTTTTTAAACTTTATCTCATTCCAAATTTAAATTTACTTGTCATTTATCCAAAGTTTATTAAAATAAATAAGGGTTATATTAAGGATATTGAATAAATATTTTATTTGAAAAAACTAAACTATAATAAATGAAAATAGTCCTCGAATTTAATTAGTTTCACCTTTGACATCTTGTTTCAAAGAAAATCTGAATATTAGATAGGCCGAATATATATAAGCATTGCTAATAGACCTGGCAATGGACGGTGTCGTGTACTTTCGTGTTTTCGTGTACTTGAATGTAAAATCCATATCCGACCCCTTTTGGATTCGTGTATTAAATTTGAAACACATATCCAATTCAAAACGTGTCGTGTACTTTACGTGTCGTATTCGTGTACATTAAACAAAAATATAAATTTAATTTAATTAAAATTTATATATTATAAAACTATTTTAATTATGTAAATTTTTATGAAATGTGTATTAAATATGTATTACATACAATTTTACAAAAATTTGTAAATATAATATAAATGTATACTTCTTATATATAAATGTATAACTTACTGCCAATTAGTCGTGAAACTTTTATTTATTGTTCATATGTAATTGTTTATATATTTTCTAAATATGCAATACTATAAATAATATATATTTTTTAAATTATTTATTTACTTCATTAATTTGTGTACTTTCGTTCCGTGTCGTGTACCTATTGTGAAAACCCAAACCCGACACTAATTATATTCGTGTTTTTTCGTGTTCGTGTACTTTCGTGTTCGTGTACCAAATTTTTGCACCCAAACACTAATTATCCGTGTCGTGTTCGTACCGTGTTCACGTGTCGTGTATCAAATTGCCAGCTCTAATTGCTAATATCATTTTTAAATTTATCAAAATTAAATAGAAAAACCCAACCAAACAAAATATGTGTTTTCCTTTGTCATGTAGTTTGGCTAAAAAGTGACCAGACATTATGAATCATGTTAATTCATATGATAATGTTGTTGAATTATTTTTATAAGGTCATAATTTAGGTTGAGATTATTAATAAATTTAAAATAATAATAATTGCAAAAATATATGGTGGACATAGGGCTCATGTTTATGACAAGTTCAATCATTAAGTCCCATCCTTTCTGCTGAATTATTGGCCCCTTTTTCATATTTTCATGGGACATGAAATGCAGAGATGAATAAGCAAACACAAATTTATTAATAGGAAAACTTAAAAAAGAATAATTCCTGACAAAAATAAATTTCATTATAAAGTTGTCGTGATAAAACAGTTGAATGTTCTTATGATTTATCGAGGAATGTTTGGTAATATTCAGTGAAAAATACAGTAACTTATTGCATATCATTTAACATTTATTTGTATGAGAAAGGATTGTAGGGTAGGCTCTAAGTCGTATTTATATTTGTAAAAATATTTAAGATATGTGCAATAAATTGACCATAACCAAAATAAAATAAATTAAACTTACTTGCCTTTAGATACACTAACCCATAAACCGTGCGAAGCACGGATAAAGAATAAAAATCAAATTAATGAAAATAAAATTTAAAATATTAAGAATAAAAATAATTAATTTGTATTATTTTAATATGTAATTAAAGAGGATTCAATATGAAATTTAGATGAAAGTCTATAGTAAATTAATAATATTTAGTTATGTAGTTATAAAGAATCGAATTCTGAATCAAATCAAAAAAGTGAAATTAAAATAACTTGTCTAATTATGTAGCCGGAGCAAATCGAACACGAACTTGAAATGAAATTAATTAATTTAGTTATATTATAATAATCAAAATTTGGCTTTGGTACTATTGTGTTCCAACGAAAAGGAGTTCCCTTATTAATAAAATCTCTAATCCCTGAATTGTTTTAATACTTTTTCCTAGAGGTGTAAATGAGTCAAACTGTTCGTGAGCTACTCGAGCTCGACTCGTAAAATATTCAAATCCGACTTGATAATATTCGAGCTCGAGCTATTTGAATAGTTTACTGAGCTGAGCTCGAGTTTCAAATTACTCGGTTCGTGAGGCTCGAGCCTAATCGAGCTTATATTAATATTAATTTTTATATATTATTTATATGTTATTTATATATTATTATTATATAAATATTCAATATTTATATATGTTATGCATGTTTAATCGAGTCAAACTCGAGCCGAACTTATTGCATTCGAGATTTTCTCAATATTTAGTAAAATAAATTCGAGCTTTTAAGCGGAGCTCGAACGTATCGAACTTTGGTTGAAATGCCCATCTATATAGTAGTAAGATAT
The DNA here is from genome assembly GCA_030848705.1 of Heracleum sosnowskyi. Lineage (NCBI taxonomy): Eukaryota > Viridiplantae > Streptophyta > Magnoliopsida > Apiales > Apiaceae > Heracleum > Heracleum sosnowskyi. Next base: position 25,092,571 of record CM061240.1, read on the forward strand.
ATATTATTTATACTAGTTTATAGCTCGTGCGATGCACAGTTGCTTAAATTTTATTTATAATTATTCTGTTTATAATTATATTTTTATTATCCATGCAACACACGATTGTTTTTTAAATATTTATAATTATATTTATTTATGAATATTTTAATATTTAAAAGTTATTAGTTTACATGATTAAATTATTGTTAAAAAAGATTTAGCCAAAAAAAATTATAGTTAAAAATTTGATATTTATTATATTTTACACGCTAAACTATTCTAAAACTAAAAACAGAATAAAGTGACGAAATTTAATGTTGAGAATTCTATTCGATTTAGGAAATCTACTTATATGTAGTTTAGATTATTAGAATACCCTTTATTAACCAAATACAGTTTTTAATGTTAAATCTAACGGTTTTCACCTATCTATTTAACATTAAACGATTTTGATTATTTTGGTATTAAATGAGTTTCCTTATTTAATTACAACTATTTTTATGTTTTGAGTTTTTAGAAAATCCAATCATAATATAATATATTTTAACTTATATCATTTTTAGACAATAACTTCTTTTTATATGATATAATCTTGATCATCTATTTTTAAAAGTATTGAATCTAACGGTTGAGAATGTTTTGGCGGTATTTAGAAACAAACTACCATGATAACATCATTAATTTTTCTTAATAATTATAATATTTATAATATTTAATTTTTTTAATTATTTATTGCTAAAATATAATATACTCCTTTTTGTAATATGTTAAAGATGCGGGAACTTTGAACTTTTGAGAAAATAAATTATCAATTAAAATATAATTTTTTTTGTAATAGTTCTTCTTTTAAAGTAGTACACCGTGACGATCAAAATTTTGTATAAAATTCATTTTTTATAGTATATCCTATAAATATCTATGTTATAATATTAAAAACTAAATAATGAAAGCTTCCTTATAAGTTTGGTCGCTTTGATCAGTCAATCCATAATCGTTGGATGTTTCAAATTAAATTGTTGAAAATCGTTAGATATAACAGTAAAATTATCATGTAGAATGATCTAAGGTTTGAATCTACCAACAACACATTAAAATTTATAGGTTTTTTTTTTAAATAAAGAATTTTTTTCATTTTTTTTCTTGCACACATAGGTTATTTGATAATATTTTTTGTAAATTACGATTTTTCAGAAAAGTACTTTACTAATTGATTAAGAAACTTTTAAAGTTTCGAATTTAATAATTTAAAATGCATATATGTTAAAAAAGTTTGACCTCGAGTCTAAAATTTCAAAATACGGTTTTTTTTTTTTAATATGAATATAGTTCTGCTTACAATGAAATTAGGTATTTATGAGTTCTTATAAAACAAAATCATCATTTACGTATAATTTATTATTTAATAATAAATAATATTTGATTAGTTATGATCTAAAACTTAATAAAATAGGATTAAAAATATGCACAATTTTATAAAATTTTATCCTTGTATTATTATATTCTTTTTTGATTTGAATTTTTCTTAGATTGATTTTAATTTTTGAACATAGATTTCTAAATTTAAAATAGTTAGAAAAAAGTAATTAAATTGGTATTAAAATAATGATGACATAATAATTATTATTAGAATTTAAATATTCACTTTACTAATTTGGGCTTTCTCTTGTGTTTTAAAAATCATATTTTGACAATTTTATACCCCACATGAAGATAACTAAATTATATTTAATTAAAAGATGGTTTAACATTTTTTATCTAACTGGAATTATCCATGGAAGAGAAAAGAAAGTCACGAATTTTTTACATGGAGAATTCTATTCAATATAGAAAACTTATTTATATTTGGTATATTTGGTTTAAATTATCAAAATACACCTTTTAGAATTTAAATATAATCCTATTATTAATAAAATACACTTTTTAAATATTTGATCTAACGATTTTCATTTATCTAGTTATGATTATATAAAATTTTATTCTCATATTATTATATTCTTTATCGATTTGAATTTGTTCTTAATTAATTTTGATATTTTTTTGAAAGAAACATAAAATTTCTCCATATTTAAAAGAATTAGTGGAAAAATAAATAAATTGGAGCTACAATAATAAAAAAATATTTATTAAAATTTAGATACACACTTTACTATTTGGGTTCTATTCTGAGTTTTAGAAATTGAATTTTGACGATTTTACAACCCATGCGAAACTAACGAAATTATCTTTAATTTAATGATGGTTTAATAATTATTATCTAACTTGACCCGTTGACCTACTCATAAAATAAACTGAAAAGAAAAGATGGTTAAGAAGTTTTACATAAAGAATTCAATTCAATATAGAAAATCAATTCATAATTGGTTTAAATTATCAAAACACACTTATTAGTATTTAAATATAATCCTACCTTTAATCAAATACACATTTTAATATAAGTATTATATTCAAAATTATCGTTTATGAATATGAAACCCTCAATATTTTAATAATATTTTGATATTATCCTTTTATGTTTGTTATATGTAAAATAATATAATTATAATTTCGATTAATCAAATTGTTATGTTCCTTCAGAAAAAAAGTGTTTAAGAGTTCTCCACGTAGGGTCCACGTGTATCATTGTAATCGATATGAATTGTTATCTTGATATTTGATTTAATAATTATTATCTAACCGGAACTATACATAAATTCAAGAGAAAATATATTTAAGAATTTTTATATAGAAAATTTTTAAATTATCAAGATACACTTTTTAATATTAGATCTAACAATTCTCATCGATCTATTTAAGATCTAACTATAATTATTAATTTGGCCGTAATCGTACACGGACGATCGATTTTAATTTTTTCTTAAATTGGTTTTAATATTTTATTGAAATAAACATAGAATTTAAAAATTTAAAAGAATTAGAAAAAAAAATTAAATTGGTGCTACAATAATAAAAATATATTTATTAAAATTTAGATAATAACTTTACTGTTTGGGCTCTATCTTGAGTTTTAGACAACAGATTTTAACGATTTTACAGCCCACGCGAAGCTTACAAAATTATATTTAATTTAATGATGGTTTAATAATTATTATTTAACTTGAACTATCCATAAACTAAAGAGAAAAAATAATTACGAATTTTTACATAAAGATTTCTATTCAATATAGAAAACCTATTTATAATTGGTTTAAATTATCAAAATACATCTTTTATTTATTAAAATTTAGATAATAACTTTACTGTTTGGGATCTATCTTGAGTTTTAGACAACATATTTTAACGATTTTACAGCCCACACGAAGCTTACAAAATTATCTTTAATTTAATGATGATTTAATAATTATTATCTAACCGGAACTATCCATAAACTAAAGAGAAAAGATAATTACGAATTTTTACATAAAGATTTCTATTCAATATAGAAAACCTATTTATAATTGGTTTAAATTATCAAAATACATATTTTAGTATTTAAATACTATCCTATTAATAATCAAATACAATTTTTAATATTATATCTGACGATCATTATTGATTTGAAGATTTATAGTTTAATAATCCAACGGATCGTATACTTTTAGTAGTACAGTGACCAACCAAAGTTTTGGATAAGATCTCCCTTACGCTTATTATATATAAGGAGTTAATAAGAAGAGTTCGCAAAATAACGCAAGTGGGTAATAGTTACGAATACGGAGTTATTATTAGGGAACATGTATTTGGATATATATTAATTATATTATTGCATCATATTAATTTGGAATTAAACGATTTATATTAAACTATTAAGTTAATAATTATATGTACACCTCAGTATACATGACATATCATGTTATTGAGAGAGTTTTTTTTCCAATAAATAGTATATTTATATTATTAAAGCCGAAATATTGAAAGTTTTGGTTTTCGGTTAACGGTCGGTTTTTGGTTTTCGGTACTTTTTCTAATTAATAAATTAATAATATAATCAAAATTCGGGAAAGTTTTATTCTACATTAATATTTCACTATATTTTACTACATAAAAATCAAATAATATTGAAATATAATCAAAAAAATGAAAATATGGGATCTAATTTGTTTAAATTTAGGATACACTGCTACAAATATACTTCTTTCTTTTTAAGATAACGAAAACTACTACGAATCAAATCTTTAATGGAATTGTATTATTGTCAAGTTACCAAAATAGTAACTAGATGATTGACTTTTATAATTAAAATATATTTTTTCTAACAAAATCTACTCCTTTTCCAAAAATATCATTATAATTATCTTTAAATTAAAACATATTACCTTTTATATTTGTTATTATTAAAATCTATGTTTTCCAAAAATATGAGGAGCAATCTTTACTTATTTATTTTAAAACCTATTTTAATACTCTATTTAATAAATAATAAAATAATATAAATATAGTAACTAACTGATTGCCTTTTATAATTAAAAAAAATCTAACAAAATCTACTTATTTTCCAAAAATATCACGACAATTACCTTTAAATTAAAACATAATATCTTTTATATTTGTTATCACTAAAATCTCTATTTTCCAAAAATATGAGGTGCAATCCTTACTTATTTATTTTAAAATCTATTTTAATACTCTATTTAATAAATAATAAAATAATATAAAAATATTAACTAGCTGATTGCCTTTTATAATTAAAACATTTTTTTTTCTAACAAAATCTACTTATTTTCCAAAAATATCACGGACAATTACCTTTAAATTAAAATATATTACATTTTATATTTGTTATCACTAAAATCTCTATTTTCCAAAAATATCAAGTGCAACTCTTACTTATATATTTTAAAACTTAACTTAATACTTTTAATGATTTAAAAAAAATTTATCTATTTTAACAAGTGAACGTATTTTTTTTAACAAATACAATTAATATAATTAAAACACATCATCACTAAAATCCCTATTTTTCAAAAATATGAGGTGCAATCCTTACTTATTTATTTTAAAACCTATTTTAATACTATATTTAATAAATAATAAAATAATATAAAAATAGTAACTAGCTGATTGCCTTTTATAGTTAAAACATTTTTTTCTAACAAAATCTACTTCTTTTCCAAAAATATCACGGACAATTACCTTTAAATTAAAATATATTACCTTTTATATTTGTTATCATTAAAATCTCTCTTTTCCAAAAATATCAAGTGAAACTTATATATTTTAAAACCTATTTTAATACTTTTAATTATTTAAAAAAATTTACCTACTTTAACAAGTGAACGTATTTCTTTAACACATAAAATTAATACAATTAAAACACATCTAAAACTATTACGTGCAGTTGCTTTTTTTTAATTAAAACATGTTAACTTTTCTATTTATCCTTATTAAAAACTTACTTATTTTAACATGTCAACATATTTTTTTAATAAATACAATTAATATAATTAAAACACTTCTAAAAATATCACGGTCAATTACTTTTTTTAATTAAAACATGTTAGATTTTCTATCTGTCCTTATTATTAATATTATTTTATTATAAAATTATATTAATAATACCTCATTTATCTTCCTCGGTCTCATTTGTATTTTTTTTATATTTTTTATGTTCTAATGAATATTTAAGTTTCTCATTTTATAATTTATCATGATAATTTTTACTTTTATTTTAATATTGTCCGTTCACATTAAATTTTTTAGTTTATTATTTTTAAGGCCCGTGCCTTGCACGGGTTATATGCTAGTATTATTTTATACATGATATATCATAACATTAAAAGAGATTTTTTTTCTTTTTATAAAAAATTAATTTTTAATTTAATACTAATACTTATATTAATTTGGAATTAAACTAACAGTATTGAGCTAATTAAGCTAATAAGTATATATAATACCGATGACATATCATACCTTTAAGATGGAGTTTTTACTTTTAATAAAGTGTATAGATTAATTTTAAATTTAATAATAATAATTATATTAAAATGAAATTAAGTTAATTATATTAAATTAATTAAGCTAATGATGAGTTTTAAAATTATTTTTTCTAAACAACCCCTAAGATGTTTGAGTTTTAAGTTTGATGAATAAAAAATTGAATCAAATGTCATTTTTTCTTCTTCTAAACACATGCCTAATTCCTCGTAGCAAATATCTTGCGTATCTGCCTCAGTTTCCGTATATGGAGCGTATACGGAAACTACCACATTTATTTCGAAAGTATGCAAGGGGGGCCTTTAAAAGAACTGAAATTTACAGTACTCGTTTGCAACTAGCTTGGGTCTTGAGACGAAGAATCGGAACTCTTTCTGGTCCAATTACCTATTTGACTGGTAATTAAATGTTTCACCAAACTAAGTGCCAAATATAACAAACTTCGATTTACTAAAACACTAATTTTACAAGCAAGTTACTACTAGTAATCACATTCACGGGCATTCTGCAATTTTACTGACTCCCATTCAGATAAGCAATAATCTTCCCTCACCCAAAATCTCGATAACATAATAATGAAATAAAAAATTACTCGAACTCGAACTCAAACCCGAACTAATTACGTTGCGCTACTCTCGAAAAAATCGTCCGGCTTTACATTGACAGTAGTGTATGCTACTTTGGTTAGCGTTAAAAATATACTGTAATTGATCACAGTCATCAGTTGTTGTTGTCAGGTGCTTAATCAGCAGTAACTTTGGCGCACGTGCCAAGACGGCTACGTCACTCCCCTCGTCAAAAGCCATCTCGCATGCAATACCTGTGTTTAGTCAACCTTTACCCCACTGTAAAAAAGTTAAAAAAGCAAAACACTCCATTTCTACATATTTACATCATCATTAGGCCTCCCATCCGATCAAAAGCTGTAAAAAGGTCAAACATTTACATACTTAAATTAATTCCAAAATCCGTACTCGTATAAGCATAAATACTCCCAACCACCGTCTTTTTACACCATTATATCATCCCTCTCTCTTCTCTCCTCTCTCTCTCTCTCTCTCTCTCTCTCTCTCTCGCCAAAAGCTCTAAAACTGAAGCTTCTTTATTTCACAACTCCCATTTGTTAAAACTTGTACTTACTCTACCACTCTTTTTTTCTTTAAAAATCTCCGTATCCGATTCGATTCAAACCAAAACTTTACACACTCATATACACCGTTGGAATTTTTATAACCAAAGTAAACCCAACATTTTATTTTGTAAAATGTTAGATTATCACCGTGAAAATTCAGACAGCGAAGAAACAAACTCGAACTCGACAAACAAACACTCAACAAGCTCAATGAGTAGTTCCGAAAGTTGCCCTAGCTTCAGCCGCTTATCATTCGACGCACTCGAAAACGCAACACTAACTCACTCCCCCCAAAACCTAACCCTAAAGCCACACCGCTCATCAGACTCTTCAGTCCAGGCCATCCGCTCCGCCACTTTCCGGCGAAAAAACTCCGGCGGCGGCCTAGGTTTCCGTGACTTCAGCCTCATTCGCCCTATCGGAAGCGGCGACATAGGAAAAGTGTATCTGTGTCGTCTTAAAAGCGATGAAAGCTGCTTTTATGCTATGAAAGTTGTGAATAAGAATGTTCTGGCCATGAAAAACAAACTTCAACGAGCCGAAACGGAGAGGAAAATACTTAAAATGCTTGATCATCCTTTTTTACCCACACTTCATGCTGAGTTTGAGGCTTCGCATTTCTCTTGTGTTGTAATGGAGTATTGTCCTGGTGGTGATTTACATTCTCTCCGCCATAAACAGCCTAACCAGCGTTTTTCGCTAAATTCCGCTAGGTAATATTTACATTCTTGTTACTTTTAAATTCCGTTAACAGTGATAACAATTGTTCTGCACATAATCGATACTCTTTACATTATATATTGTTACGGAACAATTATTTTCACTGTTCTCGATAAAATGCCGGTGAAATATTTTGATTTCGTATGAGAAGATGCTGGCGATGAAACATTTGTTGTTTCGAAATGTAATTTTCAAATTGATGGATTCTAGGTGATATTGTTCCTTTCTTTCTCACCAAGGACCACAGATTGATATAATTACATCTCTTATTTTTGTTGTCTGTACTGTCAGTTTCTACTTTCTGTAAATTTACAGACCTTTGATTTTTTCCTGATTTTATTTATTTTCAAGGAACATTTTTCAGTTCCGGTTTAGCCGCAAAATTTCCATTTTTAAACTAGTGTTCAATTAAATTTTCTGCTTTTGATATTTCTTGAATGCTCCCTTTTTTACCTCATCAGGCATTCTTTTTCTCCATCCCCGCAAGTTATGCTCTACAAGTCTACTTTAGTCCACAAATATTTGTACATGTTTAGTTATATGTAAAAAATTTAGTTTTACGTCTGTTGGTTGTAGCGATATCTTTCTCGTTTTATTTATGAAAGATCGATCGAGATTTAAAGTTACTGATGTTTAATTTAAATATTGTGTACAGGTTTTACGCAGCTGAAGTATTGGTAGCATTGGAGTATCTACACATGTTAGGAATAATATACAGAGATTTAAAGCCTGAGAACGTATTAGTCAGATCAGACGGTCACATCATGCTCACTGATTTTGATCTTTCATTATGCTCTGATCCAATCGTAGCCGTTGAATCACCTGACATCTCTCCTGTCTCATCCTCACCGTCTGTTTCATCTCGTTACAAATCATCTCCCATGATGCCTTTCTCATGTTTCTCAACCCGGTTCTTCCGGTCCAGGAAAATCCAGTCAGAAAACCGGTTATTTGTTGCCGAACCGGTGACGGCCCGGTCTTGCTCTTTTGTCGGAACCCATGAGTACGTGGCACCTGAGGTGGCATCAGGTGGGGGCCACGGGAATGCGGTGGACTGGTGGGCCCTGGGTATATTTATCTACGAGATGATATACGGACGGACTCCATTTGCTGGTGAGTCAAATGCAGCTACCTTACGTGGCATAGTCAAGACACCGTTGAGTTTTCCTACGGAATTTGCAATTAGTGGGAGTGAAATGCACGCGCGTGATTTGATTTCGGGTTTATTGGAAAAGGATCCGAGTAAACGGATTGGGTCGAAGCGTGGAGCAGGGGAAGTGAAGAGACACCCGTTTTTTAAAAATATGAATTTCGCATTAATCAGGACTGTAAAGCCACCGGAGCTTCCGGGGTTACGGAGACAAAATGGGACAGATTGTAAGGACAGGAGTGTGAGAAAAACGGCGCCGGTTGAGTTCTTTTGAAACAAGTGAGGAGATAGGGATTTTGTTAGAGCAATTTGGACTAATCTAGGAGGCAAGAGGGTGACACATTTATAATATATATATGATGATGGTGTATATAATTATGGTATAATCTAGATTTGTTACTAATTGTTCAAGTTCCTAACAATCTCTATATTCTGTGTGCATGCAGTAATCGCAGCATGAGTTTTGAGTGAAAAAAAAATTAACATATCACATCTTTTGTTGGTCTTAGATCGAAAAAATTCGATAAAGCGTGAGTCAGTTCGAATCTGATTTTTCAAAATCTATACAGGGAAGGGCTATTGTTAATTAGCTGATAGGACATGATGTAATACAAAATTATCTTCACTTCACGGGTGTAGTAAGATTATTGTAAACTTGTTATCGAAACATGTGCCGTAATTTGACGAAGAATGTAGTCTAAAAGTCAAGACTCAAGACTGGTTAATTACGCACACAGTAAACACGTAGGCAGATTCTCCAAATTTTATCAAATTAGTTCAACGGTCAAATTATAGTATTGTAATAAACGTATCTACTTTTAGTCAACTTTCTGCACTAAGTTAATGTTTTTGGACTATATACTTAAATAAATTGAAGAATTACGTGTACATTATGTGATTGTATAGCTAATCTTGTTCACAGAAACACTTTTACAACCGGATGTCGGTAAACTTAAAATTATTACTTAAAATTTAAAGTTGTTTAAATTTATAATTTAAAGTTAATAATTGTTTGTGTAATTTTGTATTATCAATAACTTATAAATTATTAAAAATTTAAAAATAAAGTTAAGTTTGATAATTAATATATTTAAATAATGATATTAACTTTTATCAAATAAAATTACTAAAATGAATAAGTCGTTCAGAAAAATACATCCAACCAACTTTTACATTAAACTATTTTTTCTAATTTTAAATCATTTTTTTAACGTATTACACAAATATACATTTTTTTTAATTTAAAATCAAAAACCACTTTAAGCCGCAGTCAAACACCCTCTTAATCATAATCACTTCATGACATGTACTTATCTTAATCCGATCAAAAAAAATGTCAGATAAATAACTAAAATTCGAAATATGTATTCTGCTCTATGTTGAAAGTTACCTTTCAATTCTCTTTAACTTAAACGATAATCGCAATCGTAACCGAAATCACAATCTTAGGTAACCGATCTTAATCGTAACTCAATGCGCAACCGATATTTTGACAAAAATCTTACGGTACTGAATTCAGGAGGTCCAAACCAAATGTTAATTGCATATCGATCTTATAATTAAAATCACATACTATGGATGGAATAAATGTATTACTCGAAAAGAATATCCAAATAAGTAGAGCAAGTAGGAAAGAGCCTTCAACCCAGTAGGGATGTTGATACAAAACGTAGACAGTGGGCACCTTCACAATGTGCAAAGTTGGGCAACAAGTCTATTCGTTGTTCATTTGTTCTCCTTAACCTCTCTATCCCTCAACCTCCATGTAGGCCGGTTAATGGTGAAGGGAAATCCGATTCGATCCGAGATCTTTTTGATAGATATGAATTTGGTGAAAAAAATTCAATTCAAAATTCGATATGATAAAAAGAATCCGATAATAAATGGAGCGGATATTGATTTAGGTCAATCTGATCCGTTAATGATCTATTCTGAAATATGATATATATAAATATATTATATATAATATTTTTTACATAAATACATTGTATAATTTGTATAATAAAAAAATTATTTTCAAATTTTAATAGTATAATCTCTATAATCTATACGACCACTACTAGTCAAAGTAGTATTTGTTAATGTGATCATATTTTATGTTATATGAAGTCTACAAGTCAAAAATTTATAAATACGAGGTTGAAAACTCAGATTTTTCAAAGTGACAATTCAAGACACGTCAAGGGATTATAATATATACAACGATGTTGTCATCTTAATCGACACCAATAATTTTATTTGATTTAATAAAGGTAGATTAATTAATGAATTTGAAATGGGTTTTTCTGAATAATTAAAGCCCAATTGACAACACATGGGCTGTCCCCATGTGATACACCTGCCTACCAAGCAGCCCTACCCAGCTCAATTTAAAGTTGTTGTCCCCTAAAACCCTACCTCTACCTCAACATACCTTTTTCAACTCCACCCAATCACCTTCTCCAACGTGGCATGTTCCATTTCTTGCCACCTGTAATAACCTTTCTTTTGTTAACTTCTTTCCCCCTATATTTTTACCATAATTTCTAAAGTTTAACACCAAAATAATTACCGTGGCTTTATCTTTTTCTTTAGTTCCTGTTAGTAGTACTCCCTCCGTCCCACTCATTTCTATACAGTTTTTTTTCAATGCTTGGCACGCATTTTAAGGTGTATATAAAGTATACTTCAACAACTTATTTTTAAATTATTTGTTCTCTGAATAAAAATTTCAACGTTAAATTTTAATTCAGAAGAAAAAAAATTTAAAAAAAAATTATGAAAGTATACTTTATAGGAGCCTTAAAATGCGTGTCGAGCCCCCGTCCCCAATGTATACAATTGATTGGGACAGAGGGAGTAGTTATTAAATCACTTTCACTTTTACTCCCTCTGTCCCAGCCAATAATATACATTGGGGCTGGGCACGGAGACCAAGAAAAGATATAAAAAAATGAGTAAAATTAGATGAAAAGTGGGTAAAGTGGTGGGACCTATCAATATTTAATAATTGATTTGAGATAATGAAGGAAAGTAGTGAGTGTAATAGTGTTTTATATTATTATAGAATAGAGATAGTGGAGAAAGTAGTGGGTGTAATAGTGTTTTATATTATTTAAAGTTACTATTTTTGGAATGTATAGAAATGAGAGGGACATCCCAAAATGGAAAGTGTATAGAAATGAATGGGACGGAGGGAGTAGAACTCATACAATACAATAATACTTTTTAAGTGGTTTCTATCATAAGTGGACTATCATCACTTGTAATTTGAAAAGGAGAAATGAGCTTTTTTCTATATAAAGTAAGCATAAGGGTAATTTTACGTACTTAAATCATTAATCAATAGATACAAAGCATCCTACATATGTTTTTGGTTCTAACTAGCTATATATATATCATCATTGTCTCGCCATTATCAACATCTTGGACCTCAAATGATTAAACTCTTTGCTTCCTTTAATTTAATTTAGCCTCTGTCTTATATTATGTGTCTTGTTTGAATTTTTCGTGGTCAAATTAATTGAAATTTGGTCAAAAATTATAAATTATTCCTTTATAATTTCAAATAATGGAGAAATACATTATAAATTAAATTAAATATACTTTTTAACGATAAAATTTTTACAATTTTTTTCAATTATATAATATGCATAATTTGTAGTCAAATTTTAGTCACTTTGACCACTAAAAAGTCAAACATGACACATAATATGAGATAGAGGAAGTATTATTTTTACATCTTTTATTTTTAAAATAGTTTGTTTTATAATTTCTACCAAATTATGACTATTTTTTGGGAGATATTTATTTATAATTATAGAAATTATCAACTCAAAGATTTGGTCTTAATTATATGATTCTCATGTATATGTGTTTCTAAATGATTCACTTTGATAAGCTTATTATTGACAAACTTAAGAAAGATAGAGAACAAGAGTCAACTCTCTTCCAAAAGCAAAAAAATATGGCGTACGTAGCAGAGTAGAGCAGAATAGAATAGAGTAGCTGCATCAGGCTTGGCTGAATACGGCGTCGTACGATCCATTTAATCTTTTACAGTTTTCACATTTATGGTAGGGTCCTCTTTCGTGGATTTGTTAAACAATGTCCGCAAAAGATTATCGGGTTTAACGCTAGAATTGATGTGAATGTAGAGGATCACGTTACGTCACTAAAATTTTCCGTTTACTTATAATTTGTCCATCACCACTTATTTTGGACCATCACTCTTTCTTGTATTAGTAGCTTCATAGTTAGTAATTCTAAAAGTTCTTGATTTTACTGATTAATCCTTACAATGTGCTATAACGGTTCAATTTTTAAATTCGATTAATCGCTACATAATATTCATAAACTTATAAAATGTCAAGGACAATGAATTACTAATTTATTATTTTAATACATTACCAATAAAATAATATATTCTATTTATAACAACTTGAAATAATAAAAAAAACAACTCCATTAAAGCACATCACCTTATAGGTTCAACAAATTTTACATAATCAATATTTTATATTATTTTAACCGATCATTTTAGCTAACGCGGTCGGTCGGAGATGTTCTAACATAAACAATGGAGGGAAGTACGTGACAGCCGGGCATTAACATAAACCAGTAATACTTTCCAGGATATAAATTCGCAAGTACTAGTTAGAGTTGAGTGTCTCTGGTTAGGCAGATTCGGGTTGAATCCCAAATAAATTTGTCAGTATTGTTGAGATAGCGTGTGAATCACGTGATCAGTGCATGCACCGTAACTTGTGCCAACCCAATTCTACTCTTTCTTTTCTTTACTGTCATCCTCTGTTTATGTCCTTGTACATTTATTTCTTTCTTGTCATAGCAGAGTACTGCATTTAGAACCCCTTCGCCTTCCCCTCCCTCCCTCCTCACTAGCCAGTCCTCTTCTGCTCTTCACATCAGCCAGGATAACCGTGAGCGGATCTAGTAAGGGACACGGTCTACAACAAAATTTTATGTTTTTTCATCAGTAAAATTTTTGAAAGTATATGACAGTGCCACAACAAAAATTTGAAAAATATGAGAGTGTTTTCACAAAATTTACTAGATGATCCCCTAAACGAAAGTTTCTGAATCCGTCCCCCGGGTATTACAAAGTGTTTTCACAACATATACTTACATGTATGCATACAGTAATCTCTCGTACTCAACTCTGTAAAAGCAACCAAATTGCATTCAGAACACTTGGTTCATGTTTGTTTTACGATTTCTATTCACAAGTATATATATGAAGGACAGTGATCCAGAAAGACCACAACAAACAATTTTGCAACATAACAACATATCACCATAAATAATGACCATAAAAATATGGGCAAAAACATACCATATATGTACCGCGGTATAATATGAAAATGCACACCTAGAGAGGGTTGAATAGAACTATATCCAATTTTAAAGTATTACCAAATAATTATCTGCTAACTAGTCAGCTAGCTAAGATGAACAGAATGTAGTCTGTCAGCTAGCTAAGATAAACAATGCAATGCAGAATTGAAATAGCAGTAAGTAAAAACACCAAGAGTTTTAGCCAGGTTCGACCCCTATTCTCTATGATCTACGTCCTGGTCCCCTACCAAACCTGGTAAGAGAATATATTATTAATCACTATAAAAACCGATTACAAGATTAATAATTATATCTCCCTTCTTCCATGTCACTGATAGCAGCTAGCTGACACCCTTGTTCCCTGAATCAAATGATCTCTAAGTACTATACTACCCAAGTATAAACTTCTCTATCAAACTAATTCCCGAACCCTTGTGTCCTAGCTTGCAACTCAGCAACAAACCTTACAATATGAACAATATAAGCAATTGAAAATAATACAACTAAAACTATAAACTCTAAGCAAAGATATAAACGTATGTATATAAAAGTAGAGCTCAAGTAAAAGATTTTGCAAAGTAGCACAGAGTTGTTCTTGTGTGTTCTCCCGAGATTCAACCGAAAACAGCCACACAAGTATTTATAAAGAACAATTAACGTTCGAATTAACCAATCAAACTCCAACGGTCTTGAAACCTTTTCTCACGTTTAGTTTGTTTGATAAATTCGTTCATCAACGTTCACATAACGTTAACATACTGAATTTTAGGAGAAAAGACGTTTAAGATATAAACCTTCAGTATATAAACTAAAAACATGTTTAGAGAATTTGTATAGGATAAAACTTTTGAAATAAACAAACTCCTAAAAGATAGGAAAACTGTTTTGAAAAAGTCTTTGTGAAAAACTGAGCTCTAAAATTATATATATTACGTTTATATAATTTATAGAGTCCTTACACATCATGTCCTATAAAATCTCCATGAAATTAGGACTTCCATTTGACTTTGACAGTTTCTGGCGGAACAGTCTTAGCTTGCTGAAATGTACTGTTACTTCAAAGTTAGCTTGCTAAGATACTGTGTTCCTGCAATGTTAGCTGGCTGATAACAAATAATATAAAGCCTGCAGTCTTAGCTTGCTGAAATGTTCTGTTACTGCACTGTTAGCTTGCTAAGATACTCTGTGTCTGCACTGTTAGCTTACTAACAACAAGTAATATAAAGCCTGCAACAACTGTTAAATCAATATAGATAAAAGTACTAGCATTTCTCATACTAACAGCTTGCTAACATTAATATCATCAAAATTAAGAGAGTATCATAATATACTGGAATAGACACATACTGGAATTGACACATAATTCTTACCACTTTATTACCTTCCACTTGATCTTTAAACAAGTTTTACCACACTTGCACTTCAAACTATGTCAGAAGTCGGAACAAATAACATAAAAATGTAAAGGGGCGAAAAATCTATTTCATCATCACTACCAAAGACTGACTGAACCATACCCAAATTTGTATCAATGGAAGTACCACATCACAGAATTACAAAAGAATACCTTGCATATTTTTAAGTTTCACAACAAAAGGAGTACACTTGTAAAGCAACATAAAATTATCACCCAGTACTAATCATCAATCTACAAGTAGCTGCTAAATCCATTTCAGCTTATGTTTAGTATAGTATGTCTGCATGTTCCAACTTCCTCCACCAAGCAGCAACGGCACCTACATTTAGCTGACATATGCGAACGCCAAGGGAAATGCCAGATCAATCTTATCAACGAGAAGTAAAAGAGGCCTATAGAAGGAGAATACACATAAATTGTCAAATACATGCAAATCATAGTGAAGGCAAAAAAGTCCAAACTTTCACTTAAGATAACAAGCTCATCATACCATTAAAAATCATCATATAACACATAGTCAACATCCATGTCACTGCCACCAGAAAATTCATAATAATCATAGTCCTCGGAGACAATGTCGATATCAGATAGACCAGACGGATAATCCTCCTCCAACGAATCCCAATCATTAAGTTCAGCATCATATCCATAATCTTCGGTAGAGTCATACGGGAGCCTGAGATCCTTCATCTGGTGAGATAGCCTTTTTGCTAAATCATGATCAAGGTTGGCAACATTGAAACACTGCCGCATATCGAGAGATTCAAGATGAGGACACTTCTCAATAATGGCCAGCAACCCATTACTTGTCATCTTATTTCCAAAGAGCTGTAGATGGCGTAGTCCAGGCATGTTTTCTGCAACAGCTAAAGCATCCTCATCGCACTCAATATGTGGCCATCTGTACCCATGTCTATTAAAGCTGAATGACTTCAGCTGAGGGCAACAACGTCCTGCAACTTCAATAGATTGTAGTGAGACGGGAATATAATAAAGGCGGAGTTCCTCCAAAAATGGAAGGTTTTTAACCATTTCGCTCAACCCTTCATTTGATATGCCATAGCAAGATACAAGTTGCAGACGTCTCAGCTGACCTGATCTGTTAACAAGTCGTAAAGTAAGGTCAAGGGTCAGTATTTAGTTGTGACCGGAAAAGACATATGCCACATTTATTTGGTTATTGCTAAGCACAAATCAATAGCATGCAAACTCCAAAAAAGAAATTTTATATTCCAGATGTATTTTCGCATGTACTGGTGGCTAATTGCATTCTTTAGTTATAAATTGCAAAGGCACACCTAAGCACAAACTCGAAGTGATCAGCGCGCTACTTCATCTAAGAGAAGCACACTATATAAGAACTAAATACATGATACGTACTTGCACATCATAAACATAAAATATACAAGAATAAATTGTACCGAGTACTATGAACCAAGGTCTATCCACTAGTTAGGTAGTAGCTTCGTAAATCTGTTTG
Source organism: Heracleum sosnowskyi (assembly GCA_030848705.1). Lineage (NCBI taxonomy): Eukaryota > Viridiplantae > Streptophyta > Magnoliopsida > Apiales > Apiaceae > Heracleum > Heracleum sosnowskyi. The sequence continues at coordinate 25,109,696 of CM061240.1, forward strand.
TAGCCTATAATACGTTGCTCGGACTTGGGTATGGAGTGTCGGACACGACAAATGTCTGTGCATTGCACTTTCAATTTTTAATAATTGACAACACTGGGGGGCCTTGCTCTAAATATTTGTGAACTTGGAAACAGCATAATACGAAGAAACCATAGCTAAGATTAAAGAATACTCTAAATATGATTATGTAAAGGACTTCGTAGATTGCATATGTTTTATTTTTAAAAAATGTTAACTAAATTTCCTTTATCAAGACACATCCTAAAATCGATACTGAAGCAGTCTCTCCTCGAACCCCTTCTTTTGCTCCTTTCTTCTCCTTTTCACAACTTTAGTAACTCATATATGGTCTTTCAGTTGGTAAAAATGTCCAGATGTCAAACTAAGCATCTGCCACGAATAATTTTCGAGTCCAAGTGTCAAACACGTTTACAGCAGCCGAAATCGAATGGTCCAAGTAACATAAAGAGTATAAACTAGCAAAATGAACAACATAAAATATATACTGTAACGAGTAATAATAATTGGCAGTAGCATAATCGTAATGAAAATGGTCAGTTAATTTTATTTATAGCTTAATATCCCATATAAGTGATTCTGTTTTTAAATAAACTGATAATTTAGTTACACAATTAATAATTTGTTGCCAATTTGGAAAACCAATGTAATAACCAAGTAGTTTGAAGATATTTAAGATAGGGGGAGTAACAAAACAGACTCAAGTATGCATATATACTCCAGTAGAATTAAAGGTCTTGTACAAAAAATATAGAAGAGACGAGCAAAACATTGTGAGTAGAAATATCTAGAACTTATGATTGAAGACAGAAATTTTGTCAGATGTGACTAGAAAGATATGTACGAGACATTTGGTGTCAAAGTGTCAACCAATTTTGCAATTTAAATTAAACCAAAATGTGGTGTGATGTGATGGTACCACAATGTGAAGTTTATACGGAGACTAGAACATGCTTCTTCCAAATAAAGAAAAATAAACAGAAAATATAGCAGATATTTCCTCTCCTTAAACTGCTTTGATCTCCTCTTACATCTTCCCCAGAAGTAAAATTTTCTTCTTTCTCTCACCAGTCTATTTCGTCCATAAAACATTACATATAAAGATAAATAAAAAGGTCATACAAAACACAGTTGTTATTTTCTGTGAGAGCTCAAACTAGAACCAAAGCAGTGACTGCAATTTTGCTGAAGGACTGTCATTAGGGTGCCAGTATCACTGGTGAACCACAGCAACCTTTGATCCTTATGCTAGTTGTGACCATCATTCAAATTTCATAGTCTAAGGCATATAACAAGAACCTTACAAGTACAACTAAGGACAAGAAGTAAGAACAGCATTAAAAGATAGTCCTGGTGATTCAACCGTAGAGGAAACACTACCCTAAACATATCTTAATAAAAAAATATATGGATCGCGACCCTTAAGAGAAGAATCCTTTTTTTTACAAGAATTGAAGTCTGAATACTTCAAAATTAGATATCCTTATAGAAGAACCTTAAAAACTAATTTTCGTACTAAGGAAACTACTATTAATCAATATATGCTTCTTGATACTAATCCACCATCATTACTGAAACAACCCATCTTATTACTCCACTACCGTAGCCTGCAATATACTTGGCATTTAGCACAGACGATACTGATGTTGCTTTTGTACATAGCTCATCACAACCAAAGGAACAAAACATAAACAATGGAGCAAAAACAAGGTAAACTCTAAACCCAATAATAAAGGAATGACTACATCTTACAAGCTCAAACATTTCAGCCTGTGATAAACTTAATTCCCAAATGTACTAATGAGTAATGAGAAGCAAACACAAAGAAATATATCACATTCCCCATTACATTGATACAAACAACTGCATAAATAATATTGGGCAACATTCAGGTAAGAACCAAAGGTCTGCTCAACCTTCGGTTTCACAGTTCTTCTGCTCTCTCACATGACTGTTACCCTAGAAATGTACATAAAATCCAGTTTAAATACAAAGCAAACAAACATTAACCGTAAGAACCACCATAACACTAGAATTCAACACATTTCATACCCTAATTCTACAACGGTGAACCTCAGACGAACCATCATCATCATATAAGTTCAATACATACTAATTCTTATGGTTCTCATTCAATCCAAACCCTATATACATATAAAACAACAACACACATACAAAAACTCTATCCTGACCTTAACCGAGTTATACCTACTTACATCATCATCTTTACGGAATTTCAATTACTCCACCACTCTTAACTAAACGTCACGTACGCACAATAAACGAAACATAAAAACAAAACATAAACTAAACACATAACAAAATTTCCAATAACAAATTAACCAAACCTACATTCCCCAAATTACCAAAAAACAAACAATCTAAACACATTAAAATAGACTCTATCGTGATCTCTACAGGATTTCAATTACTCCACAGTAATTAAGTAAACGCAATAAACAGAACATGACAAGTAAAACATAAATTAAACTTACAACAAATTATCGAAAAAAAATTGACCAAACCTACATTCCACAAATTATCGAAAAACACAAATAAGCAACACATTTTAAAAACACAAAACAAGTTATACCTCTCGGAAACGTATCGAAGCAGCTCATCGGAAGCGAAATCCTCGGCACAAAACTCAACCAATTGTCCACAACTCAAATCAACAGCTTTCTTAGCTAACTTCTCCATTTCCGAATCAGTTCCACAAACATAGTTTAAATTACTAGAATGCCCCAAATTCACCACCCGCCACATCGCCGGGTCGGAGCAGATTGCGCGCCACGTGGTACACACTTTTCGAGCACTCACTAACACTCCTACTGTTCCTAGACGTTGTAGAATTGATGACGTAAGATCCGCCGGAAGTTCCAGCCAGTTCCGATGAGGAGTCGCCGGCGGAATTGAGGGTGACGTCATCGGGTTTTAGAGGTCTAGGGCACGAAGGTTTGAGAGAGAATTATAATGGAGTGTAGATACAAGATAGATACAGAAGCACGTGCGGGGTAGATTTTTAAATATAAAATTAATAATAAATTATTGTATGATTATTAAATTATTACTATTTCTATTTTACATTAATAATATATATATATTGAAATATATTTTATTTTAGTTTATAAAATTTACTAAAATGTAAAATTTGTTTATAGGAAATGAAAAAAGGAAATATAACAAAACAAAAAAGAAGTCATCAAAATAATATTTATGTATTTATTTGAAATGAATTGAATTTTTATTAAGCTTATCAAAATTCTAGTTTTTAAATTTTAAGTCAAAAACTTGTTTTTGAACTAGCCAATATGGTTTTTGAAGCAATATTTGTAATAATCAACCCTGGGGGCTCTGGAATCGCTCGATTCATATTTATCTAACTAGTTTACTAAGTCGCGCTTCACAGCGGCCTTATAAAATTCCACTTTATATTTTAAAATATCTATGTATTATAAATTTCTGCATAACTCGATCCTTAGATTTGGTATCCATATTTAGATTGTGATAACATTTTTAGTTCTAATCAATACGATTATATAAAGGAGAAGATGGGGTGGTGAGGTGGCGCTCTCAGATCGCTTCGTTCAATTTTTCTAATATTCTCAATTTTTTGAGTTAATAATATTCTCAATTTCAATATTCTTGCATTTAAAATCACTACTAATGGAGAAAGTAAATATACAATAGATCTTACTAATGGAGGAAACTAAATATTATAAATGGAGGAAACTAAATATTCAATTATAATATTCTTGCCTTCAAATATCTAAATTAAAAAAATAAGTGTATTACTTAAATTATTTTGAACTTCCCTTTATTATTATCTAGATATTCTCATAATATTTCTATTCAAATGAAATTACAATCTTAACATTCTGCTCTCGTATTTTTTTTTTTAAATTTAATATAATAGGAAATACAAGAACATATTGGTAAATAAAAAGTTAAGAAATTAAGTAATTACTTGGTAAATAATTAATTACCTTTAATACTTTCATACAAAAAGCTAATTAATAGTATAAATATACACCTAAACTCTGTTAATTGTCTACTGCAATTTTTATATGTACATTCAGTTGTGAATTGATTTATATGTTTATGTGTGTACGTTATTAGTTTTGAATTTATAGTTAAAAGTTGATACACCAGTATAAAAGGTTCATCGTGTCTTCAAAAACAAATTTTATCATTGTTTTTTAACGTTTAGATAGTTATTGCTCTAATTTTTATGAGAAAATATTATATCTTTTAGTAAAATATTTTCTGTAATTCATACACGAAAATTCAAAGATAAAAATTGTATATTAATAAATTTATAGTGTATGTATTTCGAAAATATCATGTTAAGATTTATTCGACTGAAGAATTTATTTAGTGTGTGCATTTTTAACAAAATTCAAAAAGTCGGTGCATCTATAACAAAAGTCATACAAGAATAAGAAATATTGAGAAGAGGTCATTAATTTTTATTTTATTTTAAAAGGAAGAAGTTGTTGTTGTTTTTGTTGTTATTTGTTTTGACAAAAAGAGATCATTATTAATAAAAAATTCTCCTAGCAACAAAAAGGATGTTTGTTCATATTTTTTGATTTTTTTCTTATTGGGAGTAGATTTGGAGGTAGTGAAGATTTTAATAGCTCTAAAGGTATAATTGTAGTTTTTGATTGAAAGATCTAGAACTTTATATATATATAATTCAAAACAAAACTTAATTTTATATTAGAAATATTATTTTATTTAAAAACGTATTTTGTAGAATATTTTTTAAGAAAATTTAAAGATATTATTATAAAGCCGCGCTACGTAAAGGACTATCCACTTTAGCCTTGATATCCATATTTAGGTTTGTAAAATATCCATAAATAACCAATCTTTAATTATAGAAACTTTATATTTTAATTTTGAATATCAGTAATACCATAATATTACTTATGGTAAGTATTTAATGTAAATTATCTTAAAATATATGTTACATATACAACAAAATATAAATATTTTTTTAGACGAATTTATTATAACCAGTGTTCTAAAAGTCGGCGATTAATCGGGATTACTCGCCGATTAATCGCTAGACGGCGGGCCACCGAACTGATTAATCGAAAATCGGTCAATTAATCATTTTTTCAGAAAAACGGTTACCAATTAGCTGAATCGGTCAAAAATCGTATTAATTGGTCAAAAACCGGGCTAATTATTAAAAAATAATGAAAATAGTTAAAATTAAAAAAAATAATTAAAAATTTAAGAGGAAGATATTTGATTAAACAATAGGAAAAAATATTATTTTTGTACATATAATTATAATTTTAGATGCCTAAATCGTAAATTCTCTTAATTTTTCCTCTTAAATTAATCTCTAATTGAAAAGTTAAACCTTCAAAATATTATTTATTACAAATATATAACATTTTTAACATATTTGCATAAATATATGATAATAACATATGTTTAGTTTAAATAACGAAATAATTATATATATAAATATAATTGTATATAAAAAATAATATTAAATTTATTCCGATTAATGATCCGATTAATCATTCTGATTAATCATTCCGATTAATCCCCGATTAATCCCTAGACGGTGCCTTCACCGATTAACTCCGATTCCCGCTTTTTACAACACTGATTATAACATATAAAGCAAATCATTTATTGTATTATTTGATCTTAAATCTAATATTATTTAATTCTAAAATTATTTTAATCTATTATAATTAAATAATTTTTTTAAATACGTGTGTGCATACCAGAGGCTATAACCTAGTATAATATAATATCAATATTTAATTCTATCATATCACACGCTCGTAATGAACCGTCCTCCGTGTAAAGATGTTTCCTTTCAATGAGCCACTCTCTCGTTATAATAAAATTTAATAGATAACACATCAATCTATTAAATGATTTTCATGATTTCCAAATTTGTTTTGGATTCTTGGCATATAATACAATAGTTATAAAAACATACTTTTACAGGCTTGAAGATAAGTTTTTAAAATTTTCATTTTAAGGAATTTTGGACTAAAAGCTACATTCAATAATGTCGAGATGTACTACATCGAAGAAGCAGAGGAAATCCGAAAATACACAAAAAATAAATAAATAAATCTACCAAAACTTTTATCAAAATATAAAAAATTAATTAGATTGCGTAAAATCTCCACCTTTTATAGTAGGGTCCGAAGAGATGGAATTCGTGTGAATCAAAATTGATATGTTAGGCCGAATACACAATATAATCAAGTATGTATGAGAATAACAATCAAGAACACTGTTTATAAATCAACAAAACTGTAATTGTATTAACAGTTTCTCTCTTTATGATGTTAATGAATCACAAAGAGCTACTAGGTTACAAGAATAATATTTTCAATAATCATATCCCTTCTAGGGATAACCTATCTGTGTTTATATAATACACAGCTACATACAATCCATCTCTAATTGATATTCCTATAAATTAGCTATACAATTCATATCAATTAAGGATTGCTTCAGTCTTCTATTCCGTCTCCTTAGCTGTATCAATATATTCTGCTTCTTTCCATCTTCAGAATATATTGCTTCTAGAATATTCAATTCAGCACCGACAGTTAATTCAACTATCACCACGTCAGACTTTAACAAACTCTGACTGGCTTCAATGTAAACTCTGATGATCACCTGTTGCTTAAACACTGATGAACAAACGTCAGCAATTATATCTAACAATCTCCCCCAACTTGTGCATAATAAAAATGTACAAGTTAAACAGATAATTGATGATGTCAAAATGTATAACAAATGCAGTGTTTAAAATATATCAGAGTTTAACTTTAACTTAGAATAGAAAACTTTAAAAACTAACAGTCAGACTTTATTTGATTTCTTGAATATCAGGCACTGTCCTGAGATAGTCTGTAAGTAATCTTCTCTCAGCTCTTTCCAGTTCAGCAATCATATTTTCCTTCAGCTCCTTAAGCTCTGGATCTCCTTCACCAGTTTGATATATAGCAGCTCTCAGAGAATAGATACTGTTTTTCCTCATTTCATTTCCAAGTTTTATATAGAAAGGCTTGTCAGACTCTAGATTAAATTCTAGAACTTTCATTTCCAGTGCAGTCCTGAACCTAGCACTATTCCTCTTCATCTCCACAATTTTTCCATAAGCATCTCTGTACTTAGGAATATATGCACTCGATACTCCTCCTCCAAGCATTATCTTTGATCTAAGCATCCTTTCTCTAATAACTAAAGCAGCATCATGAGTACTTCTATTCTTGACTTTTAACAAATATAGAACATACTCCAATTCTTCATAAGATTTGAGATTGATGTCAGACTCTGCAACCTTATAAACTCTTCCATCAGTCATGAAATACAACAAAAACTCTTTCTTTAATACTTTATGAAATACCATCTGAACAGATTCTAGCATATCAAGACTTTCTTGAGTAATAATACCAGATACTGCCAGTGATGATTGATCTCCAGGTCTATTGTTTATTCTCTTCTCCCTATGTGAACCTAAACCAGACTTATCAAAAGATTCTTTTCCAAGTACAGTCCTGGTTTGAGAAAAGTCCACAGGTTGAAGTGTCAGAGTTTCAGAGAGTACAGGTCTTCTAAAAGTACTTTGGAGTTGAGGTGCTAGTTGAGTTTGTACAACTTGAGCCTTGTCAGAGGTTGTCACAATTTTAGTAGAAACATCAACTTGAACAGCGTCAGAGGTTGATCTAGCTTCAAAAACTTCAACTTGAGCTTTGTCAGAGGTTGAAAAATTCTTCATAGGTAACTGTCCTTCTTCTACCAGTTTACCCTTGCCTTTATCATTCTTTGCTATCATAGGCTTCCTTGAGTCTTGTATACTCTGTTGAGAAATTTCCTTGATGAAAATACCCTTTTCTTTCCTTCTAGGAACCTTGACAGCTTTCCTTTTGTAAGTACCATCTTTTAATCTCTTCTCATGCTCTTCAGCAAGACTCAGCATTTCAGCTTCCATGTCTTCAACTGTAGCTTCATTACCATGCTCTTGTAGAAATATTTTAGCAGCAATTTCCTCATCTGTGGTAGGCTTATCAGAGATTATCAAACTTTTGAATTTTGAACCACTGGCAGAGTTTGCATTTCCCTTACCAGAGTTTGATCTTCTATCAGAGTTTGATCTAGGTGGTCTTCTATCAGAATTTAATCTTAAACTCTTCCCATCTCCCTTGTTTCCACCATCATTACCATCATCCCTCCGTCTCAGAGTTTGAGTGTCTTTGCATTTGTCACTTGGTACACTCTCCCCCTTTTTGACATCATCAGAAAGTAGTACTGATGTCAACAACTCAATTGCAGTAGAAATTGAAGTCAGTTGGGCAGACATAGCAGTCTGGTTGTCCTCAACTTTCCCAAGCCTCTTCTGAATTTCATCAGAGTCCTTAGCTTGCTTCTTGAACATAGAATTGTAGTAAGCTCTATCATTCTTCAGAGTAAGATCTCTCAGACCAACTTCATTCCTCAAAGCAGTGACTTCCTTATGAGACTCATCAAATCTGTTGTGGAGAGATTTAATTTGAATCACAGTAGCCTTTAGACTTGTAAGAATATCAGGATTTGAAATTGTCTTCACAGAATCACCAAGAAAATCAGCAGCCCTCTGTGCTGAAAAGATACAATCTGCAGCAGCCCATCTATTGTAGTACATATCCTGATAATGCTCAGCCGTAGCACGATTGACCTCTCTTTGCTCATCAGAGTTTGCTCGACTATCAGATAACTCCTCTTGTGAATGAGCAGAACTATCATCATCATTATCATTCTCTGCAGGAACATTCTCAGCAGTAGTTTCAAAATTACCCTGTGCAGCTTCATCAATAACTTTCTCTGCAACAGGTTCTGGAATCTCAGAGTTTGCAGTTTGCATTAACTCTGCTTCTTTTGTTACAACCTCAACAACAGATTGTTGTAGAGCTTCAAGAATAATATCCTCAGAGATTAGCTTGTCAGCAGCCTCTTGTACATTCTCTGCTACAGCCTCCAAACTCTGATCAACTTCCTCACCTTGTTCAGAATTAGCATTATTTACTGAAAGAACCTCTGTGTGAGAACCCACAGAGTCTTCAATCACTAAGGTGGCTTGATCAGCTTCTACATCCTCAGTATCACAGGTACTGATAGTAGGATGTGCATCTGGAATATCTCCACCAACAAAGAAATCCAGTTTCTCAAGAACTCTGCTGTCAGAATGATCAGCATCTTCCTCAACTACATCATCAGTCTTTGTTGTAGGAGCTTCTCTCTCAAAATTCATCATGCCAGCTTCAGCATTTACTCTGTCCTTAGTAGGCACAGGAGTATCAAAAATCTCCTCTTGAAGAACAACTTCAGGAGCTACATTCTCCATAGAAACTCTGTCCATATTGACAGCTTCATCCTCCTGTAACTCAACTTCAAAATTTGCAGCAACTGTTGAAGAAATATTCTCTGCACCAAAGAGATGTGCTGCTACTAATCTCCTTTTTCTCTGATGAAGAGTTTCATCATCAGTGTCACTCTCCTCATTAGCAGCATCAGACTTTGCCCTGTTGGCCCTTCTTTTCTTTAATCTTTTCTTCTGAGGCATATCATCAGTATTTGATACCCCAGCTTCAGCAGTTGATGGATTCACCCTAGCTGATTTAACAGCTCTTACCTTTGACTTCTTTGACCTCTGTGATGGAGACACAGAAGGTCCAGCTTCAGCATTTGCTATTTGTTGTTGTTGTGAATCTACTTGAAATTGTCGCACAAACTCAGGTAGCAACAAGACACCAACATCCCCTTTCTTGTTATCCTTATTAGTTAAGTCAGAAAATATGCGTTTATGTAATTTAAAACATGGAATCACATCATCCTCAGCTATCTCTACTTCAGAAACACATTCAGAGAATATTAATTGACAGAATCTTGCAAAATAGACTACACCTCTGTTTTCAGTCATTTTCTCACCTATATTATTTAGAACTAGTCTAGCAACATCAAAATTACCTCCGTAAAGAAGAGAATACCCGATTTGCAGACTATCAGTGGGAATCGCATCCCAATTCGTGCACTTCTTCCCGAATGCCCTTGTTATGCAGTCGAAAAAGAAACTCCATTCCTTTCTCAAGAGCGGTCGCTTCAACTGACCAAGCTTTGTCAGTGGTCCAGAGTAGCCTATCTCTCTCATCATACGAACTAACTCAGAATCTCGAACAGAGATTGTGAAAGCATTAAAGTCCTCAAGGCCCAGAGCATCACGAACAGTAGTTGGAGTAACTACAAACTCTTCTCCTTGAAATTCAAAAATTATGGACGGAGATCCAGACTCTCCTCCATTATCATAAGTACCTGTCTGCCAGAAAGATCTGATTTGAGATGCAGACAGCTTCAATGGTGCGGTGAGAGCAGTTCCAACATCAGAGTTTGACAAGAAATCCTGAATCAAATGAAACGCCTCCAGTGCGTTCTCATTCGCCAAAGGAGCTGAGTAATTATTAGGAACAAATTCTAACCCAGAAGCAGTGAACATGGTAGTAGCCATTAGAAAAGTTTAGAAGAAAGACAGAGAAAATTATAGAATGTATGCAGTGAAAGTGTTTGATACAGTGTTTGTGAGTAAAAACTTATGAAAAGATGAAGTGTGTAAAAGAATGAACCGTTTATGTGTAGTAAGTTTAAATAATAACAGTGAAAATTAAAACTGAATCGTTTTAATCATTACTACACACAGCAGGCGTCTTTGAAAAATGTGTGAGTGGGACAGGTGTCAAACATGTATTCGCTGACAGTTGTATATAACAACTTCCAATACACACGCGCAGTAAAAATAGCCATAATTACCGCTTTTCACACTGTTCAAAACACTCAACCTCTCTCTCCTCTGTTTAATACAAATTTGAACCGTTTGTACTCATACTCTTTCGAATTTCTAAACAAATGTCTATTCTCAAAATTATAAAATGTCTGAAACAAAGAAATCATTTTAATCATCAGAGATTAAAACAAAATTACCTCGGCGTATTTCTCACAATACATCAGTGTTTACCATTTGTCCTTCTTTGTCAATAAACTCTTTTCTCAAACTGTACAGGTGTGAATAATTGTGTGTGCTATAGCAGAGTTTACCGAAATCAGTATTTAGATCATCTCAAAGTGCATAAAATCCACAAACTTAAGCAGTAAAAACTGTTTGCCTAAACTCTCATGTAAAACATAAAATCTGATTTTTATATCTAAACTCTGTATTTTGATATCCTTTCATTTGGATATATCTTTTATTCTTCACCCCCTTTATATATATATATATATATATTTTTAATTTTTCCAGTAATCAGTGGTTGGCACTAGTCACCAAAAATCAAAGATTTTAGCCCTTATTTCATACAATAAGTTCCTGGATCTTCCTAGGCACAACATGATCTCAAAGGAATGTGTGCTCTTTTTGGCATCTTTTGATATGAGGGTGAATTATTTACAATTAATAATCAGAGTTTAGACTTTTCATCAGTTAATGCAATTAATTTATGAGAGAAAATGCAAACAGCTAATACAGACTCAGTGTATAGGATGAATAAACTAAGAGATGCTATAAATACAGAGACAGTATCATGCTGTGTTAACTTCCTGCACATTTGAGATCAGAATCTATACAACTCTTAAGGATTCATAATTACTTACTGAGAATTATGCTTCATACAAATTTCTTCATTGGTCCATATGTTTCAGACAAAATTACAATCAGAGTATAGCATTAGACTGTAACTATCAGAGTATGACCAACACTTTTATGACTAACAGAGTTTAGTATCAGAGTTTACTTTCAGAGTTTATGGCACTGGTACTCATAACAGTTAATACATGCAAGGAGTCATGAGCATAAAAATCAAACATGTATAGTTTTTGAGTCTAACCCGTATCTCTAGTCAAAACCAGAGATCATTCCAAGTTCATTTACCAATCTTGTAAAAATAGCTTCACTCAAAGGTTTGGTGAAGATATCTGCAAGTTGTTGGTCTGTAGACACAAAATGAAGCTCAATATCTCCTTCTTCCACATGTTCCCTGATAAAATGATACCTTATGCTGATGTGCTTGGTCATGGAGTGCTGTACTGGGTTACCTGTCATAGCAATAGCACTTTGGTTATCACAATAAATAGGTATTTTAGAGTACCTTAACCCATAATCCAGCAACTGATTCTTCATCCACAGAATCTGTGCACAACAGCTACCAGCAGCTATATACTCTGCTTCTGCAGTGGATGTAGAAATTGATTTCTGTTTCTTGCTATACCAAGAAACCAATCTGTCACCTAAGAATTGACAGCTTCCACTTGTACTTTTTCTGTCTATCTTACAGCCTGCAAAATCTGCATCAGAGTAACCAATTAGCTTAAACTCTGATTCTCTAGGATACCACAAACCCAAGGTTATGGTTCCTTTGAGATATTTGAAGATCCTTTTTACAGCTGTTAGATGAGGCTCTCTGGGATCTGCTTGAAATCTTGCACAAAGACATGTGGCATACATGATATCAGGTCTACTTGCTGTGAGATACAGAAGAGACCCTATCATGCCTCTATTGTCATATCCACTGTAGCACCTGTGTCTTTGTCGAGCTTTGTTGTTGTAGCCATGGGAGTTGTAGCAGATGAACTATCAAGCATACCAAATTTCTTTAGAAGATTTCTGGTATACTTTGCTTGATTGATAAAAATCCCATCATCTGTTTGCTTGACCTGTAAGCCTAGAAAATAACTAAGCTCTCCCATCATGCTCATTTGATACATGGACTGCATAAGCTTTGCAAACTTCTTACAAAGTTTGTCATTAGTAGATCCAAAAATAATATCATCTACATAAATTTGAACTAAAAGCAAATCATCACCAGTATTAAAATAAAACAAAGTTTTATCAATTGTACCTCTTGTGAACCCACTTTCTAAAAGAAATTGAGCAAGAGTTTCATACCATGCTCTTGGTGCTTGCTTTAGTCCATACAATGCCTTGTCAAGCCTGTAGACATAATCTGGATGTTTGGAATCTACAAATCCTGGTGGTTGTTCAACAAACACTTCTTCTTCAAGCTTTCCATTGAGAAAAGCACTTTTCACATCCATCTGAAAGACTTTAAACTTCTTGTGTGCAGCATAGGCCAGAAAAATTCTTATAGCTTCCAATCTTGCAACCGGAGCAAAGGTTTCATCATAGTCAATTCCTTCCTGTTGTGAATAACCTTTAGCCACAAGTCTAGCCTTGTTTCTTGTAATCACACCTTCACTGTCAGTCTTGTTTCTGAAAACCCACTTTGTACCTACAATTGATCTATTCTTTGGTCTAGGTACAAGTGTCCAGACTTCATTTCTTTCAAATTCATTTAACTCTTCTTGCATTGCTGTTATCCAGTTTGCATCTTGAAGAGCTTCTTCCACTTTCTTTGGTTCTGTTTGAGACAAGAAAGCATGATACAGACACTCATTATGTGTTGCACTTCTGGTTCTCACACTAGCATCAGGATCTCCAATTATGAGACCAGGTGTGTGTGCCTGTGTCCACTTTCTTGCTGTTGGTAAGTGGTTTCTTGCATTATGATTGGATCCTCCCCTTGATCCATGCTCTCCTGATTCAAGTGTTGACTTTCTGCAGCATCTGAGGCTCTCCCTGAATTGGATGACTCAGAGTTTGAACTGTCAGAGTTTGAATCAGTTTCCTCAACTGACTCATTTTCTGTGTCTTGTTGAGCTTCTTCACGCTCCCCCTCAACTGGTTCTTTATTTTGTTCAATTTGAGAATTTTCAGTTTCTCCAGTATTTACCAGTAGAGGTTCAGAATATGCTTCGTCAGAGTTTGTCAGAACCGCTTCATCAGAGTTTGTCGGTACTGCTTCATCAGAGTTTACATTATCAGAGAATAAACCTTCATTTTCAAAACGCAGTTGATCATATTCATCTATGTCATCAAGTCCAGTTATTTTCTTGTCATCAAATGACACATGTATGGATTCCATGATCACTTTAGTTCTCAGATTGTAAACTCTGAATGCTTTTGTTGACACTGGATAGCCAACAAAGATTCCTTCATCAGCTTTTAACTCGAACTTAGTCAACTGTTCAGGATGAGTCTTCAACACAAAGCATTTGCATCCAAATATATGAAAATATTTCAAATTTGGCTTCTTATTTTTCACCATCTCATATGGTGTTTTCCCATGCTTGTTAATCAGTGTAGCATTTTGAGTAAAACAAGCAGTTTGAACAGCTTCTGCCCAGAAATAAGTTGGTAATTTTGCTTCATCAAGCATAGTTCTGGCTGCTTCGATTAGAGTTCTGTTCTTTCTTTCAACTACACCATTCTGCTGTGGTGTGCCAGGTGCAGAAAATTCTTGTTTCACTCCTCTTTCCTTGCAGAAAGCTTCCACTATTGAGTTTCTGAATTCAGTTCCATTATCACTCCTTATTATTTTGACTTTGTACTGTGATCCTTTGTCCAGTAGATTTACATGATCCATCAAAGTTTCAGCAGTTTCATCCTTCTTTGATAAGAAATACACCCATGTATATCTAGTATATTCATCAACAATTACTAGAGCATATTTCTTTCTGCCCATAGACATCACATTCACTGGTCCAAAGAGATCAACATGTAGAAGATGATAAGGTTCTACTACTGAAGATTCAGACTTGCTCTTGAAAGATGACTTCCTTTGCTTGGCCTTTTGACAAGAATCACATAGGCCATCTAAGCTAAGTATTGACTTGGGAAGTCCCCTTACAAGATCCTTTCTTATTAGCTCATTAATGTTGTTCAAATTGAGATGAGAGAGTTTCTTATGCCAGTTCCAACTCTCTTCATTTGACATTCTTGCAGTCAGACACACTGTTTTTCCATCAGAGTTTGTTACCAAACTTGCTTAATAAATGTTGTTGTGCCTGTGTCCAACTAGAACAACTTTTCCAGTAGATTTACTGATAACTTCACAGTGTTCAGTATGAAAATCTACATGGTTTCCTCTATCACAGATTTGACTCACAGATAGCAGATTATGCTTGAGTCCTGAGACTAGAGCTACATTTGTTATGATGACACTTCCAAGATTTATATTGCCATATCCCAGAGTAATTCCTATGTTGCCATCTCCATAGGATACCTTTGGGCCAGCTTTCTCCTCAAAATCTGATAGCAGGGCTTTATTTCCAGTCATGTGTCCTGAGCATCCACTGTCCAAGATAAGGGTGCTCTCTTTTATGCCCTGCAATCACAAACAAACACTAAGTGTTAGTTTTAAGGACCCAGACTTGCTTGGATCCTTTGTCTTTCTTAACAGTGTTAGCTTTTGCAGCGGAATCACTATCAACAGAGTTTAAACTAACATTGTCAGACTTTACACTTGCAGAGTTTGCCCTAACCCACTTCAAGTTGGGCTTTGGCTCATAATAGTTATGATAAATAGCATGATAACTCTTACAAGTATAAATAGAATGCCAAGTGCTCCCACAGTGTGTGCATAAAGTCTGTGGTTTAACCCTTACATAATCATTCTTTACTCCTGATTTAGAAGGTAAAGAATTAATATCTTTGTTCTTATTGCAAAATCTAGCAAGATGGTTAGAACTACCACAGTTATAACATGTTTTCCTTGGAGCAGCAGCAGTAGGCAAATGATTATTTCTTTTATTTATGCCTATCTTTCCATTCCTATTCTTCTTGGACCCTTTTGGTTTCATGGCAGACTTTACCTCTTTTAGCTTATGATTGAACTGTTTTCCTGTCATTAAACCAACATTAACCTGTTTTTCACAGACTTTTATTGGTTTTCTAACAGCTTCTAATTCCATTAGATTTTCTGTTATAATATTTTCCTGTCTTTCACAGGTTTCATCTGATTCCATATCAGCTTCTCTTACTACAACAGATTTTAACTTAGTGGATTCAGGAACAAATTTCACAGGTTTAAGTTGTGGTTTCACTTTAACTTTATCTTTAAACCTAAGTTCATCTTCCTCACAGTAACCTAAGCCTACAGAATCTGTCTGAAAAACCTGATGTGTGTCTTTTCCAGAATTTGTCCAGGTTTTAATTACTTTCCTCTCTTTTTCCAACTCAGATTCTATTTCCCTATATCTTTTAAGCAACTCCTGTTCAACATAAACAACATCATCTCTCTCCTTTTGAACTTGTTGCATGTTAACAAGTTTCTCTTCAAGAAATTTATTCCTCTCTTTAAGACCTAGATTCTCAGATTTGATTCTTTCATTTTCTAAAGTCTGATCCCTATAACTAACATGTATGCTTTTAAGATAAATTCTTAATTCAGATATATTATCAGTATCATAAGCATAAGTAGTTAGGGGTACCTTATTTTCAGATGATTCAGTCTCATCTTTGACAGTTGCCATAAGCGCATAATTTACTCCATCATCAGAGTCTGAAGTATCTGCCCAGTCTTTGCCTTTAGAGATGAGTGCTTTCTCAGATTTGCCTTTCTTGCACTCTGGAGCATAGTGACCCATCTCCTTACACTTGTAGCACTGGATTTCAGATTTATCCTTCTTGCCAGACTTGGTCTCCCTTCCACCAGACTTTCTAAAACCTTTCCTTTCAGAGTTTGAATCTTTCCTTGAGAATCTCTTTCCTTTCTTAAAGTTATTGAATCCCATCTTCTTGAAGGTCTTCACCATCAATGCAGCCATTTGCATCATCTGTTCTTCATCATCCTCAGAGTCAGAAGCTTCATCAGAGTTTGAGTCATCATCAGAGTTTGATGACTCACTTTCAGATTTAATGACTAAAGCCTTTCCCTTGGCTTTCTTCCTTGATGATTCCTTTTTGATGGGCTTCTCCTCAACTTTGAGAGCAACAGATTTTGTCTTCTTGCTTAATCTTTTGTTTCTTTGTTCTATTTCCAATTCATGAGTTTTCAGTAACCCATAAATCTCATCAAGTTCAGTTTCAGCAAGTTCGTAATTATCTCTTATAGTTGTTGTCTTCAAATCCCATCTTTCAGGTAAAGATAAGAGAAATTTGAGATTTGATTCTTCAAGATCATATTCTTTATCAACTAGAGATAAATCATTCAACAGTTTACAGAATCTGTCATATGTCTCAGTCAAGGTTTCATTTGCTCTTGAATCAAAGTGCTCATACTCCTGAATGAGTATTGTTTTCCTGTTCTTCTTTATAGCAGTGGTTCCTTGACACCTGACTTCCAAAGCATCCCAGATTTCTTTTGTAGTTTTGCAACCAATTACTCTGTTAGACATAACATTATCTAAAGCACTGTGGAGAAGATGTCTAACCTTTGCATCTTTTGCAATTGATGAGATGTCCTCAGGAGTCATATCTTTCTTTTCCTTTGGAACAGTCTTTTGTTCTTGACCATCAACAACAGGAGACAATTTAGTCGGCATATGAGGACCATCATATATTCTGTCAAGGTATTCTGGATCTGTAGCCTCCAGAAACATGGTCATCTTCACCTTCCAAATTGGATACTCCACTGACCTGAGAATTGGAACCCTGATTGTTTCATATCGACTCACAGAATTAGGTTTAACCTGTTCAACCTTGGGAGGAGCTTGATTTTCTTTAGACATGATTATTACTGTGTTTGAATCGTAAAACTGTATATATTAAACAGCATAAGCTATGATACCAATTGTTAGGCCGAATACACAATATAATCAAGTATGTATGAGAATAACAATCAAGAACACTGTTTATAAATCAACAAAACTGTAATTGTATTAACAGTTTCTCTCTTTATGATGTTAATGAATCACAAAGAGCTACTAGGTTACAGGAAAAATATTTTCAATAATCACATCCCTTCTAGGGATAACCTATCTGTGTTTATATAATACACAGCTACATACAATCCATCTCTAATTGATATTCCTATAAATTAGCTATACAATTCATATCAATTAAGGATTGCTTCAGTCTTCTATTCCGTCTCCTTAGCTGTATCAATATATTCTGCTTCTTTCCATCTTCAGAATATATTGCTTCTAGAATATTCAATTCAGCACCGACAGTTAATTCAACTATCACCACGTCAGACTTTAACAAACTCTGACTGGCTTCAATGTAAACTATGATGATCACCTGTTGCTTAAACACTGATGAACAAACGTCAGCAATTATATCTAACATGATATATGCAAAACATCATGATACATACATCCACTTTTTCAATTCGATAATACAACTAATGTCATCAATCAAATTCCTCTTTTTTTTTGTAGTACAACAGAACTTTTGTCTCGGTTCATCTAGCTTCCTAAAAACAAAAACAATCAAAATTAATAGTAAGTAAGTAAATAAAAGTTCGGCATGATAATATAAATATTCTAAAATTAAACACAAATATGAGCTCGATGAAGAAACAGAGAGCAAAACTTTTGAACTCTATAAATTTGTTTATATAATCGTCTGAATTCTTAATAAAAGAAAGTTGTTCTTGATTTTTATAATTTTTTTTATATAAATTATAAAATGTAACTAAGTTTTCAATAATAGAATTATAGATATTGTCAATTGATTGTAAAATGTGATTAGATTTATAATTTTTAGAGTACTTAATTTTATAGGTATTCAAAATTTCGTAGGATATTTAAATTGTATATTTAATTTCTTCCATTAATAAGATTATAAAGGCACGAATATTAAATTGTATATTTAGTTTTCTCTATTAGTAAAGGTTTAAAAGTCAATTGATTTTTTTCTAATTTTTGTTATTATGAAATAATTTTTTTTGGAGAATATTAACATTATATTTTTAATTTTTCCATTAATAAAGATTTTAAAGATGAGAATATTAAAATTTTATATTTAGTTTCCTTCATTAGGAAATATTTAAAAGGCAATTGCGATATTTTCTAATAAATTTTTTTGTATGATATTTAAATTGTATATTTACTTTCTTAAATTAGTAAAGATTTTAAAGACAATAATATTAAAATTGTATATTTAGTTTCCTCTATTGGTAAAAATTTAAAAGATAATTGAGATTTTTACTAATCTTTATTATTATTAAAATTTAGTATGCTATTTAAATTATATATTTACTTTCTTCCATTATTAAAGATTTTAAAGACAATAATATTAAAATTATATATATTTAGTTTTCTCCATTAGTAAAGATTTTAAAGATAATTGAGATTTTTTCTAATCTGTAATATTATTAATTCAAAATTTTGAGAAAATTAGAAAAATAGATCGAAGCGATTTGAGAGGCGCCACCTCATCGGTCACGTCTTCTCCTTTATATAAGCACTAGTTTACTAATCCGCGCTTCGCAGCGGCTTTTGTCATAGATGCATCCACTTATTGAATTTTGTTAAAAATGCACACACTAAATAAATTCTTCAGTCGAATAAATCTTAACATAATATTTTCGAAATACATACACTATAAATTTCTTAATATACTATTTTTATCTTTGAATTTTCGTGTATGAATTACAGAAAATATCTTACTAAAAGGTATAATCTTTTCTCATAAAAATTAGAGCAATAACTATCTAAATGTTAATAAACAATGATAAAATTTGTTTTTGAAGACATGATGAATTCTCCACTTTCGAGTTACCTTGTATATAAGTGTATCAACTTTTAACTATAAATTCAAAACTAATAGCGTACACACATAAATATATAAATCAATTCACAACTGAATGTATATGAAAATCATCTTGCTAAATAACTTGTCTTGTCAAAGATTTTAATATGATCCTGCATTAGGATACAAACAAACGTAATAAGATAAATAACATAAAGGAAAAAGTCTCATTCTCATGTAGTGATATACACACTTTTAACATGAACAAACAAAAAAGAAAAGAAGAACAATGTCGACAACAAAAATTGCAGTAGACAATTAACATAGGTGTATATTTATACTACTAATTAATCGTTTGTATGAAATTATTAAAGGTAATTAATTATTTACCAAGTAATTACTTAATTTCTTATGCAAAACCGATTTAATTTCTTAACTACGTATTTACCAAAATGTTCATGTATTTTCTATTATATTACATTAAAAATAGAAGTTTAGGAGAACAGATGTTAAGATGGTAATTTCATTTGAAAAGAAATATTATGAGAATTTCTAGATAATAATAAAGAGAAGTTCAAAATAATGTAAAGTAATACACTTTTTTTATAATTTAGATATTTTGAAGGCAAACATATTATAATTGAATATTTAATTTCCTCCATTTGTAATATCTAGTTTCCTGTATTATTAAAGATCTACTGTATATTTACTTTCCCCCATTAGTAGAGATTTTTAAATGCAATAATATTATATTTACTTTCCTCCATTAGTAGAGATTTTAAATGCAAGAATATTGAAATTGTATATTTAGTTTCCTCCATTAGTAAATATTTAAAAGGTAATTGAGATTTTTTCTAGTCTTTGGTATTAATTACTTAATTTCTTATGCAAGACCGATCTAATTTCTTAACTTCTTATTTACCAAAACGTTCCTGTAATTTTTATTATATTACATAAAAAAAGAAAGTTTAGGAGAGCAGAATGTTAATGTAACAACCCGACTTTTCGGACTATTAAATCTAAATACAAAACTTAAATAAAGTACTATACAATGACAATTACAGACGGAAGCGTGACAAAAGTTCTATTACAAACCTAACTATTACAAAAGCACAGCTAACGATAATCCAAAAATCAATCTATTCCGAACCTAAGATCCTCGAACTCGAAAGCACATCCACTTGATCTGAACTCGAACCTGAAAATTGTAAGGAATGAGCCATACAGCCCAGCAAGAAACTAATCGATCCATCTAGTCGGGCAAATAACATATATATACAAAACAGAATACAATATTCGATACGATACGATATATGAAAAAAATAACTTTCGATACATATTCATATTCTTATTCGATAGATACGATACGACACCACATAACAATAATAACTCGAAACCCACAATTCATGCCACGACCACTACAACCTGGTGATAACGGTCCTAAATTTTCAGAAAACTGTCACTATAACCCGGTGACTCGGTCCTTATTCTTATTCGATATTTTCACAAACCATGACACAAATCAGAATCTCAAGACTATTGCCTACACATAACACATATCAAATAATACATATCACTTCAAAATATATCATCACTAAGCCCAAGTTTATATAATCAAAATACACACACAACACATAGTTTCGAAAAACACTAGAAAGATCGATCGAAAACTTACCTCAACGCAAAAAATCAAGAATCAAATCATCCTAGAGCACGTACCCATTTCTGACCAGAACTGTATTTACTCTTTTGTCCCTCTAAATGATATTTTCTTGAAAAACTTAAAGGACGAAAGTCGTAGAGAATGAAAAGAACTTTCTGAAAAGATATGACTCATCAAAATCGGACTTATAACGAATCAGGAATTGAATAAAACGTCCGCTGAATTTAAACAGAAACTGAAAAACAAGATCTGAACATGTTTTGTAATATTAAGAACTGTTTGAGGCAAAATCTGGAAACACACTATGAAATAGATGTTGTAGGAAATTGAAAGAGCTTTCTGAAAAGTCCAGAATCACCGAATTCCGACTTACGATGAATTAACTACGAATTTTACAAGACTGTTGAATTCTGTATGGAAGAGACCTACGAATTTGATAGAAAACACGGGGAAGGAGAATAAGATGTATATATAGCGTTAAAAAACCGTAACTCCATACATACAAGTTAACCGTATCCAAACTTTAGGCCCATTAGTCTAATTTAATTTTAAATCCTATTCTTTTTCAAATTTTAATCTAATTTTCTATTATTCTTTTATTATTATTAATCTAAAAATTACGGGATATTACAGTTAAGATGGTAATTTCATTAAAAAAATGTTATGAGGAATATTTAGAATACTTAAATCCTATTTAAATTTTAATCTATTTTTCTTTAGTTTCACTATTTTAATTCAATTCAAATTTTTAGGGAAGACAATAAATATATAAAAGTCAATCCTATTTAAAATTTAATTAAACAAAAATAACTTCTTTTCTCAACTAAATTAAATCATATTTAAGTTTAATATATTTTTCTAGAGTTTCTCTATTTTTATTTAATAAAAATTAAATTATCTTACTTAGATTCGAATTTATAGGGAAGACAATAAATATATAAAAATCAATATTTTTTAGAATTAAATCTTTATTTTAACGTTATATTACAATCCTATTTGGGATTTAATCTTTATAAATCTTTATATTATAATCCTATTTCGAATTTAATCTTTATATTATATCTTAAATTGCCTATAAAAGTATGACATACTAATTAGTTCTCCTTATGTCAAAAATTTGAGGATTTTATGATAATTCGTGTGCATTAATAACATTGCATATTGATGATAATTATTTGTATATTTTAATTTATTTTCTTCTTTCTAACATATGTAACTTGAGGTTTGGCAGGTTATATATGTGCATACTTAAAGACTATTGTTAATCAGTTTTTTGATTTGTGTAAAGAGAATCTATCTGGCACGGTAGGAAAATTCTCTGCCTAAGTGGCTTAAAATCATGTATTTATCAATTTTTACGTAAATCTAACCATACCGATAAAAAATTTATGCAAAAATAAGTAGGTGTGCAAAATTTTATAAATTTTATCTTTTAAGAATACATTGAATTTAACATGGTATTTTATATATTGTTTACAATATGAATGTAACGGCTCAGATTTTGTATCATTTTTTGATTTAAAATTGCATCATATACAAAATCAATTTCTATGTAATTTTGTATACCCACTAATTTTTGCATAATCTTTTAATCCGTACGGTTGGATTTTCGAAAAAAATTATTGAAAATATGAATTTGAAAACGTTTAGGTAGATAATTTTTCTACCGTTGGATATGTTGGAACACAAAAAGTGACCTATTGTATATTGTAATAGGTTGTACAAGAAGAGTTTGTGGATACAATTTTTTCTAATTTGTTTTAGTTGATTTCTATATTTAATAATAATTATGTTGAATGTTATCTTTTTATGTAGTTTTTGATATATTCTTTTTGTGATTTTGGAAATTAATTAATTATTCAATATTATTATCTCATATTTTTTTAATTAATCATATTTAGAGAATTGAATTTCTTTATTTACATTCAAATTCATAGTAAAAAAAATAAATATATAAAAATCAATCATGTTCAGAATTCAATTAAACAAATGGTAATTTTTTTTCTTAACTAAACTAAAATTGAAATCTCTTGCTTACATTCAAATTCACAAGAAAGACAATTATTATATAAAAATCAATTATGTTTTCATGATTAACCTTTTATATTATAATATGTACGCACTAAAAAAGTTTTATTATGACGTCTAAGAATATTTAAGAAATTTGTATTTTTTGTGATAATACAAATAGTTGAAGTTTGAAGTGGTGGTTAAAAATTAATTTTTTATTATTGCTTAATTTTATTATTTTTAATTTATATGTATTTAGTGCAATGGGCGTCGGCTGAAAAAAGTATGACACAAAATCGTCTTATAAAGTCTAGATGAGATCGAGTTTCTAATACGGAGATGAAAGCTCAAAAAATTCACCAAGGATGGAAATCAAGGGAGTCAGAGAGGAAATTATGAAAGGAAGGACTATGACAGAAGGGACAACAATCAAGATCGAAATCCCAAGCCCCGAGGACCGGTAATCAACATGATATTCAGAGGACCAACTGTTGTTGGGTCCTCCCGAAACTCAAGAAAGGCTTATGCTCGAGAAGTAATGACTGTGGTCGGATAAGCACCAAAACGTGCCCGAACAGAAGTATCAATAGGTTTTGATGATTCAGACCTGGAGGGAGTGAAGTTTCCCCACGATGATCCCTTAGTCATCGTTCCTGTGATAGGAAATTCTGAAACCAAGAGAGTTTTGGTCGACAATGGAGCTTCAGTGGACATCTTGTTCCATGATGCTTTTATCAAGATGGGCTATACTGACTCTCAGTTGACACCCTCGAATATGCCCATATATGGATTCAATAGAGTGGAGTCAAATATGGAAGGCACTATCCAACTCCCCATGATAATGGGGCAAGGGTCGAATACGTCTACTCAGATGTTGAACTTCATAGTTATAAAAGCAACTTCGACCTACAATGCAATCCTGGGAAGGACTGGTCTTCATGCGTTCAAGGCCGTTGCCTCATCCTATCATCTGAAAATCAAGTTCCCAACGAGGAATGGAATTGGTGAAGAACGGGGAGACCAAAAGATGGCTAGAAGTTGTTACGTAGCCGCGTTAAGGCCTGATGGAATTGGGAGGCAGGTTCTCCCCATTGAAGACATGGATACTAGTGATAATGAGGACAGAAGATGGAAACCAGCTGAGGATTTAATCCCAATTCCCTTAGTCCCTGGAGAACCGGAGAAGGTGACTTATGTTGGAACACTATTTCCTGAACCATTGAAAAGTAAGCTCATATCTTTTCTTCAAGAGAACAATGATGTTTTTGCTTGGACAGCGGCTGACATGCCAGGGATTGATCCCCAATTGATAACTCACAAATTGAATGTGGATCCTGAAAGGAAGGCGGTGAAGCAGAAGAAGAGAAATTTTGCTCCAGAGAGGCAAGAGGCCATTAAACAAGAAGTAGAAAAGCTTTTGGAGGCCGGGTTCATTGAAGAAATACAATTTCCGGAATGGTTGGCCAACCCAGTGATGGTCAAAAAGGCCAACGGAAAATGGAGGATGTGTGTGGACTTCACTGATTTGAATGATGCATGTCCTAAGTATTGTCTTCCCTTACCAAGGATTGATGCCCTAATAGATGCCACAGCTGGGCACGAGATGCTAAGTTTCATGGATGGCTTCAGTGGATACAACCAAATCAAAATGCACATCTCCAAGGTATCATTTGTCACGGACTTTGGTGTTTTATGTTATCTAGTCATGACATTTGGACTTAAGAATGCAGGGGCAACATACCAAAGATTGGTGAACAAAATTTTTGGACACCTGATTGGAAAAACCATGGAGGTCTATGTGGATGACATGTTAGTTAAAAGCCTCGATAATGCCGATCATATAAACCATCTTCAGGAAGCGTTTGAAGTGCTGAGGCACCACAAGATGATGTTGAATCCAGCTAAGTGTGCCTTTGGTGTAGGCTAGGGAAAGTTTTTAGGCCTGATGGTTTCCAAGAGAGGAATCGAGGCCAATCCCGACAAAATCAAAGCAATTCTAGACATGGAACCACCACGGACTGTCAAGGATGTCCAGAAACTAACGGGAAGAGTGGCAGCATTGGGAAGATTCATCTCCAAGTCAGGAGAAAAGTGCTGACCTTTCTTCAAAGCACTCAAGAATGTGAAAAACTTTGAATGGACAACTGAAAGCCAAGAGGCCTTGCAGAAATACATGGCTGAGGCACCACTGTTGGCAAAGCCAAAGCCAGGGGAAATTCTCTATTTGTACTTGGCGGTTTCTAACATAGCCCTTGGAGCCGTTTTGGTAAAAGAAGAATTGAAGGTTCAGAAACCCATTTACTATGTGAGCAAGATTCTACATGGGGCAGAAATAAACTACTCTACGATAGAGAAGTTTGCCTTAGCCTTGATAATGGCCTCAAGAAAGTTACGCCCATACTTCCAGGCTCACAAGATAGAGGTATTGACCAATCAGCCTCTAAGAAACATCTTACATAGCCCTCAAGTTAGTGGAAGGTTGATCAAATGGGCTATTGAATTGGGAGAATTTGACATCAAGTAC
The DNA here is from genome assembly GCA_030848705.1 of Heracleum sosnowskyi. Classification (NCBI taxonomy): domain Eukaryota; kingdom Viridiplantae; phylum Streptophyta; class Magnoliopsida; order Apiales; family Apiaceae; genus Heracleum; species Heracleum sosnowskyi. The sequence goes on from CM061240.1 coordinate 25,135,460, forward strand.
AAGCCTCGAACGGCCATAAAAGCTCAAGCACTCGCTGACTTCATGGTTGAATGTACTATTGACAACCAGGAAGTCGGGGGGCAGGAAGTGATAGAGGAAGACAAGAAAGATGAAAAGATGGTGTTCAAAGATTGTTGGGTGCTCTATTTTGACGGGGCATCAAAAACAAAATCAAGTGGAGCAGGTTTGGTGCTACAAAGTCCTGATGGATTTCTTATAGAATACACACTGAAACTGGACTTCCCAACGACAAACAATGAAGCTGAGTACGAAGCCCTGATAGCTGGCTTAGGGCTGGTTGGAGCCTTGAGAGTTAAAACTCTGAAAATGTGTGGAGACTCTAGGCTAGTGGTTTCCCAAGTAAATGGGGAATTTGAGGTCAGAGATGAAGTCATGGCCAAGTATCTAAAACTTGTCAAGGCCATCATGACTCAGTTTGATGAATGCTATGTGGAACATATTCCAAGGGAAGAGAACATGAAGGCCGATGCATTGTCTAAATTTGCCTCTTCTGAAATTGAAAACTACGCAGGAAGTGTATACTTCCAAGTCTTGAAGACCCAAGCATCAATGGAAAGTTGGTAGCACCCATTGATGTTGCCAGCTGTTGGATGGATCCCATCAAATCTCATCTGGAAACTGGGTGGTTACCCAATGACACTTCAGAAGCACGAAAGTTATATGTGAGAGCACTAAGGTATACCCTGATTGAGGGAATCCTATACAAAAAGTCTTTCATTGTTCCTTATCTGAAATACTTGAGACCCCAAGAGGCAGAATTGGCCCTAAGGGAAGTGCATGAAGGAATTTGTGGACAGCACTTGGGGGGCAGAGCCCTTGCTCATAAAATCACTCGTCTAGGTTTCTATTGGCCAAACATACTTGCAGATGCTAAAAGCTACATGAAGAAATGTGAACGGTGCCAAAAGCATGCACCGGTGGTTAGACAACCACCAGAGATGATGACATCCATAAACTCACCTATCTCATTCGCCATGTGGGGAATGGATATACTTGGACCATTTCCAATGGCAAGAGCGCAAAGGAAGTTCTTGATAGTGGCAATCGACTACTTCACCAAGTGGATTGAGGCTAAACCTTTAGCCAAGATAACCACCAAGCAAGTAATGCATTTCTTCTGGGAAAATGTAATATGCAGATACAGAATTCCACGAATCTTGGTCACGGATAATGGAACTCAGTTCAACAACGAGGAATTCAAGAAGTATTGTGATGAGAATGATATCAAGTTACACTTCACTTCTGTTGCCCATCCTCAAGCAAATGGGCAAGCTGAGGTTGCCAATTGAATGATCCTGGATGGACTAAAGAAAAGAGTTGAACGCTCTAGAAACACTTGGGTAGACGAATTGCTCCCCATATTATGGGCATATCGTACTACTTGTAAAGTCACCAATGGAGCAATCCCCTTTCTGTTGGCGTATGGGGCAGAGGCAGTGGTTCCAGTGGAGATTACTCACACATCTCCAAGAATCGAAGCTTATAATCTAGAAACCCTCGAAGGGCATGAGGTGCCAAAGACTTGGCATGCCTCAAAACTTAAAAGTCTATTATGTTTAAGTCCTGATTGGACTCACTATTAGGACAAGTAGAAATAAGGTCGACGAAACCAATCCAAGTTTTTAAACTTGAGTATTATGTAAGGGTTGAACCCGTTTTCAAAGTTATGGATTCCATATTCTTATGTTTTCATTATACTTTATGTGTGCAAAATCAAGAATGTAAAAAGCTAGAAGAAAAACAAAGTTAAGACTTAAATAAAAGTTAAGTTAAGCCCGTTGGCTGGAAATACATAAAAACTAGTACAAGCCATGAATGGCCATAAATAAAACTACAAACTATGCATCACCCCCCTTGTCGCCGGTATCAACCTCCTCTTCTTCTGAGTCAGAACCAGAACCAGAGCGAGTAGCTGCAGAATCAGCACCGGCTATATGACCAGGGGGAGAAGAATGCCCTAGATCAAGAATCCTGTCGTCCTCCTCCATATCATCCTCTCCAGCCAAAGCCACCTCTAAAGGGGTAGGGGCATAAGGGCTCGGAAAGTCAGAAACGATGAGTGATCCAGGCATCTTCTCCAAAACTTCAGCTAGAGCGCCATCCCATCCCTTAGTGAACTGAACTGGGAAAAGGAGCTCGTCATGCTTACCAATTAAGTCCTTGTACTCCTGGGAGTCAAGGTACTCATCGATAAAGTCATCCCGACCCTTCCTAAGTGTAACCAGTTCAGCCTGGGAGTCAGCCAGCTCTTTCTCCCTCCTAGCCATAGTGGCCCTCAGAGAGCCCACCTCCTCCTGTGACTTCTCAAACTTGCCTTGGTTGGCCTCTGAAGATGAGAGCCAAGCCTTGGCTTGAAAGAGAGCACCTTGGAAGTTGGCATTAGCCTGCAAACAAGTCACAAGTCAAGATAGAAACTTGAAATATACTAAAACTACAAAGAAAAAGGGGAGTAATGACTTACAGCAGCAATAGCCTGAGCGCCTGCATGCTCCACTCCCTCCAAAGTGGAGTTAGAAACGAAGTCCTTGTAGTCACAAGGGGCGAGAGAGTGATAAAACCACTCACTGGCATGCTTGGACACCCCCACTATAACACCCCATTCCCACATCAAGGAGATTTGGGACTTCTGTTCAGTTTATAAAGCAAAGTACTACTACTAATTAGCACCAACAAAATCATGATATTTTGGGGGCCAATGGTGGGCTTGTTGTAACCCAAGTTGGTTGCGTTTGGGACAATAGGTTTCGGCTTTATTCGGACTCGGAATCGGGACTTGACCCGATTTTCGAAAAAGGCTCGGGATTTGACCCGGGTTGTCACATATGGTATCAGAGCCGACTCTCGAAAGCTTGATTCCGTCAAGTTGCCGGAGGTGGGGACACGAAGGCTGGTGGTATTATCCCACAATGGACACATGTCCGGAGGTGGGGACACGAAGCCAACCGATATTATCCCACAATGGCTAGAGAGGTACGATCCGGACCTATGGGCTATCCGTTCAGGCCTGACGAGGATGTCAAGAGTTTAAGTGGGGGAGTTTGTAACACCCCATTCCCACATCGAGGAGATTTGGGACTTATGTTTAGTTTATAAAGCAAATTACTACTACTAATTACCACCAACAAAATCATGATATTTGGGGGGCCTGTGGTGGGCTTGTTGTAACCCAAGTTGGCTGCGTTTGGGACAGTAGGTTTCGGCTTTATTCGGACTCGGAATCGGGACTTGACCCGATTTTCGAAAAAGGCTCGGGATTTGACCCGGGTTGTCACACCCACGACTGTGTCCTTCTTCCTAATACCCCAGTTGGCGCGCCAAACAAAACTCTTGGCTGAGACAGGAGCCTCAACCTCCTCAACAGTATCCTCGTGAGGCCTTAAAAAGGCTGGGACACCTGAAGCAGCCCGATGATCTTTCACTCCCAAACGAGCCCTCTTCATCCTAGCTGTTTCTCCATCTAGGGGCTCGTTGGACTTATTTATAAAGGCCGCAACTGCAAAAACACAATGAAAGGAACAGTGGGTATAAGAAAATTTTAGATAAATAAAGGAAATAATGAAATGGGAATTACCCTTATCTGATACGCTTGAAAGTCCCAAGGACTGAAGCTGAAACTCATCCAGGAGCTTGTTAGGAATATGTTGTTCTTGATGATAAGCATAAAACACTTAGTAGAATTTGTGTAAAGTCAATTTTGTAGCTGTCAACGAAATAGCATGCTTAGCAGTGTTTCGTTGACAGGAAGCTCATCAACGAAATGAGTGTTGTAGCAATTGCATTGTACAATACTTCACAGTATGATAGGCATTCTATTATATGTTTTAGATAGGTTTTCTAAGTCATGTTGACTATGTACTAGATAGGCAAAATAGGTTGGTTAATTGTAAATATGTTATGCCTTGTAATTCTGCCTAAGTGAAGACATGTCAACGGTATGAAGATTACTCTGTCAACGGTATGGAGTTTACCCATCAACGAAACGAGGGAAACACCATCAACGGAATGAAGAATGAAGCTATCAACGAAACACATCTCCTTGCTATCAACGAATCAATGTTGCTTTTTGAACAGTTGACAAAGTGATAGTGACAGTTTACTGAACAGATCTAAAAGGAGATATGGAAGTGTACTTTGCATTGGAAACCATCAAAGTGGTTACTGGAAATAAGGAAACATTCCAATTTCCAATAAGGCTCTTGGGAATGATTATAATGAGCATGAAGACAAAAGCAAAGATCTCCAAGGACCATTGGACAAAAGGAATGAAAAGCAAGCTACTGATGGTTACTTCTATTATTCTTTAGTTTAACCAAATGTAGTATTGTAAACTTGGGATTTATAACCAAGTGTAGCAGTCACTTTAGAAAGAGAGGAGAAAAACAAATAGATTGTATTAGCTATTTTTGAGAGCATTTCTTCTCTACAACATTGTAACTGAGCAGCTGTGAACATTTGTATCACAGATTATTTCCGCAATAAAAACACTTCAGTTGGATCATCAAACAATCCAACTGAATTATTTATATCTTGTGTTTTTATTTATTCAGTTCAGTTTAATTTCATAAAGTGTTTTAGTTTCAAGAAAATATCAAGAATTGTATTCAACCCCCCCCCCCTTCTACAATTCTGTTAGGTCATTTGGGAATAACAATTGGTATCAAAGCAAGCTTCTAACATACAAGAAGTTTAAAGATCAAGACCAAAAACAGAAACCATGGTGAAGAAGGATGCAGGTGTGAAGATACCAGTTCTTGATAAAGACAATTACTTTCACTGGAAAGTAAAGATGCATTTACATCTCATGTCTATGGATGAGAGGTATGTAGACTGCATTGAGAAAGGTCCACACGTTCCCATGAAGCTTGACTCTAGAGTTGGACTACCAGATGATGCACCTGATGTAGAGATTCCAAAAACTGTCTCAGAATGGACTGTTGAAGATATTGCAGAAGTTCATAAAGACAAAAGGACCATGAACATTCTGTTTAATGGTTTGGAGCAAGAGATGTTTGACAATGTTATCAACTGTACAACCTCTAAGGAAGTATGGGATACTGTTAGAACACTCTGTGAAGGAACTGAGCAAGTCAGGGAAAATAAAATGCAACTCCTTATACAACAATATGAGCATTTTCATTTTAAAGCTAGTGAAACCCTAAATGACACGTTCAGTAGGTTTCAAAAGCTTTTGAATGGATTAAAGTTGTATGGGAGGATCTATCAAACCAAGGATTCAAACCTTAAATTTCTTAGAGCTCTTCCAAAAGAATGGAAGCCTATGACTGTTTCTCTCAGAAACACTCAAGAGTACAAAGACTACACTCTTGAAAGGCTGTATGGAACCTTGAAGACTTATGAGCTGGAAATGGAGCAAGATGAAGAAATTGAAAAGGTACAGAAGAAGGGTGGATCTATTGCATTGATTGCATCAGTGAACCAACTTGAAGATGACAATAAAGAAGCTGCAAAGGCCACAACTAGTCGATCTAGTTGTAGGAGTGATGTTAGCAAGGGTAAAGACAAGATGACAGAAGAAGAAGAATCAGAACCAGCCAACTTGGAGGACTTAGATGAGATTGATGAACACATTGCTTTTCTGTCTAGAAAATTCTCTAAGTTCAAGTTCAAAAGAAACTCAGAAGCAAGGCCACCAAGAAGAGACTTTCAACCTAGCAAAACAAACTGGATTGAAAAGTCTAAGTCAAAATGTTTCAATTGTGGAATGCTTGGTCACTTTGCTGGAGACTGCAGAAAGCCCAAGGTTGAGAAGGGCAACAGGAAATTTGAGCCTGTTGATTATAAAAAGAAATACTTTGAACTTCTCAAACAAAAAGAAAAGGCTTTCATGTCTCAGGAGTATGATTGGGCTGGTAATGGTGAAGATTCTGATGATGATGTTGAGTATGTCAACTTGGCTCTTATGGCTGACAATCATGAGCAGGAAGCAAGTTCCTCAAGCAACCAGGTAACAATTACTAATCTTTCTGAGCTTTCTAAAGAGGAATGCGACAATGCAGTAAATGAAATGTCTACTGTATTATATAATTTGCGTGTTACTCTTAAATCACTTACTAAAGAGAATTCAAGAATAAAAGAGACCAATCTGCTCTTAAGTGATAGGAATGCAATGTTAGAAGCACAGCTCATTGAATTTGAGAAAATGAGATGTGTTAGTAGGGATGCTAAGAAGGAACTTGAGAACGTGTTACAAAGGGAAGAAATTCTTAGAACACAACTTGAGATAGAACAAAGTGTGATTGCAAAATGGAAGGATGCCAGGAATGTTGCTACCAACATAATTAATGTTCAAGGCGTGGAATCCTTCTGTGAGCAATCATGGGAAAGGAACAAAGAGAAGCTAGGGTATGTTGGTGAAACCTTAGAATCAGGAACAGAGTCAACAAACAACAATGATCATTTGTTGAAGGTTGATATGTCAACGGAATGCAATGTTTCGTTGACACATGAACCATCAACCGATCAGGCTGTTTCGTTGACAGACAAAAGAAAAGATAAACTCACTAGACTTAATGACAAGTATGGTCCTGTCACCAAGAACTTTGTTCAAGGTGAGTCTAGTATTTTAAAGAAAATTGAGAAGCCTGTTGAGAGAGCTAATGTAGGTCACTTGTCTAACAAGCAATTGAAAGACAAGGTAGAGAAAGTTCATAATGAGGCTAAGGGAAATAAAAAGAATAACAGGAATGGCAAAGTAGGAATTAACAAACACAACAATTACACACCTGATAAATATGCTCCTAGAAAGACATGTGTTAATTGTGGAAGTGTTAGTCATTTGTCTACTAACTGCAAATCTGTTAAGAAAACTCCTAATGTGAGAATGCCCAAGCCTGCAATGAACAGTTCCATGCCTACAATGCTTGTTATGTCTAACATGTTTGCTCCATATGCACAATTTCAGAATCCATATGCTAGCATGCCATTTGTGTCTAATCCTTACATGAATATGTTTAACATGCCACAAATGCCATGGAACATGAATAACATGATTGTTCCTCCAACTATGCATGCTATGAATGAAAATATGAGCAACCCTCAGAAATCAACACCAAGGGTAAAGATTGATTTGAATCAATCTGAGCCCAAAGTGAAAAATGGTACAAAAGGGAATGCAAAGGCTAACAAGACAGGACCCAAGGAAACTTGGGTACCAAAATCGACTTGATTTGGTTTTATTGTGTGCAGGGAGACAAAAGGAATCTTTGGTACTTGGATAGTGGTTGTTCAAGACACATGACTGGTGATTCTACCCTGCTCACAGAGTTTCAGGAAAGAGCTGGCCCTTGTATTGCTTTTGGAGATGACAACAAAGGCTACACAAAGGGATATGGCTTGATTTCAAAAGAGAATGTCATCATAGATGAGGTTGCATTGGTGGATGGTCTTAAGCACAACTTGCTTAGTATCAGCCAACTTTGTGACAAAGGATTTTTAGTTACTTTTTCTAGAGAAGCCTGTGTTGTTTCTAAAGGAGGAAACAACAATGTGGTAATGACTGGATTCAGAAGGGGGAATGTGTACATTGCTGACTTTAGTAGCACAAGTTCAGACACCATCACTTGTCTTTTCAGCAAGGCAAGCAAGGATGAAAGTTGGTTATGGCACAAGAAGTTATCCCATCTGAATTTCAAAGTTATGAATGATTTGGTGAGGAAAGATCTTGCTAGAGGAATTCCACAGGTGGAGTTCTCCAAGGATGGTTTGTGTGATGCCTGTCAAAAGGGAAAACAGAAGAAGGCATCATTCAAAAGCAAGACAGAGTCATCAATTGTCCAGCAGCTTGAATTGCTTCATATGGACCTATTTGGCCCTGTAAATGTTATGTCCATCTCAAAGAAGAAATACTGTCTTGTGATTGTTGATGATTTTTCTAGATTTACATGGACTTTCTTTTTGCACTCTAAAGATGAGGCAAGTGAAATCATTATCAATCACATCAAGATGGTAAGCAATCATCCTGATTTCAAAGTACGAAGGATTAGGAGTGACAATGGGACAGAATTCAAGAATTCAAGCATGAAGGTGTTCTGTGAAGAAAATGGTATTTTGCATGAGTTTTCAGCAGCAAGAACACCACAGCAAAATGGTGTAGTTGAAAGGAAAAACAGAACACTTATTGAAGCTGCAAGGACAATGCTAGATGAATCAAAGTTACCTACATATTTTTGGGCTGAGGCAGTTAACACAGCTTGCTTTACTCAAAATATTTCTTTGATTAATCAGGCCAAAGGAATGACCCCTTATCAGTTACTCAAAAGAAAGAAGCCACTATTGGATTTTCTTCATGTCTTTGGATGCAAGTGCTTTGTTCTGAGAAATCAAGCTGAGCATTTGGGGAAATTTGAAGCAAAGGCAGATGAAGCAATATTTGTGGGATATGCAGCAGGGAAAGCTTACAGGGTCTATAATCTCAGAATCAACATTGTTATGGAATCTGTACATGTTGTTTTTGATGATCTCAAAATCCAAGGTCTCTGTGATGAAGGTTTCCATGAAAGTCTTTCTTTTGAAAATAAGGAAGGAGATCAAGTGAATCATGATAAGGCTACTGAGAAACAGCCTAAAGTTGTTGTATCTAGCACAGATGAAAGCAGCAGTGAAGATGAAATTGCTGCATTAAGGTTAAAAAGGATAGCAGCTAGCAGACCAAATGGTCATTTCGTTGACAGTCATGATGGTGGATTCGTTGACAGTCAGAATGAGCGTTTCGTTGACAGCCAAAACGGTCATACCGTTGATAGTCATAGGAATACTTCTAGAAGTGATCACTTAGGGACAACAAACTCAGGGGGAGTTTCTCAAGGACAAATATCCAATCAAGGCAATCATGATCATGAAGCTACGTCTTCAAGAGCAAATCTACCTCCCTCAAGGAAATGGACTAAAGATCATCCCTTTGAACTTATTATAGGTGATGTCTCTTCAAAAGTCCAAACTAGAAGAGCAACTCAAGAAGAATGTCTATATAGTAGCTTTCTGTCTCAAGATGAGCCAAAGAAAGTTGAGGATGCACTTCTAGATCCAGATTGGGTTTTAGCCATGCAAGAAGAGCTAAACCAATTTGAGAGAAACAATGTTTGGAAGCTGGTGCCTAGGCCTAATGACAGGAGTGTTATAGGCACAAAGTGGGTGTTCAGAAACAAGATGGATGAAAATGGCATAGTCACAAGGAACAAAGCTAGATTGGTTGCAAAAGGCTATTCACAGGAAGAAGGAATTGATTTTGATGAAACCTTTGCTCCTGTTGCAAGACTAGAAGCAATAAGGATTTTCCTAGCCTATGCAGCCCATGCCAATTTCAAGGTCTATCAAATGGATGTGAAGAGTGCTTTTCTGAATGGGGAATTGGAAGAGGAGGTGTATGTAAGTCAACCTCCTGGTTTTGAAGATGATGATTTTCCAGACTATGTGTACTTCCTTCTCAAAGCACTCTATGGTTTGAAACAAGCACCTAGAGCCTGGTATGACACTCTCTCACAGTTCCTCCTTGAGAATCATTTCACTAGAGGTACTGTAGATAAAACTCTTTTTCACAGGGTTGTAAATGGCTCTACTTTACTTGTTCAAATTTATGTAGATGATATAATCTTTGGGTCTACAGATGTGAAACTTTGTCAAAAGTTTGCCAAGCTTATGCAAAGTAAGTATGAAATGAGCATGATGGGAGAATTAACTTACTTTCTTGGTCTTCAAGTAAAGCAAGTTAATGAAGGCATTTTCATTAGTCAAACAAAATACATTCATGATTTATTAAAGAAGTTTAACCTAATGGAATGCTCTCCTGCCAAAACTCCCATGCCTACTGCCACCAAACTTGAATTGAATACTAAGGAAAAATCTGTGGACATTTCAAGTTACAGAGGCATGGTAGGCTCACTTTTATATTTAACAGCTAGTAGACCTGATATTATGTTTGCTACATGTCTATGTGCTAGATTTCAGGCTGATCCTAGAGAATCCCATTTAGTTGCTATTAAAAGAATTTTCAGATATCTCAAAGGAACACCAAACCTTGGCATTTGGTATCCTAGAGAATCTGGTTTTGAACTAATTGGTTATTCAGATGCAGATTTTGCAGGATGTAAAATTGACAGGAAAAGTACAACTGGAACCTGTCAATTCCTAGGAAACAAGCTTGTGTCATGGTTCAGCAAGAAACAAAACTCAGTTTCTACCTCCACAGCTGAGGCTGAGTATATTGCAGCTGGAAGTTGTTGTGCACAGATTTTATGGATGAAAAACCAACTACTTGATTATGGATTAAGAGTTGAGAAAATTCCTATTTTCTGTGACAACACTAGTGCCATTGCCATTACTGAGAATCCAGTGCAGCATTCAAGGACCAAGCACATTGACATCAAGTACCATTTCATTAGAGAACATGTTATGAATGGTACTGTGGAGTTACATTTTGTTCCAAGTGAACAACAACTTGCAGACATCTTTACCAAGCCACTTGATGAATCAACATTCTCAAGATTAGTAAGTGAGCTAGGTATGCTAAATTTCTCTTAATTATTTTTGAGATATTTGCAAGTTAAAATGCAGCCAGAAATTTGCTATGTTTTTCTGTGAATGAATTTTCTCAGGAAAAGGTAAAATTTTGTCTAAGTCAAAATTACTATGCCAACAGAATGCACCATTTCGTTGACAGTCTTAGCACTTTTTCTGGGTGTTTCGTTGATAGTTCTTTTGTATCAACGAAACGCAGTTTTATCAACGAAATAGACAGGACCTTAAACGCCCAATTCTGATTCGTTGATATAAAGCGCTTTTAATCTGAACCGTTAAAAAATTGACACGTCTTTTACCACGATCTATGCATACACCCCTGTAAGTATAAATCATGGTAATACTTTAAGAGTAACGGTTATATTTTTAAGCCAATCCAGTAATTTACATTTATTATTGGATTCATTTTCTGAGAATTTTTGGGGGAGTATTTAAGAAATTTTATTTTCATTATTTCTTTTTACCTGTTCTCAAAAATTCCAAAGGCTTTTTCTCTCTTCTTCTCTCTAACAAGCAATTCAGTTCGAAGCTTTCCTTTAATCAACAATGGCACCTATAGTCAAGCTTATGTCTGCTGGAGGGTTCATCTATGAGAAGAACAACTCCATCCCTTTTGTTGTCAAGGAAAACCCGAACAGACTGTTCTTCAAAATGATGGATTTCATGAAGAATTGCAAGTTGAGCTATGCAATGTTTCACTCTACACCGCTCTACAATGAGATAATCGAGGAAATTTGGACCTCATGTGAGTATAGTGGAACACACTGCACACTAAAATTCACTCTTCAAGGTAATGAGTGCATAGTTAATTCTGATGTTTTGCAAGCATGTTTACATATTCCTGATAATAACTGTGATGCTTTGCCTACTAACACTGAAATAACTACCATGTTAAATTCTATAAACTACTCTTTGCCTACTGATAATCTGGGTAGAATAATTAGGAGAGGTTTGGTTAGGGAATACAGTTATTTAGCTGATGCATTCATTAAGGTCTTTTCTGGAAAGATTAGTAATTTTGATGCATTAACTAACTCTATGTTAATTCTCCTAACCATGCTTCTAAATGATAGATATCACAACTTTAGCACCCAACTTATGTATGAAATTGGTGCTAAGTTGGGTGACAAAGCAAATAGGAAGAAAAATATCTATTATGCTAGGTTTCTGATGATGTTGGCTAACCATGTTAGTCCAGCACCATTAGTTATCTCTAACCCTAATGCCAGGTTCGAGTGCTTTGTGCAAGAAAAGAGAGTATTGACAGACATACTGAGGCTGAACCACAATGGTGATGTTCCAGTGGTGTATCTGCCAATCATTGAGGTAACTACTACTATCCCTGTTAGTGTAGCTAACACCTCTACTGTTTTACCTTCCAATGTTGCTATGGAGTCTGTAGCTGTGACCCAACAGGCTCCTACCCTAGCAACAAAACCAAAAACAAAGAAATCCTCCAAGCCAACCTCAGGTGCTTCTCAAAAGGCACCTGTTGTAAAAACTACCACACAACCTAAGGGGAGTGAGTCTGGAGTTGTGAGAGGTGAGGGAAGGGGTGAACATCAAAGAAACCCCAAGGATAAGGAAGGACAGGTTAGTGTGTACCAGCCAAGCCCCATTGTGTCTTCCCAACAAGGCACAATGAGTAACATGGATTTAAACACAAGTCTAATTGCATCCTCCCAAAAGGATGTGATTATTGAAACAAGCTCTCCTCCTAGAGTACAGTCCAAAAGGGTAAGGGACACTTCAAGCCCAAAGTCTACATTTTCCCAATACCAAAGGAGAGTGAAGCAAAAGTCCAAGGGTACACAGGGTGCACACACATTGGAAGCAACACTTCCAGTTTCTCAAATTCAGTTTGATGTAACCCCTATCATTTCTCTGGGGTTACAGTCCTCTTCTCTAAACATCAATCTTGAATTATCTCCATCAAATTCACCAACTCAATCTTTGGATGTGGACATGATCCATACATCTATTCCTGATTCTCCAACTCTAATCTTGGAGAAGCCCCACTCTGAAGCTGGTGGCCATCACTTGCTAAGTGATTTGTTGGGCCATCAACCAATTTTTCCTGAAATTGCAAGGGGATCTGTGGACCAATCTCTAAAATCAATCACCACAGACTCTACTGTAATTTCTCATTCTCAAAGTGCTTTCTTGACTTCATCAACGAAACAGTCTATTTCGTTGACAAGTGTTTCTCCATCAACGGTATCCATACCGTTGACAGTTCAAACTACCATTCCGTTGATAGTTCACTCTGCACCTTTAATTGAAAATCAAGTTGTTCCCACAACTAGTGCAGATGATCTAGTGGTAGTTGAGACACTTCTAGGACTGAGAGGGAGTGAAACTGAGAGGCTGGCTTGCAGCCAGGCAAAAGGAGAGAATGTGAGTGAGAGGCTGGCTATTTCTTCCAGCCAGGCAAAAGGAGAGATTGAGAGTTCCACCTTAGAAGGTGAAGGTGAGGGTGTGAGAGGTGTGAGCCATGGGGAGCCCATGATGCAAGAACAGAGTGGAGAGAGAGAAGGGACTACAGGAGAAATAAGGATGGAAGCAGCCATTGCTAATGAGTTAATGGAGGTCAGTGAGGGAGAAAGGGAACTTACTTTCCAAGAGGTTTATCAGCAAACTCTGGATAGTATTTCCCTGGATCCTGAGACCTTTACTCATCCTGTGTCAGCCTATCAAATTTTGGCTCAACAGGGCAATGTGGAGGCAGAGGGGTCACTACAACTAATTCACACAACTGCATCAATGCAAAGAGCAAAGGATGCCTTGACCAATCTACCTCCAGGAGCTGAAGCAAGTGGAGACTTTGATTTTTCTGATAATGAGGATAGCTTTGGTGACACTCTACAGGTGGCCACTACTGCACAGACTGGGACTTCTGTGGTGCCTCCTACACCAAACTGGCTCTCTCAAGATATGCATGGTAGAAGCAATTTGGATGCTGCTATCACAAGGCAGTACAAAGAAGCATATCTAGCTCATGAGTCTGCAGGAGCAAGGGACAAGAAATTCTACAAAGCCATAATGGATTCTCTGGAAATTCAAAGGCTACAAATGTTGCAGACAAGGATTGAGGCTACAGAGATCAAGGATTCAATCAGCAACCTTAGGGCTGCTAATGATAGGAGGCTAGATGAAAAGCTTCCTCTTCTCACTGTGTCCAGGATGAACAGGTTTTTCTCTAAAGAACCTGAAGTGGATTCCTCCTTGAAGACTCTCTCTTCTAGAGTGGACAAGGTGGAAGCCACTCTATCACAGATGCAAAAGGAACAGGAGAAACAAACTCAACTATTGGCCCAGCTAGTGGCAGCTCAAGGACTCCCAGCCATCTCTTTTGATGATAACAAAAAGGGGGAGAAATCTAAGGAGCTAGACATTCAGATTACCAAGGTTATGGTCCCAGCCATTTCCCTACCAAAGGAGCCATTAGCAATGGGGGAGCTTGGCAAGCAGCAAAAGGATGGTATTGACCTTATACAAGAAGCTTCTATGAGGATGAGACTTGCAGAACAAATCAAAGAACATTGGTCCAACATAGAAGCAAAGTTCAAGAAGATTACTGAAGATAAGGACTCAAATCCATCAACGGAACAACCATCAACAAATGCCATGGCACTAGCATCAACGGAATGGGAGCCACAGACAAATTCTTTCTATCACCAAGAGCCCCTTCTACATGGAGTCACTCAAGGACCAAGGAAGGAAAAAGGACAAACTTCATGCATTAGGGATGTGGAACAAGCTACAATTCAAAGAAGCCTATCTCCCAAGTCCCCTGCTAAACCAAAGGGCAAAAACATAGCAAGGACTTTCTATCCTGCACCTTATCCAGATGAGCACAAGCTTCTTGGTCTACTCATCACAAAAAGCAAGGAAAGTAATAATTATGAGATAAGGAAGCAAAGGGCAATTGTCTACAGGAATGGACAACAAATCTGTGTTTGGGCTGGTCATCCAAACTTTGCTGAAGCCAAGGCTGAGGAATCAGAAAGAGCAGCTATGCAAGCTCTTGCAGTAGCTCAAGCTCTAGATGAAGAAGAAATGAAGCAAGAGGAAAGCACTAGAGAGGAAAGGAGTTCAAAGAAGAGCATAAGGCAACCCAAAGAGAGAGCTAGGAGAAACATAGACTTTGAGAGTGCTGATTCTCAGAGTACTGCATCAGACTCTTCTATACCTATTGCACCTCCAACAATTGCTAATCCAGTTTTTGAGGGAAAGTTGGCCTGTGATCCTGCACATCCTGTCAATTTTCATGATCAACCAATCATGCCAAAAGAGGAACCAATTGATTTTGATGAGGCATACTTTCCAAAGTTCCTGTTAGAAAAGGACCAACCAATGAAGACAAAGAAGAGGCCTGTCAAAGCAAAGCCTGTTTTTGTGAGAAAGCCACAATCTCAAAAACCCCCTTCAAACCCAGAGGACTGCATGTACATTGCTGACATCAGGGAAGAATCCAGTCTACATCTTGACTTAGACAACCTGGTGGAAGTAAGGGGAATTGCAGCTTCTCAAAAGTTGCCTGAAAGACTAGTGTTCACATTCAAGGGTGGTAGAGAACAAGTGTGGCCTCTCTACAGAATTTTAGGAGAAGACTATCAAACACTACTCTCAGTGTTTAGATGCTTGAAAAAGGACTTCGGTTTCACCAAAACAGCCAAGTCTGAGGTGGTCTCCAAAATCTGTCAGTTAAAGGCTAGCTGGAACAAGCCTGAGGCTCTTCCAAGGATACTTAGAGTTCCCTCAACAGGAAAGAAAATCCATCTTCAACCTTATTGGATGATGGAGTTTAAGGACAAGGACAATTGCAGAAGATTCTTCAGAATGGAAGACCAGCTGGAGAAGGCATCTAATCAAACTCTAAAGCTGATGCAATCCAAGCTTGGTGATCAAGATGAAGAGGAGAAAATCTTCTACAGAAGACTACAGGTCCAGATTGAGGAAAACAACTCCAAGAGAGGGAAGAAGACTATGCCACAAAGAAGTCACAGATGAAACATTTGCTCAGACTAGAGGAGCACTTGTGGGCATTAGTCTTGTAAGTCTTATATTTTGTCTATAAAGTTTTGAAGCTTAATACATTTTCTACTTTTGTAATTTATGATGTATCTGAGTGTTTTTGTTATCATCAAGTCTCTTGATTTATGGCTGTTATTCTATCAGTCATAAATTGGGGGAGATTGTTAGGAATATGTTGTTCTTGATGATAAGCATAAAACACTTAGTAGAATTTGTGTAAAGTCAATTTTGTAGCTGTCAACGAAATAGCATGCTTAGCAGTGTTTCGTTGACAGGAAGCTCATCAACGAAATGAGTGTTGTAGCAATTGCATTGTACAATACTTCACAGTATGATAGGCATTCTATTATATGTTTTAGATAGGTTTTCTAAGTCATGTTGACTATGTACTAGATAGGCAAAATAGGTTGGTTAATTGTAAATATGTTATGCCTTGTAATTCTGCCTAAGTGAAGACATGTCAACGGTATGAAGATTACTCTGTCAACGGTATGGAGTTTACCCATCAACGAAACGAGGGAAACACCATCAACGGAATGAAGAATGAAGCTATCAACGAAACACATCTCCTTGCTATCAACGAATCAATGTTGCTTTTTGAACAGTTGACAAAGTGATAGTGACAGTTTACTGAACAGATCTAAAAGGAGATATGGAAGTGTACTTTGCATTGGAAACCATCAAAGTGGTTACTGGAAATAAGGAAACATTCCAATTTCCAATAAGGCTCTTGGGAATGATTATAATGAGCATGAAGACAAAAGCAAAGATCTCCAAGGACCATTGGACAAAAGGAATGAAAAGCAAGCTACTGATGGTTACTTCTATTATTCTTTAGTTTAACCAAATGTAGTATTGTAAACTTGGGATTTATAACCAAGTGTAGCAGTCACTTTAGAAAGAGAGGAGAAAAACAAATAGATTGTATTAGCTATTTTTGAGAGCATTTCTTCTCTACAACATTGTAACTGAGCAGCTGTGAACATTTGTATCACAGATTATTTCCGCAATAAAAACACTTCAGTTGGATCATCAAACAATCCAACTGAATTATTTATATCTTGTGTTTTTATTTATTCAGTTCAGTTTAATTTCATAAAGTGTTTTAGTTTCAAGAAAATATCAAGAATTATATTCAACCCCCCCCCCCCCTTCTACAATTCTGTTAGGTCATTTGGGAATAACAGAGCTCCCAGGCCAATGTAGCATAGTTGTCCTTGGTGAGCTCGGCATAAGCATGAGCCTCCTCCTCATTCAAAATAATATCATTGGGGCTACCATCCGAGACCCTACTGAAAGACCTACGAAATAGGGTGCACCAATCCCCTCCTTACCAAACCAAGTATATGAATTCATTCTTCCATTTCGGGTTATTGTCAGGAATGGATTTTGGGTGGAAAATGGGAGGAGTAGAAGGGAGATGGTTAATATAAATCCAACCCAGGGAAATTGCGGAGCTATTCTTAAACTGGAAAATTTTCCTAAACAAAGCTACAAAAAGAGGAAAGTTGTTCTTTAAACAAAGTACAATAAAGCACATAATTATTCTCCAGGCATTTGGGGGAAGTTGGCAAGGGTTAAGCCTAACGTCTGCTAGAATCTTGGGAATGAAGTCATGAAAGGGGAATCTAACCCCTGCAACAATGGCGTCCTTGTAAATGCAGAGAGCATCAGGACGCCAATGGCAGGAACGATCTCCTGGGCCAGCTGGGATAAGCCTATAGGGAGCTTTAACTCTATACATTTTATTATAATCCCTAATCATGTCAATTTCATGAAACTTATTGCTACAATCGACAGAATCTAAATGCGAAACAGAGGGATATTCATCACCACGTTCAATTATCATATCTTATAAAGACATATGAGAAGAACGGATAGTGATACCTCTCTTAGAAGCCTGATTCATTTTCTGAAGGCGTTGAGCAGCACGATCAGACATGTTCAAATCTTTAAATTATGAACCCAGAAAAGCTTTAAATCTTCAAACATAAATCCCAGAAAATATTCAAACGATGAAGATTAAACCCAGAAAAATATGAATGCGGCTGAGGAAACTTCGCCGGAAATCGCCTTGCCACAGATGGGCTAAAGAGAAAAATTAGAAATGCTAGAGAGAAATTTTTTAGAAATTGAAAGTGTGAAGTGAAGAGTGAAGTGGAAATCTCACTCTTTTATAATCAAGGCAGCCGGTCACCCAACCGGTTAAGGGAAGGGCAACCGACTATGGCCAGTTAAGGCCCATAAACTCTTTACTAGATTACAAAAGTTAAAGTCCAAACAATTTAAGGCCCAATAAGGCTCGAGGCTAGAAAAAATTAAAGCCCAATAAAAATTCAGGCTAGTTAAGGCCCAAGAAAGAATAAAGTTTAAAATACAATTCAAGGCCTAAATAGATTTGAGGTCGAAAAGACCTTAGATCGAAGTCGTTGTCACAAGGTCGAAAACATATGGGAAATTGAGGTCGAATTCATCGACCTCACACTCATTTGAGAACGAAAAATAATAGATTCAAGGTCGAAAAGACCCTAGATCGAAGTCGATTGATTGAGATAAAAAATACACGGAAAAACGAGCTCGAATCCTTCGACCTCGCACCAAATCGAGGTCGAAAACAAATAGATTCGAGGTCGAAGACTTGAGATCGAAAATACACGGAAAAACGAGCTTGAATCCTTCGACCTCGTACCAAATCGAGGTCGAAAACAAATGGATTCGAGGTCGAAAATACATGAGAAAATGAGCTCGAATCGTTCGACCTCGCACCAAATCGAGGTCGAAAACAAATGGATTCAAGGTCGAAAAAGACTTAGAAAATGAGCTCGAAACCATCGACCTCGCTCCAATCGAGGTCGAAGGCTTGAGGTCGAAAAAGACCTAGGAAATGAGGTTGAAACCTTCGACCTCACACCAAAACGAGGTCGAGATCCTGGTCGAAATCGAGGTCGAAAATGACCTGTTTCCTGATCGAAATTGAGGTCGAAAATACCCTTAAAAATGAAAAATTTTGGGAAAAATGCGCAATAACTTCTACGAAAACCCCAGGAAGATTTTCCCAGAAGTTGGGGGTGGGGGGAAATGATATGGACATAAAAGTAATTATAGAAATATAATTGATGATTCATTGGAAAGACCCAATATTCAAGGCCCCAAAGCCCTGATTATTTATTAATTTCGTAATTAATAAATAAGGAAAATATACAGCTCATGAAAAGAGTCCGAAATATGGTAAATTTATCAAAGAAGGATCCAGAATCCCAATTAATGAGTCATAGCCTTTATCAACAAGGAAAAGACTTATTCAGCAAGAAATACAATGTTTATCCATTATCAAAAAAGAGACTTATTAGCTAAGACTCCTAAACCTTCCATAAATACGAGACTCCAAACGCATATATAAAGGACCTGATCCTACAATCAGAACTACGTCTTTGGCTTGATTCTCAGCACTGATTGAGATACGTAGGCATCTTGTGAGGACCGATTTAGTCTCGAAACGCAAGAACAACCATTAAAGCTCGAAGCTCCCTTAAATTCCAGCAATTAATTTACAAGCACGTTTTTTAATCCATAACAATAATAAAATAATATAAAAATAGTAACTACCTGATTGCCTTTTATAATTAAAAAAAAATTCATACAAAATCTACTCCTTTTCCAAAAATATCATGACAATTACCTTTAAATTAAAACATAATATCTTTTATATTTTTTTATCACTAAAATATCTATTTTCCAAAATTATGAGGTGCAATCCTTACTTATTTATATTTTAAAATCTATTTTAATACTCTATTTAATAAATAATAAAATAATATAAAAATAGTAACTAGTTGATTGCCTTTTATAATTAAAATATTTTTTTCCTAACAAAATCTATTTCTTTTCCAAAAATATCACGAGCAATTACCTTTAAATTAAAATATATTACCTTTTATATTTGTTATCACTAAAATATCTCTTTTCCAAAAATATCAAGTGCAACCCTTACTTATATATTTTAAAACTTATTTTAATACTTTTAATTATTTAAAAAAACTTACCTATTTTAACAAGTGAACGTATTTTTTTAACAAATAAAATTAATATAATTAAAACACATCTAAAAATATTATAGGTAGTTATTTTTTTAATTAAAACATGTTAGCTTTCCTATTTGTCCTTAATAAAAAAACTTACTTATTTTAACATGTCAACGTATTTTTTTAATAAATACAATTAATATAATTAAAACACTTCTATAAATATCACGGGTAATTACTTTTTTTAATTAAAACATGTTAGATTTTCTATCTGTCCTTATTATTAATATTATTTTATATTAATATTATTTTATTATAAAATAATATTAATAATACCTCATTTATCTTTCTTAGCCCCATCTCTTTATTTTTTAATATTTGTTTTATGTTCCAATTAATATTTAAGTTTCTCATTTTATAATTTATCATATTAATTTTTACTTTTATTTTAATATTAATTTTTTTAGTTTATTATTTTTTAAGGTTCGTGCCTTGCACGGGTTATAGGCTAGTAAAATAAATAAGTGAAATGAATGAAATTTGAAATATTAATATATCGCGTATTGATTACAATTACATTTATTTATATTTTATTATCATAATATTCATATTATATTTTTTAATTATAATTACTACTATTATTATTGTGTTTTACATATAATAAGCAACGGGAATCTTATACAAAAAAATTTGACACACCACCATATAGTGCTACAAAATCAATAAGAAATGTTCGATTCTACAATAATTAATAAATTTAAAATATCCTCTATTTTAGTAGGTAAATTATTTTTTCAAAAAGTTAAAGTTCGAACACGTTTCAACAATAGATTGAAAACCAATATTCTCATTTTAAGAATTAAAAAAAACAAAGTTGAAAAATTAAAAAATATATATTATAAAGAAGATTTTTTAAGTTAATATATTTATTATCATCAAAAAATCCGTGCATTGCACGAGATATAAGCATTATATGTATAATTTATCTATACTATCTTATAATAGACGAAACATGTTGGTCGGTACTTAGTGATTTTACTTAATTAACCTTACTTATTTTTTAAAAAGATATTAGTAAATAATAATATTATTTATAATCACTTACCTTTTCAATTACTTTTTTTCAACTAAAACATGTTACTTTTTCAATTTTTTCTTACTAAAACCCTTTCATTTCCAAACTTATTTATTTTAAAATCTATTTTAATACTTTTAATTACGTGCAATTACCTTTTTTTCCAACTAAAACATGTTATTTTTTCTATTTTTTCTTACTAAAATCTCTTATTTTCCAAAAATATAACACGCAAACCGTTACTTATTTATTTTAAAACTTATTTTAATACTTTTAATTATTTAAAAAAGTTTAATACGCCTACTTATTTTTTAACAAGTGCAATTAATAAAATATTAAAATAAAAATAATAAAAATAACAATTATTTAAAAAAAATCACGGGTCTATTTGAGATTTCCAACAATAAAATTTTAATTTTGTAATTTTTTTGAATGTTTGACGACGGTAATTGTAGTTGAAGATAAGAATGATGGTGGTCAAAATATTTATATTGAGAAATAGCACGTTAGAATGTGAAAATTAGAGTATATGATCAACTTTCGGGAGTTTAACTGTTATCAAAACTAGAGTATATGATCAACTTTCATGAGTTTAACAATTATAAAAACAATGCTAATATAGAGTTTAATGTTTTGTTCTAAAATAGATAAGTAAATAACTACGAACAATTCAATCTAAAACTTTAATTATTTGTGTCATATATACTTATAAAATATTCTAATAAAGACACAAAGCTGAAATATTAAAATTTTGGTAGTTGAACAATAAAATTTTCTTTTTTTTCTAAAATTATTTTGGAATTATTATCAAGTCCACTTAAAATTTTAGTTGGTAATTTGGATCGGGTTTGATGTACTTTAAAATCTTGCGCATATTTCTTTTAATTTTTATTCATATATAATATCAAAAATAAATCGTGCACCGCAAAGCGTAGGGGGGTTTTGAAGACTGATCAATAATAAATTTATCTTTAACTATTATATAATAAAAATAAGGAGAGTTTTAAAGAGAATATTGAAATTAAAATAAAATTATTATTAAGGAAAAAATATGAACCGATATAGAAATAAATATTAAAAAAATACAATTTTTTTGAAGTTATTTTGCGATTTTCCGTCTTTGAAAATATTTACAAAAATACTGTTTACAACAAAATGCAACTTATTTTTACATTTTTTAGAAAAATAATTGAAATTTCTTTTATTTGCATCGAGTTGCAATTTGGTATTTTTACAAAAGAAAAATATTACATTTGAAAAAATTATATTTTTCTAAAAAAGTAAAAAAAAATCACAAAAAATTTGCGAGTGCTATCAAGTAAATATTTAATACTATCGCCAAATTTAGGTTTGCGCGCGTGAGAAAGAGGGAGAGAGAGGGAGCTTTTCTTTGTTCGCCGGAGTTGTGTCCAATAATCACTATCGCTTCTTGGAGGTATATTGCAACTCTCTAACTGTATATATAACTGTATATATGTGTATCTATATTGTTATATGAATGATGTATCTATTCTAAAGGGATGATTGTTGTAATTGATGTTTGTGATGTTTTATAGCGGAATCATTGTTTATTAGTATCGATTTTGGTTGAAAATTATGAAGACTGTTGATTTTTGTAGATTATTATTAGTATGAGTTGTCTGTCTTGATTTGAATTGTGAATTTACTGGAATTTGTATATTTGTTTTGATTCAATGATATATGCAAAAATGTGATTTAGTTCGACTTTGTTGATTTAGTTGTGTTTGTTGCTGGTGTTTGAACAAGTTCTCTCTTCATAAATGTTTTATGCCCCGCTTTCTCTTCTTTTTTTTGCTAAATATTATGCCCCGCTTTCTGATGCCTAAAGTTGTGCTTAATTTATGTAGATTTGCCGATGTGTTTTTGAGCATATCAGAACTTGTTGCTTTATTTTGATGTTTTGACCACAACATTTTTTAGTCATAGGCTCATAGGTATTTCTACGAGTGTAAGAAATACAGTCGGAAATTTACTCTGTAGTAGCATGATATACATGTCTGACCTGTTATACAATATGGTTATGATCTTGATGAGAAAACTCTAGGCAACTTGAGCGCATTCTAGTAGTTGACTTGATAGGCACACCCAGGTACGGATACTTTAAGGGGGTGGTATTGTATCACGACTTTTAATGACAAATCTTGGGAGAATGACTTTAATGAACTTCATAGACTTTTAATGACTCTTGTTGACTTCTCAAAATTCCAAAATACTTTTGATGACTCGTAATAAAATGGCTTTTAAAAACTTTAGTAGACTTTTATTAAAATTTTGATAGATTTCAAAAGCTTCTCTACAAGAGCTACCCTCTCACTTTTCTCTTTCTGGTACAACTCTCTTAAATTAGAGTTCTCATCTTGCAGTTCATTCACTTATGTTTCAATGCACCCCCGATTAAACCCACCGTATCCACCTGCTTCAAAATTGCTTGTCGCTTATCGTTTAAGTCTTTCAGCTCCTGTTTCAGACAAAAAATTTCTTGCTGAAGAGCATTTCGTTGATCCACTTGAAGCTCAACCTCCTCCCTAAGCTTCCCATTCATTCCCCTTAACCTAAAAAATCTCAGTTTGCATGCTCTCCATGGACATAGTCCAAGACTGGTTAACTGATTTAGGCCAGTGTTCTCCTCCTTAATCTTCAGAATTTCATCCTGCAAATTATCATTATGATCTTCCTTTTCTCTTACAGTTTGAGTCCTGTTCTGTAGTTCTAAAGCCAAGGACCTTAGTTCATCCTGAGCTTTGGAATGTAGATGCTGCAAAGTCTGCAATGAAGTTTCAGCCTCAATGAAGCGCAATATTCCTGAAGTAGAAGGTTTATAAGATTCAGTTCTAGATCATCTATAAGTTACTGTATAATGAACTCGGAAGGAAATGTTTTAAATAAATTGCGGACAGTTCTTACCCTTTGAAGGGAATCAGAACTCTGCGATATGAGCCAACAAGGCTTATAAAAAATATACTTTTTTTTGGTAACTATCTAATCTTATATAAATATAAATAACGAGCTAAGCGTAGAAATGTATAACTCAATTGCATACACTTCCATCAAAACTATTCAAGATCCTCCAACTTAAAATCATTACAGTTTAGTGATAGAAATGTGCAAATAATGCAAATAAGGTTATCAACACCCCCCCCCCCCCCCCTCTTATGTATTGGTACTTATCGAGTAAATAATAAAATTGCTTCTTTGTTCTTATGAACGAAAATTTCCAAGAAAGACATTCTTATGCGATCAAGTCAGGGTCACAACAACCAGATTACGTATAAGGCTAAAACAAATACTGTAGGGGAACAAGTGTCGGAAACCATTGATGATTGAACAGTTGCTTGGAAGGCTGAAAATGAAATTTCGTTTATTTGGTTCGTTCTCCAGTAATTGTATTTGCAGGACTTGGCTCAGTTGTCTACATTTCTTTCTTTAGTTCTTTCAAGCTTCTGAACTAATTGTTCAAATATAAAATTTACCTACTACGTATACTACTAAATAACATTTTTTTTCAAGATGTCTAAGACTGGAGCAGTTGTCTACTGGGCTGGCGGAAAATATTCAGACTATGATCGTCAGTTGTTGGCTATAGTAGTGATTTTTACTACTACCATAATGTTTTCCATGGAAGTGTTGGCTCGAAAGGGGGCCATAACCAGATTTTTAACTAAAATCCATAGGTGGCACGGTATTACCTATATACTTTGCACTTTAACGGCTGTGTTACACGAGGTCTTAATGAAGAGTCCCGAAGGAGCTGGGTGTTTATGCTTTGTCATGTTTGTGTTTCATGAATTATCTTTCATCGCATTGTACGCTACCGAGGAGATATCATATGAGGTGTCACGAACGCTGGCAATGTTTCAATGTGGTTACCTATTAATACATATGATTGAGGGTGATCATTCATCGGCCATAGCTTGTAGCATTTCTTTGTTAGCTTGCTGGATAGTTAAGGTAAGTTATTTTTAATTGATTTTCAATTAAATTTTGACATTTATGTAATATGTGTATATTTAATTGATTTTGTATATGATGCAATTTTTAATCAAAAAATGATATAAAATTTGAGCCGTTGCATTCATATTGTAAACGATATATAAAATACCATGTTAAATTAAATGTATTCTTAAAGGTAAAATTTATAAAATTTTGCACACCTACTTATTTTTGCCTAAATTTTTCATCGGTACGGTTAGATTTACGAAAAAATTGATAAAAACATGACTGTAAGCCGCTTAGGTGTGTCAAGTAGATTCTCTTTACCCATATTTAATTTAATGAATCTATTGATTTGTTTAATGACTCGATTTCTTTTTTATTTAAACAAGGTACTTCGTTTGGCCGAGCTAAGAAGTTCTCCCTCTTCACGATGATGTAATGTTTAGCGAAGCTAATGGAGGTATGCTGCTTTGACATGTTGAAACTAGTCATGCCAATGGTGCACTTTTGAATGTTTAAATGTTGATTAACTTGTAATGGATTGTTGTTGAATGTTTGTTCTCCAATGCTAAAACCCCTTGGCTAAAAAGTTGTAATTAAGTAATGATACACTAATCTCCGATTCATCTCCAGTTCTGTACTAGTTTTAATGATGGTAGCATGTATCTTATACGGTGGCCACTGAGCTAAACTTATGCATTTGCATTTATCTTAAGAGTGTTTGTGGTTCTGTTTGGTTTGGTAAGAGTAAAGCAGATCATCTTGCTCTGCAAGATATA
Source organism: Heracleum sosnowskyi (assembly GCA_030848705.1). Lineage (NCBI taxonomy): Eukaryota > Viridiplantae > Streptophyta > Magnoliopsida > Apiales > Apiaceae > Heracleum > Heracleum sosnowskyi. Next base: position 25,160,881 of record CM061240.1, read on the forward strand.
CAAATGTAAGCTGTTGTTTGACATTTAATCATTACATTACATGTATATATATAATCCCACCCTGCATATATTAGAATCCGGAACTTGATTAGAATGCTGAGATCTCTTTGTACGACTCCCCGTTCACACCATTTCAAATGTTTCCAAATGTCGATTACCCACATACTAAAATCCTCATAATCACAAGGTACACAAGACTCCGAAGCTCTATCACTATGGTTTTCTGGGTTTTAGTTGATATTTTGTGTATAACCTCATAAATGGTAGCTCAAAAATCCAAACATCAAGCTTATAGGGAAACTGATTCATCCAAATCTTAGGTAAAGAAATGCAAGTGCCAAGAGAATCATAAGAAGATTCAACTGCCCTGTCAGCACAAAGGGAACTAGTTCTCTGTATTCTATGTTGCCTGTGGAGATTTGAACTCGAAGGTAACCATAAAAAGTTTTTCATTTAGATATCTTATTTTTGGTAGAATATTAGGACTCCAAGGTTTCATCCACCGTGTAGGGGGAGCAGTGGAAGGGTAGATTTGGCCGAACTCTCCAAAGAGCAATGAACTTACAGTCCATGGCTGACCCCCGAATAGTCATCTGATTCTTCAAAATGCCGAACTAATCCGTTTATCTAGACTCCTTAAAAGCTTTTTTCAAGTACGGTGTAGCTCTTTCTCAAAGGAACGGAAAAGCTGAATAGTCATAATTGCGAACAATTCAGAAATTGGTAGTCCAACTCGACTTGTCTGTTCTTGTTTAGGAGAGAATTTGAAATTTTTCCCTTTGGTTAAGAGAAGATGTCGCCTTGAAAGATAAATTCTAAGATCAAGGAAATGCACCAGCCGAAAAAGTACAGTGGCACTAAGAGCAAGAACTTGATATTCAGATCCACATCTGGTTGCTTTTCAGCATTCCATGAACCTATCCATGATTGAATTCCAAAGCCTATTGTAACAGCCATGTATTTTGACTCGCAGGAGACGTTGCATTTACAGATTGTTGTTGAGACTTCCGGTAATAGGACCACCAGCTAAAGTAAATACATACCCAGTTGTAGACCTCCATTCATCTCTGTCGCCTCCATAATCTGCATCCACATATCCATGAACCTCAATATCATCTTGCACACCCTGAAACAATAGAGAGTAAACCTTTGTTCCAACCAAATATCGGAGAAATCATTGTACCACTTCCCAATGTTCCTTTCCAGGATTCGCCATGTACTTGCTAACTACACTCATAGCATGAGCAATGTCTGGACTTGTGGAAACCATCGCGTACCAACAGCATTTGCACAAGGCACATTTGACATTTACTCGAACTCCTCATCCACTTGTGGACACTATTGTTCAGAAATCTTGAAGTGATTTGCAATTGGAGTTCCCACAGGTTTTGCTTTAGACATTTGAAACCTATCCAGAATTTCTGCACATAACTTTTGTGAGAGAGCCATAATTTTCTTGACTTTCTATCCCTTGTAATCTCCATTCCTAGTATTTTTTTGCAGCTCCCAAAACCTTCATGTCAAATTTGTTGCCAAGAATATTTTTCAATCCTTCAATATCAGCTTTATTTTTAGCAGCTATAAGGATATTGTCCACGTATAACAATAGAAAAATTCGGGTCAAATTTGGTAGTACTTTTAAGTTTACACAACAATCATACTTACTACTTGTATAACCAATCTCCCTTTAGGAATCAAACTTCTTTTACCACTTGCGTGATGCTTGTTTCAACCCGTAAAGACTCCTTTTTAATTTTCAAACTAAGTGTTCCTTATCCGGTTGTTTGAATCCATCAGGTTGCTTCATACAGATTTCTTCCAAATCACCATGTAAGAAGGTTGTCTTCACATCTAATTGTTCAAGTTTCATGTCATGATTGGCTACCAAACAAAGAAGTGTACGAATAGATGTGTGTTGGACCACTGGGGAAAAAATCTGATCATAGTCTACTCCCTTCTTTTGTGTGTACCCCTTCGCCACTAATCTGGCCTTGAATCTCTCACCCTCCTTTTATATCACTGCTTCTTTACGACCATAAATCACATACAACCCACTGCTTTCTTTCCTTTAGGAAGATCCACCAAAACCCATGTCTAGCAAGAGATTCAATCTCTTCCATCATAGCCTCAAGCCGCTAAGTTTTCTCTTTGCTTTATAAAGCTTCTCGAAATTACCAGGTTCATTTTCTCCACAAACTAATGCAAAGGCTGCAATACTATCCCTCCCACCCATACCTATCAGGTGCTTTAAGTGTTCGGTGAGATCTCCTTACTGCCATCGTTTCAGTTTGTTGTGTTTGCACACAACAGGTTGTTGAAGTTCTTTCTGCATAAATTTATCGGTGCCTTCACTTTCCTCTATAGCCTGATTTTCAATGCTAAAGTGCTCCACCTTACTAGAATATTTCTCATTATCCTATTCAACCTCAACATTCCCTTCTAAATCTTTCCCGTTTGCTTGAATTTTCTTTACCATGTTACTCTCATCAAAAACCACAACCTGGCTAATCACAGCCCTGCGTTCAACCTCAAACAATGTGCCTTCTCAGCAATGGTTCTATTAAGCCTCTCTACTACGCCGTTCTTCTGTGGAGTACCACGAACTGTAAGATGCCTTTTGATTCCATGCTCCTCACAAAACTTTTGAAAATCAGCATTCACATATTCTGTTCCATTGTCTGACCTCAAGCACTTAACCTGTTTTTCTGTTTGCTTTTCTACCTCTTGCTTCAATAACTTGAACTTGTCAAAAGCTTTAATGTGCCAATGTAACAACTGAGAACTAATTCTAAGGAAATTAAGGTTACAGATTAACTAGGAAAACAGTAAAGTGCAGATAAAGAAGAAAGTAAAAGAAAACATTCTCATTTTATTTCATAATCAGTAAAGATGGAGATGTGAGTTATATATATACTCAGCTAATGTGTCTTTCCAGGTAGGTTCCAGACTTTGACACGCCTCCTGTACTGAAGCACTGGAACTGGTCCAACAGTAGATGCTATGTGTTCATAACTTATTGGAGCAACCATAGGGCTAGCATTTGCATTTCTCTCATAGAAGGAAACTGAACACATTTAAGGAGATCGATTGCAGAGAACCCAACTTCATTGAACACAACATAGTAATCAGTTGGCTGCGTTTTGCAAATCATCCCAGCTTGAGAATACACATGGAAACCATTTTTCCATGGATGGCTAATCGTACTGGATTATCACCACCCCGAAGGATATATTATCAGAAAATACAGGCCAGAGAAAAATTATTTGCTGATTCTGTTGTGTATTCATTACAAACTTCAGACACCATTTCTCTACAAGGAATTTGCATCCCTTGGTGATTTGAACCAACCCCGATACAAATTATGTCACCCTTTCGCATCCGTCTAGGCCAGCGAGTGCAAAATAAATAATATCAACACTTGGATCTTCAAAAGCAAGCTCAAGGGACAGAGCATCTTCAACACATTTAGGTGTCCAATCGAGATTACCAATTTTAGCCAAAAATATTTCAAGCTCTGAACTGCTACGCATCAGATTCAGGAAGTTGTTTGCACACGCATCATTCAGTTTAACAATTCTAATATCCCAATGAATATCAGAATGGTACACAGCAACATAGAGAAGTTTTCTACCAGAGTCTTGTATATCCTAAATGCATGCCCAGGCCTTTGACTTAGATTCGAAACCTTGTGTATTCTTTCAAGCGCATGCAGCTTGCTCAGATACTTGAATCTCCACTAAGCACACATGCTTCAAAATATAGAGTTTAGCGTTCCATTGTGAAGCATGTATAATCGTCTTAGCATCTGAAATTTCTTGGCCATCCTTTCCATTCTTTATCAACTGAAATGTATATTCAGACCTTCTCTTCATGCTATCTGGTTCACCTTTTTTCCGCACCTTGTTTCTGAAAGAGATAATGTTTTTTGTGATAAACCTAACCTCATTCCTCTCTACCAAGCGCAAATGGTGAGTAGCTGATTTAACATTACTGTTCCCTGTTACACTAGGAGGTTCGGCCTGGAAATTCCTGTTATATTAATGACACATGTCACATTTCTCTTATAACCACCAGGATCATAGCACCATCTTTTAAACAACTAATTCCTGAAACCTCTCTTGTGCCTCCACCTTGATCAAGAGTGTTGGCTACATTAACAGAGCCTGAAGCTAATGGAAATCCAGATTTCAACCTGTTGAGGTCTTGAATATCTTTCAGGTCAGTTTCTTCACCACCTTGTATTATTTCATTCTCAAAACCAACAGTATTAATCACAAGACAAACACAGTTCACAGCTAGCATTCTGCCCTTACTTTCATTTCTTCGTGCAGAGTCAAATTTTCCCACCCTAGAATCAACTATTTCCCTTGGGGTTTAACTTTCATCATCACAACCTTCCAAAGTACTGTAACTATTACTTTTCTCATCTACAAATTCCTTCCAAACTTGATTGGCAACCCCCTCCGATATACCTTCATCACACCAGTAGAGACATCATTATCATCTTCCACACCGATTGATTCAACGTCGTAACAAACTTGTCCAGTAGAGAGAGTAGTGTGATATGGCGAAGAAGACGCGACCATTCATCGTGTCCGAGGAAAAGCTAGCCAAAAAGTAATTAATAATAATTACAATACAATAAAAAAGTAGTATAATGTACTGCACCTTCTATCTATACTATATCTATCCTATCTTATAGAACATTAAAAGTTTGGGTTAAATGGCAAAAATATCACTTAACTCGAGCTAAATTTACAAGTAGGTCATTCAATTCAAAATATTTGCAGTCAAATCACTAAATTATTTAAAACTTTTAATTAGGTCATTGCCGTTAAAAACCGTTAAAAATCGTTAAAAATCAAACGAAAATGTGACGTGGAATGCTGATGTGGCTCCTTAATAACTACAATATTATTCAACTCATAACTGATTTGCAATTGGGTCATCTAACTAAAAAAAATTACAATCAAGTCATTAAACTATATATATATATATATTTATCTTTTTAATTAAAACACATGATTTACTTATGGGATAAAATTATTTATTTATAAAGTTGTACTAATTTCAAAATCATTTTTTTGAATCAAATTTAAAATACATTTAGTTTGTATAAAAATAGTAAAAAAATAATACATCACTTAGATTATTTTAATTTAAAAAGAAGTTTGTTTATAGTTTGTAATATGAATATAATGTATGTGACATAAATAATATTTTTTTTTAATAATACTAATTTACACTAGTAGTGGAATTATTAAGAGAATGAAGGATATATACACAGATTTATTTGATAATTTTTTACGATATAAAGTGAAAAATATATTATTTAATATAAAAATTTAAACAACAAATTTTATGGCCCACTTGCAAGTTGAGTATAAGTTGAGTGACCCACTTGCAAGTTGAGTATAAGTTGAATGATCTTTTTGATATTTAATCCTTTACTGATAAAACAATATTCAACGGACTTCTATTAAAATCAAACTCAACTTAACGGACGTGAAATTTATTATATGTTTAGTGATTATATTGCAATGTTTAATTGATTGAGTGATGCATTTGAAAGTTTTTTGAGTTTGATGATTCATTTGCAAGTTAGACGTCAGTTGAGTGATGAAAATGTCATTTAACCCTTAAAAGTTTTGGTATCAATTTTTTGGTACGGTACTTCCCTTATTTAATTATTTATTTAATTATTATAAAAATTATAATAATCAATAAACCTTTCAGTTAAAATACATTACTTTTACTATTTTTTCTAACAAAATCCATTTTTTAATAAAAAATTACAAGCAATTACCTTTTCACCTAAAACATGTTACTTTTTCTACTTTCCTAACTAAAATCCATCATTTTCCAAATATATCACAGGCAAACCTTTATTTATTTATTTTAAAATCTATTTTAATACTTTTAATTGGTAATTACATTTACCCTCTGTTTCTAGAAAAATCACGGGCAATTACCTTTTTCAGTTAAAACACATTATTTTTTCAATTTTCCTTACTAAAATCCCTCCTTTTCCAAATATATCACGAGCAAACCCTTAGTTATTTATTTTAAAACCTATTTTAATACTTTTAATTGAAAATTATTTTTTTCAACTAAAACAAGTCAGTTTTCTATTTTTCTTACTAAAACTCCTCTTTTTCCAAAAATATCACGGGCAAACCATTACTTTTATATTTTAAAATTCAACGAAAACATGTTACTTTCTATTTTTCCTTAGTAAAACCCCTCCTTTTCCAAAATATCACGGGCAAACAGTTACTTATTTATTTTAAAATCTTTTTAAAATACTTTCAATTATTTAAAAAAGTTTAACACGCCTCCTAGTTTTTTTTAACAAATGCAATTAATAAAATATAAATACTAAAATTAACAAATATTAAAAATAATTTGTGCATCGCACGAGTTTTAAACTTACTTTTATATAATATGCGAAACATTAAAAGTTTGGTCGGTCAGTACCAAAGTATTTTTACTTAATTACCCTTACTTATTTATAAAAAAATAATATTAATTAATAAGAGTACCTATTTATAACCAATTACCTTTTTCAGCTAAAACACATTACTTTTTCTATTTTTTCAATAAAATCTTCTCCTTTTGCAAAAATATCAGGGGTAATTACCTTTTTAACTAAAACATGTTATTTTTTCTATTTTTTTTACTAAAACCTCTCCTTTTCCAAAAATATCACGGGCAAACCACTTATTTATTTTAAAACCTATTTTAATGCTTTTAATCCTTTTCCAAAAATATTAGGGATAATTACCTTATTCAACTAAAACATGTTATCTTTTCTATTTTTTCTTACTAAAACCCCCTCATTTTTCAAAAAAAAAAAAAACACGGTCAAATTCCGTACTTATATAAAACCCCTCATTTTAATGTTTTTCATTATATAAAAAGTTTACATATTTTAACATGCCTATTGTTTTTAACAAATGCAATTAATAAAATATTAAAACTTAAAAAATAAAATAACAATTATTAAAACAATCTGTGCATTGCACGGGTTTTAATCTAGTATTATTAAAGATGAAACATTAAAAGTTTGGTCGGTACGGTACCTGCTTTTTGGTATTTCATGATTTTACTTAATTGTCTTTACTTTTCTATAAAACAATTATTATTAGATGTTAGATCAGGATTCAATGATCATCAGTATCTGGACTACTGATCAGGATTGAGGTGCTAACGTCATCAGGATTGTACGAGCGTCAGTATCAGGATTGCTATCAGGACTGTGATCAGGATTATCATCAGGACTGGAAGCTGGTCAGTATTACTTCAAGATAACTATCAAGTCCAGAAATATAAGAAATGTTGATTTGTCGGTTCCTAGTTTATAGGAATGCAGCTGTCAGTTAGGATATGTATCAATATAGTTTGTAATTGATTTAAACATATCTTGTAATTGATAGAGTATTTGTGTAGTATATAAACACAGTTTAGGTTTTGCATATTGCAATCGCTTACACGAGTATTATTGTAACCTAACAGCTTTCAAGAATATCAGAATTTCTTGAGAGAGTTTTGTAAATCACCAAAAAACGCACCCATTTTTGATATAAAAACAAACTACGGTTTCCTGAGTAATAAACCACCATGGAATCATAATCCTCAATAACTTATCATGCCTTCTTCTTTCACATATTCGACCTTCAATTCGTCGTTGTCGTTGCCTCCATAACACCGCCACAAGAAAATAAATCACCATCCATCATTGAGTAACAAGCTCTGATCACCACACCCTCTTCCAGTGACTTCATTTTTCAAATTTTCAACATTGTTTAAATATAATTATCCGTTTCTCGCTCATAGGCCGCATATGTCTTCAAATCAGACTCAACACCCGACACCGTGAACACTTGAGATCTCATAGGATGTCATCGGAGTAAGGTTTAGATGAAATGAAAGAGTAGATTATGAAAATAAAAAAAATTAGATGAACAATTGAGAAAAAAAAACAAGTATGGAGAGAGAGAGAGAGAGAGAGAGAGAGAGAGAGAGAGAGAGAGAGAGAGAGAGAGAGAGAGAGAGAGAGAGAGAGAGAGAGAGAGAGAGAGAGAGAGAGAGAGAGAGAGAGAGAGAGAGAGAGGTTAGATCGGGAAGGAGTGGGTGGGTGGTGTGGGAGGAGATAGATACAATATATGCTGATGTCATACGTATAAAATTTAAATAGGAATATGTGGTTCAGATTAAAAATTGTTATAAAAATTGAGTGGTCCAGATTTAGTCTCAGTTCTCATTTTAATACATGGTCTCATTTGAGCACTTGCCTCTTTATTTATTCTTGATTTCTTCAAGTTCATGGATATATATAAAAAATTATACGTTAGCTAGTTTCTCTAAGATCGTTTTAATTAATTTTTCTAATTTTTTTAGAGTTTAGAATTTTAAATATTAATAACTTATATATTTTTATATAGATATTAATAAAATATCTATTTTAGATCCATTTTTCCGATTTATTAGAGTTTTACAATTTAAATATTAATAACTAAAAATATATTTAACATATTGCAAGTAGAAAATGTAGTCGAATTTATAAAGGAGATATATAATTTAACTATATTTAATATATTCAAAATAAAAAATATATTTGAATTAATATATAAAATGATATTTTTATATATTAAAATAAAGTATTAGTATCTCAATATATATTAATAATTTAAAAAAAAAACTAAGATCATCTGGCGTTTTTTTTTTTGACTTATTATCAAGTTTCGGAGTGTTAATATGTATTTGTTTTTTATTTTATAAAACGGAGTATACGCGTCAGGTTAGGTGATGCTTCTAAAGTTGTTTGAATCTATTTTTCTAATTTTTTCAGATTTTATTTTAAATATTAAGAAATCAAACAAATATTTCTAAACATATTGTAAGTAGAATATATGTTTGAATTTTATAAAGTAAAAGAGTTTTTAACAAGAGAGCGACTCAATAGGAAGAATCTCATTTAACAAGAGCGTGTTTTATCAGAGAAGACCTTAACTGTTAAAATTTAATATTAATGATTTAATATAAGGTAATTATATATTAATTTTAAAAAAAAATTATAATGCCACAACGAATCACGGCTTTATCGACTTTATAAAGAATACATGCATTAAAAGTTGTATCGGAAGTAGAATAGGTGTTCGTAAAACATAGTTAAGCTCTATTGGAAGTACACTTCCGATAAAAGTGCAATTTATGTAGGTATTTTTTCAGCGAGAATGCGGGTCATTACAAAAGAGTATGTTAACATGAAAATTTATATTTAAGACATGTATTCAATATGTTAAAATTGGGATTTCGATCTTAACGAGGGAAGCGTATTTTACAGGATGACAGAGTTTATTAGGGAGAAATGAGTAATTGTTGTAATTTAAAAAAATATATCTTTAAACATATTAAAAGTAGAAAAGGTTTTCGACTTTATAGAGGAGAATTGTTCGAATTTATAGAGAAGACACGTACATAAAAGTTATATTTGAAGTATAATAGGTGTACGAATTTATAAAGGAGAATATTTCAAATTTATCGGTTAGACATATAATTAAAAAATTTATCGGAAGTAGAATAGATTTTCGCATTTATGGAGTAGAAGAATTCGAATTTATAAGATATATATAAAATTAAAAGTTTTATTGAAAGTAAAATAGGAGTGCGAATTTATATAAGTATATTTTTACAAGAGAACGACTCATTAGAAAAACGGATGTCAACACTTAACATGAAGATTAATATACAAGATAATTATTCACTATATTAAATTTGAAATTTTGATCTTAACAAATAAATCGTGTTTATCATAAGGACGACTTATTATTGAGAAATGACTAATTATTTTAGCGATACGGTCTATTTTGAGACTTCAAGACATCAAAATAGTTTGTACAAATTCATATCTCTATATCGCACTGTCTCAGTCATATAAATACCTTTTTGCAAACACTTTCATCTTTTCATCTTGTCGATTACTCTCAATTTTTAAACCTAATCTCAAATCTTCATCTCTCTTTTTCAATCTCAATCCTAGCAATGGCACCCAAATCTCAAACAGCTGCTTATCAAACCCTTCAACCATACCCAAAGAAACCAACTTTCTCACCATTCCATCAGATGTAGAATCAAACCCTAGGTACAAGTGTTTTGTACGGTTCTTAAACACATCCTACCTTCGCCAAGCTTTGGCAATGAACCCAACCATGTATGTTGATTTACTGGAAGCATTCTGGAGAACTGCTAAGTGTACTGTAATGGCGAGGGAGGATGGGACTTCATTTCAGGAGATTACTTGCACAATTGGAGGCAAGCAATTGCAGTTTGGAGAGAAAGATATAAACAAAGCTTTGGGCTTCAAGACTGAAGGGCATGATGCTGAAGCGAATGACACGGAAATGGTGGCATTCATGGACCTGATAAAGTATGCTGATGAGATTGACATGACAAAGTTGAACAAGAAGCATGTTAGGAGGGAATGATCTTTCTTGTTCGATGCTCTTCAAAAGGTATTCATGTGCAGAAAGACAGGGTGGGACCAAATCAGCCACATTGCAGTAAAGCTTGCCTATTCTTTGGCCAACAACCAGGAAATCAATGTTGGCGCAATCATCCTTAAGGAGTTGTCTCAAAGGCTAGGCAGGACTATTCGTGGCAGAGGTAATGAAATTTTCTATCCTCATTTTATTCAATGCATTTTAAATCATCTAGATAATCAATTGCATGAATTAGAAGGGATAGATACAACAAAATTGGCTTATCCTAAGTCCATGTCCAAAGTCCTTTTTGGTTCATTGGACACTAGGAATCAAGTGGATGTGGTTTTGAGTGACACAACATATGCAAGACACATTCAAAACTTATCCACTTGATCAACCCATATATCATGAACTTTCCTGGAAAGGGAAGGCTAAGACTGAAGGTGCCTCAAAGTCTATCCCAAGCCTCCCTATCCTATCCAGTGACCCCTTGCAAACAGTACCTTAGTAATTAGGGAGCCAAGTGCACCAATCTCTTAAAAGGTTGGTGTTACTAAAAAGAAGACAAAGAAGAGAACCCTAGCTATAATTGATGAGTCTGTAGATTTAGGGAGTGAAGAACCTGAGTCACAGCTCACCTAAGAAAAATTATAATATCTTCGCGAAACGCGACTTTATCAACTAGTTATACTAGATATTACAAAGAAAGAGCAATTACTAAGATCATGTTACAAAATCAAAAATACATGATGGACAAAATGCAAACAACTCGGAGATATTAAGAACTGCGTTACGAAAACTGTAAAATCAAAATAAAATTACCAAACCCAAACCATAATACCCGAAAATACTTTAGACTTGGACTTTGACAAATTTAAACAATGTTAACAACTTGACACAGCTAAGCACTCCAAATTCAGTGAACACAGAGTATTACTTTATCAGTATCATTCATTTATTTACACTTTCTTTGGGATGTTTTATCCATTTTTTACATACAAAATTTTTCAAAAATAGTAAAATTTTATAATATAAAAATCAACAATTTTCTCTACTTTCCTCTACTTTACTTAAATATTGACGAGTTCTGCCACTTTACTCATTCTACTTATTTTTTTCCCCTAATTTATTTATATTCCTTGACCTCTGTGCTCAACCAAATGTAAACAATTGAACGGGACGGATGGAGTACAAAACAACCAAGTAGACAAAACTCGGACTTGGTCAAAAATCAGTTTCTACCAATGAACTCAGTGAAATAGGATGCAAAACAACGCTAAAACAACCAAAAGTAATAAGAAACAGATGACATAATTAGAACTAAAACTCAACCATTTAGAAATGAAGCCAACACAACCTCGGTAGGAGTAGAAAATTCACTCAAAACCAATTCAGAAAAGATTGTAAAACTCAGCATAAGACTCGTGAACTCCACCAATAACAACCGTTAAGACCCAAAATTCAACACAACAAATCATACAACTGAATCAAACAGTTCTTGACATTCAAACCAGTAAAAAACTCGGACTTAACAAAAGCGAGATTCAAGAAAGAACGGAGACTATTATGCTTTAAATTCAGCTACGTTGATACAACAGATTGCTTAAGTATCTATTTGGTTCTCGTCCTCCAAAGTATTTACCGTCCGCTTGTCATAAATTATGTAAAAACAGGATATATTAGTCTAACCTTCTTACTTCTCCTTTCATGTGTCTACCAAGTTGGAAAAATAAATTTCTAATGGAATCAATCCACATTACTAAACAACTCCTTTGATTAAAAAATACTCCCTCCGTAATCCGTCTCACCCATTTGTTTACATTTGGGTTGGGTAAAAAAAATGAGTGAAGTGGTGGGATCTATAATAGAGGAAAGTAGTAGAAGTAGTTGATTTTTAAATTGTAAAAATTTACTATTTTTGGTAAGTTTAGAAGTATAAAGAATTAGGATGGACATCCGAAAAAAGAAAAGATAAATAATTGGTCGGGACAGAGGGATTATTACATTTTCAAGATTGAGAAGGATCGGAAAAGATGACAAGTATATTTTTCACATGCATGCGAGCAGCAATGTATAGATATGCCAGCAAAAGAAAATTGTCCTCAAGTCGACCAAAGCAACATCCAATGGAAAAGGTCAAACAATTAACCAATAATTGCGGCAAACTAAACTACCATGAACCAACCAAATCATGTAATGAGCTAACACCAACAAAATAATTTTAGAATATTTACATAAAACAGGTGTTTGTTTGAAAAATTGAGGACCAGACAGAGAGAAACAAAGGGAGGGAATGCACCAGCAACCTGGACTCTTTTGTATTTTTCTTCTTCTGAAATAACCTCCTCTTCCCTTCTTCTTCTTTTTCTTCTGATATATATTCTTTCACCATTGTCTTGTTTGCTTCTTGCTTCTTTCTACCTTCACTGTATTTGTCTATCTTCACTATATCAAAAGGGCTGTTGGACCTCGAATCATTGCCTGATCGCTTCCTTTTACGGAAGAAACGGACAAGTAATCCTCTGTTAAATTATGAACACGCTGAGAACTAATTCTTCTCCTGATTTACATTCGTCGTATCAATATGATGATTCAGCTTTGGAAGGTAACTAAATTCATTTCCCCCAGTTGCACATATCATAATGTTAATGATTCTTTTGCTTTAGTTTGTTATTATCATGTAGCTAAATAACCTCAGTTTTTATACTTTTTCAAGAAAGTTGTATGTTTACATGTTCAGGTGTTGCAGCAAATGTTAAGTTATTGTTGAAGCTGATCCAAGATCATAAACATGCCTGCAATAAAGGGCAAAAGGATAGCCGGAGAATGCTACGGGTTGCTGGAATGATGACCGTTTTGGACAACGTCAGAACCCGAATTCAAAAATGCCAATCATTTGGCATTAAAAGATCCACCAGCGATGTTAAACTTAATTGTAATGTCCCCAAAGATAGAAAGACAGCAGATGAGATGGAAGCTTTGAGTAAACAGCTGAACACAAGCTTGGCAGCGCAAAAGAACTTAGAAAGAATGTGTTCAAGCTTAGGAAAAGAAAAAGAAATAATGGTAAAAGAACTAGCAAGAAAAAACTCTGAATTGAGTGATCTGGAGGAACATATTAACGACCTTAAAACACAAAACAATTCGCTATTGGGGAAAGTGAAAGAATTTGCCACAGGACAGAGTGACAAAGCTGGCGAAGGGATGTATACATCGCAAGGAAATGTAGACCTCCAAGACCAAAACAAGGTCCTATCCCAACAACTACTGAGGTCACTCGATGGATATCGATATTTGAAGAGGAAACTACGAGATTCACAAGTGGAAACTCTACAGTTGCGGGAAACAATGAGGGAAATATTAGAAAAGGCTAGAACAGGCCTACAACGTGTTCGTGAACTGAAAATGCAAAATGATAAAGAGAGTAATACTGTAGTAGAAATAAAAGAGTGTACTACAGAACTGGAGAATGTGCTACAGTCTTTGCAAGTGATGGTGTCAAAACATGTTTAGAAGAAAGAGTAACATAGGATCACATACTAATACTATTGTCTAGATATCTTAATGATATATATAAGCCCCAATATGTGGAGAAATGTGAAAGAAAGGGGAATCAGTTGTAAGGTCAGTATAGTAGTAGGATATATAGCAGAAGTTGCACTATGTTGCTTTTTGTGCAATTTTGTAGACTAATGTACTGCCCCCAAACTATTCTGTAATAGCAAGCTTCCTTTTGTTCTCTTTTGTTAAGGTAGGTAGAGTAACTACCTATTACAATGGGACATGAGAGTGCCTATCATATTAAAAACTACCAGAAAAGTACATAACACACGAGATTGTCAATCGGCGAGCCGAAGACTGAAGAGACAGAAATCATGGTAATGTCACTGCCAGATAAACTTGTATCCTGAAAGTTTACCAGGAGAATACATAGCACACAACCAAAACTAGTGCACCTCCCCAACCCTTCCACACATACCAAAGCAGAATGGCATATTAAGAGGGGGGAGGGACAGAAGACCCTTGTCCATGCATTTAATTAAATATTCATGAGAACTTAATTTATACATTACTTGTCGAAATAGATAATATTGTTATTCACCCAACATCAGACATCCTATGACCTATCAACGTCAGATGCTACAAGTGTAATAATGACGGGCTTACAGTAGATCTATTCAGCAAGATTTTGCAACTTGCAGGCAGCAATTGAGTTCAAAATCCATGAATTGGTTGCCACAACAGCCTGACAGGAACTTGCTAGCTTCTCTGCATCAGTTCGCCTACTGTTGACAATCAAGATTCTATTGCTTGGGTTACACTTATCAGGTAGCTCCAGGCTGTAAATTATGAATGTTGATAATGCAGCTTCATTGTCTCCTGAAATTGGCTTTCTATGCAGAATTGTTCCACCAGCAGCAATTAGAAGATCATGTAGATACCCTCTATATGAAGGTTGAAAGTCCCCAATAAAATAGAACTTGTACCCATCAAAAAGCCTTGGTTGCTGAAAGTTTTAGAAAAAAAGACTTTTTAGTGCTGTCGGCTGTGCTGTGTCTTTGGAAAACAAGCTAATCAAACATGCAGAACTCTCTTGGTACTGTTTGTGTACTTGTAATTATCGGAGCGAGTTAATGCAATACAAAGATTTAAAATGCTGAACAGTTAAACATCTCCCCCCTTCAATTAGGATGATAATGCATATGCTTCTTTAAAATACTTTTTTTGAGATGTATATTTAATATTCTACTTGAGCCTTGTATTTACTGGCAGATTAGAGTATAAATGTAACCTTGTTCAGAAGTCTTAATCTTCCTTGTCTAGGCCCACCCCTAACTCCATGAATGTCAACATCGATTTCATATTGCTGTTCATTGACATTTTCCTTTGCCTTTAAGCAAGCTTTGACCCCTACAATGAACATTACAACAGTAATGTAAGGGACAAACTAGAGGAACTAAAACTTAAAACTAGCATTCAAGTAAATCAATTCCATTATAGAAGAACAAATTGCACTTACATTCAATACTTAGTATCCACTTCCCCTCCAAAATGCCCATCAAAAACTTGAGGGTTCTTCTGCATGTTCCATTTTCATCTGTTGATGCAATGATATGGGTAACACTAGAATCCCAATTCTTTAAGACCTTAACTCCAGATAGCATCACAAATTCAGAAACAGTTTCCTGCACTTATTATCAAGTTTTTGAGCAACAAAGAATCTCTTGGAATTCCAACATAGGAAAGAATTTCATCACAACTTATGTACCTTCTCTGCAATGGTAAGAGCTGAACAACAGAGAACTAATTTTGCTGATACACCCTGAGAGTTCCACCTGCAACTTGTGGTATCATCCTGTTTAACTGCTAATTTGGGTTGGCTAATGGGTAGTTGTCTGCAAATTAACATAAAGAAGAAGACAAAGCTAGTGGTAAGCATAACTTAAACTATATCAGAACCAAGCTAAGGAATTAGTAAAATTATAGGAACAGTTTGTAAAACTTTCTAAGAACATATACCTTCTTGAAAGGGATTTTTCTTTTTGTTCTGATTGAAATTTAAAATTTTCATTAGGCAGTTTTGAAGAGGCATGGAGAGGGCATAGCATGACAAAGTTTTCCTGCAACAAAAAATAACATTTTCACTTGCCATGTACTTTTGACAACATTTCTCACCACACTCAATATAGCAAAGACATACATTATCCCATCGACATTGTGGAGTTAACTTTGCACAGGGAACATGAAAGCTTCTGCGACAACTCTTATCATAGCACCCAAGGGCTGCCCCTTTTAGTCCACAGCAACCACATTTAATTCTTTTACTTCTTGCCAATTCAGCTACTAGGTTAATTGCAACATCATCTTCAAAATAGACATTAGGAGCCCTGCAAATGGAGTTCAAATTACAAAACACAGTACATTCAAGAAATCATTTGAATATAAAAGTTTGTCACTACGTGATTCATATGTATTAGAGACAACGGCAGAAAGCCTAAGATTTTGATGTACATATTTAGCCTTTCAAAATAAAAAGCAATAATCACACTCTTTATGAGATACTGATAAGAAAAGTAGATATAGTCTTAGCATATGTATTCACACTATACCATTCTGCACAGTTCCGGTGCACATGTATGACACTTCCGGCTTCACTACAACCAACTTCCACAGGTTTACCGTTGAGGTAGTGTACCATGACTCCTGATGCCTGCAAAGTTAGCAATGGTTATTTTTATTAATAATTTGAACACTAATGAACCAGGCATAGGGAAAATATGAAAGAGTAACAGATAGGCAAGACAATAAACCTCCGAGTCTTCCACAGAATGACAGAATGAACACTGAATATTATTCGACCTTTTCTCACATTTGCGTAAGGTTCCACTCATGCTCAAAAGGCTATTATTTTTGGGCGAAACATCAGAAAGCTTCCCAGACAGTTGAGTTTTCTTTGCATGAATATATTGACAATCATTAGGTGCTATAAACTTAGGATCATCAGCTTGAATACAGTTCTCCTTCTTAGAGTAGTTCAGTTGTCCACAGCTTTTAGAGTCTATCATACTCCTAGAAGATATTTTTCCACCATCTGAACCCAAACCAGTGCCTTTCTGATGAACTATGGCATCTGAATCAGTAGTCGGTTCTAGAAGTTTTGACCGTCTACTGTAATTTCCTTTATGTTGAATATTAGTGGTACAACATTTGCCAGAGCTTTTCAGTTTTTGGCTTCTACTGGTGCCTTCTTTGTCATTTACCGCAACAAACACATCAACAGCAGATATGCTCTCATCAGCCAGTTGCATAGGCTTTGACCCCTCTATTGAAGTACAGACATTCTCGGATGATGTCTTTGTGGCACCAGGATCCCTATAAATCTTTTTCATTCTTCTTTTAGGTTCGCATGAATTTGCTGTGTTGATAGGATTGCTTACCTTATCCAGATTTTGATTTTGCCTTTTGTGCTCAGATACGTCCTTAGGATCAATACAAGTTTGCATTGCTCTCTTCCTTTGCATTTTTTGTATACCCTTACTGCTGCCGTCCTTATCATCTAATGAAGGAAACAAGTCAACAACAAGCATGTGGCTACTATTACTGTTTAAAGATTTTACTCCCTTTGGAGAAGGACAAGCCCTATTGGCTTTTATGTTGGTCTTTTCTTCCACATGTGATAAAATAGTGCGGTTGCCTGTATTATAAACCTTTTCCGTTTGACTACTATCTTCAGCTACATCCCTAAGCACATTATTGCTCTCCATCAGCTTTGCTCGCTTAATTTGATTGAATTTGCGTGCCTTCTTGCTTCTCTTTTTATGTCTTGTGGTTCTTGCCTTGTTGCCAGTATGGTCCACATTAGAGAAAGCCAAAGCAGCCCCGTCTGCTATAATGTCATTTCCACAACTTTGGGAATTCGTGATTACTGCATTAGAAGTTTCATCTTCCATATCTTTAACTATGTCTTCAGCTGTAGTTTTTCCCCCCATTTCGTTGTGCCGGTCAGTTTCTTCAACCTGCATTTAGTTGCTATGCTCAGAACCAGGTGGAGAAGTAAAAGCAAATAAAACAAAGTATAAAAAGAGCGTGTGATAAAACATACAGACTTTCTATAAATAATTATTAATTAACCTATTGTGGGTAAAAGTAATACCTGCATTTTCATGGGACTTGAACACAGCTCAGGAGAACAAGCTCTTTGTGTCCACTCAAACATCTCACTATCAAAAAGATCAGCATTATGAGAGGTAACTGACGGGCCATTCTGCAAAAATTCAAATTCACAAATTAAGTCAAATCATCACATGAGAGATCTAAATAGATGTAAAATTAATTCTCTAATTGCCATCCATTGTGTCTTCTACGTATTGGTGAATGCGTGTTTTGGGGTATGTGTATCAATGCATGCATGAAATTGAATATTTTTCCTTTCATCGCGTATGGGGCACTTAATTTGTTGTTGCTAAACCTGCTTCTGCTAAATATGAGCAAAAAAGGGGGGAAATACAAGGTGACCAATCTTAATAATTTTTAGATAGAGGTGCAACTAATTATGGGCAAAACTGTAGGTGGCAATTGCATGTCCCACTTAAATCTAACTATGCATACAGTAATTCTAATATAAATGCTGCTAAAATTTAAACAAGTACATGTATATTTAAACAAGTTCATGTATAGAGACCTGTTTTACTACAGCCTCTGTTACTTAGAGCAGAATAAAATCTACACTTACTTTAGGAGCCATATTACACTGCAACTCATCATCAGCATCCTTAAGGTCACTAAAACTTGGAATATCTGGAGGTGTATCCACGAAAGTGTCCTCAACTGTATTTAACGTGCATTTGTCTGCATCCTCTTCATTTTGCAACCAGAAAAATGGACAGAGATCCAGATTATCTTTCTTGGCTAAAGAAGATCTGTCCTCCTTTACAACTGCACCTCTCTGAGGTTCAATCTTAGTTTGTTTCCCTAAAATAATTTCCTGCCTCTTAGACTGCGTTGGTGTCTCTGGAAGAGGATGTTGTGGCACTTGAATCCTTTTGTTTGTCGGAAATGAAGGTCTCATAGTATCTGAACTAGAATTTTTACTTGAGTACCCTTTCGACTTGTTTCCTTTGAGCTTTCTCGGATTCACTGGATCCTCTGGCTTGCTGCACGTTTGGCCTTTTTCACCTAACTCATCATCAGCTTCAGGTTGGTTCTCTTCGCCTTTACAATAAAAATTATGTTAAATCATTAAATGTGTATATATTACACAAACACCTGAAATCCTTTTCCTAAAACACTATGTGGTTTGTGTTAAACCGTATTAAAGGACCTGAATCAAAAGTAATTTTTGGTACTTTCTAACAAGAATTCTGGTCCTAGACAGATATCTAGTTATATATAACATGCTGCAGGACGTTTCAACAGCAACACATGTGATAAAATTTAAAACAGGAGTACATAAGCTTTGCAGTCCATTTTAACTTTACTGTACTGAGGAAAACAATCACAAGATTGACTTGCTGCTTCATCATTTATAGAAGAGCTTTAGCTATTGAATATTTTAAATTCAAAGAGATCTTTAGATTGAAGCAACAACAGAAAATACCACACAGATATAAAATTGTTACAGATTATAGCCTGAACATCTTGCTAGCTTAACATGAGATCAGTAGAACAACAATTTGAAGTATACGAAATGGAAAATCAGGAATTTATAGTGACCAACAACTCATTTATGTAAGAGGCAAAATTTAATTCCAAGTATAGTTGATTACCAGAAAACTTTTTCAAAGGTACAGATTGGCTGACAAAGATGTTGGCACCGGAAGCAATTTCCATACTCTTGTAAATATTCACCAAGTTATCCATGTGTGGAGCAGGACGAACCTCTGCATTTCAATTACGTAATATAATACTGTGAGATAATTAAACAAACAGCTACACTTCACTCCACATCTAACATTTACACAGTTAGGCACATAAATCACAAATAAAACAATAATTTTCACATCAACACTACAGTCTACCTTCCAACCACCAGAACGTAATTGTTCCACTAACATAAGGTATTATATGTTTACGCTCCAAACCTAACCAAAAAATATACAAATTTCCCCACCTTAATATCTAGTTTCCTTAAACAATTAACCTCAATAATAACTTAAACTAGTACAATTCTTGATGTTCAATCCCTAACACTTCAAATTCAATATCGTAAATTTCAATAAACTCTTCAGTCATTACATCGAAACATTTCAACAAAAATTATTACACTAATTGTTACACTAACATAAGGTATTCAACGTTTATGCTCCAAATCTAACCAAAAATTATACAAAATTTCCCACCTTAATATCTAATTTCCTTAACAATTACCTCAATAATAACTTAAAATCTTAAAATAGTACAATTCTCGATGTTTAATCCCTAACACTTCAAATTCACTATCGTAAATTTTAATAAACAAGAGTCAATCATTACACGGAAACATTATTATCAAAACAGTTACAATGAAGCATATCATCAAACAGCGTAATGCAAATAAAATACACAACATAACAACAACCCTAACGTACCTCTACGTCGATAAGGAACCTTACAAACGGGACAATCCGAAGCCGATTTCATCGATCTTTGAATACAAACACTACAAACAAAACAAACACAACAATCTCGTAAAATCGAAAACTTAAAAAGGCCTATTGATATTCAAAAACGAAACATACTTGCAAAACACATGGTTACAAGTGAGTGAAACAGCAGAATCAAGTAGACTCAAGCTG
Organism: Heracleum sosnowskyi; assembly: GCA_030848705.1. Taxonomy (NCBI): domain Eukaryota; kingdom Viridiplantae; phylum Streptophyta; class Magnoliopsida; order Apiales; family Apiaceae; genus Heracleum; species Heracleum sosnowskyi. Next base: position 25,181,639 of record CM061240.1, read on the forward strand.
CAACAACAAAAATCAAAACAAAATTAAATCAAAAATCCACAAATTAATTAATATTATCATTTATATATAATATATATTTTTTAAAGGGGGAAATGTACCAGATGGGGCATTTGAGTTCTCGGCCCATTTTCTCCAAGTGTGAAGACGAATCCATGTTCAAAAGCGACGATTTGTATGTATATAAATTATTTGTGTGTATAGGTTTAGAGAGGAAATCAAGTGAATTGGTGTATGTATGAATGTATGTATGTATAGAAGGCAGTGTGAAATTAAAAGATTGGGGGGTTTTTAAATATTTCCATTTTACCGCCTTGTTGCTTTTGCCGCCTCTCCGTACGATTTGATTTTTTTGGTTTTGTTTAGAGTACGTGAGAAGCTATATGGAAAAATAGCCCTCTTGTATTAAATATATACTAACTTAAAATTCGTACTACGTACGGATTGTTAATTGTAATATTATTATTATTTTTTTAATTGTATTTGTTAAAAAAATAAGTAAACATGTTAAAATAGTTAAACACTTTTAATTAATTAAAAACATTAAAACATATTTTAAAATAAATAAGTAAGGATTTGCTCATTATATTTTTGGAAAAGTGGGTTTTAGTATGGAAAAATAAAAAATGTAACATATATTTAGTTTAAAAAGGTAAATGCACGTGATATTTTTGGAAAATGAGGTTTTAAAATTTAATTATTTAAATACGTTTTAAAATAAATAAGTAAAGGGTTTGTCCGTGATATTTTTAGAAAAAAGGATGGATTTTAGTGAGAAAAATAGAAAATGGCAATTTTCCGTGATATATTTAGAAAATGAGGGACTTTGTTAGAAATAATCTGTTGTGAGAGAAATTTGGTACAACACAATTGAGAGAATCTCGCTGGAATATTCGTAAAAGCGTCCTTGGTTGTCGGACAATGCCACAGGTTCACAGTACGAAGCCTGAAGCTGATTAATTAGAACAGAATGGTTGAAGTATGATTTCCGGGGGCTGAATTGACAAAACCACCGGCCGAAATAAGTAGTGTAAATCCTACCCTACCCGTAAATTCGCCGGAATGTGTATCACCGAGGTGCACGTGCCTTATGCTTCTCGAGAGTGAAAATCCGAATCCTTTAGTCAAGTGCCTACATATCCTATTTATAGGAATCAAGCCCCATGTAGTTCTATTAGGTTTATACTTCTTAATCCTTGCGAATTCAACCACTCTAAGATCATCCATCTTTAGAGTTTCAGTCGAATAAGGTAGCTCTTGCCGAGCTTTCCAGTGTCCTAATCCATATCCAACTCTAAGTTCTAGAGGTCTTCATGCAGATAAAGTATATCCGAATAATCAATATGAGTCCCATACTGATTGCGATTGTTCCATCCAACCGGTTTAGCTAAGCCTTGAAGTCCTTCTACGAGTGCAATTCCGCGACCCTAATGTATAGATAATCGAGTCCTTGTCCTACTGGTACTCTGCCTTCGACTACCCATCACCTGTGACCAGTCTCAAGGTGCAGACCACCTAAACCTCAATGCTCCCAACTTGAACCTCGAGACTTTGGACCTGTCCTGGCACCCTAAACCACCTTAGAGGACCCTGCATCTGACCCATGATATCCATATCCTGCACCTCAATATCTTGAGGCTTCCTTGGTACCTCGAACCTGTTCTTGACCCCTTGAACCTAGACCAGGGTGTCATGAACTTGTATCTTGGTATTCACCATCCTAGCCCAATACCCTGCTACTGGACTTATAACAGATATGGGCCTTAAATCGAGCCCACGTGAGATTTTGGGCACAACAACTACCCCCCGGTTCCTTGTAGTATTGAATACAAAAGGAACCAAAACCTATTTCATTCACAAACCATTGACTCCTGACCTTATAACCAGCTGCAGACCCCTAGCTGCTCACCCGGTATCTAACTTAGATCTTCGGCGTATATTCCTTTATTCTCCCCTTAGCTAATTAAATATGCACCTAAATCAGCTTCCACGAAACATTTATTTATCCACACATTATCCTTTGTTTTCTTTTTCGAAACGAATTTGAATTTTAAAATCTACAACAAAACCTCTCATATTCCTCCTAGAAAATTGAACCATGCATTAATCCTTCACATCTTTCATTAAACCTATCTGTACATGCCACCTGGCACAGCTACCCTCTTTTCATGTGTATTTAAACACACATTCACCTCCGTTCCTTCTCTTTTTTATCTCACTTTTTACACAAACTGTTCATTTTCTCTACCTTCTCTCCGGCGAAAGGTTTCCAGACGGCTCAGGGTTTCGACAATTCCTTAATCCTCCATCATTCCCCAACCGACGTTACTCTGTAAGGTATGACTCCGTCTTTATCTGTTACTTTTATTTCCGATTTGTCATTGCATGCCGCTATTGAATGCATCCCTCTTATCGGTCCATACACATATACATATATTACCATGTATACGTACACACATACCTGTATTATCGTGCCAATCGCACCGGAAACCCAGAATACCATACGCCGTCACTCCTTGTGAACCATGATCGTTTGACGGTGTTCGCTCTATTACCGTGTAAAATCAAGACTTTAAAACCCTTTAAACCTGTATCTTCTTTGATGTTTTTGTGTTGCATACTTCACCATGTCTTTTCGTCTTCTTGATCGTTCTTGCTTACATGTATAATCGACTGGGTGTGTCATACATGTCCCGGAGTGCTAGTATTGCTGTGTGGTTTCATGGGGAGATTTTAGTAAGAAGCATAAAGCTTTTCTTGTAGTTTTAGGTTTAGATTTCTATGTTTCACAACCTATTCCAAGGTGAAGACTCCTGTGAATCTTTATCTGTCCTTTATAGGTGAGGGCAACCTGGTAGTTTGTAATTCACGAACCTGGGAAACTATTCTGACCTTCACCTGTTTGACCTATGTCCCCAATGACAATCCCCGGAAAAAGCCCTAATCGAAAAATCTTCTTAAGCCTTTTGGTTTACTTGCCCCTTTTTCTTGCCTGATTGCGGAGAACCTGGTTACTTGTTATCTTACCCTGCATCATCTTTTGCAGATGTCAGGGAATTCAACCCCTACAAGCTCCCAGCAGTCGACGGCCCATGGGGTGCAGACTCCTGTGGACTCTGACCCTCTATCTGCCAGAACCCTTCCAGTGAATTTACTTGCTATCAAACCAGTCAGTACCAGGACTCGTTCCAAAGTCAAGGTACTGGTTCCCGAACGAGCCATTGTATCTGTCCGAACCAATCTCTTTTCCCACAAGATTAGGGATTCTCAACCCATAGCCATTCGTCAAACGTCTTCTGACAATTATCCACTCCCTGAATCAGAAGTCGAAATCGAGATTTCTTCAGAAAATGACACTCCCAATGAACCTCAGGGCAGAATCCCTGCCTGTGAGGAGCTAGACACCTCAATGAACGCTAACCGAGTAAAAATTCTCCTCCAAAAACACCGTCCCAAATGCCGCCTGGTGGTACCTTCCCCTGGGGAAAGGTGTCACCGTTTTGACAACTTTGAACCTGACCAACAGATACCCTGTGCTGTGTTTTCCGCCACGTTTTTTAGAATGGGTTTGTCCATCCCTTTACACCCTTTTATCTATGATATCATTACTTATTATGACATTGCCCCTCTCCAAATGACTCCAAATGCCTATAGAATGACCATGTGCATGTATATTCTCTATGACCAGCAGTTTGAGAAGAGGATGTCTGCCCGTGAGCTGGGTTTCTTTTACCAGCTCAAACAAACGGGAAAGAATTCCGGTTTCTTTTACTTGTCCGCCTGGAATGTCCATGATGGACAATGCATCAAGGGAAACAGAAAGGGGATGACCGATTGGTTGCCCCAATTTCTCTATTGTTATGATTGTCCGACATACCGAACTGAATTCAACAGGAACCCCAGTAAGTTGTAATACCATATTCTCTTCATTCCTTCCAAAATAATTTAAATACTGCACTCTAACCTACACTTAATCCTTATATAGAGATTCCAAGTAAAACTGCACTTAAGGGTCACTCCTTGGAAAGGGCTCTTGAGGCCTTGAAGCTGTCAGCAGAGCTAGGAGATGGTGCTAGTCTGCTGACGGATAAAAACCTTAAAAGATGTGGTTTTTTGCCAAATAAGAAATCTTTGAACCTGGTTTCAACAGAGGACTCTGAAGCTGAAACCTCAAGTAAAATAGGTTTCCTATTATGTCTTTGTGCTTTGCTTCATTATTCGTGCATTCTCGGCGTGCTATTATCTCGTTTTCATACCTTATAGATCATGTATTAACCCTTAATTTTCATTGCAGATATGGCTTCTGGTGTGCCATCGTTTGTCAACAAATCCGCAAGCTATGACGACCTGTTTGGAGATGAAGGGAAAGACCTTGTCCCTATTGATGCTACCCCGATATCCAGAATGAAATCCACTCCAACTTCCCAAGACAAGTCTGCTACTTCTTCCAAAAGGAAATTACCGCCTCCTGCTGTCACCGATTCGGCTAAAGGCCCGGGATCTCGTTTCAAAAAGTCCAAGCCATCACCCCCCAGTACCCCAGGTGAAGGTTCCAGCTCTCTGGCCCGTAAGTTTTCCACCATGGTAGGAAATCAGATCCCAGAGGAGGCTATTGCTGAATGGGACAGGATGAGCTCGGCTGAAGCTGCGAAGGCCACCACCTTGTGCGAAGCTCAAAGTTTCTTTCTCCTTTTGAAACGAAATGAAGAAATGATGGTCGTGGCTCGTAATGATCAGAAGCTATCCGATGAAGTCAAGTATTTAAAGTCCCTCCTTAAAACAAGTGAAGATGAGAAGAAGAAGTTAGCTGATGCCAGCAAGAAGCTTAAGGCTTCCGAGGCTAAGCTATTAAAAGAACGTGAACAGCTGAACACCTCCATAGTGAACCTTGATAACGAAAAGGACGCCCTCCAAGCTTCTTATACCAAGAAAGTCGGGGAATTCAAGAAGGCGCTTGATTCTCTTAACACCACCATTGCTCTGGAGCGGTCCACCCGTGAGGCGGCCAAACGTGAAAAGTTTGAGGCCGGATACAGCCGCGGGGTAAACGATTACATTGAGTCCACCTACGACCATTTCCCGACCCTAGATTGGACCTTGCTCGGGGAGGATGCAGTGAAGCTGGTGGGAGAGATTCAGAGGAGAGAGGCCGCCGTAGCTGTGGAGCAGGGAAAGATTGTTCCATCTGAACCCGAGGTTGAGGCGCAGGTCCCCGGTGAGAGCTCCAACCCAGATACCCCAATGGAAGGTGTGGAGGTGGCCGACCCTGTTGCTGACCGGGATGCTCCTGGGACGTCTCCTGACAACCTTGCTTTATGAGTACCGTTTTTTAAGTATTTCTATCTTTGAAAATATTCATACCCTTTGGAAGGGTTGACTTTATGGTTTTTGGTTTTGATAACATTCCTGGCGTTTACGCCATAGTTTCTAAACTTTCGGATGAGGGTGCGGGTACCTCGGAATACCTCGCAAGATGTAACCTTTAAACTTGGTTTTCATCTTTTTTAAATTTATCGTCCTTTCATTTTCCTTATGCCTGGAATCCATGTCTAGATTTTCCATGCTATTTCTTCTGTATGACCACCAGATCACCATATTGAGTCCATATATAAATAGTTGTAGCTTCATGTAAAATCCCAAATGCACAAGACCAACCTATCCCGAGCTGTTCTTCCATCTCTTAAACCGAGATATAATCCTTACGAGATAAAATCTATTCGCCATATGATTATTCCAATAATATAATGTGTAAGTAAACCATCCTTGCACCTAACATCCTTAGGTACAAAATCCATATCCCATAGATTAAAATATCCATAAGCCATTTTATCCAATGCCTTAGAAAAAACCAATTATCCATGCATAATGAACTTCATGCACTTCCTAACTCCGTATGAAGCTTAATCCGTGCCACAGCTTTAGGGATCACTGGCCTTGAACCTCCCAACTGTGGTGTTAATCCGTCCAGTGTTCCAGCTTGCATTCGTGCAAGGAAGTTTGAACCAGAGTATGGCCCATAAGTGGTTTCCACACTTTACCATGATACTCACGCCTAGTGTCCCTGGGGCTTATATGAGTTGATACATTTGAATATTTATCCATGAACATTGACCTTTACCTCATAATCCATGAGTATTAACCTTTACCTCATAATCCATGGGTATTAATCTTTACCTCATAATCCAATTCCGTTAAATTTAATCCAAATACCATTAAATCCAATCCAACTAATATTAAATCCAATCCAAATAATATTAAATCCAATCCAAATAATATTAAATCCAATCCAACTAATATTAAATCCAATCCAAATAATATTAAATCCAATCCAAATAATATTAAATCCAATCCAAATAATATTAAATCCAATCCAAATAATATTAAATCCAATCCAAATAATATTAAATCCAATCCAAATAATATTAAATCCAATCCAATTAATATTAAATCCAATCCAAATAAGTTTTGAAATTTAACCATTTGAACCTGTATAGAATATGTCCACTACCCCCCAGTTCTTTATCATATAATTGTTTATGGTGAAGAACTAAACAGAGGCAATCATACACCGAACTTTTAATCCACATGTAATCCTTACAGTAAACACATAAAGAATAACAAAGCATCCATACGAAAACAGCCGTATGAACCAAAAATGGAGGTTTCATTAATATTGTAAAATTTGCTAAAAGACATCCCATAGGTAGGGTGTGCATACACTACCCCCCGAGTGTTCAGAGAACAAAATGAAAATGTCCTACTATAAACCTTAAACAAAATGCTTCGAAGCTGAGCCACACAGCTATGAAGCTAAAACCAGCGACTATGAAGCTTTACCTAAGCATGGCAGTTACAACTAATAAACCGCTTTTATTGTTCCTATGCCTGAAAGAGGCCTACAGAAATGGTACCTGATGATTTACTGGTAATATTTCTTGAGGTGCTCACCATTCCATGCCCTTGGAATAAGCTTTCCATCCAAATCCGTGAGATGATAGGTGCCTTCCCACAAAACAGTCTTTATGAGGTACGGACCTTCCCAATTTGCTCCAAACACACCATGCCCATGAACCTTCATGTTGGGCATCATCCTTCTTAGGACTAAGTCGCCAACCTTCAATGGACGAGCACGAACTTTGCTGTCAAAGTACTTCCGAGTACGTTGTTGATAAGCAGCTAGCTTCAGCTGCGCAGTGGTTCGAACCTCCTCTACCAAATCCAGATACAAGCGATGATTCACCTCGTTATTCCCTGGATCATAGTTATCCCTTCTGAATGATCCAGCTCCGATTTCCACGGGCACCATCGCTTCACACCCATAAGTTAAGGTGAAAGGTGACTCCCCGGTGGTGGTTCGTGGTGTTGTGTTGTATGACCACAAAACCATAGGGAGTTCCTCAGGCCAACACCCTTTGCTTTCTTCCAGTTTGGTTTTCAAGGTGTGCTTAATGATCTTATTGACAGCTTCAGTTTGACCATTACTTTGAGGGTGGTACACTGCCGTGAAGCCCTTTTGAATCCCAAGGTCATCACATAGCTTTCGCAACTCTTTGCTGTCGAATTGCTTTCCATTGTCTGAAATTAGCTTATATGGAACTCCGAACCTGCAAACAATTGCCCTGAACACGAATTCCCTTATTTTTGCAGCTGTTATTGTAGCCAGAGGTTCAGCTTCAGAGTTCCAGTCAGGATTACTCTGATCGGTTTCAACATCAGAAAAAGTCTTCTTAGTTCTCTCCTTCTCAGGCCCTTCTTCCTCACTACCAAAATCCAGCCGAGTAGGCGTAACCTTTGGAGCCTTAGGCCGTTTTTGCTTCTTTCGCCATCTCTTCATCCTTTCAGATTTTTTCTCCAAGGAATCTACCCTTTCACCAATTTTCTTGAGGTGATCGAAAATATCCTTGTTCGTAACCTCGCCATGAGGACCTGTTCCACGGCCTTCTTCATTGTTAGTTGGTGTTTGCGTTTTTCCGGAATCATCCGACATCTTTTCTCTCTTAAGATTTCTAATGGAGTTCCCCTCCTTCTAGCGCCACTTATGTTGTGAGAGAAATTTGGTACAACACAATTGAGAGAATCTCGCTGGAATATTCGTAAAAGCGTCCTTGGTTGTCGGACAATGCCACAGGTTCACAGTACGAAGCCTGAAGCTGATTAATTAGAACAGAATGGTTGAAGTATGATTTCCGGGGGCTGAATTGACAAAACCACCGGCCGAAATAAGTAGTGTAAATCCTACCCTACCCGTAAATTCGCCGGAATGTGTATCACCGAGGTGCACGTGCCTTATGCTTCTCGAGAGTGAAAATCCGAATCCTTTAGTCAAGTGCCTACATATCCTATTTATAGGAATCAAGCCCCATGTAGTTCTATTAGGTTTATACTTCTTAATCCTTGCGAATTCAACCACTCTAAGATCATCCATCTTTAGAGTTTCAGTCGAATAAGGTAGCTCTTGCCGAGCTTTCCAGTGTCCTAATCCATATCCAACTCTAAGTTCTAGAGGTCTTCATGCAGATAAAGTATATCCGAATAATCAATATGAGTCCCATACTGATTGCGATTGTTCCATCCAACCGGTTTAGCTAAGCCTTGAAGTCCTTCTACGAGTGCAATTCCGCGACCCTAATGTATAGATAATCGAGTCCTTGTCCTACTGGTACTCTGCCTTCGACTACCCATCACCTGTGACCAGTCTCAAGGTGCAGACCACCTAAACCTCAATGCTCCCAACTTGAACCTCGAGACTTTGGACCTGTCCTGGCACCCTAAACCACCTTAGAGGACCCTGCATCTGACCCATGATATCCATATCCTGCACCTCAATATCTTGAGGCTTCCTTGGTACCTCGAACCTGTTCTTGACCCCTTGAACCTAGACCAGGGTGTCATGAACTTGTATCTTGGTATTCACCATCCTAGCCCAATACCCTGCTACTGGACTTATAACAGATATGGGCCTTAAATCGAGCCCACGTGAGATTTTGGGCACAACATAATCTATAATGTGTTTTAGTTGAAAAGGTAATTGGTTATAAATAGGTATTTGATTATTTATATTTTAATATTTTTAGTAATTGCATTTGTTAAGAAAAATAAGTAGACGTGTTAAAATAGGTAAACTTTTAAAAAACAAATTATAACATTAGGTTTAAAATAAATAACTAAAGGTTTGTCTGTAATATTTTTGGAAAAAGAGGGATTTTAGTAAGGAAAAATAGAAAAACTAACATGTTTTAGTTAAAAAAGGTAATTGTCGGTGATATATTTGAAAAAGTAGGGGAATTTGTTAGAAAAAATAATAAATAATTATATATTTTAGGTGAAAAAGGTAATTGGTTATAAATAGATAATATTATTATTTAATAATATATTTCTATAAATAAGTAAGGTTAATTAAGTAAAAACACGAATTTAAGAAAGGGCTATTAAGTAAAATCACAATGTACCATACCGACCGACCAAACTTTTAATGTTTCGTCTATTATATAATACTAGCTTAAAACCTGTGCGATGCACGGATTGTTAATTGTTATTTTATTATTATTTTTTAATTGTATTTGTTAAAATAGCAAAACACTTTTAATTAATTAAAAACATTAAAACATATTTTAAAATAAATAAGTAAGGGTTTGATCGTTATATTTTTGGAAAAGGAGGGGTTTAGTCTGGAAAAATAAAAAATGTAACATATATTTAGTTTAAAAAGTTAACTACCCGTGATATTTTTGGAAAATGAGGTTTTCAAATTTAATAATTTAAATTATTTAAATACGTTTTAAAATAAATAAGTAAAAGGTTTGTCCGTAATATTTTTAAAAAATAATGGATTTTAGTGAGAAAAATAGAAAAAGGACAATTGAAAAGGACAATTTCCCGTGATATATTTAGAAAATGAGGGACTTTGTTACAAAAAATCTATAATGTGTTTTAGCTGAAAATGTAATTGGTTATAAATAGATATTTGATTATTTATATTTTAATATTTTTAGTAATTGCATTTGTTAAGAAAAATAAGTAGACATGTTAAAATAGGTAAACTTTTAAAAAAAAATTATAATATTAGGTTTAAAAATAAATAACTAAAGGTTTGCCCGTGATATTTTTGGAAAATGAGGAGATTTAGTAAGAAAAAATAGAAAAACTAACATGTTTTAGTTAAAAAAGGTAATTGTCCGTGATATATTTGAAAAAGTAGGGAAATTTGTTAGAAAAAACAAAAAAAACAATGTATTTTAGATGAAAAAGGTAATTGGTTATAAATAGGTAATATTATTATTTAATAAAATATTTTTATAAATAAGTAAGGTTAATTAAGTAAAAACACGAATTTAAAAAAGGACAATTAAGTAAAATCACAACGTACCATACCGACCGACCAAACTTTTAATGTTTCGTCTATTATATAATAATATTGATGTGTGTTAAGTTCTATGGAGACCACCTTTTTTGTGAAGACATGAAGACCACATATGTTCTGCAATCTAAATTTGGTTAAATAGATCATATTTTGTAATCAAAAATTTGCAAAACGTACTGTTTTGCAAAGTATATTATATGAAAATCACTATTTTCATTAAAAATCTTGAAAATCATGTAAGTTCTGCAAACTAAACATGAATGTTCTGCAAACCGAACATGTTTTGTAGAACAATATGTTTTGCTATGTTTTACTTGCAAAACATATATAATTTTAAGGATTTTAAATGAAAATAGTTATTTTCATAGAACATAATTTATAAACTATTATATTTTGCTAAATTTAGATTGCATAACGTCTCTAGGTCTCCACAAAAAAGGTGATCTCCATAGAACTTAACTCGAATACCAATGAAGCTACAACCCGTAGCTGAATGAAAATCAACCTGCACCCGCAGGTGAATACTAGTTAAGCTGCAACCCGTAGCTGAATTCCAATCAACCTGCAACCAGCAGGTGAAGACCAATGAAGCTGCAATCTGCAGCTGAATCCTTATCATCCTGCAGCAACCAGCAGGTGAATACCAATGAAGCTACAACCCGCAGCTGAATGACAATCAACCTGCACCCGCAGGTGAATACTAGTTAAGCTGCAATCCGCAGCTGAATTCCAATCAACTTGCAACCAGCAAAAAAGGTGGTCTCCATAGAACTTAACTCGATATATATATATATATATATATATATAAGTCATTGCTCCATGAATAACACTCTTATATAAAGAACAATAAATAACACCATAGAATCTTACATAAATTGCATGTTGATTCTAATTTTCTCACGAAAAAAGGTTTATTACGAATAAAAATAGAATCTAATAAAAAATTAGAATCAAATAAAACATGATTACATGTAATTTCATTGTGATAAATATATGTACAAGATTTTGTACTTAATTCTATACTAGATTATATGTCATGTTCAATTTTTAAATTTAGATGAGATTCTACGTTAAATTCGATATGTTAGGCTTAATTGTTGTTCAATTTTATGATTCTAATTTTAAAAAATCATTTTTTATGAAAAATAAAGTGTTTATGATGGTATTTTTTATTGTTCTTTATATAAGATGTTTTTCCTAAAGTGCAACTCTCTCTCTATATATATATATATATATTATAACTATTTTTTTTGCTAAATAATATTATAAAAAATGTTACATTAAGTTTCTTTTGCTTGTAAATATTTTTAAAAGCAACTAAATATTATTTTTTTAGTTTCTAAAAAATAACTAAATTTGGTTTACTCCAAAAATTGCACCAAATTTGGAGTAACACCAAAATTTGACGTAACTTTTGAAATTTCTAGAAATCTAGGCGTGAAAATAATGTAGTAATTATTAAAATGAGAAAAAGTGTAATATTTCTATTTTAGTTGGTGATGTGGGATTTTATATGATAATAATTTTTTAAGGCCTTTTAAATATTACAATTTGATAATTTATTTGTTTACAAATATTTTTAATTTTATAAATCTCTTGTAATTTAGTATATGTATATTCATATAATTTTGAAAAAGAAAAAGAATATGTTTTTAAAAGGAGAATGATTTTTTGTGTGTAAGTTTTGGAGTAGATGGATTGGAGATGTTCTAAAATTTGGTGTGATTTTCACATAAAATTAGTGTGTTTTTTACACCAAATTGATGTTGAGGGTTGGAGATACTCTAAAAGGAGTCTAAAGTTACCTTTAGTTAATTTTTCTAAAATTAACTACATTAAATTGTTCTATTCTGATTAACAAAGTAATTTAACACTTATTTTGACCTTAATTGTGAATTTAATTGATGATTCGTGACTCTAATACAAATGGAAAAAATCATGTGCATTTTATTTTTAAATCTAAAAAGAGTACATATTCAATATGTCAACAATCTTCTACCAAAAAATCTAGAAAACCATAAAAAAAGTTCACGTAAAAATTAACATAAAACACATGCCCTCTGTGATTTGTGATTGGTTATATATATAATAAATGAAATAGGCATTGTCTACACAATATTTTCACCAATTAAACTTTTTCATTTTGTAATGTCTGCTGGTTGTATATATAATAAATTACACAATATTTCCACCAATTAAACTTTTTCATTTTGTAATGTCTGCCACATCTGATAATTTTTATGGTCATCCAGCATTACTCATCTTTTATTAGATGATAAGTCAAATATCATGCTTTAATGCTTTAAGAATGTTAACTTTAAGAAAATTGACTAAAGTTAACTTTAGGCTCCTTTATCCTTTTTATAAAATTTAAATTATCAATAAGTTAGGGTCTTGTTTACAAATAGAATAAATTTTAGCATACATATACTTTTTTTTTATTTTTTACTAAATTAATGGAAACCAAGATATGAAAATAAAGAAAGGAGTTAGTAAATAAAAGAGTTAGAAATTGTTGTGAGGGAAATTTGGTAACAACACCGAGAGAGAATATCGCTGGAATAATCAGGTTTTGCCCTTGATTATCGGACATAACAGCAGCTTCACACGTCCACAGCTCTGCTAGAGCTTCAAGTTTCCACTGTCGGAGCAGATGGTGATATGTGGTGTTTTTGGGGGCTGAGTTGACAAAATCACCGGTTGAAAAGGGCGGAATAATTCCTATTCGGCCGACCAATTCACCGGAATATGTATCACAGAGAGTACACGAGCCTTATGCGTGTAGAGAGTGAAAATCCGAATCCTTTAGTCAAGTGCCTACATATCCTATTTATAGGAATCAAGCCCCATGTAGTTCTATTAGGTTTATACTTCTCAATCCTTGTGAATTCAACCACTTTAAGATAATTCATCTTAGAGTTATAGTCGAATTATGCACCTGTAGCTGAGCTTTCCAGTGTCCTAGTCCATGTCCATCACTAAGTCCTACAAAACCTCATGTATTTAATGTATATCCGAAATAACCAATATAAGTCCTATATTGTTTATAATTGTCTCATCCACCACGTTTTATTAAGCCTAGAAGTCCTTTTCCAAGAGTAATTTCGTGCTCCTAAAGTATAGGAAGCTGAGTCCTTGTCCAACTCTGATTCTGTCTCGGGGAGGTTCGGACCACCCTGAACCTGTGCCTGCAGTCATAAAACCCTGAACCTGCTCCTGCAGTCAAAACACCCTGAAGCTGCTCCTGCAGTCAAAACACCCTGAAGCTACTCCTTGGCACTATGAAGCTGAACTTCAATACATCCAATCCTCACCAAATCCATACTAGTTGGGCCTATATTGCATGTGGGCCTTAAATTGAGTCCATGTGAGATTTTGGGCACAACAACTACCCCCCGGTTCCTTGCAGTATTGAATACAAGAGGAACCGAAGCAAGATAAGGTTCAATCCTTCCTTATCCTTCTCAGAGAAATAAATAGCTTCAACATCATGCTTCCAAGCTTACATGAGCTAACTCAGCGTAAGAAACAGGAAACACAATGCCTCCACATATATACCTCAATCTGAATCCTTGAGTGAAAAATTCCTTGAATATCCTTTAGACCAGGTGTGACCATCCAATTCCAATCGTGAGCTTCCTAGCTGAACCTACTAGCGACCAGCCTTTTCCTTTGAAAACCATAACCTGACTCCTCGTGGTGTTCCCCTTCTCCGCGAATCTGCTCTTCATATGAAAAGCCCTTGTAAATGATGTCGTGAAGGTTCCGCTGCCAATGAGCTTCAAGTCTCCAGAACCTGCGCTACTAAAACAACTAGAAAAGATGATAAGTAGCATGAGCTAAGTAGCTCACCTATGTTATCCACGCCACTCGTACATATATAATGCATGTATGCAAGCAAGTATGTATGGTGCAAAAATGATTTTTGAATATTTATACGTATATGTTGCTGCCTCTACAATCAAGTAGAACCTTGGCGAACACACTCTTCAAGACATAGTGCCACGATTTTCAGAAATTTCCATTATCCCGACACATTGGACCTCGTTGTTTTCCAATACCGTGGAAAACATAAACCATTGAGTTTAACCAAAATAGCCATATACCGTGAAATACCATGAATAACCTTGAATAACCATATACCGTGGAATACCATGAATAAACTTGAATAACCATATAAAAATGTCGTAAGAGGAACCAATGGAAGGTTGTGAAGACATCCTCAATCGTTGCCATGTCTTTTCGAGTGGTTACATAATGGGGCATATAGCATGCCTAGGTACCTACTCAACAGCTTCAACTAGCAAGTTTGAAAAATATTTTTGTAAACCATGCATAATGATGACCTTTTGTTTATAAATCCATGCAAGACACCTTCCTTGAAATCATGTGATCATATGCACATTTAGATAAATACGAGTTCATGTATGGCTAAAAATAATGAACTGTTTGCAAACATGAGGTTCACACTGAAGCTTTTCAGCTAAATGCTTTGAATAATTTCTTGTATGCACATAAAACATAGATGATTATGAATATGTAAATCATGGGAGTAAAACTTATCTTTGTCCTTATAGTTCCACTTTAGGTTCAGGTTCGACCATTGAACCTGCCACGTGGAAGCTCCCTCCTGAGTGAGCTGATGATGAGAACCTCTTTTCCCTTATGCAAGCTTTTCCATGGGAAACTGATTTACCCCCCGAGCCATCAGGTTTCCTTTCCATTTGAAATGTAAACCCCTTCCAGCTTGAATCCTATCATGTTGAAAAGCTCAGCACCCACTGGCTGAAGTCTATAGTTGTACCTGAGAATCAATGAACCTGCAAGCTAGAATCTACACACTTGAAGCTGTTGGATGTTAGCTACGTGTTACAAGTAAATATTGAGGAACCTTTAAGTTGGAATCTGATATCTGGAAGCTATTTGCAACAAATAACTGACAAGGAACCTGCTTGATGTATATAAGTATGGATGAACTTGTCAAGCACAGATGAGGTTCAAAGTGAACCTGTTAAGCACAGGTGAGCTCCACGTGAACCTGTTACGCACATGTGAGCTCCAAAGTGAACCTGTTAAGCACAGGTGAGCTCCACGGTGAACCTGTTAAGCACAGGTGAGCTCCACGCGAACCTGTTAAGCACATGTGAGCTCCACGCGAACCTGTTAAGCACAGGTGAGCTCCAAAGTGAACCTGTTAAGCACAGGTGAGCTCCACGGTGAACCTGTTAAGCACATGTGAGCTCCACGCGAACCTATTAAGCACAGGTGAGCTCCAAAGTGAACATGTTAAGCACATGTGAGCTCCATGCGAACCTATGAGCCGTAGGGTGATACCAAAAGACATGTAGGTTATTTCCAAGACCTCTACTCCTCGATTCCTCTTTTCATCTGACACTATTGTGCTTGGATCAGATGCATGTAGCTGTCATGTTAGAAGCATATGCGTGTACATGCAGCTTCATACTAGGGCCATACCTATGAACCTAAACCTATTACATTTTAATCATAGACATGTAGATGCACCTGCATAACTTGTTTGACAGTTCATATAAAGCACATAGTATAATAGTCCACAAATTGCAAGTTCATACATGTGTGGTTAGATATGCAAATTTCCATGCACCTAAATCTACCCAAATACCCATTCATGCAATCCATCGCCTGGTTGTGTGAATCAAAAATCGGCCATGGACCTTCTCCAGGTGCGCGCATATTTCATCTACACCTCTTCCAAGAGTGTGCTTTATCCACCTACACCTCTTCCCAGAGGGCAGTCTTCATTCGCACCTCATCCGAGAGGGCATTAAAAGGTTTATAGTCAGCCATGTAAAGGGCTACAAAACTCCGGGCGCACTTGCACATGCCAACTGAGATGGGTACCTGCATCCAATTATGCGGATTTGGCAAAGTCCTAAAGAGATGTACAGGGTTTATTCGCAGCTCATGCGAACCTGTGCAGGAGCTTACATGCATCCAGCACTGTGGATTTTGGCAAAGTCCTGAAGAGTGCGTGCATGAAGGTACCTTTCCATGCAATCTTTACCATGCATATGCCTTAAACCCGTTTAGATAACCAATAATCCTGTACCAGTAAACAGATATGTGCCAATACAAGAATATCCCTGATATATACCATGTAAGTAGTAAATAGGATCTAAATCATGAGATCACTTTTTACTAAGGTTGATCAATACGCATATTTGCATTATTGTAGCCACAAACCCGAGGCTCACCTGAGCTGTCATCTACCTCTTAACCAGAGATACCAACCATATAAGATAAAAATTATTCACAACATGATTATTCCAATAATATAATGTGTAAGTAAACCATCCTTGCACCTAATATCCTTAGGTACATAATCCATAATCCATAGATTAAAATATCCAAAAGCCATTTTATCCAATGCCTTAGAAGAAACTAATTATCCATGCATATCCCTGCCTAGGGTAATGAGCCATTAAATTCTAGGTACTCCATAAATCCGTATGAAGCTTAATCCGTGCTACAGCTTCAGGGGTTCGCCAACCTTGAACCTCCCTAGTGTAGTTTTGACCTATTTAGTGTTCCAGCTTGCAATCGTGCTAGGAGTTCAATCCAGAGTGTGGCCTGTGTTTGGATCCCACACTTTACCGTAATATTTATGCCTAGTGTCCCTAGGGCTTATATGAGTTGTAATAAGCTTTATTTGTTGTACAACAACATCAAACAAGGGCTTCATTAAACTAGTCCTCTGATGGAAGCATGAGCCTGTGACTTATAATCCATAAGTCTTAACCTTCACCTCATAATCCATGAGTGTGAATCTCCAATCCAATTCCATTAAATTCAATCCAATAATATTAAATCCAATCCAATCAAATTTCATAAGTGCAGTATTGGAGGTTTGAACCTGAACCTCATTCGGAGGTTCACAACTGAACCTCACCAATCTCTCGAACCTGAATCAGTTGTTATAAAATCCAGAATTTCCGAAATATCATCATGAGGTGCATATCATCTAATACCCCTAGTTATTTAACACATAATCAAATATAGTGAAGAACTAAAACCAAGTACTCATGTATTAAGATTCAAACATAACCATGGAAAGCATAAATAAAGCATGTAATCATCAAGGCATGTAACCATGTATAATCATGTGGGGTGAACCAAGTGTAGAATAATTCATATTGGTTGCATGTATAACCTCTCCATTCATGCATGTATTTCATTCAATTGAACATACCAACAAATAATAATCTTAAATCTAAAGATATAGCATCCCACATACTTGTCATTTAAAAGTAATCTCATGCATAAAGCAGTTTAGATTCTCATATAGCCATATAATTGAGAGATGGTGAATGAATATCAAGTTCTTAAGACGTACCTCACACATCACCCATCTGGTACCGTAGATATGGTAAAGGAGCTTCTTTCCTTGAACCCTTCACACAGCTCGGAACCCGCTTCCTTAGGAACCTGCAACCAGCAGGTGAACACCAATGAAGCTGCAACCCACAGCTGAATACTAGTCAACCTGCACCACCAGGTGAATACCAATGAAGCTGCAACCCGCAGCTGAATACCAGTCGACCTACACCAGTAGATGAATACCAATGAAACTGTAATCCGCAGCTGAATACCAGTCAACCTGCACCAGCAGGCACCTATCAACCTGCAACCAGCAGGTGAATACCAATGAATCAACCTGCAACCAACAGGTGAAGACCAATGAAGCTGCAACCTGCAGCTGAATCCTTATCATCCTGCAGCAACCAGCAGGTGAAGACCAATGAAGCTACAACCCGCAGCTGAATGACAATCAACCTGCACCCGCAGGTGAATACTAGTTAAGCTGCAACCCGCAGATGAATTCCAATCAACCTGCAACCAGCAGGTGAAGACCAATGAAGCTGCAACTTGCAGCTGAATCCTAATCAACCTACAACCAGCAGGTGAAGACCAATGAAGCTGCAACTTGCAGCTGAATCCTTATCATCCTGCAGCAACCAGCATGTGAATACCAATGAAGCTACAACCCGCAGCTGAATGACAATCAACCTGCACCCGCAGGTGAATACTAGTTAAGATGCAACCCGCAGCTGAATTCCAATCAACCTGCAACCAGCAGGTGAAGACCAATGAAGCTGCAATCTGCAGCTGAATCCTTATCATCCTGCAGCAACCAGCAGGTGAATACCAATGAAACTACAACCCGCAGCTGAATGACAATCAACCTGCACCCGCAGATGAATACTAGTTAAGCTGCAACCCGCAGCTGAATTCCAATCAACCTGCAACCAGCATGTGAAGACCAATGAAGCTGCAACCTGCAGCTGAATCCTTATCATCCTGCAGCAACCAGCAGGTGAATACCAATGAAGCTACAACCCGCAGCTGAATGACAATCAACCTGCACCCGCAGGTGAATACTAGTTAAACTGCAACCCGCAGCTGAATTCCAATCAACCTGCAACCAGCAGGTGAAGACCAATGAAGCTGCAACCTGCAGCTGAATCTTTATCATCCTGCAGCAACCAACAGGCGAATACCAATGAAGCTACAACCCGTAGCTGAATGAAAATCAACCTGCACCCGCAGGTGAATACTAGTTAAGCTGCAACCCGCAGCTGAATTCCAATCAACCTGCAACCAGCAGGTGAAGACCAATGAAGCTGCAATCTGCAGCTGAATCCTTATCATCCTGCAGCAACCAGCAGGTGAATACCAATGAAGCTACAACCCGCAGCTGAATGACAATCAACCTGCACCCGCAGGTGAATACTAGTTAAGCTGCAACCCGCAGATGAATTCCAATCAACCTGCAACCAGCAGGTGAAGACCAATGAAGCTGCAACTTGCAGCTGAATCCTAATCAACCTGCAACCAGCAGGTGAAGACCAATGAAGCTGCAACTTGCAGCTGAATCCTTATCATCCTGCAGCAACCAGCATGTGAATACCAATGAAGCTACAACCCGCAGCTGAATGACAATCAACCTGCACCCGCAGGTGAATACTAGTTAAGCTGCAATCCGCAGCTGAATTCCAATCAACTTGCAACCAGCAAAAAAGGTGGTCTCCATAGAACTTAACTCGATATATATATATATATATATATATATATATATATATATATATATATATATATATATATATATATATATATATATAAGTCATTGCTCCATGAATAACACTCTTATATAAAGAACAATAAAGAACACCATAGAATCTTACATAAATTGCATGTTGATTCTAATTTTCTTACGAAAAAAGGTTTATTACGAATAAAAATAGAATCTAATAAAAAATTAGAATCAAATAAAACATGATTACATGTAATTTCATTGTGATAAATATATGTACAAGATTCTGTACTTAATTCTGTACTAGATTATATGTCATGTTCAATTTTTAAATTTAGATGAGATTCTACGTTAAATTCGATATGTTAGGCTTAATTGTTGTTCAATTTTATGATTCTAATTTTAAAAAATCATTTTTTATGAAAAATAAAGTGTTTATGATGGTATTTTTTATTGTTCTTTATATAAGATGTTTTTCCTAAAGTGCAACTCTCTCTCTCTATATATATATATTATAACTATTTTTTTTGCTAAATAATATTATAAAAAATGTTACATTAAGTTTCTTTTGCTTGTAAATATTTTTAAAAGCAACTAAATATTATTTTTTTAGTTTCTAAAAAATAACTAAATTTGGTTTACTCCAAAAATTGCACCAAATTTGGAGTAACACCAAAATTTGATGTAACTTTTGAAATTTCTAGAAATCTAGGCGTGAAAATAATGTAGTACTTATTAAAATGAGAAAAAGTGTAATATTTCTATTTTAGTTGGTGATGTGGGATTTTATATGATAATAATTTTTTAAGGCCTTTTAAATATTACAATTTGATAATTTATTTGTTTACAAATATTTTTAATTTTATAAATCTCTTGTAATTTAGTATATGTATATTCATATAATTTTGAAAAAGAAAAAGAATATGTTTTTAAAAGGAGAATGATTTTTTTTGTGTAAGTTTTGGAGTAGATGGATTGGAGATGTTCTAAAATTTGGTGTGATTTTCACATAAAATTAGTGTGTTTTTTACACCAAATTGATGTTGAGGGTTGGAGATACTCTAAAAGGAGTCTAAAGTTATCTTTAGTTAATTTTTCTAAAATTAACTACATTAAATTGTTCAGTTACCTTTAGTTAATTTTTCTAAAATTAACTACATTAAATTGTTCTATTTTGATTAACAAAGTAATTTAACACTTATTTTGACCTTAATTGTGAATTTAATTGATGATTCGTGACTCTAATACAAATGGAAAAAATCATGTGCATTTTATTTTTAAATCTAAAAAGAGTACATATTCAATATGTCAACAATCTTCTACCAAAAAATCTAGAAAACCATAAAAAAAGTTCACGTAAAAATTAACATAAAACACATGCCCTCTGTGATTTGTGATTGGTTATATATATAATAAATGAAATAGGCATTGTCTACACAATATTTCCACCAATTAAACTTTTTCATTTTGTAATGTCTGCTGGTTGTATATATAAAAAATTACACAATATTTCCACCAATTAAACTTTTTCATTTTGTAATGTCTGCCACATCTGATAATTTTTATGGTCATCCAGCATTACTCATCTTTTATTAGATGATAAGTCAAATATCATGCTTTAATGCTTTAAGAATGTTAACTTTAAGAAAATTGACTAAAGTTAACTTTAGGCTCCTTTATCCTTTTTATAAAATTTAAATTATCAATAAGTTAGGGTCTTGTTTACAAATAGAATAAATTTTAGCATACATATACTTTTTTTTTTATTTTTTACTAAATTAATGGAAACCAAGATATGAAAATAAAGAAAGGAGTTAGTAAATAAAAGAGTTAGAAATTGTTGTGAGGGAAATTTGGTAACAACACCGAGAGAGAATATCGCTGGAATAATCAGGTTTTGCCCTTGATTATCGGACATAACAGCAGCTTCACACGTCCACAGCTCTGCTAGAGCTTCAAGTTTCCACTGCCGGAGCAGATGGTGATATGTGGTGTTTTGGGGGCTGAGTTGACAAAATCACCGGTTGAAAAGGGCGGAATAATTCCTATTCGGCCGACCAATTCACCGGAATATGTATCACAGAGAGTACACGAGCCTTATGCGTGTAGAGAGTGAAAATCCGAATCCTTTAGTCAAGTGCCTACATATCCTATTTATAGGAATCAAGCCCCATGTAGTTCTATTAGGTTTATACTTCTCAATCCTTGCGAATTCAACCACTTTAAGATAATCCATCTTAGAGTTATAGTCGAATTATGCACCTGTAGCTGAGCTTTCCAGTGTCCTAGTCCATGTCCATCACTAAGTCCTACAAAACCTCATGTATTTAATGTATATCCGAAATAACCAATATAAGTCCTATATTGTTTATAATTGTCTCATCCACCACGTTTTATTAAGCCTAGAAGTCCTTTTCCAAGAGTAATTTCGTGCTCCTAAAGTATAGGAAGCTGAGTCCTTGTCCAACTCTGATTCTGTCTCGGGGAGGTTCGGACCACCCTGAACCTGTGCCTGCAGTCATAACACCCTGAACCTGCTCCTGCAGTCAAAACACCCTGAAGCTGCTCCTGCAGTCAAAACACCCTGAAGCTACTCCTTGATATATGAAGCTGAACTTCAATACATCCAATCCTCACCAAATCCATACTAGTTGGGCTTATATTGCATGTGGGCCTTAAATTGAGTCCATGTGAGATTTTGGGCACAACAGAAATCATATAAAAGTGTTACACCACGTAGTGAGTTTGTAGTGTATGTATGTATACTAAGATTTAATTTTACAGAATATATCACCTTAAAGAAATTATACTATATAAATATGAGAAATTATCAATCTAAAAATGTTTGTTTTGAAGTATTAAGTTTATGATTGGATTATAGTACTTTAAATAAATAAATTCTTTAAATTATCTAATCTTATGTTTGTTTTCTGGATAACATGGAGATTGGATTATTATGCTTTAAAATTTCTAATTTTATCTTTGTTTATAGTGAAGAGACCATAATTCTTATAAAAAAAAATAAAGATACCCGAATTTGACAAATTTTAAAATATAAGAATATTGGTGCCGGAAACACATCACATATAAATTTATATTTTCATATAAATGTCATATTACACATGTTGAAACCAAGTGATTAAACCAAAAAACTGTATGTATGCAAACTGAATGAAATACATAATTTGTTCATCCAACACACAAAGATATAATTAGGTCCTGGCCACCGAGAACAGGACAGGTCTCCCAAACTGTCCAAGACGAAGAAGAGGCTAACTGATATGCTATGGACATGTAATGGCGTAACTATTTAACTTAAGTGAAGGTTTCAGTCTCTACTTTTGGGGTATGTGCATCCGAAAATCTGATGTTATTGAACATATTTAACTTAATTAGTTCGTGAATTTTACTTGGTTGGATGTGTTGGTTGTAATGGTTTATTGAACACGATGGAATGGAATGGCTGTTTGTTTTGGTTTTAGTTTGGCTTCTTTATATTGTCAGTTTGGTTTCTTTATATTGCCAGTTTGGTTTTTTAATTTTGTTATATAAAACCATTGTCTCTTGTTATTTTAGGTAATTGGACTATAATGAAAACTGCTGTCAAGCATTGTACTAGGCAATGTGTTGAATTTTCTATGAAACCATTGTCTATTAAGCTAGGTAACAACTTCTTGTTAAAAAAAACCGTTGTCCAAATACATTACTTCAATACAAGCATATGAAACCATTGTGGTAAAGACATCAGACAACAGATACTTAATTTCAAACCACTGTCTATAGAGATTTTTTACAAGCAATATACTAATAAAAACCGTTATTGTTTTAAAAATAATTCAACGTATTTTATGCTAAACCATTGTCGTAAACACTTCAGACAACAGTTTTTTGTCCAATACCGTTGTCTATCAAAATCAGAAACAAGTGTTTTAGAAACAAAAACTGTTGTGGTTCTGCTAATGTTCAAACATGTTTATCTTTTTAAACCATTGCCTAACAGCTTTCAGACAACAGGTATTTAAAGAAAACAATTGTGCAAGTCAAGAATAGACAACAGTTTTTAGAAAGGAAACCATTGTGTTAAACTATTAAGACAATGGGGTTGTTCTACTAAAACCGTCGTAAATATTTAGATCACACAACACTCTTTTGGAAAATAAAGCCTTGTCTGAAAATTAAAATAACAACATTTTCTAGTTAATAAACAATTGTTGATTTATTTGTCAGACAATGGTTTCTACAACAACCGTTGTTGTTCACGCGTTTCAGACAACGTTTTCTAAGACCAAAACCGTTGTCTGTAGGGAATCAGACAACGGACGCGTCCGTTGTCTGAGCTGCGTAACAGACGGCATCTCAATAGACCACGGTTTTCTAGGGCATCAGACAACGGGCAAAAAGCCTTGTCTGATTCAATTATTCTTGTAGTGTAAGTATAATCTTTATATCCATATGCAAAAATAAAGATGATCATCTATACTTTTGTATTTTCTCATGAACATTGATACTTAATTTTGTGAAAGTAGTTTGTTAACACACATTTTGATTACAATTTGTGAAAATAAAATTTGAAAGTAGGATTATGAAAAAATGGTAATGTCAGATATGGGAACACCGTATTTAAGAATCCGACCCTACTTAATCCTGCTAAACAAATATGGTCCAAGCAATAATTAATGATGAAATTATTATAACCCGATTATATATCTCGAAACAAATATGAATTATAAGTACTAGCTTATAACCCTGCCAAGCACGGACCGAGCATGAGTGGATATTAAAATATCAGTATTAATAAATATTATTTAAAAATGTATTTCTCGAAAATTGAATGATAAAAATATATAATAAATAAATAAACTGTGCATAAAACTAAAGAAATTAAAGTAAATAAATAAATCCGGTATGATTAAGCAAAAAATCTAACTCTCGATGAAACTATTGAATTTAAAATAAATAAATAAATCTTGTATAATTACGTTGTTGTAAGGAATCGAACTCTGGAGGAAGCTAAAGAATTTAAAGTAAATAAATCTTGTATAATTATGTAGTTGTGAGGAATCGAACCCGGTTTAAGTGATAACCAAATTTGGTACTTTGGTACTTAGTAACGCGCACCATTTTCACATTGTTTTGCTTATTAATAATCTTGTATAATTATGTAGTTGCGAGGAATCGAACCCGGGTTAAGTGATAACCAAATTTGGTACTTTGGTACTTACCGCGCGTCATTTTCACATTATTTTGCTTATTAATAAAGAGTATAGATTTGCGTATCCATTTATGTGGAAGTAATCAAAGCATTCTGTGACTATTTATGTATCCGTCACGTAGCATTATTCATTTGTTGTTACATTATGAAACTACAAACATGGCTAAAGGAGTGTGCAATACAATGAAGTTAACCACCGTCATTTTGTTTTGCTCCATTTTATCCACTGCACTGATTACCTCAGGCTTGGTACAGGTCAAAGGCAACGGGGGATGACATGAATAGATAGTAACGTGAGAAACACAATGGAGTGGCCCTAGCTATTAGAAGGCATTGCTAGGGAGTAGGGGTCTTCTGTGTCTTCACCAAGATTCAAAGCTAAGAATCATACATAGAGATCTCAAAGCCAGCCACATATTACTGGATCATAACATGAATGCAGAGATTTCTTACTATGACATGGCAAGAATTTTTGGAGGAGATGAAACTGAAGCAAATACATCTAGAATTGTCGGGACATAGTAAGAACTTGTACGAATCTACTACAATTTACTGTTTTCTTTGCATCATGACTAATAAAGTAATAATCGATATCCATTCTTTTATCACGCAGGGTTACATGTCCCCAGGAGTATGCCACTGACAGACAAACTTCTGTTAAATCGGATGTATATGGCTTTGGTGTTTTACTAGTAGTCGTAGAGATAGTAAGTGGAGTGAAAAACAGATTATTGAGTCAAAAGGAGTACGAAAGAAATGGTAAATTCATTAACAAAATTCATAAAGAAAGATAACTAGTTCAATGTTAAGGAGGCGTTTGGTGGGGTAATAAAAAAATAAATCTCTCTTTATAAAAGATGAGTTAACCACATATATTAGTTAACCAATCAGAGAATTTTAAATAGTTTTCGGCCAATCAGAAACAAGAATTTATTTTTCAACCAATCAGAATTGATGTAGCACATTTCCTTTTTTTAGAATTAACTATAGGTGACTAACTATGGTACAAATATTAACCACTATTTTAAAAAGGAAAAGTTTAAATGCACTTCAAATAATGATTTGTTTCCTTTTCAATTTAATATTCTATTAAATACTTTCCAAGTCAAATTAACTCTTTTTTTCCTAAGCAAATTAACTCTTCTTTATTTATTCTAATCAATATAAATATTAATAATAAAATGGTAATCTCTCTTTATAAAAGATGAGTTAACCACATATATTAGTTAACCAATCAGAGAATTTTAAATAGTTTTCGGCCAATCAGAAACAAGAATTTATTTTTCAACCAATCAGAATTGATGTAGCACATTTCCTTTTTTTAGAATTAACTATAGGTGACTAACTATGGTACAAATATTAACCACTATTTTAAAAAGGAAAAGTTTAAATGCACTTCAAATAATGATTTGTTTCCTTTTCAATTTAATATTCTATTAAATACTTTCCAAGTCAAATTAACTCTTTTTTTCCTAAGCAAATTAACTCTTCTTTATTTATTCTAATCAATATAAATATTAATAATAAAATGGTAATATGAATAATAAGAGCTTTTTTATATATAAATATGGTTTTTTTAAATTTTTTTGCAACAATACGTTTTTTTATAATTACCATGTAGTTAGTTAATCAGAGAATTATCATATAGTTAGCCAATCAGAGAATTTCTCATAATTTTCAACCAATCACATGCGAGTTTTTAAAATTCAACCAATCAAATTCACAACAACATTTCCATTTTTATGTTTTAACTAAAATCTTAACCGTTGTAGTTAAAATCCTAACCGCAATCAAGCATGGTAATATTTAATCGTAGTTAATATGAATAAAATTTAAATTAAATTAATGTAATAATATTCAGAGGTTTTTTCATAAATACAATTTTTTTTATTTTTTTACAAAATAGGTTTTTTTTTATATATTTTTTGCAAAATTACGATTTTTCAAATTTTTTTGCATTGTAAATCGTAAAAAAAAAAAAGAAGTTGCATTTGGTTGCTTCTGATTGCAAACCGTATTTTCGCAAAAATTTTAAAAAAATAGTTGAGTCGCAAAAAAACTTAAAAAAATTAATATTTTTGGTAATTTCTCAAATAATAATAATAAAATTCAAATTAATGTACATGTTACTAATTTGCGAAAATAAATGTCAATTATTTGAGATTGATTTACAGTTATCAAAAATTAAAATAGATCCTACAAGATAGTTTTTTTTTAATGATAATTGATTTTAGATTGATTTATAGTTATCAACAATTAGAGCAGATTCTACAAGATATTTTTCAATTATAATTTATTTTAGATTGATTTATAAAAAAAACCTGTAAGATATTTTTGAACCGTTAATTGATTTAAGATTTATTTATAGTTATCAACAATTAAAGCATATCTTACAACATATTTTTGAATTAAAATTATTTTTAAATTGATTTATACTTATCAAAAATTAAAAAAATATCATGTAAGATATTTTTGAATGATAATTGATTTGAGAATGATTTATAATTATCAACAATTAAAGCATATCTTACAACATATTTTTTTAATTATAATTGATTTTAAATTGATTTATACTTATAAAATAATTAATTAAGATCCTGCAATATATTTTTGAATGATAATTGATTTGAGATTGATTTATAGTTATCAAAAAATTAAAATGCAAGATATGTTTTAATGATAATTGATATAAATGTTTTATATGTATTAATGTAATAATCATAATTGAGGATTGATTGATTTGAGCCAAAATTAAGTCATGTTTATATAATCTTATGCATATAAATAGGTCAATGTGTATTTGTTAGATAACTACCAATCCCCAATTATACATCAATCATTTCTACACACATACAATTGAAAATGCAAGGAGCTTTGCTTCCTTGACATGTGAGAAGACAAACTGTAGAATCAAAATACGCTTGACTATGATGTGACATGGGATCAATTGCTTCCTTGACATATGAGAAGACAAACTGGCGAATCAAAATACGCTTGACCAGGATGTGGCATGTGATCAACAACGCTACGGGTGAGTTTAAATGACTCAATCTAATCTTACTTGACGATGACGTAAGTACTCTTTTTACTCATACACAAATTTAGTGACACGCATAGATTCATACAACTTTGTTCGATATAATTATGTTATGTTTGTCAAATGCAGAAAACTCACATTCATGCACACGCTGGACCTGAATTTTTTAATGGGCAAGATTCGAACATGTAGAAGGACGTCTTTATGCAATTTCAAATTTAAAAATTGCGAACTCAAAGTTTAACCATTCTCCTGTTAGAAACAAGAAGTGTATATTTTTTCAAAAATATACTAAGATGGAACCAATAACAATTGAGGATGAGATGATTCCACGCCACAAGTTTGACTTGGTTTCTCTTGGATGTTTACATACAAGAGTTGGTGAATCAAAAGTTCTTACAGGTTTGCACATTTTTTATTCACAAACCTATATCTATATTGATACTATTTCAAATATCTCTCCCATCTTACTACAATGCAGATGTTATTGGAGTTTATGAGGGTCCGGGTACAACGTCACGCGACACTCAATATGGTTCAAAAAATATATATGTTTGACATCGTTAATGGGAGATACTTGCACATTGTTGAATTTTTTGACATAATATATTGATGACGTATTTCTAATTATTTTTCAAATTTGTAGCTTTCGGCCTAGGGTTGTTATATGGGACAAGCTTGCAGATAAGTTACGTCTTGATCTAGAGAACTTATAAGGTCACCCTCTGATCATTATTCTTACCGAATGTAAAATAACCACCTACAATAGTAAGTAACATATTTATCATCTTTTTATAAGAAAAACATATTCTTAAGTCAATCAATAAATCAATCACACACCTGACAAAAAAAAAACCAATCAAACAAAATCTTATCTTCCTATATTTTTTCAGGATCAATTTCAATTACCAATCTACCATCATTAAAAATATACGTTAATCCTAATTTGTATGAGGTTTTCTCTATGAGATATTGGTAAGAATATTCTGTAACTTCAAATTTCAATATTAAGTTTTTATTTTGACCTATTCATATTCTATATATTTTTCAGGCTTGAAGTTACTGGATATGATGGTCCTAACAATGATACATGATATGAAATGATGTTGTGAATTTTAGGATGATTAAAAATGTTATGCATTTTTATTTTTTATTTTTATTGGTGTTATGTTCAGATGCTGGACTACTTTTATTACATTGTCATCTATTTAAATTGTATTTATTTAATTCTGTATTTTCATAAAATTTTGTCGACATAATTTTTCAATTACATTTTTCTATGATAAGTGATAACATTACACATCTCATTAACAATTTTCCGTCTATGTGCCGAATAAATATTATACATTAAAATAAATATTATTATAAATTACTAATAATGTAATTTATATAAAAAAAAAAATATAGAACAAAATGAGGCAAAAAAAAAAATCTGGTGCGAAGCACGAGTAAAATACTAGTGAAAATAATAAGTTTCATTTACTTTGTTGATGTTTGTTTCCTAAACAATGTCATTCTCTTCCCTTTTTTTTTTTTTTAGTTTTAGGATTACCCAATATTTCTCCACATCCATTCCCCACCCCATCTAGGTATTTCAATTCTCTTTCATAATTTTGTTTCATTTTCAATTATAATTTATATCTTATTTCATTAAATAATAAATTAACATGTAAAATATTTTTAAAAATTATAAAATAATTTATAATTTTGTTTTAAAAATTTAAAAGTAATTTTGATATAATTTATATGTTAATTTATTAAAAACAATTAATGATATCATTAAATAATAAATTACATTAATTTATTAAAATGTAAATAAACTAAATTGTTACAAATAAAAATATACTTGTCTCTTTTGAAATTATATAATATTAGAAAAAAATAATTATAAAGGTAATCATATAATTTTTCATTCTGTTTCTGGATAATAACCAAATACAGTAGAATCTCGATCAATAAATATTCGATAAACAAAT
Source organism: Heracleum sosnowskyi (assembly GCA_030848705.1). Classification (NCBI taxonomy): domain Eukaryota; kingdom Viridiplantae; phylum Streptophyta; class Magnoliopsida; order Apiales; family Apiaceae; genus Heracleum; species Heracleum sosnowskyi. The sequence goes on from CM061240.1 coordinate 25,211,291, forward strand.
AAACTCATCAAATGAATAATTTTTTTGGTCCCGACATAATATAGACAATGCATTTTTAATCTCGATAAATGAATAATTTCGATAAACGAATAAATTTTTCCGGTTCCAAGGGTATTCAATATTCATTTATCGAGGTTTAACTGTACGTAAAACAATTAAGTATCAATCCTTTTCTTTCTTCTTGTTTCCTTTTTTGGTTTTAATTCCGTTTTCATAACTCGAACCAAAGACTCCTAATATACAGCCAAATGTATCACTCCTAGACCCTATCCGGTACGACCCTTCGACAAGTAAAGGCGCAAGAAAATTATTAGATAAATACCAACCAAAACTCAAGTCATAGAACGTTAAAATAGGAACAAGTTCAGGAATTTAGGTCATGTTTGTTTTATGATATTAAGTATATGATAAAATAATAATTTTTAAAAAATTTCTATTCCATATTTGTTGTTCAAAAACTTTTTTTTTTTTGATGTAAATGGAATAATTCATTAAAATACTGAACCTCGGCCGGGACAAACCCCCCGAATTATCAACTACAACCTGATTTTGAAACAAAAAACGAGCTAAACACCGTTTTGTTTTCAGATCACTTAACACATAGAATATCTAATTCTTTAATTTAAAAAATATTACAATGATATCTCGAGCAATCCAACTGATATCAGCCGTGAAACTAGTAGCAGCGCAATTAACCTTCACATAAGCACCATCTCTAGCCCAATGTTCATAACTATCAGTTACATCAATTGATATTGGAGCAACAAATACCCCTAAAATATGAACAATTTTTTGTTGTTATTTAGGATAAGTCCAAAGATTATAATTCTTTAAATTTTCATATCTCATGGAGTAGGAGATAGGATTATAATCCCCTCTAATACTTGGTTGGAAGATGTATTATTTAATCCCCTCTAACAAGTCATTTTTATAAAGGATTATAATCCCCTCACTATAATCCTATGAAATATGAAAAATAAACATAAGATTGGAAAATTTAAAGGATAATAGTCTAATCACATGATTATCCCTCAAAACAAACAAGAGATTAAATTTTAAAGGATTATATTCAAATCCTAAACATAATACTTCAAAACAAACATGTAATAACATAATTTAAAGGATTATAATCCAATCCTAAACATAATACTTCAAAACAAATATGGAATACCATAATTTAAAAGATTTTATAATCCTTAACACTTTAATTGATGAGATTATTTATCCTCGGATAATAATCCCCTGATTATAATCCCTTCATTCAAACAAACATGACCTTAAAGTTCAAGCTCTTCCGAGTACTATCATTCATTTTCTTCCATTCGTATTTGGTTGATAATGTCTGTATGAATAAATGTAATATTAATTGCATATAAATCTTTGGTTACAGATATAAAGCTGACATAGTGTTGTGAGGGAAATTTGGTAACAACACCGAGAGAAAATATCGCTGGAATATCCATAGAATGCGTCCTAGGTTGTCAGACAGGGCTGTAGGTTTGCACGTCTACAGCTCTATTAGAGCTTCAGCCGCAGCTGCCGGAGCAAGTGGAGAATGTGACGTTTTTGGGGGCTGAGTTGACAAAACCACCGGATGAAAAGGGCAGAGTAAATCCTACACGGCCAGCCAATTCACCGGAATATGTATCACAGAGAGTACACGAGCCTTATGCGTGTAGAGAGTGAAAATCCGAATCCTTTAGTCAAGTGCCTACATATCCTATTTATAGGAATCAAGCCCCATGTAGTTCTATTAAGTTTATACTTCTCAATCCTTGCGAATTCAACCACTTTAAGATAATCCATCTTAGAGTTTTAGTCGAATTATGCACCTGTAGCTGAGCTTTCCAGTGTCCTAGTCCATGTCCAACTCTAAGTCCTATTAAACCTCTTTACATCTAATGTTTATCCGAATAATCAATATGAGTCCCATACTGATTATATTTTATCTCATCCATCATGTTCAACCGAATTTAGGAGTCCTTTTCCAAGAGTAATTCCGTGCTCCTAAAGTATAGGTAGCTGAGTCCTTGTCCTACTAGTATTCTGCCTTCCTAAGGTCCTGGTCACTCGTCAGCTGGTAACAGTCTCGAGGTTTAGACCACCTGAACCTCAACACCTTTCTCCTGCACCTCAGTACCTTCCCTGCACCTTAATACCTTGAGGCTGCCTTGATGCCTCAGACCTGTCTCAGTACCTCGAACCTGCTCCAGAGTACCTGTTGTGGCACTTCGAACCTATCAGGATACCTTGAACCTATACCACAGCATCATGGACTTGTTCCTTGGTGCTCACCATCCTAGCCCAATACCCTGCTACTGGACTTATAACAGATATGGGCCTTAAATTGAGCCCATGTGAGATTTTGGGCACAACAACTACCCCCCGGTTCTTTGCAGTATTAAATACAAGAGGAACCAAAGCAAGACAAGGTTCAATCCTTCCTTATCCTTCCCAGAGAAATACATAACATCAACATCATGCTTCCAAGCTTACATGAGCTAACTCAGCGTAAGAAACAGGAAACACAACGCCTCCGCATATGTATCTGAATCCTTGAGTAAAAAATTCCTTTAAGATCCTTTAGACCAGGTGTGACCATCCAATTCCAATCGTGAGCTTCCTAGCTGAACCTATTAGCGACCAACCTTTTCCTTTGAAAACCATAACTTGACTCCTCGAGGTGTTCCTCTTCTCCGCGAATCTGCTCTTCATATGAAAAGCTCTTGTAAATGATGTCGTGAAGCTTCCGCTGCCAATGAGCTTCAAGTCTCCAGAACCTGCGTTACTAAAATAACTAGAATAATGCATGAGCTAAGTAGCTCACCTATGTTATCCACGTCATTTGTACATATATAATGCATGTATACAAGCAAGTATGTATGGTGCAAAAATGATTTTTGAATATTTATACGTATATGTTGCTGCCTCTACAATCAAGTAGAACCTTGGCGAACACACTCTTCAAGACATAGTGCCACGATTTTCAGAAATTTCCATTATCCCGACACATTGTACCTCGTTGTTTTCCAATACCGTGGAAAACATAAACCATCGAGTTTAACCAAAATAGCCATATACCGTGAAATACCATGAATAACCTTGAATAACCATATACCATGGAATACCATGAATAACCTTGAATAACCATATAAAAATGTCGTAAGAGGAACCAATGGAAGGTTGTGAAGATATCCTCAATCGCTGCCATGTCTTTTCGAGTGGTTACATAATGGGGCATATGGCATGCCTAGGTACCTACTCCATAGCTTTAGCTAGCAAGTTTGAAAAATATTTTTGTAAACCATGCATGATGATGACCTTTTGTTTATAAATCCATGCAAGACACCTTCCTTGAAATCATGTGATATGCACATTTAGATAAATATGAGTTCATGTATGGCTAAAAATAATGAACTGTTTGCAAACATGAGGTTCACACTGAAGTTTTTCAGCTAAATGCTTTGAATAATTTCTTGTATGCACATAAAACATAGATGATTATGAATATGTAAATCATGGGAGTAAAACTTATCTTTGTCCTTATAGTTCCACTTTAGGTTCAGGTTCGACCATTGAACCTGCCACGTGGAAGCTCCCTCCTGAGTGAGCTGATGATGAGAACCTCTTTTCCCTTATGCAAGCTTTTCCATGGGAAACTGATTTACCCCCCGAGCCATCAGGTTTCCTTTCCATTTGAAATGTAAACCCCTTCCAGCTTGAATCCTATCATGTTGAAAAGCTCAGCACCCGCTGGCTGAAGTCCATAGCTGTACCTGAGCATCAATGAACCTGCAAGCTAGAAGCTACACACTTGAAGCTGTTGGATGTTAGCTACGTGTTACAAGTAAATATTGAGGAACCTCTAAGCTGGAATCTGATAGCTGGAAGCTATTTGCAACAAATAACTGACAAGGAACCTGCTTGATGTATATAAGTATGGATGAACCTGTCAAGCACAGATGAGGTTCAAAGTGAACCTGTTAAGCACAGGTGGGCTCCACGCGAACCTGTTAAGCACAGGTGAGCTCCAAAGTGAACCTGTTAAGCATGGGTGAGCTCCACGCGAACCTGTTAAGCACAGGTGAGATCCACGGTGAACCTGTTAAGCATAGGTGAGCTCCAAAGTGAACCTGTTAAGCACAGGTGAGCTCCACGCGAACCTGTGAGCCGTAGGGTGATACCAAAGGACATGTAGGTTATTTCCAAGACCTCTACTCCTCGATTCCTCTTTTCATCTAACCCAATTGTGCTTGGATCAAATGCATGTAGCTGTAGCTGTCATGTTAGAAGCATATGTGCGTACATGTAGCTTCATACTAGGGCCATACATACGAACCTGAACCTTTTACATTTTAGTCCTAGACATGTATATGCACCTGCATAACTTGTTAGCCAGTTCATATAAAGCACATAGTATAATAGTCCACGAATTTCAAGTTCATACATGCGCGTTTAGATATGCAAATTGCCATGCACCTAAATCTACCCAACTACCCATTCATGCAATCCATCGCCTGGTAGTGTGAATCAAAAAATTGGTCATGGACCTTCTCCAAGTGCGCGCACATTTCATCTACACCTCTTCCAAGAGTGTGCTTTATCCACCTACACCTCTGCATCCAATTATGTGGATTTGGCAAAGTCCTAAAGAGATGTACAGGGTTTATTCGCAGCTCATGCGAACCTGTGCAGGAGCTTACATGCATCCAACACTGTGGATTTTGGCAAAGTCCTGAAGAGTGCGTGCATGAAGGTACCTTTCCATACAATCTTTACCATGCATATGCCTTAAACCAGTTTAGATAACCAATAATCCTGTACCAGTAAACAGATATGTGCCAATCCAAGAATATCCCTGATATATACCATGTAAGTTGTAAATAGGATCTAAATCATGAGATCACTTTTTACTAAGGTTGATCAATACGCATATTTGCGTTATTGTAGCCACAAACCCGAGGCTCACCTGAGCTGTCATCTACCTCTTAACCAGAGATACCAACCATATAAGATAAAAATTATTCACAACATGATTATTCCAATAATATAATGTGTAAGTAAACCATCCTTGCACCTAATATCCTTAGGTACATAATCCATAATCCATAGATTAAAATATCCAAAAGCCATTTTATCCAATGCCTTAGAAGAAACTAATTATCCCTGCATATCCCTGTCTAGGGTAATGCGCCATTAAATTCCATGTACTTCATAAATCCGTATGAAGCTTAATCCGTGCTACAGCTTCAGGGGTTCGCCAACCTTGAACCTCCCTAGTGTAGTTTTGACCTATTTAGTGTTTCAGCTTGCAATCGTGCAATGAGTTTAATCCAGAGTGTGGCCTGTGTTTGGCTCCCACACTTTACCATAATATTTATGCCTAGTGTCCCTAGGGCTTATATGAGCTGCAATAAGCTTTATTTGTTGTACAATAACATCAAACATGGGCTTCATTAAACCAGTCCTCTGGTGGAAGCGTGAGCCTGTGACTTATAATCCATAAGTCTTATCCTTCACCTCATAATCCATGAGTGTGAATCTCCAATCCAATCCAAATCAATCCAATCAAATCCAAATCAATCCAATCAAATCCAATCTAATCCAAATCAATCCAATCCAATCTAATCCAAATCAATCCAATCAAATCCAACCTAATCCAATCAAAGTTAATCAAATTTCATAGGTGCAGTATTGGAGGTTCGAACCTGAACCTCATTCGGAGGTTCACAGCTGAACCTCACAAATCTCTCGAACCTGAATCACTTGTTAAAAAATCCAGCATTTTCGAAATATCATCCTGAGGTGCATATCATCTACTACCCCTAGTTCTTTAACACATAATCAAATATAGTGAAGAACTAAAACCAAGTACTCATGCATTGAGATTCATACATATTCCATGGAAAGCATAAATGAAGCATGATCATCAAGGCATGTAGTCATGTATAATCATATGGGGTGTACCAAGCGTAGAATAACTCATATTGATTGCATGTATAACATCTCCATTCATGCATGTATTTCAATAAATTGAGCATTTCAATAAGTAATAATCTTAAATCTAAAGATATAGCATCCCACATACTTGTCATTTAAAAGCAATCTCATGCATAAAGCAGTTTAGATTCTCATATAGCCTTATAATTGAGATGTGATGGATGAACAACAAGTTCGTAAAACGTACCTCGCACCTCACCTTTTTGGTACCGTAGATATGATAGATGAGCTTCTTTCCTTGAACCCTTCACACAACTCGGAACCTGCCTTCTTAGGAACTTACCAATCACAAGAAGATGCCAATCAACCTACTTAACACAGGTGAACGCCGTTCAACCTGCACCAATGAAGCTGCAACCCGCAGCTGAATTCCAATGAACCTGCAACCAACAGGTGAATACCAATGAAGCTGCAACCCGCAGCTGAATACCGGTCAACCTACACCAGTAGGTGAAAACCAATGAAGCTGCAACCCGCAGCTGAATTCAAATCAACCTGCAACCAACAGGTGAATACCAATGAAGCTGCAACCCGCAACTGAATAACAGTCAACCAATCAACCTGCAACCAGCAGGTGAAAACCAATGAATCAACCTGCAACCAGCAGCTGAATGCCAATCAACCTGCACCAGCAGGTGAATACCAATTAAGCTGCAACCCGCAGCTGAATACTAGTCAACCTGCAACTAGCAGGTGAAGATTAATGAAGCTGCAACCTGCAGCTGAATAACAGTCAACCTACACCAGTAGGTGAAAACCAATGAAGCTGCAACCTGCAGCTGAATACCAATCAACCTGCAACCAGCAGGTGAATTCCAATGAAGCTGCAATCCGCAGTTGAATACCAGTCAACCTACACCAGTAGGTGAAAACCAATGAAGCCGCAACCCGCAGCTGAATACCGGTCAACCTACACCAGTAGGTGAAAACCAATGAAGCTGCAACCCGCAGCTGAATTCAAATCAACCTGCACCCAGCAGGTGAATACCAATCAACCTACACCAGTAGGTGAAAACCAATGAAGCTGCAACCCGCAGCTGAATTCCAGTCAACCTGCAACCAGCAGGTGAATTCCAATGAAGCTGCAATCCGCAGTTGAATACCAGTCAACCTACACCAGTAGGTGAAAACCAATGAAGCCGCAACCCGCAGCTGAATACCAATGAACCTGCAACCAGCAGGTGAATTCCAATGAAGCTGCAACCCGCAGCTGAATACCAGTCAACCTACACCAGTAGGTGAAAACCAATGAAGCTGCAACCCGCAGCTGAATTCCAATGAACCTGCAACCAGCAGGTGAACTCCAATGAAGCTGCAACCCGCAGCTGAATACCAGTCAACCTACACCAGTAGGTGAAAACCAATGAAGCTGCAACCCGCAGCTGAATTCCAATGAACCTGCAAGCAGCAGGTGAACACCAATGAAGCTGCAACCCACAGTTGAATACTAGTCAACCTGCACCAGCAGGTGAATACCAATGAAGCTGCAACCCGCAGCTGAATACTAGTCAACCTACACCAGTAGGTGAATACCAATGAAACTGCAATCCGCAGCTGAATACCAATCAACCTGCACCAGCAGGCACCTATCAACCTGCAACCAGCAGGTGAATATCAATGAATCAACCTGCAACCAACAGGTGAAGACCAATGAAGCTGCAACCCGCAGCTGAATACCTATCAACCTGCAACCAGCAGGTGAAGACCAATGAATCAACCTGTAACCAACAGGTGAAGACCAATGTAACTGCAACCTGCAGCTGAATCCCAGTCAACCTGCACCAGCAGGTGAATACCAATGAAGCTGTAACCTGCTGAATACTAATTAACCTATGCCATAGCTTCACATCCATATCCATTAGCACCTCCAGAATCAAATCCTATTAGAGGTTCACACATCTGAACCTCAGAAAGCTCACGAACCTGAACCACTTATTGATTGTAAACTCCATTTGCTTGAAAATTTACCACTTTCGAGATACCATCTTGGACAACATATCATCCACTACTCCCCGGTTCCTTGAAGCCATTAAATGCAAGAGGAACCTTATATAATCCGTACTACGCTCAGCCAACCTTCCATTTCCAGTAGAAAGAATAGACAGCTTCAGCTACAAACCTCACAGTTCAACTTCAGCTACGGACCTCTCGGCTCAGCTTCAGCTACGAGCCTCTTGGCCTTAACCTCCAACTGGTTGAATCTCTCCAGATGGCATTTATCTCCATTAGCAGGTGGAGGTTCAACTTCTCACCTATCTACACCCCGACAGAGCTTCTGAGTAGTATACACTTGAACCTTTATTCTAGTTCCTCTTCTTTGAGGGCTAAAGCTCTCTCACCACTTATTGCCCTTCGTTTCATCATCTTTTATATCTTTTTTCCAGAAAACCTCCATTGTTCTTCGTTGTACGATCATCACCGGAGCTTTTCGTCATCTTTTCCCTCAAAAGATCAATAAAAGCCCCTCCTTCTAGCGCCAAAATGCTGTGAGGGAAATTTGGTAACAACACCGAGAGAAAATATCGCTGGAATATCCATAGAATGCGTCCTAGGTTGTCGGACAGGGCTGTAGGTTTGCACGTCTACAGCTCTATTAGAGCTTCAGCCGCAGCTGCCGGAGCAAGTGGAGAATGTGACGTTTTTGGGGGCTGAGTTGACAAAACCACCGGATGAAAAGGGCAGAGTAAATCCTACACGGCCAACCAATTCACCGGAATATGTATCACAGAGAGTACACGAGCCTTATGCGTGTAGAGAGTGAAAATCCGAATCCTTTAGTCAAGTGCCTACATATCCTATTTATAGGAATCAAGCCCCATGTAGTTCTATTAAGTTTATACTTCTCAATCCTTGCGAATTCAACCACTTTAAGATAATCCATCTTAGAGTTTTAGTCGAATTATGCACCTGTAGCTGAGCTTTCCAATGTCCTAGTCCATGTCCAACTCTAAGTCCTATTAAACCTCTTTACATCTAATGTTTATCCGAATAATCAATATGAGTCCCATACTGATTATATTTTATCTCATCCATCATGTTCAACCGAATTTAGGAGTCCTTTTCCAAGAGTAATTCCGTGCTCCTAAAGTATAGGTAGCTGAGTCCTTGTCCTACTAGTATTCTGCCTTCCTAAGGTCCTGGTCACTCGTCAGCTGGTAACAGTCTCGAGGTTTAGACCACCTGAACCTCAACACCTTTCTCCTGCACCTCAGTACCTTCCCTGCACCTTAATACCTTGAGGCTGCCTTGATGCCTCAGACCTGTCTCAGTACCTCGAACCTGCTCCAGAGTACTTGTTGTGGCACTTCGAACCTATCAGGATACCTTGAACCTATACCACAGCATCATGGACTTGTTCCTTGGTGCTCACCATCCTAACCCAATACCCTGCTACTGGACTTATAACAGATATGGGCCTTAAATTGAGCCCATGTGAGATTTTGGGCACAACACATAGTATTTGTACAACTTTGCATTCAAGTATGACATTGTATTCGGAAGGTGCAGTGATGGCACTCCAACAATGTCCTAGTTGGTTACTTATAAATATTATATAATAATGTGTCCTAGTGATTTAGGGACTTGATTTCTTGTAGGAACTTCAACAATATTACTTATATCCATTCCCTATTATTATTATAATAATATATTTGAAAAAAGAGAGAAAAAGAGTGGAAGAAAGAGAGAGAAAAGAAATGTAGAAAAAGGAGAGAAGTGAATTTTTTATTCTTGGAAATTGAATAGGTAATGGCTAGTGGTTACCTATTAATAGGTAATGAGATGAATGTCCTAGTGATTTAGGTAACCACTAGGACATTGTTGGAGCATCAATTTTTGCTAGATTACTTATATTTGAGCTTAGGACATAATATAAGTAAGATTTTGGACTTGCTCTTAGACTTGCAACTTTAATAGGAAGGTAATGATTTAAGTTCGGGTAAAATTAAATACTGAGGATTCAAATATCAAAGCATAGAAAAAAAACAAAACCATTTACGAGGAAGGGGCCACATGAGTTACAGCATTTACAATTTAATATGGTCTCTGTAAGTAGTACTAGTATGAAGTATTAAAAGCGTCTGTTAGTGTCCGGGAAGTGTTTGCAACTAAATGAATTATTGGTGCTCTGAAAGATCTAACCTGGCTTGCGGGTACATTATGTGAACTAAAAACATGTCTAGAGGAGTTTGCAAAACAATGGAGTTCACCACCATCATTTTGTTTTGCTCCATATTATCCTCTGCCTCCGAGGCAGGAGACACCATCAGAACACATCAGACTTTTTGAGACGGTGACACTGTCACATCAGCAGGTGGACACTTCCAACTTGGATTTTTCAGCCCAGGCAGTTCAACGAATCGATATCTGGGGATCTGGTACAAGAAAATATCAAGAGGGACAGTTGTATGGGTTGCTAATAGAGACCATCCTCTTATCAATACCTCAGGCTTGGTAGAGGTCAATAACAAAGGAATTACACTGCAAATGGTTGATAGTAGCGCTGGTGTAATTTGGTCATCGAATATGTCTAGATCAATGAAGAATCCTGTTGCACAGCTATTAGATACAGGGAATTTGGTTCTAAGAGATGAGGATCACCATTTTATATGGCAGAGCTTTGATCACCCCGGAGACAATTTGCTACCTGGTATGAAGTTTGGAATAGACCTGGTAACTGGTATTAACAGGATCTTTTCATCCTGGAGAAGTGACGTTGATCCATCCTTAGGCAGTTTCACCAACCGACTTGATACTAATGGTTTTCCACAGTTTCTTGTGTCACAAGGTTCAGTGATTTTGATGAGGACTGGAAGATGGAATGGTTACGGTTTTAAAGGCCTTCCCAAACAGAGCTCGAACGGAATTTATAAAGACGAATTTGTTTTCAATGCAAAGGAAATCTTTTATAGGTTTCATCTCATCAACACAACTTCTGCTATTATGAGGTTCCTACTGACTCCAACCGGGGATTCAAAAATTCTTGTATGGAATGATCAAGAACAAATTTGGACGGTTTACCTTAGTCTACTGGACACTGACTGTGATCATTATGGACTGTGCGGTGGTTATGGAATATGTAGAATAAAGAAAACTCCGAGATGTGAATGCTTGAGAGGATTTGTTCCGAAATTCCAAGAGAAGTGGAAAACAGCAGATTGGTCCAGTGGATGCATCCGCAGAACTAATCTAGTCTGTGGGACTGATGAGGGTTTTTTGAAATATTCCAGTGTGAAGTTACCAGACACACGTCACTCTTGGTATAACATGAAAATGAGCCTTCATGAATGTGAGAAATTGTGCCTGAAAAACTGTTCTTGTACAGCTTATGCAAATGCAGATGCCAGAAGAGGTGCAAGAAGTTTTGGAGGAAATGAAACTGAAGCAAATACATCCAGAGTTGTTGGGACATAGTAAGAATATTTACGACTTTGCAATTAACTGTTTCTTTTGCATCACAAATAGTTGATATCCATTTATATCTTGCAGTGGTTACATGTCCCCGGAGTACGCCATTGATGGACAATTTTCTATTAAATCTGATGTCTACAGCTTTGGCGTTTTATTAGTAGAGATAGTAAGTGGCGTGAAAAACAGATTATTCAGTCATCCCGATCACAGCTTAAACCTTCTAGGGCATGTGAGTATGAGTATATTATAACATTCCTTATGCTATTTGCTTGTCTACCACTGAAATTCACAAATTTAAATTTTAGGCATGGATGAGTTACAACCAAGACAAACTGTTGCAACTCATTGATGGGGTGATCGTGAGGGGCAGTGAGTATTTTGAAGTCTTTCGAGTTATACAAATTGGATTACTGTGCGTTCAACATGATCCAAAGGACAGGCCAGTGATGTCACAGGTGGTTCTAATGTTAAGCAGTAATATGAAACTGCCTCATCCTAAGCACCCTGGTTTTTTCATGGACAGATATTTGCTTAAAGCAGATCAGTTTTCTAGCAACCCGAGTTTGTCATCATCCAACCAATTAACGATTACAACTATACTACCTCGAGAATAGAGCAACTCTTTTACATACCTTGATAATAGTTTTAGTTTACCAACATTTGCCTGTTTTGGGCTGGCAAAGCAAGATTCAAGGAATGTCATTGAGCTCATCATTTGTTGTATATAAACACATCATATGCATTTAAGCCATGTATTATACCAACATTGAAGGATAGCCGAAGTACGGAAAATTTTGTCATCGTCTCATCAAAAAACTCAACAAACGGATTACAAATGTAGCACCTCATGATGTCCCAAATAACCAATCTGAATTTTCATTCTCACTGGAATGGTCATTCCATTCCTGTAAAATCCATTCCATTCCAGCGAAGTGAAGGGAGCCTAATTCCTTACATTTTCAGTTGTGCCTGAAAGGGTATCCCATGCTATCTAGCAATTATGAGAGAACATACATAACAAGGCTGAGAACATACATAGCAAGGCTGAACCCCGATAAAGCCCATTAACCTTGATAGAGAACATGGTGATGGAAATGCACGCCTGAATCCAAGCAGTGAAGAGTGGTGGGAAGTTGTACTTGTGCAAAGAAGCAACCACAAAGTCCGTCTAACAGAATCAAAGACATTTTTAGATCATTTTTAAGGGCACATCCAGGGGGTATTGAACGTCTGCCATAGCCCCTGAAAAGCTCCCAAGCAAGCAAGATATTATAAGCAATCTTTGAAATACACTTATAAGCAATATTACGCAATGAGATTGGGCGAGAATCTATTATATCTTCTATATATAATAGGAGAACAAGGACATATTTTAGGGGCATTTTGAGCCAATAAACTCCTTGTGAAAGTACAATTATACCCTTTTATGTTACAAAATTACATCAATATGTCATTCTCTTATTTAATGTAGAAAAAATGATATAATTTTGGTTAAGTGGTGAATTGAACCAGCAACCTTCTCTAAACATCATTATAAGTATCGTGATAATCTGAACACTGTGCAATATTTACCATATCTATTACATACTGTATACAGAATGCCGCATAAACAGTAAAACCTTTACTTAGCATTTTCTATCTATTGCCTACTCATTTTACTCAGTCAACGAACACTGCAATATACTATTTATTGAGGCAACAGAGGGTCTAACTCCTTCACTCAATGTGGAAAGTCAAAGAATCAAGGATAACGACACCCACACATCGCTCTAAAAGAGTAACTCACTCTAGATCTCATATAGACTAAAACTAACTCTAGATCCCACATATCGTTGCTGTTTGAAGTTTACTCTGAGAGTGTTATATAAGACTAACTGACTTACTTGCATTTCATGACAATGGGCCCACCGAGCTATTGCTTATACTAGACAATTAGTGCATATTAAAGGTGACACTTGATACACTATTTAATAAGCAGCATCGTTAAACAAAATACAACATCCAGTTCAACATGTTAGGAGGGTATTAAGGACCACAATAATAAGAATGAGTATTGACCAGGGCTAGGTGTGCTCAAATGTGAATATTTTCTCATATACATATATATAAAAGAAGTGAGTAGATTTATAATTATATTAATATAATTATATTAACATATTTAGTTAATATTAATATGAATTTATATTTTAATTATTTCAAGAAAAATATTGATTAGTCTCAATCGAATTAATGAATAAATATAACCATATTTGAAAAAACTTATTTGGCCTTGAGTTCAAAATAATTGAAATATGAGATTCTTAAAAATATTAGATAGTACAAAAAAAGAAAACTAAATAAATCTTATACAAGTTGAAAATTTCTTCAAAAAAAAAATCATAAATATTATATCATAGGACAAAATATAAAAATCAATCTATAAGTACATCGATTATAATGTTGGATAATACACTTATAAAAATTTCGGTTAGAATAAATATTCAAAAGTTGATAATAAATTGTACAAAATTTTGGGTTAAAATGTATAGTCAAGTTCACAAGAGTTCTTATTTTTTAGAATATAGGATAATGCATAGCATGCACGTACACAATATATTATGCTCGATCAACTTCATTATACACTATAAGCCATTTAAATTATTGAAAATTTAAAATAAATAATTAATTTTGCACATATTGATGATGACATCTCTACTTCTTCTCAACATTATATTGATAAATAGTATGTTTCTTGAGATATCAAAATCTATTATTATATATATAATAGAGCAACTAGAGGGTTTCATGAGACAATTTATTCAAGTTAAATTACTAAAATACCCCTCTTAATTATATTTTAATAATTTTAAAATTTAATATACATGTATTAATTACTATTATTACTCATCTACTTTAATATGCATACATTAATTGTATCCAACTCGTTATTACATATCATTGTCTTATTTTATTCACGGTTAAAAGACAAGTATACCCTTAAAAGTGTAAAATTACTTTTCAACCCCTATTCTATTTACTTCATATTAATATTTTCATTATTTATACATCTTAAAATCTCTAATCATTAATAACTAATCTTCATTAAGTACACTAATTATTTTATACTCCCCCCGTTCCATTCAAACTGGCTTGTTTGACTTTTCTTGGTCAAATTGACCATTTTATAATTTAAATTACGTATATCATATGTCAAATATAATTAATAAAAGATATATTATTTGAAAATATAGATAATTTATTATAGCATATAAATTTTAGATTTGTAAAAATGCATGCCAATTTTGTTTTTAAATTAGTCAAAGTTTAGTCAGTTTGACCAAGAAAAATCAAACAAGCCAGTTTGAGTGGAACGGATGGAGTAATTAATACTTGCATATAGATGTACATATGTTATTTTATATAACATATATAATTTAAGATATTAATAAAATATAATTAAAAATAGAGTGATATTGAGATAATTATAAATATGACATGAATTTGTAATATCAAATTTTTAGTAACATAACATGATTTCATATAATGTTAATTGTTTTTTAATGGATTGACGAAATAGAGTTATTCATCACCAACTAATTTATTGTAACATGATCATTCATGTATCTTAAAAAACATAATATGCAGCATCAAATACTTATACAGTATTAAGAGAAAATATTTACTTACTAGATATTATATGAGAGAAAAATCAATCCACTGTATTGGGATATAACATGGGATATAACAATACAAAACATTAGATCATATTAAAATCCAAAAATATATTGAATCGAAGAGATTAATCACCAAGACGCAAGTGGGGGAAACAATGCAGTATTGTCGATTTCTAATCGATAAATTTTTTAGAAAACAGAAATTTGTGTTAGTGCACGCAAGAACTAAGAACACCAACTAAGAGGGAAACTAACAAAATCTAAACTAAATTTAAAATAATTCTACAATCGTAACATGTCTTGAAATCCGTCTTCGACCATGAAAACTACCAGTGATCTGCCACAACGTCCTAGAACGAACATCAACTAGAAGACATAGAGTTAGAATGAACCGATCAAAATACATATCCAAAACAAAAGTTCAGAAGAAAAGGTGAAGGATACGGTGAGGAAAGAGGAAGGAGAAAGGGCGGAGGATGGAGGAAGAAAAGAAAAGATAAAGCGACAATAAAAGAAGGATAAGAGGGATAAGAGAGGGAGGGATCTCCGGGTCGTCACACCGAAAAGAGAAGGCAACCACTGCTGGAGGAGAGGAAGTGGATAAGGCTAAAACTTTGGCACAAAAATAAAGAGAGGGAAAGAGAGAGAGAGAGAGAGAGAGAGAGAGAGAGAGAGAGAGAGAGAGAGAGAGAGAGAGAAAGAGAGATATTTGGGGGAGAACAATATTTCAAATACTGGGCGGATGATGGAGGAAGAAAAGAAAAGCTAATGAAACAGTAAAAGAAAGATAAGAGGGATAAGAGAGGCAGGGATCTCCGGGCCCTGACACCGAAAAGAGAAGACAACCACTACTGGAGGATGGGAAGAGAATGAGGCTAAAACTTTGGCACAGAAATCGAGAGGGAGAGAGAGAGATATTTCGGGCGGGAGGGAGAGAGGGGGATAATATTTCAAATACTGTTAACTTAAATTTTCAAGTTAGCTTAAAATTTCAAATAATTCATAACATACATCAAAATTAACAAAAAAAATACACAATATTCTAGAGTATGCCCGTGCCTCGCACGAGCTATAAAGCTAGTTATAGCTAATATACGAAAAAATGTGTCATCCTTGTATAACTCATTTACATTGTGATTGTATTGTCGAATATATACCTTGGAAGAGAAAGAAATGAAAAGAATTTTATTCCTCCCTTTCATGTAATTAATAGATTCTTTAATGAACGAACGTAGGACAAAAATTCCAGGATAAATTATTAAACAATTTCATTCCAAATTTGATTTATGTGGATGAAAAGCGATAAAAAGCTCTAAAGAAAATGAAAAAGAAAAACACTCCTATTTTTTAACTTTATGTTATTTTAATGAGAGTTACTATAAGATTAAATTACTAGATAATTTCTATATATTACATAAATTCATACACATTCAAAGAAGTGGTCTATATGTATTATACACTATTATCTATACAACATATTTATATGTTGTGAAACATCTTATTTTTTATGCTTATATGAACAATTAAATTAAATTATTTATAAATTAAAATAATGACATTATAATAAAATATGTATGATAAAAAAATATATAATTACACCAATATATATTTTTTTAAGTCACAAAAATAAATGAATTTATGTGAATTGCTAGAAAATGGTCTGTGCCTCGCACGAGTTATTATGCTAGTATATATAATAGAGCAACTAGGGGTTGATAGAAAAGTTGTTTCTAATGAGAATGGAACCCTTGACCTCTAAATTATAGATGACACTTCTAACCACTATGCTAGACATCACTTTTGGCAATATTATAAAACTCTTTATTAATATGTGCAAATACTCAATATGTTATATTCTATTTTGGTCTCTTCTTGTAATCTATTTGGTAAGGTAGATAATCTATTTTCATAAGTGCCTTAAAATCATATATTTGACCATATTAGAGAAAAACTCATGCAAAATAGATATACAAAATGTTATAAATTGAAATTGATCCATTGGAAAAAGAATTATATTAATATTTTTATATTATAAATCATGTTTATTTGCAATAAGTATATATTTGCTCAGATTATATATACTATAAGATTACAAATTCTATATACAATCAATATATATCTATTATATTATATATATAATAGAGCAACTAGGGAGTTCAATTAGCCAATTTATTCAAGTTAAATTACCAAAATACCCTTCTAAATTATTTTTTAATTATAAATGTATTAATTACGATTAATACTCATCTAATTTAATATGCGTACACTAATTGTGTCCAACTCATTATTGCATATCATTAATATTTATTATTACTTCAATATTTAATATTAACAATTTATGACTAGATATTATTTTTTATAGAAAATATTAAAACTTTTAAACATTAAATAAATTGTGACAATGATGATTGATAATTGTTAATTGAAAGAGATTACCAACTAATTAAGAGCTTCATTCACCATTGAAAAGTGATGCATATGAAATCTTATTTTGCTAAATTAAAAAAAAAAACTATCGGCCTTATTGCATATTTCGTATCTAGGTTCGCTATTTGGTTTATTACATTTATTTGCTTATATAACATACGGTTTGGGGAAATCAAAAGTAATTATAGACCAAATAAATTATGATAAAAAATAATGAATATGACGAGTGGACAATGAATATCAATCAAATAAGGAATTTGGATACGGAAGATGTAATAATAAGGCAATAGGTTTGTTTTTCGAAGTTAGCAAAATATGATTTGATCTTCATATCAAATCTTATTTTGCTAAATTGAAAAAAAAAACTATTAGCCTTATTGCATATTTCGTATCCAGGTTCGCTATTTGGTTCATTACATTTATTTGCTTATATAGTAAACAATTCAGGGAGATCAAAAGTAATTATAGACCGAATAAATGATGATAAAAATAATGGATATGGTGAGTGAACAATGAATATATACAAAATAAGAAATTTGGATACAAAAGATGTAATAATAAGGCTAATAAGTTTGTTTTTTGAAGTTAGCAAAATATGATTTGATCTGCGTCACTTTACAATAGCCAACGAGAATATTTTGTAACATATCAATTTTTTTTTTTTATAAATTTGGTATATCTTAAACAATAAGCTATATATCAAACAAATGTTATAGAAATATTGTACCAAATAGTTTTACTAACTATTTCAAACAGGTTAAATACTATTTTGTTTTTTATAAAGTTACACGACAGTTGCAAAATAAGTCACACTCATTTAAAATAATTCAATCTCCCGTAATTACAAGACTGCAAGCACTTCAAAATTACAGGTCTTACTTATATTGTACGTCGTTATTAGATATGATCTTTTTCAATGAAAAAAGATTTCATTCGCAACAGAACCTATAATACATTTCACATGCATGCATATATTTACATGATTAAATATATATGACCTTTTCTAACAAAAACTGATCCCACTTGCAACAAAACATATATTATATTTAATAAATCGGCTTATCATTTTATAATAGAAGAATGGAGAACATACACGTGCCTCGCACGGGTTATAAAGCTAGTTAGTTATGGAAGAAGGCGTTTAAGTTTTAAGGACTAAAGCAATAGCAACATCATTGATATTAGGATGAAGATCCGCAATTTGAAAGAAATATTTAATGACCCTAGTGATTAAATAGAAATTAAAGTTAAAATAAAAATTAAAAACTAATTTAAGTCAATTGGATCAATCTAATTTAATGGCTCCCCGGAGGCACACACAATTAAAATACAACCTCCCATACACAATCTCACATATTCTCTTCGTTTTTAATTTGATTTTTCCCGTCAATCGGTGAGTTTTTTTTTAAAATCCCACTTCACCGTATTTTTTCTCAACGAACAATTTGCATACCATATGTGCTATATTTCGATGTGATTTTAAAAAAAAAATTATTTAGTTTCTATTATATATTTAGGCTAGTGATCAAATATAAACCAATTTTAAAATAAAAACTAGAAACTAATCTAGACAATTGATTGAATATTGCTATCTTTTAATCTCAGCCATTGATTAAATTAAATTAGATAAATACAAAAGACAATGATTTTGTTATTTAATGCATCATAAAACTGTTTTCTGTCTCTTTCATCTATTATCACTCATCTCATCTCGTCGTTATCTCTCTGATCAAGCGATTTTGAATCTCTCTCTCTGTATATCTCTCTCTGTATATCTCTTTGTTTCTCCCTCTATATCTATCTGTTTAATACTCATAAAAGCTGCGATTTTTGTGTGTTTTCAGTTTCTTCAAGATGATTACAACAGATTTGATGAAAATTAGTGACAATCAAGGTAAAATTGCTTTCCCGAGCTTTGAAATTTGTTATTTTGTTTAAATTTATGATTTTTTTATACTAATAATGTGTGATTTTGTTTGATTTTATGATTTTTATGTTTAATTACTAGTTTTATCTGTTAACATCATGTTATATTGTAATTCGTAGTTTCGCTAAGTGATTATAAAAACTATCATTACTAGCTTCTCAGTGTTGTACATAAAATTTGTGTATATTTTAGTGATCTTTTTTTTCCGAGGTGTTGAATTTGTTGTTATTAGTGAGATCTCGATTTTTAGTATAAAATGTACTGTTTTTTCAGTTGCGTTTACTTTTGTAAGTGGTTTTGTTTAGTGATCTTCGTATTGTGGTGATTTGATGATATCATATATTATTTGTAGTCATAATAGGTTACAATTATGATTTTGATGTTTATATGTTTTGAGTTGTATTCACGCCTTCTTTCCAACAGTCCTTTGTGATTTCTTATGTGCTCTGCCTGTAGAATATATACTGTGATTAAGTCATAACAAATAATAACTTAAAAACACAGTTAAATCAACAATAATTTTTCAATAATATGAAGGACTTATAACAATTATTAAAACTACTTAAATCACTAATATAATAAAATGACACTAAGTATGTAAATGTATATCAATGATTCATCACCAAAGAATGTAAATGTAACTTTTTAATAATGGGGACACTGGTTGTTTTTACCATTTTACATCACTATAAAATCAGGAAGATGCGCTATAACTAACCACTCATGCCTTTGGTCAGGAAAATCGTGAGAAGTTATTGTCTCAATGGACTAGTTTGATTAAAAAAGACATCGCCTTAAGAATTTAACGATTAATCATTTCACTACCAAACCCTATCAAAATTATTATACTATGTTCTGTTCTTTGTTGATTCCGGTCCATATCATACTATTAATAATCACAGATACACATTCTTAGCTTAAAATCATTTACTAATTTATATAATTTCACATTAAAATGACTAATGTGAAATACTTTATCACTTAGTAAAAGTACACAGATCACCAATATTATTCTTCATTACGATAATAGAAGTATACAAATTTATCACATACTAATTCGGATAAATTCACATTAAAATCACTAATGCGAAATACTTTATCACTTAGTAAAACAACATAGATCACTAATATACTTCATTACGATAATTTAACTTACCATTTCAGTCTCTTCTTCATTTTCTTCATTCTGGGAATCTTTCTCCATTGCATCTGAGGTAGTGATATTCTGACGATGAAGAGTTTCCCAAGCATCCCATTCTTGATTTTGGTGATAATCACTCCCACCAGCGCCATTCTAAAATATTAAAATTTTAGCATTGCGATAATTTATGATATGTAGATCATTAATATACTTCATTATGATAATTTTACTTACATTAAAATCACTAATATGAAATACTTTATCACGTAGTAAAACTACATAGATCAATAATATACTTCATTACGATAATTTAACTTACCATTTCAGTCTCTTCTTCATTTTCTTCATTCTGGGAATTTTTCTCCACTACATCTGAGGTAGTGTTATTATGATGAGGAAGAGTTTCCCAAGCATCCCATTCTTGATTTTGATGATAATGATTCCCATCAGCACCATTATAAAATAATAGAGTTTTTAGCATTAGGTTGGAAAATACAATATTAAACTAATAATTTTAAATATGTTAAAATTGTACCTTTTCTGGCGATTGCATATTGGCTTGTGCAGTAGCATTGTCATAATGGTGCTCATAGTCGTTCCAATCTTGACCATTTCCTTCATATGCATTCCAGTCCTGAGCATTCTCATCAACATCACTTTTCTGCATAAATGAAATGAAAATTTCAAAATCAAAACAAGATTTAACAATATATTTACCTAACCTATATAGAGAACAAAACAAATGTCGTACCTTTGAATTTTTTTTGTTAGATGCTAGCACATCCCTCAGTGGAGGTAAAATTGATCCAACTCCAAACTTTCCATTATACAACTCAATCGCTTGTTTCTTTCTGAGTTTTTCTTCGGTCCAACCTTTGCAGGAAGGTGTCATTCTCTCAACAAGTTTAATTCCCTTGTGTCTAACTCGATCAACATAAAGTAACTACATAGTAGATATAAAAATTCCTAATATTAGTAGATGCAAATAATAATTATCAACAAATTATTTAATTAACATACAAACTTATAATTATCTTACAGTGAGGAAGATTAACGAGCCATTGAAGAAAAGCGATGTTGAGCGATTCCAACTTTCAAAAGCAGCAACTAAAGAGTTTAACAAGTACTCGGGCCAGTTGTAATCAACAAGACTATCTAGATTATCATCAAATTGGAGAATCTGTTTTTCCACATAAGAAGTAGTTTTTGTTGTAATCAGAACATTCGACAAAACGATTAAAAAATTCAATTTGAAGTTCTGCGTCAACCCAGGTTCTTTCATTTTTTTCAACAACTTGTATAGTTGTGATTTGGTTTGGGTTTAAGAACTGTGAATTCCAGTATGCTATTCTTTCATTGTATTTATCAATTGATCCAAGCATTATCGAATCTCCTCCTTTTGGCAGTCCTAGAACATCTGAAACATCTTCTTCAGTGATGTTTATCTCGCCATTCGAGAGCCTTAGTGGCACGCTATTATGCTCAAAAATTTTAAGCACATTATAAGCAAATGGCCCTGGTAGCAATTCCAAATCAAATTCTAAAAGTTGTTTGAATCCATTGTCTTTAACCCATTGTTTCTGCTCTTCTGTTAGGCAATACAACATCTCACTTAACAATCTTGGAGAGTTTCTGATTTTCACATGTTCCTTTGCTCTATTAAGGTGAGTAGCAACTTGAATTTCCTATTATAAATTAGAAAAGGAAATTAAAATTACAGGGGGATGATAGTATGTTCCTTTAGAAATGAAAATAAAAGTTAGATTTTATTACCTCGTCGTCATCCACTTCAGTATACAAGCCTTTCTTGGTCTTCGTAGGGTATTTGACATTTGGTTTTTTTTTGTTGCTTCATTTTGTCCTTCCTGTTTTAATATCAAAAAGCATTAAGAACAACAAAGAAGTGTCAAACATGTTGTATTTGTATTATAAAATTGATCATCTAACTACCATTAATTATCTTCCTCACGCTCTCTAACTCTCCACATGTAGAGGGACATTGCAGCCAAAGAATAACTCAAAATTTGTATTATATTATACATAATTCTTTTAATACATTTTATGGTATTCATGTCAGATTATACAATAGTACAAGACATTGCTTTCTTATAGTACACAATAGTAGAAGCAACACTACAATTATACATTATTAAGCAATATTCCTTTAACATTCTAGTGATATTTTATCTTTTGTAGTAGTGATTATTCTACTGATATTTAGTCTTTTTGTACATGTTGAGTTGTCTTCCTCTTCCTCTTCCATTTTGTTTTTTTTGGTTTTGGTGTATGTTCTCCAGCTCCATGTCAAATAAAAGTAAATAATTAGTTGTATACTTATTTATTTATTCAGTTATATATAGAAACTAATGATGTAATTGCTTATCATTAACTACTGATATTTTTTGGTTTTGAATGTGTATCTGACAATGCTTTGAATTTTTATATTCCTGTGTTCTTCCACTTCTACCAATCTTGTGGGAGTCTTTTCAAAGTCATCATCAGTACTTTGTTCTTTATCTTCATCAAATATAATGTATAAAATGACATTTAAATACTAAAGAATGAAAGTGAAATTACTGTGAAATACTAAAGAGTAAAAGTGGAATTACTGTTAAATATAGGTATACCATGAGATTCATATCCTTCCTCCATAAATTCTTCCGATTGCATTACTTCTTCTTCACTTTGTACTAAATCAGTTGGCTCAGTTATGCTAATTTTAGGAAGGCTTAACTCTCGAAGTCTTGAACTCCGATGTGGAGTAGTAATATCACCTGTTGATATTACAATTCAAAGTAGTAAAATATATCCAAATAAAGTTGATTCAAAGATTGACCAACTTACATTAGATTCAGACAATTAACTTACAAAAACAAAAATAAACAACTTAATATTCTATTTAGGTGTAATTTTAACTTTAAGATTTAAAAAAATTGCATACTATTGTAACTCAGCGATACTACTTTAACTTTAAGAGTTAAAATTTTTGCATACAAGAACGACAAAACCATACAAGATAGTGCAACTGGAATGCCATCAACACCATTTGAAATACCATTCTCATTATGCAAATGTTGACCCTGGTCTTGTCTATTATGCAAATGTTCAAAATACAATAAGACTATCACTAACCAATCTTTAAAATGTGATAAAACTAAAAAGTAACCTTGTTTAAGTACATCATGACTACTAAAATAGAGTACACAAGCAACATACAAGGTTTCAGTGTCTTAACAGTTAAACAAGGAGAGTTGGCTTTTAGAGAATGCAATGAGAAGAACTACACAGTGTCGTTTACCACAACTTTCATCATTACATAGCAAACAAACAAACACCGCTAAATCACAAAATCACATCATCTAAATCTCGTCGTCTAAATTACCAAAAACCACTAAATACACTACAAAACAGTTAATTCATAATACTTAATTTTATGACAACCTAATACAAAGGACAAAACGAGCCAAAAACACTGAAAATAGTTAACTCATAATACAAAAACATAATCACTAAAAACAGTAAAATACGTAAATCAAAATCACTAAATATAGTAAAACAGAAAATCACATCATTTAAATCACCAAAAACTACTGACAACCTAATACAAGCACAAAACGAAACAGTAAAAACACTGAAAAATAGTAAAGTCATAATACAAAAACATAATCACTAAAAACAGTAAAATACATAAATCAAAATCATTAAAAAGCAGTAAAATCATAATCACATCACTAATTTTAGCAATATAAATATTCAAAAACATATAATCACTAAAATGTAGTCTTAAAACACGAATAAATCATAAAAAAACCCTAAAACCCCAATTACTGATTTACATACTTCGATTTTATCACATCACTAGATTTATCCATTTTTTTGCTTCAATAGTCCTATAACTTTAATTAGTAGCTCCTTGAAGAACATATGAAGAGTATTTGTTAGTTTAAAACCATTAATCACTTTAAAAACCTAAAAATCACAAAAATACTAACATGCATCAGTAAATATGTGTTTTATATGTAAGATTATGCACGAATATAAGTAAGAATGAAAATTAATGTACCTTTTTACAGAGTTTTAGTGATTTTTCAACTTCAAAGTTTCAAATCAAAGTCTATTTTCGTCCGATTGGTATCAATTACTTGATAGTTGAAGTGTTTGAGCAGAAATCTTTCACAATCTTGATGAGTATTTTGTAGTTTAGATGAGTATTGGCAGTAATTATGATCGACAGTGAATGCACATACGGTTGTAACCATTTTGTGTGTATATATTTTATGTATAGTTAGTGTTTTTTTCAAAATTTTGTTTTGTTTTGTTTATAAATGGGCCGAGTTTTGTTTGTTTATATTTTTTACCGGACCTATCTTTTATTTTGGGCTGGACTTTAGTTTCTATTGGATTAGCACTCTATTATACTGTTACAAACATACGTATATATATATATATATCAATACTATTATATAATAGACGAAACATTAAAAGTTTGGTCGGTCGGTATGGTACGTTGTGATTTTACTTAATTGCCCTTACTTAAATGTACTTCGTGTTTTTACTTAATTAACCTTACTTATTTATAAAAATATATTATTAAATAATAATATTACATATTTATAATCAACTACCTTTTTCATCTAAAATACATTATTTTTTCTATTTTTTTCTAACAAATTCCCCTACTTTTCCAAATATATCAAGGGCAACTACCTTTTTTTAACTAAAACATGTTAGTTTTTCTATTTTTACTTACTAAAATCCCTCATTTTCCAAAAATATCACGGACAAACCTTTAGTTATTTATTTTTAAACCTATTTTAATATTATAATTATTTTTTAATATTTTACATAATTTAACATGCCTACTTATTTTTCTTAACAAATGCAATTACTAAGAATATTAAAATATAAATAATCAAATAATTATTTATAACCAATTACCTTTTCAGCTAAAACACACTACAATTTTTTTTTTAACAAAATCCCTCATTTTGTAAATATATCACGGAAAATTACCCCTTTCAACTTACTTTTTCTATTTTCTCACTAAAATCTAGTCTTTTTCTAAAAATATCACCGACAAACATTTTACTTATTTATTTTAAAACATATTTAAATATTTTTAATTATTAAATTTTAAAACCTTATTTTTCAAAAATATCACGGGTATTTACCTTTTTTAAAACTAAATATATATGTTACATTTTTTATTTTTCCTTACTAAAAGCACTCATTTTTCCAAAAATATAATGGACAAACCCTTACTTATATATTTTAAAATTTCTTTAAATGTTTTTAATTAATTAAAAGTGTTTAGCTATTTTAACACATCTACTTATTTTTTTAACAAATACAATTAATAAAATATTAAAAGAATAATAATAAAATAATAATTAACCATCCGTGCATCGCACGAGTTTTAAGCTAGTATATATATATATATACACTAGCTTAAAACCCGTGTGATGCACAGATTGTTATTAATAATTATTATTTTTATTATTTATGTTTTAATATTTTATTAATTTGCATTTGCTAAAAAAATAAGTAGGCGTGTTAAACTTTTTTAAATAATTAAAAGTATTAAAATAAATTTTAAAATAAATTAATAACTGTTTATCCGTTATATTTTTGAAAAAGTAGGGGTCTTATAAAGGAAAAATAGAAAAAGTAACATGTTTTATCTGAAAAGGTAAGTGTCCGTAATTAAAAGTATTTAAATAGGTTTCAAAATAAATAAGTAGGGATTGGCCCGGGATATTTTTGGAAAATGATGGTTTTTAGTAAGGAAAAATAGAAAGAGTAGCATGTTTTAGTTGAAAATGATAATTGCCGGTGATTTTTTTTAGAAAAATAGAGGATTTTGTTAGAAAAAATAGAAAAAGTAATGTATTTTAGCTGAAAAGGTAGTTGGTTATAAAAATGTTATTATTTAATAATAATTTCTTTAGAAAATGAAAAAATTGAAAAAGTAACATGTTTCAGCTGAAAAAATGCTCATAATTAAAAGTATTAAAATAGATTTTAATACTTTTAATTATTAAATTAAAAAAATAGATTTTTAAAATAAATAAGTAAGGGTTTGCCCGTGATATTTTTGGAAAATGAGGGGTTTTAGTAAGGAAAAATAGAAAGAGTAACATGTTTTTGTTAAAAAAGATAACCGCCCGTGTTTTTTTTAGAAAAAGAGAAGATTTTGTTAGAAAAAAATAAAAAAAGGTAATGTATTTTAGCTGAAAAGGTAATTGGTTATAAATAATGTTATTATTTAGTGATAGTTTTTTAAAAAATAAGTAAGGGCAATTAAATAAAATCATTAAGTACCGACCGTCCGTCCATCCGACTACCAAACTTTTAATGTTTCGTCTTTAATAATATAGCTTAAAACCCGTGCGATGCACGAATTGTTTTTAATAATTGTTAATTTTATTATTTATAGTTTATATTTTATTAATTGCATTTGTTAAAAAAAATAAGTAGGCTTGTTAAATATTTTTAAATAATTAAAAGTATTAAAATAGATTTTAAAATAAATAAGTAACGGTTTGCCCGTGATATTTTGGAAAAAGAGGGGTTTTAGTAAGAAAAGTAGAAAGTAAGATGTTTTCGTTGAATTTTAAAATATAAAAGTAACGATTTGCCCGTGATATTTTTGAAAAAAAAGAGGGGGTTTAGTAAGAAAAATACAAAAGGTGACATGTTTTAGTTAAAAAAAAAGATAATTGTCAATTAAAATTATTAAAATAGATTTTAAAGTAAATAAACAAGGGTTTGTCCGTGATATAATTGAAAAAGTAGAGATTTTAGTAAGGAAAATAGAAAATATAACATGTTTTAGCCGAAAAAGGCAATTGCCCGTGATTTTTCTATAAAGAGGGGAAATGTAATTGCCAATTAAAAGTATTAAAATATGTTTTAAAATAAATAAGTAAGGGTTTGCTTTTGATATATTTGGGAAATGAGGGATTTTATTAAAGTAAATAGAAAAAGTAACATGTTTTAGCTGAAAAAGAAATTGCTCGTGATTTTTTTAGAAAAAAATGGTAATGCATTTTAACTGAAAGAGTATCTGATTATAATAATTTTTATAATAATTAAATAAGGCAAGTACCGTACTAAAAAACAGGTACCAAAACTTTCAATGTTTCGTCTTTAATAATATAGTATAGATAGATAGATAAATAGATTTATAATATTAGTATTTTATGCTACTAAATGGAATAGTCTGTGATATTTTTGAGGTTTTAGTTAAGAAAAATATTAGTTATGAAATATAAAAATGAATATACGTTTTGGAAAAAAAAAAGCTAATCGGTTAGTCATTAATAATTATAATATTATTATTTTATTTTATTAAATAGACCTGTTCGTGATATTTTTGGAAAATGAGAGATTTTAGTTAGGAAAAATAGAAAAGTAGAAATTTTAGTTAGAAAATTTAAAAAAGAATATACAATTTGGCTAAAAAAGGTAATGAGTTAGTTATTAACAATTATAACTTTATTATGTTATTTTAGTAAATGAAACTGTTTGCAATATTTTTGGAAAATGAGATGTTTTAGTTAGGAAAAATAGAAAAGATATTCTATATAATAATTTTAATATTTTATCTAACGGTTCTCATCGATTTGATCAAAAATATCTAACGGCTATGAATTGAGTGATCAGACTACAAAAACTTTCATGACCACTACAAAACTTTCAATGTTTCGTATTTAATAATATAGTATATATATACACATATATTTATGTAAATATATGATAATGTATGACCACATACGCTTATATATATTTCACTGTAATTTTAATAATACTTTAAAAAAAATAAGTAATTGTAATTAAGTAAATACACGAAGTAACAAAAAATTGTACCGACCAACCTACCAACCAAACTTTAAATGTTTCATTTTTAATAATATAATGTGTATATATATATATATATATATATATATATATATATATATATATATATATATATATGTGTGTGTGTGTATGATTCCAACACATACTATGTGTCATATTTATTTAATACAACAAATTAAAAAATAAATATTCAATCATTATATACGATTCTGACAAATATTATGAGTCATTTAATCAGTTAATACATAATCAATCAATATTAATTTATTTGTTTCATGTTTTATGATGAAGGTTAGAAAAAATCATAACGCTTAAAGTTGAATATTAACATATCAGATATTTTAATTATACTGACTATCTGCAAATTTTAGAGATTTTCTTAATTATACTATGAAAACATTTATTTGCACAAAATTATATTTTTTTCAGCATTTTAATGGTAATATCATCTTAATTTCATCAATTTAATCTAATTATTATCTATTTAAATTACTACTTTAGTTATTTTTAAAAATTATTGTTGATATAGTGTACATAAATATAATTAGATTTTAGAATAATATTTTTTAAATTACAATATTTATTATTATATCTTATGTATTTGAATATATGATGCAAGGTGTCGCCAACCGCGACGCCGATTAACCTTTCGTTATAAAATTAATAGAAAATTATTATACACTACTTACTTTCAGTAATATATAGCATATAATAAGAAAATATGTATAATATCTTAAAAATAAAACTGAATATGTAGAAATTGTACTTATTTTTATAATTGGTTTGACATACATATTACAGTATATTACTAATATTGAATACATAGATTAGAACATAGATCGGAGAATGTTGACATTAACCACGATGTCAGTTCAAAAATTTTATAATGTTTTTTCCCCAAATTATTGGGGTGAATTGGATCGGAATCGGATACGTTGCGAAAAATATTCAACCTTTTACATATGCATTTAAGTTTTATTCTTCAAATTTTATATTCTTTTATATTCATAATTTCTTATTTTAAATTGTAGAGATGGTCAATAACACAATTTTTATTTATGTTTTAATTTAATGAAAAAAGATTTTGTATAATTTGTAACCAATTTACATAGAATTGAAAAATACATGCAATAAAATTTTGAGATATTTTATTTGTTTGAGGATTAGGGATAGTGTTAACAACTTAACTTACTTTAGTTATATAAAATATACTTCAATTTTATTTCATGTATCCAAAAATTATTATAAATTTCACAAGTAAATATAAATAATCTAAATACTATTTTTCTTCTTTATTATTATAAATTTTTGTATAACTTAATTTTTAGTTGGTTTATGATTATTATATAAATTTATATTCGAGATATTTTTGTATTTTGGCAACAAGATAAAATCTACATATTTTATATAAAAATTAAAAATCATTTAACACGCTTACATATCCCATGTCTCATACTATTATTTAGATTTATTATTAATTTTTATGAATTAAATATTATAAAAAAAATATTATTTGAGCAAAATTTATATATTTAAGTATGCATGTGCATTGTAATTATTTATAACTCAATTAAATCAAACTATACATAGTTTCTAACATGTTTTAAGTATTATATTTGTATGGCACAAATATGTCCAAATTAATACAAGATAACAAAAAAAAAAAGAACTACATGAGCTACATGATTGTTGATTTTTCTTTGATAAAATATACGAAGTCCTCAACAAAATAAACATGGTGGTTTTCTTAGCGAGTGGGCAAATGTGATATATCTATATTAGTTTATGTAGATGAAATGAAATGTACAAAGACCAGTGTACATCATAAAACATTTAAATAAGCAAAAAGTGATTGAAGCTTGTAACGCCTTAGAATTTTTGACTTGTAAATATGCACGTGATAATTGTTTAATAGGCTCTTCGTGAGTATCCTTAAATTTATTTTGACAATAAGAGTTGTTTAAAATTATTTTATATTTATTGCTAGTAATAGCAATTGAGATTTTATTTTGACATTTTATTTAGCAATGATGATCTTGGTATAATGTGATTTATGTGTAAGCTCATATTTTAGTTATACTTATTTGAGATAAAAATATTTCTTTGATATAGTCCTATAATTTTGAAATTTCTTTATGTGCCATAATTGTTAGGTGCTTAAAATATTAATTATGTGCGTGGTGAATAATTAGTTAATTGTGAATGTGGTTTCTAAGTTTTATTGAAGTGCTCTGAGAATTTACTTGAGTCATAAAATATTTATATTAGATTTGGAGTATGCTTGAATTATTTATTCAGCAGCATAAAATATTTCTTAGCATTATTTTATTTTATTTTTAGACTTATGATTTAAATTTTATAAATCATTCATTTATTTTTAATTACTTATTTTGAGAGATGCTGCACCTTTAAAATATTTATTCACGATGAGCATTTTATTTATTTATTCTGGTAAGTTGTTAATTTCTTCTTATAATTATTTTCGAGGTAAAAATGCATTTTTATTTGATTATTTTCCTGAAAAGGCAATTTATTTATTTAAATTACAAAACTTATTTGTAATAATATTATTTCATCAAATCTAGAGTGAGATTATGAATTTACATCACAAGCCCTTGTTTTTATTAATTGGGCAATGGAGTTAGTTGAGCAATTTTGTAAATTTATAATTTATTTCTAAACTATTTAAGAGATAACATTACTTTTACATTACTTTTCATTCATTTTATTTTACACTCACCAAACCCACCCCCACCCAAGTCTCTCACGCTCTCTCCCCTGTCTCTCCCGGCGCACAAACCCCCTCCCATGTTCTACATCTTTTTCAAAAATCAAAGCCCCCAAAACCTTTGATTCTCTCCACCAAATTTCAAGTGTGAGTACTCAAAACAAACCTCTTTCAAACCTCTATCACTCTATATGTCTAATTTCGAGTTTTTGCCATGTTTTCAAATTTGGGGATTTTCGGATTTTGGGTTCTTTTTGTGTACAACTTGCATGCAATGATTGATTGTAAGTATATAGGTCCATTCTCGATGAGACCCATCATTTTTGGGCTCATCCGAGAAGGAACCGACCATCGACGATGATCCATGTGAGCCGATGATCTTGATTTCATATATATTGGTTTGATTTCAATTCGTTTTTGCTAACTTGAGTATTTAAAGTTGATGCATGCCACTAATTTGGTTATATTTGATGATTTTAGTTAGAGTTTGATAGTGGGTTTCAATTATTGTTAGTATATAGTTATGTATGATGATGGTTAATTAGTAATTAAGAGTTTTAGTGATTGCATGTTGATAATAGTATTGAATCATGTGATTTTAAGAGTTTTAAGATCATGGGTTCATGATTTTATGTTGATTTAAGGTCCAAATGAAGTTGCATGTTGATATTTTCTTGAAGTTATTGTTTTACAAGTTGTGGGTTTCGATTATTTTGTGGGTTTGAGTTATGGAGTAAGTTAGTTGTTATAGTTGAGGATTTGATGATGATAAGAACTTGCATGTCGATTTTATAGTGATATTTCATTATGGGTAGTTTTAATTTGATTTTCTTTGAAGTGATCTTGATGCATGTAATGTGGTGTATTGATTGTTGGTTTGAATATGGGAGTTAAGGTGGAAGGAGGTTAGAGATGGAGGAGAAGAGAGATAGAGGGGCCGAGAGGGAGAGATTGAGGGAGATGGTGAGAGAGATTGATGGAGTAAGGAAAAGAGAGTTTGGATTCTTAAAATATGATTTTGTGTGTGTGATTTAAAATATGATTTTGAGTGAGTAAATGTGTGATCTTTCAAAGTGTGTTTGTGTGTGTGAGTTCTTTTTAAAACTATGTTCTTGAGGAGATTTTCACAAAGGAAGTGTTTCATATATTTTGTGTAAGTGTTTCTTGTTTTAAAAATTTTATCTTTAAGTGTGAGTGCTTCTTTCAAAAATATGTGTTGTGTATGATATATGTGTTTGTGTGGTTGGTGTGTGGATTGTATAGAATGTGTAAAGTATTATTGTAATTACGTAAGTCCATAGTCGCTCAAATTTCTGCAGCAGCACTGCTCTGTTGGAGCTCTGTTTCGAGCAGCTCAAGATCACCCTTGGGTTGCAATTCTCTGAGATTCATGAGCTCCTCAGAATCTAGTGTAAGCACGCGAAAATTTGGAAGCAATCCGATTTTTGAGCTATTTATTATGATTATTTCGGTAGTGTACGCGCAGAGTATAAAACTGTTACGGTTTCTGATTTTCTAAGCTACAATTTAATTGCTTAAACTTTTAATTTCAAGTTGAAACTTTTTATGTAGCAAGTCAGTAGGTTTATGAAGGTCTCATAAAAATTTCAAATAGATATCATGAATTTTGATTTATTAAAAATGTTAGTGTTTAAAGGTTTATATGGAAGGATGTGAAATACCCAGAAACTGTCTGTTCTGTTTTGGTTAATTTAGAATGGTTGCTGCCTGTTTTAGACAGAAAGTCTAGGAGTAAATTGTTCTAATCGGAGTCTAGTTTGTGCACGCGCAAACCTTGTATCAATAGAGTTAGCAAATAAAGAGTTATGCATGTTTTACTAAAAGTTGCGCAGCAGGAATTTTCTGTGCTTCAGTGCATACTTTAACCTGTTCGTTTTTAGTCTAAATGAATTGTTTTGGAGTTGAAACTTTTATTTTAAGTTGAATTAGTAATCAGAAAGTATCCTGTCAAATGTGGTATTTGTTTGATTATTTTTGGATTTATGATAAATATTTTGGTAGAGTGTGCGCAGCAGAATTTTCAGCTTTTGAGATTGAATGCATTATTTGTGAAGGTGTTAAGGATATGGTTAGTATTGATCAAGTTGATTTAAGGTTATACCAAGTGTGGTATGATTTGAAAGTTAAATTATATATATATATATATATATATATATATATATATATGTGTGTGTGTGTGTGTATTAAAGGAGTATATTATGTGAACTTGAATGACAATGTGCGCTTATGTGAGTTTTGTGCTTATTATATGGATAAGAGTTATAAGTGATATAAATATCATGTGTTATGTGGCAACGTGCTATATTATAATGTGGTATATGTGTCTAAATACATATCGTTGGGGTAGAATATGGGTTGATAGGCTAATGTAAACAAGCTGAGGTACTAATAAGGTATTATACCTTTATATAGGTACAAATAGGAGGCCAGGAAAGGAGCCTGTGTACGTAAAGGTGGAGTTGTGAGATACAAGTTATTGAGTTAGTTTATCGGCTTTTGAGGCAAGTGTCTATTCCCTCCACTTATTGTTCAAGTGGCAGTTTCTCTTAAATTATGATACGAATGTTTTCTCTAACCAGAATTCTTTCTTTTACCTTTCTTTTCATATAATACCTTTGAACATTTTGTTCCACCTTGCAACTATATCTTTGTATACCTATCCTTCTTTGTCTTAAACCCATTTATTGTCATGCTTACTTATAACTTGATTATTGTCTGATACCTTTGCTTGACCCTATAACATGATCTTTCTACTTTTCATTATCATTTGAATCCCTGAAGCGTTATCATTATTTGAAATCTGTAAAACTGAAACAAGTTGTTCATATAGACTTGATTTATAACTGAAATCTTGACCCCTTTATTCGTTGTGATTAATCTGAAATTTTATTCAACCCTGGAATTGGAAATTTGTTTTTGACCGTTATGCCGGTCTGGTTTATGAATTATTTAAGGCCAATATGTTGCCTATGGATCCA
Source organism: Heracleum sosnowskyi (assembly GCA_030848705.1). Taxonomy (NCBI): domain Eukaryota; kingdom Viridiplantae; phylum Streptophyta; class Magnoliopsida; order Apiales; family Apiaceae; genus Heracleum; species Heracleum sosnowskyi. The sequence goes on from CM061240.1 coordinate 25,245,435, forward strand.
GTGTGTGTTTGGAATCACATTATATATGTGATCCGGAGCTAATGCGTTGGCTGATCACCTAGCTTAGCTCGTAGCTTGTGGTTCCAATTCCAATATGTTTATTTATTGATTCTTGTTATGAACCCTGTTATACATCAGATACTTTGATTCATTTCTGTTATCCTGTTTGAAGTTGTTGGATTTTATTATACACTTGCTGAGCATTGTTAGCTCACTCTTGCTGTTTTTCCCTAACCTTTCAGTTAAAAACGAAGTTAGCTATCTTCGGGTAACCGCTAAGGAGACCGTGAGAAGGCCTGATTCGAGATTTTAGGTTCCATGTTGTCAGGCAGATAGAATTCATGCTAGTACTTACCAATGGTTAGATGGTGGCAAATGATTTGTAATAAAACTGAATTAGATGTAATAAACTTTGATATTTTAGATTCTTGTTTCACACCATAACCTGTGATCGATCCTTAGCTGAGGGGTCGTTTGTTTAATTATGTTTTATTCAGAGTGATAGTGGCACCAAATCCTGACCCCGGATTTGGGGGCGTCACAAAGCTGCTGCACTTAAACAACGCACCAAGTCAAGCCGGGCCTGACCAAGTCCTCCAATTTACTCCAACGCTATTTTGAAAAGAAGGATCTTGAACATATCTTTCAACGGATTATGAATAATATTTCGAGTATTATGAATATTCTAATTAAAATCTCTTTTCACCCTAAAAGAAAACTTAGTTGCATTTTATTGATCTTAATTATGATGTTTTTACACATACAAGATGGTTCTATTATTGTACGACAAAGGGATCTAAGAAGATATTTTATACGAAGGTGATATATAGGGCACTCGTTAGGACTATATGTAGTTTTTTAGTAGCTACCGTAAATTATATAGGCAACAAGAATAACGAAGGACTCGTAGAAACTTATATTCTTGGCTTGTGTTCACTAGCACTTGCTTATCATGTAAGTCAACACCTGATCAAGCCGAAAAAAAAGAATTTCGTTGAGAGGATGACAAATGGAGATTTTTATAGAGAACTAAGAGTTTGTCGAGATATTCCTCCCGAGTACGGAATTAAATTATACGAGATAGATCAAGAGAAGTTGTTTCGTCTTGAGGTTGATTAGTTGAGATAGATCAAGAGAAGATATGTTTAGGGATTTTTTTTAGGAGTGCATGTTTAGTGCAGGTATAGTGCATGTTTAGTGCATGACTGAGTCTTCAGTTTTATTTGCATTGTGCAAAGGTTATTAAAAATAATTTGTATTTCAAAGGTTACAGTATGTATATATACCTTTTGTTTTTTTAGGTTTATATAGTACTTATAGCTTACTCTATGTGTAGTACAAGTGGATTGACCACTGTACTTTGTCATTACGATACTCACATATGTCGTCTCGATGCTAAAGTCCATGACAGAGATATACTAGAGCCTCACTCCTCATAGTTGTATGTGCATTACTTTTAGTGCTAACCACACTTAAATTATCATTAGAGTACATACAAGATAGATCAGGATGGTTCTATTATCGTACGCAAAAGAGGTCTAAAAAGATATTTTATATTAAGGTGATAGGGCACTCGTTAGGACTACTGATTGTTATATGCAGCTTTTTAGTAGCTGTTGTAAATTATATATGTAGTAAGTATAACGAAAGACTCGTAGAAACTTATATTCTTGGCTTGTGTTTACTAGCACTATCACTTGCTTATCATGTAAGTCAGCACCTGCTCAAGCCGAAGAAAAAAGATCTCGTTGAGAGGATGACAAATGGAGAATTTTAAATAGAACTGAGAGTTTGACGAGATATTCCTCCCGAATACAGAATTGAATTATACGAGATTGATCCAGAGAAAATGTTTCGTATTGAGGTGGATTAGTGCATGTTTAGGAGCTTTTTTTAGTACGGCATGTTTAGGGCATGTTTTGTGCATGTTTAGTGCATGATTGAGTCTTCAGCTTTATTTGCATTGCAAAGATTTTAAAAATAATTTACTGCCTAAAATATTATTAAAAATAAATTTTATTGCAAAGGTATATATATATATATAATGGAGGGTTTCGAGCATATATACGCAACGGAAAACGTAAAAATAAATCAAAATTCGAAACCCCTCCCCAGGATCCATGCGAAAAACAAAAGATTTAATTCGGAGATTAGTGTTTTACCTTAAAACACTTTAACAATTCATCAATGGAAGATTAATGGAGATCCAAAGCTTGTTCAATCACCATGTATCCCGCTCTCGCGATCTACACTCTACGTTATCCACACGAACGCTTTTCTTGAAGGATTGATGTGTACTAGCACCCGAAAATCGCTTCTTTCTCTCTCTCTTTTCTTGCTCTCATTAGCGGGTAGGGTTTTAATATAAAAACGTTTTTCACCATTAAAATCAACCCTCTTTGAGAGTTTATATAGAGAACAAAATAAGTTTTCTAATTATAATCCAATTATAAAAAAATACTAATCCGAAATTCCAATTAATTATTTAATTAAGTTGCACTTAATTAATTAATAACTAATTTCAGAATTAGTTTAAGTAATTCCATTTTCTATTTAAATAATTAATCAAGTCATACTTAAATAATATTATAAATATAATAAATTACTTATTTAAATTTAAATTTATAATTTAAATTATTTCTCCTTCAAGCGTTCTTTGTGTGTGACCATGTAGGTTATTATTACGTTGGTAACAATTTTAATAACTAATTAAAATTGTAAACAATGAGCGGCATCAAGTAATACATCATTGCCACCCAAGTAATAATAATTAAATCGGTGATTCGATTAAGCCTTTCGTGAATAATGTTCCATGTAATATAATCCCTTTAACCTTAATATTATAGATTAAACTCGAGGCATGTAATGTGTCATCCTCTTCATAATTTAATCTTAGTTTTCTTGATCGATGAGTAGACTATTAAATCAAATCAACATTTGAGCACGGCCGTGCATTTCTTAGTCTCGCTCAAACAAGAGGCCAATAATATCGCTCCTAAAATTAGGAGGGTTAAATCCCATCTAGATCATTCTTATTTCTCATACGATTCATAATATACCCAATGTCCACTTTTATCATCACCCGGTCAAAGGTAACTTTTAATGTAATCAAAGTATATTAATTCTCGTATAAAAATACAATGATTTCAGGTCTAAGGATCATTACACCATTATCATAGTGAGAATTACTTATGACACTATTAACATGTGTAATCTCACGGCGGGTCAATCTAGTGTCATTTACTCTTACATGAACCTATGTTTTGACTTTAGTATCATGTTAGGCCGAATACACAATATAATCAAATATGTATGAGAATAACAATCAAGAACACAAGTTTGTAAATCAACAAAACTGAATTATATTAAATAATTCTCTCTTAGTGATGTTAATGAATCACAAAGAGCTACTAGGTTACAAGAATAATATTTTCAATAATCGCATCCCTTCTAGGGATAACCTATCTGTGTTTATATAGTACACAGTTACAATCAATCTCTAATTGATACTCCTACAAATTAGCTATACAATTTGTAATCAATTAGAATTGCTTCAGTCCTCTGTCCAGTCTCCTTAGCTGTATCAATATATTCTGCTTCTTTCCATCTTCAGAATATATTGCTTCTAGAATCTTCATGATATGCACCGACAGCTAAATCAACTTTCACCCTGTCAGATTTTAACAAACTCTGACCGGCTTCCATGTAAACTCTGATAAGTACTTCAGACTAAACTCTGAACAGTACCTGTTACTTAAACACTGATTAAACAAACATCAGCAATTATATCTAACAATCTCCCCCAACTTGTGCATAATAAAAATGTACAAGTTAAACAGATAATTGATGATGTCAAAACATATAACAAATGCAGTGTTTAATCATAACAGAGTTTAATTTTAACTTAGAACAGAAAACTTTAAAAACTTACAGTCAGACTTTATTTCATTTCTTGAATATCAGGAACAGTTCTGAGATAATCCATGAGAAGTCTTCTTTCAGCCCTTTCCAGCTCTTCAACCATAACTTTCTTTAACTCTCTCAACTCTGGATCAGATTCTCCAGTCTGATAAATTGCAGCTCTCAAAGAATAGATGGAATTTTTCCTCATCTCATTCCCTAGCCTAATAAAATATGGTTTATCAGAGTCTAGATTGAATTCTAAGACTTTAACTCCCAGATCAGTCCTTAGTCTTGCACTGTTTCTTTTCATCTCTACAATCTTTCCATGAGCATCTTTATACTTAGGGATGTAAGCACTTGTAATTTTAGCACCACTGAGAACCTTTGCTCTCATCATCCTTACTCTCAAAACTTCAGCAGCATTTTGAGTCCTTTGATTTCTGACTTTGAGTAGATATAAGACATATTCTAACTCTTCAGCCATTTTCAAATGTATATCATTTTCACCTATTCTGTATACTCTGCCATCAGCCATGAAGTATAACAGAAAGTCCTTCCCAAGTCCCTTATGATAGATTAACTGAACAGACTCTAGCTTGTCAAGGCTCTCTTGAGTAACCCCAACACCAGGTTCTGCCAGTGAAGTTTGATCCATTGGACTGTTATTTATCCTCTTCTCTCTGTGTGAACCTAAACCAGACTTGTCATAAGATTGTTTTCCATGTACTGTCCTGGTTTGAGAAAAATCCACAGGTTCTAATGTCAGAGTTTCAGGAAGTACAGGTCTTAAGAAACCTTTGAGTTGAGTTTGTACAACTTGAGCCTTGTCAGAGGTTGTCACAATTTTAGTAGCAATATCAACATGAGCAACGTCAGAGGTTGATTTATTTATCCTTGATTCAACTTGAGCAATGTCAGAGGTTGAATAAATCTTCTTTGGGAACTGTCCTTCATCTACCAGTTTACCCTTACCTTTATCAGAGTTTGCTATCACAGGCTTCCTTGAGTCTTGTATACTCTGTTGAGAATTCTCTTTGATAGAGATACCCATTTCTATTTTTCTAGGAACCTTGACAGCTTTCCTTTTGTAAGTACCATCTTTCAATCTCTTCTCATGCTCTTCAGCAAGACTCAGCATTTCAGCTTCCATGTCTTTAACTATAGCTTCATTACCATGCTCTTGTAGAAATATCCTAGCAGCAATCTCTTCATCAGTAGTTGGATTAGATGATATCACTAGACTCTTGAGTCTTGAAGAAGATTGACCACCAGAGTTTATCCTCTCAGAGTTTGTCTGTTTTGACCTTTGTCTCCCTATCTCTTGAGCAAATGTAGACCTCTTCTCTGCTTCTCTACTTCCACCATCAGTAGAATCATCCCTCCGTCTCAAGGTTGGAGTCCTCTTGCATTTGTCCTTAGGTACACTCTCCCCCTTTTTGACATCATCAGAAAGTAGTACTGATGTCAGTAATTCTAGAGCAGTAGAAATAGAATTTAATTGGGCAGACATTGCAGTCTGATTTTCCTCAACTTTCCCAAGCCTCTTCTTAAGTTCATCAGAATCCTTGGCTTGCTTCTGGAACATTGTAGAATAATAAGACCTATCAGTCTTTAAGGTAAGATCCCTTAGACCAACTTCATTCCTAAGACTGGTAACCACTGTTTGTGTTTCATCAAACCTATTGTGTAAGGCTTTGACTTGAACCACAGTGGCCTTTAGACTTGTAAGAATATCAGGATTTGAAATTGTCTTCACAGAATCACCAAGAAAATCAGCAGCCCTCTGTGCTGAAAAGATACAATCTGCATCAGCCCATCTGTTATAGTACATATTCTGAAAATGCTCTTCAGTCTCTCTATTTATCTCTCTTTCTTCATCAGTATTTACACCATCAGACAATGAAATTTGAATACTGGGGTGTGAATGAGCAGGACTATCTTCAACATTTTCATCCTCTGCTGTATTCGCTGCAGGAACATTCTCAGCAATAGGTTCAAAATTTCTCTGTGCAGCTTCAACAATAACTTTCTCTGCAACAGGTTCTGGAATCTCAGAGTTTGCAGTTTGCATTAACTCTGTTTCTTTTGTTACAACCTCAACAACAGATTGTTGTAGAGCTGCAAGCAAATTAGCATCTTCTGCTGCAATTGCATCAAATTGTTCTGCAACAGCTTCAACAACTTGATCAACCTCCTCACCTGTGTCAGAATTTAAATTGTTAACAGAAAGAACCTCTGTGTGAGTAGCAACAGAGTCTTCAATGACTAAGGTGGCTTGATCAGCTTCTACATCCTCAGTATCACAGGTACTGATAGTAGGATGTGCATCTGGAATATCTTCATCTACAAAGAAATCCATTTTCTCAAAAACTCTGCTGTCAGAATGATCAGCATCTTCCTCAACTACATCATCAGTCTTTGATGTAGGAGCTTCTCTCTCAAAATTCATCATGCCAGCATCAGCATTTACTCCGTCCTCAGTAGGCACAGGAGTATCTAAAATCTCCTCTTGAAGAACAACTTCAGGAGCTACATTCTCCATAGAAACTCTATCCATATGGACAGCTTCATCCTCAACTGTTGAAGAAATATTCTCTGCACCAAAGAGATGTGCTGCTACTAATCTTCTTTTTCTCTGATGAAGAGTTTCATCATCAGTTTCACTCTCCTCATTAGCAGCATCAGACTTTGCCCTGTTGGCCCTTCTTTTCTTTAACCTTTTCTTCTGAGGCATATCATCAGTATTTGATACCCCAGCTTCAACATTTGATGGATGCACTCTAGTAGACTTAACAGCTCTTACCTTTGACTTCTTTGACCTCTGTGATGGAGACACAGAAGGTCCAACTTCAGCGTTTGCTAGTTGTTGTTGTTGTGAATTGATCAGGAATTGTTGCACAGAATCAGGTAGCAACAAAACACCAACATCTCCTTTCTTGTTATCTTTATTTGTGAGATCAGAGAATATGCGTTTATGTAATTTAAAACATGGAATCACATCATTCTCAGCTATTTCTACTTCAGAAACACATTCAGAGAATATCAATTGACAGAATCTTGCAAAATAGACTACACCTCTGTTTTCATTCATTTTCTCACCTATATTATTTAGAACTAGTCTAGCAACATCAAAATGACTACCATAAAGAAGAGAATACCCGAGTTGCAGACTATCCGTGGGAATAGCATCCCAATTCGTGCATTTCTTTCCAAAAGCCCTGGTGATGCAATCGAAAAAGAAACTCCATTCCTTGCGCAAAAACGGCCTTTTGAGTTGACCAATCTTTGTCAATGGTCCAGAGTAGCCTATCTCTCTCATCATACGAACTAACTCAGAATCTCCAACAGAGATTGTGAAAGCATTAAAGTCCTCAAGGCCCAGAGCATCACGAACAGTTGTTGGAGTAACTGTAAACTCTGCTTCTTGAAATTCAAAGATTATGGATGGAGAGCCAGTCTCTCCTCCATTGTCATAAGTACCTGTCTGCCAAAGAGATCTGATTTGAGATGCAGACAGCTTCGATGGTGCGGTGAGAGCAGTACCAATATCAGAGTTTGACAAGAAACTCTGAATCAAATGAAACGCCTCCGGTGCGTTCTTATTTGTTGGTGAGATTCCAAGGCAGTGTGTACAGGAACTCAATGTATCGATGATAACTCAACACTAGAACAGGACAGGTAAATAATACTACGACTACACAGAAATCAGGAAGAAATGAAGATAGGGCAAATACAAGGAATCAAGATACAAGAAGTAATTCTGAAGTCTAGTTAAGGGTCACTGAAAGAAGTTCATTATCATGTTCATGCCTCAGTGAAGAATAAGGGTTGAAGACATTCAGGGTTTCAAAAGTATTGAAGATTCAGTATACAGTGCCACTAGAAGATTTCAGTGTATTAGCATTGATTGTGACATAGACAGTGTAGGAAGCATAGGAATCCGAAAGCAATGAATACAGGGTAAAGGACAAAGGTTTAAAAGAAGATATGAAGACGTTGTCTGAATACCAATAAGGATTCCAGTGAAGGTACACGTGTTTATTGACAGTTAGTGTTTGAAGCAATCAAGAATGCAGCGACTTGTCAATTGTATTGAAATGAAGATGTGAAGGTTTGAATCACTGTTAGTCGTCTGTGAACCAGACCGTTGCACGAGGCGTCAACACATACGAGGATGATCTACATATCTATTCTACAGAAGAAATTGATACAGTCAGACTTGGTTCTCCCTGAAAGTTCTAAGGAATTTATAGGAGAAAACAGGTCAGAACAGGATACGTCCAAACAGCTACAGGAACCCACTGAGCCAAAGTTATGAAAATAATAAACCCGAAAGAAATGCAGGTTGAGATATTTGGAAAGATGGAACCCCGGTTGGAATTGATATATGGTTTGCTAAGCAAAAGGAGTCCAGTTCCAGACACTCACAGACCGCAGCTTGGACTATAAGGATTTAAATAAATAATTAAATATTTTATTTAATTAGAAAATTATATTTATAAATATCTACATATTATTAGATATTTATTTATATATTTTCTGGATTAAATTAATTATTTATTTACTAAGATTAGAAGCTGTGCGGGTCGAAAAGCATTTTTAAGGAGCTGTCACACTACATGACGAATTACACAAAAGGACGAAATAAGCCCCTTTGGTTTTTCAAATTGGCCAGGTGAATACTCCTTCGATAGTTTTTGTTTTAAAACAAAACTTTCGATAGTTTTTGTTTTAAAACAAAACTTTCGATGGTTTTTGTTTTAAAACAAAGCCTTCGATAGTTTTTAATTATTCTAAAAAGTAGATTGGACACCTGCTGCATTCTGATTGGTCGAAGCAAAATCTATCGGAAGATTGGTTTTGAAAAGTCTACAAATAGACAGAAGAAGTTCATCTTCTTCAGTAGTTCATATTTTAGAGTTCATCGTTTTGACAGAGAGAGATAGCCGGAGAAGAGTTTAAGAGCTGGAATATTTATAAATTCGTAGACAGCCTTAAACTCTAATCCGTGTTTGTATTAAGTGAGCTTGAACTATTTGCCGCTAATCCTACGGATTAGAATTTGTAGCACCCTTCGAGGTTTATATTTATAAAACAATATATTCCCCGAATTGCTTGTGTTTGGCTTGGTTGATTTGATTTCGAGAACCTACATAGATCTATCCGAAGAAATCAAATTGCTATTCGTTTCACTTGAACACGTACCCACTGAGAGTATACTAATTTATTTATCCGCAAAAGATTCGAAAGAATTTTTCGATGAATTAGTGAGTATCGTATTCAACCCCCCCTTCTACGATACTTTAGGACCTAACAATTGGTATCAGAGCTTGTTAATCGACATACAGATTAGATCCGGGTATTTCAGACCAGTCAGACAAGAATTCTGAGGAGGCCAACTTCTAAATAAATTTATTTTATGAATTTATATTTTAATAAGTTTATTTTATAAATTTAAGTTAAAATGAATTTATCTTATAAATTTAATTTAAATGAGTTCATTATTTAAACTTGAATAAGTTTATTTGATTAACTTAATTTAAATAAATTTATTTTATAAATTCAAGTTAAATAAATTTATATTTTAAACTTAAGTAAATTTAATTTATGTTATGAATTTATTTTAGAGGTGCGGCACAGAGCAATTTGTAGTGTGCTAAAGAGACCCCTTAGAATTTGTGAATTGTAGTCAATTTAGGTGGCCAATTTTTTTTTGAGTCTGAGAAGTATGGTGACTTCGATAGTTTTTTTTTTAAAAACTATCGAAGTGGTAATGCTTCTTTTTCAAAAATGGTCAGCCATTAACCATTTGTTTAGTTTTCAGAAACTATCGAAATGGATGATAGTTTCTTCGATAGTTTTTGTTTCAAAAACAATCGAAGTGCTTGAATTGGCCAGCTTTACAAAAGCACCCCGAATTAATATATTTCTGAGTTATTTATTTATCTCGAATTTTTGTTTAAAAAAAATTTCTTAATTTCTAATTTTTCTTAAATATTAATTTACATGATTTAATTTTTAAGAATTCGAAATTCTTGAAAATTAAATGTTTTGTAAATATTTATTTTTGATTAATTTATTTTTAAGGAAAATTAAAAATTCTGAATATTTAAATTTTTCTTAAGTATTAAATTGAGGGTGCTCAAGGGCTTGTAGAAGAAGATTCCTCCGGGTGTTAGAGAATTGAACGGACAAACCAACATCTCAGTAACGTTTATTAATGTTGGAACCTCAGAACAGAATAGAAGAATTACTAGTAGCTGAATCAGAAGAAGCTCAGGTAGAAAACCTCGAGAGACTAGACTAAAGATCAGTGTTTCACTTGTCAAGGAAGTTTAGTCACATCAGATTCAGAAGGAGTACAAAAGCCACATCCATGGATCAGACTTATTTATTACGAAGCAAAGATTCTTCAGGATTCAGTTCAAAGAGGTAGTTACAGACTGAGATGGTAACAAAAACAAGAGTGATAGTTTCAACTTTGATAAGAACTATGTAACGAGAAACTATCAGGGTGTGCTACACAATGAAGAAGCCTAACAAACAAAGAAGAATAGGGACTCAGTTAATAGCTGAAACAGAAGTGGAATGCTTTGTTGAAGAAGCATCAGCACAAAACTTATGTTGCTTAAGGAAAGAGTTGGGATGGATCAGATGACGAGAAGATCATGGATATCTTGCTTTCATAGCAATCTCTGAAGATGATTCACCTCACATATCTCAGGTATCTTTTCCTTGAACCAATGCGGTATTTAATCCTCAATATTCAAAGCATGTACATAGGAGATCTTAGGTATGTGTGTATGAATATTTGTAGAATAAGATTTGCAAGTGAGATAGAAGCTTTCTTAAGAAACAACTCTTAGTTTTAGGGGTTAAGTTTCTGGCACATAAGACCTTAGTAAAGCTAAGTTTTAGTATCCCTAGTAGAACAAGATTTGCTCATTTATTCTGAATTGTTTGTTAAGGGATAATCAGTTTGAAGAATGGAGGAATTACCTTTAGAGTCAGTAGAATTTGTAGAACACCAAGCTGTATCTAAAACTGACTTAGGTAATAGAGAAAGTTAGATGCCATACAACAACAGAATGGATTAGATAGAATTAGTGATTTAATTGTTAATTCTTTTATTCCATGTGTGCTTAGAAAATTATTGAATATCTGTAAATCTACTTGCTACCTGTTACACTTGTGTATATTGGTTAAAGTAGAAAGTACTGAATTTTCTAAAATGCAGAACATGCCTAATTTGCACATCTCTTATCTGCAATGTCAAAATGCTCAATGTATGCCATTTATTCTTATTAACATGTTTACTTATTTAAATATTATGAATGCATCTCTTAGAACTTGCATTAATCATAGAAAAAACATGTTTAAGAATTACATTAGAGCAACGACTGCAAGGTCAGTCAGAGATAAGAATAAGCATGTATAGGTTGAAGCTGTTGTTACCACTTTTAAAAGCAAAATCTCTAATCCATCTGGACCCAAGCAAATAAGTTGGGTACCAAGAACTGTCAATCCATTTGTGAGTGCAGGCAAATCAGGTTAATCGATTTATATGCTTTCTTGGTCTTTACTACTGAAGACATATGATCGAAGAAAGATCTTGCCATCAAATGTGATTGAGAAAGCTGTTCCGTTAATAATCTTTGGAGATGACAGCAAAGGTTTTCATCACGGGACATGGCTACGTTGGAAATGGAATGTCATCATGTTTACAATAATTGGTATCATTGATAACAACTAATAATTGGAGTCAAGGATAACAATTAGAAGCAACTCTCTTGCTGAAGATTCAAAGCACAAATCTTTTTATTCAATGAAGGAGCGGTGTTTTATCTCAAGCAGGAAGGTTGAGAAGCTCTCACCCTTGCATGACAATACAAGGAACTCTTTTCTAAAGATGGTATTGGTGAGAGGACTGCCTCATCTGGGATTCAAGCTAGATGAAATATATGAGGCATGTCATTAAGGGAAGTCAAAGAAACATCACAGAAAAGCTATAATGTGATAAGCATTACTGAGCCGCTTCAGATGATACGTATGGAACTCTACGGACTAGTTAATGTCTTATCTACAACAAAGTAAAGATATACTTCAGTGATGGTTGATGACTACTCTTAATACAAACTGGTGTTGTTTATTCAATCTGAAGGACAGGACATCACAGATGAGATTAATCACATTTCCATGATCAGTAACAAATACAGGAAGACCCTGTATTGGCCAATAGAAGCAAACTCTGAATTTCTTTCAGGGGTTTGGAGGAAAATGTTTTACAAGTAAGCATCTTGGCAAGATTGGCAGCTAAGGCTCTTAAGGATATTTTCCTCGGCTAATCAGTGGAATCTAAAGCCTACGAGGTAAATTTGATTAATCAACAAGAGGTGATTGAAAGTCTGAATATGATGTTCAACAACTCCAAGCTCTCAGCTGTTATGTGTGAAATTAATGGTAATGATGATTCAAATCCAAGCAGTGGTAATGGTAGTTTAACTACACAGCTCAGTACTTCAACAGAACCACTCAGCGAGGATGAGGATTCTCAGGAAATCCCAGCAACAGCTTAGGGGGAGCAAAAGAAGGATCAATTAGTCAGATCAACACCACAATGAATATCTAGAGGACACTTCAAGAACGTATCTGTCAAGACAAAGGGTTTAGATTCAATATCATTCCTGATGTCTAGTTCTTAGTGATCCTAGTGGTGGAGTAAAGACTGGAGCTATAGAGTATGAATGATTATTTTCTTGGTTTTCTTTCTGAAGAAGAAACAAAGAAAGGTAAAGAAGCTCTGATGGATCCAGATTGGGTGATTGCAAAGCAAAATGAACTCAATCAATCTGAAAGGCAGAAAGTTTGGAAGCTGGTACCCAGGCCTAAGGGAAAATCTGTTATTGGAACAAGATGGGTATCCAGAATACTGGATGAAATTGGCATTGTTATGAGGGACAAGGCCAAACTGGATGCTAGGTTACTATTAGGAAGCAGTATCTAACAAGAAGCACCAGTGACGAGACTTGAGGATATCAGGATATATCTGGCACCTACTGCATATTCAAATTTTAATATCTATATGGTGAATATGATCAAGTGCACTCCTGGTTGGTGAGATAGTAGAAGAAGTCAATGTACAACAGCTCCTGGCATTTGTTGTTGCAGATCAATTGGACGTTGTATAACTTCTCTTCACAAGATCACTACAGATTGGTATGAACCGGTATCAATACTCAAGCAATCGTCAAAGACATGGTATGACACTCTAACTGAACTTTTACAGAATATGAATTTATTAGAGTTATCATAAGGCACAAACATAATGTCATATATGTGCAGTGATATCATGATTATATTATATGTTGGTCTACTAACGAAAACTTGTGCAAGAAATTTGCCAAGTCATTGCAGAGAATGTACAAGATGAGTATGTTGGGAAAGTTGCAATTCATTTTGGAGTTACTTTGAGCAAGCCAGAAGATTAATTCTTTTAGGAGCACAAGTAAGCCAAAAGAGTGATGGCAATAAAAGTAAGTCAAGAATCTTTTGAATGTGCACAATTGAGAAGATTCTAGACATGCCAAGACTCCCTACCAACAGCAGCCACTAAAGCTTGGTCAGGACAAATTAGGTAAAAGACAGAAATGACAAGCTAGAGAGGTATGCGTCTCATTAAGTTATTAGCTGCAAATTGACAACACATATTGTATTCTCAAGTTGCCAATGTGCAAGGTTCCAAGTGGATTTCAAAAATCTAGTCTTATAGTTATCAACATGATTTTGAGATATCTTAAGGGAATACCAAATCTCAGTATATGGTACCCTAAAGATACTTGTTAACATGTTTAGCTATTTAGATATAAAATACGCAGGTTGTAAGAAAGACAGGAGAAGCATCTCTGAATGACAGGAGGAGCATCTCTAGAAGCTGTCAACTTCGTGGAGGAAGATTGATTTCTTGTTATTATTTCAGGAAATAACTTTATCTCCAACAACTCTGTGGAACAATCCACGACAATGCACCTTGACAACAGGTATCATTTCTTTCGAGAGCATGTCTTCAATTCATAGAGTAACTTGCAGACACGCACCTGATTTGAAAATCTCATCTGCAAGAAACTCTTAAATAAGTTCACAAGTATAAAATTGTTCATATTTTAAGGACTTGTGAATTTATTTAACATCCAGTCCTCATCTTAATAATTTAGTGCTAATATCTAACTCATAGATATTTAGTACTAATTTATTATTATTTATTTAATGAAATTTGAATTATGGAAATTGAAGCAGTTCAATATCTTATTTGCTCCATAATTTAAAATACATAAAATAAATATGCAGCATAATTTATTGGATTTTAATTGGTTAATATCATTCAATGATATTTAGTCGATTTTATTCTGAGAAAATTGTGAATTTTCTGTTGACAATTGATTTTGGTAAATTTGAAAAGATTTATTAGAATTAAAACTTGACAGGAAATAAAACAGTCTAAATTTTAAAACAAGAACAGGTTTTAAAATGAAGACAGAAGCAAAAAATATCGAATTTAGGATATTCGATAGTTTTTCAAGTACATAGATAAATCTATCGAAATAAATTTTCGATAGTTTTTGAAAAGGAAAAAGAAAAACTATTGAAAACATTTCTCGATACTTTTTGAGGAAAATTTGAAAAAGCATCGAATTGAATTTCATTATTCTTTATCTAAATTCTCGATGGTTTTTTAATTAAAATGAAAATCTATCTGAGAGAATTAATTTTTCCTTTATTTTAATTCTCGATAGTTTTTCCACAAAGGATCCCTCGATAGTTTTTCAAGCTTTAAAAGGTAACAAGTTCGATAGTTTTTCAGAAAAACTTTTTAAAATCTGATTTTCAAACTCTTCGTTATTTTTCAAAATTTATCGAAGTAAAGTTGACAGTTTTACCCCCAACTGAAAACCATCGAACATACTATTAAAAAACATCGAACACTGTAAAGACAATATTGCCCCTGTCAATTCAATAAGTATTTAACAACCCCTTACGTTTTTTTTTCTTATTATCTGATCTAAGGGCTTTTGTTTATACTTACTATAATACATATAACCAAGAACATCACTGCCTCAAGAACTTGTTTCTAAGAAAACTATTTTCACTATTGTTCTTTAGAAGTTAATTGTTTTCAATTGATTTCTTCAGATAATTTTGATTATTTGTGTTACCAAAAGTAGGGTTCTTGATAATAGTGATTCGAAGTTGTGTTTTTTTTAAGAAAAAGGGGTAATTTTGTTTTAAGGGTATTTTGTGTCAAGTTTGATTAATTAGTAATAATTAATTAAATTTAATTGGTTTTAGTTTTGGTTTAAAAGTAACCAAGACTAATCATGTCTCGTTTCAAAACTTGCAAGCCATTACGAATTTACAGTTTCGTGCATGGGCAGAGTTTCTGAACACACGTTCATTAGTGGCATATGCCTTGAGTACTCCCGTAGTCCTTTGCATCGATCAATTGACTGCGTTGTACACAACCGCCACGGATACAAGTGAGAATAACGTAAGATCCTTCAGTTTTGTTGTGCCAGGGGGCAGAACAATAAGGGTGACGGAACATGACTTTAATAGAATACTACATTTTCCTACAGAAAACCATGTTCTGGATCCCAAAACTGAGGAGATACATGCTTTCTTCACTCTCATAAGAAGTCAACAACCTAACTTCTTTGTGGGAGAGTTCCTTAAGCATTACCTGACATGGGACCACTGGATGAAAGAACATGCATAGATGATGTGCTTTGTTTCTATCCTAGATTCCTACAGCTAATTCTCAATGATATCTTAACAGATGATGAGCGTGAGACATTCGCTGAAGAGGAGACCATGGAGAGCATGAAGATGAAGAGCAATGCAATAACCGCTCTGATAAGAAAGAATATCTTCCAGGGGTACCCACTGTTCAAACTTGAATATCTAAGAACGGTGCCCCTACCACTTCTACCCCCAGGGGAACAGGTAAATGAAGGTAACATTCCTCAACCTGAACTGGCTCCTGAACCACAACAATGGATGTTGATCCAGAGCCCTCAGTGGCCATCCAGACCATGAGATTGCAACCCACAATCTCTAACCACGGTCGAAGAGCCTTTGGAAGAGCCAAATGAAACCACAAACGAACCTCCTTACCCTCCTATACCCAATATTCAGACATCCATGAGTGTAGAGGGAGATAGTGCCAAAGCAACACCACATAAGGAGACACACCTTTCAACAACAGCTCTGCCTACATCTAAAAGGAGAAGAACAAAAACCGAGGCAACTGTTGATAGTTCATTTCTCTCATCCAAAGCGCCCTTTATTGATTTTTCTGATGCTGATTGGGCTACATTAACCAAAGTTATATCTGAGCCCCTACCCCAAACAGAAAAAGGAAAATTGACGGAAGCAACTAGTTCTCCGACCATTTCACGGTCAGGACTACCGGTTGAAGGTTCTTTACTGAACCAAGAGTCTTCACAGACGTTGAGAGAAGGTTTTGACCCAAATGCACAATCTAAAAGGTCATTGCCTAACTCCCCAGATGGAACATATCTGGATCCTGCGGGTACCGGGTCTGACATAGGTGCAGATCGGCAACTCGGTAACAATGAATCAATTTTATTTGAGGAGTTACATGAGGATATGTCTGCAAAGACTTCAGAGGGAGTTTCAGGGCCTCTGTTATCAATAGAGCCTGATTCCAACCCCCCAGAGATTCAAAATCTGGATCCTGTTGAGGATAGATCATCGCAAGATGATCAACAACTTGGTTTAACCAAGGACGGGGATTTGCGAAATCCCATTGCACCACCAGTGACCTCCTTAAGGATGGCTATGGTGATTTTCCTTGCAGGTACATTTGGATGCTGAAGCTCTGAGAGATAAGAGTGAAACACTTGTGAGGTACACGAAACAGAATCACACACTCACAGTGAGGAAGAAAGAGAAACACCAAATCCCATTCCCTATCCCTTAAACCTGGTTCGTAATGTTTTACCTTTAAAGACCTAACAGTTGAGACCTCATATCGGGACCTAACATTTGGTTGTTTTAGGGCCCTAAAAAGTGTGATCTAACAGTTGGGAGGTATAAGGAAGATGTCGGGAAATTTGGTTCGTAGGACGATCGACGGTGAAGCCATCTTGCAGTATTTAAAGGGCACAATTGATCAGACTACATATTACTACTTCTTTTCTAACAAATGCTACATGAGAATTCCTTCAAGACCCAGGAAAACTTCTTTTCTTAACTAAGGGGGAGAAATGAGTTATAATCAGATTATTGGAGGATTCCTCAACTAAGGGGGAGAAGTGGTAAGAAAAAGTAGAGGTACACCACACCACAATTCTATTGATCTTTCAACTATTGGGGAGAGACTAAGGGGAGAAGTGGTAGATTTCCTAGAAGACGGAGAAGTGGTATTGGTTCACCACTGTTCTAATAATGGGAGCAGCTGTATTCCATAGGGGGTGGAGTTGTATTCCAAATGAGGAGAAGCAAGGGAGATATGTGCTTTTCAGAAAAGGAAATATGGTTGTACAACAGAAGCCGCTGAACTCCGAATGGAGAGAAGTGGAGAGATATACTTCAGTAAGTGGTAGACAAAGACATATTCATTACCACTGAAGAATCTCGAGAAGCTGCTGATGATTACTTCAAGACTGAGAAGGATTATTTGGCAGAGATTTAAAGAACCAAAGAAATGAAGATGAGTTACTACATGAATATCAGTTCAGTCCTAAAAGAACAACCATCTATCATTTCAGTTTGAACAAGAAATCTGGAAGTGAAGAATTTGATCCAGAAAACCAGTAGCATTATTTACAAGTCCAGGAAAGGTACTTTTTCTAGTTGTTAGTTGAGTTATCCTCTCTATTTATTTGTTTGTTAGTTTAACAATCAAATAGGGGGAGATTGTTGGTGAGATTCCAAGGCAGTGTGTACAGGAACTCAATGTATCGATGATAACTCAACACTAGAACATGACAGGTAAATAATACTACGACTACACAGAAATCAGGAAGAAATGAAGATAGGGCAAATACAAGGAATCAAGATACAAGAAGTAATTCTGAAGTCTAGTTAAGGGTCACTGAAAGAAGTTCATTATCATGTTCATGCCTCAGTGAAGAATAAGGGTTGAAGACATTCAGGGTTTCAAAAGTATTGAAGATTCAGTATACAGTGCCACTAGAAGATTTCAGTGTATTAGCATTGATTGTGACATAGACAGTGTAGGAAGCATAGGAATCCGAAAGCAATGAATACAGGGTAAAGGACAAAGGTTTAAAAGAAGATATGAAGACGTTGTCTGAATACCAATAAGGATTCCAGTGAAGGTACACGTGTTTATTGACAGTTAGTGTTTGAAGCAATCAAGAATGCAGCGACTTGTCAATTGTATTGAAATGAAGATGTGAAGGTTTGAATCACTGTTTGTCGTCTGTGAACCAGACCGTTGCACGAGGCGTCAACACATACGAGGATGATCTACATATCTATTCTACAGAAGAAATTGATACAGTCAGACTTGGTTCTCCCTGAAAGTTCTAAGGAATTTATAGGAGAAAACAGGTCAGAACAGGATACGTCCAAACAGCTATAGGAACCCACTGAGCCAAAGTTATGAAAATAATAAACCCGAAAGAAATGCAGGTTGAGATATTTGGAAAGATGGAACCCCGGTTGGAATTGATATATGGTTTGCTAAGCAAAAGGAGTCCAGTTCCAGACACTCACAGACCGCAGCTTGGACTATAAGGATTTAAATAAATAATTAAATATTTTATTTAATTAGAAAATTATATTTATAAATATCTACATATTATTAGATATTTATTTATATATTTTCTGGATTAAATTAATTATTTATTTATTAAGATTAGAAGCTGTGCGGGTCGAAAAGCATTTTTAAGGAGCTGTCACACTACAGGACGAATTACACAAAAGGACGAAATAAGCCCCTTTGGTTTTTCAAATTGGCCAGGTGAATACTCCTTCGATAGTTTTTGTTTTAAAACAAAACTTTCGATAGTTTTTGTTTTAAAACAAAACTTTCGATGGTTTTTGTTTAAAAACAAAGCCTTCGATAGTTTTTAATTATTCTAAAAAGTAGATTGGACACCTGCTGCATTCTGATTGGTCGAAGCAAAATCTATCGGAAGATTGGTTTTGAAAAGTCTACAAATAGACAGAAGAAGTTCATCTTCTTCAATAGTTCATATTTTAGAGTTCATCGTTTTGACAGAGAGAGATAGCCGGAGAAGAGTTTAAGAGCTGGAATATTTATAAATTCGTAGACAGCCTTAAACTCTAATCCGTGTTTGTATTAAGTGAGCTTGAACTATTTGCCGCTAATCCTACGGATTAGAATTTGTAGCACCCTTCGAGGTTTATATTTATAAAACAATATATTCCCCGAATTGCTTGTGTTTGGCTTGGTTGATTTGATTTTGAGAACCTACATAGATCTATCCGAAGAAATCAAATTGCTATTCGTTTCACTTGAACACATACCCACTGAGAGTATACTAATTTATTTATCCGCAAAAGATTCGAAAGAATTTTTCGATGAATTAGTGAGTATCGTATTCAACCCCCCCTTCTACGATACTTTAGGACCTAACTTCATTTGCCAAAGGAGCTGAGTAATTATTAGGAACAAATTCTAACCCAGAAGCAGTAAACATGGTAGTAGCCATTAAAAAGTATTAGAAGAAAGTAAGAAATAAGACAGAGAAAGTGTAGAATGTATGCAGTGAAAGTGTTTGAGACAGTGTTTGTGAGTAAAAACTTATGAAAAGATGAAGTGTGTAAAAGAATGAACCGTTTATGTGTAGTAAGTTTAAATAATAACAGTGAAAATTAAAACCCAATCGTTTTAATCATTACTACACACAGCAGGCGTCTTTGAAAAATGTGTGAGTGGGACAGATGTCAAACATGTATACGCTGACAGCTGTATGTAACAACTTCCAATACACACGCGCAGTAAAAATAGCCATAATTACCGCTTGTCACACTATTCAAAACACTCAACTTCTCTCTCCTCTATTTAATACAAATATGAACCGTTTGTTATCATACTATTTCGAATTTCAAAACAAATGTCTAATCTCAAAATTATAAAATTATAAAATGTCTGAAACCAACAAAAATTATTTTAATCATCAGAGATTAAAATTAAATTACCTCGGCGTATTTCACACAATACATCAGTGTTTACCATTTGTCCTTCTTTGTCAATAAACTCTTTTCTCAACCTGTACAGGTGTGAATAATTGTGTGTGCTATAGCAGAGTTTACCGAAATCAATATTTAGATCATCTCAAAGTGCATAAAATCCACAAACTTAAGCAGTAAAAACTGGTTGCCTAAACTCTCATGTAAAACATAAAATCTGATTTTTATATCTAAACTCTGTATTTTGATATCCTTTCATTTGGATATATCTTTTATTCTTCACCCCCTTTATATATATATATATATATATATATATATATATATATATATATATTTTTTTTTTTTTTTTTTTTAATTTTTCCAGTAATCAGTGGTTGGCACTAGTCACCAAAAATCAAAGATTTTAGCCCTTATTTCATACAATAAGTTCCTGGATCTTCCTAGGCACAACATGATCTCAAAGGAATTTGTGCTCTTTTTGGCATCTTTTGATTTGAGGGTGAATTATTTACAATTAATAATCAGAGTTTAGACTTTTCATCAGTTAATGCAATTAATTTATGAGAGAAAATGCAAACAGCTAATACAGACTCAGTGTATAGGATGAATAAACTAAGAGATGCTATAAATACAGAGACAGTATCATGCTGTGTTAACTTCCTGCACATTTGAGATCAGAATCTATACAACTCTTAAGGATTCATAATTACTTACTGAGAATTATGCTTCATACAAATTTCTTCATTGGTCCATATGTTTCAGACAAAATTACAATCAGAGTATAGCATTAGACTGTAACTATCAGAGTATGACCAACACTTTTATGACTAACAGAGTTTAGCATCAGAGTTTACTTTCAGAGTTTATGGCACTGGTACTCATAACAATTAATACATGCAAGGAATCATGAGCATAAAAATCAAACATGTATAGTTTTTGAGTCTAACCCGTATCTCTAGTCAAAACCAGAGATCATTCCAAGTTCGTTTACCAATCTTGTAAAAGTAGCTTCACTCAAAGGTTTGGTGAAGATATCTGCAAGTTGTTGGTCTGTAGACACAAAATGAAGCTCAATATCTCCTTCTTCCACATGTTCCCTGATAAAATGATACCTTATGCTGATGTGCTTGGTCATGGAATGCTGTACTGGGTTACCTGTCATAGCAATAGCACTTTGGTTATCACAGTAAATAGGTATTTTAGAGTACCTTAACCCATAATCCAGCAACTGATTCTTCATCCACAGAATCTGTGCACAACAGCTACCAGCAGCTATATACTCTGCTTCTGCAGTGGATGTAGAAATTGATTTCTGTTTCTTGCTATACCAAGAAACCAATCTGTCACCTAAGAATTGACAGCTTTCACTTGTACTTTTTCTGTCTATCTTACAGCCTGCAAAATCTGCATCAGAGTAACCAATTAGCTTAAACTCTGATTCTCTAGGATACCACAAACCCAAGGTTATGGTTCCTTTGAGATATTTGAAGATCCTTTTTACAGCTGTTAGATGAGGCTCTCTGGGATCTGCTTGAAATCTTGCACAAAGACATGTGGCATACATGATATCAGGTCTACTTGCTGTGAGATACAGAAGAGACCCTATCATGCCTCTATAGGTTGTCATATCCACTGTAGCACCTGTGTCTTTGTCTAGCTTTGTTGCTGTAGCCATGGGAGTTGTAGCAGATGAACTATCAAGCATACCAAATTTCTTTAGAAGATTTCTGGTATACTTTGCTTGATTGATAAAAATCCCATCATCTGTTTGCTTGACCTGTAAGCCTAGAAAATAACTAAGCTCTCCCATCATGCTCATTTGATACCTGGACTGCATTAGCTTTGCAAACTCTTGTGAACCCACTTTCTAAAAGAAATTGAGCAAGAGTTTCATACCATGCTCTTGGTGCTTGCTTTAGTCCATACAATGCCTTGTCAAGCCTGTAGACATAATCTGGATGTTTGGAATCTACAAATCCTGGTGGTTGTTCAACAAACACTTCTTCTTCAAGCTTTCCATTGAGAAAAGCACTTTTCACATCCATCTGAAAGACTTTAAACTTCTTGTGTGCAGCATAGGCCAGAAAAATTCTTATGGCCTCCAATCTTGCAACTGGAGCAAAGGTTTCATCATAGTCAATTCCTTCCTGTTGTGAATAACCTTTAGCCACAAGTCTAGCCTTGTTTCTTGTAATCACACCTTCACTGTCAGTCTTGTTTCTGAAAACCCACTTTGTACCTACAATTGATCTATTCTTTGGTCTAGGTACAAGTGTCCAGACTTCATTTCTTTCAAATTCATTTAACTCTTCTTGCATTGCTGTTATCCAGTTTGCATCTTGAAGAGCTTCTTCCACTTTCTTTGGTTCTGTTTGAGACAAGAAAGCATGATACAGACACTCATTATTTGTTGCACTTCTAGTTCTCACACTAGCATCAGGATCTCCAATTATGAGATCAGGTGTGTGTGCCTGTGTCCACTTTCTTGCTGTTGGTAAGTGGTTTCTTGCATTATGATTGGATCCTCCCCCTTGATCCATGCTCTCCTGATTCAAGTGTTGACTTTCTGCAGCATTTGAGGCTCCCCCTGAATTGAATAACTCAGAGTTTAAACTGTCAGAGTTTGAATCAGTTTCCTCAACTGACTCACTTGCTGTGTCTTGTTGAGCTTCTTCATGCTCCCCCTCAACTGGTTCTCTATTTTGTTCAATTTAAGAATTTCCAGTTTCTCCAGTATTTACCAGTAGAGGTTCAGAGTATGCTTCGTCAGAGTTTGTCAGAACCGCTTCATCAGAGTTTACATTATCAGAGAATAAACCTTCATTTTCAAAACGCAGTTGATCATATTCATCTAAGTCATCAAGTCCAGTTATTTTCTTGTCATCAAATGACACATGTATGGATTCCATGATCACTTTAGTTCTCAGATTGTAAACTCTGAATGCTTTTGTTGACACTGGATAGCCAACAAAGATTCCTTCATCAGCTTTTAACTCGAACTTAGTCAACTGTTCAGGATGAGTCTTCAACACAAAGCATTTGCATCCAAATATATGAAAATACTTCAAATTTGGCTTCTTATTTTTCACCATCTCATATGGTGTTTTCCCATGCTTGTTGATCAGTGTAGCATTTTGAGTAAAACAAGCAGTTTGAACAGCTTCTGCCCAGAAATAAGTTGGCAATTTTGCTTCGTCAAGCATAGTTCTGGCTGCTTCAATTAAAGTTCTGTTCTTTCTTTCAACTACACCATTTTGCTGTGGAGTTCCAGGTGCAGAAAATTCTTGTTTCACTCCTCTTTCCTTGCAGAAAGCTTCCATTATTGAGTTTCTGAATTCAGTTCCATTATCACTCCTTATTATTTTGACTTTGTGCTGTGATCCTTTGTCCAGTAGATTTACATGATCCATCAGAGTTTGAGCAGTTTCATCCTTCTTTGATAAGAAATACACCCATGTATATCTAGTATATTCATCAACAATTACTAGAGCATATTTCTTTCTGCCCATAGACATCACATTCACTGGTCCAAAGAGATCAACATGTAGAAGATGATAAGGTTCTACTACTGAAGATTCAGATTTGCTCTTGAAAGATGACTTCCTTTGCTTGGCCTTTTGACAAGAATCACATAGGCCATCTAAGCTAAGTATTGACTTGGGAAGTCCCCTTACAAGATCCTTTCTTATTAGCTCATTAATGTTGTTCAAATTGAGATGAGAGAGCTTCTTATGCCAGTTCCAACTCTCTTCATTTGACATTCTTGCAGTCAGACACACTGTTTTTCCATCAGAGTTTGTTACCAAACTTGCTTCATAAATGTTGTTGTGCCTGTGTCCAACTAGAACAACTTTTCCAGTAGATTTACTGATAACTTCACAGTATTCAGTATGAAAATCTACATGGTTTCCTTTATCACAGATTTGACTCACAGATAGCAGATTATGCTTGAGTCCTGAGACTAGAGCTACATTGGTTATGATGACACTTCCAAGATTTATATTGCCATATCCCAGAGTAAGTCCTATGTTGCCATCTCCATAGGATACCTTTGGGCCAGCTTTCTCCTCAAAATCTGATAGCAGGGCTTTATTTCCAGTCATGTGTCCTGAGCATCCACTGTCTAAGATAAGGGTGCTCTCTTTTATGCCCTGCAATTACAACCAATTACACAGAGTTAGTTTTAAGGACCCAGACTTGCTTGGATCCTTTGTCTTTCTTAACAGTGTTAGCTTTTGCAGCGGAATCACTATCAACAGAGTTTAAACTAACATTGTCAGACTTTACACTTGCAGAGTTTGCCCTAACCCACTTCAAGTTGGGTTTTGGCTCATAATAGTTGTGATAAATAGCATGATAACTCTTACAAGTATAAATAGAATGCCAAGTGCTCCCACAGTGTGTGCATAAAGTCTGTGGTTTAACCCTTACATAATCATTCTTTACTCCTGATTTAGAAGGTAAAGAATTAATATCTTTGTTCTTATTGCAAAATCTAGCAAGATGGTTAGAACTACCACAGTTATAACATGTTTTCCTTGGAGCAGCAGCAGTAGGCAAATGATTATTTCTTTTATTTATGCCTATCTTTCCATTCCTATTCTTCTTGGACCCTTTTGGTTTCATGGCAGACTTTACCTCTTTTAGCTTATGATTGAACTGTTTTCCTGTCATTAAACCAACATTAACCTGTTTTTCACAGACTTTTATTGGTTTTCTAACAGCTTCTACTTCCATTAGATTTTCTGTTATAATATTTTCCTGTCTTTCACAGGTTTCATCTGATTCCATATCAGCTTCTCTTACTACAACAGATTTTAACTTAGTGGACTCTGGAACAAATTTCACAGGTTTAAGTTGTGGTTTAACCTTAACCTTGTCTTTAAACCTAAGTTCATCATTCTCACAATAGCCTAAACCTACAGAATCTGTCTGGAACACTTGATGAGTGTCTCTTCCAGAGTCTGTCCAAGTCTTGATTATTTTTCTTTCTTTTTCTAGATCAGATTCTAGTTGCCTATATCTTTTGAGCAACTCCTGTTCCACATAAACAGCATCATCTCTTTCTTTTTGAATCTGCTTCATATTTTCAAGTTCTCCTTCAAGAAACTTGTTTCTATCTTTAAGACTAAGATTCTCAGATTTAATTCTCTCATTCTCTAAAGTCTGATCCCTATAACTAACATGTACGCTTTTCAGATATACTCTTAATTCAGATATATTATCAGTATCATAAGCATAAGTAGTCAGGGGTACCTTATTTTCAGATGATTCAGTCTCATCTTTGACAGTTGCCATAAGAGCATAATTTACTCCATCATCAGAGTCTGAAGTATCTGCCCAGTCTTTGCCTTTAGAGATGAGTGCTTTCTCAGATTTGCCTTTCTTGCACTCTGGAGCATAGTGACCCATCTCCTTACACTTGTAGCACTGGATTTCAGATTTATCCTTCTTGCCAGACTTGGTCTCCCTTCCATCAGACTTTCTAAAACCTTTCCTTTCAGAGTTTGAATCTTTCCTTGAGAATCTCTTTCCTTTCTTAAAGTTCTTGAATCCCATCTTCTTGAAGGTCTTCACCATCAATGCAGCCATTTGCATCATCTGTTCTTCATCATCCTCAGAGTCAAAAGCTTCATCAGAGTTTGAGTCATCATCAGAGTTTGATGACTCACTTTCAGATTTAATGATTAAAGCCTTTCCCTTAGCTTTCTTCCTTGATGATTCCTTCTTGATGGGCTTCTCCTCAACTTTGAGAGCAACAGATTTTGTCTTCTTGCTTGATCTTCTGTTTCTTTGTTCTATTTCCAATTCATGAGTTTTCAGTAACCCATAAATCTCATCAAGTTCAGTTTCAGCAAGTTCGTAATTATCTCTTATAGTTGTTGTCTTCAAATCCCATCTTTCAGGTAAAGATAAGAGAAATTTGAGATTTGATTCTTCAAGATCATATTCTTTATCAACTAGAGATAAATCATTCAGCAGTTTACAGAATCTGTCATATGTCTCAGTCAAGGTTTCATTGGCTCTTGAATCAAAGTGCTCATACTCCTGAGTGAGTATTGTTTTCCTGTTCTTCTTTATAGCAGTGGTTCCTTGACACCTGACTTCCAAAGCATCCCAGATTTCTTTTGCAGTTTTGCAACCAATTACTCTGTTAGACATAACATTATCTAAAGCACTGTGGAGAAGATGTCTAACCTTTGCATCTTTTACAATTGATGAGATGTCCTCAGGAGTCATATCTTTCTTTTCCTTTGGAACAGTCTTTTGTTCTTGACCATCAACAACAGGAGACAATTTAGTCGGCATATGAGGACCATCATATATTCTGTCAAGGTATTCTGGATCTGTAGCCTCCAGAAACATGGTCATCTTCACCTTCCAAATTGGATACTCCACTGACCTGAGAATTGGAACCCTGATTGTTTCATATCGACTCACAGAATTAGGTTTAACCTGTTCAACCTTGGGAGGAGCTTGATTTTCTTCAGACATGATTATTACTGTGTTTGAATCGTAAAACTGTATATATTAAACAACCTAGACTCTGATACCAATTGTTAGGCCGAATACACAATATAATCAAATATGTATGAGAATAACAATCAAGAACACAAGTTTGTAAATCAACAAAACTGAATTATATTAAATAATTCTCTCTTAGTGATGTTAATGAATCACAAAGAGCTACTAGGTTACAAGAATAATATTTTCAATAATCGCATCCCTTCTAGGGATAACCTATCTGTGTTTATATAGTACACAGTTACAATCAATCTCTAATTGATACTCCTACAAATTAGCTATACAATTTGTAATCAATTAGAATTGCTTCAGTCCTCTGTCCAGTCTCCTTAGCTGTATCAATATATTCTGCTTCTTTCCATCTTCAGAATATATTGCTTCTAGAATCTTCATGATATGCACCGACAGCTAAATCAACTTTCACCCTGTTAGATTTTAACAAACTCTGACCGGCTTCCATGTAAACTCTGATAAGTACTTCAGACTAAACTCTGAACAGTACCTGTTACTTAAACACTGATTAAACAAACATCAACAATTATATCTAACATATCACCATACCTATGACCAATGAGATGTGGTCATCAGTCAACAAACATACTAGTCTATATGCATTATTATTGTCCTTAAATAATAACACTCGACTAGAGATATTTAGGAATAAAGATACTATTCATATAATCTCATTTTAAGTCACATACTTAAAGATATCGAATACGTATCATAATTCCAAGGACATTTATTATGCTAACATTTATAACGCAATAAATAAAGACATAATAAAATAATAATAATAATCAATAAAACATAATTTATAATAATAAAATGTTTTCTTTAAAACATAAAAGTATTGTCTCTAGAGCACTAATACTAACAATCTTCCACTTGCACTAGAGCCAATATCCCATGTATCCAATACATTTGGAACTAGTGTGACTTACATGCTTCTGCTGCGACAAAGCCTTAGTCAGTGGTTCTGCAATATTATCAATAGTATGCACTTTACATATAAGTATATCTCTTTGATCATTAATATCATTAATAAGGTGATATCGCCTTAGTAAATTCCCAAAACATCCTCTTTGGCTACTTCGCTAGTATCAATATACTAAGCCTCGATTGTAGAATCATTTACGGTTCCTGCTGTGAACTATTCTTGCTTACAACACATCTATTTAGACAAAATACAAATCCAGACTAAGACACAAAACCGTCCTGTCTGTCTAGAAACTAACATCTGTGTAACATTTTACATCCAGCTTCCCATCTCCTCCATATACTAAGAATGAGTCTTTAGTCCTCTTCAGGAACTTAAGAATATTCTTGATTCCAATCAAGTGACCATCACTTGGATTAGACTGGTACCTGCTCGTCATGCTTAAAGCATATGAGATATCATGACGAGTACATATCATCACATACATTATGAAACCAATTTCCGAAGCATATAGAACTATACTAATGTGGTCCATATCATCCAATGATTTTAGACCATTTATTTTTAGATCACTATTTCATAGACATGGGAACATTTCCCTTTTAGCCTCTTTGCATCTCTAATTGGTGCAATACATTGTCAATGTATGTACTCTGACTTAAGCTGAAAAATCTTCGTGATTTATCTCTATAGATCTTGATCCCTAAGATATAGGACACATCTCTTAAGTCTTTCATTAAGAAACTATTTCTTTACCAAGTCTTAACAGTCTGTTGAGAAAGAATGTCATTCCTTATTTGTAATATATCATCTACACATGATACTAGGAATGCCACATGGC
Source organism: Heracleum sosnowskyi (assembly GCA_030848705.1). Taxonomy (NCBI): domain Eukaryota; kingdom Viridiplantae; phylum Streptophyta; class Magnoliopsida; order Apiales; family Apiaceae; genus Heracleum; species Heracleum sosnowskyi. Next base: position 25,273,844 of record CM061240.1, read on the forward strand.
TCCCACTAACCTTCTTGTAAACACACAGTTCATCTTCATTTTGAATAGAGCCAAACTATTTGACTGTTTCATCAAAACGTATATTCTATCTCCTCGAGGCTTACTTTAATCCATAAATGGATCGACTTATCTTATAAACCATTCTAGCAAAACTTGGATCTACAAAACCTTCAGGTTGTGTCATGTACACAACCTCTTCAACGCTCCCATTTTAGAAAGTAGTCTTGACATCCATTTGCCAGATTTCGTAGTCATAGTAAGAAAGAAAAATCCTGATGGACTTGACCATTGCCACTAGTGAGAAAGTTTCATCATAGTCAATACCATGAATTTACTTGAAACCTTTTGCCACCAGTCGTGCCTTATTGTCTGTGACTATTTTAGAAAAAGAGGAGATTTTGTTAGGAAAAATAGGAAAAATAATGTATTTTAACTGAATGAGTATCTGATTATAATATTTTTATAATAATTAAATAAATAATTAAATAAGGCAAGTACCATATCGAAAACTAGGTACCAAAAATTATAATTAAATAAATAATTAAGAGTTTTACATGTGATATTTTTGAAAAAGAAGGTAGTTTAGTAAGTAGAAATAAAATAAAAATAGGTTTTAAAATGAATAATTAAGAGTTTACCCGTGATATTTTTGGAAAAGAAGAAGTTTTAGTAAGTAAAAATAGAAAATGTAACACATTTTAGTTAAAAAAAGGTAATTTCCCGTGAAATTTTCGTGATATTTTTGGAAAAGGAGGAGATTTTTAATAGTTATTGTTTGATTATTTACATCATAATATTTAATTAATTGCATTTTCTAAAAAAATAAGTATTCATGTTAAAATATGTAAACTTTAAAAAAAATTAAAAGCATTAGAATAGGTTTTTAAAATTAAATAATTTAGAAAAGGTTTTAAAATAAATAATTAAGGGTTTACCCATGATATTTTTGGAAAAGAATGGGTTTTAGTAAGTAAGAATAAAAAAATAACACATTTTAGTTAAAAAAAGGTAATTGTCCGTGATATTTTTGAAAAAGGAGGTGAAAAGGTAATTGGTTATAAATATGTCTTACTATTTAATAATATTAGTAAGGATAATTAAATAAAATCACGAAGTACCAAAAAACAGGTACCAAAAAATATGTACTAAAAAACAGGTACTTGATAGAATATATTTATATATGTATATATATATTAGATGATTTTATTCTCATAATTATTGTGTTTTACATTGATTCGGCTATTTATTTAATAGATTTTGGTGTTTTATTATAGGATACAAGGAAGTTCTAAACTTGGAAGGATTTGAAGAAAAAAGGCTATTTTGGAGCTTAATTAGAAGAAAATTCGGAATTACTGAGCTACGCGAATTCCTTACATTGTTTTGGGCCGTATCTTGAGTTCCAGAAGTCCGTTTTTGATGATCTTACAACCCACGTGAAGCTTGTGGAATCAATATATATATATATATATATATATATATATATATATATATATATATATATAAAGGAGGATATGCAGGAGGTGAGGTGACGTCTCTAAGATAGTCTCAATCTATTTTTCTAATTTTTTTAGAGGTTTATAATTTTAAATACTAATAAATCAAAAAACAAAATTAGCATATTAGAAGTATAATAGGTGTTCGAATTTATAGAGGAGAAGAGTTCTAATTTATAGAGAAGGCATATAAATAAAGTTCTATTTGAAGTAGAGTAGGTGTTCGAATTTATAAAGGATAATAGTTGGAATTTATAGGTAAGCCATAAAATTAGAAGTTCTATTATAAGGAGAATAGATGTTCAAATTTATAGAGGAGAAGAGTTCGAATTTATAAAAAATACATACAATTAAAAGTTTTATTATAAGTAAAATAGGTTTTTGTAGATATAATTAAAAGTTCTATTAGAAGTAGAGAAGTAGAATATGTGTTCGAATTTATTGAGGAGAAGAGTTCGAATTTATAGCGAATACATATAATGAAAAGTTCTATTTGAAGTATAGGTGTTTGAATTTGTAGAGGGGAAGAGTTCAAATATAAAATAAGTACTTACAAAGTTCTATTTGAAGTAGAATATGTGTTTCAATTTATAGAGGAGAAGAGTTCGGATATAAAAGAAGTACTTGCAATTAAAAGTTTTATTGAAAGTAGAATAAACGTTTGTAATACATAACTAAAAGTTCTATTTGAAGTAAAATATGTAAAGTTATATATGTGTTTTTTCAACGAAAGAGTGACTATGATAACATAAAAATTAATATATAAGACAAGTATATATTCAATATATTAAATTTTAGATTTTGATATTAAAAAAAGAAAAAAGTTTTATTTGAAGTAGAATATGTAAAGTTAACGAAAGACTGACTCATTAGAAAGGAGTATGAAAACATAAAAATTAATATATAAGACAAGTATATATTTAATATATTAAATTCGAGATTTTATATTAAAAAAGAAAGCATGTTTAACGGGAGGACGACTTATTAGCAAGGACCGAGTAATTTTCGTAATTTAATTGATAGAGTTTTTTTTTTAAAATTATTACACCACCGCCACGAAGCGCGGCTTTTTTTAACTAGTCCTCTTTAATTCTAAGATGGTTCAGTAAGCAAAATCTAACTGAAGAAGCCCATAAACTGGAGACATCAGACATCTGCGAATGTTAGTAGAGAATCCTACTTGGTTTAGAAGACTTATTTGTAAATTAATTAAAGCATCAAAATACTTTTATTATTAGAATATAGAGGACCAGATTTTATTATCAGACTTTATTATTAGTTTAGCATAGAGAATACACGTACTTTTGATTCTAGGGTGCTTATTGTTCTTCATCTCTTCCAACATACACTTTGTTTAATTGGAGTTCTTAGTTCTTGATCAATATAAGTTTGAGGTACTTCTGTTAGTTGCATTCTCTTCTTCTCCCCCTGTGTTTGTGAATCCTTGCACAGGTGTTTGAAGAAGATCATCAACTTCAAGAGTTTCATTTTCTAGAACAGTTTGAGCAGGAGGTTCATCCTCACTTTCAGAATCCTCAAGGTAACCTTGATTTTCAAATCTTAATGGCGCACTGTCTTGTTCACTTGTTTTAAGTCCAGGAGTTTTCTTGTCATCAAAGGTAACATCCATGCTTTCCATGACTTTGTGTTGCTCAGGTACAAACACCCTGTATGATGTCCTTTACAGAGAGTATCCAATGGAAATACCTTCAAATGCTTTAGCATCAAATTTTCCAACATGTTCAGAGGTATCTTTCATCACAAAACACTTGCTTCCAAACACATGAAGATGCTTGAAGGATGCTCTTTTGCCAGTCATCAATGAGTAAGGAGTTTTTCCAGACTTCTTATTGATCAGTGTTCTATTTTGCACATAGCATGCTGTGTTAACAGCATCAGCCCAAAAGCTAGTAGGTAGCTTTGCATCCAACAACATTGTTCTTGCAGCTTCAATGAGAGTTTTATTCTTTCTCTCAACTACTCCATTTTGCTGAGGAGTTCTAGGAGCTGAAAATTGTTGAGAAATTCCTTTATCTTTGCAAAACTCATACATTGTTGAATTTCTAAACTCAGTTCCATTATCACTTCTCAATGCAACTACAGAGGAACCAGTGTTTTGTGCTTCTTTATCAACTCTCTTAATATGCTCTATGATTACTCAAGGTGCTTCATCCTTGGAGAATAGAAATTCCACCCAAGTGTATCTTGAATAATCATCAACCATGACTAGAGCATATTTCTTCTTGGAAAGGGACATAACATTCACAGGGCCAAACAGATCCATGTGAATTAGCTGCAGAGGCTTGGAGTTTGAATTGAGCAACTTGTTCTTGTGACTTGATCTCTTAATCTTTCCTTTTTGGCATACTTCACATGCTCCATCTTGCACAAACTCCAAAGCAGGCATATCTCTGATGAGTTCTCTCTTTGATAGAGAGTTCATTGCCTGAACATTCAAGTGAGACAGTTTCTTGTGCCATAGCCAGAATTCTTCATTTGTGGCCTTGGTGTAGAAACAACAAATTTCTCCCTTTTCTGCAGCCTTGAGATCAGCTACAAACAAGTTTCCTTTCTTCACACCAGTTAAAACAACTTCACCACTTCCTCTTTTTGAGATTAGACAATGATCTTCATCAAATTCCACTTTGAAACCCCTGTTGGTGAATTGTCCAATACTCAAGAGGTTGTGCTTTAGTCCTTCAACAAATGCTACATCTTCAATAATGACATTCCCAGATTTAACACTGCCATATCCCATTGTATAACCAATGTTGTCATTTCCAAAGGTTACTGATGGGCCAGCCTTCTCCTCAAATTGTGATAGCAGGGCTATATCACCAGTCATGTGACTTGAGCATCCACTGTCCAAGATCCAAATGACTCTTTTATTCCTATTGCCCTGCATTCACAAAATGACTAAGTTGTTTTTGGTACCCACACTTGGTAGGGTCCAGTTGATTTAGAAACAGTTTTGTTAACAATTCCTCTGTCATAAATAGCATTCTTCACAATAGGAGACTTCACTTTGGTTGTGGCTTTGGAGTTTACACTCTTAGGCTCACATGAAGTTTTCACCCTCTCAACCTTGATTGGGGATCATGTCCTGTGATTGTGCAAATGTGTGTGTGATTCACAAGATTGTGCAGAGTCAAGTTTATGCTTAAGAGATAAGCAATTAGCAATCACAGTCACATAGCATGTCATGCAGTTAGAATTACCACCGAAGGAATCATGGATAGAGTTCATGCCTACAGAATGGTTACTCAGGTTATCAACTTCAGCAATTTCAGGTTTACTGCACTTATGAGTCAAATGATTCACAGATAGGCATTTCTGACATTGTTTCCTAGGAGCATTTGGCACATAAGCATAATTGTTACCCTTGTTGACACCTACCTTACCATTTCTATTTTGTTTCTTTTTCTTAACAACTTCTTTCTTGATTTTAGAACTCTTGACAAGGTTGTCTTTGGTTTCTTTCTGATTCACAGATTTAGGAGAGAAAGAAGTGTCTTTAGCAGCCTCATCTTCTTCAAGAAGTTGTTGTTTGATGATCAATAGTTCTTCATCAAACTCAACAACACTCTTTTTGAAGATGGGCTTTTCAACACTAGACAAAATGGTTGGGGCATTTTTGTTTGTAAAAGATTCTTTTCCTTTGCCCTTTGCCTTCTTCCTTCCTTTATCATTCTCATAGTCAAAACCAACTCTGACCTTGCAATCTTCAGTGTGTTCCTTATGATAGGTTTGAATGAGTTCAGAGGAGTTCTTGAAACTTCTTAGCTTTAATTCATTTTCAGCAATTTGTTCTCTAAGAGCTTTTTCTATTTGTTTAGCACAAATCACTTTGTTTTTGAGATACTCAATCTCCTTTTTCAAACCATCAAGGCTCACAACCATTAGCTCAAGTTTTTCATTCTTTTCTGTAAGCTCAAGATTTTTAGCAGTTAGCCTATCAATTTCTTCATTGGCAGCTAACATGCTAGTGTGAATATTGAACATCTCAGTACTCATATCTTCAACAGTTTGCTTATATTGAAAGGGAGTCATATCAAGAGAAGTAAGAATAGGTACCTGACTTGAGGAATCACCATCATCAGAAAATGCCATCAAGGCATAGTTTGAGTACTCTTGTTCTTCTTCATCATCAGAATCATCCCAGCACTTTCCCTCAGCAATAAAAGCTTTACCCTGTTGTTTCTTGAGTAGAGCTTCATACTTAGCTTCAAGCTCTAAGTATGCTTTGTCCTTTTTGACCTGTTTAGGCTTTTTGCACTCCGTGGCAAAATGCCCAAGTTCATTGCAGTTATAACATCTTATTTTGGACCTATCCACACTCCCTGATTTGTATCCTCCTTTAGCAGCACCATCAATCCATTTTCCTTTATTGAAGGAGTTTGAGCTACTTGAACCACCAGCATTTCCACTATTAAATTTGGACTTGAATGGTTGTCTCCTCTTAAACCTAATGTTAGGATATCTCCTAGCCATATATGCAAAGGATTTGTTTTCCATCTTGTCCAGCTCATCTATGCTGTAGAACTCATCCTCCTCAGGCAAATCATAACCAACTTGAGTTTCATCACCAGTGTCATCACTTTCCAGTTCCTCAATCTTGACTTGACTGACTTTAAGAGATTCCATCCTTTGACCTAAATTTTCAGCAATAAGGGCACAAGAAGTGTTGGCCATTAATCCTTGCTTTGCTTGAATAGATCTCTTTTGAAACAACTCTAGCTCATATGTCTTCAAAACACCATATAACACATCAAAACCAATCTTTGTTAGATCTCTTTCTTTAAGGGAAGAGATTCTTGGTTCCAAGTGATCTGGAAGAGTTAGCAAGAACTTCATATTGAGTTCTTCTGTCTCATAGTGTTTGTCATAGAGTTTGAGTTCATTTATCAGCTTATTGAACCTCTCAAACACTTCTGTGATTCCCTCCTTTGGCTGAGCCATGAAAGATTCATATTGGGAAACCAGAATCTGCTTTTTGTTCTTTCTTACTTCTGGAGTTCCTTCACATAGCACCTCTATAAGATCCCACATTTTCTTTGCACTACTGCAGTGAGCAACAGTGCCATACATGTTGAAATCCATAGATTCACAGATGATAAGTTGGAGATGTCCATCCAGTGTTATTTTCTCCTTTTCAGGATCAGTGTATTTTGAGGGGTCTTTAGGAACATGCTTTGCTGGTATTATCTCAGTGGCTACAGTTGATTCACCAATCTCAATCATTGGAATAAAGTGACCATGCTTTAGTATATCTAAATACATGGGATTGGAAGCTTTGATGAAAAGTAACATCTTCTTCTTCCATAAGTTGTAGTGCTCCTTGTTGAAGGGAGGAATCTTTATACTGCTCAGTTTCTGTGAACTCATTGTTGATCTTTTCCTGTTTGTACGTTAACAGTCTCGCTCTGATACCACTTGTTAGTAATGAATATCACACAGAAACTAGACAGAAGGGGGGGGGGTGAATGGATAGTTTTGAGTTTTTCGATCCTTGAAAACTAATTAAGCTGTATATGATTATGCTGAGTAATATGCAGAAAATAAACAACACACACAATCACTTTAATCTACTTTGTATTAAGCAAATTAAATACTACAGCTTTCCAGAATTTCACAACTGAATTTCTGTCTTCTAAACAAGAACAGTTTGTATCTTGTTTTTGCTTACAGAGAAAAGAGTGCTTAAGATAAAACTATGTGTATCTCTCTTGCAGCTAACAATAGGGTGTGCATGATATATGTAAGTCCTATACAAACTAGTACACACACCTATTTACACTGTTACCCTCGCTGTTCATCCAACTTGTTCTGCCATAAGAGGTTAACTGTGTTAGGAAGGACCACCTGCTTTTCGGAGTCTTTCCCATTTCTGTAGCTGATTGTCTCTTATCTTTCTCTCCAAGTTTAGCTGTAGATTTGCCATTTGTTCTTTGGACCACCTTGCCAGAACAAATGCTTCAGTATTTATCTCCATTGACTTTGATCTTGTACCTTTATTTGTCTTGTTGTAAACGGCTAAGTGTTGATATCGTGAACTCCACTTCATTCCAGACTATGCGATGTCACTTGTAAAGACTACGCGATACGGTCTTTGAGGACATTGCGACATAGTTCATTTTATGACTTCACGACTTAGAATAACTATATCGACAAGTCTCCATATTTGACAGAATTTTGATTTAAATTAATTTTATTTCAGAATTTTGATATAAGTCTGACAAAATGCTTGAAATTCCAATACGAGATTTTTAGACAAGGTATTTATACTATATCGCAAAGTCCCCCAATCTTTCGATCTCTAAGACTTTGCGGCATAGTTCATTTTTAGACTCTGCAATATACTTTGCAAGACTTTGCGGTACAAGCCATTTTGAGACTTTGCGACATATAAATAGCCTGTACATATTCATAACTCAATATCGCAGTGTCTCTATCATATAAATACTCTTTTCTAACCGTTCTCAACTCTTCACCTTGTCTACTACTCTCAATTCTCAAACTTAAACTCAAACTCTCTTCTCTCTTCTTCATTCTCAATTTCAAATGGCACCCAAATCTCAAATAGCCTCTTCTTCAAACCCTTTAACCATTCCCAAAGAAACCAATCTTCTCACCATTCCATCTGAAACCGAGGCAAACCCAAGGTACAAGTGCTTTGTACGCTTTCTGAACACCTCATATCTTCGTCAGGCGTTGACGATGAATCCACCCATGTATGTTGATATCCTTGAGGCATTTTGGAGAACGGCCAATTGCACTTTACTGGCGATGGAGGATGACACTTCATTCTATGAAGTAACCTGCAATATTGGAGGAAAGGAGTTGGTATTTGGGGAGAAAGAAGTAAATGAAACATTTGATCATAAGACGGAGGGGCATGATGTTGAAGCTAGTGACAAGGAAATGGTGGATTTCTTGACACTGGTACAGTATGCTGATGAGATAGATATGGGGAAGCTAACCAAGAAGCATGTAAGGAGGGAGTGGTCGTTCTTTTTGATGCTCTGCAGAAGGTGTTTCTGTGCAGAAAGACTGGGTGGGATCAAATCAGCCACATTGCAGTGAAGCTTGCTCATTCCCTGGCATACAACCAGGAAATCAATGTAGGAGCAATCATTGTAAGGGAGTTGGCTCAAAGGTTAGGTAAGTCTCCACGCAACAGAGGTACTGAAATCTTCTATCCTCGTTTTCTTCAATGCATTTTAAATCATTTAGATCCTCATTTGCATGAATTAGAAGGGATAGACACAACAAAGTTGGCTAATCCTATGTCCATGTCCAAAGTTCTATTTGGTACATTGGACATTAGGAATCAAGTTGATGTAATTTTGAGTGTGACAGATCATATGCAAAACACATTCAAAACTTACACGCTTGATCAACCCATATATCATGAACTCTCTTGGAAAGGAAAGGCTAAGGATAATGAAGCTACAGAGTTTAACCCAAGCCTTCCTAACCCATCCAATAACCCCCTGCAAACAGTTCAGTAGTTATTAGGGAGCCAAGTGCACCAGTCTCTCAAAAGATTGGTGTTACTAAAAAGAAGACAAAGAAGAGACCCTTAGCTATTATCAATGAGTTTGTAGAAATAGGATGTGAGGAATCTGAGTCACAGCTCACCAGAGCCAAAGAAGAAGTCTAAAGAAATAGCTACCACTGAATCCTCCCAACATGATTCAGATGTGCAAAAAGGGGTACACCTGTTACTGTCAATGGCCTCTCAACAGGACATTGGCATTGAAAAGAGTAGTCTCCCCACTACATTCTGTAAAAAGTCTGCACAGGGTCAAGAACTCACTCTTGACCCTAGTAGAAATAAGGGTGATGATACATAGAGTGGATAACACATCACAATTGAAACTCCTCCTATTTCTCAGGGGGAGTTGCCAAAATCTGTTCTACACCACACTTCTCTTCTAGAATCTACATCTAATATTTCTTCTCAACAGAATAGTCATTCTCATGACATTTTTGCACTTGATCAATCACAATCCAAATCTGCGATTGAGCCAACCTCAAGTGACATGGTGCATGACACTGTGCTCACCACCCGGGAACCACATTCAGTTGGTCAGGAAATGCATACTGGGGCATATCCTAATGACACCAACACAAACATAGAGGATTCACCAGACTTGGATTTGCCTTCACAGGCACATGGAGATGATGTTGTCACTCATCCCATTTCAATGGAGACAACATCAGACTCCACAGTCATTCCAAGATTGGAGGAAACTCATATATCCACCCCCCCTGAAGTGCCTAGCACTAGCTCTAACTTGGCTCAGGCCACCTTGACAGAATGGCTGAAACCTGTGCAACATGACAGGGCTTCAGGATCATCCTCTGTGCCACCACAATTGACGGAAGAAGAATTGCAAAATCTTCATGTGGCACAGATAGATGAGTTCTCAAAGATTGCCCAACATCTCCTCACAGCTGGACTCCCAAATCAAGACTATGAAGCTATTTTGCTCTGTCACAAGGAGGATGTTGAGGGTCAGACAGAAAAGATTGTGGATGAAGCCCAACAGGATGGAAATGTGGATGCTAAGAGGTCAGTGAAGCTAAAGGATGCACTAGCCTATCTCAGGGAAGACTATCTCACAGCTCTAGGATCAAATGCCAAGGGTCTTTCTCCTGCAGATATCTATGAGGCAGTGAATGAGGTGTATAAATGTCAATTGAAGGCTCTGCACTATCTTGGGAAAGGTCTTCAATCAGAGGTCTTAACTATCAAAGAGGAAACTGACCAATCTATGATTCAGCTAAGGATTGCTTACCTCTCTGATTTTCCCAGGGTGGATGGCATCCTCAAAGAAGTTAGGAAGACCACTCAGCAAGTGTCTACAATGGATCTCTCTCTAGCTATGGTGGCTGACAATTTGAAGAGAATGTCCACCAAGTTAGACAACCAACTACAGTCTAACATCAACATCAATTCTATGCTCTCAGTGCTGTGGAAAAACCAGTATGGTGACAAACTGGTGGATGAGGTTCTTGTCTCCAATATTTCTAAATTTGAGTTCTCTAAGCTCAAGGACCAGGCCCTCAATCCTTTCAAGTCTGAGCAGCTGTTTTCCAAGGTTGAAAGGTTGGAGAAGGAAGTGGCATCTTTGAAATCAGAAAACCAAGGGATTTCTCATTCCTTGGAGCTACTAAATGCCAAAATGGATGACCAAACCAACTCAACTTCAAACATTCTGTTGGTCCAACAACAGATGATAACCTCTATGATGAGAAGCATGAACCTGCCTATTCCTGGAGAAGCTCAAGACATCTTGTCTGATTCCAAGCCTAAGGGGGAGAAAAGAAAAGGAAAGGGGGCTAATGTGGAAAACAGAGGGGGAGTACGTGCCAAGCAACAGAAAATTAAGGGCAAAATAACTGAAGAAATCATCAAGCCAATCACTCTTCCCTCCGTGGATGTCATCAATGAGCAAGGTCAAAGAAGCACTGTCACTACCACTTTCTATCCATCCACTATGCCAAAGAACATTTCAGCTCCTCAACCAACCTCTGATGCCAAACCTATCAAAGCTGCCATTATCACTGAGGCCAAGCTACAGGAAGTTGCCAACTCTCACATCTATTATGATGAGGCCTTCCTGGAGTTTCTGAAAGCCATCTACAGTAGTGCTCAAGAAGATTTAGAAGGCTCTCCTCTCATAGAAGAGTTGATCGCAAGAGATGAAATTCTAATGGCCATTTCTGATATAAAGAAGAATGAAGAAATAAGGAAGAAGAAAGTCTATGATGCTTTCCTAGAGAAACAATTGGGAACTAAAGCTATGTAGCTCAAGGAGAAATTCTGTAAGGCTAAGTTTCCAAGTTGTTATCAAATTCTGTTCATCTTTTTATCTTCTTTATATCTGTTTCTTTTTTATGTTAGTTAGGCTTGTTATCAGACATGAAATTGTGCCTAAGGGTCTTACTCACAATTTGGGGGAGATTGTTAGGCTCAAGACATGTCTGAACACCACTATTAACAAGCCTACACTATGTGACTATGTCACACTACATGACCTAGTGAATTCTATCACTGGGATATAGTATAGGTCTCTCTATGTACTTGTCTTGTTCTCATGAACATTAGCTTTATCATGTATGCTCAGAATTATAATGGGTTTATCAAGTTTCTTGCATCTAGAATGTATATAGGCCATTGAATAATTGTCCTGGTAGAAGTTCAGAAATGTTCATGCAGCAGGATAGAGATGAATAAGGCCTTGAAGGAATAAGTTGCAGAAATTTGTCTAAGGCATTATATAGCAAAGTCAGAGTAAAGCTATGTCGTGAAGTCTCCAATATCCATGTCGAGAAGTGCTACATCGCATAGTCCAATTTGTACTATGTCGTGAAGTCCTCAAGACTCATGTCGTGAAGTGTTGAAGTCAGCAAAGTCAAAATGTCTAGATCGTGAAGTCCTCAAATAGCCTATGTCGCATAGTCCTCAAATGACCTATGTCGCATAGTGATAAGTGGATTCCATATCCACTTGGATCGTCCTAAATTGGCTTAAATTTGATCGTTAGTTCTCAAGTGTCTGGTGTTTGTGATGTGTTTTGTGTTAGTATTTGCAGAATTTATTTGTTAGCAGAGTAGTGGAGTTCTTGTGGATTGCAGTGGTGTTTTGAGCATTTTATGTGAAGGCCAAGTGGTTACGGAGCGAGAGAGCGCAAGGAAAAGTCAAGGAATGCAAAGTTGAGGATTCTGATCAGTAACCAGGCGCGCCCGCGCCCTATTAGGCGCGCCCGCGCTCTTCAAATGCTGTAGAAGGCAATTCTGAGTCAGAAAAGGAAAGTTGCCAGAAGACCAGTCAACCCAGAGACCTATATAATCAATTGGTGGACGATTTCTGAGATATACATTGACATACAATCATACATATCCATCCACCGGTGAGGAGAACAAGAAGACGGCTGATTACGAAGATCTACTTTTCATCTTTTCTTTGTATTCTTCTAATTAGGCGATACTTTGGATTCTCGTTTGTTCTTTCATAAACCCTAGCACTTTTATTCAGTATTCTAGACTTATTATTATCATGTTTTCATCAGAACCCACGATGATGAACGGTTCTATTATGAACTAATCGTTGTCGTGGGATTCTAACGGATTTATTTATGGATTTTAGTAGTTAATTGTTTTAAAGATATGTGTGTGATGGCTAATTGATATCCTAGTTTGGTTGTGCTTATTCTTCTTGGATGCGTAGCTAACATCTAAGTTGTTTGTTAATCTCTATTGATTGCGAAAGTGGATATAGAGATTTAGAACTTGCCATGCTAGCATAGGTTTATGCATGTTTGTCATGCATGATTCGTAGGTGATTTTAACCATCTTACCTGCCATATGTAATCTGAATGGATAACTTGCTCGTTAAACCGTTATGTTTTCAAATCTTATAGACATATAGGGTCTAAGCATAATTGGTGTTTGCCCAACTTCTATCTCTTTTGTGGATGTTTGAGTGGTTTGGTATACGTATACTGAAAGGTAGCGTGTACTGATTTCGTGTTATCCGATTAGTTATCACAACCGTCACATGCATTGATTAAAGACAAAAGACTCTAGATGAAGTATTTAATGAAGTTAGGATCCCATGTTTTATTCTCATAAGTAAATCATCAGTAATCTCTTTAGTTAATTATAGTCTTGATAATTTGTTTAGTTAATTTAGATAATCAAACACAACTTTGATATTTGTCTTAGCATTGAACAATAGCCATACATTGTTACATAAGTGCATAACTATAGTAACCAAAGCAGTCTCTGTGGGAACGAACTCTACTTTCATATATTACTTGTTGACCGCGTACGCTTGCGTGATTTTGTGCGAACAAGTTTTTGGCGCCGCTGCCGGGGACTCGGTGTTATTTATATAGTTTATGTGCTTGTCATCAGTGGTCGTTAACGTTCACTGACTCGGATTATACTCATCAATTTTACTTTGTTTGGTGTGTTTCAGATACTTTAGTGAGCGTGTATGCGAACACGTTCTCAATCTCGGAAAGAAGAACTTGAATTAAGTCTTGTTATGGGAGAACCAGCAGCAACAGAAACGAAGGCTTTGAAGGATTTTTCTCAGCCAAAGATAAATGACATTCAATCTAGCATTGTCAGGCCGGCTATTGCAGCTAATACTTTTGAAATCAAGCCTGGCACGATTCAGATGGTGCAGAATTCAGTTCAGTTTGGGGGTGCTCCAACGGAAGATCCTAATATGCATATTAGGGATTTCATCGAGATTTGCGACACCTTCAAGTTCAACGGAGTGTCAGAAGATGCTGTGAAGCTGATACTTTTCCCATTCTCTCCGAGGGATAAGGCTAAGGGCCGGTTGCACTCTCTACCAGCAGGTTCTATTACTACATGGGAGGATCTTGCTCAGAAGTTTCTCACTAAATTCTTCCCGATGGCTAAAACAGCAGCAATCAGGAATGCTCTTACTCAGTTTGCACAGCATTCAGGGGAAACTTTATGTGAAGCTTGGGAGCGTTACAAGGAGATGCTTAGGAAGTGTCCTCATCATGGAATGCCTGATTGGATGGTGATCAATTGTTTCTATAATGGACTGGGAGGTCAATCTCGACCAATGCTGGACGCGGCATCAGGTGGAGCTCTTTGGGCTAAAAGCTATGAAGAAGCTTATGAGCTTATTGAGATGATGGCTGCTAATGAATATCAGAATCCAACTCAGAGGTTATCACAAGGCAAGGTAGCAGGAATTCTGGAAGTGGATGCAGCTACGACAATAGCTGCACAGCTAAAAGCTTTGTCTATGAAGGTGGATTCTCTGTCAAACTTTGGAGTTCAGCAGGTGGCTAGTGTGTGTGAGCTATGTGCAGGTGCACATGACACGACTCAATGTGCCATATCTAGTGAATCGGCGCAGTTTGTGAGCAATTTCCAGAGATCACAACAGCCAGTGCCTAATGCCTATCATCCGAATAACAGGAACCATCCGAATTTCAGTTGGAGTAACAATTAGGGTGGTCAGCAACAACAACTACAACAGCCGTATCAGCAGTATCAAGGACAGCAGTATGGAGCTAAGCCATTTAACTCTTCGGGTTTTCAGCAGCAGTATGCTCCAAGGCAACCGTATCAACCACCAGGTTTTCAACAACCGTCTCAAGACAATGCTGGTCAGTCATCTAATGAAAAGTCTGAATTGGAGGAATTGAGGTTAATGTGCAAGAGCCAAGCTTTTTCAATCAAGACTCTGGAGAATCAAATCGGTCATATTGCCAATGCCTTGCTGAATAGACCACAGGGAACTCTCCCTTGTGATACGGAAGCTAATCCTGGCAAAAGAGAAGTCAAGGAACATGTCAAAGCAGTTACCTTGCGATCTGGAAAGGTTACGGGTGACCAGAACTCAGAAACAGAGCAAAACGAAGAAATGTTTGGATTCCCAACAGAAGGTGGGCGCGCCCGCGCCCTAGGAAGTGCGCCCGCGCCTGATGTTCTGCCAGAAGATGAAGAAAAATTGGAAAAATCAAGTCTGGGGGGAACCGAAGCGGAAAAGCGTGAAAATTCGACTGAGACATCTGTTCTCAAGCATAATACAGAGATCAAGGAGGTCTATCCTCCTCCGCCATTCCCTAAACGTCTTCAAAAGCAGAAGTTGGACAAACAGTTTGCTAAGTTTCTGGAGGTTTTCAAGAAGTTGCATATCAACATACCATTTGCGGAAGCTCTAGAACAAATGCCGAGCTACGCGAAGTTTATGAAAGGTATTCTATCTCGGAAGTTGAAACTCGAGGAGTTGGAAACCGTTGCTCTTACAGAAGAGTGCAGTGATATCCTACAGCAGAAGTTACCTCCTAAACTCAAGGATCCAGGGAGTTTCACCATACCGTGCACAATCGGCAATCTATCTTTCAACAAGTGCTTGTGTGACTTGGGAGCTAGTATTAATCTGATGTCGTTGTCTATCTTCATGCAACTTGGGCTGCCTGAACCTAAACCTACAAACATGTCCTTACAGCTGGCTGATCGGTCGATCACATATCCAAGGGGCATAGTGGAGGATGTTTTGGTTAGAGTGGATAAGCTTATCTTTCCTGCTGATTTTGTTATTCTGGATTTTGAGGAAGACAAGAAGATTCCTATTATCTTGGGAAGACCGTTCTTGGCTACAAGCCGTACTTTGATCGATGTGCAGAAAGGAGAACTTGCAATGAGGGTGCATGACCAGAATGTTACCTTCAGTGTGTTCAATGCAATGAAGTTCCCTACAGAGGATGAAGAGTGTTTTTCAGTGGACTTGGTGGAGTCTGCAGTTTACACGGAGATCGAGCAATTGCTTAAGTCAGATACCTTGGAGAAGGTAATGATAGGGGATTCTGATATTGAAGACAAAGAAAGAGAAGAGCAACTGCAGTATTTGAATGCTTCTCCGTGGAAAAGAAAGATTGATATGCCATTTGATTCTCTTGGCATAGATGAGCTTAAAAAATCTCAGGACCGTCTCAAGCCGTCGATTGAAGAAGCTCCTATTCTTGAACTCAAACCACTGCCGGAGCACTTGAGGTATGCGTTCTTAGGTGATACATCTACTTTACCTGTGATTATTGCATCTAACTTGTCAGGTAGTGAAGAAGAAAAACTTTTGAGAATTCTGAGAGAGTTCAAATCAGCCATTGGTTGGACCATAGCGGATATCAAGGGAATCAACCCTTCGTATTGCATGCATAAGATTCCGCTTGAACCAGGAAGTAAACCAACTGTGGACCCTCAAAGAAGGCTCAATCCTATCATGAAAGAGGTGGTGAAGAAAGAAATTCTGAAGTGGCTAGATGCAGGAATTATCTATCCTATTTCAGACAGTTCTTGGGTGAGTCCAGTGCAATGTGTGCCTAAGAAAGGAGGCATGACAGTGGTTGCTAATGAGAAGAATGAGCTTATCCCTACTCGTACAATTACAGGGTGGAGGATTTGCATGGACTACCGAAAGCTGAATAAAGCCACCAGAAAAGATCACTTCCCTCTTCCGTTCATTGATCAGATGCTGGATAGGTTGGCTGGTCATGAGTTCTATTGCCTTCTGGATGGTTATTCAGGTTACAATCAGATTTGTATTGCTCCAGAGGATCAGGAGAAGACCACATTCACATGTCCTTTTGGCACTTTTGCGTTCCGTCGCGTTTCTTTCGGACTCTGTGGTGCACCAGCAACTTTTCAGAGGTGTATGATGGCCATTTTCTCAGATATGATTGGCATTAATGTGGAGGTGTTCATGGACGACTTCTCAGTTTTTGGAACTTCCTATGACCAGTGCCTACAGAATCTTGGCATGGTGCTAAAAAGGTGTGTTGAGACCAATGTGGTGCTCAATTGGGAAAAATGTCACTTCATGGTGCAAAAAGGAATCATTCTTGGGCATAAGGTTTCTAGCAAGGGGCTTGAAGTGGATAAGGCCAAAGTGGAGACAATTGAAAATCTTCCTCCACCAATTTCAGTTAAGGGAATTCGCAGTTTTCTTGGTCATGCGGGTTTCTATCGGCGATTCATTCAAGACTTCTCCAAAATCTCTAAACCCTTATGTAGTTTGTTGGAAAAGGATGTTCCTTTCAAGTTTGATGAAGATTGCTTAGCTGCTTTCGAGCTCTTGAAGAAGAAGTTGACTACTACACCTATTATCACTGCACCTGACTGGGATGAACCTTTTGAGTTGATGTGTGATGCTAGTGACTATGCCGTGGGAGCTGTTCTTGGGCAAAGGAAGAACAAGGTGTTTCATGTGATTTACTATGCTAGCAAAACTCTCAACGATGCTCAGCTGAACTACACTACTACAGAAAAGGAACTTTTAGCCATTGTCTACAGTTTCGAGAAATTCAGGTCATATTTGCTTGGAACTAAGGTAGTAGTATATACTGATCATGCAGCAATTCGTTATCTGATTTCTAAGAAAGATTCAAAGCCGCGGTTGATTCGTTGGGTTCTTTTGCTCCAAGAGTTTGATTTGGAGATTAAAGACATGAAGGGTACAGAAAACCAGGTGGCTGACCATTTGTCACGATTGGAAGATCTCGGTAAGAATGCTGGTGATAAAACTCTTATCAATGAATTTTTTCCTGATGAGCAACTTTTTGGGGTGCAAGATGAAGAACCATGGTTTGCAGATATTGTGAACTATCTTGTTAGTAATGTCATCCCTGCTGAATTCTCTTATGCTCAAAGGAAGAAGTTTCTACATGATATGAAGTGGTATCGTTGGGACGAGCCATTCTTATTCAGGCAAGGAGCTGATCAGATGATAAGAAGATGCATCCCTTATAGTGAAACCGAGAGTGTTTTGCGAGATTACCATTCCACCACTTATGGAGGTCATTATGGTGGAGAGAAGACAGCTACTCGAGTACTTTAGGCAGGTTTCTACTGGCCAACTCTGTTTAAAGACGCTCATCAGTTTGTATTGAGGTGTGATCGATGCCAAAGGGTTGGTAATATCTCTAGGAGGAATGAGATGCCTCTTAATATGCTGCTTGAAGTGGAGATTTTTGATGTATGGGGAATAGATTTCATGGGACCATTTGTTTCATCCTGCAATAATCAGTACATACTGTTAACTGTGGATTACGTATCTAAATGGGTCGAGGTAAAGGCTTTACCGACCAATGATGCTAAAGTGGTGCTGAGTTTTCTGCATAAGCAAATCTTCACGCGTTTCGGAACTCCAAGGGTAATCATCAGTGATGAGGGTACACATTTTTGTAATCGCAAGTTCACAACCTTGATGGCCAGGTATAATATCAATCATCGTGTTGCTATTGCCTATCACCCTCAGACAAATGGCCAAGCTGAAGTTTCTAATAGGGAGATTAAGCGTATTCTTGAAAAAGTTGTAAATCCTTCAAGGAAGGATTGGTCGTTGAAGCTTGATGAAGCTGTTTGGGCTTACAGGACAGCTTACAAGACTCCGTTGGGTACGTCACCATTTCAGCTTGTGTATGGTAAGGCTTGTCATTTGCCTGTCGAGCTAGAGCACAAGGCATATTGGGCGTTGAAGAAGTTGAATTTTGATTTGTCAGCTGCTGGTGAGAAAAGAATGCTTCAGATTAATGAGTTGGATGAGTTCCGTCTACAGGTTTATGAAAATCACAAGTTATACAAGGAGAAGGTAAAGAGATGGCATGATAAGAAGTTGGTGCAAAAGTCCTTTGTTCCTGGCCAACTAGTTTTGCTTTTTAACTCTCGTCTCAAGCTTTTTCCTCGTAAACTCAAGTCAAGGTGGTCAGGGCCGTTCACGGTCAAAACAGTGTTTCCACATGGTGCAGTGGAAGTTTTTGATAAGTCGCCGGATGAAGCATTTAAGGTCAATGGTCAGAGGTTGAAACCGTATTTTGGTGAACGGGTGAATCGCGAGGCGGAAACCGCGATTCTTGTTTCAGCTGTTTAAGGAGTCAGGAATCACGTCAAGCTATTGACGTAAAACGAGCGCTTCGTGGGAGGCAACCCATGATATGTTGTAAGTATTTTTCATTTTCTTTGTTTGAAACAAAAAAAAAATCAAAAAAATCAGAAAATCTGGCAGAAGGACCGCGCGCCCGCGCCCTAGCCACGCGCGCCCGCGCCCTAGCCACGCGCGCCCGCGCCCTAGCCACGCGCGCCCGTGCCCAATCCCTGTCCAGGAAAAAACAGAAACGGGAAAAAAGAAATAAAACCTCCCCAAATAAGATTTTATGTGTTTTTTTCCCTTTTTAAACACATACCTACCCCTCCCCAACCCTCTATATCAAAACCCTAGCCCTAAATTACTCTTTCTCATTCTCTCTCTCACACCTATACATACACACATCTATATATATCTTCATCAATTTCAATGGCTCCACCAAAGAGGGGTAGATTGGCAGGTAGTAGCAGCACTCGTCGTTCTTCTTCTGAGGAGGAGTCGAGTATTGGTATTGGAGGAGAGAAATTCACATCTCCAGAGGCTCAGGTTGAGTTTTCTCGTTTGTTGTCGAAGGTTGTGGCTAAAGAGAGGGGATTTTTGCCTCAACCTACTGATGGGCACTTGTTTACCATGATTACGAAGAGGGGTTGGGAATCCTTTTGTGAAGCACCGGAGCCGGTCCCGTTGTCTATTGTGCGGGAGTTCTATGCTAATGCTAAAGCCGACAAGAACGGTTATAGTATGGTTCAGGGATTTACTGTTGATTATACGGCTAGGGCAATTCATCGGGTTTTGAATTTGCCTGGGAGGAAGAGGGGTGAGGAAGACTGGTCTTTGAAGACTCGGGAAGATCTTGATCTCGAGTACATTCTTGGGGAGATGTGTGTTCCAGGCACGACTTGGAAGTACAAGGCTGGCACCACTGAGCTGATTACTTTTCCGGCTTCTGCTATGAACAGGTATGCGAGGGCTTGGAATTTGTTTATTTGTGCTAATATTGTGCCTTCTTCGCATCAGCATGAGGTTACGGTGGAAAGGGCTATTGTTCTTTTTGGTATTCTGAATGAAGAGTACATTGATCTTGGAGAGCTCCTTCATAGGAGTATTGTGAAGTTTTTGAAGGGTGGTACAACGGGGGCGATTCCTCATGCCTCCATTGTTACTAAGTTGTGTGCTGCAGTTGGTGTTCGTTGGTCCGAGGAGGAGCAGGTTCAGTTACCAAGCGCTCCTATTGATCATTCGATGATTGATAGGATGGTGGATTGGGATGGTGGTGCCCCAGATTACTATGGTTTAAGCTATACTCATCTTGAGGATGCTGAGGAAGCAGAGGCTCCACCTCGTGAGCCTGCAGCTAGGAGGGAACGTGCATCCAGGATTCAACGTGAGGTGGATAGGTCTGGTTTAGGGGATGTGCAGTATAGGCGGTTGACGCGGCGCATTGATGCGATTCATGACAGTCAGAGACGCTTTTCTCAGGATTTGACTCAGGCTTTGAGTACTGAATTCAGAGCTACTGGAGTTGACATCACTTGGCCTACTTTTGGAGTGGATTCTGTTTATCCACCACCAGATACACCACCCGAGGAGGGTGGTCCTGCTGATGATTAGGTATTCTCTGCATCTTTCCTTTTTATTACCTTCAATGAGGACATTGAATATTGTAAGTTTGGGGGTGTTAATTATGGAAGATTAGTGTGTGTGTCATATAGGATTCATATTGCATTTGTAGTTAGTTCATTCATATCTTTGCATGTTTTTGTCATATAGAGCATTTTGTTTGCATTAGTGTTTGTGTCTATCATGTGAGTTCATTTAGTTGCATTTGCATAGCATGCATATTTCATGATCCTTTAGGAATTGACTATTTCCGTTGATGAGTTGGTGTTGATGGGAGTGTGGTAGTGATGAATAGAGGGTTGATTAAGTTCCTATGAATTGACTTGCATGGCAGAAACAAATTAATTTCATAAGTCTCATTGGTTGCTTTTAGATTTGATCAGACCATGCTTGTTTGGATGTTAGAATTTAACCGCTTGCTTATATTTAGAATGTATTCTATTCTCTTAAAATTGAAGGAGCACTAAAGTATAAGTTTGGGGGAAACCAGGGATTTCATGCTAGTTATCAATAAAGGCTAGGCGTCAAATGGCTAGTAGCCGCTCATCGAAAAGATGAGTAGTCTAGGGTGGGATGAGAAAAAAGCAAAGCGCACTCATTCCGAAACTGAAAAAAAAGAAAAAAAAAAGAAAAAAAGAAAAAAAAAGTTGTGTTTATGCAGAATTGATCAGGTTGAGCTCTTTAATACTCGAGCAATTAAGTTCTAGGGGACTTTGTGCCTAGTGACCTAAGACTTTTCCGGTCTGGGATCCACTAACCTAACGTTCGTTACATGGGTATTATTGTATAAGCCTTTTGGGGTCTCATCCATTGCACGGTCAAATAAGCATGTGTGTTGTAATAAAGCATGAATTCCTGTCTAGCTCAAGCGGATTTTGAGGTGTCTTTAAGTGGTTTCTTGTGTCTAGAGTTCATTTTGTTTATAAGCTTGTGGTTGTTTTGGTGAAGAATATGATATGGTCTTGGTTTAGTTTGGTAGTATATTGATGAGCATTGCACACACGCACGTTTCTGTGTTTGTATGGTTAGTATACGGGAATTTGGTTGAACTCTGTTTGAAAGATTGCATTCCTTGAGATGTTTGCTTGTTGATTGGTTTTGGTTAGTCTGAGGGGATCACTTGCATTATCATATTAGTTGCATTCATGTATTGCATTATAGTTAGTAGAGTCTGTTTATGCTTGAGGACAAGCATCGGTTTAAGTTTGGGGGTGTGATAAGTGGATTCCATATCCACTTGGATCGTCCTAAATTGGCTTAAATTTGATCGTTAGTTCTCAAGTGTGTGGTGTTTGTGATGTGTTTTGTGTTAGTATTTGCAGAATTTATTTGTTAGCAGAGTAGTGGAGTTCTTGTGGATTGCAGTGGTGTTTTGAGCATTTTCTGTGAAGGCCAAGTGGTTGCGGAGCGAGAGAGCGCAAGGAAAAGTCAAGGAATGCAAAGTTGAGGATTCTGATCAGTAACCAGGCGCGCCCGCGCCCTATTAGGCACGCCCGCGCTCTTCAAATGCTGTAGAAGGCAATTATGAGTCAGAAAAGGAAAGTTTCCAGAAGACCAGTCAACCCAGAGACCTATATAATCAATTGGTGGACGATTTCTGAGATATACATTGACATACAATCATACATATCCATCCACCGGTGAGGAGAACAAGAAGACGGCTGATTACGAAGATCTACTTTTCATCTTTTCTCTGTATTCTTCTAATTAGGCGATACTTTGGATTCTCGTTTGTTCTTTCATAAACCCTAGCACTTTTATTCAGTATTCTAGACTTTTTATTATCATGTTTTCATCAGAACCCACGATGATGAACGGTTCTATTATGAACTAATCGTTGTCGTGGGATTCTAACGGATTTATTTATGGATTTTAGTAGTTAATTGTTTTAAAGATATGTGTGTGATGGCTAATTGATATCCTAGTTTGGTTGTGCTTATTCTTCTTGGATGCGTAGCTAACATCTAAGTTGTTTGTTAATCTCTATTGATTGCGAAAGTGGATATAGAGATTTAGAACTTGCCATGCTAGCATAGGTTTATGTATGTTTGTCATGCATGATTCGTAGGTGATTTTAACCATCTTACCTGCCCTATGTAATCTGAATGGATAACTTGCTCGTTAAACCGTTATGTTTTCAAATCTTATAGACATATAGGGTTTAAGCATAATTGGTGTCTGCCCAACTTCTATATCTTTTGTGGATGTTTGAGTGGTTTGGTATACGTATACTGAAAGGTAGCGTGTACTGATTTCGTGTTATCCGATTAGTTATCACAACCGTCACATGCATTGATTAAAGACAAAAGACTCTAGATGAAGTATTTAATGAAGTTAGGATCCCAAGTTTTATTCTCATAAGTAAATCATCAGTAATCTCTTTAGTTAATTATAGTCTTGATAATTTGTTTAGTTAATTTAGATAATCAAACACAACTTTGATATTTGTCTTAGCATTGAACAATAGCCATACATTGTTACATAAGTGCATAACTATAGTAACCAAAACAGTCTCTGTGGGAACGAACTCTACTTTCATATATTACTTGTTGACCGCGTACGCTTGCGTGATTTTGTGCGAACACATAGTCCTCAAAAAGGCTAGATCGCGAAGTCCTCAATTGACCTATGTCGCAATGTCCTCAAAGACCGTATCACGTAGTCTTTACAAGTGACATCGCATAGTCTGGAATGAAGTGGAGTTCACGATATCAACACTTAGCCGTTTACAACAAGACAAATGAAGGTACAAGATCAAAGTCAATGGAGACAAATACTGAATCATTTGTTCTGGCAAGGTGGTCCAAAGAACAAATGGCAAATCTACAGCTAAACTTGGAGAGAAAGATAAGAGACAAGCAGCTACAGAAACGGGAAAGACTCCGAAAAGCAGGTGGTCCTTCCTGACATAGTTAACCTCTTATGGCAGAACAAGTTGGATGAACAGTGAGGGTAACAGTGTAAATAGGTGTGTGTACTAGTTTGTATATGACTTATATATATCATGCACACCCTATTGTTAGCTGCAAGAGAGATACACATAGTTTTATCTTAAGCACTCTTTTCTCTGTAAGCAAAAACAAGATACAAACTATTCTTGTTTAGAAGCCAGAAATTCAGTTGTGAAATTCTGGAAAGCTGTAGTATTTAATTTGCTTAATACAAAGTAGATTAAAGTGATTGTGTGTGTTGTTTATTTTCTGCATATTACTCAGCATAATCATATACAGCTTAATTAGTTTTCAAGGATCGAAAAACTCAAAACTATCCATTCACCCCCCCTTTGTCTAGTTTCTGTGTGATATTCATTACTAACAACTTCTTTTATCTTCTCTTGTTTTAATAGTATATGTTTTATATGGCTTTTTCCATTGTGTTTGTTGCTTTCATTCCTATTACGAGTGAGTAGTCATATTCTAGGGCGCAAGGGAGTGTTTGCACCATGATAATGGCCTGATTTTCACAGTAGTTTGATTGGTTTTAAGTGATTCTAATTGATATGTTTTAATGTTTAATTTGTGTAATTGGCCAATACCATAGATTATTTGTATGCAATGATGGTAATAGATCGAGAGATAATGTACTCATTAGAGGCACACATACAATTAGCCGAATGAATGTGAATGCGAGATCATCATTGGAATTCTGAGAATGTTGATACTCGAGAGAGATTAACACATATTCTAATCACTTGACTGGTTAAATTACTAAAAGCTATTATTGTGTAATCATGTTTCGAGAGTGTTAATACTTGAGAGAGATTAACATACTCTAGCTACGTGATCACTTTAGTTGCTTTAGGTTAAAAAACCATTTTGGTGTAAGCATGGTGAACCCGATTGCCCTAGACTTTTAGTTAATTGATTATAAACCACATTTATTTGCATTACTAGTTTAATAAAATATTCAAAAATCGTTGTCACTCTAGAAACAATTTGCAATAATTAGATTAAATATCTTGAAACTTGTCTACTTGTGGATTCGACCCCGTACTTGCTAGTTTCTACTAACAACAGACACTGTGCACTTGCGGTCATATAATTTTACTCATCGGTACCGTACCGACCAAACTTTTAATGTTTCGTCTTTAATAGTATAATATTGATACGACAAGTAATATTAGCAATTTAATAATATATAATAAATGTATTGAAATTAAAAGATCAAAATAACCCTGAAAAAATATAATAGAAAGAAGGGTAAAATGATCCATTAATTAAATTACTC
The DNA here is from genome assembly GCA_030848705.1 of Heracleum sosnowskyi. Taxonomy (NCBI): domain Eukaryota; kingdom Viridiplantae; phylum Streptophyta; class Magnoliopsida; order Apiales; family Apiaceae; genus Heracleum; species Heracleum sosnowskyi. Next base: position 25,298,615 of record CM061240.1, read on the forward strand.
AACAAACTCCATGTTAGTGTATTAGATAGATAATAGATAATAATTTTTGATTTTTGATTTTAAAATTGAAAATATTTAATTTCAATTTTGATTTTATCCTAACACGACACCAATTCATTATGCTCTCACTCGGTAACGTAGAATCTTGACCACCCATCATCGCTAATTTATGGCACTTTCTATCTGTTTTTAAAGTTTGATCAACATATTTTATCCATCTTTTTTAAAATAATAATGATCCATGGGATTGAATCCACTTTGCATCTATTTAAAATTTGATAGTAATTGTTGTAAGGAGAATTTCGTACAACAGTGTGTTGGAGGTTTATGGAAAGTGGTGGCTGGACTTGTATGATGACTCCTCAGAAAATTGAATAGAGAATAGGTTTTTTCTCTTGCTCTTTGCCGAGTGTCAATTGTGTATCATATAAGGTGCCTACGTACCCCTTTATATAGGGATCAAGCCTCACGTAGTTCTTGGAGAACAAGTCATTGAATAAGCCCATTCAGTCCAAGCCCATAAAATAGTCAGGATTTATGTTCCCATAAATAGTTCAAGGATTATCAATCCACCTCAAGTTCCCATAAATAGTCCAAGGATTATCAATCCACTTCAAGTTCCCATAAATAGTCCCAAGGATTATCAATCCTCTTCATGTTCCCATAAATAATCTGGTCTTTACACGTTTTCCTACAATCTTGCGGCATCTCCGCATTTCTTTCCATGATTGCAGGTCTATCCCATGTCAACCAAGAAACATCCCATAAATGGGAATTTCCATATATTGGGCTTCACCCACGATGCGAGCTGGCCAGGCTCGCATCGCATAAAACATATGAGAATTACCCTTTCAAAGTTCAAGTGGTGCGAGCTCACCTATGTTCAAATATTCTTATTTCTGACAAGTACCACGGGCCCATTACTTCATAATGGTGAGAGCCCATAAGCTTATGGTATAAATAACGAAGCGAGCTCATCAAAATGAACTCATAAAGAAGAGAGCCCAAAACTCTTTTTAACGAAGTGAGCCCACCATACTTAGAAGGATTTTGGGCTCAACATAACTTCACGATGCGAGCCCTAATTCTAGTCCACACCAATCTTCCCAAATCATAGCCCAATCCCTAGGCCCAAATCACTTAGGGACCTGTCCAGGGCCCATTACCGAAAATCCAGTATAACAACTACCCCCCAAAATTCCTTAGTAATCTTAAATAAGGAATTTTTCATTTGCTTCAAATAACACGACGCGAGCTTGATTTCCAGCTCGCATAGCATCCAGTTCGTTCACTATTGCCAGATGCGTGTTCACTCAACCGTTTGACAGCTGTTCATAAAAAGACGTGCCGTCCATTCAAATTTGGACACGTGTCTCTTATATTCTCTCTCCTATCCTCTATAAATACCTCAGAATTTCATTTCATAAACTCATTCTATCAAAAACAGTAAGGAAACTCTGCCCAATTTTGCTCAAGGATCAAACACGGCGAGAATTATCATAACTTCCCGGCGTTCGTCCGCATCCTCCTCGAATTCTTCAAGTTCATCCACCAGTTCTTCACAAAGTAAGCATTTTAATCTTTAGGATTACTTTCCTTTGTTTTTTATGTTTGTATAATATATGTTTGTTCGAACTTATAGAGTTTCGAACTGAGTTCCTTCATTGAAGCGAACTCATACCACGGTTTGAGCTGAACCTGGTACCACACGAAAACGAGGCATCTGTTCGCATCGAACAGCAGTCCCAATTGTCTACGCGAGGCGAGAACACTTAAGATTTTTTAATACTTTCTTTCTTCTTATTTTTAGGGGCACACACTAATTTCCACCATCTTTTTCAGATGTTAAGTGCGACCCCTTCTCCATCTGCCGGTTCGCTCAATAATACCCCGAGCCCGGCTCGTTCTTCTGCCACTCCATCTCCCTTGAATCAATATCCTCCCGAGCTCAGGGGTTCCAAGGAGTTCCAGCGCGAATTGACATCTATCTTGGGTCGCCTAAGCCAACCCATCTCTCCCAATTCAGCCATCACTCCTGAAGGGGCTGCCAACATCGCACGGGTAGAAAGTGCGATGCGAGCTAGTGGCTCCAGTTCGTTGGGACTTCAGCTCGATCCCAACTGTTATTCCCAAATGACCTAACAGAATTGTAGAAGGGGGGGTTGAATACAATTCTTGATATTTTCTTGAAACTAAACACTTTATAAAATAAAACTGAACTGAATAAATAAAAACACAAGATATAAATAATTCAGTTGGATTGTTTGATGATCCAACTGAAGTGTTTTTATTGCGGAAATAATCTGTGATACAAAAGTACACAGCTGCTCAGTTACAAGGTTGTAGAGAAGAATTGCTCTCAAAAATAGCTAATACAATCTATTTGTTTTTCTTCTCTCCTTTCTAAAGTAACTGCTACACTTGGTTATATAATCCCAAGTTTACAATTCTACGTTTGGTTAAACTAAAGAATAATAGTAGTAACCATCAGTAGCTTGCTTTTCATTCCTTTTGTCCAATGGTCCTTGGAGATCTTTGCTTTTGTCTTCATGCTCATTATAATCATTTCCAAGAGCCTTATTGGAAATTGGAATGTTTCCTTATTTCCAGTAACCACTTTGATGGCTTCCAATGCAAAGTACACTTCCATATCTCCTTTTAGATCTGTTCAGTAAACTGTCACTATCACTTTGTCAACTATTCAAAAAGCAACATTGATTCGTTGATAGCAAGGAGATGTGTTTCGTTGATAGCTTCATTCTTCATTCCGTTGATGGTGTTTCCCTCGTTTCGTTGATGGGTAAACTCCATACCGTTGACAGAGTAATCTTCATACCGTTGACATGTCTTCACTTAGTCAAAATTACAAGGCATAACATATTTACAATTAACCAACCTATTTTGCCTATCTAGTACTTAGTCAACATGACTTAGAAAACCTATCTAAAACATATAACAGAATGCCTATCATACTGTGAAGTATTGTACAATGCACTTGCTACAACACTCATTTCGTTGATGAGCTTCCTGTCAACGGAATGCTGCAAAGCATGCCATTTCGTTGACAGTTACAAAAATGACTTTACACAAATTCTACTAAGTGTTTTATGTTTATCATCAAGAACAACATATTCCTAACAATCTCCCCCAATTTATGACTGATAGAATAACAGCCATAAATCAAGAGACTTGATGATAACAAAAACACTCAGATACATCATAAATTACAAAAGTAGAATATGTATTAAGCTTCAAAATTTTATAGACAAAATATAAGACTTACAAGACTAATGCCCACAAATGCTCCTCTAGTCTGAGCAAATGTTTCATCTGTGATTTCTTTGTGGCATAGTCTTCTTCCCTTTCTTGGAGTTGTTTTCCTCAATCTGGACCTGTAGCCTTCTGTAGAAGATTTTCTCCTCTTCATCTTGATCACCAAGCTTGGATTGCATCAGCTTTAGAGTTTGATTAGATGCCTTCTCCAGCTGGTCTTCCATTCTGAAGAATCTTCTGCAATTGTCCTTGTCCTTAAACTCCATCATCCAATAAGGTTGAAGATGGATTTTCTTTCCTGTTGAGGGAACTCTAAGTATCCTGGGAAGAGCCTCAGGCTTGTTCCAGCTAGCCTTTATCTGACAGATTTTGGAGACCACCTCAGACTTGGCTGTTTTGGTGAAACCAAAGTCCTTTTTCAAGCATCTAAACACTGAGAGTAGTGTTTGATAGTCTTCTCCTAAAATTCTGTAGAGAGGCCACACTTGTTCTCTACCTCCCTTGAATATGAACACTAGTCTTTCAGGCAACTTTTGAGAAGCTGCAATTCCCCTTACTTCCACCAGGTTGTCTAAGTCAAGATGTAGACTGGATTCTTCCCTGATGTCAGCAATGTACATGCAGTCCTCTGGGTTTGCAGGGGGTTTTTGAGATTGTGGCTTTCTCACAAGAACAGGCTTTGCTTTGACAGACCTCTTCTTTGTCTTCATTGGTTGGTCCTTCTCTAACAGGAACTTTGGAAAGTAGGCTTCATCAAATTCAAAAGGTTCCTCTTTTGGCATGATTGGATGATCATGAAAGTTGACAGGATGTGCAGGATCACAAGCCAACTTTCCCTCAATAGCTAGATCACCAGGAATTTGATGTGCACTTGTTGTGGAAGAGTCTTGAGCAGTTTCTTGAGAATCATCTTCATCAAAGTTCAGATTCCTCTTAGCTCTAGCCTTTGGCTGACTTGTTCTCTTCTTCTTTCCAGCTTCCTTAGCTTTATCCTTGGCCTTTTCTTCCTGTAGGGCTTCTTCATCTTCAAGTGATTGAGCAACTGCAAGAGCTTGCATTGCTGCCCTTTCACTTTCTTCAGCTTTGGCCTTAGCAAAATTTGGGTGACCAACCCAAATGTAGATTTCCTTGCTATCCCTGTAGATGAGTGCCCTCTTGTTCCTTATGCTTGGATGATTGCTTTCTTTGCTCTCCTTGATCAGCTTCCCTAAGACTTTGAACTCATCTGGCCTTGGTGGAGGATAAGCTATCCTTTCTATGTTCTTGCCTTTGGGTTTTATGGGAGATACTGGAGATATCCCTCTTGCATCCACATTCCTCAAACATGAAGCTTGTCCTTTCTCATTCCTTGAATCTTGAAGGACTCCATGCTGAAGGGGTTCCATGACATAGGAACTCCTGAATTGTGGCTCCATTTGCACTGTCACCATTGCATTTGTTGATGGTGGTATTGAAGTAGCTTGTACAGATGATACCTTTTTAGTGTCAGCTAGCTTCTTGACCTTTGCTTCAATATTTGACCAGTGATCCTTGATTTGTTCTGCAAGTTTCATCCTCAAAGAGGCTTCCTGGATCAGGTCAATACTGTCCTTTTTCTTCTTTGCAAACTCCCCCATTGCTAATGGCTCTTCTGGTAAGGAGATGGCTGGGACCATAACCTTTGTGATCTGAATGTTTAGCTCCTTAGATTTCTCCCCCTTTTTGTTAGCATCAAGTGAGATGAGAGGGAGCCCTTGAGCTGCCAGAAGCTGGGTGAGTAGCTGAGTTTGCTTCTCCTGCTCCTTTTGCATGTGACTAAGTGTAGCCTCAACTTTGTCCACTCTAGAGGAAAGAGTTTTCAAAGATGAAGACACTTCAGGTTCCTTGGTGAAAAACCTTGACATCCTGGAGACAGTGTGAAGAGGAAGCTTTTCATCTAGCCTCCTGTCAGTAGCAGCCCTAAGGTTGCTAATTGAGTCCTTGATTTCTGTAGCCTCAATCCTTGTCTGCAACATTTGTAGCCTTTGAATTTCCAGAGAATCCATGATGGCTTTGTAGAATTTCTTGTCCCTTGCTCCTGCAGACTCATGAGCTAGATATGCTTCATTGTACTGCCTTGTGATAGCAGCATCCAAATTGCATCTACCATGCATATCTTGAGAAAGCCAGTTTGGTGTAGGAGGCACCACAGAAGTCCCAGTCTGTGCAGTAGTGGCCACCTGTAGAATGTCACCAAAGCTATCCTCATTATCAGAAAAATCAAATTCTCCACTTACTTCAGCCCCTGGAGGTAGATTGGTCAAGGCATCCTTTGCTCTTTGCATTGATGCAGTTGTGTGAATTAGTTGTAGTGACCTCTCTGCCTCCACATTGCCCTGTTGAGCCAAAACTTGATAGGCTGACACAGGATGAGTAAAGGTCTCAGGATCCAGGGAAATACTATCCAGAGTTTGTTGATAAACCTCTTGGAAAGTAAGTTCCCTTTCTCCCTCACTGACCTCCATTAACTCACTAGCAATGACTGCTTCCATCCTTATTACTCCTGTAGTCCCTTCTCTCTCTCCACTCTGTTCTTGCATCATGGGCTCCCCATGGCTCACACCTCTCACACCCTCACCTTCACCTTCTAAGGTGGAACTCTCAATCTCTCCTTTTGCCTGGCTGGAAGAAATAGCCAGCCTCTCACTCACATTCTCTCCTTTTGCCTGGCTGCAAGCCAGCCTCTCAGTTTCACTCCCTCTCAGTCCTAGAAGTGTCTCAACTATCACTAGATCATCTGCACTAGTTGTGGGAACAACTTGATTTTCAATTAAAGGTGCAGAGTGAACTATCAACGGAATGGTAGTTTGAACTGTCAACGGTATGGATACCGTTGATGGAGAAACACTTGTCAACGAAATAGACTGTTTCGTTGATGAAGTCAAGAAAGCACTTTGAGAATGAGAAATTACAGTAGAGTCTGTGGTGATTGATTTTAAAGATTGGTCCACAGATCCCCTTGCAACTTCAGGAAAAATTGGTTGATGGCCCAACAAATCACTTAACAAGTGATGGCCACCAGCTTTAGAGTGGGACTTCTCCAAGATTAGAGTTGGAGAATCAGGAATAGATGTATGGATCATGTCCACATCTAAAGATTGAGTTGGTGAATTTGATGGAGATAATTCAAGATTGATGTTTAGAGAATGGGACTGTAACCCCAGAGTAATGATAGGGGTTACATCAAACTGAATTTGAGAAACTGGAAGTGTTGCTTCCAGTGTGTGTGCACCCTGTGTACCCTTGGACTTTTGCTTCACTCTCCTTTGGTATTGGGAAAATGTAGACTGTGGGCTTGAAGTGTCCCTTACCCTTTTGGACTGTGCTCTAGGAGGAGAGCTTGTTTCAATAATCACATCCTTTTGGGAGGATGCAATTAGACTTGTGTTTAAATCCATGTTACTCATTGTGCCTTGTTGGGAAGACACAATGGGGCTTGGCTGGTACACACTAACCTGTCCTTCCTTATCCTTGGGGTTTCTTTGATGTTCACCCCTTCCCTCACCTCTCACAACTCCAGACTCACTCCCCTTAGGTTGTGTGGTAGTTTTTACAACAGGTGCCTTTTGAGAAGCACCTGAGGTTGGCTTGGAGGATTTCTTTGATTTTGGTTTTGTTGCTAGGGCAGGAGCCTGTTGGGTCACAGCTACAGACTCCATAGCAACATTGGAAGGTAAAACAGTAGAGGTGTTAGCTACACTAACAGGGATAGTAGTAGTTACCTCAATGATTGGCAGATACACCACTGGAACATCACCATTGTGGTTCAGCCTCAGTATGTCTGTCAATACTCTCTTTTCTTGCACAAAGCACTCAAACCTGGCATTAGGGTTAGAGATAACTAATGGTGCTGGACTAACATGGTTAGCCAACATCATCAGAAACCTAGCATAATAGATATTTTTCTTCCTATTTGCTTTGTCACCCAACTTAGCACCAATTTCATACATAAGTTGGGTGCTAAAGTTGTGATATCTATCATTTAGAAGCATGGTTAGGAGAATTAACATAGAGTTAGTTAATGCATCAAAATTACTAATCTTTCCAGAAAAGACCTTAATGAATGCATCAGCTAAATAACTGTATTCCCTAACCAAACCTCTCCTAATTATTCTACCCAGATTATCAGTAGGCAAAGAGTAGTTTATAGAATTTAGCATGGTAGTTATTTCAGTGTTAGTAGGCAAAACATCACAGTTATTATCAGGAATATGTAAACATGCTTGCAAAACATCAGAATTAACTATGTACTCATTACCTTGAAGAGTGAATTGTAGTGTGCAGTTTGTTCCACTATACTCACATGAGGTCCAAATTTCCTCGATGATCTCATTGTAGAGTGGTGTAGAGTGAAACATTGCATAGCTCAACTTGCAATTCTTCATGAAATCCATCATTTTGAAGAACAGTCTGTTCGGGTTTTCCTTGACAACAAAAGGGATGGAGTTGTTCTTCTCATAGATGAACCCTCCAGCAGACATAAGCTTGACTATAGGTGCCATTGTTGATTAAAGGAAAGCTTCGAACTGAATTGCTTGTTAGAGAGAAGAAGAGAGAAAAAAAAAACCTTTGGAATTTTTGAGAACAGGTAAAAAGAAATAATGAAAATAAAATTTCTTAAATACTCCCCCAAAAATTCTCAGAAAATGAATCCAATAATAAATGTAAATTACTGGATTGGCTTAAAAAAAAATATAACCGTTACTTTTAAAGTATTACCATGATTTATACTTACAGGGGTGTATGCATAAATCGTGGTAAAAGACGTGTCAAATTTCAACGGTTCAGATTAAAAGCGCTAAATCAACGAATCAGGATAGGGCGGTTAAAGTCCCGTCTTATTTCGTTGATAAAGCTGCGTTTCGTTGATATAAAAGAGCTATCAACGAAACACCCAGAAAACTGCTAAGACTGTCAACGAAATGGTTCGTTTCGTTGACATAGTAATTTTGACTTAAACAAAATTTCACTTTTTTTTTTCTAAGAAAATTAATTCACAGAAAAACATAGCAAGTTTCTGGCTGCATTTTAACTTGCAAATATCTCAAAAATAATTAAGAGAAATTTAGCATACCTAGCTCACTTACTAATCTTGAGAATGTTGATTCATCAAGTGGCTTGGTAAAGATGTCTGCAAGTTGTTGTTCACTTGGAACAAAATGTAACTCCACAGTACCATTCATAACATGTTCTCTAATGAAACGGTACTTGATGTCAATGTGCTTGGTCCTTGAATGCTGCACTGGATTTTCAGTAATGGCAATGGCACTAGTGTTGTCACAGAAAATAGGAATTTTCTCAACTCTTAATCCATAATCAAGAAGTTGATTTTTCATCCATAAAATCTGTGCACAACAACTTCCAGCTGCAATATACTCAACCTCAGCTGTGGAGGTAGAAACTGAGTTTTGTTTCTTGCTGAACCATGACACAAGCTTGTTTCCTAGGAATTGACAGGTTCCAGTTGTACTTTTCCTGTCAATTTTACATCCTGCAAAATCTGCATCTGAATAACCAATTAGTTCAAAACCAGATTCTCTAGGATACCAAATGCCAAGGTTTGGTGTTCCTTTGAGATATCTGAAAATTCTTTTAATAGCAACTAAATGGGATTCTCTAGGATCAGCCTGAAATCTGGCACATAGACATGTAGCAAACATAATATCAGGTCTACTAGCTGTTAAATATAAAAGTGAGCCTACCATGCCTCTGTAACTTGAAATGTCCACAGATTTTTCCTTAGTATTCAATTCAAGTTTGGTGGCAGTAGGCATGGGAGTTTTGGCAGTAGAGCATTCCATTAGGTTAAATTTCTTTAATAAATCATGAATGTATTTTGTTTGACTAATGAAAATGCCTTCATTAACTTGCTTTACTTGAAGACCAAGAAAGTAAGTTAATTCTCCCATCATGCTCATTTCATATTTACTTTGCATAAGCTTGGCAAACTTTTGACAAAGTTTCACATCTGTAGACCCAAAGATTATATCATCTACATAAATTTGAACAAGTAAAGTAGAGCCATTTACAACCCTATGAAAAAGAGTTTTATCTACAGTACCTCTAGTGAAATGATTCTCAAGGAGGAACTGTGAGAGAGTGTCATACCAGGCTCTAGGTGCTTGTTTCAAACCATAGAGTGCTTTGAGAAGGAAGTACACATAGTCTGGAAAATCATCATCTTCAAAACCAGGAGGTTGACTTACATACACCTCCTCTTCCAATTCCCCATTCAGAAAAGCACTCTTCACATCCATTTGATAGACTTTGAAATTGGCATGGGCTGCATAGGCTAGGAAAATCCTTATTGCTTCTAGTCTTGCAACAGGAGCAAAGGTTTCATCAAAATCAATTCCCTCTTCCTGTGAGTAGCCTTTTGCAACCAGTCTAGCTTTGTTCCTTGTGACAATGCCATTTTCATCCATCTTGTTTCTGAACACCCACTTTGTGCCTATAACACTCCTGTCATTAGGCCTGTGCACCAGCTTCCAAACATTGTTTCTCTCAAATTAGTTTAGCTCTTCTTGCATGGCTAAAACCCAATCTGGATCTAGAAGTGCATCCTCAACTTTCTTTGGCTCATCTTGAGACAGAAAGCTACTATATAGACATTCTTCTTGAGTTGCTCTTCTAGTTTGGACTTTTGAAGAAACATCACCTATAATAAGTTCAAAGGGATGATCTTTAGTCCATTTCCTTGAGGGAGGTAGATTTGCTCTTGAAGACGTAGCTTCATGATCATGATTGCCTTGATTGGATATTTGTCCTTGAGAAACTCCCCCTGAGTTTGTTGTCCCTAATTGATCACTTCTAGAAGCATTCCTATGACTATCAACGGTATGACCGTTTTGGCTGTCAACGAAACGCTCATTCTGACTGTCAACGAATCCACCATCATGACTATCAACGAAATGACCATTTGGTCTGCTAGCTGCTATCCTTTTTAACCTTAATGTAGCAATTTCATCTTCACTGCTGCTTTCATCTGTGCTAGATACAACAACTTTAGGCTGTTTCTCAGTAGCCTTATCATGATTCACTTGTTCTCCTTCCTCATTCTCAAAAGAGAGACTTTCATGGAAACCTTCATCACAGAGACCTTGTATTTTGAGATCATCAAAAACAACATGTACAGATTCCATAACAATGTTGATTCTGAGATTATAGACTCTGTAAGCTTTCCCTGCTGCATATCCCACAAATATTGCTTCATCTGCCTTTGCTTCAAATTTCCCCAAATGCTCAGCTTGATTTCTCAGAACAAAGCACTTGCATCCAAAGACATGAAGAAAATCTAATAGTGGCTTCTTTCTTTTGAGTAGATGATAAGGGGTCATTCCCTTGGCCTGATTAATCAAAGAAATATTTTGAGTAAAGCAAGCTGTGTTAACTGCCTCAGCCCAAAAATATGTAGGTAACTTTGATTCATCTAGCATTGTCCTTGCAGCTTCAATAAGTGTTCTGTTTTTCCTTTCAACTACACCATTTTGCTGTGGTGTTCTTGCTGCTGAAAACTCATGCAAAATACCATTTTCTTCACAGAACACCTTCATGCTCGAATTCTTGAATTCTGTCCCATTGTCACTCCTAATCCTTCTTACTTTGAAATCAGGATGATTGCTTACCATCTTGATGTGATTGATAATGATTTCACTTGCCTCATCTTTAGAGTGCAAAAAGAAAGTCCATGTAAATCTAGAAAAATCATCAACAATCACAAGACAGTATTTCTTCTTTGAGATGGACATAACATTTACAGGGCCAAATAGGTCCATATGAAGTAATTCAAGCTGCTGGACAATTGATGACTCTGTCTTGCTTTTGAATGATGCCTTCTTCTGTTTCCCTTTTTGACAGGCATCACACAAACCATCCTTGGAAAATTCCACTTGTGGAATTCCTCTAGCAAGATCCTTTCTCACCAAATCATTCATAACTTTGAAATTCAGATGGGATAATTTCTTGTGCCATAACCAACTTTCATCTTTGCTTGCCTTGCTGAAAAGACAGGTGATGGTTTCTGAACTTGTGCTACTAAAGTCAGCAATGTACACATTCCCTCTTCTGAATCCAGTCATTACCACATTGTTGTTTCCTCCTTTAGAAACAACACAGGCTTCTTTCGAAAAAGTAACTAAAAATCCTTTGTCACAAAGTTGGCTGATACTAAGCAAGTTGTACTTAAGACCATCCACCAATGCAACCTCATCTATGATGACATTCTCTTTTGAAATCAAGCCATATCCCTTTGTGTAGCCTTTGCTGTCATCTCCAAAAGCAATACAAGGGCCAGCTCTTTCCTGAAACTCTGTGAGCAGGGTAGAATCACCAGTCATGTGTCTTGAACAACCACTATCCAAGTACCAAAGATTCCTTTTGTCTCCCTGCACACAATAAACCCAAATCAAGTTGATTTTGGTACCCAAGTTTCCTTGGGTCCTGTCTTGTTAGCCTTTGCATTCCCTTTTGTACCATTTTTCACTTTGGGCTCAGATTGATTCAAATCAATCTTTACCCTTGGTGTTGATTTCTGAGGGTTGCTCATATTTTCATTCATAGCATGCATAGTTGGAGGAACAATCATGTTATTCATGTTCCATGGCATTTGTGGCATGTTAAACATATTCATGTAAGGATTAGGCACAAATGGCATGCTAGCATATGGATTCTGAAATTGTGCATATGGAGCAAACATGTTAGGCATAACAGGCATTTTAGGCATGGAACAGTTCATTGCAGGCTTGGGCATTTTCACATTAGCAGATTTCTTAACAGATTTGCAGTTAGTAGATAAATGATTAACACTTCCACAATTGACACATGTCTTTCTAGGTGCATATTTATCAGGTGTGTAATTGTTGTGTTTGTTAATCCCTACCTTGCCATTTCTGTTATTCTTTTTATTTCCCTTAGCCTCAACCTGAACTTTCTCTAACTTGTCTTTCAATTGCTTGTTAGACAAGTTACCTACATTAGCTCTCTCAACAGGCTTCTCAACTTTCTTTGATTTACTAGACTCACCTTGAACAAAGTTCTTGGTGACAGGACCATACTTGTTATTAAGTCTAGTGAGTTCATCCTTTCTTTTCTCTGTCAACGAAACAGCCTGATCGGTTGATGGTTCATCTGTCAACGAAACATTGCATTCCGTTGACATATCAACCTTCAACAAATGATCCTTGTTGTTTGTTGACTCAGTTTCTGATTCTAAGGTTTCACCAACATACCCTAGCTTCTCTTTGTTCCTTTTCCATGATTGCTCACAGAAGGATTCCACGCCTTGAACATTAATTATGTTGGCAGCAACATTCCTGGCATCCTTCCATTTTGCAATCACACCTTGTTCTATCTCAAGTTGTGTTTTAAGAATTTCTTCCCTTTGTAACACGTTCTCAAGTTCCTTCTTAGCATCCCTACTAACACATCTCATTTTCTCAAATTCAATGAGCTGTGCTTCTAACATTGCATTCCTATCACTTAAGAGCAGATTGGTCTCTTTTATTCTAGAATTCTCTTTAGTAAGTGATTTAAGAGTAACACGCAAATTATATAATACAGTAGACATTTCATTTACTGCACTGTCGCATTCCTCTTTAGAAAGCTCAGAAAGATTAGTAATTGTTACCTGGTTGCTTGAGGAACTTGCTTCCTGCTCATGATTGTCAGCCATAAGAGCCAAGTTGACATACTCAACATCATCATCAGAATCTTCACCATTACCAGCCCAATCATACTCCTGAGACATGAAAGCCTTTTCTTTTTGTTTGAGAAGTTCAAAGTATTTCTTTTTATAATCAACAGGCTCAAATTTCCTGTTGCCCTTCTCAACCTTGGGCTTTCTGCAGTCTCCAGCAAAGTGACCAAGCATTCCACAATTGAAACATTTTGACTTAGACTTTTCAATCCAGTTTGTTTTGCTAGGTTGAAAGTCTCTTCTTGGTGGCCTTGCTTCTGAGTTTCTTTTGAACTTGAACTTAGAGAATTTTCTCGACAGAAAAGCAATGTGTTCATCAATCTCATCTAAGTCATCCAAGTTGGCTGGTTCTGATTCTTCTTCTTCTGTCATCTTGTCTTTACCCTTGCTAACATCACTCCTACAACTAGATCGACTAGTTGTGGCCTTTGCAGCTTCTTTATTGTCATCTTCAAGTTGGTTCACAGATGCAATCAATGCAATAGATCCACCCTTCTTTTGTACCTTTTCAATTTCCTCATCTTGCTCCATTTCCAGCTCATAAGTCTTCAAGGTTCCATAAAGCCTTTCAAGAGTGTAGTCTTTGTACTCTTGAGTGTTTCTGAGAGAAACAGTCATAGGCTTCCATTCTTTTGGAAGAGCTCTAAGAAATTTAAAGTTTGAATCCTTGGTTTGATAGATCCTCCCATACAACTTTAATCCATTCAAAAGCTTTTGAAACCTACTAAACGTGTCATTTAGGGTTTCACCAGCTTTAAAATGAAAATGCTCATATTGTTGTATAAGGAGTTGCATTTTATTTTCCCTGACTTGCTCAGTTCCTTCACAGAGAGTTCTAACGGTATCCCATACTTCCTTAGAGGTTGTACAGTTGATAACATTGTCAAACATCTCTTGCTCCAAACCATTAAACAGAATGTTCATGGTCCTTTTGTCTTTATGGACTTCTGCAATATCTTCAACAGTCCATTCTGAGACAGTTTTTGGAATCTCTACATCAGGTGCATCATCTGGCAGTCCAACTCTAGAATCAAGCTTCATGGGAACGTGTGGACCTTTCTCAATGCAGTCTACATACCTCTCATCCATAGACATGAGATGTAAATGCATCTTTACTTTCCAGTGAAAGTAATTGTCTTTATCAAGAACTGGTATCTTCACACCTGCATCCTTCTTCACCATGGTTTCTGTTTTTGGTCTTGATCTTTAAACTTCTTGTATGTTAGAAGCTCGCTCTGATACCAATTGTTATTCCCAAATGACCTAACAGAATTGTAGAAGGGGGGGTTGAATACAATTCTTGATATTTTCTTGAAACTAAACACTTTATAAAATAAAACTGAACTGAATAAATAAAAACACAAGATATAAATAATTCAGTTGGATTGTTTGATGATCCAACTGAAGTGTTTTTATTGCGGAAATAATCTGTGATACAAAAGTACACAGCTGCTCAGTTACAAGGTTGTAGAGAAGAATTGCTCTCAAAAATAGCTAATACAATCTATTTGTTTTTCTTCTCTCCTTTCTAAAGTAACTGCTACACTTGGTTATATAATCCCAAGTTTACAATTCTACGTTTGGTTAAACTAAAGAATAATAGTAGTAACCATCAGTAGCTTGCTTTTCATTCCTTTTGTCCAATGGTCCTTGGAGATCTTTGCTTTTGTCTTCATGCTCATTATAATCATTTCCAAGAGCCTTATTGGAAATTGGAATGTTTCCTTATTTCCAGTAACCACTTTGATGGCTTCCAATGCAAAGTACACTTCCATATCTCCTTTTAGATCTGTTCAGTAAACTGTCACTATCACTTTGTCAACTGTTCAAAAAGCAACATTGATTCGTTGATAGCAAGGAGATGTGTTTCGTTGATAGCTTCATTCTTCATTCCGTTGATGGTGTTTCCCTCGTTTCGTTGATGGGTAAACTCCATACCGTTGACAGAGTAATCTTCATACCGTTGACATGTCTTCACTTAGTCAAAATTACAAGGCATAACATATTTACAATTAACCAACCTATTTTGCCTATCTAGTACTTAGTCAACATGACTTAGAAAACCTATCTAAAACATATAACAGAATGCCTATCATACTGTGAAGTATTGTACAATGCACTTGCTACAACACTCATTTCGTTGATGAGCTTCCTGTCAACGGAATGCTGCAAAGCATGCCATTTCGTTGACAGTTACAAAAATGACTTTACACAAATTCTACTAAGTGTTTTATGTTTATCATCAAGAACAACATATTCCTAACACCAACTCCACGCCAGAAGATTATAATAGGGAGAAAAATCTTTACTCATGGAGAAACAAGAAGACAGGACCAAGTGTCCCCAGTTCGTTTGACCTTGATGATCTTTTCAGTCGTCCATTACCACCTATGAGTGAAGAGGAGGCTAATGCTCGCATCAATCAATTGCTTCAAGAAAGAAAGGCAAAGCTTCGCCTCGGCCAAGATTCTGCTCATGTTCCTATTGAGATTTCAGAGTCGTCCACAGATAACTCTCTAGGGAGCGCTTTTTATGCCAAACGTAAGGGCAAAGTTGTGGCTCGCATCGTATCTCCTCAAGATGAGTTTGACCAAGATGACGAAGATGAGGATACCAGTTCTCACTGGTCCTTTGACAGCCCTGCTAGCGAAGAAATAGCAGATGTATCAAAAGAGGTTGATTTTTGTAATTACACCTACGTCCCCGAACCGTCTCCTGTTCCATACGAACCTGTCAAACAGCCCGAGCTCGAAGGGGTGGTCTTTCTTAAGAAGCGAATAATTCCTGATGGCGATGAGAGCTCGTCTGCTTTCCATGAGGATGGTAAGATTTTAGCTTGCCGGGACATGCCTACCTCGATGACTGAGGACTCTGTTAGGAATATGTTGTTCTTGATGATAATTATAAAAATACTTAGTAGATTTTGTATTAAGTCATTTTGTAACTGTCAACGGAATGGCATGCTCTGCAGTGTTTCGTTGACAGGAAGCTCATCAACGGAATGAGTGTTGTAGCAATTGCACTGTACAATACTTCACAGTTTGATATGCATTTGATGTATGTATTAGATAGGTTTCCTAAGTCATGTTGACTAAGTACTAGATAGGCAAAATAGGTTGGTTAATTGTAAGTATATCATGCCTTGTAATTTTTCCTAAGTGAAGACATGTCAACGGTATGAAGATTACTCTATCAACGAAACAAGGATACACCATCAACGGAATGAAGAATAAAGCTATCAACGAAATACATTCTCCTGCCATCAACGGATCATTATTGCTCTTCTGTATAGTTGACAAAGTGATAGTGACAGCTTTCTGACAGATCAAAAGGAGATGTAGAAGTGTGCATTTGCATTGGGAGCCATTAAAATGGTCACTGGAAATAAGGAAACATTCCAATTCCCAATTGGGTTCTTGAGTGGGATCAGAATAAGCATGAAGACAAAAGACAAGGATCTCCAAGGACCACTGGACAAAAGGAATGAAAAGCAAGCTACTGGCGGTTACCTTTAGTGTACTTAAGTGTAACCAAAAATAGTATTGTAAACTTGGGGAATATATAACCAAGTGTAGCAGTTAAAATAGAATAAGGGAAGAAAAACAAATAGATTGTATTAGCTATTTTTGAGAGCATTTTCTTCTCTACAAATCTAGTAATTGAGCAGCTGTGTACATTTGTATCACAGATTATTTCCGAAATAAAAACACTTCAGTTGGATCATCAAACAATCCAACTGAATTATTTATATCTTGTGTTTTTACTTATTCAGTTCAGTTTTATTTATAAGTGTTTTAAGTTTAAGAAAATATCAAGAATTGTATTCAACCCCCCCCCCCTCTACAATTCTGTTAGGTCATTTGGGATTAACAATTGGTATCAGAGCAAGCTTCTAACATACAAGAAGTTTAAAGATCAAGACCAAAACAGAAACCATGGTGAAGAAGGATGCAGGTGTGAAGATACCAGTTCTTGATAAGGACAATTACTTTCACTGGAAAGTAAAGATGCATTTACATCTCATGTCTATGGACGAGAGGTATGTAGACTGCATTGAGAAAGGTCCACACGTTCCCATGAAGTTTGCATCTAGAGTTGGACTGCCAGATGATGCTCCTGATGTGGAAATTCCAAAACTTGTCTCAGAATGGACTATTGAAGATGTTGCAGAAGTCCATAAAGATAAAAGAACCATGAACATTCTGTTTAATGGTTTGGAGCAAGAGATGTTTGACAATGTCATAAACTGTACAACCTCCAAAGAAGTATGGGACACTGTCAGAACACTATGTGAAGGAACTGAGCAAGTAAGGGAGAATAAAATGCAACTCCTTATACAACAATATGAGCACTTTCACTTTAAAGCTGGTGAAACCCTAAATGACACGTTTAGTAGGTTTCAAAAGCTTCTGAATGGATTAAAGTTGTATGGGAGAATCTACCAAACTAAGGATTCAAACCTTAAATTTCTAAGAGCTCTTCCAAAAGAATGGAAGCCTATGACTATTTCTCTAAGAAACACTCAAGAGTACAAAGATTACACTCTTGAAAGGCTGTATGGAACATTAAAGACATATGAGTTGGAAATGGAGCAAGATGAAGAAATTGAGAAGGTACAGAAGAAGGGTGGATCTATTGCATTGATTGCATCTGTGAACCAACTGGAAGATGACAATGAGGAAGCTGCAAAAGCCACAACTAGTCGAGCTAGTTGTAGAAGTGATGTTAGCAAGGGAAAAGGCAAGATGACAGAGGAAGAAGAATCAGAACCAGCCAACTTGGATGACTTAGATGAGATTGATGAACACATTGCTTTTCTGTCAAGAAAATTCTCTAAGTTCAAGTTCAAGAGAAACTCAGAAGCAAGGCCACCAAGGAGAGACTTTCAACCTAACAAAAGTAACTGGATTGAAAAGTCTAAATCTAAATGTTTCAATTGTGGAATGCTTGGTCACTTTGCTGGAGACTGCAGAAAGCCCAAGATTGAGAAGGGCAACAGGAAATTTGAGCCTGTTGATTATAAAAAGAAATACTTTGAACTTCTCAAGCAAAAAGAAAAGGCTTTCATGTCTCAGGAGTATGATTGGGCTGGTAATGGTGAAGATTCTGATGATGATGTTGAGTATGTCAACTTGGCTCTTATGGCTAACAATCATGAGCAGGAAGCAAGCTCCTCAAGCAACCAGGTAACAATTACTAATCTTTCTGAGCTTTCTAAAGAGGAATGCGATAGTGCAGTAAATGAAATGTCTACTGTACTATACAATCTGCGTGTTACTCTTAAATCACTTACCAAGGAGAATTCAAGGATTAAAGAATCAAATCTGCTCTTAAGTGATAGAAATGCCATGTTAGAAGCACAGCTCATTGAGTTTGAGAAAATGAGATGTGTTAGTAGGGATGCTAAGCTGGAACTTGAGAAAGTATTAAAGAGG
This sequence comes from Heracleum sosnowskyi, assembly GCA_030848705.1. Taxonomy (NCBI): domain Eukaryota; kingdom Viridiplantae; phylum Streptophyta; class Magnoliopsida; order Apiales; family Apiaceae; genus Heracleum; species Heracleum sosnowskyi. The sequence continues at coordinate 25,317,035 of CM061240.1, forward strand.
GAAGAAATTCTTAAAACACAACTAGAGATAGAACAGAGTGTGATTGCAAAATGGAAAGATTCCAGGAATGTTGCTAGCAACATCATCAATGTTCAAGGTGTGGAATCTTTCTGTGAGCAATCATGGAAAAAGAACAAGGAGAAACTAGGGTATGCTGTTGAAACCTTAGAATCAGAATCAGAGTCAACAAACAACAATGATCATTTGTTGAAGGTTGATACGTCAACGGAATGCAATGTTTCGTTGACAGATGAACCATCAACCGATCATGCTGTTTCGTTGACAGAGAAAAAGAAAGTAGAACTCACTAGACTTAATGAAAAGTATGGTCCTGTCACCAAGAACTTTGTTCAAGGTGAGTCTAGTAAATCAAAGAAAGTTGATAAGCCTGTTGAAAGAGCTAATGTAGGTCACTTGTCTAACAAGCAATTGAAAGACAAGTTAGAGAAAGTTCAAGTTGAGACTAAAGGTAACAAAAAGAATAACAGAAATGGAAAAGTAGGGATTAACAAGCACAATAATTACACACCTGATAAATATGCACCTAGAAAGACATGTGTTAATTGTGGTAGTGTTAATCATCTATCTGCTAATTGCAAGTCTGTTAAGAAACCTGCTAATGTGAGAATGCCTAAGTCTACATTGAATGATTCTATACCTGCAATGCCTGTTATGCCTAACATGTTTGCTCCATATGCACAGTATCAAAATCCATATGCTGTGTATGTCATTTGTGCCTAACCCTTACATGAATATGTTTAACATGCCACAAATGCCATGGAATAACATGTTTGTTCCTCCATCTATGCATGCTGAGAATGAAACTGTGAGCAACCCTCAAAGATCAACACAAGTGAAAAATGATCTGAGAGGGAAATCAAAGGCTAACAAGACAGGACCCAAGGAAACTTGGGTACCAAAATCAACTTGATTTGGTTTGTTGTGTGCAGGGAGACAAAAGGAATCTTTGGTACTTGGATAGTGGTTGTTCAAGACACATGACTGGTGATTCTACCCTGCTCACAGAATTTCAGGAAAAAGCTGGCCCTTGTATTGCTTTTGGAGATGACAGCAAAGGCTACACAAAGGGATATGGCTTGATTTCAAAAGAGAATGTCATCATTGATGAGGTTGCATTGGTGGATGGTCTTAAGCACAACCTGCTTAGTATCAGCCAACTTTGTGACAAAGGATTTTTAGTTACTTTTTCAAAAGAAGCCTGTGTTGTTTCTAAGGTAGGAAACAACAATGTGGTCATGACTGGATTCAGAAGAGGGAACGTGTACATTGCTGACTTTAGCAGCACAAGCCCAGACACCATCACATGTCTTTTCAGCAAGGCAAGCAAGGATGAAAGTTGGTTGTGGCACAAGAAATTATCTCATCTGCAAAGTCATGAATGATTTGGTAAGGAAAGATCTTGCTAGAGGAATTCCACAGGTAGAATTCTCCAAGGATGGTTTGTGTGATGCCTGTCAAAAAGGGAAACAAAAGAAGGCATCATTCAAAAGCAAGATAGAGTCATCAATTGTTCAACAGCTTGAGTTGCTCCACATGGATTTATTTGGCCCTGTAAATGTCATGTCAATTTCAAAGAAGAAGTACTGTCTTGTGATTGTTGATGATTTTTCTAGATTTACATGGACTTTCTTTTTGCACTCCAAAGATGAGGCAAGTGAAATCATTATCAATCACATCAAGATGGTAAGCAATCATCCTGATTTCAAAGTGAGAAGAATTAGGAGTGACAATGGGACAGAATTCAAGAATTCAAGCATGAAAGTGTTCTGTGAAGAAAATGGTATATTGCATGAGTTTTCAGCAGCAAGGACACCACAGCAAAATGGTGTAGTTGAAAGGAAAAACAGAACACTTATTGAAGCTGCAAGGACAATGCTAGATGAATCAAAGTTACCTACTTATTTTTGGGCTGAGGCAGTCAACACAGCTTGCTTCACTCAAAATATTTCTTTGATTAATCAGGCCAAGGGAATGACACCTTATCAACTACTCAAAAGAAAGAAACCACTATTGGATTTTCTTCATGTCTTTGGTTGGAAGTGTTTTGTTCTGAGAAATCAAGCTGAGCACTTGGGGAAATTTGAAGCAAAGGCAGATGAAGCAACATTTGTGGGTTATGCAGCAGGGAAAGCCTACAGAGTCTACAATCTCAGAACCAACATTGTCATGGAATCTGTACATGTTGTTTTTGATGATCTCAAAATTCAGGGTCTCTGTGATGAAGGTTTCCATGAAAGTCTCTCTTTTGAGAATAAGGAAGGAGAACAAATGGATCATGATAAGACTATTGAGAAACAGTCCAAAGTTGTTGTATCTAGCACAGATGAAAGCAGCAGTGAAGATGAAATTGCTGCATTAAGATTGAAAAGAATAGCTGCTAGTAGACCAAATGGTCATTTCGTTGACAGTCAGAATGAGCGTTTCGTTGACAGTCAAAATGGACATTCCGTTGACAGTCACAGAAATGCTTCCAGGAGTGATCAATTAGGGACAACAAACTCAGGGGGAGTTTCTCAAGGACAAATATCTAATCAAGGCAATCATGATCATGAAGCTACTTCTTCAAGAGCAAATCTACCTCCCTCAAGAAAATGGACTAAAGATCATCCCTTTGAACTTATTATAGGTGATGTTTCTTCAAAAGTTCAAACTAGAAGAGCAACTCAAGAGGAATGTCTATATAGTAGCTTTCTGTCTCAAGAAGAGTCAAAGAAAGTTGAGGATGCACTTCTAGATCCAGATTGGGTTTTGGCTATGCAAGAGGAGCTAAACCAATTCGAGAGGAACAATGTTTGGAAGCTGGTGCCCAAGCCTAAAGACAGGAGTGTAATAGGCACAAAATGGGTGTTCAGAAACAAGATGGATGAAAATGGCATAGTCACAAGGAACAAAGCTAGATTGGTTGCAAAAGGCTACTCACAGGAAGAGGGAATTGATTTTGATGAAACCTTTGCTCCTGTTGCAAGACTAGAAACAATAAGGATTTTCCTAGCCTATGCAGCCCATGCCAATTTCAAGGTCTTTCAAATGGATGTGAAGAGTGTTTTTCTGAATGGGGAACTGGAAGAGGAGGTGTATGTGAGTCAACCTCCTGGCTTTGAAGATGATGATTTTCCAGAGTATGTGTACTTTCTCCTCAAAGCACTCTATGGTTTGAAACAAGCACCTAGAGCCTGGTATGACACATTGTCGCAGTTCCTTCTTGAGAATCACTTCACTAGAGGTACTGTAGATAAAACTCCTTTTCATAGGATTGTGAATGGCTCTACAATACTTGTTCAAATTTATGTAGATGACATAATTTTTGGGTCTACAGATGAAAAACTTTGTCAAAAGTTTGCCAAGCTTATGCAAAGTAAGTATGAAATGAGCATGATGGGAGAATTAACTTATTTTCTTGGTCTTCAAGTAAAGCAAGTTAATGAAGGCATTTTCATTAGTCAAACCAAGTACATTAATGATTTGTTAAAGAGGTTTAACTTAATGGAATGCTCTCCTGCCAAAACACCCATGCCTACTGCCACCAAACTTGAATTGAATACTAAGGAAAAATCTGTGGACATTTCAAGTTACAGAGGCATGGTTGGCTCACTTTTATATTTAACAGCTAGTAGACCTGATATTATGTTTGCTACATGTCTATGTGCTAGATTTCAGGCTGATCCTAGGGAATCCCATTTAGTTGCTATTAAAAGAATTTTCAGATATCTCAAAGGAACACCAAACCTTGGCATTTGGTATCCTAGAGAATCTGGTTTTGAACTAATTGGTTATTCAGATGCAGATTATGCAGGATGTAAAATTGACAGGAAAAGCACAACTGGAACCTGTCAATTTCTAGGAAACAAGCTTGTATCATGGTTCAGCAAGAAACAAAACTCAGTTTCCACCTCCACAGCTGAGGCTGAGTATATTGCAGCTGGAAGTTGTTGTGCACAGATTTTATGGATGAAAAACCAACTACTTGATTATGGATTAAGAGTTGAGAAAATTCCTATTTTCTGTGACAACACTAGTGCCATTGCCATTACTGAGAATCCAGTGCAGCATTCAAGGACCAAGCACATTGACATCAAGTACCACTTTATTAGAGAACATGTTATGAATGGTACTGTGGAGTTACATTTTGTTCCAAGTGAACAACAACTTGCAGACATCTTTACCAAGCCACTTGATGAATCCACATTCTCAAGATTAGTAAGTGAGCTAGGTATGCTAAATTTCTCTTAATTATTTTGAGATTTTTGCAAGTTAAAATGCAGCCAGGAATTTGCTATAATTTTTCTGTGAATTGATTTTCTCAGGAAAAGGTGAAATTTTGTCTAAGTCAAAATTACTATGTCAACGAAACGCACCATTTCGTTGATAGTCTTAGCATTTTTCTGGGTGTTTCGTTGATAGCTCTTTTATATCAACGAAACGCAGCTTTACCAACGAAATAGAAGGGACCTAAAATTCCCAATTCTGATTCGTTGATGTAGCGCTTTTTAATCTGAACCGTTGAAATTGCACGTTCTTTATCACGATCTATACATACACCCCTGTAAGTATAAATCGTGGTAATATTTAATTCTAACGGTTACTTTTTTAAGCCAATCAGGTAATTTAGATTAATTATTGGACTTAATTTCTGAGAATTTTTGGGGGAGTATTTAAGAAATTTCAATTTCTTTATTTCATTTCTACCTGTTCTCAAAAATTCCAAAAGTTTTTCTATCTTCTTCTCTCTAACAAGCAATACAGCTCGAAGCTTTTCCTCACTCAACAATGGCACCCATAGTCAAGCTTATGTCTGCTGGTGGGTTCATCTATGAGAAGAACAATTCTATTCCATTTGTTGTTAAGGAGAGTCCGAACAACATCTTTTTCAAGATGATGGACTTCATGAGGAACTGTAAGTTGAGCTATGCGATGTTTCACTCTACACCACTCTACAATGAAATAATCGAGGAGATTTGGACCTCATGTGAGTATAGTGGAACAAACTGCACACTGCAATTCACTCTTCAAGGTAATGAGTACATAGTTAATTCTGATGTTTTGCAAGCATGTTTACATATTCCTGATAATAACTGTGATGATTTGCCTACTAACACTGAAATAACTACCGTGCTAAATTCTATAAACTACTCTTTGCCTACTGATAACTTGGGTAAGATAATTAGGAGAGGTTTGGTTAGGGAATACAACTATTTAGCTGATGCATTCATTAAGGTCTTTTCTGGAAAGATTAGTAATTTTGATGCATTAACTAACTCTATGTTAATTCTCCTAACCATGCTTCTAAATGATAGATATTACAACTTTAGCACCCAACTTATGTATGAAATTGGTGCTAAGTTGGGTGATAAGGCAAATAGGAAGAAAAATATCTATTATGCAAGGTTTCTGATGATGCTGGCTAATCATGTTAGTCCAGCACCATTAGTTATCTCTAACCCTACTGCCAGGTTTGAGTGCTTTGTGCAAGAGAAGAGAGTATTGACAGACATACTGAGGTTGAACCACAATGGTGATGTTCCAGTGGTGTATCTGCCAATCATTGAGGTAACTACTGCTATCCCTGTTAGTATAGCTGTTACTTCCATTGTTTCATCCAACCCAGTTGCTATGGAGTCTGTAGCTGTGACCCAACAGGCTCCTGCCCCAGCAACAAAACCAAAATCAAAGAAATCCTCCAAGCCAACCTCAGGTGCTTCTCAAAAGGCACCTGTTGTAAAAACTACCACACAACCTAAGGGGGGTGAGTCTGGAGTTGTGAGAGGTGAGGAAAGGGGTGAAAGTCAAAGAAACCCCAAGAATAAGGAAGGTGAGGTAAGTGTTTCCCAGCCTAGCCCCATTGTGTCTTCCCAACAAGGCACAATGAGTAAAATGGATTTAAGCAAAAGTCTAATTGCATCCTCCCAAAAGGATGTAATTATTGAAACAAGCTCTCCACCCAGAGCACAGTCCAAGAGGGCAAGGGACACTGTAAGCCCACAGTCTACAATTTCCCAGTACCAAAGAAGAGTAAAGCAAAAATCCCAGGTTTCACAGGGTGCACACACACTGGAAGCAACACTTCCAGTTTCACAAATTCAATTTGATGTAACCCCTATCATAACTCTGGGGTTACAGTCCCATTCTCTTGATATCAATCTTGAACTATCTCCACCAAATTCACCAACTCAATCATTAGATGTGGATATGATCCATTCATCTATCCCTGATTCTCCAACTCTTTTCTTGGAGAAGCCCCACTCTGACATTGGTGACCATCACTTGTTAAGTGATTTGTTGGGCCACCAATCATCCTTTTCTGAAGTTACAAGAGGATCTGTGGAACAATCTCTTAAATCAATCACCACAGATTCTACTGTAATTTCACTTTCTCAAAGTGCTTTCTTGACCTCATCAACGAAACAGGCTCTTTCGTTGACAACTGTTTCTCCATCAACGGTATCCATACCGTTGACAGTTCAAACTACCATACCGTTGATAGTTCACTCTGCACCTCTAATTGAAAATCAAGTTGTTTCCACAACTAGTGCAGATGATCTAGTGGTAGTTGAGACACTTCTAGGATTGAGAGGGAGTGAAACTGAGAGGCTGGCTTGCAGCCAGGCAAAATGAGAGAATGAGAGTGAGAGGCTGGCTATTTCTTCCAGCCAGGCAAAAGGAGAGATTGAGAGTTCCACCTTAGTAGGTGAAGGTGATGGTGTGAGAGGTGTGAGCCATGGGGAGCCCATGATGCAAGAAAATAGAGGAGAGAGAGAAGGGACTACAGGAGTCATAAGGGAGGAAGCAGCCATTGCTAGTGAGTCAATGGAGGTCAATGAGGGAGAAAGGGAACTTACTTTCCAAGAGCTCTCTCAACAAACTCTGGATAGTATTTCCCTGGATCCTGAGACCTTTACTCATCCTGTGTCAGCCTATCAAGTTTTGGCTCAACAGGGCAATGTGGAGGCAGAGAGGTCACTACAACTAATTCATACAACTGCATCAATGCAAAGAGCAAAGGATGCCTTGACCAATCTATCTCCAGGAGCTGCAGCAAGTGGTGAGTTTGATTTCTCTGATGATGAGGACAGCTTTGGTGACAATCAGGTGGCCACTACTTCACAGACTGGGACTTCTGTGGTGCCTCCTACACCAAACTGGCTTTCTCAAGATTTACAAGGAAGGATCTCCTTGGATGCTGCAATCACAAGGCAGTACAATGAGGCCTATCTGGCTCATGAGTCTGCAAATGCCAATGACAAGAAATTCTACAAGGCTATTATGGATTCACTGGAAATCCAAAGGCTACAGATGATGCAGACAAGGATTGAGGCTAGAGAAATCAAGGACTCAATTAGCAATCTCAAGGATGCTAATGAAAGGAGGCTAGATGAAAAGCTTCCTCTTCTCACTGTGTCCAAGATGAACAGGTTTTTCTCTAAGGAACCTGAGGTGGCTACCTCCTTGAAGACTCTCTCTTCTAGAGTGGACAAGGTGGAAGCTACTTTATCTCAGATGCAAAAGGAACAGGAGAAGCAGACACTACTCTTGGCCCAGCTAGTGGCAGCTCAAGGACTCCCAGTCATCTCTCTTGATGATAACAAAAAGGGGGAGAAATTGAAGGAGCTAGACATTCAAATCACAAAGGTTATGGTCCCAGCCATTTCCCTGCCAAAGGAGCCACTAGCTATGGGGGAGTCAGGAAAAGCTAAACTGGACAGCATTGACCTGATTCAGCAAGCATCTATGAAGCTACAGCTTGCTGAACAAATGAAAGACCACTGGTCCAGGATAGATGAAAGAATCAAGAAGTTAGCTGATTCTGCAAAGATTTCAGATCCATCAAAGAATCAAGCTTCTTCTACAGAGCCATCAACGGATGCCATGGTTTTAGCATCAACGGAATGGGAGCCACAGACCAATTCTTTATATAAGATAGAGCCCCTTCTACATGGAGTCACTCAAGGTTCAAGGAAGGAGAAAGGACAAACTTCATGCATTAGGGATGTGGAACAAGCTACATTGCAAAGAAGCTTATCTCCCAAATCCCCTGCTAAACCAAAGGGCAAAAATATAGCAAGGACTTTCTATCCTGCACCTTATCCAGATGAGCTCAAGCTTCTTGGATTACTTATCACTAAATGCAAGGAAAGCAATGATACCGAGGTAAGGAAGCAAAGGGCAATTGTCTACAGGAATGGACAAGAAATCTGTGTTTGGGCTGGTCACCCAAACTTTGCTGAAGCTAAGGCTGAAGAGTCAGAAAGAGCAGCAATGCAAGCACTTGCAGTTGCTCAATCTCTTGATGAAGAAGAAAGACAACAAGAAGAAAAAGCCAGAGAGGAAAGGAGTGCAAAGAAGAGCACAAGGCAACCAAAGGCAAGAGCTAGGAGAAATATAGCCTTTGAGAATGATGACTCTCAGAGTATTGCATCAGACTCTTCTGTACCAACTGCACCTCCAACAATTCCTGATCCAGCTCTAGGGGTAAAGTTAGCCTTTGATCCTAAACATCCTGTTAATTTCCATGATCAGCCAATTGAGCCAAAGGAAGAGCCAATTGAGTTTGATGAGGCCAACTTTCCAAAATTCCTCTTTGAGATGGATCCAAAGAAGAAATCTAAGCAAAGGGCTACCAAGGCTAAGCCAATTCTAGTAAGGAGACCACAAGCTGAAAAACCTCCTACCAACCCAGAAGACTTCATCTACATTGCTGATATCAGGGAGGAGTCTGACCTACATATCAATCTTGATGACCTAGTTGAAGTGAGAGGAATAGCAGCTTCTTACAAACTACCAGAGAGATTGGTGTTTGTCTACAAGGGTGGGAGAGAACAGGTTTGGCCTCTACATAGAATTCTGGGAGAAGACTATCAGACACTGCTATCTGTGTTTAAATGCCTGAAGAAAGATTTTGGTTTTACCAAAACAGCTAAGTCTGAAGTTGTTTCCAAAATTTGCCAAATCAAAGCTAGCTGGAACAAGCCTGGCGCACTTCCCAGAGTATTGAAGGTCCCTCAAACAGGAAAGAAGATTCATCTCCAACCTTTTTGGATGATGGAATTCAGAGACAAGGACAACTGTAGAAGATTCTTCAGAATAGAAGACCAACTGGAGAAGGCATCCAATGAAACTCTAAGATTAATGCAATCCAAGTTGGGGAATCAAGATGAAGAAGAGAAGATTTTCTACAGAAGACTTCAAGCTCAGATTGAGGAGAACAATGCAAGAAAAGGGAAGAAAACAAGACCACAGAGGCAAAGATGAAAAATCTGCTCAGTCTAGAGGAGCAACTCTGTGCACTTGTTTTGTAAGATTTTCTACTTTGAAATTTAATTAAATTCAATGAAGCTCAATGCAATTTCTACTTTTATCATGTGTAATTTGACTGAGTGTTTTTGTTATCATCAAGGCTCTTGATTTATGGCTGTTATTCTATCAGTCATAAATTGGGGGAGATTGTTAGGAATATGTTGTTCTTGATGATAATTATAAAAACACTTAGTAGATTTTGTATTAAGTCATTTTGTAACTGTCAACGGAATGGCATGCTCTGCAGTGTTTCGTTGACAGGAAGCTCATCAACGGAATGAGTGTTGTAGCAATTGCACTGTACAATACTTCACAGTTTGATATGCATTTGATGTATGTATTAGATAGGTTTCCTAAGTCATGTTGACTAAGTACTAGATAGGCAAAATAGGTTGGTTAATTGTAAGTATATCATGCCTTGTAATTTTGCCTAAGTGAAGACATGTCAACGGTATGAAGATTACTCTATCAACGAAACAAGGATACACCATCAACGGAATGAAGAATAAAGCTATCAACGAAATACATTCTCCTGCCATCAACGGATCATTATTGCTCTTCTGTATAGTTGACAAAGTGATAGTGACAGCTTTCTGACAGATCAAAAGGAGATGTAGAAGTGTGCATTTGCATTGGGAGCCATTAAAATGGTCACTGGAAATAAGGAAACATTCCAATTCCCAATTGGGTTCTTGAGTGGGATCAGAATAAGCATGAAGACAAAAGACAAGGATCTCCAAGGACCACTGGACAAAAGGAATGAAAAGCAAGCTACTGGCGGTTACCTTTAGTGTACTTAAGTGTAACCAAAAATAGTATTGTAAACTTGGGGAATATATAACCAAGTGTAGCAGTTAAAATAGAATAAGGGAAGAAAAACAAATAGATTGTATTAGCTATTTTTGAGAGCATTTTCTTCTCTACAAATCTAGTAACTGAGAAGCTGTGTACATTTGTATCACAGATTATTTCCGAAATAAAAACACTTCAGTTGGATCATCAAACAATCCAACTGAATTATTTATATCTTGTGTTTTTACTTATTCAGTTCAGTTTTATTTATAAGTGTTTTAAGTTTAAGAAAATATCAAGAATTGTATTCAACCCCCCCCCCCCCTTCTACAATTCTGTTAGGTCATTTGGGATTAACAGACTCTCTACGTGACCTCGTGGAGCAGTTTAGGCCAGAGGGTCGTATTATCCTGCCCGCACCGCATATGAGGTGTTATCATTTTAATCATCCAGAAAATGGAGGACGGGCACCTCGCATGGTCCTTTCATCTTTCTTGTTGAAGTTGGGCGTTTATGCACCCCTCCATCCTTTCATTCAAGAGGTCTTGGAGTATTATGGGCTCGCACCGTTACAGATTAACCCTAACGGGTACAGGTCTGCCATTGCTTTGTATATTCTTTACAAAAAACAAGGCTACCCAACTCTCACCGCAAGGCAATTGGGATATTTCTTGAATTTAAAACATTCAGCCGAGTTCGGCTATTTCTACCTCTCTGTATGGCCTTACTACAATAAGAAAAAATTAATCTACGGGGGCCCAAGCAACTCAGGAAAATGGAAGGACCCCTTCTTCTATGTTCATGAAGTTCCCCGAGTTCAAACTCATTTTTACTACGATCCTGGTGAGTATTTCTTTTGAGCTCGCATCGTTTCTTTGTTACCTCGCATCGCTCTTTGAGCTCGCATCGTTCTTACAGTTTATTTTCTATTTATTCAGAACCCCCCGTGAGGACACCTTTACAGGGACAAGAGAAGGTTAACGCTGATAACCTTCTAAAGATTCCCGTCTCAGAACGAAACATTAGAAAGTTAATTTCAACTGCTAACCTTGTCGAGTACGGTTTCTTGAAAGAAGGGACTAGGTTGACCCCTAGTAAAAAATCTAAAAGAAAAAGAAAAGGTAGGCTTCATTCGATGCGAGCCTTCAGCTCGCATCATTACTTTACTCTGGCATCTTTATTTATTGTATATTTACTAACTCTTTTGTCCTCGTTTTATTTTCAGAAATGGCCATTTCTCCTCCTCCCTTTCTGGACGAGCAAGAGGTCCAGGCTCCCACCGTCCCTTCTGCCAGCCAGACCGGCTCGCAAGCTGGAGGCTCGAACAAAGCTAAATCCAAAGAGATCCCCTCCAAGCTCAGGACCACTCTTACTGAATATTTGGCCACTGGAGGGGCCTCTCCGCTTAAAAGAAAGAACAAGCATGCCAGGGACTCTGTTCCTGAGCTCGATGTTGTGAAGCGGGCTCGCAAAGATCTCCCCCCAAATCCTCAAGGAAACGTCGTGGCGAGTACTCTAGTTCGTCTTGGAGCCCCACACATTTCTGAGAGTGATCTGAGGGCATGGACCTCGAGCTCGTTTGAGGCAAACAATGATGCCCTCACCAAGGCTACAGCCGAGGTGTTTATAAGGCAAATCAACAGACATAGGGAGCTTCGCTCTATGGGTCAAGCTTCTGCTCGCCTTGACAAAGATAACAGGATTTTAAAGGGTAAGCTAGACGAAGCGAGGAGGGCAAACGTGGCCTTGGTCGAGGAGTCCAAGCAAAGCATTCTTGATGCGACCACAAGTCTTGAGAAGGACCTCCGCGAGTCCAAAGCACTTGTGGAAAAAATGAAGAATGAGCATTCAAATGCCCTAACTGATGCTACTTCTGAGATCGATTCTCTGAAAACCCAAGTTGCCGAGGCCGAAGCTAAGATGGCTGCCCAAAATGCTGAATTCGAGGCCAAGCTCTCAATGTTAGAAGCGAACCGGGCTGATGAGGTCAAGGACGCACAGGCCCTAGGATCCAAGAACTTCATGAAGGGCTTCATGTCGAAGGTCCCTGAGTTCGATTGGAGTCCTTTGGGTGCAGCCACTGTCAATTATGCTGAAAAGCTTCGAAAAGAGATGGAGGAGGAGGCTGCAGAGAGGGCTCGCATCGCAGCTGAGGCTCAGCCCGAACTGGAATCTCAGCCCATTCAAGAAACTAATGAGGATACTCCTCAAGCTTAAGTTCATTTCAATTACTTTCTTTTGGGGATGCGGGCACCCCGTTTGCCTCGCAATCTGTAAACATTTGATAACCTTGGTCCCATAACACTTAACATTTTATCAAGTATTTTTGTGTTCGCTCCTGATTTTGCATATTTTCCTGTTTGTCTTTGCTTTTCTTTACATAATAATTGTTTTGAATGCACACAACTTCCATCGGGTTCACCTCGCATGAGACTATTATGCCTGTTCATGCGAGGTTCCACCTCGCACCGTATTTAGTCCCACTTCGCACAAAGTTCTATCTCGCACAGGTTCCACCTCGCACAAGTTCCTAGTTCACTTTTTACTTTCCCAACTTTCATGAGCTCGTTTCCAGAGAGGGCTCGCCTCTCACAAGCTTTCTTTTCATAATTGATGGGCCGAGGCCCAATCCAATGTACTTCTGAACACATAAATAGTAAAAAGAAACTAAAATTTACTTAATAAACTTCAACTTTATTTAGATAATAAAACTTCCACCTTCTTAGAAAATAACAGACTTAGACTTATTACATTGTATGCCAAGGGAAGGTGCCTATATGACACTACCCCCCGAGACTTAGGATAAATATCAATGCATGCTAAGTCTTAAATAGATAGAAACTACTGATAATATCTCCTCAAGTGCTCAGCATTCCAGGCCCTTGGTATGAGCTTTCCCCGTATGTCATTGAGATGATAAGTTCCTTCCCATAGAACTGATTTGATCTGATATGGGCCTTCCCAATTTGCACCAAACACTCCATGATTAACTACCTTGGTGTTAGGCATTACTCGACGGAGAACCAAGTCCCCTACCCGGAAAGGTCGGGCTCTCACCTTGCGGTTATAATGCCTTGCGGTTCTCTGGTGGTATGCTAGCAGCCTTGCTTGGGAATCAACCCGTGTTTCTTCAATCATGTCCAAGTAAAGACGATGATTCTTCTCACTATTCTCTGGGTCATAATGAGCTCTCCTAAAAGATCCAGCTCCCACTTCCACCGGGACCATAGCCTCACATCCATACACCAAGGAGAAGGGGGTCTCACCCGTTGTAGTTCGGGGAGTGGTGTTATAAGACCATAGAACTTGTGGAAGTTCCTCTGGCCAATTTCCCTTAGCATCCTCAAGCTTTGCTTTCAACGTGTGCTTCAAAATTTTGTTGATTGCCTCAGTCTGACCATTTGTCTGTGGATGGCTCACTGCACTGAAACTCTTCAGCATTCCCAACTGATCACAAAATTCTCTCATCTCCTTACTGTCAAACTGTTTACCATTATCTGAGATCAACTTGTAGGGTATTCCAAATCGACAAACAATAGCTCGATACACAAAATCAATGAGCTTCTTTGCAGTTATTGTGGCTAAGGGCTCAGCCTCTGCCCACTTAGTGAAATAATCCACCGCGACCACAGCGTACTTCACACTGCCTTTAGCCTTGGGCAATTCTCCAATCAAATCTATCCCCCACATGGCAAAGGGCCAAGGGCTCATGAGTGAGGTTAAAGGTGCCACCGGGCTGTTATGAAAATTTGCATACCTTTGGCACTTGTCACAGGCTCTAGCAAACTCAAAAGCATCTTTCTTGAGAGTCGGCCAATAATATCCTTGACGAAGTATCTTTTGTGCCAATGAGCTACCCCCCGAGTGATTACCACAGATGCCTTCATGAACTTCCCTTAGTATATAGTTGCACTCGTCTCCATCAACACACTTGAGTAGGGGCACATTGAAGCCTCTCCTATATAAGTCTCCATCATATATTGCATATCTTGCAGCCATATATCGCATCCGCCGTGCTTCATTCTTGTCATCTGGTAAAACACCATCTTTAATATAGGCCAAGAGTGGGGACATCCATGTTGCCCTATCCTCTACCACCATAAGCTCTACCTCTGGCACGCTAGGCCTCCTCTGTATTTCCAAGGGTGTTGACCCTAACAGAGTGGTCTCACGACGTGACCCGAACTTAGCAAGCTCGTCCTCTGTCTCATTCTGGCCTCGAGGGATGAGCTCCAGGCTGACTTCATTAAATAACTTGATTAACCTTTCTGCACAACGCAAATACAACTCCGTTCTAGGCCCTCGTGCCTGATACCCCCCATTTATCTGGTATACTACAATCATGGAGTCACTAAAAGCGTTAAGGTTTTCCACCTTTAGCTCTAATGCTAACTTGAATCCGTTGATCAAGGCCTCATATTCAGCGTCATTGTTTGTTGCATGGAAAGTGAAGTGAACAGCCCTCTTCACCCTACATCCTTCCGGGCTCACTAACTCAAATCCAGCTCCGGCTCCATCTCCATTAGATGCCCCATCAACATATAAGCTCCACAAAGGGGCGCTATTCTGATTTTCTTCTATTGGCACCTCTGGATAAATTTGCAAGGCCCTCGAGTCCTCTTCTACTTGAGGTGGGAATTCCAACACAAAATCTGCCAGAGCTTGTCCTTTAATTACGACCCGAGGCTTATACTCCACATCAAACTGGCCTAGCTCGACCGCCCATTTCAACATTCTTCCTGAGGTTTCTGGTTTGTGTAACACTTGCCTAAGAGGATAGGCAGTTCTCACCTCGATCTTATGAGCTTGGAAGTAGGGACGAAGCTTCCTTGATGCAAGGATTAGAGCATACACCAGTTTTTCCATGTTCAAGTACCGAGTCTCTGCACCGACTAGCCTTTTGCTCATTTAGTATATAGGGAGCTGAGTATCGCCTTCCTCTCGAACTAGCACCGCACTCACCGCATACTCAGACACAGCCAAGTAAAGCACCAGTACCTCTCCTTGTTGTGGGTTAGACAATAAGGGTGGTGTGCTTAGATGCTTCTTGATATTCTGAAAGGCCTCTTCACATTCCTCTGTCCATTGAAAATTCTTGCCCACCTTTTTAATAGCTTTAAAGAACTCATGGCACTTGTCAGAAGATTTGGAGACAAATCTGTTCAATGCCGCTATCCTCCCTGTGAGACTCTGCACATCTTTCACCTTTCGAGGTGACTTCATCTCCAATAGAGCCTTGATCTTGGCCGGGTTAGCCTCAATTCCCCGGTGGTTGACAATAAATCCTAGAAACTTTCCCGACTCCACCCCAAACACACATTTCTGGGGATTGAGCTTCATTCTGTAGAAACGCAAGATAGTGAACATTTCTGCCAAGTGCCGGATGTGATCCTTGGCCTCCTTTGATTTAACAAGCATGTCATCAACATACACCTCCATTGTCTTCCCGATGTGATCTTTAAACATCTTGTTCACCAATCTTTGATAAGTTGCTCCCGCATTCACTAGCCCGAAAGGCATTCCAATATAACAGTATAGGCCTCGATCAGTGATGAACGAAGTGTGTTCTTGATCTGACCCATACATAGGAATTTGATTATAGCCTGAGTAGGCATCCATGAAGCTTAACAATGCATGTCCTGCCGTAGCATCCACGAGCTGATCGATACGAGGAAGAGGGAAACTATCTTTTGGACAAGCTTTGTTTAAGTCGGTGAAGTCCACACAAGTTCTCCATTTTCCATTTGGCTTCTTCACCAAAACAGGATTAGCCAACCAAGTTGGGTAGAATGACTCCTTGATGAGCCCGACTTCCATTAACCTGTCCACCTCTTCTCTAAGGGCCTCCGCTCTCTCTCCACTAACAGGTCTCCTCTTCTGCCTTATTCCCTTTTTGCTAGGATCCAAGTTTAGCCTATGGCACATCACTTCTGGGTCAATCCCTATCATGTCGGCGTGAGACCATGCAAACACATCCAAGTTCTCTTTAAGGAATGAGACGAGACTATTCCTTATGTTGGGGCCGAGATTTGCTCCAATTCTCAAAACTTTAGCCGAGTCATTTGGATCCACCAAGATAGGAATGATATCCTCGAATGTTCCAGCTCCGTCTGGTAGGGGAGGCATTCTTGGGTCCAAATCTTCATCGAAACTTATATCCCTGCTAGGCTCTCCTATCTCAGTGATGCTAGGATGACCCCCATTGGTGATGGATTCCTTTGGTTCTTCTTGTGGGAGGTTCCCTTCTGTTGTGATAGTGATTTCTCGGGAGACCCCGGTTGGTAGGTTTATCAAGATTGAAGTTTCCTTCTTCACCCACTTGCCTTTATTCAACCTAGCGACCATCTGTTCTGGGCTCTCCTCATCATCACTAGCCTCCTCTACTATCCCTTCCTGCAGTGTCATTATGGGTTGAGAGGGTTGCATCATTAAGGCCCCGGGCCGAGGCTCCACTTCGATTCCCAAATTTTCAAAGTAGTTTTCCGGGAGCTCCTCTATAGATATCATGTTACAAACATCTGGCATGAGAGTGTCCACACGCTTCCTTTTCTTCTCTTCACCATCTTCCACGGGCTCTTGTTCCCTAAGGTCTGCCACTTCTCGTCGAACATCTAACTTCTCTGCCCCTTTCACGGCTTGGTTGTAGCATACTCTTGAGTCATATTGGCATCCCTTCACTTGTCCAATGCCTGTAGGAGTTGGAAACTTCATGGTTAAGTGATAGACAGAGGTAACTACCCTCATTTCTTTAAGGAGTGGTCTCCCAATGATGGCGTTATAAGCACACGGCTGGTCCACCACAGTAAAAGTGACAATTTGTGTGGCCACGTGAGGGTTGTCTCCCAAACTGACCGGTAGCTGGATTGTTCCCCGAATTCCTACTGAAACCCCGGTGAACCCGTAGAGCTGGTTTCCGCTTGAGGCCAACTCTCTGTCCAAGAATCCAAGTCTTTTGTACGTGTCGTAGGTCAAGACATTTACAGCGCTCCCATTGTCCACCAGCACCCGATATACGTTAGTAGACCCGATTTTTATCCTTACCACAAGAGCATCAGCATGAGGATGGTGTACCCATTTAGCATCTTCCTCACTAAACATGATTTCATCTCTCTCTTTTGTGAATAGGTAAGGAGGCCTTTGTTCAAGACGATGAACATTGGTTAGAGGACGGTCCTTTGCCTCTCGAGCATATCTCTCCATGGCCTTCTTGCTATCTCCTCCCACATGAGGCCCTCCAATTATAACATGAATGCTACCTGCCCTGTCAGTCCTCTCCTTGTCACCATCTTTTGCTATTGGGGGTGGAGGAGGCACCTAATGGTACTCAGATTTATGCTTTCGTACTTCCTTCACGACCCATTCCGTTAGCTTTCCCTGTCGAATCAGATTCTCAATCTCATCCTTTAGCTGTCGGCAATCCGCTGTATGATGTCCCGTGGACTCATGGTAAGCACAGTATTTAGAGGTGTCCCTTTTACTATATTCCGTCAGAGGGGTGGCTTTCTTGAATACCCCCTTCCCGACATAAGTGGCATATATATGATCAATGGAAGCCACCAAAGGGGTATGATTCTGCCATTTGGTTGTGTAAGGCCTTCCAGTCTGTTTCCTTTCCTTGGTCTTGTTAAACTTCTTTGGGCTAGGGCTCCTTCTGAAAGTCTTTCTCCTTTCTTCTGGACTAGAAGACCTCCCTCTCTTCTCCATCCTTCGGCCACTGCTTCTTAGATCTCTCATAGATTTCTCTACCCTTTTGTGAGGTTCTGCTTGTTCATAAAATTCGGCCAAAGTTTCCGGTTCCCTAGCTTGTAGAGTCTTCCAGAATTTAGAGCCCTCCCTCAATCCAGCGATTAGGAAATTCTTCTGGGCTTCTTCAGTTGCTCCTCGGACTCTAGGAACTTCAGCATTAAATCTCATGAAATAATCCTTCAGGGACTCTGTCTCTCCCTGCTTAATGTTTGCAAGGGTAGCCACCGGTGGGGCATAATGAAGAGTGGACTGAAATTGCCTTAAGAATAGGTCTCCCAACTGTCTCCACGTGCTAATGCTAGCTGGCCCTAACTTAGTAAACCACTGTTGGGCACTCCCCCTTAATGAGGCAGCGAATAATCGACAACGAGTTAGGTCAGGCACCTGGTAGACCTCCATCTCGGTATTGAAACGGGCCAATTATTCAGCAGGATCCGCATCTCCATTGAAGGCAAGCTCGAGGTTATTTCTAAACGCTGGGGGCAGAGGAGACATCCTTATTGCAGGAGTGAAAGGAGATGGGGCCGTTGCAGGGGGTGGGGCTCTCTTCTCATGTTCCATCTGCATCAGCAGGCGTCTCAAATCACCAACCCTTAGGTCTCCAATTCTTTCGTCAGACCTCTCTCCGCTAGAATGGTGGGGGGAAGCCCTTTCCCTTCGCTCCCTTCTATGAGTTCGAGGCGGGGTCCTCTCTCTTCTTTCTGTTCTAGGCGGAGTCCTCTCCCTTCGCTCTGTTCTAGGCGGAGTCCTCTCCCTTCGTTCTGTTCTAGGCGGAGTCCTCTCCCTTCGCTCTGTTCTAGGCGGAGTCCTCTCTGGCGCCTCCTTCCGTGTTTTAGATTTTTCCAATCTAAGCCTTAGATCGTGCTCAGTTAGCTTCTTCCCAATTCGATCCAAAACACTAGTGGATCTAGCCTCGGATGAAGCTGGCTCATGCCGCGGCTCACTCGGAGCCTGGCTGCCTCGCTCCTCCTGGCTTGGAGATATCTCATCTGTCTCAAGAGACCCGGTTTTCTTTAGCCCATCGGCTACCTCGTCGAACTCGTGTATGAGTTTTTTAGAGGTTTTATCCTTCTTGTCCCTAGTGCCCTTGAGCCTTCGAGCCTTCCTCTTCGCATTCTTGATTGAGTTCTACTCGACCTTAGCTAGCCGGGCGTTCATATCTTTGAATTGGAGCTCGATCCCCTCGAGGTAGCCTAAGATCTTTTGGCCATCTAGTGTAACTGGTGCGACTTGAGGCATGACAGGGGTGATTTTGCGAGGCGAGCCCTCTCCGTGGGGTGGTGGATCCGTCCTCGCTCCTTGTGGTGTGGCCTCCTTCTTATGCTCAATCCCCTTGTCACCGTCCTTGTTGTTCTTCGACATCCTTCTCCTTAAGATGTAGTGCTCAATGAGCCCCCTCCTTCTAGCGCCAATTGTTGTAAGGAGAATTTCGTACAACAGTGTGTTGGAGGTTTATGGAAAGTGGTGGCTGGACTTGTATGATGACTCCTCAGAAAATTGAATAGAGAATAGGTTTTTTCTCTTGCTCTTTGCCGAGTGTCAATTGTGTATCATACAAGGTGCCTACGTACCCCTTTATATAGGGATCAAGCCTCACGTAGTTCTTGGAGAACAAGTCATTGAATAAGCCCATTCAGTCCAAGCCCATAAAATAGTCAGGATTTATGTTCCCATAAATAGTTCAAGGATTATCAATCCACCTCAAGTTCCCATAAATAGTCCAAGGATTATCAATCCACTTCAAGTTCCCATAAATAGTCCCAAGGATTATCAATCCTCTTCATGTTCCCATAAATAATCTGGTCTTTACACGTTTTCCTACAATCTTGCGGCATCTCCGCATTTCTTTCCATGATTGCAGGTCTATCCCATGTCAACCAAGAAACATCCCATAAATGGGAATTTCCATATATTGGGCTTCACCCACGATGCGAGCTGGCCAGGCTCGCATCGCATAAAACATATGAGAATTACCCTTTCAAAGTTCAAGTGGTGCGAGCTCACCTATGTTCAAATATTCTTATTTCTGACAAGTACCACGGGCCCATTACTTCATAATGGTGAGAGCCCATAAGCTTATGGTATAAATAACGAAGCGAGCTCATCAAAATGAACTCATAAAGAAGAGAGCCCAAAACTCTTTTTAACGAAGTGAGCCCACCATACTTAGAAGGATTTTGGGCTCAACATAACTTCACGATGCGAGCCCTAATTCTAGTCCACACCAATCTTCCCAAATCATAGCCCAATCCCTAGGCCCAAATCACTTAGGGACCTGTTCAGGGCCCATTACCGAAAATCCAGTATAACAGTAATATAAAGTTCATGAAACTTTGTTTATTTGCTAAGAAAATAAATGACATTCTTCTTCTTCTTTTTTAATACATGTTATATTAGGAGTTTATCTTTTAATTTTGACTTATTTTAATGAATATTTTTTGAATTTAGTCATTTTTTGAAAAGACAATCAAATAGATGAGGTTAACAAAGAGTTGGCCTTTTTTGTACTTTAGCCCAACTGAACAAAATGACTATGCAGGAAAAAATATTTTTCTCACAAAACGTAACATTAAGGCCTCATTTGTTTATAGATGAACCAATCCATTTGAACTGGACGAGTTATTATTTCTCCATCCAACTTGTTTGTGAAGAGTCTTTTTATCCGGACGATTCCAAAATGTATCTGGACCAGTCACGGTAAAAAAGTTAACCGGATCATTCATATTTTCCTCAATGCTAGTTTATACTAGACTCTACTAGACTCCTGTTGCACTATCTCATGTATTTATATTACTTTTGTTCTATTTTCAAAACTGAAACTATTTTTTGATATGAGACGGTGGTATAGTTCATTACACATTTAATTATTTTTGATTAAAGATCTTAGGATTTAAAATTTATTACCATCACTTCCAACATATATATTTGTCAACAATATTTAAATCTTTTGTTGCAAATTTCAAATTTGATGACCGACGTTTGATTATCAAGCTTTTTAAAGAATTATTATGAGAATATATATAAGAAAATAAATGTAATCTAAATTACATAGTATAATAAATTTATGATGTAATAAAATAATTAAAATATAGATTTTAACCTACATGGATTGAAATATAAACTAAATTAAATCATACATTATTAAATTAACAATAATATCATTTGTCCAAGATTTTTTAAAAAGTTCATAAAAGCATCTCCAACGGGATTAACTAAATTGGTTGGCTAAAATCATATAAAATGCTGGTTATGTAAAATTTGCTCAACTTGTAAGACATTGTGCTACAATGGAGTTAGTTATAATGATTAGCTATATTTTTTAAATAGTATGTCATTAATATTTCAAATTGCTATAGATAAAATGTATTATTTTAATATGTTAATAGAATTATGTGGAGTTTCACTACAGGTCCTAGAGGTTCAATAAATATAGCCAATGTGTTGAGATTGACTAAATTTATAGCTAACAAAAATGTCTCGTTGGAGATTGCAAAATTTTACATGTTGGCTATCATTTTTATTTTTGACATTTTTTATCCATTTTTAGCTAATGATTCTTTGTGGTTGGAGATGCTCTACTACTAAGTTTAAATTTGTAAATATTATCATTCAGATAAAGAAAAATTAATTTAACAAACGATATTATTTATTCAACATCCAGATTAATCACTGGTTCAGAATTTCATTCGTTCAGAAAATATTGTTCAAATTTAACAAATGGCCCCTAAGTGTGTTGTTTTTAGTAAAATGTTAGATCAATCATCGTTATAAGACAAAAAAACGCTGATTTAAGTTGGCCTATATATTGAAAACGTTATTTTAAGAAATATTTTTTAACTATATGCAAAAAGTCAATCGATGTAACGTATTAATATACTATTTTAGCCTTTTTTTTGAACAATGCCAATTTAGCCTTTTAACTTAAAAAAAGTGTGCCATATTGGACCATTCTCCAAAGATTGTAGTATGATGAACAAAAATATCGATATATTTTTTTAAAGTACCCATTTTAAATTTTTTGTCAAAAACTACTGAACAAACGCACATTTGTAATATGAGTATTATGTTCCGCATTTAAAAATGAGTATCATATAAACATGAAAAATTAAAATTAAAAAAATTGAAGAGGGTACAGGGTACTTTTGCGAAAGTGGGTTAGATTTGATGCACCTTCCCCAAATACATATTACACCCAATTCCTTTTTTTTTTTTTTATATTTTATACATTTTGAAAATATTAGTTTTCAAAAAATAAAAAATATTAATATCCCTTCTAAAAATTATTGTCACTTAATTAAAAAAAAGCGTATTTTTATAATTTTTTTCTAAAACTTTATAAGTTCATTAAGTTGCGAGCGAGAAAAAAGAGGAGAGAACGGAAAGAGCTGGTAATCAAATGGGCCGAGGAGGGTACATGTTGGGCCTTATTTTGCAGCCTATATACACACACAAGGAATAGACCTGATACATACAGATACAGTTCATTAAAATCAGACAGAACTGAAACACCTGCTTGAAATTAGCCGCCATTGATTCAGTTTATTGACTAATATTACAACCTCCCTCTTCTTACAGGTATTGCTTCATTCTTACCATGCTCAGCTATATATATATATATATTTTTTTTACACACATGTTTTGTAAGTATATGCGCCACAATCATTCAGACTGTTATGAAAATTATGAACTCTGATTCGAAGATTTATTTTGTTGAATCCTGAATGTGTATAAAATATTTTGTAATTACTTAATTTTTGTATTACTCAATAATATATTGATCTCTGACAGATATCGTTGCAACGTAACTTCTTGTTATGTTTTTGGGATGAGTAAATTGCACTTTACATCACTTATTTTTAGTTACTTTTTCGATTTAGTTTCAAAATTTTAATGTCAGCAAAATGTATTCCTCAACTTTAAATTTCACTTTGTACTCCATCTTTTTAATTATTTTTCGTTCAAAATAACTGTGTTCAAAATAACTGTCACCGTAGAGGTAAAATTAAAAGATTATTTCATTAAGTTTGAATAATAACGGGTTAATGATAAGTGAGTCCCTACAGCGGGCTCAATGTATCAAGTTGGTCACTGAACTGAAAACGGTATCAATTAGGTCATTAAAGTGGGTTACGGGTACATTTGATTAATTTTGCTAAATTTTTGTAACGATAAATGATGATGTGTTTAGTATAATCCGATGTGTTTAGTATAATCTGATGTGGCAAGCATCTGATAAAGTGTTCTGAATTCCTGCATCAGATTATACTAAACACATCATCATTTACCGTTAACAAAAATTTAGCAGAATTAATCAAATGTACCCGTAACCCACTTTAATGACCTTATTGATACCGTTTTCGGTTCGATGACCAACTTGATACATTGAGCCCACTTTAGTGACTCACTTGATTATTAACCCGAATAATAACTATTATTGTTAATATGCAAAAAGGTAAATTCAATTATTTTGGACGAAAAATGAATAAATGGGTGCAAAACAAAGCAAAATCCAAAGTTGAGGGATGCATTCAGTCGACAATAAAAGTTTGATACCAAATCGAAAAAGTGACTAAATTTTAGGGGTGCAAAATGCTATTTACTCTTTTGGGATTAACCCATACAGTGGTTTGGGTAAAATTTTAATTTTTTCGTTTTAACCGTACCACTATAAGTATGGTGTAACAATCAAAACCCGAATTAAATAAGAACCAACTGACATATTTCTAATACAAGTTGCAATCATCTTGTGTTGGTACTTTGCTCTACATGTCATTAAATTTGTGAAGTTTTAGTCATTTTGTTTTAGTCATTTTGTTCTAAAATTTATACGACTCTACATACTAACTTAATAATAAATAATATGTCTGATTAGATGTTTTTTCAAGAATATGACTGCGAGCTAATTTTTTTTTTTTTAATAGTGTTTTTGGTTTGATGGATTGCACGGACACAAAGTTTGGGCGAGGTAATATGATTTTGAAACATTTGTGACACTCTACCATAATGTTATAAAGTATATTGTTTAATAGTTAGTGACATGTAAAATCGTCATTATGAAGTAGATTATACTCGGGAGTTGTTTCCTTGTACTTGGTACATTTACTTAATCTTCAACTGATATTTTTCGACATAAACTCTTGTGATCTATCATGTTATTGATCAGACTGGAGTTGATGGTCACTTATATAATGTTTTCCCTTTAAGAATCTGACTTTTTTAGATTATGTTAGAGGTTCGAAAGCATTGTACCAAATGATGATGTACCAGTCAGTGATGTATAATTCATTAACTTACCCTGTCTTACCTACCTGTATTGGTTATTCATGGCCTACTACAACATTATTAGCGAGTACAATATATGGTAAACATTTTGGGAGCCTCTAGCATTACTCTTTAGAGATTAATTCCGGGAGGAGTCACCAAATCCTTAACTCTGGACCGTCCCCTTCAGCATGTCCTGCACTTATTGGCTGCACCTTCTGGGTCTACATACTATATATTTCTCAATTTTATAATAATATGTGATTCTTTGAAGGCTGTACCATTTTGTTCATTTTCTATTTGAAAAACTACTATTGCTTATTTATTATTGTTTCATCTTTTGTTATAATTTCTTTCTATTGGTTATCTGTTGGCTGGTTGTTGTCACTGTATCAGAGCTTCACGTTGGAAAGTCTATCTCGTGTGGTTTATAATCGGTGATATATCAAAGTATGTGATTTAATAGATCTTCTGATGTTAAATGATCAGTTGAAGACTTAAAGGATGTCTTAAGAAGACTATCTTTCACACATAAGACATAAAAGACGTCCTTATGGGCCATTTGTTGACCGCATAACACTGTTGAACAAATTACTTTTTGACTGATTCTGTCATCCAACTTATATTGACCTGAGTTTTCAGAGCGAATTATATGTTACTGAATGATTCACTTATTTGGAACGGAATACATATATATTAATAACCGACTATATATTAATACATTTAATAGGATATACGGGGCTTGAGTAATAATTAATTTAATACTTCTGTAAATATTGTATTTTTTTAATATTATAATACTCCAGTAGTGAATACTGTTTGCTTAAACATCTTAATCGGATTTTTGTTTCTTATGAGTTTAGGAACTAACTATGGCTATGCATTCTTCTTTGCTCATATTTCCTTGTCGTTTTCAATTTGATGGGCGCTATTGGACTAAGAAAACATACTCTGAGTTTTAGGAACTAACTATGGCTATGCATTCTTCTTTGCTCATACTTCCTCGTCGGCTTCAATTTGATGGGATATCCATCTCCACTAGTATCTCTCATTTATTTTTGTTAAGGTTATATTTTTTCTGGTTAAATCCTCCTTCAAACACCTTGTGGTCTGATGAGAACCAGTCCATTACAATAAGACCAGATGAGGTCAAATTATATACAACTACACAGAACTCATTTGAATACACACACACACTCACACTGTACATCATCGTCACCACCATTCAATGTAAAATATAACCCCCGTTTTTTATTATATCCGCTGTTTCTGATCACCTCCCATCTTTGATCACCACCACCATCTCCGATCTACCTCTGTCCAACATTATGGCCTACTACCAAACTTTTCCGTCCCTCCGTCACTTCCATGAATTTCGGTGACTCTTTCTTTCTTTCTCTCTCTTCGATTTCTGTTTATCTTTACTCTATATATTTAATAATATTTGTAAGTTATTAGATCTCAACTTCAATCACTAATTCCTATAAGCTTAGACCTTTCTCAGAATAGCATTTTAGTTGAGTTTTTAGTCCTGTGGTGTTTCAAGTGTAAGCGATGTGACTTGTGTGTTTTTTCCACCCATTCTAATCTCAGCACTGCATTTCCTTCCTCATTATTGAACTTGTGTTACCTAGTAATTGTAGATATGGCATCTAAATTAGCAAAAATAAAAATGAAGAAGATATGGCACCTAAGCAATATGAGGTGTGTGCTTTCTATAATATTTTTATCCATCTCGATTGTTTGGACACCCATGTTTATCTGACAGAGTCTTTTACTGGACTCTAGGACCTAGAGAACTTGGTGGTTCTGTAGATCTGATAAAGCAATGCAAACTCAGGCCTCATCACGAGTTTTTTTGCAAAAGGCCACTGCCTGTAGAGATATCAGAGACTCGATATTTTCACAATGTCATGGGGGAAGCAAAAATCGAGAAAGGAGAAGGGATGGAACTGGATCAACTCTTGCAGAATGCGTCTGCTGTGGAGAATAGACATCCGGACATGCATCCATTTGACATGGGTATCCTCACGGAAGCCTTTAAAATGAGGGAAACATCACATGCTGACCTTCCATATGTAAGAATCATCTAACTTATCTGTGTTTATGGGTCTAATTTGCCTGAGACAGAACAAATTGGTAAGCCACCATCATGCAGCAGGTCCCAAGTTAGAGGTAGGCTACCCTTTTGTTAGTGTATGACTGTATATATGTAATTGCTACCTAAATCAGTATCCTAGTATGCTGTAACTGTGATCTGTAAATATGCAAAAAATCACGTATTGTGCTGAATTTCTCATCGTGATGTTCACCAGGCTGAGAACGGAACCGGTAGAAAGATGTTTGAGTTGAATGGTGACTCCATAGACAACAAAAAACATGAAAAACACAAAATTAGAGACAAGGACAAGAGTATGGATCTTGCACGCAGACACCACCAAAAGAACAGTGGTACTAAAAAAGATGATGGGAAAACTAGAAAAGGTCATCATGATATTGATCCCAACAATCTGCAGAAACTGCAAGACAACGACAAGGTTCAAATTTATTTTTCTAGTCTTAAATTATCTGTGTTTAACCTTAATTATTAATAATTTATCCTGAAAGCAGTTCTCACTGAATTTAAATTGGTCCCTTTATAGCTTGTCTTTAGCAGTGAAGTTTGTGAATTGGCCAACTATTCCCGTCTTGTCATAATATTGATCTTCACAAATGGCAGTTTTTTTTGAAATCAAAATATTCTTTTGAATTGCAGGCTTAAAAGCTGCTTTAATATGGTGGCCAAAGTAATTATATATATATTTTCCATCTCAAAGTTCGGATTCCAAAAGAAACCATACAAAATACAAACTCTGGAACCAAGTAACCAGTTCAATGCATATTATAACTGAGTTTCAACACGATACAGTGTATTATACCCTTTCTGAGGAAAGGTGCACCCCGGATGGACCGATACCATTATGTAGAGCATATTGACTAATTAACTTCGTATTTCTATTTCCTAAATGCGACCGTAGCCATTAAATATAACTTATTAGCTTTTATACAGAGCTATGTAGAATCTTAGTTATATTTAGGCCTATAGACTGGTTATGCTTTAAGATAATCTAGGACGAACTTTACAGATATCATAGCTAATACTACACAAGTATCTCAACTACTACAGAAGAGGAAGTTTAAAGGAGGTGATGATTTTTCCGGAATCCAGAAATGCCAGAAGACTAAGGTAAAATTAGCTATACTCATTGCCTTCACTTTTCTGTAATTGTTTTTGAACAGCTTGGTTTATACTAGATTGTATTTGTATTTCTATTTATCCCTCATTTAACTTTGCAGCTGAAGAACTTAAAGGTCAAGAATGTCGGCATGTCAAGGATAACAAACTAGAATCTCAAGTATCTTTAAATCTCTTAAATATGCGTTAAAAGTTCTGATTTCAGTTTACTTCATCTCTCCATGATATACATGTTCATGAATTATTGTTTCTATTTCAGTTTATGCATGCCAGGGACTGTGGGAGAAATTCAACTTGTGAAGTACCATTGTGGATATTAGTTGCAGAAAAGCATCTTTTCATGCGGCAATGCTGTGGCCTGTGGGTACTAGATCAGCTTCCAGTTTTTGGACAATAGAATATCCTTCTTGCCCCTCCTGTACGATTGTCACCTCCTTACTCTTTTGTCTAGAAACCACTTTAATTGGCAATTCTTCGTAAAGTTACGCAACGTGCTTTGTGCATCTTGTTGCAGCATCTCAAGTCTCTAGAAGATTGCACACTCGTAGTTCTTTTGCTAAAGCAGATGACACAAGTCAAAGGAATCTAGACTTGTCTTTTTATTGTGTGCACAGTTGGTTATGCATTGCAACTCTGTAGTTTAGATGTAGAATGCATAGATTTTTATTGAAAATTTACTGTACTTTATTTTAACCATACATTACAATTTACAAGTATCGTTAATCTATCATCGGAAATGATGGAAGAAAATTGATGTTAGAGATGCAAGTTTCTCATTTCACTAATATTTTCATATATCAGATCCTAAAAAGGGGATTCTGTGTACAAGACAGCCTCTCTGAAAACAACTAAACAACAGCAACAAAAATGAAATTAGCTAACTATTAGTCTATTACCCTATACTTACAAACTTACTAACATGTTTGTTAAACAGCAGAACCTGATTTGGAACCTTGAGACGCTGCGTCGTCAAATTGATCATCATCAGGCTTTTCAGTAGCTAATGAGGGTGGTAGAAAAGATCGATATACGTGTTCCATGTTTGGGATTTCCTTCACTTCATGACGAACAACCTCCAGTGCTGTGTCATGGAAAAACTGATAGAATCTTTGTTTGCAAATGTATGCAAAGATTAAGGACAATATAGGGAGTGGTACAAGGATTGCAGTGTAGTAGAATTGTTTAACTCCAAAATAACCAAACATAGTAAGTTGAAATAGGATCAGAGCAGCCATGATTCGAGTATATATGTGCGGCCAGAAGTTTCCGTAGCTTTCATAAGATGGAACCAGGACTTTTAGTGCCTGATGAGAAACATATGAAGGACAGGAAACTCAAGCACTCAGGTCTCAGGCACATTGAACTGCCAAAGGTATCGAATGAATGTAGCACTGGTTTTTATAATTTTACCTGATTTCGAAGAACCAGCCATCCCAAGCCAAAGTATACTACACCAAAAGGAATTATTACAGGAGCAATCACAGAGTAGCAAAGCACAATGGTGAGTATAAGCATATCAGCAGGAATTCTAGTTCCGTATCCCAGATCCCCAGGAGCCCATGCTTCCTTCAACTCAGCTTCAGTTTTACAGACATATTTCCGCTTTAGATGATATATAATTAAAGGAACCATCCTGGAAAGCTCAAGCCCATAGCCAACAAAGAACCTGAAACCAAGAGATTGTAAAACCAAGAAACATGGCATGATAGATAAGAAGTAAAAGTTTGGTCGTACTTGAGAGCAACATAAGTCAAGAAGAAAGTTGCATTTCCAGGCAGACTGTTGGCTAGTAATGGAACGATAATGTTTGGATCTTTCTCGATGGTCTTGAAGGTGCTGAAAAGGGTTCCACCCACTGTCACTCCAATAAAGACATTCAAAACGGAAAAATAAAAATATTTTCCTGAGGCAGCTCTAATAGCGTGACTCTCAGAAAAGATGCCCTCAGTTACGGATAAGAAGAAAAGAAACTTTGGCAGCAACGCCAGAAATATGATAAGTGCAAGCTGGGGAAGGTAAGCTTCTAACACTGTTCTGAGCACCTTCTCCTTTACAATCGGCTTTATAAACGGGAGGAGCTTCATTAGATTCGAAAGAGTTGTAAACGCAGAAACAAATCCAATTGGAATCATGTAGAACACTATTGTCAAAAAGACAATGAAATACACAACATACTGTCGAATATGCCTTTCATAAAAATTTTTCGGAAGGTTACTCCATATAATCTGGCAGGGTTCAGGTGCATCCACGACACTCCATGTGTCAACCATGCGGGAGTGTAGGTTTTGAGCAGCAGAAGCCGCAGTCAACCTACTTGAGAAGAAAATGAGAGCTGATGACTGTTGTTTCTCCCTAAGAGTGACTTTTTGCTCGGCCTTTAATTTTGGGATCAGTTCATTAATCTTCTCATGATAGTAATCTATTGTATCTACCTTGTCACCGAGAAGACCAAGGAACCCAGTTCTGCATGTTGGTCTTGTCCCTGCAGGGTTGCTTCCTGTTTTGGACTTGACATATACAGCTTCTGCATGTGAAAGTTTCTTTCTGTACCCTTCTATCTCTTGCCATATCTTGTCTACCTAAAATATTAAACAACATTAATCCATACCCGCATCAAGATGCACGTTTACTCAACCCCAATTTGATATACCATTCATAAATTATACACTGATGTCTCCACACAATTATTACATTCGAGTTCATCAATAGTAAGTGTCAAACATGCTATGTACGGTTTCAACTATAATGGAAAGTGAATGAAGAAAGAGATCGATGCTTGAAGAGTGAAATCAAACACATGGTTATGCAAGTACCTGCTTGTTGTTTGTTACCACCAATGATTTGTAAAATGTATCAGGGTAGATTTCTCTGAAAAATGTGTCAACTTGTTCTTTTCTTGATTGACCTTCTGGAGGAGTCGGTATGTCTCTAACAACAACTGCAAATTGTTGAGGCCTCACTACAGGGGCCACTAGTGCTGCAGCTCTAAGGTCAGATACATGTTTATATGCATTCCAAAGTAGGTAATATGTAACTATTGAAACCCAGTAAGTTGCAAACACGAACGCCCATAACCTCTGACTTCTTTGCTGCAAGCAGCATCAAGAAAAACAGTGAATGAGTTAGCAATGGTTCTCATAT
This sequence comes from Heracleum sosnowskyi, assembly GCA_030848705.1. Classification (NCBI taxonomy): domain Eukaryota; kingdom Viridiplantae; phylum Streptophyta; class Magnoliopsida; order Apiales; family Apiaceae; genus Heracleum; species Heracleum sosnowskyi. Next base: position 25,347,522 of record CM061240.1, read on the forward strand.
ACAATCGACAAAAAGGCAAGCATGTCACATTTATTTGTTTAATCACAAGGGTAACATGTCCTTCAAAGTATGTACTTCTTATAATTTGTTGCTAATTCGAAGTATGTTAAGATTTCGTTTCCACAATCAGTGTTGTTTACTGAGACAGAAAAAGTAACATTAAAAGACTGGACCGAAGAATACTGAATGGGCAGACTGACTCGCTTTATCTCCTTCTTCACAGACTCCTAGTCTAAGGAAGCCTTGTTATAAGAAGAGGTGCCACAAATTAGACAAGTACCCATTTTCAAGTAGTATAACTATGTATATCATGATATTAAACTTCTGTAATAGTGTGGCAATTATTGGTTTACGGAGAATTGTCAAATCTTTAGCACTTTCAAGCATCAATCCATCCCAAAATATTTAGAGCTAATGGCACAGAAACTACAATTACAAACTGAATATCAATATTATACCCAAAAAAAATGAACTCAACAGCGGAGAAACATACTTGAACATGTCCCATTGCTAGCCTATCAAGCTCGTTAAAAGCCCCATTGCTATTAGTACCACTCTCACCAGGATCTGAAGCAGCCACTGGAAGAAGTAACGGTAGTAGTACAAGGCTGGCCAATACTAATATCCCGACCGCTGGAAGAAAAAACACAGAGTGTCCGTTACATATTGATTACTAATATAAGTGCTATTGATTACTAATGGCCGAGGTCTTGAGGGAAGATATCACTTGGCATTATCTTCTAACAAGGCCTGGGATCAAATGATTACTCGTGATACTGATGTCGATGAAAACACGAATCTCTACTACAAACAACTACATTATCGAAGGTAATTTATGATTTCGAAGGACTACAAACACGTACACAAGTGCCTTGAGTTTGAAAACTAGTTAATGTAGAGTGTTTCCGCTACCCTGCAGTCTTTGTGAAACAATAATTTTACTCCAATGTGATTAGAGTAAGGCTAGAAACTTAGACTCATTTGAAGATATCAAGTGAGATAGAGTGACTAATCACTTGCTAATGAGCACAAGAATTACCAAATACAGTGCTAATTACTCGTATTATTAACTATTCTTGTTCCACAACGATTCTGTAACACGATCAAGACGATCACCAGACACCAGGTTTTTTTTTACAGTCCAGATACAGAGTGTCCTGTATCCTAGTATCGGAAGAAACATTAACATCAAAATTTACGCCACTCATATAAGTTGTATAATCAAATATTACCGTGACACACCCAACTCTTTGTTTTACCTCCAGCTTTGCCTGAGTCATTCTTATATTTCTGTACTCTAGCTCAGACACTTGACACACTGCTTTTTTATAAACCAAAAACATGCAATTTTATTAAAATTTATCTGGTTAAAGACTTGGACATAGATACTTCTAGCCTGGTCAGAGTCATGCTAAAATAAATAATCCGTAATTAGTACATGAGAGAAGACAATATGAAACAGCGATAATATTGCAAACATACATATATACATGCAAGTCATTAGGTAGAATCACTTTAAACGAAATCGCGAGAACCTGTAATTATATAAAAAAAAACCATTGATTTGCACATTCAAATCTTTTGTTCCTCTAGTTCATTACGTAAGGAGCGTTTACGTGCAGAAAAGTCAAACGCCCTACATAATGAAGCAGAGGGAGTAACCTGTTTCAACCCTACAAAATCTCGCTAGTTCTTGGTTTTCATTAAAACGTACTCAGTTCTCATTTTAACATGACTCAATAATATCGTTATAGAGGTAAGAAAAACACACCAGTGCCCAAGAAGACAAAATAAACAGCAGTATCAACACCAGACATAGTAACAACATCTTGTTCCGAAGAGCTAATAGCTTCTTGGATCCATGCAACCGGGTTCCGTTCCCCAGACCTTCTTTCTTCCCAGGGATCCATCCCTTTCAAGATCCTATTCGGATAGTACACCACTGCATTACCTTGTTTACGTGACAACCACGTAAACAATAACATCAACACCACAAATATTGCAAACGACGTCCCTAACGACGTCAAGAACGAATTAAAATCCATGTTTCTCTATACAAATATCTCTTATAAAACAATTAAACTATCAAGTTTTTGTATGAATCTCTCTTAGAAAAAGTTTGTAACGTTTAAGATAGAGGGTGATGGTGTTAATGCATGAAAAAGTGGATTTTAAAACGTAAGGAAAATGTGAAACTGAATGGTTCTATTGATTGAAGAGGGGTCATGTAAAGTAAAGTATAAAGTGTGTTTATAAATTGATAGATAAATATAAATGATACGTGAATGTATAGATTCAGACATGGGAGCTTTCTTGTTTTTAATGCAGAGGTAGAAGAAATGAGGAGAGGAATGAGAGACGGTGAAAATCTAAGCGAAATGGATGGGAGATGGGGAGTTGGGGACAAGAAGCGAGAGTGTCAAGGAAGTATCAAATGACTAGTTAGCCCTTTCTTTATCAAACGTGTTGTGTTTCAGCATCTGGTCACTTCCCAGCCCCCATCCCAGAACCCGAAACCAGTCCCGACTCCCGAACCTGTCCCGATCCCCGAATAATAATTATTTTACTCCCCGATTTTTGTCCCGAGCAAAAAATAGGGATCTCATGGAAAATCGGAAATTCTTTATTTTTTAATTATAAATTATGAATAATATTTTCTAATATATAAATTAACATGATAAATCATAATATTTTTTTTTATTTCAAAATAATATTTTAAACCTTAATTTGAATTAAAATTTACCTATAATATTAATAATAGGCAAATATAATATTATTATAATTAAATTATATCATAATATGTAACTTCTAAATTTCTGAGTGAATAAAAAATTTAAAATTTTAACATTACATAGTTATATTCTTAATAATTTATTTGATATATATAAAAAATAATTAATTTTTTAAAAAAGATAAGGTTCGGAGGAGCACAAAATGGGGATCGGGGCGGGAATACCCTAATCCTGGATCCCGCCCCGATCTCCAAAATTTTCATATATTTGTCCCTGATCCCCGTCATGTATCCGAAAAAATCCCCGATTTCCCGCCTGTTTCGGGCAGGGATCGGATCGGGATCGGGATCGAGTAAGACGGGAAGAATGCTCATCCCTATTTCTTATTTAGATTAATATTTACTCCAATGACACTTTCCTTTTAAAAAAATTTATATTGGAAGAAAGATGTTAAATTAAAAAGCAACGTCTTTTAACTTGCCGGATTATCTCCAATTTATAAACATTCTCGCCACTTCAATCTTGTTGGATGATTTGTAAAATATAAAAAAATTGTAATAACAAATTTATTCCAAAATAGCTGGTCGTATATATTTTCGTATCTAATGATTTTCTAGTGCCCTGTTCAAAAACTAAAAAAGAGGCACCTTAAACTCCACTTTGAAATTGACAGCTTAAATACTTTTTATGAAAAGAAAATTTGGTCCAAAGAGTTACATTAACAATGTAAACAAAGTTTAAACATTACAACGTTTACTAAAACAGATTCATCTTTCTGGCATTTTTCGACACAAAGTCGCGGATCAAACCTTCATACTGCACTTTCTCAAGAACATCGTCTTCAATTGCTATTAATACTAGTCCATTTAGTCTCTCATGTTACATAATAGAACACTAATAAGTTTTAAGTAACTTCAACTTCAAAAAATTTCTTTTTGCTAAAGTAACAGTCACTGGAATTGTTAATAAAATATGATAAGTGTTGGGATTTATGGGTGATAGCATAGGAACAACTTAACTTTGTATATACTTAATTTTTTAATTAAGTAGAACATACTGTCACAGCCAAAGTATGTTCTTGTAATCAGTATGCAATGTTAGTTTAATTGTGTAATTTGGAAGAAGTTCACTTTCTGTGTTCAAGCCTCAAAGAACGCATATTGGATGACAGCATGAATAAAGGTTACTGTCATAAGAATTGACAGTAAGATTACAAGAAGACAGAATGTTGCAAGTCAAGACAGCATATTCACTCTGACAGCAACATTGGCGGAAGACTACGCGACATCAACTTTAGCCCTCAACATCAAGTTTGGAAACCTCGACAGCACACTATGCGGGGAACTCCTACTGTCACCAAAAGCACATTCCTGTGATAGCAAGCTCTGAGGCAAAAGTAACTGTCTCGAGAAAGATCCTTGTTCTAGGTATCTTTCTCAGTCAAACCCCGTGACAGTTTCAATGTTCAAGAAACAGGCGTGTTGCAGTATCCCTAAGCTGCACCAAGTCTGCAAGACTACGACAGAAGCTTCAAACACTGCAAACAAAAGCGAATCAATTCAAGAGCAAGGTCAAGTCTCTATTTGCTGAATTGTTTTAGCTAGAAATAGAATGAATCTAGGTTGCTTTCTTTGTAATGTATATCTGACATTGTTAGCAATTTAGGAAAGTCACATGGGTAGACACTTTGTAAGAAGCTGCCACTTGATAATGACAGCAGCTTCACAGACCCGTGTTGATAGTGATAGGATTAGTTTTATACTTAGACTATCAATTCATTCTAGATATGTAACGAAGACAAGCAAGTGTCTTGGAGAAGAACGAAGCTCAAGAATTCTCTCTTGAGGTTGTAGCAACACTTTGCAAAATAAATAAAACATTTATTTTGTGAATCCTGTCTTCTCTATTATACTGTTTGTGAATGCATACATATTATTGATAACATTAAATCTTAGTTTTAGTTGTTGAAACTGAGATTGAATTTTATCAGTATTGCATTCATCCCCCCCCCCTTCTGCAATACACAAGGACCAACAACTGGTATCAGAGCAATCAGATTAACATACATATCTCAGATCCCGACGACAATGCAGAAATCAAACAGTATCAAGTTCCCAGCTTTTGATAAAGAGAACTACAGCATTTGGAAAAGAAAAATCTTGTTGTTTATCAAAGCTGCGAATCCACTATACCCAGGTATACTCGAGAATGGTCCTTTCATACCAAGGAAGGAAATTGAAGCCACAACAGTAAATGGTGAAATCATTCATGCACATTGGGTTCCCAAAGATCCCTCGGAATTTTTGGAAACTGAGAAGGAGAAAATGGTGCTAGATGATCACTTGCAACTCATCTTGCTCGATTCTCTCACGTTGGATAAAGCCATGTGTGGAAGTGTGATAAGCTGCACATCAGCCAAGGACATGTGGATCAGGTTAGCCTTACTCTGTGAAGGAAGTGAAGAAGTTAAAGGCAACCAAAGGCAAATACTTATATCTCAATATGAGGCATTCATGGCCAAGCCTGGTGAAGACTTAACCTCCATGTTTGAAAGGTTCAGTAAGCTCTTAACTGAACTGCAGATACATGGCAAGTACTATGACAGAAAAGAATTGAATGTCAAGTTCTTGCTTACACTGCCTGATCATCTTGAACACAAGACAACAGCCATACGAGAAGGAAGAGATCTCAACAATATAACCTTTGAGACACTTTATGGCATTCTGAAATCTTATGAACTTGAACTCTTTCAAAAGAGAGCCATACAAAGTGGAACAAGGAACAAGATGGCTAACATGTCAAGTGCCCTAGTAGCACAAGTGCCAAGAATCACACAACCTAGTGAAGCACTACAAATCACTCAACCAACCCATGTACAATCCTTGAAAATAGAAGAGGTTGTTGAAGATGATGAGAAAGTAGTACTACAGCTCAAGGATGTGGAAGATGAAGACTTCTACACTATGGAGGAACTGGAAAGCATGGACAATCCTACTATGGCTTACATGGCCAAAAAGTTCAAGAACTTTAGGTTCAAGAAGGATCGGTCATTCAGGCCCCAAGGCCAAGCATCCAAGTTCACCAAGGGAAGCTCATCAAAGGTTGCTGTGGGAAGCTCATTCAAAGGAGGATACAAGACTTGATTTGTGGATAGATCTAAATTCAAGTGTTACAACTGTGGTGAACCTGGTCATTTTGCTACTGAGTGCAAAAGACCCAAACAGGTTCAGAGATTTGAGAAAGGAACTGGTGGATACTCTAAGAAGAATCAAGGTAGAGCCTATGTGGCTGAAGGAAAGTGTTGGGATGAGTCTGATGACGAAGATGAAGAAGAATATGTCAACCTAGCTCTCATGGCTAGCACTGATGAAGTAACATCAACATCTTCAAGTCAGGTACCTTCACTTGTCTTACTTGATATGTCCATTGATGAGTATAAGAAAACCATTAAAGACTTAAGTGCTGAAATGTTCAATGTCTATACTAGCTTATCTGCTGCCAATGAGGAGATCACTAGGCTGAGTAAGCTAAATGGCACAGGAAGCTCTCACATCTCAACTTCAAGACAATGAATATTCTGATGAAGAAGGAGTTAGTGAGAGGTTTGCCCCAACAGGAATTCTGTCAAGAAGGACTGTGTGAAGACTGTCAAATGGGCAAACTGAGAAGAGCTGTGCACAAGTCCAAGCAAATGAACACCAACATTGAAGCACTCAAGTTGATACACATGGACCTCTTTGGACCCGTCAATGTACTATTAATGGCCAAGAAGAGATATGCCTTAGTAATGGTGGATGATTACTCAAGGTACACTTGGGTGAAGTTTCTTGAATCCAAAGATGAAACTGCTTAAGTGATTATTGATCAAGTCAGAGTTCTTGATAGAACTCCAAACTCAAAAGTTCAAATCTTGAGGAGTGACAATGGTACAGAATTCAGAAATGCCACTCTTGAAAATTTCTGTAAAGATGAAGGAATTGTACAACAATTCTCTGCTGCAAGAACTCCACAACAGAATGGAGTTGTAGAGAGAAAGAACAGGACTCTCATTGAAGCAGCTAGAACTATGTTGCATGATGCCAAACTGCCAACATATTTTTTCTGGGCTGAAGCTATCAACACAGCCTGTTATACTCAGAACAGAACCATGATCAACAAGACTCATGCAAGTACACCTTACTGTCTGTTAACTGGAAAGAAACCTACTGTAAAATATTTTCATGTGTTTGGGAGCAAATGCTTTATGATGAAGGATAACCATGAGAAGAAAGGAAAATTTGACATCAAGGCTTTTGAAGGACTATTCATGGGTTACAGCACAGTCACATTGTGGATACTTGGAAGCTGAGGAAATTGTGGATGAAGAACCTAGCTTCACTCAAATTGTTGAAGTTGATAAAGATACTGTCAATACCACTACTGTCAACCAAACTCCAGCTCAGTCACAGACCATAACCTCTAACATTCATAACAGTGGTGACTCTGGAGACAATGAAGAACATGGTGAAGACAATGGGATTGGTGATCATTCAACTCAACAAACTGAAGCAAATGTTCCTGTACAGTCAAGTAGCTTGCCCAGAATCACCAAATGGAACAAGGATCACTCAAGTGACCTCATCATTGGTGACCCTAATTCTGGAGTGAGGACAAGGAACAAAGTCTCTGCTGACAGCATGTTTTCATGCTTCCTGTCTCAAATGGAACCCAAGACAACTGATGAAGCATTGTTGGATTCTGACTGGGTGATAGCCATACAAGAAGAGCTAAATCAGTTTGAAAGGAACAATGTATGAAAGCTAGTTCCAAGACCTAAGGGAAAGTCAGTCATTGAGACCAAATGGGTTTTCAGAAACAATCTTGATGAAAATGGATCAGTGACAAGAAACAAAGCAAGGCTAGTAGCTAAGGGTTACTGTCAACAGGAAGGAATAGATTATGATGAGACATTTGCACCTGTTGCAAGACTTAAAGCTATAAGAATCTTTCTAGCCTATGCTGCACACTGCAACTTCAAAGTATTTCAGATGGATGTCAAAAGTGCCTTCCTAAATGGAGAATTGGAAGAAGAAGTGTATGTTGAACAGCCACCAGGGTTTGAGGATACTGAAGTGTATGATTTTGTATACAAACTTTTCAAAGCTTTGTATGGACTAAAGCAAGCACCCAGGGCTTGGTATGACACACTCTCCACTTTTCTCTTGGACAATCAGTTTACTAGGGGAGTTGTGGACAAGACACTTTTCTACAAACACCATGGCAAGGACATCATTCTGGTACAAATCTATGTGGATGATATCATTTTTGGTTCAACAAATGAGAGGTTGTGTGAGAAGTTTTCCTCTCTCATGAGTAACAAATATGAGATGAGTATGATGGGAGAATTGTCATTCTTTCTGGGATTACAAATTCTTCAACAATCTGATGGAATCTTCATTTGTCAAGCTAAATACATCAAGGAACTTCTCAGAAAGTTCAACTTGGAAGATTCATCACCTGCAAAGACACCAATGTCCACCTCAACCAGTCTGGATCTTGATCCTAAAGGGAAGAAAATTGACTCAAGCACCTATAGAGGCATGGTAGGATCTCTCCTATACCTAACTGCTAGCAGACCTGACATCATGTTTGCTACATGTCTCTGTGCAAGGTTTCAGAGTGATCCAAAGGAGTCTCACTTAGTAGCCATCAAGAGAATCTTTAGATACCTAAAAGGCACTCCTAACCTAGGTCTTTGGTATCCCAAGAACACTGGATTTGATCTAATTGGCTACTCAGACTCAGACTATGCTGGATGCAAGATTGACAGAAAGAGTACTACTGGTAGCTGTCAATTTCTTGGTGGAAGATTGGTCTCATGGTTTAGCAAGAAGCAGCATTCAGTTTCTACCTCAACTGCAGAAGCTGAGTATATTGCTGCAGGCAGTTGTTGTGCACAAATTCTATGGATGAAGAATCAACTTCTGGATTATGGTCTAGTGTTAAGTGAAATTCCAATCTACTGTGACAACACTAGTGCCATAGCCATTTCAGACAATCCAGTTCAACACTCTAGGACAAAGCACATTGATATAAGACATCACTTTATCAGAGAGCATGTTGAACAAGGAACTGTGAAGCTGATCTATGTCCCAACTGACAAGCAACTTGCTGACATCTTCACTAAGCCATTGGATGAAGCAACCTTCAACAGGTTGGTAAGTGAATTGGGAATGGTGAACCTGGTATGTTGATTTACTCATTTTTCTATAATTCCAAATTCTCTAATGAAGCTCATGACAGCAACTTCAAACCTGCTGTCAAGAGAAGTTACTGTCTACTTGGTCTATGTCTGTTATGTGACAGCATGTGTTGATTTGACTTTTCATGTCAGTATTTTGTGCCAGTCTCATACTTTTAGACCGTGTATGACATTAATGTGGTTACTTGTTAAGTTTGAGAGATAAAAATCTGTTCCATTGGACTTTCACACCGTTTTGCATTAATCTGTAGGATTAAAGGAGGACACGACCATTAATTACTTTTGTGGTAGTTGTATGGGTACTCTAACTGTTGACCATTAGACTTTAATCCTTAGACGGTTTTGCCTATAAATTAACCTTAGGTTTCACCAGTCTGCTCTCAGTTTTAAAGTAAATAATGGAAAACAAAGTAGGAATTGAAGTAGGGCTAAAACGGTGCGATAGTGAACCCGACAGTGAAGAGATTGATGAACTCTTCGAGATGCTGTTGGACGGCATGGATGAGATCGAAGAGGAAAAGAAACAGGAAGAGGAGGCCAAGGCTCAGGAAGAAGAGAAGGAGCTTCAGGCACTTCTTGAAAAAGAAGGTCGCTCTGAAGAAGAGATTAAGGAAGAGCTTTTAGGACTAGTTGATAAGATCATAGAATAATGTACTCCATGTTCTATTTTTAATGATTTTATCAATAATAATAATAAAAGTTCTTCTTCTTGTGTTTATGATTTGTCTGTGTTAATTGCTTAATATCTGTGTTCAAAAGATTACATTGCTAAATCCATAATGTGTCAATATTAAGTTAAGTGTATGAATAAAGCATTCTAATAAGTTCATGACAGAACCAATTCTCAATCAAAGTTACTGTCGTTAAGAAGAAAACTGTCGTGTGTTTCTTGACAGCAACCTTCTTGACAGCAGGGAAAGACTTTCTGTCAAGACTTGTAAAGGATACTGTCATTCATATGCTTAACGGTGACAGCAAGTTTTCGCGCAAAACCTACTGTCACCACCTCTTATTACTGACAGATTGTTTCTAGCGCACAGATTACTGTCAACAATAGTGGACCGTTGAAATTGGATATTCATCCCACGTTGGTCAGTGAATAACGGGCAGTAACTGACGTGTTATAAGAGTGGGTTAAGACACGTTCTTTAATTCCACTTTTTGTGCACAACGTTTGCGATACCTCTATTTATTCCCCAGTTACTCAGACATATCACTCTCATCGAACTCAAGGCAATATATTTTTCTTCAAGCAAAAAGCCACTTTCTTACTTTCTTCTTTTCTTGAAATCTCCATGGCATCCAAACAGACTCTCTCTCAAACAAACTTTGCTGGCATCTTTTCCCCAAATGATGCTGGTGAAGGCTTCAAAGGACTTGTGTTTTTCTTGAACAAGTCCTATCTCGGTTATGCCATCACCTCAACCCCCATTCTAGACTTAGACCGAATTGAGGCGTTTTGGCAAACTGCTGTTGCTCAAACTGAGGGTGAGAACCCGGGTATTCAATTCACAATCTCTGGGCAACAATACACTCTTACAGCTGAGGTCATCAACACTGCTCTTGGAATTACCCTGGAAGCAAGACAACAATTTACTGAACTTGCAAATGATGACACTCTCAAGAAGCTCTTCTTGAAGATTGGGTATGCAGACCCTATTCTCGAAGAGGGGACTACCAAGTGGTATCCAACTGGTGAAATGGATAGGAAGCATCTGAGAAAGGAGTGGAGCATGATATTTGATGTGATGGTCAAGGTGTTCTCTACCAAGTCCACAGGCTAAAATGGAATACCCTCCTACATCAAGAAACTGACACATTCTCTTGTCCATGGATACAAGGTGAATGTTGGAGCTCTCCTCATGGCACACCTCCAAGCTGCCATAGGTAAGAAGGTATCAATCTACCCTCGCTTTCTTATGATGTGCATTAATTCATTCTGTGATTTTAATGATGCCGCCCCTCGTTTAGAGGCTTGCTCAGTTTTGAAAAAGAACACACACACACACACACACTGTTATCTTCACAGAATCTCAATGCACATATTCCACTTTGTTTCACTCAGCACATGGTTGATCAAGTGTCCAACCCTGATTTACCATTACCATCTGGTTATGACTCTTTCACTCTTGAGAATGAAACTGAATTAGACCCAAATTCAGTTAACCCACATTCAACACCATACACTCAGCCTAGGCCCTCTAGACGTTCCAAATCCCAAAGAGAAGTCTTGCAAGAATCCAGAAAAAGGTCCTTAGAAGCTGATGTTGGTGGTAGCTCTGTTAGTCAAGAGGGAGACACTGCACCTAGTGCAGCAAATAAGGAAGGTAGTCAAACAGAACCCATAGTGGTTCCCCCTGAGCCTAAGAAGAAGAGAGCTAGGAGGACCAAAACCACTGTTACCCAAGATGCAGTTTCTCAACAAACTGTAGTTACTGAAAGGGACTCAAACACCTCCCTAGATGTGCCTTCTCATCAAGGTATATCTATTGAAATTGGCATGTCTCCCAAGGCACCCTGCACAGAGTCTGCACAAACTCATGGTTCACAACCTGAGAAACCCCCACTTGAAGAAACACACAGTGAGTTAGGGCACAGTGAGGATTTCTCTACTCCAATTGATGGTTCACATGTTTCATCTGTGAATCAGCCCCCACTCTCTGCTACAATTTCACCTTCTTCCTTCCCTACACATTCCTTTGTTTCTTCTCCACAACTTAGAGAAGGGGACAGTCCCAACCCTTCAGGTTTTGATCATCCATCTCCAATCATGGATGAGCCCCCATCTAGTGGTCCACAAGAACCCATTTCTCAAAGTGAGATGGACACCACTCCTCCAAACACTGAGCTAGGGCAAAGTGGAATTTTGTCAGAAAATGAAACAGCCAACACTTTGTCTGAACTCCAAGGAGCATCTTACCTTCAAGAAGATGCTGTCACAGCCTCTGTTGCTGTCAAAGACACTGGCAATGTTGCTGTCCTGGACACAGCTGCTGTCCTGGACACAGCTGCTGTCATGGGTGGAGAGAAAGATACTGTCACTACAGAACCTACTGTCACTCCACCTCCCAAAGTTGCTGTCATGCCAGAACCTGCTGTCCAGACTCCAACTGACAATAACATTCCTGCCACAGATGTTGTCCAGTCCTCTCAGCCTGATTTTGAAGCTGTAATCATTGAGGATGCCTCTGATGATGATCTCCCTCTTGCCAAACTCTTAAAGGTACATTCTAAATCTACTCCTTCCATGCATGTTAGTACTGCTCATACCCATGCATCTAGGTTGAGTGAGGGTGTGCAAAAGAAAAGAGAGATAAAAGAAAAGAGAGGTGAGCATAAAAATGAGAGGCAGCCAAATGTGCTGGCAAAAGGAGAGGGACTTGAGCATGTCCAGAGAGACTTTGAGGGAGCCCACACTATTCCGGCATTAGGCCTTGAGAGTCAATCTGTGAGGGGTGATGAGATCACTCAAAAACACCCTGAGAGTGTGAGAACCCCCATAGCCTCCAAGCCCCTTTCTTTTCCTTCCCCTCCAAGAAGGTTAAGGTCTGGTGGCCCCTCTGCTACTTTTGGTAACAGGATTGCAGCTCTGGAAGGACAGTGTGCTACTTTGAACTCCAAGATGGACTCTCTCTCTCAACTGATGGTTGATGGTTTTGCTGCTACTCAGCTCTCTATCCAGTTCCTCACTAACCTTGTAGCTGCCAACTCAACTAAGGGGGAGAAGGTAGCAAAATCAGAATCAATATCTATTCAGGAATCAGGTGGAACTCAGGGGGAGCCAGTAGCTGTGAAGACCAAAGGGGGAGCTAAGGGGAAAGCAATATCTAAGGGGGAGCAGGTCAAACCAAGCAGTGGACAACCAAAGGATAAAGCTGAAGAGCTTGTTGAAGTTGACTTGGATGGAGAAAGAGTACTGATGTCTAAAGCAACTCAAGATGCAATGCAAAGAAGACCTGCATCTAGACATCCAATTCTACCTCCTGTGATAATCAGAGAGCCAACTCCAGCAACTCAAGAATCTGCTCTACAAAGAAGATGGAGAGAAATGGAGGAACATAATAAGTCTGGGAAAGGTAAAGGGAAACTGCCTGAATCCATCCATAAAGGAAATACTTGGTCCATTGGTACTGAGTATGATCAAGAAGAAGCCAATACTCTAATGGTGGATTACAGGGAGAGTACATTACACAATCATGACAGTGAATTTAGCAGTTTGGTGGAAGAAGCAATGAATGCTCCAATCAACCGTCCAACCAACACCACAAAACTGTTAAAGGATCAAATCACCAGTGTCAGTGTAATGGTGAACGATGAGAAAAGATGGGCTGTAAGTATCTATTTCACTTCTGGCATATCTTATTTCATCACAATGCAGTTATTGCAGAGTCTGCCAGCAAAGGTGTTGTGTGCTTTGAAGGGAAAGATCAGGGCAACTCAAACACCATTCAATGAAATATTGGATATGCAAATCCAGAACCTGCTCACACAAAAGCTACCTGAAGTCTACACAAATCCACCAAGTGTTTTCTACAGATCTGTAACTAAGGATGGCACAAGAAGGAACAACTTCATGAATTTGGTTGGCACATCCAGAATGGAAACCAAGTCAATTCTGAAAGTGTTAGATGGAATACTCAGTTCAAATGCCAATCCAGGAAGAGTTTATGCTGTTCAAGAGATCTACAAAATGCTGGTGTTGAGAGACAAGGCACTGGGAGCTAGAGTGAAGGAACTAATCTCTAGAGCCAATGCTAAAAGATATGATCAAGGTGGAAGCTGTCTCTATGACATTCCTCCTCAGGATGATGATGAAGATGATGATGATGATGATGAGGTTGGAGGAGGTGAAGCTTCTGGAAATGCTGGAAATGCTGGTGGAAGTAATTCTGGGAATACTGGTATTCAATCTCAGAATGAAGGCAATGAAGAAACTCCTAGTCAAGAAAAGAAAGATGCCGGTGCAACAGATGAAGAGGAGCCAAGAATACTGGAAACTTTGGAGGCAAGCGTTCTCAGATGTGCTATTGATTGCATAAATGCAGAAAAAGATGCTGTCACCAAAGGTACTGTAGACAAGAATACTGTCATAAAAGATGCTGTCATGGAAGATACTGTCGACAAAGGTACTGTCAAGAAAGGTTCTATCAAGGATGAAGCCAAAGCTACTTTCAAGCCCATAAGACTGAAAGCCAAAGCAAGAGCATGGTTTTCTAGACAGAAACCTGAAGGAAAGCACAAGTACTCAGGAAAGGAAAAGGCCACTGGATTTGGCAGGAATCTTAAGAAGCCAATTCAATCAATACCTCCCAACAGTCTTAAGATACAACAGATGCAATCTAGAGAAATCAAGAGTGTTGAGGTCAAGATGGATGCAAATCAAGAGGTCACTGAGTACATTCTGTGGTGGGAAGAATCAAGATCTACCAAGGTTGATAAGGATTTCAATCTGGTCTCCACATCAACCAGTGGTAGGACATCAACCTTAGATAAAAGAAGAATTGACTTCTTCTACCTGGAAAGAATGGTAGAGTTGCTGGAGAGCTATGAAAATGTTCCAGAGTCTGTTATGGAACATATTCTGAAATATCAAGCTGATAGGGATGTTGAATTCTATCAGAAATTTGGCTACAACTTTGCAGATTTTGATGATGCTGATATTTCAACTGATTTACCAGCTTCTCCTATACCATATCACTGGTACTATGAGTTTGATGATTCATCCACAGAAGAAAGGAAAACCCAACCCACAGAGGAAGGGCAACCCAAGCCAAGCAAAAGACCTGACTCTTCTCAATACGCTCAATATCAGTCAGAACTTGATAAGAAAGAAGCTGAACTCCTGGAAAGATGCAAGACTACCAACAAGGCAGAAAGTGAAGCTCCAAATTATCAAACATGTATGCTGGAAAATCCCTTAAGAATCAAGCATCTAAAAGAAGAAATCTATGTTTGCAGCTTGCACAAGCTAAAAACAACTATTCTGAAGGATTTACAGTATATGGTTGCTGGATCAATTCATCCCCTGGAGCAGATCTGTTCTGACAAGATAGAGGAATTATTGGAAAGGAGAAAAGGAGAAGATTCGAAGCTGGACAAGCAAAGGAGGATGACTCTCAATACTTATCCTGGAAGTAGATTCAAGCTCATTCATGAAGAACTCCACTTCAGAAGCTATCCATTTGATCAAGAGCAATGGTTGAATCTCAGGGATGCTAGTTCTCTTATTTCTCCTGTTAGGCTCAAGACATGTCTGAACACCACTATTAACAAGCCTACACTTTGTGACTATGTCACATTACATGACCTAGTGAGTTCTATCACTGGGATGTAGTATAGGTCTCTAAATGTACTTGTCTTGTTCTCATGAACATTAGCTTGACCATGTATGCTCAAAGTTATAATGAGCTTAGTAAAGTTTCTTGCATCTAGATTGTAAATAGGCCATTGAATAATTATCCTGGTAGAAGTTCAGAAGTGTTCATGCAGCAGGATAGAGATAAATAAGGCTATGAAGAAATAAGTTGCAGAAATTTGTCTAAGGCATTATATAGCAAAGTCAGAAGAAAGCTATGTCGTAAAGTCACCAATATCCATGTCGTGAAGTACTATATCGCATAGTCCATTTTGTACTATGTCGAGAAGTCCTCAAGACACATGTCGTGAAGTGTTGAAGTCAGCAAAGTCAAAGAAGCCTAGATCGTGAAGTCCTCAGAATCCCTATGTCGCATAGTCGTCAAATGACCTATGTCGCATAGTCTTCAAATGACCTATGTCGCATAGTCTTCAAATGACCTATGTCGCATAGTCTTCAAATGACCTATGTCACAAAGTCTTCAAAGGCTATATCGCGTAGTCCTCACAAGGGAGATCGCGAAGTCAGGAATAAAGTGGAGTTCACGATATCAACACTTAGCCGTTTACAACAAGACAAATCAAGGTACATAATCAAGAATCAAAAGAGACAAATACTTAAGCATTTGTTCTGGCAAGGTGGTCCAAAGAACAGATGGCAAATCTACAGCTAAACTTGGAGAGAAAGATAAGAGACAAGCAGCTACAGAAACGGGAAAGACTCCGAAAAGCAGGTGGTCCTTCCTGACACAGTTAACGTCTTATGGCAGGACAAGTTGGACTTTCAGCAAGGGGTAACTGTGTAAAAATAGGAGTGTGCACTAGGTTGTAAAGGGCTTATATATATCATGCACATCCTATTGTAAGCTGTAGGAGAGATACACATAGTTTTGATCTTAAGTTCTTTTCTCTGTAAGCAAGCAAGTTCAAACCGTTCTTGTTTAGAAGCCAGAAATTCTATTGTGAATTTCTTGGAAAGCTGTAGTATTTAATTTGCTTATACAAAGTAGATTAAAGTGATTGTGTGTGTTATTTACTTTCTGCATACTACATATCATAATCATATACAGTCTGTTACTTAGTTTTCAAGAATCGAAAAATATATCAAACTATCCATTCACCGCCCCCCCCCCTTTGTCTAGTTTGTAGTAGTATTCATTTCTAACAAGTGGTATCAGAGCGTAGGCTGTTAACGTACAAACAGGAAAAGATCAAGAATGAGTTCACAGAAACTAAGCAGTATCAAGATTCCTCCCTTTAACAAGGAGCACTACAGTTTATGGAAGAAGAAGATGTTGCTTTTCATCAAAGCTTCTAACCCCATGTATTTAGATATTCTAAAGCATGGTCCCTTCATTCCAATGATCGAGATTGGTGAAACAACCATTGGCACTGAGATTGTACCAGCAAAACATGTGCCCAAAGATCCCTCAAAATACACTGATCCTGAAAAGGAAAAAGTTGCACTGGATGGACATCTTCAACTTATCATTTGTGAATCTATGGACTTCAACATGTATGGCACTGTTGCTCATTGTACTAGTGCCAAGAAGATGTGGGATCTTATAGAAGTGCTCTGTGAAGGAACTACTGAAGTAAGAAAGAACAAGAAGCAGATTCTTGTTTCACAATATGAAGCCTTCATGGCTCAGCCAAAAGAGGGAATCACATAAGTGTTTGAGAGATTCAACAAGCTGATAAACGAGCTCAAACTCTATGACAAACACTATGAAACAGAAGAGCTCAATATGAAGTTTTTACTAACTCTTCCAGATCACTTGGAACCAAGAATCTCTTCCCTTAAAGAAAGAGATCTAACAAAGATTGGTTTTGATGTGTTGTATGGTGTTTTAAAGACATATGAGTTAGAGCTGTTTCAAAAGAGATCTATTCAAGCAAAGCAAGGATTAGTGGCAAATACCTCCTGTGCACTTATTGCTGACAACCTAAGTCAAAGAATGGACTCTCTTAAAATCAGTCAGGTCAAGATTGAGGAACTGGAAGTTGAAGACACCGGTGATGAAACTCAGGTTGTGTATGATTTACCTGAAGAGGATGAGTTCTACAGTATAGATGAGCTGGACAAAATGGAAAACAAATCTTTTGCTTATATGGCTAGGAGGTATCCTAACATAAGGTTTAAAAGAAAGCAGCCATTTAGATCCAAGTTCAATAATGGAAACACTGGTGGATCTAGTGGCTCAAACACCTTCAATAAAGGAAAAGGGATTGCTGGTGCTGCTAAAGGTGGATACAAGACAGGAAGTGTGGATAGGACCAAAATAAGGTGCTATAACTGCAATGAACTTGGGCATTTTGCCACTGAGTGCAAAAAGCCTAAACAAGTCAAGAAGGACAAAGCATACTTAGAGCTTGAAGCTAAGTATGAGGCTCTACTCAAGAAACAACAGGGCAAAGCTTTTATTGCTGAGGGAAAATGCTGGGATGACTCTGATGAAGAAGAAGAACAAGAGTACTCAAACTATGCCTTGATGGCATTTTCTGATGATGGTGATTCAAGTCAGGGCAACAGGAATAAAAGAGTCATATGGATCTTGGACAGTGGATGCTCAAGTCACATGACTGGTGATATAGCCCTGCTATCACATTTTGAGGAAAAGGCTGGCCCATCAGTAACCTTTGGAAATGACAACATTGGTTATACAATGGGATATGGCAGTGTTAAATCTGGAAATGTCATTATTGAAGATGTAGCATTTGTTGAAGGACTGAAGCATAATCTCTTGAGCATTGGACAATTTACCAACAGGGGTTTCAAAGTGGAATTTGATGAAGACCTTTGTTCAATCTCAAAAAGGGAAAGTGGTGAAGTTGTTCTAACTGGTGTGAAGAAAGGAAGCTTGTTTGTAGCCAATCTCAAGGCTGCAGATAAGGGAGAAGTCTGCTGTTTCTACACTAAAGCCACAAATGAGGAATTCTGGCTATGGCACAAGAAGCTGTCTCACTTGAATGTTCAGGCAATGAACTCTCTAACCAAGAGAGAACTTATCAGGGATTTGCCTGCCTTGGAGTTTGTGCAAGATGGAGCATGTGAAGCTTGTCAGAAAGGAAAAATTAAAAGATCCAGTCACAAGAACAAATTGCTCAATACAAATTCAAAACCTCTGCAGCTAATTCACATGGACTTATTTGGCCCTGTGAATGTAATGTCCCTCTCCAAAAAGAAATATGCTCTAGTGATGGTAGATGACTATTCAAGATATACTTGGGTGGAATTCCTATTCTCCAAGGATGAAGCACCCCAAGTCATAATAGAGCATATCAAGAGAGTTGATAAAGAAGCACAAAGCACTGGTTCCTCTGTAGTTGCTTTGAGAAGTGACAATGGGACTGAGTTCAGAAATTCAACATTGTATGAGTTTTGCAAAGATAAAGGAATTTCTCAACAATTCTCAGCTCCTAGAACACCTCAACAAAATGGAGTAGTTGAGAGAAAGAATAGAACTCTCATTGAAGCTGCAAGGACAATGCTGCTGGATGCAAAGCTACCCACTAGCTTTTGGGTTGATGCTGTTAACACAGCATGCTACGTGCAAAATAGAACATTAATCAATAAGAAGTCTGGCAAAACTCCTTACTCATTAATGACTGGAAAAAGAGCATCCTTCAAGCACCTGCATGTGTTTGGAAGCAAGTGCTTTGTGATGAAAGATACCTCTGAGCATGTTGGAAAATTTGATGCTAAAGCATTTGAAGGTATCTTCATTGGATACTCTCTGGAAAGGACAGCATACAGAGTATTTGTACCTGAGCAACACAAAGTCATGGAAAGCATGGATGTTACCTTTGATGACAAGAAAACTCCTGGACTAAAAACAAGTGATCAAGACAGTGTGCCATTGAGATTTGAGAATCAAGGTTATCTTGAGGATTCTGAAAGTGAAGATGAACCCCTGTTCAAACTGTTCTAGAGAATGAAATCCTCGAAGTTGACAATCTTCTTCAAACACCTGTGCAAGGGTTCACAAACACAGGGGGAGAAGAAGAGAATGCACCTATCAACCAAAATGAGTTTGGAACAGATCAAGGAAATGAACAGGGGCACACAAGGAAATGGGACAGAGCCCACACTAGGGATCAAATCATTGGAGATCCTAGTGAGGGAGTTAGAACAAGGAGGGCAACATTAAATACATGTCTGTATAGCTGCTTTCTGTCATAAGAGGAACCTAAATTAATTGAAGAAGCTTTGAAGAATTCTGATTGGATTGTTGCCATGCAAGAAGAATTGAATCAATTTGAGAAAAACAAAGTATGGGAACTAGTACCTCCTCCAAAAGGAAAGAATGTTATTGACACCAAATGGGTGTTCAGAAACAAAATGGATGAAGAAGGAGTGGTAATTAGAAACAAAGCAAGGCTGGTTGCCAAAGGATATTGTCAGCAAGAAGGCATTGACTATGATGAGACATTTGCACCTGTAGCTAGACTGGAAGCCATCAGAATCTTCCTGGCTTTTGCAGCTCACTCAGATTTTAAGGTGTATCAAATGGATGTGAAAAGTGCATTTCTCAATGGTGATCTTGCTGAAGAAGTTTATGTGTCTCAACCACCTGGCTTTGAAAGTGAAGACTTCCCAAACTTTGTGTATAGATTGCTCAAGGCACTCTATGGACTCAAACAGGCACCAAGAGCCTGGTTTGAGACTCTATCTCAATTTCTTCTTGAGCATCAATTCACCAGGGGTACAATTGACAAAACCCTATTCTTCAAGAAGCATGGAAACGATATCATTCTTGTTCAAATCTATGTGGATGATATCATCTTTGGCTCTTCAAATGAAAAACTCTGTGAAAGGTTTTCTAAGTTGATGCAAAGCAAATATGAGATGAGTATGATGGGAGAATTAACCTACTTTCTAGGTTTGCAAGTACATCAAAGGGAGGATGGCATCTTCATAAACCAATCAAAGTATGTCAAAGATCTTTTGAAGAAATATGGTTTAGAAGACTCATCCCCTGCAAAAACTCCCATGTCCACTGCAATCAAGCTTGATGAAGACAAGAAAGGCAAAAAGTAGACATCAAGGTTTTTAGAGGCATGGTTGGATCACTACTCTATCTCACAGCTAGCAGGCCTGATATCATGTTTGCCACATGCCTTTGTGCAAGATTCCAGTCTGATCCCAAGGAATCTCACATGATGGCTATCAAAAGAATCTTCAAGTATCTAAAGGGGACTCCTAATCTTGGGCTATGGTATCCAAAGGGCACTGGGTTCAACCTGGTTGGTTACACAGATTCTGATTATGCTGGATGCAGAATTGACAGGAAGAGCACCTCTGGAAGCTGTCAATTCCTAGGTCAAAGGTTAGTGTCCTGGTTCAGTAAGAAACAACAGTCCACAACAACATCCACAGCTGAGGCTGAATACATTGCTGCTGGAAGTTGCTGTGCTCAATTGCTTTGGATTAGAAATCAACTCATGGATTATGGGCTAGTGTTAGAACACATTCCACTAATGTGTGATAATACTAGTGCAATATCCATAGTTGCCAATCCTGTTAATCATTCTACTACAAAGCACATTGAGATCAGGTACCATTTCATTAGGGAACATGCTGCAAATGGTACCATAGAAGTCTCTTATGTTCCAACTGAGAAACAATTAGCTGACATATTTACTAAACCTCTGAATGAAGCAGTCTTCAACAGACTTGTGAGTGAAATTGGAATGCTTAATCCTTCATTTAGTTGCTCTAAGTAAGTATGCCAGTAAATTGTTGCAGCAGTAAATTTTCACTGTATTTAAATGCTCTATTCATATGGAGTGAAAATTAGCTGAGATATGATTTATAAATACTTCAGTATTTTACTGCAAATTTTTCAAAATCATTTGTTAGTAAAGTTGTGAGCTTTTGAGACATCTCGATATAGATGATTTTCAGAGTTCACGACACAGTTCAAATAAAACAGACTTATATCGCAAACTGTTGAGATTGTGAGACTTCGCGACATAGTTCATTTCATGAATTTGTGACATAGCTCATTTTAAGACTTCGCGACTTAGAATAACTATATCGACAAGTCTCCACATTTGACAGAATTTTGATTTAAATTTATTTTATTTCAAAATATGATAAAAGTCTGACAATTTGCTTGATATTCCTGAAAGAGAGCTTTAGACAGGGTATTTCTACTATATCGCAAAGTCTCCCCGATCCTTTCATCTTGAGGACTTTGCGACATAGTTCATTTCTGAGACTATGCGATATACTGTGCAAGACTTTGCGGTACAAGCCATTTTTGACTTCGCGACATACAAATAGACTGTACAAATTCATAACTCCATATCGCAGTGTCTCTATCATATAAATACCCTTTTCTAACCGTTCACAACTTTTCATCTTGTCTATTGCTCTCAAACTCTCCAACCTAAGCACAAATTCTCTACTCTCTTTTTCACTCTCTCTCTCGCAATGGCACCCAAATCTCAAACAGTATCATCCTCTATTCCTTTAACCATTCCCAAAGAAACCAATCTTCTCACCATTCCCTCTGAGGCTGAGGCTAACCCAAGGTACAAGTGTTTTGTACGGTTCTTGAACACTTCCTACCTGCGCCAAGCCCTAACCCTGAACCCTACCTTGTATGTCGATGTGTTGGAAGGATTCTGGAGAACGGCGTTGGTATCAACAATGGCTAGGGAAGATGGAACCTCATTCCAGGAGGTTAGTTGTTCAATTGGAGGCAAACACTTTCAGTTTGGTGAAAGGGAAATCAATGAAGCTTTGGGGTTCAAGGTGGAGGGTCATGACCAAGAAGCTACAGATGCTCAAATCATAGAATTCATGACCTTCATTCAGTATGCTGATGAGATAGATACTGGAAAGCTGAATAAGAAGTTTGTGAGAAGGGAGTGGTCATTTCTGTTTGACGCACTCCAGAAGGTGTTTCTCTGCAGGAAGACAGGATGGGACCATATCAGTCACATTGCTGTGAAGCTAGACTACTCCTTGGCCAACAACCAGGAGATCAATGTGGGAGCCATAATTCTCAAAGAATTGGCTCAGAGGCTAGGCAGGACCATTCGTGGTAGAGGTAATGACATCTTTTACCCTCGTTTCCTTCAAGTTATTTTAAATTTTCTTGATGCAAATGTCCATCTATTGGAGGGTATAGATAACACTAAAATGGCTTATTCCAAGTCCATGTCCAAAGTACTATTTGGCTCATTGGACACAAGGAATCAAGTGGATGTGATTCTAAGTGTGACCAAGCATATGCAGGACACATTTGAGTCTTATCCACTTGATAAGCCCATATACCATGCACTTTCCTGGACAGGGGAGGCTGAGACTGGAGGAGCTACACAGTCTAACCCCAGCCTACCCATCCCATCCAGTAACCCCACTGCAAACAGTACCATAGAAGTTAGGCAGCCAAGTGCATCAATCTCTCAAAAGATTGGTTTTACTAAAAAGAAGTCAAAGAAGAGAGCCCTAGAAGTGATAAATGAATCTGTAGAGATAGCTAGTGAGAATCCTGAGTCACCTCTCGCCGGACAAAGTAAGAAATCCAAATCCAAACCTACCACTGGATCCTCCCAACAGGATTCAGATGTGGAAAAAGGGGTACACCTGTTACTGTCCATGGCCTCTCAACAGGTCATTGGCATTGAAAAGAGCAGCCTCCCTACTGCACCTTGTACAGAGTCTGCACAGGGTCAAGACCTCACTCTTGACCCTAGGAGTGATAAGGCTGATAATACACAGAGTGGAGAGCACATCACTGTTGAAACTCCTCCTATTTCTCAGGGGGAGTTGCCACAATCTAATCTAAACCCCACTTCTCTCTCAGATTCTTCCATAAAAATTTCTTCTGAACAAGAGAGCCATTCCAATGACAATCTTGCCTTTGATCAATCACAATTCTCTCCTGTGATTGAGCCAATTTCAAGTGACATGGTGCATGACACTATGCTCACCACCCAGGAACCACATCTAGTTGGTCAGGGAATGCATGCTGGGGCATATCCTAATGACACCAACACAAACATGGAGGATTCACCAGTTTTCACTGGAGACTCTATGCCAAATTCTCCCATCCTTAGGGATGTGGAACTGTCTTCACAGACAAATAGGGCTAATGTTGTAACACATCCCATTTCAATGGAGACAACATTAGACCCTACAGCCATTCCAAGGCTGGAGGAGACTCAAAACCTTACATCTCATGAAGTGCCTAGCACTAGCTCTCACTTGGCTCAGGCCACTATGTCAGAATGGCTGAAGCCTGTGCACCATGACAGGCCTTCAGGATCATCATCTGTGCCTTCCAAAATGACAGAAGAAGCCATACAAGATCTCCATGTGGCACAGATTGATGAGTTCTCAAAGATAGCTCAACATCTCCTCACCTCAAATCTCCCAAATGCTGATTATGAAGCCATTTTACTCTGCCACAAGGAGGATGTTGAAGCTCAGCAGGAGAAGATAGTGGATGCAGCTGAACTAGAGGGAAATGTGGATGCCTGGTTGGATGCTAAGAGGACTCTCAAGCTCAAGGATGCCCTAGCTTTTCTAAGGGAAGAGTACCTCACTTATCTGGGCTCAAATGCAAAGGATCTTTCTCCTGCTGCCATCTATGATGCTGTTAATGAAGTCTACAGGAATCAATTAAAGGCTCTGCACTATCTTGGGAAAGGGCTTCAATCAGAGATTTCTTCAATCCAGGAGGAGACAGACAGATCCCTCACTAAGCTCAGAAACTCATATCTCTCTGATTTTCCCAGGGTGGATGGCATCCTTAAAGAAATCCAGAAGACAAACTCTACTGTCAGCATGATGGACCTCTCTCTGGCCATGGTCACAGACAACATCAGGAAGCTGGCTACAACCCTGGAAAATCAAGTCAAGGCCAATATCAACTCCAATGCCATGCTGAATGTAATTTGGAAAAATCAATATGGTGACAAATTGGTGGATGAGGTCCCTCTGTCAAACATCTCCAAATTTGAATTTACCAAACTAAAGGATCAATCTCTCAATTCTTTCAAGTCTCAACAGCTATTCTCAAAGGTGGATGGTCTTGAAAGAGAAGTAGCCTCTCTGACAGATGAAAACAAGCAGCTTGCCAACTCTCTAAAACAGCTCAATGACAAACTGGATGCCCAAGGCAACAACACCTCCAATATCCTGCTGGTGCAACAACAGATGCTGACTTCAATGATGAAACAAATGGACCTGCCTATCCCTGGGGAAGCTCAAGACATCTTGTCTGATCCCAAGCCTAAGGGGGAGAAACAAAAGGAGGTCATTCTGAAACAGAAAGGGGGAGTACCTGCCAAGCAGCCAAAGCATAAGGGCAAGGGCAAACTCATTGAAGAAACCATAAAGCCAATCATTCTTCCCCCTGTAGAGGTCATAAGTGCAGAAGGTCAGAAGAGCACAATCTCAACCACCTACTATCCATCAACAATGCCTAAAGATATCTCAACTCCTCAACCTACTCAACCTACTCCCAATGCTAAACCTGTCAAAGCTGCAATTATCACAGAAGCCAAGCTACAGGAAGTTGCCAATTCAAACATCTATCATGATGAGGCCTTCCTGGAGTTTCTGAAAGCCATCTACAGTAGTGCTCAAGGAGATGCAAGGATGTACAGACAGAAGATCAAGGAAAGCATCAAGTATTTCACAGTGGCAGTAAGGAAAATCAAGGATGTCCATCTAAGAGAGATAATCATGGTGTGCAAGGACAACTACTTGTGGCACCTAGCTTTTCAAACTCTAGAGAAACTGAGATTTACTGAGCTGTCAATCATTCTGGATTTGATTGAAAAGCATGGGATGAACAATGAAAGTCTTTATAATGACTTGAAGATGGACCAGAATAAAAGATTGCCTGAGGTTATATCCAAGCCAAGGACAATAATTTACCAAAGCCTATCTCAAGACAGTAGTATTGACCAACTAGTAATTCCCTCAGACCTGTTAATGAAGAACAATGCAAAGATCAACCAGGTGCTGCAAATGCTGAGAGCTAAGAGAGGAGCTAGGACAGCTGAGGAACTAGAGATGATTCGAACTCTACAATCTTTTCTGATTCATGGAGTCATTCCTGAATCTGTCAAAGAAAAGAGCAAAAAGAAGGATGGGGAGGATGATGATGAGGAGAAAACCTATGAAAGGAGATCTCAGACAAGGAGAAATAAGGATGGACCTAGTGAGAGCAGCAAGAGCAAATATCCTAAGAAATCAAAAGATGCTGGTGATGACAAGAGGGACTCCAAAGGGACAAAAGAAACAACCAGGAAAACAAGAAGTGGAATTCAGCAAGTCAAGGACATTGCTAGCAGTACTTTAACCACAACACAAGACTCTAAGTCTAGGGTGGGTACTGTTAGTAATGATCCTCCAAATTCATTATCAAAGACTTCTGAACCTGAATTGCCACAGAAGAAAGAAGAAGCCACAAAAGAAACCTCAAAAAGACACTTCCACAAAGTCACAGCTAGTGGAGTGTTACAGTGGATGAAGGGAAAAGGAATGAAGCTTCTTCCAAGTGATGTGGCACTGAAGACTGATTCTCCTTGTTCCAGAAAGGTGTCTCTTGTGAAACATATGAAGATCAAGAGTGTACCCAGAAGGATAAGGATAACAAAGAAGACTGGAAAACTCACAAATGTTATTGGCATCAATGTGCTTCCACTAGATGAGGACTATGATGAAGATGCCCTAGCATTTTTGAGGGCTCAAAGGATCTTTGAAGTCAAAGTGAAGTTGAATCATCTAGAGATCAAGTACACTGATGGAAGAGAAAGAATAATGAAGCAAGGGGGATGGCAACATTTTGACACCTATGAGAAAGAAAGAATCAATGCCTTGTTAAATTTTGAAGAAAAGGAAGAAAGGTTGTGGAAAACAGAGATTGCCAGATTCATGAAAATGCACTCTGAATATAAAGAAAATCTAAAGAAGCTGAATGAAGAAAAGAGGTGTGAGAAAGAAAAGGAGATGGCTGAGATGGAAGAAAGAGCAAAGGAGCTAAGGAAGAAAGGGCTGTGCAGGGTAAAGCAAAATCCTTATACTGTTGAGTACAAAAATCATTATGGAGGAATAAGCAAGATAAGGATGGAGTTCATACATTCATATGTGGAAAGTGCCCTCAGAACAGCAGCTGAAGATCTAAAAGATTCTCCTCTCATTGAAGAACTGATTGCAAGGGATGAAATTTTACTGGCCATCTCTGAAATAAAGAAGAATGAAGAAATAAGGAAGAAGAAAGTCTATGATGATTTCTTAGAGAAACAATTGGAAACTGAAGCTATGTAGCTCAAGGAGAAATTCTGTAAGACCAAATTTCCAAGTTGTTATCAAATTCTGTTCTTAACTTTATCTTCTTTATACTTGTTCTTTTTATGTTAGTTAGGCTTGTTATCAGACATGAAATTGTGCCTAAGGGTCTTACTCACAATTTGGGGGAAATTGTTAGGCTCAAGACATGTCTGAACACCACTATTAACAAGCCTACACTTTGTGACTATGTCACATTACATGACCTAGTGAGTTCTATCACTGGGATGTAGTATAGGTCTCTAAATGTACTTGTCTTGTTCTCATGAACATTAGCTTGACCATGTATGCTCAAAGTTATAATGATCTTAGTAAAGTTTCTTGCATCTAGATTGTAAATAGGCCATTGAATAATTATCCTGGTAGAAGTTCAGAAGTGTTCTGTTAGCACAAAATCACGCAAGCGCACGTGGTCACAAGTAATATATGAATAAGTCAAGTTCGTTCCCACAGAGATCTAATGAGGTGTTCAATTCAATTAATGTACCTATGCAACAATGTATGATTTTTATCCACTGCTAAGACAATTAACAATTTGGGTTTGATTATCTAAAATTAACTAGAGAACAAATTATTAAACTAAGAATTAACTAACTAAGAGGATTAAAATCGATTTATGTATATGAGAATAAAACATGGGATCCTAACTTCATTAAGTACTTCATTCAGAGTCTTTTGTCTTTAATCAATGCATGTGACAGTTGTGATAACTAATCGGATAACACGAAATCAGTGCACGCTACCTCTCAGTATACGTATACCAAACCACTTAAACATCCACAAAATAGATAGAAGTTAAGTAGACACCAATTATGCTTAGACCCTATATATCTATAAGATTTGAAAACATAACGGTTTAACGAGCAAGTTATCCATTCAGATTACATAGGGCAGGTAAGATGGTTAAAATCACCTACGAATCATGCATGACAAACATACATAAACCTATGCTAGCATGGCAAGTTCCAAACCTCTATATCCACTTTCGCATTCAATAGAGATTAACAAACAATCTTAGATGTTAGCTACGCATCCAAGAAGAATAAGCACAACCAAACTAGGATATCAATTAGCCATCACACACACATCTTTAAAACAATTAACTACTAAAATCCATAAATAAATCTGTTAGAATCCCACGACAATGATTAGTTCATAATAGAACCGTTCATCATCGTGGGTTCTGATGAAAGCATGATGAAAAACAAGAAATCAATTATGTAAATATGAATAAGAGTTAAAGGTTTAGAGGACAAATCCGGAAGCATCCAAAAGTTGCACCAAAATTGAAGAATACAAGAAAAAACTATGTCTAGATCTCCTCGTAGTCACGTTCTTCGTTCTTGGCTCCTCGATCTTGTGCTCCAATATTGAATCTGATCTCTGGTGTGTTGTGATGTATTGTGATGTATTGTGATGTATTGTGATGTGTTGTGATGATGTTGATTATGTCCCCCCAAGGTGTGTATTTATAGCTCCAAGTTGTCCCTCTTCCAAGCAATTGCCGTTTTTGAGTTAGAATAGAATTACGGCAATTTCCATCTTTGAATGCAATAAGAATTGCATATTCCATGTTTACAACTGATTCTGGAAGTTGTTGGCCGCCCCAAGCAATTACCATATTGATTAGAAGTCGAATTTGTGAAACTTTCCTAATTAAAATCGAATTCTGGAAATTTCTGGCGGTTCTGACTTCCTGGGCGGCCGCGCAGAATTCCAGTACAATTCCTGGGCGCCCGCTGTAAGGACATAGAAAATGTTGTCCTCTTCGCGTGAGCTGTAAGATCGTCAGAATCGGACTTGTAGAACTCCAGATATGGCCAAAACAGTGAAGACTGCGCAACCTACCCGGAAAATCCGAATTTTAATCAAATTAACCTCCAACTCTTGGTTCTGCAAAACTTAATGAAAACACATTAAACACACCACATACTTGAGTTCAAGTCATCAATTTAAGCCGATATGAAGCGTTCCAAGTAGATATAAAATCCACTTATCATGTTCATGCAGCAGGATAGAGATAAATAAGGCTATGAAGAAATAAGTTGCAGAAATTTGTCTAAGGCATTATATAGCAAAGTCAGAAGAAAGCTATGTCGTAAAGTCACCAATATCCATGTCGTGAAGTACTATATCGCATAGTCCATTTTGTACTATGTCGAGAAGTCCTCAAGACACATGTCGTGAAGTGTTGAAGTCAGCAAAGTCAAAGAAGCCTAGATCGTGAAGTCCTCAGAATCCCTATGTCGCATAGTCGTCAAATGACCTATGTCGCATAGTCTTCAAATGACCTATGTCGCATAGTCTTCAAATGACCTATGTCGCATAGTCTTCAAATGACCTATGTCACAAAGTCTTCAAAGGCTATATCGCGTAGTCCTCACAAGGGAGATCGCGAAGTCAGGAATAAAGTGGAGTTCACGATATCAACACTTAGCCGTTTACAACAAGACAAATCAAGGTACAGAATCAAGAATCAAAAGAGACAAATACTGAAGCATTTGTTCTGGCAAGGTGGTCCAAAGAACAGATGGCAAATCTACAGCTAAACTTGGAGAGAAAGATAAGAGACAAGCAGCTACAGAAACGGGAAAGACTCCGAAAAGCAGGTGGTCCTTCCTGACACAGTTAACGTCTTATGGCAGGACAAGTTGGACTTTCAGCAAGGGGTAACTGTGTAAAAATAGGAGTGTGCACTAGGTTGTAAAGGGCTTATATATATCATGCACATCCTATTGTAAGCTGTAGGAGAGATACACATAGTTTTGATCTTAAGTTCTTTTCTCTGTAAGCAAGCAAGTTCAAACTGTTCTTGTTTAGAAGCCAGAAATTCTATTGTGAATTTCTTGGAAAGCTGTAGTATTTAATTTGCTTATACAAAGTAGATTAAAGTGATTGTGTGTGTTATTTACTTTCTGCATACTACATATCATAATCATATGCAGTCTGTTACTTAGTTTTCAAGAATCGAAAAATATATCAAACTATCCATTCACCCCCCCTTTGTCTAGTTTCTAGTAGTATTCATTTCTAACATCTCCTACTATTAAGAAGATCATTGAAGAAATAGAAGATGCTACAGTCACACCTGCTGAAATCTTTCTTGTAGAAGGTCTAAGAAGCAGCTTGGTAGAAGCTCTCAGAAGAGAGGAAGTAACAAGACAGAAGAGGAAATCTCAAGCTAAGTAAACATTCTAAATCCATTCTGATCTTGTTAGTTAAGTTGTCAGCATATATTGTAAATGCAATGCATGTATGCAACTAATATGAAAATGCAACGATCCCTTCAAACCAACCAAAACCAATCAACGAGCCAACATCTCAAAGAACACAGTCTTCCAAACAGAGTTCGACCAAATTCCCATCGACCAACAAGACAAACACAGAAACGTGCGTGTGTGCGATGCTCACCAAAATAATCCCAAACTAAATCAAGACCATACCTACTCTTAGCCAAAACAACCACAAGCTTACAAACAGAATGAACGCTAGACACAAGAACTCTTAAGAGACACCTTCGCAGTCCATCTGAGTTAGACAGGAATTCATGCTTTATTGCACAAAAACAACTACACACAACACACATGCTTATTTGACCGTGCAATGGTTGAGACCCCGAAAGGCTTATACAATAATACCCATTTAACGAGCTTTAGGTCAGCGGATCCCAGACCGGAAAAGTCTTAGGTCACTAGGCACAAAGTCCCCAAAGAACTTACTTGCTCGAGTACTAAAGAGCTCACCCTGATCAATTCTGCATAAACACAAAACAAACACAACTCTTTTTTTTTTCTTTTTTTTTTTCAACAATTTCGGAATGAGTGCTCTTTGCCTTTTTTCTCATCCACCCTAGACTACTCATTTTTTACCAATGAGCGGCTACTAGCCATTTGACGCCTAGCCTTTATTACAACTAGCATGAAATCCCTGGTTTCCCCCAAACTTATACATAAGTGCTCCTTCGTTTTCAAGAATCTAGCCAACATTCTAAATGTAAACAAGTGGTTAAATTCTAACACCAAACAAGCATGGTCTGATCAAATTCAAAAGCAACCAATGAGACTTATGAAATAGATTTGTTTCTGGCATGCAAGTCAATACTTAAAAACTTAATCAACCCTCTATTCATCACAACCACACTCCAATCAACATCGACTCATCAACGGAAATAGTCAAATCCTACGGGATCATGAAATATGCATGCAACTAAAATGGACTCACATAATAAATAAAAACTATGCAAACAGAATCCTACGACATGAACATGCAAACTACAAATAAACTACAACTACACATGCAATATGAATCCTACATGAGACACACACTAACTAATTACCACCCCCAAACTTAACATATTCAATGTCCTCATTGAAGGTAATAAAAAAAAAGTAGAAACATACCTAACACATGGGTTGCCTCCCACGAAGCGCTATCGTTAATGTCATTTAGCCGGACAAATGTGAATCAAATCATGGTGGCTCGAAGATCGCATTTGACTTGTCCTTAGTAGAAGGACCATTCACCCATTGTTTGATAACCTTCTTGCTTTCTTCCCACATCTTTTCCAAATCAAACTTCACCTTGACTTTTCCATCAATCGATTTTTTCTTTTTCTTCTTTACACCTCTAAGGTGTTTATGCTTCTCCGTCGATTGATAAGAACACTCTTTTACCTCATCATCTTTGTTCCACCTTCTCAACACATTATCTTCACACTCTTTAAAAATCACCAACTCATCATTCAGAAGGACATACTTCAAATGTGGTGGAAGTTTTCCAAGCTTGACATTCGAAAGATCTCGAATGGAAGAATTGTCAATGGAATCACTGATGTGATGCTCGAACTTGTGTATGTCCGAATTTTTGCTCAACAGCTGATCGAACTCCTTTCTCTGACCCGTATCAACCATCTTCAAGCTAAAACACTCTTCCTCCTCTGTCGGAAATTTCATAGCCTTGAACACATTAAAGATGACCTTTTGATTACTCACCCTCATTGTGAGCTCTCCTTTCTGAACATCGATCAACGCTCGGCCAGTAGCCAGAAAAGGTCTTCCCAAGATGATAGGAATCTTCTTATCCTCCTCAAAGTCAAGAATAACAAAATCAGCAGGAAAAATCAGCTTATCCACCTTTACCAAAACATCCTCCACTATACCCCTCGGATATGTGATCGACCGATCAGCCAACTGTAAGGTCATATTAACTGGTTTCGGCTCAGGCAACCCAAGTTGCTTAAAAACAGACATTGGCATTAGATTAATGCTAGCTCCCAAATCACATAAGCATTTGCTGAAAAGTTGATTGCCAATAGTGCAAGGTATGGTAAACCTTCCCGGATCTTTAAGCTTCGGTGGCAATTTCTGCTGTAGAACTGCACTACACTCCTCTGTCAAAGCAACGGTGTCCAAATCCTCGAGTTTCAACTTCCGAGATAGAATACCCTTCATGAACTTAGCATAGCTCGGCATCTGTTCAAGAGCTTCTGCAAAAGGTATGTTGATGTGTAACTTCTTGAAAACCTCGAGAAATTTGGCGAATTTTGTGTCAAGATTCTGCTTCTGTAGCCTCTTTGGATATGGAGGAGGAGGATAGATCTGGTTACTCTCTGTAGTCTTCTTCTGGAGCCTCTTTGGGTATGGAGGAGGTGGGTAAATAGTCTGCTCCGAAGTAGACTTGTCAACAGAATTTTTGCTCTTTTCAGCCTCACCGTCAAACTGCTTAGCTGCCAAATCAAAAATTGGCTTTTCCTTAGAAGGTTCCACTTGATGCTGCTGAATTTCTTCCTCTTCTTCAACTGCTGATTTTTGATTGCCCGTGACCTTTCCCGATCTCAAGGTAACTGCTTTCACATGTTCTTGGACAACTGTCTTTCCTGGATTAGGCTTCGTATCGCTAGGAAGAGTTCCCTGAGCTCTGCTGAGTAAGGCACTTGCCAACTGCCCCATCTGATTCTCCAAAGTCTTGAGCGATGCCGCCTGGCTTTTAACTATCATTCTCAACTCATCCAATTCAGATTTTTCATTCGAAGACTGCCCCGCACTAGCATGAGGTTGTTGCGGAAATCTTGGTGGCTGAAATTGTTGCCTAGGAGCATACTGTGGCTGAAAATTCTGCCCTTGCTGCTGCTGAAAATTCTGAGGATTGTAAGGCTTTGCTCCAAATTGATGTCCTTGGAATGGCTGATAAGGCTGCTGTTGTTGACCTCCCTGATTGTTGCTCCAGCTGAAATTAGGGTGGTTCCTGTTATTGGGATGATAGACATTTGGCACGGGCTGCTGTGGTCTTTGAAAGTTGCTCACAAACTGTGCCGATTCACTTGATATGGCGCACTGAGTCGTGTCGTGTGCACCTGCACATAGCTCACACACACTAGCCACCTGCTGAACTCCATAGTTAGACAAAGAATCAATCTTCATTGACAAAGCCTTCAACTGAGCTGCAATTGCCGTAGCTGCATCCACTTCCAGAACCCCTGCTACCTTGCCTTGCGATAGCCTTCCAGTTGGATTCTGGTATTCATTAGCAGCCATCATCTCAATCAGCTCATACGCTTCATT
Source organism: Heracleum sosnowskyi (assembly GCA_030848705.1). Classification (NCBI taxonomy): domain Eukaryota; kingdom Viridiplantae; phylum Streptophyta; class Magnoliopsida; order Apiales; family Apiaceae; genus Heracleum; species Heracleum sosnowskyi. Next base: position 25,380,726 of record CM061240.1, read on the forward strand.
GTAGCTCTTAGCCCACAGAGCTCCACCTGATGCCGCATCAAGCATTGGCCGAGATTGACCTCCCAGACCATTATAGAAACAGTTGATCACCATCCAATCAGGCATTCCATGATGAGGGCACTTCCTAAGCATCTCCTTGTAGCGCTCCCAAGCTTCACATAAAGTTTCACCAGAATGTTGTGAAAACTGAGTAAGAGCATTCCTGATTGCTGCTGTTTTAGCCATGGGGAAGAATTTAGTGAGAAATTTCTGAGCAAGATCCTCCCATGTAGCAATAGAACCCGCTGGTAGAGAATGTAACCAGCCCTTAGCCTTGTCCCTCAGAGAGAATGGAAATAGCCTCAACTTGATAGCATCATCCGACACACCGTTGAACTTGAAAGTATCGCAAATCTCCATGAAGCTCCGAATGTGCATGTTAGGATCCTCCGTAGCAGCACCCCCAAACTGAACTGAGTTTTGTACCATCTGAATCGTGCTAGGCTTGATTTCAAAGGTATTGGCTGCAATGGCAGGTCTGACAATGCTCGACTTAATGTCATTGATCTTAGGCTGAGAATAGTCCTTCAAAGCCTTCGTTTCTGGTGCTACAGGTTCTCCCATAACTAGATTCAATTCAAGTTCTGCTTTCCGAGTTTGAGAACGTGTTCGCATACACGCTTACTAAAGAAACTGAAACACACCAAACAAAGTAAAATTGATGAAAGAATACTCCGAGTCAGTGAACTTTAACGACCACTGATGACAAGCACATAAACTATATAAATAACACCGAGTCCCCGGCAGCGGCGCCAAAAACTTGTTAGCACAAAATCACGCAAGCGCACGTGGTCACAAGTAATATATGAATAAGTCAAGTTCGTTCCCACAGAGATCTAATGAGGTTTTCAATTCAATTAATGTACCTATGCAACAATGTATGATTTTTATCCACTGCTAAGACAATTAACAATTTGGGTTTGATTATCTAAAATTAACTAGAGGACAAATTATTAAACTAAGAATTAACTAACTAAGAGGATTAAAATCGATTTATGTATATGAGAATAAAACATGGGATCCTAACTTCATTAAGTACTTCATTCAGAGTCTTTTGTCTTTAATCAATGCATGTGACAGTTGTGATAACTAATCGGATAACACGAAATCAGTGCACGCTACCTCTCAGTATACGTATACCAAACCACTTAAACATCCACAAAATAGATAGAAGTTAAGTAGACACCAATTATGCTTAGACCCTATATGTCTATAAGATTTGAAAACATAACGGTTTAACGAGCAAGTTATCCATTCAGATTACATAGGGCAGGTAAGATGGTTAAAATCACCTACGAATCATGCATGACAAACATACATAAACCTATGCTAGCATGGCAAGTTCCAAACCTCTATATCCACTTTCGCATTCAATAGAGATTAACAAACAATCTTAGATGTTAGCTACGCATCCAAGAAGAATAAGCACAACCAAACTAGGATATCAATTAGCCATCACACACACATCTTTAAAACAATTAACTACTAAAATCCATAAATAAATCTGTTAGAATCCCACGACAATGATTAGTTCATAATAGAACCGTTCATCATCGTGGGTTCTGATGAAAGCATGATGAAAAACAAGAAATCAATGATGTAAATATGAATAAGAGTTAAAGGTTTAGAGGACAAATCCGGAAGCATCCAAAAGTTGCACCAAAATTGAAGAATACAAGAAAAAACTATGTCTAGATCTCCTCGTAGTCACGTTCTTCGTTCTTGGCTCCTCGATCTTGTGCTCCAATATTGAATCTGATCTCTGGTGTGTTGTGATGTATTGTGATGTATTGTGATGTATTGTGATGTGTTGTGATGATGTTGATTATGTCCCCCCAAGGTGTGTATTTATAGCTCCAAGTTGTCCCTCTTCCAAGCAATTGCCGTTTTTGAGTTAGAATAGAATTACGGCAATTTCCATCTTTGAATGCAATAAGAATTGCATATTCCATGTTTACAACTGATTCTGGAAGTTGTTGGCCGCCCCAAGCAATTACCATATTGATTAGAAGTCGAATTTGTGAAACTTTCCTAATTAAAATCGAATTCTGGAAATTTCTGGCGGTTCTGACTTCCTGGGCGGCCGCGCAGAATTCCAGTACAATTCCTGGGCGCCCGCTGTAAGGACATAGAAAATGTTGTCCTCTTCGCGTGAGCTGTAAGATCGTCAGAATCGGACTTGTAGAACTCCAGATATGGCCAAAACAGTGAAGACTGCGCAACCTACCCGGAAAATCCGAATTTTAATCAAATTAACCTCCAACTCTTGGTTCTGCAAAACTTAATGAAAACACATTAAACACACCACATACTTGAGTTCAAGTCATCAATTTAAGCCGATATGAAGCGTTCCAAGTAGATATAAAATCCACTTATCATGTTCATGCAGCAGGATAGAGATAAATAAGGCTATGAAGAAATAAGTTGCAGAAATTTGTCTAAGGCATTATATAGCAAAGTCAGAAGAAAGCTATGTCGTAAAGTCACCAATATCCATGTCGTGAAGTACTATATCGCATAGTCCATTTTGTACTATGTCGAGAAGTCCTCAAGACACATGTCGTGAAGTGTTGAAGTCAGCAAAGTCAAAGAAGCCTAGATCGTGAAGTCCTCAGAATCCCTATGTCGCATAGTCGTCAAATGACCTATGTCGCATAGTCTTCAAATGACCTATGTCGCATAGTCTTCAAATGACCTATGTCGCATAGTCTTCAAATGACCTATGTCACAAAGTCTTCAAAGGCTATATCGCGTAGTCCTCACAAGGGAGATCGCGAAGTCAGGAATAAAGTGGAGTTCACGATATCAACACTTAGCCGTTTACAACAAGACAAATCAAGGTACAGAATCAAGAATCAAAAGAGACAAATACTGAAGCATTTGTTCTGGCAAGGTGGTCCAAAGAACAGATGGCAAATCTACAGCTAAACTTGGAGAGAAAGATAAGAGACAAGCAGCTACAGAAACGGGAAAGACTCCGAAAAGCAGGTGGTCCTTCCTGACACAGTTAACGTCTTATGGCAGGACAAGTTGGACTTTCAGCAAGGGGTAACTGTGTAAAAATAGGAGTGTGCACTAGGTTGTAAAGGGCTTATATATATCATGCACATCCTATTGTAAGCTGTAGGAGAGATACACATAGTTTTGATCTTAAGTTCTTTTCTCTGTAAGCAAGCAAGTTCAAACTGTTCTTGTTTAGAAGCCAGAAATTCTATTGTGAATTTCTTGGAAAGCTGTAGTATTTAATTTGCTTATACAAAGTAGATTAAAGTGATTGTGTGTGTTATTTACTTTCTGCATACTACATATCATAATCATATGCAGTCTGTTACTTAGTTTTCAAGAATCGAAAAATATATCAAACTATCCATTCACCCCCCCTTTGTCTAGTTTCTAGTAGTATTCATTTCTAACATCTCCTACTATTAAGAAGATCATTGAAGAAATAGAAGATGCTACAGTCACACCTGCTGAAATCTCTCTTGTAGAAGGTCTAAGAAGCAGCTTGGTAGAAGCTCTCAGAAGAGAGGAAGTAACAAGACAGAAGAGGAAATCTCAAGCTAAGTAAACATTCTAAATCCATTCTGATCTTGTTAGTTAAGTTGTCAGCATATATTGTAAATTTGTTGTTATTGTCCATAAAAACAAATTGGGGGAGATTGTTGGGATTTATGGGTGATAGCATAGGAACAACTTAACTTTGTATATACTTAATTTTTTAATTAAGTAGAACATACTGTCACAGCCAAAGTATGTTCTTGTAATCAGTATGCAATGTTAGTTTAATTGTGTAATTTGGAAGAAGTTCACTTTCTGTGTTCAAGCCTCAAAGAACGCATATTGGATGACAGCATGAATAAAGGTTACTGTCATAAGAATTGACAGTAAGATTACAAGAAGACAGAATGTTGCAAGTCAAGACAGCATATTCACTCTGACAGCAACATTGGCGGAAGACTACGCGACAACAACTTTAGCCCTCGACAGCAAGTTTGGAAACCTCGACAGCACACTATGCGGAGAACTCCTACTGTCACCAAAAGCACATTCCTGTGACAGCAAGCTCTGCGGCAAAAGTAACTGTCTCGAGAAAGATCCTTGTTCTAGGTATCTTTCTCAGTCAAACCCCGTGACAGTTTCAATGTTCAAGAAACAGGCGTGTTGCAGTATCCCTAAGTTGTACCAAGTCTGCAAGACTACGACAAAAGCTTCAAGCACTGCAAACAAAAGCGAATCAATTCAAGAGCAAGGTCAAGTCTCTATTTGCTGAATTGTTTTAGCTAGAAATAGAATGAATCTAGGTTGCTTTCTTTGTAATGTATATCTGACATTGTTAGCAATTTAGGAAAGTCACATGGGTAGACACTTTTTAAGAAGCTGCAACTTGATAATGACAGCAGCTTCACAGACCCGTGTTGATAGTGATAGGATTAGTTTTATACTTAGACTATCAATTCATTCTAGATATGTAACGAAGACAAGCAAGTGTCTTGGAGAAGAACGAAGCTCAAGAATTCTCTCTTGAGGTTGTAGCAACACTTTGCAAAATAAATAAAACATTTATTTTGTGAATCTTGTCTTCTCTATTATACTGTTTGTGAATGCATACATATTATTGATAACATTAAATCTTAGTTTTAGTTGTTGAAACTGAGATTGAATTTTATCAGTATTGCATTCATCCCCCCCCCCCCTTCTGCAATACACAAGGACCAACAATAAGCAATATATGTATTTGAAGAGCAATTTAAATGGTTCCGAAATTTTAAGATATCAACAGCTCCCATTTTCTCATTACACAAATTTTTTTGAAGCAACTTTAACTCTATATACAGATCATTGTCATCAGTATCACATTGTTTATCATTCCAAAGTGATGCCTCTAAATTGATACATGAAGATGTTAACATCTTATCATCCAATGAGCGCAATTTATTTGAAGTAAATAAAAAGTCAAAAATACTTTCATATTCTTGATATTGTTCGAACCTCTTAGTATGTGAAGAAATTGCTTGATTAACAATATACAAGAAATAATTAATCACTAATAGCTTTTCTGGAGATTGTGCAACAACTAATGACCCATCACTTGGATTTTCATGAAAATGCTTTTTCCTTCGAATCTCACGTCTTTGAGGAAATGTTGCATCGATACCCATCTCAAATGCAATAATTTTTCCAACATTAATGACATTAGTTAAACCTATTTCTCTGTTGCAACTCTTAAAAAAAGAAACAAAACTCTTCAACTTATCAATAACTAGATCAATAAGTACATCATTTGATTGTAATTGCTTACTTTCCAAATTAATCGCATACAAAATTTCATACAAGATAATTATAGAAACCAAAAACTCAAAGTCACCAAGTTCTTTGTACGCTAAAGATTTGGCTTTGCTTTTTATTTTAGAATCATTATCACTTTTAGAGACTTGAAGTAAATCTTCGCAAACTTCTAAAACCTAAAATCTAATAGCCTTTTCTCTATCAATACGACTCTCCCAACGAGTGGATGACAATGATTTAATAGTAAATCCCTTGACATTTTTTTTAAAAATTTTCTATCTCTTAGTGGATTTCGCAAAAATTGTGTAAAAGATTTGTATGAATAAAAAAAAATCTAGTTTCTTCACACATGTTGATCATGTCACATAAAGCTAAATTAAGGCTATAACAATCACATGGAGTAGAAAAAGTTCTAGGATTAATACCCAAGAGTTTTCTTTGTACTCCTTGATGTTTTCCCTTCATATTTGACCCATTTTCATAGCTTTGACCCAAGAGATTCAATTTCAGTTCGTAAATTACTAAAAAGTCCTTGGCAAGTTGCATCATCAACATCTAAAAATCATACAAACGATTCTTCAACACTAACAAAATTTGTTGACACATCCACACATCTTAGCATCAAAGATATTTGTTCTTGGTGACTTACATTAGGGGTGTAGTCAAGTATCATAGAAAATAACTTTGCATGTTTCACTTTTTTAATAATTTCAGTTTAATGGTATAAGAAAGTAAAAGTGTGAGCTCATTTTAGATGTTATGACCAAGATAATGAAAATGAATGTCATCATTTGTAATACGTTGAACATGCTCTTTACAACTGGATCAAATTCTGTCAATATTTTAATCCAACCCAAAAAATTGTCGTTAGTACTTTGATACAATTTCTCATTAGAACCCCGAAATGCCAAATTATGTTTTGCAAGAAATTTCACAATAGAAACAATTCTCATTTTTTTTCTAGTGATCTTTTTCTTTCTCAAGTTGCATAAGGGTCGCGTTGTCAATGGTTTGTTCGTATTTAGTCTTTGTTGCATATTAGACCAAGTAGCCATGTTCTTAACATGTTCTACACTAATTTCATACTTTTAATTCTATTGCGAAGATGTGCTCAATTCATAAACCCCTCATTTTGCTGACCTTTTTCTTTTATACTTTTTTAACTAGTTTACAACAAAAGTAAAAAAAAATGTCGAGTTCTTTAGAATACACAAACCAGACTCTGTCACACTTCTCTCCATTTGACAAAGTTCTGGTTTAAAAGGTGGCAGAAAATCTTCTCAAAAATTTGTTCTTAAGACCTTTTAGAATAGACAAGTCTCTTTTATGACCATTTTCAAATAAAATATCAATCATTTTAGAATATATGAGACATTCTAATTTCACGGATCATAAATATCAAGCGTGTAAAAGCTACCATTAACTTCAGTATCACCAATATTGGCATCAATATCAACATTAACATTATCATTAGTAGTATGATTGACATTAGCATCATCGACGTTAACATCAACACGATCATCCAAATTCTGATTTTCACAAGAAACTTGTGATTCTTTCATGAAAAAATTATCAAGAGCTTTTGCTTGTGATTTAACTAACTCTTCGACTCTCCCTTTATTTGCTTGCATCTCTCACATCTAGAGTCATGCTTTGTGATAGTAGGAGTCGTAATTTTTAATACTAAATTCCAGAACAAAGCAGTAAAGCATCACAAAAAAGTAAAAAAACCCCCCAAAATATGAATATTTAGAGTGGAGGGAAACAACTTGATGACAGTGAATTAGAGAAGCAGTAGAAGTGTATGACAATTCTCAATTAGTTCTTCTTTGCTTCCATGCTAAAATTTCAAATTTTTAGAGTTCTTCCAGTAATGGTGAAGAAGGGAATACTTGTTTACAGTTTAGTTGTTTTGATAGATTTTGAAAGAATATTTGGTATTCATAAGTATAATATTAATGCTTTAATAGATATTTTCGTGTTTAAGTTGTAGCAGTGACTATTTAGATTCTAGCGCCTGTTAATATTAGTATCATTTAATAGAAACTAGTTTCAATACATATCTCTAAGAAAAAACAAATAGATATGATATTGTGTTATTTAAATAGTGGACCTTGGAAGAAAATTTTCAATCTTTGCTTCAGAAACATAATTTACATAGTAGGCCTATAAATAAATTGGGCTCCTTCAAATTTAGGGCACTGTTCAATTGCACCAAATACACATGTTAAAAGCCTGCACCTACTTTTGTCCACAATTTGGTGTATTGATATTCTTTTAAGGGTCCCGTTAATAACAACCCTAAGGGTTATTGTTAAGAAATTAATTAATTAATATATCAAAATTTCCAAAATCTTTCTTTCTATTAATAATAGCCCAACATGGGTCAATTTATTGGGGGGACATTTTATTCATGCTAAATTGGCAAGACATTTTAATGCATTTGAAATGTCCAAATTGCCCTTATGTTTATTATTCTTAAAAAAATTGATATTGAGTGGATTCGAACTTGGGTGTCCACAATAACTTGCACCTCCTCTTACCGCCACACCACTCAATTATATGAGTTGTAAATTACACACATCATATGTGTGTGACGTGTTAGTAAAGAAATATTTGGTATTATTATTATATATCTATTTTATTATAGCCCAATAAAAGCAATGATTCATGAGACATTTAATCTAATCTAAATTGATGAGACATTTTATTTAATTTAAAATATCTAAATTTCCCTTGTGTTTACTCTTTTTTCTAAAAAAAAATTTGTTAATGAATGGAATCGAACTTGGGTTTATGCAATAATTTGCTCATCTTCCTACCATAGCACTACTCAGTCATACATGTTCTATATCAAACACATTATATGTATATGTGTGTGTCGCGTGAGTAGAGGAGTATTTGGTATCTATTATTATATTGATTAACATAATCTTATAATTGGTGAGATAATTTAACTATGAGATATTTTGTGCATGATTTGAACTAACTAACTTGCCTCTGTGTTTATTATTTATTAGAAAAAGTTGTTTGTAGAAATTGAACTTGAGTTTATCTATTAACTGAAACATCTTTATATCACTATATAAAATCACAGATTTTTAGAACTTCACGCGAAATATGTGAGTGTCATTTGATAGAAGACATTTTATTTAACTTCAAAATATATAAAATAACTACGATGCAAATTACATTTCACAAACAAGAAAATGTATCATTCGCTCAATGAGCTAAATTAGTAAAATTGTGCAGGTTAATGTCTTGTATGTAAAATAATCATATTTTGACATAGATCTTACACATAACAAATATCATAAATATCGAATTTACTCATTTCTTAACTCAAAAACACATCAACCAAGGATACTTTTCAACGCTAACTATCTCACTACGGAGATCAAGTCCAGCTTTTGTACCCACAATGAGACGTCTGTCAAACGATCTATAAATTATAATAAACACCGAACTACTTAGAAGTTAAAACAATTATGCTAGATAGTGACCCGTGCCTTGCACGGGTTTTCATGCTAGTTCATGTTAATTGTACAAATTGTCAATAATACATTGGTGATTATTTTCATAAACACTTTTTTAAATCATTTTCATAAATACAATTGATTTTATTGAAACCTTAGGAATCAATATTTTTAATCTCTAATAAAAAGTATGATATTCTACAAATTCAATATTTTCAATCTCCAATAAAAGAATATTATTTTTAATTTATATATTATCTAGTGTTAAGTTCTATGGATACCACTATTTCATTGGAGACTCGGAGATCATATATATTCTGCAATCAAAATATCGCAAAATAGATTATATATTGTAATCAAAAAATAGCAAAACATATTATTTTACAAAAAATGTTCTATTAAAATCATTATTTTATTGAAAAATCTTAAAAATCATGTATGTTTTGCAAACTGAGTATGGATGTTATGCAAACTTAATATGTTTGGTATAACAATATGTTTTGCAATGTTCTGCTTGCAAAACATATATAATTTCAAAAAAATTCAATAAAATAGTGATTTTCATATAACGTAATTGACAAAATATTACATTTTGCAAAATTTTGCTTGTTGAACATTTATGGTTTCCAATGAAATGCGATCTCCATAGAACTTTATATATTGGATTAAATTTTAGGATAGTCATTAATATATTTTCAATATATATTTTTTGATATGGAAAAGAATCAAAAGACTTTGGCGACCCAAAGAGATGACTCAACCTTTATAATATACTACCTTCATGCACGAATTTCTTTTTATATATTATAATCTTTCCTTTGTATTGTAATTATTATTCTAATTTTAATTTGATATATACTAGTCATAAACCCAACATCGGTCCACAACTAACGTATAATTTTTTAACTTAATTTCGTTGTTGGCGGCATTCGAACCTTAATTAAGAATATCTCTCAGTATTAGATCTAACGGTCATTATTTATTTACTAAAACTCTAATGTTGTGTTTGGTTGGGGTGATTGGAATGGAATGTAATGAGATTTAAAGTATAAAATAGTTAGATACTCACAACTTTTATTCTTTAGCACATTCCATTCTTAACCGCATACAATATAATTTAAACACCCCACTTTGAGATGAAATGCTTCATTCCTTAACTCATTCATTTTCTTCCCTATTCCCATCATAACAATTTTACACCATCTCATTTTTTTTTCAAAATTTTCCTTCAGCTTCCATTATTTTTCCTTAATTTCATCCATTCCATTCACCCTAACCAAACACACAATAATTGTTAGTAGTGTTTTTACTTTTTATGGTTAAGCTTTTGAACCAATCTACAAACAATTATACCCATGTTTACTTAATATAATTTATTAGTTTGTAACCTATGATATAATTTAATATTTCTTTTATATTATATATTTTTTATATAGTTTTCTATTTCAATAGTAATTTTAATTTTAATTCAATGTATAGTAGTCACAAACTCATGTATTGTTTAGAAATAATAATATAAATTCTTAATTAAAATTTATAGTTGAAGGGATTCGAAACTCGGGTATTTAGTAGATTAGCTTAAATATAGAGTAATTTTAAGTATTAGATCAAACAGTTCTCATCCATTTAATAAAACTCGTCATTGTTATTTTATGGTTGAACCATTGAATCAAAATAGAAACAATTATACCTATTTACTTATCATAGATTAGTATAGATTTGCTAGCGTGTAATTCATACAATATATGTCATTTTTAATTTTTTATTAATTATTGAAAAACACATAGTATTCTTAGATGTGTATTAATGAGTCTCATATATCTATACTTTATTATTAAAACCGAAACATTGAAATTTTTGGTTTTCGGTCGATTTCGGTACTTTATTCTATTTAATAAATAATATAAAAATATAAAAATAGTAACTAGATGATTGCCTTTTATAATTAAAATATTTTTTTCTAACAAAATCTACTTCTTTTCCAAAAATATCACAACAATTATCTTTAAATTAAAACATATTACATTTTATATTTGTTATCACTAAAATCTTCGTTTTCCAAAAATATGAGGTGCAATCCTTATTTATTTATTTTAAAACCTATTTTAATACTCTATTTAATAAATAATAAAATAATATAAAAATAGTAACTAGCTGATTGTCTTTTATAATTAAAAAAAATTCTAACAAAATCTACTCCTTTTTCAAAAATATCATGTCAATTACCTTTAAATTAAATCATATTATCTTTTATATTTGTTATCACTAAAATCTCTATTTTCTAAAAATATGAGGTACAATCCTTACTTATTTATTTTAAAACATATTTTAATACTCTATTTAATAAATAATATAAAATAGTAACTAGCTGATTGCCTTTTATAGTTACAACATTTTTTTCTAACAAAATCTACTTCTTTTCCGAAAATATCACGGGAAATTACTTTTAAATTAAAATATATTACCTTTTTTATTTTTTATCATTAAAATTTCTCTTTTCCAAAAATATCAAGTACAACCCTAACTTATATATTTTAAAACCTATTTTTAATACTTTTAATTATTTAAAAAAACTTACCTATTTTAACAAGTCAACGTATTTTTTTTAACAAAATACAATTAATATAATTAAAACACATCTAAAAAATATTACGGAAGTTACTTTTTTTAATTAAAACATATTAGCTTTTCTATTTGTCCTTATTAAAAATATTACTTATTTTAACATGTCAACGTATTTTTTTAATAAATACAAGTAATATAATTAAAACACTTCTAAAAATATCACGGACAATTATTTTTTTAATTAAAACATGTTAGTTTTTCTATATGTCCTTATTATTAATATTATTTTATTTTATTATAAAATAATATTAATAATACATAATTTATCTTCCTCAGCCCCATATGTATTTTTTTATATTTTTTTATTTATGGTCCAATTAATATTTAAGTTTCTCATTTTATAATTTATCATATTAATTTTTACTTTTATTTTAATATTTTCCGTTCACATTAAATTTTTTAGTTTATTATTTTTAAGGCCCGTGCCTTGCACGGGTTATAGGCTAGTACTATTAATAATTGAAAGATATAATAATATCGTATATTTGAATTTTTAACTATGTTTATAAAAGCCAATCTATTTTAATTAAAATGTAACATGTTTAATTAGAAAAGACAATAGACTAGTCTCTATCATTTATCCGAAAATAAAACAATAAAATCTTTTGATATGGTCAGAAAAGTAATTATAGAAATATAATTAATGATTCGTTGGAAAGGCCCCGTAATTAAGGCCCAAAACCCTAATTATTTATTAATTTCGTAATTATTAAATAAGGGAAATATACAACTCATGAAAAGAGTCCAAAATATGGTAAAATGGTCAAAGAAGGATCCAGAATCCCAATTAATGAGTCATAGCCTTTATCAACAAGGAAAAGACTTATCCTGCAAGAAATACAATGTTTATCCAATATCAAAAAGGAGACTTATTCGCTAAGACTCCTGAACATACTATAAATACTAGGCTCCAGACGCCTATATAAGGTCCCTGATCCTACAATAAGAACTACGTCTTTGGCTTGATTCTCAATAACGATTTGAGATACGTAGGCATCTTGTGAGGACCGATTTAGTCTCGAAACACAAGTGTAGCCATTAAAGCTTGAAAGCTCATTAATCCTAGCAATTAATATACAAGTACGTTTTTTAATCCACAACATTTGGTGTCGTCTGTGGGAAGACAACATCAACCATGACAAACAAACGAAGAACAGCTCGGGATACTCAAACTCCTGAAAATCGCCCTATCACATCTGAGGTTGATACTCACGGAAATCAACCACCGCCGACTACTGGTACTCAATGGGCGAATATCCCCACCAACACTCAAGGACCGGAAATCCCGAATTCAGTTGAAGGGACGAATCCCCTGCAGATGGTCATTCATGGATCTAATCCACAAGAGACCGTTCACCAGCAACCAATCTCGACTTCTCCACTCATCATGAATGCACCGAGAAGCCTTCAACTCCATACTACTGATCTCCCTCAATACGTGAATCAGACTTTGGGAATGCCAAGCTATGGCATGCCCCCTCGACCCATGGCGGGCGGTAGTGGAACTAATCCAATCTACCATGAAGCATATGTGCCCCCTTACATTCAAGGTCTGGGACCCCAAAACCAACAATGTTAGATCAGAATTCAATGATTGTCAGGAGCTAGACTCAACTGATCAGGATTACTGACGTCATCAGTATTGCATGGTCATCAGTATTTGACTAAGCGTCAGTATCTTGTTTATCATCAGGATTCCTACTCAGACTATGATCAGGTTTGATCATCAGGACTTGAAGCTGATCAGGATTCCTACTTCGAGTTATATATGGAGTCTAGTTAAACATGGAAGTTTATTTCTGTCGGTTCCTGGTTTGTAGAATGCAGCTATCGATTAAAGATATGTTTCTATCTTTGTTATTGATTAGGACTTATCTTGTAATTGATAGAGAAGCTGTGTAGTATATAAACACAGTCTTGGTTTCGATTTATGAATTCGAGAGAGAACATAATCGAATAGAAGCTCTTGAGAACATAGAATTTCTTGAGAGAGTTTTTGTAAGCTAGCAGCTCTTAAGAACATCAGAATTTCTTGAGAGAGTTTGTAACAGTTTTATATCAGAGTTAATAAAGCTGTTATTGTTATTATTATTGATCTTTCATATTTGTGTTATATAAAGTCGAGAATCTTATACAATTGTATTCAACCCCCTTCTACAATTATTATTTACTGGGCAACAATTGGTATCAGAGCAAACTGGTTTATTTTTAAATCAGAGACGATCTAAGATGTCGACAGCCAAATATGAAAGCATGAAGATTCCCATCTTGAAGATATCAGAATATCCTACATGGAGGGTAAAGATGCTGATGTACCTGGAGGCTATGGATCCTGACAACTTGGACAGGATTCGTGATGGACCATATATACCAACAAAGTTCGTTGAACGAACAGATGATGTACCTGAACATTATGTGGTCAAAGCTAAATCTGAATGGACTCCAGAAGAAAAAGCTCATGTACTCAGAGAACCAAAGATAAAGAATATCTTACACAAAAGTCTTGATGCTGTCATGTCAAACAGGGTGATTGCATGCAAGTCTTCGAAGGAAATCTGGGATACTTTGGAAACTCAGTGCCAGGGATCTACATCTGTCAAGAAGAACAGAAGGGCTCTTTTGATTCAAGAATATGAACAATTCGATGCAAGACCTGAAGAGAGCCTGACTGATCTATATGATAGATTTCTGACACTATTGAATAGCTTATCTTTAGTTGACAAAGTATATGAACCTGAAGATTCAAACACCAAGTTTCTAAGAGCTTTACCTGAAGAATGGGATACTCAGACCTCAATCATTAGACATCAGTATGATCTGAACATTGTGTCTCTTGATGAGATCTATGGGATGCTAAGAACTCATGATCTTGAAGTTCAACAGAGAAAGAACAAGAAAAGCAGCAAGGCAAAGTCAATTGCTTTGAAGGTAGAAGCCAAATCAAAAGGAAAAGCTATGGAGGTTTCTAGAAGGAAAACTAGAGTAGCTGAATTAGATCCTGAAGACTCTTCATCAGATACTGATGGCAATCCTGATGCCAATAATGATGATGAATCTTCTGATTCAGACATGGAGGAGATGGTTTCTATGATTGTCAGAAACTTCAGAAGGATGAAGTTCAAGAAGAATAGAAGACAAGGCAACTTTCAGAAAAAGACCTTCAATGCAGACAAAGACAAGTATATCAAAAAGGACAGCAAGGGTAGCAAATTTGACAAGTCAAAGGTTAGATGCTACAAGTGTAATGGTATGGGTCACTTTGCTTCTGAATGCAACAAGACAAAGGCACTCATCACATCAAGCAAGGATTGGATGGACTCTTCCTCAGAATCTGAAACTGAGGTAGTCAACTATGCACTAATGGCCAATGCTGATGTAACTGCTGCTCCTGATGATAAGGTACTAAATACTATCTTTGATTTTGATACTGATAATGCTTCTGAGTTAAGACGTTTTCTAAAGTCATTACATATTAGCTTTAGAAGTCAAACTGCTGAGAATACTAGAATCTTATCTGAGATGTCTGACCTTAGAAGAAGGAATGCGATATTAGAAGCTGAATTTTCTCGTATGCAAGAAGTACAAAAAGAATGTGATAATGTTAAGCACATGCACTTAGAGATAACATCTAAATGTACTTCCCTTGAAAAAGAACTTGAATATGCTAATGAGAAAATCAGAACCTGGACAGACTCTGGTAGGAAATTTCATGAGATTAATACCTCTAAAAATTGGAAAGAGTGTCTAGGTTATAAGTCAGATGATGATAAGAAATTGAAAGAGAAAATTGTCATTGATGAGACAGTCAGTCCAAAGACCTATAGACATGTTATAGACTCAACCAAATCTAAGATTACCCCTGTTAATTTTGTTTTTGGTAAGGATTCCAATTCTACTTTTGAAAAGGGATCTACTTCTACACAAGGAATTAAAATCATAAAGTCTAAACTTGTCATGAAGAATCTAGGTCTATTGTCTCAGAAACAGCTTAAGGATAAAATCTGTGAGGTTACAGATAAGAAAAAGGAAGCTACTATTAAGAGAAACAGGAATGGTAAAATTGGGATCAATAAAGAAAATGATTATAAGTATATCCCAAATGCACCTAGGAAGAGTTGTTTTAACTGTGGAAACTCTAATCATCTTGCCATTGATTGTAAGAAAAGTAAGAAAAAAATCGCTGAAATTCCTATGTCTGATATTAGGAATAGATCAGTATTTTATAAACCACAGGATTCTTGTTTTCATTGTGGTAGTCTATGGCATTCTATCTATACCTGTAAAGAGTATCATGATTTGTACTATCACTTTTATGATCCATTGCCTAAATTTAAAAGTAGTACAAAGTCTGATAGAACTGAAAATGTCATAGTAAAGCATGCTTTTGTTAATACTGATGCTGACAAAGCAAATCCTGATGGAGTAAATCCTGTCAGGACTGCTAAAGTCAGAAAGTCTTCTGCTGCTAAAATTAATAAATTGCATGAGAAAAGAACCCAACATGTATGGGTTCCTAAGTGTTCTAACTAGTGTGTTTCTATTCTGATGCAGGGTAAAAAAGAAAAATGTGTTAGTCATGGATAGTGGATGTTCTGTGCACATGACTGGAAACAAAGCCCTGTTATCAAAATATGAGGAAAAAGCTGGCCCAACTGTGTCTTATGGAGATGGCAACATTGGACAAACCTTGGGATATGGCAATATAATCATTGGAAATGTCATCATTGAAAAAGTAGCTCTAGTGAAAGGACTAAAACACAACTTGTTGAGTATTAGTCAAATCACTGACAGAGGTTATCATGTCAATTTCTATTCCACACATTGTGAAGTAGTCAGTAAAGCAACAGGAAAGATAGAACTAACTGGCTACAGGCATGGTAACATATATGAAGCCAACATTCTCTCAAATACTGATGGCTCCCCTACATGTCTCATCAGTAAAGCTTCAGCAGATGAAAGTTGGAATTGGCACAAGAAGCTTTCTCATCTCAACTTCAGCAATATCAATGAGTTGGTTAAGAAAGATTTAGTGAGAGGATTACCAAAAGTGTTATATACTCCTGATGGACTCTGTGATGCATGTCAGAAAGTGTTAGATATAATTACTGACGTTTGTTTATCAGTGTTTAAGCAACAGGTACTGACCAGAGTTTATCAGAAGCCGGTCAGAGTTTAATTAAACTCTGACAGGGTGAAGAGTTTAAAGGAAGCCGGTCAGAGTTTATTTAAAGTCTGACAAGGTGATAGTTGAATTAGCTGTCGGTGCTGAATTGAAGATTCTAGAAGCAATATATTCTGAAGATGGAAAGAAGCAGAATATATTGATACAGCTAAGGAAACGGAATAGAAGATAAAAAGCAATCCTTAATTGATAACAATTGTATAGCTAATTTGTAGGAATATCAATTAGATAAGGATTGTGTAACTGTGTACTATATAAACACAGATAGGTTATCCCTAGAAGGGATGCGATCATTGAATATTTTATTCTTGTAACCTAGAAGCTCTTTGTGATTCATTAACATCACTAAGAGAGAATTATTTAATATAATTCAGTTTGTTGATTTACAAACCTGTGTTCTTAATTGTTATTCTCATACCTACTTGATTATATATTGTGTATTCGGCCTAACAATTGGTATCAGAGCCAAGGCTGTTTAATATATACAGTTTTACGATTCAAACACAGTATTAATCATGTCTGAAGAAAATCAAACTGCTCCTAAGGCTGAACAGGTTAAGCCCAATTCTGTGAGTCGATATGAAACAATCAGGGTTCCAATTCTCAGGCCAGTAGAGTATCCGATTTGGAAGGTTAAGATGACCATGTTTCTGGAGGCTACAGATCCAGAATACCTTGACAGAATCTATGATGGTCCTCATATGCCAACTAAATTGTCCCCTGTTGTTGATGGTCAAGAACAAAAGACTGTTCCAAAGGAAAAGAAAGATATGACTCCTGAGGATATCTCATCAATTGCAAAGGATGCAAAGGTTAGACATCTTCTCCACAGTGCTTTAGATAATGTTATGTCTAACAGAGTAATTGGCTGCAAAACTGCCAAAGAGATATGGGATGCTTTAGAAGTCAGATGCCAGGGAACAGGTGCTATTAAGAAGAACAGAAAAACAATACTCACACAGGAGTATGAGCACTTTGATTCAAGAACTAATGAAACCTTGACTGAGACTTATGACAGATTTTGCAAACTGTTGAACGATCTGTCTCTGGTTGATAAAGAATATGAACTTGAAGAGTCTAATCTCAAGTTTCTGTTATCTCTACCTGAAAAGTGGGATTTAAAGGCAACAACAATCAGAGATAATTATGATCTTGCTGATACAGATCTTGATGAGATCTATGGATTGTTAAAGACTCATGAACTTGAGATAGAACAAAGAAACAGGAGATCCAGCAAGAAGACAAAATCTGTTGCTCTCAAAGTCGAGGAGAAGCCCATTAAGAAGGAATCATCAAGGAAGAAAGCCAAGGGAAAGGCTTTAGTCATTAAATCTGAGAGTGAGTCATCAAACTCTGATGATGATTCAAACTCTGGTGAAGCTTCTGACTCTGATGATGATGAAGAACAGATGATGCAAATGGCTGCATTGATGGTGAAGACCTTCAAGAAGATGGGGTTCAAGAACTTCAAGAAAGGAAAGAGATTCTCAAGGAGAGATTCAAATTCTGAGAAGAAGAATTTCAGAAAGTCTGATGGAAGGGATACCAAGTCTGGAAAGAAGGACAAATCTGAGATCCAGTGCTACAAGTGCAAAGAGATGGGTCATTATGCCCCAGAGTGCAAGAAAGGCAAATCTGAGAAAGCACTCATCTCTAAAGGCAAAGACTGGGCAGATACTTCAGACTCTGATGATGGAGAAAATTATGCTCTTATGGCAACTGTCAGAGATGAGACTGAATCATCTGAAAATAAGGTACCCCTAACTACTTATGCTTATGATACTGATAATATATCTGAGTTAAGAGTATATCTGAAAAGTGTTCATGTTAGCTATAGGGATCAGACCTTAGAGAATGAGAGAATTAAAGCTGAGAATCTTAGTCTTAAAGATAGAAACAAGTTTCTTGAAGGAGAACTTGAAAGAATGAAGCAGATTCAAAAAGAAAGAGATGATGCTGTTTATGTTGAACAGGAGTTGCTTAAAAGGTATAGGCAACTAGAATCTGATTTAGAAAAAGAAAGAAAAATAATCAAGACTTGGACAGATTCTGGAAGAGACACTCATCAAGTGTTTCAGAATGATTCTGTAGGTTTAGGTTATTGTGAAAATGATGAACTTAGGTTTAAAGACAAGGTTAAGGTAAAACCACAACTTCAACCTGTGAAATTTGTTCCAGAAGCCAATAAGTTAAAATCTGTTGTAATAAGAGAAGCTGATATGGAATCAGGTGAAGCCTGTGAAAGACAGGAAAATATTAAAACAGAAAAACTTAAGGAAGGAGAAACTGTTAGAAAGCCAGTAAAAACTTGTGAAAAACAGGTTAATATTGGTTTGATGACAGGGAAACAGTTTAATCATAAGCTGAAAGAGATAAAATCTGCCATGAAACCAAAAGGGTCCAAGAAGAATAGGAATGGAAAGATAGGCATAAATAATAGAAATAATCATTTGCCTACTGGTGCTGCTCCAAGGAAAACATGTTATAATTGTGGTAGTTCTAATCATCTTGCTAGATTTTGCACTAAAAACAAACATATTAATTCTTTATCTTCTACATCAGGAGTAAAGAATGATTATGTAAGGGTTAAACCACAAACTTTATGCACACACTGTGGGAGCACTTGGCATTCCATTTATACTTGCAAGAGTTATCATGCTATTTATCATAACTATTATGAGCTAAAACCCAATCTGAAGTGGGTTAAAGCAAACTCTGCAAGTGTAAAGTCTGACAATGTTAGCTTAAACTCTGTTGATAGTAATTCCGCTGCAAAAGCTAACACTGTTAAGAAAGACAAAGGATCCAAGCAAGTCTGGGTCCTTAAAACTAATACTTAGTATTTGTTTGTGATTGCAGGGTATAATAGAGAGCACACTTATCTTGGACAGTGGATGCTCAGGACATATGACTGGAAATAAAGCCCTGCTATCAGACTTTAAGGAGAAGGCTGGTCCAAAGGTTTCCTATGGAGATGGCAACATAGGACACACTCTGGGATATGGCAATATCAATCTTGGAAGTGTCATCATTACAAATGTAGCTCTAGTCTCAGGACTCAAGCATAATCTGTTATCTGTGAGTCAAATCTGTGACAGAGGAAACCATGTAGATTTTCATAGTGAATACTGTGAAGTTATCAGTAAATCTACTGGAAAAGTTGTTCTAGTTGGACACAGGCGCAACAACATTTATGAAGCAAGTTTGGTAACAAACTCTGATGGAAAAACAGTGTGTCTGACAGCCAGAATGTCAAATGAAGAGAGTTGGAACTGGCACAAGAAGGTCTCTCATCTCAATTTGAACAACATAAATGAGCTAATAAGAAAGGATCTTGTAAGGGGACTTCCAAAATCTATACTCAGTCTAGATGGCTTGTGTGATTCTTGTCAAAAAGCCAAGCAAAGGAAGTCATCTTTCAAGAGCAAATCTGAATCTTCAGTAGTGGAACCTTATCATCTTCTACATGTTGATCTCTTTGGACCAGTGAATGTGATGTCCATGGGCAGAAAGAAATATGCTCTAGTAATTGTTGATGAATATACTAGATATACATGGGTGTATTTCTTGTCAAAGAAGGATGAAATTGCTCAAACTCTGATGGATCATGTAAATCTACTGGACAAAGGATCACAGCACAAAGTCAAAATTATAAGGAGTGATAATGGAACTGAATTCAGAAACTCAATTATAGAAGCTTTCTGCAAGGAAAGAGGAGTGAAACAAGAATTTTCTGCACCTGGAACTCCACAGCAAAATGGTGTAGTTGAAAGGAAGAACAGAACTTTAATTGAAGCAGCCAGAACTATGCTTGATGAAGCAAAATTACCAACATACTTCTGGGCAGAAGCTGTTCAAACTGCTTGTTTTACTCAAAATGCAACATTGATCAACAAGCATGGGAAAACACCATATGAGATGGTGAAAAATAAGAATCCAAATTTGAAATATTTTCATATATTTGGATGCAAATGCTTTGTGTTGAAGACTCATCCTGAACAGTTGACAAAGTTCGAGTTAAAAGCTGATGAAGGAATCTTTGTTGGCTATCCATTGTCAACAAAAGCATTCAGAGTTTATAATCTAAGAACTAAGGTGATCATGGAATCTATACATGTGTCATTTGATGACAAGAAAATAATTGGACTTGAAGACAAGGATGGATATGATCAACTGCGTTTTGAAAATGAAGATCTATTCTCTGATGATATAAACTCTGATGAAGCAGAGTTGACAAACTCTGACGAAGCATACTCTGAACCTCTACTGGTAAATACTGGAGAAACTGGAAATTCTCAAATTGAACAAAGTAGAGAACCAGTTGAGGGGGAGCGTGAAGAAGCTCAACAAGACACAACAAATGAGTCAGTTGAGGAAACTGATTCAAACTCTGACAGTTCAAACTCTGAGCCATCCAATTCAGGGGGAGCCTCAGATGCTGCAGAAAGTCAACATATGAATCAGGAGAGCATGGATCAAGGGGGAGGATCAAATAATGATGCAAGAAACCACTTACCAACAGCAAGAAAGTGGACACAGGCACACACACCTGATCTCATAATTGGAGATCCTGATGCTAGTGTGAGAACTAGAAGTGCAACAAATAATGAGTGTTTGTATCATGCTTTCTTGTCTCAAACAGAACCAAAGAAAGTGGAAGAAGCTCTTCAAGATGCAAATTGGATTACAGCAATGCAAGAAGAGTTAAATGAGTTTGAAAGAAATGAAGTCTGGACACTTGTACCTAGACCAAAGAATAGATCAATAGTAGGTACAAAGTGGGTTTTCAGAAACAAGACTGACAGTGAAGGTGTGATTACAAGAAACAAGGCTAGACTTGTGGCAAAAGGTTATTCACAACAGGAAGGAATTGACTATGATGAAACCTTTGCTCCAGTTGCAAGATTGGAAGCCATAAGAATTTTTCTGGCCTATGCTGCACACAAGAAGTTTAAAGTCTTTCAGATGGATGTAAAGAGTGCTTTTCTCAATGGGAAGCTTGAAGAAGAAGTGTTTGTTGAACAACCACCAGGATTTGTAGATTCCAAGCATCCAGATTATGTCTACAGGCTTGACAAGGCATTATATGGACTAAAGCAAGAACCAAGAGCATGGTATGAAACTCTCGCTCAATTTCTTTTAGAAAGTGGGTTCACAAGAGGTACAATTGATAAAACCTTGTTTTATTTCAATTCTGGTGATGATTTGCTTTTAGTTCAAATTTATGTAGATGATATTATTTTTGGATCTACTAATGACAAACTCTGTAAGAAGTTTGCAAAGCTTATGCAATCCAGGTACCAAATGAGCATGATGGGAGAGCTTAGTTATTTTCTAGGCTTACAGGTCAAGCAAACAGATGATGGGATTTTTATCAATCAAGCAAAATATACCAGAAATCTTCTAAAGAAATTTGGTATGCTTGATAGTTCATCTGCTACAACTCCCATGGCTACAGCAACGAAGCTTGACAAAGACACAGGAGCCTCAGTAGATATGACTAACTACAGAGGAATGATAGGGTCTCTACTGTATCTTACTGCAAGTAGACCTGATATCATGTATGCAACATGTCTTTGTGCAAGATTTCAAGCAGATCCCAGAGAGCCTCATCTAACAGCTGTAAAAAGGATTTTCAAATATCTCAAAGGAACCATAACCTTGGGTTTGTGGTATCCTAGAGAATCAGAGTTTAAGCTAATTGGTTACTCTGATGCAGATTTTGCAGGCTGTAAGATAGACAGAAAAAGTACAAGTGGAAGCTGTCAATTTTTAGGTGACAGATTGGTTTCTTGGTACAGTAAGAAACAGAAATCAATTTCTACATCCACTGCAGAAGCAGAGTATATAGCAGCTGGTAGCTGTTGTGCACAGATTTTATGGATGAAGAATCAATTGCTGGATTATGGGTTAAGGTACTCTAGAATACCTATTTTCTGTGATAACCAAAGTGCTATTGCTATGACAGGTAATCCAGTACAGCATTCCATGACCAAGCACATCAGCATAAGGTATCATTTTATCAGAGAACATGTGGAAGAAGGAAACATTGAGCTTCATTTTGTGTCTACAGACCAACAACTTGCAGATATCTTCACCAAACCTTTGAGTGAAGCTACTTTTACAAGATTGGTAAATGAACTTGGAATGATCTCTGGTTCTGACTAGAGATACGGGTTAGACTCACTTTTTATGTTCATGATCTCTTACATGTGTTAACTGTTATGTGAACCAGCATGTTAAACTCTGATAATAAACTCTGTGAAGTGTCAGTCATACTCTGAAAGTAAACTCTGATGCTAAACTCTGTTGGTCATACTCTGGTAGTTACAGTTTAATGCTATTCTCTAATTGTAATTCTGTCTGAAACATATGGACCAATGAAGAAATTTGTATGAAGCATAATTCTCAGTAAGTAATTATGAATCCTTAAGAGTTGTATAGATTCTGATCTCAAACATGTGCAGTAAGTTAACACAGCATGATACTGTCTCTGTATTTATACCATCTCTTAGTTTATTGATCCTATACACTGAGTCTGTATTAGCTGTTTGCATTTTCTCTCATAAGTTAATTATATCTACTGATGAAAAGTCTAAACTCTGATTCTTAATTGAAAATAATTCACCCTCAAATCAAAAGATGCCAAACAGAGCACAAATTCCTTTGAGATCATGTTGTGCCTAGGAAGATCCAGGAACTTATTGTATGAAATAAGGGCTAAAATCTTTGATTTTTGGTGACTAGTGCCAACCACTGATTACTGGAAAAATAAAATTAAAAAAAAAAAATATATATATATATATATATATATAAATATATAAAGGGGGTGAAAAATAAAAGACATATCCAAATGAAAGGATATCAGTATACAGAGTTTAGATATAAAATCAGATTTTATGTTATACATGAGAGTTTAGGCAACCAGTTTTTACTACTTTAGTTTGTGGATTTTATGCACTTTGAGATGATCTAAATATTGATTACGGTAAACTCTGCTATTGCACACACATATTTTCACACCTGTACAGTTTGAGAAAAGAGTTTATTGACAAAGAAGGACAAATGGTAAACACTGATGTATTATGTGACATATGCCGAGGTAACTTTGTTTTAATCTCTAATGGTTAAAATAATTTCTTTGTTTCAGACAGTTTATAATTTTGAGATTAGACATTTGTTTTTCGAAAAAGTATGATTGGTAACGAATATATTTTACATTCAACAGAGAACAGAAAGAGTGTGTTTGATAAGTTCTGATGGTGATTAGTAGCGCTGATGAGTATGTTAGTTTATTGTTTAAAGTGATATCATTTCTTTCACTTTACAATTACTATGAGATACTGATATGTAAAACAAAACAATGGATTTTTCTCATTAATTGATTCAAACTTTGTTTACATTGCAAATCGGGTATTCTTTATTATATGATAATCATTTTGATTTTGCACGACTTGTGTTGACTAACTTAGGGGAGAAGATGACCGAGAATAGAGGAGTTGTTTATTTTTCTCGATTCTGTCAGCTTTTGGTTTCTTATTGTGTTGAAGAAGAAAATGTATTTGAAACAGATGTTTCTTGTTTTAAATTACATAAGAGAGTATTTACTGATCTAGTAAATAAAGACATTAAGAAAGGCATTGTTGGAGATCTTTTGCTACCTACTTCTGTGCAACAGTTTGTGGATGCTCAAGTAAATCCACAACCACAAGCTGAATCTCAACCAGAACCTCCATCAACTTCTGTTAAACCTGCAAGGGGAGGTAGGACCAAGCACATTGGTACTAAACCTGCAAGGAAACCATCTTCTGAAGCTGTGGTATCAAGACCTGAAGAGATACCTCAGAAGACAAGGCTAAAGAAAAGAAGAGCCAATAGGGCAAAGTCTGTTGTTGAAACCTCAGAGACTGAAACTGATGAAGAAACTCTTCATCAGAGAAAAAGAAGACTAGTGGCTGCACATCTTTTTGGTGCTATAAATGTAACCATGGACAGAGTCTCTAAGGACACTGAAGCTCCTGCATCAGAGAATGAGGAGATTGTGGCTGAAGCTGTTCCTCAAGCTACTCCTGAAATTGTTGTTGAGGAGGATATTATAAATGCTGATGAGGACAGAGTGTTTGTAAACACTGAAGCTCCTGAAGTGTTTGTTCAGGAAGCTGCTGCAAATGCTGAAGCTGTCAATCTAGACAGATTAAATACTGATGTTACTATGGATTTCGATGCTCCTACATCAAAGGTTCATGATGTAGTTGAGGAAGCTGCTACTCATTCTGATAGCAGAGTTTTTGATCTTGATGCACACACCTCTATCCATTCTGATCATTATACAGAGGGTGTGGAAGCTGATCAAGTAACTGATCAGGTAGAAGAATCTTTGGCCACTCACACTGAAATTATTTCTTGTGATTTTGACAAAGGTGAGGAGGTTAATCAGATGATCAAAGTCACAGAGAACATTGTTGAAGCTGTGATGGAAAAGGAACAAGAGGCTACTGATGAGCTAAACTCTGAGAACATTATTCTTGAAGCTTTGCAACAATCTGTTGTTGAGATTGTTCAAAGAGAAGCAGAGGTTGCTCAGGCCACCTCTAATATTCCTGAAGCTGTAGCAGAGGAGAACATTGATGAAGCTGCACAGTTTATTGCTGACAATATTCTTAATGCAAATGAAGCAGCCAATAATGAAGAAACTGGTAATGATGCTGAGGGTTCTCATTCACACCCTAGTATTCAAGTTTCATTGGCTGATGATGTCAATAGTGCTAACGCAAGGGAAGTCAATAGACAGACCAATGAGCATTTCCAGAATATGTACTACAAAAATTGGGCTGATGCAGATTGTGTCTTCCCAGCACAAAGGGCTGCAGATTTTCTATCTGATTCTGTCAAGAAGATCTCAAATACTGATGTACTTACAAGCTTACAGGCAACTGTTGTTCAAGTCAAATCTCTTAATAATAGATTTGATGAGAATCAACAAATGCTTACCAATCTAAGGAATGAAGTCAGTATGAAGGATCTTACTTTCAAGTCTGACAGAACTTTTTATTATACTATGCTCAAGCAGCAAGCCAAGGATTCTGAGGAAATCAAGAAGAGGCTTGGGAAAGTTGAGGAAAATCAGCCATTGAATTGCTAACATCAGTACTACTTTCTGATGATGTCAAAAAGGGGGAGAGTGTACCTAAAGACAAATGCAAAGACACTCGAGCTCTGAGACGGAAGGATGATTCTACTGATGGGGGAAGCAAAGGAAATAAAAGAAAGATTTTTGCTTCAAGGCAAAGCAGGACAAGAGTAAACTCTGTAAAGATAAACTCTGGTGGCCAATCTACTTCTGGTGGCCAATCTACTTCAAATCTCAAGCGTTTAGTTGTTTCAACTAATCCATCTACTGATGAAGAGATTGCTGCTAAGATATTCATAAAAGAGCATGGAAAGAATGTAACTATTGAAGATATCCAGGCTGAAGAGCAGATGCTTGCTGAGGAACACAAGAAAAATCTTGAAGCTGGAATCTACAAGAAAAAGGAAATCAAGGTTCCTAGAAAGAAAGAAGTTGGTATTTCTATCAAAGAAAATATTCAACAGAGTATACAAAATACAAGGAGACCTGTGATTAAAAACTCTGATAAGGGTAAAGGCATAATGATTGAAGAGCCTAACCTGAATAAGAAGTTTAAATCAACCTCTGACATTGCTCAAGTTGAAACAAGATTAGATAAATCAACCTCTGACGCTGCTCAAGTTGATGTTTCTATTGAAGATATGACAACCTCTGACGTTGCTCAAGTTGTACAGAAATCTACACTACTTCCAGGATTCAGCAAACCAAAAATTCTTGAAGACTTAAAGCTTGAAGCTGTGAATTTCTCAGAAACCAGAACAGTATTGGGAAAAGAAGCCTTTGACAAATCTGGACTGGGTTCACACAGAGAGAGAAGAACTAATAACAGATCTCAAGACAAGTTTTCATTGGCAGAATTTGGAGTTGGAATTACTCAAGAAGGCCTTGACAAACTAGAATCTGTACAGATGATTTTTCACAAAGGAATCAAAAAGGAATTCTTGTTATATTTTATGGCTGATGGCAGAGTGTATAGATTTGGTGAATTTGATATCCAGTTAAAACTTTGGGAAGAGCTAGAGTATGTTCTATATCTAATTGAAGTAAAGAATAGAAGTACTTATGATGCTGCTCGAGTTTTGAAGGAAAGGATGATGAAATCCAAAGTTTTGAGTGGAGCTGGAGTATCAAGTGCATACATTCCTAAATACAGAGATGCACATGGAAAGTTGGTAGAAATGAAAAGGAATAGTGCTAGGTTCAGAACTGCACTAAATAAAAAGGTTCTTGAGTTCAATCTAGAGTCTGATAAACCTTTTTATATCAGACTTGGCAATGAAATGAACAAAAACAGCATATATTCTTTGAGGGCTGCCATTTATCAAATTGGTGAAGATGAACCAGAAATGAAGGAGCTGAAGAAGATTATGATTGCTGAATTGAATAGAGCTGAAAAGAAACTACTGTTAGATTATATCAGGACAGTGCCTGATATTCAAGAAATCAAGTAAAGTCTGACTGTAAGTTTTTAATATATTTTCTATTCTAAGTCAAATTTAAACTCTGTTTTAAATTAAACTCTGTTATATGTTAAACACTGCATTTGTTAAATGTTTTTGACATCATCAATTATATGTTTAACTTGTACATTTTATTATGAACAAGTTGGGGGAGATTGTTAGATATAATTACTGACGTTTGTTTATCAGTGTTTAAGCAACAGGTACTGACCAGAGTTTATCAGAAGCCGGTCAGAGTTTAATTAAACTCTGACAGGGTGAAGAGTTTAAAGGAAGCCGGTCAGAGTTTATTTAAAGTCTGACAAGGTGATAGTTGAATTAGCTGTCGGTGCTGAATTGAAGATTCTAGAAGCAATATATTCTGAAGATGGAAAGAAGCAGAATATATTGATACAGCTAAGGAAACGGAATAGAAGATAAGAAGCAATCCTTAATTGATAACAATTGTATAGCTAATTTGTAGGAATATCAATTAGATAAGGATTGTGTAACTGTGTACTATATAAACACAGATAGGTTATCCCTAGAAGGGATGCGATCATTGAATATTTTATTCTTGTAACCTAGAAGCTCTTTGTGATTCATTAACATCACTAAGAGAGAATTATTTAATATAATTCAGTTTGTTGATTTACAAACCTGTGTTCTTAATTGTTATTCTCATACCTACTTGATTATATATTGTGTATTCGGCCTAACAGAAAGCAAAACAAAGAAGGACATCATTTCAGAGTAAATCAGAATCCTCTATTGGAGAACCATATCACATGCTACATCTTGATCTATTTGGTCCAGTCAACATCATGACCATCAGTAAGAAAAGGTACACTCTTGTAATTGTTGATGAATATTCTAGATTCACCTGGGTGTATTTTCTGCACAGAAAAGATGAGACTTCTGAAGTTCTGTTGGATCATGTAAGAATGATTGAGACAACCACAAAGTACAAAGTCAAGATACTGAGAAGTGATAATGGTACTGAATTTAAGAATTCAAAGATGGAAGAGTTCTGCAAATACAAAGGAATCATTCAACAATTCTCTGCTCCTGGCACACCTCAGCAAAATGGAGTAGTAGAAAGGAAGAATAGAACTCTTATTGAAGCTGGCAGAACTATGTTGGAAGAAGCTAATTTACCTACATATTTCTGGGCAGAAGCAGTCAACACATCATGCTATACACAGAATCTCACATTGATAAACAGACATGGTGTTACTCCTTATCAATCCCTTAAGGAGAAGAAGCCAAGTTTGAAGCATCTGCATGTGTTTGGCTGTAAATGTTTTGTTCTCAGAACTCATCCTGAACAGCTAGGGAAATTTGAAACGAAGGCTGATGAAGGAATATTCATAGGCTATCCTGCATCAAGAGCCTTCAAAGTTTTTAATTTGAGGACAAGAACTGTCATGGAGTCAATACATGTATCTTTTGATGACAAGAAGATAACTGGAATCATTGAAGACTCACATGATAGATTACTATTTGAAAATGAAGCTTCCAAGGAACCTGAAGAAAGTGAATCAGAAGCTGTCCATTCATCCAGTACTGATGGGTCACCAAATCCTGATGACACACCAGATACTGATGGAAGTAATACTGATGATGCAATCAATAGTAATACAACTAGTAGTGCTGATGTTGGGGGGGAGCAACAGCATTCGACTACAAGTTCGGAGTTAACTCAATCATCAGGACAGAATTCTTCAGATACTGATTCAAGTGATGATCCTGACAACACATCAGGAAGATATAGCAATAATTCAGTAAGAGCTTCATCTCAAGCAAATTCTTTCAATCAAGATAACACCAATCCAGGGGGAGCATCTACTTCAAGAAACAATTTGACACCGGCAAGGAAATGGACTAAAGATCATACTCCTGATTTGATAATTGGAGATCCTGATGCAGGTGTTCAAACAAGAAGTGCAACTCAGAATGAATGTTTATACAATAACTTTCTGTCCAAGGAGGAGCCTAGGAAAGTTGAAGATGCACTTAAAGATGCTGATTGGGTTACTGCAATGCAAGAAGAACTGAATGAATTTGAAAGGAATGAAGTTTGGAAACTGGTACCAAGACCAAAGAATAGATCAATAGTTGGTACAAAGTGGATTTTCAAGAACAAGACTGATTCTGATGGAGTCATTATCAGAAACAAAGCAAGACTAGTTGCAAAGGGGTATTCCCAACAAGAGGGAATTGATTATGATGAAACTTTTGCTCCTGTTGCAAGACTAGAAGCCATCAGGATATTTCTTGCTTATGCAGCACATAAGAAATTCAAGGTTTTCCAGATGGATGTTAAAAGTGCTTTCTTAAATGGTGAACTGGAGGAAGAAGTTTATGTTGAACAACCTCCTGGTTTCATTGATCCTAAATATCCAGATCATGTCTACAGACTGGATAAGGCACTTTATGGACTAAAGCAAGCTCCAAGAGCATGGTATGAAACCTTAGCTCAATTCTTACTGGAAAGTGGATTCAAAAGAGGTGCAATTGACAAAACCTTATTTTATTTGAATCATGGTAAGGATTTGCTGTTAGTTCAGATTTATGTTGATGATATCATTTTTGGGTCAACAAACAATAAGCTATGTGAGAAGTTTTCTAAGCTTATGCAGTCAAGATATCAAATGAGCATGATGGGAGAAATGAATTACTTTCTTGGTCTTCAAGTTAAACAGACTGATGAGGGGATTTTTATCAATCAGTCTAAATACACAAGGAATTTATTGACTAGGTTTAACATGCAAGACAGTACTCCTGCTTCAACTCCCATAGCTACAGCTACCAAACTTGATCCTAATCAAGGTGCTGAGGTAGATGTAACTCACTACAGAGGTATGATTGGCTCTTTATTGTATCTCACTGCAAGTAGACCAGATATCATGTTTGCAACCTGTCTGTGTGCAAGATTTCAAGCAAAACCAAGAGAACCTCATCTGATTGTAGTCAAAAGAATTTTCAGATATCTCAAAGGCAGTCCTACACTTGGCCTTTGGTATGCAAGGGAATCAGATTTTGGATTGTGTGGTTATTCAGATGCTGATTTTGCAGGATGCAAAATAGACAGGAAAAGTACTTCAGGAAGTTGTCAGTTTTTGGGTGGAAGACTAGTTTCATGGTTCAGTAAAAAGCAAAAATCTATTTCCACTTCAACTACAGAAGCTGAGTACATTGCTGCAGGAAGCTGTTGTGCTCAGATAATGTGGATGAGAAATCAGTTGTTAGATTATGGCCTGTCATACTCAAAAATCCCTATTTATTGTGATAACCAGAGTGCTATTGCAATGACAGGAAATCCAGTTCAGCATTCTCTTACTAAACACATCAGTATCAGATATCACTTTATAAGAGAACAGGTTCTGGAAGGAACAATTGAACTTCATTTTGTTCCCACTGATCAACAACTAGCTGATATATTCACCAAGCCATTGCCTGAAGCTACTTTTAATAAATTGGTGAATGAACTTGGAATGATGAATTTTGAGAATTTCTGAGGAAGGTTACAGAGAAGAAATCCTGATAACTGTCAAATCCTGATAGTTATTCAGAAAGGTATGTATCTTTGATCAAATCTTGATAGGACTCCTGATATACATGTCAGTATTTTCATTGCTAAATTTGTGCCTAATTTTTCGTCCGTATCTGCTAATGGACGGTTGAGTTTTAGTAGGACAACTGTATGCGCGCGTGTGTTGCACTATTATAGATATATCTATACACTCACATAAAAAGCGGTGCAGTTTTATTTAATGACACACGTAATCTGTCCACTAATTATTTGTGCACAAATCATATTTTGCCACCTATTATTGAGAGTAATATTTTGTTTTAACAAAATACTTTTCATTGTTCTACATCTTTCATTACTCTCTCATCATCAGTTTTTCGTTTTCTATCTCTCTCTGTGCTTTCATAACCTAATTGCTTCAAATCTTAATTCTCAAATTTTCAAAAGCATTACAATGGCGTCTTCATCATTCATGAACAAACAAACAGTAATTCGTGATATTACTTTTGCCACTAATAACTTTGTAGCCATACTGGACCATCAGGAATTGCCTACTGAGTTCCATATAATTCAAGATTTTCTTACTTCGAGCCCATTGAAGTATGCTTTAACAGAGCCTGCGAGTGTTTCGTTTAAGTCTGTTATGCAGGTTTGGAACACAGTTGTTTTTGGTCAAAGTTCTACATGAACTATTCTGATGCAGTTTGAATTCAATGGAGTAACTCATCATGTCACCCCTGCTGTTATTGAAGAGGCGTTGCATTTGCCTATTTTGGGTGATAAAGTTCCTAGTGTGATTTCAGACTCTACTCTATTTGAGTTTGTCACAAAACTGGGCTACACTGGTGAAGTAAAGAGATATGGCAATCTCTTCAGGACAAAGCTTAAGAAGGAATGGAATTTCTTCTTTGATACAATCAGCCGCTGTTTCCTGAACAAGACATCAAATTTTGATGCTCTTCCATCAGGATCTCTCAAAATTGGGTACTCTCTTATCCATTCTACAGTGTTTGATTATGGGTCTTTTATCTTAAAAGCTTTCAGTGATAGGAAATCAGATAAGTTGGGTTCTGTCTGTTTTCTTAGATTTTTACAGTTGATATTTAATCACTTATGTCCTGATGTTGTTTTTGAGAATGATGTAGTTCTACCAATCTGTAGAATTACTGAGAATAATATTAAGTCTTTAGTCAACAGTGATAAGGCAAATGGTTTTATAGGAAATGCTTTTATTCCTGATGAGGTTAGGTTTTTCTTACATAGGAAAATGCCTACTCGTTATGGTTTAATCTCTAATGCTATGGGGCAAGGCTCAACCCACCTTGTTCCTAACACAAGCATTCATCCTAAACAGTCTAAACAGTTAACAACCACCTCTACTGTCTCACAAAAGACTTTAGTTGTAAAATCAAAGAAATCAGCTAGAACTGATGTGCCTGGAAGGCAA
Organism: Heracleum sosnowskyi; assembly: GCA_030848705.1. Lineage (NCBI taxonomy): Eukaryota > Viridiplantae > Streptophyta > Magnoliopsida > Apiales > Apiaceae > Heracleum > Heracleum sosnowskyi. Next base: position 25,412,885 of record CM061240.1, read on the forward strand.
TCAGGTTCAAAGGATTTTTCCTCTACACCACTCACTAAAAAGAAGTTACAAGGGGGTGTACAAGGGGTCCTGGTCAAGAAAGCTGCAAAGGGAGGTGAGGTTGTTTCTGTAAAAAGAAAGTTAGTTCTCAGGGATGCGACTGACTCAGAGGATGATTTACCTATATCCTCTGTGATGAATATGAACAAGGAAGTTGCTGATACTGCTACTAAAGCTGTGGTACCATCATCAAAACCACAAAAGACAAGGAAATTATCAAAAAGCAGGTATCATATTCCTTTGACAGTGCAAATGAAGGATACTGATATTCAGACATCAATTCCTGATGAGTCATCTACTCCTGATGCTCTAGCAAATCCTGATGTTAGTATTCCTGATGCAACAACAAAAGTGGTCTCTATATCAGACTCTCCAGCCTCTCCATCTCAGTTTAGAGAAATTTCTTGGGAGAAGGTTTCTAAAACTGCTTCCTTGGTTGGACTTACATCTCCGTCAAAGAAAAAGAGGAATGCAGAGGAGTTAGTCTATCAGAGACAAAAGAAGATGAAAGGATCAAGCCCACAAGAACCTGAATTTCAGAGTGATTCAGCAGCTACTGTTGATCCTGCCACACAAGAACCACTCAATCAAAGTTTGGGTGAAGGCTTAGCTAGTGGAATGGTCACACAAGAACCATTTTCTCAAAGGGAGAATGAAGACATCAACATTCCAGCTACACAAGAACCATCTTCTCAAAGTGAAGATGCAGGCAAAGCTACAGCTTCTATTGAAAGATTGGTCGAGAACATTGTCAATGAGGGAAGCACACAAGAACCTTTAGCTCAAAGTGTTGAAGCAACTTCTGAACCTCAAGCTACACAAGAACCATTGGTAGAAAATACTGATGCAAGCATTTCAAATCCTGACGATGTTCATCCTGACGCTAGTGGTGCTCCTGATAATGAACCTATTTTGATACAGCCACTTCGTACAAGACCAATGGATCATCCTATCTCAGAATTACAGGATAAACTGAAAGGTATTGCAATTCCTGATCCTGATATATCTCATGGTTCTGATGATGATAATTCTTATGGTGATAGTGATGATGATGATGAGAATCAACAAGAGAAAGACCAGATTGCTACAGCACTCAAGATTAGTCTTGGAACTAATTTTGGTTCATCGAGTACATTTATGGCTGGCAATGCTTATACTGGAAAAGATCAGAGACAAGATTTTTCTATTCCTTCTTTTGATCCTGCTAAGGCATTTAGACAGAATGAATGGGATAACTCATGGTACAGATCAGCAGATTCTGTTAGTTATTCTTCTGCTTTGGAACATGCTTATAATGCAGTGAAGTCTATAGAGAATCAAGACTTGAAGAATCATCTGAAGGCTACAACTCTGTTATCCAAGAGCCTGAAAAGTGAGATTGATTCTATTAAGGATTCAACTGATAAAGTGAGGACTGATATTTTTAAAAATTTTACAAAGGTGCCTACTGCTTTACATCTAAAGGTAGTAGAATCCCAAGTGAAATCTGTTGTTTCAGAACAAACCTCCATCAATCAAAGAATTGATTCTCTGGATTCTAAGGTAACTGAAATTCAAACCTCTCTTTCCTTAATTTTGCAATTATTGTCAAATCCTGATGTCAAAAAGGGGGAGAAGGTTATTCAGACAAAATGTACACCTGATCTAGTATTAAGGAATAATGATGATGATACTGGAGATGATGGTGGTGACAATGTGAAACAAGGAGAAACCTCTGATACTGCGGTTTTGAAGTCTACAATTCAAACTTCTCAAAGTCAAACTACGCAGTCAACTCATGTTTCTGATTCTGGAGTTAAGACAGTAAGAACATTGATGCAGTCTCAGATCCTGACGGAAGAACAAATCCTGACACCTGGTCATGGACATACTCTTGCTACAACTCCTGAAGGTAATGAAGATGTGATTATTGATAATCCTGAAGATGCATCAAATTTATTCCAGAAGTTTTCTACAAAAGACGGTAGAATTGTTACTCTTTATCACACTGATAAAAGAGTTCAACAATTATTTGCCAGAAAAGCACTCTCTACAGTAAGTGAAGAATATCCAGATCTCTCACATGAAGAATTTTTTAGATTACAAAGAGAGACAATGGAAAGCTATACTACCCCTGCTAGAGGTAGAGGAGGCAAAGGTAGGAGAGGTGCTAGAAGAAGTAGAAGAGGTTCTTCAACTCAAACAGTGCCTAGACAGACAAGGTCTAGAGGGTTAAGAATTGAAGAAATTCCTGAACCTATTCAAACTCTAGTAGTTCCTGACAGATCTACTTTTGGTGATGATGGAATTGTTGAAGAAGAACCTGAATTGAGAAGAAAATCAAGTAAATCAACTCTCAGCAATACAAATCAAATTGAAGATTCTAATCCTGACATCATTCAAGATCCTGATGAATCTGAAATTCTGCAAGAGGTTGATTTGATAATCTTATCTACTGTTGTTGATTGTCACAACAAAGAAGTAGATGAAGAAGAAGAAGCCAGAAGAAGAGATATTACAAAAAGAACAAATGAAGATTTCAATCTCTATCTACAAAGGCTTAAAATTTCAAATGAAAGACAATGGAGAAATTCAAGCAGACAAGAATCTTTACTGGAAAGAAGCTATGCCTTTGAAAAGGAAAAGGATAAGAAGTGGAAACATATTAGCACATTAAGTTGTGATACACCTATCAATTTTCATTCTGGTGGAATTATTACAAGCGCTTCAAGTGTTGTTGATTTATCTGAGATGGTTAGATCAAAAGCACTCTGGTTAAAGATGTTTTCAAATCTGAAGCAATTGTCAAGTAATTCAAGAGGAGGTATTGGACACAGAGATGGTGAATATCTGAATATGTCATATGTTGATCCTTACTCCTTGACAGAAATTGGAGGTACTTTAACTTCTGAACACCTGAACAATTTATTAGCTGTTGATATAGTTATAGATTGTCATGATGGTTTTGACAAGAAAGAAAAGCTTCTGTACTTCATGAAAGATGGTAGTGTGAAGATTTTATCTATTCAAGATCTGCTGATGAAAACTACAAAGGAATTGAAATATGTTCACTATCTGTTAAGATGGAAGAACCAAGTGTGCAAAGTATGGAGTGGCATGATTTTGTCAACTATAAGAAGAAGACTGGATGGAAACAGTAATTTCAATGGTAATTATATTCCCATGTACTTAAATCAAAGAGATCAGGATGTGGAAATGCAAAGGGGTACTGCTGTTAAAGAAGTAAATTTTGGCATGACTCATCTTACTCTCAATCCTGATGGGAAGGAAATTGCTTATCTTATGCTAGAAGAGCATAGTCTTCAAAGAAACTCCATATTGAATCTCAGAGCAGCTATTTATCAGATTAACGAGGAAGATGAAGAACTCAGAAATCTAAAGGAAAGACTGATTCAAATTCTTGAAGAAAAAGAAGAAAGTTTATTATCCAATTTCTTGAAGATGAATCTGTTCTATCAAAGAGTTTAAACAGATAAGTTGTTTCTGAAGATACTTGTACATTTTGATATATGTTTTTGACATCATTGAATCTTTAGAATCTATACTTTATTTCACAAAGTATGAGATTGGGGGAGATTGTTAGATCAGAATTCAATGATTGTCAGGAGCTAGACTCAACTGATCAGGATTACTGACGTCATCGGTATTGCATGGTCATCAGTATTTGACTAAGCGTCAGTATCTTGTTTATCATCAGGATTCCTACTCAGACTATGATCAGGTTTGATCATCAGGACTTGAAGCTGATCAGGATTCCTACTTCGAGTTATATATGGAGTCTAGTTAAACATGGAAGTTTATTTCTGTCGGTTCCTGGTTTGTAGAATGCAGCCATCGATTAAAGATATGTTTCTATCTTTGTTATTGATTAGGACTTATCTTGTAATTGATAGAGAAGCTGTGTAGTATATAAACACAGTCTTGGTTTCGATTTATGAATTCGAGAGAGAACATAATCGAATAGAAGCTCTTGAGAACATAGAATTTCTTGAGAGAGTTTTTGTAAGCTAGCAGCTCTTAAGAACATCAGAATTTCTTGAGAGAGTTTGTAACAGTTTTATATCAGAGTTAATAAAGCTGTTATTGTTATTATTATTGATCTTTCATATTTGTGTTATATAAAGTCGAGAATCTTATACAATTGTATTCAACCCCCTTCTACAATTGTTATTTACTGGGCAACAAACAAACCCGCCAAACCCCTTTCGTTCAAGATTACTCGGGCCCATACACCGAGGATGAGGGTTATACAACTGGGGAGGATGTCGCCCCAAGAAGGAGACGTTCTTTCCAAACAAATCGGGATAAACCCCAAACTACTAAGGAGAAAATTGTAGCCCATGAGGCAGAGACTGCAAGACTCAAGAAACTCCTTGCAGAGGAGGAGGCCGCTCAATCTCAAGGCCGAATGACTGAAGGGATCCGGATAATCAACTTGGATCCGCCGGCAAGGAGAACCAAGAGGGCCGAAGCCCCAAGGGGTGATCCTAGTATTTTGTTGCCCCTAGGAGATCCTGATGATCCTACACCACCATTTACTCAAGACATCATGAAAACGGCTATATCCAGAAAATTCAAGATGCCTTCGATCAAAGCCTATGATGGAACGGGAGATCCCGCAAATCATGTAAGGACCTTCTCCAATGCACTGTTGTTGCAGCCAACCAACGATGCGGTCAAGTGTAGGGCGTTTCCACAAACCTTAGCAGGCATGGCCCAACGCTGGTATAGCCGTCTTCCTCCCAACTCAATTGGGTCTTTCAAGGAACTAAGAAAAGCTTTTATCAATCAGTTCATTAGTGGAAGGGTGCATGAGAAAAGCTCTGCATCACTCATGGTAATCCAGCAAGGAAAGAATGAAGCCCTAAGGGACTACATCAATCGATTCACTCGGGAGGCTTTGAAAGTCCCGGACTTAGAGGACAGGGTGGCTATGATAGCCCTGCAACAAGGAACTACTGATGACCACTTCAAAAGGTCGTTAGCTAAACATCCACCCGAGAGCATGCTGAAGCTCCAAGATAGAGCCGGAAAGTATATCAAGGCTGAAGAAAGCATGAGAAAGTATGAACCCACTGCTGGCGGTAGTGGAAACTCAAAGAAAAGAAAGGAAATTCAGGAGTACGACGTCAAGGAAAAGTTCCCCAGAACGTCAAAGGACTATGATTCTCCACCCAAGAGAAACATTTTTGGGCCAAAGTTTACAGAGTATGCAAGATTGAACACTCCCAGGAGTCAAATTCTGATGGAGATAGCTAAGGAAGGAGATCTCAAATGGCCGAAGCCAATGAAGGCTGACATGTCCAAACGGAACCAAAATCAGTTCTGTCGGTTCCACAAAGAAGTTGGTCACGACACTGACGATTGTAGACAATTGAAAGATGAAATTGAATTTCTGATACGAAGAGGAAAACTCAGCAAGTTCACCAAAGATGGAAACCAAGGAAGTCAAAGGGGGAACTATGAAAGAAAGGATTATGACAGAAGGGACAACAATCAAGATCGTAACCCTAAGCCCCGAGGGCCAGTAATCAACATGATATTCGGAGGGCCAACTGCTGCTGGGTCCTCCCGAAACTCAAGAAAGGCTTATGCTCGAGAAGTAATGACCGTGGTTGGAGAAGCACCGAAGCGTGCCCGGACCGAAGTATCAATAGGTTTTGATGATTCAGACCTAGAGGGAGTGAAGTTTCCCCACGATGATCCTTTAGTCATCGTTCATGTGATAGGAAATTCTGAAACCAAGAGAGTTTTGGTTGACAATGGAGCCTCAGTGGATATCTTGTTCCATGATGCTTTCATCAAGATGGGCTACACTGACTCTCAATTAACACCCTCGAATATGCCCATATACGGATTCAATGGGGTGGAATCAAAAGTGGAAGGCACTATCCAACTCCCAATGGCCATGGGGCAAGGGATGAATACGTCTACTCAAATGCTGAACTTCATAGTTATAAAGGCAACTTCAACCTACAATGCAATCCTGGGAAGGACTGGTCTTCATGCGTTCAAGGCCGTTGCCTCATCTTATCATCTGAAAATCAAGTTCCCAACGAGGAACGGGATTGGTGAAGAACGAGGAGACCAAAAGATGGCTAGAAGTTGTTATGTAGCCGCGTTAAGGCCTGATGAAATCGGGGGGCAAGTTCTCCCAAATGAAGACATGGATACTGGCGACAATGAGGACCGAAGAGGGAAACCAGCTGAGGATTTAATCCCAATTCCCTTAGTCCCTGGTGAACCGGAGAAGGTGACTTATGTCGGGGCACTACTACCTGAGCCATTGAAAAGCAAGCTTATATCTTTTCTTCAAGAGAACAATGACGTTTTTGCTTGGACAGCGGCTGACATGCCAGGGATTGATCCCCAATTGATAACTCACAAGTTGAATGTGGATCCTGAAAGATAGACGGTGAAACAAAAGAAGGGAAATTTTGCTCCAGAAAGGCAAGAGGCCATTAAACAAGAAGTTGAAAAACTTCTAGAGGCCGGATTCATTGAAGAGATACAATTCCTGAAATGGTTGGCTAACCCCGTAATGGTCAAAAAGGCCAATGGGAAATGGAGGATGTGCGTAGACTTCACTGACTTGAATGATGCATGTCCTAAGGATTGTTTTCCCTTACCAAGGATTGATGCATTAATAGATGCTACAGCTGGACACGAGATGCTCAGCTTCATGGATGGCTTCAGTGGATATAACCAAATCAAAATGCACAAGGATGACATCTCCAAGGTATCATTCATCACTGACTTTGGTGTTTTCTGTTATCTAGTCATGGCATTTGGACTTAAGAATACAGGGGCAACCTACCAAAGATTGGTGAACAAAATTTTTGGACACCTAATTGGAAAAACCATGGAGGTCTACGTAGATGACATGTTAGTCAAGAGCCTCGATAATGTCGATCACATTGAGCACCTCCGAGAGGCATTTGAAGTGCTAAGGCATCACAAGATGATGTTGAATCCAGCTAAGTGTGCCTTTGGTGTAGGCTCGGGAAAGTTTTTAGGCCTAATGGTTTCCAAGAGAGGAATCGAGGCCAATCCCGACAAAATCAAAGCAATTCTAGACATGGAACCACCAAAGACTGTCAAAGATGTCCAAAAACTAACGGGAAGAGTGGCAGCATTGGGAAGATTTATCTCCAAGTCAGGAGAGAAGTGCTTATCTTTCTTCAAAGCACTCAAGAATGTGAAAAACTTTGAATGGACAACTGAAAGCCAAGAGGCCTTTGAGGCCCTGAAGAAATACATGGCTGAGGCACCACTGTTGGCAAAGCCCAAGCCAGGGGAAATTCTCTATTTGTACTTGGCGGTTTCTAGTACAGCCCTTGGAGCCGTTTTGGTAAAAGAAGAATTGAAGGTTCAGAAACTCATCTACTATGTGAGTAAGATTCTACATGGGGCAGAAATAAACTACTCAACGATTGAGAAGTTTGCCTTAGCCTTGATAATGGCCTCAAGAAAGCTACGCCCGTACTTCCAGGCTCACAAGATAGAGGCCTTGACTGATCAACCTCTAAGAAACATCTTGCATAGCCCTCAAGTGTAACAGCCCCAAATCCGGGGTCAGGGATCTAGGGTTGTCACAATCCATGTATTCCTTGCCTTACCTGTATTACTCACACCATTCATAATTCACCTGCTCATGACCCCACAACATATGTCTCACACACACACACACACACACACACAGGTTAGAGTCTCAGAAACGACACAATACAACAACTGTGGAATAAATAACTTTTATTACAATACCCAAATGTCTTTTGAATCTGTCACTGATACAATTTCTAAGTAATGTTACATTACCAACTTAGCCTTCTGATGCTCACAATCCTCTCATACCATTCATATCTATACATAAGTTGAATACCAAAAGCTGTAGCCTGATTCGATTGGTTCGTACTACTCTCGAGATCACTGCTAGAAACTGTTTACGGAAACGCCTTGCGAGGTATGTGCCGACCCATTGGCATCCTGCTTCGCTGCTATATAATATATATAAAACAATAGCAAGAGTGAGCGATAGCTCAGCAAGGTAATGAAAGTATGGCATAATTCTGCCTTTAACTCAACCCAGAATAAAGCGGGTATAAGACAATAATTTGTCAAAATATCTCGATACTGAAATCATTTCCTTATCGGAATGTATTCCAAAAATACCATTGTTGTATTTCAAATATCATCTCCATAATATTCTGCAAACTTTTGCTATACTATGAACAAAGTTCTAGTATAAAGGATGAGGTTTCAAAGTAAACCAAATATAACCTTTCCGAAAAATATCTGCTATATAAGCAGAATATCAGCATATAACTTAAAAGATGAAGTTATAAGGTGATTCAGTATAAACAACTCCCTTACCATAACTCATATTCTGTAAGGTATCCATAGAGTCAATTGATATAAAAGATGAAGTTACGAGGAAAATTAATATCATATCTCCGTAACCCAAGATTTACTTATGCATATATTATCAGAGTCATAACTCATAACAGATGAAGTTGCAAGGATTCTTGTAACTTTATTTTGAACACTTTTCGACCCCCTGCCAACATGACCGGTAAACCTGTACCACGGGTGTCATCCTTGGTCCCTTTCAATACATGTTGCAGAATCCCTCTGTCAACATGATCGGTAAACCTGTACCAACGGAGCCATCCGTGGTCCCTTTCAGTACATGTTGCAGAATTATCCAAAATGGATGATGAACCAATACTGGAGCCTTCTCCGCGCCCGTCGTACCAACCTTACTATGATCAGTAGCAGGTTGTACAACGAAAATATGTTTTCTACATGTAGATGGAAGTATCACGACAGCCTGACATTGTCTACCGCCTTTCTGGATCTCCCGGCCCATTTGGGGCAATAAGGTGATGGATCGGCGCGACTCGACCTCTTACACATGCTCCTAGTTCAGATGAAATCCATGACTCTGAAACGTAAAGATCGTCTTCCTTTCCCCAAGTGTAATACTTGTTGATACGACTCCACTCAGTAGTTGTATCTAGGTTGGAAAGGAAGATTCTCCAATATTTCCCAAGCGATGCTTGTTAATGGATATCGACTTGTTCCATGAATTTACCCCTCGAACGTTGAGGTGGTAGCACAATATTTAACTTGCAGCAACTAAATTGCTTTGAGAAAATATCTGTCCCCCGACAGTTTTGAGTTGAGAGTTTAAAATGAGTAGCAGTCACTTAAATCAGGTTTCCCATATTTTTGATAGTTGAACGAGCATTTAAATCCTCTTTAAAAGACAGATTTAAACGGAAAAACATTGTTTTGGGAACCTCTTTTTGATTGGAAAACACTTAATAACATTTATTAAACAAGTAAACCTTCAAATGAATATTCGAAAATAATATTCATCAAATAAACAATCATCGAATGAATATTTAGAAATAATATTCATTAATAAATAATCCTCAAATGAATATTCAAAAATAATATTCATTAATAAATAATCCTCAAATGAATATTCAAAAATAATATTCATTAATAAATAATCCTCAAATGAATATTCAAAAATAATATTCATTAATAAATAATCCTCAAATGAATATTCAAAAATAATATTCATTAATAAATAATCCTCAAATGAATATTAAAAAATAATATTCATTAATAAATAATCCTCAAATGAATATTAAAAATAATATTTCTCAAATAAGTGAACCTCCAATGAATATTCGAAAATAATATCCTTTAAATAATTAAATCTCAAATGAATATTCAAAAGTAATATTCATTAATTAAATAAATCTCAAATGAATATAAACAATATTCTGTAAGTCGATAATCCTCAAATGTATATAAATAATATTCTGTAAGTCGATCATCCTCAAATGTATATAAATAATATTCCTTAAATAAAATAATTAACCCTCGAATAACAGTTACCCGATATCTTTATCGGAAAATAACCTTTAACATATACCGAAATATAATTACTTCTGATCTTAGAGAAAATCACCCGCCCTTATCCTAGGGCAAATATAAAATCCTGGCTTCTAACTAATATCCCATATCTAGCTTAGAAGCCCATAATCAAATCATTTTCAAATAATAACCTTCGAATGAGGTAATATTCAAATAACCTTCCTCAAATCATTTCCAGGTAATTAATACTTTCTAGAAATATAATTAATGTTTAATAATAGCAGTCCTCAAAATAATTAGTACACTGCCGCTGGAATCCCTCCGGGTTTCTACGGCTATCTCCATATCTCAAATACTGACTCCCGGTCTAGAGTCGAAAACAAGAAGTATGCTCTTATCTCTAGAGCTACAAGGTACACCGGTTTATAACTACTTTATCTCAAAACTCATATATAAACCAAAATCAAACTCTATATATAACATGTATCTCAAAATTGTATAACTCCACACATGGCAAAAGCAGTAATATATAATCAATACTTCAAAGTATAGATTTATAAAACTTGCCACAATACTTGCAACAAAGATTTGGTATATAAATTGGGAATACACAAGTATTGAACATTGGAAAATATACCTACTCTGAATAATAGAGTAAGGTTTAGTAAACTTGCCTGATGCTCGAGAAGTGATAGGGGTTCGCGACGATGCCGGACAATCTAGACAAAGTCAAACGAAAACACACGGTTAATTCCCTCGATAAACCACTTATAACTCAATGCTTAAACACGTAAGCGAAACACAACCAAGGCATTACTAGCTCGTTATAGGCTCATACTAAGTCCATGTTTAGTCGACAATTACTTCAGTCATAGGTTTAGTCCGAAATCGATCCTCGAATACAAGTTATACTTAACCATTTTCAACATTGGTTCCTAAGTCATGCTCTTAGTGGTTTTCACTTGCGCAACCTCGGCTAACACATTTTTATAAAATCGGAAAATAATCTTTTGGACTCGAAACCTTCGTACAAACCTTCGTAACTGCCCTTGACACTTCAATACAAAATTTCATATTTTAAAACAACTCTTAAGGGTCTCAAGCATAGCAACAAAGTTGGTACATTTCTGCAATCTCATTCCTTGAACCACTTTCACTAAAATGGTCATATCTCATAAACCGTAAATCGTAATGACATGATTCTTGCGCTCACGTAAACTAGAAACAAATCTCTACACACTCATGTTCATAACTGAACCAAAAGAGGCAGTTAGGTTTTCTGATTCTAGGCAGTTTATAGAGTTACCGAAAATCGGGCATTACGACGACTTAAAATCGAATAATCCTATTTTGTCACAACATAACCAAGCCACACCGGGCATACCATACATCTACAACCTCAACAAACAACCATCATACACCTCTAAGATCAGTGGGGAGGCTCAAATCCAACACCCATCATTTTACACATTCAAACAAATCCAAATAATCACTAAATCACTTAATCATGATCTTAACTTTACATGAACATCAAAACCACTTTAAAACTCATATAAAACTCAAAGGGGCAGAGGTTTATACCTTCCTCCAAGCTTTATTGCTGCTATATTCCTTATATAACCTTAGATCCTTGCTTAATACAACCTTTGGAAGCCACAAACTCAATATCAAAAGCAACAAAGCAAAATACAAGTTACTATTCATCATCTTCTCCAACTGTTACTCACTGAAATCGAAGGGTAAATGACAGAGGTGAGGAGATTGCTTACCATGGTTACGTCGGGCTTCTCGAGAGCTTCGATTTGAGTGGTGGAACGCCAAAAACGGACAACAGAATCTCAAGTTATGATCATTTCTTTCTCTCCCATTTTTCTTTCTTCTTCTCTCCCGAAATTTCTCTTCCTTTTTCTTTTTCTTCTTATCTTGTTTAATTACTTGATATTTATCCAATGTGGTGAGTCATCACCCTTGGTCTCTTCTTGTCTTGACACTTGGCAAGCATGCATTGGCTTGGAATAAAGTAGCTTTTCTGGTTCGTTTAATTTCGTAGAACGCTCGCAAGGTTTCTCGAGGGTTCTATCGAGGTATTTTACCGAAATCGTTCTCGATACTTCTAATTCATTTATCAAATCCATATCCATGGAATTAATAATTTAAATCCTTAAATATCCTCAAATAATAATTATTTAGTCCGTTTTTGGTGAAATTTCGGAGAAAACGAAAAATGCTATTTTTCCGATTCTGACAGCTTCTGCATTCTTTTATTTCCATCGTAGATCACTAATGCGACTTTGAAAGTTTATTATATCGTCCCGCATATAGGGTGGTCTGAAAAACTATTAAATGAAGAGTTACTATTCATCAGTGGTTTTTCTATAATCCTTTGGATCAAAATCCGTTCCAATATTCCTGATCTATTTTCTCTCTACTCTTTGCACTTAGAAAACGTTCTAGTGCTTTCTCGGGCGTACGCTATCTTGTTTACGGAGTTGTCGGATGTATTCCAGATATTGATTTGGATGACATAAAAATACTTTCCTTCCCTGGAGTATTGTATTCTTATCTTCCAGATTGATTGTTCTTATTTATATGTTCAGTCCATTCTTACTATTCTCAAAATGTTTTAAAACCGAAATTCATATTCATTTCATAACTTGATTCTCAAAGTCATTGCCACTATCCATATTTACATCAACATATAATAAAAGTTTTAATTCTACCCAAAATCTGGGGTCTTACAGTCTCCCCTCCTTAAAAGGATTCCGTCCCGGAATCACTCTGAAAACAAATGGGGATATCTTTCTAGCATCTCGCTCTCTAGCTCCCAAGTTGATTCTTCCACATTATGATTCCTCCATACCACTCTGTCTAGTTTGATGACCTTGTTTCGGAGTACTTGTTCCTTTCGATCTATAATTTCCATTGGTTGCTCCACATAGGTCAAGTCTGGTTGTATGTCTACGTGCTCGTACTCTACATATGCCGGGCATCTATAGTATACTAACGTAGCATTGACACATGAACCCCGTTATGACCATTCTACAAGTTTGGGGGGGGGGGGGTAAGGCTGGCTCGTAGGCCACCTTCCTGGCGCGTCTTAAATCTCAGATGGCCCAAAGAATATCGGGCTCACTTCCCTTTCTTTTCAAATCTCATTAATTCTTTCCCTGGAGATACCTTTAGCATCACGAATCTCTAACCTCATATTCTCTATCTTGTTTGCACAGAAATACACCAGCATAAACTTGTTTGCCATTCATCAACTTGCCATTTAGCTTATCAGTAGCAGTACTATCTCTATACTCGCGGGCTTAGTCCGCATACTTTCTCTGTCTGTCTTGGTTGTCACTAGCCGCTTGTTGGTGAAATCTTTTGTCCTTCTAGTTTGTTGGACTAACTTGGGTGTTGTGTAAAATCTCATCCTTTAATTCCCGATCATTTGGAATCCATCTCTGTCTCATTTTAAAGTAAGGGTATCGGCCACCACATTGGCCTTCCCCGGATGGTAGTGTATCTCACGGTCATAATCCTAGGTCAATTCTAGCCATTTCTCCATCTCATGCTATCTACTATCATGGGTAACTCAAAGCCAATTCATTACATTCCATAAAATTTGTGGGTGCATTAGTCAACCCAAAATAACTTCGCTAAAAACTCGAAGTGTCTATTCCTAGTACGAATCGCAGTCTTGGGCATATCCTCTGATTTAACTTCCAACTGGTGATACCCAGTTCTTAAATAAATTTGGAAATACACAACGTTCTTCCGCTGATCAAACAATCATTTACAAGGGTACCTATTATTTAAAGGTCCTGACAGTGGGCTGCTTGTTGGAGGTAGCCCTGTTTGAAACCTACTGGCTTTCTTTTATTCTGTGTTCACAAACTCCGGAGCAAACCTCAATAATTCGGAAAAACTTGGCCTCATACTCGGTCACAATCATGGTTTCTTGTTTTAACTCTTTAACTTTCATTTCCATCCGGGTCTCCATATATTTCCGGAAATTATTCTTGCTGCACCTCTCCCAAGTCACAATACCAGCTCCCTTTGACTCCATCGTCAGTACTTATCTTGCTAACCCAGAGGTAGTGTCCATTCGTAACAACTCCTCCAAAATCTCAATTCCACTATAGGGCATCTATCTAACACCGTTGTCACTGGAGTTCACGGCACATCGCTATTTCTTTCACATATATCGATTGACACGCTTTCCATTATCATAATATCCTTGGGAGAATAAACCAATTTCATTGATATGTCACTAACATTCTATTCGTCTTAGGGATTCGCTCCTGACATAGGCGATTTCGTCGCGAATCTAATTCCTATCAGCGAATTTTTGACTTATTTGACCTGGTTGGCCTTCCCTTGAAATTCAATAAGGATAACAAAATTATGGGGCCTTGAAAAGACAGCTCCCATATCAAGGAAAACGTCACACACTGGTGATCATAAGGTTATGAGTTTTAAGGTAACCTTATTGGAGGTAAGAGAATTTACCGAGAGATCAACATGATCATAAGAACTCAACGTTGTGTGCCTCAATTGAGACATTACTAAAGGTAATTAGCCTTCTTGTATTTCACAACTTACAAGTGATGGCGTCCCATCAGACTTCTATCACACAGACAGATAGTCCTTGTAGCCCCTATAAGTATAGGGTTGTTCGTCTCAGTGGAAGTTGAAAAGTATGAAAGCAATTCGATATCAATTTAATGATTATCATCTTTCAAAAATATTTCTTAAAGGAACACCTTGGATTAAAATTGAACAGATTCCAAAGGTGCGGTTTTCCAAAGAAAATACAAAGAAAAGAATAACCACAAGATACTGGTACTTAACAAACAAGTGGTGATGTATCACCATAGGGTCATTCATTATTTGAAGAAAAGTGAAAGCTTAAATAACATCATTTGGCAGGGCTTCGAAAACCTGAAAGTAGGCATTGTGACAGCCTCTGGCACAAGTGAAACTGAATATGGTTTAGCACAAGTGTTATAAAATAACTTCGAAGAGGGAATATGCCCTTTATCAGAATTCTTTCTTGGAGAGAGGTCAAGATAGATCATAGATTGGGGAAATATCCCACATAATTTGCAAATGGGGAGGGTACTACCAAGGTCTCTACGGATGCCTTTTATGTCGGCTCCTCTGATGGATAATCGTTCAATTCCAAAGCTTTTCTTTTCCACGCACCCTAAGGTGTTCGATACTTACGTCATTGCCGATTTATAATAGTCGCTAAGAATTCAACCATCAGCATTCGCAATCGCAGGGAGTTCTATTCGACTAGGCGCAAACATCTCAAGTAAGCGTTCTGTTCTATAAGAAGACTTCGATACCGTTGTCGCCCATAGCAATGACAATTCCTCATGTCGACTGGGCGGTACTCCGGAAGATCGTTAGAATCTACAAGCTTAAATCCGGTCTCTATTTCAATCATCCTTATACCCAATATTCCTTCTCCCATATTAATCCCGTGTGCTACATAAGCTTAACACTTTTGGCACAATAGCCTTTTCATTTAAGTCAATCCCGGAATTTCTCAGTCCGTCTTGGTCCTTAAATACATTTCGCATTTACCGTTCAATCTCAACTTCACCATTTTATCTCTACAATCAATTGTAGCAATCAAGGTCTGCCAAAATTTGTTGAATTTCTTCCCAAAATCAGGGGAATTTGATCAATCTATTTACCTACTAGTAATGCTCGGATCTGATTTCCGACCTTTCGGTTCTATCCTCATAATTCCTTCCCGGTTTCCTGAGGGTGGTAAATCTCGTTCTCGATTCCGTCTTAGCATGCTTGTCTTACAATGACATTTGCATGGTACATATAACCAAAATTTTCCTTGAGATAATAACATTCCTCGATGATGTAATAGACACTATTTCCCGTGGAATCGCTGGTCGTGGGGGTTTGAAATCTCATAGCCCAAAACAATTCCTTACATTATTCTAGGCAACTAAGTACCCTTAATCGTTCGTGAAAATCTGAACATCTTGGTTCTTACGTATGCCGCCTCCTTATGGGCAGCTATAACCGATCACGAGTAACAGGTTTCGTTCAAGTCGAATCAATCCACTGATACTGGCTATACTGCCTCTACCTCTTCTGCTTTGGAGACTCTACTCCATTTTCCTTGTCATACCTCTTGATGAATCATGAACGATCCTTAAACTCTCGTCTCGTCACTTATTTATCCCTCGAAGGTTCGTCCGGTCTTATTATTAGACCTCAAGTAACGCACCACATCTTTATCAATCAACACGTCCTTTACAAGATTCTTTCCTTGACCCACTATGGGGTCTTCCTCTAGATCCTCCTATGGATCTTTCTTTATCGGGTCTCCGTCCATTTCAAGGAGCGCATCATCAATTGCCTACTCGAAGGCCTCGGGATCTGGCATCTCAGAGTCCCATCCATCTATAACTCATACGAATCGAGGTGACTAACCATGAAGTCCTAAGTACGGTTTCCCAGAAGAAGTCCCCTCTCGGGCTTCATCTTAAACAGTCAGGGTCATGTCCTCTAACCCGACTACGAACTTAATTTGAGCTCTAGATGTTCTTATCATTATTAAGGGTATTGTAAGACTCGATCTCCTATCGTTTCTGAGGACTGTAACCTAACGCTCTGATACCATTTCTGTAACAGCCCCAAATCCGGAGTCAGGGATCTAGGGTTGTCACAATCCATGTATTCCTTGCCTTACCTGTATTACTCACACCATTCATAATTCACCTGCTCATGACCCCATAACATATGTCTCACACACACACACACACACACAGGTTAGAGTCTCAGAAATGACACAATACAACAACTGCGGAATAAATAACTTTTATTACAATACCCAAATGTCTTTTGAATCTGTCACTGATACAATTTCTAAGTAATGTTACATTACCAACTTAGCCTTCTGATGCTCACAATCCTCTCATACCATTCATATCTATACATAAGTTGAATACCAAAAGCTGTAGCCTGATTCGATTGGTTCGTACTACTCTCGAGATCACTGCTAGAAACTGTTTACGGAAACGCCTTGCGAGGTATGTGCCGACCCATTGGCATCCTGCTTCGCTGCTATATAATATATATAAAACAATAGCAAGAGTGAGCGATAGCTCAGCAAGGTAATGAAAGTATGGCATAATTCTGCCTTTAACTCAACCCAGAATAAAGCGGGTATAAGACAATAATTTGTCAAAATATCTCGATACTGAAATCATTTCCTTATCGGAATGTATTCCAAAAATACCATTGTTGTATTTCAAATATCATCTCCATAATATTCTACAAACTTTTGCTATACTATGAACAAAGTTCTAGTATAAAGGATGAGGTTTCAAAGTAAACCAAATATAACCTTTCCGAAAAATATCTGCTATATAAGCAGAATATCAGCATATAACTTAAAAGATGAAGTTATAAGGTGATTCAGTATAAACAACTCCCTTACCATAACTCATATTCTGTAAGGTATCCACAGAGTCAATTGATATAAAAGATGAAGTTACGAGGAAAATTAATATCATATCTCCGTAACCCAAGATTTACTTATGCATATATTATCAGAGTCATAACTCATAACAGATGAAGTTGCAAGGATTCTTGTAACTTTATTTTGAACACTTTTCGACCCCCTGCCAATATGACCGGTAAACCTGTACCACGGGTGTCATCCTTGGTCCCTTTCAATACATGTTGCAGAATCCCTCTGTCAACATGATCGGTAAACCTGTACTAACGGAGCCATCCGTGGTCCCTTTCAGTACATGTTGCAGAATTATCCAAAATGGATGATGAACCAATACTGGAGTCTTCTCCGCGCCCGTCGTACCAACCTTACTATGATCAGTAGCAGGTTGTACAACGAAAATATGTTTTCTACATGTAGATGGAAGTATCACGACAGCCTGACATTGTCTACCGCCTTTCTGGATCTCCCGGCCCATTTGGGGCAATAAGGTGATGGATCGGCGCGACTCGACCTCTTACACATGCTCCTAGTTCAGATGAAATCCATGACTCTGAAACGTAAAGATCGTCTTCCTTTCCCCAAGTGTAATACTTCACTACAC
Organism: Heracleum sosnowskyi; assembly: GCA_030848705.1. NCBI lineage: Eukaryota > Viridiplantae > Streptophyta > Magnoliopsida > Apiales > Apiaceae > Heracleum > Heracleum sosnowskyi. Next base: position 25,430,902 of record CM061240.1, read on the forward strand.
CAAAAATGACCTATTGCAACCCCATCATATGATTGTGTTGCATAAAATGTTGCTATAGACAAGAAACCTGCATATCTATTGTAATACTTTCAAAAATGTTACTTTAAATGGGAAAGCGTTGCAAGCCTTAGAATCATTTTCACAGTTTTAGGACAATAGCAATGCTTCAGAAAAGTGTTACAATAACATGATACGCTTTTATCAAATTGGTATCAAATATTTAGGCGGCAGTTTAATTTTTTGGCTGGGCGGGGTTTTTTAGTACCAAATATTTGGTACCAAAATTTTTATTACACAAAAATAAGTTTTATTACATAAAACTACTCACCCCTCTCTCACAGTCTCTCGACCTCTCTCTCAGACATCTCTCTAGCTAACCTCTATCTCTGTCTCATCTCTCTTCTCTCTCCGTGTCTCATCTCTCTCAGACTCTCACCATTCTCAAAATCCTAAAATTGAAAGCGAAGATTAGAGAAAAGCCCCAAAATTGGTTAGAGTTTTAATTGATTCAATTGAAGCTTCGATTTAGGGTTTGATTAGAGGTAAAGTACCCAATTTATTTCTATTATATATGTATATGTATAATTTTTTAATCATAATTAGGGTTCATTCTCCGAAACCGATTAGGTTCGATTAGAGATATGTGTATGTATAGGTAAGGCAAGAGTATGCTCGATTTTCTATGTATATCTATGTATGGATGTTAAAATTATTCTAAGACTTTTTTAAAATTTATCATTAATTTACAAAATTATGTTATTGATTGGTCTTTGTTAATTGTATTGATTAAATGGGATAAATGATGTGTTTGATAGTTTTGGATTGATAAAGAAGAGGAGTTATTGAAGTACTCCTTTAAAGATGCTTTGCTACTTGTTGAAGCACTAACACATGGTTCTTTTATGCTACCTCAAGTTCCCCCAGTGTTATCAGGTACTCCTTTTTTCATGTTCTTGACTAGATAACGTATATAATGATAACATTATAATGATAGCATTATAACTTTTAATTTAAAGATAACATGATTGACAAACAAAAGCCTGCTGGTGACAAGGAGGTATATTGCCAGGTCAAAGACTGAAGTACTTGAAACTCCTAGACTAGTTCTTTGTCGGTACTCAAGTCGCAGAATGAGCTTGTCAGGAAGATTGGCAGCTTGGGTGATGGCCGCATTACCATGAGACGTACTGTGAAAAGTGCACCAGAAAGCATTTGGTAATTTATAACTACCATTCTCTTAGATATAAAAATGTGTATGCTACTACTTTCTGTGCAACTTCTATGAATATTTTGCCATCTTATAGACACTCTGTTTAACGAGCGCCATACGCATTGATATATAATCACTTTCTTGATAGTTGATAATTAGTATCTGCAACTTGTTTGACAGTCAACTAATAACTTATAGTAAAATATTGTTAAATAGTGTTTCAACTTTTAAATGTTCTTCAGATGTTGTCTTCATTTTAAGACTAGTGTGACTCTTTCAATGACAATTATCTCAAAATTTTGCTTATGCCAACTTAAATTTTGTCTATATATATTTTTAAAATAGAATCTAGTGCAGTAACACAATTTGTCAAGTGGATATACAAATAAAATGACTTTATATATTTCTTTAATCTCTTTTTAATATAGTGAAGCTCCTTCTGATGTATTATAAAGTGCTTCATGCTTTGACATTGTCTCAATATTTTCAGAATCTTCATCAGAGAGTGGAAATGGAAGCTGGAATCAACAAGCGAATTGGAGTCAACCAAAACATCAATACCAATACAATTCAGCTCTTCCTACACAACTTCCAGCTGGAGCACATATACCACCTTGTACAGGTTAACTCCTGGTTATCAAGATATCGTTGTTACACTAGCTGCTGATGTTGCTTCAAACATTGTTTGTTTATTTTCTCATTCCTCTGGAACATCCTGGCGAGTGATGTAGAGGCAGATTCTGTTGTGAAAATAGTATATTGTACCTCAACCTATGTAGTAATTCTCTGCTATTATAATATGGAAAGGCAAACGGTATATTGCATGACTAGCAGGATCACTCTTCATTACTGGTATATCTGGAGTTTTTTAACCACATCATGTGATTTATTGATCTGCAGCATGTTACAGAATATGTTTATTATCTCAAATTACTGTCATACAGACCTGGATATAAGCTATATACAATAAATATTTTGGCTATTACAGTGTATTTTTTTGAATAAACCATGCATTGAGGTTCCTGTTCTGTAACTATACTTTTAGAAAAGCTATTTTTTAACCCCTTCATGGTGCTAGTTGGATAGTGTATATTACACATGTATATTACACATGTATTATGTATTGTATAATTTATAGTAACCTTGAACCTGATTTTGTCAATTGTTTCCCTAGGAATAACCTCTTGTTTTTCTCACCACTCATCATAACTCTCACTACTCCTTTTAGGGTGAAGAAACACTATCTGTTTACTTGGAATATGTTTCTGGTGGTTCCATACATAAATTACTTCAAGAGTACGGTGCATTTGGGGAGCCGGTTATACAAAATTACACTAGGCAAATCCTCTCTGGGCTTGCCTACTTACATGAAAGAAATACAGTACACAGGTAATGGCTGTCCCAGTGGTAGGTTGACATTTTAGTCTATATTTTAAACTAAAGTTGACTGAATTTTTTTTACGATTTTACAGGGATATTAAAGGTGCAAACATTTTGGTAGATCCCAATGGGGAAATTAAGCTCGCTGACTTTGGCATGGCAAAACATGTATGTTTATTTGATCCGTATGACCAAAAATAATTGTGTCCTACTGAATTGTAAATGAAAAGGAATTCCACAGGTTTATTTGATATAGAAATCTGAACACGTTAATTATATGTTTATGATATAGTATGGAACAAAAAAAAAGGTTACCGTCAATTCATATTCTTTCTTAAATAGATTTTTGGTTAATCCCTTGCTCCCTCTTTCCAAGAACAAAAATTCTTAACAAACCAGCAAGTGTGCTAAAAATATTAATTTTGTCTGACGGTAGTGAAGAAATTTGATAAAAAGTTACTTATACATGGCTGATGAAAGAAGGCATCTTGAATTCTTATTTTCCCTTTTGAACTCAGATTACGAATTGTACTTCAATGCTCTCCTTCAAAGGAAGTCCTTACTGGATGGCACCTGAGGTATCTCGCTTTTCCTCTTTTACAAAGCTATGCATACAAAGTCACTTTTTATAAAAAAATAACTTTTCACTGGGCCTTGTATCTATCTAAATATATTTCTTCGGATTGGATACTCGTGTTAATGTCTGATATCAGGTTGTCATGAACTCAAATGGATATAACCTTGCGGTTGACATATGGAGCTTAGGATGTACAATTCTTGAAATGGCCACATCGAAACCACCCTGGGGCCAGTATGAGGGGGTGAGTTATATGTGGTTTTGTGGTTATATCTAATTAAAAATCTATTTTCGATTTGAAATTGTGGCATCTGGGACTAAATCTTTCCTCATGGTGCTAGTTGGATAGTGTATATTACACATGTATAACGAATTTTTGTTCGATTCAGCATAGTAAGAGACTGCCTGTTAAATTTGATGTGCGTTATTGTGAGTCTATGACATTTCCTCTTGTAGCTAGCAGACTATGCTATTCTTGTTACAAGAAATAAGCATAGATTTCTTCATGATTGCAGATGTACAAAGGTGAGCTGAGGGATGGTTCCCTCATTGCTATTAGGTGCCATCATATGAACAGAAGGGACAACAGTCAGAGTTATATGAACCATCTAGAAATATTATCAAAACTAAGACATCAACATTTGGTCAGCGCTCTTGGTCACTGCTTTGATTATCACTTGGATGATTCAAGTGTCAGCAGAATATTTCTCGTATTTGAATATGCACCAAATGGGACGCTAAGGGATTGGATATCTGGTAGGTAATTATGATCTTTTACATATTTATTAGCCTCTTGGTGGAATAAGTTCTCAAATAACAGTCTCCGGCTTCACTCTGTTGGTCAATTTCAGGAAGTTAGTTCTGTTTTAGGCAGTCACTTAGCTGTGTTTTATTTGCAGAGAGACGTGATAACCAAATGTTAACTTGGTCCCAGCCCATAGCAGCTGCAATAGGGGTTGCTAAGTCGACACTGCAAGGTCTATTTATACTTTAAAGCGTTATGACTTTAACAAATCACAGACATTTTATCTCTTTGGTGATAATGTTCACATGTTAGTTGAGATAGTGCAATTATCTAGCACTATATAAAGAAAATGAATGGAAATGACTTGTGTGCCGGTTCATAAATGCTCAGTATGTGACATTGTCTCAACCAACTCTTTGATTCAATTGAGTTTTTGAGTTTGTTGTTTGTTTTATTTCTTATTGTCAAAATTCTGCAGCAAATGAACATAGGTAGGTACTAAAAAAGGGTTTTACTATTTTCTGTTTTGATATTAATTATGATATACATCTGCAAGCTCTATCTCCAATGCTTTGAAAAACAGGGATTGTTCCAAACATGATGTTGTTTACTATGTTGCAATGGATCGGAAGGACAATCTGGAAGACAATGATCATGAGCCGACAATCATGAGGATGACAAAAGTGATGGTTTATGATCAGTTCTTTTACTTTGTATGTGCCTACATATTTAGTAGGTTGGTAATTTGACATGAAAGACTATGTTTAATGTAGAATTCTGGTGTAAGTCGACCATGTACTTCGATTTGACTTAAGTACTAGATGTAAGATGATATTGTACTACAACCCGACTTTGGGCTTTATTGACATATGTTTTGTTGGTTTGTCATTTGAAAATTTTGGAATGTGATTTGTGGTTTGGTATGCTTTTGGACATTTCAATTGGACCAATAAAAAGTGTTGCAAATAACAATTGCCAATAAAATCTAAAAGTATTACAATAGGGATAAAAAAGTTGCAGATAAATGTTGCTAAAAAACCAAAAGCATTGCAACAGGCATCAAAATGTTGCAGATAGTTGTTGCAAAAAAAACAAAAAGTATTGCAAAATGCATCAAAATGTTGCATTAAAATGTTACAATAAACTGACTTTGTAACTTTTTAACTTAATAAATGTTGCAAACAAGTGTTGCATTAGTCTATTGTAACACCTTAAAAATGTTACTAAAACAGACAAAAGTGTTACAAAAAAGTGCTATTGTAATATTTCAAAAAATGTTGCAATAAGTACACATAATGTTGCAATAGAGGCCATAGGCAACGCCAGTAAATGTAACGCCGAATTTTGGCCAAAACGTTACATAAACATCTACTGTAACATTTTTGGGGTCTAACAATACACTTTTTTGGGGTTGCAATAGGTCATTTTTGGTGTAGTGCTTGTTGATACGACTCCACTCAGTAGTTGTATCTAGGTTGGAAAGGAAGATTCTCCAATATTTCCCAAGCGATGCTTGTTAATGGATATCGACTTGTTCCATGAATTTACCCCTCGAGCGTTGAGGTGGTAGCACAATATTTAACTTGCAGCAACTAAATTGCTTTGAGAAAATATCTGTCCCCCGACAGTTTTGAGTTGAGAGTTTAAAATGAGTAGCAGTCACTTAAATCAGGTTTCCCATATTTTTGATAGTTGAACGAGCATTTAAATCCTCTTTAAAAGACAGATTTAAACGGAAAAACATTGTTTTGGGAACCTCTTTTTGATTGGAAAACACTTAATAACATTTATTAAACAAGTAAACCTTCAAATGAATATTCGAAAATAATATTCATCAAATAAACAATCATCGAATGAATATTTAGAAATAATATTCATTAATAAATAATCCTCAAATGAATATTCAAAAATAATATTCATTAATAAATAATCCTCAAATGAATATTCAAAAATAATATTCATTAATAAATAATCCTCAAATGAATATTCAAAAATAATATTCATTAATAAATAATCCTCAAATGAATATTCAAAAATAATATTCATTAATAAATAATCCTCAAATGAATATTCAAAAATAATATTCATTAATAAATAATCCTCAAATGAATATTAAAAATAATATTTCTCAAATAAGTGAACCTCCAATGAATATTCGAAAATAATATCCTTTAAATAATTAAATCTCAAATGAATATTCAAAAGTAATATTCATTAATTAAATAAATCTCAAATGAATATAAACAATATTCTGTAAGTCGATAATCCTCAAATGTATATAAATAATATTCTATAAGTCGATCATCCTCAAATGTATATAAATAATATTCCTTAAATAAAATAATTAACCCTCGAATAACAGTTACCCGATATCTTTATCGGAAAATAACCTTTAACATATACCGAAATATAATTACTTCTGATCTTAGAGAAAATCACCCGCTCTTATCCTAGGGCAAATATAAAATCCTGGCTTCTAACTAATATCCCATATCTAGCTTAGAAGCCCATAATCAAATCATTTTCAAATAATAACCTTCGAATGAGGTAATATTCAAATAACCTTCCTCAAATCATTTCCAGGTAATTAATACTTTCTAGAAATATAATTAATGTTTAATAATAGCAGTCCTCAAAATAATTAGTACACTGCCGCTGGAATCCCTCCGGGTTTCTACGGCTATCTCCATATCTCAAATACTGACTCCCGGTCTAGAGTCGAAAACAAGAAGTATGCTCTTATCTCTAGAGCTACAAGGTACACCGGTTTATAACTACTTTATCTCAAAACTCATATATAAACCAAAATCAAACTCTATATATAACATGTATCTCAAAATTGTATAACTCCACACATGGCAAAAGCAGTAATATATAATCAATACTTCAAAGTATAGATTTATAAAACTTGCCACAATACTTGCAACAAAGATTTGGTATATAAATTGGGAATACACAAGTATTGAACATTGGAAAATATACCTACTCTGAATAATAGAGTAAGGTTTAGTAAACTTGCCTGATGCTCGAGAAGTGATAGGGGTTCGCGACGATGCCGGACAATCTAGACAAAGTCAAACGAAAACACACGGTTAATTCCCTCGATAAACCACTTATAACTCAATGCTTAAACACGTAAGCGAAACACAACCAAGGCATTACTAGCTCGTTATAGGCTCATACTAAGTCCATGTTTAGTCGACAATTACTTCAGTCATAGGTTTAGTCCGAAATCGATCCTCGAATACAAGTTATACTTAACCATTTTCAACATTGGTTCCTAAGTCATGCTCTTAGTGGTTTTCACTTGCGCAACCTCGGCTAACACATTTTTATAAAATCGGAAAATAATCTTTTGGACTCGAAACCTTCGTACAAACCTTCGTAACTTCCCTTGACACTTCAATACAAAATTTCATATTTTAAAACAACTCTTAAGGGTCTCAAGCATAGCCACAAAGTTGGTACATTTCTGCAATCTCATTCCTTGAACCACTTTCACTAAAATGGTCATATCTCATAAACCGTAAATCGTAATGACATGATTCTTGCGCTCACGTAAACTAGAAACAAATCTCTACACACTCATGTTCATAACTGAACCAAAAGAGGCAGTTAGGTTTTCTGATTCTAGGCAGTTTATAGAGTTACCGAAAATCGGGCATTACGACGACTTAAAATCGAATAATCCTATTTTGTCACAACATAACCAAGCCACACCGGGCATACCATACATCTACAACCTCAACAAACAACCATCATACACCTCTAAGATCAGTGGGGAGGCTCAAATCCAACACCCATCATTTTACACATTCAAACAAATCCAAATAATCACTAAATCACTTAATCATGATCTTAACTTTACATGAACATCAAAACCACTTTAAAACTCATATAAAACTCAAAGGGGCAGAGGTTTATACCTTCCTCCAAGCTTTATTGCTGCTATATTCCTTATATAACCTTAGATCCTTGCTTAATACAACCTTTGGAAGCCACAAACTCAATATCAAAAGCAACAAAGCAAAATACAAGTTACTATTCATCATCTTCTCCAACTGTTACTCACTGAAATCGAAGGGTAAATGACAGAGGTGAGGAGATTGCTTACCATGGTTACGTCGGGCTTCTCGAGAGCTTCGATTTGAGTGGTGGAACGCCAAAAACGGACAACAGAATCTCAAGTTATGATCATTTCTTTCTCTCCCATTTTTCTTTCTTCTTCTCTCCCGAAATTTCTCTTCCTTTTTCTTTTTCTTCTTATCTTGTTTAATTACTTGATATTTATCCAATGTGGTGAGTCATCACCCTTGGTCTCTTCTTGTCTTGACACTTGGCAAGCATGCATTGGCTTGGAATAAAGTAGCTTTTCTGGTTCGTTTAATTTCGTAGAACGCTCGCAAGGTTTCTCGAGGGTTCTATCGAGGTATTTTACCGAAATCGTTCTCGATACTTCTAATTCATTTATCAAATCCATATCCATGGAATTAATAATTTAAATCCTTAAATATCCTCAAATAATAATTATTTAGTCCGTTTTTGGTGAAATTTCGGAGAAAACGAAAAATGCTATTTTTCCGATTCTGACAGCTTCTGCATTCTTTTATTTCCATCGTAGATCACTAATGCGACTTTGAAAGTTTATTATATCGTCCCGCATATAGGGTGGTCTGAAAAACTTTTAAATGAAGAGTTACTATTCATCAGTGGTTTTTCTATAATCCTTTGGATCAAAATCCGTTCCAATATTCCTGATCTATTTTCTCTCTACTCTTTGCACTTAGAAAACGTTCTAGTGCTTTCTCGGGCGTACGCTATCTTGTTTACGGAGTTGTCGGATGTATTCCAGATATTGATTTGGATGACATAAAAATACTTTCCTTCCCTGGAGTATTGTATTCTTATCTTCCAGATTGATTGTTCTTATTTATATGTTCAGTCCATTCTTACTATTCTCAAAATGTTTGAAAACCAAAATTCATATTCATTTCATAACTTGATTCTCAAAGTCATTGCCACTATCCATATTTACATCAACATATAATAAAAGTTTTAATTCTACCCAAAATCTGGGGTCTTACATCAAGTTAGTGGAAGGTTGATCAAATGGGCCATTGAATTGGGGGAATTTGTCATCAAGTATAAGCCTCGAACGACCATAAAAGCTCAAGCAATTGCTGAATTCATGGTTGAATGTACCATTGAAAACCAAGAAGTCGGGGGGCAGGAAGTAATTGTGGAGGATGAGAAAGATCAAGAGATGGATTTCAAAGAATATTGGGTGCTCTATTTGATGGAGCATCAAAAACAAAATCAAGTGGAGCCGGTTTAGTGCTACGAAGTCCTGATGGATTCCTCATAGAGTATGCACTAAAACTTGACTTCCCAACGACAAACAATGAGGCTGAGTATGAAGCTCTGATAGCTGGTTTAGAGCTGGCTGGAGCCTTGAGGGTCAAAACTCTGAAAGTATGTGGAGACTCGAGGCTAGTAGTTTCCCAAGTAAATGGGGAATTTGAAGCCAGAGATGAAGTCATGGCCAAGTACTTGAAACTTTTCAAGGCCATCATGACCCAGTTTGATGAATGCTATGTAGAGCACATTCCAAGGGAAGAAAACATGAAGGTTGATGCCTTGTCTAAATTCGCTTCTTCCGAAATTGAAAACTATGCATGGAGTGTATACTTCCAAGTCTTGAGAACCCCAGGCATCAACGGAAAGTTGGTAGCACCCATTGATGTTGCTAGTTGTTGGATAGATCCCATCAAAGCTCATCTGGAAACTGGGTGGTTACCCAGCGACACTTCAGAGGCACGAAAGATATACGTCAGAGCACTAAGGTATACCCTGATTGAGGGAATCCTATACAAGAAGTCTTTCATCATTCCATATCTGAAATGTTTGAGACCTCAAGAGGCAGAATTGGCCCTAAAGGAAGTACATGAAGGAATTTATGGGCAGCACTTGGGGGGCAGAGCCCTTGCCCATAAAATCACTCGTCTAGGTTTCTACTGGCCAAACATACTAGCAGATGCTAAAAGCTACGTGAAGAAATGTGAAAGGTGCCAGAAGCATGCACCAGTGGTTAGGCATCTGTTGGTTCTCGTGTATTGCAGAAGGGGGGGGGGGATGAATGCAATACTGATAAAATTCAATCTCAGTTTCAACAACCAAAACTAAGATTTAATGTTATCAATAATATGTATGCATTCACAAACAGTATAATCGAGAAGACAGGATTCACAAAATAAATGTTTTATTTATTTTGCAAAGTGTTGCTACAACCTCAAGAGAGAATTCTTGAGCTTCGGTTTTTCTTCAAGACACTTGCTTGTCTTTCTTGCTCTATCCCTAGAATGAAATGATAGTCTAAGTATAAGACTAATCCTATCACTATCAACACGGGTATGTGAAGCTGCTGTCATTTTCAAGTGGCAGCTTCTTACAAAGTGTCTACCCATGTGACTTTCCTAAATTGCTAACAATGTCAGATATACATTACAAAGAAAGCAACCTAGATTCATTCTATTTCTAGCTAAAACAATTCAGAAAATAGAGACTTGACCTTGCTCTTGAATTGATTCGCTTTTGTTTGCAGTGCTTGAAGCTTCTGTCGTAGTCTTACAGACTTGGTGCAGCTTAAGGATACTGCAACACGCCTGTTTCTTGAACATTGAAACTGTCACGGGATTTGACTGAGAAAGATACCTAGAACAAGGATCTTTCTCGAGACAGTTACTTTTGCCGCAAAGCTTGCTGTCACGGGAATGTACTTTTGGTGACAGTATGAGTTCCCCGCATAGAGTGCTGTCGAGGTTTCCAAACTTGCTGTCGAGGGCTAAAGTTACTGTCGCGTAGTCTTCCGCCAATGTTGCTGTCAGAGTGAATATGTTGTCTTGACTTGCAACATTCTGTCTTCTTGTAATCTTACTGTCAATGCTTATGACAGTAACCTTTATTCATGCTGTCATCTAATATGCATTCTTTGAGGCTTGAACACAGAAAGTGAACTTCTTCCAAATTACACAATTAAAATAACATTGCATACTGATTACAAGAACATACTTTGGCTGTGACAATATGTTCTACTTAATTAAAAAATTAAGTATATACAAAGTTAAGTTGTTCATATGCTATCACCCATAAATCCCAACAGCATCCACCAGAGATGTTGACATCCATAAACTCACCAATTCCATTTGCCATGTGGGGAATGGATATACTTGGACCTTTTCCAATGGCAAGTGCACAACGAAAGTTCTTGATAGTAGCAATCGACTACTTCACCAAATGGATTGAGGTTAAGCCATTAGCCAAGATAACCACTAAGCAAGTGATGCATTTCTTCTGGGAAAATGTGATATGCGGATATGGAATTCCACGAATCCTGGTCACGGACAATGGAACTCAGTTTAACAACGATGAGTTCAAGAAGTATTGTGATGAGAACGATATCAAGTTGCGCTTCACTTCTGTCGCCCATCCTCAAGCAAATGGGCAAGCTGAGGTTGCAAATCGAATTATCCTAGATGGACTGAAGAAAAGAGTTGAACGCTCTAGAAACACTTGGGTAGACGAATTGCTCCCCATACTATGGGCATATCGTACTACCTGCAAAGTCACCACTGGAGCTACCCCCTTTCTGTTGGCATATGGGGCAGAGGCAGTGGTTCCAGTGGAGATTACTCACACGTCTCCAAGAATTGAGGCTTATGAGCCAAAAACAAATGAGGAAGGCTTGAGGCTGGCCTTAGATTTGATTGATGAAGTTAGAGATGAGGCAAATGCCAAGATAGTTCAGCTTCAGAAACGAGCATCTTTCTATAACAACCTAAGGGTTAAAGAGAGATTCTTTCGACAAGGAGATTTAGTCCTCCGAAAGATTGAGGCATCCGGAGTTGGACAAAAAGGCAAGTTGGCCCCAAATTGGGAAGGACCATATCGCGTCAAGAACGTATTTGGTCGAGGCTCGTACAAACTAGAAACCCTTGAAGGGCATGAGGTGCCAAGGGCTTGGCATGCCTCCAATTTGAAAGTTTATTATGTTTAAGGTGTTTCCTAAGTGGACTCACTACTAGAAATAAGGTTTGATAAAACCAACCCAAGTTTTTAAACTTGAGTATTATGTAAGGGTTGAACCCATTTTCAAAGTTATGAATTCCATATTCTTATGTTTTCATTATATAAGCAATGCATTCTGATAGACATGTTAAGTCGAGAATGTAAAAAGGCTGAACGAAAGCTTAAATAAAAGTTAAGCCCGTAGGCTGAAAGTATAGTACAAGCCATGAAAGACCATAAATAAAACTAAAAAAGAAAAACTACATCATCTAAGTTGCCTTGTCTACGGCCTCCTCCTCTTCCTCTCCCTCTAAAGCAGAACCAGAGTGAGTGACAACATAATCATCCCTGACAGTCTGACCAGGTGGAGAAATATGATCTAGGTCTAAGATCTTGTCATCTTCCTCCATGTCGTCCTCTCCAGCCAAAGCCAACTCCAAAGGAGTAGGAGTGTAAGGGCTTGGAAAATCAGAAATGGTGAGAGATCCAGGCATCTTCTCCAAAACAACAGCAAGAGCGCCATCCCATCCCTTAGTATACTGAACTGGGAAGAGGAGCTCGTCATGCTTATCAATCAAGTCCTTGTACTCCAAGGAGTCAAGGTACTCGTCGATAAAGTCATCCTTGCCATTCCTCAAAGAAACCAGCTCAGCCTGGGAGTCGGCTAACTCCTTCTCCTTCCTAGCCAGTGTGGCCTTCAGCGAGCCCACCTCCTCTTGGGACTTCTCAAACTTGCCTTGGTTGGCCTCTGAAGATGAGCGCCAAGCCTTGGCTTGAAAGATAGCCCCTTGAAAGTTGGCATTAGACTACAAACAAGTTACAAATCAATACAAGATATAAAACTTGAAACATGTTAAAACTAGAAAGAAAAAGAAAACAACTTACAACAACAATCGCCTGAGAGCCTGCATGCTCCACACCCTCCAAAGTGGAGTTGGAAACGAAATCCTTGTAGTCACAAGGAGTCAAGGAATGATAAGACCATTCCACAACATGTTTAGACACCCCCACTACGGTGTCTTTCTTCCTAAGACCCCAATTGGGGTACCAAACTGAACTTTTGGCCGAGGAAGGACCCTCAACCTCATCAGTAAGGTCCACATGAGGCCTTATAAAGGCTGGGACACTTGCAGCACGGGGATCTTTCCCTCCCAAGAGAGCCCTTTTCATCCTTGCTGTTTCTCCATCTTGGGGCTCGTTGGTCTTATTGATAAATACCGCAACTGCAAAAAACACAAGGAAAGAAACAGTTGGTATAAGATAATCTTAAATAAATAAAGGAGAATATGAGGTGAGAATTACCCTTATCAGAAACGTTTGAAAGTCCCAAGGACTTAAGCTGGAACTCGTCCAGGAGCGCCCTAGCCGTTGTAGCATAATCATCTTTTGTGAGCTCGGCATAGGCATGGGCCTCCTCATCATTCAGAATTATATTACTGGGACTACCATCCGAGACCCTACTGAAAGATCTACGGAAAAGGGTACCCCAATCCCCTCCTTCCCAAACTAAATACATAAATTCGTTTTTCCATCTTGGGTTATTATCGGGGATGGATTTCGGATGAAAAATGGGTGGAGTGGAAGGTCGATGGTTGATATAAACCCAACCCAAAGTAATGGCAGAACTATTTTTAAACTGGAATATTTTCCTAAATAAGGCAACAGAAAGAGGAAAATTGTTCTTCAAGCAAAGAACAATGAAACAAAAAATGATTCTCCAGGCGTTTGGAGGAAGTTGACAAGGGTTAATCCCAACATCAGCCAAAAGCCTGGGAATGAACTCATGAAAGGGAAACCTGAGTCCCGCAACAATGGCATCCTTATAAATGCATAGAGCTTCAGGACGCCAATGGCAGGAACGGTCCCCTGGGCCGGCTGGGACTAACCTATAGGGGGACTTAATCCTATACATTTTATTGTAGTCCCTAATCAAGTCGATTTCATGAAATTTATTGCTACAATCAAATGAATCTAAGTGCGAAACAGAAGGGTATTCATCACTACGTTCTAAAATCATATCTTGAAGAGACATATGAGAAGAACGAATGGTGATACCTCTCTTAGACGCTTGATTCATTTTCTGGAGACGTTGAGCAGTACGATCAGACATCTTCAAATCTTCAAAGAAATTCCCAGAAAATCTTCAAAATCTTCAAAACTCCAAACTAAAACCCAGAAAATCTTCAAGAGAAGAAGATTAAGCCCAGAAAATCTTCAAAGGATGAAGATTCAACCCAGAAAATCTTCAATGAATGAAGATTGAACCCAAAAAAACAGGAAAATATCCCCGGAAACCTCGCCGGAAATCGCCTTACCACGGAATAAGAACAGAGAATACTAGAGAGAAATTTTGGAAAGATGAAAGTATGAAGTGAAGAACAAAGTGGAAATCCCACTCTTTTATAATTGAAGTGACTGGAAACCCAACTGGTTAAGGAAGGGCAACCGTCTATAGCCGGTTAAGGCCCACAAATCCATTTATGGATTATAGAGATTAAAACCCAAATAATTTGGGTCTCAGGCAAATTCGAAGCCCAAACAATAAAGGCCCAATAAGGCCCAAGGCTGGAATAATTTAAGTCCAATTAAAAATTGGGCTAGTTAAGGCCCAAGAAAAGAATGAAATTTGAAATATAGCCAAGGCAAAATCAAAGATTTAAGGTCGAAAAGACATTAAATCAAAATCGTACGACTGAGGTCGAAAACATATGGGAAAACGAGACCGATTCCAACGACCTCGCTCCCAAATAAAATCGAAAAATAATGAAATTAAGGTCGAAAAAACCTTAGAACGACATCGAAGGTTCGAAGTCGAAAATATACAAGGAATTGAGGTCGTTTCCATCGACTTCGCACCAAAAATCCAGTCAAAAAATTGAAAATTCGAGGTTGAAAAGACCCTAGATCGAAGTCGATTGATTGAGATCGAAAAAACACTATAAACCGAGCTCGAATCCCTCGACCTCACACCCAAGTGAGGTTGAGAACAGAAGGATTCAAGGTCGAAAGAATGAGGTCGAAAATGGCCTAGAAAACGAAGTCTAAACGTTCGACCTCACACCAAAATGAGGTCGAAAACGACCTAGAGATCGAGGTCAATATTGACCTAGAAATCATGGTCGAAAAAGGCTGGAACGAGGTCGAATGACCGAGGTCGAAAATGACCTGTACATCGAGGTCGTAATCATCGACCTGGGACTAAAATGAGGTCGAAAGAGTAAAGGACCAAGGTAGAAAATCCTGGTCGAAAAAACACGACTTCGAGGTCGAAGCCACGAGATTGAAAATAGCCTGAAAAACGAGGTCGAAAGCTTCGACCTCACAACCAATTGAGGTCGAAAAAACACGATTTCGAGGTCGAATACTCGAGGTCGAGAACTTGAGGTCGAAGGTATATTGAAATGAGGTCGAACAGACGAGGTCGAAAAAGACTGGGAATTCCTGGTCGAAAGCTTCGACCTCACAGCTGTTTGAGGTCGAATTCCTGGTCGAAAAAGACCTAATTCCTAGTCGAATTCCTGGTCGAAAATGACCTATTTTGAGGTCGAAAATACCCTAAAAATAGAAAATTTTGGGGAAAAACACGCTATAACTTCTACGAAAACCCCAAGGAGATTTTTCCCAAAAGTTGGGGGGCAAATGATATGGTCAGAAAAGTAATTATAGAAATATAATTAATGATTCGTTGGAAAGGCCCCGTAATTAAGACCCAAAACCCTGATTATTTATTAATTTCGTAATTAATAAATAAGGGAAATATACAGCTCATGAAAAGAGTCCAAAATATGGTAAAATGGTCAAAGAAGGATCCAGAATCCCAATTAATGAATCATAGCCTTTATCAACAAGGAAAAGACTTATCCTGCAAGAAATACAATGTTTATCCAATATCAAAAAGGAGACTTATTCGCTAAGACTCCTAAACATATCATAAATACTAGGCTCCAGACGCCTATATAAGGTCCCTGATCCTACAATCAGAACTACGTCTTTGGCTTGATTCTCAATAACGATTTGAGATACGTAGGCATTTTGTGAGGACCGATTTAGTCTCGAAACACAAGTGCAACCATTAAAGCTCGAAAGCTCATTAATCCTAGCAATTAATATACAAGTACATTTTTTAATCCACAACATCTTCCAATATTTGGGTCATAGATTTATTCTTATTTATTAAATTAAAAATATAAAAAATTATTTTTAGTAAAAACAATACAAAATCAAACAAAGAAAAAAAAGAAAAGAAAAAGAGGCAGCAGGCCCACTAGCAAAATTTCAATTTTGAAAAAGACGGGATAGAAGACGAAACGGTTTCAAAAAAGTCGCGTATTTTCCACGCTAAACAAACAAATAAAAAAATAAAAAAACAGAAAAAGAGGGCCTTTATAAACCCTCATAACCTTCATCCCTCTATCTCATCGCACACACACACACGCACTGAATTCAAATCACAAGAAGACATGTCGGCGACTCCAAATCAAAACCAGGCTAATACTGAAGAAGACAAGAAGCCTTCTGCTGATGGTGCTCACATCAATCTCAAAGTTAAAGGCCAGGTTTATCTTTTATATACACACACCTATGTATTATATACACGTGTATGATTGTGTTTGGTTTGATTTTAATTTATTTGTGTTTTTTTTGTGATTGATTGTTGTGGTTTTTGATTTCTAGGGTTTTGATTTTGTTTATGTTGATGTTGTTTTTTGTTGATTGTGTGAAATTGGTGGTGTGTGTTTGTTGATTTATGTTGTGTTTTGGAACTACTGGTTTTCAATTGAGAGGATTGGTGTTTTTGATTGCGATTAGGGAGATGATGTTGGGAAATGTAGATTAGGGTTTGTGGAAAGTGTTGGGAGCTTACTGAGTGTCTGTATTTTGGGGGAATTTATGTTGGATATGATTTGGGGGTTTGATGTATTGATCGGTTTGTATATCGTTATTTTGTGATTTGAGTTGAGTTTTTTTAATTGAGTTTGGTTATGCTGTTGCTTTGGAGAAGTTTATTGCGAAAAATGAATAAAAAGAGTTGGGTTATGGTGTTTGGTTGGTTGATGTATGTTAGGAGCATGCGATTGGTACAAAATTTAAATGAATGAGAGAGGTTTTATCTTATTTTTATATGTTCTGCAGTCCTGTCTAAATGATGTTTATGTTTTGGTTGGTTGATGTATGCTTATCTTATGTTTATGGTATTGGGAAATGTAGATTAGGGTTTGTGGACAGTATTAGTAGCTTACGAGTGTCTATATTTTGGGGGAATGTATATTGAATATGATTTGGGTGTTTGATATGGCCATCGATTTGTATCTTGTTATAATGTGATTTGAGTGGAGTTTTTTTTATTGATTTTGGTTAGGCAGTTGCTTTGGAGAATTTTATTTCCGAAAAATGTATAAAAAGAGCTTGATTATAGTGTTTGGTTGGTTGGTATATGTTAGGAGCATATGATTAGTACAAAATTTAAATGCACGACCGAGGTGTATCTTATTTTTATACATTCTTCTGTCCTGTTTATTTTCTGAAGTAGTAGTTTCAATTTACTAAAGATAATTGATTGATTGTAGTGAAGGAACTAGTTTAAGTTTGAAAGGGTAATCACCGTTTGTTAATGTAATTTTGTTATATTACTCTGTTCTTTTAACCAGTTGAGATGTCTTCTGCTGCTAGTTGGTAGAAAGATAGTGGTTGGATATATTAAATTGGGATTGGGAAGTGCATTTTGTCTTAAAGAGCAAAGGATGGTTGCCCAATTGCTTACCCTTATGTATGTACTTGAGTTGTCTATAAATGTAATGATCTACAAGTTTTTAATTACTAGAATTGGTTGTGATGGTTCTTGTACAGGACGGCAATGAAGTCTTTTTCAGGATTAAAAGGAGTACCCAACTGAAAAAACTTATGAATGCGTATTGTGACCGTCAATCAGTGGACATAAATTCTATTGCCTTTCTCTTTGATGGTCGTCGTCTCCGAGGGGAGCAGAGTCCCGATGAGGTAACCCTTGGTTTCCACTCTGTCTCTTACATGTTTACTTGGTCTCAAACTTTACTCTTGATGCTTTCACAGTTCTTTTTATTGCAAATAAACATTCATTTTGTAACTCTTATGTCTTGTGTTTTCTCAGTTGGAGATGGAAGATGGAGATGAAATCGATGCTATGCTGCACCAGACTGGTGGAACTGCTTTCTGATTATTGCTCTGTTGGTTTGCCTTTGAGTTTCAAAGTTAGCACTAAATGTTAGGTTGTGCAAGGCTAGTGTTCTAAGTATTTAATGAATAGATCTTTTGATCGTCTCCTGTAAACTTAAAGTAACATGAATGTTGTTTCTGGGAAATATGTTTTTCAACGATTTCTGTTGCTATAATGCATGTGAACCTTTTATCTATTGACTATTGGTTTATGGCAGATGGTCAAAAATAAACGATTGTTGGAACAAACCGTACCGTGGAAAGTTTTTGCGGTACATGTAAACCCATGTATGCACACCTACCGTGGAAACTTTTCGTGATACGGTTTGCTGCAACAATAGTTTGTTGTAGACCGTCCTCCTTGGTTTATATACATCTACATAGAATTATAATCCATTGCTTTTAATGGTGAGTTGAAACTGACCAATATTTGCTATATTTTCTTTGATCTAAAAGTGTTATTAAAGGAGAAGGTTCATTAGCAATCTACTGACCATGACAAATCTTTAGCTCTATTTTTCTAGCTGACATGTTTGTAACCATTGAAGATATATGACTTGCAAGTGAAATTAGCTGCATAAGATACTCAGGGACATTGTATCTCTTACCAAATTTCTGAAATCTACTTGGTTTCTTCCATTTCTCTGATATATTCTTATAGCTAATTAATATTAAAATATGTTATTATAAAAGGGGCTGAGGCTATATATTCTGTGATGGTTGATAAAATGACCAAAACAACCAAAGTTTGCAACAAGGTTTGAAGCCAGCCTGAGTTTAAGTCTTAGCAAACGAAGGAATATTGTTTAACAAATACATAGAACATGGCACATCCAGCAAAAGCAATCAATTATGTTTGTGCTTGGAGGATAATGCATAATTGTTGTCTTCATGTGGTCCTTGTGACCTTGGGCGCCAGTGGGAGACCACGGACCAGAAGCAGTCGAGCACCTCCTGTTCTTCAGAACTATCACGACTATCAGCTGCATACTCTGCAAATTTATCATGACCATCCCTGTCCAAGTTACCAGAGCTATCAGAGGTAAAAAAAAAAAAAAAAAAAAGCAGAATTGGGAGCTTTGGAAGCATTGTCCTATTTGGCTAGAAACATCTGTGTTTCAAGTAGCTTAAAGTAGTAACATGTTCAAGGAAATGTCTAATTTGCAAGGCCAGCTCAATCTTTGCTCAATTGGTGTACTGGTGTTGTGGTCCAATATTTTTTAGTCTATGTTATGTTATACTCAAACCATAGGAGAGATTCATTGTTCATTCCAGTCATCTCCCCAAGTTACTATCAGCTTCATTGTGATGTTCTCGGGGTTCAGTACTTGATGTATAAAGTTAGTAGTAACATTCAGGGTCTCATTAGAAAACATTGACAAGCGTTTCTGATTGTTGTTCTATTGTCAAAAATTACATAAGGCTATAGACAGAATTGTAACATAAACTACCCCCAAGTTTACAATCATGAGACAGGAACAACGGATAAAACAATGTTAAACTATCGTTTAACTCGGAGCTTAATACAACTCTCTATTGTGCCATCGATTTGATAGGAATCACACCTATTTCTCCAACAATTGAGTGGCTTCAGAAACTCCAGGAATTCTTTGAGCTGGATCCTTTGACGGGGTTGTGAATGTAGAACCAGATTGAGTAGAATGACCCACTCGTAAATCTTGAAGGGTTGCAAATGATTCTCTCATTGCTGACATGGCTTCAAAAAACCGGGTGCATGACGCTAAAGCCACAGGAATTGGTCGAAGCATTTCCTGCAATAGTAACATGTCAGCTGTAGAGATTGTGTAAACAATTATAGACCTGGTCCATGAAACAAACCATATTTGTCTGCCTATAGAAATAGGAACTAGACAAGACATCTATATCTTTAGGAGTTTTCACTAGGATTATGCATCAGAAAAGAAATCAATCTTGTGACCTAATATAGTGGCCAAGATAATCGGGATGATATGGTCATACGTTTTCAGGTGACTATCAAAGTTCCATTGGTGTATTAGTATATGCTCAGAATTTTTTTAAGTAATGTAACATAACAGGACAGTTCCAGTACATACTCCCCATACTGAAGGCGGTTCCTTGAAATTTTGGCTCCATTGAAAATCTGCAACAGATTCTGTTAAGGACCCATAATCACTTGCTGCCTTCATCAGAAGTTCTGAAAATTGTTTCTGCATGAACCAGGCAAATAAATTCTATGAATAAATTGATAGCCACAGAATACAATGCTAATCCACAAGCAAGATTCAAGCTAAACAACAAAATGCTATCAATAAGCTCAAAGTCTTAGACAAGATTAGAGATACAACCCAAGAGACATAATAGATTCTAGAAGAGAGGATAAGCTAGATACTCCACATCTGTAGCACAAACACAACATTAATTTCCTCTTTATATGAAGCACTAGTTTCAAATGCAGCAGTATAATTGTATAAATGATCAGCAATACTGTTTTCCTAGCACACAGTGATGTGATCACAACTAACATCGCAAAACATTCAAGAAATGGAATCAGTAAGAACAATTGCACATTCTTTCTGCGTTTTAGGAAAAACAAGTGTAGATTATGCTGGAATTATCCAAAAATTGCTATGGAATTCAGTTTCCATCAAGAACCACTAAAAGAATATATTTATGAAATCAACTTGCTCTCAAGTCCCAATTTCTTAATGATCTAGTAATTAGCTTCCCCTGGAGGCTTCACTTGGCTTCATGTACAGTCTACTGCCTTTGTTATAAACTATACACACAGGACCAATAACTTTTCGTTGCAGTAAGAAAATTTATACTTCATACTTATAATTGATCCAGTGTCATTACAATATGGTATATACCCAAAGTGAGCATCCATTGCCATTTGCCGACAACACAAGTTAGTTTTAAAGCTACGATCTGATTTCTCTAGACAATGTTAAGTAGTGTAATATAGCACTGCAGGCAACACAAATATGTTAAAAAAATGGACTAAAAGTAAAACCAAGCAATTTACAAATTTTATGTGTTAATACCTGATATTCTGCTTCTACAGGAATGCAATCTAATGAATATGGCTGTTGAAGACGAGCGATAATACGATCCTGCAAAACAAATAAATTTATGACTGCGTTCAAGGGTACAAAGAATGTTGAAGTCACTAGAACTTGTCTTTTTTTTTGTGTGTCTATACATTAGCTTTTGACGCTTTTCTGCACTTCCTCCGGTTCTTTTCAATTATTTCTTTAAATATATCTGAATAGTGAAAGGAAGTTTTTCTTTCTTTGTTTTTATTTTTTAGTGTGAACACCTTTTTACTCATGGGAATAAGGGTGAGGATCTGCATACATCTTCCCCTCCCATACTGTACCCTATTTCCAGGTGGGACATACTAGGTATGTTTGGTTTGGTTAATAAGGTTAAACAACTAATTAAAGATGACGGAAATACAAAATTATCCACACATGGGAAGAAAGTCAAGAAACTCACCAATAGAACACCAAAATATCTTATTAAATAACAATTCAAATATAACAATAAATGAAAGGCTGAAACGCTTCATATGAAGTTCAAGATTCAAGAGGACTACAGATTGTACATAGGTCCATACTTAATATTTCTAACATACTTGCAATAATATACATAACTAATTATACAAAATAATTAAGATAGATAATAACATAAATATTATGCAGTAATTTTAAAATTTTGATCATCTAGATTGAAGAATATTAAGAGTGGTGGATACAAGATAACTCAGATTAGGTAATTTCATGAACAGTGAATGCTAAAGTACACCGTGAAGTTCTTATCTATTATAGTGTAACATTATGCACGTCTTCCAGTTGCAGATGAACTACACAGTTAATGTTTTCATCTTCCAGAAGTTTCTAGATAACAAGACAAACTTGAATGGTGCAGTAATTGCTGCCACGGTCAGTTATTACCCTGACTAATATCTTACAAGTAGTTCAGAGCATAAATGTCTGCAAACTTAGATACACATCTAAAATAAGTTTGATTCTGGGAACAGTCTATCGGTTGGGTTTTAATTCATTTTGAACACCATCCTGCACAAAGTTTATAAATAGTAGTATGTCAACTGTTATGTCCATTCTCTTTGTACAGTTGTACTCTTGTAGTTTATCACCATTAAAATTTCAAGTTAGGACCAAAATGTAGCAAATTTTATGACTGTCAGATAAATAAGTGGTAGAGAGCACACTTTTAGATTCCTCTAGAATGGACATTAACTGTGTTTTGTAGAAGAGAAGTAACAGTGTCCAAGAGATCAAGTGTTTGGTCATGTTGGCACTACCATATGATTTACATGAAAGAGTACATTATACATAATTAACCGTGCCAAGCATTGAGATTGGAAGAAACTAATTAAACAAGTCATTACGAGATGAAGAGCTTAATATGAAATTCTTTACACTTTACATTCACTTAAATCAGAGCCAAAAATATAATTGTTTGAGGACCATAGAGCTAAAGGACAAGCTTGGGAATCTCTGTTTCACAGCGCTTGTGCATTATTTCAAAAAAAGATGTGATGAATCTTACATGACTGTGTCGAGATGACTGTTTCCAAGTGACATGTTAAGAAATGGGTGAACACCAAATCAAATGGATTACCTTGTTTTGAATAACATCTTTTAATATATCAGTGATCCTTGCTAATGTCTCAATCTTCTTTTCCATTGCACTAACATGTGTCAGATGAGCAACATTCTTGTCTTCCTACAAAGCCACACATGTCTATCAGTTCATATCAGTTCTCATGTAAGAGTCGACTAATATCATCTATTCAGTTAGAAATTTAGGCAAGGATATAATTGTATATTAGAAAAGAATTGGAATCCATGAATGAATATACGAATCGTGAAAAGAAATTAAAAGACAATCCCGACAAAAATCCTGTTGTGGCTGCACCTAAAAAATATACATCTACAAAGGTGTGTGCTCAAACACAAACTACAAAGTCATTACAATCATCCATTATGTATAAACAGTTTAATCCAATAAGTGAAGTGAGAGGTGATTTGTATCATTACGGCTGGAAATTGATAGGTTAAACTAGTTTGTAGTAGAGTATGACTCCCTTTACAAATACACAGACAATGATAGGAATCTGAACTTAGCAAAAAGTCATATAGTACAAAAAAACAGAAACAAAGCAAGCATGATTCATCAAAATTTCCGCACTTCACCTTTCGACCCTGAAGTTCCACTTGTAAGTCTGCTATCTTTCTCTGTACAGTAGTAAGATCTCTTAAAACCCTTACCAAGTTATCCGCCTTTTCATCAGTCCCAGTCGATAATTTCTGTAACTCATCCTAACAAGTAAAAGACAAAGTCAATCACAATTCAACAGAACTACCACTGCTATCACATTACAATCCTTAACAAGTACACATACGAAAAAGTTGAAATAATGATCAAGTAACCATACATTTTTACAACTAATCGCAAAGATCCCGATTCGGGTTCCGTAAAATCAACTTAAATCCTAAAATGCTAAAAGAAAGCTGTAAAAATTCAAAACCCGCTCTAATCAATTGCAATACAATTATAAAACCACAACTAGCAAAAACCAAGAATCAAAGTGACCCTTTACTAAAAATCCAATGCTGAGTACAATAAGCTCAAGATCAATACTACAAGTAGACCCATTTCACAAAATTCAAGATTACATAAACATATAGACACAAAATAGATACAAATAAAAAGGGGTACCTGGGAAGGAGGAGGATTTACAGAAAAGCCAAGATCAGTAGCTAAAGAGAGTGCATCAGACATCCCACCAAGGCGTTTGAGTGGTTTCTTAGCTACCCATGTGTTCGTGTTGTTGTCACTTCCTGCCATTGACATTTTTTCAATTCTTATTTTTCTTCTTGCTTTCGTACTTCTTCCGAACAATGTCTAATTTCCTAGAGTAAATTGCAATTTGTTGACCTGTTAACTATACTCCATCCGTCCCTCTCAAGTTTATTGTCAAGAATTTCATTTTTTGTTTGTTCCAAAATTGTTGTCCACTTTTAGTTTATAAGGTATTTTATTTTATATGATTGAATAAAAAAGTGAGTTTTTTAGGGTGGACAATAAAAATGGAATGGAGGGAGTAGTTTTTTTATCATATTTGACACGCATTTTAAGACTCCTATAACTCTACAACTGTTGTATGTAATATATTATATTATACAGAGCATATAGAAGAGAGAGGTGAAATCATAGATTTCATTATATATTTGTGTGTGTATAACCTTTAAACTTGATGTCTATTTATAGGCCTCTAAGATAGAGGTTACATGAACTTGTAAAGCCAAGAGTTGAGAACTTGTAAAGTCAAGAGTCTAAGAAAGATCAAAGGTTGGAGCTATGAAAAGTCATCCATAATTATACACAACACTCTCCCTTAGATGACATGTACTAACATCATGCCTCGTTAAAACATTACTAGGAAAAACCTTGTGGGAAAAAACCTTAGTGAAGGAAAAAAGAGTATATGTGTTGCACTTGTAAAACAAGTATCATGTCTCCCCCTCATTTCAATATATCTCGAAGTTTACGCATTCCGATCTTGTGTACCAATTTCTCAAAGAAAGATGTAGGAAGCGCTTTTGTGAATAAATCTGCTGGATTTTCACTTGAGCGGATCTGACAAACACAATTTCTCCCATTTGCTGAAGTTCATGGGTGAAAAAGAACTTTGGATCAATGTGTTTCGTCCTATCTCCTTTAATATAACCTTCTCGAGTCCGAGTGATACATGTTTCGTTATCTTCAAACAGAACAGTTGGACTTCCTTTATTGACTGAAAGACCACATGTTTCTCGGATATGGTGGACCAAAGACCTTAGCCACACGCATTCTCGACTTGCTTCATGAAGTGCTAACAATTCAGCATGATTCGAAGAAGTTGCTGCAAGAGTCTGCTTTGTAGACCGCCAAGATATCGCGGTATCACCATATGTGAATATGTAACCTATTTGTGATCTTCCTTTGTGAGGATCAGACCGATATCTTGCATCTGCATAACCAACTAATTCCACTTGTGAGTCTTTAGAATAAAACAAACCCATATCCATTGTTCCTCGAAGATATCTGAATATTTGTTTCACACCAGTCCAATGTCTTCGAGTAGGAGCAGAACTATGTCTTGCCAATAAATTAACAGAAAATGCAATATCAGGACGTGTGCAATTGGCAAGATACATTAGTGCACCAATAGCACTAAGATATGGTACTTCATGACCAAGAAGTTCTTCTCCCTTTTCTCTTGGGCGAAATGGATCCTTTTTCTTTTCAAGTGAGCGAACAACCATGGGTGTACTCACAGGATATGCTTTATCCATTATAAATCTTTTAAGGATCTTTTCAATATATGATGACTGGTGGACAAAGATTCCTTTAGATAAATGTTGAACCTGAAAACCAAGGCAAAACTTCGTTTGGCCTAAATCTTTCATTTCAAATTCTCTTTTCAAATATTCAATCGTCTCATGAAGTACGTCTGAGGTCCCAATGATGTTTAAATCATCAACATAAACTGCAATGATAGTAAACCCCATATTTGTCCTTTTAATAAAAACACATGGACAAATCACATTATTAACATAACCATTTTTCAAAAGGTACTCACTGAGACGATTATACCACATACGACCTGATTGTTTCAACCCGTAAAATGATCTTCTTAGCTTAATCGAGTAAATATCTCGGGGTCTTGAATTACATGTTTCAGGCATTTTTAGTCCATAGGGGATTTTCATTTAAATGTCATTATTTAGTGACCCATACAAGTAAGCAGTCACAACATCCATTAAATTCATGCGGAGCCCTTCCAAAATTGATAAACTTAGTAAAAATCTGAATGTTATTGCATCCATTACCGGGGAATAAGTCTCTTCATAATCAATTCCATAATCAATTCCTGGTCTTTGTGAGAAGCCTTGTGCAACAAGGCGTGCCTTGTATCTCACAACTTCATTTTTCTCATTTCTTTTGCGCACAAATACCCATCTATATCCAACAGGTTTCATATCTGCAGGTGTTTGGACAATAGGTCCAAAAACTTGTCGTTTTTCAAGTGATTTCAATTATGTCTCAATTGCGTCTTTCCATTTTGGCCAATCATTTCTTCTTTTACATTCATAGATCGATCTAGGTTCATGATCCTCAATTTCTTCAGAAATGTCAAGAGCAGTTGCATATGCAAATATTTCATCCATGACAATTTCTTTTCTATTCCACCTTTTTCCTGAAATGATATAATTTATCGAGATCTCTTCATTGTCCTCAATTTCAGGTGTTTGATCATCTTTTGAAGACGTCTCTTCCGTGATCAATTTTATTTCATTTGGAATGATGTCATTTGATGTACCAGCTTGTTTATCAAGTTTCCTTGATTTTCTAGGATTTTTATCTTTGGATCCAATAGGTCTACCACGCTTCTAGCGTGCTTTAGATTCATTTGCTAGCATACTTTTATTCCCTTCATCAGGAAGTTTAATTTTACAAGGAACATTAACAACTGGTATATGTGACTTCGTCACTGTCTTGACATCAGTAAATGCATCTAACAATTTATTTGCCACTTCTTGTAGGTG
Organism: Heracleum sosnowskyi; assembly: GCA_030848705.1. NCBI lineage: Eukaryota > Viridiplantae > Streptophyta > Magnoliopsida > Apiales > Apiaceae > Heracleum > Heracleum sosnowskyi. Next base: position 25,457,673 of record CM061240.1, read on the forward strand.
GATAATCTTTTGAATTTCAAGCTCACATTGATTTGTGCGAGGATCATAATGAGACAGAGATACTACATTCCACAAAATTTCTTTTCTTTCTTTTTCAAATTTTGACTTATCTCCCCCTAATGCAGGAAAAATTGTCTCATCAAACTTACAGTCGGCAAATCTTGCCTTGAATAAATCACCAGTTAAGGGCTCCAAATATTTTATAATTGAGGGAGAGTCAAACCCAACATATACTCTCCTTTGTGGTCCCATTTTTGTTCGTTGGGGAGGAGATATTGGAACATAAACTGCACACCCAAAAACTCTTAAGTGCGAAATATTTGGTTCTTGACCATTTACAAGCTGCAATGGGGAATTTTTATGATAAGCAGTCGGTCTTAAACGAACAAGTGATGCAACATGTAATATTACATGTCCCCAAGCAGTATTTGGTAATTTTGTTGTCATAAGTAAGGGCCTAGCAATCAATTGTAGTCTCTTAATAAAAGATTTTGCTAGACCATTTTGGGTATGCGTGTGCGGAACCGGATGTTCCACATCAATCCCAATTGCCATGCAATAATCATTAAAAGATTGAGAAGTAAATTCTCATGCATTATCCAATCGGATTTTCTTGATTGCATGATCAGGGAATTGTGTCCTTAATCGGATTATTTGGGCAAGGAGTCTTGCAAATGCAGCATTACGAGTGGATAATAAACTAACATGCGACCAACGGGTCGATGCATCTATAAGTACCATAAAGTACTGAAATGGCCCACTTAATGGGGTAATAGGTCCACATATATCTCCTTGAATTCGCTCTAAAAATGATGGACATTCAATTGCAACTTTCATAGGTGATGGCCTTGTTATTAATTTTCATTGGAAACAAGGAACACAAGAAAAATCCTTGGACAATGGAACAATCTTGTTCTTTAAAGGATGCCCATTTGAATTTTCTATAATTCTTCGCATCATTGTTGAACCCGGATGACCTAAACGATCATGCCATATAAGAAAATTATCCGGGTCTGATAATTTTTGGCTCATCACCATATGCGTCTCTACTGGATTAATAAAGGTATAATATAATCCAGATTTATATAATGGGAGTTTTTCTATTATTTGTTTCCTCCCAGAGACCATGGACGTGATACATAGATATTCATCGTCATTTTCATTTGTTGTCTCAATATGATAGCCATTGCGGCGTATATCTTTGAAAATCAAAAGGTTTCTTTTTGATCGGGTGGAAAACATTGCACTCTCAATAAATAAACGTGTACTATTAGGTAGCACTATATTTGCTTTTCCGGAGCCTTCAATAATATCTGATGCACCCGATATTGTATTTACATTAGCTCTAGCTAACATGAGATGCGAAAAATATCCTTTATTTTTCAAAATTGTATGTGTCGTTGCACTATCCGCCAGACAAAATGATTCCTCATCTTTCATTGCAAATAATGAGAAATTACTGGCCATATTTCTTCACAAAGCAAATATATAAATGAAGGTTAGAAAATTAATATTCAAAAACATCTCATTCATGATAAATGAAATTACATATAATGCATTAAAAAAAACAAATATTTTAGAGTTTGGACATAATTATTAAAAATAAGCAAAGTTTTATGACTTAATTATTGCCACCACCAGATTTGGCCATCTCCTCATTCCCATCTTCAAAGAAGTCACCAACTTCCATGTGAGTGAAGCCCGAAGGGTCAACTTGATCTCCACCTCCAGGGTGTGCTTCCAAATGGGAAATTCCCAAAGGATCATTTTGTTCGGTGAAATTAGTTTCAACATCTTTCAAAGAGGCTTCATAAAGGTCAGCAAGATGCTTTGAGGTACGACAGTTACGTCTCCAATGACCTTTCATTCCACAACGATTACAAATACTTTCACCTCTTTTAACCATTGCACTACCTTCAGGTTTCTCCTCATTTCTTGTCCACTTGTGGTGGTGAGGCTTCTTTTTGAAGTTGGAGTATTTTTGATGATTATAACCTCGACCATGCCCAAAACCACGACCACGGGCACGTCCACGTCCACATCCACGTCCAAATGGCTTATTTTGTCCATGTTCATTACTAGTCACCACATTCACTTCGGGGAATGGTGTTGAGCCAGTTAGACGTGCTTGATGATTTTTCAACAAAAGTTCATTGTTTTGCTCGGCAAGAAGTAGTACCGAAATAAGCTCAGAATATTTTGTGAATCTTCGTTCACGATATTGTTATTGTAAGAGCATATTGTTGGCATGGAAAGTGGAATATGTTTTTTCCAACATATCTTTATCAGTGATATTCTCCCCACATAATTTCAATTGAGATGTGATTTTAAACATAGCAGAGTTAAACTCGCTCACACTTTTGTAATCTTGCAAGCGCAAGTGTAGCCAATCATAGCGAGCTTTAGGGAGTATCACCATTTTTTGGTGGTCATATCTTTCTTTGAGATCACGCCAAAGAGTTGATAGATCTTTAATAGTCAAATATTCCGTTTTCAATCCTTCATCAAGGTGATGGCAGATGAATATCATAGCTTTTGCCTTGTCTTGCTCGGAGGTTTTATTTCCCTCTTTTATGGTGTCACCAAGACCCATAGCACTAAGATGGATTTCAGCATCAAGAATCCATGTCAAATAATTCTTTCCGGTGACATCAAGTGCGTTGAATTAAAGTTTTGTAAGGTTTGACATTGTCACTTAATATAAGAGTGATAGCAGCGAGTCTTTCAACCTCAAGTTTGGAACAATAATAAACTTATTCTTCAAATATGATACTTTAATGGAAGAACAACTCGTGCTGATAACGTGTTGTATGTAATATATTATATTATATAGAGCACATAGAAGAGAGAAGGGAAATCATAGATTTCATTATATATTTGTGTGTGTACAACCTTAAACTTGATGTCTATTTATAGGCCTCTAAGATAGAGGTTACATGAACTTGTAAAGCCAAGAGTTGAGAACTCGTAAAGTCAAGAGTCTAAGAAAGATCAAAGGTTGGAGCTATGAAAAGTCATCCATAATTATACATAACAACAACTTATTTTTAAAACTTTCTTTTTCTAAATAAAATATTAAACATTATATTTTTATTCAGAAGAAGAAAAAAATTAAAATAATTTATCGAAATATATATTAAAGGAGTCTTAAAATGCGTGCCGAGCCCCCGTCCCTCAATGTAAAGAATTGAGGGGGACGGAGGAAGTATATTTTTTTCACAAAAATGACTCTTATAATAAATTTAATATTTTATGAGCCGAACTACTATTTTTTTTAACAATTTATTGCATTCCGTTAGATCTTCTTTAACATACGTTAACTAAGTGAGGATGTATTTGTCTATTCAATTTTAAAACGTAACAAAATAATAAGCTATCACTGTATGTTCATATATATATATATATATAGGGTGCCCTTCCACAACCCCCGTTGGTTATGAAATGTTGTACAACTAACCCATCACAGCCGTTTAAAAACGATCATACGGCTGAGAAAAAGCACTGCAGCAATGTATCATTGCACCCCCCGCAATGTATCATTGTTGGACCTCTTATATTTTTTTTTACCAAAACTACACTTTTGGGTTCAAAGTCATTTCCAAGGATTGAACTCATACCTCTCCTAAAGATGTATGCAATATTACCACTGCACCAACACAAGTAACTTGTTTAAAAATGATTCGTACCAAATATATCCAAAAACAAGAATTTATTTATTATTTGTAAATTGAAAATTAATTGAATATCAACCTAAATAAAATGTAACTTTAGTCGTAAAGGTGTGTTGGATGTTTAAAGTAAATGAGCTAATGGACCCGGAGTCACAGATTTCGAACTCGACAAGTTTAATTTAATAAAACTCACGCCCAGGAGACATAGTTTCTAGGCGGGGGTATCAACGCCAAGAAACTATTTGAAGTGGCTTTATAAAACTCACGCCCAGGAGACATAGTTTCTAGGCGTGGCAACCTAAAACGTCTCCTAGGCGGGGGTATCAACGCCAAGAAACTATTTGAAATGGCTTTATAAAACTCACGCCCAGGAGACATAGTTTCTAGGCGTGGCAACCTAGAACGTCTCCTAGGCGGGGGTATCAACGCCAAGAAACTATTTGAAGTGGCTTTATAAAACCCACGCCCAGGAGACATAGTTTCTAGGCGTGGCAACCTAGAACGTCTCCTAGGCGGGGGTATCAACGCCAAGAAACTATTTGAAGTGGCTTTATAAAACCCACGCCCAGGAAACATAGTTTCTAGGCGTGGTAACCTAGAACGTCTCCTAGGCGGGGGTATCAACGCCAAGAAACTGTTTAAGACGAGCTTCTAAGACCCACACCCAGGAGACAGTTTCTAGGCGTGGAAACCTAGAACGTCTCCTAGACGAGCTTCATGAAAATAACATGTAGTAAGACCTCGAATCTCGAGAAAGACAATTATAACTTCTATGAAATCCTGTCGGATTATCCTAGAAGTTGGGGGGCAAATGATATGGGCTAAAAAAAATAACCCTAGAAAGTAATTAATGATGCATTAATTAGACCTAAGTTGGTCCAAAAGATAGGCCCGACAAAAAGGCCCGAAACCCTGATTATTTATTAATTTCGTAATTAATAAATAAGGGAAATATAGAGCTCAGGAAAGAAGTTCAAAATATGGTAAGTTCATCAAAGAAGGATCCAGAATCCCAAATAAAAGAAATAATGAGTCATAGCCTTTATCAACAAGGAAAAGACTTATCCTGCAAGAAATACAATGTTTATCCAATATCAAAAAGGAGACTTATTCGCTAAGACTCCTAAACTTACCCTAAATATGAGGCTCTAGACGCCTATATAAAGGACCTGATCCTACAATCAGAACTACGTCTTTGGCTTGATTCTTAGCATTAATTGAGATACGTAGGCATCTTGTGAGGACCGATTTAGTCTCGAAACACAAGTGCAACCATTAAAGCTCGAAAGCTCATAAATCCTAGCAATTAATATACAAGTACGTTTTTTAATCCATAACAATTTTCTTAGTTGTTATTTATGATTGTAAAAAAATAAAATATTATGTTTACAATTACTAGCAATGTTATATTTCAATTTTAAGCTTAAAAAAATAATATTTTAACTATTCTTATTTTTATTTTACCTTATATTATTATATTATTATTTTTATTTTACCTTATATTATTTTACCTTAAAAAATTATATTATTTATTAAATTAAACTTGTCGAGTTCGAAATCTGTGACTCCGGGTCCATTAGCTCATTTACTTTAAACATCCAACAAACATCCAACACACCTTTACGACTAAAGTTACATTTTATTTAGGTTGATATTCAATTAATTTTCAATTTACAAATAATAAATAAATTCTTGATTTTTGATATATTTGGTACAAATCATTTTTAAACAAGTTACTTGTGTTGGTGCAGTGGTAATATTGCATACATATGATTTTAAACAAGTTATTTGGATATATATGATTTTAAACAAGTATAAGAGGTAATATTGCATAAACAAGTTATTTGGATATATATGATTTTAAACCCAAAAGGGTAGTTTTGGTAAAAACATATAAGAGGTCCAACAATGTATCATTGAGGGGGGTGCAATGATACATTGTTGCAGTGCTTTTCCTTAGCCGTATGATCATTTTTAAAGGGCTGTGATTGGTTGGTTGTGTAGCATTTCCTAACCAACCGGGGTTGTGTAGCCCCCCTATATGTATATATATATATATATATATATACATATAGGGGGGCGTTCCACAGCCCCCGTTGGATATCCCCCTGCCCTCAATGAAACATTGAGGGCACCCTCAATGAAACATTGAGGACGCCCTCAATGTTTCATTGAGGGCGGTCGCTTTTAAACAAATAATTAAAAATAGAAGAATACTAGAAAAAAATATAACATTCAGCACAAAAATAGTGGGCATGTTTTTCTCGATACGTATAAATTTAAATTCAAATTTTGTACAATTTTCTATTTTTATTTAATTTTTCATGTAAATTTACAAATTATCTAAAACTGGGTGCCCACAATGTTTCATTGAGGGCACCCTCAATGAAACATTGAGGGCGTAGAAGGACAAAAATGTAATTTTAGGAGACACCCTCAATGTTTCATTGAGGGCGTAGTAATAGTTTTCCGCCTTAAATTCTTGATTTAATTATTTAAAAGTTCAACAAAAATTCAAAAAATTATAATATTCAAATAATTATATTTTGAGTATAAGTATGATTAATTGGGTGTGTATGAATTTAAATTTAATTTTTTTATATAATGAATTATTACAAATTAATAAAAATTAAAAAAACAAAATACTTTGGTGAGTATGATTACTTTGGTGTATATGAATTTAAATTCAAAATTTTCCTTTTCTTATATTTTATTTAGTTTTTCAAAGTGACTGCCTGTAACGAAACATTGATGTGTTGAACCCTGTTTATTCTCCTCGAATCATTACTTACATTGATATTACTACTACTATTATTAGTTGTCTTATAGTGTTAATAGTGAGTGAGTACGATTACTTGGGTATGTATAAATGAAACATTGAGGCGCCCTCAATGAAACATTGAGGGCAGGGGGATATCCCTGGGGGATCTGGACCAATCCCCATATATATATATATAGAGGGCTATTCTAATGAGACCCCTTCTTATTGTGAGAACTGCATGCTGGGCCATAAATTAAGCCCAATATCAACATGTATCCACAAAAATAACATGCCTCGTTACATCACTGTCCCTTCTTCCTTCTTCCACCACGACACCATTCATCATCACCAACATAATTCCCAGTCAATTTCTCACCAAAACCACCACCATTCAACAACCACCAGTCCACCACATCTATATTAACCGTCACCATCATCTTTATCGCCACCATCACAACAACCACCAGTCCACCACCACCGTCACTACATCGCAATCACCACCCCCTACTACAATGTTGACAACCCACAATTATCAATAAACCACAACCACCACTAATACACCCCCGATCAATATACTACTACTACATCACCAGACTGCCACAATCACCACAACCAGAATCACTAAATTCATGAAATCCATAAAATAAAAATCACCAACATCATAACCACTACTTCCAGAATCATCAAATTAAGAAATTTTTAAATCACCAAAATTTAAACTAACATCACCGATTTCTGTTCATAAATCGTAAAATATACATACACAAATCACCAAATAAAAAGGTGATTTATACACAAATCACCAAATAAAAAGGAGATTTATATTTTTTTCAAAAGGTGATTGGTCATTAAAAAAGGTGATTTTGAAACCTTCTTCGGACTCTTCTTCGTCACTCACACTCGGACTTTTCTTCGGACTCTTCGTCTTCTCCTCCGGCGCCGGAGCGTCGGGATCTGCAAACCTTCAAAACAAAAAAAGAAACTCTTACAGTTTCATCATTAACAAGAAAAGAGTAGTGGGTTGTGTGTAATGTAGATACTTGTATCTATGTGTGTGTAGTGTTGAGAGAGAGAAGATGGATACAGAAGGATAAAAGTGGGTGTGAAGATCTGTCGGCACTTGGAGACATAAATTTATGTGTAGAGAGAGAGAGAGAGAGCGAGAGAAAGAGAGAGAGAGGTGAGAGAGGGTGAAAAATGGATAGATCGGGAAGTGGGTGGATGAGTGATGTGAGGAGAGAGAAATAATTATTCTTTAAAGATATGTGTGTTTATTTGTGGTCCAGATTAAAAGTAGTTTTAAAATTAAGTGGCTGAGATTTAGTCTCAATTCTCATTTTAACATAGGGTCTCATTTGATCACTTGCCTATATATATATATATATATATATATATATATATATATATATATATATATATATAGACCAAGAGACCATCCATCTTAACCATTAATTTCATTTTAATCTTGTGGCCTAGATAATTCTAATATCAATCAGTATTTATACACATTTATACCTATTTAACACTATAAGGACAATATTTGTAAACAAGAAATACAACTTTCATATACATACAATCTACATATTTAATCAAATTCTTACCATAACTGAAAAGATTGTATTAAATCTACATATTTAATCAAATTCTTACCATAACTGAAAAGATTGTATTAAATCTTGTCTGCTTCAGCAGTCTCACACGCTCTAGTTCTTATATTACCATATTTCTGTTTACATTAACACATGATTTATGATTTTGTTATTATATCGATTTGATGGACTCTGAAACAATCTATGTCACAAAAACCAGACATCATTCTTATCATATTTAACACACCTTATCAAAGTTTAGAATACAAAGTTAGGTTTACGATTCTACATCTCTCTAATAATTAACTTGTTAATTTGATGTTGTTGTCATTATAAGGATTTCATTGTTTTCGTCGATCTCCATACTATTACATCACTTTTGTTATCGTCGATCTCCATATGATTGGATTCTTGAATGAACCATTTATAGGTTAGGTCTTTACTGACTTGAAGAGAACATTTAAATTCTATAACGACTATGGGCGCATGTATGGTTTTGTGATAGTCAGTCAACTGAAAAGAGGGACAAAGAGAAGAAACAAGTGGATTTTTTTTTACTATTGTTGATTTACCAGAAAGCCATACTCCGATAATTCAAAACATTCAGTGGAGGACGAGAACAAATGTGATTGTCTTGCTAAGCTTGTCCTTGCTGTAGACCGGAAAGATGGTTTTTGTGTAAAGAAGTTTATAGAAATCATTGTCAGAGTCTACAAAACATGTTATAGGTTTTTAAGTGTTTTTTCAAAGAACACATACTAGAACACCACCCTGGCGTAGAAGTCTCAATATTAAAATTTTCTCTTTCCTCAAACAAAAATTTTGCTAAAGATTTGTGTGATTCTAATATTTTTGTTTCCTTAAATGTTTCTTTGAACATCATGATTTATGTTGACTTTTCATAAATAATTTAAAAATACTTATTTATCATTGTACACCATCCAATCTTTTTATAAAATTAAAGAAAACAAATGATAAAGCATATTCAATATGACAATACATCTACAAAGAAATAAATCAAAAAAATATTAGCATTTAATATACTAATTTTTTTAGTACTATTTTTTATTTGACTTTAAATACAAGGAAACAAATCAAAAAAATTTAAAATATTTACAAATTGGCGTATTCATTTTTAATATTACATTTATAAATTTGACTCTTCTAATTAGATTTTTTATTTATTTAATGTTTGTTAAAATATTGGTATATGTATTTCAAAATTTAGATATCATAAAATTTATACTTTTTTTTAAAGATTCGCTTAAGTGTTTCAGAATAATTTTGAGAAAGTTTCTTATTTTGAGAAAAATGAAATTCAGTATGACCGTTTACAAAGATAAAAAACAATTACGAGATTCTCTCAAGCGTTTTAGTAAAAAAATTCTAATATAATATTATTTCTTTTTACAAAAATTATTTAATTAAGATTTTATTAAAATTCTTTTAAGTGTTTTTAAAATTCTTTTAAATAGATATTTTATTTTTAAGTTGTTCTTAAGTAAAAAGAGCATTAAGATTTTAGCTTAAGTGTTTGAGAGTGGATTTTAAGAATGTAAGTTATTTTAATGTAATGAAATTCAATATTGTATTTTTTACAAAAAATGTAAAAAATTTAAATTTTTACGAGATTCTCTTGACTATTTAAGAGTAATAATCACAATAATGTATAGTTTAAAATATTTAATTTTCTTATAAAAATTAGTGTAGATTTAGAAATTTGACTTTTTTATAAGATTAGATTTTTTTTAATATTTATTATAAGATTTGTATATGTATTTTAAAATTTAGATATTATAAAAGACATACTAAAAATATTTTAAAAGATTCGCTTAAGTGTTTCAGAGTAATATTGATAAAGTATATTATTCTGGAAAAAATGAAATTCAATATGATCATTTACATAATTAAAAAAATATATATTTTTTATGAGATTTTCCTAAGTGTTTTAATAGAATATTAAATTTTTTTGGAGTTTTTTATCTATAAATTCATTAAATAAGTTAATGTATGACTTTTAATATTGTTTTATAAATAGAAATTCTCATTTTTCAGTTGTTTTAAATTATAAGCTACTTTAAGATTTTCTTAAGTATTTTAAGATTCATTTAAAAATTATTCTCAATTATTGAAAAATTATTCTCTTATAATTTTTGGCACAGAGATAGAATGAGAGAGATAGAATGATTCTCTTATGTGTTGTAAGATTCAATTTAGTGTTTTAGTGTAGATTTTGAGAATTCTTTGTTAATTTGTCAAAAATTAATCTTTTACACGATTCTCTTAACTTGAGAGAGTATTTTTAAAAAATATTTTAAAGATTAGCATAAGTGTTTCAAAGAAATTTTGAGAAAGTATATTATTTTTGAAAAATGAAATTTTATATGTTCATTTACAAAGATAATTTTTTTTACAAGATTCTTTTATGTACAATATTTTCAATTTTTTAGGTTTTTAATCTTTCAATTTATTAAATAAGTTAACATATAACTTTAAATATTATTTAAACAATAAAGATTTCACTTTTCAATTATTTTTATGTATAAAGTTACATACAAAAAAATCTACTAGCAACACACTTAAAATAATAATTAAAAATAAAAATAAATAGTTAAAACACTTAATAAAGTATGAGGATGGGGTTTATCTTAGGGATATATAGAAAATGTCACAAACTGAAAAAGAATATTGTGTTTAACCATGTAAGAAACTATATTTTAAAAATTCGCTGAAGTTGTTTCAGAATAATATGGAGAAATAGCTTAATTTGGAAAAAATAAACTCAATATTTTTTTTACAATTGTATAATAATTTTTTTATGAGAATCTCTTAAGCTTTTTAGTACAATATTTTCTAATGTTTTGGGGTTTTTAATCTTTTAATTTATTAAGTTATTTAATGTATGACTTTTAATATTATTTATTATAAGTTGAGATTTCATTTTCAACCAATATAAGGTACTTTAAGATTTTATTAAGATTTTCTTACATGTTCTAAGATTTCATTTCCGAGTAAAAAATGTATTTAGTTTTCTATAAAATGGATTTTCCAATAATATAAGATTATGCTATGATTTATTATTAAGATTTTAGTAAGTGTGTTACTCGTTAAGATTTTATTAAGATTCTCTAATGTGTTGTAAGATTCAGTTTAGTGTTTTAGTGTAGATTTTGAGAATCTATGTTATCATAATATAATAAAATTCACTATAGTCTTTTTGCAAAATTTGTCAAAAAATTAATATTTCACGCTGTTATTTTAATTGCTTCAGAGAATATTATAATCTTCAAATTATAATAAATAGTACTAAGAACATTTCATATATCTTAAACTGAATTCAAATAATTTTAAAATAAACTTTAAAGAATCTTTTAGTTTTTAAATGAATACAGTAAAGATTTCTATAATTTTACTAAAGAATATCTTAGATACATTTACCTATGACCAAAAGTCCGAGAGAATGCATCACAGTATACAAGAGACATCTACCTTATATTACATAACTATGAAAAAACAATGCAGGCGGACACATGATAATCACCAATGTATTGCATTGGGACTCTGGGAGAGTACTGGGAGTGGTTCTGTATTTTCTACCTCCTTTGCCTGAACGTGAAATTCTTCCAGCACATCCTCACCAACACAGATATTATACACATCCTCACCAACACAGATATTATATCCCTGCTAAAGATTTGCTCCACAATTCTCCAAAAGCTCTACACCTTGATATCTTACTATTAAAACTAAAATTGGTTCATCAGTTGTTGTGGAATAAAAAACGTACTTGTGTAATTAATGCTAAGGTTTAATGAGCTTCGAGCTTTAATGGCTGCACTCGTGTATCCGGACTAAATTGGTCCTCACAAGATGCCTACGTATCTCAAATTGTTATTGAGAATCAAGCCAAGACGTAGTTCTGATTATAGGATCAGGGACCTTATATAGGCGTCTGGAGCCTAGTATTTATGGTATGTTTAGGAGTCTTAGCGAATAAGTCTCCTTTTCGATATTGGATAAACATTGTATTGTTTGCTGAATAAATCTTTTCCTTGTTGATAAAGGCTATGACTCATTAATTGCCTTTAATTGGGATTCTGGATCCTTCTTTGACTAATTTGCCATAATTTGGGCTCTTTTTATGAGCTGTATATTTTCCCTATTCATTAATTACGAAATTAATGAATAATTAAGGTATTGGGCTTTTAAACATCGGCCTTTTGTTTGACCAGTCAATTATATTTCTATAATTACTTTTCTGACCACATCATTTGCCCCCCAACTTCTGGGAAAATATCCTTGGGGTTTTCGTAGAAGTTACAGCGTGTTTTTCCCAAAATTTTCCATTTTTCAGGGCATTTTTGACCTCAAATTAGGTCATTTTCGACCAGGATTTCGACCAGGAATTCAGTGTAAAATCGACCAGGATTTCGACCAGGACTGTCCCCAGGTCGATGGGCTCGACCTCGAATTCCTAGTCTATTTCGACCAGGAACTTTCGACCAGGATCCAGTTCATATTCGACCTGGAAGTTCGACCTCAGATTCTTGGTCACTTTCGATCAAGATGTGTCGCCCGGAAGTCAGTATGATTTCGACCTGGAACGACCTTCCTTCGACCTCATTTTTGTTCCCAGGTCGATGAGCTCGACCTCGAATTGTAGGCCAATTTCGACCAGGATCTTTCGATCTCAGTCAGCCTTCCTTCGACCTCACTTTGGTCCCCAGGTCGATGGGCTCGACCTTGAATTGTAGGCCAATTTCGACCAGGATCTTTCGATCTCAGTTTCCTGTTTGTTCGATTAGGAATCCTTAAGTCATTTGCGACTAGAATTCCATATTTTTCTGACTTTATTTTGGAGCGAAGTCGAACAAAATGACCTCAATTCCCCATGTATTTTCGATCTCGTTTGTTCGATCTCATCCCCTCGTTTTTCGACCTCGTTTTAGCGTGAGGTCGAGGGATGCGAACTTGTTTTATAGTATATTTTCGAACTCAATCGTTCGATCTCGACCCAGGGTCCTTTCGACCTCAATTTGCCATCTTTTTTGACTTGTTTTTAGTACGAAGTCGATGGACACGACCTCGGTTTCACGTGTATTTTCGACTAGGGTCACACGACCTCGGTTTAGGGTCTTTTCGACCTCGTTTTTTAATTTTCTGACTTGGTTAGATTCCAAGATTTATTTTTGGGCTTTTATTTAGCCTAATTGGGCTTCAACTAACCCAATTTTAGATTGGTCTTAAGTTTTCTCTGCCTTGGGCCTAATTGGGCCTAACTTTATTTGGGCTTTTGCCGTTGTAATCCATGAATGGATTATGGGCCTTACTGGCTATAGACGGTTGCTCTACCTTAGCCGGTTGAGCTCCCGGTTATCTCGCTTATAAAAGAGTGAGATTTCTCATTTCACTCTCACTTCTCACTTTCAACTTTCCAAAATTTCTCTAGTTATCATAGTTTTTTCTCTCTTTTATTCCGTGGTAAGGCGATTCCCGGTGAGTTTCTCACGGTGGTGTTCTTGTTTTTCTGGGATAAATCTTCATCCCTTGAAGATTTCTGGGTTTCCATCTCCTTCCCTTGAAGTTTTCTGGGTTTCCATCTCCTTCCCTTGAAGTTTTCTGGGTTTCCATCTCCTTCCCTTGAAGATTTCTGGGTTTCTATTGAAGATTTGAAGATTTGAAGATGTCTGACAAGGCTGCCCAACGACTTCAAAGAATGAACAAAGCTTCAAAGAGAGGTATCAACATTCGCTCCCCTCATATGTCTCTTCAGGATATGATCTTAGAGCGTAGTGATGAGTATCCTCATGTATCACACTTAGATTCATTTGATTGTAGTAATAAGTTCCATGAAATTGACTTAATTAGGGACTATAACAAAATGTATAGGGTTAAGTCCCCCTATAGATTAGTTCCAGCAGGCCCAGGGGACCGTTCTTGCCATTGGCGTCCTGATGCACTTTGCATATATAAGGATGCCATTGTTGCAGGACTTAGGTTTCCCATGCATGAGTTCATTCCCAGGCTTTTGGCTGATGTTGGGATTAACCCTTGCCAACTTCCTCCAAACGCCTGGAGAATAATTATGTGTTTCATTGTTCTTTGTTTGAAGAACAAATTTCCTTTATCTGTAGCCTTGTTTAGAAAAATCTTTCAATTTAAGAATAGTTCAGCCATTACTTTGGGTTGGGTTTATATCAACCACCGTCCTTCCACTCCCCCCATATTTCACCCCAAATCCATTCCGGATAATAACCCAAAATGGAAAGAGGAATTTATGTATTTAGTTTGGGAAGGAGGGGATTGGGGCACCCTTTTTCGTAGTTCTTTTAGTAGAGTTTCGGATGGTAGCCCTAGTGATATTATCCTGAGTGATGAGGAAGCCCATGCATATGCTGAACTTACAAAGGATAACTATGCCACCATGGCTTGGGTGCTCCTGGACGAGTTCCAGCTTAAGTCCTTGGGACTTTCCAACGTTTCTGATAAGGGTAATTCTCACCTCATATCTTTCTTTATTCATTCAAGATTGACTTATACCAACTGTTTCTTTCCTTGTGTCTTTTGCAGTTGCGACCTTTATCAATAAGTCCAACGAGCCTGAAGACGGGGAAACAGCCCGGATGAAGAGGGCACGCTTAGGGGGGAAGGACCCTCGTGCTCCTAGTGTTCCAGCTTTCATAAGGCCACATGTGGACCTTACTGAGGATGCTGAAGGCCCTCCCTCGGGCAAGAGCGCAGTTTGGCGCCCCAACTGGGGTCTTAGGAAGAAGGACACCGTGGTGGGAGTGTCCAAACATGCTGTGGAGTGGTCTTACCACTCTTTGACTCCTTGTGACTACAAGGATTTCGTTTCTAACTCCACCATCGAGGGGGTGGAGCATGCAGGATCCCAGGCCATGGCGGCTGTAAGTATTTTTCTCCTTCTTTTCTTTGTAGTTTTTAATTTATTTCAAGTTTTAAGTACTTGACTTGTAACTTTATTTGCAGATGAATGCCAACTACCAAGGGGCCCTCTTTCAGGCTAAGTCTTGGCGCTCATCTTCTGAGGCCAACCAAGGCAAGTTCGAGAAGTCCCAGGAGGAAATGGCTTCAGTTAAGGCCACTTTGGCTAGGAAGGAGAAGGAGTTGGCTGACTCCCAGGCTGAGCTGGTGTCCTTGAGGAAGGCCAAGGATGATTTTATCGACGAGTATCTCGACTCTGAAGAGTACGGGGACTTGATTGATAAGCATGACGGGCTCCTCTTCCCAGTTCAGTACACTAAGGGATGGGATGACGCTCTTGCTGCTGTTTTGGAGAGGATGCCTGGATCCCTCTCTATTTCTGATTTTCCAAGCCCTCACCTTCCTACTCATATGGAGTTGGCTTTGGCTGGAGAGGAGGATATGGAGGAGGATGACAGGATCCTAGACCTGGATCATACTTCTCCTCCCGGTCAGGCTGCTGGAGCTGATGATTGCGCCCCTCACTTGGGAGAGGAAGAGGAGGATGAGGAGGAGGCCGTGGACAAGGCTGCTTAGATGTAGTTTTACTTATGGCCATTCATGGCTTGTACTTTTTTATGTACTTTCAGCCTACGGGCTTAACTTAACTTTTTTATTTAAGTTTTTATCCAGCCTTATTTATATCTTGTGGCCATTCATGGCTTGTGTTGTTTTCCTTGCTTCTTGAATGTTTGTCAACACTCACAGTAGATAAGCTTTAAAACATGAAAATGCTGAATTTATTCATAACTTGAAGATGGGATCAACCCTTACATAGTATCCCAGTTTAAAACTTGGGTTGGTTTCATCGAACCTTATTTATAGTAGTGAGTCCACTTGGAGACACCTTAAACATAATAAACTTTCAAATTGGAGGCATGCCAAGTCCTTGGCACCTCTTGCCCTTCAAGGGTTTCTAGTTTGTACGAGCCTCGACCAAATACGTTCTTGACGCGATATGGTCCTTCCCAATTTGGGGCTAACTTCCCTTTTTGTCCAACTCCGGATGCTTCAATCTTTCTGAGAACCAAGTCTCCTTGACGAAAGAACCTTTCTTTAACCCTTAGGTTGTAGTAAAAGGATGCTTTCTTTTGATGTTCAACTATCTTGGCGTTCGCCTCATCTCTAACTTCGTCAATTAGATCCAAAGCTAGCCTCAAGCCTTCTTCATTTTCTTCTGGTTCATAAGCCTCAACTCTTGGGGAGGTGTGAGTAATTTCCACAGGGACCACTGCCTCTGCTCCATAGGCCAATAGGAATGGAGTTGCCCCGGTGGTGACTTTGCAAGTAGTACGATATGCCCAAAGTATAGGGAGTAATTCGTCTACCCAAGTGTTTCTGGAGCGTTCAACTCTTTTCTTTAGTCCATCAAGGATGATTCGATTTGCAACCTCAGCTTGCCCATTGGCTTGAGGATGGGCGACAGAAGTGAAGCGCAACTTGATATCGTTTTCATCACAATATTTCTTGAACTCATCGTTGTTAAACTGAGTTCCATTGTCCGTGACCAGGACTCGTGGAATTCCATATCTGCATATCACATTTTCCCAGAAGAATTGCATCACTTGCTTGGTGGTTATTTTGGCTAATGGCTTAGCCTCAATCCACTTGGTGAAATAATCAATTGCTACTATCAAGAACTTTCTTTGAGCACTTGCCATAGGAAATGGCCCAAGTATATCCATTCCCCACATAGCAAAGGGGATAGGTGAGTTAATGGATGTCATCATCTCTGGTGGTTGCCTAACCACTGGTGCATGTTTCTGGCACCGTTCACATTTCTTGACGTAGCTTTTAGCATCAGCAAGTATGCTTGGCCAATAGAAACCTAGACGAGTGACCTTATGAGCTAGGGCTCTGCCCCCCAAGTGTTGCCCACAAATCCCTTCATGCACTTCCTTTAGGGCCAATTCTGCCTCTTGAGGTCTCAAGCACTTTAAATATGGAATAACAAAAGATTTCTTGTATAGGATTCCCTCAATTAGGGCATACCTTAGTGCTCTGACGTATAGCTTTCGTGCTTCCGAAGTGTCGTTGGGCAGCCACCCAGTTTCCAGATGAGCTTTGATGGGATCAATCCAACAACTGGTGATACCAATGGGGGCTACCAACTTTCTATTGATGCTTGGGGTCTTCAAGACTTGGAAGTATACACTCCCGGCATAGTTTTCAATTTCAGAAGAGGCAAACTTAGACAAGGCATCAGCCTTCATATTTTCCTCCCTTGGAATGTGCTCCACATAGCATTCATCGAACTGAGTCATAATGGCCTTGACAAGTTTTAAGTACTTGGCCATGACTTCATCTCTGGCCTCAAACTCCCCATTTACTTGGGAAACCACTAGCCTCGAGTCTCCACATACTTTCAGAGTTTTGACTCTCAAGGCTCCAGCCAGCCCTAAGCCAGCTATCAGAGCTTCATACTCAGCCTCATTGTTTGTCGTCGGGAAGTCAAGTTTTAGTGCATACTCTATTAGGAATCCATCAGGACTCTGTAGCACTAAACCAGCTCCACTTGATTTTGTTTTTGATGCTCCATCAAAATAGAGCACCCAACATTCTTTGAAGGTCATTTCCTCATCTTTCTTATCTTCCATAGTTACTTCCTGCCCCCCGACTTCTTGGTTGTCAATGGTGCATTCAACCATGAAGTCAGCAAGTGCTTGAGCTTTTATGGCCGTCCGAGGCTTATACTTGATATCAAATTCTCCCAATTCAATGGCCCATTTGATCAATCTTCCACTAACTTGAGGGCTATGCAAGATGTTTCTTAGAGGTTGATCAGTCAAAACCTCTATCTTGTGAGCCTGGAAGTAGGGGCGTAGCTTTCTTGAGGCCATTATCAAGGCTAAGGCAAACTTCTCAACCATTGAGTAGTTTATTTCTGCCCCATGTAGAATCTTGCTCACATAGTAGATGGGTTTCTGAACCTTTACTTCTTCCTTTACCAAAACAGCTCCAAGGGCTGTGTTGGAAACCGCCAAGTATAAATAGAGAATTTCTCCTGGCTTGGGTTTTGCCAACAGTGGTGCTTCAGCCATATATTTCTTCAGGGCCTCAAAGGCCTCTTGACTTTCAGTTGTCCATTCAAAATTTTTCACTTTTTTGAGTGCTTTGAAGAAGGGTAAGCACTTCTCTCCAGACTTGGAGATGAATCTCCCCAAAGCAGCCACTCTTCCCGTCAGTTTCTGGACATCCTTGACAGTCTTTGGTGGTTCCATGTCTAGAATCGCTTTGATTTTGTCGGGATTAGCCTCGATCCCTCTCTTGGAAACCATCAGGCCTAAAAACTTTCCCGAGCCTACACCAAAGGCACATTTGGCTGGATTCAGCATCATCTTGTGGTGCCTTAGCACTTCAAAAGCCTCTCGGAGGTGCTCAATATGATCGGCCTTATCAAGGCTTTTGACTAACATGTCATCTACGTAGACCTCCATAGATTTTCCAATCAAGTGCTCAAAGATTTTGTTAACCAACCTTTGATAGGTTGCTCCAGCATTCTTAAGTCCAAAAGCCATGACCAAGAAACAGAAGACACCAAAGTCAGTGATGAACGACACCTTGGCGATGTCATCTTTGTGCATCTTGATTTGATTATATCCGCTGAAGCCATCCATGAAACTTAGCATCTCGTGCCCAGCAGTGGCATCTATCAGAGCATCAATCCTTGGTAAGGGAAAACAATCCTTAGGACATGCATCATTCAAGTCGGTGAAGTCGACGCACATTCTCCACTTCCCGTTAGCTTTTTTGACCATCACGGGGTTAGCTAACCATTCTGGGAATTGGATTTCCTCAATGAATCCAGCTTCCAAAAGCTTATTCACTTCTTGCTTAATGGCTTCAAGCCTCTCTGGAGCAAAACTTCTTTTCTTTTGTTTCACTGCCTTCCTTTCTGGATCCACATTCAATTTGTGAGATATTAGTTGGGGATCAATCCCTGGCATGTCAGCCGCTGTCCAAGCAAAAACGTCATTGTTTTCTTGAAGAAAAGATGCAAGTTTGCCTTTCAATGGTTCGGGCAGTAGTGCCCCAACATAAGTCACCTTTTCTGGTTCATCCGGGACTAAGGGAATTGGGATTAAATCCTCAGCTGGTTTCCCTCTTCGGTCCTCATTGTCACTAGTGTCCATATCTTCAATGGGGAGAACCTGCCCCCCAACTCCATCAGGCCTTAACGCGGCTACATAACAGCTTCTAGCCATCTTTTGGTCTCCCCGTTCTTCACCAATCCCATTCCGAGTGGGGAATTTGAGTTTCAGGTGGTATGATGAGGCAACAGCCTTAAACGCATGAAGACCCGTCCTCCCAAGGATCGCATTGTAGGTTGAGGTTGCCTTTATGACTATGAAGTTCAGCATCTGAGTGGATGTATTCGTTCCTTGTCCCATGGTCATTGGGAGTTGGATAGTGCCTTCCACCTTTGATTCCACTCCATTGAACCCGTATATGGGCATATTAGAGGGTGTCAACTGAGAATCAGTGTAACCCATCTTGATAAAGGCATCGTGGAACAAGATATCCACAGAGGCTCCATTGTCGACTAAGACTCTCTTTGTTTCAGAGTTGCCTATCACAGGTACTATGACAAGAGGATCATCGTGGGGGAACTTCACTCCTTCCAAATCAGAATCATCAAAACTTATTGATACTTCTGTTCGTGCACGCTTCGGTGCTTCTCCAACAATAGTCAGTACCTCTCGGGCATAAGCTTTTCTTGAGTTTCGGGAGGACCCAGCAGCAGTTGGTCCTCCAAATATCATGTTGATCACAGGCCCTCGGGGCTTGGGATTTCGATCTTGATCGTTGTCCCTTCTATCATAATCCTTCCTTTCATAGTTCCCCCTTTGGCTCCCTTGGCTCCCATCCTTAGTGAACTTGCTGAGTTTTCCTCTTCGTATCAGAAACTCAATCTCATCTTTCAGTTGTCTACAATCATCGGTGTCATGACCGACTTCTTTGTGGAACCGACAAAACTGATTTTGGTTCCGTTTGGACAGATCAGCCCTCATTGGCTTTGGCCATTTGATATCTTCTTCCTTGGCTATCTCCATCAGAATTTGACTCCTAGGAGTATTCAATCTTGCATACTCCGTGAATTTTGGCCCAAAGTTATTTCTCTTGGGTGGAGAGTCAGAATTCTTTGATGTTCGGGGAAACTTTTCCTTGACGTCGTACTCCTGAGTTTCTTTTCTTTTCTTCGAGTTTCCACTACCACCAGCAGGGGGCTCATACTTTCTCATGCTTTCTTCAGCCTTGATATATTTCCCAGCCCTATCTTGGAGCTTCAGCATGCTCTCGGGTGGATGTTTAGCTAACGACCGTTTGAAGTGGTCATCAGTGGTTCCTTGTTGTAGGGCTATCATAGCCACTCTGTCTTCCAAATCTGGGACTTTTAAAGCCTCTCGAGTGAATCGATTGATGTAGTCCCTCAGGGCTTCATTCTGTCCTTGCCGGATTGCCATGAGTGAGGCAGAGCTTTTCTCATGCACCCTTCCACTTATGAATTGATTGATGAAGGCTTTACTCAATTCTTTGAAGGATCCAATGGAGTTGGGAGGTAGACGGCTATACCAACGTTGAGCCATACCTGCAAGAGTTTGGGGAAACGCCCTACACTTGACCGCATCGTTGGCTGGCTGCAACAGCAGTGCATTGGAGAAGGTTCTCACATGATTAGCGGGATCTCCCGTTCCATCATACGCTTTAATCGAAGGCATCTTGAACTTTCTGGATATAGCCGTTTTCATGATGTCTTGAGTAAACGGTGGTGTAGGATCATCGGGATCTCCTAGGGGCAATAGATTACTAGGATCACCCCTTGGGGCTTCAGCCCTCTTGGTCCTTCTTGGTGGATCCAAGTTGATTATCGGGATTCCTTCAGTCGTTTTTGCTCTAGCGGCCTCTTGTTCTGCCAATACTTTCTTAAGCCTTGCGACTTCTGCCTCATGGGCCGCAAGCTTGTCCTTAGTAGTTTGGGGTTGATCTTGGTTAGCTTGCGAAGATCGTTTCCTTCTAGGAGCGACATCGTCCCCGGTTGTATAACCCTCATCCTCGGTGTAGGGCCCAGAAAAATCGTCTCGAAACATCTGACGAGTTTGGGTTTCACGGTTTTGGGGTCCCAAACCTGGTACGTAAGGGGGCACGTAAGCCTCATGGTAGATTGGATTAGTTCCGCTACCACCCGCTGTGGGGCGAGGGGGCATGCCATAGCCGGGCATCCCCAAAGTCTGATTTGCGTATTGAGGGAGATCAGTAGTGTGGAGTTGAAGACTGCGAGGTGCGTTCACAAGCAACGCAGAGGTTGTAATTGGTTGCTGGTGAACGGTCTCTTGTGGATTAGATCCATGAATGACCATTTGTAGGGGATTCGTCCCTTCAGCAGTAATTGGGACTTCTTGTCCTTGAGTATTGGTGGGGATATTCGTTCCCTGAGTGCCAGTAGTTGGCGGTGGTTGGCTCCCATGAGTATCAGCCCCGGAGGTGATAGGGGGGCCTTCAGAAGTGTCAGAATCTCTGTTTGTTCTTCGCGTGTTTGCCATGGTTGATGTTGTCTTCCCACAGACGGCGCCAAATGTTGTGGAATAAAAAACGTACTTGTGTAATTAATGCTAAGGTTTAATGAGCTTCGAGCTTTAATGGCTGCACTCGTGTATCCGGACTAAATTGGTCCTCACAAGATGCCTACGTATCTCAAATTGTTATTGAGAATCAAGCCAAGACGTAGTTCTGATTGTAGGATCAGGGACCTTATATAGGCGTCTGGAGCCTAGTATTTATGGTATGTTTAGGAGTCTTAGCGAATAAGTCTCCTTTTCGATATTGGATAAACATTGTATTGTTTGCTGAATAAATCTTTTCCTTGTTGATAAAGGCTATGACTCATTAATTGCCTTTAATTGGGATTCTGGATCCTTCTTTGACTAATTTGCCATAATTTGGGCTCTTTTTATGAGCTGTATATTTTCCCTATTCATTAATTACGAAATTAATGAATAATTAAGGTATTGGGCTTTTAAACATCGGCCTTTTGTTTGACCAGTCAATTATATTTCTATAATTACTTTTCTGACCACATCATCAGTCATCACCAAGATTTGGAAAAAAACATTTGGCCTTCATTAATATGAATTCTAATCAACTAGTATCTCTGTTGGGCCTTTTCCTCAATAAACAATTGTCTTCATTTGGTGTCTTGCAGGGTTCTTTCTTGTGCATAATTTAAGTTTAAAAAATTGTTTATTTTTGTTCATCGCTTCTGCTAAAAAACTCTGGGGAAGAAAAGGTCCATCCAACATTGGAAACTTAAAAAGTGTGAAACATAACTCAAAAGAAAATAAGTTGTGCTCTGAGCTAGAACTAAATATAAGAACTCTGACATATACTAACTTGTACTACATAGAACAAGAAAGACTACAGTAGAACCCAAGTTATTAAATATTTGTAGTTCGGAGCCTAATGAAACATGACACTTTCTATCACAAAACAAAACATATTGCATACTAGAAAGTTTTAGAAAATAAAACAAAATGACAACCAAAAACCACCAGATTAGCTCCAAACTTTAGAACAAAAAACAAAACGAGAACCAAGAACTACTAGACCTCCTCTTGATCACCACTATCAGATACACCATAACTAGTATTAAAGTCATGTCCATGGATTTTGATTTCAGCAAAAAAAATGCAGAAGAAAGTTACAGTCAACAACAACCTGGTAATTATATGACCACTAGAAAAAAGCCACACATGCACAAAATCAACTACTAGCAAACACACGTGCCCTTAGTGGTGTGCTCCCACAGAAACACAAAATCAGTCTCAAGTGCATTGATAAATTTTTATTTCATCATCAACCATTTAATGTTGGTATCCACTTTCTGGACGATGGAGCCTTTTCTAATGCTGCCTTTCTCTTCCTTTTTCTTACTCTTCCAGTGTGCGTGAAAGTAGTTAATAGAAATCGAGATGCTTATGAAAGTCCAAGTCCATCCTTATCATAATAGCATTAGCATGAAGAACGGTATATCCACCACATGACTTTCAACCATGATATGCCTCTGACTAATAAAAACGAGCATGGTGAATAATGTAATAGTGCTAGTCTTAAACATGAGAGTCTAAAGACCTGATATTGGATCATCTTAGTGAGGCTTTTTCATATCCACACCATCACATTTCAAAAAAAACGCCTTAACGAATCTGAAACACATAATAGAATCTTGTTAGAACACATACAAGAAAAACACATAATAGAACTTCTAGTATCTTTTTTGTTTCAAAAAAATATATGTGAATCAAAGAAGCCAAAGGAGAATTTAGAAAAAAAATTGAAACGAATATATGTGAATCATCTTCATAAATTTATCAACAAGAACTAATTCCTTTTTGTCCAAACAAAAATACTTTAATCCATACCCACTACAGAAGACATTACAGAATCTCAAACACATGACAGAAGCACGTACCAGAATCTGAAACACATAATAGAATTTTGTTAGAACACATACGAAAAAAACACATAATAGAACTCCTAATATATTTTTCGAGCAGATAAAATCAAAGAAGCCAAAGTTGAGTTCAGAACACACATGATCATATGTATGGGTATCACGATAAACCATTCTTCATGGCCATATATGATAAGAATCCAAAACGAAGTAATATATCACATTTGTTTTGATCCTCTATCAAAGAAGATATCGCATCTCTCAAGATCTATGGTTGAAACCATACAAAAAAAAGTTTTTCTTCATCTTATGGTCGGCACTTCAGTCATGGCCGATTCCATAGCACACCTATAACAAAAAACAAGTGTTCTTAACAGTGTTCTACAAAAATACAGTAGTTTAATTGGTTAACTCTAACAAATGAAAAATTATTACATGATTTAATCGTCTTTTTCCTCCATTTTCTTCTAAAGTTATGCATATAGGTTTTTGTAGCGTTGTAAAATTGGAAATTTGTATGGTCTAAACCATATAGACAACTGTTGTTACGTGATATTTGTGTCTTGATATTCTTTCCAAATTTTTAAAAGATTGTGTTCTATAATAAAATTTTAATTTAATGATTCATTCCTTTTCTAAATGATATTATACGTATAATACTTGCTGATGGATTCTAAATGACCATGATCATTCTAATTTATTACAATACTGCCATTATGTCTTGTATAATGTTATTTAAATAAAATTTAATGAATGGATGGTCTAGATTGATGGTCTCTTGGTCTCTTGATAAGAATGGTCTCCTTAGAACCTTACCCTATATATATATATATATATATATATATAGAGTTGCACTCTAGGAAGAACACCTTATATAAAGAACAATAAAGAACACCATCATAAACACTTTATTTTTCATAAAAATTGATTTTTTAAAATTAGAATCATAAAATTGAACAACAATTAAGCCTAACATGTCGAATTTAACGTAGAATCTCATCTAAATTTAAAAATTAAACATTACATATAATCCAGTATAGAATCTAGTACAGAATCTTGTATATATATTTATCATAATGAAATTATATGTAATCATGTTTTATTTGATTCTAATTTTTTGTTAGATTCTATTTTTATTCGTAATAAACCTTTTTTGATGAGAAAATTAGAATCAACATGCAATTTATGTAAGATTCTAGGGAAAATAAATTGATAAGTCACTAAACTATTCCCGTTTTATTGTTCAAGTCCCTGAAGAAAAGATTCCGCAGTCCGGGTAATTAAACTTTTGAATTTTTTTGGATCAGGTCCTTCCGTCAATTG
This sequence comes from Heracleum sosnowskyi, assembly GCA_030848705.1. Lineage (NCBI taxonomy): Eukaryota > Viridiplantae > Streptophyta > Magnoliopsida > Apiales > Apiaceae > Heracleum > Heracleum sosnowskyi. The sequence continues at coordinate 25,482,450 of CM061240.1, forward strand.
GATTCTAACGGACGTTATAATTAGTCAATTGTTCTTCACCAAACGCGAAATCATACCAGTTTTTCGTGATGATTTTGGTGTCCAAATCGAGTGTGTGAATATCCAAAACAACCCCATCTCCCCCCTCTATCCACCCCCATCATCAAAATTAAGTTTTGATAATCTTTATTTTTTGGTATAATCTTTATCACCGGAGTTCTTAATTTTGACCGGAATATGTTTTTATGTAATTGTTTGAAGGTTTTGCTTGTATATACGTATAGATCCATGTAGTTGGAGGGTTATATAATTTTTTCAAAAATTTTGAGCTTGTTTTTGGTTCGCCGGAAAACGACTATGCCGCCGGATTTTATTGTTGTTGTGATTTGATTTTGATGTAATTATGGGTCATAGTTGTTTATAAGGGTATATATATTGTAAGAAGATTAATTGCTTGAGTTTTGAGATTGTTTTAGATGTGGCCGGATTTTTGTTGGCCGGAATGTGGTGCCCAGTTTTTACACATTTTCCAGATTTCGGTGAGATTGACGTCCGTTAATCATTTTTTAACGGAAGGACCTGAATCAGAAAATTAAAAAGTTACGTTACCTTAATATTGGAATCTTTAGTTCAGGGACCCGGACAATAAAACACCAATAGTTCAGTGACCGGTGAATTTATTATCCCAAGATTCTATGGTGTTCTTTATTGTTCTTTTATATAAGAGTGTTTTTCATGGAGTAATGACCTATATATATATCCCCGTATACATACCTCAAAGTACCTCGCCCGCTTCCTTCCCCTTTCGGCCACCGATATTGCCACACACAAATGCACACTCTTATCCACAGATTAACACACCCAAATTTATGTATGACATACACAAATGTTTTTAATAAGAGTAACATAACATCATATGTATTCTGTTCTTTTGATTAAGCATTGGTAGCTCCGAAGTCTGCACCGTATATTATATCCAACGAGAATTTTGGAAGAACCAACACTTGTAGAGATAATTACGGTAATGAAAACCTCGAACCAAAGATGAAAATGTCACGAAAAAATCACTCTAATTCTGCTATGACTAAATAAAAAGAGTTGCAAATCTACCACCAAATTGCCCGATGTGAAAAAGATTTTATGCAAATCAGAATCTCTCAGAAAGTACAAGAACCAAAAGGGAAGTTGCAGGTTGCTTCCACCAAGCTTGAGCCGGAGTGGGGTGCATTACATTGAAGCAAAATGTTCACTTCCAGGTCATTATTACGAGCAGAAAAACAATAAATAACAAATATCTCGTAAGCATCTGGCCCTTTATCATTTTACACGAAGAACACAACAAATAAAAGTAAAGATGGTGGTCACACCTTAACTGCTAGTTATCACTAAAAATCTCCATACATTCAGTCTAATACCTCTGAATTATGTAAAATAACTGGCAGTTGACAATATTGCTGAAAACTGGTTGTGTTTGGGGAACAACACCATCTGCGGGGAAGGGGAGATTATACAATATATATACTCCATATTTTACTAAATAAGATTATACAATATATGTGTGCGTGTGTTTTACTGTGTAAACACGTGTGTGTTGTGCTGAGCAATATAAAGTAAAGTAAAATAATAATAAATTGGACAGATATAACCTTCTAAAGTTAAACACCGTTAATGAGATTTAACGGAATGTAGTAAATTGTTAAAAAAAAATAATAGTTCGGCTCATAAAATGTTAAGTTTAATAAAAGAGTCATTTTTGTGCAAAAAAATAATAGTTAAGGCCAACAAAGTGCAATTAAGTCTATTTCCTATGACTCACTTTTAAGTTTAACTGCCGGCTTCCTAAAGCTGACCATTCGTTCGTTTCGTTTACTTTCGTGTCGTGCACTTTCGTGTTTCGTGTACATAAATGCTAACCCAAATCCGACCCGTTAAAATGTCGTGTACTTTTCGTGTCGTGTTTCCTGTAATTTTAAATAAAATTAAAAATATAATAAATCAAATAAAAAAAATTAAATTTTAAAAGTTTGAGTTAAAATTTTACTATTGGAGTATTAAGTCAATAAGCCGTAATGTTCCAAGTGCAGTCAAATCTTGCTAAACTTAAATTTGAAACTATTTTTTATTTTATTTTTGTAAAAATTAGATATACAATATTTATCATAATATGTAGCTATATAATTTTAATATATTTATTTAATTATTTAATTATTTCGTGTACTTTCGTTTCGTGTCGTGTACCCAAGGGTAAATCCAAATCCGACACGAAATTCGCTCGTGTAATTTCCTGTTCGTGTATTTTCGTGTTCGTGTACCGAAAAGGTAAAACCAAACCCGTCATTATCGTGTCATTTTCGTGTCGTGTACGAAATTGCCGGCTCTACGGCTTCCTATTTTTCCAATTATTAACAAATACTAGAGAAAATGTTATGTATATCATAATATACAGATTAAATGCCCCAAACAGTGCAATTGAAAAAAAATGGTCCAAAATGTTACATTAACACGCTATTTAGTGTAGTGTTTTTTCTTTTTCAAAATGTTAATTTGTCTAACGTTTGAACCTTGCAAATACAAATTTAAAATAAATAAATTTGGATAACACAATTTAAAGTAACGTTTTGAACTTAAAACACAACTTAAAGTAGCGTTTTGATCTGAAAACATAAGTTAAAATAGCGTTTTGATTACAAAAACAATATAGTTTAAATATCGTTTTCTAGCCTTTTTTTGTTTGTCTATAGCTTCAAAGAGTAGCTTATTCTTAGCTGGTCCTATTCTTTCAATCTTGTCTTATATGATCTCCCTTTCTTTTTAGACAGACTTCGTAAGGTTCACTACACCATAAGTAGCCAGATGCAACGCACTTTTACTGTTACAATTGCCCAGGAAACTGTTGCACTAAGCCAAATGTAACGCATATTAACCATTGCATCCGCTAACGTTGCCTTTGCCCTGTAATGCAACGCTCAGTTTCTCAAACGTAACAGTAGAAAACTCGTTACCTTAAGTCCATAGAGCAACACTTCATCAGAATAATGCAACACCAGTGAAGTGTTACCTCAGCTTATAGAAAAAAAATAAAAATGTGGGCCCCACTGGTGGGGCCCACTTGTGGGGCCCACATGTGAGGCTCCCAGAACTGCCACGTCACCTGGTGCCACATCACTCGTGGGCCCCACAGAATTGCCATGTCACCAGTTGCCACATCACCTGTGGGGCCCACAAAATTGCCATGTCACCAGGAGCCACGTCACTTTTAGGGCCCACAATATTGCCACATCACCTGTGGGTCCCACTGTGCCACATCACTGGTGGACCCCACATTTCAATGTGTAAGTGAAATAGATAGTGTGGAGTTTGAAGAATGACTTGCTTTTCAGTTGTCTTGATCACATCATGTGGATTTTATTGGAAGACTTGTTTGAACATGACTCTGACCACATTGATAGCTCTTTGAATGGATTGGATGTACTGAAAATGATTGAAGTCCTCCTACACTTTGAGTGTCTCCAAGTATTCAAAGAAGGCACACTCATGGAATGCCTCTAAATTTGCTATTTCTTGAGCTTTTACCACTGTAAGGACACCTTTGTAATCAATAACATTTTCTTGAATGGCATCCAGAATTATCTGTGGTAATTTCTAGGTGCATAACTTCTTTGAATCACTCAATCCTTCATCTTTCTTTTCAGTTTCAGAAGCTTCCACTTCATTTTTCTTTTCCTCCTTTTCAGACTCATGTACCTCCACCTTTTTATCGTTGTCTTTGATAGACAGTCTTGTCCTAGGCTTCACATGTACGTTAGATTTTTCCTTCTCCTTTTTAGTATCAACCACAACCTTTTTCTTTGATACCTTTATTCTCCCCCTTAGGCTAGTTCTCAGGAACTAGAGTTGAAGATGGTAGAATAAGGGCCAATTGTGCTTGCAATGCTTGTAGAATATGGTTGATGTCTTTGGGGTTTTGATCCAGTTTCTCACCCATGAGATGCACAGAAGTAACTAAGTCTTGATTAGCCTGCTTCAGAGAACTGACCTCAGTTTGAAGAGCTACAATATCCAGATTTAAAGAGGTAGATGTAGAAGATGAGGAGGGTCCATAGAATTTTGCATCAAATGCCTCCTGAATAATCCTAGCCAATATGATATCCTTAAGTAATCTCCGAAAAATCTTCAAGATCAAAAATGACTTAGAACAGCTTCTGGCGAGTCCATGTCAGCTTTCTGTTTTGATATTGAACATGTGAAGTTGGCTTGCTAAACTGATTCAGTACAGCACGAATGGCTTGTTGTTTAGATAAACTGATATACATATCAGTAAGCTATTTTACCCTGCAATACCAAGTTAGTACATATGGCATGTTGTTTTATATATACATGTGATAACAACTTCTCATTTATGTGATCATCAAAATCCATAGAGTTTCAATCTCCCCCTTCTTGATGATCACATATTAATATGAGATTTGAGCTAAGAGCCCTCCCATCTCAAATATAGCATCGTGCAAAACATGTTAGATGACAAGCTAATACATTCAAAGCCATCAGCTTGCTGACAGAGTCATCATCAAAACAATGAGGCTATCAATCTCCCCATTTTTGATGATTACTCAATAATTTATAGGAGAGTAAAACTCCCCCTAAATCTATGCTTCTTGTAAAACAATCTTATATAACAATGGCATGTTATATCCCGAAGCAATAAACAAATACTTCGTGCAAAAGAAACTTATGTAATGAAGAATGAAGTATTTCTAAGCAACATTTGTATTCATCATCGAAACATCAAACATTTGTATTCATCATCGAAACATCAAGCTAACATTTGCTCCCCCTAAAACAATGTTCCCTCTGATTAACATAATATCTCAACATATAATCAGGTTAGCATAATTTATCATATGCAATAAGATATAAACGTGGCTCATCCCTGCATTAAAACATTAGTTGATAAATCCAAACATGTATAAGATATAACATTATAACCCTTTTTCTCAAATGTATTCATGTTCTTCTCCCCCTATGAGATCATCAAAAAATGGATTAACAAAATAAGCATGTAAGCATAAAACATGTAGTACACATTTAACAAATAGTAGGCTAGTTGTAATTATAAAATTCGATAAATCAAACGAACATGCTAAATAAGATATATTTTTCTGCCATAGTAATTCTTCTACTGAATTGTAAGAGAGCTTGTTGATTGGACAGTACACATTCCAAATAATCATGAATGTGGTTTAGACCTTTATCACAATCAATTTCTATATATTCATGGCACTTTCTTTACACTTTTAGGTGTATGAACTACGATTACAATTATTTATCTATATTTAACATGTAGTAATGCGTATAGTGCGATAACTTCACAACTTTAGGTATGTGGACTGCAGATCCTAATTTTTCTTCTTTTAATAAGAGATTTTGCCTCATTTTATTTTTTATTTTTTATTTTTGTCTAATTCTTCACTATTATATTGTGGTGATTTTTGTTTAAATATGATAATTTTGATATGATGTTGAGTAGTTGGAGGTGGCATCGATGTGATGGTTTGACTATGGTAATTTCTGTTAAATTATGGTGATTTTATTTAAATTTAGTAATATTGGAATGATGTTTATGGTTAGAGTTGGTGGCACGAGCTGTTGGTTAGAGATATGATACTGACTTATGTACATGGTCTGGTTTGACATTTGAATTCGTGCAAACCGTGTATGTATGACATTGTCATGCTCAATTCATTTCATATATTTGCAGGGGCAACCATCTAGTTTATAGAACTTAGGATATATTTGTTTTTGGGATCCTAGTTATATATATATATATATATATATATATATATATATATATATATTAACATTTTAAATGTATATAATGAAGGATTCAAAAATTTTCAGGCGTTTAAGTGTTGGGGGCCTAGGTGCTACTTTTCCTAGCATGTAACCCGGGCCACTCCTGTTTAATTGGAGCTTAAGAATATGACATGATGCATTAATTGGTATGCATGGAAGAACATCAAAATATATGATGGTGTGAGAAAGTCTTAACCCAACATTGATATGTTGCAAGAGTAAACTTGTCAAGGGGAAATTTGCACTTGTTTGGATGAAATGCAAACAAGACCCATCGATATTCAAACGTCCCAGTTATATATATTATTTTGTTTAAAAAATTTCTATCGTCAAATTTTAAAATATAATAACCAGAGTCATCTAATGTTATTAAGTTCAACCCCTAAATATATGTAATCTAAATTTATCAAACATGAAGTCTTCAACCATATCATGACTTGACCTACCATTCAAATTAAGTAGGTTGCATTAAATATCCAAAACTTTGGTTCCATGCGTTAGTAAAGAAATTAAAATGGGGTGTATGCTGATTTCAAGCAAAGAAATTGTGCATACCAATAAATTTTTGAAATGTATACCATCTAAAAAATTTCACATTTATCGAGTTATATTGGTGAGATACATTTACTTATAATTAAGGGATCTTGAAGAAAGGTCTCCTTACTTAGGGTGCGATATTTGGTTCAGTCGGGTTGACCCGAGATTCCTTGGATTCAAGCTTCAGAACATTGTCAAATTTGAGGAGATCTACACCCTGCGAAACTCTATTCACAGTACCAAGTCTCTGAACTAACCAAATCATATGTGACCTCGAAATGGGGTTATGATCCAAGTTGGAGTAATGAGTGGAGATTACGATGGTGTAGATTTTGAGTGATAAACAAAAATAGAAATGTCAACAGTTCAACACTCATTAGGCTTTCAATATTGATTCAAAGTTTTTACGGTAAATCTTGGAGTTTCATCAAAACAGATTTTTAGATTCATTATAACCGTAATTGGTGTAAAACATTAAACTAATAGAAAAATAGTGCATAATCACACATAAATATTGAAAAGTTTACTCATCTCAGAATATAAGATTCTTGTAATTTCAAACAATTGTTGAAAATGAATAGAATTAATTAAGATATGAATTTAATGAAATTCTTATATTAGAACATAAGATACTGTAAATGTTGACTTTTAAAGGAAAAAAGCAAAGATTTAATTACAAAATGATAAAAGATGGTTTGATTTAAAAATGAAAAATATTCTTTTACATTAATAAGAAAAATAATTAAAAAAGAATAAAACTTTTTGAGGTGTATATATGTAAGGTTTATTCTTGAGAAGGACCATATCAATCAACAAAAATTGTAGGAAAAGAGAGTTCGTTTAGTAGCCATCGTGAAATTCAATGGTTAGAATCAGAGGAAATCCTCATCGTTGGTCTCGAGTTGAGCAACAGTCCGCCCTCTTATCAACCATCATCAATGATTCTCTAGGTATGGAAGCTGATAGAGAGTCATCATCGAAGGGAAATGTTGCTCACAAATCCGTTCCTCCCATTTGCTCATCTGAATGCCCTTTACAAATTCAATTTAATAGTCTTTCTATAAAATCCCAAAATATTGCCACACAAATTGCTGAGATTCAGGCAATTAAGACCTCCATTGATAAGGAGATTGCTGAACTTCAAGAGATCATATCTAAGGGCTTAGCCTCTTCAGAAGATTAAGAAGCTGAAGGTGTCGTTGTGAATAACAAGGAGGTTTACTACCTACTCACATGGTCCTTTTCATTTTGTGTCAAAATTATTCATTGCTTCTCAAATATGTTTTTTTTTCAGCATCGAATTATATATGGATGTGTTTTATGTTGTTTATCTATTTATTGATTAGTATTTATCGTGCTTCATAATGCTAAATGAGAAGATTGTTAGTTTTTGAAATATGTTATCTGCACAATTGTATCATATTTTGTTTTTGTTTTTTCTTGTTTAGTTTTAATATCTATTGCATTAGGCTAGCTATTTTTTGTGTTATTTGTCGGACACATCAGATTAAAGTAAAGAGATAATGATAGAGGTTATACATCATGTCACAAGGTTTATAACACATTGTGGGGCATATTTAGCAAGAAAAAACATCGAGTAGAACATGTGACCAGTCCATCTAAGTGTCAGATGAAAATCCTAGACAAATATTTAAATTAAACAAATAGAGGTTCCCTAAACTGAGTTCTTATACCAATAACCAATGTACCTAAAATTTTAAAGTGTCAAACATAGGCCCCAACACGATCTTATACTCTTCAACATTGATTAAAATTCATCAATTTCACCTTATACTAAAAATCATCTTACCTGACCAACTTGACAGATTACCCGATTACAACTAAATTAATGAGACTAAGCCCTGTAGATGTAAAATAGAGAGTTAGTTAATGGTCCTGTAAAATAAAAGATGAATAATCATATTTCCTAATAAGTAAATACATAGTATATTCCATTAGCAAAAAGTGTTATAGGTAGGTGCACAAGCCATAGTCAAGAAGAGGATAAAAAACAAATTATTCATTTCCATCCACTATCTACCTATTTGAGTCTTGTATATTATTATTGCCTACCGTGCCACGATTCCTTGGCGTGCTTTGGTTCTCACATGCTCCATCAAATAACAACCTAGTTTCAGTTAGGGTGAATTTCTAAATTCTCCACTTTTATCATCGTCTATCTTTACATAGGTAGCTAGATCCTTTGTTTTACTTAAAAAAGCTATACCAATTGATTTATCAACTACTATATATCTGCCTAAATTGATTTTCTGAATACATAACTAATTGACCTATTATATATTATATAAGAGCACAATATTAAATTAATCTTCAAAAATTCCCGTTGATTCAAAATCATTAGCTCCACGACTTGATGGATGTAAATGTAATTGTTTTTTGGAAGAGCTCTTGTAATAATATCTACCAGTTGTTGGTGTGTACATCATTACTTCAACATTATTGTACTGTACGAGCTATAAGCAAGTCTCAAATGCAATGAAAACTAATGACAATTTGTTTTTTCTTTGCATGATAAGCTAGATTTCTTAACACAAAAGCTAGCTTGTTGCTAAGTTAAGTGAAATTCATAAATTTGGGGCGTGAAATTGGAACTTTTCTAGTTTTTTCAAATCAAAAGTTTTTAAATAATCGTCTAAAATATAAAGTATAAATTTACCTTAAAATTTACACATAAATTCTAATATGTGTAGTCAAATTTAAATTTATTATTTTTAAACTGTTTTTGATTATTTTTAGTGACACATCATTAACATGAATGCATATTTTGTTTACCTACCTTACACGAGTGTCACCCACGTATCACTCATTTGGCTGGTCACATCACTCGAGCCCCATTCACATGTATAGTACATATGTGAATCGTCGTGTAAATAAAATTGATTTTTTATTTTTCAATCAAGTTGTATAAAAATACTGTGCACCCAAGAAAAGTGTTAGACCTAGCACTTGTCTCACCCTCATTTCACTAATTGCATGGGCCACTTCACCATGAAAAACACACATGGATCCTCATATAAATAAACTTGATTTTTATTTTCGAGTCAAGTTGTGTAAAAATTCTGTACATCCAAGAAAAGTGTTAGACCTAGCACTTGTGTCAACCACATTTCACTAATTAGACTGGCCACTTCACCATGAATAACATGGATCCTCGATAAATATAGTCGATAGTCTTGCAAGCACAATTGAAGATCAGGGTTACAATCATAAAATATGATTTGTTTTTCTCTTGTAAGTTTATAATAGCAATTGATAGTACACAAAAGTTACACAAGTTTCGAAAATAAAAATATTTAGTTCATTACAAGATACCATTATTCAAATTTTAAAAGTATATAGGTTATAGATGTAATCTTCACCAAAATTTAGATAATTTGAATTAAAATATAAAATAAAGAAAATGGAAGTGATACACAAATTCTCATTTCCTCACCTAGATGCCTTTTACAAATTCAATTCAATAATCTTTCTAAAAAATCCCAAAATATTGCCAGAAGCCGATCTTCAGGCAAGGAAGACCATAGTTGATAAGCAGATTGCTGACCTTCAAGAGTTCATATCAAATTTTTTTTTTACAGTTAGCATAATTGGCACACAAGCCACTTATTGACAAGAAGAGAATACAAATTAAAAAGTTATTTCATTCCATGAAGTTATCTATCTATTTGAGTCTTAGGCCATCGTGTTAGATTATTCTTGCCTAGCCTGCCATGATTCCTTGGTCTGCCTTAGTTCTCAGTTTATAATATGCTTCATCCAACAGTGTGGCTTGGGTTGAGGGTGATCTTCTTCTCGACTTGCATCAGCATCTATCTTCCAATCACAAACTCCAAAGATGTAAACAAATATTCTTCTTTTTTGCTTATTGACTAGAAGAGTTTTTGTAAGAATGCTACTAGTTAATCTTGTGTTTTGCATTGCTTCCATATTATTGTATAGAGGTACAAAGTAACCAAGTCGTAGATGCCTTGTCAAGGCCAGTCACCAAGGCGGTGAAATTTTAAAAGAGTGCCTTTTGATTTCAAATTCAAATTCAGTTTTACATTTTATTTTTATAATATGTGTTTAACCTCCTTCTACAAACTACTTTTGTTATTTAATTGTTGATCTTTTAAAAATAATGTGATTTTATAATAAATATATTACATTTAAAATGGTTAATTGGAGTGGAAGTCATGTATTTTAAGCGTGAAACTCGATCTTCTAAATAGTTTCGAAATCAATTCTTTTAAAAATATTTCTCCAAAATATAAAATATAAAATATTCTTTGAAAAGTTTTTTGTAACTTCTAACATTCAACTAAATTAAATTGTTTATTTTATGTTATTTTCACTATTTTTAGTGATACACCATTTCACATGAATGCATAACCGTGCCTTACATCTATATCACCTACATTTAACCTGTTAGGCTAGACATTTTGCCTAGGTCCTTTCAAGTTTACAACATATGTCATGTGTATGATTTCTTTGAATTAGTTCAAAATCCTCAAATGTTGAAATTTCATTTAACAATATGAATATTTGTCTTTGCATCATCGTTATTATTTTCCAATATTAATTTTTACGATTGAGTAGGGGGTGTTGATTACAAACTCAAAAACTTTTGCAGTTTTTAAAATATGTAAAGTGCTGTGAGCAAGAACAATGTATTAACTAAATTAAAAATGAAACTAATGCATTAAAAAATATTAATATTCTAGGCGGACCTTTATATGCAGGTAATAAGTTTTTGGATTTTTATTGAAGCTGGATTTGATCAATGACTAATTTTTTAGTGTTTCATGGAAATTAAGGAGCAAATATCAAATCTATTCAACTTATATATGACACTGCTATACGAATCCTAATGCTATACTAGAGTTTTTACAATCCTATATAATTCTTTTGAATACAACAAATTTCAATTTTAGATTGCCTGCCCCCAGTTCTTCTTCTTTGTGTCACCAAATTTGAAAATTTTGTAGTGATGAAGTTAGGGGTGTAAACGAGTCAAACTGTTCGTGAGCTACTCTAGCTCGATTATTATCGAGCCGAGCTCGAGCTCGAGCTATTCGAATACTTTACCGAGCCGTGCTCGAGCTTCAAATTACTCGACTCGTAAGGTTCGCGAGCCTAATCAGATTCGTCTTGCCGGGTGTGATTGATGCACAAAAGAAGTTCTTTTCTCCCATGTTTTCCGTTGGTCAAAAACCAATAAAAGTTCTCTAGACTCGAGCCTTTATTAATTTTTTAATTTTATATATATTATAAATATATTTTTATAGAAATATTAAATATTTATGTATAAATTATATATTTAATCGAGTGGAACTCGAGCCGAACCGATCATATTCGAGCATTTGTCAAGATATCTTACTTAACTTCCATGTTATTTAGAAAATTGTGCACAAAAGTTACAAGATAATTTTTATCATTATTTCAATTCATTAGTTACTGTCTTGTAATTAGGTGTTAGTTATCTTTAGTTGTCTTTTCTCTAATTAATACGCCATTGTGGTATTTGTGGACTGCTTTGACAGATTATCCATTGAAATTTTTGTTTATTGGAGATCTATTGACCTTCACGTCCAGTTCATCTTGAACTGCTTTGACAGATTATCCATTGAAATTTTTATTAATTGGAGATCTATTGACCTTCACGTCTAGTTCATCTTGAAATATTACCACTTCAACACTATGTCTTTTCATATATTGATAAATTTTTAAATAATCAATTGAGTAATCGTGTCACCTATGTTGAATTTGGATGAAGAATAAAGTATTGCATAATCACATAAATTTAATAAGATTTTGAGTGATAACCAAAAATGCAAGGGTCGCACCAGTAAGGGTGTCCTGATATTGAAATATCTACATGAATATGTGTCCGCACTAGTGGATACTCGGAGTACATGAGATATTTTTAAGGATCTACGGTACAATTCAATTAAGCCAAGTGAAAATTAGTTTGGAATTGGTGTTAGGTTGAAGGCCATGCTACACGGAACATGGGGGCTTGTCTTGGGAGGAAATCATGATTTTCCAAAATGTATAATTTTAGAAGAAGTAACCCATGAGGATTGATTTTGAGATACTATGATCAATTACTAACCATCCAAGTCTCTTAAAATAGTTGGGCTCTAAGCACAAATATAATTTGGTACATGAGATGAACATAATAAATAAAAATTCGGATATTAGCTAGTTTTCTTTTATGATAAACGAAAGTAAACGAATACTGAATGCACGATAGACTTATTTTAATTATTGATTTTCATTTTGGGTACATGACATTTCTTCTTTAATCATGTTATTTGGACATCAATTAGCATAGAGATGTAGCAAAAAATGAAGGAAATGGGTAGACTGATGCTGCTATTTTAAGGCTAAAAGCTTCATGATAAATGATGTATAAATACAAGGTCTTATTCAATGCAAGGTATTATTATAATTTTACCAGAATTATTCATAAAATAATATGGCTTCAATATATTTTTCTTTTCAAATTCTTGTTCCTCTTTTAATAAGTTGAACATGTGATACCAAGTCCATATATGTGTATTTTATTTGTTTATTTACTTTTTTACATTAGTAGAGTTAAAATAGTAATCATACGAAAATATGACTAATATAAATGTAATATATGTTAATAGGGAACATTAGTTTATATTAAAATTAATGTTAATATTTATTCTTAAGCTACCAATATATATTGAAAACATTAACATATTGTCAAAAGAAATGAAATTTTATTATATTAAGCATGTATTAAATGTAAAAAAAAGACAGACAGAAAAGAAGTATTGAATTGTATTGAATCATTAAATTGTATTGGAATCGTAGGAAAGTAGTTGTAGAAGAGTACTTATTGTGGGTTCATATGAAACAAAATTAGAAAATAATTGTTAAAATATATACCACACTACTAAGAAAAAGTTGCATAATCAATTAAATATATCCAAATCTTTTCTTACATCAAAATATAAGATTTTTGTAATTTTGGACTACAGAAGAATACCGAGTGGTATTAGTTAAATATGTATTAAATAAAAAGTTTACTTTAGAATAAAAGATTCTACTAATTTCTTTTTCATTTTCTTTTTGAATATTTGGGCTTATATGCCTCACAAAAAGGTTCTCCTAATGTTGGTGGGTGTATAAATGAGGGTTTTGGAAAAAGAATACCATCTTTAATTCTAGCAATTTTTGTGTGAAAAAGAGGGAGGTGTAGTTGCACTTGTGAAATTTCATGGATAAAATACAAGACAATAGTCTTCGTCAGTTTCAAATTGAACAGTCATCTCTCTTATCAACTGGTAATAATGCTTCTCGTGGTAGGAAATCTGAAGGAGAGTCATCATCGAATCCAAATGTTGTTCACAGATCTGCTCATGAGCGTGTTGCTGACAGATCTGTTCTTCCCCTTGCCTTGCCTAAGTACTCTAATTTACACGACTACTTAGATAATCTTTATCATAGGTCTCGAGGTTATGCTAGACAGATTGCTGATCTTCAGGCACAGAAGTCCATCATAGATAAGAAGATTGATGACCTTCGAGAGTCCATATCCGAGGGTTATGCCTCATCAGATGATTAAGGAGTTCAAGGTGTTGATGCTCACCAAGATGCTTTCTGTTTATCTTATGTCAGAATTGTTTTTTTTTCTAATTATGTTAGAAGATTGTGAGCTTTAAATTAATTGAATATTTTGTTGGCATCGATAGCATGGACCTCATGGTAGAAACTACTTGTTTAATTTTGCTTATCTATTTGCATTACACCAGATGTTACAATTAAAATTTTATTAATTAAAATTTTATTTAATTTTATTGAGATTTTATATACATGTCTAAGATTAAATTAAAATATGATAAAGGCAGATTTGGTTGCAAAGGAACACGATAGATTCAATACTAATATGTTCAAAGACAACCATTATCAATTACATATGAAATGGGAGTCTAAATTTGTGATTGTAGTTTCTCACTAATACATGTTGGCCCTAAAATTGTTGAGCCAAAATAAAGATTAGGGTTAGGGCTTTGTTAAAGAACTGCCCCCAAGTTGGGGCCAGACTTTGATTGACCTATCTGGGCACTTGTTCACATCATGGCCAAGAGAAGGAATAATTTGGGCCCGGCCCACATTATATTAAAAGGATGGTCCAATGTTAAGCCTGAAATAATTATATAAATTATTAGAAATGCAACTACACAAGTAAGGATCTTAGAAGAGAGATCCACACCCAAGCTCCAACGGTCGCACTAGTATGGGTTTCCTGATATTGAAATATCTACATGAAGACGTGCACAAACTAGTGGATACTCGGAGTAGGGGAGATAGTTTTAAAGATCCATAGTCCAATTCAATTAAGCCTAGTGGAAATTAGATTGGAATTGGTGTTAGGTTGAAGGCCATGCTAAGGAAACATGGGGGCTTATTTTGGGAGGAAATCTTGATTTGCCAAAACTTACAATTTAAGAAGAGGTAACCCATGAGGATTGAATTTGAGATACTATGATCAATTACTAAACTAGTCAAGTCCTTTAAAAATAGTTGGGCTGTAAGAATAAATATAATTTGGTACAAATAAAAATTCGGAAATTAGCTAGTTTTTTTTCATGATAAACGAAAGTATACATACGAACACTGAATGCGTGATAGACTTATTCTAATTATTAATTTTCATTTTGGATACATGACATTTCTTCTTTAATCATGTTATTATTATTATTATTATATATTTATATAGATATATTTAGACACACAAGTTTTTATAGGTTGGTAATGTAAACCTAAATGTTTTACATATATCTCATTGATAGATAAAAATGTTAGTCTTTTATTACATTTTTAACTAAATTATTTTACTGTTTTAATTTAGCATACAAGGGCAACACGAAAAGTATAGGAATTTATTATTTGTCATATATGCATGGGTTCCACCACATACCACATGACACAATAATGATAGCTATATTATTTGAGGATGGTGACCCTTCCTTACAAGGACCTTAGGGCACAAAACTTATATTAATTAACTCATTCACATTCCTTCTCTGTTTATCACATATGGTTTCCTTCCCCGTTAATTAAACACATTCTATGCAACTTGATCCAAAATGTAATATCCCTGATTTTTCTTATAATTTTAATAGATTAAAATTTGCTAGAGATTAGAATTAGAAGTGGATTAAAAATAAGATAATTATATAATTTTACTTTAGAATACAATTGGATTAACGGGTCGTACTAATTTAATTTTGTCGGGTTTTAGTTTAAAATTTTAGCTGGCCCAATTTAATTAAAATGGACCTATACATATCTAGATATAAGCGTGTTAAAAAAAAGATGAAAAACCTAGCAAACATTCGGGAGAGAGAGAGAGAAAGAGAGAAGAAGAAGAAGAAGAACACGAAAAGAGGAAGATTCATAACAAGTTTAGAAAAATAGGTAACGATTCTTGTATTCTTTGTATATTCTTGTGTATGATATTATGTGTAAATCATATTTTCTTGATTATTTGTATATGTGATAATATTTTGGTATATAATATGATATGTATCCATGAGTTTTTTGTTTTGTCCATTGTGTTCGTATGACTACTTCGATTTTGTATGTATACTATATATAAAATCTCCGATTTTTTATGTATACTACATATAAAGTCTGAATTCTTGTAAAAATCGCATCTGACTCGTTATTTGTCGGAATTTTATGATATTAGACTCTCTGAAAAGGTATTTGAATTATATACGACTTTGATTCTTTGCGTTTTCCGAAATTCGGTCTGTAAACGTGAGTTTTTCTGTGTTTTCTTGACCTGCCAGTGTGTTTTCGAAACTGAGAAGTCTAACTTTGAAAATTCATAGTAAATTGAGTCTTTATCCAAAAATTTCGATCGATACCAATCTGGAAAGCTATTTTTGACCTCTGCACTTTGTGTTTCATTCCTCTGACTATTTTTGTGATTGCAATGTCTTAAACGTCGAAATACTAACCTGATCAGGGGTTGATTCTGTTCTGCAGTCCGCAAATGCCTATGTTCTGAGTTCGTTACTTTTCCGTTTTTAACGAGTCTTATCATTCTGGAAAGGTCTCGGAATTGACTACGTTTTTCGTGTTTTTTACTTTTTCAGATAAAGTCATTTTCATAGAGTAATTTGTCAATTTCTAGAACTGGTCATAACTGATTTTGTTAATAATGGTCTATTTTGCAAGATGTTTTGGTGCTGATTTTTGAAATTTCATTGAGTAAGTTATATGTAAGCGTCGCATGGGTTCTATTAAGGTGATGTGAACATTATTTGACTTTGATTGGTTTAATAAAATTATAGGATTTGCTCGTATTAATTTCGGTATTTGATCGCTTTTGAGGTAAGTACTTTTTGACTTTTATTTTCAGAAAAGATATGTATACTCGGTTTTTCGAATTTCGTATAAGATATAAGAATATTATTTCAAACTGTATAAGATATAAGAATCGAGAATCTTTTGAATCCCTCAGTCTCTACGTTATCGAACCTGTTCGTAATTTACGCTATAGTTCCGGAACTAGCCTTAGATACCCTTAGTAGGCGCACAAGTGTGCAACTTTAGATACCTATTAAGGGGGCGTAATTATTGAACTTTAGATGCCGGTCACTGGCAAAGTGTGGCGAAAAAATAAGAATAAGAATATGATCCCGGCTACTGGGAAAGTGTGGCCGTAGAGCAAGACTGTGGTATTTATAAGAATTTCGTTTCTATTTTTAGTTCTGTTTCTGTTTTAAATTCTGGATTTCTAAAATATAAACGTTGGGTTGGATCATTTTTCGCAAAGGTTTTTCAAATTATTATTGTTTTGAGAAAATTTGTTTTGCTTAAACACCCACTGATTTTTGAGAATATCTATAAGTCAATTTGTTACTTGCTGAGCTGTGTAGCTCACTCTTTCATAATATTTCAGGTTGGTACACTGTGGAAGCTTGTTGATAATATCGATGTGAACTTGTGAATTTCATGCTACGTGATTAGATGTAATTGGATAAGATTTATCGTGTTAGTAGAATAAATTCTGTTAAGTGCAAGGTTATAATTATTGAATTTTTGGAGCTGCGCCTCAGATTTTATGTTTTTGAATTATTTAAGTTAGACCGCTGCTTTGACTTTTGTGACTTTCGTTAATTATTGAATAAAGAATTTGTTTTATCTAAGTTTTGTATTTAGATTAATAGTCCGAAAAGTCGGGCTCTTACACAAACATAAGCGGGCGGAAAGAAAACTAACTTCCTCTTGTTTACTGTCATATTGTTTAGTATAATGCATATTATGGTATAATCTCAGTCTCCTACCACAACCACCACCCTCGGATCATCACACCATCATCTTCCACTTAGATCTATATTTCAGCAATGACCTCCATATTTTGTTATGACAAAATTTCTCCGTCAACGTCTTGCCATGCACTAAGTTGATTAGGCAATTTAATTGAGGCCGGTAGCGGGTATATCAATATCGTACTATATATAATGAGCATGAGAGAGTTCTAATCTAAATTTTTGGTCAGTTGGTTCTCACTTCCACATGATCACTAAATTATAAACTAGATAAATAGAACTTGTTAGATCTAATGAATGTTCACTATTTCATAGTCAAAAAGTTATTTCAACTAAATAGTATTGAAACAAGTTTCTAACCAAGTCTTGGACTCATATAAGTCTCTTGCTCCACTATTTTTCTAACAATCATGGTTAATTTATAATTTAAAATTACAAAAATTTAGTGAATACTTTAGTTTTAGTCAAGTCAAATTTTGTTATTTTTTGTTAGTTATGGTCTTATGTGTAGTTCCTGGTTTAGTGCAGTTTGCTCTAAGAATTTTACGAGTAACTAATAGGGTAAGATGTTATGCTTTCACCATAATGTTAGTGTTTCTAGTTGGAGTCTTTATAGGGAAGTTGTACTGGTTAGAATAAATGTAGGAATTTTGTTAAGTACGTCTATAAAGCTAAGAGCTAACTATATTCTATTTCTATTCATTCAGCATAACAAAATATTTATTATTCTCCAAATATAGCTTATTTTCCATTCATTGTTTTTTTAGATGGTTTCAGATCTATAATTTTTTTTCTCTATCAAGTTCACTTACTTGTTGGGGACGAGTAAAGAATTGACATAAAATTGTGATTTTGTCAAATGGAAGCTATGAATGGTGGAGATGAGTCTATTATTGTGGAGAAACTTTTAGGAACGAAGTATAAGTACTGTAAAATTTATTTGGAGGCATATCCTCAAAGTCGGGACCTGTGGAGAATTGTTTTTGGTTCAAAGACGAAACCGACAAACATCTCGACGATTAATGTTGAATCACGTCAAAAATGGAAGATCAAATTCGTCAAGGCACTTTTCGCATTAAGGACATCAATTAACAAAGATATATTTAATCATGTGCGCAATTTAGCTCTCTAAAGCAAGTGTGGGACACTTTGGAACAATTGTTCACTAAGAAGAAAATACAAGGTTGCAATTTGGTGAATGAGCTGGCTATGCTCACCATGTCAATTTCAGAATAATTCTTGAAAGTGAAGAATATAGGTCATGAAATTGAAGAGCTAGATTCTAAAGAAATGGGTTGTTCAACATGCTGTGTTTGATGCGTGGTTTGAAGGATGAGTATTCTCCTTGTATGACCTATTACCTATATCGAGGGATGGGAAAATCAGACATTAGTTGAAGATTGAAAATTTTATATGCAAATAAGGAGACACAAACAAAACAAGAGGAACACAAGTTTGATTATGAAAGAAATGATGTTTTATTTATAAGCTGAAAGACGAAAGAGAGAGATGCACCAATAGATTCTGGAAGCAAGAAGTTTATGAGAAATTCTGGAAATAAGAAGTTTACTTGAGGAAATTAACAACTAAATACAACAAATCGAAGTTTTCACATAATAAATCCATTAAATTTTATAGGTGTGGAAAACTCATCATATAAAGAAGAATTATCGAGTGAAGTTCTCATACGTTAATGTGTTAATGTTGCATGCGAGGAAAAAAATGATGAACCAAAGTGGGAAAAGTATTTTACAATCATCATGATTAACGAAAGTGAAAGAATTGTCGAGAAATAGGAACGAAGATTGGTCATTGGTTGTTTGCATCATGTTACGGGGAACAAATCATTAATTTGTGAGAAACATGAACATAATGGAGATCAAGAAATTGTCACCGCGGATAATTCTATTCATGTTGCAAAAATGAAGGAAATGTGAAACTTTTTGTTGCTATTTCAAGGCTAAAAGCATCATGATAAATGATGTATAGATACAAGAAATAATAATAAATTTACCAGAATTATTTATAAAATAATATGACTCATATATTTTTCTTTTTAAAATTTTGTTCCTCTTTTAATAAATTGAACATGTGATACAAAGTCCTTTTATGTTTTTTTTATATTTACTGTTTTACATTAGTAGAGTTTAAATAGTAATCATACGAAAATATGACCAATATAAATATCATGGAACATTAGTTTATATTAAAATTAATGTTGATAATATTTATTCGTAAGCTACAAATATATAATGAAAACAATACGATACTCTCAAAGGAAATGAAATTTTATTACATTAAGCATGTATTAAATGTAGAATGAGACCGACAGAAAAGAAGTATTGAATCATTAAATTACATTGAAATAGTAGGAAAGTAGTTTTTTGTACGTCCGTGTGAAAAAAATATAAAATAATTGGTAAAATATATGAGACTACTAAGAAAAAGTTTCCTAATCAATTAAATATATCCAAATCTTTTTTTATATCAAAATATAAAAAATTTGTAATTTTGGACTATAAAAGAATACAGAGTGGAATTAGTAAAATATGTATTAAATAAAAAGTGTACTATAGAATAAAAGATTCTCCTAATTCCTTTTTCATTTTCTTTTTGAATATTTAGGCTTATATGCCTTACAAAAAGGATCTCCTAATGTTGGTGGGTGTATAAATCAAGGTTTTGGCAAAAGAATACCATCTTTAATTCTAGCAGTTTTTGTGTGAAAAAGAGGGCTGTGTAGTTGCCCTTGTGACATTTCATGGATAGAATACGAGACAATAGTCTTCGTCAGTTTCAAATTGAACAATCCTCTCTCTTATCAACTAGTAATAATGCTTCTCCTGGTAGGAAAGCTAAGGAGAGTCATCATCGAATCCCAATGTTGCTCACAGATCTGCTCATGAGTGTGTTGCTGACAGATCTGTTCCTCCCCTTGCCTTGCCTAAGTACTCTATTTTACACGACTGTTTAGATAATCTTTATCATAGGTCTCGAGGTTATGCTAGACAGATTGCTGATCTTCAGGCACAGAAGTCCATCATATATAAGAAGATTGATGACCTTCGAGAGTCCATATCTGAGAGTTATGCCTCCTTAGATGATTAAGGAGTTCAAGGTGTTGATGCTCACCAAGATGCTTTCTGTTTATCTTATGTCAAAATTGTTTTTTTTTTCTAATTATGTTAGAAGATTGTGAGCTTTAAATTAATTGAATATTTTGTTTGCATCGATAGCATGGACCTCATGGCAGAAAATACTTGTTTAATTTTGTTCATCTATTTGAACTACACCAGATGTTACAATTAAAATTTTATTTAATTTGATTGAGATTTTATATACATGTCTAAGATTAATTAAAATATGATAAAGGCAGATTTGGTTGCAAAGGAACACAATAGATTCAATACTAATCTGTTCAAAGACAACCATTATCAATTACATATGAAATGAGAGTCTAAATTTATGACTGTAGTTTCTCACTAATACATGTTGGTCCTAAAATTGTTGAGCCAAAATAAAGATTAGGGTTTGGGCTTTGTTAAAGAACTGCCCCCAAGTTGGGGCAGACTTTGATTGACCTGGGCACTTGTTCACGTCATGGCCAAGAGAAGGAATAATTTGGGCCAGACCTACATTATATTAAAAGGAAGGCCCAATGTTATGTTAGTGCTTGTGCCCTAGAGACAATACTATAATGTTCTTAGGGAAGACATTTTGATTATTAATAAATATGTTCTATGGATTTTCTTTCAATTATTTATTATGTCTTTATTAACTGCGATATAAATATTAGAATAATAAATGTCCTTGGAATATAAGCATGAATTCTATATCTCTAAGTATGTGACATAGAAATGAGATTATATGAGTAGTGTTTATAATCCTAAAAGATCCCTAGTCGAGTATTATTATTTGAGGACAATAATAATGCATTAAGACTAGTATGTTTGTTGACTGATGACCACATCTCATTGGTTATAAGTATGGTGATACTAAAGTCAAAGACATAAGTGCATGTTAGCAGAACATGGCACTGGATAGACCCACCGTGTGAATTCTTCATGGTAAATGTTATGAAGTGTCATAAGCAATTCTCACAATGATAATGGTGTAATGATCCTTAGACTTGAAATCATTATATTTCTATATGAGAATTAATATACTTTGATTCTACTCAAAGTTACCTTTGACCGGGTAATGATAAAGGTGGACATTGGGTATATTATGAATCATATGAGAAATATGAATGATAGATATAGGATTTAACCCTCCTATTTTAGGAGTGATATTATTGGCCTCTTGATTGAGTGAGACTATGAAATGCATGGCCATGCTCAAATTGTGATTTGTTTAATAGTCTACTCATCGATCAAGTAAACCGGGATTAAATGTTGAAGAGGATGACATAATCCATGCCTCGAGTTTAATCTATAATATAAGGTTAAAAGGATTATATTACATGGAACATTATTCATTAAAGGTTTAATTGGATCACCAATTATTATTATTACTTGGGTAGCAATGATGTATTACTAGATGCCGCTCATTGTTTATAATTTAATTATGAGATATTAAAATTATTGTCAACGTAATAATAACCTAAAGGGTTACACATAAAGAACGTTTTAAACGGAGCATTAATTAAATTTCGAATTTAATTGAATTATTATTATTATTGAATTATTGGATTAATTAAGTAGGATTTGATTAATTATATAATAATTCGAATATAATAAATAATTATACTAATAATCAGATTGGGTTTTGGAAGCCCAATCAGATTAGTTATAGGCCCGGAATTCTCTCTTGATATAAATACATTAAGATGTATTATTTTAGGGTTAAGAAATTGAAAAACGTTTTTTCTTAAAAAACCCTAGCTGCTCTACATCAAAGAGAGGCTAGAGAGAGAGAGAGTGTGTTCCGAGGGCAGTTCTTGGCTAGTACCAACTCCGGTGATCGTTGGACGATTGGGCGTTCGTGTGGACTAATTAGAGACGTGTATCGCAAGGTGGGACACGTGGTGATCATATCAAAGGACCTCCATTAGTCAGCCGTTCGTAAAGCTTCAAAAGGTAAACGATTCTATTCACGAATTAAATATCGTTTTTCGCATGGATCCTGCGGAGGGTTTCGTTAATTTTTCTGTTTTACGCGTTTTTCCGTTGCGTTTTTATGCCCGAAACCCTTCAATGGTATCAGAGCTACTTGCGAAAAGTGTTTAATTCGTTTATATATTTACTGTTTTGATGATAAAATCATGTTTGCGACTATCATGATTGATGTGTTGTTTTTATGAAAACATGAATATTGTGTTGATGTATATACATAAATTGTATAATAATGATGATTGAGATGATCATATGATGATCATATAATCTGTATGTATACTGATATATACGTGATATATTTTTGTTCTTGTTATGAGAATCGTATTCAAGATAAAATCTGTAACGTGATATATACGTAATACATGTATGTATTAGATACATCACCCATGCCATGCCTGCTAAACAAGATAAAATCTGTAACGATTCAAGATTTTAAAATTGAACAAAACGAACATGAGATTCCTGTGTTTATGAAACACAGAAATAAGTATGAATTTTCGATTTTTTGATATGGGGCGATTTTGACAAAAAATACAAGCAACGCTTGTAAGAAAGGCGGGTTTTAAGTGAGACCACTGTGACTCCTCCGTTGGACTGGAAATCAAACCATTGATGAATTTTGAATTGAAGTACTTAGTTCAAGGAAAAATTGGGAATCTCTTGATGATGGGATCATGGTCGTTTTAATAATAAAATCCCTAAATTTAAAATATTAAGTCACTTAGATGCCTTCCAATGGGCAACAATCGTCAAGACCTAGATCGAGAAAGAGTGGGTTCGCCAAAGCGAAGCACTCCAATCTATCGTGGTAAGGCGCAATGAAGTAAATGTGATACTTAACTGTTAGACCATTGGGTTAGACTTAACTAAGTTACCACAATAGGATTGTGAACTTAGAGGCATGGAGTTTGGTATGATTTATTGGATAAATATGGACAAATGTTGTTCTACCAAACTTTCCAAGAGTTATATATGATATAATTGACAAGAGTTGTCTACCTAAATAAATCATGTTTTGGGAGAAAAGCCAAAGCTGATTTTAAGCGTGACGAAATATGGATCTTGGCTCACTAGAAGGATTTAAAGTAATGCCTTCCGAATTAATAGTTAGGGCTATTGATTTGATAAAAATAGTGGGAGATATATATGGATAATCACTTGAACATAATTTAATAAATCTGCAACTAACTTATTTTATGCATTTTAACATTGTAGATATCTAAATGGCAAACTCAAACAATTTCTCTGTGCGATCAGTCCTTGAGAAGGAAAAGCTGACAGGAACCAACTTCCTTGATTGGCAAAGGAATTTGAGGATTGTCCTCAGGCAGGAGCGAAAGATTTATGTCCTTGATATTCCTCACCCTGGACCTCTTGCTGCTGAAGCAACCGAGGCTCAACAAAATGCTTATCAGAAGCATCTTGATGATTCTACGGATGTCTGTTGTTTGATGCTAGCGACTATGAGTCCTGAGCTTCAGAAACAACATGAGCGTATGGACGCTTATGACATGATAGAGCACCTCAAAAGGATGTTTGAGGGTCAAGCTCGTCAAGAAAGGTTTGATGTAAGCAAAGCGTTGTATGCATGCAAACAGGGAGATCGTGACCCGGTTGGACCGCATGTTCTAAAGATGATAGGGTATTTGGAAACCCTTGAGAATTTGGGTTACCCGGTTTTACCGGAACACCAAGCAGATTTGATCTTGCAGTCTTTGAACATCAACTACACTCAATTTGTTATAAACTATATTATGAGTGAGATAGACAAAACACCTACGGAACTATTGGCATTATTGAGGACTGCTGAGACCAATATGTCGAAGGCTAACCCTGCTCCCATAATGATGGTGAATAAAGGGAATGCCAAAGGAAAGGGGAAATGGAAATGCAAGAAGAAGATTGGATCTAAATCTGCTAATCCGAAGCCTGCTTTCAAAAAGGCTTTGAAGCCTACTGGAGGTGTTGCAAAAGGTGCTGCAAAGGGTGATGTATGTCACTTTTGCAAGAAGCCGGGTCATTGGAAGCGTAATTGTCAAGCTTATTTGGAAGATCTAAACCTGAAGGGAATGAAGTCTGTGAAGATTTCTGATTCAGGTATGTATGTTATAGAAGTCAATTTGTCTAATTCTACATCATGGGTATTAGATACTAGATGTGGTTCTCACATTTGTATAAATGTGCAGGAACTGCGAAGGAGTAGGACTTTGGCAAAAGGAGAAGTCGACCTACGCGTTGGCAATGGAGCAAAGGTTGCTGCTTTGGCTGTAGGGACTTATAATTTATCGTTGCCCACTGGGCTTATTTTAGAACTTGAGAACTGTTTTTACGTGCCTACGATTTGCAGAAACATTATGTTAGTTCAGAATTCAATGATCGTCAGGAGCTAGACTCAACTGATCAGGATTGCTGACGTCATCAGGATTACATGGTCGTCAGGATTGAGATACATATCAGGACTGGGATCAGGATTGATCATCAGGACTGGAAGCTGATCAGGATTCCTACTTCGAGTTATATTTGGAGTCTAGTTAAACATGGAAGTTTATTCTGTCGGTTCCTGGTTTGTAGAATGTAGCTATCAATTATAGATAGGTTTCAATCTTTGTAATTGATTAGGACTTATCATTGATAGAGAAGCTGTGTAGTATATAAACACAGTCTTGGTTTCGATTTATGTATTCGAGAGAGAGAAGCGAATCAAGATAGAAGCTCTTAAGATCATAGAATATCTTGAGAGAGTTTTTGTAAGCTAGCAGCTCTCAAGAACATCAGAATTTCTTGAGAGAGTTTGTAACAGTTTTATATCAGATTTAATAAAGCTGTTATCTTTCTTTCATATTTGTGATATATACATTAAGAAGTCGATTATCTTATACTATTGTATTCAACCCCCCTTCTACAATAGAGTATTACTGGGCAACAATTGGTATCAGAGCAAACTGATTTAATTCTGAATCAGATACGATCTAAAGATGTCGACAACCAAGTATGAAAGCATGAAGATTCCCATCTTGAAGAAATCAGAATATCCAACATGGAGGGTAAAGATGCTGATGTACCTGGAGGCTATGGATCCTGACTATTTGGACAGGATTCGTGATGGACCATACATTCCTACATGAATTGTAGAACGAACAGATACAGTACCTGAACATTATGTGGTCAAGGCTAAAAGTGAATGGACTCCAGAAGAAAAAGCTCATGTACTCAGGGAACCGAAGATAAAGAATATCTTACACAGTAGTCTTGATGCTGTCAAGTCAAACAGAGTGATTGCATGCAAGTCTTCAAAAGAAATCTGGGATACTTTGGAAACTCAGTGCCAGGGATCTGCATCTGTCAAGAAAAACAGAAGGGCTCTTTTGATTCAAGAATATGAACAATTTGATGCAAGACCCGATGAGAGCCTAACTGATCTATATGATAGATTTCTGACACTATTGAACAGTTTATCTTTAGTTGACAAGGAATATGAAACTGAAGATTCAAGCACCAAGTTTCTAAGAGCTTTACCTGAAGAATGGGACACTCAGACATCGATCATTAGACATCAGTATGATCTTAACACTGTGTCTCTTGATGATGTCTATGGGATGCTAAGAACTCATGATCTTGAAGTTCAACAGAGGAAGAACAAGAAAAGCAGCAAGGCAAAATCAATTACTTTGAAAGCAGAGGCTAAATCAAAAGGAAAATCTATGGAGGTCTCTAGAAGTAAAACAAGAATAGTTGAGTCAGATCTTGATGACTCTTCATCAGATACTGATGGCAATGCTGATGCCAATACTGATGATGATTCTTCTGACTCAGACATGGAAGAGATGGTTGCTATGATTGTCAGAAACTTCAAAAGGATGAAGTTCAGGAAGAATAGAAGACAAGGCAACTTTCAGAAAAAGGATTTCAATCCAAACAAAGATAAGTATATCAAAAAGGACAGCAAGGGTAGAAAATTTGACAAGTCAAAAGTTAGATGCTACAAGTGCAATGGTATGGGTCACTTTGCTTCTGAGTGCAAGAAGACAAAGGCACTTATCACATCAAGCAAGGATTGGATGGACTCTTCCTCAGAATCTGATACTGAGGTGGTCAACTATGCTCTAATGGCCAATGCTGATGTAACTGCTGCTCCTGATGATAAGGTACTAAATACTATCTTTGATTTTGATACTGATAATGCTTCTGAGTTAAGACGTTTTCTAAAGTCATTACATATTAGCTTTAGAAGTCAAACTGCTGAAAATACTAGGATCTTATCTGAGATGTCTGAACTTAGAAAAAGGAATGATATATTAGAAGCTGAATTTTCTCGTATGCAAGAAGTACAAAAAGAATGTGATAATGTGAATCACATGTATTTAGAGATGAAATCCAAATGTACTGCTCTTGAAAAGGAACTTGAAAATGCTAATGAGAAAATCAGAACCTGGACAGACTCTGGTAGGAAATTTCATGAGATTAATACCTCTAAGAATTGGAAAGAGTGTCTAGGATATAAGTCAGATGAGGATAAGAAATTGAAAGAGAAAATTGTCATTGATGAGACAGTCAGTCCAAAGACCTATAGACATGTTATAGATGCAACCAAATCTAAGATTACTCCTGTTAATTTTGTTTTTGGTAAGGATTCCAATTCTACTTTTGAAAAGGAATCTAATTCTACTCAAGGAATTAAAATCATAAAGTCATTAAGAATGTAGGTCTATTGTCTCAGAAACAGCTTACGGATAAAATCTGTGAGGTGACAGATAAGAAAAAGGAAGCTACTGTTAAGAGAAACAGGAATGGTAAAGTTGGGATCAATAAAGAGAATGGTTATAAATATATCCCAAATGCACCTAGAAAGTGTTGTTTTAACTGTGGTAACTCTAATCATCTTGCTATTGATTGTAAGAAGAGTAAGAAGAAGATTACTGATATTCCTAAGTCTGATGTTAGGAATAGATCAGTATTTTATAAACCACAGAAGTCCTGTTTTCATTGTGGTAGTATATGGCATTCTATTTATACTTGTAAAGATTATCATGAGTTGTACTATAACTTTTATGATCCAATGCCTAAAGTTAATAAAAATAGTGCAAACTCTGGTAGCATTAAGAATGTCAAGTTGGAACATGCTTTTGTTAATACTGATACTGACAAAGCAAATCCTAATGGAGTAAATCCTGTCAGGACTGCTAAAGTCAGAAAGTCTTCTGCTGTGAAATTTAATAAATTGCATGGAAAAGGAACCCAACAAGTATGGGTTCCTAAATGTTCTAACTAGTGTGTTTCTATTCTGATTGCAGGGTAAAAAGAAAAATGTGTTAGTCATGGATAGTGGATGTTCTGTGCACATGACTGGAAACAAAGCCCTGTTATCAGAATATGAGGAAAAAGCTGGCCCAACTGTGTCTTATGGAGATGGCAACATTGGACAAACCTTGGGATATGGCAATATAATCATTGGAAATGTCATCATTGAAAATGTAGCTCTAGTGAAGGGACTAAAACACAACCTGTTGAGTATTAGTCAAATCACTGACAGAGGTTATCATGTCAACTTCTATTCCACACATTGTGAAGTAGTCAGCAAAGAAACAGGAAAGATAGCACTGACTGGCTACAGGCATGGTAACATATATGAAGCCAACATTCAATCAAATACTGATGACTCCCCTACCTGTCTGATCAGTAAAGCTTCAGTAGATGAAAGTTGGAATTGGCACAAGAAGCTTTCTCATCTCAACTTCAGAAATATCAATGAGTTGGTTAAGAAAGATTTAGTGAGAGGATTACCAAAAGTGTTATATACTCCTGATGGACTCTGTGATGCATGTCAGAAAGCAAAACAAAGAAGGACATCATTCCAGAGTAAATCAGAATCCTCTATTGAAGAACCATATCACATGCTACATCTTGATCTATTTGGTCCAGTCAACATCATGACCATCAGTAAGAAAAGGTACACTCTTGTAATTGTTGATGAATATTCTAGATTCACCTAGGTGTATTTTCTGCACAGAAAAGATGAGACTCCTGAAGTTCTGTTGGATCATGTGAGAATGATTGAGACAACCACAAAGTACAAAGTCAAGATACTGAGAAGTGATAATGGTACTGAATTTAAGAATTCAAAGATGGAAGAGTTCTGCAAATACAAAGGAATCATTCAACAATTCTCTGCTCCTGGAACACCTCAGCAAAATGGAGTAGTTGAAAGGAAAAATAGAACTCTTATTGAAGCTGGCAGAACTATGTTGGAGAAGCAAAATTACCTACATATTTCTGGGCAGAAGCAGTCAACACAGCATGCTACACTCAAAATCTGACATTAATAAAGAGACATGGTGTTACTCCTTATCAGTCACTCAAGGAAAAGAAACCAAGTCTGAAGCATCTGCATGTGTTTGGCTGTAAATGTTTTGTTCTCAGAACTCATCCTGAACAACTAGGGAAATTTGAAACAAAGGCTGATGAAGGAATTTTCATAGGCTATCCTGCATCAAGAGCCTTCAGAGTTTTTAATTTGAGGACAAGGACTGTCATGGAGTCAATACATGTATCTTTTGATGACAAAAAGATAGCTGGAATCTATGAAGACTCTCATGATAGATTGATTTTTGAAAATGAAGCTACCAAGGAACTTGAAGAAAGTGAATAAGATCCTGTCCATACATTAGATCCTGATGGGTCACCAAATCCTGATGACACACCAGATGCTGATGGTGCAAATACTGATGATGCAATCAATAGTAATACTTCTAGTAGTGCTAATGTTGAGAGGGAGCAACATCATTCTACTACAAGTTCAGAGTCAACACAATCATCAGGACAGAATTCTTCTGATACTGATTCAAGTGATGATCCTGATAACTTATCAGGAGGAAATAACAATAATTCAGGGGGAGCTTCAAGACAAGCAAGTTCTTCAAATCAAGATAACACCAATCCAGGGAGAGCATCTACGTCAAGAAATAATTTAACACCAGCGAGGAAATGGACTGCAAGTCATACTCCTGATTTGATCATTGGGGATCCTGATGCAGGTGTTCAAACAAGAAGTGCAACTCAGAATGAATGTCTATACAATAACTTTCTATCCAAGGAGGAGCCAAAGAAAGTTGAAGATGCACTTAAAGATGCTGATTGGGTTACTGCAATGCAAGAGGAACTGAATGAATTTGAAAGAAATGAAGTCTGGAAACTGGTACCAAGACCAAAGAATAGATCAATTGTTGGTACAAAGTGGATTTTCAAGAACAAGACTGATTCTGATGGAGTAATAATCAGAAACAAAGCAAGACTAGTTGCAAAGGGGTATTCTCAACAAGAGGGAATTGATTATGATGAAACTTTTGCTCCTGTTGCAAGACTAGAAGCCATCAGGATATTTCTTGCTTATGCAGCACATAAGAAATTCAAGGTTTTCCAGATGGATGTTAAAAGTGCTTTCTTAAATGGAGAACTGGAGGAAAAAGTCTATGTTGAGGAACCTCCTGGTTTCATTGATCCTAACTATCCAGATCATGTCTACAGATTGGATAAGGTACTTTATGGACTAAAGCAAGCTCCAAGAGCATGGTATGAAACTTTAGCTCTATTCTTACTGGAAAGTGGATTCAAAAGAGGTGCTATTGATAAAACTCTATTTTATTTGAATCACGGTAAGGACTTGTTGTTAGTTCAGATTTATGTTGATGATATCATTTTTGGGTCAACAAACAATAAGCTTTGTGAAAAGTTTTCCAAGCTTATGCAGTCAAGATATCAAATGAGCATGATGGGAGAAATGAGTTACTTTCTTGGTCTTCAAGTTAAACAGACTGATGAAGGGATTTTTATCAATCAGTCTAAATATACAAGGAATTTATTGACAAGGTTTAACATGCAAGATAGTTCTCCTGCCACAACTCCCATAGCTACAGCTACCAAACTTGATCCTGATCAAGGTGCTGAGGTAGATGTAACTCACTACAGAGGAATGATTGGCTCTTTATTGTATCTCACTGCAAGTAGACCAGATATCATGTTTGCAACCTGTCTGTGTGCAAGATTTCAAGCAAAACCTAGAGAACCCCATCTGATTGCAGTCAAAAGAATTTTCAGATATCTCAAAGGCACTTCTTCACTTGGCCTTTGGTATGCAAGGGAATCAGATTTTGGGTTGTGTGGTTATTCAGATGCTGATTTTGCAGGATGCAAAATAGACAGGAAAAGTACTTCAGGAAGCTGTCAGTTTTTGGGTGGAAGACTAGTTTCATGGTTCAGTAAAAAGCAAAAATCCATTTCCACTTCAACTGCAGAAGCTGAGTACATTGCTGCAGGAAGTTGTTGTGCTCAGATAATGTGGATGAGAAATCAGTTGTTAGATTATGGCCTGTCATACTCAAAAATCCCTTTTTATTGTGATAACCAAAGTTCTATTGCAATGACAGGAAATCCAGTTCAACATTCTCTTACTAAACACATCATTATTCGATATCACTTCATAAGAGAACAAGTTCTGGAAGGAACAATTGAACTTCACTTTGTTCCTACTGATCAACAACTAGCTGATATATTCACCAAGCCACTACCTGAAGCTACTTTCAATAAATTGGTGAATGAACTTGGAATGATGAACTTTAAGAATTTCTGAGGAAAGCTACAGAGAGGAAATCCTGATAACTATCAAATCCTGATGGTTATTCAGAAAGGTATGTTTTCTTTGATCAAATCCTGATAGGATGCAATCCTGACAGGAAGTCAACTGGTCAAATCCCGATGCTCAGATTTTGAAGCTGGTATGAAAACCAGAGGTTCTATGCTAATTTGTCATCAACACTTCTGGTAAACTCTGGAAAATAAGATTTTTACTTAGTCTTTGATTAAGTTTTCAGTCTTAATTCTCAATTTCAATTAAATTTTTATCAGAGTTTTCTATTCGTCATTTTATATGTCAAATATCAGTGTTACTAACAAATTGTGCAGGAAAAGTAAGAAGGACAAGTACGTAAAATTGAGCAAATTGATAGTTTTCTATTAAAATTTTTGCGTTTTTCAATCTTGATAAGACAAATGGTTTCATAGGAAATGCTTTTATTCCTGATGAGGTTAGGTTTTTCTTACATAGGAAAATGCCTACTCGTTATGGTTTAATTTCTAATGCTATGGGGCAAGGCCAATCACACCTTGTTCCTAACCCAAGCATTCATCCTAAACAGTCTAAACAGTCAACTGCCACCTCTAATGTCTCTCAAAAGACTTTAGTTGTAAAAGCAAAAAAGTCAGCTAGAACTGATGTGTCAGGAAGGCAATCAGGTTCAAAGGACTTTTCCTCTACACCTATCACTAAAAAGAAGTTACAAGGGGGTGTACAAGGGGTCCTGGTGAAGAAAGCTGCAAAGGGAGGTGAAGCTATTTCTGTTAAAAGAAAATTAGTTCTTAGGGATGAGACTGACTCAGAGGATGATTTACCTATATCCTCTGTGATGAATGTGAATAAGGAAGTTGCTGATACTGCTACTGTAGCTGTGGTTCCATTGTCTACACCACAGAAGAAAAGGAAGTTATCAAAAAGCAGGTATCATATTCCTTTAGAAAAGAAGCAGGATACTGATGTACAGGACACTTGTATTCTGAATGAGCAATCAGTTTCAACTGCTCAAGCAAATCCTGATGTTAGTATTCCTGATACTGCACCAAGTCAAGTGGTTAATATTTCAGACTCTCCAGCACATGACTTTCCAACAAAAAGACATGTTGATATTTCATGGGAGAAGTATGGTGCTGCTGCTTCCAATCTTGGGATAAAACATCCAATGGAAAAGCTAAGGAAGGCAGAAGAGTTAGTCTATCAGAGACAGAAGAAACTGAAAGGATCAAGCCCACAAGAACCTGAACCTCAAAGTGGTTCAGTATCTCTTTCTGATGATCCAGCCACACAAGAACCACTCAATCAAAGTTTGAGTGAAGGCTTAGCTCGTGGAATGGTCCCACAAGAACCATTTTCTCAAAGGGAGAATGCAGACATCGACATTCCAGCTACACAAGAACCATCTTCTCAAAGTGAAGATGCAGGCCAAGCTACAGTTTCTGAGAAATTTCCTGACAATGCTCAAGGGATTTCTGGTGCAGATGCAGTTCAAAGATTGGTCGAGGACACTGTCAATGAGGGGAGCACACAAGAACCTTTGACTCAAAGTGTTGAAGAAGCTTCTGAACCTCAAGCTCCACAAGAACCATTGGTAGCAAATACTGATGCAAGCATATCAAATCCTGACGGTGTTCATCCTGACGCTAGTGGTGCTCCTGATGCTGAACCTATCCTGATACAGCCACTTCGTTCAAGACCAATGGATCATCCTATCACAGATTCACAGGATAAAATGAAAGGTATAGCTATTCCTAATCCTGATGATACTCATAGTACTGATGATGATGACTCTGATGATAGTGATGATGATGAGAATCGAAAAGAGAAGGAACAGCTTGCTACAGCACTCAAAATTAGTCTTGGAACTAATTTTGGTTCATCAAGTACATATATGGCTGGCAAAGCTTCCACTGGGAAAGATCAGAGACAAGATTTTTCTATTCCTTCCTTTAATCCTGCTGAGGCACTTAGACAGAATGAATGGAACAATTCATGGCACAGATCTGCTGAATCTGTAAGTTATTCTTCTGCTTTGGAACATGCATATGATGCAGTGAAATCTATAGAGAATCAAGACTTGAAGAATCATCTGAAGGCTACAACTCTGTTATCCAAAAGTCTAAAAAGTGAGATTGATTCTATCAAAAATTCAACTGAGTTTGTGAGGAATGATATTTCTCAAAATTTTACAAAGGTGCCTACTGCCTTTCAGCTAAGGGTAGTAGAATCCCAAGTGAAATCTGTTATTTTTGAACAAACCTCTATCAACAGAAGGATTGATTCTCTAGATACCAAGGTAACTGACATTCAAGCCTCTCTTTCCTTAATTTTGAATTTATTGTCAAATCCTGATGTCAAAAAGGGGGATAAGGTTAGTCAGACAAAATGCACACCTGATCTAGTATTAAGGAATAATGATGATGATACTGGAGATGATGGTAGTGACAAAGTGATACAAGGAGAAACCTTTGATGCTGCTGTTATGAAGTCTACAATTCAAACTTCACAAAGTCAAACAACGCAGTCAACTCATGTTTCTGATTCTGGAGTTAAGACAGTAAGAACGTTGGTGCAATCTCAGATCCTGACGGAAGAACAAATCCTGACACCTGGTCATGGACATATTCTTGCTACAATTCCTGAAGGTGATGAAGATGTGATTATTGATAATCCTGAAGATGCATCAAATTTATTCCAGAAGTTTTCTACAAAAGATGGCAGAATTGTTACTCTATATCACACTGATAAAAGAGTTCAACAATTATATGCAAGAAAAGCACTCTCTACAGCAAGTGAAGAATATCCTGATCTCTCACATGAAGAATTCTTAAGACAACAGAGAGAAATGATGGAAAGCTTTAATAACCCTGCTCCTGCTAGAGGTAGAGGAGGCAGTGGTAGGAGAGGAGCTAGAAGAAGTAGAAGAGGTTCTTCAACTCAAACAATATCTAGACAGACAAGGTCTCGAGGGTTAAGAATTGAAGAAATTCCTGAACCTATTCAAACTCTAGTAGTTCCTGACAGATCTACTTTTGGTGATGATGGAAATATTGAAGAAGAACCTGAATTGAGAAGAAAATCAAGAAAATCAACTCTCTGCAATACAAATCAAATTGAAGAATCTAATCCTAATGATGTTCCTGATAATATTCAAGATCCTGATGATTCTGAAATTCTACAAGAGATTGATTTAATAATCTTATCTACTATGGTTGATTCTCACAACAAGGAAGTAGATGAAGAAGAAGAAGCCAGAAGAAGAGAAATTACAAGAAGAACAAGTAGAGATTTCAATCTCTATGTACAAAGGCTTAAACTCTCAAACAGAAGAATGTGGAGGAACCCAAGCAGACAAGAATCTTCACTGTAAAGAAGCTATGCCTTTGAAAAGGAAAAGGATAAGAAGTGGAAACATATTAGCACATTAAGTTGTGATACACTTATCAATTTTCAGTCTGGAGGAATTATTACAAGCGCTTCAAGTGTTGTTGATTTATCTGGGATGGTTAGATCAAAAGCACTCTGGTTAAAGATGTTTTCAAATCTGAAGCAATTAACAAGTAATTCAAGAGGAGGTATTGGACACAGGGATGCTGAATATATAAATATGTCATATGTTGATCCTTACTCCTTAACTGAAATTGGAGGTACTTTAACTTCTGAAAACCTGAACAATTTACTAGCTGTTGATATAGTTATAGATTGTCATGATGGTTTTGACAAGAAAGAAAAGCTTCTGTACTTCATGAAAGATGGTAGTGTTAAGATTTTATCTATTCAAGATCTGCTGATGAAAACTACACAGGAACTGAAATATGTTCATTATCTTTTGAGATCGAAGAATCAAATATGCAAAGAATGGAGTGACATGATTTTGTCAACAATAAGAAGAAGACTGGATGGAAACAGTAATTTCAATGGTAATTATACTCCCATGTACTTAAATCAAAGAGGTCAGGATGTGGAAATGCAAAGGGGTACTGCTGTTAAAGAAGTAAATTTTGGCATGACTCATCTTACTCTCAATCCTGATGGGAAGGAAATTACTTATCTTTTGCTTGAAGAGCATAGTCTTCAGAGAAACTCCATATTGAATCT
The DNA here is from genome assembly GCA_030848705.1 of Heracleum sosnowskyi. Lineage (NCBI taxonomy): Eukaryota > Viridiplantae > Streptophyta > Magnoliopsida > Apiales > Apiaceae > Heracleum > Heracleum sosnowskyi. The sequence continues at coordinate 25,517,972 of CM061240.1, forward strand.
CAGAGCAGCTATCTATCAGATTAATGAGGAAGATGAAGAACTCAGAAATCTTAAGGAAAGACTGATTCAAATTCTTGAAGAAAAAGAAGAAAATTTGTTATCCAACTTTTTGAAGATGAATCTGTTCTATCAAAGAATTTAAACAGATAAGTTGTTGCTGCAGATTCTGTACATTTTGTATATATGTTTTTGACATCATTGAATCTTAGGAATCTATACTTTATTTCACAAAGTATGAGATTGGGGGAGATTGTTAGTTCAGAATTCAATGATCGTCAGGAGCTAGACTCAACTGATCAGGATTGCTGACGTCATCAGGATTACATGGTCGTCAGGATTGAGATACATATCAGGACTGGGATCAGGATTGATCATCAGGACTGGAAGCTGATCAGGATTCCTACTTCGAGTTATATTTGGAGTCTAGTTAAACATGGAAGTTTATTCTGTCGGTTCCTGGTTTGTAGAATGTAGCTATCAATTATAGATAGGTTTCAATCTTTGTAATTGATTAGGACTTATCATTGATAGAGAAGCTGTGTAGTATATAAACACAGTCTTGGTTTCGATTTATGTATTCGAGAGAGAGAAGCGAATCAAGATAGAAGCTCTTAAGATCATAGAATATCTTGAGAGAGTTTTTGTAAGCTAGCAGCTCTCAAGAACATCAGAATTTCTTGAGAGAGTTTGTAACAGTTTTATATCAGATTTAATAAAGCTGTTATCTTTCTTTCATATTTGTGATATATACATTAAGAAGTCGATTATCTTATACTATTGTATTCAACCCCCCTTCTACAATAGAGTATTACTGGGCAACACATTATTTCTGTTTCTTGTTTGGACAAGAAAGGTTTTTACTTTACAATTCAGAACAATAGTTGTTCCTTTGGTTTGAATAATGTTACCTATGGGGTTGCACGTTTATTTAATGGTTTATATGTTCTTGATCTTGATATTCCTGTCTATAATGTAAATAATAAACGTATTAAGGCTAATGACTCAAATCAAACATACCTTTGGCATTGTCGTTTAGGCCATATAAATGAGAAACGCATTTCCAAGTTACATAAGGATGGATACTTGGATAAGTATGATTTTGAATCATACGAAGAATGTGAACCTTGTCTCATTGGAAAAATGACTAAAGCTCCTTTTACCGGAACTGGTGAGAGGGCCACCGAACGATTAGAACTCATACATAGTGATGTATGTGGTCCAATGCGTACGATGGCAAGAGGTGGCTTTTATTACTTCATAACCTTTACTGATGATTTTAGTAGATACGAATATGTGTATCTTTTGAAGAACAAATCCGAATCATTTGAAAAATTCAAAGAGTACAAGGCAGAAGTGGAAAAGCAAATAGGCGGAAGTATTAAAACTCTACGATCTGATCGTGGAGGTGAGTACTTAAGCTTAGAATTTAAGAATTACTTAAAGGAGTGTGGTATTGTATCACAGCTCACACCTCCTGGAACACCACAGTGGAATGGTGTATCTGAAAGGAGAAATCGTACCTTGTTGGACATGGTGCGATCGATGATGAGTCTAGCGGATCTTCCAATTAGTTTCTGGGGTTATGCTCTGGAAACCGCTGCACACACACTTAACCGAGTTCCTACTAAATCAGTTCAAACTACACCATATGAGATATGGACTGAGAAACGTCATAGCATGTCCTTTTTGAAAGTATGGGGATGCGAAGCGTTTGTGAAACGTTTAGTCACTGACAAGCTAGGACCGAAATCAGACAAATGTAATTTTGTGGGATACCCAAAAGAAACTAAAGGGTATTATTTCTATAATCGTACCGAGAGCAAAGTGTTTGTTGCTCGTACTGCTGTATTTCTTGAAAGAGAACTGTTCTCTAAGAAAAACAGTGGGAGTATGATAGATCTCGATGAAGTTCGAGAACCACAAAATGACATTGAACCAGAGTTGGAACATGAGCACGAAGAACATGAAAATGTTACTGCTCAAGAAACACAGGTTGTTCGTAGATCTAGTAGGATTCACCACGAGCCTGAGAGATATTATGGATTTCTCTTAACTCAGACTGGCGATGTAATGCTTATGAATGAAGATGAGCCTCTTACCTATCAGGATGCTATGAATAGTCCAGATTCTGAGAGATGGCTGGAAGCTATGAAATCTGAGATGAATTCCATGTATGAAAACAAAGTATGGACTTTGGTTGAACCACCTGAAGGGGTAAAACCTATTGGGTGCAAATGGGTTTTCAAGAAGAAAACAGACATGGATGATAATGTAACGACCTACAAAGCAAGACTAGTGGCGAAAGGTTTCAAACAAATTCATGGTATTGACTATGATGAAACTTTCTCACCAGTAGCTATGGTCAAGTCCATCAGGATTTTGCTTGCGATATCAGCTTACTATGACTATGAAATCTGGCAAATGGATGTCAAAACCGCTTTCTTAAATGGGAGCTTAGAAGAGGATGTGTATATGCTACAACCAGAAGGTTTTGTCGATCCGAGATTTGCTAGAATGGTCTGTAAGCTACTACGATCTATTTATGGATTGAAGCAGGCCTCAAGGAGTTGGAACATTCGTTTTGATATAACAGTCAAAGAGTTTGGCTTTATTCAAAATGAAGATGAGCCTTGTGTTTACAAGAAGGTTAGTGGGAGCAAAGTGGCATTCCTTTTATTATATGTTGATGATATATTACTAATAGGGAATGCCATACCTTCTCTTCAGGCTGTTAAGACTTGGTTGGGAAAAATTTTCTCAATGAAAGACTTAGGCGATGCTACCTATATATTAGGGATCAAGATCTATAGAGATAGATCTAGAAAATTAATTGGCTTAAGTCAGAGTACATACATTGACAAAGTATTGCATCGTTTTGGGATGCAAGAGGCAAAGAGGGGATTTGTCCCTGTGTCTCATGGGATAGTGATCTCAAAAGAAAACTGTCCTAAATCATTAGATGATAAGGACCGTATGAAAAAGGTACCATATGCTTCTGCAATTGGTTCAATAATGTATGCAATGATATGTACTCGACCTGATGTTTCGTATGCTTTGAGCATGACGAGCAGATACCAGTCTAATCCAGGTGAAGGTCACTGGACGGCAGTCAAGAATATTCTGAAGTACCTCAAGAGAACTAAAGATTCATTCTTGGTATATGGAGGAGATGAGAAGCTAGTTGTAAGAGGTTACACTGATGCTAGTTTCCAAACAGACAGAGACGATACTGTGTCTCAATCTGGGTTTGTATTTTGTCTAAATGGAGGTGCTGTAAGCTGGAAGAGTTCGAAGCAAGAGACAGTACCTGATTCTACAATGGAAGCTGAGTATATTGCTGCCAGTGAAGCGGCCAAAGAGGCTGTTTGGCTTCGGAAATTTATTGAGGGACTTGGAGTAGTTCCATCGATCGCAGATCCAATTGATCTTTATTGCGATAACAATGGAGCTATTGCGCAGGCTAAGGAACCAAGGTCCCATTCCTGAGCAAAGCATATACTTAGACGATATCATCTACTTCGAGAGATTACAAGGAGGGGAGATATACATATATGTAAAGTGCATACTAATGATAACGTTGCAGACCCACTGACTAAGGCTTTGTCGCAGCAGAAGCACGAAGGTCACACTAGTTCCATGGGTATTAGATACATGGGTGATTGGCTCTAGTGCAAGTGGGAGATTGTTAGTGCTTGTGCCCTAGAGACAATACTATAATGTTCTTAGGGAAGACATTTTGATTATTAATAAATATGTTCTATGGATTTTCTTTCAATTATTTATTATGTCTTTATTAACTGCGATATAAATATTAGAATAATAAATGTCCTTGGAATATAAGCACGAATTCTATATCTCTAAGTATGTGACTTAGAAATGAGATTATATGAGTAGTGTTTATAATCCTAAAAGATCCCTAGTCGAGTATTATTATTTGAGGACAATAATAATGCATTAAGACTAGTATGTTTGTTGACTGATGACCACATCTCATTGGTTATAAGTATGGTGATACTAAAGTCAAAGACATAAGTGCATGTTAGCAGAACATGGCACTGGATAGACCCACCGTGTGAATTCTTCATGGTAAATGTTATGAAGTGTCATAAGCAATTCTCACAATGATAATGGTGTAATGATCCTTAGACTTGAAATCATTATATTTCTATATGAGAATTAATATACTTTGATTCTACTCAAAGTTACCTTTGACCGGGTAATGATAAAGGTGGACATTGGGTATATTATGAATCATATGAGAAATATGAATGATAGATATAGGATTTAACCCTCCTATTTTAGGAGTGATATTATTTGCCTCTTGATTGAGTGAGACTATGAAATGCATGGCCATGCTCAAATTGTGATTTGTTTAATAGTCTACTCATCGATCAAGTAAACCGGGATTAAATGTTGAAGAGGATGACATAATCCATGCCTCGAGTTTAATCTATAATATAAGGTTAAAAGGATTATATTACATGGAACATTATTCATTAAAGGTTTAATTGGATCACCAATTATTATTATTACTTGGGTAGAAATGATGTATTACTAGATGCCGCTCATTGTTTATAATTTTATTATGAGATATTAAAATTATTGCCAACGTAATAATTGTTAGTGCTTGTGCCCTAGAGACAATACTATAATGTTCTTAGGGAAGACATTTTGATCATTAATAAATATGTTCTATGGATTTTCTTTCAATTATTTATTATGTCTTTATTAACCGCGATATAAATATTAGAATAATAAATGTCCTTGGAATATAAGCATGAATTCTATATCTCTAAGTATGTGACTTAGAAATGAGATTATATGAGTAGTGTTTATAATCCTAAAAGATCCCTAGTCGAGTATTATTATTTGAGGACAATAATAATGCATTAAGACTAGTATGTTTGTTGACTGATGACCACATCTCATTGGTTATAAGTATGGTGATACTAAAGTCAAAGACATAAGTGCATGTTAACAGAACATGGCACTGGATAGACCCACCGTGTGAATTCTTCATGGTAAATGTTATGAAGTGTCATAAGCAATTCTCACAATGATAATGGTGTAATGATCCTTAGACTTGAAATCATTATATTTCTATATGAGAATTAATATACTTTGATTCTACTCAAAGTTACCTTTGACCGGGTAATGATAAAGGTGGACATTGGGTATATTATGAATCATATGAGAAATATGAATGATAGATATAGGATTTAACCCTCCTATTTTAGGAGTGATATTATTGGCCTCTTGATTGAGTGAGACTATGAAATGCATGGCCATGCTCAAATTGTGATTTGTTTAATAGTCTACTCATCGATCAAGTAAACCGGGATTAAATGTTGAAGAGGATGACATAAACCATGCCTCGAGTTTAATCTATAATATAAGGTTAAAAGGATTATATTACATGGAACATTATTCATTAAAGGTTTAATTGGACCACCAATTATTATTATTACTTGGGTAGCAGTGATATATTACTAGATGCCGCTCATTGTTTATAATTTTATTATGAGATGTTAAAATTATTGCCAACGTAATAATAACCTAAAGGGTTACACATAAAGAATGTTTTAAACGGAGCATTAATTAAATTTCGAATTTAATTGAATTATTATTATTGAATTATTGGATTAATTAAGTAGGACTTGATTAATTATATAATAATTCGAATATAATAAATAATACTACTAATAATCAGATTGGGTTTTGGATGCCCAATCAGATTAGGTATAGGCCCAGAATTCTCTCCATATAAATACATTAAGATGTATTATTTTAGGGTTAAGAAATTGAAAAAACGTTTTTCTTTTAAAACCCTAGCTGCTCTACATCAAAGAGAGGCTAGAGAGAGAGAGAGAGAGAGAGAGAGTGTTCCGAGGGCAGTTCTTGGCTAGTACCAACTCCGGTGATCGTTGGACGATCGGGCGTTCGTGTGGACTAATTAGAGACGTGTATCGCAAGGTGGGACACGTGGTGATCATATCAAAGGACCTCCATTAGTCATCCGTTCGTAAAGCTTCAAAAGGTAAACGATTCTATTCACGAATTAAATATCGTTTTTCGCATGAATCCTACGGAGGGTTTCGTTAATTTTTTTTTGTTTTACGCGTTTTTCCGTTGCGTTTTCATGCACGAAACCCTTCAATGGCATCAGAGCTACTTGCGAAAAGTGTTTAATTCGTTTATATGTTTACTGTTTTGATGATAAAATCATGTTTGTGAGTATCATGATTGATGCGTTGTTTTTATGAAAACATGAATATTGTATTGATGTATATACATAAATTGTATAATAATGATGATTGAGATGATCATATGATGATCATATAATCTGTATGTATACTGATATATACATGATATAGTTTTGTTCTTGTTATGAGAATCGTATTCGATACGATTTCTGATTGGTTGCGCAGGTTTGGTGAAATTTGCATACTGTTTCAGAATTTCGCCGAAAATACCCTTTCGGAAAGAGAAACGGGCGTCTGAACAATACTGACTTTGTCATTCGTTCATCTGTAAGGCGTTTGACGTCGTTTACTGTCTGTAAACAGCGATTCATTGTTTTCATAATTCTGATTTTAATTTTCTGATTTACACTTTATTTGATTTTGTGATTGGATCATGAAAAATATGATATGGTGTGATATGTTGATGCAATATGAGATGTTCTTAACTGTTAATTGAGCATGGTGTATGGTTATGGCCCTAAGACCCATAGGTTAGTGGTTTTTGATTATGGTTTTGGTTGTAAATACGACTTGCATGTCGTTCATTCTTGTAATGATTAAATCTCGAATGTAACTCGAGTTTCTCTTGTAAGTTTATTAGATTAGCTTTTCATATTATGTAATTGATGATATGAAGACATGGAGGCATGCCAAGGAGGCGATCAAAGGAGACATTACAAGGAAGCATGAAGACATGTGTAATTTATTATGTTGTATTTGATACCACCATAGATTGACCTTGGTTTTTCCTTAGCTTGGAAAAATCGCATAGGATTGGGCCATAACCAAGCACGTTTACTTTACGCACTTTACATATATTATGCATGTGATGATGATATGTATGCGTAGTGATAATGATGCATGTTTTAATTAGATAAAACATGTATGTATTAGATACATCACCCATGCCATGCCTGCTAAACAAGATAAAATCTGTAACGATTCAAGATTTTAAAATTGAACAAAACGAACATGAGATTCCTGTGTTTATGAAATACAGAAATAAGTATGAATTTTCGATTTTTTGATATGGGGCGATTTTGACAAAAAATACAAGCAGCGCTTGTAAGAAAGGCGGGTTTTAAGTGAGACCACTGTGTCTCCTCCGTTGGACTGGAAATCAAACCATTGATGAATTTTGAATTGAAGTACTTAGTTCAAGGAAAAATTGGGAATCTCTTGATGATGGGATCATGGTCGTTTTAATAATAAAATCCCTAAATTTAAAATATTAAGTCACTTAGATGCCTTTCAATGGGCAACATTCGTCAAGACCTAGATCGAGAAAGAGTGGGTTCGCCAAAGCGAAGCACTCCAATCTATCGTGGTATGGCGCGATGAAGTAAATGTGATACTTAACTGTTAGACCATTGGGTTAGACTTAACTAAGTTACCACAATAGGATTGTGAATTTAGAGGCATGGAGTTTGGTATGATTTATTGGATAAATATGGACAAATGTTGTTCTACCAAACTTTCCAAGAGTTATATATGATATAATTGACAAGAGTTGTCTACCTAAATAAATCATGTTTTGGGAGAAAAGCCAAAGCTGACCTTAAGCGTGACGAAATATGGATCTTGGCTCACTAGAAGGATTTAGAGTAATGCCTTCCGAATTAATAGTTAGGGCTATTGATTTGATAAAAATAGTGGGAGATATATATTGTGAATATTTATGGATAATCACTTGAACATAATTTAATCTGCAACTAACTTATTTTATGCATTTTAACATTGTAGATATCTAAATGGCAAACTCAAACAATTTCTCTGTGCGATCAGTCCTTGAGAAGGAAAAGCTGACAGGAACCAACTTCCTTGATTGGCAAAGGAATTTGAGGATTGTCCTCAGGCAGGAGCGAAAGCTTTATGTCCTTGATATTCCTCACCCTGGACCTCTTGCTGCTGAAGCAACCGAGGCTCAACAAAATGCTTATCAGAAGCATCTTGATGATTCTACGGATGTCTGTTGTTTGATGCTAGCGACTATGAGTCCTGAGCTTCAGAAACAACATGAGCGTATGGACACTTATGACATGATAGAGCACCTCAAAAGGATGTTTGAGGGTCAAGCTCGTCAAGAGAGGTTTGATGTAAGCAAAACGTTGTATGCATGCAAACAGGGAGATCGTGACCCGGTTGGACCGCATGTTCTAAAGATGATAGGGTATTTGGAAACCCTTGAGAATTTGGGTTACCCGGTTTTACCGGAACACCAAGCAGATTTGATCTTGCAGTCTTTGAACAACAACTACACTCAATTTGTAATAAACTATATTATGAGTGAGATAGACAAAACACCTACCGAACTATTGGCATTATTGAGGACTGCTGAGACCAATATGTCAAAGGCTAACCCTGCTCCCATAATGATGGTGAATAAAGGGAATGCCAAAGGAAAGGGGAAATGGAAAGGCAAGAAGAAGATTGGATCTAAATCTGCTAATCCGAAGCCTGCTTTCAAAAAGGCTTTGAAGCCTACTAGAGGTGTTGCAAAAGGTGCTGCAAAGGGTGATGTATGTCACTTTTGCAAGAAGCCGGGTCATTGGAAGCGGAATTGTCAAGCTTATTTGGAAGATTTGAACTTGAAGGGAATGAAGTCTGTGAAGATTTCTGATTCAGGTATGTATGTTATAGAAGTCAATTTGTCTACTTCTACATCATGGGTATTAGATACCGGATGTGGTTCTCACATTTATATAAATGTGCAGGAACTACGAAGGAGTAGGACTTTGGCGAAAGGAGAAGTCGACCTACGCGTTGGCAATGGAGCAAAGGTTGCTGCTTTGGCTGTAGGGACTTATAATTTATCGTTGCCCACTGGGCTTATTTTAGAACTTGAGAACTGTTTTTACGTGCCTGCGATTTGCAGAAACATTATTTCTGTTTCTTGTTTGAACAAGAAAGGTTTTTCCTTTACAATTCAGAACAATAGTTGTTCCTTTGGTTTGAATAATGTTACCTATGGGGTTGCACGTTTATTTAATGGTTTATATGTTCTTGATCTTGATATTCCTGTCTATAATGTAAATAATAAACGTATTAAGGCTAATGACTCAAATCAAACATACCTTTGGCATTGTCGTTTAGGCCATATAAATGAGAAACGCATTTCCAAGTTACATAAGGATGGATACTTGGATAAGTTTGATTTTGAATCATACGAAGAATGTGAACCTTGTCTCATTGGAAAAATGACTAAAGCTCCTTTTACCGGAACTGGTGAGAGGGCCACCGAAAGATTAGAACTCATACATAGTGATGTATGTGGTCCAATGCGTACGATGGCAAGAGGTGGCTTTTATTACTTCATAACCTTTACTGATGATTGTAGTATATATGGATATGTGTATCTTTTGAAGAACAAATCCGAATCATTTGAAAAATTCAAAGAGTACAAGGCAGAAGTGGAAAAACAAATAGGCGGAAGTATTAAAACTCTTCGATCTGATCGTGGAGGTGAGTACTTAAGCTTAGAATTTAAGAATTACTTAAAGGAGTGTGGAATTGTATCACATCTCACACCTCCTGGAACACCACAGTGGAATGGTGTATCTGAAAGGAGAAATCGTACCTTGTTGGACATGGTGCGATCGATGATGAGTCTAGCGGATCTTCCAATTAGTTTTTGGGGTTATGCTCTAGAAACGTCTACACACACACTTAACCGAGTTCCTACTAAATCGGTTCAAACTACACCATATGAGATATGGACTGAGAAACGTCATAGCATGTCCTTTTTGAAAGTATGGGGATGTGAAGCGTTTGTGAAACGTTTAGTCACTGACAAGCTAGGACCGAAATCAGACAAATGTAATTTTGTGGGATACCCAAAAGAAACTAAAGGGTATTATTTCTATAATCGTACCGAGAGCAAAGTGTTTGTTGCTCGAACTGCTGTATTTCTTGAAAGAGAACGGTTCTCTAAGAAAAACAATGGGAGTATAATAGATCTCGATGAAGTTCGAGAACCACAGAATGACATTGAACCAGAGTTGGAACATGAGCACGAAGTACATGAAAATGTTACTGCTCAAGAAACACAGGTTGTTCGTAGATCTGGTAGGATTCACCACGAGCCTGAGAGATATTATGGATTTCTCTTAACTCAGACTGGCGATGTAATGCTTATGGATGAAGATGAGCCTCTTACCTATCAGGATGCTATGAATAGTCCAGATTCTGAGAGATGGCTGGAAGCTATGAAATCTGATATGGGTTCCATGTATGAAAACAAAGTATGGACTTTGGTTGAACCACCTGAAGGGGTAAAACCTATTGGGTGCAAATGGGTTTTCAAGAAGAAAACAGACATGGATGGTAATGTAACAACCTACAAAGCAAGACTAGTGGCGAAAGGTTTCAAACAAATTCATGGTATTGACTATGATGAAACTTTCTCACCAGTAGCTATGGTCAAGTCCATCAGGATTTTTCTTGCGATAGCAGCTTACTATGACTATGAAATCTGGCAAATGGATGTCAAAATCGCTTTCTTAAATGGGAACTTAGAAGAGGATGTGTATATGATACAACCAGAAGGTTTTGTCGATCCGAGATTTGCTAGAATGGTCTGTAAGCTACTACGATCTATTTATGGATTGAAGCAGGCCTCAAGGAGTTGGAACATTCGTTTTGATATAACAGTCAAAGAGTTTGGCTTTATTCAAAATGAAGATGAGCCTTGTGTTTACAAGAAGGTTAGTGGGAGAAAAGTGGCATTCCTAGTATTATATGTTGATGATATATTACTAATAGGGAATGCCATACCTTCTCTTCAGGCTATTAAGACTTGGTTGGGAAAAGGTTTCTCAATGAAAGACTTAGGCGATGCTACCTATATATTAGGGATCAAGATCTACAGAGATAGATCTAGAAGATTAATCGGCTTAAGTCAGAGTACATACATTGACAAAGTATTGCATCGTTTTGGGATGCAAGAGGCAAAGAGGGGATTTGTCCCTGTGTCTCATGGGATAGTGATCTCAAAAGAAAACTGTCCTAAATCATTAGATGATAAGGACCGTATGAAAAAGGTACCATATGATTCTGCAATTGGTTCAATAATGTATGCAATGATATGTACTCGGCCTGATGTTTCGTATGCTTTGAGCATGACGAGCAGAAACCAGTCTAATCCAGGTGAAGGTCACTGGACGACAGTCAAGAATATTCTTAAGTACCTCAAGAGAACTAAAGATTCATTCTTGGTATATGGAGGAGATGAGAAGCTAGTTGTACGAGGTTACACTGATGCTAGTTTCCAAACAGACAGAGACGATACTGTGTCTCAATCTGGGTTTGTATCTTGTCTAAATGGAGGTGCTGTAAGCTGGAAGAGTTCGAAACAAGAGACAGTAGCTGATTCTACAATGGAAGCTGAGTATATTGCTGCCAGTGAAGCGGCCAAAGAGGCTGTTTGGCTTCGGAAATTTATTGAGGGACTTGGAGTAGTTCCATCGATCGCAGATCCAGTTGATCTTTATTGCGATAACAATGGAGCTATTGCACAGGCTAAGGAACCAAGGTCCCATTCCCGAGCAAAGCATATACTTAGACGATATCATCTACTTCGAGAGATTACAAGGAGGGGAGATATACATATATGTAAAGTGCATACTAATGATAACGTTGCAGACCCACTGACTAAGGCTTTGTCGCAGCAGAAGCACGAAGGTCACACTAGTTCCATGGGTATTAGATACATGGGTGATTGGCTCTAGTGCAAGTGGGAGATTGTTAGTGCTTGTGCCCTAGAGACAATACTATAATGTTCTTAGGGAAGACATTTTGATTATTAATAAATATGTTCTATGGATTTTCTTTCAATTATTTATTATGTCTTTATTAACTGCGATATAAATATTAGAATAATAAATGTCCTTGGAATATAAGCATGAATTCTATATCTCTAAGTATGTGACTTAGAAATGAGATTATATGAGTAGTGTTTATAATCCTAAAAGATCCCTAGTCGAGTATTATTATTTGAGGACAATAATAATGCATTAAGACTAGTATGTTTGTTGACTGATGACCACATCTCATTGGTTATAAGTATGGTGATACTAAAGTCAAAGACATAAGTGCATGTTAACAGAACATGGCACTGGATAGACCCACCGTGTGAATTCTTCATGGTAAATGTTATCAAGTGTCATAAGCAATTCTCACAATGATAATGGTGTAATGATCCTTAGACTTGAAATCATTATATTTCTATATGAGGATTAATATACTTTGATTCTACTCAAAGTTACCTTTGACCGGGTAATGATAAAGGTGGACATTGGGTATATTATGAATCATATGAGAAATATGAATGATAGATATAGGATTTAACCCTCCTATTTTAGGAGTGATATTATTGGCCTCTTGATTGAGTGAGACTATGAAATGCATGGCCATGCTCAAATTGTGATTTGTTTAATAGTCTACTCATCGATCAAGTAAACCGGGATTAAATGTTGAAGAGGATGACATAAACCATGCCTCGAGTTTAATCTATAATATAAGGTTAAAATGATTATATTATATGGAACATTATTCATTAAAGGTTTAATTGGATCACCAATTATTATTATTACTTGGGTAGCAGTGATGTATTACTAGATGCCGCTCATTGTTTATAATTTTATTATGAGATGTTAAAATTATTGCCAACGTAATAATAACCTAAAGGGTTACACATAAAGAATGTTTTAAACGGAGCATTAATTAAATTTCGAATTTAATTGAATTATTATTATTATTGAATTATTGGATTAATTAAGTAGGACTTGATTAATTATATAATAATTCGAATATAATAAATAATACTACTAATAATCAGATTGGGTTTTGGAAGCCCAATCAGATTAGGTATAGGCCCAGAATTCTCTCCATATAAATACATTAAGATGTATTATTTTAGGGTTAAGAAATTGAAAAAACGTTTTTCTTAAAAAAACCCTAGCTGCTCTACATCAAAGAGAGGCTAGAGAGAGAGAGAGAGAGAGAGAGAGAGAGTTCCGAGGGCAGTTCCTGGCTAGTACCAACTCCGGTGATCGTTGGACGATCGGGCGTTCGTGTGGACTAATTAGAGACGTGTATCGCAAGGCGGGACACGTGGTGATCATATCAAAGGACCTCCATTAGTCATCCGTTCGTAAAGCTTCAAAAGGTAAACGATTCTATTCACGAATTAAATATCGTTTTTCGCATGGATCCTGCGGAGGGTTTCGTTAATTTTTTTTGTTTTACGCGTTTTTCCGTTGCGTTTTCATGCACGAAACCCTTCAATAATAACCTAAAGGGTTACACATAAAGAACGTTTTAAACGGAGCATTAATTAAATTTCGAATTTAATTGAATTATTATTATTATTGAATTATTGGATTAATTAAGTAGGACTTGATTAATTATATAATAATTCGAATATAATAAATAATACTACTAATAATCAGATTGGGTTTTGGAAGCCCAATCAGATTAGGTATAGGCCCAGAATTCTCTCTTGATATAAATACATTAAGATGTATTATTTTAGGGTTAAGAAATTGAAAAACGTTTTTTCTTAAAAAACCCTAGCTGCTCTACATCAAAGAGAGGCTAGAGAGAGAGAGAGAGAGAGTGTTCCGAGGGCAGTTCTTGGCTAGTACCAACTCCGGTGATCGTTGGACGATTGGGCGTTCGTGTGAACTAATTAGAGACGTGTATCGTAAGGTGGGACACGTGGTGATCATATCAAAGGACCTCCATTAGTCAGCCGTTCGTAAAGCTTCAAAAGGTAAACGATTCTATTCACGAATTAAATATCGTTTTTCGCATGGATCCTGCGGAGGGTTTCGTTAATTTTTCTGTTTTACGCGTTTTTCCGTTGCGTTTTTATGCCCGAAACCCTTCATGTTAAGCCCGAAAATAATTATATAATTCATTAGGAATACAACTGCACAAGTAAGGATCTTAGAAGAGAGAGCCACACCCAAGCTCCAACGGTCGCACTAGTAAGGGTTTCCTGATATTGAAATATCTACATGAAGACGTGTCCACACTAGTGGATACTCGAAGTAGGGGAGATAGTTCTTAGGATGCACATACCAATTCAATTAAGCCTAGTGGAAATTAGATTGGAATTGGTGTTAGGTTGAAGGCCATGCTAAGGGAACATGGGGGCTTGTCTTGGGAGGAAATCTTGATTTGCCAAAACTTATAATTTAAGAAGAGGTAACCCATGAGGATTGATTTTGAGATACTAAGATCAATTACTAAACTAGTCATGTCCCTTAAAAATAGTTGGGCTCTAAGCATAAATATAATATGGTACAAATAAAAATTCGGCTATTAGCTAGTTTTCTTTTATGATAAACGAAAGCATACGAACACTGGATGCACGATAGACTTATTCTAATTATTAATTTTCATTTTGGATACATGAATTTCTTCTTTAGTCATGATATATATATATATATAGACATACAAGTTTTTATAGGTTGCTAATGTAAACCTAAATGTTTTACATATATCTCATTGATAGATAACCGTAATTGGTGGAAAACATTAAACTAATATGAAAATGCTGCATAATCACACATAAATATTGAAACGTTTGCTCATCTCAGAATATAAGATTCTTGTAATTTCAAACTTATGTTGAAAATGAAAAGAATTAATTAAGATATTAATTTAATGAGATTCTTATATTAGAACATAAGATACTGTAAATTAGAACATAAGATACTGTGAAAGGCATATGTCTAGGCCTATTTGTAAACACCGAGGATTCTACTCAACTTTAATTAAGATGTAATAAGTACATAATAAAAATCAAATGTCACAGGAATCTCAGAATATTATATCTGTCAAAGAATGAAAATTAAAGTCATCTACAGACTTGAAGTGATTCTACATTGAAAGAAGATCAATTTGTTGATCAAGCCTCAGTGAAGTATTCAAGCTCAGTGGATTTATTAAAGTGACGGAGATTTCAAGTGGTGACAGCAAAAGATACTGGTTACAGAGTTCTTGAATGAGAAGGAAGTGAATCACTGCTTAAAGTCAAACAGATGATGTAAGATCTGTGAACTTTATTAATTATATAATTTGTATTATATGTGTAGAATAATTATTATGAAGTATTTTGAGTTTTAATGATAAAGGTTGTTAAGTGATTATGTATAAATTGGTATGTCGGAAGCCCCGTTCAAATATCTTGTCATTTGAAATATCTTCAATTTTGAGCCCCGTTTTGAAAATTCAAGGGCCCCATTGAAATTTTGTACATCATTATTATTCCTTCGTCATTCGTGTCCGAATCACTATCGGAGGATTTCTTCGTATTAATATATCCCTTATTATCCGATACTATCAATAGTATTTGTTTGGATCAAAGGAAGAAAAATTATTCCAAACCCTAACCCTAATTTTTCTAGGGTAATTGATATATCGTCTGTATCAATAATACATCTGTTATAGCCCCAGTATTCTTGAGCATTAGTTATATAAATGATATGTATTGACTTAGATAACTATCAGTCTTTGTGGATAGCTATCACCTCGTAAAACGTGTATTTTTCTAAATTAGGGTTTTAAAGCGAGCCAGTGGATCAAGATCGATCCAAAAATGTCGTTTAGGGTATTATTTTCCACTAAGTATAAAAAGGAGAATCGTACATTATACTTCATACAATCCGTATTAAAAATACAGAAAAATATAAAATTCCTGAGCCGTGTTCTTCGTGTTCTCGAAAATCGAAATCAACTTTTGATTGTGTTATTGAAATCCATATCACAAGTTCAAGTACTCAAATCAAAGATCTTGAGCTCTAGTTTCAGAATCTTCCAACCATATCATCATCTGGTAAGTTTTCGATTTTATATGAAGTTTTCAATATTCGAATTAAATTAGGGTTCTTGATTAAATTTGGGGATTTTCATTCTGTTGATTCTCCGTTCAATTGATTGCTTCCAACATGTTCCTAGGGTTGTAATTAGTAGGAATTCATGCTTTAATTTCATGTTTGTGTTCGAATTTGATGAAATCGATTCTAGGGTTTTTGACCTAATTTTTCTTTTGAATAGTCCGTTCTTGTTGATGATCTGACATGATTTTGGATAGAGGTTTTTGATTGTGTGTGTTGTAAGCTTCATTTTAACACCAAGAACGTTGAGTTTCATGTACAAAATAAGTAGATCGTGTTTCCGGTCGGAGTTGTTGCCGTCAGTTTCTTTGACCGGATTTTGTGATCGATTCCGGCATGATACAGATGTGTGTTTGTGTTGGTTGGGTTTGTCATGAAGAACCGAGCAAAATCCCTATGGTTTGGTGTCGTTTTGATCGGGACTGAAGGATTCCGGCCACCGGACGCCGGCCGGATTCTGGAAAACCCAGATTCCAGTGGGTTGTTCTTGGTGACCCGGTTTTGTTCTTCCCGACCCGTTTACCCGAATGGTTGACCCGATTTCAATCTTCGAAACCCTAATTCATTTTCAGAAAACTGTTTTTGAATTTTATTTTTAAAATAATTCGAAAATAGTTTAAATATATATAAAAATCATATTTTTATTTTAAAAATACATTTTTAAATTCAGAAAATTCTGAAAAATTATATTTAATTATTTAAATTTGAAAACTGATTAAATTTAATTATTTTAATTATTTTGATTAATAATTAATTTGTTTAATTAATTGATTAATTCTTTTAATCAGTTAATTCTTAATAATTAATTATTAATTAGATTTAATTAATTTAAATTAAGTTTAATTATTTTCTAGCTTGGTTTATTTCTTTAAAAATAGTTTGAGTGTCTGGAAAGTGTCAATTAATTTTATATTAATTGATTAAATCGTTTTTAAATCTTTATATAGGGATAAATATTTCGAGGTTTAATTCCTTTGAAATGAGAGTCAAATATTTTTCTAAAATTATTTCTTGGACGTTACGAGACTTATGTGAATTATTTAACATAATTAAAAGACAATGTGTGTTACGTGGAATACGTGAATTATCTGGTTAGTGAGTCATAAATACGATTAATTGTGCTGAGACTTGTTTAAATATTTTGGTCGTGTCTAATATTATCACGAGGGGTAGTTAGAACAGAAATTGGTCAGTATAGTTAGAAAATGAGATTTACGAGACCGTTGACTTAGATGTTGACTTTTATAGTATAGAGATTTTTGACGAACGTGATTCGTAAGTTGTTTATTTAATTAATCGTGATTATTCTATCAATTGAAATATGGTTATCTATGCAACAGAGGCTATTGGACGAGACGAGTTAGATTATAGAAGTATGTTAAATGAAAGATGTCGGAGAGGGATGAGGTATTGTTTACGACTGATTAGGTTATTTACGAGGCGATTTAACACCAAGGCAACGTCAACACCCGTAGAGGACATTTGCAAGTATTTTCTTCCAACAAGAGATATCGGTAAGATTAGTAAGTGCGTCGGAATTAAATTACAATTGTTTATGGAATGTGAGAATCATACTCTGAAGATTAAAGTACCGTCACATGTTTGACTATCGAGGCAGATGCGTGGATTCAAAACGGTAGGATCAAATTAATGGTATTCATAAGAGCGTTAAATCGAAGAAGGACGGAAATAGAGAATCGTGCAAGAAGACAGAAAAAGGAGAGAATCGTATTATCTCAGCCTTACGAAATAGCTAAGGACCAGAGGCAAGTGTCTATTCCTTTCACATATTATTGAGTGATGTTATCTTGAATTATTATTATACAAGTTGAATACTTTTCACTGAATTTCCAAATGTCGATTCCTTTGCATTGAATTGCAAGTATGATTTAATCTCGTAAATTGACGAGTATTCTTTTATACCTTTTGAGTTTAGATTCATATTTCCATGTTGATTGGAAAAATATAATTATTGTGTTGAAATGATTTAAAAGATAGTTATGGGTCGTATATTAAGGCTTTCTTTCAAAAATTTTGATTTAAAAATATTAGGTTGGAATGTTGCCAACCTTAAATGATTGGTAACTCGTGAACCCGATGAGGGTAAAATGTTATATTAAATTCCGAAGTTGTGGTACTTGTCCTACAAGTAATCTATTTTTCCATCTTGCACCTAAGCAAGTATTATTATCATTTCTTGTTAATGCGATTATCTGATTCAGTCCCTGATTCGAATTCATGTATGTTGTGTATGATTTAGTTTATTTCCTTCAAATATAAGGCTTATCTATTATAAGTTTATTTTCGAAGGACTTAAGCTATTTCTGTCATAAGTCGGTAAACCCTTGTTTTCCCTATTTATAAACTTCACCTTGAATTTTCCTTAAACTCGAACTTGACTTTCTTGTCACTTACCAAATTGGTGAATCTTAACTAATTCTTCCATAATGTGATAATTTGTACTGTTGAGGCCATCTAGAGCCAGTTCTTTGAACCCTACCCTATATTGAGCTGTTGAAATTTCTGTTGATGTCATAATGCATGTTTCACATCAGACTTAATCTTGTCATTGTGTACTTACGTACCATTGAAACCATTTCGAATCTATTTCTCGAACTTCATTTGATATTGAGCAGTTGAAGCTCTTTTGTAACTATTGCACCCTGTCATTGTGTACTTATCTTGCTATGCATGTTATTGTGTATTCTTCACTATTATCCCAGTTGTTGCATCGATCTCGTCGATGTTTATTATATTGTCGCTTTTCATGTGCACCTCCCAATATTGTGTCGATCTCGTCGATACTAGATTATATTGATTTTCCTTGATGGATTCTCCATAGTTGAATTGTTTCCTGGAACGTGAGTTTTCCAGTGATTGTTGTATTAATGTTGTCGATTCTTTCGACACCTGATTGTCGAAGTAAGGTTGTCAATTGTACTGACACCTGACGTATATAATATAGAATTGGAATGTTTTTAATGGACCAGTAATGGTTGGACCATATTTATGGTCGGGATAACTTAAGGCCCAGATTGGCCAAGGATCCAGTAGAGGACTTTGCTATAAGCAAGTCCGGGGTTGATGCGTGACTGATCAGCAGCTCAACCTTTGATTTGAAAAATGAGAAAAAAAATCCAATTCTAAATATCACTTCTTATATCTGAGATGGATTACATCCATATGTTTTGTACTTGTGAGTTATGGCCTAGTGCTCAGGTTTATTCATTTGCTTAAAGATTGTTGGTTCATTGATTAATAAGAAGGGGTTTCAATCTTGCTGAAACCACTTACTCCTAGTATATCGGATTTCATATAGTCAAAATCCACTCCCTTGATTCCATTGGCAGTCGTGAGATATCTATCTTGATGAGTTTTATTCATACCGCATATTTAGTCGGTACCATATTGAAGTCTTGAAGTACGTCCTTTATTCCATGGCCGAGCGCGTTAGCTCATTCTTACTCCTTGATTATTCCACCCTTCCAGAGTTGTTGATTTCAGAAGATGTTGTGAATAGAACCGTTATCTTCAAAAATAGTATTTTTGTATAAACTATGGTCTTGAAGACGTATGAGATATATTTATTTCATATTTTCTACATACTATTGTAGTTATTATTGTTCGGGTAACCGTGACGACCAATATAATTTTTTTGTGTTTTAAACTATTCAGTTGCTAAAAGCTGAATGAGAAATTGTGGTAAATTACCAAACTTGATTTGAGAATCTTAGAGATTACAAATGTTTTAACCAGAGGCTTGTTTATTTGAAATTCCAAAGTTTATTTTGGAAACTTTTCATATTATACTTGATAATGCACTTGCTGAGAAATTCTTTCGCTCATACTTGCTTTCTTTATATATATTTAGCCTCTCAGCAAGAAGGCGTATTGACGGGAGTTATCCGCGTAGCTGGGCAGAGAAGGAAGAAGATGTTAGTGTAAAGACGTTATGATACAAAATATGTGGAACGAGTGTAAGGTTATTGTATAAGTTGATTTCTATTAAATATTATATTGTATAAGATTGTTGCCTGGTATCCTTCTTATCAAAGTTATACTAGTGTTTTAGATCGTATGTAAAGAGATTGGTTGTAAAGAAGAAAAATTTTATGTAATGGAATTTTGGATTCTTGTTTCTAGCACTATAACCTTTAAAGATTCTTGGTAGAGTTGGGGTCGCAGATGTTATTATTGAGTTGATTTAATATTAAGCAGGTTGTTGGAAATGAGATTGCAGTGTGACGACCAAATCCTTTGACCCCGGATTTGGGACGTTACAGGTTGGTATCAGAGCAGGGTTATAGTAAAACTAGAAACGAGAGTGTGTATAGTTATATAAGGAACGTCAGAGCTCATTTAGAGTTCGTGTTGGACTATCGGATATAGTGCCAATGAGTGAGTTAAGATAGGGATATTCGATTAAGATGATTGTGCTGAGATGGATAGAACTTCTTACGGTTGTAGATGTCTATGGAGGAATCTTCAAGGACTATTACGAGTTGACGACGACGT
The DNA here is from genome assembly GCA_030848705.1 of Heracleum sosnowskyi. NCBI lineage: Eukaryota > Viridiplantae > Streptophyta > Magnoliopsida > Apiales > Apiaceae > Heracleum > Heracleum sosnowskyi. The sequence continues at coordinate 25,538,631 of CM061240.1, forward strand.
ACGATATTGATAACTTTGCGACATGGAAAAGAAGGGCTTGAAATCAAATAACGAGCTATCGAAGGAGTCGACGGAGGAGGCATATGTGAAGACCTTGGTGATATCTTTCTATCCTAATGAAATATTCGACATTCCTTTAAGCGAAACTTGTGTTGGTGAATATATTCCACCTTTTGACTTTGTATTTGATACTTTTGATCAATCATGTTTGCAATTGCATCAGAGGTTGTTGTGATATCTATTTCAAATTTTGAGGCCTGTTGAAAATATGTATTTAAATTTCAATTCTTTCATTCTCCAGGGGTGAATCCCTCTAATTGTAATGGAACACTTTTTGTTCGATACTTCCTTTTCTGGTTATTCCTCTTTTCTGAAGTAACACCTTTGGGAATTTACTCAGTTCCAATCCAAGGTGTGTATCTGAGATTTCTTATCGAAAGGTCTTGGTTGTTACTTTGACTTTGAATTTTTTTCATATTTCTCTACTCCAACTGAGACAAAAAACCCTATTTATAGGGGACACAAGGACTATCTGTCTATGTGATAGAAGTCTGATGGGACGCCGTCACTTGTGTGTTGTGCAATACAAGAAGGCTAATTACCTTTAGTAATGTCTTAATTAAGACACGCAACATTGAGTTCATGTGATCGAATTGATCTCTCAGTGATTCTATTAATTCCAATAATGTTCGCTTTAGAATATGTAAATTTGGTAACCACAATTGTGGGACATTTGCTATGATGCAGAACCTTTTCACTTCAAAATATCATGAATCTTGTTGTCTCTAAGAATTAATTTAATACATAATTTCACTACACCATATATGATATTTGCCAACACCTAAAACAAGTGTGAAAAATCATAAATAGTGTTGCTGGAAGCAAAAAAATAGCCTACGCCAACACTTTTCCCAATTTTTGAAGTGTTGGACTTTGCACCGTGGCCGTAGGGGTCTATGCCAACACTTGATGAACCTGCAGTAACACATTTAAAAACTGTTACCGTATACCCCAATGGCAATACTTTCTTGTCTTTGCCAACACTAAGAAAAGCGTTGGAATAGACCCTTTGCCAACACAAGTACTTCGATTCCAACATTTTTTTGTGAAACACATTTTTGTATTTTGGCAACACCATTTTACTTTATTGCAACATTAATTTTTTTAACATCATACGTTTTTTGCCAACACATTTTCGTGTTTTAGTAACATTTTATAACCAACAAAAATCAAATGCATTGGATTAGCATCACCATGAACATATGTTCGATGTCATTAAACAAACACCAAAAGGTACTTAGAGAAACAAAAAACCAGCGGTACTTAGAACAAGTAATTTCCAAAAGTAGTTGCTACTTAGTTTTACAGTCGCACTAATAAAGTAATATCACAATATTAAACTTCAACCCCGGATTCTTCTCAGCCAACTTTTTCATCACCTCTTGAACTTTTTTGTCAACTTTCTCCTCCATCTCTTGTGTTAGTTCAGCCCGAATCTTTGCCATTAAGTCTGCCATGTACTGATCAGAAGCGCCACATGTTGTTGTAGGCTTTTCCTTTGGTTCCTTTTTCCTAATGAACCTGTCAAGTAGACAAGAGGAGCTACATGACCATACAAGACTATAACAATAATTTCCATTTCTTTTGGGTTTTTTTATTCATATTTCCATTTTAAATACTGGTTTACAATTATATCCCATTAATAGTTGTATTTATAAATATATTCTAAACTCAAAAAAATTTAACTACTTTATATTCTAAAATGACATCTATAACCTTTAAATAACTAAATGTCCAATAGTACTCTAATACAGGTCAGTGAGGAAAATTTGTGTGTTGTTTGCAAAATAGGTGCCAATATTTCTCAATGAATACATTCAGCTTTCTGCTAAACTACTAAAGCACATAAAAGACAAATCTGGACAGTCTTCTAATATCAAGCAGGGAATTGAAGTAATTACCAGTTTGTTGCAAATTTGGGCGAAACTAACAGGCCCAGCAGTATGTGTGTCTGTTACTTGACTTGTTACAAACTGTAAGAAAAAGTATTCTAGCATATTTCAGTCACATGACTATATATCTCAGTGATATATGGACTTTAACCAAAAAACTCAATGCTATGATACTAAAATTTAGATACAGATATTTAGAAATGATCCAACTATAACTCATTCCAGTTCTGACACCAAAATTTGCACCGTCTTACAATGGTGTGTTATGTGTAAAAGACAACATTTATTACTATGACACACAGAATATTTAAAGCCCAAAAGGGATTGACATAACAGTAGAGAGATATTTATTACCTTGACGATGATTTTTGGTTTTTTTTTTACAAGCGAGCTTCCTTTACTAGGCCCATTAGCTGTTACTGACAGGAGTGAGTCTGTTGAGCAAATGAAGTATCTTCAGATCATCAAGCATCTTCAGATCTCAGACACCATAACTTTAGATCGAATTGAAGATGATGGTCTATCAAGTATGACCAACAATGTCACTTACATGTGTGTTTGAAATTAAAAAACATGACTATGATACGTAACACGATGATTGATCAAGTGAAAGATACATTGAAGGATGAAAAAGATCACTTTTGTGATAAATGACAGAATGCCAATGTAGACTTTATTCACAGAAGATGAGGAAACATCAACACAGAGGTTTAGTCAGTTTCTAATATCTCCTATTGATGAACTGGTAAAAACAGAGGGCTTGTGCATCATGATGTCTAAAAAGGTATCGCTACATAAATGAGAACATGAATATTTTTTTTTTTTTTTTTTTTTTGACAAAATGCAAATTCATATCATTAAATTAAAACAAGTCTAGTCGGGACAAATCCCCAACTGACAATGCAATCAGGTTGATAAACAATAAAGCGAGCTAAACAAATAGTCGCATTGTTTCCAGACTGCTTAACACACTGAATCCATGGATTCTTGAAATTGAAAATGAATACAAAGGCTTCTCGAGTAATCCAGCTAGCATCGGTCCCGAAAATGGTAGCTTCACAATTGACCTTCACAATAGTTCCATGGCTGTTGCGGTGTTCAGGCGACTCAGTTACAAAAACTAAGCAATGAGGAACAATAGTCCTCGAATAATGAACAACTATAATTTGTGAAAGGTGAGCACATGCGGTCACAACCATTCCAAGCATACCCCAGCTGTCTACATGCCGGGATCCAGCTATAGACATGCCGAAAGTTCCAAGCATACCCTAGTTAGATGAATCCATGTAATTAGAGTAACAAACATGCACAATGTTATTAGTGATACAAAGTACCAACATGACTATTACAAGTAGGTGTAATCATGTGTGTGACCATGCAAGTACTAGCTAACCTGCTTCTTTTTCGATCTTTTTTCCTTATCAGCTGTATCGCATCTCAGTTTCTGTTCAGTTTCAGCTAACCAGGCTGCCTCATCTTCACGGATCAGCTCCTCTTGTCTTTTCAAAGCAACAGCCTCCTGGTACGCAACTTCTAAAAAACATAACAGGTGAAACATGCATTTCTACATTATAATTATATCAAACACAAGCAGATTTTTTTTAGCAATAAGATCAAAAACAAGAAAAACAGAAAATGCAACTTTCTAGTCATCCTTTATCTACTACACTTAATCTCCTCATATTAATTATTAGTAAATCAATATAGATAATTCATTTATATAGAACAACTTCATACCCCCCGGGTTTCAAAAAGTTTCATAATTTCATTAAAGTCGCGATATGAGAACTGTATGAGAATTATACACACATGTCTAGCCTCAGAAAAAGGAACGAGAAGTAGTCAAGAAAATTAAGAACTACTGAGAAGGATTGTGATACATGCCTCCCTCCCTACAATTTTCTCTTTGTGCTTCAAACATCTCCTCATAATTTATTTGCAAATCGAACATTTCAGCTTGTAGCTTTTTATACTCAAAAACACTTAGACTGGATCACCTATTGTTTGCTGGATGTACCTGTCAAACCAGAGATGAAGGTTATTATATTACAGGCCATCTCGTTACAGAATATTACAACTACAATATCAAAAATGTAAATCTAATAGAAAAATTTAATGTCAGAAATGCAAGAATCCTAAATTCATATTTATAGGTCTGACTAATGACGTAAAAGAAGATGACCAAATTTTCCAAGTCCAAAAACGTTGGTAACTTTCTAATAAACTGAAATATAAGTTAGTATAAAGTGGAAAACCATCTAGAAAGTCAAAGTACATATCTATACTTAATGTTAAAAACTTCTAGTAATTAACAAAAAAATTGCTTGAAATAAATTTAACATAAATTTACCTGGTGAAGCAGCAAGATAGAAGCGGTGTTGAGAAGAAACTGCAGAAGAATATATGGTGGGAGACAAATTTCGACTCGATAAATGGAGTGAAGAAACAGGAAACTCAAAAGAGACTTGACAAAGAGAAGATAATCGACAAATTTCTTGTAAGTTAATTTAAACCAGAAATTGATACATTCTAATATTGAACGCAAAAATTCTTCCTTTCTTTAGGAGCAGTGGACAGCTGTGCAAGGAAGTTTATAAATAATGACTCGTAAAAAATATACAAGTACCTGAAAATATGTGCTAGGACAAATATTTCAATTGTCCTACGACCAAGTTCAGTAAGACGCCTTTCATCACGCTCAATGGAATCTTTAGACAAGTCCTCCCCAGAACCACAAAACAAAACAACCACGAATAATAGTTAAGCCCCAATTAGATAACCCTAATTAAACAGTATAATAGTTAAGCCCCAATTAAAGAACCCTAATAAACAGTATAGAAGAAGCATTACCTTGTTGATAAGCCCAAACCCTGAAGACCTAAACCGTGTATGAAGCTCTAATTGAAGAAGCTCAAACCGTGAAGACCCAGTCGAAGCTCTAATTGAAAACCCCTAATTTGAAGAACCCTAATTAAAATCGTGAAATGCCCTAATTAAAACCGTGAAAGAACCCTAATTACACTGTGAAGAACCGTAGGAGCTCTAATTGGAAAACCCGTGAAGAACCCTAATTAGAAGCCATGTAATTTTGAGATGGAGATGGTTTGAGAGAGAGAGTGAGCGGGTTTGTTTTTGAGTGAGTATAATGTTTTTGAGATTAAAATGTTTTTGAGTGAGCGGGTTAGCTTGAGTAAAATGTTTATTTTGGCCGCCCAAATTTGGTCTTTTTTGGACCAAAATATTTGCCCGCCTTCTTCGAATTTTTTTTGACCAAAATCTTAGTTTTAGCCCGCCTATTTTTTTTGTTTTGGTAACGCTTTTTTAATTATCAACTGTAACACTTTAATTTATGTTACAATAAAATTTTAATTATGTTTATGGTAACACAAAATTACATCAACGCTAACGCCAAAAAATTGTATTGCCGTATATTAATATTTAGTTATCTTAGGTAACATTTTTGCTGGTAACACAAAAATTAATGTTGGTGAATCCTATATATGGTGTAGTGTTTATTTAGTTGATTATTTAAATTAGAATAAAAATGAACTAGGAAGACATAGGTTTAAACTAGGAAGACTCAGTTTATCTTCCCGGTTGTCTTCCTAGGCCAAACCCTAGTCTTCCTGGTTGTCTTCCCTATTCTTTTCTTGTCTTCCCGAAAGTCTTCCAAGTGTAAATGGATTGTTTTCCTGCAAGTCTTCCGAGGCATAATTCCATTCTGTCAGTGGCTTGCACGTGGGTTGAAAACAAAAAGAAATGCATTGGTTTAAATACAAGACAATTTGAAGACAATTACAACACAAGACAGAAAGAAAGAAAGACAGATCATTCATCATTAAAACCTTCAACTGCCTTCTTCATTTCTTCAACTGTAAAAGCATTCAAGATCATAAGTGAATTAATTCTTGACTTGATCTTATCATTAAATTCATAAGGATCATTTCACTTGTACTGCTTTGACTTTCTAGCGGATCATAATCCCTAGATTTTATATCGAACTACTTTTTAGTATTCGATCCTTTTTATTACAAAAATAGATAAATTCATGTCGAATTTATTCTAGATTTGTTTTATTAAGAACCCTTGTAATCAGTGATCAAATTGTAACACTCGTCAAGTTTAATATAATTTATATTTAACTTGAATATTGTTTCCGTTTTATTCCGCATTAATTTGTTCTAAATTGTTAAATCTTTTAAAGGACAAATTCGATTAAACGGTATAGTTTGTATTCAACCCCCCTTCTACAAACTTATCAGGACCTAACAATTGGCATCAGAGCCTTTTGATTGATATACTAATCAAAGTCCAATTGTTTTGAGATTTTCTTAAACTCTGAAATTTTTAATTCTTCAAAAATCTCAAAAATGTCTACAACTCAGAAAGTTGGTACTGTCAAAATCCCCATGTTCAGCAAGGAGCATTATCCTATGTGGAAGAAGAAAATGCTCCTGTTTCTTCAAGTTGCAAATGTTAAATATCTAGGAGTGCTGAAGAATGGTCCCAAAATCCCTATGATTGTTGAGGGAGAGCAGATAGAGAATGATGTGGTTACTAGAGCTGCTAGGATGTACCCCAAGTACTACACTCCTGATGAGAAAGAGGACTCTACAATGGATGCCTGTCTACAGTTGATACTGGTTGATTGTCTGGATCCTATCATGTCCTAAATTGTGCTACTGCCAAACACATTTGGGACACAATAGAGATAATCAATGAGGGGACAGAGGAAGTTAGAGAGAATAAGCTGGAAATTCTCACTTCTTCATATGAGCGTTTCAGATCAAACCCTGGTGAAGGTATCTCTGAGGTTTTTGAGAGATACAACAAATTAATCAATTATCTGAACCTCAATGGGAAGCACTATACTATCAAGGAAATCAACAAGAAGTTCTTTCTGACATTTCCAATTCATTTGCAGCACAAAATATCTACAATCAGAGAAGCAAGAAATATTGGAGAGATTTCTCTGGAAAGACTGTATGGTGTTCTGAAGACCTATGAGCTGGAGCAGATTCAACAGAATGAGTTATATGGAACTGGAAAGGTAGTTGGTACTTCTACTGCATTGACAACAGTAGTCCCACATAAACTGGAAGTGAAGGTTGTTCAACCTTCCAGTTCTAACTTGGATGTTATTGATGCTGAATTTGGTTTAACATCCACTGATCAATCTGGTGGTGACTACTACTCTTTGGAAGAACTTGATCAGCTGGAGGATGGTGATTTGGCCATGATAGTCAGGAAGTTTGGGAAGTTCAGATTCATAAGAAATCCCAATCTTAAGTTCAAGCTCAGGTTTCAGAGAGGTGGTTCCTCATCTTCAAATAGCACAAGGGGTGGCTATAAAACTGGAACTGTGGAAAGAAGCACAATTAGGTGCTACAATTGCAATGAGTTGGGTCACTTTGCTACAGAATGTAAAAAGGCAAAGCAAGTGAGAAGGAACTCATTTGATTCTAGCAAGAAGAATAAGATTGGGAAAGCTTATGTTGCTGAAGGAAAGAGTTGGGATGATACTGATAGTGATGAAGAAGTAGGTGAGATTGGGAACCTTGCTTTAATGGCTAATGATGCAAGCACTTCATCAACTTACATGTCAGAGGTAAAGTTTACTGATACTTAAATGATCTATCATCTTAGTACTACTGTTTCTTGTGAACGTACAGAAAATGATAAAATAATTCTTTTGAACACAGCCCTTGAAAAGGAGATAAAAGAATTAAAACTTGTGCATGTTAATCAGGATGAACTAACTGAGAAAATAGCATTTCTTGAGAATATGGTTAAATGTTATATTCAACTGGAAACCATTCTTAAGGATCAGATTAGTGAACTTAAGGTCAAGGCTAATGCTTACTATAACTCTTGTAAGACTGCTAAAGAGATCATCAATAAACAAAGTATTGGTCATACAATAGGAATAGGGTATGACTATAATGAGTCTATTGGTGAGTTAAGCATAAATACCCCTAATAGAGTCAGTGCTGAAGAAAGGGGTATACCATATGTGCTTAAGGGTATTGAAACACCTTTTTTTAGACAGTCCCAAGCAGGACCTCTGAATGAATACTCTATCATCATTGAAGAGGAGATACGTATGGAGGATCGTGCTTTTGAACTTGCTCAGTCCAAAAAGTGTAAGTCTGACAAACCAGTCAAAGTTGTTTCTGCAATGAAGACTAAGTCAGACATTCATAAGGTGGATCAAAACAACTGTAAAACTGACATGCCTGCTATTAATCTTTCTCATAAAGCATGTGGCGTGGTTAAGTGCATGTCTTGTTCTTTCAATGTTATGTATGCTTATTTTAATAGTAAGCATGTATCTGATAATAAGACTGCTCCACGTCAATATGTTAATAATAAGAAGCATATTAGATCTAATACTACTAGTCCTCCTAAGACTAGAGTGGATCCATTTATCCCTAAGCCTACTCAGAAATGTGTTAAGGCTGGCTATAAATGGAAACACTCTTTTGTGAAAGAGGTTTATGTAATTAAGGTTAAAGATGTTGTTTTGCCTGACAAAGGCCAGTTCATCAAGTATGCCGGACCCAATCAAGCTTGGGTTCCGAAGAAGGTCTAATCAATTTGATACTGCAGGGTGTGGAACAGGTAAACCGTGTTATGTGGGTTCTTGACAGTGGTTGTTCAAGGCATATGATCGGAGATAGAGCCCTGTTATCAGATGTGGTTGAGAAAGCCGACCCAGGAGTTACCTTTGGAGATAACATCAAGGGTATTACCAGAGGATATGGCTGTTTGAAGTTTGGAAATGTTATCATTCAAGATGTATCTATTGTGGAAGGTCTGAAGTTCAATCTTCTCAGCATCAGTCATTTCTGTGACAGAGGATATGTTGTTTCCTTTGAGAAAGATATATGTCAGATCCTTCACAAGAAGAATGGAAAGCCTGCTCTTCAAGGAGTAAGGAAAGGTGACTTGTTCATAGCTGATCTGCACTCTGGATCCAAAGATGAAGTAACTTGTTTTTATGCTAAAGCTTCATCAGATGAAAGTTGGCTATGGCACAAGAAGATGTCTCACCTTAACTTCAAAACCATGAACTCTTTAGTCAAGAAGGAATTGGTTAGAGGTTTGCCTCAGATGGAATTTACACAGGAAGGACTGTGTGAGGCTTGTCAGAAAGGAAAGTCAAAGAAAGCTTATCACAAGGGCACTGACACATCATCAATAACTGAACCACTTCAGCTACTGCACATGGATTTGTTTGGTCCAGTTAGTGTGATGTCCATGTCAAAGAAACAGTATGCACTTGTGATTGTTGATGACTATTCCAAATATACTTGGGTTTTATTCCTACATTCCAAGGATGAGACCCCACAGATGGTGATTGATCATATAAAGTTGATTGAGCTGGATTCGAGATTCCCTGTTAGAGCTATAAGGTCAGATAATGGAACTGAATTCAAGAATGCAGTCCTAAATGACTTTTGTGTAGATAAAGGAATAACAAGACAGTATTCTGCCCCTAGAACTCCTCAACAGAATGGAGTGGTGGAAAGGAGGAATCGTACATTGATTGAAGCTGCTAGGACTATGTTAAGTGAATCAAGACTTCCAATGTACTTTTGGGCTGAAGCTGTGAACACTGCTTGTTATACTCAGAATCGAACTTTAATCAACAAGGATTTAATGAAGACTCCTTATGAGATCATGAACAACAAGAAACCAACTCTCAAATACTTTCATGTATTTGGAGCAAAATGCTTTGTGCTTAAGGATGACAATGTGAAACTTGGCAAGTTTGAGGCTAAGGCACAAGAAGCTATTTTTATTGGTTATTCCAGAAGATCTTACAGGGTGTACTTGATTGATGGTCACCATGTGAAAGAAAGTGTCAATGTAACATTTGATGACACTAAACTCTCTAATATCCAAACAAGAGATTCATCTAAGAAACTGAAGTTTGATAACTTGCCAGACTCAGAATCAGATGATGAAGCCCCACCTGAGAATGTTGTTGGTAATAACAATGATAATGATGATAATAATCCTGGTGGTGGTGGTGGTGGTGGAAACATTGGTAACAATGGAGATACCACCAACACTGGAGAAGAATCATCAAGGCAATCAAGCAACAACTCAGGGGGAGGAAATGAAGGATCTACTAGTCAGTCACAACATCACAATAAATTTCAAGGCGAATCATCAAGATCAAATCTTCCAAGACAGATTGTATGGAATAGAGCTCATCCCTTTGAGCTGATCATTGGTGATCCAGGTGTTGGAGTTAGAACTAGAAGTGCTACTCAGAATGAATGTCATTATTCAGGGTTTCTATCTGAAATGGAGCCAAAGAAGACTGAGGAAGCACTGACTGATCCAGATTGGGTGATTGCTATGCAAGATGAACTCAATCAATTTGAACAACAACAAGTCTGGAAGCTGGTACCCAGACCAAAGAACAAGAAAGTAGTTGGTACTAGATGGGTATACAGAAACAAGCTGGATGAGGATGTCATTGTTACAAGGAACAAGGCAAGATTGGTTGCTCAAGGGTATTCACAAGCTGAAGGCATTGATTATGATGAAACCTATGCACCAGTGGCTAGACTTGAGGCCATCAGGATGTTCTTAGCATTTGCAGCTTACTCCAATTTTAAAGTCTATCAAATGGATGTTAAGAGTGCATTCCTGAATGGTGAGCTAGATGAAGAAGTGTATGTGGAACAAACCCTGGCTTTGAAAATCAGGAGCTGCTGGACTTTGTGTACTTTCTCTTCAAGGCTATCTATGGTCTCAAACAAGCCCCAAGAAAATGGTATGACACTCTCTCTGGTTTTCTTTTAGAAAATGGTTTTGTTAGAGGTATCATAGACAAAACTCTTTTTTCAAAGAAACACAAAAGTGATATGATATTAGTCCAAGTCTATGTGGATGACATCATATTTGGGTCTACTAATGATGATCTCTGTAAGAGATTTGCTAAGCTAATGCAGAGTATGTTTGAAATGAGTATGCTGGGTGAGCTGAAGTTCTTTCTTGGATTGCAAGTAAGTCAAAGGTCAAATGGTATATTTATTTGTCAATCCAAGTATCTCAAAGAACTCCTCAAGAAGTATCACATGGAGGATTCAGCATCAGCAAGGACTCCATCTTCAACAACTATCAAACTTGGAGCTTCTGACAATTCTATCAAGGTAGATGTTACAAGCTACAGAGGTATGATTGGCTCCTTACTCTATCTTACTGCTAGTAGACTAGATATTATGTATGCTACATGCTTGTGTGCAAGGTTCCAAGCGGACCCTAGAGATTTACATCTCGTTGCTGTTAAAAGAATCTTGAGATATCTTAAGGGTACACCTAATTTAGGTATCTGGTACCCTAAAGATTCCGGTTTTAATCTTGTTGGATATACATATTCTGATTATGCAGGTAGTGTTGTGGATAGAAAGAGTACCTCTGGGAGTTGTCAATTCCTAGGAGGTAGATTGATTTCCTGGTATAGCAAGAAACAGCAAAAAGTTTCCAATTCAACAGCAGAAGCTGAATATATTGCTGCTAGAAGCTACTGTGCTCAGATCTTATGGATAAGGAATCAATTGAAGGACTATGGCTTTACATTAGACAAAATTCCCATTTTGTGTGATAATACAAGTGCCATAGCAATCTCCAACAACCATGTGCATCACTCGAGAACGAAGCACATTGATATCAGGTATCATTTTATCAGAGAGCATGTCATGAATGGAACTGTGGAATTATACTTTGTACCCACAGAAGAACAGACTACAGATATATTCACTAAATCTGTTGATGAATCCACATTTATCAAGTTAGTTGGTAAATTGGGTATGTTAAACAGTCTTAGTGATTAACAATATCTCTGTCATGTTTGTTCTTTCAAAAATTCATTTTCTCTTGTCATTTAAATGATATTTATTGCCAATTCTCATTTAATATTACATGCTTGTAAATTTAAATATTTCTGAATATTTTATTTTCTTTAAAAATATTTTTCTCATATGTTTTTAGTGGAGAAATGTATTTTTATTGAAAATATATTTATTTAGAATTATTTAGGTGTTTTTCAGATTGTAAATATTGTTGTTTAAATTATTCTGCAAGTTTATATTAATTTTATGCAATTCTATATTATTCTGCATATTTTTCTAGGATTTATGGAATTTTCTGTGCATTTTTCTATGCGTTTATTTATTTTTCATGCATTTTTATTACTTTTTTGCATTTTTCTGTAATTATTTTAATTAAATTCTAAGTTTTTCCTAAGTCTTCCCAGTTTTATACTAGGAAGACTACCGGGAAAACTAAGAATTTTTCATTTTGTTTTTTGTTTTTTGTTTTTTCCTTTTATTTTTAAGTCTTTTCCTAAGTCTTCCCAGTTTTTGAACTAGGAAGACTATCGGGAAGACTTAGCTTTATTTGTTTTAATTTCTGTTTTTCTGTTTTAATTTAATTCGGAAGACTTTCTAGTTTGTACTAGGAAGACTACCGGGAAGACTATCCTAAGTTTTCCCGATTGTCTTCCCAGTACAATCTTAAATAAAAACGTTTGACTTGTCTTTTGTTTTGAATTTTAACAGTTTATTTTCACTTATATACATACAGTACATACGCCCTTTTCTATTCAAGTTCTTATCAGTTTTTTTTTGTTTTTCAAATCCCCCTCTTCGAATTCTCTCATTTTTGTGCAGAAATCTTTGATCTTTATCAATCTTGCTCAAGTTCTTACTTAGCAAAACTCATTGTTCTTCAAAATCAACCCGTTGAGTCGAATTTCTGTCGGATTTTTTGTTTTAATTCTCATTCGACTTGGGTTTTTCTTGAGTTTGCTAAGTAATTCGTGTGTGCTAGTGATCATAGTGTTTTCTGTGCTTGATAAACTGTGTGTGTGCTGTAAAATCATTTGCCCAGTCATTTTGCTTTTCAAAAGTTTAAGTTCGAAATTTTTTAGGATTAAAATTTAAAATTGGTTAATTTTGGTAAAATTGTGATTTTGTGGATTTTAATTAATTTTAATTAATTCTAAAAATCCCTAAAATTTTAATTTTATTTTAAATTGATTAAAATTTCTTGTTTTATAAAAATGGATCCTAATTTTGAACTTATTTTAAATAATTATGTTGGGTATTTTGATCCGTCAAAGTGTAAGGTGGAACGTTTTAAACCTTGGATTCAATTTTTAAATAGTGAGACTTGTGTCAGTCATGCTATTTGTGCAACTGCACTTCTTAAAATTGATCCTTTGAGGTTTTTATGTTCAAGTGCTGTTATTGTTGGAGATTCAAAATCTTTTACGTTCAATATTTTAAACCAGCAATATACAGTCACTTTTGAGTTATTTTGTGATGTGTGTTGGGTCATGCCCAGCATCCTGGCTATTCGAAGCGTGGGCGCTTGGCTTTTGGCTAGTATATGGAAATAAAGTTGCGCCTCTTCTACAAGCTCGGGCTTTTAGATCAACTAGTAAAGCGCTTGATCCTAAAAATTGGTATCAGAGCAAGCTTCTAACATACAAGAAGTTTAAAGATCAAGACCAAAAACAGTAACCATGGTGAAGAAGGATGCAGGTGTAAAGATACCAGTTCTTGATAAGGACAATTACTTTCACTGGAAAGTAAAGATGCATTTACATCTCATGTCTATGGATGAGAGGTATGTAGACTGCACTGAGAAAGGTCCACACGTTCCCATGAAGTTTGCATCTAGAATTGGAGTGCCAGATGATGCTCCTGATGTGGAAATTCCAAAACTTGTCTCAGAATGGACTATTGAAGATGTTGCAGAAATCCATAAAGATAAAAGAACCATGAACATTCTATTTAATGGTTTGGAGCAAGAGATGTTTGACAATGTCATAAACTGTACATCCTCCAAAGAAGTATGGGACACTGTTAGAACTCTCTGTGAAGGAACTGAGCAAGTTAGGGAAAACAAAATGTAGCTCCTCATACAACAATATGAGCATTTTCATTTTAAAGTTGGTGAAACCCTAAATGACACGTTTAGTAGGTTTCAGAAGCTTTTGAATGGATTAAAGTTGTATGGGAGGATCTATCAAACCAAGGATTCAAACCTTAAATTTCTTAGAGCTCTTCCAAAATAAGGGAAGCCTATGACTGTTTCTCTCAGAAACACTCAAGAGTACAAAGACTACACTCTTGAAAGGCTTTATGGAACCTTGAAGACATATGAGTTGGAAATGGAGCAAGATGAAGAAATTGAAAAGGTACAGAAGAAAGGTGGATCTATTGCATTGATTGCATCTGTGAACCAACTGGAAGATGACAATGAAGATGCTGCAAAGGCCACAACTAGTCGAGCTAGTTGTAGGAGTGATGTTAGCAAGGGTAAAGGCAAGATGACAGAAGAAGAAGAACCAGAACTAGTCAACTTGGATGACTTAGATGAGATTGATGAACACATTGCTTTTCTGTCAAGAAAATTCTCTAAGTTCAAGTTCAAGAGAAACTCAGAAGCTAGGCCACCAAGGAGAGACCTTCAACCCAGCAAAAGTAACTGGATTGAAAAGTCTAAATCTAAATGTTTCAATTGTGGAATGCTTGGTCACTTTGCTGGGGACTGCAGAAAGCCCAAGGTTGAGAAGGGCAACAGGAAATTTGAGCATGTTGATTATAAAAAGAAATACTTTGAACTTCTCAAGCAAAAAGAAAAGGCTTTCATGTCTCAGGAGTATGATTGGGCTGGTAATGGTGAAGATTCTGATGATGATGTTGAGTATGACAACTTGGCTCTTATGGCTAACAATCATGAGCAGGAAGCAAGCTCCTCAAGCAACCAGGTAACAATTACTAATCTTTCTGAGCTCTCTAAAGAGGAATGCGATAGTGCAGTAAATGAAATTTCTACTGTACTATATAATTTATGTGTTACTCTTAAATCACTTACCAAAGAGAATTCAAGAATAAAAGAGACTAATTTTCTCTTAAGTGATAGGAATGCAATGTTAGAAGCACATCTCATTGATTTTGAGAAAATGAGGTGTGTTAGTAGGGATGCTAAGAAGGAACTTGAGAACGTGTTAGAAAGGGAAGAAATTCTTAAAACACAACTTGAAATAGAACAAAGTGTGATTGCTAAATGGAAAGATGCCAGGAATGTTGCTAACAACATCATTAATGTTCAAGGTATGGAATCTTTCTGTGAACAATCATGGAAAAAGAACAAAGAGAAGCTAGGGTATGTTGGTGAAACCTTAGAATCATAAACAGATTCAACAAACAACAATGATCATTTGTTGAAGACTCAGTTTATTAAACTAGGAATACTCACAAGTGAGTCTTCCCGATTGTCTTCCTAGGCGAAACCCTAGTCTTCCCGGTTGTCTTCCCTATTCTTTTCTTGTCTTCCCGAAAGTCTTCCAAGTGTAAATGGATTGTTTTCCTGCAAGTCTTCCAAGGCATAATTCCATTCTGTCAGTGGCTTGCACGTGGGTTGAAAACAAAAAGAAATGCACTGGTTTAAATACAAGACAATTCGAAGACAATTACAACACAAGACAGAAAGAAAGAAAGACAGAGCATTCATCATTAAAACCTTCAACTGCCTTCTTCATTTCTTCAACTGTAACAGCATTCAAGATCATAAGTGAATTAATTCTTGACTTGATCTTATCATTAAATTCATAAGGATCATTTCACTTGTACTGCTTTGACTTTCTAGCGGATCATAAACCCTAGATTTCATATCGAACTACTTTTTAGTATTCGATCCTTTTTATTACAAAAATAGATAAATTCATGTCGAATTTATTCTAGATTTGTTTTATTAAGAACCCTTGTAATCAGTGATCAAATTGTAACACTCGTCAAGTTTAATATAAGTTATATTTAACTTGAATATTGTTTCAGTTTTATTCCGCATTAATTTGTTCTAAATTGTTAAATCTTTTAAAGGACAAATTCGATTAAACGGTATAGTTTGTATTCAACCCCCCTTCTACAAACTTATCAGGACCTAACATACTGTAAATTAACAAAAGATATGAATTTCACCTTATACTAAAAATCATCTTGCATGACCAACTTGACAGACAATTAAATTAATGAGACTAAGCATCTTATTCCGGAATAATATTATGTTAGGATTTTGGTCCAAACCATTCCATAATTTGACCAGATTAGTTCTGGAGAACATAATTGACTTCGTCCAGCAATTTAGATCGATCCCTTCGATATTATTAAATGTATTGTCATGTGGGTGAAATAAATTATTGTATCCATCACAAGATAATATATCTCTTTATAATCAATACAAGGTCATTGTGAGATTTACATTCCACCAATTTTTTTGTTTATATTTTGCTTCCGTAAAAATTTCTATATATTCATGCCACTTTATTTACACTTTTAGGTGTGTGAACTACGATTACAATTATTTATCTATATTTAAGATTTAGTTATGCGTATAGTCCACTAACTTCACAACTTTAAGTATGTGGAATTCTGATCCTAATTTTTCTTCTTTTAATAAGAGATTTTACCTCATTATATTTTTTCTTTGCTAATTTTGTCTAATTCTTCACTATTTGATTGTGGTGATTTTTGTTTAAATATGATGATTTTGATATGATATTGAGTAGTTGGAGGTGGGGTCGATGTGATTGTTTGACTATGGTAATTTCTGTTAAATCATGGTGATTTTATTTAAATTTAGTAATATCATAATGATGTTTGTCGTTAGAGTTGGTGGCACGAGCTGTTGGTTAGAGATATGATACCGACTTATGCACATGGTCTGGTTTGACATTTGAATTCGTGCAAACCATGTATGTATGACATTGTCATGCTCAATTCATTTCATATTTTTGCAGGGGCAACCATCTAGTTTACAGAACTTAGGATATATTATTTTTTGGGATCCTAGGTATATATATACACCAAACATTTTAAATGTATATAATGAAATATTCAAAAAAATTCAGGCGTTTAAGTGTTGGGGCCTAGGTGCTGCTTTTCCTAGCATGTAACCCGGGCCACCCCTGTATAATTGGAGCTTAAGAATATGACATGATGAAATTATTGGTATGCATGGAAGAACATCAACTTATATGATGGTGTGAGAAAGTCTTAACTCAACACTGATATGTTGCAAGAGTAAACTTGTCAAGGGGAAATTTGCATTTGTTTGGAAGAAATGCAAACAAGAACCATCGATACTAAAACGTCCTAGTGAATATATATATGATTTTGTTTAAAAAATTTATGTCGTCAAATTTTAAAATATAATAACCAGATTCATCTAATGTTATTAAGTTCAACCCCTAAATATATGTAATCTAAATTTATCAAACAGGAAGTCTTTAACCATATCATGACTTGACCTACCATTCAAATTAAGTAGGTTGTATTAAATATCCAAAACTATGGTTCCATGTGTTAGTAAAGAAATTAAAAAGGGGTGTATTCTGATTGCAAGCAAAGAAATTTTGCACACTAATAAATTTTTGAAATGTATACCATCTAAAAAAATTCACATTTATCGAGTTAAATTGGTGAGATACATTTACTTATAATTAAGGGATCTTGAAGAAAGGCCTCCTTAGCTAGGGTGCGATATTTGGTTGAGTCAAGTTGACCCGAGATTCCTTGAATTCAAGCTTCACAACATTGTCAAATTTGAGGAGATCTACACCCTGCAAAACTCTGTTCACAGTACCAAGTCTCTGAGCTAACCAAATCATATGTGACCTCGAAATGGAGTTATGATCCAAGTTGGAGCGATGAGTGGAGATTACGATGGTGTAGATTTTGAATGATACACAAAAAAAGAAATGTCAACAGTTCAACCCTCATTAGTCTTTCAATGTTGATTCAAAGTTTTCACGGTAAATCTTGGAGTTTCATCAAAACAGATTTTTAGATTCATTATAACCGTAATTGGTGCAAAACATTAAACTAATAGGAAAATAGTGCATAATCACAAATAAATATTGAAAAGTTTTCTCATCTCAGAATATCAGATTCTTGTAATTTCAAACTTATGTTGAAAATGAATAAAATTAATTAAGATATGAATTTAATGAAATTCTTATATTAGAACATAAGATACCGTAAATGTTGACTTTTAAAGGGAAAAGAAGCGAAAATTTAATTAAAAAATGATGAAAGATGGTTTGAAATACAAAAGATTATTTTACATTAATAAGAAAAATAATAAAAAGTAATAAACTCTTTGAGGTGTATATAGGCAAGGTTTATTCTTTAGAAGAACCATATCAATCAACAAAAATTGTAAGAAAAGAGAGTTCGTTTAGTAGCCATTGTGAAATTCAATGGTTAGAATCAGAGGAAATCGTCATCGTTGGTCTCGAGTTGAGCAACAGTCCGCCCTCTTATCAACCATCACTAATGCTTCTCCAGGTATGGAAGCCGATAGAGAGTCATCATCGAAGGGAAATGTTGCTAATAGATATGTTCCTCCTATTTTCTCATCTGAATGCCCTTTACAAATTCAATTTAATAGTCTTTCTATAAAATCCCAAAATATTGCCACACAAATTGCTGAGATTCGGTTAATTAAGACCTTCATTGATAAGGAGATTGCTGAACTTCAAGAGATCATATCTAAGGGTTTAGCGGCCTCTTTAGAAGATTAAGGAGCTGAAGGTGTCGTTGAGAATAACCAGGAGATTTACTACCTACTCACATGGTCCTTTTCAATTTGTATCAAAATTATTCATTACTTCTCAAATATGTTTTTTTCTGCATAAAATGGATGTGTTTTGTGTTGTTTATCTATTTATTGATTAGTATTTTTCGTGATTTTTCAAGCTTCATAATGCTAAATGAGAAGATTGTTAGTTTTTAAAATATGTTATTTGTACAATTGTATCATGTTTTGTTTTTGTTTTTGTTTTTGTTAGGCTCAAGGCATGTCTGAATACCACTATTAACAAGCCTACACATTGTGACTATGTCACTCTATATGACCTAGTGAAGTTTATCACTAGGATATAGTATAGGTTTCAATTGTACTTGTCTTGCTCTCATGTACTTAGCTTTATTCTGTATGCTCAAAGTTATAATGAGCTTAGTAAGTTTCTTGCATCTAGAATGTACATAGGCCATGGAATAATTGTCCTGGTAGAAGTTCAAATTGTTCATGTAGCAGGATGGAAGTGAATAAGGCCTTGAAGAAATAAGTTGCAGAAATTTGTCTAAGTCCCTATATCGTGAAGTCAGAATGAGCTATGTCGTGAAGTCCCAAATTTCCATGTCGTGAAGTACTGAGATCGCATAGTCCAAAATGAACTATGTCATGAAGTCCTCAAGGCTCATGTCGTGAAGTGTTGAGATCCCAAAGTCAGAATGTACTAGATCGTGAAGTCCTCAAAAAGGCTATATCGTGAAGTCCTCAAAAAGCCTATATCGCATACTCCTGAAATAGTCATATAGAAAAGTCCTCATATATCAAAGTCAAGAATGCTCTATGTCGACAAGTCAAAGAATCAGGAATATGCTGGAGTTCACGATGTCAACACTTAGCCGTTTATAACAAGAAAAATTAAGGTACATAACCAAGATTCAAAGGAGACAAATACTGAAGCATCTGTTACGGTAAGGTGGTCCAAATACAGATGGCAAATCTATAGCAAATCTGTTACTGTGATTGCTAATTGCTTATCTTTAAAGCAAAAACTTGACTCTGCACAATCATGTGAATCACACACACATATGCACACTCACATGACAGGATCCCCAATCAAGGTTGAAAGGGTAAAGACTTCATGTGAGCCTAAGAGTGTCAACTCTAAAGCTTCAAACATAGTGAAGTCTCCTACTGTGAAGAATGTTGATTATGATAGAAGAATCAATTACAAAACTGTTTCTAAATCAACTGGACCCTACCAAGTGTGAGTACCAAAAACAACTTAGTCATTTTGTGAATGCAGGGCAACAGGAATAAAAGAGTCATATGGATGGTGATATAGCCCTGCTATCAAATTTTTAGGAGAAGGCTGGCCCATCAGTAACCTTTGGAAATGACAACATTGGTTATACAATGGGATATGGCAGTGTTAAATCTGGAAATGTCATTATTGAAGATGTAGCATTTGTTGAAGGACTAAAGCACAACCTCTTGAGTATTGGACAATTCACCAACAGGGGTTTCAAAGTGGAATTTGTTGAAGATCAATGTCTAATCTCTAAAAGAGGAAGTGGTTAAGTTGTTTTGACTGGTGTAAAGAAAGGAAGCTTGTTTGTAGCTAATCTTAAGGCTGCGAACAAGGGCGAAATTTGTTGTTTTTACACTAAAGCCACAAATGAAGAATTCTGGCTATGGCACAAGAAACTGTCTCACTTGAATGTAAAAGCAATGAACTCTCTAGCAAAGAGAGAACTCATCAGAGACATGCCTGCTTTGGAGTTTGTTCAAAATAAAAAGGTCAAGTCACAAGAACAAATTTCTCAACTCAAATTCAAAACCTCTGCAGTTAATTCACATGGATCTATTTGGCCATGTGAATGTAATGTCCCTTTCCAAGAAGAAATATGTTCTAGTCATGGTTTATGATTATTCAAGATACACTTGGGTGGAATTCCTGTTTTCCAAGGATGAAGCTCATCAAGTAATTATAGAGCATATCAAGAGAGTTGATAGAGAAGCACAAAGCATTGGTTCCTCTGTGGTTTCTTTGAGAAGTGATAATGGAACTGAGTTCAGAAATTCAACATTGTATGAGTTCTGCAAAGATAAAGGAATTTCTCAACAATTTTCAGCTCCTAGAACTCCACAACAAAATGGAGTGGTTGAAAGAAAGAACAGAACTCTCATTGAAGCTGCAAGAACAATGTTGTTGGATGCAAAGCTACCTACTAGCTTTTGGGATGATTCTGTTAACACAACGTGCTATGTGCAAAATAGAACATTAATCAATAAGAAGTCTGGAAAAACTTCGTACTCCTTGATGACTGGAAAAAGAGCATCCTTCAAGCATCTTCATGTTTTTGGAAGCAAGTGTTTTGTGATGAAAGATACATCTGAGCATGTTGGAAAATTTGATGCAAAGGCATTTGAAGGTATCTTCATTGGATACTCTCTGGAAAGGACATCATACAGAGTGTTTGTACCTGAGCAACACAAAGTGATGGAAAGAATGGATGTTACTTTTGATGACAAGAAATTTCCTGGACTTGCTACAAGTGAAAAAGACAGTGTGCCATTAAGATTTGAAAATCAAGGTTACTTTGAAGATTCTGAGAGTGAAGATGAGACACTTGTTCTATCTGTTCCACAAGATGAAGGAAATGAAGCTGATGATCACCCTCAAACACCTGTGCAAGGGAACACTAAAGCGAGGGAGAAGAAGAGAATACAAATGGTGATGATCAAAATGACCCTGAGTCAAGTCAATGAGATAAACAGGGTCACACAAGGAAATGGGACAGAGCCCACACTAGGGAACAAATCATTGGTGATCCTAGTGAGGGTGTTAGAACAAGGAGAGCTACAATGAATACTTGCATGTACAGCTGATTTTTGTCACAAGTAGAACCAAAGGTAATTGAAGAAGGATTGAAGCACTCTGACTGGATTGTTGCCATGCAAGAAGAATTGAATCAATTTGAGAAAAACAAAGTTTGGGAATTAGTACCACCTCCTGAAGGTAAGAATGTCATTGACACCAAATGGGTATTCAGAAACAAAATGGATGAAGAGGGTGTGGTGGTAAGAAACAAAGCAAGGTTGGTTGCCAAAGGATACTGTCAACAAGAAGGCATTGACTATGATGAGACATTTGCACCTGTATCTAGAATGGAGGCCATTAGGATATTCTTGGCCTTTGCAGCTCACTCAGATTTCAAGGTGTATCAAATGGATGTGAAAAGTGCTTTTCTCAATGGTGATCTTGCTGAAGAGGTTTATGTGTCCCAACCTCCTGGTTTTGAAAATGAAGACTTCCCAGACTTTGTGTATAGATTGCTCAAGGCACTCTATGGACTCAAACATGCACCTAGAGCTTGGTATGAAACTTTATCTCAATTTCTTCTTGAGCATCAATTCACCAGAGGTACAATTGATAAAACTCTATTCTTCAAGAAGCATGGAAATTATATCATTCTAGTTCAAATCTATGTGGATGATATCATCTTTGGCTCTTTATATGAAAAACTCTGTCAAAGGTTCTCTAAGCTGATGCAAAGCAAATATGAGATGAGTATGATGGGAGAGTTAACCTACTTCCTAGGCCTGCAAGTACATCAAAGGGAGGATGGCATCTTCATAAATCAATCTAAGTATGTCAAAGATCTTTTGAAGAAATATGGTTTAGAAGATTCATCCCCTGCAAAAACTCCAATGTCTACTGCAATCAAGCTTGATGAAGATAAGAAAGGCAAAAGAGTTGACATAAAGGTTTACAGAGGAATGGTTGGCTCTCTACTCTATCTCACTGCTAACAGGCCAGACATCATGTTTGCCACGTGCCTCTGTGCAAGGTTTCAATCTGATCCCAAGGAATCTCACATGATGGCTATCAAAAGAATCTTCAGGTATCTGAAAGGGACTCCTAATCTTGGCTTATGGTATCCAAAGGGCACTGGGTTCAACCTGGTTGGTTATACAGATTATGATTATGCTGGATGCAGAATTGACAGGAAGAGCACTTCAGGAAGCTGCCAATTCTTAGGTCAAAGGTTAGTGTCCTGGTTCAGTAAGAAACAACAATCCACAGCAACATCTACAACTGAGGCTAAATATATTGCTGCTGGAAGCTGCTGTGCTCAATTGCTTTGGATTAGAAATAAACTTATGGTTTATGGACTAGTGTTGGAGCACATTCCCCTGATGTGTGACAATACTAGTGCAGTATCCATTGTTGCCAATCCTGTTAATCATTCTACTACAAAGCATATTGAGCTAAGGTACCATTTCATTAGGGAACATGCTGCAAATGGTACTATAGCAGTCTCTTATGTTCCAACTGAGAAACAATTAGCTGACATATTTACTAAACCCCTAAATGAAGTTGTCTTCAACAGACTAGTGAGTGAAATTGGAATGCTCAATCCTTCATTTAGTAGTTCTAAGTAATTATGCTAGTTAATTGTTGCATCAGTAAATTTTCACTGTATTTGAATGCACTATTTATTTGGAGTGAAAACTAGCTGAGATATGATTTATAAATATTTCAGTATTTTACTGCATATTTTTCAAAATCATATTTGGTTGTGGAGTTGTGAGCTTTTGAGACATCTCTGTATAGGTACTTTTGAGAGTTCACGACTTAGTTCAAAATAAACAGACTTATATCACAAACTGTTAAAATTGTGAGACTTCGCGATATAGTTCATTTCTTGAGTTTGCGATCTACTTAGTGGACTTCGCGACACAGAATAACTATATCGACAAGTCTCTACATATTAACAGAATTTTGATTTAAATTGATTTTATTTCAAAATTTTGATATATGTATGACAAATTGTTTAAAATTCCAAAAAAAAAAAAAATCTCGACAGGGTATTTATACTATATCGCAAAGTCTCCTCATATTTTCTATCTTTCAAACTTTGTGACATAATTCATTTCTAGACTTTGCGATCCACTTTGCAAGACTTCGCGATACAGTCTATTTTGAGACTTCACGACATCAAAATAGTCTGTACACATTCACATCTATATATCGCACTGTCTCAGTCATATAAATACTTTTTGCAAACACTCTCACATCTTTTCATCTTCTCGATTACTCTCAATTCTTAAACCTAATTTCAAATCTCTTCCCCCTTTTTCAATCTCAAACTCAGAATTGGCACCCAAATCTCAAACAGCTGCTTCATCAAACCCTTTAACCATACCCAAAGAAACCAACTTTCTCACCATCCCATCTGAAATAGAGGCAAACCCTAGGTACAAAAGCTTTGTACGCTTTTTGAACACTTCCTACCTTCACCAAGCTTTGACAATGAACCCACCATTGTATGTTGATATACTGGAAGCATTCTGGAGGACTGCGACTTGTACTATAATGGCGAGGGAGGATGGCACTTCATTTCAAGAGATGCATTGCACAATTGGAGGGAAGCAATTGGTGTTTGGGGAGAAAGAAGTGAATGAAACATTTGGCTTCAAGACTGAAGGGCATGATACTGAAGCAAATGACACAGAAATGGTGGCATTCATGGACCTGATAAAGTATGCTGATGAGATTGACATGGCAAAGCTGAACAAGAAGCATGTCAGGAGGGAATGGTCTTTCTTGTTCGATGCTCTTCAAAAGGTATTCCTGTGCAGAAAGACGGGGTGGGATCAAATCAGCCACATTACAGTGAAGGTTGCCTATTCCTTGGCCTACAACCAGGAAATCAATGTGGGAGCAATAATTGTAAGGGAGTTGGATCAAAGGTTAGGTCAGACTACACGCAACAGAGGTACCGAAATTTTCTACCCTCGTTTTATTCAATGCATTTTAAATCATCTAGATAATCAATTGCATGAACTAGACGGGATAGATACATCAAAACTGGCTTATCCTAAGTCCATGTCCAAAGTCATTTTTGGTACATTGGACACTAGGAATCAAGTAGATGTAGTTTTGAGTGTGACAAAGCATATGCAAGACACATTCGAAACTTGCACACTTGATAAGCCCATATATCATGAACTTTCCTGGAAAGGGAAGGCTAAGACTGTTGGAGCTTCAGAGTCTATCCCAAGCCTCCCTATCCCATCCAGTGACCCCCCTGCAAACAGTACCTTAGTAATTAGGGAGCCAAGTGCATCAATCTCTCAAAAGGTTGGTGTTACTAAAAAGAAGACTAAGAAGAGAACCCTAGCTATAATTAATGAGTCTGTAGATTTAGGAAGTGAGGAACGTGAGTCACAGCTCACCAAACAAAAGAAGAAATCCAAAACTATAGCTACCACTGAATCCTCCCAACAGGATTCAGATGTGTTAAAAGGGGTAAACCTGTTACTATCAATGTCCTCTCAACATGACATTGTTATTGAAAAGAGTAGTCTCCCCACTACAACCTATAAAGAGTTAGCACATGGTCAAGAACTCACTCTTGACTCAGGTGAAAATAAGGGTGATCAAACACTGAGTGGAGAGCACATCAACTTTGAAACTCCTCCTATTTCTCAGGGGGAGTTGCCAAAATCCAATCTAAACTCCTCTATTCTTCCAGAATCTACAACATCAAAAAAAATTTCAATACAGGAAAGTCAGTCACATGACAATCCTGCACTTGATCATTCATAACTTGATTCTGTGAATGAGCCCCCTTCAAGTGACATGGTGCTTGACACTGTGCTCACCACCCAGGACCCCAATTAGTTGGTCAGGAAATGCATGATGGGGCATATTCTAATGACACCAACACAAACATGGAGGATTCACTAGTTTTTACTGGAGACTCTATGCCTAATTCTCCAATCCTCAGGGATTTGGACATGCCTTCACAGGCAAATAGAGATGATGATGTAACTCATCCCATTTCAATGGAGACAGCATCATACTCTACAGCTATTCCAAGGCTAGATGAAACTCATTCAACTTCTATACATGTTGCAGAACCCTTATTTGTGACAGGAGTGCCTAGCACTAGCTATCACTTGGCTCAGGCCACCATGACTCAATGGCTGGAGTCTGTGCTGTTGGGTTTCAATGTAAAAACGCAGCGAAAAACAGTCGTAAAACAATAATATTTACGAAACCCTAACGCAGGATCCATGTATAAGTTGTGACTGATTATGGAGAAACGAAATCATACCAGTTAAGAGCTTTACGAATTCTGCAAGATGGAGGTCCTTGATTGCAATCACCACACAACCCTTGCGTCAAGATCTGTGTCTCTAAATCGTCCACAAGAACGTCCGATCGTCCAACGATCCAAGGAGCAGGTACTAGCCAAATAAAACTGCCTTCTCTATCTCTCTAGCCTCTCTTAAAACCGAATTATCTAAAACCAACCCTAAAACTATACATCATTATGTATATATAGGGCAGAGAGATTGGGCCTAACCCTAATTAGCTTGGGCTTCAACTAAACCAAACTGATTTGGGTTTTAATGAATTAAATTTGAAATACAATTTAATTAACTAAGTCCAACTTAATTAATTAATTAACCAATTTTGAATTTATAATTATTTTAATTTAAATCTGATATTTAAATTAAAACTCCTTTAAAACGTTCTTATTGTGTAACCCTTTAGGTTATTATTACGTTGGCAATAATTTTAATATCTCATAATAAAATTATAAACAATGAGCGGCATCTAGTAATACATCATTGCTACCCAAGTAATAATAATAATTGGTGATCCAATTAAACCTTTCGTGACTAATGTTTCCGTGTAATATAATCCCTTTAACCAAATATTATAGATTAAACTCGAGGCATGTTATTAGTCATCCTCTTCAACATTTAATCCAGGTTTCCTTGATCAATGAGTAGACTATTAAATCAAATCAATATTTGAGCATGGCCATGCATTTTTCATAGTCTCACTCAATCAAGAGGCCAATAATATCTCTCCTAATAATAGGAGGGTTAAATCCTTTATCTATCATTCATACTTCTCATACGACTCATAATATACCCGATGTCCACTTTTATCATCACCCGGTCAAAAGTAACTTTTAATGTAATCAAAGTATATTAATCCTCGTATAGAAATATAATGATCTCAAGTCTAAGAATCATTACACCATTATCACTGTGAGGTATTCTAATGACTTTATTACCATGTAGAATCTCACTGTGGGTCTATCCGGTGCCATGTAGAATATTACATGCACCTATGTTCTTGACTTTAGTATCACTATACCTATGACCAATGAGATGTGGTCATCTAGTCAACGAACATACTAATCTTTATGTATCATAATTGTCCCAATTCATAATGCTTAATTAGGGATATTTTAGGAATATAAACACTATTCATATAATCTCATTTTCAAGTCACATACTTAAAGATATAGAATACGTGTTCAATATTCCAAGGACATTTATTACTCTAACATTAATATCGCAGTAAATAAAGACATAATAATTGTTGTCGAATAATCAATAGAACATAATCATTATTAAATTACAAAATAGTATTTCCCAGAAGTACAATTGTATTGTCTCTAGGGCACTAACACTAACAATCTCCCACTTGCACTAGAGCCAATCACCCATGTATCTAATACCCATGGAACTAGTGTGACATTCGTGCTTCTGCTGCGACAAAGCCTTAGTCAGTGGGTCCGCAACGTTATCATTAGTATGCACTTTACATATATGTATATCCCCTCTATTATTTATTTCTCTAAGAAGGTGATATCTCCTAAGTATATGCTTTGCCTTGGAATGGGATCTTGGTTCCTTAGCCTGCGCGATGGCTCCATTATTATCGCAATATAGATCAACTGGGTCTGCGATCGATGGAACCACTCCAAGTCCCGTAATAAAATTCCGAATCCAAACAGCCTCTTTGGCTGCTTCACTGGCTGCAATATACTCAGCTTCCATTGTAGAATCAGCTACTGTTTCTTGCTTTGAACTCTTCCAACTTACAGCACCTCCATTTAGGCAAAACACAAATCCAGACTGAGACACAGTGTCGTCCCTATCTGTCTGGAAACTAGCATCAGTGTAACCTCTTACTACTAGTTTCTCATCTCCTCCATATATCAAGAAAGAATCTTTAGTCCTCTTAAGGTACTTAAGAATGTTCTTGACAGCTGTCCAGTGACTTTCACCTGGATTAGACTGGTACCTACTCGTCATGCTCAAAGCATACGAGACATTGGGACGAGTACATATCATTGCATACATTATAGAACCAATTGCCGAAGCATATGGTACTTTATTCATACGGTCCTTCTCTTCTGATGATTTAGGACAGTTTTCTTTTGAGATCGATATCCCATGAGACATTGGGACATATCCCCTTTTAGCCTCTTGCATCCCGAAACGATGCAATATCTTGTCAATGTATGTACTCTGACTTAAGCCGATCATTCTTCTGGGTCTATCTCTATAGATCCTGATCCCTAATATGTAGGAAGCATCGCCTAAGTCTTTCATCGAGAAATAATTTCCCAACCAAGTCTTTACAGCCTGTAGAGAAGTAATGTCATTCCCTATTAGCAATATGTCATCTACATATAATACTAGGAATGCCACATGGCTCCCACTAACCTTCTTGTAAACACACGGTTCATCCTCATTTTGTATGAAACCAAACTCTTTGACTGTTTCATCAAAACGAATGTTCCATCTCCTCGAGGCCTGCTTCAACCCATAAATGGATCGTAGTAACTTACAGACCATCCTAGCAAATTTTGGATCAACAAAACCCTCAGGTTGTGTCATGTACACATCCTCTTCTAAGCTCCCATTTAAGAAAGCAGTCTTGACATCCATTTGCCAGATCTCATAGTCATAATAAGCTGCTATTGCAAGCAAAATCCTGATGGATTTGACCATAGCCACCGGTGAGAAAGTTTCATCATAGTCAATACCATGAATTTGCTTGAAACCTTTCGCCACTAGTCTAGCTTTATAGGTCTGTAATTTACCATCCATGTCAGTTTTCTTCTTGAAAACCCACTTGCACTCGATGGGTTTTACCCCTTCAGGTGGTTCAACCAAAGTCCATACTTTGTTTTCATACATGGAATCCATCTCAGATTTCATGGCCTCCAGCCATCTCTCAGAATCTGGACTATTCATAGCATCTTTGTAGGTAAGAGGCTCATCATTATCTACAAGCATTACATCGCCATTTTGAGTCAGCAGAAATCCATAATATCTCTCTGGCTCATGACGAATCCTACTAGATCTACGAACGACCTGTGTTTCTTGAGCAATGTTGTCCTCAACATTTTCAGTAACATTCTGCTCATGTTCCAACTCTGGTTCAACATTAATCTGTGGTACTCGATCCTCATCGAGATCTATTGTCCTCCCACTATATTTCTTAGAAAGTAATTCTCTTTCAAGAAACACAGCTGTTCGAGCAACAAACACTTTGTTCTCTGAAGGATTATAGAAGTAATACCCTTTAGTTTCATTTGGATATCCCACAAAATTACATTTATCTGATTTTGGTCCTAGCTTGTCAGAGGTTAAACGTTTCACAAACGCTTCGCATCCCCAAATTTTCATAAATGACACGCTATGACGTTTCTCAGTCCATATCTCATATGGTGTCTTTTGAACCGTTTTTGAAGGAACTCGGTTTAGTGTTTGTGCAGCCGTCTCTAGGGCATAGCCCCAGAAACTAATTGGAAGATCCGCTAGACTCATCATCGATCGCACCATGTCCAATAAGGTACGATTTCTCCTTTCAGATACACCATTCCACTGTGGTGTTCCAGGAGGTGTGAGTTGTGATACAATACCACACTCCTTTAAGAAATTCTTAAATTCTA
Source organism: Heracleum sosnowskyi (assembly GCA_030848705.1). Classification (NCBI taxonomy): domain Eukaryota; kingdom Viridiplantae; phylum Streptophyta; class Magnoliopsida; order Apiales; family Apiaceae; genus Heracleum; species Heracleum sosnowskyi. The sequence goes on from CM061240.1 coordinate 25,567,969, forward strand.
AGCTTAGGTACTCACCTCCACGATCAGATCGTAGGGTTTTAATACTTCCGCCTATTTGCTTTTCCACTTCTGCCTTGTACTCTTTGAATTTTTCAAATGATTCGGACTTGTTCTTCAAAAGATACACATATCCGTATCTACTAAAATCATCAGTAAAGGTTATGAAGTAGTAAAAACCACCTATTGCCATCGTACGCATTGGACCACATACATCACTATGTATAAGCTCTAATCGTTCGGTGACCCTTTCACCAATTCCGGTAAAAGGAGCTTTAGTCATTTTTCCAATGAGACAAGGTTCGCATTCTTCGTATGATTCAAAATCAAACTTATCCAAGTATCCATCCTTATGTAACTTGGAAATGCGTTTCTCATTTATATGGCCTAAACGACAATGCCAAAGGTATGTTTGATTTGAGTCATTAGCTTTAATACGTTTATTATTTACGTTATAGACAGGAGTATCAAGATCTAGAACATATAAACCATTAAATAAACGTGCAACCCCATAGATAACATTATTCAAACCAAAGGAACAACTATTGTTCTGAATAGTAAAAGAAAACCTTTCTTGTCCAAACAAGAAACAGAAATAATGTTTCTGCAAATCGCAGGCACGTAAAAACAGTTCTCAAGTTCTAAAATAAGCCATGTGGGCAATGATAAATTATAAGTCCCTACAGCCAAAGCAGCAACCTTTGCTCCATTGCCAACGCGTAGGTCGACTTCTCCTTTCGCCAAAGTCCTACTCCTTCGAAGTTCCTGCACATTTATACAAATGTGAGAACCACATCCAGTATCTAATACCCATGATGTAGAAGTAGACAAATTGACTTCTATAACATAAATACCTGAATCTGAAATCTTCACAGAATTCATTTTCTTCAAATCCTCCAAGTAAGCATGACAGTTTCTCTTCCAATGACCTGGTTTATTGCAATAGTGACAATCACCTTTTGCAGCACCTTTTGCAGCACCTTTTGCATCACCTTTTGCAGCACCTTTTGAAACACCTCCTGTAGGCTTCAAAGCCTTTTTAAAAGCAGGTTTTGGATTAGCAGATTTAGATCTAATCTTCTTCTTGCCTTTCCTTTTACCCTGTTCTTTGGCATTCCCTTTATTGACCATCATAATGGCGTTAGGGGATGCCTTCTGAATATTGGTCTCAGCAGTTTTCAACATTGCCAACAATTCAGTAGATGTCTTGTCTATCTCATTCATGATGTAATTCATTACAAACTGAGCATAGCTGCTGTTCAAAGATTGCAAGATTAGATCTATCTGGGTTTCCTGACTAATGGTGGTACCCAGAGTAGCAAGGTACTCCATATATCCAATCATCTTTAGAACATGCGGTACAACTGGATCACGTTCACCCTGTTTGCATGCATACAAGGCTTTGCTTGTATCAAACCTCTCCTGACGAGCCTGTCCTTCAAACATACGTTTAAGGTGCTCAATCATCACATAAGCATCCATATGCTCATGTTGTTTCTGAAGCTCGGGACTCATAGTCGCAAGCATAAGACAGGTAACATCTGTGTCATCATCTATATGTTTCTGATAAACATTCTGTTGAGCAACTGATGCACCTTCAGGCAGAGGTTCAGGGCGAGGAATATCAATGACATAGAGCTTTCGCTCTTGCCTGAGGACAATCCTCAAATTCCTTTGCCAGTCGAGGAAGTTTGTTCCTGTCAGCTTGTCCTTCTCAAGGACTGATCGTACAGAGAAGTTATTTGAGTTGTTTGCCATTAAATATCTACAATGTTAAAAATGCATAAAATAAGTTAGTCTGCGGATTTAATAGGTAATGTTCAAGTGATTATTCATATATATTCACAATATATATCTCCCACTATTTTTATCAAATCAATAGCCCTAACTATTAATTCGGAAGGCATTTCTCTAAATCCTTCTAGTGAGCCAAGATCCATATTTCGTCACGCTTAAGGTCAGCTTTGGCTTTTCTCCCAAAACATGATTTATTTAGGTAGACAACTCTTGTCAATTATATCATATATAACTCTCGGAAAGTTTGGTAGAACAACATTTGTCCATATTTATCCAATAAATCATACCAAACTCCATTCCTCTAAGTTCACAATCCTATTGTGGTAACTTAGTTAAGTCTAACCCAATGGTCTAACATTTAAGTATCACATTTACTTCATCGCGCCTTACCATGATAGATTGGAGTGCTTCGCTTTGGCAAACCCACTCTTTCTCGATCTAGGTCTTGACGAGTGTTGCCCATTGGAAGGCATCTAAGTGACTTAATATTTAAAATTTAGGGATTTTATTATTAAAACGACCATGATCCCATCATCAAGAGATTCCCAATTTTTCCTTGAACTAAGTACTTCAATTCAAAATTCATCAATGGTTTGATTTCCAGTCCAGCGGAGGAAACACAGTGGTCTCACTTAAAATCCACCTTTCTTACAAGCGCTGCTTGTATTTTTGTCAAAATCGCCCCATGTCAAAAAATTGAAAATTCATACTTATTTCCGTGTTTCATAAACACATGAATCTCATGTTCGTTTTGTTCAATTTTAAAATCTTGAATCGTTACAGATTTTATCTTGTTTAGCAGGCATGGCATGGGTGATGTATCTAATACATACATTAATACATGATTAATCTAATTAAAGCATGCATCACATTGTATCCTACACATACAATCATACATGAATATGTAAAGTGCAGTATGTAAACGTGCTTGGTTATGGCCTTTATCCTATATGATCCTTTCAAGCTAATGAAAGGATCAAGGTCAATCTATGGTGGAAAAACATAAATACAATTACATGTCTTCATTCTCCTTGTTCCCTTGAATGCACCTCCTCTTGGATCGTCCTTCAATCTTCAAGTACATTACATTGAACAATTGAATCCAACCTATACTAATGTACTTACATAATAAAACTCGATTTACATTCGAGGTTAAACAATTACAAGAATGAAGAAAACGACATGCAAGTCGTATTTATAAAACCAAAACCATAAACCATTAAACTACGGGTCTTAAGGCCATAACCAGCACCATGCTCAAATACACAATTATTGACATGACATATCATATAAGGATGACATACTGTTTATTACTTTTCATGATCCAATCATGAATAATAAATAAACAAAGCATATGTCACAAGCACAAATTAAAACAAAGCCCTAGCCCTAACCCGCGGGTCATTAATTTTGCAAAATCATGTATCAGAATACAAGCAAAATCATGTATCAGTATACAATTCCAGAAGCATGTATCAGTATACACACGACCCAAATCCCAGTTACCAGAAACATGTATCAGTATACACGTAACCCTAATCTCAGCAAATAGATCGTATCCAAATACATCTATCCGACCGTTTATATCATTATACAAACTAAACAGTATACATATCATAACAGATCGCATATAGATGAGCCATGGCAGATTCTAAACATACTATGTATCATCATATCAGATTATATACAATCATATAACATAACTGTATCATGGCAGATTCATCAAACATGCATACTCGTAAAAATACAGTAAACATGTAACCAAATCAGCCCCTCATACACGTAGCTCTGATACCATTGTTGGGTTTCAATGTAAAAACGCAGCAAAAAACAGTCGTAAAACAATAATATTTACGAAACCCTAACGCAGGATCCATGTATAAGTTGTGACTGATTACGGAGAAACGAAATCATACCAGTTAAGAGCTTTACGAATTCTGCAAGATGGAGGTCCTTGATTGCAATCACCACACAACCCTTGCGTCAAGATCTGTGTCTCTAAATCGTCCACAAGAACGTCCGATCGTCCAACGATCCAAGGAGCAGGTACTAGCCAAATAAAACTGCCTTCTCTATCTCTCTAGCCTCTCTTAAAACCGAATTATCTAAAACCAACCCTAAAACTATACATCATTATGTATATATAGGGCAGAGAGATTGGGCCTAACCCTAATTAGCTTGGGCTTCAACTAAACCAAACTGATTTGGGTTTTAATGAATTAAATTTGAAATACAATTTAATTAACTAAGTCCAACTTAATTAATTAATTAACCAATTTCGAATTTATAATTATTTTAATTTAAATCTGATATTTAAATTAAAACTCCTTTAAAACGTTCTTATTGTGTAACCCTTTAGGTTATTATTACGTTGGCAATAATTTTAATATCTCATAATAAAATTATAAACAATGAGCGGCATCTAGTAATACATCATTGCTACCCAAGTAATAATAATAATTGGTGATCCAATTAAACCTTTCGTGACTAATGTTTCCGTGTAATATAATCCCTTTAACCAAATATTATAGATTAAACTCGAGGCATGTTATTAGTCATCCTCTTCAACATTTAATCCAGGTTTCCTTGATCAATGAGTAGACTATTAAATCAAATCAATATTTGAGCATGGCCATGCATTTTTCATAGTCTCACTCAATCAAGAGGCCAATAATATCTCTCCTAATAATAGGAGGGTTAAATCCTTTATCTATCATTCATACTTCTCATACGACTCATAATATACCCGATGTCCACTTTTATCATCACCCGATCAAAAGTAACTTTTAATGTAATCAAAGTATATTAATCCTCGTATAGAAATATAATGATCTCAAGTCTAAGAATCATTACACCATTATCACTGTGAGGTATTCTAATGACTTTATTACCATGTAGAATCTCACTGTGGGTCTATCCGGTGCCATGTAGAATATTACATGCACCTATGTTCTTGACTTTAGTATCACTATACCTATGACCAATGAGATGTGGTCATCTAGTCAACGAACATACTAATCTTTATGCATCATAATTGTCCCAATTCATAATGCTTAATTAGGGATATTTTAGGAATATAAACACTATTCATATAATCTCATTTTCAAGTCACATACTTAAAGATATAGAATACGTGTTCAATATTCCAAGGACATTTATTACTCTAACATTAATATCGCAGTAAATAAAGACATAATAATTGTTGTCGAATAATCAATAGAACATAATCATTATTAAATTACAAAATAGTATTTCCCAGAAGTACAATTGTATTGTCTCTAGGGCACTAACACTAACATGTGCAACATGACAGGCCTTCAGGATCATCATCTGTGCCCACAAAATTGACGGAAGAAGCACTCCAAAGCTTACATGTGGCACAGATTGACGAGTTCTCTAAAATTGCTCAATATCTCCTAACAGCTGGTCTCCCCAACAAAGACTATGAAGCTATTCTCTTATGCCACATGGAGGAGGTTGAAGCACAAAAGGAGAAGATAGTGGATGAGGCTCAACAGGATGGCAATGTAGATGCCTGGTTGGATGCCAAGAGGTCTGTGAAGCTTAAGGATGTTCTAGCTTTTCTCAGGGAGGACTACCTAACTTCCTTGGGGTCAAATGCCAATAGTCTCTCTCTTGCAGAAATCTATGAGGTTGTCAATGATGTCCACAAAAGTCAGCTAAAGGCTGTGCATTTCCTTGGGAAAGGTCTTCAATCAGAAATATCAACCATCAAAGAAGAAACTGACCAATCCTTGGCTCAGCTAAAGAACTCCTACCTTTCTGATTTTCCCAAGGTGGATGGCATCTTTAAGGAGGTGAAGAAGACTGCACAGAATGTCACTACAATGGATTGCACACTGGCAATGGTCTTTGATAATGTGAAGAAGCTGTCTACCAAGCTAGAAAATCAACTGCAATCCAACACCAACTCCATGATTTCTGTCATGTGGAAGAATCAGTATGAAGACAAGTTGGTAGATGAGGTTCCCATTTCTAACATCTCAAAGTTTGACTTCTCCAAGATCAAAGACCAATCTCTCAACTCTTTCAAATCTGAGAAACTCTTCTCCAAAGTTGATAGATTGGAAAGAGAAGTGGCTGAGCTGAAATCTGAAAACCAAGGGATTTCTCATTCCTTGGAGCTTCTAAACTCAAAGCTGGATGACCAAAGCAATACAACATCAAATATTTTGCTAGTCCAACAGCAAATGATGACAGCAATGATGAGAAGCATGAACCTTCCTGTTCCTGGTGAAGCTCAAGACATCTTGTCTGATCCCAAGCCTAAGGGGGATAAAGGAAAGGAAAACAGCATTTCTATGGAGAAAGAAGGAGCACTGGCTGCAAAGCAAAAGCTAAAGGGTAAAATATGTTAGTGCTTGTGCCCTAGAGACAATACTATAATGTTCTTAGGGAAGACATTTTGATTATAAATAAATATGTTCTATGGATTTTCTTTCAATTATTTATTATGTCTTTATTAACTGTGATATAAATGTTAGAATAATAAATGTCCTTGGAATATAAGTATGAATTCTATATCTCTAAGTATGCGACTTAGAAATGAGATTATATGAGTAGTGTTTATAATCCTAAAAGATCCCTAGTCGAGTATTATTATTTAAGGACAATAATAATGCATTAAGACTAGTATGTTTGTTGACTGATGACCACATCTCATTGGTCATAAGTATGGTGATACTAAAGTCAAAGACATAAGTGCATGTTAGCATAACATGGCACTGGATAGACCCACCGTGTGAATTCTTCATGGTAAATGTCATCAAGTGTCATAAGCAATTCTCACAGTGATAATGGTGTAATGATCCGTAGACTTGAAATCATTATATTTCTATATGAGAATTAATATACTTTGATTCTACTCAAAGTTACCTTTGACCGGGTAATGATAAAGGTGGACATTGGGTATATTATGAATCATATGAGAAATATGAATGATAGATATAGGATTTAACCCTCCTATTTTAGGAGTGATATTATTGGCCTCTTGATTGAGTGAGACTATGAAATGCATGGCCATGCTCAAATTGTGATTTGTTTAATAGTCTACTCATCGATCAAGTAAACCGGGATTAAATGTTGAAGAGGATGAAATAAACCATGCCTCGAGTTTAATTTATAATATAAGGTTAAAAGGATTATATTACATGGAACATTATTCATTAAAGGTTTAATTGGATCACCAATTATTATTATTACTTGGGTAGCAATGATGTATTACTAGATGCCGCTCATTGTTTATAATTTTATTATGAGATATTAAAATTATTGCCAACGTAATAATAACCTAAAGGGTCACACACAAAGAACGTTTTAAACGGAGCATTAATTAAATTTCGAATTTAATTGAATTATTGGATTAATTAAGTAGGACTTGATTAATTATATAATAATTCGAATATGATAAATAATACTACTAATAATCAGATTGGGTTTTAGAAGCCCAATCAGATTAGGTATAGGCCCAGAATTCTCTCCATATAAATACATTAAGATGTATTGTTTTATGGTTAAGAGACATAATACGTTTTTCTTAAAAACCCTAGCAGCTCTACATCTAAGAGAGGCTAGAGAGAGAGAGAGAGAATTCTGAGGGCAGATTTTGGCTAGTACCAACTCCGGTGATCGTTGGACGATCGGGAGTTCGTGTGGACTGATTAGAGACGTGTATCGCAAGGAGGGACACGTGGTGATCATAGCAAAGGACCTCCATCTGTCAACCATTCGTAAAGCTCATTAAAAGGTAAACAATTATGTTCACGAATTAAACATCGTGTTTCGCATGGATCCTGCGGAGGGTTTCATTATTTTCTGTTTTTACGCATTTTTTCGTTGCGTTTTCATGCTCGAAACCCTACAAAATAATCTCTGAAAAAGATCTTAAACCAATTACTCTTCCTACTGTTTCTATCACCAGTATAGCTGGCCAGAAAAGTAGTGTCACAACAACTTTCTATCCTGGCACAATGCCCATGGATGTCTCTGCTCCTCAAATCACAACAAGTGCTCAGCCAGTCAAAGTAAACATTGTCACTGAGGCCAAGCTACAGGAAGTTGCCAACTCAAACATCTATCATGATGTGGCCTTCCTGGAGTTTCTGAAAGCCATACAAAACAGTGTATATGGTAAAACTCTCAATTACAGAAGCAAGCTCAATGAAGAAATCAAATACTTTACAGTGGCAGTCAGGAAAATCAAGGAAGCTCATCTAAGAGAAATCATCATGGTATCCAAAGACAATTGCTTGTGGCATTTGTCCTTTGACACTCTAGAGAAGCTGAGGTATACTGAGCTAGACACACTTCTGGAGCTAATTGAGAAGAATGGGGAGAACAACAAGAGGTTGTATAATGAACTGAAGAGGGATCAATTTCTGAGGCTGCCTGAGGTCATTTCCAATCCAAGGAATATAATATTCCAAAGTCTCTCTAAGGAAAACTCCATTGATCAATTAATGATCCCTGCTCAATTGGAGATGAAGAACAAGGAAAAGATAAATCAAGTGATGCAAATGCTGAGAGCAAAGAGGGGATTTAGGACTGCTGAAGAGCTGGAAATGATTCAAATTCTACAATCATACATCACCTTTGGCAGGTTACCTGAATCAGTCAAACCAAGAAATGATAAGAAAGATGATAAAGATGATGAAGATAAGAGGAGCAGGAGACCAAGCCTACAAAGGAGTGATAAGGATGACAAAAGTGAGAGCAGCAAAAGCAAATCCTCTAGAAGATCCAAAGATGCTGATAAAGACAAGAAAAACTCTCAAGACAAGAAAGAAGCTGAAAAGAAGAGGAGTGGAAATCAGCAAGTCAAGGACATTGCTAGAAGTATCTTAACCACAACACAAGACTCTAAATCTAGGGTGGGTACCGTTAGTAATGATCCTCCAAAATCTAAATCCAAGACTTCTGAAACTGATTTGCCACTGAAGAAAAATAAAGCCACAACATCAAACTCTGAAAGACACTTCCACAAAGTAACATCTAGTGGAGTGTTATAATGGATCAAAGGGAAAGGATTAAAGCCACTTCCATATGATGTGGCACTGAAGACCAAATCCCCATGTTCAAGAAAGCTACCACATGTAAAGAATTGTAAAATCAAAAGGTCAGCCAAAAGAACAAGGATAACAAAGAGGAATGGAGTAATCACAAATGTTGTAGGGATAAATGTACTTCCTCTAGATGAAGACTATGATCAAGATGCCCTAGCATTTCTGAGAGCCCAGAGAATCTTTGAAGTCAAGGTGAAACAAAATCATCTAGAGATCAAATACACTGATGGAAGAGAAAAAGAGATGAAGACAGGGAGCTGGCAATATTTTCCAATATATGAGCTTGAAAGAATAAATGCCTTGCTGAATTTTGAAGAAAAAGAAGAAAGATTGTGGAAGATTGAAATTGCCAGGTTTTTGAAAATGCATTCTGATTATCAAGAAAATCTGAGGAAGTTGAATGAAGAGAAGAAAATTCAGAAAGAAAAGGAGATGGCAGAAATGGAAGAAAGGGCTAAGGAGTTGAGAAAGAAAGGGATATGCAAAGTCAAGCTAGATCCTTATGTAGTGGAGTACAAAAACAGAAATGGAGGGAAAAGCAAAATAAGGATGGAGTTTGTGGACTCCTATGTGGAAAGTGCCCTAAAAGCTGCAGTTGAAGACTTGGAAGACTCTCCTCTCATAGAAGAACTAATTGCAATAGATGAAATTCTAGAAGCCATTTCAGAAATGAACAGAAGGGAAGAAGCCAGAAAGAAGAAGGTTTATGATGACTATCTAGAAAAGCAAATGGAATTTGAAGCTGCACAGCAACAGAAAAATTATCTGTAAGCTATCATTTTCTATTTGTAATCAAATTATGTTCATAATGCACATCTGTTGTTTTCTCTGAAATATATTTCCTTTTATGTAAGTTAGGCTTGTTATCAGACATGAAATTGTGCCTAAGTTTCTTACTCACAATTTGGGGGAGATTGGTTAGGCTCAAGGCATGTCTGAATACCACTATTAACAATCCTACACATTGTGACTATGTCACTCTACATGACCTAGTGAAGTTTATCACTGGGATATAGTATAGGTCTCTATTTTACTTGTCTTATTCTCATGTACTTAGCTTTATTCTGTATGCTCAAAGTTATAATTAGCTTAGTAAGTTTCTTGCATCTAGAATGTACATAGGCCATGGAATAATTGTCCTGGTAGAAGTTCAAATTGTTCATGCAGCAGGATGGAGGTGAATAAGGCCTTGAGGAAATAAGTTGCATAAATTTGTCTAAGTCCCTATATCGTGAAGTCAGAATGAGCTATGTCGTGAAGTCCAAAATTTCCATGTCATGAAGTACTGAGATCGCATAGTCCAAAATGAACTATGTCGTGAAGTCCTCAAGGCTCATGTCGTGAAGTGTTGAGATCGCAAAGTCAGAATGTACTAGATCGTGAAGTCCTCAAAAAGGCTATATCGTAAAGTCCTCAAAAAGCCTATATCGCATACTCCCGAAATAGTCATATAGAAAAGTCCTCATATAGCAAAGTCAAGAATGCTCTATGTCGATAAGTCAAAGAATTAGGAATATGTTGGAGTTCACGAAGTCAACACTTAGCCGTTTATAACAAGACAAATTAAGGTACATAACCAAGATTCAAAGGAGACAAATACTGAAGCATCTGTTACGGTAAGGTGGTCTAAATACAGATGGCAAATCTACAGCAAAACTTGGAGAGAAAGATTAGAGACAAGCAGCTACAGATATGGGATAGGACAACAGAAAGCAAGTGGTCCTTCCTGACACAGTTAGCTTCTTATGGCAGGACAAGTTGGAGTTACAGTTAGGGGTAACTGTGTAAATAGGAGTGTGCACCAGTTTGTATAGGATATATATATATATATATATATATATATATATATATATATATATATATATATATTGTGTACACCCTATTGTTAGCTGTAAGAGAGATATACAAAGAAATATTCAAGCACTCTTTTCTCTGTAAGAAAACAAGAAAACACTGTTCTTGTTTAGAAGCCAGAATTTCACTTGTGAAATTTTGGAAGCTGTAGTATTTGATTTACTTAATACAAAGTAGATTAAAGTGATTGTGTGTGTTCTGTTTATTTTGTTCCGCATTTTCATACAACACAATCTATCATAACATTTTAGTTTCAAGAAAAGGAAAATCATTCAAACTATCCATTCACCCCCCCCCCCTGTCTAGTTTCTTAGTGATATTCATATCTAACAGTTTTTTCTTGTTTAGTTTTAATATCTATTGCATTAGGCTAGGTATTTTTTGTGTTATTTGTCAGACATATCAGATTAAAGTAAAGAGATAATGATAGAGGTTATAAATCATGTCACAATGTTTATAACACATTATGGGGCATATTTAGCAAGAAAAAACATCGAGTGGAACATGTGACCAGTCCATTGAAGTGTTAGACGAAAATCCTTGACAAATATTTAAATTAAACAAATAGAGGTTCCCTAAACTGAGTTCTTATACCAATAACCAATGCACCTAAAATTTTAAAGTGTCAGAAAAAGGCCCCAACATGATCTTATTCTCTTCAACATTTATTAAAATTCATCAATTTCACCTTATACTAAAAATCATCTTGCATGACCAACTTAACAGATTACCTGATTACAATTAAATTAGTGAGACGAAGCCCTATAGATGTAAAATAGAGAATTAGTTTATGGTCCTGTAAAATAAAAGATGGATAATCATATTTCATAATAAGTAAATACATAGTATATTTCATTAGCAAAAAGTGTTATAGGTAGGCACACAAGCCATAGTCAAGAAGTGGATAAAAAAACTGTTAGAAAATGGAAAGTTTGAGGCATATTTTAAATATGTTCTTGATGGAATTTCCGGAAACTAACGATTGGAGGTTGTACCTTGTTATGAGGACTTAAACTTTCATGTTTGGATCTAAGACATTTTCTTAGTGTAATCCATAAATAAATTGAGTTGAAATAGGTTGCTTGAAATGGGTTATGTGGGTTAGTTATATTAAAATAACTTGTATCCCACATAGCATTGATAATGAGAGGTTGGTGGGTTTATATAGAAACATGTGCAAGAGTAGTGTACAACTACTAAGGCATGTGGGTGTGCATGGTGTTAGTAAGTGCCTCGCGCACACACACACACACACACGCGCGCGCCGCCGTCGCCCGCCTCGCCCCGCCACGTCACGTCACGTCACGACACGACTCGACTCGACTCGGGTCGAAGGGCGATTTGGGCGAATGTCTCGGCGTCTCGCGTACGCGAGGCGACCTGGGCGAGGAATTTTATTACTTGTTTATTTAATATTATTTATTTATTTAATTTAACAGTATCAGTATTTATTTGTAACAACTAAACGAACTGGGTCAGGATTTATATTAAATCCTGATGGACCTGTTCGTGGATTAAATCCTGATGGCTAGTGTTAGTATGTGGATCAAATCCTGATGACTACTGATCCTGATGCCTGGGTCAGTACTTCGATCCTGACGGAGTTAAATCCTGATGATGGTTCAGTCCTGACGAAATCCTGATGTTCGATCAAGTACTGATGCCACTCCTGACGGACAGCAAGTCCTGATGGCTTGGAGTACTGATGTGATCAAATCTTGATGGACCAGGAAATCCTGACTGAGCTGTAACTGTTATTAAATCCTGATGACAACTGTTATGGTAATTAAATCAGAATATTTAGTATTAAATGCCATATCTTCAGTTACAATATTTGGTCTGTTACGTTTTATTTTGTATTATATTTATATATATACAAACAGAACGTTAGACTGGGTAATATACGTAACTCTGAAAACCCTAGGCAACTATTATCTTCTCTGGTTTTTCTCTCAACACAAACAGATTACATAGTTCTTGGGTGAAGTGAGGTGCTGTTCGCTGTTGATCATTGCCATATCTGTGAGTGGATTGATCTGTGTTGTTTTATCCTGGGAGTGATATTGCTGCAACCCAACACAGCGTAAGTGGGGCAATAATCTCTTCAAGAACAGTCAAGACTTCTCGAAGGCTTGGTGACTCAGTTGTTTCTTTATCTTTCAGTATTTGTTAAAACCCCTGAGAGATAAGTGTTCTTTCTTGTCTTGTTATTTTCAGTCTCTGATTATACTTTTGTTTCGACCTTTGTGTTTGTTTCGTTATTTGGTATTTTTGCCTATTCTTGATTAATACAAAATATATATAACTACCCTATTGTTGCTGTTTAGTTAGTAATTATACCCAACAATCTTGAAGAGATTATTATTTCTGTGTTATATATTTTTAATTAACAAGATGGTTAACGGAACTGTAACTCTTGATGGTGCTAATACTTCTGGTTCTGGTGTTACTGTACCCACCATAGATTGGACCACGTACCGTTTCCCACAGCCTATTGATTTGTCAGGAATGCCTGATAAATTCGGTGGGGGTGTTGGTTTTTCTCGTTGGCAGAAAAAGATGAAACTGTGGCTTACGGTAAAGGGTCTATGGCCGGTGGTGCAGTATGAGAAACCGGTTATTGATCAGGAGAAGGCTGAAACTCTTAAGGCTTATGCCATGGGAGTTGGTTGACCTACCTCTTGGGTGTACTACTACATGATGTAAATGGATCTTCAAAAGGAAGATGAATCCTGATGGCTCAATAGATAAGTATAAGGCTAGGCTGGTAGCTAAGGGCTTTAGGCAAAAGGAAGGCATTGATTACTTTGACACATACTCTCCTGTTGCAAGGATGACAACAATCTGAATGCTTATAGCATTGGCTTCTGTACATGGTCTTATCATCCATCAAATGGATGTAAAGACAGCTTTTCTTCATGGTGATCTTGAAGAAGAGATTTATATGGATCCGCCTGAGGGATTTGTTGCTTCTGGTAACAAGAGGAAAGTATGTAAGTTGATCAAGTCTATATATGGCTTAAAACAAGCTCCTAGAGACTGGCATAAAAAGTTTGATGATACCGTTTTAGAATCAGAGTTTGTAGTTAATGAAAGTGACAAGTGTGTCTACTATATGGTTAAAGGAAATGAATGTATTATCGTATGCCTATATGTGGATGATATATTGTTGTTTGGAACCAATATTGAGATTATTAAAGAGACAAAAAGTTTCTTGAAAAGGCACTTTGAAATGAAGGATATGGGTGAAGCTAGTGTGATTCTTGGGGTCAAGTTAACACAGTCAACTGATGGAATAACCTTGTCACAATCTCATTATATAGAGAAATCTATACTTGAGAAGTATGGTTATTCAAATTGTAGAATCGCTAGTACACCGTACGATCCTAAAGTTGCCCTAGTTAAGAATAGTTCGGGAATTCCCGTATCTCAGTTAAGGTATTCTCAGATTATTAGGAGTTTGCAATATCTTGCTAATGTGACTAGACCGGATATTTCTTATTATGTGTCTAAGTTAGCTAGATATATGTAACACCCCCATCTATAATTAAATGATGGCTACTTATTAAACCTTAAACCTGCAAACAGAGCACTAAAATAATTTCTAAATAATAATTAAACAGTCCAATAATCTCCAAGATAATATTAAACCTCCAAAACGGTTCAAAATAATAAATATGGAAACCCAAAATCTCTAAAATAATATTCAAGTCTAAATAGCGATAAAAGTCTGCAAATCCTAATCAATGATATAAAGGGTGCTCTCCATCACACAGTCCCAGATCCCCCTAAACACCTGCCAGAAAAAGAATACGGCATGAGCCAATTGCCCAGTACGGATTTGGAATACAGTTTATAAAACAGAAAACAGATATTGATATTTGACAGTGTATAATAAAACATTTATTTTAAAATAAATATGGCTGAAGCAACGAGGGGTTAGGATATATCATACCGAGATCAGAACAGAACATATACAAATACACACATCATAGGGTACCTAATGTGTGCAACAAACCGGATAACGTGTACGGCATATACAACGTCACCGTCAAATCAAATCACAAATCACAAATCATAAACTCTGGGTGCACCCACGTATCCTAAAACAAATATCAAATGCGCAAAAGCTCGCCTCCTGAGCTATCAGAACAGAAGGATACGCCATGACCAATCACACTGCCATGGAAGTGTCATGTCACTGGTGCCGCAATGACATGGCTGTAGTACCCCTACAGCTGGTTAACTCGGTATACCCTATATCACTAAGGGTTCAAATATAATATTTCGCAAAACATTTTAAAATCTCACAGAACAGATATTCTCAATATTTTCAGCAGATATAAAATATACGCAATGTCAGAAAATCACAGAAACAGATATTTCAATATTTCAAAACAGATTTAAAAATATTTTTCAGAGTCGGAACAAAGTTTCAGAATCAAAAAGATTAAAAACCAAACGAACAGATTTGAGGTCAAACAAATTTAATTTAAATATTTCTAAGAGGAGTAACGCTGAATAAAAGAGGAGAGAATCCGTACCTCGAAAATAGCAATTACGGATACTAACGAAATCCGCAAACGATCCACTAATCTCCCTGACCCCGATCTAAATTACAAAATATAATTTATTATTAATATACATTATTTAATATACCGATTACTCTTTCCAGTATGAACATTACACTAATAATTTATACAACATGTTTTCCTGACTCTTTATACTTAACTATGCGAGGCAAAACATTTACGTGCCTAATTATACTTTATTATTAAACTATAAACATAGTAACAAGTTTATTTGACACTTGTAGTTTACCCAGGACATAGTACACGAGCATAAAACAAAACAGAGGCCTACAGATTATTAACGATCAATTAAACCAGTTAGGCAATAGCCTTGTACATTAACTTAAATTCCTATTGATTTTTAATGTCTTCGTTACATACCTACACCAAATTAAATAATATGTAGTGACCAACTAAACAACTCACAGTTATCATCGAATAAGAAATTTTTAAAAAAATAAATAAATTAAATTAAATAATCAATCTCTAATGTCACTTCTAAACTCATACATATGTCAATTTAATGTACTTATTAATGCTTTAACATTAAAAATTATAATCCATGTGCTTTAATCTTAATCAGACTTTACACCCTAGCAAGTATATAATGAAATCATAACCATTTGACTCCAAGAGTAATCTTGTATGAATATAATGCTAGAGTACAGAAACCTAGTCTAGACTTAATATCACAACAACATATTCATGCGGGTATTTAAGTAAAGTTTTAATATGATACTCACCTACTATTTAATTACTCGCACAATTTGTATATACTTGTCTCTTGTTGAAAACTTGAAGATGAAAAGCAAATCTATAAGCCAAATATCAAACCGCTCCTCTATATTTCTCTGTTTTGTTCGTCACTCTGCGCCGCTTCTTTGTTCTAGGGTTATGCCTCCGTGTATTTGTATTAAACCAAAATAACGTGTATATATAGTATTCTAATGATCCTACATAAAGTAGATATATTTTTTTTTAACAAATATAATGTTATTATGAACCAAATCATATTATTATTATTATTATTATTATTAATATTATTATTATTATTATTATTATATAAAATTTCTGGATATTACATATATACCCCCTTAAAAAGGATTCCGTCCCCGGAATCTAACGAAACTAAAACTCGTACCTGAATCGAATAAGTGCGGATATCTCTCACGAATAGATCCTTCTAATTCCCAAGTAGCCTCTCTCTCAGAATGATTTTTCCACAAGACTTTCACAAAAGGAATAGTATTTTTCCTCATAACTCGCTCCTCTCGAGCTAGTATAGCTTCTGCTTCCTCCTCACAAGTAAGATCCTCTCTAATCGTATGCAATGGATACTGAACTACATGAAGCGGATGATACTTGTAGCCCCTCAAAACAGACACGTGAAACACATTATGGACATGAGATAATTGTGGTGGCAACGCAACCCTATATGACACTTCACCCACTTTCTCTATAACATCAAAAGGACCAACATATCTCGGACTAAGCTTCCCTTTCATGCCAAAGCGTTTAACACCCTTCCAAGGCGAAACCTTCAAGAACACATGATCACCAGGTTCAAATCCACCAAACTTCCTATGTTGATCCGCATAACTCTTTTGACGTGATCGAGCCTCCTTCAAACTTGCCTTAGCCTGCTCCACCTTCTCATTAGTGACTCTAACTAACTCTGGCCCTTCAATGACTCGTTCGCCAACCTCATCCCAACAAGACGGTGCTCTACATCTCCTACCATACAAAGCCTCAAATGGTGGCATACCAATACTCGCGTGCCAACTATTATTATACGCAAACTCAACAAGATACAAATACTTATCCCAATCACCTGTCCACTCCAAAGCACAAGCCCTCAACATATCCTCTAATGTCTGAATCGTCCTCTCTGACTGTCCATCAGTCTGCGGATGAAAAGCTGTACTAAAATTAAGCCTCGTACCCCAAGCCTGCTGAAATCCCTTCCAAAAACGTGATGTAAATCTCGTATCCCTGTCAGAAACTATAGACACAGGCACACCGTGAAGTCTAACAATATCTCGCTGAAAAATCTCTGCTAATTCATGAATAGGAGTAGTCTCTCTAATAGGCAAGAAATGAGCTGATTTAGTAAGTCTATCAACCACCACCCATATAACATCGTTCTTCCTGAAGGTTCTCGGCAAATGAGTCACAAAATCCATAGTAATGTTTTCCCACTTCCAAACTGGAATATCTAACTGCTGCAATAATCCACTAGGCCTCTGATGATCTATCTTCACCTGTTGACATATAAGACATTTCCCCACAAACTCTGCTACGTCTGCTTTCATTCTACTCCACCAGAAGTGCTCCTTCAAATCTCTATACATCTTAGTGGAACCTGGATGAATAGAGAATGAAGAACTATGAGCCTCGGTCAAAATTTCTTCGCGAATCGCCATGTCTGCAGGCACGCACAATTTACTACCCAACCATAACACGCCCTCATCATCAACACGGAAATCTTTTTGCTTACCAGCTGCCACCTCCGATCTAATAACATCCAAACCTCTATCTTTCTTTTGAGCTTCCTTGACCCTTGAAACCAGATTTGGTTCCACTCTCAAACTAGCAATGCTACCACTTGATCCTCTAACATACAACTCAATACCAAAGCGTTCCATGTCTGAAATAAGATGCGGCTGAGTAATTAGAGATGCAACACTCCCTAAGTTCTTCCTACTAAGAGCGTCTGCCACAACATTTGCCTTCCCTGGATGGTACTGAATATTAGCATCATAATCCTTAAGAAGTTCAAGCCACCTCCGCTGTCTCATGTTAAGCTCCTTTTGAGTAAAAATGTACTTAAGACTCTTGTGATCAGTGAAGATATCACAAGTCTCTCCATACAAATAATGCCTCCAAATCTTCAAAGCAAAGACCACTGCTGCTAACTCCAAGTCATGCGTAGGATAGTTTACCTCATAGGGTTTAAGCTGCCTAGAAGCGTAAGAAATCACCTTCCCATGCTGCATAAGAACACAACCCAATCCTCTCTTAGAAGCATCACTATAAACCTGATATCCTCCACTCCCTGATGGCAACACAAGTATAGGAGCCGTCACCAATCTTTTCTTCAACTCTTGGAAACTCTTCTCACGATCATCATTCCACTCGAACTTAACACCCTTTCTCATCAGTTGAGTCATCGGCAAAGCTATGGACGAAAAACCCTCCACAAAGCGCCTATAATAACCTGCCAAACCCAAGAAACTCCTCACCTCTGTCACATTGCTAGGTCTCGGCCAATTAGTGATAGCCTCGACTTTCACAGGATCCAACTCAATACCTCTAGAAGACACAACATGCCCTAAAAATGCCACCTGCTCTAACCAGAAGTCACATTTTGAAAATTTTGCAAACAATTTCTTCTGTCTCAAGATCTCAAGTACAGTACGTAAGTGCTCCTCATGCTCCTCCTTACTCCTAGAGTATATCAAGATATCATCGATAAAGACGACAACAAACTTATCCAAATAATCATGAAAGACACGATTCATTAGATCCATAAATACCGTTGGAGCATTCGTCAACCCAAAGGACATCACAAGAAACTCATAATGCCCGTAACGAGTACGAAATGCTGTCTTCGGAATATCTTCATCTCTTACTCGCAACTGGTGATAACCCGATCTCAAATCTATCTTCGAAAAGTACTTCGCCCCGTGCAACTGATCGAACAAGTCATCAATGCGTGGCAAAGGATACCTGTTTCTGATAGTCACCTTATTCAACTCCATGTAGTCAATACACAACCTCATGGAACCATCCTTCTTCTTCACAAACAACACTGGGGCACCCCACGGAGATACACTTGGCCTGACAAATCCTCTATCCAATAACTCCTGCAACTGCTCTTTCAATTCCTGCAACTTGCCTCGACAAGCTTTCGAGAGTCGGCTCTGATACCATAGATTTGGGACTTCTGTTCAGTTTATAAGGCAAAGTACTACTACTAATTAGCACCAATAAAATCATGATATTTTGGGGGTCTGTGGTGGACTTGTTGTTACCCAAGTTGGCTGCGTTTGGGTCAGTAGGCTTCGGCTTATTCGGGCTCGGAATCGGGACTTGACCCGATTTTCGGAAAAAAGGCTCGGGATTTGACCCGGGTTGTCACAATATACAAGCTGTCCAAACAAGACTCATTGGGAGGCACTAGATAGAGTTCTTAGATATCTTAAGGGAACTATTTCCCTTGGTTTGCATTATTGAAGATTCCCTGGAGTACTCGAGGGATACAGTGATGCAAGTTGGATAGCTAAGAAATCTGGTACCAATGGAGTGACTGGATATTTGTTTACCCTAGCAGGTGGAGCAATATCCTGGAAGTCTACTAGACAGACTTTGATAACTCGGTCTACTTTTGAGGCTGAGTTGTGTGCACTAGATGCCACGGGGACGGAGGCTGAATGGTTGCATGGACTTATGTCAGTGTTACCTGTAGTAAGCAAACCGCTTCCAGCCATTGCTGTTCATTGTGATAGCCGTACAACTATCGACAAGATCAGTAGTGAAAAGTATAATGCTAAAACAAAGAGACACATCCAAGTTATACTTAAGTCTATAAGGGGTCTTGTGTCTGAAAGGATTATTGCTGTAGAGTTCATTGGAACTCAGGATAATATAGCTGATCCTTTAACTAAAGGACTTGAGCATGCAGTAGTCCTTAAGTCTAGGTTGGGGATGGGACTGATAGCCCATAATGATTCATCAGCAGCGGGAACCCAATACACCTAAGAGGAGGTCCCTTGAAGTGTATTCAATGTTGTAATAACAAGCTGTGAGGGTGAGTTGGTAGTACCTTTACTATATTCCTTGATACTTACGTATCTGTGTCTATCCCCTGTAAACCTAAAAGGTACTGTTACTTCCAGTATAGCAAGAGTTAGTTTGAACTCTGAATGGGGTCAAGTCATTTGACGAGATGATCGCAGTACATCTCTGGAGATGCCCAGCTAAGCGAATGTAATTGTGTGGTTGCAATTAGAGGAAAGGGTTATTCCTTGAAGCATTCGACGAACAGGATCGAGACAAGACCATTAACGTCTCAAAGCCGTTGATCAGCACCATAGCCTTTGATTTGTCGTCGTCTATGGAGTGTGGTTACACCAAACGGATAAAGATTCAAGGTGAAACATTCCATCTAGATCCGGTAGCCATCGAAGTAGAGGACTTAGGAGGGTTCAAACCCAGAAGGGTACCGACTCTGAAAAACAAGTCATGATAAGGACCGATATGCATTTCTGTATGGATTTGTGGGGGATTGTTAGAAAATGGAAAGTTTGAGGCATATTTTAAATATGTTCTTGATGGAATTTCCGGAAACTAACGATTGGAGGTTGTACCTTGTTATGAGGACTTAAACTTTCATGTTTGGATCTAAGACATTTTCTTAGTGTAATCCATAAATAAATTGAGTTGAAATAGGTTGCTTGAAATGGGTTATGTGGGTTGGTTATATTAAAATAACTTGTATCCCACATAGCATTGGAAATGAGAGGTTGGTGGGTTTATATAGAAACATGTGCAAGAGTAGTGTACAACTACTAAGGCATGTGGGTGTGCATGGTGTTAGTATGTGCCTCACGCACACACACACACACACGCACGCCGCCGCCGCCCGCCTCGCCTCGCCCCGCCACGTCATGTCACGACACGACACGACTCGACTCGGGTCGAAGGGCGATTTGGGCGAATGTCTCGGCGTCTCGCGTACGCGAGGCGACCTGGGCGAGGAATTTTATTACCTGTTTATTTAATATTATTTATTTATTTAATTTAACAGTATCAGTATTTATTTGTAACAGCTAAACGAACTGGGTCAGGACTGGGTCAGGATTTATATTAAATCCCGATGGACCTGTTCGTGGATTAAATCCTGATGGCTAGTGTCAGTATATGGATCAAATCCTGATGACTACTGATCCTGATGCCTGGGTCAGTACTTGGATCCTGACGGAGTTAAATCCTGATGATGGTCCAGTCCTGACGAAATCCTGATGTTCGATCAAGTACTGATGCCACTCCTGATGGACAGCAAGTCCTGATGGCTTGGAGTACTGATGATGATCAAATCCTGATGGACCAGGAAATCCTGACTGAGCTGTAACTGTTATTAAATCCTGATGACAACTGTTATGGTAATTAAATCAGAATATTTAGTATTAAATGCCATATCTTAAGTTACAATATTTGGTCTGTTACGTTTTATTTTGTATTATATTTATGGTAAGTTTTACTTTAAAACAACAGGATTTATCTACTACTATATATCTGCCCTAAATTGATTTATGGTATAGCTTTATGGTATAGCTTTTACTTTTATATCCAGATCCCTTGTTTTACTTTAAAAAGCTATACCAATGGATTTATCTACTACTATATATCTGCCCTAAATTGATTTTCTGAATTAAATAGCTAACTGACCTTTTATATATTATATAATAGCACAATATTAAATTAATCTTCAAAAATTACTGTTGATTCAAAATCAATAGCTCCTCGACTTGATGGATGTAAATGTAATTTTTTTTGGAAGAGATCTTGTAAGAATATCTACTAGTTGTTGGCGTGTACTTCATTACTTGGACATTATTGTACTGTATGAGCTATAAGCAAGTCTCGAATGCAATGAAAACTAATAACAATATGTTTTTTATTTGCATGATAATCTAGATTTCTTAACACAAGAGCTAGCTTGTTTTCACAAAAAATATTTGTTGCAGCAATTAATTAATTTGAAGCAATAATCCCTCTGAAAATGATAAAGTTGTTGTACCTTACTTCTTTGAACTACAATTTTTTCCAACTTAGGACAAAGATAAAAAAACACTCTTAATTGGTAATTTTAAATGTGTGTAATTGACTTTAATATAAAGTTTGATATTAAATTGTTTTCGTTGCTTGAAATAGTTTTACAATATGGATTTTCTGATTTCTTTGTTCATTACGTTTATGGTATAGAGACCCGCATGTCCTAAGAAGAATGCTTGGAAAAGAAAGTAGGAACAAACGGGTATGCATGAATTTAACAAAACAATTAGCCAAATTCATCATGATCATTATGACTAATTTAAGTGAAATTCATAAATTTGGGGAGTGAAATTGGAACTTTTCTTGTTTTTTCAAATCGAAAGTTTTTAAATAATCGTCTAAAATATAAAATATAAATTTACCTTAAAATTTACACATAAATTTTAATATGCGTAGTCAATATTAAATTTTTTTTTTAACTATTTTTGATTATTTTTAGTGACACATCATTAACATGAATGCATATTTTGTTTACCTACCTTACACGAGTGTCACCCACGTATCACTCATCTGGCTGGTCACATCACTCTAGTCTCATTCACATGGACAACACATATGTGAATCCTCGAGTAAATAAAATTGATTTTTTTATTTTTCAATCAAGTTGTATAAAAATACTGTGCACCCAAGAAAAGTGTTAGACCTAGCACTTGTCTCATCCTCATTTCACTAATTAGACGGGCCACTTCACCATGAACGACACATATGGATCCTCGTATAAATAAACTAGATTTTTATTTTCGAGTCAAGTTGTGTAAAAATTCTGTGCATCCAAGAAAAGCGTTAGACCTAGCACTTGTGTCACCCACACTTCACTAATTAGACTGGCCACTTCACTATGAACAATATGGATCCTCGATAAATATAGTTGATATTCTTTCAAACACAATTGAAGATCAGGGTTATAGTTATAAAATATGATATATTTTTTTTCTGTTGTAAGTGTATAATAGCAATTGATAGTACACAAAAGTTACACAAGTTTCGAAAATAAAAATATTTATTTCATTACAAGATACCATTATTCGAATTATAAAAATATATAGGTTATAGATGTAATCTTCACCAAAATTTAGATAATTTGAATTAAAATAGAAAATAAAGAAAATGGAAGTGATACACAAATTCTCATTTCCTCACCTGGATGCCTTTTACAAATTCAATTTAATAATCTTTCTAAAAAATCCCAAAATATTGCCAGAAGCCGATCTTCGAGCAAGGAAGACCATAGTTGATAAGCAGATTGCTGATCTTCAATTTTACGCTTTATTTTTATAATATGTGTTTAACCTCCTTCTACAAACTACTTTTGTTGTTTAATTGTTGATCTTTTAAAAATAATGTGATTTTAGAACAAAGATATTACATTTAAAATGGCTAATTGGAGTGGAAGTCATGTATTTTAAGCGTGAAACTCGAACTTCTAAATATTTTTGAAATCAATTCTTTTAAAAATATTTCTTCAAAATATAAAATATAAAATATTCTTTGAAAAGTTTTTTGTAACTTCTAATACATTCAACTAAATTAAATTGTTTATTTTATGTTATTTTGACTATTTTTAATGATACATCATTTCACATGAATGCATAACCGTGTCTTGCATATGTATCACCTACATTTCACCTGTTAGGCTAGACATTTGCCCAGGTCCTTTCAAGTTTACAACATATGTCATGTGTATGATTACTTTGAATTGGTTCAAAATCCTCAAATGTTGAAATTTCATTTAACAATATGAATATTTGTCTTTGCATCATCGTTCTTATTATTGAATATTAATTTTTACGAGCAATTAGGGGGTGTTGATTACAAACTCAAAAACTTTTATAGTTTTTAAAATATGTAAAGTGTGTGAGCAAGAACAATGTATGAACTAAATTAAAAATGAAACTAATGCAATAAAAAATATTAATATTTTAGACAGGCCTTTATATGCGGGTAAGAAGTTTTTGGATTTTTGTTGAAGCTTGATTTGATCAATGACTAATTTTTTAGTGTTTCATGGAAATTAAGGAGCAAATATGAAATCTATTCAGCTTATATATTACACTGCTCTACGAACCCTAATGCTATACTAGAGTTTTTACAAACCTATATAATTCTTTTGAATACAACAAATTTCAATTTTAGATGGCCTGCCCCCAGTTCTTCCTCTTTGTATCACCAAATTTGAAAATTTTGTTAGGTTGAAGTAAGGGGTGTAAATGAGTCAAACTGTTCGTGAGCTACTCTAGCTCGATTCGAAAAATATTCGAATTCAGCTCGATAATAATCGAGCCGAACCGATCATATTTGAGCTTTTGTCAATATTTGGTGAAATTGATTCGAGTTTTTGAGCTGAGCTTGAACATATCGAACTTCTCACGAGCCGAGATTTGAGCTTGAAATTGAAGGCTCGGTCGAACTCGAGCCCGAGCATGAGCTCAAACTTTTTAGTCGAGCTCGAACTCGAGCCTACAGTGATCGGCTCGGCTCGATTACAGCCGTAGTTGAAGTCAAGATATTCTTACTTAACTTCCATGTTATTTATAAAAGCGTGCTCTAAAGTTACAAGATAATTTTTATCATTATTTCAATTCATTAGTTACTGTCTTGTAATTAGGTGTTAGTTATCTTTAGTTGTATTTTCTCTAATTAATACGCCATTGTGGTATTTCTGGACTGCTTTGACAGATTATCCATTGAAATTTTTATTAATTGAAGATATATTGACCTTCACGTCCAGTTCATCTTGAATTGCTTTGACAGATTATCCATTGAAATTTTTATTAATTGGAGATCTATTGACCTTCACGTGTAGTTCATCTTGAAATATTACCACTTTAACACTATGTCTTTTAATATATTGATAAATTTTCACATAATCAATTGAGTAATGGTGTCACCTATGTCGAATTTTAAAAAAGAATAAATTATTGTATAAACACTTAAATTTAATAATATTTTGAGTGATAACCAAAAATACAAAGGTCGCACTAGTAAGGGTGTCCTGAAATTGAAATATCTACATGAATACGTGTCCGCACTAGTGGATACTCGGAGTACAGGAAATATTTTTAAGGATCTACGGTACAATTCAATTAAGCCAAGTGAAAATTAGATTGGAATTAGTGTTAGGTTGAAGGTCATGATACACGGAACATGGGGGCTTGTCTTGGGAGGAAATCATGATTTCCCAAAATGTATAATTTTAGAAGAAGTAACCCATGAGGATTGATTTTGAGATACTATGATCAATTACTAACTAGCCAAGTCTCTTAAAAATAGTTGGGCTCTAAGCACAAATATAATTTGGTACATGATATGAACATAATAAATACAAATTCGGATATCAACTAGTTTTCTTTTATGATAAACGAAAGTAAACGAATACTGAATGCACGATAGACTTATTCTAATTATTGATTTTCATTTTGGGTACATGACATTTCTTATTTATTCATGTTATTTGGACATCAATTAGCATAGAGATGTAGCAAAAAATGAAGGAAATGTGTAGATTGATGCTGCTATTTTAAGGCTAAAAGCTTCATGATAAATGATGTATAAATACAAGGTCTTATTAAATACAAGGTATTATTATAATTTTACCAGAATTATTCATAAAATAATATGACTTCAATATATTTTTCTTTTTAAATTTGTGTTCCTCTTTTAATAAGTTGAACATGTGATACCAAGTCCATATATGTGTATTTTATTTGTTTATTTACTTTTTTACATTAGTAGAGTTAAAATAGTAATCATACGAAAATATGACTAATATAAATGTAATATATGTTAATAGGGAACATTAGTTTATATTTAAATTAATGTTAATATTTATTCGTAAGCTACAAATATATAATGAAAACATTAAGATACTCTCCAAAGAAATGAAATTTTATTATATTAAGCATGTATTAAATGTAAAAAAAGACAGACAGAAAAGTAGGATTGAATTGTATTGAATCATTAAATTGTATTGGAATCGTAGGAAAGTAGTTGTAGAAGAGTACTTATTGTGGGTTCATATGAAATGAAATTAGAAAATAATTGTTAAAATATAAGATTTTTGAAATTTTGGACTACGGAAGAATACCGAGTGGTATTAGTTAAATATGTATTAAATAAAAAGTTTACTTTAGAACAAAAGATTGTCCTAATTTATTTTTCATTTTCTTTTTGAATATTTAGGCTTATATGCCTCACAAAAAGGTTCTCCTAATATTGGTGGGTGTATAAATGAGGGTTTTGGCAAAAGAATACCATCTTTAATTCTAGCAATTTTTGTGTGAAAAAGAGGGAGGTGTAGTTACACTTGTGAAATTTCATGGATAGAATACAAGACAATAGTCTTCGTCAGTTTCAAATTGAACAGTCCTCTCTCTTATCAACTGGTAATAATGCTTCTCGTGGTTGGAAATCTGAAGGAGAGTCATCATCGAATCCAAATGTTGTTCACAGATCTGCTCATGAGCGTGTTGCTGACAGATCTGTTCCTCCCATTACCTTGCCTAAGTCCTCTAATTTACACGACTACTTAGATAATCTTTATCATAGGTCTCGAGGTTATGCTAGACAAATTGCTGATCTTCAGGCACAGAAGTCCATCATAGATAAGAAGATTGATGACCTTCGAGAGTCCATATCCGAGGGTTATGCCTCCTCAGATGATTAAGGAGTTCAAGGTGTTGATGCTCACCAAGATGCTTTATGTTTATCTTATGTCAAAATTGTTTTTTGTTTCTAATTATGTTAGAAGATTGTGTGCTTTAAATTAATTGAATATTTTGTTGGCATCGATAGCATGGACCTCATGGCAGAAAATACTTGTTTAATTGTGTTCATCTATTTGCATTACACCAGATGTTACAATTAAAATTTTATTAATTAAAATTTTATTTAATTTGATTGAGATTTTATATACATGTCTAGGATTAATTAAAATGTGATAAAGGCATATTTGGTTGCAAAGGACCACGATAGATTCAATATTAATATGTTCAAAGACAACCATTATCAATTACATATGAAATGGGAGTCTAAATTTATGATTGTAGTTTCTCACTAATACATGTTGGTCCTAAAATTGTTGAGCCAAAATAAAGATTAGGGTTAGGGCTTTGTTAAAGAACTGCCCCCAAGTTGGGGCCAGACTTTAATTGACATATCTGGGCACTTGTTCACATCATGGCCAAGAGAAGGAATAATTTGGGCCCGATCCACATTATAATAAAAGGATGGCCCCATGTTACGCCCGAAATAATTATATAAATTATTAGAAATACAACTACACAAGTAAGGATCTTAGAAGAGAGAGCCACACCCAAGCTCCAACGGTCGCACTAGTATGGGTTTCCTGATATTGAAATATCTACATGAAGACGTGCACACACTAGTGGATACTCGGTGTAGGGGAGATAGTTTTAAGGATCCACAATCCAATTCAATTAAGCCTAGTGGAAATTAGATTGGAATTGGTGTTGGGTTCAAGGCCATGCTAAGGAAACATGAGGGCTTGTTTTGGGAGGAAATCTTGATTTGCCAAAACTTATCATTTAAGAAGAGGTAACCCATTAGGATTGATTTTGAGATAATATGATCAATTACTAAACTTGTCAAGTCCCTTAAAAATAGTTGGGTTCTGAGCATAAATATAATTTGGTACAAATAAAAATTCGGCTATTGGCTAGTTTTCTTTTATGATAAACGAAAGCATACGAACACTGGATGCGCGATAGACTTATTCTAATTATTAATTTTTATTTTGGATACATGAAATTTCTTCTTTAGTCATGATATATATATATACAAGTTTTTATAGGTTGGTAATGTAAACCTAAATGTTTTACATATAGGAGGATTATAATAAAAATAAGAGAGAAGAAAATTAGACACAAGAGAGATTTAGGGTGAAAAATTCGCAGGAATTTTTCTGCTTGCACAAGCTGCCTTGTATTTGCGATTCCCGGAGTTCTACCGGTCGGATCGTCCTGAAATTTGGACAGCAACTTCCTTACACCGATACCTAAATTCTGAACGGTGGAGATCGGATTCTGAGGTCCAGAGGTCAGTTTCTTAAGGGGCTTAACAGAGCTGTTTGCACCACGGTGAGGGTAAACCTCCCCGCGGGTTTTTCTCATTGTTGTCTTATTTTTGATTTCATACTTTTGAAGGCTTATTCCAGGAGTGTGAAGGTGTTTGTATTCCTCTAGTTTTGTCTAGAGAAGACTTGGTGTATTCCCATATAATTTGTGATAGTGAATTGTTTGGGTGGACTACGGTCCCGTGGTTTTTACTCCTTACCTTTGAGGGGGTTTTCCATGTATAACTTTTGGTGTCTTGTTTTTCGTTTTATTGTTTTACTTGTTTGTTTCATCGAAGGTTCATACAAGTAGGGATAAGTATTGTCCAACGAAGTTAATTCCGCACTTAGTTGTTACCGTTGTGGTCACTTTTTCCCATCATATTGGCATCAGAGCTTGGTTGTTATTGGACTTGTTTGAACGATGGAAACGAATACAAGTAGAATGATTAATTTGAATGGTTCTAATTATCATGTTTGGAAGGGGAAGATGGAGGATCTTCTTTATGTGAAGGAATATTATCTACCTGTGTTTGCTACGGAGAAGCCTGCAAATAAAACAGAGGCAGAATGGACTATTTTGCATCGACAAGTTTGTGGGTATATACGGCAATGGGTGGATGATAATGTTTTGAACCATATTAGTGGGGAGACACATGCACGTACTTTGTGGAACAAGCTTGAGCAACTCTATGCTCGAAAGACAGGAAATAATAAACTGTATTTGATTAAACAGTTGATGTCTCTAAAATATCAGGATAGCACTGCAATTTCTGATCACTTGAATGCATTCCAAGGAATTATGAATCAGCTTGCTGGAATGGGTATCAAGTTTGAAGATGAGATATAAGGGTTGTGTCTTTTGGGTACTTTACCAGATTCATGGGAGACATTCAGGATGTCTTTGTCGAACTCAGCTCCGGATGGTATTATCAGTATGGAATTAGCTAAGAGCAGTATTCTGAATGAAGAGATGAGAAGAAAGTCATAAGGTTCCTCTTCACAGTCAGAACTCCTAGTCACTGAAAGAAAGGGAAGAGCTCAAAGCAGAGGTCCAACCAACAGAGGTAATCAACGGAGTAGTTCTAGAGGTAAGTATTCTAATGTTGAGTGTTATCATTGTGGTAAAAAGGGGCATACAAAGAAGTTCTGCAGAAAGTTGAAGCGAGAAAATAAAAAGGGTTTAGACAATGATCAGACGAAAACTGATGGTGGTAATGATAATTCTGTGGTGATTGTTACTACTGATGAGCACCTGATCTGTTGTGATGGAGATATTGTTAACCTTGCACAAGATGATTTGAGTTGGGCAATTGATAGTGGTGCTTCGTGTCATGTTGCGTCACGAAGGGATTTCTTTACATCTTATACTTCTGGTGATTTTGGAGAAGTTAAGATGGGTAACAGTGACTTAGCAAAAGTTGTTGGCGTTGGAGATGTATGTCTGAAGTTTGACACGGGCATGGAGTTATTTCTTCATGATGTTAAGCACGTTCCAGACATGAGAATGAATTTAATTTCTACTGGTCTTCTTGATTATGAAGGATATGTCAGCAGCTTTGGTAATGGTCAATGGAAGCTCACTCGGGGTTCTTTAATTGTTGCAAGAGGGAAGAAGTGTCCGAAATTATATATGACTCAGCCGCAAATCTCCAAGGACAGTGTTAATGGTGTTGAGAATGTTGATAAGGTTGAATTATGGCATAAGAGACTTGCTCACATGACTGAAAAAAGAATGAATATGCTGTCGAAGAAAAAGGTATTATCTGGTTTAACTGATATACATTTGAAAAGGTGTTCTCACTGTGTGGCAGGTAAGCAGAACAGAGTTTCTTTTAAGAGTCGTCCTCCTTCTCGTAGAGAGCATGTACTTGACTTGGTGCATTCTGATGTTTGTGGTCCTATGAAAACCAAAACTAATGGTGGTTCATTATATTTTGTTACATTCATCGATGATCATTCAAGGAAGTTATGGGTTTATACCTTGAAGACGAAAGACCAAGTGTTAGATGTGTTTAAGCATTTTCAGGCTTTAGTTGAGAGACAGACTGGGAAGAAACTGGAGTGTATCCGGACAGATAATGGAGGGGAGTATACAGGTCCCTTTGATGTGTATTGCAGACAGCAGGGTATTCGACACCAAAGGACTCCACCAAAGATACCTCAGCTTAATGGTTTGGCAGAGAGAATGAACAGAACATTGGTGGAGAGAGTCAAATGTTTACTTTCACATGCTGAGTTGCCGATGTCTTTTTGGGGTGAGGCACTAAATACTGCGGTAAATGTGTTAAATCTCTCACCTTGTGTTCCTTTAAAGTTTGATATTCCAGATAAAGTTTGGAGTGGTAAAGATGTTTCTTATGATCATTTGCGTGTCTTTGGATGTAAGGCTTTTGTGCATATTCCCAAAGATGAGAGGTCTAAACTTGATGTGAAGACTAAAGAGTGTATATTCCTTGGTTACAGCCAAGATGAATTCGGCTATAGGCTCTACCATCCAGTTTCAAAGAAGATTGTGAGAAGCCGAGATGTTATCTTTATTGAAGATCAGACTTTGAAAGATATTGGGAAGGCAGAAACAGTTCCTCAATATAACAATGATCTGGTTGATTTGGATCTGGTTCCTCCAAGACATGTGGATTCACAGTTTGGAGATGATGTTCATGATGATGACCAGCACGGTACTAATACTGATACTCCGGAAAATAGTGACATGGATGATGATGCCCATGAGGAGTCACCAGTACCAAATACTCCACCATTCGTTCCACTCAGGCGGTCTAGCAGAGATCGTCATCCTTCTAACAGGTATTCTGCTGATGAGTATGTTCTATTGACTGACAGTGGTGAACCTGAATCTTATACAGAAGCTATGAAAGATGAGCACAAGAAGGAGTGGGTTTATGCCATGCAAGATGAGATGAAATCCTTGTATGAGAATAATAATTTTGAGTTGGTGAAGCTACCTAAGGGAAAACGAGCTTTGAAAAACAGGTGGGTTTATAGAGTGAAGCAAGATGAGCATACTTCACAACCACGGTACAAAGCTAGGTTGGTCGTCAAGGGATTCAGTCAGAGAAAGGGTATTGATTTTGATGAGATCTTTTCTCCAGTTGTTAAGATGACATCAATTCGTGTGGTGCTTGGTTTAGCAGCTAGTCTTGATTTGGAGGTTGAACAAATGGATGTCAAGACAGCTTTTATGCATGGTGACTTGGACAAAGAAATCTACATGGAGCAACCTGAAGGTTTTCATGTAAAAGGTAAAGAGGATTATGTTTGTAGACTTCTTAAGAGTCTATATGGTTTGAAGCAGGCACCTCGACGATGGTATAAAAAGTTCGAGTCATTTATGAAGGAGCAAGGCTACCGTAAGACTATTTCTGACCATTGTGTTTTTGTTCAGAAATTTGCAGATGATGATTTTATAATATTATTGCTTTATGTGGATGACATGCTTATTGTTGGCAAAAATGCTGGAAGAATTTCCCAGTTGAAGCAACAGTTAAGTAAGTCCTTTGCTATGAAGGACTTGGGGCCAGCGAAACAAATTCTTGGCATTCGTATTCATCGAGACAGAGTGGCCAAGAAGTTCCATATATCTCAGGAGCAGTATATTGAGAAGGTGCTTTGCAGGTTCAACATGGATAAATCTAAAGTTGTTAGTTCTCCTCTTACTACCAACTTTAAGTTAACTGGAAATGATTCTCCTTCTACGAAGGAAGAAATTGCAGAGATGGATGGAGTTCCATATGCCTCAGCAGTAGGGAGTTTGATGTATGCTATGGTATCTACGAGACCTGATATAGCCTTTGCAGTTGGTGTTGTCAGTCGTTATCTAACTAATCCAGGTAAGAAGCATTGGGAAGCAGTTAAGTGGATTATGAGATATCTTAGAGGTACTTCCAAATTCGGTCTGACATTTGGGAATGGTAAACCAGTGCTTGTCGGATATACAGATTCTGATTTGGCAGGAGATAAAGATTCGTTGAAATCTACTTCTGGATATTTGATGACTTTTGCAGGGGGAGCGGTCTCATGGCAATCTAGGTTGCAAAAGGGTGTTTCACTTTCTACGGGGGAGGCAGAGTATGTAGCAGCAACTGAAGCTTGTAAAGAGTTGTTGTGGTTGAAGCGGTTGATGTAGGAACTTGGATTTCCACAACAACGCTATGTGGTTTTTTGTGATAATCAAGCAGCTATTGACATAGCCAAACATCCTACATTTCATGCAAGAACGAAGCATATCGATATGAAATATCATTGGATTAGAGATGCTGTTGAAGAAGGGTTGTTTGAAGTGGACAAGGTACACACCGATGATAATGGTTCCGATATGTTGACAAAGTCTTTAGCTAAAGGAAAGTTGAAGGTATGTTGTTCAATCGCCGGAATGGCGAACTCTTTCTCATAGTTAGAAAGGGGGAGATTTGTTGGGTTTTAGTTTCTATCTATGAGATTAAAAGCCCAATTGGATTACCCTTTTTTTGGCCCACAAGGAGATAAAAATAAGGGAACCCTATATATAATTATAGGAGGATTATAATAAAAATAAAAGAGAAGAAAATTAGACACAAGAGAGATTTAGGGTGAAAAATTCGCAGGAATTTTTCTGCTTGCACAAGCTACCTTGTATTTGCGATTCCCGGAGTTCTACCGGTCGGATCGTCCTGAAATTTGGACAGCAACTTCCTTACACCGATATCTAAATTCTGAACGGTGGAGATCGGATTCTGAGGTCCAGAGCTCAGTTTCTTAGGGGCTTAAAAGAGCTCTTTGCACCACGGTGAGGGTAAACCTCCCCGCGGGTTTTTCTCATTGTTGTCTTATTTTTGATTTCATACTTTTGAAGGCTTATTCCAAGAGTGTGAAGGTGTTTGTATTCCTCTAGTTTTGTCTAGAGAAGACTTGGTGTATTCCCATATAATTTGTGATAGTGAATTGTTTGGGTGGACTACGGTCCCGTGGTTTTTACTCCTTACCTTTGAGGGGGTTTTCCACGTATAACTTTTGGTGTCTTGTTTTTCGTTTTATTACTTTACTTGTTTGTTTCATCGAAGGTTCATACAAGTAGGGATAAGTATTGTCCAACGAAGTTAATTCCGCACTTAGTTGTTACCGTTGTGGTCACTTTTTCCCATCAGATTGATGCTGCTATTTTAAGGCTAAAAGTTTCATGATAAATGATGTATAAATACAAGGTCTTATTAAATGCAAGGTATTATTATAATTTTACCAAAATTATTCATAAAATAATATGACTTCAATATATGTTTCTTTTAAAAAATTTTGTTCCTCTTTTAATAAGTTGAACATGTGATACCAAGTCCATATATGTGTATTTTATTTGTTTATTTACTTTTTTACATTAGTAGAGTTAAAATAGTAATCATACGAAAATATGACTAATGTAATATATGTCAATAGGGAACATTAGTTTATATTAAAATTAATGTTAATATTTATTTGTAAGCTACAAATATATAATGAAAACATTAAGATACTCACAAAAGAAATGATATTTTATTATATTAAGCATGTATTAAATGTAAAAAAAGACAGACAAAAAAGAAGTATTGAATTGTATTGAATCATTAAATTGTATTGGAATCGTAGGAAAGTAGTTGTAGAAGAGTACTTATTGTGGGTTCATATGAAATGAAATTAGAAAATAATTGTTAAAATATAAGATTTTTGTAATTTTGGACTACAGAAGAATACCGAGTGGTATTAGTTAAATATGTATTAAATAAAAAGTTTACTTTAGAATAAAAGATTCTCCTAATTTCTTTTTCATTTTCTTTTTGAATATATAGGCTTATATGCCTCACAAAAAGGTTCTCCTAATGTTGGTGGGTGTATAAATGAGGGTTTTGGAAAAAGAATACCATCTTTAATTCTAGCCATTTTTGTGTGAAAAAGAGGAAGGTGTAGTTGCACTTGTGAAATTTCATGGATAAAATACAAGACAATAGTCTTCGTCAGTTTCAAATTGAACAGTCATCTCTCTTATCAACTGGTAATAATGCTTCTCGTGGTAGGAAATCTGAAGGAGAGTCATCATCGAATCCAAATGTTGTTCACAGATCTGCTCATGAGCGTGTTGCTGACAGATCTGTTCTTCCCCTTGCCTTGCCTAAGTACTCTAATTTACACGACTACTTAGATAATCTTTATCATAGGTCTCGAGGTTATGCTAGACAGATTGCTGATCTTCAGGCTCAGAAGTCCATCATAGATAAGAAGATTGATGACCTTCGAGAGTCCATATCTGAGGGTTATGCCTCATCAGATGATTAAGGAGTTCAAGGTGTTGATGCTCACCAAGATGCTTTCTGTTTATCTTATGTCATAATTGTTTTTTTTCTAATTATGTTAGAAGATTGTGAGCTTTAAATTAATTGAATATTTTATTGGCATCTATAGCATGGACCTCATGGCAGAAAATACTTGTTTAATTGTGTTCACCTATTTGCATTACACTAGATGTTACAATTAAAATTTTATTAATTAAAATTTTATTTAATTTTATTGAGATTTTATATACATGTCTAAGATTAATTAAAATATGATAAAGGCGGATTTGGTTGCAAAGGAACACGATATATTCAATACATGTCTAAATTTATGATTGTAGTTTCTCACTAATACATGTTGGTCCTAAAATTGTTGAGCCAAAATAAAGATTAGGGTTAGGGCTTTGTTAAAGAACTGCCCCCAAGTTGGGGCCAGACTTTCATTGACATATCTGGGCACTTGTTCACATCATGGCCAAGAGAAAGAATAATTTGGGCCCGACCCACATTATATTAAAAGGATGGCCCAATGTTAAGCCCGAAATAATTATATAAATTATTAGAAATACAACTACACAAGTAAGGATCTTAGAAGAAAGAGCCACACCCAAGCTCCAACGGTCGCACTAGTATGGGTTTCCTGATATTGAAATATCTACATGAAGACGTGCACACACTAGTGCATACTCAGAGTAGGGGAGATAGTTTTAAGGACCCACAATCCAATCCAATTAAGCCTAGTGGAAATTAGATTGGAATTGGTGTTAGGTTCAAGGTCATGCTAAGGAAACATGGGGGCTTGTTTTGGGAGGAAATCTTGATTTGCCAAAACTTATAATTTAAGAAGAGGTAACCCATGAGGATTGATTTTGTGATAATATGATCAATTACTAAACTAGTCAAGTCCCTTAAAAATAGTTGGGCTCTAAGCATAATATAATTTGGTACAAATAAAAATTCGGCTATTATCTAGTTTTTTTATGATAAATGAAAGTATACGAACACTGGATGCGCGATAGACTTATTCTAATTATTTATTTTCATTTTGGATACATGACATTTCTTCTTTAATCATATATATATATATATATATATATATATATATATATCTATTTATACATACAAGTTTTTATAGGTTGGTAATGTAAACCTAAATGTTTTACATATATCTCATTGACAGATAAAAATGTTAGTCTTTTAATATATTTTTAACTAAATTATTTTACTATTTTAATTTAGCGTAACATGAATCCACTACATACCACATGACACAATAATATTAGCTATAATGCATATTCTGGTATAATCTCAGTCTAATACCACAACCACCACCCTTGGATCATCACACCATCATCTTCCACTTAGATCTATATTCCAGCAGCGACCTCCATATTTTGTTATGACAAAATTTCTCCGTCAACGTCTTGCCATGCACTAAGTTGATTAGGCAATTTAACTAAGGTAGCAGGTATATCAATATTGTACTATATATAATGAGCATGAGAGAGTTCTGATCTAAATTTTTGGTCAGTCACTACCACGAAATCATTGAATTTTAAACTAGATAAATAGAACGTGTTAGATCTAATGAATGTTCACTATTTCATAATCAAAATGGTATTTCAACTAAATAGTATTGAAACAAGTTTCTAACCAAGTCTTGGACTCATATAAGTCTCTTGATCCACTATTTTTCTAACAATCATGGTTAATTTATAATTTAAAATTACAAAATTTTAGTGAATACTTTAGTTTTAGTCAAGTCAAATTTTGTTATTTTTTTTTAGTTGTGGTCTTATCAGTTGTTCCTGGTTTAGTGCAGTTTGCTCTAAGAATTTTAGGAGTAACTAATAGGGTAAGATGTTATGCTTTCACCATAATGTTAGTGTTTCTAATTAGAGTCTTTATAGGGAAGTTGTACCGGTTAGAATAATTGTAGGAATTTTGTTAAGTAAGTCAATAAAGCCAAGAACTAACTATATTCTATTTCTATTCATTCAGCATAACAAAAGATTTATTATTCTCCAAATATAGCTTATGTTCCATTCATTGTTTTTTTCGATGGTATCAGAGCTATAAATTTTTTTCTTTATTCTTCTTCTCTATCAAGTTCACTTACTTGTTGGGGACGAGTAAAGAATTGACATAAAATTGTGATTTTGTCAAATGGAAGCTATAAATGGTGGAGATGAGTCTATTGTTGTGGAGAAGCTTTTAGGAACAAATTATAAGTACTGTAAAATGTATTTGGAGTCATATCCTCAAGGTCGGGACCTGTGGAGAATTGTTTTTGGTGCAGAGACGGAACCGATAAACATCTCGATGATTAATGCTGAATCGCATTAAGGACATCAATTAGCAAAGAGATATTTAATCATGTGCGCAATTTAGCTCTCCAAAGCAAGTGTGGGACACTTTGGAACAATTATTCACTAAGAAGAAGATACAAGGTTACAATTTTGTGAATGAGCTGGCTATGCTCACCCTGTCAATTTCAGAATAATTCTTGAAACTGAAGAATATAGGTCATGAAATTGAAGAGCTAGATTCTAAAAAAATGGGTTGTGCAACATGCTTGAGGTTGTGTTTGATACGTGGTTTGAAGGATGAGTATTCTCTATGTATTACCTATATACCTATATCGAGGGCTGGACAAATCAGCCACTGGTTGAAGATTGAAAATTTTACTTTCAAATAAGGAGACACAAACAAACAAATTGCAGAAGGAACACAAGTTTGTTTCTGAAACAAATGAGGTTTTATTTATAAACGGAAAGACTAAAGAGAGAGATGCGCCAATAGAGTCTGGAAGCAAGAAGTTTATGAGAAATTCAGGAGATAAGAAGTTTTCTCGGGGAAATTCACAACTAAATACAACAAATAGAAGTTTTCACAGAATATATCCATCAAATGTTAAGGGTAGGGAAAATCGTCATATAAAGAAGAATTATCGAGTGAATCTCTCATACGCTAATGTGTTAATGTTGCATGCGAGGAAAAAATTGATGAACCAAAGTGGGAACAGTATTTTACAACCATCATGATTATCGAAAGTGAAAGAATTGTCGAGAAATCGGAATGATATGAAGATTGGATCATCTGTTATTTGCATCATGTTATGGGGAATAATTCATTAATTTCTGAGAAACAAGAACATAATGGTGATCAAGCAATTGTTACAGCAGATAATTAGCAAAAATTGAAGGAAATGTGTAGATTGATGATGTTATTTTAAGGCTAAAAGTGTCATGATAAATGATGTATAAATATTAGGTCTTATTGAATACATGGTATTTTTATAATTTTACCAGAATTATTCATATATTTTTATTTTTCAAAATTTTGTTGCTCTTTTAATAAATTGAACATGTGATACCAAGTCCATATATATGTATTTTATTTGTTTATTTACTTTTTTACATTAGTAGAGTTAAAATAGTAATCATACGAAAATATGACTAATATAAATTTAATATATCTTAATAGGGAACATTAATTTATATTAAAATTAATGTTAATAATATTTATTCGTAAGCTACAAATATATAATGAAAACATTAAGATACTCTCAAACGAAATATGAAATTTTATTACATTAAGCATGTATTAAATGTAAAAAAAGACAGACACGAAAGAAGTATTGAATTGTACTGAATCATTAAATTGTATTGAAATAGTAGGAAAGTAGTTGTTGTGGGTCCTTATGAAAAAAGAATTAGAAAATAATTGGTAAAATATATATCTGACTACTAAGAAAAAGTTGCATATATAATCAATTAAATATATCCAATTCTTTTCTTATATCAATATATAAGTTTTTGTAAATTTGGGGTAGAGAATAATACGTAATGGTATTAGTTATATATGTATTAAATAAAAAGTGTATTTTAGAATAATAGATTCTCTTGATTTCTTTTTTTTTAATATTTAGGCTTATATGCCTTAAGATTCTCGTAGGTGGGTGTTTTTAGGATCGCAACCACTATAGATCAACGTTAATCAAACACAATAACAAGCACGAAAGTAAAGAACACAACAATTTAACGTGGAAACCCCTCAAGGGAGGGTAAAACCACAAATCCACTATGAATGTATTACAAGATTGGAGTCGCTCCATCACTCAACGCTCTTGAATACAATCACCTCACCTTGATTACAGAAGCTCTCTCTTGTGTATCGCACACAACTCTCTAACTTTTACAATACTTCAAAACCCCTACAAATATCTATATTTATAGGCACTACAAATATTCTAATCCTAATATATCTCAATTCTATTTGTGACAATTATCATCTTTTCTTATCTTGGATAGAAATTTTCCCTCAATTCTTAGCTCTACCAGAATAAGACTTTCCTCAATTATCACAAATTAGAATACTACTCATAATAGGATTCTTAACTTATTTAGGAATTCGGGGCGGACCCCAACAAATCCTCCAACGGCTCGAATTCCCTAATACCTCAACCGATTCCGAGAATTTCACCTTTTTCTCGGTCTTCATCGTTGTTGCTTCACCATCTAAATAATAGATGTTCTTCTTATGCTTCATCCCTTGTAGAATCAAGTTTCTTCCTTTATACACCTTGCAACTTCGCCCTCGTCCAACGAATTTGTACCCACGTGATGCCAACACACTCAAACATAATACAATATTCTTTGATGCGTCTGGTACATATCTCATATTGAAAGCATGGACCTCATGGCAGAAAATACTTGTTTAATTGTGTTCATCTATTTGCATTACACCAGATGTTACAATTAAAATTTTATTAATTAAAATTTTATTTAATTTGATTGAGATTTTATATACATGTCTAGGATTAATTAAAATATGATAAAGGCATATTTGGTTGCAAAGGAACACGATAGATTCAATATTAATATGTTCAAAGACAACCATTATCAATTACATATGAAATGGGAGTCTAAATTTATGATTGTAGTTTCTCACTAATACATGTTGGTCCTAAAATTGTTGAGCCAAAATAAAGATTAGGGTTAGGGCTTTGTTAAAGAACTGCCCCCAAGTTGGGGCCAGACTTTGATTGACATATTTGGGCACTTGTTCACATCATGGCCAAGAGAAGGAATAATTTGGGCCCGATCCACATTATAATAAAAGGATGGCCCCATGTTACGCCCGAAATAATTATATAAATTATTAGAAATACAACTACACAAGTAAGGATCTTAGAAGAGAGAGCCACACCCAAGCTCCAACGGTCGCACTAGTATGGGTTTCCTGATATTGAAATATCTACATGAAGACGTGCACACACTAGTGGATACTCGGAGTAGGGGAGATAGTTTTAAGGATCCACAATCCAATTCAATTAAGCCTAGTGGAAATTAGATTGGAATTGGTGTTAGGTTCAAGGCCATGCTAAGGAAACATGAGGGCTTGTTTTGGGAGGAAATCTTGATTTGCCAAAACTTATCATTTAAGAAGAGGTAACCCATTAGGATTGATTTTGAGATACTATGATCAATTACTAAACTAGTCAAGTCCCTTAAAAATAGTTGGGTTCTGAGCATAAATATAATTTGGTACAAATAAAAATTCGGCTATTGGCTAGTTTTCTTTTATGATAAACGAAAGCATACGAACACTGGATGCGCGATAGACTTATTCTAATTATTAATTTTTATTTTGGATACATGAAATTTCTTCTTTAGTCATGATATATATATATACAAGTTTTTATAGGTTGGTAATGTAAACCTAAATGTTTTACATATATCTCACTGATAGATAACCGTAATTGGTGGAAAACATTAAACTAATAGGAAAATGGTGCATAATCACACATAAATATTGAAAAGTTTGCTCATATTTGAATATAAGATTCTTGTAATTTCAAACTTATGTTGAAAATGAATAGAATTAATTAAGATATGAATTTAATGAAATTCTTATTTAGAACATAAGATACTGTAAATTAACATAAGATATGAATTTCACCTTATACTAAAAATCATCTTGCATGACCAACTTGACAGACAATTAAATTAATGAGACTAAGCATCTTATTCCATAATAATATTATGTTAGGATTTTAGTCCAAACCACTCCATAATTTGACCAGATTAGTTCTGGAGAACATAATTGACTCCTTCCAGCAATTTAGATCGATCCCTTCGATATTATTAAATGTATTGTCATGTGGGTGAAATAAATTATTGTATCCATCACAAGATAATATATCTCTATATAATCAATACAAGGTCATTGTGAGATTTACATTCCACCAATTTTTTTGTTTCTATTTTGCTTCCGTAAAAATTTCTATATATTCATGACACTTTATTTACACTTTTGGGTGTATGAACTACGATTACAATTATTTATCTATATTTAAAATGTAGTTATGCGTATAGTCCGCTAACTTCACAACTTTAAGTATGTGGACTTCTGATCCTAATTTTTCTTCTTTTAATAAGAGATTTTACCTCATTATTTTTTTTTCTTTGCTAATTTTTCACTATTTGATTGTGGTGATTTTTGTTTAAATATGATGATTTTGATATGATATTGACTAGTTGGAGGTGGGGTCGATCTGATGGTTTGACTATGGTAATTTCTATTAAATTATGGCAATTTTATTTAAATTTAGTAATATCGGAATGTTGTTTGTCGTTAGAGTTGGTGGCACGAGCTGTTGGTTAGAGATATGATACTGACTTATGCACATGGTCTGGTTTGACATTTGAATTCGTGCAAACTGTGTATTTATGCCATTGTCATGCTCAATTCATTTCATATTTTTGCAGGGGCAACCCTTCTAGTTTACAGAACTTAGGATATATTTGTTTTTGGGATCTTAGGTATATATATACACCTAACATTTTAAAATTATATAATGAATGATTCAAAAAATTTCAGGCGTTTAAGTGTTGGGGCCTAGGTGCTGCTTTTCCTAGCATGTAACCCGGGCCACCCCTATATAATTGGAGCTTAAGAATATGAAATGATGAAATTATTGGTATGCATGGAAAAACATCAACTTATATGATGGTGTGAGAAAGTTTTAACCCAACACTGATATGTTGCAAGAGTAAACTTGTCAAGGGGAAATTTGCATTTGTTTGGAAGAAATGCAAACAAGAGCCATCGATATTCAAACATCCCAGTGATATATATTATTTTGTTTAAAAAATTTCTATCGTCAAATTTTAAAATATAATAACCAGATTCATCTAATGTTATTACGTTCAACCCCTAAATATATGTAATCTATATTTATCAAACACGAAGTATTCAACCATATCATGACTTGACCTACCTTTCAAATTAAGTAGGTTGTATTAAATATCCAAAACTATGGTTCCATGTGTTAGTGAAGAAATTAAAACGGGGTGTATGTTGATTGCAAGCAAAGAAATTTTACACACCAATAAATTTTTGAAATGTATACCATCTAAAAAAATTCACATTTATCGAGTTAAATTGGTGAGATATATTTACTTATAATGAAGGGATCTTGAAGAAAGGCCTCCTTAGCTAGAGTGTGATATTTGGTTGAGTCAAGTTGACCCGAGATTCCTTGAATTCAAGCTTCAGAACATTGTCAAATTTGAGGAGATCTACACCCTGCAAAACTCTGTTCACAATACCAAGTCTCTGAGCTAACCAAATCATATGTGACCTCGAAATGGAGTTATGATCCAAGTTGGAGTGATGAGTGGAGATTACGATGGTGTAGATTTTGAGTGATAAACAAAAATAGAAATGTCAACAGTTCAACACTCATTAGGCTTTCAATGTTGATTCAAAGTTAGCACGGTAAATCTTGGAGTTTCATCAAAACAGATTTTTAGATTCATTATAACGTAATTGGTGAAAAACATTAAACTAATAGGAAAATAGTGCATAATCACACATAAATATTGAAACGTTTGCTCATATCAGAATATAAGATTCTTGTAATTTCAAACTTATGTTGAAAATGAATAAAATTAATTAAGATATGAATTTAATGAAATTCTTATATTAGAACATAAGATACCGTAAATGTTGACTTTTAAAGAGAAAAGAAGCGAAAATTTAATTACAAAATGATGAAAGATGGTTTGAAATACAAAAGACTCTTTTACATTAATAAGAAAAATAATTAAAAAGTAATAAACTCTTTGATGTGTATATAGGTAAGGTTTATTCTTTAGAAGAACAATATCAATCAACAAAAATTGTAAGAAAAGAGAGTTCGTTTAGTAGCCATTGTGAAATTCAATGGTTAGAATCAGAGGAAATCCTCATCGTTGGTCTCGAGTTGAGCAACAGTATGCCCTCTTATCAACCATCGCCAATGCTTCTCCAGGTATGGAAGCTGATAGAGAGTCATCATCGAAGGGAAATGTTGCTAACAGATCTGTTCCTCCCATTTGCTCATCTGAATGCCCTTTACAAATTCAATTTAATAGTCTTTCTATAAAATCCCAAAATATTGCCACACAAATTGCTGAAATTCAGGTAATTAAGACCTTCATTGATAAGGAGATTGCTGAACTTCAAGAGATCATATCTAACGGTTTAGCGACCTCTTTAGAAGATTAAGGAGCTGAAGGTGCCGTTGAGAATAACCAGGAGATTTACTACGTACTCACATGGTCCTTTTCAATTTGTATCATAATTATTCATTGCTTC
Source organism: Heracleum sosnowskyi (assembly GCA_030848705.1). Taxonomy (NCBI): domain Eukaryota; kingdom Viridiplantae; phylum Streptophyta; class Magnoliopsida; order Apiales; family Apiaceae; genus Heracleum; species Heracleum sosnowskyi. The sequence goes on from CM061240.1 coordinate 25,611,119, forward strand.
TCAAATATGTTTTTTCCTGCATAAAATGTATGTGTTTTGTGTTGTTTATCTATTTATTGATTAGTATTTTTCGTGATTTTTCGTGCTTCATAATGCTAAATGAGAAGATTGTTAGTTTTTAAAATATGTTATCTGTACAATTGTATCATGTTTTGTTTTTGTTTTTTCTTGTTTAGTTTTAATATCTATTGCATTAGGCTAGGTATTGTTTGTGTTATTGTCAGACACATTAGATTAAAGTAAAGAGATAATGATAGAGGTTATACATCATGTCACAAGGTTTATAACACATTATAGGGCATATTTAGCAAGAAAAAACATCGAGTGGAACATGTGACCAGTCCATTGAAGTGTTAGACGAAAATCCTAGACAAATATTTAAATTAAACAGATAGAGGTTCCTTAAACTGAGTTCTTATACCAATAACCAATGCACCTAAAATTTTAAAGTGTCAGAAAAAGGCCCCAACATGATCTTATTCTCTTCAACATTTATTAAAATTCATCAATTTCACCTTATACTAAAAATCATCTTGCATGATCAACTTGACAGATTACCCGATTACAATTAAATTAATGAGACGAAGCCCTATAGATGTAAAATAGAGAGTTAGTTTACGGTCCTGTAAAATAAAACATGTATAATCATATTTCATAATAAGTAAATACATAGTATATTTCATTAGCAAAAAGTGTTATAGGTAGGCACACAAGCCATAGTCAAGAAGAGGATAAAAAACAAATTATTCATTTCCATCCACTATCTACCTATTTGAGTCTTGTATATTATTATTGCCTCCGTGCCATGATTCCTTGGTGTGCTTTGGTTGTCACATGCTCCAACAAACAACAACCTGGTTTCAGTTAAAGGTGAATTTCTAAATTCTCCACTTTTATCATCTTCTATCTTTACATAAGTAGCCAGATCCCTTGTTTTACTTAAAAAAAGCTATACCAATTGATTTATCTACTACTATATATCTGTCCTAGATTGATTTTCTGAATTAAATAGCTAACTGACCTATTATATATTATATAAGAGCACAATATTAAATTAATCCTCAAAAATTCCTGTTGATTCAAAATCAGTAGTTCCACGACTTGATGGATGTAAATGTAATTTTTTTGGAAGAGATCTTGTAAGAATATCTACTAGTTGTTGGTGTGTACTTCATTACTTGAACATTATTGTACTATACGAGCTATAAGAAAGTCTCGAATGCAATGAAAACTAATAACAATATGTTTTTTATGTGCATGATAATCTAGATTTCTTAACACAAGAGCTAGCTTGTTTTCACAAAAAATATTTGTTGTAGCAATTAATTAATTTGAAGCAATAATCCCTCTGAAAACGATAAAGTTGTTGTACCTTACTTCTTTGAACTACATTTTTTTCCAACTTAGGACAAAGATAAAAAACACTCTTAATTGGTAATGTTAAATGTGTGGAATTGACTATAATATCAAGTTTGATATTAAATTGTTTTCATTGCTTGAAATAGTTTTACAATATGGATTTTTTGATTTCTATGTTCATTACGTTTATGGTATAGAGACATGCATGTCCTAAGAAGAATGCTTGGAAAAGAAAGTAGGAACAAACGGGTATGCATGAATTTAACAAAACAATTAGCCAAATTCATCACGATCATTATGACTAATTTAAGTGAAATTCATAAATTTGGGGAGTGAAATTGGAACTTTTCTTGTTTTTTCAAATCGAAAGTTTTTAAATAATCGTCTAAAATATAAAATATAAATTTACCTTAAAATTTACACATAAATTTTAATATGTGTAGTCAATATTAAAATTATTATTTTTTAAACTATTTTTGATTATTTTTAGTGACACACCATTAACATGAATGCATATTTTGTTTACCTACCTTACACGAGTGTCACCCACGTATCACTCATTTGGCTGGTCACATCACTCTAGTCTCATTCACATGGACAACACATATGTGAATCCTCGTGTAAATAAAATTGATTTTTTATTTTTCAATCAAGTTGTATAAAAATACTGTGCATCCAAGAAAAGTGTTAGACCTAGCACTTGTCTCATCCTCATTTCACTAATTAGACGGGCCACTTCACCATGAACGACACATATGGATCCTTATATAAATAAACTAGATTTTTATTTTCGAGTCAGGTTGTGTAAAAATTCTGTGCATCCAAGAAAAGCGTTAGACCTAGCACTTGTGTCACCCACATTTCACTAATTAGACTGGCCACTTCACCATGAACAATATGGATCCTCGATAAATATAGTCGATATTCTTGCAAACACAATTGAAGATCAGGGTTATGGTTATAAAATATGATTTGTTTTTCTCTTGTAAGTTTATAATAGGAATTGATAGTATACAAAAGTTACACAAGTTTCGAAAATAAAATATTTATTTCATTACAAGATACCATTATTCAAATTATAAAAATATATAGGTTATAGATGTAATCTTCACCAAAATTTAGATAATTTGAATTATAATAGAAAATAAAGAAAATGGAAGTGATACACAAATTCTCATTTCCTCACCTGGATGCCTTTTACAAATTCAATTTAATAATCTTTCTACAAAATCCCAAAATATTACCAGAAGCCGATCTTCAGGCAAGGAAGACCATAGTTGATAAGTAGATTGTTGATCTTCAATTTTACGCTTTATTTTTATAATATGTGTTTAACCTCCTTCTACAAACTACTTTTGTTATTTAATTATTGATCTTTTAAAATTAATGTGATTTTAGAACAAAGATCTTTTTAGTCGAGCTCGAACTCGAGCCTACATTGATCGGCTCGACTCGATTACAGTCGTAGTTGAAGTCAAGATATTCTTACTTAACTTCCATGTTATTTAGAAAAGAGTGCACAAAAGTTACAAGATAATTTTATCATTATTTCAATTCATTAGTTACTGTCTTGTAATTAGGTGTTATTTATCTTTAGTTGTATTTTCTCTAATTAATACGCCATTGTGGTATTTCTGGACTGCTTTGACAGATTATCCATTGAAATTTTTATTAATTGGAGATATATTGACCTTCACGTCCAGTTCATCTTGAAATGCTTTGATAGATTATCCATTGAAATTTTTATTAATTGGAGATCTATTGACCTTCACGTCTAGTTCATCTTGAAATATTACCACTTTAACACTATGTCTTTTCAAATATTGATTAATTTTCAAATAATCAATTGAGTAATGGTGTCACCTATGTCGAATTTTAAAGAAGAATAAATTATTGTATAAACACATAAATTTAATAATATTTTGAGTGATAACCAAAAATGCAAGGGTTGCACCAGTAAGGGTGTCCTGATATTGAAATATCTACATGAATACGTGTCCGCACTAGTGGATACTCAGAGTACAGGAAATATTTTTAAGGATCTACGGTACAATTCAATTAAGCCAAGTGAAAATTAGATTGGAATTGGTGTTAGGTTGAAGGTCATGCTACATGGAACATGGGGGCTTGTCTTGGGAGGAAATCATGATTTTCCAAAATGTATAATTTTAGAAGAAGTAACCCATGAGGATTGACTTTGAGATACTATGATCAATTACAAACTAGCCAAGTCTCTTAAAAATAGTTGGGCTCTAAGCACAAATATAATTTGGTACATGATATGAACATAATAAATAAAAATTCGGATATTAGCTACTTTCTTTTATGATAAACGAAAGTATACAAACACTGAATGCACGACAGAATTATTCTAATTATTGATTTTCATTTTGGGTACATGACATTTCTTCTTTAACCATGTTATTTGGACATCAATTAGCATAGAGATGTAGCAAAAAATGAAGGATATGTGTAGATTGTGTTGGGTTTTAGTTTCTATCTATGAGATTAAAAGCCCAATTGGATTACCCTTGTTTTGGCCCACAAGGAGATAAAAATAAGGGAACCCTATATATAATTATAGGAGGATTATAATAAAAATAAGAGAGAAGAAAATTAGACAAAAGAGAGATTTAGTGTGAAAAATTCGCAGGAATTTTTCTGCTTGCACAAGCTGCCTTGTATTTGCGATTCCCGGAGTTCTACCGGTCGGATCGTCCTGAAATTTGGACAGCCACTTCCTTACACCAATATCTAAATTCTGAACGGTGGAGATCGGATTCGGAGGTCCAGAGGTCAGTTTCTTAAGGGGCTTAACAGAGCTGTTTGCACCACGGTGAGGGTAAACCTCCCCGCGGGTTTTTCTCATTGTTGTCTTATTTTTTATTTCATACTTTTGAAGGCTTATTCCAAGAGTGTGAAGGTGTTTGTATTCCTCTAGTTTTGTCTAGAGAAGACTTGGTGTATTCCCATATAATTTGTGATAGTGAATTGTTTGGGTGGACTACGGTCCCGTGGTTTTTACTCCTTACCTTTGAGGGGGTTTTCCACGTATAACTTTTGGTGTCTTGTTTTTCGTTTTATTGCTTTACTTGTTTGTTTCATCGAAGGTTCATACAAGTAGGGATAAGTATTGTCCAACGAAGTTAATTCCGCACTTAGTTGTTACCGTTGTGGTCACTTTTTCCCATCATATTGGCATCAGAGCTTGGTTGTTATTTGACTTGTTTGAACGATGGAAACGAATACAAGTAGAATGATTAATTTGAATGGTTCTAATTATCATGTTTGGAAGGGGAAGATGGAGGATCTTCTTTATGTGAAGGAATATTATCTACCTGTGTTTGCTACGGAGAAGCCTGCAAATAAAACAGAGGCAGAATGGACTATTTTGCATCGACAAGTTTGTGGGTATATACGGTAATGGGTGGATGATAATGTTTTGAACCATATTAGTGGGGAGACACATGCACGTACTTTGTGGAACAAGCTTGAGCAACTCTATGCTCGAAAGACAGGAAATAATAAACTGTATTTGATTAAACAGTTGATGTCTCTAAAATATCAGGATAGCACTGCAATTTCTGATCACTTGAATGCATTCCAAGGAATTATGAATCAGCTTGCTGGAATGGGTATCAAGTTTGAAGATGAGATATAAGGGTTTTGTCTTTTGGGTACTTTACCAGATTCATGAGAGACATTCAGGATGTCTTTGTCGAACTCAGCTCCGGATGGTATTATCAGTATGGAATTAGCTAAGAGCAGTATTCTGAATGAAGAGATGTGAAGAAAGTCACAAGGTTCCTCTTCACAGTCAGAACTCCTAGTCACTGAAAGAAAGGGAAGAGCTCAAAGCAGAGGTCCAACCAACAGAGTTAATCAACGGAGTAGTTCTAGAGGTAAGTATTCTAATGTTGAGTGTTATCATTGTGGTAAAAAGGGGCATACAAAGAAGTTCTGCAGAAAGTTGAAGCGAGAAAATAAAAAGGGTTTAGACAATGATCAGACGAAAACTGAAGGTGGTAATGATAATTCTGTGGTGATTGTTACTACTGATGAGCACCTGATCTGTTGTGATGGAGATATTGTTAACCTTGCACAAGATGATTTGAGTTGGGCAATTGATAGTGGTGCTTCGTGTCATGTTGCGTCACGAAGGGATTTCTTTACATCTTATACTTCTGGTGATTTTGGAGAAGTTAAGATGGGTAACAGTGACTTAGCAAAAGTTGTTGGCGTTGGAGATGTATGTCTGAAGTTTGATACGGGCATGGAGTTATTTATTCATGATGTGAAGCACGTTCCAGACATGAGAATGAATTTAATTTCTACTAGCCTTCTTGATGATGAAGGATATGTCAGCAGCTTTGGTAATGGTCAATGGAAGCTCACTCGGGGTTCTTTAATTGTTGCAAGAGGGAAGAAGTGTCCGAAATTATATATGACTCAGCCGCAAATCTCCAAGGACAGTGTTAATGTTGTTGAGAATGTTGATAAGGTTGAATTATGGCATAAGAGACTTGCTCACATGACTGAAAAAGGAATGAATATGTTGTCGAAGAAAAAGGTATTATCTGGTTTAACTGATATACATTTGAAAAGGTGTTTCACTGTGTGGCAGGTAAGCAGAACAGAGTTTCTTTTAAGAGTCGTCCTCCTTCTCGTAGAGAGCATGTACTTGACTTGGTGAATTCTGATGTTTGTGGTCCTATGAAAACCAAAACTAATGGTGGTTCATTATATTTTGTTACATTCATCGATGATCATTCAAGGAAGTTATGGGTTTATACCTTGAAGACGAAAGACCAAGTGTTAGATGTGTTTAAGCATTTTCAGGCTTTAGTTGAGAGACAGACTGGGAAGAAACTGAAGTGTATCCGGACAGATAATGGAGGGGAGTATACAGGTCCCTTTGATGTGTATTGCAGACAGCAGGGTATTCGACACCAAAGGACTCCACCAAAGACACCTCAGCTTAATGGTTTGGCAGAGAGAATGAACAGAACATTGGTGGAGAGAGTCAGATGTTTACTTTCACATGCTGAGTTGCCGATGTCTTTTTGGGGTGAGGCACTAAATACTGCGGTAAATGTGTTAAATCTCTCACCTTGTGTTCCTTTAAAGTTTGATATTCCAGATAAAGTTTGGAGTGGTAAAGATGTTTCTTATGATCATTTGCGTGTCTTTGGATGTAAGGCTTTTGTGCATATTCCCAAAGATGAGAGGTCTAAACTTGATGTGAAGACTAAAGAGTGTATATTCCTTGGTTACAGCCAAGATGAATTCGGCTATAGGCTCTACCATCCAGTTTCAAAGAAGATTGTGAGAAGCCGAGATGTTATCTTTATTGAAGATCAGACTTTGAAAGATATTGGGAAGGCAGAAACAGTTCCTCAATATAACAATGATCTGGTTGATTTGGATCCGGTTCCTCCAAGACATGTGGATTCACAGTTTGGAGATGATGTTCATGATGATGACCAGCACGGTACTAATACTGATACTCCGGAAAATAGTGACATGGATGATGATGCCCATGAGGAGTCACCAGTACCAAATACTCCACCATTCGTTCCACTCAGGCGGTCTACCAGAGATCGTCATCCTTCTAACAGGTATTCTGCTCATGAGTATGTTCTATTGACTGACAGTGGTGAACCTGAATCTTATACAGAAGCTATGAAAGATGAGCACAAGAAGGAGTGGGTTTATGCCATGCAAGATGAGATGAAATCCTTGTATGAGAATAATACTTTTGAGTTGGTGAAGCTACCTAAGGGAAAACGAGCTTTGAAAAACAGGTGGGTTTATAGAGTGAAGCAAGATGAGCATACTTCACAACCACGGTACAAAGCTAGGTTGGTCGTCAAGGGATTCAGTCAGAGAAAGGGTATTGATTTTGATGAGATCTTTTCTCCAGTTGTTAAGATGACATCAATTCGTGTGGTGCTTGGTTTAGCAGCTAGTCTTGATTTGGAGGTTGAACAAATGGATGTCAAGATAGCTTTTCTGCATGGTGACTTGGACAAAGAAATCTACATGGAGCAACCTGAAGGTTTTCATGTAAAAGGTAAAGAGGATTATGTTTGTAGACTTCTTAAGAGTCTATATGGTTTGAAGCAGGCACCTCGACGATGGTATAAAAAGTTCGAGTCATTTATGAAGGAGCAAGGCTACCGTAAGACTATTTCTGACCATTGTGTTTTTGTTCAGAAATTTGCAGATGATGATTTTATAATATTATTGCTTTATGTGGATGACATACTTATTGTTGGCAAAAATGCTGGAAGAATTTCCCAGTTGAAGCAACAGTTAAGGAAGTCCTTTGCTATGAAGGACTTGGGGCCAGCAAAACAGATTCTTGGCATTCGTATTCATCGAGACAGAGTGGCCAAGAAGTTGCATATATCTCAGGAGCAGTATATTGAGAAGGTGCTTTGCAGGTTCAATATGGATAAATCTAAAGTTGTTAGTTCTCCTCTTACTACCAACTTTAAGTTAACTGGAAATGATTCTCCTTCTACGAAGGAAGAAATTGCAGAGATGGATGGAGTTCCATATGCCTCAATAGTAGGGAGTTTGATGTATGCTATGGTATCTACGAGACCTGATATAGCCTTTGCAGTTGGTGTTGTTAGTCGTTATCTAACAAATCCAGGTAAGAAGCATTGGGAAGCAGTTAAGTGGATTATGAGATATCTTAGAGGTACTTCCAAATTGAGTCTGACATTTGGGAATGGTAAACCAGTGCTTGTTGGATATACAGATTCTGATTTGGCAGGAGATAAAGATTCGTTGAAATCTACTTCTGGATATTTGATGACTTTTGCAGGGGGAGAGGTCTCATGGCAATCTAGGTTACAAAAGGGTGTTTCACTTTCTACGGGGGAGGCAGAGTATGTAGCAGCAACTGAAGCTTGTAAAGAGTTGTTGTGGTTGAAGCGGTTGATGCAGGAACTTGGATTTCCACAACAACGCTATGTGGTTTTTTGTGATAATCAAGCAGCTATTGACATAGCTAAACATCCTACATTTCATGCAAGAACGAAGCATATCGATATGAGATATCATTGGATTAGAGACGCTCTTGAAGAAGGGTTGTTTGAAGTGGACAAGGTACACACCAATGATAATGGTTCCGATATGTTGACAAAGTCTTTAGCTAAAGAAAAGTTGAAGGTATGTTGTTCAATCGCCGGAATGGCGAACTCTTTCTCATAGTTAGAAAGGGGGAGATTTGTTGGGTTTTAGTTTCTATCTATGAGATTAAAAGCCCAATTGGATTACCCTTGTTTTGGCCCACAAGGAGATAAAAATAAGGGAACCCTATATATAATTATAGGAGGATTATAATAAAAATAAAAGAGAAGAAAATTAGACACAAGAGAGATTTAGGGTGAAAAATTCGCAGGAATTTTTCTGCTTGCACAAGCTGCCTTGTATTTGCGATTCCCGGAGTTCTACCGGTCGGATCGTCCTGAAATTTGGACAGAAACTTCCTTACACCGATATCTAAATTCTGAACGGTGGAGATCGGATTCTGAGGTCCAGAGGTCAGTTTCGTAGGGGCTTAACAGATCTCTTTGCACCACGGTGAGGGTAAACCTCCCCGCGGGTTTTTCTCATTGTTGTCTTATTTTTAATTTCATACTTTTGAAGGCTTATTCCAAGAGTGTGAAGGTGTTTGTATTCCTCTAGTTTTGTCTAGAGAAGACTTGGTGTATTCCCATATAATTTGTGATAGTGAATTGTTTGGGTGGACTACGATCCCGTGGTTTTTACTCCTTACCTTTGAGGGGGTTTTCCACGTATAACTTTTGGTGTCTTGTTTTTCGTTTTATTGCTTTACTTGTTTGTTTCATCGAAGGTTCATACAAGTAGGGATAAGTATTGTCCAACGAAGTTAATTCCGCACTTAGTTGTTACCGTTGTGGTCACTTTTTCCCATCAGATTGATGCTGCTATTTTAAGGCTAAAAGTTTCATGATAAATGATGTATAAATACAAGGTCTTATTAAATGCAAGGTATTATTATAATTTTACCAAAATTATTCATAAAATAATATGACTTCAATATATGTTTCTTTTAAAAATTTTGTTCCTCTTTTAATAAGTTGAACATGTGATACCAAGTCCATATATGTGTATTTTATTTGTTTATTTACTTTTTTACATTAGTAGAGTTAAAATAGTAATAATACGAAAATATGACTAATGTAAATGTAATATATGTCAATAGGGAACATTAGTTTATATTAAAATTAATGTTAATATTTATTTGTAAGCTACAAATATATAATGAAAACATTAAGATACTCTCAAAATAAATGAAATTTTATTATATTAAGCATGTATTAAATGTAAAAAAATACAGACAAAAAAGAAGTATTGAATTGTATTGAATCATTAAATTGTATTGGAATCGTAGGAAAGTAGTTGTAGAAGAGTACTTATTGTGGGTTCATATGAAATGAAATTAGAAAATAATTGTTAAAATATAAGATTTTTGTAATTTTGGACTACAGAAGAATACCGAGTGGTATTAGTTAAATATGTATTAAATAAAAAGTTTACTTTAGAATAAAAGATTCTCCTAATTTCTTTTTCATTTTCTTTTTGAATATTTAGGCTTATATGCCTCACAAAAAGGTTCTCCTAATGTTGGTGGGTGTATAAATGAGGGTTTTGGCAAAAGAATACCATCTTTAATTCTAGCAATTTTTGTGTGAAAAAGAGGGAGGTGTAGTTGCACTTGTGAAATTTCATGGATAAAATACAAGACAATAGTCTTCGTCAGTTTCAAATTGAACAGTCATCTCTCTTATCAACTGGTAATAATGCTTCTCGTGGTAGGAAATCTGAAGGAGAGTCATCATCGAATCCAAATGTTGTTCACAGATCTGCTCATGAGCGTGTTGCTGACAGATCTGTTCTTCCCCTTGCCTTGCCTAAGTACTCTAATTTACACGACTACTTAGATAATCTTTATCATAGGTCTCGAGGTTATGCTAGACAGATTGCTGATCTTCAGGCACAGAAGTCCATCATAGATAAGAAGATTGATGACCTTCGAGAGTCCATATCCGAGGGTTATGCCTCATCAGATGATTAAGGAGTTCAAGGTGTTGATGCTCACCAAGATGCTTTCTGTTTATCTTATGTCAAAATTGTTTTTTTTCTAATTATGTTAGAAGATTGTGAGCTTTAAATTAATTGAATATTTTATTGGCATCTATAGCATGGACCTCATGGCAGAAAATACTTGTTTAATTGTGTTCATCTATTTGCATTACACTAGATGTTACAATTAAAATTTTATTAATTAAAATTTTATTTAATTTTATTGAGATTTTATATACATGTCTAAGATTAATTAAAATATGATAAAGGCGGATTTGGTTGCAAAGGAACACGATATATTCAATACATGTCTAAATTTATGATTGTAGTTTCTCACTAATACATGTTGGTCCTAAAATTGTTGAGCCAAAATAAAGATTAGGGTTAGGGCTTTGTTAAAGAACTGCCCCCAAGTTGGGGCCAGACTTTCATTGACATATCTGGGCACTTGTTCACATCATGGCCAAGAGAAAGAATAATTTGGGCCCGACCCACATTATATTAAAAGGATGGCCCAATGTTAAGCCCGAAATAATTATATAAATTATTAGAAATACAACTACACAAGTAAGGATCTTAGAAGAAAGAGCCACACCCAAGCTCCAACGGTCGCACTAGTATGGGTTTCCTGATATTGAAATATCTACATGAAGACGTGCACACACTAGTGCATACTCAGAGTAGGGGAGATAGTTTTAAGGACCCACAATCCAATCCAATTAAGCCTAGTGGAAATTAGATTGGAATTGGTGTTAGGTTCAAGGCCATGCTAAGGAAACATGGGGGCTTGTTTTGGGAGGAAATCTTGATTTGCCAAAACTTATAATTTAAGAAGAGGTAACCCATGAGGATTGATTTTGTGATAATATGATCAATTACTAAACTAGTCAAGTCCCTTAAAAATAGTTGGGCTCTAAGCATAATATAATTTGGTACAAATAAAAATTCGGCTATTATCTAGTTTTTTTATGATAAATGAAAGTATACGAACACTGGATGCGCGATAGACTTATTCTAATTATTTATTTTCATTTTGGATACATGACATTTCTTCTTTAATCATATATATATATATATATATATATATATATATATATATATATACATACAAGTTTTTATAGGTTGGTAATGTAAACCTAAAAGTTTTACATATATCTCATTGACAGATAAAAATGTTAGTCTTTTAATATATTTTTAACTAAATTATTTTACTATTTTAATTTAGCGTAACATGAATCCACTGCATACCACATGACACAATAATATTAGCTATAATGCATATTCTGGTATAATCTCAGTCTAATACCACAACCACCACCCTTGGATCATCACACCATCATCTTCCACTTAGATCTATATTCCAGCAGCGACCTCCATATTTTGTTATGACAAAATTTCTCCGTCAACGTCTTGCCATGCACTAAGTTGATTAAGCAATTTAACTAAGGTAGCAGGTATATCAATATTGTACTATATATAATGAGCATGAGAGAGTTCTGATCTAAATTTTTGGTCAGTCACTACCACGAAATCATTGAATTTTAAACTAGATAAATAGAACGTGTTAGATCTAATGAATGTTCACTATTTCATAATCAAAATGTTATTTCAACTAAATAGTATTGAAACAAGTTTCTAACCAAGTCTTGGACTCATATAAGTCTCTTGATCCACTATTTTTCTAACAATCATGGTTAATTTATAATTTAAAATTACAAAATTTTAGTGAATACTTTAGTTTTAGTCAAGTCAAATTTTGTTATTTTTTTTTAGTTGTGGTCTTATCAGTTGTTCCTGGTTTAGTGCAGTTTGCTCTAAGAATTTTAGGAGTAACTAATAGGGTAAGATGTTATGCTTTCACCATAATGTTAGTGTTTCTAATTAGAGTCTTTATAGGGAAGTTGTACCGGTTAGAATAATTGTAGGAATTTTGTTAAGTAAGTCAATAAAGCCAAGAACTAACTATATTCTATTTCTATTCATTCAGCATAACAAAAGATTTATTATTCTCCAAATATAGCTTATGTTCCATTCATTGTTTTTTTCGATGGTATCAGAGCTATAAATTTTTTTCTTTATTCTTCTTCTCTATCAAGTTCACTTACTTGTTGGGGACGAGTAAAGAATTGACATAAAATTGTGATTTTGTCAAATGGAAGCTATAAATGGTGGAGATGAGTCTATTGTTGTGGAGAAGCTTTTAGGAACAAATTATAAGTACTGTAAAATGTATTTGGAGTCATATCCTCAAGGTCGGGACCTGTGGAGAATTGTTTTTGGTGCAGAGACGGAACCGATAAACATCTCGACGATTAATGTTGAATCGCATTAAGGACATCAATTAGCAAAGAGATATTTAATCATGTGCGCAATTTAGCTCTCCAAAGCAAGTGTGAGACACTTTGGAACAATTATTCACTAAGAAGAAGATACAAGGTTACAATTTTGTGAATGAGCTGGCTATGCTCACCCTGTCAATTTCAGAATAATTCTTGAAACTGAAGAATATAGGTCATGAAATTGAAGAGCTAGATTCTAAAAAAATGGGTTGTGCAACATGCTTGAGGTTGTGTTTGATACGTGGTTTGAAGGATGAGTATTCTCTATGTATTACCTATATACCTATATCGAGGGCTGGACAAATCAGCCACTGGTTGAAGATTGAAAATTTTACTTTCAAATAAGGAGACACAAACAAACAAATTGCAGAAGGAACACAAGTTTGTTTCTGAAACAAATGAGGTTTTATTTATAAACGGAAAGACTAAAGAGAGAGATGCGCCAATAGAGTCTGGAAGCAAGAAGTTTATGAAAAATTCAGGAGATAAGAAGTTTTCTCGGGGAAATTCACAACTAAATACAACAAATAGAAGTTTTCACAGAATATATCCATCAAATGTTAAGGGTAGGGAAAATCGTCATATAAAGAAGAATTATCGAGTGAATCTCTCATACGCTAATGTGTTAATGTTGCATGCGAGGAAAAAATTGATGAACCAAAGTGGGAACAGTATTTTACAACCATCATGATTAACGAAAGTGAAAGAATTGTCGAGAAATCGGAATGATATGAAGATTGGATCATCTGTTGTTTCCATCATGTTATGGGGAATAATTCATTAATTTCTGAGAAACAAGAACATAATGGTGATCAAGCAATTGTTACAGCAGATAATTAGCAAAAATTGAAGGAAATGTGTAGATTGATGACGCTATTTTAAGGCTAAAAGTGTCATGATAAATGATGTATAAATATAAGGTCTTATTGAATACATGGTATTTTTATAATTTTACCAGAATTATTCATATATTTTTATTTTTCAAAATTTTGTTGCTCTTTTAATAAATTGAACATGTGATACCAAGTCCATATATATGTATTTTATTTGTTTATTTACTTTTTTACATTAGTAGAGTTAAAATAGTAATCATACGAAAATATGACTAATATAAATTTAATATATCTTAATAGGGAACATTAATTTATATTAAAATTAATGTTAATAATACTTATTCGTAAGCTACAAATATATAATGAAAACATTAAGATACTCTCAAACGAAATATGAAATTTTATTACATTAAGCATGTATGAAATGTAAAAAAAGACAGACACGAAAGAAGTATTGAATTGTACTGAATCATTAAATTGTATTGAAATAGTAGGAAAGTAGTTGTTGTTGTGGCTCCTTATGAAAAAAAAATTAGAAAATAATTGGTAAAATATATATCTGACTACTAAGAAAAAGTTGCATATATAATCAATTAAATATATCCAATTCTTTTCTTATATCAATATATAAGTTTTTGTAAATTTGGGGTAGAGAATAATACGTAATGGTATTAGTTAAATATGTATTAAATAAAAAGTGTATTTTAGAATAAAAGATTCTCTTGATTTCTTTTTTTTTAATATTTAGGCTTATATGCCTTAAGATTCTCGTAGGTGGGTGTTTTTAGGATCGCATCCACTATAGATCAACGTTAATCAAACATAATAACAAGCACGAAAGTAAAGAACACAACAATTTAACGTGGAAACCCCTCAAGGGAGGGTAAAACCACAAATCCACTATGAATGTATTACAAGATTGGTTACAGAAGCTCTCTCTTGTGTATCGCACACAACTCTCTAACTTTTACAATACTTCAAAACCCCTACAAATATCTATATTTATAGGCACTACAAATATTCTAATCCTAATATATCTCAATTCTATTTGTGACAATTATCATCTTTTCTTATCTTGGATAGAAATTTTCCCTCAATTCTTAGCTCTACCAGAATAAGACTTTCCTCAATTATCACAAATTAGAATACTACTCATAATAGGATTCTTAACTTATTTAGGAATTCCGGGCGGACCCCAACAAATCCTCCAACGGCTCGAATTCCCTAATACCTCAACCGATTCCGAGAATTTCACCTTTTTCTCGGTCTTCATCGTTGTTGCTTCACCATCTAAATAATAGATGTTCTTCTTATGCTTCATCCCTTGTAGAATCAAGTTTCTTCCTTTATACACCTTGCAACTTCGCCCTCGTCCAACGAATTTGTACCCACGTGATGCCAACACACTCAAAGATAATACAATATTCTTTGATGCGTCTGGTACATATCTCACATTGAAAGCATGGACCTCATGGAAGAAAATACTTGTTTAATTGTGTTCATCTATTTGCATTACACCAGATGTTACAATTAAAATTTTATTAATTAAAATTTTATTTAATTTGATTGAGACTTTATATACATGTCTAGGATTAATTAAAATATGATAAAGGCATATTTGGTTGCAAAGGAACACGATAGATTCAATATTAATATGTTCAAAGACAACCATTATCAATTACATATGAAATGGGAGTCTAAATTTATGATTGTAGTTTCTCACTAATACATGTTGGTCCTAAAATTGTTGAGCCAAAATAAAGATTAGGGTTAGGGCTTTGTTAAAGAACTGCCCCCAAGTTGGGGCCAGACTTTGATTGACATATTTGGGCATTTGTTCACATCATGGCCAAGAGAAGGAATAATTTGGGCCCGATCCACATTATAATAAAAGGATGGCCCCATGTTACGCCCGAAATAATTATATAAATTATTAGAAATACAACTACACAAGTAAGGATCTTAGAAGAGAGAGCCACACCCAAGCTCCAACGGTCGCACTAGTATGGGTTTCCTGATATTGAAATATCTACATGAAGACGTGCACACACTAGTGGATACTCGGAGTAGGGGAGATAGTTTTAAGGACCCACAATCCAATTCAATTAAGCCTAGTGGAAATTAGATTGGAATTGGTGTTAGGTTCAAGGCCATGCTAAGGACACATGAGGGCTTGTTTTGGGAGGAAATCTTGATTTGCCAAAACTTATCATTTAAGAAGAGGTAACCCATGAGGATTGATTTTGAGATACTATGATCAATTACTAAACTAGTCAAGTCCCTTAAAAATAGTTGGGTTCTGAGCATAAATATAATTTGGTACAAATAAAAATTCGTCTATTGGCTAGTTTTCTTTTATGATAAACGAAAGCATACGAACACTGGATGCGCGATAGACTTATTCTAATTATTAATTTTTATTTTGGATACATGAAATTTCTTCTTTAATCATGATATATATATATATACAAGTTTTTATAGGTTGGTAATGTAAACCTAAATGTTTTACATATATCTCACTGATAGATAACCGTAATTGGTGGAAAACATTAAACTAATAGGAAAATGGTGCATAATCACACATAAATATTGAAACGTTTGCTCATATCTGAATATAAGATTCTTGTAATTTCAAACTTATGTTGAAAATGAATAGAATTAATTAAGATATGAATTTAATGAAATTCTTATTTAGAACATAAGATACTGTAAATTAACATAAGATATGAATTTCACCTTATACTAAAAATCATCTTGCATGACCAACTTGACAGACAATTAAATTAATGAGACTAAGCATCTTATTCCGTAATAATATTATGTTAGGATTTTAGTCCAAACCACTCCATAATTTGACCAGATTAGTTCTGGAGAACATAATTGACTCCGTCCAGCAATTTAGATCGATCACTTCGATATTATTAAATGTATTGTCATGTGGGTGAAATAAATTTTTGTATCCATCACAAGATAATATATCTCTATATAATCATTACAAGGTCATTGTGAGATTTACATTCCACCAATTTTTTTGTTTCTATTTTGCTTCCGTAAAAATTTCAATATATTCATGACACTTTTGGGTGTATGAACTACGATTACAATTATTTATCTATATTTAAAATGTAGTTATGAGTATAGTCCGCTAACTTCACAACTTTAAGTATGTGGACTTCTGATCCTAATTTTTCTTCTTTTAATAAGAGATTTTACCTCATTTTTTTTTTCTTTGCTAATTTTTCACTATTTGATTGTGGTGATTTTTGTTTAAATATGATGATTTTGATATGATATTGACTAGTTGGAGGTGGGGTCGATCTGATGGTTTGACTATGGTAATTTCTATTAAATTATGGCGATTTTATTTAAATTTAGTAATATCGGAATGTTGTTTGTCGTTAGAGTTGGTGGCACGAGCTGTTGGTTAGAGATATGATACTGACTTATGCACATGGTCTGGTTTGACATTTGAATTCGTGCAAATCATGTATTTATGTCATTGTCATGCTCAATTCATTTCATATTTTTGCAGGGGCAACCCTTCTAGTTTACAGAACTTAGGATATATTTGTTTTTGGGATCTTAGGTATATATATACACCTAACATTTTAAATTTATATAATGAATGATTCAAAAAATTTCAGGCGTTTAAGTGTTAGGGCCTAGGTGCTGCTTTTCCTAGCATGTAACCCGGGCCACCCCTATATAATTGGAGCTTAAGAATATGAAATGATGAAATTATTGGTATGCATGGAAGAACATCAACTTATATGATGGTGTGAGAAAGTTTTAACCCAACACTGATATGTTGCAAGAGTAAACTTGTCAAGGGGAAATTTGCATTTGTTTGGAAGAAATGCAAACAAGAGCCATCGATATTCAAACATCCCAGTGATATATATTATTTTGTTTAAAAAATTTCAATCGTCAAATTTTAAAATATAATAACCAGATTCATCTAATGTTATTACGTTGAACCCCTAAATATATGTAATCTATATTTATCAAACACGAAGTATTCAACCATATCATGACTTGACCTACCTTTCAAATTAAGTAGGTTGTATTAAATATCCAAAACTATGGTTCCATGTGTTAGTGAAGAAATTAAAACGGGGTGTATGTTGATTGCAAGCAAAGAAATTTTACACACCAATAAATTTTTGAAATGTATACCATCTAAAAAAATTCACATTTATCGAGTTAAATTGGTGAGATATATTTACTTATAATGAAGGGATCTTGAAGAAAGGCCTCCTTAGCTAGAGTGTGATATTTGGTTGAGTCAAGTTGACCCGAGATTCCTTGAATTCAAGCTTCAGAACATTGTCAAATTTGAGGAGATCTACACCCTGCAAAACTCTGTTCACAATACCAAGTCTCTGAGCTAACCAAATCATATGTGACCTCGAAATGGAGTTATGATCCAAGTTGGAGCGATGAGTGGAGATTACGATGGTGTAGATTTTGAGTGATAAACAAAAATAGAAATGTCAACAGTTCAACACTCATTAGGCTTTCAATGTTGATTCAAAGTTTGCACGGTAAATCTTGGAGTTTCATCAAAATAGATTTTTAGATTCATTATAACGTAATTGGTGGAAAACATTAAACTAATAGGAAAATAGTGCATAATCACACATAAATATTGAAAAGTTTGCTCATCTCAGAATATAAGATTCTTGTAATTTCAAACTTATGTTGAAAATGAATAAAATTAATTAAGATATGAATTTAATGAAATTCTTATATTAGAACATAAGATACCGTAAATGTTGACTTTTAAAGAGAAAAGAAGCGAAAATTTAATTACAAAATGATGAAAGATGGTTTGAAATACAAAAGACTCTTTTACATTAATAAGAAAAATAATTAAAAAGTAATAAACTCTTTGAGGTGTATATAGGTAAGGTTTATTCTTTAGAAGAACAATATCAATCAACAAAAATTGTTAGAAAAGAGAGTTTGTTTAGTAGCCATTGTGAAATTCAATGGTTAGAATCAGAGGAAATCCTCATCGTTGGCCTCGAGTTGAGCAACAGTATGCCCTCTTATCAACCATCACCAATGCTTCTCCAGGTATGGAAGCTGATAGAGAGTCATCATCGAAGGGAAATGTTGCTAACAGATCTGTTCCTCCCATTTGCTCATCTGAATGCCCTTTACAAATTCAATTTAATAGTCTTTCTATAAAATCCCAAAATATTGCCACACAAATTGCTGAAATTCAGGTAATTAAGACCTTCATTGATAAGGAGATTGCTGAACTTCAAGAGATCATATCTAACGGTTTAGCGACCTCTTTAGAAGATTAAGGAGCTGAAGGTGTCGTTGAGAATAACCAGGAGATTTACTACCTACTCACATGGTCCTTTTCA
Source organism: Heracleum sosnowskyi (assembly GCA_030848705.1). NCBI lineage: Eukaryota > Viridiplantae > Streptophyta > Magnoliopsida > Apiales > Apiaceae > Heracleum > Heracleum sosnowskyi. Next base: position 25,630,151 of record CM061240.1, read on the forward strand.
ATTTGTATCATAATTATTCATTGCTTCTCAAATATGTTTTTTTCCTGCATAAAATGGATGTGTTTTGTGTTGTTTATCTATTTATTGATTAGTATTTTTCGTGATTTTTCGTGCTTCATAATGCTAAATGAGAAGATTGTTAGTTTTTAAAATATGTTATCTGTACAATTGTATCATGTTTTGTTTTTGTTTTTTCTTGTTTAGTTTTAATATCTATTGCATTAGGCTAGGTATTGTTTGTGTTATTGTCAGACACATTAGATTAAAGTAAAGAGATAATGATAGAGGTTATACATCATGTCACAAGGTTTATAACACATTATAGGGCATATTTAGCAAGAAAAAACATCGAGTGGAACATGTGACCAGTCCATTGAAGTGTTAGACGAAAATCCTAGACAAATATTTAAATTAAACAAATAGAGGTTCCTTAAACTGAGTTCTTATACCAATAACCAATGCACCTAAAATTTTAAAGTGTCAGAAAAAGGCCCCAACATGATCTTATTCTCTTCAACATTTATTAAAATTCATCAATTTCACCTTATACTAAAAATCATCTTGCATGACCAACTTGACAGATTACCCGATTACAATTAAATTAATGAGACGAAGCCCTATAGATGTAAAATAGAGAGTTAGTTTACGGTCCTGTAAAATAAAACATGTATAATCATATTTCATAATAAGTAAATACATAGTATATTTCATTAGCAAAAAGTGTTATAGGTAGGCACACAAGCCATAGTCAAGAAGAGGATAAAAAACAAATTATTCATTTCCATCCACTATCTACCTATTTGAGTCTTGTATATTATTATTGCCTCCGTGCCATGATTCCTTGGTGTGCTTTGGTTGTCACATGCTCCAACAAACAACAACCTGGTTTCAGTTAAAGGTGAATTTCTAAATTCTCCACTTTTATCATCTTCTATCTTTACATAAGTAGCCAGATCCCTTGTTTTACTTAAAAAAAGCTATACCAATTGATTTATCTACTACTATATATCTGTCCTAGATTGATTTTCTGAATTAAATAGCTAACTGACCTATTATATATTATATAAGAGCACAATATTAAATTAATCCTCAAAAATTCCTGTTGATTCAAAATCAGTAGTTCCACGACTTGATGGATGTAAATGTAATTTTTTTTGGAAGAGATCTTGTAAGAATATCTACTAGTTGTTGGTGTGTACTTCATTACTTGAACATTATTGTACTATACGAGCTATAAGAAAGTCTCGAATGCAATGAAAACTAATAACAATATGTTTTTTATGTGCATGATAATCTAGATTTCTTAACACAAGAGCTAGCTTGTTTTCACAAAAAATATTTGTTGTAGCAATTAATTAATTTGAAGCAATAATCCCTCTGAAAACGATAAAGTTGTTGTACCTTACTTCTTTGAACTACATTTTTTTCCAACTTAGGACAAAGATAAAAAACACTCTTAATTGGTAATGTTAAATGTGTGGAATTGACTATAATATCAAGTTTGATATTAAATTGTTTTCATTGCTTGAAATAGTTTTACAATATGGATTTTTTGATTTCTATGTTCATTACGTTTATGGTATAGAGACATGCATGTCCTAAGAAGAATGCTTGGAAAAGAAAGTAGGAACAAACGGGTATGCATGAATTTAACAAAACAATTAGCCAAATTCATCACGATCATTATGACTAATTTAAGTGAAATTCATAAATTTGGGGAGTGAAATTGGAACTTTTCTTGTTTTTTCAAATCGAAAGTTTTTAAATAATCGTCTAAAATATAAAATATAAATTTACCTTAAAATTTACACATAAATTTTAATATCCGTAGTCAATATTAAAATTATTATTTTTTAAACTATTTTTTATTATTTTTAGTGACACACCATTAACATGAATGCATATTTTGTTTACCTACCTTACACGAGTGTCGCCCACGTATCACTCATCTGGCTGGTCACATCACTCTAGACTCATTCACATGGACAACACATATGTGAATCCTCGTGTAAATAAAATTGATTTTTTATTTTTCAATCAAGTTGTATAAAAATACTGTGCATCCAAGAAAAGTGTTAGACCTAGCACTTGTCTCATCCTCATTTCACTAATTAGACGGGCCACTTCACCATGAACGACACATATGGATCCTTATATAAATAAACTAGATTTTTATTTTCGAGTCAGGTTGTGTAAAAATTCTGTGCATCCAAGAAAAGCGTTAGACCTAGCACTTGTGTCACCCACATTTCACTAATTAGACTGGCCACTTCACCATGAACAATATGGATCCTCGATAAATATAGTCGATATTCTTGCAAACACAATTGAAGATCAGGGTTATGGTTATAAAATATGATTTGTTTTTCTCTTGTAAGTTTATAATAGGAATTGATAGTATACAAAAGTTACACAAGTTTCGAAAATAAAATATTTATTTCATTACAAGATACCATTATTCAAATTATAAAAATATTGGTTATAGATGTAATCTTCACCAAAATTTAGATAATTTGAATTATTATAGAAAATAAAGAAAATGGAAGTGATACACAAATTCTCATTTCCTCACCTGGATGCCTTTTACAAATTCAATTTAATAATCTTTCTACAAAATCCCAAAATATTACCAGAAGCCGATCTTCAGGCAAGGAAGACCATAGTTGATAAGTAGATTGTTGATCTTCAATTTTACGCTTTATTTTTATAATATGTGTTTAACCTCCTTCTACAAACTACTTTTGTTATTTAATTATTGATCTTTTAAAATTAATGTGATTTTAGAACAAAGATCTTTTTAGTCGAGCTCGAACTCGAGCCTACATTGATCGGCTCGACTCGATTACAGTCGTAGTTGAAGTCAAGATATTCTTACTTAACTTCCATGTTATTTAGAAAAGAGTGCACAAAAGTTACAAGATAATTTTATCATTATTTCAATTCATTAGTTACTGTCTTGTAATTAGGTGTTATTTATCTTTAGTTGTATTTTCTCTAATTAATACGCCATTGTGGTATTTCTGGACTGCTTTGACAGATTATCCATTTAAATTTTTATTAATTGGAGATATATTGACCTTCACGTCCAGTTCATCTTGAAATGCTTTGATAGATTATCCATTGAAATTTTTATTAATTGGAGATCTATTGACCTTCACGTCTAGTTCATCTTGAAATATTACCACTTTAACACTATGTCTTTTCAAATATTGATTAATTTTCAAATAATCAATTGAGTAATGGTGTCACCTATGTCGAATTTTAAAGAAGAATAAATTATTGTATAAACACATAAATTTAATAATATTTTGAGTGATAACCAAAAATGCAAGGGTTGCACCAGTAAGGGTGTCCTGATATTGAAATATCTACATGAATACGTGTCCGCACTAGTGGATACTCAGAGTACAGGAAATATTTTTAAGGATCTACGGTACAATTCAATTAATCCAAGTGAAAATTAGATTGGAATTGGTGTTAGGTTGAAGGCCATGCTACATGGAACATGGGGGCTTGTCTTGGGAGAAAATCATGATTTTCCAAAATGTATAATTTTAGAAGAAGTAACCCATGAGGATTGACTTTGAGATACTATGATCAATTACAAACTAGCCAAGTCTCTTAAAAATAGTTGGGCTCTAAGCACAAATATAATTTGGTACATGATATGAACATAATAAATAAAAATTCGGATATTAGCTACTTTCTTTTATGATAAACGAAAGTATACAAACACTGAATGCACGACAGAATTATTCTAATTATTGTTTTTCATTTTGGGTACATGACATTTCTTCTTTAACCATGTTATTTGGACATCAATTAGCATAGAGATGTAGCAAAAAATGAAGGAAATGTGTAGATTGTGTTGGGTTTTAGTTTCTATGTATGAGATTAAAAGCCCAATTGGATTACCCTTGTTTTGGCCCACAAGGAGATAAAAATAAGGGAACCCTGTATATAATTATAGGAGGATTATAATAAAAATAAGAGAGAAGAAAATTAGACATAAGAGAGATTTAGTGTGAAAAATTCGCAGGAATTTTTCTGCTTGCACAAGCTGCCTTGTATTTACGATTCCCGGAGTTCTACCGGTCGGATCGTCCTGAAATTTGGACAACCACTTCCTTACACCGATATCTAAATTCTGAACGGTGGAGATCGGATTCTGAGGTCCAGAGGTCAGTTTCTTAAGGGGCTTAACAGAGCTGTTTGCACCACGGTGAGGGTAAACCTCCCCGCGGGTTTTTCTCATTGTTGTCTTATTTTTGATTTCATACTTTTGAAGGCTTATTCCAAGAGTGTGAAGGTTTTTGTATTCCTCTAGTTTTGTCTAGAGAAGACTTGGTGTATTCCCATATAATTTGTGATAGTGAATTGTTTGGGTGGACTACGGTCCCGTGGTTTTTACTCCTTACCTTTGAGGGGGTTTTCCACGTATAACTTTTGGTGTCCTGTTTTTCTTTTTATTGCTTTACTTGTTTGTTTCATCGAAGGTTCATACAAGTAGGGATAAGTATTGTCCAACGAAGTTAATTCCGCACTTAGTTGTTACCGTTGTGGTCACTTTTTCCCATCATATTGGCATCAGAGCTTGGTTGTTATTGGACTTGTTTGAACGATGGAAACGAATACAAGTAGAATGATTAATTTGAATGGTTCTAATTATCATGTTTGGAAGGGGAAGATGGAGGATCTTCTTTATGTGAAGGAATATTATCTACCTGTGTTTGCTACGGAGAAGCCTGCAAATAAAACAGAGGCAGAATGGACTATTTTGCATCGACAAGTTTGTGGGTATATACGGTAATGGGTGGATGATAATGTTTTGAACCATATTAGTGGGGAGACACATGCACGTACTTTGTGGAACAAGCTTGAGCAACTCTATGCTCGAAAGACAGGAAATAATAAACTGTATTTGATTAAACAGTTGATGTCTCTAAAATATCAGGATAGCACTGCAATTTCTGATCACTTGAATGCATTCCAAGGAATTATGAATCAGCTTGCTGGAATGGGTATCAAGTTTGAAGATGAGATATAAGGGTTTTGTCTTTTGGGTACTTTACCAGATTCATGAGAGACATTCAGGATGTCTTTGTCGAACTCAGCTCCGGATGGTATTATCAGTATGGAATTAGCTAAGAGCAGTATTCTGAATGAAGAGATGTGAAGAAAGTCACAAGGTTCCTCTTCACAGTCAGAAGTCCTAGTCACTGAAAGAAAGGGAAGAGCTCAAAGCAGAGGTCCAACCAACAGAGTTAATCAACGGAGTAGTTCTAGAGGTAAGTATTCTAATGTTGAGTGTTATCATTGTGGTAAAAAGGGGCATACAAAGAAGTTCTGCAGAAAGTTGAAGCGAGAAAATAAAAAGGGTTTAGACAATGATCAGACGAAAACTGAAGGTGGTAATGATAATTCTGTGGTGATTGTTACTACTGATGAGCACCTGATCTGTTGTGATGGAGATATTGTTAACCTTGCACAAGATGATTTGAGTTGGGCAATTGATAGTGGTGCTTCGTGTCATGTTGCGTCACGAAGGGATTTCTTTACATCTTATACTTCTGGTGATTTTGGAGAAGTTAAGATGGGTAACAGTGACTTAGCAAAAGTTGTTGGCATTGGAGATGTATGTCTGAAGTTTGATACGGGCATGGAGTTATTTATTCATGATGTGAAGCACGTTCCAGACATAAGAATGAATTTAATTTCTACTAGCCTTCTTGATGATGAAGGATATGTCAGCAGCTTTGGTAATGGTCAATGGAAGCTCACTCGGGGTTCTTTAATTGTTGCAAGAGGGAAGAAGTGTCCGAAATTATATATGACTCAGCCGCAAATCTCCAAGGACAGTGTTAATGTTGTTGAGAATGTTGATAAGGTTGAATTATGGCATAAGAGACTTGCTCACATGACTGAAAAAGGAATGAATATGTTGTCGAAGAAAAAGGTATTATCTGCTTTAACTGATATACATTTGAAAAGGTGTTTCACTGTGTGGCAGGTAAGCAGAACAGAGTTTCTTTTAAGAGTCGTCCTCCTTCTCGTAGAGAGCATGTACTTGACTTGGTGCATTCTGATGTTTATGGTCCTATGAAAACCAAAACTAATGGTGGTTCATTATATTTTGTTACATTCATCGATGATCATTCAAGGAAGTTATGGGTTTATACCTTGAAGACGAAATACCAAGTGTTAGATGTGTTTAAGCATTTTCAGGCTTTAGTTGAGAGACAGACTGGGAAGAAACTGAAGTGTATCCGGACAGATAATGGAGGGTAGTATACAGGTCCCTTTGATGTGTATTGTAGACAGCAGGGTATTCGACACCAAAGGACTCCACCAAAGACACCTCAGCTTAATGGTTTGGCAGAGAGAATGAACAGAACATTGGTGGAGAGAGTCAGATGTTTACTTTCACATGCTGAGTTACCGATGTCTTTTTGGGGTGAGGCACTAAATACTGCGGTAAATGTTTTAAATCTCTCACCTTGTGTTCCTTTAAAGTTTGATATTCCAGATAAAGTTTGGAGTGGTAAAGATGTTTCTTATGATCATTTGCGTGTCTTTGGATGTAAGGCTTTTGTGCATATTCCCAAAGATGAGAGGTCTAAACTTGATGTGAAGACTAAAGAGTGTATATTCCTTGGTTACAGCCAAGATGAATTCGGCTATAGGCTCTACCATCCAGTTTCAAAGAAGATTGTGAGAAGCCGAGATGTTATCTTTATTGAAGATCAGACTTTGAAAGATATTGGGAAGGCAGAAACAGTTCCTCAATATAACAATGATCTGGTTGATTTGGATCCGGTTCCTCCAAGACATGTGGATTCACAGTTTGGAGATGATGTTCATGATGATGACCAGCACGGTACTAATACTGATACTCCGGAAAATAGTGACATGGATGATGATGCCCATGAGGAGTCACCAGTACCAAATACTCCACCATTCGTTCCACTCAGGCGGTCTACCAGAGATCGTCATCCTTCTAACAGGTATTCTGCTCATGAGTATGTTCTATTGACTGACAGTGGTGAACCTGAATCTTATACAGAAGCTATGAAAGATGAGCACAAGAAGGAGTGGGTTTATGCCATGCAAGATGAGATGAAATCCTTGTATGAGAATAATACTTTTGAGTTGGTGAAGCTACCTAAGGGAAAACGAGCTTTGAAAAACAGGTGGGTTTATAGAGTGAAGCAAGATGAGCATACTTCACAACCACGGTACAAAGCTAGGTTGGTCGTCAAGGGATTCAGTCAGAGAAAGGGTATTGATTTTGATGAGATCTTTTCTCCAGTTGTTAAGATGACATCAATTCGTGTGGTGCTTGGTTTAGCAGCTAGTCTTGATTTGGAGGTTGAACAAATGGATGTCAAGACAGCTTTTCTGCATGGTGACTTGGACAAAGAAATCTACATGGAGCAACCTGAAGGTTTTCATGTAAAAGGTAAAGAGGATTATGTTTGTAGACTTCTTAAGAGTCTATATGGTTTGAAGCAGGCACCTCGACGATGGTATAAAAAGTTTGAGTCATTTATGAAGGAGCAAGGCTACCGTAAGACTATTTCTGACCATTGTGTTCTTGTTCAGAAATTTGCAGATGATGATTTTATAATATTATTGCTTTATGTGGATGACATGCTTATTGTTGGCAAAAATGCTGGAAGAATTTCCCAGTTGAAGCAACAGTTAAGTAAGTCCTTTGCTATGAAGGACTTGGGGCCAGCAAAACAGATTCTTGGCATTCGTATTCATCGAGACAGAGTGGCCAAGAAGTTGCATATATCTCAGGAGCAGTATATTGAGAAGGTGCTTTGCAGGTTCAACATGGATAAATCTAAAGTTGTTAGTTCTCCTCTTACTACCAACTTTAAGTTAACTGGAAATGATTCTCCTTCTACGAAGGAAGAAATTGCAGAGATGGATGGAGTTCCATATGCCTCAACAGTAGGGAGTTTGATGTATGCTATGGTATCTATGAGACCTGATATAGCCTTTGCAGTTGGTGTTGTCAGCCGTTATCTAACAAATCCAGGTAAGAAGCATTGGGAAGCAGTTAAGTGGATTATGAGATATCTTAGAGGTACTTCCAAATTGAGTCTGACATTTGGGAATGGTAAACCAGTGCTTGTTGGATATACAGATTCTGATTTGGCAGGAGATAAAGATTCGTTGAAATCTACTTCTGGATATTTGATGACTTTTGCAGGGGGAGCGGTCTCATGGCAATCTAGGTTGCAAAAGGGTGTTTCACTTTCTACGGGGGAGGCAGAGTATGTAGCAGCAACTGAAGCTTGTAAAGAGTTGTTGTGGTTGAAGCGGTTGATGCAGGAACTTGGATTTCCACAACAACGCTATGTGGTTTTTTGTGATAATCAAGCAGCTATTGACATAGCTAAACATCCTACATTTCATGCAAGAACGAAGCATATCGATATGAGATATCATTGGATTAGAGACGCTCTTGAAGAAGGGTTGTTTGAAGTGGACAAGGTACACACCGATGATAATGGTTCCGATATGTTGACAAAGTCTTTAGCTAAAGGAAAGTTGAAGGTATGTTGTTCAATCGCCGGAATGGCGAACTCTTTCTCATAGTTAGAAAGGGGGAGATTTGTTGGGTTTTAGTTTCTATCTATGAGATTAAAAGCCCAATTGGATTACCCTTGTTTTGGCCCACAAGGAGATAAAAATAAGGGAACCCTATATATAATTATAGGAGGATTATAATAAAAATAAGAGAGAAGAAAATTAGACACAAGAGAGATTTAGGCTGAAAAATTCGCAGGAATTTTTCTGCTTGCACAAGTTGCCTTGTATTTGCGATTCCCGGAGTTCTACCGGTCGGATCGTCCTGAAATTTGGACAGAAACTTCCTTACACCGATATCTAAATTCTGAACGGTGGAGATCGGATTCTGAGGTCCAGAGCTCAGTTTCTTAGGGGCTTAACAGAGCTCTTTGCACCACGGTGAGGGTAAACCTCCCCGCGGGTTTTTCTCATTGTTGTCTTATTTTTGATTTCATACTTTTGAAGGCTTATTCCAAGAGTGTGAAGGTGTTTGTATTCCTCTAGTTTTGTCTAGAGAAGACTTGGTGTATTCCCATATAATTTGTGATAGTGAATTGTTTGGGTGGACTACGATCCCGTGGTTTTTACTCCTTACCTTTGAGGGGGTTTTCCACGTATAACTTTTGGTGTCTTGTTTTTCGTTTTATTGCTTTACTTGTTTGTTTCATCGAAGGTTCATACAAGTAGGGATAAGTATTGTCCAACGAAGTTAATTCCGCACTTAGTTGTTACCGTTGTGGTCACTTTTTCCCATCAGATTGATGCTGCTATTTTAAGGCTAAAAGTTTCATGATAAATGATGTATAAATACAAGGTCTTATTAAATGCAAGGTATTATTATAATTTTACCAAAATTATTCATAAAATAATATGACTTCAATATATGTTTCTTTTAAAAAATTTGTTCCTCTTTTAATAAGTTGAACATGTGATACCAAGTCCATATATGTGTATTTTATTTGTTTATTTACTTTTTTACATTAGTAGAGTTAAAATAGTAATCATACGAAAATATGACTAATGTAAATGTAATATATGTCAATAGGGAACATTAGTTTATATTAAAATTAATGTTAATATTTATTTGTAAGCTACAAATATATAATGAAAACATTAAGATACTCTCAAAATAAATGAAATTTTATTATATTAAGCATGTATTAAATGTAAAAAAAGACAGACAAAAAAGAAGTATTGAATTGTATTGAATCATTAAATTGTATTGGAATCGTAGGAAAGTAGTTGTAGAAGAGTACTTATTGTGGGTTCATATGAAATGAAATTAGAAAATAATTGTTAAAATATAAGATTTTTGTAATTTTGGACTACAGAAGAATACCGAGTGGTATTAGTTAAATATGTATTAAATAAAAAGTTTACTTTAGAATAAAAGATTCTCCTAATTTCTTTTTCATTTTCTTTTTGAATATTTAGGCTTATATGCCTCACAAAAAGGTTCTCCTAATGTTGGTGGGTGTATAAATGAGGGTTTTGGCAAAAGAATACCATCTTTAATTCTAGCAATTTTTGTGTGAAAAAGAGGGAGGTGTAGTTGCACTTGTGAAATTTCATGGATAAAATACAAGACAATAGTCTTCGTCAGTTTCAAATTGAACAGTCATCTCTCTTATCAACTGGTAATAATGCTTCTCGTGGTAGGAAATCTGAAGGAGAGTCATCATCGAATCCAAATGTTGTTCACAGATCTGCTCATGAGCGTGTTGCTGACAGATCTGTTCTTCCCCTTGCCTTGCCTAAGTACTCTAATTTACACGACTACTTAGATAATCTTTATCATAGGTCTCGAGGTTATGCTAGACAGATTGCTGATCTTCAGGCACAGAAGTCCATCATAGATAAGAAGATTGATGACCTTCGAGAGTCCATATCCGAGGGTTATGCCTCATCAGATGATTAAGGAGTTCAAGGTGTTGATGCTCACCAAGATGCTTTCTGTTTATCTTATGTCAAAATTGTTTTTTTTCTAATTATGTTAGAAGATTGTGAGCTTTAAATTAATTGAATATTTTATTGGCATCTATAGCATGGACCTCATGGCAGAAAATACTTGTTTAATTGTGTTCATCTATTTGCATTACACTAGATGTTACAATTAAAATTTTATTAATTAAAATTTTATTTAATTTTATTGAGATTTTATATACTTGTCTAAGATTAATTAAAATATGATAAAGGCGGATTTGGTTGCAAAGGAACACGATATATTCAATACATGTCTAAATTTATGATTGTAGTTTCTCACTAATACATGTTGGTCCTAAAATTGTTGAGCCAAAATAAAGATTAGGGTTAGGGCTTTGTTAAAGAACTGCCCCCAAGTTGGGGCCAGACTTTCATTGACATATCTGGGCACTTGTTCACATCATGGCCAAGAGAAAGAATAATTTGGGCCCGACCCACATTATATTAAAAGGATGGCCCAATGTTAAGCCCGAAATAATTATATAAATTATTAGAAATACAACTACACAAGTAAGGATCTTAGAAGAAAGAGCCACACCCAAGCTCCAACGGTCGCACTAGTATGGGTTTCCTGATATTGAAATATCTACATGAAGACGTGCACACACTAGTGCATACTCAGAGTAGGGGAGATAGTTTTAAGGACCCACAATCCAATCCAATTAAGCCTAGTGGAAATTAGATTGGAATTGGTGTTAGGTTCAAGGCCATGCTAAGGAAACATGGGGGCTTGTTTTGGTAGGAAATCTTGATTTGGGAAAACTTATAATTTAAGAAGAGGTAACCCATGAGGATTGATTTTGTGATAATATGATCAATTACTAAACTAGTCAAGTCCCTTAAAAATAGTTGGGCTCTAAGCATAATATAATTTGGTACAAATAAAAATTCGGCTATTATCTAGTTTTTTTTATGATAAACGAAAGTATACGAACACTGGATGCGCGATAGACTTATTCTAATTATTTATTTTCATTTTGGATACATGACATTTCTTCTTTAATCATATATATATATATATACATATATATATATATACATACAAGTTTTTATAGGTTGGTAATGTAAACCTAAAAGTTTTACATATATCTCATTGACATATAAAAATGTTAGTCTTTTAATATATTTTTAACTAAATTATTTTACTATTTTAATTTAGCGTAACATGAATCCACTACATACCACATGACACAATAATATTAGCTATAATGCATATTCTGGTATAATATCAGTCTAATACCACAACCACCACCCTTGGATCATCACACCATCATCTTCCACTTAGATCTATATTCCAGCAGCGACCTCCATATTTTGTTATGACAAAATTTCTCCGTCAACGTCTTGCCATGCACTAAGTTGATTAGGCAATTTAACTAAGGTAGCAGGTATATCAATATTGTACTATATATAATGAGCATGAGAGAGTTCTGATCTAAATTTTTGGTCAGTCACTACCACGAAATCATTGAATTTTAAACTAGATAAATAGAACGTGTTAGATCTAATGAATGTTCACTATTTCATAGTCAAAATGTTATTTCAACTAAATAGTATTGAAACAAGTTTCTAACCAAGTCTTGGACTCATATAAGTCTCTTGATCCACTATTTTTCTAACAATCATGGTTAATTTATAATTTAAAATTACAAAATTTTAGTGAATACTTTAGTTTTAGTCAAGTCAAATTTTGTTATTTTTTTTTAGTTGTGGTCTTATCAGTTGTTCCTGGTTTAGTGCAGTTTGCTCTAAGAATTTTAGGAGTAACTAATAGGGTAAGATGTTATGCTTTCACCATAATGTTAGTGTTTCTAATTAGAGTCTTTATAGGGAAGTTGTACCGGTTAGAATAATTGTAGGAATTTTGTTAAGTAAGTCTATAAAGCCAAGAACTAACTATATTCTATTTCTATTCATTCAGCATAACAAAAGATTTATTATTCTCCAAATATAGCTTATGTTCCATTCATTGTTTTTTTCGATGGTATCAGAGCTATAAATTTTTTTCTTTATTCTTCTTCTCTATCAAGTTCACTTACTTGTTGGGGACGAGTAAAGAATTGACATAAAATTGTGATTTTGTCAAATTGAAGCTATAAATGGTGGAGATGAGTCTATTGTTGTGGAGAAGCTTTTAGGAACAAATTATAAGTACTGTAAAATGTATTTGGAGGCATATCCTCAAGGTCGGGACCTGTGGAGAACTGTTTTTGGTGCAGAGACGGAACCGATAAACATCTCGACGATTAATGCTGAATCGCATTAAGGACATCAATTAGCAAAGAGATATTTAATCATGTGCGCAATTTAGCTCTCCAAAGCAAGTGTGGGACACTTTGGAACAATTATTCACTAAGAAGAAGATACAAGGTTACAATTTTGTGAATGAGCTGGCTATGCTCACCCTGTCAATTTTAGAATAATTCTTGAAAGTGAAGAATATAGGTCATGAAATTGAAGAGCTAGATTCTAAAAAAATGGGTTGTGCAACATGCTTGAGGTTTAGTTTGATACGTGGTTTGAAGGATGAGTATTCTCTATGTATTACCTATATACCTATATCGAGGGCTGGACAAATCAGCCACTGGTTGAAGATTGAAAATTTTACTTTCAAATAAGGAGACACAAACAAACAAATTGCAGAAGGAACACAAGTTTGTTTCTGAAACAAATGAGGTTTTATTTATAAACGGAAAGACTAAAGAGAGAGATGCACCAATAGATTCTGGAAGCAAGAAGTTTATGAGAAATTCAGGAGATAAGAAGTTTTCTCGGGGAAATTCACAACTAAATACAACAAATAGAAGTTTTCACAGAATATATCCATCAAATGTTAAGGGTAGGGAAAATCGTCATATAAAGAAGAATTATCGAGTGAATCTCTCATACGCCAATGTGTTAATGTTGCATGCGAGGAAAAAATTGATGAACCAAAGTGGGAACAGTATTTTACAACCATCATGATTAACGAAAGTGAAAGAATTGTCGAGAAATCGGAATGATATGAAGATTGGATCATCTGTTGTTTCCATCATGTTATGGGGAATAATTCATTAATTTCTGAGAAACAAGAACATAATGGTGATCAAGCAATTGTTACAGCAGATAATTAGCAAAAATTGAAGGAAATGTGTAGATTGATGATGCTATTTTAAGGCTAAAAGTGTCATGATAAATGATGTATAAATATAAGGTCTTATTGAATACATTGTATTATTATAATTTTACCAGAATTATTCATATATTTTTATTTTTCAAAATTTTGTTGCTCTTTTAATAAATTGAACATGTGATACCAAGTCCATATATATGTATTTTATTTGTTTATTTACTTTTTTACATTAGTAGAGTTAAAATAGTAATCATACGAAAATATGACTAATATAAATTTAATATATCTTAATAGGGAACATTAATTTATATTAAAATTAATGTTAATAATACTTATTCGTAAGCTACAAATATATAATGAAAACATTAAGATACTCTCAAACGAAATATGAAATTTTATTACATTAAGCATGTATTAAATGTAAAAAAAGACAGACACGAAAGAAATATTGAATTGTACTGAATCATTAAATTGTATTGAAATAGTAGGAAAGTAGTTGTTGTTGTGGCTCCTTATGAAAAAAAAATTAGAAAATAATTGGTAAAATATATATCTGACTACTAAGAAAAAGTTGCATATATAATCAATTAAATATATCCAATTCTTTTCTTATATCAATATATAAGTTTTTGTAAATTTGGGGTAGAGAATAATACGTAATGGTATTAGTTAAATATGTATTAAATAAAAAGTGTATTTTAGAATAAAAGATTCTCTTGATTTCTTTTTTTTTAATATTTAGGCTTATGTTAGAAATGAATACTACTAGAAACTAGACAGAGGGGGGGTGAATGGATAGTTTGATATATTTTTCGATTCTTGAAAACTTAAGTAACAGATTGTATATGATTATGATATGTAATATGCAGAAAGTAAATAACACACACAATCACTTTAATCTACTTTGTATAAGCAAATTAAATACTACAGCTTTCCAAGAAATTCACAATAGAATTTCTGGCTTCTAAACAAGAACAGTTTGAACTTGCTTGCTTACAGAGAAAAGAGCTTAGCAAATAACTATGTGTATCTCTCTTGCAGCTAACAATAGGATGTGCATGATATATATAAGCCCTATACAAACTAGTGCACACACCTATTTTTACACAGTTACCCCTTGCTGAAAGTCCAACTTGTCCTGCCATAAGACGTTAACTGTGTCAGGAAGGACCACCTACTTTTCGGAGTCTTTCCCGTTTCTGTAGCTGCTTGTCTCTTATCTTTCTCTCCAGGTTTAGCTGTAGATTTGACATCTGTTCTTTGGACCACCTTGCCAGAACAAATGCTTCAGTATTTGTCTCTTTTGATTCTTTATTCTGTACCTTGATTTGTCTTGTTGTAAACGGCTAAGTGTTGATATCGTGAACTCCACTTCATTCCTGACTTCGCGATCTCACTTGTGAGGACTTCGCGATATAGCCTTTGAAGACTTTGCGACATAGGTCATTTGAAGACTATGCGACATAGGTCATTTGAAGACTATGCGACATAGGGCTTCTGAGGACTTCACGATCTAGGCTTCTTTGACTTTGCTGACTTCAACACTTCACGACATGTGTCTTGAGGACTTCTCGACATAGTACAAAATGGACTATGCGATATAGTACTTCACGACATGGATATTGGTGACTTCACGACATAGCTTTCTTCTGACTTTGCTATATAATGCCTTAGACAAATTTCTGCAACTTATTTCTTCATAGCCTTATTTATCTCTATCCTTCTGCATGAACACTTCTGAACTTCTACCAGGATAATTATTCAATGGCCTATATACAGTCTAGATGCAAGAAACTTTACTAAGCTCATTATAACTTTGAGCATACATGATCAAGCTAATGTTCATGAGAACAAGACAAGTACATTTAGAGACCTATACTACATCCTAGTGATAGAACTCACTAGGTCATGCAATGTGACATAGTCACATAGTGTAGGCTTGTTAATAGTGGTGTTCAGACATGTCTTGAGCCTAACAATCTCCCCCAAATTGTGAGTAAGACCCTTAGGCACAATTTCATGTCTGATAACAAGCCTAACTAACATAAAAAGAACAAGTATAAAGAAGATAAAGTTAAGAACAGAACTTGATAACAACTTGGAAATTTGGTCTTACAGAATTTCTCCTTGAGCTACATAGCTTCAGTTTCCAATTGTTTCTCTAAGAAATCATCATAGACTTTCTTCTTCCTTATTTCTTCATTCTTCTTTATTTCAGAGATGGCCAGTAAAATTTCATCCCTTGCAATCAGTTCTTCAATGAGAGGAGAATCTTTTGATTTCTTTGGATATTTGCTCCTGCTGCTCTCACTAGGTCCATCCTTATTTCTCCTTGTCTGAGATCTCCTTTCATAGGTTTTCTCCTCATCATCATCCTCCCCATCCTTCCTTTTGCTCTTTTCTTTGACAGATTCAGGAATGACTCCATGAATCAGAAAAGATTGTAGAGTTCGAATCATCTCTAGTTCCTCGGCTGTCCTAGCTCCTCTCTTAGCTCTCAGCATTTGCAGCACCTGGTTGATCTTTGCATTGTTCTTCATTAACAGGTCTGAGGGAATTACTAGTTGATCAATACTACTGTCTTGAGATAGGCTTTGGTAAATTATTGTCCTTGGCTTGGATATAACCTCAGGCAATCTTTTATTCTGGTCCATCTTCAAGTCATTATAAAGACTTTCATTGTTCATCCCATGCTTTTCAATCAAATCCAGAATGATTGACAGCTCAGTAAATCTCAGTTTCTCTAGAGTTTGAAAAGCTAGGTGCCACAAGTAGTTGTCCTTGCACACCATGATTATCTCTCTTAGATGGACATCCTTGATTTTCCTTACTGCCACTGTAAAATACTTGATGCGTTCCTTGATCTTCTGTCTGTACATCCTTGCATCTCCTTGAGCACTACTGTAGATGGCTTTCAGAAACTCCAGGAAGGCCTCATCATGATAGATGTTTGAATTGGCAACTTCCTGTAGCTTGGCTTCTGTGATAATTGCAGCTTTGACAGGTTTAGCATTGGGAGTAGGTTGAGTAGGTTGAGGAGTTGAGATATCTTTAGGCATTGTTGATGGATAGTAGGTGGTTGAGATTGTGCTCTTCTGACCTTCTGCACTTATGACCTCTACAGGGGGGAGAATGATTGGCTTTATGGTTTCTTCAATGAGTTTGCCCTTGCCCTTATGCTTTGGCTGCTTGGCAGGTACTCCCCCTTTCTGTTTCAGAATGACCTCCTTTTATTTCTCCCCCTTAGGCTTGGGATCAGACAAGATGTCTTGAGCTTCCCCAGGGATAGACAGGTCCATTTGTTTCATCATTGAAGTCAGCATCTGTTGTTGCACCAGCAGGATATTGGAGGTGTTGTTGCCTTGGGCATCCAGTTTGTCATTGAGCTGTTTTAGAGAGTAGGCAAGCTGCTTGTTGTCATCTGTCAGAGAGGCTACTTCTCTTTCAAGACCATCCACCTTTGAGAATAGCTGTTGAGACTTGAAAGAATTGAGAGATTGATCCTTGAGTTTGGTAAATTCAAATTTGGAGATGTTTGACAGAGGGACCTCATCCACCAATTTGTCACCATGTTGATTTTTCCAGATTACATTCAGCATGGCATTGGAGTTGATATTGGCCGTGACTTGATTTTCCAGGGTTGTAGCCAGCTTCCTAATGTTGTCTGTGACCATGGCCAGAGAGAGGTCCATCATGCTGACAGTAGAGTTTGTCTTCTGGATTTCTTTAAGGATGCCATCCACCCTGGGAAAATCAGAGAGATATGAGTTTCTGAGCTTAGTGAGGGATCTGTCTGTCTCCTCCTGGATTGAAGAAATCTCTGATTGAAGCCCTTTCCCAAGATAGTACAGAGCCTTTAATTGATTCCTGTATACATCATTAACAGCATCATAGATGGCAGCAGGAGAAAGATCCTTTGCATTTGAGCCCAGAGAAGTGAGGTACTCTTCCCTTAGAAAAGCTAGGGCATCCTTGAGCTTGAGAGTCCTCTTAGCATCCAACCAGGCATCCACATTTCCCTCTGGTTCAGCTGCATCCACTATCTTCTCCTGCTGAGCTTCAACATCCTCCTTGTGGCAGAGTAAAATGGCTTCATAGTCAGCATTTGGGAGATTTGAGGTGAGGAGATGTTGAGCTATCTTTGAGAACTCATCAATCTGTGCCACATGGAGATCTTGTATGGCTTCTTCTGTCATTTTGGAAGGCACAGATGATGATCCTGAAGGCCTGTCATGGTGCACAGGCTTCATCCATTCTGACATAGTGGCCTGAGCCAAGTGAGAGCTAGTGCTAGGCACTTCATGAGATGTAAGGTTTTGAGTCTCCTCCAGCCTTGGAATGGCTGTAGGGTCTAATGTTGTCTCCATTGAAATGGGATGTGTTACAACATTAGCCCTATTTGTCTGTGAAGACAGTTCCACATCCCTAAGGATGGGAGAATTGGGCATAGAGTCTCCAGTGAAAACTGGTGAATCCTCCATGTTTGTGTTGGTGTCATTAGGATATGCCCCAACATGCATTCCCTGACCAACTAGATGTGGTTCCTGGGTGGTGAGCATAGTGTCATGCACCATGTCACTTGAAATTGGCTCAATCACAGGAGAGAATTGTGATTGATCAAAGGCAAGATTGTCATTGGAATGACTCTCTTGTTCATAAGAAATTTTTATGGAAGAATCTGAGAGAGAAGTGGGGTTTAGATTAGATTGTGGCAACTCCCCCTGAGAAATAGGAGGAGTTTCAACAGTGATGTGCTCTTCACTCTGTATATTATCAGCCTTATCACTTTTAGGGTCAAGAGTGAGGTCTTGACCCTGTGCAGACTCTGTACAAGGTGCAGTGGGGAGACTGCTCTTTTCAATGCCAATGACCTGTTGAGAGGCCATGGACAGTAACAGGTGTACCCCTTTTTCCACATCTGAATCCTGTTGGGAGGATCCAGTGGTAGGTTTGGATTTGGATTTCTTACTTTGTCTGGTGAGAGGTGACTCAGGATTCTCACTATCTATCTCTACAGATTCATTTATCACTGCTAGGGCTCTCTTCTTTGACTTCTTTTTAGTAACACCAATCTTTTGAGAGATTGATGCACTTGGCTGCCTAACTTCTATGGTACTGTTTACAGTGGGGTTGCTGGATGGGATGGGAAGGCTGGGGTTAGACTGTGTAGCTCCTTCAGTCTCAGCCTCCCCTGTCCAGGAAAGTGCATGGTATATAGGCTTATCAAGTGGATAAGACTCAAATGTGTCCTGCATATGCTTGGTCACACTTAGAATCACATCCACTTGATTCCTTGTGTCCAATGAGCCAAATAGAACTTTGGACATGGACTTGGAATAAGCCATTTTAGTTTTATCTATACCCTCCAATTCATGGACATTTGCATCAAGAAAATTTAAAATTACTTGAAGGAAACGAGGGTAAAAGATGTCATTACCTCTACCACGAACAGTCCTGCCTAGCCTCTGAGCTAATTCTTTGAGAATTATGGCTCCCACATTGATCTCCTGGTTGTTGGCCAAGGAGTAGGCTAGCTTCACAGCAATGTGACTGATATGGTCCCATCCTGTCTTCCTGCAGAGAAACACCTTCTGGAGTGCGTCAAACAGAAATGACCACTCCTTTCTCACAAACTTCTTAGTCAGCTTTCCAGTATCTATCTCATCAGCATACTGAATGAAGGTCATGAATTCTATGATTTGAGCATCTGTAGCTGCTTGGTCATGACCCTCCACCTTGAACCCCAAAGCTTCATTGATTTCCCTTTCACCAAACTGAAAGTGTTTGCCTCCAATTGAACAACTAACCTCCTGGAATGAGGTTCCATCTTCCCTAGCCATTGTTGACACCAATGCCATTCTCCAGAATCCTTCCAACACATCGACATACAAGGTAGGGTTCAGGGTTAGGGCTTGGCGTAGGTAGGAAGTGTTCAAGAACCGTACAAAACACTTGTACCTTGGGTTAGCCTCAGCCTCAGAGGGAATGGTGAGAAGATTGGTTTCTTTGGGAATGGTTAAAGGGATAGAAGATGATACTGTTTGAGATTTGGGTGCCATTTCGAGAGAGAGAGTGACAGAGAGAGTAGAGAATTTGTGCTTAGGTTTGAGAGTTTGAGAGCAATAGACAAGATGAAAAGTTGTGAACGGTTAGAAAAGGGTATTTATATGATAGAGACACTGCGATATGGAGTTATGAATTTGTATAGTCTATTTGTATGTCGCGAAGTCAAAAAATGGCCTGTACCGCAAAGTCTTGCAAAGTATATCGCATAGTCTCAGAAATGAACTATGTCGCAAAGTCCTCAGGATGAAGGGATTGGGGAGACTTTGCGATATAGGGAGATACCCTGTCTAAAGCTCTCTATGAGGAATTTTAAGCAAATTGTCAGACTTTTATCAAATTTTGAAATAAAATGAATTTAAATCAAAATTCTGTCAAATATGGAGACTTGTCGATATAGTTATTCTAAGTCGCGAAGTCTTAAAAGGAACTATGTCGCAAACTCATGAAATGAACTATGTCGCGAAGTCTCACAATCTCAACAGTTTGCGATATAAGTCTGTTTGATTTGAACTGTGTCGTGAACTCTGAAAATCATCTATATCGAGATGTCTCAAAAGGTCACAACTTTACCAACAAATGTGATTTTGAAAAATATGCAGTAAAATACTGAAATATTTATAAATCATATCTCAGCTAATTTTCACTCCAAACAAATAGAGCATTTAAATACAGTGAAAATTTACTGCTGCAATAATTTACTGGCATACTTACTTAGAGCAACTAAATGAAGGATTAAGCATTCCAATTTCACTCACAAGTCTGTTGAAGACTGCTTCATTCAGAGGTTTAGTAAATATGTCAGCTAATTGTTTCTCAGTTGGAACATAAGAGACTTCTATGGTACCATTTGCAGCATGTTCCCTAATGAAATGGTACCTGATCTCAATGTGCTTTGTAGTAGAATGATTAACAGGATTGGCAACTATGGATATTGCACTAGTATTATCACATATTAGTGGAATGTGTTCTAACACTAGCCCATAATCCATGAGTTGATTTCTAATCCAAAGCAATTGAGCACAGCAACTTCCAGCAGCAATGTATTCAGCCTCAGCTGTGGATGTTGCTGTGGACTGTTGTTTCTTACTAAACCAGGACACTAACCTTTGACCTAGGAATTGACAGCTTCCAGAGGTGCTCTTCCTGTCAATTCTGCATCCAGCATAATCAGAATCTGTGTAACCAACCAGGTTGAACCCAGTGCCCTTTGGATACCATAGCCCAAGATTAGGAGTCCCCTTCAGATACTTGAAGATTCTTTTGATAGCCATCATGTGAGATTCCTTGGGATCAGACTGGAACCTTGCACAAAGGCATGTGGCAAACATGATGTCTGGCCTGCTAGCTGTGAGATAGAGTAAGGATCCAACCATTCCTCTATAGACCTTGACATCAACTCTCTTGCCTTTCTTGTCTTCATCCAGCTTGATTGCAGTAGACATAGGGGTTTTAGCTGGGGATGACTCTTCTAAACCATATTTCTTTAAAAGATCCTTGACATACTTAGATTGGTTTATAAAGATGCCATCCTCCCTTTGATGTACTTGCAGGCCTAGAAAGTAGGTTAACTCTCCCATCATACTCATCTCATATTTGCTTTGCATCAACTTAGAGAACCTTTCACAGAGTTTTTCATTTGAAGAGCCAAAGATGATATCATCCACATAGATTTGAACAAGAATGATATCATTTCCATGCTTCTTGAAGAATAGGGTTTTGTCAATTGTACCCCTGGTAAATTGATGCTCAAGAAGGAATTGAGATAGAGTTTCATACCAGGCTCTTGGTGCCTGTTTGAGTCCATAGAGTGCCTTGAGCAATCTATACACAAAGTTTGGGAAGTCTTCACTTTCAAAGCCAGGTGGTTGAGACACATAAACTTCTTCAGCAAGATCACCATTGAGAAATGCACTTTTCACATCCATTTGATACACCTTAAAATCTGAGTGAGCTACAAAAGCCAGGAAGATTCTGATGGCTTCCAGTCTAGCTACAGGTGCAAATGTCTCATCATAGTCAATGACTTCCTGCTGACAGTATCCTTTGGCAACCAGTCTTGCTTTGTTTCTTATTACCACTCCTTCTTCATCCATTTTGTTTCTGAACACCCATTTGGTGTCAATAACATTCTTTCCTTTTGGAGGAGATACTAGTTCCCATACTTTGTTTTTCTCAAATTGATTCAATTCTTCTTGCATGGCAACAATCCAATCAGAATTCTTCAAAGCTTCTTCAATTAATTTAGGTTCCTCTTGTGACATAAAGCAGCTATACAGACATGTATTTAATGTTGCCCTTCTTGTTCTAACTCCCTCACTAGGATCTCCAATGATTTGATCCCTAGTGTGGGCTCTGTCCCATTTCCTTGTGTGCCCCTGTTCATTTCCTTGATCTGTTCCAGGCTCATTTTGGTTGATAGGTGCATTCTCTTCTTCTCCCCCTGTGTTTGTGAACCCTTGCACAGGTATTTGAAGAAGATTGTCAACTTCAAGGATTTCATTCTCTAGAACGGTTTGAACAGGGGGTTCATCTTCACTTTCAGAATCCTCAAGATAACCTTGATTCTCAAATCTCAATGGCACACTGTCTTGATCACTTATTTTCAGTCCAGGAGTTTTCTTGTCATCAAAGGTAACATCCATGCTTTCCATGACTTTGTGTTGCTCAGGTACAAATACTCTGTATGCGGTCCTTTCCAGAGAGTATCCAATGAAGATACCTTCAAATGCTTTTGCATCAAATTTTCCAACATGCTCAGAGGTATCTTTCATCACAAAGCACTTGCTTCCAAACACATGTAGGTGCTTGAAGGATGCTCTTTTTCCAGTCATTAATGAGTAAGGAGTTTTGCCAGACTTCTTATTGATTAATGTTCTATTTTGCACATAGCATGCTGTGTTAACAGCATCAGCCCAAAAGCTAGTGGGTAGCTTTGCATCCAGCAGCATTGTCCTTGCAGCTTCAATGAGAGTTCTATTCTTTCTCTCAACTACTCCATTTTGTTGAGGTGTTCTAGGAGCTGAGAATTGTTGATAAATTCCTTTATCTTTGCAAAACTCATACAATGTTGAATTTCTGAACTCAGTCCCATTATCACTTCTCAAAGAAACTACAGAGGAACCAGTGCTTTGTGCTTCTTTGTCAACTCTCTTGATATGCTCTATTATGACTTGGGGTGCTTCATCCTTGGAGAATAGGAATTCCACCCAAGTATATCTTGAATAGTCATCTACCATCACTAGAGCATATTTCTTTTTGGAGAGGGACGTTACATTCACAGGGCCAAATAAGTCCATGTGAATTAGCTGCAGAGGTTTTGAATTTGTATTGAGCAATTTGTTCTTGTGACTGGATCTTTTAATTTTTCCTTTCTGACAAGCTTCACATGCTCCATCTTGCACAAACTCCAAGGCAGGCAAATCCCTGATAAGTTCTCTCTTGGTTAGAGAGTTCATTGCCTGAACATTCAAGTGAGACAGCTTCTTGTGCCATAGCCGGAATTCCTCATTTATGGCTTTAGTGTAGAAACAGCAGACTTCTCCCTTATCTGCAGCCTTGAGATTGGCTACAAACAAGCTTCCTTTCTTCACACCAGTTAGAACAACTTCACCACTTTCCCTTTTTGAGATTGAACAAAGGTCTTCATCAAATTCCACTTTGAAACCCCTGTTGGTAAATTGTCCAATGCTCAAGAGATTATGTTTCAGTCCTTCAACAAATACTACATCTTCAATAATGACATTTCCATATTTAACACTGTCATATCCCATTGTATAACCAATGTTGTCATTTCCAAAGGTTACTGATGGGCCAGCCTTTTCCTCAAAATGTGATAGCAGGGCTATATCACCAGTCATGTGACTTGAGCATCCACTGTCCAAGATCCATATGACTCTTTTATTCCTGTTGCCCTGCATTCACAAAATGACTAAGTTGTTTTTGGTACCCACACTTGGTAGGGTCCAGTTGATTTAGAAACATTTTGATTAATAATTCTTCTGTCATAAATTGCATTTCTCATAGTAGGAGACTTCACTTTTTCTTTGGCTTTGGAGTTTACACTCTTAGGCTCACATGAAGTTTTCACCCTCTCAACCCTGATTGGGGACCCTGTCCTATGAGAGTGCATATGTGTGTGTGATTCACCAGATTGTGCAGAGTCAAGTTTATGTTTAAGAGATAAACAGTTAGCAATCACAGTCACATAGCATGTCATGCAGTTTGGCTTACCACAGAAAGAATCATGACTAGAATTTATGCTAGCAGAATGGTTACTCAGGTTGTCAACTTCAACAATATCAGGCTTACTACACTTATGAGTCAAATGATTAACAGATAGGCATTTTTGACATTGTTTCCTGGGAGCATTTGGCACATAAGCATAGTTGTTTCCCTTGTTAACACCCACTTTACCATTTCTGTTTTGTTTCCTTTTCTTAACAACTTCTTTCTTTGCTTTAGGACTCTTGACAAGATTGTCTTTGGTCTCTTTCTGATTGACAATTTCAGGAAAGGAAGAAGTGTTCTTAGCAGCCTCATCTTCTTCAAGTAGTTGTTGCTTGATGATCAGTAGTTCCTCATCAAACTCAACAGCACTCTTTCTGAAGATGGACTGTTCAACACTTGACAGTATGGTTGGGGCATTTTTGTTTGTAAAAGTTTCCTTTCCTTTGCCCTTGACCTTCTTCCTTCCCTTGTCATTATCATAGTCAAAACCAACTCCAACCTTGCAGTCTTCAGTGTGTTCCTTGTGATAGGTTTGAATAAGTTCAGAGGAGTTTTTGAAGCTTCTTAGTTTCAGTTCAGTTTCAGCAATTTGTTCCCTAAGGGCTTTCTCTATCTGCTCAGCACAAATCACTTTGTTTTTAAGATACTCAACCTCCTTTTTCAAACCATCCAGGTTCACAGCCATTAACTCAAGTTTCTCATTCTTTTCTGTAAGCTCAACATTCTTAGCAGTTAGTCTATCAATTTCTTCATTAGCTACTAACATGCTAGTATGAATATTAAACATCTCAGTGCTCATATCTTCAACAGTTTGCTTATATTGAAGGGGAGTCATATCAAGAGAAGTAAGAATGGGTACCTGACTTGAATCACCATCATCAGAAAATGCCATCAAGGCATAGTTTGAGTACTCTTGTTCTTCTTCTTCATCAGAGTCATCCCAGCATTTTCCCTCAGCAATAAAAGCTTTGCCCTGTTGTTTCTTGAGTAGAGCCTCATACTTAGCTTCAAGCTCTAAGTATGCTTTGTCCTTCTTGACTTGTTTAGGCTTTTTGCACTCAGTGGCAAAATGCCCAAGTTCATTGCAGTTATAGCATCTTATTTTGGTCCTATCCACACTTCCTGTCTTGTATCCACCCTTAGCAGCACCAGCAATCCCTTTTTCTTTATTGAAGGTGTTTGAGCCACTAGATCCACCAGTGTTTCCAGTATTGAACTTGGACCTGAATGGCTGCTTTCTTTTAAACCTTATGTTAGGATACCTCCTAGCCATATAAGAAAAAGATTTGTTTTCCATTTTGTCCAGTTCCTCCATGCTGTAGAACTCATCCTCTTCAGGTAAATCATACACAACCTGAGTTTCATCACCAGTGTCTTCAACTTCCAGTTCCTCAATCTTGACCTGACTGATTTTAAGAGAGTCCATTCTTTGACTTAGGTTGTCAGCAATAAGTGCACAAGAGGTATTTGCCACTAATCCTTGCTTTGCTTGAATAGATCTCTTTTGAAACAGCTCTAACTCATATGTCTTTAAAACACCATATAACACATCAAAACCAATCTTTGTTAGATCTCTTTCTTTTAGGGAAGAGATTCTTGGTTCCAAGTGATCTGGAAGAGTTAGTAGAAACTTCATATTGAGCTCTTCTGTTTCATAGTGTTTGTCATAGAGTATGAGCTCGTTTATCAGCTTGTTGAATCTCTCAAACACTTCTGTGATTCCCTCTTTTGGCTGAGCCATGAAGGCTTCATATTGTGAAACAAGAATCTGCTTCTTGTTCTTTCTTACTTCAGTAGTTCCTTCACAGAGCACTTCTATAAGATCCCACATCTTCTTGGCACTAGTACAATGAGCAACAGTGCCATACATGTTGAAGTCCATAGATTCACAAATGATAAGTTGAAGATGTCCATCCAGTGCAACTTTTTCCTTTTCAGGATCAGTGTATTTTGAGGGATCTTTGGGCACATGTTTTGCTGGTACAATCTCAGTGCCAATGGTTGTTTCACCAATCTCGATCATTGGAATGAAGGGACCATGCTTTAGAATATCTAAATACATGGGGTTAGAAGCTTTGATGAAAAGCAACATCTTCTTCTTCCATAAACTGTAGTGCTCCTTGTTAAAGGGAGGAATCTTGATACTGCTTAGTTTCTGTGAACTCATTCTTGATCTTTTCCTGTTTGTACGTTAACAGCCTACGCTCTGATACCACTTGTTAGAAATGAATACTACTAGAAACTAGACAGAGGGGGGGTGAATGGATAGTTTGATATATTTTTCGATTCTTGAAAACTTAAGTAACAGACTGTATATGATTATGATATGTAATATGTAGAAAGTAAATAACACACACAATCACTTTAATCTACTTTGTATAAGCAAATTAAATACTACAGCTTTCCAAGAAATTCACAATAGAATTTCTGGCTTCTAAACAAGAACAGTTTGAACTTGCTTGCTTACAGAGAAAAGAGCTTAGCAAATAACTATGTGTATCTCTCTTGCAGCTAACAATAGGATGTGCATGATATATATAAGCCCTATACAAACTAGTGCACACACCTATTTTTACACAGTTACCCCTTGCTGAAAGTCCAACTTGTCCTGCCATAAGACGTTAACTGTGTCAGGAAGGACCACCTGCTTTTCGGAGTCTTTCCCGTTTCTGTAGCTGCTTGTCTCTTATCTTTCTCTCCAAGTTTAGCTGTAGATTTGACATCTGTTCTTTAGACCACCTTGCCAGAACAAATGCTTCAGTATTTGTCTCTTTTGATTCTTGATTCTGTACCTTGATTTGTCTTGTTGTAAACGGCTAAGTGTTGATATCGTGAACTCCACTTCATTCCTGACTTCGCGATCTCACTTGTGAGGACTTCGCGATATAGCCTTTGAAGACTTTGCGACATAGGTCATTTGAAGACTATGCGACATAGGTCATTTGAAGACTATGCGACATAGGGCTTCTGAGGACTTCACGATCTAGGCTTCTTTGACTTTGCTGACTTCAACACTTCACGACATGTGTCTTGAGGACTTCTCGACATAGTACAAAATGGACTATGCGATATAGTACTTCACGACATGGATATTGGTGACTTCACGACATAGCTTTCTTCTGACTTTGCTATATAATGCCTTAGACAAATTTCTGCAACTTATTTCTTCATAGCCTTATTTATCTCTATCCTGCTGCATGAACAATTCTGAACTTCTACCAGGATAATTATTCAATGGCCTATATACAGTCTAGATGCAAGAAACTTTACTAAGCTCATTATAACTTTGAGCATACATGATCAAGCTAATGTTCATGAGAACAAGACAAGTACATTTAGAGACCTATACTACATCCTAGTGATAGAACTCACTAGGTCATGCAATGTGACATAGTCACATAGTGTAGGCTTGTTAATAGTGGTGTTCAGACATGTCTTGAGCCTAACAGCTTATATGCCTTAAGATTCTCGTAGGTGGGTGTTTTTAGGATCGCATCCACTATAGATCAACGTTAATCAAACACAATAACAAGCACGAAAGTAAAGAACACAACAATTTAACGTGGAAACCCCTCAAGGGAGGGTAAAACCACAAATCCACTATGAATGTATTACAAGATTGGTTACAGAAGCTCTCTCTTGTGTATCGCACACAACTCTCTAACTTTTATAATACTTCAAAACCCCTACAAATATCTATATTTATAGGCACTACAAATATTCTAATCCTAATATATCTCAATTCTATTTGTGACAATTATCACCTTTTCTTATCTTGGATAGAAATTTTCCCTCAATTCTTAGCTCTACCAGAATAAGACTTTCCTCAATTATCACAAATTAGAATACTACTCATAATAGGATTCTTCACTTATTTAGGAATTCGGGGCGGACCCCAAAAAATCCTCCAACGGCTCGAATTCCCTAATACCTCAACCGATTCCGAGAATTTCACCTTTTTCTCGGTCTTCATCGTTGTTGCTTCACCATCTAAATAATAGATGTTCTTCTTATGCTTCATCCCTTGTAGAATCAAGTTTCTTCCTTTATACACCTTGCAACTTCGCCCTCGTCCAACGAATTTGTACCCACGTGATGCCAACACACTCAAAGATAATACAATATTCTTTGATGCGTCTGGTACATATCTCACATTGAAAGCATGGACCTCATGGCAGAAAATACTTGTTTAATTGTGTTCATCTATTTGCATTACACCAGATGTTACAATTAAAATTTTATTAATTAAAATTTTATTTAATTTGATTGAGACTTTATATACATGTCTAGGATTAATTAAAATATGATAAAGGCATATTTGGTTGCAAAGGAACACGATAGATTCAATATTAATATGTTCAAAGACAACCATTATCAATTACATATGAAATGGGAGTCTAAATTTATGATTGTAGTTTCTCACTAATACATGTTGGTCCTAAAATTGTTGAGCCAAAATAAAGATTAGGGTTAGGGCTTTGTTAAAGAACTGCCCCCAAGTTGGGGCCAGACTTTCATTGACATATTTGGGCACTTGTTCACATCATGGCCAAGAGAAGGAATAATTTGGGCCCGATCCACATTATAATAAAAGGATGGCCCCATGTTACGCCCGAAATAATTATATAAATTATTAGAAATACAACTACACAAGTAAGGATCTTAGAAGAGAGAGCCACACCCAAGCTCCAACGGTCGCACTAGTATGGGTTTCCTGATATTGAAATATCTACATGAAGACGTGCACACACTAGTGGATACTCGGAGTAGGGGAGATAGTTTTAAGGATCCACAATCCAATTCAATTAAGCCTAGTGGAAATTAGATTGGAATTGGTGTTCGGTTCAAGGCCATGCTAAGGACACATGAGGGCTTGTTTTGGGAGGAAATCTTGATTTGCCAAAACTTATCATTTAAGAAGAGGTAACCCATGAGGATTGATTTTGAGATACTATGATCAATTACTAAACTAGTCAAGTCCCTTAAAAATAGTTGGGTTCTGAGCATAAATATAATTTGGTACAAATAAAAATTCGTCTATTGGCTAGTTTTCTTTTATGATAAACGAAAGCATACGAACACTGGATGCGCGATAGACTTATTCTAATTATTAATTTTTATTTTGGATACATGAAATTTCTTCTTTAATCATGATATATATATACAAGTTTTTATAGGTTGGTAATGTAAACCTAAATGTTTTACATATATCTCACTGATAGATAACCGTAATTGGTGGAAAACATTAAACTAATAGGAAAATGGTGCATAATCACACATAAATATTGAAACGTTTGCTCATATCTGAATATAAGATTCTTGTAATTTCAAACTTATGTTGAAAATGAATAGAATTAATTAAGATATGAATTTAATGAAATTCTTATTTAGAACATAAGATACTGTAAATTAACATAAGATATGAATTTCACCTTATACTAAAAATCATCTTGCATGACCAACTTGACAGACAATTAAATTAATGAGACTAAGCATCTTATTCCGTAATAATATTATGTTAGGATTTTAGTCCAAACCACTCCATAATTTGACCAGATTAGTTCTGGAGAACATAATTGACTCCGTCCAGCAATTTAGATCGATCCCTTCGATATTATTAAATGTATTGTCATGTGGGTGAAATAAATTATTGTATCCATCACAAGATAATATATCTCTATATAATCATTACAAGGTCATTGTGAGATTTACATTCCACCAATTTTTTTGTTTCTATTTTGCTTCCGTAAAAATTTCTATATATTCATGACACTTTATTTACACTTTTGGGTGTATGAACTACGATTACAATTATTTATCTATATTTAAAATGTAGTTATGCGTATAGTCCGCTAACTTCACAACTTTAAGTATGTGGACTTCTGATCCTAATTTTTCTTCTTTTAATAAGAGATTTTACCTCATTATTTTTTTTTCTTTGCTAATTTTTCACTATTTGATTGTGGTGATTTTTGTTTAAATATGATGATTTTTATATGATATTGACTAGTTGGAGGTGGGGTCGATCTGATGGTTTGACTATGGTAATTTCTATTAAATTATGGTGATTTTATTTAAATTTAGTAATATCGGAATGTTGTTTGTCGTTAGAGTTGGTGGCACGAGCTGTTGGTTAGAGATATGATACTGACTTATGCACATGGTCTGGTTTGACATTTGAATTCGTGCAAATCGTGTATTTATGTCATTGTCATGCTCAATTCATTTCATATTTTTGCAGGGGCAACCCTTCTAGTTTACAGAACTTAGGATATATTTGTTTTTGGGATCTTAGGTATATATATACACCTAACATTTTAAATTTATATAATGAATGATTCAAAAAATTTCAGGCGTTTAAGTGTTGGGGCCTAGGTGCTGCTTTTCCTAGCATGTAACCCGGGCCACCCCTATATAATTGGAGCTTAAGAATATGAAATGATGAAATTATTGGTATGCATGGAAGAACATCAACTTATATGATGGTGTGAGAAAGTTTTAACCCAACACTGATATGTTGCAAGAGTAAACTTGTCAAGGGGAAATTTGCATTTGTTTGGAAGAAATGCAAACAAGAGCCATCGATATTCAAACATCCCAGTGATATATATTATTTTGTTTAAAAAATTTCAATCGTCAAATTTTAAAATATAATAACCAGATTCATCTAATGTTATTACGTTGAACCCCTAAATATATGTAATCTATATTTATCAAACACGAAGTATTCAACCATATCATGACTTGACCTACCTTTCAAATTAAGTAGGTTGTATTAAATATCCAAAACTATGGTTCCCTGTGTTAGTGAAGAAATTAAAACGGGGTGTATGTTGATTGCAAGCAAAGAAATTTTACACACCAATAAATTTTTGAAATGTATACCATCTAAAAAAATTCACATTTAATGAAATTCTTATATTATAACATAAGATACCGTAAATGTTGACTTTTAAAGAGAAAAGAAGCGAAAATTTAATTACAAAATGATGAAAGATGGTTTGAAATACAAAAGACTCTTTTACATTAATAAGAAAAATAATTAAAAAGTAATAAACTCTTTGAGGTGTATATAGGTAAGGTTTATTCTTTAGAAGAACAATATCAATCAACAAAAATTGTTAGAAAAGAGAGTTCGTTTAGTAGCCATTGTGAAATTCAATGGTTAGAATCAGAGGAAATCCTCATCGTTGGTCTCGAGTTGAGCAACAGTATGCCCTCTTATCAACCATCACCAATGCTTCTCCAGGTATGGAAGCTGATAGAGAGTCATCATCGAAGGGAAATGTTGCTAACAGATTTGTTCCTCCCATTTGCTCATCTGAATGCCCTTTACAAATTCAATTTAATAGTCTTTCTATAAAATCCCAAAATATTGCCACACAAATTGCTGAAATTCAGGTAATTAAGACCTTCATTGATAAGGAGATTGCTGAACTTCAAGAGATCATATCTAACGGTTTAGCGACCTCTTTAGAAGATTAAGGAGCTGAAGGTGTCGTTGAGAATAACCAGGAGATTTACTACCTACGCACATGGTCCTTTTCAATTTGTATCATAATTATTCATTGCTTCTCAAATATGTTTTTTTCCTGCATAAAATGGATGTGTTTTGTGTTGTTTATCTATTTATTGATTAGTATTTTTCGTGATTTTTCGTGCTTCATAATGCTAAATGAGAAGATTGTTAGTTTTTAAAATATGTTATCTGTACAATTGTATCATGTTTTGTTTTTGTTTTTTCTTGTTTAGTTTTAATATCTATTGCATTAGGCTAGGTATTGTTTGTGTTATTGTCAGACACATTAGATTAAAGTAAAGAGATAATGATAGAGGTTATACATCATGTCACAAGGTTTATAACACATTATAGGGCATATTTAGCAAGAAAAAACATCGAGTGGAACATGTGACCAGTCCATTGAAGTGTTAGACGAAAATCCTAGACAAATATTTAAATTAAACAAATAGAGGTTCCTTAAACTGAGTTCTTATACCAATAACCAATGCACCTAAAATTTTAAAGTGTCAGAAAAAGGCCCCAACATGATCTTATTCTCTTCAACATTTATTAAAATTCATCAATTTCACCTTATACTAAAAATCATCTTGCATGACCAACTTGACAGATTACCCGATTACAATTAAATTAATGAGACGAAGCCCTATAGATGTAAAATAGAGAGTTAGTTTACGGTCCTGTAAAATAAAAGATGTATAATCATATTTCATAATAAGTAAATACATAGTATATTTCATTAGCAAAAAGTGTTATAGGTAGGCACACAAGCCATAGTCAAGAAGAGGATAAAAAACAAATTATTCATTTCCATCCACTATCTACCTATTTGAGTCTTGTATATTATTATTGCCTCCGTGCCATGATTCCTTGGTGTGCTTTGGTTGTCACATGCTCCAACAAACAACAACCTGGTTTCAGTTAAAGGTGAATTTCTAAATTCTCCACTTTTATCATCTTCTATCTTTACATAAGTAGCCAGATCCCTTGTTTTACTTAAAAAAGCTATACCAATTGATTTATCTACTACTATATATCTGTCCTAGATTGATTTTCTGAATTAAATAGCTAACTGGCCTATTATATATTATATAAGAGCACAATATTAAATTAATCCTCAAAAATTCCTGTTGATTCAAAATCAGTAGTTCCACGACTTGATGGATGTAAATGTAATTTTTTTTGGAAGAGATCTTGTAAGAATATCTACTAGTTGTTGGTGTGTACTTCATTACTTGAACATTATTGTACTATACGAGCTATAAGAAAGTCTCGAATGCAATGAAAACTAATAACAATATGTTTTTTATTTGCATGATAATCTAGATTTCTTAACACAAGAGCTAGCTTGTTTTCACAAAAAATATTTGTTGTAGCAATTAATTAATTTGAAGCAATAATCCCTCTGAAAACGATAAAGTTGTTGTACCTTACTTCTTTGAACTACAATTTTTTCCAACTTAGGACAAAGATAAAAAAACACTCTTAATTGGTAATGTTAAATGTGTGGAATTGACTATAATATCAAGTTTGATATTAAATTGTTTTCATTGCTTGAAATAGTTTTACAATATGGATTTTTTGATTTCTATGTTCATTACGTTTATGGTATAGAGACATGCATGTCCTAAGAAGAATGCTTGGAAAAGAAAGTAGGAACAAACGGGTATGCATGAATTTAACAAAACAATTAGCCAAATTCATCACGATCATTATGACTAATTTAAGTGAAATTCATAAATTTGTTGGAAATAAGTGATCTCAAACTATGGTTTATTTATTTGGCTATGACAAGCTGCATGTATTAGTTTATTTCTTTTGTTGATCTAGTCGTGAGTTAGTTCCTTGCAAGTAGGTATGTTGAATAAGTAGTGCAGCAGTTGAGTAGTTTCAGGAGTTTGTTAACTCATGTCCTATTTTGTAGGCATGATAGAGTACTGTGTCTTTCCATATATTTGTAGTGCTTTTCAAGATGAATAACTAGCGAGTCTTTTGTCAAGCAAACGTTTGTGTTTTTCTATCTCAGTATACATCAAACAGTTATTATATTTGTATTACAAACATACTAACAAGAATTGGTATCAGAGATAGAAGTTCTTAGTGAACGTCAAAAGATCGAACGATGGATGCGAACAAGGGAAAGAGTGGATCACTAGGCCTGACGTACCCCATGTTGACAAGAACTAACTACACTACTTGGGCTCTCAAGATGAAAGTAATTCTGCAGGCACAGGGAGTATGGAACGCAGCGTCGCCGGGTGAATCAAAGGACCCTATCGAAGAGAAAGCAGACAAAGCGGCAGTGGCCATGATGTATCAGGGACTGCCGGAGGATATGCTGCTGAGTATGGCTGAGAAGAAAACAGCCAAGGAGATCTGGGAGGCCTTAAAGACTTTGTGTCAAGGCTCAGACAAGGTGAAAGCAGCTCGCGTGCAAACTCTAAAGGCTGAGTTTGAAGCAATGATGATGAAGGAAAGTGAACAAATCGATGACTTCTACATGAGAATGAACGGACTGGTGACGAATATTAGAGCTCTTGGTGAGACGATGAAGGAGTCATACATAGTGAAAAAGTTCTTGAGATCTGTCCCCACAAAGTTCCTACAGATTACATCTACGTTGGAACAATTTAGTAACTTGGAAACTATGTCCATGGAGGAAGCTGTAGGTTCCCTCAAGGCACACGAGGAACGTTTGAAAGGGAAAGGTGAAAGCAACGAAAGTCAACTGTTGTTAACCAGAGAAGAATGGGAAAAACGAGAAAGTAACGAAAATAAATTACTGTTAACCAAGGAGGAGTGGATGAAGCGTACTGGGAGTGGAGGAACCTCAAACTCCAGATACAAAGGACGGGATAAAAGCACCGTGAAGTGTTACAATTGTGGTATATATGGACATTTTGCCGTCGAATGTCGTAAACCCAAGAAAAATCAGTACAACAAGCAGGAGATCAACATGACGATGGTGGATGATGATGAGCCAACGTTACTGCTAGTGAAGCATAACAAGGAGAAGGAATCAGGTGTTGTGATGCTGAATGAAGAACGCATTGCACCTGCCATGCTGTCGAAAAATGGAGGAAATGACTCAAATCTTTGGTATCTTGACAATGGGGCAAGTAACCACATGACAGGATTCAAGACCAAGTTCTCAAGCCTCGATGAAAGTGTTAAAGGTCAGGTTCGATTTGGAGATGGGTCTGCTGTAAAGATCGAAGGCAAAGGCACCGTCAGCTTGATGTGCAAGAACGGAGAAGAAAGAGCCCTCAGAGAGGTATTTTATATCCCTAGTCTGAAAAGTAATATAATGAGCTTAGGGCAAATGTCTGAAGAAGGTGATAAAGTAGTGCTTAGGGGAGAATTCCTGTGGATATATGATAAACAAGAGCGGTTGTTAATGAAAGTAAAGAGGTCTCCTAACAGACTGTATAAAATCATAATTGAATCAAGTCATCTAGCTTGTTTGATGTCTGTGAGGGATGATCTATCAAGTCTGTGGCACAAGAGACTAGGTCACGTGAATTATCAGGCAATAGCCTTGATGTCAAAACAGAAAATGGTGAAGGGTTTACCGGACCTGCAGAAAATAAAGAATGTGTGTCAAGGATGCTTGCTATCGAAGCAGACCAGGAAACAAATACCAGCTAAATCTAAGTTTAGTGCTCAAAAGGTACTAGAACTAGTTCATGCGGACTTGTGTGGCCCTATTACGCCTGAAACAAATTCTGGTTTCAGGTATTTCTTTCTAATTGTAGACGACTTCAGCCGGTATATGTGGGTGTATTTTCTGAAGTCCAAGGACGAAGCACTTGAAGCATTTAAGGAGTTTCGAACAGCAGCAGAAAAGGGATCGGAAAAGGTTGTGAAAGTACTGAGAACAGATCGTGGAGGAGAGTTCACTTCGAAAGAATTTAAGGAGTATTGCAAAGCTGCAGGGATTGACAGGCACTATACTACACCCTACACACCCCAGCAAAACGGGGTGGTAGAACGTAGAAATAGGACAGTTGCTGAGATGACAAGAAGTAGCTTGAAAGAGATGCAGCTACCAGCTAAGATGTGGGCAGAAGCGGTTCGAAATTCAGTTTACATTCTCAATAGGGTACCAACTCGAGCACTTACTGGTCAGACTCCTTATGAAGTATGGAATGAAAGAAAACCAGATATATCTCATGTTCGCATATTTGGTTGTTTGGCTCACATGAAAATTCCAAATGTTAAGACGAAGAAACTTGATGATCGTAGCATGCAGGTAATCAATCTTGGACGAGAACAAGGCACAAAGGGCTATCGTTTATATGATCCTATCAATAAACGTATATGGGTCAGTCGTGATGTAGTATTTGAGGAGTCAAAAACCTGGAGCTGGGATGAGAAAGACGAAAGTGATGGGTTGGAAGCAGAGTTTCATATCGACAACTTGAGTGAGAATAGCGGAGAAGCAATGGATGACAATGAGAATGTAGAAACTCATGACACAGACGGTGGTAATGATCAAGAAGATGAGAACACGCCTACTCGTTCATCTCGTTCATCTCAGTCTTCTGATCATTCGTCTCACTCTACTCAGTCTACTGCTCAATCGACTCAGTCTACTCCTTCCCAATCTGTAACAGCTCCGAGATTAAATAGAGACGATTACGATGACAGTGTGGAACCGAGGAGAGTTCGACCCATCGCAGACATATACAATGATACTGAGGAAGTTATATTAGACGAGGAGTTGTATCTAATGGGTGTCGAAGAACCTGCGAGTTACAAGCAGGCTGCAAAGGATGAAAACTGGAATAGGGCGATGAAAAAGGAAATGGAGTCGATTGAAACAAATAACACATGGAAGTTAACGACGCTGCCACCTGGTCAGAAAGTTGTGGGCCTGAAATGGATATTCAAGCTGAAGAAGGATGCTGAGGGAAAAATTGTGAAACACAAGGCACGTTTAGTGGCGAAGGGATACGTTCAAGAGCATGGTGTTGATTTCGATGAAGTGTATGCTCCAGTCACTCGATTAGAGACGGTTCGTTTGTTGTTAGCCCTGGCTGCAAAGTCGAGTTGGGAGGTTCATCACCTCGACGTGAAGACTGCGTTCTTAAACGGGGAGATAAAGGAGGATGTGTATGTCTCGCAACCAGAAGGATTCGAAGTATCTGGGCATGAACAGAAGGTCTATAAGCTAATCAAGGCCCTGTATGGCTTAAGACAGGCTCCCCGGGCATGGTACGAGAAACTAAATGCTTGTCTTGTGAGTCTTGGTTTCAGCAAATGCCCGTATGAACATGCGGTGTATACGAGAAAGAAAGGAGAAGATAGCATGATTGTGGCAGTCTACGTGGATGATCTACTTATCACAGGCTCTAAGGAGTCCATGATTACGGAATTTAAGAGGGAAATGAATCAGAAGTTTGCAATGAGTGATCTGGGGCAACTCAACTACTATCTGGGTATCGAGGTTACACAAGGAGAGGGTTTTATCGAGCTAAAACAGGCTGGCTATGCTCGTAAGATTTTGGAAAAGGCTGGACTAGGAAGCTGCAACCCAGCTAAGTTTCCTATGGATTTGAAAGAGCAGATATGCAAGGATGAAGGGGGTGAGGCTGTAAACCCCACACAGTACAAAAGTTTGATAGGAGGACTTCGATATCTGGTACATACTAGACCAGATATCGCGTATTCAGTAGGCATTTTGAGTCGATATATGGAGCGACCAACCAAGTTACACTTGAATGCTGTGAAACGGGTTCTGAGGTATGTGAAAGGTACGATTCAGTATGGTTTGGTCTACTCGAAGAGCAATGGCAACAACATCATAACGGGTTATTCAGATAGTGACTTAGCAGGTCATTTGGATGACAGATGCAGCACTGCAGGCATGGTATTCTACCTCAACGAAAGCATCATCACATGGGTTTCGCAAAAACAAAGATGCGTAGCCTTGTCCTCTTGCGAAGCAGAGTTTATGGCAGCAACTTCAGCAGCTTGCCAAGGGATATGGCTAAGGAATGTCTTGGGAAGAATCACCTCTGAAAGTCTTGGACCAGTGACTTTATGTATTGACAACAGATCGGCAATCGACTTGGCTAAAAATCCTATGTTCCATGGTAGAAGTAAGCATATTGATATTCGGTACCACTTCATAAGGGAATGTGTGGAGAGAGGCGAAGTTGTGTTAAAACATGTTAGTAGCAGTAATCAGAAGGCTGATATTATGACCAAAGCGTTGGCAACAATCAAGTTCGAGAAAATGCGGAACCTGCTTGGTGTTAAAGAGTTGGTCAGATGTGTTTGAGATCAAGGGGGTGAATGTTGGAAATAAGTGATCTCAAACTATGGTTTATTTATTTGGCTATGACAAGCTGCATGTATTAGTTTATTTCTTTTGTTGATCTAGTCGTGAGTTAGTTCCTTGCAAGTAGGTATGTTGAATAAGTAGTGCAGCAGTTGA
The DNA here is from genome assembly GCA_030848705.1 of Heracleum sosnowskyi. Lineage (NCBI taxonomy): Eukaryota > Viridiplantae > Streptophyta > Magnoliopsida > Apiales > Apiaceae > Heracleum > Heracleum sosnowskyi. Next base: position 25,668,083 of record CM061240.1, read on the forward strand.
GTAGTTTCAGGAGTTTGTTAACTCATGTCCTATTTTGTAGGCATGATAGAGTACTGTGTCTTTCCATATATTTGTAGTGCTTTTCAAGATGAATAACTAGCGAGACTTTTGTCAAGCAAACGTTTGTGTTTTTCTATCTCAGTATACATCAAACAGTTATTATATTTGTATTACAAACATACTAACAAGAAAATTTGGGGAGTGAAATTGGAACTTTTCTTGTTTTTTCAAATCGAAAGTTTTTAAATAATCGTCTAAAATATAAAATATAAATTTACCTTAAAATTTACACATAAAATTTAATATGCGTAGTCAATATTAAAATTATTATTTTTTAAACAATTTTTGATTATTTTTAGTGACACACCATTAACATGAATGCATATTTTGTTTACCTACCTTACACGAGTGTCACCCACGTATCACTCATCTGGCTGGTCACATCACTCTAGTCTCATTCACATGGACAACACATGTGTGAATCCTCGTGTAAATAAAATTGATTTTTTATTTTTCAATCAAGTTGTATAAAAATACTGTGCATCCAAGAAAAGTGTTAGACCTAGCACTTGTCTCATCCTCATTTCACTAATTAGACGGGCCACTTCACCATGAACGACACATATGGATCCTTATATAAATAAACTAGATTTTTATTTTCGAGTCAGGTTGTGTAAAAATTCTGTGCATCCAAGAAAAGCGTTAGACCTAGCACTTGTGTCACCCACATTTCACTAATTAGACTGGCCACTTCACCATGAACAATATGGATCCTCGATAAATATAGTCGATATTCTTGCAAACACAATTGAAGATCAGGGTTATGGTTATAAAATATGATTTGTTTTTCTCTTGTAAGTTTATAATAGGAATTGATAGTATACAAAAGTTACACAAGTTTCGAAAATAAAATATTTATTTCATTACAAGATACCATTATTCAGATTATAAAAATATATAGGTTATAGATGTAATCTTCACCAAAATTTAGATAATTTGAATTATTATAGAAAATAAAGAAAATGGAAGTGATACACAAATTCTCATTTCCTCACCTGGATGCCTTTTACAAATTCAATTTAATAATCTTTCTACAAAATCCCAAAATATTACCAGAAGCCGATCTTCAGGCAAGGAAGACCATAGTTGATAAGTAGATTGTTGATCTTCAATTTTACGCTTTATTTTTATAATATGTGTTTAACCTCCTTCTACAAACTACTTTTGTTATTTAATTATTGATCTTTTAAAATTAATGTGATTTTAGAACAAAGATCTTTTTAGTCGAGCTCGAACTCGAGCCTACATTGATCGGCTCGACTCGATTACAGTCGTAGTTGAAGTCAAGATATTCTTACTTAACTTCCATGTTATTTAGAAAAGCGTGCACAAAAGTTACAAGATAATTTTATCATTATTTCAATTCATTAGTTACTGTCTTGTAATTAGGTGTTAGTTATCTTTAGTTGTATTTTCTCTAATTAATACGCCATTGTGGTATTTCTGGACTGCTTTGACAGATTATCCATTGAAATTTTTATTAATTGGAGATATATTGACCTTCACGTCCAGTTCATCTTGAAATGCTTTGATAGATTATCCATTGAAATTTTTATTAATTGGAGATCTATTGACCTTCACGTCTAGTTCATCTTGAAATATTACCACTTTAACACTATGTCTTTTCAAATATTGATTAATTTTCAAATAATCAATTGAGTAATGGTGTCACCTATGTCGAATTTTAAAGAAGAATAAATTATTGTATAAACACATAAATTTAATAATATTTTGAGTGATAACCAAAAATGCAAGGGTCGCACCAGTAAGGGTGTCTTGATATTGAAATATCTACATGAATACGTGTCCGCACTAGTGGATACTCAGAGTACAGGAAATATTTTTAAGGATCTACGGTACAATTCAATTAATCCAAGTGAAAATTAGATTGGAATTGGTGTTAGGTTGAAGGCCATGCTACATGGAACATGGGGGCTTGTCTTGGGAGGAAATCATGATTTTCCAAAATGTATAATTTTAGAAGAAGTAACCCATGAGGATTGACTTTGAGATACTATGATCAATTACAAACTAGCCAAGTCTCTTAAAAATAGTTGGGGTCTAAGCACAAATATAATTTGGTACATGATATGAACATAATAAATAAAAATTCGGATATTAGCTACTTTCTTTTATGATAAACGAAAGTATACAAACACTGAATGCACGACAGAATTATTCTAATTATTGATTTTCATTTTAGGTACATGACCTTTCTTCTTTAACCATGTTATTTGGACATCAATTAGCATAGAGATGTAGCAAAAAATGAAGGAAATGTGTAGATTGATGCTGCTATTTTAAGGCTAAAAGCTTCATGATAAATGATGTATAAATACAAGGTCTTATTAAATGCAAGGTATTATTATAATTTTACCAAAATTATTCATAAAATAATATGACTTCAATATATGTTTCTTTTAAAAATTTTGTTCCTCTTTTAATAAGTTGAACATGTGATACCAAGTCCATATATGTGTATTTTATTTGTTTATTTACTTTTTTACATTAGTAGAGTTAAAATAGTAATCATACGAAAATATGACTAATGTAAATGTAATATATGTCAATAGGGAACATTAGTTTATATTAAAATTAATGTTAATATTTATTTGTAAGCTACAAATATATAATGAAAACATTAAGATACTCTCAAAAGAAATGAAATTTTATTATATTAAGCATGTATTAAATGTAAAAAAAACAGACAAAAAAGAAGTATTGAATTGTATTGAATCATTAAATTGTATTGGAATCGTAGGAAAGTAGTTGTAGAAGAGTACTTATTGTGGGTTCATATGAAATAAAATTAGAAAATAATTGTTAAAATATAAGATTTTTGTAATTTTGGACTACAAAAGAATACCGAGTGGTATTAGTTAAATATGTATTAAATAAAAAGTTTACTTTAGAATAAAAGATTCTCCTAATTTCTTTTTCATTTTCTTTTTGAATATTTAGGCTTATATGCCTCACAAAAAGGTTCTCCTAATGTTGGTGGGTGTATAAATGAGGGTTTTGGCAAAAGAATACCATCTTTAATTCTAGCAATTTTTGTGTGAAAAAGAGGGAGGTGTAGTTGCACTTGTGAAATTTCATGGATAAAATACAAGACAATAGTCTTCGTCAGTTTCAAATTGAACAGTCATCTCTCTTATCAACTGGTAATAATGCTTCTCGTGGTAGGAAATCTGAAGGAGAGTCATCATCGAATCCAAATGTTGTTCACAGATCTGCTCATGAGCGTGTTGCTGACAGATCTGTTCTTCCCCTTGCATTGCCTAAGTACTCTAATTTACACGACTACTTAGATAATCTTTATCATAGGTCTCGAGGTTATGCTAAACAGATTGCTGATCTTCGGGCACAGAAGTCCATCATAGATAAGAAGATTGATGACCTTCGAGAGTCCATATCCGAGGGTTATGCCTCATCAGATGATTAAGGAGTTCAAGGTGTTGATGCTCACCAAGATGCTTTTTGTTTATCTTCTGTCAAAATTGTTTTTTTTTCTAATTATGTTAGAAGATTGTGAGCTTTAAATTAATTGAATATTTTATTGGCATCTATAGCATGGACCTCATGGCAGAAAATACTTGTTTAATTGTGTTCATCTATTTGCATTACACTAGATGTTACAATTAAAATTTTATTAATTAAAATTTTATTTAATTTTATTGAGATTTTATATACATGTCTAAGATTAATTAAAATATGATAAAGGCGGATTTGGTTGCAAAGGAACACGATATATTCAATACATGTCTAAATTTATGATTGTAGTTTCTCACTAATACATGTTGGTCCTAAAATTGTTGAGCCAAAATAAAGATTAGGGTTAGGGCTTTGTTAAAGAACTGCCCCCAAGTTGGGGCCAGACTTTCATTGACATATCTGGGCACTTGTTCACATCATGGCCAAGAGAAAGAATAATTTGGGCCCGACCCACATTATATTAAAAGGATGGCCCAATGTTAAGCCCGAAATAATTATATAAATTATTAGAAATACAACTACACAAGTAAGGATCTTAGAAGAAAGAGCCACACCCAAGCTCCAACGGTCGCACTAGTATGGGTTTCCTGATATTGAAATATCTACATGAAGACGTGCACACACTAGTGCATACTCAGAGTAGGGGAGATAGTTTTAAGGACCCACAATCCAATCCAATTAAGCCTAGTGGAAATTAGATTGGAATTGGTGTTAGGTTCAAGGCCATGCTAAGGAAACATGGGGGCTTGTTTTGGGAGGAAATCTTGATTTAACAAAACTTATAATTTAAGAAGAGGTAACCCATGAGGATTGATTTTGAGATAATATGATCAATTACTAAACTAGTCAAGTCCCTTCAAAATAGTTGGGCTCTAAGCATAATATAATTGGGTACAAATAAAAATTCGGCTATTATCTAGTTTTTTTTATGATAAACGAAAGTATACGAACACTGGATGCGCGATAGACTTATTCTAATTATTTATTTTCATTTTGGATACATGACATTTCTTCTTTAATCATATATATATATATTTATACATACAAGTTTTTATAGGTTGGTAATGTAAACCTAAATGTTTTACATATATCTCATTGACATATAAAAATGTTAGTCTTTTAATATATTTTTAACTAAATGATTTTACTATTTTAATTTAGCGTAACATTAATCCACTGCATACCACATGACACAATAATATTAGCTATAATCCATATTCTGGTATAATCTCAGTCTAATACCACAACCACCACCCTTGGATCATCACACCGTCATCTTCCACTTAGATCTATATTCCAGCAGCGACCTCGATATTTTGTTATGACAAAATTTCTCCGTCAACGTCTTGCCATTCACTGAGTTGATTAGGCAATTTAACTAAGGTAGCAGGTATATCAATATTGTACTATATATAATGAGCATGAGAGAGTTCTGATCTAAATTTTTGGTCAGTCACTACCACGAAATCATTGAATTTTAAACTAGATAAATAGAACGTGTTAGATCTAATGAATGTTCACTATTTCATAGTCAAAATGTTATTTCAACTAAATAGTATTGAAACAAGTTTCTAACCAAGTCTTGGACTCATATAAGTCTCTTGATCCACTATTTTTCTAACAATCATGGTTAATTTATAATTTAAAATTACAAAATTTTAGTGAATACTTTAGTTTTAGTCAAGTCAAATTTTGTTATTTTTTTTTAGTTGTGGTCTTATCAGTTGTTCCTGGTTTAGTGCAGTTTGCTCTAAGAATTTTAGGAGTAACTAATAGGGTAAGATGTTATGCTTTCACCATAATGTTAGTGTTTCTAATTAGAGTCTTTATAGGGAAGTTGTACCGGTTAGAATAATTGTAGGAATTTTGTTAAGTAAGTCTATAAAGCCAAGAACTAACTATATTCTATTTCTATTCATTCAGCATAACAAAAGATTTATTATTCTCCAAATATAGCTTATGTTCCATTCATTGTTTTTTTCGATGGTATCAGAGCTATAAATTTTTTTCTTTATTCTTCTTCTCTATCAAGTTCACTTACTTGTTGGGGACGAGTAAAGAATTGACATAAAATTGTGATTTTGTCAAATGGAAGCTATAAATGGTGGAGATGAGTCTATTGTTGTGGAGAAGCTTTTAGGAACAAATTATAAGTACTGTAAAATGTATTTGGAGGCATATCCTCAAGGTCGGGACCTGTGGAGAATTGTTTTTGGTGCAGAGACGGAACCGATAAACATCTCGACGATTAATGCTGAATCGCATTAAGGACATCAATTAGCAAAGAGATATTTAATCATGTGCGCAATTTAGCTCTCCAAAGCAAGTGTGGGACACTTTGGAACAATTATTCACTAAGAAGAAGATACAAGGTTACAATTTTGTGAATGAGCTGGCTATGCTCACCCTGTCAATTTCAGAATAATTCTTGAAAGTGAAGAATATAGGTCATGAAATTGAAGAGCTAGATTCTAAAAAAATGGGTTGTGCAACATGCTTGAGGTTGTGTTTGATACGTGGTTTGAAGGATGAGTATTCTCTATGTATTACCTATATACCTATATCGAGGGCTGGACAAATCAGCCACTGGTTGAAGATTGAAAATTTTACTTTCAAATAAGGAGACACAAACAAACAAATTGCAGAAGGAACACAAGTTTGTTTCTGAAACAAATGAGGTTTTATTTATAAACGGAAAGACTAAAGAGAGAGATGCACCAATAGATTCTGGAAGCAAGAAGTTTATGAGAAATTCAGGAGATAAGAAGTTTTCTCGGGGAAATTCACAACTAAATACAACAAATAGAAGTTTTCACAGAATATATCCATCAAATGTTATGGGTAGGGAAAATCGTCATATAAAGAAGAATTATCGAGTGAATCTCTCATACGCTAATGTGTTAATGTTGCATGCGAGGAAAAAATTGATGAACCAAAGTGGGAACAGTATTTTACAACCATCATGATTAACGAAAGTGAAAGAATTGTCGAGAAATCGGAATGATATGAAGATTGGATCATCTGTTGTTTGCATCATGTTATGGGGAATAATTCATTAATTTCTGAGAAACAAGAACATAATGGTGATCAAGCAATTGTTACAGCAGATAATTAGCAAAAATTGAAAGAAATGTGTAGATTGATGATGCTATTTTAAGGCTAAAAGTGTCATGATAAATGATGTATAAATATAAGGTCTTATTAAATACATGGTATTATTATAATTTTACCAGAATTATTCATATATTTTTATTTTTCAAAATTTTGTTGATCTTTTAATAAATTGAACATATGATACCAAGTCCATATATATGTATTTTATTTATTTATTTACTTTTTTACATTAGTAGAGTTAAAATAGTAATCATACAAAAATATGACTAATATAAATTTAATATATCTTAATAGGGAACATTAATTTATATTAAAATTAATGTTAATAATATTTATTCGTAAGCTACAAATATATAATGAAAACATTAAGATACTCTCAAACGAAATATGAAATTTTATTACATTAAGCATGTATTAAATGTAAAAAAAGATAGACACGAAAGAAGTATTGAATTGTACTGAATCATTAAATTGTATTGAAATAGTAGGAAAGTAGTTGTTGTGGGTCCTTATGAAAAAAAAATTAGAAAATAATTGGTAAAATATATATCTGACTACTAAGAAAAAGTTGCATATATAATCAATTAAATATATCCAATTCTTTTCTTATATCAATATATAAGTTTTTGTAAATTTGGGGTAGAGAATAATACGTAATGGTATTAGTTAAATATGTATTAAATAAAAAGTGTATTTTAGAATAAAAGATTCTCTTGATTTCTTTTTTTTTAATATTTAGGCTTATATGCCTTAAGATTCTCGTAGGTGGGTGTTGTTAGGATCGCATCCACTATAGATCAACGTTAATCAAACACAATAACAAGCACGAAAGTAAAGAACACAACAATTTAACGTGGAAACCCCTCAAGGGAGGGTAAAACCACAAATCCACTATGAATGTATTACAAGATTGGAGTCGCTCCCTCACTCAACGCTCTTGAATACAATCACCTCACCTTGATTACAGAAGCTCTCTCTTGTGTATCGCACACAACTCTCTAACTTTTACAATACTTCAAAACTCCTACAAATATCTATATTTATAGGCACTACAAATATTCTAATCCTAATATATCTCAATTCTATTTGTGACAATTATCATCTTTTCTTATCTTGGATAGAAATTTTCCCTCAATTCTTAGCTCTACCAGAATAAGACTTTCCTCAATTATCACAAATTAGAATACTACTCATAATAGGATTTTTAACTTATTTAGGAATTTGGGGCGGACCCCAACAAATCCTCCAACGGCTCGAATTCCCTAATACCTCAACCGATTCTGAGAATTTCACCTTTTTCTCGGTCTTCATCGTTGTTGCTTCACCGTCTAAATAATAGATGTTCTTCTTATGCTTCATCCCTTGTAGAATCAAGTTTCTTCCTTTATACACCTTGAACTTCGCCCTCGTCCAACGAATTTGTACCCACGTGATGCCAACACACTCAAAGATAATACAATATTCTTTGATGCGTCTGGTACATATCTCACATTGAAAGCTTTATTCATCGTACCATCATGGAGTTTAAGAAAAACAGTTCCAACTCCTTGAACCTTCATCTTCTCATCATTCCCCACAACGACATTACCAAGATTTTTATCAGTGCATAAGGTCTCAAACATCACTCGATCCCTACATATATGCATAGAAGCAGCAGAATCCATCACCCATTCTGATTTATTCTTCACCGAACCAGGAACGGTATCCTCACTCGCCATCAAAAACTCTCCATCATCGATCACAAGTGTAGAGTCTGCATCATCAACTTTGTTCTTTCCCTTCATCTGCTTAAAGGACTGCACATCTTCTTTAAAGCTTGGACAGAACATCTGCATATAACCCATTTCACCATAATAATAGCACTCAACAGTGCTCATATCCCTCTTACTCGGCCGAGATTTACTTCTTCCTTGCAGGTCATTGCGGCTGCGACTCCTTCTTTCAGTACTTTGAACCAAAACTACCTCACCACTTTGAGAAACATCATCCTTTGTCATCCTCTCATTATCTCTTAACGCCTTTAACACATCATCAAGCGTAAGAGTTGTCCTCCCTACTAAAAGCGTTTGCTTAAAATACTTGAAAGACTTCGGCAACGATGACAACAGCAACAGAGCTTGTTCCTCGTCTTTCATCGGCTCATCAACATTAGCCAGATGACATACTAGCTGATTAAAACAACTAATGTGATCATGGAGACTACTTTCTTCATCCTGTTTTAAAGAGTACAACTCCATCTTCAAATTAAGTCTATTGGTCAACGACTTCGAAGCGTATATGCTTGCTAACTTGTCCCATATCTCCTTCGGTGTCGACTCCTTCAACACGTTATATCTCACATCGGGTGCAAGTGCCAGCCTGATTGTACTCACCGCTCTCTTCTGGATCTTCGCCCAATCTACATCACTCATCTCTTTTGGCTTTGCCTTCTCCAAGGCATCATCAAGTCCTTGTTGAATTAACACATCCTTGACGGTTAATTGCCACATAGTGAAATCCGTCTTCCCATCATACTTCGGTGCATCAATCCTCAACGACTTTAGATCTTCCATCAAGCCACGAAAAGATCAACTCACGACCAACTAACAACACACAAACAGCCTGCTTCAGACACCAGAAATCACACCCTCCCGAACCCAAAATCTGATCTCCACCGTTCTGATTTTAGATATTGATGTAACGTATCTACTTTCCGAAAATCAGGACGATCCAACCACGGATGACTTCCCAATCGTCAATTCTTCAACAGTTGCGCATACTAGAAAATTCCTGCGAATTTTTGTAATTACTTCGTGATTCCTTCTCTTTAACGCCGAATCTACTTATCGAACCCAAGCTCTGATACCAATTTGTTAGGATCGCATCCACTATAGATCAACGTTAATCAAACACAATAACAAGCACGAAAGTAAAGAACACAACAATTTAACATGGAAACCCCTCAAGGGAGGGTAAAACCACAAATCCACTATGAATGTATTACAAGATTGGAGTCGCTCCCTCACTCAATGCTCTTGAATACAATCACCTCACCTTGATTACAAAAGCTCTCTCTTGTGTATCGCACACAACTCTCTAACTTTTGCAATACTTCAAAACCCCTACAAATATCTATATTTATAGGCACTACAAATATTTTAATCCTAATATATCTCAATTCTATTTGTGACAATTATCATCTTTTCTTATCTTGGATATAAATCTTCCCTCAATTCATATCTCTACCAGAATAAGACTTTCCTCAATTATCACAAATTAGAATACTGCTCATAATAGGATTCTTAACTTATTTAAAAATTTGGGCCGGACCCCAACATGTGTAATATCCGTAATTTTTAGGTTAATAATAATAATAATAGAATAATAGAAAAAAAGATTAAAAGATTAAAATTTAAATAGGATTTAAAATTTGAATTAGATTAATGGGTATAAAATATGCATTAGATTTGAATAGGGTGTTTGGTGTTTGAAATTAGGGTTTAGTATCTATATATACATTATATTCTAGTTTTTGTCTTCTTTTTTCAAAATTTCTAGGGTTTATCCATACACAAATTAGTTATGTTGTAATATTCGTAGAAAAGAATTTGATGATTCTGATCTTTTTTTAAAGCTCTTTCAATTTACTGCAACTTTTGGTGTTTTTCCAGATTATGCTTAAAATGAGTTTACACATAGGAGAAAAAGGCCGATGGAAAGATTGATCACTTTAAAGCTCGTTTGGTTGCTGAAGAAGTTGGATTATGAAGAAGCCTTTAGTCTAGTCGCTAAAATGGTTGATGTAAGATCTGTAAGATCAATAATCTCATTGGCTGCCTTTAAAGTTTGGAAAATGTGGCAGCTTGATGTAAAGAATGTATTCCTCTATGGAGAGTTGGATCGTGATGTTTTCATGGAGTAGCCTCAAGGATTTATCTTTTTGTCAGCTGAAAAAGATGATATATGGCTTGAAACAATGGTCGCGAGCTTGGTATGGTAAGCCTATTGAATATCTTATATTTTCCAGTTTTACAATCCCAAATTCAGATTCTAGTTTTTTTGTTCAACGAGATCTGAGCATGTGTTAGTTTTGTTATATGTGGAAGATATGAAAATCACTGGTGATAATGAAGCTGCATTTCATATTTTGATTTGAAACGAAAAATCTTGGAGAAGTTGACTACTTTCTCGACTTGCAAGTTAAGAAATTTGCAGAAGGATATTTTTTTTTCACAAAAAGGCTATGCTACATGCTTTTTTTAAACTTTTTAACATCGGGGAGTAAAAATCAATGGTAAGTCTCCTATGGAGTCATTTTTAAAGCTAAAGAAAAGTGCAGGAAATTCGTTAAAAAATGCCCAAAGATACCTGACAACTTGTTGGTAGTTAAATTTATTTAACTAACACAAGGCCAGATATTGCTTACTCAGTTGAAATTGTTTCTAAGTTTATGCAAGATCCAAGAGTGCCTCATTTAGATGCTGCGAAATGGATTTGGCAATATCTAAAAGGATATGTACTGGATTATGGCCTTTTATACAAGAAAGGCAAGAAATTTCATTTGAAAAGTTTCACTCATGCATGTGGAATATGCAAGAAATGTAAATGACCACCACTCAACTTCTGGATATTAATATTTTGGCATCGGATCTGCTATAGTTTCTTCGTGCATCAAGAAATAGTCGAAATACCGTGTAGCAACTTTGGCCACGCAAGAGTGCATTTGGTTAAAGAGATTGATAGGAGAAATTTAATCTAATGTTGATGATGCCTATTTGTTGTGACAATGAAAGTGCAATTAAACTTGCTTCGCATCCATTATTTTACTGGTGAGCAAAACACATTGAAGTTCATCATCACTTTATTCGAGAAAAGGTCTTTAATCAAGAAATCAGTTTAAGGAGTGCTCGTACAAATGATCAAGTCGTGGATATCTTCACGAAAGCTATTGTGAAATCCAAGTTTGAAGGATTCTGACATGCTCTTGTAGTAGTTGATCCCAAGTATGCACCAAGGGAGAGTGTTAAATTTAGTGCATTATTTAGTTTTAGGCAAGTCAATTATTGTTATTTTTTCTTAGTTGTGGTCTTATTTTCTATCAGTTGTTGTTTCTAGTTTTGTGTAGTTTGCTCTCAGAATTTTAGGAGTTAATAATAGTTTAAGCTGTTATGATAAGTAAGAGTGTTGATAGCCTGGAGCTATATCTTGTTTCTATTCATTGAGCATAATAGAAGTCTTATTCTTTTGCAAATTTAGCTTATGTTCAGTTCATGGTTTTTGTTAGAAGATGGAATATGATAATCATGCAAAAGTAACATAAAACCTACCTCAAATAAAGAGAAATTGAGATGGAAAATAATAGAAGTTAAATATATCTATATATACCAAATTATTGACACCCAAACACTGAAGTTTACAGTCCGGTATTTTGGCCCATAAACCTAACATTTAATAAATAAATAAAAAATCTTTAAAACTCAAAAAAAAAATTAATCTTTTCCTATTACAATACCTACAATTATTCAAAATGTAACATATCTCTAGTCTTATAATTTAGTGACATGGTATACTTAAAATTGATAAATTTATTTTAAATAAATTTAAATTAATAACCAAATTTACAAGTATACATGTGAATAAAATACTTTTTGATTTGTACCAATTATTAAAACCAAAATATTGATAATCGCTTATACTTTGACTTTCATCATTCTATCAAAAAAAATATATCATTTAAAATATTAAAAAATTTATCATTGGCCTAATTTTTTATAATTAGGAGCATTTTTAATAGAAACATTTATATATATATATATATATATATATATATATATATATATATATATATATATATATATATATATCTTTTACAACCCTAAAAATAGCTATTATATTTAAACATGATGTAGACAAAATATTTAAACCCACAATGCTCACAAATGTATATTACAAAGATGTTAGGCTCAAGACATGTCTGAATACCACTATTAACAAGCCTACACTATGTGACTATGTCACATTACATGACCTAGTGAGTTCTATCACTGGGATATAGTATAGGTCTCTATATGTACTTGTCTTGTTCTCATGAACATTAGCTTGATCATTTATGCTCAAAGTTATAATGAGCTTAGCAAAGTTTCTTGCATCTAGATTGTATATAGGCCATTGAATAATTGTCCTGGTAGAAGTTCAGAAGTGTTCATGCATCAAGATAGAAATGAATAAGGCCATGAAGAAATAAGTTGCAGAAATTTGTCTAAGGCATTATATAGCAAAGTCAGAAGAAAGCTATGTCGTGAAGTCACCAATATCTATGTCGTGAAGTGCTATATCGCATAGTCCATTTTGTACTATGTCGAGAAGTCCTCAAGACACATGTCGTGAAGTGTTGAAGTCATCAAAGTCAAAGAAGCCTAGATCGTGAAGTCCTTAGAAGCCTTATGTCGCATAGTCATCAAATGACCTATGTCGCATAGTTGTCAAAAGACTTATGTCGCATAGTCGTCAAATGACCTATGTCGCATAGTAGTCAAATGACCTATGTCGCATAGTCGTCAAATGACCCATGTCGCATAGTCATCTTATGGCCTATGTCGCAAAGTCTTCAAAGGCTATATCGCGTAGTCCTCATAAGGGAGATCGCGAAGTCAGGAATGAAGTGGAGTTCACGATATCAACACTTAGCCGTTTATAACAAGACAAATCAAGGTACAGAACCAAGAATCAAAAGAGACAAATACTGAAGCATTTGTTCTGGCAAGGTGGTCCAAAGAACAGATGGCAAATCTACAGCTAAACTTGGAGAGAAAGATAAAAGACAAGCAGCTACAGAAACGGGAAAGATTCCGAAAAGCAGGTGGTCCTTCCTGACACAGTGAACTTCTTATGACAGGACAAGTTGGACTTTCAGAAGGGGTAGCTGTGTAATATCGTGTGTACCTAGTTTGTATAGGTGAATATATATATTGTGCACACACCACTGTAAGCTGTAAGAGAGACACACATAGTTTTTATCTCAAGCTCTTTTCTCTGTAAGCAAGAAAGTACAAACTGTTCTTGTTTAGAAGCCAGAAATTTGATTGTGAATTTCTTGGAAAGCTGTAGTATTTAATTTGCTTATACAAAGTAGATTAAAGTGATTGTGCGTGTTGTTTACTTTCTGCATATTACATAGCATAATCATATATAGTTTACATTTAGTTTTCAAGAAAGCAAAAATTCATCAAACTATCCATTCACCCCCCCTCTGTCTAGTTTCTAGGTGATATTCATTCCTAACAAGTGGTATCAGAGCGAAGGTTGTTAACGTACAAACAGGAAAAGATCAAGAATGAGTTCACAGAAACTTAGCAGTATCAAGATTCCTCCCTTTAACAAGGAGCACTACAGTTTATGGAAAAAGAAGATGTTGTTTTTCATCAAAGCTTCTAACCCCATGTATTTAGATATTCTAAAGCATGGTCCCTTTATTCCAATGATCGAGATTGGTGAAACAACCAATGGCACTGAGATAGTACCAGCGAAACATGTGCCCAAAGACCCCTCGAAATACACTGATCCTGAAAAAGAGAAAGTAGCACTGGATGGACATCTTCAACTCATCATTTGTGAATCTATGGATTTCAACATGTATGGCACTGTTGCTCACTGTACTGGTGCCAAGAAGATGTGGGATCTTATAGAAGTGCTCTGTGAAGGAACTACTGAAGTAAGGAAGAACAAGAAGCAGATTCTTGTCTCACAATATGAAGTCTTCATGGCTCAGCCAAAAGAGGGAATCACAGAAGTGTTTGAGAGATTCAATAAGCTGATAAACGAGCTCAAACTCTATGACAAACACTATGAGACAGAAGAGCTCAATATGAAGTTCTTACTAACTCTTCCAGATCACTTGGAACCAAGAATCTCTTCCCTTAAAGAAAGAGATCTAACAAAGATTGGTTTTGATGTGTTGTATGGTGTTTTGAAGACATATGAGTTAGAGCTGTTTCAAAAGAGATCTATTCAAGCAAAGCAAGGATTAGTGGCCAATACCTCTTGTGCCCTTATTGCTGACAATCTAGGTCAAAGAATGGATTCTCTAAAAATCAGTCAAGTCAAGATTGAGGAACTGGAAAGTGATGACACTTGTGATGAAACTCAGGTTGTGTATGATTTACCTGAAGAGGATGAGTTCTACAGCATAGATGAACTGGACAAGATGGAAAACAAATCTTTTGCTTATATGGCTAGGAGATACCCTAACATCAGGTTTAAGAGGAAGTAGCCATTCAAGTCTAGATTCAATAATGGAAATGCTGGTGGTTTAGGTAGCTCAAACTCTTTCAACAAAGGAAAAGGGATTGCTGGTGCAGTTAAAGGAGGATACAAATCTGGGAGTGTGGATAGGTCCAAAATAAGATGTTATAACTGCAATGAACTTGGGCATTTTGCCACTGAGTGCAAAAAGCCTAAACAGGTCAAGAAGGACAAAGCATACTTAGAGCTTGAAGCTAAGTATGAGGCTCTACTCAAGAAACAACAGGGTAAAGCTTTTATTGCTGAGGGAAAATGCTGGGATGACTCTGATGAAGAAGAAGAACAAGAGTACTCAAATTATGCCTTGATGGCATTTTCTGATGATGGTGATTCTAGTCAGGTACCTATTCTTACTTCTCTTGATATGACTCCCCTTCAATATAAGCAAACTGTTGAAGATATGAGTACTGAGATGTTTAATATTCATACTAGCATGTTAGTAGCAAATGAAGAAATTGATAGACTAACTGCTAGAAATCTTGAGCTTACAGAAAAGAATGAGGAACTTAAGTTAATGGTTGTGAACCTTGATGGTTTGAAAAAGGAGGTTGAGTATCTTAAAAACAAAGTGGTTTGTGTTGAACAAATAGAGAAAGCTCTTAGGGAACAAATTGTTGAAACTGAATTGAAACTAAGAAGCTTTAAGAACTCCTCTGAACTTATTCAAACCTATCACAAGGAACACACTGAAGATAGCAAGGTCGGAGTTGGTTTTGACTATGAGAATGATAAAGGAAGGAAGAAGTCAAAGGGCAAAGGAAAAGAATCTTTTACAAACAAAAATGCCCCAACCATTCTATCTAGTGTTGAACAGCCCATCTTCAAAAAGAGCGTTGTTGAGTTTGATGAAGAACTATTGATCATCAAACAACAACTTCTTGAAGAAGATGAGGCTGCTAAAGACACTTCTTCCTCTCCTGAATATGTCAGTCAGAAAGAGACCAAAGACAATCTTGTCAAGAGTCCTAAAGCAAAGAAAGAAGTTGTTAAGAAAAAGAAACAAAACAGAAATGGTAAGGTAGGTGTCAACAAGGGTAACAACTATGCTTATGTGCCAAATGCTCCCAGGAAACAATGTCAGAAATGTCTATCTGTTAATCATTTGACTCATAAGTGTAGCAAACAAGTGAATGTTGAAGTTGATAACCTAAGTAATCATTCTGCTAGCATAAACTCTAGTCATGATTCCTTCTGTGGTAAGCCTAATTGCATGACATGCTATGTGACTGTGATTGCTAATTGTTTATCTCTAAAGCATAAACTTGATTCTGCATAATCTAGTGAATCACACACACACATGCACACTCACAGGACAGGATCCCCAATCAGGATTGAGAGGGTGAACACTTCATGTGAGCCTAAGAGTGTGAACTCCAAAGCCACAAACAATATGAAGTATCCTACTGTGATGAATGCAACTTATGACCGAATAATTGGTAACAAAAATGTTTCTAAATCAACTGGACCCTACCATGTGTGGGTACCAAAAACAACTTAGTTACCTTGTGAATGCAGGGCAACAGGAATAAAAGAGTCATATGGATCTTGGGCAGTGGATGCTCAAGTCACATGACTGGTGATATAGCCCTGCTATCACATTTTGAGGAAAAGGCTGGCCCATTAGTAACCTTTGGAAATGACAACATCGGTTATACAATGGGATATGGCAGTATAAAATCTGGAAATGTCATTATTGAAGATGTAGCATTTGTTGAAGGACTGAAGCATAATCTCTTAAGCATTGGACAATTTACTAACAGGGGTTTCAAAGTGGAATTTAATGAAGATCATTGTTCAATCTCAAAAAGAGAAAGTGGTGAAGTTGTTCTAACTGGTGTGAAGAAAGGAAGCCTGTTTGTAGCTGATCTCAAGGCTGCAGACAAGGGAGAAATTTGTTGTCTCTACACTAAAGCCACAAATGAGGAATTCTGGATATGGCACAAGAAACTGTCTCGCTTGAATGTTCAGGCAATGAACTCTCTAATCAAGAGAGAACTCATCAGGGATTTGTCTGCCTTGGAGTTTGTTCAAGATGGAGCATGTGAAGCTTGTCAGAAAGGAAAGATTAAAAGATCTAGTCACAAGAACAAGTTGCTCAATACAAACTCAAAACCTCTACAGCTAATTCACATGGATTTATTTGGTCCTGTGAATGTAATGTCCCTTTCCAAAAAGAAATATGCTCTAGTGATGGTTGATGATTTTTCAAGATACACTTGGGTGGAATTCCTATTCTCCAAAGATGAAGCACCTCAAGTCATAATAGAGCATATCAAGAGAGTTGATAGAGAAGCACAAAGCATTGGTTCCTCTGTAGTTGCTTTGAGAAGTGATAATGGAACTGAGTTCAGAAATTCAACATTGTATGAGTTTTGCAAAGATAAAGGAATTTCTCAACAATTCTCAGCTCCTAGAACACCTCAACAAAATGGAGTAGTTGAGAGAAAGAATAGAACTCTCATTGAAGCTGCAAGGACAATGTTATTGGATGCAAAGCTACCTACTAGCTTTTGGGCTGATGTTGTTAACACAGCATGCTATGTGCAAAATAGAACATTGATCAATAAGAAGTCTGGCAAAACTCCTTACTCATTAATGACTGGAAAAAGAGCATCCTTCAAGCATCTGCATGTTTTTGGAAGCAAGTGTTTTGTGATGAAAGATACCTCTGAGCATGTTGGAAAATTTGATGCAAAGGCATTTGAAGGTATCTTTATTGGATACTCTCTGGAAAGGAAAGCATACAGAGTGTTTGTACCTGAGCAACACAAAGTCATGGAAAGCATGGATGTTACCTTTGATGACAAGAAAACTCCTGGACTTAAAACAAGTGATCAAGACAATGTGCCATTAAGATTTGAGAATCAAGGTTATCTTGAGGATTCTGAAAGTGAAGATGAACCATCTGTTCAAACTGTTCTAGAAAATAAAGTTCTTGAAGTTGGCAATCTTCTTCAAACACCTGTGCAAGGGTTCACAAACACAGGGGGAGAAGAAGAGAATGCAACTGTCAACCAAAATGAGCTTGGAACAGATCAAGGAAATGAACAGGGGCACACAAGGAAATGGGACAGAGCCCACACTATGGATCAAATCATTGGAGATCCTAGTGAGGGAGTTAGAACAAGAAGGGCGACTATGAATACATGTCTGTATAGCTGCTTTCTGTCACAAGAGGAACCTAAAGTAGTTGAAGAAGCTTTGAAGATTTCTGATTGGATTGTTGCCATGCAAGAAGAATTGAATCAATTTGAGAAAAACAAAGTATGGGAGCTAGTGCCACCTCCTGAAGGAAAGAATGTTATTGACACCAAATGGGTGTTCAGAAACAAGATGGATGAAGAAGGAGTGGTAATAAGAAACAAAGCAAGGCTGGTTGCCAAAGGATACTGTCAGCAAGAAGGCATTGATTATGATGAGACATTTGCACCTGTAGCTAGACTGGAAGCTATCAGAATCTTCCTGGCTTTTGCAGCTCACTCAAATTTCAAGGTGTATCAAATGGATGTGAAAAGTGCATTTCTCAATGGTGATCTTGCTGAAGAAGTTTATGTATCTCAACCACCTGGCTTTGAAAATGAAAACTTCCCATACAGATTGCTTAAGGCACTCTATGGACTCAAACAGGCACCAAGAGCCTGGTATGAGACTCTATCTCAATTCCTTCTTGAGCATCAATTTACCAGGGGTACAATTGACAAAACCCTATTCTTCAAGAAGCATGGAAATGATATCATTCTTGTTCAAATCTATGTGGATGATATCATCTTTGGCTCTTCAAATGAAAAACTCTGTGAAAGGTTCTCTAAGTTGATGCAAAGCAAATATGAGATGAGTATGATGGGAGAATTAACCTACTTTCTAGGTTTGCAAGTACATCAAAGGGAGGATGGCATCTTCATAAACCAATCAAAGTATGTCAAAGATCTTTTGAAGAAATATGGTTTAGAAGACTCATCCCCTGCAAAAACTCCCATGTCCACTGCAATCAAGCTTGATGATGACAAGAAAGGCAAAAGAGTAGACATCAAGGTTTACAGAGGCATGGTTGGATCACTACTCTATCTCACTGCTAGCAGGCCTGATATCATGTTTGCCACATGCCTTTGTGCAAGGTTCCAGTCTGATCCTAAGGAATCTCACATGATGGCTATCAAAAGAATTTTCAAATATCTGAAAGGGACTCCTAATCTTGGGCTATGGTATCAAAAGGGAACTGGGTTCAACCTGGTTGGTTACACAGATTCTGATTATGCTGGATGCAGAATTGACAGGAATAGCACCTCTGGAAGCTGCCAATTCTTAGGTCAAAGGTTAGTGTCATGGTTCAGTAAGAAACAACAGTCCACAGCAACATCCACAGCTGAGGCTGAATATATTGCTGCTGGAAGTTGCTGTGCTCAATTGCTTTGGATTAGAAATCAACTCATGGATTATGGACTAGTGTTAGAACACATTCCTCTAATGTGTGATAATACTAGTGCAATATCCATAGTTGCCAATCCTGTTAATCATTCTACTACAAAGCACATTGAGATCAGGTACCATTTCATTAGGGAACATGCTGCAAATGGTACCATAGAAGTCTCTTATGTTCCAACTGAGAAACAATTAGCTGACATATTTACTAAACCTCTGAATGAAGCTGTCTTCAACAGACTTGTGAGTGAAATTGGAATGCTCAATCCTTCATTTAGTTGTTCTAAGCAAGTATGCTAGTTAATTGTTGCAGTAGTAAATTTTCACTGTATATAAATGCTCTATTTATTTGGAGTGAAAATTAGCTGAGATATGATCTATAAATATTTCAGTATTTTACTGCATATTTTTCAAAATCATATTTGGTTGTGGAGTTGTGAGCTTTTGAGACATCTCGTTATAGATGATTTTGAGAGTTCACGACATAGTACAAATCAAACAGACTTATATCGCAAACTGTTAAAATTGTGAGACTTTGCGATATAGTTCATTTCATGAGTTTGCGACATAGTTCATTTTAATGACTTTGCGACTTAGAATAACTATATCGACAAGTCTCCATATTTGACAGAATTTTGATTTAAATTTACTTTATTTCAATTTTTGATTTAAGTCTGACAAAATCTTAAAATTTCAAAAAGAGAGTTTTAGACAGGGTATTTTCACTATATCGCAAAGTCATCCAAATTCTGATATCCTCAAGACTTTGCGACATAGTTCAATTCAGGACTCTGCGATATAATTTGCAAGGACTTTGCGGTACAGGCCATTTTGAGACTTCGCGACATACAATTAGTCTGTACACATTCATAACTCCATATCGCAGTGTCTCTATCATATAAATACTTTTTGTCGACCGTTCACAACTTTTCATCTTGTCTATTGCTCTCAATTTCTAAAACCTAAACTCTTCTCTCTCTTCTTCAATCTCAATCTCAATTTCAATGGCACCCAAATCTCAAACAGCTTCCTCTTCAAACCCTTTAACCATTCCCAAAGAAACAAATCTTCTCACCATTCCCTCTGAGGCTGAGGCTAACCCAAGGTACAAGTGTTTTGTACGGTTCTTGAACACTTCCTACCTACGCCAAGCCCTAACCCTGAACCCTACCTTGTATGTCGATGTGTTGGAAGGATTCTGGAGAACGGCGTTGGTATCAACAATGGCTAGGGAAGATGGAACCTCATTCCAAGAGGTTAATTGTTCAATTGGAGGCAAACACTTCCAGTTTGGTGAAAAGGAAATCAATGAAGCTTTGGGGTTCAAGGTGGAGGGTCATGACCAAAGAAGCTACAGATGCTCAAATCGTAGACTTCATGACCTTCATTCTGTATGCTGATGAGATAGATACTGGAAAGCTCAATAAGAAGTTTGTGAGAAGGGAGTGGTCGTTTCTGTTTGACGCACTCCAGAAGGTGTTTCTATGCAGGAAGACAGGATGGGACCATATCAGTCACATTGCTGTGAAGCTAGCCTACTCCCTGGCCAACAACCAGGAGATCAATGTGGGAGCCATAATTCTCAAGGAATTGGCTCAGAGGCTAGGCAGGACCGTTCATGGTAGAGGTAATGACATCTTTTACCCTCGTTTCCTTCAAGTTATTTTAAATTATCTTGATGCAAATATCCATGAATTGGAGGGTATAGATAAAACTAAAATGGCTTATTCCAAGTCCATGTCCAAAGTTCTATTTGGCTCATTGGACACAAGGAATCAAGTGGATGTGATTCTAAGTATGACCAAGCATATGCAGGACACATTTGAGTCTTATCCACTTGATAAGCCCATATACCATGCACTTTCCTGGACAGGGGAGGCTGAGACTGAAGGAGCTACACAGTCTAACCCCAGCCTTCCCATCCCATCCAGTAACCCAATTGCAAACACCACTTTAGAAGCTAGGCAGCCAAGTGCATCAATCTCTCAAAAGGTTGGTGTTACTAAAAAGAAGACCAAGAAGAGAGCCCTAGAAGTGATAAATGAATCTGTAGAAATAGAAAGTGAGACTCGTGAGTCACCTCTCACCAGACAAAAGAAGAAGTCAAAACCAATACCTACCACTGAATCCTCCCAACAGGATTCAGATGTGGAAAAAGGGGTACACTTGCTACTGTCTATGGCCTCTCAACAGGTCATTGGCATTGAAAAGAGCAGCCTCCCCACTGCAACCTGTACAGAGTCTGCACAGGGTCAAGAACTCACTCTTGACCCTAGGAGAAATAAGGATGATCATACACAGAGTGGAGAGCACATCACTATTGAAACTCTTCCTATTTCTCAGGGGGAGTTGCCACAATCCAATCTACACCACACTTCTCTTCCAGAATCTACATCTAACATTTCTTCTCAACAGATTAGTCATTCACATGACTTTTCTGCAATTGATCAATCACAATCCAATACTGTGATTGAGCCAAACTCAAGTGACATGGTGCATGACACTGTGCTCACCACCCAGGAACCACATCCAGTTGGTCAGGGAATGCATGTTGGGGCATATCCTAATGACACCAACACAAACATGGAGGATTCACCAATTTTTACTGGAGACTCTATGCCAAATTCTCCCATCCTCAGGGATGTGGAACTGTCTTCACAAACAAATAGGGCTGATGTTGTAACACATCCCATTTTAATGGAGACAACATCAGACTCTACAGCCATTCCAAGGCTGGAGGAGACTCAAAAACTCACATCTCATGAAGTGCCTAGCACTAGCTCTCACTTGGCTCAGGCCACTCTGTCAGAATGGCTGAAGCCTGTGCAACATGACAGGCCTTCAGGATCATCAACTGTGCCTTCCCAAATGACAGAAGAAGCTATTCAAGATCTCCATGTGGCACAGATTGATGAGTTCTCAAAAATAGCTCAACACCTCCTCACCTCCAACTTGCCAAATGCTGATTATGAAGCTATTCTACTTTGCCACAAGGAGGATGTTGCAGCACAGCAGGAGAAGATAGTGGATGCAGCTGAACCAGAGGGAAATGTGGATGCCTGGTTGGATGCTAAGAGATCTATCAAACTCAAGGAGGCCCTATCTTTTCTGAGAGAGAATTATCTCACCTCTCTGGGCTCCAATGCAAAGGATCTCTCTCCTGTTGCAGTTTATGATGCTATAAATGATGTCTACAAGAATCAGCTAAAGGCTCTGCACTATCTTGGGAAAGGGCTTCAATCAGAGATTTATTTTATCCAGGAGGAGACAGAAGGATCCCTCACTCAGCTAAGAAACTCATATCTCTCTGATTTTCCCAAGGTGGATGGCATCCTCAAAGAAATCCAGAAAACAAATTCTAATGTCAACAGGATGGATATCTCTCTAGCCATGGTCACTGACAACATCAAGAAACTGGCTACTACATTGGAAAATCAAGTCAAGGCCAACATCAACTCTAATGCCATGCTGAATGTTATTTGGAAGAATCAATATGGTGACAAATTGGTAGATGAGATTCCTATGTCAAACATCTCCAAATTTGATTTTGCCAAGCTCAAAGATCAATCTCTCAATTCTTTCAAGTCTCAACAGCTATTCTCCAAGGATGCTTGCTCAATCCTTAGACCAACTCAATGCCAAGCTGGATGACCAAGGCAACAACACCTCCAATATCCTGCTGGTACAACATCAAATGATGACTTCCATGATGAGACACATGAACCTGCCTATCCCCGGGGAAGCTCAAGACATCTTGTCTGATTCCAAGCCTAAGGGGGAGAAAGTAATGGAGGTCAGTCTGAAAAAGAAGGGGGAGTACCTGCCAAGCAACAGAAGCTTAAGGGCAAAATTTCTGAAGAAACAATCAAACCAATAATCCTACCCCTGTAGAGGTCATAAGTGCACAAGGTCAGAAAAGCACAGTCACAACCACCTACTATCCATCCACGATGCCCAAAGACACTTCATCTACTCAACCTGCTCAACCTATTCTTAATGCTCAACCTGTCAAAGCTACAATTGTCACAGAGGCCAAGCTACAGGAAGTTGCCAGTTCTCACATCTATCATGATGAGGCCTTCCTGGAGTTTCTGAAAGCCATCTACAGAAATGCTCATGAAGATGTAAGAGTTTACAGAGAGAAACTCAAGGAAAGCATCAAGTACTTCACAGTTGCAGTAAAGAAAATCAGGGATGTTCATCTAAGAGAGGTTATCATGGTGTGCAAGGACAATTGCTTGTGGCATCTATCATTTCAAACTCTAGAGAGACTGAGATTTACTGAGCTGTCAATCATTCTGGAGTTGATTGAAAAGCATGGAGTGAACAATTAAAGTCTATACAATGACTTGAAGATAGATCAAAATCAAAGATTGCCTGAGGTTATCTCCAAGCCAAGGACAATTATCTACCAAAGTCTATCTCAAGATAACAACATTGACCAACTTGTCATTCCCTCAGACCTGAAAATGAAAAACAATGCAAAGATCAACCAGGTGCTGCAGATGTTGAGATCTAAGAAAGGAGTTAGGACAGTTGAGGAACTAGAAATGATTCACACTCTACAATCTTTTCTGATTCATGGAGTCATTCCTGAATCTGTCAAAGAAAAGAGCAAGAAGAAGGATGGTGAGTAGGGGTGTGCATTCGGTTAACCGAAACCGAAACCGAATTTTAATTCGGTTAACCGAAACCGAAATGTACCTAAAATGCCTACCAAAAACCGAACCGATATTAATTCGGTTTATAACCGAACCGAATTATTTTTTCGGTAATAACCGAAAACCGAAGATGAAATCCAAAATTTCTTGAAATTATGGAAAATTGCTGGAAAATTGGAAAAAGAAACATAAATTTCTTAAACAATATTAGAATAATAAAGAAAATTCTAATATAATAATTTTGAAATTAAAAGAGATTGAATGTTATGCACCTGCACATGAATAATCTTTTGATGATACAAACCTACAGACTAGCAGATTAACATTTCACGTAGTTATTAACTCCAACTTTTTTCAAATTATTTTGACGTTTAAATAAGTCACTGCTAAGTTTTCATTAAAGCACACTGTAGGTGTTCTCATTGTTTGGATGTTGGAGCAAGCGGCAATTACCCAGGAAAAAGACCGGTGAAGAGGACTAATGACCTTACTTTCAATAATAAAATTAATTAATGAAATTAAGTATTATCAAATATAGTGCAGAATCAATGTATAGGGTACATAAGAGTCCGTAAACTGCGATTATATAAAAAACAACATATATATGCAGTAATATTAATATTTATTATTAGTAAAATATAATTCGGTTATTTTCTTCGGTTTTTCGGTTAACCGCGGTTAATAACCGAATTACCGAATAACCGAATAGTAAAAAAAATGCTACCGAAAACCGAACCGAAATTATATAATTGGTTAACCGAACCGAAATTATTTCGGTTATTCGGTACGGTTTTCGGTTAACCGAACCGAATGCACACCCCTAATGGTGAGGATGATGATGAGAAGAAAACCTATAGAAGGAGATCTCATTCAAGGAGTGATAAGGATGGACCAAGTGAAAGTAGCAGGAGCAAATCCTCAAAGAAGACAAAAGGTGCTGATGATGACAAGAGGGATTCTAAGGGGACAAAGGAAACAACCAAGAGAACAAGAAGTGGAATTCAGCAAGTCAAGGACATTACTAGCAGTACTTTAACCACAACACAAGACTCTAAGTCTAGGGTGGGTACTGTTAGTAATGATCCTCCAAAATCATTATCTAAGACTTCTGAACCTGAATTGCCACAGAAGAAAGAAGGAGCCACAAAAGAAACATCAAAAAGACACTTCCACAAAGTCACAGCTAGTGGAGTGTTACAGTGGATGAAGGGAAAAGGAATGAAGCTACTTTCAAGTGATGTGGCACTAAAGACTGATTCTCCTTGTTCCAGAAAGGTATCTCTTGTGAAGCATTTGAAGATCAAGAGTGTACCCAGAAGGATAAGGATAACAAAGAAGACTGGAAAACTCACAAATGTTATTGGCATCAATGTGCTTCCACTAGATGAGGACTATGATGAAGATGCCCTAGCATTTTTGAGGGCTCAAAGGATCTTTGAAGTCAAAGTGAAGTTGGATCATCTAGAGATCAAGTACACTGATGGAAGAGAAAGGATAATGAAGCAAGGAGGCTGGCAATATTTCTATATGTATGATCTTGAAAGGATAAATGCCTTACTGAATTTTGAAGAAAAAGAAGAAAGGACATGGAAGATAGATATTGCCAGGTTCTTGAAAATGCATGCTGATTATAAAGAAAACCTGAGAAAGGAAAATGAAGAGAAGATAATTCAGAAAGAGAAAGAAATGGTTGAAATGGAGGAAAGAGCAAAGGAGCTGAGAAAGAAAGGGCTTTGCAGGGTAAAACAAAATCCTTATGTTGTGGAATACAAAAATTCTTATGGAGGCATGAGCAAGATAAGGATGAAGTTTCTGGATTCATATATGGAAAGTGCTCTTAAAGCTGCAATTGATGATCTAAAAGACTCCCCTCTCATTGAAGAACTGATTGCAAGAGAAGAACTTCAAGAAGCCATCATAGACATGAAAAGAAGAGAAGAGATAAGGAAAAAGAAGATTTATGATGATTTTCAAGAGAAGCAATTGGAAGCTGAAGCTGCTGAGCAACAAAGATAGTCTGTAAGCTTTCAAATTTTTCTATGTAATCAAATTCCTGATCTCAATGTTCATAAATTGTCCTCTCTATTACTTAATTTCCTTCTATGTAAGTTAGGCTTGTTATCAGACATGAAATTGTGCCTAAGGATCTTGCTCACAATTTGGGGGAGATTGTTAGGCTCAAGACATGTCTGAATACCACTATTAACAAGCCTACACTATGTGACTATGTCACATTACATGACCTAGTGAGTTCTATCACTGGGATATAGTATAGGTCTCTATATGTACTTGTCTTGTTCTCATGAACATTAGCTTGATCATGTATGCTCAAAGTTATAATGAGCTTAGCAAAGTTTCTTGCATCTAGATTGTATATAGGCCATTGAATAATTGTCCTGGTAGAAGTTCAGAAGTGTTCATGCAGCAGGATAGAAATGAATAAGGCCATGAAGAAATAAGTTGCAGAAATTTGTCTAAGGCATTATATAGCAAAGTCAGAAGAAAGCTATGTCGTGAAGTCACCAATATCTATGTCGTGAAGTGCTATATCGCATAGTCCATTTTGTACTATGTCGAGAAGTCCTCAAGACACATGTCGTGAAGTGTTGAAGTCAGCAAAGTCAAAGAAGCCTAGATCGTGAAGTCCTCAGAAGCCTTATGTCGCATAGTCATCAAATGACCTATGTCGCATAGTCGTCAAAAGACTTATGTCGCATAGTCGTCAAATGACCTATGTCGTATAGTCGTCAAATGACCTATGTCGCATAGTCGTCAAATGACCCATGTCGCATAGTCATCTTATGGCCTATGTCGCAAAGTCTTCAAAGGCTATATCGTGTAGTCCTCACAAGGGAGATCGCGATGTCAGGAATGAAGTGGAGTTCACGATATCAACACTTAGCCGTTTATAACAAGACAAATCAAGGTACAGAACCAAGAATCAAAAGAGACAAATACTGAAGCATTTGTTCTAGCAAGGTGGTCCAAAGAACAGATGGCAAATCTACAGCTAAACTTGGAGAGAAAGATAAGAGACAAGCAGCTACAGAAACGGGAAAGATTCCGAAAAGCAGGTGGTCCTTCCTGACACAGTGAACTTCTTATGACAGGACAAGTTGGACTTTCAGAAGGGGTAGATGTGTAATATCGTGTGTACCTAGTTTGTATAGGTGAATATATATATTGTGCACACACCACTGTAAGCTGTAAGAGAGACACACATAGTTTTTATCTCAAGCTCTTTTCTCTGTAAGCAAGAAAGTACAAACTGTTCTTGTTTAGAAGCCAGAAATTCGATTGTGAATTTCTTGGAAAGCTGTAGTATTTAATTTTCTTATACAAAGTAGATTAAAGTGATTGTGCGTGTTGTTTACTTTCTGCATATTACATAGCATAATCATATACAGTTTACATTTAGTTTTCAAGAAAGCAAAAATTCATCAAACTATCCATTCACCCCCCCCCCCCTCTGTCTAGTTTCTAGGTGATATTCATTCCTAACAAAAGAATAAATAAAAAATGTTTTTTCTTTTTTTAAATTATATAAACCTACTATCTGGGGGTGATGGGAGATATTTCACATTTAACAACCGTTTGTTATCAGAAAAAATGTTGGAAGTGGCTACTTTTAACAACAACGGTGTGTTTTCCAAAAAAGCCATCTAGGTGTTAAAAAATTCTGGGTGGAATCAAAAGACTTCTACAAGGAAAAAATCTCAAATGTGGAGGAATGTCATTTCGGACTTCTTCTATAGCCCAAATGTTGAATGAAAATTTAATAGAGAATGGGACTAAGAATATGGTCACGGCTGCTAGCCCTAACCAGTCTAATGTGGACAAAGGTCAAGCTATAGTGGAGGGTAGCTCATTAAACTGTGAAGCCATTCAGTTTATGCAGGATTCAGTTATGTTTCTGGTGGCTAAACCAATTCAGAGGGAGGAGTTGATGGGGGTCGAAGAGATGCTTTTGGAGATGGCATGTTTGAAGAAATTAAAGAGTACAATAATCTTTGTATCTATCCTCTATCTATGTTTGACACCATAGTAATTGCAGAGAAAGATAGAGAAATGATAGAGATGAGTTTGTTTTCCCATCTTGATTGTTAAAATGATTACAAACAGAATGACTTTATATATAGTCCATAAATATACTAACTGCTTTGACTTTTCTAACTAACTTTGACTCTTTGTGACTTGTAAGCCACTACACTAGTACAAAAAGTGTCTTTTACGTCTGTCAAAAAAGGTGATATGCGTCTGTTCCCAACAGACACATATGGAGGAGTCGTATAAGCTCCAAAGTTTTTGCGGCTGTTCTTAACAGACGCATATAAGTTTTAAGCGTCCGTCCAAAACAGACATATAAAGCCCTAAACAGACGTATAAATTTGAACTTTATGCTGCTGCTTTGCTTTAGCAGACACATAAATTTTTTGCGTCACTCATAAACAGACGCATAATGGTATGGAACAGCCGCATAAAGTAAACCTTTTGTGTCTGTTTTAACAAAACAGCCGCATATTGTTTTATTTTTATTTTTAAATGCAGCTATATTTTTGCCTACCACCTGCTTTTTACAATATATCTAAAATACACCAAATGTAGAGCTGAACCAATAGAACGTTCCAATTCAAAATGAAAGCTTAATAAATCAACATCCAACATAATTCATCATTAACTATTTACACTTGATAAGATTAAAATTACTATGTTGTAGTTAATTGTGCAATTGTTTGTAAAGAACAGCACAATAACCAGTAAAAGATAAATTGGTAGTGTCTTGTAGTCAAATTTCAACTTCACCAGCAATAAACCAGAAAGCCTGATAGCAAGATGAACAACCCTTCAGCAATCAATCTAACACAGAGACCTAAGAGACCTGATTCCTGAAAATCATTAAACTGCAGAAATTAATTGAAAGTTGCAGATGGTGATTCCAATAAAGACAGCAAAGTGTCCAAGTATTCAAATTAATTGAAAGTGGCATATGGTGATTCCAATAAAGACAGTAAAGTGTCCAAGTATTCATTATTGCAGATGGAGAGTTTACAAGTATTTTGAAGTGTCTCACATGATTAAATATAATGATCCGTAGTTACTAAAATTAATTTCTTATACTGGTCCTTAAGTTGGTGGTTAAGTTGCATCGACTTGGATGAAGTGTCCAGTCTGACACATGTACTGATATAATCTGGCAAAGTTAATCCTATGGGGACATCACCATACTGTCATTTGAATATGGGACGTGAGTACTCCAGAATTGTAGAGAGCCGTAGGACATATGTTGGTGGAAAGATGTTACTACAATGTCATATTACTAACTTCCTACAAGTTAAATTCACATATTTAATCAATTTTCTACTGTAAGTGTCTTATTTATGTTAAGTAGCTATTCGAATAATTGTATGCTTAATCTAATACAAAATTTACTTTCTAATTAGTACTTGTTCCATTGAGAATAAGTCTGTTTCTCCCATTTCTGGCATATTTTCGGGCCTATATTTTTAAGTGGATGGCACCAAATAGTAAGCACTGGACTTTTACTATAGTAACTTCTTTTGTATTTGATGTGTAAAATCCTTTACAAGATTGATTGAGGCGTTGATCTTTTGTAGAATTAAACATCTCTTTAGCCCCCCTATTGACAGATGATCCCATAGTCCCCCCACAAATTGGAGGTGAACCAAAAGTAATCAGACCCAATTTGGATGCACAAGACCAGTGTAGCACCTTGCCAAGTCCTTTAGTAAAAACATCTGCCACATTTTGAAGAGTAGGAATTTGAAGAACATAGACTATGTCAAGCTTAATTTTTTCTCGGATAAAATGACAGTCAAGCTCGATGTGTTTGGTTTGAGCGTGATAGACAGAATTTGCAGTTAAGTATACGGTAGCTTTGTTATCACAATA
The DNA here is from genome assembly GCA_030848705.1 of Heracleum sosnowskyi. Classification (NCBI taxonomy): domain Eukaryota; kingdom Viridiplantae; phylum Streptophyta; class Magnoliopsida; order Apiales; family Apiaceae; genus Heracleum; species Heracleum sosnowskyi. The sequence goes on from CM061240.1 coordinate 25,698,022, forward strand.
CAGTGGTATGGGTTAATGAACATCAACATTGAGCTCAGCTAGAAGATTCAGAAACCAAATTACCTCACAAGATGCATCTGCAAGTGCACGGTACTCAGCTTCTGCAGAACTTCTTGAAGTAACTTGTTGTTTCTTAGAACGCCAAGAGATAGCAACATCACCCAGTAATAAAGAATAAGCACCCACTGACTTCATGTCATTAGCATCACCTGCCCGGTCACTATCACTGTACATTCTAAGTTTGAGTGAATTATTGGCTGGGAAAAATAAACCATGAGCTGCAGTCCATTTCAAATATCTTAAAACTCTAGTTAAAGCCACCATATGCTTGGACCTAGGAGCATGAAGATATTGACTCGACATCTGAACTGAAAAGCTGATGTCTGGTCTACAAGAGTTAAGATATAACAACTTACCAACCAATGCCCTGTAAACTGAAGGATTATCAATCAAAGGTCCAGACTGAGAGTCATCAAACAACTTCAGATGTGGATCAATAGGGACTGATAAAGGCTTACAGTCAAACAGATTTGGTGAGGCGAGCATATCATGAATAAATTTCTGCTGAGTCACAAAAATACCATCTGCATTCCTAGTGATTTCCAATCCGAGATAGTATTTAATGCTTCCCAAATCTTTAATGCTAAATTTAACATCCAGTAAATGTTTCAAAGCATTGATAGCTTCTTGATTGTTACCAGATAAAAGAGTATCATCCACATAGATCACAGCCACAATGAAAATACCATTCTGATTAAAAGTAAACATAGATTGATCTATCTTGGACTGAGTATATCCTGCCTGAAGCAAACAAGTAGTCAATTTTTGAAACCAGCATCTTGAAGCTTGTTTCAAACCATAAATTGACTTGATCAATTTGCATACAAGATTGGGTATACTTGAATTATTAATATAACCCAAAGGAAGACTCATGTACACCTCATCCTGTAAATCTCCATGGAGAAAATCATTGTTTACATCCAATTGTTCAACAATCCAACTCTTTGCTGCAGCCACTGCTAGGAGAGTTCTAATGGTGACCATTTTTGCCACTGGGGCAAAAGTATCATGATAATCTATACCTTCATATTGTGTATATCCCTTTGCTACCAATCTGGCTTTGTATCTATCAATGGTTCCATCTGAATGATATTTAATTTTATATACCCATTTAGAACCAATGGTTTTCTTGCCAGGTGGTAAAGAAACTAAGGACCAGATGTTGTTCTGTTCAAGAGCATGTAACTCCTTTTGCATAGCTTCTATCCATTGTGGGTGTTGAACGGCTTGGTAAAAATGTTGTGGTTCAGTTAGAGCAATAGGTGGTGACAAAGTAGCATTAACCAAATGTACTGTGGATTTATTAACAGATGGAACCTGAAACAGTGTTTAAGATCCAACTAATGACCATGTCATTGACTCTATCCCATTGTGCCCTAAGAGTGGAACTATCATCTGGTTTTGGATAAGTGCCATTTACAATTCCAATTTTGTTCTTAGCTGACAACGCTATGGTGATAGAACGTTTCCATAGACCAAAATTATCAGTTCTAGTTAATTTCTTAGAAATAAGAACCAATCCTGGATTATCTATGTTCTATAGATAAAGAGGATGAAGATTCGACTCAATAGAAACTTCATCATTAACAAGTTCATTTCGTGACCTAGAATCACCACTTTCTGTAACGTCTACACCATTAGTTGCATTTTTTTGGCTATTTTCACCCATCACAACATTAGCATAAGAAATACGTGATGATTTCCCCAAATTTTGACCTAACATCTTCTAATCAATCACGAACAAGAGCGGAATCGATTGAAATCAACGAAAACAAATCACAATTCTCAATTAAGCAATTTGTATCGGATTCAATCAATCAAGTCAGAATTGATCAAGAATAAAAGTCTAAATTGATGCGGAAATTACGAGAAACCTGTGGATCGTGCTGAAAGTATGAAGATCGTGCTTGCGTTGATGAACTTCAAACTCGAACTATCATTTCAACAATGCTCTGATACCATAAAGAGTGAAATAATCTTTGTATCTATCATGTATCTATGTTTGACACCATAGTAATTACAGAGACAGATAGAGAAATGATAAAGATGAGTTTGTTATTCCATCTTGATTGTTAAAATGATTACAAACAGATTGACTTTATCTATAGTCCACAAATATACTAACTACTTTGACTTTTCTAACTAACTTTGACTCTTTGTGACTTGTAAGCCACTAGTAACTTCTTTTGTATTTGATGTGTAAAATCCTTTACAAGATTGACTGAGGTGTTGACCTTTTGTTCAGTAGAATTAAACATCTCTTTAGAAATCCAGATGTTAAATGAAAAAGCTAAAATGGAGCCTAGCAATGGAGCAGATAAAAAGGATGACTAAATCTAGTTATCTTTTAGGTCCTAAGGACCAGCAAATTTTCCTAGTAACCCTACAGATTATTGTGTAGGACTTATGTATTAGTTATGAAAGGTTTCCAGTTTTCTCCTACTTATTAGGATTATAGATAAATAGATTTATTTAATTATTGTTTGTTTGTTTAAGATAACTAGATAAGTCAATAGACTTTTCAAGAATAAAGTAATATTGTTAGATGAGTCCTTATCTTCATTGAAGATAAGCAAATTTTTGTACATGCCGCATGTTCATAAAATTCCCGGACAAAGCAGTGGTCAACAATCGTTGCAAGATTTCTGCGTGTTGTTTTTCTTCGATGCCTAATTTAACTACAACACTTCTGTCCAATTTTCTTCTCGTGGTATGAAAATAAAGAATCCAACGCGTCAGAACTTCTTAAAAAATTTGGAATTTAAAATTGATAGCTTGCATGGATAAAATAAAGAAAACAAAGCTGGGAATTCTGTACAAGACAGGAAGCGGAGGAATCGATATTCAGCAAAAAGGATGAGCATATATCCTTACAAAAAATCAGCAAGAAGAAGCCACGATGGAAATTTATATTATCTCACGTGCCGACACATGACCAAGGAAAAAAAATAAATGAATCTCATAGGACTGATGCAAAAAAAATCAACATGTAAAACAAGCACGCGATCTGTTCGAGAAAACATTATATAGAGTTACAGAAAAAGAACAAGGTATTCACAATAGCTTTACTGAAAATAAGCGCAATCTGTGTAATCCAAAAGTCAGTGGCTATATTAATAAAGGAAGAAACGGACAACGGAAAAATCAAAACAAGTTGAGTGCGGAAGAGGTGGAGGATCATGCTTTTCAGAGTCAACAAATTAGCAATTAAATTTAAACCGGAATCTCCTGATCACAACAATTGGAACAACTCGACTTGTACGAATCATCTAAAGATGGAACTCACTATGCAAATCGAAAATTAGGAGGCAACATGTAAAGCTTCAGAATTTGTAAGTATGATGACCTGGCCAGACCAAGAACAGCCAAGTGAACAAGCAGAATTAACAAGCATCTTCTACTGCAAAAACTTGGCTCGCTATTTTAGCTTAAGGAGACAAAATCACATGAAGGCGGATGAAGCTGCTATTTGTATGCATCAAAAAGCAACCTGGGAAAAACAGAGAACTAAACACAAGCCACATAAAAGAAAAAAGAACGAAAGAAAATCAAAGAAACTGGATGATGCAAGGTTGCTGGTTATCAGACTTTTAAATAGTGTTGTACTATCTGAGGCGTAGGGGAGAGCAAACTCCGGTTCGGTTCGGTTTTTGGGTAATACCGAAACCGGAACCGGATGTCCTCGGTTTTAAAAATTAAAAACCGTAACTGCAACCGAACCATCGGTTTCGGTTTCAGTTTTAAAACCCCGGTTCGGTTTTTATCGGTTCGGTTTCGGTTTTAAAATTGAAATATATAAAAAGGAGAGAAAATATTACAACATAAATAATTTGACCACGTATAAAAAACGCAAAACATAGTTAGTACATGTGCAAGCTTGATATTAACTACTGTATCATTTTCTCACAAATTTAAACGGCATAAAATGATTCAGGGGAGTATTTGGTATAATGTTTAAGTCTTCTGCATCAATAAGCTAGGTTAAGACCAGCAAAGAGATTTTAGAAATTTAAATAGATGAAGATGACCTCTAGTCATCGATGTCCAGATGATCAACTGTTGATCCAACAATTTTCAGCTCAAATGTAAATATGAACATAAATAGTAGAACTGAAGTCTCAGTAGACACACATTATACAATAACACAGTTTTCACCTTCCTCGATAAAACACATTTTATTTCACTGCTAATTTTATGAAATATATTTGTATTATTAATATTTAAAATTTATATAAATTAATATATATATATATATATTTTAATAATCGGTTCGGTTTCGGGTTTTTTCGGTTCGTTTGGAACCTAAAACCGGAACCGGAATATTAGTGCGGTTCGGTTTTTCAATTTTCAGTTTCGGTTTCGGTTTTTTACGGTTTCGGTTTTTTCGGTTTTGATTCGGTTTTTTGCTCACCCCTACTAAGGTGTGTGAAAACCCAATTGTCAATGAACCACCGGTAGAAAAAAGAAAAAGGATGCTCTAGTGACTTCATGAGTGCGTTAGAGCAGGTGCAAAACATGCAAGACCTATGCAAACAAGGAAAAAATATGAAAATCCGACAAACAGGATCAGGTGTAACTTCCCAGAATAAAATGCTTTCATCTAGGAATTTGCGGGTAGTGAATCATATACCATTTGAAAGGCCTCGGAGTCTAGTTTTTTATGGAAAAACGGTTCGCGAAAATAAATTTTCTACAATGAGTTAGAGTTGTTTTACTGAGCAATGGTCTAGCTGTCCAAGTTTCCGATCTTTCGGTAATTGGCGACTTTTTTCTGCACTACACAACCTACTTGACCCATACATATAATGTTAATTCATGCAAGAAGGTAGCAAGTAAAGACATCAAAGAGAAGGAGATCACTGTAACGGCAACAAGGACGTAGCAACCAGAAAATAAAAACAAATTACTTCTTTCAATTCTTAAAGAAACCAGAAAATAAAAACAAATTACTTCCTTCAATTCTTAAAGAATAAAAGTTGTAACAAGTATTAATGAATGAGGAATCAGGAGATGTAGCAGCAAAGATATCACATTATTTTCCCATGGATTATTGAGCCCAGAATCAAGGTCTCGGATGTGCACATGAGCACAAAATTCATTTATTATGCAGATGTACAGGAAAAGAAAGGTTGTTGTTGGAGAGAATTGCAACCTGGAAACAAAAATCTGCAGAATGCCTGATTTTTGAAGAATAAACTGCTTTCATTGAGAAATTTCTGGGCAGTGAATCATATACCATCAGAAAGATCTTGAAATCTAGTTTTTTATGGAAGAACGGTTTGCAAAAAGCAATTTTTTACATGAAGTTACAGTTATTTTAGTGAAGGGATGTCAAACTGTCCAGACTTACAGCAGTTGGTTGAATCTGCAGTTTTTCTACAATTAAGGCCTGGAGGACTACAAAAAAAATGCTGAAATCAATGAATTTTAAGAGGTTACCTGGATTTCCTTTTATATATCTTTCGATCTAACTGTTTGTTATTTAAAGTATCAATGACCAACCAACGAGGCTAGTTTGCTTATAATAATATAGTATAGACTAATTTTGAAATTTATTTTTAAAAGTTTTGAGATTTTAGTACTAAAAATGCTACTTTTTTTAAAAAAAAGTATTAAAAATATAAAAAGATAATATGTTTTAATGAAAAAATATAATTGTTCGTGATATATTTGAAAAATGAGTAGATTTTGTTTTAAAAAATTATGTTTTATTTATAGAACACAATTAGTTAGATAAATGACGCAATTAGCTAGATAAATGACCGAAAACTGAAAATTAAATTTTTTTAATTTTTCGTCTAGAGGAGGAAGAAGGAGTTGTTCCGGAACTCATAGAAAAGGCAGAATAACCTTTGTTGGAAGAAGGGCTGCCAGTATAGATACATTAGATTTAAGATTTAATGTTAGAGAAAATGAAATCCGAAATACATTGAAATACATCTCAGCTAATTTTTGTGAGATGTGAATAAAATTACTATATTTTTTTATAAATACAATCTTTTGACATGAACAATCCTTTTTAATATTATTTTGATAGAAAATATTTTTAGTTATTTTAGTTCATATCCCCGATCTCTAATGTTATTTCATAAAAAAAATAATATTTATTAAATTTAGGACAGTATTATTTTTTATTGCAAGATAGATATCGGAAGAGAAAGTACAGAACTCATAAAGGCACAAGCTTCCACACCAATCTCTCCCCTCTTTCATTACACAAGTACCTTTTCTTTCCCATGTTTCCCTTCCTGGGCAGTTTGTAAAACCTGTAGTAAAAGCCCCTAGCTAGCTTTTCTATTCTTATTTCACTTATTCAGCCATGCCCATGTACAAAATGATACTAGTAGTTTATTACATATTCTCCTTGAATTATGCTAATATATGTGCTTTGCAATTCATGATCATTGGGTGATGTGCTGCTAACTTTAATTTATTAACTTAGTGGATGTGGGTTTATTACTGAACTAAGTTTAGTTGCTTTTCAAGTTGAAGATTTGGGTTCTGAAGCTAAGATCTGATGCTTATGAACTTTGTATCAACTTGTGTTTTTTGGGTTTTCAAGCTTTTGTAGAAATGTGCTGTACAAGAGTTTTAAAGATTTTTAGATATCTATTATTTATATAGTTTTGGTGGTTTAGAGGGGTTGTTAAGAAGATTAGTAGCTAATGAAGTTGAAATCTTTCATATCATATAGTGGAACTGGTTTTGGTTGAAGATATATAAAGGAGATTTTTAGGTTGGGATTTGCTTAAATTAGCACAGTTTTTAAGTTATATACTTTTTTTGAGTAGTTCATTTTGGGGGAATTGTGAAAGTGATTATGGTGTTTTGGGGAGGAAGAGCTTTTGAGCATTTTGTTATTGAGTTGTGGGGAAATTTGGGTAAAATTGTGGGATTTGGTAGTAGTTCTTGATCTCGA